>JALAZF010000175.1:0-10000000 GCA_022829125.1 Lathyrus tuberosus | reverse complement strand
CTGGTTAATATTATTATGATCAACTGGGTTCCGGAGTACTCTGAACAATTATTTGATAAAATAATTAGAGTAAACTGACGAACTCAGAGTTGATTAAATTAATAGTATTTAACGTTGAGTTTTATTCTTTCGTGCATTTGAGCTAATTTGGACATTTAGTAGTATTGCTAATTGATGGAAATTATTTTCTTTACTATGTTTTCTTTTCTCAATTGTAAAACAAACAAAGGATAGTAAAGAGAAAGGGAAAAGGAAGAGAAGGAAAGGAAGGAGGAGGAACAAGAGAGGAAAATTTCCCAAAAGCTCAAGATCATCAACAATCATCTGTTCTTCATCTCAATTTCAACCTCCTCATCTTGTTGTCCAGGTGGGTTCTAGTTAGACTCTCTAGAGTAGGATTATTTTGAGTTTAGAGTTAGATTAGAAATTGTGAAAATTGAATCTTTTTGCACAAAATTCGTGAATCTAACTGCTAAATGCAATGCTTGATTATATGTTATACTGGTTGTGATGTTATAACATGTTTTGATGCATTTTGATTGATGAAAATGGGATTTGGGGTTGATTTTGGATCAACCCGTAGCAGAGAAATTCTGCAGGAACTTCTGCATTTTTCCTCTGCCCATACGCGTATGGAGCATGTCAATACGCGTATGGGGCTTGTCAATACGCGTATGGAAAGGGCAATACGCGTATGGATGGCCGGGCATTTGAGCAATACGCGTATCGCCTGGGGCAATACGCGTATGGCTGGGCGAGCTTTTGGGCAATACGCGTACGGGGAGTGCCAATACGCGTATGGCCAGGGGACTTGCAGAATTCTGCTGTTGTGATATTTTATTTTCGATCGTTTGCTTCCAATGCCGTAACTTTTTATCCGTAACTCGGAATGGAACAATTTTGGTATCGTTGGAAAGGTAATAAAATGTACTTTCTTATTACATTGGTTTTAAGATTGACGGCCGATTTAATTATATCGGAATTGTTGGAATTGTGTCGTTTTGTTGATTTTGGTGTGTATTGGTTGTTGAAAATGTAAGCATGATTAAAATATGGAATAAGTAGAGTGAGGACAATTACCCTAAGCAGTGTCGGAAAAATATAAATGATTGAACACTAGTATGGAACATGTGTGTTAACCGTTTGGTTGTGATAAGGCGTAATGGCCTTGTGATTGTTGAATACAATCACGACTATGTGTGATCACGTAATCGTAACCGGTTATTTTTGCGAGTGCGTTTCATGGGTCTCGAGCTCCTCTGAAACATGTGCACCACTACTTGGCAGGTTTGATTCCCGCATTTCATTTTAGTACGAATGGCGCCCATGGAGCGTAGGCTTGTGACGGTATAAGGCCCGTGAGAAGTGACGGTTCATAACGGTTAATGGCCCGTAGAACCCGAATCCATTCGTATGTCAAGTAGGTTGCAAGGATCCATGACCCGGGTCGACTTCTAGACGTAGAAGAGGACGGGAATAGGGGATACCTTGGCATGGTTATCGATTAGTGATATTGTGAGTTGATGAACTCATAACATGTGTCCATATAGTGTGTGTGTACTCAAGGTCACTTCCCTTTTTCCCCTTTTGACTTGAGTTAGGTTTGTTAGAACCTTGTAGAGCCGAGAGGACTTTAAGATAGGGAACTCACTGAGATTTGATGTATCTCACCCCACTGTTGTTGTTTACATCACAGGTTCTGCAGGTTTGGCGAAAGGTAAGGACAGGGTTATTTGACTTTCCTTACGGATCGTGGTTTTGTGATGGCATGGCTTCCGCTATGGCGTTTATGTTTTGAGATCATTGTATTGATCTAGTTCTTAGTTTTTATCATTTTGGAACATCTTGTACATGTAATGCCTTAGACTTTTAGGTGTTTTGTATTAGAGGCATTTATGTGTATAATGTGTTAACTAGGAACTTGTTATGTTTCAGTACCAAAAGTGAAACTCATGTATAATATATGATTTGAGGCATGTATTGTATATGGTCTTTACAACGACACCTCATATGCCATGTAGATAGATATTGCCACATCAATTAAAATCCTATGTGTCACACTTAAGATTGAATCTAACAACAAATTTGCATAACTTCACTTCAACTTCTATCCAAAATTCATATGTTACAACCACCATATCATCTCCCACTAGAGTTACTAATAATTAAACACAATTATCACAAAACTTAAATTCCTAATTTATTTTTTATAATTATTTTTATTCTCTCAATTTTTTTATTAGAACTTCTCACCTTCCCTCTATACTTTGTTCCATATCCTTTATTTGTTTTTTTATAGAGTTAAATATATAAACAACATAACACTATTTTGATATTTATCAAAAAATACTTAGCACAAAAATAAATTGACGCTTAAAAAATAAACTAAAATAACTAATTAATGACTCACAAGAATATTATATTAAAAATATATAAAACTCTTATAAAATGTAATAATAAATATAACGAATATTTTAAATTAAGCAAACATTACTAATTAATAAAAATTTAAGAAAAAAAAAGAATACATTATCCCAAATTATAAGATGTTATTCTATGGACAAACATAAAATACTATACTTACACCTTATTTATTTGCACTTTTCCTAAAACATAAATAACAAATGTGTTTTAGATTAAAAAAATAAATGAACTAATCAGATAAGTTTAATTAAAAAAATAATACAATTGAACTAAAATGATTTATATCTAATTACATAGATTTATTCCTAATTACATAGAAGTACCTATAATATAATATATGTCATATAATCTATTTTTGTCACGTCAATTAAAATCCTATGTGTCACTCTTAGAATTAAATATAATAACAAAGTTTTACAATTGTTCATCATCACTTCATAATAATCATAAAATTTAAAACTATTTTGTCTTATTCTTTATTTAGTTTCATACCATAAACTTATATTATCAACTATAATTATGAAATTTAAGAATTACGTTCTTTGTTTAATATCATTTCATATATATTATTTTAACACATGTACTCTCAAATCATATCAATAATTATGAAATATATTTCATGTTATTGGATTGCGCATAATTTTTTTATACACTTATGTATATATCCTCAAAAATATTCTAATAAATCATCTTAATAATATTACATAAATTCACATAGAAACAATTAAATGTATTTGAAACTATGAGAATAAAAAATGGAAGAGATTTATTTTTTAAAAATTCAACATATTTCTGTTATTTTACTTGATTATCCTAAATGTGTAGTTTGAAATAAAATATTATAAATATAAGTTGACAAATCATAGTTATCAAAATAAAATATTTTTTTTGTCACAAATAAATTACCAACTAGGGATGAAACTATTATTATTATTATTATTATTATTATTATTATTATTATAATTATTATTATTATTATTTTAAAAAAACAGGTCAAATCCAAAAGATGTATTAAAATGGAAGAAGGACAAAAATGAGGGAACTAGGCCAAAACCTAAAAAACTAAGAAACTCTAAAACTAGGCAACCCTTGAAGGTTCCTTGTATAATCACTAATTACATTTGAGTGGAGATTATCCCACTAAGTAAAGTTTCAATATTAGCTACAATTAAAATTTCAATAAAAAAACAAAAATAATGCACACCCGCGCATCACGCGGGTCCTAATCTAGTAATATATTAAATCTAATGCAGCAGATTATATTACGACACCTCATATGCCATGTAGATAGATATTGCCACATCAATTAAAATCCTATGTGTCATACTTAAGATTGAATCTAACAACAAATTTGCATAACTTCACTTCAACTTCTATCCAAAATTCATATGTTACAACCACCTTATCATCTCCCACTAGAGTTACTAATAATTAAACACAATTATCACAAACCTTAAATTCCTAATTTATTTTTTATAATTATTTTTATTCTCTCAATTTTTTTATTAGAACTTCTCACCTTCCCTCTATACTTTGTTCCATATCCTTTATTTGTTTTTTTATAGAGTTAAATATATAAACAACATAACACTATTTTGATATATATCAAAAAATACTTAGCACAAAAATAAATTGACGCTTAAAAAAGAAACTAAAATAACTAATTAATGACTCACAAGAATATTATATTAAAAATATATAAAACTCTTATAAAATGTAATAATAAACATAACGAATATTTTAAATTAAGCAAACATTACTAATTAATAAAAATTTAAGAAAAAAAAAGAATACATTATCCCAAATTATAAGATGTTATTCTATGGACAAACATAAAATACTATACTTACACCTTATTTATTTGCACTTTTCCTAAAACATAAATAACAAATGTGTTTTAGATTAAAAAAATAAATGAACTAATCAGATAAGTTTAATTAAAAAAATAATACAATTGAACTAAAATGATTTATATCTAATTACATAGATTTATTCCTAATTACATAGAAGTACCTATAATATAATATATGTCATATAATCTATTTTTGTCACGTCAATTAAAATCCTATGTGTCACTCTTAGAATTAAATATAATAACAAAGTTTTACAATTGTTCATCATCACTTCATAATAATCATAAAATTTAAAACTATTTTGTCTTATTCTTTATTTAGTTTCATACCATAAACTTATATTATCAACTATAATTATGAAATTTAAGAATTACGTTCTTTGTTTAATATCATTTCATATATATTATTTTAACACATGTACTCTCAAATCATATCAATAATTATGAAATATATTTCATGTTATTGGATTGCGCATAATTTTTTTATACACTTATGTATATATCCTCAAAAATATTCTAATAAATCATCTTAATAATATTACATAAATTCACATAGAAACAATTAAATGTATTTGAAACTATGAGAATAAAAAATGGAAGAGATTTATTTTTTAAAAATTCAACATATTTCTGTTATTTTACTTGATTATCCTAAATGTGTAGTTTGAAATAAAATATTATAAATATAAGTTGACAAATCATAGTTATCAAAATAAAATATTTTTTTTGTCACAAATAAATTACCAACTAGGGATGAAACTATTATTATTATTATTATTATTATTATTATAATAATTATTATTATTATTTTAAAAAAACAGGTCAAATCCAAAAGATGTATTAAAATGGAAGAAGGACAAAAATGAGGGAACTAGGCCAAAACCTAAAAAAACTAAGAAACTCTAAAACTAGGCAACCCTTGAAGGTTCCTTGTATAATCACTAATTACATTTGAGTGGAGATTATCCCACTAAGTAAAGTTTCAATATTAGCTACAATTAAAATTTCAATAAAAAAAACAAAAATAATGCACACCCGCGCATCGCGCGGGTCCTAATCTAGTAATATATTAAATCTAATGCAGCAGATTATATTACGACACCTCATATGCCATGTAGATAGATATTGCCACATCAATTAAAATCCAATGTGTCACACTTAAGATTGAATCTAACAACAAATTTGCATAACTTCACTTCAACTTCTATCCAAAATTCATATGTTACAACCACCATATCATCTCCCACTAGAGTTACTAATAATTAAACACAATTATCACAAAACTTAAATTCCTAATTTATTTTTTATAATTATTTTTATTCTCTCAATTTTTTTATTAGAACTTCTCACCTTCCCTCTATACTTTGTTCTATATCCTTTATTTGTTTTTTTATAGAGTTAAATATACAAACAATATAACACTATTTTGATATATATCAAAAAATACTTAGCACAAAAATAAATTGACGCTTAAAAAATAAACTAAAATAACTAATTAATGACTCACAAGAATATTATATTAAAAATATATAAAACTCTTATAAAATGTAATAATAAATATAACGAATATTTTAAATTAAGCAAACATTACTAATTAATAAAAATTTAAGAAAAAAAAAGAATACATTATCCCAAATTATAAGATGTTATTCTATGGACAAACATAAAATACTATACTTACACCTTATTTATTTGCACTTTTCCTAAAACATAAATAACAAATGTGTTTTAGATTAAAAAAATAAATGAACTAATCAGATAAGTTTAATTAAAAAAATAATACAATTGAACTAAAATGATTTATATCTAATTACATAGATTTATTCCTAATTACATAGAAGTACCTATAATATAATATATGTCATATAATCTATTTTTGTCACGTCAATTAAAATCCTATGTGTCACTCTTAGAATTAAATATAATAACAAAGTTTTACAATTGTTCATCATCACTTCATAATAATCATAAAATTTAAAACTATTTTGTCTTATTCTTTATTTAGTTTCATACCATAAACTTATATTATCAACTATAATTATGAAATTTAAGAATTACGTTCTTTGTTTAATATCATTTCATATATATTATTTTAACACATGTACTCTCAAATCATATCAATAATTATGAAATATATTTCATGTTATTGGATTGCGCATAATTTTTTTATACACTTATGTATATATCCTCAAAAATATTCTAATAAATCATCTTAATAATATTACATAAATTCACATAGAAACAATTAAATGTATTTGAAACTATGAGAATAAAAAATGGAAGAGATTTATTTTTTAAAAATTCAACATATTTCTGTTATTTTACTTGATTATCCTAAATGTGTAGTTTGAAATAAAATATTATAAATATAAGTTGACAAATCATAGTTATCAAAATAAAATATTTTTTTTGTCACAAATAAATTACCAACTAGGGATGAAACTATTATTATTATTATTATTATTATTATAATTATTATTATTATTATTTTAAAAAAACAGGTCAAATCCAAAAGATGTATTAAAATGGAAGAAGGACAAAAATGAGGGAACTAGGCCAAAACCTAAAAAACTAAGAAACTCTAAAACTAGGCAACCCTTGAAGGTTCCTTGTATAATCACTAATTACATTTGAGTGGAGATTATCCCACTAAGTAAAGTTTCAATATTAGCTACAATTAAAATTTCAATAAAAAAACAAAAATAATGCACACCCGCGCATCGCGCGGGTCCTAATCTAGTAATATATTAAATCTAATGCAGCAGATTATATTACGACACCTCATATGCCATGTAGATAGATATTGCCACATCAATTAAAATCCTATGTGTCATACTTAAGATTGAATCTAACAACAAATTTGCATAACTTCACTTCAACTTCTATCCAAAATTCATATGTTACAACCACCTTATCATCTCCCACTAGAGTTACTAATAATTAAACACAATTATCACAAACCTTAAATTCCTAATTTATTTTTTATAATTATTTTTATTCTCTCAATTTTTTTATTAGAACTTCTCACCTTCCCTCTATACTTTGTTCCATATCCTTTATTTGTTTTTTTATAGAGTTAAATATATAAACAACATAACACTATTTTGATATATATCAAAAAATACTTAGCACAAAAATAAATTGACGCTTAAAAAAGAAACTAAAATAACTAATTAATGACTCACAAGAATATTATATTAAAAATATATAAAACTCTTATAAAATGTAATAATAAACATAACGAATATTTTAAATTAAGCAAACATTACTAATTAATAAAAATTTAAGAAAAAAAAAGAATACATTATCCCAAATTATAAGATGTTATTCTATGGACAAACATAAAATACTATACTTACACCTTATTTATTTGCACTTTTCCTAAAACATAAATAACAAATGTGTTTTAGATTAAAAAAATAAATGAACTAATCAGATAAGTTTAATTAAAAAAATAATACAATTGAACTAAAATGATTTATATCTAATTACATAGATTTATTCCTAATTACATAGAAGTACCTATAATATAATATATGTCATATAATCTATTTTTGTCACGTCAATTAAAATCCTATGTGTCACTCTTAGAATTAAATATAATAACAAAGTTTTACAATTGTTCATCATCACTTCATAATAATCATAAAATTTAAAACTATTTTGTCTTATTCTTTATTTAGTTTCATACCATAAACTTATATTATCAACTATAATTATGAAATTTAAGAATTACGTTCTTTGTTTAATATCATTTCATATATATTATTTTAACACATGTACTCTCAAATCATATCAATAATTATGAAATATATTTCATGTTATTGGATTGCGCATAATTTTTTTATACACTTATGTATATATCCTCAAAAATATTCTAATAAATCATCTTAATAATATTACATAAATTCACATAGAAACAATTAAATGTATTTGAAACTATGAGAATAAAAAATGGAAGAGATTTATTTTTTAAAAATTCAACATATTTCTGTTATTTTACTTGATTATCCTAAATGTGTAGTTTGAAATAAAATATTATAAATATAAGTTGACAAATCATAGTTATCAAAATAAAATATTTTTTTTGTCACAAATAAATTACCAACTAGGGATGAAACTATTATTATTATTATTATTATTATTATTATAATAATAATTATTATTATTTTAAAAAAACAGGTCAAATCCAAAAGATGTATTAAAATGGAAGAAGGACAAAAATGAGGGAACTAGGCCAAAACCTAAAAAACTAAGAAACTCTAAAACTAGGCAACCCTTGAAGGTTCCTTGTATAATCACTAATTACATTTGAGTGGAGATTATCCCACTAAGTAAAGTTTCAATATTAGCTACAATTAAAATTTCAATAAAAAAAACAAAAATAATGCACACCCGCGCATCGCGCGGGTCCTAATCTAGTAATATATTAAATCTAATGCAGCAGATTATATTACGACACCTCATATGCCATGTAGATAGATATTGCCACATCAATTAAAATCCTATGTGTCACACTTAAGATTGAATCTAACAACAAATTTGCATAACTTCACTTCAACTTCTATCCAAAATTCATATGTTACAACCACCATATCATCTCCCACTAGAGTTACTAATAATTAAACACAATTATCACAAAACTTAAATTCCTAATTTATTTTTTATAATTATTTTTATTCTCTCAATTTTTTTATTAGAACTTCTCACCTTCCCTCTATACTTTGTTCCATATCCTTTATTTGTTTTTTTATAGAGTTAAATATATAAACAACATAACACTATTTTGATATTTATCAAAAAATACTTAGCACAAAAATAAATTGACGCTTAAAAAATAAACTAAAATAACTAATTAATGACTCACAAGAATATTATATTAAAAATATATAAAACTCTTATAAAATGTAATAATAAATATAACGAATATTTTAAATTAAGCAAACATTACTAATTAATAAAAATTTAAGAAAAAAAAAGAATACATTATCCCAAATTATAAGATGTTATTCTATGGACAAACATAAAATACTATACTTACACCTTATTTATTTGCACTTTTCCTAAAACATAAATAACAAATGTGTTTTAGATTAAAAAAATAAATGAACTAATCAGATAAGTTTAATTAAAAAAATAATACAATTGAACTAAAATGATTTATATCTAATTACATAGATTTATTCCTAATTACATAGAAGTACCTATAATATAATATATGTCATATAATCTATTTTTGTCACGTCAATTAAAATCCTATGTGTCACTCTTAGAATTAAATATAATAACAAAGTTTTACAATTGTTCATCATCACTTCATAATAATCATAAAATTTAAAACTATTTTGTCTTATTCTTTATTTAGTTTCATACCATAAACTTATATTATCAACTATAATTATGAAATTTAAGAATTACGTTCTTTGTTTAATATCATTTCATATATATTATTTTAACACATGTACTCTCAAATCATATCAATAATTATGAAATATATTTCATGTTATTGGATTGCGCATAATTTTTTTATACACTTATGTATATATCCTCCAAAATATTCTAATAAATCATCTTAATAATATTACATAAATTCACATAGAAACAATTAAATGTATTTGAAACTATGAGAATAAAAAATGGAAGAGATTTATTTTTTAAAAATTCAACATATTTCTGTTATTTTACTTGATTATCCTAAATGTGTAGTTTGAAATAAAATATTATAAATATAAGTTGACAAATCATAGTTATCAAAATAAAATATTTTTTTTGTCACAAATAAATTACCAACTAGGGATGAAACTATTATTATTATTATTATTATTATTATTATTATTATTATAATTATTATTATTATTATTTTAAAAAAACAGGTCAAATCCAAAAGATGTATTAAAATGGAAGAAGGACAAAAATGAGGGAACTAGGCCAAAACCTAAAAAACTAAGAAACTCTAAAACTAGGCAACCCTTGAAGGTTCCTTGTATAATCACTAATTACATTTGAGTGGAGATTATCCCACTAAGTAAAGTTTCAATATTAGCTACAATTAAAATTTCAATAAAAAAACAAAAATAATGCACACCCGCGCATCACGCGGGTCCTAATCTAGTAATATATTAAATCTATTGCAGCAGATTATATTACGACACCTCATATGCCATGTAGATAGATATTGCCACATCAATTAAAATCCTATGTGTCATACTTAAGATTGAATCTAACAACAAATTTGCATAACTTCACTTCAACTTCTATCCAAAATTCATATGTTACAACCACCTTATCATCTCCCACTAGAGTTACTAATAATTAAACACAATTATCACAAACCTTAAATTCCTAATTTATTTTTTATAATTATTTTTATTCTCTCAATTTTTTTATTAGAACTTCTCACCTTCCCTCTATACTTTGTTCCATATCCTTTATTTGTTTTTTTATAGAGTTAAATATATAAACAACATAACACTATTTTGATATATATCAAAAAAACTTAGCACAAAAATAAATTGACGCTTAAAAAAGAAACTAAAATAACTAATTAATGACTCACAAGAATATTATATTAAAAATATATAAAACTCTTATAAAATGTAATAATAAACATAACGAATATTTTAAATTAAGCAAACATTACTAATTAATAAAAATTTAAGAAAAAAAAAGAATACATTATCCCAAATTATAAGATGTTATTCTATGGACAAACATAAAATACTATACTTACACCTTATTTATTTGCACTTTTCCTAAAACATAAATAACAAATGTGTTTTAGATTAAAAAAATAAATGAACTAATCAGATAAGTTTAATTAAAAAAATAATACAATTGAACTAAAATGATTTATATCTAATTACATAGATTTATTCCTAATTACATAGAAGTACCTATAATATAATATATGTCATATAATCTATTTTTGTCACGTCAATTAAAATCCTATGTGTCACTCTTAGAATTAAATATAATAACAAAGTTTTACAATTGTTCATCATCACTTCATAATAATCATAAAATTTAAAACTATTTTGTCTTATTCTTTATTTAGTTTCATACCATAAACTTATATTATCAACTATAATTATGAAATTTAAGAATTACGTTCTTTGTTTAATATCATTTCATATATATTATTTTAACACATGTACTCTCAAATCATATCAATAATTATGAAATATATTTCATGTTATTGGATTGCGCATAATTTTTTTATACACTTATGTATATATCCTCAAAAATATTCTAATAAATCATCTTAATAATATTACATAAATTCACATAGAAACAATTAAATGTATTTGAAACTATGAGAATAAAAAATGGAAGAGATTTATTTTTTAAAAATTCAACATATTTCTGTTATTTTACTTGATTATCCTAAATGTGTAGTTTGAAATAAAATATTATAAATATAAGTTGACAAATCATAGTTATCAAAATAAAATATTTTTTTTGTCACAAATAAATTACCAACTAGGGATGAAACTATTATTATTATTATTATTATTATTATTATAATAATTATTATTATTATTTTAAAAAAACAGGTCAAATCCAAAAGATGTATTAAAATGGAAGAAGGACAAAAATGAGGGAACTAGGCCAAAACCTAAAAAAACTAAGAAACTCTAAAACTAGGCAACCCTTGAAGGTTCCTTGTATAATCACTAATTACATTTGAGTGGAGATTATCCCACTAAGTAAAGTTTCAATATTAGCTACAATTAAAATTTCAATAAAAAAAACAAAAATAATGCACACCCGCGCATCGCGCGGGTCCTAATCTAGTAATATATTAAATCTAATGCAGTAGATTATATTACGACACCTCATATGCCATGTAGATAGATATTGCCACATCAATTAAAATCCAATGTGTCACACTTAAGATTGAATCTAACAACAAATTTGCATAACTTCACTTCAACTTCTATCCAAAATTCATATGTTACAACCACCATATCATCTCCCACTAGAGTTACTAATAATTAAACACAATTATCACAAAACTTAAATTCCTAATTTATTTTTTATAATTATTTTTATTCTCTCAATTTTTTTATTAGAACTTCTCACCTTCCCTCTATACTTTGTTCTATATCCTTTATTTGTTTTTTTATAGAGTTAAATATACAAACAATATAACACTATTTTGATATATATCAAAAAATACTTAGCACAAAAATAAATTGACGCTTAAAAAATAAACTAAAATAACTAATTAATGACTCACAAGAATATTATATTAAAAATATATAAAACTCTTATAAAATGTAATAATAAATATAACGAATATTTTAAATTAAGCAAACATTACTAATTAATAAAAATTTAAGAAAAAAAAAGAATACATTATCCCAAATTATAAGATGTTATTCTATGGACAAACATAAAATACTATACTTACACCTTATTTATTTGCACTTTTCCTAAAACATAAATAACAAATGTGTTTTAGATTAAAAAAATAAATGAACTAATCAGATAAGTTTAATTAAAAAAATAATACAATTGAACTAAAATGATTTATATCTAATTACATAGATTTATTCCTAATTACATAGAAGTACCTATAATATAATATATGTCATATAATCTATTTTTGTCACGTCAATTAAAATCCTATGTGTCACTCTTAGAATTAAATATAATAACAAAGTTTTACAATTGTTCATCATCACTTCATAATAATCATAAAATTTAAAACTATTTTGTCTTATTCTTTATTTAGTTTCATACCCTAAACTTATATTATCAACTATAATTATGAAATTTAAGAATTACGTTCTTTGTTTAATATCATTTCATATATATTATTTTAACACATGTACTCTCAAATCATATCAATAATTATGAAATATATTTCATGTTATTGGATTGCGCATAATTTTTTTATACACTTATGTATATATCCTCAAAAATATTCTAATAAATCATGTTAATAATATTACATAAATTCACATAGAAACAATTAAATGTATTTGAAACTATGAGAATAAAAAATGGAAGAGATTTATTTTTTAAAAATTCAACATATTTCTGTTATTTTACTTGATTATCCTAAATGTGTAGTTTGAAATAAAATATTATAAATATAAGTTGACAAATCATAGTTATCAAAATAAAATATTTTTTTTGTCACAAATAAATTACCAACTAGGGATGAAACTATTATTATTATTATTATTATTATTATTATTATTATTATTATAATTATTATTATTATTATTTTAAAAAAACAGGTCAAATCCAAAAGATGTATTAAAATGGAAGAAGGACAAAAATGAGGGAACTAGGCCAAAACCTAAAAAACTAAGAAACTCTAAAACTAGGCAACCCTTGAAGGTTCCTTGTATAATCACTAATTACATTTGAGTGGAGATTATCCCACTAAGTAAAGTTTCAATATTAGCTACAATTAAAATTTCAATAAAAAAAACAAAAATAATGCACACCCGCGCATCGCGCGGGTCCTAATCTAGTAATATATTAAATCTAATGCAGCAGATTATATTACGACACCTCATATGCCATGTAGATAGATATTGCCACATCAATTAAAATCCTATGTGTCACACTTAAGATTGAATCTAACAACAAATTTGCATAACTTCACTTCAACTTCTATCCAAAATTCATATGTTACAACCACCTTATCATCTCCCACTAGAGTTACTAATAATTAAACACAATTATCACAAACCTTAAATTCCTAATTTATTTTTTATAATTATTTTTATTCTCTCAATTTTTTTATTAGAACTTCTCACCTTCCCTCTATACTTTGTTCCATATCCTTTATTTGTTTTTTTATAGAGTTAAATATATAAACAACATAACACTATTTTGATATATATCAAAAAATACTTAGCACAAAAATAAATTGACGCTTAAAAAAGAAACTAAAATAACTAATTAATGACTCACAAGAATATTATATTAAAAATATATAAAACTCTTATAAAATGTAATAATAAACATAACGAATATTTTAAATTAAGCAAACATTACTAATTAATAAAAATTTAAGAAAAAAAAAGAATACATTATCCCAAATTATAAGATGTTATTCTATGGACAAACATAAAATACTATACTTACACCTTATTTATTTGCACTTTTCCTAAAACATAAATAACAAATGTGTTTTAGATTAAAAAAATAAATGAACTAATCAGATAAGTTTAATTAAAAAAATAATACAATTGAACTAAAATGATTTATATCTAATTACATAGATTTATTCCTAATTACATAGAAGTACCTATAATATAATATATGTCATATAATCTATTTTTGTCACGTCAATTAAAATCCTATGTGTCACTCTTAGAATTAAATATAATAACAAAGTTTTACAATTGTTCATCATCACTTCATAATAATCATAAAATTTAAAACTATTTTGTCTTATTCTTTATTTAGTTTCATACCATAAACTTATATTATCAACTATAATTATGAAATTTAAGAATTACGTTCTTTGTTTAATATCATTTCATATATATTATTTTAACACATGTACTCTCAAATCATATCAATAATTATGAAATATATTTCATGTTATTGGATTGCGCATAATTTTTTTATACACTTATGTATATATCCTCAAAAATATTCTAATAAATCATCTTAATAATATTACATAAATTCACATAGAAACAATTAAATGTATTTGAAACTATGAGAATAAAAAATGGAAGAGATTTATTTTTTAAAAATTCAACATATTTCTGTTATTTTACTTGATTATCCTAAATGTGTAGTTTGAAATAAAATATTATAAATATAAGTTGACAAATCATAGTTATCAAAATAAAATATTTTTTTTGTCACAAATAAATTACCAACTAGGGATGAAACTATTATTATTATTATTATTATTATTATTATAATAATAATTATTATTATTTTAAAAAAACAGGTCAAATCCAAAAGATGTATTAAAATGGAAGAAGGACAAAAATGAGGGAACTAGGCCAAAACCTAAAAAACTAAGAAACTCTAAAACTAGGCAACCCTTGAAGGTTCCTTGTATAATCACTAATTACATTTGAGTGGAGATTATCCCACTAAGTAAAGTTTCAATATTAGCTACAATTAAAATTTCAATAAAAAAAACAAAAATAATGCACACCCGCGCATCGCGCGGGTCCTAATCTAGTAATATATTAAATCTAATGCAGCAGATTATATTACGACACCTCATATGCCATGTAGATAGATATTGCCACATCAATTAAAATCCTATGTGTCACACTTAAGATTGAATCTAACAACAAATTTGCATAACTTCACTTCAACTTCTATCCAAAATTCATATGTTACAACCACCATATCATCTCCCACTAGAGTTACTAATAATTAAACACAATTATCACAAAACTTAAATTCCTAATTTATTTTTTATAATTATTTTTATTCTCTCAATTTTTTTATTAGAACTTCTCACCTTCCCTCTATACTTTGTTCCATATCCTTTATTTGTTTTTTTATAGAGTTAAATATATAAACAACATAACACTATTTTGATATTTATCAAAAAATACTTAGCACAAAAATAAATTGACGCTTAAAAAATAAACTAAAATAACTAATTAATGACTCACAAGAATATTATATTAAAAATATATAAAACTCTTATAAAATGTAATAATAAATATAACGAATATTTTAAATTAAGCAAACATTACTAATTAATAAAAATTTAAGAAAAAAAAAGAATACATTATCCCAAATTATAAGATGTTATTCTATGGACAAACATAAAATACTATACTTACACCTTATTTATTTGCACTTTTCCTAAAACATAAATAACAAATGTGTTTTAGATTAAAAAAATAAATGAACTAATCAGATAAGTTTAATTAAAAAAATAATACAATTGAACTAAAATGATTTATATCTAATTACATAGATTTATTCCTAATTACATAGAAGTACCTATAATATAATATATGTCATATAATCTATTTTTGTCACGTCAATTAAAATCCTATGTGTCACTCTTAGAATTAAATATAATAACAAAGTTTTACAATTGTTCATCATCACTTCATAATAATCATAAAATTTAAAACTATTTTGTCTTATTCTTTATTTAGTTTCATACCATAAACTTATATTATCAACTATAATTATGAAATTTAAGAATTACGTTCTTTGTTTAATATCATTTCATATATATTATTTTAACACATGTACTCTCAAATCATATCAATAATTATGAAATATATTTCATGTTATTGGATTGCGCATAATTTTTTTATACACTTATGTATATATCCTCCAAAATATTCTAATAAATCATCTTAATAATATTACATAAATTCACATAGAAACAATTAAATGTATTTGAAACTATGAGAATAAAAAATGGAAGAGATTTATTTTTTAAAAATTCAACATATTTCTGTTATTTTACTTGATTATCCTAAATGTGTAGTTTGAAATAAAATATTATAAATATAAGTTGACAAATCATAGTTATCAAAATAAAATATTTTTTTTGTCACAAATAAATTACCAACTAGGGATGAAACTATTATTATTATTATTATTATTATTATTATTATTATTATAATTATTATTATTATTATTTTAAAAAAACAGGTCAAATCCAAAAGATGTATTAAAATGGAAGAAGGACAAAAATGAGGGAACTAGGCCAAAACCTAAAAAACTAAGAAACTCTAAAACTAGGCAACCCTTGAAGGTTCCTTGTATAATCACTAATTACATTTGAGTGGAGATTATCCCACTAAGTAAAGTTTCAATATTAGCTACAATTAAAATTTCAATAAAAAAACAAAAATAATGCACACCCGCGCATCACGCGGGTCCTAATCTAGTAATATATTAAATCTATTGCAGCAGATTATATTACGACACCTCATATGCCATGTAGATAGATATTGCCACATCAATTAAAATCCTATGTGTCATACTTAAGATTGAATCTAACAACAAATTTGCATAACTTCACTTCAACTTCTATCCAAAATTCATATGTTACAACCACCTTATCATCTCCCACTAGAGTTACTAATAATTAAACACAATTATCACAAACCTTAAATTCCTAATTTATTTTTTATAATTATTTTTATTCTCTCAATTTTTTTATTAGAACTTCTCACCTTCCCTCTATACTTTGTTCCATATCCTTTATTTGTTTTTTTATAGAGTTAAATATATAAACAACATAACACTATTTTGATATATATCAAAAAAACTTAGCACAAAAATAAATTGACGCTTAAAAAAGAAACTAAAATAACTAATTAATGACTCACAAGAATATTATATTAAAAATATATAAAACTCTTATAAAATGTAATAATAAACATAACGAATATTTTAAATTAAGCAAACATTACTAATTAATAAAAATTTAAGAAAAAAAAAGAATACATTATCCCAAATTATAAGATGTTATTCTATGGACAAACATAAAATACTATACTTACACCTTATTTATTTGCACTTTTCCTAAAACATAAATAACAAATGTGTTTTAGATTAAAAAAATAAATGAACTAATCAGATAAGTTTAATTAAAAAAATAATACAATTGAACTAAAATGATTTATATCTAATTACATAGATTTATTCCTAATTACATAGAAGTACCTATAATATAATATATGTCATATAATCTATTTTTGTCACGTCAATTAAAATCCTATGTGTCACTCTTAGAATTAAATATAATAACAAAGTTTTACAATTGTTCATCATCACTTCATAATAATCATAAAATTTAAAACTATTTTGTCTTATTCTTTATTTAGTTTCATACCATAAACTTATATTATCAACTATAATTATGAAATTTAAGAATTACGTTCTTTGTTTAATATCATTTCATATATATTATTTTAACACATGTACTCTCAAATCATATCAATAATTATGAAATATATTTCATGTTATTGGATTGCGCATAATTTTTTTATACACTTATGTATATATCCTCAAAAATATTCTAATAAATCATCTTAATAATATTACATAAATTCACATAGAAACAATTAAATGTATTTGAAACTATGAGAATAAAAAATGGAAGAGATTTATTTTTTAAAAATTCAACATATTTCTGTTATTTTACTTGATTATCCTAAATGTGTAGTTTGAAATAAAATATTATAAATATAAGTTGACAAATCATAGTTATCAAAATAAAATATTTTTTTTGTCACAAATAAATTACCAACTAGGGATGAAACTATTATTATTATTATTATTATTATTATTATAATAATTATTATTATTATTTTAAAAAAACAGGTCAAATCCAAAAGATGTATTAAAATGGAAGAAGGACAAAAATGAGGGAACTAGGCCAAAACCTAAAAAAACTAAGAAACTCTAAAACTAGGCAACCCTTGAAGGTTCCTTGTATAATCACTAATTACATTTGAGTGGAGATTATCCCACTAAGTAAAGTTTCAATATTAGCTACAATTAAAATTTCAATAAAAAAAACAAAAATAATGCACACCCGCGCATCGCGCGGGTCCTAATCTAGTAATATATTAAATCTAATGCAGTAGATTATATTACGACACCTCATATGCCATGTAGATAGATATTGCCACATCAATTAAAATCCAATGTGTCACACTTAAGATTGAATCTAACAACAAATTTGCATAACTTCACTTCAACTTCTATCCAAAATTCATATGTTACAACCACCATATCATCTCCCACTAGAGTTACTAATAATTAAACACAATTATCACAAAACTTAAATTCCTAATTTATTTTTTATAATTATTTTTATTCTCTCAATTTTTTTATTAGAACTTCTCACCTTCCCTCTATACTTTGTTCTATATCCTTTATTTGTTTTTTTATAGAGTTAAATATACAAACAATATAACACTATTTTGATATATATCAAAAAATACTTAGCACAAAAATAAATTGACGCTTAAAAAATAAACTAAAATAACTAATTAATGACTCACAAGAATATTATATTAAAAATATATAAAACTCTTATAAAATGTAATAATAAATATAACGAATATTTTAAATTAAGCAAACATTACTAATTAATAAAAATTTAAGAAAAAAAAAGAATACATTATCCCAAATTATAAGATGTTATTCTATGGACAAACATAAAATACTATACTTACACCTTATTTATTTGCACTTTTCCTAAAACATAAATAACAAATGTGTTTTAGATTAAAAAAATAAATGAACTAATCAGATAAGTTTAATTAAAAAAATAATACAATTGAACTAAAATGATTTATATCTAATTACATAGATTTATTCCTAATTACATAGAAGTACCTATAATATAATATATGTCATATAATCTATTTTTGTCACGTCAATTAAAATCCTATGTGTCACTCTTAGAATTAAATATAATAACAAAGTTTTACAATTGTTCATCATCACTTCATAATAATCATAAAATTTAAAACTATTTTGTCTTATTCTTTATTTAGTTTCATACCCTAAACTTATATTATCAACTATAATTATGAAATTTAAGAATTACGTTCTTTGTTTAATATCATTTCATATATATTATTTTAACACATGTACTCTCAAATCATATCAATAATTATGAAATATATTTCATGTTATTGGATTGCGCATAATTTTTTTATACACTTATGTATATATCCTCAAAAATATTCTAATAAATCATGTTAATAATATTACATAAATTCACATAGAAACAATTAAATGTATTTGAAACTATGAGAATAAAAAATGGAAGAGATTTATTTTTTAAAAATTCAACATATTTCTGTTATTTTACTTGATTATCCTAAATGTGTAGTTTGAAATAAAATATTATAAATATAAGTTGACAAATCATAGTTATCAAAATAAAATATTTTTTTTGTCACAAATAAATTACCAACTAGGGATGAAACTATTATTATTATTATTATTATTATTATTATTATTATTATAATTATTATTATTATTATTTTAAAAAAACAGGTCAAATCCAAAAGATGTATTAAAATGGAAGAAGGACAAAAATGAGGGAACTAGGCCAAAACCTAAAAAACTAAGAAACTCTAAAACTAGGCAACCCTTGAAGGTTCCTTGTATAATCACTAATTACATTTGAGTGGAGATTATCCCACTAAGTAAAGTTTCAATATTAGCTACAATTAAAATTTCAATAAAAAAAACAAAAATAATGCACACCCGCGCATCGCGCGGGTCCTAATCTAGTAATATATTAAATCTAATGCAGCAGATTATATTACGACACCTCATATGCCATGTAGATAGATATTGCCACATCAATTAAAATCCTATGTGTCACACTTAAGATTGAATCTAACAACAAATTTGCATAACTTCACTTCAACTTCTATCCAAAATTCATATGTTACAACCACCTTATCATCTCCCACTAGAGTTACTAATAATTAAACACAATTATCACAAACCTTAAATTCCTAATTTATTTTTTATAATTATTTTTATTCTCTCAATTTTTTTATTAGAACTTCTCACCTTCCCTCTATACTTTGTTCCATATCCTTTATTTGTTTTTTTATAGAGTTAAATATATAAACAACATAACACTATTTTGATATATATCAAAAAATACTTAGCACAAAAATAAATTGACGCTTAAAAAAGAAACTAAAATAACTAATTAATGACTCACAAGAATATTATATTAAAAATATATAAAACTCTTATAAAATGTAATAATAAACATAACGAATATTTTAAATTAAGCAAACATTACTAATTAATAAAAATTTAAGAAAAAAAAAGAATACATTATCCCAAATTATAAGATGTTATTCTATGGACAAACATAAAATACTATACTTACACCTTATTTATTTGCACTTTTCCTAAAACATAAATAACAAATGTGTTTTAGATTAAAAAAATAAATGAACTAATCAGATAAGTTTAATTAAAAAAATAATACAATTGAACTAAAATGATTTATATCTAATTACATAGATTTATTCCTAATTACATAGAAGTACCTATAATATAATATATGTCATATAATCTATTTTTGTCACGTCAATTAAAATCCTATGTGTCACTCTTAGAATTAAATATAATAACAAAGTTTTACAATTGTTCATCATCACTTCATAATAATCATAAAATTTAAAACTATTTTGTCTTATTCTTTATTTAGTTTCATACCCTAAACTTATATTATCAACTATAATTATGAAATTTAAGAATTACGTTCTTTGTTTAATATCATTTCATATATATTATTTTAACACATGTACTCTCAAATCATATCAATAATTATGAAATATATTTCATGTTATTGGATTGCGCATAATTTTTTTATACACTTATGTATATATCCTCAAAAATATTCTAATAAATCATGTTAATAATATTACATAAATTCACATAGAAACAATTAAATGTATTTGAAACTATGAGAATAAAAAATGGAAGAGATTTATTTTTTAAAAATTCAACATATTTCTGTTATTTTACTTGATTATCCTAAATGTGTAGTTTGAAATAAAATATTATAAATATAAGTTGACAAATCATAGTTATCAAAATAAAATATTTTTTTTGTCACAAATAAATTACCAACTAGGGATGAAACTATTATTATTATTATTATTATTATTATTATTATTATTATAATTATTATTATTATTATTTTAAAAAAACAGGTCAAATCCAAAAGATGTATTAAAATGGAAGAAGGACAAAAATGAGGGAACTAGGCCAAAACCTAAAAAACTAAGAAACTCTAAAACTAGGCAACCCTTGAAGGTTCCTTGTATAATCACTAATTACATTTGAGTGGAGATTATCCCACTAAGTAAAGTTTCAATATTAGCTACAATTAAAATTTCAATAAAAAAAACAAAAATAATGCACACCCGCGCATCGCGCGGGTCCTAATCTAGTAATATATTAAATCTAATGCAGCAGATTATATTACGACACCTCATATGCCATGTAGATAGATATTGCCACATCAATTAAAATCCTATGTGTCACACTTAAGATTGAATCTAACAACAAATTTGCATAACTTCACTTCAACTTCTATCCAAAATTCATATGTTACAACCACCTTATCATCTCCCACTAGAGTTACTAATAATTAAACACAATTATCACAAACCTTAAATTCCTAATTTATTTTTTATAATTATTTTTATTCTCTCAATTTTTTTATTAGAACTTCTCACCTTCCCTCTATACTTTGTTCCATATCCTTTATTTGTTTTTTTATAGAGTTAAATATATAAACAACATAACACTATTTTGATATATATCAAAAAATACTTAGCACAAAAATAAATTGACGCTTAAAAAAGAAACTAAAATAACTAATTAATGACTCACAAGAATATTATATTAAAAATATATAAAACTCTTATAAAATGTAATAATAAACATAACGAATATTTTAAATTAAGCAAACATTACTAATTAATAAAAATTTAAGAAAAAAAAAGAATACATTATCCCAAATTATAAGATGTTATTCTATGGACAAACATAAAATACTATACTTACACCTTATTTATTTGCACTTTTCCTAAAACATAAATAACAAATGTGTTTTAGATTAAAAAAATAAATGAACTAATCAGATAAGTTTAATTAAAAAAATAATACAATTGAACTAAAATGATTTATATCTAATTACATAGATTTATTCCTAATTACATAGAAGTACCTATAATATAATATATGTCATATAATCTATTTTTGTCACGTCAATTAAAATCCTATGTGTCACTCTTAGAATTAAATATAATAACAAAGTTTTACAATTGTTCATCATCACTTCATAATAATCATAAAATTTAAAACTATTTTGTCTTATTCTTTATTTAGTTTCATACCCTAAACTTATATTATCAACTATAATTATGAAATTTAAGAATTACGTTCTTTGTTTAATATCATTTCATATATATTATTTTAACACATGTACTCTCAAATCATATCAATAATTATGAAATATATTTCATGTTATTGGATTGCGCATAATTTTTTTATACACTTATGTATATATCCTCAAAAATATTCTAATAAATCATGTTAATAATATTACATAAATTCACATAGAAACAATTAAATGTATTTGAAACTATGAGAATAAAAAATGGAAGAGATTTATTTTTTAAAAATTCAACATATTTCTGTTATTTTACTTGATTATCCTAAATGTGTAGTTTGAAATAAAATATTATAAATATAAGTTGACAAATCATAGTTATCAAAATAAAATATTTTTTTTGTCACAAATAAATTACCAACTAGGGATGAAACTATTATTATTATTATTATTATTATTATTATAATAATTATTATTATTATTTTAAAAAAACAGGTCAAATCCAAAAGATGTATTAAAATGGAAGAAGGACAAAAATGAGGGAACTAGGCCAAAACCTAAAAAACTAAGAAACTCTAAAACTAGGCAACCCTTGAAGGTTCCTTGTATAATCACTAATTACATTTGAGTGGAGATTATCCCACTAAGTAAAGTTTCAATATTAGCTACAATTAAAATTTCAATAAAAAAAACAAAAATAATGCACACCCGCGCATCGCGCGGGTCCTAATCTAGTAATATATTAAATCTAATGCAGCAGATTATATTACGACACCTCATATGCCATGTAGATAGATATTGCCACATCAATTAAAATCCTATGTGTCACACTTAAGATTGAATCTAACAACAAATTTGCATAACTTCACTTCAACTTCTATCCAAAATTCATATGTTACAACCACCATATCATCTCCCACTAGAGTTACTAATAATTAAACACAATTATCACAAAACTTAAATTCCTAATTTATTTTTTTTAATTATTTTTATTCTCTCAATTTTTTTATTAGAACTTCTCACCTTCCCTCTATACTTTGTTCCATATCCTTTATTTGTTTTTTTATAGAGTTAAATATATAAACAACATAACACTATTTTGATATATATCAAAAAATACTTAGCACAAAAATAAATTGACGCTTAAAAAAGAAACTAAAATAACTAATTAATGACTCACAAGAATATTATATTAAAAATATATAAAACTCTTATAAAATGTAATAATAAACATAACGAATATTTTAAATTAAGCAAACATTACTAATTAATAAAAATTTAAGAAAAAAAAAGAATACATTATCCCAAATTATAAGATGTTATTCTATGGACAAACATAAAATACTATACTTACACCTTATTTATTTGCACTTTTCCTAAAACATAAATAACAAATGTGTTTTAGATTAAAAAAATAAATGAACTAATCAGATAAGTTTAATTAAAAAAATAATACAATTGAACTAAAATGATTTATATCTAATTACATAGATTTATTCCTAATTACATAGAAGTACCTATAATATAATATATGTCATATAATCTATTTTTGTCACGTCAATTAAAATCCTATGTGTCACTCTTAGAATTAAATATAATAACAAAGTTTTACAATTGTTCATCATCACTTCATAATAATCATAAAATTTAAAACTATTTTGTCTTATTCTTTATTTAGTTTCATACCCTAAACTTATATTATCAACTATAATTATGAAATTTAAGAATTACGTTCTTTGTTTAATATCATTTCATATATATTATTTTAACACATGTACTCTCAAATCATATCAATAATTATGAAATATATTTCATGTTATTGGATTGCGCATAATTTTTTTATACACTTATGTATATATCCTCAAAAATATTCTAATAAATCATCTTAATAATATTACATAAATTCACATAGAAACAATTAAATGTATTTGAAACTATGAGAATAAAAAATGGAAGAGATTTATTTTTTAAAAATTCAACATATTTCTGTTATTTTACTTGATTATCCTAAATGTGTAGTTTGAAATAAAATATTATAAATATAAGTTGACAAATCATAGTTATCAAAATAAAATATTTTTTTTGTCACAAATAAATTACCAACTAGGGATGAAACTATTATTATTATTATTATTATTATTATTATAATAATTATTATTATTATTTTAAAAAAACAGGTCAAATCCAAAAGATGTATTAAAATGGAAGAAGGACAAAAATGAGGGAACTAGGCCAAAACCTAAAAAAACTAAGAAACTCTAAAACTAGGCAACCCTTGAAGGTTCCTTGTATAATCACTAATTACATTTGAGTGGAGATTATCCCACTAAGTAAAGTTTCAATATTAGCTACAATTAAAATTTCAATAAAAAAAACAAAAATAATGCACACCCGCGCATCGCGCGGGTCCTAATCTAGTAATATATTAAATCTAATGCAGCAGATTATATTACGACACCTCATATGCCATGTAGATAGATATTGCCACATCAATTAAAATCCTATGTGTCACACTTAAGATTGAATCTAACAACAAATTTGCATAACTTCACTTCAACTTCTATCCAAAATTCATATGTTACAACCACCTTATCATCTCCCACTAGAGTTACTAATAATTAAACACAATTATCACAAACCTTAAATTCCTAATTTATTTTTTATAATTATTTTTATTCTCTCAATTTTTTTATTAGAACTTCTCACCTTCCCTCTATACTTTGTTCCATATCCTTTATTTGTTTTTTTATAGAGTTAAATATATAAACAACATAACACTATTTTGATATATATCAAAAAATACTTAGCACAAAAATAAATTGACGCTTAAAAAAGAAACTAAAATAACTAATTAATGACTCACAAGAATATTATATTAAAAATATATAAAACTCTTATAAAATGTAATAATAAACATAACGAATATTTTAAATTAAGCAAACATTACTAATTAATAAAAATTTAAGAAAAAAAAAGAATACATTATCCCAAATTATAAGATGTTATTCTATGGACAAACATAAAATACTATACTTACACCTTATTTATTTGCACTTTTCCTAAAACATAAATAACAAATGTGTTTTAGATTAAAAAAATAAATGAACTAATCAGATAAGTTTAATTAAAAAAATAATACAATTGAACTAAAATGATTTATATCTAATTACATAGATTTATTCCTAATTACATAGAAGTACCTATAATATAATATATGTCATATAATCTATTTTTGTCACGTCAATTAAAATCCTATGTGTCACTCTTAGAATTAAATATAATAACAAAGTTTTACAATTGTTCATCATCACTTCATAATAATCATAAAATTTAAAACTATTTTGTCTTATTCTTTATTTAGTTTCATACCCTAAACTTATATTATCAACTATAATTATGAAATTTAAGAATTACGTTCTTTGTTTAATATCATTTCATATATATTATTTTAACACATGTACTCTCAAATCATATCAATAATTATGAAATATATTTCATGTTATTGGATTGCGCATAATTTTTTTATACACTTATGTATATATCCTCAAAAATATTCTAATAAATCATGTTAATAATATTACATAAATTCACATAGAAACAATTAAATGTATTTGAAACTATGAGAATAAAAAATGGAAGAGATTTATTTTTTAAAAATTCAACATATTTCTGTTATTTTACTTGATTATCCTAAATGTGTAGTTTGAAATAAAATATTATAAATATAAGTTGACAAATCATAGTTATCAAAATAAAATATTTTTTTTGTCACAAATAAATTACCAACTAGGGATGAAACTATTATTATTATTATTATTATTATTATTATTATTATTATAATTATTATTATTATTATTTTAAAAAAACAGGTCAAATCCAAAAGATGTATTAAAATGGAAGAAGGACAAAAATGAGGGAACTAGGCCAAAACCTAAAAAACTAAGAAACTCTAAAACTAGGCAACCCTTGAAGGTTCCTTGTATAATCACTAATTACATTTGAGTGGAGATTATCCCACTAAGTAAAGTTTCAATATTAGCTACAATTAAAATTTCAATAAAAAAAACAAAAATAATGCACACCCGCGCATCACGCGGGTCCTAATCTAGTAATATATTAAATCTAATGCAGCAGATTATATTACGACACCTCATATGCCATGTAGATAGATATTGCCACATCAATTAAAATCCTATGTGTCACACTTAAGATTGAATCTAACAACAAATTTGCATAACTTCACTTCAACTTCTATCCAAAATTCATATGTTACAACCACCTTATCATCTCCCACTAGAGTTACTAATAATTAAACACAATTATCACAAACCTTAAATTCCTAATTTATTTTTTATAATTATTTTTATTCTCTCAATTTTTTTATTAGAACTTCTCACCTTCCCTCTATACTTTGTTCCATATCCTTTATTTGTTTTTTTATAGAGTTAAATATATAAACAACATAACACTATTTTGATATATATCAAAAAATACTTAGCACAAAAATAAATTGACGCTTAAAAAAGAAACTAAAATAACTAATTAATGACTCACAAGAATATTATATTAAAAATATATAAAACTCTTATAAAATGTAATAATAAACATAACGAATATTTTAAATTAAGCAAACATTACTAATTAATAAAAATTTAAGAAAAAAAAAGAATACATTATCCCAAATTATAAGATGTTATTCTATGGACAAACATAAAATACTATACTTACACCTTATTTATTTGCACTTTTCCTAAAACATAAATAACAAATGTGTTTTAGATTAAAAAAATAAATGAACTAATCAGATAAGTTTAATTAAAAAAATAATACAATTGAACTAAAATGATTTATATCTAATTACATAGATTTATTCCTAATTACATAGAAGTACCTATAATATAATATATGTCATATAATCTATTTTTGTCACGTCAATTAAAATCCTATGTGTCACTCTTAGAATTAAATATAATAACAAAGTTTTACAATTGTTCATCATCACTTCATAATAATCATAAAATTTAAAACTATTTTGTCTTATTCTTTATTTAGTTTCATACCCTAAACTTATATTATCAACTATAATTATGAAATTTAAGAATTACGTTCTTTGTTTAATATCATTTCATATATATTATTTTAACACATGTACTCTCAAATCATATCAATAATTATGAAATATATTTCATGTTATTGGATTGCGCATAATTTTTTTATACACTTATGTATATATCCTCAAAAATATTCTAATAAATCATGTTAATAATATTACATAAATTCACATAGAAACAATTAAATGTATTTGAAACTATGAGAATAAAAAATGGAAGAGATTTATTTTTTAAAAATTCAACATATTTCTGTTATTTTACTTGATTATCCTAAATGTGTAGTTTGAAATAAAATATTATAAATATAAGTTGACAAATCATAGTTATCAAAATAAAATATTTTTTTTGTCACAAATAAATTACCAACTAGGGATGAAACTATTATTATTATTATTATTATTATTATTATTATTATTATTATTATAATTATTATTATTATTATTTTAAAAAAACAGGTCAAATCCAAAAGATGTATTAAAATGGAAGAAGGACAAAAATGAGGGAACTAGGCCAAAACCTAAAAAACTAAGAAACTCTAAAACTAGGCAACCCTTGAAGGTTCCTTGTATAATCACTAATTACATTTGAGTGGAGATTATCCCACTAAGTAAAGTTTCAATATTAGCTACAATTAAAATTTCAATAAAAAAAACAAAAATAATGCACACCCGCGCATCGCGCGGGTCCTAATCTAGTAATATATTAAATCTAATGCAGCAGATTATATTACAACACCTCATATGCCATGTAGATAGATATTGCCACATCAATTAAAATCCTATGTGTCACACTTAAGATTGAATCTAACAACAAATTTGCATAACTTCACTTCAACTTCTATCCAAAATTCATATGTTACAACCACCTTATCATCTCCCACTAGAGTTACTAATAATTAAACACAATTATCACAAACCTTAAATTCCTAATTTATTTTTTATAATTATTTTTATTCTCTCAATTTTTTTATTAGAACTTCTCACCTTCCCTCTATACTTTGTTCCATATCCTTTATTTGTTTTTTTATAGAGTTAAATATATAAACAACATAACACTATTTTGATATATATCAAAAAATACTTAGCACAAAAATAAATTGACGCTTAAAAAAGAAACTAAAATAACTAATTAATGACTCACAAGAATATTATATTAAAAATATATAAAACTCTTATAAAATGTAATAATAAACATAACGAATATTTTAAATTAAGCAAACATTACTAATTAATAAAAATTTAAGAAAAAAAAAGAATACATTATCCCAAATTATAAGATGTTATTCTATGGACAAACATAAAATACTATACTTACACCTTATTTATTTGCACTTTTCCTAAAACATAAATAACAAATGTGTTTTAGATTAAAAAAATAAATGAACTAATCAGATAAGTTTAATTAAAAAAATAATACAATTGAACTAAAATGATTTATATCTAATTACATAGATTTATTCCTAACTACATAGAAGTACCTATAATATAATATATGTCATATAATCTATTTTTGTCACGTCAATTAAAATCCTATGTGTCACTCTTAGAATTAAATATAATAACAAAGTTTTACAATTGTTCATCATCACTTCATAATAATCATAAAATTTAAAACTATTTTGTCTTATTCTTTATTTAGTTTCATACCCTAAACTTATATTATCAACTATAATTATGAAATTTAAGAATTACGTTGTTTGTTTAATATCATTTCATATATATTATTTTAACACATGTACTCTCAAATCATATCAATAATTATGAAATATATTTCATGTTATTGGATTGCGCATAATTTTTTTATACACTTATGTATATATCCTCAAAAATATTCTAATAAATCATGTTAATAATATTACATAAATTCACATAGAAACAATTAAATGTATTTGAAACTATGAGAATAAAAAATGGAAGAGATTTATTTTTTAAAAATTCAACATATTTCTGTTATTTTACTTGATTATCCTAAATGTGTAGTTTGAAATAAAATATTATAAATATAAGTTGACAAATCATAGTTATCAAAATAAAATATTTTTTTTGTCACAAATAAATTACCAACTAGGGATGAAACTATTATTATTATTATTATTATTATTATTATTATTATAATTATTATTATTATTATTTTAAAAAAACAGGTCAAATCCAAAAGATGTATTAAAATGGAAGAAGGACAAAAATGAGGGAACTAGGCCAAAACCTAAAAAACTAAGAAACTCTAAAACTAGGCAACCCTTGAAGGTTCCTTGTATAATCACTAATTACATTTGAGTGGAGATTATCCCACTAAGTAAAGTTTCAATATTAGCTACAATTAAAATTTCAATAAAAAAAACAAAAATAATGCACACCCGCGCATCGCGCGGGTCCTAATCTAGTAATATATTAAATCTAATGCAGCAGATTATATTACGACACCTCATATGCCATGTAGATAGATATTGCCACATCAATTAAAATCCTATGTGTCACACTTAAGATTGAATCTAACAACAAATTTGCATAACTTCACTTCAACTTCTATCCAAAATTCATATGTTACAACCACCTTATCATCTCCCACTAGAGTTACTAATAATTAAACACAATTATCACAAACCTTAAATTTCTAATTTATTTTTTATAATTATTTTTATTCTCTCAATTTTTTTATTAGAACTTCTCACCTTCCCTCTATACTTTGTTCCATATCCTTTATTTGTTTTTTTATAGAGTTAAATATATAAACAACATAACACTATTTTGATATATATCAAAAAATACTTAGCACAAAAATAAATTGACGCTTAAAAAAGAAACTAAAATAACTAATTAATGACTCACAAGAATATTATATTAAAAATATATAAAACTCTTATAAAATGTAATAATAAACATAACGAATATTTTAAATTAAGCAAACATTACTAATTAATAAAAATTTAAGAAAAAAAAAGAATACATTATCCCAAATTATAAGATGTTATTCTATGGACAAACATAAAATACTATACTTACACCTTATTTATTTGCACTTTTCCTAAAACATAAATAACAAATGTGTTTTAGATTAAAAAAATAAATTGTAAAGACCATATACAATACATGCCTCAAATCATATATTATACATGAGTTTCACTTTTTGGTACTGAAACATAATAAGTTCCTAGTTAACACATTATATATATAAATGCCTCTAATACAAAAGAACTAAAAGTCTAAGGCATTACATATACAAGATGTTCCAAAATGATAAAAACTAAGAACTAGATCAAAACAATGATCTCAAAACATAACGCCATAGCGGAAGCCATGCCATCACAAAACCACGATCCGTAAGGAAAGTCAAATAACCTTGTCCTTACCCTTCGCTAAACCTGCAGAACCTGTGATGTAAACAACAACAGTGGGGTGAGATACATCAAATCTCAGTGAGTTCCCTATCTTAAAGTCCTCTCGGCTTTACAAGGTTCTAACAAAGTCCTAACTCACGTCCAAGGGGAAAGGGGAAAGACCATGAGTACACACACACTATATGGAAACATGTTATGAGTTCATCAACTCACAATATCACTAATCGATAACCATGCCAAGGTATCCCCTATTCCCGTCCTCTTCTACGTCTAGAAGTCGACCCGGGTCATGGATCCTTGCAACCTACTTGACATACGAATGGATTCGGGTTCTACGGGCCATTAACCGTTATGAACCGTCACTTCTCACGGGCCTTATACCGTCACAAGCCTACGCTCCATGGGCGCCATTCGTACTAAAATGAAATGCGGGAATCAAACCTGCCAAGTAGTGGTGCATATGTTTCAGAGGAGCTCGAGACCCATGAAACGCACTCGCAAAAACAATAATAACCGGTTACGATTACGTGATCTCACAAAGACTTGATTGTATTCGACAATCTCAAGGCCATTACGCCTTATCACAACCAAACGGTTAACACACATGTTCCATACTAGTGTTTATCCATTCTATATTCTTCCGACACTGTTTGGGTTAATTGTCCTCACTCTACTTATTTTATGTTTTATCATACATACATTTTCAACGATAATTACACAACATTAAACACTAAAATCAACAAAGCGACACGATTTCATAAATCCCAATATAATTAAATCGGCCGACAGTCTTGAAACCCATGGATTAAGAAAGTACATTTTATTACCTTTCCAACGATACCAAAATTGTTCCATTCCGAGTTACGGATAAAAAGTTACGGCATTGGAAACAAACGATCGGAAATAAAATATCACAACAGCAGAATTCTGCAAGTCCCCTGGCCATACGCGTATTGGTACTCCCCGTACGCGTATTGCCCAACAATCTCGCCCAGCCATACGCGTATTGCCCAAGGCCATACGCGTATGGGCAAGGCTATTTTCCTTCAAAATTCCCTTGTAAAAGTCCAATACGCGTACCACCATGTCTCATACGCGCATTGCCTTGTCCATACGCGTAACGCCCAATTTTCTTCACATCCATACGCGTATTGCCCTACTCAATACGCGTATGGCCCTGCGTGATACGCGTATGGGCAGTTTGAACCCAGAAATTTTCCTGCAGAATCTGTCTGCTACGGGTTGATTCAATTCAACCCCAAAATCCCATTTTTCCAATCTAAAATTCATCAAAACATGTTATAACATAACAATCGGTATAAACATACAATCACACATTGCATTTAGCAGTTAGATTCATGAATTTCAATGCAAAATTAATCAATTTCCACAATTCCAATCTAACTCTAACTAAATAAAACTCTACCCTAAAGAGTCTAACTAGAACCCACCTGGATTACTAGACGAGGAGGTTGATGCGGAGACGATTGAACGAAAAACAGATGAATGTTGATGATCTTGAGCTTTTGGGAAATTTTCCTCTCTTTTTCCTCCTCCTTCCTTTCCTTCTCTTCCTTTTCCCTTTCTCTTTACTATCTTTAGCTTTTGTTTGTTTTCTTCCAAGGAAAATGAAAAGAAAATAGATAGTATAGAAACTATCACTTTTAGTAATACTACTAAATGTCCAAGATTAGCTCAAATACATCAAATTATAAAAACTCAACGTTAAATACTATTAATTTAATCAACTCTGAGTTCGTCAGTTTACTCTAATTATTTTATCAAATAATTACTCAGAGTACTCCGGAACCCAGTTGATCATAATAATATTAACCAGAGCGTTTATAAATTTACGGGGTATTACATCCTCCCCCCCTTAAATAGAAATTCGTCCTCGAATTTAGAAGATTACCTGAACAGATGTGGATAAGATTCTCGCATTTCCGATTCTAGTTCCCAAGTAGCATCGCCCGGATGCGTCATATCCCATTGCACCTTAACAAGTGGAATATCTTGGTTCCTTAACACTTTTGTTTCCCTTCCCACAATACAACTCGGTTGTGGTCTAAAAGTCAAATCTGCTTCTATTTCCACCGATTCTGGTAGAATTGGCTGAAGAGGATCAGGAATAAACTTACGGAGCTGAGATACGTGAAAAACGTCATGCATCTCGGATAGAGAGGGTGGTAAGGCTAATCTATAAGCAACTTCACCAATCCTTTCTAAAATCTGATACGGTCCCACGTATCTCGGACTTAACTTACGCGACTTAAACGGTCCTTTCAATCTCAATCTCGGAGTAACCTTCAGAAATACATGGTCACCTTCCTCAAATTCCAAAGGTCTCCTACGATTATCCGCATAACTCTTTTGGCGATCTTGTGCTTGTTTAACCTTCTCGCGGATCATTCGAATCTTTTCCGTAGTCTCTTGAATAATCTCGGGTCCCAAAATTCTATCTTCGCCAATTTCAGCCCAACACAAAGGTGTCCTACACTTTCTCCCATACAACGCTTCATAAGGAGCCATACCGATGCTCGCATGGTAACTATTGTTATATGAAAACTCAATTAACGGCAAAAGTTCCTTCCAATTCCCTCTACTCTCTAACACACAAGCTCTTAACATATCCTCCATCGTTTGTATTGTTCGTTCAGTCTGACCATCCGTTTGAGGATGATTCGACGTGCTCAAACTCAAATTCGTACCCATCGCTTGTTGGAACACTTTCCAAAATCTCGAAGTAAACTTCGGATCTCTATCGGACACAATACTGGAAGGAATACCATGCAATCTCACAATCTCAGCAATAAACAACCTTGCAAGATGACTTGCCTTATAAGTAGTCTTTACGGCTAAGAAGTGTGCAGATTTCGTTAGTCGATCTACAATCACCCAAATAGAATCATACCCACCTTGGGTACGGGGTAAACCCACTGCAAAATCCATAGAAATACTATCCCACTTCCAAACTGGAATATCCAAAGGTTGTAACAAACCGCCCGGTCTTTGGTGTTCAATCTTCACCTGTTGACATACTGCACATTCTGACACATATTCCGCTATATCCTTTTTCATTCCAGACCACCAATAATCCTTCTTTAAATCCTGATACACCTTCGAAGAACCAGGATGTATCGTAACAGTACCTTTATGAGCTTCGTCTAGAATCTTCCTTTTTAACGCTTCATCTTTCGGAACACAATTCCTTTGATTAAACAGAACAATCCCATCTTGTAACTCCTCCTCTAACATTTGTGCCTGTTGAATCTCAACTCTCAAGGTAGAATTGATATTCAAATTTCCCATAATCACACCATTCGGAGTCCACACAAACTGGAGATTAAGATCTCTAAACTTTTCCAACAATGAATACTCCAAAATCATCAATTCTGCACTATGAACCATTTTCCGACTTAAAGCATCCGCTACTTTATTCGCCTTTCCTGGATGATACTTCAATTCTAAGTCATAATCTTTTAAGTACTCCATCCACCTTCTTTGTCGCATATTCAACTCCTTTTGATCAAACAAATACTTCAAGCTTTTGTGGTCACTGAACATTTCAAAACGTACACCATATAAATAATGACGCCACACCTTCAGTGCAAAAACCACTGCAGCTAGTTCCAAATCATGAGTCGGATAATTCTTCTCATGAACTTTTAACTGTCGAGAAGCATAAGCTACCACTTGACCACTTTGCATCAGAACACCCCCTAATCCCCTCTTAGAAGCATCACAAAATACTTCATAAGAGTTGTTAGGATTAGGAATAATTAATACTGGAGCACTCGTCAAACTTTCCTTCAATTTCATAAAACTTTGTTCACAACCTGAATCCCATTCAAACGTAACATCCTTCCGAGTAAGTTTCGTCATTGGTAAGGCCAATTGAGAAAAGCTGTCAAAAAAATCTTCCATAGTAACCTGTCCATCCCACGAAACTTCTAACTTCTGTAACATTTCTCGGTCTCTCCCAATTAATCACTGCTTCTACTTTCGATGGATCCACTGCCACACCACCTCGAGATATCACATGTCCAAGAAAATTAACTTCCGACATCCAAAACTCACACTTGCTCAACTTAGCAAACAATTGCTTCTCTTGCAAGACCGATAAGACAATCCTCAGATGTTCTTCGCACTTTTGTGGAGTACGAGAATAAATAAGAATGTCATCAATAAAGATTACCACAAACTGGTCCAAGTAAGCCTGAAATATACGGTTCATGTAATCCATGAAAACAGCTGGAGCATTAGTCACACCGAAAGGCATCACTAAGAATTCGTAATGACCGTAACGTGTCCTAAATGCAGTTTTTGGCACATCGGAACTCTTCACTCGAATCTGATGATAACCCGACCGTAAATCAATCTTCGAGAACACACATGCTCCTTTCAATTGATCTAACAAGTCGTCTATCCTTGGTAAGGGATACTTATTCTTAATGGTAACTTTATTCAACTTACGATAATCAATGCACAAACGCATACCCCCATCTTTCTTCTTTACCAATAACACTGGAGCTCCCCACGGTGAAACACTAGGCCTAACGAAATGCTTAGACATCAAGTCCTTCAATTTGTCCCTTAATTCTCTTAATCCAAGCGGCGCCATCCGATACGAAGAAACGGATACAGGAGCCGTTCCCGGTATCAGGTCAATAGAGAACTCGACTCCTCTCTCCGGAGGAAAGAGTAGTAACATTCTCTGGAAACACTTCGGAGAATTCACATACAACTGGAATACTCAGAACTTGTTGTTCACTACTTCCCTCCTTAGTAGGAACCAACAAAACAGATTTCTCTTAATTCAAACAAGAAATTTACCATTCTCACCGTACCTTCTAAAATCGTTGATAAAACATCTTTCAGAGTAGTCTCAGCAGATGGAATAATAATTAACTTCTCTTCACAACCGATAAAAACCGAATTAACTGAAAGCCAAACCATTCCCAGAACAACATCCACTTTCTTAAGCGGCATACTAATAAGGTCGATCTGGAAAACTCTATTATTCATAGACAAAACAAAATTTTCACACACACCTGGACACAAAAGAATATGTTGCACCGCAATCCAATAAAACAAAACAAGGATATCCGTTAACGAAGCACGTACCCGAAATTCCAAAGTCATCGCCTTTTGCTTCCTCCCTTTGCGTCTGATTCCTATTCTGAGGACAATCCCTCGCAATGTGGCCCACCTTCTGACATTGATAACACTTCACCCCTTTGAAGCTACATATACCAAAATGCATCTTACCACATGTGCAACACACAGGAGATGCACCCGTCCGAGATTTCTGGATCTGTTTCCTTTTGAAAGCCTGCTGCTTAGACCGAAACTGTTGGCCTGACCTTCCACACTCGTTCTGATTCGGCCTACGCGAATCCCCTTCTGTCTGAACTTCCCTCAAGCTATCCTCTAACATATCATATTGCCTCAACTGCTGGGTTTCAGGCTCTCTTCGAATCCTCAAAGAACTAGGAAGATACTTTTCAATAAAAAATAGGCCTGAATTGCTCCCACACTTTAGGTACACCTTGCATAGTCATGAAAGCTGAAGCAACATCCCACCACCTCTCAGCAGGACCCCTCAGTGAGTGAGAAGCAAACACTACCTTGTTCTCCTCACTACAGCAAATTACTAGAAAAATTCTCTCCATGCCAGCAATCCAGTCATGAGCTCTCACAGGATCCATTCCGCCATGAAATTCTGGAGGATTCATGCGGAGGAAATCCCGAAAACTCCCACCTACAATCTCTGGGACAACCACTCGAGGATGAAGACCTACATTCATCCGTTGCACCATATGTTGCATGAACTGGTTCTGCTGCTGCTGCATCTGTCGCACAAACTGATACAAAGAAGCATTTGCATCGCCGCCTGGCGGATTCATCCCAGCTGGAGGATTTGTGGGTCTACCACGATTGTTTCTGCGTCCGCCAACCATGTTCCTAAATGTCATATAGATAGAATTAAGTTGATCAGGCTCAATACCATAAATATAACACCTAAGACCCAAGGCGACAACACGCATCTGAAACAGAAAGAAACACTTATTCTATTTCATGGCTAGGTCGAGGATACGACCTGCTTTGATACCAACTGTAAAGACCATATACAATACATGCCTCAAATCATATATTATACATGAGTTTCACTTTTTGGTACTGAAACATAATAAGTTCCTAGTTAACACATTATATATATAAATGCCTCTAATACAAAAGAACTAAAAGTCTAAGGCATTACATATACAAGATGTTCCAAAATGATAAAAACTAAGAACTAGATCAAAACAATGATCTCAAAACATAACGCCATAGCGGAAGCCATGCCATCACAAAACCACGATCCGTAAGGAAAGTCAAATAACCTTGTCCTTACCCTTCGCTAAACCTGCAGAACCTGTGATGTAAACAACAACAGTGGGGTGAGATACATCAAATCTCAGTGAGTTCCCTATCTTAAAGTCCTCTCGGCTTTACAAGGTTCTAACAAAGTCCTAACTCACGTCCAAGGGGAAAGGGGAAAGACCATGAGTACACACACACTATATGGAAACATGTTATGAGTTCATCAACTCACAATATCACTAATCGATAACCATGCCAAGGTATCCCCTATTCCCGTCCTCTTCTACGTCTAGAAGTCGACCCGGGTCATGGATCCTTGCAACCTACTTGACATACGAATGGATTCGGGTTCTACGGGCCATTAACCGTTATGAACCGTCACTTCTCACGGGCCTTATACCGTCACAAGCCTACGCTCCATGGGCGCCATTCGTACTAAAATGAAATGCGGGAATCAAACCTGCCAAGTAGTGGTGCATATGTTTCAGAGGAGCTCGAGACCCATGAAACGCACTCGCAAAAACAATAATAACCGGTTACGATTACGTGATCTCACAAAGACTTGATTGTATTCGACAATCTCAAGGCCATTACGCCTTATCACAACCAAACGGTTAACACACATGTTCCATACTAGTGTTTATCCATTCTATATTCTTCCGACACTGTTTGGGTTAATTGTCCTCACTCTACTTATTTTATGTTTTATCATACATACATTTTCAACGATAATTACACAACATTAAACACTAAAATCAACAAAGCGACACGATTTCATAAATCCCAATATAATTAAATCGGCCGACAGTCTTGAAACCCATGGATTAAGAAAGTACATTTTATTACCTTTCCAACGATACCAAAATTGTTCCATTCCGAGTTACGGATAAAAAGTTACGGCATTGGAAACAAACGATCGGAAATAAAATATCACAACAGCAGAATTCTGCAAGTCCCCTGGCCATACGCGTATTGGTACTCCCCGTACGCGTATTGCCCAACAATCTCGCCCAGCCATACGCGTATTGCCCAAGGCCATACGCGTATGGGCAAGGCTATTTTCCTTCAAAATTCCCTTGTAAAAGTCCAATACGCGTACCACCATGTCTCATACGCGCATTGCCTTGTCCATACGCGTAACGCCCAATTTTCTTCACATCCATACGCGTATTGCCCTACTCAATACGCGTATGGCCCTGCGTGATACGCGTATGGGCAGTTTGAACCCAGAAATTTTCCTGCAGAATCTGTCTGCTACGGGTTGATTCAATTCAACCCCAAAATCCCATTTTTCCAATCTAAAATTCATCAAAACATGTTATAACATAACAATCGGTATAAACATACAATCACACATTGCATTTAGCAGTTAGATTCATGAATTTCAATGCAAAATTAATCAATTTCCACAATTCCAATCTAACTCTAACTAAATAAAACTCTACCCTAAAGAGTCTAACTAGAACCCACCTGGATTACTAGACGAGGAGGTTGATGCGGAGACGATTGAACGAAAAACAGATGAATGTTGATGATCTTGAGCTTTTGGGAAATTTTCCTCTCTTTTTCCTCCTCCTTCCTTTCCTTCTCTTCCTTTTCCCTTTCTCTTTACTATCTTTAGCTTTTGTTTGTTTTCTTCCAAGGAAAATGAAAAGAAAATAGATAGTATAGAAACTATCACTTTTAGTAATACTACTAAATGTCCAAGATTAGCTCAAATACATCAAATTATAAAAACTCAACGTTAAATACTATTAATTTAATCAACTCTGAGTTCGTCAGTTTACTCTAATTATTTTATCAAATAATTACTCAGAGTACTCCGGAACCCAGTTGATCATAATAATATTAACCAGAGCGTTTATAAATTTACGGGGTATTACATAAATGAACTAATCAGATAAGTTTAATTAAAAAAATAATACAATTGAACTAAAATGATTTATATCTAATTACATAGATTTATTCCTAATTACATAGAAGTACCTATAATATAATATATGTCATATAATCTATTTTTGTCACGTCAATTAAAATCCTATGTGTCACTCTTAGAATTAAATATAATAACAAAGTTTTACAATTGTTCATCATCACTTCATAATAATCATAAAATTTAAAACTATTTTGTCTTATTCTTTATTTAGTTTCATACCCTAAACTTATATTATCAACTATAATTATGAAATTTAAGAATTACGTTCTTTGTTTAATATCATTTCATATATATTATTTTAACACATGTACTCTCAAATCATATCAATAATTATGAAATATATTTCATGTTATTGGATTGCGCATAATTTTTTTATACACTTATGTATATATCCTCAAAAATATTCTAATAAATCATGTTAATAATATTACATAAATTCACATAGAAACAATTAAATGTATTTGAAACTATGAGAATAAAAAATGGAAGAGATTTATTTTTTAAAAATTCAACATATTTCTGTTATTTTACTTGATTATCCTAAATGTGTAGTTTGAAATAAAATATTATAAATATAAGTTGACAAATCATAGTTATCAAAATAAAATATTTTTTTTGTCACAAATAAATTACCAACTAGGGATGAAACTATTATTATTATTATTATTATTATTATTATAATAATAATTATTATTATTTTAAAAAATCAGGTCAAATCCAAAAGATGTATTAAAATGGAAGAAGGACAAAAATGAGGGAACTAGGCCAAAACCTAAAAAAACTAAGAAACTCTAAAACTAGGCAACCCTTGAAGGTTCCTTGTATAATCACTAATTACATTTGAGTGGAGATTATCCCACTAAGTAAAGTTTCAATATTAGCTACAATTAAAATTTCAATAAAAAAAACAAAAATAATGCACACCCGCGCATCGCGCGGGTCCTAATCTAGTAATATATTAAATCTAATGCAGCAGATTATATTACGACACCTCATATGCCATGTAGATAGATATTGCCACATCAATTAAAATCCTATGTGTCACACTTAAGATTGAATCTAACAACAAATTTGCATAACTTCACTTCAACTTCTATCCAAAATTCATATGTTACAACCACCATATCATCTCCCACTAGAGTTACTAATAATTAAACACAATTATCACAAAACTTAAATTCCTAATTTATTTTTTATAATTATTTTTATTCTCTCAATTTTTTTATTAGAACTTCTCACCTTCCCTCTATACTTTGTTCTATATCCTTTATTTGTTTTTTTATAGAGTTAAATATACAAACAATATAACACTATTTTGATATATATCAAAAAATACTTAGCACAAAAATAAATTGACGCTTAAAAAATAAACTAAAATAACTAATTAATGACTCACAAGAATATTATATTAAAAATATATAAAACTCTTATAAAATGTAATAATAAATATAACGAATATTTTAAATTAAGCAAACATTACTAATTAATAAAAATTTAAGAAAAAAAAAGAATACATTATCCCAAATTATAAGATGTTATTCTATGGACAAACATAAAATACTATACTTACACCTTATTTATTTGCACTTTTCCTAAAACATAAATAACAAATGTGTTTTAGATTAAAAAAATAAATGAACTAATCAGATAAGTTTAATTAAAAAAATAATACAATTGAACTAAAATGATTTATATCTAATTACATAGATTTATTCCTAATTACATAGAAGTACCTATAATATAATATATGTCATATAATCTATTTTTGTCACGTCAATTAAAATCCTATGTGTCACTCTTAGAATTAAATATAATAACAAAGTTTTACAATTGTTCATCATCACTTCATAATAATCATAAAATTTAAAACTATTTTGTCTTATTCTTTATTTAGTTTCATACCCTAAACTTATATTATCAACTATAATTATGAAATTTAAGAATTACGTTCTTTGTTTAATATCATTTCATATATATTATTTTAACACATGTACTCTCAAATCATATCAATAATTATGAAATATATTTCATGTTATTGGATTGCGCATAATTTTTTTATACACTTATGTATATATCCTCAAAAATATTCTAATAAATCATCTTAATAATATTACATAAATTCACATAGAAACAATTAAATGTATTTGAAACTATGAGAATAAAAAATGGAAGAGATTTATTTTTTAAAAATTCAACATATTTCTGTTATTTTACTTGATTATCCTAAATGTGTAGTTTGAAATAAAATATTATAAATATAAGTTGACAAATCATAGTTATCAAAATAAAATATTTTTTTTGTCACAAATAAATTACCAACTAGGGATGAAACTATTATTATTATTATTATTATGATTATTATTATAATTATTATTATTATTATTTTAAAAAAACAGGTCAAATCCAAAAGATGTATTAAAATGGAAGAAGGACAAAAATGAGGGAACTAGGCCAAAACCTAAAAAACTAAGAAACTCTAAAACTAGGCAACCCTTGAAGGTTCCTTGTATAATCACTAATTACATTTGAGTGGAGATTATCCCACTAAGTAAAGTTTCAATATTAGCTACAATTAAAATTTCAATAAAAAAAACAAAAATAATGAACACCCGCGCATCGCGCGGGTCCTAATCTAATAATATATTAAATCTAATGCAGCAGATTATATTACGACACCTCATATGCCATGTAGATAGATATTGCCACATCAATTAAAATCCTATGTGTCACACTTAAGATTGAATCTAACAACAAATTTGCATAACTTCACTTCAACTTCTATCCAAAATTCATATGTTACAACCACCATATCATCTCCCACTAGAGTTACTAATAATTAAACACAATTATCACAAAACTTAAATTCCTAATTTATTTTTTATAATTATTTTTATTCTCTCAATTTTTTTATTAGAACTTCTCACCTTCCCTCTATACTTTGTTCTATATCCTTTATTTGTTTTTTTATAGAGTTAAATATACAAACAATATAACACTATTTTGATATATATCAAAAAATACTTAGCACAAAAATAAATTGACGCTTAAAAAATAAACTAAAATAACTAATTAATGACTCACAAGAATATTATATTAAAAATATATAAAACTCTTATAAGATGTAATAATAAATATAACGAATATTTTTAATTAAGCAAACATTACTAATTAATAAAAATTTAAGAAAAAAAAAGAATACATTATCCCAAATTATAAGATGTTATTCTATGGACAAACATAAAATACTATACTTACACCTTATTTATTTGCACTTTTCCTAAAACATAAATAACAAATGTGTTTTAGATTAAAAAAATAAATGAACTAATCAGATAAGTTTAATTAAAAAAATAATACAATTGAACTAAAATGATTTATATCTAATTACATAGATTTATTCCTAATTACATAGAAGTACCTATAATATAATATATGTCATATAATCTATTTTTGTCACGTCAATTAAAATCCTATGTGTCACTCTTAGAATTAAATATAATAACAAAGTTTTACAATTGTTCATCATCACTTCATAATAATCATAAAATTTAAAACTATTTTGTCTTATTCTTTATTTAGTTTCATACCCTAAACTTATATTATCAACTATAATTATGAAATTTAAGAATTACGTTCTTTGTTTAATATCATTTCATATATATTATTTTAACACATGTACTCTCAAATCATATCAATAATTATGAAATATATTTCATGTTATTGGATTGCGCATAATTTTTTTATACACTTATGTATATATCCTCAAAAATATTCTAATAAATCATCTTAATAATATTACATAAATTCACATAGAAACAATTAAATGTATTTGAAACTATGAGAATAAAAAATGGAAGAGATTTATTTTTTAAAAATTCAACATATTTCTGTTATTTTACTTGATTATCCTAAATGTGTAGTTTGAAATAAAATATTATAAATATAAGTTGACAAATCATAGTTATCAAAATAAAATATTTTTTTTGTCACAAATAAATTACCAACTAGGGATGAAACTATTATTATTATTATTATTATTATTATTATTATAATTATTATTATTATTATTTTAAAAAAACAGGTCAAATCCAAAAGATGTATTAAAATGGAAGAAGGACAAAAATGAGGGAACTAGGCCAAAACCTAAAAAACTAAGAAACTCTAAAACTAGGCAACCCTTGAAGGTTCCTTGTATAATCACTAATTACATTTGAGTGGAGATTATCCCACTAAGTAAAGTTTCAATATTAGCTACAATTAAAATTTCAATAAAAAAACAAAAATAATGAACACCCGCGCATCGCGCGGGTCCTAATCTAGTAATATATTAAATCTAATGCAGCAGATTATATTACGACACCTCATATGCCATGTAGATAGATATTGCCACATCAATTAAAATCCTATGTGTCACACTTAAGATTGAATCTAACAACAAATTTGCATAACTTCACTTCAACTTCTATCCAAAATTCATATGTTACAACCACCATATCATCTCCCACTAGAGTTACTAATAATTAAACACAATTATCACAAAACTTAAATTCCTAATTTATTTTTTATAATTATTTTTATTCTCTCAATTTTTTTATTAGAACTTCTCACCTTCCCTCTATACTTTGTTCTATATCCTTTATTTGTTTTTTTATAGAGTTAAATATACAAACAATATAACACTATTTTGATATATATCAAAAAATACTTAGCACAAAAATAAATTGACGCTTAAAAAATAAACTAAAATAACTAATTAATGACTCACAAGAATATTATATTAAAAATATATAAAACTCTTATAAAATGTAATAATAAATATAACGAATATTTTAAATTAAGCAAACATTACTAATTAATAAAAATTTAAGAAAAAAAAAGAATACATTATCCCAAATTATAAGATGTTATTCTATGGACAAACATAAAATACTATACTTACACCTTATTTATTTGCACTTTTCCTAAAACATAAATAACAAATGTGTTTTAGATTAAAAAAATAAATGAACTAATCAGATAAGTTTAATTAAAAAAATAATACAATTGAACTAAAATGATTTATATCTAATTACATAGATTTATTCCTAATTACATAGAAGTACCTATAATATAATATATGTCATATAATCTATTTTTGTCACGTCAATTAAAATCCTATGTGTCACTCTTAGAATTAAATATAATAACAAAGTTTTACAATTGTTCATCATCACTTCATAATAATCATAAAATTTAAAACTATTTTGTCTTATTCTTTATTTAGTTTCATACCCTAAACTTATATTATCAACTATAATTATGAAATTTAAGAATTACGTTCTTTGTTTAATATCATTTCATATATATTATTTTAACACATGTACTCTCAAATCATATCAATAATTATGAAATATATTTCATGTTATTGGATTGCGCATAATTTTTTTATACACTTATGTATATATCCTCAAAAATATTCTAATAAATCATCTTAATAATATTACATAAATTCACATAGAAACAATTAAATGTATTTGAAACTATGAGAATAAAAAATGGAAGAGATTTATTTTTTAAAAATTCAACATATTTCTGTTATTTTACTTGATTATCCTAAATGTGTAGTTTGAAATAAAATATTATAAATATAAGTTGACAAATCATAGTTATCAAAATAAAATATTTTTTTTGTCACAAATAAATTACCAACTAGGGATGAAACTATTATTATTATTATTATTATGATTATTATTATAATTATTATTATTATTATTTTAAAAAAACAGGTCAAATCCAAAAGATGTATTAAAATGGAAGAAGGACAAAAATGAGGGAACTAGGCCAAAACCTAAAAAACTAAGAAACTCTAAAACTAGGCAACCCTTGAAGGTTCCTTGTATAATCACTAATTACATTTGAGTGGAGATTATCCCACTAAGTAAAGTTTCAATATTAGCTACAATTAAAATTTCAATAAAAAAAACAAAAATAATGAACACCCGCGCATCGCGCGGGTCCTAATCTAATAATATATTAAATCTAATGCAGCAGATTATATTACGACACCTCATATGCCATGTAGATAGATATTGCCACATCAATTAAAATCCTATGTGTCACACTTAAGATTGAATCTAACAACAAATTTGCATAACTTCACTTCAACTTCTATCCAAAATTCATATGTTACAACCACCATATCATCTCCCACTAGAGTTACTAATAATTAAACACAATTATCACAAAACTTAAATTCCTAATTTATTTTTTATAATTATTTTTATTCTCTCAATTTTTTTATTAGAACTTCTCACCTTCCCTCTATACTTTGTTCTATATCCTTTATTTGTTTTTTTATAGAGTTAAATATACAAACAATATAACACTATTTTGATATATATCAAAAAATACTTAGCACAAAAATAAATTGACGCTTAAAAAATAAACTAAAATAACTAATTAATGACTCACAAGAATATTATATTAAAAATATATAAAACTCTTATAAGATGTAATAATAAATATAACGAATATTTTTAATTAAGCAAACATTACTAATTAATAAAAATTTAAGAAAAAAAAAGAATACATTATCCCAAATTATAAGATGTTATTCTATGGACAAACATAAAATACTATACTTACACCTTATTTATTTGCACTTTTCCTAAAACATAAATAACAAATGTGTTTTAGATTAAAAAAATAAATGAACTAATCAGATAAGTTTAATTAAAAAAATAATACAATTGAACTAAAATGATTTATATCTAATTACATAGATTTATTCCTAATTACATAGAAGTACCTATAATATAATATATGTCATATAATCTATTTTTGTCACGTCAATTAAAATCCTATGTGTCACTCTTAGAATTAAATATAATAACAAAGTTTTACAATTGTTCATCATCACTTCATAATAATCATAAAATTTAAAACTATTTTGTCTTATTCTTTATTTAGTTTCATACCCTAAACTTATATTATCAACTATAATTATGAAATTTAAGAATTACGTTCTTTGTTTAATATCATTTCATATATATTATTTTAACACATGTACTCTCAAATCATATCAATAATTATGAAATATATTTCATGTTATTGGATTGCGCATAATTTTTTTATACACTTATGTATATATCCTCAAAAATATTCTAATAAATCATCTTAATAATATTACATAAATTCACATAGAAACAATTAAATGTATTTGAAACTATGAGAATAAAAAATGGAAGAGATTTATTTTTTAAAAATTCAACATATTTCTGTTATTTTACTTGATTATCCTAAATGTGTAGTTTGAAATAAAATATTATAAATATAAGTTGACAAATCATAGTTATCAAAATAAAATATTTTTTTTGTCACAAATAAATTACCAACTAGGGATGAAACTATTATTATTATTATTATTATGATTATTATTATAATTATTATTATTATTATTTTAAAAAAACAGGTCAAATCCAAAAGATGTATTAAAATGGAAGAAGGACAAAAATGAGGGAACTAGGCCAAAACCTAAAAAACTAAGAAACTCTAAAACTAGGCAACCCTTGAAGGTTCCTTGTATAATCACTAATTACATTTGAGTGGAGATTATCCCACTAAGTAAAGTTTCAATATTAGCTACAATTAAAATTTCAATAAAAAAAACAAAAATAATGAACACCCGCGCATCGCGCGGGTCCTAATCTAATAATATATTAAATCTAATGCAGCAGATTATATTACGACACCTCATATGCCATGTAGATAGATATTGCCACATCAATTAAAATCCTATGTGTCACACTTAAGATTGAATCTAACAACAAATTTGCATAACTTCACTTCAACTTCTATCCAAAATTCATATGTTACAACCACCATATCATCTCCCACTAGAGTTACTAATAATTAAACACAATTATCACAAAACTTAAATTCCTAATTTATTTTTTATAATTATTTTTATTCTCTCAATTTTTTTATTAGAACTTCTCACCTTCCCTCTATACTTTGTTCTATATCCTTTATTTGTTTTTTTATAGAGTTAAATATACAAACAATATAACACTATTTTGATATATATCAAAAAATACTTAGCACAAAAATAAATTGACGCTTAAAAAATAAACTAAAATAACTAATTAATGACTCACAAGAATATTATATTAAAAATATATAAAACTCTTATAAGATGTAATAATAAATATAACGAATATTTTTAATTAAGCAAACATTACTAATTAATAAAAATTTAAGAAAAAAAAAGAATACATTATCCCAAATTATAAGATGTTATTCTATGGACAAACATAAAATACTATACTTACACCTTATTTATTTGCACTTTTCCTAAAACATAAATAACAAATGTGTTTTAGATTAAAAAAATAAATGAACTAATCAGATAAGTTTAATTAAAAAAATAATACAATTGAACTAAAATGATTTATATCTAATTACATAGATTTATTCCTAATTACATAGAAGTACCTATAATATAATATATGTCATATAATCTATTTTTGTCACGTCAATTAAAATCCTATGTGTCACTCTTAGAATTAAATATAATAACAAAGTTTTACAATTGTTCATCATCACTTCATAATAATCATAAAATTTAAAACTATTTTGTCTTATTCTTTATTTAGTTTCATACCCTAAACTTATATTATCAACTATAATTATGAAATTTAAGAATTACGTTCTTTGTTTAATATCATTTCATATATATTATTTTAACACATGTACTCTCAAATCATATCAATAATTATGAAATATATTTCATGTTATTGGATTGCGCATAATTTTTTTATACACTTATGTATATATCCTCAAAAATATTCTAATAAATCATCTTAATAATATTACATAAATTCACATAGAAACAATTAAATGTATTTGAAACTATGAGAATAAAAAATGGAAGAGATTTATTTTTTAAAAATTCAACATATTTCTGTTATTTTACTTGATTATCCTAAATGTGTAGTTTGAAATAAAATATTATAAATATAAGTTGACAAATCATAGTTATCAAAATAAAATATTTTTTTTGTCACAAATAAATTACCAACTAGGGATGAAACTATTATTATTATTATTATTATTATTATTATTATAATTATTATTATTATTATTTTAAAAAAACAGGTCAAATCCAAAAGATGTATTAAAATGGAAGAAGGACAAAAATGAGGGAACTAGGCCAAAACCTAAAAAACTAAGAAACTCTAAAACTAGGCAACCCTTGAAGGTTCCTTGTATAATCACTAATTACATTTGAGTGGAGATTATCCCACTAAGTAAAGTTTCAATATTAGCTACAATTAAAATTTCAATAAAAAAACAAAAATAATGAACACCCGCGCATCGCGCGGGTCCTAATCTAGTAATATATTAAATCTAATGCAGCAGATTATATTACGACACCTCATATGCCATGTAGATAGATATTGCCACATCAATTAAAATCCTATGTGTCACACTTAAGATTGAATCTAACAACAAATTTGCATAACTTCACTTCAACTTCTATCCAAAATTCATATGTTACAACCACCATATCATCTCCCACTAGAGTTACTAATAATTAAACACAATTATCACAAAACTTAAATTCCTAATTTATTTTTTATAATTATTTTTATTCTCTCAATTTTTTTATTAGAACTTCTCACCTTCCCTCTATACTTTGTTCTATATCCTTTATTTGTTTTTTTATAGAGTTAAATATACAAACAATATAACACTATTTTGATATATATCAAAAAATACTTAGCACAAAAATAAATTGACGCTTAAAAAATAAACTAAAATAACTAATTAATGACTCACAAGAATATTATATTAAAAATATATAAAACTCTTATAAAATGTAATAATAAATATAACGAATATTTTAAATTAAGCAAACATTACTAATTAATAAAAATTTAAGAAAAAAAAAGAATACATTATCCCAAATTATAAGATGTTATTCTATGGACAAACATAAAATACTATACTTACACCTTATTTATTTGCACTTTTCCTAAAACATAAATAACAAATGTGTTTTAGATTAAAAAAATAAATGAACTAATCAGATAAGTTTAATTAAAAAAATAATACAATTGAACTAAAATGATTTATATCTAATTACATAGATTTATTCCTAATTACATAGAAGTACCTATAATATAATATATGTCATATAATCTATTTTTGTCACGTCAATTAAAATCCTATGTGTCACTCTTAGAATTAAATATAATAACAAAGTTTTACAATTGTTCATCATCACTTCATAATAATCATAAAATTTAAAACTATTTTGTCTTATTCTTTATTTAGTTTCATACCCTAAACTTATATTATCAACTATAATTATGAAATTTAAGAATTACGTTCTTTGTTTAATATCATTTCATATATATTATTTTAACACATGTACTCTCAAATCATATCAATAATTATGAAATATATTTCATGTTATTGGATTGCGCATAATTTTTTTATACACTTATGTATATATCCTCAAAAATATTCTAATAAATCATCTTAATAATATTACATAAATTCACATAGAAACAATTAAATGTATTTGAAACTATGAGAATAAAAAATGGAAGAGATTTATTTTTTAAAAATTCAACATATTTCTGTTATTTTACTTGATTATCCTAAATGTGTAGTTTGAAATAAAATATTATAAATATAAGTTGACAAATCATAGTTATCAAAATAAAATATTTTTTTTGTCACAAATAAATTACCAACTAGGGATGAAACTATTATTATTATTATTATTATGATTATTATTATAATTATTATTATTATTATTTTAAAAAAACAGGTCAAATCCAAAAGATGTATTAAAATGGAAGAAGGACAAAAATGAGGGAACTAGGCCAAAACCTAAAAAACTAAGAAACTCTAAAACTAGGCAACCCTTGAAGGTTCCTTGTATAATCACTAATTACATTTGAGTGGAGATTATCCCACTAAGTAAAGTTTCAATATTAGCTACAATTAAAATTTCAATAAAAAAAACAAAAATAATGAACACCCGCGCATCGCGCGGGTCCTAATCTAATAATATATTAAATCTAATGCAGCAGATTATATTACGACACCTCATATGCCATGTAGATAGATATTGCCACATCAATTAAAATCCTATGTGTCACACTTAAGATTGAATCTAACAACAAATTTGCATAACTTCACTTCAACTTCTATCCAAAATTCATATGTTACAACCACCATATCATCTCCCACTAGAGTTACTAATAATTAAACACAATTATCACAAAACTTAAATTCCTAATTTATTTTTTATAATTATTTTTATTCTCTCAATTTTTTTATTAGAACTTCTCACCTTCCCTCTATACTTTGTTCTATATCCTTTATTTGTTTTTTTATAGAGTTAAATATACAAACAATATAACACTATTTTGATATATATCAAAAAATACTTAGCACAAAAATAAATTGACGCTTAAAAAATAAACTAAAATAACTAATTAATGACTCACAAGAATATTATATTAAAAATATATAAAACTCTTATAAGATGTAATAATAAATATAACGAATATTTTTAATTAAGCAAACATTACTAATTAATAAAAATTTAAGAAAAAAAAAGAATACATTATCCCAAATTATAAGATGTTATTCTATGGACAAACATAAAATACTATACTTACACCTTATTTATTTGCACTTTTCCTAAAACATAAATAACAAATGTGTTTTAGATTAAAAAAATAAATGAACTAATCAGATAAGTTTAATTAAAAAAATAATACAATTGAACTAAAATGATTTATATCTAATTACATAGATTTATTCCTAATTACATAGAAGTACCTATAATATAATATATGTCATATAATCTATTTTTGTCACGTCAATTAAAATCCTATGTGTCACTCTTAGAATTAAATATAATAACAAAGTTTTACAATTGTTCATCATCACTTCATAATAATCATAAAATTTAAAACTATTTTGTCTTATTCTTTATTTAGTTTCATACCCTAAACTTATATTATCAACTATAATTATGAAATTTAAGAATTACGTTCTTTGTTTAATATCATTTCATATATATTATTTTAACACATGTACTCTCAAATCATATCAATAATTATGAAATATATTTCATGTTATTGGATTGCGCATAATTTTTTTATACACTTATGTATATATCCTCAAAAATATTCTAATAAATCATCTTAATAATATTACATAAATTCACATAGAAACAATTAAATGTATTTGAAACTATGAGAATAAAAAATGGAAGAGATTTATTTTTTAAAAATTCAACATATTTCTGTTATTTTACTTGATTATCCTAAATGTGTAGTTTGAAATAAAATATTATAAATATAAGTTGACAAATCATAGTTATCAAAATAAAATATTTTTTTTGTCACAAATAAATTACCAACTAGGGATGAAACTATTATTATTATTATTATTATGATTATTATTATAATTATTATTATTATTATTTTAAAAAAACAGGTCAAATCCAAAAGATGTATTAAAATGGAAGAAGGACAAAAATGAGGGAACTAGGCCAAAACCTAAAAAACTAAGAAACTCTAAAACTAGGCAACCCTTGAAGGTTCCTTGTATAATCACTAATTACATTTGAGTGGAGATTATCCCACTAAGTAAAGTTTCAATATTAGCTACAATTAAAATTTCAATAAAAAAAACAAAAATAATGAACACCCGCGCATCGCGCGGGTCCTAATCTAATAATATATTAAATCTAATGCAGCAGATTATATTACGACACCTCATATGCCATGTAGATAGATATTGCCACATCAATTAAAATCCTATGTGTCACACTTAAGATTGAATCTAACAACAAATTTGCATAACTTCACTTCAACTTCTATCCAAAATTCATATGTTACAACCACCATATCATCTCCCACTAGAGTTACTAATAATTAAACACAATTATCACAAAACTTAAATTCCTAATTTATTTTTTATAATTATTTTTATTCTCTCAATTTTTTTATTAGAACTTCTCACCTTCCCTCTATACTTTGTTCTATATCCTTTATTTGTTTTTTTATAGAGTTAAATATACAAACAATATAACACTATTTTGATATATATCAAAAAATACTTAGCACAAAAATAAATTGACGCTTAAAAAATAAACTAAAATAACTAATTAATGACTCACAAGAATATTATATTAAAAATATATAAAACTCTTATAAGATGTAATAATAAATATAACGAATATTTTTAATTAAGCAAACATTACTAATTAATAAAAATTTAAGAAAAAAAAAGAATACATTATCCCAAATTATAAGATGTTATTCTATGGACAAACATAAAATACTATACTTACACCTTATTTATTTGCACTTTTCCTAAAACATAAATAACAAATGTGTTTTAGATTAAAAAAATAAATGAACTAATCAGATAAGTTTAATTAAAAAAATAATACAATTGAACTAAAATGATTTATATCTAATTACATAGATTTATTCCTAATTACATAGAAGTACCTATAATATAATATATGTCATATAATCTATTTTTGTCACGTCAATTAAAATCCTATGTGTCACTCTTAGAATTAAATATAATAACAAAGTTTTACAATTGTTCATCATCACTTCATAATAATCATAAAATTTAAAACTATTTTGTCTTATTCTTTATTTAGTTTCATACCCTAAACTTATATTATCAACTATAATTATGAAATTTAAGAATTACGTTCTTTGTTTAATATCATTTCATATATATTATTTTAACACATGTACTCTCAAATCATATCAATAATTATGAAATATATTTCATGTTATTGGATTGCGCATAATTTTTTTATACACTTATGTATATATCCTCAAAAATATTCTAATAAATCATGTTAATAATATTACATAAATTCACATAGAAACAATTAAATGTATTTGAAACTATGAGAATAAAAAATGGAAGAGATTTATTTTTTAAAAATTCAACATATTTCTGTTATTTTACTTGATTATCCTAAATGTGTAGTTTGAAATAAAATATTATAAATATAAGTTGACAAATCATAGTTATCAAAATAAAATATTTTTTTTGTCACAAATAAATTACCAACTAGGGATGAAACTATTATTATTATTATTATTATTATTATTATTATTATTATAATAATAATTATTATTATTTTAAAAAAACAGGTCAAATCCAAAAGATGTATTAAAATGGAAGAAGGACAAAAATGAGGGAACTAGGCCAAAACCTAAAAAACTAAGAAACTCTAAAACTAGGCAACCCTTGAAGGTTCCTTGTATAATCACTAATTACATTTGAGTGGAGATTATCCCACTAAGTAAAGTTTCAATATTAGCTACAATTAAAATTTCAATAAAAAAACAAAAATAATGAACACCCGCGCATCGCGCGGGTCCTAATCTAGTAATATATTAAATCTAATGCAGCAGATTATATTACGACACCTCATATGCCATGTAGATAGATATTGCCACATCAATTAAAATCCTATGTGTCACACTTAAGATTGAATCTAACAACAAATTTGCATAACTTCACTTCAACTTCTATCCAAAATTCATATGTTACAACCACCATATCATCTCCCACTAGAGTTACTAATAATTAAACACAATTATCACAAAACTTAAATTCCTAATTTATTTTTTTTAATTATTTTTATTCTCTCAATTTTTTTATTAGAACTTCTCACCTTCCCTCTATACTTTGTTCCATATCCTTTATTTGTTTTTTTATAGAGTTAAATATATAAACAACATAACACTATTTTGATATATATCAAAAAATACTTAGCACAAAAATAAATTGACGCTTAAAAAAGAAACTAAAATAACTAATTAATGACTCACAAGAATATTATATTAAAAATATATAAAACTCTTATAAAATGTAATAATAAACATAACGAATATTTTAAATTAAGCAAACATTACTAATTAATAAAAATTTAAGAAAAAAAAAGAATACATTATCCCAAATTATAAGATGTTATTCTATGGACAAACATAAAATACTATACTTACACCTTATTTATTTGCACTTTTCCTAAAACATAAATAACAAATGTGTTTTAGATTAAAAAAATAAATGAACTAATCAGATAAGTTTAATTAAAAAAATAATACAATTGAACTAAAATGATTTATATCTAATTACATAGATTTATTCCTAATTACATAGAAGTACCTATAATATAATATATGTCATATAATCTATTTTTGTCACGTCAATTAAAATCCTATGTGTCACTCTTAGAATTAAATATAATAACAAAGTTTTACAATTGTTCATCATCACTTCATAATAATCATAAAATTTAAAACTATTTTGTCTTATTCTTTATTTAGTTTCATACCCTAAACTTATATTATCAACTATAATTATGAAATTTAAGAATTACGTTCTTTGTTTAATATCATTTCATATATATTATTTTAACACATGTACTCTCAAATCATATCAATAATTATGAAATATATTTCATGTTATTGGATTGCGCATAATTTTTTTATACACTTATGTATATATCCTCAAAAATATTCTAATAAATCATCTTAATAATATTACATAAATTCACATAGAAACAATTAAATGTATTTGAAACTATGAGAATAAAAAATGGAAGAGATTTATTTTTTAAAAATTTAACATATTTCTGTTATTTTACTTGATTATCCTAAATGTGTAGTTTGAAATAAAATATTATAAATATAAGTTGACAAATCATAGTTATCAAAATAAAATATTTTTTTTGTCACAAATAAATTACCAACTAGGGATGAAACTATTATTATTATTATTATTATTATTATTATTATTATAATTATTATTATTATTATTTTAAAAAAACAGGTCAAATCCAAAAGATGTATTAAAATGGAAGAAGGACAAAAATGAGGGAACTAGGCCAAAACCTAAAAAACTAAGAAACTCTAAAACTAGGCAACCCTTGAAGGTTCCTTGTATAATCACTAATTACATTTGAGTGGAGATTATCCCACTAAGTAAAGTTTCAATATTAGCTACAATTAAAATTTCAATAAAAAAACAAAAATAATGAACACCCGCGCATCGCGCGGGTCCTAATCTAGTAATATATTAAATCTAATGCAGCAGATTATATTACGACACCTCATATGCCATGTAGATAGATATTGCCACATCAATTAAAATCCTATGTGTCACACTTAAGATTGAATCTAACAACAAATTTGCATAACTTCACTTCAACTTCTATCCAAAATTCATATGTTACAACCACCATATCATCTCCCACTAGAGTTACTAATAATTAAACACAATTATCACAAAACTTAAATTCCTAATTTATTTTTTTTAATTATTTTTATTCTCTCAATTTTTTTATTAGAACTTCTCACCTTCCCTCTATACTTTGTTCCATATCCTTTATTTGTTTTTTTATAGAGTTAAATATATAAACAACATAACACTATTTTGATATATATCAAAAAATACTTAGCACAAAAATAAATTGACGCTTAAAAAAGAAACTAAAATAACTAATTAATGACTCACAAGAATATTATATTAAAAATATATAAAACTCTTATAAAATGTAATAATAAACATAACGAATATTTTAAATTAAGCAAACATTACTAATTAATAAAAATTTAAGAAAAAAAAAGAATACATTATCCCAAATTATAAGATGTTATTCTATGGACAAACATAAAATACTATACTTACACCTTATTTATTTGCACTTTTCCTAAAACATAAATAACAAATGTGTTTTAGATTAAAAAAATAAATGAACTAATCAGATAAGTTTAATTAAAAAAATAATACAATTGAACTAAAATGATTTATATCTAATTACATAGATTTATTCCTAATTACATAGAAGTACCTATAATATAATATATGTCATATAATCTATTTTTGTCACGTCAATTAAAATCCTATGTGTCACTCTTAGAATTAAATATAATAACAAAGTTTTACAATTGTTCATCATCACTTCATAATAATCATAAAATTTAAAACTATTTTGTCTTATTCTTTATTTAGTTTCATACCCTAAACTTATATTATCAACTATAATTATGAAATTTAAGAATTACGTTTTTTGTTTAATATCATTTCATATATATTATTTTAACACATGTACTCTCAAATCATATCAATAATTATGAAATATATTTCATGTTATTGGATTGCGCATAATTTTTTTATACACTTATGTATATATCCTCAAAAATATTCTAATAAATCATCTTAATAATATTACATAAATTCACATAGAAACAATTAAATGTATTTGAAACTATGAGAATAAAAAATGGAAGAGATTTATTTTTTAAAAATTCAACATATTTCTGTTATTTTACTTGATTATCCTAAATGTGTAGTTTGAAATAAAATATTATAAATATAAGTTGACAAATCATAGTTATCAAAATAAAATATTTTTTTTGTCACAAATAAATTACCAACTAGGGATGAAACTATTATTATTATTATTATTATGATTATTATTATAATTATTATTATTATTATTTTAAAAAAACAGGTCAAATCCAAAAGATGTATTAAAATGGAAGAAGGACAAAAATGAGGGAACTAGGCCAAAACCTAAAAAACTAAGAAACTCTAAAACTAGGCAACCCTTGAAGGTTCCTTGTATAATCACTAATTACATTTGAGTGGAGATTATCCCACTAAGTAAAGTTTCAATATTAGCTACAATTAAAATTTCAATAAAAAAAACAAAAATAATGAACACCCGCGCATCGCGCGGGTCCTAATCTAATAATATATTAAATCTAATGCAGCAGATTATATTACGACACCTCATATGCCATGTAGATAGATATTGCCACATCAATTAAAATCCTATGTGTCACACTTAAGATTGAATCTAACAACAAATTTGCATAACTTCACTTCAACTTCTATCCAAAATTCATATGTTACAACCACCATATCATCTCCCACTAGAGTTACTAATAATTAAACACAATTATCACAAAACTTAAATTCCTAATTTATTTTTTATAATTATTTTTATTCTCTCAATTTTTTTATTAGAACTTCTCACCTTCCCTCTATACTTTGTTCTATATCCTTTATTTGTTTTTTTATAGAGTTAAATATACAAACAATATAACACTATTTTGATATATATCAAAAAATACTTAGCACAAAAATAAATTGACGCTTAAAAAATAAACTAAAATAACTAATTAATGACTCACAAGAATATTATATTAAAAATATATAAAACTCTTATAAGATGTAATAATAAATATAACGAATATTTTTAATTAAGCAAACATTACTAATTAATAAAAATTTAAGAAAAAAAAAGAATACATTATCCCAAATTATAAGATGTTATTCTATGGACAAACATAAAATACTATACTTACACCTTATTTATTTGCACTTTTCCTAAAACATAAATAACAAATGTGTTTTAGATTAAAAAAATAAATGAACTAATCAGATAAGTTTAATTAAAAAAATAATACAATTGAACTAAAATGATTTATATCTAATTACATAGATTTATTCCTAATTACATAGAAGTACCTATAATATAATATATGTCATATAATCTATTTTTGTCACGTCAATTAAAATCCTATGTGTCACTCTTAGAATTAAATATAATAACAAAGTTTTACAATTGTTCATCATCACTTCATAATAATCATAAAATTTAAAACTATTTTGTCTTATTCTTTATTTAGTTTCATACCCTAAACTTATATTATCAACTATAATTATGAAATTTAAGAATTACGTTCTTTGTTTAATATCATTTCATATATATTATTTTAACACATGTACTCTCAAATCATATCAATAATTATGAAATATATTTCATGTTATTGGATTGCGCATAATTTTTTTATACACTTATGTATATATCCTCAAAAATATTCTAATAAATCATCTTAATAATATTACATAAATTCACATAGAAACAATTAAATGTATTTGAAACTATGAGAATAAAAAATGGAAGAGATTTATTTTTTAAAAATTCAACATATTTCTGTTATTTTACTTGATTATCCTAAATGTGTAGTTTGAAATAAAATATTATAAATATAAGTTGACAAATCATAGTTATCAAAATAAAATATTTTTTTTGTCACAAATAAATTACCAACTAGGGATGAAACTATTATTATTATTATTATTATTATTATTATTATTATTATAATTATTATTATTATTATTTTAAAAAAACAGGTCAAATCCAAAAGATGTATTAAAATGGAAGAAGGACAAAAATGAGGGAACTAGGCCAAAACCTAAAAAACTAAGAAACTCTAAAACTAGGCAACCCTTGAAGGTTCCTTGTATAATCACTAATTACATTTGAGTGGAGATTATCCCACTAAGTAAAGTTTCAATATTAGCTACAATTAAAATTTCAATAAAAAAACAAAAATAATGAACACCCGCGCATCGCGCGGGTCCTAATCTAGTAATATATTAAATCTAATGCAGCAGATTATATTACGACACCTCATATGCCATGTAGATAGATATTGCCACATCAATTAAAATCCTATGTGTCACACTTAAGATTGAATCTAACAACAAATTTGCATAACTTCACTTCAACTTCTATCCAAAATTCATATGTTACAACCACCATATCATCTCCCACTAGAGTTACTAATAATTAAACACAATTATCACAAAACTTAAATTCCTAATTTATTTTTTATAATTATTTTTATTCTCTCAATTTTTTTATTAGAACTTCTCACCTTCCCTCTATACTTTGTTCTATATCCTTTATTTGTTTTTTTATAGAGTTAAATATACAAACAATATAACACTATTTTGATATATATCAAAAAATACTTAGCACAAAAATAAATTGACGCTTAAAAAATAAACTAAAATAACTAATTAATGACTCACAAGAATATTATATTAAAAATATATAAAACTCTTATAAGATGTAATAATAAATATAACGAATATTTTTAATTAAGCAAACATTACTAATTAATAAAAATTTAAGAAAAAAAAAGAATACATTATCCCAAATTATAAGATGTTATTCTATGGACAAACATAAAATACTATACTTACACCTTATTTATTTGCACTTTTCCTAAAACATAAATAACAAATGTGTTTTAGATTAAAAAAATAAATGAACTAATCAGATAAGTTTAATTAAAAAAATAATACAATTGAACTAAAATGATTTATATCTAATTACATAGATTTATTCCTAATTACATAGAAGTACCTATAATATAATATATGTCATATAATCTATTTTTGTCACGTCAATTAAAATCCTATGTGTCACTCTTAGAATTAAATATAATAACAAAGTTTTACAATTGTTCATCATCACTTCATAATAATCATAAAATTTAAAACTATTTTGTCTTATTCTTTATTTAGTTTCATACCCTAAACTTATATTATCAACTATAATTATGAAATTTAAGAATTACGTTCTTTGTTTAATATCATTTCATATATATTATTTTAACACATGTACTCTCAAATCATATCAATAATTATGAAATATATTTCATGTTATTGGATTGCGCATAATTTTTTTATACACTTATGTATATATCCTCAAAAATATTCTAATAAATCATCTTAATAATATTACATAAATTCACATAGAAACAATTAAATGTATTTGAAACTATGAGAATAAAAAATGGAAGAGATTTATTTTTTAAAAATTCAACATATTTCTGTTATTTTACTTGATTATCCTAAATGTGTAGTTTGAAATAAAATATTATAAATATAAGTTGACAAATCATAGTTATCAAAATAAAATATTTTTTTTGTCACAAATAAATTACCAACTAGGGATGAAACTATTATTATTATTATTATTATTATTATTATTATTATTATAATTATTATTATTATTATTTTAAAAAAACAGGTCAAATCCAAAAGATGTATTAAAATGGAAGAAGGACAAAAATGAGGGAACTAGGCCAAAACCTAAAAAACTAAGAAACTCTAAAACTAGGCAACCCTTGAAGGTTCCTTGTATAATCACTAATTACATTTGAGTGGAGATTATCCCACTAAGTAAAGTTTCAATATTAGCTACAATTAAAATTTCAATAAAAAAACAAAAATAATGAACACCCGCGCATCGCGCGGGTCCTAATCTAGTAATATATTAAATCTAATGCAGCAGATTATATTACGACACCTCATATGCCATGTAGATAGATATTGCCACATCAATTAAAATCCTATGTGTCACACTTAAGATTGAATCTAACAACAAATTTGCATAACTTCACTTCAACTTCTATCCAAAATTCATATGTTACAACCACCATATCATCTCCCACTAGAGTTACTAATAATTAAACACAATTATCACAAAACTTAAATTCCTAATTTATTTTTTATAATTATTTTTATTCTCTCAATTTTTTTATTAGAACTTCTCACCTTCCCTCTATACTTTGTTCTATATCCTTTATTTGTTTTTTTATAGAGTTAAATATACAAACAATATAACACTATTTTGATATATATCAAAAAATACTTAGCACAAAAATAAATTGACGCTTAAAAAATAAACTAAAATAACTAATTAATGACTCACAAGAATATTATATTAAAAATATATAAAACTCTTATAAAATGTAATAATAAATATAACGAATATTTTAAATTAAGCAAACATTACTAATTAATAAAAATTTAAGAAAAAAAAAGAATACATTATCCCAAATTATAAGATGTTATTCTATGGACAAACATAAAATACTATACTTACACCTTATTTATTTGCACTTTTCCTAAAACATAAATAACAAATGTGTTTTAGATTAAAAAAATAAATGAACTAATCAGATAAGTTTAATTAAAAAAATAATACAATTGAACTAAAATGATTTATATCTAATTACATAGATTTATTCCTAATTACATAGAAGTACCTATAATATAATATATGTCATATAATCTATTTTTGTCACGTCAATTAAAATCCTATGTGTCACTCTTAGAATTAAATATAATAACAAAGTTTTACAATTGTTCATCATCACTTCATAATAATCATAAAATTTAAAACTATTTTGTCTTATTCTTTATTTAGTTTCATACCCTAAACTTATATTATCAACTATAATTATGAAATTTAAGAATTACGTTCTTTGTTTAATATCATTTCATATATATTATTTTAACACATGTACTCTCAAATCATATCAATAATTATGAAATATATTTCATGTTATTGGATTGCGCATAATTTTTTTATACACTTATGTATATATCCTCAAAAATATTCTAATAAATCATCTTAATAATATTACATAAATTCACATAGAAACAATTAAATGTATTTGAAACTATGAGAATAAAAAATGGAAGAGATTTATTTTTTAAAAATTCAACATATTTCTGTTATTTTACTTGATTATCCTAAATGTGTAGTTTGAAATAAAATATTATAAATATAAGTTGACAAATCATAGTTATCAAAATAAAATATTTTTTTTGTCACAAATAAATTACCAACTAGGGATGAAACTATTATTATTATTATTATTATTATTATTATTATTATAATTATTATTATTATTATTTTAAAAAAACAGGTCAAATCCAAAAGATGTATTAAAATGGAAGAAGGACAAAAATGAGGGAACTAGGCCAAAACCTAAAAAACTAAGAAACTCTAAAACTAGGCAACCCTTGAAGGTTCCTTGTATAATCACTAATTACATTTGAGTGGAGATTGTCCCACTAAGTAAAGTTTCAATATTAGCTACAATTAAAATTTCAATAAAAAAACAAAAATAATGAACACCCGCGCATCGCGCGGGTCCTAATCTAATAATATATTAAATCTAATGCAGCAGATTATATTACGACACCTCATATGCCATGTAGATAGATATTGCCACATCAATTAAAATCCTATGTGTCACACTTAAGATTGAATCTAACAACAAATTTGCATAACTTCACTTCAACTTCTATCCAAAATTCATATGTTACAACCACCATATCATCTCCCACTAGAGTTACTAATAATTAAACACAATTATCACAAAACTTAAATTCCTAATTTATTTTTTATAATTATTTTTATTCTCTCAATTTTTTTATTAGAACTTCTCACCTTCCCTCTATACTTTGTTCTATATCCTTTATTTGTTTTTTTATAGAGTTAAATATACAAACAATATAACACTATTTTGATATATATCAAAAAATACTTAGCACAAAAATAAATTGACGCTTAAAAAATAAACTAAAATAACTAATTAATGACTCACAAGAATATTATATTAAAAATATATAAAACTCTTATAAGATGTAATAATAAATATAACGAATATTTTAAATTAAGCAAACATTACTAATTAATAAAAATTTAAGAAAAAAAAAGAATACATTATCCCAAATTATAAGATGTTATTCTATGGACAAACATAAAATACTATACTTACACCTTATTTATTTGCACTTTTCCTAAAACATAAATAACAAATGTGTTTTAGATTAAAAAAATAAATGAACTAATCAGATAAGTTTAATTAAAAAAATAATACAATTGAACTAAAATGATTTATATCTAATTACATAGATTTATTCCTAATTACATAGAAGTACCTATAATATAATATATGTCATATAATCTATTTTTGTCACGTCAATTAAAATCCTATGTGTCACTCTTAGAATTAAATATAATAACAAAGTTTTACAATTGTTCATCATCACTTCATAATAATCATAAAATTTAAAACTATTTTGTCTTATTCTTTATTTAGTTTCATACCCTAAACTTATATTATCAACTATAATTATGAAATTTAAGAATTACGTTCTTTGTTTAATATCATTTCATATATATTATTTTAACACATGTACTCTCAAATCATATCAATAATTATGAAATATATTTCATGTTATTGGATTGCGCATAATTTTTTTATACACTTATGTATATATCCTCAAAAATATTCTAATAAATCATCTTAATAATATTACATAAATTCACATAGAAACAATTAAATGTATTTGAAACTATGAGAATAAAAAATGGAAGAGATTTATTTTTTAAAAATTCAACATATTTCTGTTATTTTACTTGATTATCCTAAATGTGTAGTTTGAAATAAAATATTATAAATATAAGTTGACAAATCATAGTTATCAAAATAAAATATTTTTTTTGTCACAAATAAATTACCAACTAGGGATGAAACTATTATTATTATTATTATTATGATTATTATTATAATTATTATTATTATTATTTTAAAAAAACAGGTCAAATCCAAAAGATGTATTAAAATGGAAGAAGGACAAAAATGAGGGAACTAGGCCAAAACCTAAAAAACTAAGAAACTCTAAAACTAGGCAACCCTTGAAGGTTCCTTGTATAATCACTAATTACATTTGAGTGGAGATTATCCCACTAAGTAAAGTTTCAATATTAGCTACAATTAAAATTTCAATAAAAAAAACAAAAATAATGAACACCCGCGCATCGCGCGGGTCCTAATCTAATAATATATTAAATCTAATGCAGCAGATTATATTACGACACCTCATATGCCATGTAGATAGATATTGCCACATCAATTAAAATCCTATGTGTCACACTTAAGATTGAATCTAACAACAAATTTGCATAACTTCACTTCAACTTCTATCCAAAATTCATATGTTACAACCACCATATCATCTCCCACTAGAGTTACTAATAATTAAACACAATTATCACAAAACTTAAATTCCTAATTTATTTTTTATAATTATTTTTATTCTCTCAATTTTTTTATTAGAACTTCTCACCTTCCCTCTATACTTTGTTCTATATCCTTTATTTGTTTTTTTATAGAGTTAAATATACAAACAATATAACACTATTTTGATATATATCAAAAAATACTTAGCACAAAAATAAATTGACGCTTAAAAAATAAACTAAAATAACTAATTAATGACTCACAAGAATATTATATTAAAAATATATAAAACTCTTATAAGATGTAATAATAAATATAACGAATATTTTTAATTAAGCAAACATTACTAATTAATAAAAATTTAAGAAAAAAAAAGAATACATTATCCCAAATTATAAGATGTTATTCTATGGACAAACATAAAATACTATACTTACACCTTATTTATTTGCACTTTTCCTAAAACATAAATAACAAATGTGTTTTAGATTAAAAAAATAAATGAACTAATCAGATAAGTTTAATTAAAAAAATAATACAATTGAACTAAAATGATTTATATCTAATTACATAGATTTATTCCTAATTACATAGAAGTACCTATAATATAATATATGTCATATAATCTATTTTTGTCACGTCAATTAAAATCCTATGTGTCACTCTTAGAATTAAATATAATAACAAAGTTTTACAATTGTTCATCATCACTTCATAATAATCATAAAATTTAAAACTATTTTGTCTTATTCTTTATTTAGTTTCATACCCTAAACTTATATTATCAACTATAATTATGAAATTTAAGAATTACGTTCTTTGTTTAATATCATTTCATATATATTATTTTAACACATGTACTCTCAAATCATATCAATAATTATGAAATATATTTCATGTTATTGGATTGCGCATAATTTTTTTATACACTTATGTATATATCCTCAAAAATATTCTAATAAATCATGTTAATAATATTACATAAATTCACATAGAAACAATTAAATGTATTTGAAACTATGAGAATAAAAAATGGAAGAGATTTATTTTTTAAAAATTCAACATATTTCTGTTATTTTACTTGATTATCCTAAATGTGTAGTTTGAAATAAAATATTATAAATATAAGTTGACAAATCATAGTTATCAAAATAAAATATTTTTTTTGTCACAAATAAATTACCAACTAGGGATGAAACTATTATTATTATTATTATTATTATTATTATAATAATAATTATTATTATTTTAAAAAATCAGGTCAAATCCAAAAGATGTATTAAAATGGAAGAAGGACAAAAATGAGGGAACTAGGCCAAAACCTAAAAAACTAAGAAACTCTAAAACTAGGCAACCCTTGAAGGTTCCTTGTATAATCACTAATTACATTTGAGTGGAGATTATCCCACTAAGTAAAGTTTCAATATTAGCTACAATTAAAATTTCAATAAAAAAACAAAAATAATGAACACCCGCGCATCGCGCGGGTCCTAATCTAGTAATATATTAAATCTAATGCAGCAGATTATATTACGACACCTCATATGCCATGTAGATAGATATTGCCACATCAATTAAAATCCTATGTGTCACACTTAAGATTGAATCTAACAACAAATTTGCATAACTTCACTTCAACTTCTATCCAAAATTCATATGTTACAACCACCATATCATCTCCCACTAGAGTTACTAATAATTAAACACTATTATCACAAAACTTAAATTCCTAATTTATTTTTTATAATTATTTTTATTCTCTCAATTTTTTTATTAGAACTTCTCACCTTCCCTCTATACTTTGTTCTATATCCTTTATTTGTTTTTTTATAGAGTTAAATATACAAACAATATAACACTATTTTGATATATATCAAAAAATACTTAGCACAAAAATAAATTGACGCTTAAAAAATAAACTAAAATAACTAATTAATGACTCACAAGAATATTATATTAAAAATATATAAAACTCTTATAAGATGTAATAATAAATATAACGAATATTTTTAATTAAGCAAACATTACTAATTAATAAAAATTTAAGAAAAAAAAAGAATACATTATCCCAAATTATAAGATGTTATTCTATGGACAAACATAAAATACTATACTTACACCTTATTTATTTGCACTTTTCCTAAAACATAAATAACAAATGTGTTTTAGATTAAAAAAATAAATGAACTAATCAGATAAGTTTAATTAAAAAAATAATACAATTGAACTAAAATGATTTATATCTAATTACATAGATTTATTCCTAATTACATAGAAGTACCTATAATATAATATATGTCATATAATCTATTTTTGTCACGTCAATTAAAATCCTATGTGTCACTCTTAGAATTAAATATAATAACAAAGTTTTACAATTGTTCATCATCACTTCATAATAATCATAAAATTTAAAACTATTTTGTCTTATTCTTTATTTAGTTTCATACCCTAAACTTATATTATCAACTATAATTATGAAATTTAAGAATTACGTTCTTTGTTTAATATCATTTCATATATATTATTTTAACACATGTACTCTCAAATCATATCAATAATTATGAAATATATTTCATGTTATTGGATTGCGCATAATTTTTTTATACACTTATGTATATATCCTCAAAAATATTCTAATAAATCATCTTAATAATATTACATAAATTCACATAGAAACAATTAAATGTATTTGAAACTATGAGAATAAAAAATGGAAGAGATTTATTTTTTAAAAATTCAACATATTTCTGTTATTTTACTTGATTATCCTAAATGTGTAGTTTGAAATAAAATATTATAAATATAAGTTGACAAATCATAGTTATCAAAATAAAATATTTTTTTTGTCACAAATAAATTACCAACTAGGGATGAAACTATTATTATTATTATTATTATTATTATTATTATTATAATTATTATTATTATTATTTTAAAAAAACAGGTCAAATCCAAAAGATGTATTAAAATGGAAGAAGGACAAAAATGAGGGAACTAGGCCAAAACCTAAAAAACTAAGAAACTCTAAAACTAGGCAACCCTTGAAGGTTCCTTGTATAATCACTAATTACATTTGAGTGGAGATTATCCCACTAAGTAAAGTTTCAATATTAGCTACAATTAAAATTTCAATAAAAAAACAAAAATAATGAACACCCGCGCATCGCGCGGGTCCTAATCTAGTAATATATTAAATCTAATGCAGCAGATTATATTACGACACCTCATATGCCATGTAGATAGATATTGCCACATCAATTAAAATCCTATGTGTCACACTTAAGATTGAATCTAACAACAAATTTGCATAACTTCACTTCAACTTCTATCCAAAATTCATATGTTACAACCACCATATCATCTCCCACTAGAGTTACTAATAATTAAACACTATTATCACAAAACTTAAATTCCTAATTTATTTTTTATAATTATTTTTATTCTCTCAATTTTTTTATTAGAACTTCTCACCTTCCCTCTATACTTTGTTCTATATCCTTTATTTGTTTTTTTATAGAGTTAAATATACAAACAATATAACACTATTTTGATATATATCAAAAAATACTTAGCACAAAAATAAATTGACGCTTAAAAAATAAACTAAAATAACTAATTAATGACTCACAAGAATATTATATTAAAAATATATAAAACTCTTATAAGATGTAATAATAAATATAACGAATATTTTTAATTAAGCAAACATTACTAATTAATAAAAATTTAAGAAAAAAAAAGAATACATTATCCCAAATTATAAGATGTTATTCTATGGACAAACATAAAATACTATACTTACACCTTATTTATTTGCACTTTTCCTAAAACATAAATAACAAATGTGTTTTAGATTAAAAAAATAAATGAACTAATCAGATAAGTTTAATTAAAAAAATAATACAATTGAACTAAAATGATTTATATCTAATTACATAGATTTATTCCTAATTACATAGAAGTACCTATAATATAATATATGTCATATAATCTATTTTTGTCACGTCAATTAAAATCCTATGTGTCACTCTTAGAATTAAATATAATAACAAAGTTTTACAATTGTTCATCATCACTTCATAATAATCATAAAATTTAAAACTATTTTGTCTTATTCTTTATTTAGTTTCATACCCTAAACTTATATTATCAACTATAATTATGAAATTTAAGAATTACGTTCTTTGTTTAATATCATTTCATATATATTATTTTAACACATGTACTCTCAAATCATATCAATAATTATGAAATATATTTCATGTTATTGGATTGCGCATAATTTTTTTATACACTTATGTATATATCCTCAAAAATATTCTAATAAATCATCTTAATAATATTACATAAATTCACATAGAAACAATTAAATGTATTTGAAACTATGAGAATAAAAAATGGAAGAGATTTATTTTTTAAAAATTCAACATATTTCTGTTATTTTACTTGATTATCCTAAATGTGTAGTTTGAAATAAAATATTATAAATATAAGTTGACAAATCATAGTTATCAAAATAAAATATTTTTTTTGTCACAAATAAATTACCAACTAGGGATGAAACTATTATTATTATTATTATTATTATTATTATTATTATTATAATTATTATTATTATTATTTTAAAAAAACAGGTCAAATCCAAAAGATGTATTAAAATGGAAGAAGGACAAAAATGAGGGAACTAGGCCAAAACCTAAAAAACTAAGAAACTCTAAAACTAGGCAACCCTTGAAGGTTCCTTGTATAATCACTAATTACATTTGAGTGGAGATTATCCCACTAAGTAAAGTTTCAATATTAGCTACAATTAAAATTTCAATAAAAAAACAAAAATAATGAACACCCGCGCATCGCGCGGGTCCTAATCTAGTAATATATTAAATCTAATGCAGCAGATTATATTACGACACCTCATATGCCATGTAGATAGATATTGCCACATCAATTAAAATCCTATGTGTCACACTTAAGATTGAATCTAACAACAAATTTGCATAACTTCACTTCAACTTCTATCCAAAATTCATATGTTACAACCACCATATCATCTCCCACTAGAGTTACTAATAATTAAACACTATTATCACAAAACTTAAATTCCTAATTTATTTTTTATAATTATTTTTATTCTCTCAATTTTTTTATTAGAACTTCTCACCTTCCCTCTATACTTTGTTCTATATCCTTTATTTGTTTTTTTATAGAGTTAAATATACAAACAATATAACACTATTTTGATATATATCAAAAAATACTTAGCACAAAAATAAATTGACGCTTAAAAAATAAACTAAAATAACTAATTAATGACTCACAAGAATATTATATTAAAAATATATAAAACTCTTATAAGATGTAATAATAAATATAACGAATATTTTTAATTAAGCAAACATTACTAATTAATAAAAATTTAAGAAAAAAAAAGAATACATTATCCCAAATTATAAGATGTTATTCTATGGACAAACATAAAATACTATACTTACACCTTATTTATTTGCACTTTTCCTAAAACATAAATAACAAATGTGTTTTAGATTAAAAAAATAAATGAACTAATCAGATAAGTTTAATTAAAAAAATAATACAATTGAACTAAAATGATTTATATCTAATTACATAGATTTATTCCTAATTACATAGAAGTACCTATAATATAATATATGTCATATAATCTATTTTTGTCACGTCAATTAAAATCCTATGTGTCACTCTTAGAATTAAATATAATAACAAAGTTTTACAATTGTTCATCATCACTTCATAATAATCATAAAATTTAAAACTATTTTGTCTTATTCTTTATTTAGTTTCATACCCTAAACTTATATTATCAACTATAATTATGAAATTTAAGAATTACGTTCTTTGTTTAATATCATTTCATATATATTATTTTAACACATGTACTCTCAAATCATATCAATAATTATGAAATATATTTCATGTTATTGGATTGCGCATAATTTTTTTATACACTTATGTATATATCCTCAAAAATATTCTAATAAATCATCTTAATAATATTACATAAATTCACATAGAAACAATTAAATGTATTTGAAACTATGAGAATAAAAAATGGAAGAGATTTATTTTTTAAAAATTCAACATATTTCTGTTATTTTACTTGATTATCCTAAATGTGTAGTTTGAAATAAAATATTATAAATATAAGTTGACAAATCATAGTTATCAAAATAAAATATTTTTTTTGTCACAAATAAATTACCAACTAGGGATGAAACTATTATTATTATTATTATTATTATTATTATTATTATAATTATTATTATTATTATTTTAAAAAAACAGGTCAAATCCAAAAGATGTATTAAAATGGAAGAAGGACAAAAATGAGGGAACTAGGCCAAAACCTAAAAAACTAAGAAACTCTAAAACTAGGCAACCCTTGAAGGTTCCTTGTATAATCACTAATTACATTTGAGTGGAGATTATCCCACTAAGTAAAGTTTCAATATTAGCTACAATTAAAATTTCAATAAAAAAAACAAAAATAATGAACACCCGCGCATCGCGCGGGTCCTAATCTAGTAATATATTAAATCTAATGCAGCAGATTATATTACGACACCTCATATGCCATGTAGATAGATATTGCCACATCAATTAAAATCCTATGTGTCACACTTAAGATTGAATCTAACAACAAATTTGCATAACTTCACTTCAACTTCTATCCAAAATTCATATGTTACAACCACCATATCATCTCCCACTAGAGTTACTAATAATTAAACACTATTATCACAAAACTTAAATTCCTAATTTATTTTTTATAATTATTTTTATTCTCTCAATTTTTTTATTAGAACTTCTCACCTTCCCTCTATACTTTGTTCTATATCCTTTATTTGTTTTTTTATAGAGTTAAATATACAAACAATATAACACTATTTTGATATATATCAAAAAATACTTAGCACAAAAATAAATTGACGCTTAAAAAATAAACTAAAATAACTAATTAATGACTCACAAGAATATTATATTAAAAATATATAAAACTCTTATAAGATGTAATAATAAATATAACGAATATTTTTAATTAAGCAAACATTACTAATTAATAAAAATTTAAGAAAAAAAAAGAATACATTATCCCAAATTATAAGATGTTATTCTATGGACAAACATAAAATACTATACTTACACCTTATTTATTTGCACTTTTCCTAAAACATAAATAACAAATGTGTTTTAGATTAAAAAAATAAATGAACTAATCAGATAAGTTTAATTAAAAAAATAATACAATTGAACTAAAATGATTTATATCTAATTACATAGATTTATTCCTAATTACATAGAAGTACCTATAATATAATATATGTCATATAATCTATTTTTGTCACGTCAATTAAAATCCTATGTGTCACTCTTAGAATTAAATATAATAACAAAGTTTTACAATTGTTCATCATCACTTCATAATAATCATAAAATTTAAAACTATTTTGTCTTATTCTTTATTTAGTTTCATACCCTAAACTTATATTATAAACTATAATTATGAAATTTAAGAATTACGTTCTTTGTTTAATATCATTTCATATATATTATTTTAACACATGTACTCTCAAATCATATCAATAATTATGAAATATATTTCATGTTATTGGATTGCGCATAATTTTTTTATACACTTATGTATATATCCTCAAAAATATTCTAATAAATCATCTTAATAATATTACATAAATTCACATAGAAACAATTAAATGTATTTGAAACTATGAGAATAAAAAATGGAAGAGATTTATTTTTTAAAAATTCAACATATTTCTGTTATTTTACTTGATTATCCTAAATGTGTAGTTTGAAATAAAATATTATAAATATAAGTTGACAAATCATAGTTATCAAAATAAAATATTTTTTTTGTCACAAATAAATTACCAACTAGGGATGAAACTATTATTATTATTATTATTATTATTATTATTATTATTATAATAATTATTATTATTATTTTAAAAAAACAGGTCAAATCCAAAAGATGTATTAAAATGGAAGAAGGACAAAAATGAGGGAACTAGGCCAAAACCTAAAAAACTAAGAAACTCTAAAACTAGGCAACCCTTGAAGGTTCCTTGTATAATCACTAATTACATTTGAGTGGAGATTATCCCACTAAGTAAAGTTTCAATATTAGCTACAATTAAAATTTCAATAAAAAAAACAAAAATAATGAACACCCGCGCATCGCGCGGGTCCTAATCTAGTAATATATTAAATCTAATGCAGCAGATTATATTACGACACCTCATATGCCATGTAGATAGATATTGCCACATCAATTAAAATCCTATGTGTCACACTTAAGATTGAATCTAACAACAAATTTGCATAACTTCACTTCAACTTCTATCCAAAATTCATATGTTACAACCACCATATCATCTCCCACTAGAGTTACTAATAATTAAACACTATTATCACAAAACTTAAATTCCTAATTTATTTTTTATAATTATTTTTATTCTCTCAATTTTTTTATTAGAACTTCTCACCTTCCCTCTATACTTTGTTCTATATCCTTTATTTGTTTTTTTATAGAGTTAAATATACAAACAATATAACACTATTTTGATATATATCAAAAAATACTTAGCACAAAAATAAATTGACGCTTAAAAAATAAACTAAAATAACTAATTAATGACTCACAAGAATATTATATTAAAAATATATAAAACTCTTATAAGATGTAATAATAAATATAACGAATATTTTTAATTAAGCAAACATTACTAATTAATAAAAATTTAAGAAAAAAAAAGAATACATTATCCCAAATTATAAGATGTTATTCTATGGACAAACATAAAATACTATACTTACACCTTATTTATTTGCACTTTTCCTAAAACATAAATAACAAATGTGTTTTAGATTAAAAAAATAAATGAACTAATCAGATAAGTTTAATTAAAAAAATAATACAATTGAACTAAAATGATTTATATCTAATTACATAGATTTATTCCTAATTACATAGAAGTACCTATAATATAATATATGTCATATAATCTATTTTTGTCACGTCAATTAAAATCCTATGTGTCACTCTTAGAATTAAATATAATAACAAAGTTTTACAATTGTTCATCATCACTTCATAATAATCATAAAATTTAAAACTATTTTGTCTTATTCTTTATTTAGTTTCATACCCTAAACTTATATTATCAACTATAATTATGAAATTTAAGAATTACGTTCTTTGTTTAATATCATTTCATATATATTATTTTAACACATGTACTCTCAAATCATATCAATAATTATGAAATATATTTCATGTTATTGGATTGCGCATAATTTTTTTATACACTTATGTATATATCCTCAAAAATATTCTAATAAATCATCTTAATAATATTACATAAATTCACATAGAAACAATTAAATGTATTTGAAACTATGAGAATAAAAAATGGAAGAGATTTATTTTTTTAAAATTCAACATATTTCTGTTATTTTACTTGATTATCCTAAATGTGTAGTTTGAAATAAAATATTATAAATATAAGTTGACAAATCATAGTTATCAAAATAAAATATTTTTTTTGTCACAAATAAATTACCAACTAGGGATGAAACTATTATTATTATTATTATTATTATTATTATAATTATTATTATTATTATTTTAAAAAAACAGGTCAAATCCAAAAGATGTATTAAAATGGAAGAAGGACAAAAATGAGGGAACTAGGCCAAAACCTAAAAAACTAAGAAACTCTAAAACTAGGCAACCCTTGAAGGTTCCTTGTATAATCACTAATTACATTTGAGTGGAGATTATCCCACTAAGTAAAGTTTCAATATTAGCTACAATTAAAATTTCAATAAAAAAAACAAAAATAATGCACACCCGCGCATCGCGCGGGTCCTAATCTAGTAATATATTAAATCTAACGCAGCAGATTATATTACGACACCTCATATGCCATGTAGATAGATATTGCCACATCAATTAAAATCCTATGTGTCACACTTAAGATTGAATCTAACAACAAATTTGCATAACTTCACTTCAACTTCTATCCAAAATTCATATGTTACAACCACCATATCATCTCCCACTAGAGTTACTAATAATTAAACACTATTATCACAAAACTTAAATTCCTAATTTATTTTTTATAATTATTTTTATTCTCTCAATTTTTTTATTAGAACTTCTCACCTTCCCTCTATACTTTGTTCTATATCCTTTATTTGTTTTTTTATAGAGTTAAATATACAAACAATATAACACTATTTTGATATATATCAAAAAATACTTAGCACAAAAATAAATTGACGCTTAAAAAATAAACTAAAATAACTAATTAATGACTCACAAGAATATTATATTAAAAATATATAAAACTCTTATAAGATGTAATAATAAATATAACGAATATTTTTAATTAAGCAAACATTACTAATTAATAAAAATTTAAGAAAAATAAAGAATACATTATCCCAAATTATAAGATGTTATTCTATGGACAAACATAAAATACTATACTTACACCTTATTTATTTGCACTTTTCCTAAAACATAAATAACAAATGTGTTTTAGATTAAAAAAATAAATGAACTAATCAGATAAGTTTAATTAAAAAAATAATACAATTGAACTAAAATGATTTATATCTAATTACATAGATTTATTCCTAATTACATAGAAGTACCTATAATATAATATATGTCATATAATCTATTTTTGTCACGTCAATTAAAATCCTATGTGTCACTCTTAGAATTAAATATAATAACAAAGTTTTACAATTGTTCATCATCACTTCATAATAATCATAAAATTTAAAACTATTTTGTCTTATTCTTTATTTAGTTTCATACCCTAAACTTATATTATCAACTATAATTATGAAATTTAAGAATTACGTTCTTTGTTTAATATCATTTCATATATATTATTTTAACACATGTACTCTCAAATCATATCAATAATTATGAAATATATTTCATGTTATTGGATTGCGCATAATTTTTTTATACACTTATGTATATATCCTCAAAAATATTCTAATAAATCATCTTAATAATATTACATAAATTCACATAGAAACAATTAAATGTATTTGAAACTATGAGAATAAAAAATGGAAGAGATTTATTTTTTAAAAATTCAACATATTTCTGTTATTTTACTTGATTATCCTAAATGTGTAGTTTGAAATAAAATATTATAAATATAAGTTGACAAATCATAGTTATCAAAATAAAATATTTTTTTTGTCACAAATAAATTACCAACTAGGGATGAAACTATTATTATTATTATTATTATTATTATTATTATAATTATTATTATTATTATTTTAAAAAAACAGGTCAAATCCAAAAGATGTATTAAAATGGAAGAAGGACAAAAATGAGGGAACTAGGCCAAAACCTAAAAAACTAAGAAACTCTAAAACTAGGCAACCCTTGAAGGTTCCTTGTATAATCACTAATTACATTTGAGTGGAGATTATCCCACTAAGTAAAGTTTCAATATTAGCTACAATTAAAATTTCAATAAAAAAAACAAAAATAATGCACACCCGCGCATCGCGCGGGTCCTAATCTAGTAATATATTAAATCTAATGCAGCAGATTATATTACGACACCTCATATGCCATGTAGATAGATATTGCCACATCAATTAAAATCCTATGTGTCACACTTAAGATTGAATCTAACAACAAATTTGCATAACTTCACTTCAACTTCTATCCAAAATTCATATGTTACAACCACCATATCATCTCCCACTAGAGTTACTAATAATTAAACACTATTATCACAAAACTTAAATTCCTAATTTATTTTTTATAATTATTTTTATTCTCTCAATTTTTTTATTAGAACTTCTCACCTTCCCTCTATACTTTGTTCTATATCCTTTATTTGTTTTTTTATAGAGTTAAATATACAAACAATATAACACTATTTTGATATATATCAAAAAATACTTAGCACAAAAATAAATTGACGCTTAAAAAATAAACTAAAATAACTAATTAATGACTCACAAGAATATTATATTAAAAATATATAAAACTCTTATAAGATGTAATAATAAATATAACGAATATTTTTAATTAAGCAAACATTACTAATTAATAAAAATTTAAGAAAAATAAAGAATACATTATCCCAAATTATAAGATGTTATTCTATGGACAAACATAAAATACTATACTTACACCTTATTTATTTGCACTTTTCCTAAAACATAAATAACAAATGTGTTTTAGATTAAAAAAATAAATGAACTAATCAGATAAGTTTAATTAAAAAAATAATACAATTGAACTAAAATGATTTATATCTAATTACATAGATTTATTCCTAATTACATAGAAGTACCTATAATATAATATATGTCATATAATCTATTTTTGTCACGTCAATTAAAATCCTATGTGTCACTCTTAGAATTAAATATAATAACAAAGTTTTACAATTGTTCATCATCACTTCATAATAATCATAAAATTTAAAACTATTTTGTCTTATTCTTTATTTAGTTTCATACCCTAAACTTATATTATCAACTATAATTATGAAATTTAAGAATTACGTTCTTTGTTTAATATCATTTCATATATATTATTTTAACACATGTACTCTCAAATCATATCAATAATTATGAAATATATTTCATGTTATTGGATTGCGCATAATTTTTTTATACACTTATGTATATATCCTCAAAAATATTCTAATAAATCATCTTAATAATATTACATAAATTCACATAGAAACAATTAAATGTATTTGAAACTATGAGAATAAAAAATGGAAGAGATTTATTTTTTAAAAATTCAACATATTTCTGTTATTTTACTTGATTATCCTAAATGTGTAGTTTGAAATAAAATATTATAAATATAAGTTGACAAATCATAGTTATCAAAATAAAATATTTTTTTTGTCACAAATAAATTACCAACTAGGGATGAAACTATTATTATTATTATTATTATTATTATTATTATTATAATTATTATTATTTTTATTTTAAAAAAACAGGTCAAATCCAAAAGATGTATTAAAATGGAAGAAGGACAAAAATGAGGGAACTAGGCCAAAACCTAAAAAACTAAGAAACTCTAAAACTAGGCAACCCTTGAAGGTTCCTTGTATAATCACTAATTACATTTGAGTGGAGATTATCCCACTAAGTAAAGTTTCAATATTAGCTACAATTAAAATTTCAATAAAAAAAACAAAAATAATGAACACCCGCGCATCGCGCGGGTCCTAATCTAGTAATATATTAAATCTAATGCAGCAGATTATATTACGACACCTCATATGCCATGTAGATAGATATTGACACATCAATTAAAATCCTATGTGTCACACTTAAGATTGAATCTAACAACAAATTTGCATAACTTCACTTCAACTTCTATCCAAAATTCATATGTTACAACCACCATATCATCTCCCACTAGAGTTACTAATAATTAAACACTATTATCACAAAACTTAAATTCCTAATTTATTTTTTATAATTATTTTTATTCTCTCAATTTTTTTATTAGAACTTCTCACCTTCCCTCTATACTTTGTTCTATATCCTTTATTTGTTTTTTTATAGAGTTAAATATACAAACAATATAACACTATTTTGATATATATCAAAAAATACTTAGCACAAAAATAAATTGACGCTTAAAAAATAAACTAAAATAACTAATTAATGACTCACAAGAATATTATATTAAAAATATATAAAACTCTTATAAGATGTAATAATAAATATAACGAATATTTTTAATTAAGCAAACATTACTAATTAATAAAAATTTAAGAAAAAAAAAGAATACATTATCCCAAATTATAAGATGTTATTCTATGGACAAACATAAAATACTATACTTACACCTTATTTATTTGCACTTTTCCTAAAACATAAATAACAAATGTGTTTTAGATTAAAAAAATAAATGAACTTGTAATACCCCGTAAATTTATAAACGCTCGAGTTAATATTATTATGATCAACTGGGTTCCGGAGTACTCTGAGTAATTATTTGATAAAATAATTAGAGTAAACTGACGAACTCAGAGTCGATTTAATTAATAGTAGTTAACGTTGAGTTTTTATAATTTGATGTATTTGAGCTAATTTTGGACATTAGTAGTGTTACTAAAAATGATAGTTTCTATACTATCTATTTTCTTTTCATTTTTCCTTATTTGGTAAAAGTAGAGAAACTTAGAGAAGGAAAAGTGAAGGAAAGAAAAGAAAGGAAAAGAGGAAGGAAAAGGAAAAGGAGAAGAAGATTTCTCAACAAGCTCAAGAATCATCATCAATTCATCTGTTCTTCGTCTAATCGTCTCAGTATCAACCTCCTCGTCTAGAAATCCAGGTGGGTTCTAGTTAGACTCTTTAGAGTAGAGTTTTTGAGTTTAGAGTTAGATTAGAAATTGTGAAAATTGAATCTTTTTGCACAAAATTCGTGAATCTAACTGATAAATGCAATGTTTGATTATATGTTATACTGGTTGTGAGGTTATAACATGTTTTGATGCATTTTTGATTGATGAAAATGGGATTTGGGGTTGATTTTGGATCAACCCGTAGCAGAGAAATTCTGCAGGAACTTCTGCATTTTTCCTCTGCCCATACGCGTATGGAGCATGTCAATACGCGTATGGAGCCTGTCAATACGCGTACGGCAAGGGCAATACGCGTATGGATGGCCGGAGATTTTGGGCAATACGCGTATCGCTTGGGGCAATACGCGTATGGCCGGGCGAGCATTTGGGCAATACGCGTACGGGGAGTACCAATACGCGTACGGCCAGGAGAGTTACAGAATCCTGCTGTTGTGATTTATTTTCCCGATCGATTGTTTCCAATGCCGTAACTTTTTATCCGTAACTCGGAATGGAACAATTTTGGTATCGTTGGAAAGGTAATAAAATGTACTTTCTTATTACATTGGTTTTAAGATTGACGGCCGATTTAATTATATCGGAATTGTTGGAATGGTGTCGTTTTGTTGATATTGGTGTGTATTGGTTGTTGAAAATGTAAGCATGATTAAAATATGGAATAAGTAGAGTGAGGACAATTACCATAAGCAGTGTTGGACATTTTAGAACGAATAAACACTAGTATGGAACATGTGTGTTAACCGTTTGGTTGTGTTAAGGCATTATGGCCTTGTGATTGTCGATCACGATCACGATTGTGTATGATCACGTAATCGTAACCGATTTTATTTGCGAGTGCGTTTCATGGGTCTCGAGCTCCTCTGAAACTTGTGCACAACTACTTGACAGGTTTGATTCCCGTGTGCAGTACGAATGGCGCTCTGGGAGCGTATGCTTGTGACGGTTTATGGCCCGTGTGAAGCGACGGTTCATAACGGTTTATGGCCCGTAGAACCCGAATCCATTTGTATGTCAAGTAGGTTCAAGGATCCATGACTCGGGTCGTCTTCTAGACGTAGAAGCGGACGGGAAAAGGGGATGCCTTGGTGTGGTTACGGATTAGTGATATTGTGAGTTGATGAACTCATAACATGTGTCCATATAGTGTGTGTGTACTCAAGGTCACTTCCCTTTTTCCCTTTTTGACTTGAGTTAGGTTTGTTAGAACCTTGTAGAGCCGAGAGGACTTTAAGATAGGGAACTCACTGAGATTTGATGTATCTCACCCCACTGTTGTTGTTTACATCACAGGTTCTGCAGGTTTGGCGAAGGGTAAGGACAAGGTTATTTGACTTTCCTTACGGATCGTGGTTTCGTGATGGCATGGCTTCCGCTATGGCGTTTATGTTTTGAGATCATTGTATTGATCTAGTTCTTAGTTTTTAATTTTGGAACATCTTGTACATGTAATGCCTTAGACTTTTAGGTGTTTTGAATTAGAGGCATTTATGTGTATAATGTGTTAACTAGGAACTTGTTATGTTTCAGTACCAAAAGTGAAACTCATGTATAATATATGATTTGAGGCATGTATTGTATATGGTCTTTACAGTTGGTATCAGAGCAGGTCGTATCCTCGACCTAGCCATGAAATAGAATGAGTGTTTCTTTCCGTTTCATATGCGGCGTGTCGCCATGGGTCTTGTCTGTTATATTTATGGTATTGAGTCTGATCAACTTAATCCTATTGATATGGAATTCAGGAACATGGCTGATAGACGCAGAAACAACCGTGGAAGACCAAGGACTACTCCAACTGGGACAGTTCCACAAGGTGATGAAGGGAATGCCCCGTTGTACCAATTTATGCAACAGATGCAGCAACAGCAGAATCAGTTCATGCAAGGGATGATGCAACAAATGGCTGATGGTCTGCATCCTCCAGTGGTTGTTCCGGAAGTTACAGGAGGAACCTACAGGGAATTTGTTCGTATGAATCCTCCGGAGTTTCAAGGAGGGCTAGATCCGGTGAAGGCACACGAGTGGATAACAGGTATGGAAAGGATTTTTCAGATAGTTCATTGCAGTGAGGAGAATAAGGTGGTCTTTGCTTCTCACTGGTTGAAGGGTCCTGCCATGAGGTGGTGGGAGAGCGCTTCAGCCTTGATGACAACTCAGGAAGTGCCGAAAGTGTGGGAACAGTTTAAGGTAATCTTTATGGAGAAATATTTTCCGAGTTCTTTAAGGTCTCAAAAGGAGTTTGAGTTCCAACAGTTGAGACAGGGAAATTTGTCAGTGGCTTCTTATGCGGAACAATTTGAGATCATGGCTGACTATTCTAGACAGGCCATGTATGCCCCTGATGAGAGGTGGAAGATAGATCAGTTTCTGTTTGGATTAAGGGCTGAGATTTCACACAGCGTGTCTCAACGGGAATTTGCTACTTATGCTGAGATGTTAAGACAATGTTATGTGGCGGAAAATAGCTTGAAAAAGATACAAATGGAGGTGGATTCGAACAGGGTAACTCAAGGTGACCGTGGAAGGTCGAGTCAACAGTTTAGGCAAAGGCAACAGTCTTCCAAAGGGAAGCAAGTACAGGGCTCTAGAACTAGTGTACCTCCGGTGTGTCGTACTTGCGGTCGGAATCATTACGGCCGATGTGGTATTGAAAGTGTGAGGTGTTACCAGTGTCAGAAGGTGGGCCATTTGGCGAGGGATTGTCCTCAGGGTAGAAATCAGACACAAGGGAAGACTACTGGCCGAGTATATACCATGGATGCAAGGAAAGCAAAGGGTGATAATTCCTTGATTGCGGGTACGTGTTTTGTTAATGGTCAACCTTGTTTTGTTTTATTTGACTGTGGGGCTACACATTCTTTCGTGTCTTTGAGATGTGTGAAGCGACTAGGGTTGCAAACTATTCCTTTGTTTCCTCCTATGGTGGTTACTACTGCCATGGATGAAATGGTTGAAACACCACTGATGTGTGAAAATTGTGTGTTGTCGGTGAACGAAAGAGTCTTCCAGATTGATCTTATTTGTCTGCCGCTTAAGAAAGTGGATGTTGTTCTGGGAATGGATTGGCTTTCTGCTAATTCGGTGTTTATTGGGTGCGAAGAAAAGTTAATTATTATTCCATCTGCTGAGGCTACTCCGAAAGATGTTTTATCGACGATTTTAGAAGGTACGGTGGGAATGATAAATTTCTTGTTTGAGAAAGAGAAATCTGTTTTATTGGTTCTTACTAAGGAGGGAGGTAGTGAACAGCAAGTTCTGAGTATTCCAATAGTGTGTGAATTTCCTGAAGTGTTTCCTGAGGATGTTTCTTCTCTTCCTCCGGAGAGAGAAGTTGAGTTCTCTATTGACCTGATACCGGGAACGGCTCCTATATCTGTTTCTCCGTATCGGATGGCACCGCTTGAATTAAGAGAATTAAAGGACCAATTGGAGGACTTGATGTCCAAGCATTTCGTTAGGCCTAGTGTTTCACCGTGGGGAGCTCCAGTGTTACTGGTAAAGAAGAAAGATGGGGGAATGCGTTTGTGCATTGATTATCGTAAGTTGAATAAAGTTACCATTAAGAATAAGTATCCCTTACCAAGGATAGACGACTTGTTAGATCAATTGAAAGGAGCACGTGTGTTCTCGAAGATTGATTTACGGTCGGGTTATCATCAGATTCGAGTGAAGAGTTCCGATGTGCCAAAAACTGCATTTAGGACACGTTACGGTCATTACGAATTCTTAGTGATGCCTTTCGGTGTGACTAATGCTCCAGCTGTTTTCATGGATTACATGAATCGAATATTTCAGACTTACTTGGACCAATTTGTGGTAATCTTTATTGACGACATTCTTATTTATTCTCGTACTCCACAAGAGCACGGAGAACATCTGAGGATTGTCTTATCGGTCTTGCAAGAGAAGCAATTGTTTGCTAAGTTGAGCAAGTGTGAGTTTTGGATGTCGGAAGTTAATTTTCTTGGACATGTTATATCTGGAGGTGGTGTGGCAGTGGATCCATCGAAAGTAGAAGCAGTGATTAGTTGGGAGAGACCGAGAAATGTTTCAGAAGTCAGAAGTTTCTTGGGATTGGCCGGTTACTATAGAAGGTTTATCAAGGGCTTTTCTCAATTGGCCTTACCAATGACGAAACTTACTCGGAAGGATGTTACGTTTGAATGGGATTCAGGTTGCGAACAAAGTTTTATGCTTTTGAAGGAAAGTTTGACGAGTGCTCCAGTATTAATTATTCCTGATCCTAACAACTCTTATGAAGTATTCTGTGATGCTTCTAAGAGGGGATTAGGGGGTGTTCTGATGCAAGGTGGTCAAGTGGTAGCTTATGCTTCTCGACAGTTAAAAGTTCATGAGAAGAATTATCCGACTCATGATTTGGAACTAGCTGCAGTGGTTTTTGCACCGAAGGTGTGGCGTCATTATTTATATGGTGTACATTTTGAAATGTTCAGTGACCACAAAAGTTTGAAGTATTTGTTTGATCAAAAGGAGTTGAATATGCGACAAAGAAGGTGGATGGAGTACTTAAAGGATTATGACTTAGAATTGAAGTATCATCCAGGAAAGGCGAATAAAGTAGCGGATGCTTTAAGTCGGAAAATGGTTCATAGTGCGGAATTGATGATTTTAGAGTATTCATTGTTGGAAAAGTTTAGAGATCTTAATCTCCAGTTTGTGTGGACTCCGAATGGTGTGATTATGGGAAATTTGAATGTCAATTCTACTTTGAGAGTTGAGATTCAACAGGCACAATTGTTAGAGGAAGAGTTACAAGAATTGTTACTTCAGCCGGGTTTTACACGAGCGACAGATGGGATTGTTCTGTTTAATCAAAGGATTTGTGTTCCGAGAGATGAGGCATTGAAAAGGAAGATCTTAGACGAAGCTCATAAAGGTACTTTTACGATACATCCTGGTTCTTCGAAGATGTATCAGGATTTAAAGAAGGATTATTGGTGGTCTGGGATGAAAAAGGATATAGCGGGATATGTGTCAGAATGTGCGGTGTGCCAACAGGTGAAGATTGAACACCAAAGACCGGGCGGTTTGTTACAACCTTTGGATATTCCAGTTTGGAAGTGGGATGGTATTTCTATGGATTTTGCAGTGGGTTTACCCCGTACCCAAGGTGGGTATGATTCTATTTGGGTGATTGTAGATCGACTAACGAAATCTGCACACTTCTTAGCCGTAAAGACTACTTATAAGGAAAGTCATCTTGCAAGGTTGTTTATTGCTGAGATTGTGAGATTGCATGGTATTCCTTCCAGTATTGTGTCCGATAGAGATCCGAAGTTTACTTCGAGATTTTGGAAAGTGTTCCAACAAGCGATGGGTACGAATTTGAGTTTGAGCACGTCGAATCATCCTCAAACGGATGGTCAGACTGAACGAACAATACAAACGATGGAGGATATGTTAAGAGCTTGTGCGCTAGAGAGTAGAGGGAATTGGAAAGAACTTTTGCCGTTAATTGAGTTTTCCTATAACAATAGTTATCATGCGAGCATCGGTATGGCTCCGTATGAAGCATTGTATGGGAGGAAGTGTAGGACACCTTTGTGTTGGGCTGAAATTGGCGAAGATAGAATTTTGGGACCCGAGATTATTCAAGAGACTACGGAAAAGATTCGAATGATCCGCGAGAAGGTTAAACAAGCACAAGATCGTCAAAAGAGTTATGCGGACAATCGTAGGAGACCTTTGGAATTTGAGGAAGGTGACCATGTATTTCTGAAAGTTACTCCGAGATTGAGATTGAAAGGACCGTTTAAGTCACGTAAGTTAAGTCCGAGATACGTGGGACCGTATCAGATTTTAGAAAGGATTGGTGAAGTTGCTTATCGATTAGCCTTACCACCCTCTCTATCCGAGATGCATGACGTTTTTCACGTATCTCAGCTCCGTAAGTTCATTCCTGATCCTCTTAAGCCAATTCTACCCGAATCAGTGGAAATTGAAGCGGATTTGACTTTTGAACCACAACCGAGTGGTATTGTGGGAAGGGAAACAAAAGTGTTAAGGAACAAAGATATTCCACTTGTTAAGGTGCAATGGGATATGACGCATCCGGGCGATGCTACTTGGGAACTGGAATCGGAAATGCGAGATTCTTATCCACATCTATTCAGGTAATATTCTAAATTCGAGGACGAATTTCTATTTAAGGGGGGGAGGATGTAATACCCCGTAAATTTATAAACGCTCGAGTTAATATTATTATGATCAACTGGGTTCCGGAGTACTCTGAGTAATTATTTGATAAAATAATTAGAGTAAACTGACGAACTCAGAGTCGATTTAATTAATAGTAGTTAACGTTGAGTTTTTATAATTTGATGTATTTGAGCTAATTTTGGACATTAGTAGTGTTACTAAAAATGATAGTTTCTATACTATCTATTTTCTTTTCATTTTTCCTTATTTGGTAAAAGTAGAGAAACTTAGAGAAGGAAAAGTGAAGGAAAGAAAAGAAAGGAAAAGAGGAAGGAAAAGGAAAAGGAGAAGAAGATTTCTCAACAAGCTCAAGAATCATCATCAATTCATCTGTTCTTCGTCTAATCGTCTCAGTATCAACCTCCTCGTCTAGAAATCCAGGTGGGTTCTAGTTAGACTCTTTAGAGTAGAGTTTTTGAGTTTAGAGTTAGATTAGAAATTGTGAAAATTGAATCTTTTTGCACAAAATTCGTGAATCTAACTGATAAATGCAATGTTTGATTATATGTTATACTGGTTGTGAGGTTATAACATGTTTTGATGCATTTTTGATTGATGAAAATGGGATTTGGGGTTGATTTTGGATCAACCCGTAGCAGAGAAATTCTGCAGGAACTTCTGCATTTTTCCTCTGCCCATACGCGTATGGAGCATGTCAATACGCGTATGGAGCCTGTCAATACGCGTACGGCAAGGGCAATACGCGTATGGATGGCCGGAGATTTTGGGCAATACGCGTATCGCTTGGGGCAATACGCGTATGGCCGGGCGACCATTTGGGCAATACGCGTACGGGGAGTACCAATACGCGTACGGCCAGGAGAGTTACAGAATCCTGCTGTTGTGATTTATTTTCCCGATCGATTGTTTCCAATGCCGTAACTTTTTATCCGTAACTCGGAATGGAACAATTTTGGTATCGTTGGAAAGGTAATAAAATGTACTTTCTTATTACATTGGTTTTAAGATTGACGGCCGATTTAATTATATCGGAATTGTTGGAATGGTGTCGTTTTGTTGATATTGGTGTGTATTGGTTGTTGAAAATGTAAGCATGATTAAAATATGGAATAAGTAGAGTGAGGACAATTACCATAAGCAGTGTTGGACATTTTAGAACGAATAAACACTAGTATGGAACATGTGTGTTAACCGTTTGGTTGTGTTAAGGCATTATGGCCTTGTGATTGTCGATCACGATCACGATTGTGTTTGATCACGTAATCGTAACCGATTTTATTTGCGAGTGCGTTTCATGGGTCTCGAGCTCCTCTGAAACTTGTGCACAACTACTTGACAGGTTTGATTCCCGTGTGCAGTACGAATGGCGCTCTGGGAGCGTATGCTTGTGACGGTTTATGGCCCGTGTGAAGCGACGGTTCATAACGGTTTATGGCCCGTAGAACCCGAATCCATTTGTATGTCAAGTAGGTTCAAGGATCCATGACTCGGGTCGTCTTCTAGACGTAGAAGCGGACGGGAAAAGGGGATGCCTTGGTGTGGTTACGGATTAGTGATATTGTGAGTTGATGAACTCATAACATGTGTCCATATAGTGTGTGTGTACTCAAGGTCACTTCCCTTTTTCCCTTTTTGACTTGAGTTAGGTTTGTTAGAACCTTGTAGAGCCGAGAGGACTTTAAGATAGGGAACTCACTGAGATTTGATGTATCTCACCCCACTGTTGTTGTTTACATCACAGGTTCTGCAGGTTTGGCGAAGGGTAAGGACAAGGTTATTTGACTTTCCTTACGGATCGTGGTTTCGTGATGGCATGGCTTCCGCTATGGCGTTTATGTTTTGAGATCATTGTATTGATCTAGTTCTTAGTTTTTAATTTTGGAACATCTTGTACATGTAATGCCTTAGACTTTTAGGTGTTTTGAATTAGAGGCATTTATGTGTATAATGTGTTAACTAGGAACTTGTTATGTTTCAGTACCAAAAGTGAAACTCATGTATAATATATGATTTGAGGCATGTATTGTATATGGTCTTTACAGAACTAATCAGATAAGTTTAATTAAAAAAATAATACAATTGAACTAAAATGATTTATATCTAATTACATAGATTTATTCCTAATTACATAGAAGTACCTATAATATAATATATGTCATATAATCTATTTTTGTCACGTCAATTAAAATCCTATGTGTCACTCTTAGAATTAAATATAATAACAAAGTTTTACAATTGTTCATCATCACTTCATAATAATCATAAAATTTAAAACTATTTTGTCTTATTCTTTATTTAGTTTCATACCCTAAACTTATATTATCAACTATAATTATGAAATTTAAGAATTACGTTCTTTGTTTAATATCATTTCATATATATTATTTTAACACATGTACTCTCAAATCATATCAATAATTATGAAATATATTTCATGTTATTGGATTGCGCATAATTTTTTTATACACTTATGTATATATCCTCAAAAATATTCTAATAAATCATCTTAATAATATTACATAAATTCACATAGAAACAATTAAATGTATTTGAAACTATGAGAATAAAAAATGGAAGAGATTTATTTTTTAAAAATTCAACATATTTCTGTTATTTTACTTGATTATCCTAAATGTGTAGTTTGAAATAAAATATTATAAATATAAGTTGACAAATCATAGTTATCAAAATAAAATATTTTTTTTGTCACAAATAAATTACCAACTAGGGATGAAACTATTATTATTATTATTATTATTATTATTATTATAATTATTATTATTATTATTTTAAAAAAACAGGTCAAATCCAAAAGATGTATTAAAATGGAAGAAGGACAAAAATGAGGGAACTAGGCCAAAACCTAAAAAACTAAGAAACTCTAAAACTAGGCAACCCTTGAAGGTTCCTTGTATAATCACTAATTACATTTGAGTGGAGATTATCCCACTAAGTAAAGTTTCAATATTAGCTACAATTAAAATTTCAATAAAAAAAACAAAAATAATGCACACCCGCGCATCGCGCGGGTCCTAATCTAGTAATATATTAAATCTAATGCAGCAGATTATATTACGACACCTCATATGCCATGTAGATAGATATTGCCACATCAATTAAAATCCTATGTGTCACACTTAAGATTGAATCTAACAACAAATTTGCATAACTTCACTTCAACTTCTATCCAAAATTCATATGTTACAACCACCATATCATCTCCCACTAGAGTTACTAATAATTAAACACAATTATCACAAAACTTAAATTCCTAATTTATTTTTTATAATTATTTTTATTCTCTCAATTTTTTTATTAGAACTTCTCACCTTCCCTCTATACTTTGTTCTATATCCTTTATTTGTTTTTTTATAGAGTTAAATATACAAACAATATAACACTATTTTGATATATATCAAAAAATACTTAGCACAAAAATAAATTGACGCTTAAAAAATAAACTAAAATAACTAATTAATGACTCACAAGAATATTATATTAAAAATATATAAAACTCTTATAAGATGTAATAATAAATATAACGAATATTTTTAATTAAGCAAACATTACTAATTAATAAAAATTTAAGAAAAAAAAAGAATACATTATCCCAAATTATAAGATGTTATTCTATGGACAAACATAAAATACTATACTTACACCTTATTTATTTGCACTTTTCCTAAAACATAAATAACAAATGTGTTTTAGATTAAAAAAATAAATGAACTAATCAGATAAGTTTAATTAAAAAAATAATACAATTGAACTAAAATGATTTATATCTAATTACATAGATTTATTCCTAATTACATAGAAGTACCTATAATATAATATATGTCATATAATCTATTTTTGTCACGTCAATTAAAATCCTATGTGTCACTCTTAGAATTAAATATAATAACAAAGTTTTACAATTGTTCATCATCACTTCATAATAATCATAAAATTTAAAACTATTTTGTCTTATTCTTTATTTAGTTTCATACCCTAAACTTATATTATAAACTATAATTATGAAATTTAAGAATTACGTTCTTTGTTTAATATCATTTCATATATATTATTTTAACACATGTACTCTCAAATCATATCAATAATTATGAAATATATTTCATGTTATTGGATTGCGCATAATTTTTTTATACACTTATGTATATATCCTCAAAAATATTCTAATAAATCATCTTAATAATATTACATAAATTCACATAGAAACAATTAAATGTATTTGAAACTATGAGAATAAAAAATGGAAGAGATTTATTTTTTAAAAATTCAACATATTTCTGTTATTTTACTTGATTATCCTAAATGTGTAGTTTGAAATAAAATATTATAAATATAAGTTGACAAATCATAGTTATCAAAATAAAATATTTTTTTTGTCACAAATAAATTACCAACTAGGGATGAAACTATTATTATTATTATTATTATTATTATTATTATAATTATTATTATTATTATTTTAAAAAAACAGGTCAAATCCAAAAGATGTATTAAAATGGAAGAAGGACAAAAATGAGGGAACTAGGCCAAAACCTAAAAAACTAAGAAACTCTAAAACTAGGCAACCCTTGAAGGTTCCTTGTATAATCACTAATTACATTTGAGTGGAGATTATCCCACTAAGTAAAGTTTCAATATTAGCTACAATTAAAATTTCAATAAAAAAAACAAAAATAATGCACACCCGCGCATCGCGCGGGTCCTAATCTAGTAATATATTAAATCTAATGCAGCAGATTATATTACGACACCTCATATGCCATGTAGATAGATATTGCCACATCAATTAAAATCCTATGTGTCACACTTAAGATTGAATCTAACAACAAATTTGCATAACTTCACTTCAACTTCTATCCAAAATTCATATGTTACAACCACCATATCATCTCCCACTAGAGTTACTAATAATTAAACACAATTATCACAAAACTTAAATTCCTAATTTATTTTTTATAATTATTTTTATTCTCTCAATTTTTTTATTAGAACTTCTCACCTTCCCTCTATACTTTGTTCTATATCCTTTATTTGTTTTTTTATAGAGTTAAATATACAAACAATATAACACTATTTTGATATATATCAAAAAATACTTAGCACAAAAATAAATTGACGCTTAAAAAATAAACTAAAATAACTAATTAATGACTCACAAGAATATTATATTAAAAATATATAAAACTCTTATAAGATGTAATAATAAATATAACGAATATTTTTAATTAAGCAAACATTACTAATTAATAAAAATTTAAGAAAAAAAAAGAATACATTATCCCAAATTATAAGATGTTATTCTATGGACAAACATAAAATACTATACTTACACCTTATTTATTTGCACTTTTCCTAAAACATAAATAACAAATGTGTTTTAGATTAAAAAAATAAATGAACTAATCAGATAAGTTTAATTAAAAAAATAATACAATTGAACTAAAATGATTTATATCTAATTACATGGATTTATTCCTAATTACATAGAAGTACCTATAATATAATATATGTCATATAATCTATTTTTGTCACGTCAATTAAAATCCTATGTGTCACTCTTAGAATTAAATATAATAACAAAGTTTTACAATTGTTCATCATCACTTCATAATAATCATAAAATTTAAAACTATTTTGTCTTATTCTTTATTTAGTTTCATACCATAAACTTATATTATAAACTATAATTATGAAATTTAAGAATTACGTTCTTTGTTTAATATCATTTCATATATATTATTTTAACACATGTACTCTCAAATCATATCAATAATTATGAAATATATTTCATGTTATTGGATTGCGCATAATTTTTTTATACACTTATGTATATATCCTCAAAAATATTCTAATAAATCATCTTAATAATATTACATAAATTCACATAGAAACAATTAAATGTATTTGAAACTATGAGAATAAAAAATGGAAGAGATTTATTTTTTAAAAATTCAACATATTTCTGTTATTTTACTTGATTATCCTAAATGTGTAGTTTGAAATAAAATATTATAAATATAAGTTGACAAATCATAGTTATCAAAATAAAATATTTTTTTTGTCACAAATAAATTACCAACTAGGGATGAAACTATTATTATTATTATTATTATTATTATTATTATAATTATTATTATTATTATTTTAAAAAAACAGGTCAAATCCAAAAGATGTATTAAAATGGAAGAAGGACAAAAATGAGGGAACTAGGCCAAAACCTAAAAAACTAAGAAACTCTAAAACTAGGCAACCCTTGAAGGTTCCTTGTATAATCACTAATTACATTTGAGTGGAGATTATCCCACTAAGTAAAGTTTCAATATTAGCTACAATTAAAATTTCAATAAAAAAAACAAAAATAATGCACACCCGCGCATCGCGCGGGTCCTAATCTAGTAATATATTAAATCTAATGCAGCAGATTATATTACGACACCTCATATGCCATGTAGATAGATATTGCCACATCAATTAAAATCCTATGTGTCACACTTAAGATTGAATCTAACAACAAATTTGCATAACTTCACTTCAACTTCTATCCAAAATTCATATGTTACAACCACCATATCATCTCCCACTAGAGTTACTAATAATTAAACACAATTATCACAAAACTTAAATTCCTAATTTATTTTTTATAATTATTTTTATTCTCTCAATTTTTTTATTAGAACTTCTCACCTTCCCTCTATACTTTGTTCTATATCCTTTATTTGTTTTTTTATAGAGTTAAATATACAAACAATATAACACTATTTTGATATATATCAAAAAATACTTAGCACAAAAATAAATTGACGCTTAAAAAATAAACTAAAATAACTAATTAATGACTCACAAGAATATTATATTAAAAATATATAAAACTCTTATAAGATGTAATAATAAATATAACGAATATTTTTAATTAAGCAAACATTACTAATTAATAAAAATTTAAGAAAAAAAAAGAATACATTATCCCAAATTATAAGATGTTATTCTATGGACAAACATAAAATACTATACTTACACCTTATTTATTTGCACTTTTCCTAAAACATAAATAACAAATGTGTTTTAGATTAAAAAAATAAATGAACTAATCAGATAAGTTTAATTAAAAAAATAATACAATTGAACTAAAATGATTTATATCTAATTACATAGATTTATTCCTAATTACATAAAAGTACCTATAATATAATATATGTCATATAATCTATTTTTGTCACGTCAATTAAAATCCTATGTGTCACTCTTAGAATTAAATATAATAACAAAGTTTTACAATTGTTCATCATCACTTCATAATAATCATAAAATTTAAAACTATTTTGTCTTATTCTTTATTTAGTTTCATACCATAAACTTATATTATCAACTATAATTATGAAATTTAAGAATTACGTTCTTTGTTTAATATCATTTCATATATATTATTTTAACACATGTACTCTCAAATCATATCAATAATTATGAAATATATTTCATGTTATTGGATTGCGCATAATTTTTTTATACACTTATGTATATATCCTCAAAAATATTCTAATAAATCATCTTAATAATATTACATAAATTCACATAGAAACAATTAAATGTATTTGAAACTATGAGAATAAAAAATGGAAGAGATTTATTTTTTAAAAATTTAACATATTTCTGTTATTTTACTTGATTATCCTAAATGTGTAGTTTGAAATAAAATATTATAAATATAAGTTGACAAATCATAGTTATCAAAATAAAATATTTTTTTTGTCACAAATAAATTACCAACTAGGGATGAAACTATTATTATTATTATTATTATAATTATTATTATTATTATTTTAAAAAAACAGGTCAAATCCAAAAGATGTATTAAAATGGAAGAAGGACAAAAATGAGGGAACTAGGCCAAAACCTAAAAAACTAAGAAACTCTAAAACTAGGCAACCCTTGAAGGTTCCTTGTATAATCACTAATTACATTTGTGTAATACCCCGTAAATTTATAAACGCTCTGGTTAATATTATTATGATCAACTGGGTTCCGGAGTACTCTGAGTAATTATTTGATAAAATAATTAGAGTAAACTGACGAACTCAGAGTTGATTAAATTAATAGTATTTAACGTTGAGTTTTTATAATTTGATGTATTTGAGCTAATCTTGGACATTTAGTAGTATTACTAAAAGTGATAGTTTCTATACTATCTATTTTCTTTTCATTTTCCTTGGAAGAAAACAAACAAAAGCTAAAGATAGTAAAGAGAAAGGGAAAAAGGAAGAGAAGGAAAGGAAGGAGGAGGAAAAAGAGAGGAAAATTTCCCAAAAGCTCAAGATCATCAACAATCATCTGTTCTTCATCAATTCGTCTCAATTTCAACCTCCTCGTCTAGTAATCCAGGTGGGTTCTAGTTAGACTCTTTAGGGTAGAGTTTTATTGAGTTAGAGTTAGATTGGTATTATGGAAATTGATTAATTTTGCATGAAATTCATGAATCTAGCTGCTAAATGCAATGTGTGATTGTATGTTTATACCGATTGTTATGTTATAACATGTTTTGATGAATTTTAGATTGGAAAAATGGGATTTTGGGGTTGAATTGAATCAACCCGTAGCAGACAGATTCTGCAGGAAAATTTCTGGGTTCAAACTGCCCATACGCGTATCACGCAGGGCCATACGCGTATTGACTTGGGCAATACGCGTATGGATGTGAAGAAAATTGGGCGTTACGCGTATGGACAAGGCAATGCGCGTATGAGACATGGTGTTACGCGTATTGGACTTTTACAAGTGAATTTTGAAGGAAAATAGCCTTGCCCATACGCGTATGGCCTTGGGCAATACGCGTATGGCTGGGCGAGATTGTTGGGCAATACGCGTACGGGGAGTACCAATACGCGTACGGCCAGGAGAGTTACAGAATCCTGCTGTTGTGATTTATTTTCCCGATCGATTGTTTCCAATGCCGTAACTTTTTATCCGTAACTCGGAATGGAACAATTTTGGTATCGTTGGAAAGGTAATAAAATGTACTTTCTTATTACATTGGTTTTAAGAGTGGCGGCCGATTTAATTATATCGGAATTGTTGGAATTGTGTCGTTTTGTTGATTTTGGTGTGTATTGGTTGTTGAAAATGTAAGCATGATTAAAATATGGAATAAGTAGAGTGAGGACAATTACCCTAAGCAGTGTCGGAAAAATATAAATGATTGAACACTAGTATGGAACATGTGTGTTAACCGTTTGGTTGTGATAAGGCGTAATGGCCTTGAGATTGTCGAATACAATCAAGTCTTTGTGAGATCACGTAATCGTAACCGGTTATTATTGTTTTTGCGAGTGCGTTTCATGGGTCTCGAGCTCCTCTGAAACATATGCACCACTACTTGGCAGGTTTGATTCCCGCATTTCATTTTAGTACGAATGGCGCCCATGGAGCGTAGGCTTGTGACGGTATAAGGCCCGTGAGAAGTGACGGTTCATAGCGGTTAATGGCCCGTAGAACCCGAATCCATTCGTATGTCAAGTAGGTTGCAAGGATCCATGACCCGGGTCGACTTCTAGACGTAGAAGAGGACGGGAATAGGGGATACCTTGGCATGGTTATCGATTAGTGATATTGTGAGCTGATGAACTCATAACATGTTTCCATATAGTGTGTGTGTACTCATGGTCTTTCCCCTTTCCCCTTGGACGTGAGTTAGGACTTTGTTAGAACCTTGTAAAGCCGAGAGGACTTTAAGATAGGGAACTCACTGAGATTTGATGTATCTCACCCCACTGTTGTTGTTTACATCACAGGTTCTGCAGGTTTGGCGAAGGGTAAGGACAAGGTTATTTGACTTTCCTTACGGATCGTGGTTTTGTGATGGCATGGCTTCCGCTATGGCGTTATGTTTTGAGATCATTGTTTTGATCTAGTTCTTAGTTTTTATCATTTTGGAACATCTTGTATATGTAATGCCTTAGACTTTTAGTTCTTTTGTATTAGAGGCATTTATATATATAATGTGTTAACTAGGAACTTATTATGTTTCAGTACCAAAAGTGAAACTCATGTATAATATATGATTTGATGCATGTATTTTTATATGGTCTTTACAGTTGGTATCAGAGCAGGTCGTATCCTCGACCTAGCCATGAAATAGAATAAGTGTTTCTTTCTGTTTCAGATGCGTGTTGTCGCCTTGGGTCTTAGGTGTTATATTTATGGTATTGAGCCTGATCAACTTAATTCTATCTATATGACATTTAGGAACATGGTTGGCGGACGCAGAAACAATAGTGGTAGACCCACAAATCCTCCAGCTGGGACGAATCCGCCAGGTGGCGATGAGAATGCTCCTTTGTATCAGTTTGTGCAACGGATGCAGCAGCAGCAGAACCAGTTCATGCAACATATGGTGCAACGGATGAATGTAGGTCTTCATCCTCAAGTAGTTGTTCCAGATGTTGTAGGTGGGAGTTTTCGGGATTTCCTCCGCATGAATCCTCCAGAATTTCATGGCGGATTGGATCCTGTGAAAGCTCATGACTGGATTGCTGGCATGGAGAGAATATTTCTGATGACTTACTGTAGTGAGGAGAACAAGGTAGTGTTTGCTTCTCACTCACTGAGAGGTCCGGCTGAGAGATGGTGGGATGTTGCTTCAGCTTTTATGACTATGCAAGGTGTACCTAAGGTGTGGGAGCAGTTCAGGTCTATTTTTATTGAAAAGTACCTTCCTAGTTCCTTGAGGATCCGAAGAGAGTTTGAATTCCAGCAGTTGCAGCAATACTGTGTGGCAGAGAACAGTTTGAAGGAAGTTCGGACAGAAGGGGGTTCGCGTAGGACAAGCCAACAGTCTAATCCTAGGCAACGAGTTTTTAAAAGGAAACAAGTTCAGAGCTCTAGGACTAGTGCATGTCGACACTGTGGTAGAAATCATTGGGGAAAGTGCGGTATCGAAGGTGTGAAGTGTTATCAATGTCAGAAGGTGGGCCATTTGGCGAGGGATTGTCCTCAGGGTAGAAATCAGACGCAAGGGAAGACTACTGGCCGAGTGTATACCTTGGATGCAAGGAAAGCAAAGGGTGATAATTCCTTGATTGCGGGTACGTGTTTTGTTAATGGTCAACTTTGTTATGTTTTATTTGACTGTGGGGGCTACACATTCTTTTGTGTCTTTGAGATGTGTGAAGCGACTAGGGTTGCAAACTATTCCTTTGTTTCCTCATATGGTGGTTACTACTGCCATGGATGAAATGGTTGAAACACCCCTGATGTGTGAAAATTGTGTGTTGTCGGTGAACGGAAGAGTTTTCCAGATTGATCTTATTTGTTTGCCGCTCAAGAAAGTGGATGTTGTTCTGGGAATGGATTGGCTTTCTGCTAATTCGGTGTTTATTGGGTGTGAAGAAAAGTTAATCATTATTCCATCTGCTGAGGCTACTCCGAAAGATGTATTATCAACGATTTTAGAAGGTACGGTAAGAATGGTAGACTTCTTATTTGAGAAAGAGAAATCTGTTTTATTGGTTCTTACTAAGGAAGGAAGTAGGGAACAGCAAGTTCTGAGTATTCCAGTTGTGTGTGAATTTTCTGAAGTATTTCCAGAGGATGTTTCTTCTCTTCCTCCGGAGAGAGAAGTTGAGTTCTCTATTGACCTGATACCGGGAACGGCTCCTATATCTGTTTCTCCGTATCGGATGGCACCGCTTGAATTAAGAGAATTAAAGGACCAATTGGAGGACTTGATGTCCAAGCATTTCGTTAGGCCTAGTGTTTCATCGTGGGGAGCTCCAGTGTTACTGGTAAAGAAGAAAGATGGGGGAATGCGTTTGTGCATTGATTATCGTAAGTTGAATAAAGTTACCATTAAGAACAAGTATCCCTTACCAAGGATAGACGACTTGTTAGATCAATTAAAGGGAGCCTGTGTGTTCTCAAAGATTGATTTCCGGTCGGGTTATCATCAGATTCGAGTGAAGAGTTCCGATGTGCCAAAAACTGCATTTAGAACCCGTTACGGTCATTACGAATTCTTAGTGATGCCTTTCGGTGTGACTAATGCTCCAGCTGTTTTTATGGATTACATGAATCGTATATTTTAGGCTTACTTGGACCAATTTGTGGTAATCTTTATTGACGATATTCTTATTTATTCTCGTACTCCACAAGAGCACGGAGAACATCTGAGGATTGTCTTATCGGTCTTGCAAGAGAAGCAATTGTTTGCTAAGTTGAGCAAGTGTGAGTTTTGGATGTCGGAAGTTAATTTTCTTGGACATGTTATATCTCAGGGTGGTGTGGTGGTAGATCCATCAAAAGTAGAAGCAGTAATTAATTGGGAGAGACCGAGAAATGTTTCAGAAGTCAGAAGTTTCTTGGGATTGGCCGGTTACTATAGAAGGTTTATCAAGGGCTTTTCTCAATTGGCCTTACCAATGACGAAACTTACTCGGAAGGATGTTACTTTTGAATGGGATTCAGGTTGCGAACAAAGTTTTATGCATTTGAAGGAAAGTTTGACGAGTGCTCCAGTATTAATTATTCCTAATCCTAATAACTCTTATGAAGTATTTTGTGATGCTTCTAAGAGGGGATTAGGGGGTGTTATGATGCAAGGTGGTCAAGTGGTAGCTTATGTTTCTCGACAGTTAAAAAGTTCATGAGAAGAATTATCCAACTCATGACTTAGAACTAGCTGCCGTGGTGTTTGCACTGAAGGTGTGGAGTCATTATTTATATGGTGTACGTTTCGAAATGTTCAGTGACCACAAAAGTTTGAAGTATTTGTTTGATCAAAAGGAGTTGAATATGCGACAAAGAAGGTGGATGGAGTACTTAAAGGATTATGACTTAGAATTGAAGTATCATCCAGGAAAGGCGAATAAAGTAGCGGATGCCTTAAGTCGGAAAATGGTTCATAGTGCAGAATTGATGATTTTGGAGTATTCATTATTGGAAAAGTTTAGAGATCTTAATCTCCAGTTTGTGTGGACTCCGAATGGTGTGATTATGGGAAATTTGAATGTCAATTCTACTTTGAGAGTTGAGATTCAACAGGCACAAATGTTAGAGGAGGAGTTACAAGATGGGATTGTTCTGTTTAGTCAAGGGAATTGTGTTCCGAAAGATGAAGCGTTAAAAAGGAAGATTCTAGACGAAGCTCATAAAGGTACTGTTACGATACATCCTGGTTCTTCGAAGATGTATCAGGATTTAAAGAAGGATTATTGGTGGTCTGGGATGAAAAAGGATATAGCGGGATATGTGTCAGAATGTGCGGTGTGTCAACAGGTGAAGATTGAACACCAAAGACCGGGCGGTTTGTTACAACCTTTGGATATTCCAGTTTGGAAGTGGAGTAGTATTTCTATGGATTTTGCAGTGGGTTTACCCCGTACCCAAGGTGGGTATGATTCTATTTGGGTGATTGTAGATCGACTAACGAAATCTGCACACTTCTTAGCTGTAAAGACTACTTATAAGGCAAGTCATCTTGCAAGGTTGTTTATTGCTGAGATTGTGAGATTGCATGGTATTCCTTCTAGTATTGTGTCCGATCGAGATCCGAAGTTTACTTCGAGATTTTGGAAAGTGTTCCAACAAGCGATGGGTACGAATTTGAGTTTGAGCACGTCGAATCATCCTCAAACGGATGGTCAGACTGAACGAACAATACAAACGATGGAGGATACGTTAAGAGCTGGTGTGCTAGAGAGTAGAGGGAATTGGAAAGAACTTTTGCCGTTAATTGAGTTTTCCTATAACAATAGTTACCATGCGAGCATCGGTATGGCTCCTTATGAAGCGTTGTATGGGAGAAAGTGTAGGACACCTTCGTGTTGGGCTGAAATTGGCGAAGATAGAATTTTGGGACCCGAGATTATTCAAGAGACTACGGAAAAGATTCGAATGATCCGTGAGAAAGTTAAATAAGCACAAGATCGTCAGAAGAGTTATGCGGACAATCGTAGGAGACCTTTGGAATTTGAGGAAGGTGACCATGTATTTCTGAAAGTTACTCCGAGATTGAGATTGAAAGGACCGTTTAAGTCACGTAAGTTAAGTCCGAGATACGTGGGACCGTATCAGATTTTAGAAAGGATTGGTGAAGTTGCTTATCGATTAGCCTTACCACCCTCTCTATCCGAGATGCATGACGTTTTTCACGTATCTCAGCTCCGTAAGTTTATTCCTGATCCTCTTCAGCCGATTTTACCGGAATCAGTGGAAATAGAAGCAGATTTGACTTTTGAACCACAACCGAGTTGTATTGTGGGAAGGGAAACAAAAGTGTTAAGGAACCAAGATATTCCACTTGTTAAGGTGCAATGGGATATGACGCATCCGGGCGATGCTACTTGGGAACTAGAATCGGAAATGCGAGAATCTTATCCACATCTGTTCAGGTAATATTCTAAATTCGAGGACGAATTTCTATTTAAGGGGGGGAGGATGTAATACCCCGTAAATTTATAAACGCTCTGGTTAATATTATTATGATCAACTGGGTTCCGGAGTACTCTGAGTAATTATTTGATAAAATAATTAGAGTAAACTGACGAACTCAGAGTTGATTAAATTAATAGTATTTAACGTTGAGTTTTTATAATTTGATGTATTTGAGCTAATCTTGGACATTTAGTAGTATTACTAAAAGTGATAGTTTCTATACTATCTATTTTCTTTTCATTTTCCTTGGAAGAAAACAAACAAAAGCTAAAGATAGTAAAGAGAAAGGGAAAAAGGAAGAGAAGGAAAGGAAGGAGGAGGAAAAAGAGAGGAAAATTTCCCAAAAGCTCAAGATCATCAACAATCATCTGTTCTTCATCAATTCGTCTCAATTTCAACCTCCTCGTCTAGTAATCCAGGTGGGTTCTAGTTAGACTCTTTAGGGTAGAGTTTTATTGAGTTAGAGTTAGATTGGTATTATGGAAATTGATTAATTTTGCATGAAATTCATGAATCTAGCTGCTAAATGCAATGTGTGATTGTATGTTTATACCGATTGTTATGTTATAACATGTTTTGATGAATTTTAGATTGGAAAAATGGGATTTTGGGGTTGAATTGAATCAACCCGTAGCAGACAGATTCTGCAGGAAAATTTCTGGGTTCAAACTGCCCATACGCGTATCACGCAGGGCCATACGCGTATTGACTTGGGCAATACGCGTATGGATGTGAAGAAAATTGGGCGTTACGCGTATGGACAAGGCAATGCGCGTATGAGACATGGTGTTACGCGTATTGGACTTTTACAAGTGAATTTTGAAGGAAAATAGCCTTGCCCATACGCGTATGGCCTTGGGCAATACGCGTATGGCTGGGCGAGATTGTTGGGCAATACGCGTACGGGGAGTACCAATACGCGTACGGCCAGGAGAGTTACAGAATCCTGCTGTTGTGATTTATTTTCCCGATCGATTGTTTCCAATGCCGTAACTTTTTATCCGTAACTCGGAATGGAACAATTTTGGTATCGTTGGAAAGGTAATAAAATGTACTTTCTTATTACATTGGTTTTAAGAGTGGCGGCCGATTTAATTATATCGGAATTGTTGGAATTGTGTCGTTTTGTTGATTTTGGTGTGTATTGGTTGTTGAAAATGTAAGCATGATTAAAATATGGAATAAGTAGAGTGAGGACAATTACCCTAAGCAGTGTCGGAAAAATATAAATGATTGAACACTAGTATGGAACATGTGTGTTAACCGTTTGGTTGTGATAAGGCGTAATGGCCTTGAGATTGTCGAATACAATCAAGTCTTTGTGAGATCACGTAATCGTAACCGGTTATTATTGTTTTTGCGAGTGCGTTTCATGGGTCTCGAGCTCCTCTGAAACATATGCACCACTACTTGGCAGGTTTGATTCCCGCATTTCATTTTAGTACGAATGGCGCCCATGGAGCGTAGGCTTGTGACGGTATAAGGCCCGTGAGAAGTGACGGTTCATAGCGGTTAATGGCCCGTAGAACCCGAATCCATTCGTATGTCAAGTAGGTTGCAAGGATCCATGACCCGGGTCGACTTCTAGACGTAGAAGAGGACGGGAATAGGGGATACCTTGGCATGGTTATCGATTAGTGATATTGTGAGCTGATGAACTCATAACATGTTTCCATATAGTGTGTGTGTACTCATGGTCTTTCCCCTTTCCCCTTGGACGTGAGTTAGGACTTTGTTAGAACCTTGTAAAGCCGAGAGGACTTTAAGATAGGGAACTCACTGAGATTTGATGTATCTCACCCCACTGTTGTTGTTTACATCACAGGTTCTGCAGGTTTGGCGAAGGGTAAGGACAAGGTTATTTGACTTTCCTTACGGATCGTGGTTTTGTGATGGCATGGCTTCCGCTATGGCGTTATGTTTTGAGATCATTGTTTTGATCTAGTTCTTAGTTTTTATCATTTTGGAACATCTTGTATATGTAATGCCTTAGACTTTTAGTTCTTTTGTATTAGAGGCATTTATATATATAATGTGTTAACTAGGAACTTATTATGTTTCAGTACCAAAAGTGAAACTCATGTATAATATATGATTTGATGCATGTATTTTTATATGGTCTTTACAATTTGAGTGGAGATTATCCCACTAAGTAAAGTTTCAATATTAGCTACAATTAAAATTTCAATAAAAAAAACAAAAATAATGCACACCCGCGCATCGCGCGGGTCCTAATCTAGTAATATATTAAATCTAATGCAGCAGATTATATTACGACACCTCATATGCCATGTAGATAGATATTGCCACATCAATTAAAATCCTATGTGTCATACTTAAGATTGAATCTAACAACAAATTTGCATAACTTCACTTCAACTTCTATCCAAAATTCATATTTTACAACCACCTTATCATCTCCCACTAGAGTTACTAATAATTAAACACAATTATCCCAAACCTTAAATTCCTAATTTATTTTTTATAATTATTTTTATTCTCTCAATTTTTTTATTAGAACTTCTCACCTTCCCTCTATACTTTGTTCCATATCCTTTATTTGTTTTTTTATAGAGTTAAATATATAAACAACATAACACTATTTTGATATATATAAAAAAATACTTAGCACAAAAATAAATTGACGCTTAAAAAATAAACTAAAATAATTAATTAATGACTCACAAGAATATTATATTAAAAATATATAAAACTCTTATAAAATGTAATAATAAATATAACAAATATTTTAAATTAAGCAAACATTACTAATTAATAAAAATTTAAGAAAAAAAAAGAATACATTATCCCAAATTATAAGATGTTATTCTATGGACAAACATAAAATACTATACTTACACCTTATTTATTTGCACTTTTCCTAAAACATAAATAACAAATGTGTTTTAGATTAAAAAAATAAATGAACTAATTAGATAAGTTTAATTAAAAAAAATAATACAATTGAACTAAAATGATTTATATCTAATTACATAGATTTATTCCTAATTACATAGAAGTATCCTATAATATAATATATGTCATATAATCTATTTTTGTCACGTCAATTAAAATCCTATGTGTCACTCTTAGAATTAAATATAATAACAAAGTTTTACAATTGTTCATCATCACTTCATAATAATCATAAAATTTAAAACTATTTTGTCTTATTCTTTATTTAGTTTCATACCATAAACTTATATTATCAACTATAATTATGAAATTTAAGAATTACGTTCTTTGTTTAATATCATTTCATATATATTATTTTAACACGTGTACTCTCAAATCATATCAATAATTATGAAATATATTTCATGTTATTGGATTGCGCATAATTTTTTTATACACTTATGTATATATCCTCAAAAATATTCTAATAAATCATCTTAATAATATTACATAAATTCACATAGAAACAATTAAATGTATTTGAAACTATGAGGATAAAAAATGGAAGAGATTTATTTTTTAAAAATTCAACATATTTATGTTATTTTACTTGATTATCCTAAATGTGTAGTTTGAAATAAAATATTATAAATATAAGTTGACAAATCATAGTTATCAAAATAAAATATTTTTTTTGTCACAAATAAATTACCAACTAGGGATGAAACTATTATTATTATTATTATTATTATTATTATTATTATTATAATTATTATTACTATTTTAAAAAAACAGGTCAAATCCAAAAGATGTATTAAAATGGAAGAAGGACAAAAATGAGGGAACTAGACCAAAACCTAAAAAACTAAGAAACTCTAAAACTAGGCAACCCTTGAAGGTTCCTTGCATAATCACTAATTACATTTGAGTGGAGATTATCCCACTAAGTAAAGTTTCAATATTAGCTACAATTAAAATTTCAATAAAAAAACAAAAATCATGCACACCCGCGCATCGCGCGGGTCCTAATCTAGTAATATATTAAATCTAATGCAGCAGATTATATTACGACACCTCATATGCCATGTAGATAGATATTGCCACATCAATTAAAATCCTATGTGTCACACTTAAGATTGAATCTAACAACAAATTTGCATAACTTCACTTCAACTTCTATCCAAAATTCATATGTTACAACCACCTTATCATCTCCCACTAGAGTTACTAATAATTAAACACAATTATCACAAACCTTAAATTCCTAATTTATTTTTTATAATTATTTTTATTCTCTCAATTTTTTTATTAGAACTTCTCACCTTCCCTCTATACTTTGTTCCATATCCTTTATTTGTTTTTTTATAGAGTTAAATATATAAACAACATAACACTATTTTGATATATATCAAAAAATACTTAGCACAAAAATAAATTGACGCTTAAAAAATAAACTAAAATAACTAATTAATGACTCACAAGAATATTATATTAAAAATATATAAAACTCTTATAAAATGTAATAATAAATATAACAAATATTTTAAATTAAGCAAACATTACTAATTAATAAAAATTTAAGAAAAAAAAAGAATACATTATCCCAAATTATAAGATGTTATTCTATGGACAAACATAAAATACTATACTTACACCTTATTTATTTGCACTTTTCCTAAAACATAAATAACAAATGTGTTTTAGATTAAAAAAATAAATGAACTAATTAGATAAGTTTAATTAAAAAAAATAATACAATTGAACTAAAATGATTTATATCTAATTACAAAGATTTATTCCTAATTACATAGAAGTATCCTATAATATAATATATGTCATATAATCTATTTTTGTCACGTCAATTAAAATCCTATGTGTCACTCTTAGAATTAAATATAATAACAAAGTTTTACAATTGTTCATCATCACTTCATAATAATCATAAAATTTAAAACTATTTTGCCTTATTCTTTATTTAGTTTCATACCATAAACTTATATTATCAACTATAATTATGAAATTTAAGAATTACGTTCTTTGTTTAATATCATTTCATATATATTATTTTAGCACGTGTACTCTCAAATCATATCAATAATTATGAAATATATTTCATGTTATTGGATTGCGCATAATTTTTTTATACACTTATGTATATATCCTCAAAAATATTCTAATAAATCATCTTAATAATATTACATAGATTCACATAGACACAATTAAATGTATTTGAAACTATGAGGATAAAAAATGGAAGAGATTTATTTTTTAAAAATTCAACATATTTATGTTATTTTACTTGATTATCCTAAATGTGTAGTTTGAAATAAAATATTATAAATATAAGTTGACAAATCATAGTTATCAAAATAAAATATTTTTTTTGTCACAAATAAATTACCAACTAGGGATGAAACTATTATTATTATTATTATTATTATTATTATTATTATAATTATTATTATTATTTTAAAAAAATAGGTCAAATCCAAAAGATGTATTAAAATGGAAGAAGGACAAAAATGAGGGAACTAGGCCAAAACCTAAAAAACTAAGAAACTCTAAAACTAGGCAACCCTTGAAGGTTCCTTGCATAATCACTAATTACATTTGAGTGGAGATTATCCCACTAAGTAAAGTTTCAATATTAGCTACAATTAAAATTTCAATAAAAAAACAAAAATAATGCACACCCGCGCATCGCGCGGGTCCTAATCTAGTAATATATTAAATCTAATGCAGCAGATTATATTACGACACCTCATATGCCATGTAGATAGATATTGCCACATCAATTAAAATCCTATGTGTCACACTTAAGATTGAATCTAACAACAAATTTGCATAACTTCACTTCAACTTCTATCCAAAATTCATATGTTACAACCACCTTATCATCTCCCACTAGAGTTACTAATAATTAAACACAATTATCACAAACCTTAAATTCCTAATTTATTTTTTATAATTATTTTTATTCTCTCAATTTTTTAATTAGAACTTCTCACCTTCCCTCTATACTTTGTTCCATATCCTTTATTTGTTTTTTTATAGAGTTAAATATATAAACAACATAACACTATTTTGATATATATCAAAAAATACTTAGCACAAAAATAAATTGACGCTTAAAAAATAAACTAAAATAACTAATTAATGACTCACAAGAATATTATATTAAAAATATATAAAACTCTTATAAAATGTAATAATAAATATAACAAATATTTTAAATTAAGCAAACATTACTAATTAATAAAAATTTAAGAAAAAAAAAGAATACATTATCCCAAATTATAAGATGTTATTCTATGGACAAACATAAAATACTATACTTACACCTTATTTATTTGCACTTTTCCTAAAACATAAATAACAAATGTGTTTTAGATTAACAAAATGAATGAACTAATTAGATAAGTTTAATTAAAAATAATAATACAATTGAACTAAAATGATTTATATCTAATTACATAGATTTATTCCTAATTACATAGAAGTATCCTATAATATAATATATGTCATATAATCTATTTTTGTCACGTCAATTAAAATCTTATGTGTCACTCTTAGAATTAAATATAATAACAAAGTTTTACAATTGTTCATCATCACATCATAATAATCATAAAATTTAAAACTATTTTGTCTTATTCTTTATTTAGTTTCATCCCATAAACTTATATTATCAACTATAATTATGAAATTTAAGAATTACGTTCTTTGTTTAATATCATTTCATATATATTATTTTAACACGTGTACTCTCAAATCATATCAATAATTATGAAATATATTTCATGTTATTGGATTGCGCATAATTTTTTTATACACTTATGTATATATCCTCAAAAATATTCTAATAAATCATCTTAATAATATTATATAGATTCACATAGAAACAATTAAATGTATTTGAAACTATGAGGATAAAAAATGGAAGAGATTTATTTTTTAAAAATTCAACATATTTATGTTATTTTACTTGATTATCCTAAATGTGTAGTTTGAAATAAAATATTATAAATATAAGTTGACAAATCATAGTTATCAAAATAAAATATTTTTTTTGTCACAAATAAATTACCAACTAGGGATGAAACTATTATTATTATTATTATTATTATTATTATTATTATTATAATTATTATTATTATTTTAAAAAAACAGGTCAAATCCAAAAGATGTATTAAAATGGAAGAAGGACAAAAATGAGGGAACTAGGCCAAAACCTAAAAAACTAAGAAACTCTAAAACTAGGCAACCCTTGAAGGTTCCTTGCATAATCACTAATTACATTTGAGTGGAGATTATCCCACTAAGTAAAGTTTCAATATTAGCTACAATTAAAATTTCAATAAAAAAACAAAAATAATGCACACCCGCGCATCGCGCGGGTCCTAATCTAGTAATATATTAAATCTAATGCAGCAGATTATATTACGACACCTCATATGCCATGTAGATAGATATTGCCACATCAATTAAAATCCTATGTGTCACACTTAAGATTGAATCTAACAACAAATTTGCATAACTTCACTTCAACTTCTATCCAAAATTCATATGTTACAACCACCTTATCATCTCCCACTAGAGTTACTAATAATTAAACACAATTATCACAAACCTTAAATTCCTAATTTATTTTTTATAATTATTTTTATTCTCTCAATTTTTTTATTAGAACTTCTCACCTTCCCTCTATACTTTGTTCCATATCCTTTATTTGTTTTTTTATAGAGTTAAATATATAAACAACATAACACTATTTTGATATATATCAAAAAATACTTAGCACAAAAATAAATTGACGCTTAAAAAATAAACTAAAATAACTAATTAATGACTCACAAGAATATTATATTAAAAATATATAAAACTCTTATAAAATGTAATAATAAATATAACGAATATTTTAAATTAAGCAAACATTACTAATTAATAAAAATTTAAGAAAAAAAAAGAATACATTATCCCAAATTATAAGATGTTATTCTATGGACAAACATAAAATACTATACTTACACCTTATTTATTTGCACTTTTCCTAAAACATAAATAACAAATGTGTTTTAGATTAAAAAAATAAATGAACTAATCAGATAAGTTTAATTAAAAAAATAATACAATTGAACTAAAATGATTTATATCTAATTACATAGATTTATTCCTAATTACATAGAAGTACCTATAATATAATATATGTCATATAATCTATTTTTGTCACGTCAATTAAAATCCTATGTGTCACTCTTAGAATTAAATATAATAACAAAGTTTTACAATTGTTCATCATCACTTCATAATAATCATAAAATTTAAAACTATTTTGTCTTATTCTTTATTTAGTTTCATACCCTAAACTTATATTATCAACTATAATTATGAAATTTAAGAATTACGTTCTTTGTTTAATATCATTTCATATATATTATTTTAACACATGTACTCTCAAATCATATCAATAATTATGAAATATATTTCATGTTATTGGATTGCGCATAATTTTTTTATACACTTATGTATATATCCTCAAAAATATTCTAATAAATCATCTTAATAATATTACATAAATTCACATAGAAACAATTAAATGTATTTGAAACTATGAGAATAAAAAATGGAAGAGATTTATTTTTTAAAAATTCAACATATTTCTGTTATTTTACTTGATTATCCTAAATGTGTAGTTTGAAATAAAATATTATAAATATAAGTTGACAAATCATAGTTATCAAAATAAAATATTTTTTTTGTCACAAATAAATTACCAACTAGGGATGAAACTATTATTATTATTATTATTATTATTATTATTATAATTATTATTATTATTATTTTTAAAAAACAGGTCAAATCCAAAAGATGTATTAAAATGGAAGAAGGACAAAAATGAGGGAACTAGGCCAAAACCTAAAAAACTAAGAAACTCTAAAACTAGGCAACCCTTGAAGGTTCCTTGTATAATCACTAATTACATTTGAGTGGAGATTATCCCACTAAGTAAAGTTTCAATATTAGCTACAATTAAAATTTCAATAAAAAAAACAAAAATAATGCACACCCGCGCATCGCGCGGGTCCTAATCTAGTAATATATTAAATCTAATGCAGCAGATTATATTACGACACCTCATATGCCATGTAGATAGATATTGCCACATCAATTAAAATCCTATGTGTCACACTTAAGATTGAATCTAACAACAAATTTGCATAACTTCACTTCAACTTCTATCCAAAATTCATATGTTACAACCACCATATCATCTCCCACTAGAGTTACTAATAATTAAACACAATTATCACAAAACTTAAATTCCTAATTTATTTTTTATAATTATTTTTATTCTCTCAATTTTTTTATTAGAACTTCTCACCTTCCCTCTATACTTTGTTCTATATCCTTTATTTGTTTTTTTATAGAGTTAAATATACAAACAATATAACACTATTTTGATATATATCAAAAAATACTTAGCACAAAAATAAATTGACGCTTAAAAAATAAACTAAAATAACTAATTAATGACTCACAAGAATATTATATTAAAAATATATAAAACTCTTATAAGATGTAATAATAAATATAACGAATATTTTTAATTAAGCAAACATTACTAATTAATAAAAATTTAAGAAAAAAAAAGAATACATTATCCCAAATTATAAGATGTTATTCTATGGACAAACATAAAATACTATACTTACACCTTATTTATTTGCACTTTTCCTAAAACATAAATAACAAATGTGTTTTAGATTAAAAAAATAAATGAACTAATCAGATAAGTTTAATTAAAAAAATAATACAATTGAACTAAAATGATTTATATCTAATTACATAGATTTATTCCTAATTACATAGAAGTACCTATAATATAATATATGTCATATAATCTATTTTTGTCACGTCAATTAAAATCCTATGTGTCACTCTTAGAATTAAATATAATAACAAAGTTTTACAATTGTTCATCATCACTTCATAATAATCATAAAATTTAAAACTATTTTGTCTTATTCTTTATTTAGTTTCATACCCTAAACTTATATTATCAACTATAATTATGAAATTTAAGAATTACGTTCTTTGTTTAATATCATTTCATATATATTATTTTAACACATGTACTCTCAAATCATATCAATAATTATGAAATATATTTCATGTTATTGGATTGCGCATAATTTTTTTATACACTTATGTATATATCCTCAAAAATATTCTAATAAATCATCTTAATAATATTACATAAATTCACATAGAAACAATTAAATGTATTTGAAACTATGAGAATAAAAAATGGAAGAGATTTATTTTTTAAAAATTCAACATATTTCTGTTATTTTACTTGATTATCCTAAATGTGTAGTTTGAAATAAAATATTATAAATATAAGTTGACAAATCATAGTTATCAAAATAAAATATTTTTTTTGTCACAAATAAATTACCAACTAGGGATGAAACTATTATTATTATTATTATTATTATTATTATTATAATTATTATTATTATTATTTTTAAAAAACAGGTCAAATCCAAAAGATGTATTAAAATGGAAGAAGGACAAAAATGAGGGAACTAGGCCAAAACCTAAAAAACTAAGAAACTCTAAAACTAGGCAACCCTTGAAGGTTCCTTGTATAATCACTAATTACATTTGAGTGGAGATTATCCCACTAAGTAAAGTTTCAATATTAGCTACAATTAAAATTTCAATAAAAAAAACAAAAATAATGCACACCCGCGCATCGCGCGGGTCCTAATCTAGTAATATATTAAATCTAATGCAGCAGATTATATTACGACACCTCATATGCCATGTAGATAGATATTGCCACATCAATTAAAATCCTATGTGTCACACTTAAGATTGAATCTAACAACAAATTTGCATAACTTCACTTCAACTTCTATCCAAAATTCATATGTTACAACCACCATATCATCTCCCACTAGAGTTACTAATAATTAAACACAATTATCACAAAACTTAAATTCCTAATTTATTTTTTATAATTATTTTTATTCTCTCAATTTTTTTATTAGAACTTCTCACCTTCCCTCTATACTTTGTTCTATATCCTTTATTTGTTTTTTTATAGAGTTAAATATACAAACAATATAACACTATTTTGATATATATCAAAAAATACTTAGCACAAAAATAAATTGACGCTTAAAAAATAAACTAAAATAACTAATTAATGACTCACAAGAATATTATATTAAAAATATATAAAACTCTTATAAGATGTAATAATAAATATAACGAATATTTTTAATTAAGCAAACATTACTAATTAATAAAAATTTAAGAAAAAAAAAGAATACATTATCCCAAATTATAAGATGTTATTCTATGGACAAACATAAAATACTATACTTACACCTTATTTATTTGCACTTTTCCTAAAACATAAATAACAAATGTGTTTTAGATTAAAAAAATAAATGAACTAATCAGATAAGTTTAATTAAAAAAATAATACAATTGAACTAAAATGATTTATATCTAATTACATAGATTTATTCCTAATTACATAGAAGTACCTATAATATAATATATGTCATATAATCTATTTTTGTCACGTCAATTAAAATCCTATGTGTCACTCTTAGAATTAAATATAATAACAAAGTTTTACAATTGTTCATCATCACTTCATAATAATCATAAAATTTAAAACTATTTTGTCTTATTCTTTATTTAGTTTCATACCCTAAACTTATATTATCAACTATAATTATGAAATTTAAGAATTACGTTCTTTGTTTAATATCATTTCATATATATTATTTTAACACATGTACTCTCAAATCATATCAATAATTATGAAATATATTTCATGTTATTGGATTGCGCATAATTTTTTTATACACTTATGTATATATCCTCAAAAATATTCTAATAAATCATCTTAATAATATTACATAAATTCACATAGAAACAATTAAATGTATTTGAAACTATGAGAATAAAAAATGGAAGAGATTTATTTTTTAAAAATTCAACATATTTCTGTTATTTTACTTGATTATCCTAAATGTGTAGTTTGAAATAAAATATTATAAATATAAGTTGACAAATCATAGTTATCAAAATAAAATATTTTTTTTGTCACAAATAAATTACCAACTAGGGATGAAACTATTATTATTATTATTATTATTATTATTATTATAATTATTATTATTATTATTTTAAAAAAACAGGTCAAATCCAAAAGATGTATTAAAATGGAAGAAGGACAAAAATGAGGGACCTAGGCCAAAACCTAAAAAACTAAGAAACTCTAAAACTAGGCAACCCTTGAAGGTTCCTTGTGTAATCACTAATTACATTTGAGTGGAGATTATCCCACTAAGTAAAGTTTCAATATTATCTACAATTAAAATTTCAATAAAAAAACAAAAATAATGCACACCCGCGCATCGCGCCGGTCCTAATCTAGTAATATATTAAATCTAATGCAGCAGATTATATTACGACACCTCATATGCCATGTAGATAGATATTGCCACATCAATTAAAATCCTATGTGTCATACTTAAGATTGAATCTAACAACAAATTTGCATAACTTCACTTCAACTTCTATCCAAAATTCATATGTTACAACCACCTTATCATCTCCCACTAGAGTTACTAATAATTAAACACAATTATCACAAACCTTAAATTCCTAATTTATTTTTTATAATTATTTTTATTCTCTCAATTTTTTTATTAGAACTTCTCACCTTCCCTCTATACTTTGTTCCATATCCTTTATTTGTTTTTTTATAGAGTTAAATATATAAACAACATAACACTATTTTGATATATATCAAAAAATACTTAGCACAAAAATAAATTGACGCTTAAAAAATAAACTAAAATAACTAATTAATGACTCACAAGAATATTATATTAAAAATATATAAAACTCTTATAAAATGTAATAATAAACATAACGAATATTTTAAATTAAGCAAACATTACTAATTAATAAAAATTTAAGAAAAAAAAAGAATACATTTTCCCAAATTATAAGATGTTATTCTATGGACAAACATAAAATACTATACTTACACCTTATTTATTTGCACTTTTCCTAAAACATAAATAACAAATGTGTTTTAGATTAAAAAAATAAATGAACTAATCAGATAAGTTTAATTAAAAAAATAATACAATTGTACTAAAATGATTTATATCTAATTACATAGATTTATTCCTAATTACATAAAAGTACCTATAATATAATATATGTCATATAATCTATTTTTGTCACGTCAATTAAAATCCTATGTGTCACTCTTAGAATTAAATATAATAACAAAGTTTTACAATTGTTCATCATCACTTCATAATAATCATAAAATTTAAAACTATTTTGTCTTATTCTTTATTTAGTTTCATACCATAAACTTATATTATCAACTATAATTATGAAATTTAAGAATTACGTTCTTTGTTTAATATCATTTCATATATATTATTTTAACACATGTACTCTCAAATCATATCAATAATTATGAAATATATTTCATGTTATTGGATTGCGCATAATTTTTTTATACACTTATGTATATATCCTCAAAAATATTCTAATAAATCATCTTAATAATATTACATAAATTCACATAGAAACAATTAAATGTATTTGAAACTATGAGAATAAAAAATGGAAGAGATTTATTTTTTAAAAAGTTAACATATTTCTGTTATTTTACTTGATTATCCTAAATGTGTAGTTTGAAATAAAATATTATAAATATAAGTTGACAAATCATAGTTATCAAAATAAAATATTTTTTTTGTCACAAATAAATTACCAACTAGGGATGAAACTATTATTATTATTATTATTATTATTATTATTATTATTATAATTATTATTATTATTATTTTAAAAAAACAGGTCAAATCCAAAAGATGTATTAAAATGGAAGAAGGACAAAAATGAGGGACCTAGGCCAAAACCTAAAAAACTAAGAAACTCTAAAACTAGGCAACCCTTGAAGGTTCCTTGTATAATCACTAATTACATTTGAGTGGAGATTATCCCACTAAGTAAAGTTTCAATATTAGCTACAATTAAAATTTCAATAAAAAAACAAAAATAATGCACACCCGCGCATCGCGCCGGTCCTAATCTAGTAATATATTAAATCTAATGCAGCAGATTATATTACGACACCTCATATGCCATGTAGATAGATATTGCCACATCAATTAAAATCCTATGTGTCATACTTAAGATTGAATCTAACAACAAATTTGCATAACTTCACTTCAACTTCTATCCAAAATTCATATGTTACAACCACCTTATCATCTCCCACTAGAGTTACTAATAATTAAACACAATTATCACAAACCTTAAATTCCTAATTTATTTTTTATAATTATTTTTATTCTCTCAATTTTTTTATTAGAACTTCTCACCTTCCCTCTATACTTTGTTCCATATCCTTTATTTGTTTTTTTATAGAGTTAAATATATAAACAACATAACACTATTTTGATATATATCAAAAAATACTTAGCACAAAAATAAATTGACGCTTAAAAAATAAACTAAAATAACTAATTAATGACTCACAAGAATATTATATTAAAAATATATAAAACTCTTATAAAATGTAATAATAAACATAACGAATATTTTAAATTAAGCAAACATTACTAATTAATAAAAATTTAAGAAAAAAAAAGAATACATTATCCCAAATTATAAGATGTTATTCTATGGACAAACATAAAATACTATACTTACACCTTATTTATTTGCACTTTTCCTAAAACATAAATAACAAATGTGTTTTAGATTAAAAAAATAAATGAACTAATCAGATAAGTTTAATTAAAAAAATAATACAATTGTACTAAAATGATTTATATCTAATTACATAGATTTATTCCTAATTACATAAAAGTACCTATAATATAATATATGTCATATAATCTATTTTTGTCACGTCAATTAAAATCCTATGTGTCACTCTTAGAATTAAATATAATAACAAAGTTTTACAATTGTTCATCATCACTTCATAATAATCATAAAATTTAAAACTATTTTGTCTTATTCTTTATTTAGTTTCATACCATAAACTTATATTATCAACTATAATTATGAAATTTAAGAATTACGTTCTTTGTTTAATATCATTTCATATATATTATTTTAACACATGTACTCTCAAATCATATCAATAATTATGAAATATATTTCATGTTATTGGATTGCGCATAATTTTTTTATACACTTATGTATATATCCTCAAAAATATTCTAATAAATCATCTTAATAATATTACATAAATTCACATAGAAACAATTAAATGTATTTGAAACTATGAGAATAAAAAATGGAAGAGAGTTATTTTTTAAAAAGTTAACATATTTCTGTTATTTTACTTGATTATCCTAAATGTGTAGTTTGAAATAAAATATTATAAATATAAGTTGACAAATCATAGTTATCAAAATAAAATATTTTTTTTGTCACAAATAAATTACCAACTAGGGATGAAACTATTATTATTATTATTATTATTATTATTATTATTATAATTATTATTATTATTATTTTAAAAAAACAGGTCAAATCCAAAAGATGTATTAAAATGGAAGAAGGACAAAAATGAGGGACCTAGGCCAAAACCTAAAAAACTAAGAAACTCTAAAACTAGGCAACCCTTGAAGGTTCCTTGTATAATCACTAATTACATTTGAGTGGAGATTATCCCACTAAGTAAAGTTTCAATATTAGCTACAATTAAAATTTCAATAAAAAAACAAAAATAATGCACACCCGCGCATCGCGCCGGTCCTAATCTAGTAATATATTAAATCTAATGCAGCAGATTATATTACGACACCTCATATGCCATGTAGATAGATATTGCCACATCAATTAAAATCCTATGTGTCATACTTAAGATTGAATCTAACAACAAATTTGCATAACTTCACTTCAACTTCTATCCAAAATTCATATGTTACAACCACCTTATCATCTCCCACTAGAGTTACTAATAATTAAACACAATTATCACAAACCTTAAATTCCTAATTTATTTTTTATAATTATTTTTATTCTCTCAATTTTTTTATTAGAACTTCTCACCTTCCCTCTATACTTTGTTCCATATCCTTTATTTGTTTTTTTATAGAGTTAAATATATAAACAACATAACACTATTTTGATATATATCAAAAAATACTTAGCACAAAAATAAATTGACGCTTAAAAAATAAACTAAAATAACTAATTAATGACTCACAAGAATATTATATTAAAAATATATAAAACTCTTATAAAATGTAATAATAAACATAACGAATATTTTAAATTAAGCAAACATTACTAATTAATAAAAATTTAAGAAAAAAAAAGAATACATTATCCCAAATTATAAGATGTTATTCTATGGACAAACATAAAATACTATACTTACACCTTATTTATTAGCACTTTTCCTAAAACATAAATAACAAATGTGTTTTAGATTAAAAAAATAAATGAACTAATCAGATAAGTTTAATTAAAAAAATAATACAATTGAACTAAAATGATTTATATCTAATTACATAGATTTATTCCTAATTACATAAAAGTACCTATAATATAATATATGTCATATAATCTATTTTTGTCACGTCAATTAAAATCCTATGTGTCACTCTTAGAATTAAATATAATAACAAAGTTTTACAATTGTTCATCATCACTTCATAATAATCATAAAATTTAAAACTATTTTGTCTTATTCTTTATTTAGTTTCATACCATAAACTTATATTATCAACTATAATTATGAAATTTAAGAATTACGTTCTTTGTTTAATATCATTTCATATATATTATTTTAACACATGTACTCTCAAATCATATCAATAATTATGAAATATATTTCATGTTATTGGATTGCGCATAATTTTTTTATACACTTATGTATATATCCTCAAAAATATTCTAATAAATCATCTTAATAATATTACATAAATTCACATAGAAACAATTAAATGTATTTGAAACTATGAGAATAAAAAATGGAAGAGATTTATTTTTTAAAAATTTAACATATTTCTGTTATTTTACTTGATTATCCTAAATGTGTAGTTTGAAATAAAATATTATAAATATAAGTTGACAAATCATAGTTATCAAAATAAAATATTTTTTTTGTCACAAATAAATTACCAACTAGGGATGAAACTATTATTATTATTATTATTATTATTATTATTATTATTATTATAATTATTATTATTATTATTTTAAAAAAACAGGTCAAATCCAAAAGATGTATTAAAATGGAAGAAGGACAAAAATGAGGGAACTAGGCCAAAACCTAAAAAACTAAGAAACTCTAAAACTAGGCAACCCTTGAAGGTTCCTTGTATAATCACTAATTACATTTGAGTGGAGATTATCCCACTAAGTAAAGTTTCAATATTAGCTACAATTAAAATTTCAATAAAAAAAACAAAAATAATGCAAACCCGCGCATCGCGCGGGTCCTAATCTAGTAATATATTAAATCTAATGCAGCAGATTATATTACGACACCTCATATGCCATGTAGATAGATATTGCCACATCAATTAAAATCCTATGTGTCATACTTAAGATTGAATCTAACAACAAATTTGCATAACTTCACTTCAACTTCTATCCAAAATTCATATTTTACAACCACCTTATCATCTCCCACTAGAGTTACTAATAATTAAACACAATTATCCCAAACCTTAAATTCCTAATTTATTTTTTATAATTATTTTTATTCTCTCAATTTTTTTATTAGAACTTCTCACCTTCCCTCTATACTTTGTTCCATATCCTTTATTTGTTTTTTTATAGAGTTAAATATATAAACAACATAACACTATTTTGATATATATAAAAAAATACTTAGCACAAAAATAAATTGACGCTTAAAAAATAAACTAAAATAACTAATTAATGACTCACAAGAATATTATATTAAAAATATATAAAACTCTTATAAAATGTAATAATAAATATAACAAATATTTTAAATTAAGCAAACATTACTAATTAATAAAAATTTAAGAAAAAAAAAGAATACATTATCCCAAATTATAAGATGTTATTCTATGGACAAACATAAAATACTATACTTACACCTTATTTATTTGCACTTTTCCTAAAACATAAATAACAAATGTGTTTTAGATTAAAAAAATAAATGAACTAATTAGATAAGTTTAATTAAAAAAAATAATACAATTGAACTAAAATGATTTATATCTAATTACATAGATTTATTCCTAATTACATAGAAGTATCCTATAATATAATATATGTCATATAATCTATTTTTGTCACGTCAATTAAAATCCTATGTGTCACTCTTAGAATTAAATATAATAACAAAGTTTTACAATTGTTCATCATCACTTCATAATAATCATAAAATTTAAAACTATTTTGTCTTATTCTTTATTTAGTTTCATACCATAAACTTATATTATCAACTATAATTATGAAATTTAAGAATTACGTTCTTTGTTTAATATCATTTCATATATATTATTTTAACACGTGTACTCTCAAATCATATCAATAATTATGAAATATATTTCATGTTATTGGATTGCGCATAATTTTTTTATACACTTATGTATATATCCTCAAAAATATTCTAATAAATCATCTTAATAATATTACAAAAATTCACATAGAAACAATTAAATGTATTTGAAACTATGAGGATAAAAAATGGAAGAGATTTATTTTTTAAAAATTCAACATATTTATGTTATTTTACTTGATTATCCTAAATGTGTAGTTTGAAATAAAATATTATAAATATAAGTTGACAAATCATAGTTATCAAAATAAAATATTTTTTTTGTCACAAATAAATTACCAACTAGGGATGAAACTATTATTATTATTATTATTATTATTATTATTATTATAATTATTATTATTATTATTTTAAAAAAACAGGTCAAATCCAAAAGATGTATTAAAATGGAAGAAGGACAAAAATGAGGGACCTAGGCCAAAACCTAAAAAACTAAGAAACTCTAAAACTAGGCAACCCTTGAAGGTTCCTTGTGTAATCAATAATTACATTTGAGTGGAGATTATCCCACTAAGTAAAGTTTCAATATTATCTACAATTAAAATTTCAATAAAAAAACAAAAATAATGCACACCCGCGCATCGCGCCGGTCCTAATCTAGTAATATATTAAATCTAATGCAGCAGATTATATTACGACACCTCATATGCCATGTAGATAGATATTGCCACATCAATTAAAATCCTATGTGTCATACTTAAGATTGAATCTAACAACAAATTTGCATAACTTCACTTCAACTTCTATCCAAAATTCATATGTTACAACCACCTTATCATCTCCCACTAGAGTTACTAATAATTAAACACAATTATCACAAACCTTAAATTCCTAATTTATTTTTTATAATTATTTTTATTCTCTCAATTTTTTTATTAGAACTTCTCACCTTCCCTCTATACTTTGTTCCATATCCTTTATTTGTTTTTTTATAGAGTTAAATATATAAACAACATAACACTATTTTGATATATATCAAAAAATACTTAGCACAAAAATAAATTGACGCTTAAAAAATAAACTAAAATAACTAATTAATGACTCACAAGAATATTATATTAAAAATATATAAAACTCTTATAAAATGTAATAATAAACATAACGAATATTTTAAATTAAGCAAACATTACTAATTAATAAAAATTTAAGAAAAAAAAAGAATACATTATCCCAAATTATAAGATGTTATTCTATGGACAAACATAAAATACTATACTTACACCTTATTTATTTGCACTTTTCCTAAAACATAAATAACAAATGTGTTTTAGATTAAAAAAATAAATGAACTAATCAGATAAGTTTAATTAAAAAAATAATACAATTGTACTAAAATGATTTATATCTAATTACATAGATTTATTCCTAATTACATAAAAGTACCTATAATATAATATATGTCATATAATCTATTTTTGTCACGTCAATTAAAATCCTATGTGTCACTCTTAGAATTAAATATAATAACAAAGTTTTACAATTGTTCATCATCACTTCATAATAATCATAAAATTTAAAACTATTTTGTCTTATTCTTTATTTAGTTTCATACCATAAACTTATATTATCAACTATAATTATGAAATTTAAGAATTACGTTCTTTGTTTAATATCATTTCATATATATTATTTTAACACACGTACTCTCAAATCATATCAATAATTATGAAATATATTTCTTGTTATTGGATTGCGCATAATTTTTTTATACACTTATGTATATATCCTCAAAAATATTCTAATAAATCATCTTAATAATATTACATAAATTCACATAGAAACAATTAAATGTATTTGAAACTATGAGAATAAAAAATGGAAGAGATTTATTTTTTAAAAAGTTAACATATTTCTGTTATTTTACTTGATTATCCTAAATGTGTAGTTTGAAATAAAATATTATAAATATAAGTTGACAAATCATAGTTATCAAAATAAAATATTTTTTTTGTCACAAATAAATTACCAACTAGGGATGAAACTATTATTATTATTATTATTATTATTATTATTATTATTATAATTATTATTATTATTATTTTAAAAAAACAGGTCAAATCCAAAAGATGTATTAAAATGGAAGAAGGACAAAAATGAGGGACCTAGGCCAAAACCTAAAAAACTAAGAAACTCTAAAACTAGGCAACCCTTGAAGGTTCCTTGTATAATCACTAATTACATTTGAGTGGAGATTATCCCACTAAGTAAAGTTTCAATATTAGCTACAATTAAAATTTCAATAAAAAAACAAAAATAATGCACACCCGCGCATCGCGCCGGTCCTAATCTAGTAATATATTAAATCTAATGCAGCAGATTATATTACGACACCTCATATGCCATGTAGATAGATATTGCCACATCAATTAAAATCCTATGTGTCATACTTAAGATTGAATCTAACAACAAATTTGCATAACTTCACTTCAACTTCTATCCAAAATTCATATGTTACAACCACCTTATCATCTCCCACTAGAGTTACTAATAATTAAACACAATTATCACAAACCTTAAATTCCTAATTTATTTTTTATAATTATTTTTATTCTCTCAATTTTTTTATTAGAACTTCTCACCTTCCCTCTATACTTTGTTCCATATCCTTTATTTGTTTTTTTATAGAGTTAAATATATAAACAACATAACACTATTTTGATATATATCAAAAAATACTTAGCACAAAAATAAATTGACGCTTAAAAAATAAACTAAAATAACTAATTAATGACTCACAAGAATATTATATTAAAAATATATAAAACTCTTATAAAATGTAATAATAAACATAACGAATATTTTAAATTAAGCAAACATTACTAATTAATAAAAATTTAAGAAAAAAAAAGAATACATTATCCCAAATTATAAGATGTTATTCTATGGACAAACATAAAATACTATACTTACACCTTATTTATTTGCACTTTTCCTAAAACATAAATAACAAATGTGTTTTAGATTAAAAAAATAAATGAACTAATCAGATAAGTTTAATTAAAAAAATAATACAATTGAACTAAAATGATTTATATCTAATTACATAGATTTATTCCTAATTACATAAAAGTACCTATAATATAATATATGTCATATAATCTATTTTTGTCACGTCAATTAAAATCCTATGTGTCACTCTTAGAATTAAATATAATAACAAAGTTTTACAATTGTTCATCATCACTTCATAATAATCATAAAATTTAAAACTATTTTGTCTTATTCTTTATTTAGTTTCATACCATAAACTTATATTATCAACTATAATTATGAAATTTAAGAATTACGTTCTTTGTTTAATATCATTTCATATATATTATTTTAACACATGTACTCTCAAATCATATCAATAATTATGAAATATATTTCATGTTATTGGATTGCGCATAATTTTTTTATACACTTATGTATATATCCTCAAAAATATTCTAATAAATCATCTTAATAATATTACATAAATTCACATAGAAACAATTAAATGTATTTGAAACTATGAGAATAAAAAATGGAAGAGATTTATTTTTTAAAAATTTAACATATTTCTGTTATTTTACTTGATTATCCTAAATGTGTAGTTTGAAATAAAATATTATAAATATAAGTTGACAAATCATAGTTATCAAAATAAAATATTTTTTTTGTCACAAATAAATTACCAACTAGGGATGAAACTATTATTATTATTATTATTATTATTATTATTATTATTATAATTATTATTATTATTATTTTAAAAAAACAGGTCAAATCCAAAAGATGTATTAAAATGGAAGAAGGACAAAAATGAGGGAACTAGGCCAAAACCTAAAAAACTAAGAAACTCTAAAACTAGGCAACCCTTGAAGGTTCCTTGTATAATCACTAATTACATTTGAGTGGAGATTATCCCACTAAGTAAAGTTTCAATATTAGCTACAATTAAAATTTCAATAAAAAAAACAAAAATAATGCAAACCCGCGCATCGCGCGGGTCCTAATCTAGTAATATATTAAATCTAATGCAGCAGATTATATTACGACACCTCATATGCCATGTAGATAGATATTGCCACATCAATTAAAATCCTATGTGTCATACTTAAGATTGAATCTAACAACAAATTTGCATAACTTCACTTCAACTTCTATCCAAAATTCATATTTTACAACCACCTTATCATCTCCCACTAGAGTTACTAATAATTAAACACAATTATCCCAAACCTTAAATTCCTAATTTATTTTTTATAATTATTTTTATTCTCTCAATTTTTTTATTAGAACTTCTCACCTTCCCTCTATACTTTGTTCCATATCCTTTATTTGTTTTTTTATAGAGTTAAATATATAAACAACATAACACTATTTTGATATATATAAAAAAATACTTAGCACAAAAATAAATTGACGCTTAAAAAATAAACTAAAATAACTAATTAATGACTCACAAGAATATTATATTAAAAATATATAAAACTCTTATAAAATGTAATAATAAATATAACAAATATTTTAAATTAAGCAAACATTACTAATTAATAAAAATTTAAGAAAAAAAAAGAATACATTATCCCAAATTATAAGATGTTATTCTATGGACAAACATAAAATACTATACTTACACCTTATTTATTTGCACTTTTCCTAAAACATAAATAACAAATGTGTTTTAGATTAAAAAAATAAATGAACTAATTAGATAAGTTTAATTAAAAAAAATAATACAATTGAACTAAAATGATTTATATCTAATTACATAGATTTATTCCTAATTACATAGAAGTATCCTATAATATAATATATGTCATATAATCTATTTTTGTCACGTCAATTAAAATCCTATGTGTCACTCTTAGAATTAAATATAATAACAAAGTTTTACAATTGTTCATCATCACTTCATAATAATCATAAAATTTAAAACTATTTTGTCTTATTCTTTATTTAGTTTCATACCATAAACTTATATTATCAACTATAATTATGAAATTTAAGAATTACGTTCTTTGTTTAATATCATTTCATATATATTATTTTAACACGTGTACTCTCAAATCATATCAATAATTATGAAATATATTTCATGTTATTGGATTGCGCATAATTTTTTTATACACTTATGTATATATCCTCAAAAATATTCTAATAAATCATCTTAATAATATTACATAAATTCACATAGAAACAATTAAATGTATTTGAAACTATGAGGATAAAAAATGGAAGAGATTTATTTTTTAAAAATTCAACATATTTATGTTATTTTACTTGATTATCCTAAATGTGTAGTTTGAAATAAAATATTATAAATATAAGTTGACAAATCATAGTTATCAAAATAAAATATTTTTTTTGTCACAAATAAATTACCAACTAGGGATGAAACTATTATTATTATTATTATTATTATTATTATTATTATTATTATTATAATTATTATTACTATTTTAAAAAAACAGGTCAAATCCAAAAGATGTATTAAAATGGAAGAAGGACAAAAATGAGGGAACTAGACCAAAACCTAAAAAACTAAGAAACTCTAAAACTAGGCAACCCTTGAAGGTTCCTTGCATAATCACTAATTACATTTGAGTGGAGATTTTCCCACTAAGTAAAGTTTCAATATTAGCTACAATTAAAATTTCAATAAAAAAACAAAAATCATGCACACCCGCGCATCGCGCGGGTCCTAATCTAGTAATATATTAAATCTAATGCAGCAGATTATATTACGACACCTCATATGCCATGTAGATAGATATTGCCACATCAATTAAAATCCTATGTGTCACACTTAAGATTGAATCTAACAACAAATTTGCATAACTTCACTTCAACTTCTATCCAAAATTCATATGTTACAACCACCTTATCATCTCCCACTAGAGTTACTAATAATTAAACACAATTATCACAAACCTTAAATTCCTAATTTATTTTTTATAATTATTTTTATTCTCTCAATTTTTTTATTAGAACTTCTCACCTTCCCTCTATACTTTGTTCCATATCCTTTATTTGTTTTTTTATAGAGTTAAATATATAAACAACATAACACTATTTTGATATATATCAAAAAATACTTAGCACAAAAATAAATTGACGCTTAAAAAATAAACTAAAATAACTAATTAATGACTCACAAGAATATTATATTAAAAATATATAAAACACTTATAAAATGTAATAATAAATATAACAAATATTTTAAATTAAGCAAACATTACTAATTAATAAAAATTTAAGAAAAAAAAAGAATACATTATCCCAAATTATAAGATGTTATTCTATGGACAAACATAAAATACTATACTTACACCTTATTTATTTGCACTTTTCCTAAAACATAAATAACAAATGTGTTTTAGATTAAAAAAATAAATGAACTAATTAGATAAGTTTAATTAAAAAAAATAATACAATTGAACTAAAATGATTTATATCTAATTACATAGATTTATTCCTAATTACATAGAAGTATCCTATAATATAATATATGTCATATAATCTATTTTTGTCACGTCAATTAAAATCCTATGTGTCACTCTTAGAATTAAATATAATAACAAAGTTTTACAATTGTTCATCATCACTTCATAATAATCATAAAATTTAAAACTATTTTGCCTTATTCTTTATTTAGTTTCATACTGTAATACCCCGTAAATTTATAAACGCTCGAGTTAATATTATTATGATCAACTGGGTTCCGGAGTACTCTGAGTAATTATTTGATAAAATAATTGGAGTAAACTGACGAACTCAGAGTCGATTAAATTAATAGTATTTAACGTTGAGTTTTTATAATTTGATGTATTTGAGCTAATTTTGGACATTAGTAGTGTTACTAAAAATGATAGTTTTCCTTACTATCTATTTTCTTTTCATTTTTCCTTATTTGGTAAAAGTAGAGAAACTTAGAGAAGGAAAAGTGAAGGAAAGAAAAGAAAGGAGAAGAAGATTTCTCAACAAGATCAAGAATCATCATCCGTTCATCTGTTCTTCGTCTAATCATCTCAGTAATAATCTCCTCGTCTAGTAATCCAGGTGGGTTCTAGTTAGACTCTTTAGAGTAGAATTATTTTGAGTTTAGAGTTAGATTGGAAATTGGGAAAAATGGGTATTTTGGTTTAAAAATCTTGAATCTAACTGCTAAATTCAATGTTTGATTATATGTTATACTGGTTGTGATGTTATAACATGTTTTGATGCATTTCAATTGATGAAAATGGGATTTGGGGTTGATTTTGGATCAACCCGTAGCAGGAAAATTCTGCAGGAACTTCTGCATTTTTTCTCTGCCCATACGCGTATGGAGCTTGTCAATACGCGTATGGGGCTTGTCAATACGCGTACGGCAAGGGCAATACGCGTATGGATGGCCGGGGATTTTGGGCAATACGCGTATCGCGTGGGGAAATACGCGTATGGCTGGGCGAGAATTTGGGCAATACGCGTACGGAGAATGCCAATACGCGTACGGCCAGGAGAGTTACAGAATTCTGCTGTTGTGATATTTTATTTTCGATCGTTTGTTTCCAATGCCGTAACTTTTTATCCGTAACTCGGAATGGAACAATTTTGGTATCGTTGGAAAGGTAATAAAATGTACTTTCTTATTACATTGGTTTTAAGATTGACGGCCGATTTAATTATATCGGAATTGTTGGAATTGTGTCGTTTTGTTGATTTTGGTGTGTATTGGTTGTTGAAAATGTAAGCATGATTAAAATATGGAATAAGTAGAGTGAGGACAATTACCCTAAGCAGTGTCGGAAAAATATAAATGATTGAACACTAGTATGGAACATGTGTGTTAACCGTTTGGTTGTGATAAGGCATAATGGCCTTGAGATTGTCGACTACAATCAAGTCTTTGTGAGATCACGTAATCGTAACCGGTTATTATTGTTTTTGCGAGTGCGTTTCATGGGTCTCGAGCTCCTCTGAAACATATGCACCACTACTTGGCAGGTTTGATTTCCCGTGCTGTACGAATGGCGCCCATGGAGCGTATGCTTGTGACGGTTAATGGCCCGTGTGAAGTGACGGTTCATAACGGTTAATGGCCCGTAGAACCCGAATCCATTCGTATGTCAAGTAGGTTGCAAGGATCCATGACCCGGGTCGACTTCTAGACGTAGAAGAGGACGGGAATAGGGGATACCTTGGCATGGTTATCGATTAGTGATATTGTGAGTTGATGAACTCATAACATGTTTCCATATAGTGTGTGTGTACTCATGGTCACTCCCTTTTTCCCCTTTTGACTTGAGTTAGGTTTGTTAGAACCTTGTAGAGCCGAGAGGACTTTAAGATAGGGAACTCACTGAGATTTGATGTATCTCACCCCACTGTTGTTGTTTACATCACAGGTTCTGCAGGTTCGGCGAAGGGTAAGGACAAGGTTACTTGACTTTCCTTACGGATCGTGGTTTTGTGATGGCATGGCTTCCGCTATGGCGTTATGTTTTGAGATCATTGTTTTGATCTAGTTCTTAGTTTTTATCATTTTAGAACATCTTGTATATGTAATGCCTTAGACTTTTAGTTCTTTTGTATTAGAGGCATTTATATATATAATGTGTTAACTAGGAACTTATTATGTTTCAGTACCAAAAGTGAAACTCATGTATAATATATGATTTGATGCATGTATTATTATATGGTCTTTACAGTTGGTATCAGAGCAGGTTGTATCCTCGACCTAGCCATGAAATAGAATAAGTGTTTCTTTCCGTTTCATATGCGGCGTGTCGCCATGGGTCTTGTCTGTTATATTTATGGTATTGAGTCTGATCAACTTAATCCTATTGATATGGAATTCAGGAACATGGCTGATAGACGCAGAAACAACCGTGGAAGACCAAGGACTACTCCAGCTGGGACGGTTCCGCAGGGTGATGAAGGGAATGCCCCTTTGTACCAATTTATGCAGCAGATGCAGCAGCAACAGAATCAGTTCATGCAAGGAATGATGCAACAAATGGCTGATGGTCTGCATCCTCCAGTGGTTGTTCCGGAAGTTACGGGAGGAACCTACAGGGAATTTGTTCGAATGAATCCTCCGGAGTTTCAAGGAGGGCTAGATCCGGTGAAGGCACACGAGTGGATAACAGGTATGGAAAGGATTTTTCTGATAGTTCATTGCAGTGAGGAGAATAAAGTGGTCTTTGCTTCTCACTGGTTGAAGGGTCCTGCCATGAGGTGGTGGGAGAGCGCTTCAGCCTTGATGACAACACAGGAAGTGCCGAAAGTGTGGGAACAGTTTAAGGTAACCTTTATGGAGAAATATTTTCCGAGTTCTTTAAGGTCTCAAAAGGAGTTTGAGTTCCAACAGTTGAGACAGGGAAATTTATCAGTGGCTTCTTATGCGGAACAATTTGAGATCATGGCTGACTATTCTAGACAGGCCATGTATGCTCCTGACGAGAGGTGGAAGATAGATCAGTTTCTGTTTGGATTAAGGGCTGAGATTTCACACAGTGTGTCTCAACGGGAATTTGCTACTTATGCTGAAATGTTAAGACAATGTTATGTGGCGGAAAATAGTTTGAAAAAGGTACAAATGGAGGTGGATTCGAATAGGGCAACTCAAAGTGACCGAGTGAGGTCGAATCAACAGTTTAGGCAAAGGCAACAGTCTTCCAAAGGGAAGCAGGTCCAGAGTTCAAAAACTAGTGTACCTCCGGTGTGTCGTACTTGCGGTCGGAATCATTACGGCCGATGTGGTATTGAAAGTGTGAGGTGTTACCAGTGTCAGAAGGTGGGCCATTTGGCGAGGGATTGTCCTCAGGGTAGAAATCAGACACAAGGGAAGACTACTGGCCGAGTGTATACCTTGGATGCAAGGAAAGCTAAGGGTGATAATTCCTTGATTGCGGGTACGTGTTTGTTAATGGTCAACCTTGTTTTGTTTTATTTGACTGTGGGGCTACACATTCTTTTGTGTCTTTGAGATGTGTGAAGCGACTAGGGTTGCAAACTATTCCTTTGTTTCCTCCAATGGTGGTTACTACTGCCATGGATGAAATGGTTGAAACACCACTGATGTGTGAAAATTGTGTGTTGTCGGTGAACGAAAGAGTCTTCCAGATTGATCTTATTTGTCTGCCGCTTAAGAAAGTGGATGTTGTTCTGGGAATGGATTGGCTTTCTGCTAATTCGGTGTTTATTGGGTGTGAAGAAAAGTTAATCATTATTCCATCTGCTGAGGCTACTCCGAAAGATGTATTATCAACGATTTTAGAAGGTACGGTGGGAATGGTAAATTTCTTGTTTGAGAAAGAGAAATCTGTTTTATTGGTTCTTACTAAGGAGGGAAGTAGTGAACAGCAAGTTCTGAGTATTCCAATAGTGTGTGAATTTCCTGAAGTGTTTCCTGAGGATGTTTCTTCTCTTCCTCCGGAGAGAGAAGTTGAGTTCTCTATTGACCTGATACCGGGAACAGCTCCTATATCTGTTTCTCCGTATCGGATGGCACCGCTTGAATTAAGAGAATTAAAGGACCAATTGGAGGACTTGATGTCCAAGCATTTTGTTAGGCCTAGTGTTTCACCGTGGGGAGCCCCAGTGTTACTGGTAAAGAAGAAAGATGGGGGAATGCGTTTGTGCATTGATTATCGTAAGTTGAATAAAGTTACCATTAAGAATAAGTATCCCTTACCAAGGATAGACGACTTGTTAGATCAATTGAAAGGAGCATGTGTGTTCTCGAAGATTGATTTACGGTCGAGTTATCATCAGATTCGAGTGAAGAGTTCCGATGTGCCAAAGACTGCATTTAGGACACGTTACGGTCATTACGAATTCTTAGTGATGCCTTTCGGTGTGACTAATGCTCCAGCTGTTTTTATGGATTACATGAATCGAATATTTCAGGCTTACTTGGACCAATTTGTGGTAATCTTTATTGACGACATTCTTATTTATTCTCGTACTCCACAAGAGCACGGAGAACATCTGAGGATTGTCTTATCGGTCTTGCAAGAGAAGCAATTGTTTGCTAAGTTGAGCAAGTGTGAGTTTTGGATGTCGGAAGTTAATTTTCTTGGACATGTGATATCTCGAGGTGGTGTGGCAGTGGATCCATCGAAAGTAGAAGCAGTAATTAATTGGGAGAGACCGAGAAATGTTTCAGAAGTCAGAAGTTTCTTGGGATTGGCCGGTTACTATAGAAGGTTTATTAAGGGCTTTTCTCAATTGGCCTTACCAATGACGAAACTTACTCGGAAGGATGTTATTTTTGAATGGGATTCAGGTTGCGAACAAAGTTTTATGCATTTGAAGGAAAGTTTGACGAGTGCTCCAGTATTAATTATTCCTGATCCTAACAACTCTTATGAAGTATTCTGTGATGCTTCTAAGAGGGGATTAGGGGGTGTTCTGATGCAAGGTGGTCAAGTAGTAGCTTATGCTTCTCGACAGTTAAAAGTTCATGAGAAGAATTATCCGACTCATGATTTGGAACTAGCTGCAGTGGTTTTTGCACTGAAGGTGTGGCGTCATTATTTATATGGTGTACATTTTGAAATGTTCAGTGACCACAAAAGTTTGAAGTATTTGTTTGATCAAAAGGAGTTGAATATGCGACAAAGAAGGTGGATGGAGTACTTAAAGGATTATGACTTAGAATTGAAGTATCATCCAGGAAAGGCGAATAAAGTAGCGGATGCTTTAAGTCGGAGAATGGTTCATAGTGCGGAATTGATGATTTTAGAGTATTCATTGTTGGAAAAGTTTAGAGATCTTAATCTCCAGTTTGTGTGGACTCCGAATGGTGTGATTATGGGAAATTTGAATGTCAATTCTACCTTGAGAGTTGAGATTCAACAGGCACAATTGTTAGAGGAAGAGTTACAAGAGTTGTTACTTCAACCGGGTTTTATACGAGCGACAGATGGGATTGTTCTGTTTAATCAAAGGATTTGTGTTCCAAGGGATGAGGCATTGAAAAGGAAGATCTTAGACGAAGCTCATAAAGGTACTTTTACGATACATCCTGGTTCTTCAAAGATGTATCAGGATTTAAAGAAGGATTATTGGTGGCCTGGGATGAAAAAGGATATAGCGGGATATGTGTCAGAATGTGCGGTGTGCCAACAGGTGAAGATTGAACACCAAAGACCGGGCGGTTTGTTACAACCTTTGGATATTCCAGTTTGGAAGTGGGATAGTATTTCTATGGATTTTGCAGTGGGTTTACCCCGTACCCAAGGAGGGTATGATTCTATTTGGGTGATTGTAGATCGACTAACAAAATCTGCACACTTCTTAGCCGTAAAGACTACTTATAAGGCAAGTCATCTTGCAAGGTTGTTTATTGCTGAGATTGTGAGATTGCATGGTATTCCTTCTAGTATTGTGTCCGATAGAGATCCGAAGTTTACTTCGAGATTTTGGAAAGTGTTCCAACAAGCGATGGGTACGAATTTGTGTTTGAGCACGTCGAATCATCCTCAAACGGATGGTCAGACTGAACGAACAATACAAACGATGGAGGATATGTTAAGAGCTTGTGTGTTAGAGAGTAGAGGGAAGTGGAAAGAACTTTTGCCGTTAATTGAGTTTTCCTATAACAATAGTTATCATGCGAGCATCGATATGGCTCCGTATGAAGCATTGTATGGGAGAAAGTGTAGAACACCTTTGTGTTGGGCTGAAATTGGCGAAGATAGAATTTTGGGACCAGAGATTATTCAAGAGACTACGGAAAAGATTCGAATGATCCGCGAGAAGGTTAAACAAGCGCAAGATCGTCAAAAGAGTTATGCGGACAATCGTAGGAGACCTTTGGAATTTGAGGAAGGTGACCATGTATTTCTGAAAGTTACTCCGAGATTGAGATTGAAAGGACCGTTTAAGTCGCGAAAGTTAAGTCCGAGATACGTGGGACCGTATCAGATTTTAGAAAGGATTGGTGAAGTTGCTTATAGATTAGCCTTACCACCCTCTCTATCGGAGATGCATGACGTTTTTCACGTATCTCAGCTCCGTAAGTTCATTCCTGATCCTCTTCAGCCAATTCTACCCGAATCAGTGGAAATTGAAGCGGATTTGACTTTTGAACCACAACCGAGTTGTATTGTGGGAAGGGAAACAAAAGTGTTAAGGAACAAAGATATTCCACTTGTTAAGGTGCAATGGGATATGACGCATCCGGGCGATGCTGCTTGGGAACTAGAATCGGAAATGCGAGATTCTTATCCACATCTGTTCAGGTAATATTCTAAATTCGAGGACGAATTTCTATTTAAGGGGGGGAGGATGTAATACCCCGTAAATTTATAAACGCTCGAGTTAATATTATTATGATCAACTGGGTTCCGGAGTACTCTGAGTAATTATTTGATAAAATAATTGGAGTAAACTGACGAACTCAGAGTCGATTAAATTAATAGTATTTAACGTTGAGTTTTTATAATTTGATGTATTTGAGCTAATTTTGGACATTAGTAGTGTTACTAAAAATGATAGTTTTCCTTACTATCTATTTTCTTTTCATTTTTCCTTATTTGGTAAAAGTAGAGAAACTTAGAGAAGGAAAAGTGAAGGAAAGAAAAGAAAGGAGAAGAAGATTTCTCAACAAGATCAAGAATCATCATCCGTTCATCTGTTCTTCGTCTAATCATCTCAGTAATAATCTCCTCGTCTAGTAATCCAGGTGGGTTCTAGTTAGACTCTTTAGAGTAGAATTATTTTGAGTTTAGAGTTAGATTGGAAATTGGGAAAATGGGTATTTTGGTTTAAAAATCTTGAATCTAACTGCTAAATTCAATGTTTGATTATATGTTATACTGGTTGTGATGTTATAACATGTTTTGATGCATTTCAATTGATGAAAATGGGATTTGGGGTTGATTTTGGATCAACCCGTAGCAGGAAAATTCTGCAGGAACTTCTGCATTTTTTCTCTGCCCATACGCGTATGGAGCTTGTCAATACGCGTATGGGGCTTGTCAATACGCGTACGGCAAGGGCAATACGCGTATGGATGGCCGGGGATTTTGGGCAATACGCGTATCGCGTGGGGAAATACGCGTATGGCTGGGCGAGAATTTGGGCAATACGCGTACGGAGAATGCCAATACGCGTACGGCCAGGAGAGTTACAGAATTCTGCTGTTGTGATATTTTATTTTCGATCGTTTGTTTCCAATGCCGTAACTTTTTATCCGTAACTCGGAATGGAACAATTTTGGTATCGTTGGAAAGGTAATAAAATGTACTTTCTTATTACATTGGTTTTAAGATTGACGGCCAATTTAATTATATCGGAATTGTTGGAATTGTGTCGTTTTGTTGATTTTGGTGTGTATTGGTTGTTGAAAATGTAAGCATGATTAAAATATGGAATAAGTAGAGTGAGGACAATTACCCTAAGCAGTGTCGGAAAAATATAAATGATTGAACACTAGTATGGAACATGTGTGTTAACCGTTTGGTTGTGATAAGGCATAATGGCCTTGAGATTGTCGACTACAATCAAGTCTTTGTGAGATCACGTAATCGTAACCGGTTATTATTGTTTTTGCGAGTGCGTTTCATGGGTCTCGAGCTCCTCTGAAACATATGCACCACTACTTGGCAGGTTTGATTTCCCGTGCTGTACGAATGGCGCCCATGGAGCGTATGCTTGTGACGGTTAATGGCCCGTGTGAAGTGACGGTTCATAACGGTTAATGGCCCGTAGAACCCGAATCCATTCGTATGTCAAGTAGGTTGCAAGGATCCATGACCCGGGTCGACTTCTAGACGTAGAAGAGGACGGGAATAGGGGATACCTTGGCATGGTTATCGATTAGTGATATTGTGAGTTGATGAACTCATAACATGTTTCCATATAGTGTGTGTGTACTCATGGTCACTCCCTTTTTCCCCTTTTGACTTGAGTTAGGTTTGTTAGAACCTTGTAGAGCCGAGAGGACTTTAAGATAGGGAACTCACTGAGATTTGATGTATCTCACCCCACTGTTGTTGTTTACATCACAGGTTCTGCAGGTTCGGCGAAGGGTAAGGACAAGGTTACTTGACTTTCCTTACGGATCGTGGTTTTGTGATGGCATGGCTTCCGCTATGGCGTTATGTTTTGAGATCATTGTTTTGATCTAGTTCTTAGTTTTTATCATTTTAGAACATCTTGTATATGTAATGCCTTAGACTTTTAGTTCTTTTGTATTAGAGGCATTTATATATATAATGTGTTAACTAGGAACTTATTATGTTTCAGTACCAAAAGTGAAACTCATGTATAATATATGATTTGATGCATGTATTATTATATGGTCTTTACACATACCATAAACTTATATTATCAACTATAATTATGAAATTTAAGAATTACGTTCTTTGTTTAATATCATTTCATATATATTATTTTAGCACGTGTACTCTCAAATCATATCAATAATTATGAAATATATTTCATGTTATTGGATTGCGCATAATTTTTTTATACACTTATGTATATATCCTCAAAAATATTCTAATAAATCATCTTAATAATATTACATAGATTCACATAGAAACAATTAAATGTATTTGAAACTATGAGGATAAAAAATGGAAGAGATTTATTTTTTAAAAATTCAACATATTTATGTTATTTTACTTGATTATCCTAAATGTGTAGTTTGAAATAAAATATTATAAATATAAGTTGACAAATCATAGTTATCAAAATAAAATATTTTTTTTGTCACAAATAAATTACCAACTAGGGATGAAACTATTATTATTATTATTATTATTATTATTATTATTATTATTATTATAATTATTATTATTATTTTAAAAAAACAGGTCAAATCCAAAAGATGTATTAAAATGGAAGAAGGACAAAAATGAGGGAACTAGGCCAAAACCTAAAAAACTAAGAAACTCTAAAACTAGGCAACCCTTGAAGGTTCCTTGCATAATCACTAATTACATTTGAGTGGAGATTATCCCACTAAGTAAAGTTTCAAAATTAGCTACAATTAAAATTTCAATAAAAAAACAAAAATAATGCACACCCGCGCATCGCGCGGGTCCTAATCTAGTAATATATTAAATCTAATGCAGCAGATTATATATCAAAAAATACTTAGCACAAAAATAAATTGACGCTTAAAAAATAAACTAAAATAACTAATTAATGACTCACAAGAATATTATATTAAAAATATATAAAACTCTTATAAAATGTAATAATAAATATAACAAATATTTTAAATTAAGCAAACATTACTAATTAATAAAAATTTAAGAAAAAAAAAGAATACATTATCCCAAATTATAAGATGTTATTCTATGGACAAACATAAAATACTATACTTACACCTTATTTATTTGCACTTTTCCTAAAACATAAATAACAAATGTGTTTTAGATTAAAAAAATGAATGAACTAATTAGATAAGTTGAATTAAAAAAAATAATACAATTGAACTAAAATGATTTATATCTAATTACATAGATTTATTCCTAATTACATAGAAGTATCCTATAATATAATATATGTCATATAATCTATTTTTGTCACGTCAATTAAAATCTTATGTGTCACTCTTAGAATTAAATATAATAACAAAGTTTTACAATTGTTCATCATCACTTCATAATAATCATAAAATTTAAAACTATTTTGTCTTATTCTTTATTTAGTTTCATCCCATAAACTTATATTATCAACTATAATTATGAAATTTAAGAATTACGTTCTTTGTTTAATATCATTTCATATATATTATTTTAACACGTGTACTCTCAAATCATATCAATAATTATGAAATATATTTCATGTTATTGGATTGCGCATAATTTTTTTATACACTTATGTATATATCCTCAAAAATATTCTAATAAATCATCTTAATAATATTACATAAATTCACATAGAAACAATTAAATGTATTTGAAACTATGAGGATAAAAAATGGAAGAGATTTATTTTTTAAAAATTCAACATATTTATGTTATTTTACTTGATTATCCTAAATGTGTAGTTTGAAATAAAATATTATAAATATAAGTTGACAAATCATAGTTATCAAAATAAAATATTTTTTTTGTCACAAATAAGTTACCAACTAGGGATGAAACTATTATTATTATTATTATTATTATTATTATTATTATTATTATTATTATTATTATTTTAAAAAAACAGGTCAAATCCAAAAGATGTATTAAAATGGAAGAAGGACAAAAATGAGGGAACTAGGCCAAAACCTAAAAAACTAAGAAACTCTAAAACTAGGCAACCCTTGAAGGTTCCTTGTATAATCACTAATTACATTTGAGTGGAGATTATCCCACTAAGTAAAGTTTCAATATTAGCTACAATTAAAATTTCAATAAAAAAACAAAAATAATGCACACCCGCGCATCGCGCGGGTCCTAATCTAGTAATATATTAAATCTAATGCAGCAGATTATATTACGACACCTCATATGCCATGTAGATATATATTGCCACATCAATTAAAATCCTATGTGTCACACTTAAGATTGAATCTAACAACAAATTTGCATAACTTCACTTCAACTTCTATCCAAAATTCATATGTTACAACCACCTTATCATCTCCCACTAGAGTTACTAATAATTAAACACAATTATCACAAACCTTAAATTCCTAATTTATTTTTTATAATTATTTTTATTCTCTCAATTTTTTTATTAGAACTTCTCACCTTCCCTCTATACTTTGTTCCATATCCTTTATTTGTTTTTTTATAGAGTTAAATATATAAACAACATAACACTATTTTGATATATATAAAAAAATACTTAGCACAAAAATAAATTGACGCTTAAAAAATAAACTAAAATAACTAATTAATGACTCACAAGAATATTATATTAAAAATATATAAAACTCTTATAAAATGTAATAATAAATATAAAAAAGATTTTAAATTAAGCAAACATTACTAATTAATAAAAATTTAAAAAAAAAAAAGAATACATTATCCCAAATTATAAGATGTTATTCTATGGACAAACATAAAATACTATACTTACACCTTATTTATTTGCACTTTTCCTAAAACATAAATAACAAATGTGTTTTAGATTAAAAAAATAAATGAACTAATTAGATAAGTTTAATTAAAAAAAATAATACAATTGAACTAAAATGATTTATATCTAATTACATAGATTTATTCCTAATTACATAGAAGTATCCTATAATATAATATATGTCATATAATCTATTTTTGTCACGTCAATTAAAATCCTATGTGTCACTCTTAGAATTAAATATAATAACAAAGTTTTACAATTGTTCATCATCACTTCATAATAATCATAAAATTTAAAACTATTTTGTCTTATTCTTTATTTAGTTTCATACCATAAACTTATATTATCAACTATAATTATGAAATTTAAGAATTACGTTCTTTGTTTAATATCATTTCATATATATTATTTTAACACGTGTACTCTCAAATCATATCAATAATTATGAAATATATTTCATGTTATTGGATTGCGCATAATTTTTTTATACACTTATGTATATATCCTCAAAAATATTCTAATAAATCATGTTAATAATATTACATAAATTCACATAGAAACAATTAAATGTATTTGAAACTATGAGGATAAAAAATGGAAGAGATTTATTTTTTAAAAATTCAACATATTTATGTTATTTTACTTGATTATCCTAAATGTGTAGTTTGAAATAAAATATTATAAATATAAGTTGACAAATCATAGTTATCAAAATAAAATATTTTTTTTGTCACAAATAAATTACCAACTAGGGATGAAACTATTATTATTATTATTATTATTATTATTATTATTATTATAATTATTATTATTTTAAAAAAACAGGTCAAATCCAAAAGATGTATTAAAATGGAAGAAGGACAAAAATGAGGGAACTAGGCCAAAACCTAAAAAACTAAGAAACTCTAAAACTAGGCAACCCTTGAAGGTTCCTTGTATAATCACTAATTACATTTGAGTGGAGATTATCCCACTAAGTAAAGTTTCAATATTAGCTACAATTAAAATTTCAATAAAAAAACAAAAATAATGCACACCCGCGCATCGCGCGGGTCCTAATCTTGTAATATATTAAATCTAATGCAGCAGATTATATTACGACACCTCATATGCCATATAGATATATATTGCCACATCAATTAAAATCCTATGTGTCACACTTAAGATTGAATCTAACAACAAATTTGCATAACTTCACTTCAACTTCTATCCAAAATTCATATGTTACAACCACCTTATCATCTCCCACTAGAGTTACTAATAATTAAACACAATTATCACAAACCTTAAATTCCTAATTTATTTTTTATAATTATTTTTATTCTCTCAATTTTTTTATTAGAACTTCTCACCTTCCCTCTATACTTTGTTCCATATCCTTTATTTGTTTTTTTATAGAGTTAAATATATAAACAACATAACACTATTTTGATATATATCAAAAAATACTTAGCACAAAAATAAATTGACGCTTAAAAAATAAACTAAAATAACTAATTAATGACTCACAAGAATATTATATTAAAAATATATAAAACTCTTATAAAATGTAATAATAACTATAACAAATATTTTAAATTAAGCAAACATTACTAATTAATAAAAATTTAAGAAAAAAAAAGAATACATTATCCCAAATTATAAGATGTTATTCTATGGACAAACATAAAATACTATACTTACACCTTATTTATTTGAACTTTTCCTTAAACATAAATAACAAATGTGTTTTAGATTAAAAAAATAAATGAACTAATTAGATAAGTTTAATTAAAAAAAATAATACAATTGAACTAAAATGATTTATATCTAATTACATAGATTTATTCCTAATTACATAGAAGTATCCTATAATATAATATATGTCATATAATCTATTTTTGTCACGTCAATTAAAATCCTATGTGTCACTCTTAGAATTAAATATAATAACAAAGTTTTACAATTGTTCATCATCTCTTCATAATAATCATAAAATTTAAAACTATTTTGTCTTATTCTTTATTTAGTTTCATACCATAAACTTATATTATCAACTATAATTATGAAATTTAAGAATTACGTTCTTTGTTTAATATCATTTCATATATATTATTTTAACACGTGTACTCTCAAATCATATCAATAATTATGAAATATATTTCATGTTATTGGATTGCGCATAATTTTTTTATACACTTATGTATATATCCTCAAAAATATTCTAATAAATCATGTTAATAATATTACATAAATTCACATAGAAACAATTAAATGTATTTGAAACTATGAGGATAAAAAATGGAAGAGATTTATTTTTTAAAAATTCAACATATTTATGTTATTTTACTTGATTATCCTAAATGTGTAGTTTGAAATAAAATATTATAAATATAAGTTGACAAATCATAGTTATCAAAATAAAATATTTTTTTTGTCACAAATAAATTACCAACTAGGGATGAAACTATTATTATTATTATTATTATTATTATTATTATTATTATTATTATTATTATTTTAAAAAAACAGGTCAAATCCAAAAGATGTATTAAAATGGAAGAAGGACAAAAATGAGGGAACTAGGCCAAAACCTAAAAAACTAAGAAACTCTAAAACTAGGCAACCCTTGAAGGTTCCTTGTATAATCACTAATTACATTTGAGTGGAGATTATCCCACTAAGTAAAGTTTCAATATTAGCTACAATTAAAATTTCAATAAAAAAACAAAAATAATGCACACCTGCGCATCGCGCGGGTCCTAATCTAGTAATATATTAAATCTAATGCAACAGATTATATTACGACACCTCATATGCCATGTAGATATATATTGCCACATCAATTAAAATCCTATGTGTCACACTTAAGATTGAATCTAACAACAAATTTGCATAACTTCACTTCAACTTCTATCCAAAATTCATATGTTACAACCACCTTATCATCTCCCACTAGAGTTACTAATAATTAAACACAATTATCACAAACCTTAAATTCCTAATTTATTTTTTATAATTATTTTTATTCTCTCAATTTTTTTATTAGAACTTCTCACCTTCCCTCTATACTTTGTTCCATATCCTTTATTTGTTTTTTTATAGAGTTAAATATATAAACAACATAACACTATTTTGATATATATCAAAAAATACTTAGCACAAAAATAAATTGACGCTTAAAAAATAAACTAAAATAACTAATTAATGACTCACAAGAATATTATATTAAAAATATATAAAACTCTTATAAAATGTAATAATAAATATAACAAATATTTTAAATTAAGCAAACATTACTAATTAATAAAAATTTAAGAAAAAAAAAGAATACATTATCCCAAATTATAAGATGTTATTCTATGGACAAACATAAAATACTATACTTACACCTTATTTATTTGCACTTTTCCTTAAACATAAATAACAAATGTGTTTTAGATTAAAAAAATAAATGAACTAATTAGATAAGTTTAATTAAAAAAAATAATACAATTGAACTAAAATGATTTATATCTAATTACATAGATTTATTCCTAATTACATAGAAGTATCCTATAATATAATATATGTCATATAATCTATTTTTGTCACATCAATTAAAATCCTATGTGTCACTCTTAGAATTAAATATAATAACAAAGTTTTACAATTGTTCATCATCTCTTCATAATAATCATAAAATTTAAAACTATTTTGTCTTATTCTTTATTTAGTTTCATACCATAAACTTATATTATCAACTATAATTATGAAATTTAAGAATTACGTTCTTTGTTTAATATCATTTCATATATATTATTTTAACACGTGTACTCTCAAATCATATCAATAATTATGAAATATATTTCATGTTATTGGATTGCGCATAATTTTTTTATACACTTATGTATATATCCTCAAAAATATTCTAATAAATCATGTTAATAATATTACATAAATTCACATAGAAACAATTAAATGTATTTGAAACTATGAGGATAAAAATTGGAAGAGATTTATTTTTTAAAAATTCAACATATTTATGTTATTTTACTTGATTATCCTAAATGTGTAGTTTGAAATAAAATATTATAAATATAAGTTGACAAATCATAGTTATCAAAATAAAATATTTTTTTTGTCACAAATAAATTACCAACTAGGGATGAAACTATTATTATTATTATTATTATTATTATTATTATTATTATTATTATTTTAAAAAAACAGGTCAAATCCAAAAGATGTATTAAAATGGAAGAAGGACAAAAATGAGGGAACTAGGCCAAAACCTAAAAAACTAAGAAACTCTAAAACTAGGCAACCCTTGAAGGTTCCTTGTATAATCACTAATTACATTTGAGTGGAGATTATCCCACTAAGTAAAGTTTCAATATTAGCTACAATTAAAATTTCAATAAAAAAACAAAAATAATGCACACCTGCGCATCGCGCGGGTCCTAATCTAGTAATATATTAAATCTAATGCAGCAGATTATATTACGACACCTCATAAGCCATGTAGATATATATTGCCACATCAATTAAAATCCTATGTGTCACACTTAAGATTGAATCTAACAACAAATTTGCATAACTTCACTTCAACTTCTATCCAAAATTCATATGTTACAACCACCTTATCATCTCCCACTAGAGTTACTAATAATTAAACACAATTATCACAAACCTTAAATTCCTAATTTATTTTTTATAATTATTTTTATTCTCTCAATTTTTTTATTAGAACTTCTCACCTTCCCTCTATACTTTGTTCCATATCCTTTATTTGTTTTTTTATAGAGTTAAATATATAAACAACATAACACTATTTTGATATATATCAAAAAATACTTAGCACAAAAATAAATTGACGCTTAAAAAATAAACTAAAATAACTAATTAATGACTCACAAGAATATTATATTAAAAATATATAAAACTCTTATAAAATGTAATAATAAATATAACAAATATTTTAAATTAAGCAAACATTACTAATTAATAAAAATTTAAGAAAAAAAAAGAATACATTATCCCAAATTATAAGATGTTATTCTATGGACAAACATAAAATACTATACTTACACCTTATTTATTTGCACTTTTCCTTAAACATAAATAACAAATGTGTTTTAGATTAAAAAAATAAATGAACTAATTAGATAAGTTTAATTAAAAAAAATAATACAATTGAACTAAAATGATTTATATCTAATTACATAGATTTATTCCTAATAACATAGAAGTATCCTATAATATAATATATGTCATATAATCTATTTTTGTCACATCAATTAAAATCCTGTGTGTCACTCTTAGAATTAAATATAATAAAAAAGTTTTACAATTGTTCATCATCTCTTCATAATAATCATAAAATTTAAAACTATTTTGTCTTATTCTTTATTTAGTTTCATACCATAAACTTATATTATCAACTATAATTATGAAATTTAAGAATTACGTTCTTTGTTTAATATCATTTCATATATATTATTTTAACACGTGTACTCTCAAATCATATCAATAATTATGAAATATATTTCATGTTATTGGATTGCGCATAATTTTTTTATACACTTATGTATATATCCTAAAAAATATTCTAATAAATCATCTTAATAATATTACATAAATTCACATAGAAACAATTAAATGTATTTGAAACTATGAGGATAAAAAATGGAAGAGATTTATTTTTTAAAAATTCAATATATTTATGTTATTTTACTTGATTATCCTAAATGTGTAGTTTGAAATAAAATATTATAAATATAAGTTGACAAATCATAGTTATCAAAATAAAATATTTTTTTTGTCACAAATAAATTACCAACTAGGGATGAAACTATTATTATTATTATTATTATTATTATTATTATTATTATTATAATAATTATTATTATTTTAAAAAAACAGGTCAAATCCAAAAGATGTATTAAAATGGAAGAAGGACAAAAATGAGAGAACTAGGCCAAAACCTAAAAAACAAAGAAACTCTAAAACTAGGCAACCCTTGAAGGTTCCTTGTATAATCACTAATTACATTTGAGTGGAGATTATCCCACTAAGCAAAGTTTCAATATTAGCTACAATTAAAATTTCAATAAAAAAACAAAAATAATGCACACCTGCGCATCGCGCGGGTCCTAATCTAGTAATATATTAAATCTAATGCAACAGATTATATTACGACACCTCATATGCCATGTAGATATATATTGCCACATCAATTAAAATCCTATGTGTCACACTTAAGATTGAATCTAACAACAAATTTGCATAACTTCACTTCAACTTCTATCCAAAATTCATATGTTACAACCACCTTATCATCTCCCACTAGAGTTACTAATAATTAAACACAATTATCACAAACCTTAAATTCCTAATTTATTTTTTATAATTATTTTTATTGTAATACCCCGTAAATTTATAAACGCTCTGGTTAATATTATTATGATCAACTGGGTTCCGGAGTACTCTGAGTAATTATTTGATAAAATAATTGGAGTAAACTGACGAACTCAGAGTCGATTAAATTAATAGTATTTAACGTTGAGTTTTTATAATTTGATGTATTTGAGCTAATTTTGGACATTTGGTAGTGTTACTAAAAATGATAGTTTCTATACTATCTATTTTCTTTTCATTTTCCTTGAAAACCAAACAAAAGCTAAAAGAGAGAAAGATAGAAAGAAAACAAAGGAAAAGGAGGAGAAAGGAAAAGTGGAAGAAGGAAAGGAGAGAAAATTTCCAAAAGCTCAAGAATCATCATCAATTCATCTGTTCTTCGTCTAATCGTCTCAGTATCAACCTCCTCGTCTAGTAATCCAGGTGGGTTCTAGTTAGACTCTTTAGAGTAGAGTTTTGTTGAGTTTAGAGTTAGGTTGAAATTGTGGAAATTGAATCTTTTTGCACAAAATTCGTGAATCTAACTGATAAATGCAATGTTTGATTATATGTTATACTGGTTGTGATGTTATAACATGTTTTGATGCATTTCAATTGATGAAAATGGGATTTGGGGTTGATTTTGGATCAACCCGTAGCAGGAAAATTCTGCAGGAACTTCTGCATTTTTTCTCTGCCCATACGCGTATGGAGCTTGTCAATACGCGTATGGGGCTTGTCAATACGCGTACGGCAAGGGCAATACGCGTATGGATGGCCGGGGATTTTGGGCAATACGCGTATCGCGTGGGGAAATACGCGTATGGCTGGGCGAGAATTTGGGCAATACGTGTAATACCCCGTAAATTTATAAACGCTCTGGTTAATATTATTATGATCAACTGGGTTCCGGAGTACTCTGAGTAATTATTTGATAAAATAATTGGAGTAAACTGACGAACTCAGAGTCGATTAAATTAATAGTATTTAACGTTGAGTTTTTATAATTTGATGTATTTGAGCTAATTTTGGACATTTAGTAGTGTTACTAAAAATGATAGTTTCTATACTATCTATTTTCTTTTCTTTTTCCTTGGAAAACCAAACAAAGCTAAAAGAGAAAGATAGAAAGAAAGAAAAGGAAAAAGGGAAGGAAGGAAAGGAAAAGAAAGAGGAAGAAGAGAAATTTTCCAAAAGCTCAAGAATCATCATCAATTCATCTGTTCTTCGTCTAATCGTCTCAGTATCAACCTCCTCGTCTAGTAATCCAGGTGGGTTCTAGTTAGACTCCTTAGAGTAGGGTTTTGTTGAGTTTAGAGTTAGGTTGAAATTGTGGAAATTGAATCTTTTTGCACAAAATTCGTGAATCTAACTGATAAATGAAATGTTTGATTATATGTTATACTGGTTGTGATGTTATAACATGTTTTAATGCATTTCAATTGATGAAAATGGGATTTGGGGTTGATTTTGGATCAACCCGTAGCAGGAAAATTCTGCAGGAACTTCTGCATTTTTTCTCTGCCCATACGCGTATGGAGCTTGTCAATACGCGTATGGGGCTTGTCAATACGCGTACGGCAAGGGCAATACGCGTATGGATGGCCGGGGATTTTGGGCAATACGCGTATCACGTGGGGAAATACGCGTATGGCTGGGCGAGAATTTGGGCAATACGCGTACGGAGAATGCCAATACGCGTACGGCCAGGAGAGTTACAGAATCCTGCTGTTGTGATTTATTTTTCCGATCGATTGTTTACAATGCCGTAACTTTTTGTACGTAACTCGGATTGGAACAATTTTGATATCGTTGGAAAGATAATAAAATGTACTTTCTTATTATAAGGGTTTTAAGATCGTCGGCCGATTTAATTAAGTCGGGATTTCTGAAATTGTGTCGTTTTATCGACTTTTATCTGATAATTGTGTGTAATTATTATTGACAATATATGCATGTTAAAATATGGACTAGGCAGGGTGAGGATTATTACCAAACCAGTGTTGGAATGTGGAGTCTTACGTGTGGCAACGCTCGTGCATGAGAGGCCGAGGCGTGTGCATTCTGTTTATCAATAACCACAGAGTTGTGTTAGTGCGTTTCATGGGTCTCGAGCTCCTCTGAAACAGATGCACCACTACTTGGCAGGTTTGAGTCCCATGTTAGTACGATTGGAGCCTACGGGTAAAGAGACTTGAGACGGCGTACGGTCCGTGAGAAGTGACGGATCACGGTGTACGGCCCGTGATCCCGAATCCAATCGTATGCCAAGTAGCTACAAGGATCCATGACTCGGATCGCCTTCTAGACGTAGAAGGGTACGGGAAAAGGGGATACCTTGGTATTGGTTATTGATATGTGAGTTCTTGAGTGTACGGACTCAGAACGTACTTCGGCACTTTGTGAATCCTTGAGTTTACAGGCTCAAGAGGTACTTCGGTACTAGTGTGAGTTTACAGGCTCACCGTGGCGGTTACTTGTGTGTGTGTACTCATGGTCTTTCCCCTTTCCCCTTGGACATGAGTTAGGATTTTGTTAGAACCTTGTAAAGCCGAGAGGACTTTAAGATAGGGAACTCACTGAGATTTGATGTATCTCACCCCACTGTTGTTGTTTACATCACAGGTTCTGCAGGTTTGGCGAAGGGTAAGGACAAGGTTACTTGACTTTCCTTACGGATCGTGGTTTTGTGATGGCATGGCTTCCGCTATGGCGTTATGTTTTGAGATCATTGTATTGGTCTAGTTCTTAGTTTTATCATTTTGGAACATCTTGTATATGTAATGCCTTAGACTTTTAGTTCTTTTGTATTAGAGGCATTTATATATATAATGTGTTAACTAGGAACTTATTATGTTTCAGTACCAAAAGTGAAACTCATGTATAATATATGATTTGAGGCATGTATTGTATATGGTCTTTACAGTTGGTATCAGAGCAGGTCGTATCCTCGACCTAGCCATGAAATAGAATAAGTGTTTCTTTCCGTTTCATATGCGGCGTGTCGCCATGGGTCTTGTCTGTTATATTTATGGTATTGAGTCTGATCAACTTAATCCTATTGATATGGAATTCAGGAACATGGCTGATAGACGCAGAAACAACCGTGGAAGACCAAGAACTACTCCAGCTGGGACAGTTCCACAAGGTGATGAAGGGAATGCCCCGTTGTACCAATTTATGCAACAGATGCAGCAACAGCAGAATCAGTTCATGCAAGGAATGATGCAACAAATGGCTGATGGTCTGCATCCTCCAGTGGTTGTTCCGGAAGTTACGGGAGGAACCTACAGGGAATTTGTTCGAATGAATCCTCCGGAGTTTCAAGGAGGGCTAGATCCGGTGAAGGCACACGAGTGGATAACAGGTATGGAAAGGATTTTTCTGATAGTTCATTGCAGTGAGGAGAATAAAGTGGTCTTTGCTTCTCACTGGTTGAAGGGTCCTGCCATGAGGTGGTGGGAGAGCGCTTCAGCCTTGATGACAACTCAGGAAGTGCCGAAAGTGTGGGAACAGTTTAAGGTAATCTTTATGGAGAAATATTTTCCGAGTTCTTTAAGGTCTCAAAAGGAGTTTGAGTTCCAACAGTTGAGACAGGGAAATTTATCAGTGGCTTCTTATGCGGAACAATTTGAGATCATGGCTGACTATTCTAGACAGGCCATGTATGCTCCTGACGAGAGGTGGAAGATAGATCAGTTTCTGTTTGGGTTAAGGGCTGAGATTTCACACAGCGTGTCCCAACGGGAATTTGCTACTTATGCTGAAATGTTAAGACAATGTTATGTGGCGGAAAATAGCTTGAAAAAGATACAAATGGAGGTGGATTCGAACAGGGTAACTCAAGGTGACCGTGGAAGGTCGAATCAACAGTTTAGGCACAGGCAACAGTCTTCCAAAGGGAAGCAAGTACAGGGCTCTAGAACTAGTGCGCCTCCAGTATGTCGCACTTGTGGGAGGAGTCATTTTGGTAGGTGCAAATCGGAAGAAGTACGGTGTTATCAGTGTAACAAGATGGGTCATTGGGCGAGGGATTGTCCTCAGGGTAGAAATCAGACACAAGGGAAGACTACTGGTCGAGTATATACTCTGGATGCAAGGAAAGCAAAGGGTGATAATTCCTTGATTGCGGGTACGTGTTTTGTTAATGGTCAACCTTGTTTTGTTTTATTTGACTGTGGGGCTACACATTCTTTTGTGTCTTTAAGATGTGTGAAGCGACTTGGGTTGCAAACTATTCCTTTGTTTCCTCCTATGGTGGTTACTACTGCCATGGATGAAATGGTTGAAACACCACTGATGTGTGAAAATTGTGTGTTGTCGGTGAACGAAAGAGTCTTCCAGATTGATCTTATTTGTCTGCCGCTTAAGAAAGTGGATGTTGTTCTGGGAATGGACTGGCTTTCAGCTAATTCGGTTTTTATCGGTTGTGAGGAGAAGCTAATTATTATTCCATCTGCTGAGGCTACTCCGAAAGATGTATTATCAACGATTTTAGAAGGTACGGTGGGAATGGTAAATTTCTTGTTTGAGAAAGAGAAATCTGTTTTATTGGTTCTTACTAAGGAAGGAAGTAGTGAACAGCAAGTTCTGAGTATTCCAGTTGTATGTGAATTTCCTGAAGTGTTTCCAGAGGATGTTTCTTCTCTTCCTCCGGAGAGAGAAGTTGAGTTCTCTATTGACCTGATACCGGGAACGGCTCCTATATCCGTTTCTCCGTATCGGATGGCACCGCTTGAATTAAGAGAATTAAAGGACCAATTGAAGGACTTGATGTCCAAGCTTTTCGTTAGGCCTAGTGTTTCGCCGTGGGGAGCTCCAGTGTTACTGGTAAAGAAGAAAGATGGGGGAATGCGTTTGTGCATTGATTATCGTAAGTTGAATAAAGTTACCATTAAGAACAAGTATCCCTTACCAAGGATAGACGACTTATTAGATCAATTGAAAGGAGCCTGTGTGTTCTCGAAGATTGATTTACGGTCGGGTTATCATCAGATTCGAGTGAAGAGTTCCGATGTGCCAAAGACTGCATTTAGGACACGTTACGGTCATTACGAATTCTTAGTGATGCCTTTCGGTGTGACTAATGCTCCAGCTGTTTTCATGGATTACATGAATCGAATATTTCAGGCTTACTTGGACCAATTTGTGGTAATCTTTATTGACGACATTCTTATTTATTCTCGTACTCCACAAGAGCACGGAGAACATCTGAGGGTTGTCTTATCGGTCTTGCAAGAGAAGCAATTGTTTGCTAAGTTGAGCAAGTGTGAGTTTTGGATGTCGGAAGTTAATTTTCTTGGACATGTTATATCTGGAGGTGGTGTGGCAGTGGATCCATCGAAAGTAGAAGCAGTAATTAATTGGGAGAGACCGAGAAATGTTTCAGAAGTCAGAAGTTTCTTGGGATTGGCCGGTTACTATAGAAGGTTTATCAAGGGCTTTTCTCAATTGGCCTTACCAATGACGAAACTTACTCGGAAGGATGTTACGTTTGAATGGGATTCAGGTTGCGAACAAAGTTTTATGCATTTGAAGGAAAGTTTGACGAGTGCTCCAGTATTAATTATTCCTGATCCTAACAACTCTTATGAAGTATTCTGTGATGCTTCTAAGAGGGGATTAGGGGGTGTTCTGATGCAAGGTGGTCAAGTGGTAGCTTATGCTTCTCGACAGTTAAAAGTTCATGAGAAGAATTATCCAACTCATGATTTGGAACTAGCTGCAGTGGTTTTTGCACTGAAGGTGTGGCGTCATTATTTATATGGTGTACGTTTTGAAATGTTCAGTGACCACAAAAGTTTGAAGTATTTGTTTGATCAAAAGGAGTTGAATATGCGACAAAGAAGGTGGATGGAGTACTTAAAGGATTATGACTTAGAATTGAAGTATCATCCAGGAAAGGCGAATAAAGTAGCGGATGCTTTAAGTCGGAAAATAGTTCATAGTGCGGAATTGATGATTTTGGAGTATTCATTGTTGGAAAAGTTTAGAGATCTTAATCTCCAGTTTGTGTGGACTCCGAATGGTGTGATTATGGGAAATTTGAATGTCAATTCTACCTTGAGAGTTGAGATTCAACAGGCACAATTGTTAGAAGAAGAGTTACAAGAATTGTTACTTCAGCCGGGTTTTACACGAGCGACAGATGGGATTGTTCTGTTTAATCAAAGGATTTGTGTTCCGAGGGATGAGGCATTGAAAAAGGATATAGCGGGATATGTGTCAGAATGTGCGGTGTGCCAACAGGTGAAGATTGAACATCAAAGACCGGGCGGTTTGTTACAACCTTTGGATATTCCAGTTTGGAAGTGGGATAGTATTTCTATGGATTTTGCAGTGGGTTTACCCCGTACCCAAGGAGGGTATGATTCTATTTGGGTGATTGTAGATCGACTAACAAAATCTGCACACTTCTTAGCCGTAAAGACTACTTATAAGGCAAGTCATCTTGCAAGGTTGTTTATTGCTGAGATTGTGAGATTGCATGGTATTCCTTCTAGTATTGTGTCCGATAGAGATCCGAAGTTTACTTCGAGATTTTGGAAAGTGTTCCAACAAGCGATGGGTACGAATTTGTGTTTGAGCACGTCGAATCATCCTCAAACGGATGGTCAGACTGAACGAACAATACAAACGATGGAGGATATGTTAAGAGCTTGTGCGCTAGAGAGTAGAGGGAATTGGAAAGAACTTTTACCGTTAATCGAGTTTTCATATAACAATAGTTACCATGCGAGCATCGGTATGGCTCCTTATGAAGCATTGTATGGGAGAAAGTGTAGGACACCTTTGTGTTGGGCTGAAATTGGCGAAGATAGAATTTTGGGACCAGAGATTATTCAAGAGACTACGGAAAAGATTCGAATGATCCGCGAGAAGGTTAAACAAGCACAAGATCGTCAAAAGAGTTATGCGGACAATCGTAGGAGACCGTTGGAATTTGAGGAGGGTGACCATGTATTTCTGAAAGTTACTCCGAGATTGAGATTGAAAGGACCGTTTAAGTCGCGAAAGTTAAGTCCGAGATACGTGGGACCGTATCAGATTTTAGAAAGGATTGGTGAAGTTGCTTATAGATTAGCCTTACCACCCTCTCTATCGGAGATGCATGACGTTTTTCACGTATCTCAGCTCCGTAAGTTTATTCCTGATCCTCTTCAGCCAATTCTACCTGAGTCAGTGGAAATTGAAGCGGATTTGACTTTTGAACCACAACCGAGTTGTATTGTGGGAAGGGAAACAAAAGTGTTAAGGAACAAAGATATTCCACTTGTTAAGGTGCAATGGGATATGACGCATCCGGGCGATGCTACTTGGGAACTGGAATCGGAAATGCGAGATTCTTATCCACATCTATTCAGGTAATATTCTAAATTCGAGGACGAATTTCTATTTAAGGGGGGGAGGATGTAATACCCCGTAAATTTATAAACGCTCTGGTTAATATTATTATGATCAACTGGGTTCCGGAGTACTCTGAGTAATTATTTGATAAAATAATTGGAGTAAACTGACGAACTCAGAGTCGATTAAATTAATAGTATTTAACGTTGAGTTTTTATAATTTGATGTATTTGAGCTAATTTTGGACATTTAGTAGTGTTACTAAAAATGATAGTTTCTATACTATCTATTTTCTTTTCTTTTTCCTTGGAAAACCAAACAAAGCTAAAAGAGAAAGATAGAAAGAAAGAAAAGGAAAAAGGGAAGGAAGGAAAGGAAAAGAAAGAGGAAGAAGAGAAATTTTCCAAAAGCTCAAGAATCATCATCAATTCATCTGTTCTTCGTCTAATCGTCTCAGTATCAACCTCCTCGTCTAGTAATCCAGGTGGGTTCTAGTTAGACTCCTTAGAGTAGGGTTTTGTTGAGTTTAGAGTTAGGTTGAAATTGTGGAAATTGAATCTTTTTGCACAAAATTCGTGAATCTAACTGATAAATGAAATGTTTGATTATATGTTATACTGGTTGTGATGTTATAACATGTTTTAATGCATTTCAATTGATGAAAATGGGATTTGGGGTTGATTTTGGATCAACCCGTAGCAGGAAAATTCTGCAGGAACTTCTGCATTTTTTCTCTGCCCATACGCGTATGGAGCTTGTCAATACGCGTATGGGGCTTGTCAATACGCGTACGGCAAGGGCAATACGCGTATGGATGGCCGGGGATTTTGGGCAATACGCGTATCACGTGGGGAAATACGCGTATGGCTGGGCGAGAATTTGGGCAATACGCGTACGGAGAATGCCAATACGCGTACGGCCAGGAGAGTTACAGAATCCTGCTGTTGTGATTTATTTTTCCGATCGATTGTTTACAATGCCGTAACTTTTTGTACGTAACTCGGATTGGAACAATTTTGATATCGTTGGAAAGATAATAAAATGTACTTTCTTATTATAAGGGTTTTAAGATCGTCGGCCGATTTAATTAAGTCGGGATTTCTGAAATTGTGTCGTTTTATCGACTTTTATCTGATAATTGTGTGTAATTATTATTGACAATATATGCATGTTAAAATATGGACTAGGCAGGGTGAGGATTATTACCAAACCAGTGTTGGAATGTGGAGTCTTACGTGTGGCAACGCTCGTGCATGAGAGGCCGAGGCGTGTGCATTCTGTTTATCAATAACCACAGAGTTGTGTTAGTGCGTTTCATGGGTCTCGAGCTCCTCTGAAACAGATGCACCACTACTTGGCAGGTTTGAGTCCCATGTTAGTACGATTGGAGCCTACGGGTAAAGAGACTTGAGACGGCGTACGGTCCGTGAGAAGTGACGGATCACGGTGTACGGCCCGTGATCCCGAATCCAATCGTATGCCAAGTAGCTACAAGGATCCATGACTCGGATCGCCTTCTAGACGTAGAAGGGTACGGGAAAAGGGGATACCTTGGTATTGGTTATTGATATGTGAGTTCTTGAGTGTACGGACTCAGAACGTACTTCGGCACTTTGTGAATCCTTGAGTTTACAGGCTCAAGAGGTACTTCGGTACTAGTGTGAGTTTACAGGCTCACCGTGGCGGTTACTTGTGTGTGTGTACTCATGGTCTTTCCCCTTTCCCCTTGGACATGAGTTAGGATTTTGTTAGAACCTTGTAAAGCCGAGAGGACTTTAAGATAGGGAACTCACTGAGATTTGATGTATCTCACCCCACTGTTGTTGTTTACATCACAGGTTCTGCAGGTTTGGCGAAGGGTAAGGACAAGGTTACTTGACTTTCCTTACGGATCGTGGTTTTGTGATGGCATGGCTTCCGCTATGGCGTTATGTTTTGAGATCATTGTATTGGTCTAGTTCTTAGTTTTATCATTTTGGAACATCTTGTATATGTAATGCCTTAGACTTTTAGTTCTTTTGTATTAGAGGCATTTATATATATAATGTGTTAACTAGGAACTTATTATGTTTCAGTACCAAAAGTGAAACTCATGTATAATATATGATTTGAGGCATGTATTGTATATGGTCTTTACAATACGCGTACGGAGAATGCCAATACGCGTACGGCCAGGAGAGTTACAGAATCCTGCTGTTGTGATTTATTTTTCCGATCGATTGTTTACAATGCCGTAACTTTTTGTACGTAACTCGGATTGGAACAATTTTGATATCGTTGGAAAGATAATAAAACGTACTTTCTTATTAAAATGGTTTTAAGATCGTCGGCCGATTTAATTAAGTCGGGATTTCTGAAATAGTGTCGTTTTATCGACTTTTATCTGTTAATTGTGTGTAATTATTATTGACAATATATGCATGTTAAAATATGGACTAGGCAGGGTGAGGATTATTACCAAAACAGTGTTGGAATGTGGAGTCTTACGTGTGGCAACGCTCGTGCATGAGCGGCCGAGGCGTGTGCATTCTGTTTATCAATAACCACAGAGTTGTGTTAGTGCGTTTCATGGGTCTCGAGCTCCTCTGAAACATATGCACCACTACTTGGCAGGTTTGAGTCCCATGTAAGTACGATTGGAGCCTACGGGTAAAGAGACTTGAGACGGCGTACGGTCCGTGAGAAGTGACGGATCACGGTGTACGGCCCGTGATCCCGAATCCAATCGTATGCCAAGTAGCTACAAGGATCCATGACTCGGATCGCCTTCTAGACGTAGAAGGGTACGGGAAAAAGGGATACCTTGGTATTGGTTATTGATATGTGAGTTCTTGAGTGTACGGACTCAGAACGTACTTCGGTACTTTGTGAATCCTTGAGTTTACAGGCTCAAGAGGTACTTCGGTACTAGTGTGAGTTTACAGGCTCACCGTGGCGGTTACTTGTGTGTGTGTACTCATGGTCTTTCCCCTTTCCCCTTGGACATGAGTTAGGATTTTGTTAGAACCTTGTAAAGCCGAGAGGACTTTAAGATAGGGAACTCACTGAGATTTGATGTATCTCACCCCACTGTTGTTGTTTACATCACAGGTTCTGCAGGTTTGGCGAAGGGTAAGGACAAGGTTACTTGACTTTCCTTACGGATCGTGGTTTTGTGATGGCATGGCTTCCGCTATGGCGTTATGTTTTGAGATCATTGTTTTGGTCTAGTTCTTAGTTTTTATCATTTCGGAACATCTTGTATATGTAATGCCTTAGACTTTTAGTTCTTTTGTATTAGAGGCATTTATATATATAATGTGTTAACTAGGAACTTATTATGTTTCAGTACCAAAAGTGAAACTCATGTATAATATATGATTTGAGGCATGTATTGTATATGGTCTTTACAGTTGGTATCAGAGCAGGTCGTATCCTCGACCTAGCCATGAAATAGAATAAGTGTTTCTTTCCGTTTCATATGCGGCGTGTCGCCATGGGTCTTGTCTGTTATATTTATGGTATTGAGTCTGATCAACTTAATCCTATTGATATGGAATTCAGGAACATGGCTGATAGACGCAGAAACAACCGTGGAAGACCAAGGACTACTCCAGCTGGGACAGTTCCACAAGGTGATGAAGGGAATGCCCCGTTGTACCAATTTATGCAACAGATGCAGCAACAGCAGAATCAGTTCATGCAAGGGATGATGCAACAAATGGCTGATGGTCTGCATCCTCCAGTGGTTGTTCCGGAAGTTACGGGAGGAACCTACAGGGAATTTGTTCGAATGAATCCTCCGGAGTTTCAAGGAGGGCTAGATCCGGTGAAGGCACACGAGTGGATAACAGGTATGGAAAGGATTTTTCTGATAGTTCATTGCAGTGAGGAGAATAAAGTGGTCTTTGCTTCTCACTGGTTGAAGGGTCCTGCCATGAGGTGGTGGGAGAGCGCTTCAGCCTTGATGACAACACAGGAAGTGCCGAAAGTGTGGGAACAGTTTAAGGTAATCTTTATGGAGAAATATTTTCCGAGTTCTTTAAGGTCTCAAAAGGAGTTTGAGTTCCAACAGTTGAGACAGGGAAATTTATCAGTGGCTTCTTATGCGGAACAATTTGAGATCATGGCTGACTATTCTAGACAGGCCATGTATGCTCCTGACGAGAGGTGGAAGATAGATCAGTTTCTGTTTGGGTTAAGGGCTGAGATTTCACACAGCGTGTCCCAACGGGAATTTGCTACTTATGCTGAAATGTTAAGACAATGTTATGTGGCGGAAAATAGCTTGAAAAAGATACAAATGGAGGTGGATTCGAACAGGGTAACTCAAGGTGACCGTGGAAGGTCGAATCAACAGTTTAGGCACAGGCAACAGTCTTCCAAAGGGAAGCAAGTACAGGGCTCTAGAACTAGTGCGCCTCCAGTATGTCGCACTTGTGGGAGGAGTCATTTTGGTAGGTGCAAATCGGAAGAAGTACGGTGTTATCAGTGTAACAAGATGGGTCATTGGGCGAGGGATTGTCCTCAGGGTAGAAATCAGACACAAGGGAAGACTACTGGTCGAGTTTATACTCTGGATGCAAGGAAAGCAAAGGGTGATAATTCCTTGATTGCGGGTACGTGTTTTGTTAATGGTCAACCTTGTTTTGTTTTATTTGACTGTGGGGCTACACATTCTTTTGTGTCTTTAAGATGTGTGAAGCGACTTGGGTTGCAAACTATTCCTTTGTTTCCTCCTATGGTGGTTACTACTGCCATGGATGAAATGGTTGAAACACCACTGATGTGTGAAAATTGTGTGTTGTCGGTGAACGAAAGAGTCTTCCAGATTGATCTTATTTGTCTGCCGCTTAAGAAAGTGGATGTTGTTCTGGGAATGGACTGGCTTTCAGCTAATTCGGTTTTTATCGGTTGTGAGGAGAAGCTAATTATTATTCCATCTGCTGAGGCTACTCCGAAAGATGTATTATCAACGATTTTAGAAGGTACGGTGGGAATGGTAAATTTCTTGTTTGAGAAGGAGAAATCTGTTTTATTGGTTCTTACTAAGGAAGGAAGTAGTGAACAGCAAGTTCTGAGTATTCCAGTTGTATGTGAATTTCCTGAAGTGTTTCCAGAGGATGTTTCTTCTCTTCCTCCGGAGAGAGAAGTTGAGTTCTCTATTGACCTGATACCGGGAACGGCTCCTATATCCGTTTCTCCGTATCGGATGGCACCGCTTGAATTAAGAGAATTAAAGGACCAATTGAAGGACTTGATGTCCAAGCATTTCGTTAGGCCTAGTGTTTCACCGTGGGGAGCTCCAGTGTTACTGGTAAAGAAGAAAGATGGGGGAATGCGTTTGTGCATTGATTATCGTAAGTTGAATAAAGTTACCATTAAGAATAAGTATCCCTTACCAAGGATAGACGACTTGTTAGATCAATTGAAAGGAGCATGTGTGTTCTCGAAGATTGATTTACGGTCGGGTTATCATCAGATTCGAGTGAAGAGTTCCGATGTGCCAAAGACTGCATTTAGGACACGTTACGGTCATTATGAATTCTTAGTGATGCCTTTCGGTGTGACTAATGCTCCAGCTGTTTTCATGGATTACATGAATCGAATATTTCAGGCTTACTTGGACCAATTTGTGGTAATCTTTATTGACGACATTCTTATTTATTCTCGTACTCCACAAGAGCACGGAGAACATCTGAGGATTGTCTTATCGGTCTTGCAAGAGAAGCAATTGTTTGCTAAGTTGAGCAAGTGTGAGTTTTGGATGTCGGAAGTTAATTTTCTTGGACATGTGATATCTCGAGGTGGTGTGGCAGTGGATCCATCGAAGGTAGAAGCAGTGATTAATTGGGAGAGACCGAGAAATGTTTCAGAAGTCAGAAGTTTCTTGGGATTGGCCGGTTACTATAGAAGGTTTATCAAGGGCTTTTCTCAATTGGCCTTACCAATGACGAAACTTACTCGGAAGGATGTTACGTTTGAATGGGATTCAGGTTGCGAACAAAGTTTTATGCATTTGAAGGAAAGTTTGACGAGTGCTCCAGTATTAATTATTCCTGATCCTAACAACTCTTATGAAGTATTCTGTGATGCTTCTAAGAGGGGATTAGGGGGTGTTCTGATGCAAGGTGGTCAAGTGGTAGCGTATGCTTCTCGACAGTTAAAAGTTCATGAGAAGAATTATCCGACTCATGATTTGGAACTAGCTGCAGTGGTTTTTGCACTGAAGGTGTGGCGTCATTATTTATATGGTGTACGTTTTGAAATGTTCAGTGACCACAAAAGTTTGAAGTATTTGTTTGATCAAAAGGAGTTGAATATGCGACAAAGAAGGTGGATGGAGTACTTAAAGGATTATGACTTAGAATTGAAGTATCATCCAGGAAAGGCGAATAAAGTAGCGGATGCTTTAAGTCGGAAAATGGTTCATAGTGCGGAATTGATGATTTTGGAGTATTCATTGTTGGAAAAGTTTAGAGATCTTAATCTCCAGTTTGTGTGGACTCCGAATGGTGTGATTATGGGAAATTTGAATGTCAATTCTACCTTGAGAGTTGAGATTCAACAGGCACAATTGTTAGAGGAAGAGTTACAAGAATTGTTACTTCAGCCGGGTTTTACACGAGCGACAGATGGGATTGTTCTGTTTAATCAAAGGATTTGTGTTCCGAGGGATGAGGCATTGAAAAGGAAGATCTTAGACGAAGCTCATAAAGGTACTTTTACGATACATCCTGGTTCTTCAAAGATGTATCAGGATTTAAAGAAGGATTATTGGTGGCCTGGGATGAAAAAGGATATAGCGGGATATGTGTCAGAATGTGCGGTGTGCCAACAGGTGAAGATTGAACATCAAAGACCGGGCGGTTTGTTACAACCTTTGGATATTCCAGTTTGGAAGTGGGATAGTATTTCTATGGATTTTGCAGTGGGTTTACCCCGTACCCAAGGAGGGTATGATTCTATTTGGGTGATTGTAGATCGACTAACAAAATCTGCACACTTCTTAGCCGTAAAGACTACTTATAAGGCAAGTCATCTTGCAAGGTTGTTTATTGCTGAGATTGTGAGATTGCATGGTATTCCTTCCAGTATTGTGTCCGATAGAGATCCGAAGTTTACTTCGAGATTTTGGAAAGTGTTCCAACAAGCGATGGGTACGAATTTGTGTTTGAGCACGTCGAATCATCCTCAAACGGATGGTCAGACTGAACGAACAATACAAACGATGGAGGATATGTTAAGAGCTTGTGCGCTAGAGAGTAGAGGGAATTGGAAAGAACTTTTACCGTTAATCGAGTTTTCATATAACAATAGTTACCATGCGAGCATCGGTATGGCTCCTTATGAAGCATTGTATGGGAGAAAGTGTAGGACACCTTTGTGTTGGGCTGAAATTGGCGAAGATAGAATTTTGGGACCAGAGATTATTCAAGAGACTACGGAAAAGATTCGAATGATCCGCGAGAAGGTTAAACAAGCGCAAGATCGTCAAAAGAGTTATGCGGACAATCGTAGGAGGCCTTTGGAATTTGAGGAAGGTGACCATGTATTCCTGAAAGTTACTCCGAGATTGAGATTGAAAGGACCGTTTAAGTCGCGAAAGTTAAGTCCGAGATACGTGGGACCGTATCAGATTTTAGAAAGGATTGGTGAAGTTGCTTATAGATTAGCCTTACCACCCTCTCTATCGGAGATGCATGACGTTTTTCACGTATCTCAACTCCGTAAGTTTATTCCTGATCCTCTTCAGCCAATTCTACCTGAATCAGTGGAAATTGAAGCGGATTTGACTTTTGAACCACAACCGAGTTGTATTGTGGGAAGGGAAACAAAAGTGTTAAGGAACAAAGATATTCCACTTGTTAAGGTGCAATGGGATATGACGCATCCGGGCGATGCTACTTGGGAACTGGAATCGGAAATGCGAGATTCTTATCCACATCTATTCAGGTAATATTCTAAATTCGAGGACGAATTTCTATTTAAGGGGGGGAGGATGTAATACCCCGTAAATTTATAAACGCTCTGGTTAATATTATTATGATCAACTGGGTTCCGGAGTACTCTGAGTAATTATTTGATAAAATAATTGGAGTAAACTGACGAACTCAGAGTCGATTAAATTAATAGTATTTAACGTTGAGTTTTTATAATTTGATGTATTTGAGCTAATTTTGGACATTTGGTAGTGTTACTAAAAATGATAGTTTCTATACTATCTATTTTCTTTTCATTTTCCTTGAAAACCAAACAAAAGCTAAAAGAGAGAAAGATAGAAAGAAAACAAAGGAAAAGGAGGAGAAAGGAAAAGTGGAAGAAGGAAAGGAGAGAAAATTTCCAAAAGCTCAAGAATCATCATCAATTCATCTGTTCTTCGTCTAATCGTCTCAGTATCAACCTCCTCGTCTAGTAATCCAGGTGGGTTCTAGTTAGACTCTTTAGAGTAGAGTTTTGTTGAGTTTAGAGTTAGGTTGAAATTGTGGAAATTGAATCTTTTTGCACAAAATTCGTGAATCTAACTGATAAATGCAATGTTTGATTATATGTTATACTGGTTGTGATGTTATAACATGTTTTGATGCATTTCAATTGATGAAAATGGGATTTGGGGTTGATTTTGGATCAACCCGTAGCAGGAAAATTCTGCAGGAACTTCTGCATTTTTTCTCTGCCCATACGCGTATGGAGCTTGTCAATACGCGTATGGGGCTTGTCAATACGCGTACGGCAAGGGCAATACGCGTATGGATGGCCGGGGATTTTGGGCAATACGCGTATCGCGTGGGGAAATACGCGTATGGCTGGGCGAGAATTTGGGCAATACGCGTACGGAGAATGCCAATACGCGTACGGCCAGGAGAGTTACAGAATCCTGCTGTTGTGATTTATTTTTCCGATCGATTGTTTACAATGCCGTAACTTTTTGTACGTAACTCGGATTGGAACAATTTTGATATCGTTGGAAAGATAATAAAACGTACTTTCTTATTAAAATGGTTTTAAGATCGTCGGCCGATTTAATTAAGTCGGGATTTCTGAAATAGTGTCGTTTTATCGACTTTTATCTGTTAATTGTGTGTAATTATTATTGACAATATATGCATGTTAAAATATGGACTAGGCAGGGTGAGGATTATTACCAAAACAGTGTTGGAATGTGGAGTCTTACGTGTGGCAACGCTCGTGCATGAGCGGCCGAGGCGTGTGCATTCTGTTTATCAATAACCACAGAGTTGTGTTAGTGCGTTTCATGGGTCTCGAGCTCCTCTGAAACATATGCACCACTACTTGGCAGGTTTGAGTCCCATGTAAGTACGATTGGAGCCTACGGGTAAAGAGACTTGAGACGGCGTACGGTCCGTGAGAAGTGACGGATCACGGTGTACGGCCCGTGATCCCGAATCCAATCGTATGCCAAGTAGCTACAAGGATCCATGACTCGGATCGCCTTCTAGACGTAGAAGGGTACGGGAAAAAGGGATACCTTGGTATTGGTTATTGATATGTGAGTTCTTGAGTGTACGGACTCAGAACGTACTTCGGTACTTTGTGAATCCTTGAGTTTACAGGCTCAAGAGGTACTTCGGTACTAGTGTGAGTTTACAGACTCACCGTGGCGGTTACTTGTGTGTGTGTACTCATGGTCTTTCCCCTTTCCCCTTGGACATGAGTTAGGATTTTGTTAGAACCTTGTAAAGTCGAGAGGACTTTAAGATAGGGAACTCACTGAGATTTGATGTATCTCACCCCACTGTTGTTGTTTACATCACAGGTTCTGCAGGTTTGGCGAAGGGTAAGGACAAGGTTACTTGACTTTCCTTACGGATCGTGGTTTTGTGATGGCATGGCTTCCGCTATGGCGTTATGTTTTGAGATCATTGTTTTGGTCTAGTTCTTAGTTTTTATCATTTTGGAACATCTTGTATATGTAATGCCTTAGACTTTTAGTTCTTTTGTATTAGAGGCATTTATATATATAATGTGTTAACTAGGAACTTATTATGTTTCAGTACCAAAAGTGAAACTCATGTATAATATATGATTTGAGGCATGTATTGTATATGGTCTTTACATTTATTCTCTCAATTTTTTTATTAGAACTTCTCACCTTCCCTCTATACTTTGTTCCATATCCTTTATTTGTTTTTTTATAGAGTTAAATATATAAACAACATAACACTATTTTGATATATATCAAAAAATACTTAGCACAAAAATAAATTGACGCTTAAAAAATAAACTAAAATAACTAATTAATGACTCACAAGAATATTATATTAAAAATATATAAAACTCTTATAAAATGTAATAATAACTATAACAAATATTTTAAATTAAGCAAACATTACTAATTAATAAAAATTTAAGAAAAAAAAAGAATACATTATCCCAAATTATAAGATGTTATTCTATGGACAAACATAAAATACTATACTTACACCTTATTTATTTGAACTTTTCCTTAAACATAAATAACAAATGTGTTTTAGATTAAAAAAATAAATGAACTAATTAGATAAGTTTAATTAAAAAAAATAATACAATTGAACTAAAATGATTTATATCTAATTACATAGATTTATTCCTAATTACATAGAAGTATCCTATAATATAATATATGTCATATAATCTATTTTTGTCACGTCAATTAAAATCCTATGTGTCACTCTTAGAATTAAATATAATAACAAAGTTTTACAATTGTTCATCATCTCTTCATAATAATCATAAAATTTAAAACTATTTTGTCTTATTCTTTATTTAGTTTCATACCATAAACTTATATTATCAACTATAATTATGAAATTTAAGAATTACGTTCTTTGTTTAATATCATTTCATATATATTATTTTAACACGTGTACTCTCAAATCATATCAATAATTATGAAATATATTTCATGTTATTGGATTGCGCATAATTTTTTTATACACTTATGTATATATCCTCAAAAATATTCTAATAAATCATGTTAATAATATTACATAAATTCACATAGAAACAATTAAATGTATTTGAAACTATGAGGATAAAAAATGGAAGAGATTTATTTTTTAAAAATTCAACATATTTATGTTATTTTACTTGATTATCCTAAATGTGTAGTTTCAAATAAAATATTATAAATATAAGTTGACAAATCATAGTTATCAAAATAAAATATTTTTTTTGTCACAAATAAATTACCAACTAGGGATGAAACTATTATTATTATTATTATTATTATTATTATTATTATTATTATTATTATTATTATTATTATTTTAAAAAAACAGGTCAAATCCAAAAGATGTATTAAAATGGAAGAAGGACAAAAATGAGGGAACTAGGCCAAAACCTAAAAAACTAAGAAACTCTAAAACTAGGCAACCCTTGAAGGTTCCTTGTATAATCACTAATTACATTTGAGTGGAGATTATCCCACTAAGTAAAGTTTCAATATTAGCTACAATTAAAATTTCAATAAAAAAACAAAAATAATGCACACCTGCGCATCGCGCGGGTCCTAATCTAGTAATATATTAAATCTAATGCAGCAGATTATATTACGACACCTCATATGCCATGTAGATATATATTGCCACATCAATTAAAATCCTATGTGTCACACTTAAGATTGAATCTAACAACAAATTTGCATAACTTCACTTCAACTTCTATCCAAAATTCATATGTTACAACCACCTTATCATCTCCCACTAGAGTTACTAATAATTAAACACAATTATCACAAACCTTAAATTCCTAATTTATTTTTTATAATTATTTTTATTCTCTCAATTTTTTTATTAGAACTTCTCACCTTCCCTCTATACTTTGTTCCATATCCTTTATTTGTTTTTTTATAGAGTTAAATATATAAACAACATAACACTATTTTGATATATATCAAAAAATACTTAGCACAAAAATAAATTGACGCTTAAAAAATAAACTAAAATAACTAATTAATGACTCACAAGAATATTATATTAAAAATATATAAAACTCTTATAAAATGTAATAATAAATATAACAAATATTTTAAATTAAGCAAACATTACTAATTAATAAAAATTTAAGAAAAAAAAAGAATACATTATCCCAAATTATAAGATGTTATTCTATGGACAAACATAAAATACTATACTTACACCTTATTTATTTGCACTTTTCCTTAAACATAAATAACAAATGTGTTTTAGATTAAAAAAATAAATGAACTAATTAGATAAGTTTAATTAAAAAAAATAATACAATTGAACTAAAATGATTTATATCTAATTACATAGATTTATTCCTAATTACATAGAAGTATCCTATAATATAATATATGTCATATAATCTATTTTTGTCACATCAATTAAAATCCTATGTGTCACTCTTAGAATTAAATATAATAACAAAGTTTTACAATTGTTCATCATCTCTTCATAATAATCATAAAATTTAAAACTATTTTGTCTTATTCTTTATTTAGTTTCATACCATAAACTTATATTATCAACTATAATTATGAAATTTAAGAATTACGTTCTTTGTTTAATATCATTTCATATATATTATTTTAACACGTGTACTGTAATACCCCGTAAATTTATAAACGCTCTGGTTAATATTATTATGATCAACTGGGTTCCGGAGTACTCTGAGTAATTATTTGATAAAATAATTAGAGTAAACTGACGAACTCAGAGTCGATTAAATTAATAGTATTTAACGTTGAGTTTTTATTAATTGATGCTTTTGAGCTAATTCGGACATTTAGTAGTGTTACTAAATATGATAGTTTTCTATACTATCTATTTTCCTTTTCATTTCCCTTGGGAAAACAAACAAAAAGATAGAAAGGTGGAAGAGAAGGGAAAAAGGGAAGGAAAGAAAGGAAGAGAAAGAGGAAGAAGAGGAAATTCTCTCAAAGCTCAAGAACATCATCAAGCAACAATTCTTCATCTAAATCGTCTCAGTATCAACCTCCTCGTCTAGTAATCCAGGTGGGTTCTAGTTAGACTCTTTAGAGTAGGATTATTTTGAGTTTAGAGTTAGATTAGAAATTATGAAAATTGAATCTTTTTGCACAAAATTCGTGAATCTAACTGCTAAATGCAATGCTTGATTATATGTTATACTGGTTGTGATGTTATAACATGTTTTGATGCATTTTGATTGATGAAAATGGGATTTGGGGTTGATTTTGGATCAACCCGTAGCAGAAAATTCTGCAGGAACTTCTGCATTTTTCTCTGCCCATACGCGTATGGAGCATGTCAATACGCGTATGGAGCTGGTCAATACGCGTACGGCAAGGGCAATACGCGTATGGATGGCCGGGCATTTTGAGCAATACGCGTATCGTTTGGGGCAATACGCGTATGGCTGGGCGAGCATTTGGGCAATACGCGTACGGGGAGTGCCAATACGCGTACGGCCAGGAGAGTTACAGAATCCTGCTGTTGTGATTTATTTTTCCGATCGATTGTTTACAATGCCGTAACTTTTTGCACGTAACCCGGATTGGAACAATTTTGGTATCGTTGGAAAGATAATAAAATGTACTTTCTCATTTCAATGGTCTTAAGATTGTCGGCCGATTTAATTATATCGGGATTTTGAATTATTGTCGCTTTGTCGATTTTTATTTGTAAATGATGTGAAATTGTTGTGAAAATGCATGCTAAAATATGAGATAGGTAGCGTGAGCATTATTACCCTAAACAGTGTTGGAAGTGTGGAATGTTATGTGTGGCAACGCTCGTGCATGAAAGGCCGAGGCGTGTGCATTCTGTTTGTCAATAACCACAGTGATTTTGTGAGTGCGTTTCATGGGTCTCGAGCTCCTCTGAAACATATGCACCATTACTTGGCAGGTTTGAGTCCCATGTTAGTACGATTGGAGCCTACGGGTAGAGACTTGAGACGGCGTACGGTCCGTGAGAAGTGACGGATCACGGTGTACGGCCCGTGATCCCGAATCCAATTCGTATGCCAAGTAATTCGAGGATCCATGACTCGGATCTCCTTCTAGACGTAGAAGGGTACGGGAAAAGGGGATACCTTGGTATTGGTTATTGATATGTGAGTTCTTGAGTGTACGGACTCAGAACGTACTTCGGTACTTGTGAATCCTTGAGTTACAGGCTCAAGAGGTACTTCGGTACTAGTGTGAGTTTACAGGCTCACCGTGGCGGTTACTTGTGTGTGTGTACTCATGGTCTTTCCCCTTTCCCTATGGACATGAGTTAGGACTTTGTTAGAACCTTGTAAAGCCGAGAGGACTTTAAGATAGGGAACTCACTGAGATTTGATGTATCTCACCCCACTGTTGTTGTTTACATCACAGGTTCTGCAGGTTCGGCGAAGGGTAAGGACAAGGTTATTTGACTTTCCTTACGGATCGTGGTTTTGTGATGGCATGGCTTCCGCTATGGCGTTATGTTTTGAGATCATTGTATTGATCTAGTTCTTAGTTTTTATCATTTTGGAACATCTTGTATATGTAATGCCTTAGACTTTTAGGTGTTTTGCATTAGAGGCATTTATATATATAATGTGTTAACTAGGAACTTATTATGTTTCAGTACCAAAAAGTGAAACTCATGTATAATATATGATTTGATGCATGTATTATTATATGGGTCTTTACAGTTGGTATCAGAGCAGGTCGTATCCTCGACCTAGCCATGAAATAGAATAAGTGTTTCTTTCCGTTTCATATGCGGCGTGTCGCCATGGGTCTTGTCTATTATATTTATGGTATTGAGTCTGATCAACTTAATCCTATTGATATGGAATTCAGGAACATGGCTGATAGACGCAGAAACAACCGTGGAAGACCAAGGACTACTCCAGCTGGGACAGTTCCACAAGGTGATGAAGGGAATGCTCCTTTGTACCAGTTCATGCAACATATGGTGCAACAGATGAATGGAGGTCTTCATCCTCGGGTGGTTGTTCCAGAAGTTGTAGGCGGGAGTTTTCGGGATTTCATCCGCATGAATCCTCCAGAATTTCATGGCGGATTGGATCCTGTGGAAGCTCATGACTGGATTGCTGGCATGGAGAGAATCTTTCTGATGATTTACTGTAGTGAGGAGAACAAGGTAGTGTTTGCTTCTCACTCACTAAGAGGTCCTGCTGAGAGATGGTGGGATGTTGCTTCAGCTTTTATGACTATGCAAGGTGTGCCTAAAGTGTGGGGGCAGTTCAGGACTATTTTTATGGAAGAGTACCTTCCTAGTTCTTTGAGGATCCGAAGAGAGCTTGAAATCCAGCAGATGAGGCAATATTATATGATAGAGAACAGCTTGAGGAAAGTTCAGACAGAAGGGGATTCGCATAAGTCGAATCAGAATGAGTGTGGGAGGTCAAGCCAACAATTTCGGTCTAAGCAGCAAGCTTTCAAAAGGAAACGGGTCCAGAATTCTCGGACTAGTGCACCTCCTGGGTGTTGCACGTGTGGTAAGATGCATTTTGGCAGATGTCGCTTCAGAGGGGTAAAGTGTTACCAATGTCAGAAGGTGGGACACATGGTGAGGGATTGTCCTCAAGGTAGGAATCAGACACAAGGGAAGACTACTGGCCGAGTGTATACCTTGGATGCGAGGAAGGCAAAGGGTGACAATTCTTTGATTGCGGGTACGTGTTTCGTAAATGGGCATTCTTGCTTTGTTTTATTTGATTGTGGGGCGACGCATTCTTTTGTGTCCACGCGTTGCGTGAAGCGACTTGGGTTGCAAACTTTACCTTTGTTTCCTCCTATGGTGGTTACTACTGCCATGGATGAAATAGTCGAAACACCATTAATGTGTGAAAATTGTGTTTTGACGGTGAATGAAAGAGTCTTTCAAATTGATCTTATTTGTCTGCCGCTCAAGAAAGTGGATGTTGTTCTGGGAATGGATTGGCTTTCAGCTAATTCGGTTTTTATCAGTTGTGAGGAGAAGCTAATTATTATTCCATCTGCTGAGGCTACTCCGAAAGATGGAAGTAGTGAACAGCAAGTTCTGAGTATTCCAATAGTGTGTGAATTTCCTGAAGTGTTTCCTGAGGATGTTTCTTCTCTTCCTCCGGAGAGAGAAGTTGAGTTCTCTATTGACCTGATACCGGGAACGGCTCCTATATCTGTTTCTCCGTATCGGATGGCACCGCTTGAATTAAGAGAATTAAAGGACCAATTAGAGGACTTGATGTCTAAGCATTTCGTTAGGCCTAGTGTTTCACCGTGGGGAGCTCCAGTGTTATTGGTAAAGAAGAAAGATGGGGGAATGCGGTTGTGCATTGATTATCGTAAGTTGAATAAAGTCACCATTAAGAATAAGTATCCCTTACCAAGGATAGACGACTTGTTAGATCAATTGAAAGGAGCCTGTGTGTTCTCGAAGATTGATTTACGGTCGGGTTATCACCAGATTCGAGTAAAGAGTTCCGATGTGCCAAAGACTACATTTAGAACCCGTTATGGTCATTACGAATTCTTAGTGATGCCTTTCGGTGTGACTAATGCTCCAGCTGTTTTTATGGATTACATGAACCGTATATTTCAGGCTTACTTGGACCAATTTGTGGTAATCTTTATTGACGACATTCTTATTTATTCTCGTACTCCACAAGAGCATGGAGAACATCTGAGGATTGTCTTATCGGTCTTGCAAGAGAAGAAATTGTTTGCTAAGTTGAGCAAGTGTGAGTTTTGGATGTCGGAAGTTAATTTTCTTGGACATGTGATATCTCGAGGTGGTGTGGCAGTGGATCCATCGAAAGTAGAAGCAGTGAGTGATTGGGAGAGACCGAGAAATGTTTCAGAAGTCAGAAGTTTCTTGGGATTGGCCGGTTACTATAGAAGGGTTATCAAGGGCTTTTCTCAATTGGCCTTACCAATGACGAAACTTACTCGGAAGGATGTTACGTTTGAATGGGATTCAGGTTGCGAACAAAGTTTTATGCATTTGAAGGAGAGTTTGACGAGTGCTCCAGTATTAATTATTCCTGATCCTAACAACTCTTATGAAGTATTCTGTGATGCTTCTAAGAGGGGATTAGGGGGTGTTCTGATGCAAGGTGGTCAAGTGGTAGCTTATGCTTCTCGACAGTTAAAAGTTCATGAGAAGAATTATCCGACTCATGATTTGGAACTAGCTGCAGTGGTTTTTGCACTGAAGGTGTGGCGTCATTATTTATATGGTGTACGTTTTGAAATGTTCAGTGACCACAAAAGTTTGAAGTATTTGTTTGATCAAAAGGAGTTGAATATGCGACAAAGAAGGTGGATGGAGTACTTAAAGGATTATGACTTAGAATTGAAGTATCATCCAGGAAAGGCGAATAAAGTAGCGGATGCTTTAAGTCGGAAAATGGTTCATAGCGCGGAATTGATGATTTTGGAGTATTCATTGTTGGAAAAGTTTAGGGATCTTAATCTCCAATTTGTGTGGACTCGGAATGGTGTAATTATGGGAAATTTGAATGTCAATTCTACTTTGAGAGTTGAGATTCAACAGGCACAATTGTTAGAGGAAGAGTTACAAGAGTTGTTACTTCAACCGGGCTTTACGCGAGCGACAGATGGTATTGTTTTGTTTAAACAACGGATTTGTGTTCCGAAGGATGAGACATTGAAAAGGATATAGCGGAATAGGTGTCAGAATGTGCAGTGTGCCAACAGGTGAAAATTGAACACCAAAGACCGGGCGGTTTGTTACAACCTTTGGATATTCCAGTTTGGAAGTGGGATAGTATTTCTATGGATTTTGCAGTGGGTTTACCCCGTACCCAAGGTGGGTATGATTCTATTTGGGTGATTGTAGATCGACTAACGAAATCTGCACACTTCTTAGCCGTAAAGACTACTCATAAGGCAAGTCATCTTGCAAGGTTGTTTATTGCTGAGATTGTGAGATTGCATGGTATTCCTTCTAGTATTGTGTCCGATAGAGATCCGAAGTTTACTTCGAGATTTTGGAAAGGGTTCCAACAAGCGATGGGTACGAATTTGCGTTTGAGCACGTCGAATCATCCTCAAACGGATGGTCAGACTGAGCGAACAATACAAACGATGGAAGATATGTTAAGAGCTTATGTGTTAGAGAGTAGAGGAAATTAGAAAGAACTTCTACCGTTAATTGAGTTTTCCTATAACAATAGTTACCATGCGAGCATTGGTATGGCTCCGTATGAAGCATTGTATGGGAGGAAGTGTAGAACACCTTTGTGTTGGGCTGAAATTGGCGAAGATGGAATTTTGGGACCCGAGATTATTCAAGAGACTACGGAAAAGATGCAAGTGATTCGTGAGAAAGTTAAACAAGCACAAGATCGGCAAAAGAGTTATGCTGATAATCGTCGGAGACCTTTGGAATTTGAGGAAGGTGACCATGTATTTCTGAAAGTTACTCCGAGATTGAGATTGAAAGGACCGTTTAAGTCGCGTAAGTTAAGTCCGAGATACGTGGGACCGTATCAGATTTTAGAAAGGATTGGTGAAGTTGCTTATAGATTAGCCTTACCACCCTCTCTATCCGAGATGCATGACGTTTTTCACGTATCTCAGCTCCGTAAGTTTATTCCTGATCCTCTTCAGCCAATTCTACCCGAATCAGTGGAAATTGAAGCGGATTTGACTTTTGAACCACAACCGAGTTGTATTGTGGGAAGGGAAACAAAAGTGTTAAGGAACAAAGATATTCCACTTGTTAAGGTGCAATGGGATATGACGCATCCGGGCGATGCTACTTGGGAACTAGAATCGGAAATGCGAGATTCTTATCCACATCTGTTCAGGTAATATTCTAAATTCGAGGACGAATTTCTATTTAAGGGGGGGAGGATGTAATACCCCGTAAATTTATAAACGCTCTGGTTAATATTATTATGATCAACTGGGTTCCGGAGTACTCTGAGTAATTATTTGATAAAATAATTAGAGTAAACTGACGAACTCAGAGTCGATTAAATTAATAGTATTTAACGTTGAGTTTTTATTAATTGATGCTTTTGAGCTAATTCGGACATTTAGTAGTGTTACTAAATATGATAGTTTTCTATACTATCTATTTTCCTTTTCATTTCCCTTGGGAAAACAAACAAAAAGATAGAAAGGTGGAAGAGAAGGGAAAAAGGGAAGGAAAGAAAGGAAGAGAAAGAGGAAGAAGAGGAAATTCTCTCAAAGCTCAAGAACATCATCAAGCAACAATTCTTCATCTAAATCGTCTCAGTATCAACCTCCTCGTCTAGTAATCCAGGTGGGTTCTAGTTAGACTCTTTAGAGTAGGATTATTTTGAGTTTAGAGTTAGATTAGAAATTGTGAAAATTGAATCTTTTTGCACAAAATTCGTGAATCTAACTGCTAAATGCAATGCTTGATTATATGTTATACTGGTTGTGATGTTATAACATGTTTTGATGCATTTTGATTGATGAAAATGGGATTTGGGGTTGATTTTGGATCAACCCGTAGCAGAAAATTCTGCAGGAACTTCTGCATTTTTCTCTGCCCATACGCGTATGGAGCATGTCAATACGCGTATGGAGCTGGTCAATACGCGTACGGCAAGGGCAATACGCGTATGGATGGCCGGGCATTTTGAGCAATACGCGTATCGTTTGGGGCAATACGCGTATGGCTGGGCGAGCATTTGGGCAATACGCGTACGGGGAGTGCCAATACGCGTACGGCCAGGAGAGTTACAGAATCCTGCTGTTGTGATTTATTTTTCCGATCGATTGTTTACAATGCCGTAACTTTTTGCACGTAACCCGGATTGGAACAATTTTGGTATCGTTGGAAAGATAATAAAATGTACTTTCTCATTTCAATGGTCTTAAGATTGTCGGCCGATTTAATTATATCGGGATTTTGAATTATTGTCGCTTTGTCGATTTTTATTTGTAAATGATGTGAAATTGTTGTGAAAATGCATGCTAAAATATGAGATAGGTAGCGTGAGCATTATTACCCTAAACAGTGTTGGAAGTGTGGAATGTTATGTGTGGCAACGCTCGTGCATGAAAGGCCGAGGCGTGTGCATTCTGTTTGTCAATAACCACAGTGATTTTGTGAGTGCGTTTCATGGGTCTCGAGCTCCTCTGAAACATATGCACCATTACTTGGCAGGTTTGAGTCCCATGTTAGTACGATTGGAGCCTACGGGTAGAGACTTGAGACGGCGTACGGTCCGTGAGAAGTGACGGATCACGGTGTACGGCCCGTGATCCCGAATCCAATTCGTATGCCAAGTAATTCGAGGATCCATGACTCGGATCTCCTTCTAGACGTAGAAGGGTACGGGAAAAGGGGATACCTTGGTATTGGTTATTGATATGTGAGTTCTTGAGTGTACGGACTCAGAACGTACTTCGGTACTTGTGAATCCTTGAGTTACAGGCTCAAGAGGTACTTCGGTACTAGTGTGAGTTTACAGGCTCACTGTGGCGGTTACTTGTGTGTGTGTACTCATGGTCTTTCCCCTTTCCCTATGGACATGAGTTAGGACTTTGTTAGAACCTTGTAAAGCCGAGAGGACTTTAAGATAGGGAACTCACTGAGATTTGATGTATCTCACCCCACTGTTGTTGTTTACATCACAGGTTCTGCAGGTTCGGTGAAGGGTAAGGACAAGGTTATTTGACTTTCCTTACGGATCGTGGTTTTGTGATGGCATGGCTTCCGCTATGGCGTTATGTTTTGAGATCATTGTATTGATCTAGTTCTTAGTTTTTATCATTTTGGAACATCTTGTATATGTAATGCCTTAGACTTTTAGGTGTTTTGCATTAGAGGCATTTATATATATAATGTGTTAACTAGGAACTTATTATGTTTCAGTACCAAAAAGTGAAACTCATGTATAATATATGATTTGATGCATGTATTATTATATGGGTCTTTACATGTACTCTCAAATCATATCAATAATTATGAAATATATTTCATGTTATTGGATTGCGCATAATTTTTTTATACACTTATGTATATATCCTCAAAAATATTCTAATAAATCATGTTAATAATATTACATAAATTCACATAGAAACAATTAAATGTATTTGAAACTATGAGGATAAAAATTGGAAGAGATTTATTTTTTAAAAATTCAACATATTTATGTTATTTTACTTGATTATCCTAAATGTGTAGTTTGAAATAAAATATTATAAATATAAGTTGACAAATCATAGTTATCAAAATAAAATATTTTTTTTGTCACAAATAAATTACCAACTAGGGATGAAACTATTATTATTATTATTATTATTATTATTATTATTATTATTATTATTATTATTATTATTATTTTAAAAAAACAGGTCAAATCCAAAAGATGTATTAAAATGGAAGAAGGACAAAAATGAGGGAACTAGGCCAAAACCTAAAAAACTAAGAAACTCTAAAACTAGGCAACCCTTGAAGGTTCCTTGTATAATCACTAATTACATTTGAGTGGAGATTATCCCACTAAGTAAAGTTTCAATATTAGCTACAATTAAAATTTCAATAAAAAAACAAAAATAATGCACACCTGCGCATCGCGCGGGTCCTAATCTAGTAATATATTAAATCTAATGCAGCAGATTATATTACGACACCTCATAAGCCATGTAGATATATATTGCCACATCAATTAAAATCCTATGTGTCACACTTAAGATTGAATCTAACAACAAATTTGCATAACTTCACTTCAACTTCTATCCAAAATTCATATGTTACAACCACCTTATCATCTCCCACTAGAGTTACTAATAATTAAACACAATTATCACAAACCTTAAATTCCTAATTTATTTTTTATAATTATTTTTATTCTCTCAATTTTTTTATTAGAACTTCTCACCTTCCCTCTATACTTTGTTCCATATCCTTTATTTGTTTTTTTATAGAGTTAAATATATAAACAACATAACACTATTTTGATATATATCAAAAAATACTTAGCACAAAAATAAATTGACGCTTAAAAAATAAACTAAAATAACTAATTAATGACTCACAAGAATATTATATTAAAAATATATAAAACTCTTATAAAATGTAATAATAAATATAACAAATATTTTAAATTAAGCAAACATTACTAATTAATAAAAATTTAAGAAAAAAAAAGAATACATTATCCCAAATTATAAGATGTTATTCTATGGACAAACATAAAATACTATACTTACACCTTATTTATTTGCACTTTTCCTTAAACATAAATAACAAATGTGTTTTAGATTAAAAAAATAAATGAACTAATTAGATAAGTTTAATTAAAAAAAATAATACAATTGAACTAAAATGATTTATATCTAATTACATAGATTTATTCCTAATTACATAGAAGTATCCTATAATATAATATATGTCATATAATCTATTTTTGTCACGTCAATTAAAATCCTATGTGTCACTCTTAGAATTAAATATAATAACAAAGTTTTACAATTGTTCATCATCTCTTCATAATAATCATAAAATTTAAAACTATTTTGTCTTATTCTTTATTTAGTTTCATACCATAAACTTATATTATCAACTATAATTATGAAATTTAAGAATTACGTTCTTTGTTTAATATCATTTCATATATATTATTTTAACACGTGTACTCTCAAATCATATCAATAATTATGAAATATATTTCATGTTATTGGATTGCGCATAATTTTTTTATACACTTATGTATATATCCTCAAAAATATTCTAATAAATCATGTTAATAATATTACATAAATTCACATAGAAACAATTAAATGTATTTGAAACTATGAGGATAAAAAATGGAAGAGATTTATTTTTTAAAAATTCAACATATTTATGTTATTTTACTTGATTATCCTAAATGTGTAGTTTGAAATAAAATATTATAAATATAAGTTGACAAATCATAGTTATCAAAATAAAATATTTTTTTTGTCACAAATAAATTACCAACTAGGGATGAAACTATTATTATTATTATTATTATTATTATTATTATTATTATTATTTTAAAAAAACAGGTCAAATCCAAAAGATGTATTAAAATGGAAGAAGGACAAAAATGAGGGAACTAGGCCAAAACCTAAAAAACTAAGAAACTCTAAAACTAGGCAACCCTTGAAGGTTCCTTGTATAATCACTAATTACATTTGAGTGGAGATTATCCCACTAAGTAAAGTTTCAATATTAGCTACAATTAAAATTTCAATAAAAAAACAAAAATAATGCACACCTGCGCATCGCGCGGGTCCTAATCTAGTAATATATTAAATCTAATGCAGCAGATTATATTACGACACCTCATATGCCATGTAGATATATATTGCCACATCAATTAAAATCCTATGTGTCACACTTAAGATTGAATCTAACAACAAATTTGCATAACTTCACTTCAACTTCTATCCAAAATTCATATGTTACAACCACCTTATCATCTCCCACTAGAGTTACTAATAATTAAACACAATTATCACAAACCTTAAATTCCTAATTTATTTTTTATAATTATTTTTATTCTCTCAATTTTTTTATTAGAACTTCTCACCTTCCCTCTATACTTTGTTCCATATCCTTTATTTGTTTTTTTATAGAGTTAAATATATAAACAACATAACACTATTTTGATATATATCAAAAAATACTTAGCACAAAAATAAATTGACGCTTAAAAAATAAACTAAAATAACTAATTAATGACTCACAAGAATATTATATTAAAAATATATAAAACTCTTATAAAATGTAATAATAAATATAACAAATATTTTAAATTAAGCAAACATTACTAATTAATAAAAATTTAAGAAAAAAAAAGAATACATTATCCCAAATTATAAGATGTTATTCTATGGACAAACATAAAATACTATACTTACACCTTATTTATTTGCACTTTTCCTTAAACATAAATAACAAATGTGTTTTAGATTAAAAAAATAAATGAACTAATTAGATAAGTTTAATTAAAAAAAATAATACAATTGAACTAAAATGATTTATATCTAATTACATAGATTTATTCCTAATTACATAGAAGTATCCTATAATATAATATATGTCATATAATCTATTTTTGTCACATCAATTAAAATCCTATGTGTCACTCTTAGAATTAAATATAATAACAAAGTTTTACAATTGTTCATCATCTCTTCATAATAATCATAAAATTTAAAACTATTTTGTCTTATTCTTTATTTAGTTTCATACCATAAACTTATATTATCAACTATAATTATGAAATTTAAGAATTACGTTCTTTGTTTAATATCATTTCATATATATTATTTTAACACGTGTACTCTCAAATCATATCAATAATTATGAAATATATTTCATGTTATTGGATTGCGCATAATTTTTTTATACACTTATGTATATATCCTCAAAAATATTCTAATAAATCATGTTAATAATATTACATAAATTCACATAGAAACAATTAAATGTATTTGAAACTATGAGGATAAAAATTGGAAGAGATTTATTTTTTAAAAATTCAACATATTTATGTTATTTTACTTGATTATCCTAAATGTGTAGTTTGAAATAAAATATTATAAATATAAGTTGACAAATCATAGTTATCAAAATAAAATATTTTTTTTGTCACAAATAAATTACCAACTAGGGATGAAACTATTATTATTATTATTATTATTATTATTATTATTATTATTATTATTATTATTATTATTATTATTTTAAAAAAACAGGTCAAATCCAAAAGATGTATTAAAATGGAAGAAGGACAAAAATGAGGGAACTAGGCCAAAACCTAAAAAACTAAGAAACTCTAAAACTAGGCAACCCTTGAAGGTTCCTTGTATAATCACTAATTACATTTGAGTGGAGATTATCCCACTAAGTAAAGTTTCAATATTAGCTACAATTAAAATTTCAATAAAAAAACAAAAATAATGCACACCTGCGCATCGCGCGGGTCCTAATCTAGTAATATATTAAATCTAATGCAGCAGATTATATTACGACACCTCATAAGCCATGTAGATATATATTGCCACATCAATTAAAATCCTATGTGTCACACTTAAGATTGAATCTAACAACAAATTTGCATAACTTCACTTCAACTTCTATCCAAAATTCATATGTTACAACCACCTTATCATCTCCCACTAGAGTTACTAATAATTAAACACAATTATCACAAACCTTAAATTCCTAATTTATTTTTTATAATTATTTTTATTCTCTCAATTTTTTTATTAGAACTTCTCACCTTCCCTCTATACTTTGTTCCATATCCTTTATTTGTTTTTTTATAGAGTTAAATATATAAACAACATAACACTATTTTGATATATATCAAAAAATACTTAGCACAAAAATAAATTGACGCTTAAAAAATAAACTAAAATAACTAATTAATGACTCACAAGAATATTATATTAAAAATATATAAAACTCTTATAAAATGTAATAATAAATATAACAAATATTTTAAATTAAGCAAACATTACTAATTAATAAAAATTTAAGAAAAAAAAAGAATACATTATCCCAAATTATAAGATGTTATTCTATGGACAAACATAAAATACTATACTTACACCTTATTTATTTGCACTTTTCCTTAAACATAAATAACAAATGTGTTTTAGATTAAAAAAATAAATGAACTAATTAGATAAGTTTAATTAAAAAAAATAATACAATTGAACTAAAATGATTTATATCTAATTACATAGATTTATTCCTAATAACATAGAAGTATCCTATAATATAATATATGTCATATAATCTATTTTTGTCACATCAATTAAAATCCTATGTGTCACTCTTAGAATTAAATATAATAAAAAAGTTTTACAATTGTTCATCATCTCTTCATAATAATCATAAAATTTAAAACTATTTTGTCTTATTCTTTATTTAGTTTCATACCATAAACTTATATTATCAACTATAATTATGAAATTTAAGAATTACGTTCTTTGTTTAATATCATTTCATATATATTATTTTAACACGTGTACTCTCAAATCATATCAATAATTATGAAATATATTTCATGTTATTGGATTGCGCATAATTTTTTTATACACTTATGTATATATCCTAAAAAATATTCTAATAAATCATCTTAATAATATTACATAAATTCACCTAGAAACAATTAAATGTATTTGAAACTATGAGGATAAAAAATGGAAGAGATTTATTTTTTAAAAATTCAATATATTTATGTTATTTTACTTGATTATCCTAAATGTGTAGTTTGAAATAAAATATTATAAATATAAGTTGACAAATCATAGTTATCAAAATAAAATATTTTTTTTGTCACAAATAAATTACCAACTAGGGATGAAACTATTATTATTATTATTATTATTATTATTATTATTATTATTATTATTATAATTATTATTATTATTTTAAAAGAACAGGTCAAATCCAAAAGATGTATTAAAATGGAAGAAGGACAAAAATGAGAGAACTAGGCCAAAACCTAAAAAACAAAGAAACTCTAAAACTAGGCAACCCTTGAAGGTTCCTTGTATAATCACTAATTACATTTGAGTGGTTACAATCCCACTAAGCAAAGTTTCAATATTAGCTACAATTAAAATTTCAATAAAAAAACAAAAATAATGCACACCTGCGCATCGCGCGGGTCCTAATCTAGTAATATATTAAATCTAATGCAACAGATTATATTACGACACCTCATAAGCCATGTAGATATATATTGCCACATCAATTAAAATCCTATGTGTCACACTTAAGATTGAATCTAACAACAAATTTGCATAACTTCACTTCAACTTCTATCCAAAATTCATATGTTACAACCACCTTATCATCTCCCACTAGAGTTACTAATAATTAAACACAATTATCACAAACCTTAAATTCCTAATTTATTTTTTATAATTATTTTTATTCTCTCAATTTTTTTATTAGAACTTCTCACCTTCCCTCTATACTTTGTTCCATATCCTTTATTTGTTTTTTTATAGAGTTAAATATATAAACAACATAACACTATTTTGATATATATCAAAAAATACTTAGCACAAAAATAAATTGACGCTTAAAAAATAAACTAAAATAACTAATTAATGACTCACAAGAATATTATATTAAAAATATATAAAACTCTTATAAAATGTAATAATAACTATAACAAATATTTTAAATTAAGCAAACATTACTAATTAATAAAAATTTAAGAAAAAAAAAGAATACATTATCCCAAATTATAAGATGTTATTCTATGGACAAACATAAAATACTATACTTACACCTTATTTATTTGAACTTTTCCTTAAACATAAATAACAAATGTGTTTTAGATTAAAAAAATAAATGAACTAATTAGATAAGTTTAATTAAAAAAAATAATACAATTGAACTAAAATGATTTATATCTAATTACATAGATTTATTCCTAATTACATAGAAGTATCCTATAATATAATATATGTCATATAATCTATTTTTGTCACGTCAATTAAAATCCTATGTGTCACTCTTAGAATTAAATATAATAACAAAGTTTTACAATTGTTCATCATCTCTTCATAATAATCATAAAATTTAAAACTATTTTGTCTTATTCTTTATTTAGTTTCATACCATAAACTTATATTATCAACTATAATTATGAAATTTAAGAATTACGTTCTTTGTTTAATATCATTTCATATATATTATTTTAACACGTGTACTCTCAAATCATATCAATAATTATGAAATATATTTCATGTTATTGGATTGCGCATAATTTTTTTATACACTTATGTATATATCCTCAAAAATATTCTAATAAATCATGTTAATAATATTACATAAATTCACATAGAAACAATTAAATGTATTTGAAACTATGAGGATAAAAAATGGAAGAGATTTATTTTTTAAAAATTCAACATATTTATGTTATTTTACTTGATTATCCTAAATGTGTAGTTTGAAATAAAATATTATAAATATAAGTTGACAAATCATAGTTATCAAAATAAAATATTTTTTTTGTCACAAATAAATTACCAACTAGGGATGAAACTATTATTATTATTATTATTATTATTATTATTATTATTATTATTATTATTATTATTTTAAAAAAACAGGTCAAATCCAAAAGATGTATTAAAATGGAAGAAGGACAAAAATGAGGGAACTAGGCCAAAACCTAAAAAACTAAGAAACTCTAAAACTAGGCAACCCTTGAAGGTTCCTTGTATAATCACTAATTACATTTGAGTGGAGATTATCCCACTAAGCAAAGTTTCAATATTAGCTACAATTAAAATTTCAATAAAAAAACAAAAATAATGCACACCTGCGCATCGCGCGGGTCCTAATCTAGTAATATATTAAATCTAATGCAACAGATTATATTACGACACCTCATAAGCCATGTAGATATATATTGCCACATCAATTAAAATCCTATGTGTCACACTTAAGATTGAATCTAACAACAAATTTGCATAACTTCACTTCAACTTCTATCCAAAATTCATATGTTACAACCACCTTATCATCTCCCACTAGAGTTACTAATAATTAAACACAATTATCACAAACCTTAAATTCCTAATTTATTTTTTATAATTATTTTTATTCTCTCAATTTTTTTATTAGAACTTCTCACCTTCCCTCTATACTTTGTTCCATATCCTTTAATTGTTTTTTTATAGAGTTAAATATATAAACAACATAACACTATTTTGATATATATCAAAAAATACTTAGCACAAAAATAAATTGACGCTTAAAAAATAAACTAAAATAACTAATTAATGACTCACAAGAATATTATATTAAAAATATATAAAACTCTTATAAAATGTAATAATAACTATAACAAATATTTTAAATTAAGCAAACATTACTAATTAATAAAAATTTAAGAAAAAAAAAGAATACATTATCCCAAATTATAAGATGTTATTCTATGGACAAACATAAAATACTATACTTACACCTTATTTATTTGAACTTTTCCTTAAACATAAATAACAAATGTGTTTTAGATTAAAAAAATAAATGAACTAATTAGATAAGTTTAATTAAAAAAAATAATACAATTGAACTAAAATGATTTATATCTAATTACATAGATTTATTCCTAATTACATAGAAGTATCCTATAATATAATATATGTCATATAATCTATTTTTGTCACGTCAATTAAAATCCTATGTGTCACTCTTAGAATTAAATATAATAACAAAGTTTTACAATTGTTCATCATCTCTTCATAATAATCATAAAATTTAAAACTATTTTGTCTTATTCTTTATTTAGTTTCATACCATAAACTTATATTATCAACTATAATTATGAAATTTAAGAATTACGTTCTTTGTTTAATATCATTTCATATATATTATTTTAACACGTGTACTCTCAAATCATATCAATAATTATGAAATATATTTCATGTTATTGGATTGCGCATAATTTTTTTATACACTTATGTATATATCCTCAAAAATATTCTAATAAATCATGTTAATAATATTACATAAATTCACATAGAAACAATTAAATGTATTTGAAACTATGAGGATAAAAAATGGAAGAGATTTATTTTTTAAAAATTCAACATATTTATGTTATTTTACTTGATTATCCTAAATGTGTAGTTTGAAATAAAATATTATAAATATAAGTTGACAAATCATAGTTATCAAAATAAAATATTTTTTTTGTCACAAATAAATTACCAACTAGGGATGAAACTATTATTATTATTATTATTATTATTATTATTATTATTATTATTATTATTATTATTATTTTAAAAAAACAGGTCAAATCCAAAAGATGTATTAAAATGGAAGAAGGACAAAAATGAGGGAACTAGGCCAAAACCTAAAAAACTAAGAAACTCTAAAACTAGGCAACCCTTGAAGGTTCCTTGTATAATCACTAATTACATTTGAGTGGAGATTATCCCACTAAGTAAAGTTTCAATATTAGCTACAATTAAAATTTCAATAAAAAAACAAAAATAATGCACACCTGCGCATCGCGCGGGTCCTAATCTAGTAATATATTAAATCTAATGCAGCAGATTATATTACGACACCTCATATGCCATGTAGATATATATTGCCACATCAATTAAAATCCTATGTGTCACACTTAAGATTGAATCTAACAACAAATTTGCATAACTTCACTTCAACTTCTATCCAAAATTCATATGTTACAACCACCTTATCATCTCCCACTAGAGTTACTAATAATTAAACACAATTATCACAAACCTTAAATTCCTAATTTATTTTTTATAATTATTTTTATTCTCTCAATTTTTTTATTAGAACTTCTCACCTTCCCTCTATACTTTGTTCCATATCCTTTATTTGTTTTTTTATAGAGTTAAATATATAAACAACATAACACTATTTTGATATATATCAAAAAATACTTAGCACAAAAATAAATTGACGCTTAAAAAATAAACTAAAATAACTAATTAATGACTCACAAGAATATTATATTAAAAATATATAAAACTCTTATAAAATGTAATAATAAATATAACAAATATTTTAAATTAAGCAAACATTACTAATTAATAAAAATTTAAGAAAAAAAAAGAATACATTATCCCAAATTATAAGATGTTATTCTATGGACAAACATAAAATACTATACTTACACCTTATTTATTTGCACTTTTCCTTAAACATAAATAACAAATGTGTTTTAGATTAAAAAAATAAATGAACTAATTAGATAAGTTTAATTAAAAAAAATAATACAATTGAACTAAAATGATTTATATCTAATTACATAGATTTATTCCTAATTACATAGAAGTATCCTATAATATAATATATGTCATATAATCTATTTTTGTCACATCAATTAAAATCCTATGTGTCACTCTTAGAATTAAATATAATAACAAAGTTTTACAATTGTTCATCATCTCTTCATAATAATCATAAAATTTAAAACTATTTTGTCTTATTCTTTATTTAGTTTCATACCATAAACTTATATTATCAACTATAATTATGAAATTTAAGAATTACGTTCTTTGTTTAATATCATTTCATATATATTATTTTAACACGTGTACTCTCAAATCATATCAATAATTATGAAATATATTTCATGTTATTGGATTGCGCATAATTTTTTTATACACTTATGTATATATCCTCAAAAATATTCTAATAAATCATGTTAATAATATTACATAAATTCACATAGAAACAATTAAATGTATTTGAAACTATGAGGATAAAAATTGGAAGAGATTTATTTTTTAAAAATTCAACATATTTATGTTATTTTACTTGATTATCCTAAATGTGTAGTTTGAAATAAAATATTATAAATATAAGTTGACAAATCATAGTTATCAAAATAAAATTTTTTTTTTGTCACAAATAAATTACCAACTAGGGATGAAACTATTATTATTATTATTATTATTATTATTATTATTATTATTATTATTATTATTATTATTATTATTTTAAAAAAACAGGTCAAATCCAAAAGATGTATTAAAATGGAAGAAGGACAAAAATGAGGGAACTAGGCCAAAACCTAAAAAACTAAGAAACTCTAAAACTAGGCAACCCTTGAAGGTTCCTTGTATAATCACTAATTACATTTGAGTGGAGATTATCCCACTAAGTAAAGTTTCAATATTAGCTACAATTAAAATTTCAATAAAAAAACAAAAATAATGCACACCTGCGCATCGCGCGGGTCCTAATCTAGTAATATATTAAATCTAATGCAGCAGATTATATTACGACACCTCATAAGCCATGTAGATATATATTGCCACATCAATTAAAATCCTATGTGTCACACTTAAGATTGAATCTAACAACAAATTTGCATAACTTCACTTCAACTTCTATCCAAAATTCATATGTTACAACCACCTTATCATCTCCCACTAGAGTTACTAATAATTAAACACAATTATCACAAACCTTAAATTCCTAATTTATTTTTTATAATTATTTTTATTCTCTCAATTTTTTTATTAGAACTTCTCACCTTCCCTCTATACTTTGTTCCATATCCTTTATTTGTTTTTTTATAGAGTTAAATATATAAACAACATAACACTATTTTGATATATATCAAAAAATACTTAGCACAAAAATAAATTGACGCTTAAAAAATAAACTAAAATAACTAATTAATGACTCACAAGAATATTATATTAAAAATATATAAAACTCTTATAAAATGTAATAATAAATATAACAAATATTTTAAATTAAGCAAACATTACTAATTAATAAAAATTTAAGAAAAAAAAAGAATACATTATCCCAAATTATAAGATGTTATTCTATGGACAAACATAAAATACTATACTTACACCTTATTTATTTGCACTTTTCCTTAAACATAAATAACAAATGTGTTTTAGATTAAAAAAATAAATGAACTAATTAGATAAGTTTAATTAAAAAAAATAATACAATTGAACTAAAATGATTTATATCTAATTACATAGATTTATTCCTAATTACATAGAAGTATCCTATAATATAATATATGTCATATAATCTATTTTTGTCACATCAATTAAAATCCTATGTGTCACTCTTAGAATTAAATATAATAACAAAGTTTTACAATTGTTCATCATCTCTTCATAATAATCATAAAATTTAAAACTATTTTGTCTTATTCTTTATTTAGTTTCATACCATAAACTTATATTATCAACTATAATTATGAAATTTAAGAATTACGTTCTTTGTTTAATATCATTTCATATATATTATTTTAACACGTGTACTCTCAAATCATATCAATAATTATGAAATATATTTCATGTTATTGGATTGCGCATAATTTTTTTATACACTTATGTATATATCCTCAAAAATATTCTAATAAATCATGTTAATAATATTACATAAATTCACATAGAAACAATTAAATGTATTTGAAACTATGAGGATAAAAATTGGAAGAGATTTATTTTTTAAAAATTCAACATATTTATGTTATTTTACTTGATTATCCTAAATGTGTAGTTTGAAATAAAATATTATAAATATAAGTTGACAAATCATAGTTATCAAAATAAAATTTTTTTTTTGTCACAAATAAATTACCAACTAGGGATGAAACTATTATTATTATTATTATTATTATTATTATTATTATTATTATTATTATTATTATTATTATTTTAAAAAAACAGGTCAAATCCAAAAGATGTATTAAAATGGAAGAAGGACAAAAATGAGGGAACTAGGCCAAAACCTAAAAAACTAAGAAACTCTAAAACTAGGCAACCCTTGAAGGTTCCTTGTATAATCACTAATTACATTTGAGTGGAGATTATCCCACTAAGTAAAGTTTCAATATTAGCTACAATTAAAATTTCAATAAAAAAACAAAAATAATGCACACCTGCGCATCGCGCGGGTCCTAATCTAGTAATATATTAAATCTAATGCAGCAGATTATATTACGACACCTCATAAGCCATGTAGATATATATTGCCACATCAATTAAAATCCTATGTGTCACACTTAAGATTGAATCTAACAACAAATTTGCATAACTTCACTTCAACTTCTATCCAAAATTCATATGTTACAACCACCTTATCATCTCCCACTAGAGTTACTAATAATTAAACACAATTATCACAAACCTTAAATTCCTAATTTATTTTTTATAATTATTTTTATTCTCTCAATTTTTTTATTAGAACTTCTCACCTTCCCTCTATACTTTGTTCCATATCCTTTATTTGTTTTTTTATAGAGTTAAATATATAAACAACATAACACTATTTTGATATATATCAAAAAATACTTAGCACAAAAATAAATTGACGCTTAAAAAATAAACTAAAATAACTAATTAATGACTCACAAGAATATTATATTAAAAATATATAAAACTCTTATAAAATGTAATAATAAATATAACAAATATTTTAAATTAAGCAAACATTACTAATTAATAAAAATTTAAGAAAAAAAAAGAATACATTATCCCAAATTATAAGATGTTATTCTATGGACAAACATAAAATACTATACTTACACCTTATTTATTTGCACTTTTCCTTAAACATAAATAACAAATGTGTTTTAGATTAAAAAAATAAATGAACTAATTAGATAAGTTTAATTAAAAAAAATAATACAATTGAACTAAAATGATTTATATCTAATTACATAGATTTATTCCTAATTACATAGAAGTATCCTATAATATAAGATATGTCATATAATCTATTTTTGTCACGTCAATTAAAATCCTATGTGTCACTCTTAGAATTAAATATAATAACAAAGTTTTACAATTGTTCATCATCTCTTCATAATAATCATAAAATTTAAAACTATTTTGTCTTATTCTTTATTTAGTTTCATACCATAAACTTATATTATCAACTATAATTATGAAATTTAAGAATTACGTTCTTTGTTTAATATCATTTCATATATATTATTTTAACACGTGTACTCTCAAATCATATCAATAATTATGAAATATATTTCATGTTATTGGATTGCGCATAATTTTTTTATACACTTATGTATATATCCTCAAAAATATTCTAATAAATCATGTTAATAATATTACATAAATTTACATAGAAACAATTAAATGTATTTGAAACTATGAGGATAAAAATTGGAAGAGATTTATTTTTTAAAAATTCAACATATTTATGTTATTTTACTTGATTATCCTAAATGTGTAGTTTGAAATAAAATATTATAAATATAAGTTGACAAATCATAGTTATCAAAATAAAATATTTTTTTTGTCACAAATAAATTACCAACTAGGGATGAAACTATTATTATTATTATTATTATTATTATTATTATTATTATTATTATTATTATTATTATTATTTTAAAAAAACAGGTCAAATCCAAAAGATGTATTAAAATGGAAGAAGGACAAAAATGAGGGAACTAGGCCAAAACCTAAAAAACTAAGAAACTCTAAAACTAGGCAACCCTTGAAGGTTCCTTGTATAATCACTAATTACATTTGAGTGGAGATTATCCCTGTAATACCCCGTAAATTTATAAACGCTCTGGTTAATATTATTATGATCAACTGGGTTCCGGAGTACTCTGAACAATTATTTGATAAAATAATTAGAGTAAACTGACGAACTCATAGTTGATTAAATTAATAGTATTTAACGTTGAGTTTTATTCTTTCGCGCATTTGAGCTAATTTGGACATTTAGTAGTATTGCTAATTGATGGAAATTATTTTCTTTACTATGTTTTCCTTTCTCATTTGTAAAACAAACAAAGGATAGTAAAGAGAAAGGGAAAAGGAAGAGAAGGAAAGGAAGGAGGAGGAACAAGAGAGGAAAATTTCCCAAAAGCTCAAGATCATCATCAATTCATCTGTTTTTCGTTCAATCGTCTCCGCATCAACCTCCTCGTCTAGTAATCCAGGTGGGTTCTAGTTAGACTCTTTAGGGTAGAGTTTTATTGAGTTAGAGTTATATTGGTATTATGGAAATTGATTAATTTTGCATGAAATTCATGAATCTAGCTGCTAAATGCAATGTGTGATTGTATGTTTATACCAATGGTTATGTTATAATATGTTTTGATGAATTTTAGATTGGAAAAAATGGGATTTTGGGGTTGAATTGAATCAACCCGTAGCAGACAGATTCTGCAGGAAAATTTCTGGGTTCAAACTGCCCATACGCGTATCACGCAGGGCTATACGCGTATTGACTTGGGCAATACGCGTATGGATGTGAAGAAAATTGGGCGTTACGCGTATGGACAAGGCAATGCGCGTATGAGACATGGTGGTACGCGTATTGGACTTTTACAAGTGAATTTTGAAGGAAAATAGCCTTGCCCATACGCGTATGGCCTTGGGCAATACGCGTATGGCTGGGCGAGAATCTTAGGCAATACGCGTACGGGGAGTGCCAATACGCGTATGGCCAGGGGACTTGCAGAATTCTGCTGTTGTGATATTTTATTTTCGATCGTTTGTTTCCAATGCCGTAACTTTTTATCCGTAACTCGGAATGGAACAATTTTGGTATCGTTGGAAAGGTAATAAAATGTACTTTATTATTACATGGGTTTTAAGATTGACGGCCGATTTAATTATATCGGAATCGTTGGAATTGTGTCGTTTTGTTGATTTTGGTGTGTAATGGTTGTTGAAAATGTAAGCATGATTAAAATATGGAATAAGTAGAGTGATGACAATTACCCTAAGCAGTGTCGGAAAAATATAAATGATTAAACACTAGTATGGAACATGTGTGTTAACCGTTTGGTTGTGATAAGGCATAATGGCCTTGAGATTGTCGAATACAATCAAGTCTTTGTGAGATCACGTAATCGTAACCGGTTATTATTGTTTTTGCGAGTGCGTTTCATGGGTCTCGAGCTCCTCTGAAACATGTGCACCACTACTTGGCAGGTTTGATTCCCGCATTTCATTTTAGTACGAATGGCGCCCATGGAGCGTAGGCTTGTGACGGTATAAGGCCCGTGAGAAGTGACGGTTCATAACGGTTAATGGCCCGTAGAACCCGAATCCATTCGTATGTCAAGTAGGTTGCAAGGATCCATGACCCGGGTCGACTTCTAGACGTAGAAGAGGACGGGAATAGGGGATACCTTGGCATGGTTATCGATTAGTGATATTGTGAGTTGATGAACTCATAACATGTTTCCATATAGTGTGTGTGTACTCACGGTCACTCCCCTTTTCCCCTTTTGACTTGAGTTAGGTTTGTTAGAACCTTGTAGAGCCGAGAGGACTTTAAGATAGGGAACTCACGGAGATTTGATGTATCTCACCCCACTGTTGTTGTTTACATCACAGGTTCTGCAGGTTTAGCGAAGGGTAAGGACAAGGTTATTTGACTTTCCTTACGGATCGTGGTTTTGTGATGGCATGGCTTCCGCTATGGCGTTATGTTTTGAGATCATTGTTTTGATCTAGTTCTTAGTTTTTATCATTTTGGAACATCTTGTATATGTAATGCCTTAGACTTTTAGTTCTTTTGTATTAGAGGCATTTATATATATAATGTGTTAACTAGGAACTTATTATGTTTCAGTACCAAAAAGTGGGATTCATGTATAATATATGATTTGAGGCATGTATTGTATATGGTCTTTACAGTTGGTATCAAAGCCTGGTTGTATCCTCGACCTAGCCATGAAATAGTATAAGTGTTTCTTTCCGTTTCATATGTGTTGTGTCGCTATGGGTCTTAAGTGTTATATTTATGGTATTGAGCCTGATCAACTTAATTCTATCTATATGACATTTAGGAACATGGTTGACGGACACAGAAACAATCGTGGTAGACCCACAAATACTCCAGCTGGGATGAATCCGCCAGGCGGCGATGCAAATGCTTCTTTGTATCAGTTTGTGCGACAGATGCAGCAGCAGCAGAACCAGTTCATGCAACATATGGTGCAACGGATGAATGTAGGTCTTCATCCTCGAGTGGTTGTCCCAGAGATTGTAGGTGGGAGTTTTCGGGATTTTCTCCGCATGAATCCTCCAGAATTTCATGGCGGAATGGATCCTGTGAGAGCTCATGACTGGATTGCTGGCATGGAGAGAATTTTTCTGATAATTTGCTGTAGTGAGGAGAACAAGGTAGTGTTTGCTTCTCACTCACTGAGGGGTCCGGCTGAGAGATGGTGGGAGGTTGCTTCAGCTTTTATGACTATGCAAGGTGTACCTAAAGTGTGGGAGCAATTCAGGCCTATTTTTATTAAAAAGTATCTTCCTAGTTCTTTAAGGATTCGAAGAGAGCCTGAAACCCAGCAGTTGAGGCAATATGATATGATAGAGGATAGCTTGAGGGAAGTTCAGACAGAAGGGGATTCGCGTAGGCCGAATCAGAACGAGTGTGGAAGGTCAGGCCAACAGTTTCGGTCTAAGCAGCAGGCTTTCAAAAGGAAACAGATCCAGAAATCTCAAACGGGTGCATCTCCTGTGTGTTGCACATGTGGTAAGATGCATTTTGGTATATGTAGCTTCAAAGGGGTGAAGTGTTATCAATGTCAGAAGGTGGGACACATTGCGAGGGATTGTCCTCAGAATAGGAATCAGACGCAAAGGGAGGAAGCAAAAGGCGATGACCTTGGAATTTCGGGTACGTGCTTCGTTAACGGATATCCTTGTTTTGTTTTATTGGATTGCGGTGCAACATATTCTTTTGTGTCCAGGTGTGTGTGAAAATTTTGTTTTGTCTATGAATAATAGAGTTTTCCAGATCGACCTTATTAGTATACCGCTTAAGAAAGTGGATGTTGTTCTGGGAATGGTTTGGCTTTCAGTTAATTCGGTTGTTATCGGTTGTGAAGAGAAGTTAATCATTATTCCATCTGCTGGGGCTACTTCTAAGGATGCGTTATTGACGATTTTAGGAAGTACGGTAAGAATGGTAGACTTCTTATTCGAGAAGGAGAAATCTGTTTTAATGGTTCTTCCTAAGGAAGGAGGTAGTGACCAGCAAGTTCTGAGTATTCCTATAGTGGGTGAGTTTTCCGAAGTGTTTCCAGAGAATGTTACTACTCTTTCCTCCGGAGAGAGGAGTTGAGTTCTCTATTGACCTGATACCAGGAACGGCTCCTGTATCCGTTTCTCCGTATCGGATGGCGCCGCTTGGGTTAAGAGAATTAGAGGACCAGTTGGAAGACTTGATGTCTAAGCACCTTGTTAGATCTAGTGTTTCACCTTGGGGAGCTCCAGTGTTATTGGTAAAGAAGGAAAGATGGGGGAATGCGTTTATGCATCGATTATCGTAAGTTGAATAAAGTGACTATTAAGAACAAGTATCCCTTACCAAGGATAGACGACTTGTTAGATGAATTAAAAGGAGCCTGTGTGTTCTCAAAGATTGATTTACGGTCGGGTTATCATCAGATTCGAGTGAAGAGTTCCGATGTGCCAAAGACTGCATTTAGAACCCGTTACGGTCATTACGACTTCCTAGTGATGCCTTTCGGTGTGACTAATGCTCCAGTGGTTTTTGTGGATTGCACGAATCGAATAGTTCAGACTTACTTGGACCCATCTATGATAATCTTTATTGATGACATTCTTATTTATTCTCGTACTCCACAAAAGTGCGAAGAACATCTGAGGATTGTCTTATCGGTCTTGCAAGAGAAGCAATTGTTTGCTAAGTTGAGCAAGTGTGAGTTTTGGATGTCGGAAGTTAATTTTCTTGGACATGTTATATCTCAGGGTGGTGTGGTGGTAGATCCATCAAAAGTAGAAGTAGTGATTAATTGGGAGAGACCGAGAAATGTTACAGAAGTTAGAAGTTTCTTGGAATGGACAGGTTACTATGGAAGATTTATTAACAGCTTTTCTCAATTGGCCTTACCAATGACGAAACTTACTCGGAAGAATGTTGCTTTGGAGTGGGATTCGGGTTGTGAACAGAGTTTTATGAAATTAAAGGAGAGTTTGACGAGTGCTCCAGTATTAATCATTCCTGATCCTAATAGCTCTTATGAAGTGTTCTGTGATACTTCTAAGAGGGGATTAGGGGGTGTTCTGATGCAAGGTGGTCAAGTAGTAGCTTATGCTTCTCGACAGTTGAAAGTTCATGAGAAGAATTATCCAACTCATGACTTGGAACTAGCTCCTGTGTTGTTTGCACTGAAGGTGTGACGTCATTACTAGTATGGTGTACGTTTTGAAATGTTCAGTGACCACAAAAGTTTGAAGTAATTGTTTGACCAAAAAGAGTTGAATATGCGACAAAGAAGATGGATGGAATACTTGAAAGATTATGACTTAGAATTGAAGTATCATCCGGGAAAGGTGAATAAAGTAGCGGACGCCTTAAGTCGAAAAATGGTTCATAGTGCAAAATTGATGATTTTTGGAATATTCGTTGTTGGAAAAGTTTAGAGATCTTAATCCCCGGTTTGTGTGGACTCCGAATGGTGTAATCATGGGAATTGGAATGTCAATTCTACTTTAAGAATGGAGATTCAACAAGAGCAAATGTTAGAGGAGGAGTTACAAGATGGGATTGTTCTGTTTAATCAAAGGAATTGTGTTCCGAAAGATGAAGCGTTAAAAAGGAAGATTCTAGACGAAGCTCATAAAGGTACTGTTACGATACATCCTGGTTCTTCGAAGGTGTATCAGGATTTAAAGAAGGATTATTGGTGGTCCGGGATGAAAAAGGATATAGCAGAATATGTGTCAGAATGTGCAGTATGTCAACAGGTGAAGATTGAACACCAAAGACCGGGCGGTCTGTTACGACCTTTGGATATTCCAGTTTGGAAGTGGAGTAGTATCTCTATAGATTTTGCAGTAGGTTTACCTCGTACACTAGGAGGTTAAGATTCTATTTGAGTAATTGTGGATCGACTAACGAAATCTGCACACTTCTTAGCTGTAAAGACTACTTATAAGGCAAGTCATCTTGCAAGGTTGTTTATTGCTGAGATTGTGAGATTGCATGGTATTCCTTCTAGTATTGTGTCCGATAGAGATCCGAAGTTTACTTCGAGATTTTGGAAAGTGTTCCAACAAGCGATGGGTACGAATTTGTGTTTGAGCACGTCGAATCATCCTCAAACGGATGGTCAGACTGAACGAACAATACAAACGATGGAGGATATGTTAAGAGCTTGTGTGTTAGAGAGTAGAGGGAATTGGAAAGAACTTTTGCCGTTAATTGAGTTTTCATATAACAATAGTTACCATGCGAGCATCGGTATGGCTTCTTATGAAGCATTGTATGGGAGGAAGTGTAGAACACCTTTGTGTTGGGTAGAAGTTGGCGAAGATAGAATTATAGGACCCGAGATTATTCAAGAGACTACGGAAAAGATTCGAATGATCCGCGAGAAGGTTAAACAAGCACAAGATCGCCAAAAGAGTTATGCGGATAATCGTAGGAGACCTTTGGAATTTGAGGAAGGTGACCATGTATTTCTGAAAGTTACTCCGAGATTGAGATTGAAAGGACCGGTTAAGTCGCGTAAGTTAAGTCCGAGATACGTGGGACCGTATCAGATTTTAGAAAGGATTGGTGAAGTTGCTTATAGATTAGCCTTACCACCCTCTCTATTCGAGATGCATGACGTTTTTCACGTATCTCAGCTCCGTAAGTTTATTCCTGATCCTCTTCAGCCAATTCTACCCGAATCAGTGGAAATTGAAGCGGATTTGACTTTTAGACCACAACCGAGTTGTGTTGTGGGAAGGGAAACAAAAGTGTTAAGGAACAAAGATATTCCACTTGTTAAGGTGCAATGGGATATGACGCTTCCGGGCGATGCTACTTGGGAACTAGAATCGGAGATGCGAGATTCATATCCACATCTGTTCGAGTAATCTTCTAAATTCGAGGACGAATTTCTATTTAAGGGGGGGAGGATGTAATACCCCGTAAATTTATAAACGCTCTGGTTAATATTATTATGATCAACTGGGTTCCGGAGTACTCTGAACAATTATTTGATAAAATAATTAGAGTAAACTGACGAACTCATAGTTGATTAAATTAATAGTATTTAACGTTGAGTTTTATTCTTTCGCGCATTTGAGCTAATTTGGACATTTAGTAGTATTGCTAATTGATGGAAATTATTTTCTTTACTATGTTTTCCTTTCTCATTTGTAAAACAAACAAAGGATAGTAAAGAGAAAGGGAAAAGGAAGAGAAGGAAAGGAAGGAGGAGGAACAAGAGAGGAAAATTTCCCAAAAGCTCAAGATCATCATCAATTCATCTGTTTTTCGTTCAATCGTCTCCGCATCAACCTCCTCGTCTAGTAATCCAGGTGGGTTCTAGTTAGACTCTTTAGGGTAGAGTTTTATTGAGTTAGAGTTATATTGGTATTATGGAAATTGATTAATTTTGCATGAAATTCATGAATCTAGCTGCTAAATGCAATGTGTGATTGTATGTTTATACCAATGGTTATGTTATAATATGTTTTGATGAATTTTAGATTGGAAAAAATGGGATTTTGGGGTTGAATTGAATCAACCCGTAGCAGACAGATTCTGCAGGAAAATTTCTGGGTTCAAACTGCCCATACGCGTATCACGCAGGGCTATACGCGTATTGACTTGGGCAATACGCGTATGGATGTGAAGAAAATTGGGCGTTACGCGTATGGACAAGGCAATGCGCGTATGAGACATGGTGGTACGCGTATTGGACTTTTACAAGTGAATTTTGAAGGAAAATAGCCTTGCCCATACGCGTATGGCCTTGGGCAATACGCGTATGGCTGGGCGAGAATCTTAGGCAATACGCGTACGGGGAGTGCCAATACGCGTATGGCCAGGGGACTTGCAGAATTCTGCTGTTGTGATATTTTATTTTCGATCGTTTGTTTCCAATGCCGTAACTTTTTATCCGTAACTCGGAATGGAACAATTTTGGTATCGTTGGAAAGGTAATAAAATGTACTTTATTATTACATGGGTTTTAAGATTGACGGCCGATTTAATTATATCGGAATCGTTGGAATTGTGTCGTTTTGTTGATTTTGGTGTGTAATGGTTGTTGAAAATGTAAGCATGATTAAAATATGGAATAAGTAGAGTGATGACAATTACCCTAAGCAGTGTCGGAAAAATATAAATGATTAAACACTAGTATGGAACATGTGTGTTAACCGTTTGGTTGTGATAAGGCATAATGGCCTTGAGATTGTCGAATACAATCAAGTCTTTGTGAGATCACGTAATCGTAACCGGTTATTATTGTTTTTGCGAGTGCGTTTCATGGGTCTCGAGCTCCTCTGAAACATGTGCACCACTACTTGGCAGGTTTGATTCCCGCATTTCATTTTAGTACGAATGGCGCCCATGGAGCGTAGGCTTGTGACGGTATAAGGCCCGTGAGAAGTGACGGTTCATAACGGTTAATGGCCCGTAGAACCCGAATCCATTCGTATGTCAAGTAGGTTGCAAGGATCCATGACCCGGGTCGACTTCTAGACGTAGAAGAGGACGGGAATAGGGGATACCTTGGCATGGTTATCGATTAGTGATATTGTGAGTTGATGAACTCATAACATGTTTCCATATAGTGTGTGTGTACTCACGGTCACTCCCCTTTTCCCCTTTTGACTTGAGTTAGGTTTGTTAGAACCTTGTAGAGCCGAGAGGACTTTAAGATAGGGAACTCATGGAGATTTGATGTATCTCACCCCACTGTTGTTGTTTACATCACAGGTTCTGCAGGTTTAGCGAAGGGTAAGGACAAGGTTATTTGACTTTCCTTACGGATCGTGGTTTTGTGATGGCATGGCTTCCGCTATGGCGTTATGTTTTGAGATCATTGTTTTGATCTAGTTCTTAGTTTTTATCATTTTGGAACATCTTGTATATGTAATGCCTTAGACTTTTAGTTCTTTTGTATTAGAGGCATTTATATATATAATGTGTTAACTAGGAACTTATTATGTTTCAGTACCAAAAAGTGGGATTCATGTATAATATATGATTTGAGGCATGTATTGTATATGGTCTTTACAATCCCACTAAGCAAAGTTTCAATATTAGCTACAATTAAAATTTCAATAAAAAAACAAAAATAATGCACACCTGCGCATCGCGCGGGTCCTAATCTAGTAATATATTAAATCTAATGCAACAGATTATATTACGACACCTCATATGCCATGTAGATATATATTGCCACATCAATTAAAATCCTATGTGTCACACTTAAGATTGAATCTAATAACAAATTTGCATAACTTCACTTCAACTTCTATCCAAAATTCATATGTTACAACCACCTTATCATCTCCCACTAGAGTTACTAATAATTAAACACAATTATCACAAACCTTAAATTCCTAATTTATTTTTTATAATTATTTTTATTCTCTCAATTTTTTTATTAGAACTTCTCACCTTCCCTCTATACTTTGTTCCATATCCTTTATTTGTTTTTTTATAGAGTTAAATATATAAACAACATAACACTATTTTGATATATATCAAAAAATACTTAGCACAAAAATAAATTGACGCTTAAAAAATAAACTAAAATAACTAATTAATGACTCACAAGAATATTATATTAAAAATATATAAAACTCTTATAAAATGTAATAATAACTATAACAAATATTTTAAATTAAGCAAACATTACTAATTAATAAAAATTTAAGAAAAAAAAAGAATACATTATCCCAAATTATAAGATGTTATTCTATGGACAAACATAAAATACTATACTTACACCTTATTTATTTGAACTTTTCCTTAAACATAAATAACAAATGTGTTTTAGATTAAAAAAATAAATGAACTAATTAGATAAGTTTAATTAAAAAAAATAATACAATTGAACTAAAATGATTTATATCTAATTACATAGATTTATTCCTAATTACATAGAAGTATCCTATAATATAATATATGTCATATAATCTATTTTTGTCACGTCAATTAAAATCCTATGTGTCACTCTTAGAATTAAATATAATAACAAAGTTTTACAATTGTTCATCATCTCTTCATAATAATCATAAAATTTAAAACTATTTTGTCTTATTCTTTATTTAGTTTCATACCATAAACTTATATTATCAACTATAATTATGAAATTTAAGAATTACGTTCTTTGTTTAATATCATTTCATATATATTATTTTAACACGTGTACTCTCAAATCATATCAATAATTATGAAATATATTTCATGTTATTGGATTGCGCATAATTTTTTTATACACTTATGTATATATCCTCAAAAATATTCTAATAAATCATGTTAATAATATTACATAAATTCACATAGAAACAATTAAATCTATTTGAAACTATGAGGATAAAAAATGGAAGAGATTTATTTTTTAAAAATTCAACATATTTATGTTATTTTACTTGATTATCCTAAATGTGTAGTTTGAAATAAAATATTATAAATATAAGTTGACAAATCATAGTTATCAAAATAAAATATTTTTTTTGTCACAAATAAATTACCAACTAGGGATGAAACTATTATTATTACTATTATTATTATTATTATTATTATTATTATTATTATTATTATTATTTTAAAAAAACAGGTCAAATCCAAAAGATGTATTAAAATGGAAGAAGGACAAAAATGAGGGAACTAGGCCAAAACCTAAAAAACTAAGAAACTCTAAAACTAGGCAACCCTTGAAGGTTCCTTGTATAATCACTAATTACATTTGAGTGGAGATTATCCCACTAAGCAAAGTTTCAATATTAGCTACAATTAAAATTTCAATAAAAAAACAAAAATAATGCACACCTGCGCATCGCGCGGGTCCTAATCTAGTAATATATTAAATCTAATGCAACAGATTATATTACGACACCTCATATGCCATGTAGATATATATTGCCACATCAATTAAAATCCTATGTGTCACACTTAAGATTGAATCTAACAACAAATTTGCATAACTTCACTTCAACTTCTATCCAAAATTCATATGTTACAACCACCTTATCATCTCCCACTAGAGTTACTAATAATTAAACACAATTATCACAAACCTTAAATTCCTAATTTATTTTTTATAATTATTTTTATTCTCTCAATTTTTTTATTAGAACTTCTCACCTTCCCTCTATACTTTGTTCCATATCCTTTATTTGTTTTTTTATAGAGTTAAATATATAAACAACATAACACTATTTTGATATATATCAAAAAATACTTAGCACAAAAATAAATTGACGCTTAAAAAATAAACTAAAATAACTAATTAATGACTCACAAGAATATTATATTAAAAATATATAAAACTCTTATAAAATGTAATAATAACTATAACAAATATTTTAAATTAAGCAAACATTACTAATTAATAAAAATTTAAGAAAAAAAAAGAATACATTATCCCAAATTATAAGATGTTATTCTATGGACAAACATAAAATACTATACTTACACCTTATTTATTTGAACTTTTCCTTAAACATAAATAACAAATGTGTTTTAGATTAAAAAAATAAATGAACTAATTAGATAAGTTTAATTAAAAAAAATAATACAATTGAACTAAAATGATTTATATCTAATTACATAGATTTATTCCTAATTACATAGAAGTATCCTATAATATAATATATGTCATATAATCTATTTTTGTCACGTCAATTAAAATCCTATGTGTCACTCTTAGAATTAAATATAATAACAAAGTTTTACAATTGTTCATCATCTCTTCATAATAATCATAAAATTTAAAACTATTTTGTCTTATTCTTTATTTAGTTTCATACCATAAACTTATATTATCAACTATAATTATGAAATTTAAGAATTACGTTCTTTGTTTAATATCATTTCATATATATTATTTTAACACGTGTACTCTCAAATCATATCAATAATTATGAAATATATTTCATGTTATTGGATTGCGCATAATTTTTTTATACACTTATGTATATATCCTCAAAAATATTCTAATAAATCATGTTAATAATATTACATAAATTCACATAGAAACAATTAAATGTATTTGAAACTATGAGGATAAAAAATGGAAGAGATTTATTTTTTAAAAATTCAACATATTTATGTTATTTTACTTGATTATCCTAAATGTGTAGTTTGAAATAAAATATTATAAATATAAGTTGACAAATCATAGTTATCAAAATAAAATATTTTTTTTGTCACAAATAAATTACCAACTAGGGATGAAACTATTATTATTATTATTATTATTATTATTATTATTATTATTATTATTATTATTATTTTAAAAAAACAGGTCAAATCCAAAAGATGTATTAAAATGGAAGAAGGACAAAAATGAGGGAACTAGGCCAAAACCTAAAAAACTAAGAAACTCTAAAACTAGGCAACCCTTGAAGGTTCCTTGTATAATCACTAATTACATTTGAGTGGAGATTATCCCACTAAGTAAAGTTTCAATATTAGCTACAATTAAAATTTCAATAAAAAAACAAAAATAATGCACACCTGCGCATCGCGCGGGTCCTAATCTAGTAATATATTAAATCTAATGCAGCAGATTATATTACGACACCTCATATGCCATGTAGATATATATTGCCACATCAATTAAAATCCTATGTGTCACACTTAAGATTGAATCTAACAACAAATTTGCATAACTTCACTTCAACTTCTATCCAAAATTCATATGTTACAACCACCTTATCATCTCCCACTAGAGTTACTAATAATTAAACACAATTATCACAAACCTTAAATTCCTAATTTATTTTTTATAATTATTTTTATTCTCTCAATTTTTTTATTAGAACTTCTCACCTTCCCTCTATACTTTGTTCCATATCCTTTATTTGTTTTTTTATAGAGTTAAATATATAAACAACATAACACTATTTTGATATATATCAAAAAATACTTAGCACAAAAATAAATTGACGCTTAAAAAATAAACTAAAATAACTAATTAATGACTCACAAGAATATTATATTAAAAATATATAAAACTCTTATAAAATGTAATAATAAATATAACAAATATTTTAAATTAAGCAAACATTACTAATTAATAAAAATTTAAGAAAAAAAAAGAATACATTATCCCAAATTATAAGATGTTATTCTATGGACAAACATAAAATACTATACTTACACCTTATTTATTTGCACTTTTCCTTAAACATAAATAACAAATGTGTTTTAGATTAAAAAAATAAATGAACTAATTAGATAAGTTTAATTAAAAAAAATAATACAATTGAACTAAAATGATTTATATCTAATTACATAGATTTATTCCTAATTACATAGAAGTATCCTATAATATAATATATGTCATATAATCTATTTTTGTCACATCAATTAAAATCCTATGTGTCACTCTTAGAATTAAATATAATAACAAAGTTTTACAATTGTTCATCATCTCTTCATAATAATCATAAAATTTAAAACTATTTTGTCTTATTCTTTATTTAGTTTCATACCATAAACTTATATTATCAACTATAATTATGAAATTTAAGAATTACGTTCTTTGTTTAATATCATTTCATATATATTATTTTAACACGTGTACTCTCAAATCATATCAATAATTATGAAATATATTTCATGTTATTGGATTGCGCATAATTTTTTTATACACTTATGTATATATCCTCAAAAATATTCTAATAAATCATGTTAATAATATTACATAAATTCACATAGAAACAATTAAATGTATTTGAAACTATGAGGATAAAAATTGGAAGAGATTTATTTTTTAAAAATTCAACATATTTATGTTATTTTACTTGATTATCCTAAATGTGTAGTTTGAAATAAAATATTATAAATATAAGTTGACAAATCATAGTTATCAAAATAAAATATTTTTTTTGTCACAAATAAATTACCAACTAGGGATGAAACTATTATTATTATTATTATTATTATTATTATTATTATTATTATTATTATTATTATTATTATTATTTTAAAAAAACAGGTCAAATCCAAAAGATGTATTAAAATGGAAGAAGGACAAAAATGAGGGAACTAGGCCAAAACCTAAAAAACTAAGAAACTCTAAAACTAGGCAACCCTTGAAGGTTCCTTGTATAATCACTAATTACATTTGAGTGGAGATTATCCCACTAAGTAAAGTTTCAATATTAGCTACAATTAAAATTTCAATAAAAAAACAAAAATAATGCACACCTGCGCATCGCGCGGGTCCTAATCTAGTAATATATTAAATCTAATGCAGCAGATTATATTACGACACCTCATAAGCCATGTAGATATATATTGCCACATCAATTAAAATCCTATGTGTCACACTTAAGATTGAATCTAACAACAAATTTGCATAACTTCACTTCAACTTCTATCCAAAATTCATATGTTACAACCACCTTATCATCTCCCACTAGAGTTACTAATAATTAAACACAATTATCACAAACCTTAAATTCCTAATTTATTTTTTATAATTATTTTTATTCTCTCAATTTTTTTATTAGAACTTCTCACCTTCCCTCTATACTTTGTTCCATATCCTTTATTTGTTTTTTTATAGAGTTAAATATATAAACAACATAACACTATTTTGATATATATCAAAAAATACTTAGCACAAAAATAAATTGACGCTTAAAAAATAAACTAAAATAACTAATTAATGACTCACAAGAATATTATATTAAAAATATATAAAACTCTTATAAAATGTAATAATAAATATAACAAATATTTTAAATTAAGCAAACATTACTAATTAATAAAAATTTAAGAAAAAAAAAGAATACATTATCCCAAATTATAAGATGTTATTCTATGGACAAACATAAAATACTATACTTACACCTTATTTATTTGCACTTTTCCTTAAACATAAATAACAAATGTGTTTTAGATTAAAAAAATAAATGAACTAATTAGATAAGTTTAATTAAAAAAAATAATACAATTGAACTAAAATGATTTATATCTAATTACATAGATTTATTCCTAATAACATAGAAGTATCCTATAATATAATATATGTCATATAATCTATTTTTGTCACATCAATTAAAATCCTATGTGTCACTCTTAGAATTAAATATAATAAAAAAGTTTTACAATTGTTCATCATCTCTTCATAATAATCATAAAATTTAAAACTATTTTGTCTTATTCTTTATTTAGTTTCATACCATAAACTTATATTATCAACTATAATTATGAAATTTAAGAATTACGTTCTTTGTTTAATATCATTTCATATATATTATTTTAACACGTGTACTCTCAAATCATATCAATAATTATGAAATATATTTCATGTTATTGGATTGCGCATAATTTTTTTATACACTTATGTATATATCCTAAAAAATATTCTAATAAATCATCTTAATAATATTACATAAATTCACATAGAAACAATTAAATGTATTTGAAACTATGAGGATAAAAAATGGAAGAGATTTATTTTTTAAAAATTCAATATATTTATGTTATTTTACTTGATTATCCTAAATGTGTAGTTTGAAATAAAATATTATAAATATAAGTTGACAAATCATAGTTATCAAAATAAAATATTTTTTTTGTCACAAATAAATTACCAACTAGGGATGAAACTATTATTATTATTATTATTATTATTATTATTATTATTATTATAATTATTATTATTATTTTAAAAAAACAGGTCAAATCCAAAAGATGTATTAAAATGGAAGAAGGACAAAAATGAGAGAACTAGGCCAAAACCTAAAAAACAAAGAAACTCTAAAACTAGGCAACCCTTTAAGGTTCCTTGTATAATCACTAATTACATTTGAGTGGAGATTATCCCACTAAGCAAAGTTTCAATATTAGCTACAATTAAAATTTCAATAAAAAAACAAAAATAATGCACACCTGCGCATCGCGCGGGTCCTAATCTAGTAATATATTAAATCTAATGCAGCAGATTATATTACGACACCTCATATGCCATGTAGATATATATTGCCACATCAATTAAAATCCTATGTGTCACACTTAAGATTGAATCTAACAACAAATTTGCATAACTTCACTTCAACTTCTATCCAAAATTCATATGTTACAACCACCTTATCATCTCCCACTAGAGTTACTAATAATTAAACACAATTATCACAAACCTTAAATTCCTAATTTATTTTTTATAATTATTTTTATTCTCTCAATTTTTTTATTAGAACTTCTCACCTTCCCTCTATACTTTGTTCCATATCCTTTATTTGTTTTTTTATAGAGTTAAATATATAAACAACATAACACTATTTTGATATATATCAAAAAATACTTAGCACAAAAATAAATTGACGCTTAAAAAATAAACTAAAATAACTAATTAATGACTCACAAGAATATTATATTAAAAATATATAAAACTCTTATAAAATGTAATAATAAATATAAAAAATATTTTAAATTAAGCAAACATTACTAATTAATAAAAATTTAAGAAAAAAAAAGAATACATTATCCCAAATTATAAGATGTTATTCTATGGACAAACATAAAATACTATACTTACACCTTATTTATTTGCACTTTTCCTTAAACATAAATAACAAATGTGTTTTAGATTAAAAAAATAAATGAACTAATTAGATAAGTTTAATTAAAAAAAATAATACAATTGAACTAAAATGATTTATATCTAATTACATAGATTTATTCCTAATTACATAGAAGTATCCTATAATATAATATATGTCATATAATCTATTTTTGTCACATCAATTAAAATCCTATGTGTCACTCTTAGAATTAAATATAATAAAAAAGTTTTACAATTGTTCATCATCTCTTCATAATAATCATAAAATTTAAAACTATTTTGTCTTATTCTTTATTTAGTTTCATACCATAAACTTATATTATCAACTATAATTATGAAATTTAAGAATTACGTTCTTTGTTTAATATCATTTCATATATATTATTTTAACACGTGTACTCTCAAATCATATCAATAATTATGAAATATATTTCATGTTATTGGATTGCGCATAATTTTTTTATACACTTATGTATATATCCTCAAAAATATTCTAATAAATCATGTTAATAATATTACATAAATTCACATAGAAACAATTAAATGTATTTGAAACTATGAGGATAAAAATTGGAAGAGATTTATTTTTTAAAAATTCAACATATTTATGTTATTTTACTTGATTATCCTAAATGTGTAGTTTGAAATAAAATATTATAAATATAAGTTGACAAATCATAGTTATCAAAATAAAATATTTTTTTTGTCACAAATAAATTACCAACTAGGGATGAAACTATTATTATTATTATTATTATTATTATTATTATTATTATTATTATAATTATTATTATTATTTTAAAAAAACAGGTCAAATCCAAAAGATGTATTAAAATGGAAGAAGGACAAAAATGAGGGAACTAGGCCAAAACCTAAAAAACTAAGAAACTCTAAAACTAGGCAACCCTTGAAGGTTCCTTGTATAATCACTAATTACATTTGAGTGGAGATTATCCCACTAAGTAAAGTTTCAATATTAGCTACAATTAAAATTTCAATAAACAAACAAAAATAATGCACACCCGAGCATCGCGCGGGTCCTAATCTAGTAATATATTAAATCTAATGCAGCAGATTATATTACGACACCTCATATGCCATGTAGATAGATATTGCCACATCAATTAAAATCCTATGTGTCACACTTAAGATTGAATCTAACAACAAATTTGCATAACTTCACTTCAACTTCTATCCAAAATTCATATGTTACAACCACCTTATCATCTCCCACTAGAGTTACTAATAATTAAACACAATTATCACAAACCTTAAATTCCTAATTTATTTTTTATAATTATTTTTATTCTCTCAATTTTTTTATTAGAACTTCTCACCTTCCCTCTATACTTTGTTCCATATCCTTTATTTGTTTTTTTATAGAGTTAAATATATAAACAACATAACACTATTTTGATATATATCAAAAAATACTTAGCACAAAAATAAATTGACGCTTAAAAAATAAACTAAAATAACTAATTAATGACTCACAAGAATATTATATTAAAAATATATAAAACTCTTATAAAATGTAATAATAACTATAACAAATATTTTAAATTAAGCAAACATTACTAATTAATAAAAATTTAAGAAAAAAAAAGAATACATTATCCCAAATTATAAGATGTTATTCTATGGACAAACATAAAATACTATACTTACACCTTATTTATTTGAACTTTTCCTTAAACATAAATAACAAATGTGTTTTAGATTAAAAAAATAAATGAACTAATTAGATAAGTTTAATTAAAAAAAATAATACAATTGAACTAAAATGATTTATATCTAATTACATAGATTTATTCCTAATTACATAGAAGTATCCTATAATATAATATATGTCATATAATCTATTTTTGTCACGTCAATTAAAATCCTATGTGTCACTCTTAGAATTAAATATAATAAAAAAGTTTTACAATTGTTCATCATCTCTTCATAATAATCATAAAATTTAAAACTATTTTGTCTTATTCTTTATTTAGTTTCATACCATAAACTTATATTATCAACTATAATTATGAAATTTAAGAATTACGTTCTTTGTTTAATATCATTTCATATATATTATTTTAACACGTGTACTCTCAAATCATATCAATAATTATGAAATATATTTCATGTTATTGGATTGCGCATAATTTTTTTATACACTTATGTATATATCCTCAAAAATATTCTAATAAATCATGTTAATAATATTACATAAATTCACATAGAAACAATTAAATGTATTTGAAACTATGAGGATAAAAATTGGAAGAGATTTATTTTTTAAAAATTCAACATATTTATGTTATTTTACTTGATTATCCTAAATGTGTAGTTTGAAATAAAATATTATAAATATAAGTTGACAAATCATAGTTATCAAAATAAAATATTTTTTTTGTCACAAATAAATTACCAACTAGGGATGAAACTATTATTATTATTATTATTATTATTATTATTATTATTATTATTATTATTATTATTATTATAATTATTATTATTATTTTAAAAAAACAGGTCAAATCCAAAAGATGTATTAAAATGGAAGAAGGACAAAAATGAGGGAACTAGGCCAAAACCTAAAAAACTAAGAAACTCTAAAACTAGGCAACCCTTGAAGGTTCCTTGTATAATCACTAATTACATTTGAGTGGAGATTATCCCACTAAGTAAAGTTTCAATATTAGCTACAATTAAAATTTCAATAAACAAACAAAAATAATGCACACCCGAGCATCGCGCGGGTCCTAATCTAGTAATATATTAAATCTAATGCAGCAGATTATATTACGACACCTCATATGCCATGTAGATAGATATTGCCACATCAATTAAAATCCTATGTGTCACACTTAAGATTGAATCTAACAACAAATTTGCATAACTTCACTTCAACTTCTATCCAAAATTCATATGTTACAACCACCTTATCATCTCCCACTAGAGTTACTAATAATTAAACACAATTATCACAAACCTTAAATTCCTAATTTATTTTTTATAATTATTTTTATTCTCTCAATTTTTTTATTAGAACTTCTCACCTTCCCTCTATACTTTGTTCCATATCCTTTATTTGTTTTTTTATAGAGTTAAATATATAAACAACATAACACTATTTTGATATATATCAAAAAATACTTAGCACAAAAATAAATTGACGCTTAAAAAATAAACTAAAATAACTAATTAATGACTCACAAGAATATTATATTAAAAATATATAAAACTCTTATAAAATGTAATAATAACTATAACAAATATTTTAAATTAAGCAAACATTACTAATTAATAAAAATTTAAGAAAAAAAAAGAATACATTATCCCAAATTATAAGATGTTATTCTATGGACAAACATAAAATACTATACTTACACCTTATTTATTTGAACTTTTCCTTAAACATAAATAACAAATGTGTTTTAGATTAAAAAAATAAATGAACTAATTAGATAAGTTTAATTAAAAAAAATAATACAATTGAACTAAAATGATTTATATCTAATTACATAGATTTATTCCTAATTACATAGAAGTATCCTATAATATAATATATGTCATATAATCTATTTTTGTCACGTCAATTAAAATCCTATGTGTCACTCTTAGAATTAAATATAATAACAAAGTTTTACAATTGTTCATCATCTCTTCATAATAATCATAAAATTTAAAACTATTTTGTCTTATTCTTTATTTAGTTTCATACCATAAACTTATATTATCAACTATAATTATGAAATTTAAGAATTACGTTCTTTGTTTAATATCATTTCATATATATTATTTTAACACGTGTACTCTCAAATCATATCAATAATTATGAAATATATTTCATGTTATTGGATTGCGCATAATTTTTTTATACACTTATGTATATATCCTCAAAAATATTCTAATAAATCATGTTAATAATATTACATAAATTCACATAGAAACAATTAAATGTATTTGAAACTATGAGGATAAAAAATGGAAGAGATTTATTTTTTAAAAATTCAACATATTTATGTTATTTTACTTGATTATCCTAAATGTGTAGTTTGAAATAAAATATTATAAATATAAGTTGACAAATCATAGTTATCAAAATAAAATATTTTTTTTGTCACAAATAAATTACCAACTAGGGATGAAACTATTATTATTATTATTATTATTATTATTATTATTATTATTATTATTATTATTATTATTATTTTAAAAAAACAGGTCAAATCCAAAAGATGTATTAAAATGGAAGAAGGACAAAAATGAGGGAACTAGGCCAAAACCTAAAAAACTAAGAAACTCTAAAACTAGGCAACCCTTGAAGGTTCCTTGTATAATCACTAATTACATTTGAGTGGAGATTATCCCACTAAGTAAAGTTTCAATATTAGCTACAATTAAAATTTCAATAAAAAAACAAAAATAATGCACACCTGCGCATCGCGCGGGTCCTAATCTAGTAATATATTAAATCTAATGCAGCAGATTATATTACGACACCTCATATGCCATGTAGATATATATTGCCACATCAATTAAAATCCTATGTGTCACACTTAAGATTGAATCTAACAACAAATTTGCATAACTTCACTTCAACTTCTATCCAAAATTCATATGTTACAACCACCTTATCATCTCCCACTAGAGTTACTAATAATTAAACACAATTATCACAAACCTTAAATTCCTAATTTATTTTTTATAATTATTTTTATTCTCTCAATTTTTTTATTAGAACTTCTCACCTTCCCTCTATACTTTGTTCCATATCCTTTATTTGTTTTTTTATAGAGTTAAATATATAAACAACATAACACTATTTTGATATATATCAAAAAATACTTAGCACAAAAATAAATTGACGCTTAAAAAATAAACTAAAATAACTAATTAATGACTCACAAGAATATTATATTAAAAATATATAAAACTCTTATAAAATGTAATAATAACTATAACAAATATTTTAAATTAAGCAAACATTACTAATTAATAAAAATTTAAGAAAAAAAAAGAATACATTATCCCAAATTATAAGATGTTATTCTATGGACAAACATAAAATACTATACTTACACCTTATTTATTTGAACTTTTCCTTAAACATAAATAACAAATGTGTTTTAGATTAAAAAAATAAATGAACTAATTAGATAAGTTTAATTAAAAAAAATAATACAATTGAACTAAAATGATTTATATCTAATTACATAGATTTATTCCTAATTACATAGAAGTATCCTATAATATAATATATGTCATATAATCTATTTTTGTCACGTCAATTAAAATCCTATGTGTCACTCTAGAATTAAATATAATAACAAAGTTTTACAATTGTTCATCATCTCTTCATAATAATCATAAAATTTAAAACTATTTTGTCTTATTCTTTATTTAGTTTCATACCATAAACTTATATTATCAACTATAATTATGAAATTTAAGAATTACGTTCTTTGTTTAATATCATTTCATATATATTATTTTAACACGTGTACTCTCAAATCATATCAATAATTATGAAATATATTTCATGTTATTGGATTGCGCATAATTTTTTTATACACTTATGTATATATCCTCAAAAATATTCTAATAAATCATGTTAATAATATTACATAAATTCACATAGAAACAATTAAATGTATTTGAAACTATGAGGATAAAAAATGGAAGAGATTTATTTTTTAAAAATTCAACATATTTATGTTATTTTACTTGATTATCCTAAATGTGTAGTTTGAAATAAAATATTATAAATATAAGTTGACAAATCATAGTTATCAAAATAAAATATTTTTTTTGTCACAAATAAATTACCAACTAGGGATGAAACTATTATTATTATTATTATTATTATTATTATTATTATTATTATTATTATTATTATTATTATTTTAAAAAAACAGGTCAAATCCAAAAGATGTATTAAAATGGAAGAAGGACAAAAATGAGGGAACTAGGCCAAAACCTAAAAAACTAAGAAACTCTAAAACTAGGCAACCCTTGAAGGTTCCTTGTATAATCACTAATTACATTTGAGTGGAGATTATCCCACTAAGTAAAGTTTCAATATTAGCTACAATTAAAATTTCAATAAAAAAACAAAAATAATGCACACCTGCGCATCGCGCGGGTCCTAATCTAGTAATATATTAAATCTAATGCAGCAGATTATATTACGACACCTCATATGCCATGTAGATATATATTGCCACATCAATTAAAATCCTATGTGTCACACTTAAGATTGAATCTAACAACAAATTTGCATAACTTCACTTCAACTTCTATCCAAAATTCATATGTTACAACCACCTTATCATCTCCCACTAGAGTTACTAATAATTAAACACAATTATCACAAACCTTAAATTCCTAATTTATTTTTTATAATTATTTTTATTCTCTCAATTTTTTTATTAGAACTTCTCACCTTCCCTCTATACTTTGTTCCATATCCTTTATTTGTTTTTTTATAGAGTTAAATATATAAACAACATAACACTATTTTGATATATATCAAAAAATACTTAGCACAAAAATAAATTGACGCTTAAAAAATAAACTAAAATAACTAATTAATGACTCACAAGAATATTATATTAAAAATATATAAAACTCCTATAAAATGTAATAATAAATATAACAAATATTTTAAATTAAGCAAACATTACTAATTAATAAAAATTTAAGAAAAAAAAAGAATACATTATCCCAAATTATAAGATGTTATTCTATGGACAAACATAAAATACTATACTTACACCTTATTTATTTGCACTTTTCCTTAAACATAAATAACAAATGTGTTTTAGATTAAAAAAATAAATGAACTAATTAGATAAGTTTAATTAAAAAAAATAATACAATTGAACTAAAATGATTTATATCTAATTACATAGATTTATTCCTAATTACATAGAAGTATCCTATAATATAATATATGTCATATAATCTATTTTTGTCACCTCAATTAAAATCCTATGTGTCACTCTTAGAATTAAATATAATAACAAAGTTTTACAATTGTTCATCATCTCTTCATAATAATCATAAAATTTAAAACTATTTTGTCTTATTCTTTATTTAGTTTCATACCATAAACTTATATTATCAACTATAATTATGAAATTTAAGAATTACGTTCTTTGTTTAATATCATTTCATATATATTATTTTAACACGTGTACTCTCAAATCATATCAATAATTATGAAATATATTTCATGTTATTGGATTGCGCATAATTTTTTTATACACTTATGTATATATCCTCAAAAATATTCTAATAAATCATGTTAATAATATTACATAAATTCACATAGAAACAATTAAATGTATTTGAAACTATGAGGATAAAAATTGGAAGAGATTTATTTTTTAAAAATTCAACATATTTATGTTATTTTACTTGATTATCCTAAATGTGTAGTTTGAAATAAAATATTATAAATATAAGTTGACAAATCATAGTTATCAAAATAAAATATTTTTTTTGTCACAAATAAATTACCAACTAGGGATGAAACTATTATTATTATTATTATTATTATTATTATTATTATTATTATTATTATTATTATTATTATTTTAAAAAAACAGGTCAAATCCAATAGATGTATTAAAATGGAAGAAGGACAAAAATGAGGGAACTAGGCCAAAACCTAAAAAACTAAGAAACTCTAAAACTAGGCAACCCTTGAAGGTTCCTTGTATAATCACTAATTACATTTGAGTGGAGATTATCCCACTAAGTAAAGTTTCAATATTAGCTACAATTAAAATTTCAATAAAAAAACAAAAATAATGCACACCTGCGCATCGCGCGGGTCCTAATCTAGTACTATATTAAATCTAATGCAGCAGATTATATTACGACACCTCATAAGCCATGTAGATATATATTGCCACATCAATTAAAATCCTATGTGTCACACTTAAGATTGAATCTAACAACAAATTTGCATAACTTCACTTCAACTTCTATCCAAAATTCATATGTTACAACCACCTTATCATCTCCCACTAGAGTTACTAATAATTAAACACAATTATCACAAACCTTAAATTCCTAATTTATTTTTTATAATTATTTTTATTCTCTCAATTTTTTTATTAGAACTTCTCACCTTCCCTCTATACTTTGTTCCATATCCTTTATTTGTTTTTTTATAGAGTTAAATATATAAACAACATAACACTATTTTGATATATATCAAAAAATACTTAGCACAAAAATAAATTGACGCTTAAAAAATAAACTAAAATAACTAATTAATGACTCACAAGAATATTATATTAAAAATATATAAAACTCTTATAAAATGTAATAATAAATATACAAAATATTTTAAATTAAGCAAACATTACTAATTAATAAAAATTTAAGAAAAAAAAAGAATACATTATCCCAAATTATAAGATGTTATTCTATGGACAAACATAAAATACTATACTTACACCTTATTTATTTGCACTTTTCCTTAAACATAAATAACAAATGTGTTTTAGATTAAAAAAATAAATGAACTAATTAGATAAGTTTAATTAAAAAAACTAATACAATTGAACTAAAATGATTTATATCTAATTACATAGATTTATTCCTAATTACATAGAAGTATCCTATAATATAATATATGTCATATAATCTATTTTTGTCACGTCAATTAAAATCCTATGTGTCACTCTTAGAATTAAATATAATAACAAATTTTTACAATTGTTCATCATCACTTCATAATAATCATAAAATTTAAAACTATTTTGTCTTATTCTTTATTTAGTTTCATACCATAAACTTATATTATCAACTATAATTATGAAATTTAAGAATTACGTTCTTTGTTTAATATCATTTCATATATATTATTTTAACACGTGTACTCTCAAATCATATCAATAATTATGAAATATATTTCATGTTATTGGATTGCGCATAATTTTTTTATACACTTATGTATATATCCTCAAAAATATTCTAATAAATCATCTTAATAATATTACATAAATTCACATAGAAACAATTAAATGTATTTGAAACTATGAGGATAAAAAATGGAAGAGATTTATTTTTTAAAAATTCAACATATTTATGTTATTTTACTTGATTATCCTAAATGTGTAGTTTGAAATAAAATATTATAAATATAAGTTGACAAATCATAGTTATCAAAATAAAATATTTTTTTTATCACAAATAAATTACCAACTAGGGATGAAACTATTATTATTATTATTATTATTATTATTATTATTATTATTATTATTATTATTATTATAATTATTATTATTATTTTAAAAAAACAGGTCAAATCCAAAAGATGTATTAAAATGGAAGAAGGACAAAAATGAGGGAACTAGGCCAAAACCTAAAAAACTAAGAAACTCTAAAACTAGGCAACCCTTGAAGGTTCCTTGCATAATCACTAATTACATTTGAGTGGAGATTATCCCACTAAGTAAAGTTTCAATATTAGCTACAATTAAAATTTCAAAAAAAAAACAAAAATAATGCACACCCGCGCATCGCGCGGGTCCTAATCTAGTAATATATTAAATCTAATGCAGCAGATTATATTACGACACCTCATATGCCATGTAGATAGATATTGCCACATCAATTAAAATCCTATGTGTCACACTTAAGATTGAATCTAACAACAAATTTGCATAACTTCACTTCAACTTCTATCCAAAATTCATATGTTACAACCACCTTATCATCTCCCACTAGAGTTACTAATAATTAAACACAATTATCACAAACCTTAAATTCCAAATTTATTTTTTATAATTATTTTTATTCTCTCAATTTTTTTATTAAAACTTCTCACCTTCCCTCTATACTTTGTTCCATATCCTTTATTTGTTTTTTTATAGAGTTAAATATATAAACAACATAACACTATTTTGATATATATCAAAAAATACTTAGCACAAAAATAAATTGACGCGTAAAAAATAAACTAAAATAACTAATTAATGACTCACAAGAATATTATATTAAAAATATATAAAACTCTTATAAAATGTAATAATAAATATAACAAATATTTTAAATTAAGCAAACATTACTAATTAATAAAAATTTAAGAAAAAAAAAGAATACATTATCCCAAATTATAAGATGTTATTCTATGGACAAACATAAAATACTATACTTACACCTTATTTATTTGCACTTTTCCTAAAACATAAATAACCAATGTGTTTTAGATTAAAAAAATAAATGAACTAATTAGATAAGTTTAATTAAAAGAATAATACAATTGAACTAAAATGATTTATATCTAATTACATAGATTTATTCCTAATTACATAGAAGTATCCTATAATATAATATATGTCATATAATCTATTTTTGTCACGTCAATTAAAATCCTATGTGTCACTCTTAGAATTAAATATAATAACAAAGTTTTACAATTGTTCATCATCACTTCATAATAATCATAAAATTTAAAACTATTTTGGCTTATTCTTTATTTAGTTTCATACCATAAACTTATATTATCAACTATAATTATGAAATTTAAGAATTACGTTCTTTGTTTAATATCATTTCATATATATTATTTTAACACGTGTACTCTCAAATCATATCAATAATTATGAAATATATTTCATGTTATTGGATTGCGCATAATTTTTTTATACACTTATGTATATATCCTCAAAAATATTCTAATAAATCATCTTAATAATATTACATAAATTCACATAGAAACAATTAAATGTATTTGAAACTATGAGGATAAAAAATGGAAGAGATTTATTTTTTAAAAATTCAACATATTTATGTTATTTTACTTGATTATCCTAAATGTGCAGTTTGAAATAAAATATTATAAATATAAGTCGACAAATCATAGTTACCAAAATAAAATATTTTTTTTTCACAAATAAATTACCAACTAGGGATGAAACTATTATTATTATTATTATTATTATTATTATTATTATTTTAAAAAAACAGGTCAAATCCAAAAGATGTATTAAAATGGAAGAAGGACAAAAATGAGGGAACTAGGCCAAAACCTAAAAAACTAAGAAACTCTAAAACTAGGCAACCCTTGAAGGTTCCTTGTATAATCACTAATTACATTTGAGTGGAGATTATCCCACTAAGTAAAGTTTCAATATTAGCTACAATTAAAATTTCAATAAAAAAAACAAAAATAATGCACACCCGCGCATCGCGCGGGTCCTAATCTAGTAATATATTAAATCTAATGCAGCAGATTATATTACGACACCTCATATGCCATGTAGATAGATATTGCCACATCAATTAAAATCCTATGTGTCATACTTAAGATTGAATCTAACAACAAATTTGCATAACTTCACTTCAACTTCTATCCAAAATTCATATGTTACAACCACCTTATCATCTCCCACTAGAGTTACTAATAATTAAACACAATTATCACAAACCTTAAATTCCTAATTTATTTTTTATAATTATTTTTATTCTCTCAATTTTTTTATTAAAACTTCTCACCTTCCCTCTTACTTTGTTCCATATCCTTTATTTGTTTTTTTTATAGAGTTAAATATATAAACAACATAACACTATTTTGATATATATCAAAAAATACTTAGCACAAAAATAAATTGACGCGTAAAAAATAAACTAAAATAACTAATTAATGACTCACAAGAATAATATATTAAAAATATATAAAACTCTTATAAAATGTAATAATAAATATAACAAATATTTTAAATTAAGCAAACATTACTAATTAATAAAAATTTAAGAAAAAAAAAGAATACATTATCCCAAATTATAAGATGTTATTCTATGGACAAACATAAAATACTATACTTACACCTTATTTATTTGCACTTTTCCTAAAACATAAATAACAAATGTGTTTTAAATTAAAAAAATAAATGAACTAATTAGATAAGTTTAATTAAAAAAATAATACAATTGAACCAAAATGATTTATATCTAATTACATAGATTTATTCCTAATTACATAGAAGTATCCTATAATATAATATATGTCATATAATCTATTTTTGTCACGTCAATTAAAATCCTATGTGTCACTCTTAGAATTAAATATAATAACAAAGTTTTACAATTGTTCATCATCACTTCATAATAATCATAAAATTTAAAACTATTTTGGCTTATTCTTTATTTAGTTTCATACCATAAACTTATATTATCAACTATAATTATGAAATTTAAGAATTACGTTCTTTGTTTAATATCATTTCATATATATTATTTTAACACGTGTACTCTCAAATCATATCAATAATTATGAAATATATTTCATGTTATTGGATTGCGCATAATTTTTTTATACACTGATGTATATATCCTCAAAAATATTCTAATAAATCATCTTAATAATATTACATAAATTCACATAGAAACAATTAAATGTATTTGAAACTATGAGGATAAAAAATGGAAGAGATTTATTTTTTAAAAATTCAACATATTTATGTTATTTTACTTGATTATCCTAAATGTGTAGTTTGAAATAAAATATTATAAATATAAGTCGACAAATCATAGTTACCAAAATAAAATATTTTTTTTTCACAAATAAATTACCAACTAGGGATGAAACTATTATTATTATTATTATTATTATTATTATTATTATTATTATTATTATTATTATTATTATTATTATTAATATTATTATTATTATTATTATTTTAAAAAAACAGGTCAAATCCAAAAGATGTATTAAAATGGAAGAAGGACAAAAATGAGGGAACTAGGCCAAAACCTAAAAAACTAAGAAACTCTAAAACTAGGCAACCCTTGAAGGTTCCTTGTATAATCACTAATTACATTTGAGTGGAAATTATCCCACTAAGTAAAGTTTCAATATTAGCTACAATTAAAATTTCAATAAAAAAAAACAAAAATAATGCACATGCGCGGGTCCTTATCTAGTTAAGATTATATGTAAGGATGGCACGCTAGGTACTCCTAGAGCTTGCTTCTTTGGTGCTCTACTGTTTTCTTAAGTCAAAAAAATATAGGAAGAACGCAACATTTCATTAATTATTAATTTATAGCATATTATCGATTATATTTTCATAAAAAAAGTACCAAACATGAAAGCTTAACAAAACACAATAAAACTTTATGACAGGAAAGTTTTAACATAATGACATTCATTTTATTTAGTACACAACGAGAATAGCCACTCATCCTACCCATAGTGAGCTTGACACTGCTAAACGAACTACATAAAACTGCAAAATACGAACTCATCCTGTACAGTAGGCATAGAAGATCATCCTGCAAAAATATTAAATTTTACTATTAGTTTAAAACAACATTAATATATGGCCAGGATATAAAAGATAACTTAACATACATAACTGTGCAAGCAAACTACAATTATATTATGAGATTGATTTGGTTTATTAAAGCTGATTATTTAACATTATGGTACTAAAAGAGGAAAAGAAGAAGATTTAATTAGTAGGGTGAGGATTGCCCCCACTTACAAACACACCTCCTTACGCTCAGGACTAGAAGAAATGTGAATGGGTCTAACTCAACCTTAGAAAACCTGTAGATAGAGTGAGGATTGCTCCCACTTATAAAAGAATGTTCAGGCCATATATTATCAGAGATGTAGGACACTTAAGAATTTAAGACAAATTGAACAGACTACAGTGGAGGACTTTCTTGGACTGCAATTGTTATCTCTTTGTATTGATAGTTCAAAATGTCTTATTTAAAATGAGTTACAAAGTGGTCTTTATATAGAGACCAAGGTTAGGAGAGATAAATACTACACTAATAAATATTACATTAAATGTAGCTGGGTCTCAAGAAGACTTATTCATTCCCCAAGGGAATCTAACTTTTCCACTACCCAATAATTTAAGTTTATCCCAACAAAACTCCCCCATAAACTTAAATGTTTCTACGGTCCATCATTCCCAGCATCTTCTTTCCTCTGTCGAACAGCTCCTTCGACAGTGGTTTTGTGAGAATGTCAGCTGCCTGGTCCTTGCTTGCAACATGCTTTAGTTCGACATCTCTATTCTTCACATGTTCTCGAATGAAGTGGAATCGAACGTCAATGTGTTTGCTCCTTTCATGGTTTACTGGATTCTTCGCCAGTTCGATTGCAGATTTGTTATCCACTTGTATTATTGTTGCATCTTCCTGTTTTTGTTCCATCTTGCTCAACAATCTTCTGAGCCATATTGCATGGCATACACACCAAGATGCTGCCACATATTCTGCTTCACATGTCGAAAGTGTTACAATTGGTTGTTTTCTCGAAAGCCAGGTAAAGGCAGTGTTTCCCATGAAGAAAACATAGCCTGAAGTACTTTTTCGATCATCTATGTTACCACACCAATCGCTATCAGAATAGCCAGTCAACTTGTATTCTTCTGCTTTTGAATAGAACATTCCAAGTGACACAGTTCCTTTGACGTATCGAAGGATTCTCTTCAAGGCTTTCCAGTGTGTGTAGGCTAGTTCTTCCATGAATCGACTCACAATTCCTACACTAAGCGAGAGATCTGGCCTTGTGCATGTCAGATATCGAAGACTTCCCACCAAACTTCGAAATTTGCTTGTTTCGACACGCTCTCCCCCATCAAATTTCGAAAGTTTTGCTCCAGGTTCCATTGGAGTCGAAATTGGATTACAGCCTTCCATCTTAAATTTCTGCAGGATGTCCTTTGCATACTTCTCCTGTGAGATAAAAATTCCAGCTTCTTCTTGTCGAACTTCTAGACCGAGGAAATACTTCATCAGACCTAAGTCTGTCATTTCGAATTCTTGTGTCATTGCAGTTTTAAACTCCTCTATCAATTGATTGTTGTTGCCCAAGAAAATTAAATCATCAACATAGAGAGCAACAAGCAGCATTTTCTCTTTATCTTTCTTCATATATACAGCATGTTCGTAGGGACATTGCTGAAAACCATTCTTTTTGAAGTATGTATCAATCCGTGTGTTCCATGCTCGTGGTGCTTGCTTTAGCCCATAAAGTGCTTTCTTTAGTCTTAGCACTTTTCCTTCGTTTTCGATCTTCATGTATCCTGGGGGTTGTTCGACATAGACTTCTTCTTCGAGCACACCATTCAGAAAAGCTGACTTGACATCCATTTGAAATATTGGCCATTTGTATTGAGGTGCTTGAGAAATGAGCAGTCGAATTGTTTCCATTCTCGCAACAGGTGCAAACACTTCATCATAGTCGATTCCTGCTTTCTGTTTGTATCCTTTCGCCACAAGTCGTGCCTTGTACCTTTCGATTTTACCTTCAGCATTCATCTTTTTCTTGAATACCCATTTCACATCAATTGTTCGACTTCCTTTGGGTAACTCTGATAGTTCCCAGGTATCATTTCGTTCGATGGCATTTATCTCTTCATTCATGGCATTCTTCCAGTCTTTGTTTCTCACTGCTTCTTCAAAACTGACATCTTCAGAATCTGCCAATAGACATACAAGGTGCACTTCTTCTGTGTTTTCGTACAAGTCTTCTAGACTTCTCATTCTAGGTTGTGAAGGCTCATCTTCATTTTCGGAGTCTTCAGTCGAAATGCCTCTGTCGGGTTGCTCCAATCCCACTTCGACAACAACCTCTGTCGAATTGTTCCAATCCCACTTGCTTGCTTCGTTTACTCGAACATCTCTACTCACTATCACCTTTCTATTTATAGGATCGAAGAGTCTGTAACCTTTCGTTTTCTCATCATACCCAATGAGTATGTATTTCTGACTCTTGTCCTCCAGCTTTGTTCTTCTTTGATCAGGTACATGTGCATAAGCTACACTTCCAAAGACTTTGAAATGAGACACAGTTGGCTTTTGTCCACTCCAAGCTTCTTGTGGTGTTTGATCTCCTAATTTCTTATGTGGGCATCTATTTTGAACATAGATTGCACATTGCACAACCTCTGCCCAAAATTCTTTCGACATGTTCTTGCTCTTAAGCATTGAACGAACCATGTCAAGAACTGTTCGATTCTTCCTCTCCGCCACACCATTTTGTTGAGGTGAGTATGGTGCAGTTAGAAATCTTCTTATGCCCTATTCTTCACAATACTTCATAAAGGCTGTCGAAGTATATTCTCCACCTCTGTCTGATCGAAGAGCTTTGATGTGTCTGTCAGTTGCTTTTTCCACCATTATCTTGAACTTCTTGAATGCTTCGAAAGCTTCTGACTTTTCTTTCAGAAAATACACCCAAGTTTTCCTTGAGAAATCATCAATGAAGGAAATGAAGTACTTTTTGCCACTGAAGGATTCTGGAGTAATTGGTCCACAAATGTCGGTGTGAATCAATTCCAGAGTATATTTAGCCTGATATTCTGCCTTCTTCTGAAATGAAGTTCTTGTCTGTTTACCAAACACACATTCTTCACAAAACTTTCCGTTGAACTCCATGTCTGGTAGTCCATGCACCATATTTTTCTTCGCCAATCTTTGTAGTCCAGCCTGATGTAAATGACCAAAGCGCAAATGCCATAAGGACGCTTGATCTTCGACATTGGCTTGTAAGCATTTTCCTTGAATGTTTCTCAAGTTCAGCTTGTACATTCGATTTCCTCCCATTTCGACCTGAGCAACCAATCGTCCTGACTTGTCTTTCAGATGCAGATTTCGATTTTCCATGAGTATCGAATAACCCTTTTCAGTAAGTTGTCCCAAACTCAAGATATTTGATTTGAGGTTTGGTACATAATACACTCCTTCGATTGATCCTATCACATCATCCTTCTGTAAGAAACAAATTGTTCCTTTTCCTTCGACCTTCACCTTCGACGCATCTCCAAACGAAACATGACCATCTTCAATCTTCTTCATTTCTTTAAACAAGTGTTTGTGACCACACATGTGATTGCTAGCTCCTGAGTCCAGGTACCACATGGTGTCATTTTCTTCGTCTGCTTCCTTTTGAGTCATCAATAGGAATCCTTCGTTCGATTCTGTTTCTAAAACAAAATTTGTTGTCTCCTCCACCTTTCTTCTGAGTCGACAATCTTTTGCAAGATGTCCCATCTTTCCACAGTTGTAACAACTGTAGGAGTTGCAATCCTTCGCATAGTGCCCCTGCTTGTTACATTTGTAACATTCGACATTTGTGTAGTTCGACCTACCACCTCTTTGTCCACGTCCTCTACCACGCCAATTTTGTTGACTTGACTGTCCTCTTTTGACATTCTGGTAACTTCGACCACTATCACGTCCTCCACGTCCACGTCCTCTACCACGCCAATTTTGAGACAAGAGTGCTTTTTCGTCTCTGTTGAGTTCTATATCCTCAGTCTTTTCCTCCTTCTTCTTTGTTTTGCGCTGTTCATGTGCTTCGAGTGATCCAGCAACATCTTCGACAGTGATTGTCGAAAGGTCCTTCGCCTCTTCTATTGCGCACACTATGTTTTCGAATCTATCTGTCAAAGATCTTAGAATCTTTTCGACAATACGGGCATCCGTCATCCCTTCTCCATTTCGATTTAACTGATTTGCCACCGACTGTACTCTTGTGATATAGTCTGACACGGCCTCTGTCTCCTTCATCTTCATTCTCTCCATCTCTCCTCGAAGAGTCTGTAAGCGGACTTGCTTGACTCTATCTGCTCCTTTGAACGCTTTCTCTAGCGTATCCCACGCTTCCTTTGATGTAGTTGAACCAGCAATCTTTTCGAAGGCTGATTCGTCAACTGCTTTAAACAACATGTACAGTGCTGTTTTATCTTTTGAACGTGTCTCTTTCAACGTCTTGTTCTGGGCTGCTGTGAAACTTGCTGTGTTTGATGGTTCTTCATACCCATCACTTGTTACCTCTCACACATCAAGTGAGCCGAGGAGCGCCTTCATCTGAATGCTCCAATTCTCGTAGTTTGATCTTGTTAAGCGTGGCAGTGGCATTTGACTCGTCATGCTTGCCATGAGCTCTGATGCCAATTTGAAGACAAATTGAACAGACTACAGTGGAGGACTTTCTTGGACTGCAACTGTTATCTCTTTGTATTGATAGTTCAAAATGTCTTGTTTAAAATGAGTTACAAAGTGATCTTTATATAGAGACCAAGGTTAGGAGAGATAAATACTACACTAATAAATATTACATTAAATGTAGCTGGGTCTCAAGAAGACTTATTCATTTCCCAATGGAATCTAACTTTTCCACTACCCAATAATTTAAGTTTATCCCAACAAGAATATCCCCTCAATATCAAAAAATAGTAGTACAACCGTAGTGATAGAGCATATATCCCAAGACTAAAAATTATAAATGATTCAATCAAACCATAAAAAATAAGAAACAATAGCAGTACAGTACCTGTTCATCATTCATCCACTTTAGAGCAACTAGACCGGTGCGTTTGCTCCTTCCACCACATGAAGGCTTTCAATATCAATGTGTTCAAGAATTTGGAATAGGTTTCTTTCCATTAGGGTATGAACAATACTGATCCTATCAAGCCAACAAAACCAGTGAAGAATCCTATCCCCATGCTCATGTATAATGCTTCCAAAAATTCTGAATTGTCATCTTCTGTATCAGTTGTTGGCACTTGATGCTTTGACGGGTCTTCTCCTGGACATTTTGTATCAAGGGGTTCTCCACACAGATTGGAATTACCTTCAAAACTTGAAGCATTAAATGTCTGCAGCTGTGTCCCAGTTGGTATTTTTCCATCAAGCTGATTGTTTGACAAATCCAACATTGCGAGACGATCAATTTTAACTATACTCGGAGGAATTCTTCCTGACAGATGATTTCTTCACAGATCAAGAAATTCTAGTGATTTGAAGTTTCCAATGTTTGAAATGATTTCCCCAGTGAGATTGTTCCTTGACAAATTTAATGAAATCAATCCAAATAAGCTATCCATTTCTGTTGGTATTTCACCTGTGAGACGGTTGCTTGAGAGATCAATGGTTTTCAAGAACCTATCAGCATTTTGGTAAATTACGTCTACACCTTTCCAAACCAAGGATAAGTCGATACTTAATTGTACCGTATAAGACATACGAGTATGGGGAACCATTAGATATTTAAACGTTGATGTAGTTAAGGTGATGGTGTTCTGAGTCATTGAAGTAAAATTCTTAATACATGGTGGAATTTCTACTGAGAAGCTATTTAATGACAAATCTACGACTTGAAGTTTTCTCAAATAACAAAGGTTTAAAGGTAAACTTCCATTGAACCTATTAACTCGAAGACTTAAGAATTCTAATGATGACCAGTCTCCAACCCAGGAAGGTAATGGACCATGAATCACATTTTCTCCAAGATCCAATAAAGACAGGCTGAGGCAATTCTTCAATTATGAAGTAATTTGTCCACCCAAACTATTACTCCTTAAAATCAAAGTCTTAAGTTGTGAAAGAGCACCCATTGAGATGGGAATCATTCCAGACAACATGTTATAGCTCAGATCAACAAACCATAATGAGGTTAGATTATACCAACAATTAGGCAACTCACCCTTTAAGTCATTGTTTGATAAATCCAACATTTCAAATACATTACTTTCACTTGTGTTGTTGCACAGAAAGGAAGCTAAATCTGAAAATCTATTATCGGAAAGAAAGAGTGCTCCTGCTTGCAATTAAAAAGGAGGAATGGAACCTTCAAGTTGATTTAAACTTAAATCTAGAAATGGATTGTTGGAAAGATTGATTTTCAAATTAGGAATTTCACCAGTGAGGCTGTTGTTTGAAAAGAGCATGAAATTTATGGTTTGTAATTTGCCCCAAAACCAAGTAGGTATTGGAGGTAGATTACCAACATTTGAAAGATAAAGAATGGATAAGTAATTTTGTGTTTGAAGCCAGTTAGGAAATCTAGAATTTAGACTACCAGATGTAAGATCTAAATGTTCTAATTGAAAAAGAGGAACCCAGTTATCACTAACATTTACAGTCAAAGAGTTGTGAGACAAAACTAAGATTTTCAATTTGGAGAGGTTAGTGAAATGGGATTCAGAGACTACACCTTTCAAAGAGTTTCCTGAAAGGAGCAGCATTTCTAACTCTGTAAGCGATCCGATGCTTGTGGGTATTTCTCCAATTAATTTATTACCATCAAGAGATAGCTCTCTCAAAGAAGAGAGTACTGAAAGATCAGGTAAGATGCCTGAAAGCAGATAATTTGACAGCATTACAGCTTGTAACGAAGACGAATTTTGCATGCATTGAGATCTATTATTATGGATGATAAAGTCTGAAATCTCTCCGCTCAATTGGTTTTCGGCAGCGTAAAATGTCTGCAAGGTGCATATATTTCCAATAGATTTTGGAATTTTTCCTTCTAGTAGATTCCCAGAGAGTGAGAGAGTTACAAGTGAATGCATAATGTTTCCAAGATCATAAGGAATGGCACCTTTTAACAAGTTATGAACAAGGTAGAGCTCTTGAAGATTGGAACTGTAGCTAAGCACCCATTGAAATATCTTTGATGATGTCAACTCATTATAAGAAAGATCAAGGACAGTGAGAGAAGTGGAAAAGTTCAACTGAGAATCAGATAATGCAGGGATGTTGTCATCAGTAAGGTGACAATCATTTAGATATAACTCTTCCAGGACCGGAAGCTTAGCTAGGAGTTGAAAGGTGTGATGGGAAGAATTGTTGAGACTTTGAACACCACTCAAGTCAAGATATCTCAAAGAAGAGAGATTTGATAACCATTCATTATTGACTAGATGTAGAGGGATTGCTCCAATGACTTCATTCCCACTTAGATCAAGGTAATGCAAATGTGAAAGATTCCCTATTTGAGAAGGAATTGCTCCAATGACTTCATTCCCACTTAGATCAAGGTGTTGTAAATGTGAAAGATTCCCTATTTGAGAAGGAATCTTCCCATTATAACCTCCATGTGAGAGATCAAGATATCGTAAGTTGGTAAAGAAGCCAATGAATTTTGGGATTTGAATGTTACCTTTCAAATAACTGAGGTCTAAATATTTTAGATGCTGTAGCTCAGTTATTGAAGAACTGATGTTGCCACTGAAAAAGTATGTATAGGAAAGATTCAGATCAAGCCTTTGAACATAACCAGTTTGTTTGTTGCAACGAATTTCTGGCCATTTGCAGCAATCTTCATTTGGTTTGTCACTCCATGAAGACAACAACCACATGGCAGACTCAATATGAAGGTCTTTTTTGAATTTGAGCAAAGCATGTCTCTCATTCTCTTTACACATAGTTTTTCCGTTTTCGATTTATGAGTTGAATCCAAAAATGGAGGGCATCACAACCAATGCATGGAATATTTAAATGATTTGTTTTCTCATCGTGATTTTACCAACAAAATAAAGATGTTACTACTTTATAATGAATGTACTATGTTCTCAAGAGTGATACAAAAACACACATATACATATACATATATATATAAAGAATTGTGTTTAAGAAATATTTTTCTCTCTTTTCAATTTTCTTAAACGTGTAGTTTTTAGTATTATTCTTTTTAGTAAATCTTGTTATTTGCTTGCGCATATTGTACGGCAAGTTTTTTTGTACTTTGTAGCATTTTCTATATTATCTTTTTGTCACGCCTTCCATAAAAATAAATATAAGATATAACATACCTTCGTCTTTTATTATAATTTTTTTTTTGATATTTTGGCACATCTTAAAAATTGTTTTGTATATTTTTTCATATGTATTTTTTTAAATATTGTAGTATTGAAGATATATTTTGGCACATATTTTTTAAACTAAAAATTAATTTTGATAATCAATATCATAAATATATATTCACTACGCCAAAAAAGACCTTTAACAGCGTTTTTTTTTTGCCTTTAGCAGCGCTTAAAAGCGCTGCCAAAGGTGGCGCTGCTAAAGGTAAAGACAACGCTTTTATAAATGAAAAAACGCTGCCTTAGGTCCCCTTTAGGCAGCGCTTTTCCACTAAAAGTGTTGTCTTTTGTTCCCCTTTAGGCAACGCTTTTTAAAAAGCGCTGCCTAATGTGTATTATTTTCCAACTTTAGGCAGCGCTTTTTTTGGAAAAAGCGCTAGTTTTTCCCCCCTTAGGCAGCGCTTTTCAAAGCGCTTTCTAATGTGTCTATGCTTAATACTTTAAGCAGCGCTTTTTAGAAAAGCGCTTTCTTTAGTTTCACTTTTGGTAGTGCTTTTGCAGTAAAAGCGCTGTCTTTTGTACACGTAAATTGTTTTAAAATTTATTTGTTTTGGATGCGTTTTAAGAAAGCGCTGCTAAAACTTCTTTTTTTAAGAAAACTTTTTTTTAAGAAACCTTTTCATAGACCTGTTTATTAACAAACCTGTATAACATAATTTTTTATCAAAACTTATCACAATTATATACTTCAATTCACAAGCCTTCATTCAACATAGGCCTTATATACTTCAATTCACAATACTACATAATTATATACTTCAATCACCATATATAGGCCTTATATTTCATAATTATACACAAGACTATATACAACAACTTCCACTTCCAAAACTATATACAACAAGTATGCATACACCAAATAAACATTCTAATAACCATATACAACAACTTCCAAAACTATACAAAGTATATACAACAACTTCCAAATTCCATACCTTATATGATTCTTTGCTCAATAAGGTATTGACACCAATCCACCTTAATTTCTTCCAATTGTACTTTGGAGTAAGTAGCACACTTGAATTCATCAAAATACTACATAATATAACATAATATGCATGATTTAGTTAAAAGTTATTAATTATATCAAATATCCGATAAATATTAAAATAACTCCTAAGTTATAAATCCATACCATGATTGGAATATCTATTTGATCCAAATGAATGATTTATTTCATAAACCTCAAAACGAAATAACCGCAATCTATACCATTTTTTTGACGAGGACACTACACAGTGAAAAAAATAAGAATATATATCAGGATATATAGTCTAACTTGTTTTATCAAGTAGCATCACTATTATAAGCAAAATTGTGAAAATATACCTCCACTCGGATCCATTAAATGTTGGTTGACTTACTCTTTGATACTTGGGCTCCTCTTTGTGATCGAAATATTTGTATAGCTCTTACATAATATAAACAAATATTTAGAACAATCTCACTTAAATAAATTAATAAACAAATACACACGAATATTTAGAACAATTTCACTTACGTATCAATCGTCGTCTTCATATCCAGGTATTTATCTATATCACCATCTAACGAATCCACATAATACACTATTTCTCTTATCGGATTTATCGCAACCAACAATCAGTGTCCACTGTAAAATAAAACAAAAGTAGCGATATAGTAATTTTATACGCAACATCAAAAAACGAAAAATGATAATAAATGAAGTAAGAATGCAAATCTAACTCGTTGCCAGTATTATATGGTAAAAGATACAAATTTTCTGTATCTATGCTGGCCATAAATCCATCGACTAAGTGAGATTGTACTGAAGTTGGATTCATCGCAATTAACGGTGCATTGATACAGTTGGCAGATAAGAAACCGAATCTTTCTGACAATTGATACGGGCGCACCAATTTCTCATACAAGAACCTTAAATAAAAACATAATAAACATTAGATTATTCTTTGAAATGAGTAAATAAATTTTTTACATAATTAAAGAGAGTTAATCGGAATACCTGATGTATGTATGCATAACACCGATGCCTAATTCAGAATGATTAAAAATCTGATCCAAATCATCTTTAGAAATTGTTTCTGAATAGGAATAACCGAAAATACCTTCCTCCATTTGTATTTCACGAATACCACCGTCCATCAAATTTGATGTTTCTACAAGTGTTTCAAGAGATGACCTAAATCGAGATACAATTGTTTTTTTTCCCCGTCCTTGCAAGAGTCTTTTTTTTGGTTGGACGTGTTGCCTAATTCTGGCTTCCTAATCTGACTTCCTGTTATTTGCAACTCTTGGGCATGAATCTAAAAATCATATAAGTTAGTAAAACATTTGAATATAGAATTAACACTTTTAATGTGTATATATTGAAAAATTTGTGCTAAATTAATTTCATAATAAGCATATATAATTACCTCGGGAAGTTTCTGTTGACAATTGATACTACCTTTTTCACTAGTATCATTAAACTCTGAACCACGCCTTTCTGACATATATTTTTCCTTATCCTTTTGTAATTCACGGACTTGGGCTCTTAATTCTTCCATAGCTTCCATCACTTGTTTATTGCTAGGATTTTGGCTCTTTGAACGCTTATAAAAGGATGACGGAGTGACCCCAAATCCCTTACCCCTCACACGACCGGAATACTCAGGAACATTCAATACTCGAGTAAGTATGCTCCTGCAATCCTGGTCTTCACCTAGAGTTGCGGACTGAGACAGAGTCTCTTGGAATTCATATGCATGAATATCGAAAAATATTAGCGGGGATTAAAAAACATAAATATTATATATATGTTAATAAGTGGGATATAAAACGCATAATGTTATACTTACACATTGCTCAAAAACTTGTTGAACATTTTCCGTAACAACTCCATCCTTTCCCACACGAGCAGCCTTCCACAAAACATGTTCTGGAACACATGTTTCTTCACTTTTCTCTTCTTCTAACTACACATTAAGACAAATAATAAAATCAATTATAACACATGGGAAAGAAATAAGTAAATCAAAGCATTTATATATACTTACTATTTTTTGTTGTAAGCGTGCATATCCCAAACGTCCCTTCCTGTATGGATACGCGGGTTTTGATGCTCTTTGGCGATTTACGCCACTCAACTCCTGGAATGCTTCGGTTCTTCTTTTGGCTACAAAAGTTTCCCATTCTTCAAGTGAAATCAAGTCCACATACTTCATTGGACGTTCTGCTTCAATAAACTTTCCTTTGACATCCTTAAGATCGGCATCCTTAAGATACTTGTTTGATAGAAATGCTCGAAACCCTCTGTGTCTTTTTCCGGCTAATTGAATACAATACTTTTTTCGGTCATCACTAATATTAAAAGACTTCTATAAAAACAAATAACATAATTATTGATTTAAAGACATAATCGACAACAAAAAAAAATTACACACTACGCCAAAAAAAGGAAAAGACAGCGTTTTTTTACCTTTAACAGCGCTTAAAAGCGCTACCTAAGGTGGCGCTGCCGTAGGTAAAGACAACGTTTTTTTTATGAGAAAGCGCTGCTAAAGGCCTACTTTAGGCAACACTTTACCTTTGAAAGCACTTTCTAAAGTATGCCTTTAGCAGCGCTTTTAACTGAAAAAGCGCTTTCTAAAGTGGGCCTTTAGCAGCGTTTTTTCTATCCTTTTATGCTTTCTATTGGCATCTTTAGGCAGCGCTTTCTCAGGAAAAAGCGCTTTCTATTGTCCCCCTTTAGACAGCGCTTTTGAAAGCGCTGTCTAATTTATTTTTTATTTGCACCATTAGGCAGCGCTTTTAATTGAAAGCACTTTCTTTTTTATTTTTTATTTTCTCTATAGGCAGCGCTTTTTCTTAAAAGCGCTATCTTTTCTTCACGTTTTTTTTAATGATTTTTTAAAAAAAATCACATTTTCCTTCTTTTTTATGCAGAAACCTGTAGAAACCTGTATATTTTCCTTCACATTTTAAGCTATTTCCATTAACCATTTCTAATCCTTATAAATCACATAAACCATTCTAATCCATGATTCACATTTTAGGCCATTTCCATAATTAAACCATTCTAATCCATAAACCATTCACATAATAATTAAACCATTCTAATCCATAAACCATTCACATAAACCATTTCCATAATTAAACCATTCTAATCCATAAACCATTAACATAAACCATTCACATAATTAAACTATTCTAATCCATAAACCATTCGCATAAACCATTCACATAATTAAACCATTCTAATCCTTTAACTTCTAAAGATCTCCTAATATACAACAACTTCCAAAACTATACAATTACACTCCATAACTACACACCAACTTCCATACCTTATATGATTATTTTCTCAATAAGGTATTCACACAATTCCTCCTTGATTTCTTCCAATTTATCTTTCGTGTGATGAGCACACGTGTATTCATCAAAGTACTACATAACAAAACACAATATGCATGATTTAGTTTAAAATAATAAATTATATGAAATATCCGATAAGTATTAAAATAAATCCTAAGTTATAAATCCATACCGTGATGGGAATCTCTAATCGATCCAAATGAAGGATTTCTCTCATAAACCTCAAAACGAAATAACCGCAGTCTATACCATTACGCTGACGAGGACACTACACATAGAAAAACAAATAAGAATTAATATATAGTTGTCTTGTGTTATCAAGTAGCGTCACTATTATAAGCAACATTGTGAAAATTAATATACCTCCACTTTGATCCATGGAATATTGTTGGTTGCTTTAGACCGTGATACTCGAGGTTCTCTTTGTGCTCGGTATACTAGTATTGTTCTATAAAAGAAAAACGTAAATTTAGAACTATCTCACAGAAATAATTAAATATACAAATACACACGAATATTTAGAACAATGTCAGTTACGTATCAACCAAATCCTTCATATTCTGATATGTTGTCCAATCATGATCTAATGAATTCAGATAATACACCACTTCTCTTGTAGGATTAATAGCAACCAACAACCAGTGTCCACAGTAAAATATAACAAAAGTTTAAATGGATAATTTCTACGCAAAAGATACAAAGATTAGAATGAAATTAGAATGAAAATCTTACCTGTTTCCAGTATTATACGGTAAAAGATACAAACTTTCTATACTGCTGGCCATAAATCTCTCGAGTAAGTGATCTCTTACTAAATTTGGATCAATAGCAATTGCCGGTGCATTGACAAGGGCGCAAGATAACAAATAGAATCTGTTTGACAATTGATTCCCACGCATCAATTTTTCATACAAGCACCTTAAATAAAAACATAATAAATATTAGACTATTTTCATTGAAATTTGTAAATAATTTGTTCAATTAATTAAATAATAGATTGATCGGAGTACCCGATGTATGAATGCATAACACCGATGCCTAATTCAAGATGCTGAAAAATCTGTTCCATGTCCTTTTTTGCAATTATTTCGGAATGAGGAAAACCAAAAATACCTTCATCCAGGTCCATTTGACGAATAACACCATCCATCAAATCTGATGTTGCCACAAGTGTTTCAAGACACATCCGAAAGTGGGGTCTAAGAGCTCTTTTTGCCTGCTCGGTCTTTGTAGGAACTCTTTTCTTGCTGGCTTGTTGTGAAACTTGAGCAGGAACCTAAAAATCATATAAGTTAGGTAAAGTAGAAAATCATGAAGCTTTTGAATTCGGATCATAGTGAAATTCTGGTATCAGATATGTGATGTCAAGTGAGATGTCACAACATCAATATTTGTTGTATGAACAAGGCAATAATAGTAGCAGATAAAAACAGTAAACAACACAAAGGATTGTTCACCCAGTTCAGTCTAACAACCTACGTCTGGGGGCTACCAAGCCAGAGAGGAAATTCACTATTAGTAGTATCAATTCATAGACTCCACAATCAACACACAAGTTTATAATCTACTCACTTAATCACTACCGAATGATACTTCTACCTAAGACACTCTTAGATATGAGACACCTCTCACTCCCCCTCAATCACACCAGTGATAACAACTAACAATAATGAGAATAGAAGACACACTTCAAAGACAATACTTGATCTTGCTTAAAAGCTTCAATCAAGAACAATACACTCGTGCTTAAAAGCTTAGAGTGGACAACATACAACCCAACTAAATCAGTCCAATTCAAACATCAAAATAGATGAATGAATGGCTCATAATACACAGACGAAAACACAAACCCTAATATTTGACACTCAGTACACAATCTCTTGTCTTCGTAACTTCCAAGTAGGGTTGAGGCTGCATTAAATAGAAATTGATTCTTGGGCTTGGACTCCTTGAAAATCTCAGATTTGATTCACAATTAAAACTGATATTATCTTCAAATCTTTTCGCCCTAAAATAGTAACAGAATATACTTCATAGGAAATATAAAACGATTGCATCAGATAAACTCTCCTCCAAGAATCTCGCCTGCAATCTCTCAAACATAACAATTAATACGCAGCCCTAAATCACATAACAGACTGAACATAATGTTCTGTCAACAGATGTTAAGACATTAGTCTTGACATCATGCACAAAAAATGCAATAACAAATAACACACCACAAGCAGAATGTTAGAAGCACCTGTTAAGACATCAGACATGACATCTTGAACCACCACATTTGTTTTACCAAAATTGCAGCCAATAACAGAACTAACAATCTCCCCCTTTGGCTAATTTTGGCCAAAACAATATCAGCACACATCAGAGATACCAACAGTAGAAACACACTTCACAAATACATCAAACAAACCAATCTAACATATTCTTAAAAAAAACAACCAAGAAAACTAACAACAACAAAAAAACTCTACTCTCCCCCTTTTTAGCCATAATTGGACAAACTCTGAACATAGCAGCAAGCACAATGTTCTGACACTTTGTCAAACATGGTCAAACTCCAAGTCCCAAAAAAAATTCCAAGAAAGAATGTTGAACCACAGCTGGGAAAAAGTGACACATTACTCAACAGATAGAAGTGCACAGACACCAATCAACTTTGACCAGGCGATACAAACGATGACTTGTATTGGAATTATAAAACCCACACCAAAATGCTTGTGTAGACTTCCAAACAAGGAAGGAAACATGAGCCAGTCCTCCAGAACAGTTGAAACACACAAGGGTCAGTTGAAGCAAGACCAGAAAAATAAGACCACCAAACCAAATGAGATGAAGTCCAAAGAATTGACAACAGCAGGATCCTCTACAGGAGCAACAAGAATAGGAAGAAAGACAGAAACAAGAATGAAGACCATCAAGAAACCTCCAGTGCTACAACATACTTCTGATGAAGAAGCAGATGAAGACTGGGTTAATTTCATTAACTCAGGTGGTTGGAATGAGTAGCTGAATCCAAACAATAAGCCTCTTTGCTTGTAGTTTCTTTTTAAAAAAAATGTAATGTTGAGTACTTCCAGCAATAAAAATGTTCTTGTTTGTTTCCAAACATTCTTATATTGTCAATTTCACTAACTAGATAAGCTCACACACATAAGACAACTGCACCAAAAACACCATCCTCCTGCACTCCTACAACTGATCCACTAATCCTCATATATGCAAATCCCTAATTTGCTTCTTAAATTTTCAAATTTATTTGCATCTAAGGCCTTAGTAAAAATATCTGCTAATTGCATTACAGTAGCAACATGTTCCAAAGCAACCACTTTATCTTCAACCAGATCTCTTATAAAGTGATGACGTATGTCAATATGCTTAGTCCTGCTATGTTGAATTGGGTTCTTGGAGATATTGATAGCACTCAGATTATCACAATACAATGTCATGACATCTTGCTTGACATTGTATTCAGTTAACATTTGCTTCATCCAAACCAATTGTGAACAACTACTTCCCGCTGCTATGTACTCAGCCTCAGCAGTAGAGAGAGACACACAGTTCTGCTTCTTGCTAAACCACGAGATAAGATTGTTCCCTAAGAAGAAGCATTCTCCTGAAGTACTATTTCTATCATCAGCACTACCTGCCCAATCAGCATCACAATATCCACTCATATCAGTTCCTGATCCATGACTTTATAGTATGCCATAGTCACTAGTACCATTCACATATTTAAGAATTCTCTTTACTTGATTCATGTGGCTAACTTTCGGTTCAGATTGATATCTGGCACAAACTCCTACAGCAAAGGAGATATCAGGTCTGCTAGCTGTGAGAGACAGTAAGCTTCCAATTATGCTTCTGTATAAGCTTTGATCCGCACTCACTCCATGTTCATCCTTGGACAACTTCAGGTGAGTAGGAGCAGGTGTCCTCTTGTGATTAGCATTCTCCAGACCAAACTTCTTGACTATGTTCTTTGCATACTTGCTCTGAGAGATAAATATGGAGTCTTCCATTTGTCTAACTTGCAGACCCATAAAATAACTGAGCTCACCAACAAGACTCATTTCAAACTCAGACTGCATCTATTTCACAAAATGTTGAACCATCCTATCTGACATCCCACCAAACACTATGTCATCAACATATATTTGAGCTATCAACAATTTTCCTCCTTCCTCTTTGACAAATAAGGTCTTGTCAATTCCACCTTTTCTATAACCATTCAGAGCCAAGAATTCAGTAAGCCTGTCATACCAAGCTCTTGGTGCTTGCTTCAAACCATAAAGAGCTTTCCTTAGTTTGTAGACATGGTTAGGAAATGTTGGATCAATAAACCCCTTGGGTTGATCTACATAAACTTCTTCATTTAAGTACCCATTCAAGAAGGCACTCTTTACATCCATTGGGAATAACTTGAATTTGAGAATACAAGCCACACCTAAGAGTAACCTGATCGACTCCAGCCTGGCCACAGGAGCAAAAGTCTCATCAAAATCAATTCCTTCTACCTGAGTGTAACCTTGGGCAACCAGTCTAGCCTTATTTCTGGTGACCACTCCTTGTTCATCAGATTTATTCTTGTAAACCTACTTGGTGCCAATCACATTTATTCCATCAGGCCTTGGTACAAGATCCCACACTTCATTCCTTTTGAATTGTCCCAGCTCTTCTTGCATGGTATTAATCCAAAATTCATCAGTCAAGGCTTCTTTGACATTTTTGGGCTCAATCTTGGATACAAAGCAAGAGTTTGACACAACTTCTCTTGACCTAGTGGTAACTCCAGAGTTTGGATCACCTATGATAAGCTCGTTTGGATGGTCCTTGTGCACTCTGATAGATGGTTCCTTGTCAGGTTGTTCAGGATCAGGTTTAGCAGCAACCGGACTGGGATTTACACTTCTGTCTCCAGCTTCTGTTGATACATCATCAAAAAATGTTCCAACATAATCTAAGACATCAGCATCTTCCTTTATTCCATTGTCATCAACAACCACATTTATAGATTCCATCATGACTTTGGTTCTGGAATTGAATACCCTATAAGCTCTGTTGTTTGTAGAGTATCCCAGAAATATTCCCTCATCACTTTTTGGATCCATTTTTCTCCTTTGTTCACGATCTGTCAGGATATAACACTTACTACCAAATACATGAAAGTACTTCACACTTGGTTTTCTTCCCTTCCATAGTTCATACAGGGTAGCTGAAGTACCTCTTCTCAAAGTCACTCTGTTGTGAATGTAACAGGCAGTATTCATAGCTTCAACCCAGAAATGGTAAGGGAGCTTTTTGGCATGAATCATTACCCTAGCAGATTCTTGAATGGTTTTGTTCTTCCTTTCAACTACTCCATTTTGCTGAGGGGTAATGGGAGAAGAAAACTCATGACTGATGCCTTCAGCAGAACAAAACTCAGCAAACTTGCTACATGATCACTCCTTATTCTGATGACATTGCTCTCCTTTCCTCTTTGGAGTCTTTGACATAGATCTTTAAACACATCAAACACTTTTGTTTTGTCTTTGATGAAGTTCACCCAAGTGTGCCTGGAATAGTCATCTACAACAACATAAGCATATTTCTTCCCACCTAGACTTTTCACCTGCATAGGCCCCATTAAGTCCATATGAAGAAGTTCCAAAACTTTAGAAGTAGTGAATTGTTGAAGCTTTGGATGTGACATCTTAGTCTGTTTCCCGATCTGACAATCTCCACAGACTCTTCCCTCTTCAATTTTGAGCTTAGGGATTCCTCTTACTGCTTCTGTGGATATGATTCTCTTCATTCCCTTCAGATGTAAATGTCCCAACTTTTGATGCCAGACTTTGACTTCATCTTCTTTAGCAAGAACACATGTGGAGGGACTTGAGTCCTGTGACACCCATAAGTAACAGTTGTCCTTAGACCTGGAACCCTTCATGATGACTTCACCTTTCTCATTAGTGACAATGCATTCAGTGTTTGTAAAATTAACTATGAGTCCTTGATCACATAGTTGACTAATACTAATCAAATTGGCTGTCAACCCTTTGACCAGCAGAACATCATCTAACCTAGGAGCACCTACACAATTCAGCTTTCCTATACCTTTAATTTCTCCTTTAACACCGTCACCAAAAGTCACATGGCCAGAAGAATGAAGTTTAACATCCACCAGCAAATTCTTCACTCCTGTCATGTGTCTTGAACAACCACTGTCAAAGTACCAGTCTTCCTTAGTGGAGACTCTAAGAGAAGTATGAGCTATCAAGCTGACAACATTAGATTTGGAGACCCATTGCTTCTTTTGCCTGATGACTTTATTACCTTTATGAATGCCCTGTCTGGGTGCACAATTAGGAGTACTCTTAGGATACCCATATAGCTTATAACAGTAAGCCTTTATGTGTCCAAAGCCCCCACAATGATGACATCTCCAGCGCCTGAATTTCTTCCTAGAGGGAGTCTTGTCAGGATGTTTAAACATCTGTTTTAACATCACTTGCTTGGAACTAGAAATAACATCATCTGAAGCTGATCCATTGTTGAAACCCAACCCACTTTTGTCTCCAGCAGCTTTTCCAGCATTAAGAATGTTGTCTAGAACATCAGTTCCACTATTCAGCATTCTGATAGATTTGGACATAGATTCAAGTTTAGAGTTCAGCACAGAAACTTCATCTTCCAGCTTGGCAATAGTTTTCAAATGCTCTGTCTTTTCAGCCTTTAGTTGAGCAATCATCTTCTTCTGCTTCTCTCCTTGCAAGCAGAATTCTTCATTTTTAGTGCATTGCTCTCTGTAAGAGGCAATTAGATCATCATATGTAATTTCTCATTACAAGAATCATCATCAGAATCACATATTCAAACCATTGCTCTAACAAGCTTGGCAGATTCATCTTCAGGTTCACTATCAGAATCTTCATCAGACTAAGTGACAGACAAACCCTTTTTCTGCTTCTTAAGATATGTAGGGCATTCAGCTCTGATGTGACCATAACCTTCACATCCATAACATTGGATTCCTCTGTCATCACTAGACTTATCCTCAGCTCTAGTTTTCTTCATCTGATCACCTGACTTGTTGGTGTCAGATGTGATGTTCTTGAAATTAGGTTTATAGGTCCTGTCCATCCTTTTCAAAACCTTATTAAACTGTCTTCCCAGTAGAACAATGGCATTGGATAGCTCCTCCTGAGTTTCAGGACCACATTCTTTCTTTTCATCTTTAGTACTAGACACCAGTGCTATACTTTTGGCCTTCTTTTCTGATCTGTCATTCAACCCTAATTCAAATGTCTGAAAGGAATCAATCAATTCATCTACTCTCATTTGGCTGATGTCTTGAGCTTCCTCTATAGCAGTCACCTTCATATCAAATCTCTTGGGGAGAGATCTGAGAATTTTTCTCACTAGTTTCTCATTAGACATCCTCTCTCCTAGGGCACTAGAAGCATTTGACAGTTCAAGTATATTCATGTGAAAGTCATGAATAGTCTCTTCATCTTTCATCCTCAAACTTTCAAACTTTGTTGTTAGCAGTTGAAGTCTTGACATCTTGACCTTGGAAGTTCCTTCATGAGTTGTTTTTAGGATATCCCAAGCCTCCTTAGCCACTTCACATGTGTTGACCAGCCTGAAGATGTTTTTGTCAATACCATTAAATAAGGCATTCAAGGCCTTAGAATTCCCAAGTGCAAGTTCATCTTCTTCCTTGGTCCACTCCTCTTCAGGTTTCAGATTTGACACACCATCTTTTCCCACAATGACAGGGTGTTTCCATCCTGTCAAAACAGCCTTCCAAGCTCTACTATCTAAAGACTTCAAAAAGGAAACCATACGCGGTTTCCAATAGTCATAATTTGATCCATCTAGAATAGGGGGCCTATTCATAAATCCACCACTCTCCTTGTCCATTGCACCAGAAAGTAACATCCCTAGATCTCACCCAGATGCAGAGCAGGATGACCTGCTCTGATACCAATTGAAATTTTGGTATCAGATATATGATGTCAAGTGAGATGTCACAACATCAATATCTGTTGTATGAACAAGGCAATAATAGTAGCAGATAAAAATAGTAAACAACACAAAGGATTGTTCACCTAGTTCGGTCTAACAACCTACGTCTGGGGGCTACCAAGCCAGGGAGGAAATTCACTATTAGTAGTATCAATTCATAGACTCCACAATCAACACACAAGTTGATAATCTACTCACTTAATCACTACCCAATGATACTTCTACCTAAGACACTCTTAGATATGAGACACCTCTCACTCCCCCTCAATCACACTAGTGATAACAACTAACAATAATGAGAATAGAAGACACACTTCAAAGACAATACTTGATCTTTCTTAAAAGCTTCAATCAAGAATAATACACTCGTGCTTAAAAGCTTAGAGTGGACAACATACAACTCAACTAAATCAGTTCAATTCAAACATCAAAATAGATGAATGAATGGCTCACAATACACAGACGAAAACACAAAACCCTAATACTTGACACTCAGTACACAATCTCTTGTCTTCGTAACTTCCAAGTAGGGTTGAGGCTGCATTAAATAGAAACTGATTCTTGGGCTTGGACTCCTTGAAAATCTCAGATTTGATTCACAATTAAAACTGATATTATCTTCAAATCTTTTCGCCCTAAAATAGTAACAGAATATACTTCATAGGAAATATAAAACGATTGCATCAGATAAACTCTCCTCCAAGAATCTCGCCTGCAATCTCTCAAACATAACAATAAATACGCAGCCCTAAATCACATAACAGACTGAACATAATGTTCTGTCAACAGATGTTAAGACATCAGTCTTGACATCATGCACAAAAATTGCAATAACAAATAACACACCACAAGCAGAATGTTAGAAGCACATGTTAAGACATCAGACATGACATCTTGAACCACCACATTTGTTTTACCAAAATTGCTGCCAATAACAGAACTAACACATAGAATAACACTTTCAATGTACCTCTTTTTGTGATGCAACAGACTCGTTGTGCGGCAAAATCCCTTTATCCTTAGATGTAGGTTTTGTAGGAGTCTAACATTACCATGTAAAAAAATGTACGTAATGGTTCAGAATGATTTTCGTAATGGTTCAGAATTGACATTTGAATACTAATAGATTCATAATGGTTTTCAACATACCTCATCATCTATGAAAATGAGGTCTGACGGCCATGCAACAAACGATCTTATTGCATCCCGCAACAATGTTGTCTCTGAAACAACGTCAGGTATCGGTAGCAACGCATCCAACTCTAATGCAATATCAACCGTTACTTTCAGATATCCATCAGGCAGCGGTTTATGGTGAAGTATATCACCCAAAGTGTTATGCACATTTCGCTTGCCAACTATGCGATAAGTCGGTGACGAAAAATACAGCTGACAAGATGAAATGCCCTAAACCAATATTAAATATGTTACTGTTAATGTGTATATATGTCAATTAAAATGAATGGGCTAATTTAATTTCATAATAACATATATAATTACCTCGGGAATTTTCTTTTGACAATTGATACTAGCTTTGTCACTAGTATCTTTCAACTTTGAACCGCGCTTTTCCGCCTCATATCTCTTTTTATCCTTTAGCAATTCACGGACTTGCGCTTTTAATTCCTCCCACGATTGCATCACTTCTTGATTGCTAGGATTTTTTCTTTTTGGATGCTTATACAAGGAAGATGGAGTCACACCAAATCCTTTACCCCTCACCCGACCGGAATACTCAGGAACATTTAGTACTCGACTAAGTATGCTCCTGCAATCCTCCTCACCTGTGGTTAAGGATTTAGATAGAGTCTCCTGAAATTCATGACATATCGAAAATTAGTAGTGGGGATTAAAAATTAATTATATTTTAATAAAATTTTGATTAACTTAAATACATAATGTTATACTTACACATTCGTCATAAACATGCTGAACATCTTCCCTAACAACTCCATCCTTGCCCACACGATCTTCCTTCCACAAAACATGGTCCGGAAGTGATGTTTCTTCACTTTTCGCCTCTTCTAACTACACATTGAGATAAATAATAAGATCATCAATTATAACACAATAAGACAATTAATAAAATCATAGCATTTATATATGCTTACCATTTTTTGCTGTAAGCGTGCATATCCCAAACGCCCTTTTCTGTATGGATACGCGGGTTTTAATGCTCTTTTGCGATTAATGGTACTCAATTCCTAGATAAACAAGTTTAAGTCATATCAGAACAAACTAATGCAACAAGTATATAATACAATTAATAGACATGACAAATTAACATTACATTGAATTTTTTGGTTTTTCATTTGGCTACAAAAGTGCCCCATTCTTCAGGTGTAATCAAGTCCGCATACAACTGTGGAAGTTCTGCTTCAACAAATTTTTTTTTCTCATCCCTAAGATATTTGTTTGATAACATAGTTCGAAACCCTCTGTGTCTTTTTCTGGCCAATTGAAGACAATACTTTTTTCGGCTTTCATCAATATTAAAAGACCTCTACGAAAAAACATACACATAGAGTGTGTTAGTATAAGTAAATTAAAGACTTAATCGTCAACAAAAATCTAATAACATCAATCATATTTGGTAAGTACCTGTATCTCAGTCCATATTTTATCTTTACCGGCTTGCAACAATTGATTCCTCCAATTATCACTGGTGATTGGAATGTGCTGACGGACAATGGAACATATGTAACTAGTCAACATTGAACCGTTTGGCTCAATTAGTTGGTTTTCATCACTCCAATGTACATCAAATTTGATCCCTTTATCTCTTGCACGGATGATTGACTTCATAATAGTTATTCCTCGTTTAATTTCACTTTCTACATTCTGAGCTTCATTTGTATCATGTGTCTCGTGTGAGTCTTCCTGGTTACTAGCCATTTGACCTGTAAGAAAGAAAAAAACAAAAATTAAATGACAAATATAAAAATCCATAATCCATAATCCATTGAATATATATAACATATCAACTATTTAATATTATTGAATGATATAAACTATAATTTTATAACTAGTACCTTTTCACTAACGTCTCTTTGTTTTCTATGTTGGAATATGTTCTACCCGTCTCTTAACAACACGGATGGTTGGATTGATCCAAATACACTCATTATGATCATTTCTAGTATATGATTCATTCGCTATAATATTTTCATCTTGATCATTTCTAGTAAATGATTCAATATCAACATCAATATCACCTTGATCTCCAATGTTTTCATCAACTACTTTGTTAGATAAAAGCATTATAGACCATTTTGTACTTGTCGGATCAGTGACATAGAACACTTGTTTAGCTTGAGAGGCTAGAATAAAAGGCTCATCTTTGTACCCCACCCTATTAAGATCCACTTGCAAAAATCCTGACTTATCCATTCGTATGCCATTGTTATTTTCAACCCACTTGCAACGAAATATAGGAATTTGAAAATTCTCATAATCAAACATCCAAATGCACTCGATAACCCCAAAATATGACAGATTTGCAAATTTTGGGTTTAAGTCCTTCACACTTGAAATGTGCATTGCTTCAGCTACCACGGTGACACCACTATTTTGCATAGTACTTTTATCATCTTGTTCTTTGGTATAAAATGTGTATCCATTAATTGCGTATGCGCTATAAGAAAACACAACCAAACTTGGACCATATGCTAAACATCTCAACCTTTCTGTTATTGAAGCGGGATCTGAATAATACTTTGAATAAATATGATCCTTAGATCAATGTATGAAACTTCGATTGTGCTCTCGTACTATCCAATTCTCATTTCTAATCGGATTTAAACCTCGGAGAACATCCTTGTGCATTTCAACATACGACTCAACCTCATTCTCATTGTGCAGAACATACAAATGCACTTGATCCCGTTCGACCCTTGATACTGTCACAACTTCATTTCCAATTAACTTTTTTCCTTCTTTTTTTTCCGACAATATGAGATTTGGGGAGTCCAATTGATTATACATTGGACAGATATTCAGTACAAAACTCAATCGCTTCTTCAACAATGTATCATTCAGCAATACAACCCTCTGGTCGACTTCGGTTTTTCACATACCCTTTTAATATTTTCATATAACGTTCAGCAGGGTACATCCATCTCATATAAGTCGGTCCACACAATTGTGTCTCTTTCACCAGATGAACAACTAGATGAACCATTATGTCAAAAACCGAGGGAGGAAAATACATTTCAAGATCACACAAAGTAATAAGTAATTCTTTTTGCAATGTTGGTAAGATCGCAGGATCGATCACCTTACTGCAAATTGACTTGAAGAAAAAACATAATTTAGTTATTGTGCTTCTTACTTTTTCTGGAAGAATAGAACGTATACCTATTGGTAGAAAATGTTCCATTATAACATGGCAGTCATGCGTCTTTAAGCTCTTTAACTTGAGGTCTTTCATAGACACAAGTCTTCTAATATCTGAAGAGTATCCTTCTGAAACTTTAACTTCACATAGAAACTTACACAATACTTTTTTCTACTTTCTAGATAGAGTATACGCAGCAGGTGGTAGATATGTTCGTTTTCCTTTCTTCAAGGGTCCTAATTCAGTTCTTATCCTCATCGCTATCAAGTCCTTTCTTGCTTTAAGGCCATCCTTAGAGTTTCCTTGTATATTGAGTAACATACCAATAACACTGTCAAATACGTTTTTTTCAATATGCATAACATCGAGAAAATGTCTTACATACAATGACTTCCAATATGTCAGTTCAAAAAAAATTTACCTCTTCTTCCACCCTCTCTTGACAAGTGTATGTGCAAAAGGCTTGCCAAACTGAGTACTCACATCTTTCACCTTTTCAAAAATTTGATCACCTGTCAATATAGGTGGAGCTCTACTTTGTTCAGGCTCTCCAAAGAATGCTTTTCTCCACCCACGGTAGTGATGATTAGAATTTAAGAATCTACGATGACCGAGAAAGACATTCTTCTGACCAAACTCCAATCGTGTCGAATATGTTTTATCTTCACAAATAGGACACGCACATTGACCTTTTATGTTGTACCCTGATAGATTTCTGTATGCTGGAAAATCATTAATTGTGCCAAACAGCATCGCCCTCAAGTTGAAACTTTCTTTCCTATACCCATCATAAACCTCCACATCGTTCTCCCACAAAAACTTTAAATCTTCGATTAAGGTTGCCAAGTATATGTCTATGCCATTCCCTGGTTGTCTAGGCCCAGAAATTAACATAGATAACATCATGTACTTATGCTTCATACATAGCCATGGAGGTAGGTTATAAATCATAATGATCATAGGCCAAGTGCTATGTGAGATACTTTGAAGACCGTGTGGGTTCATTCCATCAGTAGATAATGCCAAGCGAAGGTTTCTTGCTTCTTTTCCAAATTCAGGATAATCATCATCAATTTTCATCCACTGTGGTGAATCTTCCGGATGTCGAAACTTTCCATCAATAATTCTTTCATCTGCATGCCAAGTCAAGTGTCTTGACTATGCGTCTAAATCTCAGAATTATAGGAAAATACCATAAGACTTTTGCTGGAGACAACTTTTTCTTATATCGAGAGACGCCGTATTTAGGAAACGCATTTAACGATGCATACTCATATCGAAACAAAACACAATCATTTGGACATGCATGTATCTTATCATAGCTCATGCCAATAGAGCGCAACATCTTTTTGGCCTCATATGTTCGATTGGGAAGAACATTATCCTCTAGAAGCATATCTTTCATAAGTTCCAATAACTCTGTGAAACTTTTATCCGACCATCCATTGCCCGCCTTTAAGTTGTACAACTTTAATATCGCAAACAATCTTGTGAATTTAGTGCAACCATTATACAACGGTTTCTCGGCATCGCTTACCAACCTCTCAAACATTTTGGGACAATCCTTAAGATCTTCTTCAAGAGCTTCTGCAATCTCTTCGACTCGATCATAATCGTATGTATCTGTGCCATTGTCATTTGAAACATAGGTCGTATTATCCCCCGGTTCAACATTCCCGTTAATTTTCTCACCATGCAAATTCCAACGTATAACTTCTATCAATTCCACGCCTCTTTAAATGCGATGCCAACTGAACCGCGTCAACCCGACTCCCAAAACAAAAACCCAAGCAAGGACATATCATTCGACTGGGGTCTTCGGCGTGCGCAACAGCAAACTTAATGAATTCAGATACCCCATTCTCGTACTCTTTCGACAATCGACTTGAAGACATCCATTTCTTATCCATAGTTATACTAATTAAGCTAAACAAAAACAAAATAAAAAATATTTACCTGTAGGGAAACGATCCGAATTTCACACTTTGATCACAAGTAACCCCTATATATAGCAAATTCAATAAGTTAGTTCTTAATCATTGCAAGCAATGTTCATCCATCATAGCAGTTCATTCAAATGGTTTTACTAATTAAGCTAATAAAAAACGTTAATTATTCACGTAACTATAGAAAAATAACAACTAATTACCTGTAGAGAAGTAATCAAGTTATGGACCCACACAATGTAAGATTCCTCCAACGATCAGACTTTCACTCTGCACCTGTAAAACAATCATACTATCAATATCAATCCAACTTTTCACTTTACAATGTCTCTTCAACAAGATATATCTTATGCCAAATTCTAATAGTAATTTATTCAAGAATTCTACATAATATATATTGACTCAATCCTATGCCTCAAAATTCTTCAATCTAAGCTGTGTTGTATTTTATATTTTCAACAAATATCTCATTCCAATAATGTTTTCTAGAACCAACATGTGTGTTACAACATATGAACCCTCAAGAACCTATGCATATTTCTATTATTTCCTATACATACACAAATAAGAAAAGTATTATTACAATTACCGCGTTGACACCACTTCCATCTCCATAAGCTAACAATGAAACCTATGAAATTGAGCTATTTTATGATTTTTGATGATGACGCATGTTAATTAATCTTTGAAATTGAGCTAACGGTTGCTTTTAACATGACTACACAATTATATACAATTTAACAAACAATGCAAAAAACAATTGATATTTTTACATAAAGATGCCATTAACTAATTTAGTTCTATGACTCATTACATCATTAAATAAATTATCAATTTCCTTGCCTATATCATCAAAGAGCTTTTGTAACTCACAACTCTCTGCAAATCTTTGGCTGCATTATGTCTTACTATATCAGCAACAACAAGGTGAGCAACAACATAATTAGTAACAACAAAAAAATAGTGTAAACAAGTTCATTTATAACTACAACAACCCTAAACAACACATAGTCAATACAACATGAGCAACATTCAAAAACCAACATTTCTTCGTTCAAGAACTCTCAAGAACCAACATTCAAGAACCTAAAATATGATGACAGTAACTCTCAAGAACCAACATTCAAGAAAATAGGCTAAACTTAAACTCTAACATCTCAATAAAACCTAAAACGGTCGGAGAAGAATGCGTACCTGCACGATAACGGTCAGAGAAGAATAAAGAATGCCTCTTCTTCGTTTTCGTTTTCCGCTTCTTCTTCTTCTTTGAACGAAAAATGAGTAGCAAACGGTTGATAATGGAAAAAATGCAGAGAGAATGGAAAAAAATGAGAGATAACGGTCGGAGAAAGGAGGAAGGAGAAAGGAAGAACAGTCGCGAGAGTGAAAATGATTTGAAAAATTTAATAGGGCTCTTCTGAAAATGTGGTGTTTTTTAATTTTTAATTAATAAATGACCTAAGACAGCGCTTTTGAAAAGCGTTTTCTTAAGTGTTATATTTAGCAGCGCTTTTTCCTTATAAGCGCTTTCAAATGTGGGGCCAATTTAAGGCCTTTAGCGGCGCTTTTTCAAAAGTGCTTTCTAAGGTTAACATTTAGCAGCGCTTTTAGAAAGCGCTTTCTAAGGTTATACCTTAGCAGCGCTTTTAGAAAGCGCTTTCTAAGGTTACACCTTTAGCAGCGATTTTATAAATGCGCTTTCTCAGGTGGTGTCTATGTAAGGCCTTTAGCAGCGCTTTTAGAAAGCGCTTTCTAAATGTAGCCTTTAGCAGCACTTTTATTTAGAGATTTTTTTCCAAAACTTATAGCAGCGCTTTGTAATAAAAGCGCTGTCTTTTTTGTGCTTCCAAAAGCGAATTTTGGCGTAGTGACATCACATATGGTACCTCTATCTCACTCCATATCTTTTCTTTGGCAGGTTTCAACTCAACACTTCTCCAATTATCACAAGTAATTGGAATATACGAATGAACAAGTGTACCAATGTAACTTGTCAACATTGCTCCGTTAGGCTCAACAAGTTGGTTTGTATCATTCCAATGAACGTCATATTTTATTCCTTTATCTCTAGCACGAATGATGTTCTTCATAATAGTTACTCCTCGTGTAATATCTCCTTCCACTTCTTAAATTGTTTCATGTCCATCATTTTTTGAAGTATCATGTGAATTTTCCTCGTTACTAGCCATTTCACCTGTAATAAAGAAAAACATCACTATAAAATGACACAATTATATTAAAAATAAAAAATCAACTAATATCAAAAATCAAATAAAAAATCAACAACTAATCACATTTCCAATTAATCACTAACAAACTTCTACAAACCAAAATATCAAAACCTAACATCAACGACTAATAATACAACTAATATCAAATCAAATAAAAAATCAACAACTAATCACATTTCCAATTAATCACTAACAAACTTCTACAAACCAAAAAACGCTTTTTTCAACTAATCAAATTAAAGAAAAAAACAATTGTAAAAATTCAATCAACATTGTAAAAAAAAACAACTTCAACGCTTAAGTTCAAGTAACAATTCAATCACTATTTATCATTTTCAATCATCTCTCAAAATAAATTCAATCACTAGTTCACTTAACTACTAATTTCATTATCATTTTCAATAACAACCAAATTCTTACATCACTAAAATTTTCCGATAAATGTTCACTTTAACTTTACAAATATCCCTATAACAACCTGAACAATCTAACTTCTACAACACTCTTAACTACCTTGAATTTTCTAATTAATCACTATTCTACAAATTTTACACATTAAACTAACTTCTACTATTCTAAAAATTAATCATTAAACTAACTTCTACAAATTAATTACATTTTACACAATAATCACTATACTAACTTCTACTAATTAATCACTTTTCTAATTAATCACTTTTCCAATTAATCATTAACTAACTCCTACAAATCAAAAAATGAAAACCTAACATCAACAACTAATAATACACCAAAGTTATCTCACACAAACAGCAGAGAAACAGTCAACAATGGAGAATATTAGACATTTTCATTAATGGAGAGAAAACCAGAAAACGGAGAGTAAAAACCTCAGAGAAACAATCAACAATGGCGGACGACGGTGTGAGTAAGCAGAAATGACGGAGGGAAGCCACAAACAGAGTAAAGCCACGACGGATTTCGTTTGCAGAACGACGGCGGACATATTTAGTTTCGTTCGTTTGCAGAAAAAAGGAGGAAGAAGAGAAACAGTGTCGCTAGGGTGAAATAGAATCGGTCATATAAGAAAATAGAGGGATATCAGATTATGTTTTAATTTTAATATTTTAAAAGACCTAAGGCAGCGCTTTTAGAAAGCGCTTTCTTATGTTAATCCTTTAGCAGCGCTTTTGGGGTAAAAGCACTTTCTTATGTGGGATTAATGAAAGGCCTTTAGCAGCGCTTTCCAAAAGAGCTGGCTAAAGCGTGTTGTACGAAAGCCCTTTAGCAGCGCTTTTCAAAAGCGCTGCCTTATGGTACTCCTTTAGCAGCGCTTTTCATAAAACGCTTTCTAAAGTTCACGTGCCTTAGGGCTTTAGCAGCGCTTTTCAAAAGCGCTGTCTTATGTCCCCCATTTAGCAGCGCTTTTTTCTTTTGTTTTTTATTTTTGTTTTTAGCGAAACCTATAGCAGCGCTTCTGCCAGAAAGCGATGTCTTTGTTGTGCTGCGAAAACTCATTTTTGGCGTAGTGATTATTGAAAATTGAAAAGTAATTAAATCACATAATATATATATATATATATATATATATATATATATATATATAAAATAAAAAGTATTTAAATTTAAATAATTTTTTAAAATAATGATATTAAAAAATTAGGTAAGCTTTTAGATACCTATGAATTTTAATTAGATAAAATCTTTATATTAATATTTTGATCAATGTTTTTAAGTCATTTGTTGCACAATAGAGGTTTTTGTTCATTTTGTGTGATTATTTAATTGTACGTAAACCTTGAGTTAATTTTCTTTCTAAGAAGCATTCCTTGTAAACACAATTTGTAAATCTCAATACTATTTGAGTAGTTTCTTTGAGTGATTAAGGTTTAGTCAGATATACTCGAGAAGACAAAGATGGTTGTCTTTGTGGTGTCTGTAATTAGTTTCAGTTATTGAGGATTAAGCCCTTTTTTAGGATGCGAAATCACCTTGGTAAGGTGGACTGGAGGCATATTCGTTAATAGCGAACCATTATAAAAATAACTTGTTATTTTTTTTGTTTGTGTTTTACTTATTGAGTTGGTTTCGAAAAAGCTTTGATCTTTAGAAATCCAATTCAAACCCCCTCTTTCTTGTGTTTCTTGCCACCTTCAGACTCATGTGTTGTAGTTTTAAAGTTTGTAAGGCTCTGTTAGATGTGTCGCATCTACATGTCGACATGTGGCCTGTATAGGTCGACACATACAAAAATTGCATTGTTTTCCATTCCTATACATACAAAATCTTTAAATATTGCATTGTTTTCCATTCCTTTTACATTTCTTTTGCTTCATGCTTCCTCACATATATATACCTGTTACATGCATAATTTCTTTTCAATGATTTTGGTAAAATCATAAACAAAATCTGGAACATACTATGAGTCGTCTTCATCTTCAACCTTGGTGTTATGCATACACACAAACAAAGTACACATAATCATTCAATGTTTAGGTGTCATCTAGAATCATGTTGATAACGTCCTATTTAGCTTATGGTATTGTAAATTGGGTTGAGATCTTAGGGGGGTTTCAAATTAGAAAACCAAGGTGAGGTTTTCCTTCATGATCAAAGTGTGGATTTGAAGGTTTTGGACAAGAATACTCAAGTTTGGATTTAATCGAGTGAAGGCTTTGAATAACTGCGATTCTTGCCAAGGAGTAGTGTGAGACGGTGGATCATCTTGGTAAATCTAGGTTTACAATAATTCGCAATTTAGATTTGATAGACTGAATGCTTTGAAGGGTTGCGATTCTTGTTAAGGAGTAGCGTGAGACAATGAATCAAATTGGCATTGCTGGGTGACTTGATCAATGTAACACCCATATATAATATATATCTAAAATATACATACTATACATAGTTGCAAATTTGGTACTGAAGTACATAAGTTTTAAGTGACACATTGTACATATTACATTCCCAAAAATAAACAACTACAATGGCATAATATATACAAGATGCCCAAAATATAAACTAAGAACTAGATCATCATGGAATGATCTCAAAATAAACATCTTTACAGCGAAAAGCCATCCAAAAAGATAAGATAAGTAAGGACATCATGCTACTTTGTCCTTACCATTCATCGAATTTGTAACACCTGAAAATAATCAATAATATGGGAGGAGATAATAATTCCATTGGGTTCCCTATCTTATGGTCTCACTCGGCTTTACAAGGTTCTAACTATATACTAACTCAAGTCACAAAGGGGAAGTAGACTTGAGTCCTCAACTTTGCACTATATGGATACATGTTTCTTGAGTTTAACAACTCAAACCATCACTAATCGAAAACCCTACAAAGAGATCTTTCCCCGGACAACCCTACGTCTAAAGTTATCGACACGGGTCACGGATCCTTGTATCATACTTTGACATACGCATGGACTTTGGATTCTAAGGGACTCCTCAACCTTAAGAATCTTCACTTCCTATGGGACTCCAAACCCATTTCAAATCTCTACCCGTATCAGACTCTAACCCACTTAGGGATCCATCACAATTGTGACTCAAACCCAAGTCAAAGTAATTATGCGTACAACCAAAGGAGCTCTACATAAGCATCACTCTCGTAACGACACAAATTTGGGGTTGTTTCCGATTGCACGTTCAATAAAGATATCGTGATTGTATTCAACAACCACAAGGCGACTACATCACCTTAATATTTACAACAATATTCATATGAATCTTACTAATACATTTCCATATAATGCCTCACCTCTCCACTAGACGACTACTAGTCAAAGACACACACCTAGGTATCATTTACACAAGCATCTCCATCTAAGTCATTTATCATCTCCTAATCATCTTACTAATTCATTTTATAAATCGATATTAAGGGTTTCCTCACCATTCTTTATTGTCTTCTAATCATGTGTCATCAATCACAAGTAACCGATCATACATTAAAAACATGCATATCCATCAAAATCCATTATAAATGACATACATAAGAATAAGGCATGCATGTGGAACACTCCAAACAAGTAACACAAATAATTTACCAAAATCTTGTCTCGATCGCCCAACAAGCAGCTAATGAGGCTGGCTCTCCTTAGGTTCGCACGACAAACCCCAAGCGAGGGGAAGACAGAATGAAAAATGAATTATGGTTGCCCGACGAGACATCAACGAGGTAGCTCGCTTTTTGTTCGTCAAGGCCCACCCCACGATTGTAGCAGAAAACTGGTTGCCCCGGGCTTGCTCAAACTCGCCCGACGACCGCGTCGAATTCTGCAGAAATACCAGAAGAACAAGACATCAAACAAGGGGGTTTCCACCCATCCCAACACATGTTCCAAACACAACCAATAATCAACATATAAATTGACATTTCCACATACCTAACATGAATAACAACACATTCTTATGAATTTCATGGCATTAAGAGAATCATATATCAAAATTCAATTTCCACAATATAGTTTCTAACAAGACCCCACCTCGCAAAGATGATGAAGAAGTTATGGATGATAAATATGAGATGATGTTGATGAAGGATGATGAAAACTTCTACTTTCTTCTTCCTCTTCCACTTCTAGATTTTCTTCCTCTTCTTTCTATTTCTCTTCTTTCTCTCTATTCTCCCTTTTTCTATTTTTTTTCCTCTAATACTCCCACTTAGTTAGAAATGAAAGGAAAGAAAATGATACATAGAAATATCATTTAGAAGTTAGTAAAACCAATTGGCATGTGTGGTAGAAAAAGGTTATTAGTAATAGAATAAATATTAAGTGGTATAATGCTTAGTGTTTGTTCTACTAGAGCAACTTAATCATTATTAATGTTATCAAAATGTCTCTATTATACCAATTAATAAAATGTCAGTATTGAATAATATTAATTAAGTCAATCTGAGCTCACTAGTTTCTCTAATTATCCCAACTGATAACTCTTAGAGCACCTAGGAACTCAGCTGATCTCAACTAATATCATTTAGAGAATTTTAGGAAATACGAGGTATTACAATCAAGCTCAAATCAAGGGAAGAGAAATTTCAAGGATCAACATCAAAATTTGGGTTTGTAGGGTTGCATTGCTACATTTTGTTAGAGCAAGAGTTGTCTCTGCAAGTCATCTCTATGTTTTGATGATAACAATGAGTATTTATGAAAGAACTATTTTATGTTCTAATGTGTGTTGGGTGCAGATCATAATCATAGAAGATATCAGATCCAACAAACACTAGCAAGATGTGCGTAAATGATCATATGCGAGTTACTATATGTAACATAAGTCACAGGAAGCAAGTATGCTTCTGTATCTGATCATAATCAGATAGATCCGAGGATACCGATATTGCTGTTGCAATGCTCTTGTGGATGCTACTCTGAAAGTGGTTATGATTCTGAAGATAACAAAGCTTCGGTAGAGTTAATCTTGTAGAGAACTGAAGTACTTCAGATTCTCAAGACTTGAAGTTCTAAAGGCTGAAGGCTCTGAAGACCAAGTGCAGAATTATTCTGAAGACTGAAGTGTTCTGAAGATTAAGATTCAAATGATCAAGTGCTGAAGACTCTGAAGACAGCGTTCTGAGTGAACAAGGTTCTGAAGATTCTGAAGACTTGAAGTTATGAAGGGTTTCAAGGCAAGGGCTGAAGTTCTAAAGACAGATTCCTAATGGACAAGTTCTGAACACTGAAGACTTGAAGATTCTAAGGTCTCTACTCATGCTTTAATTAATTACCATCAGAAGCCTCTGAAAGTTTGAAGACAAATATTACTGTGGCAATGACTGTACACAGTATTAAAAAGATCTATCCCTTCACTTCTTCTAGAGTAAAAAAAAAAGATATGGCAGTAAAACTTTCATCATTGCATAACGACTCTTTTCAAACAGCCCACAGCTCTTCAACGGCTATATTTTACTTGGCTATTTAAAGTAAACATATATGCGCTTCTGAAGACGTTGATGTGATGATAGTCGCAACAGTCAGTTATCATTGTTACACTAAACATTTAAAGCTATCACCATTAACACGCGACCACTGTTGTTGAAGCTCAAGATCATCATTCAACACAACAACAATCAATTGAAACAGAAGCTGTTGATGAATAAGACAACATTGCAAATCAGTCAAGTCATCAACCAACTTCATCATCAGGGCTATATTGAAGATCTGAATCAAGGAGTTGTTGCTCGAAGCTTTCTCAACAAAGAAGATGAAGAAGTTCTACAAGATGTCATCAACTGTCAAATCAACATACATCTTTGTAGAATATAAAGATAGCAAGGAGCTGTTGCTCATATCTTGCCAGAACACTGAGTGTTTGTTTGTACTTAAAATTAGGAGTTATCTACTTTTTAAGAAGCATCAATGTAATCTCCAGAACAACTAATTCTATGTGAATTAGGATTCCTCAAGTGATCAGTGTGATCGGAGACTTGAGAAGACAATGGCTAGGTGTCATTGTGGAAATCCTGAAATATGGTCAATGATTGTCATATCTCAAAGAGGACCAATTGTGGGTCAGACTCTTGTGAGATCACTGATGGAACTCATTGAAAATCCTTGAAGAATGGTCAGTAAATGTTATATCTGTTGAATCGAATCCCTGAACGTTTAGCTGTGAAATTCTGATAGTAGATCTTGCGAGATTGGAACCTATTGGGTCCATGTTCGTTATTTCCATTAACTTGGTGTCATACCCCAAATTTTGACCACTAAGATTTCCCATCATTGTGAAAAGCATCATCACAATATGGAGGAACCATTATATTTCATCAGTCTCCCCAAATATGGGTGAGCATCCACTATAATCAAAATTAGGGTTTCAAGCCCTCTCAGAGCCTTAGACAAAGGATCAATCAAGGAATGACATGATCTTCAACTTGTCTAAACCTCTTAGACATACACAAAGGATCAAAAAAGGACTCCCACAGCAAGTATTAAGCACAAGAATGCTCCCTTCTAGGTGGATCAAGCCTTAAGATCGCTAGTGTCACCAAATTAGGGTTTTGGTCGACCAGGGCCTCCAGATGGAAATTTTTCATATGGGCACAAGCCAATGATCCAAAACATAACCTAATATACTTCATGGAACCTCATGAACCCAAGCATCAAGTCAATTTTTCCTCAGGGGATGCACTCATCAAAAATCAGGAATTAGGGTTTCTTGACCTAATTCACCCCTAAGTTGACTTTTGGGACAAATCGTGAACCAAGACCTCAAGATAGGATTTGAGGGTCTCCAATATGCCATATTGATCCGTTTGGAACAATGGATTAATCCAAGAAGCTTGAGCAACAAGTCTCAATTTCATCTGCACCACAATTAGGGTTTCGCGAGGAAAGTCAACTGTAACTTTGAGTTTTGACCAGGACATGCTCCCAAACCCTAAAACATGATTCAATATACCCTATGACACCCATGTAACATGTCCATCAAGTTTGATTTAGGTCAAGGACATGATTTCATGAAGAATTGCACAGTTTGGGAGTCATATGATAAAAAGTCAACTGTGCACAAAAAGTCAACTTTGACTTTTTGAGATTTTTCACCAAAATGGATTTTTAACCCTAAAATGATGTTAATGTATGATTTGAATCATCATTCATCAAGAAAAGTCAAAGAAAGTGGGATAACTTGTTAAAGGGGTAACCATAAAAACTTAGAAAAATTTTCAAGTTATGGAAAAAGTGACACTAATGTGCCAACTTTGGAGGACCATAACTGCTAAACCACAGGGCCATTGTTCCCCATTCAAAGCTTGATTTGTAGATCACATTGCCCTCTACAAAAGCTTCATACTGACCTATGTCCAAATTCCTCATGGATTTTGAGTTATGGAGTGATCAAAATCAAGAAAAGTCACTTTGTTCCAACACTTAGTGAAAATTTCACTAAGTCAGATTTTACCCTACTTTTTGCCAAATGTAGGGGGATTTTTCACTTGGATTCAAAAGAGATCAAAACCAAACATGTTCAAACAGTTGTTGTATCATGTAAGGGCTTTCCAAAATGGCCAAGTGTCGCTCCCGGGATTTTCATCCAAGTACAAACGCGAAAGTGGCACCGAACAGAGTCGCCAGCAATGTGTATTTATCCCAAGAGAGGGAAAGGAAACACCGCGTAAACCTGAGGGAAAGGAAAAGCATGGTCTTACGACCAAGAGAAGTGGGTAAGGGAGTCGGTTACGCGAGAGGAAGGTATTAGCACCCCCTCGCGTCCATCGTACCCGATGGGATCCACGCTTGCTTGTCTCGATCAAAGGGTGTAAAGAAAGGAATACTGAGAAAGAACTGAAAAAAGGAAAGGAGAAAGAAAAGAAAAGGAACGGGAAACAAACGTAGGGAAAATAAAAGGAGTGCTCGAATGGGCCCTACCCCACTGCCTACGTATCTCATCGGGAACATGAGAATCAGAGCGACGTAGTTCCCCTCACTAGGGATGAATTGTTTGTGTTTTTTAGAGAACGGCTGACGTTCTAGCTCAGGTGTTGCAGGCTCGCTGGTCCGAGTGCGTTACCATCTTGCAAGAGAACGAGTAGAAGCGCGTTCGTGCGTTGAGAGTGAATGAGGTGAGAAAAGAATTCCCGAAGGAAAGACGTTATTGTTTGTTTTTGTCTTTTAAGAGTTTTTTCATTTGTTTGCATATGATAGTGTATCTGAATCTTAGTCATTGGAATGTGTACATCCTCACATTCCAAGATGGAATGGGTAAGAAAGCACACTAAGAGTGAAGAAGACCCCCACACTTAGTTCCAATTGTCAAGGTTCAAACACACTAGCATACTTGTGTTTATTAAGTGTTTTGTTGTTTAAGAAATGAAGAAGTGTTTTTTATTATTTGCACTTTCAGCAAGTATTGCATTTAAGTCCCTCATACAAGATCAAATATGTAACACATTGACCTAAGATGGGCCATATGCTACACATTCTAAGATTACAAGAGAAGACCCCTTATAACCTTTTCTTTATATGAAAGGCCTAAATGCAATAAATGCCTACCTTTATTATATGTTTTGAATTTTCTTTGAGATGAGAAGATGAAAAACTCAAGAGAGGATAAAGGTAAAAATCTATATGGACTAAGACTCCATCCTAATTGATTAGTTAAGGGAGTGATCCTAAGGTTTGTGAGGTTTCAACCTAACGTCTAAAGAAAGAATGAATTAAACAATTCACTTCTAAAGTAGAAGATGAATTGTAATTCACAAAGGGAAAGTGATGAGTTATTAAAAGAAAGCACATAAGTGCTTAACAAAACACAAAATGGAATTGTAAAAGAGAAAGGATAGAAGTTGAATGTGGATTCCTTATCCACACTCAATTGAAACTTACCAAAGCCCCTACATGGTTAGCACAATCACTTACAAGTAAAGTAAGAAAATATAATGAACAAATCAAATTCAAACAAGTTGACAAACAAAGTAAAATGAGATTAAGTGCTATACATGCTTCCAAGTCAGAATGTAACTCATATTTACACAACCTAATGTTATCCTAAATGGGCATACTAAATCATGCAAACAAAATCTCAATCCAACAAGAAGCAAAGAAGAAAAGGTGAAGTGATGTGAATGTGGTTCATACTTGTGAAACAAGTGACTTAAGGTGCAAGATAAACATCAAACATGCAAAGATGAAACCCAAATGTCACAATCAGAAGTCAATTAACATGCTATACATCCTCCAACAAAACCACAACTCATGGCACAAGTGCCTTCATGATCAAGCAAACCAAACATGAGGCATGCACCCACAAAATGAACAAGTTAAACTTCATGCTTCAAACAAATAGCAAACATGCTTCAAAAATTATGACTTTCACCAATCAAACACCTTAAACACATGCCATTAACATATCAAGTCCACAAGCAATGAATCAGAACCAAAGTCACTCAACAATTAGGTCAAAGTCTCATGGAAGTTTCATGCATTCATGCTCAAAGCAACACATCAAAAGTCATCCAAAAAAGACTTAAAAATCATCTCATAAATCTCAAACATACCTCAACATATTGTGACCACAATTCAAAAAGAAAGGCATCAAAATCATTTTTTATGATCAAGAACAAAAATGCACAAAATCACATGTCACATTAAGTATGCATGCAAATGGAAATTCAAAAGAAATAATGGAACAGGGGCAAAATGGTCATAAAATCAGAAAATAAAATCATGAAAAATTTCCTAAATGTTTTAAGAATACACATGAATTTTTGTAGAATTTTCCAATATCATTTGATATTTTTAAAAATCAATTATGAAACGTGTAGCAAAAATGAAAATAAAATATGAAATGCAATATGAATGGGGGTGCAACCATAGCAAATCCATAGTTCAATTTAATTGGGCTTGAAAACATGGGAGGTGTGGATATCAATCTGACTAAGTCCATTACACGCGCAATCCACAATAACTACCATGCTCTTCAGTCAACAATAGTCAAAACCACACAAGCCATTGGATCAAGTCACAGTCAACATCCAGTCAAAGTAAACAACATCAACGCGCACATGTGAATGTCCACACTCCCTATCGTGTACCATGCCACACGCTGTTTAAGTGGATTCAGAAAATACACATGTGACAAGCACATGCCTTTTAATGTGCTGTCACCATTCAAGCCACACGATCGCGCAAAATGAACGGACCCGATTAAAACGTGAGAAAACCCTAGCATTCAAAGGTACCGGCCGGAGATGACTTCCGGTCACCTTCTCCGGCCAACAGCCACCGCCTGCAATTTTCGCCTCTCACCAAAACACACAATCCGCATACCAAAATGAAGAGGAAATTATGGAGATCAAGGATTCAGCCTTATTTTTCACATACCACACATACGCAGAGAGAACAGAGAAGATTAAAGTAAGCCCTAGGTTTTGCAACTAAGCCTTTAGGAGGCCTATCAACTAGCCGGTTTGAGCAGAGCTTCTAGCAAGCTTAAAACACAAAAAAAACAAGTAAAAATAGGCAGAGATCGTGCAAGGTAATTTCAAGAGTTCAAACCTGAATGATGATGAAACTTGGAATGCACAAGAATACCAGAAGGAGATGCTTCTTCCTTGAGCTTCACTTGGCCAAATAAAGGCTTGAGAGCTTGAATTCGTGCAAAGAATCAACCAGAATTTCAACTCTCTTGATCCTGAACTTCTTTAACTGAACCTGTGCACTCTTGTTCTTAATCTCCAAAGTAGAATCAAGATGAAGATGGAGATGAAATGTAGGAGATGATGATGAAATTCGTGTACAGAGAGGGAGAAAAAATCAGAGAATGTGGAAAGAATTTGAAGTGTTTTTGAGAGAATGTGGCTGGGAATGAAATTTGAGTGTGAGTTTTCTATTTATAGTATGAACTAACCATGGTTTAATGAGTGGAGTTAACTGAGTTGGATGAGTTAAAGTGAGTGCACCCTAACTAACTGAGTCAAGTTAGTTAGGGGCGAGTTATTGAGGCTGAGTTATGGTGAGGTCAAGCTCATGACAGTTATGGTGGAAGGGAGAAAAGGAGAGTGAAGCTGCCAATCTGTGCATCAGAAGCTTGCTAAGCAAGTTTGTTCCTTCTATTCTCATGTATGGCACGTGACAGTGTGCATTATGTAAGTAACTTGTGCTTGGTTGAAAGAGGAAACAAAAGTGAGGAGGTGTTTGTGGTGTGACTGAACCAAATCATGCAGCATGTCATCAATGTATCAGTGTCAACATATGGTGGTTTATGGAGGTTTTTCTCTCTACTCAATGACTGCCTTAGGGAGTTTATGGGTTCATTTGAAAGAGGGTACATTGGGGAACAATATTGGTTTGAAAATTGAAGTGAAATGAGGTCTCAAACATGTCTAAAAATAGCTATGAACACAATGGTTCACAACTGGTTGGTGGGCGTGGCAAAAGGTTGGCTGGCAAGGCAATTGGGCACACAAAATTTCAGCACAAACAACATGACTTTGAACCCTCCAAACTATCTCATAACTTGGTTAAATCAAAATTTTCACAACATCAACATTGAAGAGGACACTACAAGGAACAACTTTGATGTTGAAAAGTTTTTCATTTGAGGCCTTTAACCATGAGAAAAATGAGTGGACATTTGGCCCACCAACTGTTTGTTAAAATGATTGCGCGCGTGACCTGAAAATCTTGGTCATGACCTAGTTTTGAACCTACTTTCCTCCAACTTTGATCAATCATATCTCTCTCAATTTTTATCCAATGGAGATGTTCTACACATGGATTTGAAGCTTAAAACAAGATCTTTCATTGAGGCAGAGTGGATTTTTCATTTGGTGCTCCAAATTTAAATGGCCTTGGTTCAAATTCTGATGCAAAATGGCCAAAACTTGCTATTTTTAGTAACCCTTCTTCATCCAAAAATGGCAACTTTCCACATCTTGATTTTTTCATGATTCCTTTGGAGTTTCTTGACCAAATTTTGTACATTGGACATATGCAACATGAATTTCATGATTTTGGGCTCAAAAAGTCAAGAGTTGACTTTTTCCCCTGATTATTTGACTTGCCCCAATTTCTCTGATTCTTGATCTTTCTTCCAATTGAACCACTTCTAAAACCAATTGAGATGCAATCTTCCACACATATACACTTAAGAACATGTAGAATACCATGACAACAAGCTTTGTCCAAAAAATCAAAGATTCCCTGATTTAATGGGAAACCCTAGTTTTGACCCCCTTTGGTTAGGAGGAAATTGCACATCTTCCAAATCCAAATTCCTCAGAGTATGTTGTGTATCCTCTTAAAGGATGATGAGAAATGCCACTTGAGAATGATTCTGAATCAATGAGCTATCTCTTTTGAGGGTTTTCCTTCAATTTTTGAATCTCTTGCATAGTGAAAGATGTAGTGCTTCAATCTTCCATTGAATCTCACTTCCTTGAGGTTTTGGAAGATCAATTGAGATAGTATGAGACATGAGAGACCTCTTGGCTTGCCTAGAGCCAACTTGATTGACCTTTTTGTGCTTTGAATGATCCCTTGATTGTCCACCTTCCACCTGATCACATGCCCTGATGGTAAGAAGGATGCCATGCTTCATTTTTCTATGTTAAATGCAATGCAATGCTAATGAGATGGATATGATATGATAAATGATAATGCCAAGCTATGATGCCAAAAGGGAAGAGCAAATTTTGGGGTATTACAGCTGCCCCTATTCAAGCGCTGTAGACCTGAATGCCTGAAAGCAATTGCTTTCGGACTTTCAAGGTATATAGTGATTGAATACCAAATATAACCAAAAATTTGCTCTGGATGATGAAGAATAACAGGGATATAAACCCAACGAGACTGCTGGATTGAGTCCTCGATGAAACGTCGGAGAGATCTGTCTTTTGAACGATGCCAGACGACTACTGGCTTGCCACGCTACTGGTGGACTTTAATACTGTCTTTTTGAACGACGCCAGACGACTACTGGCTTGCCACGCTACTGGTGGACTTTAATACTGTCTTTTTGAACGACGCCAGACGACTACTGGCTTGCCACACTACTGGTGGACTTTAATAATGTCTTTTATGCAACTCCAGACGACTACTGGCCTGCCACACTACTGGCGGACTTTGCAGCTTCGTGCCACCCGAAGATGGACTTTTTCCAATCCACTGTTGGACCTTTGCCACCCGAAGACGGACTTTTGCCAATCCACTGTTGGACTTTTGCCACCCGAAGACGGACTTTTGCCAATCCACTGTTGGACTTTTGCCACCCGAAGACGGACTTTTGCCAATCCACTGTTGGACTTTTGCCACCCGAAGACGGACTTTTGCCAATCCACTGTTGGACTTTTGCCACCCGAAGACGGACTTTTGCCAATCCACTGTTGGACTTTTAGCTGCTTTGCCACCCGAAGACGGACTTTTGCCAATCCACTGTTGGACTTTTGCCACCCGAAGACGGACTTTTGCCAATCCACTGTTGGACTTTTAGCTGCTTTGCCACCCGAAGACGGACTTTTGCCAATCCACTGTTGGACTTTTGCCACCCGAAGACGGACTTTTGCCAATCCACTGTTGGACTTTTGGAATTTTAAAATCGAATTACTCTCTGCCTCTGCGCCAGACATCTCTGCCGACTCTGCTGAGGAACCACAATCAATGATTTAATCTCGGAGACTCCTGAAAGGATAATATCTCTGCTGGCGAATGGATGAACAATCCGTCTGCTTCGAATTGTCAAGCTTGCCAAAAATAAATTGGACTTTGAGGGAATGACGACTCTGGCAGGAATTATTCCATCTGTTTGGGGCTGGATTCTGGTCACAGCAACTCCGCTGGGGATGAGAATTTTTAAATGACGTCCTGCTGGGGAAATGAGCCATTAAAACTCTGCTTGGGGATTTATTCAACCCAAGATCCTTTATAGGGATTATCAACCTTCTGACCCGGCTAGGGAAAGGCTGTACCATCCTTGTTGAGGAATAGATTCTGTCGATCTGATAAACCTCTGCGGAGAGAACAACAACTCAGCTGGAAGTTGCTGACACGATTCGATGCTGACCTCTGTGGGGATACCATGACCAGAGATACGATCTTGCTGGGTATCAGGGCTACTCTGCCAGGGATATGCAAATCCTGGTTAGAACATTCTACTGCAACTTGCTAGAAAGAGTCCTTAGAGATCTGTTGGGGAAACCCAAAGCAAATCCACAGTAGTCTGCTGAAGAATATGACTGTCAAGCTTAGGATGAGTACCACAATGCCCCATGTTAGGCGAGCTTTCCCTTTGGACAATTCCGTTGGGGATGACGAGTTTATAACAAACTCTGCTGGAGAAAACTGCTTTAAAGCGTCTCGTGTTGGGGAATGCCTTTTGAGAGAATTTTACAGAAGACCAACTGTCCTCAAACTCTACTGGGGGTGACCAACACTTCATGCTGGGGAAACAATCATGCCCCATGCTTGGACAACACAACAATTCATCCCCGCAAAGGATGTCATAAGAGGATTTTACAGAAGATCTAGCCTCTTCAAACTCTTGTGACTTCGCTGGGGATAATGACCATCAGTTTCGGTGTCGACGAGACCACTCTTTTGGGGAACCTGTGACCGTTATCGATATAGAAAAGCTTGTAGCTGTTGGAAGTACTGAATGAGAGAATCGACTTAATAAGATGCAACGGTACCCAGTTGAACTTAATTCACTGATATCGACCCGTTATGAACAATCGTCGACCGAACGATGAACGCCGATCTCCTTACCCATAATTGCCCCAGTCTTTTGCGTGGGGTGATTTATTGCTGGTCTTGTGCTTAAAATCATCTGCACCTGCTACCTGCAACAAAAGAATATGCCCACATGCCCCGAATATTGCGTGGCTAGAATCCACCATCCGGGAGTATTCAACATTCGAAGTAATTTCAAATATTTTTTCTGCGCATGTTATTGCAAGGCTGCCATGTTTTCAAATGCAATGTTTTATCAACAATTAGGACGTTTTTGCAAACAAAGCAATAAAACAAAAATAGAAAGCTTTTTACTGAAATTCAATTTATTGACTGAGAGCCCAGAATAGGCAATTACATTTGGAAGCAATCCCTGGAAAGAGGTGATTGCTGAAAAATTGAGAAAAGAAACTATCCTAATGGCAATGTGAAAACGGAATTCCACTGAGTTTCCATTCTGTTATGACCAGTATGTCTTCAAAACTCCCCGACCTTGCCTTCTGAGGAATGATCAGACCGATTCCTATCCTTCAGAATGTCAGTTGTTCAAACGGTGATAGGGTACAGATAACTCAAACCGTAGTCATTCGCTTAAATCCCTCTTTTGTGTGGACCGCCCTTTCAGGTTTTCGATCCACCAGGATACCCTTTTTTGCCTAAGTTGCCCTTTCGGGTTTTCAACTTACCGAGTGTACAAAATTTTTTCAATCATATCCCTAATTTTTGCCCGAACCTTATTCTGTTTTTGGTTCGCCGGGATGCCCTTTTTTGCCTGGATTTTTTTATTTTTATTATCCAGCGGGTCTATTCATGCGAAGTATTTTTTGACTACGTCCGAGTTGACAGGGGATGAAAAGTCTTCGCCATCCATGGTTGTAAGCAATAAAGCTCCGCCCGAAAAGACCTTTTTAACCACGAATGGACCTTCATAATTAGGAGTCCATTTGCCCCTGTGATCTGTATTGGGAGGAAGGATCCTTTTGAGTACCACATCTCCGACTTTATAAACCCGAGGACGCACCTTTTGGTCAAATGCCTGTTTCATTCTGCGCTGATATAGTTGCCCATGACATACAGCCGCCAATCGCTTTTCCTCAATAAGGCTCAACTGATCAAATCTGGCTCGTACCCATTCAGCTTCATCTAGCTTAACATCCATCATGACTCTGAGGGACGGAATCTCTACTTCAACCGGTAGCACTGCCTCCATACCATATACAAGTGAGAATGGGGTTGCCCCAGTGGACGTGCGTACCGACGTTCGATACCCATGCAAAGCAAATGGTAACATCTCATGCCAATCTTTGTACGTGACAACCATCTTCTGTACAATCTTCTTGATATTTTTGTTGGCCGCTTCGACCGCGCCATTCATCTTTGGGCGGTACGGAGAAGAATTGTGATGCTCGATTTTGAAGTCCCGGCATAACTCAGCCATCATCTTATTGTTCAAATTAGAACCATTATCAGTAATGATTCTTTCGGGAACTCCATATCGGCAAATGATATCCCGTTTTAAGAAACGAGCGACCACTTGTTTTGTAACATTGGCATAGGATGCGGCTTCAACCCATTTGGTGAAGTAATCAATTGCCACCAAGATGAAACGATGACCATTGGAAGCTGTAGGCTCAATCTTTCCGATCATATCAATGCCCCACATGGCAAACGGCCAAGGCGACGACATGATGCTCAACGGATTTGGAGGCACATGCACCTTGTCTGCATAGATCTGGCATTTATGGCATTTGCGGGCATATTTACAACAATCTGACTCCATAGTCAACCAATAATATCCCGATCTTAACAACTTTTTAGCCATTGCATGCCCTCCGGCGTGAGTACCGAAAGAGCCTTCGTGCACTTCAATCATCAACAAGTCTGCTTCATGTCTATCCACACATCTAAGCAGGACCGTGTCAAAATTTCTTTTATACAGCACGCCATCTTTGTTCAAGAAGAAACTACCAGCTAACCTTCTCAACGTCTTCCTGTCTTTGGACGATGCCCCTGACGGGTACTCTTGACTTTTCAAGAAACACTTAATATCATGAAACCATGGCTTGTCATCAGACGTTGCATCGACCGCAAACACAAATGCTGGTCTGTCAAGGCGGGATACCTCAATCTTAGGTACATGGTTCCATCCTTGCACTTTGATCATGGAAGACAGAGTGGCCAAGGCATCAGCGAACCTATTCTCATCTCGAGGAATGTGGTACAGTTTCACTGTTGTGAAAAATGTCAGCAATCTCCTCGTATAATCTCTATACGGCACTAGATTTGCTTGGTGTGTGTACCAACTCCCTTTCACTTGATTGATTACCAAAGCTGAATCACCAAATATATCAAGGGTTTTAATCCGTAGATTAATCGCCTCCTCGATCCCCATTATACAAGCTTCGTACTCTGCTTCATTGTTGGTGCATCCGAAAGTTATTCGGGCGGTGAACGGCATATGAACACCTTCCGGCGTGATAAGAACTGCTCCAACTCCGCACCCATTCATATTGACAGCCCCATCAAACATCAGACTCCATTTGGATTCAGGGTCTGGCCCCTCCTCCGGAAGTGGTTCCTCGCAGTCTTTAGCTTTGAGAAACATGATGTCTTCATCAGGGAAGTCAAACTTCATGGGTTGGTAATCATCAATCGGCTGTTGCGCAAGATAGTCGGACAAGATACTTCCTTTGACGGCCTTTTGTGAAGTGTACTGAATGTCATACTCTGTCAAGACCATTTGCCACCGTGCAACTCTGCCTGTCAATGCTGGTTTCTCAAAAATATACTTGATAGGATCCATTTTTGAAATCAACAAGGTCGTGTGCCTAACCATATATTGCCTCAATCGCTTAGCGGCCCATGCAAGCGCACAGCATGTCTTTTCAAGCATTGAGTATCGGGACTCACAATCATTGAACTTTTTGCTCAGGTAGTAAATAGCATGCTCCTTCCTACCTGTCTCGTCATGTTGACCGAGAACACAACCCATGGAACCTTCAAGCACTGTCAGATACATTATCAGCGGTCTCCCTTCAACTGGAGGCATTAGAATCGGAGGTTCCTGCAAGTATTCTTTTATCTTATCGAATGCCAATTGGCAATCGTCATTCCACCTGACCGTTTGATCTTTCCTTAACAATTTAAATATTGGCTCACACGTGGCTGTTAGGTGAGATATGAACCTTGCAATGTAGTTCAATCTACCCAAGAAACCACGAACCTCTTTTTCTGTTCTCGGTTCAGGCATTTCTTGTATTGCTTTCACCTTGGCAGGATCAACCTCGATTCCTCTTTCGCTCACAATGAAGCCCAGTAACTTTCCAGAACGCACCCCAAACGTGCACTTGTTTGGATTTAATCTCAGACGGAACTTTCTCAACCTTTCAAACAGCTTTTTCAGATTAACCAGATGTTCCTCTTCTGTTCTCGACTTGGCAATCATATCATCTACATAACATTCGATCTCCTTATGAATCAAGTCATGAAACAATGTCACCATCGCCCGCTGGTACGTTGCCCCTGCGTTTTTCAACCCAAAAGGCATTACTTTATAACAATATGTACCCCACGGAGTAATGAACGTGGTCTTCTCCATATCTTCAGGTGCCATCTTGATCTGGTTGTACCCGGAGAAACCGTCCATAAATGAGAACACTGAAAATTGAGCTGTATTATCGACCAGCACATCAATATGAGGTAGTGGAAAATCATCTTTCGGGCTAGCTTTATTAAGATCTCGATAATCCACACACATTCTCACTTTTCCATCTTTCTTCGGTACTGGCACGATGTTGGCTACCCATGGAGGATACTTTGTCACAGCAAGAAAACCAGCGTCCCACTGCTTCTGGACTTCCTCCTTAATCTTTAAAGCCATGTCGGGGTGAGTCCGACGAAGTTTCTGCTTGACTGGCGGATATTCTTCTCTCAATGGTAGCCTGTGCACGACAATATCCGTATCCAACCCCGGCATGTCTTGATACGACCAGGCGAAGACGTCAACATACTCGCGCAACATTTCCGTCAAAGTTTGCTTCACATCTGCTTGCAAGCTGGCACCAATCCTGATCTCTTTCTTGGCGTCCTTGGTACCAATATTGATGATTTCTACAGTCTCCTGATGAGGCTAGATGACCCTTTCCTCTTGTTTCAACAATCTGGCCAGTTCTTCAGAAAGTTCACAATCTTTCCCATCCCCTTCTTCGGCTTGATAAATCGGATTGTCAAAGTCATACATGGCCATATCAAAATCGTTATCAGTGGTATCCGGAGGATCAAGTCTGCATGAACGGGTTCATGCCTTATTTTAGAATTTATTTTTAAGCAAAACAAAAGAAAATGAAACATTGCCATTTTATTTTTTGTGCAAAAATAAAAACTGAAAGACAGAGAACAAAATTTGATTGCAAAACGTCCTTTATTAATGATTAAACATTGCAAATGCAACCATGGTGGCCCTACAAATGAATCTATACGCCTTGGGCAGAGCGCAAGATTTTGTCATGCATTATGGTTAGAAAAAACAAAGAAAAATTACTCTGTCTGAAGAGTAACCCGGATGACTTCTTCAACGAACCAGTTCTGCACTTGTTGTCCCGAAGCATGAGGGCGTACCCAATTGTCCAGGTCACAATCACTGTCAACACTATCCTCCGTGGCTGCACAAGACTGGTCCATGTAGATAATTCCCCCACTATTGAAAGTAATGGGTCCCCTGCTCCCCGCATCTGAAGTTGTAGAGGGATGATAACCAATACCAAATTTGTCTTCCTTCATTGGGGTCTCTATCAACCTGCCCCAACCTTGGGCGTTGCCTGCCCTGACCACCTCGACAGCTTGTTTGTAAGATGAAATGGAGGTACCAGCCCCAACTGGTACAGAAGAAGACCCAGGTGCATCGTCAATATTGACTGCTTCAAATGATTGGCACAACATCTCATGAATTTCCCCATCCATTTCAATGTACTTGAACGTGGACAAGTGACTCACAAAGATGTCTTCCTCCCCACACACTGTCACAACCTGCCCTTCAAACTCATACTTCAGCTTTTGATGTAGAGTAGAAGTAACAGCCCCGGCTCCGTGAATCCAAGGGCGTCCCAATAGGCAGCTATATGCAGGTTGTATGTCCATTACATGGAACGTGGATTTGAATACCTGTGGTCCAATTTGTACGGGCAATTCCACCTCACCAAACACAGATCGTCTAGTTCCATCGAATGCTCTGACCACCAATTCACTAGGCCTTAAGATCAAACCATCAACTTCCAGCTTCATCAATGCCTTCTTGGGCAAGACATTGAGTGACGAACCAGTGTCTACCAGTACATGAGATAACACTGCGCCCTTACACTCCATCGTGATATGCAAAGCCTTATTATGGTTTCTTCCTTCAACAGTCAAATCTCTACTTGTAAAGCCCAAGCCATGGCTGACATTAACATTGGAGATTACGCCCTCGAGCTGATTAACAGTAATTTCTTGTGGCACGTACGCACTCTTCAACACTCTCAACAACGCCTGTCGGTGCGCATCAGAGCACAACAATAGTGACAGGATTGAAATCTTTGAAGGGGTCTGATTCAGTTGGTCCACAATCTTATAATCGCTTTTCTTGATTATCTTCATAAATTCTTCCATTTCCTTATCAAAAGTAATCTTTGTCTCTGCTTCAGGTGTAGGTGCACTTTCAACCACCTGTTTACCCTTAGCCTTTGCTGCAGCTTCTACCTCCTTATCACTTCTCAAGGTTTGGGGAGCGAACAACCTTCCACTCCTTGTAAAGCCCCCTACACCCCCTACATTATCAATATTTGGGCTGACTGACGGCTCAACTTCCTGTTTTTTACCTTCGTAATATACATCTGCCCCATAGTGCCATGGGATAGCTTTCGTGGATGTGAACGGAATTGGTCCTGGCACCGTGATAGTGACAGGACTGGGCCCTTCTGGCGCAACACCCGCCACGGGAACTGCATTGACCGGCATTTGAATCTCAGCGGGAGTGTAATAGATGGTCACGGTTGATATCTCATCAGTGTCTTTCACGACTCTGTCGAACTGTAGACATCCTTCATCGATCAGATTCTGTAAACCCATCTTCAACTTATCACAGCCGTTCTCCTGATTCATACACTTAAAGCAATCTTGATTACAGCCCGGGAACACCTGTCCCTTCAATAAACGATCTTTTACAACCAACAAAGAAGTTTTCACTTGACGGATATCTGTCACCAGATTCAATCTCCTCCCATCTTCAATAGCGTACACATTTGCTGCGCTATGATCAGGCATGGGATGCTGAGTAATATTAGGAGCGGGAGAGAAATTGATGGCTTTAGCATCAATCAAATCTTGTACTTTATGATGGAAAGCCCAGCATTTTTCAATGGAGTGCCCCTGAGCACCTGAGTGGAACTCACAACGAGCATTAGCATCGAAGTTAGGTGGCAGGTTTCCAGCAACCGGAGCTTTCATAGTACGGAGTTCTACCAACTTTAACTCGAGTAGCCGGGGCAACAGCGCGGCATAAGTCATAGGGAGAGGATCCATCTTGCGATCCCTCTGTCTAGACCTTTGCTGGAAAAAAGGTTGTTGCTGTTGAACTTGTTGTTGGGGTTGTTGTTTCTGAACAGACGGTGTGGGGATTGTCACAGCATCTACCTGATAATAAGCTCGAGAACGCCCTCTGCCTCGTCCTCTAAACACAGCATTCGTATCACCTTCTCTTCTTTTCTGGTTACTAGCAAACGGTTTCTTCGTCCCCGAAGAGCCAGCCCCATTCACATCCTGGATCTTTCCAAGCTTTAACAGACTTTCTATTCTTTCTCCCGCAATCACAATATCAGCAAATCCAGTTGACGGACAAGCAGCTAATCTATCCAGATAGGCCCCTTGCAAGGTGCCCATGAACATATCTGCCATTTCTCTGTCTGACAAGGGAGGTTGGACCTGGGCAGCCATTTCCCTCCACCTCTGTGCATATTCTTTGAAACTCTCCTTGGCATTCTGGGACAATCCCTGCAATTGGGTGCGGTTGGGCGCCATGTCGATATTATACTGGTATTGCTTCAGGAACACTTCTGCCAGATCTTTCCAATTCTTCACAGCAGCTCTATTCAACTTCATGTACCAGGTCAAGGATGCCCCAGCCAGACTGTCCTGAAAATAGTGCATCCATAGCTTCTCGTCATCCGTATGGGCTGAAATCTTCCCAAAGTAAGCTTGAAGATGCGTTTGGGGACACGCATTGCCGTGATACTTATCAAAAGTAGGAGGTTTGAATTTAGGGGGAATTCTGACTCCTGAGACCAGCCCCAAGCTGGTAACATCAATACCCATAGAGTTCTTGCATTCTATGGCCCTGATCTTCTCTGCTAACTCATCATACCTTCGATCACCTTGATTACCCACATCAGCATCCAGCAGAGTAAATTGGTCTTCCAGAGTATCCTCAAGAGTAACACCAGCATGCCTACCATTTCCATTACCCCGATTGTTACCACCAGGAGGAGGGTTACCACCGGGGGGAGGAATGCCATGTCCCTGTGAATTGTCATGATGATCACCTTCGGGCCCATTGTCGGGACGCTCTACCAGAAGCCTCAGTCTCTCCTGATTTTGCGCCATGCCAGTCATGAGGGTCATGAACTGGTCCATACGCGCCCTCATTTCAGCCAAATCACTTTGCACTTGATCCATGACTCTTACTTGATTCCTTCGCGTCGAATATCGGTGAATATGACTCTCCGCTATAATGCCTGAAACCAAATAAAGGTTAGAGACCCCGCAACGAGTACCTGAAAAGCAAGTAACAAAAAATGCAAAATGATATGCAATGCCATGCAATGCCATGTTTGTCATTTCCGAGGTGCTTTATACCCTGATTCCAATCCCACCACAGAAATCTGAAGACCAGAAATTGTGATATAAAGAGACGTGTCGTGGTCATGTGCTTGTGTGCAGCTATCTGATAAGGAATAATTCTGAATAAAACTGCTCATACTCATTCAACGAAGTAATCAAGTATATTTAAGAAAGGTTCAACCGCAAATGCAATACAAGGAAAAATGGATCCATCAACAAGCCTGATGGTAACCATTAACAACAAAATATAAGGAAAAGAACATCAGTCTGACAATTCCACACCCTTCAGCTTATCACTTGAGTATTTGATCTCCTCAAAAAGTATACGGGTACGCTGGTGATTCGGCTTTTCAATCATTTCTTTGATCAAGACATCCCTTTTCTCAAGAGCTTCAGTTAAAGAACCCATATGCAGCATCAGAGCCTCGTCATCACACACTCCTTTGTGTCTCTTTATGCCAGCTTGCGTCTTGAGTATCTCCCTTTCTATCATGACTTCTTCAAGCTCTTTCTTGGTATTCTTCAACTGGCTTCTAGCTTCTTCTAGCTGTTCTTGACTCTTACCGAGGCTTTCCCGATACTTTCTCCTCTGCTCATGTGCCTTTTTAAGCTCCTCGTCTTTAGTCTTCGACTGCTCCTTTAACTCGGCATTTTCAATTCTGACTTCATCCCAAGCTTGACGAAGTTGAGCTAATGAATCCTTGCTTCGGGCTAAAGCCTGTTTTGTAATCTTGTGAGCCTGACTAGTGTCATCTGCTCCCAAAGTAAGTTTCCGAAAGTACCGAGCTCTGTCATCAAAATCTTCCTCTTTGTCAGCCAAGGTTTTTTCCGCTTTCAAGGCTCTCTTTTCCAACTCTTTGTTGTCAGCTAGAGCTTTCTGAAGACATCTGCTCATTCCAGAATTCTCTATCTGCAGCTCTCTGACCATTTTCTTCCACTTCTCACATTCTTCAATAGCCACCATAGTGGGTTGTTCTGGCTGTGCTGAACATAAAAGAGGTCCCCTTGAAAAGGGTAAAAGCAATTCCTTTACTTTCGTCTCAATCCACCTGTCATATTCAGGATAAGATCTACAATCTCCTTTTCCAAAAACTGCTTTTCCAATTTTGTGCTTATCTTTCCAAGCATTCACTACTTCTACCACCTTTGCATCTTTAGTTCCTGTAAAGAATAAGGATTCTTCCACATCTTGCTCTGTAGGAGGATATCTGGAAGCATACCCAAACTGTCGGATGGCCAAAACTGGATTATAATTAATCCCTCCTTTTCTGCCAATCAAAGGCACATTTGGAAAATTTCCGCATCTTGTGACAAGCTCTATTCTCAACAACCGGTGATCAAACCATACAATGTTATCAGCAGTTAAACTCATCAATCGTTTAGACCATTTCGCCACATCTTTGGTTTCCACAAAGACACCTGTCTGAGGCAAATGTTTGAAAAACCAATGACTCAGCAGTGGAGTGCAACAACTAACAGATCCTCCCCTCCTTTTCTCATTCTTGTAATGCACGGAATGATAAAAATCTCCTAACAAAGTAGGGACTGGATTTTTAAGGACGAAAACTCTCGTTGCTTGCATATCCACAAAGTCTTGCTGATTGGGAAAGAAAACTAGGCCATATATGCAGAGAGCCAGAATGGAATTGTAAACCGTCCAATTTTTAGCACTTGCAGCCTCTTGGGCCTGTCCAGCCAGAAATTCTAAATGAAATCCGCTAACTCCATTTTTACTGCTCACACCGCTCTTTATCAATGTCTGATCCATTTGTAAAGCAGCAGCAATTTCTTTTACGCTGGGAGAACTACCAGAGAAGAATGGTATTGCCGACGTGATCGGAATTCCCAAAATAAATGAGAATTCTTCCAGTGTTGGCATCAAAATGTAATTTGAAAAAAGAAAGCACCTCAACGAAGGCTCGTAGAACTGCAGCAGAGTGTGTAAAGCATCATGCTCATACTTGGTGATTGTACGGACCATCCCAACCAAATTCCCGTAGCTCTTCTGAAACCTATCAAGAATACCCGGACCAGCCATATCTATAACTTTGAGCAATGAATCCAAGACAGGATCTGGAAACTTGTAAGACACATTGTTCTTTCTCTCGGCGACGATCTCTGTTGAACCCATGGATTGGAATCAGAAATGTATTATGCACCTGAAAATGACAAACATAACTGTTATGATATGATAATGCAATGCAAAAGGGCATGTGATCAGGTAATCAAGTGTCAGTGTCTGTATTGAACTGTGTGCACTGTGTCTCTGTACTGAGTCTGGCAATATCTGAGATGATCACTTAAATCACTGTCATAGGATACAATGTCTGAAATCATCATAGAATCACAAGTAAGGTAGGTAGGAGGCTGGGTTTCCTGCAAACCTGTAAACATCCCGCCCATACTCACATGTGGTTCTTAGAAAATAAGGCTTGTCAGCTTCGGAGGTTTGAGAAGCAATAGCACATTCAGCCCGTAGGATACAATGCTATGCCAATCAAAGAGGTCGTCCACTGACTCCCCTTAGAAAATAAAAGTCATCCTATGCAAGTTCCAAAGTGGGCCCTCGGGTGCGAATGGGTTTGCCACAGAATGTGGTCTGCCATTGTCACCACTAAAAGGGATATCCCCACTAAGGTCCTCATGATCGGTCACTAGAGTCGACAGCTCTCTAGATCTACATCCTGGAATACGCAAGATGCATATGCCACGACGTGTCCCAAGATAGCCTCGTCTAGCTGTGAATTTCGCGAACACCCAACGCACTCCAAACGGCACGTAGGTCCCACTACTCTCCACTCTAATTCTAAGTGTATACTCAAGCCTGTGTAATGGGCTTATCTCTCAGAAATCCCGCCCGCCAAGCAGAAAACAACACAGTCCAGTATAGCATAATATATCATATGAAATGAAAATGCTAAAATACGGTAAATACAGTAATGTACAGTAAAGCAGTAAATAACCATACAATAAAACAGTAAATACAACACAACAGTAAACACCCAATGAAAGAAAAACAGACAAGCGCTAGGATTGACTCGCTTAGGGATGGACCAGCAATAGGTCAACCGCAATACTCCCCAGCAGAGTCGCCAGCTGTCGCTCCCGGGATTTTCATCCAAGTACAAACGCGAAAGTGGCACCGAACAGAGTCGCCAGCAATGTGTATTTATCCCAAGAGAGGGAAAGGAAACACCGCGTAAACCTGAGGGAAAGGAAAAGCATGGTCTTACGACCAAGAGAAGTGGGTAAGGGAGTCGGTTACGCGAGAGGAAGGTATTAGCACCCCCTCGCGTCCATCGTACCCGATGGGATCCACGCTTGCTTGTCTCGATCAAAGGGTGTAAAGAAAGGAATACTGAGAAAGAACTGAAAAAAGGAAAGGAGAAAGAAAAGAAAAGGAACGGGAAACAAACGTAGGGAAAATAAAAGGAGTGCTCGAATGGGCCCTACCCCACTGCCTACGTATCTCATCGGGAACATGAGAATCAGAGCGACGTAGTTCCCCTCACTAGGGATGAATTGTTTGTGTTTTTTAGAGAACGGCTGACGTTCTAGCTCAGGTGTTGCAGGCTCGCTGGTCCGAGTGCGTTACCATCTTGCAAGAGAACGAGTAGAAGCGCGTTCGTGCGTTGAGAGTGAATGAGGTGAGAAAAGAATTCCCGAAGGAAAGACGTTATTGTTTGTTTTTGTCTTTTAAGAGTTTTTTCATTTGTTTGCATATGATAGTGTATCTGAATCTTAGTCATTGGAATGTGTACATCCTCACATTCCAAGATGGAATGGGTAAGAAAGCACACTAAGAGTGAAGAAGACCCCCACACTTAGTTCCAATTGTCAAGGTTCAAACACACTAGCATACTTGTGTTTATTAAGTGTTTTGTTGATTAAGAAATGAAGAAGTGTTTTTTATTATTTGCACTTTCAGCAAGTATTGCATTTAAGTCCCTCATACAAGATCAAATATGTAACACATTGACCTAAGATGGGCCATATGCTACACATTCTAAGATTACAAGAGAAGACCCCTTATAACCTTTTCTTTATATGAAAGTCCTAAATGCAATAAATGCCTACCTTTATTATATGTTTTGAATTTTCTTTGAGATGAGAAGATGAAAAACTCAAGAGAGGATAAAGGTAAAAATCTATATGGACTAAGACTCCATCCTAATTGATTAGTTAAGGGAGTGATCCTAAGGTTTGTGAGGTTTCAACCTAACGTCTAAAGAAAGAATGAATTAAACAATTCACTTCTAAAGTAGAAGATGAATTGTAATTCACAAAGGGAAAGTGATGAGTTATTAAAAGAAAGCACATAAGTGCTTAACAAAACACAAAATGGAATTGTAAAAGAGAAAGGATAGAAGTTGAATGTGGATTCCTTATCCACACTCAATTGAAACTTACCAAAGCCCCTACATGGTTAGCACAATCACTTACAAGTAAAGTAAGAAAATATAATGAACAAATCAAATTCAAACAAGTTGACAAACAAAGTAAAATGAGATTAAGTGCTATACATGCTTCCAAGTCAGAATGTAACTCATATTTACACAACCTAATGTTATCCTAAATGGGCATACTAAATCATGCAAACAAAATCTCAATCCAACAAGAAGCAAAGAAGAAAAGGTGAAGTGATGTGAATGTGGTTCATACTTGTGAAACAAGTGACTTAAGGTGCAAGATAAACATCAAACATGCAAAGATGAAACCCAAATGTCACAATCAGAAGTCAATTAACATGCTATACATCCTCCAACAAAACCACAACTCATGGCACAAGTGCCTTCATGATCAAGCAAACCAAACATGAGGCATGCACCCACAAAATGAACAAGTTAAACTTCATGCTTCAAACAAATAGCAAACATGCTTCAAAAATTATGACTTTCACCAATCAAACACCTTAAACACATGCCATTAACATATCAAGTCCACAAGCAATGAATCAGAACCAAAGTCACTCAACAATTAGGTCAAAGTCTCATGGAAGTTTCATGCATTCATGCTCAAAGCAACACATCAAAAGTCATCCAAAAAAGACTTAAAAATCATCTCATAAATCTCAAACATACCTCAACATATTGTGACCACAATGCAAAAAGAAAGGCATCAAAATCATTTTTTATGATCAAGAACAAAAATGCACAAAATCACATGTCACATTAAGTATGCATGCAAATGGAAATTCAAAAGAAATAATGGAACAGGGGCAAAATGGTCATAAAATCAGAAAATAAAATCATGAAAAATTTCCTAAATGTTTTAAGAATACACATGAATTTTTGTAGAATTTTCCAATATCATTTGATATTTTTAAAAATCAATTATGAAACGTGTAGCAAAAATGAAAATAAAATATGAAATGCAATATGAATGGGGGTGCAACCATAGCAAATCCATAGTTCAATTTAATTGGGCTTGAAAACATGGGAGGTGTGGATATCAATCTGACTAAGTCCATTACACGCGCAATCCACAATAACTACCATGCTCTTCAGTCAACAATAGTCAAAACCACACAAGCCATTGGATCAAGTCACAGTCAACATCCAGTCAAAGTAAACAACATCAACGCGCACATGTGAATGTCCACACTCCCTATCGTGTACCATGCCACACGCTGTTTAAGTGGATTCAGAAAATACACATGTGACAAGCACATGCCTTTTAATGTGCTGTCACCATTCAAGCCACACGATCGCGCAAAATGAACGGACCCGATTAAAACGTGAGAAAACCCTAGCATTCAAAGGTACCGGCCGGAGATGACTTCCGGTCACCTTCTCCGGCCAACAGCCACCGCCTGCAATTTTCGCCTCTCACCAAAACACACAATCCGCATACCAAAATGAAGAGGAAATTATGGAGATCAAGGATTCAGCCTTATTTTTCACATACCACACATACGCAGAGAGAACAGAGAAGATTAAAGTAAGCCCTAGGTTTTGCAACTAAGCCTTTAGGAGGCCTATCAACTAGCCGGTTTGAGCAGAGCTTCTAGCAAGCTTAAAACACAAAAAAAACAAGTAAAAATAGGCAGAGATCGTGCAAGGTAATTTCAAGAGTTCAAACCTGAATGATGATGAAACTTGGAATGCACAAGAATACCAGAAGGAGATGCTTCTTCCTTGAGCTTCACTTGGCCAAATAAAGGCTTGAGAGCTTGAATTCGTGCAAAGAATCAACCAGAATTTCAACTCTCTTGATCCTGAACTTCTTTAACTGAACCTGTGCACTCTTGTTCTTAATCTCCAAAGTAGAATCAAGATGAAGATGGAGATGAAATGTAGGAGATGATGATGAAATTCGTGTACAGAGAGGGAGAAAAAATCAGAGAATGTGGAAAGAATTTGAAGTGTTTTTGAGAGAATGTGGCTGGGAATGAAATTTGAGTGTGAGTTTTCTATTTATAGTATGAACTAACCATGGTTTAATGAGTGGAGTTAACTGAGTTGGATGAGTTAAAGTGAGTGCACCCTAACTAACTGAGTCAAGTTAGTTAGGGGCGAGTTATTGAGGCTGAGTTATGGTGAGGTCAAGCTCATGACAGTTATGGTGGAAGGGAGAAAAGGAGAGTGAAGCTACCAATCTGTGCATCAGAAACTTGCTAAGCAAGTTTGTTCCTTCTATTCTCATGTATGGCACGTGACAGTGTGCATTATGTAAGTAACTTGTGCTTGGTTGAAAGAGGAAACAAAAGTGAGGAGGTGTTTGTGGTGTGACTGAACCAAATCATGCAGCATGTCATCAATGTATCAGTGTCAACATATGGTGGTTTATGGAGGTTTTTCTCTCTACTCAATGACTGCCTTAGGGAGTTTATGGGTTCATTTGAAAGAGGGTACATTGGGGAACAATATTGGTTTGAAAATTGAAGTGAAATGAGGTCTCAAACATGTCTAAAAATAGCTATGAACACAATGGTTCACAACTGGTTGGTGGGCGTGGCAAAAGGTTGGCTGGCAAGGCAATTGGGCACACAAAATTTCAGCACAAACAACATGACTTTGAACCCTCCAAACTATCTCATAACTTGGTTAAATCAAAATTTTCACAACATCAACATTGAAGAGGACACTACAAGGAACAACTTTGATGTTGAAAAGTTTTTCATTTGAGGCCTTTAACCATGAGAAAAATGAGTGGACATTTGGCCCACCAACTGTTTGTTAAAATGATTGCGCGCGTGACCTGAAAATCTTGGTCATGACCTAGTTTTGAACCTACTTTCCTCCAACTTTGATCAATCATATCTCTCTCAATTTTTATCCAATGGAGATGTTCTACACATGGATTTGAAGCTTAAAACAAGATCTTTCATTGAGGCAGAGTGGATTTTTCATTTGGTGCTCCAAATTTAAATGGCCTTGGTTCAAATTCTGATGCAAAATGGCCAAAACTTGCTATTTTTAGTAACCCTTCTTCATCCAAAAATGGCAACTTTCCACATCTTGATTTTTTCATGATTCCTTTGGAGTTTCTTGACCAAATTTTGTACATTGGACATATGCAACATGAATTTCATGATTTTGGGCTCAAAAAGTCAAGAGTTGACTTTTTCCCCTGATTATTTGACTTGCCCCAATTTCTCTGATTCTTGATCTTTCTTCCAATTGAACCACTTCTAAAACCAATTGAGATGCAATCTTCCACACATATACACTTAAGAACATGTAGAATACCATGACAACAAGCTTTGTCCAAAAAATCAAAGATTCCCTGATTTAATGGGAAACCCTAGTTTTGACCCCCTTTGGTTAGGAGGAAATTGCACATCTTCCAAATCCAAATTCCTCAGAGTATGTTGTGTATCCTCTTAAAGGATGATGAGAAATGCCACTTGAGAATGATTCTGAATCAATGAGCTATCTCTTTTGAGGGTTTTCCTTCAATTTTTGAATCTCTTGCATAGTGAAAGATGTAGTGCTTCAATCTTCCATTGAATCTCACTTCCTTGAGGTTTTGGAAGATCAATTGAGATAGTATGAGACATGAGAGACCTCTTGGCTTGCCTAGAGCCAACTTGATTGACCTTTTTGTGCTTTGAATGATCCCTTGATTGTCCACCTTCCACCTGATCACATGCCCTGATGGTAAGAAGGATGCCATGCTTCATTTTTCTATGTTAAATGCAATGCAATGCTAATGAGATGGATATGATATGATAAATGATAATGCCAAGCTATGATGCCAAAAGGGAAGAGCAAATTTTGGGGTATTACACCAAGAACATTACCAAATTCAATTTGAGTCATGAGATATGACATTGGCAAGTTGCCTTGCTGAAATCTACCAAGGCAAGGCAGATTTTGCACTTTTTGCTCTATTTGCCAAAATCAGCCAAATCCAAATGCTCCTATCCACTTGGACACATCTGAGGATTGAATCTAAAGGGGACAATCACTGAGCCAAGCCTCCAAAGTCTTTGGAACAAGAAATACCATGTTGAACCTAGAATTGCCAAAATAGGGACAAGACTCCAATTTTGGATTGGAGCATTCAATGGAAGCATCAAGGTGGCATGGACTGAGCCATTCTCAACTGAATTCAGTCAAGACTTATCCAAAATCAAGGTAACCAGCATCCTGTGCCCTAACCTCTAGTCAATGGCTAGAGGAGACTTGGATTTTCATTTGCCAACATTGGCCAAACCTACTCAGCAGTTGCCATTCACTATTCCTTGTAAAACAAACTTGCTCTACTATAAATAGAGCTCAATTGTGATCAGTTTGAGTACACCAAAGCCATCAAACAGATGTTTTCCTCAAAATCTCTTCTTTCACTCCAATTTTGCCTTCTAAGGCAAGTCACTATCATATAGAATTTTGAGAGCTTTTCCAACCAAATCAATCACACACACACACACCTCATATACATCATATAGAAGTGATCCAAACACTCACATAACAACTGGAGCACTGATTTCTCAGAATCACTAGTCGATTGCTCAAGGTTTTAACCAAGTTGCAGTTGAGATGCCATGAAGTGATCCAGCCAATTTCAATCCATTCCAAGCATTCATACACATTCCATGGCACCTAGGGAAGCTATCCAGATCATTGGAACCTAGCTGTAACACCTCCAACACAAATCACGATCACCAGCTGCAAGTGGTAAGCATGAGCTCTTCTAACTCTATGATCCAAGCAATTTTTGCTGCACAATAATTTGACCATATGCTCATAATCATGCATGGAATGTTTCCCCTCAATTAATTGCATTGTTTGAATCGTGTATCAAAAATCCTAGCCTTCATGCAGAAATTAGGGTTCTTGAGGATTTTTCATGATTTCTTGTTATATGTTTAATTTAAATGAAATTAATTGTCATAGACATGATCGTGAGGTTAAAACGAGTTGATTGGTATGTGGATTGCATGATATGATTAAGTATTCAGTGAGATTGGAGAGAAAATGCAAATATGAGAATCTCAGAACACGCGCGTGTTCTTGCCTTTGTTCTTGGCGCCATTTTCCAATATTTGAATATTTGAATTTTGTGATTTTATTTAATTGATTCAAAAATTAATTTCTCTCTGAGTTTTAATGATTTTGAGTTGATTCTTTTTTTAATAATTCACAAAAATGTTAAAATATTTTATTTTCATAAAAAATCCCAAAAATATTATTTATTTTATATAATTGATATTTTTGCAAAGAAATAATGTTTTAATTGTTTTTAACATTTGAAATATTTTTTCCACCTTGATTTTGCAACTTTTAATGCTTTCTAATTATTTTGTAGGTCAATACTTAATTTTTGAAGCATTAATCCAAGATCACAATTTGTTTTCCATATGTTAAATAAATTTTGATCATTTTAATTGAATTTTTATTCAATTAAATACATTTTTTGAAAACAAATTAGGGTTTTTGGATTAATTCAACCCTCATAAACCATTTTCAAAACTCCTTGGGCATCTAATATAGTGTAAGACCCAATCATTTTTTGACCAAATCATTTTTGGGCCTCAGTATATTGTATAAGTCCCGATACCGTAAAAAACAAACGGCGTGATCGTCGCCCTTTTAAAAATCACCTGGTCCTACCCTCGAGTAGTAAGACCCATTTCTTTTCTTTAACCTCTTTGGGCCTCTATTAGAGTGTAATACCCAACCCCTTGTGTACATAAAACTTTTTGGGCCTCATTCGTTGTATAAGTCCCTCTGTACATTTTCAAATAAACAACGCGATCGTCGCCAGTTTAAAATTAACCAACTGGGCCTACCCTCGAGTAGTAAGACTCATTTCCTTTCTTAAAAAACTCTTTGAGCCTCTTGAGAGAGTGTAAGACCCATCCCTTTGTATAGAAAACCTTTTTGGCCTCAGTCACTTGTATAAGTCCCTCTGTACAAATTCAAACAGTGCGCTCACTGATAAAACCTTGGGCCTCTCCTTGAGCTGTAAGCCCCAAATCTTTCTTTTTCAAAGCACTTTCTCCTTTGATTTTGAAATATACTGTTGTTTTCAATCTTCTTTTGTTGAACAACTAACCAAACAACCTGGAAGCTCTACAACCGAGTAAGTATTTATATGCTTTCATTTACCGCTTTCATATACATATAACTGTATTGTGGGGCTGTTTCGCTGTAAGTCTTCTTTCATAAACTCATATCAACTGTGTAATAATAGTATAGATATTTCGAGTTTCCCCGGCAACTACGTCTAGAACTAGGTGACGTCGTTTCGTTTATTCGTAGAAATAGACAACTAGATCCCCAATAGGATCAACAGATACAATCTTCTCTTCGGCTGTCCTCATTAGGAATTATCAAGAAACTCTACTCCCAGAGATGAATGTATTCTCCGTGAATGGAATCTTTTAGTTTCTTCCAAATTCTCGAACTTTCCTGGCTTGATCTATTCTCTGTGAATAGCATGTCTTAAATTTCTCGGGGTTTGGGGACCCACGGGCTTCTTAAAAGCATCGGCCTCTTCTTGGGCATTGTACAAGGACCCACAGGCTTCCTAAAAGCAACCCCGCCTCCTCTTGGGCTTAGTACAAGGACCCGTCGGCTTTTTAGAAGTATTCACAGCCTCCTCTTAGGCATCGTATAATGATCTCTTCCTCCGGGAATGATAGCCTTCTCTTGGGCTTCGTACAAGGATCAATCAAGGAATGACATGATCTTCAACTTGTCTAAACCTCTTAGACATACACAAAGGATCAAAAAAGGACTCCCACATCAAGTATTAAGCACAAGAATGCTCCCTTCTAGGTGGATCAAGCCTCAAGATCGCTAGTGTCACCAAATTAGGGTTTTAGTCGACCAGGGCCTCCAGATGGAAATTTTTCATCTGGGCACAAGCCAATGATCCAAAACATAACCTAATATACTTCATGGAACCTCATGAACCCAAGCATCAAGTCAATTTTTCCTCAAGGGATGCACTCATCAAAAATCAGGAATTAGGGTTTCTTGACCTAACTCACCCCTAAGTTGACTTTTGGGACAAATCGTGAACCAAGACCTCAAGAGAGGATTTGAGGGTCTCCAATATGCCATATTGATCCGTTTGGAACAATGGATTAATCCAAGAAGCTTGAGCAACAAGTCTCAATTTCATCTGCACCACAATTAGGGTTTCGCGAGGAAAGTTAACTGTAACTTTGAGTTTTGACCAGGACATGCTCCCAAACCCTAAAACATGATTCAATATACCCTATGACACCCATGTAACATGTCCATCAAGTTTGATTTAGGTCAAGGACATGATTTCATGAAGAATTGCACAGTTTGGGAGTCATATGATAAAAAGTCAACTGTGCACAAAAAGTCAACTTTGACTTTTTGAGATTTTTCACCAAAATGGATTTTTAACCCTAAAATGATGTTAATGTATGATTTGAATCATCATTCATCAAGAAAAATCAAAGAAAGTGGGATAACTTGTTAAACGGGTAACCATAAAAACTTAGAAAAATTTTCAAGTTATGGAAAAAGTGACACTAATGTGCCAACTTTGGAGGACCATAACTCCTAAACCACAAGGCCATTGTTCCCCATTCAAAGGTTGATTTGTAGATCACATTGCCCTCTACAAAAGCTTCATACTGACCTATGTCCAAATTCCTCATGGATTTTGAGTTATGGAGTGATCAAAATCAAGAAAAGTCACTTTGTTCCAACACTTAGTGAAAATTTCACTAAGTCAGATTTTACCCTACTTTTTGCCAAATGTAGGGGGATTTTTCACTTGGATTCAAAAGAGATCAAAACCAAACATGCTCAAACAGTTGTTGTATCATGTAAGGGCTTTCCAAAATGGCCAAGAACATTACCAAATTCAATTTGAGTCATGAGATATGACATTGGCAAGTTGCCTTGCTGAAATCTACCAAGGCAAGGCAGATTTTACACTTTTTTCTCTATTTGCCAAAATCAGCCAAATCCAAATGCTCCTATCCACTTGGACACATCTGAGGATTGAATCTAAAGGGGACAATCACTGAGCCAAGCCTCCAAAGTCTTTGGAACAAGAAATAGCATGTTGAACCTAGAATTGCCAAAATAGGGACAAGACTCCAATTTTGGATTAGAGCATTCAATGGAAGCATCAAGGTGGCATGGACTGAGCCATTCTCAACTGAATTCAGTCAAGACTTATCCAAAATCATGGTAACCAACATCCTGTGCCCTAACCTCTAGTCAATGGCTAGAGGAGACTTGGATTTTCATTTGCCAACATTGGCCAAACCTACTCAGCAGTTGCCATTCACTATTCCTTGTAAAACAAACTTGCTCTACTATAAATAGAGCTCAATTGTGATCAGTTTGAGTACACCAAAGCCATCAAACAGATGTTTTCCTCAAAATCTCTTCTTTCACTCCAATTTTGCCTTCTAAGGCAAGTCACTATCATATAGAATTTTGAGAGCTTTTCCAACCAAATCAATCACACACACACACACCTCATATACATCATATAGAAGTGATCCAAACACTCACATAACAACTGGAGCACTGATTTCTCAGAATCACTAGTCGATTGCTCAAGGTTTTAACCAAGTTGCAGTTGAGATGCCATGAAGTGATCCAGCCAATTTCAATCCATTCCAAGCATTCATACACATTCCATGGCACCTAGGGAAGCTATCCAGATCATTGGAACCTAGCTGTAACACCTCCAACACAAATCACGATCACCAGCTGCAAGTGGTAAGCATGAGCTCTTCTAACTCTATGATCCAAGCAATTTTTGCTGCACAATAATTTGACCATATGCTCATAATCATGCATGGAATGTTTCCCCTCAATTAATTGCATTGTTTGAATCGTGTATCAAAAATCCTAGCCTTCATGCAGAAATTAGGGTTCTTGAGGATTTTTCATGATTTCTTGTTATATGTTTAATTTAAATGAAATTAATTGTCATAGACATGATCGTGAGGTTAAAACGAGTTGATTGGTATGTGGATTGCATGATATGATTAAGTATTCAGTGAGATTGGAGAGAAAATGCAAATATGAGAATCTCAGAACACGCGCGTGTTCTTGCCTTTGTTCTTGGCGCCATTTTCCAATATTTGAATATTTGAATTTTGTGATTTTATTTAATTGATTCAAAAATTAATTTCTCTCTGAGTTTTAATGATTTTGAGTTGATTCTTTTTTTAATAATTCACAAAAATGTTAAAATATTTTATTTTCATAAAAAATCCCAAAAATATTATTTATTTTATATAATTGATATTTTTGCAAAGAAATAATGTTTTAATTGTTTTTAACATTTGAAATATTTTTTCCACCTTGATTTTGCAACTTTTAATGCTTTCTAATTATTTTGTAGGTCAATACTTAATTTTTGAAGCATTAATCCAAGATCACAATTTGTTTTCCATATGTTAAATAAATTTTGATCATTTTAATTGAATTTTTATTCAATTAAATACATTTTTTGAAAACAAATTAGGGTTTTTGGATTAATTCAACCCTCATAAACCATTTTCAAAACTCCTTGGGCATCTAATATAGTGTAAGACCCAATCATTTTTTGACCAAATCATTTTTGGGCCTCAGTATATTGTATAAGTCCCGATACCGTAAAAAACAAACGGCGTGATCGTCGCCCTTTTAAAAATCACCTGGTCCTACCCTCGAGTAGTAAGACCCATTTCTTTTCTTTAACCTCTTTGGGCCTCTATTAGAGTGTAATACCCAACCCCTTGTGTACATAAAACTTTTTGGGCCTCATTCGTTGTATAAGTCCCTCTGTACATTTTCAAATAAACAACGCGATCGTCGCCAGTTTAAAATTAACCAACTGGGCCTACCCTCGAGTAGTAAGACTCATTTCCTTTCTTAAAAAACTCTTTGAGCCTCTTGAGAGAGTGTAAGACCCATCCCTTTGTATAGAAAACCTTTTTGGCCTCAGTCACTTGTATAAGTCCCTCTGTACAAATTCAAACAGTGCGCTCACTGATAAAACCTTGGGCCTCTCCTTGAGCTGTAAGCCCCAAATCTTTCTTTTTCAAAGCACTTTCTCCTTTGATTTTGAAATATACTGTTGTTTTCAATCTTCTTTTGTTGAACAACTAACCAAACAACCTGGAAGCTCTACAACCGAGTAAGTATTTATATGCTTTCATTTACCGCTTTCATATACATATAACTGTATTGTGGGGCTGTTTCGCTGTAAGTCTTCTTTCATAAACTCATATCAACTGTGTAATAATAGTATAGATATTTCGAGTTTCCCCGGCAACTACGTCTAGAACTAGGTGACGTCGTTTCGTTTATTCGTAGAAATAGACAACTAGATCCCCAATAGGATCAACAGATACAATCTTCTCTTCGGCTGTCCTCATTAGGAATTATCAAGAAACTCTACTCCCAGAGATGAATGTATTCTCCGTGAATGGAATCTTTTAGTTTCTTCCAAATTCTCGAACTTTCCTGGCTTGATCTATTCTCTGTGAATAGCATGTCTTAAATTTCTCGGGGTTTGGGGACCCACGGGCTTCTTAAAAGCATCGGCCTCTTCTTGGGCATCGTACAAGGACCCACAGGCTTCCTAAAAGCAACCCCGCCTCCTCTTGGGCTTAGTACAAGGACCCGTCGGCTTTTTAGAAGTATTCACAGCCTCCTCTTAGGCATCGTATAATGATCTCTTCCTCCGGGAATGATAGCCTTCTCTTGGGCTTCGTACAAGGATCAATCAAGGAATGACATGATCTTCAACTTGTCTAAACCTCTTAGACATACACAAAGGATCAAAAAAGGACTCCCACATCAAGTATTAAGCACAAGAATGCTCCCTTCTAGGTGGATCAAGCCTCAAGATCGCTAGTGTCACCAAATTAGGGTTTTAGTCGACCAGGGCCTCCAGATGGAAAATTTTCATCTGGGCACAAGCCAATGATCCAAAACATAACCTAATATACTTCATGGAACCTCATGAACCCAAGCATCAAGTCAATTTTTCCTCAAGGGATGCACTCATCAAAAATCAGGAATTAGGGTTTCTTGACCTAACTCACCCCTAAGTTGACTTTTGGGACAAATCGTGAACCAAGACCTCAAGAGAGGATTTGAGGGTCTCCAATATGCCATATTGATCCGTTTGGAACAATGGATTAATCCAAGAAGCTTGAGCAACAAGTCTCAATTTCATCTGCACCACAATTAGGGTTTCGCGAGGAAAGTTAACTGTAACTTTGAGTTTTGACCAGGACATGCTCCCAAACCCTAAAACATGATTCAATATACCCTATGACACCCATGTAACATGTCCATCAAGTTTGATTTAGGTCAAGGACATGATTTCATGAAGAATTGCACAGTTTGGGAGTCATATGATAAAAAGTCAACTGTGCACAAAAAGTCAACTTTGACTTTTTGAGATTTTTCACCAAAATGGATTTTTAACCCTAAAATGATGTTAATGTATGATTTGAATCATCATTCATCAAGAAAAATCAAAGAAAGTGGGATAACTTGTTAAACGGGTAACCATAAAAACTTAGAAAAATTTTCAAGTTATGGAAAAAGTGACACTAATGTGCCAACTTTGGAGGACCATAACTCCTAAACCACAAGGCCATTGTTCCCCATTCAAAGGTTGATTTGTAGATCACATTGCCCTCTACAAAAGCTTCATACTGACCTATGTCCAAATTCCTCATGGATTTTGAGTTATGGAGTGATCAAAATCAAGAAAAGTCACTTTGTTCCAACACTTAGTGAAAATTTCACTAAGTCAGATTTTACCCTACTTTTTGCCAAATGTAGGGGGATTTTTCACTTGGATTCAAAAGAGATCAAAACCAAACATGCTAAAACAGTTGTTGTATCATGTAAGGGCTTTCCAAAATGGCCAAGAACATTACCAAATTCAATTTGAGTCATGAGATATGACATTGGCAAGTTGCCTTGCTGAAATCTACCAAGGCAAGGCAGATTTTACACTTTTTTCTCTATTTGCCAAAATCAGCCAAATCCAAATGCTCCTATCCACTTGGACACATCTGAGGATTGAATCTAAAGGGGACAATCACTGAGCCAAGCCTCCAAAGTCTTTGGAACAAGAAATAGCATGTTGAACCTAGAATTGCCAAAATAGGGACAAGACTCCAATTTTGGATTGGAGCATTCAATGGAAGCATCAAGGTGGCATGGACTGAGCCATTCTCAACTGAATTCAGTCAAGACTTATCCAAAATCAAGGTAACCAGCATCCTGTGCCCTAACCTCTAGTCAATGGCTAGAGGAGACTTGGATTTTCATTTGCCAACATTGGCCAAACCTACTCAGCAGTTGCCATTCACTATTCCTTGTAAAACAAACTTGCTCTACTATAAATAGAGCTCAATTGTGATCAGTTTGAGTACACCAAAGCCATCAAACAGATGTTTTCCTCAAAATCTCTTCTTTCACTCCAATTTTGCCTTCTAAGGCAAGTCACTATCATATAGAATTTTGAGAGCTTTTCCAACCAAATCAATCACACACACACACCTCATATACATCATATAGAAGTGATCCAAACACTCACATAACAATTGGAGCACTGATTTCTCAGAATCACCAGTCGATTGCTCAAGGTTTTAACCAAGTTGCAGTTGAGATGCCATGAAGTGATCCAGCCAATTTCAATCCATTCCAAGCATTCATACACATTCCATGGCACCTAGGGAAGCTATCCAGATCATTGGAACCTAGCTGTAACACCTCCAACACAAATCACGATCACCAGCTGCAAGTGGTAAGCATGAGCTCTTCTAACTCTATGATCCAAGCAATTTTTGCTGCACAATAATTTGACCATATGCTCATAATCATGCATGGAATGTTTCCCCTCAATTAATTGCATTGTTTGAATCGTGTATAAAAAATCCTAGCCTTCATGCAGAAATTAGGGTTCTTGAGGATTTTTCATGATTTCTTGTTATATGTTTAATTTAAATGAAATTAATTGTCATAGACCTGATCGTGAGGTTAAAACGAGTTGATTGGTATGTGGATTGCATGATATGATTAAGTATTCAGTGAGATTGGAGAGAAAATGCAAATATGAGAATCTCAGAACACGCGCGTGTTCTTGCCTTTGTTCTTGGCGCCATTTTCCAATATTTGAATATTTGAATTTTGTGATTTTATTTAATTGATTCAAAAATTAATTTCTCTCTGAGTTTTAATGATTTTGAGTTGATTCTTTTTTTAATAATTCACAAAAATGTTAAAATATTTTATTTTCATAAAAAATCCCAAAAATATTATTTATTTTATATAATTGATATTTTTGCAAAGAAATAATGTTTTAATTGTTTTTAACATTTGAAATATTTTTTCCACCTTGATTTTGCAACTTTTAATGCTTTCTAATTATTTTGTAGGTCAATACTTAATTTTTGAAGCATTAATCCAAGATCACAATTTGTTTTCCATATGTTAAATAAATTTTGATCATTTTAATTGAATTTTTATTCAATTAAATACATTTTTTGAAAACAAATTAGGGTTTTTGGATTAATTCAACCCTCATAAACCATTTTCAAAACTCCTTGGGCATCTAATATAGTGTAAGACCCAATCATTTTTTGACCAAATCATTTTTGGGCCTCAGTATATTGTATAAGTCCCGATACCGTAAAAAACAAACGGCGTGATCGTCGCCCTTTTAAAAATCACCTGGGCCTACCCTCGAGTAGTAAGACCCATTTCTTTTCTTTAACCTATTTGGGCCTCTATTAGAGTGTAATACCCAACCCCTTGTGTACATAAAACTTTTTGGGCCTCATTCGTTGTATAAGTCCCTCTGTACATTTTCAAATAAACAACGCGATCGTCGCCAGTTTAAAATTAACCAACTGGGCCTACCCTCGAGTAGTAAGACTCATTTCCTTTCTTAAAAAACTCTTTGAGCCTCTTGAGAGAGTGTAAGACCCATCCCTTTGTATAGAAAACCTTTTTGGCCTCAGTCACTTGTATAAGTCCCTCTGTACAAATTCAAACAGTGCGCTCACTGATAAAACCTTGGGCCTCTCCTTGAGCTGTAAGCCCCAAATCTTTCTTTTTCAAAGCACTTTCTCCTTTGATTTTGAAATATACTGTTGTTTTCAATCTTCTTTTGTTGAACAACTAACCAAACAACCTGGAAGCTCTACAACCGAGTAAGTATTTATATGCTTTCATTTACCGCTTTCATATACATATAACTGTATTGTGGGGCTGTTTCGCTGTAAGTCTTCTTTCATAAACTCATATCAACTGTGTAATAATAGTATAGATATTTCGAGTTTCCCCGGCAACTACGTCTAGAACTAGGTGACGTCGTTTCGTTTATTCGTAGAAATAGACAACTAGATCCCCAATAGGATCAACAGATACAATCTTCTCTTCGGCTGTCCTCATTAGGAATTATCAAGAAACTCTACTCCCAGAGATGAATGTATTCTCCGTGAATGGAATCTTTTAGTTTCTTCCAAATTCTCGAACTTTCCTGGCTTGATCTATTCTCTGTGAATAGCATGTCTTAAATTTCTCGGGGTTTGGGGACCCACGGGCTTCTTAAAAGCATCGGCCTCTTCTTGGGCATCGTACAAGGACCCACAGGCTTCCTAAAAGCAACCCCGCCTCCTCTTGGGCTTAGTACAAGGACCCGTCGGCTTTTTAGAAGTATTCACAGCCTCCTCTTAGGCATCGTATAATGATCTCTTCCTCCGGGAATGATAGCCTTCTCTTGGGCTTCGTACAAGGATCAATCAAGGAATGACATGATCTTCAACTTGTCTAAACCTCTTAGACATACACAAAGGATCAAAAAAGGACTCCCACATCAAGTATTAAGCACAAGAATGCTCCCTTCTAGGTGGATCAAGCCTCAAGATCGCTAGTGTCACCAAATTAGGGTTTTAGTCGACCAGGGCCTCCAGATGGAAATTTTTCATCTGGGCACAAGCCAATGATCCAAAACATAACCTAATATACTTCATGGAACCTCATGAACCCAAGCATCAAGTCAATTTTTCCTCAAGGGATGCACTCATCAAAAATCAGGAATTAGGGTTTCTTGACCTAACTCACCCCTAAGTTGACTTTTGGGACAAATCGTGAACCAAGACCTCAAGAGAGGATTTGAGGGTCTCCAATATGCCATATTGATCCGTTTGGAACAATGGATTAATCCAAGAAGCTTGAGCAACAAGTCTCAATTTCATCTGCACCACAATTAGGGTTTCGCGAGGAAAGTTAACTGTAACTTTGAGTTTTGACCAGGACATGCTCCCAAACCCTAAAACATGATTCAATATACCCTATGACACCCATGTAACATGTCCATCAAGTTTGATTTAGGTCAAGGACATGATTTCATGAAGAATTGCACAGTTTGGGAGTCATATGATAAAAAGTCAACTGTGCACAAAAAGTCAACTTTGACTTTTTGAGATTTTTCACCAAAATGGATTTTTAACCCTAAAATGATGTTAATGTATGATTTGAATCATCATTCATCAAGAAAAATCAAAGAAAGTGGGATAACTTGTTAAACGGGTAACCATAAAAACTTAGAAAAATTTTCAAGTTATGGAAAAAGTGACACTAATGTGCCAACTTTGGAGGACCATAACTCCTAAACCACAAGGCCATTGTTCCCCATTCAAAGGTTGATTTGTAGATCACATTGCCCTCTACAAAAGCTTCATACTGACCTATGTCCAAATTCCTCATGGATTTTGAGTTATGGAGTGATCAAAATCAAGAAAAGTCACTTTGTTCCAACACTTAGTGAAAATTTCACTAAGTCAGATTTTACCCTACTTTTTGCCAAATGTAGGGGGATTTTTCACTTGGATTCAAAAGAGATCAAAACCAAACATGCTCAAACAGTTGTTGTATCATGTAAGGGCTTTCCAAAATGGCCAAGAACATTACCAAATTCAATTTGAGTCATGAGATATGACATTGGCAAGTTGCCTTGCTGAAATCTACCAAGGCAAGGCAGATTTTACACTTTTTTCTCTATTTGCCAAAATCAGCCAAATCCAAATGCTCCTATCCACTTGGACACATCTGAGGATTGAATCTAAAGGGGACAATCACTGAGCCAAGCCTCCAAAGTCTTTGGAACAAGAAATAGCATGTTGAACCTAGAATTGCCAAAATAGGGACAAGACTCCAATTTTGGATTAGAGCATTCAATGGAAGCATCAAGGTGGCATGGACTGAGCCATTCTCAACTGAATTCAGTCAAGACTTATCCAAAATCATGGTAACCAACATCCTGTGCCCTAACCTCTAGTCAATGGCTAGAGGAGACTTGGATTTTCATTTGCCAACATTGGCCAAACCTACTCAGCAGTTGCCATTCACTATTCCTTGTAAAACAAACTTGCTCTACTATAAATAGAGCTCAATTGTGATCAGTTTGAGTACACCAAAGCCATCAAACAGATGTTTTCCTCAAAATCTCTTCTTTCACTCCAATTTTGCCTTCTAAGGCAAGTCACTATCATATAGAATTTTGAGAGCTTTTCCAACCAAATCAATCACACACACACACCTCATATACATCATATAGAAGTGATCCAAACACTCACATAACAATTGGAGCACTGATTTCTCAGAATCACCAGTCGATTGCTCAAGGTTTTAACCAAGTTGCAGTTGAGATGCCATGAAGTGATCCAGCCAATTTCAATCCATTCCAAGCATTCATACACATTCCATGGCACCTAGGGAAGCTATCCAGATCATTGGAACCTAGCTGTAACACCTCCAACACAAATCACGATCACCAGCTGCAAGTGGTAAGCATGAGCTCTTCTAACTCTATGATCCAAGCAATTTTTGCTGCACAATAATTTGACCATATGCTCATAATCATGCATGGAATGTTTCCCCTCAATTAATTGCATTGTTTGAATCGTGTATAAAAAATCCTAGCCTTCATGCAGAAATTAGGGTTCTTGAGGATTTTTCATGATTTCTTGTTATATGTTTAATTTAAATGAAATTAATTGTCATAGACATGATCGTGAGGTTAAAACGAGTTGATTGGTATGTGGATTGCATGATATGATTAAGTATTCAGTGAGATTGGAGAGAAAATGCAAATATGAGAATCTCAGAACACGCGCGTGTTCTTGCCTTTGTTCTTGGCGCCATTTTCCAATATTTGAATATTTGAATTTTGTGATTTTATTTAATTGATTCAAAAATTAATTTCTCTCTGAGTTTTAATGATTTTGAGTTGATTCTTTTTTTAATAATTCACAAAAATGTTAAAATATTTTATTTTCATAAAAAATCCCAAAAATATTATTTATTTTATATAATTGATATTTTTGCAAAGAAATAATGTTTTAATTGTTTTTAACATTTGAAATATTTTTTCCACCTTGATTTTGCAACTTTTAATGCTTTCTAATTATTTTGTAGGTCAATACTTAATTTTTGAAGCATTAATCCAAGATCACAATTTGTTTTCCATATGTTAAATAAATTTTGATCATTTTAATTGAATTTTTATTCAATTAAATACATTTTTTGAAAACAAATTAGGGTTTTTGGATTAATTCAACCCTCATAAACCATTTTCAAAACTCCTTGGGCATCTAATATAGTGTAAGACCCAATCATTTTTTGACCAAATCATTTTTGGGCCTCAGTATATTGTATAAGTCCCGATACCGTAAAAAACAAACGGCGTGATCGTCGCCCTTTTAAAAATCACCTGGGCCTACCCTCGAGTAGTAAGACCCATTTCTTTTCTTTAACCTCTTTGGGCCTCTATTAGAGTGTAATACCCAACCCCTTGTGTACATAAAACTTTTTGGGCCTCATTCGTTGTATAAGTCCCTCTGTACATTTTCAAATAAACAACGCGATCGTCGCCAGTTTAAAATTAACCAACTGGGCCTACCCTCGAGTAGTAAGACTCATTTCCTTTCTTAAAAAACTCTTTGAGCCTCTTGAGAGAGTGTAAGACCCATCCCTTTGTATAGAAAACCTTTTTGGCCTCAGTCACTTGTATAAGTCCCTCTGTACAAATTCAAACAGTGCGCTCACTGATAAAACCTTGGGCCTCTCCTTGAGCTGTAAGCCCCAAATCTTTCTTTTTCAAAGCACTTTCTCCTTTGATTTTGAAATATACTGTTGTTTTCAATCTTCTTTTGTTGAACAACTAACCAAACAACCTGGAAGCTCTACAACCGAGTAAGTATTTATATGCTTTCATTTACCGCTTTCATATACATATAACTGTATTGTGGGGCTGTTTCGCTGTAAGTCTTCTTTCATAAACTCATATCAACTGTGTAATAATAGTATAGATATTTCGAGTTTCCCCGGCAACTACGTCTAGAACTAGGTGACGTCGTTTCGTTTATTCGTAGAAATAGACAACTAGATCCCCAATAGGATCAACAGATACAATCTTCTCTTCGGCTGTCCTCATTAGGAATTATCAAGAAACTCTACTCCCAGAGATGAATGTATTCTCTGTGAATGGAATCTTTTAGTTTCTTCCAAATTCTCGAACTTTCCTGGCTTGATCTATTCTCTGTGAATAGCATGTCTTAAATTTCTCGGGGTTTGGGGACCCACGGGCTTCTTAAAAGCATCGGCCTCTTCTTGGGCATCGTACAAGGACCCACAGGCTTCCTAAAAGCAACCCCGCCTCCTCTTGGGCTTAGTACAAGGACCCGTCGGCTTTTTAGAAGTATTCACAGCCTCCTCTTAGGCATCGTATAATGATCTCTTCCTCCAGGAATGATAGCATTCTCTTGGGCTTCGTATAAGGACCTCTCGGCTTCTTAAAAGTTTCCAGCCTCCTCTTGGGCTTCGTACAAATTGTCCCGACGACCTCCTAGAGGTATAGGAATAGAACTTAATCATCTGCATAGAACTGTCCTTTCAAAGAGTCTACTACTGTTTCTTTAAGCATAGTACAAGAGATGAAACTCTAGACTTGGAAAGTCTAATCTCCTTGAGTCTCAAAGACATTCTCAAGTGACCCCTTCGTTAAATAGGAGGAAAACCCGTAGACTCGGATAGTCTGAATACCCTTCGAATTTTCCACTTCCTTAAAGAACAGGAATAACCCGGATCCTTGAATCAAATCCTTGAGTACAGTGTTGCTCATATAAGAACTGATTTTCTCTTTCAAAATCAGTATACTGGACCTGTCACTCAACTGAAACAGTCACCATAGCCTCCTCTTGGGCTTTGTACAAATGATTTTCCCCAGCGGAGTCAAACAGCGTTTAGCCTCTCTCTCGGGCTTTGTACGAGACACTTAAAAGACTCCCTCGTTGAGTCAATCACCCCTTTCACCTCCATCTCGGGCTTTATATGAGATACAAAATGGTTCTTATTGAGCCAAACAAACCATAGCCTCTATCTCGGGCTTTGTACGAGATACAAAAAACTCTCTTGTTGAGTCAAATAGCCTCCATCTCGGGCTCTATACGAGATACCAAAAGACTCCATCGTCGAGTCAAAACCTTTTAGCCTCTCTCTCGAGCTTTGTACGAGACATAGATTAGCCTCCTCTTAGGCTTTATATAAGAAAACCACTGGTTGATCCAATCAACCTTTTAGCATCAAAACTGTGCCTCGTTCATAGTACACAAACATCAACAACTTCCCCCATCTAATTGTTGTAAGCGGCAAGCCTCTGGATTATTTACATCCATGCCATTGTCCCTCTGTTAGCATGAGAAAAATTCCTAAGGAAAGATGGCATTACTCTACACTGAGTTGAAGTCTTCACCTTCAAGCTAAAACCCCCTATAAAGGAAATTATGGCATTACTAGGATCCGCGTATCTTGGTTAAAGTAATCCTCTTTTACAGTCAGTCACCCAACAGTTGTGACAAACAAACCCCCCTTTAGAGATGACAAATTCTCTCTAAAGTCAAAACCCCTTCAGCTTCACATCTTGGGCTTTGAACAAGATACAAACCACCTTTCGCTTCACGTCTTGGGCTTTGAACAAGACACAAAAACACCATTTCCTCCCATAGAATAGGAGGAACTACGAACGCTCTGATTTCCTTGTTTCGGTAAACGGGAATACGTAGGCACAAGATCGAAAGAAAAGATCTTAGCGAGCACACTAAACAAAAACCCAAAATCCCATACATCAATCAATCAAGCGCAGTATCCTAACCAAATCCCAATAAATAGTCCCAATTTTCCACCTTAATAAAGTAAGAAGAAAGAAAGGCCCCATTACCATATAGCATCCGTAACCTAACAGACCGCTGTTTAAACTCAGTATGCAAGCAGGGTTAATTGGAGACATCTATTTCCTTTCCTTCATCAGCTTCAATAGGATAAAAAATGAATCGACCTGTAGTAAACTAACTCCAGAGAGCGACCGCGCCTAAGAACCGCGTCCAGTTTCGCTCGCTACACTTGGATCCCTAAACGGTTCATTGTGGGTTAGTCACAGTTGCGGTTGTGCGGGTTATTAGTCACCGGCGTTAGCCCGTGCATCTGTAATCTGTGTTTGATTATAGTGGATTAAGTCCTTGTGTTCAAGGTGAAGTCACCTTGGAAGGATGGACTGGACAAGCTTGGGAATGGCTCAAGTGAACCAGGCTATATCATGTGTTCTTTACTCTTGCTTATGGTTTGAATTATTATTTATGTTTCTGTATCTGTTATCAGAACCTTGCATGGAAAGTCAGAACCTTGCAACTTAACTCTGATAAGCTTCCACATTGCAAGTCTAATTCAAGCATCGCTTATTCAGGTTCTCCCTGTTGCTTATGTTTCATACATAACACAATCTGAATGACGCATCGCAAGTCAGAATCTATAAACGCAACTCTGATTTTATCTTAGCACGTTAACGATAAGTTTACAAAAAATCTGTTAAGGGTTAAAACACAATTCATACCCCCCCTTTCTTGTGTCGTTCTCGCACCTTCAATTGGTATCAGGGCTCCGGTTCTGTTATTGATGGATATCAAACACTTAACAGTGTCGGAAAAAGATCCAGATATGGTGTGTAGAAATACTCTTGGTGAGATTTCAGTCCATTTACAATTTTAGTATCAGTTCAGAAGATGACTGTGTACTAAATTGTAATCAAACGGATTACTGGAGCAAGTCACTGATTCTTGGAGTTTTGTAGATGTTAACAACAGAATCTTCCTCTCTAAAACTTAGGAGAAGATTGAAGAATCAGCTGACAAGATAGATTCATCAGATAAGTAGTAGTATATGTTGAATGCTTATCTTAGAAGATACGTTTGGATAAACAACATATTTACTTAAGATTGAATCATCAGAAAACAAGAAATATTGTTTGCTGAAGATTAGTTCTTTATGAGTTTTTGAGATGTTTTCAAGAAACAGAATAGTCCACCCTTGACTTTCTCATTTAGAGCTCATTAAGAATTCTTCATGTAAAGAAGAAAGATTATTTTTCTATGATTTTGAACTTCAGAATGAAATCTGCAAAAGACGGCAGAAAACTGAAGAATATTCAGAATGAAGAAATCATAAGCAGATATCCTGTCAATCCTTGATGGACTAAATCTAAACAAGTTAGATCAACATTGCAAGAGCAAGATTTTCATGCAAACTATGTCATGTACATGTTTGATGATACTTGTTTCTGAACAAGCTCTGCATCTGTTTGAAGAAACAGAGTCAGAAGATGTTATGATATGTCAATCAATTCTCTCAAGTACATAACCTCTCAGCAGTTTATGTTTAGAAATTAATGACCTTATGAAAACAAGGAAGCTTGATGAAAGATAGACATTCTGATAATAAAGATCAGAATTTCTGAAGGTGGTTCTCAGAAGTCAGATGAATATTTCTGAACAAGAAAAAGGAAAGGATCATCTGAAGAAGATTGATTCTAGTTCTCAGACTAGAGATCAGAGTTCAGAGGCATCGATATTCTTCAACGTCAGATACAATGTCAGATCACTCTGAAGGAAGCAGAGGCTCAGAGTCAGAATGAAAAACACTCAGATGAAGTATCACGAAAAGGATTTCAGACTCTCTAAGGTATGACTCTCTGATTAAATAATTCCAAACTAAAAACTGTCTGGTAGATAAAAATATTAATGATATGAAATATTCTCTCTTTCCAAGAAAAATCTTTTGATCAAATCCCTGGATAATATGCATGAACTCAACATACCTCAGTCATAATTGCTAATCTTGAATATTTGTGATATCTAAATAATAATATCTCCAATACGTGTAACCTTGGTTTTGCCTTAAAATATTCGCATCTACTAACCAGGCGTGATTATGAACTGGCAAACTAGGATTCACCTTCTTAATAGTAAATTGTTCTTGGCTTACCTCTATGTTTGTGCACTTATTAGATAAATCTTCTTGAAACTAGGCGATGTGTCTCTCTATTTTCACTCCTAGTTAATGTTTTCAAAAGCCACTCTTACATATGCATTTATTACAACTCCTGTCAAGAATTAATTAGAAAAGTATATGCGTGATCTCTTGGTTTTTCAAAGACTGGGAGACTGATAGACTTAGTACTAGTATCCATCCTTTACCCTACTCATATCTAGTCTAAAGTCTAGGATATGATGAACCTGTCATTTGGAGTCACAAGCACCTATTAACTCACTCTATTCATCACCAATTTAAGGCACCATGGGTTCTTCTCTATTCATTATTCCAGCCCATCTCAGTTAGTGTCTCTCTCTTGTATCTCCTCACCTCCAAAATGTCTAACTCACATCCAAAAGCTGCTAAGGGAGAAACCTCAGAGTTAAAAGTTCTAAATGAACTTACTGTGAACATCAGTTCCCTAAAAGAATATGGTATGATAAGAACCTCATCTGAGTTACGATGTCAGAAATGGGAGGGTTATCTCAACATGCTTCCAGGCCTCATTTACACCGAGCTAGTCAAAGAATTCTGGCCAAACGCTGGTGTCTTTTTAAACATGTATAATCAACACATCATTCAGTCAGTTATCTCCAGAATACCTGTATCCGTCATTGCACAAGCCATCAAGTGTGATGAAATCGGTGATACCACTGAAGATTACAAAGAAAGAAATATTTTCAATGATCTCATTCACAAAATTCATTGTGGAAATAGTCCCTCCAATTGTGCCTCCACACTCACTCACTCAACTAAAGTCTGGCACAGGATCATGGAAACAAACTTACGACCTAGAGAAATAGGAGCAGGATTGCTGTCTCACTCGGACCGACAGTTTATTTTCTTTCTGGTCTACAGAAGAAAAATAAACCTCCCTCAAACTATGTTCAATTACTTGCAAGAACAAATCCTCTTATCTAAAGATAAGCCTTTCTTTAGTATTCCGTACGGAAGTGTCATATCTCGTGTCCTTGAGATTCAAGATGTGATCACTAGGTTAGGAAACATTGGGGCAACCGAAGAATATTCGCCTATGAATTATGTGGAATTCTCTGGGAATCCCTGAAGGATCATAGAATAAGGTTATGGTTATTTTGCTCTCTGTTTTGTTGCTTTGTCTCTTGCACTATGTATTATCTTCAAGATTATGAATGAAATATCCTTTGAATTTAAATTCATGAATGGTTTTACTTTAGGATTTTATTCTTAAAAGGAATTGCATTATCATACTCTAATAAGTATTCTTACTTGATCTAACCATGGAAAGAAACGAGTCATCAAAGTTGATTAATACGTATCATAATAATTGTACATCAACTACTAACCACTGCGTAGTTATGAACTGACTAAATAAGAATAGGAATGCATATGCTCAACCCTATATCTGTCCACTTTCTCGTAAGAAATAAGTTCTCTGTTGTGTCTTCACACAAGTAATCAAGTACCACTCACCAGTATGTATTTTTGTAAGTTTTGACCTTAGTCAAAAAGTAGATAAAGAAATCGTATGCGGGATTCTTTGATTTTCTCTAGATTAAAAGACGGTTATAATTTGTGCTTATCCTTGTCTTTTACACTATTCATACCTACTTTCGTATCTAGGTAATAATGAATCGGTCTTTTCAAGTCACTCTCAGTTATTAACCCATTCACTTTAGTCTCTTCCGTTGCCTATTTAAAGTCATATTTCATTCCTATAATTCGTCACTGTCTTTTGCTCAAAACCTTCTCAGAATTCGAAAAACACCAAGAATGACTCCAAGAACCTTTCATGGCAACGATGATCTCTTAGAGGTTATTAATGAAAAAACGACCAAATCCAGCGGATGCTAACCAAGACTTTCTTCTTGGGATTCATTTTCAAAATTGGAATGGATACCTGTCTATGTTAAGAGGTTCAATATATACAAACATCTTAAAATCCTTTTGGATCAATGCCTCTGCCAGTAGTGATGGTCTGTCTATCTCTTCAAACATCTATGGTCTTCCAGTTTCCTTCAAGTCTACAAACATTGCTGAAGCGATTGACTGTCCTAAAGGGGGTATCACTACCCATCACGACTTCATTCGATGCACTTCCAATGCTTAAATGCATCACATGTTTGACAAAGGATCTGCCTTTGAACCCACAAATCCAGAAAAACTTATGCCTACTGCAAAAGGATGGTTTAAGCTCATTTTGACAAATCTTTGCCCTCGCAATATTAACAAAAAATTTCTGTATCATAATGATTAGCTTCTCATCATGTGTCCTCTTAAGCCAACCTCTATAGATTTGTCCCAAGTAATAATTGATCATCTTAAAGAGTCAATCCTTCTCTCAAGAACTATGAACAAATCGTTTATTCCCTATGGAAGAGTCTTATCTGAAGTCCTCTTCAGAGCAGGAATCGTGCAAACGATTTGAAGAGTTAGAGGCGGTCCAGACACTGCTCTTGACATAAAATTTTGTGAAACCTTTGACAATAGATGGTTCTCATAAAATAAGATGAATGTTTGTTAGAATTAGGCTAAGTTATTAATCTGTAATGTTTTTTTATTGTTCATAACATGTATTTACAATTAATGAAGTATGTGTTGCCTTCTGTTTTATTCTCTACTCACATCTACACTGCTTTATCTTTTGTATTGGATAATATTAACTCTAAACTCTCATTAAGATTCATTATCATCACAACCTGAAATTCTTAACATACTCTAACTTTTTGATGATGTCAAAAAGGGGTAGAAATAGAATAATGCGATTTTGATATATGTTAAAAGATAAAAAGAATGCTAATTAAACTCTGATATAAAATGTGTTTTTACCACTAACGTTTGTTTGATGTTTAATCGAGGAACTCTGAACAAGTTCACTAGGTATTCATAGAACAGGTTAAATTGGAAGAACTTTGTTAAAAGTTCTTATGAATTGTTGTTCATATTATCGAAGTTGTACACTTCGCGAACATGTGTTCAGAATCAGATTGACCCAGTACTGTTCAGAAGTTGAGAACTTTTTGAAAGTTAAAGTTATCGTGATTCTTGGTTCACTTTGTTCAGAAGTTGTAAGCTGTCTACGAATATGATATTCAAAACATAAGAATCAGAAGAAGAAATCTTCCTGAAAGCAGTCAAGACAAAGTCTACAATCCATGATGCTTGTCAGAAGAACTGAGCAAATCAGAAGTCGAGGACTGTCTGAAGATCTGGATAGAAGATCCAAGAAGAAGAAGTTTTGATAAATCAAGAATTCAACTCAGCATCATATGCAGAATCAAGCTTCGATTGATCACAAAAATATTTTTTAATCTGATCAAGAATCAAGCTGTGATCTTCCAACGAGTTCTAATAGAAATATGGTTCTGAGATAAAGGCTTGTTGTCTAGTCAAACTCTGAAAAGTCAAGATCTTAAATAATGATCAGAACCAGTATGACCAAATCAAGAATCTGAAGATCATCAAGTTTGAAACTCAGGGGGAGTTTATTATGACAAAAGACAAGTTCAATTCTGATAAATAGCGTGGCTAAGTTATTAGAAGAGAATTGTTCTATCTTTGTGCTAAAATGATTCTGCTGAAAAGTAGAAATTGCTTTAGAAGACTTTGAAGATTATGAGCTCTGATACGATGACTAAAGGAACTGAGTTCTAAATATCTGAAGACAGAGGTTCTGATGAACAAGTCCAGATGATGAAGACTTTTGTCTCCTTAAGACAGATAGGGAAGTAGTCCTTCTCTATTCTATGTTCTGACAACTCAAATTGTTATTTTGTGAGTCTTTGGATCAGATCAGATTCTAGACGATCACAAATAAAATTTTGGGGTTAACACATTCATGGGGAGCTGTTGTTCCGGACTCTGAATATGTTATATTTGGTGATTACCTTGTATAAAATGTTCAATCAAAATACATGGTTTTATCATCATCAAAAAGAGGGAGATTGTTAGAGCAAGAGTTGTCTCTGCAAGTCATCTCTATGTTTTGATGATAACAATGAGTATTTGTGTAAGAACTATTTGATTTTCTAATGTGTGTTGTGTCAGATCATAATCATAGAAGATATCAGATCCAACAAACATTAGCAAGATGTGCGTAAATGATCATATGCGAGTTACTATGTGTAACACAAGTCGTCGGAAGCAAGTATGCTTCTGTATCTAATCATAATAAGATAGATCTGAGGATGCCGATATTGCTGTTGTAATGCTCTTGTGGATGCTACTCTGGAAGTGGTTATGATTCTGAAGATAGCAAAGCTTCGATAGAGTTAATCTTGTGGAGAACTAAAGTGCTGAAGATTCTCATGACTTGAAGTTCTGAAGGCTGAAGGCTCTGAAGACCAAGTGCAAAAAGATTCTGAAGACTGAAGTGTTCTGAATATTAAGATTCAAATGATCAATTGTTGAATTCTATGAAGACAGCTTTCTGAGTGAACAAGGTTCTGAAGATTCTGAAGACTTGAAGTTATGAAGGGTTTCAAGGCAAGTGCTGAAGTTCAGAAGACAGATTCCTAATGGACAAGTTCTGAAGACTGAAGACTCGAAGATTCTAAGGTCTCTACTCATGCTTCAATTAATTACCATCAGAAGCCTCTGAAAGTTTGAAGACAAATGTTACCATTGGCAATGACTGTACACAGTATTAAAAAGATTTATCCCATCACTTCTTCTACAGTAAAAAGAAGATTTGGCAGTACAACTTTCATAATTGCATAACGACTCTTTTCAAACAGCCCACGACTCTTCAACGACTATATTTTACTTGGCTATTTAAAGGAAACATATATTCGCTTCTGAAGACGTTGATGTGATGATAGTCGCAACGATCAGTTATCGTTGTTACACTAAACATTTAAAGTTATCATCATTAACACATGACTGTTGTTGTTGAAGCTCAAGATCATCATTCAACACAACAACAATCAATTGAAACAGAAGTTGTTGATGAACAAGAGAGCATTGCAAATCAGTCAAGTCATCAACCAAAAAAATGAAAAAGTTCTACAAGGTGTCATCAACTGTCAAATCAACATACATCTTTGTAGAATATAAATATAGCAAGGAGTTGTTGCTCATATCTTGCTAGAACACTGAGTGTTCGTTTCTACTTAAAATTAGGAGTTATCTGCTTTTTAAGAAGCATCAATGTAATCTCCAGAACAACTAATTCTATGTGAATTAGGATTCCTTAAGTGATCAGTGTGATCGAAGACTTGAGAAGACAATGGCTAGGTGTCATTGTGGAAATCCTGAAATATGGTCAATGATAGTCATATCTCAAAGAGGACCAATTGTGGGTCAGACTCTTGTGAGATCACTGATGGAACTCATTGAAAATCCTGGAAGAATGGTCAGTAAACATTATATCTATTGAATTGGATCCCTGAAAGTTTAGCTGTGAAATCTTGATAGTAGATCTTGCAAGATTGGAACCTATTGGGTCAATGTTCGTTCTATCCATTGACTTGGATCCCTGAACGGTTCATTGTGGGTTAGTCACAGCTGCGATTATGTAGGTTGTTAGTCACCGGCGTTATCCCGTGCATCTGTAATCTGTGTTTGATTATAATGCATTAAGTCCTTGTGTTCAAGGAGAAATCACCTTGGAAGGGTTGACTGGACTAGCTTGGGAATGGCTCAAGTGAACCAGGATATATCATGTGTTCTTTACTCTTGCATATGCTTTGAATTATTGTTTATGTTTAAGTATCTGTTATCAGAACCTTGCAACTTAACTCTAATAAGCTTCCGCATTGCAAGTATAATTCAAGCATCGCTTATTCAGGTTCTCTCTGTTGCTTATGCTTCATACATAACACAATTTGAATGACGCATCGCAAGTCAGAGTCTATAAACGCAACTCTGATTTTATCTTTGCACATTAACGATAAGTTTACAAAAAATCTGTTAAGGGTTAAAACACAATTCAAACCCCCATTTCTTGTGTCTTTCTCGCACCTTCACATTTCTCTTGTAAACTTCAGTGAGGCCAGATGTACCCATAGCGAGGCTGATTGGGGATCTGCCTAAATAGATTCTTGTGTATCTCTCTCTCTCTCTCTCTCTCTCTATATATATATATATATAGGGTTAATGAAGTTTTTGGTCCTCATAAATATCTCAATTTCACTTTTAGTCCCTCCAAAAATTTCCTTCAAAGAATGGTCCTCATAAAATTTTTAATTTTAACTTTTGGTCCCACCTGCCAATTAGCGACGATTTTTACAACTTAGAGACAGAATTAGCGACGGTTTTAGCCGATTTTAGCGATGGTTTTTTATTTAGCGACGGAAATGGCGACGGTTTTAGCGACGATTTTGGCAGGAGGGACCAAAAGTTAAAATTAAAAGTTTTACGAGGACTATTCTTTGAAGGAAATTTTTTGAGGGACTAAAAGTGAAATATGAGATATTTAGGAGGACCAAAAACTTCATTAACCCATATATATATATATATATATATATATGTATATATATATGTATATATATATATATATATATTTTTACATTTTATTTGCAAATTATTGAGTTCGTCATTTGTGTGATTAATTCGTTTAGTAATTTCTTTTCTAAATAATTTGAAATATGGTTTGTTGAATTCATCATAATCATTTTGATTGTGATTGGTGTTTAAGATCACCAAAATTATACAAATTTCCAAACAAAATTGTTCGCATACAAGGTGCTCGATAATTTGTTTCAATAGTATTTTTGTATGATTTATCATTAGTTATACATTACTTGTTGAGTAGCTTTCAAGGGATTATGATTGAAACTTATTGATTGTATAACTGATCATTATCTTCGATTTGTTTTCACATACACATATCTGAGCTTTTCGATAGCGATTCGGTTTAAACGAATTGATCCAAGTTACTTCCGCTAACCATTGTTTTTTAAAACACTTTTTGTTAGAAACATTTTTATTTGGTGAACTATTCACCCCCTCTAGATAAGTCGTCTTTGTCTAACACATAACCTCTTGAGTGGCAGCAATAGAAGCCAATTTCTCCTCTAAGAGCTCAAGCTTCTGACTGGAAGAAGCTACATACTGAAATCAGAAGGACTTGATATTTTGCAGCACTGTATCCACTGAGGTTCTAAGAGTGTCCCATTTAGCTTCATAAGTTATAGGATCAGATGCAAAGAGCCTCTCGCCAACTAGATTCTGAACTCTATAAAAGATATTAGTCTTAAACTCTTTTATTCGGTATTTGATATGAGGTGGGAGGTTTAGGTTTTCAGTGGGGTTGGATGTCGAGGGGCTAGGTATAGCTATTGTTCTAGATTTTAACCCAACATTTGCTTCCCAAGAAGTGGAAGGTGATGATCATATGGATGCGGTTGTTGGTTAAGGTGTATTTGTGATAAAGTTTGGTCATTTGTGGTTAAGTTGTGGTTGGGATTTCTTGTTCAGGTTGAGGTTGGGTTTGGGGTTCTAGTATTGATTGGTCTTGGATTTATTGTTCAGTTTCATATTGAACTTGAATTTCAAACTGAACAAGATTGGTTAGGTTAGGATTAGCAGAACTGGTTTTGACATTTTATAGGGTGTCAGAGGGTGTGGTTTCAAGAGGAATAACTTAAAGAGGACTAATGTCTGATTCACCAGAATCAGAACTTGAGCTCGAGCTAGTAGAGTTAGCACATGAAACCTCAATAGGGGGTTCAAGCATGATGTTTAAGGGTTAGGGTTAGTCAGAATCAGAGAGATATACTATTTGGTTTTGTTCAGAATGTGACTCACTAGTTATTTTACCGGTATTTTTAAAAATTACCATGTTTTACCAGAAATTCAAACAAACTGAAATTTTTGATAGTTTAATTTTATAAGATTTCAAATGGTTAGGATTTTGCTGACAGTTTTGGACGGGTGTGATTACACCGACCGTTTTGTATGGTCTAGAGTGAATTCATAGTTGTATAAATAGGGGTCATTTGTTGAGAAAAAAAACTAAAAATGCCTTTCCTCAATTTTTGATTAAGGTCGAAGTGTACTTCAATGGAGTTGAACCTTCTGTATTGTTTCGACTTCCAAATTGCACTACATCTCACCGCCTTGACATCTAAGTTGAATGAATTGTTGTCTGATACTGATAACAGAAAGGTGAGAAAGATTGAGTTTCATGATGATTGGATTGATACTAATGGAAGGGTGAAATGCAACCTTATTAAATTGAAGACCAGTGAAGATTTGATACTTTTGTTGAGACCATGCTAACTAAGGGGCTGGTCGAGTTAGATACAAAGATTTCACGATCTTTCGACGATATAATTAAGATTTTGAAACATCCAGAGTCATCTGGTAGTTTTTAGGTTTTCTTATTTATTATTGTTTTCTTAAATCATGTAATCGTCTGTCTAAGTTATATAACCCTTGGTCAAATGTTAAATTATGTTCATCAAGCATCTAACTAAGATACAAAACGTTATCTAATAAAAAGTGTTGTGCAGATGTCTGAGTAATGTTACACACATTATACAAATAATATACAAATAATACATAAAAATAATAATAATGTCTAAATAGTCCCCCCACGGGCTATGTCTGTTGCCCGTGATAATCCAGTAAAAGCCTCACAATCAGGGTTTACCAAACCCACAAGGATATCCATAATAACTGTAATCATCTACAGGCGTTGTTGGTCATCGACATCAGTTGGAGCTGGCAGCGACACGTCATCAGCAGGAACCCTAACATCAGAACACCTAACATCATATGTATGCTCAACAAGTGGGATAATGCGAGGGTGTGATACAGTGGCGTACTACTCCAGGTAACCATCCTTACAATGTGAGTCGTGTTTAACTCTCAATGTGCTATATCTAATGGCACGAGTAGAGCTGATGATGTTACTCTCAAATTACCTATCAATGCCCACATATGAAACATCCGTAACTGGTCGTGCCATGCCGTTGACATAACCATACTATTGCAAATACCTCTCAGGAAAGTGTCTAGCGACAAAGATCTCCTACCGCATATAAGCAAAATATAAAGAAGACTCATCAAACTCATGGTGGACTATGTGACCTGTGTGTGGTGTCCAGGATATCAAATCATAGTCAACGCATTAAGCCTCCTTCTGTACTTTGCAACACCACTAGGATGTGTCTACCTGGCCTTCCATCTCCTCGCGCGTGGGTCGCCCACATGGCAATGGTGCACCCTACTGTTATAGATGGTGGGGAAATGACTGTATTTCCAAAACTTACAGAAGAACACAAACACAACAAATAATAATTAAGAATGTTATTCGTAACAATTAAATAAGAACTAAACTGCAAATGATAATTTCAAGTATACCTGGAATAGACTCAAATAACCAACTAGTTGTGGCACTCGCAACTCCAAGTGTTTATATAGGATGGTAAACGCAGTACACCCCCAAGCGCAATTGATATCGTCAAGGTTACTAAACAACCACACGTATCGAGCGTCAATATAAACATGATACTTATCCACAAAGACAATACATGCTACTAGATGTAGCTGTAGCGTCGGTTTTTTGGTGACGCGACCACCTACCGTTATTTGGTGCTACTTTCTGATTTCTATATTTATCCTATGAAGCTTAAAAGGAAGGGGAAGATATCTTAAACTAACCCTGCATGCAAGTGTTTTCTTTAACAAATGCTAAGAGATCGGGGATCGGAGTTTGGTTATACAAAGGGAAGCTATTAACACCCAGAGTATCTATAGTTATTTATAAGAACCTCCGTTTACACATATTTTCTACTGTTTGAAATGATTTCTAAAGTCTATTTGCTGTTGATTGGGGAAAGTTTCTCCTTTGTAAAGGGGTGAGGGAATGTTTTTGTTGTTTTTGGGTTTTCTATTGTTTTTGGGAAGGTACTTGACCTAAGATTTTTGATTTGTGTGCTCGCTAAGTGTTATACCCTAAATTTTGACCAAACATTTTTTTTTCTCATTTCATCTGTCTATATTTTCATACTATGTCGTCTGCATATAATATCATATATTTTCTTCATGAATATTTTTTGAATTATCAGCCGGAATTAACGTGTTAAATTTTCAGGTATTTTTGGTCCAACTGAAAAGTCAACTGTGCAAAAAAGTCGGTATCCGGGAAGTTTTTAAAATTGAAATTTCAGACATCATTTTTTATTTATTTTTTGCGTACTTTAACCCGGTGTGCTTATTTTAATTTTTTGACTTTCCGGTCATCATGTTTCTAACCTGTCTGAGCCATTTTAGCGAGTAAAATCAATTTCAAACTTTGACAAAACGCTGTATTCTTACAAAATGTATATTTTTTACTGATCGTTTTGGTGTGTTCATTTTATTTTTCCGGACACTTCGATACGGATAGTTTTTATCGTTTTTTACCGGTTTCGGTTCCAGTTTTAATTAATTTTTATTAATTAATCAAGATTATCATAACTTATTTTTTATTAAATTTTTTTTATTATTATATTTAATTTATTTATTATATTAGTATATTATTATAATATATTATATAATTTTTGTTTTATTATTTTTATACTACTAGTCTCTCTTTTACACTATTAGTGTCACATATTTCACAAAAGTGCCAAAATTCTTCTCCGTCTCACTACACCACTCACGCCTCTTTCTCTTTTACTTAACATTTCTCTTCTCTCTTTTTCTATGTTAATATTCACACTTTAAATACAAAACAATTTTTATTTAACATTAAAACATTTTTCAACATTCAAAGTTTTTATTCAATCTTCAAAACATGGGTTTAATATTCAAACTTATGACATCATGCTGCTTGCATCATTTGCTTGATCAACAAGTCTTGAATTTACTATAAATAGGCAAGACATCTTCACATAATTATTACACCAAAACAATGTTCTAATTAACTTTGTTTTCTCACAATCTCTCCCTCACACATATATTTCTCTCTTTCATATTTCTCTATTATTTATTTTTAATTTTCTTATTTCTAGTTTTAATTAGATTAATAAATAATTAAAAATGTAAAAATATATTGTTTAATTATTAATTAATTTAGATATTTTTATTTAACATTGATTAATTAAATTATTAGTTAATCTTATTAAATATTAATATTTAAATTAATTGATAATTCTTCTTGTTGCCCGATTTTATTTCGTGACTTGCTTGTTTCCTCAATTAAATCCTGATGTTGTGCCTTGATTATTTCACGATGTTTTTCCGTGATTGTATTTTCTCTCGGTGTCACACGATGTTTTACAGTGTGTTTTCTATTTATTTTACACGATGCTTTTCCGTGTATATTTTCAATTGCCATGATATTTTTCCATGATGCCACGATACTTTGCCGTGAAATTTCTGTTTATTTTACACGATGTTTTGCTGTGTATATGCTTTTATCCCACGATGTTTTGCCGTGTATTTTCTATTTGTTTTCACCACGATGCTTTGCCACGTATGCATGCTCCCTTAGGATCTCTTAGTTCAAATTTAATTTTTAATTAGGCTTGAAATAAGATAGATAGTAGGATATTCATCCAAGCATGATAACTTTAGGATATATTTCCCCTCTCGCCGCCGTGCGATTTAAACCTTCTTTTCTGTAGTTCGTGCCCCATAGGGGTGAACTACGAATGCTCTGATTTCTCAAGATCCCATTGAGAATACGTAGGCATAAGACTGCAAAGTCTTAGTGAGTAAGCTTTTCTATTTTCCATCGTATCTTTACATCCGACGTTTTCCCGAATATTCGTATTTTCAACCTCTTATTTTGTTTATCTCTTTTTATCCGATGCTTTCTCGGATATTCATATCTGCAATCTTTTCTTTCAATCCGATTTTTTCCCGGATATTCATATCACTTCTTTTTAAAAAACTTTCCTTTTGATTTAGGTACAAATATACATATGTTATCAAAACTTCCTTCAATTTCTTGAACAACTAACAATACAACTATGGAAACTTGCTCACCTGTAAGTTTTTATCAGCTTTCTTTTATCAGCTTTGATATATATAGCTGTATTGTGGGAAGCTTTCTCACTTGTAAGTCCTACTTTCATTCTTTTGAATACATGTCAAATATATATAATTGTATTGTGGGAAGCTTGCTCACCTGTAAGTCCTTCTTTCATACCCTTTTAAATACTTGTCATATATCCACTGTATATATACTTGTATCTGCTTAGAGTTTTCCCCGGCAACTAGGTCTAGAACTAGGTAAAGCCAGTAATCAATCTTTCAAGAGTCAAAACTAGATCCCCATAGGATTCCAGATACACTCTTGCCTTCTCTTGGGCTTATACAATATGGAACAAAGAGAAAGGCATTATTCTTCGTGAAACTTTTCTCAGACTGTCACCCCTAGAAATTGTCAAAGAAATTCTACTCCCCAGAGATGATCTATTCTTAGTGAATGGCATCTCTTGAATTTCTTCAAACCTCCGAACTGTTCACTAAATGATCAATTCTTGGTGAATAGTATTTCTTGAACTTTTCTTTGGTTTGGGCCCCACGGGCTTCTTAAAAGCATCCCTGCCTCCTCTTGGGCGTTGTACAAGGACCCTCAGGCCTCTTAAAGGTTCTCATGCCTCCTCTTGGGCTTAGTACAAGGACCCGGCGACCTCTTAAAGGTATAGGACAGAACTTAGTCATCCTTTGCTAGAGCAGTCTTTCCAGTGTCAAAACTTCACATCATGTTTAGGGTTGATACTCATCCCTTAAAACAACAGCCTCCTCTTGGGCATCATACAAAGATAAACCTCTTCATACCAGTAGACTTGGACAGTCTTATCTCCTTTTGGATCTCAAGAAACCCTCAAGTTTCCTAAAAAACACAGGAAAAACCTTTTCCTCTTTCTTAACATCTGACGCTTTCCAGGATATTCCTTCCATTTTCATCTGACGCTTTCCCGGATATTCCTTCTATTTTTATCCGATGTCTTTCCCGGATATTAATATCTCAATCTTTAATCTCTTCACTCTTTCAATCAATTTCCACAAACACCCCTTTAGCTTCAAATCTTGGGCTTTGAACAAGACACAAATAACCTTTAGCTTCAATCTTGGGCTTTGAACAAGACACCAAACATCTTTTTCCTCCCATAGATTAGGAGGAACTATGATTACTCTGATTTCCCTGTTTTCTTTAATGGGAATATGTAAGCATAAGATTACGAAATCTTAGCGAGCACACTAAACAAAAAAAACCTTAGGTCCAGTACCTTACCAAAAACATCGAAAAACCCAAAAACAACAAAAATATTTTTTCCACATCTCTCAACCTTCCCAAAGGAGAAACTTTCCCATTTACATTAGATAAACACCATCAAGTAGAAAACAGTAGAAAGCAGTAAGAAAAATTGCTAACAACCCATGGATAACCATATATAGGACGGGTAATTGATAACTCCCCATTGTATAACCTGACCTCGAACTCCCCAATCTCTTAGCACTTGTTAAAGAAAACATTTGACGTGCAAGGTTAGTTTGAGATAACTTCCCTTTCCTTTCCAGCTTCATAGGATAAATAAGAAATCAGAAAGTAGCACCCAATCCCATCCGCAGGCGGATATGGGCGGTTACGAAAACCGCGCTACAGAAAAATGGCGACTCTGCTGGGGAGTCTTTAGGATTAGAATTCCTAAGAGGTCTAGGTTGCTAGAAATTTTTCTATATCCTATATTATATATATATATACACTACTTTTCCTACTTGATATCCGTGTTTATTTTACTATCAATTGGAATGCGAGTGATGCCGCATATGGAAAGGTTGAGTGATACCTAAGATAGGTGATGGCATAGACGGGTGGTCTTACAGGGAGTGATTCCCGAATAAGCGATCCTGGTAGACCATCAAATCAGTGGAGATACCCTTTGCGAATTCAATGTCTAACGACTTCGGTTGTAAAAGCAGATTGTTCCATTGTGGTATCCATGAAACTAAGGATTTAGTAGACAGTAAGCATGTGACTATTTAGTAGTGCGGTAGCTATCAAAAATAGTTGTCACACAAAACTACCCTCAATTGAGATTACCCTAAGATGCTATAGCTCGCTCGGGTGAACCAGCCTGCTGTTGTCATCCCAAGGGGGGTCAATGATTTTGAGGACAGGTACAAAAATTCACCATAGAAAAACCTTGGTGATGGGTAGAGCCTTGACTTCATGACGCCGAACCTTTGAACCCATGTTTTCCACATGTTTTTGTTTGCTGCATCCATGCATTGCATTTGCATTCCTTGCACATTTCATACATACGTCTGGGTCATCGTCAATTCATTCCAACTGTCTGTCTTTCAGTCATCTGTAAATCGTTAAACTGGTTCCTCATCACCGATACAGAGCTGAAACTTCAATCAACTTCAGCACAAGTACAACCCAATGACAAGACAGCTCATCCTTGTGTTTGATTAGTCACTGACCTTGATTCTGTCTATTTTTCATTTTCCTTGTTTGTATCATATTTATTGCTTTCAAGCTTGTTTATCTTTAAATGTCAGTTTTAATGAAATGAGTGTCATACCCCAAATTTTTACCCTCAGATTCGCTGGTTTTTGTCATATCATTTTAAGTTGGTTTCTTTTCTCGCATTTCCATTTAAACATCTCATTAATCATGCTTTTCTTTTTATTCCACGTCATTCTTGATTTTATTTATTTATTTATTTTTATATTTGCTTAAATACTCAATTTTGAATTATTTAGAATCAATCTAGTTTAATTTTGAATTTAGTTTAGTTTATATCTTTTTAATTCATTTTAATTTTTAATTGAGTTTTTTTATTTATCTTAAGTTTAGTAATTAGGCAAATTTTAATTCAATTTGCTTTTAACTTTAATTCGATTAGATTAATTTTGTTAATTTAACTTAGTTTAATTTAGTTGTCAATTTTATTTTTTAATTTTAATTTTAATTGTAATTTAGGTTTAGTTTTTAATTAGTTTCATTTAATTATTTTCTTTTGTCTAAAAAAATCATAAAAATATTTATACTTAGAGTCTTTTTATTTATTTATGATGTAATATAAAACAAAAAATGAAAAAGTCCCTACGCTATCCCCACTCAGAAAGGCAATATGACCAAGACACTACAATCTGCATCTTCCTGCACCATCCATCACCTCCTGCGTCACGTTATTTTTCTCTGTTTTAATGTTTGAAAAAAATGAAAAAAAAAGTACAAGCTCAGCAAAAAGTACAGCAAAGTGACATCCTTGGTCAAAACTCATTTCTCACACTTTTGCCTCAATTGTGTAACACCATAACCTGCATACTTGGAGACGTTTAGAGGCAATCCCAAACTAGCCAAATCCTGCAACTGCAAGCTGCGTGTTTGAGATGTGAAAGTGATTTATCAACCAATACAAGACAAATTTATGGGAACTTTGAAACTTAGGAAACAAGTTTAGATTTGAAATTTGATTTTAAAAAGGAGAATTGAGAACACCAGAAGGAGGAGGGTAAGAAAGAAATTGAAAGAAACTCTGAACAAGAAAAAAAACTTACCCTGGATTCCTCCGTTTTCAACTCAATGAACCTTTCATTTTTTTCCACCAATCTTCTTTACAACGACCTTCCACCTTCATCCACATCAACAACAACCAAACCTCCACCCAGAAACCTCGACCGAAACCTTCTTCATCACCCTTCGAACTCCTCACTTCCCTCCACTTCCAAAACCTTCACCTAAACACAACTTTGAAACCTTCTTCAACAAAGGCTATACACTGTCATTCTGTAAGAAAAAACGTTATCTTTCTCGGCTCGAAATCATCGACTCTGCTTTGTCCCTCCACCAACTGTGACACTGCACAAACCATCATCAAAGCCTCCTCACTGACCAAACCTACAACTCCATCGACCCACACCTTCAAACCTTCTTCCAACCCTTCAAAATCCAAAATCATTCTCTGACAAACCACTGATACAGAAACAACGAACCAGTTCACAACCACAACTTTCACACCAAAACACAGCTTCAGAAACTCACAGAAATAGGGAAGACACACGCGAATCGACAAACCTTCTTTTCCAACCATTCATTCCACATCCGACCACTTAATAGCCGTCATCAAACACCATCCGCCATAACATAATGATAACATACCACCTAATAATATGAACCTACATCACAGCCGTAACACCATTAACCTTCATTAACCCATTCTCATCCCTTCAAAACAACAAGCCACCACCTACAAAAATCTGAAACTGAGAGATTGAGTTGGAGACGAATCGAACCACAAATGAAACACCTAATCCCAAAACCAAGAACCACCACAAAACCCATTGTCGTCTCCATTCACTACACCCCACCACCACTATTTTTGCTCCGAAAGCAGAGAAGAAAGAGGAGAGCGAGTTCGCAAGGAGGTTGAGGACCGAACGAAGAGAAAGCAGGGGAATCGAGAGAAAAGGAATACGGCGGAAAGGAAGAGGAAGAAGGAGACCGTGTTTGAAGTTTGGTGTAGTGTAAGATCGTGTTTCTTTTTGTTCCTTTTACAGCCGTTTGTTTTATCCGCTTTCAGAGTTAGGTTTGTGTGCTGTTTGGGATCCAACCGGATCATGTTAATACCCGTGACCCATTTCTTTTTCAAGAAAGTTGGGCTGCAACCTGCATTTAATGCATAGCCCATGGATTTTCAGATTGTATTATTAATTAGCTTTTGGTTTTATTTAGAATTAGTTAGTTTTATTTTATTAGATAATTAGCCTTTGGTTTTTATTAAGAATTAATTAGTTTTATCAGAATTTAGTTAATTAAGTTTTATTAGACTATAGTTTAATTAGTTAGTTAGAAGTTAGTTTTTTTATTAGATTTAATCTTTTAGTTTAATTAATTTATTAGAAATTAGTTCAGTTATTTAGTTAATTAGAAATTAGTCTAGATTTAAATTAGAATATAGTTTGGTTTTTTAAATTAACTTAGTTAATTAGCTTTTAAAAAGAATTTAGTTTATTCTTAGATTTTGGTTTAACTAATCTTTATCTAATTTAATCTTGACAATATGTTTTGAGTTAATTCCTAATATTCATTTTCATTTATTTCTTGTTACATTTGCTGTACATATTGTTATTCATTTCACTCTTGATACTGGAGGTTTTTTCTCTCTGTCCCTCTGTATCTTATACCTCGTTCCAAAGGAAAGGACCCTATAGTGGACTGTCATGTCATTTAGGATAGCCTTGTCCATTTTTCCCTTATCTCACGCCGCCGCGCGATCGAGACTTTCTTTTCCTGTTTGGAGTCGCCACACTCCACGTAGGTGTCTTGGTGTCAGACCCTACTTTTCCGTGGACACTTCTTCCTTGTTTTACTCTAGCCTTAGGTTTGGAGTCGCCGCACTCCACGTAGGTGTCTTGCCGTCAGACCCTACTTTCCCTTGGAACCTTGACCATAGTCAAGAGTTCTTCATCCCCGTTGAGGGGAACTACGATTGCTCTGATTTCTCAAAGTACCCTTTGAGAATACGTAGGCATAGGATTGCGACGATCCTAGCGAGCTACCTTTTTTCTTTTTCACCTTCTACCTTTCTTTTACATCCAATGCCTTCTTGGATTCTACCTTTTTTTCTTTTTCCACCTTTTTCCTTTACATCCAATGCCTTCTTGGATTCCACCCCTTTTTTTTACCTTTACATCCGATGCCTTCTCGGATTCCACATTTTCTTTTTACACCCTTTTACCCTTTACTGAGGGGAACTACGAATGCTCTGATTCCATTCCCGTCAGGATACGTAGGCACAAGATGCGATGTCTTGGCGAGCAAGCTTAGTGTACATACCCTTAGGTCTTTACCTTTAGCCTTATCACATTCTCCTTAGCAAGCAACATTAGCATAACACAAATACTAACAAGAGGTTCCTGTAGAGTACTACAGATATCTAGGATGCTAACACCTTCCCTAGGTATAACCAACCCCCGAACCTTAGATCTCTAGCTGTGTTCCTACATAGCGTACTTAGGGTTTTTCGGTCTTTACCCTTTCCTTTGGATAAATCAAAGCTCAGTGGTGAATTTCATGATTTGTGATTCAAGTTAATTAATAGCTTGGTATCCGATTCTCACCGCAACAGAAAATGGCGACTTCACTGGGGACCTCCCTAAGAGGGTTAAGCATACCTTGTTTGTCTTTGTGTTATTTATATGTTTGCTTGCTTGTATACTTGTATATTTTGTATATCTGTATGTATCTGTCTGTGCTTGGGCTTTTTTTGTGTGCAGGGTTGTTACTTTGAGTGGTGAGATAAGTCCTATACCCGAACGTGAGTGCACTTATTATAGGACGATGGTATATTCAAGGAGGCTTTGAGGGAGTCGATTCCTGAAAAAGTTGACTTGAGACACCATCACTCAGTTTAGGCCCTCTTGAGAGTTTAGTCATGTCGAGCGAGTCTATTCGTGAAAACGTGCTACTCTCGACATAGGTGCTGTCAAGATTGAGAACCTTAGTTACCTTTAACCCCACTTGGCCTCTTAGGATGTAGTGCGGTGACCATGAGGGAGTCTATTTCTGAAATGGTTGTCACGCGATACTACACTCAGACGAGATTCTCTTGAGAATTTTATTGATTACCGAGTCATTCGGGAAGCCGATAAAATCCGAAAGATGGGTTGTTGACTATGGGAACTTCTTAGAACCCTGTTCTACGGATACAAGAATCTTAGTACGCCCTGTGGTTGGTTCTTTACCCAGACTCCATGCCGTGATCTCAAACCTTTGATCCTATTGCATGTGTTTCGCTTCTCGTTTGCATTGCATTGCATATCATTGGCATCTTTGCATGATTTCATTGCATATGTCTGTTTCTCCAGTGGCTCATTTCCAGCTGTCTCTATCTTCCAGTGTCACCTGTTAGTTGTCAAGCTGATTCCTCAACACCGATACCGAACTAGAGCTAATTACATACGCAAGATGTCATAGCAAGAAGCACACAATGTTGAGGTCCGAATGGAAATCGATGACCTTAAGTCAAGCATGACCAAACTCACTGAGATGCTTCAAGTCTTGATTGCTAGGGGAGAACAACCCCAAAGGACAATCATCCAGGAAGTTTCAAGTGCTGATCCTCCACTTGTTCAGATGCCGCCTTCAACTTGGCCGGAGTTTGGTTTGCCACACAACTACTCTCTACCGATTGCATCTACTGCCATGGTTGGTCAGATTGTCAGACCGACATTTCAAGCTCCTATTTTTGATGAGCTTAGACCTGTGGTTCATGCTACTCCACGACCAGCTCAAGCTCCTCAACGTCCGGCTGCAGGACAAAACCAGTACTGTAATAGGAGTCATTTTGATCCTATTCCCGTGAAGTACATTGAACTGTACCCTAGTCTGGTTGAGCAAGGTTTGATTACCACAAGGACTTTACCTCTTCCAAACCCTCTTCCAGCTGGATTTAGATCTGATCTCCACTGTGCATTCCATGAAGGTGCCGCAGGCCACGACTTGGAAAATTGATATGCACTAAAGGCTAGAGTGCGTGATTTGATTAAGACTGGAATTCTTAATTTTTGTGACAATCCCAATGTCCAAAGTAATCATCTGCCAGGGCACGCCAAGTGAAGCTTCAGTCGACTTCAGCAGATTATCCTCCTAAAAGCCAGTGTTTCAGACAGGACAACTCATCCTTGTGTTGATTAGTCACTAGGCCTTTATTTCTTGTTGTTTGTATTTTCTTTATATTGTAATAGCTGTTTGCTTTCAACTACGTTTGTACTTTCACAATTAATGAAATGAGCATTGCAACTTTTGATTCAATTCATTTGTGTTTGCCAGTTACGTCTTTATACTTTCTTTTGCAAAATGTTTTATCTCTTTTCCACTTTCTTTTTGATTGTGCAAAGATTGGAGGGAGGATGATGAAAACGTTATACCCATAATTGCTATTGGTATGCTTTCAAATCAAAACATTGTTGACGATGTAAGGCATTGTTTCAACTCCCAAACACCAGAGACATAAGGAAGATAACCCCTCTTTAACCCCTTCGAGCCTTGAAGTAGGAGTTTCTTTTCTTTACAAATAAAAACCTGCAATTTTAACCTGGGGCAGGGTAGTTCTCAGTTAACTTGATTGTGCATTCAATTACAAGAGTCGCATTCAAGACGCCTTTCAACAAAAGGTTGCATTCACAAATTTTCCTTCGCACACAGCAAGCAAGTGTCGAAGATGTCTTTCAGTTCAAACGCCAATGATGGTTCACCGTAGTCATTAAGCCAGACGTTCACAACCTTTCAACTCTTCCTAATTAAATGAATAAATGTAGTACAAGTTGTTCCCAAAGTGATAAATGAAGAAGGATCGTCAAGAAATCCTTACCCAAAGAATGACCCGAGTCCATTTCGAGGCAAAAGCTAAGAAAGGTAGGAAGCTCAAGACCTTACTTTATACAACAACAACAAAAAAAAAAAAAAGAAGAAAGAACAAGCTTGTATGACAACCAAAAGTTGTAAGGAAGCAATGATCGCCATCTCAAGTCCATTGAATTTTGAACCATCATCGCTATCATCAGTGCAATTCCTAACTCATGGGAATTTAAGTGCATAGTTTGAGTTAACTGAGCATAGGACTGAAGTTCATCATGTAGATTGGGTGGGTCATAAATAAACTTTGAGCCTTTATCCTTTGTTTCTTAAACCGTGAACCAGGCCACGTTATAACCCTCAAAAGACCTAATTGAAGCGAGGTTATTTTGAAAGCATACTACAGCAAGGTTGCGTAAATTGACTCCAAAAGATCTTTGCGGATCATCTGTTTTGGCATCACACCTTTTGCTTAAACTTTTCACTTTAATGTCTTGAACCACCGTGTTCTGACTAATGACTCATATACTTTGCCTCTTTCAAAAATGATTGATTTCAAAAGTTGCATGAACTCTGCATTTACTATGTTTGTAAGAACATTTTTGTTTGCAAACTGGCTTTCCACTTAAGGAATTTTCAAACAGTTAAGAAACTTGGTTGGTGATCCAATCAAGGGCAAGTTCCTTCCATATCCTGTTGAGAATCAGTTCAAGATTTGTGGTTTAATGGCGACTTCTTAGAATTGGTTTTTACAGAAGATTTTGCAAGACTTAGGCCGGGGCAAGCTTTCCCAGTGTACAGTAAAACAATCATTTTCAAGACTCAGACTGGGGCAAGCTTTCTAAGAGCACCATGAAACGGTCATTTCCAGAATCAATCAAGTTGAAGCAATGATCAGCTCATCTACAACAGTAAGCTAATCTGGGGCAAGTTACTTGAAGAATCCCCATGCAACTTTCAAGCAATTTTTCATCCTTCCTACAAGGATCATCATTTGATACAGTTTACCAGTGTGGCAGATGATGTGTTCAGCATTAACATCTCTAGTCCCAAGCAGAATGACAATGATCTCCGTGTAGAAGAATCAGTCTTCCAGTCTTGTCTTCCCAGAGAGTCGAGTTGTGTCGTCAGCATACACACCTGCATTTGTATTTGATCATATATCATAGCATAATTCATATACCATGTGCATAGCATGGGTGTTTCATCCCGAGGTCGTGTCGTTATCCGCGTCTTACCTTGTGGTCAAAGTCCAACTTACTTTGCGCCTACCAGAGTGTTACCTATCATTTGATTCAGTGCCATTCCTAAATGTTGTCATTTCCTGGTGCATCAAGTCCTGTTGTTAGTTGTTTGACTTCTTTCATTCCAGTGCTATTCCTGGATATTTATATTCCTTCACTCCAGTGCCATTCCTGGATGTCTGTCTCTTTTGATCTCTAGTTTCATTTTTGGATATCTTATTCCTCTTGTTTCTCCCAGTGTTATTCCTGAAATTTTTTCCTCTCTTCTGTAATCCCCATAAAATTTGCTTGATATCTTGCAGTATCATTCCTTAAAGTCTTATCTGTTCATTTAGTGCCATTCCTGGATGGGTTTTCTCCTTTGTATTCGGTGCCATTCCGGGATGTCTTTCTCGCTATAATTTGATGCCATTCTTGAATATAGTGATTTACCTTTACTTTTAGTGCCATTCCTGAAAGTTCCTTCTCAGCCATTCAATGCTGTTTTAGATACTGTGATTCCTTCCATCCAATGCTTTCTTGGGTATTTCTTTATTCACTTTTATCTAAAGCCGTTATTAGATATTGTGATCTATACCTTTCATTCAAAGCCAGTATTGGATGTCTGGTTTCTCTACCATCTGATGCTTATCCAGATGTGTCTCTCTTTCTGATGTTTTTCAGATTGAGTCTTTGTTCACTTTATCTAAAGCCGTTATTAGATATTGTGATCAATACCTTTCATTCAAAGCCATTATTGGATGATTGGTTTCTTTGCATTCAATGCCATTCTTGAATGTAGTATCTGTTCACACTCATCTAAAGCCATTATTAGATGTTGTGATTTATACCTTTCATCCAAAGCCATTATTGGGTAATTGGTTCCTTTGCATTCAATGCCATTCTTGAATGTAATCTTTGTCCACTTTTATCTAAAGCTATTATTAGATATTGTGAGTCGTACCTTTCATTCAAAGCCATTATTGGATGACTGGTTTCTTTGCATCCAATGCTGTCTTGGATCCCTACTTTGTTCACATTCATCTAAAGCCATTATTAGATATTGTGAGTTGTACCTTTCATTCAAAGCCATTATTGAATGTCTGGTTCCTTTGTGTCCAATGCCTTCTTGGATTACCCTCATTGTACCTCATTCTCATCTGATGCCTTCTCAAATATTATGAGTTTACCTTTCATTCAAAGCCATTATTGGATGTCTGTTTTCTTTTGCCATTTGTTGTTCTTCCGGATGTGCCTTTCTCTTTCTGATGTTTTTCCAAATTGAATCTTTGTTTTTTAATTCCCCAGTGGAGACCGTCTTTCTGGTGCTACTTCCATTGAGGATCTTGTGTTATCTCTTCTTTCTAAAGTGTCAGCCGGTCGCGCCTGAACCAGTTGCTTCATCACCTTAGATTATTCCCCAGTTTGCTTCAGCTTCCCCCAGTGTTGCTGTCATTCCCAGTGAGTGATTGCACATTGTGTGGACTTTTTCCCTTCTGCTTTCATTTTGTCTTCATTTTTGCATTTATCATTCCATCAGTTTCATCATATTAGAGTTCATGGCATGTCAGCATTTTGTCCATAGCATTGCATGTCGGCACATCTAAGGGGAAAATCTGCAGTTATCTGTATTTAAATATCTTTCACCATGATTTCATGAGAACTATCATCTCTCATGTCATCCGGTGAAGATATTTAAATAGGGGCAACTGTCATACCCCAAATTTTTACCCTCAGATTCGCTGGTTTTTGTCATATCATTTTAGGTTGGTTTCTTTTCTCGCATTTCCATTTAAACATCTCATTAATCATGCTTTTCTTTTTATTCCACGTCATTCTTGATTTTATTTATTTATTTATTTTTATATTTGCTTAAATATTTATTTTTGAATTATTTAGAATCAATCTAGTTTAATTTTGAATTTAGTTTAGTTTATATCTTTTTAATTCATTTTAATTTTTAATTGAGTTTTTTATTTATCTTAAGTTTAGTAATTAGGCTAATTTTAATTCAATTTGCTTTTAACTTTAATTCGATTAGATTAATTTTGTTAATTTAACTTAGTTTAATTTAGTTTTCAATTTTATTTTTTAATTTTAATTTTAATTGTAATTTAGGTTTAGTTTTTAATTAGTTTCATTTAATTATTTTCTTTTGTCTAAAAAAATCATAAAAATATTTATACTTATAGTCTTTTTTTTATTTATGATGTAATATAAAACAAAAAAATGAAAAAGTCCCTACGCTATCCCCACTCAGAAAGGCAATATGACCAAGAAACTACAATCCGCATCTTCCTGCACCATCCATCACCTCCTGCGTCACGTTATTTTTCTCTGTTTTAATGTTGGAAAAAAATGAAAAAAAAGTACAAGCTCAGCAAAAAGTACAGCAATGTGACATCCTTGGTCAAAACTCATTTCTCACACTTTTGCCTCAATTGTGTAACACCATAACCTGCATACTTGGAGACGTTTAGAGGCAATCCCAAACTAGCCAAATCCTACAACAGCAAGCTGCGTGCCTAAGATGTGAAAGTGATTTATCAACCAATACAAGACAAATTTATGGGAACTTTGAAACTTAGGAAACAAGTTTTGATTTGAAATTTGATTTTAAAAAGGAGAATTGAGAACACCAGAAGGAGGAGAGTAAGAAAGAAATTGAAAGAAACTCTGAACAAGAAAAAGAACTTACCCTGGATCCCTCTGTTTTCAACTCAACAAAACTTTCATTTTTTCCCACCAATCTTCTTTACACCGACCTTCCACCTTCATCCACATCAACAACAACCAAACCTCCACCCAGAAACCTCGACCGAAACCTTCTTCATCACCCTTCGAACTCCTCACTTCCCTCCACTTCCAAAACCTTCACCTAAACACAACTTTGAAACCTTCTTCAACAAAGGCTATACACTGTCATTCCGCAAGAAAAAACGTTATCTTTCTCGGCTCAAAATCATCGACTCTGCTTTGTCCCTCCACCAACTGTGACACTGCACAAACCATCATCAAAGCCTCCTCACTGACCAAACCTACAACTCCATCGACCCACACCTTCAAACCTTCTTCCAACCCTTCAAAATCCAAAATCATTCTCCGACAAACCACCGATACAGAAACAACGAACCAATTCACAACCACAACTTTCACACCAAAACACAGCTTCAGAAACTCACAAAAACAGAGAAGACACACGCGAATCGACAAACCTTCTTTCCCAACCATTCATTCCACATCCGACCACTTAACAGCCTTCATCAAACACCATCCGCCATGACATAATGATAACATACCACCCAATAATTTGAACCTACATCATAGCCGTAACACCATTAACCTTCATCAACCCATTCTCATCCCTTCAAAATAACAAGCCACCACCTACAAAAATCTGAAACAGAGAGATTGAGTTGGAGACGAATTGAACCACAAACGAAACACCTAATCCCAAAACTAACAACCAACACAAAACCCACCGTCGTCTCCATTCACTACACCCCACCACCACTATTTTTGCTCCAAAAGCAGAGAAGAAAGAGGACAGTGAGTTCGCAAGGAGGTTGAGGATCGAACGAAGAGAAAGCAGGGGAATCGAGAGAGAAGGAATACGGCGGAAAGGAAGGGGAAGAAGGACACCGTGTTTTAGGTTTGGTGTAGTGTAAGATCGTGTTTCTTTTTGTTCCTTTTACATCCGTTTGTTTTATCCGCTTTCAGAGTTAGGTTTCTGTGCTGTTTGGGATCCAACCGGATCATGTTAATACCCGTGACCCGTTTCTTTTTCAAGGAAGTTGGGCTGCAACCTCCTTTTAATGCATAGCCCATGGATTTTCAGATTGTATTATTAATTAGCTTTTGGTTTTATTTAGAATTAGTTAGTTTTATTTTATTAGATAATTAGCCTTTGGTTTTTATTGAGAATTAATTAGTTTTATCAGAATTTAGTTAATTAAGTTTTATTAGACTATAGTTTAATTAGTTAGTTAGAAGTTAGTTTTTTTATTAGATTTAATCTTTTAGTTTAATTAATTTATTAGAAATTAGTTCAGTTATTTAGTTAATTAGAAATTAGTCTAGATTTAAATTAGAATATAGTTTGGTTTTTTAAATTAACTTAGTTAATTAGCTTTTAAATAGAATTTAGTTTATTCTTAGATTTTGGTTTAACTAATTTTTATCTAATTTAATCTTGACAATATGTTTTGAGTTAATTTCTAATATTCATTTTCATTTATTTCTTGTTACATTTGCTGTACATATTTTTATTCATTTCACTCTTGATACTAGAGGTTTTTTCTCTCTGTCCCTCTGTATCTTATACCTCGTTCCAAAGGAAAGGACCCTATAGTGGACTGTCATGTCACTTAGGATAGCCTTGTCCATTTTTCCCTTATCTCACGTCGCCGCGTGATCGAGACTTTCTTTTCCTATTTGGAGTCGCCACACTCCACGTAGGTGTCTTGCTGTCAGACCCTACTTTTCCGTGGACACTTCTTCCTTGTTTTAATCTAGCCTTAGGTTTGGAGTCGCCGCACTCCACGTAGGTGTCTTACCGTCAGACCCTACTTTCCCTTGGAACCTTGACCACAGTCAAGAGTTCTTCATCCCCGTTGAGGGGAACTACGATTGCTCTGATTTCTCAAAGTACCCTTTGAGAATACGTAGGCATAGGATTGCGACGATCCTAGCGAGCTACCTTTTTTCTTTTTCACCTTCTACCTTTCTTTTACATCCAATGCCTTCTTGGATTCTACCTTTTCTTTTCTTTTTCCATCTTTTTTATTTACATCCAATGCCTTCTTGGATTCCACCCCTTTTTTTTACCTTTACATCCGATGCCTTCTCTGATTCCATTCCCGTCAGGATACGTAGGCACGAGATGCGATGTCTTGGTGAGCAAACTTAGTGTACATACCCTTAGGTCTTTACCTTTAGCCTTATCACATTCTCCTTAGCAAGCAACATTAGCATAACACAAATACTAACAAGAGGTTCCTGTAGAGTACTACAGATATCTAGGATGCTAACACCTTCCCTAGGTTTAACCAACCCCCGAACCTTAGATCTCAAGTTGTGTTCCTACATAGCGCACTTAGGGTTTTTCGGTCTTTACCCTTTCCTTTGGATAAATAAAAGCTCGGTGGTGAATTTCATGATTTGTGATTCAAGTTAATTAATAGCTTGGTATCCGATTCTCACCGCAACAATGAGCATGTACAGTATTTTGATTCAAATTATCTGTTTATTTGCATCTTTATGCTTTTTCTTTCAAAAAGCAAAAACTTTCAAAAAAAAAATACACCTCTTTTACAAAATTTTGACTATGCAAATATTTGTGGGTGGATGACGAAAACGTAATACCCATAATTGTTGTCGGTACGCTTTCGAATAAACTTTGCTGACGATGTAAGGCATTTTTTTTCAATTCCCAAACACTGGAGATATAAGGAAGATAATCCTTCGTTAACCCCCTTTGAGCCTTGAAGTAGGAGTTTCTTTCTTTATAAAAAAACCCGCAATTTTAACAAGGGGCAGGGTAGTTCTCAGTTTAATTTGGGTTGTGTATTCAAGTTCGAAAGTTTACATACAAAAAACAGATGCTGAAAATGAATTTCAAAAGCCAATGATGGTTCGTCGTAAACATCAAATCAAGCAGTCACTTTCTTTCTAAGAAGAAATCAAAAAGAAAAAGCCCGCTAAGTCAAAAAACTTAGGCAAAAACTAGGGCATCCCGCTGACTATAAATTTCAAAAAAATATATATAGTTCAGGCAAAAGTTAGGGATAATACAGAGAAGAGGTCCTTAAATCCTCGATCTTCAAAAGTCCACAAAAATGAAAAACAACTAAATGTTGTAAAGAAGCAGTAGCTGTCGTCTCAAGACTTCTGGACCATCACTATCATCAGTACAATTCCAAACCTTTTGGAACCTGAATGCATAATTTAAGTTTAACTGTGCATAGGACTGGAGAACATCACGAAGTTGGGGTGGGCACAAACAAATTTTGAGCCTTTATCTTTTTTTTCATAAACCATAAATCAGGCCACATTATAACCCTCAAAAGACCTAATTAAAGCAAGGTTATTTTGAGAGCATACTACAGCAAGGTTGCGTAAACTGACTCCAAAATCATTTTTTACAAATCATTTATTTTGGTATCATACCTCTGTTTTACTTTTCATTCAAAATATTTTAAACCACCGTGTTTTTAATCATTAATTCACATTACCGTGCTTTTTCTAAACAATGATTTTCTTTTCAAAAATTTTGCATGAACTTTGTATTAAATTTGCCATGTTTAAATAAACATTTTTTATTGCAAACTAGCTTTCCTCTCAAGGAATTTTCAAAACAGTTTAGAAACTTAGTCAGTGATCTTATCAGGGGCAAGTTCTTTCCAGAGCCTATTAAGAATCAGTTCAAGATATGTTCAGTGCAAGTCCTCCTCAGAATTGGCTTATTCAGAAAAACTTTCAAGACTCATTACTGGGGCAAGCCTTCCTAGTATACAGCATACAGTCATTATCATTCAAGCTGAAACAATAATCAGTTCATCTACAACAGTCAACGAGTCTGGGGCAATTTATTTGGAAAAATCCCCAAGCAAGTTATCCAGCCTTCCTCCGAGTACTATCAACTTGATACATTTTATTAGTATGGAGAAGATGTGTTTAACAAACAACATTTTCAGTCCCTAAGTAATGGCGGTGATTTCTGTGTTGAGGAATCAGTCTTGTCTGTCACTCCCCAAAAGAGTATAAACTTGTTGATTTTCACTCCCCAAAAGAGTATAAACTTGTTGATTTTTACTCCTCAAAGAGTCTAAACTTGTAGTCAACATTTTCATTTGCATTACATACATTTAATCATACATCGTAACATTTTCATATACTATGCATTCAAGAGTGTTTTAATCCTCATTTACATTCATCAGAGGTCATGTTATTATTAACATCTTACCTTTCTACAAAGTCCAACTTATCTGGCACCTATACTTTTATGTTTTATCTGATGTTCTTCCAGATATAAATTTGTTCCTATCCGATGACCTTTTGGATATGTCTATTTGTTCTGATGCTTTTCTAGAACTTGTCTTTGTGTCTATCTGATGTTTTTTCGGATATGTCTGTCTATTTTGATGCTTTTCCAGAACTTTCTTTGTGTTCATCCGATGCTCTTCCAGATATGTCTCTTTTATTTTGATGCTCTTCCAGAAACTCTTTAGATGTCTATTTGATGCTCTCCCAGATATGACTTTTTCTCATCTGATATTTTTCCAGATGTAACTTTTGTTCTGATGTGCTTATCTGATGCTTTTCCGGATATGTCCGTCATTCTATCAGTCTTCTAAAAATTTTTCCTATACATTTAACGCTTTTCTAAATGTTTTGGATTTACCCTCAAAGTTATTTTCAGTACATCTAACTCTTTTCTAGATGTTGCAGATAAGTTTTCCAAAATGTGTTACTTCTTGCGCATCTGATGTTTTTCCGGATGTATGTATCTTTGTTCTAGGTTTTATCCCACTACAACATTTTTGGCCTACGGCCACGCTAAATTTTTCCACAACTCAAAAACTGTGGCCACATACAAGCTTTGGCCAGGGTTTTCAAATCGTAGACATATGTTTAGAAACATTGAATCCGGAGTGTGAAACTGTGGCCTTTTCTTCAATTGCCACGGTTACAAAATCACACTTATAGCAAACTGTAGATATTTTAAGCCACAAAAAAAACCGCGGAATTATAATTTTCACTTAAAAAATATACCCCGCCAAAAATTCCCTCTCGTTTTTTTGTTTCCCTCTCGTTAATTATTTTCTTTTCTAATTTTTTTTTTTAGATTAAAAAAGAAAAAAAATTGAAAAAGTAAATTAGGTCACAATTCTCTATCTCAGCTCACTCTCTTTCCCTTCCTCGACTGTCTCCGTCTATCTCTCCGCTACTGCCTCTGTCATGCTTCAACTCACCATCACCTCTATCTTCGCATCGTTTCATCATCTTCCCTCAATCTCCCAACTCTCTCTCCACCGAGCACCCTTTGCTCGCCAGAATACCGCGCAAGTTCTCGGACCGAAAAAAACACGTGTTTCAAATCGCACTAATTGGACCAACAATGGCAAAATTGGAGTGAATATTATAGCAATTGAGCAATGGTATCACGTACCTCTGAAATATTACGACGTGGCGGTTTCGACACGGCGACTTCAAAGGTAACTCCTTAAACTTCTCTCCCTCTTCAATCATCTTCCCGAATCAAGGCTGTTGTTCCTGTATGTATTGCTGTTGTTCTTCCACCTTCCTATGCATATGGTTTTGTTTATGATTTTGTTCTTCAAAAAAAAAGTGAATTGCTTTTTGGTGTGTGTATGCTCTGATTGTTTATGTGAGTTCTCCCCTGCTGCTAATGATGCGTGTTGTTTTCGGTCCCTCTGAATGTGTTTGTGTCTCTGTGAATGTGTTTGATTTATAGGCATAGGTGAGATTAATTTTACGATTCCGAATTGAACGAGAGATCAGTCTATTTTGGAAAGAATATCACGTTATAAACCGTGATTTTTCTTGCTCTGAACATGTGAATGATGATGATGACATTGTTTCCTTTTTAATCCAAACATGTCTGAACACATACTACAGAAGATTCTGAAAAATTCTTGGAAACTGTGTTTGCTTTCCTACTGCTTTATATGCTTTTCTATACAAGGGTGATTGGACTTATCATTGCTTTTCTATTGTTGCATAGACTTGATTCTGTGGATGAACCTAACATTGGTAGAGAGGAGGAAGATTCAATGATTCATCTCCATCAAGGTTTTCATCCTTGAATTTGCTGAACATATACATGATTGCATTCTGTCTAATTATTCCCATGCTTACTCTTTAACATTCTCAGCTGCTCCGGAATATAATACCTTAATTGACTCTTTCCAAACTTATGTGTAGCCACATAATCAATTTGAGAGGTTTGTAGCTTCCACCATCCTTCTTTTGTGTAATTGCCTTCTTATTTGTAGCAGTATTTCATCTAGTCATTTTATTTTTAAGTTTTTTGCTATGTATGTCAGAATTAAGATGTAGTTGTAAATATTTCTATGTCTCAGATCAATGAACCATCAATTAAGCTCATTCTTAAATCCTGAACAAATGATTTATTATTATCATCATTTACCTATTTGTTTTATGAATGCTGTGACAGGTTTGACATTGAAGGAGATGACGAAACACAACTAAATGTTGAATTTCCATCTGTGCTTATACCGTCCCCACGTACTCCGGATGACCCAAAGAGAGGTGAGTAGATTTTCAATAAACCAGATTGTTTTATCCATATTGAGTAGATTAGAAATTGTTGGAACAAGTAATTCCTTCACCTTAATCATATTAGTAGTGATCCAGAACAGAATTTCCTTTAGTATCAATAAGTATGTTCCACCCATTTAGAATTTAATCGACATTGTCGACATTGCTGGATTTGCTTATTACGCTGTCTCTACCTTCAATTTGTTCTTTATAGCTCTATGAAATGCTTAAGTAGTATGGTTGGAAATTGAAAACAAATATACTTGAACTATTATCTTAAGTTAAAAAGCATCCAAATTTTCAGGAACCCTGCTAAAAGTTTGAATCCTTTCAGTCGATTCATTTTCGTTTTAGTTCGTGTTACCCAGTATGTACCGACTAAATAAAAATGGCTCCAAAGAAAACTACAATATTTTCCTAGCTGCTACCTAGGTTGTCAGCTGTCAAAAGCATAAGTAAAAGTTCAATTATTTTTTAATGTGTTGGGTTGGGTGCATGCACAAGAGTTGAGTACTGTTGGTCTGTTATGTTTTAATTTTAAAATGCATTTATTCTCTTGTCTATTACATTTTCAATGTAGGGTTTTGGTCATTTGTATTTTTTTTGTTTTGTTAAAATAGGAATACTTTTCTTAAAAATGCTTTTGTTTCCATGTTCTTAGAAGAGGATTCCCTTTCTAGATGAACTAAGACATCCACATTTTTTTAGAAGCAAGTCTATGGAACATAGTGCTCTAAAGATTCTTCCCATGTATATCTTTTGTTCTGTCACTTATATAACTATTATGCAGATGATATAATTGAAGATAAACATCCTGTGCCCCCGATTTAGCATGATAATGAAGATAATGAAAACATGAATGCTAGAGAGGTACTGCATCATTTATCTAATTAAAGAGCATTATGATGTTGTGAATGCAACAGGAACCTCAAAGGTGAGGGCCAAATAAAAGGAAAAGAGGAAAACCAATAGAAATGGACGAGGAGCAAACAACGATCCCAGCTCCTAGATACCAAAATTGGCTTCAAAACACTTCTGATTTGTTCTCAAAAAGAGGAGGAATGAAAAAGGTTTTCAATTGATTCATTTGCATCTAGAAATCATTTTCCTAAGATTTAGACATCAATATACTTAGACAGTGTAATATTGCTTCTCTCAGTTGCAGCAGCGGCATGGTATCATGTCTTCAACTAATTTAGGCCACGGCTGTATATCCCACAGTCACTTATTTGTGGCTAAACCGTGGCCAAAGCTTTCAACCACGGTTATTTTTCATATAACCGCGGTTTTTTGGCCCTGCCGGATAACTTTTTTTTTGTAGTGTCCTTTTCTTTCTAAATACCGCTGAATACTCTTTGTTGCATCGGCAAATTTCCACAATATCTTATATCCCAAAAAAATTCGGTTGGTCTGTCTCCTATGGCATCATTCCCTACAGTGTTAAAAAATCCTTCATTCAACACATATCATTTCATCTGCATCTACGGTCAAAATTCTAGGTACTCTGATATTTAATCCTCTTATACCTCGAATGTCTATAACTCTTTTCTATTCATACCTTCAGGTCTAAGAAGATTAAATAGGGGCATCTGTCATACCCTAAATTTTGACCAGTCATTTTTATTTTTTCTCATTTCATATGTCTATATTTTCATACTATGTCGTCTGCATATAATATCATATATTTTCTTCATGAATATTTTTTGAATTATCAGCCGGAATTAACGTGTTAAATTTTTAGGTATTTTTGGTCAAACTAAAAAGTCAACTGTGTAAAAAAGTCGGTATCCGGGCAGTGTTTAAAATCGAACTTTTAGACATCATTTTTTATTTATTTTTCGCGTACTTTGACCCGGTGTGCTTATTTTAATTTATTGACTTTCCGGTCATCGTGTTTCTGACCCGGTGTGCTTATTTTAATCAATTTCAAAATTTGACAAAACGCTGTATTTTTTCAAGACGTATATTTTTTACTAATCTTTTTGGTGTGTTCATTTCATTTTTTCGGATACTTCGATACGGATAGTTTTTATTGTTTTTTACCGGTTTCGGTTCCAATTTTAATTAATTTTTATTAATTAATCAAGATTTTCATAACTTATTTTAGATTAAATTTTTTTATTATTATATTTAATTCATTTATTATATTAGTATATTATTATAATATATAATATAATTTTTGTTTTATTATTTTTACACTACTAGTCTCTCTTTTACACTACTAGTATCACATATTTCACAAAAGTGCCAAAATTCTTCTCCCTCTCACTACACTACTCACGCCTCTTTCCCTTTTTCATAACATTTCTCTTCTCTCTTTTTCTATGTTAATATTCACACTTTAAATACAAAACAATTTTTATTTAACATTCAAACATTTTTCAACATTCAAAGTTCTTATTCAATCTTCAAAACATGGGTTTAATATTCAAACTTATGACATCATGTTGCTTGCATCATTTGCTTGATCAACAAGTCTTGAATTTACTATAAATAGGCAAGACATCTTCACATAATTCTTACACCAAAACAATGTTCTAATTAACTTTGTTTTCTCACAATCTCTCCCTCACACATATATTTCTCTCTTTCATATTTCTCTATTATTTATTTTTAATTTTCTTATTTCTAGTTTTAATTGGATTAATAAATATTTAAAAATGTAAAAATATATTGTTTAATTATTAAATAATTTAGATATTTTTATTTAATATTTATTAATTAAATTATTAGTTAATCTTATTAAATATTAATATTTAAATTAATTGATAATTCTTCTTGTTGCCCGATTTTATTTTGTGACTTGCTTGTTTCCTCGATTAAATCCTGATGTTGTGCCTTGATTATTTCACGATGTTTTTCCGTGATTGTATTTTCTCTCGGTGTCACATGATTTTTACCGTGTGTTTTCTATTTATTTTACACAATGCTTTTTCGTGTATATTTTCAATTGCTATGATATTTTTCCATGATGCCACGATGCTTTGCCATGAAGTTTCTGTTTATTTTACATGATGTTTTGCCGTGTATATGCTTTTATCCCACGATGTTTTGATGTGTATTTTCTATTTGTTTTCACCATGATGTTTTGCCGTGTATATGCTTTTATCTCACGATGTTCTTTCGTGTATATTTCATCTGCCACGATGTTTTGCTGTGTATTCATTTATTCCATGATGTTTTGCCACGTATGCATGCTCCCTTAGGATCTCTTAGTTCAAATTTAATTTTCGATTAGGTTTGAAATAAGATAGACAGTAGGATATTCATCCAAGCATGATAACTTTAGGATAGATTTCCCCTCTCGCCGCCGTGCGATTTAAACCTTCTTTTATGTAGTTCGTGCCCCATATAGGTGAACTACGACTGCTCTGATTTCTCAAGATCCCCTTGAGAATACGTAGGCATAAGAATGCAAAGTTTTAGTGAGCAACCTTTTCTTTTTTCCATCGTCTCTATACATCCGAAGTTTTCCCGGATATTCGTATTTTCAACCTCTTATTTTTTTTATCTCTTTTTATCTGATGCTTTCCCGGATATTCATATCTGCAATCTTTTCTTTCAATCCGATTTCTTCCCGGATATTCATATCGCTTCTTTTTTAAAAACTGTCTTTTTGATTTAGGTACAAATATACATTTGTTATCAAAACTTCCTTCAATTTCTTGAACAACTAACAATACAGCTATAGAAATTTGCTCACCTGTAAGTTTTTATCAGCTTTCTTTTATCAGCTTTAATATATATAACTCTATTATGGGAAGCTTGCTCACCTGTAAGTCCTTTTTTCATTCTTTTGAATACATGTCAAATATATATAATTGTATTGTGGGAAGCATGCTCACCTGTAAGTCCTTCTTTCATACCCTTTTAAATACTTGTCATATATCCACTGTATAGATACTTGTATCTGCTTAGAGTTTTCCCCAACAACTAGGTCTAGAACTAGGTAAAGCCAGTAATCAATCTTTCAACAGTCAAAACTAGATCCCATAGGATTCCAGATACAGTCTTGCCTTCTCTTGGGCTTATAAAATATGGAACAAAGAGAAAGGCATTATTCTTCGTGAAACATTTCTCAGACTGTCACCCCTAGAAATTGTCAAAGAAATTCTACTCCCCAGAGATAATCTATTCTCGGTGAATGGCATCTCTTGATGAATTTCTTCAAACCTCCGAACTGTTCACTAAATGATCTATTCTCGGTGAATAGCATTTCTTGAACTTTTCTTTGGTTTGGGCCCCATGGGCTTCTTCAAAGCATCCCCGCCTTTTCTTGGGCGTTGTACAAGGACCCTCAGGCCTCTTAAAGGTTCTCATGCCTCCTCTAGGGCTTAGTACAACGACCCGACGACCTCTTAAAGGTATAGGACATAACTTAGTCATCCTTTGCTAGAGCAGTCTTTCCAGTGTCAAAACTTCACATCATGTTTAGGGTTGATACTCATCCCTTAAAACAGCAGCCTCCCCTTGGGCATCATACAAAGATAAACCTCTTCATACCAGTAGACTTGGACAGTCTTATCTCCTTTTGGATCTCAAGAAACCCTCAAGTTTCCTAAAAAACACAGGAAAAACCTTTTCCTCTTTCTTAACATTTGACGCTTTCCCGGATATTCCTTCCATTTTCATCCGACGCTTTCCCGGATATTCCTTCTATATTTATCCGATGTTTTTCCCGGATATTAATATCTTAATCTTTAATCTCTTCACTCTATCAATCAATTTCCACAAACACCCATTTAGCTTCAAACCTTGGGCTTTGAACAAGACACAAATAACCTTTAGCTTCAATCTTGGGCTTTGAACAAGACAACAAACATCTTTTTCCTCCCATAGAATAGGAGGAACTACGATTGCTCTGATTTCCCTGTTTTCTTTACCAGGAATACGTAGTGATAAGATTGTGAAATCTTAGTGAAATTCTAGTATGAGAGTCTCAGATGTCCCATAAGGATGTCGAGTCATCTGATCTGAAATTAATAACACATGCAAGAAAATAACAGTACTGAAAAGATAAAAACACACCAGAATTGTTTACCCAGTTCGATGACACACATCTACTCTGGGGGCTACCAAGCCGGGGATGAAGTCCACTATTAGCAATATTAATTTGCAGACCCTACAGGCAACACACCCATTGACGATCTACGCACTTAATCACTACCCAATGACCCTTCTACCTAGGTCCTCCCTAGATATGAGAAACCCCTCTCACTCCCAATAATCGCAATGATGTCTAGTTGTCAACACCTCAGCCATTGCATTGACAACCCTTCACCTACATTCTGATCACACAGATAGACAAGAAGACACACTTCCATGGTGAGGAGACACACTCCTATGACGCATCAACATCTGATGAGAACAATACCTAGATAAGTATGATGCCAAACTCCACCGTTTGTTAGCTTCTTCCCTAACTAAGAACACAACCTGGAGTTGCTTCAAAGCTTCCTCCAAGAACAATATGTATTGCCTCTTACCTACAGGTTTTGAGGGGTACGGGTAACCTTCCCACAAGCCGGGAGGTTTACCTTGACAGAACCCTAGACTTCTACATCTTGAGTCGTGTCTTGCAAGGTTACAAACCCTTCTATTTATAACCTACATCCCAACTAGATTTGGGCTTCAAAACGTAGCAGAGAGACTGCAAACAATTCTGCAAAATAACCTCCAAGAAAATAGGTCTTCAATCTAAAGTTTCCTAATATGTCTCCATATTTAGAAAGCCTTCATTTAACTTGATTTCTGATTGAATCTTCTAGACCTTTAAATATGCGCCACATAGGATGTATAATTTTCTCTTGCATATTCTGCACAATTCAAAACATAACTGAATCTCATTAATCCAGCTCAGCAGGCGCGATGTCGAATGCTCCCTCATAGGACATCTTCTTCGACATGTTGTTCCAGCTGTTGAATAACTTCAACACAACATGTTCTTGCTGTACTTGTTCTTCTTAGCAAGTTTATACATCCTATTCTCTATTACATTATTGCTGCTATTATTTGTTTTACAAAAATTAAGCCAATCCTAATACAAGAGAACTAATACTTAGCGAGCACACTAAACAAAAAAACCTTAGGTCAGTACCTTACCAAAAACATCGAAAAACCCAAAAACAACAAAAATATTTTTCCACATCTCTCAACCTCCCCAAAGGAGAAACTTTCCCATTTACAACAGATAAACACCATCAAGTAGAAAACAGTAGAAAGCAGTAAGGAAAATTGCTAACAACCCATGGATAACCATGTATATGATGGGTAATTGACAACTCCCCATTGTATAACCTGACCCCGAACTCCCCAATCTCTTAGTATTTGTTAAAGAAAACATTTGCGTGCAAGGTTAGTTTGAGATAGCTTCCCTTTCCTTTCCAGCTTCATAGGATAAATAAGAAATCAGAAAGTAGCACCCAATCCCATCCGCAGGCAGGTGTGGGCGGTCATGAAAAGCGCGCTACACTAAGATTTCACAATCTTATGCCTACGTATTCCCGTAAAGAGATTTGGGAAATCAGAGCAATCGTAGTCAGTTTTGCCCCAGGGGATGCACCAAGATTAAAGCTAACAGGGTATTTATATCTTATTCAAAGCCCAATATTGAAGCTAAAGAGTGTTTGTGTCTTGTTTGAAGTCCAATATTGAAGATAAAAGTTGATTCAGAGAGAGAGAATTTGTCATCTCTAAAGGGAAAAATCTCACATATTCATCACAAATGTTGAGTAATTGGTTATAAGGGAAATTACTTTAACTGGGATGTGTGGAATCCAGTAATGCCATAACTTCCTTTATAAGAGAGATGTCATGAAGGAAGAAGCTTTAACTCAGTGTAGAGCAATGCCACTTTTTCCTTTATGAATCTTTCATGCTAAGAGAGGGACATTAGCTTGGATGTGTAGAATTCAGAGGCTTGCCACTTATAGCTGTTGTCATACCCCAAATTTTTTACCACTAAGATTCCCATCATTGTGCAAATCATCATCACAATATAGATGTACCTTTATGCCTCATCAGTCTCCTCAAAGAATTGTTGAGCATTCACTGCAATTATAATTAGGGTTTCAGGCCCTCTTAGAGCATTTGGACAAAGGATCAATCAAGGAATGACATGATCTTCAACTTGTCTACACTCTCAAACATCCACAATGGATCAAGAGGACTCCTACTTCAAGGATTAAAGCACAAGGCTGCTCCCTTCTAGGTGGATCAAGCCTCAAGATCGCCAGTGTCACCAAATTAGGGTTTTAGTCGACTAGGGCCTCCAGATGGAAATTATCCTATGGGCATAACCCAATGCTTCAAAGCATAACCTAATATGCTCCATGGAACCTCATGGACCCAATCATCAAGTCAGTTTTCCCCCAGGGGATGCATTCATAAAAAATCAGGAATTAGGGTTTCTTGACCTAATTCACCCCTACGTTGACTTTTGGGACAAATCATGAGCCAAGACCTCAAGAGAGGATTTGAGGGTCTCTAATGTACTAAATTAATCCATTTGCAACAATGGATTGATCCAGGAATCTTGAGCAACAAGTCTCAATTTCATCAGTACCATAATTAGGGTTTTCGCGAGAAAAGTCAACTGTAGCTTTGATTTTTGACCAGGACATGCTCCCAAACCCTAGGACATGATACAATACACCCTATAACACCTATGGAATCAATCCATCAAGTTTTATTTAGGTCAAGGACTTGATTTCATAGAGGATCACACAGTTTGGAATTCATCGGATAAAAAGTCAACTGTGCACAAAAGTCAACTTTGACATTTTGAGATTTTTCACAAAAATGGTTTTTTAACCCTAAAATGATGTTAATGTAAGATTTGAATCATCATTCATCAAGAAAAATCAAAGAAACTGGGATAACTTGTAAAAGGGGTAACCATAAAAAACTTAGAAAATTTTCTAAGTTATGAACAAAGTGGCAAGGGTACCAACTTTGGAGGATCATAACTCCTAAACCACAAAGCCATTTTCCCCATCCAAAGCTTAATTTGTAGCCCTCATGGACCTCTACAAAAACTTCAACTAGACTTCATTCCAATTCATTAGGGATTTTGAGTTATGGAATGATCAAAATGGCTGAAAACATGAAATGTCACTTTTTCCAACACTTAGTGAAATTTTCACTAAGTCAGAATCTGCCTTCACTTTTTTCCAAATGTAGGGGGATTTTTCACTTGGATCCAAAAGGTATCAAAACCAAATATGATCAAACAGTTGTTGTATCATATGAGGGTTTCTAAAATGGCCAAGAACATCACCAAATTCAATTTGAGCTAACAATTATGGTAATGGCAAAATGCCTTGCTGAAAACTGCCAAGGCAAGGCAGAATTTTGTATTTTTGGTCAATTTGCCAAAATCAGCCAATTTCAAGCCTTGTCATCATCTTGGACACATCTGGGGATCAAATCTAAAGGGGACAATCACTGAGCCAAGCCTCCAAAGTTCTTGGAACAAGAAGTAGCATGCCAAACCTAGAATTGCCTAAAATTGGGACAAGACTCCAATTTTGGATTGCAGCATTCAATAGATACTTAGAGGTGGCATGGACTGACACATTTGCAACTGAATTCAGTCAAGATTCCTCCAACAACTAGGGAACCAAAGCTCTGTGCTCTATCCTCTAGTCAATGGCTAGAGGAGACTTGGATTTCTATTGCTCAACATTGGCCAAACCTCTACTGCAGTTGCCATTCACTATTGATCCTAAAACAAACTTGCTCTACTATAAATAGAGCTCATTTGTGCTCATTTTGAGTACACAAAAGCCATCAAACAGATGTTTTCCTCAAAATCCCTCTCTTTAGGCCAAAATGCCTTCTCTAGCAAGGTAACTCTGAGTTTTTGAGTTTGAGATAAATTCCAATCAAACTAATCACACACACACACCTCATAAACATCATATGTAGGTGATCCAAACTCTCACAAGTGACCTGTAACACCAAAATCACAAAGTCACCTCTCAAAACCTCAAAATAGGCCTTTTGTGCATTTTTCAAGCCATGTCTTAATTCAGTCACTTTCCAAACAAGATAAAACCTCAAACACACTCCAAATATCATCCTTGAACTGTCCCAAATGGTTCCCCCCATCTGGAACACCATTTGAGAGAGTTGCTATTTTGGTCACTTTTAACCCCTTTTGCCAGAAAGGTCCAGTTTGTGTTTTTGCAGGTACCAGCTGATTCCAATCATCCTAAAAGCTTCTAAGGGATAATTTTAGTGTGTCCAAAGCATCAAATCATTTCTGGAACAAGAGGCTTGGCGGATTGCACAAAAACTCCAAAAAGCTCAAAAAGAGGTAAGCCTCATGACTTAAACTTTCCAAAATATGCATTGCTTTGAAGTCCACTGATCATGCACACCTCATACATGTTATATATGTTGTGTTTGAACCAATTGATCATGTAATTCATGCCTGTATCAAAGTGTAGCATAGAAAATGCAATTATAGGTCTTTTTCAAAACCCCTATCAGATTTTGAGGAGGGAGTGTGATCTGAAAAAAATACCACCACCATTGGATTCCTTGTGAAATTCTGGTCTAGATGCATATAAATTTTGTCTCAAACCATTAAGAATTGAGAAAGTTATGACCTTCACGTTTTTGAGCCAAAACTTGCCTTGCCATGCCTTGGGCCAGGCCTAAAACCAAGGCATGACTTGTATATTTGTGTTTTCACTTCAAACAATGGATGTATCACCACCCCAGTGGTAAGGCGCACGCCTTGTGACTTTGAGGTCGTGGGTTCAAACCCCACCCATCCCATTTTGTGTTTTTTCACATTTTGCCATTTTTTCCAATTTTTTTATGTTTTATTAATTAATTGGAAAATTAATAACTCTTTCAATTTTAATTATTTTTTATTGGTTCTTTTTGAAAAAAATCACAAAAATGTTGAAATATTTTATTCCACAAAAAAAATTAGATTTATATCATTTATTTAATATAATTAGTATTTTTGTGAATAAATTCCTTTTTATTTGTTTTTAAGCATTTTAAAAATGAATATTTACTTTGAAAATCAAAATCAAATGAGTTTTAATATCTCTTGTGATTAATCCCTCATTTTCAAATCTTAAACAAAAATCACAAGTGGTTTATTCAAATTCATTTGGTATTTTTCATTGATTTTCTTTTAAAGGAAAACAAATTAGGGTTTTGTTGATTTTCACCCTCACAAATCATTTTAAAACTCTTTGGGCCTCTAATAGAGTGTAAGACCCAATCCTTTGTAAATACAAACCTTTTTTGGGCCTCACTTATTGTATAAGTCCCGTTGTATTTCAAAAAGTTCGGCGCGATCGTCGCCTATTTAAAAATAAATTATTTGGGCTTCTCCTCGAGCTATAAGACCCATTCAAAACTCTTTGGGCCTCTATTAGAGTGTAAGACCCAATCCCCTTTTAACCAAAACCTTTAGGGGCCTCAGACGTTGTATAAGTCCCCCGGCGTTAAAAGAAACCTCAGTGCGATTGCCATTTCAAACGAAAAATCATCTGGGCCTACCCTCGTGTTATAAGCCCCATTCCTTTTCTTTAAAACTGTTTGGGCCATTTGAGAGAGTTTAAGACCCATCCCTTTGTACAGAAAAACCTTTCTTTGGCCTCAGTCACTTGTATAAGTCTCTGTACAAAAACAACAGTGCGATCACTAACAAAACACTGGGCCTCTCCTTGAGTTGTAAGCCCCAATCTTTCTTTTCAAATCAATTTCCCCTTGGATTTTGAATATAATATTATTATCAAAGTTTTCCTTTGTTGAACAACTAACCAAACAGCATGGAAGCTCTACAACCGAGTAAGTGTTTATACGCTTTCATTTACCGCTTTCATATACATATAACTTTATTGTGAGGTTGTTTCGCTGTAAGTCTTCTTTCATAAACTCATTTCAACTGTGTAATAATAGTATAGATATTTAGAGTTCCCCCGACAACTACCTCTAGCACTAAGCCCAGTCGATCACTCTTAGAAATAGACAAAACTAGATCCCCCATAGGAGCACCAGATACAGTCTTCTCTTCGGCTGTCCTCCTTAGGAATTGTCAAGAAACTCTAACTCCCCAGAGATGATCTCTTATCCGTGAATGACATCTCTTGAGTTTCTTCCAAATTCACGAACTTCCTGGCTTGATCTATTCTCGGTGAATAGCATGTCTTGAACTTCTCGGGGTTTGGGGACCCACAGGTTTCTTAAAAGCATCCCCGCATCCTCTTGGGCGTTGTACAAGGACCCGCAGGCTTCCTAAAAGCATCCCCGCCTCCTCTTGGGCGTTGTACAAGGACCCGTCGGCTTCTTAGAAGTATTCACAGCCTCCTATTAGTCTTCGTATAAATTATTTCTTCCTCCGGGAATGATAGCCTCCTCTTGGGCTTCGTACAAATTGTCCCGACCACCTCCTAGAGGTATAGGAATAGAAATTAGTCATCTCAATAAAACAGTCTTTCGAGGAGTCTAGATCCTACTACTGTTTCTTAAAGCATAGTACAAAAGATAAAACTCTAGACTTGGACAGTCTAATTTCCTTGAGTCTCAAAGACAGTCTCAAGCTCCTTTAAAAAAAAGGATAAAACCCGCAGACTCGGACCGTCTCAATACCCTTTGGATTTCCCATTTCCTTAAAGAACGGGAAATAACCTTGATCCTCGAATCAAATCCCTGGGTACCACATTACTCATATAAGAATTGATTTTCTCTTCAAATCAGCATATTGGCCCTTTCACTCAACTGAAACAACACCTTTTAGCCTCCATCTCGGGCTTCGTACGAGATACAAAGACTCTCTTGTTGAGTCAAACCTTTTAGCCTCCATCTCGGGCTTCGTACGAGATACAAAATCACTCTCTTGTTGAGTATAAAAGACTCTCTTGTTAAGTCAAACCTTTTAGCCTCCATCTCGGGCTTCGTACGAGATACAAAATCACTCTCTTGTTGAGTATAAAAGACTCTCTTGTTGAGTCAAACATCTTTAGCCTCCATCTCAGGCTTTGTACGAGATACAAAGACTCTCTTGTTAAGGCAAACAGCTTTTAGCCTCTCTCTCGGGCTTCGTACGAGACATATAAAAACTCCCACTTGTTGGGCCAATAGCCTCCTCTTAGGCTTTATATAAGAAAACCCCGGTTGAGCCAGTCAACCTTTTAGCATCAAAGTTGTGCCTCGTTCACAGTATACAAACATCAACAACTCCTTTCCCTTCATCTAATTACTGTAAGCGGCAAGCCTCTAGATCAGTTACATCCATGCCACTGTCCCTCTTTTAGCATGAGAAATTCCTAAGGAAAGATGCCATTGCTCTACACTAAGTTAAAGTCTTCTCCTTCAGGTTGGAAATCCCCTATGAAGGAAATTATGGCATTGTTGGATTCACATATCCCAGTTAAAGTAATTCTCCTTTGTAAACAGTCACCCAACAGTTGTGACAGACAAACCCCTCTTTAGAGATGACAAATTCTCTAAAGTCGAGAACTTTCAGCTTCACATCTTGGGCTTTAAACAAGATACAAATAGACCCTTCAGCTTCACATCTTGGCTTTGAACAAGATACCAACTACCTTTAGCTTCACGTCTTGGGCTTTGGACAAGACACCAAAACACCATTTCCTCCCGTAGAATAGGAGGAACTACGATCGCTCTGATTTCCCTGTTTCGGAAAACGGGAATACGTAGGCATAAGATTGAAAGAAAAATCTTAGCGAGCACACTAATCAAAAACCCAAAATCCCATACTTTCCTACAAGCACCAGTCCTAACATCCTACCCATGAACCGTCCAGTGTTTTCACTCTTAAAAAAGTAAGAAGAAAGAGGCCCCATTACCATACCGCATTTGTAACTTAACAGACCGCTATTTAAACTCAGTATGCAAGCAGGGTTAATTGGAGACATCTATTTCCCTTCCTTCATCAACTTACAATAGGATAAATATGAATCGAACTGTAGTAACCCCCAAAGAGCGACAGCGCCTAAGAACCGCGTCCCAAATTCGCTCGCTACAGAAAAGTGGCGCCCACCGTGGGGCCCTTGTTTTCTTTCGATTTCGGGTGAAAAACATTCGAAGAATGGTGACTTCACTGAGGAATTCACTAGGGATAGGGCTTTTTGTTGACTTCACTAGGATCTTAGGTCAAAAACCTTTAAATTGGGAAGGAACCACAAAGTGGCGACTCCGCCGGGGAGCCATTTTCTGTCAGGAACATAGGATTCATAACTCTTAAAAGTCTAGGACATTAGGACAAATATATATACTGCTTTTCCTAATTGATATATGTGTTTATTTTTCTGCTAATGGGAATGCGTGTGATGCCGCATGTGGAAAGATTGAGTATACACCTAGGAAAAACCCCTTTTAGTGGTGCGGAAGCTATCGGAAATAGTTGTCACGCGATACCACCCTCTTCTAAGGACTCTTCGAAAAACACCACCTAGCACAGTTCCCAGCCCACTGGTGTTTTCTCGAGAAGAGTTGATGATGTTGACAAACAGTTACAAAAATCACTAGTATAAACCTTTGGGATGGGTAGAGCCTTGACTCTATGACACCGACCCTTTGACCCCATGTTTTTCCTATGTTTTTGTGTGCTGCATTCATGCATTCATTTAAAAACATTAAAACAAAGAAAAATTTTCTCTTCTAGTCTCTCTTTTTCAAATTAAACTAGGACAATGATTGCAAATGTCAGAGAAAAAGATTGCGCTCATGGATTTCGGTAGAAGAAGAACTCATAAGTATACCTTCAAGGTTCTAAAACTAGAAGATTTGAGAGGTTTGGCGAGAATGATCACAAACCAAGAGGCTTTCAGAGCCAAGTACGGAGGTCTGCTACTCTGTTAAGGGTCCATGTGATTGAGGGAATCTTGGAGGCACTCATTCAGTTTTACGATCCGGTTTATCACTGTTTCACATTCCCGGATTATCAACTGGCACCAACGCTGGAGGAGTATTCTCATCTGATTAATTTACATATCACTGATCGAGCTCCGTTTTCTAGACTGGAAGAAATTCCAAAGGATCGGACCATTGCAAGAGCAATTCATTTGGATGAGTCAGAAGTCAGGACTCACATGACCATTAAGTGTGGCATACAAGGTTTGCCAGCCCAGTTTCTGACAAAGAAGGCCCTGTACTTTGCCAGTATAGGGAACGTGGTCGCTTTCGAGAGCATCTTTATTTTACTCACCTACGGGTTATTCCTGTTGCCCAACATTAATAACTTCGTCGATATCAACTCCATTAAGGTTTTTCTAATTGGAAACCCTATACCGACCTTGCTCGTAGACGCGTATCATTCTGTACACTTAGGGAATTTGTACAGCGGAGGGGAGATCATGTGTTGTGTGCCCCTACTATACAAATGGTTTATCTCCCATTTACCTAAGTCTGCCACTTTTTGGGATCATAAGAGTGCCTTACGTTGGTCGCAGAAAATCATGTCTCTCACCAACTCTGACATAGATTGGTGCAATAGGATTTATGATGGAATCAGGACCATTGACCGTTGTGGAAACTTCCCCAACGTACCCCTCATAGGAACTAAGGGAGGGATCAATTACCATCCAGTTCTTGTTCGTCGTCAATTTGGATACCCGATGAGGCATGTCCCACGCAACGCTCATCTGGAAGGTCTTTTCTTCAAGGAAGGAGAAAATGATAGAGCACTAAAGATGGAAATAGTGCACGCTTGGAAACACGTTCATAAGAAAGGAAGGGAGTCTCTAGGAAAACTGGACTGTGTCTCGGTGGAGCCTTATCTCCACTGGGTACAAACTAGAGCTCTCAAGCTAAAGATGCCTTATCCTCGTCACGGAGTTCTTCCGCCCAGGGAATCTGTCATGTACTTCATGACTGAGACAGAAAAACTCCAGGTTACTCTCAACAAAGTTCAACGAGAGAGGAGGTCTTGGAAGAATAAGTATCGCATTCTCAATGTGGAGCGTATCAAAATACAGCAACTACTGAAAGATAAGAATGCTCTGATTGAGATTTTGGAGCAGCATGTTGTAGAGAATCAGAATGACCAAAGGAATTTGCTCATTCCTTTCACCTGGAAAAGGAATGACAACCCGACAACGTCCCAAGAGCCCCGGTCCAAGAAAAGGAAAGTACCAGAATCAGCACCCGAGTTCTCCTCAGAGAGGACTCGGGACCCATTAGCTTAGGTTTCTGCTTCCACACCTTGTAATTTACTGTATTTCCATTTCTGCAATCCTTTGAATTTAATAAAACGGGGGTTTCCCCACTGTTTGATATTTGCAATATAATTGTCAAAGTTTATTTTGATTAAACCAAAATTAATTAATAATCATTGCATTCATCATTCTCCCGTCACGTATTCTTCTTACCTACGAATCTCATGTTTGTGTCTCTGTTCTAGAGTCATACTGTCTCATTCGTACAATACTCGGGCTAATCGTCAAAAAAAGTTGGATGATCTGGAGGAAGAGAATAGAGAGTTGAAAGAAGAGATCGACGCTCTGAGAGAGGATATGAGAAAGCTTCGTAACGACATGCAAACCATGGCAGAAGTTCAGCTACAAAGAACAGTGATCTCAGAGATCACCTTAACGCCCATAGTGGAGAAGTTTGATCCTAGGTACCAAATGCCAAAAGATCGTCCCTGGGGCATGCCTGTTAACTATATCCCGGAAGGATATGTTCCGCCGATCACTAAAGATCAGGGAATCATAGCAGAAGCCATTGGGCCTGAAGGTTACAAACTTCGGGAAAGCGAGGATGCTAGAGGCATATTGAGGACTCCTGAAGGTTACAAACTTCGGGAAACGCCAAGGTTCACTGTCGTAGTCACGGTACCACCCCCTGTGGTGCACACTGTCCCGGAAGGAAGAATTTCACATATACCTACTGGAAGATGGGAAACTATGTTTGACAGAATGGATGAATTCCAGGAACAGTTCCTTGAAATGCAGAAGGAACTGCAAGCCATTCGCGGTCAGGATTTATTTGGAAAGGACGTCGCAGACCTTTGTCTGGTCCCCAATGTGAAAGTTCCGCACAAGTTCCAAGTGCCCGACTTTGAAAAATACAAGGGTAACTCTTGCCCTTAGATTCACTTGGTGATGTACGCTCGGAGAATGTCAGCTCAGACAGAGAATCAAGACCTACTGATTCACTACTTTCAGGATAGCTTAACTGGTGCCGCCTTAAAATGGTACAAGGGTTTAAACCGTGCTACGATTAGCACATTCAGAGATCTTGGTACTGCCTTCGTCCAACAATACAAGTACAATTTAGACATGGCACCGGATAGAGATCATCTTAGATCAATGTCACAAAAGGACAGGGAAACCTTTAAGGAGTACGCTCAAAGATGGCGTGAAATCGCTGCCCAAATTTGTCCACCTCTTGAGGAAAAAGAGATGACAAAGATCTTCTTAAAGACCTTAAGCTCATTTTACTATGACAGAATGGTTGCCAGCGCGCCCAGTGATTTCACCGAAATGGTTGGTATGGGGGTGCGTCTCGAGGAAGCCGTCCGAGAACGACGTTTAGCAAAAGACGCTGGATCATCAAGTAGTACAAAACGATACGGTAGTGCTCTCCCTAAGAGAAAAGAGCAAGATATTAGGAATATCTCTCTCGGAAAACAAAGGTGACATTATCAACCTGTAGCAGCTGTAACTCTTGCTATCAACCCCGCGCCTATTCCTACGTATCAGCCTCAGGTTGCGCAGAGCCAACCTAATCAGGAAAGGACACCACAGCCTCTTCAGCAGGCTCGTCCTCAATACAACAGCAACCGTACAATGCGGCCACAGCGATTTGATCCTATACCCGTATCGTACGCAGAACTATTTCTGTTACTACTGGCCAAGGGGCACATCCAGACTAAGTCCCCTCTTACAGTGCCAGAAAATCCGCCTTTTTGGTTTAAGGTGGATCAGACGTGCCCTTATCATCAAGGAGGACCAGGGCATAACATAGAGAATTGTCTTAATTTCAAGTCCGACGTGCAAAAGCTTGTTAGGAGCGGGCTCTTATCTTTCAAAGATACAAATCCCAATGTTCTCACGAACCCGCTGCCTCAACACGAGAAAGCTGCAGTCAACCTGATAGAGGGAGAGTCCAACAATGTCTATCAAATTCACGATGTACTCTTGTTAAGGACCAATCTGGTCAAGATGCATTGTAAACAGAGTGGGTTTGGCCATGTGCCACCTCACAATTATCATCAATGTGATGTCTGCTCTAAAAGTAATCGAGGATGTTATGTAGTGCAAGCAGCTTTACAGGAACAGATGGATCTCGGATGGATCCAAGAGCACCGAGTTTGTGGAATTAACATGGTTTATATGAATTCCAACATCGTTCAAAACCGCGACATCCGTGCGATGAATGTCAACTTGGTGGCGATGCAGTCAAGGCAAAGCCAGTATCAAAATCTGCCACGGCACGATTACAGTTCCTGTCTGATTTGCTCGGCAAACAAACAGGGATGCTCTTCCATACAAGAGGGCCTCCAGCGTTAGATGGATCTTGGATGGATCCAGGACTACCATGATAGAAAAGTATCAGATCAACATGGTTCAGATCTTTGACATTTGCTTAATGAATACCAACCTGGTAGAGTTACATGCTGAGCAGGTCCGCATCGGGTTCTTGGTCTCACATGACTATCGAAGCTGTAAAGCGGGTTGCGAAAACGATCAAAGTTGTACCCTTGTCCAGGAGGCACTTCAGCACTTGTTAAATCACTGGTGGATGCCAATCTATATGGATGAAGATACTCAGCAGATTAGTATCAATAATAGGAACCCTACTCGGCGTCAGAGTCAGGATGTCCGATATGTAGAAACTAACCTAGTGAGGTTACATTGCATTCAAAGCGGGCGTGGCCAGGTGTCGCCACACAACTATGAACGTTGTAAAGTCTGTTCGGAAAGTAACCAAGGATGCTACCTTATGCGAGAAGCTCTTCAGGGTCAGGTAGATCGTAGAGAGATTCGCCCATATCCGGGTTTCAGACCTATCAACTAGTCGCCGAGCTACCTTGCTGATCAAATTGAGGACGTTGTCGTAGTCTCTGATCATCAGAGGGCTAGGGATGTTTTTTCCATCATCCCTCTACTTGACGAATCGAGAGTTCCTAACCAGGAATGGATCGAGATTACTTACGATGGTCAGAGAAATAAAAAGGCTCCTATAGATATCTATCTACCGGGACCACTACCGTATGAATTAACTAAGGCTATCCCTTACAGATACGGTGCAACGATAATTGAAAATGGAAAGGAAATTCCATTACCCTCCGTCTTGAATATTTCAGACATCAGTCATGTAACACGGAGTGGTCGAATCTTCAACACAGTGGTTGGAGAGGCCAACAAAGAAAAGGAACCTCAGACAGAAGTTCCCAATCCACCATTCGGTCAATCCAGTAATCCCGACCTTTTGAAAAATGATGATGAGATGTTGAAGCTCATCCAAAGGAGTGAATATAACATTGTCGATCAGCTGTTACAAACTCCTTCCAAGATCTCGGTATTATCACTGTTACTCAGTTCAGAAGCCCACAGGGAGGCTCTACAGAAAGTCTTGGAGCAGGCCTTGTGGAACAAGATGTAACAATCTGACAGTTCGATAGCATTGTCTTTAACATCACTTCCTGCAATAATTTGGGATTTAGTGATGAGGAATTACCCGAAGAGGGTCGCCGTCACAATATGACGCTCAATATTACAGTCAACTGCCATGACGATGCTTTAGCCAGCGTACTGGTAGACACAGGGTCAGCCCTGAATGTTATGCCAAAGTCCACTTTGATGCAATTATCATTCAAAGGCCCTCCGATGAGAATCAACGAGGTTATCGTCAAAGCATTTAACGGATCCAGAAAAACGGTTATCGGCGAAGTCGACCTTCCCATAACTATTGGTCCTCACACTTTCCAAGTCACTTTCCAGGTCATGGACATCCGGGCAACGTACAGTTGTTTATTAGGAAGACCTTGGATACATCAGGCTGGAGCGGTCACCTCGACCCTCCACCAAAAGCTAAAGTTCTTCCAGAATGGTCAACTCGTCACAGTCTGTGGGGAACAGGCTTTGCTCGTAATCAATTTATCGTCATCCACTTATGTGGAACTGAAAGGGATAATCGGAACCTAGTTCCAAACACTTTCGCTACACACTGGCGATCAATCAGAAGAGGGAACTTCCATTTCCTCATACAAAGACACTATCAAAGCGGTCGAAGGTGCCAATACAACAGGATGGGGGCAGCTTGTCATTCCTACTGACAATAAGACAAAGAAGGGTCTTGGTTTTTCTGCAACTTGTACCCAGACAGCTGCCAATGATGAAAGTCTTCATCCCATTCGGAACTTCTTTCACAGTGGAGGTTTCCTTCAACCAGTGACTCAAGAAGTACACACTATCAATGAGGAGGATCCCTCCAATACAAATGAGGAATGGAAGTCCTACCTCAACGAGGACGGTTATATGTCTCAGGACAAAACGCAGACTCCCTTTTTCTTTCCTACACAGAGCCCGAGATTTATACCCAGGTCAGACGTCGAAATGAAATATGGAGATTGTGATCCGAAAGGACGCCGTGCTCCACCAAATTCATTAGAGGAAGACACCCCGATGAAGGACAACTTTGACCACAATTACTATGGCCCGATGGATGGCCTGCCAATGTGGCAGCCTTACCCAAGAAACATGGGGAGAGAAAGTCAGCCGAACAATGGAAGTCAGCTGAGCATCATTGACCAGAATACCTATGTCCCCACCATGTAATGGGATCGACACCCAGGTTATCCTGAAACTACTCAACATAACGATGAATTTGCAACGTTTGCAGGACTAGAATTCATTAACTATGCTTTTCTCGATGTCAACGTCATCGAGAAGGATGACTCCTCCAGTTCCAAAGAAGTGTGGGACACCTTGGGACAACCAAGTGGAAAATTTGACTATATGGTGAAGTACACCGCTCCGGAAAGCTCTCGTATCAGGCTTGAAGATATCCAGCCAACTGGATGGGGAGATACAGCTGAGAGAACAAATACTCTGCAGAATGTAACAGAGGAATCCTCCTACTACAACTCTGCTTGGGAGACAGATTCCAATGATCCTACTCCACCAGAAATCAGCGTTATTTCTGAATACAAATCAAGGAAGGTGCCAGACTTTGTGATTCACCGAGGAGTTCGCCGCCAATGGGTTGTTGTCGATGTTCCGAAGATTGTTCATAAATCAAAGTAATTGTCATCTTTAACCTTTCACCCTTCCCAGGTGAAACGAATATTTTGATAGGGCTCGCTTTCTGTAAATTTTCCCTCTTCGCTTCGCCCAAAGCGATAGAGTTTTGTTTTATAGGGCTGTAGTTTCAAGAATCGGCTTGTTCATTAATAAAATAACGTCATTCTATAATTTCCGTATTTATTGATGTTTTCTCTTTTCATTTTTCAGAAAATGGTAATCCTAAAAAAAACAAATCAATAATAAAAACAAGCAGTAATAAAGAATATACACTGCACATGCTTGCATTTTCTCTATCTCTTCTAAACACAAATCATCACGTCATGCAGATTGATTATTTTAAACCCCGTTGAAACATACCATCTGATGCCTTCTCCCGACTTTGAATTCCCGATATTTGGGGATGAAGAAGAAGTTGACGACGAAATTCCAGAAGAGATCACCCGATTACTCAGACAAGAGGAAAGGTCCATTGAACCTCACAAAGAGCCGTTGGAAACGATCAACGTGGGTTCATAAAAAGAGAGAAAAGAAATTAGGATTGGGGCACTGCTCAGTCCAACTGCCAAAGAGGGTTTGACAAAGCTTCTCAGAGAGTTTCCCGATGTATTCGCTTGGTCATATCAGGATATGCCAGGGTTGGATACCAGCATCGTGGAACATCATTTACCATTGAAATCGAAATATCCGCCAGTAAAACAAAGGTTGAGACGGACGCACCCGGACATGGCCATCAAAATTAAAGAGGAGGTACAGAAACAGATCGACGCGGGTTTCCTCGCTACATCAGAGTATCCTCAATGGTTAGCCAACATTGTACCCGTTCCCAAAAAGGACGGAAAGGTCAGAATGTGTGTCGACTACAGGGATCTGAACAAAGCTAGTCCAAAGGACGACTTTCCTTTACCACACATTGACATGCTGGTAGATAGTACATCAAAGTTCAAAGTTTTCTCCTTCATGGATGGATTCTCGGGCTATAACCAGATCAAAATGGCGCCAAAAGACATGGAGAAAACTTCGTTCATTACCCCATGGGGTACCTTTTGTTACAAGGTAATGCCATTCGGTTTGAAGAACGCCGGGGCAACCTATCAAAGGGCCATGACTACTCTGTTTCACGACATGATACACAAGGAAATCGAGGTATATGTCGATGACATGATTGCCAAATCTAAGACAGAAGAGGAGCATGTGACCCACCTGTCAAAGCTATTCGAGTGTTTGAGAAAGTACAAACTCCACTTGAATCCCAACAAGTGCACCTTCGGTGTCTGTTCAGGGAAACTATTAGGGTTCATCGTCAGCCAGAAAGGAATTGAGGTTGATCCTGACAAGGTCAAGGCCATTCGAGAAATGCCTTCTCCGAAAACTGAAAAACAAGTCAGGGGATTCCTGGGACGTTTGAACTACATTTCCATATTCATATTCCTTATGACCTCGGCCTGTGCGCCGATTTTCAAGTTACTCAAAAAGAACCAGGATTGCGTTTCGACAGATGACTGCCAAACCGCCTTCGATAATATTAAGGAATACTTGTTGAATCCACCGATTCTATCGCCTCCAGTGGAAGGAAAATGACTAATCATCTACTCAAAGTCCTAGAAGACTTCATGGGCTGTGTACTTGGCCAACTAGATGAAACCAAATGGAAAGAGTCTGCCATCTACTATCTGAGCAAGAAATTCACCGACTGCGAGACTCGGTACACGATGCTCAAGAAAACTTGTTGTGCTTTGGCTTGGGCCTCCAAATGCCTTCGCCAGTATATGATTCGTCATACTACTTGGTTGTTCTCCGAGATGGATCCAATTAAGTACGTATTTGAAAAGCCTACTCTCACGGGAAGGATTGCCTGTTGGCAGATGTTGTTATCGGAATATGACATAGAGTACCACGCTCAGAAGCCGTTAAGGGAAGTATTTTAGCCGATCATTTGGCTCATCAACCGATTGACTATGAAGAATCAATCGGTTTTGACTTCCCAGACAAAGATGTCATGTATCTAAAAATGAAAGACTGCGATGAACCGCTACCCGGTGAAGGGCCAGAACCAGGTTCCCAATGGGGACTAATCTTTGACGGAGCATTCAATCATTACTGAAACGGAATTGGGGCAATCATTGTTACCCCTTAGGCTACCCACATTCCTTTCACTGCCAGACTTACGTTCAAATGTACAAATAACAAGGCCGAATACGAAGCTTGTATTATGGATCTCGAAGAAGCGATTGATTTAAGGATCAAGAACTTGGACGTATATGGTGATTCAGCCTTGGTTATCAATCAGATCAAAGGAGATTGGAACACATACCAATCAGGATTGATTCCTTACAAAGATTATCCGAGAAGGTTGTTACCCTTCTTCAACAGAATCGAGTTTCATCATATCCCTCGTGAGGAGAATCACACGGCTGATGCATTAGCCGCCCTCTCTTCCATGATTAGTGTAGGTCGATGGAACGACCTACCTAGGATTGATATAATGCGCCTTGAACGGCCCGCTTACGTCTTCGTAATTGAAGCAGTCATAGACGACAAACCTTGGTATCAAGATATCAAATGCTTCCTTCAAAAACAAGAGTACCCACCTGGGGCATCTGGAAAAGACAGAAAAACCCTCAGAAGGCTGGCAGGCAGTTTCCTCCTGAGCGGTGACACACTTTACAAGAGAAACTTTGACATGGTCTTGCTCCGATGTGTAGACAGACCAGAAGCAGACATGCTGATAAAATAAATTCATGAAGGATCCTTTGGCACTTATGCCAACGGACACACAATGGCGAGAAAAATTCTAAGAGCAGGGTACTATTAGTTAACCATGGAATACGACTGCTACAAGTACATGAGGAAGTGTCATAAATGTCAGATATACTCCGACAAGATCCATGTACCGCCAACACATCTCAAAGTTCTTTCTTCCCCGTGGCCTTTTTCCATATGGGGAATCGACATAATTGGCATGATCGAACCTAAGGCTTCGAACGGACATCGGTTCATCCTTGTAGCCATTTACTACTTCACCAAGTGGGTTGAAGCAGGGTCGTACGCCAATGTAACCCGACAAGTGGTGGTCCGATTTATCAAAAACAATCTCATCTGCCATTATGGTGTTCCGAGCCAGATCATTACAGATAATGGATCTAACTTGAACAATATGATGATGAAAGATTTGTGTGTTGAGTTCAAGATCGAACATCATAACTCATCTCCCTACCGACCTAAGATGAACGGAGCGGTAGAAGCGGCTAACAAGAACATCAAGAAGATTATTCAAAAGATGGTTGTAACCTACAAAGACTGGCACAAGATGCTACCCTTTGCTCTTCACGGTTATCGAACATCTATCCGCACTTCAACAGGGGCAACCCCTTTCTCTCTAGTGTATGGCATCGAAGCAGTGCTCCCCATAGAAGTAGAGATCCCATTAATCCGGGTATTGATGGAAGCTAAGCTAACAGAGGCTGAATGGTGTCAAAGTTGACACGACGAACTAAATCTGATCGAAGAAAAGAGAATCACGGCATTATGCCACGGTTAGTTGTATCAGCAGAGAATGAAGAAGGCGTTTGACAAAAAGGTCCGCCCTCGCGTCTTCAGGAAAGGATACCTTGTGCTCAAGAAGATACAATCATTTCTCACTGATTCTCGGGGCAAATGGACTCTGAATTATGACGGCCCCTTTGTGGTCACGAAAGCTTTCTCAGGCGGTGCCTTGAGACTTGCAACCATGGATGGAGAAGAATTTTCCTACCCCACGAATGTTGATGTAGTCAAGAAATACTTCGCCTAAAAGAAAAAAAACGTCTCGGTGGATTGAAAACCCGAAAGGGCGGTCCAGGGAAAAATTAGAGACATAATCAAAAATCATCCCGGTGGATTGGAAATCTCAAAGTACAATCTAGGCAAAAATTAGGGATAATGGCAAGTAACTATGTCCAACAGAGGCAAGTCCCTCAGCAGCAGTTGCATCATCCGTCAGGAAAACTCCAGTCAAGGTCATCTACGACAGAAGCTCAGGATGTCGAGAATTCAAAGTTGGTAGAAGGATAGTGGTCATTATGTTTCAGTGTAGCCCTTTTTCCTGTAAATTACCATTTTCTAACTTTGTAAATACTCCATGGAATCATGCGTTTGGCTGATTTCCATCCTATCAATAAAATTTGAGCCCTCGTGCTTTTGTTTATAATTCTCATTTGTTTTAGCTTTACAAAATGACGTGTTAATATGATTGACGATTCTTGAAATAAAACAAAAATGAATTTACTTGTCAAACTTTTTCTGCTTTTAAAATAAAGATGGCAATTTCTTTTGACTGCTGAACATCGAAAGAACATCGATTGCGTCTCCAAAGGTGTTCGAGCCTCAAAGTGCAGAATCAAAGTACTCCTTGCGGCTTTCCCATCTGATAACCTCGACCGAGTTCTTATCTCCTAAGCCCGACCAACATAGCTCCCCGCAGGGACTATCTCTCCTAAGCAAGGTAGAATTGCTATTTTGAAACAATGGTATTTATTCGCCCTGCGATGGCCGAGTATCCAGTCGTGTTCATCCATCAGTCTGTATGTCGTGTCAGTTTTGTCAGCATATACATACATACATCATGCATTACTAATTTGTATTCGCATTCATATTGCATCACTATCACTCTAGTCAGTCTTATCCCTTTTTGATAACAGTCCTCTCAATCGAGTTGTCAGTTCTTACCTCGTCAGGAAATGTTGCGTCTGAACAATCTCTCTGCCCCAGTTTATTTCGGGATTAGAATTGGCCCTTGACCACTTTGATAACTTGAACCTCTGAAAGACCAGAGAACCTTCAACAAATTTCACTCTTCGCCATTGAAGATGATATTCTTGCTTTCCCGGATTAAGGAAAATCCCCAGAGAAAGCCTCTTAAGCAGAGATTCGGCAGTACAGCCATTTTTCTCTGAAAAAAATCCGCTGATGAAAAGGTCATCGGCACCTCAAAATTGGATCCCATCATATGGCATCTCTCTAGGAAGATCCCGAGAAAAGTATGATGTAAGACCCCAAGCGGAAGCAGTCTCTCAAGAAACTCGCTTTCCCCAATAGAAACAAATGGCGTCTCCAATAGAGAAGTTTGTACAACTCTACAACTCAGACGATTGGGTTCCCCCAGCAAGTCTGACATCAAAACTTTTTCTGTCAAATGGCATCTCCCCAGGAAAATTCGTCTAGAAGTTTGAGGAAAACCGCTACAAATAGCGTCCCTTGTCAAGAATTTATTGACAAAAGAAACTTAGACCAGTTCCTTGGTAGGAAACCAGGATCGAGGGGAAGTTTATATCAGAAACTAAGACCAGTTCCTTGGTAGGAAACCAGGATCGAGGGGAAGTTTATTTCAGAAACTAAGACCAGTTCCTTAGTAGGAAACCGGGATCGAGGGAAAGTTTATATCAGAAACTGAGACCAGTTCCTTGGTAGGAAACCAGGATCGAGGGGAAGTTTATTTCAGAAACTAAGACCAGATCCTTGGTAGGAAACCAGGATCGAGGGGAAGTTTAAACCAGAAACTGAGACCAGTTCCTTGGATGAAGTCCAGGATCGAGGGGAAGTTTCTACCTTTTTTGAGCATCATTTCTTAGCAAAAGAAGAAGGATGCGCAAGCTTCCATTCTTAACCACCATCAAAATTTCGGATATTCCGATATTTAATCCTCTTGCACCTCGAGTGTCCGAATACCTTCGTCATTCACACCTTCGGAACCTAGAAGATTAAATAGGGGCATCTGTCATACCCCAAATTTTGACCACTAAGATTCCCATCATTGTGCAAATCATCATCACAATATGGATGTACCTTTATGCCTCATCAGTCTCCTCAAAGAATTGTTGAGCATTCACTGCAATCATAATTAGGGTTTCAGGCCCTCTCAGAGCATTTGGACAAAGGATCAATCAAGGAATGACATGATCTTCAACTTGTCTACACTCTCAAACATCCATAATGGATCAAGAGAACTCTTACTTCAAGGATTAAAGCACAAGGCTGCTCCCTTCTAGGTGGATCAAGCCTCAAGATCGCCAGTGTCACCAAATTAGGGTTTTGGTCGACCAGGGCCTCCAGATGGAAATTATCCTCTGGGCATGACCCAATGCTTCAAAGGATAACCTAATATGCTCCATGGAACCTCATGGACCCAATCATCAAGTTAGTTTTGCCCCAGGGGATGCATTCATCAAAAATCAGGAATTAGGGTTTCTTGAACTAATTCACCCCTAAGTTGACTTTTGGGACAAATCATGAGCCAAGACCTCAAGAGAGGATTTGAGGGTCTCTAATGTACTAAATCAATCCATTTGCAACAATGTATTGATCCAGGAAGCTTAAGCAACAAGTCTCAATTTCATCAGTACCATAATTAGGGTTTTCGCGAGAAAATTCAACTGTAGCTTTGACTTTTGACCAGGACATGCTCCCAAACCCTAGGACATGATTCAATACACCCTATAACACCTATGGAATCAATCCATAAAGTTTGATTTAGGTCAAGGACTTGATTTCATAGAGGATCGCACAGTTTGGAAATGATCGGATAAAAAGTCAATTGTGCACAAAAGTCAACTTGACTTTTTAAGATTTTTCACAAAAACGGTTTTTGAACCCTAAAATGATGTTAATGTATGATTTGAATCATCATTCATCAAGAAAAATCAAAGAAAGTGGGATAACTTGTAAAAGGGGTAACCATAAAAAACTTAGAAAATTTTCTAAGTTATGAACAAAGTGGCAAGGGTACCAACTTTGGAGGATCATAACTCCTAAACCACAAAGCCATTTTTCCCCATCCAAAGCTTGATTTGTAGCCCTCATGGCCCTCTACAAAAACTTCAACTAGACTTCATTCCAATTCATTAGCGATTTTGAGTTATGGAATGATCAAAATGGCTGAAAACATGAAATGTCACTTTTTCCAACACTTAGTGAAATTTTCACTAAGTCAGAATTTGCCTTCACTTTTTTCCAAATGTAGGGGGATTTTTCACTTGGATCCAAAAGGTGTCAAAACCAAATATGATCAAACAGTTGTTGTATCATATGAGGGCTTTCCAAAATGGCCAAAAACATCACCAAATTCAATTTGAGCTAAGAGTTTTGGTAGTGGCAAAATGCCTTGCTGAAAACTGTCAAGGCAAGGCAGAATTTTGCATTTTTGGTCGATTTTCCAAAATCAGCCAATTTCAAGCCTTGTCATCATCTTGGACACATCTGAGGATCAAATCTAAAGGGGACAATCACTGAGCCAAGCCTCCAAAGTCCTTGGAACAAGAAGTAGCTTGCCAAACCTAGAATTGCCTAAAATAGGGACAAGACTCCAATTTTGGATTGGAGCATTCAATAGATGCTTAGAGGTGGCATGGACTGACACATTTGCAACTGAATTTGGTCAAGATTCCTCCAATAACTAGGGAACCAAAGCTCTGTGCTCTAACCTCTAGTCAATGGCTAGAGAAGACTTGGATTTCTATTGCTCAACATTGGCCAAACCTCTGCTGCAGTTGCCATTCACTATTGATCCCAAAACAAACTTGCTCTACTATAAATAGAGCTCATTTGTGCTCAGTTTGAGTACACCAAAGCCATCAAACAGATGCTTTCCTCAAAATCCCTCTCTTTAGGCCAAAATGCCTTCTCTAGCAAGGTAACTCTGAGTTTTTGAGTTTGAGATAAATTCCAATCAAACCAATCACACACACACACACCTCATAAACATCATATGTAGGTGATCCAAACTCTCACAAGTGACCTGTAACACCAAAATCACAAAGTCACCTCTCAAAACCTCAAAATAGGCCTTTTGTGCATTTTTCAAGCCATGTCTTAATTTTGTCACTTTCCAAACCAGATAAAACCTCAAAAACACTCCAAATATCATCCTTGAACTGTCCCAAATGGTTCCCCCCATCTGGAACACCATTTGAGAGAGTTGCTATTTTGGTCACTTTTAACCCATTTTGCAAGAAAGGGCCAGTTTGTGTTTTTGCAGGTACCAGCTGATTCCAATCATCCTAAAAGCTTCTAAGGGATCATTTGAGTGTGTCCAAAGCATCAAATCATTTCTGGAACAAGAGGCTTGACGGATTGCACAAAAACTCCAAAAAGCTCAAAAAGAGGTAAGCCTCATTACTTGAACTTTCCAAAATATGCATTGCTTTGAACTCCACTGATCATGCACACCTCATACATGTTATATATGTTGTGTTTGAACCAATTGATCATGTAATTCATGCCTGTATCAAAGTGTAGCATAGAAAATGCAATTATAGGTCTTTTTCAAAACCCCTATCAGATTTTGAGGAGGGAGTGTGATTTGAAAAAAATACCACCACCATTGGATTCGTTGTGAAATTCTGGTCCAGATTCATATAAATTTTGTCTCAAACCATTAAGAATTGAGAAAGTTATGACCTTCACGTTTTTTAGCCAGAACTTGTCTTTCCTTGCCTTGGGTCAGGCCTAAAACCAAGGCATGACTTGTATATTTGTGTTTTCACTTCAAACAATGGATGTATCACCACCCCAGTGGTAAGGCGCGCGCCTTGTGACTTTGAGGTTGTGGGTTCAAACCCCACCCATGCCATTTTGTGTTTTTTCACATTTTGCCATTTTGTCCAATTTTTTTATGTTTTATTAATTAATTGGAAAATTAATAACTCTTTCAATTTTAATTATTTTTGATTGGTTCTTTTTGCAAAAAATCACAAAAATGTTGAAATATTTTGTTCCACAAAAAAGTTAGATTTATATTATTTATTTAATATAATTAGTATTTTTGTGAATAAATTCCTTTTTATTTGTTTTTAAGCATTTTAAAAATGAATATTTACTTTGAAAAATCAAAATCAAATGAGTTTTAATATCTCTTGTGATTAATCCCTCATTTTCAAATCTTAAACAAAAATCACAAGTGGTTTATTCAAATTCATTTGTAATTTTTCATTTATTTTCTTTTATTATTTACTTTTAAAGGAAAACAAATTAGGGTTTTGTTGATTTTCACCCTCACAAATCATTTTAAAACTCTTTGGGCCTCTAATAGAGTGTAAGACCCAATCCTTTGTAAATGCAAACCTTTTTTGAGCCTCACTTATTGTATAAGTCCCGTTGTATTTCAAAAAGTTCGGCTCACCCGTTTAAAAATAAACCATTTGGGCTTCTCCTCGAGCTATAAGACCCATTCAAAACTCTTTGGGCATCTATTAGAGTGTAAGACCCAATCCCCTTTAAACCAAAATCTTTAGGGGCCTCAGACGTTGTATAAGTACCCCGACGTTAAAAGAAACCTCGGCGCGATTGCCATTTCAAACGAAAAATCATCTGGGCCTACCCTCGTGTTATAAGCCCCATTCCTTTTCTTTAAAACTCTTTGGGCCTCTTGAGAGAGTGTAAGACCCATCCCTTTGTACAGAAAAACCTTTTTTTTGGCCTCAGTCACTTGTATAAGTCTCTGTACAAAAACAATAGTGCGATCACTGACAAAACACTGGGCCTCTCCTTGAGCTGTAAGCCCCAATCTTTCTTTTCAAAGCACTTTCGCCTTTGATTTTGAATATAATATTGTTATCAAAGTTTTTCTTTGTTGAACAACTAACCAAACAGCATGGAAGCTCTACAACCGAGTAAGTGTTTATACGCTTTCATTTACCACATTCATATACATATAATTGTACTGTGGGGATGTTTCGCTGTAAGTCTTCTTTCATAAACTCATATCAACTGTGTAATAATAGTATATATATTTAGAGTTCCCTTGGCAACTACGTCTAGCACTAAGCCCAATCGATCACTCTTAGAAATAGATAAAACTAGATCCCCTATAGGAGCACCAGATACCGTCCTCTCTTCGGCTGTTCTCCTTAGGAATTGTCAAGAAACTCTAACTCCCCATAGATGATCTCTTCTCCGTGAATGGAATCTCTTGAGTTTCTTCCAAATTCTCGAACTTTCCTGGCTTGATCTATTCTCGGTGAATAGCATGTCTTGAACTTCTCGGGGTTTGGGTACCCACAGGCTTCTTAAAAGCATCCCCGCCTCCTCTTGGGCTTTGTACAAGGACCCGCAGGCTTCCTAAAAGCATCTCGGCCTCCTCTTGGGCGTTGTACAAGGACTCGTCGGATTCTTAGAATTATTCACAGCCTCCTCTTAGGCTTCGTATAAAAAATTTCGTCCTCCGGGAATGATAGCCTCCTCTTGGGCTTCGTACAAATTGTCCCTCGGCTTCTTAAATGTTTCCAGCCTCCTCTTGGGCTTCGTACAAATTGTCCCGACGACGTCCTAGAGGTATAGGAACAGAAATTAGTCATCTCAATAGAAGAGTCTTTCAAGGAGTTTAGATCCTACTACCGTTTCTTAAAGCATAGTACAAAAGATAAAACTCTAGACTTGGACAATCTAATTTCCTTGAGTCTCAAAGACAGTCTCAAGTTCCTTTAAAAAAAAGGATAAAACCCGCAGACTCGGACAGTCTCAATACCCTTTTGATTTCCCATTTCCTTAAAGAACAGGAAATAACCTTGATCCTCGAATCAAATCCCCGGGTACCACATTACTCATATAAGAACTGATTTTCTATTCAAATCAGCATAGTGGACCTGTCACTCAACTGAAACAACACCTTTTAGCCTCCATCTCGGGCTTCGTACGAGATATAAAGACTCTCTTGTTGAGTCAAACCTTTTAGCCTCCACCTCGGGCTTCGTACGAGATACAAAATCACTCTCTTGTTGAGTATAAAAGACTCTCTTGTTGAGTCAAACCTTTTAGCCTCCATCTCGGGCTTCGTACGAGATACAAAATCACTCTCTTGTTGAGTCAAACATCTTTAGCCTCCATCTCGCGCTTTGTACGAGATACAAAGACTCTCTTGTTGAGTCAAACAGCTTTTAGCCTCTCTCTCGGGCATCGTACGAGACACATAAAAACTCCCTCTTGTTGGGCCAATAGCCTCCTCTTAGGCTTTGTATAAGAAAACCCTGGTTGAGCCAATAAACCTTTTAGCATCAAAGTTATGCCTCGTTCACAGTATACAAACATCAACAACTTCTTTCACTTCATTTAATTGCTGTAAGCGGCAAGCCTCTGGATCAGTTACATCCATGCCACTGTCCCTCTTTTAGCATGAGAAATTCCTAAGGAAAGATGGCATTGCTCTACACTTAGTTAAAGTCTTCTCCTTCAGGTTGGAAATCCCCTATAAAGGAAATTACGGCATTGCTGGATTCACATATCCCAGTTAAAGTAATTCTCCTTTGTAAGCAGTCACCCAACAGTTGTGACAGACAAACCCCTATTTTGAGATGAAAAGTTCTCTAAAGTCGAGAACTTCCAGCTTCACATCTTGGGCTTTAAACAAGATACAAATAGACCCTTCAGCTTCACATCATGGGCTTTGAACAAGATACCAACTACCTTTAGCTTCACGTCTTGGGCTTTGAACAAGACACCAAAACACCATTTCCTCCCATAGAATAGGAGGAACTACGATCGCTCTGATTTCCCTATTTCGGAAAACGGGAATACGTAGGCATAAGATTGAAAGAAAAATCTTAGCGAGCACACTAATCAAAAACCCAAAATCCCATACTTTCCTACAAGCATCAGTCCTAACATCCTACCCATGAACCGTCCAGTGTTTTCACTCTTAAAAAAGTAAGAAGAAAGAGGCCCCATTACCATACCGCATCCGTAACTTAACAGACCGCTGTTTAAACTCAGTATGCAAGCAGGGTTAATTGGAGACATCTATTTCCCTTCCTTCATCAGCTTACAATAGGATAAAAAATGAATCGAACTGTAGTAACCCCCAAAGAGAGACAGCGCCTAAGAACCGCGTCCCAAATTCGCTCGCTACAGCTGTTAGATGAAAAAGGAATTTTGACCATGATAAAGGAGGGACTCCAACTTGGATTTTGAATCAACAAGTGTGTCACTTACATCAATTATCTGGAAAAAGATTTTTTATTGTTTGTTTTGATATGTGATGTATATAGGGGATATCCTCCTATATAGAGGACTTATGGTCTCATCTGTGGGGATGATCGATTTTGTGCCTTGATTAAAGCCCAATGTTGAAGCTAAAAATAAAGGTTAAAAACTGACTCCACTGGAGGAGGTTTTTATTTAAGTATCCTGTTTGAAGCCCAAGATGATGAAGCTGACGAGTTGGAGTATAACTTTAAAGAAAACTGACTCAACTGGGGAGTATGATATTTGTCTTGTACAAAGCCCAAGATTAAGGCTGACATGTTAAATCATTATATGAAGCCTAAGAGGAGGCTGAGTCTTGCTGAGGATTATTGATATCCAGAAGAATGTCTAAATTGTGTTGGGGAATCCAAAGGGGAGCTAACTCTTGCTGGTGATTCGACCAGAGTTGATTTATCAGATGCCATGAGGCTCTGATTCTTTTGAGAATTTGGTGGTAACCTGACCTTGACTAGGGATTTTTAAGATGAAAGTCAAGCCTTGTTGGGGGTCAGAAGGGATTTAAGTATGAGTTTGAAAACCTTAGAGGTTTTAACTCTTCTGGGAATTGGTGTATTGGTAAAAATGATTAAGATTTATTTTACGCTTCTAGGGATCCTGAGGGTTCTTGTATTAGGTCCAAAAGGAAGCTATGAGGGTGAGACTTTCCAAATCTACTTGTATGAAGCCCAAGAGGAGGCTCAGACTATCCAAGTCTCTTAAGAAGAAATAGACTCTAGTTGGAGAAAGATCTTTGTATGATGCCTGTCATACCCCAAATTTTGACCACTAAGATTCCCATCATTGTGCAATTCATCAGCATAATATGGATGTACCTTTATGCCTCATCAATCTCCTCAAGGGTTGTTGAGCATTCACTACTATCAAAGATTAGGGTTTCAAGCCCTTTCAAAGCTTTAGACAAAGGATCAATCAAGGAATGACTTGATCTTCAACTTGTCTAAACCTCCCAAGAATCTATAATGGATCAAGAGGACTCCCACTTCAAGGATTAAGCACAAGGCTGCTCCCTTCTAGGTGGATCAAGCTTCAAGATCGACAGTGTCACCAAATTAGGGTTTTGGTCGACCAGGGCCTCCAGTTGGAAATTTTCCTCTGGGAACAAGCCAAGGATCCAAAACATAACCTAAAATACTCCATGGAACCTCCTGAACCCAGTCATCAAGTCAATTTTACCTCAGGGGATGCATACATCAAAAATCAGGAATTAGGGTTTCTTGACCTAATTCACCCCTAAGTTGACTTTTGGGACAAATCATGAACCAAGACCTCAAGAAATGATTTAAGGGTCTCCAATATACCATATTGATCCATTTGGAACAATGGATTGATCCAAGAAGTGTGAGCAACAAGTCTCAATTTCATCTGCAACACAATTAGGGTTTCGCGGGAAAAGTCAACTGTAACTTTGACTTCTGACCAGGACATGCTCCCAACCCCTAAGACATGATTCAATATACCCTATGACACCCATGGAACATGTCCATCAAGTTTGATTTAGGTCAAGGACATGATTTCCTGAAGAATTGTACAGTTTGGAATTCATCTGATAAAAAGTCAACTGTGCACCAAAGTCAACTTTGACTTTTTGAGATTTTTCACAAATTGGCTGGAATTTTGGTAAAACAACAAGGTGTTCAATGCTGATGTCATGGTGTTGATGTTGCAGCATTGAGTCTTAGTACTGGTCTGTACTAAGTTGTGAAGGTTAACTATGTTTGATGTCATGGGCTTGATGTCATAACATTGCACTTAACACTGGGTTGTGTTAAGGTTGCTAGTTGCTGAAGTGGATGTCTGATGTCACATAGGTGATGTTGTAACATCAGACCTGCAGAACTGAAGCTAATGACAACATGGGCTTGTTGTTATTAGGGTCGCGTATTAGCTGGAATTGTGGAGAGTGTTGACTCGTTGGATGAGAATATCTTGGGCTAGATATTTTCTGTTACATGGGAGATTTGATTGTAGGTTTGTTGGAGAATTAAAAGGTGGAAGATTTAAAAAGATTTTGGGGATAAAATCTGTTTTAAAAGATTCAGTTTTTAATTAACAAATCTGGTCAAATATTGTGACAAATCCAATCCAAATTCAAGGAGCTATATAAAGCGCACAAGACCAAGGAAGAAGGTACAGAAAACAGATTGAAGATCAAGAGCTGGAGGCTTAGTGTCTAGGATTTGTTTAGAGTACTTGTATTTACACTATTCTAGGTTTGAATAGGTGTTATGTTTCTGTCCTCTCTAGAAGCTGTGAAGCAATAGAGAGTTGTTGATTGATCGAAGCTAGGAAGCAAGATCAAGGTATCTCAAAGAGGTTGTTCTTTGAGTATTTTAGGGGATTGAGTAGTGTTCTCATATCTAAGTGATTTCTTAGGTAGAAAGTCACTAGTAGAGTATAAGTTTAGGAGATTGTCAACTGGTGTGTTGAGTCTGTAAATTATATCTACAAGTAGTGAATTTCATCCCTGGCTTGGTAGCCCCCAGACGTAGGTAGTTAGACCGAACTGGGTGAATAATTCCTTGTGTTATTTTGTGTTCTGTTATTGCTGTCCATTATTGCAGAGTGTGTTGTTGTGACATTGCACCTTAACATCACACGTCTGGTACCAGAATCTCAATTGGTATCAGAGCAGGCATCCTGTCTGTCTCTGGGTGAGATCTAGGGAAGTTACTTTCTGGTGAAAGATGGACAAAGAGGTTGGAGGATTCGTCAACAGACCCCCTATATTAGATGGCTCAAATTATGAGTATTGGAAGCCTAGAATGACTACCTTCTTGAAGTCATTTGACAGCAGAGCTTGGAAGGCTGTCGTTAAAGAGTGGGAAGCTCCAGTTGTATGTGAGAAAGATGAAGCTGGCAAGGATAAAGAAGGCACCTCAAAGCCTAAGCCTGACGAAGAATGGACCAAGGAAGAAGATGAGCTTGCCCTTGGGAATTCAAAAGCCCTAAATGCTATCTTCAATGGAGTTGACAAGAACATATTCAGGCTGATCAACTCATGTGAGACTGCTAAGGCTGCTTGGGATATTTTGAAGGCTACTCATGAAGGTACATCTAGAGTGAAGATGTCAAGACTTCAGCTTTTAACATCTAAGTTTGAAAGCTTGAAGATGAAGGAAGAGGAAACTATTCATGACTTCCACATGAGTGTTCTTGAGTTGTCAAATGCATCCAGTGCTCTTGGTGAGAAGATGACAGAAGAAAAGCTGGTAAGAAAGATTCTTAGGTCCCTCCCTAAGAAGTATAAGATGAAGGTAAAAGCCATTGAAGAATCTCAAGACATCAGCAAGATGAGAGTTGATGAGCTTATTGGATCTCTTCAAACATTTGAACTTGGACTGAATGAGGAAGAACCAGAAAAGAAGCCTAAGAGTATAGCTTTAGTCTCCACTCCTGCAGCAGCTAAAGATGATGAGTCCCAGGAGGATCTGCCTCAGGCTATAGTTATGTTAGGAAGACAGTTCAATAAAGTGTTCAAGAAGATGAACTATAGACCTAGTGTCAAGAACATCTCTTCTGACATCAGCAAGTCAAAAGAGAAAGATGAAGAGAAGATTGCACAAGATAAAGGAGTTCAGTGCTTTGAATGTGAAGGGTATGGACATGTCAAGAAAGAGTGTCCCACATTCTTGAAGAAGCAGAATAAAGGCTTGACAATTTCCTGGTCTGACACTGATAGCGAAGATGAAAGTGAGTCAGCAAAGCATGTTACCGCTTTGACAGGAATTGTTGAATCTGATGATGATAGTGATGGAGAAGTCACCTATGATGAGCTAGCTTCAACCTACAAGGAGCTGTGTTTAAAGAGTGCTGAAGTTTGTCAAGAAAACAAGTGCCACAAGGAACAGATTGCCCAACTTGAGAATGAAAAATCTGATCTGGAATATGAAGTTGTTCTAGTGAGATCCCAACTTGATCAGATGACTAAATCTGTTAGGATGCTGAACAGTGGTACAGCCACTCTTGACAAGATACTCCAGTCAGAACAGGTTGCTGGAAACAAAGCTGGGATAGGATATGTGGCCGAAGACAAAGGTACCTCAGAAGCAAGTACTTCAGGTCTAAAGAAGGAAGAGTCACAAACTGTGCCTCAACATCAGCCAAAGAGGCAAAATCTTACTCCCAAGGAAGCTGATGTTTCACGATCTAAGAAGATTGAGAAGAAGACTGGTCCTAATAAGAAGAGAAAGAAGCCACAAAGAGCTAGTCAGTATATGCCCCCACAATACCACAAGAGCATGAAGGCTGCAAGGTTCAAACAGAACATGTTCCATCATATGTCTCAACATCAGGGTAACTGGTATGGATATAGTAATGTTGTGCCTCATTACTATGGAAGAAGGAAGCCTCATCACCATAGGAGACAGCCTAGAAGACAGCATCCTCAGTTTAGGAGACAATCTACCTATAGTAAAAGACAACAGCCTCACCATAGAAGACAGTCAAACTTTGGAAGAAGAAGACATCACCAGTACTATGGATGGCAGCCACAACAGTTTCATCATCAAGGTGGCAGGAAGTTTAACAACTTCAGTGAAGAGAGAGTAAGGTGCTTCTATTGTGGGAGATTTGGTCATATGCAGTTTTCTTGCTTTAAACTGCATGGATATCCCAAATTTGTTCCTCAACCTAGACAGAAGGAGAACAGGACTAAGGTTGTTAAACAGTGGGTTCCTAAAGCTCAAGCTACATGTCTATTGGCTCACACCTCAGATAGACATTTTGCAAAGGATGAATGGTACTTTGACAGTGGTTGTTCAACGTACATGACTGGGTCCAAAGATCTTTTGGTGGATGTCAATTCTTGCTCCTCTAATGTTGTCACTTTTGTTAATGGAGAAAAAGGGGTGGTAGAAGTTGTTGGAAGAGTGAAGTGTTTTGATGGACCTGACCTTGACAATGTTCTTCTTGTCAAAGGTTTGAATGCTAATTTGATTAGCATAAGTCAGCTCTGTGATGAAGGGTACAAGGTCAGCTACACTAAGGATGAGTGTTTGGTGACTAGTGACAAGAATGAGGTAGTGATGAAGGGAGTAAGATCCAAAGATAATTGTTATCAGTGGATACCTCAACTGGACAGCTTATCTAGTGATGTGGTAAAATCAGATGGTGACATCAAGTGTGAAAGTATGGTGAAAAGTCAATCTGGGTTAATAACTTATGGTGCTGTTACTCCTAAGTTGGATGATGTGTTAAAAGCCAAATTGAGTAGTCAGTTATGTGAGCAAGATGAAGAAGTCAACAATGCTGATGGAAGGATCAAAAGTTGTGACCTTACGAAGTGTTGGGAGCTGAATACTTGTGAGGCCAAGAAAGATGACAACATGACTAATGACTTCTATAGTTCAGAAGAAAAAGTTCACAGGTTGACAATCCTTGGGTTAGAAGATACAGATGTTGAAACATCTCAAGTCAAGAAAGGTACTTTTAGCCTTAAAATAAAGAGGAATGATGATGAACTGATTGCAAAAGTGTCTCCTGGGGTTGCTAAAAGATTGAAAGCTATTGAGTCACCGCCAAAGGTGAGAACTGATAAGCAGAAGACCTTAGAGGTTGGTCCTACAAGATCCTGGAGTAAAGTGTCAAGAAAGAAGAAGACCAGAGATAAGTCTGATGGTAATGTTCAGGACATCATTCATGTGAAGAAAGCTGTTGTTAGAACTTCTGAGAAAATTCAAAAGGCTTCGCTTGATAACATTCCTTTAAAAAGGTGGATGTTTGTCTTTCAAAAAGGGCTTAATCTGAAGAAAGAATTTGACAAAGATACTCTGGATATGGTTGAGTTTGCTAGGATATGGTTCAGAGAGGGTGTGGGAACTTATGGTATTCAGGTGTGTATGTTAACCTGAATAAGCTGCTCTGACTGTGTTTTATTGGGAGCTTCTTGAAGGACTTCTTTGTGCAATGAGTCCTTTGAATGGTGATGAGAGGCTGATGTCCCAAAAGATGTTATAACATCATGTTTACTGGTGGTTATATCTGGAAGATGATTAAGATTGGACATGTGGGGTTGGATGCTCTAGCATTTTTGGTCAGAAGAGGTGGAGATTTTGGTAATGTGTTTAGTAGTTTGTTCTGGAAAAGCATGACTACTGTCTTTGAAGACTTCACCAGTTTCAACAACTACTGGTGGATGTAAGGATAGAGGAATTGTGATCTCTTGAAGAGACTGGATCTCAGTAAAGCTTATAAGTAAGCTGAGCATATAGAGTTTGTGACACAGTGTTGAGATTGGATTACTTTGCTGATAGTAAATCCAGTAGTGGAGCATATGTAATACCCTGGTGTCAAGAGTGTTGGTGAAGGATGTCTTTGTTCTGGATCTGAAGCTTAGTGCTTACATTATATCTAAGGAGCATCTACATAGTCATACGGAAGAATGATGAAGTAGAAGGTTTGCCTTGGATGGTGAAGATGAATTGTATGATAGCCCTTGGTGAAAGGGACAGTGGTACCAAAATGCATGTAAATGTGCTCAAATGTTCATCTCCATCTAGAGCATTTGTTAATCTTGACAGGGGAAGTATTTGTCTATGGATTTTGCAGCAAAGGTACATATATTGTGAAGATTGCATGCTGATCAAGATTATGGAGATTGGTTGAATCTTATGAGGATATAATGTCAGATAGCATGCTGTGACATTAGGCTGTTGGTTCATATTAAGGCAGTACAATTATCACCAAAGCAATAGAAAAGTACTGTAAAGAATTTTGTAGAGTTACAGAAAAATCTAAAATATGATTGGAGTTTTATTAGATATTTGAAGATACAAGGTTAAACTACATCCTCATGCCAATCACCTGCATCCAGAAATGCCTTCCAATCTGCATCCCATTCATCTTCTGAAGGTTGTTTTTGAGCAGTATGGTTCTTACCAGGCTTCATAGTTGTCACTGAAGTCCTGCCAGTTTTTGTTGCTCCTGAAGAAGGACCTGATGTCGTCTGAAATTTGACCTTCTTCATCAGAGGTTCTGGATTTTTATCCTCATGCTTGAGTTTCTTGGTTGATACTTTGGAGCTTGATTGACTCATGCTTTATTGGAGTGTTGTGCTGAGCAAAGGAGAAAGAGTGGTTTTATAATGGTTTTTCTAAAGCATTGTTTGTATCGCCAGTCTAGTCAAAAGTGTTGGAATATGGTTTTGACCATGTCTTTAATAATGTCAGAACATTGTGTTTGGAGATTGCATAGATCTTGTTGCTACTGACAGTAGGGCTTGGAGATTGGCATAAGTTGTCTAATTATGGTTAAAAAGGGGGAGAGTTAATAAATGCCATAAAGAGAAGAGTAGTAAAAGATTAAGGTGTTTAGTTGAAAAGTAATGATGCAGCTGTGGAGGGGGAGTATAGACAGCATAGTTGTGGAGCTGCTAGTGAAGTATTCATAGCATTGAAGAGTACAGAGTGCAGCAAAGCAGACATCAAGGGGGAGATGTGTTGCACATTGTGAGCTACTGAACAGCTGTGATGCTGGTTCAAGTTTTTGAGGGGGAGCACCAATTGGCTGTTGTCAATAATGAAGAGGGTGCTGCAGTAGATCAAGTAATGAAGACTATATAAAGATTGTCAAACTGCTGCAAGTTAAAGTTTCAAAATATTGAAGATATTCCGCTGCTGAAGTCTCTGAAGATGCAGAGATTGTTTTAGCCAAAATTAGCCAAAGGGGGAGATTGTAAGTTCCTGGATTGGCTGGAATTTTGGTAAAACAACAAGGTGTTCAATGCTGATTGCATGGTGTTGATGTTGCAGCATTGAGTCTTAGTACTGGGCTGTACTAAGTTGTGAAGGTTAACTATGTTTGATGTCATGGGCTTGATGTCATAACATTGCACTTAACACTGGGCCGTGTTAAGGTTGCTAGTTGCTGAAGTGGATGTCTGATGTCACATAGGTGATGTTGTAACATCAGACCTACAGAACTGAAGCTAATGACAGCATGGGCTTGTTGTTATTAGGGTCGCATATTAGCTGGAATTGTGGAGAGTGTTGACTCGTTGGATGAGAATATCTTGGGCTATATATTTTCTGTTACATGGGAGATTTGATTGCAGGTTTGTTGGAGAATTAAAAGGTGGAAGATTTAAAAAGATTTTGGGGATAAAATCTATTTTAAAAGATTCAGTTTTTAATTAACAAATCTGATCAAATATTGTGACAAATCCAATCCAAATTCAAGGAGCTATATAAAGCGCACAAGACCAAGGAAGAAGGTACAGAAAACAGATTGAAGATCAAGAGCTGGAGGCTTAGTGTCTAGGGTTTGTTTAGAGTACTTGTATTTACACTATTCTAGGTTTGAATAGGTGTTATGTTTCTGTCATCTCTAGAAGCTGTGAAGCAATAGAGAGTTGTTGATTGATCGAAGCTAGGAAGAAAGATCAAGGTATCTCAAAGAGGTTGTTCTTTGAGTATTTTAGGGGATTGAGTAGTGTTCTCATATCTAAGTGGTTTCTTAGGTAGAAAGTCACTAGTAGAGTATAAGTTTAGGAGATTGTCAACTGGTGTGTTGAGTCTGTAAATTATATCTACAAGTAGTGAATTTCATCCCTGGCTTGGTAGTCCCCAGACGTAGGTAGTTAGACCGAACTGGGTGAACAATTCCTTGTGTTATTTTGTGTTCTGTTATTGCTGTCCATTATTGCAGAGTGTGTTGTTGTGACATTGCACCTTAACATCAAACGTCTGGTACCAGAATTTCACTCCCAAACCCTAAGACATGATTCAATATACCCTATGACACCCATGGAACATGTCCATCAAGTTTGATTTAGGTCAAGGACATGATTTCCTGAAGAATTGTACAGTTTGGAATTCATCTGATAAAAAGTCAACTGTGCACCAAAGTCAACTTTGACTTTTTGAGATTTTTCACAAAATTGGATTTTTTACCCTAAAATGATGTTAATGTATGATTTGAATCATCATTCATCAAGAAAAATCAAAGAAAGAGGGATAACTTGTAAAAGGGGTAACCATAAAACTTAGAAATTTTTCTAAGTTATGGAAAAAAGTACCACTAATGCACCAACTTTGGAGGACCATAACTCCTAAACCACAAGGCCATTGTGCCCCATTCAAAGCTTGATTTGTAGGTGTCATTACCCTCTACAAAAGCTTCATACTGACCTATGTCCAAATTCCTCATGGATTTTGAGTTATGGAGTGATCAAAATCAAGAAATCACACTTTGTTCCAACACTTAGTGAAAATTTCACTAAGTCAGATTTTGCTTCACTTTTTGCCAAATGTAGAGGGATTTTTCACTTGGATTCAAAAGAGATCAAAACCAAATATGTTCAAACAGTTGTTGTATCATGTAAGGGCTTTCCAAAATGGCCAAGAACATTACCAAATTCAACTTACACCATGAGATATGACATTGTCAAGTTGCCTTGCTGAAATCTGTCAAAGGCAAGGCAAATTTTGCATTTTGGCTCGATTTGCCAAAATCAGCCAAATTCAAATGCTCCTATCCACTTGGACACATCTGAGGATTGATTCTAAAGGGGACAATCACTGAGCCAAGCCTCCAAAATCCATGGAATAAGAAATAACATGTTGAACCTAGAATGGCCAAAATAGGGAGAAGACTTCAAATTTGGATTGAAGCATTCAATGGAAGCATCAAGGTGGCATGTACTGAGCCATTCTCATCTGAAATCAGTCAAGACCTATCCAAGACCAAGGGAACCAAAGCTCTGAGCCCTAACCTCTAGTCAATGGCTAGAGGAGACTTGGATTTTCATTTGCCAACATTGGCCAAACCTACTCAGCAGTTGCCATTCACTATTCCTTGCAAAACAAACTTGCTCTACTATAAATAGAGCTCAATTATGATCAGTTTGAGTACACGAAAGCCATCAAACAGATGCTTTCCTAAAAATCTCATTCTTCACTCCAATTTTGCCTTCCAAGGCAAGTCACTATCGGGTTTTGAGTTTGAAAGCTTTTCCAACCAAACCAATCACTCATACACCTCACATACATCATATAGAAGTGATCCAAACCCTCACATATCATCTGGAACACTGATTTCACAAAATCACCAGCTGGTTGCTCAAACTTTCAATCAGGTTGCAGCTGAGGTACCACAAATCGTTCCAGCCATTTTCAATCAAGTCCAAGCATTCAGACACACTCCATAGGGTGTAAGGAAGCTATTCAGATCATCACCACTCATCTGTAACACCTCCAAATCAAAAATCACATTGCACTTGCTGTCATGGCCTAGAGGTAAGCATACACTTGGTCATCTCTCAATCTATGCATATTTCCTCGCACAATAATTTGGTCATATGTTCATAATCATGCATGGAATGTTTTCCCTCAATCAATTGCATTGTTTGAATCGTGTATCAAAAATCCTAGCCTTCATGCAGAAATTAGGGTTCTTGAGGTTTCTTCGTGATTTCATGTTTTATGTTTAATTTAAATGAAATTAAGTGTTATAGACATGATCGTGAGGTTGATACGAGCATAATGATATGTGGATTACATGATATGATTAAGTATTCAGTGAGATTGGATGGAAAACGCAAATCAGCCAAACCCAGAACGCGCGCGTGTTCTTCAGCTTGTTCTTGGCGCCTTTTTTCCAAATTCAAATATTTGAATTTTGTGATTTTGTTTAATTGATTCAAAAATTAATTTCTCTCTGAGTTTTAATGATTTTGAGTTGATTCTTTTTTTTTGATAATTCACAAAAATGTTGAAATATTTTATTTGATAAAAAAATCCCAAAAATATTATTTATTGAATATAATTGATATTTTTGCAAAGAATTAATGTTTTAATTGTTTTTAACATTTAAAATATTTTTTCCATCTTGATTTTGCAACTTTTAATGCTTTCTAATTATTTTGTAGGTGAATACTAAATTTTTGAAGCATTAATCCAAGATCACAATTTGTTTTCCATATGTTAAACAATTTTGATCATTTTAATTGAATTTTTATTCAATTAAATACATTTTTGAAAACAAATTAGGGTTTTGGATTAATTCAACCCTCATAAACCATATTCAAAAACTTTGGGCCTCTTGAGAGAGTGTAAGACCCAACCCCCTTTTTGAAAACACTTTTTGGGCCTCACTTATTGTATAAGTCCCGGTGTATTTCAAAAATCACGACGCGATCGTCGCCTTTTCAAAATAAAACCTCTGGGCCTACCCTCGAGTAGTAAGACCCATTTCTTTTCTTAAAACACTTTTTTTGGGCCTCTATTAGAGTGTAAGACCCAATCCCCCATTTAACCAAAACTATTTTGGGCCTCACTTATTGTATAAGTCCCTTTGCGTTAAAAATCTCGGCGCGATCGCCATTTTAAACGAAAAATCATCTGGGCATACCCTCGTGTTATAAGCCCCACTCCTTTTTCTTTAAAACTTTTTGGGCCTCTTGAGAGAGTGTAAGACCCATCCCTTTGTACAGAAAACCTTTTTGGGCCACAGTCACTTGTATAAGTCCCTCTGTACAAATTCAACAGTAAAACCCTGGGCCTCTCCTTGTGCTGTAAGCCCCAAATCTTTCTTTTTCAAAGCTTTTCTCCTTTGATTTTGAATATACTGTTGTTTTCAATCTTTCTTTGTTGAACAACTAACCAAACAACATGGAAGCTCTACAACCGAGTAAGTGTTTATACGCTTTCATTTACTGCTTTCCTATACATATAACTGTATTGTGGGGCTGTTTCGTTGTAAGTCTTCTTTCATAAACTCATATCAACTGTGTAATAATAGTATAGATATTCAGAGTTTCCCCCGCAACTACGTCTAGAACTAGGAAAAGTCGTTTCGTTTAGTTGTAGAAATAGACAGCTAGATCCCCAATAGGATCACCAGATACAGTCTTCTCTTCGGCTGTCCTCATTAAGAATTGTCAAGAAACTCTACTCCCAAAGATGAATGTATTCTCCGTGAATGGTATCTTTGAGTTTCTTCCAAATTCTCGAACTTTCTTGACTTGATCTATTCCTTGTGAATAGCTTGCCTTGAATTTCTCGGGGTTTGGGGACCCACGGGCTTCTTAAAAGCATCGGCCTCCTCTTGGGCATTGTACAAGGACCCTCAGGCTTCCTAAAAGCAACCCCGCCTCCTCTTGGGCTTAGTACAAGGACCCGTCGGCTTCTTAGAAGTATTCACAGCCTCCTCTTAGGCTTCGTATAATGATCTCTTCCTCCGGGAATGATAGCCTCCTCTTGGGCTTCGTACAAGGACCGGTCGGCTTCTTAAAAGTTTCCAGCCTCCTCTTGGGCTTCGTACAAATTGTCCCGACGACTTCCTAGAGGTATAGGAACAGAAATTAGTCATCTTCATAGAACACTCCTTTCAAAGAGTCTACTACTGTTTCTCAAAGCATAGTACAAATAATGAAACTCTAGACATGGACAGTCTAATTTCCTTGAGTCTCAAAGACATTCTCAAGTGACCCCTTTCGTTAAATAGGAAGAAACCCGTAGACTCGGACAGTCTCGATACACCTTCAGATTTCCCCGTTCCCTTAAAGAACAGGGAACAATCCCGATCCTCAGATCAAACTCATGAGTTCAGTGTTGCTCATATAAGAACTGATTTTCGCTTAAAATCAGTATACTGGACCTGCCACTCAACTAAAACAGTCACCGACAGATAGCCTCCTCTTGGGCTTTGTACAAATGATTCTCCCTAGCGGAGCAAACCTTTCAGCCTCCATCTCGGGCGTCGTACGAGATACAAAAGACTCCCTCGTTGAGTCAAAAAACTTTTAGCCTCTCTCTTAGGCTTTGTATGAGACACATAAAAGATTCCCTCGTTGAGTCAATCACCCTTTCGCCTCCATCTCGGGCTTCGTACGAGATACAAATCCCCCTAAGTAGGGTCAAACTCTTTTTCAGCCTCCATCTCGGGCTTCATACGAGCTATAAAAGATTCTCCAGCTGAGTCAACTCTTTTTAGCCTCTCTATCGGGCTTTCTACGAGACACATATTAGCCTCTTCCACTTTTTCCTCTTCTTCACTTTTCTCCTCTTTTCTTCTTTTTCTCTCTTTCTTACTATCTTTTTCTTTTTAAATCCAAATGAGAGAAAATACATATATAGTAAGCATTATTAAAACAATACTACTAAATGTCCAAAAATGTCTCTAGAGTCCAATAAAATAAAATGTCTCCGAAACAAATAAAATTAATTAGATTAATTCTGAGTACCGAAGTTACTCAAATTATTTTATCAAATAATTTCTCAGAGCAACCGGACTCAGTTGATCACAATGTAATATTATTCGGTGTAATAATTTATGGGGTATTACATCCTCCCCCCCTTAAATAGAAATTCGTCCTCGAATTTAAGATTACCTGAAAAGATAAGGGTAAGCATCTCGCATTTCCGATTCAAGTTCCCAAGTTGCATCACCCGGATGCGTTACATCCCACTGCACCTTAACGAGATGAATCTCCTTGTTCCTTAATACTTTTGTTTCTCTTCCCACAATGCGGCTCGGTTGAGGTTCAAACGTCAAATTTTCTTCTATTCCGATAGTATCCGGTAAAACTGGTTGAAGTGGATCTGGAACAAACCTCCGAAGTTGGGATACATGGAAAACATCATGCATTTCTAACAGAGAAGGAGGTAAGGCCAATCTGTACGCTACATCACCAATCTTCTCTAAGATCTGATACGATCCCACGTATCTCGGACTTAACTTTCGTGACTTAAACGGTCCTTTCAGTCTTAATCTCGGAGTAACTTTCAAAAACACATGGTCACCCTCTTCAAATTCCAAAGGTCTCCTTTGATTGTCCGCATAACTCTTTTGTCGATCTTGGGCTTGCTTAATTATCTCGCGAATCATTAGAATCTTTTCTGTAGTCTCTTGGATGATTTCGGGTCCTAAGATTCTATCTTCCCCGACTTTCGCCCAACACAAAGGTGTCCTACACTTTCTTCCATACAAAGCTTCATAGGGAGCCATTCCAATGCTCGCATGGTAACTTTTGTTATAAGAGAACTTAATAAATGGTAGAAGTTCCTTCCAATTCCCTTTACTCTCTAACACACAAGCTCTCAACATATCCTCCATCGTTTGTATCGTTCGCTCAGTCTGTCCATCCGTCTGTGGATGATTAGACGTGCTCAAATGCAACTCCGTCCCCATAGCTTGTTGGAAAACTTTCCAAAACCTTGAAGTAAACTTCGGATCTCTATCCGACACAATATTAGAGGGAATACCATGCAATTTTACAATTTCGGCAATAAACAACCTCGCAAGATGACTTGCCTTGAAAGTAGTCTTCACGGCCAAGAAATGCGCCGACTATGTCAACCGATCTACTATTACCCAAATCGAATCATAACCACCTTGCGTACGAGGTAACCCTACCGCAAAATCCATAGAAACACTATCCCATTTCCAAACTGGGATTTCTAATGGTTGTAATAATCCACCCGGTCTTTGATGTTCAATCTTAACTTGTTGGCATACCGTACATTCCGACACAAAGACCGCAACGTCTCTTTTCATACCGGACCACCAATAGTCTTTCTTTAAATCATGATACATCTTTGATGAACCCGGATGTATAGTAAAAGCACCCTTATGCGCTTCCTCCAAGATCTTTCTTTTCAAGGTCGCATCGTTTGGAACACAAACTCTTTGTTAAACATAATCATCCCATCATTAGCATGCACAAAACCCGACTGACTTAACATCTCTTGCAATTTATCATCCAATAATTGTCCTTGTTGAATTTCAACTCTTAAAGTAGAATTAACGTTCAAATTCCCCATGATCACACCATTTGGAGTCCACATAAAATTGAGGTTTAAATCTCTAAATTTCTCCAATAAGGAGTACTCTAATACCATCAATTCGCCCTTTCTCAAAACTTTCCTACTCAAGGCATCGGCCACTTTGTTCACTTTAAATACTCCATCCACCTCCTTTGATGCATATTCAACTCTTTTTGGTCAAAGAGATATCTCAAACTCTTGTGGTCACTAGATAACTCAAAATGCACACCATACAAGTAGTGACGCCACACTTTCAAGGTAAACACCACCGCCGCTAATTCCAAATCATGGGTTGGATAATTCTTCTCGTGAATTTTCAAATGACGAGAAGCATAAGCCACTACGTGACTTTCTTGCATTAACACGCCTCCTAAACCCATCTTGGACGCGTCACAAAACACTTCATAAGACTTGTTAGAATCGGGAATAATCAAAACCGGGGCCGTTGTCAACCTTTCCTTCAAACTCATAAAACTTTGTTCACACGCTGAATCCCACTCGAAAGAGCAATCCTTTCGAGTAAGCTTCGTCATTGGCAACGCCAATTGTGAAAAGCCTTTGATAAATCTTCGGTAATAACCTGCCAATCCTAAGAAACTTCTAATTTCCGAAACATTCTTCGGTCTCTCCCAATTAATCACAGCTTCAACCTTTGATGGATCCACCGCTACACCACCCTGTGATATAACGTGACCAAGAAAACTAACTTCCGACATCCAGAACTCGCACTTGCTTAACTTGGCAAAAAGTTGATTCTCTTGTAAGATCGATAAGACGATTCTCAAATGCCCTTCGTGCTCTTGTGGAGTACGGGAATAGATAAGAATGTCATCAATGAAGATCACAACAAAATGATCCAAGTAAGCTTGAAATAACCGATTCATATAGTCCATAAAAACAGCTGGAGCATTAGTCACACCGAAAGGCATCACTAAGAATTCGTAATGACCATAACGGGTCCTAAATGCAGTCTTAGGTACATCGGAACTCTTCACTCGAATTTGGTGATAACCCGACCGTAAATCAATCTTTGAGAACACACAGGCTCCTTTCAACTGATCTAATAGGTCGTCTATCCTTGGCAAGGGATACTTGTTCTTAATGGTGACTTTATTCAGCTGACGATAGTCAATACAAAATCGCATCCCGCCGTCCTTCTTCTTTACTAACAAAACTGGGGCTCCCCACGGTGAGACACTAGGTCTAACAAAATGCTTAGCCAAAAGCTCTTCCAGTTGTTCCTTCAGTTCTCTCAATTCAAGCGGTGCCATCCGATACGGAGAAACGAATATAGGAGTCGTTCCCGGTACCAGGTCAATAGAAAATTCCACTTCCCTCACCGGAGGAAGAGAAGTGACATCTTCGGGGAAAACTTTCGAAAACTCACAAACTACAGGAATATTCGAAACTTGAAGGTCGCTACTCCCTTCCTTAGTGAGAACCAAAAGAACAGATTTCTCTTCTTCGAACAAGAAATTTATTATTCTAATCGTACCTTCTAGGATAGTTGTTAAGACATCTTTCGGGGTAGCATCAACAGATGGAATGATGATGAGCTTTTCTTCACACCCAATAAACACCGAATTAGCAGAAAGCCAATCCATTCCCAAAACGACATCAACTTTCTTAAGTGGTAAGCAAATAAGATCAACCTGGAAAACTCTACCGTCCACAGACAAAACACAGTTTTCACACATCGACGGTGTCTCGACTATTTCATCCATGGCAGTAGTGACCACCATAGGAGGAGACAAAGGAACGGACCGCAACCCAATTCGCTTCATACATTGTATCGATACAAAATAGTGCGTAGCTCCGCAATCAAAAAGAACAAAACAAGGAAATCCGTTAACGAAGCACGTACCGACAATTAAGGAATTGTCACTCTTCTTCTTCCTAGCATCTAAGGTATAAACCCTTCCTTGTGTGTGATTCATATTCTGAGGACAATCTCTCTTCAGATGACCCATCTTCTGACATTGGTAACACTTCACATTGTCCATGCCACACCTTCCATAATGCATCTTTCCACAAGTGCGACACACCGGAGGTGCGTTCGCCCTTGAATCCTGAACTTGCTTTCCCTTGAAGGCTTGTTACCTAGGCCTGAATTGTTGGTTGGATCTTCCGCGATCCCCTTGATTCGCCCTACTCGTAACACCTTCCGCTTGGACTTTCTTCAAACTATGTTCAGCTACATAGCATTGCCTTAAGACTTCAGCATAAGTAGTGAACTCCCTCTGAGATACACTATGGGATATTTCAGCTCTAAGTCCAAAAAGAAATTGGTCCACCTTGCACCTATCATCTGGAGCATACATAGCTTGCCTAGAATAAGCAGCCATATCTTCAAACTTTTCAGCATAACTGGCCACAGTCATACTACCTTGTCTTAGTTGTTGAAAATCAAATTCTTTCTCAGTTCTCAAAGAGCTCGGAAAATACTTCTCCATGAAAACAACCTTGAACTGCTCCCAAACCTTTGGCACTTCCTGAATAACCATTAAAGCAGAGGCACTCTCCCACCATCTCATAGCGGGACCCTTCAATGAGTGAGAGGCGAACAACACTTTGTTCTCCTCGCTGCACTGGACTATCAAGAAAATCCTCTCCATACCAGAAATCCATTCGTGAGCCTTCACGGGATCTAATCCACCATGAAATTCTGGGGGATTCATGCGGATAAAATCTCGGGATTTCCCACCTTCAGCTTCTGGAACAACTACCGTAGGATGCAAACCTCCATTCATTTGTTGCACCATTTGCTGCATGAATAGATTCTGTTGCTGCTGCATCTGTTGCATGAACTGATACAGAGGAGCATTGCCATCGCTGCTCGGCGGACTCGTCCCTTGAGGGGTGGTGCAGGGTCTACCACGAGTGTTTCTACGTCCATCAGCCATGTTCCTAAAGGTCATACAAATAGGATTAAGTTGATCATACTCAATGCCATAAATATAACACTTAAGACCAAAGGCGACACAACGTATATGAAACGGAAAGAAATACTCATACTATTTCACGGCTAGGTCGAGGATACGACCTGCTCTGATACCAACTGTAACACCCATATATAAAATCCATACATCAAAGCATAACTCATATATATGAATCCAAGTATTTGGTATTGAAATACAATAAGTTCCTAGATAACACATTATACACATAATTGCCTCTAATACAAAACACCTAAGTTTAAGGCATTACATATACAAGATGTTCCAAAATGATAAAATCTAAGAACTAGATCATAATAATGATCTCAAAATAACAACATAGCGGAAGCTAGCCATCAAAATGCAAGGAAAGATCAAACGACCTTGTCCTTACCCTTCTCTGTACCTGAAGCACCTGAAAAATCAACAACGTGGGGTGAGATACATCAAATCTCAGTGGGTTCCTATCTTATAGATTCTCTCGGATTAAAGGGGTTCTAATAATCCTAACTCAAGTCCGGGGGAAAAGGGAAAGGACTCTTGAGTTCACATTACAATCCTCACACTATATGGAAACATGCCATGAGTTCATCAACTCAAAGTATCACTAATCGATAACCATAACAAGGTATCTCCTGTTCCCGCCCGCTTCTACGTCTAGAAGGCGATCCGAGTCATAGATCCTTGTAACCTACTTGACATACGAATGGATTCGGGTTCTACGGGCCTTTTACCGTTATGAACCGTCACTTCACACGGGCCTTTTACCGTCACAAGCATACGCTCCATGGGCGCCATTCGTACAGTACAGTGAATCAAACCTGCCAAGTAGTTGTGCATCTGTTTCAGAGGAGCTCGAGACCCTTGAAACACACTCACAAGATAACCGGTTACGATTACGTGATCATAAACAACAAAACGATTGTATTCGACAATCACAAGGCTATAATGCCTCCCGACCTCTCATGTCGGTTCAAACCCACAAAGGTTAACCACATGTTCCATACTAGTGTTTCCAACTTCTAAATTCTCCTATAGTTCATAAGGGGTTTCCTCACTCTTTCTATTTCTTTTTCCATATTAACATGCGTTTTCAATTACAATCATGCTAAACAATAATAGGATAGGCCAAATACATCATGTCACAATAATAAAATAGTTTAACACAATTTAAAACACAATTTTCATCATTTCGAACTTTCCCGATTATTTAATCAGTCGGTAAAATCAACATGTTTTACTTCCATTGCGTAGAATATTTCCTCGGCTTTACATCGATATAAGGATCAATCGAAACCGATAAGCGAAACCAAAGTTATGAATTTTTCCGTCAAAAGTATAATTTTTTCAACTCCAAGGTCGCACTCAGCGCGCCCTGGTCCGCGCTCAGCGCGCAACTCCCTGCAACGAGAGGTTCCAAGGATTAAACACCGCGCTCAGCGGGCAACCTGCGCGCTCAGCGCACAGCGTGATTCTCAGAAAAATACTCTGCGATAGCAGTACTTTGTCCACCCTCCAAAAACACTTTAGGGCACATTTAGAAGTCAACAGAGGTTCAACATCACAATTATAGCAAGGTTTGATCACCACTAACTTCAAAACATATCATTTCACAAAACATCCAATTATTCTAAAACCCTAACATTTCAACTCATCAAACATCAAATAGAAACATGAAAACAATCATCCCCACGTGATTCTATGAGCACACTAAACATTCATTTCAATTTCTAACCGATTCTATCCGTTAAAACATTGATTTCTACGATTTCGACCTAAAACTCATAATACCAAAACTCAAGAAAAGGTTTCTAGCTAAACCAACCTTGCAAAGATGAAGGAAATGATGAAGGTGAGATGAATGGTTGGAACTTTGAACAATGGATGATGATTTCTCTTGGAGTTCTTCCACTTTTTCCTCTTCTCCACTTTTCTCCTCTTTTCTTATTTTTCTCTCTTTCTTACAATCTTTTTCTTTTTAAATCCAAATGAGAGAAAATACATATATAGTAAGCATTATTAAAACAATACTACTAAATGTCCAAAAATGTCTCTAGAGTCCAATAAAATAAAATATCTCCGAAACAAATAAAATTAATTGGATTAATTCTAAGTACCGAAGTTACTCAAATTATTTTATCAAATAATTTCTCAGGGCAACCGGACTCAGTTGATCACAATGTAATATTACTCGGTGTAATAATTTATGGGGTATTACATCCTCCCCCCCTTAAATAGAAATTCTTCCTCGAATTAAAGATTACCTGAAAAGATAAGGGTAAGCATCTCGCATTTCCGATTCAAGTTCCCAAGTTGCATCACCCGGATGCGTTACATCCCACTGCACCTTAACGAGATGAATCTCCTTGTTCCTTAATACTTTCGTTTCTCTTCCCACAATGCGGCTCGGTTGAGGTTCAAACGTCAAATTTGCTTCTATTCCGATAGTATCCGGTAAAATTGGTTGAAGTGGATCTGGAACAAACCTCCGAAGTTGGGATACATGGAAAACATCATGAATTTCTGACAGAGAAGGAGGTAAGGCCAATCTGTACGCTACATCACCAATCTTCTCTAAGATCTGATACGGTCCCACGTATCTCGGACTTAACTTTCGTGACTTAATCGGTCCTTTCAGTCTTAATCTCAGAGTAACTTTCAAAAACACATGGTCACCCTCTTCAAATTCCAAAGGTCTCCTTTGATTGTCCGCATAACTCTTTTGTCGATCTTGGGCTTGCTTAATTTTCTCGCGAATCATTCGAATATTTTCTGTAGACTCTTGGATGATTTCGGGTCCTAAGATTCTATCTTCCTCGACTTTCGTCCAACACAAAGGTGTCCTACACTTTCTTCCATACAACGCTTCATATGGAGCCATTCCAATGCTCGCATGGTAACTATTGTTATAAGAGAACTTAAATAATGGTAGAAGTTCCTTCCAATTCCCTTTACTCTCTAACACACAAGCTCTCAACATATCCTCCATCATTTGTATCGTTCGCTCAGTCTGTCCATCCGTCTGTGGATGATTAGAGGTGCTCAAACGCAACTCCGTCCCCATAGCTTGTTGGAAAACTTTCCAAAACCTTGAAGTAAACTTCGGATCTCTATCCGACACAATATTAGAGGGAATACCATGCAATTTTACAATTTCGGCAATAAACAACCTCGCAAGATGACTTGCCTTGAAAGTAGTCTTCACGGCCAAGAAATGCGCCGACTTTGTCAACCGATCTACTATTACCCAAATCGAATCATAACCACCTTGCGTACGAGGTAACCCTACCGCAAAATCCATAGAAACACTATCCCATTTCCAAACTGGGATTTCTAATGTTGTAATAATCCACCCGGTCTTTGATGTTCAATCTTAACTTGTTGGCATACCGCACATTCCGACACAAAGACCGCAACGTCTCTTTTCATACCGGACCAACCAATAGTCTTTCTTTAAATCGTGATACATCTTTGATGAACCCGAATGTATAGTAAAAGCACCCTAATGCACTTCCTCCAAGATCTTTCTTTTCAAGGTCGCATCGTTCGGAACACAAACTCTTTGATTAAACATAATCATCCCATCATTAGCATGCACAAAACCCGACTGACTTAACATCTCTTGCAATTTATCATCCAATAATTGTCCTTGTTGAATTTCAACTCTTAAAGTAGAATTAACGTTCAAATTCCCCATGATCACACCATTTGGAGTCCACATAAAATTGAGGTTTAAATCTCTAAATTTCTCCAATAAGGAGTACTCTAATACCATCAATTCGCCCTTTCTCAAAACTTTCCTACTCAAGGCATCGGCCACTTTGTTCACTTTAAATACTCCATCCACCTCCTTTGATGCATATTCAACTCTTTTTGGTCAAAGAGATATCTCAAACTCTTGTGGTCACTAGATAACTCAAAATGCACACCATACAAGTAGTGACGCCACACTTTCAAGGTAAACACCACCGCCGCTAATTCCAAATCATGGGTTGGATAATTCTTCTCGTGAATTTTCAAATGACGAGAAGCATAAGCCACTACGTGACTTTCTTGCATTAACACGCCTCCTAAACCCATCTTGGACGCGTCACAAAACACTTCATAAGACTTGTTAGAATCGGGAATAATCAAAACCGGGGCCGTTGTCAACCTTTCCTTCAAACTCATAAAACTTTGTTCACACGCTGAATCCCACTCGAAAGAGCAATCCTTTCGAGTAAGCTTCGTCATTGGCAACGCCAATTGTGAAAAGCCTTTGATAAATCTTCGGTAATAACCTGCCAATCCTAAGAAACTTCTAATTTCCGAAACATTCTTCGGTCTCTCCCAATTAATCACAGCTTCAACCTTTGATGGATCCACCGCTACACCACCCTGTGATATAACGTGACCAAGAAAACTAACTTCCGACATCCAGAACTCGCACTTGCTTAACTTGGCAAAAAGTTGATTCTCTTGTAAGATCGATAAGACGATTCTCAAATGCCCTTCGTGCTCTTGTGGAGTACGGGAATAGATAAGAATGTCATCAATGAAGATCACAACAAAATGATCCAAGTAAGCTTGAAATAACCGATTCATATAGTCCATAAAAACAGCTGGAGCATTAGTCACACCGAAAGGCATCACTAAGAATTCGTAATGACCATAACGGGTCCTAAATGCAGTCTTAGGTACATCGGAACTCTTCACTCGAATTTGGTGATAACCCGACCGTAAATCAATCTTTGAGAACACACAGGCTCCTTTCAACTGATCTAATAGGTCGTCTATCCTTGGCAAGGGATACTTGTTCTTAATGGTGACTTTATTCAGCTGACGATAGTCAATACAAAATCGCATCCCGCCGTCCTTCTTCTTTACTAACAAAACTGGGGCTCCCCACGGTGAGACACTAGGTCTAACAAAATGCTTAGCCAAAAGCTCTTCCAGTTGTTCCTTCAGTTCTCTCAATTCAAGCGGTGCCATCCGATACGGAGAAACGAATATAGGAGTCGTTCCCGGTACCAGGTCAATAGAAAATTCCACTTCCCTCACCGGAGGAAGAGAAGTGACATCTTCGGGGAAAACTTTCGAAAACTCACAAACTACAGGAATATTCGAAACTTGAAGGTCGCTACTCCCTTCCTTAGTGAGAACCAAAAGAACAGATTTCTCTTCTTCGAACAAGAAATTTATTATTCTAATCGTACCTTCTAGGATAGTTGTTAAGACATCTTTCGGGGTAGCATCAACAGATGGAATGATGATGAGCTTTTCTTCACACCCAATAAACACCGAATTAGCAGAAAGCCAATCCATTCCCAAAACGACATCAACTTTCTTAAGTGGTAAGCAAATAAGATCAACCTGGAAAACTCTACCGTCCACAGACAAAACACAGTTTTCACACATCGACGGTGTCTCGACTATTTCATCCATGGCAGTAGTGACCACCATAGGAGGAGACAAAGGAACGGACCGCAACCCAATTCGCTTCATACATTGTATCGATACAAAATAGTGCGTAGCTCCGCAATCAAAAAGAACAAAACAAGGAAATCCGTTAACGAAGCACGTACCGACAATTAAGGAATTGTCACTCTTCTTCTTCCTAGCATCTAAGGTATAAACCCTTCCTTGTGTGTGATTCATATTCTGAGGACAATCTCTCTTCAGATGACCCATCTTCTGACATTGGTAACACTTCACATTGTCCATGCCACACCTTCCATAATGCATCTTTCCACAAGTGCGACACACCGGAGGTGCGTTCGCCCTTGAATCCTGAACTTGCTTTCCCTTGAAGGCTTGTTACCTAGGCCTGAATTGTTGGTTGGATCTTCCGCGATCCCCTTGATTCGCCCTACTCGTAACACCTTCCGCTTGGACTTTCTTCAAACTATGTTCAGCTACATAGCATTGCCTTAAGACTTCAGCATAAGTAGTGAACTCCCTCTGAGATACACTATGGGATATTTCAGCTCTAAGTCCAAAAAGAAATTGGTCCACCTTGCACCTATCATCTGGAGCATACATAGCTTGCCTAGAATAAGCAGCCATATCTTCAAACTTTTCAGCATAACTGGCCACAGTCATACTACCTTGTCTTAGTTGTTGAAAATCAAATTCTTTCTCAGTTCTCAAAGAGCTCGGAAAATACTTCTCCATGAAAACAACCTTGAACTGCTCCCAAACCTTTGGCACTTCCTGAATAACCATTAAAGCAGAGGCACTCTCCCACCATCTCATAGCGGGACCCTTCAATGAGTGAGAGGCGAACAACACTTTGTTCTCCTCGCTGCACTGGACTATCAAGAAAATCCTCTCCATACCAGAAATCCATTCGTGAGCCTTCACGGGATCTAATCCACCATGAAATTCTGGGGGATTCATGCGGATAAAATCTCGGGATTTCCCACCTTCAGCTTCTGGAACAACTACCGTAGGATGCAAACCTCCATTCATTTGTTGCACCATTTGCTGCATGAATAGATTCTGTTGCTGCTGCATCTGTTGCATGAACTGATACAGAGGAGCATTGCCATCGCTGCTCGGCGGACTCGTCCCTTGAGGGGTGGTGCAGGGTCTACCACGAGTGTTTCTACGTCCATCAGCCATGTTCCTAAAGGTCATACAAATAGGATTAAGTTGATCATACTCAATGCCATAAATATAACACTTAAGACCAAAGGCGACACAACGTATATGAAACGGAAAGAAATACTCATACTATTTCACGGCTAGGTCGAGGATACGACCTGCTCTGATACCAACTGTAACACCCATATATAAAATCCATACATCAAAGCATAACTCATATATATGAATCCAAGTATTTGGTATTGAAATACAATAAGTTCCTAGATAACACATTATACACATAATTGCCTCTAATACAAAACACCTAAGTTTAAGGCATTACATATACAAGATGTTCCAAAATGATAAAATCTAAGAACTAGATCATAATAATGATCTCAAAATAACAACATAGCGGAAGCTAGCCATCAAAATGCAAGGAAAGATCAAACGACCTTGTCCTTACCCTTCTCTGTACCTGAAGCACCTGAAAAATCAACAACGTGGGGTGAGATACATCAAATCTCAGTGGGTTCCTATCTTATAGATTCTCTCGGATTAAAGGGGTTCTAATAATCCTAACTCAAGTCCGGGGGAAAAGGGAAAGGACTCTTGAGTTCACATTACAATCCTCACACTATATGGAAACATGCCATGAGTTCATCAACTCAAAGTATCACTAATCGATAACCATAACAAGGTATCTCCTGTTCCCGCCCGCTTCTACGTCTAGAAGGCGATCCGAGTCATAGATCCTTGTAACCTACTTGACATACGAATGGATTCGGGTTCTACGGGCCTTTTACCGTTATGAACCGTCACTTCACACGGGCCTTTTACCGTCACAAGCATACGCTCCATGGGCGCCATTCGTACAGTACAGTGAATCAAACCTGCCAAGTAGTTGTGCATCTGTTTCAGAGGAGCTCGAGACCCTTGAAACACACTCACAAGATAACCGGTTACGATTACGTGATCATAAACAACAAAACGATTGTATTCGACAATCACAAGGCTATAATGCCTCCCGACCTCTCATGTCGGTTCAAACCCACAAAGGTTAACCACATGTTCCATACTAGTGTTTCCAACTTCTAAATTCTCCTATAGTTCATAAGGGGTTTCCTCACTCTTTCTATTTCTTTTTCCATATTAACATGCGTTTTCAATTACAATCATGCTAAACAATAATAGGATAGGCCAAATACATCATGTCACAATAATAAAATAGTTTAACACAATTTAAAACACAATTTTCATCATTTCGAACTTTCCCGATTATTTAATCAGTCGGTAAAATCAACATGTTTTACTTCCATTGCGTAGAATATTTCCTCGGCTTTACATCGATATAAGGATCAATCGAAACCGATAAGCGAAACCAAAGTTATGAATTTTTCCGTCAAAAGTATAATTTTTTCAACTCCAAGGTCGCACTCAGCGCGCCCTGGTCCGCGCTCAGCGCGCAACTCCCTGCAACGAGAGGTTCCAAGGATTAAACACCGCGCTCAGCGGGCAACCTGCGCGCTCAGCGCACAGCGTGATTCTCAGAAAAATACTCTGCGATAGCAGTACTTTGTCCACCCTCCAAAAACACTTTAGGGCACATTTAGAAGTCAACAGAGGTTCAACATCACAATTATAGCAAGGTTTGATCACCACTAACTTCAAAACATATCATTTCACAAAACATCCAATTATTCTAAAACCCTAACATTTCAACTCATCAAACATCAAATAGAAACATGAAAACAATCATCCCCACGTGATTCTATGAGCACACTAAACATTCATTTCAATTTCTAACCGATTCTATCCGTTAAAACATTGATTTCTACGATTTCGACCTAAAACTCATAATACCAAAACTCAAGAAAAGGTTTCTAGCTAAACCAACCTTGCAAAGATGAAGGAAATGATGAAGGTGAGATGAATGGTTGGAACTTTGAACAATGGATGATGATTTCTCTTGGAGTTCTTCCACTTTTTCCTCTTCTCCACTTTTCTCCTCTTTTCTTATTTTTCTCTCTTTCTTACAATCTTTTTCTTTTTAAATCCAAATGAGAGAAAATACATATATAGTAAGCATTATTAAAACAATACTACTAAATGTCCAAAAATGTCTCTAGAGTCCAATAAAATAAAATATCTCCGAAACAAATAAAATTAATTGGATTAATTCTAAGTACCGAAGTTACTCAAATTATTTTATCAAATAATTTCTCAGGGCAACCGGACTCAGTTGATCACAATGTAATATTACTCGGTGTAATAATTTATGGGGTATTACATCCTCCCCCCCTTAAATAGAAATTCTTCCTCGAATTAAAGATTACCTGAAAAGATAAGGGTAAGCATCTCGCATTTCCGATTCAAGTTCCCAAGTTGCATCACCCGGATGCGTTACATCCCACTGCACCTTAACGAGATGAATCTCCTTGTTCCTTAATACTTTCGTTTCTCTTCCCACAATGCGGCTCGGTTGAGGTTCAAACGTCAAATTTGCTTCTATTCCGATAGTATCCGGTAAAATTGGTTGAAGTGGATCTGGAACAAACCTCCGAAGTTGGGATACATGGAAAACATCATGAATTTCTGACAGAGAAGGAGGTAAGGCCAATCTGTACGCTACATCACCAATCTTCTCTAAGATCTGATACGGTCCCACGTATCTCGGACTTAACTTTCGTGACTTAATCGGTCCTTTCAGTCTTAATCTCAGAGTAACTTTCAAAAACACATGGTCACCCTCTTCAAATTCCAAAGGTCTCCTTTGATTGTCCGCATAACTCTTTTGTCGATCTTGGGCTTGCTTAATTTTCTCGCGAATCATTCGAATATTTTCTGTAGACTCTTGGATGATTTCGGGTCCTAAGATTCTATCTTCCTCGACTTTCGTCCAACACAAAGGTGTCCTACACTTTCTTCCATACAACGCTTCATATGGAGCCATTCCAATGCTCGCATGGTAACTATTGTTATAAGAGAACTTAAATAATGGTAGAAGTTCCTTCCAATTCCCTTTACTCTCTAACACACAAGCTCTCAACATATCCTCCATCATTTGTATCGTTCGCTCAGTCTGTCCATCCGTCTGTGGATGATTAGAGGTGCTCAAACGCAACTCCGTCCCCATAGCTTGTTGGAAAACTTTCCAAAACCTTGAAGTAAACTTCGGATCTCTATCCGACACAATATTAGAGGGAATACCATGCAATTTTACAATTTCGGCAATAAACAACCTCGCAAGATGACTTGCCTTGAAAGTAGTCTTCACGGCCAAGAAATGCGCCGACTTTGTCAACCGATCTACTATTACCCAAATCGAATCATAACCACCTTGCGTACGAGGTAACCCTACCGCAAAATCCATAGAAACACTATCCCATTTCCAAACTGGGATTTCTAATGTTGTAATAATCCACCCGGTCTTTGATGTTCAATCTTAACTTGTTGGCATACCGCACATTCCGACACAAAGACCGCAACGTCTCTTTTCATACCAGACCAACCAATAGTCTTTCTTTAAATCGTGATACATCTTTGATGAACCCGAATGTATAGTAAAAGCACCCTAATGCACTTCCTCCAAGATCTTTCTTTTCAAGGTCGCATCGTTCGGAACACAAACTCTTTGATTAAACATAATCATCCCATCATTAGCATGCACAAAACCCGACTGACTTAACATCTCTTGCAATTTATCATCCAATAATTGTCCTTGTTGAATTTCAACTCTTAAAGTAGAATTAACGTTCAAATTCCCCATGATCACACCATTTGGAGTCCACATAAAATTGAGGTTTAAATCTCTAAATTTCTCCAATAAGGAGTACTCTAATACCATCAATTCGCCCTTTCTCAAAACTTTCCTACTCAAGGCATCGGCCACTTTGTTCGCTTTACCCGGATGGTATTTTAGCTCTAGATCATAATCCTTTAAATACTCCATCCACCTCCTTTGACGCATATTCAACTCTTTTTGGTCAAAGAGATATCTCAAACTCTTGTGGTCACTAAATAACTCAAACTGCACACCATACAAGTAGTGACGCCACACTTTCAAGGTAAACACCACCGCCGCTAATTCCAAATCATGGGTTGGATAATTCATCTTGTGAATTTTCAATTGACGAGAAGCATAAGCCACTACGTGACTTTCTTGCATTAACACGCCTCCTAAACCCATCTTGGACGTGTCACAAAAAACTTCATAAGACTTGTTAGAATCGGGAATAATCAAAACCGGGGCCGTTGTCAACCTTTCCTTCAAACTCATAAAACTTTGTTCACACGCCGAATCCCACTCGAAAGAGCAATCCTTTTGAGTAAGCTTCGTCATTGGCAACGCCAATTCTGAAAAGCCTTAGATAAATCTTCGGTAATAACCTGCCAATCCTAAGAAACTTCTAATTTCCGAAACATTCTTCGGTCTCTCCCAATTAATCACAGCTTCAACATTTGACGGATCCACCGCTACACCACCCTGTGATATAACGTGACCAAGAAAACTAACTTCCGACATCCAGAACTCGCACTTGCTTAACTTAGCAAAAAGTTGCTTCTCTTGTAAGATCGATAAGACGATTCTCAAATGTCCTTCGTGCTCTTGTGGAGTACGGGAATAGATAAGAATGTCATCAATGAAGATCACAACAAATTGATCCAAGTAAGCTTGAAATAACCGATTCATATAGTCCATAAAAACAGCTGGAGCATTAGTCACACCGAAAGGCATCACTAAGAATTCGTAATGACCATAACGGGTCCTAAATGTAGTCTTAGGTACATCGGAACTCTTCACTCGGATTTGGTGATAACCCGACCGTAAATCAATCTTTGAGAACACACAGGCTCCTTTCAACTGATCTAATAGGTCATCTATCCTTGGCAAGGGATACTTGTTCTTAATGGTGACTTTATTCAGCTGACGATAGTCAATACAAAATCGCATCCCGCCGTCCTTCTTCTTTACTAACAAAACTGGGGCTCCCCACGGTGAGAGACTAGTTCTAACAAAATGCTTAGCCAAAAGCTCTTCCAATTGTTCCTTCAGTTCTCTCAATTCAAGCGGTGCCATCCGATACGGAGAAACGGATATAGGAGCCGTTCCCGGTACCAGGTCAATAGAAAATTCCACTTCCCTCACCGGAGGAAGAGAAGTTACATCTTCGGGGAAAACTTTCGAAAACTCACAAACTACAGGAATATTCGAAACTTGAAGGTCGCTACTCCCTTCCTTAGTGAGAACCAAAAGAACATATTTCCCTTCTTCGAACAAGAAATTTATTATTCCAATCGTACCTTCTAGGATAGTTGTTAAGACATCTTTCGGGGTAGCATCAACAGATGGAATGATGATGAGCTTTTCTTTACACCCAATAAACACCGAATTAGCAGAAAGCCAATCCATTCCCAAAACGACATCAACTTTCTTAAGTGGTAAGCAAATAAGATCAACCTGGAAAACTCTACCGTCCACAGACAAAACACAGTTTTCACACATCGACGATGTCTCGACTATTTCATCCATGGCGGTAGTGACCACCATAGGAGGAGACAAAGGAACGGACTGCAACCCAAGTCGCTTCATACATTATATCGATACAAAAGAGTGCGTAGCTCCGCAATCAAAAAGAACAAAACAAGGAAATCCGTTAACGAAGCACGTACCGGAAATTAAGGAATTGTCACTCTTCTTCTTCCTTGCATCTAAGGTATAAACCCTTCCTTGTGTCTGAGTCCTATTCTGAGGACAATCTCTCTTCAGATGACCCATCTTCTGACATTGGTAACACTTCACATTGTCCATGCCACACCTTCCATAATGCATCTTTCCACAAGTGCGACACACCGGAGGTGCGCTCGCCCTTGAATCCTGAACTTGCTTTCCCTTGAAGGCTTATTGCCTAGGCCTGAATTGTTGGTTGGATCTTCCACGATCCCCTTGATTCGCCCTACTCGTAACACCTTCCGCTTGGACTTTCTTCAAACTATGTTCACCTACATAGCATTGCCTTAAGACTTCAGCATAAGTAGCGAACTCCCTCTGAGATACACTATGGGATATTTCAGCTCTAAGTCCAAAAAGAAATTGGTCCACCTTCCACCTATCATCTGGAGCATACATAGCCTGCCTAGAATAAGCAGCCATATCTTCAAACTTTTCAGCATAACTGGCCACAGTCATACTACCTTGTCTTAGTTGTTGAAAATCAAATTCTTTCTCAGTTCTCAAAGAGCTTGGAAAATACTTCTCCATGAAAACAACCTTGAACTGCTTCCAAACCTTTGGCACTTCCTGAATAACCATTAAAGCAGAGGCACTCTCCCACCATCTCATAGCGGGACCCTTCAATGAGTGAGAGGCGAACAACACTTTGTTCTCCTCGCTGCACTGGACTATCAAGAAAATCCTCTCCATACCAGAAATCCATTCGTGAGCCTTCATGGGATCTAATCCACCATGAAATTCTGGGGGATTCATGCGGATAAAATCTCGGAATTTCCCACCTTCAACTTCTGGAAAAACTACCGTAGGATGCAAACCTCCATTCATTTGTTGCACCATTTGCTGCATGAATAGATTCTGTTGCTGCTGCATCTGTTGCATGAACTGATATAGAGGAGCATTGTCATCGCCGCCTGGCGGACTCGTCCCTTGAGGGGTGGTGCGGGGTCTACCATGAGTGTTTCTACGTCCATCAGCCATGTTCCTAAAGGTCATACAAATAGGATTAAGTTGATCAGACTCAATGCCATAAATATAACACTTAAGACCAAAGGCGACACAACGTATATGAAACAGAAAGAAATACTCATACTATTTCACGGCTAGGTCGAGGATACGACCTGCTCTGATACCAACTGTAACACCCATATATAAAATCCATACATCAAAGCATAACTCATATATATGAATCCAAGTATTTGGTATTGAAATACAATAAGTTCCTAGATAACACATTAAACACATAATTGCCTCTAATACAAAACACCTAAGTTTAAGGCATTACATATACAAGATGTTCCAAAATGATAAAATATAAGAACTAGAACATAATAATGATCTCAAAATAACAACATAGCGGAAGCTAGCCATCAAAATGCAAGGAAAGATCAAACGACCTTGTCCTTACCCTTCTCTGTACCTGAAGCACCTGAAATATCAACAACGTGGGGTGAGATACATCAAATCTCAGTGGGTTCCTATCTTATAGATTCTCTCGGATTAAAGGGGTTCTAATAATCCTAACTCAAGTCCGGGGGAAAAGGGAAAGGACTCTTGAGTTCACATTACAATCCTCACACTATATGGAAACATGCCATGAGTTCATCAACTCAAAGTATCACTAATCGATAACCATACCAAGGTATCTCCCGTTCCCGCCCACTTCTACGTCTAGAAGGCGATTCGAGTCATAGATCCTTGTAACCTACTTGACATACGAATGGATTCGGGTTCTACGGGCCTTTTACCGTTATGAACCGTCACTTCACACGGACCTTTTACCGTCACAAGCATACGCTCCATGGGCGCCATTCGTACAGTATGGGGAATCAAACCTGCCAAGTAGTTGTGCATCTGTTTCAGAGGAGCTCGAGACCCTTGAAACGCACTCACAAGATAACCGGTTACGATTACGTGATCATAAACAACAACACGATTGTATTCGACAATCACAAGGCTATAATGCCTCCCGGCCTCTCATGCCGGTTCAAACCCATAAAGGTTAACCACATGTTCCATACTAGTGTTTCCAACTTCTAAATTCTCCTATAGTTCATAAGGGGTTTCCTCACTCTTTCTATTTCTTTTTCCATATTAACATGCGTTTTCAATTACAATCATGCTAAACAATAATAGGATAGGCCAAATACATCATGTCACAATAATAGAATAGTTTAACACAATTTAAAACACAATTTTCATCATTTCGAACTTTCCCGATTATTTAATCGGTCGGTAAAATCAACATGTTTTACTTCCATTGCGTACAATGTTTCCTCGGCTTTACATCGATATAAGGATCAATCGAAACCGATAAGCGAAACCAAAGTTATGAATTTTTCCGTCAAAAGTATAATTTTTTCAACTCCAAGGTCGCGCTCAGCGCGCCCTGGTCCGCGCTCAGCGCGCAACTCCCTGCCACGAGGGGTTCCAAGGATTAAACACCGCGCTCAGCGGGCAACCTGCACGCTCAGCGCGCAGCGTGATTCTCAGAAAAATACCCTGCGATAGCAGTACTTTGTCCACCCTCCAAAAATACTTTAGGGCATATTTAGAAGTCAACAGAGGTTCAACATCACAATTATATCAAGGTTTGATCACCACTAACTTCAAAACATCTCATTTCATAAAACATCCAATTATTCTAAAACCCTAACATTTCAACTCATCAAACATCAAATAGAAACATGAAAACAATCATCCCCACGTGATTCTATGAGCACACTAAACATTCATTTCAATTTCTAACCGATTTTATCCGTTAAAACATTGATTTCTACGATTTCGACCTAAAACTCATAATACCAAAACTCAAGAAAAGGTTTCTAGCTAAACCAACCTTGCAAAGATGAAGGAAATGATGAAGGTGAGATGAATGGTTGGAACTTTGAACAATGGATGATGATTTCTCTTGGAGTTCTTCCACTTTTTCCTCTTCTCCACTTTTCTCCTCTTTTCTTCTTTGTCTCTCTTTCTTACTATCTTTTTCTTTTTAAATCCAAATGAGAGAAAATACATATATAGTAAGCATTATTAAAACAATACTACTAAATGTCCAAAAATGTCTCTAGAGTCCAATAAAATAAAATGTCTCCGAAACAAATAAAATTAATTGGATTAATTCTAAGTACCGATATTACTCAAATTATTTTATCAAATAATTTCTCAGAGCAACCAGACTCAGTTGATCACAATGTAATATTATTCGGTGTAATAATTTACGGGGTATTACATGTACACACACAAAATAATAAAATGTAAAACCTTTAGATAACCCCTTTTTTTTTTAAAAGAGAAAATATCTAACTCTTGTTTAAAAATATTAAAAAAAAACAAATAAATTAAAACCTTTTGTTAAACTTTTTTTAGTTAGTAAAAACTTTTATAATAAAAACTCTTATTAAAATACTAAAATCAAATCTTTTCTAGTTAATAAGAAACTTTTTTAATAAATTATCTTTTTATTACATTAAAACTAAAGTAATAAGTTTTTTTTAATGTTTAAAACCTTTTTTTAGGAAAATCTTTAACCTTTTCAAATTAATAATCCCTAACATGATTCCTAAATAATATTAAAGCTTTTATCATTTTCCCTTGAAGTTATTAAACTCTTTTCTCAAGAAACCGTTCAGTTAGAATCCATCGCGCTTAATAGTACGCGTTTGTGTGAAATAGTTTAGTCTTGTTTGATGTCATGCCTTGTTTATGCTTTTGTTTGTTTATCATTTATATGTGATGTACTAAACCTTTCAAAAATATTAAAAATCTCGATCCAACGACGAGCCATTTTCTACATTTGTAAGTCGATCGCCTTTGGGCATCGCTACCAACCTTTGGTCACTAGACACAAGACTAGTCCACTTTGCAAACACTCTCGTTTAATTCTTTAATAATCGATTGCATTAATATCCAAGGGAAAACCCCATGCATGATAACCAATTATCGTGCATGGTGCATAACCATTTGCATTTCATATCCCCCCCTTAGTAACTCTTATGCCCTTAAGGTAAGGTTACAATAGACAACTTTAGGATAGACTTCCTAAGTTAGTCCCCCTTAATTTTGATTTTACAATTAAACTTTAGCTCACCTAATTCTCCACACAAGAGAATTAGATGTGAATCATCTCAAAGAAGGGACATACAATCCCATACCCCACAAATACAAACAATTCTCAAAACGGTGGTGGTTTCTTAAGATGATGACTCATCTTTTCTCCTAGACCTTTTCAAACAAACTTTAGTATCCTTCAGAGAGGAACTACACGTGCTCTGATTCCTTTTCCTGACAGGATATGTAGGCACAAGATGCGATATCTTGTCGAGCACACTTAGGAATATAATCTTAGGTCTTCCTACCCTTAAACCTGTTGCAAACAATTAACAAATAACGTAATAAAACAAGAGGTTCCTATAGAGTACTACAGATATCTAGGATGCTAACACCTTCCCTAGGTATAACCAACCCCCGAACCTTAGACTCTTTTGCATTTGCATTGCATATTGTGGTATATTCGATCTTTCTCCCTTCCCTTGGATAAATCAAAGACGGTGGTGAAATAAAAGAAATGCGATTCAAGTTAATATAATAGCTTGATATCCAATTCTCACCGCGACACTCGATTATTCAGACGAGATAATGAAGGACAACATAAAATGTTTTCACTTTACCCCTCAATTTTTTGAATAACCGTAAAAAATGTGTTGAACATAGAGTGAGTTTGATCCCCAATAACTACATAATTTTATTTTTAAAAGACACTACTTTTCCTCTCGATTATATCTATAACCAATGGAATATTATATATATATATATATATATATATATATATATATATAAAAGAAACATATATTATTTCATGTTTTATTAATTTACAATGTTATTTATATTTATATTTTTTATTGTTTCAATTTATAAGTATAATCTTTATCACTGTTGGAATCATCTTCATCACTATAAATTTGGGGTGGCAAATGCTGATATTCCGCTCCATTTGAACCTTGTGGAAGAACATATGTTGGATATTGTATGCATTTGTTTCTGATATAAAATTAAAAAAGGATTAGATTAATAAACCTAATTTTTTTTTCTGCTCTTGCAATCTATCACAATGATACTTTTACTTTGTAAAATCTCATGACACTTTGATCTCATGAATCCAAACAACATTTGAGTTTCTTGTGGATTCACTACTATCATATTTTAATATTCAAAATGATTTTAAATGGGGATTTTAGGTTTCATGAGGATCATTAATAGTAGTGTCTTTAGCGTTGATACTTACTAAATGGACGAAAAAATTGTTTAAGGACGCTGAAGAAATACGGTTATATTTTACCTCAATAAAATATGTTTGAATAAAACATTTTACCTTGGTTATTACTAAAAACCGAGGTAAAATGTGTTTCTTTTACGATAAAAAGTACTATAAAATATGTTTCATCCCAAGCGCCACATACATCTCGGTTTCTACTAAATGCGAGGGGAAAAACCTTTTTTTTTTTAATTACATTATTTACACAGAATATTTAAATAAATTGTTTAAACAAATCCAAATTTTAAAAGTGAATTCTTGGAGAACAACAAATCTTTTCAAATTTCTGATAAGTTATTTGTTCCTACCAAGAGATTTTTTTTGCACTTGTAATCCATCCCAAAGAGATTTCGTTATCTTGAGTAAATGTTTTCATGGCAAATTCTTTCACATGAAAGAGAATAAGATGATTATTTAGGAGTAAATTTCTTAGTTTTATTTGATTGACAACTTAGGAAGAATATTGAAGATTTTTTCTATCTTGCAATTCATCCCAACGAATGACGTATACAAGTTTTGTGCAACTACATATAAGTTAGGTTTAGGGTAAAATCTGAGTAACTAGTGGTTTAATAATAAAATCTCATAATCTGATCCCTCAGATATTAATATAACCGAAGGAATAAATTATTAATTTTAGCAAATAAAATAAAATAAAAAGAAAGGCACCACTTTTAAAGAAATAAACACATAAATTGTTGTTGTTGGATTCGAAGAATGTCCTAAATTATTTTTCCTCTCGTTTATATTTAGAAAACGTAGGGAATATATGATGTTTATTAAAAAAATTTAACATGGTGCGCCATGACATTTTACCTCGGTTTTTGGTTGGGTGAGGTGAAAGTTTTGTCATTTTAATTCTGGTTAAGAAGATCACTAAGATGTCAGACAGGATGTCGTGACACTGGATCTCTGCTTCTCACAAGGATTAAGGAAGAACAGAAGTAAACAACAGAACGAAAACAACACACAGAAATTGTTAACCCAGTTCGGTGATCAACAACACCTACGTCTGGGGGCGACCAAGCCAGGAATGAAATCACTAAGTAGAATTGGTTCTAAGCTAATCTCCAACGTTTACAACTTAGCACCTAGAAACTACCCTTCCTAGATTTCTACCTAAGACACTCCTAGGTATGAGACCCTTCTCAAATCCCTTCCAATCACAACAGTGACTGAAAATATTACAACTCAATAAATTGTCCTTCTCTAGTATTCACACAATACACGAGAGGCTCACAAATGTACAAACCCTAGTACTTCTAAACAGCTGCAATTTTCAACCAATAAACTAGGTTAAAACCATCCTACTTATATTGCAAAACACAACTGGACTTGGGCTTCAAAAGCGCAACAATTTTGCTCCTCAGAATCTGCGACCTATTCTTTTCTTCAATCCCAAGTTACCAAAAATTTCTCCTTACAAGGAAACCGCATATTCCATTTAGAATCTGAATCTCTAATTCCACAATCTCAGATGCCACTTGGAATCAAGTCATATTCCAATCACACCTGTCACCAAAATACAGTTATCCCAAAATTATAACAGACAAAGATGTCGAATCCACTTAATAGAACATCTTGTCTAACAACTTAACCTGCAGTTAGTTCATCATGTCAGGACATCTTGTCCAACATCTTTTTGCTAAGTTAATTTTACCAAAATTAATGCCAACCTCAAGAGCTTGGACTCATCAATTTCCCCCTTTGGAAAATTTTGGCTAAAACTAACTTTCATTGACTTGCAGAATCATATCAGGGAGACCACCATCAGAGCAGCAGCGGAAACTTAACATTGTCTCCCTCTTAATCAGTACAGATCTACTCCCCCCAGTGGTTAGTAGAAAATCAGCAGTGGTTAGTGATGTTAGTGTTTCTCCCCCTTTTTAGCCATAATATAACAAAGGCAGAAGGATTAACTTTCAAAAACCAATAGAACAGTTCATAGTACTTAAATTACACACCCAACAATAATAAAAATTATCCTGGGCAATCAGCCCTAACACAACCAAAAGTATAAACAAAACAAAATAAAGTAAAGAGAAGACAAATCTCAGAGGTCATCTTCAATTTCCTCATCTTCTTCTTCAGTTCCACCAGAACCATTATCAACATCTTCCACTCCTGCATCACAGTTCTCCTCAGCACCCTTCTCAGTATTTCCAGCATTGACTCCAGTGTCCTTGATTAGCTCAGCAGACAGAACTTGTATCAATTTTTCTAACTTCTCTTTTCTGGCAGTGCTTACCTTGATAATATCATCAAGCTCTTTGCATGTTGCCTTCAGCTGAGCAATGGTGTCCTCCTCTGAGGATGTAGCTACAGACGTTGGAGTGGATGTTGAGGCAGTATCTGAGACATGTGTGCCAGTAAACATCTTATGATATAGAGTCAGAGGTGGCTTTCTTCTCATAATAGTGTCACCAGATAGAATTATCCTAGGATATTCTTGAAGAATTATTTCGCAGATGAGTGATGGAAAGCAGATTGGCAATTTAACATCTGACGAGGTAGCTTGTTTCAGAATTTGATCAAAGATATATTCACCAAAATCAAAAAAAATTCTCTTTCCAATTTCATAGATAAACTTCCCAAGCCCATTTGAGATAGTTGAAGTGTGATTAGTAGGGACCCAATTCACAGTACCAATTCTGCGAAGAATGGCATATTTGATACTGAGCTTCCCAGCTTGCAGTTTCTCTTTGCTTGGCCAATTCTTCACAATGTTCCCAGTAATTTCCCTACAAATTTGATCATCTGAATCTTCAATTTCAGCATGAGGGCATTCACATCTGCCAAGGTACTTGTTTATCTCAGTAGGAGAAAATGTCACAACATTTCCCCTGACATACACTTTTAAGTAGTCATCACTTTTTCTATCATTGCAACCTTCTGGAATGTTTACAACAAACTCTTTAACCAGTTGCTCATAGCATGAGTCAAAATGAGAGACGGTCTTTAACAACCCAACTTCTTTAATCAAGTTCATCACTTCTTCCCACTTGAGGATATTCTGTCCCAGTTCTCTCTCCAAGGCAATTCTTCTATGATACACATGCTTCCATTTGTTGACCCTTACAACATCATGAAAGGAGATGTTGTCCATGGGAGCTTTAGGAAGTGTGACTGCTGTCTTCTTCGAAGCTGGTTTCTTTATGACATTTTGTCCATTCTTTGTCCCATCATAGTCTGATTCACTTTCAGGCTCTGCCTTCCTTTTCTTGGTTCCAACAGCAACCTTGCTCTAGGGCCTATGGGGTCCAACTGCAGTCTTCTTAGTTAGCTTGTTGGAGATGGCTACACCTTTATCTTTCCTTCTTCTTAATCGTTCTGACACACTAGGCTTGAGGCTTGTCACAATGACTTCATTATCAGAGGGAAAATCATCTAAATTGAATATTTTATCAGCCTGTTCTGAAGCCCCTTGTGTAGATAAAGATGTTTCATCATCTGTCCCAGCATTTTTTACTTTAGAGTCAACAAGGGTGTGCAGATTCCCTTCTGACACTTCATCATCATTTCCTCGTTTGTCAGCATTCTTCTTAGTTATATCCGGAACCTGAGATGAGTTGGGTGGCATAATCTGTGCAAGAGATATGGTGATTCCAACAACACTCACTCTGTCCCCCTGACTTATGAGTTTCTCTAAAATTTTATCAATCCTTTCATCTATGTTGAACCTTTCTATTCCTTTCTTAGGACTAACGAAAGCATCAAAGGTATTCGAAGGGTTACCTGGGAGGGTAGTTTTGGATCTTCTAATCGGATATTTGTCCGTTTTGCATGGCATGATAGCAAGCGGAGCAACATCATCTTCAACGTGTAGCTGCTTGGACTGTGACCTAGAACCATATATTTCTGATGTGTCCTTCTTGGTTGCACATATTGGAGATTGTTGAGACATCTTCACAGAAGCACGATATGCTTGTTCTTCAATCTTGAGTATGAACGAGTTCGAGAGGGTTAGAGCAAATTGAGAGTAAGTATTGTTGAAGCGGTTTTTAGTGATTTGATTTAGGAACCCTTGAATAGTGTTCCCACAAACCAAGTGAAACCCTAATTTGTCCTTCAGCATTTTCTTTGAACTTCTGTAACCCTTGAGGAGTTCAAGATGTCGCAGTTGGATGTCGTGACATCTTTTATGACATTATTCCATAGCGAAACACTTTCAGTTCCAATGTTTTGAGGGTAATCATTCTTATCTCTTGTCTCATAGGCAGAGTCTGTTGTGATGGTATAAGAGCATCTATTTTCAGTCATTTCCCTAAACATGGAGGCCTTCTGAAGAAGATTCTCCATCCTTGCGATAGTCTGAAGTTGTATTCTCCCATGGGTCATTTTGGTTAATCTTTTAATGTCCGTATCTGAGGATGGTTTATGAAGTCTTTCCATCTACAAGGCAGTCCACACATAAGAGTTGTTCTTTGATCTGAATCCTTTCATGATAATTCTACATTTATCATCCAAAACTTGGCATTCAGATCTGGTGAAATTGAATTTTAGGCCTTGATCACAAAGCTGACTAATGCTGATCAAATTTGTAGTTAATCCCTTTACAAGCAGCACATCGTCTAGTCTAGGATTCCCAGCGTGATCCAATCTTCCTACTCCTCTAATATTTCCCTTGGATCCGTCTCCAAAGGTGACATAGTTGGAGGAATTAGGCTCTATATCCACCATATAGCCCTTGACACCAGTCATGTGTCTTGAACATCCACTGTCGAAGTACCACCTTTCTTCAGGGTACTCTTCTTGATATGAATGGGCTACCAGAGCCATAGACTCATTCTTGGAACTCTTTCTCTTTCCATTATTCCTACCTTTAGGATATCCATGTAGCTTGTAGCAATAACGTTTAATGTGGCCATACTTGCCACAATGATGGCATTTCCAGTTTTGTCTTCTCTGATGTCTATAATGATGTTGTGACATTCTATTTGGCATTGTCTATTTTCTTTTGATTAGATTGAGACTGCATTCTGGACCATTGTAGCCAAGTCCTCTGACATCTCCAGCATTCCTCCCAGCTTAAAGAATTTCATCTAGAATACCAGAATTGATGTTGAGCATCCTAACATTATTGGTCACACTTTCAAGCTTGGAATTTACCACAACCACTTCCTCCTCAAGATCGGAGATGACATCAAGATGTTTTTCTCTTTCAGCCTCAAGGAGCATAATGATCTTGTGTTGTCCTTCTCCCAGTTGGCAGATTTCAGCACAACTTTTGTAGACCTCTTTGAAGGATTTGATTAGATCATCATAGGATATATCTCCAATCTCTGATTCTATATCAGAATCAAATATTCATGTAAGATCAGAAACTTGTTTAGGTGATTCTCCATCACTTGCAGACTCATCTTCAGACCAGGATGTAATGAGTCATTTCTTCTCTTTCTTCAGAAAGGTAGGACACTCATACCTGATGTGTCCGTATCCCTCACACTCATAGCATTTGATTCCTTTTCCCTTATCATCCTTTTCTTCATACTTAGAGTTTCTTCTAAGGTCATTTCTTTTAAAGTTGTTGAATGTTAGAGGCTTAGCATTCGATCTTGCTTCCCCCTCCATTTTCTTCAGCAATTATCTGTACTGCTTTCCAAGAAACACAACATCCTTAGACATCACTTCAATAGAGTTTATGTTTTCTTCATCATGATCTGACATCAAGGCCAAACTTTTCTTTTTATCAGATTTTTCATTCAGTCCCATTTAAAAAGTTTGTAGAGAACCCATGAGCTCATCAACTTTCATAGTAGCTATGTCCCGAGCTTCGTCTATAGCAGTCACGTTCATGTCAAATCTCTTGGGAAGAGACCTTAGAATTTTTTGGACCAACTTGGCTTCAGGAATTTTCTCTCCAAGGTCACTAGATGTGTTGGCAATATCAACAGTGTTCATGTGAAAGTCATGTATACTTTCATCTTCTCTCATCCTCAAGTTTTCAAACTTAGAAGTGAGAAGCTGAAGTATTGAGGATTTGACACGAGAGGTACCTTCATGAGCAGTCTTCAGGATTTCCCACGCATTCTTTGCAACAGTGCAATTCTTGATGAGTCTGAAGATGTTCTTGTCCACCCCATTGAACAAGGCATTAAAGGCTTTGGAGTTTCCTTGAGGAAGCTTATCATCTTCATCATCCCAATCTTCTTCAGGTTTTAGCTCCTCAGTGAGCTTCCCATCTTTTTCTTTGATCTTTGGTGGATCCAACCCCTAAACCACAGACTTCTAAGCCTTTCCATCCATCGACTTGATAAATGCCACCATGCGCACATTCCAATATTCATAATTGGAACCATCAAGTATTGGTGGTCTATTCAGAATTCCTCCTTCTTTATCCATCGAACCATAAAATATTGTTCCTGAAGCTCACCTAGATACAGAGTAGGAAACCAGGCTCTGATACCAATTGTAATTCTGGTTAAGCAGATCACTAAGATGTCAGACAAGATGTTGTGACACTTGATCTCTGCTTCTCACAAGGATTAAGGAATAACAGAAGTAAACAACAGATCGAAAACAACACACAGAAATTATTACCCCAGTTCGGTGATCAACAACACCTACATCTGGGGGCTACCAAGCCAGGAATGAAATCACTAAGTAGAATTGGTTCTAAGCTAAACTCCAACGTTTACAGCGTAGCACCTAGAAACTACCTTTCCTAGATTTCTACCTAAGAAACTCCTAGGTATGAGACCCTTCTCAAATCCCTTCCAATCACAGCAGTGACTGAAAATATTACAACTCAATAAACTGTCTTTCTCTAGTATTTACACAATACATGATGTCATACCCCAAATTTTAACCATTAAGATTTCCCATCATTGTGCAAATCATCATCACAATATGGGTGTATCATTATTCCTCATTAGTCTCCTCGAAGATGGGTGAGCATCCACAACAATCAAAATTAGGGTTTCAAGCCCTCTCAGAGCTCTTAGACAAAGGATCAATCAAGGAATGACATGATCTTCAACTTGTCTAACCTCTCAAACATACAATGGATCAAGAGGACTCTCACATCAAGGATTAAGCACAAGGTTGCAACAGTCCAAGTGGATTAAGCCTCAAGATCGCCAGTGTCTCCAAATTAGGGTTTTGGTCGACCAGGGCCTCCAGATGGAAATTTTCCTCTGGGCATGAGCCAATGCTTCAAAGCATAACCTAAAATTCTCCATGGGACATCATGAACCCAATCATCAAGTCAATTTGGCTTCAGGGGATGCATTCATAAAAAATTAGGAATTAGGGTTTCTTGACCTAATTCACCCTTAAGTTGACTTTTGGGACAAAACATGAGCCAAGACCTCAAGATATGATTTAAGGGTCCCTAATACACTACATTGATCCATTTGCAATAATGGATTAATCCAAGAAGCTTGATCAACAAGTTTCAAATGCATCAGAACCACAATTAGGGTTTCACGGGAAAAGTCAACTGTGTCTTTGACTTTTGACCCAAGCATGCTCCCAAACCTTGGGACATGATTCAATACACCCTATAACACCTATGAAATCAATACATCAAGTTTGATTTAGGTCAAGAACTTGATTTCATAGAGGATCGCACAGTTTGGAATTCATCTGATAAAAAGTCAACTGTGCACAAAAGTCAAACTTTGACTTTTTGAGATTTTTCACAATTATGGTTCTTTGACCCTAAAATGATGTTAATGTGTGATTGGAATCATCATTCATCAAGAAAAATCAAGAAAAGTGGGATAACTTGTAAAAGGGGTAACCATAAAAAACTTAGAAATTTTCTAAGTTATGGAACAAAGTGGCTAGGGTACCCACTTTGGAGGATCATATCTCCTAAACCACAAGGCCATTTTTCCCCATTCAAGGCTGGATTTGTAGCTCTCATGGCCCTCTACAAAAGCTTCAAACACAACTCATTCTAATTCCTCATGGATTTTAAGTTATGGAATGATCAAAATCACAAAAAGTGAAAATGTCACTTTTTTCCAACACTTAGTGAAATTTTCACGAAGTCAGAATCTGCCTTCACTTTTTTCCAAATGTAGGGGCATTTTTAACTTGGATCCAAAAAGTATCAAAACCAACTATGATCAAACAGTTGTTGTATCATATGAGAGCTTTCCAAAATGGACAAGAACTCCATCAAATTCCACTTGAGCCATGAGATATGACAATGGCAATATGCCTTGCTGAAAACTGTCAAAGCAAGGCAGATTTGTGCATTTTGTTCGATTTGCCAAATTTGTACAAATGACAAAGACACTTATCCATCTGAACACCTCAGGGGGAGACCAAGGAGGGACAAATAGTGATCCCAAGCCTCCCAAGTCTTTGGAACCAAAAGTAGCATGCCAAACCTAGAAATGCCTAAAAGAGGGACAAGACTCCAATTTTGGATTGGAGCATTTAATGGATGCACCAAAGTGGCATGGACTGAGCCATCCCCAACTGAATTCAGTCAAGACTTATCCAAGACCAAGGGAACCAGCAGTCTGTGCCCTAACCTCTAGTCAATGGCTAGAGGAGACTTGGATTCTCATTGCTCAACATTGGCCAAACCTCTGCTGCAATTTCCATTCACTATTGCAGCCAAAACAAACTTGCTCTACTATAAAAAGAGCTCAATTGTGTTCAGTTTGAGTACACCAAAGCACTACAACACTTCCTTTCCTCAAAATCTCTTTCTCTAGGCAAAAATACCTTCTTTAGCAAGGTAACTCTGAGTTTTTGAGTTAGAGAGAAATTCCACCATAGCTCATGATCCAAACACATCCAATATGTCATATCTAAGCTGTCCAAACTCTCACAAGTGATCTGTAACACCAAAATCACAAAGTCACCTTTCAAAGCCTCAAAATAGGACTTATGTGCATTTTTCAAGCCATGTCTTGATTCAGTCACTTTCTAAACCAGATAAAACCTCAAACACGCTCCAAATATCATCCTTGAACTGTCCCAAATGGTGCCACACATCTGGAACACCATTTGAGAGAATTGTTATTTTGGACACTTTTTCCCCTTTTGCAAGAAAGAGCTCAAACTTGTTCCTGAGGTTTCCAACTGATTCCAACCATCCTATAAGATTCTAAGAGATCATTTGAGGGTGTCCAAAGCATCAAATCATTTCTGGAACAAAGCTCTTGACAGATTGCACAAAAGCTCCAAAAAGAGGTAAGCATCACAACTTGGATTCTTTGAATCATGCTTTCTTTTTATGTCCACTGATCATGCATCTCTTATACATGTTATATGTATTGTGTTTGCACCAATTTATCATGTAATTCATGCTTGTACCAAGAGATGGCACAGAAAATGCAAATCATGGCCTATTTCAAAACCACTATCAAATTTTTCAATAGGAGCATGATCTGTAAAAAACACCACCTCCATTGGATTCCTTGTGAAATTCTAGGCAGGATAGACCTAAATTTTGTCCCAATCCATGGAGAAATGAGAAATTTATGGCCTTCACATTTTCAACCAAAATCTTGCCTTGCCTTGCCTTGGGCCAAGACAAAAACAAGGCAAGCCTTGTATATTTGTGGTTGTGTTTCAATCAACGGATGTATCACCACCCCAGTGGTAAGGCGCGCGCCCTATACACAAGAGGTCTGGGGTTCGAATCCCCCTCGCCCTAGATCCTCTTTTTGTGATTTTTTTTCACTTTTTATTGTTTTTCTTATTATTTTTAATGATTTGAAAAATTAATAACTCCATCAATTTTAAATATTTTTGATTGGTTCTTTTTGCAAAAAATCACAAAAATGTTGAAATATTTTATTCCACAAAAAAATCAAATTTATATTAGTTATTTAATATAATTAGTATTTTTGTGGATAAATTCATTTTTAATTGTTTTTAAACATTTAAAAGTGAATATTTACTTTGAAAATCAAAACCAAATGAGTTCTAAATCATCTTATGATTAAAACTTCATTTTTCAAACCTTAAACAAAAATCACAAATGGTTTATTCAAACTTATTTGGTATTTTTATCATTTTATTTGATTTTCTTTAAATATTCACTTTTAAAGGAAAACAAAAATTAGGGTTTCTTTGATTTTCACCCTCACAAATCATTTTCAAACACTCATGGGCCTCTATTAGAGTGTAAGACCCAATCCCTTTGTAAGTACACCACTTTTTGGGCCTCAGTCATTGAATAAGTCCCACTGTATTTTCAAAAACAACGACGCGATCGTCGCCTTTTTAACAAAATCAACTGGGCCTCTGCTTGAGCTGTAAGCCCCATCACTTGTACAAAATTACCTTTGGGCCTCTAATAGAGTGTAAGACCCCATCCCCTTTTAACCAAAACATTTTTTGGGCCTCAGATATTGTATAAGTCCCTCTCCGTTAAAATAAAATCTCGGCGCGATCGCCAGTTCAAAAATCAAATCATCTGGGCCTACCCTCGTGTTATAAGCCCCATTTCTTTTCTTTAAAACTCTTTGGGCCTCTTGGAAGAGTGTAAGACCCATCCCTTTGAACAGAAAACCTTTTTGGGTCTCAGTCACTTATATAAGCCCCTTTGTACAAATTCAAAATAACAGTGCAATCACTGATGAAACCCTGGGCCTCTCCTTGAGCTGTAAGCCCCAACAATCTTTTCAAAGCACTTTCTCCTTTGATTTAGATTATAATATTGTTATCAAAGCTTTCTTTGTTGAACAACTAACAAACCAGCATGGAAGCTCTACAACCGAGTAAGTGTTTATCCGCTTTCTTTATCCGTTTTCATATATATATATATCTGTATTGTGGGGCTGCTCACTGTAAGTCATCTTTCACAAACTTTTATATACTTGAAAAATATCAACTGTGTAATACTAGTATTGTTATTTAGAGTTTCCCCCGGCAAATACGTCTAGCACTAGGTAAAGCCCTGTTGGTCACTCTTAAATACAAACAAAACTATATCCCCATAGGATTACCAGATACAGTCTTCCCTCCTCTTGGGGTTAAACAATATGGAGACGTGAAAGGCAGCATTCTCAGTGAACCCTTTCTCAGTCTGTCACTCTTAGACATTGTCAAAGAAACTCTACTCCCCAGAGACGATCTTTTCTCGGTGAATGGCATCTCTTGAGTTTCTTCAAACCTCAAACTTTCATGAAATCATCTCTTCTCGGTGAATTGCATTTCTTGAACTTCTCTTGGTTTGGGACCCACATGCTTCTTAAAAGCATCCCCGCCTCCTCTTGGACGTTGTACAAGGACCCTTCGGCTTCTTAAAAGCTCTCATGCCTTCTCTTGGGGTTAGTACATGGACCTAGAGACCTCTACAGGTATAGGAACAGAACCTATTAATCAATTTTCTAGAGCTGTCTTTCTAAGTCAAGTGTCAGACCAGTTAATGGGTTGACCTTCATCCTTTAACATACCAGCCATCTCTTGGGCATCATACAAAGATCATTCGCTTATCTGAGAATCGACTTCTCAAAACACCAGTAGACTTGGACAGTCGCAATACCCTTGGATTTCCCAGGAAATAACCCTGATCCTCTGATCAATACCAAAGCACAACCTTACCTTTAATCAGTCCCTTTATAAGAACTGATTTTCTCTTTTATCCAACATACTGGACCTATCACTAAACTGAAACAGTCACCAACAAACATAGCCTCCTCTTGGGCTATGTACAATGATTCTCCCCAGCGGAGCTAACCTTTTCAGACTCTCTTGTTGAGTCACCCGCTTTCAGCCTCCATCTCGGGCTTCGTACGAGATACAAAACACTCTCTTGGTGAGTATAAAAGACCCTCTTGTTGGGTCACAAACCTTTCAGCCTCCATCTCGGGCTTCGTACGAGATACAAAACACTCTCTTGTTGAGTATAAAAGACCCCCTTATTGGGTCACAAACCTTTTAGCCTCCGTCTTGGGCTTCGTACCAGACACATATAAAAGCACCCTCTTGTTGGGTCAATAGCCTCCTCTTAGGCTTTGTATAAGGAAAACCCCGGTTGAGTCAATCAACCTTTTAGTATCAAATCTGTGCCTTGCTCAAAGCATACAAACATCAACAACTCCTCTTTAGAGATGACAAATCCTCTCTCGTGCCAAAACCCTTCAGCTTCACATCTTGGGCTTTGAACAAGATACAAACCACCTTCAGCTTCACATCTTGGGCTTTGAACAAGATACATATACTCCCTTTAGCTTCACGTCTTGGGCTCTGAACAAGACACCAAAATAACTTTTTCCCTCCCATAGAATAGGAGGAACTATGATCGCTCTGATTTCCCTGTTTCATTAAATGGGAATACGTAGGCATAAGATTGAAAAATCTTAGCGAGCATACTAACCAAAAAACCAAAAATCCCATACCTTCATACATCAATCATAAAGCATCAGTCCTAACATCCTACCAATAGCCTAGACACTGTTTTTAGTTAATAACCCAAAGGGAGAACCCCGTATTTTGATAGCATCTGTAAACCAACAGTTTTGACTGTTTAACCTCAATTTGCAAGCAGGGTTAATTGGAGACATCTATTTCCCTTCCTTAATCAGCGTAATAGGATAAAAAATGAATCGAACTGTAGTACCAAAGCGATAGTGATTCGAAACCACAAAAATCGCGCTACACACGAGAGGCTCACAAAAGTACAAACCCTAGTACTTCTAAACAACTGCAACCAATAAACTGGGTTAAAACCATCCTATTTATATTGCAAAACACAACTGGACTTGGGCTTCAAAAGCGCAGTAATTCTGCTCCTCAGAATTTGCGAACTATTCTTTTCTTCAATCCCAAGTTACCAAAAATGTCTCCTTACAAGGAAACCGCATATTCCATTTAGAATCAGAATCTTTGATTCCACAATCTCAGATGCCACCTGGAATCAAGTCATATTCCAATCACACCTGTCACCAAAATACAGTTATCCCAAAACTGTAAGAGACAAAGATGTCGAATCCACCTGATAGGACATCTTGTCTAACAACTTAACCTGCTGTTAGTTCATCATGTCAGGACATTTTGTCCAACATCTTTCTGCTAAGTTAGTTTTACCAAAATTAATGCCAACCTCAAGAGCTTGGACTCATCAGTCATGAAATGTATTATTTGTAGTAATGTGTACTACTCATTTTGTCACCAAAAAGACCTGTTTTTCATGTAACTAAAGCTTCACATGGTTTATTCTACATGAATTGTTACGAGTGGGGAGACGTGTTAGGTCATCACGAGGAGAATCCAAATTAGGTCAAGTGCAACACATAAGTGAAAGAAACACCACATATTCACCCAAAAACTTAAGGTGATAGGTGTATGTGCCCTCTCACTTATAAAATGCCCCGCATCCACTTTTCCAAGAAATCTGAGACTAACAACTCACACTTGTGCACAACAATCTCTCCTTCAAGTGTGAATCCATCCACTACGCTCCCCATCAAACAGAAGCTCTTTCATCCAAATACTTGTATCGTCGTTGCAAGCACTTCAATGGGATACGCTTCCTGACGACCACCATATCAGGAAGACTTTTGAAACAATGATTCAGTCCCTTAATTGAACCATCAGCTCTGATACCACTGTTGGTTCATCATGAGGAGCATCCACATTGGGTCAAGAGAAAACACACACTTGAAAGAGACATCACATATTCACCCCAAACCTTAAGGTGATAAGTCTATGGGTCCTCTCACTTATAAAGTGGTCAACCTCCAGTTTTTGAAACAATGTGGAACTAATAACTCACACTTGTACACAATAACATGAAGGAAAATGAAAAATATATTTACATGATGCACATGGACACGTGGCATAGTATCGACACATCAACAGTTAAGATATGGTGTGAGAAAGAGAATTGCTAACGAAAAGTGTTTAGAATCAATCAGAATGCATATGTATAAATTAAAATTAACATGCATCAATTGCATTAATTGTATTACCTTATTGTATACAACACATATGAATATAAATATACTATAGTGTGGTCTCATTAGACACATAACATTATACATGTAATAGTTTTTCAATATGGTATCAAAAGCTACGGGTTTAACGATCATTTATTGTGTGGCCTAGAAACCTTGGCACGCACGCCCACAATACACAATTACATTGCAGGTCTCCATTCTCTGCCACCACACATCCAATCACTGTAGCACTACCACCACTGTGTTCGCAATCCTCTAACAAACACATGCGCACTACACCAGATCCATTTTCCAGATTCATTTTACCCATTTTAATATTCGTTCCGACCATCACTGTCCTTCCCACCACCAAGTTATTTTGTTTTCACATTTTTTAACCATCAACTCTAATGGAAGATCAATCAACAATTGATTCTATCACTTTTATCAAAGTCCTGCTCATCCTGTGCAAGAAACTAACTACGACATCCAACTACAACATATGGGTCGGTGCCATCAAGTTATGATTTCAAGGCCAAGGACTTAAAGATCTTTAGACCAAACAATTGAAGGGTATAAGCACCATTAATCACACTGAATGGAAACAAACTAGTGCCTATCTATGGATTGTGTCTTGGTTTTCCATAACTGCTAATCTTCAAGCGCAATATCAAGCCTTTTCCATTTTCTGAGGATTGGGTAAAGTCTAAGAAAGTCTTCTCGAATGATGCCCATTATCTTTACAATGTCATCCTTAATCTTAACTCTTTAAAATTGGAGAATATGGATATGTACGCTTATCTGAGAAAGCTTGATTCGTTGCAGAATAATTTTTCAACCCTAATGACATTTACAAATGATACACCAATACATGAAGTTTTTCATTATCAAGGAACTTATCGGTCTACCACCAGAATTCAATTTCGTATGTAACAAGATTTTATCAGGATCCATTGTTCTAGACAATGAATCAGTTAGAGAATAAATGTTGCACTTGGCTAGTCCTAATGCTTTTCGATAGGTCTCTACTCCATCTCCCAGTGAATCATCTGCTCTTGATTCCCACTACAATGGTTTTGGTGGACGAAATGGAGGACATTGTATATATTACAATAGTTATAGTCTTATTGAAGCTAAATGTCGTATAAAGGCAAGAGAACAACAACGACAACCTAGGGTTTCTATTGTTGCTCAACCAAATATCACCAAAAATGTTATTATTTCAACCGTTGATTACAATAAGTTCCTTCAGTTCAAAGCATCCCATCAACCATCATCTTCTACTGCTGATATGTTCCAAAATATGGTAAATGGACACATGGAACTAGGGCACTTATTGACTTATTTCATAAGTTTCGAGCATAAGAACTCCAACCATAGTGCAAATATTCGATACTAGTCAATTATGCATTGCATAAATGATTATAACCATTTTTTGTAGGTATTCTTACTCACCTTGAAAATTTGTCAAGTAAAGCATGGGTTTGAGCTTCACTAGCCTCGCTCAGCGAGCCATCATGAACACCAGGCAAGTGGAGTCAGAAACTACAAGAATTCCAAAATCAACAGTCTCGCTTAGCGAGCCATAGAAAGCACCAGACGAGAGATGGTAGAAAGTTCAAGAATTCCAAAATTATTCTTCTTGCATAGCGAGCTATAGCGAGCACCAGGTGAGAGAAGGCATAAAGTTGAAGAATTTCAAAATTTGTCTTCTCGTGCAGCAAGCCATAGAGAGCTCTAGGAGAGCAAAGTAAGAATGTCCAATATCCCTAAACTCAACAGTTTTGCCTAACGAGACCTAACGAGGTCGGAGCGAGAAAGCTCGCTAAGCGACCCAAACTCTCGCTAGGCGAGGAAGGGCGGTTTCAGGAAGGCGGTTCAGAACTCTTCACGGTGAAGGATGGTCATCTCGCTAGGCAAGACATTTCCTCACTAAGCGAAATCGAAGTTTCAGGACCAGTATGAAATGCATTCAAACATTACCAGAAAGGATCATCACACTTTTCCAAAGATAAAAAATAGAGTAAAAACAAGGGAGATCTATAACTCGGAGATTCGAAGGTGGATACGCAACAATTGTTGAGAAATCAACTTTGATGCTAATTCATCTCTATTCTTATCATTTGTACCAAACTATCATGACAATGAGTAACTAAATCTCTCTCTTGTTGGGATAGATGTAATTAATCATACTCGTATATATTCTTTTTAATCATGATATTATCGATAATCTAGTTATTCATTACTATTAATGATTGTCCTTGCTTTCAATGTGTAGCAAGCGATTTTTGTCGGTGACGCGACCACCTTATCGCTGGGTTTTCTCCTCACCGCAATGAGAAGGAGTGGGTGCTACTTTCTGATTTATTATTTATCCCGTGAAGCTAGAAGGGAAAGGGAAGCTATCTAAAACTAACCTTGCACGCGAATGTTTAACTGAACAAACACTTAAAAGAGATTGGGGGGTCTGGGGTCAGGTTATACAATGGGGAGTTGTCAATTACCCATCCTATATGTGGTTATCCACAGGATATTAGCTTTAGGTTTCGCTTTGTACTTGATGGTGTTTATCCGTTAATGGGTTGGGAAAGTTTCTTGGGAAATATGAGTGACGGATTGAGTTTTGGTTGATGTTCGGGTTTTCCCGATGTTTTTGGTGAGGTACTGGACCTAAGTTTTGATTGATATGAAGGTACTGGACCTAGAGTTTTTGTTTGGTATGCTCGCTAAGATTTCACAATCTTATGCCTACTTATTCCCGTTTAAATGAAACAGGGAAATCAGAGCAATCGTAGTTCCTCCTATTCTAAGGGAGAAAAAATATGTTTTGGTGTCTTGTTCAAAGCCCAAGATTGAAGCTAAAAGGTTTTGACAAAGAGAGAATTTGTCATCTCTAAAGAGGGATTGTTGATTTTTGTGTGCCTTGATCAAAGCCCAAGGTGGAAGCTAAGAGGTTGATTGACTTCACTGAGGAAGTCCTTATCCAAAGCCTAAGAGGAGAATGGATAAGACCGACTCAAAACGAGAGTGTATATATTGGTGTCTTGTACAAAGCCCAAGATTGAGGCAAAAAAGAGACTGACTCTTTGGGGACATCATTATACAAAGCCTAAGAGGAGGCTGGATGCTTGACTTTTCTGGGGAATGTGTTCTATTTGTCTTGTATAAAGCCCAAGATTGAGGCTAAAAGGGTTTTGACTCCGTCGGGGAGGTCTGTATGGGTCTTGTACAAAGCCCAAGATTGAGGTTGAAACGGGAAATTTACCTGACACTGGTGAGGGTATTTTTATGTGTCTTGTACAAAGCCCAAGATTGAGGCTGAAATGAGTTTGACTCTTGCTGGAGAGTATTATCGGTCTTGTACAAAGTCCAAGATTGAGGCTGAAAAAAGTTTGACTCTGCTTGGGAAATCATTCCTCAAAGCCTAAAAGAAGGCTGAGAGGAAATGACTTTACTGGGGAAGATATATGTCCCAAGCTTAAGAGATGAAGATTCTTGTCTTGTACAAAGCCCAAGATTGAGGCTCAAAGGGTTTGACTCAACAAGAGAGTTCTTTAATCTGTCTTGTACAAAGCCCAAGATTGATGCTAAAAAAGGTTGACTCAACAAGAGAGTCTGAAAAGGTGATTGACTCAACAAGAGAGTCTGAAAAGTGATTGACTCAACAAGAGATTCTGAAAAAGTGATTGACTCAACAAGAGAGTCTGAAAAGTGGTTGACTCAACAAGAGAGTCTGAAAAGGTTAGCTGTGTTGGGGAAAATCTTTGTACAATGCCCAAGAGGAGGCTATCTGTGTTGAGGAGAGGTCATTATACAAAGCCTAAGTGGAGGCTATCTTTCTGCTAGGGGAATATTGAGATCCCGAGGTAGGACCAAATAGGGAATCAACTCTTGCTGAGGATTACAGAAGAGTTGAGGTATCAGATGCCTTGAGGTTCTGATTTAGGATAGTGTTATCTGATAATAAACTGACCCTGATTGGGGATTTTTTAGGAGAGAGACTGAGGTTTAGCTTTGCTGGAGAGACCGGGGTTTCTCCTATGTTTGTAGGGAGCTTGAGAATGTCTTTGAGACTCAAGGGGATTAGACTGTCCAATTCTACTGGTGTAGAAGAGTTTTATCTTTTGTTTGATTCCCAAGAGGTGGCAGGTGTTTTAAGGGTTGAGAATCAACCCTAAGATTGGTAAGAGGTTTGACACTGGAAAGACTGCTCTAGCGAAGGATGACTAAGTTTTGTCTTATACCCTTAAGAGGTCTTCAGGGTCCTTGTATTAAGCCCAAGAGAAGGCGTGAGAACTTCTAAGAAGCCGGAGGGTCCTTGTACAAAGCCCAAAAGGAGGCGGGGATGCTTTTAGGAAGCCTGTGGGTCTCAAACCAATAAAAGTTCAAGAAATGCTATTCACCGAGAATAGATCATTTAGTGAAAGTTCGAAGGTTTGAAGAAACTCAAGGGATGCTATTCACCGAGAATAGATCAACTCTGGGGAGTAGAATTTCGTTGACAATTTCTAGGGGTGACAGCCTGAGAAAAGGTTCACGAAGAATACTGCTTTTCAATTTGTTCCATATTGTTTAAGCCAAAGAGAAGGCAAGACTGTATCTAGAAATCCAATGGGGATCTAGTTTTGTCTGTATTTAAGAGTGACCAACAGGGCTTTACCTAGTTCTAGACCTAGTTATCGGGGAAAACTCTAAATAACTATACTAGTACATATACAGTGGATATATGACAAGTATTTAAAAGGGTATGAAAGAAGACTTACCGTGCACAGCTTCCCATAATACAGTTATATATATATATATATATATATATATATATATATATATATATATATATATATATATATATATATATATATATATATATATATATATATATATGAAAGCTGTTAAAAACTTACAGGCGAGCAAGCTTCCATGCTGTATTATTAGTTGTTCAAAGAAATTAAAGAAAGTTTTGAGAACAACATATATATTTGAATCTAAATCAAAAGAGAAGTTGTTTTGAAAAGATTGTTGGGGCTTATACTCAAAGAGAGGCCCATGGTTTAACAGTGATCGCACCTTTACTTTGAATATCGTCTCGGGACTTATACACCGACTGAGGCCCAAAGAGGTTTATTTACAAAAGGGTTGGGTCTTACACTCTATTAGAGGCCCAAAGGTTTATAAAAGAAAAGAAATGGGACTTACAACACAAGGGTAGGCCCAAATGATTTTTGTTTTGAAATGGTGACCGCGCCGAGATTTTTTTAACGCAGAGGGACTTATACATTGTCTGAAGCCCAAAATGGTTTTGGTTAAAAAGGGATTGGGTCTTACACTCAATTAGAGGCCCAAAGTGTTTGAAAAAGATTTGTTAGGGTGAAAATCAAAGAAACCCTAATTTGATCATTTTTTAAAGTAATTATTCAAAGAAGATTAATTAAAATGATAAAAAACACCAAATAATTTTGAACAAACAACTTGTGATTTTTGGTTGAGGATGGAAAAATGATGTTTTAATCACAAGAGGAATTAAAAATCATTTGGTTTTGATTTCCAAGGTAATAATTCCTTTTTAAAATGCTTAAAAAACAATTAAAAATGAATTTATTTACAAAAATATCAATTATATTAAATAAATAATATAAATTTGATTTTTTGGCAGAATAAAATATTTTAATATTTTTGTAATTTTTTCAATAAAAAATCATTAAAAAATATGAAAAATAGTAAAAAATGGAAAAAGTGGTAAAAAAAGGGGTCTCGGGCCAGGGGGATTCGAATCCCAGACCTCTAGGTTGCAGCACGCACCTTCTACCACTGGGGTGGTGATACATCCGTGTATCAAAACCACCCCATCAATATATGAGGGATGCCTTGTTTTAGGCCTGGCCAAGGCAAGGCAAGGCAAGGTTTTGGACCAAAAATGTAAAGGCTATAACTTTCTCATTTCTCCATGGATTAGGACAAAATTTATATGCATCTGGCCTAGAATTTCCCAAGGAATCCAATGGAGGTGGTGATTTTTTCAAATGAGGTCCCTATTTTAAAGCCCGATAGTGGTTTTGAAATAGTCCTATTATTACATTTTCTATACTAACACATGGTACAAGCAAGAATTACATGGCAAATTGGTTCAAATACAACATATATAACATGTATGAGATGTTTAGGATCAGTGGACTTCAAAGCAATGCATATTTTAAAGAGTTCAAGTGATGATGCACTTACCTCTTGGAGCTACTTATGCTATCTGTCAAGTTCCTTGTGCCAGAAGTAATTTGATGCTTTGGACACTCTCAATTGATCCCTTGGAAGCTTTTAGAATGATCACCACCAGCTGGAATCCTCAGGAACAAGTTTGAGCTCTTTCTTGCAAAAGGGGCAAAAGTGACCAATATGGCAACTCTCTCAAATGGTGTTCCAGATGTGGGGAACCATTTGGGACAATTCATTGATGATATTTGGAGTGTGTTTGAGGTCTTATCTGGTTTTGAAAGTGACTGAATCAAGACATGGCTTAAAAAATGCAAAAAAAAAGTCAAATTTTCAGGTTTTGAGAGGGGACTTTGTGATTTTGGTGTCACTTGTCACATATGAGAGTTTGGACAGCTTAGATATGACATATTGGATGTGTTTGGATCATGAGCTGTGATGGAATTGCTCTCTAACTCAAAAACTCAGAGATACCTTGCCAAAGAAGGTATTTTGGCCTAAAGAGAGGGATTTTGAGGAAAGCATCAGTTTGGAGGCTTTGGTGTACTCAGGCTGAGCACAAATGAGCTCTATTTATAGTAGATCAAGTTTGTTTTGCAAGCAATAGTGAATGGAGGCCGCAGCAGGCCTTTGGCCAATGGTGATCAAAGGGAATCTCAAGTCTCCTCTAGCCATTGATTAGAGGTTAGAGCACAAGCTTTGTAGCTTTGGTTCAGAGATAAACTTGGACTGAATTCAGTTGGAATAGGCTCATTTCATGCCACTTTGGTGCATCCATTGAATGCCTGGAAACAAAATTGGAGTCTTGGCCTCTTTTAGGCTTTTTAGGTTTGGCATGGCTACTTGTAGATTCTTGGACTTTGGAAGCTTGGAGATCAGATCACCCCCTTTGGATTTGATCCTCTGATGTGTCCAAATTGATGACAAGGCTTAGATTTTCTCAATTTTGTCAAATCAGGCAAAATGCCAAAATCTGCCAAAATCTGCCTTGTGAAAACCAGTTCAGGATGCCATGTTCCAAGGGTTGTATCTCCTTGCTCAAATGGAATTTGGAGATGATCTGGTACTTGTTGGAAAGCCCTCATGGCATACTTTAACTTTGATGTTTACCCTTAGACCTGGTTTGACTTGGATCAAAGTGAAAACTGCCCTTACATTTTGGAAAAAGTAAGGCAAATTTTGACTTAGTGAAAATTTCACTAAGTGTTGGAAAAATGCCATTTTCATGTTTTCAGCCATTTTGATCACTCCATAGCTAAAAATCCATGAGGAATTGGAATGAGATGTAGTTGACACTTTTAAAGTATGCAATGAGAGCTACAAATGCAACTTTGGACATCCAAAGTGGTTGCTTGGATCTCATGTTATGATCCTTGGAAGTTGGTACCCTAGCCACTTTGTTCCATAACTAAGAAAAATTCTAAGTTTTTTATGGTTACCCCTTTTACAAGTTAACTCACTTTCTTTGATTTTTCTTGATGAATGATGGTTCAAATCACATATTAACATTGTTTTAGGGTCAAGGAACCATAATTGTGAAAAATCTCAAAAAGTCAAACTTGACTTTATGCACAGTTGACTTTTTATCGGATGAAATCCAAACTGTGCGATCTGTTGTGAAATTAAGTCCTTGACTTAAATCAAACCTAATGGACATATTACATAGGTGTTATAGGGTGTATTGAATCATGTCCCAAGGTTTGGGAACATGTCTTGGTCAAAAGTCAAAGGTACAGTTGACTTTTTCCTCAAAACCCTAATTGTGGTCCAGATGAAATTGAAACTTGTGAATCAAGCTTCTTGGATCAATCCATTGTTGTAAATGGATCAATGTGGTGTATTTGAGACCCTCAAATCATGTCTTGAGGTCTTGGCTCATGTTTTGTCACAAAAGTAAACTTAGGGGTGAATTACGTCAAGAAACCCTAATTCCTGATTTTTGGGCAAATACATCCCCTGAGGTTAAATTGACTTGATGATTGGGTCCATGAGGTCCCTTGGAGTATCTTGGGTTACGATTTGAAGCATTGGCTCATTCCCAGATGAAATTTTTCATCTGGAGGCCTTGGTCGACCAAAACCCTAATATGGTGACACTGGCGATCTTGATGCTTAATCCACTTGGAATGTTGCAACTTTGTGCTTGATTCTTGATATGGGAGTCCTATTGATCCTTTATGAATGCTTGAGAGGTTAGAAAATTTGAAGATCATGTCATTCCTTGATTGATCCTTTGTCTAAGTGCTCTGAGAGGGCTTGAAACCCTAATTTTTGATTTGTAGTGAATGCTCAACCATCTTTGAGATGATTGATGAGGCATGAAAAGTACATCCATAATGTGATGATGATTTGCACAATGATGGTAAATCTTAGTGGTCAAAGTTTGGGGTATGACAGATGCCCCTATTTAATCTTCTCGGACCCGAAGGTGTCAATGGCGAAGGTATTCGGGCATTCGGGGTGCAAGAGGATTGAATATCGGAATACCCAAAATTTTGACAGTGGTTATGAACGGCAGCTTGGTCATCCATTTTCTTTTACTAAGCAATGATACTTAGAAAAGGTAGAAACTTCCCCTCGATCCTGGTCTTCAGCCACGAAAGTGGTCTCAGCTTCTGATATGAACTTTCCCTCGATCCTGGTTTCTTACCAAGGAACTAGTCTTAGTTTCTGATATAAACTTCCCCTCAATCCTGGTCTTCAGCCAAGGAACTAGTCTTAGTTTCTTTTGTAAACTTCTCCACGGTCCTGGTTTCCTACTAAAGAACTGGTCTCAGTTTCTGATATAAACTTCCCCTCGATCCTGGTTTCCTACCAAGGAACTGGTCTTAGTTTCTTCTGTCAATAAACTTTCTTGATAAGGGACGCTATTGATAGCGGTTTTCCTCAACCTTCTCGCCGAATTTTCCTGGGAGATACCATTTGACGGAAAATGTTTTGATGTCAGACTTGTTGGGGAAACCCATTTGTCTGAGCTGTAGAGTTGTACAAACTTCTCTGTTGGAGATGCCATTTGTTGACTCAACTGGGGAAAGCGAGTCTCTTGAGAAACTGCTTTCTGCTTGGGGATATTACATCATACTTTTCCTCGGGATCTTCTCGGAGAAATGCCTTGTGATGTAATCTAATTTGGAGGTGCTGATGACCTTTTCGTCAGCGAATCTTTCGGAGAAAAACTGCTATATTGCCGAATCTTTGATTAAGAGGCTTTCTCTGGGATTTTCCTTAATCCGGGAACGCGAAGATATCATCTTCAATGGCTAAGAGTGACGTTTGTCGAAGGTCATCTTACTCTTCAGAGGTTCAAGTTATCAAAGTGGTCGAGGACCGTCTCCATCCTAGAAATAAACTGGAGGAGAGATTATTCAGACGCAACATTTCCTGACGAGGAAAGAACTGACAACTCAATTGATAAGAGGACTTTATCACCAGGGGATAAGACCGACTAGAGTGTTAGTGATGCAATATGAATATGAATTGAAATAAATAACGCATGATGTATGTATATTTATGCTGACAAAACCGACGTGACATACAGACTAGTTGATGAACACGACTGGATACTTGGCCACGGTAGGGGATGAAAAGTATCAATGTTCAAAGATAGCAATCCTGCCTTGCTTAGGAGAGATAGTCCATGTGGGGAAAACCGTTGGTCGGGCTTAGGAGATAAGAACTCTGCCGGGGATGTCAGATGAAAGATTCGCAACTGACACAGCTGATCCTTCACTCAGAAGTACTGGCTAAGAAGGAGTACTTTGATTCTGCACTTTGAGGTTCGATTACTTCTGGAGAAGCGATCGATGTTCTTTCGGCGTTCAATAGTCAAAAGAAATTGCCATCTTTATTTTAAAAGCAGAAAAATTTTGACAAGTAAATTCATTTTTGTTTTATTTCAAGAATCGCTGATCATATTAAAAACATCATTCTGTAAAGCTAAAACAAATAAGAATTGCAGACAAAAACACTAGGGCTCAAATTTTATTGATAGGATGGAAATCAGCCAAGCGAGTGATCCCATATAGTATTTACAAAATTAGAAAATGGTAATCTAAGGGAAAAGGGCTACATTGGAACATAACGACCGCTATCCTCCTACCAACTTTGATTTCTGGACATCCTGAGCTTCTGTCGAAGATGACCTTGACTGGAGTTTTCCTGATGGATGGCGTTACTGTTGTTGAGGGATTTGCCCCTTTGTTGGACGTAGTTACTTGCTATTATCCCGAACTTTTGCCTGGATCGTACTTTGAGATTTCTAATCCATCGGGATGATTTTTTATTATGTCTCTAATTTTTGCCTTGACCGCCCTTTCGGGTTTTCAATCCACCGAGACGTTTTTTTTATTTAGGCGAAGTATTTCTTGACTACGTCAACATTCGTGGGGTAGGAAAATTCTTCTCCATCCATGGTTGTGAGTCTCAAGGCGCTGCCTGAGAAGGCTTTCTTGACCACATAGGGGCCATCGAAGGTCGGAGTCCATTTGCCTCGGGAATCAGTGAGAAATGATTGTATCTTTTTTAGCACGAGGTCTCATTTCCTAAAAACGTGAGGTCGAACCTTTTTGTCAAATGCCTTCTTCATCTTTTGCTGATACAACTGACTGTGGCATAGAGCCGTTATTCACTTTTCTTCGATCAGATTCAGTTCATCGTGTTGACTTTGACACCATTTAGCCTCTGTTAGCTTAGCTTCCATCAATACCCGGATTGATGGGATTTCTACTTCTATGGGGAGCACTGCCTCCATGCCATATACTAGAGAGAAAGGGGTTGCCCCCGTTGAAGTGCGGACAGACGTGCGATAACCGTGAAGGGCAAAGGGTAGCATCTTGTGCCAGTCTTTGTAGGTTACAACCATCTTTTGAATGATCTTCTTGATGTTCTTGTTAGCTACTTCTACCGCTCTGTTCATCTTGGGTCGGTAGGGAGATGAGTTATGGTGTTCAATTTTGAACTCACCGCACAACTCCTTCATTATCTTATTGTTCAAGTTGGATCTATTATCGATAATGATTTGGCTTGGAACACCATAACGGCGGATGAGATTGTTTTTGATAAATCGTACCACCACTTATCGGGTTACATTAGCGTATGACGCTGCTTCGACCCACTTGGTGAAGTAATCAATGGCTACCAGGATGAACCGATGTCCGTTCGAAGCTTTGGGTTCAATCATGCCAATCATGTCGATCCCCCATATGGAAAAAGGATATGGGGAAAAGAGAACTTTGAGATGTGTTGGCGGTACACGGATTCTGTTTGAGTATATCTGACACTTGTGACATCTCCTCATGTACTTGTAGCAATCAGATTCCATGGTCAACGAGTAGTACCCTGCTCTTAGAATTTTTCCCGCCATTGTGTGCCTGTTGGCATGAGTGCCAAAGGAGCCTTCATGAATTTCTTTTATCAACGTGTTTGCTTCTGGTCTATCTACGCATCGGAGCAAGACCATGTCAAAGTTCCTCTTATAGAGTGTATCACTGCTCAGGAAGAAACTGCCTGCTAGTCTTCTGAGGGTTTTTCTGTCTTTTCTGGATGCCCCAGGTGGGTACTCTTGTTTTTGAAGGAAGCATTTGATATCGTGATACCAAGGTTTGTTGTCTATGACTGCTTCAATCGCGAAGATGTAGGCGGGCCGTTTAAGGCGCATTATGTCAATCTTAGGCATGTCATTCCATTGACCTACACTAATCTTGGAAGAGAGAGTAGCTAGTGCATCAGCCATGTGATTCTCTTCACGAGGGATGTGATGAAACTCGACTCTATTGAAGAATGGTAACAACCTTCTCGCGTAGTCTTTGTAAGGAATCAATCCTGATTGGTGTATGTTCCAATCTCCTATGATCTGATTGACAACCAGGGCTAAATCGCCATATACATCCAAGTTCTTGATCCTTAAGTCGATCGCTTCTTCGAGACCCATGATACAAGCTACGTATTCGGCCTCGTTGTTTGTACATTTGAATGTCAGTCTGGCGATGAAAGGAATAAGGGTACCCTGAAGTTTTATAATGATTGCCCCAATTCCATTTCCATAATGATTGACAGCTCTGTCAAAGATTAGTCCCCACTGGGAACCTAGTTCTGGCCCTTTACTGGGTAGCGATTCATCGCAATCTTTCATTTTCAAGTGCATGACATCTTCGTCTAGAAAGTCAAATCTGACGGATTCTTGATCGTCAATCGTTTGATGAGCCAAATGATCGGCTAAAACACTTCCTTTTACGGCTTTCTGAGCATGGTACTCTATGTCGTATTCTGATAACAACATCTGCCAACGGGCAATCCTTCCCATGAGAGCAGGCTTTTCAAAGACATACTTGATCGGATCCATTTCGGAGATTAACCAAGTAGTGTGATGAATCATCTACTGGAGAAGACTTTTGGCTGCCCAAGACAAAGCACAGCAAGTTTTTTCAAGCGTAGTGTACCGAGTCTCATAGTCGGTGAATTTCTTTCTCAAATAGTTGATGGCAGACTCTTTTCTTTTGGTTTCATCTTGTTGGCTAAGTACACAACCCATTGAGTCTTCCAAGACTGTTAGGTAGATGATCAGTGGTCTTCCTTCCACTGGAAGTGATAGAATCGGTGGGTTCAACATGTATTCCTTGATACTGTTAAAGGCGGTTTGTCAGTCTTTTCTCCAAACGCAGTCCTGATTCTTTTTGAGTAATTTGAAGATTGATGCGCATGTCGCGGTCATGAGGAATATAAATCTAGAGATGTAGTTCAAACGACCCAGGAATCCTCTGACTTATTTTTCAGTCTTTGGAGAAGGCATTTCTTGAATGCCCTTGACCTTGTCAGGATCAACGTCAATTCCTTTCTGGCTGACGATGAACCCTAGTAGTTTCCCTGAACGGACACCGGATGTGCACTTATTGGGATTGAAGCGAAGTTTGTACTTTCTCACACGCTTGAATAGCTTTGAGAGGTGGGTCATATGCTCCTCTTCTGTCTTAGATTTAGAAATCATGCCATTGACATATACTTCTATCACTTTGTGTATCATGTCATGAAACAGAGTAGCCATGGCCCTTTGATAGGTTGCCCCGGCGTTCTTCAAACCGAACGGCATTACCATGTAACAAAAGGTACCCCATGGGGTGATGAATGAAGTTTTCTCCATATCTTCTGGCGCCATTTTTATCTGATAATAGCCCGAGAATCCATCCATGAAGGAGAAAACTTTGAACTTAGTTGTACTGTCTACCAGCATGTCAATTTGTGGTAAGGGAAAGTCATCCTTTGGACTGGCCTTGTTCAGATCCCTATAGTCTACACACATCCTGACCTTTCCGTCCTTTTTCAGAACTGGTACTATGTTGGCTAGCCATTAAGGATATTCTGATGTGGCGAGGAAACCCGCGTCAATCTGTTTCTGTACTTCCTCTTTGATTTTGATGGACATGTCTGGATGAGTCCGTCTTAGTCTTTGTTTTACAGGCGGACATTCTGATCTCAACGGTAGATGATGTTCCACGATGCTGGTATCCAACCCTGGCATATCCTGATAGGACCAAGCAAATACATTGGGAAACTCTTTGAGAAGCTTTATCAAACTTTCTTTGACAGTTGGACTGAGCAGTGCCCCAATCTTGACTTCTTTTCTCTCTTCTTCTGAACCCAAGTTGACCGTTTCCAACGGATCTTTGTGAGGTTCAATGGATCTTTCATCTTGTCTGCGTAATCGGGAGATCTCTTCTGGAATTTCTTCGTCATTTTCTTCTTCAGCCTCAAATACCGGGAATTCAAAGTTGGGAGAAGACATTGGATCGTATGTTTCAATGGGGTTTAAAACAAGCAATCTGCATGACATGATGATTTATTTTAGAAGAGATAGAGAGAAATGCAAGAGTGTGTGCAGTGTAATTTTTTCGAACAATGCTTGTTGTTATTATTTGAGTTCTTTTTAGGATTACCATTTTCTGAAAAAGCGAAAAGAGAAAACAACAATAAAATGCGGAAATTACAGAACGATGTTATTTTATTCATGATTTTGTCCATTCTTGAAACTACAGCCCTATAAAACAAAACTCTGTCACTTTGGGCGAAGCGAAGAGGTACATTTACAAAAAGTGAGCCCTATCAAAACATCCGTTTCACCTGGGCAAGGTGAAAGGTTAAGATAGAGATGGCAATTACTTAGACTTATGAACAACTTTCGGAATGTTGATTGCAACCCATTGGCGGTGAACCCCTCGGTGAATCATGAAGTCTGGTACCTTCTTCCTTGGCCTGTCTTTAGAAATAACGCTGATTTCTGGCAGAGCAGGATCATTGGAATCTGTCTCCCAGGCAGAGTTGTCGTAGGAGGATTCTTCAGCTGTATCTTGCCTAGTATTTGTACTCTCAGGTAAATCTCCCCATCCAGTTGGCTGGATGTCTTCGAGCCTGATACGAGAGCTTTCGGGAGCGGTGTACTTGACCATGAAGTCGTATTTGCCACTCGGTTGTCCTATGGTGTCCCACACTTCTTTGGACCTGGAAGAGTCATCCTTTTCGATGACGTTGACCTCGAGAAAAGCATAGTTAAGGAACTCTTGTCCTGCAATCCTCGCAAATTTGTCGTTTTACTGGATATTTTCTGAATGCCCCGAGTGATGATCCCATGATTCGGTGGGGACGCAGGTATTCTTTTTAATGATGCTCAGTTGATATGCATCGTTCGACTGACTCTTTTGCCCCGAGTCTCCTGGGTACGGCTGCCAGATAGGCAGGCCATCCATTGGGCCATAATAGTCATGGTCAATGTTGTCTTTCATCAAAGTGTCCTCCTCTAACAAATTTGGTGGAGCACGCATCCTTCCGGATCACAATCTCCGTATATCATTTTGACATCTGACCTCGGTATATATCTCGGACTCTGTGCGGGATAGTAAAATGGCGTAGGCACTTCTCCGTGAGACATATAACCGTCCTCGTTAAGATAGGACTTCCACTCTTCATCTGTATCGGAGGAGTCACCCTCGTTGATGGTATGTACTTCTTGAGATACTGGGTGAAGGAAACCTCCACTGTGGAAGAAGTCTTGAATGGGATGAAGGCTTTCATCGTTAGTAGCCGTCTGGGCACAGTTTGAGGTAAATCTAAGTCCTTTCTTCGTCTTGCAGTTAGTAGGAATGACAAGCTATCCCCATCCTTTTGCATCGTTACTTTTGATTACTTCGAGAGCATCTTTGTACAAGGAAATCGATGTTCCCCTTTCAGATTGGTTGTCATTGCTCACCGAAAGTGCTTGGAACTGGGTTCCTACAACCTCCTCTGGTTCTACATAAGTGGACGATGATAAGTTGCTCACGATCAAGGCTTGCTCTCCGCAGAGTATGACTAGTTGGTCGTTCTTGACGATCAAGGCTTGCTCACGATCAAGGCTTGCTCTCCGGATGTCCATGAACTAGAAAGTGACTTGGATAGTGTGAGGACCGATAGTTATGGGAAGGTCGACTTCGCCGATAACTATTTTTCGCGATCCGTCAAATGCTTTGACGATGACCTCACTGCCTCTCATCGGAGATCCTTGGTATGATAATCGTATCAGAGTAGACTTGGGCATAACATTTAGTGCTGATCTGGTATCTACCAGTACGCTGGCTAAAGCATCGTCCTGGCAATTGATTATGATATTGAGTACCATATTATGATTTTGGCCCTCTTCCGGCAGTTCTTCATCACTGAACCCTAAGTTGTTACAGGAAGTGATGTTGGAGATGATGCTGTCAAATTGTCTTATTGTTACATCCTGTTCCACAAAGGCTTGCTCTAAGACTTTCTGTAGAGCTTCCTTGTGAGCTTCGGAACTGAGTAAAAAGGATAACGCAGAGATTCTTGAAGGAGTTTGCAACAGTTGATCCACAATGTTGTATTCACTCTTATGGATGAGCTTCAGCATCTCATCATTGTTCTTTGAAAGGTCGGGATTACTGGATTGACCGACTGGTTTATTAAGAACTTCTGTTTGAGGTTCCTTTCCTTTGCTGGGTTCTCCAACTCCTCGGTTGAAGATCCGACCACTCCGTGTTACTCGACTGATGTCTGAACACCCCATTTTCTACCCAACATTTATATTAAAATCAGAGTGCCAAAATTTCAAACAAACAAATGAGATGTCACATTTCAGCTTAAACAAACAACATGTATTTCACTTATCATTGATACATAGCATTCGGCATACAACTCTCAACTTAAACTTAACTCACAACTTTATTCAGGTATTACAATTTTCAAATTAATATTATTCAACATTTAGTAATAACAACAATGTAGGAACAACTTCAAACAACTAGTAATAACAATTATTCATCAACTTATAATAACAACGACATAAACAAAACATTCCCCCGAGTGCTACGTATCAGAGCAAGACACCAACTCAAACTATCAGCAACTAAAGACTTCCAATTTCCACAGCTATTCTTGGGTACCTGCCCATTTCCCATGGTAGGGGAAATATCAGCAGAAGGGGTGAGATATCGAATAATATAATCAAAAGTATGATAATTAATATATTAGAACTAGAATCATACAATATTCATCACTTCACAACTAACAACCAGATCACAACCAATCAACATTCATCATAACAACAAATCCATTAATACGACTCAAATGCGACTCAACTTATGCAGATGGATGTGGTACCATTCGGAGTAGAACTCCCAACTTAAACATATGCCAGGTTATCGAGGCATTTTCAACTTAATTAGGTGCCATCAAGGCCAACTTAATCGGATGCCATCAAGGCCAACTTAAACAATGCAATGTATGTGACGTTATGAATGATATACTATCAACAATATCCACACAACAATGCAACTTAGAACAACTTAATCAACTTTCAACTTTGGCTATTTAAGCCTCCAACCAAAACTTGTCCATAATTGGGACGAAATCAACTTAATCAACTGTACCTACAATTCCACGCATCCAACTTAAACTTACATAATAAACACAATTCAAGTATCTACTCGTATACACAAACTACCTCGTAAATTTTCGTTAAATTCCGGAAAGCTAATTTTTCCGCTTAATCGGCTAAATTGACTAATTCGGTACTGTTTTAATACTCTAATATGATTGTTTCCACAAAACAAACCCACCAATATTACCTACTAATACATCCGACTTACCCCAAAAAATTTCAATTAATTCTGGACAACTAATTTTTCCGCTTCATTTCGAGTATTCGGCTAATTCGGTGCTGATTTTATATACTGTTATCACTACTATTATTTTACTATTCTGTCAAAATTTAATTTACTGATATAGACTATTTCCTGCATCCAAAAATATACCGCCACCACCAATCTTGCTCTGCTACAAACCAGATTCTGCAGCATTATCAATTCATACTATAACCTGTTATCTACTATTTCATGCTAAGATCTCTTATTCCTTCAACTTACAACACTGCTATGAATTAATTATTATATTGATATATTCTTATTATACTACTATAGTTACCAATATATTGCTACCAAAGTATACAACTGCCTCATGGTATTGTCTCTTTTGCTAAATAAACTGCTAGGGCCAATTTCATTGCTTCTGCCTAAATCTACCGTTTCATAGCAATACTATAAATCAATTGGCATATATATATATTCTATGAGTTACTGCAACGTATGTCTATCATTTAAATTGTTGGAATAATTACAAGTATCTAAGAGTATATTACAAGTACCTAAAAATACTACTAGCCATGCATATATCTCCCAGTACCGATCCAATTGTTAGAAACAGGAGAATAAAATATAATATCTAACTACCCATGGAATGAAAAGTGAACAAAGGGGACCCATCCCCACCATTCCATATATCCATATATATATAGAATATTTTGTTTTTTTTTTCTTTTAATCACTAACACAAACACACTCACGTATGGGAAGGGGAAAGGAAAAACAAGTGGGACCTTCTCTCTCTTTAATAATTGCTAGATGAATATATTTAGGAATGAAGTAGTAGCATAATGCGCTACAGTTCTAAATATATATATATATATATATATATATATATATATATATATATATATATATATATATATGTCGTTTGCATTCTAAAAGGTGCCTATTGTTACTACTATTAAGATATTATTATCTCCATACTTAATCAACATTATTATCCTATTTTCTACTCCAATTATATAGGTATCTACTACATATGCTACTACTTGTCAAACCAAAGAAACAAAACTAAACACCTATACACCCAGGTACACGTGAGAAATCAAGAAAAATAAGGTGGATTCCGATTTTGATGCCCTAATTCCCAGGAGCGTCTTTTACGCTACAGTAGGCATTCCCATGGAGATATCATTTCTAATTACGCTCTCTCAATTTATAATGGGTCTCTATAATATACCAATATACCAATTCCAAGCAAAACCAGAAACAATTATACAAACCCAATCCTACATATCAATTATCATATTCCCAGTTATACAATTCGAACCCCACCCTTACCTGGATTGAAGGCGGCTTGAATTTCCGATCGAATTTATGGGACTAACGGCTACCGGCAGCATCCATCGTATCCTCTTTTCTTCAACCTCCTTCCAATGCTACGTGACATAAACTCCTTTTCTCTTATTACTTGTAACTTCTATTCTTTTATTTCTTTTAACCAAATAATAATAATAACAATAATATTATTATTCCTTAATGGGCCTATTTCTTACCCTCTCAATTGCTTCATACAACCACACAACAATCCACCCAATTAATTAAATAAGATAATCCAATAAATAAATAATTTTATTCTTTATATTATTTCCTCCGATTTAACCGACTGAAATTCGACTTTAACTTAATAATCCAAATACGCCTCTTAAAATAATACCGACAAATCCAATTACTCAAACTTCGTCTAAATCCAATAATTAAATTCTTCAATAATTTAATTAACTAATTAATTAAATTCGGGGCGTTACAACTCTCCCCCACTTAGGATATTTTCGTCCTCGAAAATCTACACAACACCATCCTCAACTTCACTTCCACATCTAGTCTTTGATCCTCAAGTCGCGTTTGGCAACACCCCAACCATTACTTTTCCGATATAGCAACATCTCAACAGGATTCGAATCAACTACTCGTTTGTTAATCTTCCAACAACTTCGCGACATAACCGTTACTAATTTGTTAACCTCTCTACAATATCTTGGAACATCATTTTACCAAGTAGTAACGACCATCACTCGCTTATTCTTGACTATACAACATTGCATCATTACCTCAACAACATCTTCAACACCAAAACACATATACAATTCTTAATTCCATACTCAGGTGTCCTTCATTAACGAAGCACCAACAACTACACTTATCTCACCTTATTACTCGCCATCTACGACAATCAACAACAACATTACTGCAACGTAAAAAAATTATTATAATGCCAACTTAATAGCATAACTCGACTAATAGTCACATAACTCATCCTTAACCAACAACTACAAGAACATCTTTATACAATTTGCACAAATTACGAGAAACACAACACTCGGTCACATCATGCTTCAGCTACGCAACTCTGATCACCCATCTCAATCCATCGTCCTTATTAGAGTTTCTATCAACTTATATGGTTTACAAGTCTAGACCAAATTTCAGACTTCCTTCAACATCCACCGCTTCATGCACTATTAAGATAGCAAGATACGTCCATACCGTCCAACACGATTTTGCCTACTATCAACAAGAGATTAAGGGTGATCAAGTCCTCAATTTGTCAATAGATATCCGACAACCATAGTGGAGTATAAACCATCGTCACTAACTACAATAGTGTTCTTTTCCAACTTGTACTCACGTCACCAAAAACACCATCTCTAACACTTCCAATGAGTTTTTTTTCAAAACACTCCTACAATTTCCTTCTCATTCGATCTTGTCGATGAGACACCAACGCTCAACCTATTACACGGTCCACATTACACGCACTTAGCCTCACATGGAGGTTAAGTACTCTCTAACTCAAGGATGCTGTTCCACACCGCTTTGGTGGTAGAACCTCTCCTTAATGCCAACTAAGGCCAGGGCATAAGCCCTCGTCACTAAATGCATGCAACACCAACATTCAACAACACAATTAACACTACAGGGCATGAGCCCTCGACGTAAAGCCAATTCGGCCAACAACATCATCATCATCACCATCATCACTAATATAATGCGCAATTCATTCGTACATCATTCACATAAGATCACTATGTTCAATCATCATCGTATACTTCCCAATTCCTCTTATAAGCATCTTCCTTTAAAAGGACATCCTCATTCTAATCATTGCTAATTATCAAATGTCGCATCTCTATGTGCTTCTCCTACCCTTTCACATCGCTTTTAATGTCGAACATTTCAGTTCTCAACTTATTCGCCAACAGCACAATACGCTTGACTTCATCTCGAACAACTCCGTAAATAACCATTATGCTCAAAAAGTCTCTAAGTCCGTAATCGACTTCAGAGTCCTTCCTTAAAGGAATGCTTTTACTGTATTCGAAAACACTTTCATAGGATATAATATATTTTATCTCCTCATGGTTCAAACAGAACATCAATCCGATACTCGGAACACAAGATACGAATTTCCAAGTTATCCGAAAATGCGAACACCAATGTCATGCAACGACACACTTATACACGCCTTACGACAACATCAGAACAAACTTCTCAGTACCAGTACCAACACTTATCATTCTTGAAATCGTACTCATCTTCTCGCATTTCCGATTTCGACTCTCGATTCCAAACATTCCAACAACTTCAACAACCTTTACAATCATTCACAAGAATTCACGACACGGTCTACCGCAATCTGTCACTTAATCACTAATCTAACATCGACATCTTACGCAAGGCTACTCAAACAACAGCTTCACCTTCCACCAGCAGTACTGGAACGTCGCAACTTTCTAATTTCCATCTTCTAGAATTATCCTTACTACTTAACAATCACCTTCTGAAACGTCAGGGATTTTCTCTCTACTCGTACATCAACATCCGTTGCATTACTCCTCGTCATTCGAGAAGTAAACATCCACAACATCGAATCATCTTCCTTCAAGACGCTCCAACTTGATTAACAAAGTCTCAAATCCACATCTCTTTTCGGATTCGGGAAATAACAAATTTCAACCATGCTTGCATTGTCGCCATCCGCATCATACTGAGTCAACATCTTACAACTGAAACATATCCGAGAAGCAAAGCTTCTCCCCTGCTTAGCTTCACACAAACTCCTGCAATAATCAACTAGAAAACAAACAAGTACCGACAGTGTTCCTCACACTAGTCGCGTACTAAGGGATAAACAACATTAGACAACATTGGCCGGACAGACCGACCTACTCTGATACCACTATTTGTAACACCCCATTTTCTACCCTACATTTATATTAAAATCAGAGTGCCAAAATTTCAAACAAACAAATGAGATGTCGTATTTCAACTTAAACAAACAACATGTATTTCACTTATCATTGATACATAGCATTCGACATACAACTGTCAACTTAAACTTAACTCACAACTTTATTCAGTTATTACAATTTTCAAATTAATATTATTCAACATTTAGTAATAACAACAACGTAGGAACAACTTCAAACAACTAGTAATAACAATTATTCATCAACTTATAATAACAACGACATAAACAAAACATTCCCCCGAGTGCTACGTATCAGAGCAAGACACCAACTCGAACTATCAGCAACTAAAGACTTCCAATTTCCACAGCTATTCTTGGGTACCTGCCTATTTCCCATGGTAGGGGAAATATCAGCAGAAGGGGTGAGATATCGAATAATATAATCAAAAATATGATAATTAATATATTAGAACTAGAATCATACAATATTCACCGCTTCACAACTAACAACCAGATCACAACCAATCAACATTCATCATAACAACAAATCCATTAATACGACTCAAATGCGACTCAACTTATGCAGATGCATGTGGTACCATTCGGAGTAGAACTCCTAACTTAAACATATGCCAGGTTATCGAGGCATTTTCAACTTAATTAGGTGCCATCAAGGCCAACTTAATCGGATGCCATCAAGGCCAACTTAAACAATGCAATGTATGTGACGTTATGAATGATATACTATCAACAATATCCACACAACAATGCAACTTAGAACAACTTAATCAACTTTCAACTTTGGCTATTTAAGCCTCCAACCAAAACTTGTCCATAATTGGGACGAAATCAACTTAATCAACTGTACCTGCAATTCCACGCATCCAACTTAAACTTACATAATAAACACAATTCAAGTATCTACTCGTATACACGAACTACCTCGTAAATTTTCGTTAAATTCCGGAAAACTAATTTTTCCGCTTAATCGGCTAAATTGACTAATTCGGTACTGTTTTAATACTCTAATATGACTGTTTCCACAAAACAAACCAACCAATATTACCTACTAATACATCCGACTTACCCCGAAAAATTTCAATTAATTCCGGACAACTAATTTTTCCGCTTCATTTCGACTATTCGGCTAATTCGGTGTTGATTTTATATACTGTTATCACTACTATTATTTTACTATTCTGTCAAAATTTAATTTACTGATATAGACTATTTCCTGCATCCAAAAGTATACCGCCACCACCAATCTTGCTCTGCTACAAACCAGATTCTGCAGCATTATCAATTCATACTATAACCTGCTATCTACTATTTCATGCTAAGATCTCTTATTCCTTCAACTTATAACACTGCTATGAATTAATTATTCTATTGATATATTCTTATTATACTACTATAGTTACCAATATATTGCTACCAAAGTATACAACTGCCTCATGGTATTGTCTCTTCTGCTAAATAAACTGCTAGGGCCAATTTCATTGCTTCTGCCTAAATCTACCGTTTCATAGCAATACTATAAATCAATTGCCATATATATATTCTATGAGTTACTGCTACGTATGTCTATCATTTAAATTGTTGGAATAATTACAAGTATCTAAAAGTATATTACAAGTACCTAAAAATACTACTAGCCATGCATATATCTCCCAGTACCGATCCAATTGTTAGAAACAGGAGAATAAAATATAATATCTAACTACCCATGGATTGAAAAGTGAACAAAGGGGACCCATCCCCACCATTCCATATATCCATATATATATATAGAATATTTTGTTTTTTTTCTTTTAATCACTAACACACACACACACTCACGTATGGGAAGGGGAAAGGAAAAACAAGTGGGACCTTCATTCTCTTTAATAATTGCTAGATGAATATATTTGGGAATGAAGTAGTAGCATAAAGCGCTACAGCTCTAAATATATATATATATATATACATGTCGTTTGCATTCTGAAAGGTGCCTATTGTTACTACTATTAAGATATTATTATCTCCATACTTAATCAACATTATTATCCTATTTTCTACTTCAATTATATAGGTATCTACTACATATGCTACTACTTGTCAAACCAAAGAAACAAAACTAAACACCTATACACCCAGGTACACGTGGGAAATCAAGAAAAATAAGGTGGATTTCGATTTTGATGTCCCAATTCCCAGGAGCCTCTTTTGCGCTACAGTAGGCATTCCCATGGAGATATCATTTCTAATTACTCTCTCTCAATTTATAATGGGTCTCTATAATATACCAATATACCAATTCCAAACACAACCTGAAACAATTATACAAACCCAATCCTACATATCAATTATCATAATCCCGGTTATACAATTCGAACCCCACACTTACCTGGATTGAAGGCGGCTCGAATTTCCGATCGAATTTCTGGGACTAACGGCTACTGGCAGCATCCATCGTATCCTCTTTTCTTCAACCTCCTTCCAATGCTACGTGACCTAACCTCCTTTTCTCTTATTACTTGTAACTGCTATTCTTTTATTTCTTTTAACCAAATAATAATAATAATAATGTTATTATTCCTTAATGGGCCTATTTCTTACACTCTCAATTGCTTCATACAACCACACAACAATCCACCCAATTAATTAAATAAGATAATCCAATAAATAAATAATATTATTCTTAATACTATTTCCTCCGATTTAACCGACTAAAATTCGAATTTAACTTAATAATCCAAATACGCCTCTTAAAATAATACCGACAAATCCAATTACTCAAACTTCGTCTAAATCCAATAATTAAATTCTTCAATAATTTAATTAACTAATTAATTAAATTCGGGGCGTTACAATGTCTGCAATATTCATGACGGAGGGTAATGGAGTTTCCTTTCCATTCTCAATTGTTGCTGCACCGTATTTGTAAGGGATAGCCTTATCGGATTTATACGGTAATGGTCCTGGCAGATAGATCACTACAAGAACCTTCTGATTTTTCTGACCATCGTAGTCGGCCTTAATTGGTTCAAGGTTGAGAATCCTTCCATTATCAAGAGGAACTCTTGATTCATGGAGTAGAGGGATTATGGCGCACACATCTTTGGCCACTTCTCGCTTAGGGATTAAAAAAACACCTTTGCCTCGATTAGGACGATAGTTAGGCATTATATTAATTGAACCAGAGCCAGAACATGGGTGAATCTCTTTGTGGTCCAACTGGTTTTGGAGAGCTGCTCGTACGAGGTAGCATCCTTGGTTATCCTCTGAGCACACTCTACAGCGCTCATAGTTGTGTGGTGGCACCCGGCCACGCCCGCTTTGTATGCAGTGCAACCTCACTAGATTTGTCTCTATTGATCGAACATCCTGACTCTGATGCCTAGTAGGGTTCCCATTAGTCATGCTGACTAGTTATGTGTCCTCATCTAGATAGATCGGAAGCCACCAGCGGTTCAACAAGTGTTGAAGGGTTCTTTGAACGAGAGCACATCCTTGGTCACTCTCACGACATTCTTTACAGTTCTGGTAATCATGCATAGTCATAAGACTGAGCTGGACTTGTGTAGCGTGTAACTCCACCAGACTGGTATTCATCAGGCGAATATCAAATATTTGAATCATATTAACTTGATACTGACTTCTATCGGGGTAATCATGAATCCATCCAAGATCCACCTGACACTGGAGGGCCTCTTGTATAAAAGAGCATCCCGAATCATTTATTGAGCAGATAGGACAGGAATCGTAATCGTGTCATGGCAGATCATGATGTTGGCTTTGCCTTGAGTGCATTTCCACCAAGTTGACATTCATCGCACGGATGTGGTGGTTCTAAATGATGTTGGAATTTATATAAGTCATGTTGACTTCACGAATTCGGTGATCTTGGATCCATCTGTTCCTGTATAGCTGATTGCACCACAGAACATCCTTGATTGTTTTTAGAGCAGATATCACACTGGTGATAATTATGAGATGGTACATGACTGTATCCGCTCTGTCTGCAATGCATCTTGACCAGGTTGGTTCCCAATAAGAGTACATCGTAAATTTGATAACTGTGCTTAGACTCTTCTTCTATTAAGTTTACCACAGTTTTCTCGTGTTGAGGTAGCGGGTTCGTCCGAACATTAGGATTTGTATCCTTGAAGGATAAGACCTCACTTCTGACAAGCTTCTGCACATCGGATTTGAAGCTGAGATAGTTTTCTATGTTATTCCCTGGTCCTCCTTGATGATAAGGGCAAGTCTGATCTGCTTTGAACCAAAAATTTGGATTCTATGGTATCGCAAGAGGAGCCCTGGTTTGGACGTGCCCCTTGACCAGTAGTAATGGAAACACTTCTGCGTACAACATAGGTATAGGGTCGAACCCTGGTGGTCGCGTTGTACGGTTGTTGTTGTACTAAGGACGAGCCTGCTGAAGAAGCTGCTGTGTCATTTGCTGATATTGTTGTTGATTCGGTTGGCTCTGAGCAACTTGAGGTTGATACGTAGGAATAGGCGCAGGGTTGATAGTAGGAGTTATAGCTGCTACTGGTTGGTACCGTCGCCTTTGCTTTCTGAGAGAGATATTGCCAATATCTTGCTCTTTTTTCTTAGGGAGAGCACTACCGTATCTTTTGGTACTGCTTGATGATCCAACATCTTTGACCAGACGTCCTTCTCGAACTGCTTCTCAAGACGAACTCATATGCCTACCATCTTAGTGAAGTCGCTGGGCGCACTGGCGACCATTCTGTCGTAGTAAAATGAGCCCAAGGTTTTCAAGAATATCTTTGTCATCTCTTTTTCCTCAAGAGGTGGACAAATCTGGACGGCGATTTCACGCCATCCCTGAGTATATTCCTTAAAAGTTTCTTTGTCCTTCTGCGACATGGCTCTGAGTTGATCTCTGTTCGGTGCCATGTCCAGGTTATACTTATACTGTTGAACAAAGGCAGCGCCAAGATCTCTGAAAGTAACAATCTTAGTGCGGTTTAATCCCATGTACCATTTGAGCGCGGCACCAGTTAAACTGTCTTGGAAGTAGTGGATCAGTAGCTGTTGGTTCTCTGTGTGAATTGACATCCTCCGAGCGTACATCACCTAATGACTTTCAGGGCAAGAGTTACCCTTGTACTTTTCAAATTTGAGCACCTTGAACTTGGGCAGAATTTTCACATTGGGAACCAAACAAAGGTCTGCGGCGTTCTTTCCGAATAGATCCTAACCGCGAATGGCATACAGTTCCTTCTACATCACCAGGAACTGTTCCTGGAACTCCTTCATTCTATTGTCCATACTTTCGTTTCCACCAGAAAGTACTTGTTGAATTTGTCCTTCCGGGACAGTGTGTACCACGGGTGGTGGTATAGTCATTACGACAGTGACTCTTGGTGCTTCCCTCTCCCGAAGTTTGTAACCTTTAGGAGTTGCTTTCATGACTCTTGCATCTTCGCTTTCCCAAAGTTTATAACCTTCAGGCCCAGCGGTTCCTGCTGCAGTTTCCGGATCTTCCGTGATCGGCGGAATATATCCTTCCGGGATATAGTTGATAGGCATGCCCCAGGTACGATCTTTAGGCATGTTATACCGAGGATCATAATTCTCCACTATGGGCGTGAATGTGATCTCTGAGATCACAGTCCTTTGTATCTGAGCTGCTGCCAGAGCTTGCATGTCATTGTGAAGTTTCCTCAGATCTTCTTTCAGAGCGTCGAGTTCTTCTCTCAACTCTCTGTTCTCTTCCTCGAGATTATCCATCTTTTTCTGTCGATTGGCTCGAGTATTGTACGAATGAGACATTTTGACTCTAGAATTGAGACACAAACGTGAGATTCGTATGTAAGGAGAATGCGTTATGTGAGAATGATGAGTGATATGCAATGATTATATTAATTTTTTTTTGTTTAATCAAAATAAACTTCGACACTTGGATTGCAAATATCAAACAGTGGGGAAACCCCGTTTTATTGAATTCAAAGATTGCGGAAATGGAAATACAGTAATTTACAAAGTGCTGCAAAAGGAAATGTCTAAACTTATGGATCCTGAGTCCTCTCTGAGGAGGGCTCAGGTGCTGGTTCTGGTACTTTCCTTTTCTTTGACCGGGGCTCTTGAGCCGTTGCCGGGTTGTCATTCCTTTGCCAAGTGAAAGGAGCGTGCAAATTCCTTTGGTCTTCTTGATTTTCTACAGCATGTTGCTCTAAAATCTCGATCAGAGCATCTTTTTCTTTTAACAGTTGTTGTATTTTGTTACACTCCACATTGAGAATACGGTACTTGTTCTTCCAAGACCTCTTTTCCTGTTGAACTTTGTTGAGAGTAACCTGAAGTTTTTCCGAATCAGACATAAAATAAAGGACAGATTCCTTTAACGGAAGAACTTCTTGATGAGGGTAAGGCATCCTCAGCTTGAGAGCTCTAGTTTGTACCCAATGGAGATAAGGTTCCACAGAGACACATTCCGGTTTTCCTAGAGACTCTCTTCCTTTTCTGTGAACATGTTTCTAGGCATGCATTATTTCTGTCTTTAGTGCTCTATCATTTTCTCCTTCCTTGAAGAAAAGACCTTCCAGATGAACATTACGCGGGACATGTCTCATCGGGTATCCGAATTGACGACGAACTAAAACTGGATGATAATTGATTCCTCCTTTAGTTCCTATGAGGTGTACATTAGGGAAGTTTCCACAACGGTCAATGATTATGATCCCGTCATAGATTCGATTGTACCAATCTATGTCAGAGTTGGTAAGAGCCATGATTCTCTGTGACCAACGTGAAGCACTCTTATGATCCCAAAAAGCGTCAGACTTAGGTAAATGAGAAGTGAACCCTTTGTATAGCAGGGGTACACAGCATGTGATCATTCCTCCGATGTACAAATTCCTTAAGTGTACAGAATGATAAGCATCTGCGAGCAAGGTTGGTACAGGGTTTCCAATCAGAAATATCTTAATGGAATTGATATTAACGAAGTTATCGATGTTAGGAAACAGAAATAACCCGTAGGTGAGCAGAACAAAGACGCTCTCGAAAGCAGTCACGTTCCCTATACTAACAAAGTACAGAGCTTTCTTTACCAAAAACTTGGTTGGAAAACCTTGGATTCCACCCTTAAAGGTCATGTGAGTCCTGACTTCTGACTCGTCCAAATAGATAGCCCTTGCAATGGTTTGATCCTTTGGAATTTCTTCTAGTCCAGAAAAGGGAGCTTGGTCAGTGATGGGTAAATCAGTCAGGTGAGAATACTCCTCCAGTGTTGGTGCTAGTTGATAATCCGGGAATGTGAAATAGTGATAGACCGGACCGTAGAACTGAATGAGCGTAGCCAGGATTCCTTCAATTACATGGACCCTTAACAGAGACAGCAGTCCTCCGTACTTAGCTCTGAAAGCATCAGGGTTGGTGATCATCCTTGCCAACCCTCTTAAATCCTCTAGTTTTGGAACCTTGAAGGTGTACTTGTGAGTCTTCCTTCTACCAAAATCCATAACGTAATCTTTCTCTCTGATATTTGCAATCATTGTCTTAGTTTAATTTGAAAAAGAGAGACTAGAAGAGAAAATTTTCTTTGTTTAAAGTTTTTTAATGAAATGGATGCATGAATGCAGCACACAAAAATATAGAAAAAACATGGGGTCAAAGGTTCGGTGTCATGAAGTCATGGCTCTACCCATCCCCAAAGGTTGTACTAGTGATTTTTTGTACCTATCCTCAAAATCATTCACCCCCCTTGGGATAACAACAGCAGGCTGGTTCACCCGAGCGAGCTGCAGTATCTTAGAGTAATCTCAAATGAGGGTAGTATGTGACAACTATTTCCGATAGCTTCCGCACTACAAAATAGTAACATGGTCTCAGCCTACTAAATCCTCAGTTTCATGGACACCACAATCGAATAATCTGCTTTCAATAACCAAAGTCGTTTAGACATTGAATCCGCAAAGGGTATCTCCACTGATTCGATGGACGATCGGGGTCTCTTATTTAGGAGTCACTCCCTGTAAGATTACCCGTCTTGTGCCATCACTTATCTTAGGTGTCACTCAAACTTTCCAGATGCGGCATCACCTGCAGTCCCATTAGCAGAAAAATAAACACGGATATCAATTAGGAAAAGCGATATATATATATATATATATATATATATATATATATATTCATTCCTATAACTAACATCCTATACCTCTTAAGAGCTATAATCCTAGTCCTATACAGACAATGACTCCCCAGCAGAGTCGCCATTTTTCTATGGAAAATGGGGACGATGATGACTAGATCTTACTTTGACTCCCCAACAGAGTCGCCATTTTTCTGTGGAAAACGGGGAAGATGATGACTATAACTTACTTTGAATCCCCAGCAGAGTCGCCATTTTTCTGTAGCGAGCGATTTTTGTCGGTGACGCGACCACCTTATTGCTGGGTTTTTTCCTCACCGCAATGAGGAGGAGTGGGTGACACTTTCTGATTTCTTATTTATCCCGTGAAGCTGGAAGGGAAAGGGAAGTTATCTAAAACTAACCTTGCACACGAATGTTTAACTGAACAAAAGCTTAAAAGAGATTGGGGGCTCCGGGGTCAGGTTATACAATGGGGAGTTGTCAATTACCCATCCTATATGTGGTTATCTACAGGATATTAGCTTTAGGTTTCACTTTGTACTTGATGGTGTTTATCCGTTAATGGGATGAGAAAGTTTCTTGGGAAATATGAGTGATGGATTGAGTTTTGGCTGATGTTCGGGTTTTCCCGAAGTTTTTGGTAAGGTACTGGACCTAAGTTTTGATTGATATGAAGGTACTGGACCTAGAGTTTTTGTTTGGTATGCTCGCTAAGATTTCACAAACTCATGCCTACGTATTCCCGTATAAATGAAACAGGGAAATCAGAGCAATCGTAGTTCCTCCTATTCTAAGGGAGGAAAAAGATGTTTTGGTGTTTTGTTCAAAGCCCAAGATTGAAGCTAAAAGGTTTTGACTGGGAGAGAATTTGTCATCTCTAAAGAGGGATTGTTGATTTTTGAGTGCCTTGATCAAAGCCCAATTTTGAAGCTAAGAGGTTGATTGATTCCACTGGGGAACTCCTTATCCAAAGCCTTAGAGGAGGCTGGATAAGACCGACTACACAAGAGAGTGTATATATTGGTGTCTTGTATAAAGCCCAAGATTGAGGCAAAAAAGAGACTGATTCTTTGGGGATATCATTATACAAAGCCTAAGAGGAGGCTGAAAGCTTGACTTTTCCGGGGAATGTGTTTTATCTGTCTTGTTCAAATCCCAAGATTGAGGTTAAAAGGGTTTTGACTCTGTCGGGGAGGTCTCTATGGGTCTGGTACAAAGCCCAAGATTGAGGCTAAAACGGGAAATTTAACTGACTCTGGTGAGGGTATTTTTATGTGTCTTGTACAAAGCCCAAGATTGAGGCTGAAATGAGTTTGACTCTTCCTGGAGAGTATTATCGGTCTTGTACAAAGCTCAAGATTGAGGCTGAAAAAAGTTTGACTCTGCTTGGGAAATCATTCCTCAAAGCCTAAAAGAAGGTTGGGAGGAAATGACTTTACTGGGGAAGATATATGTCCCAAGCTTAAGAGATGAAGATGTATGTCTTGTACAAAGCCCAAGATTGAGGCTAAAAGGGTTTGACTCAACAAGAGAGTGCTTTTATCTGTCTTGTACAAAGCCCAAGATTGAAGCTAAAAAAGGTTGACTCAACAAGAGAGTCTTAAAAGGTGATTGACTCAACAAGAGAGTCTGAAAAGTGATTGACTCAACAAGAGAGTCGGAAAAGGTGATTGATTCAATAAGAGAGTCTGAAAAGTGATTGACTCAACAAGAGAGTCTGAAAAGGTTTGCTCTGCTGGGGAGAATCTTTGTACAAAGCCCAAGAGGAGGTTATCTATGCTGAGGAAAGCTAAGAGGAGGCTATCTTTCTGCTGGGGAACTATTGAGATCCCGAGGTAGGTCCAAATGGGGAATCAACTCTTACTGAGGAATACAGAAGAGTAGAGGTATTAGATGCCTTGAGGTTCTGATTTGGGATAGAATTATCTGACGCTAAACTGACCCTGGTTGGGGATTTTCTAGGAGAGAGACTGGGTTTTAGCTCTGCTGGAGAGACCGGGATTTCTCCTATGTTTGTAGGGAGCTTGAGAATGTCTTTGAGACTCAAGGGGATTAGACTGTACAAGTCTACTGGTGTAGAAGAGTTTTATCTTTTGTATGATGCCCAAGAGGAGGTGGGTGTTTTAAGGGATGAGAATCAACCCTAAGATTGGTCTGAGGTTTGACATTGGAAAGAATGATCTAACTAAGGATGACTAAGTTCTGTCTTATACCTTTAAGAGGTCTTCAGGGTCCTTGTATTAAGCCCAAGAGAAGGCATGAGAACTTCTAAGAAGCCGGAGGGTCCTTGTACAAAGCCCAAGAGGAGACGGGTATGTTTTTAGGAAGCCTGTGGGTCCGAAACCAAGAAAAGTTCAAGAAATGCTATTCACTGAGAATAGATCATTTAGTGAAACTTCAAAGGTTTGAAGAAACTCAAGAGATGCTATTCACCGAGAATAGATCAAATCTGGGGAGTAGAATTTCTTTGACAATTTCTAGGGGTGACAGACTGAGAAAAGGTTCACGAAGAATACTGCCTTTCTCTTTGTTCCGTATTGTTTAAGTCCAAGAGAAGGAAAGACTGTATCTGGAAATCCTATGGGGATCTAGTTTTGTCTGTATTTAACAGTGACCAACAGGGCTCTACCTAGTTCTAGACCTAGTTGCCGGGGAAAACTCTAAATAACTATACTAGTACATATACAGTGGATATATGACAAGTATTTAAAAGGGTATGAAACAAGACTTACCGTGCTCAACTTCCCACAATACAGTTATATATATATATATATATATATATATATATATATATATATATATATATATATATATATATATATATATATATATATATGAAAGTGAGTAAATGAAAGCTGTTAAAAACTTACAGGCGAGCAAGCATCCATTCTGTATTGTTAGTTGTTCAAAGAAATTAAAGAAAGTTTTGATAACAACATATATATTTGAATCTAAATCAAAATAGAAGTTGTTTTGAAAAGATTGTTGGGGCTTATACTCAAAGAGAGGCCCAAGGTTTAACAGTGATCGCACCGTTGTTTTGAATATCGTCTCGGGACTTATACACCGACTGAGGCCCAGAGAGGTTTATTTACAAAAGGGTTGGGTCTTACCCTCTATTAGAGGCTCAAACGTTTATAAAAGAAAAGAAATGGGACTTACAACACAAGGGTAGGCCCAAATGATTTTTGTTTTTAAATGGCGATCGCGCCGAGATTTTTTTAACGCAGAGGGACTTATACAATGTCTGAGGCCCAAAATGGTTTTGGTTAAAAAGGGATTAGGTCTTACACTCTATTAGAGGCCCAAAGTGTTTGAAAAAGATTTGTTAGGGTGAAAATCAAAGAAACCCTAATTTCATCATTTTTTAAAGTAATTATTCAAAGAAGATTAATTAAAATGATAAAAAACACCAAATAAGTTTGAATAAACAATTTTTTATTTTTGGTTGAGGTTGGAAAAATGATGTTTTAATCGCAAGAGGAATTAAAAATCATTTGGTTTTGATTTCCAAGGTAATAATTCCTTTTTAAAATGCTTAAAAAACAATTAAAAATGAATTTATTTACAAAAATATCAACTATATTAAATAAATAAAATAAATTTGATTTTTTCGCGGAATAAAATGTTTTACTATTTTTTTGATTTTTTGCAAAAAGAGCCAATAAAAAATAATTAAAATTGAGAGAGAAATTAATTTTTCAGATCATTAAAAATAATATGAAAAATAGTAAAAAATGGAAAAAGTGTAAAAAAGGGTATGTCGCGAGGGGGATTCGAACCCCAAACCTCTAAGTTGCAGCACGAGCCTTCTACCACTGGGGTGGTGATACATCCATGTATCAAAACCACCCCATCAATATATGAGGGATGCCTTGTTTTAGGCCTGACCAAGGCAAGGTTTTGGACAAAAAACGTAAAGGCTATAACTTTCTCATTTCTCCATGGATTGGGACAAAATTTATATGCATCTGGCCTAGAATTTCCCAAGGAATCCAATGGTGGTGGTGGTTTTTTCAGATGAGGTCCCTATTTTAAAACCCGATAGTGGTTTTGAAATAGGCCTATAATTGCATTTTCTATACTAACACATGGTACAGGCAAGAATTACATGGAAAATTAGTTCAAACACAACATATATAACATGTATGAGATGTTTATGATCAGTGGACTTCAAAGCAATGCATATTTTAAAGAGTTCAAGTGATGATGCATTTACCTCTTGGAGCTCCTTATGCTATCTGTCAAGTTCCTTGTGCCAGAAGTAATTTGATGCTTTGGATACTCTCAATTGATCCCAGAGAAGATTTTAGAATGATCACCACCAGCTGGAATCCTCAGGAACAAGTTTGAACTCTTTCTTGCAAAAGGGGCAAAAGTGACCAATATGGCAACTCTCTCAAATGGTGTTCCAGATGTGGGGAACCATTTGGGACAGTTCAAGGATGATATTTGGAGTGTGTTTGAGGTCTTATATGGTTTTGAAAGTGACTGAATCAAGACTTGGCTTGAAAAATGCAAAAAAGTCCAATTTTGAGGTTTTAAGAGGGGACTTTGTGATTTTGGTGTTACAGGTCACATATGATAGTTTGGATAGCTTAGATATGACATATTGGATATGTTTGGATCATGAGCTGTGATGGAATTGCTCTCTAACTCAAAAACTCAGAGATACCTTGCCAAAGAAGGTATTTTGGCCTAAAGAGAGGGATTTTGAGGAAAGCATCAGTTTGGAGGCTTTGGTGTACTCAAACTGAGCACAAATGAGCTCTATTTATAATAGAGCAAGTTCGTTTTGCAAGTAATAATTAATGGAGGCTGCAGCAGGCTTTTGGCCAATCGTGATCAAAGGGAATCTCAAGTCTCCTCTAGCCATTGACTAGAGGTTAGAGCACATGCTTTGTAGCTTTGGTTCAGAGATAAATGTGGACTGAATTCAGTTGGAATAGGCTCAGTTCACGTCACCTTGGTGCATCCATTGAATGCTTGGAAACAAAATTGGAGTCTTGGCCTCTTTTAGGCTTTTTAGGTTTGGCATGGCTACTTGTAGATTCTTGGACTTTGGAGGCTTGGAGATCTGATCATCCCCCTTGGATTTGATCCTCTGATGTGTCCAAATTGATGACAAGGCTTGGATTTGCTCAATTTTGTCAAATCGAGCAAAATTCCAAAATCTGCCAAAATCTGTCTTGTGAAAACCAGTTCTGGATGCCATGTTCCAAGGGTTGTATCTCCTTGCTCAAATGGAATTTGGAGATGATCCGGTACTTGTTGGAAAGCCCTCATGGCATAATTTAACTTTGATGTTTACCCTTAGACCTGGTTTGACTTGGATCAAAGTGAAAACTGCCCCTACATTTTGGAAAAAGTAAGGCAGATTTTGACTTAATGAAAATTTCACTAAGTGTTGGAAAAATGTCATTTCCAGGTTTTCAGCCATTTTGATCACTCCATAGCTAAAAATCCATGAGGAATTGGAATGAGATGTAGTTGACACTTTTAAAGTATGCAATGAGAGCTACAAATCCAGCTTTGGACCATCCAAGATGGTTGCTTGGATCTCAAGTTATGGTCCTTGGAAGTTGGTACCCTAACCACTTTGTTCCATAACTTAGAAAAATTCTAAGTTTTTTATGGTTACGCCTTTTACAAGTTAACTCACTTTATTTGATTTTTCTTGATGAATGATGATTCAAATCACATATTAACATTGTTTTAGGGTCAAGGAACCATAATTGTGAACAATCTCAAAAAGTCAAACTTAACTTTTTGCACAGTTGACTTTTTATCGGATGAAATCCAAACTGTGCGATCTGTTGTGAAATCAAGTCCTTGACCTAAATCAAACCTAATGGACATATTCCATAGGTGTTATAGGGTGTATTGAATCATGTCCCAAGGTTTGGGAACATGTCTTGGTCAAAAGTCAAAGGTACAGTTGACTTTTTCATCGAAACCCTAATTATGGTCCAGATGAAATTGAAACTTGTGAATCAAGCTTCTTGGATCAATCCATTTTTGTAAATGGATCAATATGGTGTATTTGAGACCCTTAAATCATGTCTTGAGGTCTTGGCTCATGTTTTGTCCCAAAAGTCAACTTAGGGGTGAATTAGGTCAAGAAACCCTAATTCCTGATTTTTGGGCAAATACATCCCCTGAGGTTAAATTGACTTGATGATTGGGTCCATGAGGTCCCTTGGAGTATCTTGGGTTATGATTTGAAGCATTGGCTCATGCCTAGATGAAATTTTTCATCTGGAGGCCTTGGTCGACCAAAACCCTAATATGGTGACACTGGCGATCTTGAGGCTTAATCCACTTGGAATTTTGCTACTTTGTGCTTGATTCTTGATGTGGGAGTCCTCTTGATCCTTTATGAATGTTTGAGAGGTTAGACAAGTTGAAGATCATGTCATTCCTTGATTGATCCTTTGTCTAAGTGCTCTGAGAGGGTTTGAAACCCTAATTTTTGATTTGTAGTGAATGCTCAACCATCTTTGAGGAGATTGATGAGGCATGAAAGTACATCCATATTGTGATGATGATTTGCTCAATGATGGAAAATCTTAGTGGTCAAAATTTTGGGTATGACACAATGTTTAATTCTTAAGATTTGAATAATTATTGAAAAATAAGCTTGAATTTTCATAGAGGATAATCATCTGTTAATCACTAAACTCTAGAGATAGATTTAAGTTTAATATTCATCAAAAGTACTAATTCTTAGTGTTATCGTATTATTCAATATGCTGAGACATCATCAATTGAACAATACAGTTGAAATCTTCTTATACTCCTCTATTAGTACATGAATGTTTAATTATCAACCATAAAAAAAATCGCATTATATCTATGCCATTTTGCAGACTTAATCTATCTTTTATATCCTGACCATTTATTTGTTGCCCATAAATGCAATTTATTCTATGAAAACTACAATACTTTGTTGTTGTTTAAAAGTGCTAAAATTAATTAATTTTTTTCGGATTATCTTCTAGGTCTTATGTACGGGATTAATACATCTTTTTCTGTTTAAAAATAATGTTGTTCGTTTAGCAGTGTGTAGTTCTCTTTTTGTTAATGGATAAGATGGATTCCTATTCTTGTTGTGTACTAAATGAATGTCATTGTTTTGTAACTTTACTATCACAAAGTTTTATTGTGTTTTGTTAAGCTTTCGGGTTTGGCAGTTTTTGAATGAAAATGTAATTGATACTATGTTATCTGGTTATTAATTAATGCTATGTTGCTTTCTCAATACATGCGAAAAATGGTCCCACATTTTATGATGAGAGAAAAATCATTATATTTTGTTCATTCAAATGTTTATTCACTCACCATGCATTTGTTGTTAGGGTATGAGAAGGAGCATCAACACTTCTCACTTGTGTTACTCTTGGCCCAATGTTGATACTCATTCTCATACCCTAACAGTGGTATCAGAGCCTGGTTCGAGGAAGGGACCGGCTCACATGTATCGAATGTATCCCCACATGTGGTGGGTTGAGTGTTCCGTTAAAGAGTGTCAACGGCGGTACAAGTGTATGCGGATGAAGCTTCCGCTTAAGGGGGACCATTGTAGAAGCATTGTTACTTTGTGAGACTTCGTTTCTTGAGCAACATCTTTGTGAGAGACACACCACATATTCACCTAAAACCTTAAGGTGATAGGTGCATGGTGAAGTCCCGCGATTTTTCCAACGAAGTTTTGCCCTTTTACATGTGAACTTTTAATTTATCCCAAAGGAGGAAAGAGGAAAAATATGAATAACCTCGTGAGTGTGTGCAATGCAAAACCATGCACTTGAGAGATCGGGAATCGGGAATGGTTATACAAAGGGAAGTTTTTCATACCTCAAATTTTTACCACTAAGATTCCCATCATTGTGCAAATCATCATCACAATATGGATGAACCATCATACTCATTAGTCTCCCCAAAGATGGGTGAGCATCCACTACAATCAGACTTAAGGTTTTAAGCCCCCTCAGAGCTCTTAGACAAAGGATCAATCAAGGAATGACATGATCCTCAACTTGTCTAAACCTCTCCAAAATCCACAATGGATCAAAAGAACTCCCACCTCGAGAATCAGGCACAAAGCTGCAACATTCCAAGTGGACTAAGCCTCAAGATCGCCAGTGTCAACAAATTAGGGTTTTGGTCGACCAGGACCTGTGCTTAAGAACCACGTCCAAAATCGCTCGCTACAGAAAAAGTGGCGCCCACCGTGGGGCCGTATCGTTATTGACTGTTCAAAGTTAGATCTAGGAACGTTTTTTCTTTTCTTCACTTGTGTGAATACCACAGATTGGGGCTTCCGCCGGGGAACCCATTTTCTGTCAGGAACTTAGGATTCTTAGCTTCATTAGGTCTAGGATGTTTTAGGACAAATATATATACTGCTTTTCCTAATTGCTATACGTGTTTATTTTTCTGCTAATGGGAATGCGGGTGATGCCGTATGTGGAAAGATTGAGTATACACCTAGGAAAACCAACCCTTTCGTAAAGCGGAAGCTATCGGAAATAGCTGTTACGCGATACTACCCTCATTTGAGGCTGGTGATCTATTCTCGGTGAATAGCACTTACTCTAAGATTGCACACAACTCGCTGGCGATCCGCTTGTTGTCTGCCTTCCTGGGAGGAGCTAATGATAATGAGTACAGGTACAAAAATCACCCTAGTAAACCTTTGGGGATGGGTAGAGCCTTGACTTCATGACAACGACCCTCTGACCCCATGTTTTTTCTATGTTTCTGTGTGCTGCATCCATGCATTCATTTAAAAACATTAAAACATTTTAAAAATAAACTTTCTCTTCTAGTCTCTCTGTTTTCCAAATTAAACTAAGACTGTGATTGCAAATATCAGAGAAAAGGATTGCACCGATGGATTTCGATAGAAGGAGAATTCACCAGTATACCTTCAAGGTTTCAAAGCTAGAGGATTTGAGAAGGTTAGCGAGGATGATCACTAACCCAGAGGCTTTCAGAGCCAAGCACGGTGGTTTGCTACCACTATTAAGAATCCATGTGATTGGGGGAATCATGGACGCGCTCGTTCAATTCTACGACCCGGTTTATCACTGCTTTACATTCTCGGATTACCAGCTCGCACCAACGCTGGAGGAGTATTCTCATCTGTTGGATTTACATATCACTGATCGAGCTCCATTTTCTGGACTGGAAGAAATTCCGAAGAATCAAACTATTGCAAGAGCAATTCATTTGGACGAGTCTGAGGTCAAGACTCACCTGACTACCAAGGGTGGCATACAAGGCTTGCCAGCCCAGTTCTTAACAAAGAAAGCTCTGTACTTCGCTAGTATAGGGAACGAGACTGCTTTCGAAAGCATCTTTGTCTTGCTCACCTACGGATTATTTTTGTTTCCCAACATTAATAACTTCGTTGATATCAACGCTATTAAGGTTTTTCTCATTGGAAACCCTGTGCCGACCTTGCTCGCAGATGCGTATCATTCTGTACATTTAAGAAATGTGTACATCGCAGGGGAGATCACATGTTGTGTACCTTTGCTCTACAAATGGTTTATCTCCCATTTGCCTAAGTCTGCTGCTTTTTGGGATTGCAAGAGTGTCTTGCGCTGGTCGCAGAAGATCATGTCTCTTACCAACTCTGATATAGATTGGTGTAATAGGATTTATGATGGGATCAGGATCATTGATCGTTGTGGAAACTTCCCCAACGTACCCCTCATAGGAATTAAAGGGGGAATCAACTATCATCCGATATTGGTTCTTCGTCAATTTAGATACCCGATGAGGCTCGTTCCGCAGAACGCTCATCTGGAAGGTCTTTTCTTCAAGGAAGGAGAAAACGACAGGGCACTGAAGATGGAAATAGTGCATGCGTGGAAGCACGTTCATAAGATAGGACGAGAATCTCTGGGAAAACCGGACTGTGTCTCGGTGGAGCCTTATCTCCATTGGGTACAAACTAGAGCTCTCAAGCTAAAAATGCCTTATCCTCGTTACGAAATTTTTCCGCCGAGGGAATCTGTCATGTACTTCATGACGGAAACTGAAAAGCTTCAGGTTACTCTCAACAAAGTTCAAAAGGAGAGAAGGTCTTGGAAGAACAAGTACCGCACCCTCAACGTAGAGTGTATCCAAATGCAGCAATTACTGAAAGAGAAAGACGCTCTGATTGAAATTTTAGAGCAACATGCTGTAGAGAATCAAGATGACCAAAGGAATTTGCTCGCTCCTTTCACCTGGCAAAGAAATGACAACCCGACAACGGCTCAAGAGCCCCGGTCAAAGAAGAGGAAGTACCAGGACCCATTAGCTTAGGTTTCTGTTTCTGCACTTTGTAATCTGCTGTATTTCCCTTTCTGTAATCCTTTGAATTCAATAAAAAGGGGTTTCCCCACCGTTTGGTATTTGCAATCTAATTGTCAAAGTTTATTTTGATTAAATCAACAAACTATTAATATAATCATTGCATTTTATCATTCTCATATCGCATATTCTCCTTACCTACGAATCTTACGTTTGTGTCTCGGTTCTAGAGTCAAACAGTCTCATTCGTACAATACTCGGGCCAGTCGTCAGAAAAGGATGGATGATCTTGAGGAAGAGAACAGAGAGTTGAGAGAAGAGCTCGACGCTCTGAGAGAGGATATGAGAAAGCTTCGTAACGACATGCAAGCCATGGCAGAAGCTCAGCTACAAAGGACTGTGATCTCGGAGATCACCTAGACGCCCATAGTGGAGAAGTTCGATCCTAGGTATCAGATGCCGAAAGATCGTCCCTGGGGCATGCCTGTTAATTATATCCCAGAAGGATATGTTCCGTCGATCGTTGAAGATCAGGGAACTTCTGCAGGAGCCGCTGGTCCTGAAGGTTACAAACTTCGGGAAAGCGAAGATGCCAGAGGCATATTAAAGACCCCTGAAGGTTACAAACTTCGGGGAACGCCAAGATTCAACGCCGTCGTTACGGTACCACCCCCTGTGGTGCATTCTGTCCCGGAAGGACAGATTCCACAGATACCTTCTGAGAGGAAGGAGATTATGTTTGACCGAATGGATGAATTCCAGGAACAGTTCTTGGAAATGCAGAAGGAACTGCAAGCCATTCGCGGTCAGGATCTTTTTGGAAAGGACGCTGCAGACCTTTGTCTAGTCCCCAATGTGAAAGTGCCGCACAAATTCCAAGTGCCTGACTTTAAAAAATACAAGGGTAACTCTTGACCTCAAAGTCACTTGATAATGTACGCTCGACGAATGTCAGCTCAGACTGAAAATCAGGACCTGCTGATTCACTACTTTCAGGATAGTTTAACCGGTGCCACCTTAAAATGGTACATGGGTTTAAACCGTGCCTCGATCAACACATTCAGAGATCTTGGCACTGCCTTTGTCCAACAATACAAATACAATTTGGACATGGCACCCGACAGAGATCAACTCAGATCAATGTCTCAAAAGAACAAGGAAACCTTTAAGGAGTACGCTCAAAGATGGCGTGAAATTGCCGCTCAAAATTGTCCACCTCTTGAGGAAAAAGAGATGACAAAGATCTTCTTAAAAACCTTAAGCTCATTTTACTATGGCCGAATGGTCGCCAGTGCGCCCAGTGATTTCACCGAAATGGTCGGTATGGGTGTACGTCTTGAGGAAGCTGTCCGAGAAGGACGTTTGGTAAAAGACACTGGATCAACGAGCGGTACTAAAAAATACGGTAGTGCTCTCCCTAAGAAAAAAAAGCAAGATATTGGGAATATCTCTCTCGGAAAGCAAAGGCGTCGATATCAACCAGTAGCAGCGGTAACTCCTGCTATCGGCCCCGCGCCTGTTCCTACGTATCAACCTCAAGTTGCGCAGAGCCAACCTAATCAGCAAAGGACTCAACAGCCTCTTCAGCAGGCTCGTCCTCAGTACAATAACAACTGTACAACACGATCATCAGGGTTTGATCCTATACCTGTGTCGTACGCAGAACTATTTCCGTTACTACTAGCTAAGGGGCACATCCAGACTAAGTCTCCTCTTACTGTACCAGAAAATCCGTCTTTCTGGTTTAAAGCGGATCAGACATGCCCTTATCATCAAGGAGGATCAGGGCATAACATAGAGAATTTCCTCAATTTCAAATCTGATGTACAAAAGCTTGTTAGGAGCGGGCTCTTATCTTTCAAAGATACGAATCCTAATGTTCTCACGAACCCGCTGCCTCAACACGAGAAAGCTATGGTTAATTTAATTGAGAAAGAGACTAACAATGTCTATCAAATTCATGATGTACTCTTATTGAGGACCAATCTGGTCAAGATGCATTGTAGACAGAGTGTATATGGCCATGTGCCACCTCATAACTATCACCAGTGTGATATCTGCTCTAAGAATAATCAGGGATGTTCTGTAGTGCAAGCAGCTCTGCAGGAAGAGATGGATCTCGGATGGATCCAAGAGCACAGAATTCGTGGAGTTAACATGGTCTACACGAATTCTAACGTCATTCAAAACCACGATATCCGTGCGATGAATGTCAACTTGGTGGCGATGCACTCAAGGCAAAGCCAGTATCATAATCTGCCACGGCACGATTACAGTTCCTGTCTGACTTGCTCGGTAAACAAACAGGGATGCTCTTTCATACAAGAGGCCCTCTAGTGTCAGATGGATCTTGGATGGATCCAAGACTACCATGACAGGAATCCCAATCAAATCAATATGGTTCAGGTTTTCGATATTCGTGTGATGAATACCAACCTGGTGGAGTTACATGCTGAGCAGGTCCGACTCGGATTCCTGATCTCACATGATTATCAAAGCTGTAAAGCGGGTTGCGAAAATGATCGAGGTTGTACCCTTGTCCAGGAGGCACTTCAGCACTTGTTAAATCATTGGTGGATGCCAATCTATATGGATGAAGATACTCAGCAGATTAGTATCAATAACAGGAATCCCACTTGGAGTCAAAGTCATGATGTCCGATCAGTGGAAGCTAACCTAGTGAGGTTACATTGTATTCAAAGTGGGTGTGGCCAGGTGCCCCCACACAACTATGATAGTTATGGCGTCTGTTCAGAAAGTAACCAAGTGTGTTACCTTGTGAGAACAGCTCTTCAGGGTCAAGTGGATCGCGGAGAAATTCGTCCATATCCAGGTTCTGGACCCATCAATTGGTCGCCGAACTACTTTGCCGAGCAAGTTGAGGATGTCCTCATGATCTCTGGTCATCACAGGACCAAGGATGTTTTTGCCATCATCCCTCTACTTGACAAATCTAAAGTTCCCAACCGGGAACGAATTAAGATTACTTATGATAGTCAGAAAAACCAGAAGGTTCCCATAGTCATCTATCTGCCGGGACCACTACCGTATGAATCAGCTAAGGCTATCCCTTACAAATACGGTGCAACAACAATTGAGAATGGAAAGGAAATTCCATTACCCTCCGTCGTAAATATTACAGACATCAGTCGTGTAAAACGGAGCGGTCGAATCTTCAACCGAGGAGTTGGAGAACCCAACAAAGAAAAGGAACTTCAGACAGAAATTCCTGATCCACCAGTCGGTCAATCCAGTAATCCCGACCTGTCGAAAGACAAAGATGAGATGCTTAAGCTCATCCAAAGGAGTGAATTCAACATTGTTGATCAGCTGTTACAAACTCCTTCAAAGATCTCAGTATTATCACTGTTTCTCAGTTCACAAGCGCACAGGGAGGCTCTACAAAAAGTCATAGAGCAGGCCTTTGTGGAACAGGATGTAACAATCAGACAGTTCGATAATATTGTCTCTAACATCACTTCCTGCAACAATTTGGGATTTAGTGATGAGGAATTACCTGAAGAGGGTCGCCGTCATAACATGGCACTCAATATCACAGTCAACTGCCAGGACGATGCTTTAGCCAGCGTACTGGTAGACACAGGGTCAGCCCTGAATGTAATGTCGAAGTCTACTTTGATGCAATTATCATTCAAAGGTCCTCCGATGAGAATCAGCGAGGTCGTCGTCAAAGCATTTGCGGATCCAGAAAAGCAGTTATCGGCGAAGTTGATCTTCCCATAACTATTGGTCCTCATACTTTCCAAGTCACTTTCTAGGTCATGGACATTCGGGCAACATACAGTTGTTTATTAGGAAGACCTTGGATACATCAGGCTGGAGCGGTCACTTCGACTCTCCACCAAAAGCTAAAGTTCGTTCAGAACGATCAACTTGTCACAGTCTGTGGAGAACAGGCTTTGCTCGTGAGTAATTTGTCATCATCTGCTGGTATAGAACCTGAAGAGGTTATTGGGACGCAGTTCCAAGCACTATCAGTGAGCAAGGACAATCAATCCGGAGGAGGAACCTCGATTTCCTCATACAAGGATGCTATCAAAGCGGTCGAGAGTACCGATACAACAGGATGGGGACAGCTTGTCATTCCCACTGACAATAAAACAAAGAAGGGTCTTGGTTTTTCTGCAACCTGTACCCAGACAGCTGTCAACAATGAAAGTCTTCATCCCATTCAGAATTTCTTCCATAGTGGAGGCTTCCTCCAACAAGTGACTCAAGTAGTCCATGCTATCAATGAAGAGGATCCCTTTGACATAGATGAGGATTGGAATTCTTATCTTAACGAGGACGGTTATGTGTCGCGGGACGAAACGCAATCGTAATTTTTCTTTCCCGCACAGGGTCCGAGATTTATACCCAGATCAGATGTTGAAATGATCTATGGAGACTGTGATCCGGAAGGATGTCGTGCTCCGCCAAATTCATTAGAGGAGGACACTCCGATGAAAGACAATTCTGACTACACCTACTATGGCCCAATGGATGGTCTGCCAATGTGGCAACCTTATCCAGGAGACTTGGGGCAAGAGAGTCAGCCGAACAACGAAAATCAGCTGACCGTCATTAAACAGAATACCTGTGTCCCCACCATGTCATGGGATCAACACTCAGGTCATTCGGAAATTACTCAACATGACGATGAATTCTCAACGTTTGCAGGACTTGAATTCATCAACTATGCTTTTCCTGAGGTCAACATCATCGAGAGAGATGACTCTTCCAGTTCCAAAGAAGTTTGGGACACTCTGGGACAACCAAGTGGAAAATACGACTATATGGTCAAGTACACTGCTCCCGAAAGCTCTCGTATCAGGCTCGAAGATATCCAGCCAACTGGATGGGAAGATACAACTGAGAGCACAAATACTATGCAAAATGCAACTGAGGAATCCTCCTACGACAATTCTGCCTGGGAGACAGATTCCAACGATCCTGCTCCACCAGAAATCAGCGTCATTTCTGAAGACAAATCAAGGAAGGTATCGGAATTTGTGTTTCACCGAGGGGTTCGCCGCCAGTGGGTTGCTGTCGATGTTCCGAAGGTCGTTCACCAGTCAAAGTAATTGCCATCTTTAAGCCTTTCACCCTGCCCAGGTGAAACGGATGTTTTGATAGGGCTCGCTTTCTGTAAATTTCCCTCTTCACTTTGCCCAAAGCGAGTGAGTTTTGTTTTATAGGGCTGTAGTTTCAAGAACCGACTTGTTCATAAATAAAATAACGTCGTTCTGTAATTTCCGCATTATTTGCTGTTTTCTCTTTTTGCTTTTTCAGAAAATGGTAATCCTAAAAAACAATCGATAAATAAAAACAAGCAGTAAAATTAAAACACTGCACACACTTGAATTTTCTCTATCTCTTCTAAGCACGAATCATCACGTCATGCAGATTGCTTGTTTTACACCCCGTTGAAACATACGATCCGATGCCTTCTCCCGACTTTGAGTTCCCGATATTTGGGGCTGAAGAAGAAGTTGACAACGAAATTCCAGAAGAGATCTCCCGACTACTCAGATAGGAGGAAAGGTCCATTGAACCTCACAAAGAGCCGTTGGAAACGGTGAACTTGGGTTCAGAAAAAGAGAGAAAAGAAATCAGGATTGGGGCACTGCTCAGTCCAACTGCTAGAGAGGGTTTGATAAAGCTTCTCAGAGAATTTCCAGATGTGTTCGCTTGGTCCTATCAGGACATGCCTGGGTTGGATACCAGCATCGTGGAACATCACTTACCATTGAGATCGGAATGTCCGCCAGTAAAGCAAAGGTTGAGACGCACTCACCCGGACATGGCCATCAAAATCAAAGAGGAGGTGCAAAAACAGATTGACGCGGGTTTCCTCACTACATCTGAATATCCTCAATGGTTAGCCAATATCGTACCTGTTCCTAAAAAGGACGGAAAGGTCAGAATGTGTGTCGATTACAGAGATCTGAATAAGGCTAATCCAAAGGACGACTTTCCTTTACCACACATTGACATGCTGGTAGACAGCACAACAAAGTTCAAAGTCTTCTCCTTCATGGATGGATTCTCGGGCTATAACCAAATCAAAATGGCGCCGAAAGACATGGAGAAAACTTCGTTCATTACCCTATGGGGTACCTTTTGTTACAAAGTGATGCCGTTCGGTTTGAAGAATGCCGGGGCAACCTATCAAAGGGCCATGACTACTCTGTTTCATGACATGATACACAAAGAGATAGAGGTATATGTCGATGATTTGATTGCAAAATCAAGAACAGAGGATGAGCACGTTGAACATCTGTCAAAATTGTTCGAACGTTTAAGAAAATTCAAGCTCCGCTTGAATCCCAACAAGTGCACCTTCGGTGTCCGTTCAGGGAAACTCCTAGGGTTCATCGTCAGCCAGAAAGGAATTGAAGTTGATCCTGACAAGGTCAAGGCCATTCAAGAAATGCCTTCTCCGAAAACTGAAAAACAAGTCAGAGGATTCTTAGGACGTTTGAACTACATCTCCAGATTCATATTCCTTATGACCGCCACGTGTGTGCCGATTTTCAAGTTATTGAAAAAGAACCAGGAATGCGTTTGGTCAGAAGACTGCCAAACTGCCTTCGACAGTATTAAGGAATATCTGTTGAATCCTCCGATTCTATCACCTCCAGTGGAAGGAAGACCACTGATCATTTACCTCACAGTCCTTGAGGACTCGATGGGATGTGTACTTGGCCAACAAGACGAAACCAAGAGGAAAGAGTCTGCCAATTACTATCTGAGCAAGAAGTTTACCGACTGTGAAACTCGGTACACGATGCTTGAAAAAACTTTTTGTGTTTTGGCTTGGGCAGCCAAACGTCTTCGCCAATATATGATTCGTCATACTACTTGGTTGGTCTCCGAGATGGATCCAATCAGGTATGTCTTTGAAAAACCTGCTCTCATGGGAAGGATTGCCCGTTGGCAGATGTTGCTATCAGAATATGACATAGAGTACCACGCTCAGAAAGCCGTTAAAGGGAGTATTATAGCTGATCATTTGGCTCATCAACCTATTGACGATCAAGAATCAATCGGGTTTGACTTCCCAGACGAAGATGTCATGTATCTTAAAATGAAAGACTGCGATGAACCGTTACCCTGTGAAGGGCCCGAACCAGGTTCCCAATGGGGACTTATCTTTGACGGAGCAGTTAATCATTACAGAAACGGAATTGGGGCAATCATTGTTACCCCTCAGGGTACCCACATTCCTTTCACTGCCAGACTTATGTTCAAATGTACGAACAACGAGGCCGAATACGAAGCTTGTATCATGGGTCTCGAAGAAGCAATTGATTTAAGAATAAAAAACTTGGACGTATACGGTGATTCAGCCTTAGTTATCAATCAGATAACAGGAGATTGGAACACATACCAATCAGGATTGATTCCATACAAAGAATATGCAAGAAGGTTGCTACCCTTCTTCAACAGAGTTGAGTTTCATCACATCCCTCGTGGTGAGAATCACATGGCTGATGCTTTAGCCACTCTCTCTTCCATGATTAGCGTAGGCCGACAGAATGACCTACCTAAGATTGACATTATGCACCTTGAACGGCCCGCCTACATCTTTGCGATTGAAGCAGTCATAGACGATAGACCTTGGTATCACGATATCAAATGCTTCCTTCAAAAACAAGAATACCCACCTGGGGCACTCAGAAAAGACAGGAAAACCCTCAGAAGGCTAGCTGGAAGCTTCTTCTTGAGCGGTGACACTCTTTATAAGAGGAATTTTGACTTGGTCTTGCTCCGTTGCGTCGACCAGAAGCAGACATGCTCATGAAAGAAATTCATGAAGGATCCTTTGGCACTCATGCCAACGGACACACAATGGCGAGAAAAATTCTCAGGGCCGGGTACTATTGGTTGATAATGGAATCCGACTGCTACAAGTACATGAGGAGGTGTCACAAGTGTCAGATATACTCCGACAAAGTTCATGTACCGCCAACGCATCTCAAAGTTCTCTCTTCCCCATGGCCTTTTTCCATATGGGGAATCGACATGATTGGCTTGATTGAACCTAAGGCTTCGAACGGACATCGGTTCATTCTGGTAGCTATTGACTACTTCACCAAGTGGGTTGAAGCAGCGTCGTACGCTAATGTTACCCGACAAGTGGTGGTCCGATTTATCAAAAACAATATTATCTGCCGTAATGGTGTTCTGAGCCAGATCATTACGGATAATGGATCTAACTTGAACAATAAGATGATGAAGGAGTTATGCGCAGAGTTCAAGATTAAACACCATAACTCATCTCCCTACCGACCCAAGATGAACGGGACGGTAAAAGCGACTAACAAGAACATCAAGAGGATCGTTCAAAAGATGGTTGTAACCTACAAAGATTGGCACGAGATGCTACCCTTTGCTCTCCACGGTTATCGTACATCTGTCCGCACTTCAACAAGGGCTACCCCTTTCTCTCTAGTGTATGGCATGGAGGCAGTGCTCCCCATAGAAGTAGAGATCCCGTCAATCCGAATATTGAAGGAAGCTAAGCTCACAGAAGTTGAGTGGTGTCAAAGCCGACACGATGAATTGAACCTGATCGAAGAGAAGCAAATCACGGCACTATGCCACGGTCAGTTGTATCAGCAAAGAATGAAGAGGGCGTTTGACAAAAAGGTCCGACCTCGTGTCTTCCGGAAAGGAGACCTCGTGCTCAAGAAGATACAATCATTTCTCTCTGATTCGCGAGGCAAATGGACTCCGAATTATGATGGCCCCTATGTGGTCATGAAAGCTTTCTCAGGCGGCGCCTTGAGACTTGCAACCATGGACGGAGAGGAATTTGCCTACCCCACGAATGTTGATGTAGTCAAGAAATACTTCGCCTAAATTAAAAAAAAAATGGTCTCGGTGGATTGAAAACCCGAAAGGGCGGTCCAGGCAAAAGTTAGAGACATGAAAAAAAACATCCCGGTGGATTGGAAAACATCATAGTACAATCCAGGAAAAAATTAGGGATAATGGCAAGTAACTATGTTCAACAGAGGCAAGCCCCTCAGCAGCAGCAGTTACATCATCCATCGGAGGAAATCTCCCGTCACGGTCATCTTCGACAGAAGCTCAGGATGCCCCAAATTCAAACTTTGTATATACTCTTTGGAATCACGCGTTTGGCTAATCTCTATCTTATCAATAAAATTTGAGCCCTTGTGCTTTTGTTTGTAATTCTTATTTGTTTTAGCTTTACAGAACGACGTTGTTTAACTTAATCAGCGATTCTTGAAATGAAACAAAATGAATTTACTTGTTAAAACTTTTTCTGCTTTTAAATTAAAGATGGCATTTCTTTTGACTGTTGAACATCAAAAGAACGTCGGTTGCGTCTCCAAAGGTGTTCGAGCCTCAAAATGTAGAATCAAAGTACTCCTTCTAAACCAGTATGCCTGAATGAAGGATCAACTGTGTCAGAGACCTTGTTTCGTCTGACACCCTCGGCCGAGTTCTCATCTCCTAAGCCCGATCAACATAGCTCCCAACACGGACTATCTCTCCTAAGCAAGGTAGAATTGCTACTTTTTGGACCAACGGTACTTCTTCGCCCCGCGCTGGCCGAGTATTCACCCGTGTTCATCCTTTACTCTGTATGTCGCGTCTGTTTTGTCAGCATAAACATACATACGTCATGCATTTTTTATTTGCATTCAGATTTCATATTGCATCGCATTCACTTGAGTCGGTCTTATCCTGCCGTGATAATCGTCTTCTCAATCGAGTTTGTCAGTTCTTTCCTCGTCAGGAATTGCTTCGTCTGAACAATCTCGCCACCAGTGTATCTCTAGATCAGAGTCGGCGTTTGTCCACTTTGATAACTTGAACCTCTGAAACATCAGAGCAACCTTCAACAGATGTCACTCTTCGCCATTGAAGATGATATCCTTGCTTTCCTGGATTAAGGAAAATCCCTAGAGAAAGCCTCTTAAACAGAGATTCGGCAGTACATCAGTGTTTCTCCGAAAAAACCCGCTGATGAAAAGGTCATCGGCACCTCAAAATTGGATCCCATCATATGGCGTTTCTCTGGAAAGATCCCAAGAAAAGTATGATGCAATATCCCCAAGCGAAGCAGTTTCTCAAGAGACTCGCTTTCCCCAGTAGAATCGACAAATGGCGTCTCCAACAGAGAAGTTTGTGCAACTCTACAACTCAGACGTTGGGTTCCCCAGCAAGTCTGACATCAAAACTTTTTCCGTCAAATGGCATCTCCCCAGGAAAATTCGGCGAGAAGTTTGAGGAAACTGCTACGAATAGCGTCCCTTGAGTTTATTGACAAAAGAAACTGAGACCAGTTCCTTGGTAGGAAACCAGGATCGAGGGGAAGTTTATTTCAGAAACTGAGACCAGTTCCTTGGTTGGAAACCAGGATCGAGGGGAAGTTTATTTCAGAAACTGAGACCAGTTCCTTGGTTGGAAACCAGGATCGAGGGGAAGTTTGAATCAGGAACTGAGACCAGTTCCTTGGTTAGAAACCAGGAACGAGGGGAAGTTTTACCTTTTCTAAGCATCATTGCTCAGCAAAAGAAGATGAGTGCGCAAGTTGCCATTCATAGCCATCAAAATTTCGGATATTCCGATATTTAATCCTCTTGCACCCCGAATGCTCGAATACTTTCGTCATTCACACCTTCGGGTCCAAGAAGATTAAATAGGGGCATCTGTAATACCCCAAATTTTGACCACTAAAGTTTCCCATCATTTTGTAAATCATCATCACAATATGGATGAATCATCATGCCTCATTAATCTCCTCAAGGAATTGTTGAGCATTGACTGCAATCAGAATTAGGGTTTCAAGCCCTCTCAGAGCCTTAGACAAAGGATCAATCAAGGAATGACTTGATCTTCAACTTGTATAGCCTCTCAAACATCCACAATGGATCAAAAGGACTCCCACTGCAAGGATTAAGCACAAAGCTGCTCCCTTCTAGGTGGATCAAGTCTTTAGATCGACAGTGTCACCAAATAAGGGTTTTGATCACCCAGGGCCTCCAGATGAAAATTTTCATCTGGGCACAAGCCAATGATCCAAAACATGACCTAATATGCTTCATGAAACCTCATAAACGCATTCACCAAGTCAATTTTGCCTCAGGGGATGCATACATAAAAAATCAGGAATTAGGGTTTCTTGACCTAATTCACCCCTAAGTTGACTTTTGGGACAAATCATGAGCCAAGACCTCAAGAGAGGATTTGAGGGTCTTTGATATACTATATTGATCCATTTAGAACAATGGATTAATCAAAGAAGCTTGAGTAACAAGTCTCAACTTCATCTGCACCACAATTAGGGTTTCGCGAGAAAAGTCAACTGTAACTTTGACTTTTGACCAGGACATGCTCCCAAACCCTAGGACATGGATAAATATACTCTATGACACCCATGGAACATGTCCATCAAGTTTGATTTAGGTCAAGGACATGATTTCCTAAAGAATTGCACAGTTTAGAATTTATCTGATAAAAAGTCAACTGTGCTCAAAAGTTAAACTTTGACTTTTTGAGATTTTTCACCAAAATGGATTTTTAACCCTAAAATGATGTTAATGTATGATTTGAATCATCATTCATCAAGAAAAATCAAGAAAAGTGAGATAACTTGTAAAAGGGGTAACCATAAAAACTTAGAAATTTTTCTAAGTTAAAATTAAAGTGGCTAGGGTACCAACTTTGGAGGACCATAACTCCTAAACCACAAGGCCAATTTTTTCCATCCAAAGCTTGATTTGTAGACCTCATTACCCTCTACAAAAACTTCAACTACAAGTCATTCCAATTCATTAAGGATTTTGAGTTATGGAGTGATCAAAGTGGCTGAAAAGTGAAAATGTCACTTTTTCCAACACTTAGTGAAATTTTCACTAAGTCAGAATCTGCCTTCACCTTTTGCCAAATGTAGGGGGATTTTACACTTGGAATCAAAAGAGATCAAAACCAAACTTGTTAAAACAGTTGTTTTATCATGTAAGAGCTTTCCAAAATGGCCAAGAACATTGCCGAATTCAACCTACACCATGAGATACAACATTGGCAAGTTGCCTTGCTGAAATCTGTCAAGGCAAGGCAGATTTTGCAACTTTGCTCGATTTGCCAAAATCAGCCAAATTCAAATGCTCCTATCCACTTGGACACATCTGAGGATTGAATCTAAAGGGGACAATCACTGAGCCAAGCCTCCAAAGTCCATGGAACAAGGAATAGCATGTTGAACCTAGAGTTGCCAAAATAGGGACAAGACTCCAAATTTGGAATGAGGCATTCAATGGAACCATCAAGGTGGCATGGACTGAGCCATTCTCATCTGAAATCAGTCAAGACTTATCCAAGACCAAGGGAACCAAAGCTCTGTGCCCTAACATCTAGTCAATGGCTAGAGGAGACTTGATTTCTCATTGGACAACATTGGCCAAACCTACTTACCAGCTGCCATTCATTATTCCTTGCAAAACAAACTTGCTCTACTATAAATAGAGCTCAATTGTGTTCAGTTTGAGTACACCAAAGCCATCTAACAGATGCTTTCTTCAAAATCTCTTTCTCTTGGCAAAAATGCATTTCTTAGCAAGGTAGCTATCGGGTTTTGAGTTTGAGAGCAATTCCAATCAAACCAATCACTCACACACCTCACATACATCATGTAGAAGTGATCCAAACACTCAAACAACATCTGGAACACAGATTTCACAAAATCACTAGCTGGTTGCTCAAATTTTCAATCAAGTTGCAGTTGAGGTACCACAGAGTGATCCAGCCAATTTCAGTCAAGTCCAAGCATTCAAACACACTCCATAGGGTGTAGGGAAGCTGTTCAGATCAGCACAACTCACCTGTAACACCTCCAGCCCAGAAATCAATTTGCTCTTGCTGTCACGACTTGGAGGTAAGCACATACTTGGTCATCTCTCAATCTATGCATATTTCCTCGCACAATAATTTGGCCATATGTTCATAATCATGCATGGAATGTTTTCCCTCAATTAATTGCATTGTTTGAATCGTGTATCAAAAATCCTAGCCTTCATGCAGAAATTAAGGTTCTTGAGGTTTCTTCGTGATTTCTTGTTGTATGTTTAATTTAAATGAAATTAAAGTACATAGACATGATCGTGAGGTTGAGACGAGCATAATGATATGTGGATTGCATGTTATAATCAAGTATTCATGGAGATTGGATAGAAAATACAAATCTGGGCAAACCCAGAACACGCGCGTGTTCTTGGGTGTTCTTGGCTCCATTTTTTGAATATTTGAATATTTGAATTTTGTGATTTTGTTTAATTGATTCAAAAATTAATTTCTCTCTGAGTTTTAATGATTTTGAGTTGATTATTTTTTTAATAATTCACAAAAATGTTAAAATATTTTATTTTCCAAGAAAATCCCAAAAATATTATTTATTTCATATAATTGATATTTTTGCAAAGAATTAATATTTTAATTGTTTTTGACATTTTAAATATTTTTTCCACATTGATTTTGCAACTTTTAATGCTTTCTAATTATTTTGTAGGTCAATACTAAATTTTTGAAGCATTAATCCAAGATCACAATTTGTTTTCCATGTGTTAAACAATTTTTGATTAATTTAATTGAATTTTTATTCAATTAAATACATTTTTGAAAACAAATTAGGGTTTTGGATTAATTCAACCCTCAAAAATAATTTTCAAAACTTTTTGGGCCTCTAATAGAGTGTAAGACCCAACCCTTTTTTTGACCAAATCATTTTGGGCCTCACTTATTATATAAGTCCCGATACCGTCAAAAATCAAACGGCGTGATCATCGCCTTTTCAAAAATCATCTGGGCCTCTCCTTGAGCTATAAGACTCATTCAACACTTTTTGGCCCTCTATTAGAGTGTAAGACCCAATCCCCTTTTAACCAAAACATTTTGGGCCTCACTTATTGTATAAGTCCCTCTGCGTTAAAAGAAAACCTCGGCGCGATCGCCATTTTTAAACGAAAAGTCATCTGGGCCTACCCTCGTGTTATAAGCCCCACTCTTTTTCTTTAAAACTTTTTTGGGCCTCTTGAGAGAGTGTAAGACCTATCCCTTTGTACAGAAAACCTTCTTGGGCCACAGTCACTTGTATAAGACCCTCTGTACAAATTCAAAAGTGCAATCACTGGTAAAACCAACTGGGCATCTCCTTGAGCTGTAAGCCCCAAATCTTTCTCAAAGCACTTTCTCCTTTGATTTTGAATATATTGTTGTTTTTTCTTTCTTTGTTGAACAACTAACAAAACAGCATGGAAGCTCTACAACCGAGTAAGTGTTTATACGCTTTCATTTACTGCTTTCATATCATATAACTGTATTGTGGGGCTGCTCACTGTAAGTCTCCTTTCATAAACTCATATCGACTGTGTAATAATAGTATAGATATTTCGAGTTTCCCAGGCAACTACATCTAGAACTAGGTGACGCCGTTTCGTTCATAGAAATAGACACCTAGATCCCCAAATTGGATCACCAAATACAATCTTCTCTCAGGCTGTCCTCCTTAGGAATCGTCAAGAAACTCTACTCCCAAAGATGAATGTATTCTCCGTGAATGGCATCTTTGAGTTTCTTCCAAATTCTCGGACTTTCCTGACTTTGATCTATTCTCGGTGAATAGCATTGCCTTGAATTTCTTGGGGTTTGGGGACCCACGGGCTTCTTAAAAGCATCGGCCTCCTCTTGGGCATTGTACAAGGACCCTCAGGCTTCCTATAAGCAACCGCGCCTTCTCTTGGGCTTAGTACAAGGACCCGTCGGCTTCTTAGAAGTATTCACAGCCTCCTTTTAGGCTTCGTATAATGATCTCTTCCTCCGGGAATGATAGCCTTCTCTTGGGCTTAGTACAAGGACCGATCGGCTTCTTAAAAGTTTCCAGCCTCCTCTTGGGCTTCGTACAAATTGTCTCGACGACCTCCTAGAGGTATAGGAACAGAACTTAGTTATCTTCATAGATCAGTCATTTCCAGAGTCTACTACTGTTTCTCAAAGCATAGTACAAAAGATAAAACTCTAGACTCGGACAGTCTATTTTCCTTGAGTCTCAAAGACATTCTCAAGTGACCCTTTTGTTAGATAGGAAGAAACCGTAGACTCGGACAGTCTCAACACCCTTTGGATTTCCACTTTCCTTAAAGAATAGGGGTCAACCCCGATCCTCAAATCAAACCCATGAGTACAGTGTTGCTCATAAAAGAACTGATTTTCTCTTTCAAAATCAGTATACTGGACCTGTCACTTAACTGACACAGTAACCTTAGCCTTCTCTTGGGCTTTGTACAATGATTCTTCCCCAGCGGAATAAACCTTACAGCTTCCATCTCGGGCTTCGTACGAGATACAAAGATTCTCCTGTAGAGTCAAAACCTTTTAGCCTCTCTCTCGGGCTTTGTACGAGACACATCAAAGACTCCCTCGTTGAGTCAACCAACTTTTTCAGCCTCCATCTCGGGCTTTATACGAGATACAAAAAGGTTCTTATTGAGCCGAGCAAACCTTTTCGCCTCTCTCTCGGGCTTTGTACGAGATACAAAAACACTCCCTTGTTGAGTATGAAAGATTCTCCAACTGAGTCAACTCTTTGCTAGCCTCCTCTTACGCTTTGTATAAGGATATCCCCACTGGGTCAAACCCTTTTAGCCTCTCTCTCGGGCTTTGTACGAGACACAAAATAGCCTCCTCTTAGGCTTTGTATAATGATTTTCCCTAGCAGAAATTAGCCTCCTCTTAGGATTTGTATAAAAAAATCACTGGTTGACCCAATCAACCTTTTAGCATCAAACCTGTTCCACATTCACAGTACACAAACATCAACTACTCCTTCCCTTTCATCTAATCGCTGTAAGCGGCAAGCCTCTGGATCATTTACATCCATGCCACTGTCCTTCTTTTAGTATGAGGAATTCCTAAGGAAAGATGGCGTTGCTCTCTACACAGAGTTAAAGTCTTCTCCTTCAGGTTAAAACCCTTCTTCGGAAATTATGGCATTGCTAGGATCCGCGTATCCCAGTTAAAGTAATTCTCCTTCTGCCTTCTTTAAAGATGACAAACTCTCTCTAAAGTTGAGACCTTTCAGCTTCACATCTTGGGCTTTAAACAAGATACAAACAACCCTTTCGCTTCACATCTTGGGCTTTGAACAAGACACCAAAACCCCATTTCCTCCCATAGAATAGGAGGAACTACGAACGCTCTGATTTCCCTGTTTCGGTAAACGGGAATACGTAGGCATAAGATCGAAAGAAAAGATCTTAGCGAGCACAATCAACAAAAATCCCAAATCCCATCACTCAAAAGCAGTAATTCAAAAACATCAGTCCTAACATCCTAATCCTTGTTCCCCATTAGAAAACCCTCTGCCTAGATAAAAAGAAAGAAACCCGTATTGGCGAAAATACAAATAACCAGTACAAAGGCCCCCCACATCGTATCATTCGTAACATAACAGACCGCTATTTAAACTCAGTATGCAAGCAGGGTTAATTGGAGACATCTATTTCCCTTCCTTAGTCAGCTTACAATAGGATAAAAAATGAATCGACCTGTAATAAACTCAACCGCAGAGAGCGACCTGTGCTTAAGAACCACGTCCAAAATCGCTCGCTACAACCCCCCATACACAAAATTATATTCCAACCTGAAGGGACTTTCATGTAGATTCCAGAACTTCAAGAATCGCTCAAATCTGAATTACGAGTAAAAAGTTATCGTCTTTGCAATGGGATTGGTCAAGAAATCTCGTATACAAACTTCCACCAATCAAAATCAGCATCAGACCCAACTATTCCAACGCGTCTTTCTCCCTGCTCAAAAATATGCCGAAGACAAAATTGATATGCAAACTGTAGGGAATTCGTAAGCTTTCCGAAAAGTCCAGAATCGCTTTCATCGGAGTTACGAGTAGAAAGTTATGCCCTTTTTACTGAAGGCTATTCCATAAATGTGAAAATAAAACCGAAATTGGTGAACATGAGTTCTACCTCTTTCTCTTACTTCCAAACTCTTCGCATTTCCAACTACGACTAGCAGTTCAAAAGATTCCAACAACTCCAACGACTTCTACAACCTTTTGCAACCACTTACCAATAATCCCACAAAAAGGTCTACAGCAACCCGTCACTTAATCTGTGATCCAACATCGACATCTTACGCAAGGCTACTTAAACAACAACTTCATAGTTCACCAACAACGCGGGATATAACATCTTTCTGAATTCCATCTTATAACAATCATCCTTTTTCCAAGACACTCCAACTTGTTAAACAACCAAAATCTAAAATCCATGTTACCTTCGACTTCGGAAAACAACAAAGCTTCCACAACACTTGCACTGTCGCCCTCGGTAGCATACAGAACCGACATCTTACAACTGAAGCATATCCGAGAAGCACAGCTTCTCCCCCACTTAGCTTCAAACCAACTCCTGCAAACAATCGACTAGAAAGCAAACCAATACCGACAGTGTTTCACACACTTGTCGCGTACAGAGGAATAAACAACAATAGACAACATTGGCCAGACAGACTGACCTGCTCTGATACCACTAATGTAACACCCTTCTACCCCACATACAATTTTAGAGAAATAAATCATGTTATCAGAGTAAAATTCACCACCTTGGGTGTACATATTCAAAACTTCATAAAATATTCATAGTCCTGTCCCGTAACACGGGTTACTCAAACATCACCAAAAAGGAAATCATAATCTCACAGCGGAATCAACTTATCATTTGAAATTCAATTGAGACTTCATAAGAAACTTATCCAATCTAGAACAACATCATCAGTATAAAATTCCAACATAAATCAAGAGAACACGAAGTTCGCAATCTATCCCAACCCGATGTTACATGACACATAGCAGGACACCTCTAAACCTAAACGACATAAACGAGACACTCCAAGCTACCTCCTTCGTCACCTCGAGGCTACTCTTGGTTATCTGCAAGTTACCCACATAAGAGGCAACATTTCCAAGCAGGCAGGGTGAGAAAACATAATTCGATATAGTAATATAAGTACATGGAAAATGAACAGTAAGGCAACAACGACATCATGGCATAGCCAACAACCACGGCATAGCATAATCAATTAACAATATCAGGATATAATTAACAACAACCTCATAACCCAATCAACAACGACTTCAGGATATAATCAACAATAACTTCATGATATAACTAACATCGACACCATAGTATAATCAACAACATCAATATAGTATCATTAACAACAACCACATAGTATCATCAACAACAACAACATAGTATCATCAACAACAACAACATAGTATCATCCACATTCATTCACATCATCATCGACTTAGAATTCATAATACAACTCATCATAATTACTCCATAAGAAATGCAATTTCAACTTCAATGAAAATGCAACGTATGCAATGCGGTACCGACTTTCCTCCATGTGATGGACACTGTCCATCAACCCTCCATAATGGGAGCACACCATAACAACATATCACTCCAATCCGCACGATGGGATTGAAGCTACCAATAGGCCGAAGCCCCACCATAAAAATATGCCATGAAAATGCAATGATGCCAAACTCCTCAAATCATCAAAATCCACATGTGCATCATGCATTTCATATTTCACCAAAAATCACCATATAATCAACAAGGAAATCACCAAATAATCAACAAGGAAATCACCATATAATCAACAGGAAATCACCATATAATCATATTGGTCGCCATATCCTATCCAACAAGAATTCATCATGTAATCATGTTTATCATCATATCATATTCAACAATAATTCATCACACAATCACATTTATCATCATATCATATTTCAACAAGAATTCGTCATACAATCATGTTTATAGTCATATCATATTTCAACAAGAATTCGTCATACAATCATAGTTCATCAGTTATATGTCATCAACACCTCGACTTTAAGGAAACAACACGAGAACACATGGGGAAACTTCAAGAAAGCAGCAAAAATATAAGGCAACCAGCAGTCTGACACGGCTGCCCGTGTCCTGTGACACGACCCGTGTCAGAAGACCTGGGACACGATTCCAAAACATCACAAAAAGTAGCAAGTCAGCAGCCTGACAAGGCCACCTGTGTCCTGTGACACGGCCCGTGTCAGAGAGTCTGGGACCAATTTCGAAAATCAAATTTTCCATACACGACCAGCAAGCTGACACGGCCGCCCGTGTCCTGTGACACGGCCCGTGTCAGAGTGCGACAAAACCCACTTTTTCCAAAAATCTGATTTTCTATAATTTTGATCCCCATATCCCCCAAAACCAATGTTCTACACGAAAATTGATCAAAATACTCATAAGACACACATATGACAACATATACCAGTGAAGTTCATCATATTCATATCATATCATACATTTCATATCAAGATCATCAAAATCAAAACACAAATTCACACAATCCTAATCTATTCAATCCCCATTCTCATAAACTACAAGGAATTAGGAATTCTCCCCATAACTTAAAGAAATCAGAGCCTTTGTTTTCCTTCTTCAAGATTCTTCTCAAAGTTCCTCAGCCCCTTAGGTTTCCTCTTTCTCCTCTCTGCTTCAATTTCCTTCACCAAAAACACGATTAGTTAGAATGATCGTTCCTTTTCCCCTTTTTGTCATATATTCCAATTTAGGAACTTCCCATCCTATCCTTTCTTATTTTCCCAAAAGACCACCTTGCCCTTCCTCATTCTTCTTAATAATAATAATAATAATAATCTAATTAAATGATTATTCATTATATTAAAATTATTAGAAATACTCCTTTAATCCATAATTCTCTAAATTATCCAAATACCTCTTAATTCCTTCTAAATCAATTAAATAAATAAATAAATAATTAATTTAGATTTTCGGGTCGTTACATGTACTACATTTCCAGATTTATATTCCTCATGACCGCGACATGTGCACCGATTTTCAAATTACTAAAAAAGAATTAGGACTGTGTTTGGACAGAAGACTGCCAAACCGTCTTCCACAGTATCAAGGAATACCTGTTGAACCCACCGATTCTATCACCTCCAGTGGAAGGAAGACCACTGATCATATACTTAACAGTCTTGGAAGACTCAATGGGGTGTGTACTTGGCCAACAAGACGAAACGAAAAGAAAAGAGTCTGCCATCTACTATTTGAGCAAGAAATTCACCGACTGTGAATCTCGTTATACAATGCTTGAGAAAACTTGCTGCGTTTTGGCTTGGGCAGCCAAACGTCTTCTCCAGTACATGATTCATCACACTACTTGGTTGATCTCGGAAATGGCTCCAATCAAGTACGTCTTTGAAAAACATGCTCTCACAGGAAGGATTGCCCGTTGGCAGATGTTGCTATCAGAATATGACATAGAGTACTATGCTCAGAAAGTCGTTAAAGGAAGTATTTTAGCCGATCATTTGGCTCATCAACCGATTGACGATCAGAAATCAATCGGGTTTGACTTCCCAGACGAAGATGTCATGTATCTAAAAATGAAAGATTGCGATGAACCGCTACCCAGTGAAAGGCCAGAACCAGGCTCCCAATGGGGACTAACTTTTAACAGAGCTGTCAACCATTATGGAAATGGAATTGGGGCAATCATCATAACACCTCTGGGTACCCACATTCCTTTCACATCTCGACTGACATTCAAGTGTACAAACAACGAGGCCGAATATGAAGCTTGTATCATGGGTCTCGAGGAAGCGATTGATTTAAGGATAAAAAATTTGGATGTTTATGGCGACTCAGCCCTGGTTATCAATCAGATCAAAGGAGATTGGAATACATACCAATCAGGATTGATTCCTTACAAAGATTACACGAGAAGGTTGTTACCATTCTTCAACAGAATCGAGTTTCATCATATCCCTCATGAAGAGAATCACATGGCTGATGCATTAGCCACTCTCTCTTCCATGATTAGTGTAGGTAAATGGAATGACATACCTAAGATTGACATAATGCGCCTTGAACGGCCCGCTTACATCTTCACGATTGAAGCAGTCATAGACGACAAACCTTGGTATCACGATATCAAATGCTTCCTTCAGAAACAAGAGTATCCACCTGGGGCATCCAGAAAGGATAGAAAGACCCTCAGAAGATTAGAAGGCATCTTCTTCCTGAGCGGTGATACACTCTCTAAGAGGAACTTCAACATGGTCTTGCTTCGCTGCGTAGATAAACCAGAGGCAAACATGTTGATGAAAGAAATTCACGAAGGGTCCTTTGGCACTCATGCCAAGGGACATACAATGACGAGAAAAATTCTCAGAGCAGGGTCCTATTGGTTGACCATGGAATCCGATTGCTACAAGTACATGAGGAAGTGTCACAAGTGTCAGATATAGGCTGACAAAATCCATGTACCGCCAACGCATCTCAAATTTCTCTCTTCCCCAAGGCCTTCTTCCATATGGGGAATCGACATGATTGGCATGATTGAGCCCAAGGCTTCTAACAGACATGGGTTCATTCTGGTGGCCATTGACTATTTCACCAAGTGGGTCGAAACAGCGTCATACGCCAATGTAACCCGACAAGTGGTGGTCTGATTTATAAAAAACAATCTCATCTGCCGTTATGGTGTTCCGAGCCAGATCATTACTGATAATGGATCTAACTTGAACAATATGATGATAAAAGAGTTGTGCGCTGAGTTCAAGATCGAACACCATAACTCATCTCCCTACCGACCTAAGATGAACGGAGCGGTAGAAGCGGCTAACAAGAACATCAAGAAGATTGTTCAAAACATGGTTGTAACCTACAAAGATTGGCATCAGATGCTACCCTTTGCACTCCATGGTTATCGCACATCTGTCCACACTTCAATATGGGAAACCCATTTCTCTCTAGTATATGGCATGGAAGCAGTGTTCCCCATAGAGGTAGAGATCCCATCAATCCGGGTATTGATGGAAGCTAAGTTAACAGAAGCTGAATGGTGTCAAAGTCGGCACGACGAATTGAATTTGATAGAAGAAAAGCGAATAACGACATTATGCCATGGTCAGTTGTATCAGCAAAGAATGAAGAAAGCGTTTGACAAAAATGTCCAACCTCGTATTTTCAGGAAAGGAGACCTCGTGCTCAAGAAGATACAATCATTTCTCAATGAACCTCGGGGCAAGTGGACCCCGACTTATGACGGCCCCTATGTGGTCAAGAAAGCTTTCTCAGGCGGCGCCTTGAGACTCGTAACCATGGACGGAGAGGAATTTTCCTACCCCACGAATGTTGATGTAGTCAAGAAGTACACCGCGTTCATGGAAGCCTACTCGGGATACAACCAAATTCACATGGCCGAAAAGGACAAGAAGTACACCGCGTTCATGACCGCTTCGGGGAACTATTACTACAACGTAATTCCCTTCGGTCTAAAAAACGTTGGGGCCACGTACCAGCGTATGATGAACAAGGTCTTCCGATCAGAAATTGGAGACATGCTCGAAGTGTAAGTGAACGATATGATCGTGAAGTCCCAAGAAGAACCTGATCACACTGTCCACTTGCAAAAGGTCTTCGACCAAGCAAGGAAATGAAAAATGCACTTTAACCCAGAAAAATGCACCTTTCGTGTGCGGGAAGGGAAGTTCCTCGGCTTCCACCTCACCGAGAGGGGGATAGAGGCCAACCCTGACAAATGTCAGGCATTCGCTGAATTCCCCACGCCAAGGTCGAAGAAATCCATACAATCCCTCTACGGGATGCTCGCTTCACTTTCTCGCTTTGTGGCAAAATATGCCCAGCACGCTCTGCCTTTCTTTAAACTTCTGCGAAAAGAAGCAACATTCAAATGGACAGAGGAATGCGAGCAGGCTCTGATCCACCTCAAGCGACCCTTGTATGAACCCCTCGTTCTATTACAATCGGACAACGGGGAAACGATGTACCTATATCTCTTTGTTACGGGCGAAGCCGTTAGCGCTGCCCTCATTCGTGAAACTATCGACGGGCAGAAACCCATATATTTCATGAGGAATGCTTTCCAAGGGCCAGAGCTCAGGTACCAACAAATCGAGAAGGTCGCCATCACCCACATCATCGCATCGAGAAGAATAAGGCATTACTTCTTGGGTCACACGATAGTGGTACGAACAGACCAGCCCATAGACAGCTTCTTAGCCAGCCAGACATGGCCAGTAGAATGCTCAAATGGTCTTTGGAGCTCTTAGAATTTGACATCCACTACGAAGGCAGGAAGGTCCTCAAGGCGCAGGTCCTGACTTATTTTGTGGCAAAAATGACGCCTCCAGTGTCCCCGCCTAGCGGGGCACACAAATGGACCATCTTGGTCGACGGAGCATCCAGCTCCACGGGCAGCGGCGCATGTATCATACTTGAAAAAAAAGAAGGAATCCTGATTGAAGTATCTTTGGTCCTGTCTTTCCCCACATCAAACAATCAAGCCGAGTACGAGGCATTCCTCGCGGGCTTACGGCTGGCCGAAGATTCAGGCGCCAAGAAAGTAAAGATCTTCACAGATTCCCAACTCGTGGTATCCTAGGTACGAGGAGAGTACCAGACCAAAAATGACCACCTGGTCGGGTACCTGACGCTGGTAAAAGAAAGGATTGCTAAGTTCGACGAATAGGAAGTCCAACATATCCCTTGTGAGCAAAACACCCGAGCAGATGTCCTGTCGAAGCTGGCCAGCAACAGAAAAAAGGGTGGCAATAAATCTGTCAAACAGGAGGTACTCTCCCGCCCAAGTATTGAAAAGCCATTGGGGCTGCTCGACGTCCACGCCATTGGCGACAAAGCTGCTGGATGACTCCGGTGTATAAATACCTTACTACCGGAGAACTTCCCGAGGACAGCAAGGAGGCCAACATGACCAAACGAAGGGCATGCTCCTACGTCCTGGTCGACCAAAAACTCTACCGTCAAGGATTTTCCATTCCTTCCCTGAAATTTGTTGAGGAGGACAAGGTCTATGACGTTCTCCAGGAAATTCATGAGGGTATCAACGCGCAACACTTGGGAGGAAGGTCATTGGCACGAAAGGCCCTGCGAGAAGGATACTATTGGCCGACCATGCAGCACGACGCCAAGGAGCATGTCCAGAAATGTGACCGGTGCCAGCGCCACGGGGACATGCGTTTGGTACCCCCTAACGAGTTGAAGACTATGTCCTCGCCATGGCCCTTCGCCTGGTGGGGGATAGACATCCTCGGCCCCTTCACAATGGAATCTTACCAAAACAAATTTCTGATTATGGCCATCGATTACTTTACAAAGTGGATCGAAGCTGAAGCCCTCTCCAAGATCACGACCTTCAACATACTTCATTTCTACCAAAGAAACGTCCTCGCACGATTCGAGGTACCCCAGGCCCTTGTGACCGACAATGGAACTTAATTCACGGACATGAAGTTTCAAGACTTCGTCGCCAAACTAGGCACGAAGCAACACTTCACTTCTGTCGAGCACCCCCAGACTAACGGATAAGCGGAGGCTACAAACAGGGTAATCCTTTGAGGTCTGAAAAAAAGGCTAGGCGAAGCCAAGAAGAGATGGGTCGAGGAGCTACACAAGGTGCTTTGGGCCTATAGAACAACCCCACACTCCACCACCGGGGAAACTCCATTCCATATAGCTTACGGAACTGAGGCGGTGATTCCGGTGGAAATCGGGGATCCTTCCAGATGAACGGAAGCTCCTCTCGACGAGGAGATGAACGACGAGGCTCTGAGAGAAGAGCTCAACCTGGTCGAAGAGATCCGATCAAGGGCAGCTCTCGGTGAAGCCTCGCTGAAACAAAAAATAACCTTGCGCCACGACTCCAAAGTCATCAAGTGCGACTTCCCCATTGGCAGCTTGGTCCTACACAGAAACTAGAATGATTCGTGGGAGGGAAAACTGGCCGCAAACTGGGAAGGGCCTTACAGGGTCAAATACAAAACAGGCACTAGATCCTACTACCTAGAAACTTTGGACAAAGAACCATTTGCTCGACTACGGAATGCTGAGAAGCTCAAACAATATTACAGTTAGAGCCAGCCACTAGGCCAAACTAACTGTCGATGAGATCACCCCCACGGGGAGACAGCTCGGCGACAGGATCGTGCCCTGGTGCAAGCACAATCCTTCACTTTACAACGCCGGTCATTTTCTGCTTATGGTATGAGCAGATCCTGTGCCCAACCGAGATACCTCAATCGAGGTTCGCCGTTGCCGCACCAACAGGGCAAGACACCCAACTCGCGATGGGAATAGTCCAAGCCCGTGGGATTAGTGTTGCGGTGAGAATTGGATGTCAAGCTATTAGTTAACTTGAATCACAAATCTTGAAGTTCACCACCGGTCTTTGATTTATCCAAAGGAAATGTTAAAGATAAAAAAAAAACCTAAGAGATCTAAGGTTCGGGGGTTGGTTATGCCTAGGGAAGGTATTAGAATCCTAAACGTCTGTAGTACTCTACAGGAACCTCTTGTTAATACTTATGTTATCTATTGCTCACTTGCTAAGGGTACGTGCTAAGGTAAAAACCTAGGATGTTAGTATCTAAATATTCTCGCCACGACATCGCATCTCGTGTCTACGTATTCTAACCGGAGTGGAATCAGAGCATCCGTAGTTCCCCTCAAAGAAGGCGAGGAACTCTTGACTGTGGTCAAGGTTCTATAGGGGAGTAAGTATCCAGGGCAAGACGCTTACATGGAGTGCGGCGACTCCAAAGATAAAGCTAGGTTAAAAGGGTAGAAAGTGTCAATGGCAGAACACATGTATAGAGTGCGGTGACTCCGATCCTAAGGTTAGGATAAATGGGAGGGGCCTAAAGTTTAGGCTAAGTTGTGACATGGCAGTCAATGTGAGGGGAAATTTATCCTATAAGTTATCATGCGAGAGATTCAACAAGGTCACAAACTTCAATTGGGAATTAATTACATATTTAATCACAAATTTTTAACCAGAAACTAAACATCACTTATGACCAGGAATTAATTACAAATTGATCAAAAAACCATAAATTGATGAAAATTAGTCACTAACTGAAATTGTCACAAACTAATTGAGAGAGTTAATTATAAACTTAAATTGAAATATTCTTGAATTGAAATATATATTAAAATAAAAAACTAACACTATAATTGAAATAAATTATCAATTAAATTTAAACTAAAAAACAAAATAGATAAATAAGTAAATAATAAATAAATAAAAACAAAATAAAGTAAAAAAAAATGCGGGTCGGGTTTAACCCGCAAGCCCAGCAACAACAACAACATTGTGTAAAAACATAGAGAAAGGAAAATCATCATATCCCCTTCATTCTTTTTCTCTCACGATACCCAGCCCCCATTCCCAATTCTTTTTCTCTCTCGCTAAACCACCCTTTCTCGCTATTTTCTCTCAGCCGTTACTCCCCTTCTCTCCCAAGAAATGCTCTTGTCGTCTCTCCCTCACACGCAATGCATCGCCTACAAAGAAACCCCACCGCGCCGTACTAATCTGAAATCAGATTCTTCCAGAGCATCGCGAACCCTAGGCCACGGCTCCAAGTTGCAGCATTTGAAGGTCATATCTCTGTTATGGAACAATTCAAAAAAATCGCATTCTCAATGCGAAATCGGGACGGGAAAATAGTGCAGTACATGTTTAGAAACTATACACATGAATAGCTTAAGCGGAAATTTGAAGAAATACGTACTGAAGGGAAACTTCGACGCGGCGGCTTTCAAAATTCGCGTCACGATAACTTCGCAGGTATTGCCTTGATTCTATTCACTTTGCCTTTCTTTCTCCTTCAATTTCCTCCCTCTGCTTTGCGTATTCTCGTGTCTTGCTGCTGCATCGTGTTTTGTTATGGTGCGATTCTGATCCCTTCAATTGTCGCCTGTGATAACTGTTGGTTTTCTTGTTGCGTATTGTTGTGCTCTAGATTTTGTTGTGCGATTAGTGTTGAGGATTTTCCTGCTATGCATTTGTAATCTCCTTGTGTGAATTTTTACCGCTCTCCATATGTTATTCTGCGTGTGAATTTGTATGTGTTTCAAGATGAATCTTCTCACTATGTTGGTGGATTTTTCTATGTTGCGATGTTCACCTCTCTTTTTTTCTGCTGTGTGTGGTATGGTCTTCGTCTGTCTTTTGTGCGTGATGTCTGTCATACCCAAAATTTTGACCACTAAGATTCCCCATCATTGTGCAAACCATCATCACAATATGGATGAACCATCATACCTCATTAGTCTCCCCAAAGATGGGTGAGAATCCACTACAATCAAACTTAGGGTTTCAAGCCCTCTCAGAGCTCTTAGACAAAGGATCAATCAAGGAATGACATGATCTTCAACTTGTCTAAACCTCTCAAACATCCACAATGGATCAAGAGGACTCCTACATCAAGGATCAAGCACAAGGCTGCAACATTCCAAGTGGATTAAGCCTCAAGATCGCCATTGTCAACAAATTAGGGTTTTGGTCGACCAGGGCCTCTAGATGGAATTTTTCCTCTGGGCATGAGCCAATGCTTCAAAGCATAACACAAGATACTCCAAGGGACCTCATGGACCCCATCATCAAGTTAATTAAGCCTCAGGGGATGCATTCATAAAAAATCAGGAATTAGGGTTTCTTGACCTAATTCACCCCTAAGTTGACTTTTTTGACTAAGTATGAGCCAAAACCTCAATACATGACTTAAGGGTCCCTAATACACTACATTGATCCATTTTCAACAATGGATTGATCCAAGAAGCTTGATTCAAAAGTTTCAAGTTCATCAGAACCACTGTTAGGGTTTCGCAGAAAAAGTCAATTGTGCCTTTGACTTTTGACCAGGACATGCTCCCAAACCTTGGGACATGATTCAATACACCCTATAACACCTATGAAATCAGTCCATCAAGTTTGATTTAGGTCAAGGACTTGATTTCATAGAGGATTGCACAGTTGGGAATTCATTTGATAAAAAGTCAATTGTGCCCAAAAGTCAAAGTTTGACATTTTGATTTTTTGATCAATTATGGTTCTCTAACCCTAAAATGATGTTAATGTGTGATTGGAATCATCATTCATCAAGAAAAATCAAGAAAAGTGGGATAACTTGTAAAAGGGGTAACCATAAAAAACATAGAAATTTTCTAAGTTATGGAACAAAGTGGCTAGGGTACCAACTTCCAGGGATCATAACTTGTGATCCAAGCAATCATTTTGGCCGATCCAAAGATGGGTTTGTAGATCTCATGGCATACTTTAAAAGTGTCAACTACACCTCACTCCAATTCTTCATGGATTTTTATTTATGGAGTGACCAAAATGACAAAAACATGAAAATGCCACTTTATTCAAAATGTCAGAATCTGTTTCACTTTATTCAAAATGTAAGGGAATTTTTCACTTAGATCCAAAAAGTGTCAAGACAAACTATGATCACCCATATGTTGTATCATATGAGAACTTTCCAAAATGGCCAAGAACTCCATCAAATCCCATTTGAGCTAAGAGTTATGACAATGGCAATTTGCCTTGCTGCAACTGTCATGGCAAGGCAGATTTGTGCATTTTGCTCGATTTGATCAAATTGTGCAAATGACAAACACGTTTATCCATCTGAATACCTCAGGGGGAGACCAAGGAGGAACAAACACTAATCCATCATCCTCCCAAGTCTTTGGAACTAAAAGTAGCATGCCAAACCTAAAAATGCCTAAAAGGGGGACAAGACTCCAATTTTGTTTTGGAGCATTCAATGGATACACCAAGGTGGCATGAACTGAGCCTTTTCCAACTGAATGAGTCAAGGATGATCTCTGAACTAGGGAACCAAAGGCCTGTGCTCTAACCTCTAGTCATTGGCTAGAGGAGACTTAAGATTCTAAAGTGATGCAATTGGACAATGAGCTGCTGCAGTTGCCATTCATTATTGCTTGAAAAAAAACTTGCTCTACTATAAATAGAGCTTATTTGTGCTCAGTTTAGGTACACGAAAGGCCTACAACACTTGCCTTTCTCAAAATCATCTTCTCACTCTCAAAAATGCCTTTCTTAGCAAGTCACTATCGAATTTTTCAGTAGAGAGCAATTTCACTCAAACCAATTGCTCTAACACCTCATAAACATCATAAGTAAGCTGATCAAACACTAAACACACAACTGTAACACTGATTTCGCAGAATCACCAGCCAGTTGCTCATGTTTTCAACCAAATTGCAGTTGAGATGCCCTGAAGTGATCCAGCCATTTCCAATCAAGTCCAAGCATTCAAACACACTCCATATGGTGTAGGGAAGCTGTTCAGATCATCACAACTCATCTGTAAGACCTCCAACTCAAAAATCACATTTCTCTTGCTGTCACGACCTTCAACTAAGCCTAAACTTGGTCATCTCTTAAACTATGCATATTTCCTCGCACTATACTTTTGCCAAATGTTCATAATCATGCATAGAATGTTTCCCCTCAATTAATTGCTTTGTTTGAATCGTGTATCAAAATTCTCAGCCTTCATGCAAATTTTAGGGTTCTTGAGGTTTTGTCTTGATTTCTTATTCCATGCTTAAAATAAATGAAATGAAAAACCATAGATATGATCGTGAGGTGAAAACGAGCAGATTGATATGTGGATTGTGTGATTTCATCAAGTATTCAGTGAGATTGGATAGAAAATGAAAATCTGAGCAAAACCCCCTTCGCGCGTGTTCTTGGCCCATGTTCTTGGCGCCTTTTTCACAAATTTGAATATTTGAATTTTGTGATTTTATTTAATTGATTCAAAAATTAATTTCTCTCTGAGTTTTAATGATTTTGAGTTGATTCTTTTTTTAATAATTAACAAAAATGTTAAAATATTTTATTTTGCCAAATATTCCCAAAAATATTATTTATTTCATATACTTGATATTTTTGCAAAGAATTAATCTTTTATTTGTTTTTTTACATTTAAAATATTTTTTCCTCCTTGATTTTCCAAATTTAATTGGTTTCCAATCATTTTGTGGATATAAACATGATTTTTGAAACATTGATCCAAGATCACCACTCATTTTTCACATGTTTTCAATACTTTTTATTAATTTTTTTAACAAAATTAATTCCTTTTAAAACAAAATTAGGGTTTTGATTAATTCAACCCTCATCAATCATTTTCAAACACTCATGGGACTCTAATAGAGTGTAAGACCCAACCCTCTTTTAACCAAAACCATTTGGGACTCAGATATTGTATAATTCCCTCTGCGTTAAAAGAATCTTGGCGCGATCGCCAGTTCAAAATCAAATCCTTTGGGCCTCTCCTCGAGCTATAAGTCCCAATTCTTTTTCTTAAAAAACACCTATGGGCCTCTAATAGAGTGTAAGACTCAACCCCTTTGTAAATAAATAATATTTGGGCCTCATATATTGTATAAGTCCCTCTGTATATTTTCAAAAGTTCGGCGTGATCGTCGCCTTTTTTACAAAATCAATTGGGCTTCGCCTTAAGCTATAAGACCCATCTTTATTCATTTTCACACTTTTGGGCCTCTAATAGAGTGTAAGACCCAACCCATTTTTGAAACCAAAATTATTTGGGCCTTAGATGTTGTATAAGACCCACTGTGTTTTCAAAAACCTCGGCGCGATCGCCGTTTTCAAACAAATAACCCTGGGCTTCTCCTTGAGTTGTAAGTCCCATCTCTTGTACAAACAGAAATCTTTGGGCCTCTAATAGAGTGTAAGACCCACCCCCTTGCACATAAAAACTTTTTGGGCCTCACATATTGTATAAGTCCCTCTGTACATTGTTCAAGACAACGGTGCGATCATCGTTAAAACTTGGGTCTCTCCTCGAGCTGTAAGCCCCAACAATCTTTTCAAAGCACTTTCTCCTTTGATTTTGAATTCAAATATATGTTGTTATCAAAACTTTCTTTAATTTCTTTGTTGCACAACTAACAAAACAGCATGGAAGCTCTACAACGGGTAAGTGTTTATCCGCTTTCATATGTATATAACTCTATTGTGGGGCTGTTTCACTGTAAGTCTTCTTTCACATCCTTTTATATACTTGTCACATATCCTCTGTGTAATACTAGTATAGTTATTTAGATTTTTCCCCGGTAACTACGTATAGAACTAGGTAAAGCCCTGTTGGTCACTCTTTAAATACAAACAAAACTAGATCCCCATAGGATTTCCAGATACAGTATTCCCTTTTCTTGGGGTTAAACAATATGGAACAAAGACAAAGGCAGTATTCTCGGTGAACCTTTTCTCAGACTGTCACCCCTAGAAATTTTCAAAGAAACTCTAACTCCCGAGAGATGATCTTTTCTCCGTGAATGGCATCTCTTGAGTTTCTTCCAAATTCTCGAACTTTCCTGGAATGATCTATTCTCTGTGAATTGCATTTCTTTAACTTCCCTTAGTTTGGGGACCAACTGGCTTCCTAAAAGCATCCTCGCCTCCTCTTGGGCGTTGTACAAGGACCCTTCGGCTTCTTAGAAGTTCTCATGCCTTCTCTTGGGCTTAATACAAGGACCCTGACGACCTCTTAAAGGTATAAGACAGAACCTAGTCATCCTTTGCTAGAGCTGTCTTTCCAACGTCAAAACTCCGGTCATTTTAGGGTTGATACCCATCCCTTAATGCCCGCGCCTCCTCTAGGGCATTGTACAAAAGATAAAACTCTAGACTTGGACAGTCTAAACCTCTTGAGTCTCAAAGACATTCTCAAGTTCCTTTCAAACATAGGAAAAAACACCGATCACTCTGGATCAATCTCCAGCAGAAACTCGATCTCTCTCATGAGAGTTCCCCACACTTGGACCCACTTCAGGATCTCAATAATCCTCAGCAGCAAGTCAGCCTCCTCTTGGGCTTTGTACAAATGATTCTCCCCAGCAGAGCTAACCTTTTCAGACTCTCTTGTTGAGTCAACCATCTTTTGCCTTCGTCTTGGGCTTTGTACAAGACATTTAAAAACACTCTCTTGTTGATTATAAAAGACTCTCTTGTTGAGTCAATCTCCTTTTAGACTCAATCACGGGCTTCGTACGAGACAACAAATCACTCTCTTGTTGAGTATAAAAGACTTTCTTGTTGAGTCAATCAACCTTCAGACTCTCTTGTTGAGTCAATCACTTGTTCAAGACTCTCTTGTTGAGTCAACCTTTTTAGCCTTCGTCTTGGGCTTTATACAGGACAGATACAAGTACTCTCTTATTGAGTCAAACCCTTTCAGCATTCATCTTGGGCTTTATGCAAGATACATTCTCCCCAACGGAGTCAAAATTCCTTTTAGCCTCAATCTTGGGCTTTGTACAAGACAGAAAGAACATTTTCCCCAGAAAAGTCAAACTTCCTGCCTCCTCTTAGGCTTTGTATAAAGAAACCCCCGGTTGAGTCAATCAACCTCTTAGCATCAAACTTGTGCTTTGATCAGGGCACACAAAAATCAACAATTCCCTCAGAGGAAGTCCAATCCCTCTTTAGAGATGACAAGTTCTCTCTCAGTCAAACCCGTTAGCTTCACATCTTGGGCTTTGAAGAAGATACAAATCACCTTTAGCTTCAATCTTGGGCTTTGAACAAGACACCAATAATCTCTTTCCTCCCATAAAATAGGAGGAACTACGATCGCTGTGATTTCCCTGTTTCGTTAAACGGGAATACGTAGGCATAAGATTGTGAAATCTTAGCGAGCATACTAATCAAAAACTCAAAGTCGAGTACCTTCACACATCCATCAAAAACATCAAATCTAGTACCTTACCAAAAGCCTCCTATACAATCACGACACTCCTTTCTTAAACGAAATAAACCTAAAGACAGACCCCCCCCTATTTTGATAGCATCTGTAAACCAATAGTTTTGACTGTTTAACCTCAGTATGCAAGTAGGGTTAATTGGAGACATCTATTTCCCTTCCTTAATCAGCTTAACATGATAAAAAATTAATTGAACTGTAGTACCAAAGCGATAGTGATTTGAAACCAAAAAAATCGCGTTACAGAAAAAATGGCGACCACAGTGGGAGTCTGTTCTTTCTAACAGTCTTAGGTGGAAAACTTTAAGCTCACAAAATACCACAGAAATGAAGTCTCTGTTGGGGAGTCATTGTCTGTATAGGATCATAGGATTATAGAGGTATAGGATGTTAGGACAAATATATATATTGCGATTCCTAAATTATATCTATGTCTACTTTTCTGCTAATGGGAATGCGTGTGATGCCGCATGTGGAAAGATTGAGTATACACCTAAGATAAATGATGGCACTAGATGGCTAATCTTACGGGGAGTGAATCCCAGATAAGAGGTCCTGATCAACCATCGAATCAGTGGAGATGCCATTTGCAGATTCAATGCCTATACGACTTCGGTTGTTGAAAGCAGATTATTCGATTGGGTTATCTGAGAAGCTGAGGATTTTAGTAGACTGAAACCATTTTGTAGTGCGGAAGCTATTGGAAATAGTTGTCACGCGATACTACCCTCATTTGAGATTACTCTAAGATACTACAGCTCGCTGGCGATTTGCTTGTTGTCGTTATCCCAAGAGGGGTCAGTGATTTTGAGGACAGGTACAAAAAACACCAATATAACCTTTGGGGATGGGTAAAGCCTTGACTTCATAACACCGACCCTTTGACCCCATGTTTTTTCTATGTTTTTGTGTGTTGCATTCATGCATTCATTTCATTAAAAAACTTTAAATAAAGAAAAATCTTCTCTTCTAGTCTCTCTTTTTCAAATTAAACTAAGACAATGATTGCAAATGTCAGATAAGGAGATTGCTAATGGATTTCGGTAGAAGGAAGACTCATAAGTACACCTTCAAGGTTCCAAAACTATAGGATTTAAGAGGATTGGCAAGGATGATAACCAACCCTGAGGCTTTCAGAGCTAAGTACGGAGGACTGCTGTCTCTGTTAAGGGTCCATGTAATTGAAGGAATCCTGGCTACGCTCATTCAGTTCTATGATCCGGTCTATCACTGTTTCACATTCCCGGATTATCAACTAGCACCAACACTGGAGGAGTACTCTCACCTGACTAATTTACCCATTACGGACCAATCTCCCTTTTCTGGACTGGAAGAAATTCCAAAGGATCAAACCATTGCAAGAGCAATCTATTTGGACGAGTCATAAGTCAGGACTCACATGATCATTAAGGGTGGTATCCAGGGTTTGCCAGCCCAGTTCTTGATAAAGAAAGCTCTGTACTTTGCTAGTATAGGGAATGTGGCCGCTTTCGAAAGCATCTTTGTTTTGCTTACCTACGGGTTATTTTTGTTTGCCAACATTGATAACTACGTTGATGTCAATGCCATTAAGATTTTTCTGATTGGAAACCCTGTACCGACCCTGCTCGCAGATGCTTATCATTCTGTACACTTAAGGAATTTGTACAGTGGAGGAATGATCACATGTTGTGTACCCCTGCTATACAAATGGTTCATTTCTCATTAGCCAAAGTCTGCTGCATTTTGGGATCAAAAGAATACTTTACGTTGGTCGCAGAGAATCATGTCTCTTACCAACTCTGACATCGATTGGTACAATCGAATTTATGACGGGATCAGAATCATTGACCGTTGTGGAAACTTCCCTAATGTACCCCTTATAGGAACTAAAGGAGGAATTAACTATCATCCAGTTTTAGTTCGTCGTCAACTATGATACCCGATGAGGCATGTCCCGCGTAATGCTCATCTGAAGGTTTTTTCTTCAAGGAAGGAGAAAATGACAGTGCACTAAAGTCAGAAATAGTGCATGCCTGGAAACACGTTCTTAGGAAAGGAAGAGAGTCCCTAGGAAAACCAGACTGTGTCTCGGTGGAACCTTATCTCCACTAGGTACAAACTAGAGCTCTCAAACTTAGGATGCCTTACCCTCGTTAGGAAGTTCTTCCATTAAGGGACCCTGTCCTTTACTTTATGTCTGATACGGAAAAACCTCAGGTGACTCTCAACAAAGTTCAATAGGAGAAGAGGTTTTGGAAGAACAAGTATCGTATTCTCAATGTGGAGTGCAAGAAAATACAGCAACTGTTAAAAGAAAAAGATGCTCTGATTGAGATTTTAGAGCAACATGCTGTAGAAAATCAGGATGACCAAAGGAATTTGCTCGCTCCTTTCACTTGGCAAAGGAATGACAACCCGACAACGGCTCAAGAGCCCCGGTCAAAGAAAAGGAAAATACTAGAACCAGCACCTGAGCTCCCCTCAGAGAGGACTCGGGACCCATAAGTTTAGATTTCCTTTTACAGCACTATGTAAATTACTGTATTTCCATTTTCGCAATCTTTGAATTCAATAAAATGGGGTCTTCCCCACTGTTTGATATTTGCAATCCAATTGTCGAAGTTTATTTTGATTAAACAAAAAAAAAAATTAATCATTGCGTAGCATTCATCATTCTCACGTAACGCATTCTTCTTACCTACGAATCTCACGTTTGCGTCTCGATTCTAGAGTCAAACTGTCTCATTCGTACAATACTCGGGTCAATCGACAAAAAAAGATGGATGATCTCGAGGAAGAGAACAGAGAGTTGAGGGAAGAGATTGAAACTCTGAAAGAGGATCTGAGAAAGCTTCATAACGACATGCAAGCACTAGCAGAAGCTCAGATGCAACAACAAAGGACTGTGATCTCAGATATCACATCGATGCCCATAGTGGAGAAGTATGATCCTAAGTATAAAATACCGAAAGATCGTCCCTGGGGCATGCCACTCAACTATATCCCAGAAGGATATATTTCGCTGATCACGGAGGATCCGGGAACTGCAGCAGGAGTTGCTGGGCCTGAAGGTTACAAACTTTAGGAAAGCGAAGATGCTAGGGGCATGACAGCAACTCCTGAAGGTTACAAACTTCGGTACACACCACGAGTCTCGGCCGTAATGACTATACCACCACCCGTTGTACATGCCGTGCCGGAAGGACAGATTCCACAGATATCTTCTGGTGGGAACGAAAGTATGTTCGACAGAGTGAATGAGTTCCAGGAACAATTCCTGGAGATGCAGAAGGAACTGCAACCCATTCGCGGTCAGGATTTATTCAGAAAAGACGCCGCAGACCTTTGTTTGGTCCCCATTATGAAAGTTCCGCACAAGTTCAAGGTGCCCGAATTTGAAAAGTACAAGGGTAACTCTTGCCCTCAAAGCCATTTGGTGATGTACGCTCGGCGAATGTCAACTCAGACAAAGAACCAAGAGCTACTGATTCACTATTTTTAGGATAGTTTAACCGGTGTCGCACTCAAATGGTCCATGGGTTTAAACCGCACTAAGATCGGCACTTTCAGAGATCTTGGAACTGCTTTCGTTCAACAATATAAGTATAACCTGGACATGGCACCGGACAAAGATCAACTCAGAGCCATGTCACAGAAGGACAAAAAAACCTTTAAGGAGTACGCTCAGAGATGGTGTGAAATTGTCGCCCAGATTTGTGCACCTCTCGAGGAAAAAGAGATGACAAAGATTTTCTTAAAGACCCTGAGCTCATTTTTCTACGACCGAATGGTCGCCAGTGCGCACAGTGAATTTACTGAAATGGTAGGCATGGCAGTTCGTCTCGAGGAAGCAGTCTGAGAAGGACATTTAGTTAAAGACGCTAGATCATCAAGCAGTACAAAAAGATATGGTAGTGCTCTCCCTAAGAAAAAAGAATAAGATATTGGCAATATCTCTCTCGGAAAGCAATGGCGACGGTACCAACCAGTAGCAGTTGTAACTCCTGCTATCAACTTTGCGCCTGTTCCTACGTATCAACCTCAGGTTTCTCAGAGCCAACCGAATCAACAACAATATTAGCAAAGGACACAACAACCTCTTCAGTAGGCTCGTCCTCCATATAACAACAACGGTACAACGCGACCACCAGGGTTCGACCCTATACCCATGTTGTACGCAGAATTATTTCCATTACTACTAGTCAAGGGGCACGTCCAAACCAGGTCTCCTCTTCCAATACCGGAGAATCTGCCCTTTTGGTTCAAAGCGGATCAGACTTGTCCTTACCATCAAGGAGGACCAGGGCATAACATAGAAAATTGTCTCAGTTTCAAATACTATGTGCAAAAGCTTGTTAGGAGCGGGGTCTTATCTTTCAAAGATACGAGTCCTAATGTTCAGACGAACTCGCTGCCTCAACACGAGAAAGCCGCAGTAAATTTGATAGAAGGAGAGTCTAACAACAGCTATCAAATTCATGATGTACTCTTGTTGGGGACCAATTTGGTCAAAATGCATCGCAGACAGAGCGGGTATGGCCATATACCACCTCACAATTATCACCAGTGTGATATCTGCTCTAAAGACAATCAAGGATGTTCTGTGGTGCAATCAGCTCTACAGGAACAATTGGATCTCGCGTGGATCCAAGAGTATCGAGTTCATGGAGTTAACATGACTTATGCAAGTTCCAACATCATTCAGAACCACAACATCCGTGCGATGAATGCCAACTTAGTGGCAATGGACTCAAGGCAAAGCCAACATCATAATCTGCCACGACATGATTACGATTCCTGTCTGGTCTACTCAGTAGGCAAACAGGGATGCTCTTTTATACAAGAGGCCCTCTAGCGTCAGATGGATCTTGGATGGATCCAAGACTACCATGATAAAAATCCTTATCAGATCAACATGATTCAGATCTTCAATATTCGTTTGATGAATACCAGCTTGGTAGAATTACACGCTAAGCAAGTCCAGCTCGATTTTCTGACTTCGCATGCGTATCGGCACTGTACAGTATGCTGTGAGAGTGACCAAGAATACGCTCTCGTTCAAAGAACTTTGCAAGACTTGTTAAACCGCTGGTGGCTTCCGATCTATATGGATGAAGACACAAAACAAGTCAGTATGATTAATGGGAACCCTACTAGGCATCAAAGTCGGGATGTTCGATCAATGGAAACAGACCTAGTCAGGTTACACTGCATTCAAAGAGGATGCGGCCAGGTGCCACCACATAACTACGAGCGCTGTAGAGTCTGCTCGGAAAATAGCCAAGGATGTTACCTCGTGCGAGCAGCCCTTTAGAGCCAGTTGAACCGTGAAGAGATCCAACCGTGTCCAGTTTCGGGGTCCATCAACTTGATGCCCGACTATTTTGCTGACCAGATCAAGGATGTTGTCGTAATCGTTGATCACGAAAGGACCAAAGATGTTTGTACCATAATCCCTCTACTTGACGAATCGAAGTTTCTTAAACAAGAACTGATTGAAGTTACTTACTACAGTCAGAGAAATCAGAAGGCTCCCGTAGTTGTCTATCTGCCAGGACCAGTACCGTACAAGTCTGATAAGGCTATCCCTTACAAATATGGTGCAACAACAATTGAGAATGGAAAGGAAATTCCATTACCCTCCGTCGTGAATATTGCAGACATCAGTCGAGTAACACAGAGCGGTCTAATTTTCAACAAAGGAGTTGGAGAACCTAACAGAGAAAAGGAACTTCAGACAGAAGCTCCCAATCCACCAGTCGGTCAATCCAGTAATTCCGACCTTTCAAGGAACAATGATGAGATGTTGAAGCTCATCCAAAGGAGTGAATACAACATTGTTGATCAACTGTTACAAACTCCTTCAAAGAGCTCTGTGTTATCTCTTTTACTCAGTTCCAAAGCCCACAGAGAGGCTCTACAGAAAGTCTTAGAATAGGCCTTTGTGGAACAGGATGTGTCAATAAGACAGTTCGACAGCATCATCGCCAACATCACTTCCTGCAACAACTTGGGGTTTAGTGATGAGGAATTGCCAAAAGAAGGCAAAAGTCACAACATGGCGCTCAATATCACATTAACTGTTAGGACGATGCCTTAGCCAGCGTACAGGTAGATACCAGATCGACTCTCAACGTTATACTGAAGTCCACTTTAATGCGACTATCATTTAAAGGACCTCCGATAAGAGGCAGTGAGGTCGTTGTCAAAGCATTTGACGGATCCCAAAAAACGGTTATCGACGAAGTCGACCTTCCTATAACTATCGGTCCTCATACTTTCCTAGTCACTTTCCAAGTCATGGACATCCGAGCAACATACAATTGTTTGCTAGGAAGACCTTGGATACACCAGGCTGGGGCAGTCACTTCGACACTTCACCAGAAGCTGAAGTTCGTCAAGAATGAGCAACTCGTCATGGTCTGTGGAGAACAAGCCTTGATCGTGAGTAACCTTTCATTGTCCACTTGTGTAGAACCCGAGGAGGATGTTAGAACTCAGTTCCAGGCACTTTTGGTAAGAAATGAGAATCAATTAGAGAAAGGAACATCGATCTCCTCGTACAAAGATGCTCTCGAGGTGATCAAAAGTAACAATACAAAGGGATGGGGACAACTTGTCATTCCTATTGACAATAAAACAAAGAAGGGTCTTGGTTTTTCTGCAGACTACTACTAACGATGAAAGTCTTCATCCCATTCAGAACTTCTTCCATAGTGGAGGTTTCCTTCACCCAGTGTCACAAGAAGTACATACCATCAACGAGGGAGATTCCTCCGACACGGATGAAGAATGGAAGTCCTATCTTAACAAGGACGGTTATATGTCTCAGGAAGAGGTGCCTACGCCATTTGGATATCCCACACAGAGTCTGAGATTTATACCAAGCTCAGACGTCGAAATGATATACGGAGATTGTGATCCAGAAGGATGCTGTGCTCCACCAAACTCATTAGAGAAGGACACTCTGATAAAAATCAACTTTGACCGCGACTATTATGGCCCAATGGATGGCCTGCCTATCTGGAAGCCGTACCTGGGAGGCTTGGGGCCCGAGAATCAGCCGAACAATGAATATCAGCTAAGCATCATTGAAAAGAATACATGCGTCCCCACCATGTCATGGGATCATTACTCGGGGCATTCTAAAAATATCCAGCACGATGATGAATTTGTAAAGCTCGTAGGGCTAGAGTTCATCAACTACGCTTTTCCTGAGGTCAACGTCATCAAAAGGGATGACTCCTCCAGTTCCAAAGAAGTGTGGGACACCTTGGGACAACCAAGCGGAAAATTCGACTTTTTGGTCAAGTACACCGTTCCTGAAAGCTCTCGCATCAGGCTCGAAGACATCCAGCCGACTGGATGGGGAGATCTGCCTGAGAGCACAAATACTATGCAAAATACAACTGAGGAATCCTCCTATGACAACTCTGCCTGGGAGATAGATTCCAATGATCTTGCTCCACCAGAAATCAGCGTTATTTCTGAAGACAAATCAAGGAAGGTACCTGACTTTGTGATTCACCGAGGAGTTCGCCGCCAATGGGTTGCTGTCAACGTTCCCAAAGTTGTTCATAAGTCAAAGTAATTGCCGTCTTTATCTTAACCTTTCACCCGGCCCAGGTGAAACGAATGTTTTAATAGGGCTCACTTTTATGTAAATACCTCTTCGCTTCGCCCAAAGCGACAGAGTTTTGTTTTATAGGGCTGTAGTTTCAAGAATCGGCTAAATCATAAATAAAATAACGTCGTTCTGTAATTTCCGCATTAATTGTTGTTTTATCTTTTCGCTTTTTCAAAAAATGGTAATCCTAAAAAACAACAAATAATAAAAACAAGCAGTTTTCCAAAAAATTTACACTGCACACACTCTTGCATTTTCTCTATCTCTTCTAAAAAACAAACATCACGTCATGCAGATTGCTTGTTTTAAACCCCATTGAAACATACGATCTAATGCCTTCTCCCAACTTTGAATTCCCGGTATTTGAGGCTGAAGAAGAAGAAGACGACAAAATTCCAGAGGAGATCTCCCGATTACTCAGACAAGAGGAAAGGTCCATCGAACCTCACAAAGAGCCGTTAGAAATGGTCAACTTGGGTTCAGAAAAAGAGAGAGAAAAGAGGTCAAGATTGGGGCACTGCTCAGTCCAACTGTCAAAGAAAGTTTGACAAAGCTTCTGAAAGAGTTTCCCGATGTATTTGCGTAGTCCTATCAGGATATGCCAGGGTTGGATACTAGCATCGTGGAACATCACCTACCGTTGAGATCTGAATATCCGTCAGTAAAATAGAGGTTGAGACGGACTCACCAAGACATGGCCATCAAAATCAAAGAGGAAGTACAGAAACAGATTGACGCGGGTTTCCTCGCCACATCAGAATATCCTCAATGGTTAGCCACCATAGTACCAGTTCCAAAAAAGGACGGAAAGCTTAGAATGTGTGTAGACTACAGGAATCTGAACAAAGCCAGTCTGAAGGATGACTTTCCCTTACCACACATTGACATGCTGGTAGACAGTACAACAAAGTTCAAAGTATTCTCCTTTATGGATGGATTCTCGTGCTATAATCAGATAAAAATGGCCCCGAAAGATATGGAGAAAACTTCGTTCATTACCCCATGGGGTACCTTTTGTTACAAGGTAATGCTGTTCGGTTTGAAGAATGTCGAGGCAACCTATTAAAGGGACATGACTACTCTGTTTCATGACATGATACACAAAGAAATTGAGGTATATGTCGATGATATGATTGTCAAATCTAAGACGGAAGAGGAGCATGTGACCCACCTGTAAAAACTATTCGAGCGGTTAAGAAAGTACTAACTCCGCTTGAATCCCAATAAGTGCACATTCGGTGTTCGCTCAAGGAAACTACTAGGGTTCATCGTCAGCCAGAAAGGAATTGAGGTTGATCCTGACAAGGTCAAAGCCATTCAAGAAATGCCTTCTCCAAACACTGAAATACAAGTCAGGGGATTCCTGTTACGTATGAATTACATTTCCAGATTCATATTCCTCATGTCCGCGACGTGCGCGCCAATCTTAAAATTACTCAAAAAGAAGCAGGACTACTTTTGGACAGAAGACTGCCAAACCGCCTTCGACAGTATCAAGGAATACCTGTTAAAACCACCTATCCTGTCACCTCCAACAGAGGGAAGACCGATGATTATCTATTTAATAGCCTTGGAAGACTCCATGGGATGTGTACTTGGCCAACAAGACGAAACCAAAAGGAAAGAGTCTGCCATTTACAATGTGAGCAAGAAATTCACCGACTGCGAGACTCGGTACACTATGCTTGAGAAAACTTGTTGTGCTTTGGCTTGGGTAGCCAAACGTTTTCGCCAGTACAAGATTCGTCATACTACTTGATTAATCTCCGAAATGGATCTAATCAAGTATGTCTTTGAAAAGCCTGCTCTCACGGGAAGGATCGCCCGTTGGCAGATGTTGTTATTAGAATGCGACATTGAGTACCATGCTCAGAAAGTCGTTAAAGGAAGTATTTTAGCCGATCATTTGGCTCATCAACTGATTGACGATCAGGAATCAGTCGGATTTGACTTCCCAGACGAAGATGTCATGTACTTGAAAATGAAAGATTGCGATGAACCGCTACCTAGTGAAGAGCCAGAACCAGGTTCCCAATGGGAACTTATCTTTGACGGAGCTGTCAATCATTATGGAAACAGAATTGGGGAAATCATCATAACACCTCAGGGTACCCACATTCCTTTCACCGCCCAACTGACATTCAAGTGTACAAACAACGAGGCCGAATACGAAGCTTGTATCATGGGTCTCGAAGAAGTGATCGAATTGAGAATTAAGAACTTGGGCGTATATGGCGACTCAGCCCTGGTTATCAATCAGATCAAAGGAGATTGGAATAGATACCAGTCCAGGTTGATCCCTTAAAAAGATTATGCAAGAAGGTTTATACCCTTCTTCAACAGAATTGAGTTCCACCACATCCCTCGTGAAGAGAATCACATGGCTGATGCATTAGCCACTCACTCTTCCGTGATTAGTGTAGGTCAATGGAACGACTTACCTAAGACTGACATAATGCGCCTTGGACGGCCCGCTTACATCTTCACGATTGAAGCAGTCATAGACGACAAACCTTGGTATCACGATGTCAAATGCTTTCTTCAGAAACAAGAGTACCCGCCAGGGGCATTCAGAAAAGACCGAAAGACCCTCAGAAGGCTAGCAGGCAGCTTCTTCCTGAGCGGTGATACACTCTATAAGAGAAACTTCGACATGGTCTTGCTCCGATGTGTAACCAGACCAGAGGCAGTCATATTGATAAAAGAAATTCACAAAGGATCCTTTGGCACTCATGCCAACGGACACACAATGGCGAGAAAAATTCTGAGAGCAGGGTACTACTGGTTGACCATGGAATCTGACTACTACAGGTACATGAGGAAGTGTCACAAGTGTCAAATATACACTGAAAAAATCCATGTACCGCCAACACACCTCAAAGTTCTCTCTTCCCCATGGCCCTTTTCCATATGGGGAATCGACATGATTGGCATGATCGAACCCAAGGCTTCGAACGGATATCGGTTCATCCTGGTAGCCATTGATTACTTCACCAAGTGGGTCGAACCAGCGTCATACGCTAATGTAACTCGACAAGTGGTGGTCCGATTTATCAAAAACAATATCATCTGCCGTTATGGTGTTCCAAGCCAGATCATTACCGATAATGGATCCATCTTGAACAACAAAATGATGAAAGAGTTGTGCGTTGAGTTCAAGATCGAACACCATAACTCATCTCCCTACCGACCTAAGATGAACGGAGCGGTAGAAGCGGCTAACAAGAACATCAAGAAGATTGTTCAGAAGATGGTTGTAACCTACAAAGACTGGCATGAAATGCTACCCTTTGCTCTTCACGGTTATCGCACATCTGTCCGCACTTCAACAGGGACAACCCCTTTCTCTCTAGTATATGGCATGGAAGCAGTACTTCCCATAGAAGTAGAAATCCCATCACTCCAGGTAATGATGGAAGGTAAGTTAACAAAGGCTGAATGGTGTCAAAGTCAACACGATGAGCTGAATCTGATCGAAGAGAAACGAATAACGAAACTATGCCATGGTCAGTTGTATCAACATAGAATGAAGAAGGCGTTTGCCAAAAAGGTCTGACCTCGCGTCTTCAGGAAAGGATACCTTGTGTTCAAAAAGATACAATCATTCCTCATTGATTCCCGGGGAAAATAGACTCTGGATTATGATGGCCCCTATGTCGTCAAGAAAGCTTTCTCAGGCGGTGCCCTGAGACTCGCAACCATGGACAGAGAGGAATTTGCCTATCCCACAAATGTTGATGTAGTCAAGAAATACTTCCCCTAAATAAAAAAAAATCGTCTCGGTGGATTGAAAATTTGAAAGGGCAGTCCAGGAAAAAATTAGAGGCAAAAGCAAAAGTCATCCCGATGGATTGGAAACCTCAAAGTACAATCGAGGCAAAAGTTAGGGATTAATGGCAAGTAACTACGTCCAAGGTCATCTTCGACAGAAACTCAGGATGTCCCGAATTCAAAGTTGGTTGAAGGATAGCGATCGTTATGTTTCAATGTAGCCATTTTCCCTTAAATTACCATTTTCTAACTTTGTAAATACTCCATGGAATCACGCGTTTGGCCGACTTCCATCCTATCAATAAAATTTTAGCCCTCGTGCTTTTGTTTGCAATTCTTATTTGTTTTAGCTTTATAGACCGACATTTTAATATGATCAACGATTCTTGAAATAAAACAAAAATGAATTTACTTGTAAAAAAATTTCTGCTTTTAAAATAAAGATGGTAATTCTTTTGACTGTTGAACATCGATCGCTTCTCCGGAAGTAATCAAACCTCAAAGTGCAGAATCAAAGTATTCCTTCTTAACCAGTGCACCTGAATGAAGGATTAATTGTGTCAGATGCGAATATTTCGTCCGACATCCCGACCAACGTTGTTCCCCACAGGGACTATCTCTCCTAAGCAAGGCAGAATTGCTATTTTGGACCCAGTGGTACTTCTTCGCCCCCCGCCATGGCCGAGTATCCAGTCAGGTTCATCCACTAGTCAGTATGTCGCATCAGTTTTGTCAGCATAAACATACATACATCATGCATTATTGATTTACATTCATATTGCATCACTATCACTCTAGTCGGTCTTGTTCCCAAGTGATTAAAGTCCTCTCAATCGAGTTGTCAGTTCTTTCCTCGTTAGGAAATGTTGTGTCTGAACAATCTATCCTCCAATTTATTTCTGGATTGAAGGTGGTTCTTTGACCACTTTGATAACTTGAACCTTTGAAAAGCCAGAGAGCTTTCGACAAATGTCACTCTTCACCATTGAAGATGATATTTTCGCTTTCCTAGATTGAGGAAGATCCCCAGAGAAAGCCTCTTAATCAAAGATTCAGCAATATAGCAGTTCTCCTTCGGAAAATTCGCTGACCAAAAAGGTCATCAGAACCTCAGGATTAGATTGCATCACATGGAATTCCTCCGAGAAGATCTCGAGGAAAAGTATGATGTAATATCCCCAAACAGGAAACAATCTCTCAAGAGACTCGTTTTCCCTAGTAGAGTCAACAAATGGCGTCTCCCACAAAGAAGTTTGTGCATCTCTACGGCTCATACGAATGGGTTTCCCCAGCAAGTCTGACATCAAAATTTTTTCCATCAAATGGCATCTCCCAGGAAAAGTCAGCGAGAAGTTTGAGGAAAACTGCTACGAACAGCGTCCCTTATCAAGAAAGTTTATTGACAAAAGAAACTGAGACTAGTTCCTTGGTAGGAAACCAGGATCGAGGGGAAGTTTACACCAGAAACTTAGACCAGTTCCTTGGTAAAAGACCAGGATCGAGGGGAAGTTTACATCAGAAACTGAGACCAGGTCCTTGGTAGGAAACCAGGATCGCGGGGAAGTTTATATCAGAAACTGACACCAGTTTCTTAGTAGGAAACTAGGATCGAGGGGAAGTTTATTTCAGAAACTGAGACCATTTTCTTAGTAGGAAACTAGGATCGAGGGGACGTTTCTACCTTTTCTAAGCATCATTGCTTAGCAAGAGAAGATGGATGGGTAAGCTGCCATTCATAACCACCATCAAAATTTTGGGTATTCCGATATTTAATCCTCTTGCACCCCGAATGCCTGAATACCTTCGCCATTCACACCTTCGTGTCCAAGAAGATTAATTAGGGGCATCTGTCATACCCCAAGTTTTTACCACTAAGATTCCCCATCATTGTACAAACCATCATCACAATAAGGATGAACCATCATACCTCATTAGTCTCCCCAAAGATGGGTGAGCATCCACTACAATCAAACTTAGGGTTTCAAGCCCTCTCAGAGCTCCTAGACAAAGGATCAATCAAGGAATGTCATGATCTTCAACTTGTCTAAACCTCTCAAACATCCATAATGGATCAAGAGGACTCCCACATCAAGGATCAAGCACATGGCTGCAACATTCCAAGTGGATTAAGCCTCAAGATCGCCAGTGCCACCAAATTAGTGTTTTGGTCGACTAGGGCCTCCAGATGGAATTTTTCCTCTGGGCATGAGCCAATGCTTCAAAGCATAACCCAAGATACTCCAAGGGACCTCATGTACCCCATCATAAAGTCAATTTATCCTCAGGGGATGCATTCATAAAAATTCAGGAATTAGGGTTTCTTGACCTAATTCACCCCTAAGTTGACTTTTGGGACAAAGCATGAGCCAAAACCTCAAGACATGACTTAATACACTACATTGATCCATTTAAAACAATGGATTGATCCAAGAAGCTTGATTCACAAGTTTCAAGTTCATCAGAACCGCAGTTAGGGTTTCACGGGAAAAAGTCAATTGTGCCTTTGACTTTTGACCAGTACATGCTCCCAAACCTTGGGACATGATTTAATACACCCTATAACACCTATGAAATCAATCCATCAAGTTTGATTTAGGTCAAGGACTTGATTTCATAGAGGATCGCACAGTTGGGAATTCATTTGATAAAAAGTAAACTGTGCCCAAAAGTCAAAGTTTGACTTTTTAATTTTTTTATCAATTATGGTTCCCTAACCCTAAAATGATGTTAAGGTGTGATTGGAATCATCATTCATCAAGATGGATTTGTAGATCTCATGGCATACTTTAAAAGTGTCAACTACACCTCACTCCAATTCTTCATGGCTTTTTAGTTATGGAGTGACCAAAATGACAAAAACATGAAAATACCACTTTTTCCAACACTTAGTGAAATTTTCACTAAGTCAGAATCTGTTTCACTTTTTTCAAAATGTAAGGGCATTTTTCACTTAGATCCAAAAAGTGTCAAGACAAACTATGATCACCCACATGTTATATCATATGAGAGATTTCCAAAATGGCCAAGAACTCCGTCAAATACCATTTGAGCTAAGAGTTATGACATGGGCAATATGCCTTGCTGCAACTATCATGGCAAGGCAGATTTATGCATTTTGCTCGATTTGATCAAATTGTGCAAATGACAAACAAGTTTATCCATATGAACACCTCAGGGGGAGACCAAGGAGGAACAAACACTGATCCATCAACCTCCCAAGTCTTTGGAACTAAAAGTAGCATGCCAAACCTAAAAATGCCTAAAAGAGGGACAAGACTCCAATTTTGTTTTGGAGTATTCAATGGATGCACCAAGGTGGCATGAATTGAGCCTTTTCCAACTGAATGAGTCAAGGATGATCTCTGAACTAGGGAACCAAAGGCCTGTGCTCTAACCTCTAGTCAATGGCTAGAGGAGGCTTAAGATTCCAAAGTGATGCAATTGGACAATGAGCTGCTGCAGTTGCCATTCACTATTTCTTGCAAAACAAACTTGCTCTACTATAAATAGAGCTCATTTGTGCTCAGGTTAAGTACACCAAAGGCCTACAACACTTGCCTTTCTCAAAATCATCTTCTCACTCTCAAAAATTCCTTTCTTAGCAAGTCACTAACGAATTTTTCAGTAGAGAGTAATTCCACTCAAACCAATTGCTCTAACACCTCATAAACATCATATGTGAGCTGATCAAACACTAAACACACAACTGTAACACTGATTTCTCAGAATCACCAGCCAGTTGCTCATGTTTTCAACCAAGTTGCAGTTGAGATGCCATGAAGAGCCATTTCCAATCAAGTCCAAGCATTCAAACACACTCCATATGGTGTAGGGAAGCTGGTCAGATCATCACAACTCATCTGTAACACCTCCAACTCAAAAATCACATTGCTCTTGCTGTCACGACCTTCAAGTAAGCCTAAACTTGGGCATCTCTTAATCTATGCATATTTCCTCGCACAATACTTTTGCCAAATGTTCATAATCATGCATAGAATGTTTCCCCTCAATTAATTGCTTTGTTTGAATCGTGTATCAAAATTCTCATCCTTCATGCAAATTTTAGGGTTCTTGAGGTTTTGTCTTGATTTCTTATTCCATGCTTAAAATAAATTAAATTAAAGACCATAGATATGATCGTGAGGTGAAAACGAGCAGATTGATATGTGGATTGTGTGATTTCATCAAGTATTCAGTGAGATTGGATAGAAAATGCAAATCCGAGCAAACCCCCTTCGCGCGTGTTCTAGGCCCATGTTCTTGGCGCCTTTTTCACAAATTTGAATATTTGAATTTTGTGATTTTATTTAATTGATTCAAAAATTAATTTCTCTCTGAGTTTTAATGATTTTGAGTTGATTCTTTTTTTAATAATTCACAAAAGTGTTAAAATATTTTATTTGGCAAAAAATTCCCAAATATTATTTATTTCATATACTTGATATTTTTGCAAAGAATTCATCTTTTATTGGTTTTTTTTACGTTTAAAATATTTTTTCCTCCTTGATTTTCCAAATTTATTTGGTTTCCAATCATTTTGTGGATATAAACATGATTTTTGAAACATTGATCCAAGATCACCACTCATTTTTCACATGTTTTCAATACTTTTTATTAATTTTTTAAACAAAATTAATCCCTTTTAAAACAAAATTAGGGTTTTGATTAATTCAACCCTCATCAATCATTTTCAAGCACTCACGGGCCTCTAATAGAGTGTAAGACCCAATCCTATTTTAACCAAAACCATTTGGGCCTCAGATATCGTATAAGTCCCTCTGCGCTAAAAGAATCTCGGCGCGATCGCCAGTTCAAAATCAAATCCTCTGGGCCTCTCCTCGAGCTATAAGTCCCAATTCTTTTTCTTAAAACACAACTATGGGCCTCTAATAGAGTGTAAGACCCAACCCTTTTGTAAATAAACAATTTTTGGGCCTCACATATTGTATAAGACCCTCTGTATATTTTCAAAAGTTTTGTGCGATCGTCGCCTTTTTTACAAAATCAATTGGGCTTCTCCTTGAGCTATAAGACCCGTCTTTATTCATTTTCACACTTTTGGGCCTCTAATAGAGTGTAAGACCCAACCGCTTTTTGAAACCAAAATGATTTGGGCCTCAAATTTTGTATAAGACCCACTGTGTTTTCAAAAACCTCGGCGCGATCTCCGTTTTCAAACAAATAACCTTGGGCTTCTCCTTGAGTTGTAAGTCCCATCTCTTGTACAAAAATAAATCTTTGGGCCTTTAATAGAGTGTAAGACCCATCCCCTTGTACATAAAAACTTTTTGGGCCTCACATATTGTATAAGTCCCTCTATACAGTTTTCAAGACAACGGTGCGATCATCGTTAAAACTTGGGCCTCTCCTCGAGCTGTAAGCCCCAACAATCTTTTCAAAGCACTTTCTCCTTTGATTTTGAATTCAAATATATGTTGTTATCAAAACTTTCTTTAATTTCTTTGTTGAACAACTAATAAAACATCATGGAAGCTCTACAACGGGTACGTGTTTATCCGCTTTCATTTACCACTTTCATACATATATAACTGTATTGTGGGGCTATTTCACTGTAAGTCTTCTTTCACATCCTTTTATATACTTGTCACATATCCTCAGTGTAATACTAGTATAGTTATTTAGAGTTTTCCCCGACAACTACGTCTAGAACTAGGTAAAGCCCTGTTGGTCACTCTTTAAATACAAACAAAACTAGATCCCCATAGGATTTCCTGATACAGTCTTCCCTTCTCTTGGGGTTAAACAATATGGAACAAAGAGAAAGGCAGTATTCTCGGTGAACCTTTTCTCAGGCTGTCACCCCTAAAAATTGTCAAATAAACTCTAACTCCCTAGAGATGATCTTTTCTCCATGAATGGCATCTCTTGAGTTTCTTCCAAATTCTCAAACTTTCCTGGAATGATCTCTTCTCTATGAATTTCATTTCTTGAACTTCTCTTAGTTTGGGGACCCACAGGCTTCCTAAAAGCATCTTCGCCTCCTCTTGGGCGTTGTACAAGGACCCTTCAGCTTCTAAGAAGTTCTCATGCATTCTCTTGGGCTTAATACAAGGACCCTGACGACCTCTTAAAGGTATAAGATAGAACTTAGTCATCCTTTGCTAGAACCGCCTTTCCAGCGTCAAAACTCCGGCCATTTTGGGGTTGATACTCATCCATTAATGGTCGCGCCTCCTCTTGGACATTGTACAAAAGATAAAACTCTAGACTTGGACAGTCTAAACCTCTTGAGTCTCAAAGACATTCTCAAGTTCCTTTCAAACATAGGAAAAAACACCGATCACTCTGGATCAATCTCCAGCAGAAACCTGGTCTCTCTCATGAGAGTTCCCCACACTTGGACCCGCTTCAGGATCTCAATAATCCTCAGTAGCAAGTCAGCCTCCTCTTGGGCTTTGTACAAATGATTCTCCCCAGCGGAGCTAACCTTTTCAGACTCTCTTATTGATTCAACTATTTTTAGCCTCCGTCCTGGGCTTTGTACAAGACATAAAAAAACACTCACTTGTTGAGTATAAAAGACTCACTTGTTGAGTCAATCTCCTTTTAGCCTCAATCTCGAGCTTCGTACGAGACAGTAAATCACTCTCTTGTTGAGTATAAAAGGCCCTCTTGTTGAGTCAATCAACCTTCAGACTCTCTTGTTGAGTTAATTACTTGTTCAAGACTTTCTTGTTGTCAAACTTTTTAGCCTTCGTCTTGGGCTTTATACAGGACAGATAAAAGTACTCTCTTGTTGAGTCAAACCCTTTCAGCCTCCATCTTGGGCTTTATACAAGATACATTCTCCCTAACGGAGTCAAAATCCCTTTTAGCCTCAATCTTGGGCTTTGTACAAGACAGAAAGAACATTTTCCTCGGAAAAGTCAAACTTCCTGCCTCCTCTTAGGCTTTGTATAAAGAAACCCTCGGATGAGTCAATCAACCTCTTAGTATCAAACTTGTGCTTTGATCAGGGCACACAAAAATCAATAATTCCCTCAGAGGAAGTCCAATCCCTCTTTAGAGATGATAAGTTCTCTCTCAGTCAAACCCTTTAGCTTCACATCTTGGGCTTTGAACAAGATACAAATCACCTTTAGCTTCAATCTTGGGCTTTGAACAAGACACCAAAACATCTATTTTCTCCCATAGAATAGGAGGAACTACGATCGCTCTGATTTCCCTGTTCCGTTAAACGGGAATACTTAGGCATAAGATTGCGAAATCTTAGCGAGCATACTAATCAAAAACTCAAAGTCCTGTACCTTCACACATCCATCAAAAACATCAAACCTAGTACCTTACCAAAAGCCTCCTGTACAGTCACGACACTCTGTTTTTAAACGAAATAAACCTAAAAACAGACCCCCTATTTTGATAGCATCTGTAAACCAACAGTTTTGACTGTTTAACCTCAGTATGCAAGCAGGGTTAATTGGAGACATCTATTTCCCTTCCTTAATCAGCTTCATAGGATAAAAAATGAATTGAATTGTAGTACCAAAGCGATAGTAATTCGAAACCACAAAAATCGCGCTACAATGTCGTAGCTTTATATAAGCTCAATGGATTAATTATACTGATTTCGACTTGAATGCCGAGATTGTGTTGAATTCTGGTTTCAGAAATAACGACTATTGATGTGTGATCTTGCCATGATTATTTTCCTTTCCAACATGATTGTGTTCGCACATTGATAGCTTTCAGATTCTTACCAAAACCGTATTGATTTCATATGGATGATGATGATTCATGTTTGATTTTGTCTAATAATATTCCATTTCAATCCAAACACATTTCAATATTTTCGATTTCTTTCCTTTTTCAACAGGTTAATTGTTTCTCATTGATGAGTTCCTTGCTTGATTTGTGTCAACATGCTGGTGTGTGTTTTGGAAAGTGTGGAACTGATTTTGATGATTTATGATTGAGTATTGATACTTTCCATTTAATCCTAATCTTGTTTGAAACATGTTGTTCTAATTTTGGAACCACATTAGATTTTACGGTTCCTTATCATAAGCATTTACTGGCTTCCATGATGATTGTCATGATTGTGTTTAGAGCAAGGTTGTCAAGATCGGGATCTTACTTAAGATCGGGAGGGCATAGTAAAATCGTAAAACATAAGATCGTAACTAAGATCGGAAGATCCTACCCAATTATTTTTGTGAGATAGAGAGGGGGTAATAAGATTGTAAAACATAAGATTGTAACAAAAATAGAAAGATATTACTAAAATGAAAAAATTTAACAAAATATTTGAAGTTTTTTTACATGATATTTTGGTAGGCAAGTGTATTTGTGGGAAAATGACCACCGCCGAACCGTAATTGTTGCGTCTCGGCATCTTGTCAACCTTCTCAGCTTGTAATGGTGGTGGCCGGAAAATGGCAAGTGTGGCTGGAAAACGACTGATTGTGGCCGGAACTGGCCAAGACCGCTCAAAATCAATGGTTTTACAATTTTTTCATAATTTGACTATAACACGCAATTCTACTTAAGATCGGGATCGTTGGGGGTGAATGAGATCTCAAAATCGTAAGATTTTAAGATCTAGATCGAGATCTTGACAACCATGGTTTAGAGGATGCATTTAGCATGGAATCATCAAGACTCTTAGAAGTTTCATTTCCTGAGGGAATTTCCAAGCGTGTTTCAGCACATATTATTCTCTAGGTGAAGGCTTTGAAAGGTCATCTGACTCAAAGAAGTCCGTGTCAATCCCAATTCTTGAAGGCTGGGAAAATTTCTAACCAACTCCTTTCTCAAAGGGGACTTTGAATAGCACAAATTCATAGAGTGGAACAAACCGACACTCATCTTTTCTCTTTTCAAAGTTGGAGACAACAATTGATTTTAGATCATTAATTACATCTGCCACCGTACTATGCTTTGGTAATCTAATTATCATCACTTCATTCTTGGCATCATGACGGAAAACAGTCTTGAGCGTTTCTAGGCATTGCAATTCAGGCATAGGAATATCCAATACTTCATAGTATAGAACATCAGTATACTGATTGTAGTGAACCAGCATGTATAGGCTCCATTGGTGAAGATGTAATTTGAACATTGGTAATTTCACCATTCTTGTAGCCATTATTTTTCTCGAATTTAATAACCTTAGACATGGCCTCGAAACAAATTGATCATTCCTTAAAGAAGCTCGAAGCAAATTTAATTATGGCTTGGATTCGAAATTGACATATACTTGAATTTTGTACTTTGAATCCTTGAATTTGAATCTTAGCATGGTGAATCCTGAATTCTAGAATCCTTTTGTGAACAACTCGAGCTTGATGCAATTTGGATATTTTGAATTAAATTTGAGCTTGGCAAATAGCTTTCAACTTGCACTTTTTTTTTTAAAAAATGAAGTTTGTAGCATGTAAACACCTTACAAATCTTTTGTATGACATGAACTTCAATCTTTGAATTTTCTTAAGCTCGAAATTTTTGAATCTTCTTGAATGATATTTAGTGAGAAAAAGATGGTCACGGAACTTCAAAACGAACATGAAATTTGTCTTTGATTTTTAATCTCACGAATCAACTTGAACTTTATAAAGAAATGAATCTTGAACTTCACTTTGAGAATTTCTTGTCTAAACTTAATTCAAGATTTTTATCCAAGCTTCACCACTTCAAAATGCACAGCTCACTACCAACAAGAAAATCCACATACTTTCTTTTGAGAATCAAAGGAATTTAAACCATGATCTACTCTTCAAGAACAAAGCCTTGCTTAACATTTATCAACCACTCAATCACAAATGAACTTGGTACAAGAAAACACGCCTTGAAGAATCCCCAGATACAATTTGTAACACAATTTTCCACACAACCATGACTAGTTTTTAAATGACCACGTGCCACATCAATAGATAGAAAACCCTGATCCTCCTTAAACAAACCTCTGAGAAACCTTGAGAATAAAAGACCTTGTATTGACTAAAGGGCCTTAAGAATGAGGGCATATTCTTCCTACATCTTCACAAGAATCCAACACAATTTTCAAAGGACCAGAATCACCATGAGCACACACACTACTTCCATGACCTTTGAACCTTCTGCAGCAACCCTAAATTCACAAAGGGAAACAAACAAACACAAGTCTGGTAAATTGGTTAGCTATGCGTGGATGATTGACCTAGAAATGATGTGATATGCTATGCATACGATGCAAAATGAAAAACATAATCTTAGGGTCAAAAACTAGGGTATGACAGATGCCCTTATTAAAGTTTCTTCTATCCGGAGATATGGAGATTGAAATCATCGTCTCGACGTGATAGGAGAGACTTAAATAAAAACATGCACAATTTTTGGCACTAAGATGCCACAAGATGCACATGATATGATATGAAATGATATGAATGCAAGATAGAGATCCTGTGGGTACTGATGACACAGGGGATAACTGTATACAGAAATGTGGCTGACGCACAGCTAAAGAATGAAACACCAGACGAGGAACAACTTAGCAAGACAAGACTCCACGGGAAAAGATCCAACTCTACTGGGGATAAAACTCAACTCCACTAGGGAAGAGACTAACAATTAACAATCACAGGGTAACTTAAACACAGGGTATCTCCAAATAGAACAAAGGTGTGACTTGCCTACTACCACAGATATGGTAGTCTAAGCAAAGGTAAAAGACTAGAGAGGGGAGAACACCTACTACCAAACACGGTAGCCTAAGCACAAGTGTCCGACCCAAAAGAAATGTGTGTTACCTACTATCAAACATATGATAGCCTAAGCAGAGGTAAACAAAAAAAAAAAGAAAAGATGACCCACGACCAAACATGGTAGCATAGGTAAAGGTATCAGACAAAAAGGGTATACATATTACCTACTATCAAACATATGATAGCCTAAGCAAAAGTAATAGACTTGAAAGGAGAGATCACCTACTACCAAACACTATAGCCTAAGCAAAGGTGTCTGAGCCCAAATAAAAGGTGTGTTACCTACTATCAAACATATGATAACCTAAGCAGAGGTAAACAAAAAAAGGAAAGATGACCTACTACCAAACATGGTAGCCTAGGTAAAGGTATCTAACCAAAAGGGTATACATATTACCTACTATCAAACATATGATAGCCTAAGCAAAGGTAATATACTTGAAAGGAGAGATCAGCTACTACCAAACACGGTAGCCTAAGGAAAGGTGTCTGAGCTCAAAGAAAAGGTGTGTTACCTACTATCAAACGTATGATAGCCTAAGCAGAGGTAAACACGAAAGGAAAGATAACCTACTACCAAGCGTGGTAGCCTAAGCAAAGGTATCTGACCAAAAGGATGGACGTATTACCTACTATCAAACATATGATAGCCTAAGTAGAGGTAACAGACTTGGAAAGAAGGATCACCTACTGCCTACTTGTGGCAGCCTAAGCAAAGGTGTCCGACCAAAAATAATGTGTATTACCTACTATCAAACATGATAGCCTAATAAAAAGTAAACACAAAAGGAAAGATGACCTACTACCAAACATGGTAGCCTATGGAAAGGTATCTGACCAAAAAAGATACGGTATATTGCCTACTATCAAACATAGGATAGCCTAAGCAGAGATAATAACCAAAATAAGCTTCCAATGATCAAAATATGATTCTGCTTCTTCTTTAATTAAATGTTCCACTTAGAAAGGGTAAATAAACCTCACCACACCTCAAGGTTGTATGCCATGAACGGCTATCAGTTTCTTCTTTGATCAAGGTCTTATTGAAAAAATGTCAACTATTAAAATTACTGGTGAATCTGCTACCGAAATTGACCAGGGAATCTGGAAAGAGCCAATTTCAAATAATCAAATTATCTGTTTAAAAGATGATAAGCCTCCCCTCGCCTCGTGTCGCAAGCCACGGATTGTTCTCAGCTTCTTCTTCAATCAAGGTCTTCGCTTGAGAAGGGTAAACAAACCTACCCTCATACCGGGTCTTGGACCGTGGACTGGTCTCAGTTTCTTCTTTGATCAAGCTCCATTAGTTTGAAAAGGGTAAACAAACCTCCCCTCGCCTCAAGGTTGTATGCCATGAATGGGTCTCAGTTTCTTCTTTGATCAAGGTCTTTCAATTGAAAATGGTAACAAATAAATCATTGCTCCGAGGTTGTCTGCCTCGAGCAAGGTCTTGGAATAAAAGCTACGAGGTTGTCTGCCTCGAGCAAAGTCTTGAAATCAAAGCTACGAGGTTGCCAGCCTCGAGCAAAAGTCTTGAAATAAAAGCTACGAGGTTGTCTGCCTCGAGCAAAAGTCTTGAAATAAAAGCTACGAGGTTGTCTGCCTCGAGCAAAGTCCTGAATTCCTTCTGGAAAGGTGAATACTTATTGGAAGACATCTTCATAGGGGATTGGGATTTCACTGGAGATTGAATACTTTAGCGGGAATCCATAATTCATTGGAGATTAGGAAAATTCATCGGGGATCTTCAAAAGGGATGGAGGTCCGGTTGATTTGTAAACATGTCTTCTCAATTAAAGAGAAAGATCAACTGTAATATTCTTCACCAAACTTCTCGAAGAGATGCCATCTGATGGGAGTAAATTGTATAGTGGGCTCATTGGGGTGAATGTCACTGGATAGAAATATTGCTGTAATTTGAAAATAACATTGAAGCAAATAAAATCTTTGTAACCGGAATTCTAAAATAAAGAGAAACACTTGTAAAGTCTTCAACAAACTTCTCTGACGGATGCCCGGAGAGATGCCATTTGACGGAGAACAGGTTGATAATCTTGATAACTTCTGGGGATAGACAAACTGTCTTGAAAAGAGACTTCCATTTGTCATCTTGATAGAAAACCTGAGAACCAAAACAAGCTGCTCAAATAAAGAGGCTGCCACTTGTCGTCTAGGTATAAATTGTTGAGAAAAATGAAGTAACAAAACTGCTGGAGAAATATTTATGTCTTCCATGGTGATCTTCAAATAGTTTCTTCCTGGGGAGACAAAGTGCAAAATAAATGCACACTCGATCTAGGTTTAACAACCTAGAGAGATTTAAAATTGATTGTTAGGGACCAAAGTTTAATTAAGGAAATAACTGAAAAGAAACGGTCAAGCAAGAATCTATCCATTGAGGAATGAACTCAACTGGGGTTTATCTTTTTCCAGAAACGGAAAAGAAAACTAAAGCAACCATCTTCCACAAGAAAAGAACTCAGTGGGGAATTAAGAAAGGTTGTGCTCTTTCTGCCTAGGGCTGACGACTCTACTTAGAGGGAGAAGACAAACCCAGTCACTTAGGGATAAACACGACCAAAGTGAAAGAACAAACAAACATCATAAAAAATGCAAAATGCACACATGTCATGTATCGATATGAATGAATGTATGTCAATGTTATGCTTATGCTGACAAAACAAATGAACATAAGTAAACTAGAGATACAATAAACATCTCGACACGGATACTCGACCAATCTTCGAAAGATAGAAGCGTCACTGGGGATGAAAGGAAAGCCATATCTGGGATCACAGTTTTGCTTCAAAGCTTCAAATCTCCAGGTTAAAGAGAGCACTCCACTTGGGAATATGACTTCACTTAGGGATTGTCGAGATGAATCCTGCTATTCTGTTGGGGATGAGAAAGATCCACTGGGTAAAGTATCACACTCATGACTGGAGAGACTTCATGGGGATAAAATAAATATCCACGACGAACTGAAGTAGTCTAGAAGGAAGTTGTAATTAGAGATGTTAGGGATGAGGCCTCACGAGGGATAAAATAAATATCCATTTCATTGGGGAAGCTTGGATCAACATAGCAGCTGAAGATGTCAGGGTCGAAACTTCATGGGGATGAAATAAACATCCACTTCGTTGGGGAAGACTGAGTTGTAAGAGATCCACTGAGGAGTGAAATAACATCCACTTCACTAGGAAGGTTGAAGCCAAGGAAATTCACTGGGAATTCTTAGGTCACCAACTGGGGAAATCTTGCATCAAACCTGCCATAACTGCTTGGAGTAGGGATTCACCGAGGAATTGCTATGACTACCTGAAGTAGAGACTTATTGTGGAAGTGGGTGAATAATATTGTGAGAACAATGTAGCTTTGCATTGATGAACTGCATGGTAGTCGCCACTTTGAACAACAGTTGTTGTGAATGTATAGAATGAACTTCAATTCTCAAATGCCCCAGGTCACATGATTTAGGAGAAGAAATTATTCCAAGAGGTCTTTACAGAAAACTTGGCATCCAAGATGTTCCAACGTCTTCCAACTCTTGGAGAGATTTATCGAATCTCAACGTAACTGCCCAAGACTGACCGTATTATGTAGATGTCATTCCAAGAGGATTTTAAAAAAGCCTGGCATCCGAAATGTTCCAATGTTTTCAAACTCTTGGAGAGATTTATCGAATCTCGACGTAACTGCCCTAGATCGACTATATTCTATAAAACTGAGTCTTCGAACTTGCCCTTTGGGTCAGACTATGAAAGCAATAAATGAGAAACAACTTGCCCTTGTTTATCAGAGTCTTCAGGTAACGTGCCCCTGGATATAGTCGTCCTTGAAATGATTTTCCATCTTTATCAGAGTTCCAAGTCTCAAAAAATTGAGCTCATCACTGATGTTCATATGCAAGTTTCTATGAGGTCAAGCAATGTTATCAAGTAGAACAATTTTAATTTTGAAACAGCTAATGCAACACGCACGTTTGTCTTGAAGTTTTTTTTTAAAATATATCGCAATAACTCGTGACCAAATCACTAGTTAGGACATGAAACTGATTAAATTTACATAGCCAATACAAATTTGAGCATAGATCATAGGATTCAGGAAACGTTATCTCATTGAGAATTCTTTCAAAATAAACCCTGCTTCAATTAGGTCTTTTGAGGGTTATATCTTGGCTGGGTTAACGATTTAAGAAACAAAGGATAAAGGGTTAAAGTTTGTTTGTACCCACCCATTCTTCGTGATGTTCTCTAATCCTATGTTCAGCTAACTGACGTCAGTACTTATCTCTCAAGAGGAGTTTTAATATGGTTCATAAACCACTGAGGCTTTGGACATGACAGTGAGTCACCTATTTGCTTTTGGCATTCGATCACACAGCTTTGTTATTTATTGAGGATTTTTTTTAGTAATCCTTTGTTTTTGCTTTTCGTGCTTTTGTTTTTCATTCCCTAACTTTTTCCTGGACTGAGTCTTTTGGATTTGACCTTGAATTCCAGCAGGATGCCCCAATTATGCCTAAGTCTCCTTCATAGGTTTTGACTTAGCGGGCTTTTTCTTTTTTCTTTTTGATTTATGAACAAGTCGTGTGACTCTAAGTCATTTTGACCTTTTTGAAAGGATTGTGACTGCCTCACTTTTTAGATAGTCGAGGGATAATCATTATGAATTTTACTGCTAGCCTCCTAATGTGTGAGATAAAGTGGATTCTCGGATGTTCACTCCTCTTTTCTTTTTTCGGAAAGTTCGGGCGCTCGATCAGCTTAACTAAACACTACCCTGCCCCAGGTTAAAATTGATGTTTTTTTTTATTCGGAAAAGAAAACTCCTACTTCAAGGCTCAAAGGGGTTAACGAGGGTCTATCTCCCTTATATCTCCGATGTTTGGGATTTGAAACAATGCCTTACATCATCAACAGGGGTTTTATTCAAAAGCATACAACAAGAGATCTTGCGTTTTTTATTTCGTCATCCTCCCTCCAATTCTCTGCATAAGCAAGAGATTGAGTAGAGTTGGTATTATAGAACAGAAAAAAGCATTTTATGAGTGAGTACGAATGGATTTCTTCAAGACAAACATACTTATTTCATTAATCATTCAAAATAACAAGTTCTTACAACGCCAAGATAAATACATTAACATACGCAGAAAATTACATATGAAAAAAACAGCAAATAAGCTCAAAAATCTGATAAGACATAGCCTAAGAAACAAGCCTTTTGCATTAGTCCATTATGTACAAAGAGGGGACTGCTTCTCGTTCAAGCAAGAGATTGATCTGAACTTGAGGTTTGCACCTTTTTTAAGGACAATACCCCCTTTTGAATCATCTTCTTCACCTTCCCCTTGAAGACATAGCATTCCTCGATATCGTGGCTGGGTGCCCCTTGATGAAAGGCACGGAAGGCATCAGCGATGAAGTAGCTCCTGTGGGCCATTGGGATAACTGGAGGAGTTTCCTTCTTGATCAAACCATTTTGCAAGAGGATAGGGAACAGCTCGGCGTAGGGCATAGGGATGCCCCTAGATTCACTGCTTTGCTCAGTTGGCCGATTGGTGAAGGAATAAAAACCATCCTAGCATTGGGATATGACCAATTCCTTGACCAAATTCATCAGACTCCTCCTGGTAGCCTTCAAATTTGCAACTTCATCACGAAGTTCTTGATTTTCCAGCTCTTGGGTGTCTATCAAATTCTTCATTGCAGTAGAAAAAGTTTCCATGTTGGCCTTCAAAGTGGCAATCTCCGCTCGGAGTGCTTGGTTTTCTTGTTCCAAATGATTCATCTTCTTGGCCTGAGTACCGTGCTTGTGATGACTTGGCTATGATAGAAGAAGCAAATGTCAGGACTTGGAATGCAAAGGATGCGATGCTAATGATGTATGCAAATGTATTTCAAGGAACTCAAAGGTTATGTTACAAACACCATAAAGTGGATAAAACTTTTGAATGGCTGAAAAGGTCTCATTTTATTGATTTTTTTTAAGGATTACAAAAATAGAGTACGATTTCCAAAATCCACAGTAAAACCTATGATGTTTGCAAGATAACTCTAAGTTCCTTGAAGAGGGTTAGAAAGATGGTGCATGATTGCATGGATGCATGAATGTAATGCACAAAACACACAAATACAGATAAGCACTCAAACACATATACATACAATCAAAACAAGGGCCTAGGTTCGAAGGCCATGAGCATGGAGCCAAGGTCTACCCATCCCAAAAGGTATGTGGTATGGGTTTATGATCTGCAGAACAGGGTTCTAAAAAGTTCCCAGAGTCCACAACCCATCTTTCGGATATTATCGATTTCCCAAATAACTTGGTAGTCAATAATATTCTCAAGAGAGTCACATTTGAGGGTAGTATCACGCATCAACTATTTCGGGAATCGACTCCCTCATAACCACCGCACTACATCCTAATAGGCCAAGTTGGGATAAAGGTAACTACGGTTCTCAGTCTCACGGGCTCCTAGGTCGAAAATAATATCTTCTTCACGAATAGACTCGTTAAACAATATTAAGTTCGAGAGGGCCTCAACTAAGTGGTGATGTCTCAATTCAACTTCTTCGGGAATCGACTCCCTAAAAGTATCCTTGAATATATCACCGTCCTATCATAATTTGCACTCAAGTCCGGGTGTAGGACTCATCTCACCACACAAAGTGACAACCCTGTAAACAGAAAAATCCAAGCACAATAACAATAGATACAAATATACAAGTATACAACAAATAACATAAATAAACAAGTTAGGCGGAACCCTCAATATAGCTCCCAAGTGAAGTCGCCATTTCTGTTGCGGTGAGAATCGGATGTCAAGTTATTAGTTAACTTGAATCACAAATCTTGAAGTTCACCACCGGTCTTTGATTTATCCAAAGGAAAGGTTAAAGATCGGAAAAAACCTAAGAGATCTAAGGTTCGGGGTTGGTTACGCCTAGGGAAGGAATTAGCATCCTAAATGTATATAGTACTCTTCAGGATCCTCTTGTTAATACTTATGTTATCTATTGCTCGCTTGCTAAGGGTATGTGCTAAGGTAAAAACCTAGGGTGATAGTATCTAAGTATGCATGCCAAGACATCGCATCTCGGGCCTACGTATCCTGACGGGAGTGGAATCAGAGCATCTGTAGTTCCCCTCAAAGAGTGCGAGGAACTCTTGATTGTGGTCATGGTTCCAGGGGGGAGTAAGTATCCAGGGCAAGACGCTTACATGGAGTGCGGCGACTCCAAATTTAAAGTTAGGTTAAAAGGGTAGAAAGTGTCCATGGCAGAACACATGTATAGAGTGCCGTGACTCCGATCCTAAGGTTAGGATAAATGGGAGGGGCCTAAAGTTTAGGCTAAGTTGTGACATGGCAGTCAACGTGAGGGAAAATTTATCCTATAAGTTATCATGCGAGAGATTCAACAAGGTCACAAACTTCAATTGAGAAGTAATTACATATTTAATCACAAATTTTTAACCAGAAACTAAACATCACTTATGACCAGGAATTAATCACAAATTGATCAAAAAAACCATAAATTGATGAAAATTAGTCACCAACTGAAATTGTCACAAACTAATTGAGAGAGTTAAATATAGACTTAAATTGAAATATTCTTGAATTAAAATATATATTAAAATAAATAACTAACACTATAATTGAAATAAATTATCAATTAAATTTAAACTAAAAAACAAAATAGATAAATAAGTAAATAATAAATAAAAAATAAAATTAAGTAAAAAAAAAAGGGTCGGGTTTAACCCCCAAGCCCAGCAACAACAACAACAACAACATTGCGTAACAACATAGAGAAAGGAAAATCATCAGATCCCCTTCATTCTCTTTCTCTCACGATACCCAGCCCCCATTCCCAATTCTTTTTCTCTCTCGCTAAACCACCCTTTCTCGCTATCTTCTCTCGGCCGTTACTCCCCTTCTCTCCTACGAACTGCTCTTGTCGTCTCTCCCTCACACGCAATGCATCGCCTGCAAAGAAACCCCACCGCGCCGCACTTATCTAAAATCAGATTCTTCCAATGCTTCGCGAACCCTAGGCCACGGCTCCAAGTTGCAGCATTTGAAGGTCATATCTCTGTTACGGAACAATTCACAAAAACTGCATTCTCAACGTGAATTCAGGACGAGAAGATAGTGCAGCACAAGTTCAGAAACTATACACATGAATAGCTTAAGTGAAAATTTGAAAAAATGTTGTTGTACCCCAAATTTTACCCTTAGATCCATTGATCTCTTGCATGTCATATTAGGTCAATCATGTTGCATAGCTAACCCTTTTTTCAGGTTTTTGTTTGTGTTTGTTTCTTTTTATATCAGGTGCTATCTTAAGGAGATTCAATAGGTGATTAATCAAGATTTTTGGATGGAGCATTGAATCAAGCAAGTCTCTAAGAGTTTGTCTCCATAACCCTAACCATGATCCTCTCTATAACCAACATTTCTACCCTCAGTTGTCACCTTTAATTCCAAACGTATTTCAATAAGCCCTTCATTTAACCAATTTTATCCAATTTCTCAATGTTAATCCTCCATATCCATAACCATACCATTTATCAAATTCACCTTTTATTCATCTATTATTTGTTTTCCTAATCTTTCATTTTTCTTTTATAACAAAAGATAGAAAACCAATGCTAACATTTTTATTCATAAGCCCACATGATGAGCCCATCGTACCAAAAATGTTACAAAAAAATATGGAAATGGAGTTCATTGCCAAGAACCAATAGGAATCAAGCTTTGTTGTTTTGACTTTTCAACTTTGATAATCAACCAATGGGAGAACGACATGTGGCATGTATGAAACCAAAATCAACCAAAATGTTTTCTTCTTCTTTGGTCGTATTCGCAAGCTTCAAAATGGAAGAGAGAAATTCAAAGGAAACAAGTGAATCAATTCATCAAAATTGTTTCAACCACAATCCTTGGCGCGCTATTTGCTCAATTTGAATTCTCCAAGACCATTCCCGTTTCAGCTTTCAAGGTTTGGTTCATTTAAAGTGGTTCTGAGGATTTTCCAGTTTCAGCATTCAACCTGCCCTCGTCTGCAATCTCTCCACGCCATCCCCAACCTTTGCCTCATTTGATACTCCTCCATATGACAAGAATAAGGAGCTCATTTGATACTCGTCTGCAATCTCTATATGCGTACCTGACTGATATATGCTTGAATATATTGTTTATGTGCTTATGACTTGATTTCATAAAATGATGTTCTTCATTGATATGCTGCACATGTATGTTTTTGTGATGAGTTATAATGTCTCTGATTTTGTCCATAAAATGGCTGCAATTATAAATTATCATTGTGATATTGTACTTATTGGATATTTGATGTTGCTAAAATACTTGGGTGTCATGGACCTCTGTTCCTCTTTGTATTTCTGATGTGCTCTTGGGTTGTAGAATGTCTGAGTTTAGCTATCTTCATTACTGATTTAAGGATTGTTTGGTGTTGTCAATTTGTTCTTGCTAAAGTAGCACTAATTCCTTTTCTGCTATCATCAATATATGATCATTTGGTGTGCTCAGTCATTAGTTTTAAGCCTTGTCATTGTGAATGTTTGCAATTTTAAGGTTGATAGTTTTGTACACATTTGTATGCACCACTGCCTTTGCATTGTTGATGACTGGCCATGTATTTGATGTTTGGATTGTTTGAACTGTTAAGTATTATACAAGTTGTTGCTTAATGTTGCACCTCTTTGAACTGATTTTCTGATTTAGTGGATGTTTAAGGTTTATGATTAGGAGTGTGGAGTTTAGGATGAAAACTGTGTTGTTGATGATCATATGCCTCTCTTGTTCTATGACTTATGCTTTTCCATCCTGTACATGAAAAACCATTGTGCTGAACTGTTAATCTCAGAAGTTATGCTTTGGCGATATCATTATTTGTTCTCTATGTTAATATTGTGCTCTTGATATGTGCTGCTAGCCTTGTTGTGTTTAACATGTTTCCTAAGTTATGCCTTTGTGATATCACATTTTTTATACATGTATATTTGATGTATGTGCTTCTTTGATGTTGCCCAAGTTGGTTCTATAATGTCATATGCCACTGCCTATTCTTTAGTGTTACTACTTGAATGATTTTGGTTGCCATATTGTCTTATAACTTGTCCTATTTTTGAATATATGTGGAGTTTTTTACCAACATGATATGTGTACAATCTGCTGTATATAGTTCATCTTGCTAGCTGTTTTAAATTTGGAATGCCTCAACTCATATATACGATTCTGTTTAATCTGTGCTTCATGATGTACAAAATGCAATGAACCTAGATAACTTGCATTGAAATTGTGTGATTGGTGTACCTTTAACTCAGCTTTGACTCATGATTTATCACTATGCTTCCTATCTTCATGTTTGAATACATTCTTTTTCTTGACATCATTGTGATATTATGACTGATTGGTGTTCTTGTGATCTGACCTAGATATGCATTTAGGATATATGAACTTGGGTTGTATTTTGCTTTGTATGCTAGCCTTGATAGTTGCCATCATTGTCTTGTGGAATGTACTATGACTGATCTAAATGCTAATTGTTAGCACTGATGTCATTGTCTGTTGATGTTTTACCCTATGATATCATCCTTTTGTTACTCCCATTCAGCATGTTTTCTAGACCAGTCAATGGTATTGGATCCATCTTAGGGTATCTCTTTTTTTAACCTTGTCTTTGCAAATGGATTAACATACTTGAGTTATTTTTGGATTTTGAGAAGTATCATTGAACTGACTTGTCATTATGCCCTAACATATCCTTTGTTTGCTTGCATTTTAAACTTATAATCTTGTCAATCGTCTGATTCAAACCTTGAACATCTTTGCTACCTTACCTTGAGCATGTTAAAGTCTTGAGATTATTTTGACATACATGAATTGAACTCAATTGTCATTTGGAACTGTGAACTACATGTTTGTTTGTTAGTTGCTTTTCAAGATATTTCCTTGAACCTCCTTTAACGTGTTGCTGCTATGGCTGTGATAATTTTCATTGCTTTGTGCATTCAAGTGATTGTTGTTAGTTGATGACCAATTTGTATGATTAAGTACTTACTTGGCATTTGATATGTGTAGCATTTCTTGATTTTGAATGAATAATCATGTCTCTGTGTATATGACTGATGTTGGATAGCATAGTATGGAAGACTGCAAATCATTAGCAGAATGCGTGCTTGGTTAGTTTGTGGTTGATTTGGAATATGCGCGCATGAACATGTTATGTATTTATTGAAGTAAATATAATACCGGATGTAACAGCCACCCTAGTGGCAAGCACACACTCACACGCCTTACCCACCTCTAGGACTGGGGTTCGAATCCCGCTCGCCCCAGTCCTTTTGTTTTTTTCTTATTTATCGCTTCACTTCAAATATATGTGTATCCATTATATGTTCAGACGCACGTTCATCTCAGTTGGCATTTGTTTTAGACTGCAAGCGAGTGAACCTGGGTTCAATCCCTAGGTGTACCATTTCCTTAATTTTTATCACTTGTTGGTTTTAGTTTATTTTTCAAGTTTATGCTTCATTTTCTAATTTCCATAACTTGCTTATTTTTCATCCTTTTTATTCCCTTCTTTTTGCTTTATTCTTCTAATTGAATTTACTTTTCAAATATAAAAAGAAATTAGTAAGAATATTTAATCTTGAGACCTTTATTCATGATAAGATAAGGAATGCTTATTAGGGTTTTATTGCACTTCCTTATTCATCTTGCCATGTTATTTCTATTTATCATGGTTGATCTTTGTCCAACATGTATGATTTTAACTTTGCATTGACATCATAATTCTTGTCTTTTACATCATCATATTTGAATTATAACTTGTTATCTTTTAGTAATTTTACAACTGTTATCTTTCCCCCCATTCCAAAGGGAGACCTTCCTTAAATTGACTCTTGAAGTCACTAAACAACCACCCTACCTTATCCTTCTAGGTTCACCCTTATTTCTTGGCCTCATGAGAGCCAATGAAATTATAACTTAGAAATAGATTGGAGTCTTGAACTCTATGTGATTCTCATCATCATGAGAACTCTCTTTTCCCCCTATAACTTAGATTTAGAGAGTTATCGTGAACTCTAAAATGAGCTCATACTCATTTCCCCTTGGAACTTTGGCCATAGTCAATGGTTCATATCCTTCACCCCTAGATCGGTGAACTACGGATACTCTAATTCCACTCCCGTAAGGATACGTAGGCGCAAAGTGTGATACTTTGTCGAGTATACTTAGATATCAACCCCTAGGGTTTCAGCCTTTAGCATACCACCCTTAGCAAGCGATTAAGATATAACAAGTTAAAACAAGAGGTTCCCGTAGAGTACTACGGACGTTTAGGATGCTAATACCTTCCCTAGGCGTAACCAACCCCCGAACCTTAGATCTCCCCCTTTTAGGTTTTTCTCGATCTTGAACATTTCCTTTGGATAAATCAAAGTCGGTTGTGAATCCAAAGAAATGTGATACAAGTTAATTAATAGCTTGTTATCTGATTCTCACCGCAACAGAAATGGCGACTTCACTGGGGATTCATCCTTTTTTAGGGTTAAGCCCACCTTGTTTTTGCTTGTTTTATTTGCTATATCTATGTATATCTGTTTGATTGTCTGTATATATATATATGCTTTGCTTGATTACCTTTTGTTGGGTTGGTTCTTGAGTGGTGAGATAAATCCTAACCTGGATTTGAGTGCACTTATGATAGGACGATGGTATATTCAAGGAGGCTTTGAGGGAGTCGAATCTTGAAAAAGTTGAATTGAGACACCATCACTCAGTTGAGGCCCTCTCGAGAGTCTAGTAATGTTGAACGAATCTATTCGTGAAAACGTGCTACTCTCAACCTAGGAGCCCTTGATATTGAGAACTGTAGTTACCAAACCCCACTAAGCCTTTTTAGGATGTAGTGCGGTGACCATGATGAAGTCTATTTCTGAATTGGTTGTCACACGATACTACACTCAGACGAGATTCTCTTGAGAATTTTATTGATTACCAAGTCATCTGGGAAATCGTTAAAATCCGAAAGATGGGTTGTCGACTCTGGGAACTTCTTAGAACCCCGTTGAGCAGGTGAAAACCAATAGAACATACCATTGGGAAGGGTGAACCCTGGCTCCATGCCCAACCTATCCCCCTTTGTTTGTGTCTTGTGTGCTTTGTGTGTGCTTTGCGTTCATACATCATAAGCATTCAAGCTGCATCTGTTTCATGGAACTCAGATTTCTTTTCTTATATCAGAGGGATATCATGGATAGCTCAAGAAGAAACACCATCAAATACACTTTCAAGAGTCCCAAATTGGATGACCTAAGGAAATTAGGAGATTTGCTAACAGACCCTGAAGGATTCATAAACAGATATGGGAAGTTGTGGGTTTTGTTGAAGAAGACCATTGATGAAGGACTCCTCTCAACTCTGCTTCAGTTTTATGATCCAAAGTATCACTGCTTCACGTTTCCTGACTATCAACTCTTACCTACCCTTGAGGAATATTCTCAGATAATTGGCCTGCCTATCAAGGATGAGTCCCCGTTTCCTATCTTCGAGAAGGATCCTAAAGAGGAAGAAATAGCCAAGAAAACTCATTTGGAATTAGTTGACATCAAAAGCAATTTAACTTCTAAGGGAGGAATTTTTGGGTTAACCGCTAAGTTTTTGTTTGAAAAGGCTCGTTACTTTGCTAAACACTCCTACCGGGATGCTTTTGAAGTTGTCTTTGCATTGCTCATCTATGGACTTTTCTTGTTTCCGAACATTGACAACTTTGTGGATTTGAATGCAATCAAAATCTTCTTGAAACAGAATCTGGTGCCTTCCCTGCTTGCTGAAGCTTATCACTCAGTCCATACAAGAAACACTCATAGCAATGGACAGATTACTTGTTGTGTCCTTGTACTGTATAGATGGTTTATTTCGCATCTACCGAAGGCAGACGCATTCTGGGATTCCAAGATAGGATGGTGGTCTCAGAAGATTATGGCACTCTCCCATGCAGACATTGACTGGTATAATAGGGTGTATGATGGAATCCTGATTACAGATAGCTGTGGGAACTATGGCAATGTGCCTCTTCTTGGCATTAAAGGTGGTATCAGCTACAACCCTATATTAGCACGACGCCAATTAGGGTATCCTTTGGAAGATAAAACTCTCAGTGTTCATGTGGAAAGCATCTACTTTGAAGCATATGACAAGAACGAAGAACAGAAGAAGTTGATCTTGAACGCCTGGGGTAGCAAGCGTGAGAGAGGAAGAAGTTCCTTGGGGAGACCTAACTGTGTGTCCTTGGAGCCCTACCTCCAATGGGTCAGAAGAAGAGCTATAGATTTAAAGATGCCTTATAAGAGGAAGAAATTAATTGCTTTGAAGAAGAAGCATGTTTTATACTTCATGTCAAAAGAAGAAGAGCTGGAGATTTCTTTAAGACAAGCCCAAAAGTCAGAAGAAGCCTGGAAGCTCAAGTATCAAGTGGTCGTTGAAGAAAACCTAGAACTCCAGAAGCAGCTACAGATCAAGAATGAAGAGTTACTCTCATGCAAGAAGAGAAAGGCCCTGGAAGATCCAAGTTCCTCTAACAGTCAGCCTCCTGCTTGGAAATCCTTTCTTGACAACCTCGTCGCAGAAAGGGATCAGATGGAGAAAGAAATCTGAAGACTCAACACAAGACTCTTAGGAGAATTTCCTTAGGACTTTTTTACTTTTATTTAGCTTCATGTTTAGGGCTCTTGAAAGTGTATCAACTATTGTAATTCACCTTTTATTTAATTAAAATGAGGTCTTTTGATATCTCTTAATATTTCGTGAGCGCTTGAATTCCATGAAACTTTGCATTGCATCCTGCATTCCTGCTAAACTATCAAGATACTAATTTTGTGTTGCAGATTTTGTAGAAATGGATGCTGCAGGGAAAAGAGTTTGGCCATATTTCTCTGAACTACCAGAGGTGGAGCGTTTGTTGTGGTTAGGAGAGATGCTTGATGACCAGTCATCTTTCGCTGACAGATATGGATGTCTCATTTCACTGATGAAGACACCAGTGACTGTAAGGCCTCTTGATGTTTTGGTCCAATTGTATCATCTCGCGTACCATTGTTTCGTATTCCCTGAATTCCCGTTGGTGCCGACCCTAGAGGAGTTCTCAGCCATAATAGGGATTCCAGTCAGAGAAGCTCCCATCTTTTCAGGGATTGAAGAAATTCCTTCCACCAGGGACATCGCCAGAGTAACCAGAATCAGATTATCTGACATCCAGGCTAACCTGACTAACAAAGGAGGAAAGCGTGGACTGCCTGCTCAGTTCTTGATGGAAAATGCTCTGTACTTCAAAAACAGAGGAAGTGAGGCTTTGTTTGAGTCAACCTTAGCTTTGATGATATATGGTTTGTTTCTGTTCCCAAATTCCAAGAACTTTGTGGATACCCAAGCCATTCAGCTTTTTACAATCAATAATCCGGTTCCAACACTACTAGCGGGTGTTTACCATTCCATACAGGCCAGATACACAAGAGGTTGTGGGCCAATGGTTTGCTGTGTAGCCCTCTTTTACAAGTGGTTCATTTCTTATCTGCCAAAGACTCCGACTTTCTGGGAGGTCGAAGACTGTAAGATTTGGTCCAAAAAGCTGATGGAATTGAAGCATACCGACATCGAGTGGTATGATTCAACTGAAGAAGGAATGATCATAATCCATAGCTATGGGGATTGCCCAAATGTGCCTCTCATCACTACGCCAAACAAGACCTTAGACAGCGCTTTTTTTGGCCTTAGACAGTGCTTTTAAGCGCTGTCTAAACCTGAACTGCTAAAGGTTTAGACAGCGCTTTGGGTAATACCAAAAGCGCTGTCTAAAGGGGGGTATATTTAATGAAAAGCGTTGTTTATGGTACCATTAGACAGCGCTTTTTGACATTTTTTAGGTATACCTTAGACAACGCTTTTGGTAAAAGCGTTGTCTCAGCCCCACCTTTTTGACATTTTTTAGGTATACCTTAGACAGCGCTTTCACCAAAAGCGCTGTCTAAGACCCACCTTTTTGAACTTTTTTAGGTATACCTTAGACAACGCTTTTGGTGAAAGCGCTTTCTAAGCCCCACCTTTTTGAACTTTTTTAGGCATACCTTAGACAACGCTTTTGGTGAAAGCGCTTTCTAAGCCCCGCCTTAGACAGCGCTTTTAGTGGAAAGCGTTGTCTAAGGTATACGAAAATTTTTATATAAATTTTTTTAAACCACAATTTTTACCAGGTTTTTCAACCAGAATTTGACCTGTTTTTCAACCAATTTTTTTCCAGAAAAATACCACAATTTGGAGAGTCAAATCAATCTAATTTGGCCTATTTAAATGTACCAATTTACACCAAAATTATATATCCAAAACAAATGGCAATTCAAACCAATATATATATATATATATATATACACCAAAGCATTTTTTCTACAAATGTACATATTACTTATACTAGTACTTTTGCATCCAACCAAAGCATTGCTTCAAATCTACATAGGTCCTGAAAGAACACAAAGATTGTAATTCAATTAAAAGAATACATCAACAATGTCTATAGTTAGAAAGTTACACATATTTAAATTCTCATCAATTAAAGTAAGAGTACAATATTATACCTGATAAAACTCCGAGCTCCATAATGTATTGACACCAATCCTCTTTAATTTCATCCAATTGAGAAATTGAGTAATGAGCACACTTGCATTCTTCAAAGTACTACATAATAATATAACATAGTTTGATTTAGTTTTAACTATTTCATTATATGAGAGATATGTGTTAAATATTAAAATAACTCATAAGTTAGAAATACATACATCGGATGGAATCTCTATTCGATCCAAAAAAATAGTGTCTCTCATAAACCTCAACATGAAATATCCGCAATCTATTTCATTACGTTGCCGAGGACACTACAAATGAAAAGAAAATATGGATAAATCCTAAGTTTTATCAAGTAGCATCACTAATATAATAAAACACGTGATAATTAATATACCTTCACTGTATTCCATGTAATGGGGTTAACTCTCCTCTTTGGTACTTGGCCATCTCGTAGTGCTCGGAAAGCTTGTATAACGCTAATAAAATATAAATGAATATTTAGAACAATTCACATAAATAAATAAACAAATAAATAAATATACACATTCATATTTAGAACAATCTCAGTTACGTGTCAATACGTTTCTTCATATCCGGGTATGTTGTCCAATCATTTCCTAACGAATCCAGATAATACACCACTTCTCTGCTAGGATTAGTTGCGACCAACAACAAATGTCCACTGTAAGATTAAACAAGTGTTAGATGGAAACTTTCTACACGACGTCAAAATACAAAAAAACTATAATAGATGAATTTAGAATGAAAATATAACCCAGTATTAAACGATAAAAGGAACAACTTTTCCGTTTCTTGGTTGTCCATAAAGACGTCGCGTACATACGCCAGGACCTCATCTGGTTTATTTATAATTAAGGATAGGTTGACAGACACGGGGCATAAGAATGCAAATCTTTGCTGCAATCCACGTGGGCGCATAACTTTGTCATACAGAAACCTTAAATAAAAACATCATTAACATTAGACTATTCATTTGAAACATAAAGTAAATAAGTTGTTCAATTAATATAGTAAAGTAGATTGGATATATACCTCACGTATGTATTGACAACACTGACGCCCAATTCTTCATGATTGAAAACTTGCTCGAAGTCTTCATTACCAATATTTTGTTCATGTTCAAATCCATATATACCTTTCTCCATATGTATAAGACGAACACCTCCGGTCGGAATATCTGTCAATTATAGAAACATCTGAAGGCACGACCTAATCTTGGAGATAGGTTGTTTTCTAGCCCTGTTCTTCTTAGCACCAACATTTTTCTGTGTTGAAACGTTGATAATCTCTTTACCAGGCAGTTATATATCATATAATTTGTTAGATGAAGTATAAGATATCCAATTTAACATTTTCCATGCATAAATATCATATAATTGTGATGTACCTCTTTTTTTGAGACAACGGACTCGGTATGCTCCGGAATCCCCTTATCCTTTGTTTTGGATCTTGTTGGAGTCTAAATAACATTACCATGTAAAAAATGAAAATAAAATGCTTGTAAAATATTTTAATCTACACATTAAGGTTAAGAAAGGTTCATAACGGTTTTAAACATACCTCATATCCTACGAGTATGAGGTTTGGCGGCCATGCAACATACGACCCTATAGCATCTCCCACCAATGTTGCATCCAAAACATCATCAGGATAGGATAATAATGCACCCGCCTCTATAGCAATATCAACCGATACTTTCATGCATCCAGTAGGGAGTGGGTTATTGTGAAGTAATTCTACCGAAGTGTTATACACCTTTCCCTTGCCAACCATCCGATAAGTTGGTGAAGATAAGAAGAGCTGACAATGGGAAACGCCCTAAAACCAAAAATAAATATGACATTGTTAATGTGTATATATGTCATTAAAATAAGTTGGTGTATATATTTCATAAAAATATATATAATTATCTCTGGAATATTCGGTCGAAAGTTGCAGTTGATACTATCTTTCTCCGATCCATCTCTAACACCTGAAGCGTTATCCCTTTCTTTCTCCTTTCTTAATTCCCGAACTTCAGCTTCCAGTGCTTCCAATTTAGCTTGAAGTTCTGTATTACTAGGAGCCTTTCCTTTTTTAATATTCAAGGAGGTCGGAGTGATCCCAAATCCCTTACCCCTCACCCGACCAGAATACTCAGGGACATCTAATGCCCGACTAAGTATGCTCCTGGAATCATCTGGAGTTACAGACTGAGATAACGCCTCCTGAAAATTAGATGAATATCGAATATTTATCAAATATTTGTTAATAAAGTTTTGATTTAATTAAAGAAATATTGTTATACTTACACATTTCTCAAATACTTGTAGAACCTCTTCTGCAACAACTCCAGACTTGCCCACACGGGCTTCCTTACACAAGACATGTGTAGGAAGAGATGTTTCAGAGCCATTCGCCTTTTGTAACTACATATAAAGCCAAATAATATGATCAACTATAACTCATGATGAACAATTATTATATCATTGCAATTTATTGATACTTACCAAAGATTGCTCCAAACGTCCATATCCAACACGTCCTTTCCTGTATCAATACTGGGGAGCTGATGCTCTTTCTCGATTAATTGCACTTAAACTCTTAAATGTCTGGGTTTGTCGTTTGGCTTTAAACGTTACCCATTCTTGTGGTGAAATCAAACTTGCATATTTAGATGGATACTCTGCATCAACAAAGTTACCTTCAGCATCCTTAAGAAAGGTGCGGTTTAAATATGTCCTAAACCCTCTTAGGAGCTTCCCTGCCAATGTCATCAAATAATTTTTTCTTTCTTCCTCAACGTTGAAGCACCTCTAAAAAAACCATACACATTGGTTAGTACAAATAATTTAAAATACATGATTAGTTGGCATAATTAAAGACATAATTATGGTACCTTTATCTCATTCCAAATTTTTTCTTTGACTTCCTTCAACTGTTTGTTTCTCCAATCATCACAAGTAATAGGAATCGCATTCCTTACAAGTGCACCAATGAAACTTGTCAAGGTATGACTGTTAGGCTCAACAAGACTGCCTGAAGGGCTCTAATGCACATCTAAAATGATGCCTTGATCTCTAGCACGGATCACTTTCTTCATAACGGTTATTCCTCTTTTAATCTCTTCTTCCATAGATTTTTGACTTTCATCCTGAATAGGATCATCATCATGTGGGTAATCATCATCATGTGGGTAATCATCATCATGTGGGTGATCATCATCATGTGGGTGATCATCGTTAGTAGCCATCTAACCTGTAATAAAGAAATCAAGGATATCAAATATATTATATAACAAATATAATATGACATAATATATAACAAATATAATAAAGAAATCAAGGATAAAGAAATCAAGGAAATCAAGGATATCAAATATAATATGACATAATATATAACATTTTATTATTTTACCTCTTTCACTAACATCTCTTTCTTTTCTTGGTTGGAATATGAATTACTTGTTTCTTAGCAATGCGGACGGATGAATGGATCCAAATTCCCTCATTATGGTCATTTCTGATATATGACTCATTCGCTATAAGATCCTCATCTTGATCATTTCTATTCAACTCATTCCGTCTAATGCATGACTCATTCTCAACATCAATATCACATTGATCTACACCGCTATCATCAACCACTTTGTTAGATAAAAGCACTATAGACCATTTCGTACTCGTCGGGTCAGTGACATAGAACACTTGTTTAGCTTGAGATGCTAGAATAAAAGGCTCATCTTTGTACCCCACCCTATTAAGATCCACTTGCAAAAATCCAGACTTATCCATTCGTATGCCACTACTATTTACCCACTTGCAACCAAAGATTGGAATCTGAAACTTCTCGTAATCAAACACCCAAATGTGCTCAATAACTCCAAAATATGACAGATTTGCATATTTTGGGTTTAAGTCCTTCATACTTGATATGTACATTGCTTCAGCTAGGACGGTGACACCACTATTTTGCATAGTACTTTTATCATCTTGTTCTTTGGTATAAAATGTGTATCCATTAATTGCGTATGCGCTATGAGAATACACATGCAAACTTGGACCATATGCCAAACATCTCAACCTTTCTGTTACTGAAGCAGGATCTGAAGAGCGCTTCGAATAAATATGATCCTTTAACCATTGTATGAAACTTTGATTGTGCTCTCGTACTATCCAATTTTCATTTCTGTTCTGATTTAACCTTCGGAGTACATCCTTGTGCATCTCAACATATGGCTCAACCTCATTATCATTGTGCAGAACATACAAATGCACTTGATCCCATTCATCCCTTGATACTGTCACAATTTTATTTCCAATTAATTTTTTACCATCCTTTTTTTCGAAAATATGAGCTTTGTGGAGTCCAATCGATTGAACATTGGACAAATATTCAGTACAAAACTCAACCGCTTCTTCAACAATGTATCGTTCAACAATACACCCCTCTGGTCGACTTCGGCTTTTCACGTACCCTTTTAATATTTTCATATAACGTTCAGCAGGGTACATCCATCTCATATAAGTTGGTCCACACAACTGTGTCTCTTTCACAAGATGAACAACTAGATGTACCATTATGTCAAAAAAAGAGGGAGGAAAATACATTTCAAGCTCACACAAGGTAATAACTATCTCTTTTTGTAGTGTTGGTAAGATATCGGGATCGATTACCTTACTACAAATTGACCTAAAGAAAAAACACAAATTAGTTATGGCGCTTCTTACATTCACTGGCAAAATAGAACGTATACCTATTGGTAGAAAGTGTTCCATTATAACATGGCAGTCGTGTGTCTTTAAACTCTTCAACGTGAGGTCTTTCATAGACACAAGTCTTCTAACATCTGAAGAGTATCCTTCTGGAACTTAAACTTCACTCAGAAACGTACACAATATTTTCTTCTCCTTTCTAGACAGAGTAAAAGTAGCAGGTGGTAGATATGTTCGTCTTCCTTTCTTCACGGGTGCTAATTCAGTTCTAATCCCCATTGCTACCAAGTATTTTCTTGCTTTAAGGCCATCCTTAGTCTTTCCTTTTATATTGAGTAACGTACCAATAACACTTTCAAATACATTTTTCTCAATATGCATAACATCGAGAAAATGTCTCACGTACAAAGACTTCCAATATGGCAATTCAAAAAATATCGACCTCTTTTTTGCACCCACCTTTGACAACCTTATGTGCAAAAGGTTTGCCAAACTGAGTACGCATATCTTTCACCTTTTTAAAAACTTGGTCACCTGACAACATAGGTGGAGCTCTACCTTGTTCGGTGTCTCCATTGAATTCTTGTCTCCACCCATGGTAGTGATGTTTAGCATTTAAGAATCTACGATGGCCAAGAAAGACATTCTAATGACCAAACTCCAATCGCTTCGAATTTGTTTTATCTTCACAAATAGGACACGCTTTTTCACCTTTTATGTTGTACCCTGATAGATTCCCGTAAGCTGGAAAATCATTAATTGTGCCAAACAACATCGCCCTCAAATTGAAACTTTCTTTCCTATATCCATCATAAACCTCCACACCGTTCTCCCACAATATCTTTAAATCTTCGATCAAAGGTGTCAAGTATACGTCTATGTCATTCCCTGGTTGTTTAGGCCCAGGGATTAACATAGATAACATCATGTACTTACGCTTCATGCATAGCCACGGAGGTAGGTTATAAATCATAAGAATCACAGGCCATGTGGTATGTGAGAGACTTTGAAGACCATGCGGGTTCATTCCATCAGTAGATAATGCCAAGCGAAGGTTTCTTGCTTCTTCTCCAAAGTCAGGATAATCATTATCAATTTTTTACCACTATGGTGAATCAGCCGGATGTCGCAACTTTCCATCAATAATTCTTTCATCTGCATGCTAAGTCAGGTGTCTTGCATCGGTTTCACTACGAAACATGCGCCTAAATCTCGGAATTATAGGAAAATACCATAAGACCTTGGCTGGAGACAATTTTTTCTTATATCGAGACAAACCGCGTGTAGGGCACTCAGTTAACGATGCATATTCGTTTCGAAACAAAACGCAATCGTTTGGACAAGCATGTATCTTATCATAGCTCATGCCAATAGAGCACAACATTTTTTTGGCCTCATAGGTTCGATTGGGAAGAACATTATCCTCCGGTAGCATTTCTCTCAAAAGGGCCAACAACTCTGTGAAACTTTTATCCGACCATCCATTGCCCGCCTTTAAGTTGTACAACTTCAATACCGCAGACAGTCTTGTGAATTTAGTGCAACCTTGATAGAGCGGTTTGTCTGCATCGCTTACCAACCTCTCAAACATTTCAGGACAATCATGAAGATCTTTTTCAACTGCTTCTGCAATCTCTTCGACTCGATCACAATTGTATGTTGCTGTGTCTTTGTCATCTGAAGCATAGGTCGTATTACTTTTCCCCTTCGGTTCAACATTCTCGTTAATTTTCTCACCATGATGTATCCAACACTTATAACTTCGATCAATTCCATGCATCAGTAAATGGGATTTCAATCCATCTGCGTCAACCTTACCCACATAACAACAACCCAAGCAAGGACAGTCCATTCGACTGAGGTCTTTAACGTGTTGAACAGCAAACTTAACGAAATCCAATACCCCATTCTCGTACTCTTTGGACAATTGATCGGCATCCATCCATTTTTTATCCATGGTTTTCCTACTTATTAAGGTCAACAAAAACACTATTATATGAGGAATCAAAACATTGAATGAGGAGGAAAGTTATGATAAAACATAGAACATTGAATGAGCTTCTAACAGGGCTTCTAACATAACACAGTTTTCCTACTTATCCATTTTTTATCCATGGTTTTTCCATTTGTAATTAATAGAAATCAAAACCAAAAGGAGGAAAGTTATGACTCAAGGATTTACAATATATTTCTTTACCTAATAAATTGCTTTGAATTTCGGTTCTTTAGAACAAAAACCTCAAGGATTTACAATATTAAAATAATGAGCAATATTAACACTAACACTAACACATTATATAGCAATAACAATGTAGAGCAACATTAACACTAACCTAAACTAGAACATTGAATGAGCAATATTAACACTAACACTAACACTAACCTAAACTAACCTAAACTAAACTAACACATTATATAGCAATAACAATTATTAATTTCCATTAGTAATTAATAGAAATCAAAACCAAAAGGAGGAAAGTTATTGTGATTTCAAGCCTCTTCAAATATATGTTTTGATGAAGACAACTACATTAGCTCATTGAAGACTTGCAAAAAGTGATTGAATAATTCAAGCTTAAACTTTCAAATATCAAGAATTGAAGACTTACTTGATTGCTCAAAGGTATATTATTACAATCCTTAATAATGATTATCCAAGTGTTCACAAAAATTATTTTTGCATATAACATATCTTTTGGAAGCATTGCATTGTATCATATTTCATACCCTTTTGTGGAGGTGTTTTGTGCATTATATAAACATCATTTTTCAGATTTAAACACATCTCCTTGCTAAAAATTTAAAACAATCATTCTTTTACCAAAACTTTTATTTTATCAAAGTGTTCTTAACAAACTTTCTAAGAGTGAAACATTTGCATAAAATATTCACACATACTGCACATTATATAGCAATAACAATGTAGAGCAACATTAACACTAACCTAAACTAACCTAAACTACAATAACACTAACCTAAACTAACCTAAACTACAATAACACTAATCTAAACTACTCATATTCTATCAAAAGAACATCATTCTATCAAAAGAACTCCAAAACCTAACAGAACAAAACCTAACAAAACATCATTATATCTAAAGAACTCCAAAAATATGGTAACAAGAACAAAGCCTAACAGAAAAATATGAAACTCACTTCTAACATAAAAATAAAAACTCACTTCCAAAACTGGAACAGTGGAGCACGGTGGGCACAGTGGAGGTTGGTGGAGGACAATGTAGGAGGACGACGGCCGGACGGACGACGGCGAGAAAGGACGGACGACGGCGGTGAAAGGACGGACGACGGCGGTGGTTTCAGCTGGTTCGTTCTTTTGTTCGTAGAAAGAGAGGGAAAGAGGGAAAGAATGAAATGAAAACGTATAGAATACTGATACAGTTTCAATCTTAATTTTAATTAAAAAGACCTTAGACAGTGCTTTTTATGAAAGCGCTGTCAAAGGTGGGCCTTAGAAAGCGCTTTTGAAAGCGCTGTCTCAATATGGGCCTTATATAGCGCTTTTGATTTTATTTTTTTTTAATTTATAAGACCTTAGACAGCGCTTTTGAGTAAAGCATTGTTTAATATTTTCCTTTAATTTTTTTTTAATTTATAAGACCTTAGAAAGTGCTTTCCTCAAAAGCGCTGTCTCAGGTCTTATATTTTTTTTTTAATTTATAAGACCTTAGACAGCGCTTTTAAGGAAAGCGCTGTCTAATATTTTCCTTTAATTTTTTTTTTAATTTGAAAGACCTTAGAAAGCGCTTTCCTCAAAAGCGCTGTCTAAGGTCTTATATTTAGACGCGCTTTTATTTTTCTAAGTGAACAGTTTCCGTGTTTTCTAAATTTTTTAACTTATAGCAGCGCTTTTGTAATAAAGCGCTGCCTATGAAGTGCCGCCAAAGAGTAATTTTGGCGTAGTGCATGGGAAGAAACAGTTGTATCAATTATAACCCTATCCTTGCACGCCGTCAGTTGGGTCATCTGAAGGAGGGAATTCCAGATGATGAGGATATGCAGATGATGTTTTATGATGAAAGAGGAGGTTTTGAAATGAAGATGCGATTGGAGCGCGCTTGCCGCAAAATTAACAGACAATTATGGAAATCTGAATGCCCAGTCACAGAGGCTCACTTGCAATGGTCTCGTGATATAGCTCGTGTAATGATGAAGCCACATACTCACCATGAATCACCTTCCAAGACAAAACAGAAGATGGTGGAAGAGTTAGGAGAATTGGTTCTTGCCAGAGAGGAGACGAAAGAGCGTATCAGTAAATTGATGAGAGTGATTAATGGAGGAGAAGGGTCATCAACCAGTGGATTCAATCCTTAGTATTGTTGTTGTTATTGCTTATATTGTTAATGTTCCCTTTCATTTTGATGTATTTCTACTTATGTACTTGAAGTATGAGGACACACTGCTCCTGATGTAATGTTCACCAAACTCTTGAATGAAGAAGTTTATTTTATCAGGAATCTATTATCTATATTATTTGCAAAATTTCTTTGGTTTCTTGATAGTTTAGCCTGCATTTGCATTTGCATCCTCATTTGCATTTTCATGTGCATTTCTTTCCTTGTCTTTGTCTTATGTCGCCGTGTTCTCTCCAGAATCGTCACACTAAGTCCCAGACACAACTACAACACCCGGGGCCAATCTCGATTCAGAATGTCAGAGATATACAGAAAAATGGACAGAGCCAACAATGAATTAAATGAGATACGAGGAGTAATGGGACAAATCCTCGAGGCTATTAATGTTATGAAAGCAAAGATGGACACCCAGGCCACTGTGGTCTCTGAAATCATCACTACAACAGTAGAACCTCCTATCATCCCAGTCATGAATCCCACTTTGGGCATGCCAGAAGATTTTATCCGTGCTACAGTTCCTTTGACAATACAGCAAACAGTTCCTTTGGTCAATGAGACTCTTCAAGCTATTCCTACTTACGCTCCACCAGCAGTGCAAACGCAAGTGCATCCAGTTTTCCAAAACCATCAGCCCTACGACTATGTTGATGTGTCAGAAGAATGAGATGATAGACACGAGAAATTGAGAGAAAGTGTTGAGACAATGCAAAGGAAGATGAAGGCAATGGAATTGTGTAATGCATTCAGTACTGATATTAATGACATGTGTTTGGTTTCAGATTTGGTAATTCCACCCAAGTTCAAGTTACCAAGTTTTGAGTTATACTCAGGGGCCACATGTCCCAAATCCTATTTGATTATTTACTACCGAAGAATGGTCGCGCACGTACGCAATGATAAGCTGATGATCCATTGTTTTCAGGACAGTTTGAAGAGGGCTGCTGCTAAGCGGTATTTGAGCCTAGACCAGTCCCAGATCCGTTGTTTCCAGGATGTAACTAATGCTTTTGTGAAACACTATAAGTACAATATGGATTTAGCCCCCCGACCATAGACAGTTGTTGAGTATGGCCCAGAAAGGTACTGAGACCTTCAAAGAATATGCACAACGTTGGAGAGAGACTGCTTCTCAGGTCGAACCACCATTGACTGAGAAAGAGTTGGCTGATTGGTTTGTAGACACATTAAAGCCTGAATTTTATGAGAGAATGATCAATAGTGTCAGTGCTAATTTCGCTGATATTGTTGCAATTGGCGTGAAGGTAGAAGCAGGATTAAAGAGTGGAAAAGTAATCGGTTCTCCGAGCATTTCAACTGGCGTCAGTACTAAGAAGTCTCCTAGTCATTCTCATAAGAAGAAGGAAGGAGAAACTAATGCCATCATGGCAGGAAAGACCCAGAGCCCTCGATGGAAGCAACCAATGTATCAGCAACAGCATAGACCAAATTTCTCTCAGCATCCAATCTACCAGATGGTCAGTCAAAGCTGAAACTTGAAGAAGATTGGACCAAGGAAGAAGATGAACTTGCTCTTGGAAATTCTAAGGCCTTGAATGCCTTATTTAATGGTATTGACAAGAACATTTTCAGGCTGGTCAACACATGTGAAGTGGATAAAGAGGCTTGGGATATCCTGAAAACAACTCATGATGGAACTTCCAAGGTCAAGATGTCAAGACTTCAGCTGCTAACAACAAAGTTTGAATGCTTAAGGATGAAAGATGAAGAGACCATTCATGACTTTCACATAAATATACTTGAACTGTCAAATGCTTCTAGTGCCCTAGGAGAGAGGATGTCTGATGAGAAGCTGGTGAGAAAAATTCTCAGATCTCTCCCCAAGAGATTTGAAATGAAGGTGACTGCTATAGAGGAAGCTCAAGACATTAGCCAGATGAGGGTAGATGAATTGATTGGTTCACTTCAGACATTTGAATTAGGGTTGAATGACAGATCTGAAAAGAAGGCCAAAAGCATAGTTTTGGTGTATAGTACAGAAGATGATGAGAAAGAGTGTGGTCCTGAAACTCAGGAGGAGCTATCCAATGCCATTGTTCTGCTGGGAAGACAGTTTAATAAGGTTTTGAAAAGAATGGACAGGAGTTATAGACCTAATGTCAAGAACATCACATCTGACATCAACAGATCAGGTGATCAGATGAAGAAAACAAGAACTGAGGAGAAGCCTAATAATGACAAAGGTATCCAATGCCATGGCTGTGAGGGTTATGGTCACATCAGAGTTGAATTCCCTACATATCTTAAGAAGCAGAAATAGGGCTATTCTATGTCCTGGTCTAATACTGAAAGTGAGCAAGATGAAGAGACTGCCAAGCATGTTAGGGCATTGACTAGAAGGTATATATCTGATGATGAGTCTAGGGAAGAAGAGAGTGTATATGATAAGCTAACTAATTCTTATAGAGAGCTATGCATTAAAAGTGAAGAAGCCAGTCAAGAAGGAGAGAAGCAGAAGAAGATTATTGCTCAACTCAAGGCTGAAAAGACAGAGCATTTAGAAACCATTGCCAAGCTGGAAGATGAAGTATCTGTGCTGAACTCTAAACTTGAATCTATGTCCAAGTCTATCAAGATGTTGAATAGTGGAATTGATGTTCTAGAGAAGATTCTTAATGTTGGAAGAACTGCAGGAGACAAAAGTGGGTTGGGGTTCAATAGTGGATCTGCTTCAAATGATGTTATTCCTAGTTTCAAGCCAGTGATGTTGAAACAGATGTTGAAACATCCTGACAGGACTCCCTCTAGGAAGAAATTCAGGCGCTGGAGATGCCATCATTGTGGGAGCTTTGGACACATAAAGGCTTTCTGTTATAAGTTACATGGGTATCCTAAGAGTGCTCCTAATTATGCACCCAGACAGGTCATTCATAATGATAATCAAGTCATCAAGCAAAAGAAGCAATATGTCTCCAAAATCGATGTTGTCAACTTGATAGCTCATACTTCTCTTAGAGTCTCCACTAAAGAAGACTGGTACTTTGACAGTGGCTGTTCAAGACACATGACAAGAGTGAAGAATTTGCTGGTGGATGTTAAACTTCATTCTTCTGGCCATGTGACTTTTGGTGATGGTGTCAAAGGAGAAATCAAGGGTGTGGGAAAGCTGAATTGTGAAGGTACACCTAGACTTGATGATGTACTGCTAGTCAAGGGGTTGACAGCAAATTTGATCAGTATTAGTCAACTATGTGATCAAGGACTCATAGTTAATTTTACAAAAACTGAGTGTATTCTCACAAATGAGAAAGGTGAAGTTATCATGAAGGGTGATAGGTCTAAGGACAACTGTTACCTATGGGTGTCACAAGACTCAAGTTCCTCCACATGTGTTTTTGCAAAAGAAGATGAAGTCAAAGTATGGCATCAAAAGTTGGGACATCTACATCTGAAGGGAATGAAGAGAATCATATCTACAGAAGTAGTAAGAGGAATCCCAGAGCTCAAAATTGAAGAAGGAAGAGTTTATAGAGATTGTCAGATAGGGAATCAGACCAAGATGTCACATCAGAAGCTTCAACATCCCACTACTTCCAAAGTGTTGGAACTTCTTCATATGGACTTGATGGGGCCTATGCAGGTGGAAAGTCTAGGTGGGAAGAAATATACTTATGTTGTTGTGGATGATTATTCCAGGTACACTTGGGTGAATTTTATCAAAGACAAAACATAAGTGATTAATGTGTTTAAAGATCTCTGTCAAAGACTCCAAAGAGAAAAGGAGAGCAATGTCATCAGAATAAGAAGTGATCATGGGAGAGAGTTTGAAAATAGCAAGTTTGCTGAATATTGTTCTACTGAAGGCATCAGTAATGAGTTTTCTTCACCTATTACCCCTCAGCAAAATGGAGTTGTTGAAAGGAAGAACAGAACCATTCAAGAATCTGCTAGAGCAATGATTCATGCCAAAAGGCTTCCTTACCATTTCTGGGCTGAAGCTATGAATACTGCCTGCTACATTCACAACAGAGTTACTTTGAGAAGAGGTACTTCAGCTACCTTGTATGAGTTATGGAAGGGAAGAAAACCAAGTGTGAAGTACTTTCATGTCTTTGGAAGTAAATGTTATATTCTATCAGATCATGAACAGAGGAGGAAAACGGATCCTAAAAGTGATGAGGGAATCTTTTTGGGATACTCTACAAACAGCAGAGCTTATAGGGTATTCAACTCCAGAACCAGAGTCGTGATGGAATCTATAAATTTAGTTTTTGATGACTATGGAATAAAGGAAGATGTTGATGTCCTGGATGATGTTGGAACAATTATTGATGATGTATCAACAGAAGCTAAAGACAGAAGTGTAAATCCCAGTCCTACTGCTGCTGAACCTGAACCAGAGTAGCCTAACAAGGGACCATCCATCAGAGTGCAAAAGGACCACCCAAAAGAACTTATCATAGGTGATCCAAACTCAGGAGCTACCACTAGGTCAAGAGAAGTTGTGTCAAATTCTTGCTTTGTATCCAAAATTGAGCCCAAAAATGTTAAAGAAGCCTTGAAAGATGAATTTTGGATTAATGCCATGCAAGAAGAGCTGGGACAATTCAAAAGGAATACAGTGTGGGATCTTGTACCAAGGCCTGATGGAATAAATGTGATTGACACCAAGTGGGTTTACAAGAATAAGTCTGATGAACAAGGAGTGGTCACCAGAAATAAGGCTAGACTCAGGTAGAAGGAATTGATTTTGATGAGACTTTTGCTCCTGTGGCCAGACTGGAATCTATCAGGTTACTCTTAGGTGTGGCTTGTAATCTCAAATTCAAGTTATTCCAGATGGATGTAAAGAGTGCTTTCTTGAATGGGTACTTAAATGAAGAAGTTTATGTAGATCAACCCAAGGGGTTTATTGATCCAACATTTCCTAACCATGTCTGCAAACTAAGGAAAGCTCTTTATGGATTAAAGCAAGCACCTAGAGCTTGGTATGACAGGCTTACTGAATTCTTAGCTCTGAATGGTTACAGAAAAGGAGGAATTGACAAGACATTGTTTGTCAAAGATGAAGGAGGAAAACTGTTGATAGCTCAAATATATGTCGATGACATAGTGTTTGGTGGGATGTTAGAAAAAATGGTTCAACATTTTGTGAAGCAGATGCAATCTGAGTTTGAGATGAGTCTTGTTGGTGAGCTCAGCTATTTTCTGGGTCTGCAAGTTAGACAAATGGAAGACTCCATATTTATCTCTCAGAGCAAGTATGCAAAGAACATAGTCAAGAAGTTTGGTCTGGAGAATGCTAATCACAAAAGGACACCTGCTCCTACTCACCTGAAGTTGTCCAAGGATGAACATGGAGTGAGTGTGGATCAAAGCCTATATAGAAGCATGATTGGAAGCCTACTGTATCTCATAGCTAGTAGACCTGATATCTCCTTTGCTGTAGGAGTTTGTCCAGATATCAATCTGAACCTAAAGTTAGCCACGTGAACCAAGTGAAGAGAATTCTGAAATACGTGAATAGTACTAGTGACTATGGCATACTATACAGTCATGGATCAGGCACTAAACTGAGTGGATATTGTGATGGTGATTGGGCAGGGAGTGCTGATGATAGAAAAAGTACTTCAGGAGGATATTTCTTCTTAGGGAACAATCTTATCTCGTGGTTTAGCAAAAAGCAAAACTGTGTGTCCCTATCTACTACTGAGGCCGAGTACATAGCAGCAGGAAGTAGTTGTTCATAACTAGTTTGGATGAAGCAAATGTTAACTGAATACAATGTCAAGCAAGATGTCATGACATTGTACTGTAATAATCTGAGTGCTATCAATATCTCCAAGAACCCAATTCAACATAACAGGACTAAGCATATTGACATATGTCATCACTTTATAAGAGAGCTGGTTGAAGATAAAGTGGTTGCTTTGGAACATGTTGCTACTGAAATGCAATTAGCTGATATTTTACTAAGGCATTAGATGCAAATCAATTTGAAAATTTAAGAAGTAAATTAGGGATTTGCATATATGAGGATTAGTAGTTTTTTCTTTTGGAGTGCAGGAAGGTGATTTTTGGTGCAGTTGTCTTATGTGTGTGAGTTTATCTCTTTGGTGAAATTGACAAAACAAGATTGTTTGGAAACAAACAAGAACATTTTTATTGCTGGAAGCACTCAGTATTACATTTTTTTCAACTAAAACTACAAGCAAAGAGTTGTCATGTTTGGATTCAGCTATTCATTCCAACCACCTGAGTTAATGAAATTAACCCAATCTTCATCTGCTTCATCCTCAGAATCATGTAGTTGCACATGAGCCTTCTTGATGGTCTTCATCCTTGTTTCCGTTTTTCTTCCTGTCCTTGATGCCCCTGTAGAGGTTCCACCAGTTGTCATTTCTTTGGTGTTGTTCTCTTGTTCTTCTGGTCTTGCTTCAACTGACCCTTGTGTGTTTCAGCTGTCTTGGAGGACTGTCTCATGTTTCTTTCTCAGTTTGGTTGTAGTCAAAAGCAGTTTGGTGTAGTTTTTAATATTTCAAATGGAAGCCCTTGGTTGTATCGCCTGGTCAGTCAAAGTTGTTTGGTGTCTGTGCACCTCCCTCTATTGAGTAATGTGTCACTCATTCCAAGTTTTTTTTTTTACCATGTTTGACTAAGTGTCAGAACATTAGGTTTGCTGCTCATAGTGTGCTTTTGGCCAATTATGGCTAAAAAGGGGGAGAGTTTGGCTTTGCTGTTGTTGTTGGTCCCTTGGCTTGAGGGGGAGCTTCAGTTTGTTTGGAGTGAACGTTATGTGTTATGTTGTGTTTCTGATGCAAGTTCTCTGATATGTGTTTCTACTGCTGGTATCTCTGATGTATCTCTGATGTGTGCTGATATTGTTTTAGCCAAAATTTGCCAAAGGGGGAGATTGTTAGTTCTGAAATTGGCAGTAATTTTGGTAAAACAAGGTGTAACATCAAGATGTCATTTGCTTGATGTCAAGACATGTGCTTCTAACATTCTGCATGTGGTGTGTTGTTTGGTATTGCAGTTGTTGTGCATGATGTCAAGACTGATGTCTTAACATCTGTTGACAAAACATCATGTTCAGTCTGTTATTTGGTTTAGGGTTGCATGTTAATTGTTTTGTTTTGAGAGATTCAGTTTGAGAGATTGCAGGCGAAACTCTTGGAGAAGATTTATTCAGATGCAAGTGTTTGTTTCTCTATTTAGGGCGAAAAGATTTGAAGATAAAATCTGTTTTTATTGTGCATCAAATATGAGTTTTTCACAGAGCCCAAGCCCAAGAATCTGTTTCTATTTAAAGGAGTCTCAACCCTACTTGGACGTCACGAAGACTAGAGATTAAAGACTTAGTGTCAAGTGTTAGGGTTTGTGTTTTTGTCTGTTTATTGTGAGTCATTCATTCATCTGTTTTGATGTTTGAATTGGACTGATTTAGTTGAGTTGTAATTTGTCCACTCAAAGCTTTTAAGTAGGATTGTTTGTTCTTGATTGAAGCTTTTAAGCAAGATCAAGTGTTGTCTTTGAAGTGTGATCTTCTATACTTTGTAATCATTCTATTGTTATCACTGCTGTGATTGAGGGGAAGTGAGACGTGTCTCATATCTAAGAGTGTCATAGGTAGAAGCGTCATTGGGTAGTGATTAAGTGAGTAGATTGTCAACTTGTGTGTTGATGGTAGAGTCTATGAATTAATACTACTGATAGTGAATTTCCCCCTGGCTTGGAAGCCCCCAGACGTAGGTTGTTAGATCGAACTTGGTGAACAATTCTCTGTGTTTATTTATTTTAAGTGCTGTTACTTTTGTTGTCTTGTTCATACAACAGATATTGATGTTGTGACATCTCACTTAACATCACATATCTGATACCAGAATTTCAAAATTGATTAATTTTACAAAGCCAATACAAATTTGAGCATAGATCATAGTGTAGCGCAAATTTTTGTGTGGTTACGAAGCACTATCGCTTTGGGCTACTACAGTTTGATTCATTTTTTATCCTGTTAAGCTGATTAAGGAAGGGAAATAGATGTCTCTAATTAACCCTGCTTGCATACTGAATTTAAACAGGTGACAGTTGGTTTACAGATGCTATTAATATTGTGGGTCTCTCCTATGTTATTTTGTTAAAAATAGGGTGCCTGGACTATTTGTGAGGTAAGATTTTAATGTGTTTAGATTTGATGCTTTTGGGTTGATTTGGTGGAGATACTGGGTTTTTGGGTTTTGGATTAGTATGCTTGCTAAGATTTTTCCAATCTTATGCCTACGTATTCCCGATTAACGAAACAGGGAAATCAGAGCGATCGCAGTTCCTCCTATTCTATGGGAGGAAAAAAAAGGTTGTTTTGGTGCCTTGTTCAAAGCCCAAGACGTGAAGCTAAATGTGGTTTGTATCTTGTTCAAAGCCCAAGATGTGAAACTAAATGTGGTTTGTATCTTGTTCAAAGCCCAAGATGTGAAGCTAAATGTCTATTTGTATGTTGTTCGAAGCCCAAGATGTGAAGCTAAATGGTTTTGACTTTAGAGAGAATTTGTCATCTCTAAAGGGGGATATTTGGTTTGTTTGTCACAATTGTTGGGTGACTGATTATAAAGGAGAATTACTTTAACTGGGATATGTGAATCCAGCAATGCCATAATTTCCTTTATAGGCGATTTTTAACCTGAAGGAGAAGACTTTAACTCAGTTTAGAGCATTGCCATCTTTCCTTAGGAATTTCTCATGCTAAAAGAGGGACAGTGGCGTGGATGTAAATAATCCAGAGGCTTGCCGCTTACAGCAATTAGATGAAGGAAAAGGAGTTGTTGATGTTTGTATACTGTGAGCAAGGCACAGATTTTGATGCTAAAAGGTTGATTGACTCAACCGGGGTTTTCTTTATACAAAGCCTAAGAGGAGGCTATTGACCCAACAAGAGGGTGTTTTTATGTGTCTCGTACGAAGCCCGAGAGAGAGGCTAAAAGGGTTGACTCAACAAGAGAGTGGGTACCGGTGAGACGTCCTTAATGGTTAGCCATTGTTAAAGCATTTAAGTTAGGGAGACATTGCCAACCTTCTTTAGAGCTCAAAGTTTTTTCAAAACATTCCGCTTTTAAAATCATTATTAATAAATAAGTGAAGTTTTGCATAATAATGAAAAATATCAGAGTAATGATAAATATCAAACAAAGAAGTGGCTCAAAAAACTGATTTCATTAGAATGGTAACTTGCCAATAGCGAAGTTCCATGGATCATTACAATTGAAAAATGGCAAAAGGAAAGGATTACATCATATTCAATGACCTATTCCCTAATGACTAAAATTCCAGAATTCTTTTCAAGCATAATATTTCCGTACAGAGTCAGCATTCACGGGGTGTGTGAGCTGTTCACCATCCATTGTTGTGAGGAATAAAGAACCTCCCAAAAATACAGTCTTCACCACATATGGGCCCTCATAGTTAGGCGCCCACTTTCCACGAGCATCCCTTTAAGACGACAAAATCTTCTTGAGTACAAGCTCTCCTTCTCGAAATTCCCGGAAACGGACCTTCTTGTCGAATGCCCTCTTCACTCTTTTCTGATACAGATGGCCATGACACATAGTAGTCAGTCACTTCTCGTCAATGAGGTTCAGTTGGTCATATCTTTCTCTAACCCATTCAGCTTCTTCAAGCTTACTTTCCATCAGGATTTTCAGAGATGGTATTTCCACTTCAATGGGGAGTACTGCATCCATTCCATATACAAGGGAAAAAGGGGTTGCCCCTGTCGAGGTTCGAGCCGAAGTTCTGTATCCGTGCAGAGCAAATGGTAACATCTCGTGCCAATCCTTATAAGTCTTGACCATTTTCTGCAGGATCTTCTTGATGTTTTTGTTGGCAGTTTCGACAACTCCATTCATCTTAGGACGATAAGGTGAGGAATTATAATGTTCAATCTTGAAATTATCACATAACTCTTTCACCGTCTTGTTGTTCAGATTTGTTCCGTTGTCAGTGATGATCCTGTTGGGGATTCCATAACGACAAATGATGTTATTCTTGATGAAACGAGCAATTACTTGCTTAGTCACATTGGTAAAGGAAGCAGCTTCAACCCATTTAGTGAAACAGTCAATGGCCACTAAAATGAAATGATGACCATTGGAATCCTTTGGCTCAATAGCTCCAATCATGTCAATGCCCCACATAGAGAAAGGCCAAGGGGATGACAACACATTCAACAAAGTAGGAGGCACATGCATTTTATCAGCGTAGATCTGGCACTTATGGCATTTCCTGGCGTATTGGATGCAATCAGCTTCCATAGTTAACCAATAATACCCAGCCTTTAAAATTTTCTTAACCATGGCATGTCCATTGGCGTGAGTGCCAAAGGCTCCTTCGTGAATGTCGTGAATCAGTAGGTCTGCTTCTCGTCTATCAACACATCTTAGCAAGACCATATTATGATTCCTCTTGTAAAGCACATTGTTACTGAGAAAGAATTTGGATGACAATCTTCGCAAAGTCTTCTTATCAAGATTGGAAGCATTGACAGGGTATTCCTGAGTTTTCAAATTGTTCATGATGTCGTGAAACTAAGGTTTTCCATCTGCCTCTTCTTCAACTGCCTGGCAATAAGCGGGTTCGGTCTTGCGCTCAATACTGATGAGAGGTGCTTCATTGTGAAATCTGACTTACCACATTGAAGCTAACATAGCTAGGGAATCAGCTATATGGTTTTCAGTACGAGGTACATGACGGAAAGTGATCTCATCAAAACACTTAATCAATTCCATAATGTAAGCACGGTATGGAATGAGCTTTTCATCTTTGGTTTCCCATTCACCCTTGACTTGATAAATGACCAAAGCAGAATCACCCATAACTTCAAGAACATTGATTCCAAGGTCGATTGCAGCCTCTAGACCCAAAATACATGCTTCGTACTCAGCAATATTGTTTGTGCATTCAAAATCCAGCCTTGCTGTGAAAGGTGTATAACCACCATCGGGGTTTATCAATACAACACCTACGCCATGTCCTTTGAAATTGGAACAACCGTCAAACATCATCTTCCATTTATAACTGGTCTCAAAGCCTTCATTGGGGCCAGGCCCTTCACAGCCTTTCACTACCATAATGTCTTCATCCGGGAATTCAAACTTGAGCGGTTCATAATTTTCAACAGGATGATCTGCGAGGTATTCTGATAATACACTCCCTTTAATAGCCTTCTAAGGTACCTACTGGATATCATATTCTGATAATAGCATATGCCAACGAGCAAGTCTTCCTGTTTGAGCAGGTTTCTCGAAGATATACTTTATTGGATCCATTTTTGAGATCAACAAAGTAGTGTGGCATATCAGATACTGTCTCAAACGTTTAGCGGCCCATGCTAAGGCACAACAAGTTTTCTCAAGTAATGAATAACGGCTTTCACTACCAACGAACTTCTTACTCAAGTAATAAATGGATGTTCTTTGCGACCGGTTTCATCACGTTGGCCCAATACACAACCCATGGATCCCTCTAGAACAGTCATGTACATGATAAGAGGTCTTCCAGGAACAAGAGGAATCAGAATAGGTGGTTCCTGCAAATAGCTTTTGAGCTTCTCAAAAGCTTGTTTGAAGATTGGTTCACAAATTAGAGTCATGTTAGAAATGAATCTGGATATATAGTTCAAACGACCTAGAAATCCTCTCACTTGTGATTCCGTTTGTGGAGCTGGCATTTCTTGAATAACTCGCACTTTGTCAGGATCTACTTCAATTCCTTTCTGGCTGACGATAAAACCAAGCAACTTCCCTGATCTGACACCAAAGGTACATTTGGCCGGATTCAACTTCAATTGATACTTCCGGAGTCTCTTAAACAACTTCAAAAGATGATCCAAATGTTCTTCCTCGCTTCGGGATTTAGCAATCATGTCATCCCCGTATACTTCATTTTCCTTGTGGATCATATCGTGGAACAAAGTTACCATAGCTCTATGGTAAGTTACCCCGACGTTCTTCAAACCAAATGGCATAACTTTGTAACAGTAGGTTCCCCACAGGGTGATAAATGTAGTCTTATCCATGTCGGTAGGATCCATTCTGATCTGATTGTAACCCAAAAAACCATCCATGAAGGAGAAAACTGCAAACTTAGTTGTGTTATCCACAAGAGTGTCAATGTGTGGTAGTGGGAAATCGTCCTTGGGACTAGCTTTGTTGAGATCCCTGTAATCTACGCACATTCGCACTTTACCATTTTTCTTCATAACCGGCACGATGTTGGCTACCCATTCTGGATATTTTGATACTGCCAAGAATCCTGCATCCAATTGCTTCTTAACCTCATCTCTGATTTGGAGAGCCATATCTGGTCTACTCCTACGGAGTTTCTGTTTCACGGGTGGACATTCAGGCTTGAGTGGTAGCTTATGAACTACTATATTTGTATCCAATCCAGACATGTCTTGATAAGACCAAGCAAACACATCTACATATTCTTCCAAAATCAGGACTAGCCGTTGTCTGATCTCTGCCCCAAGTGTTGCCCCAATCTTGACCTCTTTCCTCTTTTCTTCAGTGCCAAGGTTGATGACGTCAACTTTTTCTTCGTGTGGCTGAAGATCCGTGTACTGATACTCACACATTTCTGCCAAATCATCGAGGACCTCATAATCCTCTTCTTCCCCAGCTTGATAAATGGGTGAATCAAAGTCAATAGTGAGAGTCGGGTCATTGAATACAATGGGTTTGGGAATCATTCTACACGATGGATGGATTCATCTTAATAAAATGCACCAACATGAATGCAAGAAGGAGAAAAAAGAAATGCAGTTTTGAAAAGATTGCCATTTTTCTTAAAACGGAAACAGGAATAAAGACAAAGAATTTTAACAAAACAAACACTTTCATTGATTAATAAGATTTAAAAGCGGTGGCCCATACAAAATAATCCGAAAGCCTTGGGCAAGGCTGCGGAATTAAAAACATCAAAGCTAACAAACAAATTACTCTGTCAACGGGTACAAAGTAGGTATCTCAATGGCTTCCCAGTTACTTAAAGCATCGTCACACCGAAACACCAAGTGATTGATATCTTCGTCTTCAGCGTCTTCAATAATTGCATGGACTTGCTGTCCTCCACTGACGAACACTTCTTGAATGGTCCTTAGTCTTCCCTTCGTTGAAGCAGCTTTTCCTTCAAGAGTTGGTTTGTAACCCAGCCCTTGGTACTTCTCTCTTTCTGGAACCTCGACGATCTTGCCCCAGCCTTCGGGAACTCCTCCTCGCAAAGCAGACTGAATGCTTTTGAAAGAAGCAAAAGATGGACAATCAGAGGCCACTGGTTCCTTGTCGTCAAGCATAATGGCATTAGCTATTTCAAGAGCTTGGAAAGAAGTTTCCAAAGCATCTTCATCCGGCTCAATGTATCGAAACGAGGACAAGTTGCTGACCATCAGGTCCTCCTCACCATGTATGATAACTAACTTCTCGTCGGCCACGAACTTCATCTTCTGATGTAAGGTAGAGGTTACAACACCAGCTTCGTGGATCCAAGGTCTACCTAGCAAACAACTGTAGGCAGGGTTGATATCTAAGATCTGAAAAAGGATGTTGAATGTCTGAGGGCCAATTAAAATAGGTAGCTCAATTTCTCCCATCACCGATCTTCTTGAACCATCAAAAGCTTTGACAATAAGAGAAGTGGGTTTCATTATAGCTCCTTGGTAAGACAATTTATCAAGAGTTCTTTTTGGCAAAACATTCAAGGATGAACCGATATCTACAAGAACTCTAGCCATCGTATCCTCCTGACATTTTACCGATATATGCAAGGCTAAATTATGATTCCTTCCAGCTCGGGGTAACTCCTCATCACTGAAGCTAAGAGTATTACAGGCTATAATATTGGCGACGACATGGTCGAATTGTCCAGCTGTTATGTCTTGAGCCACGTGAGCCTGAGCTAACACCTTCTGTAAAGCTACTCTATGAATTGGCGAATTGACTAACAGAGATAAGACAGAAATCTTAGATGGTGTTTGATGGAGCTGATCTATCACTTTATAATCACTCCTCTTGATAATTCTTAGGAATTCCTCATCTGCTTCTTGAGAAATTATATCATTTCCCTTGTCTTTGGATGATGTGGGAATAACAGCTTCCCTTGGTGTGGTTTCCTTGAAAGAAGGAGTGTACACTCTACCACTTCGGGTCATCTTCCCAGTTCCAACTATATTGGTTACATCTTCATCAGTAGTTCCCACCTCTTTCCTTGGAACTACGCCTTCAACGGTGATTCCCACCTCTTTCCTTGGAATCACGTCTTCTCGCCTTCTGCTACTCACAACATTCTCATAGACCCATGGCACGGCCATGGTCCCTCGGAACCTAAATGGAACAGGTTGTCTGATGTCATGTTGCTTGGAATGACTAATAGTGGAAGCATTAATCGCTTCAGGATTGTTGAAAATTGGTGCTGGTTTATTAAATACAGGAACCACAGACCCAGATTTTGGTGCGTTGGACTTGGATACCCGCCCTCTTGGCTTTGGCAGGTTAAACACAGGCTCAATAACTTCAACTTTGTTCTCCTTTTCTCTACTGAACACCTGTAGGAATCCTTCATTGATCAAATACTGAACGTCATCTTGGACCAAATGGCAGCCCTTGGTACTGACACTACATTCTTCACAATCATCATGGCAAACTTCAACTAACCCAGCTTTAAACAGTTTAGTATGGAAAGTCTTGATAGGAGTTTTGATCTTCGTTGCATCCAAAACTAAGACCTCATCTTTCTCATCTTCTATGGCATTAGTGGTCCCATGGGTAGGTAAAGGATTGTTCTTCACATTCGGTTGATTATCAGCAAATGAAAGAATATTCTTCTCCATCAAAACCTTCACTACGTTCTTCAACGCTAAACATCCCTCTAGGTCATGACCAGCGCCTCCTTGATGAAAAGTACAAGTTGCATTTGGATTGAAGAAAGGCATAGATTTCTCTGTCGGTGTCCCAAAGGTCTAGTAACAATCAACCCCTGCTCCACTAAAGAAGGATAGAGCTCTGTAAACGACATCGGTATAGGTGGAAATGCTGGTTTTCCTCCTTGTTTCTTGTGGGGAGAATGCTGTTGTGGAACCTATGGTCTTGGTTGCTGATAATTCTGGTTTTTAGGCCATTGTTGATAAGCTGTCTGTTGATATGCCGACGCTTGCTGTGCTGCTTGGTGATTGAATGTAGGCGTAACTGCAGCTACGTAGGGTTGCTGAGCATACTGCATCTGGTAAATTGGATGCTGGAAGAAATTTGGTCTCTGCTGTTGCTGGTACATTGGTTGCTTCCATCGTGGGCTCTGGGTCTTCCCTGCCATAATGGCATTAGTTTCTCCTTCCTTTTTTTTATGAGAATGACTAGGAGACTTCTTAGTACTGACACCAGCTGAACTACTCGGAGAACTGATTACCTTTCCACTTTTTAACCCTGCCTCTACCTTCACCCCAATGGCAACAATATCAGCGAAATTAGCACTGACACTACTGATCATTCTCTCGTAAAATTCAGGCTTTACTGTGTCTACAAACCAATCAGCCAACTCTTTTTCAGTCAATGGTGGTTCGACCTGAGAAGCAATCTCTTTCCAACGTTGTACGTATTCTTTGAAAGTCTCAGTACCTTTCTGGGCCATACTCAGTAACTGCCTACCGTCTGGAGCTAGATCCATATTGTACTTGTAGTGTTTCACAAAAGCATCAGTGACATCCTGGAAGAAACGGATCTGGGACTGGTCTAGACCTAAGTACCACTTAGCAGCGGCTCCTTTCAAACTGTCTTGGAAACAATGGATCATTAGCTTATCATTGCGTACGTGCGCGGCCATTCTTTGGTAGTACATAATCAAGTGATATTTGGGACATGTGGCCCCTGAATACAACTCAAAATTTGGTAACTTGAACTTGGGTGGAATTACCAAATCTGAAACCAAACACATGTCTTTGATGTCAGTACTGAAAGCATTACTCATCTCCATTGCCTTCATCTTCCTCTGCATTGTTTCAACACTTTCCCTCAACTTCTCGTGTTTATCATCTCCTTCTTCTGACAATCAACATAGTCGTAGGGCTGGTGGTTATGGAAAACCGGATGCACTTGCGTTTGCACTGCTGGTGGAGCATAAGTGGGAATAGCCTGAAAAGTCTCATTGACCAAAGGAACTGCTTGTTGTGTTGTCAAAGGAACTGTAGCATGGATAAAATCTTCTGGCATGCCCAGAGTAGGGATGACAGGGATGGTAGGAGGTTCTATCATTGTGGTGACGATTTCAGAGACCACAGTGGCTTGGGTGTCCATCTTTGCTTTCATAACATTAATTGCCTCGAGGATTTGTCCCATTCCTCCTCTTATCTCATTTAGCTCATTGTTGACTCTGTCCATTTCTCCTTAAGCCTCTGACATCTTGAATCGAGCTTGGGCCCGAGTGTTGTAGTTGTGGCGGGGATTTAGTGTGACGATTCTGGAGAGAACACGACGACATAAGACAAAGACAAGGAAAGAAATGCATATGAAGATGCAAATGAGGATGCTAATGCAAATGCAAGCTAAAATATCAAGAAATCAAAGAAATTTTACAAATAATATAGATAATAGATTCCTTGATAAAACAAACTTCTTCATTCAAGAGTCTGGTGAACATTACATCAGGAGCAGTGCATCCCATACTCCAAGTACATAAATAGGAATACATCAAAATGAAAGGGAACATTAGCAAGAGAAATAACAATGGTAATACTAAGGATTAATTCCACTGGTTGATGATCCTTCTCCTCCATTGATTACTCTCATTATTTTGATGATACACTCCTTTGTTTCCTCTTTTGCGAGAACCAATTCTCCTAACTCTTCCACCATCTTCTGCTTAGTCTTGGTAGGTGATTCATGGTAAGGATGTGGCTTCATCATTACACGAGCTATGTCACGAGACCATTGCAAGTGAGCCTCTGTGACTGGGCATTCAGCCTTCCATAATTGTTTGTTAATCTGACGCCAAGCGCGCTCCAATCGCATCTTCATTTCGAAACCTCCTCTTTCATCATAAAACATCATCTGCATATCTTCATTATCTGGAATTCCTACCTTAAGATGACCCAACTCACGGCGTGCAAGGACGGGGTTGTAATTGATACAACCGTTTCTTCCCATGAGAGGCACATTGGGGTAATCCCCACAGCTATGGATTATGATGATTCCTTCTTTGGTTGAATCATACCACTCGATGTCGGTATGCTTCAATTCCATCATCTTTTTAGACCAAATCTTACAGTCTTCGACCTCCCAGAAAGTTAGAGTTTTTGGCAGATAAGAAACGAACCATTTGTAAAAGAGGGCTACGCAGCAAATAATTGGCCCACAGCCTCTTGTGTATCTGGTCTGTATGGAATGGTAAACATCAACTAGCAGTGTTGGGACCGGATTGTTGACTGTGAAAAGTTGTATGGCTTGGGTATCCACAAAGTTCTTAGCATTTGGGAACAAAAACAAACCATATATCATCAGAGTTAGGGTTGATTCAAACAAAGCTTCGCTTCCTTTATTTTTGAAGTACAGAGCCTTTTCCATCAAGAACTGAGCAGGCAGTCCACGCTTTCCTCCCTTGTTGGTCAGGTTTACTTGGATGTCAGATAGTATGATTCTGGTTACTCTGGTGATGTCTCTGGCAGAAGGCATTTCCTCAATCCCAGAAAAGATGGGAGCTTCTCTGACTGGAATCCCTATCATGGCTGAGAACTCCTCCAGGGTTGGCACCAACTGGAATTCAGGGAATATGAAACAGCGGTATGCGGGATGATACAACTGGACCAAAACTTCAAGAGGCCCTACAGTTACTGGTGTCTTCATCAGTGGAATGAGACATCCATACCTGTCAGCAAAGGCTGACTGATCTTCAATCATCTCTCCTAACCATAACAAGCGCTCCACCTCCGGTAGTTCAAAGAAATAAGGCCAGACTCTATTTCCTGTAGCATCCATTTCTACAAAATCTGCAAAACAAAATTAGTAACTTGATAGTTTAGCAGGAATGCAAAATGCAATGCAAAGTTTCATGGAATTCAGACACTTGCAAAATATCAAAAGATATCAAAAGACCTCATTTCCATTAAATAAAAGGTGAATTACAATAGTTGATACACTTTCAAAAGGCCTAAACATAAAGCTAAATAAAAGCTTAGAAAGTCCTAAGGAAATTCTCCTAAGAGCCTTGTGTTGAGTCTTCTGATTTCTTTCTCCATCTGATCCCTTTCTGCGACGAGGTTGTCAAGAATAGATTTCCAAGCAGGAGGCTGACTGTTAGAGGAACTTGGATCTTCTAGGGCCTTTGTCTTCTTGCATGAGAGCAACTCTTCATTCTTGGTCTGTAGCTGCATCTGGAGTTCCAGATTCTCTTCAACAACCACTTGATACTTGAGCTTCCAGGCTTCTTCTGATTTTTGGGCTTGTCTTAAAGAAATCTCCAGCTCTTCTTCTCTTGACATGAAGTACACAATAGGCTCTTTCTTCAAAGTAATTGGTTCTTGCCTTTTGTAGGGAATCTTTAGCTCTATAGCTCTTCTTCTGACCCATTGGAGATAGGGCTTAAAGGACACACAGTTAGGTCTTCCGAAAGAACTTCTTCCTCTTTTGCGCTTGCTACCCCAAGCGTTCAAGATCAATTTCTTCTGTTCTTCGTTCTTGTCATATGTTTCAAAGTAAATACTTTCCACATGAACACTGAGAGGTTTGTCCTCCAAAGGATATCCTAATTGGCGTCGGGCCAATACGGGGTTATAACTGATACCACCTTTAATGCCAAGAAGAGGCACATTGCCATAATTTCCACAACTATCTATAATCAGGATTCCATCATACACCCGATTATACCAGTCAATGTCTGTATGGAAGAGTGCCATAATCTTCTGAGACCACCATCCTTTCTTGGAATCCCAAAATACGTCTGCCTTTGGTAGATGCAAAATAAACCATCTATACAATATGAGAACACAGCAGGTAATCTGTCCATTTCTATGAGCGTTTCTTGTATGGACTGAGTGATAGGCTTCAGCAAGCAGGGTGAGTACTGGATTTTGTTTCAAGAAGATTTTGATTGCATTTAGATCCACAAAGTTGTCAATGTTTGGAAATAAGAAAAGTCCAAAGATAAGCAATGCAAAAACAGCTTCAAAGGCATCCCTGTTGGAGTTTTTAGCAAAATAACGAGCCCTTTCAAACAAGAACTTAGCAGTTAACTCAAAAATTCCCCCCTTAGAGATTAAATTACTTTTGATGTCAACTAACTCCAGATGGGTTTCCTTGGCCATTTCCTCCTCTTTAGGATCCTTCTCGAAGATAGGAAATGGGGACTCATCCTTGATAGGAAAACCAATTATCTGAGAATATTCCTCAAGGGTGGGTAAGAGCTGATAGTCAGGGAACGTGAAGTAGTGATACTTTGGATCATAAAACTGAAGCAAGGTTGAGAGGAGTCCTTCATCAATGGTCTTCTTCAACAACACCCACAACTTCCCATATCTGTTTATGAATCCTTCAGGGTCTGTTAGCAAATCTCCCAATTTCCTTAGGTCATCCAATTTGGGACTCTTGAAAGTGTATTTGATGGTGTTTCTTCTCGAACTATCCATGATATCCCTCTGATATAAGAAAAGAAGTCTGAGTTCCATGAAACAGATGCAACATGAATGCTTATGATGTATGAATGCAAAGCACACACAGAGCACACACAAACAAAGGCAAAAGGAGATAGGTTGAGCATGGAGCCTAGGGTTCACCCTTCCCATTGGTATGTTCAATTGGTTTTCACCTGCTGAACGGGGTTCTAAGAAGTTTCCAGAGTCGACAACCCATCTTTCGGATTTTAACGATTTCCCAGATGACTTGGTAATCAATAAAATTCTCAAGAGAATCTCGTCTGAGTGTAGTATCGCGTGACAACCAATTCAGAAATAGACTCCATCATGGTCACCGCACTACATTCTAAAAAGGTCGAGTGGGGTTTGGTAACTACGGTTCTCAATATCACGGGCTCCTAGGTTGAGAGTAGCACGTTTTCACGAACGGATTCGTTCAACATAACTAGACACTCAAGAGGGCCTCAACTGAGTGATGGTGTTCTTAATTCAACTTTTCAGGATTCGACTCCCTCAAAGCCTCCTTGAATACCATCGTCCTATCCTAATTGCACTCAAATCCGGGTATAGGATTTACCTCACTACTCAAGAACCAAACCAACCAAGAGATAATCAAGCAAAGCATGTACAGGCAATCAAACAGATACACATAAATATTGCAAACAAGCATAGATAAAACAAATAAAACAAAGTTGGGCTTAACCCTCAAATAAAAAATGTCCCCAGTGAAGTCGCCATTTCTGTTGCGGTGAGAATCAGATAACAAGCTATTAATTAACTTGCATCACATTTCTTTAAATTCACAACCGACTTTGATTTATCCAAAGGAAAGGTTCAAGATCGAGAAAAACCTAAAGGGGGGAGATCTAAGGTTCGGGGGTTGGTTACGCCTAGGGAAGGTATTAGCATCCTAAACGTCCGTAGTACTCTACAAGAACCTCTTGTTTTAACTTGTAATATCTTACTCGCTTGCTAAGGGTGTTATGCTAAAGGTTGAAAGCCCTAGGGGTTTATATCTAAGTATACTCGACAAAGCATCGCACTTTGCGCCTACGTATCCTTACGGGAGTGGAATCAGAGTATCCGTAGTTCACCGATCTAAGGGTGAAGGATACGCATTGACTATGGCCAAAGTTCCAAGGGGAAATGAGTATAAGCTCATTTTAGAGTTCACGATAACTCTCTAAATCTAAGTTATAGGGGAAATGTGAGTTCTCATGATGATGAGAATCACATGGAGTTTAAGAACTCCAACCTATTTCTAAGTTATGATTTCATTGGCTCTCATGAGGCCAAGAAATAAGGGTGAACCTACAAGGATAAGGTAAAATGACTTCAAGAGTCAATTTAAGAGGGTCTCCCTTTGGAATGGAGGGAAAAGATAATAGTTATAAAGATTACCAAGATAAAGAGATTATAATGTAAATATGATGATGCAATAATACATGAATAAGATAATGAGATGAGATAAAATCATGATATCAATGCAAAGTGAGAATTATATATGTTAGACAATGATCAAACATGATAGATAGACATAATATGGCATGATGAATAAGAAAGTGCAACAAAAACTCTAATAAACATTCATAAACTAATCATGCATAAAGGTCTCAAAAATTAATATTTTTACTAATTTCTTTTTATATTTGAAAAATAGATTCAATTTGGAGAATATAGCAAAAAGAAGGGAAATAAAAGGATAAAAATCAAGTTATGACATTTTTAAAAAAGAAGTATCAACTTATAAAACAAGAGAAACAAACAAGTGATAAAAAAGAGGAAATGGCATCTCTAGGATTTGAACTCATGCCATTTCGCTTGCAGCCCAAAACCCAATCCAACAGGCCAACGCGCGCAATTTAACATAGAATGAAAACATACATATATATTTAAACATGAGCGAGAAAATCAGAAAAAAAGCAAAAGGACTGGGGCGAGGGGATTCGAACCCCAGTCCTCATGGTGAAAGGCGTGTGTATAGAGAAAGGCTTGCCACTAGGGTGGCTGTTACACCCGGTAACATAAATGTTTCAATGAATACAAGAGCTATTCAAAAGCGCATATCTCAAGTAAACCAAGACAGTCAATCACTCCAACTGCTCGTGGCGACAAAAAAAAAACCAAAATCATGCTAGGTCATTCAACAAACAATGCTAGACTAGGTAAAACAAAGGCCTATAATCTACACAAGATTAAGAGATTCTATACATATTGAATATCAAGGAAAGACTTAACACATGAATATACAAACTAAAAGCATTGGGATGTTTAAGCAATGAATAACAGCAACACATTCTAAGGGTATCATGTAGTAAATTGAAAACAGTCACACATACGGATTATCAAGCTAACACTATGAAGTATAGAAAATGAAAGTGAAAAGCGATAAATGCTTGCAGCAGTGACAGCAAGCAAACAAGGTTCCACATACTCCATTGAAAATCATGTAAAGACAAATTTTGAATCAAGACACATGAAGACTAAGGAATCTATAACAGCATGGCAAGTTCAGTTCATGTATATCAGAATAAACTCAAGACTTAATCATGTTTAAAGTGAGGTAGCAGAGATGTTTAGAGTTTAAATCACATGATTGACAAGATTCAAAATGCAAGAAAACAAAGACATGTTAGGGCACGATATAACCAGTTCAAATGATATCCACTCAAAGTCCAAGGAAAGAAAGGCAACAGCGTCAACAACATTAAGCAGTTGGCAGCAAAAGCAAAATGTCATTAGGGCAGTTATAATTCATAAAGCGATCGGTTCACAACAATCAACACTGCTAGCATATCAACAAGACAACAAGATTCAAAAGGTGAGGTTCACTGATTATCAAGCACTGCAGCAAATAGTTATCATTCCAAAACCAAAAATGGCCATACATATTACAAGCCAGATAAGTGACTGTCATGCATACTGAACATCAAAGCAACAAGTATTTGGATGCACAAAGCAATAAGACTAACATAGCCATAGGTAATCATAAGTCATAATGCCTAAGCATATCAGAGCAGGAACCAAATATCTAGGTTATTCAAACTAGCATTTAGGCAGTTAAATGAAATAAAGAAAAAGAAAGACAATGCAGAGTGAATTCATAGTGTCAAGACAGAATGCTTCAAGACAAATCAACATGAACCTAGGCTACATGGTAGGTAAGCAAAACAGCAAGCAGGTACATATACATCATGTTGAAACATCTAAAAGGCTTACACATATTGAAAACAACAAATACATACACTTAACAGCAGATGAACAAGGCATGTCCTATGCTACAGTTTTGTAGAACCAGGATAGTCATGCTTGGCAGAAAAACAATTTGGAATAATCATAGTAGTACATGTACCCAATCAGCAGACATATGGTGCACATCTATTTGCATAAACATCATTTCTAGATACAACATCTTTAAGCATACCATCATCCAGACTAACACAGGGTATAGCATAAAATACATTAAATGAGGAGGTATATATAATCATCTGGCTAGAGGCAAATATACAACAAGGTTAGGTTCAAATACATATGTATCAGCAATTCGATTTCTAAAATAGAACAAAGACCAAGCAATAATCAAACATATGTATATCAGGATGTAGATGTATATACAAACACCAAAGGTAAACTCTGTGGCAGAGCATGTCTAAAATAGTTTCCATGATTACAAATATCAACACTTAAATGAATCTTGAGATAATAAAGCATGACAGTAATTTCTGAGCATACAAACTGACTAATGACAGAAACAGAACACGAATGGCATGTTAATGAGAGCAACTTCCATTCAAACATTACACATATCAACTTAAAGATAAGCAATGACAGAAAGGTTCATCAATCACAAAATACATAAGCCTCTCAGAAACAGAAATACACTAAAATCAAAGTTCTTTAACCCTTTTCATGACAACATCCAAACATCAAAAATAAACATAGGTCTGTTAGCACATCTATGCATCCAAGTTTTGACAGTAACATTTAAAACCAAACTATGAACAAGATAAAATAACTTCCACATGATAACCTCATAAAGCTTAAAAATAGGAGGACAGTATATATGCTAAATCCACATCTCAACAGGGTAAACAGAACCAAACAATTTCTAGCTATTAATTTATGACAGAAAACATACATTCAAGCACTTGATGAAGAACAACACAAATACATTGCAGTTAGTTATGCACTGATATAACATGATTCAATTAAGCATAGACATTAAAGCATAAAAGGATTAGTAAGGTTACCAAATGGAGTAATGTCCACTGCACCTTCAAGTGCGCTAATCCTCCTTCTTGAACTTGACCCACACTCCAAGACAAACTCTATTTCTCTCCTGCTCGTGGAAACAGGAACTTGTAGGTATTTAGTGAAAATTGTTGGTGATTTCAAGTGTTGGGGTGAGCTCCTTTTATAGGCTGAGCAAATGTGCTTGAGTAGAAAATTAGGGTTTCAAAACTTGGATTCAAATGTTGTCTATTCCTTGGAGACAAACGCTCCCTTGCTGTGCCAATATCTCAGAGACGCAGGGTCAAATGCTTGAATTCATGTGTTGCTTCTGAATCTCTCTTTGGGTTTCATACGAGAGGGTATCGAAAGAGGTAATGATGGGGATTGAAGAACATTATCTTGCAGGTGGTATCAGAATGAATGCTGAAACGAGTAAACCTTCAAAAACACTTTTGATGAACCCGGACAAGGAAGCTTAAACGGGAAAGTGATTTGGGAACATTCAAAATGAATTAACGCGCCAAGAATTTGGATTATGCAACTGTGTGAATTTGATTCATTTGTTTTTGTTTGAATTCCTCCTTTTCCGTTCAGAATCTCGCAAGTATGAACGAGGGAGAAGGAGCATTTGGTTGCTTTTGGTTTCTTGGTATGCCACACGTCAGTTCTTCATTGGTCAGAAAAATGAGGTTGAAAAGTCAAAGTTCCTTGCTCATTTCCTATAGGTCCTTGGCAATGAATTCATTTCCATATTCTTTGTAACATTTTTGGTCATGATGGGCTTATGAAATGTGGGCTTATGAGATGAAAATTAAGAATTGGTTTCTATATATTCTTGTTATAAAAGAAAATGAAATATTAGGAAAATAAAGATGGTAGACTAATTAATTAGGGTTTAGATATGGTTTAGAAGAAATAATGACAAATTGGATAAAAATTGGTTAAATGAAAAGGTTAATAAAATGGGTTTAGAGAATGAAGGTGATAATTGAGGGTAGAAAAAGTGGGTAGAAATTTGGTCATGTAGGGGTTAGGGTTATGGAGGCATCTCTTAGAGACTTGCTTGATTCAATGCTCCATCCAAAGACCTTGATCAATCACTCCTTGAATCTCCTCAAGATAAACCTGATAAAAAAGAAACAAACACAAACAAAAACCTGATAAAAGGGTTAGCTATGCAGAATGATTGACCTAATATGACATGCAAGAGATCAATGGATCTAAGGGAAAAATTTGGGGTACAACACTTCTTTTTGTGTAAATCCTTTAGCGACAAGTCTAGCTTTGAATTTTTCAATGGTAGCATCAACTTTCATTTTCCTTTTAAAGATCCATTTACACCCTATTGGTTTTGATCCTGGGGGGAGATCTACTAGTTTCCAGGTTTTATTACCCATAATTGAGTCCATTTCCTCTTGGATGGCTTCTTTCCAAAAGGACGAATCTTGAGATCTTATTGCCTCTTCAAATGTTTCTGGATCATTCTCTAGGTTATAGCAAATTGGTCCATAACGATTTATGGAATCATTATTTCCTTCTACAAGGAACATAAAGAAGTCTGATCCATAGTTTTTCACTTTTAGGATTCTTTTACTTCTTCGAGGTTCTGAACATTCCAACATATCATTATTAGATACATTACTTCCTAGACTTTGAACATCATGATGAACATTGTCTTTGGGATATTGAATTGAGGTAAATCTACACTCTTGAAAAATTGCATCTCTTGACTCAATCATGGTATTAATAGGATATGAGTCATTAGATTCAATAACCATGAATTTGTAAGCTTTACTATTTTCAGCATAGCCCAAAAATACACATTCAATTCCTCTTTCTCCCAATTTATTTCTTTTTGGTTCAGGCACCTTTAGAATTTCTCTACAACCCCAAACTTTTAAATAGTTAAGATTGGGTTTTCTTTTCTTCCAGAGTTCATATGGGGTTATCTTGTTCCTTTTATTAGGAACTCTATTCAATATATAACATGCAGTTAGCATGGTGTTGCACCCCAAAATTTGCCCTCCTTACTTTATTACTAACTGGCTTATGTTTCATTTCATTTTTTGCATTATCATGTATGCATATCATTAGAATGGTGTCAAGGTGCTTGAGGCAGTTCAAGAAGGTCCTATCTAGTCTATCACATCATCAAGAGTTCACAGGTGGCAAGGGAGCTCAAGTGGAATCACTCTCTCCTAATCAGTGCATGAATTAGGGTTTTGAAATTCTTGGGTTTATTGCTCCAATGGGCAAGCTCCTTGGGTTTTTATCATCACCAAATGGCATATCTTATCTATGTTGGAGAGGATACACATCATATTCAGAGGAATTTGGATTTGGAGACTGTGTTATTTCCTCTAAGACTAAGGATACCAAAACTAGGGTTTGCTATAAAGTCAGTTTATTTCTGATTTTTTGGGCAAGACTTGATTCTATGGTATTCCTTGGGGCCCTGAGTATCTAGGAATGGAAGATTGTCCATCAGTGTGGTTCAGGAGAGGATCAGTTGGCCAATGGATTGGGAATTAGGAGAATTTGGGGAAAAAGTCAACAGTCAAAGGAGAAAAGTCAATTGTGGGATTTTGAGTTTCTCTTCGAGGTTTTCAAGGTCTCACATCCTCACATGGTCTCCAGGGGTCAAGTTTCATACATATTTATCAGGAATCAGGAGTTGGTGCAAAGTTGTTAAATTTGGAAAGTGACCTATAATGAAAAGTTTCCATTTTTGGCAAGTTTCTACACTTCATTCAACTTGACTTTTAACCATCTAGAATGCCCCAAATGAATTTTTCTCCAACATGAAAGTTGAATATCTTTTTCTCCTCTTTCCAACAAGTACTAGTGGGTCTCCATACGTTTTGTGAAACTCAGGTTATGGTCAAAAGAAGGTAAGGTGGTTTTAAGGGTTTCTCATGGTGCCATTTTCACAACATTGGGCATAATGACCTATAATCTATTCCATTACTTCATGTCACTTTCTAATGTCAAAGAAAACTCCTCAAGAATCATTATAGGCCTTTTAATCAAGTGGTTTATGGTTTATTTTTCCATTTATCCTCCATTATGCCAAAAATGCCAAATTATTAAAAAGCCATGAATCAAATGGTTTCAAGGCCCAATGTCAATATGGGTGTAATTATCAATTCAAATGCAAGTGATCCATCATGGAATTTTTAAGTGAACATGCATGGAGAGAGGTGTAATACACATTATGCATTTTCCCAAAATTATTCCAAAATCATTAAGCAAGGAATTACCCAAGCCCAATTCATCATCAGAGGAAAACCCTAGTCTATTTAAACCCATCCATGCACTGGTTAGGGTTAGTTACACGTGACATTTGGAGGATTGGAGAATTTGAACCCTAAAGCTCTCTTTCAACAAATCTCATGAATTACAAGGAGTTTCTTCAAAGTTCTTCCACAAAACTTCTCCTGGTGATCCACAGAGTAGAAATCAACCACCATTTGCAGTCAAAAGCAAGGATTGGAGTTGCACCATCTCAGGTTGATGGATTTTTTCGTGCTCTTAAAACTCCTATTTTTTACGTGTATATTGTTGTGTGGCTGTCACTGATCATGCTGAAATAATTGGCTTTGAATATGAATGTGTGTATGGCTTGTTATGTGTGTTTAAAGTTTTGGGCCCTAATGATATTTCGTTCGTATTTCATTGTACACTAACAATTTGTGATTTTTGATGCCATATTTGGATTCCTCGTGGTTTTCTGGGTCGGATAGGGTACCCCTTTGCATTTTCTGGGCACTTTTCAGGTTGCAGGTGGCGGAGGACGGCGGCCGAAACCCTAGCTCCGGCGGCTGTGAGGGTTCCGGCGAAGGAAGGTTGAAGATGAAATCCCAGCCCTTCGTTTGGTTCATCCAACGGTCTGCAGCACGCCATGTGTTTTTTCTTTTTATTTTTTTTCTTTTTTCTGAATTTTAATTAATAATTACATGTACGCTCACCCACCGTTCTTACCATGCACAGCCAATTACTTTCCCTTGTTTCAATTACTTTTTCTAACGTTGACCAGTTATGATGCGTTGGATGTTTTGTATGGCTGAGATGACGCCAACGCATTAAAATAATCACGCGTTGTGCACGTGGGAACCCAGGGTGGTCTGAATCATCGTGTGTGTGTGTGTGCGCATCATAATTGTGATGTGTTGTGTGATCTAAACCGTTAATCCAAACTACTTGGTAAATTTGTTGACTCAATATAGCGTGTTGGATCAATCCTAAGGTGGTGGTGAGTCAAATGGTTTGACTAAGGACCACGTGAACCTTTTTTATTTTTTTTCTCGCTAACTTTTTTGGTTGGGTTAGGCTTGTTATCCGCACCCCCTTAGGCCCATTTCAATTGTTTCAGCATGAGTTCCTTATTGTTTGCACCCCCATCCCCTTTTCATATTTTATTTTTTATTAATTCATTATTATTTTCATTTATAATTAATAAAAATAGATTTTTGCATTTAAAAATTCCCATAAAATTCATGCATCCTTTTTACCATTTTATAAAATTTTCACAAATTTTATTTTTTATTTTTATTTTATTTTTATCATTTAAATTAATTATTTAGTTAATTTCCTTTTGCATTACTCATATCATGCATACATAAATCTCTTTATTTTATTTCTCTGCAACCATAAAATATTTTTTATCCGTTCTTTTTGCATTTGCTCACTAACATTCTAAATTGCATAAAAATATTTTTCTTTCATTTTTAAATTTATTCCATATTTCATTTTGGTCCCTCCCTATGTCACATTGAACCCCACTTCCCACCTGAACTTTGCCCAATTGTTTGAATGATTAACACTTTGAATTTTTGCAGGAATTTTTGATGTGTTGTTTGTCTCTGGTTAAGAAACCTTGGTATTTAATTTGGGAATTTTGGGAGTTATTTCTCTAATTGTTTGATTTGTTTGCACTTGAGACCTGCTTATATGTGTATTTCTGACCCTGCCTAAGTCCTTGTTTAAAAGGCACTTGTGCCACTTGCTTTGGGGTGCTTCTTTGATTTCTGAATTCATGTTTGGGTTATTATCACTATTGTTTGCCATTGTTTGATTTTCACTTGCCTTCTTTTACTTATGTTTGTTTCTCACTAATCTTTTATGCAGGGACTAAGGTAAGTTCTTTAAGGGTGGAAAAGTACCCCTTTTCACCTTTGCTTTTCTTCCTTCTCTCATCTTTTCTTTTCTTTAGGTTTAGGTTGTCGTCAAACCTCACTAACCTTAGGTCACCCATGCATGATAACATTAGGGTTATTAGTCCCCTTAGAGTTTCCCTTGTGTCTTCTCTCCTCATCTCAAAGTTCTTTAAAACACTTAATAAGAGTAAGGTGTATTGCACACGAGCCTTAAGCGTGGGGAATGAGAAATGAGGGGCTTCCTCTCATCTTTCTAGAGTACTTAGCGAGCGTCCTGTCTTTGGACGATGCGTTAAGTATTCGCCCCTGTGCCCTAGACTTTGGTGCAATGCAACTTAGGAACTAACTTAAGCCACTTTTGTCCTAAAAAACACAAACCAACCTCAAACCTTTTTGTCCTTCGGGATTGTCAAACTAAAGGCTATTTTCAAAAAGGGCACGTTACCTTCCGTCTGAGTCGCAAACAGGCATCGACCCTAACTGCCGGACGCGAACTTAACGTCGCTCATAAAAAACACAAAAAAGAACTTGGTCCGAACTACGTTGACTCTGAATTCCCCATTGCACAAAGGGGGTACGTAGGCCTAGGACGTCGACGTCCTACTGAGTCTGTCTTAGTCTTCCCCTTCCCCGTTTTAGTACAGCCATAGATGATAGGATAACTCACCCTTAGAATAGACAACAAGCGTGGATCCCATCGAGTATGATGGACGCGTGGGGTGCTAGTACCTTCCCCTCGCGTAACCGACTCCCGAACCCAGGTTATGGTTGCGATGACCATTCCTTTCCCTCTTCCTAAGGTTTATGCGATGTTCCCTTTCCCTCTCTTGGGATAAATTTACACGGCTGGCGACTCTGTTTTTCCGCGCCACTCTCGCGTTTGTACCTGGATGAAAATCCTGGGAGCGACAGCTGGCGACTCTGCTGGGGACTCTGGTTGACCTATGTTGGTCCATCCCTAAGCGAGTCAATCCTAGAGCTTGCTTGTCTTTGTTCTCTTTGGGTGTTTTTATTTTCGCTTTGTTTTATTTGTTGTATTTTATTTTGACAGCTTTTCTGCATTGCATTCTATTTTTATTACTGTCATACTGCTGTGTTGTGCTGGCTGTTTTTGTTTTGCAGGTAGGGTGGGTCTGAGAGATAAGCCCAATACTCAGGCTTGAGTACACCCTAGGACTAGAGTGGAAAGTAGTGGGACCTACGTGCCCGCTTGGTACGTTTGTGTGTTCACGAAATTCACAGCCAGACGAGGCTCTCTTGGGACGCATTCTAACGTGTGTGTCTTGCGGATGTTGGGGTGTTGATCTAGAGAGCTGTCGACTCTGGTGACCGATCAACGAGGACCTTAGTGGAAACATCCCTCTTTAGTGGTGACAGTGGTAGACCACATCCTGTGGCAAATCCATTCGCACCCGAGGGCCCACTTTGGAACTCGCATAGGATGGCCCCTACCTTTGGAAGAGAATCAGTGGAGGCACTCCTCGATTGACGATAGTATTGTACCCCGAGGGATGAATGTTTATTGTTTCTCGACCTCAGTGCCAAAGCTGAGGACCTTCCGCTTTGGAGAATCAGTTGAGGCCTCCTCGATTGATGATGATGCCAAACCAGAAATGGTGAACGTATCATCATTTCTCGACCTGAGAGCCCGGGATACAGAACATCCTAGTACCCACACGTGAGAGGGGATGGGTGTTTGTAGGTTTGCAGGTAACCGAAACTTTCAACCTACCCGGTTTTCTGGATTTCTCATCGATGCCTGATTTTTTGGGTTCCTGGTTATCTCAGTGGTTCAGAATTTTGGTTCTCTGGGTTGTGGTTCTTGTTCAGCTAACAACACAGCACATCCAGCAGTGTGCCTTGACCCCATGGTTGCATAAGCATATCATTTTTCTTGCATTCTAACATGTTTTGCATTTTTCAGGGCTCGTATCTTACTCTTGATTCCGGTTTTCCAAGGTTACTTTGGCATGGATGTCCCAAGAAAGAATACTGTTGCCTATTCGTTCCCAGATCCGACTTTGACATTGATTCACAAATTGATTAATATGGCTGGTCCCGGAGTTCGTACAGAGTTCAGTGGGGTGTATGGGAGACTTCTGAAGTTTGTTTATAATATCTCCAAGTATGAGAAGGATGCTATTCATACACTTCTTCAGTTTTACGATCCGTCTTTGCGTTGCTTCACTTTCCCAGACTACATCTTGGCCCCAACGTTGGAGGAGTTCTCATTTATTTTGGGAATCCCCATCAGGCATGATATAGTTTTCTTTTCTGAAGAACACCCCGGGGTAAAAGAAATGGATGTTGCTCTTCATATTAGTGAATCTATTCTGAACAGTAATATTGAAGAAAAACAGGGAGTTAAGGGCTTCCTATTGAAGTTCCTATTTGATCAAGCCTGCATACATATCAAATAGAAGAATTGGGCTGCTTTCCAAGCCATCCTAGCTATGTACATTTATGGGATCGCCCTGTTTCCGAATATTCCTGATCTGGTGGACATGCATGCCGTCAGAATCTTTATTTCGAAGAATCTTATACCTACCTTGCTAGGTGATGTGTATCACTCAGTTCACTATAAGAATGAGAATAGGCGTGGAAAAACCGTGAGTTGTTATGCACCACTCTTATCTACTTGGTTTCTGAGTCGTCTCCCCGAATCTGGCTCTTTCGTTGATACGAAAGATTCTCTGAAATGGTCAAAGAGGGTTATGGGCTTGACTGCTGACAACATTGTTTGGGTCAATCACGATTTACTAGGAATGGAGATTATTTACAAGTGCGGAGAATTCCCTAATGTACCTTTGATAGGGAGAAAATGTGGAATCAACTATAATTCTTCCGTTGTTATCAGGCAGTTAGGTTATCCGTTGAGAGGTCCACCTAACGAGAGAGATATCAGAGAGTCCTTATTCTTCAATGGTATTGAGGATCAAGAGATGATGAGGAAGATTGTAAATGCTTGGAGTCAGGTAACCAAGAAGGGTAAAACTTCGTTCGGAAAATGTAATAACCGGGTTTTTCCTCCCTATAAAGAGTGGATTAAGAAGAGAGCAGAAGAGGAGCTTCTTCCCTTCCCAGTGGAACCACCTTTGTATCCGTTACTGGTTAAGCCTCCTACCACAGTCGAGATAGAGAAGTTTGACAAGTTGTGGGCTGAAAAGGAAAAGTTGCGGGCAGAAAATAGTGAGCTAAAAAGAGAGATCTATCAGTTGAAACTTGAGCTGGGTGAAGCTGTTCATACCGCCAAGTTGAAGACAGAGCTTCTTGTTAAGGCAGTAAAAGAGCTAGCTGACATGGTCGCATCTAGAAAGAGGGTGAAGGAAGCTTTGGATGGTATCAGCAAGGTTCTCGAGTCTAAGAAGGAGGAATTGGACGAGGCCTTGTTGAAAATTCACAGGTTCAATGATCACCGAGAAACTGCAATGGCTGAAAATAGGAAAAGGGAAGACGGTTATCTAGCTCAGATTGATGAGTTGAAGTCGAAGCTCAAGAAGAAAGACGCTGAGATCCTATCAGGGGTATTCCAGAAACAAGTAGTCCAAGATCAACTCAATGAAGCTATAGCCTCTATAGAGGAACTGAAGGTCCAAGCTGAAGTAAAGAGATCAAGACATAAGGGTCCTAGCATGGATGGTGTTTCTGGAGGAGATGCTTGGGAGTTGCATTGCCGATACTTGGAATGGATCATACATAGAAGAGACGTTCTCATTCAAGAGCTAATTCAGAGACCAAAGCATCCCGACACCAGAAAGTTGTTCAAGGAGATTCAAGACTGGAGCAGGTAGCATAGTGGATGGGGGGGATTGACACTTGTGGACTTTGATGATATGCCGTATTTTCCTATTTCTCTTTTATTGTATTTGGATCACCACCAGGCTTGTTGGTTGGGACCTCTATGATTTTGGTGTTCAGATTTGTTATCTTGGATTCGTGATTGTTGACATTTGGTTTTCCTCTGGTTTTCTTAATATATGAGTAGAAGTTCCGTTCTATCTTGTTATTAAACCGGAATCAAGGGGTGGATCGCCCTGCGAATGTTCAAACATGTTCATTTGCATTAGCATATTCATAGTCATTTTGCATAATCATTTTGCATAACAGGTGTTTATTTCTGGTATTCTTATCTTGTTACCATCTCAGGATTGCAGATCAGCACATTCACCGGTATCCTACTAGACAGAATCAGAAGAGACTCATGGATCAGCTACAGAATGAGATCATTGAGATGCGGACTTGCATGAATCAATTCATGGAATCAATGCAAGGGGTTGCTCAAGGCCAAGAGCAGCTGAGGACTCTCGTTCAGCCACTGATTGCAAGGAATGAGGAAAAAGGTAATAATGATCAGAATGGCCCTACTAGCGGGAGTATTCCTGTTTCTGGTGTTGTGATTCCTCTGGGCGGAGGAGAAAATGTTGTGATTCCTAATGTTGGGGGAGGAGGTAATGGTGTTGGCGCAAATCATAGCCGTTAGTATGATGATGTTCAAGATGATGCATTTTCTCTGCCAGGTGGAGATGCTGGTCCCCAGATCGACAATGATCAGAGGTTTCGGTTGATTGAGGAACAACTGAAGGGTGTTATGAATAAGGATTCTGTGGGCATGGATTTAGAGGATTTGGGGGTGGTTCCAGGCGTTGTTATCCCGCACAAATTTCAGACTCCCACTTTCGAGAAGTATAATGGTATGACTTGTCCAAGGACACACGTCAGGGCATATACAAGTAAGATGGCTGCACATGCGAAGAATGAGAAGCTGATGATGCATTGCTTCCAAGATAGCCTATCTGGGGCATCCCTGGAGTGGTACATGCAACTGGAAAGGAAAGATGTGCGTAGTTGGAGCGATCTGGCAGGGGCATTTATCAGGCACTACCAATATAACACTAATATGGCCCCTAACAGAACACAGCTACAAAATTTGTCACAGAAAAACAATGAGAGTTTCAAGGAGTACGCCCAGGGGTGGCGTGAACTGGCGGCGAGGGTTCAGCCTCCCATGTTGGAACGTGAAATGATAACTATGTTTATGGCCATCTTGCAGGGTCATTACTTTGAAAAGTTGGTACCGTGTATGTCTGGAAGGTTTACTGATATGATCTTGGTAGGAGAGATGGTAGAAAGCGGAATTAAGGCGGGGAAAATATCAGGCGGTGATGGGTCCTCATCTGGAGGAAGTAAAAAGCCTTATGCCAGTGGTTACAAGAAGAAGGAGGGAGATACAAACTCTGTGTCATCATATCGTGGTAGAGAAGGTCCTTGTCAGAATTACCCTCAACAGGTGGCTTCTTTGACCATCCCAGCAGCACCTCAGCAGTCACCAGTGTCTCAACAACAAAACCAGGCTCCTCACCGATCGCAGCCTATGAATAAGCGGGATAGGCATTTTGACACTCCACCTATGTCCTACTCTCAACTATTCCAGCACTTGTTAAAATTGTAGTTGATTCAGACAAGAACATTGGCTCCACCTACTGGTAATTTGCCTCCTAGTTATGACGCCAACGCCCACTGTGAGTTTCATTCTGGGGCACCCGGACATCATATTGAGAACTGTAAAGCTTTTAAGCATAAGGTTCAAGATTTGGTGGATTCCAAAGCCATCAATTTCTCCAATGATGTTCCAAATGTGAATTAAAACCCGATGCCGAATCACGGTGAGACGAGGGTCAATGCCATTATTGAGGACTATGAAGACTTGAATTTGATTTCAGATGTGAACGAAATCCAAACTCCCTTGGGTGTGGTGAAGGAAAGACTGTTGAAGGGAGAGGTATTTCCAGGCTGTGATGAAGTTTGTGTAGGATGTGTGTCACAATCTGGCGGTTCTGATTTATTGAAAGAAGGTATTCAGAAAATGATCAGCGAAGGGATACTACAATTTGATAGGGGTTGCAGGCAGAGCAAAGTTACTGACAGAGAGGTTGATGTTGCCACAATAACAATTTCGTTCAAGATAATAACTATATCAGCGCCAGCAAGACCAGCGCCGGTCACTATCACTGTTCCTGGACCAGTCCCGTATGAGAGTACCAAGGCCATCCCATGGAACTATGGGGCCGAGGTATTTGTTAATGGTAAGAAGCAGGAGTTGGTAGGAACATCAGCTGCAAGTGCGGGGGTTGAAAATCTTGTTGAAGCAGGGGCTATCACTAGGAGTGGTAGAGTCTTTATTCCGTCTGGGGATCAAGCTGGTAGTTCAAGAGAAAACAGAGGCAAATAGATGATGGATGAGTCTGTACAGAGGCAGGAAGCCAATAATTCCATGACCAAGCCATGGGGGGATACTTTCTCAGAAGACGTAGAAGAGTTTATGAGGTTGATCAGAAAACGTGATTACAAGGTTGTCGACCAACTTCACCAAACTCCATCGAAGATTTCCATACTATCCTTACTGTTGTGCTCTGAGGCACACCGAAATGCATTGCTGAAGGTTCTGAATATGGCTTATGTACCGCAGGAAATATTCGTCAATCAGCTAGAAGGGGTTGTGGCTCATGTGAATGCTGGTAATGGTTTGGGTTTCACCGATTTAGATCTGACTCTGGCAAGGAGGAATCACAACAACGCTCTGCATATTTCAGTGGAATGTCGTGGCTCCTTAATGTCACATGTGTTAGTCGATACTGGGTCGTCTTTGAATGTGTTACCAAAGAAGGCTTTGATGAAGTTGGATACTCGTGGGTTGATTTGTACACCAAGTGACTTGGTGGTACGTGCTTTTGATGGCTCCAAGAGGTCAGTTTTTGGAGAGTTAGTTCTACCGATCAAGGTGGGTCCTGAGATTTTCAACACCACCTTTTACATAATGGATATTCAGCATGCCTATAGTTGTTTGTTGGGTCGCCCTTGGATCCACGGTGCTGTGGCAGTAACTTCTACGCTGCACCAGAAATTGAAGTATATGGTGGATGGCCATGTTGTGACTGTTTGTGGTGAAGAAGACATTATGGTGAGTCACCTATCAACCTTCAAGTATGTAGAGGTAGATGGTGAGATACAGGAAACTTTGTGCCAAGCCTTTGAAGCTATGAAGATTCCCAAGGAACCCCCAAAGGCAGTCAGTCAGCCTGAGGTGGTCGCCCAACCTGAAGTCATCATACAACCAGAGGTTCCAATGTCCTCTTTCAAAGAGGCGCGTGCTATAGTTGAAGCTGGTGGTTCTAAGAAGTGGGCAGTGTCATTGATGTTCAAAAGAAGCAGGATACCTATGGGCTAGGGTACAAGCCACCTAGGCGTGCTGAAGAGCCTCCCAAGTTCTATGGTCCGGTCTGTTTTACCAGTGTCGGCGTTTTCTTCGACAGAGTGAATGCTATTGAGGATGAAGGAGATAGTGATTGTGACATGGATGAATGGATCCGTCCCTGCATTCCTGGTCAGAGTCTAGGCAACTGGTCCTCCGAGAAAGTTATCCAAGTGACGCACCCGGAGTAATTTACTTTTGTTTTCTGTTATGTTGAGTCCTACGCTCTGCCCAAGGCGTAGTGATATTTATTTGTAGGGCTTGGATGTTTTATTTGCTATTTTTATCATCAATAAAGGACGTTTTTTCATTCAAATATTTTGATCCCTGTCATTCTATCTTTACTTTTTGCATTAACCCACATCAAAATGGCAATGTTTTTTCTTGTTTGTTGCACTCATAATAAACATAAAACATCCATCATGCAGGTTGCTTTGTTCAGATTCCACTCATGACTTAGCTATGGCTCGATATGACTTCGACAATCCCATCTATCAAGCTGAAGAAGAGACTGACGAAGATTGTGACTTACCAGAAGAATTAGCCAGGCTACTGAAACAGGAGGAAAGGGTTATTGTACCCCATCAGGAAGAAGTTGAGACTGTTAATCTGGGAACCGAGGACGTCAAACGAGAAGTAAAGGTTGGGGCTGCTTTGGAAGACACTGTTAAGAGAAGATTGGTTGAGTTACTTCGAGAGTATGTGGATATCTTCGCCTGGTCTTACCAAGACATGCCCGGGCTTGACACTGACATTGTTTCACACCGGTTACCGCTTAAAGAGGGTTGTGCTCCAGTCAAGCAGAAACTGAGGAGAACTAAACCAGATATGGCTGTCAAGATCAAAGAAGAGGTTCAGGAATAGTTGGACGCCGGATTTCTTGCTGTGACAAATTATCCTCCGTGGGTTGCTAATATTGTACCGGTACCTAAGAAAGATGGGAAGGTCAGGATGTGTGTTGATTACCGGGATTTGAATAGGGCGAGCTCGAAGGACGACTTCCCGCTCCCTCACATTGACGTGTTAGTGGACAATACTGCTAAATATTCTGTGTTTTCCTTCATGGATGGCTTCTCCGGGTATAACCAAATCAAAATGGCCCCAGAAGACATGGAGAAAACAATGTTCATAACACCGTGGGGAACATTTTGCTACAAGGTAATGCCCTTTGGATTGAAGAATGCTGGGGTAACCTATCAATGGGCAATGGTGACTCTCTTTCATGATATGATTCACAAGGAGATTGAAGTCTATGTTGATGACATGATTGCGAAGTCACAGACAGAGGAAGAACACCTGGTGAACCTTCAGAAGCTGTTTGAAAGGTTGAGGAAATTCATATTGAGATTGAATCCGAACAAGTGCACTTTCGGTGTGAGGTCTGGTAAATTGATGGGGTTCATTGTTAGTGAAAGAGGTATTGAGGTCGATCCTGCAAAAATAAGAGCCATACAAGAGATGCCTGAGCCAAGGACAGAGAAAGAGGTTCGTGGTTTCTTGGGGAGGTTGAATTACATTGCTAGGTTCATCTCTCATCTGACAGCCACGTGTGAACCAATTTTCAAGTTGCTAAGAAAGGATCGGGAGGTCAGGTGGAATGAAAATTGTCGAGAGGCGTTTGAAAGGATAAAGACGTATTTGCAGGAACCTCCAGTCCTTATGCCACCGGTGCCTGGGAGACCATTGATTATGTATCTTACGGTTCTTGAGAATTCGATGGGTTGTGTGTTCGGTCAACACGACGAGACGGGTAGGAAAGAGCATGCTATTTACTACCTGAGTAAGAAGTTCACTGATTGCGAATCAAGATACTCCATGCTGGAAAAGACATGTTGTGCACTCGCTTGGGCAGCCAAGCGTCTAAGGAAGTATATGTTAAATCACACAACCCTGTTGATTTCAAAGATGGATCCGATTAAGTACGTGTTTGAGAAGCAAGGACTTTCGGGAAGGATAGCCCGCTGGCAGATGGTTTTGATAGAGTACGATATTCAGTATGTTTCTCAGAAGGCCATTAAGGGGAGTGTTTTATTGGAGTATCTTGCTGAACAGCCGGTCGAGGATTGTCATCCAATGATGTTCGAGTTTCCAGACGAGCATGTTATGTTTCTGAAAATGAAGGATTGTGAAGAGCCTCTGCCTGACGAAGGACCTGAGATTGGATCTCAGTGGAAGATGATTTTTGATGGGGCTGTCAACTCATATGGTAATGGAATTGAAGCAATCATTACAACCCCGAAGGGTTCTCATATACCCTTCACTGCCCGGTTAGCGTTCGTGTGTACCAACAACGAGGCGGAGTATGAAGCATGCATCATGGGATTAGAAGAAGCAATTGATTTGAGAATTAAGAACCTTGATGTCTATGGTGATTCCGCTTTGGTAGTTAATCAGATTACAGGAGAATGGGAGACTCGTCAGACGAATCTGGTGCCTTATAACAACTATGCCAGAAGGTTGTTACCTTTCTTTGATAGGGTGGATTTTCATCATGTGCCCCGAGCTGAGAATCAGATGGCTGATGCGTTAGCGACATTGGCATCCATGTATAAGGTGAACCTTTGGAATGAAACTCCTTCAATTAGAATCATGCGTCTGGACAGACCAGCTTTTGTGTTTGCAATTGAAGATGTGTCAGATGGCAAGCCGTGGTATCATGACATTAAGGTTTTTCTGAAGAGACAAGAGTATCCAGAAGGTGCCTCCACCAAAGATAAGAAGACCCTGAGAAGGTTGGCCAGAAACTTCTTTCTGAACAAGGATGATGTGTTATATAAGAGGAACTTCGATATGGTCTTGCTACATTGTGTTGATGAACACGAGGCAGGCTCATTGATGGAGGAAGTTCACGAGGGTTCTTTTGGTACTCATTCCAGTGGACACACCATGGCTAGAAAGTTGTTGAGGGCAGGATATTATTGGATGACTATGGAGTCAGATTGTTTCAAGTACGCCCGGAAGTGCCATAAGTTCCAGATTTATGCAGATAAGATGTACGTACCGCCTACGCCTCTAAATGTGTTGTCGTCTCCTTGGACTTTTGCAATGTGGGGCATTGATATGATTGGAAAGATTGAGCCTACTGCTTCCAATGGGCATCGTTTCATTTTGGTTGCCATTGACTATTTCACAAAGTGGGTGGAGGCAGCCTCGTACGCCAACGTCACCAAGCAGGTGGTAGCCCGGTTTATAAAGAAGGATATCATCTGTCGTTATGGGGTCCCGGAGAGAATCATTACTGATAATGGCTCGAATTTGAACAACAAGATGATGAAGGAACTATGTCAGAGTTTTAAGATCGAGCATCATAATTCCTCTCCATATCGTCCGAAGATGAATGGTGCTGTTGAGGCGGCGAATAAGAATATCAAGAAAATTGTGCCGAAGATGGTGGTAACGTATAAGGACTGGCATGAGATGTTACCTTACGCCCTACATGGTTATCGTACTTCGGTGCGTACGTCAACTGGGGCAACCCCTTTCTCATTGGTATATGGTATGGAAGCAGTTTTACCCTTAGAGGTCGAGATTCCGTCTTTGAGAGTTCTGGCAGATGTGAAGCTTGATGAGGCTGAGTGGGTGCGTTCCAGGTTGGATCAGTTGAACCTTATTGAAGAAAAGAGGTTGGCAGCCATCGCACATGGTCGTTTGTATCAGAGCAGGATGAAGCACGCTTTTGACCAGAAAGTGTGTCCTCGGAATTTTCAGACAGGTGAATTGGTTTTAAAAAGGATCCTTCCTCCTCAGACAGATCACAGGGGCAAATGGACTCCAAATTATCCCGGTGGATGGAAAACCCGAAAAGGGCAATCCAGGGAAAAGTTAGGGATTTATAAGCGAAAGGCTATGGTCTGTGTTCGATCTGTGAACACTCTCGATACCTGGCAGTTCTGAAAGAAAGGAATCAGTACAATTAGTCTCTTCAAAGGTCAAGACATTTGTGGATAAGCAAGACATAAAGGTCATAGCTGAGTCGAATCATGGGGGATATCTGTTCCCACATTGCCGACATGTGTATTTTCTTTTTGTTTTTGCGCAATTACCTCTTTTAGGATTTGCTTCCTATTGTAAATGCCTATTTACAGGCCACTCTTCAATAAAATATTCATTTCACTCAAAAAGCTTTCTATTGTTTGTTTTACTCTTACTTTTACTATTTTGTTTGCGAAAAACGTCCGATATTTTTGATAAACATTGCATATAAAACTTCGAGCTTTGCGGAGCATAACGAAAAGCAGTAGAAATTACTTAGGCGTTAACGGTGATAGCCATGTTGTGTCATATTCTATTTGATGTTATTTGACTTGCAGGGCAACAGGATCGTACTCCCCCAGCAGCTTGCTCTCCCCAGCATTGAGGTTACACTTTCCGCAGCAGAGCTGACCTCCCCAGCAGGAGACCTCCCTAGGAGCAAGACATTATTTCCCCACAGAGTTTGAACACTTATTTTCCTCAGCCGGTCAGAAATTTCTTTCGCAGCAGCAACGCTGTGATCTGATCTTCAACAGATAAGTAAGCTTGATGTTATCCGCTAGCAGGGTGGGTGTCAGCATCTACCGCTCCCCCAAGCAGAGTTTGGTGGCAATCCTCGTAGCAGTTTGTCCAACGGTAGTTGACATCCCCAGCAGGTTATAAATCCAAGTGATATTTGGCACTCTTCTGATTCAGGCCATGGCCTCCCTTTTCAAAGAGTTATGTATAATCCCCAGTAGAGCGGATGTTCTTTTGGGATTTCATCCCCAGCAGAAGTTGTTGATCCAATGAGTCGGTCAGTGTGATCCTTCTTAGCAGAGTTCCTGGATTCTGAGGACAATTTATTTTTGTCATCCCCAGCTGAATTGATCTTTCTCTCCAGCATTTATTTTGCCGGAGGGGCCCTTTTTGCATATCATAAGCATTTGCATTGCATCCTTTAACATGTAGCATTCCCATTTGCATTTGAAGCATAAACCAGGTTTGATGCTTTCCTTGCCAGCTCTCTTTCTCAACAGAGATGGCATAACTCAGGAGATTTTGGAGGGATGCGCTCCTCATACTTGTACTCCCCGGCAGAGTCTTTTATTTAGACTTCTCCTTCCCCAGCGGAGTCATCTTACCAGTAGATTTTGAAATGATTGGGAGTTTTCCTTTGTTTGGCCCTCCTCTTTTGTGAAATCCCGTTCTTGCTTGACATACTTTGTTTGCCAAAGGTGGTTTTAAACCAGAAGTTTTGTTTCACGCTATCCCCAGTGAAGATGGCATTCATTTTGCTAATTCTCTTTATCAGCAGAGATGGCAATCTATGGAAGATTTGATTTCGTTAGTTTCCCTTTATCAGCAGGGATGGCATCAGGTTGCTAGTTTCTCTTTATCAGCAGAGATAGTGATCTTCTAGATAGTTCTTCGTCAATTCCCTTTATCAGCAGGGATGGCTTTTGTGTTGCTAGTTTCTCTTTATCAGCAGAGATAGCGAGCTTTCAGATATTTCCTTTCATCAGTTTCCCTTTATCAGCAAGGATGGCATTTATTTAGCTAAATCTCTTTATCAGCAGAGATGGCACTTTACGGAAGATTTGCTTTCGTCAGTTTCCCTTTATCAGCAGGGATGGCATCAGTTTGCTAGTTTCTCTTTATCAGCAGAGATAGCAATCCTCTGGAGATTTTCTTTCGTCAGTTTCCCTTTATCAGCAGGGATGGCATTCATTTTGCTAAATCTCTTTATCAGCAGAGATGGCAATCCTTTGGAGATTTTCTTTCGTCAGTTTCCCTTTATCAGCAGGGATGGCTTTTGTTTTGCTAGTTTCTCTTTATCAGCAGAGATAACAATCCTTTGGAGATTTTCTTTCGTCAGTTTCCCTTTATCAGCAGGGATGGCTTTTGTTTTGCTAGTTTCTCTTTATCAGCATAGATAGCAATCTTTTGGATATTTCCTTTCGTTAGTTTCCCTTTATCAGCAGGTATGGCATTTATTTTGCTAAATCTCTTTATCAGCAGAGATGGCAATCTATGGAAGATTTGCTTTCGTCAGTTTCCCTTTATCCGCAGGGATGGCATCAGTTTGCTAGTTTCTCTTTATCAGCAGAGATAGCAATCCTCTGGAGATTTTCTTTCGTCAGTTTCCCTTTATCAGCAGGGATGGCATTTATTTTGCTAAATCTCTATATCAGCAGAGATGGCAATCTTTGAAAGATTTTCTTTCGTCAGTTTCCCTTTATCAGCAGGGATGGCTTTTGTTTTGCTAGTTTCTCTTTATCAGCAGAGATAGCAATCCTTTGAAGATTTTCTTTCGTCAGTTTCCCTTTATCAGCAGGGATGGCTTTTGTTTTGCTAGTATCTCTTTATCAGCAGAGATAGCAATCTTTTGAAGATTTTCGTCCGTCAGTTTCCCTTTATCAGCAGGGATGGCATTTATTTTGCTAGTTTCTCTTTATCAGCAGAGATAGCAATTCTTTGGAGATTTTCTTTCGTCAGTTTCCCTTTATCAGCAGGGATGGCATTTATTTTGCTAGTTTCTCTTTAACAGCAGAGATAGCAATCTTTTGAAGATTTTCGTCCGTCAGTTTCCCTTTATCAGCAGGGATGGCATTTATTCTGCTAGTTTCTCTTTATCAGCAGAGATAGGAATCTTTTGAAGATTTATTTTGTCAGTTCTCTTTATCAGCAGAGAATGACATAACCTGGGAAGTTTGTTTCACTTCATACCTGGCACTTGGCGGTACACCATTTATGGCTAATTCTCTAGTGGTGGATTGCAAATTTCTGGGTTCTTTGGTATTCAATCTCCGTGCATCCTGATTTTCTGAAAGCCGTCGCTATCAGACCCTCAGGACCAAGTTGATTGAATAGGGGCAGCTGTTGCACCCCAAAATTTGCCCTCCTTACTTTATTACTAACTGGCTTATGTTTCATTTCATTTTTTGCATTATCATGTATGCATATCATTAGCATGGGGTCAAGGTGCTTGAGGCAGTTCAAGAAGGTCCTATCTGTTCTATCACATCATCAAGAGTTCACAGGTGGCAAGGGAGCTCAAGTGGAATCACTCTCTCCTAGCCAGTGCATGAATTAGGGTTTTGAAATTCTTGGGTTTATTGCTCTAATGGACAAGCTCCTTGGGTTTTTATCATCACCAAATGGCATATCTTATCTTTGTTGGAAAGGATACACATCATATTCAGAGGAATTTGGATTTGGAGACTGTGATATTTCCTCCTAGACTAAGGATACCAAAACTAGGGTTTGCTATAAAGTCAGTTTATTTCTGATTTTTTGGGTAAGACTTGATTATATGGTATTCCTTGGGGCCCTGAGTATCTAGGAATGGAAGATTGTCCATCAGTGTGGTTCAGGAGAGGATCAGTTGGCCAATGGATTGGGAATCAGGAGAATTTGGGGAAAAAGTCAACAGTCAAAGGAGAAAAGTCAACTGTGGGATGTTGAGTTTCTCTTCAAGGTTTTCAAGGTCTCACATCCTCACATGGTCTCCAGGGGTCAAGTTTCATACATATTTATCAGGAATCAGAAGTTGGTGCAAAGTTGCTAAATTTGGAAAGTGACCTATAATGAAAAGTTTCCATTTTTGGCAAGTTTCTACACTTCATTTAACTTGACTTTTCACCATCTAGAAAGACCAAAATGAATTTTTCTCCAACATGAAAGTTGAAGATCTTTTTCTCCTCTTTCCAACAAGTACTAGTGGGTCTCCATACCATTTGTGAAACTCAGGTTATGGTCAAAAGAAGGCAAGGTATTTTTTAGGGTTTCTCATGGTGCCATTTTCACAACTTTGGGCATAATGACCTATAATCAATTCCATTGCTTCATGTCACTTTCTAATGTCAAAGAACACTCCTCAAGAATCATTATAGGCCTTTTAATCAAGTGTTTTATGGTTTATTTTTTCATTTATCCTCCATTATGCCAAAAATGCCAAATTATTAAAAAGCCATGAATCAAATGGTTTCAAGGCCCAATGTCAATATGGGTGTAATTATCAATTCAAATGTAAGTGATCCATCATGGAATTTTTAAGTGAACATGCATGGAGAGAGGTGTAATACACATTATGCATTTTTCCAAAATTATTCAAAAATCATTAAGCAAGGAATTACCCAAGCCCAATTCATCATCAGAGGAAAACCTTAGCCTATTTAAACCCGTCCATGCACTGGTTAGGGTTAGTTACACGTGACATTTGGAGGATTAGAGAATTTGAACCCTAAAGCTCTCTTTCAACAAATCTCACGAATTACAAGGAGTTTCTTCAAAGTTCTTCCACAAAACTTCTCCTGGTGATCCACAGAGTAGAAATCAACCACCATTTGCAGTCAAAAGCAAGGATTGGAGTTGCACCATCTCAGGTTGATGGATTTTTTCGTGCTCTTAAAACTCCTATTTTTTACGTGAATATTGTTGTGTGGCTGTGACTGATCATGCTGATATAATTGGCTTTGAATATGGATGTGTGTATGGCTTGTTATGTGTGTTTAAAGTTTTGGGCCCTAATGATATTTCGTTCGTATTTCATTGTACACTAACAATTTGTGATTTTTGATGCCATATTTGGATTCCTCGTGGTTTTCTAGGTCGGATAGGGTACCCCTTTGCATTTTCTGGGCACTTTTCAGGTTGCAGGTGGCGGAGGACGGCGGCCGGAACCCTAGCTCCGGCGGCTGTGATGGTTCCGGCGAAGGAAGGTTGAAGATGAAATCTCAGCCCTTCGTTTGGTTCATCCAACGGTCTGCAGCACGCCATGTGTTTTTTATTTATTTTTTTTCTTTTTTCTGAATTTTAATTAATAATTACATGTACTCTCACCCACCGTTCTTACCATGTGCAGCCAATTACTTTCCCTTGTTTCAATTACTTTTTCTGACATTGACCAGTTATGATGCGTTGGATGTTTTGTATGGCTGAGATGACGCCAACGCATTAAAATAATCACGGGCTGTGCACGTGGGAACCCAGGGTGGTCTGAATCATCGTGTGTGTGTGTGTGTGCGCATCATTATTGTGATGTGTTGTGTGATCTGAACCTTTAATCCAAACTACTTGGTAATTTTGTTGACTCAATATAGCGCGTTGGATCAATCCTAAGGTGGTGGTGAGTCAAATGGTTTGACTAAGGACCACGTGAACCTTTTTTATTTTTTTTCTTGCTGACTTTTTTGGTTGGGTTAGGCTTGTTATCCGCACCCCCCTTAGGCCCATTTCAATTGTTTCAGCATGAGTTCCTTACTGTTCGCACCCCCATCCCCTTTTCATATTTTATTTTTTATTAATTCATTATTATTTTCATTTATAATTAATAAAAATAGATTTTTGCATTAAAAAATTCCCATAAAATTCATGTATCCTTTTTACCATTTTATAAAATTTTCACAAATTTTATTTTTTATTTTTATCATTTAAATTAATTATTTAGTTAATTTCCTTTTGCATTACTCATATCATGCATACATAAATCTCTTTATTTTATTTCTCTGCATCCATAAAATATTTTTTATCCGTTCTTTTTGCATTTGTTCAATAACATTCTAAATTGCATAAAAATATTTTTCTTTCATTTTTAAATTTAATCCATATTGCATTTTGGTCCCTCCCTCTGGCACATTGAACCCCACTTCCCACCTGAACTTTGCCTAATTGTTTGAATGATTAACACTTTGAATTTTTGCAGGAATTTTTGATGTGTTGTTTGTATCTGGTTGAGGAACCTTGGTATTTAATTTGGGAATTTTGGGAGTTATTTCTCTAATTGTTTGATTTGTTTGCACTTGAGACCTGCTTATATGTGTATTTCTGACCCTGCCTAAGTCCTTGTTTGAAAGGCACTTGTGCCACTTGCTTTGGGGTGCTTCTTTGATTTCTGAATTCATGTTTGGGTTATTATCACTATTGTTTGCCATTGTTTGATTTTCACTTGCCTTCTTTTACTTATGTTTGTTTCTCACTAATCTTTTATGCAGGGACTAAGGTAAGTTCTTTAAGGGTGGAAAAGTACCCCTTTTCACCTTTGCTCTTCTTCCTTCTCTCATCTTTTATTTTCTTTAGGTTTAGGTTGTCGTCAAACCTCACTAACCTTAGGTCACCCATGCATGATAACATTAGGGTTATTAGTCCCCTAAGAGTTTCCCTTGTGTCTTCTCTCCTCATCTCAAAGTTCTTTAAAACACTTAATAAGAGTAAGGTGTATTGCACACGAGCCTTAAGCGTGGGGAATGAGAAATGAGGGGCTTCCTCTCATCTTTCTAGAGTGCTTAGCGAGCGTCCTGTCTTGGGACGATGCGTTAAGTATTCGCCCCTGTGCCCTAGACTTTGGTGCAATGCAACTTAGGAACTAACTTAAGCCACTTCTGTCCTAAAAAACACAAACCAACCTCAAACCTTTTTGTCCTTCGGGATTGTCAAACTAAAGGCTATTTTCAAAAAGGGCACGTTACCTTCCGTCTGAGTCGCAAACAGGCATCGACCCTAACTGCCGGACGCGAACTTAACGTCGCTCATAAAAAACACAAAAAAGAACTTGGTCCGAACTACGTTGACTCTGAATTCCCCATTGCACAAAGGGGGTACGTAGGCCTAGGACGTCGACGTCCTACCGAGTCTGTCTTAGTCTTCCCCTTCCCCGTTTTAGTACAGCCATAGATGATAGGATATCTCACCCTTAGAATAGACAACAAGCGTGGTTCCCATCGAGTACGATGGACGCGTGGGGTGCTAGCACCTTCCCATCGCGTAACTGACTCCTGAACCCAGGTTATGGTTGCGATGACCATTCCTTTCCCTCTTCCTAAGGTTTATGCGGTGTTCCCTTTCCCTCTCTTGGGATAAATTTACACGGCTGGCGACTCTGTTTTTCCGCGCCACTCTCGCGTTTGTACCTGGATGAAAATCCTGGGAGCGACACATGGCTTCACCCCAATATCCTTTAGATAAACCAGAATAGGATAACATGGCATTTACCATTTCTTCCAGCACCCTATTTTTCCTTTCTGCTTTTCCATTTTGTTGTGGGGAATATGGTGCAGTTATTTGATTTATAATACCAGAGGACTCAAAATAATTAGGATGATAGAACTCTACCCCTTTATCACCCCTAAACATTTAATGAAAGTTTCATGTTGAAGTTCTACTTGTGCTTTAAAAATTTTAAATTTTTCTAAGACTTCATCCTTAGAGTGCATTAAATAAACATAACAAAATCTAGGGCAATCATCAATGAAAGTGACAAAATACTTTTTACCACCAATTGTGGGCCAACCATGTAAATCACATACATCAGAATGAATTAAATCTAACACTTTAGAACTTCTTTCAACTGTTTTAAAAGGTTGTCTAGTGATTTTAGTTAACATGCAAGTAGTACATGAATTTGAATTTTTGTCAATAGTTGGAATTAAATTTGATTTCATCATATCATTTAATTTTCTAAAATTAACATGTCCTAGTCGCATATGCCATAAATCATAAGAATCAACAATATAAGCAGAAATCACATTATTATTATATTTATTAACAACATTACACATGAACATATTCTCAGAAAGATAACCCTTCCCTACCAACATACCCCCTTTGGAGAGAATAAATTTATCTCCCTCAAACACAGATTTGAAACCATACTTATTAAGTAAAGGTACAGATATCAAGTTTTTCCTAACTTCAGGTACATAAAGTACATCTTTCAGAGTGAGTATTTTTCCAGACGTGAATTCATTCTCTATTGATCATTTTCCTTTGACTTGAACCGTAGAAGCATTTCCCATGTACAAAACACTACCATTTTCCTCATTGATGGTCTTGAATAATTTTTTATTTTTGCACACATGACGAGTAGCACCAGAGTCTATCCACCAAGAATCACCATCTTCTATTATGTTGATTTCAGAAATGACAGCAACAAGATTGTCTGTTGTTGCACTTGAATTCTTTTTTTTTATTCTCTCTTTTCAAGAACCTGCACTCATTTTTAAAGTGTCCTGGTTTTCCACAATGATAGCAATTTCCTTTCTTTTTCTTTCTATTGTTATTATTGCTATTAACATTATGATTTTCATACGATTTTCCAAAATCTCGCATTCGTTTCTTGGAAGTTTTACTTGAATTTCCTTCCTCCATTACATGCATCTTCTCATGAGCAATTTGATTTTTAGTATCATCTTGTTTACGATACTCTTCTTCTAAACAAAGGTGATTACCCAATTGCTCAAGAGATATGTCCTCTTTCTTATGTTTCAAATATTTTTTAAAATCTTTCCATGATGGAGAAAGTTTATCAATTATGGAAGATACGATAATTGCTTCATCCATATTCATATCATGTTGTTTGTAATTATTGAGAATACGTTCAATTTCATACATTTGTTCTATTACAGGCCTATTGTCTCCCATTTTATAATTATTAAACTAAGAAACAAGAAACTTCTTACTTGTAGCGTCTTCTTGCATGTATCTTGATTCCAATTTCTCCCATAATTCTTTTGCGGAGTTGCTGCTCTGATAAATGTCGAACAACGAATTGCACATACCGTTGAGGATGTGTCCCATGCATATATAATCATCATTGTCCCACTTTTGTCTCTCTCTAGATTCAACAATTGTTTCATCTTCTTTTTCTTCCGGTTTTGGAATGTTAAGGACATGCACCACTTTCAATGTTGTGAGAAGGAATTTCATTTTTTTCTGCCAACGAATAAAATTCCCTCCATCGAACTTCTCTAATTTCACAAAGTTAGAAGTCATCTCTTTTAGTGAAGCAGCCATTGAATTAGATAAATTGTTCCTTAAGAATGTTAGAAATCTTGGTATTTGGGGCTGCTGCAAAACTAAGAATTAATGGAGATGAAAATAGAGAAATAAATTTTCTCGATAAAATTCCAAAGCGTATGTTTCCACACTAAACTTAAGGAACAATTCGCCCCCACCAATCTTGGTATGTTGGATGCAAACGGGTTTACCGACGAATTTCCTGCAGGATACTTTAGAATCCTTAAAGAGAATTGCACAGTCTCTCTAAGCATATCTGTTGATAGTATTTTACAGAAGAATGTTACTTTTACTTGCTCTCATGCATTAGAGAAGAAAAAGATGATTTAGTATCTATTATAATATATTAAATCTATATATTTTACGAAAACAGCAAAATATTTCAATTATAATGTTCAAATAAATACAAAAATAATTTTAAAAAAATGTTAAAACTTCCGCGCAATGCGCGGGTTACCATCTAGTGAGTAAATAATTTGAGACTGGTTTTTATTATTGTATTCTTTTCATCGTGCCAAAATATCCAATTTATAATGATGCTACAATCTGTTTGGAACAGAAGCATCTCTTAAGAAATTGTATTGCACCGTTTTGATTACATCTTATGAACAATAACAACGCCTTGCTTAAAATTAGCACTGGTCTGTTGGTAAGTTATATTTGTTCATAAATAAAAGGTAACAAACTTCTTCTGTTAGTAACCTTTCCATTAATTAAATAAATCATTCAATTTATAATTAAATAAATTATTCAATTAAGATGGCACGGTACTTGCATATTACAGTAATAATTATTACTAACCATAAGTGTGAGATGCAAAATAGATATAGTATTTATATCATTATTTCTAATAATACATTCATAATATAAATATAGTATTTATATTATTATTTAAAATAATACATTCATCCAATTTTTATTGTTTTGGAAATTATCTCACAATTTTATTATAAAAATTTAATATTTTTTTATCGATCGTATTTTATTTCAAATTTTAAAAATGAAACCCCAATTTCAATCGAGTCTATTTAATTATTTTAAAATATAAATTGAAAAATCTGTATAATTTTAAACCTTTTATATTGATTTGTTGGTAAACATTTAATAGCTCCAACAATTTCAAATATTATTCATGTTCATAAAATCAAAATTTTTTTTTCTCCATTTTCCGGATGCACGTTAGAAAATTATTATTTTTATAAAAAAATATTAATTTAAAAATATTAACAATTCATTTATAAGTAATATATAAATATATATAATTGTTATCGCTAAAAATTAAATTGGATTGATATTTATTTAACTCAACTATAAGATATTAATAGAGTTAGATCAACTACACAAGTACAAATAGTAGAACAAGAAGTTGTTTTGTTCTATCAATTGAGATCAAAAACATGACAGCATCTTATCTTTTCCTGAGGATGTCAATTGAACAATATATGAGTGGACCATAAAATTTAGGTGACAACCATGAATCTACTCCTGTAGAAAAAAACAAATTATGTTTATTATTTTAAAAATAATAAAAATATTAATAGAATATACTATGTAAATAAAATTTACTATTAAAAAATTTGCATGTAATTTGGTCTAATATTAAAATTGAATTATAATTTGGTCTGTTGTTAAAATATATGCACCTAATTTGAATGTAAACACCAACAATTGCAAAGATTTCTTAAATGCATAACTTTAAAATCCTTTTTTTCTTGACCAACAATTAATAGGGATTTTGTTTCAAAATAAGTTACAACTAGATTAAGACCCGCGCGATGCGCGGTTGTAAATTAATTTTTATTTGATTTATATTGAATTTTAATTATTAATATTTTTAAATATATAGTTAAAAAGATATATTGTAATAATTTATTATGAATTATAATATAGAAAACAATATGATAGAAAAAGAAACATTTTACATGAAAGCAAAAGTGTATATTTTTAAGTTGACAACGATATTAAGAATTTAGTTTTTGCCAAGGTTCGAACTCGTGACCTCCAATAAAGAATAAATATAGTATTTGTATATTTAAAAATGAAAATAAGATCTTAGATGTGCCACATAGGACTATGGGATAATGTGACACAAATAGAATAGAAATATCAGTATGTGGCGTCATATAATCCGCCGCTTCATATTTAATATATTATATAGATTATGTAAGAAGGTACAAATTAAGTTACAATTATGTAACTTTACAAAATTCAAAAGAATTAGCAATTGTGATAAAATGACACGATAGAAACTAATTAGTCCAATTGAAAAGTAAAAAATAAAAGTATTAAAACAGAAGAATAGTGAAATTTGCAAGTTTAAGACAAGAGGAAGCAAGAAAAAAAACTTGATTGAACCTATATATACATATATGTGTGTATAGCTCTTGAACATAATATCCATTAAAGAAAACCAAACTTTCTTTTGTTGGTGAGTGAAACTATGATGAGAAACTATAGTATTCTTATGTTCTATGTATTATTGTTGTCCCTTATTTTCGGATTCAACTCAACAACAGAAAATGGAGACATGAAGTGCAAAGAGAGGGAGAGACATGCACTCCTCACATTCAAACAAGGTCTTCAAGACGAATATGGCATGTTGTCCACGTGGAAGGAAGGTCCAAATGAAGATTGCTGCCAATGGATGGGAGTCCAATGCAACAACCAAACAGGTTATGTTCAAAGGCTTGATCTCAGTGGTGATTCGTTAGCGCGATATTTGAGTGGTGAAATCAATCCATCAATAACAGAGCTACAACATCTAAAATATCTTGATCTCAGTTATTTGATAACTAGCAGTCAAATCCCAAAATTTATTGGCTCCCTCAACCACTTACAATACCTTGATCTCTCTTATAGGGGTTCTGATCGGAAGATTCCTTCTCAACTTGGGAATCTCTCCAAAATGAAACATCTTGATCTCAGCAACAATTTTCAAATCGGAGAAATCCCTTTCCAAATTAGAAATCTTAACTCGAGAGGCATTCAAAATCTTAATGAGTCTTCTCATCACACCTTACAATTCCTGAAGAAACTTTCGAACCTTAAAGAGTTACACCTAAGGAATTGTAGTCTTTCTGATGTCAATATTCTCCCTTTATATAATACTCATTTGAACTTTTCCACTAGTTCTCTTACTGTTCTTGATCTATCTTGGAATGAGTTGGCATCATCAATCATATTTAATTGGGTGCTTAACTACAACTCCAATCTTCAATACCTTGACCTTTCTTATAACTTATTAAGAGGTACAATTCCTGATGATTTGGGCAACAAAATGCATTCACTTTTGTATCTCGATCTCTCAGGCAACGCTTTAGAAGGAAAGATCCCTAAATCCATTTGGAATATATGCACCTTGCAGACTTTTGAAGCTCATGATAACTATTTGAGTGGAGAACTTTCAAGTTTTACTCATATTAATGATTCCAAATGTAATAGAAATGTGTCCTCCTTACAAGAATTGGTGTTAGGGAGAAATTTGATTTCAGGCAAGTTACAACACCTAGCAATCTTTTCATCTTTGAGAATGTTAGAGCTGAATCACAATAAATTAATTGGAGAAATACCCACGAGCATTGGAGGACTTACAAATTTAGAGGTTTTGAGGTTGGGTGCAAACTCTTTTGACGGAGTTGTCTCTGAAATCCATTTCACAAACCTCTCCAACTTAAAACTCTTACATTTGTCTGCCAACTCGCTCACTGTAAAGGTTAGTGATAACTGGGTTCCTCCTTTTCAACTAATAGATTTAGCTTTAGGATCTTGCAACCTGAATTCTAGATTTCCTAGTTGGCTCCAAACACAACATGCATTAATCGTACTTTACCTTCCGAATGTTAGTAATTTGTCTCCAATACCTCAATGGTTTTGGGGAAAATTGAAAACACTAGTGTTCATGGACATTGCAAACAACAATCTCACAGGCAAGATTCCTAATTTGGACTTAAATATTACCAACAATTTAGAAATAGATTTGAGTTCCAATCAACTTGAAGGTTCCATTCCCTCTTTTCTATTGCAAGCAGAAGTATTGGGTCTTTCCAATAATAAACTTTCAGATTTAGCTTCCTTTCTATGCAGCAAAAGTAAGCCTAATCGTTTGCAAATTTTGGATTTATCAAACAATGAACTAAAGGGTGAGTTGCCTGATTGTTGGAATAATCTAACCTCATTACACTATGTTGACCTGAGCAATAACAACTTGTCAGGAAATATTCCCTTCTCAATGTGTGCCCTTATCAACATGGAGGCTTTGATTTTAAGAAATAACAATTTGAGTGGACAACTTACTTCCTCCTTGAAGAATTTATCAAACAAGTTGATTTTGTTGGATCTTGGAGAAAACATGTTTCACGGTCCAATACCTTCATCGATTGGAGAGAGTTTACACCAATTAGTATGCTTAAGCCTTCGATTCAACAACTTCAGTGGAAGTATACCTTCAAATCTTTGTTATTTGAGAAAACTTCATGTATTGGATTTGTCAGTAAATAAATTATCTGGGGGAATACCAATTTGTGTAAACAACTTTACTTCAATGGCTCAGGACTTCATAAGCTCAGAAGCAATCGCGGGGCACTTGTATTCACTCAAAAGTATGGCATATTATAATTTCAACATATTTTTGATGTGGAAAGGAGTAAACACACTCTATGAAAATGGAGATTTGTTTCTAAAAAGCATTGATCTCTCAAGCAACCATCTCATAGGAGAAATACCAAAGGAAATGGAGTATTTATTTGGATTGATTTCCTTAAATTTATCAAGAAATAATCTCAGTGGAGAAATCATTTCAAATATAGGAAACTTCAAATCACTTGAATTTCTTGATTTGTCAAGAAACCATCTTTCAGGCAGAATTCCTTCCAGTCTGGCTCACATTGACCGTCTCACTATGTTGGATTTGTCAAACAATCAACTTGAAGGAAAAATTCCAACTGGAACACAGTTGCAGACATTTAATGCTTCAAGTTTTGAAGGTAATTTCAATCTCTGTGGAGAACCACTTGATAGAAAATGTCCTGGAGATGAGCCAACAAAACCTCAAATGCGAACAACTGATGCAGGAGATGACCATTCAATATTTTCGGAAGCATTAAAGATGAGTATGGTGATAGGATTTTTCACTGGTTTCGTTGGGTTGATAGGCTCAGTATTGTTACTACCCTCTTGGAGAGAAATTTACTCTAGATTCTTGAACAATCTGGTATTCAAAGTCTTCATGTGGTAAAAGCAACAAATCTACCTAGTAAGTTTCTCTCCAATGGATGAATAAGTGGTAGGTACTTATTTTCTTTCTTACTCTTTTTTTATGGTTTAACTGAATCAAATACGATTTATTCCATCGAAACTGCACTGCTTTAACTTGTTTCCAAGAACTAAAATTAATTTTTATTTATGCAGGATCTCCTAATCCCACTGTATGCAATGAATGCAGCTTTTGGTGTTATAGAATAATGGAGTCAACAGACACCCTTGGTTGTTTGGTTATGGATAGGATAGTATGAATAAATGGTACTTTGTTAAAACTTTCAAGTTTGGCAGTTTTTGAATGGAAATGTTATTGCTTCTGCTATCAAGTTGATAATGTAATAAATTGAATAATGTAATTTTATTAAAAATATAAACCCCCAATTGTCTTTAAAAATATCAAATGAAGTCATGTCTTTAAGTTCAAGAAACTAAAATTGTTTTAATTAAAAATCTAAGTGCTCAACTCTTACCAACCACATTGACATACGTAATGGGTTTATTTATAATTCCATCTTTAGTTATGTGCATGCCATCATCATAATATCTAAAACACCCACCCAAGTGAAACAAAGCAAAAATTAATCTAAAAAGGAAAGGATGATAATGAGAAACATAAATGAATATTATGTTGTTGCCATATTTTGACACCACGTTTTCACGCTGTCATATTTCAAATTTGCCATACTCTTCATTCAATTCATCTGACTCAGAAGTCATTCATAAGTCATTCATATCATTCAAACATCATTCACCTGTATACGATACCTTTGACCACCTTGTTCATTTGCATATACCTGTTTATTGATCATGCACTCAGAAGTCATTCATATCATTCAAACATCATTCACCTGTATACGATAACATCATTAGTTTAAAAGGTTCATGACTTCAACTGGATTGTCTCATCATTTGGGTATATTGAGGATTTGATCAGATGACTACGATTGGTGCTCTTATTATTACTTATGGGACAAGATATTGTGAATTTCAAGAAGATGCTATTAGTCTCCAATGGATTACAATTTTTAAGTCAAATCAAGTCATTACTTGGAAAAGAAGAAAGTGCATACTACAGTTGACTTTTGGTCAAAGTCAACTATGAAAGTTGACTTTTTTGACCTAATCCTTGCGTTATACCACGAAAAATGAGAACACGACGCTCGCGAAGCTCAATCGACACTTAAGGGATGGACTTAATAGAATCGTCACCAAACTTTATTTATTCCCAAATAGGAAAAGGGAAAATATCAATAAATCCCTGTCGCTACGCAAAAAATACAGAGGCACCACTAAACTTTATTTATTCTAGAGGAAAGGAAAAATATCGATAAAACCCCAAAAGGTAAAGAAAATAGACGTCGCAACCAAATTCGAATTCGGAAGTTGGTTATGCAAAAGGAAGGTATTAGCACCCCTTATATTCGTTGTACTCAACGAGAACAATTTTTATTGTTCTTTGCACGAATATGTGTTATTATCAAAAGGCTACTTGTGAAAGGGGAAAAAGAGTTTATAATTAGTGTGCTCGCCAAGGATTAAGGTCCTGTGTGTTGGTTATTTTTAGAGAACCATGTTAATGTTCGCGTCCTAGAAGTTAAATGTTGCTTGTATGCTTGCGCATGGGAGACTTAAGCGTTGTTTGTATTGCGGTAAAACGGAAGAAACATGTCCTTTATGAAAGATTTTGAATAGAAACCCTAAGGGGAAAAAATGAATTTGATGACTGAGTTTGATTTTAGATTTGAAAAAGATTGTTTTGATTTGAATTGCATTAACATCTAAGAACGGAGGTGAATATTTTGAATAACTAAGGCCTAGGCCCCATACTCAAAGATACTCTAGATAAACATAAAATTAATCTCTCTCATCGTTTTGTATTGCTTAAGACTCATGGCGCGCAATTCACATCGTATATTAAGTGTTTTTGAGATTATTTACAAAAATGGTTTTAGTCTTAAAAGAGGAAGAAAAGAGGAAAGTAGAACTCCCAGGGGTTGAGGTATTGATATCAAGTCTACCTGCAGCATCTGTATGGAAGAATACTTATTAGTTATTAGACTTGAATTGCACTAAAGTCCATGAACGAATGAGAATACTTTGAATAATTAGGGTCTATTGTTGTTTGCTTTCTACGTGTTTACGTTGAGATGTCACTACTACGTAAAACCCATTTAACAACGGTTGGGAAAGATGTATCATCACGCGGGCGCAGGCGTTGTTATGTAGAGTGTTGTTGTAAAATGATACTTATAATGACGACCCATTAACCGTTGTAATAACCTGGAAAAAGCGCACCATATCACAACGGTTTCTTAAACGAACCTTCGTGATAAATATAATGGACCTAGGTTCGATTCCAAGTTGGGCCGTTTTAATATTTTTTTTCTGGATAACGTGCGTTATATTATAACGGTTATGACGTATAACCGTTGTTATATATTTGTTGGGTTAACAAATATAATTCTGCTTTTCTATGTAATCCCATTTTTTAGCCTATTTATTGTTCATCATATCACAACAGAAAACATATTCAGGGTTAAGTGATGAGTTTACCATATATGTGATAAAGTTTTCTTTCAAGTTCATATATTCAAGGTTATGTAATGAGTTTACCACATATGTAAATATTTTTAATAAGAATAAGGCAACAAAATGCATGTTTCATATAAAGTAAACTCCAACAAAATGCAAGTTTATATTTAATACATCAAAATTAAAATCTTGAATATTGAAGACAATAGAGACACTTTTAAGTTTTAATTATCAAATCTAAATGCCCTAGCTGACATAAAATTACTCCAACCAAACGGTGCTTCGTCGTCATCATCTGAATCGACCGTAGTTGTACTCCTTCTCTTTCTTCTTGATCTCCTTCTTCTCCTTCTGGCTCGCATTTCTTGCAAGGCAGCCGCCTGTTGGGTCTGTACAACTTGTTCGGGCTAAACAACTGGTTGGACCTCTATAGCCTCTGCGACCTGGACAACTTCTTGGAAATCTACAGCATCTACGACCTGGGCAACTTCTTGCACATCTACATCATCTTTAACCATACGCACAGTTTGTTGGGCTTCTAGGACAACTTCTTGAACATCTACAGTTTGTTGGACTTCTTGGACTGCATTGTTGGAACTCATTTTGATTAATTCTCTTCAATGATGCTGCTTGTGTGATGGTAAAAAGAGGAATAACGTATTTATAATGATTTCTCTGATTCTTCATCTTCTCTTTACATTGAAAATTGAATCGTTTTAGTTGAAAGTCATTATTATTTCTTTAATTCAAAAACCATTGCTGATTCTTCATCTTCCTCATTCATTTTTTATTATATTCTTACTTAAGATGGGGCATTGAAAATCCAATATTAAATAAACTAATATATGCCCTAATGCTATTTACATAAGAAGTGGTAATGTGTGTAAGGAATAATGGGCCCTAAGATGCCACACCATGATGTTCCTATAAATTTTTGTTATGTATAAAACAATACTAAAGTAACCTGTCACAAAACATTAAGTAATGATGATATAAAAACATTCATTGATGATGCATGTGCATGGTTACGATGACAAAATTTAGATTAGAAGTTTTAGTACACAAACATCAAACTGGATCAGATTACGAATAAATTAAGTTTGAAGTAGAATAAAATAGAAGTGACATGCTTATTTCCAGGACTGCTACCCAAAAAAACATGCACAGTCTGCTTTGATGTCATTGTTCCATTTAATCCCTGAATAGCTTCCTCAGCATTCTTTCTGTTACAGAAACAACTTGAAGGCATTAAAACATAACGTATATGGCAAGTGAGGCATAAATAACACACTATTGATGATACCTAACACCAAGTTGAACATCAGGCCTACCAGATTTCTTGCAAAACATTGCAGAACCCTGATAAAAGGAATGAAGATGTTGAAGAATACCTGATAACCTTTGCAAAACTTTGCAAAACTTTACAGAACCTTGATAGCATATGAAACATGTACTCTCATACTGGCTTGAGCATATACAACATAAACAAAGAAAAAAAGAATGAAGATGTTGAAGAATACCGTACTCTCATACTTTGAAGAATGAAGATTTTACAACATAGCTGAAGTAAGAATATTTAAGCATATACAACATAAACCAAGATAATAGGAATAAAGCTATTGAATAGTACCGTACTGAGAAGGATGAAGATTTGAGCTCCAAATAAATGGATACGAAGAAAGGAAAGATTACGCCACCGATGTCATCTTTGGCTCGCTTGTTCGCCTAGGGCGTCTTATGAAAGAAATACAGATTAAGTTTTGTTTTAAATTTATCAGTAAACCATTAAATCTCGGTTGTGTTACTCAACCGTAGTGGAAATGTGAGTCCTCTAACAACGGTTTACTTCCTTCACCGTTGTAAAATCATTTACATTTTATTTTTTAAATAATGGACTTAAGTGACACAAGCCTATAACAACGGTTGTTTAAACTAGCCGTTGTAAAATTATTTACATTTTATTTTTTAAATAAAGGACTTAAGTGACACACGCTTAATGTACTCTAAAAAATGGAAAAAATGAAGTTGCTGATAATCAAAGCTTGTCACACATCATTTATTACTACGGGTTTTATAGGCAATCGTCATTAAATCACTATTTATATATCCAACTACTCATTGGGCGCGAAAATTTAATTTATTACAACGGTGTATATTTCTTCCGTTGTAAACCTGGCGTTGTTGTTTGCACGTTTTGTAGTAATGTGTTATTTTAAAGCAAATATGTCACATGCAAGTATACATGTATGTTTGATTGCAACAAGTAATAAAATAAGAGATCGTACCCATAGGGAGTGGAATTGATGTAGCTTTTAACTTTAAAGTATTTAACTCTTGTTTTAAACTAGTATGAGCAAGGTAACAAAATACTAATAATAATAGAAACAAGAAATTCACACAACAAACTAAAATACTAAATAAGAGGGGATAACATATTAGAGAGAATGATTGATGAGCTAAGATCCATTAATATATTATTTCTAAAATGTATCCATGATGTTAAGTGTCGTGCCTCAAAAGGTCAGAACGTGATCTAGTGGTGTATCTATACAACATCAAAGCATGCATAACTAAGGCAAGGGAACAAATATCTAAGCCTCACTTATAACCCTAAAATGCGTCTTGTTTTAATTCTAAAAATCTTTATGGTCTCAACTTCTTATCTCTAAGCAAGTTGAATTAAGTGAATATCTCTATCCTACTTTATTAACCACTTTTGTTATGAAATCCACGTGTTGTTGGATCTCTCTCAACAACACGCTTGTACCTTTTTCTAAGTTCATCATTCTAAGAAGCAGGTGTATAGAATAAAAACACATAACAAAATAAGACACTATTCAACACATCATTTCAACATAAAACAACTTTATATTAACTTCACTTTGCTCATCAAATATGAGTTTAGCTCATAATGAGTTGAGTACAAACTACTGGAATGAAACTACAGGATGTCATATTCTTAGCAAAGTTATGTAAAAGAAGTGACAACCTAGTAATAACTTGAAGATCCCTTACGTTGGATAAACAGCAACATATCTCTTCGGTCACGTCAACTCCAAGCAGTAAATACAAGATTTGATGAGAAGAAGAAAACTCACTAATTCTTCCTAACCCTCAAAATGAAATAACTAATACTGAAAATAAATCTGAGTGTGTGTAATCTCTAGCTCTTGGTCTCTCTTTTTCTCTGATGGACATGGCTTGCTTTTATAGACTTTGAGTATGAGTGTGGAAATTGATGGGTCTTGGATCATGGGCTTTTGATAAGAATAAGGTTCGGCCCATATCAAATCACTAAAAATTACAACTGTCCATTCTCCCTTCGTGAACAAGTTATCTAGTACAGACAACATTGGGAGACGAGGTGTATTTGGCATGCTACTGTAGTGGGTAGTGGCGCAGAGCAGACGGCGGGTGGCGGGGTGCAGGATGCGCTTTTGCAGGCATGGTCCCCACTGTACTACCTTTTGTCCTCAAGCTTCTTTGATCTTATCTTTATGCTCTTGCTCTTTATTGACACGAATCCTTGCCACGTGTGCCCTAATGATAAAAAAATCCTTGCAAGCTCTTAGTGAATTTGCAGATAACAAGACTTAACATCTTCATTCTATTAATCTTAATTCTACTCCAGACTGTGTCTTGAGGTGTCATGCCTCAGCTTGCCTTTATCAGATTCTCTTTAAAACAAAAACACACAAAAAACCATAAAAGGTGCACCTAGTGCACTTAGGGTAAAAACATACTAAAACAAGTAAATATATATAAATCCTAATTAAACCTAACTAAAATCATAAGAGAAAATGGGTCATCATGACACACTAAAATAGCGTTATCACTCCCCCAAACTTGAACTATCATCTGTCCTCAAGTGATGCGTCAGTGAACGACAAAAGAGATTTTCAAGAACAAAGTAGGATCATATTAGTGAAGGGGCTCAATCATTTAATGGATAAATAGCCTGGGTAGGGAAGTAATTGGCGCAACTCAGCCTATTTTTAGCCCAAGAGATGTTATTACCAAAGTGACTAGACACCTACTGTCACACCATTACTCTTCAGAAGAATGAGCTAATTTTCCTTTGTGATTCCAATTTGAGTACTCTTGTGAATTAGGTTTTCTTCCTCTTGGGTTTTAAGATGGAATTTTGTCCTGACTCTTCTATTGACTTTGACTTTCACATTCTAGATCACACCTTTCCAATTTATTTTCTTTTCCCTTTCTATTTTTTTTTAACTCAACACTCCAACTTTTCACTCAACGAGATCTCACTTGTAATGAGTCCAACTGGCTATTGTGATGAAGATGTTGGGTGTTCCTCCAGTTTCAGGCATATGAACTTTTCATCAAGAGTGGTCTTTGCCACCTTTATGCACACTTTTGTGTGTTTTATTAGCAACGATTAGGGTGTTCTCTTCTTTGTGTGAAGAGTTTAAATCTTTATCAAAGTCAGTTCATCCTTCCAGAGTAATTCCCTAAGGTTTCTACTTGCTTCATAACTTCCAACAAATAAGTTTCTGAATTTTTTTTTACTAATTCAGCAGACTAGTGGAGGCGGGATAAAGGTTATCAGTATTCTTTTACAACAACACCCTAGGTAACAACTTGACTTTGTTTCCACAGATTCACAGGCAGACTCATCATCCTGTTTTTATTCTAAGCACAAAAAGAATAGTTTTCTGATCCTTGGTTGTTCTTTACTTAACACTCAGTTATCCTAAAAAAAACTATTCATGCAAAATGAAATTGAATTTAAACAAGAATAAACTATGCAAACAAAAATTTTAACCTAATACGCAATCAAACAGAAATTTTAGCATAAACCAGTTTAGTTAATTTTCCAGACATCAAACTTTGGCCAAAAACACGGCCTCCAAAATACCTAAGCAAATATCCAAGTAAAATAATACAGCAAACATCCTAGCAAATTGTCATCCTAACATAAGCAGAAACAAATTGAAATAGAAGATAGAGGAAAGAAAGAGAGAAGGTCAAGCTTTTATTTGCCTCCCCCCAAACTTAAAGTAAGGACAGTGTCCTCACTGTTAAGTGTCAAGGGAAGGCAAGACTAGGCTTGCCTCTGAATGATACCCATAAGGCTATTGCGCACAGGCTGAATGTCTTCTCTCTTTTTCTTCTTGGCTTCCTTCTTTGCGACCTTTGGTTTCTCAGGCTCCTTGGCTTGTTCCTTGAAGACTTCAAGCGTGATAACTTCTTCCTGCACAGGTTCCCCCACAACAATCTTTTCTTTCTTCTTCAACTCCTTTTTCCTAGGGCTAAGTACCCGCTCTTGCACAATATTTTCCTCACTTTCTGCATATGTCTTCTTAACCGGGGTCACAACGGGAGTAGTCACAGTTGTGACTATCAGTTCTTCACCCTTGCTTGACTCACTGTTAACTTCCTCGCCTTCAACTTTTTCTTCAATTTTTTTCTCTTCTGCCTTCAAGGATCCAGAGGAGGATTCCTCAGTTGTCGAATAATACTTAGGTAAACTATCATCCACAAGTTGATCTTCATTGTCGCAACGTGAAAAACAACCGGCGGAAAAATAGAGTCGCCATCGAACGTTATTTATCCCAACGGGGGAAAGGAAACAATCAAAGAAACCTCAAATGGGAGAAGACATGGTCATCGCAACCATAGTCTGGGTTCGGGATTCGATTATGCGAGAGAAAGGTATTAGCACCCCTCGTGTCCGTTGTACCCAATGGGATCCACTATTGTTGTTCTAATCAAAAGGGTATGTTATATAAAGGCTACTGCTAAACTAGAAAGGAAAAAGAAAAAGTGACTCAGTAGGACTTTGTCGTCTTAGGCCTACGTATTCCCTCGGGAGTGGGAAAGTCAGAGTCAATGTAGTTCGGAGGACTACAGGTGAATGGGGGGATTGTACTCGCCAAGACATCGCCGTCTTGTGCCTACATATCCTCATTCGGACGAGAATGAAGAATTAGAGCAGTCGTAGTTCGACCTATGAATTGTTGGTGTCTTTTATGGACAAGGCTAAGCTCATGTTCCAGCAGTTAGGGTCGATGCCTGTTTGCAGTAGAACGGAGGTAACATGCCCTTTCTGAAAAAATGTTTGAACGGAGATCCCGAAGGACAAAATGGTTTGCATGTGTTCAAGGATTTTAGAGAAGTGGATTGACTTTGTTTGTGACGTATACCGCACTAAATTCTATGACATAGGATCGAATACTTCGCGCTAATGATCCAAGCGTATCGCGCACGAAGTACCCTAAGATGAGATTAGAAATGCATCCGCTCATCTTCTCCTATGTGCTTAAGGCTCGTGGCACACAATACACATCGTAGTTATTAAGTATTTTACTTGTATTAAGAGAGAGAAGAGAGAGACGCACTATAGGTCTAAGGGAGACTTGGTCCTAAATGTTGTCATGTCAAATGGTCTTATAGTTAAGTTTGAAGGGGAATTCTTATCCTAGAAGTTATCATGCGAGAAAATTGATCCTAAAATCTAATTTCTACCTCAATTTAATTTATCGAAGATAAAATTGCATCATGTCACGTCATATAATCATCAGGGTCCTGCCTTGAAATTACGTACTAGTTATGAAGATTTCCATAAGAACTTGCGACAATATGTAGCGAGCGATTTTTGGACTGGTTCTTAAGCACTGGTCACTCTCTGCGGTTGAGTTTACTACAGGTCGATTCATTTTTTATCCTATTGTAAGCTGACTAAGGAAGGGAAATAGATGTCTCCAATTAACCCTGCTTGCATACTGAGTTTAAACAGCGGTCTGTTAGGTTACGAATGCTACAATGTGGGGGGCCTTTGTACTGGTTATTTGTATTTTTACCAATATGATTTTCTTTCTTTTTATCTAGGCAGAGGGTACCTGACGGGGAACAAGGATTAGGATGTTAGGAATGATGTTTTTTAATTACTTCTTTTGAGTGATGGGATTTGGGTTTTTTGTTTAGTGTGCTCGCTAAGATCTTTTCTTTCGATCTTATGCCTACGTATTCCCGTTTATCGAAACAGGGAAATCAGAGCGTTCGTAGTTCCTCCTAGTCTATGGGAGGAAATGGTTTTGGTGTCTTGTTCAAAGCCCAAGACGTGAAGCTAAAGGGTAGTTTGTATCTTGTTCAAAGCCCAAGATGTGAAGCTGAAAGGTCTCAACTTTAGAGAGAATTTGTCATCTCTAAAGAGGGAAGAAGGAGAATTACTTTAACCGGGATACGCGGATCCTAGCAATGCCATAATTTTCGAAGAAGGGGTTTTTTAACCTGGAGGAGAAGACTTTAACTCAGTATAGAGCAACGCCATCTTTCCTTAGGAATTCTTCATGCTAAAAGAAGGACAGTGGCATGGATATAGATGATCCAAAGGCTTGCCGCTTATAACGATTAGATGAAAGGGAAGGAGTTGTTGATGTTTGTGTATTGTGAACGAGGCACAGGTTTGATGCTAAAAGGTTGATTGGATCAACTAGTGGTTTTCTTATACGAAGCCTAAGAGGAGGCTAATATGTGTCTCGTACAAAGCCCGAGAGAGAGGCTAAAAAGGTTCGACTCAGTAAGAGAATCCTTTATACTCAACAAGAAAGTGTTTTTGTATCTCGTACAAAGCCCGAGAGAGAGGCAAAAATTTGTTTGGCTCAATAAGAACCTTTTTGTATCTCGTATAAAGCCCGAGATGGAGGCGAAAAGGGGTGATTGACTCAACGAGGGAGTCTTTTATGTGTCTCATACAAAGCCTGAGAGAGAGGCTGAAAGTTATTTGACTCAATGAGGAAGTCTTTTTGTATCTCGTATAAAGCCCGAGATGGAGGCTAACGTTTTGTTCCGCTAGGGATAATTATTTGTACAAAGCCCAAGAGGAGGCTATCATGCTGGTGACTGTTTTAGTTAAGTGACAGGTCCAGTACACTGATTTTGAAAGAGAAAATCAGTTCTTATATGAGCAACACTGTACTCGAGGATTTGGCCTGAGGATCGGGATTGTTCCCTGTTCTTTAAGGAAACAGGGAAATCCGAAGGGTATTGAGACTGTCCGAGTCTATGGGTTTTCTCCCTATTTAAAGAAAGGGTCACTTGAGAATGTCTTTGAGACTCAAGGAAAACAGACTGTCCAAGTCTAGAGTTTTATCTTTTGTACTATGCTTTGAGAAACAGTAGTAGACTCTGGAAAGGATTGTTCTATGAAGATTACTAGGTTCTGTTCCTATACCTCTAGGAGGTCGTCGGGACAATTTGTACGAAGCCCAAGAGGAGGCTGGAAGCTTTTAAGAAGCCGATCGGTCCTTGTATTAAGCCCAAGAGGAGGCTATCATTCCCGGAGGAAAAGATCATTATACGAAGCCTAAGAGGAGGCTGTGAATACTTCTAAGAAGCCGACGGGTCCTTGTACTAAGCCCAAGAGGAGGCGGGATTGCTTTTAAAAAGCCCGAGGGTCCTTGTACGATGTCCAAGAGAAGGCCGATGCTTTTAAGAAGCCCGTGGGTCCCCAAACCCCGAGAAATTCAAGGCAATGCTATTCACCGAGAATAGATCAAAGTCAGGAAATTTCGAGAATTTGGAAGAAACTCAAAGATTCCATTCACGGAGAATACATTCATCTTTGGGAGTAGAGTTTCTTAACGATTCCTAATGAGGACAGCCTGAGAGAAGACTGTATCTGGTGATCCTATTTTGGGATCTAGGTGTCTATTTCTACGAATAAACGAAACGGCGTCACCTAGTGCTAGACGTAGTTGCCGGGGAAACTCTAAATATCTATACTATTATTACACAGTCGATATGAGTTTATGAAAGGAGACTTACAGTGAGCAGCCCCACAAAACAGTTATATGTATAGGAAAGCAGTAAATGAAAGCGATAACCACTTACTCGGTTGTAGAGCTTCCATGCTGTTTTGTTAGTTGTTCAACAAAGAAAAATTGAAAACAACAATATATTCAAAATCAAATGAGAAAGTGCTTTGAAAAAGAAAGATTAGGGCTTGCAGCTCAAGGAGAGGCCCAGGGTTTTATCAGTGATTGCACTGTCGAATTTATACAGAGGGACTTATACAAGTGACTGTGGCCGAAAAAGGTTTTCTGTACAAAGGGATGGGTCTTACACTCTCTCAAGAGGCCCAAAAAGTGTTTAAAGAAAAAGAAATGAGTCTTACTACTCGAGGGTAGGCCCAGATGATTTTTGAAAAGGGCGACGATCGCGCCGTTTGTTTTTTGACGGTATCGGGACTTATACAATAAGTGAGGCCCAAAAATGATTTGGTCAAAAAAAGATTGGGTCTTACACTCTATTAGAGGCCCAAGAGTTTTGAATGGGTCTTATAACTCGAGGAGAGGCCCAGATGGTTTTTCAACGGATGATGATCGCGTCGAACTTTTTTTGCAATACAACGGGACTTATACAATAAGTGAGGCCCAAAATTTAGGGTTGTATTTACAAAGGGTTGGGTCTTACACTCTAAATAGAGGCCCAAAAGTTTTTTGAAAATGATTTATGAGGGTTGAATTAATCCAAAACCCTAATTTGTTTTCAAAAATGTATTTAATTGAATAAAAATTCAATTAAATTGATCAAAAATTGTTTAACACATGGAAAAAAATTGTGATCTTGGATTAATGCTTCAAAAATTAAGTATTTACCTACAAAATAATTAGAAAGCATTAAAAGTTGCAAAATCAATGTGGAAAAAATATTTAAAATGTCAAAAACAATTAAAATATTAATTCTTTGCAAAAATATCAATTATATAAAACAAATAATATTTTTGGGATTTTCTTGGAAAATAAAATATTTTAACATTTTTGTGAATTATTAAAAAAAGAATCAACTCAAAACCATTAAAACTCAGAGAGAAATTAATTTTTGAATCAATTAAACAAAATCACAAAATTCAAATATTCAAATATTTGAAAAAAGGCGCCAAGAACACGCGCGTGTTCTAGGTTTGCCCAGATTTGCATTTTCTATCCAATCTCACTGAATACTTGATTATACCATGCAATCCACATATCATTGTGCTCGTCTCAACCTCACGATCATGTCTATGTACATTAATTTCATTTAAATTAAACATACAACAAGAAATCACGAAGAAACCTCAAGAACCCTAATTTCTGCATGAAGGCTAGGATTTTTGATACACGATTCAAACAATGCAATTAATTGAGGGAAAACATTCCATGCATGATTATGAACATATGGCCAAATTATTGTGCGAGGAAATATGCATAGATTGAGAGATGACCAAGCTTAGGCTTACCTCCAAGTCGTGACAGCAAGAGCAAATTGATTTTTGAGTTGGAGGTGTTACAGATGAGTGTTTAAGCACTTGGACACCTCAAATACATCATATGTGATGTGTTTGAGCAATTGGAATTGATTGCTTATGGCTGCAACTCAAAACCCGATAGTGGTTACTCAAAAACAAGAAAACTTGAAGTTCAAGAAAGAATGAGAGAAAGCAGTGTTGTAACTGGCTTTGGTGTGAGTTGAATGATCCATTGAGACCTCTATTTATAGGCGATCAACTCTTGTCTTGGAGGAATAGTTAATGGCAGCTGGATCAGATCACATTTGCATGGATTGGCTTGGCATAAATGCCTCTTGAACTAGGCATAACAGCTGCTCCAAATAGATCAGCTATGCCTTGACTGAAATCACATTCTTCAGATGTTTTTAATGTTGTTTAATCAGAGAACTTGATTGAGGAGAGTGAGAATCTTGACAATGCACTATTCCACATAAATGTACTTTGAATTCAAGGCAAAATGTGCCAAAGTGGATGAATTCCAAGTTGGAAGGTTCCTTGGCTTTTTGACTCAGATTTATCAGTTGGATTAGATGCAATGTGATTGGTTTAAACATAGGTGGCATGCTGATCCTCAGTTTTTGGTTCAAAATCGTGTGAGATAAGCAAACATGCAAACTGATTTTTCCAAAACAGCTTGCAGCAGCATGACTTTGGGCATGGATTTCTCATGGCTTGAGTTGAATCAATTCATGCTGTTGAGCCCTTTGAATTCTTGGCAACATATGCAACAACATTGATGTTTAACTTTGGACTTGATTCAGCTTGCAACTATGTGAAAAGATCTCACAAGTTTTGGTGTTTCAACACAAAATCTGTTTTAGACAGAATTTTTCTAAGTGTTGGAAAATGGTATTCTTTCACATTTTCAGCCACTTTGGCTCACTCATAGCTCAAAATCCATGATGAATTGGAGTTAGGCCTAGTTGAAGTTTTTGTAGAGGGTAATGAGGTCTACAAATCCAGCTTTGGATGGAAAAAATTGGCCTTGTGATTTAGGAGTTATGGTCCTCCAAAGTTGGTACTCTAGCCACTTTATTTTTAACTTAGAAATTTTTCTAAGTTATTATGGTTACCCCTTTTACAAGTTATCCCACTTTCTTTGATTTTTCTTGATGAATGATGATTTAAATCATACATTAACATCATTTTAGGGTTAAAAATCCATTTTGGTGAAAAATCTCAAAAAGTAAAAGTTGACTTTTTGTGCACAGTTGACTTTTTATCAGATGAATTCCAAACTATGCAATTCTTCAGGAAATCATGTCTTTGACCTAAATCAAACTTGATGGAAATGTTCCATGGGTGTCATAGGGTATATTTATTCATGTCCTAGGGTTTGGGAGCATGTCCTGGTCAAAAGTCAAAGTTACAGTTGACTTTTCTCGCGAAACCCTAATTGTGGTACAGATGAAATTGAGACTTGTTGCTCAAGCTTCTTGGATCAATCCATTGTTCCAAATGGATCAATATGGTATATTGGAGACCCTCAAATCATGTCTTGAGGTCTTGGCTCATGATTTGTCTCAAAAGTCAACTTAGGGGTGAATTAGGTCAAGAAACCCGAATTCCTGATTTTTGATGTATGCATCCCCTGAGGCAAAATTGACTTGATGCTTGGGTTCATGAGGTTCCATGAAGTATATTAGGTTATGTTTTGGATCATTGGCTTGTGCCCAGATGAAATTTTTCATCTGGAGGCCCTGGGCGATCAAAACCCTAATTTGGTGACACTGTCGATCTGGAGACTTAATCCACCTAGAAGGGAGCAGCCTTGTGCTTAATCCTTGAAGTGGGAGTCCTTTTTGATCCTTTGTGGATTCTTTGGAGGTTAGACAAGTTGAAGATCATGTCACTTCTTGATTGATCCTTTGTCTAAGGCTCAGAGAGGGCTTGAAACCCTAATTCTGTTTGTAGTGAATGCTCAACAACCCTTGAGGCATTGACGAGGCATAAAGGTACATCCATATTGTGATGATGATTTGCACAATGATGGGAAATCTTAGTGGTCAAAATTTGGGGTATGACAGATGCCCCTATTTAATCTTCTTGGACCCAAAGGTGCGAATGACGAAGGTATTCGGGCATTCGGGGTGCAAGAGGATTAAATATCGGAATATCCGAAATTTTGATGGCTATGAATGGCAGCTTGCGCATTCATCTTCTTTTGCTAAGCAATGATGCTTAGAAAAGGTAAACTTCCCCTTGATCCTGGTTTCCTACCAAGGAATTGGTCTTAGTTTCTTTTGAGATGAACTTCCCCTTGATCCTGGTTTCCTACCAAGGAACTGGTCTAAGTCTCTAATTTAAACTTCCCCTCGATCCTGGTTTCCTACCAAGGAACTGGTCTTAGTTTCTTTTGAGATGAACTTCCCCTCGATCCTGGTTTCCTACCAAGGAACTGGTCTAAGTCGCTGATTTAAACTTCCCCTCGATCCTGGTTTCCTACCAAGGAACTGGTCTTAGTTTCTGAAATAAACTTTCCCTCGTTCCTGGTTTCCTACCAAGGAACTGGTCTTAGTTTCTGAAATAAACTTCCCCTCGATCCTGGTTTCCTACCAAGGAACTGGTCTTAGTTTCTTTTGTCAATAAACTTTATTGACAAGGGACGCTATTCATAGCGGCTTTCCTCAAACTTCTCGCCGAATTTTCCTGGGGAGATGCCATTTGGCGGAAAAAATTTTGATGTCAGACTTGCTGGGGAACCCTATCATCTGAATTGTAGAGGTGCACAAACTTCTCTGTTGGAGACGCCATTTGTCGATTCTACTGGGGAAAGCGAGTTTCTTGAGAAACTGCTTCCGCTTGGGGGTTTTGCATCATACTTTTCTTGGGATCTTCCCAGAGAAATGCCATATGATGGGATCCAATTTTGAGGTTCCGATGACCTTTTCATCAGCGGCTTTTCGGAGAAATACTGATGTACTACCGAATCTCTGTTTAAGAGGCTTTCCCTAGGGATTTTCCTTAATCTGGGATAGCAAGGATATCATCTTCAATGGCGAAGAGTGACATCTGTTGAAGGTTTCTCTGGCTTTTCAGAGGTTCAAGTTATCAAAGTGGCCAATTTCCGACTCTGATCTAGAGATACACTGGAAACGAGTTCGATTGGACACAACACTTCCTGACAAAGCAAGAACTGACAAACTCGATCGAGAGGACGGTTATCACGGCAGGATAAGACCGACCCAAGTGATAGTGATGCAGTATGAAATGTGAATGCAAATCAAATGCATGATGTATGTATGTATATGCTGACAAAACAGACGCGATATACAAAACAATAGATGAACACGACTGAATACTCGGCCATCGCGGGGACGAAGAAGTACCGTTGGTTCAAAATAGCAATTCCACCTTGCTTAGGAGAAGTAGTCCCTGTTGGCAGCTATGCTGGTCGGGCTTAGGAGATGAGAACTCGGCCGAGGGTGTCAGACGAAACAAGGTCTCCGACATAGTTGATCCTTCACTCAGGCGCACTGGCTTAGAAGGAGTACTTTGATTCTGCACTTTGAGGCTCGCACGCCTTTGGAGACGCAACCGACATTCTTTTGATGTTCACAGTCAAAAGAAATGCCATATTTATTTAAAAGCAGAAAAAGTTTAACAAGTAAATTCGTTTTGTTTTATTTCAAGAGTCGCTGATTAAGTTAAACAACGTCGTTCTGTAAAGCTAAAACAAGTAAGAATTACAAACGAAAGCACAAGGGCTCAAATTTTATTGATAAGATGGAGATCAGCCAAACGCGTGATTCCAAAGAGTATATACAAAGTTCGAAAATGGTAATTTACAGGGAAAAGGGCTACATTGAAACATAACGACCACTATCCTTCTACCAACTTTGAATTCGGGACATCCTGAGCTTCTGTCGAAGATGACCTTGAGTGGAGAGTTCCTCCGATGGATGGTGTAACTGCTGCGGAGGTACTTTCCTCTGTTGAACATAGTTACTTGCCATTATCCCTAATTTTTTCCTGGATTGTACTTTGATGTTTCTAATCCACCGGGATGATTTTTTTCATGTCTCTAACTTTTGCCTGGACCGCCCTTTTAGGTTTTCAATCCATCGAGACGTTTTTTTTTTTTTAGTTTAGGCGAAGTATTTCTTGACTACATCAACATTCGTGGGGTAGGCAAATTCCTCTCCGTCCATGGTTGCAAGTCTCAAGGTGCCGCCTGAGAAAGCTTTCGTGACCACATAGGGGCCATCATAATTCGGGGTCCATTTGCCCCGAGTATCAGTGAGAAATGATTGTATCTTTTTTAGCACGAGGTCTCCTTTTCTGAAGACACGAGGTCGAACCTTTTTGTCGAACGCCCTTTTCATTCTTTGCTGATACAACTGACCATGGCATAGTGCCGTGATTCGCTTCTCTTCGATCAGATTCAGTTCGTCGTGTCGGCTTTGACACCATTCAGCTTCGGTGAGCTTAGCTTCCATCAATACCCGGATTAATGGGATCTCTACTTCTATGGGGAGCACTGCCTCCATGCCATACACTAGAGAGAAAGGGGTAGCCCCTTTTGAAGTGCGGACAGATGTACGATAACCGTGGAGAGCAAAGGGTAGCATCTCGTGCCAATCTTTGTACGTTACAACCATCTTTTGAACAATCTTCTTGATGTTCTTGTTAGCCGCTTCTACCACTCCGTTCATCTTGGGTCGGTAGGGAGATGAGTTATGATGTTCAATCTTGAACTCTGCGCACAACTCTTTCATCATATTATTGTTCAAGTTAGATTCATTATCCGTAATGATCTGGCTCGGAACACCATAACGGCAGATGATATTGTTTTTGAGAAATCGGACCATTACTTGTCGGGTTACATTAGCGTACGACGCTGCTTCGACCCACTTGGTGAAGTAATCAATGGCTACCAGGATGAACCGATGTCCGTTTGAAGCCTTAGGTTCAATCAAGCCAATCATGTCGATTCCCCACATGGAAAAAGGCCATGGGGAAGAAAGAAATTTGAGATGTGATGGCGGTACATGAATTTTGTCGGAGTATATCTGACACTTGTGACACCTCCTCATGTACTTGTAGCAGTCGGATTCCATGGTCAACCAATAGTACCCGACTCTGAGAATTTTTCTCGCCATTGTGTGTCCGTTGGCATGAGTGCCAAAGGATCCTTCATGAATTTCTTTCATAAGCATGTCTGCTTCTGGTCTGTCGACGCATCGGAGCAAGACCATGTCAAAATTCCTCTTATAAAGAGTGTCACCGCTTAGGAAGAAGCTTCCAGCTAGCCTTCTGAGGGTTTTTCTGTCCTTTCTGAGTGCCCCAGGTGGGTACTCCTGTTTCTAAAGGAAGCATTTGATATCGTGATACCAAGGTTTGTCGTCTATGACTGCTTCGATCGAGAAGATATAGGCGGGCCGTTCAAGGCGCATAACATCAATCTTAGGTAGGTCATTCCATCGGCCTAAGCTAATCATGGAAGAGAGAGTGGCTAAAGCATCTGCCATGTGATTCTTACCACGAGGGATGTGATGAAACTCAACTCTGTTTAAGAAGGGTAGCAACCTTCTTGCATAGTCTTTGTAAGGAATCAGTCCTGATTGGTATGTGTTCCAATCTCCTGTGATCTGGTTGATAACCAAGGCTGAATCGCCGTATACGTCCAAGTTCTTGATCCTTAGATCAATCGCTTCTTCGAGACCCATGATACAAGCTTCGTATTCGGCCTCATTGTTCGTACATTCGAACGTAAGTCTGGCAGTGCAAGGAATGTGGGTACCCTGAGAGGTAACAATGATTGCCCCAATTCCGTTTCCGTAATGATTAACTGCTCCATCAAAGATTAGTCCCCATTGGGAACCTGGTTCTGGCCCTTCACTGGGTAACGGTTCATCGCAATCTTTCATTTTGAGATACATGACATCTTCGTCTGGGAAGTCAAACCCGATTGATTCCTGATCGTCAATCGGTTGATGAGCCAAATGATCGGCTAAAATACTCCCCTTAACGGCTTTCTGAGCATGGTACTCTATGTCATATTCTGATAGTAACATTTACCAACGGGCAATCCTTCCCGTGAGAGCAGGTTTTTCGAAGACGTACTTGATTGGATCCATCTCGGAGACCAGCCAAGTAGTATGACGAATCATGTACTGGCGAAGACGTTTGGCTGCCCAAGCCAAAGCGTAGCAAGTTTTCTCTGGCATTGTATACCGAGTTTCACAGTCGGTAAACTTCTTGCTCAAATAGTAGATGGCAGACTCTTTCCTTTTGGTTTCGTCTTGTTGGCCAAGTACACATCCCATTGAGTCCTCTAGGACTGTGAGGTAAATGATCAGTGGTCTTCCTTCCACTGGAGGTGATAGAATCGGTGGATTCAACAGATATTCCTTAATACTGTCGAAAGTGGTTTGGCAGTCTTCTGACCAAACGCAATCCTGGTTCTTTTTCAGTAATTTGAAAATCGGCGCACACGTGGCGGTCATAAGGAATATGAATCTGGAGATGTAGTTCAAACGTCCCAGGAATCCTCTGACTTGTTTTTTAGTTTTCGGAGAAGGCATTTCTCAAATGGCCTTGACCTTGTCAGGATCAACTTCAATTCCTTTCTGGCTGACGATGAACCCTAAGAGTTTCCCCGAACGGACACCAAAGGTGCACTTGTTGGGATTCAAGCGGAGCTTGAATTTTCTTAAACGTTCGAACAATTTTGACAGATGTTCAACGTGCTCATCCTCTGTTTTTGATTTTGCAATCAAATCATCGACATATACCTCGATTTCTTTGTGTATCATGTCATGAAACAGAGTAGTCATAGCCCTTTGATAGGTTGCCCCGACATTCTTCAAACTGAACGGCATCACTTTGTAAGAAAAGGTACCCCATGGGGTAATGAACGAAGTTTTCTCCATGTCTTTCGGCGCCATTTTGATCTGGTTATAGCCCGAGAATCCATCCATGAAGGAGAAAACTTTGAACTTTGCTGTACTGTCTACCAGCATGTCAATGTGTGGCAAAGGGAAGTCGTCCTTTGGACTAGCCTTGTTTAGATCTCTGTAGTCGACACAGATTCTGACCTTTCCGTCCTTTTTAGGAACAGGTACGATGTTGGCTAACCATTGAGGATATTCAGATGTAGCGAGGAAACCCGCGTTGATCTGTTTCTGTACCTCCTCTTTGATTTTGATGGCCATGTCCGGGTGAGTGCGTCTCAACCTTTGCTTTACTGGCGGACATTCCAATCTCAACGGTAAATTATGTTCCACGATGAAGGTATCCAACCCAGGCATGTCCTGATAGGACCTAGCAAACACATCAGGAAATTCTCCGAGAAGCTTTATCAAACCCTCTCTGGCAGTTGGACTGAGCAGTGCCCCAATCCTGATTTCTTTTCTCTCTTTTTCCGAACCCAAGTTTACCGTTTCCAACGGCTCTTTGTGAGGTTCAATGGACCTTTCCTCTTGTCTGAGTAATCGGGAGATCTCTTCTAGAATTTCGTTGTCAACTTCTTCTTCAGCCCCAAATACCGGGAACTCAAAGTCGGGAGAAGGCATCGGATCGTATGTTTCAACAGGGTGTAAAACAAGCAATCTGCATGACGGTATGATTCGTGTTTAGAAGAGATGGAGAGAATGCAAGTGTGTGCAGTGTATTTCTTTTACTGCTTGTTTTTATTATTGAATGTTTTTTAGGATTACCATTTTCTGAGAAAAGCAAAAAGAGAAAACAATAAATAATGCAGAAATTACAGAACGACGTTATTTTATTAATGCACAACTCGAATCTTGAAACTACAGCCCTATAAAACAAAACTCTGTCGCTTCGGGCAAAGCGAAGAGGGAAAATTTACAGAAAGCGAGCCCTATCAAAACATCCGTTTCACCTGGGCAGGGTGAAAGGTTTAAAGATGGCAATTACTTTGACTGGTGAACGACCTTCGGAACATCGACAGCAACCCACTGGCGGCGAACTCCTCGGTGAATCACAAAGTCTGGCACCTTCCTTGATTTGTCTTCAGAAATGACGCTGATTTCAGGTGGAGCAGGATCATTGGAATCTGTCTCCCAGGCAGAATTGTCGTAGGAGGATTCCTCTGTTGCATTTTGCATAGTATTGGTGCTCTCAGCTGCATCTCCCCATCCAGTTGGCTGGATATCTTCGAGCCTGATACGAGAGCTTTCGGGAGCGGTGTACTTGACCATATAGTCGAATTTTCCACTTGGTTGTCCCAGAGTGTCCCAAACTTCTTTGGAACTGGAGGAGTCATCTCTCTCGATGACGTTGACCTCAGGAAAAGCGTAGTTGATGAACTCAAGTCCTGCAAACGTTGCAAATTCATCGTTATGCTGAGTAGTTTCGGAATGACCTGAGTGTTGATCCCATGACATGGTGGGGACACAGGTATTCTGTTCAATGATGCTCAGCTGAGTGTCATTACTCGGCTGACTTTCTGGCCCCAAGTCTCCTGGATAAGGTTGCCACATTGGCAGACCATCCATCGGGCCATAGTAGGTAGAGTCAAAGTTGTCTTTCATCAGAGTGTCTTCCTCTAATGAATTTGGCGGAGCACGGCATCCTTCCGGATCACAATCTCCATAGATCATTTCAACATCTGATCTGGGTATAAATCTCAGACTCTGTGCGGGATAGCAAAATGGAGTTTGCGTTTCGTCCTGCGACACATAACCGTCCTCGTTAAGATAGGGCTTCCATTCCTCATCTATGTCAAAGGGATCCTCTTCATTGATAGCATGGACTACTTGAGGCACTGGTTGGAGGAAACCTCCACTATGGAAGAAGTTCTGAATGGGATGAAGACTTTCATCGCTGGCAGCTGTCTGGGTACAGGTTGCAGAAAAACCAAGACCCTTCTTTGTTTTATTGTCAATAAGAATGACAAGTTGTCCCCATCCTTTTGTATCGGTACTCTCGACCGCTTTGATAGCATCCTTGTATGAGGAAATCGATGTTCCTCCTTCGGATTGATTGTTCTTGCTCACCGATAGTGCTTGGAACTGCGTTCCAATAACCTCTTCAGGTTCTATACCAGCAGATGATGACAAGTTACTCACAAGAAAAGCCTGTTCCCCACAGACTGTGACAAGTTGATCGTTCTGAACGAACTTTAGCTTTTGGTGGAGGGTTGAAGTAACCGCTCCAGCCTGATGTATCCAAGGTCTTCCTAATAAACAACTGTATGTTGCCCGGATGTCCATGACCTGGAAAGTGACTTGGAAAGTGCGAGGACCAATAGTTATGGGAAGATCAACTTCGCTGATAACTGCTTTTCTAGATCCGTCGAACGCTTTGACGACGACCTCGATGATTCTCATCGGAGGACCTTTGAATGATAATTGCATCAAAGTGGACTTCGGCATAACATTCAGGGCTGACCCTGTGTCTACCAGTACGCTGGCTAAAGCATCGTCCTGGCAGTTAACTGTGATGTTGAGTGCCATGTTATGACGGCGACCCTCTTCGGGTAATTCCTCATCACTAAATCCCAAATTGTTGCAGGAAGTGATGTTAAAGACAATACTATCGAACTGTCTGATTGTTACATCCTGTTCCACAAAGGCCTGCTCAAAGAATTTCTGTAGAGCCTCCCTGTGCGCTTCTGAACTGAGTAACAGTGATAATACCGAGATTTTTGAAGGAGTCTGTAACAGTTGATCAACAATGTTGTATTCACTCCTTTGGATGAGCTTAAGCATCTCATCTTTGTCTTTCGAAAGGTCGGGATTACTGGATTGACCGACTGGTGGATCGGGAGCTTCTGTCTGAAGTTCCTTTTCTTTGTTGGATTCCCCAACTCCTCGGTTGAAGATTCAACCGCTCCGTGTTACATGACTGATGTCTGCAATATTCACGACGGAGGGTAATGGAATTTCCTTTCCATTCTCAATTGTTGTTGCACCGTATTTGTAAGGTATAGCCTTAGCTGATTCATACGGTAGTGGTCCCGGCAGATAGATGACTATGGGAACCTTCTGATTTTTCTGACCATCATAAGTAATCTCGATCCGTTCCCGGTTGGGAACTTTGGATTCGTCAAGTAGAGGAATAATGGCAAAAACATCCCTGGTCCTGTGATGACCAGAGATCGCGACAACATCCTCAACTTACTCAGCAAGATAGTTCGGCGACCAATTGATGGGTCAAGAACCCAGATATGGACGAATTTATCCACGATCGAATTGACCCTGAAGAGCTGCTCTCACAAGGTAACACCCTTGGTTACTTTCCGAACAGATGCTACAACTGTCATAGTTGTGTGGGGGTACCTGGCCACGCCCACTGTAAATACAATGTAACCTCACTAGGTTAGCTTCCACTGATCGGACATCCTGACTCTAGCGCCGAGTGAGATTCCTGTTACTGATACTAATCTACTGAGTATCTTCATCCATATAGATTGGCATCCACCAATGATTTAACAAGTGCTGAAGTGCCTCCTGGACAAGGGTACAACCTTGATCGTTTTCGCAACCCGCTTTACAGCTTTGATAGTCATGTGAGATCAAGAATCCGAGTCGGACCTGCTCAGCATGTAACTCCACCAGGTTGGTATTCATCACGGGAATGTCGAAGACCTGAACCATGTTGATTTGATAGGGATTCCTATCATGGTAGTCTTGGATCCATCCAAGATCCATCTGACGCTGGAGGGCCTCTTGTATGAAAGAGCATCCCTCTTTGTTTACCGAGCAAGTCAGACAGGAACTGTAATCGTGCCATGGCAGATTATGATACTGGCTTTGCCTTGAGTGCATCGCAACCAAGTTGACATTCATTGTACGAATATCGTGGTTCTGAATGATGTTAGAATTCGTGTAGACCATGTTAACTCCACGAACTCTGTGCTCTTGGATCCATCTGAGATCCATCTGTTCCTGTAGAGCTGCTTGCACTACCGAACATCCCTGGTTACTTTTAGAGCAGATATCACACTGGTGATAATTATGAGGTGGCACATGGCCATATCCACTATGTGTACAATGCATCTTCACCAGATTGGTTTTCAACAAGAGGACATCATGAATTTGATAGACATTGTTAGTCTCTTTCTCAATCAAATTGACCATAGCTTTCTCATGTTGAGGCAGCGGGTTCGTGAGAACATTAGGATTCGTATCTTTGAAAGATAAGAGCCCGCTCCTAACAAGCTTTTGCACGTCAGATTTGAAAGATAAGAGTCTCTATGTTATGCCCCGATCCTCCTTGATGATAAGGGCATGTCTATTCCGCTTTAAACCAGAAAGGCGGATTTTCCGGTACTGTAAGAGGAAACTTAGTCTGAATGTGCCCCTTAGCCAGTAGTAACGGAAATAGTTCTGTATACGACACGGGTATAGGATCAAACCCTGATGATCGTGTTGTACGATTGTTATTATACGGAGGACGAGCCTGCTGAAAAGGCTGTTGTGTCCTTTGATGATTAGGTTGGCTCTGCGCAACCTGAGGTTGATATGTAGGAACAGGCGCGGGGCCGATAGTGGGAGTTACCGCTGCTACTGGTTGATAACGACGCCTTTGCTTTCCGAGAGAGATATTCCCAATATCTTGCTCTTTTTTCTTAGGGAGAGCACTACCGTATTTCTTAGTACCGCTCGTCGATCCAGTGTCTTTTACTAAACGTCCTTCTCGGACAGCTTCCTCAAGACGTACACCCATACCGACCATTTCGGTGAAATCACTGGGCGCACTGGCGACCATTCGGCCGTAGTAAAACGAGCTCAAGGTTTTTAAGAAGATCTTTGTCATCTCTTTTTCCTCAAGAGGTGGACAAATTTGAGCGGCGATTTCACGCCACCTTTGAGCATACTCCTTTAAAGTTTCCTTGTCCTTTTGTGACATTGATCTGAGCTGATCTCTGTCCGGTGCCATGTCCAAATTATATTTATAATTTTGAACGAAGGCAGTGCCAAGATATCTGAAAGTGCTGATCGTGGCGCGGTTTAAACCCATGTACCATTTTAAGGCGGCACCGGTTAAACTATCCTGAAAGTAGTGAATCAGCAGGTCCTGATTTTCTGTCTGAGCTGACATCTGTCGAGCGTACATTGTCAAGTGACTTTGAAGGCAAGAGTTATCCTTGTACTTTTCAAAGTCGGGCACTTGGAACTTGTGCAGAACTTTCACATTGGGGACCAGACAAAGGTCTGCGGCGTCCTTTCCAAATAGATCCTTACCGCGAATGGCTTGCAGTTCTTTCTGCATTTCCAAGAACTGCTCCTGGAATTCATCCATTCGGTCAAACATAGTCTCCTTCTTACTAGAAGGTATCTGTGGAATCTGTCCTTCCGGGACAGTGTGTACCACAGGGGGTGGTACCGTAACTACGGCAGTGAATCTTGGCGTTTCCCGAAGTTTGTAACCTTCAGGAGTCTTCAATATGCCTCTGGTATCTTCGCTTTCCCGAAGTTTGTAACCATCAGGACCAGCGGCTTCTGCAGAAGTTCCCTGATCTTCAACGATCGGCAGAACATATCCTTCCGGGATATAATTAATAGGCATGCCCTAGGGACGATCTTTCGGCATCTGATACCTAGGATCGAACTTCTCCACTATGGGCGTCGAGGTGATCTCCGAAATCACAGTCCTTTGTAGCTGAGCTTCTGCCATGGCTTGCATGTCGTTACGAAGCTTTCTCATATCCTCTCTTAGAGCGTCGATCTCTTCTCTCAACTCTCTGTTTTCTTCCTCAAGATCATCCATCTTTTTCTGACGACTACCCCGAGTATTGTACGAATGAGACAGTTTGACTCTAGAACCGAGACACAAACGTGAGATTCGTAGGTAAGTGTAATACCCTAAATTTTGACCACTAAAGTTTCCCATCATTGTGCAAATCATCATCATAATATGGATGAATCATCATGCCTCTTCTATCTCCTCAAGGAATTGTTGAGCATTCACTACAATCAAAATTAGGGTTTCAAGCCCTCTATGAGCCTTAGACAAAGGATCAATCAAGGAATGACTTGATCTTCAACTTGTCTAACCTCCCAAGAATCTACAAAGGATCAAAAAGGACTCCCACTTCAAGGATTAAGCACAAGGTTGCTCCCTTCTAGGTGGATTAAGTCTCCGGATCGACAGTGTCACCAAATTAGGGTTTTGATCGCCCAGGGCCTCCAGATGAAAAATTTCATCTGGGCACAAGCCAATGATCCAAGACATAACCTAATATACTTCATGGAACCTCATGAACCTAAGCATCAAGTCAATTTTGCCTCAGGGGATGCATACATCAAAAATCAGGAATTAGGGTTTCTTGACCTAATTCACCCCTAAGTTGACTTTTGGGACAAATCATGAACCAAGACCTTAAGACATGATTTGAGGGTCTCTAATGGACTATATTGATCCATTTGGAACAACGGATTAATCCAAGAAGCTTGAGAAACAAGTCTCAACTTCATCTGCACCACTATTAGGGTTTCGCGAGAAAAGTCAACTGTAACTTTGACTTTTGACCTGGACATGCTCCCAAACCCTAAGGCATGAATCAATATACCCTATGACACCCATGGAACATGTCCATCAAGTTTTATTTAGGTCAAGGACATGATTTCCTGAAGAATTGTACAGTTTGGAATTCATCTGATAAAAAGTCAACTGTGCACAAAAGTCAACTTTGACTTTTTGTGATTTTTCACCAAAATGGATTTTTAACCCTAAATTGATGTTAATTTATGATTTGAATCATCATTCATCAAGAAAAATCAAGAAAAGTTAGATAACTTGTAAAAGGGGTAACCATAAAAACTTGGAAAATTTTCTAAGTTAAAAATAAAGTGGCTAGGGTACCAACTTTGAAGGACCATAACTCCTAAACCACAAGGCCATTTTTTCTCATCCAAAGAGGGATTTGTAGTCCTCATTATCCTCTACAAAAACTTAAACTACAAGTCATTCCAATTCATTAAGGATTTTAAGTTATGGAGTGATCAAAGTGGATGAAAAGTGAAAATGTCACTTTTTCCAACACTTAGTGAAATTTTCACTAAGTCAGAATCTGCCTTCACTTTTTGCCAAATGTAGGGGGATTGTTCACTTGGAATCAAAAGAGTTCAAAACCAAACTTGTTCAAACAGTTGTTGTATCATGTAAGAGCTTTCCAAAATGGCCAAGAACATTGCCAAATTCAACTTACACCATGAGATATGACATTGTCAAGTTGCCTTGCTGAAATCTGTCAAGGCAAGGCAGAATTTGCATTTTGGCTCGATTTGCCAAAATCAGCCAATTTCAAATGCTCCTATCCACTTGGACACATCTGAGGATTAAATCTAAAGGGGACAATCATTGAGCCAAGCCTCCAAAGTCCATGGAACAAGAAATAGCATGTTGAACCTAGAATGGCCAAAATAGGGACAAGACTCCAAATTTGGAATGAAGCATTCAATGGAACCATCAAGGTGGCATGGACTGAGCCATTCTCATCTGAAATCAGTCAAGACTTATCCAAGACCAAGGGGACCATAGCTCTGTGCCCTAACCTCTAGTCAATGGCTAGAGGAGACTTGCATTTCCATTGGCCAACATTGAGGAAACACCTGCTGCAGTTGCCATTCACTGTGGATCCCAAAACAAACTTGCTCTACTATAAATAGAGCTCAATTGTGTTCAGTTTGAGTACACCAAAGCCATCTAACAGATGCTTTCCTCAAAATCTCTTTCTCTTGGCAAAAATGTCTTTCTTAGCAAGGTAGCTATCGGGTTTTGAATTTGGGAGCTTTTCCAATCAAACCAATCACTCACACACCTCACATACATCATATAGAAGTGATCCAAACACTCAAACAACATCTGGAACACAGATTTCACAAAATCACCAGCCAATTGCTCAAGTTCTTGACAGTTTTGCAGTTGAGGTGTCATCTTCAACTCCAAACCATTTCAATCCATTCCAAGCACTCAGACACACTCCATGGCACCTAGGGAAGCTATCCAGATCATTGGAACCTAGCTGTAACACCTCCAACACAAATCACGATCACCAGCTGCAAGTGGTAAGCATGAGCTCTTCTAACTCTATGATCCACACAATTTTTGCTGCACAATAATTTGGCCATATGTTCATAATCATGCATGGAATGTTTTCCCTCAATTAATTGCATTGTTTGAATCGTGTATCAAAAATCCTAGCCTTCATGCAGAAATTAGGGTTCTTGAGGTTTCTTCGTGATTTCTTGTTGTATGTTTAATTTAAATGAAATTAATGTACATAGACATGATCGTGAGGTTGAGACGAGCATAATGATATGTGGATTGCATGGTATAATCAAGTATTCAGTGAGATTGGATAGAAAATGCAAATCTGGGCAAACCCAGAACACGCGCGTGTTCTTGGCGCCTTTTTTCAAATATTTGAATATTTGAATTTTGTGATTTTGTTTAATTGATTCAAAAATTAATTTCTCTCTGAGTTTTAATGATTTTGAGTTGATTCTTTTTTTAATAATTCACAAAAATGTTAAAATATTTTATTTTCCAAGAAAATCCCAAAAATATTATTTATTTTATATAATTGATACTTTTGCAAAGAATTAATATTTTAATTGTTTTTGACATTTTAAATATTTTTTCCACATTGATTTTGCAACTTTTAATGCTTTCTAATTATTTTGTAGGTCAATACTTAATTTTTGAAGCATTAATCCAAGATCACAATTTGTTTTCCATGTGTTAAACAATTTTTGATCATTTTAATTGAATTTTTATTCAATTAAATACATTTTTGAAAACAAATTAGGGTTTTGGATTAATTCAACCCCCATAAATCATTTTTAAAACTTTTTGGGCCTCTTGAGAGAGTGTAAGACCCATCCCCCCTTGTACAAAATCATTTTTGGGCCTCACTCATTGTATAAGTCCCTTTGTACAAGTAAACGGCGCGATTGTCGCCCGTTTAAAAATAAACCATCTGGGCCTCTCCTCGAGCTATAAGACCCATTCAACAACTTTTGGGCCTCTAATAGAGTGTAAGGCCCAATCCTTTTTTGACCAAATCATTTTTGGGCTTCACTTATTGTATAAGTCCCGATACTGTCAAAAAACAAACGGCGCGATCGTCGCCTTTTCAAAAATCATCTGGGCCTCCCCTCGAGTAGTAAGACCCATTTCTTTTTCTTTAAACACTTTTTGGGCCTCTATTAGAGTGTAAGACCCAACCCCCTTTTAACCAAAACATTTTGGGCCTCACTTATTGTATAAGTCCCTCCGCATTAAAAGAAAACCCCGGCGCGATCGCCATTTTAAACGAAAAGTCAACTGCGCCTACCCTCGTGTTATAAGCCCCACTCTTTTTCTTTAAAACTTTTTGGGCCTCTTGAGAGAGTGTAAGACCCATCCCTTTGTACAGAAAACCTTTTTTGGGCCACAGTCACTTGTATAAGTCCCTCTGTACAAACTCAACAGTGCAATCACTGGTAAAAAACCTTGGGCCTCTCCTTTAGCTGTAAGCCCCAATCTTTCTTTTTCAAAGCACTTTCTCCTTTGATTTTGAATATATTGTTGTTTTCAATTTTTCTTTGTTGAACAACTAACAAAACAGCATGGAAGCTCTCCAACCGAGTAAGTGGTTATCGCTTTAATTTACTGCTTTCCTATAAATACAACTGTTTTGTGGGGCTACTCACTGTAAGTCTCCTTTCATAAACTCATATCGACTGTGTAATAATAGTATAAATATTTAGAGTTCCCCCGGCAACTACGTCTAGCACTAGGTGACGCCGTTTCGTTTATTCATAGAAATAGACACCTAGATCCCCAATAGGATCACCAGATACAGTCTTCTCTTCGGCTGTCCTAATTAGGAATTGTCAAGAAACTCTACTCCTAAAGATGAATGTTTTCTCCGTGAATGGCATCTTTGAGTTTCTTCCAAATTCTCGGACTTTCCTGACTTTGATCTATTCTCGGTGAATAGCACTGCCTTGAATTTCTCGGGGTTTGGGGACCCATGGGATTCTTAAAAGCATCGGCCTCCTCTTGGGCATCGTACAAGGACCCACGGGCTTCTTAAAAGCAACCCGGCCTCCTCTTGGGCATCGTACAAGGACCCGTTGTAACAGCCCGATTTTGATATTTCCATTTTTGTGTTGATTGATTCTAGTTGGTTGAGTCTTTTATTTTAATTGGGCAATAATTATGTTATTTGTGATATTGGTGTGTTAATATGTTATGTTTGCATAATTATGTGATGTTACCGTTTTTGAGAGTTTGCGGGGAATATTAGATTGGAGGGTATTTTAGATATTTCACATTTAATGATAGTTAGTTAGTTAGTAGATATTTTGAGAAAATATAAAGAAATAGAAAGAAAGAAAAGTATAAGAAAGAAAGAGAAAGAATAGAAATAGAAAGTTAGAAAGAAAAAGAGAGAAAAGAGAGCAAGAGAGAAAAAGAGAAGAGAAAAAGAAGAAAAGCTACAAATCATCAAGATCAAGCTTCCAAGAATCGAGAAATCGGGTAAGGGTGTGAAATCTTATTATCTTATCAATGTGTATCATTATGTATGAGTTTGCTTGGATGTTTTCTTGTTTCCATAGCTTTTGAGTTTTAGGTCAAAAACGATAAAACGATTGGGAATCGATGTTTTTACGGTCGGAAATCGATATAATTTGTGTTGTATGATTACCATGTGTTTATGAATCATTGCTGATAATTGTTTTGTTGTTGGAATTAATTTGGGATGAAAAATGAGGTTTTTGGGGGTTTTGGGTCATGTAACCCGTAACAGCATTTTTCTGGTTCTGGTGTGATTCGCTAGGCGAATTTGGGATTCGCCAGGCGAATTGAGTCTGGCCACTAGCTCGCCAGGTGAAGTGCTGGCGAAGGCAGATTCGCCAGGCGAATTCGCCATTCGCCAGGCGAATTTGGAATTACAGAAAGGGGGTAGCTTCTGTAACTCTTGGAATTTTTCAATATTGGTGATTCGCCACTGGCTCGCCAGGCGAAGTGCTGACGAATGGGATTCGCCAGGCGAATTCTCAAGTTGCTAGGCGAATTTGGCTGTTTCTCAATAAATTCTTAACTTTTGAAAATTCATAACTCTTGATCCGTAACTCGGATCGGGACATTCTTTATATCGTTGGAAAGCTTATGAAATGTTCTTTCTTGTAAAAATGGTTTTTGAGATTGTTGGCTGATTAAATTATGTCGGAAATTGGAAAATGTGTTGTTTGTCGAATTCTACGGTTATAATTGTGCGTAATTAGTGTATATCATGCAATGTGTTGCTGGTATGGATATGGTATGACTTCCGTGTTGTTGTGAAGTGAAATTGCATGAAATACATGTGGTGGTGATGAATTATGGGCGAAAGGCAAGAAATTGCAATGTGTGTATTTAATGGTATATGCATGACTATATTGTGAAATATGTGTGCATTGCATGAGTGTATGTGGTCATTTTGTATGAGAAACATCATGACATGCATTCATGTGTCGCGATTCCGTGGAGAATCGGGTGTAATATCACGTCCCTGTTGGGTGTGAGTGATTGATTACACAAATGATCATTGAGGATCCTCTGAACATTGCGTAGTCAATGGGTGTAATCGTTGCGATGAGTTACACTTGATTCCGTGGGAATCTTCAGAATGATTGTGTGCCCTTGTGGGGTTTGAGCAATCGGATTGTGTCTACGTGAACAATCCAGAAACATCGGATGCCATGATGGTATGAGCGATGGGGAAATATCGTAGGCCCGGCAGGGAGGATATTTCCATTGAGTTCTTCAATTGAGCTCGGGTGATGAGTCGGTACCGCATGCATCTGCATAGAGTCGAGAGTCGGTCTCTATGAGTTGCATTGATCATCTTTGTATTTGTGCATTGATGAATAAACATTGATATATGTATGTTTATGGGAGATGATATAAACTGTATCTTATAATGATGCATTGTTGGATGAACAAGTATGTGTGTGTTCATGGGGAATGATGATAATGGTGAGTGTATGCATAATGAATATGCTTGATGATATATCTATATTTTGATCTAGGATGAGTTGTGGTGAGAATATGTGTTATATGTTTATGTTGTAGTACATAATTATATGCATTGTTATTATAATAATATTTCTCACCCTTCTGCTGTTTTATGATGCTCTATGAGGCATTGCAGATTAGGTATCTGGCGGTGTTTTTGTGAAGCGTGTCTTCATTTTCCTTGTTGGTCGGTTGGCTCTGATATGTAGCACCGGGTAGCTAGGACGTTTGATCTTTTTGTGATACATTTGCATATGTATCTTGCTGATGAATTAGTGTATATAAACACGATGTGGCTTATGATTCATACTGGATGATGTATATATGTGGTTGTTATTCAATATTTTAGATGTTTCCGCTTTTATTCTAAATATTGAGATGTGGGTGTAAGGACAAAGTTCCTCTGTGGCAAGTTACCCCACTGTTGCATATCAATATTTTGAGCAGGTGATGTATGTATTAAATGAGTGTATGATGTGACATGCCTCTTTTATACTATGTTTTAATTGTACTCTGGAGAATTTTTTTTATATGTGCCTAAATGATTTATGTGATTATTTGGGGGTATAGAAAATGGGTGTTACATTAAGTGGTATCAGAGCCAGAGTTGAGTCAGTTGTGTCTGTCTTGTTGTTGTGTTGGTTGAACTGTTGTTTAACCTTGTTGTAATTTTTGGGAATGATCAGAATATGGCTGGTAGAAATGATAATGCGATGGCTGCTGCTTTAGAAGCAATGGCTAGGGCGGTGCAAGGTGCGCCGAACGTGAATGCTAATGACAAGTTCAGGAAGAATCAACCACTGGTCTTCAAAGGAAGATTTGATCCCGATGGAGCTCAACTGTGGTTGAAAGGGATTGAAAGGATCTTCAGAGTTATGGGTTGTGCAGAGGAGAATAAGGTAAGGCTTGGATCTCACATGCTGAAATAAGAAGCCGACGATTGGTGGGTCGGTATGCGTGAAGTTCTTGAGGTGGATGATGAAGAGGTAACTTGGAATTTATTTCGTACTGAATTCTTGAGGAAGTATTACCCTGAGAGTGTGAAGGGAAAGAAGGAGATGGAGTTCCTTGAACTGAAACAAGGTAGTATGTCTGTGGTGGACTATACTGTTAAGTTTGTGGAGTTGGTTCAATTCCATCCTCACTATGCTGCAATTATTGCGGAGTTTTCAAAGTGTATTAAGTATGAGAATGGTTTGCGTCCGGAGATTAAGCAAGTTGTTGGGTATCAAAGGATAAGGAGGTTTACGGATTTGACGGAATGTTGTAGAATCTTCGAGGAAGATAGTAAGGCTCGTTCTACACATTACAAAAGTTTGAATGAGAGGAAGGGGAAGCAACAAGCTAGAGGTGGACCTTATGTGACACCCGTTGATAAGGGCAAGCATAGGGGAAACTTTGATAGGAGGTTTGGAGGAGGAAGTTCTGGTCCCGTAAAGTGTTTCAAGTGTGGAGGTATGGGTCATAAATCATTTGATTGTAGGAAGACTGTGGTGAAATGTTCTAACTGTGGAGGAGTAGGTCATGCTACTACTGAGTGTAGGAGGAATGTAGTGAAGTGCTACAATTATGGAGAAGTGGGTCACGTTAATACTAAGTGTACTAAGCCGAAACAAGCTCAAGTGGGTGGAAAGGTGTTTGCATTGGCGGGGACTCAAAATACGAATGCAGACCGTTTGATTAAAGGTACATGCTTTATTAATAGTACACCTTTAGTTGCTGTTATTGATACGGGAGCGACTCATTCGTTTATTTCGTCTGAGTGCGCGAAGAGTTTGAACCTTGCGTTAACTTTCATGGGTGCTGAAATGGTTATTGAGACTCCTGCTTCAGGGTCGGTAACTACGTCTTTGGTGTGTGTAAGTTGTCCTTTGACCATGTATGGTAAAGACTTCATTATGGATTTAGTGTGTTTGCCGTTGGAGGGGTTGGACGTAATCTTGGGTATGAACTGGTTGCGATTTAATCAAGTTCATATAGATTGCTATCACAAGTTAGTAAGGTTTCCTTCTTTGGAAGATGATGAAGATGAGAGTTTCCTATCCACTAAAGAGTTGAAGAAACTTTTAGCGAACGAAGCTCAATTTTTCGGTTTGTTTGCATCATTGTCGGTGAAGAGCAAAGTTAAGCTCAATGTGTTCCCAGTGGTGTGTGATTTTCCAGAAGTGTTTCCGGAAGATATTACGGATGTACCGCCGGAAAGAGAAGTTGAGTTTTCTATTGATCTAGTTCCGGGTACTAGACCAGTTTCGATGGCACCGTATCGTATGTCGGCGTCGGAGTTGGTAGAATTGAAGAAGCAATTGAATGACTTGTTGGACAAGAAATTTGTAAGGCCAAGTGTTTCTCCTTGGGGTGCTCCGGTATTGTTGGTAAAGAAGAAGGACGGGAGTATGTGGTTATGCATTGATTATCGACAGTTGAACAAAGTGACAATTAAGAACAAGTATCTGCTTCCAAGGATCGATGATTTGATGGACCAATTGGTTGGTGCGAATGTTTTTAGCAAGATTGATTTCAGATCAGGATACCACCAGATTCGTGTGAAAGGAGAGGATATTCAAAAGACGGCATTTAGGACACGGTATGGTCATTACGAATATTCCGTGATGCCATTCGGGGTTGCTAACGCGCCGGGTGTGTTTATGGAATACATGAATCGTATTTTTCATGAACAGTTGGATCGTTTTGTGGTTGTGTTCATCGACGATATTTTGATTTACTCTAAGTCTCAAGAGGAGCATGAAGAGCATTTGAGAATTGTGTTGCAAATTTTGAAAGAGAAACAATTGTATGCTAAGTTGTCAAAATGTGAATTTTGGTTGTCGGAAGTAAGTTTCCTTGGACATGTTATTTCCGGTAGTGGTATTAGTGTTGATTCATCCAAGATAGATGCGGTGATGCAATGGGAGGCTCCTAGGTCGGTTACGAAGATTCGAAGCTTTTTAGGCTTGGCAGGTTATTATCGGAGGTTTATTGAGGGATTTTCGAAGTTGGCACTTCCTTTAACGCAATTGACTTGTAAAGGAAAGGCTTTCATTTGGGATATTCATTGTGAAGAAAGTTTCAATGAGCTAAAGAGAAGGTTGACAACGACTCCGATCTTGATTTTGCCTAATCCTAATGAACCATTTGTTGTGTATTGTGATGCTTCATTGGTGGGTTTAGGTGGTGTTTTGATGCAAGAAGGAAAAGTTGTGGCTTATGCTTCTAGACAATTGAGAGTGCATGAAAAGAATTATCCTACGCATGACTTGGAGTTGGCGGCCGTGGTGTTTGTTTTGAAAATTTGGAGGCACTATCTTTATGGTGCAAGATTTGAAGTTTTTAGTGATCACAAAAGCTTAAGATATTTATTTGATCAGAAAGAATTGAACATGAGACAAAGGAGGTGGCTAGAACTTTTGAAGGATTATGATTTTGGTTTGAATTACCATCCGGGTAAGGCAAACATGGTGGCCGATGCCTTAAGTCGGAAGTTGTTACATATGTCCGCATTGATGATGAAAGAATGGGAACTTTTGGAGGATTTCAGAGATTTGAGTTTGGTTTGTGAAATGACGCCGAGAAGTGTGAGACTTGGTATGTTACATGTTACGAATGATTTTCTTGCAACGGTTAGTGAAAAGCAGAAGTTGGATTTGAAGTTCGTTGATTTGATGATGAATGAGAACGAGGATTTCAAGGTTGATAATTTTGGAGTTTTGAGATTCCGTGGTCGTATTTGTATTCCCGATGATGCGGAGTTGAAAAAGATGATTCTAGGGGAAGGACACCGAAGTAATTTAAGTATTCATCCGGGAGCGAATAAGATGTATCAGGATTTGAAGAAGATCTTTTGGTGGTCCGGATTAAAGAGGGATGTGGCTCAATTTGTGTATGCGTGCTTAACTTGTCAAAAGTCTAAGGTGGAACATCAAAAACCGAGTGGATTTATGCAACCGTTGGATATTCCGGAATGGAAATGGGATAGTATATCGATGGATTTTGTTACGGGATTGCCGAATACGCAAAGAGGTTATAATGCTATTTGGGTAATTGTTGATAGGCTTACTAAATCTGCTCACTTTATTCCAATTGATATTAGTTATCCTTTGGAGAAGTTAGCCGAGATTTATGTTCTTGTGGTTGTGAAGTTACATGGAGTTCCTAAGAGTGTTGTATCGGATCGAGATCCGAGATTTACATCGAGATTTTGGGTGAGTTTACAAGAGGCTTTGGGTTCTAAGCTAAGATTGAGTTCGGCTTACCATCCGCAAACGGACGGTCAAACCGAGAGGACAATTCAATCGTTGGAGGATTTATTGCGTGCTTGTGTACTCGAGCAAGGTGGTGCTTGGGATGGTTATTTGGCGTTGATTGAATTCACTTACAATAACAGTTTTCATTCGAGTATAAGTATGGCACCATTTGAGGCTTTGTATGGTTGGAGATGTCGAACACCTTTGTGTTGGCATGAAATCGGCGAGAGGACGATAGTTGGACCGGAAATGGTACAACAAACGACGGAGAAAGTGAAGTTTATTCGGGAGAAGATGAAAGCTTCTCAAAGTAGACAAAAGAGCTATCATGACAAGAGAAGGAAAGATCTTGAGTTTCAAGAAGGCGACCATGTGTTTTTGAGAGTTACACCAGTTACGGGTGTGGGTCGTGCTTTGAAGTCGAAGAAGTTGACTTCTCGTTTTATTGGTCCGTATCAGATTACTTCACGAGTTGGTGTTGCGGCTTACCGTGTGGCGTTGCCTCCGAACCTTTCGAATTTTCATGACGTATTCCATGTTTCGCAACTTCGGAAATATGTTCCGGATCCGTCACATGTTATTCCTATGGACGAGGTTGAAGTGAGAGATAACCTTACGGTGGAAGCTTTACCGGTTAGGATTTTGGACCGCGAAGTTAAGAAACTAAGAGGCAAGGATATTGCGCTTGTGAAAGTAGCGTGGGGAGGCGCTGCGGAAGGCAATATGACTTGGGAACTAGAGAGTGGGATGCGAGAGTCGTATCCGGAGTTGTTTGAATCAGGTAATATTTTCGAGGACGAAAATTTCTAAAGTGGGGGAGAGTTGTAACAGCTCGATTTTGATATTTCCATTTTTGTGTTGATTGATTCTAGTTGGTTGAGTCTTTTATTTTAATTGGGCAATAATTATGTTATTTGTGATATTGGTGTGTTAATATGTTATGTTTGCATAATTATGTGATGTTACCGTTTTTGAGAGTTTGCGGGGAATATTAGATTGGAGGGTATTTTAGATATTTCACATTTAATGATAGTTAGTTAGTTAGTAGATATTTTGAGAAAATATAAAGAAATAGAAAGAAAGAAAAGTATAAGAAAGAAAGAAAAAGAATAGAAATAGAAAGTTAGAAAGAAAAAGAGAGAAAAGGGAGCAAGAGAGAAAAAGAGAAGAGAAAAAGAAGAAAAGCTACAAATCATCAAGATCAAGCTTCCAAGAATCGAGAAATCGGGTAAGGGTGTGAAATCTTTTTATCTTATCAATGTGTATCATTATGTATGAGTTTGCTTGGATGTTTTCTTGTTTCCATAGCTTTTGAGTTTTAGGTCAAAAATGATAAAATGATTGGGAATCGATGTTTTTACGGTCGGAAATCGAAATAATTTGTGTTGTATGATTACCATGTGTTTATGAATCATTGCTGATAATTGTTTTGTTGTTGGAATTAATTTGGGATGAAAAATGAGGTTTTTGGGGGTTTTGGGTCGTGTAACCCGTAACAGCATTTTTCTGGTTCTGGTGTGATTCGCCAGACGAATTTGGGATTCGCCAGGCGAATTGAGTCTGGCCACTAGCTCGCCAGACGAAGTGCTGGCAAAGGCAGATTCGCTAGGCGAATTCGCCATTCGCCAGGCGAATTTGGAATTACAGAAAGGGGGTAGCTTCTGTAACTCTTGGAGTTTTTCAATATTGGTGATTCACCACTGGCTCGCCAGGCGAAGTGCTGGCGAATGGGATTCGCCAGGCGAATTCTCAAGTTGCCAGGCGAATTTGGCTGTTTCTCAATAAATTCTTAACTTTTGAAAATTCATAACTCTTGATCCGTAACTCGGATCGGGACGTTCTTTATATCGTTGGAAAGCTTATGAAATGTTCTTTCTTGTAAAAATGGTTTTTGAGAATTGTTGGCTGATTAAATTATGTCGGAAATTGGAAAATGTGTTGTTTGTCGAATTCTACGGTTATAATTGTGTGTAATTAGTGTATATCATGCAATGTGTTGCTGGTATGGATATGGTATGACTTCCGTGTTGTTGTGAAGTGAAATTGCATGAAATACATGTGGTGGTGATGAATTATGGCCGAAAAGCAAGAAATTGCAATGTGTGTATTTAATGGTATATGCATGACTATATTGTGAAATATGTGTGCATTGAATGAGTGTATGTGGTCATTTTGTATGAGAAACATCATGACATGCATTCATGTGTCACGATTCCATGGAGAATCGGGTGTAATATTACGTCCCTGTTGGGTGTGAGTGATTGATTACACAAATGATCATTGAGGATCCTCTGAACATTGCGTAGTCAATGGGTGTAATCGTTGCGATGAGTTACACTTGATTCCGTGGGAATCTTCAGAATGATTGTGTGCCCTTGTGGGGTTTGAGCAATCGAATTGTGTCTGCGTGAACAATCCAGAAACATCGGATACCATGATGGTATGAGCGATGGGGAAATATCGTAGGCCCGGCAGGGAGGATATTTCCATTGAGTTCTTCAACTGAGCTCGGGTGATGAGTCGGTACCGCATGCATCTGCATAGAGTCGAGAGTCGGTCTCTATGAGTTGCATTGATCATCTTTGTATTTGTACATTGATGAATAAACATTGATATATGCATGTTTATGGGAGATGATATAAACTGTATCTTATAATGATGCATTGTTGGATGAACAAGTATGTGTGTGTTCATGGGGAATGATGATAATGGTGAATGTATGCATAATGAATATGCTTGATGATATATCTATATTGTGATCTAGGATGAGTTGTGGTGAGAATATGTGTTATATGTTTATGTTGTAGTACATAATTATATGCATTGTTATTATAATAATATTTCTCACCCTTCTGCTGTTTTATGATGCTCTATGAGGCATTGCAGATTAGGTATCTGGCGGTCTTTTTGTGAAGCGTGTCTTCATTTTCCTTGTTGGTCGGTTGGCTCTGATATGTAGTACCGGGTAGCTAGGACGTTTGATCTTTTTGTGATACATTTGCATATGTATCTTGCTGATGAATTAGTGTATATAAACACGATGTGGCTTGTGATTCATACTGGATGATGTATATATGTGGTTGTTATTCAATATTTTAGATGTTTCCGCTTTTATTCTAAATATTGAGATGTGGGTGTAAGGACAAAGTTCCTCTGTGGCAAGTTACCCCACTGTTGCATATCAATATTTTGAGCAGGTGATGTATGTATTAAATGAGTGTATGATGTGACATGCCTCTTTTATACTATGTTTTAATTGTACTCTGGCGAATTTTTTTTATATGTGCCTAAATGATTTATGTGATTATTTGGGGGTATAGAAAGGGGGTGTTACACCCGTCAGCTTCTTAGAAGTATTGACAGCCTCCTCTTAGGCTTCGTATAATGATCTCTTCCTCCGGGAATGATAGCCTCCTCTTGGGCTTCGTACAAGGACCGATCGGCTTCTTAAAAGTTTCCAGCCTCCTCTTGGGCTTCGTACAAATTGTCCCGACGACCTCCTAAAGGTATAGGAACAGAACTTAATCATCTCTATAGAACAGTCCTTTCCAGAGTCTACTACTGTTTCTCAAAACATATAACACAAGATGAAACGCTAGACTTGGACAGTCTCTCCTTCCTTGAGTCTCAAAGGCATTCTCAAGTGACTCCTTTCGTTAGATAGGAAGGAAACCCGTAGACTCGGACAGTCTCAATATCCTTCGGATTTCCCGCTTCCTTAAAGAACAGGAAATAACCCGGGTCCTTGAACCAAATCCTCGAGTACAGTGTTACTCATATAAGAACTGATTTTCTCTTTTAAAATCAGTATACTGGATCTGTCACTTAACTAAACAGTTACACTAGCCTCCTCTTGGGCTTTGTACAATGATTCTCCCCAGCAGAGCAAACCTTTTCAGCCTCCATCTCGGGCTTTATACGAGATACAAAAAGACTTCCTCATTGAGTCAAACTCTTTTAGCCTCTCTCTCAGGCTTTGTATGAGACACACAAAAGACTCCCTCGTTGAGTCAAATCACCCTTTTCGCCTCCACCTCGGGCTTTATATGAGATACAAAAAGGTTCTTCTTGAGCCAAACAAATTTTCACCTCTCTCTCGGGCTTTGTACGAGATACAAAAACACTCTCGTGTTGAGTATAAAAGATTCTCTTGTTGAGTCACCCTTTTAGCCTCTCTCTCAGGCTTTGTACAAGACATAAAATAGACTCCTCTTAGGATTTGTATAATGATTTCCCCTAGCGGAAATTAGCCTCCTCTTAGGCTTCGTATAAGAAAACCACTGGTTGATCCAATCAACCTTTTAGCATCAAACCTGTGCCTCGTTCACAGTACACAAACATCAACAACTCCTTCCCTTTCATCTAATCGCTGTAAGCGGCAAGCCTCTGGATCGTCTATATCCATGCCACTGTCCTTCTTTTAGCATGAGGAATTCCTAAGGAAAGATGGCGTTGCTCTATACTGAGTTAAAGTCTTCTCCTTCAGGTTAAAAACCCCTTCTCAGGAAATTATGGCATTGCTAGGATCCGCGTATCCTAGTTAAAGTAATTCTCCTTCTTCCCTCTTTAGAGATGACAGATTCTCTCTAAAGTTGAGACCTTTCAGCTTCACATCTTGGGCTTTGAACAAGATATAAACAACCTTTCGCTTCACGTCTTGGGCTTTAAACAAGACACCAAACCCCCATTTCCTCCCATAGAATAGGAGGAACTACGAACGCTCTGATTTCCCTGTTTCGGTAAACGGGAATACGTAGGCATAAGATCGAAAGAAAATATCTTAGCGAGCACACTAAACAAAAACCCAAATCCCATCATTCAAAAGCAGTAATTCAAAAATATCAGTCCTAACATCCTAATCCTTATTCCCCGTCAGAAACCATTTGCCTAGATAAAAAGAAAGAAGACCGTATTGGCGAAAATACAAATAACCAGTACAAAGGCCCCCCACATTGTAGCATTCGTAACCTAACAGACCGCTGTTTAAACTCAGTATACAAGCAGGGTTAATTGGAGACATCTATTTCCCTTCCTTAGTCAGCTTACAATAGGATAAAAAATGAATCGGCATGTAGTAAACTCAACCGCAGAGAGCGACCAGTGCTTAAGAACCACGTCCAAAATCGCTCGCTACAGAAAAGTGGCGCCCACCGTGGGGCCGTATATTGACTATTCAAAGTTAGATCTAGGCAAGGTCTTCCTTCTCTTCACTTGTGTGAATACCACAGATTGGTGATTCCGCCGGGGAACCCATTTTCTGTCAGGAACTTTGGATCCTTAGCTTCATTAGGTCTAGGATGTTTAAGACAAATATATATACTGCTTTTCCTAATTGCTATATGTGTTTATTTTTCTGCTACTGGGAATGCGGGTGATGCTGTATGTGGTGAGATTGAGTATACACCTAGGAAAACCAACCCTTTCGTAGTGCGGAAACTATCGGAAATAGTTGTTACGCGATACTACCCTCATTTGAGGCTGGTGATCTATTCTCGGTGAATAGCACTTACTCTAAGATTGCACACAACTCGCTGGCAATCCGCTTGTTGTCTGCCTTCCTGGGAGGAGCTAATGATAATGAGTACAGGTACAAAAATCAACTTAGTAAACCTTTGGGGATGGGTAGAGCCTTGACTTCATGACAACGACCCTCTGACCCCATGTTTTTTCTATGTTTTTGTGTGTTGCATTCATGCATTCATCTAAAAAACATTAAAACATTCAAAATATTTCTCATCTAGTCTCTCTGTTTTTCAAATTAAATTAAGACTGTGATTGCAAATATCAGAGAAAAAGGATTGCACCGATGGATTTCGGTAGAAGGAGAACTCACCAGTATACCTTCAAGGCTCTAAAACTAGAGGATCTGAGAGGTTTGGCGAGAATGATCATAAACCAATAGGCCTTCAGAGCCAAGTACGGAGGTCTGTTGCCTCTATTAAGAATCCATATGATTAAAGGAATCATGGATGTACTCGTTCAATTCTACGATCTGGTTTATCACTGTTTTACATTCCCGGATTACCAGCTGGCACCAACGCTGAAGGAGTATTCTCATCTGTTGGATTTACATATCACTGATCGAGCTCCATTTTCTGGACTGGAAGAAATTCCAAAGAATCAGACCATTGCAAGAGCAATTCATTTGGACGAGTCTGAGGTCAGGACTCACCTGACTACCAAGGGTGGCATCCAGGGTTTGCCAGCCCAGTTCTTAACAAAGAAAGCTTTGTACTTCGCTAGTATAGGGAACGAGACTGCTTTTGAAAGCATCTTTGTCTTACTCACTTACGGGTTATTTTTGTTTCCCAACATTAATAACTTCGTCGATATCAACGCTATTAAGGTTTTTCTCATTGGAAACCCTGTGCCGACTTTGCTCGCGGATGCGTATCATTCTGTACACTTAGGAAATTTGTACAGCGGAGGGGAGATCACATGTTGTGTACCTTTGCTCTACAAATGGTTTATCTCCCATTTTCCTAAGTCTGCTGCTTTTTAGGATTGCAAGAGTGTCTTACGCTGGTCGCAGAAGATCATGTCTCTTACCAACTCTGATATAGATTGGTGCATTAGGATTTATGATGGAATGAGGATCATTGATCGTTGTTGAAACTTCCCCAACGTGCCCCTCATAGGAACTAAAGGGGGAATCAACTATCACCCGGTATTGGTTCTTCATCAATTTGGATACCCGATGAGGCTCGTTCCGCAGAACGCTCATCTGGAGGGTCTTTTCTTCAAGGAAGGAGAAAACGACAGAGCACTGAAGATGGAAATAGTGCATGCTTGGAAGCACGTTCATAAGAAAGGACGAGAGTCTCTAGGAAAACCGGACTGTGTCTCGGTGGATCCTTATCTCCATTGGGTACAAACTAGAGCTCTCAAGCTAAAGATGCCTTATCCTTGTTACAGAATTCTTCCGCCGAGGGAATCTGTCATGTACTTCATGACGGAAACTGAAAAGCTTCAGGTTACTCTCAACAAAGTTCAAAAGGAAAGGAGGTCTTGGAAAAACAAGTACCGCACCCTCAACATAGAGTGTAACCAAATACAGCAACTACTGAAAGAGAAAGATGCTCTGATTGAAATTTTGGAGCAACATGCTGTAGAAAATCAAGATGACCAAATGAATTTGCTCACTCCTTTCACCTGGCAAAGGAATGACAACCCGACAACGGCCCGAGCGCCCCGGTCAAAGAAAAGGAAGATACCAGAATCAGCTCCCGGTTTCTCTTCAGAGAGGACTCGGGACCCATTAGCTTAGGTTTCTGTTTCCGCACCTTGTAATCTACTGTATTTCCATTTCTGTAATCCTTGGAATTTCAATAAAAAGGGGTTTTGCCCACCGTTTGATATTTGCAATCTAATTGTCGTAGTTTATTTTGATTAAATCAACAAACAATTAATATAATCATTGCATTTTATCATTCTCACATCGTGTATTCTCCTTACCTACGAATTTCACGTTTGTGTCTCGGTTCTAGAGTCAAACTGTCTCATTTGTATAATACTCGGGCTAGTCGTCAGAAAAAGATGGATGATCTTGAGGAAGAAAATAGAGAGTTGAGAGAAGAGATCGACGCTCTGAGAGAGGATATGAGAAAGCTTCGTAACGACATGCAAGCCATGGCAGAAGCTCAGCTACAAAGGACTGTGATCTCGGAGATCACCTCGATGCCCATAGTGGAAAAGTTCGATCCTAAATATCAGATGCCGAAAGATCGTCCCTGGGGCATGCCTGTTAATTATATCCCGGAAGGATATGTTTCGCCGATCGTTGAAGATCAAGGAACTTCTACAGGAGCCGCTGGTCCTGAAGGTTACAAACTTCGGGAAACGCCAAGATTCAATGCCGTAGTTACGGTACCACCCCCTGTGGTGCACACTGTCCCGGAAGGACATATTCCATAGATACTTTCTGGCAAGAAGGAGACTATGTTTGACCGAATGGATGAATTCTAGGAATAATTCTTGGAAATGCAGAAGGAACTGCAAGCCATTCGCGGTCAGGATCTTTTTGGAAAGGACGCCGCAGACCTTTGTCTGGTCCCCAATGTGAAAGTTCCGCACAAGTTCCAAGTGCCTGACTTTGAAAAATACAAGGGTAATTCTTGCCCTCAAAGTCATTTGACAATGTACGCTCGACGAATGTCAGCTCAGACGGAAAATCAGGACCTGCTGATTCACTACTTTCATGATAGTTTAACCGGTGCCGCCTTAAAATGGTACATGGGTTTAAACCGCGCCACAATCATCACTTTTAGAGATCTTGGCACTGCCTTCGTTCAACATTATAAATACAATTTGGACATGGCACCGGACAGAGATCAGCTCAGATCAATGTCACAAAAGGACAAGGAAACTTTTAAGGAGTATGCTCAAAGGTGGCGTGAAATCGCCGCTCAAATTTGTCCACCTCTTGAGGAAAAAGAGATGACAAAGATCTTCTTAAAAACCTTGAGCTCGTTTTACTACGGCCGAATGGTCGCCAGTGCGCCCAGTGATTTCACCGAAATGGTCGGTATGGGTGTACGTCTTGAGGAAGCTGTCCGAGAAGGACGTTTAGTAAAAGACACTGGATCGACGAGCGGTACTAAGAAATACGGTAGTGCTCTCCCTAAGAAAAAAGAGCAAGATATTGGGAATATCTCTCTCGGAAAGCAAAGGCGTCGTTATCAACCAGTAGCAGCGGTAATTCCTGCTATCGGCCCCGCGCCTGTTCCTACGTATCAACCTCAGGTTGCGCAGAGCCAACCTAATCAGCAAAGGACACAACAGCCTTTTCAACAGGCTCGTCCTCAGTACAATAACAACCGTACAACACGATCATCAGGGTTTGATCCTATACCCGTGTCGTATGCAGAACTATTTCCGTTACTACTGGCTAAGGGGCACATTCAGACTAAGTCTCCTCTTACAGTACCGGAAAATCCGCCTTTCTGGTTTAAAGCGGATCAGACATGAACTTATCATCAAGGAGGATCGGGGCATAACATAGAGACTTGTCTAAATTTCAAGTCCGACGTGCAAAAGCTTGTTAGGAGCGGGCTTTTATCTTTCAAAGATACGAATCCTAATGTTCTCACGAACCCGCTGCCTCAACACGAGAAAGCTACGGTCAATCTGATTGAGAAAGAGACTAGCAACGTCTATCAAATTCACGATGTACTCTTATTAAGGACCAATCTGGTCAAGATGCATTGTAGACAGAGTAGATATGGCCATGTGCCACCTCATAACTATCACCAGTGTGATATCTGCTCTAAAGACAACCAGGGATGTTCTGTAGTGCAAGTAGCTCTACAGGAACAAATGGATCTCGGATGGATCCAAGAGCACCGAGTTCGTGGAATTAACATGGTCTATGCAAATTCTAACTTCATTCAGAACCACGATATCTGTGCAATGAATGTCAACTTGGTGGCGATGCACTCAAGGCAAAGCCAGTACCATAATCTGCCGCGGCACGATTACAGTTCCTGTCTGACTTGCTCAGTAAACAAACAAGGATGCTCTTTCATACAAGAGGCCCTCCAGAGTCAGATGGATCTTGGATGGATCCAAGACTACCATGATAGGAATCCCTATCAAATCAACATGGTTCAGGTCTTCGACATTCGCGTGATGAATACCAACCTGGTAGAGTTACATGCTGAGCAGGTCCGACTCAGATTCCTGATCTCGCATGACTATCAAAGCTGTAAAGCGGGTTGCGAAAATGATCGAGGTTTTACCCTTGTCCAGGAGGTACTTCAGCACTTGTTAAATCACTGGTGGATGCCAATCTATATGGATGAAGATACTCAGCAGATTAGTATCAGGAACAGAAATCCCACTAGGCGTCAGAGTCAGGATGTCCGATCAGTGGAAGCTAACCTAGTGAGGTTACATTGTATCCAAAGTGGGTGTGGCCAGGTGCCCCCACACAACTATGACAGTTGTAGCGTCTGTTCGGAAAGTAACCAAGGGTGTTACCTTGTGAGAACAGCTCTTCAGGGTCAAGTGGATCGCGGAGAAATTCGTCCATATCCAAGTTCTGGGTCTATTAATTGGTCGCCGAACTACCTTGCCGGGCAAGTTGAGGATGTTCTCATGATCTCTGGTCATCACAGGACCAGGGATGTTTTTGCCATAATTCCTCTACTCGACGAGTCAAAAGTTCCCAACCAGGAACGGATCGAGATTACTTATGATGGTCAGAAAAATCAGAAGGTTCCCATAGTCATCTATCTGCCGGGACCACTACCGTATGAATCAGCTAAGGCTATACCTTACAAATACGGTGCAACAACAATTGAGAATGGAAAGGAAATTTCATTACCCTCCGTTGTGAATATTGCAGACATCAGTCGTGTAACACGGAGCGGTCGAATCTTCAACCGAGGAGTTGGAGAATCCAACAAAGAAAAGGAATTTTAGACAGAAGTTCCCGATCCACCAGTCGGTCAATCCAGTAATCCCGACCTTTCAAAAGACAAAGATGAGATGCTTAAGCTCATCCAAAGGAGTGAATACAACATTGTTGATCAACTGTTACAGACTCCTTCAAAAATCTCGGTATTATCACTGTTACTCAGTTCGGAAGCGCACAGAGAGGCTCTACAGAAAGTCTTAGAGCAGGCCTTTGTGGAACAGGATGTAACAATCAGACAGTTCGATAATATCGTCTCTAACATCACTTCCTGCAACAATTTGGGATTGTGATGAGGAATTACCCGAAGAGGGCCGCCGTCATAACATGGCACTCAATATCACAGTTAACTGCCAGGACGATGCTTTAGCCAGCGTACTGGTAGACACAGGGTCAGCCCTGAATGTTATGCCGAAGTCCACTTTGATGCAATTATCATTCAAAGGTCCTCCGATGAGAATCAGCGAGGTCGTCGTCAAAGCTTTCGACGGATCCAGAAAAGTAGTTATCGGCGAAGTTGATTTTCCCATAACTATTGGTCCTCATACATTCCAAGTCACTTTCCAGGTCATGGACATCCGGGCAATATACAGTTGTTTATTAGGAAGACCTTGGATACATCAGGCTGGAGCGGTTACCTCACCCCTCCACGAAAAGCTAAAGTTCGTTCAAGACGATCAACTTGTCATAGTCTGTGGGGAACAGGCTTTGCTCGTGAGTAACTTGTCATCATCTACTGGTATAGAACCTGAAGAGGTTATTGGAACGCAGTTCCAAGCACTATCGGTGAGCAAGAACAATCAATTCGGAGGAGGAACGTCGATTTCCTCATACAAGGATGTTATCAAAGCGGTCGAGAGTACCGATACAAAAGGATGGGGACAGCTTGTCATTCCTATTGACAATAAAACAAAGAAGGGTCTTGGTTTTTCTGCAACCTGTACCCGGACAGCTGCCAGCGATGAAAGTCTTCATCCCATTCAGAACTTCTTCCATAGTGGAGGTTTCCTCCAACCAGTGACTCAAGTAGTCCATGCTATCAATGAAGAGGATCCCTTTGACATAGATGAGGAATGGAAGTCCTATCTTAACGAGGACGGTTATGTGTCGCAGGACGAAATGCAAACTCCATTTTGCTATCCCGCACAGAGTCCGAAATTTATACCCAGAGCAGACATCGAAATGATCTACGGAGATTGTGATCCGGAAGGATGCCGTGCTCCGCCAAATTCATTAGAGGAAGACACTCCAATGAAAGACAATTTTGACTCTACCTACTATGGCCCGATGGATGGTCTGCCAATGTGGCAACCTTATCCAGGAGACTTGGGGCCAGAAAGTCAGCCGAGTAATGACACTCAGCTGAGCATCATTGAACAGAATACCTGTGTCCCCGCCATGTCATGGGATCAACACTCAGGTCATTGCGAAACTACTCAACATAACGATGAATTTGCAATGTTTGCAGGACTTGAGTTCATCAACTACGTTTTTCCTGAGGTCAACGTCATCGAGAGAGATGACTCCTCCAGTTCCAAAGAAGTTTGGGACACTCTGGGAGAACCAAGTGGAAAATTCGACTACATGGTCAAATACACCTCTCCCGAAAGCTCTCGTATCAGGCTCGAAGATATCCAGCCAACTGGATGGGGAGATGCAGCTGAGAGCACCAATGCTATGCAAAATGCAACAGAGGAATCCTCTTACGACAATTCTGCCTGGGAGACAGATTCCAGTGATCATACTCCACCAGAAATCAGCGTCATTTCTGAAGACAAATCAAGGAAGGTGCCAGACTTTGTGATTCACCGAGGAGTTCGCCCGCCAGTGGGTTGCTGTCGATGTTCCGAAGGTCGTTCACCAGTCAAAGTAATTGCCGTCTTTAAACCTTTCACCCTGCCCAGGTGAAACGGATGTTTTGATAGGGCTCGCTTTCTATAAATTTTCCCTCTTCGCTTTGCCCAAAGCGGCAGAGTTTTGTTTAATAGGGCTGTAGTTTCAAGATTCGACTTGTGCATTAATAAAATAACGTCGTTCTGTAATTCCCGCATTATTTGCTGTTTTCTCTTTCTGCTTTTCTCAGAAAATGGTAATCCTAAAAAACATTCAATAATAAAAACAAGCAGTAAAATAAATACACTGCACACACTTGCATTTTCTCTATCTCTTCTAAACACGAATCATCACGTCATGCAGATTGCTTGTTTTACACCCCGTTGAAACATACGATCCGATGCCTTCTCCCGACTTTGAGTTCCCGATATTTGGGGCTGAAGAAGAAGTTGACAACGAAATTCCAGAAGAGATCTCCCGATTACTCAGACAAGAGGAAAGGTCCATTGAACCTCACAAAGAGTCGTTGGAAACGGTAAACTTGGGTTCGGAAAAAGAGAGAAAAGAAATCAGGATTGGGGCACTGCTCAGTCCAACTGCCAGAGAGGGTTTGATAAAGCTTCTCCGAGAATTTCCTGATGTATTCGCTTGGTCCTATCAGGATATGCCAGGGTTGGATACCAGCATCGTGGAACATCGTTTACTGTTGAGATCGGAATGTCCGCCAGTAAAGCAAAGGTTGAGACGCACTCACCCGGACATGGCCATCAAAATCAAAAAGGAGGTACAGAAACATATCGACGCGGGTTTCCTCACTACATCTGAATATCCTCAATGGTTAGCCAACATCGTACCTGTTCCTAAAAAGGACGGAAAGGTCAGAATGTGTGTAGATTACAGAGATCTGAACAAGGCAAGTCCAAAGGACGACTTTCCTTTACCACACATTGACATGCTGGTAGACAGTACAACAAAGTTCAAAGTTTTTTCCTTCATGGATGGATTCTCGGGCTATAACCAAATCAAAATGGCGCCGAAAGACATGGAGAAAACTTCGTTCATTACCCCATGGGGTACCTTTTGTTACAGGGTGATGCCGTTCGATTTGAAGAATGCCGGGGCAACCTATCAAAGGGCTATGACTACTCTGTTTCATGACATGATACATAAAGAAATCGAGGTATATGTCGATGATTTGATTGAAAAATCAAAAACAGAGGATGAGCACGTTGAACATCTGTCAAAATTGTTCGAACGTTTAAGAAAATTCAAGCTCCGCTTGAACCCCAACAAGTGCACCTTTGGTGTCCGTTTAGGGAAGTTACTAGGCTTCATCGTTAGCCAGAAAGGAATTGAAGTTGATCCTGACAAGGTCAAGGCCATTCGAGAAATGCCTTCTCCGAAAACTGAAAAACAAGTCAGAGGATTCCTGGGACGTTTGAAATACATCTCCAGATTCATATTCCTTATGACCGCCACGTGTGCGCCGATTTTCAAATTACTAAAAAAGAACTAGGATTGCGTTTGGTCAGAAGACTGCCAAACTGCCTTCGACAGTATTAAGGAATATCTGTTGAATCCGCCGATTCTATCACCTCCAGTGGAAGGAAGACCACTGATCATTTACCTCACAGTCCTAGAGGACTCAATGGGATGTGTACTTGGCCAACAAGATGAAACTAAAAGGAAAGAATCTGCCATTTACTATTTGAGCAAGAAATTTACCGACTGTGAAACTCGGTACAAGATGCTTGAGAAAACTTGTTGCGCTTTGGCTTGGGCAGCCAAACGTCTTCGCCAGTACATGATTCGTCACACTACTTGGTTGGTCTCCGAGATGGATCCAATCAAGTATGTCTTTGAAAAACCTGCTCTCACGGGAAGGATTGCCCGTTGGCAGATGTTACTATCAGAATATGACATAGAGTACCACGCTCAGAAAGCCGTTAAGGGAAGTATTTTAGCCGATTATTTGGCTCATCAACCGATTGACGATCAGGAATCAATCGGGTTTGACTTCCCAGACGAAGATGTCATGTATCTCAAAATGAAAGATTGCGATGAACCGCTACCCAGTGAAGGGCCAGGACCAGGTTCCCAGTGGGGACTAATCTTTGACGGAGCAGTTAATCATTACCGAAACGGAATTGGGGCTATTATTGTTACCCCTCAGGGTACCCACATTCCTTTCACTGCCAGACTTACGTTCGAATGTACGAACAACGAGGCCGAATACGAAGCTTGTATTATGGGTCTCAAAGAAGCGATTGATCTAAGGATCAAGAACTTAGACGTATACGGCGATTCAGCCTTGGTTATCAACCAGATCACAGGAGATTGGAACACATACCAATCAGGACTAATTCCTTACAAAGACTATGCAAGAAGGTTGCTACTCTTCTTCAACAGAGTTGAGTTTCATCACATTCCTCGTAGTGAAAATCACATGGCTGATGCATTAGCCACTCTTTCTTCCATGATTAGCGTAGGTCGATGGAATGACCTACCTAAGATTGATGTTATACGCCTTGAACGGCCCGCTTACATCTTCGCGATCAAAGCAGTCATAGACGACAAACCTTGGTATCACGATATCAAATGCTTCCTTCAGAAACAGAAGTACCCACCTGGGGCACTCAGAAAGGACAGAAAAACCTTCAAAAGGCTAGCTGAAAGCTTCTTCTTGAGCGGTGACACTCTTTATAAGAGGAATTTTGACATGGTCTTGCTCCGATGCGTCGACAGACCAGAAGCAGACATGCTCATGAAATAAATTCATGAAGGATCCTTTGGCACTCATGCCAACAGACACACAATAGCGAGAAAAATTCTCAGAGCCGGGTACTATTGGTTAACCATGGAATCCGACTGCTACAAGTGCATGAGGAGGTGTCACAAGTGTCAGATATACTCCGACAAAATTCATGTACCGCCATCGCATCTCAAAGCTCTTTCTTCCCCATGGCCTTTTTCCATGTGGGGAATCGACATGATTGGCTTGATCGAACCTAAGGCTTCAAACTGACATCGGTTCATCCTGGTAGCCATTGATTACTTCACCAAGTGGGTCGAAGCAGCATCGTACGCTAATGTAACCCGACAAGTGGTGGTATGATTTATCAAAAACAATATCATCTGTCGTTATGGTGTTCCTAGCCAGATCATTACTGATAATGGATCTAACTCGAACAATAAGATGATGAAGGGGTTGTGCGCAGAATTCAAGATTGAACACCATAATTCATCTCCCTACCGACCCAAGATGAACGGAGCGGTAGAAGCGGCTAACAAGAACATCAAGAAGATTGTTCAAAAGATGGTTGTATCATACAAAGATTGGCACGAGATGCTACCCTTTGCTCTTCATGGTTATCGTACATCTGTCCGCACTTCAACAGGGGCTACCCCTTTCTCTCTAGTGTATGGCATGGAAGCAGTGCTCCGCATAGAAGTAGAGATCCCATCAATCCGGGTATTGATGGAAGCTAAGCTCACCGAAGCTGAGTGGTGTCAAAGTCGACACGACGAACTGAACCTGATCGAAGAAAAGAGAATAACGGCACTATGCCACAGTCAGTTGTATCAACAAAGAATGAAGAGGGCGTTCGACAAAAAGGTCCGACCTCGTGTCTTCAGAAAAGGAGACCTCGTGCTCAAGAAGATACAATCATTTCTCACTGATACTCGGGGCAAATGGACCCCAAATTATGATGGCCCCTATGTGGTCACAAAAGCTTTCTCAGGCGGCGCCTTGAGACTTGCAACCATGGACGAAGAGGAATTTGCCTACCCCACGAATATTGATGTAGTCAAGAAATACTTCGCCTATGTCGTACCTCGAAAAATACGATCCTCGCGATGGACGCGGAAAAAAAACTGTTCGAAACAGAGTCGCCACCGAACTTTATTTATCCCAAAGAAGGGAAAGGAAAATATCGATAAAAGCTTTAAAGAGAGATAAGAACATGGTCGTCGCAACCAAATTCGGGTTCGGGAGTCGGTTACGCAAAGGGAAGGTATTAGCACCCTCTACGTCCGTTGTACTCAACGGGAACCTCTTGATTCGATTCGTGAGAAAGGTTAGCTAGGTTTGTTTGTTTATCTTCTAAGGTAAAAGGATTAATTTTTAAAAGGGAAAATGGGTGGTTTTTATTAGTGTGCTCGACAAGGATTAAGAATCCTCGGGCCTACGTATTCCCTCGTGCAATGGGAAAGTCAGAGCATTCGTAGTTCGTGGGACTACAGTTGGTTTGTGTTTTTTTAGGCGAACGAGTGTTTAATTCGCATTCTAACTGCTAAACATTGGCTTGTTTGCTCGTCAAGGGAGGATGAAGCACTAGTTCATATGCGCGGAAGAATGGACTAAACAATGTTCTTTTTTGTGAAAAGTTGTTTGGATATGAATTAAGTATGTTAAGATTTGATTGAAAAAGGTTTGATTTGGACGTGTTTTAGGCGAACGAGAGTTTAGGTCGCATTCTAACTGCTAAACGTTGGCTTGTCGGCTCGTCATGGAAGGCTGAAACACGAGTTCATATGTGCGAAAGAATGGCTTAAACAATGTTCTTTTGGGAAAAGTTTTAATCGCACGGCGGCGAGGAGTTGGATTAATGTGTTCGTATTTTGATTGGGTGACGATTACTTGAACTTAAGAAAGATTCCTCGGGCCCAAGTAATCGGGAAAGCGAGTCGAAGAACCGGCTCTCTCTCTTTTTCATCCTTAATTATGAAAGAGTTTTAATATGGTTAGAGTATGTTAAATAGATGACAGTTACTTGAACTTAAGAAAGATTCCTCGGGTCCAAGTAATCGGGAAAGCTAGTCGAAGAACCGACTCTCTCTCTTTTTCATCCAAGTGTTTAAGAAAAGAAGATTTGATTTGATTTATTGTAAAAAGGGTTTGATATGTAATCGCGTTATGGATCTTTTAAAGAGGACAATTGCTTGAACTTAAGAAAGATTCCTCGGGCCCAAGCAATTGAGGAGAAGAATCGAAGATTCCATTCTACTCCCTTTTCTTCTTTTATGAAATAGTATTTAAGTGTGATTTAAATGTATTGATTTGATTTGAAAAATACTTGACGTTGGATCAAGCTTGTTTATTGTTGTAAAAAGGGTTAGTTTTAATCTTATGGGAGAAGGGTGTAATCGATCAAGTGGGAATAATCGAGCCATGATTAGAGTGAGCCAATCACATACACGCATACAAACCAAAGTGAAATGTGCAACAAGTATCATTGTATAAAGCCCAAGAGGAGGCATCGTGAGGTCGATTGCGATCGTGAAAACGATCGACTTACAAGGTACTAAAAGGGCTTGACATTAAGTCAAGATATTAGTTTGAAAAAGATTTTTTGGTTTGGACAAGTATAATATGAATAGCATAAACATAATTAAGGCATGAAATAAATCCACAAGAGAGAAATATACACCTCACATAAAGATCATAAAATAAAATGGGGGAGAAAAGTCAAGCATATTAGTTAGGTTAGTAACCTAATTCTAAAGTTAATTCTAAGGAGGAAAATTCTAAACTAATTAAATTTTAAGTTTCTTAGATTAAAGTTCAAACAATTAATTAGATTAAATCAAAATATTTAATAAAGTTAATCATTTAAAATTAACTAATATTAAATAAAATGATTTAATAAAATTAATTAAAGCTTAATTAATTTTTTGATTTTTAGGATTAAGAAAGACTCAAAACTAATTAGATTAAATTAAAATATTTAATAAAATTAATTATCAAAATTAATTAATATTAAATAAAATAATTTAATAAAATTAATTAAACAAGAATTGGGAATTAAACAGAAATAGTATTTTTAGATTTTATCACTTTTTTTTTTGTTATTTTCATTATTATTAAAAATATTATATCTGAAATTAAAAATTGTAATCTTAAAAATCACTAATTCTAAAATACTTAAATTACTAATTCTAAAAAGCAAGATTACCAATCCTATTTATTACTAATTAAAAACGTTGTAAAACTAATCCTAAAATTATCACTAATCATAAAAAAACTAAGGATAATAAAAAATGCTAAGATGAAGGGCTGAGGATTAACAAGCCCAAAAGAGAAAAAACAAGGGACAACCGGGTCGGACCACCCTGGCCCAAACCCGGTTCGGCTAGAGTTTATGGGAAGGGTTAATGTGGACACCCAGCAGACACAGCCATTTGTGAGAATGAGAGGTTAAACACGTTCACAGAAAAAGCTCAGAAACACAACAAGAACAACATTCATACCTCTCTTCAAATCATCCTCTCAGATTTGCTCTCTCACTCGATCGCGATTACTTTCTCTCTCGATCTCGCTCTTCTCGCGGTGACTTTCTTTTCCGGCAGCGGTTTTCCAGCTTCCCTCTTCTCCCTGGTGATTTACCCTCTGACGAAGAAGAAAAACTCCATGGTTCTCACGAACAGGTCTTCAACTTGCTCGTCTCTTTGTTCTCGCAAGCCTCTGTCTTTATCTTCGCGGCGGTGGATGGGTTTGTTGTGGTTTGATGGTATTTGGGGTTGGATTTTGAGATGAAGAATGAGGAAGGGAGTGGCGGCGCTGGTTTTTTGACAGAGAAATTGGAAGTGGGTGGTAAGTGGTGATGGCCGTGGAGGGAGTTTGTGGTAGTTCTGAGTTTCGAAGAGGTTGGGTAACGGATGGAAAAAAGTTGAGTGAGGTTGAGAGTGAAGGTGTGGTGATGTGTGGTAGGAGTGAGGTTATCAGGTTGTGTTGTTGATGGCTGTGAGTTGATTGTGTTGAATATTCACGAAGGAGAGAGGTTAAAAGGGTGGTGCGGTCTTGCAGCGTTTTGCTTGTGCTGTTATGGTGTTTAGCAAAAACGTGGCGGAGGGTATGGTGGTCGATTAAGGTTGAAGAAGGTAGAGGTGGTTAGTTGATGTCGATGAAGTTGAGGTTGATAAAGGTTTGGGGTGAGTGAAGGTTGGGTGTTGGAGACGATGAATGTTGATTAAGGAAGATGACCAGGTTCTGTTGTCTTGTTGAAGGAAGTTTATGGTGTTTTTAAGTGAAGGGTGTTGAAGAAAGGTGGACGAGAAACAACGGTGATCCGACAACAGAGCTGAAACCAGTTTTTCCTTTAGGGATTCATGCAGATATTCGTTATCCTCCGATGATGAACTGAGGTGGTTTTTCTTTAAAGAGAAAACGAACCTAGAACTTGTGAGTCTCTTTTTTCAGAAATTCCTCTTCTTCTCTTTGTTCAATTCCCCCCCTTATGTTGCTGTTCTCCCCTTTTAAAATCAAATTCCAAACTTCTTTGCTAAGTTTTATGGTACACCCTCTTTATCTGGTATGGTTATGATGAGTCATTTTCCATGGCAGGTCCTATTGTTAGGTTGTTTTCAAGGGCAGTTTTGTAGCAGGTTGTAAGGACGGTTTAGAGGGCATGTCATCGTTGCTTACAAAGCGAAAGTAGTGACACAGGTTTTTGATGCAGTATTGGAAATTTTGGGGTGAGGTTGTATTGTTACGATCATGAGCAGTACGGTTTGCAGAGATTCTGACCTTTTATGGCTATTTTGTTGTAGCGTGATGGTTGTGGGTTGGAAGGGTATTTTGTCATATAGCCTGTAGTGATGTGCGAAAATGAGCTGGCTTGTATATAAGATGTAATTTGGTCAATTTGAATCCTGGTTTTTATTTGAATGGTTCAGTTTCTATTTTTTTAGCATTTTCTTTGTAAATGAACTTTCAATGCCAATGGGCTTTTTGGTGTAAATGGGAATGGGCCTTGTATTGTTTTCTTTAGGAACTTGTTTTTTGGTACAAAAGTGTAATAACATGGACTTGTAATTTATTTGTGATGGATAGAAAATAATGAGTTTGAACTCATGGAATTTGTGGTGGACTATTTTTGTATTTTTGTAATTTGTTTTGGTAAGACTCTAAAAAAAATGATAATAATGAGAAATTAATTGAAAATGTGTGTTGGAGTGAAAATGGATAAAAATGGACTTTAGAACATGGTTTAATGATTATTCACATCGGTGTTTTTAAATATGGAATTTGAATTGGAATTTGGAAAGAAAGATGAAATTGAATTGAATTGAAAATCGTTTTGAATTAAATCGATATTAACAAGAGAAATGGTTATTTGGATTTTTTTAGTAAAATGGATAATGAAAATGGATAGTTGAATGAAAAATTGGGTTGAAAAATGGGTAAATAACAAAAAGGTTACGGGAATGGATATTTATAAAATGAATGGATATTTATATTGAACAATGAGATGAAATCACAATGGATATGGAAGTGGTTCAAAAATGGATATTTGGATTTAAAAGTGGTTTCGAAGAAAAAAGATGTACAGAGGTCATGTATACACAGGTAGGACAAATTTGGGGTATGACAGATGGCCCTATCTAATTGGCTTGACCCCGAGAAAATGAACTGTTGTATGACATTCATTTTTAGGGTGGAAGTCAATTAGATATAAGAAGACCCCAAAATTTGTCTGACAAAAGGTAAAGTGATATAGAGCGGGAGTTGACAGAATGAGGCAGCGAGGTTCCAAATTGAACAAAATAACTTGAGGTCTTTTGGGTGGTCGAAGCAGTTCCTTATTCATGAAGGCTCTCCAATGATACCAAAACAATATATCTGCGGTAAATTTACTGGGGAATGGTCGAGCAAGATTCCTGTAGGAGGAAATGTGCTGGCTCTGCAGGGGAAAGCTCACAAGAAACCTTCTAGGATAGCCTCTGCTTGGAGAGTAAGAATAGCAACAGCTGCCGGGGATTGTTAATATCAACTGCCTGGCTGGAGAATAGCTTGCTGGGGAATAGGATTCCTTGAGCACGTGCGGGGTACTAACTCATTTCAGATGAATACTACCGACTTTGAAGAAGGACTGTCCAAGATGCTTGCGAACTAATCCTGGATCCTGTTATGCTATGTTGGGGATGGATATGCCATGCATACAAGAATGCAAAGGAATGCAAATGAACTTGTTTTTTATGAGATGCATATGGGAATGCAACTGGGCAAGGCTTCGATTCTGGTTTCTAAAGAAGGATTAATGGGGATTAGATGGAGCAAGGTGAAAGACTCACTGGGAATACTAGCATGTCAACTCGGGGGTTGAGTAAAGGAAATACATTATCGACTCGGGGGTCGAGAAACATTAAGATAAATTGTCGTCAACTCGGGGGTTGAAGGTGTAATAATGATATCGACTCGGGGGTCGAGAAAATAAAGACAATATCGACTCGGGGGTCGAGGAACATAAAGACAATATCGACTCGGGGGTCGAAGAAGATAAAGATAACAGTGACTCGGGGGTCAGCACAAGTAATAAGATGTCAACTCGGGGGTTGAAGGTATAATAATGACATCGACTCGGGGGTCGAGAAAATAAAGACAAAATATCATCAACTCGGGGGTTGAAAGGAAGGTAAATATCGACTCGGGGGCCGAAGAAAATAAAGATAACAATGACTCGGGGGTCAAGAACAAAACAATATATATCAACGCGGGGGTTGAGGAAGGAAAAAGGTTGTTACGTATGCATATGGTGTGCGTATGTTGTATATGATGCATATGTGGATGCAAGCAGGTTATTGGTCTTATGAAGGTGCCAACAAGGTGGACTTTTGGTAGTTGCCAAGCAAGGTTGGACTTTGAGGAGTTGCCAAGCGAGGTTGGACTTTTGGTAGGTGCCAAGCAGGGTTGGACTTTGAGGAGTTGCCAAGCGAGGTTGGACTTTTGGTAGGTGCCAAGCAGGGTTGGACTTTTGGTAGGTGCCAAGCAGGGTTGGACTTTTGGTGGTTGGAAAGATTTGATTTCCCGACACTCGAAAATGGAAGATACTATGATGATCAGTAAGCCAATATTTCTCTTGGTGCCCCAAGCCTGATCCTTTGCAGAAAGTTGGGTGCTTGTACATGAAAGAACCTTACTTCTAGCTGATATGCCCTAATGGCTTGCAAATGGTTGTATGAGCACAGCGACGTAACCAATGCATGTTGATTGTGTGAGCGTAGCGACTTATCCAATGCATTCTGATTGTGCATTTGCTCTGCCCCAAGGCTTTTAATACTTGTTGAATTCAAGGGTCGCTTAGTGCATGACATGGCCAGCTTGACCAACTTGAATGTATGAAGGGAATCTGCCCCTGTCTGGGGGTAATGAGATGACCTGCCCCAGTGTCTAGATCAGTGGTCTGCCCCTGTGTCTGGATTTTGCAGTGGTCTGCCCCTGTGTCTGGATTTTGCAGTGGTCTACCCCAGTCTTGGCTTTTGAAAGACTTGCCTCAGATTGACTAGGTATTGCTTTGAAGGACTTGCCCCAGATTCACAAGGTTATGAGATAGTCTCGATTCGGGTCAGTACCAACGACTGCTCAAGTTCTCTCTGATCGCATTTTGTTGGAATTTCCAAACCGTCAAGTACCGATTTGCAGCTAAAATTGTTCATTTAGAAATGGTAATTTTAATGCGACATTCATGCAAGTTTTGAAAAATCATTTATTGGAACGATGTGTTAGTGTATGACGAGTGAACCATTAGTCCAAACGCAGTGCTGATTTACTGGTGTGTGAAAGAAAGAGCAAGAATGACACCGATTCAAAAGATTAGCAAGTGTGTAGGAGTCAGTTTACGCAACCTTGCTGCAGTATGCTTTCAGAATAAATCCCGCCTCAATTAAGTCTTTTGAGGATTGTAACGTGGCCTGGTTCACGGTTTATGAAACAAAGGATATTAGGCTCAAAGCTTGGTTTGTACCCACCCCTTCTTCGTGATGAATTCCAGTCCTATGTTCAGCTAATTCTACACATGTTTGTATTCCAAAAGGGTTGACGGTGTAAGAGTGATGGTTCAAGGTTTGCTCGAAATGGAAGTCACCTTATTTTGCTTTGATGTCAGTGACCCTTTGATTTGACATGGTGGCCACTGGATCTTATTTTGTTTTTTGCTGAGGAATTGAGGACCTCTTTTGTTTTTGTTTGATCCCTATCTTTTGCATGGACTGATTTTGCTTTTCGAGTCCATCAGGGTTGCCTTGATTTTTGCCTAAGTCTCCTTTGAGTTGTTTGACTTAGCAGGCTTTTGTTTTTTTATTTTTTTGATTTTGTTGGAGGATTGTGACTGCCAAGTCATGGGTATTGATGAACAACTGTCACGTCTTGTGGAATTTTGCTTTGTGATTTCGGTGTGTAGTTAGGATTAACTGAACACTACCCTGCCCCAGGTTGAGTATAAGGGTTTGAATATCCGAAGGAAACTCCTACTTCTTTGCTTGAAGTGGTGAACTAGGGATTAACTCCTTATCTCTCCAGTGTTTGGGAATTTGAAACAATGCCTGTACATCCTTGGCAGGATTCTATCCGAAAGCATACCATCAGCAATTATGGGTATCTCGTTTTCGTCATCCTCCCTCCAATCTTTGCTAAACAACAATTTGGTTAAGAAAGTGAATGAGAGGTATATAGATGAATTTTTTGTTGTTTTATATAAGTGAAGAAAATGTGAGCGAATGTGACGTGATTAATTCAAAAAAAGGCATGATCACTTCATTAATATTACCATTAATAAACAGCAATGTCTAAAAGCAAATAGCATTTAACATAAAGAAATTACAAATGCATAGAAATGACATGATCTAAAAATTGCCAGCATTGAGGACTGGGCTTTTCATTCTTGATCCACTGTTGGACTAGCATTCTTGTTCATCGAGACCACTATGATAGCCTTCTTCACACCTACTCTCAGCAACTTCTTCCATAACCTGGGATGATGGACCTGCCTGATCAGATGAAGGATTGACGTTGATTTGAAGACCTTGCGGTGTAAATGAGATTAGCTTGGACTCAATCAGATCTTGGATCTTGTTTTTGAGTTGTTTGCAATCCTCAGTTGAATGCCCCTTGGCGCCAGCATGGTAGCCACATCGTGCATTGGTGTCGAAGCCTGGTGGGTATGGAGGAATAACAAGATCTAAGCCCTTTGGTATTATCAGCCTGCTATTAATCAAACGTGGCAATATATGACTGAATGGCATTGTCAAATGATCAAAATGCCTTCTTGGTCTTTGATTGTAATAGCGTCGGGGTTGTGAAGAGTGTTGTTGTGCGATCTGTTGTTGACGAGGGAAACCTCTATTGGTAGGAGTATACTGACCATGGGATTGCTGACTCTGTACATTTGAGATGCTTGAGTATTGAGGATAAGGTACCGGAGATGGAGCTTGTAAAGTGTCCCAGATTGCATTGATTTCATCCTCCTCTTCCTCTTGAGAACTGACAATGGATTCACTCTCACTAGCATGGATACTCGAGGCGTTTAGGATCTTTCCACTCTTGATATGACTCTCAATGCGTTCTCCTACTAGAACCAAGTCAGAAAAGTTCGATGTCCCATTGCTCATCATCTTTTCCAGGTATGGGCCTTGCAAAGAACCTATGAACAGGTCAACCAATTCTCTATCTAAAAGTGGTGGTTGAACGCGAGCAGCTACTTCTCTCCATCTCTGAGCATACCTTCTAAAGGATTCGTTCTCCTCTTGAGATAAGCCTTGCAACTGTATGCGGTTGGGAGCCATGTCAAGATTGTATTGGTATTGTCTCACAAAGGCGTTGGTTAAGTCCAACCATGACTGGATATGGCTACTCTGCAGTTGCATGTACCAACTCAACGATGCCCCACTCAGACTGTCTCGGAAACAGTGGATCATAAGTTTATCATTGAGAGCATTGGAGGTCATCTTTCTACAAAACATCACTAAATGCTGCTTTGGACAACTATCTCCTTTGTATTTCTCAAATTTTGGCATCTTAAACTTTGGAGGTAATACAAGTCCGGGTACCAAACACATGTTCAAAGCATTCAGATCAAAAACATCACGCCCCTTCATGGTTTCAAGCTTCTCTTCCAACACACGACATCTTTCTGCTAACTCAACATCTTGAGGTCGTTCAGTATTCACCACCAGGCTTGTCCCTCGGGAATTATGTGTAGTGAATGCGAAGCTATGGTATTCAACTGCATCATGAGACGAGGCATGTTCATCTCGAATAGTGTGACATTCTTGTATAAGCTGGTCCCCAACAGGAATCCGCACAGGCTGAAATTGGGCAAGATTATTCACTTGAGGCAGAATAACATTCTTAGTGACTGTAAGCCTTTGAATGTTGTCCTCTTTCCTTGCCATAGCTTCCACAAGTTGGTCTAGCTGGCTCTTCATCAAGTCAACATCTGCTCTTGACGCAAATTGGTTCTGCTCTCCTGAGTCCATGATTCTTCCAAAAGCGGCTTCAATTCCGATACGAGTGTCAGGAAATCAATTACGGGTTATGGACAAAGGATGATTGAGTTTGTTGGAAAATGATATGCAGGCATGCTAATGTCATGAGTATGCAATGCTTATGCACGGTTCCAGGATCAAAACAACATCTGATTCTGAGGAAGGAGTTAGGCACAGGATATCTCTAATCATCAAATCCCCCACAGGTAGGCTCTAACCGGGTAGGTGCCTAGAGTTATGGATATATTTCGAAAACATTACAGCCACGACAAAGATTTGTCCGACTATAATATTCTTAAAATAATCTCGTCTAGGTGAGGTCTTCGTTTCTTCCCCACGAGAAAGTTTCCTCAGAGGCGCCCACTACACAACCATCGACACACGGGTTCTAAGTAGGGTTCTCAGAATCCTAGATCGAGGTCGAAAATATTACTGTCAGGAAGTAATACGTTCGAGGGATCTCATCTGATTGGGGCGTTCGCATTAACTCACATAGAATTAACGCTACCAACCACCATGGGTAAATTGGGTTAATGGTCCTTGGGATCAACGACCCACCTCAAAAGTATTACCACCATGGCAAAGATTCACCACAACAATAATATCTCCAAGGGAATCTCTCCAAGCGGTGGTTTTCGCTTCAACTCACGCGGAAGAGACCACGCAAGCCTACACTACACAACCACCATCCTAATCCTAGGGTTTTTCTCGGACTCGGGTGTAGAGCCGTCTCACAAAGGACCAATGATCAGAGAACCCCAACAATGTCATAAGAGATAATAATAGGATATAATAACAATAAGCAAGCAAGTAGATAATAATCAAACAAGCAAGCAAGCAATCAAACAATAAGAGAAGATAAACAAACAAGCGAATCTAACACTCACGAACCGAGTCAAGTTAGGCTTAACTCTCTCTAGCATAGGGCTATGCATATCCCCAGCAGAGTCGCCATCTGTCGTACCTCGAAAAATATGATCCTCGCGATGGACGCGGAAAAAAAACTGTTCGAAACAGAGTCGCCACCGAACTTTATTTATCCCAAAGAAGGGAAAGGAAAATATCGATAAAACCTTTAAAGAGAGATAAGAACATGGTCGTCGCAACCAAATTCGGGTTCGGGAGTCGGTTACGCAAAGGGAAGGTATTAGCACCCTCTACGTCCGTTGTACTCAACGGGAACCTCTTGATTCGATTCGTGAGAAAGGTTAGCTAGGTTTGTTTGTTTATCTTCTAAGGTAAAAGGATTAATTTTTAAAAGGGAAAATGGGTGGTTTTTATTAGTGTGCTCGGCAAGGATTAAGAATCCTCGGGCCTACGTATTCCCTCGTGCAATGGGAAAGTCAGAGCATTCGTAGTTCGTGGGACTACGGTTGGTTTGTGTTTTTTTAGGCGAACGAGTGTTTAATTCGCATTCTAACTGCTAAACGTTGGCTTGTTTGCTCGTCAAGGGAGGCTGAAGCACTAGTTCATATGCGCGGAAGAATGGACTAAACAATGTTCTTTTTTGTGAAAAGTTGTTTGGATATGAATTAAGTATGTTAAGATTTGATTGAAAAAGGTTTGATTTGGACGTGTTTTAGGCGAACGAGAGTTTAGGTCGCATTCTAACTGCTAAACGTTGGCTTGTCGGCTCGTCATGGGAGGCGGAAGCACGAGTTCATATGCGCGAAAGAATGGCTTAAACAATGTTCTTTTGGGAAAAGTTTTAATCGCACGGCGGCGAGGAGTTGGATTAATGTGTTCGTATTTTGATTGGGTGACGATTACTTGAACTTAAGAAAGATTCCTCGGGCCCAAGTAATCGGGAAAGCGAGTCGAAGAACCGGCTCTCTCTCTTTTTCATCCTTAATTATGAAAGAGTTTTAATATGGTTAGAGTATGTTAAATAGATGACAGTTACTTGAACTTAAGAAAGATTCCTCGGGTCCAAGTAATCGGGAAAGCTAGTCGAAGAACCGACTCTCTCTCTTTTTCATCCAAGTGTTTAAGAAAAGAAGATTTGATTTGATTTATTGTAAAAAGGGTTTGATATGTAATCGCGTTATGGATCTTTTAAAGAAGACAATTGCTTGAACTTAAGAAAGATTCCTCGGGCCCAAGCAATTGAGGAGAAGAATCGAAGATTCCATTCTACTCCCTTTTCTTCTTTTATGAAATAGTATTTAAGTGTGATTTAAATGTATTGATTTGATTTGAAAAATACTTGACGTTGGATCAAGCTTGTTTATTGTTGTAAAAAGGGTTAGTTTTAATCTTATGGGAGAAGGGTGTAATCGATCAAGTGGGAATAATAGAGCCATGATTAGAGTGAGCCAATCACATACACGCATACAAACCAAAGTGAAATGTGCAACAAGTATCATTGTATAAAGCCCAAGAGGAGGCATCGTGAGGTCGATTGCGATCGTGAAAATGATCGACTTACAAGGTACTAAAAGGGCTTGACATTAAGTCAAGATATTAGTTTGAAAAAGATTTTTTGGTTTGGACAAGTATAATATGAATAGTCAAGCATAAACATAATTAAGGCATGAAATAAATCCACAAGAGAGAAATATACACCTCACATAAAGATCATAAAATAAAATGGGGGAGAAAAGTCAAGCATATTAGTTAGGTTAGTAACCTAATTCTAAAGTTAATTCTAAGGAGGAAAATTCTAAACTAATTAAATTTTAAGTTTCTTAGATTAAAGTTCAACCAATTAATTAGATTAAATCAAAATATTTAATAAAGTTAATCATTTAAAATTAAAAAATATTAAATAAAATGATTTCATAAAATTAATTAAAGCTTAATTAATTTTTTGATTTTTAGGATTAAGAAAGACTCAAAACTAATTAGATTAAATTAAAATATTTAATAAAATTAATTATCAAAATTAATTAATATTAAATAAAATAATTTAATAAAATTAATTAAACAAGAATTGGGAATTAAACAGAAATAGTATTTTTAGATTTTATCACTTTTTTTTTTTGACAGAGAAATTGGAAGTGGGTGGTAAGTGGTGATGGTCGTGGAGGGAGTTTGTGGTAGTTCTGAGTTTCGAAGAGGTTGGGTAACGGATGGAAAAAAGTTGAGTGAGGTTGAGAGTGAAGGTGTGGTGATGTGTGGTAGGAGTGAGGTTATCAGGTTGTGTTGTTGATGGCTGTGAGTTGATTGTGTTGAAGATTCACGAAGGAGAGAGGTTAAAAGGGTGGTACGGTCTTGCAGCGTTTTGCTTGTGCTGTTATGGTGTTTAGCAAAAACGCGGCGGAGGGTATGGTGGTCGATTAAGGTTGAAGAAGGTAGAGGTGGTTAGTTGAAGTCGATGAAGTTGAGGTTGATAAAGGTTTGGGGTGAGTGAAGGTTGGGTGTTGGAGGCGATGAATGTTGATTTAGGAGGATGACCAGGTTCTGTTGTCTTGTTGAAGGAAGTTTATGGTATTTTTAAGTGAAGGGTGTTGAAGAAAGGTGGACGAGAAACAACGGTGATCCGACAACAGAGCTGAAACCAGTTTTTCCTTTAGGGATTCATGCAGATATTCGTTATCCTCCGATGATGAACTGAGGTGGTTTTTCTTTAAAGAGAAAACGAACCTAGAACTTGTGAGTCTCTTTTTTCAGAAATTCCTCTTCTTCTCTTTGTTCAATTCCCCCCCTTATGTTGCTGTTCTCCCCTTTTAAAATCAAATTCCAAACTTCTTTGCTAAGTTTTATGGTACACCCTCTTTATCTGGTATGGTTATGATGAGTCATTTTCCATGGCAGGTCCTATTGTTAGGTTGTTTTCAAGGGCAGTTTTGTAGCAGGTTGTAAGGACGGTTTAGAGGGCATGTCGTCGTTGCTTACAAAGCGAAAGTAGTGACACAGGTTTTTGATGCAGTATTGGAAATTTTGGGGTGAGGTTGTATTGTTACGATCATGAGCAGTACGGTTTGCAGAGATTCTGACCTTTTATGGCTATTTTGTTGTAGCGTGATGGTTGTGGGTTGGAAGGGTATTTTGTCATATAGCCTGTAGTGATGTGCGAAAATGAGCTGGCTTGTATATAAGATGTAATTTGGTCAATTTGAATCCTGGTTTTTATTTGAATGGTTCAGTTTCTATTTTTTTAGCATTTTCTTTGTAAATGAACTTTCAATGCCAATGGGCTTTTTGGTGTAAATGGGAATGGGCCTTGTATTGTTTTCTTTAGGAACTTGTTTTTTGGTACAAAAGTGTAATAACATGGACTTGTAATTTATTTGTGATGGATAGAAAATAATGAGTTTGAACTCATGGAATTTGTGGTGGACTATTTTTGTATTTTTGTAATTTGTTTTGGTAAGACTCTAAAAAAAATGATAATAATGAGAAATTAATTGAAAATGTGTGTTGGAGTGAAAATGGATAAAAATGGACTTTAGAACATGGTTTAATGATTATTCACATCGGTGTTTTTAAATATGGAATTTGAATTGGAATTTGGAAAGAAAGATGAAATTGAATTGAATTGAAAATCGTTTTGAATTAAATCGATATTAACAAGAGAAATGGTTATTTGGATTTTTTTAGTAAAATGGATAATGAAAATGGATAGTTGAATGAAAAATTGGGTTGAAAAATGGGTAAATAACAAAAAGGTTACGAGAATGGATATTTATAAAATGAATGGATATTTATATTGAACAATGAGATGAAATCACAATGGATATGGAAGTGGTTCAAAAACGGATATTTGGATTTAAAAGTGGTTTCGAAGAAAAAGGATGTACAAAGGTCATGTATACACAGGTAGGACAAATTTGGGGTATGACAGCCTAAACTAAAAAAAAAAGAAGAAGAACGTCTCGGTGGATTGAAAACCCGAAAGGGCGGTCCAGGCAAAAGGTAGAGACATGAAAAAAAATCATCCCGGTGGATTGGAAACATCATAGTACAATCCAGGAAAAAATTAGGGATAATGGCAAGTAACTATGTTTAATAGAGGCAAGTCCCTTAACAGCAGTTACATCACCCATCGGAGGAAATCTCCAGTCAAAGGTCATCTTCGACAGAAGCTCAGGATGCCCCGAATTCAAAGTTGGTAGAAGGACAGAAGTCGTTATGTTTCAACGTAGCCCTTTTCCCTGTAAATTACCATTTTTCTAAACTTTGTAAATACTCTTTGGAATCACGCGTTTGGCTGATCTCCATCTTATTAATAAAATTTGAGCCCTTGTGCTTTTGTTTGTAATTCTTACTTGTTTTAGCTTTACAGAACGACGTTGTTTAACTTAATCAGCGATTCTTGAAATGAAACAAAATGAATTTACTTGTTAAAACTTTTTCTGCTTTTAAATTAAAGATGGCATTTCTTTTGACTTTGAACATCGAAAGAACGTCGGTTGCGTCTCCAAAGGCGTGCGAGCCTCAAAGTGCAGAATCAAAGTACTCCTTCTAAGCCAGTGCGTCTGAGTGAAGGATCAACTGTGTCAGAGACCTTGTTTCGTCTGACACCTTTGGCCGAGTTCTTATCTCCTAAGCCCGACCAACATAGTTCCCAACAGGGACTATTTCTCCTAAGCAAGGTGTAATTGCTATTTTGAACCAACGGTACTTCTTCGCCCCGCGATGGCCGAGTATTCAGTCATGTTCATCTTTTAGTTTGTATGTCGCGTCTGTTTTGTCAGCATAAACATACATACATCATGCATTTTTGATTTGCATTCACATTTCATACTGCATCACTATCACTTGAGTCGGTCTTATCCTGCCGTGATAACCATCCTCTCAATCGAATTGTCAGCCCTTGTCCTCGTCAGGAATTGCTGCGTCTAAACAACCTCGCCACCAATATATCTCTAGATCAGAGTCGACAATTATTCACTTTGATAATTTGAACCTCTGAAAGACCAGAGAACCTTCAACAGATGTCACTCTTCGTCATCGAAGATGGTATCCTCGCTTTCCCGGATTAAGGAAAATCCCCAGAGAAAGCCTCTTAATCAGAGATTCGGCAGTACATTAGTGTTTCTCCAAAAAGCCGCTGATGAAAATGTCATCGGCACCTCAAAATTGGATCCCATCATATGGTATTTCTCTGGGAAGATCCCCCAAGAAAAGTATGATGTAATATCCCCAAGCGGAAGCAGTCTCTCAAGAGACTCACTTTCTCCAGTAGAAACAAATGGCGTCTCCAACAGAGAAGTTTGTGCAACTCTATAACTTAAACGTTAGGTTCCCCAGCAAGTCTGACCATAACCTTTTCCGCCAAATGGAATCTCCCCAGGAAAATTCGGCGAGAAGTTTGAGGAAAATCGCTACGAATAGCGTCCCTTGTTAATAAAGTTTATTGACAAAAGAAACTAAAACCAGTTCCTTGGTAGGAAACCAGGATCGAGGGGAAGTTTATTTCAGAAACTAAGACCAGTTCCTTGGTAGGAAACCAGGATCGAGGGGAAGTTTATTTCAGAAACTAAGACCAGTTCCTTGGTAGGAAACCAAGATCGAGGGGAAGTTTATTTCAGAAACTAAGACCAGTTCCTTGGTAGGAAACCAGGATCGAGGGGAAGTTTACATCAGAAACTGAGACCAGTTCCTTGGTTAGAAACCAGGATTGAGGGGAAGTTTACCTTTTCTAAGTATCAGTGCTTAGCAAAAGAAGATGAATGCATATGCTACCATTCATAGACGCCGTCAAAATTTCGGATATTCCGATATTTAATCCTCTTGCACCCCGAATGCTCGAATACCTTCGTCATTCACACCTTCGGGTCCAAGAAGATTAAATAGGGGCATCTGTAATACCCCAAGTTTTGACCACTAAAGTTTCCCATCATTGTGCAAATCATCATCACAATATGGATGAATCATCATGCCTCTTCAATCTCCTCAAGGAATTGTTGAGCATTCACTACAATCAAAATTAGGGTTTCAAGCCCTCTTTGAGCCTTAGACAAAGGATCAATCAAGGAATGACTTGATCTTCAACTTGTCTAACCTCCCAAGAATCTACAAAGGATAAAAAAGGACATCCACTTCAAGGATTAAGCACAAGGCTGCTCCCTTCTAGGTGGATTAAGTCTCCGGATCGACAGTGTCACCAAATTAGGGTTTTGATCGCCCAGGGCCTCCAGATGAAAAATTTCATCTGGGCACAAGCCAATGATCCAAGACATAACCTAATATACTTCATGGAACCTCATGAACCCAAGCATCAAGTCAATTTTGCCTCAGGGGATGCATACATCAAAAATCAGGAATTAGGGTTTCTTGACCTAATTCACCCCTAAGTTGACTTTTGGGACAAATCATGAACCAAGACCTCAAGACATGATTTGAGGGTCTCTAATGGACTATATTGATCCATTTGGAACAATGGATTAATCCAAGAAGCTTGAGAAACAAGTCTCAACTTCATCTGCACCACTATTAGGGTTTCGCGAGAAAAGTCAACTGTAACTTTGACTTTTGACCTGGACATGCTCTCAAACCCTAAGGCATGACTCAATATACTCTATGACACCCATGGAACATGTCCATCAAGTTTGATTTAGGTCAAGGACATGATTTCCTAAAGAATTGCACAGTTTGGAATTCATCTGATAAAAAGTCAACTGTGCACAAAAGTCAACTTTGACTTTTTGAGATTTTTCACTAAAATGGATTTTTAACTCTAAATTGATGTTAATGTATGATTTGAATCATCATTCATCAAGAAAAATCAAGAAAAGTTAGATAACTTGTAAAAGGGGTAACCATAAAAACTTAGAAAATTTTCTAAGTTAAAAATAAAGTGGCTAGGGTACCAACTTTGAAGGACCATAACTCCTAAACCACAAGGCCATTTTTTCTCATCCAAAGAGGGATTTGTAGTCCTCATTATCCTCTACAAAAACTTCAACTACAAGTCATTCCAATTCATTAAGGATTTTAAGTTATGGAGTGATCAAAGTGGATGAAAAGTGAAAATGTCACTTTTTCCAACACTTAGTGAAATTTTCACTAAGTCAGAATCTGCCTTCACTTTTTGCCAAATGTAGGGGGATTTTTCACTTGGAATCAAAAGAGATCAAAACCAAACTTGTTCAAACAGTTGTTGTATCATGTAAGAGCTTTCCAAAATGGCAAAGAACATTGCCAAATTCAACTTACACCATGAGATATGACATTGTCAAGTTGCCTTGCTGAAATCTATCAAGGCAAGGCAGAATTTGCATTTTGGCTTGATTTGCCAAAATCAGCCAATTTCAAATGCTCCTATCCACTTGGACACATCTGAGGATTGAATCTAAAGGGGACAATCACTGAGCCAAGCCTCCAAAGTCCATGGAACAAGAAATAGCATGTTGAACGTAGAATGGCCAAAATAGGGACAAGACTCCAAATTCGGAATGAAGCATTCACTGGAACCATCAAGGTGGCATGGACTGAGCCATTCTCATCTGAAATCAGTCAAGACTTATCCAAGACCAAGGGGACCATAGCTCTGTGCCCTAACCTTTAGTCAATGGCTAGAGGAGACTTGCATTTCTATTGGCCAACATTGAGGAAACACCTGCTGCAGTTGCCATTCACTGTGGATCCCAAAACAAACTTGCTCTACTATAAATAGAGCTCAATTGTGTTCAGTTTGAGTACACCAAAGAATTCTAACAGATGCTTTCCCCAAAATCTCTTTCTCTTGGCAAAAATGTCTTTCTTAGCAAGGTAGCTATCGGGTTTTGAGTTTGGGAGCTTTTCCAATCAAACCAATCACTCACACACCTCACATACATCATGTAGAAGTGATCCAAACACTCAAACAACATCTGGAACACAGATTTCACAAAATCACCAGCCAATTGCTCAAGTTCTTGACAGTTTTGCAGTTGAGGTGTCATCTTCAACTCCAAACCATTTCAATCCATTCCAAGCACTCAGACACACTCCATGGTACCTAGGGAAGCTATCCAGATCATTGGAACCTAGCTATAACACCTCCAACACAAATCACGATCACCAGCTGCAAGTGGTAAGCATGAGCTCTTCTAACTCTATGATCCACACAATTTTTGCTGCACGATAATTTGGCCATATGTTCACAATCATGCATGGAATGTTTTCCCTCAATTAATTGCATTATTTGAATCGTGTATCAAAAATCCTAGCCTTCATGCAAAAATTAGGGTTCTTGAGGTTTCTTCGTGATTTCTTGTTGTATGTTTAATTTAAATGAAATTAATGTACATAGACATGATCGTGAGGTTGAGACGAGCATAATGATATGTGGATTGCATGGTATAATCAAGTATTCAGTGAGATTGGATAGAAAATGCAAATCTGGGCAAACCCAGAACACGCGCGTGTTCTTTGGTGTTCTTGGCGCCTTTTTTCAAATATTTGAATATTTGAATTTTGTGATTTTGTTTAATTGATTCAAAAATTAATTTCTCTCTGAGTTTTAATGATTTTGAGTTGATTATTTTTTTAATAATTCACAAAAATGTTAAAATATTTTATTTTCCAAGAAAATCCCAAAAATATTATTTATTTTATATAATTGATATTTTTGCAAAGAATTAATATTTTAATTGTTTTTGACATTTTAAATATTCTTTCCACGTTGATTTTGCAACTTTTAATGCTTTCTAATTATTTTGTAGGTCAATACTTAATTTTTGAAGCATTAATCCAAGATCACAATTTGTTTTCCATGTGTTAAACAATTTTTGATCATTTTAATTGAATTTTTATTCAATTAAATACATTTTTGAAAACAAATTAGGGTTTTGGATTAATTCAACCCTCATAAATCATTTTTAAAACTTTTTGGGCCTCTTGAGAGAGTGTAAGACCCATCCCCCCTTGTACAAAATTATTTTTGGGCCTCACTCATTGTATAAGTCCCTCTGTACAAGTTAACGGCACGATTGTCGCCCGTTTAAAAATAAACTATCTGGGCCTCTCCTCGAGCTATAAGACCCATTTAACAATTTCCGGGCCTCTAATAGAGTGTAAGACCCAATCCTTTTTTGACCAAATCATTTTTGGGCCTCACTTATTGTATAAGTCCCGATACCGTCAAAAAACAAACGGCGCGATCGTCGCCTTTTCAAAAATCATCTGGGCCTCCCCTCGAGTAGTAAGACCCATTTATTTTTCTTTAAACACTTTTGGGCCTCTATTAGAGTGTAAGACCCAACCCCCTTTTAACCAAAACATTTTGGGCCTCACTTATTGTATAAGTCCCTCCGCGTTAAAAGAAAACCTCGACGCGATCGCCATTTTAAACAAAAAGTCAACTGGGCCTAACCTCGTGTTATAAGCCCCGCTCTTTTTCTTTAAAACTTTTTGAGCCTCTTGAGAGAGTGTAAGACCCATCCCTTTGTAAATAAAACCTTTTTTGGGCCACAGTCACTTGTATAAGTCCCTCTGTACAAACTCAACAGTGCAATCACTGGTAAAAAACCTTGGGCCTCTCCTTGAGCTGTAAGCCCCAATCTTTCTTTTTCAAAGCACTTTCTCCTTTGATTTTGAATATATTGTTGTTTTCAATTTTTCTTTGTTGAACAACTAACAAAGCAGCATGGAAGCTCTACAACCGAGTAAGTGGTTATCGCTTTAATTTACTGCTTTCCTATACATACAACTGTTTTGTGGGGCTGCTCACTGTAAGTCTCCTTTCATAAACTCATATCGACTGTGTAATAATAGTATAGATATTTAGAGTTCCCCCGGCAACTACGTCTAGCACTAGGTGACGCCGTTTCATTTATTCATAGAAATAGACACCTAGATCCCCAATAGGATCACCAGATACAGTCTTCTCTTCGGCTGTCCTAATTAGGAATTGTCAAGAAACTCTACTCCCAAAGATGAATGTATTCTCCGTGAATGGCATCTTTGAGTTTCTTCCAAATTCTCGGACTTTCCTGACTTTGATCTATTCTCGGTGAATAGCATTGCCTTGAATTTCTCGGGGTTTAGGGACCCATGGGCTTCTTAAAAGCATCGGCCTCCTCTTGGGCATCGTACAAGGACCCACGGGCTTCTTAAAAGCAACCCGGCCTCCTCTTGGGCATCATACAAGGACCCGTCGGCTTCTTAGAAGTATTGACAGCCTCCTCTTAGGCTTCGTATAATGATCTCTTCCTCCGGGAATGATAGCCTCCTCTTGGGCTTCGTACAAGGACCGATCGGCTTCTTAAAAGTTTTCAGCCTCCTCTTGGGCTTCGTACAAATTGTCCCGACGACCTCCTAAAGGTATAGGAACAGAACTTAATCATCTCTATAGAACAGTCCTTTCTAGAGTCTACTACTATTTCTCAAAACATAGTACAAAAGATGAAACTCTAGACTTGGACAATCTCTCCTTCCTTGAGTCTCAAAGGCATTCTCAAGTGACTCCTTTCGTTAGATAGGAAGGAAACCCGTAGACTCGGACAGTCTCAATATCCTTCGGATTTCCCGCTTCCTTAAAGAACAGGAAATAACCCGGGTCCTCGAACCAAATCCTCGAGTACAGTGTTACTCATATAAGAACTGATTTTCTCTTTTAAAATCAGTATACTGGATCTGTCACTTAACTAAACAGTTACACTAGCCTCCTCTTGGGCTTTGTACAATGATTCTCCCCAGCGGAGCAAACCTTTTCAGCCTCCATCTCGAGCTTTATACGAGATACAAAAAGACTTCCTCATTGAGTCAAATAACTTTCAGCCTCTCTCTCAGGCTTTGTATGAGACACATAAAAGACTCCCTCGTTGAGTCAATCACCCCTTTTCGCCTCTATCTCGGGCTTTATACGAGATACAAAAAGGTTCTTCTTGAGCCAAACAAATTTTCACCTCTCTCTCGGGCTTTGTACGAGATACAAAAACACTCTCTTGTTGAGTATAAAAGATTCTCTTGTTGAGTCACCCTTTTAGCCTCTCTCTCGGGCTTTGTACGAGACACAAAATAGCCTCCTCTTAGGCTTTATATAAAGATTTCCCCTAGCGGAAATTAGCCTCCTCTTAGGCTTCGTATAAGAAAACCACTGGTTGATCCAATCAACCTTTTAGCATCAAACCTGTGCCTCGTTCACAGTACACAAACATCAACAACTCATTCCCTTTCATCTAATCGCTGTAAGCGGCAAGCCTCTGGATCGTCTATATCCATGCCACTGTCCTTCTTTTAGCATGAGGAATTCCTAAGGAAAGATGGCGTTGCTCTATACTGAGTTAAAGTCTTCTCCTTCAGGTTAAAAACCCCTTCTCAGGAAATTATGGCATTGCTAGGATCCGCGTATCCCGGTTAAAGTAATTCTCCTTCTTCCCTCTTTAGAGATGACAGATTCTCTCTAAAGTTGAGACCTTTCAGCTTCACATCTTGGGCTTTGAACAAGATATAAACAACCTTTCGCTTCACGTCTTGGGCTTTGAACAAGACACCAAACCCCCATTTCCTCCCATAGAATAGGAGGAACTACGAACGCTCTGATTTCCCTGTTTCGGTAAACGGGAATACGTAGGCATAAGATCGAAAGAAAAGATCTTAGCGAGCACACTAAACAAAAACCCAAATCCCATCATTCAAAAGCAGTAATTCAAAAACATCAGTCCTAACATCCTAATCCTTATTCCCCGTCAGAAACCCTTTGCCTAGATAAAAAGAAAGAAGACCGTATTGGCGAAAATACAAATAACCAGTACAAAGGCCCCCCACATTGTAGCATTCGTAACCTAACAGACTGCTGTTTAAACTCAGTATGCAAGCAGGGTTAATTGGAGACATCTATTTCCCTTCCTTAGTCAGCTTACAATAGGATAAAAAATGAATCGACCTGTAGTAAACTCAGCCGCAGAGAGCGACCCGTGCTTAGATACCACGTCCAAAATTGCTCGCTACAGTAAGGAGAATACGCGATGTGAGAATGATAAAATGCAATGATTATATTAATTGTTTGTTGATTTAATCAAAATAAACTGCGACAATTAGATTGTAAATATCAAACGGTGGGGAAACCCCTTTTTATTGAAATTCAAAGGATTACAGAAATGGAAATACAGTAGATTACAAAGTGCAGAAACAGAAACCTAAGCTAATGGGTCCCGAGTCCTCTCTGAAGAGAAACCGGGAGCTGATTCTGGTATCTTCCTTTTCTTTGACCGGGGCGCTTGGCCCGTTGTCGGGTCGTCATTCCTTTGCCAGGTGAAAGGAGCGAGCAAATTCCTTTGGTCATCTTGATTTTCTACAGTATGTTGCTCCAAAATTTCAATCAGAGCATCTTTATCTTTCCGTAGTTGCTGTATTTGGATACACTCTATGTTGAGGGTGCGGTACTTGTTCTTCCAAGACCTCCTCTCCTTTTGAACTTTGTTGAGAGTAACCTGAAGCTTTTCAGTTTCCGTCATGAAGTACATGACAGATTCCCTCGGCGGAAGAATTCCGTAACGAGGATAAGGCATCTTTAGCTTGAGAGCTCTAGTTTGTACCCAATGGAGATAAGGCTCCACCGAGACACAGTCCGATTTTCCTAGAGACTCTCGTCCTTTCTTATGAACGTGCTTCCAAGCGTGCACTATTTCCATCTTCAGGGCTCTGTCGTTTTCTCCTTCTTTGAAGAAAAGACCTTCCAGATGAGCGTTCTGCGGAACGAGCCTCATCGGGTATCCCAACTGACGACGAACCAATATCGGGTGATAGTTGATTCCTCCTTTAGTTCCTATGAGGGGCACGTTGGGGAAGTTTCCAAAACGATCAATGATCCTCATTCCATCATAAATCCTAATGCACCAATCTATATCAGAGTTGGTAAGAGACATGATCTTATGCGACCAGCGCAAGACACCCTTGCAATCCCAAAAAGCAGCAGACTTAGGAAAATGGGAGATAAACCATTTGTAGAGCAAAGGTACACAACATGTGATCTCCCCTCCGCTGTACAAATTTCCTAAGTGTACAGAATGATACGCATCTGCGGGCAACGTCGGCACATGGTTTCCAATGAGAAAAACCTTAATAGCGTTGATATCAACGAAGTTATTGATGTTGGGAAACAAAAATAATCCGTAGGTGAGTAAGACAAAGATGCTTTCAAAAGCAGTATTGTTCCCTATACTAGCGAAGTACAGAGCTTTCTTTGTTAAGAACTGGGCTGGCAAACCCTGGATGCCACCCTTGGTAGTCAGGTGAGTCCTGACCTCAGACTCGTCCAAATGAATTGCTCTTGCAATGGTCTGATTCTTTGGAATTTCTTCCAGTCCAGAAAATGGAGCTCGATCAATGATATGTAAATCCAACAGATGAGAATACTCCTCCAGCGTTGGTGCCAGCTAGTAATCCGGGAATGTAAAACAGTGATAAATCGGATCGTAGAATTGAACGAGTACATCCATGATTCCCTTAATCATATGGATTCTTAACAGAGGCAACAGACCTCCGTACTTGGCTCTGAAGGCCTCTTGGGTTGTGATCATTCTCGCCAAACCTCTCAGATCCTCTAGTTTCGGAGCCTTGAAGGTATACTGGTGAGTTCTCCTTCTACCGAAATCCATCGGTGCAATCCTTTTTCTCTGATATTTGCAATCACAGTCTTAGTTTATTTTGAAAAACAGAGAGACTAGAAGAGAATTTTTTTTGAATGTTTTAATGTTTTTTAGATGAATGCATGAATGCAGCACACAAAAACATAGAAAAAACATGGGGTCAGAGGGTCGTTGTCATGAAGTCAAGGCTCTACCCATCCCCAAAGGTTTACTAAGGTGATTTTTGTACCTGTACTCATTATCATTAGCTCCTCCCAGGAAGGCAGACAACAAGCGGATCGGCAGCGAGTTGTGTGCAATCTTAGAGTAAGTGCTATTCACCAGAATAGATCACCAGCCTCAAATGAGGGTAGTATCGCGTAACAACTATTTCCGATAGTTTCCGCACTACGAAAGGGTTGGCTTTTCTAGGTGTATACTCAATCTCACCACATGTGGCATCACACGCATTCCCAGTAGCAGAAAAATAAACACGTATAGCAATTAGGAAAAGCAGTATATATATTTGTCCTAATCATCCTAGACCTATAAAGCTATGAATCCTAAGTTCCTGACAGAAATGGCTCCCCGGCGGAGTCACCAATCTGTGGTATTCACACAAGTGAAGAAAAGAAAGACCGTGCTTAGATCAAACTTTGAACAGTCAATATCAATGCCCCACGGTGGGCGCCACTTTTCTGTAGTGAGCGATTTTTGGACGTGGTTCTTAAGCACTGGTCGCTCTCTGCGGTTGAGTTTACTACAGGTCGATTCATTTTTTATCCTATTGTAAGCTGACTAAGGAAGGGAAATAGATGTCTCCAATTAACCCTGCTTGCATACTGAGTATAAACAGCGGTCTGTTAGGTTACGAATGCTACAATGTGGGGGGCCTTTGTACTGGTTATTTGTATTTTCGCCAATACGATTTTCTTTCTTTTTATCTAGGCAGAGGGTTTCTGACGAGGAACAAGGATTAGGATGTTAGGACTGATGTTTTTGAATTACTGCTTTTGAGTGATGGGATTTGGGTTTTTTGTTTAGTGTGCTCGCTAAGATCTTTTCTTTCGATCTTATGCCTACGTATTCCCGTTTACCGAAACAGGGAAATCAGAGCGTTCGTAGTTCCTCCTAGTCTATGGGAGGAAATGGTTTTGGTGTCTTGTTCAAAGCCCAAGACGTGAAGCTAAAGGGTAGTTTGTATCTTGTTCAAAGCCCAAGATGTGAAGCTGAAAGGTCTCAACTTTAGAGAGAATTTGTGATCTCTAAAGAGGGAAGAAGGAGAATTACTTTAACCGGGATACGCGGATCCTAGAAATGCCATAATTTCCGAAGAAGGGGTTTTTTAACCTGGAGGAGAAGACTTTAACTCAGTATAGAGCAACGCCATCTTTCCTTAGGAATTCCTCATGCTAAAAGAAGGACAGTGGCATGGATATAGATGATCCAGAGGCTTGCCGCTTACAGCTATTAGATGAAAGGGAAGGAGTTGTTGATGTTTGTGTACTGTGAACGAGGCACAGGTTTGATGCTAAAAGGTTGATTGGATCAACCAGTGGTTTTCTTATACGAAGCCTAAGAGGAGGCTAATATGTGTCTCGTACAAAGCCCGAGAGAGAGGCTAAAAAGGTTCGACTCAGCAAGAGAATCCTTTATACTCAACAAGAGAGTGTTTTTGTATCTCGTACAAAGCCCAAGAGAGAGGCGAAAATTTGTTTGGCTCAATAAGAACCTTTTTGTATCTCGTATAAAGCCCGAGATAGAGGCGAAAAGGGGTGATTGACTCAACGAGGGAGTCTTTTATGTGTCTCATACAAAGCCTGAGAGAGAGGCTGAAAGTTATTTGACTCAATGAGGAAGTCTTTTTGTATCTCGTATAAAGCTCGAGATGGAGGCTAAAGTTTTGTTCCGCTGGGGATAATTATTTGTACAAAGCCCAAGAGGAGGCTATCATGCTGGTGACTGTTTTAGTTAAGTGACAGGTCCAGTACACTGATTTTGAAAGAGAAAATCAGTTCTTATATGAGCAACACTGTACTCGAGGATCTGGCCTGAGGATCAGGATTGTTCCCTGTTCTTTAAGGAAACGGGGAAATCCGAAGGGTATTGAGACTGTCCGAGTCTATGGATTTTCTCCCTATTTAACGAAAGGGTCGCTTGAGAATGTCTTTGAGACTCAAGGAAAACAGACTGTCCAAGTCTAGAGTTTTATCTTTTGTACTATGCTTTGAGAAACAGTAGTAGACTCTGGAAAGAATTGTTCTATGAAGATTACTAGGTTCTGTTCCTATACCTCTAGGAGGTCATCGGGACAATTTGTACGAAGCCCAAGAGGAGGTTGGACGCTTTTAAGAAGCCAATCGGTCCTTGTATTAAGCCCAAGAGGAGGCTATCATTCCCGGAGGAAGAGATCATTATACGAAGCCTAAGAGGAGGCTGTGAATACTTCTAAGAAGCCGACGGGTCCTTGTACTAAGCCCAAGAGGAGGCGGGGTTGCTTTTAAGAAGCCTGAGGGTCCTTGTACGATGCCCAAGAGAAGGCCGATGCTTTTAAGAAGCCCGTGGGTCCCCAAACCCCGAGAAATTCAAGGCAATGCTATTCACCGAGAATAGATCAAAGTCAGGAAAGTCCGAGAATTTGGAAGAAACTAAAAGATGCCATTCACGGAGAATACATTCATCTTTGGGAGTAGAGTTTCTTAACGATTCCTAATGAGGACAGCCTGAGAGAAGACTGTATCTGGTGATCCTATTTGGGGATCTAGGTGTCTATTTCTACGAATAAACGAAACGGCGTCACCTAGTGCTAGACGTAGTTGCCGGGGAAACTCTAAATATCTATACTATTATTACACAGTCGATATGAGTTTATGAAAGGAGACTTACAGTGAGCAGCCCCACAAAACAGTTATATGTATAGGAAAGCAGTAAATGAAAGTGATAACCACTTACTCGGTTGTAGAGCTTCCATGCTGTTTTGTTAGTTGTCAACAAAGAAAAATTGAAAACAACAATATATTCAAAATCAAAGGAGAAAGTGCTTTGAAAAAGAAAGATTGGGGCTTACAGCTCAAGGAGAGGCCCAGGGTTTTATCAGTGATTGCACTGTCGAATTTATACAGAGGGACTTATACAAGTGACTGTGGCTCAAAAAGGTTTTCTGTACAAATGGATGGGTCTTACACTCTCTCAAGGGGCCCAAAAAGTGTTTAAAGAAAAAGAAATGGGTCTTACTACTCGAGGGCAGGCCCAGATGATTTTTGAAAAGGGCGACGATCGCGCCGTTTATTTTTTGACGGTATCGGGACTTATACAATAAGTGAGGCCCAAAAATGATTTGGTCAAAAAAAGGATTGGGTTTTACACTCTATTAGAGGCCCAAGAGTTTTGAATGGGTCTTATAGCTCGAGGAGAGGCCCAGATGGTTTTTCAACGGATGATGACCGCTTCGAACTTTTTTTGAAATACAACGGGACTTATACAATAAGTGAGGCCCAAAATTTAGGGTTGTATTTACAAAGGGTTGGGTCTTACACTCTAATAGAGGCCCAAAAGTTTTTTGAAAGTGATTTATGAGGGTTGAATTAATCCAAAACCCTAATTTGTTTTCAAAAATGTATTGGCTAAAATACAGTTTTAGTCCCCCTGTTTTTCAAAATTCACAGTTTTGGTCCCCCTGTTTTTTTTTTTAACAGTTTTGGTCCCCCACCCCAATTTTGGCCCAAAAAAACTGATGAACAGTAACTTGTCCATACATGTCCGTACATGAACAGTACACGTCCGTACATGAACAGTACACGTCCGTACATGAACAGTGAGGGGTGGGGGACCAAAACTGTTAAAAAAAAAAACAGGGGGACCAAAACTGTGAATTTTGAAAAACAGGGGGACCAAAACTGTATTTTAGCCAAATGTATTTAATTGAATAAAAATTCAATTAAATTGATCAAAAATTGTTTAACACATGGAAAACAAATTGTGATCTTGGATTAATGCTTCAAAAATTAAGTATATACCTACAAAATAATTAGAAAGCATTAAAAGTTGCAAAATCAATGTGGAAAAAATATTTAAAATGTCAAAAACAATTAAAATATTAATTCTTTGCAAAAATATCAATTATATGAAATAAATAATATTTTTGGGATTTTCTTGGAAAATAAAATATTTTAGCATTTTTGTGAATTATTAAAAAAAAAATCAACTCAAAACCATTAAAACTCAGAGAGAAATTAATTTTTGAATCAATTAAACAAAATCACAAAATTCAAATATTCAAATATTTGAAAAAAGGCGCCAAGAACACCCAAGAACACGCGCGTGTTCTGGGTTTGTCCAGATTTGCATTTTCTATCCAATCTCACTGAATACTTGATTATACCATGCAATCCACATATCATTGTGCTCGTCTCAACCTCACGATCATGTCTATGTACATTAATTTCATTTAAATTAAACATACAACAAGAAATCACGAAGAAACCTCAAGAACCCTAATTTCTGCATGAAGGCTAGGATTTTTGATACATAATTCAAACAATGCAATTAATTGAGGGAAAACATTCCATGCATGATTATGAACATATGGCCAAATTATTGTGCGAGGAAATATGCATAGATTGAGAGATGACCAAGCTTAGGCTTACCTCCAAGTCGTGACAGCAAGAGCAAATTGATTTTTGAGTTGGAGGTGTTACAGATGAGTGTTTAAGCACTTGGACACCTCAAATACATCATATGTGATGTGTTTGAGCAATTGGAATTGATTGCTTATGGCTGCAACTCAAAACCCGATAGTGGTTACTCAAAAACAAGAAAACATAAAGTTCAAGAAAGAATGAGAGAAAGCAGTGCTGTAACTGGCTTTGGTGTGAGTTGAATGATCCATTGAGACCTCTATTTACAGGTGATCAACTCTTGTCTTGGAGGAATAGTGAATGGCAGCTGGATCAGATCACATTTGCATGGATTGGCTTGGCATAAATGCCTCTTGAACTAGGCATAACAGCTGCTCCAAATAGATCAGCTATGCCTTGACTGAAATCACATTCTTCAGATGTTTTTAATGTTCTTTAATCAGAGAACTTGACTGAGGAGAGTGAGAATCTTGACAATGCACTATTCCACATAAATGTACTTTGAATTCAAGGCGAAATGTGCCAAAGTGGATGAATTTCAAGTTGGAAGGTTCCTTGGCTTTTTGACTCAGATTTATCAGCTGGATTAGATGCAATGTGATTGGTTTGAACACAGGTGGCATGCTGATCCTCAGTTTTTGGTTCAAAATCGTGTGAGATAAGCAAACATGCAAATTGATTTTTCCAAAACAGCTTGCAGCAGCATGACTTTGGGCATGGATTTCTCATGGCTTGAGTTGAATCAATTCATGCTGTTGAGCCCTTTGAATTCTTGGCAACATATGCAACAACATTAATGTTTAACTTTGGACTTGATTCAGCTTGCAACTATGTGAAAAGATCTTACAAGTTTTGGTGTTTCAACACAAAATCTGTTTTAGACAGAATTTTTCTAAATGTTGGAAAATGGTATTCTTTCACATTTTCAGCCACTTTGGCTCACTCATAGCTCAAAATCCATAATGAATTGGAGTTAGGCCTAGTTGAAGTTTTTGTATAGGGTAATGAGGTCTACAAATCCAACTTTGGATGGAAAAAATTGGCCTTGTGGTTTAGGAGTTATGGTCCTCCAAAGTTGGTACCCTAGCCACTTTATTTTTAACTTAGAAATTTTTCTAAGTTATTATGGTTACCCCTTTTACAAGTTATCCCACTTTCTTTGATTTTTATTGGTGAATGATGATTCAAATCATACATTAACATCATTTTAGGGTTAAAAATCCATTTTGGTGAAAAATCTCATAAAGTCAAAGTTGACTTTTTGTGCACAGTTGACTTTTTATCAGATGAATTCCAAACTGTGCAATTCTTCAGGAAATCATGTCTTTGACCTAAATCAAACTTGATGGACATGTTCCATGAGTGTCATAGGGTATATTTATTCATGTCCTAGGGTTTGGGAGCATGTCCTGGTCAAAAGTCAAAGTTACAGTTGACTTTTCTCGCGAAACCCTAATTGTGGTGCAGATGAAATTGAGACTTGTTGATCAAGCTTCTTGGATCAATCCATTGTTCCAAATGGATCAATATGGTATATTGGAGTCCCTCAAATCATGTCTTGAGGTCTTGGCTCATGATTTGTCCCAAAAGTCAACTTAGGGGTGAATTAGGTCAAGAAACCCTAATTCCTGATTTTTGATGTATGCATCCCCTGAGGCAAAATTGACTTGATGCTTGGGTTCATGAGGTTCCATGAAGTATATTAGGTTATGTTTTGGATCATTGGCTTGTGCCCAGATGAAATTTTGCATCTGGAGGCCCTGGGCGATCAAAACCCTAATTTGGTGACACTGTCGATCTGGAGACTTAATCCACCTAGAAGGGAGCAGCCTTGTGCTTAATCCTTGAAGTGGGAGTCGTTTTTGATCCTTTGTGGATTCTTGGGAGGTTAGACAAGTTGAATATCATGTCACTTCTTGATTGATCCTTTGTCTAAGGCTCAGAGAGGGCTTGAAACCCTAATTCTGTTTGTAGTGAATGCTCAACAACCCTTGAGGCATTGATGAGGCATAAAGGTACATCCATATTGTGATGATGATTTTCACAATGATGGGAAATCTTAGTGGTCAAAATTTGGGGTATGACATAATAGCAGCCAAAGCTAACCTTAAAACTGATTAATCAATCATAATAGTGGCTAACTGATCAAAAAGATAATCAGAACCCTAACTAACCAGATGGAATTTCTTTTAATCAACTAAAACTTTCATAAATTAATAAAAATCTTAATTAAATAGAATTTCTCTAAAATTGTTAACTAATTAAAATCCTAATTAAAATTTTGACTAATTAATTAAAATCCTAATTAAATTTTCATTAATTAATTGATCAAAATCCTAATAAAATTTTACTTAATCAACTAGAATTTCAAAATCAAACTAAAACTAATCCTAATAAAAAATTAATCATTTATAAAACAAGCCTAAACCCAAAAAGAATCATGGGATGTAGTAGTAACAATAGGTCTGATGAGGAACAAATCACTTGGGCTTATCACTCAGCCCATGTCCCACATATTACTACCTGTAAATAAAAAGGATTTGAAACAAAACCAGAAAAATCCCAATTCACGTCTCTCTCTCTTCTCCGATATCCCCTCCGCCTTCTCTCGACTCTCGCCGGTGTCGCGCAAGACGCACCTTCTCTGTCCCTAACTCTCTTCGTACTCCCCCTTTTTGCTTTGCGCGAACAAAAACAGCAACAACAAGGAGTTCCGTTTACATCTTTGTTCGCTCGTCACATTTTTCTTTCCCACGTGATTCGCCGACGATGGCTACTACGAATCTCGCCGCGCCATGGCCTTGCGCCGGCGACGGCAGAGGTTGATTAACCTGGCCTTCGACTCTCCCACTCTTGATTCGTCGCGGTTTCGATTTTGCAATCGAAGCTATTTCGCAGTAAAATCTGGGATTATCACAGTTCGAACTACGCAAGGTGAAAAGAAAATGAAGATTACCTGAAGAATGACTAGAGGTGTGATGCGAAATCTTTCGACTTCTTCTTTCTGCGTACTGTCGTGCTATATATGTTGTTCTGCTATTGTAAACTATTGTTGTTATCTGCCTGATGCGTGTGATTGTGACTTGTGTCCTGTGAATATCGTCTCTACAATGCGTGCGCGTGAGTTTTTCTGCCTCTAATCCCCCTTTTTTTCAGTGTGTTGTGATAGCTTTATAAAGTCAGTGAATGTTGATTTCAAATATTTGAAATTGAATGCGATATCTGTTGAGTTGATTTGATACTGATTATTCCTTGCTATTCTCGTCCTTCCTTGATTGATGATGTTGATACTTTGCTAATTTCACATGATTACGTAGATATTTGATTTCTATTCCCCCTGATTCTTTCCTTTTCCATATTCAAAATTCTTGTGATTTCTTGATTTCATGTGATTGATGGTAATGATTTGTTTCCACTTTAGAATGGTCTTGCTTGCCTATTGATAGATCCACGATTCTTGGGCATGAATAGGTGATTGAAACTTGATGCTTTGGTAATCGTGTGATTAAAACTTTCTATTTTCGAATCGATTTTGCCATGAATATTTACTCTTGATGCTTGCAGATTCATTTCCAATTGATATTATTTGATTTTGTATGATGTTGATTTTGTTTCTGATTTGCATACAACTATTCCCTTATTAATGTGTGTGAATTGGTCCTACAAAATCCTGAAATTAATTGTGTGTTAGAATTTGATTTGAAATTAAACATGGTCGTATGACTCTTTCATGATTTTGTATTGAATGCCATGATTCCTTGCTGAATTGGTACGACTCATAGATTGTGTATCATAGGTTTTAGTTTCCATCGCTTAAGGTTTTATGTCCATTGAATTCTTGCTTCTGTTGGCTTTGCAGGCATAAATAATTTCGTGTCCCTCCCTCAAAAATCTCTGCAGTGCAAGATACTCAACATGTTCACGGCTCATGGAATTTTGTATAGCAAATATGGTCCGATAAAATTCTCAAGGACTGCTTTGACAGACAATTTAAGGTAATACGTACAGATTTCCAAATCTCTCTTGCACATTATGAACCATAATTAGCCACACTCCAAGTAGTAAATGCACACGAATGATTATCCACTAGTGACACGTGCGAGATATAAGTAAGATGACACACAGTCACATCTCAAGTCCATTGACTTCTGAACCATCATCATTACTATCATCAATGCAATTCCTAACATATGGGAACCTGAGCGCATACTGTGAGTTAACTAAGCATAGGACTGAAGATCATCACGAAGATTGGGTGGGTACAAATAAACTTTGAGCCTTTATCCTTTGTTTCATAAGCCGTGAACCAGACCACGTTACAACCTTCAAAAGACCTAACTGAAGCAAGGTTATTTTGAAAGCATACTACAACAAGGTTACGTAAACTGGCTCCAAAAGATATTTGCAGATTTTTTTTTGGCATCATACCTTTTTGCGTTACCTTTCACTTTTAAATGTCTTGAACCGCCGTGTTCTGACCAATGACTCATATGTTTTGCATCTTTCCAAAAATGATTTTGATCTCAAAAGTTGCATGATTTTTGCATTAAAATTACCATGTTTGTATGAACACTTTTGTTTGCAAACTGACTTTCCTCCCAAGGAATTTTCAAACATTTGAGAAACTTGGTTAGTGATCCTATTAGGGTCAAGTCCTTCTCAGAATTGGTTTATTCATAAGATATTTCAAGACTCATGCTGGGGAAGGTTTTCCCGAGCGCTTAACAAAGCAGTCATTTCTAGCATCATTCAAGCTGAAACAACGGTCATTCCGTCTGCAACAGTTAGCTAATCTGGGGCAATTTACTTGAAGAATCCCTAAGCAGCTCCCCATCCTTCCTACAAGGATCGTCAACTAGTTAAAGTTTACCAGTGTGGCAGAGATGTGTTAAGCAATAACATCTTTGGTCCCTAACCAGAATGGTAGTGAGCTCCGTTTTAAGGAATCGGTCTTCCAGTCTTATCTTCTCCCCAAAAGAGTCAAGTCATGTTGTCAGTAATTGCATTTGCATTTGATCATATATCATAGCATAATTCATATACACATGCATAACAAGAGTGTTTCATCCTCATTTGCATTTCAACATAAGTCGCGTTGTTATCAACGTCTCACCTTGTGGTCAAAGTCCAACTCACTTGGCACCTACCAAAAAAATATTGCCTTTGTGATTTTAACGCTTTTCCATAATCTTTCCGAGGTTTTACCGGATGTGTTTTCCTCTCTAATGTTTTACCAGATCGAGTCCTTTGTTCTGATGTTTTTCCAGAACCTATCTAATGTTTTTCCAAATATTCCTTTGTGATTCTGACGCTTTTCCTGAATCTATCACTACTACGAAAAACCCATTTAACAACGGTTGTGAATGACATATAATGATGCGGGCGAAGGCGTTGTTATGTAGATTGTCGTTGTAAGTTTGTTGTTTCTACAACGGTCTGGAAACTGTTATTGAAAGGCAGGACGCATGCCATATATCACAACGGTTATGATAATAAAACGTTGAGATACATACACTTAGGTATTGGATTCGAGACCCATCAGCAGCGAATTATGTAAAACATAAATTACCTATGATCTCAATTACAATAGATAACCGTTGTTGTAAGTACCATGAGTTTATTATATTAAATGTACATTGCTTGTTTTCCAAACACCTCACTAAAGAAATATACATGGAATCAATTTGATGAAGAAGTCTATAATCTACAAATTAAACTGTTTTTAAAAACCAACTTAAATAAACCAATGTTTTCTGATTGCATTCATGTCATCGTGCATTTCACGTTGTTTTACATATATATTGTGGTTTATTAATCTGACTCCTTTGATATATCGCTATCTTCGATTATAGTTAAATTTCCATAAGAACAAGACATTGAATACTCTGCCTCATCATCATCACTTATCATCATAATTTTTAAAATCGGAAGTTTTACGATTATAAGTGTTGATGGAGAGGCAGATTAACAAATAATTTATTGTTAATGAAATTTAACCATAATGGAAGATGGTGATGCATCTAAGGAGTCAGATCATTATACCATAATATATATATATATATATATATATATATATATATATATATATAAATATATATATATATTAAATATCGTGAGATGAACGATGAGAGGGATGCAATTTGAAAACATTGATTCATATAAGTTGGTTTTCAAATACAACTTAATTTGCAGATTATAAGTATCTATGTCAAATTAAATGAATGTATTTTAAGTGAGGGTTAGTTAAACAAACAATCTACATAGAATATAATAAACTTAAACAACATTCTATACCAGATCCAGATATTATAAACTCATATAATACGCTTGCTACGACCAGCAAATTTTAAGTGAGGGTTAGTGAAACAAACAATCTAAATAGAATATAATAAACTCAAACAACATTCTATACCAGATCCAGATATTATTAACTCATATAATACACTTGCTACCACCAGCATCATCACCTTGTATCACCCCCTTAACCTGTAAGGAAACACAGTAAAATTCAAAAATGAGCATCCTCAGTTGAAAACAAACCCTAAAACCATAATCCAGTGATGAGTAAAGAGGGGAACAAGAATAAAACACCTTTTAATGAAACTAATCGCGGAACAGGAATCAATTACGATGTTCAACTAGTTTGGGAATCAATGAAGAAGAAATATAAGGGGAAGAAGCTTACACAAAAGCTTCATACTTTTTATATTTCTTTTCATTGTTTCTAAAACTAGATGAAGTTTGCTTACACTATTGTTTCTTCATTTACTAACATCTTGTTCGTGAAACTATGAAAAAGAATATAAGGTGGATGAAGTTTCCATCATAGCTTCATGCTTCTTATACATTTTTCCATAGCTACACAAACATTATAAAGTTTCCAAAGTATGGTCTTTGTTAAGGTAGTGAAAATGAATCTGGAAAAAATGAGAACAATCAACAAAAACAACATGCAACAAACGAGATAATGGGAAATATCTAGCAATAGATGGAAGAAGAAGAATACCTTAATGTATGAAGCACAAGATTCACGGCTAATGGTGAAAACGAAGAGAAAAAATGGGTTCTAGGGTTTCACTTTCAAGGCAACGACGCTACTGTCAATAAGTGAAAGTTATTTCGCTTATATATGGGTAAACTATTTCACAACGGTTAACAATACCAAACGTATAGATAGGTATTTATTTATTATAAATATATCACTACGGTTAACCAGAAGAACCGTAGTGATAACCCTTTTATCTGTGAATTTTAAAATAAATAAAAACCGCATAGATAGGTATTTATTTATTATAAATATATCACTACGGTTAACCAGAAGAACCGTAGTGATAACCCTTTTATTTGTGAATTTTAAAATAAATAAAAAAGAAAAGGTGTGCCTTAACATTAAAGGAATAAAATATTTTATGGCGCTGAGGTTCGAACCGACCAAAGTTTGAGTATATCACAACGGTTGGTTCTGTAACTGCTGTTATAAACAAATAATTTTTAATCAAAAAACAAAATAAATATGTTAGCGCTTTAATTAAGATATGTCACCACGGTGTAGGTAAAAATCGTGGTGACCATGGCGTCGTTGAATGTGTGTTTTGTAGTAGTGTATCCGAGGTTTTACCAGATGTGTTTGTCTCTCTGATGTTTTACCAGATTGAGTCTCTTGTTCTGATGTTCTTCCAGAACCTATTTGATGTTTTACCAGGTTGAGTCTTTTGTTTTGATGTTCTTCCAGAACTTATCTGATGTTTTTCCGTATATTTTCCATTGTGATTCTGATATCCTTCCAGGATTTGTTTTATTCCCCAGTGAGTTTCCATATATATTTTTGTAATTCTGATGCTTTTCCATAATTTAATTTCTTTTATCGTCTGATGTTTTTCTAGATGTGTCTTTACTTCTGATACTTTTCCAGAATTTCATTTCTTTTACCATATGATGTTTTTCCAGATGTGTCTTTACTTCTGATGCTTTTCCAGAATTTCATTTCCTTTATCGTCTGATGTTTTTCCAGATGTGTCTTTAATTTTGATGCTTTTCCAGAATTTCATTTCTTTTACCGTCTGATGCTTTTCCAGATGTGTCTTTACTTTTGATACTTTTCCAGAATTTCATTTCTTTTATCGTCTGATTTTTTTTCCAAATGTGTCTTTACTTCTGATGCTTTTCTAGAATTTCATTTCTTTTATCGTCTGATGCTAATGTTTCTTTACTTCTGATGCTTTTCCAGAATTTCATTTATTTTACCATCTGATGTTTTTCCATATGTGTCTTTAATTCTGATGCTTTTCCAAAATTTCATTTATTTTACCGTCTGATGTTTTTCCAGATGTGTCTTTAATTCTGATGCTTTTCCAGAATTTTATTTCTTTTACCGTCCGATGTTTTTCCAGATGCGTCTTTACTTCTGATGCTTTTCCAGAATTTCATTTCTTTTACCGTCTGATGTTTTTTCGGATGTGTCTTTACTTCTGATTCCCCTCCAGAATTTGTTTCACTCCTAGTGAGTTTTCAGATGTATCTTTGTAATTATGATGCTTTTCTAGAAATTCATTTCTTTTACCATCTGATGTTTTTTCATATGTGTCTTTACTTCTGATGCATTTCCAAAATTTCATTTCTTTTACAGTTTGATGTTTTTCCAGATGTGTCTTTATTTTTGTTGCATTTCCAGAGTTTCATCTCTTTTGCTGTCTGATGTTTTTCCAGATATGTCTTTACTTCTGACGCATTCCCAGAGTTTCATCTCTTTTGCCATCTGATATTTTTCCAGATGTGTCTATTGTTCTGACGTTTTTCTAGAACTTCTCTGAGTCTATCTGACGTTCTTCCAGATATGACTTTGCTTTTGATGTTTTTCCAGAACTCCTTTATTTATGTCTGACATTCCTCCAGATACGACTTTGAGTCTGATGTTTTTCCAGAATCCCTTTGTGTCTATCCGATGATCTTCTGGATATGATATTGCCTATTTGATATTCTTCTAGATACGACTTTGCTTATGATGTTTTTCCATAACTCCTTTGTGTCTATCTGACGTTCTTCTAGATACGGCTTTGCTTCTGATGTTTTTCCAGAACCCTTTTTGTATCTATCTGACGTTCTTCCAGATACTACCTTGTTTATCTGATGTTCTTCCAGATATGATGTTGCTTATCTGATGTTCTTCCAAATATGTCTTCAAAATCTTCTCCTATACATTTAAAGTTTTTCTAAATGTTTCAGATGTATCTTCAAAATCTTTGTATTCATCTATTGCTCTTCTAGATGTCTTCAATTTATTTTTGACTGTGGTTAACATCTGCTGAATGTTTTCAAGTTTGTTTCCATTCTCCATCCAATGCTTTTCTGGATGTGTTTCGGATTTTATTCGATGTTTTTCCGAATATCTTTGACGTTTCCAGAGTCCATCCAATGCTTTTCTGGATGTGTTCTGGAGTTTATTCGATGTTTTCCCGAATATCTCTGATGTTTTCTAGAGTTCATTAAATGCTTTTCTGGATGTCTCTGATGCTTTCATGTTTTCCAGAGTCAATTCAATACTTTTCTGAATGCCTCTGATGTCTGCTGAATGTCCCTAATGCATTATTATGACTTCTCCTCACCTCATTCAATGATCTTCTGAATGTTGTGACTCTTTTCCATCCATTTCCATTCACGGATGATGACTGTTGATTCCCTAGTGGAGTTTATTAAATGCTATTCTGAATACCTCTATTTGATTTTCTGATTAACTTTGTTGTCCGTTATGTTCCAAGGTTCATTCAACGTTCTTCTGAATGGCTTTGACGGTTGTTACTGTTCTTTTCCATAGTTTTGTTTAACGCATTTCTGACAAAACTTCTGATGACTGTTTTCCCCAGTAAAGTTGCTTATGATTTCTGGATGTTTATGTTATTCCACATCAAAGTTGAATGCTTTCTTGGAAGTCTCTGTTATATTCTCAAATTTCTGGTCTCATCCCACATTTAATGCTCTTCAAGATGTTTCTGTTTAATGTGTTGTTTTCAGCATCTGATGCTTTTCCAGATGTCCGCATCTCTGTTTAGCTTTGTCCTTCTCTTTTCAAGTGTCACTGGATACTCTTTGTCAGCTCGACGGACTTCCATAATATTTTGTTTACCTCAGTTTCGTTTCTCTATTACTTATTCACCTGTAGTTTTTCCCTTTGTTTTCTGCTTGCAGTAGTTTGTCTTCAGTGGTTTCATTCCCCGCAGAACGTCGAGTCTTGCATCCATACCATATCATAAGCATTTTTGTGGTATCTTATGGCAAAAAATTGCGCATGTTTGTATTTTAGTCTATCCGATATTGTCAAGACGAAGATTTCAATCTTCGCATCTCCGGACCGAAGAAACTTAAATAGGGGCATCTGTTATACCCTAATTTTTGACGCCTAAGATCCCACGTCTTTTTGCATCATCTTCACAGTTTATCACGCATTTCATCTTGCATAATACCCAATTTATCAGCTGAAATAAACTCGTTGAATTTACAGCCAAATCGGTCAAACTAAAAGTCAATTGTGCGTAAAATCAGTGGACGGAAAATTTTAAAACCGAGCTTGCAAACGACAGTGATATTAATCTACGTTTCGCGTAGTTTAGCCTGGCGTGCTCATTTAAATTTTTCGACCACTTTTCGGTCGCATTTTTGAACAATTTAAGCCATTTATGTGGGTAAAATTTATTTCGAAACTTGACAAAACGATGTATTTTTCTGAATTGTATATTTTTTGCTGATCACTTTGGTGTATTCATTTTATTTTTCCGAGCACTTCAATACCAATCCAATTACTCGTTTTTACTGTTTTTATTTATTTGATTTTTACTTAATAATATTTTTTATCAATCAGTTTTCTTTTAATCTAAGTTTTTTTTATTGTTAATTGTTTATTTAATTTATTGTTTCTTTTATAATAATATTAATTTTGTTTGTTTCCATTTTTAACAAAATTTAATGAAGAAATCTTATAAAGTAATTTCTTTTAGTAACCAAAAAACCATAATAAACACTCGCCACTCAAAACAACCGTCGGTTGTTCAAGACATCTCCTCCAAACAAACTATTTACAGCGGTAACCTCATCTTCACTTGGCAACATAATCCAACCATTAGAAACTTCCTTATATCAACCTTTTCTTTTTTTTCAACCTTTTCTTTTTTCACACTTTTCTTCTTTTACACCCTTTTCTTTTTACATCGTAGTTCTGAACTCAATTGCTCTGACTTCCTATACAGGATACATAGACATAGGTTTGCGACGATCCTAGCGAGCTATCTTTTTTTTTCACGTTTTCTCTATACTTTGCCCATCCTTACCTTTAGAAACAACTTTAGCCAAAACATAAATATTTCAAGAAGTTCATGTAGAGTACTGCAGATGTTTTGGGTGCTAGTACCTTCCCTTAGTATAACCAACCCTCGTACCTTTGATCTCTCTTTGCTTAGCTTTAGGTCTTGCTTTTTGCTTTGCATTTTATTTAGGGTTTTTTGTTCGATATTTTCTCCCTTCCATTTGATAAAATGAAAGTTCGGTGGTGATATCTTATTTTTTTAGCCAAGCTAATCCCATAGCTTTGGTATCCGATTCTCACCGTGAGAATCATGTTTATTGTTCAATGCAAAGTTTCCTAATTTATTCAATTTACATTGCTTTTTTCATCCTTATCTTTTTCCTAGCCTTTACTTTCATTTGAGAACATTCGGCATTGTTATTTTCACCTTACATTTTCTGCAAGAAGTCGAGATACTCATTATAATACGATTTTCACACATTCCCTTCGAAGTAGTCGAAGCCAATAACCTTAAGATACAAAGAAATCAACAATGAACAGGTTCTTAAGCAATATGTCATAGGATTCACTGGTTGATCCTACAAGTAAACCATATATTTGGAGACCCGCGGTTGTTTACCATTTTTCAGGGTAAACAAATGGGCACGCAAGTGGGACCTGTGCTAAGTGTGTTGTGAGATTTGGATCGAAACTCAGCTGTGTTGAAGGTAGCTTTTATGTATTTCGACAGAGGCAAGCATGTAGTCGAAGGTTGTTCACATGCTGATGCCTGTTATGTACATATAGTAGTCGAAGTCTGTTCTTATATGTATTATGTCGAAATAGTTTATTCTGTCAAATTGGGCCTTGTGTTAAGGATCCAATTGTTTAGGTTTCTTGGGCTGCAAGTTACCTAGTTAGTCTATAAATAGGCTAGTACACTCAGTTTGTAGTGTGTGGCAAATTGTGATATTCACTTGTAATAATTTGTAAACATTAATGAGAAAGTGAATAGTAAACAGAATTATATTTGCCCAATCCTTGTTATTCTCTTCTCCTTCTTCTTGTTTTCTCTTTCCCGTCAAACCCTTGTTTTGGTTCTTGATAATTCAAGAAACCAGTTTTATATTTTGATTAAAGTCATCGCTTTTCACAACAAATTGGTGCGGTGAGCGTGGAGAAGATGGCTTCAACAAAGTATGAGATTGAAAAGTTCACTGGAGTGAACGATTTCGGTCTGTGGCGCTTGAAGATGAAAGCCCTACTGGTGTAGTAGGGATGTTTGGAAGCGTTGAAGGGAATGGCAGCCATGGATGCTGCGTTGACGGAAAAAGAAAAGATGACAATGATCGAGAAAGCACACAGCGCAATCCTATTGAGCCTTGGTGATAAGGTTCTCCGGCAGGTATCAAAAGAGACGACGGCGGCGGGATAATGGACGAAGCTGGAAAGTTTGTATATGACCAAATCCTTGGTGAATCGTCTTTACCTGAAGCAAGCCTTGTATTCATTCAAGATGAATGAAGAAAAGGCTTTGGCTGAGCAGTTGGATTCTTTCAACAAGCTGATTCTTGATCTTGAAAACATTGATGTGAAGATTGATGATGAAGATCAAGCATTGTTGCTATTGTGTGCTTTGCCTAGATCGCATGCTCACTTCAAAGAAACTCTCTTGTATGGAAGGGAGTCCCTGACCTTTGAAGAAGTTCAAGCAGCCTTGTATTCTAAGGATTTGAACGAAAGAAAGGAGCAGAAACCTTCATCAGTTGACGAAGGATTGTCCGTGAAAGGAAGATCGTCGAATAAAGATGGTAGGTTTGATAAGAAGAAAGGAAAGGTTCAGCAGAAATCTTCTGGTGGTGATATGTCTGGTATCAAATGTTATCACTATAAGAAGGAGGGTCACACGAGAAAGGTGTTCCCTGAGCGTCTGAATAATCATGGAGGTAAGGACAATGGGAATGCAGCTATAGTGCAAGATGGTTATGAATCATCTGATGTCCTTGTGGTGTCGAGCAGCAACTCTTGCGAAGAGTGGATTATGGATTCTGGATGTACTTGGCATATGACTCCAAACAAGAATGTGTTTGAAGAATTATGTGATCAAGATGGAGGATCAGTGCTGCTGGGGGACAATAAAGCTTGCAAGAATGCAGGTATTGGATCTGTTAGATTCAAGCTCCATGATGAGTCAATAAAGCTATTGACTGGGGTTAGGTATGTACCTGATCTTAAGAGGAATTTAATTTCTCTTGGTGAATTCGACAGAAAGGGATATGTTTTCAAAGGAGAACAAGGTACCCTGAGAGTCATGAAAGGGTCGAAGGAAGTCTTGAGAGGCGTGAAAAACCAAGGCTTGTATACCCTGGAGGCTGAGGTTGTAAGTGGTTCGACAAATGTTGTATCCACGAAGCCTATGTCTAAGACAGAGTTATGGCACATGAGATTGGGCCATGTCAGTGAAAGAGGCCTGGTCAAATTGGGGAAGCAGAACCTGCTAGGTGGTGACAAAGTCGAAAAGTTGGAGTTTTGTGAATCTTGTGTACTTGGTAAATCCTGTAGGGCGAAGTTTGACAAAGGCAAGCAAAGAACACATGGATCCCTTGATTACATTCATGCTGATCTTTGGGGGCCTGCAAGGAATCCTTCACACTCAGGTGCAAGGTATTTTCTATCCATCATTGATGACTACTCCAAAAAGCTATGGGTATTCATTCAGAAGACGAAGGATGAAACTTTTGAGAATTTCAAAAGTTGGAAGGTTCTGGTCGAAACTCAAACTGGCAGAAAGGTTAAGAGGTTGAGAACTGATAATGGCCTTGAATTCTGCAACAAAGCGTTCGACAGTTACTGTGTTGAGTCTGGGATTGCAAGGCATAAGACTGTAGCAGGTACTCCTCAACAAAATGGCTTAGTTGAGAGATTCAATCGAACAATCCTTGAAAGGGTTAGAAGCATGTTGGTTAGTACTGGATTGAAGAAGGTGTTTTGGGCAGAGGTTGTTTCGACAGCAGCTTATCTGATAAATAGATATCCCTCGACTGCGTTGGGAATGAAGACACCTGAAGAAGTTTGGTCGAATCATCCACCAGATCTCGACAAATTGAGAGTATTTGGCTGTTTAGCCCATGCTCACATTAGGCAAGACAAGGTCGAACCTAGAGCTCTGAGATGCATATTCCTTGGATATCCTGAGAGAGTCAAGGGTTATAGGCTGTGGTTCCTAGAACCAGGTCACAGAAGATGTATCACAAGTCGTGATGTAGTTTTCAATGAGGTCGAAATGGCTTTTAAGAAAACTGGTGATGCTGGTCGAAGTGCAGAAATCTCTGAAGAGGAGCTGGAACAGGTAGAGATGCCTGTTGAGGTGGAGCATAGTGATGCTGAAGTGCATAGCCCTGATGAAGTCGAAGAGCAAGATGCTGATGAGGTTGAAGAAACTGTCAATGACTACCTACTGGCTAGAGATAGGTCGAGAAGAGTCATCAAGCCACCTCAGAGACTTGGTTATGCAGATCTTATAGCTTTTGCCTTAATCTCTGCAAGTGAGGTACTTGACGAAGAACCTAGAGATTACAAGGAAGCTATAAGGAGTCGAGACAAGACTGAATGGCGAAAAGCCATGGATGACGAGATGAAATCTCTTCATGATAATAACACTTGGGACCTGATTAAGAAACCTGCAGGAGCAAGGTTAGTCAATTGTAAGTGGATTTTCAAGGTCAAGGAAGGAATTGAAGGAGTGATGTCGAAGCGCTTTAAGGCGAGGCTGGTTGCTAGGGGGTTCACTCAGAAAGAAGGAGTCGACTTCAATGATGTGTTCTCACCTGTTGTAAAGCATAGATCCATTCGAGTGTTGTTGGCCATGGTGGCAAAGTTCGACTTGGAACTTGAGCAAATGGATGTGAAGACAGCATTTCTGTATGGTGATCTAGATGAAACGATCCTGATGCGTCAACCTGAAGGGTATGCAGAAAAGGGTAAAGAAGATTATGTGTGCAAGCTGAATAGGTCTTTGTATGGCCTGAAGCAATCTCCTCGACGGTGGAATAGGAGATTCGACAAGTTCATGGCACACATTGGTTTCACTAGAAGTCAGTTCGATCACTGTGTCTACTTCATATTTCGACCTGGAAACTCACTTGTTATGTTGCTGCTGTATGTGGATGATATCCTCATAGCTAGTAACAGGGTTGAGGATGTAACGAAGGTGAAGGCTGAACTCAGTAAGGAGTTCGAAATGAAGGATCTGGGAGCTGCAGCCAGGATTCTTGGGATTGACATCCGGAGAGATAGAAAGCAGTCGAAGTTGTGCTTATCTCAGGAGACATACCTACGGAAGCTTCTCGACAAGTTTGGTATGTCGAATTCAAAGCCTGTTGTGACACCTACAAATCCTCAATTTAAGCTTAGTACTACTCAAAGTCCGAGTACTGAAGCTGAAAGAATCTATATGAATAGCATTCCATATGCTAGTGTAGTGGGTTCTTTGATGTATGCTATGGTATGTACGAGGCCAGACATAGCATATGGAGTAAGCCTTGTGAGCAGGTATATGGCCAATCTTGGAAAGGCGCACTGGCAAGCTGTAAAGTGGATTCTCAGGTACATAAATGGGTCTCTGAAAAGAGTCTTAATTTATGGTGGAGCCCTTGATGGTGATAGCATAGTCGAAATCGAAGGATTTATTGACTCTGATTATGCAGGTTGTATGGATTCCAGAAAGTCTATTTCTGGATATGTTTTCACAATGTTTGGCACAGCAATCAGTTGGAAAGTGACGCTTCAGAAGGTTGTTGCCTTATCAACCACTGAAGCTGAATATATTGCCCTCACTGAAGCTGTGAAGGAAGCATTGTGGCTTGAAGGTTTTGCAAAGGAGCTGAAACTTCAAGGTCGAAGTATCACTGTTAAATGTGATAGCCAAAGTGCAATACACCTGTCGAAGAATTCAGCCTATCATGAGCGAACTAAGCACATTGATGTGAGGCTGCATTTCGTCAGAGAGATAATCGAGTGTGGTGAAGTCCAGGTGCTGAAGGTTTTGACCGAAGAAAATGCTGCTGATATGATCACCAAGACGTTGCCAAGTTGCAAGTTCTTCCACTGTATGCAGTTGATAAAGCTGCATGATGAAAGCTAGTTGTTTTCCCTTTGTTGCTGAGTTAGATCCAAGGTGGAGATTTGTGAGATTTGGGTCGAAACTCAGCTGTGTCGAAGGTAGCTTTTATATATTTCGACAGAGGCAAGCATGTAGTCGAAGGTTGTTCACATGCTGATGCCTGTTATGTACATATAGTAGTCGAAGTCTGTTCTTATATGTATTATGTCGAAAGAGTTTATTCTGTCGAATTGGGCCTTGTGTTAAGGATCCAATTATTTAGGTTTCTTGGGCTGCAAGTTACCTAGTTAGTCTATAAATAGGCTAGTACACTCAGTTTGTAGTGTGTGGCAAATTGGGATATTCACTTGTAATCATTTGTAAACATTAATGAGAAAGTGAATAGTAAACAGAATTATATTTGCCCAATCCTTGTTATTCTCTTCTCCTTCTTCTTGTTTTCTCTTTCCCGTCAAACCCTTGTTTTGGTTCTTGATAATTCAAGAAACCAGTTTTATATTTTGATTAAAGTCATCTCTTTTCACAACATGTGCTTTGTTCATATTATTCTTTATTTTTCTTACGTTTGAAAATTGTGTTCTACTCTTAAGAATTTTTCTGGGCATTTTGTATGCAATTAAGGAGTGGTAAGGTTATGTCTAGTATGTCTTGTCCTCCTGTATATAACGTCCATCCCCAAAATAATCCTTAAAATTTTTACTTGTGTTTGCTCACATGATCCCTTAGGATTCCTAGCTTAACTTAATTTCTGATTAAGTTAGAGGTAGGACAGACATTAGGCTTTCAATCCTTTGAATGATAACAATTAGGATAGTCCCTTTCACACCTTAACCTTAGGTCTATCTCCTTGTATGCTAACATTAAGTAGAATTCCCTTTCTCATCCCAACGTTAGGGCCATTGTGCATGACAAAATTAGGAGTCAGTTTCGCTTAGTTGTTTTCTTTTCAACCTTTGAGACCTCTTTCTTCTCATCTTAAAACAAAATCAAAACATTAAATAAATATGACGAGTATTGTGCGCCATGAGCCTTAAGTACATGGGAAGTGATAAGCGGGAGTCTCTCCTTACCTTGTCTAGGGTGTTTTGCATACGTACCGTCTTGGGTCAATCTTGCGAAGTATTCGATCCTATGTCATAGAATTTAGTGCGATACGAGTCTCAAATAAAGTCAACTCACTTTTGTTAAAGCTCACAAACCAAATGAAAATCTTTTTATCCTTCGGGATTGTTTGTCAAATCATTTTCAGAAAAGAGTGTGTTGTTTCCGTTCTACCGCAAACAGGCATCGACCCTAACTGCTGAAATGCGAGCTTAACATCGCTCATAAAATAAATTTAACCAATATGTGTTCGTAACCATGAACTACAGATGCTATGATTTCCTCATTCTCGTCCGATTGAGGATACGTAGGCACAAGACGACGAAGTCTTGGTGAGCACTCTTCCCACCTATTTCCGTAGTCTCACGAACTACGAACACTCTAATTTTCTCATTCTCGTCCGAGCGTAGTCTTAGCGAGCAACCTTTCCTCCAGGGACAAAGCTAAATGGGAGAGTATGGGAGCATGTGCCCCCACTATGTTTTAAAGATAAATTTGAAAATCTTCATTGTATATTTATATAACAATTAATAAAGAAAATATTTACTTAAAATTGTATAATTGGTTAATTAATTTTATTAATTGAAAGGATATTCTATGGATATATTTTTGTTTAAGATCCCTTTAAGATGTTTATGAGTTATTTTATTTTAAAAGTTTTTCTACGACAAGTATCCGGTCTACTAAACCGATTAATCCGGTTCGAGGTCGATTTTGATATCAAATAATTCTAATTCCCTTTCGATCGTAGTTGCCGGAGATCGAATTAGTCTTTTCTACTAAATTCAATGTCAATCACTGTTGAACCAACTGGTTAATATTTTAAAATTAAATATATTTAACTAAAGTATAATCCAATTGGGTTTGTGTTTAATTTTAAAATAATTTTTCACTAAATTTAAAAATAAATACAAAACAGTTTTATATGTTTTAATTTTAACACTCAAATTTCATCAATACTCATACTTATATATATATATATATATATATATATATATATATATATATATATTGTTGAAGATAAATTTGAAAAAATTACACAAATAAAAATTGAGAAAGTTCTTAAAGATTTCTTCAAAATATATCTCATAAAACTTATATATATATATATATATATATATATATATATATATATATATATATATATATATATATATATATATATATATATATATATATATATATATATATATATTTAAAAAAAACGATATATATATTATGCTACAAATTTGTAAATTAATATAATGCCCTCACAACTTAAAGTTTCTGGCTCCGTCCCTCACTACTACGAAAAACTCATTTAACAACGGTTGGGAATGACAAATAATGACGCGGGCGAAGGCATTGTTATGTAGATTGTCGTTGTAAGTTCGCTGTTTCTACAACGGTCTGGAAACCGTTCTTGAAAGGCAGGATGCGCGCCATATATCACAACGGTTATGATAATAAACCGTTGCGATACATACACTTAGGTTCTGGGTTCGAAACCCATCAGTAGCGAATTTATATAAAACATAAATTTCTTGTGATATCGGTTACAATATATAACCGTTGTTGTAAGTTCCCTAAGTTTATTATATTAAATGTAGATTGCTTGTTTTCCAAACACCTCACTGAATAAATATACATGGATTAAATTTGATGAAGATGTCTATAATCTGCAAATTAAACGGTTCTTGAAAACCAACTTAAACAAACCAATGTTGTTTTCTGATTGCATTCGTCTCATCGTGCATTTCACGCTCTTTTACATATATTGTGGTTTATTGATCTGACTCCTTCGATATATCGCTATCTTCGATTATAGTTAAATTTCCATAAGATAAAAAAGACATTGGATAATTTGCCTCATCTTTGATTTAACTATATTGGAAGATGGCGATGCATCTAAGGAGCCAGATCATTATACCATAATCTATATGTAAAAGAACGTGAGATAAATGATGAGAGGCATGCAATCAGAAAACAACATTTGTTTGTTTAAGTTGGTTTTCAAATACAACTTAATTTGCAGATTATAAGTATCTATGTCAATTTAACTGAATGTATTTTAAGTGAGGGTTAGTGAAACAAACAATCTACATAGAATATAATAAACTCAAACAAAATTCTATACCAGATCCAGATATTATAAACTCATATAATACGCTTGCTACCACCAGCAAACTTTAAGTGAGGGTTAGTTAAACAAACAATGTAAATTGAATATGACAAACTCAAACAACATTCTATACCAGATCCAGAAATTATAAACTGATATAATACGCTTGCTTCCACCAGCATCATCACCCTGTATCATCCCCTTAACCTGAAAGGAAACAAAGCAAACTTCAAAAATGAGCATCCTCAGTTGAAAACAAACCCTAAAACCATAATCCAGTGATGAGTAAAGAGAGGAACAGGAATAACGCACCTTCTAATGAAACTAATCGCGGAACAGGAATCAATTATGATGTTGAACTAGTTTGGGAAGCCATGAAAAAGAAATATAAGGAGGAAGAAGCTTACACAAAAGCTTCATACTTCTTATACTTCTTTTCATTGCTTCTAAAACTAGATAAAGTTTGCTTACACTGTTGTGTCTTTATTTACTAACATCTTGTTCGTGATGCTATTGAAAAAAAATACAAGATGGATGAAGTTTCCATCATAGCTTCATGCTTCTTATACATTTTTCCATAGCAACACAAACATTATGAAGTTTCCAAAGTATGTTCTTTGTTAAGGTAGTGAAAACGAATCTGAAAAAATGAGAACAATCAACAAAAACAACATGCAACAAACGAGATAATGGGAAATATCTAACAATAGATGGAAGAAGAAGAATACCTTAATGAATGAAGCACAAGATTCACGGCTAATGGTGAAAACGAAGAGAAAAAATGGGTTCTAGGGTTTCACTTTGAAGGCAAGGCGTTACTGTCAATTAAGTGAAAGTTAGTTTGCTTATATATGGGTAAACTATTTCACAACGGTTAACAATAATAACCGTATAGATATGTATTTAATTATTATAAATATATCACTACGGTTTACCAGAATAACCGTAGTGATAACCCTTTTATCTGTGAATTTTAAAATAAATAAAAACCGTATACATAGGTATTTATTTATTATAAATATATCACTACGGTTAACCAGAAGAACCGTAGTGATAACCCCTTTATTTATGAATTTTAAAATTAATAAAAAAGAAAAGGTGCGCCTTAACTTCTAACTTAATGCATCTGCAGTTTAAACATGAACAATGTAATTCACAATGCATCTGCAGTTTAAACATCAACAATGTAATTCGAACCCTAATTCAACTATTACATTTCATAACAAAGTAAATATTAAACATAAAGGAGACTAAAAAACATAACATCTTGATATTTCCAGAAAATATCTCTGATTTCAGTTTGTTCTTCAAATTCTTGTTCTTTTTCTTTAAATCCTCATACATAACCTTCAGATAGCCCACAGCTTCCAACTTTGACTTCATAATGCTCTCATCGTCATTTCCATCTCTTTCTCCCACGTCTTCATCCCATATGAACAAATTACATGTTTCGTCGCTTCTCCAAAATGGACATCTCCAAAAAATTCTTCCTTTATTTTGTCCCTTCTTGCATTGATACGAAACCATACGACCATCACAACCACTAAAATTTCCAGATCGAGATTGTAGCGAGCGATTTTGGACGTGGTTCTTAAGCACTGTCTCTCTTTTGGGGTTACTACAGTTCGATTCATTTTTTATCCTATTGAAGCTGATGAAGGAAGGGAAATAGCTGTCTCCAACTAACCCTGCTTGCCATACCGAGTTTAAACAACGGTCTGTTAAGTTACGGATGCTATGTGGTAGTGGGGCCTCTCTCTGCTTATTTTGTAAAAAAATGTGTTTAGGATATCGGTTAGGATGTTTAGGACGGGTGTTTTTCGATGGGATTTTGAGTTTCTGAGTAGTGTGCTCGCTAAGATTTTTCTTTCAATCTTATGCCTACGTATTCTCGTTTACCGAAATAGGGAAATCAGAGTGATCGTAGTTCCTCCTATTCTATGGGAGGAAACAGTGTTTTAGTGTCTTGTTCAAAGCCCAAGACGTGAAGCTAAAGGTGGTTTGTATCTTGTTCAAAGCCCAAGATGTGAAGCTAAAGGTCTATTTGTATCTTGTTTAAAGCCCAAGATATGAAGCTAAAAGGTCTCAACCTCCGAGAGAATTTGTCATCTCTAAAGAGGGGTTTGTTTGTCACGACTGTTTATAAAGGAGAATTACTTTAACTGGGATATGTGAATTCGACAATGCCATAATTTCCTTCATAGGGGATTTCCAACCTAGAGGAGAAGACTTTAACTCAGTGTAGAGCAATGCTATATTTCCTTAGGAATTTCTCATGCTAAAAGAGGGACAGTGGCATGGATGTAAATAATCCAGAGGCTTGCCACTTACAGCTGTTAGATGAAGGAGTTGTATACTGTGAACAAGGCACAACTTTGATGCTAAAAGGTTGATTGACTCAACCGTGGGTTTCTTATACAAAGCCTAAGAGGAGGCTATTGGCCCAACAAGAGGGAGTTTTCGTGTGTCTCGTACGAAGCCCGAGAGAGAGGCTAAAAGGGTTTGACTCAATGAGGGAGTCTTTTTGTATCTCGCACGAAGCCCGAGATTAAGGCTAAAGAAGTTTGACTCAACAAGAGAGTCTTTTTGTATCCCGTATAAAGCCCGAGATGGAGGCTAAAATTTGTTTGGCTCAATAAGAACCTTTTTGTACCTCGTACAAAGCCCGAGATGGAGGCTAAAATTGTGAGCTCCGCTGGGGAGAATCATTGTACAAAGCCCAAGAGGAGGCTATTGTAACTGTTTCAGTTGAGTGACAGATCCAATATGCTGATTTAAAGAGAAAATCAGTTCTTATATGAGTAATGTTTGCACTCAGGGATTTGATCAGAGGATCGGGATTATTTCCTGTTAAGGAAATGGGAAATCCAAGGGATATTGAGATTGTCCGAGTCTACAGGTTTTCTTCCTATTTTGGGAAGGGAACTTGAGAATGTCTTTGAGACTCAAGGAAGTTAGACTGTCCAAGTCTAGAGTTTTATCTTTTGTACTATGTTTTGAGAAACAGTAGTAGGGTCTAGACTCTTTGAAAGACTGTTATATGAAGATGATTAATTTATGTTCCTAAACCTCTAGGAGGTCGTCGGGACAATTTGTACGAAGCCCAAGAGGAGGCTGGAAACTTTTAAGAAGCCGAGAGGTCCTTGTACGAAGCCCAAGAGGAGGCTATCATTCCCGGAGGAAGAATAATTATATGAAGCCTAAGAGGAGGCTGTAACTACTTCTAAGAAGCCGACGGGTCCTTGTACTAAGTCCAAGAGGAGGCGGGGTGCTATTAGGAAGCCTGTGGGTCCTTGTACAATGCCCAAGAGAAGGTCGATGCTTTTAAGAAGCCTGCGGGTCCCCAAACTCCGAGAAATTCAAGATAGGCTATTCACAAGGAATAGATCAAGCCAGGAAAGTTCGAGAATTTGGAAGAAAAACAAGAGATGCTACTCACGGAGAATACATTCATCTCTGGGGAGGTAGAGTCTCTTGACAATTCCTAAGGAGGACAACCGAAGAGAAGACTGTATCTGGTGCTCCTATTGGGGATCTAGCTTGTCTATTTCTACGAGTAATCGAAACGGCTTTACTTAGTTCTAGACGTAGTTGTCGGGGAAACTCTAAATATCTATACTATTATTACACAGTTGATATGAGTTTATGAAAGAAGACTTACAGTGAAACAGCCCCACAATACAGTTATATGTATATGAAAGCGGTAAATGAAAGCGTATAAACACTTACTTGGTTGTAGAGCTTCCATGCTGTGTTGTTAGTTGTTCAACAAAGAAAGATTGAAAACAACAGTATATTTCAAAATCAAAGGAGAAAGTGCTTTGAAAAAGAAAGATTGAGGCTTACAGCTCAAGGAGAGGCCAGTAACACCCCCTTTCTATACCCCCAAATAATCACATAATCATTTAGGCACATATTAAAGATTTCGTCAGAGTATGATTATAAGCATAGTATAAAAGAGGTATGTCACATTATACATCAAATTAAAACATTCAACACCTGCTCAACAATTGATATGCAACGGTGGGGTAACTTTGCAACAGAGGAACTTAGTCCTTACACCCACATCTCAATATTTAGAATAAAAGCGGAAAATCTAAACATTGCATAACATCAAACATATATACATATATGGATATATTATCAAGTATTATCCACCAACATAAACCATGTTCGCATAAACATTCATCAACAAGATACATGTACAATGTATCACAAAAGAATCATATACTTCCTAGCTACCCGGTGCTACATATCAGAGCCGGCCGACCAAAAGAATGAAGACTCGCTTCACAAAAAGACCATCAGCAAACCTACTCTGCAATGCCTCATAGAGCATCATAAAACAGCAGAAGGGTGAGAAACACAATTATAATATAAATGCATATAATTATGTATCTTAGCATGAAAATACACATATTCTACATTCCAACCACAATTCAACACAACCCACTCATATACATCACAATGTACATATATATATATATATATATATATATATATAGGCAAGCATATTCGTCATACATACTTTCACAATTCTCACCATTCCACATAAACATACATATTCATGTTTCTTCATCAATTCTCAATTATAAAGATGATAAATGCAAATCATAGAGACCGACTCATGACTCTATGCAAATGCAATGCGGGTACCGACTCAATCATCTCAAGTTCACTCAGGAACTTATTGGAACCATCGCTCGTTACCAATGTAACTCCCCGTCAGCCCTACGATGTTCACCCATTGCTCACACCTCACATAGGCACACAATGTTTATGGATTGCTCACACCTCACATAGGCACACAATCTGATTGCTCACACCTTACCTAGGTACACAATCGTTTGTAATCATCGCTCACACCTCTCATAGGCACACGACGTTACAATGGATTCTCATTAGAATCACACAACACAGGAATGTACATCATTATGCTTCACATACAAATGACTCACGACATTCTTGAAATGCATACATATTCCCAATATATTCATGCATTCATCTCACACAATCACATACAATCTATATACATTCACATCAACGCACTATTTTATGATTCACATCCAAAACACACATTCCAAACGGTAAAAGTCGTTAAATAACACTATTCCCGATTTTCCGACTTATTTAATCGGCCAATGATCTTAAAACCATCATCACAAGCAAGAACATTTTATAAGCTCTCCAACGATATAAAGAACCCTTAAATCAGAATTACGATTCGAGAATTATGAATTTTTAAAAGGAAAGAAAATCATAAAAAAAAAACAAAAGCGCCCGGCGACAGGAACGTTTCGCCCGGCGACGCTTCAATTTTGCCTTCACTTCGCCCCGCGAAGAAGGGGCGAAGGAAACCCTCAAAAACGTGAACCAAACCAGTAGCTTAACACTCTCTCGCCTCTCAATTTCGCCAAGCGAAAGCACGCCCCGCCCAGCGCTCTGAGCATTTCGCCCGGCGATTCACACCAAACAGCCATGCTCAGCAGCGTGGCTTCATCATCAAAACCCCCATTTTCTCATTTTTCCCACCTTTATTCATTCCAAACATCAAAACCAAGCATAGTTATGGATCATACACATATAGAGATCATTCTAAACACATTTTTATCGATTTTTAACCGTTAAAAACACCGATTCCACAAATCGACCTAAAACTCACATATAACCCAAAACTCTACCAAACATAATTTTTTTCAACCAAAACAATCATACATAATCACACACATGTATAGAATAATCGAGTTTCAAACCCTTACCCGATTAAATCGATTCCTAGAAGTTGATTTTCTTGATTTTTCTAGCTTTTCCTCTTTTCTTTCTCTTTTCTCCTCTTCCTTCTTCTTTCTCTCCTTTTTCTTTCTATTTTTCCTTTCTATCTCTTTCTCTCCTATTTTCTCCTCTTATCTCTTTTTATTTTTACACAATTCAAATTAATATATTTTCTCTCACAATTATATTTCCACTAAATTTTCTAACTTACCATTAATTGAGAAATGTCTAAAATACCCTCCATTCTAATTTTCCCCGAAAACTATCAAAACGGTAAAATAACATAACATGTCAACATAACATATTAACACACCAATTTCGCAATAAAATAATTTATCACTCAAATTAAATAAAAGACTCAACAAAATGAGAATAATCGGAATCGGGGCGTTACAACTCTCCCCCACTTTAGAAATTTTCGTCCTAAAAAATATTACCTGATTCAAACAATTCCGAATACGACTCTCGCATCCTACTCTCTAGTTCCCAAGTCATATTGCCTTCCGCAGCGCCTCCCCACGCTACCTTCACAAGCGCAATATCCTTGCCACTTAGCTTCTTAACTTCTGGGTCCAAAATTCTAATCAGTAAAGCTTCAACCGTAAGGTTATCTCTCACTTCAACCTCATCCATAGGAATAACATGTGACGGATCCGGAACATACTTCCGAAGTTGCGAAACATGGAATACATCATGCAAATTTGAAAGATTCGGAGGCAACGCCACACGGTAAGCCACATCACCAACTCGTGCAGACATCTGATACGGACCAATAAAATGAGAAGTCAACTTCTTCGACTTCAAAGCACGACCCACACCCGTAACCGGCGTAACTCTCAAAAACACATGGTCGCCTTCTTGAAACTCAAGATCTTTTCTTCTCTAGTCATGATAGCTCTTTTGTCTACTTTTGAGAAGCTTTCATCTTTTCCCGAATGAACTTCACTTTCTCTGTCGTTTGTTGTACCATCTCCGGTCCAACTATCGTCCTCTCACCAGTTTCATGCCAACACAAAGGTGTTCGACATCTCCGACCATACAAGGCCTCAAATGGTGCCATACTTATACTCGAATGAAAACTGTTATTGTAGGTGAACTCAATCAACGCCAAATAACCATCCCAAGCACCACCTTGCTCGAGCACACAAGCACGCAATAAATCCTCCAACGATTGAATTGTCCTCTCGGTTTAACCATCCGTTTGCGGATGATAAGCCAAACTCAATCTTAGCTTAGAACCCAAAGCCTTTTGTAAACTCTCACAAAACCTCGACGTGAATCTAGGATCTCTATCTGATACAATACTCTTAGGAATCCCATGTAACTTCACAACCGCAAGAATATAAATCTCGGCTAACTTCTCCAAAGGATAACTAATATCAATCGGAATGAAGTGAGCAGATTTAGTAAGCCTATCAACGATTACCCAAATAGCATTATGACCTCTTTGCGTATTCGGCAATCCTGTAACAAAATCCATCGATATACTATCCCATTTCCACTCTGGAATGTCCAACGGTTGCATCAATCCACTAGGCCTTTGATGCTCCACCTTAGACTTTTGACAAGTTAAGCATGCATACCCAAATTGAGCCACATCCTTCTTTAATCCGGACCACCAAAAGATTTTTTTCAAATCTTGATACATTTTATTCGCTCCCGGATGAATACTTAAGTTACTTCGGTGTCCTTCTTCCAATATCACCTTTTTCAACTCCGCATCATCGGGAATACAAATACGACCACAAAATCTCAAAACTCCAAAATTATCAACCTTGAAATCCTCATTCTCATTCGTCATCAAATCAACGAACTTCAAATCCAACTTTTGCTTTTCACATACGGTTGCAAGAAAATCATTCGTAACATGTAGCATACCAAGTCTCACACTTCCCGGCGTCATTTCACAAACCAAACTCAAGTCTCTAAAATTCTCCAAAAGTTCCCATTCTCTCATCATCAATGCGGACATATGTAACGACTTTCGACTCAAAGCATCGGCCACCACGTTTGCCTTACCCGGATGGTAATTCAAACCAAAATCATAATCCTTCAAAAGCTCTAACCACCTTCTTTGTCTCATGTTCAATTCTTTTTGATCAAATAAATACTTCAAGCTCTTGTGATCGCTAAAAACTTCAAATCTTGCACCATAAAGATAGTGCTTCCAAATTTTCAAAACAAACACCACGGCCGCTAACTCCAAGTCATGTGTAGGATAATTCTTTTCATGCACTCTCAATTGTCTTGAAGCATAAGCCACAACTTTTCCATCTTGCATCAAAACACCACCCAAACCAACCAATGAAGCATCACAATACACAACAAATGGTTCCGTCGGATTTGGCAAAATCAAGATCGGAGCCGTTGTCAACCTCCTTTTTAGCTCATTGAAACTCTCTTCACAATGAATATCCCAAATGAAATCCTTTTCCTTACAAGTCAATTGCGTTAACAGAAGTGCCAACTTCGAAAATCCCTCAATAAACCTCCGATAATAACCCACCAAGCCTAAAAAGCTTCGAATTTCCGTAACCGTTCTAGGAGCCTCCCATTGCATCACCACATCAATCTTGGATGGATCAACACTAATACCACTACCGGAAATAACATGCCCAAGAAAACTTACTTTCGACAACCAAAATTCACATTTCGATAACTTAGCATACAATTGTTTCTCTTTCAAAATTTGCAACACAATTCTCAAATGCTCTTCATGCTCCTCTTGAGACTTAGAATAAATCAAAATATCGTCGATGAACACAACCACAAAACAATTTAACTGTTCATGAAAGATACGATTCATGTATTCCATAAACACACCCGACGCATTAGAAACCCCAAATGGCATCACGGAATATTCGTAATGGCCATACCGTGTCCTAAAGGCCGTCTTTTGAATATCCTCTTCTTTCACACGAATCTGGTGATATCCCGATCTCTAATCAATCTTGCTAAAAACACGTGCACCAACCAATTGGTCCATCAAATCATCGATCCTTGGAAGTGGATACTTGTTCTTAATTGTCACCTTGTTCAATTGTCGATAATCAATGCATAACCGCATACTCCCATCCTTTTTCTTCACCAATAATACCGGAGCACCCCAAGGAGAAACACTTGGTCTTACAAATCTCTTGTCCAATAAGTCATTCAATTGCTCCTTCAATTCTACCAACTCCGATGCCGACATACGATACGGTGCCATCGAAACCGGTCTAGTACCCGGAACTAGATCAATAGAAAACTCAACTTCTCTTTCCGGCGGTACATCCGTAATATCCTCCGGAAACACTTCTGGAAAGTCACACACCACTGGGAACACATCGAGTTCAACTTTACTCTCCACCGACAATGATGCAAACAAACCGAACAATTGAGCTTCGTCCGCTAGAAGTTTCTTCAACTCTTTAGTGGATAGGAAACTCTCATCTTCATCATCTTCCAAAGAAGGAAACCTCACTAACTTGTGATAGCAATCTATATGAACTCGATTAAATCGCAACCAGTTCATACCCAAGATTACGTCCAAACCTTCCAACGGCAAGCACACTAAATCCATCTCGAAGTCTTTACCATAAATGGTCAAAGGACAACTCAAACAAACTAAAGAAGTAGTTACTGACCCCATCGCTGGAGTATCAATAACCATCTTACCATCCATCAAAGACAACACAAGATTCAAACGCTTCGCGCACTCAAACGAAACGAACGAATGAGTCTCTCCCGTATCAATAATAGCAACTAAAGGCATACTATTAATAAAGCATGTACCTTTAATCAAACAGTCTGCACTAGTAGTGTCCTTCCCTGCTAATGCAAACACCTTTCCGCCCGCTTGAGCTTGTTTCGGCTTAGTACACTTAGTACTAATGTGACCCACTTCTCCACAATTATAGCACTTCACCATATTCCTTCTACAATCAGTAGTAGCATGCCCAAGACCTCCACAGTTAGAACATTTCACCACGGTCTTCCTACACTCAAATGATTTATGACCCATTTCACCACACTTGTAACACTTAATGGAACCAAAACCTCTTCCTCCAGATCTCTTCTCAAAGTTTCCCCTATGCTTGCTTTTATCAACGGGTGTCACATAAGGTCCACTTCTAGCTTGTTGTTTTCCCTTCCTCTCATTCAAACTCTTGTAATGTGTAGAACGAGCCTTGCTATCTTCCTCGAAGATTCTACAACATTCCGTCAAATCTGTAAACCTTCATATCCTTTGATATCCCACAGCTTGTTTAATCTCGGGACGCAAACCATTCTCACACTTAATACACTTCGAGAACTCAGCAGTGATTGCAGCATAGTGAGGATGGAATTGAACCAACTCCACAAACTTAGCAGTATAGTCCACCACGGACATACTACCTTGTTTTAGTTCAAGGAACTCCATCTCCTTCTTCCCTTTCACACTTTCAGGGTAATACTTCCTCAAGAACTCAGTACGAAATAAATCCCAAGTTATCTCCTCATCATCCACCTCAAGAACTTAACGCATACCGACCCACCAATCATCGGCTTCTTCCTTCAGCATGTGAGACCTAAGCCTCACCTTATTCTCCTCCACATAGCCCATGACTCTGAAGATCCTTTCAATCTCTTTCAACCAAAGTTGAGCACCATCGGGATCAAATCTTCCTTTGAAGACCGGTGGTTGATTCTTCCTTAACTCGTCATTAGCATTCACGTTAGGTGCACCTTGCACCGCCCTAGCCATTGCTTACAAAGCAGCAGCCATCGCATTATCATTTCTACCAGCCATATTCTGATCATTCCCAAAAATGACAACAAGGTTAAACAACAGTTCAACCATCACAACAACAAGACAGACACAACTGACTCAACACTGGCTCTGATACCACTTAATGTAACACGCCCTTTCTATACCCCCAAATAATCACATAATCATTTATGCACATATTAAAGATTTCGTCAGAGTATAATTATAAGCATAGTATAGAAGAGGTATGTCACATTATACATCAAATTAAAACATTCAACACCTGCTCAACAATCGATATGCAACGGTGGGGTAACTTTGCAACAGAGGAACTTAGTCCTTACACCCACATCTCAATATTTAGAATAAAAGCGGAAAATCTAAACATTGCATAACATCAAACATATATACATATATGGATATATTATCAAGTATTATCCACCAACATAAACCATGTTCGCATAAACATTCATCAACAAGATACATGTACAATGTATCACAAAAGAATCATATACTTCCTAGCTACTCGGTGCTACATATCAGAGTCGACCGACCAAAAGAATGAAGACTCGCTTCACAAAAAGACCATCAGCAAACCTACTCTGCAATGCCTCATAGAGAATCATAAAACAGCAGAAGGGTGAGAAACACAATTATAATATAAATGCATATAATTATGTATCTTAGCATGAAAATACACATATTCTACATTCCCACCACAATTCAACACAACCCACTCATATACATCACAATATATATATATATATATAAATATATATATATATATATATATATATATATATATATATATATATATATAGCCAAGCATATTCATCATACATACTTTCACAATTCTCACCATTCCACATAAACATACATATTCATGTTTCTTCATCAATTCTCAATTATAAAGATGATAAATGCAAATCATAGAGACCGACTCATGACTCTATGCAAATGCAATGCGGTACCGACTCAATCATCTCAAGTTCACTCAGGAACTTATTGGAACCATCGCTCGTTACCAATGTAACTCCCCGTCGGCCCTACGATGTTCACCCATTGCTCACACCTCACATAGGCACACAATGTTTATGGATTGCTCACACCTCACATAGGCACACAATCCGATTGCTCACACCTCACTTAGGCACACAATCGTTTGTAATCATCGCTCACACCTCTCATAGGCACACGACATTACAACGGATTCTCATTAGAATCACACAACACAAGAATGTACATCATTATGCTTCACATACAAATGACTCACGACATTCTTGAAATGCATACATATTCACAATATATTCATGCATTCATCTCACACAATCACATACAATCTATATACATTCACATCAACGCACTATTGTATGATTCACATCCAAAACACACATTCCAAACGGTAAAAGTCGTTAAATGACACTATTCCCGATTTTTCGACTTATTTAATCGGCCAACGATCTCAAAACCATCATCACAAGCAAGAACATTTTATAAGCTCTCCAACGATATAAAGAACGCTTAAATCAGAATTACGGTTCGAGAATTATGAACTTTTAAAAGGAAAGAAAATCATAAAAAAAAAAACAAAAACGCTCGGCGACAGGAACGTTTCGCCCGGCGACGCTTCAATTTTGCCTTCACTTTGCCCGGCGAAGAAGGGGCGAAGGAAACCCTCAAAAACGTGAACCAAACCAGTAGCTTAACACACTCTCGCCTCTCAATTTCGCCCGGCGAAAGGACGCCCCGCCCGGCGCTCTGGGCATTTCGCCCGGCGATTCACACCAGACAGCCATGCTCAGCAGCGTGGCTTCATCATCAAAACCCCCATTTTCTCATTTTTCCCACCTTTGATCATTCCAAACAGCAAAACCAAGCATAGTTATGGATCATACACATATAGAGATCATTCTAAACACATTTTTATCGATTTTTAACTGTTAAAAACACCGATTCCACAAATCGACCTAAAACTCACATATAACCCAAAACTCTACCAAACATAATTTTTTTCAACCAAAACAATCATACATAATCACACACATGTATAGAATAATCGAGTTTCAAACCCTTACCCGATTAAATCGATTCCTAGAAGTTGATTTTCTTGATTTTTCTAGCTTTTCCTCTTTTCTTTCTCTTTTCTCCTCTTCCTTCTTCTTTCTCTCCTTTTTCTTTCTATTTTTCCTTTCTATCTCTTTCTCTCCTATTTTCTCCTCTTATCTCTTTTTCTTTTTACACAATTCAAATTAATTCATTTTCTCTCACAATTATATTTCCACTAAATTTTCTAACTTACCATTAATTGAGAAATGTCTAAAATACCCTCCATTCTAATTTTCCCCGAAAACTATCAAAACGGTAAAATAACATAACATGTCAACATAACATATTAACACACCAATTTCGCAATAAAATAATTTATCACTCAAATTAAATAAAAGACTCAACAAAATGAGAATAATCGGAATCGGGGCGTTACAAGGCCCATGGTTTTATCAGTGATTGCATTGTTGAAATTTGTATAGAAGGACTTATACCAGTGACTGAGGCCCAAGAAAGGTTTTCTGTACAAAGGGATGGGTCTTACACTCTCTCAAGAGGCCCAAAAAGTTTTGAAGAAAAAGAGATGGGTCTTACTACTCGAGGGTAGGCCCAGATGACTTTTCGTTTGAAATGGCGATCGCGCCAAGGTTTTCTTTTAACGCAGAGGGACTTATACAATATCTGAGGCCCACAAAGGTTTTGGTTAAAAGGGGATTGGGTCTTACACTCTATTAGAGGCCCAAAGTTTTGAATGGGTCTTATAGATCGAGGAGAGGCCCAAATGTTTTAAACGGACGACGGTCACACCGTTTACTTATACAGAGGGACTTATACAATAAGTGAGGCCCAAAACGTTTTATGTACAAGGGGGTTTGAGTCTTACACTCTCTCAAGAGGACCAAAAATTGTTTGAAAATGATTTATGAGGGTTGAATTAATCAAAAACCCTAATTTGTTTTCAAATTGTATTTTAATTGAATAAAATTCAATTAAAACGATAAACAATTGTTTAACAAATGGAAAACCCCTTATATGATACAAAAACTATTTTATCATATTTGGTTTTGATACTTTTTGGATCCAAGTGAAAAATCCCCCTACATTTGGAAAAAAGTAAAGGCAGATTCTGACTTAGTGAAATTTTCACCAAGTGTTGGAACAAAGTGACTTTTCTTGATTTTGATCACTCCATAACTCAAAATCCATGAGGAATTTGGACATAGATCTGTATGAAGCTTTCGTAGAGGGCAATGAGATCTACAAATCAAGCTTTGGATGGGGAAAAATGGCTTTGTGGTTTAGGAGTTATGATCCTCCAAAGTTGGTACCCTTGCCACTTTATTTCATAACTTCGAAAATTTTCTAAGTTTTTATGGTTACCCCTTTTACAAGTTATCCCACTTTCTTTAATTTTTCTTGATGAATGATGATTCAAATCATACATTAACATCATTTTAGGGTTAAAAATCCATTTTAGTGAAAAATCTCAAAAAGTCAAAGTTGACTTTTGTGCACAGTTAACTTTTTATCAGATGAATTCCAAACTGTGCAATTCTTTATGAAATCATGTCCTTGACCTAAATCAAACTTGATGGACATGTTCCATGGGTGTTATAGGGTATACGGAACAATGTCTTAGGGCTTGGGAGCATGTCCTGGTCAAAAGTCAAAGTCACAATTGCCTTTTTCCGCAAAACCCTAATTGTGGTCCAGATGAAATTGAGACTTGTTGCTCAAACTTCTTGGATCAATCCATTGGTGCAAATGGATCAATGTGGTATATTGGAGACCCTCAAATCATGTCTTGAGGTCTTGGTTCATGTTTCATCCCAAAAGTCAACTTAGGGGTGAATTAGGTCAAGAAACCCTAATTCCTGATTTTTGATTAATGCATCCCCTGAGACAAAATTGACTTGATGGTTGGGTCCATGAGGTTCCATGGAGCATATTAGGTTATGTTTTGAATAATTGGCTCATGCCCAAATGAAAATTTCCATCTGGAGGCCCTGGTCGACCAAAACCCTAATTTGGTGACACCGGCGATCTGGAGGCTTGATCCACCTAGAAGGGAGCAGCTTTGTGCTTAATCCTTGAAGTGGGAGTCCTTTGGATCATTTGTCTATGTTTAAGAGGTTAGACAAGTTGAAGATCATGTCATTCCTTGATTGACCTTTTGGCTAAGAGCTCTGAGAGAGCTTGAAACCCTAATTCTAATTGCAGTGGATGCTCAACAATTCCTTGAGGAGATTGATGAGGCATAAAGGTACATCCATATTGTGATGATGATTTGCACAATGATGGGAATCTTAGTGGTCAAAATTTGGGGTATGACATATGCCCCTATTTAATCTTCTTGGACCCGAAGGTGTGAATGGCGAAGGTATTCGGGCATTCGGGGTGCAAGAGGATTAAATATTGGAATACCCGAAATTTTGATGGTGGTTAAGAATGGCAGCTTGCACATCCTTCTTATTTTGCTAAGCAATGATGCTCAGAAAAGGGTAAACTTCCCCTCGATCCTGGTTTTCTACCAAGGAACTGGTCTCAGTTTCTGAAATAAACTTCCCCTCGATCCTGGTTTCCTACCAAGGAACTAGTCGTAGTTGCTGAAATGAACTTTCCCTCGATCCTGGTTTCCTACCAAGGAACTGGTCTTAGTTTCTGATATAAACTTCCCCTCGATCCTGATTTCCTACCAAGGAACTTGTCTCAGTTTCTTTTGTCAATAAACTTTATTGACAAGGGACGTTATTCATAGCAGTTTTCCTCAAACTTCTCGCCGAATTTTCCTTGGGAGATGCCATTTGATGGAAAAAGTTTGATGTCAGACTTGCTGGGGAACCCAGTCGTCTGAGTTGTAGAGTTGCACAAACTTCTCTATTGGAGACGCCATTTGTTTCTACTAGGGAAAGCGAGTTTCTTGAGAGACTGCTTTCGCTTGGGGTTTTACATCATACTTTTCTCGGGATCTTCCCGGAGAAATGCCATATGATATGATCCAATTTTGAGGTGCCGATGACCTTTTCATCAGTGGTTTTTCCAGAGAAAAATTGTCGTACCGCCGAATCTCTTGATTAAGAGGCCTTCCCTGGGGATTTTCCTTAATCCGGGAAAGCAAGGATATCATCTTCAATGGTGAAGAGTGACGTTTGTTGAAGGTCCTCTGGTCTTTCAGAGGTCCAAGTTATCAAAGTGGTCAAGGGAGCCAACTTCAATCCAGAAATAAACTGGAGGAGAGATTGTTCAGAAGCAACACTTCCTGGCGAGGAAATGACTGGCAACTCGATTGAGGGGACTGTTATCACTAGGGGACAAGACCGACTAGAGTGATAGTGATGCAATATGAATATGAATGTAAATCAATAATGCATGATGTATGTATGTTTATGCTAACAAAATTGACGCGACATACAGACTAATGGATGAACATGATGGGATACTCAGCCATCGCGGGGCGAAGAAGTATCGTTGGTTCAAACGTAGCAATTCTACCATGCTTAGGAGAGATAGTCCCTGCTGGGAGCTATGTTGGTCGGGCTTAGGAGATAAGAACTCTGCCGAGGGTATCAGATGGGAAAGTCGCATCTGATACAGCTGATCCTTCGTTCAGGCGTACTGGTTTAGAAGGAATACTTTTATTCTGCACTTCGAAGCACGATTACTTCTGGAGAAGCGAGTGATGTTCTTTCGATGTTCAACACTCAAAAGAATTGCCGTCTTTATTTTAAAAGCAGAAAAAGTTTTAACAAGTAAATTCGTTTTGTTTTATTTCAAGAATCGCTGATCATGTTAAAATGTCGTTCTGTAAAGCTAAAACAAATAAAAATCACAAACAAAAGCACAAGGGCTCAAATTTTATTGATAGGATGGAAATCAGCCAAACGCGTGATTCCATAGAGTATATACAAAGTTAGAAAATGTTAATTTACGGGAAACGGGCTACGTTGAAACATAACGACCACTATCCTTCTACCAACTTTGAATTCAGGGCATCCTGAGCTTCTCTCGAAGATGACCTTGACTGGAGATTTCTGATGGACGACGTAACTGCTGCTGAGGGATTCGCCTCGGTTGAACATAGTTACTTGCCATTATCCCTAATTTTTGCCTGGATTATACTGTGATGTTTCCAATCCACCGGGATAATTTTTTATCATGTCTCTAATTTTTTCCTGGACTGCCCTTTCGGGTTTTCAATCCACCGAGACATTTTTTTTAGGCGAAGTATTTCTTGACTACATCAACATTTGTGGGGTAGGAAAATTCCTCTCTGTCCATGGTTGCAAGTCTCAAGGCGCCGCCTGAGAAAGCTTTCGTGACCACATATGGGCCGTCATAATTCGGAGTCCATTTGCCTCGCGAATCAGTGAGAAATGATTGTATCTTCTTGAGCACGAGGTCTCCTTTTCTGAAGACGCGAGGTCGGACCTTTTTGTCGAAGGCCTTCTTCATTCTCCGTTGATACAACTGACCATGGCATAGTGCCGTGATTCACTTTTCTTCGATCAGATTCAGTTCGTCGTGTCGACTTTGACACCATTCAGCTTCTGTAAGCTTAGCTTCCATCAATACCCGGATCAATGGGATCTCTACTTATATGGGGAGTACTGGTTCCATGCCATATACTAGAGAGAAAGGGGTTGCCCCTGTTGAAGTGCGGACAGATGTGCGATAACCGTGAAGAGCAAAGGGCAGCATCTCGTGCCAGTCTTTATAGGTTACAACCATCTTCTGAACAATCTTTTTAATGTTCTTGTTAGCCACTTCCACCGCTCCGTTCATCTTGGGTCGGTAGGGAGATGAGTTATGGTGTTCAATCTTGAACTCAGCGCACAACTCTTTCATCATCTTGTTGTTCAAGTTGGATCCATTGTCAGTAATGATCTGGCTCAGAACACCATAACGGCAGATGATATTGTTTTTGATAAAGCGGACCACCACTTGTCGGGTTACATTGGCGTATGATGCTGCTTCAACCCACTTGGTGAAGTAGTCAATGGCTACTAGGATGAACCGATGTCCGTTTGAAGCCTTAGGTTCAATCACGCCAATCATGTCGATTCCCCATATGGAAAAAGGCCAAGGGGAAGAGAGAACTTTGAGATGCATTGGCGGTACATGGATTTTGTCTGAATATATCTGACACTTGTGGCACTTCCTCATGTACTTGTAGCAGTTGGATTCCATGGTTAACCAGTAGTACCCTGCTCTTAGAATTTTCCTCACCATTGTGTGTCCGTTGGCATGAGTGACAAAGGATCCTTCGTGAATTTCTTTTATCAGCATGTCTGCCTCTGGTCTGTCCACACATCGGAGCAAGACCATGTCAAAATTTTGCTTATACAGTGTATCACCGCTCAAAAAGAAACTACCTGCTAGTCTTCTGATGGTTTTTCTGTCCTTTCTAGATGCCCCAAGAGGGTACTCTTATTTCTGAAGGAAGCATTTGATATCATGATACCAAGGTTTGTCATCTATCACTGCTTCAATCGCGAAGATGTAAGCAGGCCTTTCAAGGCACATTATGTCGATCTTAGGTATGTCATTTCATTGACCTACACTAATCATGGAAGAGAGAGTAGATAAAGCATCAACCATGTGATTCACCTCACGAGGGATATGATGAAACTCGACTCTATTGAAGAAGGGTAACAACCTTCTTGCATAGTCTTTGTAAGGAATCAATCCTGATTGGTATGTGTTCCAATCTCCTTTTATCTGATTGACGACCAAAGCTGAGTCGCCATATACGTCCAAGTTTTTGATCCTTAAGTCAATCACTTCCTCGAGACCCATGATACAAGCTTTGTATTTGGCCTCGTTGTTTGTACATTTGAACATAAGTCGAGCGGTGAAAGGAATGTGCGTACCCTGAGGGGTAACAATTATTGCTCCAATTCCGTTTCTGTAATGATTAACTGCTCCGTCAAAGATTAGTCCCCATTGGGAACCTGGTTTTGGCCCTTCACTGGGTAGCGGTTCATCGTAATCTTTCATCTTTAAATACATGACATCTTCGTCTGGGAAGTCAAACCCGATTGATTCTTGATCATCAATCGGTTGATGAGCCAAATGATCGGCTAAAATACTCCCTTTAACGGCTTTCAGAGCGTGGTACTCTATGTCATATTCTGATAGCAACATCTGCCAACATGCAATCCTTCCCGTGAGAGTAGGCATTTCAAAGACATACTTGATTGGATCCATCTCGGAGACCAACCAAGTAGTGTGACAAATCATATACTGGCGATGACGTTTGGCTACCCAAGCCAAAGCGTAGCAAGTTTTCTCAAGCATAGTGTACCGAGTCTCGCAGTCGGTAAATTTCTTGCTTAGATAGTAAATGGCAGACTCTTTCCTTTTTGTTTCGTCTTGTTGGCCAAGTACACATCCCATTGAGTCCTCCAAGACTGTGAGGTAAATGATCAGTGGTCTCCCTTCCACTAGAGGTGATAGAATCTGTGGGTTCAACAGGTATTCCTTGATACTGTTGAAGGCGTTTTGGCAATCTTCTGCTCAAACGCAGTCCTGGTTCTTTTCAAGTAATTTGAAAATCGGCGTGCAGGTCGCGGTCATAAGGAATATGAATCTGGAGATGTAGTTCAAACGTCCCAGGAATCCTCTGACTTGTTTTTCAGTTTTTGGAGAAGGCATTTCTTGAATGGCCTTGACCTTGTCAGGATCAACCTCAATTCCGTTCTGGCTGACGATGAACCCCAATAGTTTCCCTGAGCGGACACCGAAGGTGCACTTGTTGGGATACAAGCGGAGTTTGTACTTTCTCAATCGCTCGAATAGTTTTGACAGGTGGGTCACATGCTCCTCTTCTGTCTTAGATTTGGCAATCATGGCATCAACATATACCTCGATTTCCTTGTGTATCATGTCATGAAAAAGAGTAGTCATGGCCCTTTGATAGGTTGCCCTGACATTCTTCAAACCGAACGACATTACCTTGTAACAAAAGGTACCCCATGGGGTAATGAACAAAGTTTTCTCCATGTCTTTCGGAGCCATTTTGATCTGATTATAGCCCGAGAATCCATCCATGAAGGAGAAAACTTTGAACTTTGCTGTACTGTCTACCAGCATGTCAATGTGTGGTAAAGGAAAGTCGTCCTTTGGAATAGCCTTGTTTAGATCCTTGTAGTCGACACACATTCTGACCTTTCCGTCCTTTTTGGGAATAGGTACAATGTTGGCTAACCATTGAGGATATTCTGACGTAGCAAGGAAACCCGCGTCAATCTGTTTATGTACCTCCTCTTTGATTTTGATGGCCATGTCTAGGTGAGTCTGTCTCAACCTCTGTTTTACTGGCAGAAATTCCGATTTCAATGGTAAGTGATGCTCCACGATGCTGGTATCCAACCCTGGCATATCCTGATAGGACTAAGCAAACACATCGGGAAACACTTTTTAGCGGTTGGACTGAGCAGTGCCCCAGTCCTGATTTCTTTTCTCTCTTTTTCTGAACCTAAGTTTACCGTTTCCAACGGCTCTTTGTGCGGTTCAATAGACCTTTCCTCTTGTTTGAGTAGTCGGGAGATCTCTTCTGGAATTTCATTGTCAACTTCTTCTTTAGCCCCAAATATCGGGAATTCAAATTCGGGAGAAGGCATCGGATCGTATGTTTTAACTGGGTTTAAAACAAGCAATCTGCATGACAGTATGATTCATTTTTAGAAGGGATAGAGAAAATTCAAGAGTGTGTGCAGTGTATTTTTTATCACTGCTTGTTTTTATTATCGAACTGTTTTTTAGGATTACCATTTTCTGAGAAAAGAAAAGAGAAAACAGCAATAAATGCGGAAATTACAGAACGTCGTTATTTAATTAATGAACAAGTCGAATCTTGAAACTATAGCCCTATAAAACAAAACTCTGTCGCTTTGGACGAAGCAAAGAGGGAAAATTTATAGAAAGCGAGCCCTATCAAAACATCAGTTTCACCTGGGCATGGTGAAAGGTTAAAGATGGAAATTACTTTGACTTATGGACGATCTTCGGAACATCGACAGCAACCCATTGGCGGCGAACTCCTCGGTGAATCACAAAGTCTGGTACCTTCCTTGATTTGTCTTCAGAAATAACGTTGATTTCTGGTGGAGCAGGATCATTGGAATCTGTCTCTCAGGCAGAGTTGTCGTAGGAGGATTCCTCTATTGCATTTTGCAGAGTATTTGTACTCTCAGCTGTATTTCCCCATCCAGTCGGCTAGATGTCTTCGAGCCTAATACGAGAGCTTTCGGGAGCGGTATACTTGACCATATAGTCAAATTTTCCACTTGGTTGTCCCAAGGTGTCCCACACTTCTTTGGAACTGGAGGAGTCATCCTTCTCGATGACGTTGACCTCGGGAAAAGTGTAGTTGATGAATTCTAGTCTTGCAAACATTGCGAATTCATCGTCGTGCTGGATATTTTCAGGATACCCTGGGTGTAGATCCCATGACAAGGTGGGGACACAGGTATTCTGTTCAATGATGCTCAGCTGATTTTCATTGTTCGGCTGACTTTCTTGCCCCGAGTCTCTTGGGTAAGGCTGCCACATTGGCAGGCCATCTATCGGGCCATAGTAGGTGTAGTCAAAATTGTCCTTCATCGGAGTGTCTTTCTCTAATGAATTTGGCGGAGCACGGCATCCTTCCAGATCACAATCTCCGTAGATCATTTCGACATCTGACCTGGGTATAAATCTCGGACTCTGTGTCGGATAGCAAAATGGCGTAGGCACCTCTTCCTGAGACATGTATCTATCCTCGTTGAGATAGGACTTCCATTCTTCCTCCATATCGGAGGAATCCTCCTCATTGATAGCATGGACTGCCTGAGGTACTGGGTGAAGGAAACCTCCACTGTGGAAGAAGTTCTGAATGGGATGAAGACTTTCATCGCTGGCAGCCGTCTGGGTACAAGTTGTAGAAAAACCAAGACCCTTCTTTGTTTTATTGTCAGTAGGAATGACAAGTTGTCCCCATCCTGTTGTATTGGGACTCCCGACTACTTTAATAGCATCTTTGTATGAGGAAATCGAAGTTCCTCCTTCTGATTGATCGCCACTGTGTAACGAGAGCATTTGGAACTGGGTTCTGATTATCCCTTCTGGCTCCACATAAGTGGATGACGATAAATTGCTTATGAGCAAAGCCTGTTCCCCACAGACTGTGACGAGTTGGTCGTTCTGGATAAACTTTAGCTTTTGGTGGAGGGTCAAGGTGACCGCTCCAGCCTGGTGGATCCACGATCTTCCTAATAAACAACTGTACGTTGCCCGATTGTCCATGACCTGGAAAGTGACTTGGAAAGTGTGAGGACCAATAGTTATGGGAAGGTCGACTTCGCCGATAACCGTTTTTCTGGATCCGTCGAACGCTTTGACGACGACCTCGCTCGTTCTCATCGGAGGGCCTTTGAATGATAATTGCATCAAAGTGGACTTCGGCATAACATTCAGGGCTGACCCTGTGTCTACCAGTACGCTGGCTAAAGCATCGTCCTGGCAGTTGTCTGTGATATTGAGCGCCATGTTATGACGGCAACCCTCTTCAGGTAATTCCTCATCACTAAATCCCAAACTGTTGCAGGAAGTGATGTTATAGACAATACTATCGAACTGTCTGATTGTTACATCCTGTTCTACGAAGGATTTCCCCAAGACTTTCTGCAGAACCTCTCTGTGCGCTTCTGAACTGAGTAACAGGGATAATACCGAGATCTTTGAAGGAGTTTGTAACAGTTGATCAACAATGTTGTATTCACTCCTTTGGATGAGCTTCAGTATCTAATCATTGTTTTTCGAAAGGTCGGAATTATTGGATTGACCGACTGGAGGATCAGGAAGTTCCGTCTGAAGTTCCTTTTCTTTGTTGGACTCTCCAACTCCTCTGTTGAAGATTATACCACTCCGTGTTACACGACTGACGTCTGCAATATTTACGATGGAGGGTAAGGGAATTTCCTTTCCATTTTCAATTATCGTTGCACCGTATTTGTAAGGGATAGCCTTAGTTGATTCATACGGTAGTGGTCCCGGCAGCTAGATGACTATGGGAACCTTCTGGTTTTTCTGACCATCGTAAGTAATCTTGATCCGTTCCCGGTTGGGAACTTTGGATTCGTCAAGTAGAGGAATGATGGCGAAAACATTCCTAGTTCTCTGATGATCAGAGATTACGACAACGTCCTTAATTTGATCGGCAAGGTAGTTCGGTGCCCAGTTGATGGGTTTAGAGCCCGGATATGGGCGAATCTCTCCACGATCCACCTGATCCTGAAGAGCTGCTCTCACAAGGTAGCATCCTTGGTTACTTTCCGAATAGACTCCACAACATTCATAGTTATGTGGTGGCACCTGGCCACACCAGCTTTGAATACAATGTAACCTCACTAGGTTAGCTTCCACAGATCGGACATCCCGACTTTGACGCCGAGTGGTGTTCCTGTTATTGATACTAATCTGCTGAGTATCTTCATCCATATATATTGGCATCCACCAGTGATTTAACAAGTGCTGAAGTGCCTCCTGGAAAAGGGTACAACCTTGATTGTTTTCGCAACCCGCTTTACAGCTTTGGTAATCATGTGAGATCAGGAACCCGAGCCGGACCTGCTCAGCATGTAACTCTACCAGGTTGGTATTCATTAAGCGAATATCGAAAATCTGAACCATGTTAATCTGATAGGGATTCCTATCATGGTAGTCTTGGATCCATCCAAGATCCATCTGACACTAGAGGGCCTCCTGTATGAAAGAGCATCCCTGTTTGTTTACCGAGCAAGTGAGACAAGAACTGTAATCATGCCGCAGCAGATTATGATACTGGCTTTGCCTTGAGTGCATCGCCACTAAATTGACATTCATCGCCCAGATGTCGCAGTTTTGAATGATGTTGGAATTCGTATAGACCATGTTAACTCCATGAACTCGGTGCTCTTGGATCCATCCGAGATCCATCTGTTCTTGTAGAGCTGATTGAACTACCGAACATCCTTGATTACTTTTAGAGCAGACATCACATTGATGATAATTATGAGGTGGCACATGGTCATATCCACTCTGTCTACAATGCATCTTGACCAAATTGGTCCTTAACAAGAGTACATCGTGAATTTGATAGACATTGCTAGACTCTCCTTCTATCAGATTGACTGCAGCTTTCTCATGTTGAGGCAGCGGGTTCATGAGAACATTATGATTCGTATCTTTGAAAGATAAGAGCCCGCTTCTAACAAGCTTTTGCACGTCGGATTTGAAATTAAGGCAACTCTCTATGTTATGCCCTGATCCTCCTTGATGATAAGGGCATGTCTGATCCACCTTAAACTAAAAAGGCGGATTTTTCGGCACTGTAAGAGGGGACTTAGTCTGGATGTGCCCCTTGGCCAGTAGTAACGAAAATAGTTCTGTGTACGATACAGGTATAGGATCAAATCCTGGTGGCCGTGTTGTACGGTTGTTGTTATATGGAGGACGAGCCTGCTGAAGAGGCTGTTGTGTCCTTTGCTGCTTAGGTTGGCTTTGCGCAACCTGAGGTTGATACGTAGGAACAGGCGCAGGGTTGATAGCAGGAGTTACAGCTACTACTCATTGATAATGTCACCTTTGCCTTCCGAGAGAGATATTCCCAATATCTTGCTCTTTTTTCTTAGGGAGAGCACTACCGTATCGTTTTGTACTGCTTGATGGTCCAGCGTCTTTTGCTAGACGTCCTTCTCGGACGGCTTCCTCAAGATGAACTCCCATACCGACCATTTCGGTGAAGTCACTGGGCGCACTGGCAACCATTCTATCATAGTAAAATGAGCTTAAGGTTTTTAAGAAGATCTTTGTCATCTCTTTTTCCTCAAGAGGTGGACAAATTTGAGCGGCAATTTCACGCCATCTGTGAGCGTACTCTTTAAAGGTTTCTTTGTCCTTTTGTGACATCGATCTGAGCTGATCTATGTTTGGTGCCATGTCCAGATTGTATTTGTATTGTTGGACAAAGGCAGTGCCAAGATCTCTGAATGTGCTGATTGTAGCACAGTTTAAACCCATGTACCATTTTAATGCGGCACCGGTTAAACTATCCTGAAAGTAGTGAATCAGTAGGTCCTGATTCTCTTTCTGAGCTGACATTCGCCGAGCGTACATCACCAGGTGGCTCTGAAGGCAAGAGTTACCCTTGTATTTTTCAAAGTTGGGCACTTGGAACTTGTGCGGGACTTTCACATTAGGGACCAGACAGAGGTCTGCGGCGTCCTTTCCAAATAAATCCTTACCGCGAATGGCTGGCAATTCCTTCTGCATTTCCAGGAACTGTTCCTAGAATTCAGCCATTATGTCAAACATAGTTTCCTTTTTACCATAAGTTATATGTGGAATCTGTCCTTCCGGGACAGTGTGCACCACTGGGGGTGGTACCGTGACTACGACAGTGAATCTTGGCGCTTCCCGAAGTTTGTAACCTCCAGGAGTCATCACTATGCCCCTGGCATCTTCGCTTTCCAGAAGTTTGTAACCTTCAGGCCCATCGGCTTCTGCTATGATTCCCTGATCTTCAGTGATCGGCGGAACATATCCTTCCAGGATATAGTTAACAGGCATGCCCCATGGACGATCTTTCGGCATTTGATACCTAGGATCAAACTTCTCCACTATGGGCGCTGAGTTAATCTATGAGATCATAGTTCTTTGTTGCTGAGCTTCTGCCATGGCTTACATGTCGTTACGAAGCTTTCTCATATCCTCTCTCAGAGCGTCGATCTCTTCTTTCAACTCTCTGTTCTCTTCCTCAAGATCATCCATCTTTTTCTGACGATTGGCCCGAGTATTGTATGAATGAGACAGTTTGACTCTAGAACCGAGACACAAACGTGAGATTCTTAGGTAAGAAGAATGCGTTGCGTGAGAATGATGAATGCAATGATTATATTAATTGTTTTTTGGTTTAATCAAAATAAACTTCGACAATTAGATTGCAAATATCAAACAGTGGGGAAACCCCATTTTATTGAATTCAAAAGATTGCGGAAATGGAAATACAGTAGATTACAAGGTGCGGAAATATAAACCTAAGCTAATGGGTCATGAGTTCTCTCTGAGGAGAACTCGGGTGCTGATTCTGGTACTTTCCTCTTCTTGGACCGGGGCTCTTGAGCCGTTGTCGGGTTGTCATTCCTTTGCCAGGTGAAAGGAGTAAGCAAATTCCTTTGGTCATCTTGATTCTCTACAGCATGTTGCTCCAGAATCTCAATCAGAGCATCCTTATCTTTCAGTAATTGCTGTATTTTGATACATTCCACATTGAGAATGCGGTACTTGTTCTTCCAAGACCTCCTCTCCCGTTGAACTTTGTTGAGAGTAACCTGAAGTTTTTTCGTCTCAGTCATGAAGTACATGACAGATTCCCTTGGCGGAAGAACTCTGTGACGAGGATAAGGCATTGAGAGCTCTAGTTTGTACCCAGTGGAGATAAGGCTCCACCGAGACACAGTCCGGTTTTCCTAGAGACTCCCGTCCTTTTTTATGGACATGTTTCCAAGCGTGCACTATTTCTGTCTTTAGTGCTCTGTCATTTTCCCCTTCCTTGAAGAAAAGACCTTCCAGATGAGCATTCTGGGGGATGTGCCTCATCGGGTATCCAAATTGACGACGAACGAGAACTGGATGGTAGTTGATTCCTCCCTTAGTTCCTATAAGGGGTACGTTGGGGAAGTTTCAACAATGGTCAATGATCCTGATCCCATCATAAATCCTATTACACCAATCTATGTCAGAGTTGGTGAGGGACATGATTTTCTGCGACCAACGTAAGGCACCCTTATGATCCCAAAAAGCAGCGGACTTAGGTAAGTGCGAGATAAACCATTTGTATAGCAGAGGTACACAACATGTGATCTCCCCTCCGTTGTACAAATTCCCTAAGTGTACAGAATGATATGCATCGGCGAGCAAAGTCGGCACAGGGTTTCCAATGAGAAAAACCTTAATGGCGTTGATATCGACGAAGTTATTAATGTTGGGCAACAGAAATAATCCGTAGATGAGTAGAACAAAGATGCTTTCAAAAGCAGTCTCGTTTCCTATACTAGCAAAGTACATAGCTTTCTTTGTCAAGAACTGGGCTGGCAAACCTTGTATGCCACCCTTAGTAGTCATGTGAGTCCTGACCTCAGACTCATCCAAATGAATTGCTCTTGCAATGGTCTGATCCTTTGGAATTTCTTCCAGTCCATAAATGGAGCTCGATCAGTGATATGTAAATCGGTCAGATGAGAATACTCCTCCAGCGTTGGTGCTAGTTGAGAATCCGGGAATGTAAAACAGTGATAAACCGGATCGTAGAACTGAATGAGCGTCTCCATGATTCCCTCAATCACATGGACCCTTAATAGAGGTAGCAGACCTCCGTACTTGGCTCTGAAAGCCTCTTGGTTTGTGATCATTCTCGCCAAACCTCTCAAATCTTCTAGCTTCGGAACCCTGAAGGTATACTTATGAGTTCTCCTTCTACCGAAATCCATTAGCGCAATCTTTTTTCTCTGACATTTGTAATCACAGTCTTAGTTTAATTTGAAAAAAGAGAGACTAGAAGAGAAATTTTTCTTTGTTTAAATGTTTTTTAAATGAATGCATGAATGCAGCACACAAAAACATAGAAAAAACATGGGGTCAAAGGGTCGTTGTCATGAAGTCAAGACTCTACCCATCCCAAAAGTTTACTAGTGATTTTTGTACCTGTCTCTCATCATCATCAACTCTTGTCAAGAAAACATCAACGGGTCGGGAACCGTGCTAGGTGGTGTTTTCTGAAGAGTCCTCAGAAGAGGGTGGCATCGCATGACAACTATTTCCGATAGCCTCTGCGCCACTAAAGGGGTTTTCCTAGGTGTATACTCATCTCTCCACATGCGGCATCACACGCATTCCCATTAGTAGAAAAATAAACACATATATCAATTAGGAAAAACAGTATATATATTTGTCTTAATCATCCTAGACCTCTAGCCTTATGATCCTATACAGACAAATGACACCCCAGCAGAGTTGTCATTTCTGTGACATGAATTTAGGTTTTCAACCAGGGAGACAAGATGTCTACCTATGAGGGCCCCACGGTGGGCGCCATTTTTCTGTAGCGAGCGATTTTGGACGTGGTTCTTAAGCACTGTCGCTCTTTTGGGGTTACTACAATTCGATTCATTTTTTATCCTAATGAAGCTGATGAAGGAAGGGAGATATATGTCTCTAACTAACCCTGCTTGCCATACCGAGTTTAAACAACGGTCTGTTAAGTTACGAATGCTATGTGGTAGTGGGGCCTCTCTCTGCTTATTTTGTAAAAAAATGTGTTTAGGATATCGGTTAGGATGTTTAGGACGGGTGTTTTTTGATGGGATTTTGAGTTTCTGAGTAGTGTCCTCGCTAAGATTTTTCTTTCAATCTTATGCCTACGTATTCCCGTTTACCGAAACAGGGAAATCAAAGTGATCGTAGTTCCTCCTATTCTATGGGAGGAAACGGTGTTTTGGTGTCTTGTTCAAAGCCCAAGACGTGAAGCTAAAGGTGGTTTGTATCTTGTTCAAAGCCCAAGATGTTAAGCTAAAGGTCTATTTGTATCTTGTTTAAAGCCCAAGATATGAAGCTAAAAGGTCTCAACCTCAGAGAGAATTTGTCATCTCTAAAGAGGGGTTTGTTTGTCACGACTGTTTATAAAGGAGAATTACTTTAACCGGGATATGTGAATCCGGCAATGCCATAATTTCCTTCATAGGGGATTTCCAACCTAGAGGAGAAGACTTTAACTCAGTGTAGAGCAATGCTATAATTTCTTAGGAATTTCTCATGCTGAAAGAGGGACAGTGGCATGGATGTAAATAATCCAGAGGCTTGCCGCTTATAGCAGTTAGATGAAGGAGTTGTATGCTGTGAACGAGGCACAACTTTGATGCTAAAAGGTTGATTGACTCAACTGTGGGTTTCTTATACAAAGCCTAAGAGGAGGCTATTGGCCCAACAAGAGGGAGTTTTCGTGTGTCTCGTACAAAGCCCAAGAGAGAGGCTAAAAGGGTTTGACTCAACGTGGGAGTCTTTTTGTATCTCTTACGAAGCCCGAGATGGAGGCTAAAGAAGTTTGACTCAACAAGAGAGTCTTTTTGTATCTCGTATAAAGCCCTAGATGGAGGCTAAAATTTGTTTGGCTCAATAAGAACCATTTTGTATCTCGTACAAAGCCCGAGATAGAGGCTAAAATTGTGAGTTCCGCTGGGGAGAATCATTGTACAAAGCCCAAGAGGAGGCTATTGTAACTGTTTCGGTTGAGTGACAGATCCAATATGCCGATTTAAAGAGAAAATCAGTTCTTATATGAGTAATATTTGCACTCAGGGATTTGATCAGAGGATCGGGATTATTTCCTGTTAAGGAAATGGGAAATCCAAGGGATATTGAGATTGTCCGAGTCTACGGGTTTTCTTCCTATTTTGGGAAGGGAACTTGAGAATGTCTTTGAGACTCAAGGAAGTTAGACTGTCCAAGTCTAGAGTTTTATCTTTTGTACTATGTTTTGAGAAACAGTAGTAGGGTCTAGACTCTTTGAAAGACTGTTATATGAGATGATTAATTTCTGTTCCTATACCTCTAGGAGGTCGCCGGGACAATTTGTACGAAGCCCAAGAGGAGGCTGGAAACTTTTAAGAAGCCGAGAGGTCCTTGTACGAAGCCCAAGAGGAGGCTATCATTCCCGGAAGAAGAATCATTATATGAAGCCTAAGAGGAGGCTGTAACTACTTCTAAGAAGCCGACGGGTCCTTGTACTAAGCCCAAGAGGAGGCGGGTGCTTTTAGGAAGCCTGTGGGTCCTTGTACAATGCCCAAGAGGAGGCCGAGGCTTTTAAGAAGCCTGCGGGTCCCCAAACCCCGAGAAATTCAAGACAGGCTATTCACAAGGAATAGATCAAGCCAGGAAAGTTTGAGAATTTGGAAGAAACTCAAGAGATGCTATTCACAGAGAATACATTCATCTCTAGGGAGGTAGAGTCTCTTAATAATTTCTAAGGAGGACAGCCGAAGAGAAGACTGTATCTGGTGCTCCTATTGGGGATCTAGCTTGTCTATTTCTACGAGTGTAACACCTCAAAATTTGCCCTTTTGTTTATATACTAATTGGCTTATGTCTCTTTTCATTTCTTGCATTTGCATTGTGCATAGCATTGGTTCTTAGCATGGGATCAAGGTACTTGGTCCATATTCTCAAGTCTCAAGATTCAAAGTGACTCATGGGGTTCATCATATCTTTACAAGGTCAAGCATGGCAAAGGATTTCAGTGGATCTCTCCCTCCTAATCAGAGGGACCAATTAGGGTTTGTGAATCAAAAGTACTTCTTGAAGGGCTTTGTGGATTCAAGCATGTTCTTATGGTATTCCCTATGCTCACAAGTGTTCATGGAGGGAGACTTGGTTGATGGTTTATGGTGAAGAATGTTCAGTGGATCAGTTGCTTGTGAACCAAGAAAAGTCAACTGTAAAGGAGAAAGTCAACTGTAGAATTTTGAGGTTCTTTTCATGGTTTTCAAGGTCTCACATCCTCATATGCTCTTCAATTGTCAAGATTCATGCCATTCATCAAGAATCAAGGGTTTGTGCAAAAGTTACTAAATTTGGAAAATGACCTATAATGAAAACTTTCCTTTTTTGGCAATTTTTCCACCACATACAACTTGAATTTTCATCATCAAGGAAGCTCCAAATGAATTTTCCTCCAACATGAAAGTTGAAGATCTTTCTCTCCCATTTCCAAAAAGTTCTAGTTTGTCTCCATGTCATTTGTAGAACTCAAGTTATGGTCAAAACAATACAAGGTGCATTTCATGGATTCCTTATATGTCAAAATTTCCACCATTTGCATTTTCACTCAAAAGGACTTGTAATGATCCCAATTGCTTCATGTCACATTACAACATCAAAATACAAGTCAAGAGGAGCATTTTTGGCCTTTGAATCAATTCATTCGATGACTTATTTCTCAATTATTCAATAAAGTTCAAAATTGCAAATGGATTAAAAACTCACCAACCAAGTCATTGCAAAGCCCAAATTCAGTTCAGGTGTGATTAGCAAATGAAATGTGAGTGAATCATGCTTTCATCAAGGACTTTGCACGTGTGGATTAAGGGTTTCACATCAAAATGCATTTTGGCAAAACCACTCCAATCTCACTAATCAGGGGTTTAACCAATTCTTAATCATAATCAGGAGAATAATCAAGAGTATATAAGCTTACTCATACCCTCACAGCTAGGGCTGAGACTCTCATTGGCTCAGTTTTTAATTTTTGCTCTCACACTTCTTCTCTTCGAAACTCACTCTCCTTGGAGTTTCTTGGAGATTTCTCTTCACATTCTTGATCAGTGAAGAGAATATAGCAAGAATCAACCACTGATTGGAGCTCATACTAAGGTTTTCACCAAGTTCAGTTCAAGAGGATTCAAGTTCAAACCTCAAGATCTAGCATGAATCCAAGCTCTAGTTGCATTTATTTTGCAATTAGAGGTTCCAAGGACTTGATCTGCAGCTTTTGGAAGGCGTTCTTGTGGTATTTTGAGGTCTTCAAGGTTCAGGTTGGTGTTGATTTCATACTCATAGAACTTGAATTTTAAGTGTGCATAATGATCTGTGATGTGTGCTGAGTATGATGATCTATTTTATTTTAAGTTTGGACGTGCATTATGAGAGTATTTGGTGATTTATGTTTTGGATCCAAACTTTATTTTGCTCGATTTGGTTTGTATGTTGATTATTTGTTGAAATGAGCATGATATTTGTGATCCTCTTGGTTTTCTGGTCAATATGGTATACTCGTATGCAATTGCTGGAGAAATTTGAACTGCATGTCACCGGAGATGACGACCGTAGCTAGGGCTTCGGCGTCTGGTTATTGCTCCGGCCGGTGAAGGGTTTAAGTGGAGAAGACGCAATCTCAACCGTCCATTGTTGTGATCCAAGGGTCCTGGTGTTGCCACGTTTTAAGTTTTTCTGATTTTATTTTATTGTTTGAATGTTTGTTACCCCATGATAATTACCATATGCCACCAGATCATAACCTCTCATCTTGTTTACTTTTTAATTGTTTGACTGATTGTGATGCGTTGATTTAATCATGTGGATGAAATGATGCCAACACATTAAATTGTGCATGTGCTACTCACGTGGGTTATATTGTGTGTTGAGTGTTTAAGTGTGTGCGTGTGTATGTTAATCATGGTGGTTGTGTGATCCTGAATGTTAATCATGATTACTTGGTTGATATGTTGACTTGATATGATGCATGGATTTAATCTGATGGTGTGTATGAGGTCTTTTGGTTGACTGAGTATATGGTATGCGCTGACATTTGTATTGGATTGGGTTTGGTATTTCTTTGTTATTCCCACCCCCAGTTTAAGCCCATTTCTTATTTCCAATGTGAATTGTTGCTGTTTACACCCCTCTTTGTTTATTTCTTCCATTTTTATTTTGTTTGATTGTTGCATTTGCATTTTAATTTTTAAAATCATTTTTATGCATCCAAAAATTACAAAAAAAGTCATGAAGCATGTTTAGAGTTTTATAAAATTTTGGCAAATTTTATTTTCTCTTTTTATTTTATTTTATGCCTCTGAATTAATTGTTTAGTTAATTTTTCTTTGTGGATTGTTTCATTTGCACACTTCAACTTGCTGATTTTATTTCTCATCATCTATACATGATATGCTTTCCATTATTTTTGCATCTGTTAGAGAACATATTGAAGTGCATAAAAACATTTTTCTCATATTTTTAAACTCTTTTCATATTGCATTTTGGTCCCCCTCTTTTGCATATTGAATCATGTTTCCTATGTGGTCTTTGCCTATTTGTTTGAGGTGCTTAACTTGTGAATTTTGGTGAGATCTTTTGGCATGTGATTAGTATCTGACTTAGGTCATTTGTGTTCTGATTCCACAATTTTTTAATGTCATTTGATGCATGTTTGATTATTTGTGCTTAAGTGAATTATGCATGACTATATCTTGACACCTCTTTGCACAAGTTGACTTGCCATGTCCATTTGCTTGAGTTTCTTGTTGGTTCTTTGCATGTGCATTTGATATGATGTCTACCCCTGGTTGAGGTCCTTTGAGACTTAATTTTCCACTTTGTGGATCTTGTTTGGTGTTGCCTAAGTATTGGAACTTTGAGCTTACTTTTGTGGACTTTCTTTAGTGCATATTGCTCCATGTTTTGGTCTTCTCTTGCATATGTGAATTGTTGATGATAATACGATCTTGGTTCTGACCTTCTTTCATCTTCATCTTGCCTCTCTCATTTCATTTTGATATGAAGTCCATGTGTGCTTAATTGTGCATTTCATTCAAGTATGCTTGCATCCTTTCATGTTTATCTTTGTATGCTTACTTGAGTGGTTTTGCATTGATCTTTGAGACTTGTTTGATGATATGAGTTGGACATTTATGGTATGATGTTCTTGCTACCATTTATTTTATCTCTTCTCCTCTTTCTCTTTTCTTCTCTTTCACTCTCTTCCTCCCTTGAGTCTCAAGACTTGATTAAGTCTTGGATTCTTTTCCCCTTAGAGCTACCTAGTCCAACTTAATTTTTGATTAAGCTTGGAGTAGGATTAGCATTAGGTTTTAGGTAGTCGTTCCTCCTAAGCCTCACTAACCATAGGACATCCATGCATGATAACATTAGGACTCTTAGTTTCCCTTTAGAGTTTCCTTTGTGTCGTCTCTCTTCTCATCTCAAAACTTCTTCAAAACACATAATAAAGGTTAACGTGTATTGTGCTTGAGCCTTCTATGTGGGAAGTAGGGAATGAGGGGCTTCCTCTCATTCTTCTAGGATACTTAGTGTACGTCCTGTTGGGGACGATGCGCAAAGTATTCGTTCCTGTATTTAAGACTTTGGTTCAATGCAAGTTACAAATAACTGTAAAAAACACTTCTTGCTAAAAAAACTTCAAACAAACACTAACGTCTTTCCTTCGGGAATTCTTTTTTCATCTCACTCACTCCCAACGTACGAACGTGCTCCTACCCGTTCTCATGCAAGACGATAATGCACTCGATTCAGCGAGTCTGCAACACCTGAGCTAGAACGTAAGCCGTTCCCTAAAAAACACAATCCACCCCTAGTGAGGGGAACTACGTAGCTCTGATTCTCATGCTCCCGATGAGATACGTAGGCAGTAGGGTAGGGCCTATGCGAGCACTTTTATTATTTACCCTACATTTGTTTCTTCGTTTCTTTCCGTTCTCATTTTTTTTCGGTCCAGTAGCAGTGGAGCTCCAGACGACGACACCCTTTGATGTAGACAGCAAGCATGGATCCCTTCGAGTACGATGGACGTGTTGGGTGCTAACACCTTCCCTTCGCGTAACCGACTCCCGTACCCGCTTCTCTTGGTCGTGAGACCATGTTCTTTCCCTTCTTTCAGGTTTATGCAGTGTTTCCTTTCCCTCTCTTGGGATAAATACACATTGTTGGCAACTCTGTGTCTTTTGCGCCACTCTCGCGTTTGTACCGTTGGATGCGAATCTTTCAAGAGCGACAGCTGGCGACTCTGCTGGGGAATTGTTGACCTCTTGCTGGTCCATCCCCTTTTGCGAGTCAGTCCTAGCGCTTGTCTGTTTTATTTCATTGGGTGTTTTTGTGGTGTTTTGCTTTGTTGTATATTACTGTATTTGCTGTTTTATTTATTTACTGTATTTACAGCTTTTATTGCATTGTACTGCATTTTATTACTGTCATACTGGATATTACTGTGTCGTGCTGGCTGGTGTTCTGTTTGGCGGGTTGGGATGTTATGAGAGATGAGCCCAATACCCAGGCTCAAGCATACATCTAGGTTTTAGCGTGGGCAGGCGTGACGCTCCTGTGGTGTTGGCCACGTGCGGGTGATCACGATCCCTACAATCAGACGAGGTTCTATCAGGAGCTTTCTGCTACTGTATGTTGATACAGGCCAGTAGTTATTCTCTTGAGGAATTGTCGACTCTGATGACCATTCCCGAGGACTCAGTAACAGCACTCCTCCCGAGATGTGACAGTGGCAGACCGTGTTCTGTGGCAAATCCATTGCACATTCTCGATCTGAGGACCCAATGCTGGGAACTTGCTATAGGTTTCCCTTTTGAGGTGAATCAGCGGACGGCCTCTTTGATTGGCGATATCATTGTATCCTTCGGGCTGAATGTGCTATTGCTTCTCAAACCTCCGAAGCTGAGGATCTTTCGTTTTGGTGAATCAGTTGAGGCCTCCTCGATTGATGATGATGCTAAACCAGAAATGGTGAACGAATCATCATTTCTCGACCTGAGAGCCCGAGATATTGAGGATCTTAGTACCCACATGTGAGAGGGATGGGTGTTTGCAGGTTTGCAGGCGACCGTGGCCTTCAACCTACCTGGTTTTCTGGTTTCGTCACTATGGTGGTTGTTGTTCTGGGTTTTGGTACAGAGACTTGATTTGTTCAGTCAGCGCAGTGCAGCCAGTTCGCATGGATACCTTGATCCCATGCTCTGTATTGCATTCCATTTTTTTCTGACATTCATGTTTGTGCATTTTCAGGTAGTATCTAGTCTTTGATTCCAGTTAGAGGGCGTTCATAGGGATGGACACTAAGAGGGGTAAGAAGCACATCATCGTCTACAAGTTCCCGAAGATCACTCTTGGCCCGTTGAACAGTTTGCAGAGTATAGCTGGTCCAGAAGTTTTGGGAGCCTTTGAAGAGAAGTATGGTTGGATATTATCCTTGGTTCGGAGTCTTAGTGAATATGAATATAATGGGCTACACACCTTGATGCAGTTTTATGATCCTTCCTTGAGGTGCTTTGTGATGCCAGATTATGTGTTGGTTCCTACCCTGGAAGAGTACTCCAATATTTTGAGGATTCCTGTCAAAGAAAGTGTTCCTTTCTGTGGTTCCCAAGGAGATTGTGATTTCCAAGTAGTGGCTGAGGCTCTTTATTTGAGAAGATCTACAGTAGAGGCTAACTTTTCTAAGAAAGGAAAATCTTGAGGCTATCACTTGGAGTACTTAGTGAAGAGGGCTCAAGAAGAAGCTAAGGAGAAAAGGTGGATGACTTTCAATGCAATATTGGCTCTGTGTATATATGGCATTATGTTATTCCCTAATGAGTCTGATTTTGTCGATACAGATGCTATTCAGATATTTACAGCTCAGAATCTGGTGCCGACCTTGTTATGTGATCTCCACTACGCCCTATACAACAGGAATGAGAAAAGACGAGGTGGGGTGGTTTGTTGTTGCGCATCTCTCTTTTACAAGTGGTTTGCCAAACGTTTACCCCAATCCGGTGCTTTTGTGGATTCAAAGACTTCTTTAGAGTAGAGTAAGCGTCTGATGGGCTTAGCTACTAAAGATATTCTTTGGGTGGACAAAGGATTAGTAGGGACTGATATTTTGCATAGTTGTGGCATATATCCTAATGTACCTTTGATCGGAAGAAAGGGAGGTATTAACTACAACCCGTCTTTGGCTATCAGACAGTTTGCATACGCCCTAAAAGATCCTCCAGTTGGAAAAGATTTGGAAGAATCTTTGTATTTTCATATGACTGATGGTGTGGCTATTGCGCAAGAAGCTTCTCAAGCCTGGCTCAGCAGAAAGAAGATAGGTAAAACTATTTTGGGGAAACCCAATAATCAAGCTTTCGCTCCGTATGTTGAATGGGTGAAAAAGAGGGTAGAAGAGTTCTATTTACCTTTTGATCGGGCGCCTCCCTTGTATCCTGAGATTGTGGAAGAGAGACTCACTGTACCACTTGAAGAATTTGACAAGCAGCATATGTTGGTATCTGATCTGAGGGTGGAAAACTCTGATATGAGTAGTCAGCTATAGAGTGCTCTATAGGACAACTTGGAGTTGAAATGGAAAGCTCAGGACATGACTGCGCATCTAGAGAAAAAAGAGAAGGATTTTGCCGACAGGGCTCAGCACTTCAAAAAGGTCAGTATGGCTGCTGAATCGTCAGGTAAAGCTAAAAGGAAAAACAAGAAGCTTTTGACTAAAGCAAAAGACAAGCTTGCCACGTATCAGGATATGTGGAAGGGGGCCAAGATTGAGAATGAAGAGCTGAAAGAAGAGCTTCAAGTAGTGAAAGCAAGGAAAGACCGTTACTTTGCCAAGTGGAAGGAAGCACAGAAGGAAATTGAAGATCTCAAGCTGCAAGCTGAGGTCAAGAAGTCAAAGCGCGAGGACAACAATGCTGAAGAGCAGATTGTTAAGTTGAACCAAGAGATTGCAAAGAGGAACAAGTTGATCAAAGGGCTGATTAAGCAACCTACACATCCTGACACTGTGAACCTTCTTGAGGAAGTGGAAGCTAGTTTGTTTGGAATTGATTTGTAGTTGATTTTGTTGTTTATCTTTTTTTTCGGGATTACCATCAGGATTGTTGATGGAATCACCTTTGATTATGCTTGAATCTGTCTGTAAGAACTATTTTGTTTTCAGTAATGGAAAATTTGGTTTAGTTATCTGTGCTCTGGCAGTTCTGGTTTTCAAAGAGTATTTGTTCTTGTGGTTTGATTCGGTGGTATTTCTGGGTTCGAATTTATTTTCTGATAGTATGTCTAATCCCTTTCCCAGTTTCATGGAAGGGAATCAAAGCAGATATGTCCTGGAAATGTTCAAATATGTTTGTTTGCATTTTGCATTCGCATTTGCATAATCATAACCATTTTTGCATTGCAGGTTATCTCAGATTCTCTGGTTTTCTTATGCTCTCTCTTTTTGTCAGTCAGGATTGATCAACCAACTCATCGGTATTCTACCAGGCTTAATCAAAGCAGAGTGATGGACAAAGTTCAGGCAGACATGGCAGCTATGCAAGCTCGCATCGATCAATTCATGGAGATGATGCAGGGTGTGGTGCAAAGTCAGAATGAATTCAGAACTCTAGTTCAACCTTTGGTGTCGCACGTTGATGAGAATGGTATCTTACACGGTGGTTTTCTTAATCGTGTTGTTCCTCCGGGCGGAGGTGGTGCTGGTATCAACATTCCTATCTCTGGTGCTGGTGGACAGGGTGGTATTTCTTCAGTGGTTGGAGAGGGAAATACTGTTCGGGCTATCCATGGCCCCCGTATTGATGATCAATAGGATGATGTCTTTTGAGTCAGAAGCTTGGACGCTGGTCTTCCCGTGGTCAGTGATGAGAGAATCCGTTTAATTGAGGCCCAGCTGAAAGGGGTTGTGAAACAGGATGATTTGGGAATAGATTTGGACGACCTAGGGTTGGTCCCTGATGTTGTCATTCCACACAAGATTCAGATTCCTACACTGGAGAAGTATAATGGTTCTACCTGTCCGAGAACTCATATAAAGGCCTATACCAGGAAGATGGCTGCTCATGCTAAGGATGAAAAGTTAATGATGCACTTTTTCCAAGACAGCCTGTCTGGCGCGTCTTTGGAATGGTACATGGGGCTGGAAAGTAGAGATGTTCGTACCTGGAGAGAGCTAGCTGTAGCTTTTATTAAGCATTACCAGTACAACACAGACATGGCGCCCAACAGAACTCAACTGTTGAGCATGTCCTAGAAAAGTGATGAGAGTTTCAAGGAATACGTGCAAAGGTGGCGTGAATTGGTGGCTAGGGTGCAGCCACCAATGCTGGAAAAAGAGATGTTAGACATGTTTATGGACACACTGCCTAAGCACTACTATGAGATTGTGAGTTATGGTTCTGTTGGTTAAAAATGAAGGAGGTTTGACTCACGGTTGTTGTTGTACGATTCATGTGGTTATTGTTGATGTGTGGTGGACGACCATGGTGGTTATGGTTTATGTTGGTTGATGTTTAAGGTGGAGATTCGAAGATGATGAAAACATGGTGTGCAGTTTGAAGTGATGAAGATGGTATGGGTTGTGAGAGATTTTGAGAGTGAGGATGGGTAGCGAAGAAGGTTGGTTGTGTTGTCAAAAGAATTTCGGGGTCCTTTAGCAAGTTCTGCAGCGTGGTTTTTTATAGCTAGGGTATATGTGAATCACATGGGTCATGCTGAAAACTTGTTGTGGGACCCTTGGTAAATTGGTGTGGGGACTGGTTTTTATGCAGGCTTGTTGGAATTGTGTCTGTGTTATTTGCTGTGTATGGAGCGGCTCTGGGAACCTGCTGTAGCTGGTGCGTATTGTGCTTTTATTGATCTCCCTCTTCTCTTTTTCCAAACAATATTTTTTTAATTTTGTTGGTTATTGGTGATGGGTTGTTTTCAAGTGCAGGTTGTCTTTGTTAAAGTGATTTTGACATGTTGGTTTCAGCAGGAAGCGTTGCAGAAAACAGAAGGCTTGTTTGGTGAAAGAAATTTGCAGGAGGCATTTTGGCGTTTTGTGCTTGTCTTGGTAGGAAGCAGAGTTGACCGCAGGGGGTGGCATGGTGTAGCAGAGCATTTTATTGACTTGTTGAATAATTGTGTTGAACTTTTTTGTTTACCATTTTTTGTAACTTGGAATTGCAATGGGCCTGTAAATGTTAATGGGCTTGTATGAATAAGCTGGGATTTGTGAATTAAATTGCAATGGTTTAGGGAAGTGGTTTAATGAAAAGGATTTCTAACTTAAAATGGATTTTGGAAAAGTGGTTAAAAATTGGATAACTAAAAATGAATTATTGAAAAAAAAAAGGATATTTTGAGATGAGTTTGAAAAAAAAAGAAAAAGGTTTAGAATTGGATATGAATGATGGTAAAAAAATGGATAAGAATGGATAATAAATTGGATGTTTGGAATATGGATTTTTGGATAAAGGAAAAAATGGGTTTGAAATGGATATTGGATAGATTTGTAAAATGAGTTTAAAGAATGGAAATGGTTGTTTAACTGGATAAAGGACTAAAAATGGTTAAATATATATGGATAAAAAATAAAAGAGGGATGAAGTTGAAGACAACATATTTTTTTTGGGTTTTTTCTGAATATGGTTAATGGATGGATATACAGATGAAAAGTACACACACAACCTGCTATTACCGACGAAGTAATAGGGCACACACACAGTCTGCTATTACCGACGAAGTAATAGGGCACACAACACAGCCTGCTATTACCGACGAAGTAATTGGGCACACAACACGGCCTGCTATTACCGACGAAGTAATATGGCACACAACACAGCCTGCTATTACCGACGAAGGAATATGGCACACAACACAGCCTGCTATTACCGACGAAGGAATAGGGCACACAACACAGCCTGCTATTACCGACGAAGGTATAGGGCACACAACACAGCCTGCTATTACCGACGAAGTAATAGGGCACACAACACAGCATGCTATTACCGACGAAGTAATAGGGCACACAACACAGCCTGCTATTACCGACGAAGTAATAGGGCACACAACACAGCCTGCTATTACCGACGAAGTAATAGGGTACAAAACACAGCCTGCTATTACCGACGAAGTAATAGGGCACACAACACAGCCTGCTATTACCGACGAAGTAATAGGGCACACAATGCAGCCTGCTATTACCGACGAAGTAATAGGGCACACAACACAACCTGCTATTACCGACGAAGTAATAGGGCACACAACCCAGCCTGCTATTACCGACGAAGTAATAGGGCACACAACACAGCCTGCTATTACCAACGAGATAATAGGACACACAACACAGCCTGCTATTATTGACGAGATAATAGGGCACACAACACAACCTGCTATTACCAAAAGGATAATAGGGCACACACACAGCCTGCTATTATCGAAAGGATAATAGGTCACACACACAACCTGCTACTACCAAAAGGATAATAGGGCACACACGCAACGCCTGCTATTACTGACGAGATAATAGGGCACACACACAGCCTGCTATTACCGACGAGATAATAGGGCACACACGCAACGCCTGCTATTACCGACGAGATAATAGGGCACACACACAGCCTGCTATTACCGACGAGATAATAGGGCACACACGCAATGCCTGCTATTATCGACGAGAGAATAAGGCACACACACAGCCTGCTATTACCGACAAGATAATAAGGCACACACACAGCCTGCTACTACCAAAAGGATACTATGGCACACAACACAGCCTGCTATTACCAAAAGGATAATAGGGCACACACGCAACACCTGCTATTACCGACGAGATAATAGGGCACACCCACGGGCTGTCACTCACCAAAAGGATGACACACAGACCAAGGGTTTATGGATCGGCGACACCAAAAGGATGACGGATCAAGACAAGCTACTACCACCAAAAGGATGATAGGAACTTCTTATTTGCGAGGACCAACATCAAAAGGATGAAGGTTGAATTAAGTTGATTGGGTTTGGCTATCACCAAAAGTTTGATAGTAAGGCAATTGACAAAAGGTCAAGTTTGCTGGGGATGTGATGAGATTTATTTGGAGACATCAACCAAAGGTTGAAGTAAAGAATTCAATGAGGAAAGCCTACGGAAAGGAAAAGGAAACAGCGAAAAATGGAGAAGGTAACCCGCCAAGATCTACGCAATCTTGTGCCTACGTATCTTTACTCGGATGAGAATAAAGAATCAGGGCAGTCGTAGTTCGACTACGGGAAAAGATTCAATGAGGAACGCCCAATGACTCGGAGGAATGTTTGAGGGGTTTGAAGGAGATGCCCCTGGCCGGGCTGAAGATCGTCTTGGAATAACTTTGTGAAGAACGTCCGCGGATTTGATGAAGATGCCACTGCCTGGGCTGAAGCTCATCTTGCAGTCTCAAGATTGATCATGGATCTCACACATGTATGAATGCTTGATTTTGTAATGATGTGCAATGCAAATGCTGACGCGCAGAGATGCAAGTGCTGGGGAAGTATGATTTGGTTTTGGTATGCATATGATGCAAATGATGCTTATGATGCGTATGATGCACATGATTGCGGACGGGTGATTGAATAAGTTTGGAGAGGGTGCCAGCATGGTGGGCTTTTGGTAGTTGCCAATGAGGCTTGGACTTTGGGCGGTGGGAGGGATTTGATTTCCTCGACACTCAGTTTACTGAAGACGCCATGATTGATGCAGACGAAGATGCTCTCGAGGCTTCGAGTTTGACCACTTGATGATTTTTTGGTGAGTTCGTTCCTGAAAGACCCACAACTTTGCTTGATGGTCAGGGTAGCCTGCTGGAATGGATCTTGCCCCAGTTTGAACATGGTAATGGTCTGCCCTTGATTAACCAGTTCTGAAGTGACTTGATGTCTTTGAGATGACTTGCCCCTGATTGAGCTTTGATATGAATTGCCCCTGATTGAGCGGTTGAAGGTTTTGCCCTGACTGAGGGTTTGAGGAAGTCTTGCTTCGGGTTGACACCACTGAAAATTCAAATTCCTCTTCAATTGCCCTTTGTTGGAATATCTTGGATGTCTAGCACTGATTTGCAATTAAAATTGTACATTCACAAATGGTAATCTTAATGCAATACTCATACATGTTTTGAAAAAGAGTTGTTTATTGGAGTGTCGTGATAGTGAAACGAATGGACCATTAGCCCAAACGTGTGCTGATTTTGATGGTGTGAAAGATATAGCAATGAGAATGACACCAATGCTAAAAATTAGCAAATATGGGGAGTCAGTTTACGCAACCTTGCAATAGTACGCTTTCAGAATAAACCTCGCCTCAATTAGGTCTTTCGAGGGTTGTAACGTGGCCTGGTTTACAGTTTATGAAACAAAGGATATTAGGCCCAAAGTATGACTTGTACCCACCCCTTCTTCATGATGAACTCCAGTCCTACATTCAGTTAATTCTACACAAGTTTGTATTCCAAAAGGGTTGATGGTGTAAGAGTGATGGCTCAAGGTTTGCCCGAAATGGCAGGCACCTTATTTTGTTTTTGATGGATGTCAGTGACCTTTTGGTTTTGATTATGGTGGTCACTGGATCTTATTTTGTTTTTGGTGAGGATTTGAGGGCCTCTTTTGATTTTGTTTTTGATCCCTATCTTTTGCATGCACTAATTTCGTTCTTCGAGTCCATCAGGGTTGCTTTGACTTTTGCCTAAGTCTCCTTTGAGGTGCTCGACTTAGCAGGCTTTTGATTTTTTTTTGTTTTTTGGTTTTTTGTTGGAGGGTTGCGACTGCCAAGTCATGGGTATTGATGAACAACCGACATGTCTTTTGGATTTCGTCTTTGTGATTTGAGTGTGTAATTGGGTTAACTGAACACTACCCTGCCCCAGGTTGAGTGTAAGGGTTTGAATATCCGAAGAAAACTACTACTTCTAGGCTCGAAGTGGTTTACTAGGGATTAACTCCTTATCTCTCCGGTGTTTGGGGGTTGAAACAATGCCTGTACATCATCGGCGGGATTCTATCCGAAAGCATACGTTTTGCAATTATGGGTATTTCGCTTTCATCATCCTCCCTCCAATCATTGCTAACAATAGTTTGGTATAGAGAGTGAAGTGGATATAAATGTGTCAGTGTTTTGCAGTAAATGGAAGAAATGAGTGAACACGACATAACTGATTCAAAACATGCATAGTCAATACATTAAGAAAACCAAATACAAATGACAATGTTTGAAGCAAACAATACTTGAACAAACAAAGACAAAATACAAGGATGCGAAGTGATGGGATGGCCTGACGAATGCCTTCTTTGAGGAAATGAACTTCCTGTCTTGACTTGATTGGTGCTTGAACTAGCTTGTTCAGAGTTGGAGACTGTTCTGCTTGTCTTTGGTAACCCCTTCAATGACTGATGGTCCTGCCTGTACATGTGGCAGCATGGTCTTGTTGGATATGATTAATCATTCGTCTAATTTTGGCTCGAGTAACACATCCGTGTCGAGGAATCGGCTTAATTTAGTGGAGGAGGAAGGAAGTTGAAGTGAGATTCTGAGGTTGAAAATGCAATGCAAGATGCACAACAGATGCAATACAATGCAATGATATGAGATGCAATGCAAGATGCAAGATCCAGGATCGCAGAATCAAACAACTTCAAACAGTTCTGAGGTTGGCCGGAGATGACGGGTCAAGAACCACAGCTAGGATCAAGAAAACCCCCAGGTAGGTTTCTAAAATGGGTAGGTGCCTAGAGTTATGGATATATTTCGAAAACATTATAACCAAGACAAAGATTTGTCCGACTATAATATTCTCGAAATAATCTCGTCTAGGTGAGGTCTTCATTTCTTCCCCACGAGAAAGATTCCTCGGAGGCACCCACTACACAACCATCGACACACGGGTTCTAAATAGGGTTCTCAGAATCCTAGATCGAAGTCAAAAATATTACTGTCAGGAAGTAATACGTTCGAGGGATCTCATCTGATTGGGGCGTTCGCATTAACTCACATAGAATTAACGCTACCAACCACCATGGGTAAAGTGGGTTAATGGCCCTTGGGATCTATGACCCACCTCGAAGATATTACCGCCATGGCAAAGATTCACCACAACAATAATATATCCAAGGGAATCTACTCCAAGCGGGGTTTTCGCTTCAACTCAAGCGGAAGAGACCACGCAAGCCTACACTACACAACCACCATCCTAATCCTAGGGTTTTTCTCGACTCGGGTGTAGAGCCACCTCACAAAGTTCCCAATATCAACACAACCCAATAAGGCCACAAAAGGTAACACAAATAAATAAGCAAACGAATAAACGAGAAGAAAATAAATAAACAAAGCTAAAGAGCTGATGATTCGAGTCAAGATAGGCTTGACTCTCTCTTGCATGGAGCAAATGTTCCCCAGCAGAGTCGCCATCTACCTCACCTTGAACATTCATCGAAAATACGACCCTCACGCGAAAGGCACGGAAAACGGTTCGACAGAGTCACCACCGAACATTATTTATCCCAAAAGAGGGAAAGGAAAATATCGAGAAAACCTTTAAAAGGAGGATATGAACATGGTCGTCGCAACCACATTCTGGGTTCGGGAGTCGGTTACGTGAGGGGAAGGTACGCGCACCCCCTCACGTCCGTTGTACTCAACGGGAACCTCTTGATTCAAATCGTAATACTCGTTAGCTAACTTTGTCTATTTTCTTCTCTAAAATAAATGCGGAAAGGTAAGATAAAAGGGAAAAGATGCTAAGGGAAAATGGGGTGGTTGAAGGATAGAGTGCTCGGCAAGATCATCGCGACCTCGGGCCTACGTATGCTCATTCGGATGAGAATGAGGAATCAGAGCAATCGTAGTTCGACTACGGGGTTTGACGGAAAAAGATGGTAGTGTGGAAACGGGGGAAAAAGAAAAAGTGTGCACACAAATGGGGGAAAAAGAAAAAGGTAGCTCGCCAAGATCGTCACAATCTTGTGCCTACGTATCTTTATTCTGACGAGAATAAAGAATCAGAGCAGTCGTAGTTCGTGGTACGCCCACGAAACGAGGGAGGTTGGGTTGGTTTAGATGACGATTACTTGAACTTAAGAAAGATTCCTCGGGCCCAAGTAATCGGGAGAGTGAGTCAAAGATTTGGCTCTCTCTCTTTTTCATTTAAGGTGGTTGAGTTTTAAAAGAGGCGTCAATTGCTCACACACGAGTAAGAGAACTCGCACCCAAACAATCGAAGGAAGATCAAAGACCTGAACCCCCATTTTTCACCTTGAAAGAGTTTCGATAGTTGTTAGTCGTTTTAAGGTTTATTTGTGAAAATTCGCTTGACGTAGGATCAAGGGTTTATTGTATGCGCTTGGTTAATTTGAAAAGGGTTTGATTTAAAAGAAGAGGCGTCAATTGCTCACACACGAGTAAGAGAACTCGCACCCAAACAATCGAAGGAAGATCAAAGACTTGAACCCCCATTTTTCACCTTAAAAGAGTTACGATAGTTATTAGTTATTTTTGAACTTTGATTATGAAAATCCGCTTGACGTTGGATCAAGGGTTTGTTTGTAAATGAAAAGACGTTGGTTTTGATGACTCGACGACGAATTGAGGGTTTGGTTGAAAATGGCTCGACGACGAATCGAGAATTTGGTTTTGAAAAGGTTTATTTGAAAATGGCTCGACGACGAATCGAGAGTTTGATGAAAATAGGGTGTGAGAATCGATCCTAGTCCCTAGGGGTGCTCCTAGTCACGACGTCACGATGGGTGTTTTGAAAATGGTCTCGATGACGAATCGAGTATTAGTTTGAAAACGAGTTGTCTATGCTAGTCCCTAGGGGTGCTCCTAGTAAGCAAACCGCAACCAAAAGAATAATAAATGCGTACATCGGAATGGGGGAGGGATACATGTAAAATACAAGTGTTGACAGAAATAAAGGGTCTCATTGTAAGGTAGCCCAAGAGAAAGTCGTGTGTGCGAAAAAGTGTCATAAACTAAGCCTTAAGCAAGCGTCGAGCAAGTGGATAATCATAATCAACAGTCCATTAGCATTTGTTTTTAGGGTTTCGATATATATTAATTGTTTTCGATAAATGGTGAATAAAATAAAATGAAAATGAATATGATACAATATGATAAGTGTACAACAATAACGTAATCGATATAAAATCGACAAGATAGAATATTAACATAAAAAAAATAAAAGTGGTCTCGTCTTAATCGCGATTTAATCGATAAATCGATAATCGAAGACTTTTGACTTTCATTGACCAAATATGAATAAAAGAATATGAAAAATAATAGAAATGAAATAAAAAATCGAAAATGACAATAAAAATAATAAAGGTCTCACCTTTATCAAGATTTAAAATCGAAAAATCGATAAATCTTAATATTTGGTTTTCATTGACCCAAAATGAATATAAATGATAAAAATGAGATAAAATGAATAAAATGATAAATACAAATAAATCGAAATGAATAAAAAAAGGTAGGCCTCATATTAACCAAAATTATAGATCTACTTTCATAAATCCAAATCATGGTGGTTGTTATGTCATTGGCCCAAAAATAGAAATTGAAAATAAAATTGCTAAAAAGGAAGTAAGATTTTATTAAAAACTTTAATAATAAATAGAAGAAACTATTCTATAAATTAAAATTTTAGAAAACAAGACAAGTAAAATCAATAAAATAAAAGAAGAGTGGGGTAAGCATGAGATTGGGTGAGTGTGTGATTTTTAGAAAGTGGAAAATAAAAACCAGACATGGAATCACTTGGGCCTAAGGCCCATCATCCATGTTTCAAAAGAGCATCACGGTTTACAAACGAATGGGCGGTGGCTGATGATTAAAAAAATGGGCTATCACACAGAGCAAAAAACTGAATCTATTCTAAGGATCACGTGCTCAGACTTCATCATCGCAGTATTTTTCTTAAAATCCAAAAACAAAAAAATACAGAAAATGAAAGTGAAGAACAACACGATCATCATCTCCAATCCAACCTTCTTCATGTGTTACTGCTCCCTCCGCCTCGCTCGATTTTGACGCACGCGCTCTCACTCTTTCGAACGATTCCCCCTTTCATTTCAGCTCTCACTTTTCGACGTGAATCAGGTTTGTGAGTCTTTCCTTTTTGTTTCGGTTCAGTCCTTGTTCTTCTACACCGTCAATTTGGGTTCGAACCTCAGTTTTGGGGTTTGGTTGAATCTCACTCTTCTATATCTTCTGATTTCTGGTTTGGGTTGCTCTTGGGTTTTGTTTCTGGTTTTTGAACGGGTTTTGTGGGTTGTGAGTTGTGGTTCTGTTGGTTAAAAATGAAGGAGGTTTGACTCACGGTTGTTGTTGTACGATTCATGTGGTTATTGTTGATGTGTGGTGGATGACCATGGTGGTGATGGTTTATGTTGGTTGATGTTTAAGGTGGAGATTCGAAGATGATGAAAACATGGTGTGCAGTTTGAAGCGATGAAGATGGTATGGGTTGTGAGAGATTTTGAGAGTGAGGATGAGTAGCGAAGAAGGTTGGTTGTGTTGTCAAAAGAATTTCGGGGTCCTTTTGCAAGTTCTGCAGCGTGGTTTTTTATAGCTAGGGTATATGTGAATCACATGGGTCATGCTGAAAACTTGTTGTGGGACCCTTGGTAAATTGGTGTGGGGACTGGTTTTTATGCAGGCTTGTTGGAATTGTGTCTTTGTTATTTGCTGTGTATGGAGCGGCTCTGGGAACCTGCTGTAGCTGGAGCGTATTGTCCTTTTATTGATCTCCCTCTTCTCTTTTTCCAAACAATATTTTTTTAATTTTGTTGGTTATTAGTGATGGGTTGTTTTCAAGTGCAGGTTGTCTTTGTTAAAGAGATTTTGACATGTTGGTTTCAGCAGGAAGTGTTGCAGAAAACAGAAGGCTTGTTTTGTGAAAGAATTTCGCAGGAGGCATTTTGGCGTTTTGTGTTTGTCTTGGTAGGAAGCAGAGTTGACCGCAGGGGGTGGCATGGTGTAGCAGAGCATTTTATTGACTCGTTGAATAATTGTGTTGAACTTTTTTGTTTACCATTTTTTGTAACTTGGAATTGCAATGGGCCTGTAAATGTTAATGGGCTTGTATGAATAAGCTGGGATTTGTGAATTAAATTGCAATGGTTTAGGGAAGTGGTTTAATGAAAAGGATTTCTAACTTAAAATGGATTTTGGAAAAGTGGTTAAATATTGGATAACTAAAAATGAATTATAGAAAAAAAGGGATATTTTGATAGGAGTTTGAAAAAAAAAAAGAAAAAGGTTTAGAATTGGATATGAATGATTGTAAAAAAATGAATAAGAATGGATAATAAATTGGATGTTTGGAATATGGATTTTTGGATAAAGGAAAAAATGGGTTTGAAATGGATATTGGATAGATTTGTAAAATGAGTTTAAAGAATAGAGATGGTTGTTTAACTGGATAAAGGACTAAAAATGGTTAAATATATATGGATAAAAAATAAAAGAGGGATGAAGTTGAAGACAACATATTTTTTTTGGGTTTTTTATGAATATGGTTAGTGGATGGATATACAGATGAAAAGTATACACAGGTAGGACAAATTTGGGGTATGACAGCGTGGCCAGGTGCCACCACACAATTATGATCGTTGTAGAGTCTGTTCAGAAAGTAACCAAGGATGCTACCTTGTGAGAGCAGCTCTTCAGGGTCAGGTGGATCGTGGAGAGATTCGTCCATATCCGGGTTCTGGACCCATCAACTTGGTGCCGGACTACCTCGTCGATCAAATTGAGGACGTTGTCGTCGTCTCTGATCATCAGAGGACTAAAGATGTTTGTACCATCATCCCTCTGCTTGACGAATCAAAAGTTCCCAACCGGGAACGGATCGAGATTGCTTACGATGGTCAGAAAAACCAGAAGGTTCCCATAGTCATCTATCTACTGGGGCCACTACCGTATGAATCAGCTAAGGCGATCCCTTACATATACGCTGCAACAATAATTGAGAATGGAAAGGAAATTCCATTACCCTCCGTCGTGAATATTGCAGACATCAGTCGAGTAACGTGGAGCGGTCGAATCTTCAATCGAGGAGTTGGAGAGCCCAACAAAGAAAAGGAACCTCAGACAGAAGTTCCTAATTCACCAGTCGGTCAATCCGGTAATCCCGACCTTTCAAAAGACAAAGATGAGATGCTGAAGCTCATCCAAAGGAGTGAATACAACATTGTTGATCAACTGTTACAGACTCCTTCAAAGATCTCAGTATTATCACTATTACTCAGTTCAGAAGCGCACAGGGAGGCTCTACAGAAAGTCTTGGGGCAAGCCTTTGTGGAACAGGATGTAACCATCAGACAGTTCGATAGCATTGTCTCTAACATCACTTCCTGCAATAATTTGGGGTTTAGTGATGAGGAATTACCTGAAGAGGGTCGCCGTCATAACATAGCGCTCAATATCACAGTCAACTGCCAGGACGATGCTTTAGCCAGCGTATTGGTAGACACAGGGTCATCCCTGAATGTTATGCCGAAGTCCACTTTGATGCAATTATCATTCAAAGGCCCTCTGATGAGAATCAGCGAGGTCGTCGTCAAAGCATTTGACGGATCCAGAAAAGCGGTTATCGGCGAAGTTGATCTTCCCATAACTATTGGTCTTCACACTTTCCAAGTCACTTTCCAGGTCATGGACATCCGGGAAATGTACAGTTGTTTATTAGGAAGACCTTGGATACATCATGCTGGAGCGGTCACTTCGAATCTCCACCAAAAGCTAAAGTTCGTCAAGGACGATCAACTCATCACGGTATGTGGGGAACAAGCCTTGCTCGTGAGTAACTTATCATCATCTACTTGTGTAGAACCCGAGGAGGTTATTGGGACGCAGTTCCAAGCACTGTCGGTGAGCAAGGACAATCAATCTGAAGGAGGAACTTCGATTTCCTCATACAAAGATGCTATTAAAGCGGTCGAGAGTACTGATACCAAAGGATGGGGACAGCTTGTCATTCCCACTGACAATAAAACAAAGAAGGGTCTTGGTTTTTTTGCAACCTGCACCCAGACAGCTGTCAACGATGAAAGTCTTCATCCCATTCAGAACTTCTTCCGTAGTGGAGGTTTCCTCCAACCAGTGACTCAAGCAGTCCATGCTATCACTGAGGAGGATCCCTTTGACACAGATGATGGATGAAAGTCATATCTCAATGAGGACGGTTATGTGTCGCAGGACGAAATGCAAACTCCATTTTGCTATCCCGCATAGAGTCCGAGATTTATACCCAGGTCAGACGTCGAAATGATATATGGAGATTGTGATCCGGAAGGATGTCGTGCTCCACCAAACTCATTAGAGGAAGACACTCTGATGAAAGACAACTTTGACTCTACCTACTATGGCCCGATGGATGGTCTGCCAATGTGGCAACCTTACCCAGGAGACTTGGGGCCAGAAATTCAGTCGAGTAATGACACTCAGCCGAGCATCATTGAACAGAATACCTATGTCCCCACCATGTCATGGGATCAACACTCAGGTCATTCGGAAACTACTCAACATGACGATGAATTCGCAACGTTTGCAGGACTGGAATTCATCAACTATGCTTTTCCCGAGGTCAACGTCATCGAGAGGGATGACTCCTCCAGTTCTAAAGAAGTGTGGGACACCTTGGGACAACCAAGTGGAAAATTTGACTACATGGTCAAGTACACCGCTCCCGAAAGCTCTCGTTTCAGGCTCGATGATATCTAGCCAACTGGATGGGGAGATACAGCTGAGAGCACAAATACTCTGCAAAATGCAACAGAGGAATCCTCCTACGATAATTCTGCCTGGGAGACAGATTCCAATGATCCTGCTCCACCAGAAATCAGCATTATTTCTGGAGACAAATCAAGGAAGGTGCCAGACTTTGTGATTCACCAAGGAGTTCGCCGCCAGTGGGTTGCTGTCAATGTTCCTAAGGTCGTTCACCAGTCAAAGTAATTGCCATCTTTAAACCTTTCACCCTGCCCAGGTGAAACGAATGTTTTGATAGGGCTCGCTTTCTGTAAATTTCCCTCTTCGCTTTGCCCAAAGCGACAGAGTTTTGTTTTATAGGGCTGTAGTTTCAAGATTTGACTTGTTCATTAATAAAATAACGTCGTTCTGTAATTTCCGCATTAATTGATGTTTTCTCGTTTTGCTTTTCTTAGAAAATGGTAATCCTAAAAAACAATTCAAAAATAAAAAAAAACAAGCAGTAAAAGAAATACACTACACACACTCTTGCATTTTCTCTATCTCTTCTAAACACGAATCATCACGTCATGCAGATTGCTTGTTTTACACCCCGTTGAAACATACGATCCGATGCCTTCTCCCGAATTTGGGTTCCCGGTATTTGGGGCTGAAGAAGAAGTTGACAACGAAATTCCAGAAGAGATCTCCCGATTACTCAGACAAGAGGAAAGGTTTATTGAACCTCACAAAGAACCGTTGGAAACGGTAAACTTAGGTTCAGAAAAAGAGAGAAAAGAAATCAGGATTGGGGCACTGCTCAGTCCAGCTGCTAAAGAGAGTTTGACAAAGCTTCTCAAAGAATTCCCCGATGTATTCGCTTGGTCCTATCAGGATATGCCAGGGTTGGATACCAGCATCGTGGAACATCACTTACCATTGAGATCGGAATGTCAGCCAGTAAAACAAAGGTTGAGACGTACTCACCCGGACATGGCCATCAAAATCAAAGAGGAGGTACGGAAACAGATTGACGCGGGTTTCCTCACTACATCTGAATATCCTCAATGGTTAGCCAACATCGTGCCTGTTCCCAAAAAGGACGGAAAGGTCAGAATGTGTGTCGACTACAGGGATCTGAACAAGGCAAGTCCAAAGGACGACTTTCCTTTACCACACATTGACATGCTGGTTGACAATACAACAAAGTTCAAAGTTTTTTCCTTCATGGATGGATTCTCGGGCTATAATCAAATCAAAATGGCGCCGAAAGACATGGAGAAAACTTCGCTCATTACCCTATGGCGTACCTTTTGTTACAAGGTAATGTCGTTCGGTTTGAAGAACGTCGGGGCAACCTATCAAAGGGCCATGACTACTCTGTTTCATGACATGATACACAAAGAAATCGAGGTATATGTCGATGATATGATTGCTAAATCTAAAACAGAGGAGGAGCATGTGACCCATCTGTCAAAACTATTCGAGCGGTTGAGGAAGTACAAACTCCGCTTGAATCCCAACAAGTGAACCTTCGATGTCCGTTCGGGGAAACTCTTAGGGTTCATCATCAGCCAGAAAGGAATTGAAGTTGATCCTGACAAGGTCAAGGCCATTCAAGAAATGCCTTCTCTGAAAACTGAAAAACAAGTCAGAGGATTCTTGGGACGTTTGAACTACATCTCCAGATTCATATTCCTTATGACTGCCACGTGTGCGCCGATTTTCAGATTACTGAAAAAGAACCAGGAATGCGTTTGGTCAGAAGACTGCCAAACTGCCTTTGACAGTATCAAGGAATATCTGTTGAATCCGCCGATTCTATCACCTCCGGTGGAAGGAAGACCACTGATCATTTACCTCACGGTCCTAGAGGACTCAATGGGATGTGTACTTGGCCAACAAGACAAAACCAAAAGGAAAGAGTCTGCCATTTACTATCTGAGCAAGAAGTTCACCGACTGCGAGACTCGGTATACGATGCTTGAGAAAACTTGCTGCGCTTTAGCTTGGGCAGCTAAACGTCTTCATCAGTACATGATTCGTCACACTACTTGGTTGGTCTCCGAGATGGATCCAATCAAGTATGTCTTTGAAAAACCTGCTCTCACGGGAAGGATTGTCTGTTGGCAGATGCTACTATCAGAATATGACATAGAGTACCACGCTCAGAAAGCCGTTAAGGGGAGTATTTTAGCTGATCATTTGGCTCATCAACCGATTGACGATCAGGAATCAATCGGGTTTGACTTCCCAGACGAAGATGTCATGTATCTAAAAATGAAAGATTGCGATGAACCGCTACCCAGTGAAGGGCCAGAACCAGGTTCCCAGTGGGGACTAATCTTTGACGGAGCAGTTAATCATTACGGAAACGGAATTGGGGCAATCATTGTTACCCCTCAGGGTACCCACATTCCTTTCACTACAAGACTTATGTTCAAATGTACGAACAACGAGGCCGAATACGAAGCTTGTATTATGGGTCTCGAAGAAGCGATTGATCTAAGGATCAAGAACTTGGACGTATACGGCGATTCAGCCTTGGTTATCAATCAGATCACAGGAGATTGGAACACATACCAATCAGGATTGATTCCTTACAAAGATTATGCAAGAAGGTTGTTACCCTTCTTCGACAGGGTTGAGTTTCATCACATCCTTCGTGGTGAGAATCACATGGCTGATGCTTTGGCCACTCTTTCTCCTATGATTAGCGTAGGTCGATGGAATGACCTACCTAAGATTAACGTTATGCGCCTTGAACGGACCGCCTACATCTTCACGATTGAAGCAGTCATAGACGACAAACCTTGGTATCACGATATCAAATGCTTCCTTCAGAAACAAGGATACCCACCCGGGGCATCCAGGAAAGACAGAAAGACCCTCAGAAGACTAGCAAGCAGCTTCTTCCTGAGCGGCGATACACTTTATAAGATAAACTTTGACATGGTCTTGCTCCGATGCGTCGACAGACCAGAAGCAGACATGCTAATCATAGAAATTCATGAAGGATCCTTTGGCACTCATGCCAACGAACACACAATGGCGAGAAAAATTCTGAGAGCAGGGTACTATTGGTTGACCATGGAATCCGACTGCTACAAGTACATGAGAAGGTGTCACAAGTGTCAGATATACTCCGACAAAATCCATGTACCGCCATCGCATCTCAAAGTTCTCTCTTCCCCTATGGCCTTTTTCCATATGGGGAATTGACATAATTGGCTTGATTGAACCTAAGGCTTCAAACGAACATCGGTTCATTCTGGTAGCCATTGATTACTTCACCAAGTGGGCCGAAGCAGCTTCGTACGCTAATGTAACCTGACAAGTGGTGGTCCAATTTATCAAAAACAATATCATCTGCCGTTATGGTGTTTCGAGCCAGATCATTAGAGATAATGGATCTAACTTGAACAACAAGATGATGAAGGAGTTGTGCGCAGAGTTCAAGATTGAACACCATAACTTATCTCCCTACCGACCCAAGATGAACGGAGCGGTATAAGCTGCTAACAAGAACATCAAGAGGATCGTTCAAAAGATGGTTATAACCTACAAAGATTGGCACGAGATGCTACCCTTTGCTATTCATGGTTATCGTACATCTGTCTGCACTTCAACAGGGGCAACCCCTTTCTCTCTAGTATATGGCATGGAGGCAGTGCTCCCCATAGAAGTAGAGATCCCATCAATCCGGGTATTGATGGAAGCCAAGCTCACCGAAGCTGAGTGGTGTCAAAGTCGACACGACGAACTCAACCTGATCGAAGAGAAGCGAATCACGGTATTATGCCACGGTCAGTTGTATCAGCAAAGAATGAAGAAGGCGTTTGACAAAAAGGTCAGACCTTGCATCTTCAGAAAAGGAGACCTCGTGCTCAAGAAGATACAATCTTTTCTCACTAATTCTCGGGGCAAATGGACCCCGAATTATGATGGCCCCTATGTGGTCACGAAAGCTTTCTCAGGCGGCGCCTTGAGACTTGCAACCATGGACGGAGAGGAATTTGCCTACCCCACGAATGTTGATGTAGTCAAGAAATACTTCGCCTAAACTAAAAAAAACGTCTCGGTGGATTGAAAACTCGAAAGGGCGGTCCAGGCAAAAGTTAGAGACACGAAAAAAATCATCCCGTTGGATTGGAAACGTCAAAGTACAATCCAGGCAAAAGTTAGGGATAATGGAAAGTAACTATGTTCAACAGAGGCAAATTCCTTAGCAGCAGTTACATCACCCATCGGAGGAAAACTCCAGTCAAGGTCATCTTCGACAGAAGCTCAGGATGCCCAGAATTCAAAGTTGGTAGAAGGATAGTGGTCGTTATGTTTCAACGTAGCCCTTTTCCCTGTAAATTACCAATTTTTAACTTTGTAAATACTCTTTGGAATCACGCGTTTAGCTGATCTCTATCTTATCAATAAAATTTGAGCCCTTGTACTTTTGTTTGTGACTCTCATTTTTTTTAGCTTTACAGAATGACGTTTTTAACATGATCAACGATTCTTGAAATAAAACAAAACGAATTTACTTGTTAAACTTTTTCTGCTTTTAAATTAAAGATGGCATTTCTTTTGACTGTTGAACATCAGAAGAACATCGATCGCTTAGCCAAAGGTGTTCGAACCTCAAAGTGCAGAATCAAAGTACTCCTTCCGAGCCAGTGCGCCTGAATGAAGGATCAACTGTGTCAGATGCGGTTTTCCCATATGATACCCTCGGCCGAGTTCTCATCTCCTAAGCCCGACCAACATAGCTCCCAACAGGGACTATCTCTCCTAAGCAAGGTGGAATTGCTATCTTGAACCAGCGGTACTTTTTCGTCCCCACCAGTGGCCGAGTATCCAAGTCGTGTTCATCTTTTAGTTTGTATGTCGCGTCTGTTTTGTCAGCATAAACATACATACATCATGCATTTTTTATTTACATTCACATTTCATATTGCATCACTACCACTTGAGTCGGTCTTATCCTGCTGTGATAACCGTCATCTCGATCGAGTTTGTCAGTTCTTGCTTCGTCAGGAAATATTATATCCGATCAAACTCATCTCTAGTGTATTTTTAGATCAGAGTTAGCCCTTGACCACTTTGATAACTTGAACTTCTTAAAGACCAGAGAACCTTCAACAGATGTCACTCTTCGCCATTGAAGATGATATCCTTGCTTTCTCGGATTAAGGAAAATCCCCAGAGAAAGCCCCTTAAACAAAGATTCGGCAGTACATCAGTGTTTCTCCGAAAAGCCGCTGGTGAAAAGGTCATCGACACCTCAAAATTGGATCCCATCATATGGCATTTCTCTGGGAAGATCCCGAGAAAAGTATGATGCAATATCCCCAAGCAGAAGCAGTCTCTCCAGAGACTCGCTTTCCCCAGTAGAATCGACAAACGGCGTCTCCAAAACAGAGAAGTTTGTGTACCTCTATAATTCAGACGAATGGGTTCCCCAGCAAGTCTGACATCAAAACTTTTTCCACTCAAATGGCATCTCCCTAGGAAAATTCGGCGAGAAGTTTGAGGAAAACCGCTATAAATAGCATCCCTTGTCAATAAAGTTTATTGACAAAAGAAACTTAGACCAGTTCCTTGGTAGGAAACCAGGATCGAGGGGAAGTTTATTTCGGAAACTTAGACCAGTTCCTTGGTAGGAAACTAGGATCGAGGGGAAGTTTATTTCAGAAACTGAGACCAGTTCCAGGTAGGAAACCAGGATCGAGGGGAAGTTTAAATCAGAAACTAAGACCATTTCCTTGGTAGGAAACCAGGATCGAGGGGAAGTTTTACCTTTTCTAATCATCATTGCTTAGCAAAATAAGATGAATGTGTAAATTACCATTCATAGACGCCGTCAAAATTTCGGATATTCCGATATTTAATCCTCTTGCACCCCGAATACCCGATTACCTTCGCCATTCACACCTTCGTGTCCAAGAAGATTAAATAGGGGCATCTGTCATACCCCAAATTTTGACCATTAGATTCCCATCATTGTGCAATTCATTAGCACAATATGGATGTACCTTTATGCCTCATCAATCTCCTCAAGGGTTGTTGAGCATTCACTACTATCAAAGATTAGGGTTTCAAGCCGTTTCTAAGCATTAGACAAAGGATAAATCAAGGAATGACTTGATCTTCAACTTGTCTAAACCTCCCAAGAATCTATAATGGATCAAGAGGACTCCCACTTCAAGGATTAAGCACAAGGCTGCTCCCTTCTAGGTGGATCAAGCTTCAAGATCGACAGTGTCACCAAATTAGGGTTTTGGTCGACCAGGGCCTCCAGTTGGAAATTTTCCTCTGGGCATAAGCCAAGGATCCAAAACATAACCTAAAATACTCCATGGAACCTCCTGAACCCAGTCATCAAGTCAATTTTGCCTCAGGGGATGCATACATCAAAAATCAGGAATTAGGGTTTTTTGACCTAATTCACCCCTAAGTTGACTCTTGGGACAAATCATGAACCAAGACCTCAAGACATGATTTGAGGGTCTCCAATATACCATATTGATCCATTTGGAACAATGTATTGATCCAAGAAGTGTGAGCAACAAGTCTCAATTTCATCTGCACCACAATTAGGGTTTCGTGGGAAAAGTCAACTGTAACTTTGACTTCTGACCAAGACATGCTCCCAAACCCTAAGACATGATTCAATATACCCTATGACACCCATGGAACATGTCCATCAAGTTTGATTTAGGTCAAGGACATGATTTCCTGAAGAATTGCACAATTTGGAATTCATCTGATAAAAAGTCAACTGTGTACCAAAGTCAACTTTGACTTTTTGAGATTTTTCACAAAATTGGATTTTTAACCCTAAAATGATGTTAATGTATGATTTTAATCATCATTCATCAAGAAAAATCAAAGAAAGAGGGATAACTTGTAAAAGGGGTAACCATAAAACTTAGAAATTTTTCTAAGTTATGGAAAAAAGTACCACTAAACCACCAACTTTGGAGGACCATAACTCCTAAACCACAAGGCCATTGTGCCCCATTCAAAGCTTGATTTGTAGGTCTCATTACCCTCTACAAAAGCTTCATACTGACCTATGTCTAAATTCCTCATGGATTTTGAGTTATGGAGTGATCAAAATCAAGAAATCACACTTTGTTCCAACACTTAGTGAAAATTTCACTAAGTCTGATTTTGCTTTACTTTTTGCCAAATGTAGAGGGATTTTTCACTTGGATTCAAAAGAGATCAAAACCAAATATGTTCAAACAGTTGTTGTATCATGTAAGGGCTTTCCAAAATGGCCAAGAACGTTACCAAATTCAACTTACACCATGAGATATGACATTGTCAAGTTGCCTTGCTGAAATCTGTCAAAGGCAAGGAAGATTTTGCATTTTGGCTCGATTTGCCAAAATCAGCCAAATTCAAATGCTCCTATCCACTTGGACACATCTGAGGATTGATTCTAAAGGGGACAATCACTGAGCCAAGCCTCCAAAGTCCATGGAACAAGAAATAGCATGTTGAACCTAGAATGGCCAAAATAGGGACAAGACTTCAAATTTGGATTGAAGCATTCAATGGAAGCATCAAGGTGGCATGGACTGAGCCATTCTCATCTGAAATTAGTCAAGACTTATCCAACACCAAGGTAACCAAAGCTCTGAGCCCTAACCTCTAGTCAATGGCTAGAGGAGACTTGGATTTTCATTTGCCAACATTGGCCAAACCTACTCAGCAGTTGCCATTCACTATTCCTTGCAAAACAAACTTGCTCTACTATAAATAGAGCTCAATTGTGATCAGTTTGAGTACACCAAAGCCATCAAACAGATGCTTACCTCAAAATCTCATTCTTCACTCCAATTTTGCCTTCCAAGGCAAGTCACTATCGGGTTTTGAGTTTGAAAGCTTTTCCAACCAAACCAATCACTCACACACCTCACATACATCATATAGAAGTGATCCAAACACTCACATAACATCTGGAACACTGATTTCACAAAATCACCAGCTGGTTGCTCAAACTTTCAATCAAGTTGCAGCTGAGGTACCACAAATCGTTCCAGCTATTTTCAATCATGTCCAAGCATTCAGACACACTCCATAGGGTGTAAGGAAGCTGTTCAGATCATCACCACTCATCTGTAACACCTCTAAATCAAAAATCACATTGCACTTGCTGTCACGGCCTAGAGGTAAGCATACACTTGGTCATCTCTCAATCTATGCATATTTCCTCGCACAATAATTTGGCCATATGTTCATAATCATGCATGGAATGTTTTCCCTCAATTAATTGCATTATTTGAATCGTGTATCAAAAATCCTAGCCTTCATGCAGAAATTAGGGTTCTTGGGGTTTCTTCGTGATTTCATGTTTTATGTTTAATTTAAATGAAATTAAGTGTTATAGACATGATCGTGAGATTGAGACGAGCATAATGATATGTGGATTACATGATATGATTTAGTATTCAGTGAGATTGGATGGAAAACGCAAATCAGCCAAACCCAGAACACGCGCGTGTTCTTCAGCTTGTTCTTGGCGCCTTTTTTCCAAATTCAAATATTTGAATTTTGTGATTTTGTTTAATTGATTCAAAAATTAATTTCTCTCTGAGTTTTAATGATTTTGAGTTGATTCTTTTTTTGATAATTCACAAAAATGTTTAAATATTTTATTTTATCAAAAAATCCCAAAAATGTTATTTATTGCATATAATTGATATTTTTGCAAAGAATTAATGTTTTAATTGTTTTTAACAATTTTGATCATTTTAATTGAATTTTTATTCAATTAAATACATTTTTGAAAACAAATTAGGGTTTTGGATTAATTCAACCCTCATAAACCATATTCAAAAACTTTGGGCCTCTTGAGAGAGTGTAAGACCCAACCCCCTTTTTGAAAACACTTTTTGGGCCTCACTTATTGTATAAGTCCCGGTGTATTTCAAAAATCACGGCGAGATCGTCGCTTTTCAAAATAAAACCTCTGGGCCTACCCTCGAGTAGTAAGACCCATTTCTTTTCTTAAAACACTTTTTTTGGGCCTTTATTAGAGTGTAAGACCTAATCCCTGTTTTAACCAAAACCATTTTGGGCCTCACTTATTGTATAAGTCCCTTTGCGTTAAAAATCTTGGCGCGATCGCCATTTTAAACGAAAAATCATCTGGGCCTACCCTCGTGTTATAAGCCCCACTCCTTTTTCTTTAAAACTTTTTGGGCCTCTTGAGAGAGTGTAAGACCCATCCCTTTGTACAGAAAACCTTTTTGGGCCACAGTCACTTGTATAAGTCCCTCTATACAAATTCAACAGTAAAACCCTGGGCCTCTCCTTGAGCTGTAAGCCCCAAATCTTTCTTTTTCAAAGCACTTTCTCCTTTGATTTTGAATATACTGTTATTTTCAATCTTTCTTTGTTGAACAACTAACCAAACACCATGGAAGCTCTACAACCGAGTAAGTGTTTATACGCTTTCATTTACTGCTTTCCTATACATATAACTGTATTGTGGGGTTGTTTCGCTGTAAGTCTTCTTTCATAAACTCATATCAACTGTGTAATAATAGTATAGATATTCATAGTTTCCCCGGCAACTACGTCTAGAACTAGGAAAATCCGTTTCATTTAGTTGTAGAAATAGACAGCTAGATCCCCAATAGGATCACCAGATACAGTCTTCTCTTCGGTTGTCCTCATTATGAATTGTCAAGAAACTCTACTCCCAAAGATGAATGTATTCTCCGTGAATGGCATCTTTGAGTTTCTTCCAAATTCTTAAACTTTCCTGACTTGATCTATTCCTTGTGAATAGTTTGCCTTGAATTTCTCGGGGTTTGGGGACCCACGGGCTTCTTAAAAGCATTGGCCTCCTCTTGGGCATTGTACAAGGACCTCATGCTTCCTAAAGGCAACCCCGCCTCCTCTTGGGCTTAGTACAAGGACCCGTCGGCTTCTTAGAAGTATTCACAGCCTCCTCTTAGGCTTCGTATAATGATCTCTTCCTCCGGGAATGATAGCCTCCTCTTGGGCTTCGTACAAGGACCGATCGGCTTCTTAAAAGTTTCCAGCCTCCTCTTGGGCTTCGTACAAATTGTCCCGACGACCTCCTAGAGGTATAGGAACAGAAATTAGTCATCTTCATAAAACAGTCATTTCAAAGAGTCTACTACTGTTTCTCAAAGCATTCTACAAAAAATGAAACTCTAGACATGGACAGTCTAATTTCCTTGAGTCTCAAAGACATTCTCAAGTGACCCCTTTCGTTAAATAGGAAGAAACCCGTAGACTCGGACAGTCTCGATACACCTTCAAATTTCCCCTTTCCCTTAAAGAACAGGGAACAATCCTGATCCTCAAATCAAACTCATGAGTACAGTGTTGCTCATATAAGAACTGATTTTCTCTTAAAATCAGTATACTGGACCTGTCACTCAACTAAAACAGTCACCGGCAGATAGCCTCCTCTTGGGCTTTGTACAAATGATTCTCCCCAGCGGAGCAAACCTTTCAGCCTCCATCTCGGGCTTCGTACGAGATACAAAAGACTCACTTGTTAATTCAAAAAACTTTTAGCCTCTCTCTCAGGCTTTGTTTGAGACACATAAAAGACTCCCTCGTTGAGTCAATCACCCTTTCGCCTCTATCTCGGGCTTCGTACGAGATACAAATCCCCTTAATTAGGGTCAAACTCTTTTTCAGCCTCCATCTCGGGCTTCATACGAGCTATAAAAGATTCTCCAGCTGAGTCAACTCTTTTTAGCCTCTCTCTCGGGCTTTGTACGAGACACATATTAGCCTCCTCTTAGGCTTTGTATAAGAAAACCACTGGTTAATCCAATTAACCTTTTAGCATCAAATTTGTGCCTCGTTCACAGTACACAAACATCAAGAACTCCTTCCCTTTCATCTAAACGCTGTAAGCGGCAAGCCTCTGGATCATCTATATCCATGCCACTGTCCTTCTTTTAGCATGAGAAATTCCTAAGGAAAGATGGCATTGCTCTACACTGAGTTAAATTCTTCTCCTTCAGGTTAAAAAACCCCTTCTTAGGAAATTATGGCATTGCTAGGATTCACATATCCCGATTAAAGTAATTCTCCTTTACAAACAAACAAACCCCTCTTTAGAGATGATAAATTCTCTCTAAAGTCGAGACCTTTCAGCTTCACATATTGGGCTTTGAACAAGATACAAATAGACCCTTCAGCTTCACATCTTGGGCTTTGAACAAGATATAAACCACCTTTCGCTTCACGTCTTGGGCTTTGAACAAGACACCAAAAACCATTTCCTCCCATAGAATAGGAGGAACTACGAACGCGCTGATTTCCCTGTTTCGGTAAACGGGAATACGTAGGCATAAGATCGAAAGAAAAGATCTTAGCGAGCACACTAAACAAAAACCCAAAATCCCATACTTTCACACATCAATCAAAAAACGTCCGTCCTAAACATCTCTTTGAACAAAATAACCTGAGACAATCCCCGAATCTTTGTAGCATCTGTAAACCAACAGTTTTGACTGTTTAACCTCAGTATGCAAGCAGGGTTAGTTGGAGACATCTATTTCCCTTCCTTCATCATCTTTAATAGGATAAAAAATGAATCGAGCTATAGTACCAGAGCGGTTGTGCTTCACAACCACGTCCAAAAATCGCTCGCTCAATGCCCAAGAGGAGGCTGAGGGTTTGAAGATCAAATCTTGACTGATTGGATGTTCTAGAGTTTTGACTTTCCTGAGGATTGAACTAGTAGAGGTGACTGAATTCTATCTTATGCTTTTAGGAAGCCTTTGGGTCCTTGTACTAAGCCCAAGAGGAGGATGTGGGGAACTTCTAAGAAACCTGTGGGTCCTTGTACTAAGCCCATAACGAGGCTTGGATGCTTCTAGGAAGCTTATAGGTCCAAGCCTAAGGAAAGTTCAAGAAAGGTTTCACCGGGAATAATCCTTTCTTTAATGAATAGTTCTAGGGTTTGAAGAAATTCAAAAGAGGTTTCACCGGGAATTAATCCTCTTTGGGGAAATGAATTTCTTTGTGTATGTGTCTAAGTTTTGATAGTCTTAAGAAAAGTTTCACCGGGAATAATGCCTTTCTTTGTTCCATATTGAATTAAGCCCATGAGGAGGCAGACTGTATTAGGGAAGTTTCCTATGAGGGAACTAGTTATTGAACTAAGTTATGAGTATCCTACTGTTTGACCTAAGAGTAAACTGAGGATGACCTATCTGCTGGGGAAACTCTAGATAGATGTGTGTCATACCCCAAATTTTGACCACTAAGATTTCCCATCATTGTGCAAATCATCATCACAATATGGATTTACCTTTATGCCTCATCAATGCCTCAAGGGTTGTTGAGCATTCACTACAAACAGAATTAGGGTTTCAAGCCCTCTCTGAGCCTTAGACAAAGGATCAATCAAGAAGTGACATGATCTTCAACTTGTCTAACCTCCCAAGAATCCACAAAGGATCAAAAAGGACTCCCACTTCAAGGATTAAGCACAAGGCTGCTCCCTTCTAGGTGGATTAAGTCTCTAGATCGACAGTGTCACCAAATTAGGGTTTTGATCGCCCAGGGCCTCCAGATGAAAAATTTCATCTGGGCACAAGCCAATGATCCAAAACATAACCTAATATACTTCATGAAACCTCATGAACCCAAGCATCAAGTCAATTTTGCCTTAGGGGATGCATACATCAAAAATCAGGAATTAGGGTTTCTTGACCTAAGTCACCCCTAAGTTGACTTTTGGGACAAATCATGAGCCAAGACCTCAAGAGAGGATTTGAGGGTCTCTAATGAACCATATTGATCCATTTGGAACAATGGATTGATCCAAGAAGCTTGAGCAACAAGTCTCAATTTCATCTGCACCACAATTAGGGTTTCGCGAGAAAAGTCAACTGTAACTTTGACTTTTGACCAGGACATGCTCCCAAACCCTAGGACATGAATAAATATACCCTATGACACCCATGGAACATGTCCATCAAGTTTGATTTAGGTCAAAGACATGATTTCCTGAAGAATTACACAGTTTGGAATTCATCTGATAAAAAGTCAACTGTGCACAAAAAGTCAACTTTGACTTTTTGAGATTTTTCACCAAAATGGATTTTTAACCCTAAAATGATGTTAATGTATGATTTGAATCATCATTCATCAAGAAAAATCAAATAAAGTGGGATACTTGTAAAAGGGGTAACCATAATAACTTAGAAAAATTTCTAAGTTAAAAATAAAGTGGCTAGGGTACCAACTTTGGAGGAGCATAACTCCTAAACCACAAGGCCAACTTTTTCCATCCAAAGCTGGATTTGTAGACCTCATTACCCTCTACAAAAACTTCAACTAGGCCTAACTCCAATTCATTATGGATTTTGAGCTATGAGTGAGCCAAAGTGGCTGAAAATGTGAAAGAATACCATTTTCCAACACTTAGAAAAATTCTGTCTAAAACAGATTTTGTGTTGAAACACCAAAACTTGTGAGATCTTTTCACATAGTTGCAAGCTGAATCAAGTCCAAAGTTAAACATCAATGTTGTTGCATATGTTGCCAAGAATTCAAAGGGCTCAACAACATGAATTGATTCAACTCAAGCCATGAGAAATCCATGCCCAAAGTCATGCTGCTGCAAGCTGTTTTGGAAAAATCAGTTTGCATGTTTGCTTATCTCACACAATTTTGAACCAAAAACTGAGGATCAGCATGCCACCTGTGTTCAAACCAATCACATTGCATCTAATCCAACTGATAAATCTGAGTCAAAAAGCCAAGGAACCTTCCAACTTGAAATTCATCCACTTTGGCACATTTTCCCTTGAATTCAAAGTGCATTTATGTGGAATAGTGCATTGTCAAGATTCTCACTCTCCTCAGTCAAGTTCTCTGATTAAACAACATTAAAAACATCTGAAGAATGTGATTTCAGTCAAGGCATAGCTGATCTATTTGGAGCAGCTGTTATGCCTAGTTCAAGAGGCATTTATGCCAAGCCAATCCATGCAAATGTGATCTGATCCAGCTGCCATTCACTATTCCTCCAAGACAAGAGTTGATCACCTATAAATAGAGGTCTCAATGGATCATTCAACTCACACCAAAGCTAATTACAACACTGCTTTCTCTCATTCTTTCTTGAACTTCAAGTTTTCTTATTTTTGAGTAACCACTGTCGGGTTTTGAGTTGCAGCCATAAGCAATCAATTCCAATTGCCCAAACACATCACATATGATGTATTTGAGTTGTCCAAGTGCTTAAACACCATCTGTAACACTCCCAACTCAAAATCACTCTTCAACCAAGCCATTATGCTTCAATTTTGCAGGTGGAGGTCTCCAGCTTGATCCAGAGAATTTCAAAGTGTTCCACGGCTTGCAACACACTCCATAACATCCATTGAAGCTGTTCAGATCATCACAACTCATCTGTAACACCTCCAACTCAGAAATCAATTTGCTCTTGCTGTCACGACTTGGAGGTAAGCCTAAGCTTGGTCATCTCTCAATCTATGCATATTTCCTCGCACAATACTTTTGCCAAATATTCATAATCATGCATGGAATGTTTTCCCTCAATTAATTGCATTGTTTGAATCGTGTATCAAAAATCCTAGCCTTCATGCAGAAATTAGGGTTCTTGAGGTTTCTTCGTGATTTCTTGTTGTATGTTTAATTTAAATGAAATTAATGTACATAGACATGATCGTGAGGTTGAGACGAGCACAATGATATGTGGATTGCATGGTATAATCAAGTATTCAGTGAGATTGGATAGAAAATGCAAATCTGGGCAAACCCAGAACACGCGCGTGTTCTTGGGTGTTCTTGGAGCCTTTTTTCAAATATTTGAATATTTGAATTTTGTGATTTTGTTTAATTGATTCAAAAATTAATTTCTCTCTGAGTTTTAATGGTTTTGAGTTGATTCTTTTTTTAATAATTCACAAAAATGTTAAAATATTATATTTTCCAAGAAAATCCCAAAAATATTATTTATTTCATATAATTGATATTTTTGCAAAGAATTAATATTTTAATTGTTTTTGACATTTTAAATATTTTTTCCACATTGATTTTACAACTTTTAATGCTTTCTAATTATTTTGTAGGTAAATACTTAATTTTTGAAGCATTAATCCAAGATCACAATTTGTTTTCCATGTGTTAAACAATTTTTGATCAATTTAATTGAATTTTTATTCAATTAAATACATTTTTGAAAACAAATTAGGGTTTTGGATTAATTCAACCCTCATAAATCATTTTCAAAAAAACTTTTGGGCCTCTATTAGAGTGTAAGACCCAACCCTTTGTAAATACAACCTTAAATTTTGGGCCTCACTTATTGTATAAGTCCCGTTGTATGTCAAAAAATGTTCGACGCGATCATCATCCGTTGAAAAACCATCTGGGCCTCTCCTCGAGCTATAAGACCCATTCAAAACTCTTGGGCCTCTAATAGAGTGTAAGACCCAATCCTTTTTTTGACCAAATCATTTTTGGGCCTCACTTATTGTATAAGTCCCGATACCGTCAAAAAATAAACGGCGCGATCGTCGCCCTTTTCAAAAATCATCTGGGCCTCCCCTCGAGTAGTAAGACCCATTTCTTTTTATTTAAACACTTTTTGGGCCTCTTGAGAGAGTGTAAGACCCATCCCTTTGTACAGAAAACCTTTTTGGGCCACAGTCACTTGTATAAGTCCCTCTATATAAATTCGATAGTGCAATCACTGATAAAACCCTAGGCCTCTCCTTGAGCTGTAAGCCCCAATCTTTCTTTTTCAAAGCACTTTCTCCTTTGATTTTGAATATATTGTTGTTTTCAATTTTTCTTTGTTGAACAACTAACAAAACAGCATGGAAGCTCTACAACCGAGTAAGTGGTTATCGCTTTCATTTACTGTTTTCCTATACATATAACTGTTTTGTGGGGCTGCTCACTGTAAGTCTCCTTTCATAAACTCATATCGACTGTGTAATAATAGTATATATATTTAGAGTTTCCCCGGCAACTACGTCTAGCACTAGGTGACGCCGTTTCGTTTATTCGTAGAAATAGACATCTAGATCCCCAAATAGGATCACCAGATACAGTCTTCTCTCAGGCTGTCCTCATTAGGAATCGTTAAGAAACTCTACTCCCAAAGATGAATGTATTCTCCGTGAATGGCATCTTTGAGTTTCTTCCAAATTCTCGGACTTTCCTGACTTTGATCTATTCTCGGTGAATAGAATTGCCTTGAATTTCTCGGGGTTTGGGGACCCACGGGCTTCTTAAAAGCATCGGCCTTCTCTTGGGCATCGTACAAGGACCCTCAGGCTTCTTAAAAGCAACCCCGCCTCCTCTTGGGCTTAGTACAAGGACCCGTCGGCTTCTTAGAAGTATTCACAGCCTCCTCTTAGGCTTCGTATAATGATCTCTTCCTCCGGGAATGATAGCCTCCTCTTGGGCTTAATACAAGGACCGATCGGCTTCTTAAAAGCTTCCAGCCTCCTCTTGGGCTTCGTACAAATTGTCCCGACGACCTCCTAGAGGTATAGGAACAGAACCTAGTAATCTTCATAGAACAATCCTTTCCAGAGTCTACTACTGTTTCTCAAAGCATAGTACAAAAGATAAAACTCTAGACTTGGACAGTCTGTTTTCCTTGAGTCTCAAAGACATTCTCAAGTGACCCTTTCGTTAAATAGGGAGAAAACCCATAGACTCGGACTGTCTTAATACCCTTCGGATTTCCCCGTTTCCTTAAAGAACAGGGAACAATCCCGATTCTCAGGCCAAATCCTCGAGTACAGTGTTGCTCATATAAGAACTGATTTTATCTTTCAAAATCAGTGTACTGGACCTGTCACTTAACTAAAACAGTCACCAGCATGATAGCCTCCTCTTGGGCTTTGTACAAATAATTATCCCCAGCGGAACAAAACTTTAGCCTCCATCTCGGGCTTTATACGAGATACAAAAAGACTTCCTCATTGAGTCAAATAACTTTCAGCCTCTCTCTCAGGCTTTGTATGAGACACACAAAAGACTCCCTCGTTGAGTCAATCACCCTTTTCGCCTCCATCTCGGGCTTTATACGAGATACAAAAAGGTTCTTATTGAGCCAAACAAATTTTCGCCTCTCTCTCGGGCTTTGTACGAGATACAAAAACACTCTCTTATTGAGTATAAAAGATTCTCTTACTGAGTCAAACCTTTTTAGCCTCTCTCTCGGGCTTTGTACGAGACACATATTAGCCTCCTCTTAGGCTTCGTATAAGAAAACCACTGGTTGATCCAATCAACCTTTTAGCATCAAACCTGTGCCTCGTTCACAGTACACAAACATCAACAACTCCTTCCCTTTCATCTAATCGCTGTAAGCGGCAAGCCTCTGGATCATCTATATCCATGCCACTGTCCTTCTTTTAGCATGAGGAATTCCTAAGGAAAGATGGCGTTGCTCTATACTGAGTTAAAGTCTTCTCCTCCAGGTTAAAAAACCCCTTCTTCGGAAATTATGGCATTGCTAGGATCCGCGTATCCCGGTTAAAGTAATTCTCCTCTTCCCTCTTTAGAGATGACAAATTCTCTCTAAAGTTGAGACCTTTCAGCTTCACATCATGGGCTTTGAACAAGATACAAACTACCCTTTAGCTTCACGTCTTGGGCTTTGAACAAGACCCCAAAACCATTTCCTCCCATAGACTAGGAGGAACTACGAACGCTCTGATTTCTCTGTTTCGGTAAACGGGAATACTTAGGCATAAGATCGAAAGAAAATATCTTAGCGAGCACACTAAACAAAAAACCCAAATCCCATCACTCAAAAGCAGTAATTCGAAAACATCAGTCCTAAATTCCAAATCCTTGTTCCCCGTCAGAAACCCTCTGCCTAGATAAAAAGAAAGAAAATCGTATTGGCGAAAATACAAATAACCAGTACAAAGGCCCCCCACATTGTAGCATTCGTAACCTAACAGACCGCTGTTTAAACTCAGTATGCAAGCAGGGTTAATTGGAGACATTTATTTCCCTTCCTTAGTCAGCTTACAATAGGATAAAAAATGAATCGACTTGTAGTAAACTCAACCGCAGAGAGCGACCAGTGCTTAAGAACCACGTCCAAAAATCGCTCGCTACAGTGTGCACAAGTATATACAAATAAGTGAATCAACAAGTATATATATAAGTATGCATTGAAATGGTGTTGAATCTTATACTCTGTTAGAGGCCCAAGTGTATTGTGATCGACTATATTGATTATGACCGTGTGATTAATTATGGTTTTGAGAAATTGAAGAAAGTTTTGAGAGAAATTTGAATTTGAATTTGAATTAAAAGAATGTTGTTGTTTATTTAAATTGAAAAGAAAATTTGGGCTTTATAACTCAAAGAGAGGCCCAAGTGGTCTAAGAGCAGTTTCACCGGGAATAATGCTCCTCTTAGTACCACTTTTAAAACAGACATATGGTTTTGAAAATAGAGGTATGGGGCTTACAACTCAAGGAGAGGCCCATGGAAGTTGTTTATTGTTTAAAACAAAGTTTTTGTACAAAAGATTAGGGCTTATTCTCAAGGAGAGGCCCAGATGACTTGTTTTGAAAATAGTGATCGCACTGCGATACCGAAAGACATTGTGGGACTTATACTACAGCAGAGGCCCAAAATTTATTTATGTGCATAGGGGTTGGGTCTTACACTCTATTATAGGCCCAAAAATGATTTTGAAAGAAAGAAGAGTGGGGCTTATACTCAAAAAGAGGCCTAGATAAAAAAACAGTAGGCGGACCGTTATTTTGAAAATCGTATTGGGACTTATACTATAACAGAGGCCCAAGATTATTTATTTACAAAGGGGTTGGGTCTTACACTCTATTAGAGGCCCAAAAATGATTTTGAAAGAAAGCTTGAAGATTTAAAATCAAGGAAAAAACCCTAATTCTAATAAAAATGCATTTTTCAAAGAAAATTAAATAAAAATGATACAAAAATATCAAATATATTTAATAAACATGTTATGAACTTTGTTAAATGTTTGAAAATAGATGTTTTATTCACATGATGGTTTGAAATTCAATTGGTTTTGAAAAATCAAGAAAAATAATTTATTTAAAATGTTTTAAAAACAATTAAAAGAAAATTCTTTATAAAATTCAAAAATATATCAAATATAAAATATTTTTTTTGATTTTTTTGTGGAATAAAATATTTAAATATGAAAAATATTTATGTTTAAAAAATAATTTGAAAAAGAATAAAAATGAGAGAGAGATGAATTTTTGAAATTAATTAAGAAATAATTAAAATTAATTAAAAATTCAAATATTTGAAAAAGGGCGCCAACAGCTCCTTTTTCTTCCTCGTGTGTGCCCGCCATGGACGATTTGAATAAGCTCTCATATCTCACTCAATACGCAATGATTTTGCACGATGCAAGCATGAAAATTGTTTGTTTTTAAACAAGGAATTCAATGGTACCAATTAATTGCATTTCTTTTAAGTGTGGAGTGAGATATCATGTGAAGAACAGATGAACCCTAATTTTTGCAAGAACACTATGAAATTCTATACACGATAGATACAAAGCAATTGATTGAGGGAAAACACTCTACATAAGTGCAAAAACATGTTTGTAACTTGAAAATACATTTATGATGCATGGATCATGGAGTTTGAAGGGTTCAGGCTTACCTGTGCAAGAGGAATTCGAATCCTCAGTTGTAGGTGTTAAAGAAGTGTTCTGATGATCTGGACAGCTTCCTTGGACCTCAAGTATTGGGTTAAGATGCTTGGAATGGTTTGAAAACCTCTGGATTAGTGGGCACGATCCAACTACTGATGCCTTTGGGGTGGGGTATGAACTTGATGAATCTGGTGTTACAGATGTTGTTCAAGTGTTTAGATCATCCATATATGATGTATGTGAGGTGTTAGAACCATTAGTTTGAGCTGATTTGCTCTCTATTTCAAAACACGATTCTCACTTCTTTGAAAATGGATTTTTGAGGTTCAAGAGGGAAATGGTGGAAAACATGTATTCTGACTTTTTGGTGTGTTTAAATCAATCACAAATAACCTCTATTTATATTAGAGGAAGTTTGTTTAGCAAGGAATAGTTAATGGGGGTTGGTTCATCCTATTATCCAATGGATATAGCTAGGAGTCCAAAGTCTCCTCTAGCCATTAACTTGGACTGAGCTTGCAGGCCTATGGTCTTCTTATTCTTGGACTAAGCTTGACTCAATTGAATAGTTATAGATTGATACATGCCACATCTATGCATCCTTTTAATGCTTCATGACAAACTTGAATTTTTTGGATTTGAAACTTGAATGCCACTTGCCTAAAAGATAGTGTCTTGACTTGCAAGGCTATATGCTATGATTCCTCTGCAGATAGCAAGTGCATTGCATCTTAGATGTTTATCTTACATGGTGACAAGGCTTGCAAAGTCACCAAAATAACAAAATCGTGTGTTGTTGTTGAATCTATCTTGGCAAACCAGGGTGAAAAATGCCATTTTGTGAGGCTTATAACTTCTTGCTCAAATTGAATCATGGGGGACTCTTGTACTTTTTAAAAAGCACACATATCATACTTCAACTTTGATGTTTGCATTTGGTCTTGATTCATCTTGTATCATGATGAAAAGTACCTTTGAACATTGGTGTCCAAAACTGAAAACTTGGCAGATTTTCACTAAGTGTCAAGAATGTTCACTTCTTAATTTTTATGGTTTTGGTCATTCAATAACTTGAAATCCATGAAGATTTGGAATGTAGTGTAGATTACAAACTTGTATTATGTAACAAGACCTATCATTTGAGTTTTGGATGGAAGAAAATGTTCGCTTGGATCACAAGTTATGGCCTTGCAAAGTCTAGTAAAAATCACTTTTTTTCATAACTTAGTGAAAATTTAAGTTTCTAAGATTGCCCCTTTTGTAAGTAACCTCACTTTTCTTGATTTTTCTTAATTGATCATGGTCCAAATCATAACTTAAAATTGTTTTAGACTTGAAGAGGCCATATTTATCAAAAAATATCAAAAGTCAAACTTGGTTTTGATCACAGTTGACTTTTTTTATCAGATGAATTACAACCTTTGTGATCCTTTATGGAATCAAACCCTTGGGCTAAATTGAACCTAATGGATGGATTCCATAGGTGTTTTAGAGTGTCTTGAATCATGTCCCAAGGTTTGAGATCATGTCTTGGTCAAAAGTCAAAGGTGGGGTTGACTTTTTCTCATAAACCCTAGTTTGTGGTCCAGATGAATTTGAGTCTTTATATTGCTCATGAATCAAGTTCTTTGTGTCAATTTATTGTGAGGGGATCAATATAAGATATGTGAGGTCTTCAAAACATTTCTTGAGGTCTTGGCTCATGCCTTACTCCAAGAGTAAACTTAGGGGTGAATTAGGTCAAGAAACCCTAATTACTGATTTTTGATGGATGCATCCCCTGAAGCTATTTTGAACTCATGATTAGACTCATGATGTCCCTTTGAACTTCTTGAATCATGTTTTGAAGTATTGGCTCATGCTCAGATGGAAATTTTTCTCTGGAGGCCTTGGTCAACCAAAACCCTAATTTGGTGTCCCTGATGTTCTTGAGGCTTGATCAACTTGAAATGTTTCAGTCTTGTGCTTGATTCTTGATATGGGAGACCTCTTGATCCTTCATGAATGTTTGATAGGTTTGACAAGTTGAATATCATGTCCATTCTTGATTGATCCTTTGTTTGAATGCTCTGAGAGAGCTCAAAACTTTAATCCCTGGTGGTGGTGAATGTTCAACAATCTTTGAGAGGATTGATGAAGCATGAAGGTACATCCATGTTGTAATGATAATTTTCATAATGATGTGAAATATTGTGGTAAAAATTTAGGGTATGACAATAGCATGTACACCCTAGCGGCATCATCATACATTTGTGCCCCATCAAAGTCATTGTACCTATGTTGAAGCCAAGACATACGAAGGTGAGCTTCCCTGTTAAACTCGAACTCCTCTAGCACGACCTCCTTAGTAACTCCCAAATCTCGTACAACCACCATACATGGAAGCGACTGGTTAATAATAGGAACTGTAAAGATTCTACCGAAAATTAGGAAGATGAAACAAGGAGGAAGCATCATCCAGAGTGATAGTCATCTCCCCAAATGGAAGATGAAAGAAAGATGTCTCCTTATGCTATCTCTCAACAAAAACCGTAAGTAGTGGATCATCGAGCATGGTGACAGATTAGTGGGCAAATGAAAGGATACCAAAATTATGTTCAATTCTTCTGACTTGCTCAGGAATCGAAGTCTATGGGAAGTTCTTCATCTTCAACCCGTGGGATGTCACCTTTAGTGGGAGACAGTCCTATAACAACCAAATTTTAAAAAATTATAAGTTAGATTTCAACATATGATGGAACAATAATAAATAAGTTAAATTAAAATATAAAATATATATACCTCTCCCCGCTATGTAGCTCCTCGACATGTACCGTCACTACAACAGTAGCTCCTTGACATGTACCATCGATGCCACAGTAGCCACTCCTCCTCCACTGCCACTTTTTCCGCCTCTTGCCTTCCCTTTTTCCATCACCCTCTCCCTCTCTTCCGACGATAGCACCGCCGCCAGATCTCCCTTCCCTCCCTCCGATCGCACAACATGTACACATCATGTTTGTCTCCTCCAATGAATGTCTATGAGGCTTAGATGTAATGATAGAATCTATATTTAATTGTTTAAAAATATTTGTATATAAGTTCCATATCAACTATAAAATATAATTAACTGTAAGTGTATATATATATATATATATATATATATATATATATATATATATAATACAATCTTAGTAATGCTAATATCACACGATTTATTCCTATATTTCTCTCACTATCTTACTTGGTTTCAAGAGGGGTAAAGATCGTAACCTAATTCTCCTCCCTTAGCACAACCGCCACAACTTCTCCTCAAAAGCCACCGTCGCCGCAATAGCTCCTCCTCTTACATTACCGATGCCAAAGTAACCCCTAATTTTGCACCGTATTCACCGCCTCTTTCCCTCCCTTTCGCCACCGTCCTCTCCCTTTCTTCCTTCGACTGCGCCGCCGACAGATCACGTTTCCTGCCTTCGATCACATGGCCGGTACACAACATTTCTATTTCTTCCAACGGCGGCAACAACATGGAGACTCCTCCCCCTAGTAGAAACCCCGACATCACTTATATGATCCTCTGCCATGCCAAAATTTCATCCCTCTCTCGCTGTTTCCAACATTAGGAACAATATTCCTATTATGCTTGACATGGAAACCGATCGTTACGGCACACGGGCGGAGCTATTTCGTTTTCATGCCCACTCTAATTGGGTCCTGCAACATATTGTGCCTTACAACAAGCCTCCACCACCTGTAATTGACCCCAATTATGACCACTAGGACACCTTGGATGCAAACGTGTTTGAGTGGATCTATTCCGCTATTTTTATTGACTTTCTAACCACCATCATGGAACTTGGCTCAACAACTTTGGATGCCTGGAAATGTTTGGCTGACCTCTTCCAAGATAATCAGAATGCACACGCTCTCACTCTTAAGAAGTAATTCTCTATAGTTCGCATAGAAACCATTTTCAAATATCTCTTCTTATTGTCAACTTCTAAAGACGCTTTCTGCCAAATTATGGGATGTCGTTACTCCCGTAAAGAATCACCGCTTGGTCCTTCAACTTATCTCCGGCCTTATTAACGCCTACCGTGGTATGGCCACCTTGATTCAAGAGACAAATCTGCTCCCCTCCTTTCATCAGACATGTTCAATGCTAACATTAGAAGAACCCGATTTAACTAAGATGAGGCCCACTGAGTCTCCTGCTACTTATCTCACCACCCAATAACGTCCCTCTGATGACTCATCCCATAGCATTAATCGCTGCTCTGGAAACCGCTCTCATCCTTAAAATAATCAAAATCAAGGTGGAAATATTCATAACCATGGTTGTCCTTGCGGTAGCAGCACACACAGTTATCCTCCATGGCACCAACAACAATGGCAACAACAATACCCCTCTTACACACATATTCACGTCTTTAGTTGTCTTTTTATCCATTGTTTCCATCCACTACCATTAATAAGTTACAACCCCGCTAGAATCCGTGTGTTTTCTTAGGGTATCCTCTTAATCATATTGGTTATAAATATTTTGATTTGTCGCACAAAAAATCATCATCTCGTGACATTTCATCTTGGATGAGACTCAGTTTCCCTTTGCCTTCCCATCCTCTATACCTCCCACTACATAAAACTATTTCACTAATGCTTTACTCTCCTCCCTTATACATCAGTAGACTCACGCATCTTTACTCTCCACCAGATGACCTTCTCAGTCGTCTACACCTAACCCTCACCATAAATCACCAGCCTCTCCAACCGCTCCGCTCTCCTCCTTGTTGAATCACCTAGATACCTCTCTCTCACCTATACCACCAACCCAGCCTGCACCTGTTACTTGGACCATGGCCACTCGCAGCATGAGAGGCATTTACAAACCTAAGAAACTCTTTAACCTATCTATTACCATTGATGATTCGACCATCTCCCCTGTTTCCAGAAACCATAAGAGAAAATTTGCAATGCAATATGAATTTAATGCTCTTATCAGAAATAATACATGAGATTTAACTCCCCGACCTTATGATGTTAACATTATTCGCTGAGTGTGGGTTTTCCGGCATATAAAAGAAATTTAATGGTTGCTTTGATCATTACAAAGCTCGGCTTGTAGGTGATGGTGGGTCCCAAATTATTGGAGGGGATTCTGATGAAACTTTCAGCACTGTGGTGAAACATGCGACCATTCACAGTGATCTCACCATCGCTTTCTACATGTCCTGGAACATTCATCAGTTAGATATTCAGAAAGCTTTTTTACATGGTGATCTTCATAAAACTGTTTATATGCATCAGCAATTGGGTGTCCGTGATCCTCATCATCCAGATAATGTGTGCCACTTACAGAAATCTCTCTACGGTCTGAAGCAATAACCTCGTGCATGGTACCACTGTTTCGGGGACTATGTCTTAACAATTGGATTTAAACAAAACACCTCTGATCACTCTCTCTTCATCTACTGGGGTGGCTCTGACATGGATTACATCTTACTATATGTTTATGACATCATCCTCATCAGTTCCTCTCATGACCTATGCAAATCTATCATGGCGTGTCTTGCCTCCGAGTTTGCTATGAATGATCTGGGACTGCTGGGCTATTTTATGGATATTGCAGTGACCAGACATGCAAATGAACTTTTTCCTAGTCATAGAGCCTATGTCGGAGACATTATTGCTCAAGCCGACATGTCCTCATGCATACCTTCCACTACTCTAGTTGAGACCAAGCAAAAGTTCAGTACATGTGTCGGCACTCCATATGACGATCCTACATTATATCAGAGTTTTGTTAGTGATTTGCAGTATCTCACATTTACCCATCCTGACATCTCCTATATTGTCGAACATGAGTGTCTTCACATGCATGCTCCCAGCACTAAGCATAGGCTTGCATTGAAACAAATCATGTGTTACGTTCAGGGCACCTTACAATATGGTTTGCATCTCTATCCTTCTCCCATTTAGAAACTTGTTTCCTACACATGTGCTAATTGTGGTAAATGTCCCGACACTCGTCGATCTACTTAAGGTTATTGCATTTTTATTGGTGACAACCTAATTTCACAGTCTTCCAAGAGACAACCCACACTTTTTTATGCTAGTGTAGAGGCTGAGTATTGGGGTGTTGCTAATGCAGTTTCAGAATCATGTTGGCTCCGTAACCTTCTCTTGAAGCTTCAATTTCCTCTATTACATACTACTCTTGTGTACTGTGACAATCTGTATTTATTTGTTACATAATATTTGTATATAAATCCCATATCGACTATAACATATATTTAACTGTAAATCTCTATATAAAATACAGTCTCCGTAGTACTATTCTCAAAAAATTTATTTAAATATATTTCACTATCTTACATGCACCTCTATCTAATAGCTTAATTGGTGGTGACAACATGGAAGTGGCAAAGACAAAGAGGGCTCCATGCAAAAATCTCCGCTATTCAAAAGATGTTACTATTATAGTGGGGTGATTTCTTAATACATCACCCAAGTTTATTAGACACCACATGAAATTTCATTTTTGCCCCCAGATTCCGGAATTGCACATTCGGACGCACAAAATTTTTAAATAACGCTGATATGTTTCAGATGTGCACATCCGAAGAATTCTTGATTTGAGAATCCGGAAAAAATCAAAAGAATTCCATAAAATCATTTACTTCTAAATACAATTAAATCCAATCTAATTAAAATCCAATATAATTAAAATTAATATCATTTTTTCAATATAATTAAATCCAATATAATTAAAATCTATATTAATTAAAATTAATATGATATTTAATATGATTAATATTTTTCAATATAATTAATATGATTAATATGGTATTTAATTCTAAATTATTTTTTTATATTGAAAAAATTAATTTAATTATATTGGATTTAAAATTATATGGTATTATTACTTCTAAAATTGGATTTAATTATATTGATATTTAAAATTATATGGTATTTACTTCTAAATTATATGGTATTTACTTCTAAATTATAATTAAAATTATATGGTATTTACTTCTAAAATTAATTTAATTATATCGGATTTAATTATATTGAAAAAAATCATATTAATTTTAATCATATTAATTTTAATTATATTGGATTTAATTAAATTGGATTTAATTATATTGAAAAAATCATATTAAGTTTAATTATGTTGGATTTTAATTATATCGGATTTAATTATATTTAGAAGTAAATGATTTTATAGAATTCTTTTGATTTTTTTCGGGTTTGCAGATCAGGAATTTCTTCCGGATGTGCACATCAGGAAAAAACTGAAAATTTTAAAAAAAATAGTGCGTCCGGATGTGCACATCCGAAAATTAGGAACAAAAACGAAAATTCGGTAGTGCCTAAGAAATATGGGTGATGTGATAAGAAACCATCTATAGTGGTTGCGTTTAGAGATTATTAAAAGTTTTATGAAATACTCTTTTATTCATTGAGTTTATATAAAATCATTTATATTTTTCTTATTTAGGGTTGAATTGTTGGAAGTAATGTCTAACCTGCACAATTAATTGACTCATTTTGATTGACTACATATTTAATTTAATAATCGTATGGTAAAAATTAGATACTTTTCTATATTCAATTTGCTTGATTCGATACACTAGAAAATGATCGTTTCATTCATATCCGAAACCTTCCAAAAAAATTTAGATATGATACATTGATCACAAAAAAAAAATGGTTAATACACATTTTAGACCCTGCCATTTGAGGCGAATTCGAAAAAGGACCCTGTAAAAAAAAATACAGATTCCATCCCTGCCATGTGAAGATTCTTTCATTTTGGACCCTGACGCTGCTGCAATTTGAAAAAAGTTTCATTTTGTACCCTGACACTGCTTTGGTGGTTTTTTTATTTAATTTTTATTATTTTAATGTGATGTGGCTGCTTTGTTGGCTTTTTATATATTTTATCTTTTTATTTTAATTACACGCGTGACTTATTTATTATTATTTTATTGTTGTGGTTTAAATTGTTAAATTTCAAAAATTAAAAATTTTGCTTCCAAAGAGTATTGAACACATGTCCTTTGTCTTGCATGAAAGACTATTTACCACAAGGCTACTATGCTTTTATTGTTTATGTTTTGTATTAGATATATATAATATAAACTAAACTAAATTAAATTTAGATGCATGTTAAAATATTTATGATTTGTTTATTTATTTAATATTTAATATTTAATATTAACTAATCTAAAATTTATTTAATTACAGCATTTTAAATGTTTTAATAAACTATATTTTATTTTTATATTTTATTTATAAATTAATAAAAATATTTATTTAATATTAATATTTATTAATGTTTTAATAAACTGCTATTTTAATTAAAAATATTTTTGTTTTCAGTTTATTATTAATTTCTAATATTAAAAACTGCTATTTTAATTAAAAATATTTTTGTTTTCAGTTTATTATTAATTTCTAATAATAAAAACTGCTATTTTAATTAAAAATATTTTTGTTTTCAGTTTATTATTAATTTCTAATATTAAAAACTGCTATTTTAATTAAAAATATTTTTGTTTTCAGTTTATTATTAATTTCTAATATTAAAAACTGCTATTTTAATTAAAAATATTTTTGTTTTCAGTTTATTATTAATCACTAATATTAAAAACTGCTATTTTAATTAAAAATATATTTGTTTTCAGTTTATTATTAATCACTAATATTAAAAATGACTATTTTAATTAAAAATATTTTTATTTTCAGTTTATTATTAATTTCTAATATTAAAAATGACTATTTTAATTAAAATTAATATTTTAATTAAATTATTAACATTAATATTAATATAAGGATGGTAAAATTAATATTTTAGTTAACATTAATTATGTATAATATAAATATTTTAATATAAGTATGTTAAAATAAATATTTTAATAACTATAAGTATTTGATGCATACCATAAGTATGTTAAATTAAAATAAGTATTTGATGTATATTATAAGTAAGTTAAAAATTAAATTAAATAGTAAACTGAAAGTAAACTAAAACTATTTGATGCAAACATTAATATAGAAATTACAATTAGCCTAGTGGTAAAAGGACTTTCATGCAAGTAAAAGGACATGGGTTCAACACTCCTTGAAATTTATAAGGAAAAACAAGTCTTCTGAAACGTGTGAAAAAGGCAAAAGAATTTTTATAAGTTAGAAAATTTTGCAGAAAAACCAAGTTGTAAGTTTCCTTGCATGCAGTTTTAGAAAGTGGTTACATTTGGTGACATTATATTCTACAAAATAAAACATACAAAATAACAAGGTATAAGCTATTAGATTTAGTGACATTAGATTTAACTATAGTAGTATTTACGATACTGCTAGTTAAATTAATTTTAATTTTATATACAGATTATTAATAATTTATTATTATAAAATATCCAATCACTTTATGTTAGGATTTAAAAGATTAAATAAATCATGTGAATTCCTTTTACTTATTTCTTTATTTATATATTTAATAATACTCCCAACATGAAATCATCAACTAATACTACAGCCTCTAAATTTGTGGACCCTTGGTCATTATATTCTTTCCACATATTAGGAAAGATCAGGCATTGATAAAAACAAATTATGAAAGAATCCATGTTATAAAGACGACTTGACCTTTCATACAAAAATGCTAACAGACAACTTGACTTGCGTGAAAATTGCTTTATATATATATATATATATATATAGGCTGCCCAGGCTCTGGCCAAAAAAATTTTCTTCTTTAGACCACTATTTTGAAAATTGCGGCCGTTAAAAAGTTCTATTACGGCGGTCTAAACCGCCACAATTAACGAAAATGCAAAAATATAAAAATTTCAATAAAAAATAAATTATGAAAGAAATATTACGGAGGTTTAAACCACCACAATTAATGAAAATGCAGAAAAATACAAATATAAATCAAAAATTAAATTATAAAAGTGCTATTACGCCTGTTTAAACAACCACAATTAATGAAAATTGAGAAAAATACAAATTTAAACCAAAATTAAATTATAAAAGTGCTATTATGGCAGTTTAAACCACTACAATTAATGAAAATGGAGAAAATACAAATTTAAGCCAAAAATTAAATTATAAATTATAAATTATGAAAAACAATACATGTATAATGTTGTAAATTATGGTATAAATAAAAAAATTTATACTTTTATACATAAAAATACAGGTTTAAACCAAAATATTAAAAATTATGCAAAATATTATATTTTTATGCAATTAAGTATACATTACATCAATTTTTTTGATATTATAATATTTAGATTCAACTACATTACAAAAAGTGCAAGAATTGAAATAAAGATTAATGTTGCAATTTATGACCAAATTAAGCAAAAATTAAAAATGAATACTTAGAAGAAATAAAAATTAACAAAAAAGTAGCAATTACTAAAATTAAAAAAAAACATGTACAGTGTTGTAAAAAAGAAGTAGAAAAGAATAAATTTTATCCTCAAATATATTATGACTCTATACAATTCTATAGATCAATTTCTACAATTATAAAAGAAAATATTCGATTGAAAAAAACAATAAAAACAAAATTCACTGTAAAGGAACTGACGTGTCAAAATAAAGGCGGTCAAAACTGTCATTTTTCTATTAACACTATATCAGTTTATAAAACTGTCATATTTTAATGTAAATAGTGGCGGTTTTATTAAACGCAATTTTAAAACCGTCATATTTCATACAAATTTTTGCGGTCTTTAAATTTTTGCCCAGACTTCAAAAAAATTTTGGCTCCGCCACTGTATATATATATATATATATATATATATATATGTCTTTGGATATTAGAGAATTTTGGACCATTAATTTTTTTGAAAAATTGAAATTTCATTAAAGAATGAAATTTCAACTCAACATCATAGTGAATAATTTCTACTTACCAATTTTATAAATGGTTCTAAAGACCAAACATTATCTTTTGCTTAAAAAATTGAACACACATCATAGAAAGTTCTTATAGAAATAAGGTTGTCACACTCAACTTTGGTACCAGAATTTTTTATATATTTAAAAAAATGCCAAATAATAAATTTAATAACTAAAATGAGTACAAATAATTAAATAGTTACATAGTATTATAATTATAGTGGGGATCAAGTTATTTCAAAAATAAGTTTTTTCCTCCTACTTCAAATCATAGCATTTGAATTGAATCTTATATAATGGTTAATTAAGTAAAATGACTAATTTAACCATTAGAATAAATTCAATTCAAAGATTATAATTTGGAGTAAGTTAAAAAAAAACTTACTCTTAGAGTAAGTTGATTCTCACTCTCATAATTATAGAAAAAAAATGAAACAGGTTAATTGACAACAATTTAATGGACAAAGAAAAATTTAAAGCCTAATAGAGACCCCTTCGAAGAATAGTGGTTCCAAAAAGCCAATATATTTCCAAAACTGAATCGCAAATTCACAATCTCTCAGGTAGTATAAAGTCGTCTCGGCGTCCCAATTGCATCTAGGATAGAGATTGGTCTCGAGAATACCACAATGACACAACATTAATCTCGTAGGAAGGGACTTATATGAAGTCGTCGAAAGGGGAATATCACCTTCTCAAGAACAGGAATATTCCATACTCATTTCCAAGAGTTATTATCTATTGTATTCTAAGCAAATTCAAGTTTTTTAAGCAAGTTATAACCACCTCAATAATTATAGATACCGTATAATTTGGGACAAATAATTTTGACAAAGTGAGCTCAATCATTATAGAGGGAGTATATGTTAGTAGGCAAGTGTATTTGTGAGAAAATGACTCTTTTTCATATTCTTTGGACATGTATGATTGAATTTTTATACTTTATTTCTACCACATAATACATTTGTTAGACATTAAGGACATAATTGATCAATTACAAGGATCATGATAAGTCAATTAGTTAAAACAAACACTATAAGTGATATGTTTATTCTCAAAACGCTAAATCTAAAACTTCATAATTTCAAAAGGCACACATTTGTTTCCGTGGAACCAAAATTATTGCGCCTCTGCATTTTTTCATCCTTCTCACCTTTTAATTATATTGGCCGAAAAACGGCCAATCATAGTCGAAACTGGCAAAGATCCCACAATTTGGCTACACTACTAAGGAAAACCCATTTAACAACGGTTGGAGAAGATATATAATGACACAGGTGTTAGAAAAAACAAGCAAAGAAAACATAGAGAAAAAAAATAGGAACACAATCACAATACAAGAACATAACGTGGAAACTCCAAAATCGGAGAAAAAACCACGGCCGTTGTTAATAGACAACCAGAGAATAACACTGTGAAAATTGTTAGAACACATAATATACTCTCAACTAACCCAGGCCCCTAGTATATTCACACTCTCCAAAACAAATATTTAACTACATCTCACAACACTCTAAAACAAGAGTATAAGAGAACAAAGAAAGTCAAATACAAGTTTAAAGTGCTTTTGACTGGTGCATCTTGGAATGAAGAACTTAAATGCTATATATATTATTGAACTCCCTCTTCCTTCACAAAACTAAGCGATGTGGAACTTCAAAAAACTTGTATCTTATATATAGCCTTGAACTCCCTCTTCATTCACAAAACCAAGCAGTGTGGGACTTCTTCAACATGTATATTTTCAACTAACCCCAACAATCTCCACCTTGATTGAAAATAATACATAAGCTTTCATTGTTTTCACCGACAATCATACTCCACCATAAAGAGTATCAACATATATATTTTCAATCAACCCCAACAATCTCCACCTTGATTGAAAATAATACATAAAATTTCATTGTCTTCACCGACAATCATACTCCACCATAAAGAGTATAGTCACTTGAAATTACACCACTCCAAGAATTTTCACATTGTCTTCACCGACAATCATAGTTTTAAAAACTATCATACTCTCTCATGAAAAATATATTTCACTTGAAGATAAACCACTTCAAGAATTTCACATTGTCATCACCGACAATCATATACTTTATCATGAAGAATAAATTCCACTTGAAGCTAAACCACTCCAAGAATTTTACATTGTCTTCACCGACAATCACAGTTTTAAAAAAATATTATACTCCACCTAAAGAAAAGTAGAGTTCACTTGAAGCTAAACCACTTCAAGAATTTTCACATGTCGAAAATCAGGTTGAAACATTATGGTGCAACTTTCTTGTTGGTAGGAAGCTCTTCAACCACCGACATAATCTTGCACCTTGTGTAATCTTGATTGTATCAACACATCTTTGACTTGAACTTTCCACAAGTCTTGATTGTATCGAAACTGGCAAAGATCCCACAATTTGGCAACACTACTACGGAAAGCCCATTTAATAACGGTTGAAAAACATATATAATGACGTGGGCACAGGCGTTGTTATGTAGAGTGTCGTTGTATATGTGATACTTACAATCACGGCACAGTAAGCGTTGTAATAAACTAGAAGGCGCGCTACCTATAATGAAGGTTATTTTAAATACACGTTGTTGTATGTCTTTTAATAAAATAAAATAAATGCAGCATTAGAACTACCTATAATGACAATTATTTTAAAAAGCCGTTGTTGTATACTACCTATAATGACAGTTATTTTAAATACCTGTTGTTGTATGTATTTTAATAAAATAAAATAAAATTGCAGCATTAGAACAAGAACAACAGCAAGAACAACAAGAACATCACGAACATCAAGAAAAACAATAAGAATAATAATAATAATAATAATAATAATAATAATAATAAGAAGAAGAAGAAGAAGAAGAAGAAGAAGAAGAAGAAGAAGAACAAGAATAAGAACAAGAACAGCAACAATAATAACAATAATTACAACTAGAACAACATTAATAAAAAATAACAACAAGAACAACAATCATAAAAAATAACAACAAGAATAACAATGATTAAAAAAGAACACCAACAACTAACTTTGTTAACCCGAGTTCTGAAATTTGTTCTGAAATTTGGTTTAGTGGAGAAATAGAGTATCGTAAATGAAATATGACGTTTGGAGGTAGAAGATGTAGTTCGTCTAAGTTTTAGGTTTCACGTGGATCACTAATAGTAGTGTCTTGGCTATTGATAATCACTAAATGGATGGCCAAGATTTGTTTAAGGATAGTGAATAAACTCAATATGCGCGTCACCTTTAATGTTGGTAATGGGACTTGAAAAAATAAGTAAAAAACCAAAATGCTGGTGCTGCGACTTGAACCCATGACAAGACGCTACCTATAATGATGGTTTTTTTAAATACCCATGGTGAAAGGTCTGTCAGCATTATGAAAAATTAAGTAAAAAACGCTACCTATAATGACAGTTTTTTAAATACCCCGTGGTGAAAGGTCTGTCAGCATTTTGAAAAAATAGAAAAGAAGTAACATGATTAAAATAAATTCAGAAAAATTAAAAACACAAAATTTAATCTAATTAGATAAAATAAGAATTTTGAGATTTTTTTTTGGAATTTTTTGAGACTATGAAAACAGTAAAAGATTTATTAAAAATAGAAAAAATATGAATTTGGGGTTTTGAGGGTGAAGCCCCGTAACTCTTCCAGAGTACGGGACTAATGACCGCATGATTTTTCTACTTCAAATGCACGAAACAAATCTAAAAAAGGAGACAATTTTCCCTAAAACCGGTTTTTTGAAGAGCAAGACATAAAACTAAACTATAGGCTATAATGACAGTTTTTTAAATATCCGTGGTGAAAGGCCTCAAATTTCACAACGGTTGGAATTTTAACCGTCATTAAAAGCATTTTAATAAGATTTAAAAAAATACGCGCATCCAATTTTCACTATTACAACGGTGTATATGATGCCGTTGTAAACCTGGCGTTGTTGTTTGCGCGTTTTGTAGTAGTGCTACAACACATAATTCTACTTAAGATCTGGATCGTTAAGGGTGAATGAAATCGTAAAATCTTAAGATTTTAAGATCTAAATCGAGATCTTGACAACCATGACTAGATGCCCCAAAGAGTATTTCCCACCCCTGTGTGTTAAAAAGAGCTCAATTAACCAAACAAAGGCCTTTCACCCCCAAGCTACCTTTTCACTTTGGTTTACAAACATCATCTCACTTAACGCGATCTTAGAATCACCTGTACCTCTTCTCTAGAGAAACCTTCTTTGAATCCTAACTATTTTCTTTTAAACTTTCACATGCATTTTAAGAAAAGATAACAAAATGATAGGAATAATATTAAGCATGTAATTAAGAAGAACCACTCGAATCCCCAAATTACGAAACTTGTGCTTTCAAGAATGGAGCCTCTTGGAAAGTAGTTTGACTAAAAGATTCCAAGTTGCTTCAAGACAAGGGTTAACCCCCACTATCAAACCCAAATACTTGACATATATCAACCTACTCTTAAAAATGTTAACACTAAAGCCTGAAGGCAACTCAAAATCCCTAAGGATAACCTTAATAACTCACATATCCTCAACTATAGGTTAGCCAAATTAAGAGTATCATTTTCATATTTAAGATGGAAAAAAACCAAGTTGGAGGATCCTCTCTAAAGCCACAAAATGGTCTAAATCCATAACATTATTAATCAAATCACTGAATCTCTCTACTACAAGTAGGAAACGAAAAAGAGTTAGAAGATTACCTTTCTACAACCCCTTTGAATACTCATCAACACCCAGTGTCTCCAAAATATCATATTTATTTTTGTTTTCTAAGCGCTTAAACATTATTGGTCTCTTATAAACCATTAATCTTTTCCATAAACTATTTTGATTGAAATAAGAGAACGAAAAAAACATCACCATGATTTCTTATAATCTTGAAGAGCTTTTCCTTGATCTTGCCTAGGTTTTTTTTTTATAAGCTAAATATATTCACGGGGATACAAAAGGGGTATCCCAACCCATATACAACAAAGACCTCACATAAAAAGGGCCTACAAAAAATCACTTGGACAATTTACCCAAGTGTAATAGTTACAAATGTTAGAGCTATTGTTGTTCTTTCCTATCCACCACCACGAAAACAAAACTATACGATTAGAGATCGTGTCTAATTCCCAAAACTCCTCTCTAAAAATAATGTTGTTTCTACAATACCAAATAGTCCAACAAATTAGGATCCACAAACCTACTGCATTAGATATCAAAAAAAAATTCTAACGCACCCTGAAACCCAACACGATAAATGGTTCAACATATCTCCGACCATGATCTCAGAAATACCCAACCATTTGGTTGCAAAATTCCAAACCATTTTGGTTTTATAACAAAAGAAAAACACGTGATCAACACTTTCATCCTCTAAAAAGCAGAAAGGACATGCCTTTTCATGTCTATTAATAATAATTCCTCGACGATTAAGGTTATCGCGAGTCGGTAACCGCTTATGAATCAACCGCCAACCAAAGACCTTCACTTTTAGCGGAATATGAGATAACCACAACAACTTGAAAGATGCTCTCTCACTTACTCCAACAATCCCGACTGGAGCTGCCCTATTAACCTGTAAGAAATCATATAATGAAGAAACAAAAAAACAGTAATTATTGGACAAACTCCATTTGGCTACAGCATCAACTCCTACAGTTAAACCAACTTCAGCCAGCCGCGCGAGTAATGAAGCCTTCTGCTGCAATACATTAGATGACACACAATAGGAAGGCACCTTGATGTCCCAATTCCAACTGCCATCACACCAGTCTCCATTCTCAGCAATAGAACTAAATTTATTTTCCACAGCCATCCACAAATCAGGGAATGATTCAGATAAAATTATACTATCCAACCATCGTGACCGCCAGAATGAAACCAACTCTCCACTCCCAATATCATATGAAATCAATTCAGAAAGCAACTTCTTTTCATTGTAATTAGAACACCTAACCAAATCTCTCCACCATTTTGAAGGGGCAGTATTCCTATCAGAACAAACGCCGTCATACAACTCGTATTGATACTTAGGATATCTAGCAGAGATTATGCCTTTCCACAAAGTATCCTTTTGTTCCAAAATTTTCCAGCTCCATTTAAAGCATAGTGCCTGTAGCGAGCGATTTTGGACGTGGTTCTTAAGCACTGGTCGCTCTCTGCGGTTGAGTTTACTACAGGTCGATTCATTTTTTATCCTATTGTAAGCTGACTAAGGAGGGGAAATAGATGTCTCCAATTAACCCTACTTGCATACTGAATTTAAACAGCGGTCTGTTAGGTTACGAATGCTACAATGTGGGGGGCCTTTGTACTGGTTATTTGTATTTTCGCCAATACGGTTTTCTTTCTTTTTATCTAGGCAAAGGGTTTCTGACAGGGAATAAGGATTAGGATGTTAGGACTGATGTTTTGAATTACTGCTTTTGAGTGATGGGATTTGGGTTTTTGTTTAGTGTGCTCGCTAAGATCTTTTCTTTCGATCTTATGCCTACGTATTCCCGTTTACCGAAACAGGGAAATCAGAGAGTTCGTAGTTCCTCCTAGTCTATGGGAGGAAATGGGGTTTTGGTGTCTTGTTCAAAGCCCAAGACGTGAAGCGAAAGGTTGTTTATATCTTGTTCAAAGCCCAAGATGTGAAGCTGAAAGGTCTCAACTTTAGAGAGAATCTGTCATCTCTAAAGAGGGAAGAAGGAGAATTACTTTAACCGGGATACGTGGATCCTAGCAATGCCATAATTTCCGAAGAAGGGGTTTTTAACCTGAAGGAGAAGACTTTAACTCAGTATAGAGCAACGCCATCTTTCCTTAGGAATTCCTCATGCTAAAAGAAGGACAGTGGCATGGATATAGACGATCCAGAGGCTTGCCGCTTACAGCGATTAGATGAAAGGGAAGGAGTTGTTGATGTTTGTGTACTGTGAACGAGGCACAGGTTTGATGCTAAAAGGTTGATTGGATCAACCAGTGGTTTTCTTATACGAAGCCTAAGAGGAGGCTAATATGTGTCTCGTACAAAGCCCGAGAGAGAGGCTAAAAGGGTGACTCAACAAGAGAATCTTTTATACTCAACAAGAGAGTGTTTTTGTATCTCGTACAAAGCCCGAGATGGAGGCTAAAGTTTGTTTGGCTCAAAAAAGAACCTTTTTGTATCTCGTATAAAGCCCGAGATGGAGGCGAAAAGGTGATTGACTCAACGAGGGAGTCTCTTTATGTGTCTCGTACAAAGCCCGAGAGAGAGGCTAAAAGAGTTTGCTCCGCTGGGGAGAATCATTTGTACAAAGCCCAAGAGGAGGCTAGTGTAACTGTTCAGTTAAGTGACAGATCCAGTATACTGATTTTAAAGAGAAAATCAGTTCTTATATGAGCAACACTGTACTCGAGGATTTGGTTCAAGGACCCGGGTTATTTCCTGTTCTTTAAGGAAGCGGGAAATCCGAAGGATATTGAGACTGTCTGAGTCTACGGGTTTTCTTCCTATCTAATGGAAGGGTCACTTGAGAATGTCTTTGAGACTCAAGGAAAATAGACTGTCCGAGTCTAGAGTTTCATCTTTTGTACTAGGCTTTGAGAAACAGTAGTAGACTCTTGAAAGGACTGTTCTATGAAGATTACTAAGTTCTGTTCCTATACCTCTAGGAGGTCGTCGGGACAATTTGTACGAAGCCTAAGAGGAGGCTGGAAGCTTTTAGGAAGCCGATCGGTCCTTGTATTAAGCCCAAGAGGAGGCTATCATTCCCGGAGGAAGAGATCATTATACGAAGCCTAAGAGGAGGCTGTCAATACTTCTAAGAAGCCGACGGGTCCTTGTACTAAGCCCAAGAGAAGGCGGGGTTGCTTTTAAGAAGCCTGAGGGTCCTTGTACGATGCCCAAGAGGAGGCCGATGCTTTTAAGAAGCCCGTGGGTCCCCAAACCCCGAGAAATTCAAGGCAATGCTATTCACCGAGAATAGATCAAAGTCATGAAAGTCCGAGAATTTGGAAGAAACTCAAAGATACCATTCACGGAGAATACATTCATCTTTGGGAGTAGAGTTTCTTGACAATTCCTAATTAGGACAGCCTGAGAGAAGACTGTATCTGGTGATCCTATTTGGGGATCTAGGTGTCTATTTCTACGAATAAACGAAACGGCGTCACCTAGTACTAAACGTAGTTGCCGGGGAAACTCGAAATATCTATACTATTATTACACAGTCGATATGAGTTTATGAAAGGAGACTTATAGTGAGCAGCCCCACAATACAGTTATATATATATATATATATATATATGAAAGCAGTAAATGAAAGTGATAACCACTTACTCGGTTGTAGAGCTTCCATGCTGTTTTGTTAGTTGTTCAACAAAGAAAAATTGAAAACAACAATATATTCAAAATCAAAGGAGAAAGTGCTTTGAAAAAGAAAGATTGGGGCTTACAGCTCAAGGAGAGGCCCAGGGTTTTATCAGTGAGCGCACTGTTGAATTAGTACAGAGGGTCTTATACAAGTGACTGTGGCCCAAGAAAGGTTTTCTGTACAAAGGGATTTGGGTCTTACACTCTAATAGAGGCCCAAAAAGTTTTAAAGAAAAAAAGTGGGGCTTATAACACGAGGGTAGGCCCAGTTGACTTTTCGTTTAAAATGGTGATCGCGCCGAGGTTTTCTTTTAACGCAGAGGGACTTATACAATAAGTGAGGCCCAAAATTGTTTTGGTTAAAAAGGGGTTAGGTCTTACACTCTAATAGAGGCCCAAAAGTGTTTAAAGAAAAAGAAATGGGTCTTACTACTCGAGGGTAGGCCCAGATGATTTTTGAAAAGGCGACGATCGCGCCGTTTGTTTCTTGACGGTATCGGGACTTATACAATAAGTGAAGCCCAAAAATGATTTGGTCAAAAAAAGGATTGGGTCTTACACTCTATTAGAGGCCCAAAAAGGTTTTGAATGGGTCTTATAGCTCGAGGAGAAGCCCAGATGGTTTATTTTTAAACGGGCGACGATCGCGCCGTTTACTTGTACAGAGGGACTTATACAATGAGTGAGGCCCAAAAATGATTTTGTACAAGGGGGGATGGGTCTTACACTCTCTCAAGAGGCCCAAAAGTGTTTTGAAAATGATTTATGAGGGTTGAATTAATCCAAAACCCTAATTTGTTTTAAAAAAATGTATTTAATTGAATAAAAATTCAATTAAAATGATCAAAATTGTTTAACACATGGAAAACAAATTGTGATCTTGGATTAATGCTTCAAAAATTAAGTATTGACCTACAAAATAATTAGAAATCATTAAAAGTTGCAAAATCAATGTGGAAAAAATATTTAAAATGTCAAAAACAATTAAAATATTAATTCTTTGCAAAAACATCAATTATATGAAATAAATAATATTTTTGGGATTTTTTGTTAAAATAAAATATTTTAACATTTTTGTGAATTATTAAAAAAAGAATCAACTCAAAATCATTAAAACTCATAGAGAAATTAATTTTTGAATCAATTAAACAAAATCACAAAATTCAAATATTCAAATATTTGAAAAAAGGCGCCAAGAACACCCAAGAACACGCGCGTGTTCTGGGTTTGCCCAGATTTGCATTTTCTATCCAATCTCACTGAATACATGATTATACCATGCAATCCACATATCATTGTGCTCGTCTCAACCTCACGATCATGACTATGTACATTAATTTCATTTAAATTAAACATACAACAAGAAATCACGAAGAAACCTCAAGAACCCTAATTTCTGCATGAAGGCTAGGATTTTTGATACACGATTCAAACAATGCAATTAATTGAGGGAAAACATTCCATGCATGATTATGAACATATGGCCAAATTATTGTGCGAGGAAATATGCATAGATTGAGAGATGACCAAGCTTAGGCTTACCTCCAAGTCGTGACAGCAAGGGCAAATTGATTTTTGATCTGGAGGTGTTACAGATGAGTTGTGATGATCTGAACAGCTTCAATGGATGTTATGGAGTGTGTTGCAAGCTTTGGAACACTTTGAAATTCTCTGGATCAAGCTGGAGACCTCCACCTACAAAATTGAAGCATAATGGCTTGGTTGAAGAGTGATTTTGAGCTGGGAGTGTTACAGATGGTGTTTAAGCACTTGGAAACCTCAAATACATCATATGTGATGTGTTTGAGCAATTGGAATTGATTGCTTATGGCTGCAACTCAAAACCCGATAGTGGTTACTCAAAAACAAGAAAACTTGAAGTTCAAGAAAGAATGAGAGAAAGCAGTGATGTAACTGGCTTTAGTGTGAGTTGAATGATCCATTGAGACCTCTATTTATAGGTGATCAACTCTTGTCTTGGAGGAATAGTGAATGGCAGCTGGATCAGATCACATTTGCATGGATTGGCTTGGCATAAATGCCTCTTGAACTAGGCATAACAGCTGCTCCAAATAGATCAGCTATGCCTTGACTGAAATCACATTCTTCAGATGTTTTTAATGTTGTTTAATCAGAGAACTTGACTGAGGAGAGTGAGAATCTTGACAATGCACTATTCCACATAAATGCACTTTGAATTCAAGGCAAAATGTGCCAAAGTGGATGAATTTCAAGTTGGAAGGTTCCTTGGCTTTTTGACTCAGATTTATCAGTTGGATTAGATGCAATGTGATTGGTTTGAACACAGGTGGCATGCTGATCCTCAGTTTTTGGTTCAAAATCGTGTGTGGCAAGCAAACATGCAAACTGATTTTTCCAAAACAGCTTGCAGCAACATGACTTTGGGCATGGATTTCTCATGGCTTAAGTTGAATCAATTCATGCTGTTGAGCTCTTTGGATTCTTGGCAACATATGCAACAACATTGATGTTTAACTTTGGACTTGATTCAGCTTGCAACTATGTGAAAAGATCTAACAAGTTTTGGTGTTTCAACAAAATCTGTCTTGGACAGAATTTTTTCTAAGTGTTGGAAAATGGTGTACTTTCACATTTTCAGCCATTTTGGCTCACTCATAGCTCAAAATCCATAATGAATTGGAGTTAGGCCTAGTTGAATTTTTTGTAGAGGGTAATGAGGTCTACAAATCCAGCTTTGGATGGAAAAAATTTGCCTTGTGGTTTAGGAGTTATGGTCCTCCAAAGTTGGTACCCTAGCCACTTTATTTTTAACTTAGAATTTTTTCTAAGTTATTATGGTTACCCCTTTTACAAGTTATCCCACTTTATTTGATTTTTCTTGATGAATGATGATTCAAATCATACATTAACATCATTTTAGGGTTAAAAATCCATTTTGGTGAAAAATCTCAAAAAGTCAAAGTTGACTTTTTGTGCACAGTTGACTTTTTGTTAGATGAATTCCAAACTGTGCAATTCTTCAGGAAATCATGTCTTTGACCTAAATCAAACTTGATGGACATGTTCCATGGGTGTTATAGGGTATATTTATCCATGTCCTAGGGTTTGGGAGCATGTCCTGGTCAAAAGTCAAAGTTACAGTTAACTTTTCTCGCGAAACCCTAATTGTGGTGCAGATGAAATTGAGACTTGTTGCTCAAGCTTCTTGGATCAATCCATTGTTCCAAATGGATCAATATGGTATATTGGAGACCCTCAAATCATGTCTTGAGGTCTTGGCTGATAGTTTGTCCCAAAAGTCAACTTAGGGGTGAATTAGGTCAAGAAACCCTAATTCCTGATTTTTGATGTATGCATCCCCTAAGGCAAAATTGACTTGATGCTTGGGTTCATGAGGTTTCATGAAGTATATTAGGTTATGTTTTGGATCATTGGCTCATGCCCAGATGAAATTTTTCATCTGGAGGCCCTGGGCGATCAAAACCCTAATTTGGTGACACTGTCGATCTGGAGACTTAATCCACCTAGAAGGGAGCAGCCTTGTGCTTAATCCTTGAAGTGGGAGTCCTTTTTGATCCTTTGTGGATTCTTGGGAGGTTAGACAAGTTGAAGATCAAGTCATTCCTTGACTGATCCTTTGCCTAAGGCTCTGAGAGGGCTTAAAACCCTAATTCTGATTGTAGTGAATGCTCAACAACCTTTGAGGAGATTGATGAGGCATAAAGGTACATCCATATTGTGATGATGATTTGCACAATGATGGGAAACTTTAGTGGTCAAAATTTGGGGTATTACAGATGCCCCTATTTTATCTTCTTGGACACGAAGGTGTGAATGACGAAAGTATTCGGGCATTCGGGGTGCAAGAGGATTAAATATCGGAATATCTGAAATTTTGATGACAGCTATGAATGGTAGCGTACACATTCATCTTCTTTTGCTAAGCAATGATGCTTAGAAAAGGTAAACTTCCCCTCGATCCTGGTTTCCTACCAAGGAACTGGTCTTAGTTTCTTTTGAGATGAACTTCCCCTCGATCCTGGTTTCCTACCAAGGAACTGGTCTAAGTCGCTGATTTAAAATTCCCCTCGATCCTGATTTCCTACCAAGGAACTGGTCTTAGTTTCTGATTTAAACTTCCCCGCGATCCTGGTTTCCTACCAAGGAACTGGTCTCAGTTTCTTTTGTCAATAAACTTAATTGACAAGGGACGCTATTCGTAGTGGTTTTCCTCAAACTTCTCGCCGAATTTTCCTGGAGAGATGCCATTTGACGGAAAAAGTTTTGATGTTAGACTTGCTGGGGAACCCAACGTATGAGTTGTAGAGTTGTACAAACTTCTCTGTTGGAGACGCCATTTTTCGATTCTACTGGGGAAAGCGAGTCTCTTGATAGACTGCCTTCGCTTGGGGTCTTGCATCATACTTTTCTTGGGATCTTCCCAGAGAAATGCCGTATGATGGGATCCAATTTTAAGGTGCCGATGACATTTTCATCAGCGGAATTTCGGAGAAATACTGATGTACTGCCGAATCTCTGTTTAAGAGGCTTTCTCTGGGGATTTTCCTTAATCCGGGAAAGCGAGGATATCATCTTCAATGGCGAAGAGTGACATCTGTTGAAGGTTCCTCTGGTCTTTTAGAGGTTCAAGTTATCAAAGTGGCCAATTGCCGACTCTGATCTAGAGATACACTGGTGGCGAGATTGTTCAGACGCAGCAATTCCTGACGAGGACAAGGCTGACAACTCGATTGAGAGGACGGTTATCACGACAGGATAAGACCGACTCAAGTGATAGCGATGCAATATGAAATGTGAATGCAAATAAAAAATGCATGATGTATGTATGTCTATGCTGACAAAACTGACACGACATACAAACTAAAAGATGAACACGACTGAATATTCGGCCATCGCGGGGCGAAGAAGTGCCGTTGGTTCAAAATAGTAATTCCACCTTGCTTAGGAGAGATAGTCCCTGTTGGGAGCTATGTTGGTCGGGCTTAGGAGATGAGAACTCGGCCGAAGGTATCAGACGGGGAAAACCGCATCTGATACAGTTGATCCTTCATTCAGGCGCACTGGCTTAGAAGGAGTACTTTGATTCTGCACTTTGAGGCTCGCACGCCTTTGGAGACGCAACCGACGTTCTTTCGATGTTCAATAGTAAAAGAAATGCCATCTTTGTTTTAAAAGCAGAAAAAGTTTTAACAAGTAAATTCGTTTTGTTTCATTTCAAGAATCGCTGATTAAGTTAAACAACGTCGTTCTGTAAAACTAAAACAAGTAAGAATTACAAACAAAAGCACAAGGGCTCAAATTCTATTGATAAGATGGAGATCAGCCAAACGCGTGATTCCAAAGAGTATTTACAAAGTTCAGAAAAATGGTAATTTACAGGGAAAAGGGCTACGTTGAAACATAACGACCACTATCCTTCTACCAACTTTGAATTCGGGACATCCTGAGCTTCCGTCGAAGATGACCTTGAGTAGAGAGTTCCTCCGATGGATGGTGTAACTGCTGCTGAGGGACTTGCCTCTGTTGAACATAGTTACTTGCCATTATCCCTAATTTTTGCCTGGATTGTAATTTGATGTTTCCAATCCACCGGGATGATTTTTTTTCATGTCTCTAACTTTTGCCTGGACCTCCCTTTCGGGTTTTCAATCCATCGAGACGTTTTTTTTTTAGTTTAGGCGAAGTATTTCTTGACTACATCAACATTCGTGGGGTAGGCAAATTCCTCTCCGTCCATGGTTGCAAGTCTCAAGGCACCGCCTGAGAAAGCTTTCGTGACCACATAGGGGCCATCATAGTTTGGGGTCCACTTGCCCCGAGAATCAGTAAGAAATGATTGTATCTTCTTGAGCACGAGGTCTCCTTTTCTGAAGACACGAGGTCGGACCTTTTTGTCGAACGCCCTCTTCATTCTTTGTTGATACAACTGACCGTGGCATAGTGCCGTTATTCTCTTTTCTTCGATCAGATTCAGTTCTTCGTGTCGGCTTTGACACCATTCAGCTTCGGTGAGCTTAGCTTCCATCAATACCTGGATTGATGGGATCTCTACTTCTATGGGGAGCACTGCTTCCATGCCATACACTAGAGAGAAAGGGGTAGCCCCTGTTGAAGTGCGGACAGATGTACGATAACCGTGAAGAGCAAATGGTAGCATCTCATGCCAATCTTTGTACGTTACAACCATCTTTTGAATAATCTTCTTGATGTTCTTGTTAGCCGCTTCTACCGCTCCGTTCATCTTGGGTCGGTAGGGAGATGAGTTATGGTGTTCAATCTTGAACTCTGCGCACAACTCTTTCATCATCTTATTGTTCAAGTTAGATCCATTATCTGTAATGATCTGGCTTGGAACACCATAACGGCAGATGATATTGTTTTTGATAAATCGGACCACCACTTGTCGGGTTACATTAGCGTACGACGCTGCTTCGACCCACTTGGTGAAGTAATCAATGGCTACCAGGATGAACCGATGTCCGTTCGAAGCCTTAAGTTCAATCAAGCCAATTATGTCTATTCCCCACATGGAAAAAGGCCATGGGGAAGAAAGAACTTTGAGATGTGATGGCGGTACATGAAATTTGTCGGAGTATATCTGACACTTGTGACACCTCCTCATGTACTTGTAGCAATCTGATTCCATGGTCAACCAATAGTACCTGGCTCTGAGAATCTTTCTCGCCATTGTATGTCCGTTGGCATGAGTGCCAAAGGATCCTTCATGAATTTCTTTCATGAGCATGTCTGCTTCTGGTCTGTCGACGCATCGGAACAAGACCATGTCAAAATTCCTCTTATAAAGAGTGTCACCGCTCAAGAAGAAGCTTCCAGCTAGCCTTCTGAGGGTTTTTCTGTCCTTTCTGAGTGCCCCAGGTGGGTACTCCTGTTTCTGAAGGAAGCATTTGATATCGTGATACAAAGATTTGTCGTCTATGACTACTTCGATCGCGAAGATGTAGGCGGGCCGTTCAAGGCGCATAACATCAATCTTAGGTAGGTCATTCCATCGGCCTACGCTAATCATGGAAGAGAGAGTGGCTAAAGCATCAGCCATGTGATTCTCACCACGAGGAATGTGATGAAACTCAACTCTATTGAAGAAAGGTAGCAACCTTCTTGCATAGTCTTTGCAAGGAATTAGTCCTGATTGGTATGTGTTCCAATCTCCTGTGATCTGATTGATAACCAGAGCTGAATCGCCGTATACGTCCAAGTTTTTGATCCTTAAATCAATCGCTTCTTTGAGACCCATAATACAAGCTTCGTATTCGGCCTCGTTGTTCGTACATTTGAACGTAAGTCTGGCAGTGAAAGGAATGTGGGTACCCTGAGGGGTAACAATGATTGCCCCAATTCCGTTTCCGTAATGATTAACTGCTCCGTCAAAGATTAGTCCCCATTGGGAACCTGGTTCTGGCCCTTCACTGGGTAGCGGTTCATCGCAATCTTTCATTTTGAGATACATGACATCTTCGTCTGGGAAGTCAAACCCGATTGATTCTTGATCGTCAATCGGTTGATGAGCCAAATGATCGGCTAAAATACTCCCTTTAACGGCTTTCTGAGCGTGGTACTCTATGTCATATTCTGATAGTAACATCTGCCAACGGGCAATCCTTCCCGTGAGAGCAGGTTTCTTGAAGACGTACTTGATTGGATCCATTTCGGAGACCAACCAAGTAGTATGACGAATCATGTACTGGCGAAGACGTTTGGCTGCCCAAGCCAAACCGCAACAAGTTTTCTCAAGCATCGTGTACCTAGTTTCACAGTCAGTAAACTTCTTGCTTAAATAGTAGATGGCAGACTCTTTCCTTTTGGTTTTGTCTTGTTGGCCAAGTACAGATCCCATTGAGTCCTCTAGGATTGTGAGGTAAATGATCAGTGGTCTTCCTTCCACTGGAGGTGATAGAATCGGCGGTTTCAACAGATATTCCTTAATACTGTCGAAGGCAGTTTGGCAGTCTTCTGACCAAACGCATCCTGGTTCTTTTTCAGTAATTTGAAAATCGGCGCGCACGTGGCGGTCATAAGGAATATGAATCTGGAGATGTAGTTCAAACGTCCCAAGAATCCTCTGACCTGCTTTTCAGTTTTCGGAGAAGGCATTTCTTGAATGGCCTTGACCTTGTCAGGATCAACTTCAATTCCTTTCTGGCTGACGATGAACCCTAGTAGTTTCCCTGAACGGGCACCGAAGGTGCACTTGTTGGGATTCAAGCGGAGCTTGAATTTTCTTAAACGTTCGAACAATTTTGACAGATGTTCAACGTGCTCATCCTCTGTTTTTGATTTTGCAATCAAATCATCGACATATACCTCTATCTCTTTGTGTATCATGTCATGAAACAGAGTAGTCATAGCCCTTTGATAGGTTGCCCCGACATTCTTCAAACCGAATGGCATCACCCTGTAACAAAAGGTACCCCATGCTGTAATGAACGAAGTTTTCTCCATGTCATTCGGCGCCATTTTGATTTGGTTATAGCCCGAGAATCCATCCATGAAGGAAAAAACTTTGAACTTTGCTGTGCTGTCTACCAGCATGTCAATGTGTGGTAAAGGAAAGTCGTCCTTTGGACTTGCCTTGTTCAGATCTCTGTAATCTACACACATCCTGACCTTTCCGTCCTTTTTAGGAACGGGTACGATGTTGGCTAACCATTGAGGATATTCAGATGTAGCGAGGAAACCCGCGTCGATCTGTTTCTGTACCTCCTCTTTGATTTTGATGGCCATGTCTGGGTGAGTGCGTCTCAACCTTTGCTTTACTGGCGGACATTCCGATCTTAACGGTAAATGATGTTCCACGATGCTGGTATCCAACCCAGGCATGTCCTGATAGGACCAAGCGAACACATCGGGAAATTTTCTGAGAAGCTTTATCAAACCCTCTCTGGCAGTTGGATTGAGCAGTGCCTCAATCCTGATTTCTTTTCTCTCTTTTTCCGAACCCAAGTTTACCGTTTCCAACGGCTCTTTGTGAGTTTCAATGGACCTTTCCTCTTGCCTGAGTAATCGGGAGATCTCTTCTGGAATTTCGTTGTCAACTTCTTCTTCAACCCCAAATATCGGGAACTCAAAGTCGGGAGAAGGCATCGGATCGTATGTTTCAACGGGGTGTAAAACAAGCAATCTGCATGACGTGATGATTCGTGTTTTAGAAGAGATAGAGAAAATGCAAGTGTGTGCAGTGTATTTATTTTACTGCTTGTTTTTATTATTGAATGTTTTTTAGGATTACCATTTTCTGAGAAAAGTAAAAAGAGAAAACAGCAAATAATGCGGGAATTACAGAACGACGTTATTTTATTAATGCACAAGTCGAATCTTGAAACTACAGCCCTATAAAACAAAACTCAGTCGCTTCGGGCAAAGCGAAGAGGGAAAATTTACAGAAAGCGAGCCCTATCAAAACATCCGTTTCACCTGGGCAGGGTGAAAGGTTTAAAGACGACAATTACTTTGACTGATGAACGACCTTCGGAACCTCGACAGCAACCCACTGGCGGCGAACTCCTCGGTGAATCATAAAGTCTGGCACATTCCTTGATTTGTCTTCAGAAATGACGCTGATTTCTGGTGGAGCAGGATTATTGGAATCTGTCTCCCAGGCAGAATTGTCGTAGGAGGATTCCTCTGTTGCATTTTGCATAGTATTGGTGCTCTCAGCTGCATCTCCCCATCCAGTTGGCTGGATATCTTCGAGCCTGATACGAGAGCTTTCGGGAGCGGTGTACTTGACCATATAGTCGAATTTTCCACTTGGTTCTCCCAGAGTGTCCCAAACTTCTTTGGAACTGGAGGAGTCATCTCTCTCGATGACTTTGACCTCAGGAAAAGCGTAGTTGATAAACTCAAGTCCTGCAAACGTTGCAAATTCATCGTTATGTTGAGTAGTTTCGGAATGACCTGAGTGTTGATCCCATGACATGGTGGGGACACAGGTATTCTGTTCAATGATGCTCAGCTGATTTTCATTACTCGGCTGACTTTCTGGCCCCAAGTCTCCTGGATAAGGTTGCCACATTGGCAGACCATCCATCGGGCCATAGTAGGTAGAGTCAAGGTTGTCTTTCATCGGAGTGTCTTCCTCTAATGAATTTGGCGGAGCACGACATCCTTCCGGATCACAATCTCCATAGATCATTTCAACATCTAATCTGGGTATAAATCTTGGACTCTGTGCGGGATAGCAAAATGGAGTTTGCATTTCGTCCTGTGACACATAACCGTCCTCGTTAAGATAGGGATTCCATTCCTCATCTATGTCAAAGGGATCCTCTTCATTGATAGCATGGACTACTTGAGTCAATGGTTGGAGGAAACCTCCACTATGGAAGAAGTTCTGAATGGGATGAAGACTTTCATCGCCAACAGCTGTCTGGGTGCAGGTTGTAGAAAAACCAAGATGCTTCTTTGTTTTATTGTCGATAGGAATGACAAGCTGTCCCCCATCCTTTTGTATCGGTACTCTCGACCGCTTTGATAGCATCTTTGTATGAGGAAATCAAGGTTCCTCCTTCAGATTGGTTGTTCTTGCTCACCGATAGTGCTTAGAACTGCGTTCCAATAACCTCTTCAGGTTTTATACCAGCAGATGAGGACAAATTACTCACGAGCAAAGCCTGTTCCCTACAGACTGTGACGAGTTGATCGTTCTTGACGAAATTTAGCTTTTGGTGGAGGGTTGAAGTAACCGCTCCAGCCTGATGTATCCAAGGTCTTCCTAATAAACAACTGTATGTTGCCCGGATGTCCATGACCTGGAAAGTGACTTGGAAAGTGTGAGGACCAATTGTTATGGGAAGATCAACTTCGCCGATAACCGCTTTTCTGGATCCTTCGAATGCTTTGACGACGACCTCGCTGATTCTCATCGGAGGGCCCTTGAATGATAATTGCATCAAAGTGGACTTCGGCATAACATTCAGGGCTGACCCTCTGTCTACCAGTACGCTGGCTAAAGCATCGTCCCGGCAGTTAACTGTGATATTGAGTGCCATGTTATGACGGTGACCCTCTTCGGGTAATTCCTCATCACTAAATCCCAAATTGTTGCAGGAAGTGATGTTAGAGACGATATTATCGAACTGTCTAATTGTTATATCCTGTTCCACAAAGGCCTGCTCTAAGACTTTCTGTAGAGCCTCCCTGTGCGCTTCTGAACTGAGTAACAGTGATAATACCGAGATTTTTGAAGGAGTCTGTAACAGTTGATCAACAATGTTGTATTCACTCCTTTGGATGAGCTTAAGCATCTCATCTTTGTCTTTCGAAAGGTCGGGATTACTGGATTGACCGACTGGTGGATCGGGAGCTTTTGTCTGAAGTTCCTTTTCTTTGTTGGATTCTCCAACTCCTCGGTTGAAGATTCGACCGCTCCGTGTTACACGACTGATGTCTACAATATTCAAGACGGAGGGTAATGGAATTTCCTTTCCATTCTCAATTGTTGTTGCACCGTATTTGTAAGGTATAGCCTTAGCTGATTCATACGGTAGTGGTCCCGGCAGATAGATGACTATGGGAACCTTCTGATTTTTCTGACCATCATAAGTAATCTCGATCTGTTCCCGGTTGGGAACTTTTGACTCGTCGAGTAGAGGAATAATGGCAAAAACATCCCTGGTCCTGTGATGACCAGAAATCGTGAGAACATCCTCAACTTGCTCAGCAAGGTAGTTCGGCGACCAATTGATGGGCCCAGAACCTGGATATGGACGAATTTCTCCATGATCGACTTGACCCTGAAGAGCTGTTCTCACAAGGTAACACCCTTGGTTACTTTCCGAACAGACGCTACAACTGTCATAGTTGTGTGGGGGCACCTGGCCACGCCCACTGTAAATACAATGTAACCTCACTAGGTTAGCTTCCACTGATCGGACATCCTGACTCTGACGCCGAGTGGGATTTCTGTTACTGATACTAATCTGCTGAGTATCTTCATCCATATAGATTGGCATCCACCAATGATTTAACAAGTGCTGAAGTGCCTCCTGGACAAAGCTACAACCTCAATCGTTTTCGCAACCCGCTTTACAGCTTTGATAGTCATGTGAGATCAAGAATCCGAGTCGGACCTGCTCAGCATGTAACTTCACCAGGTTGGTATTCATCACACGAATATCGAAAAACTGAACCATGTTGATCTAATAGGGATTCCTATCATGGTAGTCTTGGATCCATCCAAGATCCATCTGACACTGGAGGGCCTCTTGTATGAAAGAGCATCCGTGTTTGTTTACCGAGCAAGTCAGACAGGAACTGTAATCGTGTCGCGGCAGATTATGATACTGGCTTTGCCTTGAGTGCATCGCCACCAAGTTGACATTCATTATACGAATATCGTGGTTCTGAATAATGTTAGAATTCGTGTAGACCATGTTAACTCCACGAACTCTGTGCTCTTGGATCCATCCGAGATCCATCTGTTCCTGTAGAGCTGCTTGCACTACAGAACATCCTTGATTACTTTTAGAGCAGATATCACACTGGTGATAATTATGAGGTGGCACATGGCCATATCCACTCTGTCTACAATGTATCTTGACCAGATTGGTTTTCAACAAGAGGACATCGTGAATTTGATAGACGTTGTTAGTCTCTTTCTCAATCAAATTGACCGTAGCTTTCTCGTGTTGAGGCAGCGGGTTCGTGAGAACATTAGGATTCGTATCTTTGAAAGATAAGAGCCCACACCTAACAAGCTTTTGCATGCCAGATTTGAAATTGAGGCAATTCTCTATGTTATGCCCCGATCCTCCTTGATGATAAGGGCATGTCTGATCCGCTTTAAACCAGAAAGGCGGATTTTCCGGTACTGTAAGAGGAAACTTAGTCTGAATGTGCCCCTTAGCCAGTAGTAACGGAAACAGTTCTGTATACGACACGGGTATAGGATCAAACCCTGATGATCGTGTTGTACGGTTGTTATTGTACTGAGGACGAGCCTGCTGAAGAGGCTGTTGAGTCCTTTGCTGATTAGGTTGGCTCTGCGCAACCTGAGGTTGATACGTAGGAACAGGCGCGGGGCCGAAAGCAGGAGTTACCGCTGTTACTGGTTGATAACGACGCCTTTGCTTTCCGAGAGAGATATTCCCAATATCTTGCTCTTTTTTCTTAGGGAGAGCACTACCGTATTTCTTAGTACCACTCGTCGATCCAGTGTCTTTTACTAAACGTCATTCTCGGACAGCTTCCTCAAGACGTACACCCATACCGACCATTTCGGTGAAATCACTGGGCGCACTGGCGACCATTCGGCCATAGTAAAACGAGCTTAAGGTTTTTAAGAAGATCTTTGTCATTTCTTTTTCCTCAAGAGGTGGACAAATTTGAGCGGCGATTTCACGCCACCTTTGAGCATACTCCTTAAAAGTTTCCTTGTCCTTTTGTGACATTAATCTGAGCTGATCGCTGTCCGGTGCCATGTCCAAATTGTATTTATAATGTTGAACGAAGGCAATTCCAAGATCTCTGAAAGTGCTGATCGTGGCGCGGTTTAAATCCATGTACCATTTTAAGGCGGCACCGGTTAAACTATCCTAAAAGTAGTGAATCAGCAGTTCCTGATTTTCCGTCTGAGCTGACATTCGTCGAGCGTACATTGTCAAGTGACTTTGAGGGCAAGAGTTACCCTTGTATTTTTCAAAGTCAGGCACTTGGAACTTGTGCAGAACTTTCACATTGGGGACCAAGCAGAGGTCCGCGGCGTCCTTTCCAAAAAGATCCTGACCGCGAATGGCTTGCAATTCCCTTTGCATTTCCAAGAACTGTTCCTGGAATTCATCCATTCGGTCAAACATAGTCTCCTTCTTACCAGAAGGTATCTGTGGAATCTGTCCTTCCGGGATAGTGTGCACCACAGGGGGTGGTACCGTAACTACGACGGTGAATCTTGGCGTTTCCCGAAGTTTGTAACCTTCAGGGGTCTTCAATATGCCTCTGGCATCTTCGCTTTCCCAAAGTTTGTAACCTTCAGGATATGAGGCTCCTGCAGAAGTTCCCTGATCTTCAACGATCGGCGGAACATATCCTTCCGGGATATAGTTGACAGGCATGCCCCAGGGACGATCTTTCAGCATCTGATACCTAGGATCGAACTTCTCCACTATGGGCGTCGAGGTGATCTCCGAGATCACAGTCCTTTGTAGCTGAGCTTCTGCCATGGCTTGCATGTCGTTACGAAGCTTTCTCATATCCTCTCTCAGAGCGTTGATCTCTTCTCTCAACTCTCTGTTCTCTTCCTCAAGATCATCCATCTTTTTCTGACGACTGGCCCGAGTATTGTACGAATGCGACAGTTTGACTCTAGAACTGAGACACAAACGTGAGATTCGTAGGTAAGGAAAATACGCGATGTGAGAATGATAAAATGCAATGATTTTATTAATTGTTTGTTGATTTAATCAAAATAAACTGCGACAACTAGATTGCAAATATCAAATGGTGGGGAAACCCCTTTTTTTATTGAAATTCCAAGGATTACAGAAATGGAAACACAGTAGATTACAAGGTGCAGGAACAGAAAGCTAAGCTAATGGATCCTGGCACTTCCTCTTCTTTGACCGGGGCGCTCGGGCCGTTGTTGGGTTGTCATTCCTTTGCCGGGTGAAAGGAGCGAGCAAATTCCTTTGGTAATCTTGATTTTCTACAGCATGTTGCTCCAAAATTTCAATCAGAGCATCCTTCTCTCTCAGTAGTTGCTGTATTTGGATACACTCTATGTTGAGGGTACGGTACTTGTTTTTCCAAGACCTCCTTTCCTTTTGAACTTTGTTGAGAGTAACCTGAAGCTTTTCAGTTTCCGTCATGAAGTACATGACAGATTCCCTCGGCGGAAGAATTCCGTAACGAGGATAAGGCATCTTTAGCTTGAGAGCTCTAGTTTGTACCCAATGGAGATAAGGCTCCACCGAGACACAGTCCGGTTTTCCTAGAGACTCTCATCCTTTCTTATGAACATGCTTCCAAGCATGCACTATTTCCATCTTCAGTGCTCTGTCATTTTCTCCTTCCTTGAAGAAAAGACCCTCCAGATGAGCGTTCTGCGGAACGAGCCTCATCGGGTATCCAAATTGACGACGAACCAATATCGGGTGATAATTGATTCCTCCTTTAGTTCCTATGAGGGGCACGTTGGGGAAGTTTCCACAACGATCAATGATCCTCATTCCATCATAAATCCTAATGCACCATTCTATATCAGAGTTGGTAAGAGACATGATCTTCTGCGACCAGCGTAAGACACCCTTACAATCCCAAAAAGCAGCAGACTTAGGCAAATGGGAGATAAACCATTTGTAGAGCAAAGGTACACAACATGTGATCTCCCCTCCGCGGTACATATTTCCTAAGTGTACAGAATGATACGCATCTGCGAGCAACGTCGGCATAGGGTTTCCAATGAGAAAAACCTTAATAGCGTTGATATTAACGAAGTTATTGATGTTGGGAAACAAAAATAATCCGTAGGTGAGTAAGACAAAGATGCTTTCAAAAGCAGTCTCGTTCCCTATACTAGCGAAGTACAGAGCTTTCTTTGTTAAGAATTGGGCTGGCAAACCCTGGATGCCACCCTTGGTAGTCAGGTGAGTCCTGACCTCAGACTCGTCCAAATGAATTGCTCTTGCAATGGTCTAATTCTTTGGAATTTCTTCCAGTCCAGAAAATGGAGCTCGATCAGTGATATGTAGATCCACCAGATGAGAATACTCCTCCAGCGTTGGTGCCAGCTGGTAATCCGAGAATGTAAAACAGTGATAAACCGGATCGTAGAATTGAACGAGCGCGTCCATGATTCCCTTAATCATATGGATTCTTAACAGAGGCAACAGACCTCTGTACTTGGCTCTGAAAGCCTCTGGGTTAGTGATCATTCTCGCCAAACCTCTCAGATCCTCTAGTTTTGGAGCCTTGAAGGTATACTGGTGAGTTCTCCTTCTACCGAAATCCATCGGTACAATCCTTTTTCTCTGATATTTGCAATCGCAGTCTTAGTTTAATTTGAAAAACAGAGAGACTAGAAGAGAAATATTTTGAATGTTTTAATGTTTTTTAGATGAATGCATGAATGCAGCACACAAAAACATAGAAAACACATGGGGTCAGAGGGTCGTTGTCATGAAGTCAAGGCTTTACCCATCCCCAAAGGTTTACTAAGGTGATTTTTGTACCTGTACTCATTATCATTAGCTCCTCCCAGGAAGGCAGACAACAAGCGGATCGCCAGCGAGTTGTGTGCAATCTTAGAGTAAGTGCTATTCACCGAGAATAGATCACCAGCCTCAAATGAGGGTAGTATCGCGTAACAACTATTTCCGATAGTTTTCGCACTACGAAAGGGTTGGTTTTCCTAGGTGTATACTCAATCTCACCACATACGGCATCACCCGTATTCCCAGTAGCAGAAAAATAAACACATATAGCAATTAGGAAAAACAGTATATATATTTGTCTTAAACATCCTAGACCTAAGAAGCGGAAAATCTTAAGTTCCTGACAGAAATGGATCCCCGGCGGAGTCACCAATCTGTGGTATTCACACAAGTGAAGAGAAGGAAGACGGTGCCTAGATCTAACTTTGAAGAGCCCCGCGGTGGGCGCCACTTTTCTGTAGCTAGCGATTTTGGACGTGGTTCTTAAGCACTGGTCGCTCTCTGCGGTTGAGTTTACTATAGGTCGATTCATTTTTTATCCTATTGTAAACTGACTAAGGAAGGGAAATAGATGTCTCCAATTAACCCTGCTTGCATACTGAATTTAAACAGCGGTCTGTTAAGTTACGAATGCTACAATGTGGGGGCCTTTGTACTGGTTATTTGTATTTTCGCCAATACGGTTTTCTTTCTTTTTATCTAGGCAAAGGGTTTCTGACAGGGAATAAGGATTAGGATGTTAGGACTGATGTTTTGAATTACTGCTTTTGAGTGATGGGATTTGGGTTTTTGTTTAGTGTGCTCGCTAAGATCTTTTCTTTCGATCTTATGCCTACGTACTCCCGTTTACCGAAACAGGGAAATCAGAGCGTTCGTAGTTCCTCCTAGTCTATGGGAGGAAATGGGGTTTTGGTGTCTTGTTCAAAGCCCAAGACGTGAAGCGAAAGGTTGTTTATATCTTGTTCAAAGCCCAAGATGTGAAGCTGAAAGGTCTCAACTTTAGAGAGAATCTGTCATCTCTAAAGAGGGAAGAAGGAGAATTACTTTAACCGGGATACGTGGATCCTAGCAATGCCATAATTTTTGAAGAAGGGGTTTTTAACCTGAAGGAGAAGACTTTAACTCAGTATAAAGCAACGCCATCTTTCCTTAGGAATTCCTCATGCTAAAAGAAGGACAGTGGCATGGATATAGACGATCCAGAGGCTTGCCGCTTACAGCGATTAGATGAAAGGGAAGGAGTTGTTGATGTTTGTGTACTGTGAACGAGGCACAGGTTTGATGCTAAAAGGTTGATTGGATCAACCAGTGGTTTTCTTATATGAAGCCTAAGAGGAGGCTGATATGTGTCTCGTACAAAGCCCGAGAGAGAGGCTAAAAGGGTGACTCAACAAGAGAATCTTTTATACTCAACAAGAGAGTGTTTTTGTATCTCGTACAAAGCCCGAGATGGAGGCTAAAGTTTGTTTGGCTAAAAAAAGAACCTTTTTGTATCTCGTATAAAGCCCGAGATGGAGGCGAAAAGGTGATTGACTCAACGAGGGAGTCTCTTTATGTGTCTCGTACAAAGCCCGAGAGAGAGGCTAAAAGAGTTTGCTCCGCTGGGGAGAATCATTTTATGACATGAAAGTCTTATTTGAGGCCAATGTAATTTGTGTTTTATCTCTTGCTTTATTTGCTCTATTAGACTTGTATATGGTTGGGCTATTAGAGTTTAGAAAGGTCTCATTTATTTTGTAATTAGACTAAGTTTCCTTAATGAATGAAGCTTTGATTATTGAAAAAAAAAAGTTTTAACATTCATTTTATTTAGTATACAACGAGAATAAGCATCCATCCTATCCATTAACAAACTGAAATACACACTGCTAAACATTATTATAAAACAGCAAAAGATGTACTCATCCTGTATAGAAGACACAGAATATCATCCTGCAAAAATTAATTAATTTTAGTACTTTGAAACAATATCAAAGTATTATAATTTATCATGGAATAAATTGCATACAGGGGCAGCAAATAAATGGTCAGGATATATCTACTAATAGAGAAATAGAAGAAGATTTAATATGTTTATATATCATATCCCCTTGATATCCATAAATAGTGAATGACCAATATGATACAAAACATAGGAATACTTTAGTTATAAAAAAATAAGAAAGAATAGGAGTCGGTGCCTGTTTATCATTGATCCACTTTAGAGCAACTAGACAGCTGCATTCACTCCTTCCTCCACTTGAAGGTCTTTTAGACCAAATTTTACCCCTTAGATGTCATAACATCTTGCATTGACATTTAGGTTCAATCATCTATGCATTGTTAACTAACCATTTTATTTTGCAAGTTAGTTTCTTCTGTGAAAAGCCAGGACTTATACATAGAGGAGGACAAAGTCTCCTAAGCCAAGCTCACACATGAATCAAGGAAGTTACCTGTTCAAAAAGACAATTATGGCTCCAAATGTAACCATGTGAGCTCACCTACATCCTAGAGGTCTTGCTCAACAAAAATTCAAGTGTGGCTGGCTCTCATCACCAAGTGCATTGAGCCGCAAGTTTAATTACCCTGCCTCCAATTAGGGTTTTGTTATGACAAGAAAATCACGACCCTTGACATTGATCAAGAGTTGTTCTCAAACCCTGGGACATGACTCCATGTGATAGTAGACATCCCTAGAGACCATCTATGAGCCTTAGATGTGATTAAAGAAGCAAGATCATCAGAGATCATTCAAGTGCATTCACAAGTGAAATTAGGGTTTTGACTGAGACTCTAACCTTTGAGATTTTGATCCAAAATGAAGCATCCAAGTCCTCAATCTATCATGACATGTCTCATTGATGAGTTAAGGCATGAGAAATCAAGTTTTGAAAGGTTTCTTGCAAAGAGGGCAATGTTTGGTCCTTGAAACTTTCTAAGTATGGAAAATTCACTTCTTGTACAAAATTGGGAAGGTTATAACTTTCAAACCACACATCCAAATTAGGAGACTCAAATATCAAATTGAAGCTCTTTCCATGATCTTCAAAGTGTATTAGAGGACATCTCTTAAAAAAATGCATGGTTTTTAAGTTAAGTTGCCTTTGGGACTTAGTGAAATTTTCAGCATTTTGCCCCAATTTTGAACACTACTTCATTACTGTTTTTCACCTAGTTCCAAATTCCAAATCAAAAATATTTGAACATGAAAGTTGTTCCTTGTTCTTCAAGCTTTCCAAGCATGTGTAGAACTCCTCATTTGGATAAACCAATCTCAAGATATGATGTCCTAAAGATGGGTCTTTCAAGTTGTGAAAATTTCATAACTTAGAATTTTTTCTAAGTTTTTGGACAACTCTTTATACCTAACTTCATGGGCGATTTTCTAATGATTCCAAGCCTCATTTCAAGATTTCTTCCACATGAAACTTGTTCTATTAAATGCCTACTTTGCAAAGGATCATAAACCTCACAATTTGGATGCATGGTTATTAAGTTATGGTGCACTAAAGTTGGCATGTTGGCATTTTGTATTGCACTTAGAAAAATCAGAATGTCACCAAAACCTTCACTTTTTCTGATTTTTAGAGGCCAGCCTAACTTCATTTGGACCTTTGCCATGATTTTATCAAGTTGCACATTAAAATAATATAGCTTATGCAAGGGGAAGGCAAGTGGAGCAAGAGGTGAGAGAAACTTTTCAAAAGAAGAGTATTGTTTATTCCTAATTTCCTTGAGCTATGGTCCAATCCCATCAGTCCACCAAATCAAAACCAAACCCTATAATCTATCAAAGATCTTGGAGATTTTGAACCAAAACCAGCTCACACGATGGAATAGAAAAAGGAAATTTTGGGCAAGTTGCACCTTCTGCCCATACCACAGCCCTTCCATTTTCTCTTATAAATAGAGGATGGAACTTCAATGGAACGAGGGGAACCAGAACAAGAACATCACCATTCTCTCATTACGCTTATCACAAAAAATTGCTCTCTCTTGGTCTAACAACAAACAACCAAGAACACCAACATTCTCACTACACTTTTTACAACACCATAAACCCATCCTTGTGCAACAACACAATAAACACTCCCTCATTACATCATACACCTGTTCTTTCTTGGTCTGGCAATACAAGCAGGACTCGAGGAAACCACAACCCTTCTCATTCTTACTCTGTTGCAAAAGCATCATAAGCTTGTTTCTCTTGGTGACAACAAACAACCAAAACCTTAAACAAAAACACTTAAAACTTCTCTCATAACCTTCATTCTCCTTCGGAGGACACACACGAGTAGACCAAGAACACCACCACTTGCAAACTCTTGCTTTGTGCAACCCTCTAAAATAACATCATAACCACTCCACAAACAAATACACAACCACATCAGACCCACCAATACAATAGCTATCAACACTACACACAACAAACAAAACACATCACATTTAGAGAGGAGAGACAAATCAGGAAAGCTCCAAACAAGAGCTTTAGGCTGAGGTCTCGCAAAGAAGTTCACACCATCATTTTTCGTTCAAATATCGGGTTCAGAGGTTGAGGAGTATTTTTCTTTCAGGAAGTCATTGTTTTACTATCTCCAAGAGGTAACTTTTGTCTTTAATTAAAACTTACCACGAGCACATTACAAACCATTAACTTATGAACTAGGAATCTCCTCTATGAAAAATGATTTGTGTCTGTTTGTTTCATGTCTTTTATTACGGATGTCTTTTATTATTGTTGCCTTTATGATTCCCCTTAGCTTAGCCTGGTTTTATGATGAGTGTGTTCAATGTTACGATTTATTATTACCATGTTGTTAATCCTGGCAGAGTGTAGAACAACTTGGCTCTTCATTTTTATAGTTTCATGGAGGAACGAATGATGGGGGGGGGGGGGGCTGTGTCTTGTTTATGGTTGTTGATCGTGAGAGAGAGGTAAAAAGGTTTGAAAGAAAAATAGGGAAACAAGTGAGGTTGTTGATTCGTTTGTTTTCATAATAGTTGTATGTGGGTTGCACGTTTGCATGGGAAAAAGGACGTCGTGGCAGTGATTGAATGAGCATGGCATGTTATTTTGTCATCTTGTTATTAAAGACCACATGACCAATTAAGAATGGTCTGCTAGCATTAGCGTGTTTTTTTTATTATTCATATGTTTTCAAATCCTTTTACCAAGCGCGTTGGCTTATAAGTTATTAGGGATGGATATACATCGGATGTATAACCACCCCAGTGGTAGAAGAAGCACGTTGTGACTAAGATGTCTGGAGTTCGAATCCCCCTCGCCCCATACATCCTTTTGTTCAATTTTATTTTCACCCCTCCTATTTTCCAACATGGGACAGAATGCTAATACCACCCCCATTTGGCCCAGGCATTGATTGAGTTTTTTAGGTCATTTTAATGCACCCCCTGTTCTATCTTTTTCCCCTTTATTTTTGTTTTTATTTTCATTTTTTTAAATAGTTTCTACTAATGAAAATTCACCAAAAAACTCTTGTTAATATTTTTGACGTCCAATCTAATTCTCTAAAACTTTTATTTATTTTATTTTTTATTTTTGTTTTTTTTTTTATTTTCACATTATTACAATAGTTATTTTAATCTAGTGAAATTGAGATTCTTGTTCCAAATCTTAAATTTGAATTTATTGTCCTTCAAAACTTTTTGGATGAATTTCTAAGATATTTTTAGGACATTTTTTAGATTACTTTGAGTAAGTTATAATCTTGTTAAGAACTTTTTCGAGAGCTTTATTTGAATTTTGTTAACTCCTCACCTTTCCATATACTTCAATTTGGATTTAAGCCTTGGCCATAACTTGTGGCATCTTTTAGAATTTCCTTACAAGATGACTTTGTGTTGACATGATCGTCCTCACTCTTAGCTTCATAGTTCTTAAATACTTTGCTATACTTGTGTTCATTTACTCATGATTGTATTGAACTATTGATATAGTCATACATGGATGTACATATCATGTGTTGATGTTATCTTCACTTGATTAATGCTTATCATTTGAATTCTCGAACTTATATTATTCATTTCAAACTCAATTCCCTTTGTGACATTCTTGTCCATAAGTAGTTGTTATCCTCCCTCCTTGACCTCATAGTCATAGGATACCAGCCTTGACCTCATAGTCATAGGATACCAGCCTTGACCTCATAGTCATGGCCACCTTCATCCTTGACCTCATAGTCATAGGATACCAGTCTTGGCCTCATAGCCATCTTACCATCCTGACCTCATAGTCATTTGTAACATCATACCTTGGCCTCATAGAAATTTAATATTACAACTTAGACTTAGAGAGTTTCTTAAACTCTATATGAGCCCATACACATTCCCCTAGGAACTTTGGCCATAGTCAATGGTTCCTCTCTCACCCTTAGTTAGGTTAGTACTACGGTTACTCTGATTCTTTATTAAGATACGTAGGCATAAGATGCAACGTCTACCTTAGCACATTTCCATTAGCAAGCAAATAATAACTTAACAGAAATACTAACAAGAGGTTCCTGTAGAGTACTACAGATACTTAGGGTGCTAATACCTTCCCTTAGTATAACCAACCCCCGAACCTTAGATCTCTTAGCTGTGTCTCTACATAGCGCACATAGGGTTTTTCGATCTTTGCCATTTCCTTTGGATAAATCAAAGCTCGGTGGTGAATTTTATGTTTTGTGATTCAAGTTAATTCAATAGCTTGATATCTGATTCTCACTGCAACAGAAAATGGCGACTTCACTAGGGAGTTTCCCCTAAGAGGGTTAAGCCCACCTTGTTTGTATTTGTGTTATTTATATGTTTGTTTTCTTGTACATTTGTGTATTCATATCTGTATATTTGCCTGTTGTGCTTGGGTTTTTTTTGTGTGCAGGGTTGTTACTTTGAGTGGTGAGATAAGTCCTAACCCGGACTTGAGATCACTTATGATAAGATTGAGGTGTAATCAATAGTTGGTTGTTGGGAGTAGTCCTAACAATTTATGGCATATGAGGACCACACTCAGTTGAGGCCCTTTGGGATTGTTGATGTCTGATGTGAGTAGTCGCATTGATGTCACTCTTCCCGATTGGAGAGCTCGTGATTCTGAGGACCGTAGTTACCTTCACCCTACTTGGCCTTTTTAGGACGTAGTGCGATGGCTATGAGGGAGTAGTCCCAAATGGTTGATACACGATACTACACTCAGAAGAGTTTATCTTGAGAATATTATTAACCCGCGTGAGTAGTCACGTAGGCCGATAATATCCGAAAGATTTACGATGACTCTGGGAACTTCTTAGATCCCTATTTTACAGATACAAGAACCCTAGTACACACCCTGTGATTGGTTCTTTACCCAGACTCCATGCTGTGATTTCGAACCCTTGATCCTGTTGCATGTGTTTTGCATCCTGTTTGCATTGCATTGCATATCATTTGCATCTTTGCATGTTTCATTGCATATGTCTGTTTGTCCAGTGGCTCATTTCCAGCTGTCTCTATCTTCCAGTGTCACCTGTGAGTCGTCAACCTGATTCCTCGACATCGATACCTGACTAGAGCATACTACAGACCCAAGATGTCAGAACAAGAGGCACACAATGTTGAGGTCCGAATGGAAATCGATGACATTAAGTCAAGCATGACTAAATTCACTGAGATGCTTCAAGTTTTGATTGCTAGAGGAGAGCAACCCCAAAGAAGTGTCGTCCAGGAAGTTTCAAGCGCTGAACCTCCACCGGTTCAAATGCCACCTTCAACTTGGCCAGAGTTCGGTTTACCTCCCAACTACTCTCCACCGATTGCATCTACTGCTATGGCTGATCAGACTGTTATGCCTATATTTCAAGCTCCTATTTTCGCCGAGCCCAGATCTGTGGTCCATGCTGTTCCATAGGCTGTTCGAGCTTCTTTTGAGAATCCCCTCTTTGAGTACAATGCTGCCAGTGCTCAGGGAGAAGACTGTGAAGACTTTGTTGAACCTGAAGTTGTCCGTGAGCAGTTTCAGACCTTAGACAAAAGACTCAAAGACGTTGAGGGTAATGACTTCTTTAATGTGGATGCAGACAACATGTGCTTAGTGTCTGACCTTGTTATGTCTGCTAAGTTCTAAACTCCAGAATTTGTGAAGTACAAGGGCCATTCTTGTCCAAGGGCTCATTTGGTCATGTATTTTCGCAAGATGGCTGCTTATACCAAAAATCAGAAGCTGCTTATCCACTATTTTCAGGATAGTTTGAGTGAAGCATCACTCAAATGGTATATGGGTCTAGAGAAAAACTCAATTTACTGCTTCCAAGATCTTGTAAATGCCTTCATGAAGCAGTATAAGTATAACCTTGACCTGGCTACTGATTGCCGCCAACTGCAAAACATGATTCAGCATGAGAAGGAATCTTTTAAGGAGTATGCTCAACGCTGGAGGAAGTTGGCTTCCCAAGTTGAACCTCCTTTGGTTGAGAAAGAATTGACTGGAATGTTCATGGATACTCTGTCCACATTCTATTTGGAGAAGACGATTGGAAGTGTTTCCTCCAATTTCACTGATTTGGTTACTATCGTTTAGAGACTCGAGGAAGGACTTAAGAAAGGAAAAGTGTCAAAAGCTGTTGAATCTTCCAATACTATGAAGAAATCTTATGGAAACTTCCAGAAGAAAAGAGAAGATCAGACTAACGCTGTTGTGGTTGAAGTGAGAAGGCCTCGTCCCTAACCTCAGTGTGTTATTCACCCTACTATTGCTACTGTTACACCCGTGGTTATTGCTCCATACCCAGCTCAAGCTCCCTAACATCCGGCTGCAGACAAAACCAATACCGTATTAAGAATCATTTTGATCCTATTCCCATGACATACACCGAGCTTTATTCTGATACGGTTCAGCAAGGTTTGATTACCACAAGGCATGTGCCTCCTCCTCCAAATCCTCTTCCAGCCGACTATAGGGCTGATCTTCGTTGTGAATACCATCAAGGTGGTGCAGGCCATAACTTGGAAGGTTGCTTTGCATTGAAGGCTAAAGTACAAGAATTGATGAGAAACAAAATCCTATCCTTTAAGGACAATCCAAATGTTCAGAGTAATCCTCTACCAGGGCACGCCAAGTGAAGCCTCAGTCGACTTTAGCTCAGCTACTTCTTAAAGACATGACAGCTCATCCTTGAGTTTAACTAGTCATTGAGCCTTGTTTCTTATTGTTTGCATTTTCCTTATTTTGTTCTAGTTGTTTGCCTTCAAATTATGTTTGTACTTTCGTGATTAATGAAATGAGCATTGCAACTTTTGATTCAATTCATTTTGTCCACTATTTACATCTTTATGCTTTCTTTTGTAAAATGTTTTTTTTATTATGCAAAGATTGGAGGGAGGATGATGAAAACATTATACCCATAATTTCCGTTGTATGCTTTCAAATAAACTTTGCTGACGATGTAAGGCATTATTTCACATTCCCCTAAACACTAGAGAAATAAGGAAGATAGTCCCCCGTTAACCCCTTTGAGCCTTGAAGTAGGATTTTTCTTTTCTATACAAATAAAAACCCACAAATCTTAAATTGGGGCAGGGTAGTTCTCAGTTAACTTGGCTGTGTGTCCATACAAAATACCTGTCACATAAAAGTTGCACTCATAAGTTTTCCTTCGCACACAGCAAGCAAGCGTCGAAGATGTCTTTCAAGTCAAATGACAATGATGGTTCACTGTAATCATTAAGCCAGATGTTCACAACCTTTCAACTCTTCCAAATTAAATGAATAAATGTAGTACAATTTGTTCCTAGAGTGATAAATGAAGAAGAATCGTCAAGAAACCCTTACTCAAAGAATGAGTTGAGTCCCTTTCAAGGCAAAAGCTAAGAAAGATGGGAAGCTCATGAGCTTGCCTTATAAAAAAATAAAAATAAAAATAAAAAGCTCAAAGTTTGTATGACAACCCAAAAAGAGGAAACCTTTAAATTTTCATCCTGAAAGTCCTCAATGGCAAAAATTGGAGAGGAAGCAGTGACTGCCATCTCAAGTCCATTGAATTTTGGACCATCATCATTATCATCATCAGTGCAATTCCTAGCCTATGGGAATATGAATGTATATCATGTTTTAACTGAGCTTAGGATTGGAAGTTCATCACGAAGATTGGGTGGGCACAAATAAACTTTGAGCCTTTATCCTTTGTTTCTTAAACCATGAACCAGACCAAGTTATGACCCTTAAAAGACCTAACTAAAGCAAGGTTATTTTGAAAGCATACTACAGCAAGGTTGCGTAAACTGACTCCCAAAGATCTTTGCAGGTCACTACACTTGTGCTTCACCTTTCACTTTTAAATGTCTTGAATCGCCGTGTTCAGACCAATAACTCATTTTGTTTTGCATCTTTCAAAAAAATTGATTTGATTTCATAGTTGCATGAACTCTAAAATTACCATGTTGGTACAAATACTTTTGTTTGCAAACTGGCTTTCTTCTCAAGGAATTTTCAAACAATTAAGAAACTTAGTTGGTGATCCTATCAGGGGCAAGTTCTTTCCAAATCCTGTCGAAGAATCAGTTCAAGATTTCTTGTTTAGGGGTAAGCCCTTCTTAGAATTGGTTTATCCAGGAGACTTTTCAAGCCTCAAACTGGGGCAAGCTTTCCAAAGAGCACCATGAAACAGTCAGTTACAAAAACAGACAAATTGAAGAAATGATCAGTTCATCTACAACAGTCAGCTAATCTGGGGCAATTAATTTGAAGAATCCCCATGCAACTTTCCATTCTTCCTACAAAGAGCATCACTTGATACAGTTTACCAGTGTGGCAGAGATGTGTCCAACAATAACATCTCTAGTCCCCAAGCAGAATGACAGTGATCCTCGTGTTGAGGAATCAGTCTTCCAATCTTGTTTTCTCCCCAAAAGAGTCGAGCGGTGTCGTCAGTATATGCATTTGCATTTGATCATATATCATCTGCATAATTCATATACATATGCATATCATGAGTGTTTCATCCTCATTTGCATTTCTCTCGAGGTCGTGTCGTTAGCCACGTCTTACCTTACCAAAACGTTAATTGTCCTTTTCATTCAGTGTCATTCTCTTGCACATCTAATCCTGTTGATAGATCTTGGTCTTCTCTCATTCCAGTGTTATTCCTGTATCTTTATATTCTCTTACTCCAGTGTCATTCCTAGATGTCCGTCTCTTGTGATCTCTAGTGCCATTCCTGGATATCTTGTTCCTCTTGTTTCTCCCAGTGCTATTCCTGGAAGTTTTGCCTCTCTTCTGTAATCCTCATCAAATTTGCTTGGATATCTTTCAGTGTCATTTCTGAAAGTCTTATCTATTCATTCAGTGCCATTCCTGGATGTCCTTCTCACTATCATTTGATACCTTTCCTGAATATAGTGATTTGCCTTTACTTTCAGTACCATTCCTGAAAGTTCACAGTCATTCAATGCTTTCTTGGATACTATGATTCCTTTTATCCAATGCTTTCTTGGATTTCACCTTTTTCCACATTCATCCAATGCTTTCTTGGATATTGCGATTCCTTTTATCCAATGCTTTCATGGGTATCCCCTTGTTCATATTCGTTCAATACTTTCTTGGACGTTGTGGTTTCTTTTTATCCAATGCCTTCTTGGATTTCACCTTTTGTCTCATTTACATTTGATGCCTTCTCAGATATTATGAGTTTACCTTTCATTCAAAGCCATTATTGGATGATCGGTTTCTTTGCATCCAATGCTATCTTGGACCCCGGTTTGTTCACTTTTATCTAAAGCCATTATTAGATATTGTGATTTGTACCCTTCATTCAAAGCCATTATTTAATGTCTGGTGTCCTTTTATCCAATGCTTTCTTGGATCTCTACCTTTCTCACGTTTATTTGATGCCTTCTCAGATATTGTGATTTGTACCTTTCGTTCAAAGCCATTATTGGATGATTGTTTCTTTTCACCCAATGCCTTCTTGGATTACCCTTGTTTGCTCACTTTCATCTGATGCCATTCTCAGATATTGTGATTGTACCTTTCATTCAAAGCCATTATTGGTTGATTATTTTCTTTATATCCAATGGCTTCTTGGATCCCTGCTTTGTTCACTTTTATCTAAAGCCATTATTAGATATTGTGATTTGTACCTTTCATTCAAAGCCATCATTGGATATCTGGTTTCTTTTGCCATCTGATGTTTTTTCGGATGTGCCTTTCTCTGTCTTTCCTGGATTTTCTTAAAGATCACGTTTAAACTCTTCAGTATAAGAAAATCCCAGAAAAACTTTTGTTGATGTCTATCCTTTTATTTCAAACTACTCCCCAGTAGAGATCATGTCTTCTTTCCGGTTTCATGCCCAGTAAAGAGTGTGTTTTTATTTCCCCCAGTGTTTCCTCAGAGTCTCCTCAGTGAGTCCCTTTTGTTGGTCATTCTGTATCCCCAGTGAGTCTTCCTCATGGATACTAACCTTTATCCTTCCCCAGTAAGCTCATCTATGGTGGTTTACTCCTTATCTGTTGGTGTTTTGTTTGTCTGCACCTTTGCATCTATCATGACATCATATCATCATACTAGAAGTTCATGGCATCTCAGCATTTGCATGACTGCTGCTTGTCCTTAGCATCTGCATTCCATCTAAGGGAAAAATTTTCGGTTTGCTATATTTAAATACCTTTCACCTGGATATCCCGAGAGCCTTCTTTCCCCGTGCCAATCCGATAAAGCTATTTAAATAGGGGCAACTGTTGTACCCCAAATTTTACCCCTTAGATGTCATAACATCTTGCATTGACATTTAGGTTCATCATCTATGCATTGTTAACTAACCATTTCATTTTGCAAGTTTGTTTCTTCTGTGAAAAGCCAGGACTTATACAAAGAGGAGGGCAAAGTCTCCTAAGCCAAGCTCACACATGAATCAAGGCAGTTACCAGTTCAAAAAGACAATTAAGGCTCCAAATGTAACCATGTGAGCTCACCTACATCCTAGAGGTCTTACTCAACAAAAAATCAAGTGTGGTTGGCTCTCATCACCAAGTGCATTGAGCCACAAGTTCACCCTGCCTCCAATTAGGGTTTTGTTATGACAAGACAATCATGACCCTTGACATTGATCAAGAGTTGTTCTCAAACCCTGGGACATGACTCCATGTGATAGTAGACATCCCTAGAGACCATCTATGAGCCTTAGATGTGATTAATGAAGCAAGCTCATCAGAGATCATTCAAGTGCATTCACAAGTGAAATTAGAATTTTGACTAAGACTCTAACCTTTGAGATTTTGATCCAAAATGAAGCATCTAAGTCCTCAATCCATCATGACATGTCTCATTGATGAGTTAAGGCATGAGAAATCAAGTTTTGAAATATTTCTTGCAAAGAGGGCAATGTTTGGTCCTTGAAACTTTCTAAGTATGGAAAATTCACTTCTTGTGCAAAATTGGGAAGGTCATAACTTTCAAACCACGCATCCAAATTAGGTGACTCAAAGCTCAAATGGAAGCTCTTTCCATGATCTTCAAAGTGTATTAGAGGACCTCTCTTCAAAAAATGCATGGTTTTTAAGTTATGAGACTTGGAAGATAAGTTGCCTTTGGGACTTAGTGAAATTTTCAGCATTTTGCCCCAATTTTGAAAACTACTTCATGGCTGTTTTTCACCTAGTTCCAAATTCCAAATAAAAAATCTTTGAACATGAAAGTTGTTCCTTGTTCTTCAAGCTTTCCAAGCATGTGTAGAACTCCTCATTTGGATAAACCAATCTCAAGATATGATGTCCTAAAGATGGGTGTTTCAAGTTGTGAAAATTTCATAACTTCGAATTTTTTTCTAAGTTTTTTGGACAGCTCTTTGTACCTAACTTCATGGGAGATTTTCTAATGATTCCAAGCCTCATTTCAAGATTTCTTCCTCATGAAACTTGTTCTATCAAATGCCTGCTTTGCAAAGGATCAAAAACCTCACAATTTGGACGCATAATTATTAAGTTATGGTGCACTTAAGTTGGTATGTTGTCATTTTGTATTGCACTTAGAAAAATCAGAATGTCACCAAAACCATCACTTTTTCTGATGTTTAGAGGCCAACCTAACTTCATTTGGACCTTTGCCATGATTTTATCAAGTTGCACATTAAAATAATATAGCTTATGTAATGGGAAGGCAAGTGGAGCAAGAGGTGAGAGAAACTTTTCAAAACAAAAGCATTGTTTATTCCTATTTTCCTTGAGCCATGGTCCAATCCCATCAGTCCACCAAATCAAAACCAAACCCTTTAATCTATCAGAGATCTTGGAGATTTTAAACCAAAACCAGCTCACACGATGGAAAAGAAAAAGGAGATTTTGGGCAAGTTGCACCTTCTGCCCATACCTCAGCCCTTCCATTTTCTCTTGTAAATAAAGGATGGAACTTCAATGGTGTAGCGAGCGAATTTGGGACGCGGTTCTTAGGCGTTGTCGCTCTCTGGGTGTTACTACAGTTCGATTCATTTTTTATTCTATTGAAGCTGATGAAGGAAGGGAAATAGATGTCTCCAATTAACCCTGCTTGCATACTGAGTTTAAACAGCGGTCTGTTAGGTTACGGATGCTATATGGTAATGGGGCCTTTTTCTTACTTATTTAAGGTTGAAATGATGAGATTGTTCATGAGGAATTTGTTAGTATATTGCGCCAGATTAGGTGAAGATAGGGGACTTTAGGGTTTTTTATTTAGTGTGCTCGCTAAGATTTTTCTTTCAATCTTATGCCTACGTATTCCTGTTTTCTGAAACAGGGAAATCAGAGCGATCGTAGTTCCTCCTATTCTACGGGAGGAAATGGTGTTTTGGTGTCTTGTTCAAAGCCCAAGACGTGAAGCTAAAGGTGGTTTGTATCTTGTTCAAAGCCCAAGATGTGAAGTTGAAGGGTCTATTTGTATCTTGTTCAAAGCCCAAGATGTGAAGCTAAAAGTGATTTGTATCTTGTTCAAAGCCCAAGATATGAAGCTGAATGTTTTCGACTTTAGAGAGAATTTGTCATCCCTAAAGAGGGGTTTGTCTGTCACAACTGTTGGGTGACTGTTTACAAAGGAGAATTACTTTAACTGGGATATGTGAATCCAACAATGCCATAATTTCCTTTATAGGGGATTTCCAACCTGAAGGAGAAGACTTTAACTCAGTGTAGAGCAATGCCATATTTCCTTAGGAATTTCTCATGCTAAAAGAGGGACATTGGCATGGATGTAAATGATCCAGAGGCTTGCCGCTTACAGCAATTAGATGAAGGGAAAGGAGTTGTTGGTGTTTGTGTACTGTAAATGAGGCACAACTTTGATGCTAAAAGGTTGATTGGCTCAACCAGGGTTTTCTTATACAAAGCCTAAGAGGAGGCTATTGGCCCAACAAGAGGGTGTTTTTGTGTGTCTCGTACGAAGCCCGAGAGAGAGACTAAAAGGCTTGACTCAACAAGAGAGTGCTTTTATATGTGTCTTGTACGAAGCCCAAGAAGGAAGCTAAAAGTTGTTTGACTCAACAAGAGAGTCTTCTGTATCTCCTATGAAGCCCGAGATGAAGGCTAAAAGTTGTTTGACTCAACAAGAAAGTCTTTTGTATCTCGTACAAAGCCCGAGATGGAGGCTAAAGATGTTTGTCTCAACAAGAGAGTTTTTGTATCTCGTACGAAGCCCGAGATAGAGGCTAAAAATGTTTTTTCAGTTGAGTGACAGGTCCAATATGCTGATTTGAAGAGAAAATCAGTTCTTATATGAGTAATATGGTACACAGGGATTTGATTCGAGGATCAAGGTTATTTCTCGTTCTTTAAGGAAATGGGAAATCCAAAGGGTATTGAGACTGTCCGAGTCTGCGGGTTTTATCCTTTTTTTGAAAGGAGCTTGAGACTGTCTTTGAGACTCAAAGAAATTAGACTGTCCAAGTCTAGAGTTTTATCTCTTGTACTATGCTTTAAGAAACAGTAGTAGGATCTAGACTCTTTGAAAGACTGTTTTATTGAGATGACTAATTTCTTTTCCTATACCTCTAGGAGGTCGTCGGGACAATTTGGACGAAGCCCAAGAGGAGGCTGGAAACTTTTAAGAAGCCGAGGGATAGTTTGTACGAAGCCTAAGAGGAGGCTATCATTCTCGGAGGAAGAAATCATTTATACAAAGCCTAAGAGGAGGCTGTGAATACTTCTAAGAAGCCGACGGGTCCTTGTACAACGCCCAAGAGGAGGCGGGGATGCTTTTAAGAAGCCTGTGGGTCCCCAAACCCCAAAAAGTTCAAGACATACTATTCACTGAGAATAGATCAAGCCAGGAAACTTCGAGAATTTGGAAGAAACTCAAGAGATGCCATTCACGGAGAAGAGATCATCTCTGGGGAGTTAGAGTTTCTTGACAATTCCTAAGGAGGACAGCCGAAGAGAAGACTGTATTTGGTGCTCCTATGGGGGATCTAGTTTTGTCTATTTCTAAGAGTGATCGACTGGGCTTATTGCTAGACGTAGTTGTCAGGGAAACTCTAAATATCTATATTATTATTACACAGTTGATATGAGTTTATGAAAGAAGACTTACAGCGAAACAACCCCACAGTACAGTTATATGTATATGAAAGCGGTAAATGAAAGTGTATTAACACTTACTTGGTTCTAGAGCTTCCATGTTGTTGGGTTAGTTGTTCAACAAAGAAAAATTAAAAACAACATTATATTCAAAATCAAAGGAGAAAGTGCTTTGAAATGAAACATCGGGGCTTACAGCTCAAGAAGAGGCCCAAGGTTTTATCAGTGATGGCACTGTTGTTTTTTTACATAGGGACTTATACAAGTGACTGAGGCCCAAGAAAGGTTTTTCTGTACAAAGGGGTGGGTCTTATACTCTCTCAAGAGGCCCAAAGAGTTTTAAAGAAAAGGAATTGGGCTTATAACACGAGGGTAGGTCCAGATGATTTTTCGTTTGAAATGGCGATCGCGCCGAAGTTTCTTTTAACGCCGGAGGACTTATACAACATCTGAGGCCCAAAAATTGTTTGGTTAAAAGGGGGTTGGGTCTTACACTCTAATAGAGGCCCAAAGAGTTTTGAACGGGTCTTATACCTCGAGGAGAGGCCCAAATGGTTTATTTTTAAACGGGCGACGATCGCGCCAAACTTTTTGAAATACAACGGGACTTATACAATAAGTGAGACCCAAAAAAGGTTTTTATTTACAAAGGATTGGGTCTTACACTCTATTAGAGGCCCATGAGTGTTTGAAAATGATTTGTGAGGGTGAAAATCAAAGAAACCCTAATTTTATTCTTTTAAAAGTAAATATTAAAAGAAAATCAAACAAAATACCAAATAAAATTGAATAAACCATTTGTGATTTTGTTTAAGGTTTGAAAAATGAGGGATAATCACAAGAGATATTAAAACTCATTTGATTTTGATTTTTCAAAGTAAATATTCACTTTTAAAATGCTTAAAAACAATTAAAAATGAATTTATTCACAAAAATACTAATCATATTAAATAAATAATATAAATCTAATTTTTTTGTGGAATAAAATATTTCAACATTTTTTTTTATTTTTTGCAAAAAGAACCAATCAAAAATAATTAAAATTGAAAGAGTTATTAATTTTCCAATTAATTAATAAAACATAAAAAAATTGGAAAAATAGCAAAAAATGTGAAAAAACACAAAATGGCATGGGTGAGGTTTGAACCCACGACCTCAAGGTTACAAGGCGCACGCCTTACCACTGGGGTGGTGATACATCCATTGTTTGAAGTGAAACCACAAATATACAAGTCATGCCTTGGTTTTAGGCCTGGCCCAAGGCAAGGCAAGGCAAGTTTTGGCTCAGAAACGTGAAGGTCATAACTTTCTCAATTCTTAATGGTTTGAGACAAAATTTATATGCATTTGGACCATAATTTCACAAGGAATCCAATGGTGGTGGTATTTTTTTTAGATCATACTCCCTCCTCAAAATCCGATAGTGGTTTTGAAAAAGATCTATAATTGCATTTTCTATGCTACACTTTGATACAGGCATGAATTACATGATCAATTGGTTCAACCACAACATATATAACATGTATGAGGTGTGCATGATTAGTAGACTTCAAAGCAATGCATATTTTTGGAAAGTTCAAGTCATGAGGCTTACCTCTTTTTGAGCTTTTTGGAGTTTTTGTGCAATCTGCCAAGCCTCTTGTTCCAGAAATGATTTGATGCTTTGGACACACTTAAATGATCCCTTAGAAGCTTTTAGGATGATTGGAATCAGCTGGTACCTGCAAAAACATAAACTGGCCCTTTCTTGCGAAAGGGGTTAAAAGTGACCAAAATAGCAACTCTCTCAAATGGTGTTCCAGATAGGGGGAACCATTTGGGATAGTTCAAGGATGATATTTGGAGTGTGTTTGAGGTTTTATCTGGTTTGGAAAGTGACTGAATCAAGACATGGCTTGAAAAATGCACAAAAGGCCTATTTTGAGGTTTTGAGAGGCGACTTTGTGATTTTGATGTTACAGGTCACTTGTGAGAGTTTGGATCACCTACATATGATTTTTATGAGGTGTGTGTGTGATTGGTTTGATTGAAGATGCTCTCAAACTCAAAAATTCAGAGTTACCTTGCTAAAGAAGGTATTTTTGCCTAAAGAAAAGGATTTTGAGGAAAGCATCTGTTAGATGGCTTTAGTGTACTCAAACTGAGCACAAATGAGCTCTATTTATAGTAGAGCAAGTTTGTTTTAGGATCAATAGTGAATGGCAACTGCAGCAGAGGTTTGGCCAATGTTGGCAAATGAAAATCCAAGTCTGCTCTAGCCATTAACTAGAGGTTAGGGCACAGAGCTTTGGTTCCCTACTTGTTGGAGGAATCTTGACTGAATTCAATTGAAAATGTGTCAGTCCATGCCACCTCTAATCATCTATTGAATGCTCCAATCCAAAATTGGAGTCTTGTCCCTATTTTAGGCAATTCTAGGTTTGGCAGGCTACTTCTTGTTCCAAGGACTTTGAAGGCTTGGCTCAGTGATTGTCCCCTTTAGATTTGATCCTCAGATGTGTTCAAGATGATGACAAGGCTTGAAATTGGCTAATTTTGGCAAATCGACCAAAAATGCAAAATTATGCCTTGCCTTGGCAGTTTTCAGCAAGGCATTTTGCCACTACCATAACTCTTAGCTCAAATTGAATTTGGTGATGTTCTTGGCCATTTTGGAAAGCCCTCATATGATACAACAACTGTTTAATCGTATTTGGTTTTGATACTTTTTGGATCTAAGTAAAAAATCCCCCTACATTTGGAAAAAAGTGAAGGCAGATTCTGACTTAGTGAAAATTTCACTAAGTGTTGGAAAAAAGTGACATTTTAACTTTTTGTGATTTTGATCATTCCATAACTCAAAATCCCTAATGAATTGGAATGAAGTCTAGTTGAAGTTTTTGTAGAGGGCCATGAGGGCTACAAATTAAGCTTTGGATGGGGAAAAATGGCTTTGTGGTTTAGGAGTTATGATCCTCCAAAGTTGGTACCCTTGCCACTTTGTTCATAACTTAGAAAATTTTCTAAGTTTTTTATGGTTACCCCTTTTACAAGTTATCCCACTTTCTTTGATTTTTCTTGATGAATGATGATTCAAATCATACATTAACATCATTTTAGGGTTAAAAATCCAATTTTGTGAAAAATCTCAAAGAGTCAAAGTTGACTTTTGTGCACAGTTGACTTTTTATCCGATGAATTCCAAACTGTGTGATCCTCTATGAAATCAAGTCCTTGACCTAAATCAAACTTGATGGATTGATTCCATAGGTGTTATAGGGTTTATTGAATCATGCCCTAGGGTTTGGGAGCATGTCCTGGTCAAAAGTCAAAGCTACAGTTGACTTTTTTCGCGAAGACCCTAATTATGGTACTGATGAAATCGAGACTTATTGCTCACGCTTCTTGGATCAATCCATTGTTTCAAATGGATTAATTTAGTACATTAGAGACCCTCAAATCCTCTCTTGAGGTCTTGGCTCATGGTTTGTCCCAAAAGTCAACTTAGGGGTGAATTAGGTCAAGAAACCCTAATTCCTGATTTTTGATGAATGCATCCCCTGGGGCAAAACTGACTTGATGATTGGGTCCATGAGATTCCATGGAGTATATTAGGTTATTATTTGAAGAATTGGCTCATGTCCAGAGGAAAATTTCCATCTGGAGGCCCTGGTCGACCAAAACCCTAATTTGGTGACCCTGGCGATCTTAAGGCTTGATCCACCTAGAAGGGAGCAGCCTTGTGCTTTAATCCTTGAAGTAGGAGTCCTCTTGATCCATTGTGGATGTTTGAGAGGCTAGATAAGTTGAAGATCATGTCATTCCTTGATTGATCTTTTGTCCAAATGCTCTGAGAGGGCCTGAAACCCTAATTATGATTGCAGTGAATGCTTAACAATTCTTTGAGGAGACTGATAAGGCATAAAGGTACATCCATATTGTGATGATGATTTGCACAATGATGGGAATCTTAGTGGTCAAAATTTGGGGTATGACAAATGGAATGGGGGGAACCAGAACAAGAACATCACCATTCTCTCATTACACTTGTCACAAAAAATTGCTCTCTCTTGGTCTAACAACAAATAACCAAGAACACCAACATTCTCACTACACTTTTTACAACACCATAAACCCATCCTTGTGCAACAACACAAGCAGCAACGAAAAAGAACAAACCAAGTATCAGAATAAACACTCCCTTATTACATCATAAACCTGTTCTTTCTTGGTCTGGCAATACAAGCAGGACTCGAGGAAAACACAACCCTTCTCATTCTTACTCTGTTGCAAAAGCATCATAAGCTTGTTTCTCTTGGTGACAACAAACAACCAGAACTTTAAACAAAAACACTTAAACCTTCTCTCATAAACTTCATTCTCCTTCAGAGGACACACACGAGCAGACCAAGAACACCACCACTTGCAAACCCTTGCTTTGTGCAACCCTCTAAAATAACATCATAACCACTCCACAAACAAATACACAACCACATCAGACCGACCAATACAACAGCCATCAACACTACACACAACAAACAAAACACGTCACATTTAGAGAGGAGAGAGAACTCAGGAAAGCTCCAAACAAGAGCTTCAAGCTGAGGTCTCGCAAAGAAGTTCATACCATCACTTTTTGTTCAAATATCGGGTTCAGAGGTTGAGGAGTATTTTTATTCAGGAAGTCATTGTTTTACTATCTCCAAGAGGTAGCTTCTGTCTTTTATTAAGACTTACCACAAGCACATTACAAACCATGAACTTCTGAACTAGGAATCTCCTCTATGAAAAATGATTTGTGTCTGTTTGTTTCATGTCTTTTATTACGGCTATCTTTTATTACTACTGCCTTTATGATTCCCCTTAGCTTAGCCTGGTTTTATGATGAGTGTGTTCAATGTTACGATTTTTTATTACCATGATGTTAATCCGGGCAGAGTGTAGAACAACTTAGCTCTTCATTTTTATAGTTTCATGGACGAACGAATGATTGGGGGGGGGGGGGCTGTGTCTTGTTTATGGTTGTTGATCGTAAGAGAGAGGTAAAATCGTTTGAAAGAAAAATAGGGAAACAAGTGAGGTTGTTGATTCGTTTGTTTTCATGATAGTTGTATGTGGGTTGCACGTTTGCATGGGAAAAGGGACGTCATGGCAGTGATTGAATGAGCATGGCATGTTGTTTTGTCGTCTTGTTATTAAAGGCCACATGACCAATTAAGAATGGTCTGCTAGCATTAGCGTGTTTTTTTATTATTCATATGTTTTCAAATCCTTTTACTGAGCGTGTTGGCTTATAAGTTATTAGGGGTGGCTGTACATTGGATGTAGAACCACCCCAGTGGTAGAAGAAGCACGATGTGACTAGGATGCCTGGGGTTCGAATCCCCCTCGCCCCAACAATCCTTTTGTTCAATTTTGTTTTTGCCCCTCCTATTTTTCAACTTGGGCCAAAATGCTAATACCACCCCCATTTGGCCCAGGCATTGATTTTGAGTCTTTTTGGTCATTTTAATGCACCCCCTGTTCTATCTTTTTCCCCTTTATTTTTGTTTTTATTTTCATTTTTTTAAATAGTATCTACTAATGAAAATTCACCAAAAAACTCCTGTTAATATTTTTGACGTCCAATCTAATTTTCTAAAACTTTTATTTATTTTATTTTTAGTTTTAGTTTTTTTTCACTTTATTACAATAGTTATTTTAATCTAGTGAAATTGATATTCTTGTTCCAAATCTTAAATTTGAATTTATTGTCCTTCAAAACTTTTTGGATGAATTTCTAAGATATCTTTAGGACATTTTTGAGATTATTTTGAGTAAGTTACTAATTTTGTCAAGAACTTTTTCGAGAACTTTATTTGAATTTTGTTAACTCCTCACCTATCCATATACTTCAATTTGGATTTAAGCCTTGGCCATAACTTGTGGCATCTTTTAGAATTTCCTTACAAGACGACTTTGTGTTGACGTGATCGTCCTCACTCTTAGCTTCATAGTTCTTAAATACTTTGCTATACTTGTGTTCATTTACTCATGTTTGTATTGAACTATTGCTATACTCATACATGGATGTACATATCATGTTTTGATGTTATCATCACTTGATTAATGCTTATCATTTGAATTCTCGAACTTATATTATTCATTTCAAACTCAATTCCCTATGTAACATTCTTGTCCATAAAAAGTTGCTATCCTCCCTCCTTGACCTCATAGTCATAGGATATCTGCCTTGACCTCATAGTCATGGCCCCTTCATCCTTGACCTCATAGTCATAGGATACTAGTCTTGGCCTCATAGCTATCTTACCATCCTGACCTCATAGTCATTTGGAACATCATACCTTGGCCTCATAGCCAATTAATATTACAACTTTAACTTAGAGAGTTTCTTAAACTCTATATGAGCCCATACTCATTCCCTTTGGAACTTTGGCCATAGTCAATGGTTCCTCTCTCACCCTTAGTTAGGTGAACTACAGTTGTTCTGATACTTTAGTCAGATACGTAGGCACAAGATGTGACGTCTTGGCGAGCATACTTAGTGTATATACCCCTAGGTCTTTACCTTAGCACATTTCCCTTAGCAAGCAAATAATAACTTAACACAAATACTAACAAGAGGTTCCTGTAGAGTACTACAGATACTTAGGGTGCTAATACCTTCCCTTAGTATAACCAACCCCCGAACCTTAGATTTCTTAGCTGTGTCTCTACATATCGCACATAGGGTTTTTCGATCTTTACCCTTTCCTTTGGATAAATCAAAGCTCGATGGTGAAATTTATGTTTTGTGATTCAAGTTAATTCAATAGCTTGATATTCGATTCTCACCGCAACAGACGACTTTCAATATCAATGTGTTCAAGAATTTGGAATAGGTTTATCTCCACGAGGGTATGAACAATACTGATCCTACCAAGCCAACAAAACCAGTGAAGAATCCTATCCCCATGCTCATGTATAATGATTCCAGAAATATTGAATTTTCATCTCCTGCATCAGTTGTTGCAATTTGAGGTTATGTGGGCTCTTCTCTAGGACATTTTATATCAAGGGGTTCTCCACACAGATTAGAATTTCCTTCATAACTCGAAGCATTAAAGCTTTGCAACTGTGTTCCAATTGGAATTTTTCCATAGAGTTGATTGTTTGACAAATCCAACATACTAAGACGATCAATTTGTACAAGACTTGAAGGGATTCTTCTAGACAGATGATTTCTTGATAGATCAAGAAATTCTAGGGACTTTAAGTTTCCCACGTTTGAAATGATTTCTCCTGTGAGATTGTTCCTTGACAAATTTTGGAATATCTATCCAAATAAGTATTGGATTTGTATTGGTATTTCACCTGTAAGATGGTTGCTTGAGAGATCAATGGTTTTTAACAACAAATTTTCATTTTTGTAAATAACGTTTACACCTTTCCATACCAAGGATATATCGATACTAAATTTTTTTGGAATTGATGAACCTGGTGTTGGAATTAACCCAAAACCCTTTTAAAATTTTTATTCAATCTTGATTTCAAGATTGTTTACAATCACATGCAATGGCAACGAAAAGAAAAATTGAGAAAGAAAGAAAGAAAGAGAAAAGAGAAATAGTAGCGTTGGAGAAGAAGATGAAAAACTGCAGAATTCTTTCTGCCCACAAACTGTGGAAATTTTCAATATTCACTTGCAACTGCAAACTGTGAATTATCAAACTTGATTATTACAATGATAAGGGTTCCTCCCTATTTATAGATTTAGGTTAAATTGCATCTCAAACTAAAGCCCAAACTATAAAAGCCCAAAAATATCTAGTCTAATGTTTCTAAATCAAATCTAATCTTTCTAAAACAATGAACTACATATTTAACACACCACCTAATTCATTGTGTCTAAACTGTCTATATTTAGCATGGCTCTTAGCTTCTGAAAACAACAACCTGCACTCCCTTCGTCATAATATATGCAATCTGATTCTCAGTTCTGCAGTGTTCCAAGTTCATCTTCCCTTCTGCTACCTGCTCTCGAAGATAATGGAACCTCATTTCGATGTGCTTACTTCGACCATGTGCTATTGGATTCTTCGCCAAGTTGATAGATGACATGTTGTCGATCTTCATGGTAATTGCTCCATGACTCTTCCCTGTAATCTCTTCGACCAGGGTCACCATCCATGTTGCTTGACATCCACAAAGAGAAGCAGTTATGTACTTTGCTTCGCATGACGACAATGCCACTACTGGATCCTTTCTCGAACTCCAAGCAACTGGTGCACTACCTAACATAAAAACACAACCAGCTGTGGATTTTCTATCCTCAACATCATTACACCAACTAGAGTCGGTGTATCCCACTAACTTGCATTCTTTTCCTTCATCAGCTGCAGGAAACAAAATGTCGTAGTTGAGAGTCCTTTTCAGATACCTTAGTATCCTCTTCGTTGTTGCTAGGTGTGATACCTTTGGCTTCTGCATGAATCTACTTACCATACCCACATTGTATGCTAAGTCAGACCATGTGTGACAAAGGTATCAAAGTGACCCAATAAGTCTTCTTTATTGGGTGGGCTCGACATCATCTTCATCCGAATCCTTCGACACTTGCAGTCTGGTCTCAGCTGGAGTCGAAGTTGAATTGTGATCTTGCATCTCAAATCTCTTGAGTATTTCGTCTGCATATCTTCTTTGGTGCATCATCAAACCTCTACTAGTCTCGTAGAACTCAATGCCAAGGAAATATGAGAGATTTCCCAAGTCTGACATTTCAAACTCCTCACTTAGGTCATGTTTAAAATCTTCGATCTCCTTCTTACAACTTCATGTTATCAACAGGTCATCGACATAGAGGCATAGTATAAGATATTCATTATCGCTTCTTCTTACATATACTCCATGTTCAGTTGTGCACTTCATAAATTCTTTCTCCCTTAGAAAGTTGTCGATTTTCTTATTCCAAGCTCTTGGAGCTTGCCTAAGTCCATACAGGGCTTTATGCAGCTTGTACACATTTCCTTCTTTGCCTCGTTTCACATACCCAACTGGTTGTGCGACATAAACCTCTTCGTCTAAGGGGCCATCTGATTAATATGTATGTTGATGTCGAAACTGCTTATATCCATAATTCTTTGGGTAGATGTTTTCCATTCAACATATGTCTCACCATGTTCATGATGGTTTTGGTCTTCCTTTCTGCAATTCCAATTTTCTTTGGAGTGTAGGGTGGCACCACCTCATGTACAATCCCTTCTTTTTCACACAATGCATCAATCTCTTTCGACACATACTCTCCACCACCATCAGTCCTCAGAATTTTCACCTTTCAACCACTTTGTTTTTTGACCATAGATTTGAATCTAGAAAATACCTAGATCACATCACTTTTCTTCTTGATGAAGTAAGTCCACAACTTTCGACTGCAATCATCTATGAACGTGACAAAGTATCTGTTTCCTGCTATCGAATCCACCTGGATTGGACCACATACATCAGAGTATATACCTTCCAGAATTGCCTTCGACTTCCTTCCTGCATCCTTGCTAAAGCTATTCTTGTGTTGTTTCGACTAAACACACGCTTCATAGACTTCACTTGGAATGTCAATTTCAGGTAATCCTGAAGCCATATTTTTTCTCTTTAGCTCTCTGATGTCATTGAAGTTGAGATTGCCTAGTAGAAAATGCCATAACCACTCATCTATGTTGGCTGCAGTTGCTAGGCACTTGTGCTCTATCACATTGAGTTCAATCTTGAAGGTCCTATTCTGAGACATTGGAGCCTTCAAGATCAACCTTCCACCTGCGTTGATAATTCTCATCATCTTGTCTTCGATCGAAACCTTGTAGTTCTTTTCGACCAACTCCCCTATACTGAGTAAATTACTCTTTATGCCTAGTATGTACAACACATTGGAAATTGTTAACCTCTTTCCATCTTTCCTCGTAATCAGAACATCACCATCACATTCAGCTGCTAGAGTGTTGTCATTTGCAAACTTCACCGTGTTCTTCGACGAGGGCTTCATGTTGAGAAACCAATCTTTCCTTCCAGTCATGTGTGATGAGCATCCTGAGTCCAAATACCACTGGTCATGGAATATCTTTTCTTCTCTTGTTGTGACCATCAACAACATCTCTTCTTTTTCTTCATGTTTTTCCAGCTTTGCATCATTTTCTTGATTCTTCTTCTTTTATGGACAATCACTAAAATAGTGACCATACTTCTAACAATTGAAACATTGAATGTGACTTTTGTCCGGATTTCGACCACCACTTCTTCCTCTACCTGCAGCACCACCTCTTTGGTTGCCTTGGTTCCAGGGTTTTCTTTGATTCGACCAGTTTCCTTAATGCCGATTTCGACCAGACGAATTGTTATAGCCTTCTCTACCTTTATCGCCATTCCAGCTTCCTTTGCCTTTCCTTTCCTTTTCTGACTGTGCCTGGAAAGCCATATCACTCTTCGACTTTCCTGCAGATCTTTCATCCATCCTTTGTTCATGAGACTCAAGCGTCCCTTGAAGCTCTTCCTTCGTCAATACTGACAAGTCTTTCGACTCTTCTATGGCTATTACCACGTGGTCGAACTTTGGAGCCAATGACCTCAAGATCTTGAAAACAAGTGATCTTGATGTCATCACCTCTCCATATACCTTGAATTAATTCACCAGCTTTGTAACTCTGGTTAAGAAATCTGTTATACTTTCATTGGCTTCCATCTGAAGCAACTCATAGGTTCTCTTGTGAGTTTGTAACCTCACCTCTTTCACCTTCTCTGCGCCTCCAAACGACTTTTCAAGAATCTCCCACGCTTCCTTTGCTGACTCTACATCACTAACATTTTCAAAGTTATCTAGTCGACACACTGATGGATTATAAATAGAGCTTTATAATATTTCTTCTTCAATTCTTTGTGTGCAGCCTTTTTTTGATCCATCGCGTTCTCTGCAAGCGGTGTTACTCATTCCTTCACAAGATCCCAAAGATTTTGATAATAAATTACCACCTTAATCTACTTGCACCAATTCTCATAATTATCTCTCTCTCTCTCTCTCTCTCTCTCTCTCTCTCTCTCTCTCTCTCTCTCTCTCTCTCTCTCTCCCTCTCTTTAAATTTAAAGGAATGTGAGTTGTTATTATGGGTTCATTTTTCTATAATATGAGTTGTTAATATTTTTGTGGTTAATTTTTGCAGATCTGGACTATAATAATCAGAAGTGTTAATATTTTTGTTGTTAATTTTTGCATATGTAAATGATATTTTTGCTGCTAATTTTTTCAACTTCATCTTCATCTTGCTCTTCACATAACTGTAGATGGTTATGTTTTTCCTTCATCTCATTAGCTTCTTCCATGTTTTTTCTTCATATTCTCGTCATTGATTTTATGTGTTGACTACATATTCACACTGTTTTTGGGTAAGATTTTTGTGTTTGAAAAAAATTATTTTTTTCATGAATCCACTAAAATGAGTTTTACTATAATATGAGTTGTTTTTATTTTTGATATTATTATTAATTATTACTATTATTATTTTTATTTTCATTTGTATTATTATAATAATAATTATTATTACTACTATTTATATTATTATTATTATTATTATTATTATTATTATTAAGCGTTGTTGTTACAGATTGTAGGAAGAAGATGAGGAAGAAAAACATTTTTTACTATTACAATTGAATGATATGATGAATTAGAATAAATTATTTGGTGAAGTGATTATGAAAGTGTGTCATAACCCTTGTGCAATGGAGATCTTATATGAGTTGAAATGATGGAATAGAAAATTAAAAAGAATAGTACAAATATGTTATGTTTAATGGAGACCGATGGTAGAAGATGAAATTTGAAAAACAGAAAAAACAAGTAAATATTTAGAAAAGAGATAGTTGTTGGTTTATGGTGAGATAAAGTGTGAATTTCTACAATATTCTAAATAAGACATTGTATGTTGTAATAATGATGCAAGCTGTAATAAAATTAATAAACAAATGAATCATCGTCTTATATTTCCAACGAGGTGCATATATCTTTTTCAATGGCATATCACATCACTATTATGTAGTATATTAGTCTATGGTATTATATTTCATGTATTTGATGTTAGATCTTGTGTTGGGGGTCTGCTGTAAAACTTGAATTAGAAGAAGATGAAGATGTTATGATGAAAGTTGCACAAAATAAATTACAAAGTGTGTGTTTACACTAAGCTTTAGGTTTGATTCGTCCCCACCTATTTAGAAAAATTAGATGCAAATGGGTAATCCGGCGAATCCCCTTCAGGATACATTGAAAACCTTAACATGAATTGCACATTCATATTAAGCATATCGATCAACGATATTTTACAGAATAAAGTTCATTCACTTATTTTTGTGCACAAGAAAAATAAAGAATTGACTTAGATATAAATTTTGGGACTAAAATATATTATTTTCATATATATTTTATGCCTAACAAGTATCTCTATTTATAGAAAAACTTGTACCAATTGGTGAGGAGAAACAATGTTTCAATGGTTTCAACATGACCATTCGCGAACCATTGTAAATCAATAGCAACAAACCTTTTCATAAAAAGTTGGGGTGATCTATTGGTTTCACCCTATGATCACGCACCAAATCATTATAGGGTCTCTGGTTCTGTTCTAGACAGTTGCAACTTTTGGCCATTTATTTTTGTTAATTTAGCCATTATTATTTATCAATTTAATATTTTGGAAATTTCTCCAACAATCCCCCACCATTTTCAAAATATATCTAAATCCATTATTCAAGAAATTTTATAGTTTCAGATAAAGGTATCTTGAGATTTGAACCAATACTTAGTAAGTTAAGTTTTCACTCATCCCCGAATAGATTGGTAGACAAGATTTGAACCAATTATTCATTAGAACAAGCGTTCATAACCACACTTAAAATCTTGGTACCATTGATCGAATTATTAATATGACACATTTAATAAGGTCTTGTGTCTCATATCTTTTTCATGAGAATTTAAGAGTCAAGCCCTTGAACTCTATAATACGGCACCACTTCATTCTCATATAGGTAGACTATATCAGAAATGCACTCCAGCAAACATATGCTATATGTCTATTAGAAGGAAAACCTCATCCTACCACACTTATTCTTATGGTCCAATTACTTTTACCCCTTGGGATGTATCTATCGTTAATTACTTCAATCACTCTAATAATGTACTTTCATCATTGAACTCAAGACTTAATGTTAATCAAGTGTGAGTTGAGTTTCCACTATCGATGATTAATTAGATATGGGCTTGTTCCACATCCCACATCCCTAATGATGTCTTCATTGTATTCAATTATATCCAAAGACATCATCTCTTTGTCAATCCTTTCGTCAAAGAATTGCAAGATTTTCAAACTTGTTGTGATCACAAACGATACCTTTCAACAAATAAAGATTGAGAAACAGAGTTCTTGGGTGAACAATGAAAACAGTTAGAACAAATAGAGAAAGAAGGAGAAGGATTATGGCAAATTGTTTGCTATTCACTTTCTCATAATGGTTTACAAATGATTACAAATGAATATCACAATTAGCCTCACTCAACAACCTGAGTGATCTTGCCTATTTATAGACTAACTAGCTAACTTACATTACAAGCTAACTAAACAATTGGATCATTAACAGAAGGCCCAATTCGACATAATAAGTCAATATTACATTTCGACATTACATACTAGAATTAAATTCAACTACAGTATGTAACCCTTCGACATCAGCATGTGACCCAGCTTCGACCCCATGCTTGTCTCCAGTCAAAAACACATGAAAGCTATTCCTTGACTAAGCTAGAGATCGACCCAAAATCTCACAAATCTCCACCTTGGATCTAACTCTACAAACAACTGGGAATAAACTAGATTTCATCATGCAGCTTTATCACTGCATACATGGGAAAAATTAGCAACTTGGCAACGTCTTAGTGATCATATCAGCAGCATTGTCAGCAGTCAAAACCTTCAGCACATGGACTTCACCACGCTCGATTATCTCTCTGACGAAGTGCTGCCTTACATCGACGTGCTTGGTTCGCTCATGATAGGCTGAGTTCTTCGACAGGTGTATTACACTTTAACTATCACATTTAACAGTGATAATTCGACCTTGAAGTTTAGCTCCTTTGCAAACCTTCAAGCCACAATGCTTCTTTCACAGCTTCAGTGAGGGAAATATATTCTGCTTCAGTGGGTGATAAGGAAACAACCTTCTTAAGTGTTTATTTCTAACTTATTGTTGTGTCGAACATAGTGAGCACATATCTAGAAATAGACTTTCAGGAATCTATACAACCTGCATAATCAGAGTCGACAACTCCTTCGATTTTGACTTTGCTATCATCACCAGAGGCTCCACCATAAGTCAATACTCTTTTTAGAGACTCTTTTATGTACCTGAGAATCCACTTCAAATCTTTCCAGTGCGCCTTTCCAAGATTGGTCATATACCTACATACAAGGCTCACACCATACGCTATGTCTGGCCTCGTACAAATCATAACATACATTAAAAAACCTACCACACTAGCATATAGGATGCTACTCATATAGATTCTTTCAGCTTCAGTACTCAGACTTTGAGTAGTACTAAGCTTAAATTGAGGATTTGTCGGGGTAACAACAGGCTTGAATTCGACATACCAAACTTGTCGAGAAGCTTCCGTAGTTATGTCTCTTGAGATAAGCACAACTTCGGCTGCTTTTTATCTCTTCGGATGTCAATCCCAAGAATCCTGGTGGCATCTCCCAGATCCTTCATTTCAAACTCCTTACCGAGTTCAGCCTTCACCTCCAGCACATCCTCGACACTATTGCTGGCTATGATGATATCATCCACATAAAGAAACAAAATAGCAAGTGATTTTCTAGGTCAAAATCTGAAGTAAACACAGTGTTCGAACTAGCTCCTAATGAAACCAATGTGTGTCATGAACTTGTCGAATCTCCCGTTCCACTATCGGGGAGATTGTTTCAGGCCATACAAAGACATATTCAGCTTGCGCACATAATCTTCCTTATTTTTTCTACATAACCTTCAGGTTGACGCATAAGGATCATGTTGTCTAGGTCACCAAATAGAAATGTTGTCTTCACATCCATTTGCTCAAGTTCCAAGTCGAACTTTACCACCATGGCCAACAACATTTTAATGGATCGATGCTTTACAACAGGCGAGAACACATCATTGAAGTTGACACCTTCTTTTTTAGTGAACCCCCTAGCAACCAACCTTGCCTTAAAGCGCTTCGACATCACTCCTTCGATTCCTTCCTTGACCTTGAAAATCCACTTACAACTGACTAACCTTGCTCTTGTAGGTTTCTCAATCAGCTCCCAAATGTTATTATTATGAAGAGATTTCATATCGTCATCCATGGATTTTCGCCATTCAGTCTGATTTTAACTCCTCATAGCTTCCTTGTAATCTCTAGGTTCTTCCTCAAGTACCTCACTTGCAGCGATTAAGGCAAAAGCTATAAGATCTAAATAACCAAGTCTCTGAGGTGGCTTGATGACTCTTCTCGACCTATCTCTTGCCAGTATGTAGTCATCGATGGTTTCCTCAGTCTCTTCAACATCTTGCTCTTCTTCTTCGACTTCATCTGGGTTATGCACTTCAACATCACTATGCTCCACCTCAACAGGAATCTCTACCTGTTCCAGCTCCTCTTCGGAGATTTCTGCACTTTGACCAACATCACCAGTTTTCTTGAACGTCATTTCTACTTCATTGAAAACTACATCACGACTTGTGATACATCTTCTGTGACCTAGTTCTAGGCACCACAGCCTATAACCTTTGACTCCCTGTGGATATCCAAGGAACATAAGATTTAGAGCTTTAGGTTCGACCTTGTCTTGCCTAATATGAGCATAGGTTAAACAGCCAAATTCTCTCAGTTTGTCGAGATCTGGTGGTTGATCCGACCAAACTTCTTCAGGTATCTTCATTCCCAAAGCAGTCGAGGGACATCTATTTATCAGATAAGTTGTTGTCAAAACAACCTCTGCCCAAAACACCTTCTTTAATCCAGCACTAACCAAAATGTATCTAACCCTTTCAAGGATTGTTCGATTGAATCTCTCAGCTAAGCCATTTTGTTGAGGAGTACCTGCTACAGTCTTATGGCTTGCAATCCCAGACTCTACATAGTAATTGTCGAAAGCTTCATTGTAGAACTCAAGGCTATTATCGGTTCTCAACCTCTTAACCTTTCTTCCAGTTTGAGTTTCAACCAGAACCTTCCAACTTTTGAAATTCTCAAAAGTTTCATCCTTAGTCTTCTGAGTGAATACCAATAATTTTTTGGAATAGTCATCTACTATGGATAGAAAATACCATGCACATGCATGTGAAGGATTCCTTGCAGGCCCACAAAGATCACCATGGATGTAATCAAGGGATCCATGTGTTCTTTGTTTACCTTTGTTAAACTTCGCCCTATAGGATTTTCCAAATACACAAGGTTCACAAAACTCCAACTTCTCGACTTTGTCACCACCTAGCAGGTTCTGTTTCCCAAATTCGACCATGCCTCTTTTGCTGACATGGTCCAATCTCATGTGCCATAACTCTGTCTTCGACACAGGTTTCGTGGATGCAACATTTGTCGAACCACTTACAACCTCAACCTCAAGGGTATACAAGCCTTGTTTCTTCACGCCTCTCAAGACTTCCTTTGACCCCTTCATGACTTTCAAGATACCTTGATCTCCTTTGAAGACATATTTTTTTCTTATCAAATTCACCAAGAGAAATTAAATTCCTCTTAAGTTCAGATACACACCTAGCCCTAGTTAATAGCCTTATTGACTCATCATGGAGCTTGAATCGCACAGATCCAATACCTGCAATCTTGCAAGCTTTATTGTTTCCCAGCAGCACTGATCCACCATCTTGATCACATAATTCTTCAAACACATTCTTGTTTGGAGTCATATGCCAAGTACATCCAGAATCCAGAATCCACTTTTTGCATGGGTTGCTGCTCGACACCACAAGGACATAATATGATTCATAATCATCTTGCACAATAGCTTCATTGCCATTGTCCTTACCTCCATGATTATTAAGGCGTTCATGGCACATATTTCTTGTGTGACCCTCCTTCTTTCAATGATAACGCTTAATCCCAAATATTTCACCACCATAGGACTTCTGCTGAGTTTTACCTTTCTTCTTCTCAAATCTACCATCTTTCTTCAAGGATTTCCCCTTCATGGATAACCCTTCGCCAACTGATGATGATAGTCTCTGCTCCTTTCTTTCATTCAAATCCTTCTAATACAAGGCTATTTAAACTTCTTTAAAGGTCATGGACTCTCTTCCATACAAGAGGGTTTCTTTGAAGTGAGAAAGTGACATAGGTAAAGAACACAACAATAACAACGCTTGATCTTCATCATTGACGGTAACATCAATATTTTCAAGATCAAGAATCAGTTTGCTGAACACATCCAGCTGTTCCGTCAATGCTTTATCTTCAGTCATTTTGAAAGAATACAAAGCTTGCTTCAAGTACAAACAATTAACCAAAGATTTTTCATATACAATCCTTCGAGTTTCAGCCAAACACCAGTTGCCGTTGTCTCCTTCAAAACCTGCCTGAGAACCTTATAACCAAGACTCAGAACAATTGCAATGTGGGGTTTCTCGATCATCGTTTTCTTTTCCTTCTCCGTCAATACAACATCCATGGCATCTCCTCCCTTTAACGCTTCTAGCAATCCGTGTTGAACAAGATGGGCTCGCATCTTCAAATGCCATAAATCGAAGTCATTGAATCTGGTGATCTTCTCAATTTCAAACTTTTTTGAAGGCATCTTTTCCACGCTCACCGCATCAGTTTGTTGTGATCACAAATGATACCTTTCAACAAATAAAGATTGAGAAACAGAGTTCTTGGATGAACAATGAAAACAGTTAGAACAAAGAGAGAAAGAAGAAAGGATAATGTAGCGTGCGATTTTTGTCGGTGAGGCAACCACCTTATCGCTGTTGGGTTCCTCACTACAATGAGGGGAGTGAGGTGCTACCTTCTGATTTCTTATTTATCCTGTGAAGCTGGAAGAGAAAGGGAAGCTATTTAAAACTAACCTTGCACGCGAATGTTTAACTGAACAAACGCTTAAAGAGATTCAGGGAGTTTGGGATCATGTTATACAATGGGGAGTTGTCAATTACCCATCCTATATGTGGTAATTCACAGGTTGTTAGCAATAGGTTCTACTTTGTACTTGATGGTGTTTATCTGTTGATGGGTTGGGAAAGTTTCTCCTTTGGGAGGTTTGAGAGAGAGAGAGTTTTTGATGATTTTGGTGAGGTATTGGACCTCAGTTTTGATCGGTGTGAAGGTACTAGACCTAGAGTTTTAATTTAGTGTGTGAAGGTACTGGACCTAGAGTTTTGATTAGTATGCTCGCTAAGATTTCACAATCTTATGCCTACGTATACTTGTTTAAAGAAACAGGGAAATCAGGGCAATTGTAGTTCCTCCTATTCTACGGGAGGAAAAAGATGTTTTGGTGTCTTATTTAAAGCCCAAGATTGAAGCCAAAAGGTTGACTATTTGTGTCTTGTTCAAAGCCCAAGATTGAAGCTAAAAGATTTGGCTGAGAGAGAATTTATCATCTCTAAAGGGAGACATCCCATCTGCTTATCACAATTGTTGGGTGACTGATTATAAAGGAGGATTACTTTAACTGGGATATGAGATTTCAGCAATGCCATAATTTCCTTTATAGGGGATTTGTCCTGAAGGAGAAAAATTTAACTCAGTGTTGAGCAATGCCGTTTTTCCTTAGGAATTTCTCATGCTAAGAGAGGGACAGTGGCATGGATGCAAATAATCCAGAGGCTTGCCGCTTACATCAATTAGCTGAAAGAGAGGATTTACCAGGATAAAAGATGCACAACAGCTTGGATATTTGAATCAACAAGTGTGCCACTTACAACAGTTATCTGGGATTAGGGTTTGTTTTGATTTTCTATTTTGAAGAATGATAAATAGAGAAAGGTCTTCCTACAGAGAGTTTTTGATTTCCTCTGAGGGGATGCTGATTTTTGTGTACCTTGATCAAAGCCCAAGGTGGAAGCTAAAAGGTTAATTGACTCCACTAGGGAAGTACTTATACAAAGCTTAAGAGGAGGTTGGAAAAGGCTGACTCAATAAGAGAGTGTTAATCTGTCTTGTACAAAGCCCAAGATTAAGGCTAAAAGAGACTGACTCTTTTGGGGGTATCATTATACAAAGCCTAAGAGGAAGCTAAAAGTTTGAATTTTCCGGGGAAATATTTTATATGTCTTGTACAAAGCCCAAGATTGAGGCTAAAAAGGATTCTGACTTCGCTGGGGAGGGTTTGTATGTGTCTTGTACAAAGCCCAAGATTGTGGCTAAAGAAGATTGATTCTGCTAGACAGATTTATACGGTGTCTTGTACAAAGCCCAAGATTGAGGCTGAATAGAAGATTGACTCTGTGGGAAGGAAATCTTTATCTGTCTTGTACAAAGCCTAAGATTAAGGCAAAAATGGGACTGACTCAACTGAGGATTTTTAGGTGTCTTGCACAAAGCCCAAGATTAAGGCTGAAAGATGTTTGACTCTGCTGGAGAGTATTATATGTCTTGTACAAAGCCCCAAGATTGAGGATGACCTTACCGGGGAAAATCCTTACACAAAGCCTAAGAGGAGGCTGAAAAGAGATTGGTTCTATTTAGGGATATTATTTCTCAAAGCCTAAAAGAAGGTTGGGACGAATTGACCTCGCTGGGGAAGATATTTAGCCCAAGCTTTAAAAGGAGTTTATGAAGACTTTGACTTTGTTGGAGAAATTTATATCCATGTCTTGTACAAAGCCCAAGATTGAGGCTAAAAAAGGGTTGACTCAATAAGAGAGTGCTTTAAGAAAGAAAATGGACTCAACAAAAAGGGTGTTGTTGGGGCTAATTTTGCTGAGGAAAATCATTATACAAAGCCTAAGAGAAGGCTAAAAAAGGATTGACACAATAAGAGAGTGTTGAAAAGGGTGACTGACTCAACAAGAGAGTCTGGAAAGGTTAGCTCAGCTGGGGAAAATCATTGTACAAAGCCCAAGAGGAGGCTGACTATGTTGAGGAAAAGAAGGATCATTATACAAAGCCTAAGAGGAGGCTAACTTCTGCTGAGGATTATTGAGATCTAGAGGCAGGTCCAAATGGGGAATCAACTCTTGCTGAGGGTTTATAGAAGAGTTGAGATATCAGATGCCTTGAGGTTCTGATTTGGGATAGTTTCATACTGATGATAAGCTGACCATGGCTAGGGAATTTTAAAGTGAGAGTTTAAATATTGAGTTTTGAAAACTTATAGAGGTTTTAACTCTACTGGAGATTGGTTGAATGACCAGGGTTTTTCCTGTGTTTGTAAGGAACTTGAGAATGTCTTCGAGATCTGAGAGGAAATGAGACTGTCCGAGTCCATTGGTACTGTAGATTTTATCTTTGTATGATGCCCAAGAGGAGGCTGGTGTTTTAAGGGATGAGAATCAACCCTAAATTGGTATGAGGTTTTGACTCTGGAAAGACTGCTCTAGCAAAGGATGACAAAGTTTTGTCCATTACCTTTAAGAGGTCTTCAGGGTCCTTGTATTAAGCCCAAGAGAAGGTAAAAGAACTTCTAAGAAGCCGGAGGGTCCTTGTACAAATCCCAAGGGAAGGCGGGGATGCTTTTAGGACGGCCGTGGGTCCAAACTTAAGAAGAGTCCAAGAAAAGTTTCACCGGGAATAATCTTTTCTTTAGTGAATAGTTCTAGGGTTTGAAGAAATTCAGGAGAGGTTTCACCGGGAATTAATCCTCTCTGGGGAAATGAACTTCTTTGACAATTTCTAATAGTGACAGTCTGAGAAAAGTTTCACCGGGAATAATGCCTTTCTCTTTGTTCCATATTATTTAAGTCCAAGAGAAGGCAAGAATATATCTAGAAATTCCTATGGGGAACTAGTTTTGACTGTATTTAAGAGTGACCAACTGGCTTTACCTAATTCTAGACTTAGTTGCCGGGGAAAACTCTAAGTAAATATACAAGTATATATACAGTTGATATATGACAAGTATTTAAAAGGATATGATAGAAGGACTTACAGGTGAGCAAGCTTCCAGCAATACAGTTATATATATATATATGAAAGCATGTAAAGAAAACTGATAAAACTTACAGGCGAGCAAGCTTCCATTGTAACAGCTGTATGGTTAGTTGTTCAAGAAATTAAAGAAAGTTTTGATAACAACTATGGATTTGAACCTAAATCAAAAGGGGAGGTTATTTTTGAAAAGATTGTTGGGGCTTATACTCAAGGAGAGGTCCAGATGACAAACAATAATCGTACCGTTGTTTTGTAAACTGTATTGGGGCTTATACACTGACTGATTCCCGAAAAGGTTTTTTGTACAAAGGGATGGGTCTTACAACTCAAGGAGAGGCCCAAAAGTTTGAAAAAAGAAAAGATATGGGACTTACAACACAAGGGTAGGCCCAGATGATTTTTGTTTAAAAGGCGACGACCGCGCCGAGATTTTAAAATTGCAGTGGGACTTATACAATGACTGAGGCCCAAAAAGGTTTTGGTTAAAAAGGGAATGGGTCTTACACTCTAATAGAGGGCCAAAGTTTATTTTTGTACAAGAGATGTGGCTTACAACTCAAGGAGAGGCCCATGGAAAGACAATGATCGCACCGTCATTTTGAAAATTATACTGGGACTTATACAATGACTGAGACCCAAAATTATTTATGTACAACGGGGGGTTGGGTCTTACACTCTATTAGAGGCCCAAAGTGTTTAAAAAAGATTTGTTGGGGTGATAGTGATCAAAACCCTAGTTTTTGGTTTTAAAAAGTATTTTAATTGAATAAAAATTCAATTAAAATAATCAAACATGTGAAAAAAAGGTTGTGATCTTGGATTTATATTTGGAAAATCATGTTTTATCCATGGGATGATTTAAAAATCATTTGAATTTTGCAAAACCAAGAGAAAGAAATATTTTTAATGTTTAAAAACAAATAAAACATAATTCTTTACAAAAATACCAAATATGTGAAATAAATAATATTTTTTGTGAAATTTTCATGAAATAAATTTTTTTAATATTTTTGTGAATTTTCAAAAAAAATAATCAATAAAAAATAATTAAAATTGAGAGAGAAATTAATTTTTGAATTAATTAACAAAAACATGAAAATATTGAAAAATAGCAAAAAATAAGAGAAAAGCAAAACAGGTATGGGTGGGGTTTGAACCCATGACCTTGTAACCAAACACACATGCGCGCTATCATTGGGGTGGTGATACATCCATGTATCAAAACCACCCCATGTGCATATATGTGTCATACCCCAAATTTTGACCACTAAGATTTCCCATCATTGTGAAAACCATCATCACAATATGGAGGAACCATTATATTTCATCAGTCTCCCCAAAGATGGGTGAGTATCCACTACAATCAAAATTAGGGTTTCAAACCCTCTCAAAGCCTTAGACAAAGGATCAATCAAGGAATGACATGATCTTCAACTTGTCAAAACCTCTCAGACATACACAAAGGATAAAAAAAGGACTCCCACTTCAAGGATTAAGCACAAGACTGCTCGCTTCTAGGTGGATCAAGCCTCAAGATCGTCAGTGTCACCAAATTAGGGTTTTAGTCGACCAGGGGCTCCATGTGGAAATTTTTCATCTGGGCACAAGCCAATGATCCAAAACATAACCTAATATACTTCATGGAACCTCATGAACCCAAGCATCAAGTCAATTTTGCCTCAGGGGATGCACTCATCAAAAATCAGGAATTAGGGTTTCTTGACCTAATTCACCCCTAAGTTGACTTTTGGGACAAATCATGAGCCAAGACCTCAAGAGAGGATTTGAGGGTCTCCAATATGCCATATTGATCCATTTGGAACAATGGATTAATCCAAGAAGCTTGAGCAACAAGTCTCAATTTCATCTGCACCCAATTAGGGTTTCGTGAGGAAAGTCAACTGTAACTTTGACTTTTGACCAAGACATGCTCCCAAACCCTAAAACATGATTCAATATACCCTATTACACCCATGGAACATGTCCATCAAGTTTGATTTAGGTCAAGGACATGATTTCATAAAGAATTGCACAGTTTGGAATTCATCTGATAAAAAGTCAACTGTGCACAAAAGTCAACTTTGACTTTTTGAGATTTTTCACAAAAATGGATTTTTAACCCTAAAACGATGTTAATGTAAGATTTAAATCATCATTCATCAAGAAAAATCAAGAAAAGTTGGATAACTTGTAAAAGGGGTAACCATAAAAACTTTTAAAAAATTTTCTAAGTTAAAAATAAAGTGGCTAGGGTACCAACTTTGGAGGATCATAACTCCTAAACCACAAGGCCATTGTTCCCCATTCAAAACTTGATTTGTAGATCACATTGCCCTCTACAAAAACTTCAACTAGACCTAACTCCAATTCATTGTGGATTTTGAGCTATGAGTGAGCCAAAATGGCTGAAAACATGAAAGTACCACTTTTCCAACACTTAGAAAAATTCTGGGCAAGGCAGATTTTTGTGTTGAAACACCAAAACTTGTGAGGTTTTTTCGCACAGTTACAAGCTGAATCAAGTCCAAAGATAAACATCAATGTTGTTGCAAATGTTGCCAAGAATTCAAAGAGCTTAACAGCATGAATTGATTCAACTTGAGCCAAGAGAAATCCATGCCCAAAGCCATGCTGTTGCAAGCTGTTTTGGAAAAATCAGTTTGCATGTTTGCTTGCCACACACGATTTTGAACCAAAAACTGAGGATCAGCATGTCACATGTACTCAAACCAATCACAATGCATCTGATCCAACTGATAAGGCTGAGTCACAAAGCCAAGGAATCTTCCAACTTGAAGTTCATGAATTTTATCCCATTTTGCCTTGAATTCAAAGGGCATTAATGTGGAATATTGCATTGTCAAGATTCTCACTCTCCTCAGTCAAGTTCTCTGATTAAACAATAATAGAAACATCTGAAGAATGTGATTTCAGTCAAGGAATAACTGATCTATTTGGGGCAGCTGTTATACCTAGTTCAAGAGGCATTTATGCCAAGCCAATCCAATTGGAGGTGGTCTGATCCAGCAGCCATTCACTATTCCTCCAAGACAAGAGTTGATCACCTATAAATAGAGGTTCCAATGGATCATTCAACTCACACCAAATCCAGTTACAACACTGCTTTCTCTCATTCTTTCTTAAACCTCAAGTTTTCTTGTTTTTGAGTAACCACTATCGGGTTTTGAGTTGCAGCCATAAGCAATCAATTCCAATTGCTCAAACACATCACATATGATGTATTTGAGGTGTCCAAACACTTAAACACTAACTATAACACCTCAGACTCAAAATCACCCTTCAACCAAGCCATTATGCTTCAATTTTGCAGGTGGAGGTCTCCAGCTTGATCCAAAGAGTTTTAAAGTTTTCCAAAGCTTGCAACACACTCCACAACATCCATTGAAGCTGTAGGGATCATCAATTCATGACTGGAACACCATCTGTGCAAAATCCCATTTCAGCTTGCATCAAGGTAAGCTTCAAACTCCAACTCCATGATCCATGCATATTTCCTCGCATGATATTTTTGCCAATTGATTGCCATCATATGTTGATTGTTTTCCCTCAAAAAATTTGATCATAGCACTCATAATCATGTCTGCTCGATTTCTTTTGCAAAATTAGGGTTCATACAGCCACAATGATATAATTTGTTATACACTGAAGATAAATAAAATTGGGTATTACCATCTTCTTCCTGGTGAAAAAACGCATGAGTTTGATGTTTGAATCATGTCCAATGGTTAAGAATTGAGAGAGATAGGGTGCCTCATGCACGAGCTGGAGGAAGAAGATGGCCATGGCGCCATTTTCAGAAAATCCAACAAGTTTGCCTTATGTTTTTCATGTGCCATGTATATTATGAATTGGCATTGCGCCCCAGCGGTTGATCAGCTGGTTTTTGTGTATTGAGTGAGTGGAAGGTCTGGGGTTCGAATCCCCCTCGCCCCAGACCTTTTTTTTTATCACTTTTTCCTATTTTTTCTATTTTTCATATTATTTTGTTAATGATTTGGAAAATTAATTTCTCCCTCAATTTTAATTATTTGTGATTGATTCTTTTTTTAATAATTCACAAAAATGTTGAAATATTTTATTTTACCAAAAAATCCCAAAAATATTATTTATTTTATATAATTGGCATTTTTGCAAAGAATTAATGTTTTAATTGTTTTTAACATTTGAAATATTTTTTCCCACCTTGATTTTGCAACTTTTAATGCTTTCTAATTATTTTGTAGGTCAATACTTAATTTTTGAAGCATTAATACAAGATCACAATTTGTTTTCCATTTGTTAAACAATTTTGATCATTTTAATTGAATTTTTATTCAATTAAATACATTTTTGAAAACAAATTAGGGTTCTTGGATTAATTCAACCCTCATAAACCATTTTCAAAACACTTTGGGCCTCTATTAGAGTGTAAGACCCAACCCTTTGTAAATACAACCTTTTTGGGCGTCACTTATTGTATTAGTCCCGTTGTATTTCAAAAAGTTCAACGCGAACATTGTCCATTGAAAAACAAAACTTTGGGCCTCTATTAGAGTGTAAGACCCAACCCCTTGTGTATAGAAAAATTTTTGGGCCTCATTCGTTGTATAAGTCCCTCTGTACATTTTCAAATAAACGACGCGATCGTCACTAGTTTAAAATTAACCAACTGGGCCTACCCTCGAGTAGTAAGACCCATTTCCTTTCTTAAAAACTCTTTTGGGCCTCTTGAGAGAGTGTAAGACCCATCCCTTTGTACAGAAAACCTTTTTGGCCTCAGTCACTTGTATAAGTCCCTCTGTACAAATTCAAACAGTGCGCTCACTGATAAAACCTTGGGCCTCTCCTTGAGCTATAAGCCCCAAATCTTTCTTTTTCAAAGCACTTTTTCCTTTGATTTTGAAATATACTGTTGTTTTCAATCTTTTTTTGTTGAACAACTAACCAAACAGCACTGAAGCTCTACAACTGAGTAAGTGGTTATATGCTTTCATTTACCGCTTTCATATACATATAACTGTATTGTGGGGCTGTTTCGCTGTAAGTCTTCTTTCATAAATTCATATCAACTGTGTAATAATAGTATAGATATTTCGAGTTTCCCGGCAAGTACGTCTAGAACTAGGTGACGTCATTTCGTTTATTCTTAGAAATAGACAACTAGATCCCCAATAGGATCACCAGATACAGTCTTCTCTTCGGCTGTCCTCATTAGGAATTATCAAGAAACTATACTCCCAGAGATGAATGTATTCTCCGTGAATGGCATCTTTGAGTTTCTTCCAAATTCTCGAACTTTCCTAGCTTGATCTATTCTCTGTGAATAGCTTGTCTTGAATTTCTTGGGGTTTGGAGACCCACGGGCTTCTTAAAAGCACTGGCCTCCTCTTGGGCATCGTACAAGGACCCACAGGCTTCCTAAAAGCAACCCCGCCTCCTCTTGGGCTTAGTACAAGGACCCGTCGGCTTCTTAGAAGTATTCACAGCCTCCTCTTAGGCTTCGTATAATGATCTCTTCCTCCGGGAATGATAGCCTTCTCTTGGGCTTCGTACAAGGACCTCTCGGCTTCTTAAAAGTTTCCAGCCTCCTCTTGGGCTTCGTACAAATTGTCCCGACGACCTCCTAGAGGTATAGGAATAGAACTTAATAATCTGCATAGAACAGTCCTTTCAAAGAGTCTACTACTATTTCTTTAAGCATAATACAAGAGATGAAACTCTAGACTTGGACAGTCTAATCTCCTTGAGTCTCAAAGACATTCTCAAGTGACCCCTTCGTTAAATAGGAGGAAAAGCCGTAGACTCGGATAGTCTCAATACCCTTCGGATTTCCCACTTCCTTAAAGAACAGGAATAACCCGGATCCTTGAATAAAATCCTTGAGTACAGTGTTGCTCATATAAGAACTGATTTTCTCTTTCAAAATTAGTATACTGGACCTGTCACTCAACTGAAATAGTCACCATAGCCTCCTCTTGGGCTTTGTACAAATGATTCTCCCCAGCGGAGTCAAACAACGTTTAGCCTCTCTCTCGGGCTTTGTACGAGACACATAAGAGACTCCCTCGTTGATTCAATCACCCCTTTCACCTCTATCTCGGGCTTTATACAAGATACAAAAAGGTTCTTGTTGAGCCAAACAAACAATAGCCTCCATCTCGGGCTTTGTACGAGATACAAAGTCACTCTCTTGTTGAGTCAAATAGCCTCCATCTCGGGCTTTATACGAGATACCAAAAGACTCCATCATCGAGTCAAAACCTTTTAGCCTCTCTCTCGGGCTTTATACGAGACACATATTAGCCTCCTCTTAGGCTTTATATAAGAAAACCACTAGTTGATCCAATCAACCTTTTAGCATCAAAACTCTGCCTCGTTCATAGTACACAAACATCAACAACTCCTCCCCACCTAATTGCTGTAAGCGGCAAGCCTTTGGATTATTTACATCCATGCCACTGTCCCTCTTTTAGCATGAGAAATTCCTAAGGAAAGATGGAATTACTCTACACTGAGTTAACGTCTTCTCCTTCAGGTTAAAACCCCCTATAAAGGAAATTATGGCATTGCTAGGATCCGCGTATCCCAGTTAAAGTAATCCTCCTTTACAGTCAGTCACCCAACAGTTGTGACAAACAGACCCCCCTTTAGAGATGACAAATTCTCTCTAAAGTCAAAGCCCCTTCAGCTTCACATCTTGGGCTTTGAACAAGATACAAACCACCTTTCGCTTCACGTCTTGGGCTTTGAACAAGACACAAAAACACCATTTCCTCCCATAGAATAGGAGGAACTAAGAACGCTCTGATTTCCCTGTTTCGGTAAACGGGAATACGTAGGCATAAGATCGAAAGAAAAGATCTTAGCAAGCACACTAAACAAACACCCAAAATCCCATACATCAATCACCCGGGCACTATTTTAACAAAATAACCTAAGAGAGACCCACAATCTTTGTAGCATCTATAACCTAACAGACCGTTGTTCAAACTCAGTATGTAAGCAGGGTTAATTAGAGACATCTATTTCCCTTCCTTCATCAGCTTCAATAGGATAAAAAATGAATCGAGCTGTAGTACCAGAGCGGTAGTGCTTCGCAACCACGTCCAAAAATCGCTCGCTACAGAAAAATGACGACTCTGCTGGGGAGGTACGAGATCTTGTTCTTTTCCCATCTCTTAGGTAGAAACCTTAAGAGTGCCACAGGAAAAGTGGCGCCCACTGTGGGGCCCGACTTTCTTCTTTTCTTGTATAGATGCCACAGATTGGAGCTTCTACCGAGGAACCCATTTTCTGTCAGGAACTTAGGATTCATAGCTTTAAAGGTCTAGGATGTTTAGGACAAATATATATACTGCTTTTCCTAATTGCTATACATGTTTATTTTTCTGCTAATGGGAATGCTTGTGATGCCGCATGTGGAAAGATTGAGTATACACTTAAGGTAAGTGATGGCGACGAGGTCGACCATCAACCTCAGTGGAGGATGACCAATGCAACCCATTCTCTCACCTAGACAATGGGCTGATTGTGATGTCTGAGAAGCTGAGGAGCCAAACCCTTTTGGAGTGCGGAAACTATCGGAAATAGTTGTCACGCGATACTACCCTCATTTGAGGCTGGTGATCTATTCTCGGTGAATGGCACTTACTCTAAGATTACTCTACAACTTGTTGGCGATCCGCTTGTTGTTTTGCTTTCCTGGGAGGAGCTGATGATAATGAGTACAGGCACAAAAATCACCCTAGTATAAACTTTGGGGATGGGTAGAGCCTTGACTTCATGACAACGACCCTTTGACCCCATGTTTTTTCTATGTTTTTGTGTGCTGCATTCATGCATTCATTTAAAAAACGTTAAAACAAGGAAAAATTTCTCTTCTAGTCTCTCTGTTTTTAAAAATAAACTAAGACTGAGATTGCAAATATTAGAGAAAAGGATTATGCTAATGGATTTTGATAGAAGGAGAACTCATATGTATACCTTCAAGGTTCCAAAGCTAGAGGATTTGAGAAGGTTAGCAGGGGTGATCACAAACCAAAAGGCTTTCAGAGCCAAACACGGAGGTCTGCTACCACTGTTAAGAGTCTATGTGATTGAGGGAATCATGGATGCGCTCATTCAGTTTTACGATCCAGTTTATCACTGTTTCACATTCCCGGATTACCAGCTCGCACCAACGCTGGAGGAGTATTCTCATCTGATTGATCTCCACATTACAGATCGAGCTCCATTTTCTGGACTGGAAGAAATTCCACAGAATCAGACCATTGCAAGAGCAATTCATTTGGACGAGTCTGAGGTCAGGACTCACATGACCGCTAAAGGTGGCATCCAAGGTTTGCCAGCCCAGTTCTTAACAAGGAAAGCTTTGTACTTTGCTAGTATAGGAAACGGGACTGCTTTTGAAAGTGTCTTTGTCTTGCTCACCTACGGGTTATTTTTGTTTCCCAACATCAATAACTTCGTCGATATCAACGCCATTAAGGTTTTTCTCATTGGAAACCCTGTACCAACTTTGCTCGCAGATGCGTATCATTCTGTACACTTGGGAAATTTGTACAGCGGAGGGGAGATCACATGCTGTGTACCTCTGCTTTATAAATGGTTTATCTCGCACTTACCCAAGTCTGCTGCTTTTTGGGATTGGAAGAGTGCCTTACGTTGGCCGCAGAAGATCATGTCTCTCACCAACTCTGATATAGATTGGTGTAATAGGATCTATGATGGAATCAGAATCATTGATCGTTGTGGAAACTTCCCCAACGTACCCCTTATAGGAACTAAGGGAGGAATCAATTACCATCCAGTTCTCGTTCGTCGTCAATTTGGATACCCGATGAGACACGTCCCACGGGGTGTTCATCTGGAAGGTCTTTTCTTCAAGGAAGGAGAAAATGACAGAGCACTAAAGATGGAAATAGTGCACACTTGGAAACACGTTCATAAGAAAGGACAAGAGTCTCTAGGAAAATCGGATTGTGTCTCGGTGGAGCCTTATCTCCATTGGGTACAAACTAGAGCTCTCAAGCTAAAAATGCCTTATCCTCGTTACGGAATTCTTCCGCCGAGGGAATCTGTCATGTACTTCATGACGGAAACTGAAAAGCTTCAGGTTACTCTCAACAAAGTTCAAAAGGAGAGAAGGTCTTGGAAGAACAAGTATCGCACCTTCGACGTAGAGTGCATCAAAATACAGCAATTACTGAAAGAGAAAGATGCTCTGATTGAAATTTTGGAGCAACATACTGTAGCGAATCAAGAATTCCCAATCGGGAACGGATCGAGATTACTTATGATGGTCATAAAAATCAGAAGGTTCCAATAATCATCTATCCGCCGGGACCACTACCGTATGAATCAACTAAGGCTATCCCTTACAAATACGGTGCAACAACCATTGAAAATGGAAAGGAAATTCCATTACCCTCCGTCGTGAACATTGCAGAAATCAGTCGTGTAACGTGGAGTGGTAGAATCTTCAACCGAGGGGTTGGGGAACCTAACAAAGAAAAGGAACTTCAGACAGAAGCTCCTGATCTACCAGTCGGTCAATCTGGTAATCCCGACCTTTCGAAAAATGATGATGAGATGCTGAAGCTCATCCAAAGGAGTGAATACAACATTGTTGATCAACTGTTACAAACTCCTTCAAAGATCTCTGTGTTATCCCTGTTACTCTGTTCAGAAGCGCATAGGGAGGCTCTACAGAAAGTCTTGGAGCAAGCCTTTGTGTAACAGGATGTAACAATCAGACAGTTCGATAATATTGTCTCTAACATCACTTCCTGCAATAATTTGGGATTTAGTGATGAGGAATTACCCGAAGAGGGTCGCCGTCATAACATGGCACTCAATATCACAGTTAACTGCCAGGACGATGCGTTGGCCAGCGTATTGGTAGACATAGGGTCAGCCCTGAATGTTATGCCGAAGTCCACTTTGATGCAACTATCATTCACAGGCCCTCCGATAAGAATCAGCGAGGTCGTCGTCAAAGCATTCGACGGATCCAGAAAAGCGGTTATCGGTGAAGTTGATCTTCCCATAACTATCGGTCCTCATACTTTCCAAGTCACTTTCCAGGTCATGGACATCCGGGAAACGTACAGTTGTTTATTAGGAAGACCTTGGATACACCAGGCTGGAGCGGTTACTTCAACCCTCCACCAAAAGCTAAAGTTCGTCAAGAACGATCAACTTGTCACAGTCTGTGGAGAACAGGCCTTGCTTGTGAGTAACTTGTCATCATCTACTAGTGTAGAACCCGAGGAGGTTATTGGAAGGCAGTTCCAAGCACTGTCAGTAATCAAGGACAACCAGTTCAAAGAAGGAACTTCCATTTCTTCATACAACGATGCTATCAAAGCGGTCGAGAGTACCAATACAATCGGATGGGGACAACTTGTCATTCCTACTGACAATAAAACAAAGAAGGGTCTTGGTTTTTTTGCAACCTGTACCCAGACAACTGCCAGCAATAAAAGTCTGCATCCCATTCAATACTTCTTCCACAGTGGAGGTTTCCTTCACCCAGTGCCTCAAGAAGTGCATACCATCAATAAAGGTGATTCCTCTGATATGGAGGAGGAATGGAAGTCATACCTTAACGAGGATGGTTATATGTCTCAAGAATAAATGCCTATACCATTTTGCTATCCCGCACAGAGTCCGAGATTTATACCAAGGTCAGACGTCGAAATGATATATGGAGATTATGATCCGAAAGGATGTCGTGCTCCGCCAAATTCATTAGAGGAAGACACTCTGATGAAAGACAACTTTGACCACAATTACTATGGCCCAATGGATGGTCTGCCAATGTGGCAGCCTGACCCAGGAGAATTGGGGCCAGAGAGTCAGCCGAATGATGAAAATCAGCTGAGTCTCATTGAACAGAATACTTGTGTCCCCACCATGTCATGGGATCAACACTCAGGTCATTCAGAAACTGCCCAACATGAAGATGAATTCGCAACATTTGCAGGACTTGAATTCATCAACTATGCTTTTCCCGAGGTCAACGTCATCGAGAGAGATGACTCCTCCAGTTCCAAAGAAGTGTGGGACACCCTGGGACAACCAAGTGGAAAATACGACTATATGGTCAAGTACACCGCTTCATGTCTTAGGCTTTGAACAAGACACAAAAACACCATTTCCTCCCATAGAATAGGAGGAACTACGAACGCTCTAATTTCCCTGTTTCGGTAAACGGGAATACGTAGGCATAAGATCGAAAGAAAAGATCTTAGCAAGCACACTAAACAAAAACCCAAAATCCCATACATCAATCACCCGGGCACTGTTTTAACAAAATAACCTAAGAGAGACCCACAATCTTTGTAGCATCTGTAACCTAATAGACCGCTGTTCAAACTCAGTATGCAAGTAGGATTAAGTGGAGACATCTATTTCCCTTCCTTCATCAGCTTCAATAGGATAAAAAATGAATCGAGCTGTAGTACCAGAGCGGTAGTGCTTCGCAACCACGTCCAAAAATCGCTCGCTACAATATGGGGTGTCAAGTTTCTAGGCCTGGCCAAGGCAAGGCAAGGCAAGTTTTGGCAATTTACGTGAAGCCTCTAACTTTCTCATTTCTCCATGGATTTGAACAAAATTTAGGTGCATCTGGCCTAGAATTTCACAAGGAAACCAATGGTGCTTTTGGAATTTTCAGAAAGTGTCCCTATTTTAAAACCCGACAGTGGTTTCAAAATAGGCCTAGATTTGCATGTTCTATGCTATCTCACTACACAGTCAACAATAGCAGGGAAAATTGGTTCAAACACAACATATACAACATGTATGAGATGTTTATGATCAATGGACATCAAAGGAATGCATAATTAAAAGAGTTCAAGTTGTCATGCACTTACCTCTTGGAGCTTTTTATGCTATCTGCCAAGTTCCTTGTGCCAGAAGTAATTTGATGCTTTGGGCACTCTCAATTGATCCCTTAGAAGCTTTTAGGATGATTAAAACTAGCTGGAATCCTCAGGAACAAGTTTTGACTCTTTCTTGCAAAAGGGGCAAAAGTGACCAATATGGCAACTCTCTCAAATGGTGTTCCAGATTAGGGGAACCATTTGGGACAGTTTGAGGATGATATTTGGAGTGTGTTTGAGGCCTTGTTTGGTTTTGGAAGTGACTGAATCAAGACATGGCTAGAAAAATGCAGAAAAGTCCAATTTTGAGGTTTTGGAGGTGGATTTTCTGATTTTGGTGTTTTAGGTCACAAGTGAGTGTTTGAACAGCTTAGATATGACATATTGGATGTGTTTGGATCATGAGCCGTGGTGGAATTGCTCTCTAACTCAAAAACTCAGAGATGACTTGTGAAAGAAGGCATTTTGGCCTAAAGAGAGAGATTTTGAGGAAAGCAAGTGTTGTAGTGCTTTGGTGTACTCAAACTGAGCACAAATGAGCTCTATTTATAGTAGAGCAAGTTTGTTTTGCAAGCAATAGTGAATCGCAACTGCAACAAGCCTTTGGCCAATGTTGATCCAAGGGAATCTTTAGTCTCCTCTAGCCATTGACTTGAGGTTAAGGCACAAGCCTATGGTTCTTTGATTCAAAGATGAATCTTTATTCATTCAAGAGGTGTTTGTCAGTGGAGGACATCAAGTCCATGCCATCATTGAAGACGTTGAAGACGAAGACATCAACCATTTAGTTTTTCAGTGTGACACCGCTTTGAGCAATTGGGAGTCTATATAGATCCCTATCCTGTACCCTATGGCAGAGTAATTTGTTTGCTTTGTTGATGTTTTCAATTCCCTAGCCTTGCCCGAGGCTAGCAGATTATTTTGTATGGGCCACCGCTTTTAATTCTTATAAATCAATGAAAGTGATGTTTTGTTATATTATGTGTCTTTATTTTACTGTTTTTTTGCTTTTAAAGAAAAATGGAAATCTTTTCAAAACTACAAAAAACTTTTTTTCTTGCATTCAATTTTATGCATTTTAATAAAGTAAATCCCTCCATCATGCATACTGAATCCTAAACCCGTTGTATTCAATGACCCTGCTCTCACTATTGACTTTGATTCACCTATTTATCAAGCTGAGGATGAGGAGGATTATGAGGTCCTCGATGACTTGGCAGAAATGTGTGAGTATCAATACACGGATCTTCAACCACATGAAGAACAGGTTGACGTCATCAATCTTGGTACCGAAGAAAGAAAGAAAGAGGTCGAGATTGGGGTAACCCTTGGGGCAGAAATCAGCCGACGGCTAGTGCTGCTTTTGAAAGAGTATGTGGCTGTGTTTGCTTGGTCTTATTACGATATGCCTGGTTTGGATACAGACATCGTAGTTCATAAGCTACCACTCAGGCCCGAGTGTTCCCCTGTGAAACAGAAGATTCGTAGAAGTCGACCTGACATGGCTCTCAAGATCAGAGATGAAGTCAAAAGATAACTGGATGCAGGTTTCTTGGCGGTTTCGAAGTATCCCGAATAAGTAGCTAACATTGTGCTAGTAATGAAGAAGAGCGATAAAGTGAGGATGTGTGTAGACTACATGGATCTCAACAAAGCCAATCCTAAGGACGATTTCCCTCTTCCGCATATTGACACTCTTGTGGATAATACGACCCGATTTGCAGTTTTCTCTTTTATGGATGGCTTCTCAGGTTATAATCAGATCAGAATGGATCCGACCGACATGGATAAAACTACATTCATCACCTCATGGGGAACTTATTGCTACAAATTCATGCCCTTCGATTTGAAGAACGCAGGGGCAACCTATCAAAGAGCCATGGTGACTTTATTCCACGATATGATCCATAAAGAAATTGAGGTGTATGTGGATGACATGATTGCTAAGTCTCAGAGTGAAGAAGAACATTTGGAGCATCTTCTGAAGTTATTTAAGAGACTCTAGAAGTATCAGCTGTAGTTGAATCCTGCCAAATATACTTTCAGTGTCTGATAACACTGAATCACACTACGTATTTGACTCGGATTGCACATGTTTCTTAGGATTTTGTTGCTATTTTCATGTGTTATGCTTGTGTTTTGTTTTGTTTTCAGGTTCTTTGTATTCCCAAAGCTCCTCGTGAAGAAATGAAGAAAAACGAGCAAGAAAACCAGTTTTTGAGGAAATTGTACACATGGCATCCACCTTGGCGGGCGCCATAGGGTAGGCCATGACTTGGATAGGAGTCAACTGCTGTCAACTTCCACGATCTCCACTTCTTTTTCCCTTGGTTCACATGGCGGGCGCCATGAGGGGGTGGCGGGTGCCACCTTTGTAGTATGGTTTCCCTCCCAAAAGAAGTTGGGGGGCACTTTGGTCTTTCCATAGTTTTTCCTAGGCTATAAATAGATGAGTCCTTGATCCTTTTTCTTCATCCAAGCTTAGTTTCGGAACTCAAGCCATATATTTTCAGTATTGTAAAGTGATAAACTTCTCACATCGGGGAGTTATCACACTGTTTAATTGAGTTTGGAGCACTCTGGTAGAAGTTAATCCTGCCGCCATTTTCATTTCCAGCTATTTATTTATAGTTGTACCAGATTTAAAGCCTCCGATTTGGAGCAGGTTTCTATTTACTATCCCGCACCATTTATTTTCTCGCACTATTTATTTCCTCGCACTATTTACTTTCCCGCACTATTTACTTCCACGCACTATTTCTTTCCCGCACCATTTACTTAAAAAGAATCTACTTTAACATGATCTATTTCAACATGTCTATTTACATTTCCATGTCCGGCTAAATTTTAAAGGATAGAATGTAAGGATCATAGTGAAAGTAGTATTCTATACAAGGTGTCAATAGAAATGCTTGGGGGTTATTCTGATTTTTAACACAAGTTTTCTGCACTTCATTTCTGTTGGGTAAGATCGAAAGTCGTCCAACCTTTGGTTAAACTTGGTTAATCTTTACTGTTCAAAGGAAGCGAAAGCGCTTTGTCTAGTTAAGTAATAGTTTTTAATACTTTAGAAAAACGATTTTAAAACTATTTTCGGACACGTTTATGGGTTTAAAGTCCAGTTCGCATGAACCTCTTTTTGTTAAAAGTTCCAAGTCAAAATACTTTTCAACTGAGTCAAGAAACTATATTTCTTAAAAATAGGTTTATTACTTTAACGCAATGCGCGCCTTTTTATAAGTGATAATAAGAGGGTTAGATTAAGGGATAAACTCGGTTCTGAATACGCGAAAGCGACAGTTCCCGTTAAATTAGTTCTTTTCATAAGTAGAAAACATTACCCCATAAGTGGTTCTATTTACAAGCATTTGGAATACTATCCGACTGTGTGAATTACATTCGGACCTGTTGTTTTAAATTGAATTTTATATCTTCGTACTTTACTTCGCTTTTACTGTGCACTCACGAACTCCCGATTGATTTGCCTTAGATAAACATCATAACAATAGAAACTGATAGATTGACGTTTGGTCTCTGTGGGATCGATAATCTTTTATATTACTCTAACGCGATTCGTATACTTGCGAAAACACCGCGCCAAGTTTTTGGTGCCGTTGCCAGGGACCAATTACGTCAAATTTCGTACCCTTTTGTTACACCGTATAGACTAAGGCACTCCAAAAAAAATAATAATAAAAATTTTAAAAAAATTAAAAACTATATCACCCAAATTTTCTCTATGATAACTACTCCCAATATTTTGAGGAACCGCACAAAAATTTCCTCTACGATCACCATTCCCAATATTTCGAGGAACCACAAGAATCTGTTAATTACAACCTCGAAGCATTAATGGAGGACTTCATTGAAACAATAACTAATTCTAGGTTAGAATCTATGATGGAGCACTTTGTGGAGACCCAAACTCTCCATAATGAAGAGCTTAGAAGATAACATTTCGATACTTATGAAACCCTTAAGCAGTTAAACACTATGGTTGAGTCCCTCGCGACTCACGCTGAGGCATTGGAGACTCAAATCTCCCTGCTTGCACAGACACCTATAGGACCCTACCCTGAGGAGCATGTGGATGTTGTAACAACCATTAATTAAAGACAAATCGAGAATCCTGAGGAGAGTTCTGGTGAGAAGAGAGTAGAGATTGAGAAAAATCCATCGACACCATCCGAAAGGGAGGCTGTTGAAAAGGTAGCAAAGGAAGCACCTAATGTCGTTCCTCCTCCATATACCCCACCAATTCCTTTCTCGCAAAGGTTTGTGGAAGCTAAGGTAGAATCCTAATCCAAAACACATGTGGAGGTATTGGAAAATATCCACACCGATGCATCTTTGTTTGAGGTCACGCATAAAAAGAGAAAATTCGAGGACCGAGAAACTAGGGAAATCATTAGTACTAAGAGGGTAAGGTTAGACTTTGAGGTGATGGATGAAATAACTAAGCTCAAACTTGAAAAGCTAATAATTAGGATAGATCCAGAACCACCGCCATAAGTTCAAAAGAATGAACCACCCCACAGAAGGAAGAAAAGAAAAGGTGAGGGATATGTGAGATGGCTCGATAAATGGCCATGGAAACTGAAGGTTAACACTCCAAACCATCGAGCTATCGACGTTAAACAAAGCCCTGCGTGGGAGGCGACCCACGAACTTTTAATTTAATGTTTTCTTTTTATTATTTGTGTCGGCAAAAAATAAATAATTGTATCGCTTGTCATGTCTCAGCTACAATTAGGCGAAAAATCTCTAGATGAGAATCCCTTAAGATGAGTTGGTGCCCACGTACATTCCTACGAATGTCGCTGCTGGTGGTGACACCAATGATGAGTATGATGGGAGAAAGCATGTCTCTCCCGTTCGTAACTTACATCCTCCTTGTTCTTTGCATGGTCAAGTTCCACCTGCACACACTGCAGCGTATTTTTCTAACAATTTTCGCAGGTACTTCCTTCGGAAATAGGCAATATAATGAGCGGCTTCAAGAAAATGAAGTTTCAGCAAATTCAGATAACTCGTAGTGCAAGACACCAGAGTAGAAGTGGCCAGCGAAGACAGAGACAACAAGGGAAGAATCAACGCGAATTTAGCCGTGGTAGCACGCAATGGCATTCATACAGGTTCTATCTTTCCTTTTTCACCTTTTATCAAAACATTGAGGACAATGTTTGGTTTAAGTGTGGGGGAGGAACTTTACTGCTTTCATTTTACCGCTTTCTAGTTAAATTTACTATTTTCTAGCATGATTTTAAATTTTTTTCTGTTTTAAATGTTTTGTCCGTCTGTGCATGTGTTGTCGAGTCTTTATGCTGATTTTATGTTGTTTATCGATTTTCCCATTCTCTTGAGCCATACCAAATATTTTGAAAATTTTTGAGTTAAAAATAGTGTTTCTTTTGAAAATCTTAGGTTACAGACGAAATTGAGGTTAGATTGTGAGACTTGGGAAAATTCTGCAAGATCGGTATCGTTTTAATACCGTGAGCCTCTCAATTATGGAAATCGATTTGAGTACTTGTTATGCCATAGCCTTAAGTTCTCACCCCTTTAGTAGTCCCTAAGTAGTTTATTTGGCAGTCAGCACCATCCTAAGCACGCACTAAGTAAGAAGACGATGCAAATAAGTGTATGATCTCAGGCTAAAAAGGTAAATTAAGAAAAAAAATGATGAATGAATGAAAAGAAATGCTCCTTCTAAGTTAGGTGATCCTCACCCGATCATTTAGCCCAACAGTGCAAACTTCTTTATTTCATTGATATTTAAGCCAATGTGCAAAAAGAAAAAAAAATGATGATAACGAGATCATAGTCACTGACAGGCTATCCCAACATGAGTGTGAAAGGATAACGGGCTTAATGTGATTGCGCTAGAATGAAAAGGGATAAAAGAAGGATGAGTGAGTTAGGCTTAGGTATAATGACATGATTCAGATTGGTTTGTATAGAAGGGAGGTTGATGACTGCCAAAGCGGAATTGTGTTGTTACGATGTCCTTAGTGTGTGAGCAAGTACCTATCAACACAAACTTAATCGAAGTAGAGTTGGTAGCCTAGGATGAGTATCCGTATTCACTATTTTTCTTGCGAGTCATGGTTTGCTTGAGGACAAGCAAAGGTTTAAGTGTGGGAGAATTTGATAACACTGAATCACACTACGTATTTGACTCGGATTGCACATGTTTCTTAGGATTTTATTGCTATTTTCTTGTGTTATGCTTGTGTTTTGTTTTGTTTTCAGGTTCTTTGTATTCCCAGAGCTCCTCATGAAAAAATGAAGAAAAACGAGCAAGAAAACCAGTTTTTGAGGAAATTGTACACATGGCATCCACCTTGGCGGGCGCCATAGGGTAGGCCATGACTTGGATAGGAGTCAACTGCTGTCAACTGCCACGATCTCCACTTCTTTTTCCCTTGGTTCACATGGCAGGCGCCATGAGGGGATGGCGGGCGCCACCTTTGTCGTATGGTTTCCATCCCAAAAGAAGTTGGGGGGCACTTTGGTCTTTCCATAGTTTTTCCTAGGCTATTAATAGATGAGTCCTTGATCCTTTTTCTTCATCCAAGCTTAGTTTCAAAACTCAAGCCATATATTTTCAGTATTGTAAAGTGATAAACTTCTCACATCGGGGAGTTATCACATTGTTTAATCGGGTCTGTAATCGAGTTTGGAGCACTCTGGTAGAAGTTAATCCTGCTACCATTTTCATTTCCAGTCATTTATTTCAAGTTGTACCAGATTTAAAGCCTCCAATTTGAAGCAGGCTTCTATTTACTTTCCCGCACTATTTATTTTTTCGCACTATTTACTTCCTCGCACTATTTACTTTCCCGCACTATTTACTTCCTCGCACTATTTACTTTCCCGCACCATTTACTTAAAAAGAATCTACTTTAACATGATCTATTTCAACATGTCTATTTACATTTCCATGTTCGGCAAAATTTTAAAGGTTAGAATGTAAGGATCATAGTGAAAGTAGTATTCCATACAAGATGTCAATAGAAATGCTTGGGGGTTATCAAGATTTTTAACACAAGTTTTCTGCACTTTATTTCTGTTGGGTAAGATCGAAAGTCGTCCAACCTTTGGTTAAACTTGGTTAGTCTTAACTATTCAAAGGAAGCGAAAGCGCTTTGTCTAGTTAAGTAGGAGTTTTTAATACTTTAGAAAAACGATTTTAAAACTATTTTCGGACGCGTTTATGGGTTTAAAGTCCGGTTCACATGAACCTCTTTTTGTTAAAAGTTCCAAGTCAAAATACTTTTCAATTGAGTCAAGAAACTATATTTCTTAAAAATAGGTTTATTACTTTAACGCAATGCGCGCATTTTTATAAGTGACAATAAGAGGGTTCGATTAAGGGATAAACTCGGTTCTGAATACGCGAAAGCGACAGTTCCCGTTAAATTAGTTCTTTTCATAAGTAGAAAACATTACCCTATAAGTGGTTCTATTTACAAGCATTTGGAATACTATCTGACTGTGTGAATTACATTCAGACCTGTTGTTTTAAATTGAATTTTATATCTTCGTACTTTACTTCGCTTTTACTGTGCACTCACGAACTCCCGATTGATTTGCCTTAGATAAACATCGTAACAATAGAAACCGATAGATTGACATTTGGTCTCTGTGGGATCGATAATCTTTTATATTACTCTGACGCGATTCGTATACTTGCGAAAACACCGTATCAGTGTCAGATCAGGGAAGCTACTCGGTTTTAACGTCAGTCAAAGAGGGGTTGAAGTGGATCCTAACAAGGTACGAGCCATTAAGAGATGCCAGCTCCGCAGACTGAATCTCAAGTAAGAGGTTTTCTGGGCTGTTTGAATTATATTTCCAGGTTCATCTCCAATATTACTCCTATTTGTGAACCAATCTTCAAGTTGCTCCGCAAAGATCAAACTGTAGAGTGGAATTCTGATTGCCAACAAGCTTTTGTAAAGCTCATGAACTATCTACAAGAAACACCTATTCTAATTCCTCCTGTTCCTGGAAGGCCTCTCTTCATGTACATGACTGTTTTAGAAGGATCCATGGGCTGTGTCTTGGGCCAACATGATGAAACTGGTTGCAAAGAGCACGCCATCTATTACTTGAGCAAAAAGTTTGCTGATAGCGAAAGCCGTTATTCGCTGCTTGAGAAGACCTCTTGTGCTTTAGCATGGGCTTCCAAAAGTTTGAGGTAGTACTTGATATGTCACACTACTTTGTTGATCTCAAAAATGGATCCAATAAAGTACATCTTTGATAAGCCAGCTCAAACAGGAAGACTTGCCCGCTGGCATATGCTATTGTCAGAATATGATATCCAATATGTTGCTCAGAAGTCTATCAAAGGAAGTGTTTTATCAGAGTATCTTGCAGACCAGCCTATTGAAGATTGTGTACCTCTCAAGTTTGATTTCCCTGATGAAGACATCATGGTGGTAAAAGATTGTGAAGAGCCCGATCCTGATGAACGTCCTGAACCCGGGTCTAGATGGAAAATGATGTTTGATGGTTCTTCCAATTACAAAGGACATGGTGTGGGTGTTGTGTTGATAAACCCTGAGGGTGGTTACACTCCTTTAACAGCAAGATTGGACTTTGGATGCACGAATAATGTTGCTGAGTATGAAGCTTGTATTTTGGGTCTAGAAGCTATAATTGATCTCAGAATCAAGATTCTAGAAGTCATGGGTGATTCCCCTTTGGTTACCTATCAAGTCAAGGGTGAATGGGAAACTAAAGATGAGAAACTGATCCCATACCGTGCTTATATTGTGGAAATGATCAAATAATTTGATGAGATTACCTTCCATCATGTTCCTCGCTTAGAGAACCACATAGCTGACTCCTTGGCCATGCTAGCTTCAATGTGGAGAGTTAACTTTGTTAATGAAGCACCACTCCTCAGTATTGAGCGCAAGACCAAACCAGCTTACTGCAAGTTAGTTGAAGAAGAGGCAGATGGTAAACCGTGGTTTCATGACATCATGAATTATCTGAAGACTCAAGAGTATCCTGCCAATGCTTCCATTTTGATAAGAAAAATTTGCGGAGGTTGTCATCCAAATTCTTCCTCAGCAATAATGTACTTTACAAGAGGAATCACGACATGGTCCTGCTAAGATGTGTCGATAAATGAGAGGCACACCTATTGATTCATGATATTCATGAAGGAGCCTTTGGTACTCACGCTAGTGGGCATCCTATGGTTAAGAAAATCCTGAGAGTCGGTTATTATTGGTTGACTATGGAAACTGACTGTATCCAATACGCCATGAAGTGTCATAAATGTCAGATCTACGCTGATAAGATGCATGTGCCTCCGACATTGTTGAATGTGTTGTCATCTCCTTAGCCTTTCTCCATGTAGGGCATTGACATGATTAGGGCAATTGAGCCGAAAGCTTCTAATGGTCATCACTTCATTCTAGTGGCCATCGATTATTTCACCAAGTGGGTTGAGGCTGCTTCTTATGCTAATGTGACCAAGCAAGTGGTTGCCCGTTTCATCAAAAATAATATCATCTGTCGTTATGGAATCCCTAACAGAATCATAACCGACAATGGGACAAATCTGAATAAAAGGACAATGAAGGAGTTATGTGACAATTTCAAGATTGAGCATCACAACTCTTCACCTTATCGTCCCAAGATGAATGGTGCGGTCGAAGCTGCTAACAAAAACATCAAAAAGATCCTGCAGAAAATGGTCAAGACCTATAAGGATTGGCATGAAATGTTACCATTTGCCTTGCACGGATACAGAACTTTGGTTCGAACTTCGACAGGGGCAACTCCCTTTTCTCTGGTGTATGGAATGGAGGTTGTCCTTCCCATTGAGGTGGAGATACCATCTTTAAGAATCATGATGGAAACCAAGCTTGATGAAGCAGAATAGGTCCAAGAGAGATATGACCAATTGAATCTCATTGATGAAAAGCGACTGACTGCTATGTGTCATGGGTATTTGTATCAGAAAAGAATGAAGAGAGCATTTGACAAGAAGGTTCGTGTTCAAGAATTTCGAGAAGGAGAACTTGTACTCAAGAAGTTTCTGCCATCTCAAAGCGATGCTCGCGAAAAATGGGCGCCCAACTAAGAGGGCCCGTTTGTGGTGAAAACTGTGTTCTCAGGAGGTTCCTTATTTCTCACAATGATGGATAGTGAACAACTCGCACACCCTGTGAATGCTGACTCAGTATGAAAATATTACGCCTAAAAGCACGCTAAGTCGAAAACCAAAAATGGCGACTTAGGCAAGAAAAGGGTATCCCGGTGGGTCATAACCTATGAAGGAGACCAAGGCAAAAGTTAGGGATCAAATAAAAAGAAAGAGCTCGCTAGGTTGAAAACCCGAAAGGGCAGCCTAGGCAAGAAAGAGCGTCCCAGTGGACTGAAAACCCGAAACGGCGGTCCAGGCAAAAGTTAGGGACAAAGGCGTTTCACAGTGTCAGATAGGCTTGTCACCTACATCCAGAGATTCATGAAGAAATTCAAAGTTTAATTCGCCCTCATCAGCAGCGAAGATGCTTTAGGACTCTTAGTCATCAGGGATAGTAGTAGTCATTGAATATGATGTAACCTTTTCCCAAAATTGCCATTTTTCAGTTGTAATGATCTGTGGAACTTCGCTATTGGCAAGTTACCATTCTAATAAAATCATATTTTGAGCCATTCTTTGTTTGATATTTATCATTACTCTGATATTTTCCTTGTTATGCAAAATTTCACTTATTCATTAATAACGGTTTTGAAAGCAGAAAATGTTTTGAAAAATATTTTGAGAAAACCCAATGAAAATATACATCTTGCTCTACAAAAACTCTAGTTGCGACGAAAACACTAACAAATCATCTGGTGTGAACTTGTCGTTAAAGAGAGATCGACAATACTTCCTTGAATTAAAAATTTCAGTAATGAGTGACCACCAATGCAAAGGACTTTTCCCCAGTAGCTTCACAGAGGCTCGTTGAAAATGTGATTCCCCAGTGAAGTAAAGACATTCCCGGATTGACTCCAAAACCTATGGCCTTCAGACTTCAGTGTGATGGTTGTGTCATCCTTCCTTTCACTATTTCCAGTTTGTCGTCTCTCGTTAGGGTCGTTTCTTGCATATCATTAAGCATTTGCATCGTACCATGGCATTGTGCATCTTTGCATTTTGGTGTTTTGCTTGTGGAGTCTTTACCTCTCATTATCTCCATTTGCTGGTCTTTGGATCTTTGTCTGTGTCTTGCTTGCGTCCGGACTTCACCTTCGTGCGCCAGATTCTGGTTCCTTATGAATTTTCCCCAGGAAGTCTAATCTTCGTTTATGCAACCCCGGTATTGACCTATCAGGTCACCTATGAACCTTAAGTCCAGTAATCACTGGCATTGTTTATTTCAGGTCAACTATGAACCTTGGTCAACTATGAACCAGAACCCCAGGTTACCTATGGACCTTAAGTCCAGTAATCGCCGACATTGTTTATTTCAGGTCAACTATGAACCTTGGTCAACTATGAACCAGAACCCCAAGTCACCTATGGACCTTAAGTCCAATAATCGCTGGCATTGTATATTTCACGTCAACTATGAACCTTGGTCAACTATGAACCAGAACCCCAGGTCACCTATGAACCTTAAGTCCAGTCATCACTGACATTGTTTATTTCAGGTCACCTATGAACCTTGGTCACCTATGAACCAAAATCTCAGGTCAACTAATAACCTTGGTCACCTATGAACCAAAAACTTTAGGTCAACTATGAAGCTTGGTCACTTATTAACCAAAATCTCAGGCCAACTATGAACCTTGGTCACCTATGAACCTAAACATCAGGTCACCTATGAACCAAAACTTCAGGTCAACTATGAACCTTGGTCACCTATGTAACAAAATCTCTGGTCAACTATGAATCTTGGTCACCTATGAACCAAAACATCAGGTCAACTATGAACCTTGGTCACCTATGAACCAAAACATCAGGTCAACTATGAACCTTGGTCACCTATGAACCAAAACTTCAGGTCACCTATGAACCTTGGTCACCTATGAGCCAAAATCTTAGTTCAACTATGAACCTTGGTCACCTATGAACCAAAATCCCAGGTTACCTATGAACCAAAATTTCAGGTCAACTATAAACCTTGGTCACCTATGAACCAAAAACTTCAAGTCAACTATGAACCTTGGTCACCTATTAACCAAAACTTCAGGTCAACTATGAACCTTGGTCACCTATGAACCAAAATCTCAGGTGAACTATGAACCTTGGCCACCTATGAACCAAAACATCAGGTCAGCTATGAACCTTGGTCACCTATGAACCAAAACATCAGGTCAACTATGAACCTTGGTCACTTATGAACCAAAACTTCAGGTCAAATATGAACCTTGATCACCTATGAACCAAAATCTCAGATCAACTATGAACCTTGGTCACCTATGGACCAAAATCCCCGGTCACCTATGAACCAAAATTTCAGGTCAACTATGAACCTTGGTCACCTATGAACCAAAAACTTCAGGTCAACTATGAACCTTGGTCACCTATGAACCAAAATTTTAGGTCAACTATGAACCTTGGTCACCTATGAACCAAAACTTCAGGTCAACTATGAACCTTGGTCACCTATGAACCAAAATCTTAAGTCAACTATGAACCTTGGTCACCTATGAACCAAAATCCCGGGTTACCTATGAACCAAAATCTCAGGTCAACTATGAACCTTGGTTACCTATGAACAAAAACATCTAGTCAACTATAAACCTTGGTCACCTATGAACCAAAACATCAGGTCAACTATGAACCTTAGTCACCTATGAACCAAAACATCAGGTCAACTATGAACCTTGGTCACCTATGAACCAAAACATCAGGTCAACTATGAACCTTGGTCACCTATGAACCAAAACATCAGTTCAACTATGAACCTTGGTCACTTATGAGCCAAAATCTCACGACAACTATGAACCTTGGTCACCTATGAACCAAAATACCAGGTCACCTATGAACCAAAATTTCAGGTCAACTATGAATCTTGGTCACCTATGAACCAAAAACTTCAAGTCAACTATGAACCTTGGTCACCTATTAACCAAAACTTCAGGTCAACTATGGACCCTGGTCACCTATGAACCAAAATCTCAGGTCAACTATGAACCTTGGCCACCTATGAACCAAAACATCAGGTCAGCTATGAACCTTGGTCACCTATGAACCAAAACATCAGTTCAACTATGAACCTTGGTCACTTATGAACCAAAACTTCAGGTCAAATATGAACCTTGATTACCTATGAACCAAAATCTCAGGTCAACTATGGACCTTGGTCACCTATGGACCAAAATCCCCGGTCACGTATGAACCAAAATTTCAAGTCAACTATGAACCTTGGTCACCTATGAACCAAAAACTTCAGGTCAACTATGAACCTTGGTCACCTATGAACTAAAATTTCAGGTTAACTATGAACCTTGGTCACCTATGAACCAAAACTTCAGGTCAACTATGAACCTTGGTCACCTATGAACCAAAAACTTCAGGTCAACTATGAACCTTGGTCACCAATGAACCAAAATTTTAGGTCAACTATGAACCTTGGTCACCTATGAACCAAAACTTCAGGTCAACTATGAACCTTGGTCACCTATGAACCAAAATCTTAGGTCAACTATGAACCTTGGTCACCTATGAACCAAAATCCCGGGTTACCTATGAACCAAAATCTCAGGTCAACTATGAACCTTGGTTACCTATGAACAAAAACATCTAGTCAACTATAAACCTTGGTCACCTATGAACCAAAACATCAGGTCAACTATGAGCCTTAGTCACCTATGAACCAAAACATCAGGTCAACTATGAACCTTGGTCACCTATGAACCAAAACATTAGGTCAACTATGAACCTTGGTCACCTATGAACTAAAACATCAGTTCAACTATGAACCTTGGTCACCTATGAGCCAAAATCTCAGGTCAACTATGAACCTTGGTCACCTATGAACCAAAATCCCAGGTCACCTATGAACCAAAATTTCAGGTCAACTATGAATCTTGGTCACCTATGAACCAAAAACTTCAAGTCAACTATGAACCTTGGTCACCTATTAACCAAAACTTCAGGTCAACTATGGACCCTGGTCACCTATGAACCAAAATCTCAGGTCAACTATGAACCTTGGCCACCTATGAACCAAAACATCAGGTTAGCTATGAACCTTGGTCACCTATGAACTAAAACATCAGGTCAACTATGAACCTTGGTCGCTTATGAACCAAAACTTCAGGTCAAATATGAACCTTGATTACCTATGAACCAAAATCTCAGGTCAACTATGAACCTTGGTCACCTATGGACCAAAATCCCCGGTCACCTATGAACCAAAATTTCAAGTCAACTATGAACCTTGGTCATCTATGAACCAAAAACTTCAGGTCAACTATGAACCTTGGTCACCTATGAACTAAAATTTCAGGTTAACTATGAACCTTGGTCACCTATGAACCAAAACTTCAGGTCAACTATGAACCTTGGTCACCTATGAACCAAAATCTCAGGTCAACTATGAACCTTGGTAACCTATGAACCAAAATCCCGGGTTACCTATGAACCAAAATCTCAGGTCAACTATGAACCTTGGTTACCTATGAACCAAAACATCTGGTCAACTATAAACCTTGGTCACCTATGAACCAAAACATCAGGTCAACTATGAACCTTGGTCACATATGAACCAAAACATCAGCTCAACTATGAACCTTGGTCACCTATGAACCAAAACATCAGGTCAACTATGAACCTTAATCACCTATGAACAAAAAAAAAACTTTAGGTCAACTATAAACCTTGGTCACCTATGAACCAAAATCCTCGGTCACCTATTAACCAAAACCTCAGGTCAACTATGAACCTTGGTCAGATATGAATCAAAATTTCAGGTCAACTGTGAACCTCGATACCTATTCAACTCATATTGGCATCCAAAGTCCAGTCTTTGCTGGCAATCCAACTCATACTGGCATCCAAATCGAGCTCATACTGGTACCCAAACCAGCTCAAATTGGTATCTTATCCAACTCAAATTGGTGTATACTGACATGTTACTTCTGAGTCCAATCATTGTTGGGACTTTAATCTAGTTCCCAGCAGAGGTTCAGTCATTATCAATATCTCTTTGAAAGTCCTTGTGATTGATCATCATCTGGCGCACACAAAGTTTGTGTTTATCTCTGTCTTTTCTGGATTTTCTTGAAGATCCCGTTTGAACTCTCCAATATAAGAAATCCCCAAAAAATTGTTGTAGAGTGTCTCTTCTCTTATTTCAAGTTGATCCCCAGTAGATATCATGTCTTCTTTCTGGTTTCACGCCCAGTAAGAATGAGTTTTATTTCCCTAGTGTCAACCGGTCACCTATGAACCTGTCGTCCATCTCCCTGGATCTTCCCCAGTGGAGAACACCTCTCTGTCTCCTATCTCCAGTAAGGACCTGTAGGGTTTTACCTTTTACTTTTCTATCCCCAGTGTTTCCTCAGAGTCTCCCCAGCGAGTCTCTTTTTGTGGTCAACCTGTATCCCAGTGAGTTTTTCGCATGGATACTAACTATCATCCTTCCCCAGTGTACTCACCTGTGGTTATTTGATCTTTATTCCTGGTGTCTGGTCGGTCTGCATCTTTGCACTATCATGACATCATATCATCATACTAGAAGTTCATGGCATGTTAGCATTTGCATGCCCGTCGCTTGTCTTTAGCATCTGCATTCCATCTAATTGCAAAATTTCTTGTTTGCTATATTTAAATACCTTTCCACCTTAATGTCCCGAGGACCTTCTTTCCTCGTGCCATTCGGTATAGTTATTTAAATATGGGCAACTGTTGTACCCCAAATTTTACCCCTTAGATGTCATAACATCTTGCATTGACATTTAGGATCAATCATATATGCATTATTTAACTAACCCACATTTTGCAGTTTATTTCTCGTATGTTTGAAATTAGGGTTTACACAGAGAGATTTAAGGCCTCCTAAGGTATTCTCTGGCTCCATATGATCATCACAAAGATCCACCAGTATTTTGGAACCAAGATCCCAAGATTTTGAATCAAGTCAAGTCAATAGAGGATCACCAGACCAAAAGGTGGAATTAGGATTTTAACATGAGAAATCACTGAAGAATTTTTCCCTATTAAGTCAAGATTTGATTGGTTCATCAACCAATTGATCTTGCCTATATTCAAGAGGTCTCATTCAACAAGAATTCAATATCAATTGGCTCTCATCATGAGTAGTTTGAGCCACAGTTTCACCTTGCCTCCAAATTAGGGTTTTTGTTAAGACAAGTGGATCATTGACCTTGACTTTGATCAAGGGTTTTCTCCAACCCTAGGCCTTGACTCCACATGATAGAAGACATCACTAGAGACCGTATATGAGCTTTAGATGTGATGAAAGAAGAAAGATCATGAAAGATTATCCCAGTGCATTCACAGTTGAAATTAGGGTTTTGACTGAAACCCTAATCCTTGAGATTTTGATTCAAAATGAAATCTCCAAGGCCCCTATCCATCATAACATATCTCATTGATGATTTAAAGTTTCAAGAAGTTTCTTGCAAAAGAAGGCAATGTTTGGTCCTTGAAACTTTTCATATGTGGGAATTTCACTACTTGTGCAAAACTGAAACAGTCATAACTTCCAAACCACACATCTAATTTGAGTGACTCAAAGCTCAAATGGAAGTTATTTCCATGATCTTCAAAGTGTATTAGTGGACCCTCTTTCAAAATTTGCTTGGTTTTTAAGTTATGAGACTTGGAATACAATATGCCTTAGGGACTTGGTGAAATTTTCAACTTTTTGCTCAAATTTTGAACACTACTTCATGGCTATTTTTCACCTAGTTCCAAACTCCAAACCAAAAATCTTTGAACATGAGAGTTGTTCCTTGTTCTTCAAGCTTTCCAAGCATGTGTAGAAATTCTCATTTGGATGAACCAATCTCAAGTTATGATGCTTTGAATTTGAAGGTTTCAAATTAGAAAAAACTCAAAAACTTAGAAAATTTTCTATGTCCTTTTTTTCCTAATCATGCGCATGACTTTGACCCAATTTTTCTCAATGTTATAAACATCATTTCCAGTCACCTCCCTAATGAAAGTTGCTCTATAAAGTGTCCACTTTACATAGGATCAAAAATTTCTAGAATTGGTGAAGTGATTACCAAGATGTGGTGCACTAAAGTTGGCATGTTGAAATGATGTTTCATACTTAGAAAATTCAGATTTCATTTCCTTGTGATCACCAAAATTTGTCACGATTTTTACATGTTTCTTAGGCTCAATTTCAACTTGTCTCTAACATGGAATTTGTTCTATCATATGTTTTCTTTCCAAAGAACCAAAGGTCGTGATGTTTGGACCATTGCATGAGGAGAGATCGTGTGAAAAAGAGCACAACACGGTTAGTGTCATAGCACCAAGTTATGTGTCCATTTGAATTACAAACCATGCCTCACAACTTGAAATAAGTCTGAGCCATTATGCCAAGTGAGACAAACTTCTGCAGCAGCCCCAAGACCTACTCTTGGCGTGTTATCTTCTCTTTGTGTTGTCCCAAACCTTTCCTTTTTGAGCTCACTCTCTTATGACTCACCAAAAAGTTGTGTTGAAGCAATACTTTGGTTGGTGAAATAAAATGGTATAGCATGAGTGTTGTCAACTTCATGCGCATGAATCCATGTGGATCACCCCAAGTTTTACCTCTTTTAACTCTCACTCTTATGACACAACAAAAAGGAAGTTAAGATGCATATATGGGATGGTGAAACATGACAGGTCTGCACCCTGTTTCTTTGAAGCTCTTGTGCTGCATATGAAGCGGTATTTCCTCCAAGGATTGACCAAGTTTGAAGGCTAAAAATAGGTCTATGCAAACCCTAATCTGTTACCCTATGGACAAAGCATTTGGCCACTAGTTTTCCAAGATTTGGACCAAGCTTCTTTAGCTATAAAAGGAGAACCATTCTCCTTTTTTCAGCAGCAACAACTTTCACAAAACACTCTAAAAGACCTCTGAGTTTTGAGTTTCACAAGTGAGAAAGAGTAGGAGGATTGCCTTGAGGTCCTTGCTAGTTCAAAAAGAGGAGAAGTCAGCACATATTTGAAGGTGCAGTGGACATATTCCACTTGGTAACTACACTCTCCATACTCCATATCATTGTACATATTTATCATCACATATTTGCCATATGTTGTTCCTATAATATGTTTTTGTGTTTCTCTCCATTCATCCATAATGAATAAATAATGTGTCTTTGAGTTTGTTTAACTTCTGTCCATCATGAGGTGAGATAAGTTTCTTTATTCTGCTGATGTAAGGTGGATATTTGTAATGCCTTTTGGTCTTATTATTATACCTGAAATATCACAATGCATTGGTACTGATCACTAACTCTTTTTTAAGTCCATGTGACTTTATTATTGTGTTATTCTGTCAAAACTTGAATGCAAGAAGTGCTAACAAGCCTATGATTGTTTTTTATGTTATTATAAGAGGTAAGATCTTTGAATGTAGTTTACTCCTGTTACTCTGAGATGCTTGTGTATTTTATGATTGGTGAACTTGTCTAGCGCTGCTTGTCTTTAGGTTGATATGTGTGATGCTTGATTGGAATGTTGATAGCAAGAGAACCAAGTTACTTTCACTAAATGCAATTTGTGTATTTGCTGTCATCATTGATGTGTAGTCAGTTTGTGTATCTAAACTCATGTTATGCTTTGTATCCAAGAGACTTGCTTATGTGTTGATGCTTGTTGAGTTTTGTCTTTGAGCATGGAAGTTGTTTTTGACTTATTCTGTCATAAGGGTTATCTTTGGTATCCATTCATGTGCTTACCTACATCCTGATATGCACACAAACTTTGACATGTCATGGTCTTTGTTTTGAACAAAATTGACTTATGTGCCTGAGTTTGGTATATTTGAACTGTTAACCGATTGAAATATTCAACGGGTTATGCTTTGTTTTTTGACTTGTTGTTTACAACCTATTGGTATGATATAGGTCCAAGAGTATGTGTGCTAGTCATATTCATGACTGCCAAACTTGTCATTAAGAATGAGAACTTGTTGCTATTCCTTTATGTTGAATTTTGGTTTTCTAACCATGTGCCTGTCAATACCTCACAACTTGATTGTGTTTGTGCACTATATCATGACCTGTTTATCTTCTTGTATGCCAAAACTGTTACATAGAGTGGATAATCTCTTGAGGTTTTGTTCTTTGTAAAGTTGTCATTTCATGACCATCATACTAGATTTTGTGTCCTAAGACATCTATGCAAACTTTCAACCTGCCCTTGATATGTACTTGACCTAGAAGTGCTGCTAAGCCTTGTGTTCAATTGGTGTGCATAAACTCATGATATATGTCCAAATTCTAAACTCATGCTATGCTTTCGAATTTTAAGAACTCATGATGTGTTGTGGATCTAAGATATGGACTCATTATCCATTAGGCATACCATCTATAATGTATCATTTGGTTTTATTTGGTTTGCTCACTACTACAAAACGCCCAAACTACAACGCGAGGTTTACAACGGCATCCTATACACCATTCTTATAGTGCGTACTGGATGCGCGCACATTATTTTAATTAGAAATCTCAAGGGTATAATAACGGTTGTTATGGAAACCGTGGTGATACAATCTAGCTATCATTGGTTCGAACCTCATCGCCCTCAAATAGTTTATCCCTTTGACGTAAATGCTCCCTTTTTAAGTTTTATTAATATTTAACTAAAAATAATAATGATATCACGACGGCTTTTTCTTTAAACCGTCGTTACAAACTGTTATGTATTTTAAACACCAAGTATATATCAATTTATCCATTGAAAAAAGAAACAAGACGAAACAACCCTAACACCAACGCCGTCACCATTGTCGGGAGGAAGACAACAACAACAAGAAAGTGTTCTACTTTAAGGTGTTGCAATGTCACATTTGAAGACAAAATCATCCAAAGTTGTTTCTACGTCTTCTTCCACTGTAAAATATCGATCTGGAAATTTTTGTGGTTGTGATGGTCGTATGGTTTCGTATCAATGTGTAGCACCCCAAAATTTGCCCTCCTTACTTTAGTACTAACTGGCTTATGTTTCATTTCATTTTTTGCATTATCATGTATGCATATCATTAGCATGAGATCAAGGTTCTCTGTTCAAGCATCGTCAGGTTGCAACAGACGTTTATTTCGTCACTCGACATATGCGCAAAGTATTTCTCTAGGTTACGTAATCAACGGGTCAACAAAGCTCTTATCAAACATAATTTTTCATGTCAAGAATCTCAGAGAAAGTCGAAGTTTTCAGCCGATTCAGAACAGTTTGAGCAGAAAATCAGCTTGCTGTGCAAATTTGCAAAATTCATAACTCTTGCTCTGGAACTCGTTTTGGCTGGATATTCAACAGTTAGAACCGTCTTGGTATTCTCTATAACTTTTATGTTCGGCTCGGAAGTCAATTCATCAAGGAAAGTGGTGGGAATTATTTGTTTCTGGAATTTCGGTTTCGCTGGATAATTGCGTCAGTGGCATTCAAAAGGGCTTAGCTTCTGATTGGATCATCATTTTTGAGCGATTATTCAAAAGTTCCGTCTAGATATCCTCTCCAACTTTCGTGTTTTGGCCAAAAGCTAATTCCTTGAGGAAGATCTCCGAATACGCGAATTCTCTGAGTCGATACAACAGAAGAACAACTGAAAATAGTGTTGAACCGGTGTATTTCGGACACTAAAAAATTCATAACACTCAGCTCGTTCGTCAGATTGATGCCGTTCCGGTGCCTAAAATTCCTTTTAGATGATATATTCGTGCCATGAATTCAGTTTGGGTCAGGTTCGAGCGGAAGGACCCCGAAAATGCGAATTACCAGTGGGGTTCTTTGATGCAGTGCACTGTCTGTCAGATTTTGTAAAATTCATAACTCGGTCAATTTTTATCGGATTGTGTCCATTCTCGAAGCTACGGTTCACAAATTTTGTGCTCTTTAAGATTGAAGACAAGCTTGAGTTCGAACGATGTTCCGAAGATCATCGTTTTGGTTTATTTCGCAAAACGGAAGTGCTGAACCGAAGAAAAAGGCTGAAAGTTATTTCACGGGAAAATTCATATCTCACTCTTTTTTTGTCCGATCCCGCTCATCTTTTGACACAAGGTCACTGACTCATAGATCTACAACTTTTCTGACAAAGTCGAGTCGAGATTATGCTCCGAAGAGGTTTACCTCGTCACGTTTTCGAGTAGCGGACACCAAATAAGCTGAAAAAAACGACTTATTCAGTGACGTCTTGCAGCTTAAACATATCGATCGCACTCGATTTTGATCGTATGACGTCCGTTCTTTTTGCGTTGCGACCGTGATTCAGAGGCGGACGATGTTGTGGAAGGCTCAGAGTCGAAATTCCTTGCCGAAGACGGTGTTATTTTCACTTAAGCCAAAATTCTACCTTTTGCCCTTCATTTTAGACTCCACTATATATTCAAAACTCTCCCAAATTTTTCTCTCAACTCTCACAAGATCAAAAAACCAAAACTCATACACTCAGTGGAGAGAACACACGTGATTTTGAGGAGAACAAAAGTTTGAACCCTAAAACTTCAATCATTCGAATCTCTTAATCCACAAGGGCTTTTCACAAAATTCCTTCACAACCTTCATCCTTGGCATCCATAGAACATCATCCATCGTTTGAAGCTAACAGCAAGGATTATGATTTCTTGATCTCAGGTTGGTGATAAGTTCCATGATCCTAAAACTCTATTTTTTTTTACATGCATAATGATCTGTGATTGTTGCTGATGACTCTGATGTGTTTTATTTTGAGTTTAGACGTGTATCATGTGCACATCGTGAGTTTTAAGTTTTGGAACCTTAAATCGTTTCGTGCGAATCTCTTTGTGTGTTGATTATTGGTGATTTTTAACGTGATATTATTGATCCCGGTGAAATTCTGGCCAAGGTAGTGTATTTGTTTGCGTGTTTTGGTGCATTTTTCATTGCAGGTGGCCGAAAGTGGTGACCAGAGCCCTAGCTCCGGCGACTGGTGAGGGTTCCGGCGAGATTAGGGTTTGGGTGAGGAAGATGAAATCCCCACCGTCCGTGCCTTTGATCGTGTGGCCCATATGCTGCCACGCGTTTTAATTTTATTTTATTTTTTTATTTTATTTTTATCATCTAAATTAAATATTTGTTTATTTGCTTTTTGCATTACTCATATCATGCATACCTAATTTTGTTTATTTTATTTCTCTGCATCTGTAAAATATTTTTTATCCGTTCTTTTTGCATTTGTTAGATAACATTCTAAAATGCATCAAAATATTTTTTTATCATTTTTAATTATTATTTCATATTGCATTCTGGTCCTCTTTTTTTGCACACTGAACCCTGCTCCTCACCTGAGCTTTGCCTGATTATTTGGATGACTAACACTTTGAATTTTTGCAGGAATTTTTGATGCGTTGTTTGTCTCTGGTTGAGAAACCTTGATATTTAATTTGGGAATTTTAGGAGTTATTTCCCTAATTTTTTGATTTGTTTTCACTTGAGATTTTCTCGCATGCATGTCTTTGATCTTGTCTGATTATCTGTTTGAAAAGGCACCTGTGCCATTTGTTTTGGGGTTGTGTATTTGACTTCTTAAGTCATGTTTGGATTGTTATTCGGTCATTTAATCATTATTGTTTGGGTTTCATTTATTTTAACTTCTACGCTTATATCTGTTTCGTACTAACCTTTTATGCAGGGACTAAGGTAAGTTCTTTAAGGGTATGGATAGTTATCCATGGTCACCCTTACCCTCTTCCTTATCTCATCTTTTCTTTCCTTTAGGTTTAGGTTGTCGTCAAACCTCACTAACCGTAGGTCACCCATGCATGATAACATTAGGACTCTTAGTTCCCTTTAGAGTTACCCTTGTGTCTTCTCTCTTCTCATCTCAAACTTTCTGAAAACACTTAATAAGAATAAAGTGTATTGCGCACGAGCCTTAAGCGTGGGGAATGAGAAATGAGGGGCTTCCTCTCATATTTCTAGAGTGCTTAGCGAGCGTCCTGTCTTGGGACGATGCGTTAAGTATTCGCCCCTGTGCCCTAGACTTTGGTGCAATACAAATTATGAACTAACTTAAGCCACTTTTGTCCTAAAAAACACAAACCAACTTCAAACCTTTTTGTCCTTCGGGATCGTCAAAACTAAAGGCTATTTTCAAAAAGGGCACGTTACTTTCCGTCTGAGTCGCAAACAGGCATCGACCCTAACTGCCGGACGCGAACTTAACGTCGCTCATAAAAAACACAAAAAGAACTTGGTCCGAACTACGTTGACTCTGAATTCCCCATTGCACAAAGGGGGTACGTAGGACTAGGACGTCGACATCCTACCGAGCCGGTCTGTGTCTTTCCCTCTCCATTTTAGTACAGCCCTAGATGATAGTATAACTCACCCTTAGAATAGACAACAAGCGTGGATCCCATCGAGTACGATGGACGCGTGGGGTGCTAGCACCTTCCCCTCGCGTAACCGATTCCCGAACCCAGGTTATGGTTGCGATGACCATTCCTTTCCCTCTTCCTCAAGTTTATGCGGTGTTCCCTTTGCCTCTCTTGGGATAAATTTACACGGCTGACGACTTTGTTTTTCCGCGCCCCTCTCGCGTTTGTACTTGGATGAAAATCCTGGGAGCGACAGCTGGCGACTATGCTGGGGAAATCTGGTTGACCTATGTTGGTCTATCCCTAAGCGAGTCAATCCTAGCGCTTGCTTGTCTTTGTTCTCTTTGGGTGTCTTTATGTTTTGTTTTGTTATTTGTTGTATTTTATTTTTTTTACAGCTTTTCTGCATTGCATTCCATTTTTATTACTGTCATACTGTTGTGTGGTACTGGCTGTTCTTATTTTGCAGGTTGGGTGGGTTTGAGAGATAAGCCCAATACCCAGGCTTGAGTGTACCCCAAGACTAGAGTGGAAAGTAGTGGGACCTACGTGCCCGCTTGGTACGTTTGTGTGTTCACGAAATTCACAACCAGACGAGGCTATCTTGGGACGCATTCTAACGTGTGTGTCTTGCGCATGTTGGGGTGTTGATCTAGAGAGTTGTCGACTCTGGTGACCGATCATCGAGGACCTTAGTGGAAACATCCCTCTTTAGTGGTGACAGTGGCAGACCACATCTTGTGGCAAACCCATTCGCACCCGAGGCCCCACTTTGGAACTCACATTGGATGGCCCCTACCTTTTGAAGAGAATCAGTGGAGGCACTCCTCGATTGACGATAGTACTGTACCCCGAGGGATGAATGTACTATTGTTTCTCGACCTCAGTGCCAAAGCTGAGGACCTTCCGCTTTGGAGAATCAGTTGAGGCCTCCTCGATTGTTGATGATGCCAAGCCAGAAATGGTGAACGTATCATCATTTCTCAACCTGAGAGCCCGGGATACTGAACATCCTAGTACCCACACGTGAGAGGGTATGGGTGTTTGCAGGTTTGCAGGTAACCTTGACCTTCAACATACCCGGTTTTCTGATCGGCAGATTTATCAGTGTGATATTATGGTTATTCCGGTATTCAGGGTATTTGGGCAGATATTTGAGATGGTTCAGCTGGTACAGTGCAGCAGTGTCAAGTCTGTGTGGCATCCTTGACCCCATGTGTGCATTTGCATCATCATTTTGCATCCCAACATGTTCATTCATTTGTAGGGTTGCATCCTAACTTTGATTCTGAAAGTAAACTGGAATCAAGGGGTGGATCGCCTTGCGAATTTTTAAACATGTTCATTTGCATTCGCATATCCATAATCATTTTGTATAACAGGTGGTTATCTCTGGCGTTCTTACTTGGTTCTCCTCCGCTGTATAGGATTGCAGATCAACACATTCACCGGTATTCTATCAGACCAAATCAGAAAGGACTCATGGATCAACTACAAGCTGAGATAACTGAGATGTGGACTCGCATGAACCAATTTATGGATTTAATGCAAGGGGTTGCTCAGGGCCAAGAGCAGTTAAGAACTTTTGTCCAGCCACTGATTGCAAGGATTGATGAAGGTGGTGTCCTTCATGGGGGAGTTCATACTGGTGTCAATGGTAATAATGATCAGAATGGTCCTCCGGGCGGAGGTATTCCTGTTTCTAGCGTTGTGATCCCTCCAGGCGGGGCTGAAAATGTTGGGGGAGGGGGTATTGGTGTTGGTGCTATCCAGGGTCGTCAGTACAATGATATACAAGATTATGCATTCTCTGTGCCAGGTGGGGATGCTGGCTCCCAGATTGAAACTGATCAGAGGTTCAGGCTGATTGAGGAACAACTGAGGGGTGTCGTAAATCAGGATTCTGTGGGTATAAATTTAGAGGATTTGGGGCTGGTTCCAGGCATTGTTATCCCGCACAAGTTTCAAACTCCTACCTTCGAAAAGTAAAATGGTATGACCTGCCCAAGGACTCACGTCAGGGCCTACGCAAGTTAAATGGATGCACATGCGAAGAATGAAAAATTGATGATGCACTGCTTCCAGGATAGCCTATCTGGGGCATCCCTGGAGTGGTATATGCAACTAGAAAGGAAAGATGTGCGTAGTTGGAGAGATCTGGTAGGGGCATTCATTAGACACTATTAATATAACACTGACATGGCTCCTAACAGAACACAGCTACAGAGCTTATCACAGAAGAACAATGAGAGTTTCAAGGAGTACGCCCAGAGGTGGCGTGAATTGGCAGCAAGGGTTCAGCCTTCCATGCTGGAACGTGAAATGATAGGTATGTTTATGGCCACCTTGCAGGGACATTACTACGAAAAGCTGGAATCGTGTATGACTGGAAGGTTTGCTGATCTCATCTTAGTAGGAGAAATGGTCGAAAGCGGCATCAAAACGGGAAAGATTCGAAGTGCTGCTGTAGATGCAAAAAGACCTTATGATGGGCCCTCCAAGAGAAAGGAAGGAGAAGCTAGTGCTGTGTATATTCCTCCTGTTGTTCAACGGCCTGTTCAGCATCAGCGACCTTATGCTCCTTAGCAACAGAGACAAAAAAGACCACGAAGGCCTGCGAGAAGTTTCGATCCACTCCATATCCCTCACGGTGATGTTCTTGCCCGTCTACTTGAGAGTTCTCTAGTTGAACTAAGGGATGCCAAGCTTGTTCCTGACCCTATTCCTCCTGATTATGATATGGACGCCAGATGTGAATATCACTCAGACACACTGGGTCATTCAATTGAAAACTGCAACGTGTTCAAGCACAAGGTGCAAGACCTGGTAGACTCAAAGATTATTGCATTCACTGAAGATGATATGTACATCAATTGAAACCTCCCTTCTCAAGTGAACACTCAGTCTGCAAGTACGTCCAAGCAGGATTAAGCTTCCTCAGCAATGGCAATCCTCGGCTTCTTTACTGCATTTTCATTTGTAGTATTTTTTTTTATTTTTTTTATTTTCGTATGCATGTAAGACCTGTTTGTTTTTTAATGATGATATTAATGCAATGAGTATGTTTTCCTTGAAGTAATCCATTCGTGTTCACTCTTAAATGTTTATATGCACTACAATACCAATTTTCTTGTTCAGAATTCTTGAGGGAGGATGACGAAATAAGAACGCAGATTTCTAATGGTGCGCATTTGGATAAAACCCTGTTAAGGATGTACAGGCATTGTTTCCAATTCACAAACACTAGAGAGATAAGGAGACAGACCCTCGTTAACCCCTTCGAGCCTTGAAGTAGGAGTTTCTTGTGTCCAAAAAAACCCCCTCATACTTAACCCAGGGGCAGGGTAGGCGTCAATTAGTCTGACCGAGCATTCAGATCCAAGGAGAGTGTGCGCCCGAGGAACCGTTACCTTCTATCCCACCGTCAAGAGGTCAAGAAATGTGAAACCACAACGGTTAGCCATCAGCAACTAAGGAGTGAGGCGGTCACAACCCTGTCAAGCAAGTAAGACAACCAGTGTCACACGCTTTGTTCAAAAAAAAGAAAGTACGCTAAGTCGAAACTTGAAAACAAGCGACTTAGGCAAAAGTTAGGGCATCCCGCTGGACTTCAAAATCGAAAAACCCAAAAGAATTAGTCCAGGAAAAATCAGGGAAATAAAAAAAGAGGGATCGAAAAAGCAAAAGAAAGAAAAAAATCCTCGATAAGAGCAAATTCGTGTGATCACAGGCATGAAAGATAAAAAGGGTTGACTGTCATTAGTGGCATAGGTTCCTTAAAGATCATAAACCTTTCGAGAGATGGGTGTTTGGGTCAGATTAACTGAATATAGGACTGGAGAACATCACGAAGAGCGGGTGGGCACCGATAAATTTTGAGCCATAAATCCTTTTTTCTGAAACCGTGAACCAGACCACGTTACAACCCTTAAAAGTCCTAATTGAAACAGGGTTTATTCCGAAAGCGTACTTCAACAGGATAGCGTTCCTGACTCCTATGAGTTGTGCTAATAAGATTTGTTGGTATTGCATGCGCGCATTGTTTTACCATTCAAAAATCAAGGTCGCATCCCAGCAAGTGATTCGTTCACAAGGCTTGGCGACGCGTTTTCAATAAAAACTTCAAGGTTAACATATTTGTTGCATTAGAATTATCATTCTCATAAATAACTTGTTCTGCTTGCATACATGTGCCTAAGCATCAATGCAGCCTACATAGTGAACGTTAGTCAAGAAGCTTGATCTTGCCAAATTGGGATGCTTGAAGATTCTGAAGGACAATCATATCAAAGGGCACACTGCCAAGAGACTCAGTCTAGAATGGGCTCTCCCTAGTAAGTCATGTTAAGATGTAGCCAATCTGGGGCAGTCACGTCGAGAAGTCTCTCCGAAATTCAGTTATTCTGGGGCATTCATTCTAAGATCAGGGGCAAAATCACTTCAAAGCTCATATTGAGGCAGATCATCCCTAGAGTATGAGAAGTTGTCCTCTCCAGAAGACGGTTAATCAGAAGCATCTCTTCAAGGTTCAAAACACAGAGACAGAGTATTTCAAGTCGCTACGAATTCTCTCGAGGCAAACTCCTTCACAAGTCATTCAATTTGGGGCAGTTATGTCAAGATATGATAAATCTCTCCAAGAGTTTGAAGACCGTGGGGCAGTGTGAACGCCCGGTCCTCTGTGAAATCCTCTTGAGATGAGTTCTCCCATTAGACCCTGTGGTTTAGGGCAAGTCAGGAAGGAACTGTTGTTCACTCTTGATAATCAGTATGCAGCGATCAGCAGAAACTTGAAGTACTAAGTCTCTCCCCCAGCGAAGAGCCAGAAGGTATCCTGCCAGCAAGGTGTTGGAACTGATATTCTTCCCTAAGCAGAGGGTCGTCCTCAAATCGAAAAGGGTTCTTTATGAAGATTCCTTATCCCCAGCAGTGCAGGTGGATTCCTCCTTCTCAGCAGGGTAAGACGATGGAATATGTTCAAGCAGGTTGGAGACAGTGAGAAGTCAGAGTATTCTCTTCCTCAAAAGTCAGATTCGGTATTTCCCCGCAAGTCAAAGTCCAATGGTTATTGGCAGTTTCAACAGTTCAAAGTCCAATCTCCATTGGCATCTCCCGACAGAGTTTGCAATTCAGCTTGCAGTTCCCCTACAGAGTTTACATCACCAGTGGTTATTGATGGTAAAGTTGGGTATCTCCCCACGGGAGATCAGATATTGGTGATCCCTTCCTCAGTGAAGTCTTCTTGTTCTATTCTGCGCATTCCATGGTGGAGTGTCCTCTCATTCTTGCATGTAGTAATCATTATTGCATTGCATCCTCAAACGCGTAGCATTTCCATTTCGTATGGAGCATTACGCCATAGAAAGAAAATTCAAACATGCATCGAAGCATAAGCCTGATTTGGTACCTTGTGCGAAAGCCCAGATCAACCCTCAATACAGTGATCCCAACCTTAGAGCTGACGCTTATCTTCCCCAACTTCAAAGTTTTTGTATACCTTTCCCAACCTCAGAGTTGATGAAATATCCTTTCTTCCCCAACTTCAAAGTTGTTGTATACCTTTTCTCGACCTCAGAGTTGATGAAATATCCTTTCTTCCCCAACTTCAAAGTTGTTGTATACCTTTTCTCGACCTCAGAGTTGATGAATATTCTTTTCTTCCCCAACTTCAAAGTTGTTGTATACCTTTTCTCGACCTCAGAGTTGATGAATATTCTTTTCTTCCCTAACTTCAAAGTTGTTGTATACCTTTTCTCGACCTCAGAGTTGATGAATATCCTTTCTTCCCCAACTTCAAAGTTGTTGTATCCCTTTTCTCGACCTCCGAGTTGATGAAATATCCTTTCTTCCCCAACTTCAAAGTTGTCGTATACCTTTTCTCGACCTCCGAGTTGATGAAATATCTTTCCTTCCCTAACTTCAAAGTTGTCGTATACCTTTTCTCGACCTCAGAGTTGATGAATATTCTTTTCTTCCCCAACTTCAAAGTTGTTGTATACCTTTTCTCGACCTCAGAATTGATGAAATATCCTTTCTTCCCCAACTTCAAAGTTGTTGTATACCTTTTCTCGACCTCAGAGTTGATGAATATTCTTTTCTTCCCCAACTTCAAAGTTGTTTTATACCTTTTCTCGACCTTAGAGTTGATGAATATTCTTTTCTTCCCCAACTTCAAAGTTGTTGTATACCTTTTCTCGACCTCAGAGTTGATGAATATCATTTCTTCCCCAACTTTAAAGTTGTTGTATCCCTTTTCTCGACCTCCAAGTTGATGAAATATCCTTTCTTCCCCAACTTCAAAGTTGTCGTATACCTTTTCTCGACCTCCGAGTTGATGAAATATCTTTCCTTCCCCAACTTCAAAGTTGTCGTATACCTTTTCTCGACCTCAGAGTTGATGAATATTCTTTTCTTCCCCAACTTCAAAGTTGTTGTATACCTTTTCTCGACCTCAGAGTTGATGAATATTCTTTTCTTCCCCAACTTCAAAGTTGTTGTATACCTTTTCTCGACCTCAGAGTTGATGAATATCCTTTCTTCCCCAACTTCAAAGTTGTTGTATCCCTTTTATCGACCTTCGAGTTGATGAAATATCCTTTCTTCCCCAACTTCAAAGTTGTCGTATACCTTTTCTCGACCTCCGAGTTGATGAAATATCTTTCCTTCCCCAACTTCAAAGTTGTCGTATACCTTTTCTCGACCTCAGAGTTGATGAATATTCTTTTCTTCCCCAACTTCAAAGTTGCTGTATACCTTTTCTCGACCTCAGAGTTGATGAATATTCTTTTCTTCCCCAACTTCAAAGTTGTTGTGTACCTTTTCTCGACCTCAGAGTTGATTAATATTCTTTTCTTCCCCAACTTCAAAGTTGTCGTATACCTTTTCTCGACCTCCGAGTTGATGAAATATCCTTTCTTCCCCAACTTCAAAGTTGTCGTATACCTTTTCTCGACCTCAGAGTTGATGAATATTCTTTTTTTCCCCAACTTCAAAGTTGTTGTATACCTTTTCTCGACCTCAGAGTTGATGAAATATCCTTTCTTCCCCAACTTCAAAGTTGTTGTATACCTTTTCTCGACCTCAGAGTTGATGAATATTCTTTTCTTCGCCAACTTCAAAGTTGTTGTATACCTTTTCTCGACCTTAGAGTTGATGAATATTCTTTTCTTCCCCAACTTCAAAGTTGTTGTATACCTTTTCTCAACCTCAGAGTTGATGAATATCATTTCTTCCCCAACTTCAAAGTTGTTGTATCCCTTTTCTCGACCTCCGAGTTGATGAAATATCCTTTCTTCCCCTACTTCAAAGTTGTCGTATACCTTTTCTCGACCTCCGAGTTGATGAAATATCTTTCCTTCCCCAACTTCAAAGTTGTCGTATACCTTTTCTCGACCTCAGAGTTGATGAATATTCTTTTCTTCCCCAACTTCAAAGTTGTTGTATACCTTTTCTCGACCTTAGAGTTGATGAATATTCTTTTCTTCCCCAACTTCAAAGTTGTTGTATACCTTTTCTCGACCTCAGAGTTGATGAATATCCTTTCTTCCCCAACTTCAAAGTTGTTGTATCCCTTTTCTCGACCTCCGAGTTGATGAAATATCCTTTCTTCCCCAACTTCAAAGTTGTCGTATACCTTTTCTCGACCTCCGAGTTGATGAAATATATTTCCTTCCCCAACTTCAAAGTTGTCGTATACCTTTTCTCGACCTCAGAGTTGATGAATATTCTTTTCTTCCCCAACTTCAAAGTTGTTGTATACCTTTTCTCGACCACAGAGTTGATGAATATTCTTTTCTTCCCCAACTTAAAAGTTGTTGTGTACCTTTTCTCGACCTCAGAGTTGATGAATATTCTTTTCTTCCCCAACTTCAAAGTTGTTGTATACCTTTTCTCGACCTCTGAGTTGATGAAATATCCTTTCTTCCCCAACTTCAAAGTTGTCGTATACCTTTTCTGGACCTCAGAGTTGACGATCTACCTTCTTATCCCCAGCGAAGTCCACTTTCTGTAGGGCTTCCTTTGCGGGTGCAATTGAGGTTGTATTCGTTTTAAGTTCGATCGAGGTCGTATTTGTATTTTTCTTGTGGATATGATTGGGGTCATATTCCTTATTTTTCAGCAGGTTCCGTCACGTTATTCTCACCATTAGCAAATTTCTGGAGTTCTTTCAGTATTCAATCCCCGTGTATCCTGGAATGTCTGAGAGTCGTTGCTATCATACCCTCAGAACCAAGTTGATTGAATAGGGGCAGCTGTAGCACCCCAAAATTTGCCCTCCTTACTTTAGTACTAACTGGCTTATGTTTCATTTCATTTTTTGCATTATCATGTATGCATATCATTAGCATGGGATCAAGGTTCTCTGTTCAAGCATCGTCAGGTTGCAACAGACGTTTATTTCGTCACTCGACATATGCGCAAAGTATTTCTCTGGGTTACGTAATCAATGGGTCAGCAAAGCTCTTATCAAACATAATTTTTCATGTCAAGAATCTCAGAGAAAGTCGAAGTTTTCAGCCGATTCAGAACAGTTTGAGCAGAAAACCAACTTGCTGTGCAAATTTACAAAATTCATAACTCTTGCTCTAGAACTCGTTTTGGCTGGATATTCAATAGTTAGAACCGTCTTGGTATTCTCTACAACTTTTATGTTAGGCTCGGAAGTCAATTCATCAAGGAAAGTGGTGGGAATTATTTGTTTCTGGAATTTCGGTTTCGTTGGATAATTGCGTCAGTGGCATTCAAAAGGGCTTAGCTTCTGATTGGATCATCATTTTTGAGCGATTCTGATGTCAAAAGTTCCGTCTGGATATCCTCTCCAACTTTCGTGTTTTGGCCAAAAGCTAATTCCTTGAGGAAGATCTCCGAATACACGAATTCTCTGAGTCGATACAGCAGAAGAACAACTGAAAATAGTACTGAACCGGTGTATTTCGGACACTAAAAAATTCATAACTCTCAGCTCGTTCGTCAGATTGATGCCGTTCCGGTGCCTAAAATTCCGTTTAGATGTTATCTTTATGCCATGAATTCAGTTTGGGTCAGGTCCGAGCAGTGCACTGTCTGTCAGATTTTGTAAAATTCATAACTCGGTCAATTTTTATCGGATTGTGTCCATTCTCGAAACTACGGTTCAAAAATTTTGTGCTATTTAAGATTGAAGACAAGCTTGAGTTCGAACGATGCTCCGAAGATCATCGTTTTGGTTTATTTCGCAAAACGGAAGTGCTGAACCGAAGAAAAAAGCTGAAAGTTATTTCACGGGAAAATTCATATCTCACTCGTTTTTTGTCCTATCCTGCTCATCTTTTGACACGAGGTCACTGACTCATAGATCTACAACTTTGCTGACAAAGTCGAGTCGAGATTATGCTCCGAAGAGGTTTTCCTCGTCACGTTTTCGAGTAGCGGACACCAAATAAGCTGAAAAAAACGACTTATTCAGTGACGTCTTGCAGCTTAAACATATCGATCGCACTCGATTTTGATCGTATGACGTCCGTACTTTTTGAGTTGCGATCGTGATTCAAAGGCGGACGATGTTGTGGAAGGCTCAGAGTCGAAATTCCTTGCCGAAGACGGTGTTATTTTCACTTAAGCCAAAATTCTACCTTTTGCCCTTCATTTTAGACTCCACTATCTATATATTCAAAACTCTCCCAAATTTTTCTCTAAACTCTCACAAGATCAAAAAACCAAAACTCATACACTCAGTGGAGAGAACACACGTGATTTTGAGGAGAACAAAAGTTTGAACCCTAAAACTTCAATCATTCGAATCTCTTAATCCACAAGGGCTTTTCACAAAATTCCTTCACAACCTTCATCCTTGGCATCCATAGAACGTAAATCATCCATCGTTTGAAGCTAACAGCAAGGATTATGATTTCTTGATCTCAGGTTGGTGATAAGTTCCATGATCCTAAAACTCTATTTTTTTTACATGCATAATGATCTGTGATTGTTGCTGATGACTCTGATGTGTTTTATTTTGAGTTTAGACGCGTATCATGTGCACATCGTGAATTTTAAGTTTTGGAACCCTAACTCGTTTCGTGCGAATCTCTTTGTGTGTTGATTATTGGTGATTTTTAACGTGATATTATTGATCCCGGTGAAATTCTGGCCAAGGTAGTGTATTTGTTTGTGTGTTTTGGTGCATTTTTCATTGCAGGTGGCCGAAAGTGGTGACCAGAGCCCTAGCTCCGGCGACTGGTGAGGGTTCCGGCGAGATTAGGGTTTGGGTGAGGAAGATGAAATCCCCACCGTCCGTGCCTTTGATCGAGTGGCCCATATGCTGCCACGCGTTTTAATTTTATTTTATTTTTTTATTTTATTTTTATCATCTAAATTAAATATTTGTTTATTTGCTTTTTGCATTACTCATATCATGCATACCTAATTTTGTTTATTTTATTTCTCTGCATCCGTAAAATATTTTTTATCCGTTCTTTTTGCATTTGTTAGATAACATTCTAAAATGCATCAAAATATTTTTTTATCATTTTTAATTATTATTTCATATTGCATTCTGATCCTCTTTTTTTGCACACTGAACCCTGTTCCTCACCTGAGCTTTGCCTGATTATTTGGATGACTAACACTTTGAGTTTTTGCAGGAATTTTTGATGTGTTGTTTGTCTCTGGTTAAGAAACCTTGATATTTAATTTGGGAATTTTAGGAGTTATTTCTCTAATTGTTTGATTTGTTTTCACTTGAGATTTTCTCACATGCATGTCTTTGATCTTATCTGATTATCTGTTTGAAAAGGCACCTGTGCCATTTGTTTTGGGGTTGTTTATTTGACTTCTTAAGTCAAGTTTGGATTGTTATTAGGTCATTTAATCATTATTGTTTGGGTTTCATTTGTTTTAACTTCTACGCTTATGTGTGTTTCGTACTAACCTTTTATGCAGGGACTAAGGTAAGTTCTTTAAGGGTATGGATAGTTATCCATGGTCACCCTTACCCTCTTCCTTCTCTCATCTTTTCTTTCCTTTAGGTTTAGGTTGTCGTCAAACCTCACTAATCGTAGGTCACCCATGCATGATAACATTAGGACTCTTAGTTCCCTTTAGAGTTACCCTTGTGTCTTCACTCTTCTCATCTCAAACTTTCTGAAAACACTTAATAAGAATAAAGTGTATTGCGCACGAGCCTTAAGCGTGGGGAATGAGAAATGAGGGGCTTCCTCTCATCTTTCTAGAGTGCTTAGCGAGCGTCCTGTCTTGGGACGATGCGTTAAGTATTCGCCCCTGTGCCCTAGACTTTGGTGCAATACAAATTATAAACTAACTTAAGCCACTTCTGTCCTAAAAAACACAAACCAACTTCAAACCTTTTTGTCCTTCAGGATCGTCAAAACTAAATGCTATTTTTGAAAAGGGCATGTTACTTTCCGTCTGAGTTGCAAACAGGCATCGACCCTAACTGCCGGACGCGAACTTAATGTCGCTCATAAAAAACACAAAAAGAACTTGGTCCGAACTACGTTGACTCTGAATTCCCCATTGCACAAAGGGGGTACGTAGGCCTAGGACGTCGACGTCCTACCGAGTCGGTCTGTGTCTTTCCCTATCCGTTTTAGTACAGCCCTAGATGATAGTATAACTCACCCTTAGAATAGACAACAAGCGTGGATCCCATCGAGTACGATGGACGCGTGGGGTGCTAGCACCTTCCCCTTGCGTAACCGACTCCCGAACCCAGGTTATGGTTGCGATGACCATTCCTTTCCCTCTTCCTCAGGTTTATGCGGTGTTCCCTTTCCCTCTCTTGGGATAAATTTACACGGCTGGCGACTCTGTTTTTCCGCGCCCCTCTCGCGTTTGTACTTGGATGAAAATCCTGGGAGAGACACAATGCAAGAAGGGACAAAATAAAGGAAGGCTTTTTTGGAGATGTCCATTTTGGAGGAGAGATGAAACATGTAATTTGTTCATATGGGATGAAGACGTGGGAGAAAGAGATGGAAATGACGATGAGAGCATTATGAAGTCAGAGTTGGAAGTTGTGGGCTATCTGAAGGTTATGTATCAGGATTTAAAGAAAAAGAACAAGAATTTGAAGAACAAACTGAAATCAGAGATATTTTCTGGAAATATCAAGATGTTATGTTTTCTTGTCTCCTTTATGTTTAATGTTTACTTTGTTATGAAATGTAATAGTTGAATTAGGGTTTGAATTACATTGTTGATGTTTAAACTGCAGATCCATTGTGAATTACTTTGTTGATGTTTAAACTGCAGATGCATTAAGTGAGAAGTTAAGGCGCACCTTTTCTTTTTTATTTATTTTAAAATTCACAAATAAAAGGGTTATCACTACGGTTCTCCTGGTCAACCGTAGTGATATATTTATAATAAATAAATACCCATCTATAGGGTTTTTATTTATTTTAAAATTCACAGATAAAAGGGTTATCACTACGGTTATTCTAGTTAACCGTAGTGATATATTTATAATAAATAAATACCTATCTATACGGTTGTGATTGCTAACGGTTGTGAAATAGTTTACCCATATATAAGCAAAATAACTTTCACTTAATTGACAGTAACGCCGTTGCCTTCAAAGTGAAACCCTATAACCCATTTTTTCTCTTCGTTTTCACCATTAGCCGTGAATCATACATTAAGGTATTCTTCTTCTTCCATCTATTGTTAGATATTTCCCATTATCTCGTTTGTGGATTTTTGTTTTTGTTGATTGTTCTCATTTTTCAGATTCGTTTTCACTACCTTAACAAAGACCATGCTTTGGAAACTTCATAATGTTTGTGTAGGTATGGAAAAAAGTACAAGAAGCATGAAGCTATGATAGAAACTTCATCCACCTTGTACTTTTTCTTCATAGCTTCACGAACAAGATGTTAGTAAATGAAGAATCAACACTGTAAGCAAACTTTATCTAGTTTTAGAAACAATGAAAAGAAGTATAAGAAGTATGAAGCTTTTGTGTAAGCTTCTTCCTCCTTATATTTCTTTTTCATTGCTTCCCAAACTAGTGCAACATCATAACTCATTCATGTTCCGCGATTAGTTTCATTAAAAGGTGCGTTATTCCTGTTCCTCTCTTTACTCTTCACTGGATTATGGTTTTAGGGTTTTTTTTTTCAACTGAGGATGCTCATTTTTGAAGTTTCCTTTCTTTCCTTTCAGGTTAAGGGGATGATACAGGGTGATGATGCTGGTGGAAGCAAGCGTATTATATCAGTTTATAATTTCTGGATCTGGTATAGAATGTTGTTTGAGTTTATTATATTCTATTTACATTGTTTGTTTAACTAACCCTCACTTAAAGTTTGTTGGTGGTAGCAAGTGTATTATATGAGTTTATAATATCTGAATCTGGTATAGAATGTTGTTTGAGTTTATTATATTCTATGTAGATTGATTGTTTCACTAACCCTCACTTAAAATACATTCAGTTAATTTGACATAGATACTTATAATCTGCAAATTAAGTTGTATTTGAAAACCAACTTAAACAAACCATTGTTGTTTTCTGATTGCATGCCTCTCATCATTTATCTCACGTTCTTTTATATATAGATTATGGTATAATGATCTGGCTCCTTAGATGCATCGCCATGCATCGCCATCTTCCATTATAGTTAAATCAAAGATGATGCAGATTATCCAATGTCTTGTTGATCTTATGGAAATTTAACTATAATCGAATATAGCGATATATCGAAGGAGTCAGATCAATAAACCACAATATATGTAAAAGAGCGTGAAATGCACGATGAGACGAATGCAATCAGAAAACAACATTGGTTTGTTTAAGTTGGTTTTCAAGAACAGTTTAATTTGCAGATTATAGACATCTTCATCAAATTGAATCCATGTATATTTATTTAGTGAGGTGTTTGGAAAACAAGCAATCTACATTTAATATAATAAACATACGGTACTTACAACAACGGTTATCTATTGTAACCGATATCATAAGTAATTTATGTTTTATATAATTTCGCTGCTAACGGGTTTTGAACCTAGAACCTAAGTGTATGTATCACAACGGTTTATTATCATGACCATTGTGATATATGGCTCGCGCCCTACCTTTCAATAACGGTTTCCAGCCCGTTTTAGAAACATCTAACTTACAACGACAATCTACATAACAACGCCTTCGCCTGCGTCATTATATGTCATTTCCAACCGTTGTTAAATGGGTTTTTTTCGTAGCAGTGGCTCTTTGAATCAGTGTGATTGTTGTCCTATGCCATGTACTCACTCCATTCCATGTTTATGCTGCTCTCACAATGATTTGCTTTCCTTACTTGACTTCTGCATAACTGACTGCCAAACTTACCCTAAATGACATTGAAATTTAGTTTAAGGTGTGGCATGATCAAGATTCTAGCTTAAGTACCCCTAACTGTTGTGGTCATATACATAACTGTCATTTTGAATTTGTCTTCCCCTGCCATGATTCAAAGAGGTTCCTACATGTCTAAATGGTTGCTTGGTGTGAATGACAAAACTAATACACTCACCATATGCCTAGGACTAATGTTTGTAGGCACTGTCACTTTTTGGAACTATTTGCTGCCATGCTTGCCTTGCCTAAAAATGCATCTGTTTAGTCTATATGAGCTTGGCCATTAGGGTGTGTATTTGCTTATGTTACCTATCATTTGAGGTATAACATATGTGTCTTTGTGTTGATTTTGCCTGCTCACTACCAGTTGATAATTAACCTTTTGAACTCATGCTTTTGTTGTGTTTGCATCCCTACTGCCTTCATTTTATGCTTGTACATAACCACAAATTGATCACATGTTGACATGAAATCCTACCAATACTCATGCGCTGTCAGGTTGACATCTTGTTTTTCTTACATTTTTGATGTCCATACTTCATTCTTAACCTGAAAAATCATTGGAAACTTTCTGGCTACATCAGTTTGTCAAGCTTTGAAACCTTGTTCCATAAATAGCATAAAGATGTAGGCTGGTGTAATACCCTTTAGTGAATATAGCAGCATCTTTTTGTTTTGAATCACACATGTGTTGAAACAGCATGAGTACTCACTCTTACTTGCCACCCATATCTAATGCTTATTCATGATGCTTTGGATTCATTGCTATTTCAACTATGTAGATACTCTTTGTAGGCTTTGTTTTACTTCTTCAACTTTCTTTTGGTTTGCTTAGTTTTAGAGTTGACTAAATGGTGCATGAGTAGTTAAAAGTAGAGGACTGGTATCATTGTTCTTGGATGTGCATCAATTCCTCATGCTTCACATGTTTTTTTCGCTTGCCAAAGATCAAGTCTTTATGGAATGATGTTTGTTACCGGATGTAACAGTCACCCCAGTAGCAAGCACACACAAACACACACACATTTGACCCAGAGGACTGGAGTCCGAATCCCCCTCGCCCCAGTCCTTTTGTTTTAATTTTCCAAAATAATTTGTTTCATATATGATGAAGTGTTATCCATATTTGTCAAACACGCGCGCGTTGGCCTGACTGGCATGGTTTTGGGGTTGTACACGCAAGGACCTAGGTTCAACACCCATGGGGGCCTTTCCTATTTATTTTTTATCACAAGTTGTTGTTTTGTATATTTTATGGTTTATACTCAAACTTCAAACATTCATAACTCAACCATTTTTTATCCTTTTTCACCCATTCTTTTTGCTAAATATTTCTAAATGAATTTAAGTTTTGAACATAAAAGAGATTGATGAAAATATTTAATTTTGAGGCATTTACTCACTATGAAAGTGTAAAGTTCCTTTTAGGGTTTTAATGCACTTCTTGGTTGCTCTTTATTCTTTTACCATGTTCATCTTGTTTAGTTAATGCCTTATGTTTATGGTTCTAACCTTGTATGGCATTGTAAACTTTATTCCATTTTGATACTTTGTTGTTAATGTTGCATTTTTCATGTAGGTATCCATATAAACTTCTTGTTTCATAAAACTGTTATCTTCCCCCTCCTTCCAAAGGAAAGACTCTCTATTGACTCCTAAGTCATTGAAAGCTCATCACCCTCTAGGCCTCCTAAGAGCCTTTATCCCCTAGGCCTCCTAAGAGCCATCTTTCCCCTAGGCCTCCTAAGAGCCTTTATCCTTTCTAGGCCTCCTAAGAGCCTTTATCCTTTCTTGGCCTCCTAAGAGCTATGAATCTTATAACTTAGAACTAGGATAGAGTTTCTAAACTCTATGTGGACTCATCACATTGAGTATCCACTTTTCCCCACTACAACTTAGACCTAGAGTGTTTCCTTAAACTCTAAATGAGCTCATACTCATTTCCCCTTGGAACTTTGGCTATAGTCAATGGTTCCTCAAATTCACCCTTAGTTAGGTGAACTACGATTGCTCTGATTCTTTAGTCAGATACGCAGGCACAAGATACGACGTCTTGGTGAGCAAACATAGTGTACATACCCTTAGGTCTTTACCTTTACCCTTAGCAGATATCTTAGCAAGTAAACATAACATAACACAAACAAAACAAGAGGTTCTTGTAGAGTACTACAGATATTAAGGGTGCTAATACCTTCCCTTAGTATAACCAACCCCGAACCTTAGATCTCCCCCTTTAGGTTTTCTCGATCTTGAACCTTTCCTTTGGATAAATCAAAGTCGGTGGTGAACTTCAAAGTTTTACGATGCAAGTTAATTAATAGCTTGTTATCTGATTCTCACTGCAACAGTAGTCTTCAGTAGGTACGTTCGTTTTGTGCTTCTGCTGTTTTGATGAAGACGGTTCTCCATCATTATCTTTTGATCCAGAACTGTTTGACTCAGACAAATCAATACTTGACTCCTTGCTCTTTGTAACGGTATCTTCAATTTCCTTGCCACTTCTGAGCTTAAGAGATTGGCAAGTTTTAACATTCTTCACTCCAGCTTGTGTATTGGGAGTCTCAGTGGAGCTAGGGAGAGTTCCCAAATTTCTTGAACTTAGAGCCGTGGTAATTTGGTCTACTTGGTTCTCCAAGTTCTTAATGCTCACCCCTTGTGCTTGAAATTGATTTTTTGCTTCTTGAATAAAGGACTTAAGAACATTTTCCAGATGGTTGTTTCCTTGACTGACCCCAGCATAGTTAGGGTTAGAAAAACCAGGCGGAACTTCTGGTGTAGTTGCTTGCAGTTTAGGTTGACCTTGATTGTTACTCCAAGAAAAATTGGGATGGTTGCGCCATCCAGGGTTGTAAGTGTTGCTGTAAGGATTGTTGTATCTGCTGTTACTATTGGGATTGTCAACATAGTTAACAGAAACAGGATTTTCAAAACATTCTTCAAATAGATGTGGTCCTCCCCAGTAAACACAGGCAACCTCAGAAGCGTTATTAACCACCTTAACAGGGTCAGGCTTTGTCACTTCAGGACTCATCAGATTCTTCATCATTTGGTGGATTTGAGCCACTTGAGCAGCAAGAGCTGTGGTCTCAGTGACTTTATGAACTCCAGTAGGCTTTTGTTGAGTTGAACTTGAAGTGGCTCTTGTGACCTGCCATTGACAAGTGTTGGCAGTAATGCTCTCAATCAACTTGTAACCATCATCATAAGATTTAGACAATAGGGCTCCACCACTGGATGCATCTAACATATTCCTTGAGGAAGGAATTAATCCATTATAGAAAGTCTCAAGTTGCATACAGATGGGAATCCCATGATGTGGACATTGTCTCAACAGCTCCTTAAATCTTTCCCATGCGTCAAATAGCGTTTCGTCATCTCCTTGCCTAAATGATGTGATCTCATTTCTCATTTTTGCATTCTTGGAAGGAGGAAAATACTTGGCTAGAAACTTTTCTGCCAAGGCATTCCATGTGGTAATGGAATTTGGTTCCAAAGAATTAAGCCAGCTCTTGGCTCGATCCCTTAGAGAATATGGAAACAGCCTCAACCTAAAGGTATCCACTGGCACGTCAAGGATTTTGAAGTTGTCAGCAACATCCAGAAATTATTTTAGGTGCAAATGAGGATCTTCATGAGGAGAGCCTGAATATTGACCAGCAGCATGCAACATTTGGAACATCATAGGCTTAAACTCGAACTGTTGTGCTGTGATGGCTGGCCTAGCAATGTCAGTACTCATAGCATTAGGATCAAAGACAGTATAGTCCCTGATGCTGCGCGCTCGGTCATTGGCAATGCCAATGATGTCTGGCTCCGCCATGGTTGCTTCGTGTAAAGACTCGTATGAAGAAGACGATGAACTTTCTTCGTCCATATCCTCCTTGTGCACTATTCCTACAGGTTTAGCCACAACTGAGGTTGAGGAATCTCCAGATATTTGCTGAGCACGTAAAAATCTCCTTCGTGCTTTGAGAATTCTTTCAGGTTTAGGATAACCACTGTGAAGTGGTTGTAACGACCTGCGCATACAATAGCTTAAGCCTGTCGAGACACCAAATCACAGTAAACATTAAAAGCTCAAATGTAGTCTTAAACAAAAAATTAAATACAGTTTTTCAAACTTTATCACTTCCCCGGCAACGCTGCCAAAAACTTGTTCTCTACTTTATATAATGCTTTTCTTGTGATTGTTTTAGAGCAATGGTGTCACATGCAAGTATACATACTTGATAATGTAGCAAGTGATAAATTAAAGGTCGAACCCACAAGGAAGTGTTAAAGGACTTGAAGTACTAGTATTAATCTCTTTGTTTAAGAAGATGTATGAGCAGGGTAACAGAAATATAAGAATAAAATAAAGAACAGGAGCAACACACAAATAACTAAAATAAAATTTATACTGAAAAGGAGTTAAAATATCAGAGAGAGAGTAGTTGATGAGCTAAATCCATTAGTATAGTTGTTGTTGGAATGCTTTTGTGATGTGAAGTGTCGTGCCTCAAAAGATCAGAACGTGATCTAGTGGTGTATCTCTACAACATCAAAACATGCATAACTAGGGCAAGGGAACAAATCTCTAAGTCTCACTTATAACCCTAAAATACATCTGGTTTTAATTCTGAAAATCTTTATGGTCTCAACTTCTTATCTCTAAGCAAGTTGAGTGAAGTGAATATCTCTATCCTACTTTATTAACCACTTTTGTAATGAAATCCACTTGTTTGTTGGATCTCTCTCAACAACAAGCTTTTACCTTTTTCCTAGTTGATCACTCTAAGAACCAAGTTTATAGCATAAAAACACATAACAAAATAAGACACTAGTCAACACATCACATTAACATAATAACAACTTTTATACTAACTTCATTAGTCTCATTAAATAAAGGTTTAGCTCATATTGAGCTGAGTACAAACTACTGAAGTGAAACTAACAGGAAACATTGTCTTACAAAGAGAAGTAAAAAAACGCAACCTAGTAGTAACTTGGAAATCTCTTGTTGAGTAAATAGCAACAGCTCTCTTCAGTCACGACAGCTTTCAGCAGAGTATACAGGTCTGGGTGAGAATAGAATACCCTCTACTAATGCACCAACTCTTGAAATAAACTAAAAAACTACAACTGAAATAAACTATTTGTTGTGTGTAAAAATCTCCCGCTCTCTCTTTCTCAATGCGCAAACCCTCTTTATATAGTGGTGAGTGGAAGTGGTAGTTGCTACTTTCTTGGATCATGGGTTTCTTGATAAAAATAAGGTTAGGCCTAAATCAAATCCTCACGTGGACCAGTTGTTCCTCAATCCTTCCGTTGCAAGCAATCTGGTACAGATGTTGGTGGGAGACAAAGCTGCTTTTTGCAGACGGCTATGGCAGAGTGGTGGAGCAGCGCAGACGGCTGGTGGTTTTGGTGTTGGGCGCTCTTTTTGCATTATGGTCCCCACCGTACTACTATTTATCTTCTAGCTTTCTTGATAGTATCCATTCTTTTTGCTCCAATGCTCTTCAAAACACTGCCACGTGAGCCCTAGTTACTCTTGGCTTCCAGCACTAATCTTCAATCTCTTGTGAAATAATTGATTAAACTATCAACTGCTTTCTTTCCAAAAGCTTTTCATTCTTCTCCAGAAGCTGTCATTCGGGGTCATGCCTCCTCTCACCATCATCTAGCTTCTTTTTAGGACACAAACACATTGAAAACATAAAAGAAGCACCTAGTGTGCTTAAATCTTAAAGCATGCTGAAATAAGTTAAACTCATACCAAATCAGTAAATCATGAACTAAAAATGTAACATAAAATGGGCCAAAGTAACACACTAAACTAGTGTTATCACATTCCTAAATACCCTTGGAGGCCATCCACGAATTTTGATTGAGCCCAAGGATTGATTTCACAAAAGAATCACAAAGTCAAAATTTCATCTTATAAAAAAAAGTCAATTGTACAAAAGTCCAAGTTTGACTTTTTGGATTTTTGGTCAACCAAGGTTCCTTAACCCTAAAATAATGTTAATATGTGATTTGAATCATCATTCATCAAGAATAATCAAAGAAAGTAAGTTAACTTGTAAAAGGGGTAACCATAAAAAACTTAGAATTTTTCTAAGTTATGGAACAAAGTGGCTAGGGTACCAACTTCCAAGGATCATAACTTGAGATCCAAGCAACCATTTTGGGTGATCCAAAGCTGGATTTGTAGGTCTTGCTACACTCTACAAAATCTTCAACTACATCAAGTTCCAATTTTTCATGGATTTTTAGTTAGTAGTGGATCAAAGTGGTGAAAAAACCAAAATATGTCAAAAAACACTTAGTGAAAATTCTGCCTTGAAATTTCAGCATGAAACATCAAACTTCCAAGGCATTTTTCACATTGATCCAAGATGAATCAATAAAATCTTCAAACTTCAATGTTTTAGTAAATCATTCAAGCTTTTCAAAAAGTACAAGAAATCTCTCTAATTCATTTTGAGCTGAGAGATACATCGATGGGAAGTTAGCTCCAAAATCTGATTTTTCACTAAGTCAGAATTGTGCATTTGGTCTAATTTGCATATTATGAGTCATCAAAGACATTTGTATCCATATGCACACCTCAGGAGGAGACCAAGGAGGAACAAACACTGATCCATAAGCCTTCCAAGTCTTTAGAACTACATGTAGGTGTGTCATCCCTAAAAGCTAAAGATGTCTCAAGACTCCAATTTTGTTTTGAGACATTCAATGGATGTACAGAGCTGGCATGTATTAATCCATGATCAACCAAATGAGTCAAGATAAGATCATACAATAGAGGACCATAGGCCTGTGCTCTAATCTCAAGTCAATGGCTAGAGGAGACTTAAGATTCCATTTGATCCACATTGGCCAAAGGCCTGCTGCAGTTGCCACACACTATTGCTTGCAAAACAAACTTGACACACTATAAATAGGCCTCAATTTTGATCAGTTTGAGTACACCAAAGGTCCTAAACAGATGCCTTTCTCAAAATCACCACTTTCACTCCAAAAACACCTTCTCTTGCAAGTCACTATCGGGTTTTGCATTTGAAAGTGATTCCAACCAAACCAATGTTTCACACACCTCATATATAACATATAGGAGTGATCTAAACCATTACATCCCATATGTAACTTCAAAATCACCAAATGGCCACCCAATTGCACAAGACTCATAACTTGCTGCATAAGGAATCAGGCTGATCAATCCAGAGGTTTTCTAATTAACCTAAGCACTCAAACACATCCATTGAGGTGCAAGGAAGCTGTCCAAATCGTTGGAACTCATCTGTAACACCTCCAAACCAGAATTCGATTCTCACTTGCAGAGGTAAAACTTGAACTCTAAAACTCAATGAATCATGCATCATAAACATGTTTTCTTGTTACCATTGTGTTTCTGGATGTTTGTAGATCATTTACCCTCACTCAATTGTTGTTTACAATTCGTGTATAGGATTTCACTGAGTTCATGCCAATTTTAGGGTTCTTCAGGTTTTATCAGATTATGTTTTGATTCACTTAATTTAAATAAAATTGAGTATTGCCGTTGTGTTCCTCATCTGAAAATGCACGATTTTCATATTTGGATCATGTGAAATGGTTGAGAGACGAGTGAGGTAGAAGGCTTCACGTATCTGAGCTTGAAGATGAAGATGGCCATGGCGCCATTCTTCATAAATTCAACTTGGTTTACTATATATTTATTGCTTGCCATATATTAAATGAATTGGCATTGCTCCCCAGTGGTTAATCAACTGGTTTGTGTGTATTGAGCGAGCGAGGGGTCTGGGGTTCGAATCCCCCTCGCCCCAGACCTCTTTTTTATCACTTGTCCTATTTTAATATTTTTCATATTATTTTTGTTAATAACTTGGAAAATTAATTTCTCATTCAATTTTAATCATTTTTTATTGTTTCTTTTTCTGAAAAATAACAAAAATATTAAAGTATTTTATTCTACAAAAAAAATTAGATTTATATTATTTATTTAATATAGTTGGTATTTTTGTGAATAAATTCATTTTTATTGATTTTAAACATTTTTAAAAGTGAATTTTTATCTTGAAAATCAAAATCAAATGAGTTCTAAATCATATTGTGATTAAAATCTCATTTTTCAAACCTTAACCAAAAATTACAAGTGGTTTATTTAAACTTATTTGGTATTTTTTATCATCTTTTATTAATTTTCTTTGAAGAATTACTTTTAAAAATGAAAATTAGGGTTTCGTTGATTTTTGATCCTTATCAAACATTTCAAAAACACTTTTGGGCCTCTAATAGAGTGTAAGACCCAACCCCCTTGTAAATAAAATAATCTTTGGGCCTCAGTAATTGTATAAGTCCCAATACAATTTTCAAAATAACGGTGCGATCACTGTTTCACCACAGGCCTCTAAAAGAGTGTAAGACCCAACCCCCTTTGTACATAAATAATTTTGGGCCTCAGTCATTGTATAAGTTCCACTGTGTTTTAGAAAATCGTGGCGCGATCTCCAGTTCAAAACAAAATAACCCGGGTCTACCCTTGTGTTGTAAGTCCCATTTCTTTTCCTTTTTTCAAACTCTTTGGGCCTCTCCTTGAGTTGTAAGACCCATCCCTTTGTACAGAAAACCTCTTTGGGCCTCAGTCATTGTATAAGTCCCAGTACAATTTTTAAAACAACAGTAAAATTACTGTTGGGCCTCTCCTTGAGTATAAGCCCCAATAATCTTTTCAAAAACAACTTCTCTTTTGATTTAGGTTCAAATATACAGTTGTTATCAAGACTTTCTTTAATTTCTTTGAACAACTAACAATACAGCATGGAAGCTTGCTCACCTGTAAGTTTTTATCAACTTTCATTTACTTGCTTTCATATATATATATATATATATATATATATATATATATATATATATATATATATACACACATATATAACTGTATTGTGGGAAGCTGCTCCCCTGTAAGTCCTTCTTTCATATCCTTTTAAATACTTGTCATATATCAACTGTATATATACTAGTATATCTATTTAGAGTTTTCTCCGGCAACTAGGTCTAGAACTAGGTAAAGCCAGTTGGTCACTCTTTGATACATTCAAAACTAGATCCCCATAAGATTTCTAGATACAGTTTTACCTTCTCTCGGGCTTAAACAATATGGAACAAAGAGAAAGGTAGTATTACCGGTGAACCTTTTCTTGAATTTCTTCAAACCCTATTAGAACTTGTCAAAGAAATTTAGTTTCCCCAGAGAGGATTAATTCCCGGTGAAACTTCTCTTGAATTTCTTCAAAACCTAGAACTGTTCACTAAAGAAAAGATTATTCCCGGTGAAACATTTCTTGAACTCTTCTTAAGTTTGGACCCACATACTTCCTAAAAGCATCCCCGCCTCCTCTTGGGCTTTGTACAAGGACCCTCCGGCTTCTTAGAAGTTCTCATGCCTTCTCTTGGGCTTAATACAAGGACCCTAAAGACCTTTTAAAGGTATAAGACAAAACTTAGTCACACTTTGCTAGAGCAGTCTTTCCAGTGTCAAATCTCAGACCAATTTAGGGTTGATTCTCAACCCTTAAAAAGACATGCTTCCTCTTGGGCATCATACAAAGATAAACTCTTCCATACCAGTAGACTTGGACAGTCTAATCTCCTATCAGATCTCAAAGACATTCTAAAGCACCTAACAAACCTAGGAAAACCCCGGTTATTCTAGATCAATCTCCAGTAGAGTTAAAACCCATGGGTTCTAGAACCCAGTCTCTCTCCTAAGAATCCCCAGCCAGGGTCAGTTTATCATTAGTATAACACTATCAGAACCTCAAGGGATCTGATACCCCAACTCTGTTGTAACCCTCACAAGAGTTGATTCCCCATTTGGACCTGCCTCGGGATTCCAATAATGCCCAGCAGAAGATAGCCTCCTCTTAGGCTTTGTATAATGATCCTTCCGTTCCTCAGCATAGCCAGCCTCCTCTCGGACTTTGTACAATGATTCTCCCCAGCGGAGCTAACCTTTTCAGTCTCTCTTGTTGAGTCAATCACCTTTTAGTACTCTCTTGTTGAGTCAACCCTTTCAGCCTCAATCTTGGGCTTTGTACAAGACAAATAAAACCGTTCTCTTGTTGAGACAATCTTCCAGCCTCCTCTTAGGCTTGATATGACGATTTCCCCTAGCAGAAGTCAGCCTCCTCTTAGGCTTTGTATAATGATTTCTCTAGCTTGTTCAGCCACAATCCTGGGCTTTGTACAGGATAGATAAAAGCACTCTCTTGTTGAGTCAAACCCTTTTTAGCCTCAATCTTGGGCTTTGTACAAGATACCATATAAATTTTCCTAAGCAGAGTCAAACTCTTTTTCAGCCTCAATCTTGGGCTTTGTACAAGACAGATAATACTATCCCATAGAGTCAAACTCATTTCAGCCTCTATCTTGGGCTTTGTACAAGTCACTTAAAATACCCTCAGCCGAGTTAGTAGAGTCTCATTTTAGCCTCAATCTTGGGCTTTGTACAAGACAGATAAATAGCTCTTTCCCACAGAGTCAGTCTTCTTTTCAGCCTCAATCTTGGGCTTTGTACAAGACACATACAAACCCTCCCCAACGGAGTCAAAATCCTTTTTAGCCTCAATCTTGGGCTTTGTACAAGACAGACAGAACATTTTCCGCGAAAAAGTCAAACTTTTAGCCTCCTCTTAGGCTTTGTATAATGATATCCCCCAATGAGTCAGTATCTTTTACCCTCAATGTTGGGCTTTGTACAAGACATATATAAACACTCTCTTGTTGATTCAGTCTTTTCCAGCCTCCTCTTAGGGTTTGTATAAGGACTTCCCCGGTGGAATCAATCAACCTCTTAGCTTCAACCTTGGGCTTTGATCAAGGCACACAGAAATCAACATTCCTTCAGAGGAAACCAAAATCCCTCTGTAGGAAGTCACTTCTCTGTTTATCACTTATTAAAACAGACATTCAAAACCAAACCTAATCCCAGATAATTGTTGTAAGTGATACACTTGTTGATTCAAATATCCAAGCTATCGCCCATCTCTTATTCTGGTAAATCCTCTCTTTCATCTAATTGTTGTAAGCGACAAGCCTCTGGATTATTTACATCCACGCCACTGTCCCTCTCATAGCATGAGAAATTCCTAAGGAAAGATGGCATTGCTCTACACTGAGTTAATGTTTTCTCCTTCAGGACAAACCCCTATAAAGGAAATTATGGCATTGCTGGATTCTCATATCCCAGTTAAAGTAATCCTCTTTTATAAAAAGTCACCCAACAGTTGTGATAAACAGACCAGATGTCTCCCTTTAGAGATGACAAATTCCTTCTCGGTCAAACCTTTTAGCTTCAATCTTGGGCTTTGAACAAGACACAAATACTCCATTTAGCTTCAATCTTGGGCTTTGAACAAGACACCAAAATATATGTTTCCTCCCTTAGAATAGGAGGAACTACTATTGTTGTGATTTCCCTGTTTCGTTTAAACGGGAATACGTAGGCATAAGATTGTGAAATCTTAGCGAGCATACCAAACAAACACTCTAGGTCCAGTACCTTCACATATTAATCAAAACTTAGGTCCAATACCTTACCCAAAAACATCGGAAAACCCAAACATCATCAAGAACTCACTTTCTCTCTCTCTATCTCTCTCATATTTCCCAAGAAACTTTCCCAACCAATTAACGGATAAACACCATCAAATACAAAACAGAACCTAAAGCTAACAACCTGTGGATAACCACATATAGGATGGGTAATTAACAACTCCCCATTGTATAACTTGACCCCGAACTCCCCGAATCTCTTTAAGCGTTTGTTCAGTTAAACATTCGCGTGCAAGGTTAGTTTTAGATAGCTTCCCTTTCCCTTCCAGCTTCAAGGGATAAATAAGAAATTAGAAAGTAGGACCCCCTCCTATTCATTGAGGAGAAAACCCAAATTCCGCGATACGGTGGTCGCGTCACCAACAAAAATCGCGCACTATAGTGAGTATAAACAATTACTTTCGATCCTAACAGATATTGCCTGAATTTATCACAAGAGTAAACCACTGCCAACAACTCCTTTTCGGTAGTTGTATAGTTCATCTAAGCAAAGTTCAAAACATGACTAGCATAATAAATTACATGTAACAGCTTCTCTTTCCGCTATCCTAAAACTGTCCCCACTGCAATATCACTTGCATCACTCATGATCTCAAATGGTAGAGACCAATCTAGGGCAATCATAATACGTGCCGACACTAATCTACTATTTAATGTCTCAAATGTTTCGACATATTCTTTGTCAAACACAAAAGGTTTGTCCTTAACCAATAGATTGGTTAGAGGTTTTGCTATCTTAGAGAAGTCTTTTATAAACCTGCGGTAAAAACATGCATGTCCCAAGGAACTTCTTATACCTTTCTCATTCACCGGAGGTGGAAGCTCTGATATCACCTCAACTTTTGCTTGGTCTACTTTTATTCCCTTATGGGAAATTTTGTGACCCAAAACTATTTCTTCGCGCACCATGAAATGGCACTTCTCCCAGTTTAGAATCAAGTTGGTCTGCTAGCATCTTTCTAAAACAAGAGATAGGTTAGTCAAACTGTTATCAAAAGAAAACCCAAAAACAGAAAAATCATCCATGAAAACTTCCATATGCTTTTCAAGCATGTCAATAAAAATGGATGTCATGCATCTTTCAAATGTGGATGGTGCATTGCACAACCCAAAGGGAATTCACCTGTAAGCAAAAACACCATAAGGGCAAGTGAATGTTGTCTTCTCTTGATCTTCAGGCACAACTGCAATCTGATTATACCCGTAGTAACCATCAAGAAAACAATAGCAATCATGAGCAACCAAACTTTCCAACATTTGATCAATGAATGGCAAAGGGAAGTGGTATTTTCTTGTTGCCAGGTTCAATTTCCTGTAGTCAATACAAACTCACCAACCCGTAACCGTCCTTGTAGGAATTAGATCCTTCTTCTCATTCATGATGACGGTGGTTCCCCTTTTCATGGGTACCACATGCAATGGGCTAACCCAAGAGATGTTAGATATAGGATAGATAAGACCTGCATCTAACAACTTCACCACTTCTTTTCAAACCAATTCTTTCATGGCGGGGTTAAGTCTCCTTTGAGGTTGGACAACCAGTTTTTGATCATCCGCCATGAGAATCTTGTGCATGCAAACTGTAGGACTAATACCTTTCAAATCTTCAATGGTCCATCCAATAACATTCTTATATTTTTTTAGGACTTGGATGAGTTTTTCCTCTTGGACACTCTTGAGGCTGGAATTTATTATAGTTGGGTATTTACCTTCTGTGTCGAGGAAAACATACTTGAGATTCTCAGGTAATTGTTTCAACTTCGTCCCCTTTTTAGACTCTTGGTTCTTTTCTGATGACTGAGGTGGCCTTAGATCTTCCCACCAGTGTGGTCTAGATCCTTTCCATGGAGGTTGTGTTTTTATCATGGATAGCACATCTGACTCTTTCTTGTCCACTTCTTGATCACTTTCAAAAATTGACAAACTCAACACTCTTTCCAAAGGCAATTGTGGTGCATTCAAAGGACTATCATGGGCTATCACTTGATCTATCACCTCTACTGTATGACTTATGCCAACATCATCTTTGTAATTCATGGTGTTTCGAACATCAATTTTTAATTCTTCTTCTTAGACTTTTAGAGTCATAGTGCCTTCCTCTATGTCTATCATACACCTTCCAGTCTCTAAAAATGGTCTCCCTATAATGAGAGGAATCTCTTCATCTTCCGGCATTTCGAGGATCACAAAATCCACTGGGAACACAAATTTATCTATCTTCACAAGAACATCTTCAACTACACCGTAAGGTCTCTTTCCGAATGATCTGCAAACTAAAGTGTCATCCTAGTATCTTGCACCGTCCCTATTCCCAATTTCTTGTAGATGGATAATGGCATGAGACTTACATTTGCTCCCAAATCAATAAGTGCATTTTTGAATGACTTGTCTCTTTCACCGGAATTTTCATACCCTCCAAAATAGCACTACAAGTTTTGGTTAGAATAATATGATCAATATCAATGGTTCGCTTCTTGGAGATGATGTCCTTTATGAACTTGGCATAAGTGGGCATTTGCTCAAGTGCCTCCAAGAATGGGATGTTAAGTTCCAACTTCTTGAACATCTCTAAGAACTTCACAAAGTTTTTCTCGTGTTGTCCTTTTTTCTTGTTTCTTGTGGGGAAATGGAGCTTAACGATAGGTCTTAACTCAATTGGTTTCTCTTTCACCGCCTGTTTAGGTCCAACCACTTCCTCATTATTGATTTCATATTTTTTGATCTCAAGATCTATTTCAAGCAGTTGGTCTTCTTTTTCAGATTTATCCTCAGGAGCTTCAACAGATTTCCCACTTCTCGTTGTCACAGAGCTAACACTATTATGATCTTTTGGATTTGTCACAGTTGCACTAGGTAGAGCACCTTGTGCTTGATAGTTTGCTATTTGTTGTGTTATCTGACTCATTTGCACTTCCAGATTTTTAATGGAAGCGGTAGTGTTCCTTTTATTAATTATTGTTTCTTCTTGGAATTGAGAACTTTGAGCGGCCATTTTTTCAATGGCAATCTCTCAATCCGCCTTCTTTGGTGCCAGTTGTTGGTATTGTTGCTTTTACGGTGGTTGTTGTTGTTGTTGCTAAGGTCGGTATTGTTGCTGTTATGGATGATTCTGAACATTCCCTTGTTGATCTTTCCAAGAAAAGTTGGGTTGATTCTTCCAACCGGGATTATACGTGTTGGAATAAGGGTTATTCTGATTTGATAAGTGTTTTATTCATGATAAAATAGCACATAAAATAGGGCATTTATCTTACTTGAATGACAAAATTCTAACATAAACACCTCAACTAATGAATGAAAGTAATATGGTGCAAAGTCTTCTTGGTTTGGTTTACATTTGTGCAGGAAAAGGCTAAAGAATACATCAAAGAAAGAACAAAGAAGAAATTCTGCCTTGGAACTTTCGCTATGCGAAGGAAAGCGACAGAAGGCGAGCCAGGCAAAGTAAAACAGAATCAAATCTAGCAGACTTCGCTTGAAGTTCGCGATGCGACAGGAAGCGACCGAAAGCGGTAGAAAGCGATAGGAAACGAAATGAAACAGAATCAATTTAGTCAAGACTTCGCTTGATGCGACAGAAAGCGACGGAGTTCGCGACGCGAACTATCTTTCGCATAGCGAAGTATGGCGGTCAAATAAGGGCAGTTTGAAGAGTTCAAACTTACTTAAGAAGAAAAGGGAGTTCGCATAGCGACCAGAACTTCGCATAGCGAAAGTAGGCGGCCAAAAACACTATAAAAGGAGATCAGAGGCACTGCAAATGATATATCTTTTACTCTAACATCTAGAATACTTTGTAATAGAAATAGAAGTGAGGTTTAGAGGAGAAGAATGGATTGTGCATCAAGAGTCGGGAAATCTTCGTTGATGCTCATTCAACTCAAATCTTCCATTATGCTTCAAGCAACCATGAGTAGCTAAATCCCTCTCTTGTTGGGATTGGTCGTAGTTCACCGAAACAGTATGTATAATCTTTAATCATGGCGTTATACGCAATTTATGTATGAATCATTATTGATGTTATCTTTGTTTTACCGTTTATTTCATGGATTGAGTTGATATTGACAAATACGATTCTAATCTCGATCTAAGATAACATCTATTAAACCCTAAATGCTAGACATAGATTTAGGTTTAATATTCACAAAAATTATCGAATCTTAATGCTACCGTATTGTTTAATAGGCTGAGAAATCGTCGATTAAACCGTAAGGTAAAACTCTCATCAAAGTTTAGACATGAACTTTTTTTCTAAGCGATACGTGATAATATCGAAATATGCTTAAAATTGTGTATAACTGATTTGTGATATACATATTGAATCGGTGGATGAACACCAATTCCCAACAAGTCTATTCCTCTGAAAACTATCTTCATTTATCATGCGCATTTACTTTTCGCAATTTACAAACCAAACATCTTGAAACTTTTACTTAGAATCATAGAGAATATTGAACGGTTTTGATATCGCTCCAATCCCTCTGGATACGATAAAAACAAATACTTACATTTGATTGTACTCAACATCATGCTTCAAAAATTTTATTGCCTCAAATTATTGTGCAGTTTCGACACAATGCATAGCAAAATGAGGTCCACCACAAATCTCGCAACTAATCGTTTGGACCGGTTGAACTTGAGCAACAGTTTGAGTACTCACATTCATTGCTTTAAGCCTTCTTTCTACCTCAGCGGAAATTTGATCTTCCATTTTCACCACCTGATTAGTTAGCTTTAAGTCAACCATCCCATCTGGTTTACTCACACTATGATTGCACAATTCCAAATACTCATTTGCAGCTATGGCTTCTATAATCTTTTTAATACTAGTAGTTGTTGTAAAGTTTGATGAGCGACCGACAACTGTATCAATGAGTTGTTTGGTCATCATCCTCAAACCATTCACAAACATCTGTATTTTTTTAGTTGAATCCATGTTGTGAGTCGGGCAAGCTACCGATAACCTTTTAAACCTTTTGTACGCATCTCCAAGTGATTCTCCTTCCTTCTGTTTAAAATTCACAATGTCATATCATTTGCGAATATAAACAGAAGCAGGAAAATACTCGTTCAGAAATGTTGTCTCCATCTCTTCCCAAGTGGTGATACTTCCTGCAGGTAAGGAGTAAAACCACTCTTCGGCATCTTCCTGTAGCGTGCGATTTTTGTCGGTGACGCGGCCACCTTATCGCAAATTGGGTTTCTCCTCACCGCAATGGTAGGAGTGGGGTGCTACTTTCTGATTTCTTATTTATCTTGTGAAGTTGGAAGGGAAAGGGAAGCTATCTAAAACTAACCTTGCACGTGAATGTTTAACTGAACAAAGCCTAAGAGGAGGCTAATGACCCAACAAGAGGGAGTTTTTATGGGTCTCGTACAAAGCCCGAGATAGAGGCTAAAAGGGCTGACTCAACGAGAGAGTGCTTTTATATGTGTCTTGTACGAATCCCAAGACGGAGGCTAAAAGGTTTGACTCAACAAGAGAGTCTTTTATACTCAATAAGAGAGTGATTTGTATCTCGTACGAAGCCCGAGATGAAGGCTAAAAGGTGGATTGACTCAACAAGAGAGTCTTTTATACTCAACAAGAGAGTGTTTTGTATCTCGTACGAAGCCCGAGATGGAGGCTGAAAGGTGTTTTACTCAACAAGAGAGTCTGAAAAGGTTAGCTCCCCTGGGGAGAATCATTGTACAAAGCCCAAGAGGAGGCTAACTGTGCTGGTGACTGTTTCAGTTTAGTGACATGCCCAGTATAAAGAGAAAATCAGTTCTTATATGGGTAATAATGTGCTCATGGATTTGATCAGAGGATCATGGTTATTTCCTGTTCTTTAAGGAAATGGGAAATCCAATGGGTATTGAGACTATCCAAGTCTACGGGTGTTTTGAGAAATTAATTCTCAGATAGTGAATGATCTTTGTATGATGCCCAAGAGAAGGCTGGTATGTTAAGGGATGAAGGTCAACCCATTAACTGGTCTGACACTTGACTCAGAAAGACAGCTCTAGCAAATTGATGACTAGGTTCTGTTCCTATACCTGTAGGGGTCTCTGGGTCCTTGTACTAAGCCCAAGAGGAGGCATGAGAGCTTTTAAGAAGCCGAAGGGTCCTTGTACAACGCCCAAGAGGAGGCGGGGATGCTTTTAAGAAGCCTGTGGGTCCCCAAACCCCGAGAGGTTCAAGACATGCCATTCACCGAGAATAGATCAAGCCAGGAAAGTCCGAGAATTTGGAAGAAACTCAAGAGATGCCATTCATGGAGAAAAGATCATCTCCGGGGATTAAAGTTTCTTTGACAATTTCTAAGAGTGACAGTCTGAGAAAGGGTTCACCGAGAATGCTGCCTTTCACGTCTTCATATTGTTTAACCCCAAGAGGAGGGAAGACTGTGTCTGGTAATCCTATGGGGATCTAGTTTTGTTTGTATTTAAGAGTGACCAATAGGGCTTTACCTAGTGCTAGACGTAGTTGCCGGGGAAAACTCTAAATAACTATACTAGTATTACACAGTTCATAATTGACAAGTATATAAAAGTTTGTGAAAGAAGACTTACAGTGAGCAACCCCACAATACAGTTATATATATATGAAAGAGGATAAAGAAAGCGAGTAAACACTTACTCGGTTGTAGAGCTTCCATGCTGTTTGGTTAGTTGTTCAACAAAGAAAGTTTTGATAACAATATTATATTCAAAATCAAAGGAGAAAGTGCTTTGAAAAGATTGTTGGGGCTTACAGCTCAAGGAGAGGCCCAAGGTTTTATCAGTGATTGCACTATTGTTTTGAATTTGTACAGAGGGACTTATACAAGTGACTGAGGCCTAAAAATTTTTTCTGTACAAAGGGATGGGTCTTACACTCTCTCAAGAGGCCCAAAGGTTTTTACAGAAAAGGAATGGGCTTACAGCTCAAGGAGAGGTCCAATGGGTTTGATTTTTGAACTGGCGATCACGCCGAGATTTTCTTTTAATGCAGAGGGACTTATACAATATCTGAGGCCCAAAAAATGGTTTTGGTTAAAAGGGGACTGGGTCTTACACTCTATCAGAGGCCCAAGGTTTTATTTTTGTACAAGTGGTGGGGCTTACAGCTCAAGGAGAGGCCCAAGGTTTAGTTAAAAAGGCGACGATTGCGTCGTGATTTTTGAAAACTGTACCGGGACTTATTCAATGGCTGAGGCCCAAAAAGGTTTTAGGTACAAAGGAGGTTGGGTCTTACACTCTATTAGAGGCCCAAAGTATTTGAAAAAAGTTTGATGAGGGTTGAATTAATCAAAACCCTAATTTGTTTTCAAAAATGTGTTTTAATTTAATAAAAAATTCAATTAAAATGACCAAAATTGTTTAACATTTGGAAAACAAATTTTGATCTCGGATTAATATTTCAAAAATTAGTTTTTGATCCACAAAATGATTGGAAATCACTAAAATTTGAAAAATCAAGGAAAAAAAATATTTTAAATGTCAAAAATAATTAAAATATTAATTCTTTACAAAAATATCAAGTATATGAAATAAATAATATTTTTGGGATTTTTTGGGAAAATAAAATATTCTAACATTTTTGTGAATTATTAAAAAAAGAATCAACTCAAAATCATTAAAACTCAGAGAGAAATTAATTTTTGAATCAATTAAATAAAATCACAAAATTCAAATATTCAAATTTTCAAAAAGGGCGCCAAGAACAAGGGCAAGAACACGAGCCACCCTCTGTTTCTGCAAATTTTCATTTTCTATCCAATCTCACTGAATACTTGATTATATCATGCAATCTACATATCAATCTACTCATTTCAACCTCACGATCATGTCTATGGTCTTTAATTTCATTTATTTTAAACATGGAATAAGAAATCAAAGAGAAACCTCAAGAACCCTAAAATTTGGATGAAGGTTCAGAAATTCCGTACACGATTCAAAAAATGCAATTGATTGAGGGAAAACACTCCATGCATGATTATGAACATATGGCCAAATTATTGTGCAGCAAAAATTGCATGGATCATAGAGTTAGAAGAGCTCATGCTTACCTCTTGCAGCTGTTGATCGTGTTTTGTGTTAGAGGTGTTACAACTTGGTTCCAAGGATATGGACAGCTTCCCTAGGTGCTATGGAGTGTGTCTGGGTGCTTGGAGTGGATTGAATTGAGCTGGAACTTGATTTGGCACCCCAATTGCAAATCTGTCAAAGGCTTAAGTAGTTGGCTAGTGATTTTGAGAATCTGGTGTTCCAGAAGTTATGTGAGTGTTTGGATCACTTCTATATTATGTTTATGAGGTGTGTGTGATTGGTTTGGTTGGAATTGCTCTCAAACTCAAAACCCGATAGTAACTTGCTTTGGAAGGCAAATTTGGAAGTGAGAAGGTGATTTTGAGGAAAGCATCTGTTTGATGGCTTTGGTGTACTCAAACTGATCACAATTGAGTTCTACTTATTGTAGAGCGAGTTTGTTTTGCAAGGAATAGTGAATGGCAACTGCTGCATAGGTTTTGCCAATGTTGAGCAATGAGAATCCAAGTCTCCTCTAGCCATTTACTAGAGGTTAGGGCACAGGCTGCTGGTCCCCTTGGTCTTGGATAAGTCTTGACTGAATTCAGTTGGAAATGGCTCAGTCCATGCCACCTTGGTATATGCATTGAATGCTCCAATCCAAAATTGGAGTCTTGTCCCTCTTTTAGTCATTTCTAGGTTTGACATGCTACTTTTGGTTCCAAAGACTTGGGAGGCTTGGGATCAGAGTTGGTTCCTCCTTGGTCCCCCCTTGAGGTGTTCAGATGGATAGAGTTGCTTGCCGTTTGCAAAATTTGAGCATATCAAGCAAAACTCCCAAATCTGCCTTGCCATGATAGTTTTCAGCAAGGCATATTGGAATGGTCATATCTCATGGCTCAAGTGGAATTTGATGGAGTTCTTGGCCATTTTGGAAAGCCCTTATATGATACAACAACTGTTTGATCATAATTGGTTTTGATACTTTTTGGATCCAAGTCAAAAATTCCCCTACATTTGGAAAAAAGTGAAGGCAGATTCTGACTTAGTGAAAATTTCACTAAGTGTTTGGAAAAAGTGGCATTTCATGTTTTCAGCCATTTTGATCATTCCATACCTCAAAATCCATGATGAATTGGAATGATGTGTAGTTGAAGCTTTTGTAGATGGCCATGAGAGCTACAAATCCAGCTTTGAATGGGGAAAAATGGCCTTGTGGTTTAGGAGTTATGATCCTCCAAAGTTGGTACCCTAGCCACTTTATTCCATAACTTAGAAAATTTCTAAGTTTTTATGGTTACCCCTTTTACAAGTTATCCCACTTTTCTTGATTTTTCTTGATGAATGATGATCCAAATCACACATTAACATCATTTTAGGGTCAAAGAACCATATTTGTAAAAAATCTCAAAAAGTCAAAGTTGACTTTTGTGCACAGTTGACTTTTTGTCAGATGAATTCCAAACTGTGCGATCCTCTATGAAATCAAGTACTTGAACTAAATCAAACTTTATGGATTGATTTCATAGGTGTTATAGGGTGTATTGAATCATGTCCTAGGGTTGGGGAGCATGTCCTGGTCAAAAGTCAAAGCTACAGTTGACTTTTCCGCAAAACCCTAACTGTGGTTCAGATGAAATTGAAACTTGTTGCTCAAGCTTTTTGGATTAATCCATTCTTGCAAATGGATCAATGTAGTATGTTAGAGACCCTCAAACCATGTCTTGAGGTCTTGGCTCATGATTTGTCCCAAAAGTCAACTTAGGGGTGAATTAGGTCAAGAAACCCTAATTCCTGATTTTTTATGAATGCATCCCCTGAGGTCAAAATTGACTTGATGATTGGGTTCATGAGGTCCCATGGAGTATCTTAAGTTATGATTTTAAGCATTGGCTCATGCCCAGAGGAAAATTTCCATCTGGAGGCCCTGGTCGACCAAAACCCTAATTTGATGACACTGGCGATCTTGAGGCTTGATCCACCTAGAAGGGAGTAGCCTTGTGCTTAATCCTTGAAGTGGGAGTCCTCTTGATCCTTTGTGGATGTTTGAGAGGTTAGACAAGTTGAAGATCATGTCATTCCTTGATTGATCCTTTGTCTAAGAGCTCTAAGAGGGCCTGAAACCCTAAATTTGATTGTAGTGGATGCTCCCCCATCTTTGGGGAGACTACTGAGGTATGATGGTTCATCCATATTGTGGTGATGATTTGCACAATGATGGGAAATCTTAGTGGTTAAAATTTGGGGTATGACACCTAGTACCAGGAACAATGATGGGAAATCTTAGTGGTTAAAATTTGGGGTAAATTCGACTTCTCTCGTCGGAGGCAATTCTGTAATGTCATCTGGAAACACTTCAGGAAATTCACACACCACCGGTAACTCATTAACTGAAGTCTTGCTTTCAATAGATAACGAGGCAAACACTGCCAACATCTTAGCTTCATCCTCCAACAATGTTCTCAACTCTCTGCTAGACAAAGAATCCGCTAATGCTTCCTCCTTGGGAGTAAGAAACAATAACGTCTTCCTAAAGCAATCAATGTAAACCCGGTTGAACCCCAACCAGTTCATCCCCAAAATAACATCGAGATTACTGAGTGGCAAACAAATCAAGTCCACTCTGAAATCTCTACCAAACATAGTCAACGGACACTTGATACACACCAAGGAAGTAACCACTGAACCAATAGACGGTGTTTCAATTGTCATCCTCTGATCTAGAGTAGACAACACAATTCCTAATCTCTTTACACAATCAACAGAAATAAACGAGTGGGTTGCACCCGTGTCAATGATAGCAATCAAAGGAATATCATTAATAAAATAAGTACCTTTGACGGAACGCTCCTCATTGGTGGATTGGGCTCCCACCAAGGCAAACACTTTTCCACTGGCCTGAGATTTCATTGGCTTCTCACAGTGAGTGCTGATATGACCCTTTTCTCCACAGTTATAACAGGTAGGCATAGTGGCCTTACAATCTGCTATAACATGACCTGGTCCCCCACACTTGAAACGCTTCTTCACCTCATTCGGACAATTATTAGCACGGTGACCTGCGCCACCGCATCGGAAACACTTGAGAGTATCAGGAACCACTCCTCCCTCTTTTGGTTTCTTCCCCAAAGTAACTTTCTGTTTTCCCTTATCAGTTGGAGCACTGTAAGGAGTACCCCCAAACCTCTGCTTACCCTTCCGGTCACTCACAGCCTTGAAATGAGCAATCCGGGCCCTGTTATCATTATCATAAATTCTGCTTCTGCTAACCAGTTCTGGATAATGCCTTATCTTCTGACAAGCAATGCCCTGTTTGATCTCTGGACGCAGCCCATTCTCAAACTTCAAGCACTTTGAATTCATAGCTTCTTTCGTATTGCAATGAGCACAATACTGGACCAACTCTTCAAACTGAGCAGCATATTCAGCAACAGTCATATTACCCTGTTTCAGCTCCAGGAATTCATTCTCTTTTTCACTACAAATATCTTCCGGAAAGTACTTTTCCAAAAACTCATTCTGAAACACTGTCCAAGTAATCTTAGTGCCCGCAGCTTCCAACCTCTAACGACTATTATCCCACCAGACCTCAGCCTCTCCTTCTAGCATATGAGTGCCAAACCGTACTTTCTGAGCATCGCTGCATCCCATGGTCCTGAAGATTTTCGCAACAGCCTTCAGCCATTTCTGTGCAGCCTCAGGATCTAGAATACCTCCTTCATAAGTAGGCGGCTTATTGCTCTGGAACTGTGCTAAGTCGCAGAACTGCGCACCCCTAGCCTGATTGGTGTTCTCAACCGCTTGTGCCATAGCTTGCATAGCATCAGCAAGAGCAGCATTATTCCTTCCTGCCATACTGTTCAGCAATCAAAATACAGTTATAACACACAATCGACTCGTATTCTAAGGATAGACTCTACTACTAAACCTTGTCGGATGGACCGACCTGCTCTGATACCAATTGTAACACCCCACTTTCCCATTTAATAAAATATAGAAATATTACAAAAATAATCAGAGTTTACAACAACAGTAGGATGTCACATCATTAAAACCAACAACTGAAACTCTTTTCATTAATAAAATAAACAGCGGAAATAAATGTTTTATTCAAGTCACAGCCAAATGCCAACAACATCAAAAATCCACATTAATCGTGGTCCACCATAGTTTCAAATAAATAATGATACGTAACAAAACAAGTAAAGAATAACAATGATAAAACTCCCAAAATCCCGTGTTACGTATCAGAGCGACTCCTAAGACTCGATCAAGCAACACGCACTCCATGCACACTCAAGTATCTGGATTATCTGTACTTCCGAAGAAGCAAAGACACAACAAACAATAAAGGGGTGAGAACTACATTCAATAAATAACAATGCATAATATATGATAAGAGTAGTAATCACACCATCACACATAGTCACATAATATCACGACACACTTGTCATCTTTATACATAATTCAACAGACATAAAAAGATGCAATGTGACTCAACAACTGACACAATGCATGCGATACCAAAACACCATGGTTCATTCAATCGAACCCGATTCATAATAGAATCCAGATAGATCACATACACCCCTACTTGGCAATGATCTATCTCCACCATACTCCAAAAGGGAGTTCGAATGAATCACATACACTCCTCCTGAGCAATGATTCATCACCACCAACACACCATGAATGCATGACAACAAATAATGCATGCACACATGTATAATAAAATTACACACTCTCACGACACTTCTGATCACACATGAAATATTCATTCAGCACAATACGCCCCACAACCGGGCATCCCTCACTTGGAGTCAATTAGTTAAATATCTATCTAATTCACTAAAATTACTAAATTAATTATTTTCATTACCAATTACACATTTCCCAGGTTATGGCATCCATACCCAACCTCTCAAACCAAAAGAAACCGTTTCGGACGCGAAAAAGGGAAAGAATTCTCAAAACGGCAAAATTATGCACTCTCGCTGGCCATACGCGTATTGCCTTGTGCCATACGCATATTGCCTAGCTCACTCGCCCATCCTGCTGCGTATCATATGCGTATTGTCTCTCCTCCCACCCTGCCATACGCGTATTGCCCTACCTATTACGCGTACGAGCAGAGACGTTATTCCCTCAAAATTCAACTTCCAGATCTAGTTACGCGTAAATACTCCCCATACGCATAGTGCCAAGTTTCCATACGCGTACTGTTATGCGTACGGGAAGAGTGTCGTGTCAAAAGTGAGCTTTGTACGCGTATTCCCACGTAATGCCTTGCCATACGCGTAATGATTAGCCTGTTACGCATATGGGCAGTGAAACCCAGAATTTCCAGTTTTTTACACCAGTCCGAGTTCTGCTACGGGATCCTCACTTGTTCACTCCAATTCAGTCCTAAAATTTGTTCGTACCTCAGTTTTAAGCCTATAATATCCCATTACCTATTTCACCTATCATTACTAGTCAATTGGAAATTTTCTAGATCGAAATCCATTACCCTCACCTGCAACAAAACCAGATCTGCAACAGATACACAATAACAACCCAGCTGAGTTTCAATCACACGAATTTCAGATTCACATCAACATCATATCAAGGATTTTCACACAATCAAGCAGATAATTCAAATTCAAACACAATACGAAAATTTCTAAGAGGGGAAGAAACCCTCACTACCCTTACATGGTATTAGCACCTATATTGAACCCATTCTCCCCCCTTACCTCGAATTCTTGATTAAAATCCTGCAAAAATTGGATCTGGAGATTTCCCTAGCAGTTGTTCTTCCCTTGTTCTTCCTTCTCTAACCCTTTTCTCGTTTTACTTGAAAACTCCCTTCTTCCTCTAAACCCCTCCTTAATTCTAATTAATCAGAATTTTATTTAATTAATAATAAAATTAGTAATAATAATTATTATAATAATAATAATAATAATAATAATATTCATAATAATAATAATAATGCTACTAACCATATTACTATTATTATTTTTATCCCTTATTATTACTATAATATTATTATTAAACTAAGGTCTTTAATTCTTATTATTCAAATAACGACACTGCTCTTCGCTCACCCGATCCTATATACTCCTACTCAAGCCAATGCACACAAAAATACACTTGACGATTTAATTATTTTAAATGGGGTGTTACATAAACAGCCATATACTCTCAGTTTAACGAGATCTGGTGGATGACCCGACCAAACTTCTTTAGGTGTCTTCATTCCCAGCATAGTCGAGGGACATCTATTTATCAGATAAGCGGCTATCGAGACAACCTCCGCCCAAAACACCTTCTTCAATCCAGCACTAACCAACATGCATCTAACCCTTTCAAGGATTGTTCGATTGAATCTCTCAGCTAAGCCATTTTGTTGAGGAGTACCTGCTACAGTCTTATGCCTTGCAATCCCAGACTCAGCACAGTAACTGTCGAACGCTTTGTTGCAGAATTCAAGGCCATTGTCGGTTCTCAACCTCTTAACCTTTCTGCCAGTTTGAGTTTCGACCAGAACCTTCCATCATTTGAAATTCTCAAAAGTTTCATCCTTTATCTTCTGAATGAATACCCATAGCTTTCTAGAATAGTCATCAAAGATGGATAGAAAATACCTTGCACCTGAGTGTGAAGGATTCCTTGCAGGACCCTAAAGATTAGCATGAATGTAATCAAGGGATCCATTTGTTCTTTGCTTGCCTTTTTTAAACTTCGCCCTATAGGATTTACCAAATACACAAGATTCACAAAACTCTAGCTTTTCGACTTTGTCACCTCCTAGCAGGTTCTGCTTCCCCAATTTGACCAGGCCTCTTTCTCTGACATGGCCCTGTAGCGGCAAAATCGTGAGTGTAAGCTATTGATTAACCTAACTCATAAAGCAAGAGTCGTCACCGCACTTTTATTTTATCCAAAAAGGAAAGGAAAAAGAGCGAACAAAACATACACAAGCTCTACAACAAGAACAAGTGAAGAGAGACTGGATAAGGGGGGTTGGTTACGTAATAGGAAGGTGTTAGCACCCAAAACGTCTATAGTACTCTATTGGAACCCTTTGAAATATCTAATGCTTTTGGTCTGAAAATGTTTGTTTGAAAAGAGATTGAGGAGATGAGAAGAGAAATTGTTTTTAAGATTTTTGTGTTTGGAGAGACTTGTCGTCTCATGCCTACGTACCCACAATGTGAAATGTAGGATCAAAACCCCCTAGTTCGTGGTACAAAGAATGAAATTTTTTTGGTTTGGTTGATTTTAAAATGTAAAGACAAGTCATCATTTCCAAGCGAATAATTCCGCTTAAAGAAATGAATCATGTCTAAACTTATGAAAAAGTTAAAGGAAAAAGTGCACGAGGGCACAAAAAGAGGTTGATGAGTTTGGTGTTTTTTAAGTCTTTTGAAAAAGGTGTCAATATGCTTATGTAGTTTAGCATTTATTAAGAAATGAAAAGAAAAGAATAAAATCACTTGACAAAGTCAAGGTTTGGTTATGAAAGAGGTGATAGTTTGAAATCAAGAAGGTTTTGAAAAAAGAGAGAGAGTTTTGAAAATTGAAGAATGGGGAGGAGAAGAAGTGACTATCCTAAAGCATAAAGTAAAAGCTAAGGATAAGAATAGCCTAACCACACAAGTAAGCTCCATAATCTTCGAACCATAATTCCAAAGCAAAGGGAGAATGGTCCTAAGTCTAAGTCCAAGGTTCCAAGAATTTCATTGGATGTCCAAGGTCTAAGTTCAAGGATTCAAGAATAGCATTGAAGTCCAAGGTCTAGGTGCAAAACTCCACGTCCATTGAAAAGGATAGTAACCATAGTCCAAGATTAGAAGCACAAGTTTTTTAGAGGTTTTGGCCTTTATTAAAGTTTTTGGTCCAAGTGGACAAAGAGAAAAAGGCATAAGCATAAACATGTGTCCAACGGACAAAGGAAAAATTGCAGAAGCATAAATATATGTCCAACAGACAAAGGAAAAATTGCGGAAGCATAAACATGATATGAAATGATAAAAATGAAGCATAAAAGTAAAAGAGATAAGGAGCGAGAAGGAATTGTAAATGATTAGTACAATCATAATGTTAGTAAGTTAGTGATTAGTTGTTAGAGTTAGTGATCAATAATAATTGAATAATTGAACTTAGGTCAAGATTAATGAAAACTCATTAGAGGATTGATAAGACCAAAGCCTCCTAACAAAAAGTTTCATAAGTTTTGAACCAAAAGACAAATAATCAACTATTCTTGATAGTTTTCTGATGTGGGACAAATATTGCGCTATGTTAAGCAATCACCGAGTAATTTATGGAGTAATTACCCTACAATGAGGCCGGTCAATAAATCTTTGTGTTAATGCATGCTAGATGAACGATATGTAAATCGTCATCCGAAAGCAATGCCGCATGAAAAGAAAAATGGTAATGATCTAGTCTTGATCGAAACTCAACAAAGGAATTCCAAGATCTTTTAGACTTTCATCGATCAAAAGAAAAGAGGAATAGATGAAGACAAGGCCAAATTAAACCACACAATTATGTGATCTAAGGCTAAGAACAAAAGGAGAGGGAAGAAAATGGAAAAGGAACCAAAACAGCCCCAAAAACAAGCCAAAATATGCATTCTAGTTCGAAGTAACTAGTTACAGCATAACTGCTAACCGGTTACTTAGTTCAAAATAAGTGCAGTTTTTTCAAAATTTACACAGTGTAACCGGTTATAGCATAACTGCTAACCGGTTACCCAGCACCAGAATGCAGAAAAATGTGCAAAATTCAGCATGATCCATTTCCAAAACTTTTTACAAACACCTTATGATCATGGAACTGAAATTGCACGAAATTTAAAGTAAAATAACAGCAAAAAACAACAATTAAACACAATTACAAGATCCAAAGGATCAATTAACAAGGATCTTCAAAGATCTACATTATGGAAGATGAAGATGAAGCTTCAAGAATGGTGAAAGATGAATTACCACTCCAAATCAGAAAATTCCTTCAAATTGCTTCATGATCCAAACTCCAAAGCCTTAATCTATGAGAATTGATGAACAAAACAAGAATGGATGAAGGAATAGCTCAAAGTTGAACAAGATTCAATGTGAATTCTTGTTAACTTTCAAAGAAAGAAATGTGAGCTTTGGTGAATTTTGTGGTTGGGGGGAGAATTTGCATGAGATTTTTTGGCTATCAAAAGCTTCAAGAGAAGTTTTAGCAAGGTGAATTTGGCTATCAAAAGCTTGAAGAATGAATGAAATCAAGGCTCTATTTATAGAGTTTAGGCTTGGGAATTTGGTGGTTTGGAATTAGGCTTGGAATTTGAAAATTAGGCTTGGAATTCAAATTTGGTGGGAAATTCATAAAAGAGTGGTGATTAGTGAAGGTGTATGGTAGGAAATGATATAACTGATGTAGGGGAATTAAAAAGAGATGGTCTAGAATATTCCAAATGTGATAAAGGGCTGAGATTGGTGCAAATTGGTGAAATTTCAATTTTCTGCCATTTTTCAAAATTTCACGAGGGTAACCGGTTACAGCATATCTGCTAACCGGTTACTTAGTGCAAAATTTGTGAAAAATGAGCATTTTGTTGCACTGTTGTGGTTCCGGCTCGATTCTCTTGCTTGTCAAAGAAGGCATGGAAATAAACACATGAACCTTGGAGTCTCTTGAATAATAGTCAATTAAATCTTGGAAACTCTTGATCAAATGAATTTTGAATTGTTTGCGGATCAACTTTGACTTTGTTCAGATGAAATTCATTCGAGCTGAGGGACTGTTTGATATCCTTGATTCCCTTCCTGAAAAAGTTAGTGAAGACAAAAACAAACATTTTTTTGGATTTTGATTAAAGGTTAGTAAACATAAGCAAATTAAAGCATGTAAGAAAGATACAGATGCTCGGTGATCCTTGCAAGGCATAATCCCAAAGAAGAGTTGCACAAGAGAACCAAAGCATGATCTTGTTTGTGGTAAAGATGCAAAATGAGTTGCGAATGATATGTGGAATCTTAGGGGTCAAAAATTACGGTTTTACAGCTGCCCTTATTTAAGTTTCTTCTATCAAGATATATGAAGGTTAAAAACTTCGTCTCGACAAGATTGAAGATACTTAAATACAGAAAACCAAATTTTTAGCCATAAGATGCCACAAGATGATATGAATGCAAAGGATGAAAACAGACTGCGGGGAAACTTGAAACTAGAAATTTATGGTAAATTGAGATAGAAGACGTGAAAAGACACGCGGGGAACACAAGCCATTTCTGGAGATCTGTCAAGGTGACAAGAAGTATCCATCAATAGTTGGAAATAGAGGGACAAGACCCTGGAAGATGAATAGTGACATCCAAGAATGGCATTGGATAGAAACTATGAACGAGATAAAAGGTATGCCAATAAACATCCAAGAATGGCATTGGACAACAACAAGGAAGTTTCTGGTAAAAACAACAACGCCATCCAAGAATAGAATTGGATGGAGGTGAAAAACACTCTATTGGGGATAAGATATCCAAGAATGTCATTGGATAAAAGGAACTGCAACATTGAATGAGGCAACCGTAAACATCAGAGTCATCCAAGAATAGCATTGGATATAAACAAAATTCCATTTGAAAACTTAATTGTGGACATCCAAGAATAGCATTGGATGGCAAGGTTAACAGAAATATCCAAGAATAGCATTGGACTCGGCTGGGGAAAGGTGTCCAAGAATGGCATTGGACAAAAGAATCTCAACATCCAAGAATAGCATTGAATGAAGTGAGTAAAGTTCTGGAAAATATATCAGAAGTATCCAAGAATGGCATTGGATAACAAGAGTTCACGATATCCAAGACTGGTATTGGATAAAGTGAGCAGGGACTTTTCAGGAATGGCACTGAAAGGTAAAGATAAATCACTACATTCAAGAATGACATTGAATGATAGTGAGAAAGACATCCAGGAATGGCATCGAATGCAAAGGAGAAAACTCATCCAGGAATGGCACTGAATAAACAGATAAAGCTTTCAGGAATGGCACTGAAAGTAAAGGTAAAATCTCGTCCAGGAATGGCACTGAACGAATAGATAAAACTTTCAAGAATGGCACTGAAAGGTAAAGGTAAATCACTACATTCAAAAATGGCATTGAATGACAATGAGAAAGACATCCAGGAATGGCATTGAATGCAAAGGAGAAAACACATCCAGGAATGGCACTGAATGAACAGATAAGACTTTCAGGAATGGCACTGAAAGGTATCCAAGCAAATATGATGGGGATTATAGAAGAGAGGTAAAGCTTCTAGAAATAGCACTGGGAGAACCAAGGGGAATAAGGTATCCAAGAATGGCACTGGAGATCAAAAGAGACAAACATCCAGGAATGGCACTAGAGTGAAAGAAAAACAAAGATCTAGGAATAGCACTGGAAAGGAAGAAAGCAAACATCTAACAACAGGACAAGATACACAGGGAAACGACAACATCCAGGAAAGTCATTGGAAATAAAGAAGATAAACAAGACATCCAGGAATAACACTAGGTGCAAAGACAAGTAAACGACAACATTCAGGAATGACACTGAATGAAAAGGCAGGTAAAAGTTTTGGTAGGCGCCAAGTAAGTTAGACTTTGATCATAAGGTAAGATGTTGAAAGCAACACGACCTCGGAAAAATTCATATGAGCACGAAGCACACTTCGAGCTATGAAAATCTTTCTATGTATGATAGATGAATGATTTATGCATGCAATACAAATGATAGGAACAACTGAGATAGACTCCTTTGTGAGGGAAGTGTAGCGAGCGATTTTGGACGCGGTTCTTAAGCGCTGGTCGCTCTCTGCGGTTTGAGCTTTAAACTACAGGTCGATTCATTTTTTATCCTATTGTAAGCTGACTAAGGAAGGGAAATAGATGTCTCCAATTAACCCTGCTTGCATACTGAGTTTAAACAGCGGTCTGTTATGTTACGAATGCTACGATGTGGGGGGCCTTTGTACTGGTTATTTGTATTTTCGCCCATACGGGTTTCTTTTTTTTTATCTAGGCAGGGGGTTTTCTGATGGGTAACAAGGATTAGGATATTAGGACTGATGTTTTTGAATTACTGCTTTTGAGTGATGGGATTTGGGTTTTTTGTTGATTGTGCTCGCTAAGATCTTTTCTTTCGATCTTATGCCTACGTATTCCAGTTTACCGAAACAGGGAAATCAGAGCGTTCGTAGTTCCTCCTATTCTATGGGAGGAAATGGTGTTTTGGTGTCTTGTTCAAAGCCCAAGACGTGAAGCGAAAGGTGATTTGTATCTTGTTCAAAGCCCAAGATGTGAAGCTGAAAGGTCTCGACTTTAGAGAGAGTTTGTCATCTCTAAAGAGGGATAAAGGAGAATTACTTTAACTGGGATACGCGGATTCTAGCAATGCCATAATTTTCGAAGAAGGGGTTTTAACCTGAAGGAGAAGACTTTAACTCAGTATAGAGCAACGCCATCTTTCCTTAGGAATTCCTCATGCTAAAAGAAGGACAGTGGCATGGATGTAGATGATCCAGAGGCTTGCCGCTTACAGCGATTAGATGAAAGGGAATGAGTAGTTGATGTTTGTGTACCGTGAATGAGGCACAGGTTTGATGCTAAAAGGTTAATTAGATTAACCTGTGGTTTTCTTATACAAAGCCTAAGAGGAGGCTAATATGTGTCTCGTACAAAGCCCGAGAGAGAGAGAGGCTAAAAAGGGTTTGACATCGTTATGCAAAGCCTAAGAGGAGGCTAAAAAGAGTTGACTCAGTTGGAGAATATTTTATACTCAACAAGAGAGTGATTTTTTATCTCGTACAAATCCCGAGAGAGAGGTGAAAAGGTTTGTTTGGCTCAATAAGAACCTCTTTGTATCTCGTATAAAGCCCGAGATGGAGACGAAAAGAGTGGTTGACTCAACGAGGGAGTCTTTTTGTATCTCGTACGAAGCCCGAGATGGAGGCTAAAAGGTTTTGTTCCGCTGGGGAGAATCATTGTACAAAGCCCAAGAGAAGGCTAAGGTTACTGTGTCAGTTAAGTGACAGGTCTAGTATACTGATTTTGAAAGAGAAATCAGTTCTTATATGAGCAACACTGTACTCATGGGTTTGATTTGAGGATCGGGGTTGTTTCCTGTTCTTTGAGGAAACGGGGAAATCCAAAGGGTATTGAGACTGTCCGAGTCTACGGTTTCTTCCTATCTAACGAAAGGGTCACTTGAGAATATCTTTGAGACTCAAGGAAAATAGACTGTCCGAGTCTAGAGTTTTATCTTTTGTACTATGCTTTAAAAAACAGTAGTAGACTCTGGAAAGGACTGATCTATGGAGATAACTAAGTTCTGTTCCTATACCTGTAGGAGGTCGTCGGGACAATTTGTACGAAGCCCAAGAGGAGGCTAGAAACTTTTAAGAAGCCGATCGGTCCTTGTACGAAGCCCAAGAGGAGGCTATCATTCCCGGAGGAAGAGATCATTATACGAAGCCTAAGAGGAGGCTGTGAATACTTCTAAGAAGCCGACGGGTCCTTGTACTAAGCCCAAGAGGAGGCGGGGTTGCTTTTAGGAAGCCTGTGGGTCCTTGTACGATGCCCGAGAGGAGGCCGATGCTTTTAAGAAGCCCGTGGGTCCCCAAACCCCGAGAAATTCAAGGCAATGCTATTCACCGAGAATAGATCAAAGTCAGGAAAGTCCGAGAATTTGGAAGAAACTCAAAGATGCCATTCACGGAGAATACATTCATCTTTGGGAATAGAGTTTCTTGACGATTCCTAAGGAGGACAACCTGAGAGAAGACTGTATCTGGTGATCCTATTTGGGGATCTAGGTGTCTATTTCTACGAACGAAACGGCGTCACCTAGTTCTAGAAGTAGTTGCCGGGGAAACTTGAAATATCTATACTATTATTACACAGTAGATATGAGTTTATGAAAGGAGACTTACAGTGAGCAGCCCCACAATACAGTTTATATGATATGAAAGTAGTAAATAAAAGCGGGTAAACACTTACTCGGTTGTAGAGCTTCCATGCTGTTTTGTTAGTTGTTCAACAAAGAAAGAAAAACAACAATATATTCAAAATCAAAGGAGAAAGTGCTTTGAAAAAGAAAGATTTGGGGCTTACAGCTCAAGGAGAGGCCCAGATGGTTTTACCAGTGATTGCACTGTTGAATTTGTACAGAGGGTCTTATACAAGTGATTGTCGCCCAAGAAGTTTTTCTGTACAAAGGGATGGGTCTTACACTCTCTCAAGAGGCCCAAAGAGTTTTGAATGAAAAAGAGTGGGGCTTATAACACGAGGGTAGGCCCAGTTGACTTTTCGTTTAAAATGGCGATCGCGCCGAGGTTTTCTTTTAACGCGGAGGGACTTATACAATAAGTGAGGCCTAAAAGGTTTTGGTTAAAAGAGGATTGGGTCTTACACTCTAATAGAGGCCCAAAGTGTTTTGAATGGGTCTTATAGCTCAAGGAGATGCCCAAATGATTTTTTAAAAAGGCGACGATCGCGCCGTTTGTTTTTTGACGGTATCGAGACTTATACAATAAGTGAGGCCCAAAGATGATTTTGGTCAAAAAAAGGATTGGGTCTTACACTCTAATAGAGGCCCAAAGAGTTTTGAAAATGATTTGTGAGGGTTGAATTAATCCAAAACCCTAATTTGTTTTCAAAATGTATTTAATTGAATAAAAATTCAATTAAAATGATCAAAAAATGTTTAACACATGGAAAACAAATTGTGATCTTGGATTAATGCTTCAAAAATTAAGTAATGACCTAGAAAATAATTAGAAAGCATCAAAAGTTGCAAAGTCAATGATGGAAATAATATTTTAAATGTTAAAAACAATTAAAACATTAATTCTTTACAAAAATATCAATTATATGAAATAAATAATATTTTTGGGATTTTTTGGTAGAATCAAATAGTTAAACATTTTTGTCAATTATTAAAAAAAGAATCAACTCAAAATCATTAAAACTCAGAGAGAAATTAATTTTTGAATCAATTAAATAAAATCACAAAATTCAAATATTTGAATTTGTGAAAATGGCGCCAAGAACATGGACCAAGAACACACGCGTTTTTCAGTTTGCCCAGATTTGCATTTTCCATCCAATCTCACTGAATACGTAATCATATCATGCAATCCACATATCATTATGCTCGTGTCAACCTCACGATCATGTCTATGTACTTTAATTTCATTTAAATTAAACATACAACAAGAAATCACGAAGAAACCTCAAGAACCCTAATTTTTGCATGAAGGCTAGGATTTTTGATACACGATTCAAACAATGCAATTAATTGAGGGAAAACATTCCATGCATGATTCTGAACATATGGCCAAATTATTGTGCGAGGAAATATGCATAGATTGAGAGATGACCAAGTATGTGCTTACCTCCAAGTCGTGACAGCAAGAGCAAATTGATTTCTGAGCTGGAGGTGTTACAGATGAATTGTGATGATCTGAACAGCTTCCCTACACCCTATGGAGTGTGTTTGAATGCTTGGACTTGTTTGAAATTGGCTGGATCACTCTGTGGTACCTCAGCTGCAACTTGATTGAAAATTTGAGCAACCAGCTGGTGATTTTGTGAAATCTGTGTTCCAGATGTTGTTTGAGTGTTTGGATCACTTCTATATGATGTATGTGAGGTGTGTGAGTGATTAGTTTGATTGAAATTGCTCTCAAACTCAAAACCCGATAGTGACTTGCCTTAGAAGGCAAAATTGGAGTGAAAGAAGAGATTTTGAGGAAAGCATCTGTTAGATGGCTTTGGTGTACTCAAACTGAACACAATTGAGCTCTATTTATAGTAGAGCAAGTTTGTTTTGCAAGGAATAGTGAATGGCAGCTGGTAAGTAGGTTTGGCCAATGTTGTCCAATGAGAATTCAAGTCTCCTCTAGCCATTGACTAGAGGTTAGGGCACAGAGCTTTGGTTCCCTTGGTCTTGGATAAGTCTTGACTGATTTCAGATGAGAATGGCTCAGTCCATGCCACCTTGATGGTTCTATTGAATGCCTCATTCCAAATTTGGAGTCTTGTCCCTATTTTGGCAACTCTAGGTTCAACATGCTATTTCTTGTTCCATGGACTTTGGAGGCTTGGCTCAGTGATTGTCCCCTTTGGATTCAATCCTCAGAGGTGTCCAAGTGGATAGGAGCATTTGAAATTGGCTGATTTTGGCAAATCGAGCCAAAATGCAAAATCTGCCTTGCTTTGACAGATTTCAGCAAGGCAACTTGACAATGTTGTATCTCATGGTGTAAGTTGAATTTGGCAATGTTCTTGGCCATTTTGGAAAGCCCTTACATGATACAACAACTGTTTGAACAAGTTTGGTTTTGATATCTTTTGATTCCAAGTGAAAAATCCCCCTACATTTGGCAAAAAGTGAAGGCAGATTCTGACTTAGTGAAAATTTCACTAAGTGTTGGAAAAAGTGACATTTTCACTTTTCAGCCACTTTGATCACTCCATAACTCAAAATCCTTAATGAATTGGAATGACTTGTAGTTGAAGTTTTTGTAGATGATAATTAGGTCTACAAATCAAGCTTTGGATGGAAAAAATTGGCCTTGTGTTTTAGGAGTTATGGCCCTCCAAAGTTGGTAACCTAGCCACTTGAATTTTAACTTAGAAAATTTTCTAAGTTTTTATGGTTACCCCTTTTACAAGTTATCTCAATTTTCTTGATATTTCTTGATGAATGATGATTCAAATCATACATTAACATCATTTTAGGGTTAAAAATCCATTTTGGTGAAAAATCTCAAAAAGTCAAAGTTGACTTTTTGTGCACAGTTGACTTTTTATCAGATGAATTCCAAACTGTGCAATTCTTCAGGAAATCATGTCTTTGACCTAAATCAAACTTTATGTACATGTTCCATGGGTGTCATAGGGTATATTTATCCATGTCCTAGGGTTTGGGAGCATGTCCAGGTCAAAAGTCAAAGTTACAGTTGACTTTTCTCCCGAAACCCTAATTGTGGTGCAGATGAAATTGAGACTTGTTACTCAAGCTTCTTGGATCAATCCATTGTTCCAAATGGATCAATATGGTATATTAGAGACCCTCAAACCTTCTCTTGAGGTCTTGGCTCATGGTTTGTCCCAAAAGTCAACTAAGGGGTGAATTAGGTCAAGAAACCCTAATTCCTGATTTTTGATGTATGTATCCCCTGAGGCAATATTGACTTGATGCTTGGGTTCATGAGGTTCCATGAAGTATATTAGGTTATGTTTTGGATCATTGGCTTGTGCCCAGATGAAATTTTTCATCTGGAGGCCCTGGGCGATCAAAACCCTAATTTGGTGACACTGTCGATCTGAAGACTTGATCCACCTAGAAGGGAGCAGCTTTGTGCTTAATCCTTGAAGTGGGAGTTCTTTTGATCCATTGTGGATGTTTGGGAGGTTAGATAAGTTGAAGATCAAGTCATTCCTTGATTGATCTTTTGTCTAAAAGCTCTGAGAGGGCTTGAAACCCTAATTCTGATTGCAGTCAATGCTCAACAATTCCTTGAGGAGATTGATGAGGCATGATGATTCATCCATATTGTGATGATGATTTGCACAATGATGGGAAACTTTAGTGGTCAAAATTTGCGGTATGACAGATGCCCCTATTTAATCTTCTTGGACCCGAAGGTGTAAATATCGGAATAACCGAAATTTTGATGGCTATGAATGGCAGCCTGCGCATCCATCTTCTTCTGCTAAGCAATGATGCTTAGAAAAGGTAAAACTTCTCCTCGATCCTGGTTTCCAACCAAGGAACTGGTCTTAGTTTCTGATTTAAACTTCCCCTCGATCCTGGTTTCCAACCAAGGACCTGGTCTAAGTGTCTGATTTAAACTTCCCCTCGATCCTGGTTTCCAACCAAGGAACTGGTCTAAGTTTCTGATTTAAACTTCCCCTCGATCTTGGTTTCCAACCGACGCAACCGACGTTCTTTTGATGTTCAACAGTCAAAAGAAATGCCATCTTTAATTTAAAAGCAGAAAAAATTTTAACAAGTAAATTCATTTTGTTTCATTTCAAGAATCGCTGATTAAGTTTAAACAACGTCGTTCTGTAAAGCTAAAACAAGTAAGAATTACAAACAAAAGCACAAGGGCTCAAATTTTATTGATAAAATGGAGATCAGCCAAACGCGTGATTCCAAAGAGTATATACAAAGTTAGAAAATGGTAATTTACAGGGAAAAGGGCTACGTTGAAACATAACGACCACTATCCTTCTACCAACTTTGAGTTCGGAGCATCTTGTGCTTCTGTCGAAGAAGACCGTGACTGGAGTTTTCCTCCGATGGATGATGTAACTGCTATTGAGGGACTTGCCTCTGTTGAACATAGTTACTTGCCATTATCCCTAATTTTTGCCTGGATTGTACTATGATGTTTCCAATCCACCGGGATGATTTTTTTTCATGTCTCTAACTTTTGCCTGGACCGCCCTTTCGAGTTTTCAATCCACCGAGACGTTCTTTTAATTTAGGCGAAGTATTTCTTGACTACATCAACATTCGTGGGGTAGGTAAATTCCTCTCCGTCCATGGTTGCAAGTCTCAAGGCGCCGGCTGAGAAAGCTTTCGTGACCACATAGGGGCCATCATAATTCAGAGTCCATTTGCCTCGCGAATCAGGGAGAAATGATTGTATCTTCTTGAGCACGAGGTCTCCTTTCCTGAAGACACGAGGTCAGACCTTTTTGTCAAACGCCCTCTTCATTCTTTGTTGATACAACTGACTGTGGCATAGTGTCGTAATTCGCATTTCTTCGATCAGGTTTAATTCGTCGTGTCGGCTTTGACACCATTCAGCTTCGGTGAGCTTAGCTTCCATCAATATTCGGATTGACGGGATCTCTACTTCTATGGGGAGCACTGCTTCCATGCCATACACTAGAGAGAAAGGGGTAACCCCCGTTGAAGTGCGGACGGATGTTCGATAACCGTGAAGAGCAAAGGGTAGCATCTCGTGACAATCTTTGTAGGTTATAACCATCTTTTGAACGATCCTCTTGATGTTCTTGTTAGCCGCTTCTACCGCTCCGTTCATCTTGGGTTGGTAGGGAGATGAGTTATGGTGTTCAATCTTGAACTCTGCGCATAACTCCTTCATCATCTTATTGTTCAGGTTAGATCCATTATCTGTAATGATCTCGCTTGGAACACCATAACGGCAGATGATATTGTTTTTGATAAATCAGACCACCACTTGTCGGGTTACATTAGCGTACGACGCTGCTTCGACCCACTTGGTGAAGTAGTCAATGGCTACCAGAATGAACCGATGTCCGTTTGAAGCCTTAGGTTCAATCAAGCCAATCATGTCGATTCCCTATATGGAAAAAGGCCATAGGGAAGAGAGAACTTTGAGATGCGTTGGCGGTACATGAATTGTGTCGGAGTATATCTGACACTTGTGACACCTCCTCATGTACTTGTAGCAGTCGGATTCCATTGTTAACTAATAGTACCCGGCTCTGAGAATTTTTCTCGCCATTGTATGTCCGTTGGCATGAGTGCCAAAGGATCCTTCATGAATTTCTTTCATGAGCATGTCTGCTTCTGGTCTGTCGACGCATCGGAGCAAGACCAAGTCGAAGTTCCTCTTATAAAGAGTGTCACCGCTCAAGAAGAAGCTTCCAGCTAGCCTTCTGAGGGTTTTTCTATCTTTTCTGAGTGCCCCAGGTCGGTACTCTTGTTTCTGAAGGAAGCATTTGATATCGTGATACCAAGGTTTGTCGTCTATGACTGCTTCGATCGCAAAGATGTAGGCGGGCCGTTCAAGGCGCATAACTTCAATCTTAGGTAGGTCATTCCATCGGCCTACGCTAATCATGGAAGAGAGAGTGGCTAAAGCATCAGCCATGTGATTCTCACCACGAGGGATGTGATGAAACTCAACTCTGTTGAAGAAGGGTAGCAACCTTCTTGCATAGTCTTTGTAAGGAATCAATCCTGATTGGTATGTGTTCTAATCTCCTGTGATCTGATTGATAACCAAGGCTGAATCGCCATATACGTCCAAGTTCTTGATCCTTAGATCAATCGCTTCTTCGAGACCCATGATACAAGCTTCGTATTCGGCCTCGTTGTTCGTACATCTGAACATAAGTCTGGCAGTGAAAGGAATGTGGGTACCGTGAGGGGTAACAATGATTGCCCGAATTCCGTTTCCGTAATGATTAACTGCTCCGTCAAAGATAAGTCCCCACTGGGAACCTGGTTCCGGCCCTTCACTGGGTAACGGTTCATCGCAATCTTTCATTTTGAGATACATGACATCTTCGTCTGGGAAGTCAAACCCGATTGATTCTTGATCGTCAATCGGTTGATGAGCCAAATGATCGGCTAAAATACTTCCCTTAACGGCTTTCTGAGCGTGGTACTCTATGTCATATTTTGATAGTAACGTCTGCCAACGGGCAATTCTTCCCGTGAGAGCAGCTTTTTCGAAGACGTACTTGATTGGATCCATCTCGGAGACCAACCAAGTAGTATGACGAATCATGTACTAGCAAAGACGTTTGGCTGCCCAAGCCAAAGCGCAACAAGTTTTCTCGAGCATCGTGTACCGAGTTTCAAAGTCGGTAAACTTCTTGCTCAGATAGTAAATGGCAGACTCTTTCCGTTTGGTTTCGTCTTGTTGGCCAAGTACACATCCCATCGAGTCCTCAAGGACTGTGAGGTAAATGATCAGTGGTCTTCCTTCCACTGGAGGTGATAAAATCGGCGGATTCAATAAATACTCCTTAATACTGTCGAAGGTAGTTTGGCAGTCTTCTGACCAAATGCAATCCTGGTTTTTTTTCAGTAATTTGAAAATCGGCGCACATGTCGTGGTCATAAGGAATATGAATCTGGAGATGTAGTTCAAATGTCCCAAGAATCCTCTGACTTGTTTTTCAGTTTTCGGAGAAGGCATTTCTTGAATGGCCTTAACCTTGTCAGGATCAACTTCAATTCCTTTCTGGCTGACGATGAACCCTAGTAGTTTCCCCGAACGGACACCGAAGGTGAACTTGTTGGGATTCAAGCGGAGCTTGAATTTTTTTAGACGTTCGAACAATTTTGACAGATGTTCAACGTGCCCATCCTCTGTTTTTTATTTTGCAATCAAATCATCGACATATACCTCGATTTCTTTGTGTATCATGTCATGAAACAGAGTGGTCATGGCCCTTTGATAGGTAGCCCCGGCATTCTTCAAATCGAACGACATTACCTTGTAACAAAAGGTACCCCATGGGGTAATGAATGAAGTTTTCTTCATGTCTTTCGGCGAGAATCCATCCATGAAGGAGAAGACTTTGAACTTTGCTGTGCTGTCTACCAGCATGTCAATGTGTGGTAAAGGAAAGTCGTCCTTTGGACTAGCCTTATTCAGATCTCTGTAATCGACACACATTCTGACCTTTCCGTCCTTTTTAGGAATGGGTACGATGTTGGCTAACCATTGAGGATATTCAGATGTGGCGAGGAAACCCGCGTCGTTCTGTTTCTGTACCTCCTCTTTGATTTTGATGGCCATGTCCGGGTGAGTGCGTCTCAACCTTTGTTTTACTGGCGGACATTCTGATCTCAATGGTAAGTGATGTTTCACGATGCTGGTATCCAACCCTGGCATATCTTGATAGGACCAAGCGAATACATCAGGAAATTCTTTGAGAAGCTTTATCAAACCCTCTCTGGAAGTTGGACTGAGCAGTGCTCCAATCCTGATTTCTTTTCTCTCTTTTTCTGAACCCAAGTTCACCGTTTCCAACGGCTCTTTGTGAGGTTCAATGGACCTTTCCTCTTGTCTCAGTAGTCGGGGGATCTCTTCTGGAATTTCGTTGTCAACTTCTTCTTCAGTCCCAAATACCGGGAACTCAAATTCGGGAGAAGGCATCGGATCGTATGTTTCAACGGGGTGTAAAACAAGCAATCTGCATGACGTGATGATTCATGTTTAGAAGAGATAGAGAAAATGCAAGTGTGTGCAGTGTTTTGATTTTACTGCTTGTTTTTATTTATCGAATGTTTTTTAGGATTACCATTTTCTGAGAAAAGCAAAAAGAGAAAACATCAAATAATGTGGAAATTACAGAACGACGTTATTTTATTTATGAACAAGTCGAATCTTGAAACTACAGCCCTATAAAACAAAACTTTGTCGCTTCGGGCAAAGCGAAGAGGGAAATTTACAGAAAGCAAACCCTATTAAAACATCTGTTTCACCTGGGCAGGGTGAAAGGCTTAAAGATGGCAATTACTTTGACTGGTGAACGACCTTCGGAACCTCGACAGCAACCCACTGGCGGCGAACTCCTCGGTGAAACACAAAGTCTGGCACCTTCCTTGATTTGTCTTCAAAAATGACGCTGATTTCTGGTGGAGCAGGATCGTTGGAATCTGTCTCCCAGGCAGAATTGTCGTAGGAGGATTCCTCTGTTGCATTTTGCAGAGTATTTGTGCTCTTAGCTGTATCTCCCCATCCAGTAGGCTGGATATCTTCGAGTCTGATACGAGAGCTTTCAGGAGCGGTGTACTTGACCATGAAGTCGTATTTTCCACTTGGTTCTCCCAGAGTGTCCCAAACTTCTTTGGAACTGGAGGAGTCATCTCTCTCGATGACGTTGACCTCAGGAAAAGTATAGTTGATGAATTCAAGTCCTGCAAACGTTGAGAATTCATCGTCATGTTGAGTAATTTCCGAATGACCTGAGTGTTGATCCCATGACATGGTGGGGACACAGGTATTCTGTTCAATGACGGTCAGCTGATTTTCGTTGTTCGGCTGACTCTCTTGCCCCAAGTCTCCTGGATAAGGTTGCCACATTGGCATACCATCCATTGGGCCATAGTAGGTGTAGTCAGAATTGTCTTTCATCGGAGTATCATCCTCTAATGAATTTGGCGGAGCACGGCATCCTTCCGGATCACAGTCTCCATATATCATTTCGACGTCTGACCTGGGTATAAATCTCGGACTCTGTGCAGGAAAGCAAAATGGAGTTTGCGTTTCGTCCTGCGACACATAACCGTCCTGGTTAAGATAAGAATTCCAATCCTCATCTATGTCAAAGGGATCCTCTTCATTGATAGCATGGACTACTTGAGTCACTGGTTGGAGGAAGCCTCCACTATGGAAGAAGTTCTGAATGGGATGAAGACTTTCATCGTTGACAGCTGTCTGGGTACAGGTTGCAGAGAAACCAAGACCCTTCTTTGTTTTATTGTCGATAGGAATGACAAGCTGTCCCCATCCTTTTGTATCGGTACTCTCGACCGCTTTGATAGCATCCTTGTATGAGGAAATCGACATTCCTCCTTCGAATTGATTGTCCTTGCTCACCAACAGTGCTTGGAACTGCGTTCCAATAACCTCTTCGGGTTCTATACCAGCAGATGATGACAAGTTGCTCACGAGCAAAGCCTGTTCCCCACAGACTGTTACAATTTGATCGTTTTGAACGAACTTTAGCTTTTGGTGGAGAGTCGAAGTGACCGCTCCAGCCTGATGTATCCAAGGTCTTCCTAATAAACAACTGTACGTTGCCCGGATGTCCATGACCTGGAAAGTGACTTGGAAAGTATGAGGACCAATAGTTATGGGAAGATCAACTTCGCCGATAACTGCTTTCCTGGATCCGCCGAATGCTTTGACGACGACCTCGCTGATTCTCATTGGAGGGCCTTTGAATGATAATTGCATCAAAGTGGACTTCGGCATAACATTCAGGGCTGACCCTGTGTCTACCAGTACGCTGGCTAAAGCATCGTCCTGGAAGTTAACTGTGATATTGAGCGCCATGTTATGACGGCGACCCTCTTCAGGTAAATCCTCATCACTAAATCCCAAATTGTTGCAGGAAGTGATGTTAGAGATGATACTATCGAACTGTCTGATTGTTACATCCTATTCCACAAAGGCCTTCTCTAAGACTTTCTGTAGAGCCTCCCTGTGCGCTTCTGAACTGAGTAATAGTGATAATACTGAGATCTTTGAAGGAGTTTGTAACAGCTGATCAATAATGTTGAATTCACTCCTTTGGATGAGCTTAAGTATCTCATCTTTTTCTTTCGAAAGGTCGGGATTATTGGATTGACCGACTGGTGGATCAGGAATTTCTGTCTGAAGTTCCTTTTCTTTGTTGGATTCTCCAACTCCTCGGTTGAAGATCCGACCGCTCCGTGTTACACGACTGATGTCTGCAATATTCACGATGGAGGGTAATGGAATTTCCTTTCCATTCTCAATTGTTGTTGCACCGTATTTGTAAGGGATAGCCTTAGTTGATTCATACGGTAGTGGTCCCGGCAGATAGATAACTATGGGAACCTTCTGGTTTTTCTGACCATCATAAGTAATCTCGATCCGTTCCCGGTTGGGAACTCTAGATTCGTCAAGTAGAGGGATGATGGCAAAAATATCTCTGGTCCTGTGATGACCAAAGATCGTGAGAACATCCTCAACTTGCTCAGCAAGGTAGTTCGGCGACCAATTGATGGGTCCAGAACCTGGATATGGACGAATTTCTCCGCGATCCACTTGACCCTGAAGAGCTGTTCTCACAAGGTAACACCCTTGGTTACTTTCCGAACAGATGCTACAACTGTCATAGTTGTGTGGGGGCACCTGGCCACACCCACTTTGAATACAATGTAACCTCACTAGGTTAGCTTCCACTGATCGGACATCATGACTTTGACGCCGAGTGGGGTTTCTATTACTGATACTAATCTACTGAGTATCTTCATCCATATAAATTGGCATCCACCAATGATTTAACAAGTGCTGAAGTGCCTCCTGGACAAGGGTACAAACTCGATCGTTTTCGCAACCCGCTTTACAGCTTTGATAGTCATGTGATATCAGGAATCCGAGTCGGACCTGCTCAGCATGTAACTCTACCAGGTTGGTATTCATCACACGAATATCAAAAACCTGAACCATGTTGATTTGATAGGGATTCCTATCATGGTAGTCTTGGATCCATCCAAGATCCATCTGACGCTGGAGGGCCTCTTGTATGAAAGAGCATCCCTGTTTGTTTACCGAGCAAGTCAGACAGGAACTGTAATCGTGCCGTGGCAGATTATGATACTGTCTTTGCCTTGAGTGCATCGCCACCAAGTTGACATTCATCACATGGATGTCGTGGTTTTGAATGACGTTAGAATTCGTGTAGACCATGTTAACTCCACGAATTCGGTGCTCTTGGATCCTCCGAGATCCATCTGTTCCTGCAGAGCCGCTTGCACTACAGAACATCCTTGATTACTTTTAGAGCAGATATCACACTGGTGATAGTTATGAGGTGGCACATGGCCATATCTACTCTGTCTACAATGCATCTTGACCAGATTGGTCCTCAATGAGAATACATCGTGAATTTGATAGACGTTGTTAGTCTCTTTCTCAATCAAATTGACCGTAGCTTTCTCGTGTTGAGGCAGCGGGTTCGTGAGAACATTTGGATTCGTATCTTTGAAAGATAAGATCCCGCTCCTAACAAGCTTTTGCACGTTAGACTTGAAATTGAGACAAGTCTCTATGTTATGCCCCGATCCTCCTTGATGATAAGGGCAAGTCTAATCCGCTTTAAACCAAAAAGATGGATTTTCCGGTACAGTAAGAGGAGACTTAGTCTGGATGTGCCCCTTAGCCAGTAGTAACGGAAATAGTTCTGCGTACGACAAGGTATAGGATCAAACCCTGATGATCGTGTTGTACGGTTGTTATTGTACTGAGGACGAGCCTGCTGAAGAGGCTGTTGAGTCCTTTGCTGATTAGGTTGGCTCTGCGCAACCTGAGGTTGATACATAGGAACAGGCGCGGGGCCGATAGCAGGAGTTACCGTTGCTACTGGTTGATAACGACGCCTTTGCTTTCTGAGAGAGATATTCCCAATATCTTGCTCTTTTTTCTTAGGGAGAGCACTACCGTATTTCTTAGTACTGCTCGTCGATCCAGTGTCTTTTACCAAACGTCCTTCTCGGACGGCTTCCTCAAGACGTACACCCATACCGACCATTTCAGTGAAATCACTGGGCGTACTGGTGACCATTCGGCCGTAGTAAAATGAGCTTAAGGTTTTTAAGAAGATCTTTGTCATCTCTTTTTCCTCAAGAGGTGGACAAATCTGAGCGGCGATTTCACGCCACCTTTGAGCATACTCCTTAAAGGTTTCCTTGTCCTTTTGCGACATTGATCTGAGTTGATCTCTGTCAGGTGCCATGTCCAAATTGTATTTGTATTGTTGGACGAAGGCAGTGCCAAGATCTCTGAATGTGCTGATTGAGGCGTGGTTTAAACCCATGTACCATTTTAAGGCGGCACCGGTTAAACTATCCTGAAAGTAGTGAATCAGTAGGTCCTGATTTTCAGTCTGAGCTGACATCCGTCGAGCGTACATTGTCAAGTGACTTTGAGGGAAAGAGTTACCCTTGTACTTTTCAAAGTCGGGCACTTGGAATTTGTGCGGAACTTTCACATTTGGGACTAGACAAAGGTCTGCAGCGTCCTTTCCGAAAAGATCCTGACCGCGAATGGCTTGCAGTTCCTTCTGCATTTCCAAGAACTGTTCCTGGAATTCATCCATTCGGTCAAACATAGTCTCCTTCCTCTCAGAAGGTATCTGTGGAATATGTCCTTCCGGGACAGCGTGCACCACAGGGGGTGGTACCGTAACTACGGCGTTGAATCTTGGCGTTCCCCGAAGTTTGTAACCTTCAGGGGTCTTTAATATGCCTCTGGCATCTTCGCTTTCCCGAAGTTTGTAACCTTCAGGACCAGCGGATCCTGCAGAAGTTCCCTGATCTTCAACGATCAGCGAAACATATCCTTCCAGGATATAATTAACAGGCATGCCCCAGGGACGATCTTTCGGCATCTGATACCTTGGATCGAACTTCTCCACTATGGGCATTGAGGTGATCTTCGAGATCACAGTCCTTTGTAGCTGCGCTTCTGCCATGGCTTGCATGTCGTTACGAAGCTTTCTCATATCCTCTCTCAGAGCGTCGAGCTCTTCTCTGAACTCTCTGTTCTCTTCCTTAAGATCATCCATCTTTTTCTGACGACTGGCCCGAGTATTGTATGAATGAGACAGTTTGACTCTAGAACCGAGACAAAAACGTAAGATTCATAGGTAAGGAGAATATGCGATGTGAGAATGATAAAATGCAATGATTATATTAATTGTTTGTTGATAAACTTCGACAATTAGATTGCAAATATCAAACGGTGGGGAAACCCCTTTTTATTGAATTCAAAGGATTACAGAAATGGAAATACAGTAGATTACAAAGTGCAGAAACAGAAACCTAAGCTAATGGGTCCTGGTACTTCCTCTTCTTTGACCGGGGCTCTTGGGCCGTTGCCGGGTTGTCATTCCTTTGCCAGGTGAAAGGAGCGAGCAAATTCCTTTGGTCATCTTGATTCTCTACAGCATGTTGCTCTAAAATTTCAATCAGAGCATCTTTCTATTTCGGTCATTGCTGCATTTGGATACACTCTACGTTGAGGGTGTGGTACTTGTTCTTCCAAGACCTTCTCTCCTTTTGAACTTTGTTGAGAGTAACTTGAAGCTTTTCAGTTTCCGTCATGAAGTACATGACAGATTCCCTCGGTGGAAGAATTCCGTAACGAGGATAAGGCATCTTTAGCTTGAGAGCTCTAGTTTGTACCCAATGGAGATAAGGCTCCACCGAGACACAGTCCGGTTTTCCCAGAGACTCTCGTCCTATCTTATGAACGTGTTTCCACGCGTGCACTATTTCCATTTTCAGTGCTCTGTCGTTTTCTCCTTCCTTGAAGAAAAGACCTTCCAGATGAACACCCAGCGGGATGTGTCTCATTGGGTATCCAAATTGACGAAGAACCAACATCGGATGATAGTTGATTCCCCCCTTAATTCCTATGAGGGGTACGTTGGGGAAGTTTCCACAACGATCAATAATCCTCATTCGATCATAAATCCTAATGCACCAATCTATATCAGGGTTGGTAAGAGACATGATCTTCTGCGACCAGCGCAAGACACTCTTGCAATCCCAAAAAGCAGCAGACTTAGGAAAATGGGAGATAAACCATTTGTAGAGCAAAGGTACACAACATGTGATCTCCCCTCCGATGTACAAATTTCCTAAGTGTACAGAATGATACGCATCTGCGAGCAACGTCGGCACAGGGTTTCCAATGAGAAAAACCTTAATAGCGTTAATATCAACGAAGTTATTGATGTTGGGAAACAAAAACAACCCGTAGGTAAGTAAAACAAAGATGCTTTTGAAAGCAGTCTCGTTCTCTATACTAGCAAAGTACAGAGCTTTCTTTGTTAAGAATTGGGCCGGCAAACCTTGTATGCCACCCTTGGTAGTCAGGTGAGTCCTGACCTCTGACTCATCCAAATGAATTGCTCTTGCAATGGTCTGATTCTTTGGAATTTCTTCCAGTCCTGAAAATGGAGCTCGATCAGTGATATGTAAATCCAACAGATGAGAATACTCCTCCAGCGTTGGTGCGAGCTGGTAATCCGGGAACGTGAAACAGTGATAAACCTGATCGTAGAACTGAACGAGCGTGTCCATAATTCCCCCAATCACATGGACTCTTAACAGTGGTAGCAAACCACCGTGCTTGGCTCTGAAAGCCTCTGGGTTAGTGATCATCCTTGCCAACCTTCTCAAATCCTCTAGCTTTGGAACCTTGAAGGTATACTGGTGAATTCTTCTTCTACCGAAATCCATCGGTGCAATCCTTTTCTCTGATATTTGCAATCACAGTGTTAGTTTATTTTGAAAAAAAGAGAGACTAGAAGAGAAATTTTTTGAATGTTTAAATGTTTTTTTTTTCAGATGAATGCATGAATGCAGCACACAAAAACATAGAAAAAACATGGGGTCAGAGGGTCGTTGTCATGAAGCCAAGGCTCTACCCATCCCCAAAGGTTTACTAGGGTGATTTTTGTACCTGTACTCATTATCATTAGCTCCTCCCAGGAAGGCAGACAACAAGCGGATCGCCAGCGAGTTGTGTGCAATCTTAGAGTAAGTGCTATTCACCGAGAATAGATCACCAGCCTCAAATGAGGGTAGTATCGCGTAACAGCTATTTCCGATAGCTTCCGCACTACGAAAGGGTTGGTTTTCCTAGGTGTATACTCAATCTTTCCACATACGGCATCACCCGCATTCCCATTAGCAGAAAAATAAACACGTATAATATTTAGGAAAAGCAGTATATATATTTGTCCTAAAAATCCTAGACCTAATGAAGCTAAAAATCCTAAGTTCCTGACAGAAAATGGGTTCCCCGGCGAAAGCCCCAATCTGTGGTATTCACACAAGAGATAAAAAGAAAGAAAAAAAGTCAAGATTCGGCCCCATAGTGGGCGCCACTTTTCTGTAGCGAGCGATTTTGGACGCGATTCTTAAACGTTGGTCGCTCTCTGCGGTTTGAGCTTTAAACTACAGGTCGATTCATTTTTTATCCTATTGTAAGCTGACTAAGGAAGGGAAATAGATGTCTCCAATTAACCCTGCTTGCATACTGAGTTTAAACAGCGGTCTGTTATGTTACGAATGCTACGATGTGGGGGCCTTTGTACTGGTTATTTGTATTTTCGCCAATACGGGTTTCTTTTTTTTTATCTAGGCAGGGGGTTTTCTGATGGGGAACAAGGATTAGGATATTAGGACTGATGTTTTTGAATTACTGCTTTTGAGTGATGGGATTTGGGTTTTTTGTTGATTGTGCTCGCTAAGATCTTTTCTTTCGATCTTATGCCTACGTATTCCCGTTTACCGAAACAGGGAAATCAGAGCGTTCGTAGTTCCTCCTATTCTATGGGAGGAAATGGTGTTTTGGTGTCTTGTTCAAAGTCCAAGACGTGAAGCGAAAGGTGATTTGTATCTTGTTCAAAGCCCAAGATGTGAAGCTGAAAGGTCTCGACTTTAGAGAGAGTTTGTCATCTCTAAAGAGGGATAAAGGAGAATTACTTTAACTGGGATACGCGGATCCTAGCAATGCCATAATTTCCGAAGAAGGGGTTTTAACCTGAAGGAGAAGACTTTAACTCAGTATAGAGCAACGCCATCTTTCCTTAGGAATTCCTCATGCTAAAAGAAGGACAGTGGCATGGATGTAGATGATCCAGAGGCTTGCCGCTTACAGCGATTAGATGAAAGGGAAAGAGTAGTTGATGTTTGTGTACTGTGAATGAGGCACAGGTTTGATGCTAAAAGGTTAATTAGATTAACCAGTGGTTTTCTTATACAAAGCCTAAGAGGAGGCTAATATGTGTCTCGTACAAAGCCCGAGAGAGAGAGGCTAAAAAGGGTTTGACCCAGTGGGGCATATCGTTATACAAAGCCTAAGAGGAGACTAAAAAGAGTTGACTCAGTTGGAGAATCTTTTATACTCAACAAGAGAGTGTTTTTGTATCTCGTACAAAGCCCGAGAGAGAGGCGAAAAGGTTTGTTTGGCTCAATAAGAACCTCTTTATATCTCGTATAATGCCCGAGATGGAGGCGAAAAGAGTGGTTGACTCAACGAGGGAATCTTTTTATATCTCGTACGAAGCCCGAGATGGAGGCTAAAAGGTTTTGTTCTGCTGGGGAGAATCATTGTACAAAGCCCAAGAGAAGGCTAAGGTTACTGTGTCAGTTAAGTGACAGGTCCAGTATACTGATTTTGAAAGAGAAAATCAGTTCTTATATGAGCAACACTGTACTCATGGGTTTGATCTGAGGATCGGGGTTATTTCCTGTTCTTTGAGGAAACGGGGAAATCCAAAGGGTATTGAGACTGTCCGAGTCTACGGTTTCTTCCTATCTAACGAAAGGGTCACTTGAGAATGTCTTTGAGACTCAAGGAAAATAGACTGTCCGAGTCTAGAGTTTTATCTCTTGTACTATGCTTTGAAAAACAGTAGTAGACTCTGGAAAAGACTGATCTATGGAGATAACTAAGTTTTGTTCCTATACCTGTAGGAGGTCGTCGGGACAATTTGTACGAAGCCCAAGAGGAGGCTGGAAACTTTTAAGAAGCCGATCGGTCCTTGTACGAAGCCCAAGAGGAGGCTATCATTCCCGGACGAAGAGATCATTATACGAAGCCTAAGAGGAGGCTGTGAATACTTCTAAGAAGCCGACGGGTCCTTGTACTAAGCCCAAGAGGAGGCGGGGTTGCTTTTAGGAAGCCTATGGGTCCTTGTACGATGCCCAAGAGGAGGCCGATGCTTTTAAGAAGCCTGTGGGTCCCCAAACCCCAAGAAATTCAAGGCAATGCTATTCACCGAGAATAGATCAAAGTCAGGAAAGTCCGAGAATTTGGAAGAAACTCAAAGATTCCATTCACGGAGAATACATTCATCTTTGGGAATAGAGTTTCTTGACGATTCCTAAGAAGGACAGCCTAAGAGAATACTGTATCTAGTGATCCTATTTGGGGATCTAGGTGTCTATTTCTACGAACGAAACGGCGTCACCTAGTTCTAGAAGTAGTTGCCAGGGAAACTTGAAATATCTATACTATTATTACACAGTAGATATGAGTTTATGAAAGGAGACTTACAATGAGCAGCCCCACAGTACAGTTTATATGATATGAAAGCAGTAAATGAAAGCGGGTAAACACTTACTCGGTTGTAGAGCTTCCATGCTGTTTTGTTAGTTGTTCAACAAAGAAAGAAAAACAACAATATATTCAAAATCAAAGGAGAAAGTGCTTTGAAAAAGAAAGATTTGGGGCTTACAGCTCAAGGAGAGGCCCAGATGGTTTTACCAGTGATTGCACTGTTGAATTTGTACAGAGGGTCTTATACAAGTGACTGTGGCCCAAGAAGTTTTTCTGTACAAAGGGATGGGTCTTACACTCTCTCAAGAGGCCCAAAGAGTTTTGAATGAAAAAGAGTGGGGCTTATAACACGAGGGTAGGCCCAGTTGACTTTTCGTTTAAAATGGCGATCGCGCCGATGTTTTCTTTTAACGCGGAGGGACTTATACAATAAGTGAGGCCCAAAAGGTTTTGGTTAAAAGAGGATTGGGTCTTACACTCTAATAGAGGCCCAAAGTGTTTTGAATGGGTCTTATAGCTCAAGGAGAGGCCCAAATGATGTTTTAAAAAGGCGACGATCGCGCCGTTTGTTTTTTAACGGTATCGGGACTTATACAATAAGTGAGGCCCAAAGATGATTTTGGTCAAAAAAAGGATTGGGTCTTACACTCTAATAGAGGCCCAAAGAGTTTTGAAAATGATTTGTGAGGGTTGAATTAATCCAAAACCCTAATTTGTTTTCAAAATGTATTTAATTGAATAAAAATTCAATTAAAATGATCAAAACTTGTTTAACACATGGAAAACAAATTGTGATCTTGGATTAATGCTTCAAAAATTAAGTATTGACCTACAAAATAATTAGAAAGCATCAAAAGTTGCAAAATCAATGATGGAAATAATATTTTAAATGTTAAAAACAATTAAAACATTAATTCTTTACAAAAATATCAATTATATGAAATAAATAATATTTTTGGGATTTTTTGGTAGAATAAAATATTTAAACATTTTTGTGAATTATTAAAAAAAGAATCAACTCAAAATCATTAAAACTCAGAGAGAAATTAATTTTTGAATCAATTAAATAAAATCACAAAATTCAAATATTTGAATTTGTGAAAATGGCGCCAAGAACATGGACAAAGAACACGCGCGTTTTTCAGTTTGCCCAGATTTGCATTTTCCATCCAATCTCACTGAATACGTAATCATATCATGCAATCCACTTATCATTATGCTCGTCTCAACCTCACGATCATGTCTATGTACTTTAATTTCATTTAAATTAAACATACAACAAGAAATCACGAAGAAACCTCAAGAACCCTAATTTCTGCATGATGGCTAGGATTTTTGATACACGATTCAAACAATGTAATTAATTGAGGGAAAACATTCCATGCATGATTATGAACATATGGCCAAATTATTGTGCGAGGAAATATACATAGATTGAGAGATGACCAAGTATGTGCTTACCTCCAAGTTGTGACAGCAAGAGCAAATTGATTTCTGAGCTGGAGGTGTTACAGATGAATTGTGATGATCTGAACAGCTTCCTTACACCCTATGGAGTGTGTTTGAATGCTTGGACCTGTTTGAAATTGGCTGGATCACTCTGTGGTACCTCAGCTGCAACTTGATTGAAAATTTGAGCAACCAGCTAGTGATTTTGTGAAATCTGTGTTCCAGATGTTGTTTGAGTGTTTGGATCACTTCTATATAATGTATGTGAGGTGTGTGAGTGATTGGTTTGATTGGAATTGCTCTCAAACTCAAAACCCGATAGTGACTTGCCTTAGAAGGCAAAATTGGAGTGAAAGAAGAGCTTTTGAGGAAAGCATCTGTTAGATGGCTTTGGTGTACTCAAACTAAACACAATTGAGCTCTATTTATAGTAGAGCAAGTTTGTTTTGCAAGGAATAGTGAATGGCAGCTGGTAAGTAGGTTTGGCCAATGTTGTCCAATGAGAATTCAAGTCTCCTCTAGCCATTGACTAGAGGTTAGGGCACAGAGCTTTGGTTCCCTTGGTCTTGGATAAGTCTTGACTGATTTCAGATGAGAATGGCTCAGTCCATGCCACCTTGATGGTTCCATTGAATGCCTCATTCCAAATTTGGAGTCTTGTCCCTATTTTGGCAACTCTAGGTTCAACATGCTATTTCTTGTTCCATGGACTTTGGAGGCTTGGCTCAGTGATTGTCCCCTTTGGATTCAATCCTTAGAGGTGTCCAAGTGGATAGGAGCATTTGAAATTGGCTGATTTTGGCAAATCGAGCCAAAATGCAAAATCTTCCTTGCTTTGACAGATTTCAGCAAGGCAACTTGACAATGTTGTATCTCATGGTGTAGGTTGAATTTGACAATGTTCTTGTCCATTTTGGAAAGCCCTTACATGATACAACAACTGTTTGAACAAGTTTGGTTTTGATCTCTTTTGATTCCAAGTGAAAAATCCCCCTACATTTGGCAAAAAGTGAAAGCAGATTCTGACTTAGTGAAAATTTCACTAAGTGTTGGAAAAAGTGACATTTTCACTTTTCAGCCACTTTGATCACTCCGTAACTCAAAATCCTTAATGAATTGGAATGACTTGTAGTTGAAGTTTTTGTAGATGATAATGAGGTCTACAAATCAAGCTTTGGATGGAAAAAATTGGCCTTGTGGTTTAGGAGTTATGGCCCTCCAAAGTTGGTACCCTAGCCACTTGAATTTTAACTTAGAAAATTTTCTAAGTTTTTATGGTTACCCCTTTTACAAGTTATCTCACTTTTCTTGATTTTTCTTGATGAATGATGATTCAAATCATACATTAACATCATTTTAGGGTTAAAAATCCATTTTGGTGAAAAACCTCAAAAAGTCAAAGTTGACTTTTTGTGCACAGTTGACTTTTTATTAGATGAATTCCAAACTGTGTAATTCTTCAGGAAATCATGTCTTTGACCTAAATCAAACTTGATGGACATGTTTCATGGGTGTCATAGGGTATATTTATCCATGTCCTAGAGTTTGGGAGCATGTCCAGGTCAAAAGTCAAAGTTACAGTTGACTTTTCTCGCGAAACCCTAATTATGGTGCAGATGAAATTGAGACTTGTTGCTCAAGCTTCTTGGATCAATCCATTGTTCCAAATGGATCAATATGGTATATTAGAGACCCTCAAACCTTCTCTTGAGGTCTTGGCTCATGGTTTGTCCCAAAAGTCAACTTAGGGGTGAATTAGGTCAAGAAACCCTAATTCCTGATTTTTGATGTATGCATCCCCTGAGGCAAAATTGACATGATGCTTGGGTTCATGAGGTTCCATGAAGTATATTAGGTTATGTTTTGGATCATTGGCTTGTGCCCAGATGAAATTTTTCATCTGGAGACCCTGGGCGATCAAAACCCTAATTTGGTGACACTGTCGATCTGAAGACTTGATCCACCTAGAAGGGAGCAGCTTTGTGCTTAATCCTTGAAGTGGGAGTCCTTTTGATCCATTGTGGATGTTTGGGAGGTTAGAGAAGTTGAAGATCAAGTCATTCCTTGATTGATCTTTTGTCTAAAAGCTCTGAGAGGGCTTGAAACCCTAATTCTGATTGCAGTCAATGCTCAACAATTCCTTGAGGAGATTGATGAGGCATGATGATTCATCCATATTGTGATGATGATTTGCACAATGATGGGAAACTTTAGTGGTTAAAATTTGGGGTATGACAGGAAGAATGGAACTCTGATTCCTCAACACATGGAGCACTGCCCACTCTGCTTGAAGAGAAGATGTCGAATACATATCTGTCACACTTATGAATTGTATCAGGCTTATGGTCTTTTGAGGAAAGACATCTTGAGGATTCTTGAATAAGACTGCCCCAGATTGATTAACCAATGAAGATAAACTGATCATAGCTTCAGTTTGATTGATGCAGGGGAAAAGATTGATTATGGCTTCAATTCTTGAAATAAATGCTGAGGATAAACTGATCATGGCTTCAGCTTGACTATTGCAGGGGATGAACTGATCATGGCTTCAGTTCTTGAAAAGACTATTGAGAAGGCTAAACTCTGTATGGGTCTTGAAGGAGATCTTCTGGATAACGAATTATGAAAATAACTTGCGCTGAACAAATCTTGAACTGATTCACAACAGGATCTAGAAGTAATGTGCCCCTGATAGGATCACTGATCGAGTTTCTCAACTGTTTGAAATTTCTTGCTGAGGAAAGTTTGCCTGCAAACAAGATTATTCAAACAAACATGGTAATTTTAATGCAAAGCTCAAGCAATGTTGTAATCAAAAATCATTTTTGGAATGATATTATTGATGTAAAGCAAATGAATCACTTGTCAAAACACGGCGGTTTAGATATTCAAAGAGAAAGAGAAAGCAAAGGTAAGACATTAAAGCAAATGATTGGCATTAATCTTAGGAGTCAATTTATGCAACCTTGTTGTAGTATGCTTTCAAAAGAAACCTGGCTTCAATTAGGTCTTTTGAAGGTTGTAACGTGGTTTGGTTCACGTTTTTTGAAACAAAGGATATAGGCTCAAAGTTTATTTGTACCCAACCCATTCTTCGTGATGACCTTCCGTCCTATGCTCAGTTAATTCACTTTATGCATTCAGGTTCTGGGAGATTTTGGAATTGCCACACTGTTATGATGATGGTTCAAGGGATTTTTGAGATGGCAATCACTCTCTTACAACATTTTGTTGTTTTTGATGAGGACTTCAGCCAACTCGTTTTGTCTTTGAGGATTTTGGTAACCTCTTGATTTTGTTATCCCTAACTTTTGACTGAACTATGTCATTTGAGCTTACAGTCAGCGGGATGCCCCAATTTTTGCCTAAGTCTCCTTCATAGGTTTTGACTTAGCGGGTTTTTTCTTTTGATTGATTTTTCTTTTTATTCATTTTTTTTTGAAAGATAGTGACTGCCTTGCTTAATGATTACGGTGAACCATCATTGGCTTTCGATTTGCAAGACATCTTCGACACTTCTTTGATGTGTGTGAAGGAAAGCTTGTGATTGCAATGATTCTCTTGTGTTTAAATACACAGCCAAATTAACTGAGAACTACCCATCCCCAGGTTAAAACTGCGGGTTTTTTTGTACAAAAAGAAACACCGCCATCTAGGCTCAAAGGGGTTGACAAGGGATTAACTTCCTTATTTCTCCAGTGTTTGGGAGTTGAAACAGTGCATGTACATCATCAGCCAAGTTTTAATTGAAAGCATACAATCCAGCAATTTCATGTATTTCGTTTTCATCATCCTCCCTCCAATCTTTGCATAAATAATAAAGAAAGTGAACAGGAGATATATTTTTTGTTTTGTGAAAAAGAAAGCATAAAGATGCACACAGTGGATATAAATGAATTGAATCAAACATTGCAATGCTCATTTCATTGAAATTACCATGAAAGTACAAATAAAGTTCGAAAGCAAGCAGTCAATACAATCAAAGAAAAATGCAAACAGAAAGAAACAAGACCTAGTGACTAATCAGCAACAAGGATGAGCTGTCCTGTCTGAAACACTGGCTTTAGGAGATGATCCGTCTGAACTGAATCAAACTTCACTTGGCATGCTCTGGCAAAGGATTTTTGACAACATTGGGATTATCATCAGCAAAGGACAGAATCTTTGAGTTCACCAATTCTTGTACTCTAGCTTTCAATGTAAAGCAACCTTCCAAGTTATGGCCTGCCCCACCTCGATGGAACTCACAGTGAAGATCAGCCTTATAGCCGGCTGGGAGGGATTTGGAGGAGGAGGTAGACCCCTCGTTGTAATCAAACCTTTCTTTACAAGACATGGATACAACTCAGTGTAGGACATCGGGATAGGATCAAAGTTAACCCTATTGCGATTCTGATTTTCTCTAACAACCTGACGAGGAGCTTGAACTGGTTGAGCATTAACAACAGGAGCAACTGCAGCTACATATTGTTGTTGTTTGCGACGAGGTTTACCTTCAACTGAAACAGCATGGGTATCACCATCCTTTTTCTTTTGAAAATTCCCAGTATACTTTTTAGCACCACTAAAGTCTTCAGCATTGGCAATCTTTCCTTTCTTGATACCTTCTTCTAGTCTTTCTCCAATAGTGATTAGGTCAGCAAAACCAGATGATACACTGCCTATCATCTTTTCCCAAAAGAGTGGCTGAAGAGTGTCCATAAACAATCCATTCAATTCTTTTTCACCCAATGATGGCTCCACTTGAGCAGCTATCTCTCTCCAGCGCTGAGCGTACTCCTTAAAGGATTCTTTTATCTTTTTGAGACATGTTCTGCAATTGACGGTGATCAGGTGCCATGTCCAGATTGTACTTATATTGCTTTAAGAAAGCATCAGCCAAGTCTTTCCAGCTTTGGATACGGTTCTTCTCAAGTCCCATATACCATTTCATTGAAGCCCCACTCAAGCTGTCTTGGAAACAGTGAATGAGCAGTTTGTCATTTTTGGCATGAGCAGCCATCTTGCGGCAGTACATCACCAAGTGGGTTCTGGGACAGGTGTGCCCCTTGTATTTCTCAAAATCAGGAGTCTTGAATTTTGGAGGAATAACCAAGTCGGAAACCAAGCACATGTCCATTGCAGCAGCATTAAAGACATCACTTCCTTCCATAACTCTTATCCTTTTGTCTAGAGTTTACCATTGCTCTCTGGCTTCTTCAATGTATCCAGGTTCTCCCTGACTTTCAGATTATGGACCAGCAGCATGGTACATGAAAGGATTCTCAAGAATAGCTTGAGCAACAGAATGCACAACAGGCTGAGGTTCAGTGAACAATGGAGCTGAAGATACTGGTGAGACAAACACATGAGTAGTTGCAAAGGGTGGCGAGTAATTCAGAGGTAACCCAAATTCTGGCCAAGTAGAAGCTGGTTACTGAGCCAGTGGAGGGTCAATAGCAGCAGTTAAAGTTTCAACAATCACAGTCCTCTGATGTGGTTCACCTCTAGCAATCAGAACTTGCAGCATTTCTATGAGTTTGGTCATGCCGACCTTTAACTCATCAATTTCCATTCTGACTTCGGCATTGTGTTGTTCTTGGTTTTCCATTCTCAATCTGACAGCAGCTCTAGTTCCGTAGTTGTGTTGAGGAAACAACTTGACGGTGAACAAATAACTTAAGAAGGAAACAGTTGAAATAAGCTTCTGAGGCAACTTGGAAGAATGCATACGTATGCTCATGGATGCAAGAGTGCATGGATGCAACAACCACAAACAAGATCACTCAAAGCACACGGGTTCAAAGGTTCGAGTCACGAGCATGAAGCCAAGGTTAAGAACCAACCCTACAAAAAGTGTGTACTAAGGTTTGTCTTCATTGTACCTGCAGAAAACAACGGTTCTAACAGAGTGCCCAGGGTCCACAATCCACTATCAGATACACAAGCGCACCGATTTGCTCGGAGGTTGGTAGTTATCCTCAAGAGAATCTAACCTGAGTGTTGCATCGCGTAACAACTAAGTCAGATTTGCATCTTCATAGCTTCCGCGCCACGATCCTAAAAAGGCTAAGATGGGTTAAAGGTTACTACGGTCCTCAGTGTTATAGGCTTCTATGGAAAAAGTAATGCCTTCACGATTGCTCGATCGGCATCAGTAATTCCAAAGAGGCAACCACCGAGTGGATGGATTCTCAAGTTCTTCTTTTTCAGGATTCGACTCCCTCAAAGCTCCCTTGACTATACCATCCTCCTATCTCAAAGTACACTCTGGTCCGGGTAAAGGACATATATCACACACAGAGGAACTCCCAAACAGAACAAAGAAGTAATAAGCAAATCAGACAAAAAGTAGTAAATAAATCAAAGTAGGCTAAACCCCTCAAGGGAGGATCCTCAGCAGAGTCGCCACTTTCCTGTAGCGGCAAAATCGTGAGTGTAAGTTATTGATTAACTTAACTCATAAAGCAAGAGTCGCCACCGCACTTTTATTTTATCCAAAAAGGAAAGGAAAAAGAGCGAACAAAACCTACACAAGCTCTACAACAAGAACAAGTGAAGAGAGACTGGATAAGGGAGGTTGGTTACGTAATGGGAAGGTGTTAGCACCCAAAACATCTATAGTACTCTATAGGAACCCTTTGAAATATCTACTACTTTTGGTCTGAAAATGTTTGTTTGAAAAGAGATTGAGGAGATGAGAAGAGAAATTGTTTTTAAGATTTTTGTGTTTGGAGAGACTTGTCGTCTCATGCCTACGTACCCACAATGTGAAATGTAGGATCAAAACCCCGTAGTTCGTGGTACAAAGAATGAAATTTGTTTGTTTTGGTTGATTTTAAAATGTAAAGACAAGTCGTCATTTCCAAGCGAATAATTCCGCTTAAAGAAATGAATCATGTCTAAACTTATGAAAAAGTTAAAGGAAAAAGTCCACGAGGGCACAAAAAGAGGTTGATGAGTTTGGTGTTTTTTAAGTCTTTTGAAAAAGGTGTCAATATGCTTATGTAGTTTAGCATTTGTTAAGAAATGAAAAGAAAAGAATAAAGTCACTTGACAAAGTCAAGGTTTGATTATGAAAGAGGTGATAGTTTGAAATCAAGAAAGTTTTCAAAAAAGAGAGAGAGTTTTGAAAATTGAAGAATGGGGAGGAGAAGAAGTGACTATACTAAAGCATAAAGTAAAAGCTAAGGATAAGAATAGCCTAACCACACAAGTAAGCTCCATAGTCTTCTAACCATAATTCCAAAGCAAAGGGAGAAAGGTCCTAAGTCTAAGTCCAAGGTTCCAAGAATTGCATTGGATGTCCAAGGTCTAAGTTCAAGGATTCAAGAATAGCATTGAAGTCCAAGGTCTAGGTGCAAAACTCCATGTCCATTGCAAAGGATAGTAACCATAGTCCAATATTAGAAGCACAAGTTTTTTAGAGGTTTTGCCCTTTATTAATGGTTTTGGTCCAAGTGGACAAAGAGAAAAAGGCATAAGCATAAACATGTGTCCAACGGACAAAGAAAAAATTGCGGAAGTATAAACATATGTCCAACGGACAAAGGAAAAATTGCGGAAGCATAAACATGATATGAAATGATAAAAATGAAGCATAAAAGTAAAAGAGATAAGGAGCGAGAAGGAATTGTAAATGATTAGTACAATAGTAATGTTAGTAAGTTAGTGATTAGTTATTAGAGTTAATGATCAATAATTGAATAATTGCACTTAGGTCAAGAATAATGAAAACTCATTAGAGGATTGATAAGACCAAAGCCTCCTAACAACAAGTTTCATAAGTTTTGAACCAAAAGACAAATAATCAACTATTCTTGATAGTTTTCTGATGCGGGACAAATATTGCGCTATGTTAAGCAATCGGCGAGTAATTTACGGAGTAATTACCCTACAATGAGGTCGGTCAATAAATCTTTGTGCTAATGCATGCTAGATGAACGATATGTAAATCGTCATTCGAAAGCAATGCCGCACGAAAAGAAAAATGGTAACGATCTAGTCTTGATCGAAATTCAACAAAGGAATTCCAAGATCTTTTAGACTTTCATAAATCAAAAGAAAAAAGGAATAGATGAAGAGAAGGCCAAATTAAACCACACAAATATGTATCTAAGGCTAAGAACAAAAGGAGAGGGAAGAAAATGGAAAAGGAACCAAAACAGCCCCAAAAACAAGCCAAAATATGCATTATGTTTCGAAGTAACCGGTTACTTAGTTCAAAATAAGTGCAGTTTTTCAAAATTTACACAGTGTAACCGGTTACAGCATAACTGCTAACCGGTTATGTAACACCCCAATTCCCATCGCGAATAAATAATACCTAAATAAATCAGAGTGAATAAAAATTTATTTTTCCGACAGAAACAGGGATGCCACACTAAAAGAAATAAAATACAATCCCTGCTCAATATTTTTAATACATAGCACAAAATATAATGCCCTCAAAGGGGAAACATTTTCCAACAACAGGAAAGGTCAGTTATGGAATAAAACGGAAAGACCCATAACTGGCTTGTTTTACAAAATAAATCATTTTAGAACCTCCACTATATATATACAAAAGTACTACCAAATGCATCCAACAAATGTATATACATATATATAATCGTTCCCCGACTCCCGTGCTACGTATCAGAGCAGACACCAAGACCGACAACAGAACGGAGGGCTAATCTCCATAAAAGACCTCCAGCAACTCTAATCTGCAATGCCTCATAGAGCATCATAAAACAGCAGAAGGGTGAGAAATAACAACTAAATCAAGATTGCATAATAATATGCGAACACACATTCAGACACATGTGTAAATCATCTCACCCATACCATCACATACTAACACATATAGCATGCCACAAATACAACACATATCACACATAATGCATACCAAAGTTATGACATAAAGAATCACATCACCACATCACATAACATATGTCTACATATAAACATATTGCCCAAAACCAATGCATTTATCACGTATGCACATCAAATTACCCATGCTATCACAATCTCAATACATCACAAATAAATGCACAATTTCCACACATAATCAATCAAATCATGATTTTCCACACATAATGCATCCATTCACAATTCTCACACATAATTAATCCATGATTTATGCAAATGCACAGAGACCACACCACGACTCTATGCAATGCATATGCGGTACCGACTCAATCATCTCAAGTTCACTCAGGAACTCTGCTAGAACCATCGCTCGTTACGTCACTGTAACTCCCCGTCGGGCATACGATGTTCCCCATCGCTCACACCTCTTATTTTTAAGGCACACAATCCGATCTGATCGCTCACACCTCTTATTTTTAAGGCACACGGCGTTCATGGATCGCTCACACCTCTTTGTATAAGGCACACGACCCGATCGCTCACACCTCTTTGTATAAGGCACACGATCGTCTATAATCATCGCTCACACCTCTTATTTTTAAGGCACACGATCCATCCGATCACTCACACCTCTTATTTTTAAGGCACACAATGTTATAGCGGATTCCCTCTGGAACCCAATCCGTCACTCAGGACGTCACAACGATGCATATCATGATACTTGACACACAAGAACTCATGACAACCAATGCATCTTCACACATATATGCAACCATAAACATGCATATATATAACCAAATACAACACATTGCATTTATTTGCCTCTCGGCCACAATTCATCACCACAACAATCATACAATCACAATTAATTCCACAAGGGATTCACACCACAAAGGCTACCCACAACATATCATAACAACATCATTAATCACGCATCGAAGTATAATCCAAAACAATGCACATAATAGCCATAGGGCCACCACCCATCATCACAACATTTCATCATGTACATTCACGTCATATAACGGCCCACAAGCCACATGCTACACCTCAAAAGCATATAACACGATAACACACAAATCGCACACAAATACGACGTTAAAAGTCGACAAAATGACACATTCCCAATTTCCCGACAAAATTAAATCGGCTAACAATCTCAAAATTATCATCATAAGAAAGTACATTTTATAAGCTTTCTATTGGTACAAAGAACGTCCCGATCCGAGTTACGGATCAAAAGTTATGCATTTTCAAAGAAAACAAAACAATTAAAATTCCCCAGGATTGCCCGGCGCTACCCAAAGACCGCCCGGCGGTGCGTCGCCTCTGCATCGCCCGGCGAAGCAGCGGCGAAACTTCCTCAACTAAAACTCAAAAGAGGCAGAAACATGGTTACGCTGCGCCTCTCGGCATCGCCCGACGCAAGAACGAGTCGCCCGACACCCCAAAGCCTTCGCCCGGCGCTCTGCACCAGATGCAGAAAAATTCTGCTGCGTTTACACTGTTCCTCACCCCTAAAAATCCCATTTTCCTTCCCAAATCCATTCCAAACAAGAAAACAAGCATCAACAAAGGTTCATAGGCACAGGGTGCTCATACAACCCGATTTATATCGATTTTCATCCGCGAAAACATCGATTTCTAACAAATTCCATAATTGCGACCTAAACGGAAACTATACGAAACGACCACACAACACACGAAAACATACACATATACATATACAAACAGGATATAATTGAAACTTCTCACCCTTACCCGATTAATCGAAGATTAAGCTTTGTTCTTGATGATTTTCCTCTTCTCCCTTCTTTTACTTCTCTTCCTCTTCTTTTCTCTTTTTCTTCTTTTTTCCCTTTTCTTTCTATTTCTTTCTATTTTCTTATAATAACAAATATCTACCCCCCAAAAAGACCAAAATACCCTCAGCTCAAATATCTCGCAAAAGCTCTCAAAACGCGATAAAACATAAACAACGATAAAAATATATTTCGGGAAATAAAAGTTGAAAAAAGTTATAATTTGATGCAAATATTTTACCTATCAATGAAATTAACCAATTAGCGGGTAAAACACTTAATTCATATAAATGAAAATAATAAAATAAATTCACACATTCCATAAATTCACATATTTAAAATAATTAAATACAATAAAACAAATCGGGGCGTTACAACTCTCCCCCACTTGGACATTTTCGTCCTCGAAAATATACTAATACCAACAGCTCCGGACACGACCCTCGCATCCGACTAATCAAACCAACAAGCCAACCAAAGGCGCACCACGAATAACACAACTGACAAACCACCTTGCTAACAGCAACAACAACAACAATAATACGACCACTACTACAACAACAACGACAAGATGCAAAGCCCATACAATGCACTTGACGACCAACTCCCAACTCACGAATACCCAAGCACAAACTCACAGGTTCACTCTTGAACCGAAACACAACAAGACCGTTACCATCACCGTGGAAACGAGACCACAACCCAAACAAGAACAGAAAGTTCAACACACAATTACAAAATGTGCCATATCACACTTCCGTTGCGCACTCTGATTACTCTAAATCCTCTAGTCTACTCGTCTTATGTCCAAAGTCTAACTTTCTTTCATATTCACCAAGAATTACTGTTCACTGTTAATATACCCAACCTCACTCTCTACTGTGTTATCTCGCACACCAGACACAAGCCTCAGAACTGCTCAAATAATTCTAATTCTCTGACCATCAAAACCGACATGCATAACAACTTTCGACTTTACCCTTCAGGCAAAACATCCGCTTTTTTCCGAAAGATAATCCAAGCAAAATTCATAAATCGGCATGAATTCCAATTGAAGTCATAACTCATCACAAATTCTAACCATCCTCATTGTCTCATACTCTCTTCCTTCAAACCAACCAAGTACTCTAAACTCTTGCGATTACCAAACACTTTAAACCTAGAACCAAAAGGATAATACCTCCAATCATTCCAACACAATACAATTGCAACCAACTCCAAATCCTGAATAGTATCGATCCTTTTATGAGTCCTCAATTGGCGTAAAGCATAAACCATGACTTTACCCTCTTGCATTAACACACTGACTAAACTCATCAAGGACGCATCCCAATACCTCACAAACGGTTCATTAGGATCACACAGAATCAAAACTGGAGCCGTAGACAACTTCTACTTCGGCCCTCTGAAACCTTCTTTTCAATGAACATTCAAAACAAACGACTCACCCTTTGCAAGTCACCTGAGATAACAGAACTATGAACTTAGCGAAGTCTTCCATAACCTGCAGTAATAACCAACTGAGCCCAAAAGTTTCTAATCTCCTTAACCAACTTCAGAGTCTCTCAATGTAGAACTGCATCTACTTCCGATGGATCCATAACCATACTCTCATCCGAAATAACATATCCGAGAAAAATAACATTTTTCAATCCAAATTCTCACTTAAATAACTTAGCATAAAACTTCATCCCTTTTTAACACTGGTAATTCAAATCTCAAACACTCTACCTGTTATTCCTCTGAGTTTATAGCAGACCCAAATATCCTCAATCAAAGCCATTACGAACTTATCCAAATAAATATGGAAGATATGATTCCTCTACTCCACAAACATTACCGACGCATTACTAACACCAAATAACATCACTGCACGTTGTAATGTCCAAACAAACTCCAAAAGATACAAATTCTTAAAGCTTTCGCAAACTTTTCACTGGGTAATTGGTTACTCACGTACAAGCTTAATCGAGTAAATAACATCATATCCCGACGATAACAAACATAACCAGTCACATTACATCGATCAAAGCCTCAACTCCCACAATTCACCATCCTTATCAAACATTCCAAACAATTGCAATTTCAATCAAACTCAACGAAACCATTCCAATCATCTATTCTCGAAAGTGGACACTTAATATCAATCGTTACCTTACTCAACTGTTAGTAATCCATATACAAGTCCTTTTCTTAACCGTCCAAATTCCATAAATCCCAACATGTAGCAACAACCAACCAAAAAGAACTCTTAAATATTACACCCATGCCTAAAGGTTCTCTCAAAATTTCCATTAACGCTCTAAAATTCCAAAGACTCCAAACCTCGCCAGAACTCTAAGTTTTGCTTTCCATAGTCTCGATACCTTCATACACATCGTGCTTGTTATTCCATTCAATCATCAGTTCCTTGTATTACTATCAATACTGGAGCTCTCTAAGACGACACACCTGATCTCACAAATCCCTTTTTCCAGTAAATCTTCCAACAGCTCTTTCCATCTGAGTTTCACTTCCTAAAAGTTTTTCTACTTACTTAGCAGATCCAAACCTCAAATCTGTCTCATCTTCCAGTATAAGAGTCTTCATCAATTCATCGAAGCAATTCGTAATCACTTTCTCGATTCCAAACAATTCATTGCACACACTATCCAAGCCGGAAAGACCCGTCTATTCCGTCCAACATAATTTCCGTCTGCTATCAACAAGAGATTAAGGGTGATCAGTTCCTCAATTTGTCACTAGACAGCCGACAATCATGATGGGGTATAGACCGCCTTTACCAAACTATAATAGCATCCCTTGCATCCTGCACAAAACTACCTAAGGCACAAATCCTTAGTCGACATAAACCTTACCTCCGCATTCCTTCCAGAACCGGGAACCACACTGTCCAAAGAGCACTTACAATCTTGCAATACATAACACACTGAGCCAACGCTCCACACCTGAAGCAACTTGGAGAAGTACCAGCTTCTCCCCCACTTATCTCAATCTCACACCTGAAGACAAAAGATTAGAAAAACCAGAAAGTAATGACAGTGCTTCCACACACATATCACGTACTAAAGAACAATCAACAACGACAACATTCAACTGTCACACCAACAGACTCAACAACTTGGCCGGACGGACCGACCTGCTCTGATACCACTAATGTAACACCCCAATTCCCATCGTGAATAAATAATACCTAAATAAATCAGAGTGAATAAAAATTTATTTTTCCGACAGAAACAGGGATGCCATACTAAAAGAAATAAAATACAATCCCTGCTCAATATTTTTAATACATAGCACAAAATATAATGCCCTCAAAGGGGAAACATTTTCCAACAACAGGAAAGGTCAGTTATGGAATAAAACGGAAAGACCCATAACTGGCTTGTTTTACAAAATAAATCATTTTAGAACCTCCACTATATATATATATATACAAAAGTACTACCAAATGCATCCAACAAATGTATATACATATATATAATCGTTCCCCGACTCCCGTGCTACGTATCAGAGCAGACACCAAGACCGACAACAGAACGTAGGGCTAATCTCCATAAAAGACCTCCCGCAACTCTAATCTGCAATGCCTCATAGAGCATCATAAAACAACATAAGGGTGAGAAATAACAACAAAATCAAGATTGCATAATAATATGCGAACACACATTCAGACACATGTGTAAATCATCTCACCCATACCATCACATACTAACACATATAGCATGCCACAAATACAACACATATCACACATAATGCATACCAAAGTTATGACATAAAGAATCACATCACCACATCACATAACATATGTCTACATATAAACATATTGCCCAAAACCAATGCATTTATCACGTATGCACATCAAATTACCCATGTTATCACAATCTCAATACATCACAAATAAATGCACAATTTCCACACATAATCAATCAAATCAAGATTTTCCACACATAATGCATCCATTCACAATTCTCACACATAATTAATCCATGATTTATGCAAATGCACAGAGACCACACCACGACTCTATGCAATGCATATGCGGTACCGACTCAATCATCTCAAGTTCACTCAGGAACTCTGCTGGAACCATCGCTCGGTACTGTAACTCCCCGTCGGGAATACAATGTTCCCCATCGCTCACACCTCTTATTTTTAAGGCACACGATCCGATCTGATCGCTCACACCTCTTATTTTTAAGGCACACGACGTTCATGGATTGCTCACACCTCTTTGTATAAGGCACACGACCCGATCGCTCACACCTCTTTGTATAAGGCACACGATCGTCTATAATCATCGCTCACACCTCTTATTTTTAAGGCACACGATCCATCCGATCGCTCACACCTCTTATTTTTAAGGCACGCGATGTTATAGCGGATTCCCTCTGGAACCCAATCCGTCACTCAGGACGTCACAACGATGCATATCATGATACTTGACACACAAGAACTCATGACAACCAATGCATCTTCACACATATATGCAACCACAAACATGCATATATATAACCAAATACAACACATTGCATTTATTTGCCTCTCGGCCACAATTCATCACCACAACAATCATACAATCACAATTAATTCCACAAGGGATTCACACCACAAAGGCTACCCACAACATATCATAACAACATCATTAATCACGCATCAAAGTATAATCCAAAACAATGCACATATTAGCCATAGGGCCACCACCCATCATCACAACATTTCATCATGTACATTCACGTCATATAACGGCCCACAAGCCACATGCTACACCTCAAAAGCATATAACACGATAACACACAAATCGTACACAAATACGACGTTAAAAGTCGACAAAATGACACATTTCCAATTTCCTGACAAAATTAAATCGGCTAACAGTCTCAAAATTATCATCATAAGAAAGTACATTTTATAAGCTTTCTATTGGTACAAAGAACGTCCCGATCCGAGTTACGGATCAAAAGTTATGCATTTTCAAAGAAAACAAAACAATTAAAATTCCCCAGGAGCGCCCGGCGCTACCCAAATACCGCCCCGCGGTGCTCCCATCGCCTCTGCATCGCCCGGCGAAGCAGCGACGAAACTTCCTCAACTAAAACTCAAAAGAGGCAGAAACATGGTTACGCTGCGCCTCTCGGCATCGCCCGACGCAAGAAAGAGTCGCCCGGCGCCCCAAAGCCTTCGCCCGGCGCTCTGCACCAGATGCAGAAAAATTCTGCTGCGTTTACACTGTTCCTCACCCCTAAAAATCCCATTTTCCTTCCCAAATCCATTCCAAACAAGAAAACAAGCATCAACAAAGGTTCATAGGCACAGGGTGCTCATACAACCCGATTTATATCGATTTTCATCCGCGAAAACATCGATTTCTAACAAATTCCATAATTGCGACCTAAACGGAAACTATACGAAACGATCCACACAACACACGAAAACATACACATATACATATACAAGCAGGATATAATTGAAACTTCTCACCCTTACCCGAATAATCGAAGATCAAGCTTTGTTCTTGATGATTTTCCTCTTCTCCCTTCTTTTTCTTCTCTTCCTCTTCTTTTCTCTTTTTCTTCTTTTTTCCCTTTTCTTTCTATTTCTTTCTATTTTCTTATAATAACAAATATCTACCCCCCAAAAAGACCAAAATACCCCTCAGCTTAAATATCTCGCAAACGCTCTCAAAACGCGATAAAACATAAACAGCGATAAATATATATTTCGGGAAATAAAAGTTGAAAAAAGTTATAATTTGATGCAAATATTTTACCTATCAATGAAATTAACCAATTAGCGGGTAAAACACTTAATTCATATAAATGAAAATAATAAAATAAATTCACACATTCCATAAATTCACATATTTAAAATAATTAAATACAATAAAACAAATCGGGGCGTTACAGGTTACACAGCACCAGAATGCAGAAAAATGTGCAAAATTCAGCATGATCCATTTCCAAAACTTTTTACAAACACCTTATGATCATGGAACTGAAATTGCACGAAATTTAAAGTAAAATAACAGCAAAAAACAGCAATTAAACACAATTACAATATCCAAAGGATCAATTAACAAGGATATCCAAAGATCTACATTATGGAAGATGAAGATGAAGCTTCAACAGTGGTGAAAGATGAATTACCACTACAAATCCGAAAATTCCTTCAAATTGCTTCAAGATCCAAACTCCAAAGCCTTGATCTATGAGAATTGATGAACAAAACAAGAATGGATGAAGGTTTAGCTCAAAGTTGAACAAGATTCAATGTGAATTCTTATTAACTTTCAAAGAAAGAAATGTGAGCTTTGGTGAATTTTGTGGTTGGGGAGAGAATTTGCAAGAGATTTTTTGGCTATCAAAAGCTTCAAGAGAAATTTTAGCAAGGTGAATTTGGCTATCAAAAGCTTGAAGAATGAATGAAATGAAGGCTCTATTTATAGAGTTTAGGCTTAGGAATTTGGTGGTTTGGAATTAGGCTTGAAATTTGAAAATTAGGCTTGGAATTCAAATTTGGTGGGAAATTCATAAAAGAGTGGTGATTAGTGAAGGTGTATGGTAGGAAATGATCAAAGTGATGTAGGGGAATTAAAATGAGATGGTCTAGAATATTCCAAATGTGATCAAGGGCTGAGATTGGTGCAAATTGCTGAAATTTGAATTTTCTGCCAATTTTCAAAATTTCACGAGGGTAACCGGTTACAGCATATCTGCTAACCGGTTACTTAGTGCAAAATTTGTGAAAAATGAGCATTTTGCTACACTGTTGTGGTTCCGGCTCGATTCTCTTGCTTGTCAAAGAAGGCATGGAAATAAACACATGAACCTTGGAGTCTCTTGAATAATAGTCAATTAAATCTTGGAAACTCTTGATCAAATGAATTTTGAATTGTTTGCGGATCAACTTTGAAATTCTGGTATCAGATATGTGATGTTAAGTGAGATGTCACAACATCAATATCTGCTATATGAACAAGACAATAAAAGTAACAGCACTTGAAAGCAATAAATAAACACAGAGAATTGTTCACCCAGTTCGGTCAAACAACCTACGTCTGGGGGCTACCAAGCCAGGGACGAAATTCACTATTAGTAGTATCAATTCATAGACTCTACAGCCAACACATCAGTTGACAATCTACTAACTTAATCACTACCCAATGACACTTCTACCTAAGACACTCTTAGATATGAGACACCTCTCACTCCCCCTCAATCACACCAGTGATAACAACTTACGTAGAAGACACACTTACACGACAATACCTTGATCTTGCTTAAAAGCTTCAATCAAGAACAAACACTCGTGCTTAAAAGCTTTGAGTGGACAAATTACAACTCAACTAAATCAGTCCAATTCACACATCAAAATAGATGAATGAATGGCTCACAATACACAGACGAAAACACAAACCCTAATACTTAACACTCAGTACATAATCTCATGTCTTCGTCACGTCCAAGTAGGGTTGAGACTTCTTTAAATAGAAACAGATTCTTGGGCTTGGGCTCTATGAAAAACTCAGATTTGATGCACAATAAAAACAGATTTTATCTTTAAATCTTTTCGCCCTAAATGGAGAAACAAACGATTGCATCTGAATATATCTTCTCCAAGAATTTCGCCTGCAATTTCTCAAACAGAATCTCTCAAAACATAACACTTAACACGCATCCTTAAAACACATATTAGTCTGAACATGATGTTCTGTCAACAGATGTTAAGACATCAGTCTTGACATCATGCACAAAAGCTGCAATACCAAACAACACACCACATGCAGAATGTTATAAGCACATGTTAAGACATCAGACATGACATCTTGAACAAACACATTGTTTTACCAAAATTGCTGCCAATAACAGAACTAACAAACTTTGACTTTGTTCAGATGAAATTCATTCGAGCTGAGGGACTGTTTGATATCCTTGATTCCCTTCCTGAAAAAGTTAGTGAAGACAAAAACAAACATTTTTTTGGATTTTGATTAAAGGTTAGTAAACATAAGCAAATTAAAGCATGTAAGAAAGATACAGATGCTCGGTGATCCCTGCAAGGCATAACCCAAAGAAGAGGCACAAGAGAACCAAAGCATGATCTTGTTTATGGTAAAGATGCAAAATGAGATGCGGATGATATGTGGAATCTTAGGGGTCAAAAATTAGGGTTCAACAGGCCCATTCTCATGTGCCATAATTCTGTCTTCGACACAGGTTTCGTGGATATAACATTTATCAAACCACTTACAACCTCAGCCTCAAGGGTATACAAGCCTTTTTTCTTCATGCCTCTCAAGACTTCTTTCGACCCCTTCATGACTTTCATAATACCTTGCTCTCCTTTGAAGACATATCCTTTCTTGTCGAATTCACCAAGAGAAATTAAATTCCTCTTAAGGTTAGGTACATACCTAACCCCAGTCAATAGCTTTATTGACTCATCACGGAGCTTGAATCTAACAGATCCAATACCTGCAATCTTGCAAGCTTTATTGTTCCCCAGCAACACTGATCCACCATCCTGGTCACACAATTCTTCAAACACATTCTTGTTTGGATTCATATGCCAAGTACATCCAGAATCCACTCTTCGCAAGAGTTGCTGCTCGACACCACAAGGACATCAGATGATTCATAACCATCTTGCACAATAGCTGCATTCCCATTGTCCTTACCTCCATGATTCTTCAGGCGCTCAGGACACACCTTTCTTGTGTGACCCTCCTTCTTACAATGATAACATTTGATACTAGACATATCACCACCATAAGACTTCTGCTGTGCCTTTCCTTTCTTCTTGTCAAACCTACCATCTTTCTTTGACGATCTTCCTTTCACGGACAACCCTTCGCCAACTAATGAAGGTTTCTGCTCCTTTCTTTCGTTCAAATCCTTCGAATACAAGGCCGCTTGAACTTCTTCAAAGGTCAGGGACTCTCTTCCATACAAGAGAGTTTCTTTGAAGTGAGCATGCGATCTGGGCAAAGCACATAACAGCAACAGTGCTTGATCTTCGTCATCGATCTTCACATCAATGTTTTCAAGATCAAGAATCAGCTTGTTGAACATATCTAACTGCTCAGTTAAAGCTTTGTCTTCACTCATCTTGAATGAATAGATAGCTTGCTTCAGGTACAAACGATTTACCAACGATTTGGTCATGTACAAGCTTTCAAGTTTCACCCATAACCCCGATGTCGTCGTCTCCTTTGATACCTGCCGAAGAACCTTATCACCAAGGCTCAACAATATTGCGCTGTGTGCTTTCTCGATCATTGTCGTCTTTTCTCTTTCCGTCAACACAACATCCATGGCTGCCAGTCCCTTCAACGCTTCCAAACATCCCTGCTGTACCAGTAGAGCTTTCATCTTCAAATGCCACAGACCAAAATCGTTCACTCCGTTGAACTTTTCAATCTCATACTTTGTTGAAGCCATCTTCTCCACGCTCACCGCACCAATTTGTTGCCTCCCGTCGAAACACATGAAAGCTCTCCTTCGACATAGCATGAGTTCGACCCAATCTCACAGGGCTAATAACGTTCTCCTTTCACATTGTTAAAATGCCACCAGAGTTACCTACCGCGCCTAACGCTGACCAACCACATTGCGAATTGCCCCACAAACTATGCACCACTTGACTTGTTTCTTCGGTTCTTATAGAAAGCAAACATATGCTTTTCCAAAAGAAATAGTTTTCCCAATTCTTCTGCTTTTAAACGAGCTACCACACCCACGAATGTTACTATATCTCTTCGTGAAATGTTACTATATCTCTTTCTATCAACTCACTGAATATGATCCGACCATCGTGCATATATCTTTTGTGGGTAAACATGTTTTTTTTTCTTTTACGAAGTTTTGGTAAACTAAACTCTAAATATTCGTGTGTGTAATTTTTGTCATTCCAAAACAAAACTTACAATGTTTTTGTCAAATCGAGATTAATAATAAAATAATTTTTATAGAGATCACTCAATATTATAATGATAGAGTTTATTGTGTGAGGTCTTTAAATCTTTTCATAGAAGATGATCGATATTGCTCACTATGATATTGGATGTGACGAATATCTTAAATGAAATTACAATTTATGGAAGAAAAAGAATATGGTTCAAAACTCTCCAAATCCCATGAGTTAGATAAATATCATTTTCCAAGTCTCCCATTATAAGTTATGTAATTTTCATACTGTTTTAAGTTTATTCGGAAAAGTCAAGTCATCTCTATTACATCATATTCTTTCATAATTTGATTTTATCAACTTATTAGCTTCATTTGTCGTAATATGTGAAAAGAAGAAAATAACAAAAGGCCCCCAAATTCATAAACTATTATTTTATTGCATCAATTAAGAATCAAGATCGAATAAATAGGTAATATTAGATAAGATCAAATCTAAATTGAATTAAATAGAAATTGCAAATTGATTTAAAAATAAAAAATTGCAAATGAAATATCAAATAATATTGAATGTGTTTGGATATTGTTTCATAAAAAGCTCTCGGATTGAATCCAATTTTGAATTAAATTTTCAAAACTGATCCAAACTTAATGTATATATTTTAAGACTTACTTAATTTATATTAATATGATATATTGTATTGATTTATTTTAAATTTATACTTTTTTTAATATTATATTGAAATTCTATTTAATATATTTACTTTTCTTATCTCATTTGCCGCCTTGTCCCCCTCTCGTAGCATTTTGTGTAGAATGAACCAATCCAAGCATTAGTACGAGTTCTTTTTGTTGACAAAATGATTAGTATGAGTTTAATCAATAATTTTAATTTCATTAAATTGAAGATATGACTTCCAAAACTTGATTTTTTTATACAACTTTCCAAGCTATGTCCCTGATTGCATGTTTAAAGTTGAAAAAAATCATTTAATTCAAAAGTATTCATTTTGGCAAATAGAAGTATTCAAAGAAATGAAGTTTTCTTTAAATTATAAGAAAACTGAGTGTATGGTTTATCACTTGTCTTAAGATTATGTTGTATGGACTTATTTGAATGTGTCAATAAAAAAAGGAATGATTAGAAGAAACTCTGTCAAAATAAAGAGTGACATAAACTATTAGAAGTTCTAAACATTTTCTTGTAAGAAATGCATTGGTGGGTGAATAATCAGGCAAATGAAGAAAGTATAATGATTTTTTTCTCAGTATATAATTGATTACATTTCCATACAAAACATGAAAGCTTAACAAAACACAATAAAACTTTATGACAGTAAAATTATAAACAAATGACATTCATTTTATTTAGTACACAACAAGAATAGGCATTCATCCTATCCATTACCAAATAGTGAACTTGTCCCATACAGTAGGCATAGGAATTCATCCTGCAAAAAATAATTCATCTTATTATTTGGAAACAAAATCAAAAGTATTGCAAAATAAATTTCATATTGGAGCAGCAAATAAGTTAATGGTCAGGATATAAATCATCAATCAAGTACTCAACAATAATAATATGAGATTGATTTTGTTTATCATGGCTGATTATTAAACAGTTAGAGATTAAAAGAGAAGAATATGTTTAAATATCATATCCTGTGAATATATAAAAGCAGTGAGTGAAAAATATGATATAAATTGTAGAAATGCTTTAGTTATAAATTTATTCATGATTCAATTAAACAACAAAGAATTAAGAAATGATAGAAGTACCTTTTTATCAATAGTTACATCACATGAAGGCTTTCAATATCAATTTATTCAGGAATCTGGAATAGGTTTCTTTCCATGAGGGTATGAACAATACTGATCCTACCAAGCCAACAAAACCAGTGAAGAATCCTATCCCCATGCTCATGTATAATGCTTCCAAAAATTCTAGATTTTCATCTTCTGTATCAGTTGTTGGCACTTGATGCTCTGACGGCCCTTCTCCGGGACATTTTATATCAAGGGGTTCTCCACACAGATTAGAATTTCCTTCATAACTCGAAGCATTAAAGCTTTGCAACTGTGTTCCAATTGGAATTTTTCCATAGAGCTGATTGTTTGACAAATCCAACATACTGAGACGATCAATTTGTACTAGACTCGAAGGGATTCTTCCAGACAGATGATTTCTTGATAGATCAAGAAATTCTAGTGAATTTAAGTTTCCCACTTTTGAAATGATTTCTCCACTGAGATTGTTCCTTGACAAATTTAAGGAAATCAATCCAAATAAGTATTGGATTTCATTTGGTATTTCACCTGTAAGATGGTTGCTTGAGAGATCGATGACTTTTAACAACATATTTTCATTTTTGTAAATAACGTTTACACCTTTCCATACCAAGGATAGATCGATACTAAATTTTTTTGGAATTGATGAACCAGGAATGTAAAAAATTGGATAATAACCTATAGCTGAGCCAAAGGTACGGGTGTTCCAAGCCATTGAAGTAAAATTCATAACACATGATGGGATTTCTCCTGATAAGTTGTTTAGTGACAAATCCAAGACTTGAAGTTTTGTCAAATAACAGAGGTTTAAAGGTAGACTTCCATTGAACTTATTAAGTCGAAGACTTAAGATTTTTAATAATTGCATGTCTCCAATCCAAGAAGGTAATGGACCATCAAACATATTTTCTCCTAGGTCCAAGAAACCCAAACTGTCGCAGTTCTTCAAGGAGGAAGTAATTTGTCCACTCAAACTATTATTTCTTAAAATCAAAGCCTGAAGACCTGAAAGAGAACCCATTGAGAGGGGAATCTTTCCTGCCAACATGTTATTGCTCAGATCAACAAACGTTAATGCAGTTAGATTATACCAACAATTAGGCAACTCACCCTTTAATTCATTGTTTGACAAATCCAACAATTCAAAAAAATAACGTTCACTTGTGCTGTTGCATAGAAAGGAAGCAAAATCTGAAAATCTATTATTGGAAAGATAGAGTGCTCGTGCTTGCAGTAAAAAAGGAGGAATGGAACCTTCAAGTTGATTTGAACTTAAATCTATATAAGGAAGTTGATCAAACTTGAGTTTTAAATTTGGAATTTTTCCAGGGAGGCTGTTGTTTGAAATGGTCATAAAATCTATGGTTTGCAATTTTCCCCAAAACCAAGCAGGTATTGGAGGTAGATTACCCACATTTGAAAGAGAAAGAACGGATAAGTGATTTTGTGTTTGAAGCCAATTAGGAAATGTAGAATCTAGATTACAAGATGTTAGATTCAAATAATCTAATTGAAAAAGAGGAACCCAATCATTACTAACCTTTATAGTCAATGAATTGTCAGACAAATCTAAGTGTTCCAGTTTGGAGAGGTTATTGAAATGTGATTCAGAGACTACACCTTTCAAAGAGTTTCTGCAAAGGGACAAAGACTCTAACTCTGTAAGCGATCCGATGCTTGTGGGTATTTCTCCAATTAATTTATTACCATCAAGAGATAGCTCTCTCAAAGAAGAGAGTAATGAAAGATCAGGTAACATGCCTGAAAGATGATTATTTGACAACTTTACAGCTTGTAACGAGGAAGAATTTTGCATGCACTGAGATCTGTTATGGATGATAATGTCTGAAATCTCTCCGCTCAATTGGTTGTTTTCAGCGTAAAATGTCTGCAAGGTGCATATATTTCCAATAGATTTTGGAATTTTTCCTTCTAGTAGATTCCCATAGAGCGAGAGAGTTACAAGTGAATGCAAAATGTTTCCAAAATCATAAGGAATGGCACCTTTTAACAAGTTATTACCAAGGTAGAGCTCTTGAAGATTGGAGCCATAGTTAAGCACCCACTGGAATATCTTTGATGATGCCAAATTATTTTCAGAAAGATCAAGGACAGTGAGAGATGTGGAAAAGCTCACTTGAGAGTCAGATAATGCAGGGATGTTGTCATCAGAAAGTTCACAATTATTTAGATATAACTCTTCAAGGATTGGAAGCTTTGCTAGGAGTTGAAAGGTGTGACGAGAAGAATTGTAGAGACTTGGAACACGACTCAAGTAAAGATATCTCAAAGAAGAGAGATTTGATAACCACTTAACATGGGTGAGTTGGAAAGAAATTCCTCCAATGAGTCCATTGCCACTAAGATCAAGGTATCGCAAATGTGAAAGATTCCCTATTTGAGAAGGAATTGCTCCAACGAGACCATTTCCATTAAGATCAAGGTGTTGCAAATGTGAAAGATTCCCTATTTGAGAAGGAATTGCTCCAACAAGTTGATTGCCACTAAGATCAAGGTGTTGCAAATGTGAAAGATTCCCTATTTGAGAAGGAATATTCCCATTATAACCACCATATGAGAGATTAAGATATCTTAAGTTACTAAAGGAGCCAATGAATTTTGGGATTTGAATGAAAACATTCAAATAACTGAGGTCTAAATATTTTAGATGTTGTAGCTCAGTTATTGAAGAACTGATGTTACCACTGAAAAAGTATGTGTAGGAAAGATTAAGATCAAACCTTTCAACATAACCTGTTTGTTTGTTGCAACGAATTTCTGGCCATTTGCAGCAATCTTCATTTGGATTGTCCTTCCATGAAGACAACAACCACATGGCAGACTCAATACTAAGGTCCGACATGGCAGACCCAATATGAAGGTCTTTTTTGAATTTGAGCAAAGCAAGTCTCTCATTCTCTTTACACATAGTTTTTCCATTCACAATTGATGAGTTGAATCCCAAAATGGAGGGCAACACAACCAATGCATGAAATATTAAAATAACATGTTTTCTCATCATGATTTTACTAACAAAATGAAGATGTTACTGCTTTATAATGAATGTACTATGTTCCCAAGATTTATACAAAAAACACGCACACACATATATGTGTTTGTATTTTTTTAAGAAATATTTTTCTCTCTTTTCATTTATCTGAAACGTGTAATTTTTAGATTTATTTTCTTTTAGTAAATCTTGTTATTTGCTTGCCCATATTGCAATGCAACTTTTTTGTACTCTGTAGCATTTTCTACGTTATCCTTTTGTCATGCCCTCCATAAAAATAAATATAAGATATAAAATGCCTTCGTGTTTTATTATAATTTTTTTGTTGATATTTTGGCACATATTAAAAATTGTTTTGTATATTTTTTCATATGTATTTTTTTTTAAATATTGTTGTATTGAAGATATATTTTGGCACACAATTTTTCATATAAAAATATTATTGAAAATTAAAAAAATAATTAAATCATATAATTTTAAAATTTGTATTTCAAAAATAATTTTATGGAAAATTATTCAAAAAAAAATTAATTTAAATAATTTTTTTAAGTTATGATATTTAAAAACTTAAGTTAAATTTTTGGTACCTGTGCATTTTAATTAGATAAAATCTTTATTTTTTATCATTCTTTTTAAGCCATTTGTTACACATAGTTTCTTATAAAAAGGTAGTAGATCATCAATTACTATTTCTTATTGCCATAATTTAATTATTAAATGCCTAAAGGCACATTACAGTGGCCAAGTATGCCGGCCACCAGATTCTTGCATATGCTTAATGAATATGATTCAACAATACTTTCAGCGAAATTATTCACTGAAGAATTAGATTTTTTTGATAGGCTAGAAAAAAATATATTAATAGGGAGTACTATGGGTACTCCAACCCCATAAACAAAACCCACATCTAGTAAAACAAGCACCAAATGAATTCAATTACAAATAATCATGCGGCCATTTGAGTCATTCATAATATAAGCGCCTAAAATCGTGTTTATGCCTAAGAGATACCCACCACAAAGAGGATAGTATAATTCTATCTACAATAACATTCGGAATACCCATCACGTCGTCAAAAATAATATGATTCCTAGAACACCAAATACACTAACAAGACGCAAACCAAATTAAGCATGCAGTAGGTTTAGAACAACTTCGTAACAACGAGACCGCCCATTCAAAAAGGTGCTTATGAGACTCCTGTTCCACCAAACAAGGAATACCAACCCAATTTGCTACCTTCAACCAAACCAAACATATTCTCGGGCACGAAAAGAAAAGATGAGAATTATCCTCGATGCTAAGAAAACAAAACACGCAAACCTTTTTGTGAGAGTTCAAGATAATCCCTCTACGGATCAGGTTGGTTCTTGTAGGTAGTCTATCCAACAACAACCGCCAAGAGAAGATTTTCACCTTTAATGGAATTTTAGATTGCCAAATTAATTCCAACGCCATCTTTTGATCAACGTCCAAACCATGCCCAACCGAACTGAGATGCAACGCCTCATAGCACGATTTAACCGAAAAAACACTATTAGGTGAAATTGGCCAAATTAATCTGTCATGATAGTGGATTACTGATGTCATACCCCAAATTTTGACCACCAAGATTTCACATCATTGTGCAAATCATCATTCTCCTCAAAGATGAGTGAGTATTGACCACAGTCAAGAATTAGGGTTCTTAACCCTCTCAAAGCATTCAGACAACAGATCAATCAAGAAAAGGCATGATCTTCAAGTTGTCTAAACCTCTTCAACTCTCACAAAGGATCAAAGGGTCTCCCACATCAAGAATCAAGCACAAGGTTGCAGCATTCCAAGTGTATCAAGCCTCAAGATCGCCAGTGTCACCAAATTAGGGTTTTGGTCGACCAGGGCCTCCAGATGGAATTTTTCCTTTGGGCATGATCCAATACTTCAGAAAATAACTTAAGATACACAAAGGGACCTCATGAACCTAATCACCAAGTCAATTTAGCCTCAGGGGATGCATATATCAAAAAATCAGGAATTAGGGTTTCTTGACCTAATTCACCCCTAAATTTATTTCTAGGACAAAACATGACCCAAGACCTTGTAGTGAGCTATTTTTGTCGGTGACGCGACCACCTTATCGCTGAATTGGGGTTTCTCTGTGAGGGAAGATTCTCTCTATGTACTTGATTTTAACGATGTCAAAACTATCATGATTAGAATATAGAGATTCAAGTAATAAACGTCATATGAAATGCTCATTAAGTGGTCTAAGAGTGTTTGATTATGATTAGTAAATGGTCTAGGTTCATTAGATATGTCTTAACACTTTTAGGAAAGTTAAAAATGGATTTTTGCATTTTCCAAAGGTGTGAGTCGACTCACAACCCTGCATTGGTCGACCTAAATGTGTGTCATATGTTAGTATAACCTGTGGGATTGCTCGCGTCGACCTACCGGTCGACTCACTCATTCTGCATTTGTATTTGTCCAAAACTGGGAGCTATGAGTCGACTCATAGTCTGCTTCCGGTCGACGCATAACCTACAGTTTTGCGCAGTGAACACTCGGGATTGCTCAGGTCGACTATACTATCTATATAGGTCGATCTCTCGCTGAATGTGACCAGAATTTTACTATGTCTTTCATTTCAAAACTCTGTTATTTCTATTATTTTTTCTAGGATAGTATATATATCATTTTAGCTTATTTTTTACAAAAAATAACAAGAAACGTGAAAAATTATGCCATTTCTCTTCATCTTCATCTTCAACATTGAGTGAACAAACAATTACACATAACAATCTTTGTTTGAGTTGTTCATTGTTTCAAGGTGATAACGTTCAGATTTTGGAAGCGCGTGATCTTCATTTCTGAGTTGAGATTTTTGGTAGGTGTTTCTTAAATAAAACCCTAGGTTTTCTCCTCCAAGAATCGGGAAGATTTTGGGGTTTTTGCACAAACTGTTTCGTTCTACAGGGATTCAGCCGGGCGAAGGTAACCGACTATTGGAGCAATTGTTCGGTTTAGTAGCTGTAATCGGAGGATCGTAGAAGAGAGGTTTGGGTTCGAATTTTGGTAGATTGCAATTGATCGAGTGAAGGTAACCGAAGAACGGTGGTTCTTTCGGTTTAGTAGCGTGGGACGGTAATTGAATCAACCATATTCGAAGCACTTGATTCATCTTGGATCAAGGGAAGAGAAAATTCTGCATCAACGATCGAAGACGTTCGAGGGTTTGGATGTTCATAGTTTTCTCTTGTAATAAATAATTTACAACAGCTATATATATATATATATATATATATATATATATATATATCTCAATTCCAATTGTGGAATTGGGGGCTGAGGTCCCTTAACTCTTTTTATAATTTAGCTTGTTCGAATTTGTGAAGTCGCAATTTATCGAGATTTCTGTCGTAGTATGGATTTGAGCTGAGAAACTATTTGTTAAATCGATACAATTCCTTGAATTGTATCTTGGAGCAGCTCTATATTACATTCCATAGAAATTCTGCACTTAGTGTGTTTACGCACACTAGGTGTTTGATAATTTGTTTTCAACGCAAAAATCGAACACATTGCTTTTAGTTGCTTATCATTTTTCCTCATTGGTTTGGATTAAACATCAAGTAAGCAATATTTTGTTGAATGTGTGTTTAAGTGTAGAAATCAAACTGAATCTTTCTCTTCCATACTCAATCTCGATATATTCGTGCATATCTGATCCTTTTGGTAGAAGGTTCGTTGTAGACGTTCTATCCAGTGGTAGCTTCCGTTAAACAATTTTAAAAACTAAATTTTCGAAACCATTTGCGTGTAAAACTCAAGGGATCTATTCAACCCCCCTTCTAGATCCATAGTCATCGTCTAACAAGTGGTATCACGAGCTCCGGTTAATTCTGGTGCTTCGGTAAAACTTATTGAATCATGGCGAACGAACCTAAGGGGGCTTATAATAGAGCTCCAGTTTTTACAAGTGAAAACTACAGCTACTGGAAGGACTGTATGCGCGTTCATATTAATTCCTTAGATCAGAAGGTTTGGAACGTTATTTTAAACGGTCCCATACAAATTACTATGACAAATGCGGAAGGCATTGTCGTTCCTAAACCCGAAGACCAATGGACTGAGGAGGACGAGAAAAAGTACAGCTATGATTGGAAGGCTCGTAATATGATCATCTCCTCCTTGGGTGTTGATGAGTATTATCGAGTCTCCCATTGTGAAACGGCCAAAGCCATGTGGGATGCTTTACAAGTAGCTCACGAAGGCACTAATGATGTTAAGATGGCTCGTATTAATACACTAACGCAAGAGTTTGATTTATTTTACATGAAGCAAGGGGAAACCATTGCGGATATGTAAAAACAATTTACTCACATTATTAACCAATTGCATGTTCTTGGTAAACCAATTCCAAATGAGGTTTCTACTAACAAAATTCCGAGGTGTCTTAATAGGGAATGGCAACCGAAGGTCACCGTTATCAAGGAGGCCAATGATCTTGCTACACTAGACCTCACAACACTCTTTGGTAAACTCGATGAGCATGAGCAAGTGCTCATTAGCTTGGATAAACATGAAAAGAGTATCAAGAAAGAGAAGGCAAAAGATACGGAGAAGAAGTCGATAGCTCTTAAGGCTTCTTGTTCAAAGTCCACACATCAAGAGATAAGCGATGATGAAACCAATAATGACAAAGATGAAGAATCTGGTGATTATATGAGCTTATTCGTGAAAAGGTACAATAGATATGTTCGTAAGAACGATATTCAACACTCGGATAGAAATCTAGTCAAGTTTAGGAAGCAATCTAGAAGTGAAGGAATTAAAAATGGCAAGGTAAAAGGGACGTGCTACAACTGTGGAAAATCCGGGCACTACAAGCCGGATTGTCCATCTCTAAAGAAAGACAAAGATAAGGATAATGACAAGAGTCGCTCAAACAAAAAGTCCAACAAGTCTCGATGAGCATACATCGCTTGGGAAAGCGATAGTGAGTCGGAGAAAGATGATTCTTTAAGTGACGAAAGTGAATCCGTTAACTTTTGTCTTATGGCACGCCACAACAAAGCAAAAGAGATAAAGCATTCTAAATATGATCATGTTAATACTATGTCGCATTTAGAGTTACGAAAAGCTTTTGACATGTTACACTATGAGGCTAAGGAAACATTTCAACGTTTAGCCTCAAATAAAAGGATTTTCACGTATTTGGAGAAGAATGTTTCCGATTCCGAAAAGGAATTGGAAGTCCTCAAAAACTCTATAGTGGACACATCAAAAGCCAAGGTTGAAGAGGATCCTACCTCTTGGTTCAATTGGGGCTGTGACACTTGTCATATTTGGCAACGAGAGGTGAGAATCCTCAAGGCCAAATTGGACAAGGCTCTTAAGCTAAAAGTTACGTTTGCTATTGATCGATCACATTTTCGTGAGAGCATGAATAATCCATATCAAAAGTATACCTATGTGATTCGAGATAGTGATAGTAAAAGTAAATTCCAAAAGAACCATAATTGTCTTTACTGTTGTAAACCTGGTCATACTATTGCGAAATGCCGCTTCAGAAGGTTTCTTGTTCTGAAAGGCATCTACCAATGGTTGCCCAAGTGCGGTCTTGGTTTCACTCACCTTGAAGGACCTAATAAGAATTAGGTACCTACTTTCCCTTGATTGTTTTTGTAGGTACAAAGTCTTGAGACCACCGAAAAAAGATGGGTTCTGGATAGTGGCTGCTCGAGACACATGACCGGAGACATATCTCTTTTTATCGACTCTGTGGCGAAGAAAAAAGGGTTTGCCACCTACGGAGATAACAACAAGGGATAGATACTTGGTAAAGGTAGTATAGGTAACCCCTCATCCATTACTATATCTGATGTACTTCTTGTGGAAGGCCTTAGACACAACCTTTTCAGCATTAGTCAACTATGTGACAAGAATTATAAAGTATCTTTTTCAAAGGATTGTTGCATAGTTGAAGATAGCGACAAAAAGAATGTGTTTAAGGGCTTGAAGGTGAACAACGTCTATATGCTAGACTTAAATGAGGTATCGTTGAATGGAGACAAGTGTCTAGTCGCTATGGATGAAGATTCATGGTTGTGGCATAGACGGTTGGCTCACATCAACTTTGATTTGCTTAACAAAATTGTCTCTAAAGACCTAGTCATCGGCTTGCCCAAAATTAAATTCACAAAGGAGCACCTTTGTGATGCGTGTCAAATGGGGAAGCAAACAAGGATCTCATTCAAATCTAAAAACATTGTTACAACTATGAGACCCCTTGAGCTTCTCCATATGGACCTCTTTGGACCATCTAGGTTTAAAAGTCTAGGTGGTAACTATTATGGGTTTGTTATAGTCGATGATTTTTCTAGGTTTTGCTGGACCATTTTCTTAGCAAATAAGAGTGATACCTTTTCGGCCTTTGAACGATTTGCTAAGTTATCTCAGAACAAGTTAAACACAAACATTGGGTCAATTAGAAGTGACCATGGGGGTGAGTTCGAAAATCATTTATTTGAAGCATTTTGTGATTCCAACGGAATTGATCATAATTTTTCTGCACCACGTACCCCTCAACAAAATGGGGTAGTGGAACGTAAAAATAGAGTTTTGGAAGAACTTGAAAGGACTATGATCAATGATGGTAGATTACCGAAATACTTTTGGGCCGACGCCATAAGTACGGCTTGTTATGTTCTGAATAGGGTGCTCATTTGTCCTATTCTAAACAAGACACCGTATGAGCTTTTAAAAGGGCGTAAGCCAAAAAATCGCTCACCTTCGTGTATTTGGTTGCAAATGCTTTGTGTTAAACAATGGGAAAGAGACTCTTGGTAAATTCGATGCCAAGGCCGACGAAGGTATTTTTCTTTGATACTCTCAGTCAAGTAAAGCGTATAGAATTTATAATAAGAGGTTACGTGTAGTTGAAGAGTCAGTTCATGTTACCTTTGACGAGTCTTATCCGAGAAATGTCGGAGAAGGTAGTTCTTTTCATGGTGAAGGTGTACCTACTGAAGACATACTCAAGGACACTGATAAGGGAATTGATCAGCCTGAAGCAGTGCGTATTAAGGAGGAAAAGGATCACCAACCAGTAATAAGTGAGGATGATCATCATGCTGATAAAGATGAACTTCCTCCAGCTTGGAAGTCTTCAAAATACCATCCAATTGACAACATTCTCGGTGATATCTCTAACGGAGTAACTAATCGCTCTAAACTTAGTAATTTTTGCTACTACTCTGCTTTTGTATCACAAGTTGAACCTAAAAACTCTAAGGAGGCGTTACTCGATGAGCATTGGTTTCTATCAATGCAAGATGAACTAAATCAATTCAGGAGAAATGAGGTTTAGGACCTTGTCCCCCCTCCGCGAGATCATCGAGTAATAGCCACCCGATGGGTGTTTAATAATAAACTTGATGAGAATGGAGTAATAACGCATAACAAAGCGCGGCTTGTAGTGCAAGGCTATAACCAAGAGGAAGGAATCGACTATGGAAACTTATGCGTCGGTTGCCCGACTCGAGGCTATACGCCTTCTACTTGCCTATGCTTGCACAAAGAACTTTAAACTATTCCAAATGGATGTTAAAAGTGTGTTCCTTAACGGACACATAAATGAAGAAGTCTATGTAGCCTAACCTCCAGGTTTTGAATCCCACGAATATCCTGATCATGTCTATAAACTTAAATGAGCTTTGTACGGACTTAAACAAGCCCCTAGGGCTTGGTATGAACGTCTAAGCAAATTTTTACTTGATCAAGGGTATTCAAGAGGGAAGGTTGACACAACTCTCTTCATTAAACGTCAAGGAAAACACTTAATTTTGGTACAAATCTATGTTGACGATATTATTTTTGGGTCTACTAACATGACCTTGGTCAAGGAGTTTTCTAGTTTGATGCAGGGGGAGTTTGAAATGAGCATGATGGGGGAGCTCAACTATTTCCTCGGATTGCAAATTAAACAACTTGAAGAGGGCACATTCGTGAGTCAAATGAAATATTGTCTTGAGCTTCTAAAACGTTTTGACATGCTAAACTGCAAAGCACTTGATACTCCAATGCCGACAAGTGCGAACCTTGATCGTGACGAAAATGGTAAAGAAGTAGAGGTAAAAAGGTATCGAGGTATGATTGGATCCCTTCTTTATCTTACCGCATCACGTCCTGATATAATGTTTAGTGTATGCATGTGTGCGAGGTATCAGGCACATCCCAAGGAATCCCACCTAAAGGCAGTTAATCGCATACTTTGATACCTCTCTGGTACTCCAAAGTATGGGATGTGGTATTCCAAAGGTAGTGTTTGTTCCTTAGTTGATTACTCTGATTCCGACTTTGCCGGGTGCAAGTTGGATAGGAAAAGTACTAGTGGCACGTGTCACCTTTTCGCAAATTCCTTGGTGAGTTGGCATAGCAAGAAACAGGTTTCCGTTGCTTTGTCAACAGCCGAGGCGGAATACGTTGTCGCCTGTAGTTGTTGTGCTCAAGTCTTATGGCTTAAACAATAATTACTTGATTTTAACTTAAAACTTGAACGTATTCCAATTTTGTGCGATAACACTAGTGCGATTAATCTAACTAAGAACCCCGTATTGCATTCGCGCACCAAGCATATCGAAATACGCCATCATATTCTTAGGGATCATGTAGAGAAAGGTGATGTGATTTTTGAGCACGTTGGCACCAAAAATTAACTTGCTGATATTTTTACAAAACCATTAGCTACAGAGCCTTTCTTTCATATCCGTAGGGAACTTGGCATTCTCGATATCTCGGATCATGCTTAATAGTCTTTTAAGATAGTGATCTTCATATATATATATATATATATATATATATACACACACACACACACACACACACATGCTTGTTTATTCTTTTAACTAACAATGTAAAGAAATATTAAGCTATATGTGAGGGCTCTCATCGTCAATTGTGATCAAGGTAATATCGTTCCATTTCAAAGATTCTCTCTAACTAAATGTGCCATGTTGAGTGATTACATTGATGTTTGTTGCACATATTGAGCATACCTTATCCATTTAGATGTTTGATATTTTGTGTTGGCTGTCTATTTATTCAATATCATAGCTTAATTGTCACAAAATTTGATTTTTGTCTGTTTTGGTCGACTCACAAATGCTTCTGGTCGACTCATTATTGGTGCATTGTTAACATGTATTGTCGAGAATGCTCAGGTCGACCCATAGGTCGACGCGTAGCTTAAATTTTCAAAATGATCAGAAACACTGCAGTGTGCGTCGACGCACACAGACCTTAGGTTGACCGATCGCTAAAAGCTGCGAAAAACGTCTCTTGGTCACTGTGCGTTTCTTTTTAATTTTTTTTATTCTCTATGTGGCATATGCATTGTTTGGACACATTTTCACATATTCTCATCTCCTCCTCTCCTCTAACCCCTTGCGACAAAAACCCTAACCTCACTCTCATTCAAACAAAATTTGGGGTTCACAAAAATTCGTCACTGTTCATCTTCTCCTACAATGGCTTCTCGAAGAACATCTCGAAAAAGAGTCACAAGAGAGTCTGCATCTCAAGCCGGTACCTCTCAACCTCCCTCAAATCAACCGGTAACACTTCAATCTCTTCTCTCTGATAAGTATGCTGATTTATATGAAGAAAAATTGAGCAAACGGTGTGTTGTTAAGCAATTCATTTGCTATCAGGGTACTGTTGAACGCATGCGCATAGGAGATATCTTTGAATTATTGGATTTTGAAAATTTCCATGGGTTTTTATCATGTGACACTAAGTATAATGAAGATTTGGTTCGAATTTTTTACTTTGGTTTAGTTGGAAAGTTCGAGGATTACATGTTTAACTGCAAACTAGGAGATAAGACTGTCGCTAATGATCAAACTGTTTGGAGAGATTTATTCCGTATGTTTGTAACCACTGATCAACCTACTTAGTATATAACTGATACTGATCATGTTAAAGACTATGATTTTAAACAAGCACTGAACTCTATGCTAAAGAGACCATACTTGGATCAGGTTGTGGCTAACAGTCTTTTTCCCAAAACTGTGACAACTGGGAAACTGACTCATCCTGCAAGGATTTTACAGTGGATTGTTTCTCACATTCTTAGACCAAAGATAGGAGGCTACTCAAGGGTGGATCAACCTGAGGTTCAGTTGATATATGTTTTGAAGAATAAAATCAGGATTAGTTGGCCCTATTATATTGCAAGCAGAATGTATTCTCTTCGTGACTCCGGCAAGGGCATTGCGTTATCCTACACATCATTTATTCAAAAGGTACTCAATCATGCTAACATTGTTGTTCCAGGTATTCCGTACAAATCTATCACTATCAATCAAGAATTTTGTCAGAAAACATTAACTATGATGGGTCATGTGTGGGATGTCAAAGACAAGAGGTATAAGTATGTGATGAAAGAAAACACTGTGGTATTGGAAGAAGAATCTGAGGAAAGTGACGAGGAAGAAGAAGACGAGAATGAGGAAGAAGGTGAGGACGAACAAAGCAATTCTGAAGAGGAACAAGGGGATAATGATCAACAACAACAAATGGATATTGGTGTTGAAGACAATAGTGCTTGGATGCCTAACTCGTCTGCTATGGTGTCAGAGGAAGCCCCTAAATGGAACCAATGGCAATATACAGGTAGTTATATGCCTCAATCATCTCCAATGGAAGCAGAAGTTGACCAAGGATGGGGTCAATGGCAATATAATGGATGGACAACTCTTGGTTCCAACTATATGCCAACAACTCAAGGGTTGGACTATCAGGAGTCCTATTGTACTCCTCCTTCTCCTCTGTGTCCTCAACAAAACAATGAGGATATCCTTGAACTTGTGAGGACCATGCATCTTGATCAACAGAGGTTTGTCGCTGCTCAAGAGGAAAGGTTTCAATCCTTGCAGGAAGAGTTTCAGAATCACACCACCAACTTTGACGCCTTTGCTACTAATGTGATTGGTAAGTTTAACACTATGGCTGAAACTTCTACAACTCAGCACCGTGCTCTCACCAACAGCTTTAACATCCTGAATCAATCATTGTTAAAGTTGACTGAACAGATGTATATGCAACCTCCACCACCTCATCATCCTCACCAGTTTCGCGGGCGGGGACACTCATTTAAGGGGAGGAGGCCATGAGAATCATCCTTTATTTCGCATCATGTTTTTTTTATGCTTTGTTTCTTGCAATATTTTGGGTTTATGACTCAAATATGTTGATTTTAGCTCTGTGTGTCTTCTTTTTGTACTGCTTTATCGTACCTGTTGCGGTTAAAATAGGATAACAAGCTATTAATTAACTTGCATCATATTTCTTTTACAACCGACTTTGATTTATCCAAAGGAAAGGTTCAAGATCGTTAAAAAACCTTAAGGGGGGAGAATCTAAGGTTCGGGGGTTGGTTACGCCTAGGGAAGGTATTAGCACCCTAAGTATCTGTAGTACTCTACAGAAACCTCTTGTTCTAATGTTATCTTATGTTTGCTAAAGGTTCTATGCTAAAGGTTGAAACCCTAGGGGTTAGTATCTAAGTATACTCGACAAAGCATCGCACTTTGCGCCTACGTATCCTCGGGTGTAGAATCAGAGTATGCGTAGTTCTACTTCTACTGAATGATTGACTATGGTCAATATTCAGAGGGGAAATGAGTACAAGCTCATTGCAGAGTTTAAGAACTCTCTAAGTCTAGTTGTAATGGTCCTATGTTATGTTTAGTTAGTAGGGGAAGTGATGATTCATTATGATGAATATCACTAAGAGTTTAAGAACTCCTTCCTAAAGCTAGTTGTGATTTCTATGGCTCTGATGAGGCCAAGAAATAAAGTTTTCTCCTAAGAGGTTGCTTAGGTTAAGGTGGGAGCTATGACTTTAAGAGCCAATGTTAATCACCTTCCTTTGGAATGTAGGGAAAATAACAGTTATAAGATAATATAACAATAGATAAAGACATGATAAAAGATAAAATATTTATAATATGATGAGATGAAAGCAACACAAGCATAAGGATGGCAAGATGCTTCATGATAAAGTATGGATAAGATGGATATGATCATTATAAGGGCATAACAATATGTTTCAATCTTAAGGAAGACAAACATAAAGAACCCTCATAAGATAAAGAGAAAGATATTAATCAAAGATGATATTTAAAGGAAAAAAAAACATCAAAGTCAAATATATGATAAATCAAACATGGATGGATTAGTTCAAGACTTAAACAAACATTAGTGAAATAACACTCATAGGGTCAATAAAGATGCTCATAAATAAATGTTAACAATTAATCCAAAGGTGATAAACAATTAACAATTAATAATTAAAAAATATATATATATATTGATAATTAAAATTTAAAAGTTAACAATTAACAACTAAATTATGACACAAATTAATAATTAAAAATTGAAATACAAATGGATTAACAATTAACAATACAATTAACAATTAGCACAAGGAGTTTAAAATTAAAATTAACACAACAATTACAATTAAAATAAATTGCTAATTAAAAATAAAGATTAAAAATATTTTGGAGTTTTGGAATAAAGAAGAATATTTTAAGCAAAATAAAATAAATAAAATAAAAATGAAGTTTTTAAAATGAAAAGATTTGAAATTAAAGAAAGTTGAAATAGAAACGCAGGGGGTGCATTAGTAAAATAGACTAGTTAAGAAAAACAAAGGGATGAAAATTGGGCTGAAAGGGGGGGGGGGGTTGAAATATCAAAAAGGGCGCAAGGCCCAGGAGGGAAAAAAAAGAACCAGGCGAAATAATAAAAAAAGTCCAAAAGGGTTGATCCGCAGGATCGAACCCAGGTCATGTGAGTGAAAGGCAAGGCAAGTGCATGTGTGTGACCATTGGGACGGCGTGTGTATCCGGTAAATATACGCTTCAGTTACGTTATAAGCCAAACAAAACCATGAAAATTCATTTAATGGAGAAACACATGCGTGCTACTGAACGTGTAACATACATGACATCAATTGGTCATTGCTTATTTAAATTCGCTACAAAACAAAATCCAATACCAGCCAATCACACGCGTGCATGAAAACTAAAAAATGCAGGAACCAAATACACCATCGTATTTCATTTGAAACCACAAAACACACATCAAACTTCCATCTCACATAAAAACCTCAATACATGACCAAACATTATGAAATAAAATGCTAAACTGAAGTACTCGGAACATAGAACACAATGAGGCCATAATTTAAACAAGTTAGTGACTATCTCATGAGCGAAAAACAAAGGAAAACCACTCTTCCAAAACCAAAACTCAGTCCAAGAAAAGTGAGAAACCAACTTCTATTTCAAAACTGAACCAAACATACTTATCTCAAAACTTAACAACAACATATAGTAGGAGCAAGTTACAGCTCAGAAACTCATTCAAATGATACATGAACAAACATCAATATTTAAAACTCAAAACATAACCAACAACAAACCAGCATATGCAAAACTCACATATTCTCAACCTGTCTTCTAAACATACTATCCTCAACACACAGCTGGTCATGAGTTGAAAGGTAACATCAATATACCACTCACAAACAAGATAAACAATAGTTCAAAGACCTCACAAAACCATACATGTGTCTGCAAAATCTAGCCATGATAAAAAATGCACAAGAACAACACAAACCTTAGCAGCATATTATCACATAAGTTAACACATATCATGCATTCAAAGATCATCATCTTGGTGCTCATACGATCAAGGTCAAAACCATCCTAATATCACATATTCTAACATGGATTCATAGTTGGTGTTCATGGCAACATCTATATCTATATCATGCTGTTATAAAAGAGGTATGCAAACCTAAAAAATGGACTCAACAGAGGCATATAGTAATGTGTAAGAGCATACATAAATGATGGTTATTCAAAGATAAACAACAACAATTACAGTCACGAACCAAACACTTAAGTCATGCAACATAGAAATGAAATCCATAAACATGATACTAAGGAGTTAAGAGATGCTTACCTGGTGTCCAAGTGAACAAACAAGAACTCTTTCCTTCTGCAGCTAGCTCGTGAGCTTCTCAAAGTGTTTTTTTTAGAGTGGTTTGGTGTTGATTGTTGATGAAAAATAAATGAGAGAAGGGTCCTTTATATAGGGAGTTCAACTGGTCCATAGCCTTGATGATACATGGGGTAATAGTTTTGTTTTAGTGAAAAAGAGATCTCAAGAGATCTTACACGCATGGCCCCTCCAACTTCTCAGTCTTGAGCCAAGTGAGAAAATATTGGTTGCTTGTTGTGTGTCCTCAGGTAGAGGAAAAGTTCATGAACCAATATGTTATAGCATCCAAAACACTTTACACGATGCTCCTAGCTTGTTTGCAGCATGGTTTCAACTTTAACAAGTACAAGAGGGTTGTATTTTGGAGATTTTTCTTGCACGGTTTTGTTGGTAAAGCAACGTTGGAATTTGATGAGAAAATTCAGTACAATGTACTTGATAAAAGGTGTTCAGACTTTGGTTCAAGTTGTGATTCAAAGTGAAGCATGGCTTGGAATGAAATGAACAAAGTCGTGGACCTCCATCACACGATAACTACCTAAACCAATGAGCCAAGTGAAACGACTTTTTAATCCTCTTGAAAATGGCATGGAGAGGTGTGACATTGATGTTATTGATAAGTTAAAATAAGGCTTAGAAACACGTGAAAGATCATGGTAATGTTTGGGGCACATAAAGAACTAAATTCTGAATTTTCTAAGTGCACTCAACATTTCATTGTGACCACTTTAGTGCATGATATCTTGGTGACCATTAATCCAACTTATGAGATTTTTGCTTCTATGTAAATTAGGCATTTGATAGATCAATTTCTATGTGGAAACGATCTTGAGATAAGTTTGGCAATATTGAGAAAGAATGCACTAAAGTCATGCGCATGGGCAAACCAAAAGACTTAGAAAATATTTCTAATTTATTGGATTTTACACTTTGAATCACCCATCTTTAAAGAACCATAACTTGAGAATGGATTATTCAAATGAGATATTCCACACATGGTTGGAAAGCTCTCATCATGCTCTACAACTTTCATTTGGGACCCAAGTCTTGACTCCAAATGGAAATGGGTGAAAAATGAGGTTAAAGTTAAGAAAAAGAGAGATGAAAAGTGCTGAAAATTTTCTAAGTGTTTGGTCAAAATATCTTGCAAGCCTCATAACTCAAAAACCAAGCATTTTTGGACAAAAAGTCATATGGAACAAATTGAAGGTCTTGAAAAGAGCTTTCCAATGAACTTTGAGTCACTCCAATTGGGTGTGTGGTTTAGGAGTTATGGTCATTTCAAATTATGCTATTAGGGGAAAAATCTCACAAATGACACCTTTCTTGGTCAAAACCCTATTTCTCTTACAAGAAACCTCATGAAACTTGATATGGATACTTTGAATACCTCATGAGATATCATATGATGATTAGAACCATTGACACTTCATTTGAACCAAAAATTCCAAGGATTAAGGTTTCAGTCAAAACCCTAATTTTGACTATGAATGCATTGAGGTCACATCTTGTAAAATTGCTTCTTGCTTCTCATCTAAAGGTCTTAGGAGACTCTTGAGGATTTTTATAAACCAATAGAACCAAGAATTAGGGTTTGGGAGTTCATCTTGATGAAAATCAAAGCCATTGACTGATAAGTGTCACAGAAACCCTAATTTGGAGGTATAATGAGGCCGAGGCTTAAACTTCTCTCGTTGAGGACCCATAGACCTTGGATTCTTGTTGAATGATGTCTCTTGGATGTGGATGACCTTAAGTGGTAAGTGAAACACACAAATCTTGACTTGATAGAGCCAATTTCGTAGTGATTTCTTCAGAGCAAAACCCTAATTTCAAAGTTCTTGCACTGGAGCTCTTTTGTTGACTTGACTTGCCTCAAAACAACTTGTGGCGCTTCCTGGTGATATGCAAACCTAATTTGAACACAAAGAAACAAACTGCAAGATATGGGTTAGCTCAGACAATGTAGAGATGATTGACCTAAGATGCACAAAAGCTGGATGACATCTAAGGGTAAAAATTTAGGGTACAACAGTTACCCCTATTTAAATAGCTTCACCAGATGGCACGGGGAACGGAGATTCCAGGGGCATCAAGGTGAAAGGTATTTAAATATAGCAAACCAACATTTTTTCCCTTAGATGGAATGCAAATGCCAAGGACAAGCGAGAGACATGCAAATGCTGACATGCCATGAACTTCTAAAATGATGATATGATGCCAGGAAGGATGCAAAAGATGCAGACAGACCAGACACCTAAAAGACAACAGAAAGAAAACACACACAAAAAACTTTGCCGGGGAAAGACGAAAGCTAGTATCCACAAGAAAAACTCACTGGGGATACAGGCTAACCAACGAAAGAGACTCATTGGGGAGAAGACCACAGACAATCTCCATTGGGGAAGAAAGATCCGGGGAGATAGACTACCCGGGACAAAACAAACCCACACTCTTCTTGGGCACGAAACCAGAAAGAAAACCTGATCACGGGGATCAGCCTAAAAAGACAGACAACCAAACAAAGACCTCCTGGGGATCTTATACTGAAGAGTTCAAAATGGGATCTTCGAGAAAAGCCAGGAAGACAGAGACAAACTATGCGCACCAGATAGGAGCCTTATAAGGTTGAAGAAATTTGTTCCAAGAAGCTTAGCTTAAAGCAAGTTTTCAAAAATCCAAGGTAAGGGTTCAATGTCCGACACGATTTTAAAACAAAAAGACAGTGCTTGACACGATTCAAACAAAGTCCCAGTTCAAGTTCGACACGATTAGAACAAGAACGGTTTTAAAACACGGGACAATGCTTGACACGATTCAAGCAAGGTCCAAGTTCAAGTTTGACACGATTCAAACGAGAACAATTTTAAAACAAGAGGCAGTGTTCGACACGATTCGAACAAAGACTCTGTTCAGGTTTGACACGATTCAAACAAGAATATGTTTTAAAACAAGAAGACAATGCTTGACACGATTCAAACAAAGTCCAAGTTCAAGTTTGACACGATACAAACGAGAACACACAAGACAATGCTTGACACGATCCAAACAAAGTCCAAGTTCAAGTTTGACATGATTCAAACAAGAACACACAAGAAAATGCTTGCCACGATTCAAACAAAGTCCAAGTTCAAGTTTGACACGATTCAAACAAGAACACACAAGACAATGCTTGACACGGTTCAAACAAGGTCCAAGTTCAAGTTTGACACGATTCAAACAAGAACACACAAGACAATGCTTGACACGATTCAAACAAATTCCAAGTTCGAGTTTGACACGATTCAAACAAGAACACACAAGACAATGCTTGACACGATTCAAACAAAGTCCAAGTTCCAGTTTGACACGATTCAAACAAGAACACACAAGAAAATGCTTGACACGATTCAAACAAGGTCCAAGTTCAAGTTTGACACGATTCAAACGAGAACAACTTTACAAAATCTTTAAAGTTAAACTTCTTGGGGCAACAACAAAAAGGTTTAAAGATTCAAATCTGGCGCGCAAAGGTTAAGACCAAACAAGCACGACACAAAGCAAACCGGGAATGTTTTTACTTCACTGGGGAAATAAAGACAGACACAAACAAAAGACCACAAGCAACACAAAGCACAAGGAGCGAAGATGCTAGGGACATGATGCATATGTTTAGCTATATGCTAGAAACGACTTGAACGCGCAAAACAGGAAAGAAGAAAGGAAAGCACAAGCCAACACTCTGAAACCCAAACATCAAGGATTACCGGGGCAATCTTCGTTTCACTGGAGATGGCAGATCCATGCCAAAAATACAGTACCGCTAATTCTTCTTGTACAAATTTGATTCCAAAACGTCTTAATTCCAGAGTAAAACTTAATTTATCTTTGCGTTTTCTTAGAAATTGCAACATTTCCGTTTTCAAAAAGATCAAGTGAAGATGACAAAGTTTTGTAAAATAAAGATGTTAGTGTAGTAAACAAGAAGATGGTTCAAATGCTGATATTCATTGAAAAATGGCGACTTGCCAAATAGCAGAGTCCCATGAAATATTACAAATGCAACAAAATGGCAATTTAGCAAAGATTACATTGTATTGAATGACCTATAACCCTAATGACTAAGGACTCCAGTTGTAGCAGAACTTGAGCCCCCTTGGGGATTCCTGGATACCGGTGAGGTGTCCTTGTCTCAAGCATAATACTCCCGCACCGAATCAGCATTCACAGGATGCGCAAGCTGTTCACCGTCCATAGTTGTAAGAAATAGAGACCCTCCTGAAAACACTGTCTTGACCACGAATAGACCTTCATAATTGGGTGCCCATTTCCCACGGGCGTCTCTTTGCGACGGCAGAATCTTCTTAAGTACCAATTCCCCTACTCGGAATTCCTGAGTGCGAACCCTTTTATCAAATGCTCTCTTCATCTTCTTCTGGTACAACTGACCATGACACATGGCTGTCAGACGCTTCTCATCAATTAGATTCAGCTGAGTGTATCTCTCTTGAACCCATTCAGCTTCATCGAGCTTTGTTTCCATCAATATCCTCAGAGAAGGTATCTCAACTTTTATAGGGAGGACAACATCGATTCCATATACCAACGAAAAAGGGGTTGGCTATGTTGATGTTCTGACGGACGTTCTATATCCATGTAGTGCATATGGCAACATCTCATGCCAATCCTTGTATGTTTTGACCATTTTCTGGAGAATCTTCTTGATATTCTTGTTTGCAGCTTCGACCGCTCCGTTCATCTTCGGACGATACGGTGAAGAGTTATGATGCTCAATCTTGAAGTCAACACACAACTCCTTCATGGTTTTGTTATTCAGATTAGTTCCGTTGTCCGTTATGATTCTGCTCGGAATCCCATAACGACAAATGATATTGTTCTTAATGAAGCGGGCAACTATTTGCTTAGTCACATTCGCATAAGAGGCGGCTTCCACCCACTTGGTAAAGTAATCTATAGCCACCAAAATGAAGCGATGCCCATTAGACGCTTTAGGCTCAATTGCCCCAATCATATCGATGCCCCACATAGAGAACGGCCAGGGCGATGATATCACATTCAATGGAGTAGGCAGAACATGCATTTTGTCCGCATAAATCTGACATTTATGGCATTTTCTAGCGTACTGGATGCAATCAGTCTCCATAGTCAACCAATAGTATCCAGCCCTCAAAATTTTCCTAACCATGGCATGTCCATTGGCGTGAGTGCCAAAAGCTCCTTCATGAATATCATGGATCAGTAGGTCTGCTTCTTTCTTATCGACACATCTTAACAAAACCATATCATGATTCCTTTTGTACAGTACACCATTGCTGATGAAGAACTTGGCTGACAATCTTCACAGAGTCTTCTTATCAAGAGCGGAAGCGTTGGCGGGATATTCTTGATTCTTTAGGAAGTTCAAAATGTCATGAAACCAAGGTTTTCGGTCTGATTCTTCTTCAAATGACTGGCAGTAGGCGGGCTCAGTCCTCCTTCCAATACTGATTACTGGATATTCGTTGATAAGTCTAACTTGCCACATCGAAGCTAGTGTTGCTAAAGCATCAGCCACATGATTCTCAGTACGTGGCACATGGCGAAAAGTTATCTCATCAAAACACTTAATCAACTCCAAGGCATATGCCTGATAAGGGATAAGCTTCTCATCTTTTGTTTCCCACTCGCCTCTGATTTGATAAATGACTAAAGCAGAGTCACCCATAACCTCAAGAAAACAGATTCCAAGATCGATTGCAGCTTCCAAACCCAGAATGCATGCTTCATACTCAGCAATATTATTCGTGCACCCAAAATCCAATCTAGCTGTAAAAGGGGTGTAGCCACCTTTAGGATTAATTATGACAACACCTACTCCATGCCCCTTGTAATTGGATGAACCGTCGAACATCATCTTCCACCTATACTCAGCCCTGGGATCTTCTTCAGAGCTTGACTCTTCACAATCTTTCACTGCCATAAAATCCTCGTCCGAGAAATCAAACTTGAGTGGTTCATAATCTTCAACTGGTTGATTGGCAAGATATTCTGAAAGAACACTTCCTTTAATGGCCTTTTGAGTGACATACTGAATGTCATATTCAGATAATAACATGTGCCAGCGAGCAAGTCTACCTGTTTGAGCAGGTTTCTCGAAAATGTACTTTATCGGATCCATCTTGGAAATCAACAAGGTAGTATGACAAATCAGGTACTGTCTCAGACGTTTGGCGGCCCAAGCCAGAGCGTAACAAGTCTTTTCAAGTAGTGAGTAACGACTTTTACTATCTGCAAACTTCTTACTCAGATAATAAATTGCATGCTCTTTCCGGCCAGTCTCGTCATGCTGTCCCAAAACACAACCCATAGATTCTTCCAAAATAGTCAAATACATAAAGAGAGGTCTTCCGGGAACCGGAGGAACCAGAATAGGAGGTTCTTGGAGATAACTTTTGAGCTTCTCAAAAGCCTGTTGACATTCAGCATTCCATTCTACTGGCTGATTCTTACGGAGTAATTTGAAGATTGGTGCACATATCGGAGTCATGTTGGAGATGAACCTGGAGATGTAATTCAAACGACCCAAAAATCCTTTGACTTGAGATTTAGTTTGTGGAGCTGGCATTTCTTGAATTGCTCGTACTTTATCTGGATCCACTTCAATGCCCTTCTGGCTGACAATGAAACCCAATAGCTTCCCTGATCTGACTCCAAAGGTACACTTTGCAGGGTTTAACCTCAACTGATACTTTCGAAGTATCCTAAACAATTTTAACAAGTGGTCTACGTGATCCTCCTCACTCTGTGATTTAGCTATCATATCATCTACGTACACTTCGATTTCCTTGTGGATCATATCATGGAACAGGGTTACCATAGCTCTCTGGTAAGTTGCCCCGACACTCTTCAATCCAAAAGGCATAACCTTATAACAATAAGTACCCCACGGGGTGATGAAAGTAGTCTTGTCCATATCAGCTGGATCCATTCTAATCTGATTGTAGCCTAAAAAACCATCCATAAATGAGAACATTGCCAAATGAGCCGCGTTGTCTAGCCTTGTTAAGATCCCTATAATCCACGCACATTCGTACCTTTTTATTCTTCTTCATATCTGGAACAATATTAGCCACCCACTCTGGATATTTCAAAACAGCTAAAAATCTGGCATCCAATTGTCTCTTATTTCATCTCGGATTTTGAGGGCCATGTCAGGATGACTTCTGCGAAGCTTTTGTTTTACTGGGGAGCACTCAGGTTTAAGCAATAACTTATGGACCACAATATCTGTATCTAAACCAGGCATGTCTTGGTAGGACCAAGCGAACACATCTGCATACTCCTCAAGGAGTGAAATCAACCGCTGTCTAATTTCTGGCTTCAACGATGCCCCAATCTTAACCTCTTTCTTCTCTTCCTCAGTGCCAAGATTGATGACATCCACCTGCTCTTCATGAGGCTAGAGATCTGTATACTGGTAATCACACATATCTGCTAGATCCTTGGGAACTTCATAATCTTCTTCCTCCTCAGCTTGATAGACAGGGGAGTCGAAGTCAATGGTAAGAGCAAGGTCATTGAATACAATAGGTTTATGATTCATTCTGCATAATAGAATGACTTATATTATTAAAATGCACAACAATTCAAGAACATACGAGATGAAGATGTTTTTGTTTTGAAAAGATTTCCGTTTTTTAGAAACGGAATGCAATAAAGTAAAGACAACGAGAGTTTTAGCAAAATGTCATTTCATTGATTAAGATATTGAAAACGGAGGCCCGTACAAAATAATCCACTAGCTTTGGGCAAGACTAGGGAAATGAAAACAACAAATCAAAACAAGTTACTCTGGTTCTGGGTACATAGTTGGGATCTCAACAGACTCCCAATTGCTTAAAGCGCCCTCCTGGCGAAAAACCAAACGATCAATATCTTCCTCTTCTTCAGCACTTCCAATGATTGCGTGGACCTGATGTCCACCTCTGACAAATGTTTCCTGCACAGTCTTTATCTTCATCCTTCTTCTTCTTGTACTTGAAGCAACCTCATCTTCCAGAGTTGGTCTGTAACCCAACCCTTGGTGTCGGTCCCTCTTCTCAATATCGATAACTTCGCCCCAACCTGCAGGCACGCCTTCTTGAAGGGCAGACTGGATACTTTTATACGAAGCAAAAGATAGATACTTTGGTACCTGTAATACCCCAAATTTTGACCACTAAAGTTTCCCATCATTGTGCAATTCATCATCACAATATGGATGAATCATCATGCCTCATCAATCTCCTCAAGGAATTGTTGAGCATTGACTGCAATCATAACTAGGGTTTCAAGCCCTCTCTGAGCCTTAGACAAGAGATAAATCAAGGAATGACTTGATCCTTAAACTTGTCTAACTTCTCAAGCATCCATAATGGATCAAAAGGACTCCCACTTCAAGGATTAAGCACAATGCTGCTCCCTTCTAGGTGGATCAAGCCTCCAGATCGACTGTGTCACCAAATTTGGGTTTTGATCGCCCAGGGCCTCCAGATGAAAAAATTTCATCTGGGCACAAGCCAATGATCCAAAACCTAACCTAATATACTTCATGGGACCTCATGAACCCAATCATCAAGTCAATCATGCCTCAGGGGATGCATACATCAAAAATCAGGAATTAGGGTTTCTTGACCTAATTCACCCCTAAGTTGACTTTTGGGACAAATCATGAGCCAAGACCTCAAGACATGATTTGAAGGTCTTTGATATACCATATTGATCCATTTGGAACAATGGATTAATCCAAGAAGCTTGAGCAACAAGTTTCAATTTCATCTGCACCACAATTAGGGTTTCGAGAGAAAAGTCAACTGTAACTTTGACTTTTGACCTGGACATGCTCCCAAACCCTAATACATGATTCAATATACCCTATGACACCCTTGGAACATGTCCATCAAGTTTGATTTAGGTCAAGGACATGATTTCCTGAAGAATTGCACAGTTTGGAATTCATCTGATAAAAAGTCAACTGTGCACAAAAGTCAACTTTGACTTTTTGAGATTTTTCACCAAAATGGATTTTTAACCCTAAAATGATGTTAATGTATGATTTGAATCATCATTCATCAAGAAAAATCAAGAAAAGTTGAATAACTTGTAAAAGGGGTAACCATAAAAACTTAGAAATTTTTCTAAGTTAAAAATAAAGTGGCTAAGGTACCAACTTTGGAGGACCATAACTCCTAAACCACAAGGCCAATTTTTTCCATCCAAAGCTTGATTTGTAGACCTCATTATCATCTACAAAAGCTTCAACTACAAGTCATTCCAATTCATTAAGGATTTTGAGTTATGGAGTGATCAAAGTGGCTGAAAAGTGAAAATGTCACTTTTTCCAACACTTAGTGAAATTTTTGCCAAATGTAGAGGGATTTTTCACTTGGAATCAAAAGAGATCAAAACCAAACTTGTTCAAACAGATGTTGTATCATGTTAGGGCTTTCCAAAATGGCCAAGAACATTTCCAAATTCAACCTACATCATGAGATACAACATTGGCAAGTTGCCTTGCTGAAATCTGTCAAAGCAAGGCAGAATTTGCATTTTGGCTCGATTTGCCAAAATCAGCCAATTTCAATAGTTCCTATCCACTTGGACACCTCTGAGGATTGAATCCAAAGGGGACAATCACTGAGCCAAGCCTCCAAGGTCCAAGGAACAAGGAATAACATGTTGAACCTAGAGTTGCCAAAATAGGGACAAGACTCCAAATTTGGAATGAAGCATTCAATGGAACCATCAAGGTGGCATGGACTGAGCCATTCTCATCTGAAATCAGTCAAGACTTATCCAAGACCAAGGGAACCACAACTCTGAGCCCTAACCTCTTGTCAATGGCTAGAGGAGACTTGATTTCTCATTGGACAACATTGGCCAAACCTACTTACCAGCTGCCATTCACTATTGCAGCCAAAACAAACTTGCTCTACTATAAATAGAGCTCAATTGTGTTCAGTTTGAGTACACCAAAGCCATCAAATAGATGCTTTCCTCAAAATCTCTTCTTTCACTCCAATTTTGCCTTCAAAGGCAAGTCACTATCGGGTTTTGAGTTTGAGAGCAATTCCCATCAAACCAATCACTCACACACCTCACATACATCATATAGAAGGGATCCAAACACTCAAACAACATCTGGAACACTGATTTCACAAAATCACCAGCTGGTTGCTCAAGGTTTTAACCAAGTTGCAGCTGAGGTACCATGGAGTGATCCAGCCCATTTCAATCAACCCCAAGCATTCAAACACACTCCATATGGTGTAGGGAAGCTGTTCAGATCATCACAACTCATCTGTAACACCTCCAACCCAGAATTTGATTTGCTCTTGCTGTCACGACTTGGAGGTAATCACATACTTGGTCATCTCTCAATCTATGCATATTTCCTCGCACAATAATTTGGCCATATGTTCATAATCATGCATGGAATGTTTTCCCTTAATTAATTGCATTGTTTGAATCGTGTATAAAAAATCCCAGCCTTCATGCAGAAATTAGGGTTCTTGAGGATTCTTCTTGATTTCTTGTTGTATGTTTAATTTAAATGAAATTAAAGTACATAGACATGATCGTGAGGTTGAAACGAGTTGATTGGTATGTGGATTACATGATATGATTAAGTATTAAGTGAGATTGGATAGAAAATGCAAATCTGAGAATCCCAGAACACGCGCGTGTTCTTCAGCTTGTTCTTGGCGCCATTTTTCCAAATTTGAATATTTGAATTTTGTGATTTTGTTTAATTGATTCAAAAATTAATTTCTCTCTGAGTTTTAATGATTTTGAGTTGATTCTTTTTTTAGATAATTCACAAAAATGTTAAAATATTTTATTTTCCCAAAAAATCCCAAAAGTATTATTTATTTTATATAATTGATATTTTTGCAAAGAATTAATGTTTTAATTGTTTTTAACATTTGAAATATTTTTTCCACAATGATTTTGCAACTTTTGATGCTTTCTAATTATTTTGTAGGTCAATACTTAATTTTTGAAGCATTAATCCAAGATCAAAATTTGTTTCCCATGTGTTAAACAATTTTTTATCAATTTAATTGAATTTTTATTCAATTAAATACATTTTTTGGAAATAAATTAGGGTTTTGGATTAATTCAGCCCTCATAAATCATTTTCAAAAACATTTTGGGCCTCTTGAGAGAGTGTAAGACCCACACACCCCTTGTACAAAAACATTTTGGGCCTCACTCATTGTATAAGTCCCTCTGTACAAGTTAAACGGCACGATCGTCGTCTGTTTAAAAATAAACCATCTGGGCCTCTCCTTGAGCTATAAGACCCATTCAAAACTTTTTGGGCCTCTATTAGAGTGTAAGACCCAACCCCCTTTTAACCAAAATCATTTTGGGCCTCACTGATTGTATAAGTCCCTCTGCGTTAAAAGAAAACCTCGGCGCGATCGCCATTTTTAACGAAAAGTCAACTGGGCCTACCCTCGTGTTATAAGCCCCACTCTTTTTCTTTAAACCTTTTTGGGCCTCTTGAGAGAGTGTAAGACCCATCCCTCTGTACAGAAAAACTTTTTGGGCCACAGTCACTTGTATAAGTCCCTCTGTACAAATTCACCGGTAAAACCTTGGGCCTCTCCTTGAGCTGTAAGCCCCAAATCTTTCTTTTTCAAAGCACTTTCTCCTTTGATTTTGAATATACTGTTGTTTTCAATCTTTATTTGTTGAACAACTAACTAAACAGCATGGAAGCTCTACAACCGAGTAAGTGTTTATCCGCTTTCATTTACTGCTTTCATATATAACTGTATTGTGGGGCTGCTCACTGTAAGTCTCCTTTCATAAACTCATATCAACTGTGTAATAATAGTATAGATATTTTGAGTTTCCCCGGCAACTACGTCTAGAACCTGGTAAAGTCGTCTTGTTTATTCGTAGAAATAGACGCCTAGATCCCCAATAGGAGCACCAGATACAGTCTTCTCTTCGGCTGTCCTCCTTAGGAATCATCAAGAAACTCTACTCCCCAAGATGAATGTATTCTCCGTGAATGGCATCTTTGAGTTTCTTCCAAATTCTCGAGCGTTCCTGACTCGATCTATTCCTTGTGAATAGCTTGCCTTGAATGTCTCGGGGTTTGGGAACCCACTACGGTCATAATCTTGGACCTTAACTAAGGGACCCTCTTTAAAAGTTAAAAGTCGCTGGATAGTAAACCTAGCACGTTTACTAGTGGTTTTTATCTTTAAAAGAGTCATCTCTCCGAATGGAAAGGAGATGATGGACACACGGGCATCTTAAAAGCATCGGCCTCCTCTTGGGCATCGTACAAGGACCCGTCGACTTCTTAGAAGTATTCACAGCCTCCTCTTAGGCTTCGTATAATGATCTCTTCCTCCGGGAATGATAGCCTTCTCTTGGGCTTCGTACAAGGACCGATCGGCTTCTTAAAAGCTTCCAGCCTCCTCTTGGGCTTCATACAAATTGTCCCGACGACCTTCTAGAGGTATAGGAACAGAACTTAGTAATCTTAATAGAGCAGTCCTTTCCAGAGTCTACTACTGTTTCTCAAAGCATAGTACAAAGGATAAAACTCTAGACTTGGACAGTCTATTTCCTTGAGTCTCAAAGACATTCTCAAGTGACCTTTCGTTAAAATAGGAAGGAAACCCGTAGACTCGGATAGTCTCATTACCCTTTGGATTTCCCCGTTTCCTTAAAGAACAGAGAACAATCCCGATCCTCAGATCAAACCCATGAGTACAGTGCTGCTCATATAAGAACTGATTTTCTCTCTAAAAATCAGTATACTGGACCTGTCACTTAACTAAAACGGTCACCAGCAGATAGCCTCCTCTTGGGCTTTGTACAAATGATTCTCCCCAGCGGAGCAAACCTTTTTAGCCTCTCTCTCGGGCTTTATACGAGATACAAAAAGGTTCTTATTGAGCCAAACAAACTTTAGCCTTCATCTCGGGCTTTGTACGAGATACAAAAAACACTCTCTTGTTGAGTATAAAAGATTCCCCTGTAGAGTCAAAACCTTTCAGCCTCTCTCTCAGGCTTTGTATGAGACACATAAAAGACTCCCTCGTTGAGTCAATCACCCTTTTAGCCTCTCTCTCGGGCTTTGTACGAGACACAGATAGCCTCCTCTTAGGCTTTGTATAATGATTTTCCCAAGCGGAAATTAGCCTCCTCTTAGGCTTTGTATAAGAAAACCACTGGTTGATCCAATAAACCTTTTAGCATCAAACCTGTGCCTCATTCACAGTACACAAACATCAACAACTCCTTCCCTTTCATCTAATCGCTGTAAGCGGCAAGCCTCTGGATCATTTACATCCATGCCACTGTCCTTCTTTTAGCATGAGGAATTCCTAAGGAAATATGGCGTTGCTCTCTACACAGAGTTAAAGTCTTCTCCTTCAGGTTAAAACCCTTTCTTCGGAAATTATGGCATTGCTCGGATCCGCGTATCCCAATTAAAGTAATTCTCATTTTTCCCTCTTTAGAGATGACAAACTCTCTCTAAAGTTTAGACCTTTCAGCTTCACATCTTTGGCTTTAAACAAGATACAAACAACCTTTCGCTTCACGTCTTGGGCTTTGAACAAGACACCAAAAACCAATTTCCTCCCATAGAATAGGAGGAACTACGATCGCTCTGATTTCCCTGTTTCGGTAAATGGGAATACGTAGGCATAAGATTGAAAGAAAAATCTTAGCGAGCACACTAAACAAAAAAACCAAATCCCATCACTCAAAAGCAGTAATTCAAAAAACATCAGTCCTAACATCCTAACCCTTATTCCCCGTCAGAAACCCCTTTGCCTAGATAAAAAGAAAGAAGACCGTATTGGCGAAAATACAAATAACCAGTACAAAGGCCCCCCACATTGTAGCATTCGTAACTTAACAGACCGCTGTTTAAACTCGTCATGCAAGCAGGGTTAATTGGAGACATCTATTTCCCTTCCTTCATCAGCTTTAATAGGATAAAAAATGAATCGACCTGTAGTAAACTCAACCGCAGAGAGCGACCATTGCTTAAGAACCACGTCCAAAATCACTCGCTACAGAAAAAAGTGGCGCCCACCGTGGGGCCTCCTCTTGACTTTTTTTCTTTCTTTTTCTTCACTTATATGAATACCACATATTGGGGCTTTCGCCGGGGAATCCATTTCTGTCAGGAACTTAGGATCTTTAGCTTCATAGGTCTAGGATGTTTAAGATAAATATATATACTGCTTTTCCTAATTGCTATACGTGTTTATTTTTCTGCTAATGGGAATGCGGGTGATGCCGTATGTGGAAAGATTGAGTATACACCTTGAAAAGCCAACCCTTTCGTAGTGCGGAAGCTATCGAAAATAGCTGTTACGCGATACTACCCTCATTTGAGGCTGGTGATCTATTCTCAGTGAATAGTACTTACTCTAAGATTGCACACAACTCGCTGGCGATCCGCTTGTTGTCTGCCTTCCTGGGAGGAGCTAATGATAATGATTACAGGTACAAAAATCACCTTAGTAAACCTTTGGGGATGGGTAGAGCCTTGACTTCATGACAACGACCCTCTGACCCCATGTTTTTTCAATGTTTTTGTGTGCTGCATTCATGCATTCATTTAAAAAACATTAAAACATTCAAAAAACTTTCTCTTCTAGTCTCTCTGTTTTTCAAATTAAACTAAGACTGTGATTGCAAATATCAGAGAAAAGGATTACACCGATGGATTTCGGTAGAAGGAGAACTTACCAGTATACCTTCAAGGTTCCAAAGCTAGAGGATTTGAGGAGGTTAGCGAGGATGATCGTTAACCTAGAGGCTTTCAGAGCCAAGCACGGTGGTCTGCTACCACTGTTAAGAGTCCATGTGATTGGGGGAATCATGGACGCGCTCGTTCAGTTCTACGATCCAGTTTATCACTGCTTTACGTTCCCAGATTACCAGCTAGCACCAACGCTGGAGGAGTATTCTCATCTGATTGATTTACATATCACTGATCGAGCTCCATTTTCTGGACTGGAAGAAATTCCAAAGAATCAGACCATTGCGAGAGCAATTCATTTGGACGAGTCTGAGGTCAGGACTCACCTGACTACCAAGGGTGGCATACAAGGTTTGCCAGCCCAGTTCTTAACAAAGAAAGCTCTGTACTTCGTTAGTATAGGGAACGGGACTGCTTTTGAAAGCATCTTCGTCTTGCTTACCTACGGGTTATTTTTGTTTCCCAACATCAATAACTTCGTCGATATCAACGCTAGTAAGGTTTTTCTCATTGGAAACCCTGTTCCGACTTTGCTCGCAGACGCGTATCAATCTGTACACTTAGGAAATTTGTACAGCGGAGGGGAGATCACTTGCTGTGTACCTTTGCTCTACAAATGGTTTATCTCTCATTTGCCTAAGTCTGCTGCTTTTTGGGATTGCAAGAATGCCCTGCGCTGGTCGCAGAAGATCATGTCTCTTACCAACTCTGATATAGATTGGTGCATTAAGATTTATGATGGGATCAGGATCATTGATCATTGTGGAAATTTCCCCAACGTACCCCTCATAGGAATTAAAAGGGGAATCAACTATCATCCGATATTGGTTCTTCGTCAATTTGGATACCCGATGAGGCTCGTTCCGCAGAACGCTCATCTGGAAGGTCTTTTCTTCAAGGAAGGAGAAAACGACAGGGCACTGAAGTTGGAAATAGTGCATGCGTGGAAACACATTCATAAGAAAGGACGAGAGTCTCTAGGAAAACCAGACTGTGTCTCGGTGGAGCCTTATCTCCATTGGGTACAAACTAGAGCTCTCAAGCTAAAAATGCCTTATCCTCGTTACGGAATTCTTCCGCAGCGGGAGTCTGTCATGTACTTCATGACGGAAACGGAAAGGCTTCAGGTTACTCTCAACAAAGTTCAAAAGGAGAGAAGGTCTTGGAAGAACAAGTACCGCACCCTCAACATAGAGTGTATCCAAATACAACAAATACTGAGAGAAAAAGATGCTCTGATTGAAATTTTAGAGCAACATGCTGTAGAGAATCAAGACGACCAAAGGAATTTTCTCGCTTCTTACACCTGGCAAAGGAATGACAACCCGACAACGGCTCAAGCGCCCCGGTCAAAGAAGAGGAAGTACCAGGACCCATTAGTTTAGGTTTCTGTTTCCGTACCTTGTAATCTACTGTATTTCCATTTCTGTAATCCTTTGAATTCAATAAAAAGGGGTTTCCCCACCGTTTGATATTTGCAATCTAATTGTCGCAGTTTATTTTGAATAATCAACAAACAATTAATATAATCATTGCATTTTATCATTCTCACATCGCGTATTCTCCTTACCTACGAATCTTACGTTTGTGTCTCGGTTCTAGAGTCAAATTGTCTCATTCGTATAATACTCGGGCCAGTCGTCAGAAAAAGATGGATGATCTTGAGGAAGAAAACAGTGAGTTGAGAGAAGAGATCGACGTTCTGAGAGAGGATATGAGAAAGCTTCGTAACGACATGCAAGCCATGGAAGAAGCTCAGCTACAAAGGACTGTGATCTCGGAGGTCACCTCGATGCCCATAGTGGAGAAGTTCGATCCTAGGTATCAGATGCCGAAAGATCGTCCCTGGGGCATGCCTGTTAACTATATCCCGGAAGGATATGTTCCGCCGATAGTTGAAGATTAGGGAACTTCTGCAGGAGCCACTGGTCCTGAAGGTTACAAACTTCGGGAAAGCGAAGATGCCAGAGGCATTTTAAAGACCCCTGAAGGTTACAAACTTCGGGAGACGCCAAGATTCAACGCCGTAGTTACGGTACCACCCCCTGTGGTGCATTCTGTCCCGGAAGGACAGATTCCACAGATACCTTTTGGAAAAAAGGAAACTATGTTTGACCGAATGGATGAATTCCAGGAACAGTTCTTGGAAATGCAGAGGGAACTGCAAGCCATTCGCGGTCAGGATCTTTTTGGAAAGGATGGCGTAGACCTTTGTCTGGTCCCCAATGCGAAAGTTCCGCACAAATTCCAAGTTCCTGACTTTGAAAAATACAAGGGTAACTCTTGCCCTCAAAGCCACTTGACAATGTACGCTCTACGAATGTCAGCTCAGACGGAAAATCAGGACCTGCTGATTCATTACTTTTAGGATAGTTTAACCGGTGCTGCCTTAAAATGGTACATGGGTTTAAACCGTGCCTCGATCAGCACATTCAGAGATCTTGGCACTGCCTTCGTCCAAACATACAAATACAATTTGGACATGGCACCCGACAGAGATCAACTCAGATTAATGTCGCAAAAGGACAAGGAAACTTTTAAGGTGTATGCCCAGAGATGGCGTGAAATCGCCGCTCAGATTTGTCCACCTCTTGAGGAAAAAGAGATGACAAAGATCTTCTTAAAGACCTTGAGCTCATTTTACTACGGCCGAATGGTCGCTAGTGCGCCCAGTGACTTCACCGAAATGGTCTGTATGGGTGTACGTCTTGAGGAAGCTGTCCGAGAAGGACGTCTGATAAAAGACACTGGATCGACGAGTGGTACTAAAAAATACGGTAGTGCTCTCCCTAAGAAAAAAGAGCAAGATATTGGGAATATCTCTCTCGGAAAGCAAAGGCGTCGTTATCAACCAGTAGCAGCGGTAACTCCTGCTATCGGCCCCGCGCCTATTCCTACGTATCAACCTCAGGTTGCGCAGAGCCAACCTAATCAGCAAAGGACTCAACAGCCTCTTTAGCAGGCTCGTCCTCAGTACAATAACAACCGTACAACACGATCATCAGGGTTTGATCCTATACCTGTGTCGTACGCAGAACTATTTCTGTTACTACTGGCTAAGGGGCACATTCAGACTAAGTCTCCTCTTACAGTACCGGAAAATCCGTCTTTTTGGTTTAAAGCGGATCAGACATGCCCTTATCATCATGGAAGATCGGGGCATAACATAGAGAATTGCCTTAATTTCAAATCTGACGTCCAAAAGCTTGTTAGGAGCGGGCTCTTATCTTTCAAAGATACGAATCCTAATGTTCTTACGAACCCGCTGCCTCAACATGAGAAAGCTGCGGTCAATCTGATTGAGAAAGAGACTAACAACGTCTATCAAATTCACGATGTACTCTTATTGAGGACCAATCTGGTCAAGATGCATTGTAGATAGAGTAGATACGGCCATGTTCCACCTCATAACTATCACCAGTGTGATATCTGCTCTAAAAACAATCAAGGATGTTATGTAGTGCAAGCAGCTCTATAGGAACAGATGGATCTCGGATGGATCCAAGAGCACAGAGTTCGTGGAGTTAACATGGTCTACACGAATTCCAACATCACTCAGAACCACGACATCTGTGCGATGAATGTCAATTTGGTGGCGATGCACTCAAGGCAAAGCCAGTATCATAATCTGCCACGGCATGATTACAGTTCCTGTCTGACTTGCTCGGTAAACAAACAGGGATGCTCTTTCATACAAGAGGCCCTCCAGCATCAGATGGATCTTGGATGGATCCAAGACTACCATGATAGAAATCCCTATCAAATCAACATGGTTCAGATATTTGATATTCGCGTGATGAATACCAACCTGGTGGAGTTACATGCTGAGAAGGTCCGACTCGGATTCCTGGTCTCACATAACTATCAAAGCTGTAAAGCGGGTTGCGAAAATGATCGGGGTTGTACCCTTGTCCATGAGGCACTTCAGCACTTGTTAAATCACTGGTGGATGCCCATCTATATGGATGAAGATACTCAGCAGATTAGTATCAGTAACAGAAATCCCACTCGGCGTCAAAGTCAGGATGGCCGATCAGTGGAAGCTAACCTAGTGAGGTTAGATTGTATTCAAAGTGGGCGTGGCCAGATGCCCCCACACAACTATGACAGTTGTAACATCTATTCGGAAAGTAACCAAGGGTGTTACCTTGTGAGAGAAGCTCTTCAGGGTCAAGTGGATCGCAGAGAAATTCGTCCATATCCAGGTTCTGGACTTATCAATTGGTCGCCGAACTACCTTGCTGAGCAAGTTGAGGATGTCCTCACGATCTCTGGTCATCACAGGACCAGTGATGTTTTTGCCATTATTCCTTTACTTGATGAATCTAGAGTTCCCAACCAGGAACGAATCGAGGTTACTTATGATGGTCAGAAAAATCAGAAGGGTCCCATAGTCATCTATCTACCGGGACCATTACCGTATGAATCAGCTAAGGCTATTCCTTACAAATACGGTGCAACAACAGTTGAAAATGGAAAGGAAATTCCATTACCCTCCGTCGTGAATATTATAGACATCAGTCGTATAACACGGAGCGGTCGAATCTTCAACCGAGGAGTTGGAGAATCCAACAAAGAAAAGGAACTTCAGACAGAAATTCCCGATCCACCAGTCGGTGAATCCAGTAATCCCGACCTGTCGAAAGACAAAGATGAGATGCTAAAGCTCATCCAAAGGAGTGAATTCAACATTGTTGATCAGCTGTTACAAACTCCTTAAAAGATCTCAGTATTATCACTGTTACTCAGTTCAGAAGCGCACAGGGAGGCTCTACATAAAGTCTTAGAGAAGGCTTTTGTGGAACAGGATGTAACAATCAGACAATTTGATCGTATTGTCTCTAACATCACTTCCTGCAACAATTTGGGATTTAGTGATGAGGAATTACCCGAAGAGGGTCGCCGTCATAACATGGCGCTCAATATCACAGTTAACTGCCAGGACGATGCTTTAGCCAGCATACTGGTAGACACAGGGTCAGCCCTGAATGTTATGCCAAAGTCCACTTTGATGCAACTATCATTCAAAGGTCCTCCGATGAGAATCAGCGAGGTCGTCGTCAAAGCGTTCGACGGGTCCAGAAAAGCAGTTATCGGCGAAGTCGATCTTCCCATAACTATCGGTCCTCATACTTTTCAAGTCACTTTCCAGGTCATGGACATCCGGCCAACATACAGTTGTTTATTAGGAAGACCTTGGATACATCAGGCTGGAGCGGTTACATCAACCCTCCACCAAAAGCTAAAGTTCGTTCAGAACGATCAACTTGTCACAGTCTATGGGGAACAGGCTTTGCTCGTGAGCAACTTGTCATCATCTGCTGGTATAGAACCTGAAGAGGTTATTGGAACACAGTTCCAAGCACTATCAGTGAGCAAGAACAATTAATCCGAAGGAGGAACATCGATTTCCTCATACAAGGATGCTATCAAAGCGGTCGAGAGTACCGATACAATCGGATGGGGATAGCTTGTCATTCCTATTGATAACAAAACAAAGAAGGGTCTTGGTTTTTCCGCAACCTGTACCCAGACAGCTGTTGGCGATGAAAGTCTCCACCCCATTCAGAACTTCTTCCATAGTGGAGGCTTCCTCCATGTCATGGGATCAACGCTCAGGTCATTCCGAAACTACTCAACATAACGATGAATTCTCAACGTTTGCAGGACTTGAATTCATCAACTACGCTTTTCCTGAGGTCAACGTCATCGAGAGGGATGACTTCTCCAGTTCCAAAGAAGTTTGGGACACTCTGGGAGAACCAAGTGGAAAGTTTGACTTCATGGTCAAGTACACCGCTCCCGCAAGCTCTCGTATCAGACTCGAAGATATCCAGCCAACTGGATGGGGAGATACAGCTGAGAGCACAAATACTCTGCAAAATGCAACAGAGGAATCCTCCTACGACAAATCTGCCTGGGAGACAGATTCCAGTGATCCTGCTCCACCAGAAATCAGCGTCATTTCTGAAGACAAATCAAGGAAGGTGCCAGACTTTGCGATTCACCGAGGAGTTCGCCGCCAATGGGTTGCCGTCAAGGTTCCGAAGGTCGTTTGCCAGTCAGAGTAATTTCCATCTTTAAGCCTTTCACCCTGCCCAGGTGAAACAGATGTTTTGATAGGGCTCGCTTTCTGTAAATTTCCCTCTTCGCTTTGCCTGAAGCGACAGAGTTTTGTTTTATAGGGCTGTAGTTTCAAGAACCGACTTGTGCATTAATAAAATAACGTCGTTCTGTAATTTCCACATCATTGCTGTTTTCTCTTTTTGCTTTTTCAGAAAATGGTAATCCTAAAAAACATTCGATAATAAAAACAAGCAGTAAAATCAAAACACTGCACACACTTGCTTTTTCTCTATCTCTTCTAAACACGAATCATCATGTCATGCAGATTGCTTGTTTTACACCCCGTTGAAACATACGATCCGATGCCTTCTCCCGACTTTGAGTTCCCGGTATTTGGGGCTGAAGAGGAAGTTGACAACGAAATTCCAGAAGAGATCTCCCGACTACTCAGACAAGAGGAAAGGTCCATTGAACCTCACAAAGAGCCGTTGGAAATGGTAAACTTGGGTTCAGAAAAAGAGAGAAAAGAAATCAGGATTGGAGCACTGCTCAGTCCAACTGCCAGAGAGGGTTTGATAAAGCTTCTCAGAAAATTTCCCGATGTGTTCGCTTGGTCCTATCAGGACATGCCTGGGTTGGATACCAGCATCGTGGAACATCGCTTGCCATTAAGATCCTAATGTCCACCAGTAAAACAAAGGTTGAGACGCACTCACCCGGACATGGCCATCAAAATCAAAGAGGAGGTACAGAAACAGATCGACGCGGGTTTCCTCGCTACATCTGAATATCCTCAATGGTTAGTCAACATCGTACCCGTTCCTAAAAAGGACGGAAAAGTCAAAATGTGTGTCGACTACAGGGATCTGAATAAGGCTAGTCCAAAGGACGACTTTCCTTTACCACACATTGACATGCTGGTAGACAGCACAGCAAAGTTCAAAGTTTTCTCCTTCATGGATGGATTTTCGGGCTATAACCAGATCAAAATGGCGCCGAAAGACATGGAAAAAAACTTCGTTCATTACCCCATGGGGTACCTTTTGTTACAAGGTAATGTCGTTCGGTTTGAAGAATGTCGGGGCAACCTATCAAAGGGCCATGACCACTCTGTTTCATGACATGATACACAAGGAAATCGAGGTATATGTCGATGATTTGATTGCAAAATCAAAAATAGAGGATGAACACGTTGAACATCTCTCAAAATTATTCAAACGTCTAAGAAAATTCAAGCTCCGCTTGAATCCCAACAAGTGCACCTTCGGTGTCTGTTCGGGGAAACTACTAGGGTTCATCGTCAGCCAGAAAGGAATTGAAGTTGATCCTGACAAGGTCAATGCCATTCAAGAAATGCCTTCTCCGAAAACTGAAAAACAAGTCAGAGGATTCCTGGGACGTTTGAACTACATTTCCAGATTCATATTCCTTATGACCGCCACGTGTGCGCCGATTTTCAAATTGCTGAAAAAGAACCAGGATTGCGTTTGGTCCGAAGACTGCCAAACCGCTTTCGACAGTATTAAGGAATATCTGTTGAATACGCCGATTCTATCACCTCCAGTGGAAGGAAGACCACTGATCATTCATCTCACAGTCCTTGAGGACTCAATGGGATGTGTACTTGGCCAGCAAGACGAAACCAAAAGGAAAGAGTCTGCCATTTACTATCTGAGCAAGAAGTTTACTGACTGTGAAACTCGGTACACGATGCTTGAGAAAACGTGTTGCGCTTTGGCTTGGGCAGCCAAACGTCTTCAGCAGTACATGATTCGTCATACTACTTGGTTAATCTCCGAAATGGATCCAATCAAGTATGTTTTCGAAAAACCTTCTCTCACGGGAAGGATTGCCCGTTGGCAGATGTTGTTATCAGAATATGACATAGAGTACCACGCTCAGAAAGCCGTTAAGGGAAGTATTTTAGCCGATCATTTGGCTCATCAACCGATTGACGATCAAGAATCAGTCGGGTTTGACTTCTTAGACGAAGATGTCATGTATCTCAAAATGAAAGACTACGATGAACCGTTACCCAGTGAAGGGCCAGAACCAGGTTCCCAATGGGGACTTATCTTTGACGGAGCAGTTAATCATTACGGAAACGGAATTGGGGCAATCATTGTTACCCCTCAGGGTACCCACATTCCTTTCACTGCCATACTTACGTTCAGATGTACGAACAACGAGGCCGAATACGAAGCTTGTATTATGGGTCTCGAAGAAGCGATTGATTTAAGGATAAAAAACTTGGACGTATACGGCGATTCAGCCTTGGTTATCAATTAGATAACAGGAGATTGGAACACATACCAATCAGGTTTGATTCCTTACAAAGACTATGCAAGAAGGTTGCTGCCCTTCTTCAACAGAGTTGAGTTTCATCATATCCCTCGTGGTGAGAATCATATGGCTGATGCATTAGCCACTCTCTCTTCCATGATTAGCGTAGGTCGATGGAATGACCTACCTAAGATTGACGTTATGCGCCTTGAACGGCCCGCCTACATCTTTGCGATCGAAGCAGTCATAGACGACAAACCTTGGTATCACGATATCAAATGCTTCCTTCAGAAACAAGAGTACCCACCCGGGGCATCCAGGAAAGATAGAAAAACCCTTAGAAGACTGGCTGGAAACTTCTTCCTGAGCGGTGACACGCTGTATAAGAGGAATTTTGACATGGTCTTGCTCCGATGTGTGGACAGGCCAGAAGCAGACATGCTTATGAAAGAAATTCATGAAGGATCCTTTGGCACTCATGCCAACGGACACACAATGGCGAGAAAGATTCTCAGAGCCGGGTACTATTGGTTGACCATGGAATCCGACTGCTACAAGTACATGAGGAGGTGTCACAAGTGTCAGATATACTCCGACAAAATTCATGTACCGCCATCGCATCTCAAAGTTCTTTCTTCCCCATGGCCTTTTTCCATATGGGGAATCGACATGATTGGCTTGATTGAACCTAAGGCTTCAAATGGACATCGGTTCATTCTGGTAGCCATTGACTACTTCACCAAGTGGGTCGAAGCAGCGTCGTACGCTAATGTTACCCGACAAGTGGTGGTCCGATTTATCAAAATTAATATCATCTGCCGTTATGGTGTTCCAAGCTAGATCATTACCGATAATGGATCTAACTTGAACAATAAGATGATGAAATAATTGTGCACAGAGTTCAAGATAGAACACCATAACTCATCTCCCTACCGACCCAAGATGAATGGAGCGGTAGAAGCGGCTAACAAGAACATCAAGAAGATCGTTCAAAAGATGGTTGTAACCTACAAAGATTGGCACGAGGTGCTACCCTTTGCGCTCCACGGTTATCGTACATCTGTCCGCACTTCAACAGGGGCTACCCCTTTCTTTCTAGTGTATGGCATGGATGCAGTTCTCCCCATAGAAGTAGAGATCCCGTCAATCCGAGTATTGATGGAGGCTAAGCTTACCGAAGCTGAATGGTGTCAAAGTCGACACGACGAACTGAACCTGATCGAAGAAAAGAGAATAACGGCATTATGCCACGGTCAGTTGTATCAACAAAGAATGAAGAGGGCGTTCGACAAAAAGGTCCGACCTCGTGTCTTCAGGAAAGGAGACCTCGTGCTCAAGAAGATACAATCATTTCTCTTTGATTCGCGAGGCAAATGGACTCCAAATTATGATGGCCTCTATGTGGTCACGAAAGCTTTCTCAGGCGGCGCCTTGAGACTTGCAACCATGGACGGAGAGGAATTTGTCTACCCCACGAATGTTGATGTAGTCAAGAAATACTTCGCCTAAACTAAAAGAAAAACGTCTCGGTGGATTGAAAACCCGAAAGGGCGATCCAGGCAAAAGTTAGAGACATGAAAAAAATCATCCCGGTGGATTGGAAACATCATAGTACAATCCAGGCAAAAATTAGGGATAATGGCAAGTAACTATGTTCAACAGAGGCAAGTCCCTCAGCGGCAGTTACATCACCCATCGGAGGAAAACTCCAGTCAACGGTCATCTTCGACAGAAGCTCAGGATGCTCCGAACTCAAAGTTGGTAGAAGGATAGCGGTCATTATGTTTCAACGTAGCCCTTTTCCCTGTAAATTACCATTTTCTAAACTTTGTATATACTCTTTGGAATCACGCGTTTAGATGATTTCCATCTTATCAATAAAATTTGAGCCCGTGTGCTTTTGTTTGTAATTCTTATTTGTTTTAGCTTTACAGAACGACGTTGTTTAATTTAATCAGCGACTCTTAAAATAAAACAAAATGAATTTACTTGTTAAAACTTTTTCTGCTTTTAAATTAAAGATGGCATTTCTTTTGACTGTTGAACATCAGAAGAACACCGATCGCTTCTCCAGAAGTAAGCAAACTTCGAAGTGCAGAATCAAAGTACTCCTTCTAAGCCAGTGCGCCTGAATGAAGGATCAATTGTATCAGATGCGGTTTTCCCGTCTGATACCTTCGACCGAGTTCTCATCTCCTAAGCCCGACCCACATAGCTCCCAACAGGGACTATCTCTCCTAGGCAAGGTGGAATTGCTATTTTGAACCAACGGTACTTCTTCGCCCCGCGATGGCCGAGTATTCATTCGTGTTCATTTTTTACTCTGTATGCCGCGTCTGTTTTGTCAGCATGTGCATACATACATCATGCATTTTATTTGCATTCGCATTTTATATTGCATCACTCTCACTTGAGTCGGTCTTATCCTTCCGTGATAACCGTCCTCTCAATCGAGTCTGTCAGTTCTTTCCTCGTCAGGAATCGCTTTGTCTGAACAATCTCGCTACCAGTGTATCTTTATATCAGAGTCGGCGGTTGACCACTTTGATAACTTGAGCCTCTAAAACATCAGAGAAACCTTCAACAGATGTCACTCTTCGCCATTGAAGATGATATCCTTGCTTTCCCGGATTAAGGAAAATCCCCAGAGAAAGCCTCTTAAACAGAGATTCGGCAGTACAACAGTGTTACTCCAAAAATCCGCTGATGAAAAGGTCATCGGCACCTCAAAATTGGATCCCATCATATGGCATTTCTCTGGGAAGATCCCGAGAAAAGTATGATGCAATATCCCCAAAGCGAAGCAGTTTCTCAAGAAATTTACTTTCCCCAGTAGAATCAACAAATGGCGTCTCCAACAGAGATGTTTGTGTACCTCTACAATTCAGACGTTGGGTTCCCCATCAAGTCTGACGTCGAAACTTTTTCCGTCAAATGGCATCTCCCCAGGAAAATTCGGCGAGAAGTTTAAGGAAAACCGCTACGAATAGCTTCCCTTGTCAATAAAGTTTATTGACAAAAGAAACTAAGACCAGTTCCTTGGTTGGAAACCAGGATCGAGGGGAAGTTTATTTCAGAAACTGAGACCAGTTCCTTGGTTGGAAACCAGGATCGAGGGGAAGTTTAAATCAGAATTTAAGACCAGTTCCTTAGTTGGAAACCAGGATCGAGGGGAAGTTTAAAAAGAGAAACTGAAACCAGTTCCTTGGTAGGAAGCCAAGATCGAGGGAAAGTTTACCTTTTCTAAGCATCAGTGCTTGGAAAAAGAATATGAATGCGCGAGCTGCCATTCATAGCCATCAAAATTTCGGTTATTCCGATATTTAATCCTCTTGCACCCCGAATGCTCGAATACTTTCGTCATTCACACCTTCGGGTCCAAGAAATTAAATAGGGGCATCTGTAATACCCCAAATTTTGACCACTAAAGTTTCCCATCATTGTGCAATTCATCATCACAATATGGATGAATCATCATGCCTCATCAATCTCCTCAACGAATTGTTGAGCATTGACTGCAATCATAACTAGGGTTTCAAGCCCTCTCTGAGCCTTAGACAAGAGATCAATCAAGGAATGACTTGATCCTTAAACTTGTCTAACTTCTCAAGCATCCACAATGGATCAAAAGGACTCCCACTTCAAGGATTAAGCACAATGCTGCTCCCTTCTAGGTGGATCAAGCCTCCAGATCGACTGTGTCACCAAATTAGGGTTTTGATCGCCCAGGGCCTCCAGATGAAAAAATTTCATCTGGGCACAAGCCAATGATCCAAAACCTAACCTAATATACTTCATGGGACCTCATGAACCCAATCATCAAGTCAATTTTGCCTCAGGGGATGCATACATCAAAAATCAGGAATTACGGTTTCTTGACCTAATTCACCCCTAAGTTGACTTTTGGGACAAATCATGAGCCAAGACCTCAAGACATGATTTGAAGGTCTTTGATATACCATATTGATCCATTTGGAACAATGGATTAATCCAAGAAGCTTGAGCAACAAGTTTCAATTTCATCTGCACCACAATTAGGGTTTCGAGAGAAAAGTCAACTGTAACTTTGACTTTTGACCTAGACATGCTCCCAAACCCTAATACATGATTCAATATACCCTATGACACCCTTGGAACATGTCCATCAAGTTTGATTTTGGTCAAGAACATGATTTCCTGAAGAATTGCACAGTTTGGAATTCATCTGATAAAAAGTCAACTGTGCACAAAAGTCAACTTTGACTTTTTGAGATTTTTCACCAAAATGGATTTTTAACCCTAAAATGATGTTAATGTATGATTTGAATCATCATTCATCAAGAAAAATCAAGAAAAGTTGAATAACTTGTAAAAGGGGTAACCATAAAAACTTAGAAATTTTTCTAAGTTAAAAATAAAGTGGCTAGGGTACCAACTTTGGAGGACCATAACTCCTAAACCACAAGGCCAGTTTTTTCCATCCAAAGCTTGATTTGTAGACCTCATTATCATCTACAAAAGCTTCAACTACAAGTCATTCCAATTCATTAAGGATTTTGAGTTATGGAGTGATCAAAGTGGCTGAAAAGTGAAAATGTCACTTTTTCCAACACTTAGTGAAATTTTCACTAAGTCAGAATTTGCCTTCACTTTTTGCCAAATGTAGAGGGATTTTTCACTTGGAATCAAAAGAGATCAAAACCAAACTTGTTTAAACAGTTGTTGTATCATGTTAGGGCTTTCCAAAATGGCCAAGAACATTGCCAAATTCAACCTACATCATGAGATACAACATTGGCAAGTTGCCTTGCTGAAATCTGTCAAAGCAAGGCAGAATTTGCATTTTGGCTCGATTTGCCAAAATCAGCCAATTTCAATAGTTCCTATCCACTTGGACACCTCTGAGGATTGAATCCAAAGGGGACAATCACTGAGCCAAGCCTCCAAGGTCCAAGGAACAAGGAATAACATATTGAACCTAGAGTTGCCAAAATAGGGACAAGACTCCAAATTTGGAATGAAGCATTCAATGGAACCATCAAGGTGGCATGGACTGAGCCATTCTCATCTGAAATCAGTCAAGACTTATCCATGGCCAAGGGAACCACAACTCTCAGCCCTAACCTCTAGTCAATGGCTAGAGGAGACTTGATTTCTCATTGGACAACATTGGCCAAACCTACTTACCAGCTGCCATTCACTATTGCAGCCAAAATAAACTTGCTCTACTATAAATAGAGCTCAATTGTGTTCAGTTTAAGTACACCAAAGCCATCAAACAGATGCTTTCCTCAAAATCTCTTCTTTCACTCCAATTTTGCCTTCAAAGGCAAGTCACTATCGGGTTTTGAGTTTGAGAGCAATTCCCATCAAACCAATCACTCACACACCTCACATACATCATATAGAAGGGATCCAAACACTCAAACAACATCCGGAACACTGATTCCACAAAATCACCAGCTGGTTGCTCAAGGTTTTAACCAAGTTGCAGCTGAGGTACCACAGAGTGATCCAGCCCATTTCAATCAACTCCAAGCATTCAAACACACTCCATATGGTGTAGGGAAGCTGTTCAGATCATCACAACTCATCTGTAACACCTCCAACCCAGAATTTGATTTGCTCTTGCTGTCACGACTTGGAGGTAAGCACATACTTGGTCATCTCTCAATCTATGCATATTTCCCCGCACAATAATTTGGCCATATGTTCATAATCATGCATGGAATGTTTTCCCTCAATTAATTGCATTGTTTGAATCGTGTATCAAAAATCCCAGCCTTCATGCAGAAATTAGGGTTCTTGAGGATTCTTCTTGATTTCTTGTTGTATGTTTAATTTAAATGAAATTAAAGTACATAGACATGATCGTGAGGTTGAAACGAGTTGATTGGTATGTGGATTACATGATATGATTAAGTATTCAGTGAGATTGGATAGAAAATGCAAATCTGAGAATCCCAGAACACGCGCGTGTTCTTCAGCTTGTTCTTGGCGCCATTTTTCCAAATTTGAATATTTGAATTTTGTGATTTTGTTTAATTGATTCAAAGATTAATTTCTCTCTGAGTTTTAATGATTTTGAGTTGATTCTTTTTTTTGATAATTCACAAAAATGTGAAAATATTTTATTTTCCCAAAAAATCCCAAAAATATTATTTATTTTATATAATTGATATTTTTGCGAAGAATTAATGTTTTAATTGTTTTTAACATTTGAAATATTTTTTCCACAATGATTTTGCAACTTTTGATTCTTTCTAATTATTTTGTAGGTCAATACTTAATTTTTGAAGCATTAATCCAAGATCACAATTTGTTTCCCATGTGTTAAACAATTTTTGATCAATTTAATTAAATTTTTATTCAATTAAATACATTTTTTGGAAATAAATTAGGGTTTTGGATTAATTCAACCCTCATAAATCATTTTCAAAAACATTTTGGGCCTCTTGAGAGAGTGTAAGACCCACACCCCCCTTGTACAAAAACTTTTTGGGCCTCACTCATTGTATAAGTCCCTCTGTACAAGTTAAACGGCACGATCGTCGTCTGTTTAAAAATAAACCATCTGGGCCTCTCCTTGAGCTATAAGACCCATTCAAAACTTTTTGGGCCTCTATTAGAGTGTAAGACCCAACCCCCTTTTAACCAAAATCATTTTGGGCCTCACTGATTGTATAAGTCCCTCTGCGTTAAAAGAAAACCTCGGCGCGATCGCCATTTTTAACGAAAAGTCAACTGGGCCTACCCTCGTGTTATAAGCCCCACTCTTTTTCTTTAAACCTTTTTGGGCCTCTTGAGAGAGTGTAAGACCCATCCCTCTGTACAGAAAAACTTTTTGGGCCACAGTCACTTGTATAAGTCCCTCTGTACAAATTCACCGGTAAAACCTTGGGCCTCTCCTTGAGTTGTAAGCCCCAAATCTTTCTTTTTCAAAGCACTTTCTCCTTTGATTTTGAATATACTGTTGTTTTCAATCTTTCTTTGTTGAACAACTAACCAAACAGCATGGAAGCTCTACAACCGAGTAAGTGTTTAACCTCTTTCATTTACTGCTTTCATATATAACTGTATTGTGGGGCTGCTCACTGTAAGTCTCCTTTCATAAACTCATATCAACTGTGTAATAATAGTATAGATATTTTGAGTTTCCCCGGAAACTACGTATAGAACCTGGTAAAGCCGTCTTGTTTATTCGTAGAAATAGACGCCTAGATCCCCAATAGGAGCACCAGATATAGTCTTCTCTTCGGCTGTCCTCCTTAGGAATCATCAAGAAACTCTACTCCCCAAGATGAATGTATTCTCCGTGAATGGCATCTTTGAGTTTCTTCCAAATTCTCGAACGTTCCTGACTCGATCTATTCCTTGTGAATAGCTTGCCTTGAATGTCTCGGGGTTTGGGAACCCACTACGGTCATAATCTTGGACCTTAACTAAGGGACCCTCTTTAAAAGTTAAAAGTCGCTGGATAGTAAACCTAGCACGTTTACCAGTGGTTTTTATCTTTAAAAGAGTCATCTCTCCGAATGGAAAGGAGATGATGGACACACGGGCTTCTTAAAAGCATCGGCCTCCTCTTGGGCATCGTACAAGGACCCGTCGGCTTCTTAGAAGTATTCACAGCCTCCTCTTAGGCTTTGTATAATGATCTCTTCCTCCGGGAATGATAGCCTTCTCTTGGGCTTCGTACAAGGACCGATCGGCTTCTTAAAAGCTTTCAGCCTCCTCTTGGGCTTCGTACAAATTGTCCCGACGACCTCCTAGAGGTATAGGAATAGAACTTAGTAATCTTAATAGAGCAGTCCTTTCCAGAGTCTACTACTGTTTCTCAAAGCATAGTACAAAGGATAAAACTCTAGACTTGGACAGTCTGTTTCCTTGAGTCCCAAAGACATTCTCAAGTGACCTTTCATTAAAATAGGAAGGAAACCCGTAGACTCGGATAGTCTCATTACCCTTTGGATTTCCCCATTTCCTTAAAGAACAAAGAACAATCCCGATCCTCAGATCAAACCCATGAGTACAATGCTGCTCATATAAGAACTGATTTTCTCTCTAAAAATCAGTATACTGGACCTGTCACTTAACTAAAATCGTCACCAGCAGATAGCCTCCTCTTGGGCTTTGTACAAATGATTCTCCCCAGCGGAGCAAACCTTTTTAGCCTCTCTCTCGGGCTTTATACGAGATACAAAAAGGTTCTTATTGAGCCAAACAAAATTTAGCCTCCATCTCGGGCTTTGTACGAGATACAAAAAACACTCTCTTGTTGAGTATAAAAGATTCCCCTGTAGAGTCAAAACCTTTCAGCCTCTCTCTCAGGCTTTGTATGAGACACATAAAAGACTCCCTCGTTGAGTCAATCACCCTTTTAGCCTCTCTCTCGGGCTTTGTACGAGACACAGATAGCCTCCTCTTAGGCTTTGTATAATGATTTTCCCTAGCAGAAATTAGCCTCCTCTTAGGCTTTGTATAAGAAAACCACTGGTTGATCCAATCAACCTTTTAGCATCAAACATGTGCCTCGTTCACAGTACACAAACATCAACAACTCCTTCCCTTTCATCTAATCGCTGTAAGCGGCAAGCCTCTGGGTCATTTACATCCATGCCACTGTCCTTCTTTTAGCTTGAGGAATTCCTAAGGAAAGATGGCGTTGCTCTCTACACAGAGTTAAAGTCTTCTCCTTCAGGTTAAAACCCTTTCTTCGGAAATTATGGCATTGCTCGGATCCGCGTATCCCAGTTAAAGTAATTCTCCTTTTTCCCTCTTTAGAGATGACAAACTCTCTCTAAAGTTGAGACCTTTCACCTTCACATCTTGGGCTTTAAACAAGATACAAAAAACCTTTCGCTTCACGTCTTGGGCTTTGAACAAGACACCAAAAACCAATTTCCTCCCATAGAATAGGAGGAACTACGATCGCTCTGATTTCCCTGTTTCGGTAAACGGGAATACGTAGGCATAAGATTGAAAGAAAAATCTTAGCGAGCACACTAAACAAAAAAACCAAATCCCATCACTCAAAAGCAGTAATTCAAAAAACATCAGTCCTAACATTCTAACCCTTATTCCGCGTCAGAAACCCCTTTGCCTAGATAAAAAGAAAGAAGACCGTATTGGCGAAAATACAAATAACCAGTACAAAGGCCCCCCACATTGTAGCATTCGTAACTTAACAGACCGCTGTTTAAACTCGTCATGCAAGCAGGGTTAATTGGAGACATCTATTTCCCTTCCTTCATCAGCTTTAATAGGATAAAAAATGAATCGACCTATAGTAAACTCAACCGCAGAGAGCGACCAGTGGTTAAGAACCACATCCAAAATCGCTCGCTACAGTACCGCTGGCTTCTCATTGTCAATCATAACTGCATTAGCTATTTCCAAGGCTTGGAAAGAAGTCTCCAATGCGTCTTCATCAGCCTCGATGTAACGGAAGGACGACATATTACTAACCAACAAATCTTCTTCCCCATGCACAATGACCAACTTATCATCAATCACAAATTTCGTTTTCTGATGTAGGGTTGAGGTGACAGTGCCAGCCTCATGGATCCAGGGCCTTCCTAGCAGACAGCTATAGGCAGGATTAATATCTAAGACTTGAAACAGAACATTGAATTCCTGCGGACCAATCAAAACTGGTAACTCGATTTCTCCCATCACAGATCTACGTGAACCATCAAAAGCTTTGACAATTAATGACGTGGGTCTCATTATTCCTCCTTGGTATGCCAACTTATCGAGGGTTCTCTTCGGTAAAATATTCAGAGAAGATCCTGTATCTACAAGGACTCTAGCCAATGTGTCCTCTTGGGATTTCATGGATATGTGTAGCGCAAGATTGTGTTTCCGACCTGCTTGGGTAAACTCTTCATCACTAAAGCTGAGTGTATTGCATGCGGTAATGTTAGCAACAACATGATCAAACTGCACGACGGTAATATCCTGAGCTACAGGAGCCTGGGCCAATACTTTCTACAGCGCTGGTCGGTGGATTGGTGAATTAATCAACAGAGATAAAATGGAAATTTTTTACGAGGTTTGGTGGAGATGATCCACAATCCTGTAGTCACTTCTTTTTATTATTCTGAGAAATTCTTCGTCATCTTCTTTGGAGATTACTTCTTTACCTTTGTCATTGGCAGGTACATGAATAACACCTTCTTTACTGGACACTTCTCTGTTCACAGGGGTACAAATCCTTCCACTCCTCATCATTCTCCCCATTCCTACTATGCTGGACACATTCTTCTCATCATGCCCCACCTCTTTCCTTGGGACTGGTTCTTCTATAACGACCCCCACCTCTTTCCTTGGGATCATTTCCTCCTTCTTCCCACCACCTGTAATGTCTTCGTAAATCCACGGTACCGCTTTGGTTCCTCTGAACCTGAATGGGACTGGTCTTGGGAAATTATTTCGCTTGGCATGATTAACAGGAGAACCGACTTCAGTCTTGTTGAATCTTGGAACTGATTGTTTAAACACGGGACTCACGTTACTTTCCCCTGGACTGTTGAACACCGGAACTACTGATATGTACTCTTCTTCATCAGACACTGGCACTTGCCTTGGCGTATTGAACACTGGTTCAATCACTGCTACTCTGCTTTCTTTTCTGAAAACCTGTAGGAAACCTTCATTAATTAATTGCTGAATATCATCTTGAACTAACTGACATCCCTCACTACTACCACCACACTCTTCACAGCCCTCATGGCAAACTTTAACCAAACTGGCGCTAAATAGCCTGGCATGAAATGTATTCAGGGGAGTTTTAGTCTTCGCTGCATCTGAGACTATCACTTCATCATTCTCGTCTTCGATAGCATTAGTTGACCCATGTAGTGGCAAGGGGTTACTCTTCACATTTGGCTGGTTATTAGCGAAAGACAAAATGTTTTTCTCCATCAGACTTTTCACTAGATTCTTTAATGCCAAACATCCTTCTAAATCATGACCCACCCCACCTTGATGGAAAGCACAAGTTGCATTGGGGTTATAGAGCTGCATAGACTTCTCAGACGGTGGCCCCAATGGCCTAGTAACAACTAACCCTTGTTCTACTAAAGAAGGATACAATGTGGTGTAGGTCATTGGTATGGGTGGAAAATTTGGTGTTACCGCCTGTCTCCTTTGAGGGGTATTTTGCTGTGGCGCTGGCCGCCTCTGCTGCTGGTAATTTTGATTTTGATTCCTCGGCCACTGCTGTTGATTCGGTGGCTGGGGAACAGGAACTTGTTGGTTCACCTGATGATTAAAAGTAGGTGTAACAACTGCCACATAGTGCTGTTGTGCGAACTGCCATCGGTAAATCGTTTGTTGGGGAAAACTGGGACCTGGTTGTTGTTGAAAGAGAGATCGTTTCCATCTGGGACTCTGACTCTTTGACATAAAGCGTTAGTCTCACCTTCTTTCTTCTTATGAAAATTACCCGGAGACTTCTTGACACTGGAACTAGTGGAACTATTAGGTGAACTGGCTACTTTTCCGCTCTTCAAACCCGCTTCTACTTTCACACCAATGGCAATAATATCAGAAAAGTTGGCACCGATATTACTGATCATCTTCTCATAAAATTCAGGCTTTACGGTGTCGACAAACCAATAAGCTAATTCTTTTTCTTTTAGCGGCGGTTCAACCTGTGAGGCCGTCTCCCTCCATCTTTGAGCGTACTCTTTGAACGACTCGGTATTCTTTTAAGTCATTGTCAGCAGTTGTCTACGATCTGGAGCTAGATCCAAATTATACTTATAATGTCTCATAAAGGCGTCCATCACATCTTGAAAACACTTGATCTGAGACTGGTCCGAACCCAGGTACCATTTTGCAGCGGCGTCCTTCAGGCTATCTTGGAAACAATGCACTAATAACTTATCGTTGTCCATGTATGCAGCCATTCTTTGGAGATACATGACCAAATGCGCTATGGGGCAAGTAGCACCGGAATACAATTCAAAACCTGGTAGCCTAAACTTCGGCAGAATTACCAGATCTGTTACTAAACACATGTCCTTGAGGTCAGTACTAAAGACATTACTGCCTTCCATAGCCTTCAATTTCCTCTGCATAACTTCCACACTCGCTCTTAACTTCTCATTACGATCATCCTCCTCCACAGATATATTGTCATAATCCAAATGATGTTGATTCTGAAATACAGGTTGGAACTGGGTCAGCACCACGGGCGGAGCATAAGTTGGAATAGCTTGCTGATTCTCACCAAACAATGGCACGGCTTGTTGTGTGGACTGAGGAGCTAGGGTTCGTATAAACTCAAATGGCATCCCTAGAGTAGGGTCCACAATAGGTATAACTGGCGGCTCTATAGTTATAGCAACGACCTCTAAGACTACAATAGCCTGTGTATCCATCTTTGCTCGTATAACATGCAAAATAATCTGCCCCTTTCCTACTCTCAATTCGTTGAGTTTGTCGTTAACTTGATCCAAATTCTCGCAATTCTCAGACATGCTTCTTCTTCAAGCCTGTGTCCAGGTGTTGTAACGATGTAGAGAGTTCAGGGTGACGGTTCTGAAGAAGACAAAACGACGATGAGACACGGAAGAATGCACATGCACATGCAAATATGAGATGCAAATGCAGGCTAAACCATCAAGAACTAAAAATTATTTGCAAACAGTGTAAACAATAGGATTACCAACAACATAAACTCCTTCCCATTGAAAGATAAAACGAGTGCTTACAAAAAAGAAATATTACAACCATTGTTCGAATTTCATTAAAGAAATACAACTTAAAACAGGATTACATCAATTGATCATAAAACAGGAAACCTAAAAGCTACATCTCTAAATGGGAGGACCCTTCGCCTTCGCTGATCCCTTTCATGATCTCCTTGATGCGCTGCTTGGTTCTGGCCTTCTCAATAGTCAACTCCCCCAACAACTCCATCCTCTTCTGCTTGGCACTCGCATGTGTCTCGTAGTATGGAAAAGGCTTCTTCATGCTGAGCGAAATCCCTCGCGCCCATTTCAAATGAGCTTCTGTGACGGGACCGGCAGTGGTCCACCTCTGCTGATTAATGTGGGACCATGCGTGCCCCATCTTGAGTTTGTCTTCAAATCCCTCTCCATACCCATAATAGATTAACTCCAGCTCCTTGGGATCTGGTTGCTCCTCAATGGGATGACCAAGTTGGCAACGAGCGAGCACCGGGTTGTAGTTGATGCACCCATTCCGTCCCATGAGCGGCACATTAGAATAGTCTCCACAGCTTACAATCATAAGGGTCCCTCTTGGGTCTGAATCATACCACCTGATAGCAGAACGTTCAAGCTCCATCAGCTTCTTAGCCCAAAGGGCACTGTCTCTTACCTCCCAAAATGTTGGAGTTACAGGCAAATACGAAATGAACCACTTATAGAGCAGTGGAGCACAACAGATAATCACACCTTCTCCTTTCATGAATTGTGTGGTAACTGAGAAGTACATATCAGCTAATAGAGTAGGGACAGGGTTCTGACTCATAAAGATTCAGATAGCCTGGACGTCAATGAAGTCTTCAACATTGGGAAACAGGAACAACCCATACACTAGCAAAGCAAAAATTGATTCAAACATTGCGCAGTCTCCCCTTTCTTGAAAGTGAAGAGCCTTTTCAATCAAAAACTGAGCTGGTAAACCACGGTACCCTTCTCTAGTAGTCATATTCTCTCGTATCTGCCTCTTTCGGATCCTCAACCCTGCAGTAATTTCCTTGTTAAGGAACTCCCCTTCCACACCAGAAAATGGAGGATAATGCTGAACTGGCAAACTCAACATAGCCGAATACTCCTCTATAGTTGGAACCAGCTAGAAATTAGGAAAAATGAAACAACGGTAGGTGGGATGATACAGTTGCACCAGGGTTTCCAGAAATCCTTCCTTCACCTGTAGCTTCATTAGGGACAGAAGGTTTCCATACTTCTCGATGAAACTTAGCGGATCTTCAATTCTGCCTCCGATCTCTATCAGTTGCTCAACGTTAGGGATCATGAAAGTAAAAGGCCAGTTTATCTTCTTGGTAGTCTTCATTCTCTACAAAGCCTGCAAAACAAAGTTTAGTATCTTGATAGTTTAGCGAAGATGCAAGATGCAATGCAGAGTTTCATGGAATTCAGACATTTTTGCAGAACATCGTGAAATATCAAAAGACCTCATTTTCATTAAAAATAGATTACAATAGTTAATACACTTTTGAGACTCATAGAAAGAAGCTAAATAAAAGCCTAGAAAGTCCTAAGGAGATTCTCCTAAGAGTCGTAGCTTGAGCCTTTTGTATTCTTTCTCCAACTGATCTCTTTCTGCAACAAGGTTATCGACAATCGTCTTCCAAGTTGTAGGATGAACAAAAGAAGAACTTGGGCCTTCTTGGATCTTCCTTTTCTTATAAGAGGTCAGCTCTTCATCCTTGGCGCGCAGTTGTTTTCGAAGTTCAAAATTCTCTTCAACAACCACCTGATACTTGAGTTTCCATGCTTCCTCTGATCGCTGGGTCTGTTTCAATGATATCTCTAATTCCTCTTCTTTTGACATGAAGTATAGAATAGGCTTTTCTTTCATAGGAATTGGTTCCTCCCTCTTGTATGGCATCTTCAATTCAATGGCCCTCTTGCGGACCCACTGAAGATATGGCTCCAAAGAAACACAATTGGGTTTTCCCAAGGAGCTACTTCCTCTTTTACACTTGCTACCCCAGGCTTTTAAGATTAGATCCCTTTGTTCTTTATTCTTATCATACTCTGCAAAATAAATTCCCTCTACATGAATGGTCAGAGGTTTATCCTTCAAAGGATATCCCAATTGACGGCGTGCCAACACCGGATTGTAACTGATTCCACCTTTGATGCCAAGAAGAGGCATATTGTTATACTGGCCACAACTGTCTGTTATTGAGATTTTATCGTACACTCGATTGTACCAGTCAATGTCTGCGTGAGAAAGGGCCATAATCTTCTTAGACCACCATCCTTTCTTAGGATCCCAGAATGCGCATTTCTTCGGTAGGTGTGAAACAAACCACATATATAACACAAGGATACAGCAAGTGATCTGTCCATTACTCTGGGCATTTCTCGTATGGACTGAGTGATAGGCTTCAGCAAGTAAGGTAGGCACAGGATTCTGCTTCAGGAAAATCTTGATGGCATTTAGATCCACGAAGTTGTCAAAGTTTGGGAACAGGAAGAGTCCATAGATGAGTAGAGCAAAAACAACTTCAAAGGCGACCTTGTTTGAGTGCTTAGCGAAGTAATAAGCTTTTTCAAACAGAAACTTGGCAGTCAACCCAAAAATTCCTCCCTTGGAGATTAAGTTGTTTTTGATGTCAACTAATCCCAAGTTAGTCTCCTTAGCTATCTCTTCCTCTTTTGGATCTATGTTGAAAATAGGGAACGGAGAATCATCCTTGACGGGTAAACCAACTATCTGGGAATATTCTTCAAGTGTAAGCAAGAGCTGATAATCGGGAAAGGTGAAACAATGATACTTTGGGTCATAGAACTGAAGCAAAGTTGAAAGGAGTCCTTCATCAACACTTTTCTTCAACAATATCCATAAATTCCCATATCTGTCTTTGAATCCTTTAGGGTCCGTTAGCAAATCTCCCAATCTCCTTAGGTCATCCAATCTAGGGCTCTTGAAAGTGTATTTCACAGTTTTCCTCTTTGTCTCATCCTTGATATCTCTGTGACATTTCACAAAAGAAGTCTGAGTTCCATGAAACTGATATGCATATACTTATGCTATATGGATGCAACAAACACAAACATATAAACACAAGCACACAAAGGTTTAAGTTAAAAGCATGGAGTCAAGGTTCACCCTCCCATTGGTATGTACTATGGTTTTCACCTGCCAAACAAGGTTCTAAGAGTTCCCAGAGTCCACAATCCATATTTCGGATTTTATCGACTTCCCAAATGACTTGGTAATCAACAAAATGCTCAAGAGAATCTCGTCTGAGTGTAGTATCGCGTGACAACCATTTCAGAAATAGACTCCATCATGGTCACCGCACTACATCTAAAAGGTTTAAGTGCGGTTTGAAAACTATGGTTCTCAGCCTCACTGGCACATACATTGAGAGTAGCACGCTTTCACGAAAAAGATCGTTCAACATGACTAAACTCTCAAGAGGGCCTAAGCTGAGTGATGGTGTCTCAAGTTAACTTTTTCAGGAATCGACTCCTTCAAAGCCTCCTTGAATATACCATCGTCCTATCATAAGTGCACTCGAAATCTGGGTATAGGATTTGTCTCACTCATAGATATCATATCAACCTAAGGTAAACAGGATAATAAAGCAAAAACAAAGATACAAGTATATAAGCAAGTATGACATACATAAGCATATACAAATACATAAGCAAACATGAACAACATAAAACAAGATAGGCTTAACCCTCTTAGGAAAGGACCAGCAATAGGTCTAACAAATCCCCAGTGAGGTCGCCATTTCTGTTGCGGTGAAAATCGGATAACAAGCTATTAATTAACTTGCATCATATTTCTTTTACAACCGACTTTGATTTATCCAAAGGAAAGGTTCAAGATCGTTAAAAAACCTAAAGTGGGGGAGAATCTAAGGTTCGGGGGTTGGTTACGCCTAGGGAAGATATTAGCACCCTAAGTATCTGTAGTACTCTACAGGAACCTCTTGTTCTAATGTTATCTTATGTTTGCTAAAGGTTCTATGCTAAAGGTTGAAACCCTATGGGTTAGTATCTAAGTATACTCGACAAAGCATCGCACTTTGCGCCTACGTATCCTCGGGTGTAGAATCAGAGTATGCGTAGTTCTACTTCTACTGAATGATTGACTATGGTCAATATTCAGAGGGGAAATGAGTACAAGCTCATTGCAGAGTTTAAGAACTCTCTAAATCTAGTTGTAATGGTCCTATGTTATGTTTAGTTAGTAGGGAAAGTGATGATTCAATATGATGAATATCACTAAGAGTTTAAGAACTCCTTCCTAAAGCTAGTTGTGATTTCTATGGCTCTGATGAGGCCAAGAAATAAAGTTTTCTCCTAAGAGGTTGCTTAGGTTAAGGTGGGAGCTATGACTTTAAGAGTCAATGTTAATCACCTTCCTTTGGAATGTGGGGAAAATAATAGTTATAAGATAATATAACAATAGATAGAGACATGATAAAAGATAAAATATTTATAATATGATGAGATGAAAGCAACACAAGCATAAGGATGGCAAGATGCTTCATGATAAAGTATGGATAAGATGGACATGATCATTATAAGGGCATAGCAATATGTTTCAATCTTAAGGAAGACAAACATAAAGAACCCTCATAAGATAAAGAGAAAGATATTAATCAAAGATGATATTTAAAAAAAAAAACATCAACGTCAAATATATGATAAATCAAACATGGATGGATTAGTTCAAGACTTAAACAAACATTAGTGAAATAACACTCATAAGGTCAATAAAGATGCTCATAAATAAATGTTAACAATTAATCCAAAGGTGATAAACAATTAATAATTAATAATTAAAATATATATATTGATAATTAAAATTTAAAAGTTAACAATTAACAACTAAATTAAGACACAAATTAATAATAAAAAATTGAAATACAAATGGATTAACAATTAACAATACAATTAACAATTAACATAAGGAGTTTAAAATTAAAATTAACACAACAGTTACAATTAAAATAAATTGCTAATTAAAAATAAAGATTAAAAATATTTTGGAGTTTTGGAATAAAGAAGAATATTTTAAGCAAAATAAAATAAATAAAATAAAAATGAAGTTTTTAAAATGAAAAGATTTGAAATTAAAAAAAAGTTGAAATAGAAACGCAGGGGGTGCATTAGTAAAATGGACTAGTTAAGAAAAACAAAGGGATGAAAATTGGTCTGAAAGGGGGGGGGGGGGGTGGAAATATCAAAAAGGGCGCAAGGCCCAGGAGGGAAAAAAAAGAACCAGGCAAAATAAAAAAAAAAGACCAAAAGGGTTGATCCGCAGGATTGAACCCAGGTCATGTGAGTGAAAGGCAAGGCAAGTGCATGTGTGTGACCGTTGGGACGGCGTGTACATCCGGTAAATGTACGCTTCAGTTACGTTATAAGCCAAACAAAACCATGAAAATGCATTTAATGGAGAAACACATGTGTGCTACTGAACGTGTAACATACATGATATCAATTGGTCATTGCTCATTTAAATTCGCTACAAAACAAAATCCAATACCAGCCAATCACACGCATGCATGAAAACTAAAACTTGCAGGAACCAAATACACCGTCGTATTTCATTTGAAACCACAAAACACACATCAAACTTCCATCTCACATAAAAACCTCAATACATGACCAAACATTATGAAATAAAATGCTAAACTGAAGTACTCAGAACATAGAACACAATGAGGCCATAATTTAAACAAGTTAGTGACTCTCTCATGAGCAAAAAACAAAGGAAAACCACTGTTCCAAAACCAAAACTCAGTCCAAGAAAAGTGAGAAACCAACTTCTATTTCAAAACTGAACCAAACATACTTATCTCAAAACTTAACAACAACATATAGTAGGAGCAAGTTACAACCCAGAAACTCATTCACATGATACATGAACAAACATCAATATTTAAAACTCAAAACATAACCAACAACAAACCAGCATATGCAAAACTCACATATTCTCAACCTGTCTTCTAAACATACTATCCTCAACACACAGCTGGTCATGAGTTGAAAGGTAACATCAATATACCACTCATAAACAAGATAAACAATAGTTCAAAGACCTCACAAAACCATACATGTGTCTGCAAACTCTAGCCATGATAAAAAAATGCACAAGAACAACACAAACCTTAGCAGCATATTATCACATAAGTTAACACATATCATGCATTCAAAGATCATCAGCTTGGTGCTCATACGATCAAGGTCAAAACCATCCTTGAAATTCTGGTATCAGATGTGTGATGTTACGTGCGATGTCACAACAACACACTCTGCAAATGGACAATACAATAACAGCAACAAATCAACACAATGAATTGTTCTCCCAGTTCGGTCTAACTACCTACGTCTGGGGGCTACCAAGCCAAGGATGAAATTCACTACTTGTAGAATTAAATTACAGACTCAGCAACCCAGTTGACAATCTCCTAATCTTAATTCCTACTAGTGACTTTCTAGCTAAGAAACCACTTAGATATGAGAACACTACTCAATCCCTACAATTTAATCACACCTTGATTCTGCTTCACATCTTGATCAAGAACAGAAACTCTCTTGCTTAAAAGCTTTCGAGATATTACAACTCAAAACACCGATTCACACTAGAATGGTTTACAATACAAACACGAAGACTTAATCGACTCATAGTCTTTAGCTCTATTTCTTCGTTACTTTTCCTTCAGGAATGATGCGCATTAAATAGCTCTTTGAATTGGGCTTGGACCTGCTACAATATCTGATCTGATTTGTTGTTTAAAATTGAATCTTCAAAATAGATTTTCTCTCTTAAAATATTCTTAAATCTTCAGCCTTTAAACCTCCTACAAATCTGCATCAAATATCTATGCAACAGAGAATATCTATCCCAAGATATTTGCAACCAATGAGACTAACATCTCTCCACAATTCCAGCTAAAACGCAAACCCTAACAACATCACAAAACCTGATGTTATTAATTCTGTAGATCTAATGTCACAAACTCGCATGTGACATCAAACATCCAACTTAACCACTTAACACAGCCCAGTGTTAAGACTCAATGTTGTGACATCACCCATGTGAGATCAAACATTGAACAGCTTCATAACTTAACACAGCCCAGTGGTAAGACACAATGTTGCAACATTACCACCTAGACTTCAACATTGAACAACCTTTGTTTTACCAAAATTCCAACCAATCCAAGAACTAACAATCTCCCCCTTTGGCTAATTTTGGCTAAAACAATCTCTGCACCTTCAGATACTTTAGAAGCGGAATAAACTTGAATAATTTTTGAAACTTCAAGCAGCAGCATCTTCAATAAAGACTTCACTTCACACAAAACTCTGCTGCAGCAACAAAACTTCAACAACTACAATCTTCAAACAGCTGCATATATTTCATCATTAGCAGCAATGAGCACTCCCCCTCAATGCAAAAACCAATATACCAGCTGTTCAGCACTTACTCCCCCTCAATATCTGCACTTCTGTACTATAACATCAACAATCAGCTACATCCTCAACAGCATATTCCTTGACTTCATTCCTTAGCATATCAGAATATTTGACAACTCCAACCTCTTGGCTACTTCTCCCCCTTTTTAGCCACAATTTGACAACCTTCAACCAAAAGCCCTACTAACTACAGTTAGTACTACCTTAGCTCTCATTGTTAGCCTCACAGTTAGCATAACAAATCATAGAGAAACATAAAGGGTGCATATACAACACAATATTCAAATTACAAACCAAGCACAACAGTGCAGAATCAGAAACAAAATAACTAAAACTACTATCTAAAACAGTAAAAGATTTAATCATCTGAACTGAGACCATCATCATCTTCTTCATCTTCTTTTGAGTTGTCATTATCAGACTCATCTTTTTCTTCAATGGCACTTTCAATAGGAACATCATCAACAACTTCTTTCTCACTTTCTTTTTCTGTCATCTTCAGAGTCATAAGTAATCTTTTAAACTTCTCCTTTCTTTCAGTGCTTACTCTGATGACTTCATCTAATTCTTTACAGGCTTCCTCCAGTTCAGAAATCAGATCAGTCTTTACATGAGTATGATGAGTAGATGTTGAGGCAGATGTCTTGACATGATCAGCAACATGTTTTCCTTCAAACAACTTCTGATGAAAAGACAAGTCAGGCTTCCTTCTACAAACACTATCATACTGGTGAAGAATCCTAGGATACCGAGACAGTATTATCCCACAAATGAGGGATGGAAATGCAATAGGAAATTTCACAGCTCTTGTTGCAGCATGCTTGATAGTCTGATTATAAATGTAAGAGCCATAATCAATTAGTCTCTTTGTTCCAATGGCATAAACTAATTTGCCCAAACCAGTAGAAACAGAGGTCTTGTGGTTTGTAGGAACCCAGTTAACAACACCTATTCTATGAATAAGAGTATATTTCACACTTAATAAACTTGCTGATAACTTCCCTTTTGAAGGCCAAACTTCTACCTGACCAGCTGTGATTTCTTTGCAGATAACATTATTAGAAACTTCTAATTCTCCATAAACTTCCTCACTTCTTCCTAAGTAGGCATTAATCACCTTAGGAGAGAACCAGACACACTTACCCCTAACAGTAACTCTTCTGAAAGTTAGGCTTTTGTTGTCATTAATAGACTCAGGGATATTCACTATAAATTCTCTGACCAGTTTATCATAGCAACTAGTCAATCCTGATACAGTCCTCATGAGACCAGCAAACTTAATTAGATCTACAATTTCAGTAGACTCTAAATCATCTGTAACTAGTTCTCTTTCCAGAGCTATCCTTCTCTGGCTCACACAATTCCACATGGATGCACTACTGGCACAGTGAAATGCGATGTCATCAGGAACTTGATCAGCAGCTCTGTTCCTCACAGGGTTGATGTCTTGAACATCACACTCTGAATCTGATTCTTCCCTGATTCTCCTCTTTTTGCCAGAAATGGCAACTTTGCTCCATGACTTGGGAGATCCTGCAACTGAAGTCTTTTTCTTATCCTTGACCATATTTTCATTAGGAAGTGACTCCACACCTTTCCCTTTCCTATCCTCCCTCCTTCTTGCTATCGCATTACCAATGATATTACTATCAGATGAGTCCTCAACATCTATAACCTCACCTAGGGTTGGTGTCCTCACCTTGAGAGCCCACCTGTTCAACAGGCATTTGCCTTAAAGGGACATAAATCCCTTTCACACGTATTCCTTTCTCAAGAATTTTGGTGGCAATCTACTCCAAATACATGTCCACATCATACTTCTCCTTAACAGCTTGAGAGGATGATGACATAGTTTCAGTTTTATTCAACTTGGGTGAAGGTTTAGAGTTACCTAAATCTGGGAGAGCCATAGGAATGTGTTCTTTGTCAACATATTCTTTTTCCGATGAAACCCTAGTTCGTTCATGCGCAGGTCTTTGATAATCAGAGTTCTTGGATGAAGAAGACATCGTTCCTTTGTAACAGACTAGGTTTAGAGAAGATTTTTCTATTCTGTTGAGATTAAGGGAGATGAACAGTTGATAAGAGAAGGCTTTGATGAATCTTGATATAGAATCAATATGGTAAGGCACCTGATTTTGAGTACCTCTTAATAACCAATCACTGATTTTCTCCCTCCAAATTAAATTATCTTTTAAAAGTTCAAAATGATTCACATCAGAACTCATTAAAACTGATTGACCTTTCAGCATCCTTTCACACCTGATGTCATAGTCTGATGATATAACATCAACTTGAACATCATCAGTTGAATTAACTTCAAGAGGTATCCACTGATAGCAGTTATCTATGGATCTGACACCCTTCATAATAACCTGATTTCGCTCATCAGCTACCACACACTCATCTTTGGTGTAGTTAAATGTGTAACCTTCATCACATAGCTGACTTATGCTAATCAAATTAGCATTCAACCCTTGGACAAGGATCACACTAGCAAGAGTAAGATCATCATGATTCTTCACTCTTCCAACTCCTTCTACTACTCCTTTTTCTCCATTGCCAAACACAACCTTATTTGCATGGCAAGGATTGAACTCCACCAAATACTCCTTGGATCCAGTCATGTGCTTTGAACATCCACTGTCAAAGTACCATGCATCCATGGCAAAATGTCCATATGAGGTATGAGCCAATAGACATGTGACCTGAGCTTTAGGAACCCATTGTTTCACCACCTTGGGCCTGACCTCCTTCTGTCTGGGTTGAGGAGCAGAATTTGGATAATCATGAAGTTTGAAGCAAGAGGACTGCATATGTCCAAACCTTCCACAATAGTGTTGCACCCCAAAATTTGCCCTCATTACTTTACTACTAATTGGCTTATGTTTCATTACATTTTTACATTATCATGTGTGCATATCATTGGGTCTTAGCATGGGGTCAAGGTGCCTGAGGCAACGTCAAGAGGAGAAGATGTCCTTCAAAGGATCAAGCAAGAAAGTTTAAGTGGATCACTCTCTCCTAACTAGTGCATGAACTAGGGTTTTGAGATTCTTTGGTTTATTGCATCAATGGGCAAGCTCCTTGGGTTTTTATCATCACCAAATGGCATATCTTATCTTTGTTGGAGAGGATACACATCATATTCAGAGGAATTTGGATTTGGAGACTGTGTTATTTCCTCCTAGACTGAGGGTACCAAAGCTAGCGTTTGCTATAAAGTCAGTTTATTTCTGATTTTTTGGGCAAGACTTGATTCTATGGTATTCCTTGGGTCCCCAAGTATCTAGGGATGGGAGGTTGTCCATCAGTTTGGTTCAGGAGAAGTTTAATTGGCCAATGGATTGGAAATCAGGTGAATGGGGAAAAAGTCAACTGTGGAATTTTGAGGTCCTCTCCAAGGTTTTTAAGGTCTCACATCCTCATATGGTCATCAAGAGTCAAGTTTCACACCATTTATCTGTGAGCAATCTTTTAAGTTTTGTATGATAGCAAATTGTGTGATAAATGCATATATAAATGCCTATGTGTTTGATGTGCATGTTATAAGATTAGTATGCATGTTTAGTTGGTACATATATGTGATTTTATACCTATACTATGCTTTAAAGACAATACAATTCATATATATCTTTATTGAAATCATAAAAACAATTTTCCTTATGTATGTATCGATCCATGTCTGTCTTGCATCGACACATTCCTCTGTTAAAATCACAAAAACGTGTTTGCTTCAGTATGGATCGATCCATACGAGTTTTGCATCGATACATGCCTCTTTGTTGTTAAGCCATGTATCGATTCATACGAAGTTTGCATCGATACATGCTTCTTTGATGTTTCTGAAAATTATGCTATGTATCGATTCATTCGTATTATGTATCGATGCATGATTGAATTGACTTTCTGAAATTAAACAAAGTAACAGTATGCATCGATGCATATATCTGTGTGTCGACTCATGTATGTTATATAACTACCATGTATCGACTCATACGAGTTTCGAATCGATACATAAAGTTGTTTCTTTTTTCTAACCGTTTCTGTTTCATATATAAGAAGGTTTTGACAGTTCAGTTTGAGGTGTGAATTCGTAAGAGTGAAAATTGTGTAATCATAGCAAAAGCAAGTTTGGTGTGCATCAATTTTGTGAGCAGTTTTAGAGACCTGAAAGATACTTTATCTTCATCATCTTCTCAATCACTTTAATTCAAGAACATCAACACATAATCATTGTTGTTCTTCGGATTAAAGGATCATCGAGATAACGTTCAGTGGTACGATCAAGGATCTAGCTGAGTTGAAGATTCAAAGGGGGTTTCCAGGAAAAACCATCTGGTTTGTCCTTCAAGAACGGGTGTGTTCTTGAGGGTTTGTTAGTCACGTTTGCAGAACATATTCAGCCGCAGCGTAGGGTTTGGAAATTTGGTAATTTCGCAAACAGGTCGTGGAACCGGTGAATTGTTTGTAATTCTTACTGGGGAAATTCTTGATTAAGCTCAAATCAAGTGAAGGTTCATACAAGAGAAAGATCTTGGGGTTTAGATTTTTGGCTTTGTATTGTAACCTTGTAAACAACGAATTCAACATTATTGATATAACAGGTCTCAATTTAAGTTTGAAATTGAGAGGGAGACGTACCCACACGCGAGGACGAAAGTGGGGAACTTCCTTACCAAATCTCTGCGTATCGTATTTTGTCCTTAACTCTCTTTACATTTTCAACAATTTTGTGATTCATTTGGTGTATTGTGTCTTAACGTTTCATGATACAATAGTGGTAAGAAAACTTTTATCAAATCACCATTATTGTTAATCATTGAACACATACACGCCAAGTGTTTGACAAAACTGTCAGCTGAGTTTTTGTTCATTGGAAGTAGTATTTGTATGATAAGTGCATTTGATTCGATCCTAATTTGGTGTTAATAATCTTTGTCATCCTAATATAAATCCAGCATTAATTCGTGTGTCCGGTTTTCTAGTAGCTGGTCCAGAATAGACAGAAGTCGATTCGGGATTGTAGTTTTCCGCTAACTTTCAAAAACTCTGATAAGAAATTTTTTAAATCCATGTGTTTCAAGGAGGTGATCTATTCACCCCCCCTCTCGATCACTAGCCACACCGTCTAACAAGTGGTATCAGAGCGCTAGTTCGCTAGTGCTTTGTGGCTGCTTGTAACGATATGGATTCTGAACCAAAGGGGGCGTATAATAGAGCGCCTGTTTTCAACGGTGAAAATTATGGCTACTGGGAAGACTGCATGCGAGTTCACATAAATTCTGTGGATAGGAATGTGTGGGCTGCCATTCAAAATGGTCCTTTCCAAATTACTATGAGAAATGAGGCTGGCGCCATAGTTGCTAAACCAGAAGAGGATTACGATGAGAAAGATGAGAAAAAGTGGTCGTGTGATTGGAGAGCTCGAAATATGCTAATTTCAGCACTTGGTGCTGATGAGTATTATCGGGTATCCCATTGCACGACAGCTAAAGAAATGTGGGATGCTTTAGAAATTGCCCATGAGGGTACTACTGAAGTTAAACAGTCCCGTATTAACACACTTAATCAAGAGTTCGAGCTCTTTCGCATGAAACAAGGAGAGTCTATCTCTGTCATGCAAAAAAGATTCGTTCATCTCATCAATCGTTTGAATGCACTTGGAAAATCTGTTTCCAATGAAATAGCCACTAATAAAATTCTGAGATGTCTTAGCAGGGAATGGCAACCTAAAGTAACAGCTATTAAGGAAGCCAACTACCTCACGACGCTTACGATTACAACTTTATTTGGCAAGCTGGAAGAACATCAGCAAGAACGGGAAAGTCTTGAAATATTTGAGAACAAGAGTAAAAAGGAAAAGAATAAAAACAAAGAGAGTGAGAAGAAGCCAATAGCTCTTGTGACCTCTAGCTCAAAGTCCTCACAAAAAGAGCAAAGTGACAATGATTCAAGTAGTGACGAAGATTCGGGTGATGAGGAAATGGGACTTTTTGTTAAGAGATATAATAGATTCATTCGAAAGAATGGAATCAAGCATTCCGACAAAAATCTCATTAAGTTCCAAAGACAATCTATAGAGTCAAAACAGGAAGAGAATAAGAAGCATAGAGTAAAAGGATCTTGCTTTAATTGTGGTAAATCTGGACATTATAAGACAGAATGTCCTATGAGGAAAAAGGATAAAGGAAAAGCTTCACCAAAAAGGTTCAATAAACAAAGAAGAGCTTATATTACGTGGGAAAGTGATAGTGATTCATCAAGCTCACAAAATTCAAATGATAGTGATGAGACAACAAATATGTCTCTTATGGCTCACACCAAAAATCAGTCCCACCACAAGAAGAAAATCAACGATAAGAAAGTAAGACAAGCCTACTTGTAATACCCCAAAATTTGCTCTCCCCTTTTGTCATCATAGCATGGCATTATCATTTATCATATCATATCCACCTCATTAACATTACATTGCATTTAACATAGAAAAATGAAGCATGGCATCCTTCTTACCATCAGGGCATGTGATCAGGTGGAAGGTGGACAATCAAGGAATCATTCAAAGCACAAAAAGGTCAATCAAGTTGGCTCTAGGCAAGCCAAGAGGTCTCTCATGTATCATACTATCTCAATTGATCATCCAAAACCTCAAGGAAGTGAGATTCAATGGGAGATTGAAGCACTACATCTTTCACTATGCAAGAGGTTCAAAAATTGAAGGAAAACCCTCAAAAGAGATAGCTCATTGATTCAAAATCATTCTCAAGTGGCATTTCTCATCATCCTTTAAGAGGATACACAACATACTCTGAGGAATTTGGATTTGGAAGATGTGCAATTTCCTCCTAACCAGAGAGGGTCAAAATTAGGGTTTCTAATAAAATCAGGATATCTCTGATTTTTTGGACAAAACTTGATGTCATGGTATTCCATATGTCCCTAAGTGTATGTATGTGGAAAATTGCATCTCAATTGGTTTTAGAAGTGGTTCAATTGGAAGAAAGATCAAGAATCAGAGAAATTGGGGCAAAGTCAAATAATCAGAGGAAAAAGTCAACTCTTGACTTTTTGAGGCCAAATTCATGAAATTCATGTTACATATGTCCAATGTACAAAATTTGGTCAAGAAATTCCAAAGGAATCATGAAAAATCAAGATGTAAAAAGTTGCCATTTTTGGATGAAGTAGGGTTACTAGAAATAGCAAGTTTTGGCCATTTTGCATCAGAATTTGAACCAAGGCCATTCAAATTTGGAGTACCAAATGAAAATTCCACTCTGCCTCAATGAAAGGCCTTGCTTTAAGCTTCAAATCCATGTGTGGAACATCTCCATTGGATAAAAAATGAGGGAGATATGATTGATCAAAGGTGGAGGAAAGTAGGCCAAAAACCATGTCATGACCAAGTTTGGCCAGGTCTGCGCGCAGTCATTTTCACAAACATGTGGTGGGCCAGAAGTACACTCATTTTATTCATGGTTAGAGGCCTCAAATGGAAAATCTTTCAACATCAAAGTTGTTCCCCTATGTGAGAGCTTCAAGATTGATGTTTATGATTTTTTCATTTGATCAAAGGTTGAGAAGTTATGATGGGTCCAATTTACTATGATCATGCTGAAAACCTAAGTGCCATGTTGCTTTGTCAAACGACCATATGCCACGCCCTTATATCAGTTCCAAATTTGTGTGTTCCAATCCTTTTTTCAACCTATTCCAAGCCTCAATTCAATTCATTTCTCATACCAAAGTTGTTCTATTATGATTCTTCTTTCCAATGACCTCAAAAACACATCAAACCACCCATTGGGTAGATACAAAATCATCACCAAAACCACCATATCTCCATTGTTCCAAACTGCCATAAAAAACCAGAAAAAACAAATGTTGTTGATGTTGTTATTACCAAGCTTGCACGTGCATTACTCATACCATTCATCCATTGCCCTTTTAAACCAAACACTTTTCATGAACACCACATCACGTGCCTCACTATACATGGAAATGGAAGGAGAAAGCTTGTAGAACAAGTTTATGTTGTTGCAGCATATATGAGTTTTCTTTATTCAATTAATCTCCACCATAACACTCTAAACATCCACCTCACCTTAGCACAGCCATTGATAACTCGTCCCCTAACTAACTTGACTCAGTTAGTTAGGATGGACTCACTTTAACCATGATAACTCACCACAACTCACTCACTTAACCACCTATGGTTCACTTCTAACTCACACTATAAAATCAAATCTCACTCACATTTCTCATAACAACACTCATTTCTCTCACTCACTTCAGAATTTTTCTCTCACTCTCTCTGATTTTGCTCATTTTCTTCTCCACGATCTCAACTCCATTGTGCTTCCATTGCTCATTGTTTTGGTGTGGTTGAATCAAGAACAACTAGAGCAACTCCATTTCTGCAAGTTTAGCATCACTGCAAATCCATATCCATCATCATTTTTCAAAAGTTGAAAGCCTTTATTTGGCCAGGTGAAGCTCAAGGAAGGAGCAGTTTCCTCTGGTATTCTTGTGTACTCAAAGCTTCATCAACTTCAGGTTTGAGTTCTTGAACTTTGATTGCACGTTTTCTCTTCATTATCACTTGTTTCTTGTTGGTTTCAGCTCAATAGGAGCATTCCTAACTCCGGCTAGTTGATAGGCCTTTTAAAGGCGTAGTTGCAAAACTTAGGGCACAAATTCATCTCCTCTGTTCTTGCTATGAGTGCATGACATGTTGTTTTTGGGAGTGAATTCTTAACCTACATAAGCTCAGCTTCAATTTGGTACCATATTTGTGGATTTTTGTGAGATGTGAGAGTTGCAGGTGGTGGTTCTCGCCGGAGAAGGTGACCGGAGGTCCCTCTCCGGCCGGTAGCTTCGTTCTAGGGTTTTTCTTGCCAGTTGGAATTACAGCCGTTTGATCTTGTTGATCCAACGCGTGAAACATTGCCAGCGCATTAAAAGAAGCATGCACCTCACGTGCCTATTTTCTGAATTCACTTATGCAACGTGTGGTGCAGTGCATGTTAATGAATGTGTTCCCTCGCGCGTGTGTGTTGATCATGACTACTTTGACTATTTGGTTGACCAGACTTAATCCAATGACGATTATTGCTTTGACATTTTGTTGACTGAGGGTGTAAGCTTGTTAGTGTGTTCTGCACGTAATTGGACTTAAGCCAAATTACTATTTGCACCTCTCATTTCCAAAGCCCAAACATGTAGAACTGAATATTTGCTATGCTTGCACCTCCCTCTCTCATTTCATTTCTTTTATTTTTATTTGTTTTGTGCACATTTCATTTCTAATTTTTAAAATTTCAAAATTACATAAGAAAATTCTACAAAAATTCATGAACATTCTCAAGACATTTAGAAAATTTTTGACATTTTTATCTCATGATTTTATGACATTTTTACCCCTGTTCCATAATTTTCTTTGAATTTCCATTTGTGTGCTTTCTAATTGTGATACTTGAATTTGTTTAATTTTGTTCTTGCTCATTACCAACTGTTTTGACATGATTCTTTTTGCATTGATTCACTAATACATTGAAGCATGTTAGATGATTTTTGTTTGATTTTTTAGGTCACTTTATCATATGTCTTGATGCCTATATTTGTACCACTTTGCATGACATTTCAACTTGACCTAATTGCTTTGTTTGAAGTCATTTTGCTTTGAATTTTGATATGCTATTTTGATATGTGATTCATCTCTGATTAGTGAACTCTAATACCATGTTTTCATATTTTTCATGAGGCCATTTGATTTTTGTTTGATGCATTTCATTTAAAGCATTATAACATGTCATATCCTTGTAATCTTTGGTGCATGTTTTCTTTTGTGTATACTTGCATGATCATTTGCATATTTGGTGAACCATTCACTTGGCATTATAGGTCATTGATACATATTATAGGTCATCTTCACATGTTCATTTCAACTTGAACTTTGTGCATCCTAACATGTATTGTTTGCACCTTCTTTTTGAGTTTTCATCTCACTCCTTCTTCTATTACTTCTTGAATGTCTTGATGGTTGATTCATAAATACTTTTGAGATGTTTATAAACCATTTTCCATTTAGTTTCAATTCTGGTTGTTGATTTACATGTTCCATTTATGCATGTCCTCTTCATTTCTTTCCATCCTTCATCTATCCCTTCTTCTTGTAGCATGTTTAAATGCTAATGGATGATGATTGTTGCTTATTCACTTGCACTTGCATGGTGATATTCACTTGGTTTCCATATGATGCCCATTCTGGTTGTGGTTCTAGGATTTGTTTTCTCATTTAATTCTTTTGAGTTTTATGATGCATTACATGTTCTTTTACTTCTTATACTTCTTATACATGTTTACTAACCATGTAGGGGCTTTGGTAAGTTTCATTTGAGTGTGGATAAGGAATCCACATTCAACTTCTATCCTTTCTCTTTTACAATTCCATTTTGTGTTTTGCTAAGCACTTATGTGCTTTCTTTTAATAACTCATCACTTTCCCTTTTTGAATTACAATTCATCTTCTACTTTGGAAGTGAATTGTTTAATTCTTTCTTTCTTTAGACTTTAGGTTGAAACCTCACAAACCTTTAGGATCACTCCCTTTAATCTTCAATTAGGATTGAGTCTTAGTCCATATAGGTTTTACCTTTATCCTCTCTTGAGTCTCTTTTCTCATCTCAAAGAAAATTCAAAACATATAATAAAGGTAGGCATTTATTGCATTTAGGCCTTTCATATAAAGAAAAGATTATAAGGGGTCTTCTCTTGTAATCTTAGAATGTGTAGCATATAGCCCATCTTGGGTCAATGTGTTAAACATTTGATCTTGTATGAGAGACTTAAATGCAATACTTGTTGAAGGTGCAAATAATAAAAAACACTTCTTCACTTCATAATCAACAAAACACTTAATAAACACAAGTATGCTAGTGTGTTTGAACCTTGATAATTGGAACTAAGTGTGAGGGTCTTCTTCACCCTTAGTGTGCTTTCTTACCCATTCCATCTTGGAATGTGAGAAGGTACACATTCCAATGACTAAGATCCAGATACACTGTCGTATGCAAACAAATCCAAAACACTTCCTTCTAAAAGACAAAAACAAACAATAACGTCTTTCCTTCGGGAATTCTTTTCTCATCTCATTCATTCTCAACGCACGAACGCGCTTCTACTCGTTCTCTTGCAAGATGGTAACGCACTCGGACCAGCGAGCCTGCAACACCTGAGCTAGAACGTTAGCCGTTCCTTAAAAAATGCAAACAATCCATCCCTAGTGAGGGGAACTACGTCGCTCTGATTCTCATGCTCCCGATGAGATACGTAGGCAGTGGGGTAGGGCCCATGCGAGCACTTCTTTTATTTTCCCTACATTTGTTTCTCGTTCCTTTTCCAGTTCTCTTTTCGTTCCTTTTCCAGTATTCTTTTCTATCACCCTTTGATCGAGACAAGCAAGCGTGGATCCCATCGGGTACGATGGACGCGAGGGGGTGCTAATACCTTCCTCTCGCGTAACCGACTCCCGAACCCATTTCTCTTGGTCGCAAGACCATGCTTTTCCTTTCTCTCAGGTTTACGCGGTGTTTCCTTTCCCTCTCTTGGGATAAATACACATTGCTGGCGACTCTGTTTCGGTGCCACTTTCGCGTTTGTACTAGGATGAAAATCCCGGGAGCGACACTACTATAGTAATTTTTCTTCTATGTCTTTTTCTAAACTGAAAATAGCTTTTGAAAAACTGCATAACGAAGCTGTAGATGCTTTTAAAAGATTATCTTCCGATAAACAAATTTTTTCATTCTTGGAAGGTAAAGTATACAAAGCTGAAAAAGATTTAGAAAGTTTGGAAGCTAGTATTGCAGAAAATTCAAAAGATATCAATATTAACGGATGTAGTAAAATTAGGTATTGTGAAGCTTGTCATATTTGGCAACAAGAGGTTAACACTCTTAAAGTAAAATTGGAAAAAGCTTTACAACCCGAGGTTACTTATGCCGTTGATTCTAGGTTGTTGAAGAAGTCATTAAATACACCATATGCAAAATACTCTTTTATTCCAAAGGATTTAATGAACAAACATAAACAAATACATCATCATGGCTTATGTCATTATTGTTGTCGTGCTGGTCATACCATTGAAAAATGCAAGTTTAGGAGATTTCTTGTTCCTAAAGGCATTTATCAATGGAAGCCTAAAGGCAACCATGTTACCACTTACCCACATGGACCCAATGAAAATTGGGTACCTATTTCTCTCTTTTGATATTGTAGGATGAGTGTCTTGCATCCGTAGATAGAAGATGGTTTCTAGACAGCGGGTGCTCAAGGCACATGACGGGTGATATATCGCTTTTTATAGACTTCAAAGCAAAGAAGAAGGGATATGTTTCTTATGGAGACAATAACAAAGGAGCTATACTTGGCAAAGGTAGTGTAGGTAATCCCTCTTCCACTACTATTTCTGATGTCCATCTAGTAGAGGGACTTAAACACAATTTGTTAAGTATTAGTCAATTGTGCGACAAGGGTTACAAGGTTTCTTTCACAAAAACTTGCTGCATAATTGAACATACTGAACAGAATATTGTGTTTAAGGGTGTAAGAGTAAACAATATCTATATGCTTGATCTTTTTTATGTATCTTTAACAAGCACTAAGTGTCTAGTTGCCTTGAATGATGATTCTTGGCTTTGGAACAGACGTTTAGCGCATGTTAGTTTCGATTTGCTTAATAAGGTTGTATCCAAGGATGTAGTAGTCGGTCTTCCAAAAATAAAATTTTCAAAAGACCACCTATGTGACGCGTGCCAAATGGGAAAACAAACAAGGATCTCTTTTAAGTCCAAAAATGTAATTTCAACTTCACGACCCCTTGAGCTTCTCCATATGGATCTCTTTGGACCTTCTAGGACAAAGAGTCTAGGTGGAAATTATTATGGTTTCGTAATAGTTGATGACTATTCTAGATTTACTTGGACTATATTCCTTCATAGCAAAGATGAAACTTTTTCCGCCTTTAAGAGTTTTGCAAAACTGTCCCAAAATAAAATGAATTCCAAAATAGTTACAATTCGAAGCGATCATGGAGGTGAATTTCAAAACCACCTCTTTGATAAGTATTGTGATAAGTATGGTATTGAGCATAACTTTTTAGCTCCTCGAACTCCACAACAGAATGGCGTTGTGGAGCGCAAAAATCGCGTTTTAGAGGAGTTGGCAAGAGCAATGCTAAATGAGGGTGGATTACCAAAATATTTTTGGGCTGATGCAATTAGTACAGCCTGTTATGTTTTAAACAGGATTTTAATTCGTCCTATTTTAAATAAAACCCCTTATGAGCTTCAAAAAGGAAGAAAGCCAAACTTGTCACATCTTCACGTATTCGGTTGTAAGTGTTTTGTTTTGAATAATGGTAAAGAAAAACTTGGGAAGTTTGATGCAAAAGCAGATGAAGGTATCTTTCTTGGATACTCACAATCAAGTAAAGCATATAGAGTGTATAATAAGCGTTTACTTTCTGTTGAAGAATCTGTCCATGTTTCTTTTGATGTGTCTTATCCGAAAAATGTCGGAAAAGGTATTTCTTTTGATGACGCAGGTGTATCTACAGAAGACATACTCTAACAAGCTGTTTCGGAAATTGATCAGTCCAAAACAGAAGACAATGAGGAGGAGGAAGATACCAGTCATGTAAAAGATAAGGAAGAAGGGCAAGCTGAAGTGAATGACCTTCCACCAGCTTGGAGATCTTCGAAAGACCATCCTATTGACAACATTTTGGGAGAAATTTCAAAGGGATTAATGACTCGTTCTAGGATAAGTAATTTCTGTTCTCACTTCGCTTTTGTTTCTCAAGTAGAACCTAAAAATGCCAAAGAGGCCTTGATTGATGAATTTTGGCTAATGGCCATGCAAGAAGAGCTTAATAAATTTCAAACAAATGACGTTTGGGAACTTGTTCCTCGTCCGCGAGATCATCATATCATAGGTACTAAATGGGTTTTTAGAAATAAGCTTGATGAAAACGGATTGATAACTAGGAACAAAGCACGTTTAGTGGCACAAGGGTATAACCAAGAGGAGGGCATAGATTATGAGGAAACTTATGCTCCAGTTGCTCGCCTTGAAGCTATACGTCTCTTGCTTGCTTATGCGTGTTCTAAGAATTTTAAGCTTTACCAAATGGACGTAAAGAGTGCGTTTCTAAACGGTGTCTTAAATGAAGAGGTATACGTCTCACAACCTCCTGGTTTTGAGAATGCTGAATATCCAGATTATGTTTACAAATTAAAACGAGCTTTGTACAGTCTTAAGCAAGCCCCTCGGGTTTGGTATGAAAGACTTAGCAAATTTCTACTTTATCATGGATATTCAAGAGGTAAAGTGGATACCACTCTCTTCATTAAACACAAAGGAAAACACATTCTTTTAGTTCAAGTTTATGTAGACGATATAATTTTTGGTTCAACTAACATACACTTGGTCGAAGAGTTTTCAAATGTTATGCAGGGTGAATTTGAAATGAGTCTTATGGGGGAGCTAAATTACTTCCTCGGTCTCCAAATAAAGCAGCTTGATGAGGGTACAACTGTGTGTCAAACAAAATACTGCAGAGAGCTGCTCAAGCGCTTTGGAATGAACGATTCAAAATCAATCGACACCCCTATGCATACCAACGGGAATCTAGATAAAGATGAACACGGTAAGAGTGTAGATGTCAAAAGGTATAGAGGTATGATTGGGTCTCTCTTGTATCTTACTGCATCTAGACCTGACATCATGTTTAGTGTTTGTATGTGTGCACGATATCAATCAAATCCTAAGGAATCACACTTGAAAGTTGTTAAGCGTATATTTAGATATCTTCATGGAACATCTAAATATGGGCTTTGGTATTCCAAAGGAAGCGATTGTAGCCTAGTAGGTTACTCCGATTCTGATTTTGCTGGCTGCAAATCAGATAGGAAAAGCACTAGTGGTACATGTAACTTATTTTCAAACTCTTTGGTAAGCTGGCATAGCAAAAAGCAGGTGTCTTTCGCATTGTCAACTGCTGAGGCTGAGTACGTTGCAGCCGGTAGTTGTTGCGCTCAGATTTTGTGGCTAAAGCAACAACTACAAGATTTCGATATTCAACTCAAACGTATTCCAATAAAATGTGATAACACAAGTGCTATAAATCTTACTAAGAATCCTGTTTTACACTCACGCACTAAACACATAGAGATTAGGCATCACTTTCTTCGCGATCATGTTGAAAAAGAGGACGTTGTATTTGAGCACGTTGATACTAAAAACCAACTTGCTAACATTTTTACTAAACCATTAGCAACGAAACTGTTCTTCAACATTCGTCGTGAATTAGGGATTTTAGATCTCTCTTCATTGATGTCTTAAGCATGTTGGTTCTTATTTATATATGTCTCACCTTGTTTGTTGAGATTTATTTTTAGACCTCATTCATACTTCATAAGGTTACAACAACAGAGGTAATATCATTCCTTTCTATATCTCTTTGGAACTATGTGATTAGTGTATGTTAGAACAAATTCTTTAAGATCGTTTATATGTATTCCATTGCATATGTTGTTTGAACATTAATGTTTGATTTGTGAATTATACTTGGGCATAATTATCATGACATAATTCATATTGCATTAACTTAGAGCTCCTAACAGGTTTCTATACTCAACTGGTATTCAAAAATTTGTTAAAACTTAGTTTAGCATCAGTATGTATCGATGCAACAAGTGCATGTGTCGATACATTCTAGTTTCCGGTCGATGCATTCGTGCTATGAGTCGATTCATGTTTTTTTACTTCACATTTTTAAAACTTGCTTCAGTATGTGTCGATGCATCCGTGTTTTGTGTCGACACATAGGACATTTTAAAAATAATTAATTCGTGAAATAAATCGATCCATAACCGCTTGTATCGATGCATACTGATTGTTTTACAATAAATGCATTTTAATTCAGTATTGGATCGACACATCAGCCAAATTTATAGGTTTCATTCATTCACTCTAGACTCTTTCTTCCTCTCATACCCAAGCGGCTAACCCTAATTTCTTCAAACATCTTCATCTTCTAAACCCTAATTCACCTCCTAAACTCTTCTTCAATTCATCTTAACTCTTCTTCAATTCATCACCATGCCTCCAAGAACCATTCCTGCTAGACAAAGAGAAAGAGGAAAAGGAAAGGAACCTATTGGTACTTCTCATCAGTCTCCACCAACCCCAGAAATCCCTCCTAGTGCGCTAACTCTCCTTCATCCTGCCATTGCTGATGAGTTTGAGGCCTTTTTCAAGACAAGGTTAGTTATGAAACCACATGTCTTTAATAAAACTGATGCTTCCGCTCTGCATCTCAACGATATTGTTGATCTATTGAATGTTCAAAAGCTTGGTACATTTTTGAGCATAAATGATGATTATCATGAGGACTTTATTCGCATCTTTTATGCTGGTCTACAATCTGGTAGAGGTTATATGTTCAAATGTTCGATTGGGACCAAAACTTATACTTTTGAAGCTACTGATTGGGACAAAGTGTTTCAAATTCCTTTTGGGGTGCCTGGAATGAAGAACTGGCATGACCAGAGCTTTGATACTGACTTTAAAATAAAGGAATATGTTGCATCCATTTCAAAATTGGATAGACCTCTGGGTGAGGATGAACCACTCACATCTGGTATGATTACAAGCATACCTAGAATCCTTCACTGGATTGTCTCACACATTTTGCGTCCAAGATCCGGTGGTCATTCTAGGTTGGATAGACCAGATATTCATCTTGTGTATCTTCTTCAAAATAAGGTTTCATTGAATTGGCCAAACTACTTTGTGAAATGCATATTTCTAATGCGTAACAGTTCGAAGAATATTACACTTGGATATGCTGCTCAGATTATGAGAATCATAAAATACTATAATATAGCCATACCTTTAGTACCTCTTATATCTCCCTCTTCTGCTCAAGAGTTCAACACTACCACTTTATCTCATATGGGATACCGGTGGGATAAGGAGCGTAAATGTTTTTATTTTTTGGAAAGAGGATCCAAAACAAGGGTGTATAATTTTGATGTGCCTTCTGAACAAGTTTTTGTGACTGAAGAACAAATGGATGAAGAAATGAATGATGTCAACGAAGAGAATCAGCCTGAAGCAAATGCTAATGCTGGTTGGGGTGATTGGGTCACACAAAGGTGGTCTCCAACAAATTATGAACCAGGTCCAACTGTTCCTCTGTTCTCTGGTGCTGCTTCTTCTTCAACAGCTCCTGCGTATTTGACTCAAATGTTTCAGCAAATGGAGCTTGCCAATCAAGCCCGTCATGAACAGGCGCTTGCTTGGCATAATCAACAAAATGAGTGGCATAAAGAGCACCGTGAGTGGCATGATGAGCACACACGGATGTATCACATTCAGCATTCTTGGCACATGGACTTGGTTAAATGGCATCAAGTTTTTTACAATGAAATGTCTGGTTTTATGGACGATTGCCGTGACAATCCTGGTATCATGGACAGGTTCAGAAGCGTTGAAGTTCAGAACCGGTTCAGGCAATATAGTTTCATGGGCCATAATCCTGATGAGATGCCTCCTCCGCCGCCTCCACCAAGTTTCAGAGATCCTGATAGAGTTGATGAGGAGTCTTGTGGAGGCCATAACCCTTTTTAAGCCATCATCATGTCATTTCATTGCATTTCATTTCATACTCATGTTGTTTAAGTTTCTTTGTTATATTGATCAAACTTTGTATGTTTTGGTATTGCTTATGTAATTCTAAGCACTTTGTTATACAGTTCAATGCTTATTCCTTTTATTTCTGTTTACTTGTGTTATTTTTGCCCTTTCCTTGACATTCTTTGTGAGTGATTATTTTATGTTAAGCTTCTTTCTTTGTGATTGTTAGCTTCATTATCAATTTTGCTGTTTAGTGCTACATCATTCTAGCTTTGTGACCCTTTACACAGATTGTCTTTTTCTTCTTTTTGATGTTGACAAAGGGGGAAAAGAAAGAAAACAAGATGTTGACAGCCATGTACAAACTCAAGGGGCGTGTTCTATCACACATCTTGCAAATTTGCCATCATCAAAAAGGGGGAGTTTGTGAGCAATCTTTTAAGTTTTGTATGATAGAAAATTGTGTGATAAATGCATATATAAATGCCTATGTGTTTGATGTGCATGTTATAAGATTAGTATGCATGTTTAGTTGGTACATATATGTGATTTTATACCTATACTATGCTTTAAAGACAATAAAATTGATACATATCTTTATTGAAATCATAAAAACAATTTTCCTTATGTATGTATCGATCCATGTCTGTCTTGCATCGACACATTCCTCTATTAAAATCACAAAAACGTGTTTGCTTCAGTATGGATCGATCCATACGAGTTTTGCATCGATACATGCCTCTTTGTTGTTAAGCCATGTATCGATTCATACGAAGTTTGCATCGATACATGCTTCTTTGATGTTTCTGAAAATTATGCTATGTATCGATTCATTCGTATTATGTATCGATGCATGATTGAATTGACTTTCTGAAATTAAACAAAGTTACAGTATGCATCGATGCATATATCTGTGTGTCGACTCATGTATGTTATATAACTACCATGTATCGACTCATACGAGTTTCGTATCGATACATAAAGCTGTTTCTTTTTTCTAACCGTTTCTGTTTCATATATTAGAAGGTTTTGACAGTTCAGTTTGAGGTGTGAATTCGTAAGAGTGAAAATTGTGTAATCACAGCAAAAGCAAGTTTGGTGTGCATCAATTTTGTGAGCAGTTTTAGGGACCTGAAAGATACTTTATCTTCATCATCTTCTCAATCACTTTAATTCAAGAACATCAACACATAATCATTGTTGTTCTTCGGATTAAAGGATCATCGAGATAACGTTCAGTGGTACGATCAAGGATCTAGCTGAGTTGAAGATTCAAAGGGGGTTTCCAGGAAAAACCATCTGGTTTGTCCTTCAAGAACGGGTGTGTTCTTGAGGGTTTGTTAGTCACGTTTGCAGAACATATTCAGCCGCAGCGTAGGGTTTGGAAATTTGGTAATTTCGCAAACAGGTCGTGGAACCGGTGAATTGTTTGTAATTCTTGTAGGGGAAATTCTTGATTAAGCTCAAATCAAGTGAAGGTTCATACAAGAGAAAGATCTTGGGGTTTAGATTTCTGGATTTGTATTGCAACCTTGTAAACAACGAATTCAGCATTATTGATATAACAGGTCTCAATTTAAGTTTGAAATTGAGAGGGAGACGTACCCACACGCTAGGACGAAAGTGGGGAACTTCCTTACCAAATCTCTGCTTATCGTATTCTGTCCTTAACTGTCTTTACGCTTTCAACAATTTTGTGATTCATTTGGTGTATTGTGTCTTAACGTTTCATGATACAATAGTGGTAAGAAAACTTTTATCAAATCACCATTATTGTTAATCATTGAACACATACACGCCAAGTGTTTAACAAAACTGTCAGCTGAGTTTTTGTTCATTGGAAATAGTATTTGTATGATAAGTGCATTTGATTCAATCCTAATCTGGTGTTAATAATCTTTGTCATCCTAATATAAATCCAGCATTAATTCGTGTGTCCGGTTTTCTAGTAGCTGGTCCAGAATCGACGGAAGTCGATTCGGGATTGTAGTTTTCCGCTAACTTTCAAAAACTGTGATATGAAATTTTTTAAATCCTTGTGTTTCAAGGAGGTGATCTATTCACCCCCCTCCTCTCGATCACTAGCCACACCGTCTAACATTATCAAAAATCAGGAGTTGGTGCAAAAGTTACTAAATATGGTAAGTGACCTATAATGAGAAGTTTCCATTTTTGGCAAGTTTTTACCCTTCCTTCAACTTGACTTTTCACCATCAAGAATGCTTCAAATGAATTTTTCACCAACATGAAAGTTGAAGATCTTTTTCTCCTCTTTCCAACAAGTACTAGTGGGTCTCCATATCATTTGTGAAACTCAACTTATGGTCAAAAGAAGGCAAAGTGGTTTTTAGGGTTTCATTTTCACAACTTTTAGATTTTGGGACATATGGACCTATGATTAATTCCATTGCTTCAAGACATGTTCCGACATCCAAGAACCATCCCTAAGGAGCATTTTTGGCTTTTTAATCAAGTGGTTTTATGGGTTATTATTCACTTATTTTCCATTATGTCAAAAAGCCAAGTCATCAAAAAACTCATGAACCAATTGTTTTCAAGGCCCAAATTCAATTGTGGTGTAATTAGCAATTCACATATGGGTGATCCATCATGGATTTCTTAAGTGTACATGCATGGAGAGAGGTGTAATTCACATTATGCAAATTTCCAAAATTATTCAAAAATCATTAAACAAAGAATTATCAAGGCCCAAATGATTATCAGTGGATTAAACCTAGCTATTTAAACTTACTCATGCTAGGGTTGAGGGCAGACACACATGATATTTTGGAGAAAAAGAAAGTGATCCCTAATTCTTGAATTCCTAGGATCTCTCAATCTACAAGGAGTTTCTTCAAAGTTCTTCCACAAACCTTCTCCTGGTGATCTCTAGAGTGCAACCCAACCACCATTTGCAGCCAAAAGCAAGTACACGTGTGGAACCATCTCAGGTTAGTGTAGCGAGCGATTTTGGACGTGGTTCTTAAGCACAGGTCGGTCTCTGCGGTTGAGTTTACTACAGGTCAATTCATTTTTTATCCTATTGTAAGCTGAATAAGGAAGGGAAATAGATGTCTCCAATTAACCCTGCTTGCATACTGAGTTTAAACAGCGGTCTGTTAAGTTACGAATGCTACAATGTGGGGGCCTTTGTACTGGTTATTTGTATTTTCGCCAATATGACTTTCTTTCTTTTTATCTAGGCAAAGGGTTTCTGACGGGAAACAAGGATTGAGATGTTTTTTAAATTACTGCTTTTGAAATGGGATTTGGGTTTTTTGTTTAGTGTGCTCGCTAAGATCTTTTCTTTCGATCTTATGCCTACGTATTCCCGTTTACCGAAACAGGGAAATCAGAGCGTTCGTAGTTCCTCCTATTCTATGGGAGGAAATGGGGTTTTGGTGTCTTGTTCAAAGCCCAAGACGTGAAGCGAAAGTTAATTTGTATCTTGTTCAAAGCCCAAGATGTGAAGCTGAAAGGTCTCGACTTTAGAGAGAATTTGTCGTCTCTAAAGAGGGGAGAAGGAGAATTACTTTAACTGGGATACGCGGATCCGAGCAATGCCATAATTTCCGAAGAAGGGGTTTTAACCTGAAGGAGAAGACTTTAACTCTGTGTAGAGAGCAACACCATCTTTCCTTAGGAATTCCTCATGCTAAAAGAAGGACAGTGGCATGGATGTAGATGATCCAGAGGCTTGCCGCTTACAGCGATTAGATGAAAGGGAAGGAGTTGTTGATGTTTGTGTACTATGAACGAGGCACAAGTTTGATGCTAAAAGGTTGATTGGATCAACCAGTGGTTTTCTTATATAAAGCCTAAGAGGAGGCTAATTTCCGCTAGGGAAAATCATTATAGAAAGCCTAAGAGGAGGCTAATTTCCGCTAGGGAAAATCATTATACAAAGCCTAAGAGGAGGCTATTCTGTGTCTCGTACAAAGCCCGAGAGAGAGGCTAGAAGGTTTTTGACTCCACAAGAGAATCTTTTATACTCAACAAGAGAGTGTTTTTGTATCTCGTATGAAGCCCGAGTTGGAGGTTGTTGCTTGTTTGTTTGGCTCAATAAGAACCTTTTTGTATCTCGTATAAAGCCCGAGATAGAGGCGAAAAGGTTTTGACTCTACATGAGAGTCTTTTTATCTCATACGAAGCCCGAGATGGAGGCGAAAAGGTTTACTCTGCTGGGGAGAATCATTTGTACAAAGCCCAAGAGGAGGCTATTATGCTGGTGACTGTTTTAGTTAAGTGACCGGTCCAGTATACTGATTTTGAAAGAGTAAATCAGTTCTTATATGAGCAACACTGTACTCATGGGTTTGAGCTGAGGATTGGGGCTGGTCCCTGTTCTTTAAGGAAAGGGGAAATCCAAAGGGTTTTGAGACTGTCCGAGTCTACGGGTTTCCTTCCTATCTAACGAAAGGGGTCACTTAAGAATGTCTTTGAGACTCAAGGAAAACAGACTGCCCAAGTCTGGAGTTTTATCTTTTGTACTATGCTTTGAGAAATAGTAGTAGACTCTTTGAAAGGACTGTTCTATGAAGATTGCTAAGTTCTGTTCCTATACCTCTAGGAGGTCGTCGGGACAATTTGTACGAAGCCCAAGAGGAGGCTGGAAGCTTTTAGGAAGCCGATCGGTCCTTGTACTAAGCCCAAGAGGAGGCTATCATTCCCGGAGGAAGAGATCATTATACGAAGCCTAAGAGGAGGCTGTGAATACTTCTAAGAAGCCGACGGGTCCTTGTACTAAGCCCAAGAGGAGGCGGGGTTGCTTATAGGAAGCCTGAGGGTCCTTATACAATGCCCAAGAGGAGGCCGATGCTTTTGAGAATCCCGTGGGTCCCCAAACCCCGAGAAATTCAAGGCAATGCTATTCACTGAGAATAGATCAAAGTCAGGAAACTTCGAGAATTTGGAAGAAACTCAAAGATGCCATTCACGGAGAATACATTCATCTTTGGGAGTAGAGTTTCTTGACGATTCCTAAGGAGGACAGCCGAAGAGAAGACTGTATCTGGTGCTCCTATTGGGGATCTTGGTGTCTATTTCTACGAATAAATGAAACGGCGTCACCTAGTTCTAGACGTAGTTGCCGGGGAAACTCTAATATCTATATTATTATTACACAGTTGATATGAGTTTATGAAAGAAGACTTACAGCAAAACAGCCCCATAATACAGTTATATGTATAGGAAAGCAGTAAATGAAAACGTATAAACACTTACTCGGTTGTAGAGCTTCCATGCTGTTTGGTTAGTTGTTCAACAAAGAAAGATTGAAAACAATAGTATATTCAAAATCAAAGGAGAAAGTGCTTTGCAAAAGAAAGATTTAGGGCTTACAGCTCGAGGAGAGGCACAAGGTTTTATCTGTGATTTGTACAGAGGGTCTTATACAAGTGACTGTGGCCCAAAAAGTTTTCTGTACAAAGGGATGGGTCTTACACTCTCTCAAGAGGCCCAAAAAAGTTTTAAAGAAGAAGAGTGGGGCTTATAACACGAGGGTAGGCCCAGTTGACTTTTTGACAAAATGGCGATCGCGCAGAGGTTTTCTTTTAACGCAGTGGGACTTATACAATAAGTGAGGCCCAAAATGATTTTGGTTAAAAGGGGATTGAGTCTTACACTCTAATAGAGGCCCAAAGAGTTTTGAATGAGTCTTATAGCTCAAGGAGAGGCCCATATCGTTTATTTTTTAAACGAGCGTCGATCGTGCCGTTTACTTGTACAGAGGGACTTATACAATGAATGAAGCCCAAAAAGTTTTGTACAAGGGGGGATGGGTCTTACACTCTCTCAAGAGGCCCAAAAGTGTTTGACAAAGTTTGTTGAAAGGGAAAATCAACAAAACCCTAATTTCATCATTTTAAAATAATTATTTAATGAAAAATTAATAAAAATGATACAAAATCCCACATAAGTTTGAATAAACAACTTGTGATTTTGGTTTTAGGTTTGAAAAATGAGGTATAAATCAAAAGAGATATTAAAACTCATTTGGTCTAGATTTTTCAACATGTATATTTATTTTTAAAATGGTTTAAAAACAAATAAAAGGCATTTATTCACAAAAATACTAACTATATTAAATAAATATTATAAATCTAATTTTTTGTGGAAATAAATATTTCAATATTTTTGTGATTTTTTGCAAAAAGAACCAATCAAAAATAATTAAAATTGAGTGAGTTATTAATATTCCAAATAATTAACAAAACATGAAAATAATTGGAAAAATAGCAAAAATGTGAAAAATCACAAAATGGCATGGGTGGAATTTGAACCCACGACCTCAAGCATACAAGGCGCGCGCCTTACCACTGGGGTGGTGATACATCCATTGTTTAAACTGAACCAACAAATATACAAGGCATGGCTTGGTTTTGGCTTGCCCAAGGCAAGTTTTGGCTCAAAAAGGTAAAGGTCATAACTTTCTCAATTCTTAATGGTTTGAGACAAAATTTATATGTATCTGGGCCAGAATTTCACAAGGAATCCAATGGTGGTGGTGGTTTTTTCATATCACACTCCCTCCTCAAAACCCGATAGTGGTTTCAAAAAGGACCTATAATTGCATTTTCTGTGCTACAACTCATTACAGGCATGAATTACATGATCAATTGGCACAAACACAACACATATGACATGTATGAGAGATGCATAATCAATGGACTTCAAATGCACACATGTTTTGGTGACTGCAAGTTGAGATGTTTACCCTCCTTTGAGCTTTTGGAGTTTTCTTTGCAATCTGTCAACTCCCTTGCTTCAGATATGATTTTATGCTTTGAACAACCTCAAATGATCCCTTGGATGCTTTGAGGATGATTGGAATCAGTTGGTACCTGCAAAAACACAAACTGTCCCTTTCTTGCAAAAGGGGTTAAAAGTGACCAAAATAGCAACTCTCTCAAATGGTGTTCCAGATGATGGGAACCATTTGGGACAGTTCAAGGATGATATTTGGAGTGTGTTTGAGTTTTATCTGGTTCGGAAAGTGACTGAATCAAGACATGGCTTGAAAAATGCACAAAAGTACCATTTTGAGGTTTTGAGAGGTGACTTTGTGATGTTTTGATTACAGGTCACTTTTGATGGTTTGCACAGCTTACATATGATATATATAAGGTGTGTGTGTGATTGATTTGAGTGGAATTGCTCTCTAGCTCAAAAACTCAGAATTACTTGCTTTTGAAGGCAAAATTGGAGTGAAAGAAGAGATTTTGAGGAAAGCATCTGTTTGATGGCTTTGGTGTACTCAAACTGAACACAAGTGAGCTCTATTTATAGTAGAGCAAGTTTGTTTTGGCTGCAATAGTGAATGGCAACTACAGCAGAGGTTTGGCCAATGTTGTCCAATGAGAAATCAAGTCTTCTCTAGCCATTGACTAGAGGTTAGGGCACAGGGCTGTGGTACCCTTGGTCTTGGATAAGTCTTGACTGATTTCAGATGAGAATGGTTCAGTCCATGCCACCTTGATGGTTCCATTGAATGCTTCATTCCAAATTTGGAGTCTTGTCCCTATTTTGGCAACTCTAGGTTCAACATGCTATTTCTTGTTCCTTGGTCCTTGGAGGCTTGGCTCAGTGATTGTCCCCTTTGGATTCAATCCTCAGAGGTGTCCAAGTGGATAGGAGCATTTGAAATTGGCTGATTTTGGCAAATTGAGCCAAAATGAAAATTCTGCCTTGCTTTGACAGATTTCAGCAAGGCAACTTGACAATGTTGTATCTCATGATGTAGGTTGAATTTGGCAATGTTCTTGGCCATTTTGAAAAGCCCTTACATGATACAACAACTGTTTGAACAAGTTTGGTTTTGATCTCTTTTGATTCCAAGTGAAAAATCCCCCTACATTTGGCAAAAAGTGAAGGCAAATTCTGACTTAGTGAAAATTTCACTAAGTGTTGGAAAAAGTGACATTTTCACTTTTCAGCCACTTTGATCACCCCATAACTCAAAATCCTTAATGAATTGGAATGACTTGTAGTTGAAGCTTTTGTAGATGATAATGAGGGCTACAAATCAAGCTTTGGATGGAAAAATTTGGCCTTGTGGTTTAGGAGTTATGGTCCTCCAAAGTTGGTACCCTAGCCACTTTATTTTTAACTTAGAAAAATTTCTAAGTTTTTATGGTTACCCCTTTTACAAGTTATCTCACTTTTCTTGATTTTTCTTGATGAATGATGACTCAAATCATACATTAACATCATTTTAGGGTTAAAAATCCATTTTGGTGAAAAATCTCAAAAAGTCAAAGTTGACTTTTTGTGCACAGTTGACTTTTTGTCAGATGAATTCCAAACTGTGCAATTCTTCAGGAAATCATGTCCTTGACCTAAATAAAACTTGATGAAAATATTCCATGGGTGTCATAGGGTATATTTATTCATGTATTAGGGTTTGGGAGCATGTCCAGGTCAAAAGTCAAAGTTACAGTTGACTTTTCTCGCGAAACCCTAATTGTGGTGCAGATGAAGTTGAAACTTGTTACTCACACTTCTTGGATCAATCCATTGTTCCAAATGGATCAATATGGTATATTGGAGACCCTCAAATCTTCTCTTGAGGTCTTGGCTCATAGTTTGTCCCAAAAGTCAACTTAGGGGTGAATTAGGTCAAGAAACCCTAATTCCTGATTTTGGATGTATGCATCCCCTAAGGTCAAATTGACTTGATGAATGGGTCCATGAGGTTCCATGGAGTATATTAGGTTATGTTTTGGATCATTGGCTTGTGCCCAGATGAAATTTTTCATCTGGAGGCCCTGGGTGATCAAAACCCTAATTTGGTGACACTGGCGATCTGGAGGCTTGATCCACCTAGAAGGGAGCAGCATTGTGCTTAATCCTTGAAGTGGGAGTCCTTTTGATCCATTGTAGATGCTTGAGAGGTTAGAAAAGTTGAAGATCAAGTCATTCCTTGATTGATCCTTTGTATAAAACTCTGAGAGGGCTTGAAACCCTAATCCTGATTGTAGTCAATGCTCAATAATTCTTTGAGGAGATTGATGAGGCATGATGGTTCATCCATATTGTGCCGATGATTTGCACAATATTGGGAAACTTTAGTGGTCAAAATTTGGGGTATGACAGATGCCCCTATTTAATCTTCTTGGACCCGAAGGTACGATTGACGAAGGTATTCGGGCATTCGGGGTGCAAGAGGATTAAATATCGGAATACCCAAAATTTTGATGGTGGTTATAAATGGTAGCTTATGCATTCATCTTCTTTAGCTAAGCGATGATGCTTAGAAAAGGTAAACTTCCCCTCGATCCTGGTCTTCAGCCAAGGAACTGGTCTCAGTTTCTGATATAAACTTCCCCTCGATCCTGGTTTCCTACCAAGGAACTGGTCTCAGTTTCTAAAGTAAACTTCCCCTCGATCCTGGTTTCCAACCAAGGAATTGGTCTCAGTTTCTAATGTAAACTTCCCCTCGATCCTGGTTTCCAACCAAGGAACTGGTCTCAGTTTCTTTTGTCAATAAACTTTATTGACAAGGGACGCTATTCGTAGTGGTTTCTTCAAACTTCTCGCCGAATTTTCCTGGAGAGATGCCATTTGACGGAAAAAGTTTTGATGTCAGACTTGCTGGGGAACCCAACGTATGAGTTGTAGAGTTGCACAAACTTCTCTGTTGGAGACGCCATTTGTCGATTCTACTGGGGAAAGCGAGTTTCTTGAGAAACTGCATCGCTTGGGGATATTACATCATACTTTTCTTGGGGTATATTCCCAAAGAAACGCCATATGATGGGATCCAATTTTGAGGTGTTGATGACTTTTTCATCAGCGGCTTTTCGGAGAAACACTGATGTACTGCCGAATCTCTGATTAAGAGGCTTTCTCTGGGGATTTTTCTTAATCCGGGAAAGCAAGGATATCATCTTCAATGGCGAAGAGTGACATCTGTTGAAGGTTCTCTGACTTTTCAGAGGTTCAAGTTACCAAAGTGGTCGAGTGACGACTCTGATCTTAGAGATACACTGGAAACGAGATTGTTCAGACGCAGCAATTCCTGACGAAGCAAGAATTGATAAACTCGATTGAGAGGACAGTTATCACAGCAGGATAAGACCGACTCAAGTGATAGTGATGCAATACGAATGCAAATAAAATGCATGATGTATGTATGTTTATGCTGACAAAACAGACGCGACATACAGAGTGAAAGATGAACACGACTGAATACTCGGCCATCGCGGGGCGAAGCAGTACCGTTGGTTCAAAATAGCAATTCCACCTTGCTTAGGAGAGATAGTCCCTGTTGGGAGCTATGTTGATCGGGCTTAGGAGATGAGAACTCGGCCGAAGGTATCAGACGGGAAAACTGCATCTGATACAGTTGATCCTTCATTCAGGCGCACTGGCTTAGAAGGAGTACTTTGATTCTGCACTTCGAAGTTCGCTTACCTCTGGAGAAGCGATCGGTGTTCTTCTGATGTTCAACAGTCAAAAGAAAAGCCATCTTTAATTTAAAAGCAGAAAAAGTTTTAACAAGTAAATTCATTTTGTCTCATTTCAAGAATCGCTGATTAAGTTTAAACAACGTCGTTCTGTAAAGCTAAAACAAGTAAGAATTACAAACAAAAGCACAAGGGCTCAAATTTTATAAATAAGATGGAGATCAGCTAAATGCGTGATTCCAAAGAGTATATACAAAGTTAGAAAATGGTAATTTACAGGGAAAAGGGCTACATTGAAACATAACGACCACTATCCTTCTACCAACTTTGAGTTCGGGACATCCTGAGCTTCCGTCGAAGATGACCTTTGACTGGAGATTTCCTCCGATGGGTGATGTAACTGCTGCTGAGGGACTTGCCTCTGTTAAACATAGTTACTTGCCATTATCCCTAAATTTTTCCTGGATTGTACTATGAGATTTCTAATCCACCGGGATGATTTTTTTCATGTCTCTAACTTTTGCCTGGATCGCCCTTTCGGGTTTTCAATCCACCGAGACGTTTTTTTTTTTTAGTTTAGGCGAAGTATTTCTTGACTACATCAACATTCTTGGGGTAGGTAAATTCCTCTTCGTCCATGGTTGCAAGTCTCAAGGCGCCGCCTGAGAAAGCTTTCGTGACCACATAGGGGCCATCATAATTCGGAGTCCATTTGCCTCGCGAATTAGAGAGAAATGATTGTATCTTCTTGAGCACGAGGTCTCCTTTCCTGACGATATAAGGTCTGACTTTTTTTTCAAAAGCCCTCTTCATTCTTTGTTGATACAACTGACCGTGGCATAGTGTCGTGATTCGCTTCTCTTCGATCAGATTCAACTCGTCGTGTCGGCTTTGACACCATTCAACTTCGGTGAGCTTAGCTTCCATCAATATTCAGATTGACGGGATCTCTACTTCTATGGGGAGAACTGCCTCCATGCCATACACTAGAGAGAAAGGGGTAGCCCTGTTGAAGTACGGACAGATGTGCGATAACCGTGAAGAGCAAAGGGTAGCATCTTGTGCCAGTCTTTGTAAGTTACAACCATCTTTTGAACAATCTTCTTAATGTTCTTGTTAGCCGCTTCTACCGCTCCGTTCATCTTGGGTCGGTAGGGAGATGAGTTATGGTGTTCGATCTTGAACTCTGCGCACAACTCTTTCATCATCTTATTGTTCAAGTTAGATCCATTATCCGTAATGATCTGGCTCGAAACACCATAACGGCAGATGATATTGTTTTTGATAAATCGGACCACCATTTGTCGGGTAACATTAGCGTACGACGCTGCTTCAACCCACTTGGTGAAGCAGTCAATGGCTACCAGGATGAACTGATGTCCGTTTGAAGCCTTAGGCTCAATCAAGCCAATCATGTCGATTCCCCATATGGAAAAAGGCCATGGGGAAGAAAGAACTTTGAGATGCGTTGGCGGTACATGAATTTTGTCGGAGTATATCTGACACTTGTGACACTTCCTCATGTACTTGTAACAGTCGGATTCCATGGTAAACCAATAGTACCCAGCTCTGTGAATTTTTCTCGCCATTGTGTGTCCGTTGGCATGAGTGCCAAAGGATCCTTCATGAATTTCTTTCATAAGCACGTCTGCTTCTGGCCTGTCCACACATCGGAGCAAGACCATGTCAAAGTTCCTCTTATAAAGAGTGTCACCGCTCAGGAAGAAGCTTCCAGCTAGCCTTCTGAGGGTCTTTTTGTCTTTTCTGAGTGCCCCAGGTGGGTACTGTTGTTTCTGAAGGAAGCACTTGATATCGTGATACCAAGGTTTGTCGTCTATGACTGCTTCAATCGAGAAGATGTAGGCAGGCCGTTCAAGGCGCATTGCATCAATCTTAGGTAGGTCATTCCATCGACCTATGCTAATCATGGAAGAAAGAGTGGCAAAAGCATCAGCCATGTGACTCTCACCACGAGGGATGTGATGAAACTCAACTCTATCGAAGAAAGGTAGCAACCTTCTTGCATAGTCTTTGTAAGGAATCAATCCTGATTGGTATGTGTTCAAATCTCCTGTTATCTGATTGATAACCAAGGCTGAATCGCCGTATACATCCAAGTTCTTGATCCTTAGATCAATCGCTTCTTCGAGACCCATAATACAAGCTTCGTATTCGGCCTCGTTGTTCGTACATTTGAACATAAGTCTGGCAGTGAAAGGAATGTGGGTACCCTGAGGGGTAACAATGATTGCCCGAATTCCATTTCCTTAATGATTAACTGCTCCGTCAAAGATTAGTCCCCATTGGGAACCTGGTTCCGGCCCTTCACATGGTAGCGGTTCATCGCAATCTTTCATTTTGAGATACATGACATCTTCGTCTGGGAAGTCAAACCCGATTGATTCTTGATCGTCAATCGGTTGATGAGCCAAATGATCGGCTAAAATACTTCCCTTAACGGCTTTCTAAGCGTGGTACTCTATGTCATATTCTGATAATAACATCTGCCAACGGGAAATCCTTCCCGTGAGAGCAGGTTTTTCGAAGACGTACTTGATTGGATCCATCTCGGAGACCAACCAAGTAGTATGACGAATCATGTACTGACGAAGACGTTTGGCTGCCCAAGCCAAAGTGCAACAAGTTTTCTCAAGCATCGTGTACCGAGATTCACAGTCGGTAAACTTCTTGCTCAGATAGTAAATGGCAGACTCTTTCCTTTTGGTTTCGTCTTGTTGGCCAAGTACACATCCCATTGAGTTCTCAAGGACCGTGAGATAAATGATCAGTGGTCTTCCTTCCACTGGAGGTGATAGAATCGGCGGATTCAACAGATATTCCTTAATACTATCGAAGGCAGTTTGGCAGTCTTTTGACCAAACGCAATCCTGGTTCTTTTTCAGTAATTTGAAAATCGGCACACACGTGGCGGTCATAAGGAATATGAATCTGGAGATGTAGTTCAAACGTCCCAAGAATCCTCTGACTTGTTTTTCAGTTGTCGGAGAAGGCATTTCTCGAATGGCCTTGACCTTGTCAGGATCAACCTCAATTCCTTTCTGGCTGACGATGAACCCTAGTAGTTTCCCCGAACGGACACCGAAGGTGCACTTGTTAGGATTCAAGCGGAGCTTGAATTTTCTTAAACGTTTAAACAATTTTGACAGATGTTCAACGTGCTCATCCTCTGTTTTTGATTTTGCAATCAAATCATCGACATATACCTCGATTTCTTTGTGTATCATGTCATGAAACAGAGTAGTCATGGCCCTTTGATAGGTTGCCCCGGCATTCTTCAAACCGAACGGCATTACCTTGTAACAAAAGGTACCCCATGGGGTAATGAACGAAGTTTTCTCCATGTCTTTCGGCGCTATTTTGATCTGGTTATAGCCCGAGAATCCATCCATGAAGGAGAAGACTTTGAACTTTGCTGTACTGTCTACCAGCATGTCAATGTGTGGTAAAGGAAAGTCGTCCTTTGGACTAGTCTTGTTCAGATCTCTGTAGTCGACACACATTCTGACCTTTCCGTCCTTTTTAGGAACAGGTACGATGTTGGCTAACCATTGAGGATATTCATATGTAGCGAGGAAACCTACGTCAATCTGTTTCTGTAGCTCATCTTTGATTTTGATGGCCATGTCCGGGTGAGTCCGTCTCAACCTCTGCTTTACTAGCGGACATTCCGATCTCAACGGTAAGTGATGTTCTACGATGCTGGTATCCAACCCCGGCATGTCCTGATAGGACCAAGCAAACACATCTGGAAATTCTCGGAGAAGCTTTATCAAACCCTCTCTGGCAGTTGGACTGAGCAGTGCCCCAATCCTGATTTCTTTTCTCTCTCCTTCTGAACCCAAGTTTACCGTTTCCAACGGCTCTTTGTGAGGTTCAATGGACCTTTCCTCTTGTCTGAGTAATCGGGAGATCTCTTCTGGAATTTCGTTGTCATTTTCTTCTTCAGCCTCGAATACCGGGAACTCAAAGTTGGGAGAAGGCATCGGATTGTATGTTTCAATGGGGTGTAAAACAAGCAATCTGCATGACGTGATGATTCGTGTTTAGAAGAGATAGAGACAATGCAAGTGTGTGCAGTGTTTTGATTTTACTGCTTGTTTTTATTATCGAATGTTTTTTTTTTAGGATTACCATTTTCTAAAAAAGCAAAAAGAGAAAACAGCAAATAATGCGGAAATTACAGAACGACGTTATTTTATTAATGCACAAGTCGGTTCTTGAAACTACAACCCTATAAAACAAAACTCTGTCGCTTCGGGCAAAGCGAAGAGGGAAATTTACAGAAAGCGAGCCCTATCAAAACATTTGTTTCACCTGGGCAGGGTGTAAGGTTAAAGATGGCAATTACTTTGACTGGCGAACGATCTTTGGAGCCTCGACCACAACCCACTGGCGGCGAACTCCTCGGTGAATCACAAAGTTTGGAACCTTCCTTGATTTGTCTTCAGAAATGACACTGATTTCTGGTGGAGCAGGATCGCTGGAATCTGTCTCCCAGGTAGAATTGTCGTAGGAGGATTCCTCTGTTGCATTTTGCAAAGCATTTGCACTTTCAGCTGCATCTCCCCATCCAGTTGGCTGGATATCTTCGAGCCTGATACGAGAGCTTTCGGGAGCGGTGTACTTGACCATATAGTCGTATTTTCCACTTGGTTCTCCCAGAGTGTCCCAAACTTCTTTGGAACTGGAAGAGTCATCTCTCTCGATGACGTTGACCTCGGGAAAGGCATAGTTGATGAATTTAAGTCCTGCAAACGTTGAGAATTCATCGTCATGTTGAGTAGTTTCGGAATGACCTGATTGTTGATCCCATGACATGGCGGGGACACAGGTATTCTATTCAATGACGGTCAGCTGATTATCGTTGTTCGGCTGACTCTCTTGCCCCAAGTCTCCTGGATAAGGTTGCCACATTGGCAGACCATCCATTGGGCCATAGTAGGTGTAGTCAAAATTGTCTTTCATCGAAGTTTCTTCCTCTAATGAATTTGGCGGAGCACGACATCCTTTCGGATCACAATCGCCGTAGATCATCTCGATGTCTGATCTGGGTATAAGTCTCGGACTCTGTGCGGGATAGCAAAATGGAGTTTGCGTTTCGTCCTGCGACACATAACCGTCCTGGTTAAGATAAGAATTCCAATCCTCATCTACGTCCAAGGGATCCTCTTCATTGATAGCATGGACTACTTGAGTCACTGGTTGGAGGAAGCCTCCACTATGAAAGAAGTTCTGAATGGGATGAAGACTTTCATCACCAACAGCTGTCTGGGTACAGGTTGCAGAAAAACCAAGACCCTTCTTTGTTTTATTGTCGATAGGAATAACAAGCTGTCCCCATCCTTTTGTATCGGTACTCTCGACCGCTTTGATAGCATCCTTGTACGAGGAAATCGAGGTTCCTCCTACGAACTAATTGTTCTTGCTCACCGATAGTGCTTGGAACTGCGTTCCAATAACCTCATCAGGTTCTATACCAGCAGATGATGACAAGTTACTCACGAGCAAAGCCTGTTCCCCACAGACTGTGACAAGTTGATCGTTCTGAACGAACTTTAGCTTTTGGTGGAGGGTCAGGTGACCGCTCCAGCCTGATGTATCCAAGGTCTTCCTAATAAACAACTGTATGTTGCCTGGATGTCCATGACCTGGAAAGTGATTTGGAAAGTATGAGGACCAATAGTTATGGGAAGATCAACTTCGTCGATAATTGTTTTTCTGGATCCGTCGAATGCTTTGATGACGACCTCGCTGATTCTCATCGGAGGGCCTTTGAATAATAATTGCATCAAAGTGGACTTCGGCATAACATTTAGGGCTGACCCTGTGTCTACCAGTACGCTGGCTAAAGCATCGTCCTGGCAGTTAACTGTGATATTAAGCGCCATGTTATGACGGCGACCCTCTTCAGGTAATTCCTCATCACTAAATCCCAAATTGTTGCAGGAAGTGATATTAGAGACAATGCTATCGAACTGTCTGATTGTTACATCCTGTTCCACAAAGGCTTGTTCTAAGACTTTCTGTAGAGCCTCTCTGTGCGCTTCTGAACTGAGTAACAGTGATAATACTGAGATCTTTGAAGGAGTCTGTAACAGTTGATCAACAATGTTGAATTCACTCCTTTGGATGAGCTTTAGCATCTCATCTTTGTCTTTCAAATGGTCAGGATTACTGGATCGACCGTCTGGTAGATCAGGAATTTCTGTCTGAAGTTCCTTTTGTTTGTTGGACTCTCCAACTCCTCGGTTGAAGATTCGACCGCTCCGTGTTACACGACTGATGTCAGCAATATTCACGACGGAGGGTAATGGAATTTCCTTTCCATTCTCAACTGTTGTTTCACCGTATTTGTAAGGGATATCCTTAGCTGATTCATACGGTAATGGTCCCGGTAGATAGATGACTATGGGAACCTTCTGATTTTTCTGACCATCATAAGTAATCTCGATCCGTTCCCGATTGGGAACTCTGGATTCATCAAGTAGAGGAATAATAGAAAAAACATCCCTGGTCCTGTGATGACCAGAGATCGTGAGGACATCCTCAACTTGCTCGGTAAGGTAGTTCGGCAACCAATTGATGGGTCAAGAACCTGGATATGGACGAATTTCTCCACAATCGACTTGACCCTGAAGAGCTGTTCTCACAAGGTAACACCCTTGGTTACTTTCCGAACAGACGCTACAACTGTCATAGTTGTGTGGGGGCACCTGGCCACGCCCACTTTGAATACAATGCAACCTTACTAGGTTAGCCTCCACTGATCGGACATCCTGACTTTAACGCCGAGTGGGATTTCTGTTACTGATACTAATCTGCTGAGTATCTTCATCCATATAGATGGGCATCCACCAATGATTTAACAAGTTCTGAAGTGCCTCCTGGACAAGGGTACAACCCCGATCATTTTCGCAACCTGCTTTACAGCTTTGATAGTCATGTGAGACCAGGAATCCGAGTCGGACCTGCTCGGCATGTAACTCTACCAGGTTGGTATTCATCACACGAATATCGAAGACCTAAACCATGTTGATTTGATAGGGATTCCTATCATGGTAGTCTTGGATCCATCCAAGATCCATCTGACACTGGAGGGCCTCTTGTATGAAAGAGCATCCCTGTTTGTTTACCGAGCAAGTCAGACAGGAACTGTAATCGTGCCGTGGCAGATTATGATATTGGCTTTGCCTTGAGTGCATCACCACCAAGTTGACATTCATCACACGGATATCGTGGTTCTGAATGATGTTAGAATTCGTGTAGACCATGTTAACTCCACGAACTCGGTGCTCTTGGATCCACCCGAGATCTATTTGTTCCTACAGAGCTGCTTGCACTACAGAACATCCCTGATTGTCTTTAGAGCAGATATCACACTGGTGATAATTATGAGGTGGCACATGGCCATATCCACTCTGTTTACAATGCATCTTGACCAGATTGGTCTTCAATAAGAGTACATCGTGAATTTGATAGACGTTGTTAGTCTCTTTCTCAATCAGATTGACCGTAGCTTTCTCGTGTTGAGGCAGCGGGTTCTTGAGAACATTGGGATTCATATCTTTGAAAGATAAGAGCCCGCTCCTAACAAGCTTTTGCACATCAGATTTGAAATTGAGGCAATTCTCTATGTTATGCCCAGATCCTCCTTGATGATAAGGGCATGTCTGATCCGCTTTAAACCAAAAAGACAGATTTTCTGGTACAGTAAGAGGAGACTTAGTTTGGATGAGCCCCTTAGCCAGTAGTAACGGAAATAGTTCTGCGTACGACACAGGTATAGGATCAAACCCTGATGGTCGTGTTGTACGGTTGTTATTGTACTGAGGACGAGCCTGCTGAAGAGGCTGTTGAGTCCTTTGCTGATTAGGTTGGCTCTGCGCAACCTGATGTTGATACGTAGGAATAGGCGCGGGGCCAATAGCAGGAGTTACCGCTGCTACTGGTTGATAACGACGCCTTTGCTTTCAGAGAGATATATTCCCAATATCTTGCTCTTTTTTCTTAGGGAGAGCACTACCGTATTTCTTATTACCACTCGTCGATCCAGTGTCTTTTACCAGACGTCCTTCTCGGACGGCTTCCTCAAGACGTACACCCATGCCGACCATTTCGGTGAAATCACTGGGCGCACTGGCGACCATTCGGCCGTAGTAAAATGAGCTCAAGGTTTTTAAGAAGATCTTTGTCATCTCTTTTTCTTCAAGAGGTGGACAAATTTGAGCGGCGATTTCACGCCATCTTTGAGCATACTCCTTAATGGTTTCCTTGTCCTTCTGAGACATTGATCTGAGTTGATCTCTGTCGGGTGCCATGTCTAAATTGTATTTGTATTGTTGGACGAAGGCAGTGCCAAGATCTCTGAATGTGCTGATCGAGGCACGGTTTAAACCCATGTACCATTTTAAGGCAGCACCGGTTAAACTATCCTGAAAGTAATGAATCAGCAGGTCCTGATTTTCCGTTTGAGCTGACATTCGTCGAGCGTACATCGTCAAGTGACTTTGAGGGCAAGAGTTACCCTTGTATTTTTCAAAGTCAGGCACTTGGAATTTGTGCGGAACTTTCACATTGGGGACCAGACAAAGGTCTGTGGCATGCTTTCCAAAAAGATCTTGACCGCCAATGCCTTGCAGTTCCCTCTGCATTTCCAAGAACTGTTCCTGGAATTCATCCATTCAGTCAAACATAGTCTCCTTCTTCCCATAAGGTATTTGTGGAATCTGTCCTTCCGGGATAGAATGCACCACAGGGGGTGGTACCATAACTACGGTGTTGAATCTTGGCGTCTCCCGAAGTTTGTAACCTTCAGGAGTCTTTAATATGCCTCTGGCATCTTCGCTTTCCCGAAGTCTGTAACCTTCAGGACCAGCGGCTCCTGCAGAAGTTCCCTGATCTTCAACGATCGTCAGTACATATCCTTCCGGGATATAATTAATAGGCATGCCCCAGGGGCGATCTTTCGGAATCTGATACCTAGGATCGAACTTCTCCACTATGGGCGTCGAGGTGATCTCTGAGATCACAGTCCTTTGTAGCTGAGCTTCTGCCATGGCTTGCATGTCGTTACGAAGCTTTCTCATATCCTCTCTCAGAGCGTCGAGCTCTTCTCTCAACTCTCTGTTCTCTTCCTCAAGATCATCCATCTTTTTTTGACGACTGGCCCGAGTATTATACGAATGAGACAGTTTGACTCTAGAACCGAGACACAAACGTGAGATTCGTAGGTAAGAAGAATACGTTACGGGAGAATGATAAAATGCAATGATTTATATTTAATTGTTTGTTGACTTAATCAAAATAAACTTTGACAATTAGATTGCAAATATGGAACGGTGGGGAAACCCCTTTTTATTGAAAATCAAAGATTGCGGAAATGGAAATACAGTAGGTTACAAGGTGCAAAAACAGAAACCTAAACTAATGGGTCCCGAGTCCTCTCTGAAGAGAAACCGGGAGTTGATTCTGATATCTTCCTTTTCTTTGACCGGGGCACTTGAGCCGTTGTCGGGTTGTCATTCCTTTGCCAGGTGAAAGGAGTGAGCAAATTCCTTTGGTCATCTTGATTCTCTACAGCATGTTGCTCCAAAATTTCAATCAGAGCATCTTTCTCTTTCAGTAGTTACTGTATTTGGATACACTCTATGTTGAGGGCGAGGTACTTGTTCTTCCAAGACCTTCTCTCCTTTTGAACCTTGTTGAGAGTAACCTGAAGCTTTTCAGTTTCAGTCATGAAGTACATGACAGATTCCCTCGGCGGAAGAATTCAGTAACGAGGATAAGGCATCTTTAGCTTGAGAGCTCTAGTTTGTACCCAGTGGAGGTAAGGCTCCACCGAGACACAGTCCGGTTTTCTTTGAGATTCTCGTCCTTTCTTATGAACGTGCTTCCACGCATGCACTATTTCCATCTTTAATGCCCTGTCGTTTTCTCCTTCCTTGAAGAAAAGACCTTCCAGATGAGCGTTCTGCGGAACGAGCCTCATCGGGTATCCAAATTGACGAAGAACCAATATCGGATGATAGTTTATTCCCCGTTTAATTCCTATGAGGGGTACGTTGGGAAAGTTTCCACAACGATCAATGATCCTGATCCCATCATAAATCCTAATGCACCAATCTATATCAGAGTTGGTAAGAGACATGATCTTCTGCGACCAGCGCAGGACACTCTTGCAATCCCAAAACGCAGCAGACTTAGGTAAATGGGAGATAAACCATTTGTAAAGCAAAGGTACACAACATGTGATCTCCCCTCCGCTGTACAAATTTCCTAAGTGTATAGAATGATACGCATCTGCGAGCAAAGTTGGCACAGGGTTTCCAATGAGGAAAACCTTAATAGCGTTGATATCGATGAAGTTATTAATGTTGGGAAACAAAAATAACCCGTAGATGAGTAAAACAAAGATGCTTTCGAAAGCAGTCCCGTTCCCTATACTAGCGAAGTACAGAGCTTTCTATGTCAAGAACTGGGCTGGCAAACCTTGTATGCCACCCTTGGTAGTCAGGTGAGTCCTGACCTCAGACTCGTCTAAATGAATTGCTCTTGCAATGGTCTGATTCTTTGGAACTTCTTCCAGTCCGGAAAATGGAGCTCGATCAGTGATATGTAGATCCATCAGATGAGAATACTCCTCCAGCGTTGGTGCTAGTTGATAATCCGGGAATGTGAAACAGTGATAAACCGGATCGTAGAATTGAACGAGCGCGTCCATGATTCCCCCAATCACATGGACTCTTAACAGTGGTAGCAAACCACCGTGCTTGGCTTTGAAAGCCTCTGGGTTAGTGATCATCCTCGCTGACCTTCTCAAATCCTCAAGCTTTGGAACCTTGAAGGTATACTGGTGAGTTCTCCTTCTACCGAAATCCATCGGTGTAATCCTTTTCTCTAATATTTGCAATCACAGTCTTAGTTTAATTTGAAAAACAGAGAGACTAGAAGATAAATTTTTTTGAATGTTTTAATGTTTTTTTAGATGAATGCATGAATGCAGCACACAAAAACATAGAAAAAACATGGGGTCAGAGGGTCGTTGTCATGAAGTCAAGGCTCTACCCATCCCCAAAGGTTTACTAAGGTGATTTTTGTACCTGTACTCATTATCATTAGCTCCTCCCAGGAAGACAGACAACAAGCGGATCGCCAGCGAGTTGTGTGCAATCTTAGAGTAAGTGATATTCACCGCGAATAGATCACCAGCCTCAAATGAGGGTAGTATCGCGTAACAACTATTTCCGATAGTTTCCGCACTACGAAAGGGTTGGCTTTTCTAGGTGTATACTCAATCTTTCCACATACGGCATCACCCGCATTCCCATTAGCAGAAAAATAAACACGTATAGAAATTAGGAAAAGCAGTATATATATATATTTGTCCTAAACATCCTAGACCTAATGAAGCTAAGGATCCTAAGTTCCTGACAGAAATGGGTTCCCTGGCGGAAGCCCCAATCTGTGGTATTAACATAAGTGAAAAAAAGGAAGACTGTGCCTAGATCTAACTTTGAACGGGCCCCACGGTGGGTGCCACTTTTCTGTAGCGAGCGATTTTGGACGTGGTTCTTAAGCACAGGTCGCTCTCTGCGGTTGAGTTTACTACAGGTCGATTCATTTTTTATCCTATTGTAAGCTGAATAAGGAAGGGAAATAGATGTCTCAAATTAACCCTGCTTGCATACTGAGTTTAAACAGCGGTCTGCTAAGTTACGAATGCTACAATGTGGGGGGCCTTTGTACTGGTTATTTGTATTTTCGCCAATACAACTTTCTTTCTTTTTATCTAGGCAAAGGGTTTCTGACGGGAAACAAGGATTAGGATGTTTTTTGAATTACTGCTTTTGAAATGGGATTTGGGTTTTTTGTTTAGTGTGCTCGCTAAGATCTTTTCTTTCGATCTTATGCCTACGTATTCCCGTTTACCGAAACAGGGAAATCAGAGCGTTCGTAGTTCCTCCTATTCTATGGGAGGAAATGGGGTTTTTGTGTCTTGTTCAAAGCCCAAGACGTGAAGCGAAAGGTAATTTGTATCTTGTTCAAAGCCCAAGATGTGAAGCTGAAATGTCTCGACTTTAGAGAGAATTTGTCGTCTCTAAAGAGGGGAGAAGGAGAATTACTTTAACTGGGATACGCGGATCCGAGCAATGCCATAATTTCCGAAGAAGGGGTTTTAACCTGAAGGAGAAGACTTTAACTCTGTGTAGAGAGTAACTCCATCTTTCCTTAGGAATTCCTCATGCTAAAAGAAGGACAGTGGCATGGATGTAGATGATCCAGAGGCTTGCCGCTTATAGCGATTAGATGAAAGGGAAGGAGTTGTTGATGTTTGTGTACTATGAACGAGGCACAGGTTTGATGCTAAAAGGTTGATCGGATCAACCAATGGTTTTCTTATATAAAGCCTAAGAAGAGGCTAATTTCCTCTAGGGAAAATCATTATACAAAGCCTAAGAGGAGTCTATTTTGTGTCTCGTACAAAGCCCGAGAGAGAGGCTAGAAGGTTTTTGACTCCACAAGAGAATCTTTTATACTCAACAAGAGAGTGTTTTTGTATCTCGTATGAAGCCCGAGATGGAGGTTGTTGCTTGTTTGTTTGGCTCAATAAGAACCTTTTTGTATCTCATATAAAGCCCGAGATGGAGGCGAAAAGATTTTGACTCTACATGAGAGTCTTTGTATCTCGTACGAAGCCCGAGATGGAGGCTAAAAGGTTTACCCCGCTGGGGAGAATCATTTGTACAAAGCCTAAGAGGAGGCTATTATGCTGGTGACTGTTTTAGTTAAGTGACCGGTCCAGTATACTGATTTAGAAAGAGAAAATTAGTTCTTATATGAGCAACACTGTACTCATAGGTTTGACCTGAGGATCGGGGTTGGTCCCTGTTCTTTAAGGAAAGGGGAAATCCAAAGGGTTTTGAGACTGTCCGAGTCTACAGGTTTCCTTCCTATCTAACGAAAGGGGTCACTTGAGAATGTCTTTGAGACTCAAGGAAAACAGATTGTCCAAGTCTGGAGTTTTATCTTTTGTACTATGCTTTGAGAAACAATAGTAGACTCTTTGAAAGGACTGTTCTATGAAGATTGCTAAGTTCTGTTCCTATACCTCTAGGAGGTCGTCGGGACAATTTGTACGAAGCCCAAGAGGAGGCTGGAAGATTTTAGGAAGCCGGTCGGTCCTTGTACTAAGCCCAAGAGGAGGCTATCATTCCCGGAGGAAGAGATCATTATACGAAGCCTAAGAGGAGGCTGTGAATACTTCTAAGAAGCCGACGGGTCCTTGTACTAAGCCCAAGAGGAGGCGGGGTTACTTATAGGAAGCCTGAGGGTCCTTGTACAATGCCCAAGAGGAGGCCGATGCTTTTGAGAAGCCCGTGGGTCCCCAAACCCCGAGAAATTCAAGGCAATGCTATTCACTGAGAATAGATCAAAGTCAGGAAAGTCCGAGAATTTGGAAGAAACTCAAAGATACCATTCAAGGAGAATACATTCATCTTTGGGAGTAGAGTTTCTTGACGATTCCTAAGGAGGACAGCCGAAGAGAAGAATGTATCTGGTGCTCCTATTGGGGATCTAGGTGTTTATTTCTACGAATATATGAAACGGCGTCACCTAGTTCTAGACGTAGTTGCTGGGGAAACTCTAATATCTATACTATTATTACACAGTTGATATGAGTTTATGAAAGAAGACTTACAGCGAAACAACCCCACAATACAGTTATATGTATAGGGAAGCAGTAAATGAAAGTGTATAAACACTTACTCGGTTGTAGAGCTTCCATGCTGTTTGGTTAGTTGTTCAACAAAGAAAGATTGAAAACAATAGTATATTCAAAATCAAAGGAGAAAGTGATTTGCAAAAGAAAGATTTGGGCCTTACAGCTCGAGGAGAGGCCCAAGGTTTTACTTGTGATTTGTACAGAGGGTCTTATACAAGTGACTGTGGCCCAAAAAGTTTTTTGTACAAAGGGATGGGTCTTACACTCTCCTAAGAGGCCCAAAAATGTTTTAAAGAAGAAGAGTGGGGCTTATAACACGAGGGTAGGCCCAGTTGACTTTTTTACAAAATGGCGATCGCGCCGAGGTTTTCTTTTAACGAGAGGGACTTATACAATAAGTGAGGCCCAAAATGATTTTGGTTAAAAGGGGATTGGGTCTTACACTCTAATAGAGGCCCAAAGAGTTTTGAATGGGTCTTATAGCTCAAGGAGAGGCCCAGATGGTTTATTTTTTAAACGGGCAACGATCGTGCCATTTACTTGTACAGAGGGACTTATACAATGAATGAAGCCCAAAAAGTATTGTACAAGGGGGGATGGGTCTTACACTCTCTCAAGAGGCCCAAAAGTGTTTGACAAAGTTTGTTGAAAGGGAAAATCAACAAAACCCTAATTTCATCATTTTAAAATAATTATTTAATGAAAAATTAATTAAAATGATACAAAATCCTACATAAGTTTGAATAAACAACTTGTGATTTTGGTTTTAGGTTTGAAAAATGAGGTATAAATCACAAGAGATATTAAAACTCATTTGGTCTTGATTTTTCAACATGTATATTTATTTTTAAAATGGTTTAAAAACAAATAAAAGGCATTTATTCACAAAAATACTAACTATATTAAATAAATAATATAAATCTAATTTTTTTGTGGAAATAAATATTTCAATATTTTTGTGATTTTTTGCAAAAATAATTAAAATTGAGTGAGTTATTAATATTCCAAATAATTAACAAAACATGAAAATAATTGGAAAAATAGAAAAAATGTGAAAATTCACAAAATGGCATGGGTAGGATTTAAACCCACGACCTCAAGCATACAAGGCGCGCGCCTTACCACTGGGGTGGTGATACATCCATTGTTTAAACTGAACCAACAAATATACAAGGCATGGCTTGGTTTTGGCTTGCCCAAGGTAAGTTTTGGCTCAAAAACGTGAAGGTCATAACTTTCTCAATTCTTAATGGTTTGAGACAAAATTTATATGTATCTGGGCCAGAATTTCACAAGGAATCCAATGGTGGTGGTGGTTTTTTCATATCACACTCCCTCCTCAAAACCCGATAGTGGTTTCAAAAAGGACCTATAATTGCATTTTTTGTGCTACAACTCATTACAGGCATGAATTACATGATTAATTGGCACAAACACAACACATATGACATGTATGAGAGATGCATAATCAATGGACTTCAAATGCACACATGTTTTGGTGACTGCAAGTTGAGATGCTTACCCTCCTTTGAGCTTTTGGAGTTTTCTTTGCAATCTGTCAACTCCCTTGCTCCAGATATGATTTTATGCTTTGAACAACCTCAAATGATCCCTTGGATGCTTTGAGGATGATTGGAATCAGCTGGTACCTGCAAAAACACAAACTATCCCTTTCTTGCAAAAGGGGTTAAAAGTGACCAAAATAGAAACTCTCTCAAATGGTGTTCCAGATGTTGGGAACCATTTGGGACAGTTCAAGGATGATATTTGGAGTGTGTTTGAGGTTTTATCTGGTTTGGAAAGTGACTGAATCAAGACATGGCTTGAAAAATGCACAAAAGTACCATTTTGAGGTTTTGAGAGGTGACTTTGTGATGTTGTGATTACAGGTCACTTTTGATGGTTTGCACAGCTTACATATGATATATATGAGGTGTGTGTGTGATTGGTTTGAGTGGAATTGCTCTCTAGCTCAAAATCTCAGAATTACTTGCTTTTGAAGGCAAAATTGGAGTGAAAGAAGAGATTTTGAGGAAAGCATCTGTTTGATGGCTTTGGTGTACTCAAACTGAACACAAGTGAGCTCTATTTATATTAGAGCAAGTTTGTTTTGGCTGCAATAGTGAATGGCAACTGCAGCAGAGGTTTGGCCAATGTTGTCCAATGAGAAATCAAGTCTTCTCTAGCCATTGACTAGAGGTTAGGGCACAGGGTTGTGGTTCCCTTGGTCTTGGATAAGTCTTGACTGATTTTAGATGAGAATGGCTCAGTCCATGCCACCTTGATGGTTCCATTGAATGCTTCATTCCAAATTTGGAGTCTTGTCCCTATTTTGGCAACTCTAGGTTCAACATGCTATTTCTTGTTCCTTGGACCTTGGAGGCTTGGCTCAGTGATTGTCCCCTTTGGATTCAATCCTCAGAGGTGTCCAAGTGGATAGGAGCATTTGAAATTGGCTGATTTTGGAAAATCGAGCCAAAATGCAAATTCTGCCTTGCTTTGACAGATTTCAGCAAGGCAACTTGGCAATGTTGTATCTCATGATGTAGGTTGAATTTGGCAATGTTCTTGGCCATTTTGGAAAGCCCTTACATGATACAACAACTGTTTGAACAAGTTTGGTTTTGATCTCTTTTGATTCCAAGTGAAAAATCCCCCTACATTTGGCAAAAAGTGAAGGCAAATTCTGACTTAGTGAAAATTTCACTAAGTGTTGGAAAAAGTAACATTTTCACTTTTCAGCCACTTTGATCACTCCATAACTCAAAATCCTTAATGAATTGGAATGACTTGTAGTTGAAGATTTTGTAGATGATAATGAGGGATACAAATCAAGCTTTGGATGGAAAAATTTGGCCTTGTGGTTTAGGAGTTATGGTCCTCCAAAGTTGGTACCCTAGCCACTTTATTTTTAACTTAGAAAAATTTCTAAGTTTTTATGGTTACCCCTTTTACAAGTTATCTCATTTTTCTTGATTTTTCTTGATGAATGATGATTCAAATCATACATTAACATCATTTTAGGTTTAAAAATCCATTTTGGTGAAAAATCTCAAAAAGTCAAAGTTGACTTTTTGTGCACAGTTGACTTTTTGTCAGATGAATTCCAAACTGTGCAATTCTTCAGGAAATCATGTCCTTGACCTAAATCAAACTTGATGAACATGTTCCATGGGTGTCATAGGGTTTATTTATTCATGTATTACGGTTTGGGAGCATGTCCAGGTCAAAAGTCAAAGTTACAGTTGACTTTTCTCACGAAACCCTAATTGTGGTGCAGATGAAGTTGAGACTTGTTACTCACACTTCTTGGATCAATCCATTGTTCCAAATGGATCAATATGGTATATTGGAGACCCTCAAATCTTCTCTTGAGATCTTGGCTCATAGTTTGTCCCAAAAGTCAACTTAGGGGTGAATTAGGTCAAGAAACCCTAATTCCTGATTTTGGATGTATGCATCCCCTGAGGTCAAATTGACTTGATGAATGGGTCCATGAGGTTCCATGGAGTATATTAGGTTATGTTTTGGATCATTGGCTTGTGCCCAAATGAAATTTTTCATCTGGAGGCCCTGGGTGATCAAAACCCTAATTTGGTGACACTGGCGATCTGGAGGCTTGATCCACCTAGAAGGGAGCAACATTGTGCTTAATCCTTGAAGTGGGAGTCCTTTTGATCCATTGTAGATGCTTGAGAGGTTAGACAAGTTGAAGATCAAGTCATTCCTTGATTGATCCTTTGTCTAAAACTCTGAGAGGGCTTGAAACCCTAATCCTGATTGCAGTCAATGCTCAACAATTCCTTGAGGAGATTGATGAGGCATGATGGTTCATCCATATTGTGCTGATGATTTTCACAATGATGGGAAACTTTAGTGGTCAAAATTTGGGGTATGACAGTTAGTGTTGATTTTGATGATCGTGAAACTCATTTTTTAAGTATGCATATTGTTGTGTGATTGTCACTAATCATGCTGATGTAATTTTTGTGGTGTTTGGACATGTATATTGCTTGCTATGTGAGTTTGAAGTTTTATGCCCTAACTTTGTTTCGCTCATTTTGGATTATTCATTCGTTGTTTGCAAATTTGGATGCCATATTTGAATTCCTTGCATTTTTCTGGGTCGAATAGTGTATTCGCACGTGTTTTCAGGGCGAGTTTAGATTGCAGGTGACCTGAGTAGAGTACCGGAACCCTAACTCCGGTGGCGGGCGGAGAACCAGTCCAGCGAGGTGTCCAAGGTAGGAGATGCAATCCTGGCCATTCATTCTCACGATCTAACGGCCACGATGCTGCCACATGTTTTTCCTTTTATTTTTTTTTTCTGATTTTTAATTATTGATTGTGTGTTTACCACCCCATCATAACTATTGTGCTCCACCATTTATTTTTTTTTCTTTTGTTTACTTTTCATTTGAGTTGACCAACTTTGGACCGTGTGATGGATCGTGTGGACGAAGGAATGCCAACGCATTAATGAGGTGCATATTATGCACGTTTTTTTTATTTTTATTTCTGACCAATTGCATGCAGGTGCGTACACATTAGTTAAGGTGATCTTTGCATCATGACCCTTCATCATTATTACTATTACTTTAGGTTGACTGAATAAGGCGCGTTGGATCAATCCCAAGGTAAGGAATCAGTCAACCAGTTGACTAAGGCCCATGCGTATTCCCCTTCTTTTTTTATTTTTTTTCTGATTAATCATTGGGCTGGGCTGCTAAATGCACCCCCATCTTCAGCCCATGTCTCAATTCCAACGTGTTCTTTTACTTTCCACACCCCCTTGCATTTTATTTCATTTTTATTTTATTTTAATTATCATACTTCATTTTTAATTTTTAAAAATGCATAATCACATTAAAAAATCCCAATAAAATTCATGCATCATATTTATCATTTTATAAAATTTTTACAAATTTTATTTTTATTTTTATCTTATTTTTTACCATCTAAATTAAATATTTATCCAATTTCTTTTTGCATCACACATTTCATGCATATCTGACATTGTTTATTTTATTTCTCTGCACCCATAAGACATTTTCCATCCGTTATTTTTGCATCTACTAGGTGGAATATTAAAATGCATCAAAATATTTTTCTTTCATTTTTTAATTTTATTTAATATTGCATTCTGGCCCTCTTTTTTGCACACTGAACCCTACTCCGCACCTGAGCTTTGCCTGATTATTTGAATGACTAACATCTTGATTTTTTGCAGGAATTTTGATGTGTTGTTTGTCTCTGGTTGAGAAACTTTTATATTTAATTTAGTGATTTTAGAAGTTTTTTTACTATTTTTTTAATGGCTTTTTGCATGAGACTTTTTTGTATGCGTATCTTTGATCATGTCTGATTAGCTGTTTAAAAGGCACTTGTGCCACTTGCTTTGGGGTTGTTTCATTGAATTCTGAACTCATGTTTGGATTATTGTTTACCATGGTTTGGTTCTCATTTGCCTTGATACCACTTGTGCCTGTTTCTCACTAACCTTTTATGCAGGGACTTAGGTAAGTTCTTCAAGGGTATGGACAAGTATCCATGGTCACCCTTACTCTTTCCTTCTCTCATATTTTTCCTTTAGGCTTAGGTTATTGTCAAACCTCACTAACCATAGGTCACCCATGCATGATGACTTTAGGATTCATAGTCCCCTTTAGAGTTACCTTTGTGTCTTCTCTCTTCTCATCTCAAACTTTCTGAAAACACTTCATAAGAATAAGGTGTATTGCGCACGAGCCTTAAGCGTGGGGAATGAGAAATGAGGGACTTCCTCTCATCTTTCTAGAGTGCTTAGCGAGCGTCCTGTCTTGGGACGATGCGTTAAGTATTCGCCCTTGTGCCCTAGACTTAGGTGCAATGCAACTTAAGAAGTAACTTAAGCTACTTCTGTCCTAAAAAATACAAACTAACTTCAAACCTTTTTGTCCTTCGGGATTGTCAAACTAAAGGCTATTTTCAAAAAGGGCACGTTACCTTCCGTCTGAGTCGCAAACAGGCATCGACGCTAACTGCCGGACGCGAACTTAACGTTTCTCATAAAAAACACAAAAAGAACTTGGTCCGAACTACGTTGACTCTGAATTCCCCATTGAGCAAAGGGGGTACGTAGGCCTAGGACGTCGACGTCCTACCGAGTCTGTCTTTGTCTTCCCTCCCCCATTTTAGTACAGCTATAGATGATAGTATAACTTACCCTTAGAATAGACAACAAGCGTGGCTCCCATCGAGTACGATGGACGCGTGGAGTGCTAGCACCTTCCCCTCGCGTAACCGACTCCCGAACCCAGGCTATGGTTGCGATGACCATTCCTTTACCTCTTCCTCAGGTTTATGCGGTGTTCCCTTTCCCTCTCGTGGGATAAATTTACACGGCTGGCGACTCTGTTTTTTACGCGCCACTCTCGCGTTTGTACCTGGATGAAAATCCTAGGAGCGACAGCTGGCGACTCTGTTGGGGACATAATGTCTGGTTGACCTATGTTGGTCCATCCCTAAGCGAGTCAATCCTAGCGCTTGCTTGTCTTTGGTCTCTTTGGGTGTTTTTTTTTGCTTTATGTGTTGTGTTTTATTTTTATTTTTACCGCATTTTCTGCATTTCATTTTTTTATTACTGTCATGCTGTTGTGTTGTGCTGGCTGTCTTTGTTTTACAGGTTGGGTGGGTCCTAGAGATAAGCCCAAAACCCAGGCTTGAGTATACCCTAGGACTAGAGTGGAGAGTAGTGGGACCTACGTGCCCGCTTGGTACGTTTGTGTGTTCACGAAATTCACAACCAGACGAGGCTATCTTGGGACGCATTCTAACGTATGTGTCTTGCGCATGTTGGGGTGTTGATCTAGAGAGCTGTCGACTCTGGTGACCGATCATTGAGGACCTTAGTGGAAACATCCCTCTTTAGTGGTGACAGTGGCAGACCACATCCTGTGGCAAACTCATTCGCACCCGAGGGCCCGCTTTGGAACTCGCATAGGATGGCCCCTACGTTTTGAAGAGAGTTAGTGGAGGCACTCCTCGATTGACGATAGTATTGTACCCCGAGGAATGAATGTACTATTGTTTCTCGACCTCAGTGCCAAAGCTGAGGACCTTCTGCTTTGGAGAATCAGTTGAGGCCTCCTCGATTGATGATGAAGCCAAACCAGAAATGGTGAACGTATCATCGTTTCTCGACCTGAGAGCCCGGGATACTGAACATCCTAGTACCCATACATGAGAGGGGATGGGTGTTTGCAGGTTTGCAAGTAACTGAAACCTTCAACCTACCCGGTTTTCTGGATTTCTCATCAATGTCTGATTATTTGGGTTCCTATTTATCTCAGTGGTTCAGAATTCTTGTTTTCTGGGTTATGGTTCTCGACAGCACAGTACATCCAATAGTGTTGCCTTGACCCCATGTTTGCATAAGCATATCATCTTTCTTGCATTCTGACATGTTTGACATCTTGTAGGGCTTGCATCTTACTCTTGATTCCGGTTTTCTGAGGCTACCTTAGCATGGATGTCCAGAGAAAGAAGACTGTTGCTTATTCATTCCCAGATCCAACCTTGACACTGATTCACAAACTGATTAATATGGCTGGTCCTGGAGTTCGTACAGAGTTCGGTGGAGGGTATGGGAGACTTCTGAAATTTGTCTACAACATCTCCAAGTATAAGAAGGATGCCATTCACACACTTCTTCAGTTTTACGATCCGTCTTTGCGTTGCTTCACTTTCCCGGACTACATCTTGGCTCCAACGTTGGAGGAGTTCTCATTTATTTTGGGAATCCCCATCAGGCATGATATAGTTTTCTTTTCTGAAGAACACCCCGGAGTAAAAGAAATGGCTGTTGCTCTTCATATTAGTGAGTCCATTCTGAGCCGTAATATTGAAGAAAAACAAGGAGTTAAGGGTTTTTTATTGAAGTTCTTATTTGATCAAGCTTGCATACATGTCAAAGAGAAGAATTGGACTGCTTTCCAAGCTACTCTGGCTATGTGTATCTATGGGATTGTCCTGTTTCTGAATATTCCTGATCTGGTGGATATGCATGCTGTCAGAATCTTCATCTCAAAGAATCCTATACCTACCTTGCTAGGTGATGTGTATCACTCAGTCCACTACAAGAATGAGAATAGGCGTGGAAAAACTGTGAGTTGCTGCGCACCGCTCTTAGCTACTTGGTTTCTGAGTCGTCTCCCCGAATCTGGCGTTTTTGTTGATACGAAAGATTCTCTGAAGTGGTCAAAGAGGTTAATGGGCTTGACTGCTGACAACATTGTTTGGATCAATCATGACTTGCTAGGAATGGAGATTATCTACAAATGCAGAGAATTCCCTAATGTACCCTTGATAGGGAGAAAAGGGGGAATTAACTATAATCCCTCCCTAGCTATCAAGCAGTTTGGTTATCCTTTGAAAGGTCCACCCAAAGAGCGAGATGTCCGAGAGTCCTTATTCTTCAATGGTGTTGAGGATCAAGGGTTGATAAGGAAGGTTGTGAATGCTTGGAGACAGGTAACCAAGAAAGGTAAAATGTCATTTGGAAAATATAATAACTGGGCTTTCCCGTCCTATAAAGAGTGGATTAAGAAGAGAGCAGAAGAGGAACTTCTTCCCTTCCCGGTGGAACCACCCTTGTATCCTTTGATGATCGAGCCTCCTACCACAGTGGAAATAGAGAAGTTCAACAAATTGTGGGCTGAAAAAGAAAGGCTGCGGGAAGAAAATAGTGAGCTGAAAAGAGAGATTTATCAGTGGAAGCATGAGCGGGGTGAAGTTGTTTATACCGCCAAGTTGAAGACAGAGCTTCTTGCTAAGGGAGAAAAAGAGCTAGCTGACATGGCCGCATCCAGACAAAGGATGAAAGAAGCTTTGGATGGTATCAGTAAGGTTCTCGAATCTAAGAAGGAGGAATTGGACGAGGCTTTGTTGAAAATTCACAGGTTCAATATGCACCGAGAAACTGCAATGGCCAAGAATAAACGAAAGGAAGACGGTTATCTAGCTCAGATTGATGAGTTGAAGTTGAAGCTCAAAAAGAAAGAAGCTGAGATCCTATCAGGAGTATTCCAGAAACAAGCAGACCAAGATCGACTCAATAAAGCTATAGCCTCCATAGAGGAATTGAAGGTCCAAGCTGAAGTGAAGAGATCTAGACATGAGGGACCCAATATGGATGGTGTTTCTGGGGAAGATGCTTGGGAATTACATTGCCGATACTTGGATGGGATCATACACAGGAGAGACCTTCTTATTCAAGGATTAATTCAGAGACCAAAGCATCCCGACACCAGAAAGTTGTTCAAGGAAATTCAAGACTGGTGCAGAAAGCATAGTGGATGGGGAGGATTGACACTTGTAAACTTTGATGACATGCCATAGTTTTCTGTTTTCTTTCATTGTATGCGGATCACCACCAGGCTTGTTGGTTGGGACCTATGGTTTTTATATTCATACTTGTCATCCCGGATTCGTGATTGTTGACATTTGGCTTTTCTCTGGTTTTCTTAATATATGAGCAGAAGTCCCGTTCTATCTTATTATTAAACTAGAATCAAGGGGTGGATCGCCTTGTGAATTTTCAAACATGTCCATTTGCATTTACATACGCATAATCATTTTGCATAATCATTTTTCATAACCATTTTTCATAACAGGTGTTTATCGTCGGTATTCTTATCTTGTTCCAATCTCAGAATTGCAGACTTAACTCCTCAGGTCGTTCAAGAGTTGACCATGGAGCAAGTTCAAGCTAAGTTGAGGGAACTACGAAACCAGATGGGGCAATTTGGGGAAGACATGCTCCAGGAGCATAGGATGCTGAGGGAGGAGATCAATCAGATGAAGACTCAGATGGGTTTAATCACGGAGATTCTGAAAATAGTGTTGAAGAAGGAAGACAATCCTGTGCCCGCTTCCACAAGAGAGGTCCTTACTCGTCCCATCTCTTTGGGGTCTTCTCTAGACCATGGATTGCCTCGTGGATCCTCTCCACCGTCAGAGCTTTTTCATCAACAACCGTTTCTTGAGGGTCTTAATCCAGAAAAGCTTGAAGAGAAGTTTGGTCAGATTCCGATGCCATATGCTCAGTTGCTTCAGCACTTGCTCAAGTTTCAGCTAACTGAATTGGTTGCTGCGGGACCTCCTCACACCAAGTTTCGTATGGGTTCCAATGTCCATGATAGGTGTGAATTCCATTCAGGGGTACCTGGTCATAATGTTGAAGATTGTAAAATGCTCAAGTACAAAGTCCAAGAGCTCATTGATTCAGGGGCAATCAAGTTTACATCAGTTGGCACTGGTAAGCGAAGTGAGGTTACTCCCAGTGTTGCAAAGGGACTGAGGACTCCTTCTTTTGCCAAAGGATCCACCTCGCGCCAGGGATCTCTTCCACAACCCTTGTTTGTGCCTCAGCCGAGTGCAGAAAGGAAAGTGCAGGGCCAGACTGGGTGCCCAAATCAGCACCGACAATAGATTTATCAGCAACAGGGGCAACCGAGACCAAGAAGGCCCAACAGGATACTTGACCCTATTCCAATCCCTCATAGTCAGTTGTTTGCTCGTCTGCTCGAGAACTCTCTGATTTAAACAAGGAGTACCAGCCCGGTACCGTACCCTATTCCTCTGGATTATGACATGACTACTAGGTGCGAGTTCCACTCGGGAACGTTTGGGCATACGATTGATGAATGTAAGGCATTCCAGCACAAGGTGCAAGACCTGGTAGACTCAAAGATCATTGTATTCACTGAAGATGACATGTACATCAACGGAAGCCTTCTTTCTCAAATGAACACCCAGTCTGCAAGTACATCCAGGAAGAATTAAGCTTCCTCAGCAATGGCAATCTTCAGCTTCTTTACTGCATTTTCATTTGTAGTTTTTTTTTTCATTTCTTGTTAAAGCATCGTATGTATGCAAGACTTGTTTGTTCTTTTATGATGATATTAATGCAATGAGTATGTTTTCCTTGAAGTAATCCATTCGTGTTCAGTCTTAAATGTTTTTATGCATTGCAATACGAATTTTCTTGTTTAGAGCTCTAGAGGGAGGATGACGAAATAAGAACGCAGGTTTCTAATGGTACACTTTTGGATAGAACCCTGTTGAGGATGTACAGGCATTGTTTCAAACCCTTAAACACTGGAGATATATAGGAGATAGACCCTCGTTAACCCCTTTGAGCCTTGAAGTTGGAGTTTCTTTCGTACGAAAAACCCTCATACTTAACCCAGGGGCAGGGTAGATTATCAGTGGATTAAACCTAGTTATTTAAACTTACTCATGCTAGGGTTGAGGGCAGACACACGTGATATTTTGGAGAAAAAGAAAGTGAACCCTAATTCTTGAATTCCTAGGATCTCTCAATCTACAAAGAGTTTCTTCAAAGTTCTTCCACAAACATTCTCCTGGTGATCTCTAGAGTGCAGCCCAACCACTATTTGCAGCCAAAAGCAAGTACACGTGTGGAACCATCTCAGGTTAGTGTTGATTTTGATGATCGTGAAACTTATTTTTTTAAGTATACATATTGTTGTGTGATTGTCACTGATCATGCTGATGTAATTTTTGTGGTGTTTGGACGTGTATATTGCTTCCTATGTGAGTTTGAAGTTTTATGCCCTAACTTTGTTTCGCTCGTTTTGGATTATTCATTTGTTGTTTGCAAATTTGGATGCCATATTTGAATTCCTTGCATTTTTCTGGGTCGAATAGTGTATTCGCACGTGTTTTCTGGGCGAGTTTAGATTGCAGGTGACCGGAGTAGAGTGCCGGAACCCTAACTCCGGTGGCGGCCGGAGAACCAGTCCGCGCGAGGTGTCCAAGGTAGGAGATGCAATCCTGGCCCTTCATTCTCACGATCTAACGGCCACGATGCTGCCACATGTTTTTTGTTTTATTTTTTTTTCTGATTTTTAATTATTGTTTGTGTGTTTACCACCCCATCATAACTATCGTGCTCCACCATTTATGTTTTTTTCTTTTGTTTACTTTTCATTTGAGTTGACCAACTTTGGACCGTGTGATGGATCATGTGGACGAAGGAATGCCAACGCATTAATGAGGTGCATATTATGCACGTTTTTTTTATTTTTATTTCTGACCAATTAGATGCAGGTGCGTACACGTTAGTTAAGGTGATCTTTGCATCATGACCCTTCATCATTATTACTATTACTTTAGGTTGAATGAATAAGGCGCGTTGGATCAATCCCAAGGTAAGGAATCAGTCAACCAGTTGACTAAGGCCCATGTGTATTCCCCTTCTTTTTTTATTTTTTTCTGATTAATCATTGGGTTGGGCTCCTAAATGCACCCCCATCTTCAGCCCATGTCTCAATTCCAACGTGTTCTTTTACTTTCCACACCCCCCTTGCATTTTATTTCATTTTTATTTTATTTTAATTATCATACTTCATTTTTAATTTTGAAAAATGCATAATCACATTAAAAAATCCCAATAAAATTCATGCATCATATTTATCATTTTATAAAATTTTTACAAATTTTATTTTTATTTTTATCTGATTTTTTATCATCTAAATTAAATATTTATTCAATTTCTTTTTGCATCGCACATTTCATGCATATCTGAAATTGTTTATTTTATTTCTCTGCACCCATAAGACATTTTCCATCCGTTCTTTTTGCGTCTAATAGGTGGCATATTAAAATGCATCAAAATATTTTTCTTTCATTTTTTAATTTTATTTCATATTGCATTCTGGCCCTCTTTTTTGCACACTGAACCCTACTCCGCACCTGAGCTTTGCCTGATTATTTGAATGACTAACATCTTGATTTTTTGCAGGAATTTTGATGTGTTGTTTGTCTCTAGTTGAGCAACTTTTATATTTAATTTGGTGATTTTAGAAGTTGTTTTACTATTTGTTTAATGGCTTTTTGCATGAGACTTTCTTGTATGCGTATCTTTGATCCTGTCTGATTAGTTGTTTGAAAGGCACTTGTGCCACTTGCTTTGGGGATGTTTCTTTGATTTCTGAACTCATGCTTGGATTATTGTTTACCATGGTTTGGTTCTCATTTGCCTTGATACCACTTGTGCCTGTTTCTCACTAACCTTTTTATGCAGGGACTAAGGTAAGTTCTTCAAGGGTATGGACAAGTATCCATGGTCACCCTTACTCTTTCCTTCTCTCATCTTTTTCCTTTAGGCTTAGGTTATCGTCAAACCTCACTAACCGTAGGTCACCCATGCATGATGACTTTAGGATTCATAGTCCCCTTTAGAGTTACCCTTGTGTCTTCTCTCTTCTCATCTCAAACTTTCTGAAAACACTTCATAAGAATAAGGTGTATTGCGCACGAGCCTTAAGCGTGGGGAATGAGAAATGAGGGGCTTCCTCTCATCTTTCTAGAGTGTTTAGCGAGCGTCCTGTCTTGGGACGATGCGTTAAGTATTCGCCCCTGTGCCCTAGACTTAGGTGCAATGGAACTTAAGAACTAACTTAAGCTACTTCTGTCCTAAAAAATACAAACCAACTTCAAACCTTTTTGTCCTTCGGGATTGTCAAATTAAAAGATATTTTCAAAAAGGGCACGTTAGCTTCCGTCTGAGGCGCAAACAGGCATCGACCCGAACTGCCGGACGCGAACTTAACGTTGCTCATAAAAAACACAAAAAGAACTTGGTCCGAACTATGTTGACTCTGAATTCCCCATTGCACAAAGGGGGTACGTAGGCCTAGGACGTCGACGTCCTACCAAGTCTATCTTTGTCTTCCCCCCCCCCCCCCCCCCCCCGTTTTAGTACAACCATAGATGATAGGATAACTTACCCTTAGAATAGACAACAAGCATGGATCCCATCGAGTACGATGGACGCATGGGATGATAGCACCTTCCCCTCGCGTAACCGACTCCCGAACCCAGACTATGGTTGTGATGACCATTCCTTTCCCTCTTCCTCAAGTTTATGCGGTGTTCCCTTTCCGGCTCGTGGGATAAATTTACACGGCTGGCGACTCTGTTTTTTCCGCGCCACTCTCGCGTTTGTACCTGGATGAAAATCCTGGGAGCGACAAATAGAAGCATCTGAATCAGTCATCTCTGAAGTGGTTAAACCTTCTGCCACTCTGATGATGATACTGTTGGTGCAGCCACCCATAATGATGTCTCCTTCTATCATAGTTGGCCTGTCTTCTATGGTGTGGTTGTCTTCTCCTGTACTTAGGATGATGTCTAGGCTGTCTCCCATGGTGATGAGGCTTCCTTCTTCCATTGTTGTATCCATATCCATATCCATATCCATACCAGTTTCCCTGATGTTGAGACATTGGATGGGACACCTCCTTCTTTGTTCCTGAAGTGCTTGCTTCAGCAAAAACCTTTTTCTCAGCCACAAATCCTATGCCTGACTTATCACCATTAACCTTTTCTGTCTGAAGGATCTTATCAAGTGTGTCTGTACCACTGTTCAACATCCTAACAGTTTTGGTCATATGATCAAGATGAGCTTTGACCAATAAGACTTCATTTTCCAAATCCGCTTTGACAGTCTCAAGTTGAACAATCTGTTTCTTCTGTTTCTCACTTTCTTGACAGATTTCTGCCCTCTTCAGACATAACTCATGATAGGAGGCTACTAACTCCTCAAAATTCAGTTCCTCATTGCTTGAATCACCATCAGAACCAACAGTTCCAGTTAGTTTGACTGATTCTCCTTCACTTTCACTGTCAGAGTCTGACCACGAAACTGTCATGCCTTTATTCTGCTTCTTCAGGAATGTGGGACATACTTTCTTAACATGTCCATAACCTTCACATTCAAAGCATTGAACACCCTTGTCTTGAGCAGTCTTCTCTTCATCTTTTTCCTTAGACTTGTTGATGTCAGAAGCCATGTTCTTGACATTAGGCTTGAAGTTCTTGTTCATTCTTTTGAACACCTTATTGAACTGCCTTCCCAACATAACAATGGCCTGAGATAGATCCTCTTGGGATTCAGCACTATTCCCTTTCTCTTCTTGATCATTTGAAACCAAGGCTATACTCTTTGGTTTCTTTTCTGGTTCTTCCTCATTCAAACCAAGCTCAAAAGTTTGAAGAGATCCAATGAGCTCATCAACCCTCATCTTACTGATATCTTGAGCTTCTTCAATTACAGTTACCTTTATCTTGTACCTCTTAGGAAGGGACCTAAGGATCTTCCTTACCAGCTTTTCTTCTAACATCTTTTCTCCAAGAGCACTGGATGCATTGGACAACTCAAGAATATTCATGTGGAAGTCATGAATAGTCTCATCTTCCTTCATCTTCAGACATTCAAACTTCGATGTTAGAAGCTGAAGTCTTGACATCTTAACTCTAGATGTTCCTTCATGTGTAGCCTTCAAAATATCCCAAGCTTCCTTAGCAACTTCACAGGTATTGATCAACCTGAATATGTTCTTATCCACTCCATTGAAAATTGCATTTAAAGCATTGGAAATTCCAAGGGCAAGCTCATCTTCTTCCTTGGTCCATTCTTCTTCAGGCTTCAGCTTTGAGGTGCCCTCTTTATCTTTCCCAGCATCATCTTTTTCAAACACAACAGGTGCTTTCCATTCTTTAACGATAGCCTTCCAAGCCCTGCTGTCCAAGGATTTCAGAAAGGTGATCATCCTTGGCTTCTAATAATCATAATTCGAGCCATCCAAAATAGGGGGTCTGTTGACAAATCCTCCAACTTCTTTGTCCATCTTTACACCAGAAAGTAACTTCCCTAGATCTCACTCAGAGACAGACAAGATGCCTGCTCTGATACCAATTGAAATTCTGGTATCAAATGTGTGATGTTACGTGCGATGTCACAACAACACACTCTGCAAATGGACAATACAATAACAATAATAAATCAACACAATGAATTGTTCACCCAGTTCGGTCTAACTACCTACGTCTGGGGGCTACCAAGCCAGGGATGAAATTCACTACTTGTAGAATTAAATTACAGACTCAACAACCTAGTTGACAATCTCCTAATCTTAATTCCTACTAGTGACTTTCTACCTAAGAAACCGCTTAGATATGAGAACACTACTCAATCCCTACAATTCAATCACACCTTGATTCTGCTTCACAGCTTGATCAAGAACAGAAACTCTCTTGCTTAAAAGCTTTCGAGATATTACAACTCAAAACACCAATTCACACTAGAATGGTTTACAATACAAACACGAAGACTCAATCGACTCACAGTCTTTAGCTCTATTTCTTCGTTACTTTTCCTTCAGGAATGATGCGCATTATATAGCTCTTTGAATTGGGCTTGGACCTGCTACAATATCTGATCTGATTTGTTGTTTAAAACTGAATCTTCAAAACAGATTTTCTCTCTCAAAATCTTCTTAAATCTTCAGCCTTTAAACCTCCTACAAATCAGCATCAAATCTCTATGCAATAGAGAATATCTATCCCAAGATATTCGCAACCAATGAGACTAACAGCTCTCCACAATTCCAACTAAAACACAAACCCTAACAACATCAAAAAACCTGATGTTATTAATTCTGCAGATCTAATGTCACAACATTGCATGTGACATCAGACATCCAACTTAACCACTTAACACAACCCAGTGTTAAGACTCAATGTTGTGACATCACCCATGTGACATCAAACATTGAACAGCTTCACAACTTAACACAGCCCAGTGTTAAGACTCAATGTTGCAACATCACCACCTAGACTTCAACATTGAACAACTTTTGTTTACCAAAATTCCAGCCAATCCAAGAACCAACAATCCTAATATCACATATTCTAACATGGATTCATAGTTGGTGTTCATGGCAACATCTATATCTATATCATGTTGTTATAAAAGAGGTATGCAAACCTAAAAAATGGACTCAACAGAGGCATATAGTAATGTGTAAGAGCATACATATATGATGGTTATTCAAAGATAAACAACAATAATGACAGTCACGAACCAAACACTTAAGTCATGCAACATAGAAATGAAAGCCATAAACATGATAGTAAGGAGTTAAGAGATGCTTACCTGGTGTCCAAGTGAACAAACAAGAACTCCTTCCTTCTGCAGCTAGCTCGTGAGCTTCTCAAAGTGTTTTTTTTAGAGTGGTTTGGTGTTGATTGTTGATGAAAAATAAATGAGAGAAGGGTCCTTTATATAGGGAGTTCAACTGGTCCATAGCCTTGATGATACATGGGGTAATAGTTTTGTTTTAGTGAAAAAGAGATCTCAAGAGATCTTACACGCATGGCCCCTCCAACTTCTCAGTCTTGAGGCAAGTGAGAAAATATTGGTTTCTTGTTGTGTGTCCTCAGTCAGAGGAAAAGTTCATGAACCAATATGTTATAGCATCCAAAACACTTTACACGACTGTCCTAGCTTGTTTGCAGCATGGTTTCAACTTTAACAAGTACAAGAGGGTTATATTTTGGAGATTTTTCTTGCACGGTTTTGTTGGTAAAGCAACGTTGGAATTTGATGAGAAAATTCAGTACAACGTACTTGATAAAAGGTGTTCAGACTTTGGTCCAAGTTGTGATTCAAAGTGAAGCATGGCTTGGCATGAAATGAACAAAGTCGTGGACCCCCATCACACGATAACTACCTAAACCAATGAGCCAAGTGAAATGACTTTTTAATCCTCTTGAAAATGGCATGGAGAGGTGTGACATTGATGTTATTGATAAGTTAAAATAAGGCTTAGAAACACGTGAAAGATCATGGTAATGTTTGGGGCACATAAAGAACTAAATTCTGAATTTTCTAAGTGCACTCAAGATTTCATTGTGACCACTTTAGTGCATGATATCTTGGTGATCATTAATCCAACTTATGAGATTTTTGCTTCTATGTAAATTAGGCATTTGATAGATCAATTTCTATGTGGAAAAGATCTTGAGATAAGTTTGGCAATATTGAGAAAGAATGCACTAAAGTCATGCACATGGGCAAACCAAAAGACTTAGAAAATATTTCTAAGTTATTGGATTTTACACTTTGAATCACCCATCTTTAAAGAACCATAACTTGATAATGGCTTATTAAAATGAGATGTTCCACACATGGTTGGAAAGCTCTTATCATGCTCTACAACTTTCATTTGGGACCCAAGTCTTGACTCCAAATGGAAATGGGTGAAAAATGAGGTTAAAGTTAAGAAAAAGAGAGATGAAAAGTGCTGAAAATTTTCTAAGTGTTTGGTCAAAATATCTTGCAAGCCTCATAACTCAAAAACCAAGCATTTTTGGAAAAAAAGTCATATGGAACAAATTGAAGATCTTGAAAAGAGCTTTCCAATGAGCTTTGAGTCACTCCAATTGGGTGTGTGGTTTAGGAGTTATGGTCATTTCAAATTATGCTATTAGGGGAAAAATCTCACAAATGACACCTTTCTTGGTCAAAACCCTACTTCTCTTGCAAGAAACCTCATGAAACTTGATATGGATACTTTGAATACCTCATGAGACATCATATGATGATTAGAACCATTGAAACTTCATTTGAACCAAAAATTCCAAGGATTAAGGTTTCAGTCAAAACCCTAATTTTGACTGTGAATGCATTGAGGTCAGATCTTGTAAACTTGCTTCTTCCTTCTCATCTAACGGTCTTAGGAGACTCTTGAGGATGTTGATAAACCAATAGAACCAAGAATTAGGTTTTGGGAGTTCATTTTGATGAAAATCAAAGCCATTGACTGATAAGTGTCACAGAAACCCTAATTTGGAGGTATAATGAGGCCGAGGCTTAAACTTCTCTCGTTGAGGACCCATAGACCTTGGATTCTTGTTGAATGATGTCTCTTGGATGTGGATGACCTTAAGTGGTAAGTGAACCACACAAATCTTGACTTGATAGAGGCAATTTCTCAGTGATTTCTTCAGAGCAAAACCCTAATTTCAAAGTTCTTGCACTGGAGCCTTTTATTGACTTGACTTGCCTCAAAACAACTTGTGGAGCTTCCTGGTGATATGCAAACCTAATTTGAACACAAAGAAACAAACTGCAAGATATGGGTTAGCTCAGAGAATGCAGAGATGATTGACCTAAGATGCACAAAAGCTGGATGACATCTAAGGGTAAAAATTTAGGGTACAACAGTACCTTATGGTTGTTCCATGTAGTAACAATGCACTATTACTCTATTTTGTGTCTTTTAAGTTTTTTTCTTATTTAGCTTTTCATTAACTTGCATTGTATGTGAATGTGTGTTAATGGTATCTGTTGCAATTATGTTCAAAATGTAGCTCTCGTTTTTTTTTATTATTCTTGACACTCCATCTTTATCTCTTTTTGATGTTGTCAAAGGGGGAGAAGAACAAGGACATAACAGGTATTGAGATGATCAAACAATAGTAGATGCATAAAAGTCAGGGGGGGACATATGACCGTTTTGCCATTATCAAAAAGGGGGAGTATGTGAGGGAAGATTCTCTCTATGTACTTGATTTTAATGATGTCAAAACTATCATGATTAGAATATAGTGATTCAAGTAATAAACGTCATATGAAATGCTCATTAAGTGGTCTAAGAGTGTTTGATCGTGATTAGTAAATGGTCTAGGTTCATTAGATATGTCTTAACACTTTTAGGAAAGTTAAAAATGGATTTTTGCATTTTCCAAAGGTGTGAGTCGACTCACAACCCTGCATTGGTCAACCTAAACGTGTGTCATATGTTAGTATAACCTGCTGGATTGCTCGGGTCAACCTACCGGTCGACTCACTCATTCTGCATTTGTATTTGTCCAAAACTAGGAGCTATGAGTCGATGCATAGCCTACTTCCGGTAGACGCATAACCTGCAATTTTGTGCAGTGAATGCGCGGGATTACTCAGGTCGACTATACTATATGTATAGGTCGACCTCTCGCTGAATGTGACTAGAATTTTACTATGTCTTTCATTTCAAAACTCTGTTATTTCTATTATTTTTTCTATGATAGTATATATATAATTATAGCTCATTTTTTACAAAAAATAACAAGAAACGTGAAAATTTATGCCATTTCTCTTCATCTTCATCTTCAACATTGAGTGAACAAAAAATTACACATAACAATCCTTGTTTGAGTTGTTCATTGTTTCAAGGTGATAACAATCAGATTTTGGAAGCGCGTGGTCTTCATTTCTGAGTTGAGATTTTTGGTAGGTGTTTCTTGAATAAAACCCTAGGTTTTCTCCTCCAAGAATCGGGAAGATTTTGGGGGTTTTTTTACAAACTGTTTCGTTCTACAGGGATTCAGCCGGGCGAAGGTAACCGACGATTGAAGCAATTATTCGTTTAGTAGTTGTAATCGGAGGATCGTAGAAGAGAGGTTTGGGTTCGAATTTTGGTAGATTGCAATTGATCGAGTGAAGGTAACCGAAGAACGGTGGTTCTTTCGGTTTAGTAGTGTGGGACGGTAATTGACTCAACCATATTCGAAGCACTTGATTCATCTTGGATCAAGGGAAGAGAAAATTATGCATCAACGATCGAAGACGTTCGAGGGTTTGGATGTTCATAGTTTTCTCTTGTAATAAACAATTTGCAATAGCTATATATATATATATCTCAATTCCAATTGTGGAATTGGGGGCAGAGGTACCCAAAGCGAGGACGATTGGGGAACTGCCTAATCAAATCTCGTTTGTTCTCTCTTTCCCTTAACTCTTTTATAATTCAGCTTGTTCGAATTTGTGAAGTCGTAATTTATCGAGATTTCTGTCGTAGTGTGATTTTGAGCTGAGAAACTATTTGTTAAATCGATACAATTCCTTGAATTGTATCTTGGAGCAACTCTATATTACATTCCATAGAAATTCTGCACTTAGTGTGTTTACGCACACTAGGTGTTAGATAATTTGTTTTCAACGGAAAAATCGAACACATTGCTTTTAGTTGCTTATCATTTTTCCTCATTGGTTTGGATTAAACATCAAGCAAGCAATATTTTGTTGAATGTGTGTTTAAGTGTAGAAATCAAACTGAATCTTTCTCTTCCATACTCAATCTCGATATATTCGTGCATATCCGATCCTTTTGGTAGAAGGTTCGTTGTAGACGTTCTATCCAGTGGTAGCTTCCGTTAAACAATTTTAAAAGCTAAATTTTTGAAACCATTTGCGTGTAAAACTCAAAGGATCTATTCAACCCCCCCTTCTAGATCTATAGCCATCGTCTAACATTCTCCTCAAAGGAGAGGGGTGCTACTTTCTGATTTCTTATTTATCCCGTGAAGCTGGAAGGGAAAGGGAAGCTATATAAAACTAACCTTGCTCGCGGATGTTGCACTGAACAAACGCTAAAAAGAGAGATTAGGGAGTCAGAGGTCAGGTTATATAATGGGTAGTTGTTAATTACTCATCCTATATGTGGTTATCCACAAGGTACTTAAGCTCAAAATGCTGCTTTGGTAATTGATAGTGTTTGTATGTTGATGGGTTGGGAAATTTCTTGGGAGAGATGAGTGAATGAGTTGATGTTATTGGTAAGGTATTGGACCTAAGGTTTTGTTTTGGTGTGGTGTGCTCGCTAAGATTTTACAATCTTATGCCTACGTATTCCCGTTTGAACGAAATAGGGAAATCAGAGCAATCGTAGTTCCCTCCACAGGAGGAAGGAATATTTGGTATCTTGTTCAAAGCCCAAGATGTGAAGCTAAAAGAGTGTTTTTGAATCTTGTTCGAAGCCCAAGATATGAAGCGAAAAAGTTTGAGAGAGAGAGAGAGAATTTGTCATCTCTAAAAGGGGATTTGTTGATTTTTGTGTGCCTTGATCAAAGCCCAAGGTTTGAAGATAAAAGGTTAATTGGTAGGATTAAGGGATTTCCTTATCCAAAGCCTAGGAGAAGGCTAGATAAGATTGGCTCAACGAGGGAGTGTCTATCTATCTTGTATAAAGCCCAAGATTGAGGCGAAAAGAGACTGACTCAGTGGGAAATTTATATGTATCTTGTACGATGCCCAAGATGGAGGCGAACAGGGATATGTATCTTGTACGATGCCCAAGATGGAGGCGAACAAGGATATGTATCTTGTACGATGCCCAAGATGGAGGCGAACATGGATCCGACTCAGCATGTGAGTGCGAGAAAGTTTGACTCTGCAAGAGAGTCTGAAAAGGTAACTCCATGGGGGAGGATCATTGCACAAAGCCCAAGAGGAGGCTGACTAAGCTGAGGGGAAATCATTATACAAAGCCTAAGAGGAGGCTATACTTTGCTGGGAAGCAAAGGATCATTATACAAATCCTAAGAGGAGGCTTTACTTTCTGCTGTGGGATCTTTGGGATCCCGGTGCAAGTCCAAAGTGGGGGATCAACTCTCGAGGGTGATCGCGAAAGAGTTGAGATGTCAGATCCCTTGAGGTTCTGATGATGCTGTGGCCTTTTCACCCTGGCTGGGGAAATCTAAGATAAGGTTTAAAACTGACGGGTTCTTTATCTCGGGGGGAGATGGATCAACTGATCAGGATTCCTTCGGAGTTCCGAAGGAGCTTGAGAATGTCTTTGAGACTCAAGTATGTAAAAGACTGTCCAAGACTGTCGGGTTTGTCCTTGTATGATGCCCAAGAGGAGGCGAATGTTTAAGGGATGAAGGTCAACCCTTAAACTGGTCAGAGATAAGACTCAAGGGAAAGGACTGCTCTAGCGAGAGAGATGACAAATTTTTGTTCCTATACCTCTAGGAGGTCGATCGGGACAAATTATATGAAGCCCGAGAGAAGGCGAGAAAACTTTTAAGAAGCCGTCGGGACAAATTGTACGAAGCCCAAGAGAATGTGAGAGAAACTTTTAAGAAGTTGTGGGACTAAATCTAAGAAAGGCCAGGAGATGCTATTCACCGAGAATAGATCATCTAGTGTGCAGTTCGAAGACTTAATGCTATTAAGAAGCTCGTTGGGACCCAAACCAAAGAAAGTTCAAGCAAAGTTTCACCGAGAATAATTTGTTTAGTGAACAGTCCTGAGGTTTGGAGGAACTCAAGAGATGCTATTCACCGAGAATAGATCAACTCGGGGGAGTAGAATTCCTTTTGACAATTTTCTAGGGGTTACAGTCTGAGAAAAGGTTCACCGAGAATGCTGCTTTTCTCTTTGTTCCATATTGAATTAACCCAAGACGAGGCAAGACTGTGTCTGGTAATCCTATGGGGATCTAGTTTTGACTGCTAAAAGAGAGTAACCAACTGGCTTTACCTAGTACTGGATGTAGTTGCCGGGGAAAACTCTAAATATCTATACTAGTGTATATACAGTGGATATATGACAAGTATTTAAAGAGGTTATGAAAGAAGACTTATAATACGTATCTTCCCCATAATACAGTATATATATATATGAAAGCTGATAAAGGATAATGAAAGAAGATTAACCATGCGCAGCTTCCCACAATATATATATATATATATATATATATATATATATATATATATATATATATATTAAAGCATATAAAGAAAGCAGGTAAACACTTACTCGGTTGTAGAGCTTCCATGTTGTGTTGTTAGTTGTACAACAAAGAAAGCTTAAATAACAGTTGTATATTTGAATTCAAAATCAAAGGAGAAAGTGTTTTGAAAAGAGGTTGGGACTTATAGCTCGCGAGAAAGCCTAAGTTTCAACAATGATCGCACTGTTGTTTTGAATTTGTACATGGGGACTTATAAGTGAGGCCCAAAAAGGTTCTCTGTACAAAGAGGTGGGTCTTATACTCTCTCAAGAGGCCCAAAAAGAGTTTTAAGAAAAAGGAACGGGACTTACAGCTGTAGGAGAAGCCCAAGTTTTTGTTTGAAAATGGCGATCGCGCCAAAGTTTTTGAAAACACAGTGGGTCTTATACAATGACTGAGGCCCAAACTCTTTTGGTTTAAAAAAGGGGTTGGGTCTTACACTCTATTAGAGGCCCATGAGTGTTTGAAAAAGATTTGATAGGGTGGTAATGATCAAAACCCTAATTTTTGCTTCTAAATATATTTTAATTGAATATAAATTCAATTAAAATAAAAAAAATATGTGAAAATGAGACGTGATCTTGGATTTGTATTTGAAAAATCATGTTTTGATCATAGGATGATAAAAAAACATTTGCACCAAGGAAAAGAAATATTTTTAATGCTTTAAAAACAAATAAAAAGTAATTCTTAATAAAAATATCAAATATATGAAATAAATAATATTTTTGTGATTTTTTCATGGAATAAAATATTTTAATGTTTTTGTGATTTTTTGCAAAAAGAACCAATAAAAAATAATTAAAATTGAAAGAGAAATTAATTTTCCAAAACATTAATAATAATATGACAAATATTAAAAATATTGAAAAAGTGATAAAAATGGGGTTTGGGGCGAGGGGGATTCGAACCCCATACCTTGTGTGTGCAGCACGCGCCTCCTACCACTGAGGTGGTGATACATCCGTGTATCAAAGGCAAACCACAAATACATAAGGCAAGGTGTGTGTTTTTGGCCTGGCCAAGGCAAGGCAAGGCAAGATTTTGGCCAAAAACGTGAAGCTTGTAACTTTCTCATTTCTCCATGGATTGGGACAAAATTTAGGTCTATCCTGACCAGAATTTCACAAGGAATCCAATGGCGGTGGTGGTTTTTTCAAATCATGCTCCTAACTCAAAACCCGATAGTGGTTTTGAAAATGGCCTGTATTTGCATTTTTTGGGATGCCTCTTGATACAGGCATGAATTACATGGTAAATTGATGCAAACACAACAAGTAAAACATGTATATGATGTATATGATCAGTGGACCTCAAAGCAATGCATATTTCAGAAAGTTCAAGTTGAGATGCTTACCTCTTTTGGAGCTTTTGTGCAATCTGCCAAGGTTGGTGTTCCAGAAATGATTTGATGCTTTAGACACTCTCAATTGATCCCTTAGAAGCTTTTAGAATGATCACCAAGAGCTGGAATCCTCAGGAACAAGTTTGAGCTGTTTCTTGCAAAAGGGGCAAAAGTGGCCAAAATGTCAACTCTCTCAAATGGTGTTCCAGATGAGGGAAACCACTTGGGACAATTCAACTATGATATTTGGAATGTGTTTGAGGCTTTATCTTGTTTAGAAAGTGACTGAATAAAGACTTGGCTTGAAAAGTACCAAAAACACCAATTATTTAGGTTTTGAGAGGTGACTGTGATTTTGGTGTTACAGGTCACAAAGGAGAGTTTAATCAGCTCACATATGATGTTTATGAGGTGTGTGAGTGATTGGTTTGGTTGGAATTGTTCCCAAACTCAAAACCCGATAGTACCTTTCTTTGGAAGGCAAAATGGGAGTGAAAGAGGTGATTTTGAGGAAAGCATCTATTGTTGTGATTTGGTGTACTTAAACTGAACACAAATGAGGTATATTTATAGTTTGTCAAGTTTGTTTTGGCTGCAATAGTGTATGGTAACTGGTACAGCTGTTTGGCAAGTTTGATCCAAAGTGAATCATTAGTCTCATCTAGCCATTGACTAGAGGTTAGGGCACAGAGCTGTGGTTCCCTAGTCCTTGGATAAGGCTTGACTGAACTCAGTTGGATGAGGCTCCATTCATGCCACCTTGGTGCACCAATTGATGGCTTGGAAACAAAATTGGAATTTGTCCCCTTTAGGCGTTTTAGGTTTGTTATGGCTAATGTAGCTCCATGGACTTGGGAGGCTTGGAGATCAGATGAAACATCCTTTGTTTTATCCTCAGATGTGTCCAAAATGGTGATAAGGCTTGCATGGCTCAATTTACACAAATCGAGCCATGATGCACAAATCTGTCTATCATGACAGTTTGAATCAAGGCATGTTCATGACATTGTATCTCTTAAGTCAGATTGAATTTGTGGGTGTTCTTGGACAATTTGGAAAGCTGAAGTATCCTATTTTGATATGATGTCCAACTTTGGTTTTGATCCAACCTGAATTACAATGAAAAATGCCCCTACTTTTGGGAAAAAATAAGGCAGATTCTGACTTAGTGAAAATTTCACTAAGTGTAGGAAAAAAGGTCATTTTGGATTTTCAGCCATTTTGATCAATCCATAACTTAAAATCTATGAGGAATTGGAATGAGGTGTAGTTGACACTTTTAAAGTATGCCATGAGAGCTATAAATCCATCTTTGGATCACTCAAAATGGTTGTTTGGATCTCAAGTTATGATCCTTGGAAGTTGGTACCCTAGCCACTTTATTCCATAACTTAGAAAAATTCTAAGTTTTTATGGTTACCCCTTTTGCAAGTTATCCCACTTTCTTTGATTTTTCTTGAAGAATGATGATTTAAATCACATATTATCATTGTTTTATGGTCAAAGAGCCATAATTGTGAAAAACCTCAAAAAGTCAAACTTGACTTTGGTGCACAGTTGACTTTTTATCAGATGAATTCCAAACTGTGCGACCCTTGGTGAAATCAAGTCCTGGACCTAAAAAAAACCTAATGGGTATGTTCCATAGGTGTTGTAGGTTGTATTGAATCATGTCCCAAGGCTTGGGAGCATGTCTTGGTCAAAAGTCAAAGATGCAGTTGACTTTTCTCGCGAAACCCTAATTGTGGTCCAGATGAAAATGAAACTTGTGAATCAAGCTTCTTGGCTTAATGCATTGTGGAAAATGGATCAATGTGGTTTAGTGGAGACCCAAAAATCATGTCTTGAGGTCTTGGCTCATGTTTTGTCCCAGAAATCGATTTAGGGGTGAATTATGTCAAGAAACCCCTAATTCCCGATTTTTCCTATATGCATCTGTAGCGAGCGATTTTGGACGCGGTTCTTAAGCGCGGTCACTCTATGGAGTCAGTTTACTACAGGTCAATTCATTTTTTATCCTATTAAAGCTGATGAAGGAAGGGAAATAGATGTCTCCAATTAACCCTGCTTGCATACTGAGTTTAAACAGCGGTCTGTTAGGTTACGGATGCGATCAATGTGGTGGGGCCTTTCTTGTACTATTTTGACAAAATGACGAGTTTCTGGCAGGGAACAAGGATTAGGATGTTAAGAATGATGGTTTTTGATAGATATATAAGAGTATGGGATTTTGGGTTTTTGTTTAGTATGCTCGCTAAGACTTTTTCTTTCAATCTTATGCCTACGTATTCCCGTTTACTGAAACAGGGAAATCAGAGCGTTTGTATTTCCTCCTGTTCTATGGGAGGAAATGGTTGTTCTTGGTGTCTTGTTCAAAGCCCAAGACGTGAAGCGAAAGGTGGTTTGTATCTTGTTCAAAGCCCAAGATGTGAAGCTGAAGGTGTTGACCTTAGAGAGAATTTGTCATCTCTAAAGGGGGTCTGTTTGTCACAACTGTTGGGTGACTGGTTATAAAGGGAGGATTACTTTAACCGGGATACGCGGATCCTAGCAATGCCATAATTTCCTTTATAAAGTAATGCCATCTTTCCTTAGGAATTTCTCATGCTAAAAAAGGGACAGTGGCATGGATGTAGAAGATCCAGAGGCTTGCCGCTTACAGCAATTAGATGGAAGAAGTTGTTGATGTTTGTGTACTGTGAACGAGGCACAATTTTGATGTTAAAAGGTTATTGGATCAACCAGTGGTTTTCTTATACAAAGCCTAAGAGGAGGCTAATATGTGTCTCGTACGAAGCCCGAGAGAGAGGTTAAAGGGTTGTGACTCAACAAGAGAGTCCTCTATGGTATCTCGTACGAAGCCCGAGATGGAGGCCAAGGGTTTTATACTCAGCAAGGGAGTGATTTGTGTCTTGTACAAAGCCCAAGACGGAGGCTAAAAGAGGTTGACTCGATGATGGAGTCTCTTATATGTCTCGTACGAAGCCCGAGAGAGAGGCTAAACGTTGTTTGACTCCGCTGGGGAGAATCAATGTACAAAGCCCAAGAGAAAGGCTATGGAGACTATTTCAGTTGAGTGACAAGTCCAGTATACTGATTTTGAAAGTGAAAATCAGTTCTTATATGAGCAAAATTGTACTCAAGGATCCGAGTTATTCCTGTTCTTTAAGGAAGTGGGAAATCTGAAGGGTATTGAGTCTGTCCGAGTCTACGGGTTTCCTTCCTATTTAACGAAGGTCACTTGAGAATGTCTTTGAAACTCAAGGAGATTAGACTGTCCAAATCTAGAGTTTCATCTTTTGTACTATGTCTTGAGAAACAGTAGTAGACTCTTGAAAAGACTGTTCTATGGAGATGATTAAGTTCTGTTCCTATACCTTTAGGAGGTCGTCGGGACAATTTGTACGAAGCCCAAGAGGAGGCAGGAAACTTTTAAGAAGCCGATCGGTCCTTGTACGAGGCCCAAGAGAAGGCTATCATTCCCGGAGAAAGAGATCATTATACGAAGCCTAAGAGGAGGCTGTGGTTACTTCTAAGAAGCCGACGGGTCCTTGTACTAAGCCCAAGAGGAGGCGAGGGTGCTTTTAGGAAGCCTGTGGGTCCTTGTACGATGCCCAAGAGGAGGCCGATGCTTTTAAGAAGCCCGTGGGTCCCCAAACCCCGAGAAATTCAAGACAGGCTATTCACAAGGAATAGATCAAGCCAGGAAAGTTCGAGAATTTGGAAGAAACTCAAAGATTCCATTCACGGAGAATACATTCATCTCTGGGAGTAGAGTTTCTTGACAATTTCTAATGAGGACAATCGAAGAGAAGACTGTATCTGGTGATCCTATTGGGGATCTAGTTGTCTATTTCTACGAATAAACGAAACGACGTCACCTAGTTCTAGACGTAGTTGCCGGGGAAACTCGAGATATCTATACTATTATTACACAGTTGATATGAGTTTATGAAAGAAGACTTACAGTGAAACAGTCCCACAATACAATTATATGTATATGAAAGCGGTAAATGAAGGCAATAACCACTTACTCGGTTGTAGAGCTTCCATGCTGTTTGATTAGTTGTTCAACAAAGAAAGATTGAAAACAACAACATATTCAAAATCAAAGGAGAAAGTGCTTTGGAAAAGAAAGATTTGGGGCTTACAGCTCAAGGAGAGGCCCAGGGTTTTATCAGTGAGCGCACTGTTTGAATTTGTACAGAGGGACTTATACAAGTGACTGAGGCCCAAAAATTGTTTTCTGTACAAAGGGATGGGTCTTACACTCTCTCAAGAGGCCCAAAAAGTTTAAATAAAAAGAGTGGGGCTTATAACACGAGGGTAGGCCCAGTTGACTTTTCGTTTGAAATGGCGATCGCGCCGAGGTTTCCTTTTAACGCAGAGGGACTTATACAATAAGTGAGGCCCAAAAGGTTTTGGTTAAAAGGGGATTGGGTTTTAGACTCTATTAGATGCCCAAATGAGTTTAAAGAAAAGAAATGGGTCTTACTACTCGAGGGTAGGCCCAGGTTTGTTCTGAAAAGGCGACGATCGCGCCGTTTGTGTTTGACGGTATCGGGACTTATACAATATACTGAGGCCCAAAAATGATTTGGTCAAAAAAAATATTGGGTCTTACACTCTATTAGAGGCCCAAAGTGTTTTGAAAATGACTTATGAGGGTTGAATTAATCCAAAACCCTAATTTATTTTCAAAAATGTATTTAATTGAATAAAAATTCACTTAAAATGATCAAAATTGTTTAACATATGGAAAACAAATTGTGATCTTGGATTAATGCTTAAAAAATTAAGTATTGACCTACAAAATAATTAGAAGGCATTAAAAGTTTCAAAATCAAGGTGGAAAAAATATTTTAAATGTTAAAAACAATTAAAACATTAATTCTTTGCAAAAATATCAATTATATAAAATAAATAATATTTTTGGGATTTTTTGTTAAAATAAAATATTTTAACATTTTTGTGAATTATTAAAAAAGGAATCAACTCAAAATCATTAAAACTCAGAGAGAAATTAATTTTTGAATCAATTAAATAAAATCACAAAATTCAAATATTCAAATATTGGAAAATGGCGCCAAGAACAAAGGAAAGAACACGCGCGTTTTTCAGTTTTGCCCAGATTTGCATTTTCTCTCCAATCTCACTTAATACTTAATCATATCATGTAATCCACATACCAATCAACTCGTTTCAACCTCACGATTATGTCTATGGTATTTAATTTCATTTAAATTAAACATATAACAAGAAATCATGAAAAATCCTCCAGAACCCTAATTTCTGCATGAAGGCTAGGATTTTTAATACACGATTCAAACAATGCATTTAATTAAGGGGAAACATTCCATGCATGATTATTAACATATGGCCAAATTATTGTGCAGCAAAAATTGCATGGATCATAGAGTTAGAAGAGCTCATGATTACCACTTGCAGCTGGTGATCGTGATTTGTGTTGGAGGTGTTACAGCTAGGTTCCAATGATGTGGATAGCTTCCCTAGGTGCCGTGGAGTGTGTATGGATGCTTGGAATGGATTGAAATGGTTTGGAGTTGAAGGTGGTACCTCAACTGCAAAACTGTCAAGAACTTGAGCAATTGGCTAGTGATTTTGTGAAATCAGTGTTCCAGATGTTATGTGAGTGTTTGGATCACTTCTATATGATGTATGTGAGGTGTGTGAGTGATTGGTTTGATTGGAAAAGCTCTCAAACTCAAAACCCGACAGTTACTTGCCTTAGAAGGCAAAATTGGAGTGAAAGAAGAGATTTTGAGGAAAGCATATGTTTGATGGCTTTGGTGTACTCAAACTGATCACAATTAAGCTCTATTTATAGTAGAGCAAGTTTGTTTTGCAAGGAATAGTGAATGGCAACTGCTGAGTAGGTTTGTTCAATGTTGGCCAATGGAAGTTCAAGTCTCCTCTAGCCATTGACTAGAGGTTAGGGCACAGGCTGTTGGTTCCCTTGGTCTTGGATAAGTCTTGACTGAATTCAATTGCAAATGGCTCAGTCCATGCCACATTGATGCTTCCATTGAATGCTCCAATCCAAAATTGGAGTCTTGTCCCTATTTTGGCAATTCTAGGTTCAACATGCTATTTCTTGTTCCAAAGACTTTGGAGGCTTGGCTCAGTGATTTTCCCCTTGAGATTCAATCCTCAGATGTGTCCAAGTGGATAGGAGTGTTTCGATTTGCACAATTTTTGCAAATCGAGCAAAAATGCAAATTCTGCCTTGCCTTGACAGATTTCAACAAGGCAACTTGCCAATGCCATAACTCATAGCCCAAATGGAATTTGGTAATGTTCTTGGCCATTTTGGAAAGCCTTTAGATGATACAACAACTGTTTGAACATGTTTGGTTTTGATCTCTTTTGAATCCAAGTGAAAAATCCCCCTACATTTGGAAAAAAGTAAGGCAAATTCTGACTTAGTTAAATTTTCACCAAGTGTTGGAACAAAGTGACTTTTCTTGATTTTGATCACTCCATAACTCAAAATCCATGAGGAATTTGGAGATAGGTCAGTATGAAGCTTTTGTAGAGGGCGATGTGATCTACAAATCAAGATTTGAATGGGGAACAATGGCCTTGTGGTTTAGGAGTTATGGTCCTCTAAAGTTGGCACATTAGTGTCACTTTTTCCATAACTTAGAAAATTTTCTAAGTTTTTATGGTTACCCCTTTTACAAGTTATCCCACTTTCTTTGATTTTTCTTGATGAATGATGATTCAAATTATACATTAACATCATTTTAGGGTTAAAAATCCATTTTGGTGAAAAATCTCAAAAAGTCAAAGTTGACTTTTGTGCACAGTTGACTTTTTATCAGATGAATTCCAAACTGTGCAATTTTTCATGAAATCATGTCCTTGACCTAAATCAAACTTGATGGACATGTTGCATGGGTGTCATAGGGTATATTGAATCATGTCTTAGGGTTTGGGAGCATGTCCTAGTCAAAAGTCAAAGTTACAGTTGACTTTCCTCGCGAAACCCTAATTGTGGTGCAGATGAAATTGAGACTTGTTGCTCAAACTTCTTGGATTAATCCATTGTTCCAAATGGATCAATATAGTTTATTAGAGACCCTCAAACCCTCTCTTGAGGTCTTGGCTCATTATTTGCCCTAAAAGTCAACTTAGGGGTGAATTAGGTAAAGAAACCCTAATTCCTGATTGTTTATGAATGCATCCCCTGAGGCAAAATTGACTAGATGGTTGGGTCCATGAGGTTCCATGGAGTATATTAGGCTGTGGTTTGGATCCTTGGCTCATGCCTAGAGGAAAATTTCCATCTGGAGGCCCTGGTCGACCAAAACCCTAATTTGGTGATAATGGCGATCGTGAGGCTTGATCCACCTAGAAGGGAGCAGCTTTGTGCTTAATCCTTGGAGTGGGAGTCCTTTTGAACCTTTGTAGCTACTTGAGAGGTTAAACAAGTTGAATATCATGTTATTCCTTGATTGATCATTTGTCTAAAGCTCTGAGAGGGCTTAAAACCCTAATTCTTGTCATAGTGAAGGCTCACCCATCTTTGGGGAGACTAATGGTTCATGCATATTGTGATGATGATTTGTACAATGATGGGAAATCTTAGTGGTCAAAATTTAGGGTATGACAGATGCCCCTGTTTAATCTTCTTGGACCCGAAGGTGTGAATGACGAAGGTATTTGGGCATTCGGGGTACAAGAGGATTAAATATCGGAATGCCCGAAATTTTGACGGTGGTTATGAATGGTAACTTGCGCATTCATCTTCTTTTGCTAAGAACTGATGCTTAGAAAAGGTGAACTTCCCCTCGATCCTGGTTTCCTACCAAGGAACTGGTCTTAGTTTCTGATATAAACTTCCCCTCGATCCTGGTTTTCAGCCAAGGATCTGGTCTCAGTTTTCTGAAATGAACTTCCCCTCGATCCTGGTTTCCTACCAAGGATATGATCTCAGTTTCTTTTGTCAATGAACTTTATTGACAAGGAATGCTATTCGTAGCAGTTTTCCTCAAACTTCTCGCCGAATTTTCCTGGGGAGATGCGATTTGACGGAAAAAATATGATGTCAAACTTGCTGGGGGACCCAGTCATCTGAGTTGTAGATGTGTACAAACTTCTCTGTTGGAGATGCCATTTGTTGATTCTACTGTGGAAAACGAGTCTCTTGAGATATTGTTTCTGCTTGGGGATATTATATCATACTTTTCTCGAGATCTTCCCGGAGAAACGCCATATGATGGGATCCGATTTGAGGTGCCGATGACCTTTTCATCGGCGGTCTTTTTTGGAGAAAAACTTCTGTACCGCTGGATCTCTGCTTAAAAGGCTTTCTCTGGGAATTTTCCTTAATCCGGGAAAGCAAGGATATCATCTTCAATGGCGAAGAGTGATATTTGTTGAACGTTTTCTCTGGTTTTTCAGAGGTTCAAATTATCAAAGTGGTCGAGGACCACCTTCATTCCAGAAGTAAACCGGAGGTGAGATTGTCCATGTAGCGTTTCCTGACGAGGCAAGGGCTGACAATTCGATTGAGAGGACTGTTATCACTAGGGGACAAGACCGACTGAAGTGATAGTGATGCAATATGAAATGTGAATGCAAATCAATAATGCATGATGTATGTATGTTTATGCTGACAAAACTGACGCGACATACAAACTAAAAGATGAACACGACTGGATACTTGGCCACCGCGGGGCATGTAGAAATATCGTTGGTTTAAGATAGCAATTCCACCTTGCTTAGGAGAGATAGTCCCTGTTGGGGAGCTACGTTGATCGGGCTTAGGAGGTAAGAACTCTGCCGTGGTGTGTCAAATGAAATAAGGTCTTTGACACAGTTGATCCTTCATTCGGGCGTACTGGCTGGTTTAGAAGGAGTACTTTGATTCTGCACTTTGAGGTTTGATTACTTCTGGAGAAGCGACCGATGTTCTTCTGATATTCAACAGTCAAAAGAAATTGCCGTCTTTATTAAAAAAAAGCAGAAAAAGTTTAACAAGTAAATTCATTTTTGTTTTATTTCAAGAATTGTTGATCATGTTAAAATGTCGTTCTGTAAAGCTAAAACAAATAAGAATTGCAAACAAAAGCACAAGGGCTCAAATTTTATTGATAAGATGGAAATCAGCCAAACGCGTGATTCCATTGAGTATTTACAAAGTTAGAAAATGGTAATTTACAGGGAAAAGGGATACGTTGAAACATAACGACCACTATCCTTCTACCAACTTTAAATTTGTGACATCCCGAGCTTCTGTCGAAGATGACCTTGACTGGAGTTTTCCGACGGATGATGTAACTGCTGCTGAGGGATTTGCCTCTGTTAAACATAGTTACTTGCCATTATCCCTAATTTTTGACTGGATTTTACTTTCAGATTTCGAATCCATCGAGATGATTTTTTATTATGTCTCTAATTTTTACCTGGACCACCCTTTCGGGTTTCCAATCCACCGAGACTTTCTTTTTTTTAAGCAAAGTATTTCTTGACTACATCAACATTCGTGGGGTAGGCAAATTCTTCTCCCTCCATGGTTGCAAGTCTCAAGGCACCGCCTGAGAAAGCTTTCTTGACCACATAGGGGCCGTCATTAATTCAGAGTCCATTTGCCCCGAGAGTTAGTGAGAAAAGATTGTATCTTCTTGAGCACGAGGTCTCCTTTCCTGAAGACGCGAGGTCAGACTTTTTTATCAAACGCCCTCTTCATTCTCTGTTGATATAGCTGACCGTGGCATAGTGCCGTGATTACCTTCTCCTCGATCAGATTCAATTCGTCGTGTCGATTTTGACACCATTCAGCCTTAGTGAGCCTAGCTTCCATCAATACTCGGATTGACGGGATCTCTACTTCTATGGGGAGCACTGCTTCCATGCCATACACTAGAGAGAAAAGGGTTGCCCCTGTTGAAGTGCGGACAGATGTGCGATAACCGTGAAGACCCAAGAGTAACATCTCGTGCCAGTCTTTGTAGGTTACAACCATCTTTTGAACGATCTTCTTGATGTTCTTATTGGCCGCTTCTACCGCTCCATTCATCTTGGGTCGGTAGGGAGATGAGTTATGATGTTCGATCTTGAACTCTGCGCACAACTCTTTCATCATCTTATTGTTCAAGTCGGATCCATTATCAGTAATGATCTGGCTTGGAACACCATAACGGCAGATGATATTGTTTTTGATAAATCGGACCACTACTTGTCACGTTACATTAGAGTACGACGCTGCTTCGACCCACTTGGTGAAATAATCAATGGCTACCAGGATAAACGATGCTCGTTTGAAGCCTTAGGTTCTATCAAGCCAATCATGTCGATTCCCCATATCGAGAAAGGCCACGGGGAAGAAAGAACTTTGAGATGCGTTGGCGGTACATGGATTTTTTCGGAGTATATCTGACATTTGTGACACCTCCTCATGTACTTGTAGCAGTCGGATTCCATGGTCAACCAATAGTACCCTGCTCTTAGGATTTTTCTTGCCATTGTGTGTCCATTGACATGAGTGCCAAAGGATCCTTCATGAATTTCTTTCATCAGCATTTTTGCTTCTGGTCCGTCTACGCATCGGAGCAAGACCATGTTAAAATTTCTCTTATAGAGAGTGTCACCGCTCAGGAAGAAGCTTCTAGCCAATCTTCTGAGGGTTTTCCTGTCTTTTCTGAGTGCCCCAGATGGGTACTCTTGTTTCTTAAGAAAGCATTTGATATCGTGATACCAAGGTTTGTTGTCGATGACTGCTTCAATCGTGAAGACGTAGGCGGGCCGTTCAAGGCGCATTATGTCGATCTTAGGTAGGTCATTCCATTGACCTACACTAATCATGGAAGAAATAGTGGCTAATGCATCAGCTATGTGATTCTCCTCACGAGGGATGTGATGAAACTCGACTCTGTTAAAGAAGGGTAACAACCTTCTTGCATAGTCTTTGTAAGGAATCAATCGTAATTGGTATGTGTTCCAATCTCCTTTAATCTGATTGATAACCAAAGCTGAGTCGCCATATACGTCCAAGTTTTTGATCCTTAAATGAATTGCTTCCTCGAGACCCATAATACAAGCTTCGTATTCGGCCTTGTTATTCGTACACTTGAACGTAAGTCGAGCAGTGAAAGGAATGTGGGTACCCTGAGGGGTAACAATGATTTCCATAATTTCGTTTCCATATTGATTAACTACTCCGTCAAAGATAAGTCCCCATTGGGAACCTGGTTCTGGCCCTTCACTGGGTAGCGGTTCATCGGTGTCTTTCATCTTTAGATACATAACATCTTCGTCTGGGAAGTCAAACCCGATTGATTCTTGATCGTCAATCGGTTGATGAGCCAAATGACCGGCTAAAATACTTCCCTTAACGGCTTTTTGAGCGTGGTACTCTATGTCATATTCTGATAACAGCATCTGCCAACGGGCAATCCTTCGCGTAAGAGCAGGTTTTTCGAAAACGTACTTGATTGGATCCATTTCGGAGACCAACCAAGTAGTATGACGAATCATGTACTGGCGAAGATGTTTGGCTGCCCAAGCTAAAGCGCAACAAGTTTTCTCAAGCATCGTGTACCGAGTTTCGCAGTCGGTGAATTTCTTGCTCAAATAGTAAATGGCAGACTCTTTCCTTTTAGTTTCGTCTTGTTGGCCAAGTACACATCCCATTGAGTCCTCTAAGACTGTGAGGTAGATGATCAGTGGTCTTCCTTCCACTGGAGGTGATAGAATCGGAGGATTCAACAGATATTCCTTGATACTGTTGAAGGCGGTTTGGCAATCTTCTGACCAAACGCAATCCTGGTTCTTTTTGAGTAATTTGAAAATCGGCGCACAGGTCGGAGTCATAAGGAATATGAATCTGGAGATGTAGTTCAAACGTCCCAGGAATCCTCTGACTTGTTTTTCAGTTTTCGGAGAAGGCATTTCTTGAATGGCCTTGACCTTGTCAGGATGAACCTCAATTCCTTTCTGGCTGACGATGAACCCTAAGAGTTTCCCCGAATGGACACGAAGGTGCACTTGTTGGGATTCAAGCGGAGCTTGAATTTTCTTAAACGTTCGAACAATTTTGACGGATGTTTAACGTGCTCAATCTCTGTTTTCGATTTTGAAATCATATCATCGACATATACCTCGATTTCTCTGTGTATCATGTCATGAAACAGAGTACTCATGGCCCTTTGATAGGTTGCCCCGGCATTCTTCAAACCGAACGGCATCACCTTGTAACAAAAGGTGACCCATGGGGTGATGAATGAAGTTTTCTCCATGTCTTTCGGCTCCATTTTGATTTGATTATAGCTCGAGAATCCATCCATGAAGGAGAAGACTTTGAACTTTGTTGTACTGTCTACCAGCATGTCAATGTGCAGCAAAGGAAAGTCGTCCTTTGGACTAGCCTAGTTCAGATCCCTGTAATCGATACACATTCTGACCTTTCCGTCCTTTTTGGGAACGGGTACGATGTTGGCTAACCATTGAGGATATTCTGATGTGGCGAGGAAACCCGCGTCAATCTGTTTCTGTACCTCCTCTTTGATTTTGATGGCCATGTCCGGATGAGTCCGTCTCAACCTTTGTTTTACCGGCGGACATTCCGACCTCAACGGTAGATGGTGTTCCACGATGCTGGCATCCAACCCTGGCATATCCTGATAAGACCAAGCGAATACATCAAGAAATTCTCTCAGAAGCTTTATCAAACCCTCTCTGGCAGTTGGACTGAGCAGTGCCCCAATCCTGATTTCTTTTCTCTCTTGTTATGAACCCAAGTTTACCGTTTCCAACGGTTCTTTGTGAGGTTCAATGGACCTTTCCTCTTGTCTGAGTAATCGAGAGATCTCTTCTGGAATTTCTTCGTCATTTTCTTCTTCAGCCCCGAATACCGGGAACTCAAAGTTGGGAGAAAGCATCGGATCGTATGTTTCAACGGGGTTTAAAACAAGCAATCTGCATGACGTGAAGATTCTTGTTTAGAAGAGATAGAGAAAAATGCAAGTGTGTGCAGTGTTTTATTTTTATTACTGCTTGTTTTTTATTATTGAATTGTTTTTTAGGATTACCATTTTCTGAAAAAGCAAAAAGAGAAAACAAAGTTTAATGCAGAAATTACAGAACGACGTTATTTTATTAATGAACAAGTCGATCCTCGAAACTACAGCCCTATAAAACAAAACTCTGTCGCTTTGGGCTAAGCGAAGAGGGAAATTTACAGAAAGCGAGCCCTACCAAAACGTCCATTCCACCTGGGCAGGGTGAAAGGCTAAAAGATGGCAATTACTTTGACTGGCGAACGACCTTCGGAACATCGACAGCAACCCATTGGCGGCGAACTCCTCGGTGAATCACAAAGTCTGGTACATTCCTTGATTTGTCTTCAGAAATAACGCTGATTTCTGGTGGAGCAGGATCATTGGAATCGGTCTCCCATGCAGAATTGTTGTAGGAGAATTCCTCAGTCGTATTTTGCATAGTATTTGTGCTCTCAGCTATATCTCCCCATCCAGTAGGCTGGATATCTTTGAACCTAATACGAGAGCTTTCGGGCGCAGTGTACTTGACCATATAGTCGTATTTTCCACTTGGTTCTCCCAGAGTGTCCCAAACTTCTTTGGAACTGGAGGTGTCATCTCTCTCGATGACGTTGACTTCAGGAAAAGCATAGTTGATGAATTCAAGTCCTGCAAACGTTGCGAATTCACCTTCATGTTGAGTAGTTTCTGAATGACCTGAGTGTTAATCCCATGACATGGTGGGGACACAGGTATTCTGTTCAATGACGGTCAGCTGATTTTCATTGTTCGGCTGACTCTCTTGCCCCAAGTTTCCTGGGTAAGGCTGCCACATTGGCAGGCCATCCATCGGGCCATAGTAATTGTGGTCAAAGTTTTCTTTCATCAGAGTGTCCTCCTCTAATGAATTTGGCGGAGCACGGCATCCTTCTGGATCACAGTCTCCATATATCATTTCGACGTCTGACCTTGGTATAAATCTCGGACTCTATGCGGGATAGCAAAATGGTATAGGCACCTCTTCCTGAGACATATAACCGTCCTCGTTAAGGTAGGACTTCCATTCTTCATCTGTGTCGGAGGGATCTTCCTCATTAATAACATGTACTGCTTGAGACACTGGGTGAAGGAAACCTCCACTGTGGAAGAAGTTTTGAAGGGGATGAAGACTTTCGTCGTTGGCAGCTGTCTGAGTACAGGTTGTAAAAAAACCAAGACCCTTCTTTGTTTTATTGTCAATAGGAATGACAAGTTGTCCCCATCCGGTTGTATTGGTACTCTCGACCGCTTTGATAGCATTGTTGTATGAAGAAATGGAAGTTCCTTCTTTGAACTGATTATCCTTGCTTACCGACAGTGCTTGGAACTGAGTTCCAATAACCTCCTCGGGTTCTATACCAGTAGATGATGACAAGTTACTCACAAGCAAGGCCTGTTCTCCATAGATTGTGACAAGTTGATCGTTCTTGACGAACTTTAACTTTTGGTGAAGGGTTGAACTAACCGCTCCAGCCTGATGTATCCAAGGTCTTCCTAATAAACAACTGTACGTTGCCTGGATGTCCATGACCTGGAAAGTGACTTGGAAAGTGTGAGAACCAATAGTTATGGGAAGATCAACTTCGCCGATAACCGTTTTTCTGGATCCGTCGAATGCTTTGACAACAACCTCGCTGATTCTCATCGGAGGGCCTTTGAATGATAATTGCATCAAAGTGGACTTCGGTATAACCTTCAGGGCTGACCCTGTGTCTACCAGTACGCTGACTAAAGCATCGTCCTGGCAGTTAACTGTGATATTGAGCGCCATGTTATGACGACGACCTTCTTCAGGTAATTCCTCATCACTAAATCCCAAGTTATTGCAGGAAGTGATGTTAGAGACAATGTTATCGAACTGTCTGATTGTTACATCCTGTTCCACAAAGGCTTGCTCCAAGACTTTCTGTAGAGCCTCCCTATGTGCTTCTGAACTGAGTAACAGTGATAAGACAGAGATCTTTGAAGGAGTTTGTAACAGCTGATCAACAATGTTGTATTAACTCCTTTGGATGAGCTTTAGCATCTCATCGTCATTTTTCAAAAGGTCGAGATTATTGGATTGACCGGTTGGTAGATCAGGAGCTTCCGTCTGAAGTTCCTTTTCTTTGTTAGGTTCCCCAACCCCTCGGTTGAAGATTCTACCACTCCGCGTTACTCGACTGATGTCTGCTGTTGCACCCAAAATTTTTCCCTTAGATTCACTGATTTGTCTGCATACCATCCTAGGTCAATCATCCGTGTATAACTAACCGCTTCATCTAGTTTGGTTGTTTGCTTGTTTCATTTGTGAATACAGGTACTGCTGTAAAAGATTCCAGATCTTGAAGGATGCGCTGTGTATGTGTGTGTTGTGGAAGTTCCCTGGTCCTTGCAAGATGTGTGTGGATTTCCGTGAGTTTGTATGCCTCTATCCTCTGGTCCCTAAGCCACTACCAAGCCTCCCTGCCCACAGATTTCCTCAGAATGTCCCTCACAAACAAACATTGGCCTTCATACCCACTGATATCGAAAATCACCCTTAAAGACTGGTCGCGGGTTGTGTAGCATATCGTGTTACAAGATGTTTTCCCCCTCTGTGAGCTCCTCAATTTGAAGATAGGTGTCTGCTCTATGTTCTTAAACGAGGGTTCATCAAAGAAAGTCATTTAAAAGGGAATTAGAAGTTGAAGCGCACGCCCTTTATTTTGAGGAGAATATCTATATTCCTGAAGCCGTCAAGTGTTCTTCAAGCAAGTTTGAAGATCTTTGGATTAAAATGTTCAAGACAATTTGACTATGGGGAGAAGATTGAAATCCTCACAATTTCTTAAGGTTTGGCTACAAAACTCATTATCCAAGGTTGGATCTCCAAATTCATGATCTAGATATTGATATACAAGGTCATTATGGAATGGCAATGGCAAGGATTAATCAAGTGCTTTATTAATGAATGGCATCATGTTTCAATAAGGGATGCATCATCTTCCTTTTAAGATTACTTTCATTCAATTTAAATCGAGAGAGTACTTGAAACTTCAAGGCATTCTATTTTGGATTTATCACCAAAGTTTAAGTTTAAAATCAAAGCTATCAAAGGTTTCATTTAAGTTCAATTTATATTGAATTTCCAAACCAATAACAGATCACGATTTCCTCTCCAAGGTTCACAGTACATCATTGGCGGGCCCTAAGTTCATTACGTCAATGTGTAAGTTCACCACCTCTTCACAAGGTTGGATCTCCCTCTAAGTGTTCTCCTGCAATTATTTCTAAATTTCGTACAAGATTAAAAAGAATGTAATAATAGGAAGACTCTCATGAACCTCAACACTGCTTCTCTGTTCGAAACCAAAACTGCATCGTGATGTTCAAATTGAAATCTTAAGTAGTCAAACCTCATGACAAGAAAACTCGGATCTAGGTTATTATTCAAATATTCAAGATATAAAGCCAAAGAAGTTCACTGGCAATTCACAGATTTTATGAGTACAAGAAGAAGACTAGTTTCACCAACTGTGAAGATTCAAGGGCATTCCAATTTGAGGCCAAGGATTCAAACTTTGAAAGTTACAATCCATTTTCCTAATGACCATTACAAAATACAAAACTGACGTTTTCACAAGACTACAAAGTGCATTCCAAGAGAAGTCCTAGCCTTGCATCCATTCACAGTTCTGTGTACGCACGACAAAGGATGGCGCTACAAGTCAGCCTACGATTCCGCCGTGTCCGCCACTGTCTCTAAGGAAGTTTCCCTCGAACAGTATTCGAACAGCTGCCTGTTATTGCCAAATGCCTAAAACTTAAGCAAATGATACAGGAAGCACCACGTGTAATATTCCTCCATTTCTCTAATCCGCCATGTAATCCGCATCCTCGACCCTGCATTAAATCATATGCATCATTCAAGAAGGACAAAAAAAGAGATAATCCTATTAATCTAGTTTCTCAATCAAGCCAGTAGAAAATGTCAACCTGAATTCTTGAAGGGAGGATGTTTGGAGTCCTTTTAACACCACAGTGGCGTTTAGAGAACCATCAGCTTGAACAACTGCAAACAGAGCTTTGTGTTCTTACTACCAAAGAGCCTGCAGATTGTTACAAAGAAGCAGGATATGTTGAAAACTAGAAATTCAAGTGCCAATAACGGCAATACAAGTTGAAACAAAGTTTTGAGGCTCACGTATACAAATTTTTACCCCAAAGAGCTGCATCATGTAGAGGTTGGCATCAAGTTTTGAGCATCGTCCAAAAGCATTATTAGACCTACAAATCGTAAAGATCGGATGGAGCCAAATGACTAGTTGTAGAAAGAATTCAGATGGACAGGAAGTTTCCCAAGTAGGCGTTATTTCTAAAGTTCTCAAACGAGATTTACCTTGAAAGCTGCAAATTACTGCACACCTTCAGGCCTCCAATGTCTACACTTCAGGTTCGCTGCAGAAAAAGAGAAGACCATCACCATCATCTTAAGTAATCCGCAAAATAAATGCAAAAGAAAGTGAATTATGCCTTACCATAGCGGCTGTTTTGAGACCAAGAGGCAATTCCTCTTTGCCAAACCAACTCAAGGGGAGCCATAGAGTCGTATGGAAAGGAATGAGAATAAGAGTTTAGAAAAAATAAAACTTTGAACGGATATCAGACAGGAATTTTTTTTCCCAAAACAACACAAGGTATGTTTAGACAAGTGATTAATTAGGTTCCCAAAACCAATTCAGCATGTATCAAACGCATTGAACACCTTTCAAACAGGTTCAGACCATTTTCGAATTCCTTCCAAAACAAGGACACAACGGTTTTCAGACTAATTAAAACTTTCCAAAAAAACCACCAGACAATAAACAAGCTAACAGACAATCTTTCAAAAACATACCTAAATTGTACGAACATGTCTCACACACTAATTCAAGAGCATTCAGTACAAAAGATCTCTCCAAGCCTATATAAAAGGAGCAACGCAGAAGGGGAGGAGGAGAAAAATTGGAAATCCAAAAAACCATCAACAATCTTATACCAGCCCACATTATTCACCCAAAATAATCATTTACCAGAAATCTAACCAAACAAGTTCAACAAGAAAACAAAAATCACAAACCACATACAACCAGAAAATAATCATACACCAACCACTCCAAATCCTTACACAAAACCAGTCCATCTGATGTTTAAGCAAAACCCTTAAAACCATCATACCAGAATTTCAACAGAGAAATTCGCAAACCACGCATCACACACACATCAACAAGAGTACATAAGGCGTAATACGAAGCAAAACCAACAACAAGACAGGCACCTCGCAATCAAAGTTATACGAGAAAGACGACTTACCTGTGACGGAGTTTTTGCTCGAGGTCTTGATCGCTTCGCCCCACCATCCGCAACCGACGGCTTTTTTTTCTTTCTTACGTTTTCGCATTTCATTTCAACATCATTGTAAATGTAATCAACTATGGCATAATGAAATGGGGCTGGGAGAAATCGTGGGGTGGGGTTTCCTTTGTTTGGTGTTCAATCGGGAGAGGTGAGAGAGATCGAAAGTGTGAGTGGCAATCGGAGACGAGAGAAGAGGACGACGAGAGAGCGGCGGCGAGCTTTTTTCCAATTTAGGGTTTTCACCCTCTTTACGAGAGAAACGACTGAAAGAGAGAGGGCACCCCTCGGTTTTTCTTCTTTCGTTGGTTTTTTCTTTTTTTTTGTTTTTTAATCAAACAAAAAACCTTTTATAATTAAAGTAAAAAAAAAAGTCTTTTGTAATTAAGAATAAACCTTTTTTAATGAATAATGAACATTTTTATAATAAGTTTGGGATAATATATTCTATAGCAAGATAAATTTACTCTTTTCTCAAATATTTGAACGTAATTAATCCAAATAAATGTGTGGAAGTTTTCTTTTGAAATATAACTAAAACATCACTTCTCTTTTTTTAATATAACAAAAAAGAATTAATCATAAACCTTGCTAAAACCTTTTATAATTAAAACTCATTTAGTTTTTTTTTAATAATTATCTTTAAGTATAATTCTAAGTAAACTTTTATAATAAACCTTAAAGTCAACTTGTTAGATCCCCCCTCGCGCTTGAGTGTACGCTTGCATGTTCATTTAGGATGTTGTTCATGATTGATGCTATACTTGTGCCATATGTTTATATTGATATATGTTTACTTTGTCAAAAACCCTTTTCAAAATATACTAAAAACTCTCGATCCAACGTCGAGCCCCTTTTATACCCATGTAAGTCGAGTGCCTTCGGGCCTCGCATTCAACCTTATCGGTCACAATACACTTAAGCTAGCCCACTTTGCTAGTGCGCACAAATAATCATTAGTTAATTGCTCCCTCGACATTCCAAAGGAAAGGTTATTAATATTGACTAAACCGTCATAGGACTGATTTTTAGAACCCTTGGCCATAGGATTCGGAGTCGCCGTACTCCACGTCTCGCCGTAGACACTTAGAATCTTAGCCTTAGGATCGGAGTCGCCGCACTCCAAGTAAATGCTCCGCCGCGAACATTTACAATCCTACCCCTCTTGAACCAACCTACAACCTTAGAGTCGCCGCACTCTATGTAAGGTCTTGCCCAAGACTTTACTTCCCCTTGGAACCTTGACCCCGTCAAGAAGTTCCTCTTTTCAGAACTACGCATACTCTGATTCTACTCCCGAGGATACGTAGGCGTAAGGTGCGATACCTTATCGAGTATACTTAGATACTAACCCCTAGGATTCAACCTTTAGCATAGCACCCTTAGCAAGCGAGTAAGAGATAACATAAATACTAACGAGAGGTTCCCGTAGAGTACTACGGACGTTTAGGATGCTAATACCTTCCCTAGGCGTAACCAACCCCCGAACCTTAGATCTTTAGGTTTTTTCGCTTTTGAACCTTTCCTTTGGATAAATCAAAGACGGTGGTGAACATTTAAAGAATGTGATCCTAGTTCATTAATAACTATGGTATCCAATTCTCACCGCAACAGAAATGGCGACTTCACTGGGGAAAAGTCGAGGGTTTCCCCTATCTTGTTTTATTTATGTTATCTTTCTTTATTATATTTGCTTATTATCTGTTGTGCTGGGTTGCTTATGTGGTGAGACAAAGTCCTACACCCGGACTAGAGTGACAATTATGATAGGAACGGTGAGAATTCAAGGATACTTTGAGGGAGTCGATTCCTGAAAAAGTTGAATTGAGACTTCACCACTCAGTCTAGGCCCTCTCGAATTTAATTTTGTCCAACGAGTCAATTCGTGAAGACGCTATTATTTCGAACTAAAGGCCATCGAGACTGGGGACCGTAGTTACCTTTAACCCAACTTGGCCTATTAGGATGTAGTGCGGGGACTATGCGGGAGTCTATTTCTGCAATAGTCGCTACGCGATACTACACTCGGACGAGATTCTCTTGAGAATATTATTGACTACCAAGTAATCTGGAAAATCGATAATATCCGAAAGATGGATTGTAGACTCTGGGAACTCTTAGAACCCGTTCGGCAGGTACTTTTAAAACTATAGTACATACCTTATGGGAGGGTAGACCTTGGCTCCATGTTGTGACCTCTCAAACCTAGGACTTTTGCTTGTCTGTTTGATCTTGTTTGCTTATCCGTGCTTTGTGTTTTGTGTGTTTGCATCCCTGCATTCATAAGCATCATAACATAAAGGTTCATGGAACTTAGTCTTGTTTATAAACATCATAAGGATATCATGGACTCTAAAAAAAAAAAAAATTAAAGAAAAAAAACGTCGAAGTACCTTTACAAAAGTCATAACCTGGACGATCTAAGGAGACTAGAGACTTTGCTGACAAATAAAGAAAGGTTCAAATCAAGATATGGGAAGCTATCATCTCCATTCTATCATGGCCTATCATTATTCCTGATTATCAATTGGTACCTAAACTTGAAGACTATTCTCAACTAATGGAGTTACTAACTCAAGACAAATGTCCATTTCTCAACTTCGGTTAGTATTCAAGCTAACTAAAAGGAGGATTTAAAAAAAAAAAAAACTACTTATTGCAAGAAATGGAAAGCTCAAGAAGATGTCTCATCCCATTCTAAATCATCAGTCAACACTTCGTCGACAAGTCTTTTCTAGAAGAAACTTGGATGGAAGAAGGAAGTCAAAAGAATTCAAGACAATACCGTTGGAAGAGTCTCCTTAGATCCATCATTATTAGCTTTTATTTAGCTATTACGTTATGACTGTTGTAAGACGTACAGACGCGTTTTATAATTAATTTTGTAATAAATCAATTTTTAATATTCCGGTACTAATGATTGTAACCGACCGTTTTATAATTATCAAAACGAGCCTTTTGATACTCCATGATGGTTATAAATAACTGACTTCCATGAATCTTGTCGCATAGCATTCGCATTTGCATTTCTCCCTCTATCAAGGAGCCTAGAATTGCTTTGCAGGCATTGTATGATGGATTACGGAAAAAAAGGAGTTGTGCCGTACACCTTCGAAGTTTCGGATGTTGAACAACTAAGGGAACTAGGAGATCAGATCGAAGATCCCGAGGCGTTCGCTGAGAAGTATGGAAACATTCTCCCGTTGTTGCAGACTCGAGTAGCCGCTGGTTTATTGGAAACGCTGGTTCAATTTTACAGCTTGATCTACCATTGCTTCATCTCCCAAGATTTCCAGTTGATGCCTACATTGGAGGAATACTCCGCCCTTATGGGTATTCCTGTCAAAGACTCACCTCCATTCTCCGGTGGAGAAGGAAGACCCAGCCAGGAAGACATCGCAAGAGCAACCCGCATAAAGTTGTTAGAGATCCAAACTCATATGACGTTCAGAGGAGGAATTGATGGCTTACCGGCCCAATTCTTGTTCGAGAAAGCCCGCCATTTTGCTAGTGTAGGGAACACTGGAGCGTTCGAGCACACCTTCGCGTTGCTGGCCTACGGTTTGTTCTTGTTTCCGAATGTTGAAGACTTTGTCGACGTCCATGCCATAAAGATTTTTATGCTCAAAAATCCAGTTCCGACGTCGTTAGCCGATGCCTACCACGCTATTCACTCGAAGACCCTGAAGGGAGAAGGTCGGATTACTTGTTGCACCGCTATCCTCTATAGGTGGTTTATTTCGCACCTACCGAGGTCTACTGATTTTTGGGACGTAAAAGATGGTTCGGAATGGCCCATGAAGCTCACGACTCTTACTCATTCGGATGTCGTTTGGCATGACCCGATGTATGGAGGGATCCCCATGATTCATAGTTGTGGAGACTTTCCCAATGTACCTCTTCTTGGTACAAAGGGATGCGTTAGTTACAATCCTGTACTCGCCCGTAGTCAACTGGGGCACCCAATGGAAGGAGTACCTGACCCAGAAAATCTGACAAGCCTGAATCTGAAAACTGGAATTGTGTTTGCTTGGCGTCGCATCAATCAACAAGGAATGACGGCGACAACAAATCCTGATTGCTCGATTACTGAAGAATGTCTATCATGGGCGCGCGAAAGGGCTCTGACCTTGAGGATGCCTTATCCTCGTCCCAAGCCTCCCGTGGTCCAATCAGATGAAGTTTCAAAGTTGAAGGCTGAAATAGAGAAGCTTACCCTGGATAAATCAAGAATGCAACATCAGATTGACATGTTAATGGAAGAACTTCGTGGAAGACAAGGGGCATCATCCAGTGGATTAGACTCCTAGTTCCTTGTGTTATGTTGCCTATGTAATAAAACTTTGGAGGTGTACTGGCCTTGAAAATTTTATTAAAACATTTTAATATCTACAATGACTGCAAATAAGATTTTAAGTCCCTTGATAGTTGCATCGTTCTTGCATCATTTTTTGCATTCTTTGCTTTGTTTCCTTTTCTTCTGTTTGTTCCCGTGATCCCGTTCATCCTCTGTTCATGACCCGCCTGTTGATTTCCCGACAGTAATCTCTGGACCTGGGGAAAATTTTGAAAGATCATGAATTCAGAGGAGCAGAGTCAGTTTGCGACCGTAGCAGATCTTGAGTTCAGTCAACTTGTGGAAGCTATGACAGTCTTGGCAAGAAGGGACGTTAATACTCAGAGAACTGTTGCGAACAATGTCACCCAAGATCAATCTGTGCAGATTCCTGTTGAGAACCAAGTTATACAAGAGCACACTACCATCCAGGATAGACATCCTTCTTTTGTTGATGCTATGGAATACCGTAGTGTCGCTTTCTCAGAACCATATTCCCAAGAGGTGATTCCTGAGGTGAAAACTAGAAATCCACGAGATGTTTCGTGCTTTGGAAAGAAGACTTGATGCCATCAAGGGTCGTGACGCTGGTGATCTGAGTGCCTTGAACATGTGCTTGGTACCCGACCTTGTAATACCTCCAGAATTCAAGACACCAAAGTTTGAGAAGTACAAAGGGGACAGCTGTCCAAAACAGCACCTGGTGATGTTTTGCAGAAAAATGACTCCACATGTCCGTAATGAACCGCTTATGATTCACTGTTTCCAAGACAGTCTGAGTGGGGCATCGCTAAATTGGTATATGCAGCTAAAGAGTAGCGACATCCGATCATGGTTAGACCTTTCCGAGGCTTTCGTGAAGCAATATGATTACAATCTAGACTTGGCTCCTAGTCGTCTGCATTTGCTAGACCTATCTAAGAAAGACAATGAATCCTTCAGAAAGTATGCTCAGAGGTGGAGAGAAGTAGCTTCTCGCATTCAACCGCCGCTCCTGGATAAGGAATTGGTTGACTTTTTCTTGGATACTTTGCAAGGTCCATACCGAGAAAAGTTGTTTAGCATTGTGACAAGAAATTTCTCTGATGTAGTAATAGCCGGAGAGCGCATCGAGGTTGGCCTTAAGAAAGGAAAAATCCGAGGTATCTCAAACATCCGATCCATTGAGAGTAAATCAATTGTCAGTTCTCAGGAAGAGCATGAAGAAGAAAATAATTCCATTGAGGAGTACCCAATATATCAGTCTCGGCACTCACAAAACTCAAGTATTCAGAGTGAGCATTCATTTGGGTCTCTGCGTCAGACGCCACTATCTCTTCAGGGGCAGAATTCTTCTCCAAATCGAATACCTCCTCGGCATCAACAGTTATGTCACCCCCATTCGCGTCAACATGATAGACCAAGACCGAAGAAGAAGAGGCATTACGCTCCGCTACCAATGCCATACAGTCAATTCTTACCTGATTTAATCAAAAGTGGACTTATAGTACCGAAGGAATTGAAGCCAGTACCTTTTCCATACCCACCAGGCTTTGACGTCAATGCCCGATGTGACTATCATGCTGGGGCACCGGGGCATTCAACTGACGACTGTAAAGTACTTCTGAGTAAGGTTCAGAATCTGCTTGACTCCAAAATGATCTCATTCACGCCTCATGGAATTCAACTTAATATTCCTTCACCCAATCACGCGGGTTCATCAGTCCCGATTATGGAAGAATTCACCGAGAGTGGGTATGAGAATGATCCCCAGACCGATCTCGAAAGTCGATTTTGAATATGGTTAGCTCAAATAGCAAGTAAAGAGGAAGTCATTCCCAGAAGCATCAGTTGTTTATTTATTTGCATTTATCGCTTTCTTTGATTATTAAAGCATGTTTACACGTAAGAACTTGTTATTCTGAACGTTAAGGCAATTTAATGTTTGTTTTGAAGAAATCCATTCGCTTCGCTCTTTTTTAAAAAAAAATTGTTTACCATTTTATAATGCCAATACTACTGAATGGAGGATGATGAACTAAAACGCTATCTCTTCTGTTGTATGCTTTTGAACGAAAACCCTGCTAAGGATATAAGGCATTGTTTCAACACCAGAGATAACCTCTTGTTAACCCTTCTGAGCCTCGAAATCAAAAACCTCATTTTTAACCTGGGGCAGGGTAACTCTCAATCCAAGTGATCGAGCTTCCAAAACTATCGAAATATGAGTGGGTACAAATAAATTTTGACCCTCAAAACTTTCAAAATAACCTCACAAAAAGGGGTGGGTATAAACAAACTTTGACCTCTATACCTTTTGCTTCTTGAACCAAATCACTTACAAAAGACCTTATTGAAGCAGAGTTCATACTCAATGAGATAGTGTTTCCTGACTCCTATGAGCCACGCTCAAAGTTCGCATTGGCTTTATAAAAAGGAAAACTAATATCATATCCTAACTTGTGATTCAGTCACAAGTTTGCGATATGCTTTTTCAATAAACTTCAAAACAAACATGACGTTGTACTAGCAGCTTCAGAATTTACTCCTTCTACATGTAAATTTTGCTTGATATCATAGAAGTTCGTATGCAAATAGCTATGAGATCCAATTTTTGATTGGAACTTTGTTGAAGATAGCTACTTCATTGTAAAAGACATCTAATCAGGAGCATGTTACTTGAAGACCCATTTAAGCAGGGGCAAGATGTTTTCTTCAGTTTGTAATCTCCACAAACTAGCTTACCCAAGGGGCAATTTCGAAGATTCAATATGCAGAATGCCGGCAATCTGAGCCAGTTACGTCGAGATTCTACCAATCTCTCAAGAGTTAGAAGACATTGGAACAGTTGGGATGCCAAGTCTCCTGTAAAATCCTTTTGAGATGATTTATTTTCATAGACCATGCAGTATGGGGGCACTCGAGAATCGAAGATTTTCCCAATAGTTGATATTTGAAAATGGCGACTACCATGCAAGTCATAACTTCACTTACTTCATAGCATTTCTCCACCTAAATTCCCGAAGAATTTCTATAACATGATATTCCCCCAGCAAGTTTCTACCGCAGGAAGTCATGACGATTCCCCAGTGAATCATTATTTCAAGCAATTATGACAGAATCAGCACGAGAATTCAGCAGTTAGGTGACCTAAGGATCCCAAGTGAATCTCATTGGTCTCAAGGTTACCCGATGAAGTGAGTGTTTATTTCACTCCGCGGTGTTTTCTCAAGATTCCAATCTTCCTCAACATTGGATGTTTATTTCATCCCCACTGCAGACTAGACTCTAGCGTCTACAACTACAATATGGGTTCAAGCTTCCCCAATGAATCGGTGGATATATATTTTATCCCCGTGACGCCTCATCTATGGCATCTACCATCACTTCGGCTTGCTTCAGTTACAGTGGATATTTATCCCCATCAAAGTCTCTATGAATACAAGTTTGATCCGTGCCCAGTGGATCTTTCTCATACTAATAATCGGATTCATCTTGACGGTCCTCTAAGTGAAGTCATGAGGTCGTATCCCCAAGTGGATTGCTATTTCCCCAGAGAAGTTTGGACGTCGAAGTTCAACTGTTGAGTTCCATCTTTGGATTTCTACAAAGCTTGACAGATGTGTCTCTCGTGCAGAGGATGGACGGGCTTCCTCTTTGTTTTCTTTTTCTCCTGTTTCTTTTTCTGTTTTGTCAGCATGAGCATAAGCATCGCATGACATCGTTTGCATTCGCCTCTGTGCGTGTCCGCTTTCTGTTTGTTTCTTGTCGTTTCATCTTGATCTTTGTTCGTGTTTATGCCATGTTTTTGGGTTAGTCCGATCTCTCCAAGTAGGTCGTCAACCTTAGGCAGAGAATGCTAATCATTTCCAAGTTTCCCCACAGAGTTCAACCCTCGTGGATGATGGTTATTTCAGTTATCTTTTTCCTTGCTTGGATAAGATAAAATCGTCGTTTGAGTTCATTTCTCAATGACAGGTCTTGTTTGACCGTTTCATTCTAGTTTAATCCTAGATTGAACTTTGGTCTTTGACAACTTGCCTTCCAGGCGCCTAGCAAGTTTAAGCGTGCACCTTTGCTTTGTACATTTTGAGTCGCTGCGCTCTATACTTTATTTTGCCTCACCTTGCTTTCTGTTTCGAGCCGCTGTGCTCCTTGTTTTCTTTTTGGTGTCGAGCCGCCGCGCTCCTTGTTTTTCTTTTTGGCGTCGAGCCGCCGTGCTCCTTGTTTTCCTTTTGGTGTCGAGCCGTCGTGCTCCTTGTTTTCTTTTCTGGTGTCGAGCCGCCGTGCTCCTTGTTTTTCTTTTTTGGTGCCGAGCCGCCGTGCTCCTTGTTTTCTTTTTGGCGTCGAGCCGCCGTGCTCCTTGTTTTTCTTTTTGGCGTCGAGCCGCCGTGCTCCTTGTTTTCCTTTTGGTGTCGAGCCGCCGTGCTCCTTGTTTTCTTTTCTGGTGTCGAGCCGCCGTGCTCCTTGTTTTTCTTTTTTGGTGCCGAGCCGCCGTGCTCCTTGTTTTCTTTTTGGCGTCGAGCCGCCGTGCTCCTTGTTTTTCTTTTTGGCGTCGAGCCGCCGTGCTCCTTGTTTTCCTTTTGGTGTCGAGCCGCCGCGCTCCTTGTTTTCCTTTTGGCGTCGAGCCGCCGTGCTCCTTGTTTTCCTTTTGGCGTCGAGCCGCCGTGCTCCTTGTTTTTCTTTCGGGTTTCGAGCCGCCGTGCTCCTTGTTTTTCCTTTTTGTGTCGAGCCGCCGCGCTCCTTGTTTTTCTTTTTGGTGTTGAGCCGCCGTGCTCCTTGTTTTTCTTTTAGGTGTCGAGCCGCCGCGCTCCTTGTTTTTCTTTTAGGTTTCGAGCCGCCGCGCTCCTTGTTTTTCTTTTTGGTTTTGAGCCGCCGCGCTCCTTGTTTTCCTTTTGTTGTCGAGCCGCCGCGCTCCTTGTTTTCCTTTTGGTGTCGAGCCGCCGCGCTCCTTGTTTTCCTTTTGGCGTCGAGCCGCCGTGCTCCTTGTTTTCCTTTTGGGGTCGAGCCGCCGTGCTCCTTGTTTTTCTTTCGGGTTTCGAGCCGCCGTGCTCCTTGTTTTTCCTTTTTGTGTCGAGCCGTCGCGCTCCTTGTTTTTCTTTTTGGTGTTGAGCCGCCGTGCTCCTTGTTTTTCTTTTTGGTGTCGAGCCGCCGCGCTCCTTGTTTTTTCTTTTTTGGTTTCGAGCCGCCGCGCTCCTTGTTTTGCTTTTCTGTTTCGAGCCGCCGCGCTCCTTGTTTTTCGTTTTTGGCTTCGAGCCGCCGCGCTCCTTGTTTTTTCTTTTTTGTCGAGCCGCCACGCTCCTTGTTTTGCTTTTCTGTTTCGAGACGCCGCGCTCCTTGTTTTGCTTTTCTGTTTTGAGCCGCCGCGCTCCTTGTTTTTCCTTTTTGGTTTCGAGCCGCCGAGCCCCATGTTATTTTCTTGGTGGTGTGTAAGTCCCGTGCAACGATAGTCACAGGGCGTCCTCCCTACGAAGTCCATTTACTTGGCATATAGGGGTCTTGTTTTTTTATAAAACCCTGTTCTTTCCCTTGGAGGTTCTGGAAGATCCCGTTTGATCTCTTCATTTGAAGGAATTTCCAGGCTTTATTTGTTTTTGTTCGCATGATCCTACTGCCGTGTAGGTCCTATCTTATCTTTTCGTATCTTGGATATCACTGGTCACGCTTGAACCTGTTGAGTCGTCACTCTGGTTTCCCCAGTGTTGCTTTTTCCCCAGTGCGTCTGGTCGGCCCCAGTGAGTTTGTTGCTCATTGAGTTCGTCTTCCGCTCTGTGTTCGCTTTCATTTCCGTCTGCATTTCCTTGCATTTTATCATCCCATCATTTTCATCATGCTAGAGTTCATGGCATGTCAGCATTAGGTCTAGGTTTTGTCCATAACATTGCATGATCATTGCATCTAAGGGCAAAATTTTCGGTTATCTGTATTTAAATATCTCTCACCATGACCTAATGACGATCTTCATCGCCCTGTCATCCGGTGAAGATATTTAAATAGGGGCAACTGTTGCACCCAAAATTTTTCCCTTAGATTCACTGATTTGTCTGCATACCATCCTAGGTCAATCATCCGTGTATAACTAACCGCTTCATCTAGTTTGGTTGTTTGCTTGTTTCATTTGTGAATACAGGTACTGCTGTAAAAGATTCCAGATCTTGAAGGATGCGCTGTGTATGTGTGTGTTGTGGAAGTTCCCTGGTCCTTGCAAGATGTGTGTGGATTTCCGTGAGTTTGTATGCCTCTATCCTCTGGTCCCTAAGCCACTACCAAGCCTCCCTGCCCACAGATTTCCTCAGAATGTCCCTCACAAACAAACATTGGCCTTCATACCCACTGATATCGAAAATCACCCTTAAAGACTGGTCGCGGGTTGTGTAGCATATCGTGTTACAAGATGTTTTCCCCCTCTGTGAGCTCCTCAATTTGAAGATAGGTGTCTGCTCTATGTTCTTAAACGAGGGTTCATCAAAGAAAGTCATTTAAAAGGGAATTAGAAGTTGAAGCGCACGCCCTTTATTTTGAGGAGAATATCTATATTCCTGAAGCCGTCAAGTGTTCTTCAAGCAAGTTTGAAGATCTTTGGATTAAAATGTTCAAGACAATTTGACTATGGGGAGAAGATTGAAATCCTCACAATTTCTTAAGGTTTGGCTACAAAACTCATTATCCAAGGTTGGATCTCCAAATTCATGATCTAGATATTGATATACAAGGTCATTATGGAATGGCAATGGCAAGGATTAATCAAGTGCTTTATTAATGAATGGCATCATGTTTCAATAAGGGATGCATCATCTTCCTTTTAAGATTACTTTCATTCAATTTAAATCGAGAGAGTACTTGAAACTTCAAGGCATTCTATTTTGGATTTATCACCAAAGTTTAAGTTTAAAATCAAAGCTATCAAAGGTTTCATTTAAGTTCAATTTATATTGAATTTCCAAACCAATAACAGATCACGATTTCCTCTCCAAGGTTCACAGTACATCATTGGCGGGCCCTAAGTTCATTACGTCAATGTGTAAGTTCACCACCTCTTCACAAGGTTGGATCTCCCTCTAAGTGTTCTCCTGCAATTATTTCTAAATTTCGTACAAGATTAAAAAGAATGTAATAATAGGAAGACTCTCATGAACCTCAACACTGCTTCTCTGTTCGAAACCAAAACTGCATCGTGATGTTCAAATTGAAATCTTAAGTAGTCAAACCTCATGACAAGAAAACTCAGATCTAGGTTATTATTCAAATATTCAAGATATAAAGCCAAAGAAGTTCACTGGCAATTCACAGATTTTATGAGTACAAGAAGAAGACTAGTTTCACCAACTGTGAAGATTCAAGGGCATTCCAATTTGAGGCCAAGGATTCAAACTTTGAAAGTTACAATCCATTTTCCTAATGACCATTACAAAATACAAAACTGACGTTTTCACAAGACTACAAAGTGCATTCCAAGAGAAGTCCTAGCCTTGCATCCATTCACAGTTCTGTGTACGCACGACAAAGGATGGCGCTACAAGTCAGCCTACGATTCCGCCGTGTCCGCCACTGTCTCTAAGGAAGTTTCCCTCGAACAGTATTCGAACAGCTGCCTGTTATTGCCAAATGCCTAAAACTTAAGCAAATGATACAGGAAGCACCACGTGTAATATTCCTCCATTTCTCTAATCCGCCATGTAATCCGCATCCTCTACCCTGCATTAAATCATATGCATCATTCAAGAAGGACAAAAAAAGAGATAATCCTATTAATCTAGTTTCTCAATCAAGCCAGTAGAAAATGTCAACCTGAATTCTTGAAGGGAGGATGTTTGGAGTCCTTTTAACACCACAGTGGCGTTTAGAGAACCATCAGCTTGAACAACTGCAAACAGAGCTTTGTGTTCTTACTACCAAAGAGCCTGCAGATTGTTACAAAGAAGCAGGATATGTTGAAAACTAGAAATTCAAGTGCCAATAACGGCAATACAAGTTGAAACAAAGTTTTGAGGCTCACGTATACAAATTTTTACCCCAAAGAGCTGCATCATGTAGAGGTTGGCATCAAGTTTTGAGCATCGTCCAAAAGCATTATTAGACCTGCAAATCGTAAAGATCGGATGGAGCCAAATGACTAGTTGTAGAAAGAATTCAGATGGACAGGAAGTTTCCCAAGTAGGCGTTATTTCTAAAGTTCTCAAACGAGATTTACCTTGAAAGCTGCAAATTACTGCACACCTTCAGGCCTCCAATGTCTACACTTCAGGTTCGCTGCAGAAAAAGAGAAGACCATCACCATCATCTTAAGTAATCCGCAAAATAAATGCAAAAGAAAGTGAATTATGCCTTACCATAGCGGCTGTTTTGAGACCAAGAGGCAATTCCTCTTTGCCAAACCAACTCAAGGGGAGCCATAGAGTCGTATGGAAAGGAATGAGAATAAGAGTTTAGAAAAAATAAAACTTTGAACGGATATCAGACAGGAATTTTTTTTCCCAAAACAACACAAGGTATGTTTAGACAAGTGATTAATTAGGTTCCCAAAACCAATTCAGCATGTATCAAACGCATTGAACACCTTTCAAACAGGTTCAGACCATTTTCGAATTCCTTCCAAAACAAGGACACAACGGTTTTCAGACTAATTAAAACTTTCCAAAAAAACCACCAGACAATAAACAAGCTAACAGACAATCTTTCAAAAACATACCTAAATTGTACGAACATGTCTCACACACTAATTCAAGAGCATTCAGTACAAAAGATCTCTCCAAGCCTATATAAAAGGAGCAACGCAGAAGGGGAGGAGGAGAAAAATTGGAAATCCAAAAAACCATCAACAATCTTATACCAGCCCACATTATTCACCCAAAATAATCATTTACCATAAATCTAACCAAACAAGTTCAACAAGAAAACAAAAATCACAAACCACATACAACCAGAAAATAATCATACACCAACCACTCCAAATCCTTACACAAAACCAGTCCATCTGATGTTTAAGCAAAACCCTTAAAACCATCATACCAGAATTTCAACAGAGAAATTCGCAAACCACGCATCACACACACATCAACAAGAGTACATAAGGCGTAATACGAAGCAAAACCAACAACAAGACAGGCACCTCGCAATCAAAGTTATACGAGAAAGACGACTTACCTGTGACGGAGTTTTTGCTCGAGGTCTTGATCGCTTCGCCCCACCATCCGCAACCGACGGCTTTTTTTTCTTTCTTACGTTTTCGCATTTCATTTCAACATCATTGTAAATGTAATCAACTATGGCATAATGAAATGGGGCTGGGAGAAATCGTGGGGTGGGGTTTCCTTTGTTTGGTGTTCAATCGGGAGAGGTGAGAGAGATCGAAAGTGTGAGTGGCAATCGGAGACGAGAGAAGAGGACGACGAGAGAGCGGCGGCGAGCTTTTTTCCAATTTAGGGTTTTCACCCTCTTTACGAGAGAAACGACTGAAAGAGAGAGGGCACCCCTCGGTTTTTCTTCTTTCGTTGGTTTTTTCTTTTTTTTTGTTTTTTAATCAAACAAAAAACCTTTTATAATTAAAGTAAAAAAAAAAGTCTTTTGTAATTAAGAATAAACCTTTTTTAATGAATAATGAACATTTTTATAATAAGTTTGGGATAATATATTCTATAGCAAGATAAATTTACTCTTTTCTCAAATATTTGAACGTAATTAATCCAAATAAATGTGTGGAAGTTTTCTTTTGAAATATAACTAAAACATCACTTCTCTTTTTTTAATATAACAAAAAAGAATTAATCATAAACCTTGCTAAAACCTTTTATAATTAAAACTCATTTAGTTTTTTTTAATAATTATCTTTAAGTATAATTCTAAGTAAACTTTTATAATAAACCTTAAAGTCAACTTGTTAGATCCCCCCTCGCGCTTGAGTGTACGCTTGCATGTTCATTTAGGATGTTGTTCATGATTGATGCTATACTTGTGCCATATGTTTATATTGATATATGTTTACTTTGTCAAAAACCCTTTTCAAAATATACTAAAAACTCTCGATCCAACGTCGAGCCCCTTTTATACCCATGTAAGTCGAGTGCCTTCGGGCCTCGCATTCAACCTTATCGGTCACAATACACTTAAGCTAGCCCACTTTGCTAGTGCGCACAAATAATCATTAGTTAATTGCTCCCTCGACATTCCAAAGGAAAGGTTATTAATATTGACTAAACCGTCATAGGACTGATTTTTAGAACCCTTGGCCATAGGATTCGGAGTCGCCGTACTCCACGTCTCGCCGTAGACACTTAGAATCTTAGCCTTAGGATCGGAGTCGCCGCACTCCAAGTAAATGCTCCGCCGCGAACATTTACAATCCTACCCCTCTTGAACCAACCTACAACCTTAGAGTCGCCGCACTCTATGTAAGGTCTTGCCCAAGACTTTACTTCCCCTTGGAACCTTGACCCCGTCAAGAAGTTCCTCTTTTCAGAACTACGCATACTCTGATTCTACTCCCGAGGATACGTAGGCGTAAGGTGCGATACCTTATCGAGTATACTTAGATACTAACCCCTAGGATTCAACCTTTAGCATAGCACCCTTAGCAAGCGAGTAAGAGATAACATAAATACTAACGAGAGGTTCCCGTAGAGTACTACGGACGTTTAGGATGCTAATACCTTCCCTAGGCGTAACCAACCCCCGAACCTTAGATCTTTAGGTTTTTTCGCTTTTGAACCTTTCCTTTGGATAAATCAAAGACGGTGGTGAACATTTAAAGAATGTGATCCTAGTTCATTAATAACTATGGTATCCAATTCTCACCGCAACATCTGCAATGTTCACGACGGAGGGTTATGGAATTTCCTTTCCATTTTCAATTGTTGTTGCACCGTATTTGTAAGGGATAGCCTTAGCTGATTCATACGGTAGTGGTCCTGGTAGATAGATGACTACGAGAGCCTTCTGATTTTTCTGACCATCGTAAGTAATCTCGATCCGTTCCTGGTTGGGAACTTTAGATTCGTCAAGTAGAGGGATGATGGCAAAAACATCCCTGGTCTTATGATGACCAGAGATTGTGACAACATCCTCAATTTGATCGGTGAGGTAGTTCGGCGTCCAGTTGATGGGTCCAGAACCCAGATATGGACAAATTTCTCCACGATCCACCTGACCCTGAAGAGCTGCTCTCACAAGGTAACACCCTTGGTTACTTTCCGAACAAATGCTACAACGGTCATAATTGTGTGGTGGAACCTGGCCACGCCCAATTTAAATACAATGTAACCTCAATAGGTTAGCTTTCACTGATCGGACATCCTGACTCTGACGCCGAGTAGGATTCCTGTTACTGATACTAATTTGGTAAGTATCTTCATCCATATAGATTGGAATCCACCAGTGATTTAACAAGTGCTGAAGTGCCTCCTGGACAAGGGTACAACCTCGATCATATTTGCAACCCGCCTTACAGCCTTGATAGTCATGTGATATCAGGAATCCGAGTCAGACCTGTTCAGCATGTAACTCTACCAGTAAGTATTCATCACGCGAATGTCAAAGATTTGAACCATATTGATCTGATAGGGATTCCTATCATGGTAGTCATGGATCCATCCAAGATCCATCTGACGCTGGAGGGCCTCTTGTATGAAAGAGCATCCCTGTTTATTTACCGAGCAAAGTCAGACAAGAACTGTAATCATGCCGCGGCAGATTATGATACTGGCTTTGCCTTGAGTGCATCACTACCAAGTTGACATTCATCGCACGGATGTCGTGGTTTTGAATGATGTTGGAATTCGTGTAAACCATGTTAACTCCACAAACTCGGTGTTGTTGGATCCATCCGAGATCCATTTATTCCTGTAGAGCTGATTGCACCACAGAACATCCCTGGTTGTCTTTAGAGCAGATATCACACTGGTGATATTTATGAGGTGGCACATGGCCATATCCACTCTGTCTACAATGGATCTTGACCAGATTGGTTTTCAACAAGAGTACATCATGAATTTGATAGACATCGTTAGTCTCTCCTTCTATCAAATTGACTGCAGCCTTCTCATGTTGAGGCAGCGGGTTCGTGAGAACATTAGGATTTGTATCCTTGAAGGATAAGACCCCGCTCCTAACAAGTTTTTGCACGTCGGACTTGAAATTGAGACAAGTCTCAATGTTATGCCCTGATCCTCCTTGGTGGTAAGGGCAAGTTTGATCCACCTTAAACCAAAAAGGCGGATTTTCCAGTACTGTAAGAGGAGATTTAGTCTAAATGTGCCCTTTAGCCAGTAGTAATGGAAATAGTTCTGCGTACGATACGGGTATAGGATCAAATCCTGGTGGCCGTGTTGTACGGTTGTTGTTGTATTGGGGACGAGCCTGCTGAAGAGGCTGTTGTGTCCTTTGCTGATCAGGCTGGCTTTGCGCAACCTGAGGTTGATAAGTAGGAATAGGCGCAGGGCTGATAGCAGGAGTTACAGCTGCTACTGGTTGATATCGACGCCTTTCCTTTCCGAGAGAGATATTCCCAATATCCTGCTCTTTTTTCTTAGGGAGAGCACTACCGTATTTTTTAGTACCGCTCGTCGATCCAGTGTCTTTTACCAAACGTCCTTCTCGGATGACTTCCTCAAGACGTACGCCCATGCCCACCATCACGGTGAAATCACTGGGTGCACTGGCAACCATTCGGATATAATAAAATGAGCTTAAGGTCTTTAAGAAGATCTTTGTCATCTCTTTTTCCTCAAGAGGTGGACAAATTTAAGCGGCAATTTCATGCCACCTTTTAGCATACTCCTTAAAGGTTTCCTTGTCCTTTTGCGACATTGATCTGAGTTGATCTTTGTCGGGTGCCATGTCCAAATTGTATTTGTATTGTTGGAAGAAGGCAGTGCCAAGATCTCTGAAAGTGCTGAGCGTGGCACGGTTTAAACCCATGTACCATTTGAGTGCAGCACCGGTTAAACTATCCTGGAAGTAGTGAATCAGTAGGTCCTGATTCTCCGTCTGAGTTGACATCCGCCGAGCGTACATCACCAAATGGCTTTGAGGGCAAGAGTTACCCCTGTATTTTTCAAAGTCAGGCACTTGGAACTTGTGCGGGACTTTCACATTGGGGACCAGACAAAGGTCTGCAGCGTCTTTTCCAAATAGATCCTGACTGCGAATGGCTTGCAGCTCCTTCTGCATCTCTAGGAATTGTTCCTGGAATTCATCCATTCTATCGAACAAAGTTTCCTTTTTACCAGCAGGTATCGGTGGAATCTGTCCTTCCGGGAAAGTGTGCACCACAGGGGGTGGTACCGTGACTACGGCAGTGAATCTTGGCGTCTCCTGAAGTTTGTAACCTTCAGGAGTCTTCAGTATGCCCCTGGCATCTTCGCTTTCCCGAAGTTTGTAACCTTCAGGCCCAACGGCTTTTGTTGAGATTCCCTGATCTTCAGTGATCGGTGGAACATATCCTTCCGGGATATAGTTAACAGGCATGCCCCAAGGACGATCTTTCGGCATTTCATACCTAGGATCATACTTCTCCACTATGGGCGTTGAGGTGATCTCTGAGATCACAGTTCGTTGTAGCTGAGCTTCTGCCATGGCTTGCATGTCGTTACGAAGCTTTCTCATATCCTCTCTCAGAGCGTCGATCTCTTCCTTCAACTCTCTGTTTTCTTCCTCAAGATCATCCATCTTTTTCTGACGATTGGCCCGAGTATTGTACGAATGAGAGAGTTTGACTCTAGAACCGAGACACAAACGTGAGATTCATAGAGAAGAAGAACATGTTACGTGAGAATGATGAATGCAATGATTATATTAATTGTTCTTTTGGTTTAATCAAAATAAACTTCGACAATTAGATTGCAAATATCAAACAGTGGGGAAACCCCTTTTATTGAAATTCAAAGGATTGCGGAAATGAAATACAGTAGATTACAAGGTGTGGAAATAGAAATCTAAGCTAAGGGGTCCTGAGTCCTCTCTGAAGAGAAATCGGGTGCTGACTCTGGTATTTTCCTTTTCTTTGACCGGGGCTCTTGGGTCGTTGTCGGGTTGTCATTCCTTTGCCAGGTGAAAGGAGTGAGCAAATTCCTTTGGTCATCTTGATTCTCTACATCATGTTGCTCCAAAATTTCAATTAGAGCATTTTTTCTTTTAGTAATTGCTGTATTTTGATGCACTCTACGTCGAGGGTGCGGTACTTGTTCTTCCAAGACCTTCTCTCCTTTTGAACTTTGTTGAGAGTAACCTGAAGCTTTTCAGTTTCCTTCATGAAGTACATGAGAGATTCTCTTGGCGGAAGAATTCCATAACGAGGATAAGGCATTTTTAGCTTGAGAGCTCTAGTTTGTACCCAGTGGAGATAAGGCTCCACCGAGACACAGTCCGGTTTTCCTAGAGACTCTCGTCCTTTCTTATGAACCTATTTCCAAGCGTGCACTATTTCCATCTTTAGTGCTCTGTCATTTTCTCCTTCCTTGAAGAAAAGACCTTCCAAATGAACACCCCGTGGGACGTGTCTCATCGGGTATCCAAACTGACGGCGAACCAACACTAGATGGTAATTGATTCCTCCTTTAGTCCCTATGAGGGGTACGTTGGGGAAGTTTCCACAACGATCAATGATTCTGATTCCATTATAGATCCTACTACACCAATCTATATCAGAGTTGGTGAGGGACATGATCTTCTGCGACCAACGTAAGGCACTCTTGCAATCCCAAAAAGCAGCAGACTTGGGCAAGTGAGAGATAAACCATTTATAAAGCAAAGGTACACAGCATGTGATCTCCCCTCAACTGTACAAATTTCCCAAGTGTACAGAATGATACGCATCTGCGAGCAAAGTTGGCACAGGATTTCCAATGAGAAAAACCTTAATGGAGTTAATATCGACGAAGTTATTGATGTTGGGAAACAAAAATAACCCGTAGGTGAGCAAGACAAAGATGCTTTAAAAAACAGTTACGTTTCCTATACTGGCAAAATACAGGGCTTTCTTTGTCAAGAACTGGGCTGGCAAACCTTGGATGCCACCCTTAGTGATTATGTGAGTCCTGACCTCAGACTCGTCCAAATGAATTGCTCTTGCAATGGTCTGATCCTTTGGAATTTCTTCCAATCCAGAAAAAGGAGCTCGATCTGTAATGTGTAGATCAATCATATGAGAATACTCCTCCAGCGTTGGTGCGAGCTGGTAATCCGGGAATGTGAAACAGTGATAAACCAGATCGTAAAACTGAATGAGCGCATCCATGATTCCCTCAATCACATGGACTCTTAACAGTGGTAGCAAACCTCTGTGCTTGGCTCTGATGGCCTCCTGGTTTGTGATCATCCCTGCTAACCTTCTCAAATCCTCCAGTTTTGGAACCTTGAAGGTATATCTATGGGTTCTCCTTCTACCAAAATCCATTAGTGCAACCCTTTTCTCTGATATTTGCAATCACAGTCTTAGTTTAATTTGAAAAACAGAGAGACTAGAAGAGAAATTTTTTCTTGTTTTAATGTTTTTTAAATGAATGCATGAATGCAGCACACAAAAGCATAGGAAAAACATGGGGTCAAAAGGTCGTTGTCATGAAGTTCAGGCTCTACCCATCCCCAAAGGTTTATACTAAGGTGATTTTTGTACCTGTACTCATTATCATCAGCTCCTACCAGGAAAGAAAAACAATAAGCGGATCGCCAGCGAGTTGTAGAGCAATCTTAGAGTAAGTGTCATTCACCGAGAATAGATCACCAGCCTCAAATGAGGGTAGTATTGCGTAACAACTATTCCCGATAGTTTCCGCACTACAAAAGGGTTTGGCTCCTTAGCTTCTCAGACATCACAATCGGCCCATTGTCTAGGTGAGAGAATGGGTTGCATTGGTCAGCCTCCACTGAGGTTGATGGTCGACCTCGTCACCATCACTTATCTTAAGTGTATACTCAAACTTTCCACATGCGGCATCACACGCATTCCCATTAGCAGAAAAATAAATATGTATAGCAATTACGAAAAGCAGTATATATATTTGTCCTAAACATCCTAGACCTTTAAAGCTATGAATCCTAAGTTCCTGACAGAAAATAGGTTCCCCGGCGGAAGCCCCAATCTGTGGTATTCATACAAGTGAAGAGAAAAAAGGTTTTTTTGGGCCCCACGGTGGGCACCACTTTTTCTGTAGCGAGCGATTTTGGACGCGATTCTTAAGCACGGTCGTTCTCTGGAGTCAGTTTACTATAGGGCGATTCATTTTTTATTCTATTAAAGCTGATGAAGGAAGGGAAATAGATGTCTTCGATTAACCCTGCTTGCATACTGAGTTTAAACAGCGGTCTGTTAGGTTACGGATGCGATCAATGTGGTGGGGCCTTTCTTGTACTATTTTGACAGAATGACGAGTTTCTGGTGGGGAACAAGGATTAAGATGTTAGGAATGACGCTTTTTGATAGATATATGAGGGTATGGGATTTTGGCTTTTTGTTTAGTGTGCTTGCTAAGATTTTTTCTTTCAATCTTATGCCTACGCATTCCCGTTTACCGAATCAGGGAAGTCAGAGTGTTCGTAGTTCCTCCTGTTCTATGGGAGGAAATGGTTGTTCTTGGTGTCTTGTTCAAAGCCCAAGACGTGAAGCGAAAAGTGGTTTGTATCTTGTTCAAAGCCCAAGATGTGAAGCTGAAGGTGTTGACCTTAGAGAGAATTTGTCATCTCTAAAGGGGGTCTGTTTGTCACAACCGTTTGATGACTGGTTATAAAGGGAGGATTACTTTAACCGGGATACGTGGATCCTAGCAATGCCATAATATCCTTTATAGGGGGTTTTAACCTGAAGGAGAAGACTTTAACTCAGTGTAGAGTAATGCCATCTTTCCTTAGGAATTTCTCATGCTAAAAGAGGGACAGTGGCATGGATGTAGAAGATCCAGAGGCTTGCCGCTTACAGCGATTAGATGGAAGAAGTTGTTGATGTTTGTGTAATGTAAACGAGGCACAGTTTTGATACTAAAAGGTTGATTAGATCAACCAGTGGTTTTCTTATACAAAGCCTAAGAGGAGGCTAATATGTGTCTCTTACGAAGCCCGAGAGAGAGGCTAAAGGGTTGTGACTCAACAAGAGAGTCCTCTATGGTATCTCGTACGAAGCCCGAGATGGAGGCCAAGGGTTTTATACTCAACAAGGGAGTGATTTGTGTCTTGTACAAAGCCCAAGACGGAGGCTAGAAGAAGTTTACTCAACGATGGAGTCTCTTATGTATCTCGTACGAAGCCCGAGAGAGAGGCTAAACGTTGTTTGACTCCGCTGGGGAGAATCATTGTACAAAGCCCAAGAGAAAGGCTATGGAGACTGTTTCAGTTGAGTGACAGGTCCAGTATACTGATTTTGAAAGAGAAAATCAGTTCTTATATGAGCAACATTGTACTTAAGGATCCGGGTTATTCATGTTCATTAAGGATGTGGGAAATCCGAAGGGTATTGAGACTGTCCGAGTCTACGGGTTTCCTTCCTATTTAACAAAGGGGTCAGTTGAGAATGTCTTTGAAACTCAAGGAGATTAGACTGTCCAGGTCTAGAGTTTCATCTTTTGTACTATGTCTTGAGAAATAGTAGTAGACTCTTGAAAAGACTGTTCTATGGAGATGATTAAGTTCTGTTCCTATACCTTTAGGAGGTTGTCGGGACAATTTGTACGAAGCCCAAGAGGAGGCTGGAAACTTTTAAGAAGCAGATCGGTCCTTGTACGAAGCCCAAGAGAAGGTTATCATTCCCGGAGGAAGAGATCATTATACGAAGCCTAAGAGGAGGTAGTGGTTACTTCTAAGAAGCCGACGGGTCCTTGTACTAAGCCCAAGAGGAAGCAAGGGTGCTTTTAGGAAGCCTGTGGGTCCTTGTACGATGCTCAAGAGGAGGCCGATGCTTTTAAGAAGCCCGTGGGTCCCCAAACCTCAAGAAATTCAAGACAGGCTTTTCACAAGGAATAGATCAAGCCAGGAAAATTCGAGAATTTGGAAGAAACTCAAAGATGCCATTCACAGAGAATACATTCATCTCTGGGAGTAGAGTTTCTTGACAATTCCTAATGAGGACAATCGAAGAGAAGACTGTATCTGGTGATCCTATTAGGGATCTAGTTGTCTATTTCTACGAATAAACGAAACGACGTCACCTAGTTCTAGATGTAGTTGCCGGGGAAACTCGAGATATCTATACTATTATTACACAGTTGATATGAGTTTATGAAAGAAGACTTACAGTGAAACAGCCCCACGATACACTTATATGTATATGAAAGCGGTAAATGAAAGCAATAACCACTTACTCGGTTGTAGAGCTTACATGATGTTTGATTAGTTGTTCAACAAAGAAAGATTGAAAACAACAGCATATTCAAAATCAAAGGAGAAAGTGCTTTGGAAAAGAAAGATTTGGGTCTTACAGCTCAAGGAGAGACCCAGGGTTTTATCAGTGAGCGCACTGTTTGAATTTGTACAGAGGGACTTATACAAGTGACTGAGGCCCAACAATTGTTTTTTGTACAAAGGGACTTATAACACGAGGGTAGGCCTAGTTGACTTTTCGTTTGAAATGGCGATCGCGCCGAGGTTTCCTTTTAATGCAAAGGGACTTATACATTAAGTGAGGCCCAAAAGGTTTTGGTTAAAAGGGGATTGGGTCTTACACTCTATTAGAGGCCAAAATGAGTTTAAAGAAAATAAATGGGTCTTACTACTCGAGGGTAGGCCCAGGTTTGTTCTCAAAAGGCGGCCATCGCGCCGTTTGTTTTTTACGGTATCGGGACATATACAATATACTGAGGCCCAAAAATGATTTGGTCAAAAAAAAGATTGGGTCTTACACTCTATTAGAGGCCCAAAGTGTTTTGAAAATGACTTATGAGGGTTGAATTAATCCAAAACCCTAATTTGTTTTCAAAAATGTATTTAATTGAATAAAAATTCAATTAAAATGATCAAAATTGTTTAACATATGGAAAACAAATTGTGATCTTGGATTAATGCTTCAAAAATTAAGTATTGACCTACAAAATAATTAGAAGGCATTAAAAGTTGCAAAATCAAGGTGGAAAAAATATTTTAAATGTTAAAAACAATTAAAACATTAATTCTTTGCAAAAATATCAATTATATAAAATAAATAATATTTTTGGGATTTTTTGCTAACCTCACGATCATGTCTATGGTATTTAATTTCATTTAAATTAAACATATAACAAGAAATCCTGAAAAATCCTCAAGAACCCTAATTTCTGCATGAAGGCTAGGATTTTTAATATACGATTCAAACAATGCAATTAATTGAGGGGAAACATTCCATGCATGAATATGAACATATGGCCAAATTATTGTGCATAAAAAATTGCATGGATCATAGAGTTCGAAGAGCTCATGCTTTCCACTTGCAGCTGGTGATCGTGATTTGTGTTGGAGGTGTTACAACTAGGTTCCAATGATGTGGATAACTTCCCTAGGTGCCATGGAGTGTGTATGGATGCTTGGAATGGATTGAAATGGTTTGGAGTTGAAGGTGGTACCTCAACTGCAAAACTATCAAGAACTTGAGCAATTGGCTAGTGATTTTGTGAAATCAGTTTTCCAGATGTTATGTGAGTGTTTGGATCACTTCTATATGATATATGTGAGGTGTGTGACTGATTGGTTTGATTGGAAAAGCTCTCAAACTCAAAACCCGATAGTGACTTGCCTTAGAAGGCAAAATTGGAGTGAAAGAAGAGATTTTGAGGAAAGCATCTATTTGATAGCTTTGGTGTACTCAAACTGATCACAATTGAGCTCTATTTATAGTAGAGCAAGTTTGTTTTGTAAGGAATAGTGAATGGCAACTGCTGAGTAGGTTTGTTCAATGTTGGCCAATGGAAGTTCAAGTCTCCTCTAGCCATTGACTAGAGGTTAGGGCACAGGCTGCTAGTTCCCTTAGTCTTGGATAAGTCTTGACTGAATTTAGTTGCAAATGGCTCAGTCCATGGCACCTTGATGCTTCCATTGAATGCTCCAATCCAAAATTGGAGTCTTGTCCCTATTTTGGCAATTCTAGGTTCAACATGCTATTTCTTGTTTCAAAGACTTTGGAGGCTTGGCTCAGTGATTGTACCCTTGAGATTCAATCCTCAGATATGTCCAAGTGGATAGGAGTGTTTGGATTTGCACAATTTTGGCAAATCGAGCAAAAATGCAAATTCTGCCTTGCCTTGACAGATTTCAACAAGGCAACTTGCCAATGTCATAACTCATAGCCCAAATGGAATTTGGTAATGTTCTTGGCCATTTTGGAAAGCTCTTACATGATACAACAACTGTTTGAACATGTTTGGTTTTGATCTCTTTTGATTCCAAGTGAAAAATCCCCCTACATTTGGAAAAAAGTAAGGCAAATTCTGACTTAGTGAAATTTTCACTAAGTGTTGGAACAAAGTGACTTTTCTTGATTTTGATCACTCCATAACTCAAAATCCATGAGGAATTTGGACATAGGTCACTATGAAGCTTTTGTAGAGGGAAATGTAATCTACAAATCAAGCTTTGAATGGGGAACAATGGCCTTGTGGTTTAGGAGTTATGGTCCTCTAAAATTGGCACATTAGTGTCAATTTTTCCATAACTTAGAAAATTTTCTAAGTTTTTATGGTTACCCCTTTTACAAGTTATCCCACTTTCTTTGATTTTTCTTGATAAATGATGATTCAAATCATACATTAACATCATTTTAGGGTTAAAAATCAATTTTGGTGAAAAATCTCAAAAAGTCAAAGTTGACTTTTGTGCACAGTTGACTTTTTATCAGATGAATTCCAAACTGTGCAATTCTTCATGAAATCATGTCCTTGACCTAAATCAAACTTGATGGGCATGTTCCATGGGTGTCATAGGGTATATTGAATCATGTCTTAGGGGTTGGGAACATGTCCTGGTCAAAAGTCAAAGTTACAGTTGACTTTCCTCGCGAAACCCTAATTGTGGTGCAGATGAAATTTTGACTTGTTGCTCAAACTTCTTGGATTAATCCATTGTTCCAAATGGATCAATATAGTTCATTAGAGACCCTCAAATCCTCTCTTGAGGTCTTGGCTCATGATTTGCCTTAAAAGTCATCTTAGGGGTGAATTAGGTTAAGAAACCCTAATTCCTGATTTTTTATGAATGCATCCCCTGAGGCAAAATTGACTTGATGGTTGGGTCCATGAGGTTCCATGGAGTATATTAGGTTGTGTTTTGGATCCTTGGCTCATGCCCAGAGGAAAATTTCCATCTGGAGGCCCTGGTCGACCAAAACCCTAATTTGGTGATACTGGCGATCGTGAGGCTTGATCCACCTAGAAAGGAGCAGCTTTGTGTTTAATCCTTGGAGTGGGAGTCCTTTTGATCCTTTGTAGCTACTTGAGAGGTTAGACAAGTTTAATATTATGTTATTCCTTGATTGATCATTTGCCTAAACCTCTGAGTGGGCTTGAAACCCTAATTCTTGTCATAGTGAAGGCTCACCCATCTTTGGGGAGACTAATGGTTCATCCATATTGTGATGATGATTTGCACAATGATGGGAAATCTTAGTGGTCAAAATTTGGGGTATGACACTATCCCCTGAGGCAAAATTGACTTGGTGACTGGGTTCATGAAGTCCCTTTGTGTATTTTGAGTTATGTTATGAAGCAATGGCTCATGCCCAGAGGAAGATTTCCCTCTGGAGGCCCTGGTCGACCAAAACCCTAATTTGGTGACACTGGCAATCTTGAGGCTCGATCCACTTGGAATGCTACAACCTGGTGCTTGATTCCTAAAGTGGGAGTTGAAGATACTTAGACAAGTTGAATATTATGTCCTTTCTTGTTTCATCTGTTGTCTGAAGGCTCTGAGAGGGTTAAGAACCCCAATTCTTGATTGTGGTCAGTACTCACTCATCTTTGAGGAAATTGGTGATTTACTCAATGATGTGAAATCTTGGTGGTCAAAATTTGGGGTATGACAGATGCCCCTATTTAATCTTCTTGGACCTGAAGGTGTGAATGGCGAAGGTATTCGGGCATTCGGGGTACAAGGGGATTAAATATCGGAATACCCGAAATTTTGATAGTGGTTATGAATGACAACTGGCGCATCCATCTTCTTTTGCTAAGCAATGATGCTTAGAAAAGGTAAACTTCCCCTCGATCCTGGTTTCTTATCCGGAATTGGTCTTAGTTTCTGAAGTAAACTTGCCCTCGATCCTGGCTTCCTACCAGGAACTAGTCTTAGTTACTGAAGTGAACTTCCCCTCGATCCTGGTTTCCTACCAGGAACTGGTCTTAGTTTCTGAGATAAACTTCCCCTCGATCCTGGCTTCCTACCAGGAACTGGTCTTAGTTACTGAAGTAAACTTCCCCTCGATCATGGCTTCCTACCAGGAACTGGTCTTGGTTTCTTAAGATAAACTTCCCCTCGATCCTGGTTTCCTGCCAGGAACTGGTCTTAGTTTCTGAGATAAACTTCCCCTCGATCCTGGTTTCCTACCAGGAACTGGTCTTAGTTTCTTTTGTCAATAATCTTTCTTGACAAGGGACGCTGTTTGTAGCGATCTTCATCAAACTTCTCCCCGAATTTTCCTGGAGAGATGCCATTTATTGGAAAGATTTTGATGTCAGACTAGCTGGGGAAACCCATTCATCTGAGCTGTAGAGGTACGCAAACTTCTCTGTTTGGAGACGCCATTTGCCGACTCTACTGGGGAAAACGAGTCTCTTTAGAGACTGCTTTCTGCTTGGGGATACCAAACCATACTTTTCTTCGGGATCTGTTGGAGAAAACGTTTGTATGGAGATTCTCTGATTACGGGGCTTTCGCTGGGGATTTTCCTTAATCCGGGAAAGCGAAGCTGTCATCTTCAGTGGCGAAGAGTGACATTTGTTGAAGGCCTTCTGGTTTTTTAGAGGTTCAAGTTATCAAAGTGGTCAAAGACCGTCTCCCATCCAGAAATAAACCAGAGGAGAGATACTGCTCGGATGATTCGTTTCCTGACGATAGAGAGAAAAAACCGACAACTCGATTGACGAGAGGACTTTACCACTTGGGGACAAGACCGACCAGAGTGATAGTGATATGATATGAATATGCATGTAAATTAATAATGCAAGATGTATGTATGTGTATGCTGACAAAACCGACACGACACATAAACTGACTAACGAGCGTGAATGGATACTCGGCCACTGCGGGGAATGAAAAGTATCAGTTAGTTCCAAGTATCAATTCTACCTTGCTTAGGAGAGATACTCCATGTGGGGGAAAACCATTGATCGGGCTTAGGAGGTAAGAACTCTGCCGGGGGTGTCAGACGGAATATTCGTATCTGTCATAGTTGATCCTTCATTTAGGCGTACTGGTTTAGAAGGAGTACTTTGATTCCTCACTTTGAGGTTCGACCACTTCTGAGAGGAGATCGATGTTCTTTCGATGTTCAACAATCAAAAGACATTGCCATCTTTATTGTTAGTTCTTGGATTGGCTGGAATTTTAGTAAAACAAAGTATATTCAATGTTGATGTCAAGGGTTGATGTTGCAACATTGAAGTCTTAACACTGGGTTGTGTTAAGGAATTAATTGCTGAAGTTGGATGTCTGATGTCACATTGGCGATGTTGTGACATTAGATCTGCAGAATTAATAACATCAGGCTGTGATGTTGTTAGGGTTGCGTATTAGCTGGAATTGTGGAGAGCAAGCTGTCTCATTGGATGCGAATATCTTGGGATAGATATTTGTTGCTGCATAGGAGATCTGCTGCAGATTTGTAGGAGATTTAAAAGGTTGAAGATTTAAAAAGATTTTAGGAGAAAATCTGTTTTAATATTCAGTTTTAAATAACAAATCTGGGAGATATTGTAGCAAGTCCAAGACCAATTCAAGGAGCTATATAAAGCGCACAAGACCAAAGGAAAGGGTACAGAAATATAGAGAGAAGATTAAGAGCATAGGCTGAGTGTCTTAAGTATTTTGTACGAGTTGTATAACCAGAATTCTAGGGTGAATTGATGTGTCGTATTTTGTCCTCTCTAGAAGCTGTGAAGCAATAGAGAGTGGTTGCTTGATTGAAGCTGTGAAGTAAGATCAAGGTTACTCAAAGTGGTTTCTTTGAGTGTTTGTAAGGGATTGAGTGGTGTTCTCATACCTAAGTGGTTTCTTAGGTAGGAAGTCATTAGTAGAGTATAAGTTTAGGAGATTGTCAACGGGTCGTTGAGTCTGTAAATTATATCTACAAGAAGTGAATTCCATCCCTAGTTTGGTAGCCCCCAGAGTAGGTTGGTTGTAACCGAACTGGGTCAACAATTCTTGGTGTTATTTTACTATTATTTTTGTCCATTGTGTAGAGTGTGTTGTTGTGACATCACACCTTAACATCACACGTCTGATACCAGAATTTCAATTGGTATCAGAGCAGGCATCCTGTCTGTCTTTGGGTGAGATCTAGGGAAGTTACTTTCTCGTGTAAAGATGGACAAAGAAGTTGGAGGATTCGTCAACAGTCCCCCTATTTTGGATGGATCCAATTATGATTATTGGAAGCCAAGGATGACCACATTCTTAAAGTCCTTGGACAGCAGGGCTTGGAAGGTTGTTATTAAAGAATGGAAAGCACCTGTCATGTGTGAGAAAGATGATACTGGCAAAGAAAAAGAAGGCACCTCTAAGCCAAAGCCTGAGGAAGAGTGAACCAAGGAGGAAGATGAGCTTGCCCTTGGAAATTCCAAAGCTCTGAATGCCATCTTTAATGGAGTCGATAAGAACATCTTCAGGTTAATCAATACCTGTGAAGTTACTAAGGAAGCATGGGATATCTTGCAGGCTACACATGAAGGAACATCTAGAGTTAAGATGTCAAGACTTCAGATTGTAACATCAAAATTTGAAAGCCTGAAGATGAAGGAAGATGAGACTATTCATGATTTCCTCATGAATGTTCTTGAGCTGGCCAATACTTCTAGTGCTCTTGGAGAGAAAATGTCTGAAGAAAATCTTGTAAGGAAGATTCTTAGATCCCTTTCTAAGAGATACAAGATGAAGGTGACTGCTATAGAAGAAGCTCAAGACATCAGCAAGATGAGAGTAGATGAGCTTATTGGATCTCTTCAAACTTTTGAGCTTGGTTTGAATGAAGAAGGACCAGAAAAGAAGGCCAAGGATATTGCTTTGGTTTCCACTCCTGCAGAAGATAAGGAAGTTAAAGATTCTCAGGAAGATTTGTCTCAAGCCATTGCAATGTTGGGCAGGAAGTTCAACAAAGTGTTAAAAAGATGGAACAATAACTACAAGCCTGGTGTCAAGAACACTTCTTCTGACATCAGTAGGCCAAAAGAGAAAGATGAAGAGAAGACTGCCCAGGATAGAGGTGTTCAGTGCTTTGAATGTGAAGGGTATGGACATGTCAAGAAAGAATGTCCCACATTCTTGAAGAAGCTGAAGAAGGGCATGTCAGTTTCCTGGTCTGAATCTGATAGTGAAAGTGAAAGTGAGTCAGCAAGGCATGCTAGAGCCTTAACAGGAACTGTTGTGTCTGATGATGATAGTGATGAAGAAATAACTTATGAGGAGCTAGCTTCCACTTATCGAGAGCTATGTTTGAAAAGTGCTGAGATTTGTCAAGAAAACAAGTGTCACAAGCTACAGATTGCTTAGCTTGAAAATGAAAAAGCTGATCGGGAAAACGAAGTTGTTCTAGTTAAGTCCCAACTAGATCAGATGAAAAAATTAGTTAGAATGATGAACGGGGGTACTGCTAATCTTGATAAGATTCTTCAGTCATAGAAAGCTGCTAGAGATAATTCAGGCCTAGGATATGTGGCCAGCACTTCAGGAACAAAGAGGGAGATGTTTCAACCTTTGTCTCAACATCAACCTAAGAAACAGGGTCCTACTCCAAAGAAGGATGTTCAACCCTAGAATGGTAAGAAAAAGGATGATTCCCAACAGAGGAAGATGCAGCCTCGAGGAGCTAGTCAGCATACGCCTCCCTAATATCACAAGAGCTTGGAGACTGTTGGGTCCAATCAGAACAGGTTTCATCATCAGGGTAACTGGAATGGAAATGAATTCAACATAGCTGTGCCTTATTTCTATGGAAGAAGGAAGCCTCATCACCATAGAAGACAGCCTAAGAGACAGCATCATCAGTACAGGAGAAGACAATTCGACTATGGAATTAGGAGACAACATTATGGGTGGCAGCCACAACATTATCAAAGTGGAAGAAGAGTTAACCACTTTAAAAACGACAGAGTCAGATGCTTCTATTGTGCAGGGTTGGGCATATGCAGTCCTCGTGCTTCAAGCTACACGGTTTCCCAAATTATGCTCCTCAACCCAAACAGAAAGAGGTATGGCCTAAAGTGGTGAAGCAATGGATACCTAAAGTTACCAGCTTGATAGCTCACACTTCCTTGAGGGTTTCTACCAAAGATGACTGGTATTTTGACAGTGGGTGTTCAAGACACATGACTGGAGTAAAGAATCTGCTTGTTGATGTGAAACCTCAGACTTCGGGCTACGTTACATTCGGTGATGGAATCAAAGGAGAAATAAAGGGGATTGGTAAACTGAATTGTGCTAGTGCCCCCAGACTAGAGAATGTTCTTCTTGTTAAAGGACTTGCAGCAAATTTGATTAGTATTAGTCAACTTTGTGATCAAGGATTCAAAGTAGACTTCACAAAAACCGAATGTATGGTCAAAGACGACAAAGGAGAAGTAATCATGAAGGGAGCCAAGTCGAAGGACAATTGTTATCTTTGGGTGCCGCAAAACTCAGATCCATCCACGTGTGTGCTTGCTAAAGAAGATGATGTCAAAATCTGGCATCAGAAGTTGGGACATCTTCACCTGAAGGGAATGAGGAGAATTATCTCCTCAGAGGCAGTTAGAGGGATTCCCAAACTTAGTATTGAGGAAGGAAATGTGTGTGGATATTGTCAAAAAGGAAAGCAGACAAAGATGTCTCATCCGAAGCTTCAACATGACACCACCTCCAAGGTTTTGGAACTCCTTCATATGGATCTGATGGGACCTATGCAGGTTGAAAGTCTGGGTGGAAAGAAATATGCTTATGTTGTTGTGGATGACTATTCAAGATACACCTGGGTGAATTTCATCAAAGACAAATCTGAGGTGTTTGATGTCTTCAAAGAGCTCTGCCAAAGACTACAAAGAGAAAAGGAGAGTAAGGTCATCAGAATAAGAAGTGATCACGGAAGAGAGTTTGAGTATAGCAAGTTTAAAGAATTTTTCTCATCTGAAGGCATAAGTCATGAGTTTTCGTCGCCTATTACGCCTCAGCAAAATGGAGTAGTTGAGAGGAAGAACAGAACTATTCAAGTGTCGGCTAGAGCAATGATTCATGCCAAGAAACTTCCTTATCACATCTGGGCTGAAGCCATGAACACTGCCTGCTACATTCACAACAGAGTTACCCTAAGAAGAGGCACTTCATCCACTCTATATGAACTATGGAAGGGAAGAAAACCTAATGTTAAGTACTTCCATGTGTTTGGTAGTTGATGTTACATCCTGGCAGACAGAGAGCAGAGAAGGAAATTAGATTCCAAAAGTGATGAAGGGATATTTTTGGGGTACTCCATCAACAGCAGAGCATATCGGGTCTTCAACTCTAGGACCAAAGTAATGATGGAGTCAATCAATGTTGTGATTGATGATGAAGATAAGCATGAAGTTGAGGACGTCATAGAAGATGTTGGAACATCAGCTGATGAAGTTTCTGTAGAAGTTGAAGAAAGAAATCCATCTCCTGGTGCTGCTGATACTGGGCCTGAGCAACCTCAGAAGGATCCTTCTATCAGAATTCAGAAGGCTCATCCTAAGGAGCTAATTATAGGTGATCCAAATTCTGGAGTAAGGACTAGGTCCAGAGAAATCATAGCTAGCTCGTGCTTTGTATCCAAAATTGAGCCAAAAAATGTCAAGGAAGCTTTGTCAGATGAGTTTTGGATAAATGCTACGCAAGAAGAACTGGAGCAGTTCAGAAGAAATGAAGTCTGGGATCTTGTGCCAAGACCAGAAGGGGTGAATGTTATTGGAACAAAGTGGATCTACAAAAACAAGTCAGACGAGCTTGGAGTGGTTACAAGAAACAAAGCAAGACTTGTTGCACACGGTTATACTCAAGTTGAGGGAGTTGACTTTGATGAGACGTTTGCTCCAGTGGCTAGATTAGAATCCATCAGACTACTCTTGGGTATGGCGTGTAACCTAAGATTCAAGTTGTTCCAAATGGATGTGAAGAGTGCTTTTCTAAATGGCTATCTGAATGAAGAAGTCTATGTAGATCAACCTAAAGGATTCACTGATCCAAACTTCCCCAATCATGTGTTCAAACTAAGGAAAGCACTGTATGGCTTAAAACAAGCTCCAAGGGCCTGGTATGAGAGGTTGACAGAATTCTTAGTAGCAAAGGGGTATAGAAAAGGAGGGATTGACAAAACCTTGTTTGTCAAGGAAGAAGGCGGAAAATTAATGGTAGCCCAAACTTAGCTACTTCCTTGGATTACAAGTCAGACAAATGGAGGATTCTATCTTTATTTCTCAAAGCAAATATGCTAAGAGCATAGTAAAGAAATTTGGTCTGGATAATGCCAATCACAAAAGGACACCTGCTCCCACCCACTTGAAGCTATCCAAGGATGAGAATGGAGTAAGTGTGGACCACAACTTGTACAGAAGTATGATTGGGAGCTTACTTTATCTCACAGCGAGCAGACCTGATATTTCCTTTGCTGTTGGAGTGTGTGCTAGATATCAATCTGATCCTAAGGTGAGTCATTTGAATCAAGTGAAGAGGATTATGAAATATGTGAATGGCACAAGTGACTATGGGATGCTGTACAGCCATGATTCTAGGACTGATTTAAAAGGATACTATGATGCTGATTGGGCTGGAAGTGTAGATGATAGAAAAAGCACTTCAGGAGGGTGTTTCTTTCTAGGGAACAATCTGATTTCCTGGTTCAGCAAGAAGCAGAATTGTGTATCTCTCTCAACTGCTGAAGCGGAGTATATAGCAGCAGGAAGTAGTTGCTCTCAGCTGGTTTGGATGAAGCAGATGTTGAATGAATATAATGTTAAACAAGATGTTATGACACTATACTGCAACAATCTAAGTGCAATTAATATATCTAAAAATCCTATATAGCATAGTATGACAAAGCACATAGACATAAGACATCACTTCATAAGGGATCTGGTTAAAGACAAAATTGTTACCTTGGAGCATGTAGCCACAGATAACCCGTTGGCTGACATATTTACTAAAGCCTTAGATGTAAACCAACTTGAAAGGTTAAGAAGAAAATTGGGGATTTGCATTTATGAAGACTAAACCTGCTAGAAAGGGGTGTGGGCAGTTGGAGAAAATGTGTAGTCAACTGCCAAGTGAAGGTTGTCAAATTGTGGCTAAAAAGGGGGAGAAAATAGCCAAGAGAGTCTAGAGTGTCATGGATTGCCAATTGCTGCCAGTGTGATGCAGATATTAAGGTGGAGTTTTGATTGAGCTAGTGAAGATTTCATAGCATTTGAAGAGTACAGCCAAGCAGATATCAAGGAGGAGAAAAGTGTTGCACATTGTGAGCTACTGAACAGCTGTGATGCTAGTTCATAGAGGGGGAGCACCAATTGGCTGTTGTCAATAATGAAGATGGTGCTGCAGCAGATCAAGTAATGAAGACTATGAAGATTGTCAAATTGCTGCTGATGAAGATTTCAGATTACTGAAGCTTTTCCGCTGCTAAATTCCCTGAAGGTGCAGAGTGCAGAAGTTGATTGTAGAATGCAGAGATTGTTTTAGCCAAAATTAGCCAAAGGGGGAGATTGTTAGTTCTTGGATTGGCTGGAATTTTGGTAAACCAAAGTATATTCAATGTTGATGTCAAGGGTTGATGTTGCAACATTGAAGTCTTAACACTGGGTTGTGTTAAGGAATTAATTGCTGAAGTTGGATGTCTGATGTCACATAGGCGATGTTGTGACATTAGATCTGCAGAATTAATAACATCAGGCTGTGATGTTGTTAGGGTTGCGTATTAGCTGGAATTGTCGAGAGCAAGCTATCTCATTGGATGCGAATATCTTGGGATAGATATTTGCTGCTGCATAGGAGATATGCTGCAGATTTGTAGGAGATTTAAAAGGTTGAAGATTTAAAAAGATTTTAGGAGAAAATCTATTTTAATATTCAGTTTTAAATAACAAATCTGGGAGATATTGCAGCAAGTCCAAGACCAATTCAAGGAGCTATATAAAGCGCACAAGACCAAAGGAAAGGGTACAGAAATACAGAGAGAAGATTAAGAGCATAGACTGAGTGTCTTAAGTATTTTGTACGAGTTGTATAACCAGAATTCTAGGGTGAATTGCTGTGTCGTATTCTATCCTCTCTAGAAGCTGTGAAGCAATAGAGAGTGGTTGCTTGATCGAAGTTGTGAAGTAAGATCAAGGTTACTCAAAGTGGTTACTTTGAGTGTTTGTAAGGGATTGAGTGGTGTTCTCATACCTAAGTGGTTTCTTAGGTAGGAAGTCATTAGTAGAGTATAAGTTTAGGAGATTGTCAATGGGTCGTTGAGTCTGTAAATTATATCTACAAGTAGTGAATTCCATCCCTGGCTTGGTAGCCCCCAGAGTAGGTTGGTTGTAACCGAACAGGGTCAACAATTCTTGGTGTTATTTTACTATTATTGTTGTCCATTGTGCAGAGTGTGTTGTTGTGACATCCCACCTTAACATCACAAGTCTGATACCAGAATTTCATTTATTTAAAAGCACAAAAAATAATTTGACAAGTAAATTCTTTTTTGTTTTATTTCAAGAATCATTGATCATGTTAAACGTCATTCTGTCAAGTTAAAACAAATAAGAATTATAAACAAAAGCACAAGGGCTCAAATTTTATTGATAGAAGGGAAATCAGCCAAGTGCGTGATTCCAAAGAGTATGTACAAAGTTAGAAAACGGTAATTTACAGGGAAAAGGGCTACGTTGAAACATAACGATCACTATCCTTCTACCAACTTTGAATTCTGGACATTTCGATCTTCTGTCGAAGATGACTTTGACTAGAGTTCTTCTGAAGAGTGGCATCACTGCTGCTGGGAACTTACCCTTTTGTCAGACGTAGTTACATTCCATGAATCCCTAATTTTTGTCTGGATTGTACTTTGAGATTTCCAATCCACCGGGATGATTTTTGATGATGTCTCTAATTTTTACCTAGACCGCCCTTTCGGGTTTTCAATCCACTGAGACATTTTTTTTATTTAGGCGAAGTATTTCTTGACTACATCAACGTTTGTGGGGTAGGCAAATTCTTCTCCATCCATGATCGCGAGTCTCAAGGCGCCGTCTAAGAAAGATTTCGTGACCATGTAGGGACCGTCGTAATTCAGAGTCCATTTTCCCCGAGAATCAGTGAGAAATGATTGTATCTTTTTGAGCACGAGGTCTCCCTTCTTGAAGACACAAGGTCGGATGTTTCTGTCAAAAGCTTTCTTGATTCTTTGTTGATACAACTGACCGTGGCATAGAGTCGTTATTCGCTTTTCTTCGATTAGATTCAAGTCATCGTGTCGACTTTGACACCACTCAGCTTCTGTTAACTTGGCTTCCATCAATACCCAGATTGATGGGATCTCTACTTCTATGGGGAGCACTGCTTCCATGCCATACACTAGAGAGAATGGGGTTGCCCTTGTTGAAGTGCGAACGGATATCCGATAACCGTGAAGAGAAAAGGGTAGCATTTCGTGCCAGTCTTTGTAGGTTACAACCATCTTTTGACCGATCCTTTTGATGTTCTTATTAGCTACTTCTACCGCTCTGTTCATCTTGGGCCGGTAGGGAGATGAATTAAGGTGTTCGATCTTGAACTCAGCACACCACTTTTTCATCATCTTATTGTTCAAGTTAGATCCATTATCAGTAATGATCTGGCTCCGAATACCATAACGGCAGATGAGATTGTTTTTGATGAAGCGGACTATCACTTGTCTGGTCACATTGGCGTATGACGCTACCTTGACCCACTTGGTGAAATAGTCAATGGCTACTAGAATGAACCAATGTCCATTTGAAGCCTTGGGTTCAATCATGCCAATGATGTTGATTCCCCATATAGAAAAAGGCCATGGGGAAGAAAGAACTTTGAGATGCGTTGGCGGTACATGGATCTTGTCTGAGTATATCTGACACTTATGACACTTTCTTATGTATTTGTAGAAGTCGGATTCCATTGTCAACCAATAGTACCTAGCTCTTATAATTTTTCTCGCCATTGTATGTCTGTTGGCATGCGTGCCAAAGGAACCTTCATGAATTTCTTTCACCAGTAAGTTTGCTTCTGATATGTCCACACATCGGAGCAGGACCAAGTCAAAGTTTCTCTTTTAGAGAGTGTCAGCGCTCAGGACAAAATTTCCAGACAATCTTCTGAGGGTCTTTTTATCTTTTCCGGATGCCCCAGGTGGGTAATCCTATTTCTGAAGGAAGCATTTGATATCGTGATACCAAGGTTTGTCATCTATGACTACTTCGATCGCGAAGATGTAAGCGGGCCATTTTAGGCGCATGATGTCGATCTTCGGTAAGTCATTCCATTGACCTACAGTAATCATGGAAGAGAGAGTGGCTAGTGCATCAGCCATGTGATTTTCCTCACGAGGGATGTGATGAAACTCAACTCGGTTGAAGAAAGGTAACAACCTTCTTGCGTAGTCTTTGTAAGGAATCAATCCTGATTGGTATGTGTTCCAATCTCCTTTGATCTGATTGATAACCAGGGTTGAATCGCCATAAACATCCAAGTTCTTGATCCTTAAGGCGATCGCTTCTTCGAGACCCATGATACAAGCTTCGTATTCGGCCTCGTTGTTCGTACACTTGAATGTCAGTCGGGCGGTGAAAGGAATATGGGTACCCTGAGGGGTTATGATGATTGCTCCAATTCCATTTCCATATTGATTAATAGCTCCGTCGAAGATAAGTCCCCACTAGGATTCTGGTTCTGGCCCTTCATTGGGTAGTGGTTCATCGCAATCTTTCATCTTTAAGTACATGACATCTTCGTCTGGGAAGTCAAATCCGACTGATTATTGATTGTCAATCGGTTGGTGAGCCAAATGATTGGCTAAAACACTTCCTTTAACGACTTTTTGAGAGAGGTACTTGATGTCGTATTATGATAACAACATCTACCAACGGGCAATTCTTCCCACGAGAGCAGGTTTTTCGAAAAGATACTTGATTGGATCCATTTCGGAGATTAACCAAGTAGTGTGGCGAATCATGTACTGGCGAAGACGTTTAGCTTCCCAAGCCAAAGCACAGCAAGTTTTCTCAAGCATAGCGTACCGAGTTTCGCAGTCGGTGAATTTCTTGCTCAAATAGTAGATGGCAAACTCTTTTATTTTGGTTTCGTCCTGTTGGCCAAGTACACAACCCATTGAGTTTTCCGAGATTGTTAGGTAGATGATCAGTGGTCTTCCTTCCACTGGAGGTGATAGAATAGGTGGATTCTGTAACACCCCAATTTAAATTATTAATCGTCGTGTTATTATTTCTGTTTGTTGGGCTTTGTTAAGGGTGTGCGGTTGAGTGCAGGGGAAGGTATATCTTTAATAGAGGTGTTGGAGTGGTAAATTAATATTAGATAATTAAGAGATGCATCTAGTAATGATAAAATAATGAGAATATTAGTATTATTATTATTATTATTATTATTATTATTATTAAGAAAATTTAATTAAAAATCTAATTAAGGGGAATTAGAGAGGTTTAGTGGAGAGGAGGTTAATTTCACGTAAAACAAGAAAAAGAGAGAAAGAAGAACAAGGAAGAGGAAGGGGTGCTAGGGAAAGGATTTCTTCTCAATTTTATCTAGATTTCTGAACAATTCGAGGTAAGGGGGGAGAACGGGTTCATATTTGGTGATTAAATCGTATAAGGGTAGTGGGGAGTCCTTAACCCCGTAGGATTTTGTCTGATTTTGTGGTGTTGTATGATTTTGGTGTCTATATGTGAATCCATGTTGAAATTCGTGTAGTTGAATTGCTAATTCGATGTTATATGGGTGTTGTTGCTGTTGTTTGAACATGACTGTTGTAGATCTTAATTTTGGTACAGTTTAGGGAGAGGAAATTAACTCTAAGACCTGTAATTCTTGATTAGTAATACTAAGTACAAGAGAGAAGATGAACAATAGGACCTAAAATCATTGTAGAATTCATTTTAAGACTGGTTTGGGGTGAAAACTAGTAAAATTCGTAGCAGAACATAGTCTGGTGTGGAAAATGGTAAATTGCGTAATGGATCTGGCCATATGCGTATGAGGGGTGCTGTTACGCGTAAGGCTGGCGGGAGAAGGAGTCATTATGCGTAAGGAGAGGCCACAAGGAGGATTGGGCACGGCCCTTTGCCCATACGCGTAAGGGTATTGTTATGGTAGGCAAGGCAATACGTATATGGGGGTGGTCGTACGCGTATGCAGATCTGGAATTTGACACTGAAGGAAAAATGGGTCTCTGGCCATACGCATATGAAGCTGGGCAATACGCGTATGGTAAGGCGAGGCAGGACGCCTTACGCGTCTGGTACGCGCAGGAGGGCGCGAGGGAGCTAGTCATTACGCGTATGACCCAGGTCATTACGCGTTCGGACAGTGTTAGCACAAAATTTTACCGTTTCACGATTTCTTTCCCGTTTTCGCGTCTGATTTGGTTTCTCTTGGTTTGAGAGTTTGGGATTGGGAGTCATATGCTGAGTAATACACAATTGGTGATGAAAATTGTTAATTTTATAATTTTTAGGAATTAATTAGTGTTTGGTAAGTTATGGTGACTTGTGAGGGTTCAATGATTATGGTGCAAGTGGGAATGATTATGTGTCTCATGGGTGATCAGGAGGATCGTAACTATGTATGTCTATTATTATACATGTGTGTTATATATATGCTTGTTGTGATCAGGAGGATCCTGAATTTGTGTATCATTTGTTATACATGTGTGTTATGTGTATCTCTTGTATGATCAGTAGGATCGTGTAGATGTATGAATGTGTCATACATGTGTTGTTATGTGCATTGAGTCCTGCATACATATTATTGGTGGGATGGATCATTGCTCAGGAGGAGTGTATGTGATTCATCCAAACTCCCTTGAGGAGTGTGGTGGGATAAATCATTGCCAAGTAGGGGTGTATGTGATTTCTCAGGGTTCGATTGAATGAACCATGGTGATGTTGATACCACATGCATTGCATTGTTAATATGTTGATTGTTGGTGATTGAATATGACAGTAGGTCGTGATTATATGTTGTTGTTGTTGGTGTGAGATACTACCTCCTTATATGTATTATTCGACTTTTTATATTGAATGTAGTTCTCACCCCTCTGTTGTTGTTGTGTCTGTGCTTCTTCGGAAGTACAGATATTCAGGTGTCAGGTTAGTGCTTGGAGCTTGTGTAGCTTGTTCGAGTTTAGAGAGTTGCTTTGATACGTAACACAGGATTTGGGGGGGGGGGGGGGTTTACCATTTGTTTTATGTTGTATACTTGTTACGTATCTTTCAATTGATGAAAATTATGGTGGACCACGATTAGGTGGAGATTTTGGTGTTATTGGCAGATGGCCGTAAATTGAATAATTGAATAGCTTTTCCGCTGTTTGATTTTATTAAAATAAAGGAGATTTGTTTTGTTGATTTTAAGATGTGGCATCCTACTTTGGTGTGGAAACTCTGATTTATTTCATATATTTTGTTTATTTTGAAAAAATGGGAAAGTGGGGTGTTACAATTGGTATCAGAGCAGGTCGATCCGTCCGGCCAGGTTGTCTAGTATGAGTTGTGTCGTGGTATACGACATGTGTGTAGAACATTGTCGGTACGTGCTTGTTTTCTAACTGGTTGGTTGCAGGAGTTGAGGTTGAGATAAGTGGGGGAGAAGCTGGTGCTTCTCCAGGATGCTTCCACTCTGGAAGGACGGATTGGTAAGTAATGGAGTGTTATCATAGTTGGTGAGGGAGGGTCTATACTTCATCAGGATGATCGGCTGTCTATGAACAAATTGGGGAACTGATCACCCTCAATCTCTTGTTGATACTAGTCAGAAATCAAGATGAAGGGATAGATGCACCTTGACAGTTAAGATAGCAGGGGATGTGGAAGATGGTTGTGTTGAGTCGGTAGAGATCTTTATTATCTAGAAGAGGATGTAGAAGAGAAGTACTTGTCGGTCAAGTTGAAGAATATCTCCGAGGAGGGACAATCAGGTATGGTTAATGATTGTTTGTCAGGGGGTAGAGAACAAGGTGATGGCTGGAAAGAGGCCAGTGTGGGGTAATCCTTGATGTCTTTCTGAGGTGTGGATCCGAATTGGATAATGGTAGGGAACTGGTATTGTTGTGTGCTGAGCGAACGGGTGAATACTTATCAGGCGAAGCCTCAGTGTATTAACGTTTGCGTTGTGATGAGTTAGTAGTGAAGTTGCATGTGTCGAGTTTCTGGTTGTTTATGAATTTCTTTTTTTTTGGATTTATTTTCAGGCGAGATAAGTGGATCATAAGCACGTTAAGAAGATAGAGGTGATTATTGATCCAACACTTGGTACGAGTCTGATGTCAATGACTCCGTACAGAAAGTAGATACAGGGTGTGTTTGTGGAGGATATGAATTAAACCGTCAGGATTTTTTGATGGTATTTGAGTATTTCGAATCGGAGGAAGATCACGCAGAGCATATGAGAATTGCTTTGTAGGTGCAGAAGGATAATGAATTGTTCGCAAGTTTCGAATTGGGAGTTTTGATTGTAAACGGTGAGTTTATTGGAACAAATTATTTTTGGTAAGGGTATTGTGGTAGATCCATCAGAAATTAGCGCAGTGCTTCAGTGGAAAACCTTTGGAAGACAACGACGGGGACTAAGAGTGTCTTGGACTTAGTAGGTTATCATTGAAGATTCTTATATCGGAAAATGAGGCGGATTTGAGGTTTTGGTATGTTGGTCAGGTCGGGATGTCTCTGGGGGGGAAAACTCTTAGGCCAATAAAACAAGATGTTTGCTATGTTTGTGATAGTATCGTTCTAGAATTGGCACGAAAGCCACAGTAAAGGGATGCCCGTTGTGCATGATTCCCAGATGTGGTTCCAGATGGAATAACAAGCGTGATGTGTATAAGAGTATTGAGGCTATGGGGAGCAGACTTAGAGTTTGGATGAGTGTTGGAATTCTTAGGGTTTTAGGGCGTTAATGGAAATTTTGAGAAAACCCTTGGGTGTGGATGTAATATTGAGATTGAGAGTTCTTTTTGGTTGATTGTTGATACATGTTAGAAATTGTGGAATGTGGATTGTTCAGAGAATGAAATTGTGTATGGATTACTGACAGTTGAATGAGGTAACGATTGAGAATAAGTGTACACTTTCAAGAATGGAGGGTTGGAATGGTTTGGTTGAGTTTGATTGGAATTACAATGGTTTGGAACGTTTGATAAGAGTGGTGAATTTTTGTGGGTCGAGGCTTTGATCGATTTCATGTGACTGGTTATGTTTGTTATCGTCGGAATGGGTTGTTATTTACTCGGTTAAGCTTGTATATGAATCTGGACAAGATGGGATGAGTTCGGAGTGGTGTTCATTAGGGAGATTCAGATCTAATATAAAGTCAGAAGGAGACTATGTAGGGTGTTGGAGAATTGAGTTGCAAGTGTTGAAAAGAAAGGAATTTTTATACTAAATTATTCAAGTGAGGATTTTGGTTAAAAAGGTTCCTTTTCTTGGATATGTTATAGTATTGTTATGGATCCATCGGAAGTAGATGCAGTTCTACAATGAGAGGCTCCGAAGTCGGTAAAGGTGATTAGAAGCTTTTGGACTTTAGTTGGTTATTACCGGAGGTTATGGAAGGCTCTTCCAAGTTAGAATTTTTGTTACATCAGTTGACTTGCAAGGGGTAAGTCGTTTTCTTTGGATGTTCATTGTGAAGAAGTTTGAGAGGGCTAAAGTAGAATTTGTTTGCGGCTCCAGTTTTCTTCTTCGTGATCCTAATAAACCATTGTGAGGTATTGGAATGTGTCCATGACGAATTTAGTCAGTGTGTTAATGTAGGATGGTAAAGTCGTCGCTTAAGCTTTACGACAATTGAGAATTCATAATTTCAAGATGGCAGCGGTTATTTTTGTGTTGAGGATCTGGCAATATTATTTTTATGGTTTTGAATTCAAAGTGTTTAGCAATCACAAGAATATTGAGTACCTGTTTGGTCGGAAATAATAGAGTATGAGACAACGAGGACGATTGAGATTCCGGATGAGTTATGACCATAGCTGGAATTATCCTATTAGAGAAGTTAGTGTCGTGACAAATGAGTTAAGTTGGAAGTTTTATACATGTCTGTTTTGATGGCCAGATGGATTATAATTATTTGAGCAGTTCAGAGACTTGCGTCTGGTGTGTGAGATAACACAGCAGAGTGTGAGGTTGGGTATGTTAGTAATGAACTATGATTTTTCTAGTGAAGATTAGAGAGAGTCAAAAGTTGGATATGACTTTGGTAAATTTGATTGTTGCAAGTAATCAGAGTGCACATCGAAAGCGTGATATGGTACCTTTCGTATGTGTGTGCGTAACGGGTAAGAGTTCATAGGTTGAACAGTGGAAAAATGTAGGAATGATGAGACTATTGGACATTTCAGAATGGAAGTAGAAAAGGTTAAAAATTATTCTTGGACTATTAAGTAGAGGGATGTTTTAGTCTTATGCTGATTGGTGAATCGTAGCATTGTTGTAATAATATTGTGTGACAAAGATGTTGATATCACGGTTATGTGGAGGTTGTTGAAACAATGTTGTGTCGTGGAACTTTATGTTCTTGTTTTTGTTGTTGCCTCGTTGCCTATGGTGATGGTTCGAGTTCGAGTGGCTAATTCCTGTGGTGGGGAATTAGGAAGAGGTTACATATGGTGAGGGTAACGATCTTTGCGTGGTCGTAACTTGAGTATTCTTTGGGTCGTGAATTAGTCTTCAAGGGCATTGTATGGGCATTGCATCTTGTCGTTGTTGTAGTTGCTGTTAGCAAGGTCGTCTGTTAGTTTATGTCATTCATGGTGTACCTTTTGTTGGTATGATTATTGGTTTTCGATTGTGAGAGTTGTACCTGGAGTGATTCATTCCGTTATATTTTTTAGGACGAAAATAATTTAAGTGGGGGAGAGTTGTAACACCCCAATTTAAATTATTAATCGTTGTGTTATTATTTCTGTTTGTTGGGCTTTGTTAAGGGTGTGCGGTTGAGTGCAGGGGAAGGTATATCTTTAATAGAGGTGTTGGAGTGGTAAATTAATATTATATAATTAAGAGATGCATCTTGTAATGATAAAATAATGAGAATATTATTATTATTATTATTATTAAGAAAATTTAATTAAAAATCTAATTAAGGGGAATTAGAGAGGTTTAGTGGAGAGGAGGTTAATTTCACGTAAAATAAGAAAAAGAGAGAAAGAAGAACAAGGAAGAAGAAGGGGTGCTAGGGCAAGGATTTCTTCTCAATTTTTTCTAGATTTCTGAACAATTCGAGGTAAGGGGGGAGAACGGGTTCATATTTGGTGATTAAATTGTATAAGGGTAGTGGGGAGCCCTTAACTCCGTAGGATTTTGTCTGATTTTGTGTTGTTGTATGATTTTGGTGTCTATATGTGAATCCATGTTGAAATTCGTGTAGTTGAATTGCTAATTCGATGTTATATGGGTGTTGTTGTTGTTGTTTGAACATGATTGTTGTAGATCTTAATTTTGGTACAGTTTAGGGAGAGGAAATTAACTCTAAGACCTATAATTCTTGATTAGTAATAATAAGTACAAGAGAGAAGATGAAAAATAGGACCTAAAATCAACGTAGAATTAATTTTAGGACTGGATTAGGGTGAAAACTAGTGAAATTCGTAGCAGAACATAGTCTGGTGTGGAAAATGGTAAATTGCGTAATGGATCTGGCCATACGCGTATGAGGGGTGTTTTTACACGTAAGGCTGGCGGGAGAAGGAGTCATTATGCGTAAGGAGAGGCCACGAGGAGGAGTTGGCACGGCCCTCTGCCATACGCGTAAGGGTGCGCGTATGGTAGGCAAGGCAATACGCGTATGGGGGTGGCTGTAAGTGTATGCAGATCTGGAATTTGATACTGAAGGAAAAATGGGTCTCTGCCCATACGCGTATGAAGCTGGGCAATACGCGTATGATAAGGCAAGGCAGGACGCCTTACGTGTCTGGTACGCGCAGGGGGGGCGAGGTAGCTAGTCATTACGTGTATGACTCAGGTCATTACGCGTACGGACAACGTGAGCACAAAATTTCACCGTTTCACGATTTCTTTCCCATTTTCGCGTCTTATTCGTTTTCTCTTGGTTTGAGAGGTTGGGATTGAGAGTCAGATGCTGAGTAATACACAGTTGGTGATGAAACTACTTAATTTTATAATTTTTAGGAATTAATTAGTGTTTGGTAAGTTATGGTGACTTGTGAGGGTTCAATGATTATGGTGCAAGTGGGAATGATTATGTGTCTCATGGGTGATCAGGAGGATCGTAACTATGTATGTCTTTTATTATACATATGTGTTATATGTATGTTTGTTGTGATCAGGAGGATCGTGAATTTGTGTATCATTTGTTATACATGTGTGTTATGTGTATCTCGTGTGTGATCAGTAGGATCATGTAGATGTATGAATGTGTCATACATGTGTTGTTATGTGCATTGAGTCATGCATACATATTATTGGTGGGATGGATCATTGCTCAGGAGGAGTGTATGTGATTCATCCGAACTCCCTTGAGGAGTGTGGTGGGATAAATCATTCCCAAGTAGGGGTGTATGTGATTTATTCGGGTTCGATTGAATGAACCATGGTGATGTTGGTACCACATGCATTGCATTGTTAATATGTTGATTGTTGGTGATTGAATATGACAGTAAGTCGTGATTATATGTTATTGTTGTTGGTGTGAGATACTACCTCCTTATATGTATTATTCGCCTTTTTATATTGAATGTAGTTCTCACCCCTCTGTCGTTGTTGTGTCTGTGCTTCTTCAGAAGTACAGATATTCAGGTGCCAGGTTAATGCTTGGAGCTTGTGTAGCTTGTTCGAGTTTAGAGAGTCGCTCTGATACGTAACACGGGATTTGGGGGTTTTTACCATTTGTTTTATGTTGTATACTTGTTACGTATCTTTCAATTGATGAAAATTATGGTGGACCACGATTAGGTAGAGATTTTGGTGTTATAGGCAGATGACCGTAAATTGAATAATTGAATAACTTTTATGTTGTTTGATTTTATTAAAATAAAGGAGATTTGTTTTGTTGATTTTAAGATGTGGCATCCTACTTTGGTGTGGAAACTCTGATTTATTTCATATATTTTGTTTATTTTGAAAAAATGGGAAAGTGGGGTGTTACAGATTCAAAAGGTATTCCTTGATATTGTCGAAGGCGGTTGGGAAATCTTTTGTCCAAACACAGTCCTGATTCTTTTTGAATAATTTGAAGATTGGCGCGCATGTCGCGGTCATGAGAAATATAAATCTGGAAATGTAATTCAGATGTCCCACAAATTCTCTGACTTATTTTTTAGTTTTCGGAGAAAGCATTTCTTGGATGGCCCTGACCTTGTCAGGATTAACCTTAATGCCCTTCTGGCTGACGATGAACCCTAGCAGTTTCCCTGAACGGACACCAAAGGTGCACTTGTTGGGATTTAAGCGGAGTTTGTACTTTTGTAACCGCTCAAATAGTTTTGACAGATGGGTGACATGCTCCTCCTCTATTTTAGATTTGGCAATCATGTCGTCGACATATACCTCTATCTCTTTATGTATCATGTCATGAAACAGAGTAGTCATGGCCCGTTGATAAGTTGCCCCGGCGTTCTTCAGACCGAACGACATTACCTTGTAACAAAATGTGCCCCATGGGGTGATAAAGGAAGTTTTCTCCATATCTTTCGGCGTCATTTTGATCTGATTATAGCCTGAGAATCCTTCCATGAAGGAGAAAACTTTGAATGTTGCTGTACTGTCTACCATCATGTTTATGTGTGGTAAGGGAAAGTCATCCTTTGGACTAGCTTTGTTTAGATCCCTGTAGTCTACACACATTCTAACCTTTCCATCCTTTTTCGGAACTGACACTATGTTGGCTAACCATTGAGGATATTCTGATGTGGCGAGGAAACCCGCGTTGATCTTTTTTTGTACTTCCTCTTTGATTTTAATAGCCATGTCCGGGTGAGTTCGTCTTAACTTTTGTTTCACCGGGGGACAATCCGATTTTAACGGTAGATGATGTTCCAGGATGCTAGTATCCAACCCTGGCATGTCCTGATAGGACTCGGCAAATACATCGGGAAACTCTTTGAGAAGCTTTATCAAACTTTCTTTGATAGTCGAACTGAGCAGTGCCCTAATCTTGACTTCTTTTCTCTCTTCTTCTGAACCCAAGTTAACTGTTTCCAATAACTCCTTGTGAGGTTCAATAGTCCTTTCCTCTTGTCTGAGTAATCGGGAGATCTCTTCTGGAATTTCTTCATCATTTTCTTCTTCAGACCCAAATACTGGGAACTCAAAGTTGGGAAAAGGCATTCGATCGCGTGTTTCAACGGGGTGTCAAACAAGCAGTCTGCAAGACGTGATGATTCGTTTTTAAAAAGAGATAGAGAGAAAGCAAGAGTGCAGTGTATTTTTTTTTTTTGAAAAATGCTCGATTTATTAGAGTTGTTTTTTAGGATTACCATTTTCTGAAAAAGCAAAAAGAGAAAACAACAATGAAATGCGGAAATTACAAAATGACATTATTTTATTTATGATCAGTAGATTCTTGAAACTAAAACCCTATAAAACAAAACTCTGTCGCTCCGGAAAAAGAGAAGAGGAACATTTACAGAAAATGAGCCCTATCAAAACATTCATTTCACCTGGGCAGGGTGAAAGGTTAAAGATGGCAATTACTTAGACTGGTGAACGACTTTCAGAACATCAACAACGACCCATTGGCGGCAAACTTCTCGGTGAATCACAAAGTCTGGTACCTTCTTTCTTGGCTTGTCCTCAGAAATGACGCTGATTTCTAACGGAGCAAGATTGTTGGAATCTGTTTCCCAGACGGAGTTGTTGTATGAAAATTCTTCAGCTGTATTTTTCATAGTGCCTGTACCTTCAGGGAGATTTCCCCATCTAGTTGGCTGGATGTCTTCGAACCTGATACGAGAGCTTTCCGGAGCGGTGTACTTGACCAGGAAGTCATATTTGCCACTCGGTTGTCCTAAGGTGTCCCACGTTTCTGCAGAATTAGATGAGTCGTCTCTTTCAATGACGTTGACCTCGGGAAAAGCAAAGTTGATAAAGTTTTGTCCTGCAGTCTTTGCAAATTCATCGTCGTACTGAATATTTTCGAAATGCCCTGGGTAATGATCCCATGATTATGTGGGGACACAGGTATTCTCTTCAATGATGCTTAGCTGGTAAGCGTCGTTCGGCTGACTCTTTTGCCCCAAGTCTCCAGGGTACGGCTGCCAGATAGGCAGACCATCCATTGGGCCAAAATGATCAAAGTTGTCTTTCATCGGAGTCTCTTCCTCCAATGAGTTTGGCGGAGCACGACATCCTTCCGTGTCATAATCTTCGTAGATCATTCGGATGTCTGTCCTTGGTATATCTCGCGGGCTCTGTGAGGGATAGCAAAATGGCGTATGCATTTCGTACTGAGATATATAGTCATTCTTATTGAGATAAGACTTCCATTCTTCATCTGTATCGGAGGAGTCACCCTCATTGATGGTATGTACTTCTTGATACACTAGGTGAAGGAAACCTCCACTGTGGAAGAAGTCTTGAATGGGACGAAGACTCTCATCGTGAGTAGCAGTCTGGGTACAGGTTGAGGAAAACCCAAGACCCTTCTTCGTTTCGTTGTCAGTAGGAATAACAAGCTGCCCCCATCCTTTTGCATTATTATTTTTGATAACTTCGAGAGCATCTTTGTATGAGGAAATTGAAGTTCCCTTTTCGGATTGATTCTCATTGCTCACCGAAAGTGCCTGGAACTGGGTTCTGATATCCTCCTCTGGTTCTACACAGTGAGAGGATGATAAATTGCTTACGATTAAGGCTTGCTCACCGTAAACGGTGACCAGTTGGTCGTTCTTGATGAACTTTAGCTACTGGTGAAGTGTCGAAGTGACTGCCCAGCCTGATGTATCCAAGGTCTTCCTAATAAACAACTGTATGCTGCCCGGATGTCCATGACCTGGAAAGTGACCTGGAAAGTGTGAGGACCGATAGTTATGGGAAGGTCGACTTCACCGATAACTGTTTTTCTGGATCTGTCAAATGCTTTAACGATGACTTCGCTGCCTCTCACAGGAGGTCCTTGAAATGATAATTGTGTTAAACTAGACTTCGACATAACATTTAGGGCTGACCCTGTGTCTAATAGAACACTAGCTAAGGCATCGTCCTGATAGTTGACTGTAATATTAAGTGCCATGTTATGATTTTTGCCTTCCTCTAGAAATTCTTCATCACTGAATCCTAATTTGTTGCAGGAAGTGATGTTTGAGATGATGTTATCGAATTGTATTATCTTAACATCCTGTTCCACAAAAGCCTATTCTAAGACCTTCTGTAGAGCCTCTCTGTGAGCTTCAAGACTGAGCAAAAGTGATAACAGCGAGATTCTGGAAGGAGTTTGCAACAGTTGATCAACAATGTTGTACTCGCTTTTCTTGATGAGCTTCAGCATCTCATCGTTGTTTTTTGAAAAATCGGAATTACTGGATTGACCAACTGGTTGATTTGGAACTTCTGCTTGAGGTTCCTTTTCTTTGGTAGCATTTCCAACTCCTCGATTGAAGATTCGATCGCTCTGTGTTACTCGACTGATGTCTGTAATGTTCACGACGGAGGGTAATGGAATTTACTTTCCATTCTCAATTGTTGTTGCACCGTACTTGTAAGAGATAGCCCTAGTTGATTCGTACGATATCGGTCATGGCAAATAAATGACTACAGGAGCCTTATGGTTCTTCTGACCATTGTAGACAATCTCAATTGGTTCCTGGTTAAGAACCTTTCTACTGTCCGGAGGAATTCTCGATTCGTCAATCAAAGGAATGATGGCGCAAACATCTTTGGTCCTTTTGTGATCAGAGATCATGATAACATCCTGAATTTGGTCAGCTAGATATTCTGGCATCATAGAGATTGACCCAGAACTTGAACATGGTTGAGTTTCTCAGCGGTCCATCTGATTTTGAAGGGCCACTCGTATGAGGTAGCATCCTTGATTATCCTCTGAGCAAACTCCACAACGCCCATAATTATGTGGTGGCACCCGACCACGTCCGCTTTGTATGCAATGTAACCTTACTAGATCTGTCTTTATTGACCGACCATCCTGACTCTGATGCCTAGTAGGGTTCCCGTTGGTCATACTGATTTGTTGTGTGTTTTCATCTTGATAGATCGGAAGCCAACAGTGGTCCCTCAAGTGTTGAAGTGTCCTTTGGACAAAGGCACAACCCTGGTCGTCTTCACAGCATGCTCTGTAGCTCTGATAATCATGTGATACCAGGAAGCCGAACTGGACCTACTTAGTATGTAACTCCACTAAGCTAGTATTCATTAAGCGAATATCGAAGATCTGAATCATATTAACTTGATAATGATTTCTATCGCGGTAATCTTGAATCCATCCAAGATTCATCTGCCGCTGGAGGGCCTCTTGTACAAAAGAGCATCCCTGATTGTTTACCGAGCAAATCAGACAAGAATCATAACCGTGTCGTGGCAGATTATGATGTTGGCTTTTCCTTGAGTGCATTGCCACCAAGTTGACATTCATCACACGGATGTTGTGGTTCTGAATGATGTTGGAATTTGTGTAAGTCATATTGACCCCACGGATTCGGTGATCCTGGATCCATCTGAGATCCATCTGTTCCGGTAGAGCTGATTGCACTACCGAACATCCTTGATTGTTTTTAGAGAAGATATCACATTGATGATAATTGTGAGATGGTATATGGCCATATCCGCTCTACTGACAATGCATCTTAACCAGGTTGGTTTTTAACAAGAGTGCATCGTGAATTTGATAGCTGTGATTAGATCCTTCTTCTATCAAATTTACCGCAACTTTCTCGTGCGGAGGCAACGGGTTTGTGAGAGCATTCGGATTTGTATCCTTGAAGGATAAGACCCCGTTCCTAATAAGTTTTTGCACGTCTGATTTGAAACCGAGACAGTTTTCTATGTTATGCCCTGGTCCTCCTTGATGGTAAGGGCAAGCTTGATCCGCTTTGTACCAAAAAGATGAATTTTCCGGTATTGGAAGAGGAGACCTAGTTTGGACGTGTCCTTTGACCAGTAATAGTGGAAACAGTTCTGCGTACAACATGGGTATATGGTTAAACCCTGGTCGTGTTGTACGGTTGTTGTTGTATGGAGGACGAGTCTGCTGAAGAGACTATTATGTCCTTTGCTGAAATTGTTGTTGATTCGGTTGGCTCTAAGCAACCTGAGGTTGATACATTGGAATAGGCGCGGGGCTGATAGCAGGAGTTAAAGCTGCTACTGGTTGGTACCGTTGTCTTTGTTTTCCCATAGAAAGAGTTACCGTATCATTTTGTACTGCTTGATGGTTTTTCTCCCTTGGCTAAACGTCCTTCCCGGACTGTTTCCTCAAGGCGTACCCCCACGCCGACCATTTTAGTAAAGTCACTGGGTGCAGTGGCAACCATTCGGTCATAGTAAAATGAACCTAATGTTTTCAAAAAGATCTTTATCATCTCTTTTTCTTCAAGAGGCGGACAAATCTGGGCGGCAATTTCACGCCATCTCTGAGCATATTCCTTAAAGGTTTCTTTGTCCTTCTGTGACATTGCCCGAAGTTGATCTCTGTCTGGTGCCATGTCTAGGTTATACTTGTACTGCTGAACGAAGGCAGCGCCAAGATCTCTAAAAGTGACGATCGTGGTGCAGTTCAAACCCATGTACCATTTGAGTGCGGCACTAGTTAAACTATCTTGGAAGTAGTGGATCAGTAGCTGTTGATTCTCTGTCTGAGTTGACATCTTTCGAGCGTACATCACCAGATGACTTTGAGGGCAAGAGTTACCCTTGTATTTATCAAATTTGGGAACCTTGAACTTGTGCGAAATTTTCACATTAAGGACCAAACAAAGGTCTGCCGCATCCTTTCCAAATAGATCCTGAGCGCGAATGGTATGCAGCTCCTTCTGCATTTCCAGAAAATGTTTATGGAATTCATTCATTCTGTCATGTACATCCTCTTTTCCAACAGAAAGTATTTGTGGAACCTATCCTTCCGGGACAGTGTGTACCACGGGTGGTGGCACAGTCAATATGACAGTGACTTTAGGCGCTTATCCATCCCGAAGTTTGTAACCTTCAGGAGTTGCTGTCATCCCTCTTGCGTCTTCACCTTCCCGAAGTCTATAACCTTCAGGAGTTACTGTCATTGCTCTTGCTTCTTCACCTCGCCGAAGTTTGTAACCTTTAGGACCAACGATTCCTACTACAGTTTCCGGATCATCCGTGATCGGCGGAATATATCCTTCCGGGATATAGTTGAGAGGCATGCCCCAGGGCTGACCCTTAGGCATGTTGTATCGAGCATCATACTTTCCCACGATAGGTGTAGATGTGATCTCTGAGATCACAGTTTACTGTTGTTGCCCCTGAGCTGCTCCCAAGGATTGCATGTCACTTTGAAGTTTCCTTAAATCCTCCATTAGAGCGTCGATTTCTTCTTTTAGCTCTCTGTTCTCTTCCTCGAGTTCTGTCATTCTCTTTTGTCGATTGGACCGAGTATTATACGGATGAGACAGTTTTGACTCTAGAATCGGGACACAAACGTGAGATTCGTAGATAAGGAGAATACGCGGTGAGAATGATGAATGCAATGATTATATTAATTAATTTTTGCTTAATCAAAATAAACTTCGACAATTGGATTGCAAATATCAAACAGTGGGGAAACCCCGTTTTATTAAATTCGGAAGATTGTGGAAATGGAAATACAGTAATTTACAAAGTTTTGAAGAAGGAAATCTAAACTTGTAGATCTTAAGTCCTCTCTCAAGAGAGCTCAGATGCTAGCTCTGGTACTTTCCTTTTCTTTGACCGGGGCTGCTGAGCCGTTGTCGGGTTGTTATTCCTTTGCCAAGTGAAAGGAGTGAGAAAATTCCTTTGGTGTTCTTGATTTTCTATAGCATGTTGCTCTAAAATCTCAATCAGAGCATCCTTTTCTTTTAACAGCTGTTGTATTTGGTTACACTCTACGTTAAGAATGCGGTACTTGTTCTTCCAAGACTTCCTCTCTTATTGAACTTTGTTGAGCGTGACCTGAAGCTTTTCCGTACTAGACATAAAGTACATTGCAGATTCCTTTAGCGGAAGAACTCCTTGACGAGGTTAAGGCATCTTTAACTTGAGAGCTCTGGTTTGTATCCAGTGGAGATAAGGGTCCACAGAGATACAATTTGGTTTTCCCAAAGAATCTCGTCATTTCTTATGAACGTGCTTCCAAGCATGCACTATTTCTGTCTTTAGTGCTCTGTCATTTTCTCCTTCCTTGAAGAAAAGGCCTTCCAGATGGACATTAGGTGGGACATGTCGCATTGGGTATCCAAATTGATGACGAACTAAAATCAGATGATAATTGATCCCTCCTTTAGTTCCTATAAGGGGGACATTAGGAAAATTTCCACAACTGTCAATGATTTTGATCCCCTCATAGACCGGATTGCACCAATCTATGTCAGAGTTGGTTAGAGACATGATTCTCTGTGACCAACGCAAAACACTCTTATGATCCCAAAAAGCAGTAGACTTAAGCAAATGGGAAGTGAACCATTTGTATAGCAGGGGTACACAACATGTGATCATTCCTCCGCTGTACAAATTCCTTAGATGTACAAAATGATAGGCGTCCGCGAGCAAGGTCGATACAGAGTTTCCAATTAGAAATATCTTAACTGCGTTGATGTCAACGAAGTCGTCTATGTTGGGAAAAAGGAAAAGCTCCTAGGTGAGTAGAATGAAGATGCTTTCAAAAGCAGTCATGTTCCATATACTAGCGAAGTATAGAGCTTTCTTTACCAGAAACTTGGCTGGTAAACCTTGAATTCCACCCTTAGTGGTCTTGTGAGTCCTGACTTCTGACTCGTCCAAATAGATAGCTCTTGTGATAGTTTGATCCCTTGGAATCTCTTCCAGTCCAGAAAAGGGAGCTTGGTCAGTGATATATAAGTCAGTCAGATGACCGTATTCCTCCAGCGTTGGTGCCAACTAATAATCCAAGAATGTGAAACAGTGATAGACCAGATCGTAGAACTGAATGAGCGTAGACAGGATTCCTTCCATTACATGGACCCTTAAAAACCTTTAAATAGGGAAGGAACCACATAATGGTGACTCCGCCGGGGAGCCATTTTTGTCAGGAACATAGGATTCATAGCTCTTTAAAGTCTATGACTTTAGGATAAATATATATATTGCTTTTCCTAATTGCTATATTTGTTTATTTTTCTGCTAATGGGAATGCGTGTGATTCTGCATGTGGAAAGATTGAGTATACACCTAGGAAAAATCCCCTTTTTTTGTAGTGCGGTGGCTATCGGGAATGGTTGTTACGCGATAAACTACCCTCTTCTGAGATTTCTTTGAAAGGACACCAACTAGCACGGTTCCTGGCCCGCTGGTGTTCTCAGAAATCAATGATTTTGAGTGACAGGTACCAAAAAATCATCCGTAGAAAACCTTTGGGTATGGGTAGAGCTTTGACTTCATGACAACGACCCTTTGACCCCATGTTTTTCCTATGTTTTTGTGTGCTGCATTCATGCATTCATCTAAAAAACATTAAAACAAAAAAAACTTCTCTTCTAGTCTCTCTTTTTTAAATTAAACTAAGACAATGATTGCAAATGTCAGAGAAAAGGATTGCGCTCATGGATTTGGTAGAAGGAGAACCCATAGGTATACCTTCAAGGTTCCAAAGCTAGAGGATTTGAGAAGGTTAGTGAGGATGATCACTAACCCTGAGACTTTTAGAGCCAAGCACGGAGGTCTGCTACCACTGTTAAGAGTCCATGTGATTGAGGGAATCATGGATGCACTCGTCTAGTTTTACGATCCATTTTATCACTGTTTCACATTCCCGGATTACCAGCTCGCACCAACGCTGGAGGAGTATTCTCATCTGATTGATCTACACATTACTGATCAAGCTCCTTTTTCTGGACTGGAAGAAATTCCAAAGGATCAGACCATTGCAAGAGCAATTTATTTGGACGAGTCTGAGGTCGAGACTCACCTAACCACTAAGGGTGGCATCCAAGGTTTTCCAGCCCAGTTCTTGACAATGAAAGCCCTGTATTTTACCAGTATTGGGAACGTGACTACAATTGAAAGCATCTTTGTCTTGCTCCCCTACGGGTTATTTTTGTTTCCCAACATTAATAACTTTGTAGATATCAACGCCATTAAGGTTTTTCTCATTGGAAATCCTGTGCCGACTTTGCTCACAGATGCGTATCATTCTGTACACTTAGGAAATTTGTACAGCGGAGGAATGATCACATGTTGTGTACCCCTGCTATATAAATGGTTTACTTCCCATTTTCCTAAGTCTGCTACTTTTTGGGATTGTAAGAGTGCCTTACGTTGGTCGCAGAAGATTATGTCTCTTACCAACTCTGACATAGATTGGTGTAATAGGATCTATGATGGGATCAGAATCATTGATCGTTGTGGAAACTTCCCCAACGTACCCCTCATAGGAACTAAAGGAGGAATCAACTACCATCCGGTATTGGTTCGTCTTCAATTTGGATACCCAATGAGGCATGTCCCATGTAATGCTCATCTGGAGGGTCTTATCTTCAAGGACGGAGAAAACGATAGAGCACTAAAGATGGAAATAGTGCAGGCCTGGAAGCATGTTCATAAGAAAGGACGAGAGTCTCTGGGAAAACCAGACTGTGTCTTGGTGGAGCCTTATCTCCATTGGGTAAAAACTAGAGCTCTCAAGCTAAAAATGCCTTATCCGCATCACAGAATTCTCCCCACCGAGGGAGTCTGTCATGTACTTCATGACTGAGATAGAAAAACTTCAGGTTACTCTCAACAAAGTTCAAAAGGAGAGAAGGTCTTGGAAGAACAAGTACCGCACCCTCTATGTTGAGTGTACCAGAATACATCGACTACTGGAAGAGAAAGATTCTCTGATTGAAATTTTAGAGCAACATGCTATAGAGAATCAAGATGACCAGAGGAATTTGCTCGCTCCTTTCACTTGGCAAAGGAATGACAACCCGACAACTGCCCAAGAGCCCCGGTCAAAGAAAAGGAAAAAGTCAGCACCTGAAATCTCTTCAGAGAGGGCTTAGGACCCATTAGCTTAGGTTTCTATTTCTGCACCTTGTAATCTACTGTATTTCATTTCCGCAATCCTTTGAAATTCAATAAAAGGGGTTTCCCCACTGTTTGATATTTGCAATCAAATCGTCGAAGATTATTTTGATTAAACCAAAAAACAATTAATATAATCATTGCATTCATCATTCTCACGTAATGTATTCTTCTTCCCTACGAATCTCATGTTTGTGTCTCGATTCTAGAGTCAAACTGTTTCATTCATATAATACTCGGGCCAATCGTCACAAAAAGATGGATGATCTTGAGGAAGAAAACAAAGAGTTGAAGGAAGAGATCGACGCTCTGAGAGAAGATATGAGAAAGGTTCGTAACAACATGCAAGCCATGGCAGAAGCTCAGCTACAACGAACTGTGATCTCGGAGATCACCTCAATGCCCATAGTGGAAAAGTCTGATCCTAGGTATCAAATTCCGAAAGATCGTCCTTGGGGCATGCTTGTTAACTATATCCCGGAAGGATATGTTTCGCCGATCGCTGAAGATCAGGGAATCTCAACATAAGCTGTTGGGCCTGAAAGTTACAAACTTCGGGAAAGCGAAGATGCCAAGGGAATACTAAGGACTCCTGAAGGTTACAAACTTCAGGAAACGCGAAGATTCGCTGCCGTAGTCACGGTACCACCCCCTGTGGTGCACACTATCCCGGAAGGACAGATTCCGCCAATACCTGCTGGTAAAAAGGAAACTTTGTTTGACAGAATGGATGAATTCCAGGAGCAGTTTCTGGAAATGCAGAAAGAGCTGCAAGCCATTTGCGGTCAGGATTTATTTGGAAAGGACGCCGCAGACCTCTGCTTGGTCCCCAATGTGAAAGTCCCACACAAGTTCCAAGTGCCCGACTTTGAAAAGTACAAGGGTAACTCTTTCCCTAAAAGCCATCTGGTGATGTATGCTCGACGGATGTCAGCTCAGACGGAGAATCAGAACCTAATGATTCACTACTTCCAGGATAGTTTAACCGGTGCCGCATTAAAATGGTACATGGGTTTAAACCGTGCCACGATCAGCACTTTCAGAGATCTTGGTACTGCCTTCGTCCAACAATACAAATACAATTTGGACATGGCACCCGACAGAGATCAACTCAGATCGATGTTGTAAAAGGACAAGGAAACCTTTAAGGAGTATGCTCAAAGGTGGCGTGAAATTTCCGCTCAAATTTGTCCACCTCTTGAGGAAAAAGAGATGACAAAGATCTTCTTAAAAACCTTAAGCTAATTTTACTATGACCGAATGGTTGCCAGTGCACCCAGTGATTTCACCGAGATGGTGGGCATGCGTGTACGTCTTGAGGAAGCCGTCCGAGAAGGACGTTTGGTAAAAGACACTGGATTGACGAGCGGTACTAAAAAATATGGTAGTGTTCTCCCTAAGAAAAAAGAGCAAGATATTGGGAATATCTCTCTCGGAAAGCAAAGGTGACGTTATCAACCAGTAGCAGCTGTGACTCCTGCTACCAACCCTGCACCTATTCCTACTTATCAACCTCAGGTTGCGCAAAGCCAACCTGATCAGCAAAGGACACAACAGCCTCTTCAGCAGGCTCGTCCCCAATACAACAACAACCGTACAACACGGCCACCAGTATTTGATCCTATACCCGTATCGTACGCAGAGTTGTTTCCATTACTGCTAGCCAAGGGGCACATTCAGACTATGTCCCCTCTTATAGTACTGGGAAATCCACCTTTCTGGTTTAAGGTGGATCAAACTTGCCCTTACCACCAAGGAGGACCAAGGCATAACATTGAGACTTGTCTCAATTTCAAGTCCGACGTGCAATGGCTCATTAGGAGAGGGGTCATATCCTTCAAGGATACAAATCCTAATGTTCTTACGAACCCACTGCCTCAACACGAGAAGGCTGCAGTCAATTTGATAGAAGGAGAGGCTAACAATGTCTATCAAATCCATGATGTACTCTTGTTGAAAACCAATCTGGTTAAGATGCATTTTAGACAGAGTGGATATGGCTATGTGCTAGCTCATAACTATCATCAGTGTGATATCTGCTCTAAAGACAACCAGGGATGTTCTGTGGTGCAAACAGCTCTATAGGAGCAAATGGATCTCAGATGGATCCAAGAGTACCGAGTTCGTGGAGTTAACATGGTCTAAATGAATTCTAACATCATTCAGAACCGCGATATCCGTGCAATGAATGTCAACATGGTGGTGATGCACTCAAGGCAAAGCCAGTATCATAATCTGCCGCGGCACGACTACAGTTCTTGTCTGACTTGCTCGGTAAACAAACAGGGATGCTCTTTCATACAAGAGGCCCCCTAGCGTCAGATGGATCTTGGATGGATCCAAGACTACCATGATAGGAATTCCTATCAAATCAACATGGTTCTGGTCTTTGATATTCCCGTGATGAATACCAGCCTGGTAGAGTTACATGTTGAACAGGTCCGACTTGGATTCCTGGTATCACATAATTATCACAGCTGTAAGGCGGGTTGCGAAAATGATCAAGGTTGTACCCTTGTCCAGGAGGCACTTCAGCACTTGTTAAATCACTGGTGGATGCCAATTTATATGGATGAAGATACTCATCAAATTAGTATCAGTAACAAGAATCCTACTCGGCGTCAGAGTCAGGATGTTCGATCAGTGGAAGCTAACCTAGTGAGGTTACATTGTATTGAAAGTGAGCGTGGCCAGGTGCCACCACACAATTATGACCGTTGTAGCGTCTGTTCGGAAAGTAACCAAGGGTGTTACCTTGTGCGGGCAGCTCTTCAGGGTCAGGTGGATCGTGGAAAGATTCGTCCATATCCGGGTTCTGGACCCATCAACTGGACGCCAAACTACCTTCCCGATCAAGTTGAGAATGTTGTCACAATCTCTGGTCATCATAGAACCAGGGATGTTTTTGCCATCATCCCTCTACTTGACGAATCTAAAGTTCCCAACCAGGAACGGATCGAGATTACTTACGATGGTCAGAAAAATCAGAACGCTCCTGTAGTCATCTATCTACCGGGACCATTACCGTATGAATCAACTAAGGCTATCCCTTACAAATACGGTGCAACAACCATTGAAAATGGAAAGGAAATTCCATTACCCTTCGTCGTGAACATCGAAGACATCAGTCGAGTAACACGGAGTGGTAGAATCTTCAACCGAGGGGTTGGGGAACCTAACAAAGAAAAGAAACTTCAGACGGAAGCTCCTGATCTACCAGTCGGTCAATCCAGTAATCCCGACCTTTCAAAAAACAACGATGAGATGCTGAAGCTCATCCAGAAGAGTGAATACAACATTATTGATCAGTTGTTGCAAACTCCTTCAAAGATCTCTGTGTTATCACTATTACTCAGTTCAGAAGCGCATAGGGAGGCTCTACAGAAAGTTTTGGAGCAAGCCTTTGTGGAACAGGATGTAACAATCAGACAGTTCGATAGCATTGTCTCTAACATCACTTCCTGCAACAATTTGGGATTTAGTGATGAGGAATTACCTGAAGAGGGTCGTCGTCATAACATGGCGCTCAATATCACAGTTAACTGCCAGGACGATGCGTTGGCCAGCGTACTGGTAGACACAGGGTCAGCCCCAAATGTTATGCCGAAATCCACTTTGATGCAACTATCATTCAAAGGACCTCCGATGAGAATCAGCGAGGTTGTCGTCAAGGCATTCGGCGGATCCAGAAAAACGGTTATCGGCGAAGTTGATCTACCCATAACTATCGGTCCTCATACTTTCCATGTCACTTTCCAGGTCATGGACATCCGGGTAATATACAGTTGTTTATTAGGAAGACCTTGGATACATCAGGCTGGGGCGGTTACTTCAACCCTTCACCAAAAGTTAAAGTTCGTCAAGAACGATCAACTTGTCACAGTCTGTGGAGAACAGGCCTTACTTGTGAGTAACTTGTCATCATCTGCTAGTGTAGAACCCGAGGAGGTTATTGGAACGCAGTTCCAAGCATTGTCGGTAAGCAAGGACGATCAGTTCGAAGAAGGAACATCAATTTCCTCATACAAGGATGCTATCAAAGCGGTCGAGAATTCCGATACAAAAGGATGGGGACAGCTTGTTGTTCCTATTGACAATAAAACAAAGAAGGGTCTTGGTTTTTCTGCAACTTGTACCCAGATAGCTGCCAGCGATGGAAGTCTTCATCCCCTTCAAAACTTCTTCCACAGTGGAGGTTTCCTTCACCCGGTGCCTCAGGCAGTTCATGCCATCAATGAGGAAGATTCCTCTGACACAGAGGAAGAATAGAAGTCCTATCTTAACAAGGACGGTTATATGTCTCAGGACGAAACGCAAACTCCTTTTTGCTTTCCTACACAAAGTCCGAGATTTATACCCAAATCTGACGTGGAAATGATCTATGGAGATTGTGATCTGGAAGGATGTCGTGCTCCACCAAACTCATTAGAGAAAGACACTCTCATGAAAGACCAATTTGACTACAACTACTGTAATACCCCAAATTTTGACCACTAAGATTTCCCATCATTGTGCAAATCATCATCACAATATGGATGAATTATCATGCCTCATCAATCTCCTCAAGGAATTGTTGAGCATTGACTACAATCAGAACTAGGGTTTCAAGCCCTCTTAGAGCCTTAGACAAAAGATCAATCAAGGAAGGACTTGATCTGCAACTTGTCTAACCTCTCAAAGCATCCACAATGGATAAAAGGGACTCCCACTTCAAGGATTAAGCACAATGCTGCTCCCTTCTAGGTGGATCAAGTCTCAAGATCGCCAGTGTCACCAAATTAGGGTTTTGATCGCCCAGGGCCACCAGATGAAAATTTTCATCTGGGCACAAGCCAATGATTCAAAACATAACCTAATTTACTCCATGGAACCACATGAACCCATTCATCAAGTCAATTTTGCCTCAGGGGATGCATACATCAAAAATCAGAAATTAGGGTTTCTTGACCTAATTCACCCCTAAGTTGACTTTTGGGACAAACCATAAGCCAAGACCTCAAGAGATGATTTGAGGGTCTTTGATATACCATATTGGTCCATTTGGAACAATGGATTGATCCAAGAAGCTTGAGCAACAAGTTTCAATTTCAGCTGCACCACAATTAGGGTTTCGCGAGAAAAGTCAACTGTAACTTTGACTTTTGACCTGGACATGCTCCCAAGCCCTAAGACTTGATTCAATATACCCTATGACACCCATGGAACATGTCCATCAAGTTTGATTTAGGTCAAGGACATGATTTCCTGAAGAATTGCACAGTTTGGAATTCATCTGATAAAAAGTCAACTGTGCACAAAAAGTCAACGGACTTTTTGAGATTTTTCACCAAAATGGATTTTTTACCCTAAAATGATGATAATGTATGATTTGAATCATCATTCATCAGGAAAAATCAAAGAAAGTGAGATAACTTGTAAAAGGGGTAACCATAAAAACTTAGAATTTTTTCTAAGTTAAAATTAAAGTGGCTAGGGTACCAACTTTGGAGGACCATAACTCCTAAACCACAAGGCCAATTTTTTCCATCCAAAGCTTGATTTGTAGACCTCATTATCATCTACAAAAACTTCAACTACAAGTCATTCCAATTCATTAAGGATTTTGAGTTATGGAGTGATCAAAGTGGCTGAAAAGTGAGAATGTCACTTTTTCCAACACTTAGTGAAATTTTCACTAAGTCAGAATTTGCCTTCACTTTTTGCCAAATGTAGGGGAATTTTTCACTTGGAATCAAAAGAGATCAAAACCAAACTTGTTCAAACAGTTGTTGTATCATGTAAGGGCTTTCCAAAATGACCAAGAACATTGCCAAATTCAACATACACCATGAGATACAACATTGGCAAGTTGCCTTGCTGAAATCTGTCAAAGCAAGGCAGAATTTGCAATTTGGCCCGATTTTCCAAAATCAGCCAAATCCAAATGCTCCAATCCACTTGGACACCTCTGAGGATTGAATCTAAAGGGGACAATCACTGAGCCAAGCCTCCAAGGTCCAAGGAACAAAGAATAGCATGTTGAACCTAGAGTTGCCAAAATAGGGACAAGACTCCAAATTTGGAATGAGGCATTCAATGGAACCATCAAGGTGGCATGGACTGAGCCATTCTCATCTGAAATCAGTCAAGACTTATCCAAGACCAAGGGAACCACAACCCTGTGCCCTAACCTCTAGTCAATGGCTAGAGGAGACTTGCATTTTCATTGGCCAACATTGAGGAAACACCTGCTGTAGTTGCCATTCACTATTGCAGCCAAAACAAACTTGCTTTACTATAAATAGAGCTCACTTGTGTTCAGTTTAAGTACACCAAAGCCATCTAATAGATGCTTTCCTCAAAATCTCTTCTTTCACTCCAATTTTTGCCTTCAAAGGCAAGTCACTATCGGGTTTTGAGTTTGAGAGCAATTCCAATCAAACCAATCACTCACACACCTCACATACATCATATAGAAGTGATCCAAACACTCACATAACATCTGGAACATAGATTTCACAAAATCACCAGCTGGTTGCTCTAACTTTCAATCAAGTTGCAGCTGAGATGCCATGAAGTGATCCAGCCAATTTCAATCAAGTCCAAGCATTCAAACACACTCCATAGGGTGTAGGGAAGCTGTTCAGATCATCACAATTCATCTGTAACACCTCCAGCTCAGAAATCAATTTTCTCTTGTTGTCACGACTTGGAGGTAAGCACATACTTGGTCATCTCTCAATCTATGCATTTTTCCTCGCACAATAATTTGGCCATATGTTCATAACCATGCATGGAATGTTTTCCCTCAATTAATTGCATTGTTTGAATCGTGTATCAAAAATCCTAGCCTTCATGTAGAAATTAGAGTTCTTGAGGTTTCTTCGTGATTTATTGTTATATGTTTAATTTAAATGAAATTAAAGTACATAGACATGATCGTGAGGTTGAGACGAGCATAATGATATGTGGATTGCATGATATAATCAAGTATTCATGGAGATTGGATAGAAAATGCAAATCTGAGAATCCCAGAACACGCGCGTGTTCTTCAGCTGTTCTTGGCGCCATTTTTCATATATTTAAATATTTGAATTTTGTGATTTTGTTTAATTGATTCAAAAATTAATTTCTCTCTGAGTTTTAATGATTTTGAGTTGATTCTTTTTTTAATAATTCACAAAAATGTTAAATTATTTTATTTTAACAAAAAATCCCAAATATATTATTTATTTCATATAATTGATATTTTTGCAAAGAATTAATATTTTAATTATTTTTGACATTTTAAATATTTTTTCCACATTGATTTTGCAACTTTTAATGCTTTCTAATTATTTTGTAGGTCAATACTTAATTTTTGAAGCATTAATCCAAGATCATAACTTGTTTTCCATATGTTAAACAATTTTTTATCATTTTAATTGAATTTTTATTCAATTAAATACATTTTTGGAAATAAATTAGGGTTTTGGATTAATTCAATTCTCTTAAATCATTTTCAAAACACTTTTGGGCCTCTAATAGAGTGTAAGACCCAATCCTTTTTTGACCAAATCACTTTTGGGCCTCACTTATTGTATAAGTCTCGATACCGTCAAAAAATAAACGGCGCGATCGTCGCCTTTTCAAAAATCATCTGGGCCTACCCTCGTGTAGTAAGACCCATTTCACACTTTAAAACTTCTTGGGCCTCTATTAGAGTGTAAGACCCAACCCCCCTTTTAACCAAAACCCTTTGGGCCTCACTTATTGTATAAGTCCCTCTGCGTTAAAAGAAAACCTCGGCGTGATCGCCATTTTAAACGAAAAGTCAACTGGGCCTACCCTCGTGTTATAAGCCCCACTCTTCTTCTTTAAAACTTTTTGGGCCTCTTGAGAGAGTATAAAACCCATCCCTTCGTACAGAAAACTTTTTGGGTCACAGTCACTTGTATAAGACCCTCTGTACCAATTCAACGGTAAAACCCTCGGCCTCTCCTTGAGCTGTAAGCCCCAAGTCTTTCTTTTTCAAAGCACTTTTTCCTTTGATTTTGAATATATTGTTGTTTTCAATCTTTCTTTGTTGAACAACTAACCAAACAGCATGGAAGCTCTACAACCGAGTAAGTGGTTATCGCTTTCATTTACTGCTTTCATATATATAACTGTATTGTGGGGTTGTTTCACTTTAAGTCTCCTTTCACAAACTCATATATATAACTGTATTGTGGGGCTGCTCACTGTGGGTCTCCTTTCATAAACTCATATTGACTGTGTAATAATAGTATAGATATTTAGAGTTTCCCCGGCAACTACGTCTAGCACTAGGTAAAGCCGTTTCGTTTATTTGTAGAAATAGACAGCTAGATCCCAAATAGGATCACCAGATATAGTCTTCTCTTCGGCTGTACTCATTAGGAATCGTCAAGAAACTCTACTCCCAAAGATGAATGTATTCTTCGTGAATGGCATCTTTGAGTTTCTTCCAAATTCTCGGACTTTCCTGACTTTGATCTATTCTCGATGAATATCATTGCCTTGAATTTCTCGGGGTTTAGGGACCCACGAGCTTCTTAAAAGCATCGACCTACTCTTGGACATTGTACAAGGACCCTCCGGCTTCCTAAAAGCAACCCCGCCTCCTCTTGGGCTTAGTACAAGGACCCGTCGGCTTCTTAGAAGTATTCGTAGCCTCCTCTTAGGCTTCGTATAATGATCTCTTCCTCCGGGAATGATAGCCTCCTCTTGGGCTTCGTACAAGGACCGATCGGCTTTCTAAAAGCTTCCAGCCTCCTCTTGGGCTTCGTACAAATTGTCCCGACGACATCCTAGAGGTATAGGAACAGAACTTAGTAATCTTCATAGAGCAGTACTTTCCAGAGTCTACTCCTGTTTCTCAAAGCATAGTACAAAAGATAAAACTCTAGACTTGGACAGTCTATTTTCCTTGAGTCTCAAAGACATTCTCAAGTGACCCTTTCATTAGATAAGAAGAAACCGTAGACTCGGACAGTCTCGATACCCTTTGGATTTCCCCGTTTCCTTAAAGAACAGAGAACAATCCCGATCCTCAGATCAAGTCCATGAGTACAGTGTTGCTCATATAAGAACTGATTTTCTCTTTCAAAATCAGTATACTGGACCTGTCACTTAACTAAAACAGTCACCAGCAGATAGCCTCCTCTTGGGCTTTGTACAAATGATTCTCCCCAGCGGAACAAACCTTTTTCAGCCTCCATCTCGGGATTCGTACGAGATACAAAAGACTCCCTCGTTGAGCCAATCACCCTTTTTAGCCTCCATCTCGGGCCTTATACGAGATACAAAAAGGTTTTTATTGAGTCAAACAAGCAACAGCCTCCATCTCGGGCTTCATACGAGATACAAAAAAAACACTCTCTTGTTGAGTATAAAAGACTCCCCTGTAGAGCAAACCCTTCTAGCCTTTCTCTCGGGCTTTGTACGAGACACAAATTAGCCTCCTCTTAGGCTTTGTATAATGATTTTCCCTAGCAGAAATTAGCCTCCTCTTAGGCTTTGTATAAGAAAACTACTGGTTGATCCAATCAACCTTTTAGCATCAAACCCGTGCCTCGTTCACAGTACTCAAACATCAATAACTCCTTCCTTTTCATCTAATCGCTGTAAGCGGCAAGCCTCTAGATCATCTACATCCATGCCACTGTCCTTCTTTTAGCATGAGGAATTCCTAAGGAAAGATGGCGTTGCTCTCTACACAGAGTTAAAGTCCTCTCCTTCAGGTTAAAACCCCTTCTTCGGAAATTATGGCATTGCTCGGATCCGCGTATCCCAGTTAAAGTAATCTCCTTCTCCCCTCTTTAGAGACGACAAACTCTCTCTAAAGTCGAGACCTTTCAGCTTCATATCTTGGGCTTTGAACAAGATACAAACTACCTTTCGCTTCACGTCTTGGGCTTTGAACAAGACACCAAAACACCATTTCCTCCCATAGAATAGGAGGAACTACGAACGCTCTGATTTCCCTGTTTCGGTAAACGGGAATACGTAGGCATAAGATCGAAAGAAAAGATCTTAGCGAACACACTAAACAAAAACCCAAAATCCCATACTTTCACGTATCTATTAGAAAAGCAATCAGTCCTAACATCCTAAACATCTCATCGAACCAATAACCTGAGTAAAACCCCGAATCTTTGAAGCATCTGTAACCGAACAGACCGCTGTTCAAACTCAGTATGCAAGCAGGGTTAGTTGGAGACATCTATTTCCCTTCCTTCATCAGCTTTTAATAGGATAAAAAATGAATCGAGCTGTAGTAGTAACACCGAAGAGCGGTTGTGCCTCGCAAGCACGTCAAAAAATCGCTCGCTACAACTACTATGGCCCAATGGATGGTCTGCCAATGTGGCAACCTTATCCAGGAGACTTGGGGCAAGAAAGTCAGCCGAATGATGAAAATCAGCTGAGCATCATTGAACAAAATACATGTGTCCCCACCATGTCATGGGATCAACACTCGGGGCATCCTGAAGCTACTCAACATGAAGATGAATTCGCAACGTCTGCGGGACTTGAGTTCATCAACTATGCTTTTCCTGAGGTCAACGTCATCGAGAGAGATGACTCCTCCAGTTCCAAAGAAGTTTGGGACACTCTGGGAGAACCAAGTGGAAAATACGACTTTATGGTCAAGTACACTGCTCCTGAAAGCTCTCGTATCAGGCTCGAAGATATCAAACCAATTGGATGGGGAGATACCGCTAAGAGCAAAAATGCTATGCAAAATGCAACAGAGGAATTCTCCTACGACAACTCTACCTGGGAGACAGATTCCAATGATCCTGCTCCACCAGAAATCAGCGTCATTTCTGAAGACAAATCAAGGAAGGTGCCAGACTTTGTGATTCACCGACGAGTTCGCCGCCAATGGGTTGCCGTCGAGGTTCCACAGGTCGTTCACCAGTCAAAGTAATTGCCATCTTTTAACCTTTCACCCTGCCCAGGTGGAACGGATGTTTTGATAGGGCTCACTTTCTGTAAATTTCCCTCTTCGCTTGGCCCAAAGCGACAGAGTTTTGTTTTATAGGGCTGTAGTTTCAAGAGTCGACTTGTTCATAAATAAATAAAAAACGTCGTTCTGTAATTTCTGCATTAATTGTTGTTTTCTCTTTTTGCTTTTCTTGGAAAATGGTAATCCTAAATAACAAACCCAATAATAAAAACAAGGAGTAAAAGAAATACACTGCACACACTATTGCATTTTCTCTATCTCTTCTAAACACAAATCATCACGTCATACATATTGCTTGTTTTAAACCCCGTTGAAACATACGTTCCGATGCCTTCTCCCGACTTTGAGTTCCCAGTATTCGAGGCTGAAGAAGAAAATGACGACAAAATTCCAGAAGAGATCTCCCGACTACTCAGACAAGAGGAAAGGTCCATTGAACCTCACAAAGATTTGCTAGAAACAGTCAACTTGGGTTCAGAGCAAGAGAGAAAAGAAATCAGGATTGGGGCACTGCTCGGTCCAATTGCCAAAGAGAGTTTGATAAAGCTTCTCAAAGAGTTTCCCGATGTATTCGCTTGGTCCTATCAGGATATGCTAGGGTTGGATACCAGAATCGTGGAACATCATTTACCGTTAAGATCAGAATGTCCGCCAGTAAAGAAGAGGTTGAGACGCACTCACCCGGACATGGCCATCAAAATCAAAGAGGAGGTACAGAAACAGATTAACGCAGGTTTCCTCGCCACATCAGAGTATCCTCAATGGTTAGCTAACATCGTACCCGTTCCCAAAAAGGACGGAAAAGTCAGAATGTGTGTCGACTACAGAGACCTGAACAAGGTTAGTCCAAAGGACGACTTTCCTTTATAACACATTGACATGCTGGTAGACAGTACCGCAAAGTTCAAAGTCTTCTCCTTCATGGATGGATTCTCGGGCTATAATCAAATCAAAATGGCGCCGAAAGACACGGAGAAAACTCCGTTCATCACCCCATGGGGCACCTTTTATTACAAGGTAATGCCGTTCGGTTTGAAGAACGTTGGGGCAACCTATCAAAGGGCCATGACTACTCTGTTTCATGACATGATACACAAAGAAATTGAGGTATATGTTGATGATATGATTGCAAAATGAAAAACAGAGAGTGAGCACGTTGAACATCTGTCAAAATTGTTCGAACGTCTAAGAAAATTCAATCTCCGCTTGAATCCTAACAAGTGCACCTTCGGTGTCCGTTCAGGGAAACTACTAGGGTTCATCGTCAGCCAGAAAGGAATTGAGGTTGATCCTAACAAGGTCAAGGCCATTCAAGAAATGCCTTCTCCGAAAACTGAAAAACAAGTCAGAGGATTCCTGGGACGTCTGAATTACATTTCTAGATTCATATTCCTCATGACCACGACATGCGCGCCAATCTTCAAATTACTCAAAAAGAATCAAGACTGCATTTGGACAGAGGACTGCCAAACCTCCTTCAACAGTATCAAGGAATACTTGTTGAACCCAACGATTCTATCACCTCTAGTGGAGGGAAGACCACTGATCATGTACCTCACAGTTCTAGAGGACTCAATGGGATGTGTACTTGGCCAACAAGACGAAACTAAAAGGAAAGAGTCTTCCATTTACTATTTGAGCAAGAAATTCACCGACTGTGAAACTCGGTACACGATGCTCAAGAAAACTTGTTGTGCTTTAGCTTGCGCAGCCAAACGTATTTGCCAGTACATGATTCGTCATACTACTTGGTTGGTCTCCAAAATGGATCCAATCAAGTACGTTTTCTAAAAACCTGCTCTTACGGGAAGGATTGCCTGTTGGCAGATGCTGTTATCAGAATATGACATAGAGTACCACGCTCAGAAAGCCGTTAAGGGAAGTATTTTAGCCGATCATTTGGCTCATCAACCGATTTACGATCAGGAATCAGTCGGGTTTGACTTCCTAGACGAAGATGTCATGTATCTAAAGATGAAAGACTGCGATGAACCGCTACCCAGTGAAGGGCCAGAACCAGGTTCCCAGTGGGGACTTATCTTTGACGGAGCAGTTAATCATTACGGAAACGGAATTGGGGCAATCATTGTTACCCCTCAGGGTACCCACATTCCTTTCACTGCTCGACTGGTATTCAAGTGTACCAATAACGAGGCCGAATACGAAGCATGTATCATGGGTCTCGAAGAAGCGATCGATTTAAGGATCAAGAACCTGGATGTCTATGGCGATTCAACTTTAGTTATCAATTAGATCGCAGGAGATTGGAACACATACCAACCAGGATTGATTCCTTACAAAGACTATGCGAGTAGGTTGTTACCATTCTTCAATAGAGTCGAGTTTCATCACATCCCTCATGAGGAGAATCACATGGATGATGCATTAGCCACTATCTCTTCAATGATTAGTGTAGGTCAATGGAATGACATACCTAAGATCGACATAATGCGCCTTGAAAGGCCCGTTTATGTCTTCACAATTGAAGCAGTCATAGACGACAAACCTTGGTATCACGATATCAAATGCTTCCTTCAAAAACAAGAGTACCCACCTGGGGCATCCAGGAAAGATAGAAAGACCCTCAGAAGATTGGCTGGAAACTTCTTCCTGAGCGTTGACACTCTCTATAAGAGAAATTTTGACATGGTCTTGCTCCGATGCATAGACAGACCTGAAGCAGAAATGCTGATGAAAGAAAATCATGAAGGATCCTTTGGCACTCATGCCAACGGACACACAATGGCGAAAAAATTATAAAAGCAGGGTACTATTGGTTGACAATGGAATCTGACTGCTATAAGTACATGAGGAGGTGTCACAAGTGTCAGATATACTCCAACAAAATCCATGTACCATCAACACATCTCAAAGTTCTCTCTTCCCCATGGCCATTCTTGATATGGGGAATCGACATGATTGGCAAGATTGAGCCCAAGACTTCAAACGGACATCGATTCATCCTGGTAGCCATTGACTACTTCACCAAGTGGGTCGAAGCAGCGTCATACACCAATGTAACCCGACAAGTGGTGGTCCGATTTATCAAAAACAATATCTTATGCCGTTATGGTGTTCCAAGCCAGATTATTACAGATAATGGATCTAACTTGAACAATAAGATAATGAAAGAGTTATGCGCAGAGTTCAAGATCGAACATCATAACTCATCTCCCTACCGACCCAAGATGAACAGAGCGGTAGAAGCGGCCTATAAGAACATCAAGAAGATCGTTCAAAAGATGGTTGTAACCTACAAAGACTGGCACGAGATGCTACCCTTTGCTCTTCATGGTTATCATACATCTGTCCGCGCTTCAACAGGGGCAACCCCTTTCTCTCTAGTGTATGGCATGGAAGCAGTGCTCCCCATAGAAGTAGAGATCCCGTCAATCCGAGTATTGATGGAAGCTAAGCTCACCAAAGCTGAATGGTGTCAAAGCCGACACGACGAATTGAATCTGATCAAGGAGAAGCGAGTCACGACACTATGCCATGGTCAGCTATATCAACAGAGAATGAAGAAGGCGTTCAACAAAAAGGTTCGACCCCGCATCTTCAGGAAAGGATACCTCGTGCTCAAGAAGATACAATATTTTTTCACTGATTCTCGGGGCAAGTGGACTCCGAATTATGACGGCCCCTATGTGGTCACGAAAGCTTTCTCAGGTGGCGTCTTGAGACTTGCAACCATGGACGGAGAGAAATTTGCCTACCCCACGAATGTTGATGTAGTCAAGAAATATTTCGCCTAAAAAAAAAAAGAAAAAAGTCTCGGTGGATTGAAAACCCAAAAGGGCGGTCTAGGAAAAAATTATAGACATGAAAAAAAAGAAAAAAAATCATCCCGTTGGATTGGAAACATCAAAGTACAATCCAGGAAAAAATTAAGGATAATGGCAAGTAACTATGTTCAACAGAGGCAAGTCCCTCTGCAGCAGCAGTTACATCATCCGCCAGAAAACTCCAGTCAAGGTCATCTTCGACAGAAGCTCAGGATGCCCCGAATTCAAAGTTGGTAGAAGGATAGCGGTCGTTATGTTTCAACGTAGCCCTTTTCCCTGTAAATTACCATTTTCTAACTTTGTATATACTCTTTGGAATCACACGTTTGGCTGATCTCCATCTTATCAATAAAATTTGAGCCTTTGTGCTTTTGTTTGTAATTCTTATTTGTTTTAGCTTTACAGAACGACATTTTAATATGATTAACGATTCTTGAAATAAAACAAAATGAATTTACTTGTTAAAACTTTTTCTGCTTTTAAAATAAAGACGGCAATTTCTTTTGACTGTTGAACATCAGAAGAACATCGGTCGTTTCTCCAGAAGTAATCGAACCTCGAAGTGCAGAATCAAAGTACTCCTTCTATACCAGTACGCCTGAATGAAGGATTAGCTATGTCAGAGACCATTTCCTATCTGCTACCCCTCGGCTGAGTTCTCATCTCCTAAGCCCGACCGACATCGCTCCCAACAGGGAATATCTCTCCTAAGCAAGGTGGAATTTCTATCTTGAACCAGCGATACTTTTTCGCCCTGCGATGGCCGAGTATCCAGTCATGTTCATCTTTTAGTTTGTGTGTCGCGTCAGTTTTGTCAGTACATACATACATACATCATGCATTATCAATTTGCATTCACATTTCATATTGCATCATTATCACTCCATTCGGTCTAGTCCCCTAGTGATAAAAGTCCTCTCAATCGAGTTGTCAGTTCTTTCCTCATCAGGAAGGGTTGCGTCTGAACAATCTCGCCTCCAGTTTATTTTTGGAATGAAGTTGGCCTTTGACCACTTTGATAATTTAAACCTCTGAAAAGCCAGAGAAAACGTTCAACAAACATCACTCTTCACCATTGAAGATGATATCCTTGCTTTCTCGGATTAAAGAAAATCCACAGAGAAAGCCTCGTAATTAGAGATTCGGCAGCATGTCAGTTTCGCTCCGAAAAAACCACTAATGAAAAGGTCATCGGCACCTCAAAATTGGACCCCCTCATATGGCATTTCTCCGGGAAGATCCCGAGAAAAGTATGATGTAAGATCCCACGCAGAAGCAGCCTCTCAAGAGACTCGCTTTCCCCAGTAGAAACAAATGGTGTCTCCAACAGAGAAGTTTGTGCAACTCTACAACTCAGACAAATGGGTTCCCCAGCAAGTCTGACATCAAAAGTTTTTCCTTCAAATGGCATCTCCCCAGGAAAATTCGGCGAGAAGTTTGAAGAAAATCGCTATGCATAGTGTCCCTTGTCAAGAAAGTTTATTGACAAAAGAAACTAAGACCAATTCCTTGGTAGGAAACTAGGATCGAGGGGAAGTTTATTTCAGAAACTAAGACCAGTTCCTTGGTAGGAAACCAGGATCGAGGGGAAGTTCAAAAATCAGAAACTAAGACCCGTTCCTTGGTAGGAAACCGGGATCGAGGGGAAGTTTGTTTCCGCAACTTAGACCAGTTCCTTGGTAGGAAACCAGGATCGAGGGGAAGTTTACCTTTTCTAAGCATCATTGCTTAGTAAAAGAAGATGAATGCGCAAGCTGCCATTCATAGTCGTCAAAATTTCAGATATTCCGATATTTAATTCTCTTGCACCCCGAATGCCCGAATACCTTTGTCATTCACACCTTCGGGTCCAAGAAGATTAAATAGGGGCATCTGTCATACCCCAAATTTTGACCACTAAGATTTCCCATCATTGTGAAAATCATCATCACAATATGGGGGAACCATCTTGCCTCATTAGTCTCCCCAAAGATGGGTGAGCATCCACTGCAATCAAATTTAGGGTTTATAGCCCTCTCAGAGCTTTAGACAAATGATCAATCAAGGAATGACATGATCTTCCACTTGTCTAACCTCTCAAGTAGCTACAAAGGATCAAAAGGACTCCCACTCCAAGGATTAAGCACAAAGTTGCTCCCTTCTAGGTGGATCAAGCCTCAAGATCGCCAGTATCACCAAATTAGGGTTTTGGTCGATCAGGGCCTCCAAAGGGAAATTTTCCTCTGAGCATGAGCCAAGGATCCGAAACACAACCTAATATACTCCATGGAACCTCATGGACCCAACCATCAAGTCAATTTTGCCTCAGGGGATGCATTCATCAAAAATCAGGAATTAGGGTTTCTTGACCTAATTCACCCCTAAGTTGAATTTTAGGACAAATCATGAGCCAATACCTCAAGAGAGGGTTTGAGGGTCTCTAATGAACTATATGGATCCATTTGGAACAATGGATTAATCCAAGAAGTTTGAGCAACAAGTCTCAATTTCATCTGTACCACAATTAGGGTTTCGCGGGAAAAGTCAACTATAACTGTGACTTTTGACCTGGACATGCTCCCAAATCCTAAGACATGATTCAATATACCCTATGACACCCATGGAACATGTCCATAAAGTTTGATTTAGGTCAAGGACATGATTTCCTGAGGAATTGCACAGTTTGGAATTCATCTGATAAAAAGTCAACTGTGCACAAAAATCAACTTTGACTTTTTGAGATTTTTCACCAAAATGGATTTTTAACCCTAAAATGATGTTAATGTATGATTTGAATCATCATTCATCAATAAAAATCAAAGAAAGTGGGATAACTTGTAAAAGGGGTAACCATAAAAACTTAGAAAATTTTCTAAGTTATGGAAAAAGTGACACTAATATGCCAACTTTGGAGGACCATAACTCCTAAACCACAAGGCCATTGTTCCCCATTCAAAGCTTGATTTGTAGATCACATTTCCCTCTACAAAAGCTTCATACTGACCTATGTCCAAATTCCTCATGGATTTTGAGTTATGGAGTGATCAAAATCAAGAAAAATCATTTTGTTCCAACACTTAGTGAAAATTTCACTAAGTCCGAATTTCCCTTACTTTTTTCCAAATGTAGGGGGATTTTTCACTTGGATTCAAAAGAGATCAAAACCAAACATGTTCAAACAGTTGTTGTATCATGTAAGGGCTTTCCAAAATGGCCAAGAACATTACCAAATTCAATTTGAGTCATGAAATATGACATTGGCAAATTGCCTTGTTGAAATCTGTCAAGGCAAGGTAGAATTTGCATTTTTGCTCGATTTGCAAAAATTGTGCAAATCCAAACACTCCTATCCACTTGGACACATCTGAGGATTGAATCTAAAGGGGACAATCACTGAGCCAAACCTCCAAAGTCTTTGGAACAAGAAATAGCATGTTGAACCTAGAATTGCCAAAATAGGGACAAGACTCCAATTTTGGATTGGAGCATTCAATGGAAGCATCAAGGTGGCATGGACTGAGCCATTTGCAACTGAATTCAGTCAAGACTTATCCAAGACCAAGGGAACCAGCAGCCTGTGCCCTAACCTCTAGTCAATGGCTAGAGGAGACTTGGATTTTTATTTTCCAACATTGGCCAAACCTACTCAGCAGTTGCCATTCACTATTCCTTGCAAAACAAACTTGCTCTACTATAAATAGAGCTCAATTGTGATCAGTTTAAGTACACCAAAGGCCTATAACACTAGCCTTTCTCAAAATCTCTTTCTCTTGGCAAAAATGCCTTTCTTAGCAAGGTAGTTACCGGGTTTTGAGCTAGAGGGTAATTCCACTCAAACCAATCACACACACACCTCATATACATCACATATGAGCTGATCAAACACTTAAACAACAACTGGAACACTGATTTCTCAGAATCACCAGTCAATTGCTCAAGGTTTTAACCAAAATGCAGTTGAGATGCCATGAAGTGATCCAACCAATTTCAATCAAGTCCAAGCATTCAAACACACTCCATAGGGTGTAGGGAAGCTGTTCAGATCAACATCACTCATCTGTAACACCTCCAAATCAAAAATCACATTGCACTTGCTGTCACGGCCTAGAGGTAAGCATAAACTTGGTCATCTCTCAATCTATGCATATTTCCTCGCACAATAATTTTTCCAAATGTTCATAATCATGCATGGAATGTTTCCCCTCAATTGATTGCATTGTTTGAATCGTGTATCAAAAATCCTAGCCTTCATGCAGAATCTAGGGTTCTTGAGGATTTTTCGTGATTTCTTGTTATATGTTTAATTTAAATGAAATTAAATGCCATAGACATGATCTTGAGGTTGAAACGAGTTGATTGGTATGTGGATTGCATGATATGATTAAGTATTCAGTGAGATTGGAGAGAAAATGCAAATCTGAGAATCTCATAACACGCGCGTGTTCTTGGTCCATGTTCTTGGCGCCATTTTTCCAAATTTGAATCTTTGAATTTTGTGGTTTTATTTAATTGATTCAAAAATTAATTTCTCTCTGAGTTTTAATGATTTTGAGTTGGTTCTTTTTTTAATAATTCACAAAAATGTTAAAATATTTTATTTTAACAAAAAATCCCAAAAATATTATTTATTTCATATAATTGATATTTTTGCAAAGAATAAATATTTTAATTGTTTTTGACATATTGAATATTTTTTCCACCTTGATTTTGCAACTTTTAATGCCTTCTAATTATTTTGTAGGTCAATACTTAATTTTTGAAGCATTAATCCAAGATCACAATTTGTTTTCCATATGTTAAACAATTTTAATCATTTTAATTGAATTTTTATTCAATTAAATACATTTTTGAAAACAAATTAGGGTTTTTGGATTAATTCAACCCTCATAAATCATTTTCAAAACACTTTTGGGCCTCTATTAGAGTGTAAGACCCAACCCACTTTGTACAGAAAACTTTTTGGGCCTCATTCGTTGTATAAGTCCCTCTGTACATTTTCAAATAAACGACGCGATCGTTGCCAGTTTAAAATTAACCATTTAGGCCTCTCCTTGAGCTATAAGACCCATTCAAAACTTTTGGGCCTCTAATAGAGTGTAAGACCCAATCCCCTTTTAATCAAATCCTTTTGGGCCTCACTTATTGTATAAGTCCCTCTGCGTTAAAAGGAAACCTCGGCGCGATCGCCATTTCAAACGAAAAGTCAACTGGGCCTACCCTCGTGTTGTAAGCCTCACTCTCACTCTTTTAAAACTTTTTGGGCCTCTTGAGAGAGTGTAAGATCCATCCCTTTGTACAGAAAACCTTTTTTAGGCCTCAGTCACTTGTATAAGTCCCTTTGTACAAATTCAAACAGTGCGATCACTGATAAAACCCTGAGTCTCTCCTTGAGCTTTAAGCCCCAAAATCATTCTTTTTCAAAGCACTTTCTCCTTTGATTTTGAAATATACTGTTGTTTTTCAATCTTTCTTTGTTGGACAACTAACCAAACAACATGGAAGCTCTACAACCGAGTAAGTGTGTACACGCTTTCATTTACCGCTTTCATATACATATAACTGTATTATGGGGCTGTTTCACTGTAAGCCTTTGAAATTCTGGCACAGATATCAGATGTCCTACACAGATGTTGAGACACTGATATCCAACACAATGAACAAGATAACAAAAATAATAACAGTGCAGAAAGTAAAGAACACAGTGATATATTTATCCAGTTCGGATCAACAATCCTACTCTGGGGGCTACCAAGCCAGGGACGAAACCAATATACGATAGTATCAATTCACAAATCATACAATAACCGAATAATCTGCTCACCTAATCACTACCCTTCCTATGACTTCTACCTAAGACTCACCTAGGTTTGAGGCCCTCCTCAAATCCCTCTACAATCAAAACCCGTGATTGGTTTCTTTCCACACAAGTAACAAACCGAAAGTCACACTTTCAAAACGCACAATTCTCAATACTTCAAAGCTTATGAGAATTGACACACAAGAAACTCAATGCTTAAAAGCTTATGAGTAATTGACAGAACTTACAACACAAAAACCAGTCCTTATACTATTATCAGAATGATACCAGTTAGGCTCACAAAAACACTCGAAACCCTAACAAAACACACGTAAGTTCCACACATAAATTAGGTTTACACCAGTCAATATATAGCATTAAATCTGGACTGGATTGGGCTTAAAAAACGCAGCAAATAGACTGCTCACAAATCTTCAAAATAAACTCCAACAAAATAGGTCTTTAATCTAAAGTTTCCTAATATGTCTTCATAATTAGAAACAGCTTAAAATCCGAAAGACCAACAAATAAACACAATCCAAAAATGCTTTAGATGCCACATTGGATAACCAAATATTCACAGAATATTTAGTAACAAATCTCAGCAACAGAATCTGCATTTAAACTGAATCCAGACACGATGTCCTATGAGCATGTATGGGACATCTTCATTCGACATGTTGAGAGCAGCAACTTAGAACATCTTAGAACATCTTGCTTCAAGAATAGTTTTAACAAAATAAATGCCAACCACAGAATCAATGAAATAACAATCTCCCCTTTTGGCTTATTTTGGCTAAAACTACACACCAATACAAATCTTGTAAAGAAGCAAAAAAAATAATCCATATCAGAGAGACAACAGCGAAATACCACAACACACATAGCAGCAAAAAAAATAGCATAGCAGCACTCCCCTTCAACTGCATACAACACACAACACATCACAAAAAAAAACCCCCCCCTCAACTACAGCAACACAAACATTCCATATTCTCCCCCTCAGCTGCAGCACCAGCACAAGCACACCACACACAAACATAATACTCCCCCTTTTTAGCCAGAAATATGATAAGGGCAAGTAGAATAGTTAAAAGTAATTGAGAACTGGTCAAATCATAAACCAGAATAAACTGCATCAGAGAGTAGATGCACACCACATCACATGACCAAATGTCATGCACAAACTTCAGCATTTTCCCTTCATTCACACACTGCACTACTAGAACCTCCTTTAATCTTTCTAATCTGGCAGCCAGAAGAAACATTAATTGCTATAGTTCTTCATGAATGCAAACCCCAGGTCTGCTCCTCAAGTTTTCAAACTGAACTACATCCAGAGCCTTAGTAAATATATCAGCAAGATGATTTTCTGTGCTCACATGCTCAAGAGTTACGACTTTGTCCTCCACAAGTTCTCTGATGAAGTGATGCCTGATATCAATGTGCTTAGTCCTGCTATGTTGAATAGGATTTTTGGATATATTAATAGCACTCAGGTTGTCACAAAATAATGTCATGACATCTTGTGTGACATTATACTCAGATAAAATTTGCTTCATCCACACCAGTTGAGCACAACTACTTCCAGCTGCTATGTACTTAGCTTCAGCAGTAGAAAGAGATACAAAATTTTGCTTCTTACTAAACCATGAAATAAGATTATTTCCCAAAAAGAAACATCCTCCAGAGGTACTCTTCCTATCATCAGCACTTCCAGCCCAATCAGTATCACATTAACCTACTAAAGTGGGACTTGAGTCATGGGAGTACAACAGCCCATAATCACATGTACCACTCACATACTTAAGAATTCTCTTAACTTGATTGATGTGACTGACCTTGGGTTCTTCTTGGTATCTTGCACATACACCAACAACAAATGTTATGTCTGGCCTACTTGCTGTAAGATACAGCAGACTGCCAATCATGCTTCTGTATAAACTTTGTTCAACATTCACTCCCTTTTCATATTTGGATAACTTCAAGTGAGTAGGAGCAGGAGTTCTCTTATGCTTGGCATTATCCAGTCCAAACTTCTTCACAACGTTCCTCGCATATTTGCTCTAACAAATAAAAATGGAATCTTCCATCTGCTTAACTTGTAATCCAAGGAAGTAGGTCAATTCACCTACCAAGCTCATCTCAAATTCAGACTGCATTTGGTTGACAAAACGTTGGACCATTTCATCCGGCATCCCACCAAACACAATATCATCTACATAAATCTGAGCAATCATTAGTTTCCCATCCTTCTCCTTGACAAAAAGTGTTTTATCAATACCACCCTTCCTGTACCCATGGTTGACTAAGAACTCAGTCAGCCTTTCATACCAAGCTCGTGGAGCTTGCTTCAACCCATACAAAGCCTTCTTTAGCTTGAAAACATGATCAGGAAAATTTGGATCCACAAAACCTTTAGGCTGCTCAACATAGACTTCCTCACTAAGATAGCCATTCAGAAAGGCAAACTTGACATCCATTTGAAACAATCTGAATTTCAACAAACATGCCACTCCAAGCAGCAATCTGATGGATTCCAATCGAGCCACAGGAGCAAATGTTTCATCGAAGTCTACTCCTTAAATCTGTGTATATCCTTGAGCAACTAATCTGGCTTTGTTCCTGGTAACAACTCCTTGTTCATCAGACTTATTCTTATAAACCCATTTTGTGCCAATCACATTTGTTCCTGCTGGTCGTGGTACCAGTTCCCAAACTTCATTCTTCTTGAATTGACAGAGTTCATCTTGCATAGCACTTATCCATAACTCATCTGTCAATGCTTCTTTGACATTCTTTGGTTCAATCTTTGAAACAAAACATGCATTTGACATAGCCTCCCTCGTTCTGGTTCTTACACCTTCATTCAAATTTCCAATAATCAATTACTTAGGGTGATCCTTCTGAATATTTATAGAGGGTCCCCTGTTAGCATCCTCTACCTCTTCATTCTCAGGTCTAGTGTCGGTTTCTTGAGCATTATCTTCTACAGACTCAATGTCTTGTGAGATTTCATTGTTCATGGGAAAGCATGCTCCAACATCATCTGGGACATCTTCGTCTTTGCCAGAGTCATCAACCCCCACATTTATGGATTCCATCATCACCTTAGTTCTGGAATTAAATACCCTATATGCTTTACTATTTGTAGAGTATCCCAAAAATATCCCTTCCTCACTCTTAGGATCCATCTTTCGCCTCTGCTCACGATCCGCCAAGATATAGCACTTACTCCCAAACACATGGAAATACTTCACATTTGACTTTCTACCTTTCCATAGCTCATAAAGAGTGACAGAAGTACCTGATCTGATAGTCACCCTATTGTGTATATAGAAAGCAGTATTCATGACTTCAGCCCAAAAATGATATGGAAGCTTTTTGGCATGAATCATGACTCTTGCACACTCTTGTATAGTCCTGTTCTTGTATTCCACCACACCATTCTGCTGAGGAGTGATCAGTGATGAGAATCCATGAGTGATTCCTTCAGATAAGCAAAACTCTTCAAACCTGCTATTTTTGAATTCTTTCCCATGGTCACTTCTGATTCGAACAACACCACAATCCTTTTCCCGTTGAATCCTTTGACATAACTCTTTGAAGGCTGCAAATACTTCAGTCTTTTCTCTGATAAAGCTTATCCAGGTGAATCTGGAGTAATCATCAACGACAACATAGACATACTTCTTCCCACCAAGAATTTCGACCTGCATAGGTCCCATAAAGTCCATGTGAAGCAGTTCCAGAACTCTAGAAGTTGTGGTAAGATGTGGAAGCCTCTTGTGTGACACCCTTGTTTGCTTCCCAACTTGACATTCACCACATATTTTATCCTCATCAATCTTCAGCTTGGGAATACCTCTAATAGCTTCACTTGACATAACTTTCTTCATCCCTTTCAAGTGTAAGTGACCCAATTTCTGATGCCACAGTTTGGTTTCATCTTCCTTTGACATCAAACAGGTAGACAAATTTTCTGGTTCTTGAGGATTCCACAGATAGCAGTTATCCTTAGACCTGGTTCCCTTCATAACAGCTTCATCTTCCTCATTGGTTACTAGACATTCAGATTTAGTGAAATTTACTTTGAGACCTACATCACACAGTTGGCTTATACTGATCAGATTTGCAGTCAGCCCTTTGACAAATAGAACACGATCCAGATTTGGTTGTCCTATGTAATCTAGCTTTCCAACACCTTTTATTTCACCTTTTGATCCATCCCCAAAAGTGACATAATTGGTGGAGTGAGTCTTGATATTTGACAAGAATTTCTTCACACCAGTCATAAGTCTTGAACAACCACTGTCAAAGTACCAATCTTCCCTTGCGGATGCTCTAAGAGAGGTATGTGCTATGAGACCGGCCATCATATTTCTAGGAATCCATCTTCTCTTCACTTTAGCCCAGCTCTGTCCTTTATTTTGTTGATGAGCAGTTTTGGGATAGCCGTGCAACTTGTAGCAAAAAGAACTTTAAGTGACCAATCTTTCCACAGTAATGGCATCTCCATGGTTTATACCTTGATCTACAAACTCTTTTCTGATGCTTCATCTGATGTTGAAACATGTGATTTGACATCCCCTCTTCTTGCTTTATTTTCTGAGGAACAAACTTCAATACAGGCTTCTTGTAAGTCTCTGATTTATTGTTAAAGCCAAGGCCTTGCACATTTCCAGCATCTTTCCCAGTCTGAAGAATCTCATCCACCTGCGTGGTACCATTGTTCAGAATTCTTCTAGATTTGGTCATATTGACAAGTTTTGACTTTTGCCATTCAACCTCCTCTTTCAGATCAGCAATGATTGATAGATGTTATTCCTTCTCAACTTCTAGTTGAGTTATCGGAACCTTTTGTTCTAATATTATCTGGCACCTTTCTTCATTCTTGATACACAACTCTGAGAACCCTGTGAAGACTTCTTCCTTAGTGAGTTCTCCAATATAGGATTCTTTATCAGAGTCAGACTCACAAGTAGTTTCTCCATCAGCCTTACAGATCCCAGTCAAAGCTGTCACCAATTTTGCTGATTCTTCTTCAAGATCACTCTCAGACTCTCCTTCTGACCAAGACATAGATAAGCCCTTCTTCTGCCTTTTGAGATACGTGGGACACTCAGTCTTTATGTGCCCATATCCATCACATTCAAAACACTTAACTCTCTTCCCTTGATTGGAGTCTTCTTCAGTTCTGGATCTTCTGCCTCCATCCTGGTTTTTACTGATGTCGAGTGACTTGTTCTGAGCATTTGCTCTCGACTTCCAGTTAATCCTTTTCAACACTTTGTTAAATTGTTTTCTAAGCAATACCAGATCTTTAGACACCCCTTCATCTCTGACCAGGTCACCTTCATCTTCTGAGCCACCAACATTTGACACAAAAGCTATGCTCTTCTTCTTTTCATACTTTTCACTAATCCCTAATTCAAATTTTTGAAGAGATCCAACCAGTTCATCCACTTTCATCTTGTCTATATCCTGAGCTTCCTCTATAGCAGTCACTTTCATGTCAAATCTCTTAGGTAGAGATCTGAGGATTTTTCTGACCAGTTTGCTGTCAGGCATTTTTTCACCTAGGGCACTGAAGGCATTAGCTATCTCAATAATGTTCATGTGAAAATCATGAATGCTCTCATCCTCCTTCATCTTCAAACTCTCAAACTTGCTAGTGAGAAGCTGAAGTTTTGACATCTTCACCTTTGAAGTCCCTTCATGAGCAACCTTCATGACCTCCCACGCCTCTTTTGCAATGGTGCAATCTTCAATCAACCTGAAAATATTTTTGTTGACACCATTAAATAATGCATTCATGGCTTTGGAATTTCCCACGGACCCTTTGTAATCTGCATCATCCTAGTCTTCCTCTTCCTTCACCACATCAGTAGGGGTACCTTTTTCATCTTTAACCTTTGGGGGTTCCCATCCTTTTATAACAGCTTTCCATGCATGATCATCCATGGATTTGATGAATGCTATCATCCTTGGTTTCCAATAGTCATAGTTGGAACCATCAAGCAGAGGTGGTTTGTTCAAAAATCCTCCATCCTTGTCCATTGTACCAGAAAGTACCTTCCCTGAATCTCACCCAGAACCAAATAAGGGTGCAAGCTCTTGATGCCAATTGAAATTCTGGCACAGATATCAGATGTCCTACACAGATGTTGAGACACTGATATCCAACACAATGAACAAGATAACAAAAATAATAACAGTGCAGAAATTAAAGAACACAGTGATATGTTTACCCAGTTCGGATCAACAATCCTACTCTGGGGGCTACCAAGCCAGGGACGAAACCAATATACGATAGTATCAATTCACAGATCATACAATAACCGAATAATCTGCTCACTTAATCACTACCCTTCCTATGACTTCTACCTAAGACTCACCTAGGTATGAGGCCCTCCTCAAATCCCTCTACAATCACAACCCGTGATTAGTTTCTTTGCACACAAGTAACAAACCGAAAGTCACACTTTCAAAACACACAATTCTCAATACTTCAAAGCTTATGAGAATTGACACACAAGAAACTCAATGCTTAAAAGCTTATGAGTAACTGACAGAACTTACAACACAAAAACCAGTCCTTATACTATTATCAGAATGATACCAGTTAGGCTCACAAAAACACTCGAAACCCTAACAAAACACACGTAAGTTCCACACCTAAATTAGTTTACACCAGTCAATATATAGCATTAAATCTGGAATGGATTGGGCTTCAAAAACGCAGCAAATAGACTGCTCACAAATCTGCAAAATAAACTCCAACAAAATAGGTCTTTAATCTAAAGTTTCCTAATATGTCTTCATAATTAGAAACAGCTGAAAATCCGAAAGACCAACAAATAAACACAATCCAAAAATGCTTTGGATGCCACATAGGATAACCAAATATTCACAGAATATTCAGTAACAAATCTCAGCAACAGAATCTGCATTTAAACTGAATCCAGACACGATGTCCTATGAGCAGGTATGGGACATCTTCATTCGACATGTTGAGAGCAGCAACTTAGAACATCTTAGAACATCTTGCTTCAAGAATAGTTTTAGCAATATAAATGTCAACCACAGAATCAATGAAATAACAGTCTTCTTTCATAAACTCATATCAACTCTGTAATAATAGTATAGATATTTAGAGTTTCCTCGGCAACTACGTCTAGCACTAGGTAAAGCCCTGTTGATCACTCTGAACTTACAGTCAAAACTAGATCCACATAGGATTACCAGACACAGTCTTTCCTCCTCTTGGGGTTAAACAATATGGAGACATGAAAGGCAGCATTCTCGGTGAACCCTTTCATAAACTATCACTCGTAGAAGTTGTCAAAGAAACTCTATTCCCCAGAGATGATCTCTTCTCCGTGAATTGCATCTCTTGAGTTTCTTCCAAATGCTCGTACTTTCCTGGCCTGATCTATTCCTCGTGAATGGCCTGTCTTGAATTTCTCGGGGTTTGGGGACCCACAGGCTTCTTAAAAGCACTTGTTAAGAAACTCTACTCCCCAGAGATGATCTTTTCTCCGTGAATGGCATCTCTTGAGTTTCTTCCAAATTCTCGGACTTTCTTGGCTTGATCTATTCTCCGTGAATGGCATGTCTTAAACTTCTCGGGGTTTGGGGACCCACAGGCTTCTTAAAAGCATCGCCCTCCTCTTGGGCATTGTACAAGGACCCACAGGCTTCCTAAAAGCACCCTCGCCTCCTCTTGGGCTTAGTAGAAGGACCCGTTGGCTTCTTAGAAGTCTTCACATCCTCCTCTTAGGCTTCATATAATGATTTCTTCCTCCGGGAATGATAGCCTCCTCTTGGGCTTCATACAAGGACCACTCGGCTTCTTAAAAGTTTCCAGCCTCCTCTTGGGCTTTGTACAAATTGTCCCGATGACCTCCTAGAGGTATAGGAACAGATATTAGTCATCTCCATAGAATGGTCTCTCACAGAGTCTAGCTCTTTCTACCATGAACACTACTGTTGTTTCTCAGTATAGTACAAAAGATGAAACTCTAGACTCGGACAGTCTAAGACCCTTGAGTCCCCAAAGACGTTCTCAAGCACCCTTCATGTAAGGAAAAACACCAGTAGACTTGGACAGTCTCAATACCCTTTGGATTTCCCATTTCCTTAAAGAACAGGAAATAACCTTGATCCTCGAATCAAAAATCCCTGAGTGCAAACATTACTCATATAAGAACTGATTTTCTCTTTAAATCAGCATACTGGACCTGTCACTCAACTGAAACAGCACCATAGCTTCCTCTTGGGCTTTATACAATGATTCTCCCCAGTGGAGCTAACAATATCCTCCATCTTAGGCTTTGTACAAGACACAAATCACTCCCTTGTTGAGTATAAAACCTTTAGCCTCCATCCCGGGCTTCGTACGAGATACCATAAAAGACTCTCTTGATGAGTCAACTCCCTTTTAGCCTCAATCTCGGGCTTTGTACGAGATAAAAAAAACTTTCTTGTTGAGTCAAATAGCCTCCATCTCGGGCTTTATACGAGATACCAAAACACTCCATCGTCGAGTCAAAACCTTTTAGCCTCTCTCCCGGGCTTTGTATGAGACACATATTAGCCTCCTCTAAGGCTTTATATAAGAAAACCACTGGATGATCCAATCAACCTTTTAGCATCAAAGTTGTGCCTCGTTCACAGTACACAAACATCAACAACTCCTTCCATCTAATCGCTGTAAGCGGCAAGCCTCTGGATCATCTACATCCATGCCACTGTCCCTCTTTTAGCATGAGAAATTCCTAATGAAATATGGCATTGCTCTACACTGAGTTAAAGTCTTCTCTTTCAGGTTAAAACCCCCTATAAAGGAAATTATGGCATTGCTAGGATCCGCATATCCCGGTTAAAGTAATTCTCCTATACAGTCAGTCACTCAACGGTCGTAACAAACAGACCCCCTTTAGAGATGACAAATTCTCTCTAAAGTCAACACCTTTAGCTTCATATCTTGGGCTTCGAACAAGATACAAATAAACACCTTTAGCCTCATATCTTCGGCTTTGAACAAGATACAAACCACCTTTCGCTTCACGTCTTGGGCTTTGAACAAGACACCAAAAACACCCATTTCCTCCCATAGAATAGGAGGAACTACGAACGCTCTGATTTCCCTGTTTCAGTAAACGGGAATACGTAGGCATAAGATTGAAAGAAAAATCTTAGCGAGCACACTAAACAAAAACCCAAAATCCTATACCTCCCACCAATCGACCGAATGCTATTTTAACAAAATAACCTACGAGAAACCCCGAATCTTTGTAGCATCTGTAAACCAACAGTTTTGACTGTTTAACCTCAGTATGCAAGCAGGGTTAGTTGGAGACATCTATTTCCCTTCCTTCATCAGCTTCAATGGGATAAAAAATGAATCGAGCTGTAGTACCAGAGCGATTGTGCTTCGCAACCACATCCAAAAATCACTCGTTACAATAACGCAATCTTTTTATCTGATATTTGCAATCATTGTCTTAGTTTAATTTGAAAAAGAGAGAGACTAGAAGAGAAAATTTGTTTGTTTAAAGTTTTTTAATGAATGCATGAATGCAGTACACAAAAACATAGAAAAAACATGGGGTCGAAGGGTCGGTGTCATGAAGTTAAGGCTCTACCCATCCCCCAAAGGTTTATACTATGGTGATTTTTGTACCTGTCTCTCAAAATCATTGCCCCCTCTTGGGATGACAACAACAAGCAGATCGCCAGCGAGCTGTGGGATCTTAGAGAAATCTCAATTGAGGGTAGTATCGCGTGATAACTATTTCCGATAGCTTCCGCACTACTAAATGGTTGTAGGCTACTAAATCCTCAATTTCTCTAACAACCCCAATCGAACGATCTGCTTTCAACAACCGAAGTCGTATTGGCAGGATAAGATGAAGGGCATCTTCACTGATTTGATGGGCGACCGAGGTCTCTTATTTGGGAGTCACTCCCTTTAAAATTACTCGTTTTGCCATCACTTATCTTAGGTGTATACTTAATCTTTCCACATGCGGCATCACACGCATTCCCATTAGCAGAAAAATAAACACAGATATCAATTAGAAAAACTGGTATATATATATTTGTCTTAAATATCCTAGACCTCTATAATCCTAGTCCTAACACTTAGTAAATTAATTCCCCAGCAGAGTCGCCATTTTTCTGTAGCGAGCGATTTTTGTCGGTGACGCGACCACCTTATCGCTGAATTGGGGTTTCTCCTCAAAGGAGAGGGGTGCTACTTTCTGATTTCTTATTTATCCCGTGAAGCTGGAAGGGAAAGAGAAGCTATCTAAAACTAACCTTGCTCGCGGATGTTGCACTGAACAAACGCTAAAAAGAGAGATTGGGGAGTCCGGGGTTAGGTTATACAATGGGTAGTTGTTAATTACCCATCCTATATGTGGCTATCCACAGGGTAGTTAAGCTTAAAATGCTGCTTTGGTAATTGATAATGTTTGTCTGCTGATGGGTTGGGAAATTTCTTGGGAGAGATGAGTGAATGAGTTGATGTTTTTGGTAAGGTAATGGACCTAAGGTTTTGTTTTGGTGTGGTGTGCTCGTTAAGATTTTGCAATCTTATGCCTATGTATTCCCGTTTGAACGAAACAGGGAAATCAGAGCAATCGTAGTTCCCTCCACAGGAGAAAGGAATATTTGGTATCTTGTTCAAAGCCCAAGATGTGAAGCTAAAAGAGTGTTCTTGTATCTTGTTCGAAGCCCAAGATATGAAGCGAAAAAGTTTGAGAGAGAGAGAATTTGTCATCTCTAAAGGGGAATTTGTTGATTTTTGTGTGCCTTTATCAAAGCCCATGGTTTGAAGCTAAAAGGTTAATTGGTAGGATTAAGGGATTTCCTTATCCAAAGCCTAGGAGAAGGCTAGATAAGATTGGCTCAACAAGGGAGTGTCTATCTATCTTGTATAAAGTCCAAGATTGAGGCGAAAAGAGACTGACTCTGTGGGAAATTTATATGTATCTTGTACGATGCCCAAGATGGAGGCAAACATGGATATGTATCTTGTACGATGCCCAAGATGGAGGCGAACATGGATATGTATCTTGTACGATGCCCAAGATGGAATCAACATGGATCCGACTCAGCATGTGAGTGCGGGAAAGTTTGACTCTGCAAGAGAGTCTGAAAAGGTAACTCCACGGGGGAGGATCATTACACAAAGCCCAAGAGGAGGCTGACTAAGCTGAGGGGAAATCATTATACAAAGCCTAAGAGGAGGCTATACTTTACTGGGAAGCAAAGGATCATTATACAAAGCCTAAGAGGAGGCTATACTTTCTGCTGTGGGATCTTTGGAATCCCGGTGCAGGTCCAAAGTGGGGGATCAGCTCTCGAGGGTGATCACGAAAGATTTAAGATGTTAGATCCCTTGAGGTTCTGATGATGTTGTGGCCTTTTGACCCTGGCTGGGGAAATCTAAGATAAGGTTTAAAACCGACGGGTTCTTTGTCTCGGAGGGAGATGGATCAACTGATCAGGATTCCTTCGGAGTGCCGAAGGAGCTTGAGAATATCTTTGAGACTCAAGTATGTAGGAGACTGTCCAAGTCTGTCGGGTTTGTCCTTGTATGATGCCCAAGAAGAGGCGAATGTTTAAGGTATGAAGGTCAACCCTTAAATTGGTCTGAGATAAGACTCAAAGGAAAGGGCTGCTCTAGCAAGAGAGATGACTAATTTCTATTCCTATACCTCTAGGAGGTCGATCGGGACTAATTGTATGAAGCCCAAGAGAAGGCGAGAGAAACTTTTAAGAAGCCGTCGGGACAAATTGTACGAAGCCCAAGAGAAGGCGAGAGAAACTTTTAAGAAGCCGTGGGACCAAATCTAAGAAAGGTCAGGAGATGCTATTCACCGAGAACAGATCATCTAATGAGCAGTTCGAAGACTTAATGCTTTTAAGAAGCCCGTTGGGACCCAAACCAAAGAAAGTTCAAGAAAAGTTTCACCGAGAATAATTCGTTTAGTGAACAGTCCTGAGGTTTGGAGGAACTCAAGAGATGCTATTCACCGAGAATAGATCAACTATGAGGAGTAGAATTCCTTTTGACAATTTTCTAGGGGTTACAATCTGAGAAAAGGTTCACCGAGAATGCTGCTTTTCTCTTTGTTCCATATTGAATTAACGCAAGAGGAGGCAAGACTGTGTCTGGTAATCCTATGGGGATCTAGTTTTGACTGCTAAGATAGAGTAACCAACTGGCTTTACCTAGTATTGGACGTAGTTGCCGGGGAAAACTCTAAATATCTATACTAGTATATATACAGTGGATATATGACAAGTATTTAAAGAGGTTATGAAAGAAGACTTACAGTGTCTATCTTCCCCATAATACAGTATATATATATATATATATATATATATATATATATATATATATATATATATATATATATATATATGAAAGCTGATAAAGGAGAATGAAAGACGACTAACCATGGGCAGCTTCCCACAATATAGTATATATATATATATATATATATATATATATATATATATATATATATATATATATATATATATATATATATATATATATATATATATATATTAAAGCGGTTAAAGAAAGCATGTAAACACTTACTCGGTTGTAGAGCTTCCATGCTGTGTTGTTAGTTGTACAACAAAGAAAGCTTAAGTAACAGTTGCATATTTGAATTCAAAATCAAAGGAGAAAGTGTTTTGAAAAGAGGTTGAGACTTATATCAAGAGGAGAAAGCCCAAGTTTCAATAGTGATCGCACTGTTGTTGTGAATTTGTTCAGGGGGACTTATAAGTGAGGCCCAAAAAGGTTTTTTGTACAAAGAGGTGGGTCTTATACTCTCTCAAGAGGCCCAAACAAAGTTTTAAGAAAAAGGAAAGGGACTTACAGCTTTAGGAGAAGCCCAAGTTTTTGTTTGAAAATGGCGATCGCGCCGAAGTTTTTGAAAACACAGTGGGTCTTATACAATGATTGAGGCCCAAACTATTTTGGTTTAAAAAAGGGGTTGGGTCTTACACTCTATTAGAGGCCCATGAGTGTTTGAAAAAGATTTGATAGGGTGGTAATGATCAAAACCCTAATTTTTGTTTCTAAATGTATTTTAATTGAATAAAGATTCAATTAAAATAAAAAAATAGGTGAAAATGAAATGTGATCTTGGATTTGTATTTGAAAAATCATGTTTTGATCATAGGATGATAAAAAACATTTGCACCAAGGAAAAGAAATATTTTTAATGCTTTAAATACAAATAAAAAGTAATTCTTAATAAAAATATCAAATATAGGAAATAAATAATATTTTTGTGATTTTTTCATGGAATAAAATATTTTAATGTTTTTGTGATTTTTTTGCAAAAAGAACCAATAAAAAATAATTAAAATTGAAAGAGAAATTAATTTTCCAAAACATTAATAATAATATGAAAAATATTAAAAATATTGAAAAAGTGATAAAAATGGGGTCTGGGGCGAGGGGGATTCGAACCCCAAACCTTGTGTCTGCAGCACGCGCCTCCTACCACTAGGGTGATGATACATCCGTGTATCAAAGGCAAACCACAAATACATAGGGCAAGGTGTGTGTTTTTGGCCTGGCCAAGGCAAGGCAATGCAAGATTTTGGCAAAAAATGTGAAGCTTGTAATTTTCTCATTTCTCCATGGATTGGGACAAAATTTAGGTCTATCCTGACCAGAATTTCACAAGGAATCCAATGGTAGTGGTGGTTTTTTCAGATCATGCTCCTAACTCAAAACCCGATAATGGTTTTGAAAATGGCCTATATTTGCATTTTCTTGGCTGCCTCTTGATACAGGCATGAATTAAATGGTAAATTGATGCAAACACAACAAGTAAAACATGTATATGATGTATATGATCAGTGGACCTCAACGCAATGCATATTTCAGAAAGTTCAAGTTGAGATGCTTACCTCTTTTGGAGCTTTTGTATAATCTGCCAAGGTTGGTGTTCCAGAAATATTTTGATGCTTTAGACACTCTCAATTGATCCCTTAGAAGCTTTTAGAATGATCACCAAGAGCTGGAATCCTCAGGAACAAGTTTGAGTTGTTTCTTGCAAAAGGGGCAAAAGTAGCCAAAATATCAACTCTCTCAAATGGTGTTCCAGATGAGGGAAACCACTTGGGATAATTCAAGGATGATATTTGGAATGTGTTTGAGGCTTTATCTGGTTTTGAAAGTGACTGAATCAAGACTTGGCTTGAAAAGTACAAAAAACACCAATTTTGAGGTTTTGAGAGGTGACTTTGTGATTTTGGTGTTACGGGTCACAAAGGAGAGTTTGATAAGCTCACATATGATGTTTATGAGGTGTGCGAGTGATTGGTTTGGTTAGAATTGTTCCCAAACTCAAAACCGATAGTACCTTGCTTTGGAAGGCAAAATGGGAGTGAAAAAGGTGATTTTCAAGAAAGCATCTGTTGTTGTGCTTTGGTGTACTTAAACTGAACACAAATGAGGTCTATTTATAGTGTGTCAAGTTTGTTTTGGTTGCAATAGTGTATGGCAACTGGTACAGCTGTTTGGCAAGTTTGATCCAAAGTGAATCATTAGTCTCCTCTAGCCATTGACTAGAGGTTAGGGCACAGGGTTGTGGTTCCCTAGTCCTTGGATAAGGCTTGATTGAACTCAGTTGGATGAGGCTCCATTCATGCCACCTTGGTGCACCAATTGATGGCTTGGAAACAAAATTGGAATTTTGTTCCCTTTAGGCTTTTTAGGTTTGTTATGGCTAATGTAGCTCCATGGACTTGGGAGGCTTGGAGATCAGATCAAACATCCTTTATTTTATCCTCAGATATGTCCAAAACGGTGACAAGGCTTGGCATGGCTCAATTTGCACAAATCGAGCCATGATGCAAAAATCTGTCTGTCATGACAGTTTGCAACAAGGATTGTCCATGACATTGTATCTCTTAACTCAAATTGAATTTGAGGGTGTTCTTAGACAATTTGGAAAGCTGATGTATCCTATTTTGATATGATGTCCAACTTTGGTTTTGATCCAACCTGAATTACAATGAAAAATGCCCCTACTTTTGGGAAAAAATAAGGCAGATTATGACTTAGTGAAAATTTCACTAAGTCTAGGAAAAAAAGTCATTTTGGGTTTTCAGCCATTTTGATCAATCCATAACTTAAAATCCATGAGGAATTGGAATGAGGTGTAGTTGACACTTTTAAATTATTCCATGAGAGCTATAAATCCATCTTTGGATCACTCAAAATGGTTGCTTGGATCTCAAGTTATGATCCTTAGAAGTTGGTACCCTAGCCACTTTGTTCCATAACTTAGAAAAATTCTAAGTTTTTATGGTTACCCCTTTTGCAAGTTATCCCACTTTCTTTGATTTTTCTTGATGAATGATGATTCAAATCCCATATTATCATTGTTTTAGGGTCAAAGAACCATAATTGTGAAAAATCTCAAAAAGTCAAACTTGACTTTGGTGCACAGTTGACTTTTTATCAGATGAATTCCAAACTGTGCGACCCTTTGTGAAATCAAGTCCTATACCTAAATCAAACCTAATGGGTATGTTCCATAGGTGTTGTAGGGTGTATTGAATCGTGTCCCAAGGCTTGGGAGCATGTCTTGGTCAAAACTCAAAGATGCAGTTGACTTTTCCCGCGAAACCCTAATTGTGGTCCAGATGAAAATGAAACTTGTGAATCAAGTTTCTTGGATTAATCCATTATGGCAAATGGATAAATGTGGTTTAGGGGATACCCTCAAATACATGATTTGAGGGCCTCAAGTAAATCACATTTATCCATTTGCAACAATGGATTGATCCAAGAAGCTTGATCATCAAGTTTCATTTTCATCTGGACCACAATTAGGGTTTCGCGGGAAAAGTCAACTGTACCTTTGACTTTTGACCAGGACATGCTCCTAAACCATGGTACATGATTCAATACACCCTATGACACCTATGGAACATACCCATTAGGTTTGATTTAGGTCAAGGACCTAATTTCACCAAGGATCGCACAGTTTGGAATTCATCGGATAAAAAGTCAACTGTGCACAAAGTCAAGTTTGAATTTTTGTGATTTTTCACAAAAGTGGTCTTTGACCCTAAAACAATGATAATATGTGATTTGAACCATCATTCATCAAGAAAAATCAAAGAAAGTGGGATAACTTGTAAAAGGGGTAACCATAAAAACTTAGAATTTTTCTAAGTCATGGAACAAAGTGGCTAGGGTACCAACTTCCAAGGATCATAAATTGAGATCCAAGCAACCATTTTGAGTGATCCAAAGATGGACTTGTAGCTCTCATGGCATAATTTATAAGTGTCAACTACACCTCATTCCAATTCCTCATGGATTTTAAGTTATGGAATGATCAAAGTGGCTGTAAACCCAAAATTGACATTTTTCCAACACTTAGTGAAATTTTCACTAAGTCAGAATCTGCCTTATTTTTTTCCCAAAAGTAGAGGTATTTTTCATTGCAATTCAAGTTGGATCAAAACCAAAGTTGGACATCATATTAAAATAGGATACATCATCTTTCCAAATTGTCCAATAACTCCCTCAAACTCAATCTGAGCTAAGAGATACAATGACATAAACATGCCTTGATGCAAACTGTCATGCAAGACAGGTTTGTGCCTCATGGCTCGATTTAAGCAAATTGAGCCACTCCAAGCCTTGTCACCACTTTGGACATATCTGAGGATAAAACAAAAGAAGATTGATCTGATCTCCAAGCCTCCCAAGTCCATGCAGCTACATTAGCCATAACAAACCTAAAAAGCCTAAAGGGGACAAAATTCCAATTTTGTTTCCAAGCCTTCAATGGGTGCTTTCCTCAAAATCAATTCTTTCACTCCCATTTTGCCTTCCAAAGCAAGTCACTATCGGGTTTTGAGTTTGGGAGCATTTCCAATCAAACCAATCAGTCACACACTTCATAAACATCATATGTGAGCTGATTAAACTCTCATTTGTGACCTGTAACACAGAAATCACAAAGTCACTTTCCAAAACCTCAAATTTGGTGTTTTTGGCACCTTTCAAGACAAGTCTTGATTCAGTCACTTTCAAAACCAGAAAAAGCCTCAAACTCATTCCAAATATCATCCTTGAACTGTCCCTAGTGGTTTCCCCCATCTGGAACACCATTTGAGAGAGTTGTCATTTTGGCCACTCTTGCCCCTTTTGCAAGAAACAACTCAAACTTGTTCTTGAGGATTCCAGCTGTTGGTGATCATTCTAAAAGCTTCTAAGGGATCATTTGAGAGAGTATAAAGCATCAAACCACTTCTGGAACAAAGCCCTTGACAGATTGCACAAAAGCTCCAAAAGAGGTATGCCTCACACTTTGAACTTTCTAAAATATGCATTGCTTTGAGGTCCACTAATCATATACATCTTATACATGTTATTTATATTGTGTTTGCATCAATTGATCATGTAATTCATGCCTGTATCAAGAGGTAGCACAGAAAATGCAATTACAATCCCTTTTCAAAACCACTATCGGGTTTTGAGTTAGGGACATGATCTGAAAAAACCACCACCACCATTGGATTCCTTGTGAAATTCTGGTCAGGATAGACCTAAATTTTGTCCCAATCCATGGGGAAATGAGAAAGTTACAAGCTTCACGTTTTTGGCCAAAATCTTGCCTTGCCTTGCCTTGGCCAGGCCAAAAACACACCATGACTTATGTATTTCTAGGCTGGGTTTGATACACGGATGTATCACCACCCCAGTGGTAGAAGGCGCATGCTGCACACAAGAGGTCTGGGGTTCGAATCCCCCTCGCCCCAGACCCTCTTTTAACTTTTTTTTTCATTTTCTTTAATATTTGTCATATTATTATTAATGTTTTTTAAAATTAATTTCTCTTTCATTTTTAATCATTTTTTATTGGTTCTTTTTGCAAAAAATAACGAAAACATTAAAATATTTTATTCCATGAAAAAATCCCAAAAATATTATTTATTTCATATATTTGATATTTTTGAAAAGAATTACTTTTTATTTGTTTTAAAACATTAGAAATATTTATTTTTCTTGGCTTTGCAAAGTGTAAATAATTTTTAAATCATCCCATGATCAAAACATGATTTTTCAAGTATAAATCCAAGATCACAACTTATTTTCACCTCATTGATTATTTTAATTGAATTTTTATTCAATTAAAATACATTTAGAAGCAAAAATTAGGGTTTTGATCATTACCACCCTATCAAACTTCTTTCAAACACTTATGGGCCTCTATTAGAGTGTGAGACCTAACCCCTTTTTTTAAAACCAAAATATTTTGGGCCTTAGTAATTGTATAAGACCCACTGTGTTTTCAAAAACTTCGGCGATCGCCATTTTCAAACAAAAACTTGGGCCTTTCCTAGAGCTATAAGTCTCATTCCTTTTCCTTAAAACACTTTTTTGGGCCTCTTGAGAGAGTATAAGACCCATCCCTTGGTACAGAAAACCTTTTTGGGCCTCACTTAATGTATAAGTCCCCCTGTACAAATTCAAAACAACGGTGCAATCACTGTTGAAACTTGGGTTTCTCCTCGAGCTATAAGCCCCAACCTCTTTTCAAAATACTTTCTCCTTTGATTTTGAATTCAAATATACAATTGTTATTTAAGCTTTCTTTGTTGTACAACTAACAAAACAGCATGGAAGCTCTACAACCGAGTAAGTTTTACCTGCTTTCTGTATCAGCTTATATATATATATATACTGTATTGTGGGAAGCTACGCATGGTTAATCTTATTTCATTCTCCTTTATCAGCTTTTATATATATAACTGTATTGTGGGAAGCTGCTCATGGTTAGTCTTCTTTCATACCTCTTTAAATACTTGTCATATATCCACTGTATATATACTAGTATAGATATTTATAGTTTTCCCCGGCAACTACGTCCAGTACTAGGTAAAGCCAGTTGGTTACTCTCTTTTAGCAGTCAAAACTAGATCCCCCATAGGATTACCAGACATAATCTTTCCTCCTCTTGGGTTGATTTAATATGGAACAAAGAGAAAGGCCGCATTCTTCGTGAACCTTTTCTCAGACTGTCACCCCTAGAAATTGTCAAAAGGAATTCTACTCCCCAGAGTTGATCTATTCTCGGTGAATAGCATCTCTTGAGTTCCTCCAAACCTCTGAACTTTCACTAAATGATCTATTCTCGGTGAATAGCATTTCTTGAACTTTCTCGGGACTTTCACTAGTTGATCTATTCTCGGTGAATAACATCTCTTGAGCTTCTCTTGGTTTGGGTCCCAACGGGCTTCTTAATAGCATTGAATCTATGAATTGCTCACTAGATGATCTATTCTCGGTGAATAGCATCTTCTGAACTCTTCTCGGTTTGGTCCCATGGGCTTCCTAAAAGCATCTACGCCTTCTCTTGGGCTTCGTACAAATTGTCCCGGCGGCTTCTTAAAAGTTTCTCTCGCCTTCTCTTGGGCTTGGTATAAATTGTCCCGATCGACCTCATAGAGGTATAGGAACATAAATTAGTCATCTCTCTCGCTAGAAAAGTCTTTTCATTGAGTCATATCTTAGACCAGTTTAAGGGTTGACCTTCATCCCTTAAACGTTCGCCTCCTCTTGGGCATCGTACAAAGACAAACCCGGCAGACTTGGACAGTCTCCTACATACTTGAGTCTCAAAGACATTCTCAAGCTCCTTCGGAACTTCGAAGGAATCCTGATCAGTTGATCAATCTCTACCAGCGATAAAGAACCCGTCGGTTTTAAACCTTATCTTAGATTTCCCCAGCCAGGGTAAAAAAGCCATAGCGACATCATAACCTCAAGGTTTCTGACATCTCAACTCTTTCGCGATCACCCTCAAGAGTTGATCCATCACTTTGGACCTGCACTGGGATCCCAAAGATCCCTAGCAGAAAGTATAGCCTCCTCTTAGGCTTTGTATAATCATTTCTCCTCATCTTAGTCAGCCTCCTCTTGGGCGTTGTGTAATGATCCTCCCCAGCAGAGTTAACCTTTTCAGACTCTCTTGTTGAGTCACACCCTTTTCACACTCTCTTGTTGAGTATAAAAGATTATCTTGTTGAGTCAAACTTTCCCGCACTGTCTTGTTGAGTCGGATCCCTTTTTTGCCTCCATATTGGGCATTGTACAAGATACCATATAAATTCCCCAAAGAGTCAGTCTCTTTTTCACCTCCATGTTGGGCTTTATGGGAGATAGATAAACGCTCTCTTGTTGAGCTGATCTTATTTATCCTTCTCTTAGGCTTTGCATAAGGAAATCCCTTAATCGTACCAATTAACCTTTTAGCTTCAAACCTTGGGCTTTGATCAAGGCACACAAAAATCAAGAAATTCCCCTTTTAGAGATAACAAATTCTCTCTCTCAAACTTTTCCCGCGAAACCCTAATTGTGGTCCAGATGAAAATGAAACTTGTGAATCAAGTTTCTTGGATTAATCCATTATGGCAAATGGATAAATGTGGTTTAGGGGATACCCTCAAATACATGATTTGAGGGCCTCAAGTAAATCACATTTATCCATTTGCAACAATGGATTGATCCAAGAAGCTTGATCATCAAGTTTCATTTTCATCTGGACCACAATTAGGGTTTCGCGGGAAAAGTCAACTGTACCTTTGACTTTTGATCAGGACATGCTCCTAAACCATGGTACATGATTCAATACACCCTATGACACCTATGGAACATACCCATTAGGTTTGATTTAGGTCAAGGACCTAATTTCACCAAGGATCGCACAGTTTGGAATTCATCGGATAAAAAGTCAACTGTGCACAAAGTCAAGTTTGAATTTTTGTGATTTTTCACAAAAGTGGTCTTTGACCCTAAAACAATGATAATATGTGATTTGAACCATCATTCATCAAGAAAAATCAAAGAAAGTGGGATAACTTGTAAAAGGGGTAACCATAAAAACTTAGAATTTTTCTAAGTCATGGAACAAAGTGGCTAGGGTACCAACTTCCAAGGATCATAAATTGAGATCCAAGCAACCATTTTGAGTGATCCAAAGATGGACTTGTAGCTCTCATGGCATAATTTATAAGTGTCAACTACACCTCATTCCAATTCCTCATGGATTTTAAGTTATGGAATGATCAAAGTGGCTGTAAACCCAAAATTGACATTTTTCCAACACTTAGTGAAATTTTCACTAAGTCAGAATCTGCCTTATTTTTTTCCCAAAAGTAGAGGTATTTTTCATTGCAATTCAAGTTGGATCAAAACCAAAGTTGGACATCATATTAAAATAGGATACATCATCTTTCCAAATTGTCCAATAACTCCCTCAAACTCAATCTGAGCTAAGAGATACAATGACATAAACATGCCTTGATGCAAACTGTCATGCAAGACAGGTTTGTGCCTCATGGCTCGATTTAAGCAAATTGAGCCACTCCAAGCCTTGTCACCACTTTGGACATATCTGAGGATAAAACAAAAGAAGATTGATCTGATCTCCAAGCCTCCCAAGTCCATGCAGCTACATTAGCCATAACAAACCTAAAAAGCCTAAAGGGGACAAAATTCCAATTTTGTTTCCAAGCCTTCAATGGGTGCTTTCCTCAAAATCAATTCTTTCACTCCCATTTTGCCTTCCAAAGCAAGTCACTATCGGGTTTTGAGTTTGGGAGCATTTCCAATCAAACCAATCAGTCACACACTTCATAAACATCATATGTGAGCTGATTAAACTCTCATTTGTGACCTGTAACACAGAAATCACAAAGTCACTTTCCAAAACCTCAAATTTGGTGTTTTTGGCACCTTTCAAGACAAGTCTTGATTCAGTCACTTTCAAAACCAGAAAAAGCCTCAAACTCATTCCAAATATCATCCTTGAACTGTCCCTAGTGGTTTCCCCCATCTGGAACACCATTTGAGAGAGTTGTCATTTTGGCCACTCTTGCCCCTTTTGCAAGAAACAACTCAAACTTGTTCCTGAGGATTCCAGCTGTTGGTGATCATTCTAAAAGCTTCTAAGGGATCATTTGAGAGAGTATAAAGCATCAAACCACTTCTGGAACAAAGCCCTTGACAGATTGCACAAAAGCTCCAAAAGAGGTATGCCTCACACTTTGAACTTTCTAAAATATGCATTGCTTTGAGGTCCACTAATCATATACATCTTATACATGTTATTTATATTGTGTTTGCATCAATTGATCATGTAATTCATGCCTGTATCAAGAGGTAGCACAGAAAATGCAATTACAATCCCTTTTCAAAACCACTATCGGGTTTTGAGTTAGGGACATGATCTGAAAAAACCACCACCACCATTGGATTCCTTGTGAAATTCTGGTCAGGATAGACCTAAATTTTGTCCCAATCCATGGAGAAATGAGAAAGTTACAAGCTTCACGTTTTTGGCCAAAATCTTGCCTTGCCTTGCCTTGGCCAGGCCAAAAACACACCATGACTTATGTATTTCTAGGCTGGGTTTGATACACGGATGTATCACCACCCCAGTGGTAGAAGGCGCATGCTGCACACAAGAGGTCTGGGGTTCGAATCCCCCTCGCCCCAGACCCTCTTTTAACTTTTTTTTTCATTTTCTTTAATATTTGTCATATTATTATTAATGTTTTTTAAAATTAATTTCTCTTTCATTTTTAATCATTTTTTATTGGTTCTTTTTGCAAAAAATAACGAAAACATTAAAATATTTTATTCCATGAAAAAATCCCAAAAATATTATTTATTTCATATATTTGATATTTTTGAAAAGAATTACTTTTTATTTGTTTTAAAACATTAGAAATATTTATTTTTCTTGGCTTTGCAAAGTGTAAATAATTTTTAAATCATCCCATGATCAAAACATGATTTTTCAAGTATAAATCCAAGATCACAACTTATTTTCACCTCATTGATTATTTTAATTGAATTTTTATTCAATTAAAATACATTTAGAAGCAAAAATTAGGGTTTTGATCATTACCACCCTATCAAACTTCTTTCAAACACTTATGGGCCTCTATTAGAGTGTGAGACCTAACCCCTTTTTTTAAAACCAAAATATTTTGGGCCTTAGTAATTGTATAAGACCCACTGTGTTTTCAAAAACTTCGGCGATCGCCATTTTCAAACAAAAACTTGGGCCTTTCCTAGAGCTATAAGTCTCATTCCTTTTCCTTAAAACACTTTTTTGGGCCTCTTGAGAGAGTATAAGACCCATCCCTTGGTACAGAAAACCTTTTTGGGCCTCACTTAATGTATAAGTCCCCCTGTACAAATTCAAAACAACGGTGCAATCACTGTTGAAACTTGGGTTTCTCCTCGAGCTATAAGCCCCAACCTCTTTTCAAAATACTTTCTCCTTTGATTTTGAATTCAAATATACAATTGTTATTTAAGCTTTCTTTGTTGTACAACTAACAAAACAGCATGGAAGCTCTACAACAGAGTAAGTTTTACCTGCTTTCTGTATCAGCTTATATATATATATATACTGTATTGTGGGAAGCTACGCATGGTTAATCTTATTTCATTCTCCTTTATCAGCTTTTATATATATAACTGTATTGTGGGAAGCTGCTCATGGTTAGTCTTCTTTCATACCTCTTTAAATACTTGTCATATATCCACTGTATATATACTAGTATAGATATTTATAGTTTTCCCCGGCAACTACGTCCAGTACTAGGTAAAGCCAGTTGGTTACTCTCTTTTAGCAGTCAAAACTAGATCCCCCATAGGATTACCAGACATAATCTTGCCTCCTCTTGGGTTGATTTAATATGGAACAAAGAGAAAGGCCGCATTCTTCGTGAACCTTTTCTCAGACTGTCACCCCTAGAAATTGTCAAAAGGAATTCTACTCCCCAGAGTTGATCTATTCTCGGTGAATAGCATCTCTTGAGTTCCTCCAAACCTCTGAACTTTCACTAAATGATCTATTCTCGGTAAATAGCATTTCTTGAACTTTCTCGGGACTTTCACTAGTTGATCTATTCTCGGTGAATAACATCTCTTGAGCTTCTCTTGGTTTGGGTCCCAACGGGCTTCTTAATAGCATTGAATCTATGAATTGCTCACTAGATGATCTATTCTCGGTGAATAGCATCTTCTGAACTCTTCTCGGTTTGGTCCCATGGGCTTTCTAAAAGCATCTACGCCTTCTCTTGGGCTTCGTACAAATTGTCCCGGCGGCTTCTTAAAAGTTTCTCTCGCCTTCTCTTGGGCTTGGTATAAATTGTCCCGATCGACCTCATAGAGGTATAGGAACATAAATTAGTCATCTCTCTCGCTAGAGAAGTCTTTTCATTGAGTCATATCTTAGACCAGTTTAAGGGTTGACCTTCATCCCTTAAACGTTCGCCTCCTCTTGGGCATCGTACAAAGACAAACCCGGCAGACTTGGACAGTCTCCTACATACTTGAGTCTCAAAGACATTCTCAAGCTCCTTCGGAACTTCGAAGGAATCCTGATCAGTTGATCAATCTCTACCAGCGATAAAGAACCCGTCGGTTTTAAACCTTATCTTAGATTTCCCCAGCCAGGGTAAAAAAGCCACAGCGACATCATAACCTCAAGGTTTCTGACATCTCAACTCTTTCGCGATCACCCTCAAGAGTTGATCCATCACTTTGGACCTGCACTGGGATCCCAAAGATCCCTAGCAGAAAGTATAGCCTCCTCTTAGGCTTTGTATAATGATTTCTCCTCATCTTAGTCAGCCTCCTCTTGGGCGTTGTGTAATGATCCTCCCCAGCAGAGTTAACCTTTTCAGACTCTCTTGTTGAGTCACACCCTTTTCACACTCTCTTGTTGAGTATAAAAGATTATCTTGTTGAGTCAAACTTTCCCGCACTGTCTTGTTGAGTCGGATCCCTTTTTTGCCTCCATCTTGGGCATTGTACAAGATACCATATAAATTCCCCAAAGAGTCAGTCTCTTTTTCACCTCCATGTTGGGCTTTATGGGAGATAGATAAACGCTCTCTTGTTGAGCCGATCTTATTTATCCTTCTCTTAGGCTTTGCATAAGGAAATCCCTTAATCGTACCAATTAACCTTTTAGCTTCAAACCTTGGGCTTTGATCAAGGCACACAAAAATCAACAAATTCCCCTTTTAGAGATAACAAATTCTCTCTCTCAAACTTTTTCGCTTCATATCTTAGGCTTTGAACAAGATACAAAAATACTCTTTCAGCTTCACATCTTGGGCTTTGAACAAGATACCAAATATTCCTTCCTCCTGTGGAGGGAACTACAATTGCTCTGATTTCCCTGTTTCATTCAAACGGGAATACGTAGGCATAAGATTGCAAAATATTAGCGAGCACACCAAAACAAAATCAAAACCTTAGGTCCCGCACCTTACCAAAAACATCAACTCACACACTCATCTATCCCAAAAAATTTCCCAACCCATCAGCAGACAAACACTAAGATTGAGTATACACCTAAGATAAGTGATGGCAAAATGAGTAATCTTAAAGGGAGTGACTCCTAAATAAGAGACCTCGGTCAACCATCAAATCAGTGGAGGCACCCTTTTCGGCTCCTGCCTATACGACTTCGGTTGTTGAAAGCAGATCGTTCGATTGGGGTTGTCAGAGAAACTGAGGATTTAGTAGACTACAACCATTTAGTAGTGCGGAAGCTATCGGAAATAGTTGTCACGCGATACTACCCTCATTTGAGATTTCTCTAAGATACATCAGCTCGCTGGCGATCTGCTTGCTGTTGTTATCCCAAGAGGGGTCAATGATTTTGAGAGACAGGTACAAAAATCACCATAGTATAAACCTTTGGGGATGGGTAGAGCCTAGACTTCATCACACCGTCCCTTCAACCCCATGTTTTTTTTAATGTTTTTGTGTGCTGCATTCATACATTCATCTAAAAAACTTTAAATAAAGAAAATTTTTTCTCTTCTAGTCTCTCTCTTTTTCAAATTAAGCTATGACAATTATTGTAAATATTAGAGGAAAAGATTGCGTTATGGAGTACGGTAGAAGGAAAACTCATAAGTAACCCTTCAAGGTTTCAAAATTTGAGGAATTGAGAGGGTTGGCAAGGATGATCACCAATCCTGATGCTTTCAGAGTTAAGTACGGAGGACTACTATCTCTATTAAAGGTCCATGTAATTGAAGGAATCTTGTGTACCCTCATTCAGTTCTACGATCCGGTCTATCACTGTTTCACATTCCCGGATTATCAGTTAGCACCAACACTAGAGGAGTACTCTCACCTATGGGTGGAAGAAATTCCAAGGGATCAAACTATCGCAAGAGCTATCTATTTGGACGAGTCAGAAGTCAGGACTCACAAGACCACAAAGGGTGGAATACAAGGTTTACCAGCCAAGTTTTTGGTAAAGAAGGCTCTATACTTTGCTAGTATAGGGAACATGACTGCTTTTGAAAGCATCTTTGTTCTACTCACCTACGGGCTTTTCCTTTTTCCCAACATAGATGACTTCGTTGACATCAACGCGGTTAAGATATTTCTAATTGGAAACCTTGTACCGACCTTGCTCGCAAATGCCTATCATTCTGTACATTTAAGGAATTTGTACAGCGGAGGAATGATCACATGCTGTGTACCCCTGCTATAAAAATGGTTCACATCCCATTTGCCCATATCTACTGCCTTTTGGGATCATAAGAGTACTTTACATTGGTCGCAGAGAATCATGTCTATTACCAACTCTGATATAGATTGGTACAATCAGATCTATGAGGGGATCAGAGTCATCGACCGTTGTGGAAATTTCCCCAACGTCCCCCTCATAGGAACTAAGGGAGGGATCAATTATCATCCAGTTTTAGTTCGTCGTCAATTTGGATACCCGATGCGACATGTCCCACTTATTGTCCATCTGGAAGGTCTTTTCTTCAAGGAAGAAGAAAATGATAGAGCACTAAAGACAGAAATAGTGCACGCTTGGAAACACGTTTATAAGAAAGGACGAGAGTCTCTGGGAAAACCAAACTGTATCTCTGTTGACCCATATCTCCACTGGATACAAACCAGAGCTCTCAAGCTAAAGATGCCTTACCCTCATCAGGGAGTTCTTCCACTAAAGGAATCCGTCAGATACTTTATGTCTGATACGAAAAAACTCCAGGTCACGCTCAACAATGTTCAACAGGAGAGGAAGTCTAGGAAGAACAAGTACCGCATTCTCAACGTGGAGTGTAACAAAATACAACAACTATTAAAAGAAAAGGATGCTCTGATTGAAATTTTAGAGCAACATGCTGTAGAAAATCAAGAATACCAAAGGAATTTGCTCGCTCCTTTCACTTGGCAAAGGAATGACAACCCGACAATGGCTCAGCAGCCCCGGTCAAAGAAGAGGAAAGTACCAGAACCAGCTTCTGAGCTCTCTTCAGAGGGAACTTAGGGTCCGTAAGTTTAAATTTCCTTACGGCACTTTGTAAATTACTGTATTTCCATTTCCGCAATCTTCCAAATTTAATAAAACGGGGTTTCCCCACTGTTTTATATTTGTAATCCAATTGTCGAAGTTTATTTTGATTAAGCAAAAAACACCTTAATATAATCATTGCATTGCATTCATCATTCTCACTACGCATTCTCCTTACCTACGAATCTTACGTTTGTGTCTCGATTCTAGAGTCAAACTGTCTCATTCGTACAATACTCGGGTCAATCGACAAAAGAGAATGAGTGAACTCGAGGAAGAGAACATAGAGCTGAGAGAAGAAATCGACGCTCTGAAGGAGGATTTAAGAAAATTTCAAAGTGACATGCAATCCCTGGCAACAGCTCAGGGGCAACAACAGCAGACTGTGATCTCGGAGATCACATCTACGCCTATCGTGGGAGCGTATGATCCTCGATACAACATGCCTAAGGGTCGGCCCGGGGGCATGCCTCTCAACTATATCCCGGAAGGATATATTCCGCCGATCATAGATGATCCAAAAACTACAGTAGGAATCGCTGGGCCTGAAGGTTACAAACTTCGGGGAGGCGAAGAAGCAAGAGTAATGACAGTAACTCTTGAAGGTTACAGACTTCAGGGAGGCGAAGATTCAAGAGGGATGACAGCGACTCCTGAAGGTTACAAATTTCGGGATGGGGGAGCACCAAAAGTCACTGCCATATTGACTATAACACCACCTGTGCTACACACTGTCCCGGAAGGACATGTTCCACAGATATCTCCTGTTGGAAAAGAAGATGTACACGACAGAATGAATGAGTTCTAGAAACAATTTTTGGAAATGCAGAAGGAACTGCATACCATTCGCGGTCAGGATTTATTTGGAAAAGACGCCACAGAGCTTTGTCTGGTCCCTAATGTGAAAATTCTGCACAAGTTCAAGGTGCCCGAATTTGAGAAATACAAGGGTAACTCTTGCCCTCAAAGTCATCTGGTGATGTACGCTCGAAAGATGTCAACTCATACAGAGAATCAAGAACTACTGATCCACTACTTCCAAGATAGTTTAACCGGTGCCGCACTCAAATGGTACATGGGTTTAAACCGCACCAAGATCGTCACTTTTAGAGATCTTGGCGCTGCCTACGTTCAATAGTATAAGTATAATCTGGACATGGTACCAGACAGATATCAACCTCGAGCAATGTCGCAGAAAGACAAGGAAACCATTAAGGAATATGCTCAGAGATGGCGTAAAATTGCCGCTCAGATTTGTCCACCTCTTGAAGAAAAAGAGATGACAAAGATCTTTTTGAAAATGTTAGGTTCATTTTACTATGACCGAATGATTGCCAGTGCACCCAGTTACTTTACTAAAATGGTCGGCATGGGGGTACACCTTGAAGAAGAAGTCCAAGAAGGGCGTTTAGCCAAAGGAACGGAACCATCAAGCAGTACAAAATGATACGGTAACACTTTCTCTAAGAAAAAAGAGCAAGATATTGGGAATATCTCTCTGGGAAAGCAAAGACGACGGTATCAACCAGTAGCAGCTGTAACTCCTGCTATTAAACCCGCGAATGTTCCAACGTATCAACCTCAGGTTACTCGGAGCCAACCGGATCAACAACAATTTCAGCAAAGGACACAACAGTCTTTTAAGCAGACTCGTCCTCCATACAACAACAACCGTACAACGCGACCAGGGTTCGATCCTATACCAATGTTGTACGCAGAATTGCTTCCATTATTACTAGCCAAGGGGCACGTCCAAACCAGGTCTCCTCTTGCAGTACCGGATAATCCGTCTTTCTGGTACAAAGAGGATCAAACTTGCCCTTACCATCAAGGAGGACCTGTGCATAACATAGAAAACTATCTCAGTTTCAAATCTGATGTCCAAAAAATTTGTTAGGAACGGGGTCTTATCCTTCAAGGATACAAATCCAAATGTTCATACGAACCCGTTGCCTCAGCACGAGAAAGCTGCGGTAAATTTGATAGAAGAAGGATCTAATCACAGCTATCAAATTCACGATGTACTCTTGTTGAAAACCAACCTGGTTAAGATGCATTATCAACAGAGTGGATATGGCCATGTACCATCTCACAATTATCATCAATGTGATATCTGCTCTAAAAATAATCAAGGATGTTCTGTGGTGCAGTCAGCTCTACCGGAACAGATGGATCTCAGATGGATCCAGGATCACCGAATCCGTGGGGTCAACATGACTTACACAAATTCAAACATCATTCAGAACCACGACATCCGTGCGATGAATGTCAACTTGGTGGCAATGCACTCAAGGCGAAGCCAACATCATAATCTTCCACGACACGATTATGATTCCTGTCTGATTTGCTCGGTAAACAATCAGGGATACTCTTTTGTACAAGAGGCCCTCCAGCGTCAGATGAATTTTGGATGGATTCAGGATTACCACGATAGACATCATTATCAAGTTAATATGATTCAAATCTTCGATATTCGCTTGATGAATACCAGCTAGGTGGAGTTACACGCTAAGCATGTCATGTTCAGGTTCTTGATATCACATGATTATCAGGGCTGTAAAATGTGTTGTGAAGACGATCAAGGTTGTGCCCATGTCCAGAAGACACTTCAACACTTGTTGGACCACTGTTGGCTTCTGATCTATCTAGATGAAGACACACAATAAGTCAGTATGACCAACGAAAACCCTACTAGGGATTAGAGTCAGGATGTTCGGTCAATGAAGATGGATCTAGTAAGGTTACACTGCATACAAAGTGGACGTGGCCGGGTGCCACCACTTAATTATAAATGTTGTAGAGTTTTCTCAGAGGATAATCAAGGATGCTACCTCGTACGAGCGGGCCTTCAAAATCACATGGACCGCAAAGAAACTCAACCATTTTTGAGTTCTGGGTCAATCTCCTTGGTGCCACACTATCTGGTTGACCAAATCTAGGACGTTATCGTGATCTCTGATCACAAAAGGACCAAAGATGTTTACGCCATCATTCCTTTGCTTGACGAATCGAGAATTCCTCTGGACAGTAGAATGGTTCTTAACCAGGAACCAATTGAGATTGTCTACAATGGTCACAAGAACCAGAAGCCTCCTGTAGTTATCTATCTGCCAGGACCGATACCGTACGATTCAGCTAAGGCTATCCCTTACAAGTACGGCGCCACCACAATCGAGAATGGAAAATAAATTCCATTACCCTCCGTCATGAATATTGCAGACATCAGTCGAGTAACACGGAGCGGTCGGATCTTCAACCGAGGAGTTGGAGAACCTCCCAAAGAAAAGGAACCTCAAGCAGAAGTTCCAAATCAACCAGTCGATCAAGCCAGTAATTCTGACTTTTCAAAGAACAACGATGAGATCCTGAAGCTCATCCAGAAAAGCAAGTACAACATTGTTGATCAACTGTTGTAAACTCCTTCCAGAATCTCTGTGTTATCTATTTTGCTCAGTTTCGAAGCTCACAGAGAGGCTCTATAGAAAGTCTTAGAACAGGCCTTTCTGGAACAAGATGATACGATAAGACAATTCGACAACATCATCTCAAACATCACTTCCTGCAACAATTTTGGGTTCAGCGATGAAGAACTACCGGAAGAAGGCAAAAATCACAACATGGCACTTAATATTACAGTCAACTACCAGAACGATGCTCTAGCCAGCGTCCTGGTAGACACAGGGTCAGCCCTGAATGTTATGCCAAAGTCTACGCTAACACAATTATCATTTCAAGGATCTCCGATGAGAGGCAGCGAAGTCATCGTTAAAGCATTCGATGGATCCATAAAACAATTATCGGCGAAGTTGATCTTCCCATAACTATTGGGCCACACACTTTCCAAGTCACGTTCTAGGTCATGGACATTCGGGCAACATACAACTGTTTGTTAAGAAGACCTTTGGATACACCAGGCTGGGGCAGTCACATCGACACTTCACCAGAAGCTGAAGTTCGTCAAGAACAACCAACTAGTCACACTCTACGAAGAGCAAGCCTTGATCGTAAGCAACTTATCATCATCTCATTGTGTAGAACCAGAGGAGGATATCGAAACTCAGTTCCAAGCACTTTCGGTGAGCAATGAAAATCAATCGGCAAAAGGAACTTTAATTTCCTCATACAAAGATGCTTTCGAAGGTAACAAAAGCAACGATGTAAAAGGATGGGGGCAGCTGGTCATTCCTATTGATAACAAAATAAGGAAGGGACTTGGTTTTTCCTCAACCTATACCCAGACTGCTACTCACGTTGAAAGTCTTCGTCCCATTCAAGAATTCTTCCACAGTGGATGTTTCCTTCACCAAATGTCTCAAGAAGTACATACCATCAACGAGGGAGACTCCTCCGATATAGATGAAGAGTGGAAGTCCTATCTCAATAAGGACGACTATATATCTCAGGACGAAATGCATACGCCATTTCGCTATCCCGCACAGAGCCCGCGAGATATACCAAGGGCAGACGTCTGAATGATCTATGAAGATTATGACCTGGAAGGATGTCGTGCTCCGCCAAACTCATTGGAGGAAGGGACTCCGATGAAAGACAACTGTGATTATTTTGGCCCGATGGATGGCCTGCCTATATGGCAGCCGTACCCAAGAGACTTGGGGCAAAAGAGTCAACCAGACGACGCTTACCAGCTAAGCATCATTGAAAAGAATACATGCGTCCCCACAAAGGCATAGGATAATTAATCAGGGCATTCAGAAAATATTCAGTACAATAATGAATTTGCAAAGACTGCAGGACAAGAGTTCCTTAACTATGCTTTTCCCGAGGTCAACGTCATTGAAAGAGATGACTCCTCTAGTTCCACAGCGACGTGGGTCACCATAGGACAACCGAGTGGCAAATACGACTTCCTGGTCAAGTACACTGCTCCTGAAAGCTCTCTTATCAGGTTTGAAGACATCCAACCGACTAGATGGGGAAATCTACCTGAAAGTATAGGCACTATGCAGAATACAACTGAAGAATCTTCCTACGACAATTCTGTCTGGGACACAAATTCCAACGATCTTGCTCCGCTAGAAACCAGTTTCATTTCTAAGGACAAGCCAAGAAAGAAGGTGCCAGACTTTGTGGTCCACCAAGGAGTTCGCCGCCAATGGGTCGTCGTCGATGTTCTGAACGTCGTTCACCAGTCTAAGTAATTGCCATCTTTAACCTTTCACCCTACCCAGGTGAAACAGATGTTTTGATAGGGCTCACTTTCTGTAAATGTACCTCTTCGCTTTTTCCAGAGCGACAGAGTTTTGTCTTATAGGGCTGTAGTTTCAAGAATCGACTGATCATAAATAAAATAATGTCATTCTGTAATTTCCGTATTTCATTGTTGTTTTCTCTTTTTGCTTTTTCAGAAAATGGTAATCCTAAAAAACAACTCTAATAAAAATGAGCATTTTTTCAAAAAAAAAATACACTACATGCTCCTGCATTTTCTCTTTCTCTTCTTGAAACAAATCGTCACGTCTTGCAGACTGCTTGTTTACACCCCGTTGAAACACGCGACCGAATGCCTTTTCCCAACTTTGAGTTCCCAGTATTTGGGGCTGAAGAAGAAAATGACGAAGGAATTCCAGAAAAGATCTCGCGATTACTCAGACAAGAGGAAAGGACCATTGAACCTCACAAGGAACCATTGGAAACCATTAACTTGGGTTCAGAAGAAGAGAGAAAAGAAGTCAATATTGGGGCACTGCTCAGTTCGACTGTCAAAGAAAGTTTGATAAAGCTTCTCAAAGAGTTTCCCGATGTTTTTTCCTGGTCCTATCAGGACATGCTGGGATTGGATACTAGCATCGTGGAACATCATCTACCGTTAAACTCAGAATGTCCCCCGGTTAAACAAAAGTTAAGACAAACTCACCTGGACATGGCTATCAAAATCAAAGAGGAAGTACATAAACAGATCAACGCGGGTTTCCTCGCCACATCAGAATATCCTCAATGGTTAGCCAATATAGTACCCGTTCCAAAGAAGGACGGAAAGGTCAGAATGTGTGTAGACTACAGGGATCTGAACAAAGCTAGTCCAAAGAATGATTTTCCCTTACCGTACATAGACATGCTGGTAGATAGTACAACAACATTCAAAGTCTTCCCCTTCATGGATGGATTCTCGGGCTACAATCAAATCAAAATGGCGCCGAAAGATATGGAGAAAACTTCCTTTATCACCCCACGGGGCACATTTTGTTACAAGGTAATGTCGTTCGGTCTGAAGAACGTCGGGGCAACCTATCAACGGGCCATGACTACTCTGTTTTAATACATGATACATAAAGAGATAGAGGTATATGTCGATGACATGATTGCCAAATCTAAAACAGAGGAGGAACATGTTACCCATCTATCAAAACTATTTGAGCGGTTACAAAAGTACAAACTCTGCTTAAATCCCAACAAGTGCACCTTCGGTGTCCGTTCAGGGAAACTGTTAGGGTTCATAGTCAGCCAGAAAGGTATTGAGGTTGATCCTGACAAAGTCAAGGCCATTCAAGAAATGCCTTCTCCGAAAACCGAGAAACAAGTCCGAGGATTTTTGAGATGTCTGAATTACATTTCCAGATTTATATTCCTCATGACCGCGACATGCGCGCCAATCTTCAAACTACTCAAAAAGAATCAGGATTGGGTTTGGACAGAAGACTGCCAAACCGCCTTCGACAGTATCAAGGAATACCTATCGAACCCACCAATTCTATCACCTCTAGTGGAAGAAAGACCAGTGATCATCTACCTAACAGTCTTGAAAGACTCAATGGGTTGTGTACTTGGCCAACAAGACGAAACCAAAAGGAAAGAGTCTGATATCTACTATTTGAGCAAGAAATTCACCGACTGCGAAACTCGGAACACTATGCTTGAGAAAACTTGTCGTGCTTTAGCTTGGGCAGCTAAACGTCTTTGCCAGTACATGATTCACCACACTACTTGGTTAATCTCTGAAATGGATCCGATCAAGTATGTCTTCGAAAAACCTGCTCTCACGGGAAGAATCTCCCGTTGGCAGATGTTGTTATCAGAGTATGACATTGACTATCATGCTCAAAAAGCTGTTAAAGGAAGTATTTTAGCTGATCATTTAGCTCATCAACCGATTGAAGATCAGGAATCAGACAGATTCGACTTCCCAGACGAAGATGTCATGTACTTGAAGATGAAAGATTGTGATGAACCGCTACCCAATGAAGGGCCAGAACCAGATTTCCAATGGGGACTTATATTTGACGGAGTTTTTAATCATTAGGGAAATAGAATTGGGGCAATCATCATAACCCCTCAAGGTACCCATATTCCTTTCACCGCCCGACTGACATTCAAGTGTACAAACAACGAGGCCGAATACGAAGCTTGTATCATGGGTCTCGAAGAAGTGATCGACTTAAGGATCAAGAACTTAGATGTTTATGGCGAATCAGTCCTGGTTATCAATCAGATCAAAGGAGATTGGAACACATACGAATCATGATTGATTCCTAACAAAGATTACGCAAGAAGGTTGTTACCTTTCTTCAACAGAGTCGAGTTTCATCATATACCCCGTGAGGAAAATCACATGGCTGATGCATCAGCCACTCTCTCCTCCATGATTAGTGTGGGTCAATGGAATGACATGCCTAGGATCGATATAATGCGCCTAGAACGGTCCGCTTACATCTTCACGATTGAAGCAGTCATAGACGACAAACCCTGGTATCACGATATCAGATGCTTCCTTCAAAAATAGGATTACCCACCTGGGGCATCCAGAAAAGACAAAAAGACCCTTAGGAGACTGTCTGGAAACTTCTTCCTGAGCGGTGACACTCTTTATAAGAGAAACTTTGACTTGGTCTTGCTTTGATGTGTGGATAGACCAGAGGCAAACAAGCTGATGAAATAAATTCACGAAGGAAAATTCTAATAGCCGGGTACTATTGGTTGACCATGGAATCCGACTGCTACAAGTACATGAGAAGGTGTCACAAGTGTCAGATTTACTCAGACATGATTGGCATGATTGAACCCAAGGCTTCAAATAGACATCGGTTCATTCTAGTAGCCATTGACTATTTCACCAAGTGGGTCGAATCAGCGTCATACACCAAGGTAACCCGACAAGTGGTAGTCGGCTTCATCAAAAATAATCTCATCTACCATTATGGTGTTCCGAGCCAAATCATTACTGATAATGGATCTAACTTGAACAATAAGATGATGAAAGAGCTGTGTGATCAATTCAAAATCGAACATCATAACTCATCTCCCTACCGACCCAAGATGAACGGCGTGGTAGAAGCGGCTAACAAGAACATCAAGAAGATCGTTCAGAAGATGGTCGTAACTTACAAAGACTGGCACGAAATGCTACCCTTTACTCTTCACGGTTATCGTACATCTGTCCGTACTTCAACAGGGGAAACCCCCTTCTCTCTAGTGTATGGTATGGAAGCAGTGCTCCCCATAGAAGTAGAAATCCCATCAATCTGGGTATTGATGGAAGCCAAGCTAACAGAGGCTGAATGGTGTCAAAGTCGACACGACGAATTGAATCTGATTGAAGAAAAGTGAATAGCGGCTCTATGCCACTGTCAGTTGTATCAGGAAAGAGTGAAGAAAGCGTTTGGCAAAAAGCCCGACCTCGTTTCTTCAGGAAGGGAGACCTCGTGCTCAAGAAGATACAATCTTTTCTCACTGATTCCCGGGGCAAATGGACTCTGAACTACGACGACCCTTACGTGGTCAAGAAAGCTTTCTCAGGCGGTGCCTTGAGACTCGCAACCATGGACGGTGATGAATTTGCCTACCCCACCAACGTTTATGTAGTCAAGAAATACTTCGCCTAAATAAGAAAATGTCTCGGTGTATTGAAAACCCGAAAGGGCGGTCCAGGCAAAAATTAGAGACATGATCAAAAATCATCCCGGTGGATTGGAAATTTCAAAGTACAATACAGGCAAAAATGAGGGATTCATGGAAAGTAACTACGTCTGAAAAAGGGGCAAATTCCCAGTAGCAGTAATGCCATTCATCGGAAAAACTCCAGTCATAGTCATCTTCGACAGAAGCTCGAAATGTCCGGAATTCAAAGTTGGTAGAAGGATAGTGATCGTTATGTTTCAACGTAGCCCTTTTCCCTGTAAATTACCATTTTCTAAACTTTGTAAATACTCTATGGAATCACGCACTTGGCTGATTTTCATTCTATCAATAAAATTTGAGCCCATGTGCTTTTATTTGCAATTCTTATTTGTTTTAGCTTTACAGAATGACATTTTTAATATGATCAACGATTCTTGAAATAAAACAAAAATGAATTTACTTGTCAAATTATTTTCTGCTTTTAAAATAAAGAAGGAAATTTCTTTTGACTGTTGAAATAGAAAGAACACTGATCGCCTCTCAGAAGTGGTCGAACCTCAAAGTGAGGAATCAAAGTACTCCTTCTAAACCAGTACGCCTGAGTGAAGGATCAGTGGTGTCAAACGTGAATATTCCTTCCGAGACCCCCCCGACAGAGTTCTTACCTCCTAAGCCTGATCAACGGTTTTCCCTACAGGGACTATCTCTCCTAAGCAAGGCAGACTTGCTATAGTGAACCAAGTGATACTTTTCACTCCCCGCAGTGGCCGAGTATCCAATCGCATTCATCCACCAGTTTGTATGTCGTGTCGGTTTTGTCAGCATATACATACATACATCTTGCATTATTGATTTACATGCATATTCATATCATATCACTATCACTCTGGTTGGTCTTGTCCCCAAGTGGTAAAGTCTTCTTGCCAATCGAGTCGTCGGTTCTTTTCTCGTCAGGAAGCAAATCATCCGAGCAATATCTCTCCTCCGGTTTATTTCTAGATGGGAGACGGTCCTTGACCACTTTAATAGCTTGAACCTCTGAAAAACCAGAAGGAATTCAACAAATGTCACTCTTCGCCATTGAAGATGACATCTTCGCTTACCCGGATTAAGGAAAATCCCCAGAGAAAGCCCTGTAATCAAAAAATCTCAATACAACAGTTTTTCTCCCGCAGATCTCGAAGAAAAGTATGATGTAATTTCTTTAAATAGGAAACAGTATTTCAAGAGACTCGTATTCCCCAGTAAAGTCGGCAAATGGCGTCTCCAACAGAGAAGTTTGCATACCTCTACAGCTCAGATGAATGGGTTTCCCCAGCTAGTCTGACATCAAAATCTTTCCATCAAATGCATCTCTCCCAGAAAATTCGGTGAGAAGTTTGATGAAGAACGCTACGAATAGCGTCCCTTGTCAAGAAAGTTTATTGACAAAAGAAACTAAGACCAGTTCCTATAGGAAACTTGGATCGAGGGGAAGTTTATATCAGAAACTAAGACCAGTTCCTTGGTAAGAAACCAGGATCGAGGGGAAGTTTACTTCAGAAACTAAGACCAGTTCCTGGCAGGAAACCAGGATCGAGGGGAAGTTTATTTCATAAACTAATACTAGTTCCTGGTAGGAAACCAGGATCGAGGGGAAGTTTACTTCAGAAACTAAGACCAGTTCCTGGCAGGAAACCAGGATCGAGGGGAAGTTTATTTCTGAAACTAAGACCAGTTCTTCGGTAAGAAACAAGGATCGAGGGAAAGTTTACCTTTTCTAAGCATCATTGCATAGCAAAAGAAGATGGATACGCAAATTGTCATTCATAACCACTATCAAAAAATTTGGGTATTCCGATATTTAATCCTCTTGTACCCCGAATGCCCGAATACCTTGGCCATTCACACCTTCGAGTCCAAGAAGATTAAATAGGGGCATCTGTCATACCCCAAATTTTGACCACCAAGATTTCACATCATTGTGCAAATCATCAATCTCCTCAAAGATGAGTGAGTATTGACCACAGTCAAGAATTAGGGTTCTTAACCCCTCAGAGCATTCAGACAACATATCAATCAAGAAAGGGCATGATCCTTAAGTTGTCTAAACCTCTTCAACTCTCACAAAGGACCAAAGGGTCTCCCACATCAAGAATCAAGCACAAGGTTGCAGCATTCCAAGTGGATCAAGCCTCAAGATCGTCAGTGTCACCAAATTAGGGTTTTGGTCGACCAGGGCCTCCAGATGGAAATTTTCCTTTGGGCATGAACCAATACTTCAGAACATAACTTAAGATACACAAAGGGACCTCATGAACCCAATCACCAAGTCAATTTAGCCTCAGGGAATGCATACATCAAAAAACCAGGAATTAGGGTTTCTTGACCTAATTCACCCCTAAATTGATTTATGGGACAAAACATGAGCCAAGACCTCAAGGCAAGATTTGAGACCCTCGAGTAAACAACATTGATCCATTTGCAACAATTGATTTATCCAAGAAGCTTGATCCTCAAGTTTCATTTTCATTTGGACCACAATTAGGGTTTTCTGGGAAAAGTCAACTGTACCTTTGAGTTTTGACCAAGACATGCTCCCAAACCGTGGGACATGATTCAATACACCCTATGACACCTATGGAACATACCCATTAGGTTTGATTTAGGTCAATGACCTAATTTCACCAAGGATCACGCAGTTTGGAATTCATCAGATAAAAAGTCAACTGTGCACAAAGTCAAGTTTGACTTTTTGAGAATTTTCACAAAAGTGATCTTTGACCCTAAAACGATGATAATATGTGATTTGAATCATCATTCATCAAGAAAAATCAAAGAAAGTGGGATAACTTGTAAAAGAGTAACTATAAAAACTTAGAAAGTGGAACAAAGTGGCTAGGGTACCAACTTCCAAGGACCATAACTTGAGATCCAAGCAACCATTTTGAGTGATCCAAAGATGGATTTGTAGCTCTCATGGCATACTTTAAAAGTGTCAACTACACCTCATTCCAAATCCTCATGGATTTTAAGTTATGGAATGATCAAAGTGGCTGAAAACCCAAAATTGACATTTTTCCAACACTTAGTGAAATTTTCACTAAGTCAGAATCTGCCTTATTTTTTTCCCAAAAGTAGAGGCATTTTTCATTGCAATTCAAGTTGGATCAAAACCAAAGTTGGACATCATATTAAAATAGGATACATCAGCTTTCTGAATTATCCAAGAACTCCCTCAAACTCAATCTGAGCTAAGAGATACAATGACATAAACATGCCCTGATGCAAACTGTCATGCAAGACAGGTTTGTGCATCGTGGCTCGATTTGTGAAAATTGAGCCACTCCAAGCCTTGTCACCACTTTGGACATATCTGAGGATAAAATAAAAGAAGATTGATCTGATCTCTAAGCCTCCCAAGTCCATGGAGCTACATTAGCGAAAACAAACCTAAAAAGCCTAAAGGGGACAAAATTCCAATTTTGTTTCCAAGCCTTCAATGGGTGCACCAAGGTGGCATGAATTGAGCCTCATTCAACTGAGTTCAGTCAAGCCTTATTCAAGAACTAGGGAACCACAACTCTATGCTCTAACCTCTAGTAAATGGCTAGAGGAGACTAATGATTCACTTTTATCAAACGTGGCCAACAGCCTGTACTAGTTGCCATTCACTATTGCTTGCAAAACAAACTTGCTCTACTATAAATAAAGCTCATTTGTGCTCAGTTTGAGTACACCAAAGCACAACAACAGATGCTTTCCTCAAAATCACCTCTTTCACTCCCATTTTGCCTTCCAAAGCAAGTCACTATCGGGTTTTGAGTTTGGGAGCATTTCCAATCAAACCTGTCGTAACCCGAAATTTGACCTCCTTTATCTTTTTTGCATAAGCCTGTGCATTCGCATCGCTAGCATAAGCATTCGCACTTTTCTCTATGTGTTTTTGGTTGCAGGAATATTCAGGTTTCTTTAGCCTGATTAATTGCATCCTCTCAAGATCATCTCATCATCAAAACAAGCTTAAAATATTGATTTCCATGCCCACTCATCAAAACAAGAGGTGGAAAATCGAAACCGGGACTTCCGTATCATTTCCTAAGCAATTTGGGCAAAAATTGACTAATGTAACCGGGTACCCTCTGGTGAGTAACCGGTTACTCTGTACAAAATTTCAGTCCCTGCTGCATTTTCTAGACAGCAGCCATGCACTCTCCATTCTCTTGTGTTTCAATTGGTTATAGTAATGTGTGGAAGGTTCTAGACAGTTCAAGCTTGTTCAAGACACTTCCCTTATATTTATTCCCATGCATTACTTTAATTAAAGACCACCATGTTGCTTCACTTACAAGCATAAGAGCCAATGATTTAAACCTTGCATTGAGAATGTAACCGAGTTAACTACCTAACTAACTGAGTTAACCACCAACTCAGTGAGTCAAGTGTAACTAACTCCCAAGCTAATTCCAAAGCTAACTCCTAACTTAACTCCAATCCTAACAACTCCAAACCTAAACTCTATATAAACAAAGCTTCACCATTTTGCAACTCTTCCACAATCATTCACACAAATCCACACTTTCTTCACTCTCAATTCTCTCATTTCTCTCTGCAACTTCTTCATCTTCTTTCCCAAACCTCACCATAGCTCTTATTTCTTGAAGAATAATCACTTTTCACATTGAAAGTGATTATTTCTTGAGCTTAACCTTCATCATCATTCCATTCTACTGGATTTTGTGGAGCTCCAGTAGCTTTTGGATTCATCTGGAGTAATTATTTCAAAGTTTCTTCGGTGATTATTCTCATTTCGGAGTTTTCATCGCATTTTGATCGGTTTTGGTACGATTTGGTTACATTTGAAGAATCTTCTAGTTTTCTTTGATTATCTTCATCATCTTGCTACTATACTTGGATTTCTGGAATTCTATTGGCTTTTGGATTCATCTCAAATATTTTCTTCAAGTTTCAACGGTTTGAATCCGCACTTCGGAGTTTTGTCGCATTTTGCTCGGTTCCGATACGATTCGGCTACGATTGAAGATTCCTCTGGTTTTCTTTAATTATCTTCATCAAGAATCACTTGCAACAATTACCAACCCAAACCTCCGACTTTTAGGTTGGTTGATTATCACTTATTTATCGTTTCGTTCACTTTTTGCGCGCTTACGATATGTTTCAACAGTTTTTTCATTTCGATTAATCATGTGATTGTTTGAACTTTGATATGCATGTTCATGCTTTCAATTGATGATTAATTGATCTTAATTCATGTAATTGTCGTGCACAAAATCATACCATAACATGTGGAAGTTTGACCTAAGTGATTATGTGCTGAATATCACTTTTTGAAAAGCTGTTTTTGCTATTATTTTTGCCACTGGTTCAGTGGTAACCGGTTAACGTCAGGTGGTTAACCGGTTACTCAGTTCAAATTTTCCCTAAATACGCTACTTTTCAAGCAAGTAACCGGTTAACGCCTGGTGAGTAACCGGTTACAACTGAGCAGATTGGCCAAATTCGTTTGTTTTCAATCATTGTGTGGTATCCTTTCTTCTTCTAACTTCCATGGATCAATGTGCTTAATTTATATGGATGTTTTAAGTGTCATTTAACCTCTGGTTGAAGCATGTTCATAAACTTTCGATGCACGATTTTGATTATTCAACTTGTTCACATTCTGGGCAATGTTTGTTCATGAACATCTTGCATTTCATTTAATCACTTGCTAACATGTTTGCATTACATGGTAATTGTCCTTTTGGTACTGTTTTGCATACTTGTTCCTTGATCCCATTAAGTTTGTTCTTTATTGAACAAAATTAGTCATGTTTAATCAATAATTCACACATGTTGCTTTAATGATTTTTCATTCTCTTTGGAAAATTGTTAGCAAATCAATCCCTTTGATTAATTGATCTAAACCATGTTTCAATTAGTTGATCTTCCCTTTCCTTCTCTTTAGGATCTCTTTAGACCTTCTCTTTCTGGATCCCCCGCGGAGTTGGAGTTTCGCACGATGCGCAACGCACTGCACTAGAGCACTGTACAACTTGGAGCTGTTACGCTGTCTATTTCACGACACTGGAGCACTGTACAACTTGGACCTGTTACGCTATCCATTTCAATTTCCGCACTATACTTGGAGTGCTAGAGAAGGGATGAGGTGGGAGTTATCCTACTTTCATTCTGACTATTTCTGGGGTAAGGGCGTTGGCCCTCTCGCTGAGAATAGTTGTAACGCCCGTATTTAACTAAATATTTTAATTCAATAGTATTGAGTATTTTTCTGAATATTTGTTGAATATGTTGAATATGTTGTTTGATGCTAATAAGTATTAATCAGGTAATTAGTCGATTTAGTCGGGAGAAATTAATATTTGAAATAGTATTTATTTTCGTAGAATATTAATTAATTTAGTTGGGTTAAGTTGTGTGTGAGAAATAGCAAAGTTGGGGGTATCGTGTAGTAGGCCCATTACGTTAATTAGTAGACCCATTATTATATTAGGTTTTTAATTAAGAGAAAATAAAAAGAAAAGAATAGAAGTCGCAGTAAGAAAAGAAAAAGAAGTTACAGAAATAACTGAACGAGGGTTTAGGAGGCACCAAGGTTGGAGAAGAGAGAATTCGAGAGGTTGCCGTCAAAGTTTTAGTTTCGATCGGAAATTCGAGCTGCCTTCAATCCAAGTTAAGGGTGGGGTTCAAATTTTATAACCGGGAATACGATAATTAATATGTGGGATTGGAATTTGTAAGATTTTTCTACTGTGAATGTCTTGAACCGTAGTAGTGGATTGTTCTTGTTTTGTGGAATTTGATTGCTCTATGATATGTTTTAATGGTTAATTTTGTGAACCGATATTTGGTGCATAACATGGAGGAATTTAGATCAAAATTATGCACTGTTGAAAACTAATACTGAGAGTGAGAGTGAATTAATGATGATTGCTTTAAAAAAAATAATAATAAAATAAGGGGGGGTGGCGCCCACCACCCCTGGGTGTTAAGTATTGTGTGGCGCAAGCCACCTTCCTTTGAGAGGATGTATGGCACCAGCCACATCCTGGAATGGAATAAAAAGAAAAAAATTAGTGGCACAAGCCACTTTAATTGCTAGGAGAGTGGTGTTTGGCTATGAATAATTAGTTAATTAATACTTTAATGAGTACTACTTGTTTGTGTGTGCTTGGAAAACTAACAGGTTAGTAGAATTAATAAGTGATAGTACCAGTGAAATTAACATTAGCAGGAAAAATAGATCAAGTATTAAATAGCAGAAAAGAAATAGCAGTAACAGGTTTTTTGCAGAAAATGAGAATTTCCAAACACTGATATTTGGTAACAGGGTTGAATTTTGGTGATAGTATAATTGATAGCATGATTGTGAAATTTAACAGTATCAGTAAAATTAACTAGTAGTAATCATAGTGTGTAAAAATAGTACCGATTTAGTCGAATGAGTAAATTAAACGAAAAAAATTAGTTGTCCGGAATTAGTTGAAATTGGTCGAGGTAGTTCGAATAAATTAGTAGGTAATTTTGGTTGGTTTATTTTGTTGAAAATATGACGAATAAGTTGATTTGTTCCGATTGAGGGGCATATTTGAGTTGTAGGTCGAATGACCAGTGTTGATTTAGTTGTTGCAGTTTATGTATATTTTATGTTGCAGTTGTTGTTGTTGTTAAGTTGTAGGCCTATGGCCAGTGTTGAGTTGTTGTTGTTGATAAGTTGTAGGCTGATGGCCAATGTTGAGTTGTTGTTGTTGTATGCCATTCATATTAGTCGCATACATTGCATTTTCTAAGTTGGAGCTAATGCTCAACCACGATGGCCTGGATTGACAAAGTTGATGTTGTATTATGTTGATAACATTGATGTTGTATTATACTGATGAAGTTGTTGTTGAGTTGCTGATGATTATTGTTTGTTGTTGTCGTAAAGTAGTGAAATTGTATGATTCGAGTCTAATGTATTGATTATCATACTTCTGTTTATATTGTTCGACATCTCACCCCTTCTGCTGATATTTCCCCTACCATGGGAAACGGGCAGGTACTCAAGATTTGTAGTGGAAGTTCGAAGTAACTCTATGAAGTCTTTTGTTGCTCTATGGCAAGTCAAAAGGGTCTTGCTCTGATACGTAACACTCGGGGGATGGACGCTTGTTGTTTATTGTTGAATATGTTTTATGTTTCTGAATTTTTAAGTTGAATTTATTAAGTATTATGTTGTTTTGAAGTGGTTTTAGTCGAACAAAAATGTTAAGTGAATCAAAGTTGAATATTCATATCTTGAAGTTGTCTTGCTTTGAAAAGAAGATATATATGAATTTTGTTGTTATCGGTTCATCCGATCAAAGTGTTATGTATATGTTCATATGAAATTAATCGAAGTTGTTTTTAAGATGAAAGTGTAGCATCCTATTGTTTGTTGAAATTTTATAACTCTGATTTTACTATTAACCGCCGGGTAGAAATGGGGTGTTACATTAGTGGTATTAGAGCAGGTCGGTCTGTCTGGCCAAGTTGTCTAATGTTGTTTATCCCTTAGTATGTGACAAGTGTGTGGAACACTGTCGGTACTTGTTTGTTTTCCTAATTGATGGTATGCAAGAGTTGGTTTGAAATAAGTGGGGGAGAAGCTTGCTTCCCGAAAATGTTAATGGTGTGTGGAGTTGGATCAAGGTGATATTGAATGCAAGAGTGCAAATGTTGTTGGAACTGTGTTGTTACAAATCGACGAGAGTATGGACTCATGATTTTATCTGTCGGTCCAGTTGAGACATTTGAAGGAGGACGAGTCAGTATGATTGATGTTTGCTTCTCGGAGAAGAGAGGGCAATGTGAGGAATATTGATATGCAAGTGGAGTATATCTGGAGTGAAGTCGGATGATTTTCAGAGTTGGGTGAAAAACAAGGATTGTTGGAAGAGTTTGGAAGCAAGAGAAAGAGGTAGAACTCATGTTCACCAATTTCGGTTTTTATTTTCACATTTATGGAACAACCTTCTGTAATAGAGGCATAACTTTCTACTCGTAACTCCGATGAAAGCGATTCTGGATTTTTCGGAAAGTTTACAAAATTCCCTACAGTTTGCATATAAATTTTGTCTTCGGAATGTTTTTGAGGAGAGAGAAAGATGCATTTGAAGAGTTGGGTCTGATGCTGATTTTGTTTGGTGGAAGTTTGTATACGGGATTTCTTGACCAGTCCCATTGCAAGGACGATAACGTTTTACTCGTAATTCAGATTTGAGTGATTCTTGAAGTTCTGGAATCTACACGAAATTTCCTTCATTTTGGAATATAATTTTGTGTCTGGGAGGTTTGTATTGAAGAAGATAATCGTGTTTGAAGTTGGATAATTCTTGCTAGAAATAGTAAGATGAAGTCAAGTATGAAATGTTAAGTAATAAGAAGAAGAATATCGGAGATACACATGGAAGTGCGGCGTATGATAGTTGAGAATGATTAAAGTATAGAAATCTTTGAGGAATGTTAAATAGTAAAGTGGATTGTGTGTTGTTAGCGAGATGTGTCGGCATGAGTCGGAAATTTTTGGAAGTTATATCACCAACTAGATGATGAGATGGTAGTGTTGAGATTGTGATTGGAATGAGAATCAAGTGTGAAACTATACGGATCATCGAATTTGTGAGATTAAAAAGAAAGACGAAGGATTGGTTAGGGTTGTCAAAAGTTTTGGACTTGGATAAATGTTTCGATTGAAGTGGGCCGATTTGGATTGTACTTGATGTATCAGAAGGATATTCGATAATTAGGTTGTGCAACAAGTGTGTATAAGAATATATGTGTTGGATTTTGTGCGTTCTTGGAAATAAGGAAATTAAGAAAAATGTTTGTAAGCCTTAGAGAAATGGTAGAGCAGTATGCTTAGATAACTTTGAGCACGAGGAAGAAGACGCTATTTTAGTTGGGTAATGATGATTTATGCCACCATTATGGTTGCCGGATGTCTATTGACAAATTAAGGTACTGATCACCCTTAATCTCTTGTTGATAGTAGACGGAATCATGTGGATGGAGTAGACGTGTCTTGCTAACTAGAATAGTATGCACAGTGAATTGTTTGGGGTTAAGCCGAGTGCTTATGAATTGTTTGAGTTGTCGATGCGGATTCCTATATAGGGAAATGAGACGGACTTGAGGATGTTAGTATGAGGTTGCGAGTTGATCAGTGAGTAGTTTGGAAACTCACAGTTGTGTTCTAGATAACTTGGGTTTTGGTTTGTGGTGGATCGAGAATTCGACTGACATGAGACTTGAAGAATTGTAGAGATAAACCAAGTAGGAAGTAAATGGTAATGTAAGACTATGATTTGACCAAGGATGTCGGATCGAGAAGGGTAGTGGCTGGTATGCCTTAAAGTGTATATATGGAAATATGAATGGTATTTTCCATACTTGTTTGGATAAGTTAGAACTGGTGTTCGTTGTGGATATTCTGATGTTTTATAAAATCAGAAGAAGAGCGCGTAGAGTATTTAAGAGTTGAGTTGCGAGTATTGAAAGAAGTGAAGCTATATGCTGAGTTAACAAGGTGTGAATTATGATTTGTAAAGATGATGTTGAGTGGTTGTGTTAATTCGGATGAGGGATTTTGGAGAATTGTGCTAGTATGAGTAGGACTTGATGAATTAGTTTGTTTGATTGGTTTGGTTAATATACCATGTTAAGTGTAGGTTATTGAGGCTAAATCTATGGCTATTGGATGTTAAGCACTGTTGGAAAGACAATTTTTTTTCTTGTTGAGATTAATTGGACCCATGTATCCTTATATTGTTGTAATGTTGTTATGCGTTGAGATGAGTTTTGACGATGTGTTAATACAAGACGGTGAAATTGTAGCTTATGTTGACGATAATTGGGGATTCTAGAAAGTATCTATCCTATTCAAGATTTGGAATTGGCTGCAGTTGTAGTTTTGTTGGATATTCAGAGGTATTATTTACGGATCTAAGTTCGAAATGGTCAGTAATCAAAGTGTAGAATACTTGTTGGTCGGAATTTCGGAGAATTAACTCAGAAGTCTTTTATTATGACTGCTTTGCTAGTCGGAAGTGGATGTGAACTTGGTAGATTTGATGGTTACAAGTAATCAGGGTGCGCAGCGAAAGCGCGGTGTAGAGCAGTTGGTTCTTATGTGAGTAACAACGATGTTGGTGGTTTGATTATGTTGATGTTGTGCTTTGGGCTTTTGTGCTCCTATCCTTGTTGTTGACTCGTTACCTAGGGTGATGGTTCGAGTGCGAGTAGCTAATTCCGATGATGGAGGATTAGGGAGTGTTGCCTACGGCGATGGTAATGATCGTGTTGTGTTCTGACCCGTAGTGATCTTGTGTGTTCTTAACTTGGTTATTCTTTGTGTCTTGAGTTAGTCGTTGGGTGCGTTGCGTGAGCATTGTTTCGTGTGGTTGTTGTCGTTGATGTGATGTATTATTGTTTGGTGTTAGACGTGGGGTTTCCTTTTTAGGGCAGGGAAGTTGATTTGTTAGCTGAGATAACGTAATTGGAGTGTGGTGCATCGGGTAAATTTTCGACGACGAAAATATTCTAAGTGGGGGAGTGTTGTAACGCCCGTATTTAACTAAATATTATAATTAAATAGTATTGAGTATTTTTCTGAATATTTGTTGAATATGTTGAATATGTTGTTTGATGCTAATAAGTATTAATCGGGTAATTAGTCGATTTAGTCGGGAGAAATTAATATTAGAAATAATATTTATTTTCATAGAATATTAATTAATTTAGTTGGGTTAAGTTGTGTGTGAGAAATAGCAAAGTTGGGGGTATCGTGTAGTAGGCCCATTACGTTAATTAGTAGACCCATTATTATATTAGGTTTTTAATTAAGAGAAAATAAAAAGAAAAGAATAGAAGTGGCAGTAAGAAAAGAAAAAGAAGTTACAGAAATAACTGAACGAGGGTTTGGGAGGCACCAAGGTTGGAAAAGAGAGAATTCGAGAGGTTGCCGTCAAAGTTTCAGTTTCGACCGGAAATTCGAGCTGCCTTCAATCCAAGGTAAGGGTGGGGTTCGAATTTTATAATCGGGAATACGATAATTAATACGTGGGATTGGAATTTGTATGATTTTTCTACTGTGAATGTCTTGAACTGAAGTAGTGGATTGTTCTTGTTTTGTGGAATTTGATTGCTCTGTGATATATTTTAATGGTTGATTTTGTGAACTGATATTTGGTGTATAACATGGAGGAATTAAGATCAAAATTATACACCGTTGAAAACTAATACTGAGAGTGAGAGTGAATTAATGATGGTTACTTTTTTTAAAAAAAATAATAATAATAAAATAAGGGGGGGTGGCGCCCGCCACCCCTGGTTGTTAAGTATTGTGTGGCGCAAGCCACCTTCCTTTGAGAGGATGTATGGCGCCAGGCACATGCTGGAATGGAATTAAAAGAAAAAAATTAGTGGCACAAGCCACTTTAATTCCTAGGAGAGTGGTGTTTGGTTGTGAATAATTAGTTAATTAATACTTTAATGAGTACTACTTGTGTGTGCTTGGAAAACTAACAGGTTAGTAAAATTAATAAGTGATAGTACCAGTGAAATTAACATTAGCAGGAAAAATAGCATCAAGTATGAAATAGAAGAAAAGAAATAGCAGTAACAGGTTTTTAGCAGAAAATGAGTATTTGCAGACACTGATATTTGGTAACAGGGTTGAATTTTGGTGATAGTATAATTGATAGCATGATTGTGGAATTTAACAGTATCAGTAAAATTAACCAGTAGTAATCATATTGTGTAAAAATAGTACCGATTTAGTCGAATGAGTAAATTAAACGGAAAAAATTAGTTGTCCGAAATTAGTTGAAATTGGTCGAGGTAGTCAGTATAAATTAGTAGGTAATTTTAGTTGGTTTATTTTGTTGAAAATATGATGAATAAGTTGATTTGTTCCGATTGATGGGCATATTTGAGTTGTAGGTCGAATGACCAGTGTTGATTTAGTTGTTGCAGTTGATGTATATTTTATGTTGCAGTTGTTGTTGTTGTTAAGTTGTAGGCCTATGGCCAGTGTTGAGTTGTTGTTGTTGATAAGTTGTAGGCCGATGGCCAATGTTGAGTTGTTGTTGTTGTATGCCATTCATATTAGTCGCATACATTGCATTTTCTAAGTTGGAGCTAATGCTCAACCACGTTGGCCTGGATTGGCAAAATTATTAAGTTGGCCTGGATTGGCAAAAAGTTGAAAGTTGGAGGCTTACGCCTTGTTTGGTGCCCTATTACTTGGAAATTTCTAAGTTGGGAGTTCTGCTCCATTTTTAAGTTGGGAGTTCTGCTCCGTTTTTAAGTTAGGAGCTCTGCTCCAATGGTACCACATGCATACGCATAGTTGAGTCGCATTTTGTGTTGCATTACTTATGTTGACAAAGTTGATGTTGTATTATGTTGATAACGTTGTTGTAGTATTATGCTGATGAAGTTGTTGTTGAGTTGCTGATGATTATTGTTTGTTGTTGTCGTAAAGTAGTGAAATTGTATGATTCGAGTCTAATGTATTGATTATCATACTTCTGTTTATATTGTTCGACATCTCACCCCTTCTGCTGATATTTCCCTACCATGGGAAATGGGAAGGTACTCAAGATTTGCAGTGGAAGTTCGAAGTAACTTTATGAAGTCTTTTGTTGCTCTATGGCAAGTCAAAAGGGTCTTGCTCTGATACGTAACACTCGGGGGATGGACGCTTTTTGTTTATTGTTGAATATGTTTTATGTTGTTGAGTTTTTAAGTTGAATTTATTAAGTATTATGTTGTTTTGAAGTTGTTTTAGTCGAACAAAAATGTTAAGTGAATCAAAGTTGAATATTCATATCTTGAAGTTGTTTTGCTTTGAAAAGAAGATATATATGAATTTTGTTGTTATCCGTTCATCCGATCAAAGTGTTATGTATTTGTTCATATGAAATTAATTGAAGTTGTTTTTAATATGAAAGTGTAGCATCCTATTGTTTGTTGAAATTTTATAACTCTGATTTTACTATTAACTGCCGGGTAGAAATAGGGTGTTACAATAGTCACCTCTATCCTCAAGCTGTAGTGTTTCTCCTTCCCCAGTCAGGTCGATCCTTGATCACTTGCACTCCTCTTAGTCTTTTGATCTATCACCATTCCTTTGGTTCACGATCATTAGCAATCTTCAGAGAGTCAATCTCTTGTTCTTGTTCAATACCTTTCTCTTGTTCTCTTCAAGAGAGTTCCATCACCTTTTCTTGTGGTTAGTCACCTCTTTTGTCGAATTCCCATAAGAGTAATCATTCTTTCTTTGGTTAATCATAGTTGAACTGTTAAAACCAACCCTTTTTTTTCCTTGCAATCACACTCTTCTTCGGTTAAACACAGACTTTCTGTTAAATACCGAAACCCTTGCGGAATTCACAACCTTCTCCCGGTTCTTATCCCTTTGTTTGGTTAACCACTGCGCGTCAGTTAAGACACCAATTTGTGCTCCTTCTCAGTTAATCACAGTCCGTCTGTTAATAATGAGTTTCCTTTTGGGGTAATCACCTTCTCTTAGTTAATCACCCGTCTTTTCAATTAATCACAGTCCGTCTGTTAATACTGAGCTCCTCCTGGGTTAATCACCTTCTCTTGGTTAATCACCCGTCTCTTCAGTTAATCACAGTCTGTTTGTTAACGCTGAGCTCCACTTGGGTTAATCACCTTCTCTTGGTTAATCACCCATCTCTTCAGTTAATCACAGTCTTCCTATTAAAATATTGAACCGCTCTTTGGGTTAATCACCATCTCTTGGTTAATCACCCATTTCTCAGTTAATCACAGTCCGCCTGTTAATACTGAGCTTCTTTTGAGTTAATCATCTTCTCTCGGTTAATCACTCATTCTTTTCGGTTAATCACATTAGTTCTGTTAACACCAAATCCCCCAGCAGTTGGTAACCTCCTCTTGGTTCGAATACTTGCAACCTTGGGTTAGTAACCTTCTTTTAGTTCAAATACCCTTTCTTTGGTCAGGTACTGTTTGTTCAGTCAGTGTACCAAATTCCTTTGGGTCACGACCTTTGCTCAGTCCTACACCCGTCCTTTGGGTCACGACCTTCGCTTGGTCCTACACCCGTCCTTTGGGGTCTCGACCTTTGCTCGGTCCTACACCCGTCCTTTGGATTCACGACCTTTGCTCGGTCCTACACCCGTCCTTTGGGTCACGACCTTCGCTCGGTCCTACACCTGTTCTCTTGGTTTCGACACCAATCTTACACTTTATTCTCAATTCAATCTCTATTCTTTTTCTTTGCACTTATTCTTGGTTTTAACACCACTATTGAACTTTACTCTCAGCATAATTACTATCTGTTTCTTTGCACTATTTTCTTGGTTATGACACCATTTCTTTTGCATCCCCAGCGGATCTTTCTTTATCTCTTTTTCTCTTGGTTTTGACACCACTTCTCTTTTGTTCCTTGCACAGTCACTTTAGTCTCTTACTCCTCAGTGGAGTACTCTCTTTTACCTTCTGCTCCTCTTTCTTGGTTTTGACACCATATCTCTGGAATTCCCTTCTTTCTTTTGCTCTTGGTTTTGACACCACATTCCTTTCCTTTTCCTTTTCCGTCTTAGTTCACCGAATTACGGAAGAACTGATTCTGCATTCATTCGAAAGTATGATACGTAAACACGAGATCGCGATGATCTTGGCGAGCACACTTCCATCTTTCCACACTTCCACACTTCCAACCTTCCACCTTCTTCCTTTCTTCCTTTCTTTTCCCAGGTTCCTCTGAACTACGGCTGCTCTGATTTCCTCATTGCACCATTAGGGTACGTAGGCCCAAGATCGCGATGATCTTGTCGAGCACTTTCCTCCCTTCTTTTTCTTTTCCCTTTTCTCTTTCTCCTTTTCTTTTTAGCCTAGAAGCCTTTAGATAGATAACCCATCCAAGCCTAGAAGCAAGCGAAATGGTTCCCGTCGAATACGACAGATGCGTTAGGTGCTAATACCTTCCTTTCGCATAACCGACACCGATCCCATTTATCTTCCCTTGGGTTTTATCGATATTTTCCCTGTCCTTTGGGACTAAATAAAGTTCGGTGGCGACTCTGTTGAATCTTTGAGTGTGCGATTCACTCAGGTATAAACGAGCCATCTTCAAAACCAATCACTCACTCACTTTATAAACATCATATGTGAGCTGATCAAACTCTCATTTGTGACCTGTAACACAGAAATCACAAAGTCACTTTCCAAAACCTCAAATTTGGTGTTTTTGGCACTTTTCAAGTCAATTCTTGATTCAGTCACTTTCAAAACCAGATAAAGCCTCAAACACATTCCAAATATCATCCTTGAACTGTCCCAAGTGGTTTCCCCCATCTGGAACACCGTTTGAGAGAGTTGTCATTTTGGCCACTTTTACCCCTTTTGCAAGAAATAACTCAAACTTGTTCTTGAGGATTCCAGTTGTTGGTGGCCATTCTAAAAGCTTCTAAGGGATCATTTGAGGGAGTCTAAAGCATCAAACCACTTCTGGAACAAAGCCCTTGACAGATTGCACAAAAGCTCCAAAAGAGGTAAGCCTCACACTTTGAACTTTCTGAAATATGCATTACTTTGAGGTCCACTGATCATATACATCTTATACATGTTATTTATGTTGTGTTTGCATCAATTCATCATGTAATTCATGCCTGTATCAAGAGGTAGCATAGAAAATGTAACTACAAGCCCTTTTTAAAACCACTATCGGGTTTTGAGTTAGGGGCATGATCTGAAAAAACCACCACCACCATTGGATTCCTTGTGAAATTCTGGTTAGGATAGACCTAAATTTTATCCCAATCCATGGAGAAATGAGAAAGTTACAAGCTTCATTTTTTTTGCCAAAATCTTGCATTGCCTTGCCTTGGCCAGGCCAAAAACACACCATGCCTTATGTATTTCTAGGCTGGGTTTGATACACGGATGTATCACCACCATTAGTGGTAGAAGGTGCACACTGCACATAAGAGGTTTGGGGTTCTAATCCCCCTCGCCCAGACCCTCTTTTTTTCTTTTTTTTTTCCATTTTCTTTAATATTTGTCATATTATTATTAATTTTTTGGAAAATTAATTTCTCTTTCATTTTTAATCATTTTTTATTGGTTCTTTTTGCAAAAAATCGTAAAAACATTAAAATATTTTATTCCATGAAAAAATCCCAAAAATATTATTTATTTCATATATTTGATATTTTTGTAAAGAATTACTTTTTATTTGTTTTAAAACATTAGAAATATTTCTTGCTTGGCTTTGCAAAGTGCAAATAATTTTTAAATCATCCCATGAACAAAACATGATTTTTCAAGTATAAATCCAAGATCACAACTTATTTTCACCTATTTGATTATTTTAATTGAATTTTTATTCAATTAAAATACATTTAGAAACAAATATTAGGGTTTTGATCATTACCACCCTATCAAACTTTTTTCAAACACTCATGGGCCTCTATTCGAGTGTGAGACCCCTTTTTTTAAAACCAAAATAGTTTGTGCCTCAGTCATTGTATAAGACCCACTGTGTTTTCAAAAACTTCGGCGATCGCCATTTTCAAACAAAAACTTGGGCCTCTCCTAGAGATATAAGTCCCATTCCTTTTCCTTAAAACACTTTTTTGGGTCTCTTGAGAGAGTATAAGACCCATCCCTTTGTACAGAAAACCTTTTTGGGCCTCACTTATTGTATAAGTCCCCCTGTACAAATTCAAAACAGTGGTGCAATCACTGTTGAAACTTGTGCTTCTTCTCGAGCTATAAGCCCCAACCTCTTTTCAAAATACTTTCTCCTTTGATTTTGAATTCAAATATACAACTGTTATTTAAGCTTTCTTTGTTGTACAACTAACAAAACAGCATGGAAGCTCTACAACCAAGTAAGTGTTTACCTACTTTCTTTATTAGCTTTAATATATATATTGTATTGTGGGAAGCTACGCATGGTTAGTCTTCTTTCATTCTCCTTTATCAGCTTTCATATATATAACTGTATTGTGGGAAGCTGTGCATGGTTAGTCTTCTTTCATACCTCTTTAAATACTTTTCATATATCCACTGTATATATACTACTATAGATAATTAGAGTTTTCCCCGGCAACTACGTCCAGTACTAGGTAAAGCCAGTTGGTTACTCTCTTTTAGCAGTCAAAACTAGATCCCCCATAGGATTACCAAATACAGTCTTGCCTCCTCTTGGGTTAATTCAATATGGAACAAAGAGAAAGGCAGCATTCTTCGTGAACCTTTTCTCAGACTGTCACCCCTAGAAATTGTCAAACGGAATTCTACTCCCCAGAGTTGATCTATTCTCGGTGAATAGCATCTCTTGAGTTCCTCCAAACCTCTGAACTTTCACTAAATGATCTATTCTCGGTGAATATCATTTCTTGAACTTTCTCGGGACTTTCACTAGTTGATATATTCTCGGTGAATAGCATCTCTTGAACTTCTCTTGGTTTGGGTCCCAACGGGCTTCTTAAAAGCATTAAGTCTATGAATTTCTCACTAGATGATCTATTCTCGATGAATAGCATCTCCTGAACTCTTCTCGGTTTGGTCCCAAGGGCTTCCTAAAAACATCTATGCCTTCTCTTGGGCTTCTTACAAATTGTCCCGACGGCTTCTTAAAAGTTTCTCTCGCCTTCTCTTGGGCTTGGTACAAATTGTACCGATCGACCTCATAGAGGTATAAGAACATAAATTAGTCATCTCTCTCGCTAGAGCAAACCTTTCATTGAGTCATATCTCAGACCAGTTTAAGGGTTAACCTTCATATCTTAAACGTCCGCCTCCTCTTGGGCATCGTACAAAGATAAACCCGGCAGACTTAGACAGTCGCCTACATACTTGAGTCTGAAAGACATTCTCAAGCTCCTTTGGAACTCCGAAGGAATCCTGATAAGTTGATCAATCTCCACCCGAGATAAAGAACCTGTCGGTTTTAAACCTTATCTTAGATTTCTCCAGCCAAGGTCAAAAGGCCACAGCGTCATCAGAACCTCAAGGTTTCTGACATTACACCTCTTTCGTGATCACCCTCAAGAGTTGATCCATCACTTTGGACCTGCACCAGGATCCCAAAGATCCCTAGCAGAAAGTATAGCCTCCTCTTAGGCTTTGTATAATGATTTCTCCTCAGCTTAGTCAGCCTCCTCTTGGGCCTTGTGCAATGATCCTCCCTGGTGGAGTTAACCTTTTCAGACTCTCTTGTTGAGTCACACCCTTTTCACACTCTCTTGTTGAGTATAAAAAATTCTCTTGTTGAGTCAAACTTTCTCGCACTCTCTTATTGTGTCGGATCCCTTTTTCGCCTCCATCTTGGGCATTGTACAAGATACCATATAAATTCCCCAAAGAGTTAGTCTCTTTTTCGCCTCCATCTTTGGCTTTATACGAGATAAATAAACGCTCTCTTGTTGAGCCGATCTTATCTAGCCCTCTCTTAGGCTTTGCATAAGGAAATCCCTTAATCGTACAAATTAACCTTTTAGCTTCAAACCTTGGGCTTAGATCAAGGCACACAAAAATCAACAAATTCCCCTTTTAGAGATAACAAATTCTCTCTCACAAACTTTTTCGCTTCATATCTTGGGCTTTGAACAAGATACAAAAATACTCTTTCAGCTTCACATCTTGGGCTTTGAACAAGATACCAAATATTCCTTCCTCCTGTAGAGGGAACTACGATTGCTCTGATTTCCCTATTTCATTCAAACGGGAATACGTAGGCATAAGATTGCAAAATCTTAGCGAGGACACCAAAACAAAATCAAAACCTTAGGTCCCGCACCTTACCAAAAACATCAACTCACTCACTCATCTTTCCCAAAAAATTTCCCAACCCATCAGCAGACAATAACTATCAATTACATAGCAGAATTTTGTCTAAATACCCTGTGGATAACCACATATAGGATGAGTAATTAACAACTACCCATTGTATAACCTGACCCCGAACTCCCCATTCTCTTTTTAGCATTTGTTCAGTGTAACATCCGCGAGCAAGGTTAGTTTTAGATAGCTTCCCTTTCACTTTCAGCTTCCCATAATAAATAAGAAATCAGAAAGTAGCACCCCTCTCCTTTGAGGAGAAACCCCCAAATCTTAGCGATAAGGTGGTTGTGTCACCGACAAAATTCGCTCGCTATAACTGGTTCAGTATCTTGCAGGGTCAGCATCAAAGCATTATATTCTTGCATGACTTCCACACCCACCAAGCTATTTATGAAATTGATGTTCCACAAAAAATTGTTACCATTCCAGTTACCAAAATTTGCTACATAGCCATGCTTATTGACTGCATTGGCAAAAAGTGCAGGGAACAAATCCTTCAAAGTGGAGCCTCCAATCCATCTTGAGTTCCAAAATGGTATATCGCTTCTGTCGTAAAGTTTACAAGTTACCACCTGTGAGAAACTACCTTCCTCAATAGAGTCCGCGACACACATAACGTATCACCACCAAATGGATTGATTACTTTTAGGAACAAACTCTTCATGGGACAAAATTCTTGAACGATAATTTCTGTATCTAGCCCCGAGCAAACCACGCCACAATGGTTGATCATTCGAAACAGACCTCCACAACCATTTAGATAGCAATGAAATGTTGAATACACCAATATCTTTAATTCCTAACCCACCCAATTCCTTTGGTTTACATACTGTACTCCAACTAATTAGAGCAAATCCATTTTTCTCCATCTTACCCGACCAAAGAAATCTTCGTTTCAAGGTTTTAATTTGATCCACAACCTTTCTTGGAGCTTTGAAGAATGAGAGGTGGTGAATAGGTAGGTTTATCAAAACTGATTTCAAAAGTGTAACTCTCCCACCAATGTAAGACGATTTTTGGGACGTCTCAATTACATTTCGAGATTCATATTCCTCATGACCGCGACATGCGCGCCAATTTTCAAACTACTCAGAAAGAACCAAAGCTGTATATGGAGAGAAGATTGCCAAAAGACTTTTGACAACATCAAAGAATATCTGCTGAATCCACCAAATATGTCTCCTCCAGTGGAAGGAAGACCATTGATCATCTACTTAACAGTCCTGGAAGATTCCATGGGTTGTGTGCCTGGCCATCAAGACGAAACAGAAAGAAAAGAGTCTTTCATTTATTACTTAAGCAAGAAGTTCACGGACTGTGAAACTCGATACACTATGCTCGAGAAAACTTGCTACGCTCTAGCTTGGGTAGCTAAACAGATCCGATTAAGTACGTCTTTGAAAATCCTTCTTTAATGGGAAGGATTGCCCGTTGTCAGATGTTGTTATCAGAATGCGACATCGAGTACCATGCTCAGAAAGTCGTCAAAGGAAGTGTTTTAGCCAATCATTTGGCTCACCAACCGATTGACAATCAGGAATCAATCAAATTCGACTTCCCAAACGAGGATGTCATGTACCTAAGAATGAAAGATTGCGATAAACCGCTACCAAACAAAGGGCCAGAGCTAGGATCCCAATGGGGATTAATATTTACGGAGCTGTCAACGCTTATGGAAATGGAATTGGGGAAATCATTGTTACACCTCAGAGTACCCATATTCCTTTCACCGCCAGATTGGCATTCAAATGTATGAAGAATGAGGCTGAATATGAAGCTTGCATCATGGGTCTCGAAGAAGCTATCGACTTAAGGATAAAGAAATTGTATATGTATAGAGACTTAGCCCTGGTTATAAATTAGATCAAAGGAGAGTGGAACACGCATCAACTTCGCACATCTGTCCGCACTTCAACAGGGGCAACCCCTTTCTCTCTAGTATATGGCATTAAAGCAGTGCTCCCCATAGAAGTAGAGATCCCATCAATGAGGGTATTGATGGAAGCAAAGCTAACAGAAGCTGAATGGTGTCAAAGCCGATACAATGAACTGAACCTAATCAAAGAAAAGAGAATGACAACTTTCTGCCATGGTCAGTTATATCAGCAAAGATTAAAAAAAGCATTTGACAAAAAGGTCCGACCTCGTGTTTTAAGAGAAGGAGACCTCGTGCTCAAGAAGATACAATTATTTCTTATTGATTCCAGAGGCAAATGGACTCCGAATTATGATGGCCCTTATGTTGTTAAGAAAGCCTTTTCAGGCGGTGCCTTGAGACTCGCAACCATGGATGGAGAGGAGTTTACTTACCCCACGAATATTGATGTAGTAAGGGTCTACCCCTCCTAAATAGGAAAGCATTACTATCTTGAACTAATGATACTTTTTATCCCTCACATTGGTCGAGTCTCCACTTGTATTCCTCACCAATCTGTGTGTCGTGTCTGTTTTGTCAGTATAAACATACATACATCAAGCATGATTGATTCATATTCATACATATGTTGCATTAATATCACTCTGGTCATTTTCATCCCCAAGTGATAAATGTCCTCCCACATATAAAGTTGTCAGTTCTTTCCTTGTTCGAAAATGTATCGTCTGAGCAATCTCTCCCCAGTGTATTTCTGGATTAGAGACTATCCTCAACCACTTTGATAACTTGAACCTCTGAAAGGCAAGAAGACATTTGATAGACACCTTTGGAACATCACTCTTCACCATTGAAGATGATATTTTTCTTTCCCGGATTAAAGAAAATCCCCAGAGAAAGCCTCTTAACCAAAGACACTTGGCAATACGACGGTTTCTCCCCGAAAGAAAAATTGTTTCAATGAAGTCATCAACACATCAAAATTGGATTACATCACATGGCATTTCTCCGAAAAGTCCTCGAAGGAAAGTATGATGTAACCTCACCAAGCAAAAAGAAGTCTCTCAAGAGACTCGTTTTCCCCAGTAGGTCGACAATTGGCATCTCCCACAGAGAAGTTTGCACACCCCTACGGTTTAGACAAATGAGTTTCCCCAGCAAGTTTGACATTAAATGGCGTCTCCCCATTAAAACTCGGCAAGATGTTTGATTAAGACTGCTACAAATAACATTCCTTGTCGAGGAAGGAACTCGACAAGAAGAATTGAGACCAGTTTCGTGGCTAAAGACCAGGATCGAGGGGAAGTTTATTTCAAGAAGAAACTGAGACCAGTTTCGTGGCTGAAGACCAGGATCGATGGGAAGTTTATTTCAAGAAGAAACTGAGACCAGTTCCGTGGCTAAAGACCAGGATCGAGGGGAAGTTTATTTCAACAAAAAAAAAGAGAGGGAAACTGAGACCAGTTATGTGGCTGAAGACCAGGATCGAGGGGAAGTTTTATCTTTTTCTAAGTTTTGTTACTTATCAAAAGAAGATGGACGAGCAAATCAACTACCATTCACAAACACAATCAAAATTTTGAGTATTCCGATATTTAATCCTCTTGTACCCTGAATCTTTGAATATCTTCGTCATTCACACCTTCGGGTCCAAGAAGAATAAATAGGGGCATCTGTCATACCCCAAATTTTGACCACCAATATTTCCCATCATTGTGAAAATCATCATCACAATATGGATATACCATCATACCTCATCAATCTTCTCAAGGATTGTTAAGCATTCACTACAACAAAGAATTAGGGTTTTGAGCCCTCTCAGAGCACTCAGACAAAGGATCAATCAAGAATTGACATGATCTTCAACTTGTATAGCCTCTCAAACACCCATAAAGGATCAAGAGGTCTCCCACATCAAGAATCAAGCACAAGGTTGCAACATTCCAAGTGGATCAAGCCTCAAGATCGCCAGTGTCACCAAATTAGGGTTTTGGTCGACTAAGGCCTCTAGATGAAAATTTTGATCTAGGCATGAGCCAATACTTCAAAACATGACCCAAGAAGCTCAAAGGGACCTCATGGACCCAATCAAAGAGACAAAATAGCCTCAGGGGATGCGTTCATAAAAAATCAGGAATTAGGGTTTCTTGACCTAATTCACCCCTAAGTTGACTTTAGGAGCAAGACATGAGCCAAGACCTCAAGAAGTGTTTTGAAGACCTATAATACATCATATTGATCCATTTACAAAATTGGATCGATTTAAAGAACTTGGTTCATGAGCAATACAAAGATTCAAATTCATCTGGGCTAATTAGGGTTTCCTAATGAAAAAGTCAACTGTATCTTTGACTTTTGACCAAGACATGATCCCAAACCTTGGTACATGATTCAAGACCCTCTATAACACCTATGGAATCCATCCATTAGGTTTGTATTAGGTCAAGGACTTGATTTCATAGAGGATAACACAGTTTAGAATTCATCTGAAAAAAGGTCAACTGTGCCAAAAATCAAGTTTGACTTTTTGAATTTCTTGACAATCATGGCCTCCCTAAGTAAAAAACAATGTTAATTCATGGTGTGGATCATCATCCATCAAGAAAAATCAAGAAAAGTGAAGTTACTTGAAAAAGGGGCAACCTTAAGAAACTTAAAATTTTCTAAGTTATGGAAGAAAAGTGATTTGGTACCAACTTTGCAAGGTCATAACTTCCAAACCACAAGGCCTTTTTCTTCCATCCAAAGCTCAAATTAAAGCTCTCATTACATACTTCGAAATTTTCAACTACAAGAGATTCCAAATCCTCATGGATTTTGAGTTATAGATTGATCAAAATCACATAAAAACATGAAAATGAACATTTTTTCCAACACTTAGTAAAAAATTTGGACCTAATCTGTCTTGAATTTTCACCTACTTTGAGGCCATTTTTCATTATGGTCCAAGTTGATTCAAGACCAATGTTGGACATCAAGTTGAAGTATGTTATTAGGGCTTTCCAAAAAGTACAAGATCTCATCCTAAATCCACTTGAGTAGGGAGTTACAAGGCTTGAAACATGGCCTAAAAACCTGATTTTTCAAGACAACATGAAAACCAAACTTGTGCCACACGATTTTTCCCTTCAAATCTTCTCACTTTGCCAACTTTGTCATCTTCGAAAAGCACAAAATATCTGATGAATCACTTGGTTCATGATCAATGGGGCAAGGAATTCAATTTGGCATGTGAAAACCATCATGACATGAAGTTTGAAATTCAACTTTGGCAAGGTAACATCAATGCAATGCATTGAGGTGTCATGAATCAGATCACAACACTCCAAGCCAGACAATATTTCAGTCCAAACTCTGAGCCTTCAAACCTGCAAAGATTAATGGAGTCAAGATAAGAAGAGTTGACTTGGCACTTTTGAATTATCCAAGTCAATGGCTACAAGCTACTACCATGATCAGCCTCCAAACACTATTGCTTCTAAAGCAAACATCCTCTACTATAAATCGAGGTCATATGTGACTGATTAAACCACCCCAAAACCTCTGAATTCATGTTTTCCTTCAAATCACATTCTTAAAACCAGATTTTGCTTCTTCTTCAAGTCACTATCGAATTTTCAATTTGAGAGGAATTCAACACAAACTAACCATGCCAACACCTCACATACATCACATATGAGTGATCCATAACATTAAAACACGTCTGGAACATCAGAATCACAAAGTCACCCCCTCATTTGCTAAAGCTTTTTGGCCTACTTGCAGTTGAGGTACCACAACAAGTTCCAGGCTGTTTCAATCCATTCCAAGCCTTCAAACACATTAATTAAGGTCCATTAAAGCTTTCCAGATCATTACACAACATCTGTAACACCTCCAACATAGAATTTGAATTATTCTTGCCAGAGGTAAGTCTGACACTCTCAAACTCTATAATCCATGCATCATAAATATGTTTTCAAGTTACCAACATGTTTCTGCACTTATGTAGTGATTCCCCTCAATCAATTACTTTGTAGCTTTCGTGTATAATATTTCATAGTGTTCTTGCAGAAATTGGGGTTCTTGAGTTCATCACTTGATTTCTCACTCCACACTTAATATAAATGCAATTAATTTATATGACTGCAATCCTTGTTAAAAAACACACAACTTTCATGTTTACAAAAGTCATTTTCATTGAGTAATCAGAGAGATATCAGAGGTTTTGCATTTGGCTAGGGCGGGTACACACGAGGAAGAAGATGGCCTTGGCGCCATTTTCAAATATTTGAATTTTTGAATATTTGATATTTTTATTAAATAATTTCAAAATTAATATCTCTTCCATTTTTAATCAATTTTTAGTGGTTCTTTTTTTAAAAAGTCACAAAAATATTAAATTATATTATTCTACAAAAAATCACATTAATACTATTTATTTAATATAGTTTGATTTTTTTGTATTTTATTTCATTTTATTTGTTTTTAAACATTTTTAAATGAAATTCTCAACTTGATTTTTCAAAACCAATTGGATTTCAAGCTTTCATGTGATTCAACATGATTTTTCAAAATATTTTCTAAAGTTGACAACTTTTTTTTTGATATATTTGATATTTTGTATCATTTTATACTTAAATTCCTTTAAAATATATATATTTTTTAATTAAAATTAGGGTTTCTCTTAATTTTAATTTTTCAAACTTCTTTTCAAAACATTTTTGGGTCTCTTTGTAGAGTGTAAGTCCCACCCCTTTGTAAATAATTGATTTTTGGGCCTCAGTCATTGCGTAAGTCCCGAAACAATTTTAAAAATCTCGGCGCGATCGCCATTTTTAAAACAATTTTCATCTGGGCATACCCTTGAGTTGTAAGTCCCATCTTTCTTCTTTTCAAACATTTTTTGGCCTCTAATAGAGTGTAAGACCCATCTCCTTTGTAAAATACAATAATTTGGGCCTCAGTTATTGTATAAGTCCCGATACGATTTTCAAAATAACGGTGCGATCACTGTTTTTCATCTGGGCATCTCCTTGAGTTGTAAGCCACAACTCTTGTATAAAAATAATCTTTTTGGGGCTCTAATAGAGTGTAAGACCCATCCTTTGTACATAAATAATTTTTGGGCCTCAGTCATTGTATAAGTCCCTCTGTGGTTTTCAAAATCACAGCGTGATCGTCGCCTTTTCAAATAAGTCATCAAGGCCTCTCCTTGAGCTATAAGCCCCAAACAAATCTTTTTTTAACAACTGTCTTTTAATTCAAATTCAAATTCAACGTGTTTTCAAAACTTTCTTCAATTTTTAGAAACCCTGAAAGAAGGAATACAGTTGTAGTAAATACTATATATCACATTATGCTTGGGAAGTCCCCATATCTATTTCAATGCTTATTTCTTATATATATATATATATATATATATATATATATATATATATATATATATATTTGTGCATATCTTGCTTAGAGTTTCCCCAACAGTTAGGTCTAAGTTTAGAAAAAACCAGAGGTTACTTTCAACATAGTCAAAACTAGTTCCCCATAGGAAATTCCTTATACAGTCTTGCCTCCTCTTGGGCTTATACAATATAGAACAGAGAAAGGCATTATTCTCGGTGAAACTTTTCTCAAGACTGTCCAACCTTAGAAGTATATGTGTACAAGAAATTCATTTACCCAAATAGGACTAATTCCCGGTGAAACGTCTTTTGAATTTTTTCAAACCCTAGAAGGGTTCAGGAAAGAAATGACTTATTCCCAGAGAAACCTTTCTTGAACTTTTCCTTGGTTTGGACCCACAGGCTTCCTAAAAGCATCCCCGACCTCCTATTGGGCTTAGTACAAGGACCCACAGGCTTCTTAAAATTTCTATAGCCTCCTCTTGGGCTTAGTACAAGGACCCAAAGGCCTCCTACAGGTATAGGACAGAAATTAGTCATCTCTACTAGTTCAATCCTTAAGAGAGTTAAGAATTCCAAAACATCAGACCAATCTAGGGTTAATCCTCATCCATAAAAACATCAGCTTCCTCTTGGGCATCATACAAAGATCTCTCTCTACAACTAGAGCCCGCCACTTCGTGATAGACTTGGACAGTTTCAGCCTCCTCTTGGGCATCATACAAAGATCACTCCCTAGCTAAAAGTCAATCTCTTCATACAAATAGACTTGGAAAGTCTCATCTCCTCTCACAGAAACCCTTAAGTTTCTTGAAAGCACAGGAAAAACCCAGATCAGGCTATCAATACATAAATCTCCAGCAGAGTTAAAACCTTCATAAGTTTTCAAACTCACCTTTAAACCCCTTTGACTCCCAACAAGGTTTAAACATTTACCTTAAAAATCCCCAGACAAGGTCAATTTACCATCAATAAATCCCCAAGAAGACTAGGGCATCCTAGCCCCTGATACTCTAACTCTTCTCTGATTCTCAGAAAGAGTAATCCCTTTGGATTCCCCACTATAATTTAGACCTACTTCTGGATTTCCACATATCCTCAGCAAGAGATAGCCTCCTCTTAGGCTTCATATAAGAATTTTCCCCAGTCAGCCTCAATCCTGGGCTTTGTACAAGACAGATAAATTTTCCCCAGTGGAGTCATTTCGCATTCAGCCTCAATCTTGGGCTTTGTACAAGACAGATAAAACCCTCTCCAGTAGAGTCAGTTTCCTTCATCTTCAACCTTGGGCTTTGATCAAGGCACATAAAATCAACATCCCCTCAGATGAGACCATAAGTCCTCTCTGCAGGAGGATATTTCTTCTATAGATCACATCTCCAAAACAAACAATCAAAACTCTTCTGCCAGATAATTGTTGTAAGTGGCACACTTGTTGATTCTAAATCCAAGTTGGAGTCCTTCCCTTATCCTGGCTAAACTCATCTTTCATCTAATTGTTGTAAGTGGCAAGCCTTTGGATTATTTACATCCAAGCCATTGTCCCTCTCTTAGCGTGAAAGATTCATAAGGAAAAAGTGGCATTGCTCTACACTGAGTTAAAGCTTTCCTCCTTCATGACATCCCTTTTATAAAGGAAATTATGGCATTGCTGGATTCACATATCCCAGTTAAAGTAATTCCCCTTATAACCAATTACCCAACATTTTGTGCTGAATAGGTGAGATATTCTCCCTTTAGAGATGACAAACTCTCTCTCACTCACCCTTTTAGCTTCAATCTTGGGATTTGAACAAAATACAAATATTCATATAGCTTCAATCTTGGGCTTTGAACAAGACACCAGACATTTCCTCCTCCCATAGAATAGGGGGAACTACGATTTCTCCGATTTCCCAGTTTTCTTTACGGAATACATAGGCATAAGATTGCGAAATCTTAGCGAGCACACAAATAAAAAACCTTTAGGTCCAGTACCTTACGAAAAACAACAGAAAACCCTGAAACCAAAAAAAAACATTCTCTCAATTCTCCCAAAAGAAAATTTTCCCAAGCCACAACAGTTAAACACAAGAAAGCATTTCAAATTAACAAAGAAACATGCAATAAAAAGTCTATGGATAACCATATATACACCCGGTGTTAATAGCTTCCCTTTGTATAACCGGACCCTGAACCCCCAATCTCTTAGCATTTGTTAAAGAAAACATTTGCGTGCAAGGTTAGTTTTAGATATCTTCCCTTTCCATTCCAGCTTCATACGATAAATAAGAAATCAGAAAGTAGCACCCAATTCCAACCATTGCGGTAAGGTGGTCGCGTCACCGACAAAAATCGCACGCTATAGTGAGGTATTTGTTTGGCTTATATGGATGTCTGTATGGTCTGGGAGCATGTTGTCCGCGTGCAGCTCCTTGAGCATGCTCCTTCCTCATGTTTGACACCTCTTCTTTGATTTTTGTCTTTTCATTATCATCCCGGGCTCTTTTCTCTTAGTTACTCTCTTCTCCTTTAATGTAACCTTCGACCCGGGTATTGATCTCGTCCATGCTGATAGCCGGCTTCTAAGCCAATGACTCGCTGAATCGCTCGGCTCGCAATCCATGTTGAAAAGCCTCCACAAACAACTCCTGATTCGGATGAGATACTTTGAGGGTTTCCTCATTGAACCGAGCCAAGTATTCACGTAGTGGTTCCTCCTGCTTCTGTCGAACACTGAACAATGCAGTCGTGGATACTCTAGCGTGTGATTTTTGTCGGTGACGCGACCACCTCAATGGTTGGAATTGGGTGCTACTTTCTAATTTATTATTTATCCCATGAAGCTGGAAAGGAAAGGGAAGATATCTAAAACTAACCTTGCACGCAAATGTTTTCTTTAACAAATGCTAAGATATTGGGGGTTTGGGGTCAGGTTATACAAAGGGAAGCTATTAACACCCAGTGTATATATGATTATCCATAGACTTTTTATTGCATATTTCTCTGCTAATTTGAATTGCTTTCTTGTGTTTAACTACTGTGGCTTGGGAAAATTTCTATTTTTGGGAGAATTGAGAGAGTGTTTTTGTTGTGTTTGGGTTTTCTGTTATTTTTGAGAAGGTACTGAACCTAAAGTTTTTTATTTGTGTGGTCGCTAAGATTTCGCAATCTTATGCCTACGTATTCCCGTAAAGAGATTTGGGAAATCAGAGCAATCGTAGTTCCTCCTATTCTATGAGAGGAGGAATATTTGGTGTCTTGTTCAAAGCCCAAGATTGAAGCTGTTTGAATAATTGTGTCTTGTTCAAAGCCCAAGATTGAAGCTAAAAGGGTGACTGAGAGATAATTTGTCATCTCTAAAGGGAGAAAATCTCACCTATTCATCACAAATGTTGAGAAATTGATTATAAAGGAGATTACTTTAACTGGGATGTGTGAAGTATCCAGCAATGCCATAATTTCCTTTATAAGGATGATGTAATGAAGGAAGAAACTTTAACTTTGTGTAGAGCAATGCCATTTTTCCGTATGAATCTTTCATGCTAAGAAAAGGACATTCGCTTGGATGTAAATAATCCAGAGGCTTGCCACTTACAGCAGTTAGATGAAAGACAAATTTTAACTAGGATAAATGAGGGACTCCAGCTTGGATTTTGAATCAACAAGTGTGCCACCTACAACAATTATCTGAAAAATGGTTTTGATTGTTTATTTTTAAATGTGATGTATAGAGGAAATGTCTTCCTACAGGGAGGGCTCATGGTCTCATCTGAGGGGATGTTGTTTTTTGTGTGCCTTGATCAAAGCCCAAGGTTGAAGCTAAAAGAAACTGACTCTACTGAGGAGGGTATTTATCTGTCTTGTACAAAGCCCAAGATTGAGGCTAAAAGAGGACTAACTCCACTGGGGGAGAGTTTATCTGTCTTGTACAAAACCTAAGATTGAGGCTTGTCATACCCCAAATTTTGACCACCAAGATTTCACATCATTGTGAAAATCATCACCACAATATAGATGTACGATCATGCCTCATCAATCTCCCAAAGATAGTTTAGCATCTACCACATATCAAGAATTAGGGTTTCAAGCCCTCCCCGAACACTTAGACAAAAGATCAATCAAGAAATGACATGATCTTCAACTTGTATAACCTCTTAAAACATCCACAAAGGATCAAGAGGAATCTCACATAAAAAATCAAGCACAAAGTTGTGGCATTCCAAGTGGTTTGAGCCTCGAAACACCCGATGACGCCAAATTAGGGTTTTGGACGACTGGGACCTCCAGAGTGAGATTTTCACAAGGACATGAGCCACAACTTCAAAACATGGCTTAATATGATCAAAATGACCCTAGGGATCCATTTACAAAGTTCAATCACCCCCAGAGGATGCATTCCTAAAAAATCAGGAATTAGGGTTTTACGCGTCGAACCGCTCTGGGGCCAAAAGTCAAAACAAGACTTTTTTTGGAAAAAATTATCCTTATGATTCATATTTTCATAAAATATGATTTATAATGTCATTTGAATAAAAATTGATCAAGAAATCAAGATAACTTGTAAAAGGGGTAACCTTGAAAAATTGAGAATTTTTCTAAGTTACTAAGTTTGAATGGTTTTGGTACCAACTTCCAAGGATCATAACTTCTGATCTAGGCAGCCATTTTGAGTGATCCAAAGTCGGATTTGTAGGTCTTGTTACACTCTACAAAAGCTTCAACTACCTCAAATGCTAATTCTTCATGGATTTTAAGTTATGGAGTGATCAAAATGACAAAAATGACAAAAATGAAGAAAATGACACTTTTTCAACACTAAGTGAAAATCTACCTAAGTTACCAGCCTTGGACATCAAAATTCATGGGGTTGTTTCAGTTGGATTCAAATAGTTTCAAGACCAACTATGATCACACATGTGTTGTACTATATGAGGGCTTTTTAAAAAGCACAAGAGATTTCCATAACTCCATCTAAGCAAGGAGATATGAATCCCTCAAAACCACCATTTCAAACTGTCTTGAACAAGGCAGAATTTAACATTTTGCTCGATTTGGTAAAATCAAACAAATTCAAGCCTTGTCATCCACTTGGACACCTCAGAGGATAACATCAAAGGGGAATGAGTCAAGCCTTAACTGAGGCAAACTTAACTAAATGAGTCAAGCCTTATCCCTGAATCAGAAGACTCATAGCATGTGCCCAAACCTCATGTTAATGGCTAGAGGAGACTTGAGATTCCTTTATGCTACAATTGGCCACACACCTGCTGCAGCTGCCATTCACTATTGCTTGCAAAACAAACTTGCGCTACTATAAATAGAGCTCATTTGTGATCAGTTTGAGTACACCAAAGCACCCAAACTGATGCTTTACTCAAAATCTCTCTTTCACTCCAAAAATGCCTTCTTTTACAAGTCACCACTGAGTTTTTGAGTTAGAGAACAATTCCACCACAACTCATGATCCAAACACATCCAATGTATCATATCTAAGTTGCTCAAACACTCACTTTTGATCTGAAACACCAAAATCAAAAAGTCAACTTCCAAAACCTTAAATTTTGACTTTTTTGCATTTTTCAAGCCATGTCTTAATTCAGTCACTTTCAAAATCAAACAAAGCCTCAAACACACTCCAAATATCATCCTTAAACTATCCCAACTGGTTCCCCTCAACTGGAACACCATTTGAGTGAGTTACCATTTTGGTCACTTTTGCCCCTTTTGCAAGAAAGAGCCAATTCTTGCTCTTGAGGATTCCAGCTGGTTCTGATAATCCTAAAAGCTTCTAAGGGATCAATCAAGAGTTTTTAAAGCATTGGATCACTTCTGGCACAAGGATTCTGACAGATAACACTAGGAGCTTCAAGAGGTAAGTTTATCACAACTTGAATTCTTTGAATCATGCATTGCTTTGATGTCCATTGATCATGGACATCTCATACATGTTATATATGTTGTGTTTGAACCAATTTGCTAGGCTATTGTTGCGTGTGTAATGAGATAGCATAGAACATGCAAATCTAGGCTTATTTTGAAACCACTATCGGGTTTTAAAATAGGGACATCTTTAGAAAAATCTAAAAGCACCATTGGATTCCTCATGAAATTCTAGGCAGGATACAACTAAATTTTGTCAAAATCCATAGAGAATTGAGGAAGTTAGAGCCTTCATGCAAATCCACCAAAACTTGGTTTTTTGCCTTGTCCAGGCCTAAAAACCAAGTCACCCTTATATGCACAAGGGGTGGTTTTGATACACGGATGTATCACCACCCCAGGGGTAGCGCGCATGTGTGTTTGGCTGGATGGTCGCGGGTTCAACACCCACCACTTGAGAGAGTGTAAGACCCATCCCTTGTAAATATAAAACCTTTTTGGGCCTCAGTTATTGTATAAGTCCCACTGAGTTTTCTAAAACCGCGGAGCGATCGTCGCCTTCTAAAAATCATTTTGGGTCTACCCTTTGTGTTGTAAGTCCTATTTATTTTCTAAAATAACTTCTTGGGCCTCTTAAAAGAGTGTAAGACCCACCCCTTTTGTAAATAAATAAATTTGGGCCTCAGTCATCGTGTAAGACCCGATACAATTTTCAAAACAATGGTGTAATCACTGTTATTTGTAGGCCTCTACTTGAGTTATAAGCCCCACCTCTTGTACAAAAATAACTTTTTGGGCCTCTCTTTGAGTTGTAAGACCCATCCCTTTGTAAATAAACAATTCTTTGGGCCTCTCCTTGAGTTGTAAGCCCCAATCTCTGTAAAACAACTTCCCCTTTTGATTTAGGTTCAAATTCATAGTTGTTATCAAAACTTTCTTTAATTTCTTGAACAACTAACCATACAGTTGTTACAATGGAAGCTTGCTCACCTGTAAGTTTTTAAACAGCTTTCTTTTAAATATTTGCACATATATATATATATATATATATATATATATTTGTTTGTGCTAGAAGCTTGCTCACCTGTAAGTCCTCCTACTCTCTTTTACATACAGTATATATTTCATCAGTACACATATGCCTGTATATTATCTGCTTAGAGTTTTCCCCGATAATTAGGTTTAGAATTAGATAAAGCCAGTGCTTGCTCTTTTCAAAAAAGTCAAAACTAGTTCCCCATAGGATTTCTAGATACAGTCTTGCCTCCTCTTGGGCTTATACAATATGGAACAAAGAGAAAGGCATTATTCTCGGTGAAACTTTTCTCAGACTGTCACTATTAGAAATCTGTCAAAGAAATTCAATTCCCTAGAGAGGAATTATTCTCGGTGAAACCTCTCTTGAATTTCTTCAAACCCTAGAACAGTTCACTAAAGGAATTATTCTCGGTGAAACCGTTCTTGAACTTTTCTTAGGTTTGGACCCACAAGCTTCCTAAAACCATTCCCAGCCTCCTCTTGGGCTTTGTACAAGGACCCTCCAGCTTCTTAGAAGTTCTCATGCCTCTTCTTGGGCTTAGTACAAGGACCCGAGACCTCTTAAAGGTATAGGACAGAACCTAGTCATCCTTTGTTAGAGCAGTCTTTCTAAAAGAGTCCAGCCTCAGACCAATCTAGGGTTGATTCTCATCCCTTAAAACACCTGCCTCTTCTTGGGCATTGTACAAAGATAAACCCTTTCATACTAGTAGACTTGGATAGTCTCATTTCCTTTTGGATCTCAAAGACATTCTCAAGTTCCTTACAAACACCAGAGAAACCCTGATTATCTAATCAATCTCCAGCTGAGTTAAAACCCCCATAGGTTCTATAACTCTTCACTCTTAAAATTCCCCAGCTAGGGTCATCATACCATTAATCTAACACTAGCCAAAATCAGAATCTCAAGGCATCTGATATTTGAACTCTTCTTTCCCCAGCGTGAGTTGATTCCCCATTTTGGACCTGCCTCGGGATTCCAATAATACTCAGCAGAAGTCAGCCTCCTCTTAGGCTTTGTATAATGACTTTCCCTCAGCGGATTCAGCCTCAATCTTGGGCTTTGTACAAGACAGCAAAGTACTCTCTTGTTGAGTTAATCTTCTTTCAATCACCTTTCAGTACTCTTTTGTTGAGTAAAAAACACTCTTTTGTTGAGTAAAAAACACTCTTTTGTAGAGTAAAAAAACACTCTCTTGTTGAGTCAAAACACTTTCTTGTTGAGTCAAATAAAAAACACTCTCTTGTTGAGTCAAATAAAAACACTCTCTTGTTGAGTCATATAAAAACACTCTCTTGTTTAGTCAAATAAAAACACTCTTTTGTTCAGTATAAACACTCTCTTGTTGAGTCAAAAGCACTCTCTTGTTGAGTCAGATAAAAACACTCTCTTGATGAGTCAGATAAAAAACACTCTTTTGTTGAGTTAGTCTCTCTTTAGCCTTAATCTTGGGCTTTGTACAAGACACCTGAAATATCCTCAGTACTCTCTTGTTAAGTCAATCATCTCTTTTTTTAGCCTCAATCTTGGGCTTTGTACAAGACACATATAAAATTTCTCCAGCAAAGTCAAATCTTTCTAATCTCCTCTTAAGCTCTGTATAAATATCTCCCCAACGGAATCGATTCCTCCCAACCTTCTTTTAGGCTTTGTGAATTAATCTCCCTGAGCAAAGTCAATTTATTTTTATCCTCAATCTTGGGCTTTGTACAAGACAGATAAAGATTACTCTCCCCCAGAGTCAGTTTTCTTTTTAGCCTCAATCTTCGGCTTTGTACAAGACAAATAAAAACATTCCCAATGGAATCAATGTCCAGCCTCCTCTTAGGCTTTGTATAAAGAAATCCTCAAAAGAGTCAGTCTTTTTCCCGCCTCAATCTTAGGCTTTGTACAAGATAGATATAAAACTCCCTAGTAGAGTCAACCTTTTAGCTTCAACCTTGGGCTTTGATCAAGGCACATAAAACCAAAATCCCCTCATAGGAAATCAAAACCTCTCTGTAGGAAGACATTTCTCTGTACATCACATCACAAAACAGAAAAATCAAACAAACCTTAATCCCAGATAACTGCTGTAAGTGGAACACTTGTTGATTCGAACATCCAAACTGTAGTCCATCTCTTATCCTGGTAAACTTCCTCTTTCATCTAATTATTGTAAGTGGCAAGCCTCTAGATTATTTACATCCATGCCACTGTCCCTCTCTTAGCATGAAAGATTTCTAAGGAAAAATGGTATTGCTCTATACTGAGTTAAAGTTTCTTCCTTCAGGACAAATCTCTCATTAAAGGAAATTATGGAATTACTGGATTCTCATATCCCAGTTAAAGTAATCCTCCTTTATAATCAGTCACCCAACAATTGTGATAAACAGATGAGATGTCTCCCTTTTGAGATGATAAATTCTCTCATAGTCAAACCTTTTAGCTTCAATCTTGGGCTTTGAACAAGACACAAATACTCCCTTTAGCTTCAATCTTGGGCTTTGAACAAGACACCAAACATCTTTCCTCCCATAGAATAGGAGGGAACTACGATTGTTCTAATTTCCCTGTTTATTTTTAACGGGAATACGTAGGCATAAGATTGTGAAATCTTAGCAAGCACACCAAATCAAAAACCTTAGGTCCAGTACCTTCACACATCAATCAAAAAGTTTAGGTTTCATACCTTGCCAAAAACATCGGAACAAGCCCGAAATCAACAAAAACTCTCTCAACACTCCCAAAGGAGAAACTTTCCTAATTGACAAACAAACACTAGAAAGTAGAAACCATTAAATAGAAACAGTATAATTGCTAATGATTTGTGGATAACCACATATAGAATGCGAGTGATGTCGCATTTGGAAAGTTTGAGAGAAACCTAAGATAAGAGGTGGCAAAGACGAGAAAACTTGTAGGGAGTGAATCCCAGACAAGCGAACCTGGTAGACCACCAAATCAAGTGAGGGCCCGTAGGATTCAGCCTGCTGAACACGATCGTTGTGAAAGCAGAGTTTTCCTAATGCGGCGCCTGTGATCCTGAGGATTTAGTAGGCTTTAACCTTATGACCACATGGTAGTGCGGTGACTATCGGGAATAGTTGTCACGCGATACTACACTCAAATGAGATTACCCTAGGATGCTACAGCTCGCTCGGGTGAACCAACTTGCTGTTGATATCTCTAGGGTGGTCAATGATTTTAGGAACCTTAGAATCCATTATGCAGGTACAAAAACTGACCAGAATACAACCTTTGGGGATGGGTAGAGTCATGACTCCATGCTCGTGATGCTGAACCCTTAAACCCATGTTTTTTCTAGGATTTTGTGTGCTTCATTCATGCATTCATCTAAAAAACTTTTAAAAAAAGAAAAAATCTTCTCTTTTTATCTCTCCTTTTTTTCAAATTAAACTAAAACAATAATTGCAAATATCAGAGAGAGATTGCATTATGGATTTCGGTAGAAGGAAGACGCACAAGTACACCTTCAAGACTCCGAAGCTAGAGGATTTAAGGGGGCTGGCAAGGATGATTACCAACCCTGATGCTTTCAGAGCTAAGCACGGAGGACTGTTGTCTTTGTTAAGGGTCCACGTAGTTGAAGGAATCCTGTCTACGCTCATTCAGTTCTACGATCTGGTTTATCACTACTTCACATTCCTAGATTACCAACTCGCACCAACGTTAGAAGAGTACTCTAATCTGACTGATTTACCCATCACTGATCGAGCTCGTTTTTCTGGATTGGAAGAAATTCCAAAGAATCAGGTTATTTCAAGAGCCATTTATTTGGACGAGTCAGAAGTTCGAACTCACATGACCATCAAAGCAGGAATCCAGGGCTTACCATCTAAATTCCTGGTAGAGAAAGCCTTGTACTTTTCCAGTATAGGGAATGTAACCGCTTTCGAGGACATCTTTGTTTTGCTCGCGTATGGGTTATTTCTTTTTCCCAACATAGACAACTTCATTGATGCCAACCCTGTTAAGATATTTCTTATTGGAAACCCCGTACCAACCCTGCTCGCAGACGCTTATCATTATGTACACTTAAGGAACCTGTACAGCGGAGGAATGATCACCTGCTGTGTACCCTTACCCTACAAATAGTTCATCTCCTATTTACTCAAGTCTGCTGCTCTTTGGGACACAAGAGTACTCTACGTTGGTCGCAAAGGATTATGTCTCTTACCAACTTTGACATAGATTGGTATGATAGGATTTATGAGGGAATGGAGGTCATCAACAGTTGTGGGAATTTCCCTAACGTACCCCTTATTGGAACTAAAGGAGGAATCAACTATCATCCAATTTTAGTTCGCCGCCAACTCGGATACCCGATGAAGCATATCCCGCATAATGTTCATCTGGAAGGTCTTTTCTTCAAGGAAGGGGAAAATGACAGGGCATTAAAGAAGGAAATAGTGCATGCATGGCAACATGTTCATAATAAAGTAAGAGAGTCTCTAGGAAGGCCTAATTGTACCTCCATGGAGCCCTATCTCCACTGGGTGCAAACTAGAGCTCTCAAGATGAGGATGCCTTACCCTCGCCAAGAAGTTTTTCTGTTAAAGGAATCTATCCTATACTTCATGTCTGACACGGAGAAACTCCAGGTAGCTCTCAACAAAGTTCAACGTGAGAAGAGCTCTTGGAAAAATAAGTACCGAATCCTCAATGTGGAGTGTACCAAGATTCAGGAACTGTTAAAAGAAAAGGATACTCTGATTAAGATATTAGAACATCATGCTGTAGAGAATAAAAAAGATCGAAGAAGTCTGCTTGCTCCTTTCACCTGGCAAAGGAATGACAACCCGATAATGGCTGAAGAGCCCCGATCAAAGAAAAGGAAAGTACCAGAACTAACATCTGAGCTCTCTTCAGAAAAGACTCAGGATATTCAAGCTTAGCTATTTTCCTTACAACACTTTGTAGAATATTGTATTTCCCTTTCTGCAATCTTTTGAATTCAATAAAACGGGTATTCCCCACTGTATGATATTTGCAATCTATTTATTCATCATTCTCACATAACACGTCTTCTTATCTTCGAATCTCACATTTGCGTCACGATTCTAGAGTCAAATTATCTCACTCATACAATACTCGAGCCAATCGACAAAAGAAAATGGACGATCTCGAGGAAGAGAACAGAGAGCTAAGAGAAGAAATCGATGCCCTAAAGGAATGTTTGGAAAAACTTCACAATGGCATGCCATCCCTGGCAGCAGCCCAGGAGCAGTGGCAACAAAAGACTGTAATCTCGGAGATTACATCTACGCCTATAAGGGAGACACAGAAGAATCATCCTCGGTACAACATGCCTAAGGGTCGGCCCTGGGGCACGTCTCTCAACTTCATCCCTAAAGGATACATTCCGTCGGTCACCGAAGACCAAGGAACTGCAGTAGGAATCATTGGGCCTGAAGGTTACAAACTTCGGGAAAGTGAAGACGCAGGGTTAACGACAATAACTCCTGAGGGTTACAAACTTCAGGATACTGAAGTTTCAAGAGACACTGTAGTAATGTCTATACCACAACCAGTGGTACACACTGTCCCAAAAGGACAGACTACGCAAGCCATCCCTGGTAGAAACCAAGACGTCTACGAAAGGATGAATGAGTTCCAAGAACAATTCTTGGAAATGCAGAAGGAACTGCATGCTATTCGTGGTCAAGACTTATTCAGAAAAGACGCCGCCGAACTCTATTTGGTCCCTAATGTAAGGATTCCACATAAAATCAAGGTTCCTGACTTTGAAAAATACAAAGTAAACTCTTGCCCTCAAAGTCATTTGGTGATGTACGCTCGAAAGATGTCAACTCAGATAGAAAATCAACAGCTATTAATCCATTATTTCCAAGACAGTTTAACTGGTGCCGCACTCAAGTGGTACATAGGTTTAAACTGCACCAAGATCAGTACTTTTAGAGATCTTGGGGCAGCCTTTGTTCAACAGTATAAATACAACCTGGACATGGCACCAAATAGGGATAAACTTAGAGCGATGTCACAGAAGGACAAAGAAACTTTCAAAGAATATGCTCAGAGATGGCGTGAAATTGCCACTCAGATTTTTCCCCCTCTTAAGGAAAAAGAGATGACAAAGATCTTCTTAAAAACCTTGAGCTCATTCTACTATGAACGAATGGTTGCAAGTGCGCCCAGTAACTTTACTGAAATGGTAAACATGGGAGTACCCCATGAGGAAGCAGTCAGAGAAGGACAATTAGTCAAAGGTGCAGAGCCATCAAGCAGTACTAAGATATATGGTAGTGATTTCCAAAAGAATAAAGAGCAAGATATTAGCAATATCTCTCTAGGAAAGCAAAGGAGAAGGTATCAACCAGTAGCGGCAGTAACTCCCTCTATCATCCCTGCGCCGGCTCTGACTTATTGACCTCAGGTTGCTTTGAGCCAACCAAGTCAGCAACAGTATCAGCAAAGGACACAACATCCTCTTCAGCAAGCTCATCCACAGTACAACAACAACAATCGTACGATACAACCATCAGGGTTCGACCCTATACCGATGTTATATGCAGAACTATTTCCACTTCTACTGGCCAAGGGGCACGTCCAAACCAGGTCTCCTCTTGCAGTACCAGAAAATTCGCCTTTTTGGTTCAAAGAGGATCAAACTTGCCCTTACCATCAAGGAGGATCGGGGCATAACATTGAGAACTGTATCAGTTTCAAGTCTGATGTACAAAAGCTTGTCAAAAACGGGGTCCTATCTTTCAAAGATACTAATCCAAATGTTCAGGCGAACCTGTTGCCACAACATGAAAAGACTGCAGTGAATTTGGTAGAGGAAGAATTTAGCTGCAGTTATCAAATTCACGATGTACTCCTATTGGAAACTAATCTGGTCAGGATGCATCGTAGACAGAGCGGGTACGGTCATGTACCACCTCACAATTATCACCAGTGTGATATATGCTCAAAGAATAATCAAGGGTGTTCCGTAGTGCAATCAGCTCTACAAGAACAGATGGATTTATGTTGGATCCAAGATCATCGAATCCGTGAAGTCAACATGGCTCATACAAATTCCAACATTATTTAGAACCACGACATCCGTGCGATGAACGTCTACTTAGTAGCAATGCACTCAAGGCAAAGTCAATATCATGATCTGCCACAACATGATTATAACGCCTGTTTGATCTGCTCAACAAATAATCAGGGAAGCTCTTTTGTACAAGAGGCCCTCCAACGTCAGATGGATCTTGGATGGATTCAGGATTACCCTGATAGAAGTCCCTATTAGGTTAATATGATTCAGATCTTTGACATACGCTTGATGAATACCAGTCTGGTAGAATTACATGCTAAGCAAGTCAGGCTCGGCTTTCTGGCTTCACATGATTATCAAGATTGTGAACAATGTCGTGAAGACAATCAAGGATGTCCGCTTCTCCAAAGAACCCTTCAACACTTGATAGACCACTGGTGGCTTCCAATATACTGGACAAAGCTACATAGCTGATCAGTATGACTGGCGGGAATTCTAGTATGCATCAAGTTCAGGATGTCCGCTCTATAGAAACAGATCTAGTAATGTTGCACTGCATACAAAGCAGGCGTGGCCGGGTGCTACTCCACAACTACAAGCGCTGTAGAGTTTGTTCAGAGAATAACCAAGGATGCTACCTCGTACGAGCAGATCTGTAAAGACAGTTGGATCATAAAGAAATTCGACCATGTTCAAGTGCTGAGTCAACCAACGGGATACCAGACTATTTTCTTGATCAAAGAAAAGAAGTTGTTGTAATCTCCAATCATAGAGATACCAAATATGTTTGTGACATAATCCCTCAACTCGATGAATCAAGAATTCCTCTAAACAGTAGAAAAGCTCTTAACCAGGAAAAGATTGAAGTTGTTTACAACGGTCAAAAAAATAAAAAAGCTCTTGTGGTTATCTACTTTCCAGGTACAATACCATACGAATCAGATAAGGATATCCTTTACAAGTACGGCGCAACAACCATCGAAAATGGAAAGGAAACTCCATTTCCCTCCGTCGTAAACATCACCGACATTAGTCGAGTCACACGGAGTGACCGAATTTTCAACAAAGGAGTGGGAGAACCTGCCAAAGAAAAGGAACCTCAAACAGAAGTTCCTAATCCACCAGAAAGTCAATTTACAAAGGACAGCGATGAGATGCTGAGACTCATCCAGAGGAGTGAGTACAACATTGTGGACTAACTGTTGCAAACTCCATCTAAAATCTCTATGTTGTCTCTTCTACTTAGTTCCGAGGTTCACAGGGAAGCTCTGCAGAAAGTCTTGGGCCAAGCTTTCGTAGAACAAGATGTGACTGTAAAATAATTTGACAACATCATCTCCAACATCACTTCCTGCAACAACTTAGTATTCAGTGATGAAGAACTGCCGGAAGAGGGAAAAAATCACAACATGGCGCTTAACATTACAGTCAACTGCCAAGATGATGCTCTAGCCAGCGTACTGGTGGAAACAGGATCAACTCTGAATGTTATGCCAAAATCCACTATGATACGACTATCATTTCAAGGATCTCCAATGAGAGGGAGCGAAGTTATCGTCAAAGCCTTCGATGGATCCAGAAAACAGTTATCGGCAAAGTCGATCTTCCCATAACCATTGGTGTAACACCCCACTTTCCCTTTTTTTAAAATTATATATATAAATACAAAAAATCTCAGAGTTTTAAACCAACAGTGGAGTGTCACCTGATAAAAACCTACAACGAAGCCTGAAATACTTCATTTGTCTCTTTTCTCACAGATAAGTTAAAACAGCGGAATAAAATGTTTTATCCAAAATCACGGCGTTTCGCCAACAGAAACAAAACCCACATAAACTCGTGGTTCACAATGTTTTAAAATGTATAATGATACGTAACAAAATCCAATAGAAGAATAACAACTGATAAAATCCCCATTATCCCGTGTTACATATCAGAGCGACCCTAAGACTCGATCAGGCAACACGCACTCCATGCACTACTCAAGTACCTGGATTATCTATACTTCCCAAGAAGCACAGACACAAGAAATAACAAAGGGGTGAGAACTACATTCAATAATTAACGGTGTATAATACATGTTAAGGAGTAGTAATCACACAGTCACACATAATTAATCACCATCACGACACACTTGTCCCTTTCAATCATAATTCAATAAAACACATAGTAATGCAATGTCAATGTGACTCAATGACACAATACAATGCGACTCCAAGCCTCTGACACAATGCACGTGGTACCACCACATCATGGTTCATTCAATCGAACCCGATTCCTAATAGAATCCGGATAAATCGCATACACTCCACTGAGTAGTGATTTATCTCCTGGTACCACCCACCTTGGTTCGTTCAATCGAACCCGATTCCCAAATGGAATCCGGAGAAATCACATACACTCCCACTGAGCAGTGATCTATCTCCATCACGACTCCCCATTAGAGCCCGAAAAAGACTAGGCACCCATCATGGATTCCCACCTAGCTGTCTCCACCAGACACATCATGAAATGCATGACTCAAATGATGCACAAAACATAAGTACAATAACAATTATACCTCTTCACGATCCCCTAGATCACCCGTGAGATACATACTCACCGTAATACACAATAGTATTACCACACATGTCCAATGAATTCAATGTAATACATACATAACAAGAATTATACACCAAATACATGTATAACCATCAGTTATACATCTACACGATCCTCCTGATCACACGTGCGTCACACTAGCACCATAATTCACCATGGAATTACTACACATGTATCACAATATCATTACACACAAAAATATATACATGCGATATTATTATCCAGCATGATACACGATCCTCATTGATCTCACGTGAGTCATACACTCACCGTAATTCGCACTGGAATTACCCACCTGCACCAATACAGTTATCACATATACAACAATCCATTACTTTGCATTTATTAGTCATTAATGAAGTAATCCACACAAATATACCGTTTATCATATTTCCTAGTATCACTAGATTCCCATGTTCTTATATACATATATATGTCCTCACTAGCTCTCCATTGAAGCGTTTAAACATGTTAAACATAATTCATACACACTTTAAGGCATACAAGACATTACTATCCTCTACCAAGCATCCTTGGTTAAATCATGGTCTCAAATTACCATTTCCTATCACGTCACATAAATCGTCACTCCCGGGTCCCCTCCAATTTATCAAATCGGGTATTCAAATCAATACTTTTCACTTGTATCACGTAGGATATCTTCACAGCTTTCTAACGGCTATCATTATGCCGCATTCGGACTTATGATCCAAAAGATATGGATTTCAACATATCACATAACATTATTCCCATTCATTTCCCACTAAATAATTTATCCCACATCATACCCTTAATTTCCACTTTTTATCGGGTAGAGGGTCTTCCCAACTTTCCAATGATACCAAGAACTTCTCGATCCTAGTTACGGATCAAAAGTTATGAAGGAAACAAAACGAGACAATCTGCCTGGTTCGCTAGGCGAATCCCCAGCGAGCGTTCACTTCCGTTCGCTAAGCGAAACTCAATAAACAGAACCAAAATGATAGAAAGTTCGCTAGGTGAACACCGACGAACCTTTGCCTTGCCCTTCGCTGCAGGGTTCGCTCGATAACATTCGTTTTCCCTTCGCCCCGGTTCGTTAGGCGAACCATGCGAAACCCAAAAATTTCCAGCTTCGTACAGCAGATCCTTTGGGTCAATTTCCTCATCCCAAACACAACCAAACTCACAAATAAGCATTAATAGATGATTACCCATAGATATCGATCATACAACCCGATTTATAACACAATTTATCCGTTCGATTCTTCGATTTTGCAAGAAAACTCATTTTCCTCAAATTCCAACCAAAATCAACCCAAACAATCACATACATATACATATATAATCGAGATATAATCGAAACTTCTCACCCTTACCTCGACTTTTGGACTGAATGCTTTTCCATTTTCCCCTTCCCTTCTCTCTTTCTCTCCTTTTCTTCCTCTTCCTCTATCTTTTCTCTCTTACTAACAAATATATATATATATATATATATATATATATATATATATAATCCAATATTATATAATATAATCTGATAGGGTAAAACATCTCCAATTGATATTTTGTCATCTCACCCAATTGATCAATTATTAGAGTTATCTTAAAATACTCTCTTGAACTAATAATTTATCAATTCGTCTCTTTAGTAAAATAATTGATCTCTTCAGAGTTCTCCAGTTGCTCTATTGATCCCAATCCGTTAAGGACACCACGCCTCCGCGCTCAACTACACACACCCTAAACAGGCCAAACAAATAAAAATAACACACGACGATGAAATAAATTAAAATGGTGTTACAACTCTCCCCCACGTAAAATATTGTCGTCCTCGAAAATGTACCTGTTGAAAACAGTTCGGGACACGACTCTCACACTCTGTTTTCAAACTCCTAGGTCAGACTTTCTCCGGCAGCTCCTCCCCAAGCTACTCTCACCTGAGGAGTCTCTTTTCCTCTAAGTTGCTCCATCTTGCGATCCTCGATCCTTATCGGCATCGCTTCCACAGTAAGATCATCTCGAATTTGCACTTCATCCCTCTGGATTACATGAGATGGATCACCGTCACGGAATTTTAAGTCTTTCTTCGGATTGTTATGATAGCTTTTCTGTCTACTCTGAGACGCTTTCATCTTTTCACAGATCATCTGAATTGCCTCAAAAGTTTTTTGCACAATCTTAGGCCCAAGCACAATAATCTCACCAGTTCTAAACCAACACAGAGGCGTCCTACACCTCCTACCATACAAGCTTCGTAAGGTGTCATTCCAATGATTAGAATGGTAACTATTGTTATACGTGAACTCAATCAATGGCCATGGAGCATCCCACGCACCACCTTTCTCTAACACACCGGCTCTCAATCAATCCTCCAACGGCGGAATAGTCCTCTCTGACTGACCATCGGTCTGTGGACGATAAGCCAAACTCAACTTCAACTTAGATCTCAAAGCTTCTTGCAAGCCCTTCCAGAATTCATAAGTAACCCTCGGATTTCCATCCGACCCTATGCTCGACGGACAACCATGCACCTTCACAATTATCCTAATAAAAATCTCCGCCAGCTTGACAACGAAAAAATTGATATTAATTGGTATAAAATGTGCGTATTTCCTAAGTCGATCCACCACTACTCAAATAGCATCAAAGCCTCTCTCCGTATTTGGAAAACCAGTAACAAAGTCCATAGTAATATTATCCCCCTTACATTCCGGAATCTCCAACAGTTGCATCAACCCCGAAGGTTTCTGATGCTCCACTTTTGACTTTTGAAACGTCAAACAAGCATAACCAAACTGAGCTACATCTTTCTTCATACCGGACCACCAAAATAACTTCTTCAAGAATGCTCCGCTTAATCTTCCAGAACATCTGGAACATGTACTTTATCACGAAACCTCATGAATTCGGAATTCTCCTCTGTTACCTTGGTTAATTAACGTCAATCGACTACTACGCTTCCGATGCGCCACTCCGATTCTCCTTAATTACATCCAAAAGTCATTATTAACTTTAAGCATACCCAATCTAACACTCTCAGGTGTAGTTTCACAAACCATACTCAACTCTCTGAACCGTTCAATTAATTCCAACTCTTTCAGCATAAGCATCAACATGTGCAATTATTTCCTGCTCAATGCGTCAAGCACTACATTTGCCATATCCGGATGATAACTCAAATCAAACTCAAAAATCCTTCAACAACTATTACCATATTCTCTGCCTCCTATTCAATCCCTTCTGATCAAACAAATACTTCCGACTCTTATGATCACTGAACACTTCAAACTTAGAGCCAACCAAATAATGTCTCCAAAATTTTCCAACACAAACACCACAGCGGCCAATTCCAAGTCATGCGTAGAATAATTCCTTTCATGAACTCGCAATTGTCTTGAAGCATAGACAACAACTTGCCCATTAGGCATCAAGACTCCACCAAAGCCCCTGTTCGCCGCATCACAATACACCACGAAAGATTCACTCAGATTAAACAAAAATCAACACTGGAGCAGTTGTCAACCTCTCCTTCAATTCCACAAAACTCTCCTTGCAAGTTACATCCTACACAAAGCTTGACCACTTTCAAGTCAATTGAGTCAAAGGTAATGCCAGCTTAGAGAAACCCTCGCCAAACTTACGGTAATAACCCACCAATCCCTAAAAACTTCGCATCTCAGTAGTAGACTTCGGAGTCTCCTAATATAACGCAACATCAATCTTGGAAGGATCAACAGCAATCCCACCACTCGCATCTCACATGATTCATACACTCACCGTAATTCCCACTGGAATTACCCACCTGCACCAATACAGTTATCACATATACAACAATCCATTACTTTGCATTTATTAGTCATTAATGAAGTAATCCACACAAAAATATCGTTTATCATATTTCCTAGTATCACTTGATTCCCATGTTCTTATATACATATATATATCCTGACTAGCTCACCATTGAAGCATTTATACATGCTAAACATAATTCATACACACTTTAAGGTGTACAAGCCATTACTATCCTCTACCAAGCATCCTTGGTTAAATCATGGTCTCACATTACCATTTCCTATCACGTCACATAAATCGTCACTCCCGGGTCCCCTCCGATTTATCAAATCGGGTATCGAAATCAATATTTTTCACTTGTATCACGTAGGCTATCTTCACAGCTTTCTAACGGCTATCATTATGTCGCATTCGGACTTATGATCCAAAAGATATGGATTTCAACATATCACATAACATTATTCCCATTCATTTCCCACTAAATAATTTATCCCACATCATACCCTTAATTTCCACTTTTTATCGGGTAGAGGGTCATCCCAACTTTCCAATGATACCAAGAACGTCTCGATCCTAGTTACGGATCAAAAGTTATGAAGGAAACAAAACGAGACAATCTGCCTAGTTCGCTAGGCGAATCCCCGGCGAGCGTTCGCTTCTGTTCGCTAAGCGAAACTCAATAAACAGAACCAAAACGACACAAAGTTCGCTAGGCGAACACCGACGAACCTTCGCCTTGCTCTTCGCTGCAGGGTTCGCTCGATAAAGTTCGCTTTCCGTTCGCCCCGGTTCGCTAGGCGAACCATGCGAAATCCAGAAATTTCCAGCTTCGTACAGCAGATCCTTTGGGTCAATTACCTCATCCCAAACACAACCAAACTCACAAATAAGCATTAATAGATGATTACCCATATATATCGATTATACAACCCGATTTATAACACAATTTATCCGTTTGATTCTTCGATTTTGCAAGAAAACTCATTTTCCTCAAATTCGAACCAAAATCAACCCAAACAATCACATACATATAAATATATAATCGAGATATAATCGAAACTTCTCACCCTTACCTCGACTTTTGGACTGAATGCTTTTCCATTTTCCTCTTCCCTTCTCTCTTTCTCTCATTTTTTTCCTCTTCCTGTATCTTTTCTCTCTTACTAACAAATATATATATATATATATATATATATATATAATCCAATATTATATAATGTAATCTGATAGGGTAAAACATCTCCAATTGATATTTTGTCATCTCACCCAATTGATCAATTATTAGAGTTACCTTAAAATACTCTCTTTAACTAATAATTTATTAATTCGTCTCTTTAGTAAAATAATTGATCTCTTCAGAGTTCTCCAGTTGCTCTATTGATCCCAATCCGTTAAGGACACCACGCCTCCGCGCTCAACTACACACACCCTAAACAGGCCAAACAAATAAAAATAACACACGACGATGAAATAAATTAAAATGGTGTTACAACTCTCCCCCACGTAAAATATTGTCGTCCTCGAAAATGTACCTGTTGAAAACAGTTCGGGACACGACTCTCACATTCTGTTTTCAAACTCCTAGGTCAGACTTTCTCCGGCAGCTCCTCCCCAAGCTACTCTCACCTGAGGAGTCTCTTTTCCTCTAAGTTGCTCCATCTTGCGATCCTCGATCCTTATCGGCATCGCTTCCACAGTAAGATCATCTCGAATTTGCACTTCATCCCTCTGGATTACATGAGATGGATCACCGTCACGGAATTTTAAGTCTTTCTTCGGATTGTTATGATAGCTTTTCTGTCTACTCTGAGACGCTTTCATCTTTTCATAGATCATCTGAATTGCCTCAAAAGTTTTTTGCACAATCTTAGGCCCAAGCACAATAATCTCACCAGTTCTAAACCAACACAGAGGCGTCCTACACCTCCTACCATACAAGCTTCGTAAGGTGTCATTCCAATGATTAGAATGGTAACTATTGTTATACGTGAACTCAATCAATGGCCATGGAGCATCCCACGCACCACCTTTCTCTAACACACCGGCTCTCAATCAATCCTCCAACGGCGGAATAGTCCTCTCTGACTGACCATCGGTCTGTGGACGATAAGCCAAACTCAACTTCAACTTAGATCTCAAAGCTTCTTGCAAGCCCTTCCAGAATTCATAAGTAACCCTCGGATTTCCATCCGACCCTATGCTCGACGGACAACCATGCACCTTCACAATTATCCTAATAAAAATCTCCGCCAGCTTGACAACGAAAAAATTGATATTAATTGGTATAAAATGTGCGTATTTCCTAAGTCGATCCACCACTACTCAAATAGCATCAAAGCCTCTCTCCGTATTTGGAAAACCAGTAACAAAGTCCATAGTAATATTATCCCCCTTACATTCCGGAATCTCCAACAGTTGCATCAACCCCGAAGGTTTCTGATGCTCCACTTTTGACTTTTGAAACGTCAAACAAGCATAACCAAACTGAGCTACATCTTTCTTCATACCGGACCACCAAAATAACTTCTTCAAGAATGCTCCGCTTAATCTTCCAGAACATCTGGAACATGTACTTTATCACGAAACCTCATGAATTCGGAATTCTCCTCTGTTACCTTGGTTAATTAACGTCAATCGACTACTACGCTTCCGATGCGCCACTCCGATTCTCCTTAATTACATCCAAAAGTCATTATTAACTTTAAGCATACCCAATCTAACACTCTCAGGTGTAGTTTCACAAACCATACTCAACTCTCTGAACCGTTCAATTAATTCCAGCTCTTTCAGCATAAGCATCAACATGTGCAATTATTTCCTGCTCAATGCGTCAAGCACTACATTTGCCATATCCGGATGATAACTCAAATCAAACTCAAAAATCCTTCAACAACTATTACCATATTCTCTGCCTCCTATTCAATCCCTTCTGATCAAACAAATACTTCCGACTCTTATGATCACTGAACACTTCAAACTTAGAGCCAACCAAATAATGTCTCCAAAATTTTCCAACACAAACACCACAGCGGCCAATTCCAAGTCATGCGTAGAATAATTCCTTTCATGAACTCGCAATTGTCTTGAAGCATAGACAACAACTTGCGCATTAGGCATCAAGACTCCACCAAAGCCCCTGTTCGCCGCATCACAATACACCACGAAAGATTCACTCAGATTAAACAAAAATCAACACTGGAGCAGTTGTCAACCTCTCCTTCAATTCCACAAAACTCTCCTTGCAAGTTACATCCTACACAAAGCTTGACCACTTTCAAGTCAATTGAGTCAAAGGTAATGCCAGCTTAGAGAAACCCTCGCCAAACTTACGGTAATAACCCACCAATCCCTAAAAACTTCGCATCTCAGTAGTAGACTTCGGAGTCTCCTAATATAACGCAACATCAATCTTGGAAGGATCAACAGCAATCCCACCACTCGCATCTCACATGATTCATACACTCACCGTAATTCCCACTGGAATTACCCACCTGCACCAATACAGTTATCACATATACAACAATCCATTACTTTGCATTTATTAGTCATTAATGAAGTAATCCACACAAAAATATCGTTTATCATATTTCCTAGTATCACTTGATTCCCATGTTCTTATATACATATATATATCCTCACTAGCTCACCATTGAAGCATTTATACATGCTAAACATAATTCATACACACTTTAAGGTGTACAAGCCATTACTATCCTCTACCAAGCATCCTTGGTTAAATCATGGTCTCACATTACCATTTCCTATCACGTCACATAAATCGTCACTCCCGGGTCCCCTCCGATTTATCAAATCGGGTATCGAAATCAATATTTTTCACTTGTATCACGTAGGCTATCTTCACAGCTTTCTAACGGCTATCATTATGTCGCATTCGGACTTATGATCCAAAAGATATGGATTTCAACATATCACATAACATTATTCCCATTCATTTCCCACTAAATAATTTATCCCACATCATACCCTTAATTTCCACTTTTTATCGGGTAGAGGGTCATCCCAACTTTCCAATGATACCAAGAACGTCTCGATCCTAGTTACGGATCAAAAGTTATGAAGGAAACAAAATGAGACAATCTGCCTAGTTCGCTAGGCGAATCCCCGGCGAGCGTTCGCTTCCGTTCGCTAAGCGAAACTCAATAAACAGAACCAAAACGACACAAAGTTCGCTAGGCGAACACCGACGAACCTTCGCCTTGCTCTTCGCTGCAGGGTTCGCTCGATAAAGTTCGCTTTCCGTTCGCCCCGGTTCGCTAGGCGAACCATGCGAAATCCAGAAATTTCCAGCTTCGTACAGCAGATCCTTTGGGTCAATTACCTCATCCCAAACACAACCAAACTCACAAATAAGCATTAATAGATGATTACCCATATATATCGATTATACAACCCGATTTATAACACAATTTATCCGTTTGATTCTTCGATTTTGCAAGAAAACTCATTTTCCTCAAATTCGAACCAAAATCAACCCAAACAATCACATACATATAAATATATAATCGAGATATAATCGAAACTTCTCACCCTTACCTCGACTTTTGGACTGAATGCTTTTCCATTTTCCTCTTCCCTTCTCTCTTTCTCTCATTTTTTTCCTCTTCCTGTATCTTTTCTCTCTTACTAACAAATATATATATATATATATATATATATATATATATATATAATCCAATATTATATAATGTAATCTGATAGGGTAAAACATCTCCAATTGATATTTTGTCATCTCACCCAATTGATCAATTATTAGAGTTACCTTAAAATACTCTCTTGAACTAATAATTTATTAATTCGTCTCTTTAGTAAAATAATTGATCTCTTCAGAGTTCTCCAGTTGCTCTATTGATCCCAATCCGTTAAGGACACCACGCCTCCGCGCTCAACTACACACACCCTAAACAGGCCAAACAAATAAAAATAACACACGACGATGAAATAAATTAAAATGGTGTTACAACTCTCCCCCACGTAAAATATTGTCGTCCTCGAAAATGTACCTGTTGAAAACAGTTCGGGACACGACTCTCACATTCTGTTTTCAAACTCCTAGGTCAGACTTTCTCCGGCAGCTCCTCCCCAAGCTACTCTCACCTGAGGAGTCTCTTTTCCTCTAAGTTGCTCCATCTTGCGATCCTCGATCCTTATCGGCATCGCTTCCACAGTAAGATCATCTCGAATTTGCACTTCATCCCTCTGGATTACATGAGATGGATCACCGTCACGGAATTTTAAGTCTTTCTTCGGATTGTTATGATAGCTTTTCTGTCTACTCTGAGACGCTTTCATCTTTTCATAGATCATCTGAATTGCCTCAAAAGTTTTTTGCACAATCTTAGGCCCAAGCACAATAATCTCACCAGTTCTAAACCAACACAGAGGCGTCCTACACCTCCTACCATACAAGCTTCGTAAGGTGTCATTCCAATGATTAGAATGGTAACTATTGTTATACGTGAACTCAATCAATGGCCATGGAGCATCCCACGCACCACCTTTCTCTAACACACCGGCTCTCAATCAATCCTCCAACGGCGGAATAGTCCTCTCTGACTGACCATCGGTCTGTGGACGATAAGCCAAACTCAACTTCAACTTAGATCTCAAAGCTTCTTGCAAGCCCTTCCAGAATTCATAAGTAACCCTCGGATTTCCATCCGACCCTATGCTCGACGGACAACCATGCACCTTCACAATTATCCTAATAAAAATCTCCGCCAGCTTGACAACGAAAAAATTGATATTAATTGGTATAAAATGTGCGTATTTCCTAAGTCGATCCACCACTACTCAAATAGCATCAAAGCCTCTCTCCGTATTTGGAAAACCAGTAACAAAGTCCATAGTAATATTATCCCCCTTACATTCCGGAATCTCCAACAGTTGCATCAACCCCGAAGGTTTCTGATGCTCCACTTTTGACTTTTGAAACGTCAAACAAGCATAACCAAACTGAGCTACATCTTTCTTCATACCGGACCACCAAAATAACTTCTTCAAGAATGCTCCGCTTAATCTTCCAGAACATCTGGAACATGTACTTTATCACGAAACCTCATGAATTCGGAATTCTCCTCTGTTACCTTGGTTAATTAACGTCAATCGACTACTACGCTTCCGATGCGCCACTCCGATTCTCCTTAATTACATCCAAAAGTCATTATTAACTTTAAGCATACCCAATCTAACACTCTCAGGTGTAGTTTCACAAACCATACTCAACTCTCTGAACCGTTCAATTAATTCCAGCTCTTTCAGCATAAGCATCAACATGTGCAATTATTTCCTGCTCAATGCGTCAAGCACTACATTTGCCATATCCGGATGATAACTCAAATCAAACTCAAAAATCCTTCAACAACTATTACCATATTCTCTGCCTCCTATTCAATCCCTTCTGATCAAACAAATACTTCCGACTCTTATGATCACTGAACACTTCAAACTTAGAGCCAACCAAATAATGTCTCCAAAATTTTCCAACACAAACACCACAGCGGCCAATTCCAAGTCATGCGTAGAATAATTCCTTTCATGAACTCGCAATTGTCTTGAAGCATAGACAACAACTTGCCCATTAGGCATCAAGACTCCACCAAAGCCCCTGTTCGCCGCATCACAATACACCACGAAAGATTCACTCAGATTAAACAAAAATCAACACTGGAGCAGTTGTCAACCTCTCCTTCAATTCCACAAAACTCTCCTTGCAAGTTACATCCTACACAAAGCTTGACCACTTTCAAGTCAATTGAGTCAAAGGTAATGCCAGCTTAGAGAAACCCTCGCCAAACTTACGGTAATAACCCACCAATCCCTAAAAACTTCGCATCTCAGTAGTAGACTTCGGAGTCTCCTAATATAACGCAACATCAATCTTGGAAGGATCAACAGCAATCCCACCACTCGCATCTCACATGATTCATACACTCACCGTAATTCCCACTGGAATTACCCACCTGCACCAATACAGTTATCACATATACAACAATCCATTACTTTGCATTTATTAGTCATTAATGAAGTAATCCACACAAAAATATCGTTTATCATATTTCCTAGTATCACTTGATTCCCATGTTCTTATATACATATATATATCCTCACTAGCTCACCATTGAAGCATTTATACATGCTAAACATAATTCATACACACTTTAAGGTGTACAAGCCATTACTATCCTCTACCAAGCATCCTTGGTTAAATCATGGTCTCACATTACCATTTCCTATCACGTCACATAAATCGTCACTCCCGGGTCCCCTCCGATTTATCAAATCGGGTATCGAAATCAATATTTTTCACTTGTATCACGTAGGCTATCTTCACAGCTTTCTAACGACTATCATTATGTCGCATTCGGACTTATGATCCAAAAGATATGGATTTCAACATATCACATAACATTATTCCCATTCATTTCCCACTAAATAATTTATCCCACATCATACCCTTAATTTCCACTTTTTATCGGGTAGAGGGTCATCCCAACTTTCCAATGATACCAAGAACGTCTCGATCCTAGTTACGGATCAAAAGTTATGAAGGAAACAAAATGAGACAATCTGCCTAGTTCGCTAGGCGAATCCCCGGCGAGCGTTCGCTTCCGTTCGCTAAGCGAAACTCAATAAACAGAACCAAAACGACACAAAGTTCGCTAGGCGAACACCGACGAACCTTCGCCTTGCTCTTCGCTGCAGGGTTCGCTCGATAAAGTTCGCTTTCCGTTCGCCCCGGTTCGCTAGGCGAACCATGCGAAATCCAGAAATTTCCAGCTTCGTACAGCAGATCCTTTGGGTCAATTACCTCATCCCAAACACAACCAAACTCACAAATAAGCATTAATAGATGATTACCCATATATATCGATTATACAACCCGATTTATAACACAATTTATCCGTTTGATTCTTCGATTTTGCAAGAAAACTCATTTTCCTCAAATTCGAACCAAAATCAACCCAAACAATCACATACATATAAATATATAATCGAGATATAATCGAAACTTCTCACCCTTACCTCGACTTTTGGACTGAATGCTTTTCCATTTTCCTCTTCCCTTCTCTCTTTCTCTCATTTTTTTCCTCTTCCTGTATCTTTTCTCTCTTACTAACAAATATATATATATATATATATATATATATATATATAATCCAATATTATATAATGTAATCTGATAGGGTAAAACATCTCCAATTGATATTTTGTCATCTCACCCAATTGATCAATTATTAGAGTTACCTTAAAATACTCTCTTGAACTAATAATTTATTAATTCGTCTCTTTAGTAAAATAATTGATCTCTTCAGAGTTCTCCAGTTGCTCTATTGATCCCAATCCGTTAAGGACACCACGCCTCCGCGCTCAACTACACACACCCTAAACAGGCCAAACAAATAAAAATAACACACGACGATGAAATAAATTAAAATGGTGTTACAACTCTCCCCCACGTAAAATATTGTCGTCCTCGAAAATGTACCTGTTGAAAACAGTTCGGGACACGACTCTCACATTCTGTTTTCAAACTCCTAGGTCAGACTTCCTCCGGCAGCTCCTCCCCAAGCTACTCTCACCTGAGGAGTCTCTTTTCCTCTAAGTTGCTCCATCTTGCGATCCTCGATCCTTATCGGCATCGCTTCCACAGTAAGATCATCTCGAATTTGCACTTCATCCCTCTGGATTACATGAGATGGATCACCGTCACTGAATTTTAAGTCTTTCTTCGGATTGTTATGATAGCTTTTCTGTCTACTCTGAGACGCTTTCATCTTTTCACAGATCATCTGAATTGCCTCAAAAGTTTTTTGCACAATCTTAGGCCCAAGCACAATAATCTCACCAGTTCTAAACCAACACAGAGGCGTCCTACACCTCCTACCATACAAGCTTCGTAAGGTGTCATTCCAATGATTAGAATGGTAACTATTGTTATACGTGAACTCAATCAATGGCCATGGAGCATCCCACGCACCACCTTTCTCTAACACACCGGCTCTCAATCAATCCTCCAACGGCGGAATAGTCCTCTCTGACTGACCATCGGTCTGTGGACGATAAGCCAAACTCAACTTCAACTTAGATCTCAAAGCTTCTTGCAAGCCCTTCCAGAATTCATAAGTAACCCTCGGATTTCCATCCGACCCTATGCTCGACGGACAACCATGCACCTTCACAATTATCCTAATAAAAATCTCCGCCAGCTTGACAACGAAAAAATTGATATTAATTGGTATAAAATGTGCGTATTTCCTAAGTCGATCCACCACTACTCAAATAGCATCAAAGCCTCTCTCCGTATTTGGAAAACCAGTAACAAAGTCCATAGTAATATTATCCCCCTTACATTCCGGAATCTCCAACAGTTGCATCAACCCCGAAGGTTTCTGATGCTCCACTTTTGACTTTTGAAACGTCAAACAAGCATAACCAAACTGAGCTACATCTTTCTTCATACCGGACCACCAAAATAACTTCTTCAAGAATGCTCCGCTTAATCTTCCAGAACATCTGGAACATGTACTTTATCACGAAACCTCATGAATTCGGAATTCTCCTCTGTTACCTTGGTTAATTAACGTCAATCGACTACTACGCTTCCGATGCGCCACTCCGATTCTCCTTAATTACATCCAAAAGTCATTATTAACTTTAAGCATACCCAATCTAACACTCTCAGGTGTAGTTTCACAAACCATACTCAACTCTCTGAACCGTTCAATTAATTCCAACTCTTTCAGCATAAGCATCAACATGTGCAATTATTTCCTGCTCAATGCGTCAAGCACTACATTTGCCATATCCGGATGATAACTCAAATCAAACTCAAAAATCCTTCAACAACTATTACCATATTCTCTGCCTCCTATTCAATCCCTTCTGATCAAACAAATACTTCCGACTCTTATGATCACTGAACACTTCAAACTTAGAGCCAACCAAATAATGTCTCCAAAATTTTCCAACACAAACACCACAGCGGCCAATTCCAAGTCATGCGTAGAATAATTCCTTTCATGAACTCGCAATTGTCTTGAAGCATAGACAACAACTTGCCCATTAGGCATCAAGACTCCACCAAAGCCCCTGTTCGCCGCATCACAATACACCACGAAAGATTCACTCAGATTAAACAAAAATCAACACTGGAGCAGTTGTCAACCTCTCCTTCAATTCCACAAAACTCTCCTTGCAAGTTACATCCTACACAAAGCTTGACCACTTTCAAGTCAATTGAGTCAAAGGTAATGCCAGCTTAGAGAAACCCTCGCCAAACTTACGGTAATAACCCACCAATCCCTAAAAACTTCGCATCTCAGTAGTAGACTTCGGAGTCTCCTAATATAACGCAACATCAATCTTGGAAGGATCAACAGCAATCCCACCACTCGCATCTCACATGATTCATACACTCACCGTAATTCCCACTGGAATTACCCACCTGCACCAATACAGTTATCACATATACAACAATCCATTACTTTGCATTTATTAGTCATTAATGAAGTAATCCACACAAAAATATCGTTTATCATATTTCCTAGTATCACTTGATTCCCATGTTCTTATATACATATATATATATCCTCACTAGCTCACCATTGAAGCGTTTATACATGCTAAACATAGTTCATACACACTTTAAGGCGTACAAGCCATTACTATCCTCTACCAAGCATCCTTGGTTAAATCATGGTCTCACATTACCATTTCCTATCACGTCACATAAATCGTCACTCCCGGGTCCCCTCCGATTTATCAAATCGGGTATCGAAATCAATATTTTTCACTTGTATCACGTAGGCTATCTTCACAGCTTTCTAACGGCTATCATTATGTCGCATTCGGACTTATGATCCAAAAGATATGGATTTCAACATATCACATAACATTATTCCCATTCATTTCCCACTAAATAATTTATCCCACATCATACCCTTAATTTCCACTTTTTATCGGGTAGAGGGTCATCCCAACTTTCCAATGATACCAAGAACGTCTCGATCCTAGTTACGGATCAAAAGTTATGAAGGAAACAAAACGAGACAATCTGCCTAGTTCGCTAGGCGAATCCCCGGCGAGCGTTCACTTCCGTTCGCTAAGCGAAACTCAATAAACAGAACCAAAATGACACAAAGTTCGCTAGGCGAACACCGACGAACCTTCGCCTTGCTCTTCGCTGCAGGGTTCGCTCGATAACGTTCGCTTTCCCTTCTCCCCTGTTCGCTAGGCGAACCATGCGAAATCCAGAAATTTCCAGCTTCGTACATCAGATCCTTTGGGTCAATTTTCTCATCCCAAACACAACCAAACTCACAAATAAGTATTAATAGATGATTACCCATATATATCGATCATACAACCCGATTTATAACATAATTTATCCGTTTGATTCTTCGATTTTGCAAGAAAACTCATTTTCCTCAAATTCCAACCAAAATCAACCCAACAATCACATACATATACATATATAATCGAGATATAATCGAAACTTCTCACCCTTACCTCGACTTTTGGACTGAATGCTTTTCCATTTTCCTCTTCCCTTCTCTCTTTCTCTCCTTTTCTTCCTCTTCCTGTATCTTTTCTCTCTTACTAACAAATATATATATATATATATAATCCAATATTATATAATGTAATCTGATAGGGTAAAACATCTCCAATTGATATTTTGTCATCTCACCCAATTGATCAATTATTAGAGTTACCTTAAAATACTCTCTTGAACTAATAATTTATTAATTCGTCTCTTTAGTAAAATAATTGATCTCTTCAGAGTTCTCCAGTTGCTCTAATGATCCCAATCCGTTAAGGACACCACGCCTCCGCGCTCAACTACACACACCCTAAACAGGCCAAACAAATAAAAATAACACACGACGATGAAATAAATTAAAATGGTGTTACAACTCTCCCCCACTTAAAATATTGTCGTCCTCGAAAATGTACCTGTTGAAAACAGCTCGGGACACGACTCTCACATTCTGTTTTCAAACTCCTAGGTCAGACTTCCTCCGGCAGCTCCTCCCCAAGCTACTCTCACCTGAGGAGTCTCTTTTCCTCTAAGTTGCTCCATCTTGCGATTCTCGATCCTTATCGGCATCGCTTCCACAATAAGATCATCTCGAATCTGCACTTCATCCCTCTGGATTACATGAGATGGATCACCGTCACTGAATTTTAAGTATTTCTTCTGATTATTATGATAACTTTTCTGTCAACTCTGAGACGCTTTCATCTTTTCACAGATCATCTGAATTGCCTCAAAAGTTTATTGCACAATCTTAGGCCCAAGCACAATAATCTCACCAGTTCTAAACCAACACAGAGGCGTCCTACACCTCCTACCATACAAGCTTCGTAAGGTGTCATTCCAATGATTAGAATGGTAACTATTGTTATACGTGAACTCAATCAATGGCCATGGAGCATCCCACGCACCACCTTTCTCTAACACACCGACTCTCAATCAATCCTCCAACGGCGGAATAGTCCTCTCTGACTGACCATCGGTCTGTGGACGATAAGCCAAACTCAACTTCAACTTAGATCTCAAAGCTTCTTGCAAGCCCTTCCAGAATTCATAAGTAACCCTCGGATTTCCATCCGACCCTATGCTCGACGGACAACCATGCACCTTCACAATTATCCTAATAAAAATCTCCGCCAGCTTGACAACGAAAAAATTGATATTAATTGGTATAAAATGTGCGTATTTCCTAAGTCGATCCACCACTACTCAAATAGCATCAAAGCCTCTCTCCGTATTTGGAAAACCAGTAACAAAGTCCATAGTAATATTATCCCCCTTACATTCCGGAATCTCCAACAGTTGCATCAACCCCGAAGGTTTCTGATGCTCCACTTTTGACTTTTGAAACGTCAAACAAGCATAACCAAACTGAGCTACATCTTTCTTCATACCGGACCACCAAAATAACTTCTTCAAGAATGCTCCGCTTAATCTTCCAGAACATCTGGAACATGTACTTTATCACGAAACCTCATGAATTCGGAATTCGCCTCTGTTACCTTGGTTAATTAACGTCAATCGACTACTACGCTTCCGATGCGCCACTCCGATTCTCCTTAATTACATCCAAAAGTCATTATTAACTTTAAGCATACCCAATCTAACACTCTCAGGTGTAGTTTCACAAACCATACTCAACTCTCTGAACCGTTCAATTAATTCCAACTCTTTCAGCATAAGCATCAACATGTGCAATTATTTCCTGCTCAATGCGTCAAGCACTACATTTGCCATATCCGGATGATAACTCAAATCAAACTCAAAAATCCTTCAACAACTATTACCATATTCTCTGCCTCCTATTCAATCCCTTCTGATCAAACAAATACTTCCGACTCTTATGATCACTGAACACTTCAAACTTAGAGCCAACCAAATAATGTCTCCAAAATTTTCCAACACAAACACCACAGCGGCCAATTCCAAGTCATGCGTAGAATAATTCCTTTCATGAACTCGCAATTGTCTTGAAGCATAGACAACAACTTGCCCATTAGGCATCAAGACTCCACCAAAGCCCCTGTTCGCCGCATCACAATACACCACGAAAGATTCACTCAGATTAAACAAAAATCAACACTGGAGCAGTTGTCAACCTCTCCTTCAATTCCACAAAACTCTCCTTGCAAGTTACATCCTACACAAAGCTTGACCACTTTCAAGTCAATTGAGTCAAAGGTAATGCCAGCTTAGAGAAACCCTCGCCAAACTTACGGTAATAACCCACCAATCCCTAAAAACTTCGCATCTCAGTAGTAGACTTCGGAGTCTCCTAATATAACGCAACATCAATCTTGGAAGGATCAACAGCAATCCCACCACTCGCATCTCACATGATTCATACACTCACCGTAATTCCCACTGGAATTACCCACCTGCACCAATACAGTTATCACATATACAACAATCCATTACTTTGCATTTATTAGTCATTAATGAAGTAATCCACATAAAAATATCGTTTATCATATTTCCTAGTATCACTTGATTCCCATGTTCTTATATACATATATATATATCCTCACTAGCTCACCATTGAAGCGTTTATACATGCTAAACATAGTTCATACACACTTTAAGGCGTACAAGCCATTACTATCCTCTACCAAGCATCCTTGGTTAAATCATGGTCTCACATTACCATTTCCTATCACGTCACATAAATCGTCACTCCCGGGTCCCCTCCGATTTATCAAATCGGGTATCGAAATCAATATTTTTCACTTGTATCACGTAGGCTATCTTCACAGCTTTCTAACGGCTATCATTATGTCGCATTCGGACTTATGATCCAAAAGATATGGATTTCAACATATCACATAACATTATTCCCATTCATTTCCCACTAAATAATTTATCCCACATCATACCCTTAATTTCCACTTTTTATCGGGTAGAGGGTCATCCCAACTTTCCAATGATACCAAGAACGTCTCGATCCTAGTTACGGATCAAAAGTTATGAAGGAAACAAAACGAGACAATCTGCCTAGTTCGCTAGGCGAATCCCCGGCGAGCGTTCACTTCCGTTCGCTAAGCGAAACTCAATAAACAGAACCAAAATGACACAAAGTTCGCTAGGCGAACACCGACGAACCTTCGCCTTGCTCTTCGCTGCAGGGTTCGCTCGATAACGTTCGCTTTCCCTTCTCCCCTGTTCGCTAGGCGAACCATGCGAAATCCAGAAATTTCCAGCTTCGTACAGCAGATCCTTTGGGTCAATTTTCTCATCCCAAACACAACCAAACTCACAAATAAGTATTAATAGATGATTACCCATATATATCGATCATACAACCCGATTTATAACACAATTTATCCGTTTGATTCTTCGATTTTGCAAGAAAACTCATTTTCCTCAAATTCCAACCAAAATCAACCCAACAATCACATACATATACATATATAATCGAGATATAATCGAAACTTCTCACCCTTACCTCGACTTTTGGACTGAATGCTTTTCCATTTTCCTCTTCCCTTCTCTCTTTCTCTCCTTTTCTTCCTCTTCCTGTATCTTTTCTCTCTTACTAACAAATATATATATATATATATATATAATCCAATATTATATAATGTAATCTGATAGGGTAAAACATCTCCAATTGATATTTTGTCATCTCACCCAATTGATCAATTATTAGAGTTACCTTAAAATACTCTCTTGAACTAATAATTTATTAATTCGTCTCTTTAGTAAAATAATTGATCTCTTCAGAGTTCTCCAGTTGCTCTAATGATCCCAATCCGTTAAGGACACCACGCCTCCGCGCTCAACTACACACACCCTAAACAGGCCAAACAAATAAAAATAACACACGACGATGAAATAAATTAAAATGGTGTTACAACTCTCCCCCACTTAAAATATTGTCGTCCTCGAAAATGTACCTGTTGAAAACAGTTCGGGACACGACTCTCACATTCTGTTTTCAAACTCCTAGGTCAGACTTCCTCCGGCAGCTCCTCCCCAAGCTACTCTCACCTGAGGAGTCTCTTTTCCTCTAAGTTGCTCCATCTTGCGATTCTCGATCCTTATCGGCATCGCTTCCACAATAAGATCATCTCGAATCTGCACTTCATCCCTCTGGATTACATGAGATGGATCACCGTCACTGAATTTTAAGTATTTCTTCTGATTATTATGATAACTTTTCTGTCAACTCTGAGACGCTTTCATCTTTTCACAGATCATCTGAATTGCCTCAAAAGTTTATTGCACAATCTTAGGCCCAAGCACAATAATCTCACTAGTTCTAAACCAACACAGAGGCGTCCTACACCTCCTACCATACAAGCTTCGTAAGGTGCCATTCGAATGATTAGAATGGTAACTATTGTTATACGTGAACTCAATCAATGGCCATGGAGCATCCCACGCACCACCTTTCTCTAACACACCGGCTCTCAATCAATCCTCCAACGACGGAATAGTCCTCTCTGACTGACCATCGGTCTGTGGACGATAAGCCAAACTCAACTTCAACTTAGATCTCAAAGCTTCTTGCAAGCCCTTCCAGAATTAATAAGTAACCCTCGGATTTCCATCCGACCCTATGCTCGACGGACAACCATGCAGCTTCACAATTATCCTAATAAAAATCTCCGCCAGCTTGACAACGAAAAAACTGATATTAATTGGTATAAAATGTGCGTATTTCCTAAGTCGATCCACCACTACTCAAATAGCATCAAAGCCTCTCTCCGTATTTGGAAAACCAGTAACAAAGTCCATAGTAATATTATCCCCCTTACATTCCGGAATCTCCAACAGTTGCATCAACCCCGAAGGTTTCTGATGCTCCACTTTTGACTTTTGAAACGTCAAACAAGCATAACCAAACTGAGCTACATCTTTCTTTATACCGGACCACCAAAATAACTTCTTCAAGAATGCTCCGCTTAATCTTCCGAAACATCTGGAACACGTACTTTATCACGAAACCTCATGAATTCGGAATTCTCCTCTGTTACCTTGGTTAATTAACGTCAATCGACTACTACGCTTCCGATGCGCCACTCCGATTCTCCTTAATTACATCCAAAAGTAATTATACACTTTAAGCATACCCAATCTAACACTCTCAGGTGTAGTTTCATTAACCATACTCAACTCTCTGAACCGTTCAATTAATTCCAACTCTTTCAGCAGAAGCATCAACATGTGCAATTACTTCCTGCTCAATGCGTCAAGCACTACATTTGCCATATCCGGATGATAACTTAAATCAAACTCAAAAATCCTTCAACAACTATTACCGTATTCTCTGCCTCCTATTCAATCCCTTCTGATCAAACAAATACTTCCGACTCTTATGATCACTGAACACTTCAAACTTAGAGCCAACCAAATAATGTCTCCAAAATTTTCCAACACAAACACCACAGCGTCCAATTCCAAGTCATGCGTAGAATAATTCCTTTCATGAACTCGCAATTGTCTCGAAGCATAGACAACAACTTGCCCATTAGGCATCAAGACTCCACCAAAGCCCCTGTTCGACGCATCACAATACACCACGAAAGATTCACTCAGATTAAACAAAAATCAACACTGGAGCAGTTTTCAACCTCTCCTTCAATTCCACAAAACTCTCCTCGCAAGTTACATCCTACACAAAGCTTGACCACTTTCAAGCCAATTGAGTCAAAGGTAATGCCAGCTTAGAGAAACCCTCGCCAAACTTACGGTAATAACCCGCCAATCCCTAAAAACTTCGCATCTCAGTAGTAGACTTCGGAGTCTCCTAATATAACGCAACATCAATCTTGGAAGGATCAACAGCAATCCCACCACTCGCATCTCACATGATTCATACACTCACCGTAATTCCCACTGGAATTACCCACCTGCACCAATACAGTTATGACATATACAACAATCCATTACTTTGCATTTATTAATCATTAATGAAGTAATCCACACAAAAATATCGTTTGTCATATTTCCTAGTATCACTTGATTCCCATGTTCTTATATACATATATATGTCCTCACTAGCTCACCATTGAAGCGTTTAAACATGCTAAACATAATTCGTACACACTTTAAGGCATACAAGCCATTACTATCCTCTACCAAGCATCCTTGGTTAAATCATGGTCTCACATTACCATTTCCTATCACGTCACATAAATCGTCACTCCCGGGTCCCCTCCGATTTATCAAATCGGGTATCGAAATCAATATTTTTAACTTGTATCACGTAGGCTATCTTCACAGCTTTCTAACGGCTATCATTATGCCGCATTCGGACTTATGATCCAAAAGATATGGATTTCAACATATCACATAACATTATTGCCATTCATTTCCCACTAAATAATTTATCGCACATCATACCCTTAATTTCCACTTTTTATCGGGTAGAGGGTCATCCCAACTTTCCAATGATACCAAGAACGTCTCGATCCTAGTTACGGATCAAAAGTTATGAAGGAAACAAAACGAGACAATCTGCCTAGTTCGCTAGCTGAATCCCCGGCGAGCGTTCGCTAAGCGAAACTCAATAAATAGAACCAAAACGACACAAAGTTCGCTAGGCGAACACCGACGAACCTTCGCCTTGCTCTTCGCTGCAGGGTTCGCTCGATAACGTTCATTTTCCCTTCTCCCCTGTTCGCTAGGCGAACCATGCGAAATCCAGAAATTTCCAGCTTCGTACAGCAGATCCTTTGGGTCAATTTCCTCATCCCAAACACAACCAAACTCACAAATAAGCATTAATAGATGATTACCCATATATATCGATCATACAACCCGATTTATAACACAGTTTATCCGTTTGATTCTTCGATTTTGCAAGAAAACTCATTTTCCTCAAATTCCAACCAAAATTAACCCAAACAATCACATACATATACATATATAATCGAGATATAATCGAAACTTCTCACCCTTACCTCGACTTTTGGACTGAATGCTTTTCCATTTTCCTCTTCCCTTCTCTCTTTCTCTCATTTTCTTCCTCTTCCTGTATCTTTTCTCTCTTACTAACAAATATATATATATATATATATATATATATATATATATATATATATATATATATAATCCAATATTATATAATGTAATCTGATAGGGTAAAACATCTCCAATTGATATTTTGTCATCTCACCCACTTGATCAATTATTAGAGTTACCTTAAAATACTCTCTTGAACTAATAATTTATTAATTCGTCTCTTTATTAAAATAATTGATCTCTTCAGAGTTCTCCAGTTGCTCTATTGATCCTAATCCGTTAAGGACACCAAGCCTCCGCGCTCAACTACACACACCCTAAACAGGCCAAACAAATAAAAATAACACACGACGATGAAATAAATTAAAATGGTGTTACAACTCTTCCCCACTTAAAATATTGTCGTCCTCGAAAATGTACCTGTTGAAAACAGTTCGGGACACGACTCTCACATTCTGTTTTCCAACTCCTAGGTCAGACTTCCTCCGGGAGCTCCTCCCCAAGCTACTCTCACCTGAGGAGTCTCTTTTCCTCTAAGTTGCTCCATCTTGCGATCCTCGATCCTTATCGGTATTGCTTCCACAGTAAGATCATCTCGAATCTGCACTTCATCCCTCTGGATTACATGAGATGGATCACCGTCACTGAATTTTAAGTCTTTCTTCTGATTATTATGATAACTTTTCTGTCTACTCTGAGACGCTTTCATCTTTTCACAAATCATCTGAATTGCCTCAAAAGTTTATTGCACAATCTTAGGCCCAAGCACAATAATCTCACCAGTTCTAAATCAACATAGAGGCGTCCTACACCTCCTACCATACAAGCTTCGTAAGGTGCCATTCCAATGATTAGAATGGTAACTATTGTTATACGTGAACTCAATCAATGGCCATGGAGCATCCCACGCACCACCTTTCTCTAACACACCGGCTCTCAATCAATCCTCCAACGGCGGAATAGTCCTCTCTGACTGACCATCGGTCTGTGGACGATAAGCCAAACTCAACTTAAACTTAGATCTCAAAGCTTCTTGCAAGCCCTTCCAGAATTCATAAGTAACCCTCGGATTTCCATCCGACCCTATGCTCGACGGACAACCATGCAGCTTCACAATTATCCTAATAAAAATCTCCGCTAGCTTGACAACGAAAAAACTGATATTAATTGGTATAAAATGTGCGTATTTCCTAAGTCGATCCACCACTACTCAAATAGCATCAAAGCCTCTCTCCGTATTTGGAAAACCAGTAACAAAGTCCATAGTAATATTATCCCCCTTACATTTCGGAATCTCCAACAGTTGCATCAACCCTGAAGGTTTCTGATGCTCCACTTTTGACTTTTGAAACGTCAAACAAGCATAACCAAACTGAGCTACATCTTTCTTCATACCGGACCACCAAAATAACTTCTTCAAGAATGCTCCACTTAATCTTCCGGAACATCTGGAACACGTACTTTATCACGAAACCTCATGAATTCGGAATTCTCCTCTGTTACCTTGGTTAATTAACGTCAATCGACTACTACGCTTCCGATGCGCCACTCCCATTCTCCTTAATTACATCCAAAAGTCATTATTCACTTTAAGCATACCCAATCTAACACTCTCAGGTGTAGTTTCATAAACCATACTCAACTCTCTGAACCGTTCAATTAATTCCAACTCTTTCAGCATAAGCATCAACATGTGCAATTACTTCCTGCTCAATGCGTCAAGCACTACATTTGCCATATTCGGATGATAACTCAAATCAAACTCAAAAATCCTTCAACAACTATTACCATATTCTCTGCCTCCTATTCAATCCCTTCTGATCAAACAAATACTTCAGACTCTTATGATCACTGAACACTTCAAACTTAGAGCCAACCAAATAATGTCTCCAAAATTTTCCAACACAAACACCACAGCGGCCAATTCCAAGTCATGCGTAGAATAATTCCTTTCATGAACTCGCAATTGTCTCGAAGCATAGACAACAACTTGCCCATTAGGCATCAAGACTCCACCAAAGCCCCTGTTCGACGCATCACAATACACCACGAAAGATTCACTCAGATTAAACAAAAATCAACACTGGAGCAGTTGTCAACCTCTCCTTCAATTCCACAAAACTCTCCTCGCAAATTACATCCTACACAAAGCTTGACCACTTTCAAGTCAATTGAGTCAAAGGTAATGCCAGCTTAGAGAAACCCTCGCCAAACTTACGGTAATAACCCGCCAATCCCTAAAAACTTCGCATCTCAGTAGTAGACTTCGGAGTCTCCTAATATAACGCAACATCAATCTTGGAAGGATCAACATCAATCCCACCACTCGCATCTCACATGATTCATACACTCACCGTAATTCCCACTGGAATTACCCACCTGAACCAATACAGTTATCACATATACAACAATCCATTACTTTGCATTTATTAGTCATTAATGAAGTAATCCACACAAAAATATCGTTTATCATATTTCCTAGTATCACTTGATTCCCATGTTCTTATATACATATATATGTCCTCACTAGCTCACCATTGAAGCGTTTAAACATGCTAAACATAATTCATACACACTTTAAGGCGTACAAGCCATTACTATCCTCTACCAAGCATCCTTGGTTAAATCATGGTCTCACATTACCATTTCCTATCACGTCACATAAATCGTCACTCCCGGGTCCCCTCCGATTTATCAAATCGGGTATCGAAATCAATATTTTTCACTTGTATCACGTAGGCTATCTTCACAGCTTTCTAACGGCTATCATTATGCCGCATTCGGACTTATGATCCAAAAGATATGAATTTCAACATATCACATAACATTATTCCCATTCATTTCCTACTAAATAATTTATCCCACATCATACCCTTAATTTCCACTTTTTATCGGGTAGAGGGTCATCCCAACTTTCCAATGATACCAAGAACGTCTCGATCCTAGTTACGGATCAAAAGTTATGAAGGAAACAAAACGAGACAATCTGCCTAGTTCGCTAGGCGAATCCCCGGCGAGCGTTCGTTTCCGTTCGCTAAGCGAAACTCAATAAACAAAACCAAAACGACACAAAGTTTGCTAGGAGAACACCAACGAACCTTCGCCTTGCTCTTCGCTGCAGGGTTCGCTCGATAACGTTCGTTTTCCCTTCTCCCCTGTTCGCTAGGCGAACCATGCGAAATCCAAAAATTTCCAGCTTCGTACAGCAGATCCTTTGGGTCAATTTCCTCATCCCAAACACAGCCAAACTCACAAATAAGCATTAATAGATGACTACCCATATATATCGATCATACAACCCGATTTATAACACAATTTATCCGTTTGATTCTACGATTTTGCAAGAAAACTCATTTTCCTCAAATTCCAACCAAAATCAACCCAAACAATCACATACATATACATATATAATCGAGATATAATCGAAACTTCTCACCCTTTCCTCGACTTATGGACTGAATGCTTTTCCATTTTCCTCTTCCCTTCTCTCTTTCTCTCCTTTTCTTCCTCTTCCTGTATCTTTTCTCTCTTACTAACAAATATATATATATATATATATATATATATATATATATATAATCCAATATTATATAATGTAATCTGATAGGGTAAAACATCTCCAATTGATATTTTGTCATCTCACCCAATTGATCAATTATTAGAGTTACCTTAAAATACTCTCTTGAACTAATAATTTATTAATTCGTCTCTTTAGTAAAATAATTGATCTCTTCAGAGTTCTCCAGTTGCTCTATTGATCCTAATCCGTTAAGGACACCAAGCCTCCGCGCTCAACTACACACACCCTAAACAGGCCAAACAAATAAAAATAACACACGACGATGAAATAAATTAAAATGGTGTTACAACTCTCCCCCACTTAAAATATTGTCGTCCTCGAAAATGTACCTGTTGAAAACAGTTCGGGACACGACTCTCACATTCTGTTTTCCAACTCCTAGGTCAGACTTCCTCCGGCAGCTCCGCCCCAAGCTACTCTCACCTGAGGAGTCTCTTTTCCTCTAAGTTGCTCCATCTTGCGATCCTCGATCCTTATCGGCATCGCTTCCACAGTAAGATCATCTCGAATTTGCACTTCATCCCTCTGGATTACATGAGATGGATCACCGTCACTGAATTTTAAGTCTTTCTTCTAATTATTATGATAACTTTTCTGTCTACTCTGAGACGCTTTCATCTTTTCACAGATCATCTGAATTGCCTCAAAAGTTTATTGCACAATCTTAGGCCCAAGCACAATAATCTCACCAGTTCTAAACCAACACAGAGGCGTCCTACACCTCCTACCATACAAGCTTCGTAAGGTGCCTTTCCAATGATTAGAATGGTAACTATTGTTATGCGTGAACTCAATCAATGGCCATGGAGCATCCCACGCACCACCTTTCTCTAACACACCGGCTCTCAATCAATCCTCCAACGGCGGAATAGTCCTCTCTGACTGACCATCGGTCTGTGGACGATAAGCCAAACTCAACTTCAACTTAGATCTCAAAGCTTCTTGCAAGCCCTTCCAGAATTCATAAGTAACCCTCGGATTTCCATCCGACCCTATGCTCGACGGACAACCATGCAGCTTCACAATTATCCTAATAATAATCTCCGCCAGCTTGACAACGAAAAAACTGATATTAATTGGTATAAAATGTGCGTATTTCCTAAGTCGATCCACCACTACTCAAATAGCATCAAAGCCTCTCTCCGTATTTGGAAAACCTGTAACAAAGTCCATAGTAATATTATCCCCCTTACATTCCGGAATCTCCAACAGTTGCATCAACCCCGAAGGTTTCTGATGCTCCACTTTTGACTTTTGAAACGTCAAACAAGCATAACCAAACAGAGCTACATCTTTCTTCATACCGGACCACCAAAATAACTTCTTCAAGAATGCTCCGCTTAATCTTCCGGAACATTTGGAACACGTACTTTATCACGAAACCTCATGAATTCAGAATTCTCCTCTGTTACCTTGGTTAATTAACGTCAATCGACTACTACGCTTCCGATGCGCCACTCCGATTCTCCTTAATTACATCCAAAAGTCATTATTCACTTTAAGCATACCCAATCTAACACTCTCAGGTGTAGTTTCACAAACCATACTCAACTCTCTGAACCGTTCAATTAATTCCAACTCTTTCAGCATAAGCATCAACATGTGCAATTACTTCCTACTCAATGCGTCAAGCACCACAATTGCCATATCCGGATGATAACTCAAATCAAACTCAAAAATCCTTCAACAACTATTACCATATTCTCTGCCTCCTATTCAATCCCTTCTGATCAAACAAATACTTCCGACTCTTATGATCACTGAACACTTCAAACTTAGAGCCAACTAAATAATATCTCCAAAATTTTCCAACACAAACACCACAGCGGCCAATTCCAAGTCATGCGTAGAATAATTCCTTTCATGAACTCGCAATTGTCTCGAAGCATAGACAACAACTTGCCCATTAGGCATCAAGACTCCACCAAAGCCCCTGTTCGACGCATCACAATACACCACGAAAGATTCACTCAGATTAAACAAAAATCAACACTGGAGCAGTTGTCAACCTCTCCTTCAATTCCACAAAACTCTCCTCGCAAGTTACATCCTACACAAAGCTTGACCACTTTCAAGTCAATTGAGTCAAAGGTAATGCCAGCTTAGAGAAACCCTCGCCAAACTTACGGTAATAACCCGCCAATCCCTAAAAACTTCGCATCTCAGTAGTAGACTTCAGAGTCTCCTAATATAACGCAACATCAATCTTGGAAGGATCAACAGCAATCCCACCACTCGCATCTCACATGATTCATACACTCACCGTAATTCCCACTGGAATTACCCACCTGAACCAATACAATTATCACATATACAACAATCCATTACTTTGCATTTATTAGTCATTAATGAAGTAATCCACACAAAAATATCGTTTATCATATTTCCTAGTATCACTTGATTCCCATGTTCTTATATACATATATATGTCCTCACTAGCTCACCATTGAAGCGTTTAAACATGCTAAACATAATTCATACACACTTTAAGGCATACAAGCCATTACTATCCTCTACCAAGCATCCTTGGTTAAATCATGGTCTCACATTACCATTTCCTATCACGTCACATAAACGTCACTCCCGGGTCCCCTCCGATTTATCAAATCAGGTATCGAAATCAATATTTTTAACTTGTATCACGTAGGCTATCTTCACAGCTTTCTAACGGCTATCATTATGCCGCATTCAGACTTATGATCCAAAAGATATGGATTTCAACATATCACATAACATTATTCCCATTCATTTCCCACTAAATAATTTATCCCACATCATACCCTTAATTTCCACTTTTTATCGGGTAGAGGGTCATCCCAACTTTCCAATGATACCAAGAACGTCTCGATCCTAGTTACGGATCAAAAGTTATGAAGGAAACAAAATGAGACAATCTGCCTAGTTCGCTAGGCGAATCCCCGGCGAGCGTTCGCTAAGCGAAACTCAATAAACAGAACCAAAACGACACAAAGTTCGCTAGGCGAACACCGACGAACCTTCGCCTTGCTCTTCGCTGCAGGGTTCGCTCGATAACGTTCGTTTTCCCTTCTCCCCTGTTCGCTAGGCGAACCATGCGAAATCCAGAAATTTCCAGCTTCGTACAGCGGATCCTTTGGGTCAATTTCCTCATCCCAAACACAACCAAACTCTCAAATAAGCATTAATAGATGATTACCCATATATATCGATCATACAACCCGATTTATAACACAATTTATCCGTTTGATTCTTCGATTTTGCAAGAAAACTCATTTTCCTCAAATTCCAACCAAAATCAACCCAAACAATCACATACATATACATATATAATCGAGATATAATCGAAACTTCTCACCCTTACCTCGACTTTTGGACTGAATGCTTTTCCATTTTCCTCTTCCCTTCTCTCTTTCTCTCCTTTTCTTCCTCTTCCTGTATCTTTTCTCTCTTACTAACAAATATATATATATATATATATATATATATATATATATATATATATATATATATATAATCCAATATTATATAATGTAATCTGATAGGGTAAAACATCTCCAATTGATATTTTGTCATCTCACCCAATTGATCAATTATTAGAGTTACCTTAAAATACTCTCTTGAACTAATAATTTATTAATTCGTCTCTTTATTAAAATAATTGATCTCTTCAGAGTTCTCCAGTTGCTCTATTGATCCTAATCCGTTAAGGACACCAAGCCTCCGCGCTTAACTACACACACCCTAAATAGGCCAAACAAATAAAAATAACACACGACGATGAAATAAATTAAAATGGTGTTACAACTCTCCCCCGATTAAAATATTGTCGTCCTCGAAAATGTACCTGTTGAAAACAGTTCGGGAAACGACTCTCACATTATGTTTTCCAACTCCTAGGTCAGACTTCCTCCGGCAGCTCCTCCCTAAGCTACTCTCACCTGAGGAGTCTCTTTTCCTCTAAGTTGCTCCATCTTGCGATCCTCGATCCTTATCGGCATCGCTTCCACAGTAAGATCATCTCGAATCTGCACTTCATCCCTCTGGATTACATGAGATGGATCACCGTCACTGAATTTTAAGTCTTTCTTCTGATTATTATGATAACTTTTCTGTCTACTCTGAGACGCTTTCATCTTTTCACAGATCATCTGAATTGCCTCAATAGTTTATTACACAATCTTAGGCCCAAGCACAATAATCTCACCAGTTCTAAACCAACACAGAGGCGTCCTACACCTCCTACCATACAAGCTTCGTAAGGTGCCATTCCAATGATTAGAATGGTAACTATTGTTATACGTGAACTCAATCAATGGCCATGGAGCATCCCACGCACCACCTTTCTCTAACACACCGGCTCTCAATCAATCCTCCAACGGCGGAATAGTCCTCTCTGACTGACCATCGGTCTGTGGACGGTAAGCCAAACTCAACTTCAACTAAGATCTCAAAGCTTCTTGCAAGCCCTTCCAGAATTCAGAAGTAACCCTTGGATTTCCATCCGACCCTATGCTCGACGGACAACCATGCAGCTTCACAATTATCCTGATAAAAATCTCCGCCAGCTTGACAACGAAAAAATTGATATTAATTGGTATAAAATGTGCGTATTTCGTAAGTCGATCCACCACTACTCAAATAGCATCAAAGCCTCCCTCCGTATTTGGAAAACCAATAACAAAGTCCATAGTAATATTATCCCCCTTACATTCCGGAATCTCCAACAGTTGCATCAACCCCAAAGGTTTCTGATGCTCCACTTTTGACTTTTGAAATGTCAAACAAGCATAACCAAACTGAGCTACATCTTTCTTCATACCGGACCACCAAAATAACCTCTTTAAGAATGCTCCGCTTAATCTTCCGGAACATCTGGAACACGTACTTTATCACGAAACCTTATGAATTCGGAATTCTCCTCTGTTACCTTGGTTAATTAACGTCAATCGACTACTACGCTTCCGATGCGCCACTCCGATTCTCCTTAATTACATCCAAAAGTCATTATTCACTTTAAGCATACCCAATCTAACACTCTCAGGTGTAGTTTCACAAACCATACTCAACTCTCTGAACCATTCAATTAATTCCAACTCTTTCAGCATAAGCATCAACATGTGCAATTACTTCCTGCTCAATGCGTCAAGCACTACATTTGCCATATCCGGATGATAACTCAAATCAAACTCAAAAATCCTTCAACAACTATTTCCATATTCTCTGCCTCCTATTCAATCCCTTCTGATCAAACAAATACTTCCGACTCTTATGATCACTAAACACTTCAAACTTAGAGCCAACCAAATAATGTCTCCAAAATTTTCCAACACAAACACCACAGCGGCCAATTCCAAGTCATGCGTAGAATAATTCCTTTCATGAACTCGCAATTGTCTCGAAGCATAGACAACAACTTGCCCATTAGGCATCAAGACTCCACCAAAGCCCCTGTTCGACGCATCACAATACACCACGAAAGATTCACTCAGATTAAACAAAAATCAACACTGGAGCAGTTGTCAACCTCTCCTTCAATTCCACAAAACTCTCCTCGCAAGTTACATCCTACACAAAGCTTGACCACTTTCAAGTCAATTGAGTCAAAGGTAATGCCAGCTTAGAGAAACCCTCGCCAAACTTACGGTAATAACCCGCCAATCCCTAAAAACTTCGCATCTCAGTAGTAGACTTCAGAGTCTCCTAATATAACGCAACATCAATCTTGGAAGGATCAACAGCAATCCCACCACTCGCATCTCACATGATTCATACACTCACCGTAATTCCCACTGGAATTACCCACATGCACCAATACAGTTATCACATATACAACAATCTATTACTTTGCATTTATTAGTCATTAATGAAGTAATCCACACAAAAATATCGTTTATCATATTTCCTAGTATCACTTGATTCCCATGTTCTTATATACATATATATGTCCTCACTAGCTCACCATTGAAGCGTTTAAACATGCTAAACATAATTCATACACACTTTAAGGCATACAAGCCATTACTATCCTCTACCAAGCATCCTTGGTTAAATCATGGTCTCACATTACCATTTCCTATCACGTCACATAAATCATCACTCCCGGGTCCCCTCCGATTTATCAAATCGGGTATCGAAATCAATATTTTTAACTTGTATCACGTAGGCTATCTTCACAGCTTTCTAACGGCTATCATTATGCCGCATTCGGACTTATGATCCAAAAGATATGGATTTCAACATATCACATAACATTATTCCCATTCATTTCCCACTAAATAATTTATCCCACATCATACCCTTAATTTCCACTTTTTATCGGGTAGAGGGTCATCCCAACTTTCCAATGATACCAAGAACGTCTCGATCCTAGTTACGGATCAAAAGTTATGAAGGAAACAAAATGAGACAATCTACCTAGTTCGCTAGGTGAATCCCCGACGAGCGTTCGCTAAGCGAAACTCAATAAACAGAACCAAAACGACACAAAGTTCGCTAGGCGAACACCGACGAACCTTCGTCTTGCTCTTGGCTGCAGGGTTCGCTCGATAATGTTCGTTTTCCCTTCTCCCCTGTTCGCTAGGCGAACCATGCGAAATCCAGAAATTTCCAGCTTCGTACAGCAGATCCTTTGGGTCAATTTCCTCATCCCAAACACAACCAAACTCACAAATAAGCATTAATAGATGATTACCCATATATATCGATCATACAACCCGATTTATAACACAATTTATCCGTTTGATTCTTCGATTTTGCAAGAAAACTCATTTTCCTCAAATTCCAACCAAAATCAATCCAAACAATCACATACATATACATATATAATTGAGATATAATCGAAACTTCTCACCCTTACCTCGACTTTTGGACTGAATGCTTTTCCATTTTCCTCTTCCCTTCTCTCTTTCTCTCCTTTTCTTCCTCTCCCTGTATCTTTTCTCTCTTACTAACAAATATATATATATATATATATATATATATATATATATATATATATATATATATAATCCAATATTATATAATGTAATCTGATAGGGTAAAACATCTCCAATTGATATTTTGTCATCTCACCCAATTGATCAATTATTAGAGTTACCTTAAAATACTCTCTTGAACAAATAATTTATTAATTCGTCTCTTTATTAAAATAATTGATCTCTTCAGAGTTCTCCAGTTGCTCTATTGATCCTAATCCGTTAAGGACACCAAGCCTCCGCGCTCAACTACACACACCCTAAACAGGCCAAACAAAAAAAATAACACACGACGATGAAATAAATTAAAATGGTGTTACAACTCTCCCCCGATTAAAATATTGTCGTCCTCGAAAATGTACCTGTTGAAAACAGTTCGGGACACGACTCTCACATTCTGTTTTCCAACTCCTAGGTCAGACTTCCTCCGGCAGCTCCTCCCCAAGCTACTCTCACCTGAGGAGTCTCTTTTCCTCTAAGTTGCTCCATCTTGCGATCCTCGATCCTTATCGGCATCGCTTCCACAGTAAGATCATCTCGAATCTGCACTTCATCCCTCTGGATTACATGAGATGGATCACCGTCACTGAATTTTAAGTCTTTCTTCTGATTATTATGATAACTTTTCTGTCTACTCTGAGACGCTTTCATCTTTTCACAGATCATCTGAATTGCCTCAAAAGTTTATTGCACAATCTTAGGCCCAAGCACAATAATCTCACCAGTTCTAAACCAACACAGAGGCGTCCTACACCTCCTACCATACAAGCTTCGTAAGGTGCCATTCCAATGATTAGAATGGTAACTATTGTTATGCGTGAACTCAATCAATGGCCATGGAGCATCCCACGCACCACCTTTCTCTAACACACCGGCTCTCAATCAATCCTCCAACGGCGGAATAGTCCTCTCTGACTGACCATCGGCCTGTGGACGATAAGCCAAACTCAACTTCAACTTAGATCTCAAAGCTTCTTGCAAGCCCTTCCAGAATTCATAAGTAACCCTCGGATTTCCATCCGACCCTATGCTCGACGGACAACCATGCAGCTTCACAATTATCCTAATAATAATCTCCGCCAGCTTGACAACGAAAAAACTGATATTAATTGGTATAAAATGTGCGTATTTCCTAAGTCGATCCACCACTACTCAAATAGCATCAAAGCCTCTCTCCGTATTTGGAAAACCTGTAACAAAGTCCATAGTAATATTATCCCCCTTACATTCCGGAATCTCCAACAGTTGCATCAACCCCGAAGGTTTCTGATGCTCCACTTTTGACTTTTGAAACGTCAAACAAGCATAACCAAACAGAGCTACATCTTTCTTCATACCGGACCACCAAAATAACTTCTTCAAGAATGCTCCGCTTAATCTTCCGGAACATTTGGAACACGTACTTTATCACGAAACCTCATGAATTCGGAATTCTCCTCTGTTACCTTGGTTAATTAACGTCAATCGACTACTACGCTTCCGATGCGCCACTCCGATTCTCCTTAATTACATCCAAAAGTCATTATTCACTTTAAGCATACCCAATCTAACACTCTCAGGTGTAGTTTCACAAACCATACTCAACTCTCTGAACCGTTCAATTAATTCCAACTCTTTCAGCATAAGCATCAACATGTGCAATTACTTCCTACTCAATGCGTCAAGCACCACAATTGCCATATCCGGATGATAACTCAAATCAAACTCAAAAATCCTTCAACAACTATTACCATATTCTCTGCCTCCTATTCAATCCCTTCTGATCAAACAAATACTTCCGACTCTTATGATCACTGAACACTTCAAACTTAGAGCCAACTAAATAATATCTCCAAAATTTTCCAACACAAACACCACAGCGGCCAATTCCAAGTCATGCGTAGAATAATTCCTTTCATGAACTCGCAATTGTCTCGAAGCATAGACAACAACTTGCCCATTAGGCATCAAGACTCCACCAAAGCCCCTGTTCGACGCATCACAATACACCACGAAAGATTCACTCAGATTAAACAAAAATCAACACTGGAGCAGTTGTCAACCTCTCCTTCAATTCCACAAAACTCTCCTCGCAAGTTACATCCTACACAAAGCTTGACCACTTTCAAGTCAATTGAGTCAAAGGTAATGCCAGCTTAGAGAAACCCTCGCCAAACTTACGGTAATAACCCGCCAATCCCTAAAAACTTCGCATCTCAGTAGTAGACTTCAGAGTCTCCTAATATAACGCAACATCAATCTTGGAAGGATCAACAGCAATCCCACCACTCGCATCTCACATGATTCATACACTCACCGTAATTCCCACTGGAATTACCCACCTGCACCAATACAATTATCACATATACAACAATCCATTACTTTGCATTTATTAGTCATTAATGAAGTAATCCACACAAAAATATCGTTTATCATATTTCCTAGTATCACTTGATTCCCATGTTCTTATATACATATATATGTCCTCACTAGCTCACCATTGAAGCGTTTAAACATGCTAAACATAATTCATACACACTTTAAGGCATACTAGCCATTACTATCCTCTACCAAGCATCCTTGGTTAAATCATGGTCTCACATTACCATTTCCTATCACGTCACATAAACGTCACTCCCGGGTCCCCTCCGATTTATCAAATCAGGTATCGAAATCAATATTTTTAACTTGTATCACGTAGGCTATCTTCACAGCTTTCTAACGGCTATCATTATGCCGCATTCAGACTTATGATCCAAAAGATATGGATTTCAACATATCACATAACATTATTCCCATTCATTTCCCACTAAATAATTTATCCCACATCATACCCTTAATTTCCACTTTTTATCGGGTAGAGGGTCATCCCAACTTTCCAATGATACCAAGAACGTCTCGATCCTAGTTACGGATCAAAAGTTATGAAGGAAACAAAATGAGACAATCTGCCTAGTTCGCTAGGCGAATCCCCGGCGAGCGTTCGCTAAGCGAAACTCAATAAACAGAACCAAAACGACACAAAGTTCGCTAGGCGAACACCGACGAACCTTCGCCTTGCTCTTCGCTGCAGGGTTCGCTCGATAACGTTCGTTTTCCCTTCTCCCCTGTTCGCTAGGCGAACCATGCGAAATCCAGAAATTTCCAGCTTCGTACAGCAGATCCTTTGGGTCAATTTCCTCATCCCAAACACAACCAAACTCTCAAATAAGCATTAATAGATGATTACCCATATATATCGATCATACAACCCGATTTATAACACAATTTATCCGTTTGATTCTTCGATTTTGCAAGAAAACTCATTTTCCTCAAATTCCAACCAAAATCAACCCAAACAATCACATACATATACATATATAATCGAGATATAATCGAAACTTCTCACCCTTACCTCGACTTTTGGACTGAATGCTTTTCCATTTTCCTCTTCCCTTCTCTCTTTCTCTCCTTTTCTTCCTCTTCCTGTATCTTTTCTCTCTTACTAACAAATATATATATATATATATATATATATATATATATAATCCAATATTATATAATGTAATCTGATAGGGTAAAACATCTCCAATTGATATTTTGTCATCTCACCCAATTGATCAATTATTAGAGTTACCTTAAAATACTCTCTTGAACTAATAATTTATTAATTCGTCTCTTTATTAAAATAATTGATCTCTTCAGAGTTCTCCAGTTGCTCTATTGATCCTAATCCGTTAAGGACACCAAGCCTCCGCGCTTAACTACACACACCCTAAACAGGCCAAACAAATAAAAATAACACACGACGATGAAATAAATTAAAATGGTGTTACAACTCTCCCCCGATTAAAATATTGTCGTCCTCGAAAATGTACCTGTTGAAAACAGTTCGGGAAACGACTCTCACATTATGTTGTCCAACTCCTAGGTCAGACTTCCTCCGGCAGCTCCTCCCTAAGCTACTCTCACCTGAGGAGTCTCTTTTCCTCTAAGTTGCTCCATCTTGCGATCCTCGATCCTTATCGGCATCGCTTCCACAGTAAGATCATCTCGAATCTGCACTTCATCCCTCTGGATTACATGAGATGGATCACCGTCACTGAATTTTAAGTCTTTCTTCTGATTATTATGATAACTTTTCTGTCTACTCTGAGACGCTTTCATCTTTTCACAGATCATCTGAATTGCCTCAATAGTTTATTACACAACTTAGGCCCAAGCACAATAATCTCACCAGTTCTAAACCAACACAGAGGCGTCCTACACCTCCTACCATACAAGCTTCGTAAGGTGCCATTCCAATGATTAGAATGGTAACTATTGTTATACGTGAACTCAATCAATGGCCATGGAGCATCCCACGCACCACCTTTCTCTAACACACCGGCTCTCAATCAATCCTCCAACGGCGGAATAGTCCTCTCTGACTGACCATCGGTCTGTGGACGATAAGCCAAACTCAACTTCAACTAAGATCTCAAAGCTTCTTGCAAGCCCTTCCAGAATTCAGAAGTAACCCTTGGATTTCCATCCGACCCTATGCTCGACGGACAACCATGCAGCTTCACAATTATCCTGATAAAAATCTCCGCCAGCTTGACAACGAAAAAATTGATATTAATTGGTATAAAATGTGCGTATTTCGTAAGTCGATCCACCACTACTCAAATAGCATCAAAGCCTCCCTCCGTATTTGGAAAACCAATAACAAAGTCCATAGTAATATTATCCCCCTTACATTCCGGAATCTCCAACAGTTGCATCAACCCCGAAGGTTTCTGATGCTCCACTTTTGACTTTTGAAATGTCAAACAAGCATAACCAAACTGAGCTACATCTTTCTTCATACCGGACCACCAAAATAACCTCTTTAAGAATGCTCCGCTTAATCTTCCGGAACATCTGGAACACGTACTTTATCACGAAACCTTATGAATTCGGAATTCTCCTCTGTTACCTTGGTTAATTAACGTCAATCGACTACTACGCTTCCGATGCGCCACTCCGATTCTCCTTAATTACATCCAAAAGTCATTATTCACTTTAAGCATACCCAATCTAACACTCTCAGGTGTAGTTTCACAAACCATACTCAACTCTCTGAACCATTCAATTAATTCCAACTCTTTCAGCATAAGCATCAACATGTGCAATTACTTCCTGCTCAATGCGTCAAGCACTACATTTGCCATATCCGGATGATAACTCAAATCAAACTCAAAAATCCTTCAACAACTATTTCCATATTCTCTGCCTCCTATTCAATCCCTTCTGATCAAACAAATACTTCCGACTCTTATGATCACTAAACACTTCAAACTTAGAGCCAACCAAATAATGTCTCCAAAATTTTCCAACACAAACACCACAGCGGCCAATTCCAAGTCATGCGTAGAATAATTCCTTTCATGAACTCGCAATTGTCTCGAAGCATAGACAACAACTTGCCCATTAGGCATCAAGACTCCACCAAAGCCCCTGTTCGACGCATCACAATACACCACGAAAGATTCACTCAGATTAAACAAAAATCAACACTGGAGCAGTTGTCAACCTCTCCTTCAATTCCACAAAACTCTCCTCGCAAGTTACATCCTACACAAAGCTTGACCACTTTCAAGTCAATTGAGTCAAAGGTAATGCCAGCTTAGAGAAACCCTCGCCAAACTTACGGTAATAACCCGCCAATCCCTAAAAACTTCGCATCTCAGTAGTAGACTTCAGAGTCTCCTAATATAACGCAACATCAATCTTGGAAGGATCAACAGCAATCCCACCACTCGCATCTCACATGATTCATACACTCACCGTAATTCCCACTGGAATTACCCACATGCACCAATACAGTTATCACATATACAACAATCTATTACTTTGCATTTATTAGTCATTAATGAAGTAATCCACACAAAAATATCGTTTATCATATTTCCTAGTATCACTTGATTCCCATGTTCTTATATACATATATATGTCCTCACTAGCTCACCATTGAAGCGTTTAAACATGCTAAACATAATTCATACACACTTTAAGGCATACAAGCCATTACTATCCTCTACCAAGCATCCTTGGTTAAATCATGGTCTCACATTACCATTTCCTATCACGTCACATAAATCATCACTCCCGGGTCCCCTCCGATTTATCAAATCGGGTATCGAAATCAATATTTTTAACTTGTATCACGTAGGCTATCTTCACAGCTTTCTAACGGCTATCATTATGCCGCATTCGGACTTATGATCCAAAAGATATGGATTTCAACATATCACATAACATTATTCCCATTTATTTCCCACTAAATAATTTATCCCACATCATACCCTTAATTTCCACTTTTTATCGGGTAGAGGGTCATCCCAACTTTCCAATGATACCAAGAACGTCTCGATCCTAGTTACGGATCAAAAGTTATGAAGGAAACAAAATGAGACAATCTACCTAGTTCGCTAGGTGAATCCCCGACGAGCGTTCGCTAAGCGAAACTCAATAAACAGAACCAAAACGACACAAAGTTCGCTAGGCGAACACCGACGAACCTTCGTCTTGCTCTTGGCTGCAGGGTTCGCTCGATAATGTTCGTTTTCCCTTCTCCCCTGTTCGCTAGGCGAACCATGCGAAATCCAGAAATTTCCAGCTTCGTACAGCAGATCCTTTGGGTCAATTTCCTCATCCCAAACACAACCAAACTCACAAATAAGCATTAATAGATGATTACCCATATATATCGATCATACAACCCGATTTATAACACAATTTATCCGTTTGATTCTTCGATTTTGCAAGAAAACTCATTTTCCTCAAATTCCAACCAAAATCAACCCAAACAATCACATACATATACATATATAATTGAGATATAATCGAAACTTCTCACCCTTACCTCGACTTTTGGACTGAATGCTTTTCCATTTTCCTCTTCCCTTCTCTCTTTCTCTCCTTTTCTTCCTCTCCCTGTATCTTTTCTCTCTTACTAACAAATATATATATATATATATATATATATATATATATAATCCAATATTATATAATGTAATCTGATAGGGTAAAACATCTCCAATTGATATTTTGTCATCTCACCCAATTGATCAATTATTAGAGTTACCTTAAAATACTCTCTTGAACTAATAATTTATTAATTCGTCTCTTTATTAAAATAATTGATCTCTTCAGAGTTCTCCAGTTGCTCTATTGATCCTAATCCGTTAAGGACACCAAGCCTCCGCGCTCAACTACACACACCCTAAACAGGCCAAACAAAAAAAATAACACACGACGATGAAATAAATTAAAATGGTGTTACAACTCTCCCCCGATTAAAATATTGTCGTCCTCGAAAATGTACCTGTTGAAAACAGTTCGGGACACGACTCTCACATTCTGTTTTCCAACTCCTAGGTCAGACTTCCTCCGGCAGCTCCTCCCCAAGCTACTCTCACCTGAGGAGTCTCTTTTCCTCTAAGTTGCTCCATCTTGCGATCCTCGATCCTTATCGGCATCGCTTCCACAGTAAGATCATCTCGAATCTGCACTTCATCCCTCTGGATTACATGAGATGGATCACCGTCACTGAATTTTAAGTCTTTCTTCTGATTATTATGATAACTTTTCTGTCTACTCTGAGACGCTTTCATCTTTTCACAGATCATCTGAATTGCCTCAATAGTTTATTGCACAATCTTTGGCCCAAGCACAATAATCTCACCAGTTCTAAACCAACACAGAGGCGTCCTACACCTCCTACCATACAAGCTTCGTAAGGTGCCATTCCAATGATTAGAATGGTAACTATTGTTATACATGAACTCAATCAATGGCCATGGAGCATCCCAAGCACCACCTTTCTCTAACACACCGGCTCTCAATCAATCCTCCAACGGCGGAATAGTCCTCTTTGACTGACCATCGGTCTGTGGACGATAAGCCAAACTCAACTTCAACTAAGATCTCAAAGCTTCTTGTAAGCCCTTCCAGATTTCATAAGTAACCCTTGGATTTCCATCCGACCCTATGCTCGACGGACAACCATGCAGCTTCACAATTATCCTGATAAAAATCTCCGCCAGCTTGACAACAAAAAAATTGATATTAATTGGTATAAAATGTGCGTATTTCGTAAGTCGATCCACCACTACTCAAATAGCATCAAAGCCTCTCTCCGTATTTGGAAAACCAGTAACAAAGTCCATAGTAATATTATCCCCCTTACATTCCGGAATCTCCAACAGTTGCATCAACCCCGAAGGTTTCTGATGCTCCACTTTTGACTTTTGAAATGTCAAACAAGCATAACCAAACTGAGCTACATCTTTCTTCATACCGGACCACCAAAATAACCTCTTCAAGAATGCTCCGCTTAATCTTCCGGAACATCTGGAACACGTACTTTATCACGAAACCTTATGAATTCGGAATTCTCCTCTGTTACCTTGGTTAATTAACGTCAATCGACTACTACGCTTCCGATGCGCCACTCCGATTCTCCTTAATTACATCCAAAAGTCATTATTCACTTTAAGCATACCCAATCTAACACTCTCAGGTGTAGTTTCACAAACCATACTCAACTCTCTAAACCATTTAATTAATTCCAACTCTTTCAGCATAAGCATCAACATGTGCAATTACTTCCTGCTCAATGCGTCAAGCACTACATTTGCCATATCCGGATGATAACTCAAATCAAACTCAAAAATCCTTCAACAACTATTACCATATTCTCTGCCTCCTATTCAATCCATTCTGATCAAACAAATACTTCCGACTCTTATGATCACTGAACACTTCAAACTTAGAGCCAACCAAATAATGTCTCCAAAATTTTCCAACACAAACACCACAGCGGCCAATTCCAAGTCATGCGTAGAATAATTCCTTTCGTGAACTTGCAATTGTCTCGAAGCATAGACAACAACTTGCCCATTAGGCATCAAGACTCCACCAAAGCCCTTGTTCGACGCATCACAATACACCACGAAAGATTCACTCAGATTAAACAAAAATCAACACTGGAGCAGTTGTCAACCTCTCCTTCAATTCCACAAAACTCTCCTCGCAAGTTACATCCTACACAAAGCTTGACCACTTTCAAGTCAATTGAGTCAAAGGTAATGCCATCTTAGAGAAACCCTCGCCAAACTTACGGTAATAACCCGCCAATCCCTAAAAACTTCGCATCTCAGTAGTAGACTTCAGAGTCTCCTAATATAACGCAACATCAATCTTGGAAGGATCAACAGCAATCCCACCAGTCGCATCTCACATGATTCATACACTCACCGTAATTCCCACTGGAATTACCCACCTGCACCAATACAGTTATCACTTATACAATAATCCATTACTTTGCATTTATTAGTCATTAATGAAGTAATCCACACAAAAATATCGTTTATCATATTTCCTAGTATCACTTGATTCCCATGTTCTTATATACATATATATGTCCTCACTAGCTCACCATTGAAGCGTTTAAACATGCTAAACATAATTCATACACACTTTAAGGCATACAAGCCATTACTATCCTCTACCAAGCATCCTTGGTTAAATCATGGTCTCACATTACCATTTCCTATCACGTCACATAAATCGTCACTCCCGGGTCCCCTCCGATTTATCAAATCGGGTATCGAAATCAATATTTTTAACTTGTATCACGTAGGCTATCTTCACAGCTTTCTAACGGCTATCATTATGCCGCATTCGGATTTATGATCCAAAAGATATGGATTTCAACATATCACATAACATTATTCCCATTCATTTCCCACTAAATAATTTATCCCACATCATACCCTTAATTTCCACTTTTTATCTGGTAGAGGGTCATCCCAACTTTCCAATGATACCAAGAACGTCTCGATCCTAGTTACGGATCAAAAGTTATGAAGGAAACAAAACGAGACAATCTGCCTAGTTCGCTAGGCGAATCCCCGGCGAGCGTTCGCTAAGCAAAACTCAATAAACAGAACCAAAACGACACAAAGTTCGCTAGGCGAACACCGACGAACCTTCGCCTTGCTCTTCGCTGCAGGGTTCGCTCGATAACGTTTGTTTTCCCTTCTCCCCTGTTCGCTAGGCGAACCATGCGAAATCCAGAAATTTCCAGCTTCGTACAGCAGATCCTTTGGGTCAATTTCCTCATCCCAAACACAACCAAACTCACAAATAAGCATTAATAGATGATTACCCATATATATCGATCATACAACCGGATTTATAACACAATTTATCCGTTTGATTCTTCGATTTTGCAAGAAAACTCATTTTCCTCAAATTCCAACCAAAATCAACCCAAACAATCACATACATATACATATATAATCGTGATATAATCGAAACTTCTCACCCTTACCTCGACTTTTGGACTGAATGCTTTTCCATTTTCCTCTTCCCTTCTCTCTTTCTCTCCTTTTCTTCCTCTTCCTGTATCTTTTCTCTCTTACTAACAAATATATATATATATATATATATATATATATAATCCAATATTATATAATGTAATCTGATAGGGTAAAACATCTCCAATTGATATTTTGTCATCTCACCCAATTGATCAATTATTAGAGTTACCTTAAAATACTCTCTTGAACTAATAATTTATTAATTCGTCTCTTTATTAAAATAATTGATCTCTTCAGAGTTCTCCAGTTGCTCTATTGATCCTAATCCGTTAAGGACACCAAGCCTCCGCGCTCAACTACACACACCCTAAACAGGCCAAACAAATAAAAATAACACACGACGATGAAATAAATTAAAATGGTGTCACAACTCTCCCCCGATTAAAATATTGTCGTCCTCGAAAATGTACCTGTTGAAAACAGTTCGGGACACGACTCTCACATTCTGTTTTCCAACTCCTAGGTCAGACTTCCTCCGGCAGCTCCTCCCCAAGCTACTCTCACCTGAGGAGTCTCTTTTCCTCTAAGTTGCTCCATCTTGCGATCCTCGATCCTTATCGGCATCGCTTCCACAGTAAGATCATCTCGAATCTGCACTTCATCCCTCTGGATTACATGAGATGGATCATCGTCACTGAATTTTAAGTCTGTCATCTGATTATTATGATAACTTTTCTGTCTACTCTGAGACGCTTTCATCTTTTCATAGATCATCTGAATTGCCTCAATAGTTTATTGCACAATCTTTGGCCCAAGCACAATAATCTCACCAGTTCTAAACCAACACAGAGGCGTCGTACACCTCCTACCATACAAGCTTCGCAAGGTGCCATTCCAATGATTAGAATGGTAACTATTGTTATACATGAACTCAATCAATGGCCATGGAGCATCCCACGCACCACCTTTCTCTAACACACCGGCTCTCAATCAATCCTCCAACAGCGGAATAGTCCTCTCTGACTGACCATCGGTCTGTGGACGATAAGCCAAACTCAACTTTAACTTAGATCTCAAAGCTTCTCGCAAGCCCTTCCAGAATTCATAAGTAACCCTTGGATTTCCATCCGACCCTATGCTCGACGGACAACCATGCAGCTTCACAATTATCCTGATAAAAATCTCCGCCATCTTGACAACGAAAAAATTGATATTAATTGGTATAAAATGTGCGTATTTCGTAAGTCGATCCACCACTACTCAAATAGCATCAAAGCCTCTCTCCGTATTTGGAAAACCAGTAACAAAGTCCATAGTAATATTATCCCCCTTACATTCCGGAATCTCCAACAGTTGCATCAACCCCGAAGGTTTCTGATGCTCCACTTTTAACTTTTGAAATGTCAAACAAGCATAACCAAACTGAGCTACATCTTTCTTCATACCGGACCACCAAAATAACCTCTTCAAGAATGCTCCGCTTAATCTTCCGGAACATCTGGAACACGTACTTTATCACGAAACCTTATGAATTCGGAATTCTCCTCTGTTACCTTGGTTAATTAACGTCAATCGACTACTACGCTTCCGATGCGCCACTCCGATTCTCCTTAATTACATCCAAAAGTCATTATTCACTTTAAGCATACCCAATCTAACACTCTCAGGTGTAGTTTCACAAACCATACTCAACTCTCTGAACCATTCAATTAATTCCAACTCTTTCAGCATAAGCATCAACATGTGCAATTACTTCCTGCTCAATGCGTCAAGCACTACATTTGCCATATCCGGATGATAACTCAAATCAAACTCAAAAATCCTTCAACAACTATTACCATATTCTCTGCCTCCTATTCAATCCCTTCTGATCAAACAAATACTTCCGACTCTTGTGATCACTGAACACTTCAAACTTAGAGCCAACCAAATAATGTCTCCAAAATTTTCCAACACAAACACCACAGCGGCCAATTCCAAGTCATGCGTAGAATAATTCCTTTCGTGAACTCGCAATTGTCTTGAAGCATAGACAACAACTTGCCCATTAGGCATCAAGACTCCACCAAAGCCCCTGTTCGACGCATCACAATACACCACGAAAGATTCACTCAGATTAAACAAAAATCAACACTGGAGCAGTTGTCAACCTCTCCTTCAATTCCACAAAACTCTCCTCGCAAGTTACATCCTACACAAAGCTTGACCACTTTCAAGTCAATTGAGTCAAAGGTAATGCCATCTTAGAGAAACCCTCGCCAAACTTACGGTAATAACCCGCCAATCCCTAAAAACTTCGCATCTCAGTAGTAGACTTCAGAGTCTCCTAATATAACGCAACATCAATCTTGGAAGGATCAACAGCAATCCCACCACTCGCATCTCACATGATTCATACACTCACCGTAATTCCCACTGGAATTACCCACCTGCACCAATATAGTTATCACTTATACAATAATCCATTACTTTGCATTTATTAGTCATTAATGAAGTAATCCACACAAAAATATCGTTTATCATATTTCCTAGTATCACTTGATTCCCATGTTCTTATATACATATATATGTCCTCACTAGCTCACCATTGAAGCGTTTAAACATGCTAAACATAATTCATACACACTTTAAGGCATACAAGCCATTACTATCCTCTACCAAGCATCCTTGGTTAAATCATGGTCTCACATTACCATTTCCTATCACGTCACATAAATCGTCACTCCCGGGTCCCCTCCGATTTATCAAATCGGGTATCGAAATCAATATTTTTAACTTGTATCACGTAGGCTATCTTCACAGCTTTCTAACGGCTATCATTATGCCGCATTCGGACTTATGATCCAAAAGATATGGATTTCAACATATCACATAACATTATTCCCATTCATTTCCCACTAAATAATTTATCCCACATCATACCCTTAATTTCCACTTTTTATCGGGTAGAGGGTCATCCCAACTTTCCAATGATACCAAGAACGTCTCGATCCTAGTTACGGATCAAAAGTTATGAAGGAAACAAAACGAGACAATCTGCCTAGTTCGCTAGGCGAATCCCCGGCGAGCGTTCGCTAAGCGAAACTCAATAAACAGAACCAAAACGACACAAAGTTCGCTAGGCGAACACCGACGAACCTTCGCCTTGCTCTTCGCTGCAGGGTTCACTCGATAACGTTCGTTTTCCCTTCTCCCCTGTTCGCTAGGCGAACCATGCGAAATCCAGAAATTTCCAGCTTCGTACAGCAGATCCTTTGGGTCAATTTCCTCATCCCAAACACAACCAAACTCACAAATAAGCATTAATAGATGATTACCCATATATATCGATCATACAACCCGATTTATAACACAATTTATCCGTTTGATTCTTCGATTTTGCAAGAAAACTCATTTTCCTCAAATTCCAACCAAAATCAACCCAAACAATCACATACATATACATATATAATCGAGATATAATCGAAACTTCTCACCCTTACCTCGACTTTTGGACTGAATGCTTTTCCATTTTCCTCTTCCCTTCTCTCTTTCTCTCCTTTTCTTCCTCTTCCTGTATCTTTTCTCTCTTACTAACAAATATATATATATATATATATATATATATATATATATATATAATCCAATATTATATAATGTAATCTGATAGGGTAAAACATCTCCAATTGATATTTTGTCATCTCACCCAATTGATCAATTATTAGAGTTACCTTAAAATACTCTCTTGAACTAATAATTTATTAATTTGTCTCTTTATTAAAATAATTGATCTCTTCAGAGTTCTCCAGTTGCTCTATTGATCCTAATCCGTTAAGGACACCAAGCCTCCGCGCTCAACTACACACACCCTAAACAGGCCAAACAAATAAAAATAACACACGACGATGAAATAAATTAAAATGGTGTTACAACTCTCCCCCGATTAAAATATTGTCGTCCTCGAAAATGTACCTGTTGAAAACAGTTCGGGACACGACTCTCACATTCTGTTTTCCAACTCCAAGGTCAGACTTCCTCCGGCAGCTCCTCCCCAAGCTACTCTCACCTGAGGAGTCTCTTTTCCTCTAAGTTGCTCCATCTTGCGATCCTCGATCCTTATCGGCATCGCTTCCACAGTAAGATCATCTCGAATCTGCACTTCATCCCTCTGGATTACATGAGATGGATCATCGTCACTGAATTTTAAGTCTGTCTTCTGATTATTATGATAACTTTTCTGTCTACTCTGAGACGCTTTCATCTTTTCACAGATCATCTGAATTGCCTCAATAGTTTATTGCACAATCTTTGGCCCAAGCACAATAATCTCACCAGTTCTAAACCAACACAGAGGCGACCTACACCTCCTACCATACAAGCTTCCTAAGGTGCCATTCCAATGATTAGAATGGTAACTATTGGTATACATGAACTCAATCAATGGCCATGGAGCATCCCACGCACCACCTTTCTCTAACACACCGGCTCTCAATCAATCCTCCAACGGCGGAATAGTCCTCTCTGACTGACCATCGGTCTGTGGACGATAAGCCAAACTCAACTTCAACTTAGATCTCAAAGCTTCTTGCAAGCCCTTCCAGAATTCATAAGTAACCCTTGGATTTCCATCCGACCCTATGCTCGACGGACAACCATGCAGCTTCACAATTATCCTGATAAAAATCTCCGCCAGCTTGACAACGAAAAAATTGATATTAATTGGTATAAAATGTGCGTATTTCGTAAGTCGATCCACCACTACTCAAATAGCATCAAAGCCTCTCTCCGTATTTGGAAAACCAGTAACAAAGTCCATAGTAATATTATCCCCCTTACATTCCAGAATCTCCAACAGTTGCATCAACCCCGAAGGTTTCTGATGCTCCACTTTTGACTTTTGAAATGTCAAACAAGCATAACCAAACTGAGCTACATCTTTCTTCATACCGGACCACCAAAATAACCTCTTCAAGAATGCTCCGCTTAATCTTCCAGAACATCTGGAACACATACTTTATCACGAAACCTTATGAATTCGGAATTCTCCTCTGTTACCTTGGTTAATTAAAGTCAATCGACAACTACGCTTCCGATGCGCCACTCCGATTCTCCTTAATTACATCCAAAAGTCATTATTCACTTTAAGCATACCCAATCTAACACTCTCAGGTGTAGTTTCACAAACCATACTCAACTCTCTGAACCATTCAATTAATTCCAACTCTTTCAGCATAAGCATCAACATGTGCAATTACTTCCTGCTCAATGCGTCAAGCACTACATTTGCCATATCCGGATGATAACTCAAATCAAACTCAAAAATCCTTCAACAACTATTACCATATTCTCTGCCTCCTATTCAATCCCTTCTGATCAAACAAATACTTCCGACTCTTATGATCACTGAACACTTCAAACTTAGAGCCAACCAAATAATGTCTCCAAAATTTTCCAACACAAACACCACAGCGGCCAATTCCAAGTCATGCGTAGAATAATTCCTTTCGTGAACTCGCAATTGTCTCGAAGCATAGACAACAACTTGCCCATTAGGCATCAAGACTCCACCAAAGCCCCTGTTCGACGCATCACAATACACTACAAAAGATTCACTCAGATTAAACAAAAATCAACACTGGAGCAGTTGTCAACCTCTCCTTCAATTCCACAAAACTCTCCTCGCAAGTTACATCCTACACAAAGCTTGACCACTTTCAAGTCAATTGAGTCAAAGGTAATGCCAGCTTAGAGAAACCCTCGCCAAACTAACGGTAATAACCCGCCAATCCCTAAAAATTTCGCATCTCAGTAGTAGACTTCAGAGTCTCCTAATATAACGCAACATCAATCTTGGAAGGATCAACAGCAATCCCACCACTCGCATCTCACATGATTCATACACTCACCGTAATTCCCACTGGAATTACCCACCTGCACCAATACAGTTATCACATATACAACAATCCATTACTTTGCATTTATTAGTCATTAATGAAGTAATCCACACAAAAATATCGTTTATCATATTTCCTAGTATCACTTGATTCCCATGTTCTTATATACATATATATGTCCTCACTAGCTCACCATTGAAGCGTTTAAACATGCTAAACATAATTCATACACACTTTAAGGCATACAAGCCATTACTATCCTCTACGAAGCATCCTTGGTTAAATCATGGTCTCACATTACCATTTCCTATCACGTCACATAAATCGTCACTCCCGGGTCCCCTCCGATTTATCAAATCGGGTATCGAAATCAATATTTTTAACTTGTATCACGTAGGCTATCTTCACAGCTTTCTAACGGCTATCATTATGCCGCATTCGGACTTATGATCCAAAAGATATGGATTTCAACATATCACATAACATTATTCCCATTCATTTCCCACTAAATAATTTATCCCACATCATACCCTTAATTTCCACTTTTTATCGGGTAGAGGGTCATCCCAACTTTCCAATGATACCAAGAACGTCTCGATCCTAGTTACGGATCAAAAGTTATGAAGGAAACAAAACGAGACAATCTGCCTAGTTCGCTAGGCGAATCCCCGGCGAGCGTTCGCTTCCCTTCGCTAAGAGAAACTCAATAAACAGAACCAAAACGACACAAAGTTCGCTAGGCGAACACCGACGAACCTTCGCCTTGCTCTTCGCTGCAGGGTTCGCTCGATAACATTCGCTTTCCCTTCTCCCCTGTTCGCTAGGCGAACCATGCGAAATCCAGAAATTTCCAGCTTCGTACAGCAGATCCTTTGGGTCAATTTCCTCATCCCAAACACAACCAAACTCACAAATAAGCATTAATAGATGATTACCCATATATATCGATCATACAACCCGATTTATAACACAATTTATCCGTTTGATTCTTCGATTTTGCAAGAAAACTCATTTTCATCAAATTCCAACCAAAATCAACCCAAACAATCACATACATATACTTATATAATCGAGATATAATCGAAACTTCTCACCCTTACCTCGACTTTTGGACTGAATGCTTTTCCATTTTCCTCTTCCCTTCTCTCTTTCTCTCCTTTTCTTCCTCTTCCTGTATCTTTTCTCTCTTACTAACAAATATATATATATATATATATATATATATATATATATAATCCAATATTATATAATGTAATCTGATAGGGTAAAACATCTCCAATTGATATTTTGTCATCTCACCCAATTGATCAATTATTAGAGTTACCTTAAAATACTCTCTTGAACTAATAATTTATTAATTCGTCTCTTTATTAAAATAATTGATCTCTTCAGAGTTCTCCAGTTGCTCTATTGATCCTAATCCGTTAAGGACACCAAGCCTCCGCGCTCAACTACACACACCCTAAACAGGCCAAACAAATAAAAATAACACACGACGATGAAATAAATTAAAATGGTGTTACAACTCTCCCCCACTTAAAATATTGTCGTCCTCGAAAATGTACCTGTTGAAAACAGTTCGGGACACGACTCTCACATTCTGTTTTCCAACTCCTAGGTCAGACTTCCTCCGGCAGCTCCTCCCCAAGCAACTCTCACCTGAGGAGTCTCTTTTCCTCTAAGTTGCTCCATCTTGCGATCCTCGATCCTTATCGGCATCGCTTCCACAGTAAGATCATCTCGAATCTGCACTTCATCCCTCTGGATTACATGAGATGGATCACCGTCACTGAATTTTAAGTCTTTCTTCTGATTATTATGATAACTTTTCTGTCTACTCTGAGGCGCTTTCATCTTTTCATAGAACATCTGTATTGCCTCAATAGTTTATTGCACAATCTTAGGCCCAAGCACAATAATCTCACCAGTTCTAAACCAACACAGAGGCGTCCTACACCTCCTACCATACAAGCTTCGTAAGGTGCCATTCCAATGATTAGAATGGTAACTATTGTTATACGTGAACTCAATCAATGGCCATGGAGCATCCCACGCACCACCTTTCTCTAACACACCGGCTCTAAATCAATCCTCCAACGGCGGAATAGTCCTCTCTGACTGACCATCGATCTGTGGACGATAAGCCAAACTCAACTTCAACTTAGATCTCAAAGCTTCTTGCAAGCCCTTCCAGAATACATAAGTAACCCTCGGAGTTCCATCCGACCCTATGCTCGACGGACAACCATGCAGCTTCACAATTATCCTGATAAATATCTCTGCCAGCTTGACAACGAAAAAACTGATATTAATTGGTATAAAATGTGCGTCTTTCGTAAGTCGATCCACCACTACTCAAATAGCATCAAAGCCTCTCTCCGTATTTGGAAAACCAGTAACAAAGTCCATAGTAATATTATCCCCCTTACATTCCGGAATCTCCAACAGCTGCATCAACCCCGAAGCTTTCTGATGCTCCACTTTTGACTTTTGAAACGTCAAACAAGCATAACCAAACTGAGCTACATCTTTCTTCATACCGTACCACCAAAATAACTTCTTCAAGAATGCTCCGCTTAATCTTCCGGAACATCTGGAACACGTACTTTATCACGAAACCTCATGAATTCGGAATTCTCCTCTATTACCTTGGTTAATTAACGTCAATCGACTACTATGCTTCCGATGCGCCACTCCGATTCTCCTTAATTACATTCAAAAGTCATTATTCACTTTAAGCATACCCAATCTAACACTCTCAGGTGTAGTTTCACAAACCATACTCAACTCTCTGAACCATTCAATTAATTCCAACTCTTTCAGCATAAGCATCAACATGTGCAATTACTTCCTGCTCAATGCGTCAACCACTACATTTGCCATATCCGAATGATAACTTAAATCAAACTCAAAAATCCTTCAACAACTATTACCATATTCTCTGCCTCCTATTCAATCCCTTCTGATCAAACAAATACTTCCGACTCTTATGATCACTGAACACTTCAAACTTAGAGCCAACCAAATAATGTCTCCAAAATTTTCCAACACAAACACCACAGCGGCCAATTCCAAGTCATGCGTAGAATAATTCCTTTCATGAACTCGCAATTGTCTCGAAGCATAGACAACAACTTGCCCATTAGGCATCAAGACTCCACCAAAGCCCCTGTTCGACGCATCACAATACACCACGAAAGATTCACACAGATTAAACAAAAATCAACACTGGAGCAGTTGTCAACCTCTCCTTCAATTCCACAAAACTCTCCTCGCAAGTTACATCCTACACAAAGCTTGACCACTTTCAAGTCAATTGAGTCAAAGGTAATGCCAGCTTAGAGAAACCCTCGCCAAACTTACGGTAATAACCCGCCAATCCCTAAAAACTTCGCATCTCAGTAGTAGACTTCGGAGTCTCCTAATATAACGCAACATCAATCTTGGAAGGATCAACAACAATCCCACCACTCGCATCTGACATGATTCATACACTCACCGTAATTCCCACTGGAATTACCCACCTGCAACAATACAGTTATCACATATACAACAATCCATTACTTTGCATTTATTAATCATTAATGAAGTAATCCACACAAAAATATCGTTTGTCATATTTCCTAGTATCACTTGATTCCCATGTTCTTATATACATATATATGTCCTCACTAGCTCACCATTGAAGCGTTTAAACATGCTAAACATAATTCATACACACTTTAAGGCATACAAGCCATTACTATCCTCTACCAAGCATCCTTGGTTAAATCATGGTCTCACATTACCATTTCCTATCACGTCACATAAATCGTCACTCTTGGGTCCCCTCCGATTTATCAAATCGGGTATCGAAATCAATATTTTTCACTTGTATCACGTAGGCTATCTTCACAGCTTTCTAACGGCTATCATTATGCCGGATTCGGACTTATGATCCAAAAGATATGGATTTCAACATATCACATAACATTATTCCCATTCATTTCCCACTAAATAATTTATCCCACATCATACCCTTAATTTCCACTTTTTATCGGGTAGAGGGTCATCCCAACTTTCCTATGATACCAAGAACGTCTCGATCCTAGTTACGGATCGAAAGTTATGAAGGAAACAAAACGAGACAATCTGCCTAGTTCGCTAGGCGAATCCCCGGCGAGCGTTCGCTTCCGTTCGCTAAGCGAAACTCAATAAACAGAACCAAAACGACACAAAGTTCGCTAGGCGAACACCGACGAACGTTCGCCTTGCCCTTCGCTGCAGGGTTCGCTCGATAACGTTCGCTTTCCCTTCGCCCCTGTTCGCTAGGCGAACCATGCGAAATCCAGAAATTTCCAGCTTCGTACAGCAGATCCTTTGGGTCAATTTCCTCATCCCAAACACAACCAAACTCACAAATAAGCATTAATAGATGATTACCCATATATATCGATCATACAACCCGATTTGTAACAGAATTTATCCGTTTGATTCTTCGATTTTGCAAGAAAACTCATTTTCCTCAAATTCCAACCAAAATCAACCCAAACAATCACATACATATACTTATATAATCGAGATATAATCGAAACTTCTCACCCTTACCTCGACTTTTGGACTGAATGCTTTTCCATTTTCCTCTTCCCTTCTCTCTTTCTCTCCTTTTCTTCCTCTTCCTGTATCTTTTCTCTCTTACTAACAAATATATATATATATATATATATATATAATCCAATATTATATAATGTAATCTGATAGGGTAAAACATCTCCAATTGATATTTTGTCATCTCACCCAATTGATCAATTATTAGAGTTACCTTAAAATACTCTCTTGAACTAATAATTTATTAATTCGTCTCTTTAGTAAAATAATTGATCTCTTCAGAGTTCTCAAGTTGCTCTATTGATCCTAATCCGTTAAGGACACCAGCCTCTGCGCTTAACTACACACACCCTAAACAGGCCAAACAAATAAAAATAACACACGACGATTAACTAAACTAAAATGGGGTGTTACAATTGGTCCTCACACTTTCCAAGTCACTTTCTAGGTCATGGACATCCGGGCAGCCTACAACTTTTTATTAGGAAGACCTTGGATACACGAAGCTGGGGCAGTCACTTCGACACTACACCAGAAGCTGAAGTTCGTCAAGAATGACACGCTAATCACAGTCTATGGAGAGCAGGCCTTAATCATAAGAAACTTATCATTATTCTCCTGCGTAGAACTTGAGGAGGTTGTTGGAACCCAGTTTCAAGCACAGTCAATGAACGATGAGAATCAACCAGAAAAACGGACGTCGATTTCCTCATACAAAGGCGCTCTCAAAGTAATCGAGGGTAACGACGCAAAAGGATGGGGATAACTCATAATTCCTAAGGATAACAAGACAAAGAAAGGTCTTGGTTTCTCCTCAGCCTGTACCCAGACTGCCACGAAAGATGAAAGTGTTCATCCCATTCAGAACTTCTTCCACAGCGGAGGCCTCCTCCACCTAGTGTCTCAAGAGGTACATACCATCGATGAAAGCTACTCGTCTGATACAGATGAGGAATGGAAATCGTATCTCAACGACAACGGTTATATGTCTCAGGAAGAAGCTCACATGTCGTTCTGTTTTCCCACTCAGGGCCCGAGATATATACCGAGATCAGACGTTCGAATGATCTATGGAGATTGTGATCCTGAAGGATGTCGTACTCCACCCAATTCATTAAAGGAAGACGGTCTAATGAAAGACAATTGTGGCTATGATTCCCTGGATGACTTGCCTATCTGGAAGCCGTGCACAGAAGACTTGGGGCAAAAGAGTCAGCCAAAAGATGCCTATCAGCTGGGCAATATTGAAAGAAATACCCACGTCCCCACAGAGTCATGGGACCATTACTCGGGACATTTCAAAGATATCCAGCACAACGATGAATCTGCAAAGACTGCGGGACTAGAATTCATCAACTATGCTTTTCTTGAGATCAACGTCATTGAGAAGGATGACGCCTTTATTCCCACAGAAATATGGGACACCTTAGGACAGCCGAATGCCAAGTACGACTTCCTGGTCAAGTACACCGCTCCTGAAAGCTATCGTATCAGGCTCGAAGACATCCAGCCAACTGGATGGGGGTGATCGGCCTGAGAGTGAAAACACTATGCAAGACACAGCTGAAGAATCCTCCTATGACAACTCTGCATGGGAAGAAAACTCCAACGATCCAGCTCCGCCAGAAATCAGCGTCATTTCTGAGGACCATCAAGAAGGAAGGTACCAGACTTTGTGATTCACCGAGGAGTTCACTGCCAATGGGTTGCTGTCGATGTCCTGAAAGTCGTCCATAAGTCTAAGTAATTGCCATCTTCGTTTTAACCTTTCACCCCGCCCAGGTGAAACAGATGTTTTTATAGGGCTCACCTTTCTGTAAATTTCCCTCTTCGCTTTGCCCAAAGTGACAGAGTTTTGTTTTATAGGGCTTTATTTCAATAATCGACAAATAATAAATAAAATAACGTCGTTCTGTCATTCCTGCATTTATTGTTGTTTTCTTTTTTCACTTTTTCAGAAAATGGTAATCCTAAAACAGCCCAAAATAAAAACAAGCATTTTCAAAAAAAAATACACTGCACACGTTCTTGCATTCTCTTTATCTCTTCTAAAAACAAATCATCACGTCATGAAGATTGCTTATTTTAAACCCCGTTAAAACACGCGATCAAATGCCTTCTCCCAACTTTGAATTCTCGGTATTTGGAGCTGAAGAAGAAGAGTACACGGAAATTCCAGAAGAGGTCTCCCGACTACTCAGGCAAGAGGAAAGGTCCATTAAACCTCACAAAGAGCCGTTGGAAACAGTTAACTTGGGATCAGAGGAAGAAAAGAATGAAGTCAAGATTGGGGCACTACTCAGTCCAACTGTCAAAGAAAGATTGATTGAACTTCTCAAAGAATTTCCCGATGTATTTGCTTGGTCCTATCAGGACATGCCAGGGTTGGATACCAGCATCGTGGAACATCATCTACCATTGAAATCAGAATGTCCGCTGGTGAAACAGAGATTGAGACGGACTCACCCGGCCATGGCCATCAAAATCAAAGAGGAAGTGTAGAAACATATCAATGCGGGTTTCCTTGCCACCTCAGAATATCCTCATTGGTTAGCCAACATAGTGCCAGTTTCGAAAAAGGACGGAAAAGTCAGAATTTGTGTAGACTATAGGGATCTGAATAAAGCAAGTCCAAAGGATGACTTCCCCTTACCACACATGGATATGCTGGTTGACAGTACAACAAAGTTCAAAGTCTTCTCCTCCGTTGATGGATTCTCGAGCTATAATCAGATCAAAATGGCACCGGAAGACATGGAGAAAACTTCATTCATCACCCCATGGGGCACCTTTTTTTACAAGGTAATGTCGTTCGGTTTGAAGAACTCCGGGGCAACCTATCAAAGGGACATGACTACTCTGTTTCACGACATGATGCACAAAGAAATTGAAGTATATGTCGATGACATGATTGCCAAATCTAAAACAGAGGAGGAGCATATGACCCACTTGGCAAAGCTATTCGAGCGTCTGAGAAAGTACAAACTCCGCTTGAATCCCAACAAATGTACATTCGGTGTTCGCTCAGGAAAACTTTTAGGGTTCATCGTCAGCCCAAAGGGAATTGAGGTTGATCCTGACAAAGTCAAGGCCATTCAAGAAATGCCTTCACCAAAGACTGAAAAACAAGTCAGAGGATTTCTAGGACGTCTAAATTACATTTCAAGGTTTATATTCCTCATGACCGCAACATGTGCGCCAATCTTCAAATTACTCAGAAAGAATCAAGACTGTGTATGGACAGAAGATTGCCAAAAAGCCTTCGACAGTATCTAGGAATATTTGTTGAATCCACCTATTTTGTCTCCTCCAGTAGAGGGAAGACCACTGATCATATACCTAACAGTCTTGGAAGACTCTATGGGTTGTGTACTTAGACAACAAGACGAAACCAAAAGAAAAGAGTCTTCCATTAACTACTTAAGCAAGAAATTCACCGATTGTGAAACTCGGTACACTATGATTAAGAAGACTTGCTGTGCATTGGCTTGGGCAGCCAAACATCTCCGCCAGTACATGATTCATCACACTACTTGGTTAATCTCCAAAATGGATCCGATCAAGTATGTCTTTGAAAATCCTGCTCTCACGGGAAGAATCGCCTGTTGGCAGATGTTATTATCAGATTACGACATCGAGTACCATGCTCAAAAAGCCGTCAAAGGGAGTATTTTAGCCGATCATTTGGCTCATCAGCCGATTGACGATCAGGAATCAGTTGGGTTTGACTTCCTAGACGAAGATGTCATGTATGTAAAAATGAAAGATTGCGATGAACCGCTACCCAGTGAAGGGCCAGAACCAGGTTCCCAATGGGGACTAATTTTTGACGGGGTTGCCTGTGAGAGCAAGAATTGTCTCTACAAATCAAACTATGTTTTAACGATAACAATACGTATTTGTTAAAGAACCATTTTATGTTCTAACGTGTGTTGTGTGCATATCATAATTATAGAAGATATCAGATCCAACAAGCATCAGCCAGATGAGCGCAATTGATAACATGCGATGTTACTATGTGTGACACAAGTCACAAGAAGCAAGAACGCTTCTGTATCTGATCATGATCAGTCAGATCCAAGGATGCTGATATTGTTGTTGCAATGCTCTTATGGATGCTCTCTGATAAGTGGTCGAGATTCTAAAGAATGTGAAACTTCTAAAGAAGATAATCTTCCGGAGAACCAAAGTGTTGAAGACTTTTATGACTTGAAGTTCTGAAGGCGGAAGGCTCTGAAGACCAAGTGCAGAAAGACTCTGAAGACTATGTGTTCTAAAGATTAAGGTTCCAAAGGCCAAGTACTGAAGACTCTGAAGAAAGATTCCTAATGGACAAGTTCTGAAGTTTCGGAAGACTTGAAGAAGTAAAGGATAACGCTCTTAAAGACTAGTGTTGAATTTTTGAAGACTGATTCCTAATGGACTTCTTCAAATGACTGAAGACTTGACGTATCAGATATCCTGTTGTAAAGGATAACGCTCTTAAAGACAAGTGTTGAAGTTCTAAAGACTGATTCCTAATTGACTTCTTCAAGTGACTGAAGACTTGACGTATCAGATATCTTGTTAAGAAGGCTCTACTCATGCTTCATCAATTTACCATCAGAAGCCTCTGAAGTTTGGAAATTAAATATTATCGTTGTGAACGACTGTAGACACTGCTCAAGAAGGATATATCTCATCACTTCTCCCACAGCAAAAGGAGATGTGTCAGTACAGCTATTTATTACACAACGTCTCTTTTCCAACAGCCAACGGTATTTCAAACAGCTATATTTCTACTGGGCTATTTAAAGGAAAAAGTTCTCACTTCTGTGATATCGATTTGATGAACATCAAAATGGATGGTTCATTTACAAATTGATCAAGTCATTGTGTGAAGATAGCAACAACGACGAGTTCTCGTTGTAACACTTTGAATATCCAATGCTGTCATAAATTTACACATGGCCATTGTTGTTAATGCTTAAAGATCAAATCAACACAACAACAACAATTTGGAACAGAAGTTGTTGATGAAGAAGACAACATTGAAAATCAGTCAAGTCATCAACCACCTTCTCGTCAGTGCTACATTGAAGATCTGAAGCAAGGAGTTGTTGCTCAAAGCTTGCTCACCCCAGAAGACGAAGAAGAAGAAGATCTACAAGATGTCAACAATTGTCAAATCAATATACATTGTTGTAGTTTCTTAGAATAGCAAGGATTTGCTGCTCAGATCTTGCTTGAACACTTGTGTGTTCTTTGTACTAAAACATAGGAGTTATCTGTTTGTTAAGAAGCATTATTTTAATCTCGTGTATGACTAATTCTTGGTGAATTAGGATTCCTTGAGTGGTCTATGTGACCGGAGACTTGAGAAGACGTTGGCGAGATGTCATTGTGGTAAATCCTGAAATAGGGTCAATAATAGTCATATCTCAAAGAGGATCATATGTTGATCAGACTCTTGTGGGATCCCTGATGGAACTCATTGTAATTCCTACAGTGTACGTTATATCCTAATTGGATCCCTGAACGGTTCACTGAGAGAGATGCCTCAAGGGATCATTGGATGGTTTGGAAACTTGAGATGACAATGACGTAAGTCACTGTGTTCCTTGAGCGATCCTGGGTGGATCAGAGGCTTGAGATGACAATGGCGCGACTCATTGTGGGTGAGTCACAGTGCGGCTATGCAGATTGTTAGTCACCGGCTGTTGCCCATGCATCTGTAATCGAGACTGATTATAGTGGATTAAGTCCTTGTGTTCAAGGCGAAATCACCTGAGGAGGGTGGACTGGATTAACCCTTGAGGTGAACCAGGATATATCGTGTGTTCTTTACTCTTATGCTTAATGTCTTCGTTTATGTTTCTATATTGAGTACCAGAACCACACATGAGAAAGTCAGAACCTTGCAGCTCAACTCTGACAAGCTTCCGCACTGCAAGTTCTGAGAAACGTATTTATGTTCAGACTCCTGCTGGTTCTTATGCCTCACGCATAGCCAGTCTGAATATAACTCCACCAATTAGAGTCTCTCAACAAACTCTGATGTTATCCTAAGTGGATTAACGACAAGAAGAGAAAAGTTCTTAAAAGAGTAAATACACAATTCAAACCCCCCTTTCTCGTGTCTTTCTCGCACCTTCACTTGGTATCAGAGCACCGGTTCTGTTATTGATGGATATCAAACACTTAACAGTGTCAGAAAAAATCCAGATGTGGTACTCTTGGCAAGATTGAAATCCACTTACAAATTTTTGTAACAGGTTAGAAGGTGACTGTGTACAAAATTGTAATCAATCAGATAACTCGTGCAAACCACTGATTCTAGAAGCTTTGTAGTTGTCAAACAACTAAACCTTCCTCACTTAAAGCCTTGTTGAAGATTAAAGAATCAGTCGATCAGATAGACTCATCAGATAAGAAGTGGTATCTGTTAAATGTTCATCTCAGAAGATACGTGTGGATGAAACATTTATTTTGCTCAAGGAGTAAACTATGTTGAAGTCAGAAATAAGAAGATTTCAAACCTTTAGAAATCTCTCAACATCTGAATCCTGAATGATCAAAAGTTAAAAGACTCAATGAAGAACTAAATATTACCTTCATGAAAGCTGGTCAGAATCCTAAAGAAGTCAGAATGCAAGTGAATCTTGAAGAATCTAAGAACCGTCAACAGTTCACTCCGACAAGGAAAGATCAGAGTCAAGACGGAAGTACATTCAGATAAGACTGTAAAAATCTCAGGTACTATCTTTCCCTCATTTGTGACTCAGTTTCATAATAACAACCAGAATCTTTTTATCAAACTTTTTGTTGCTAAAAAGTGATTAGAAAATGTTTAAATCCTTTGTCCTTTTCGTATGTGTTCACAAATGCTAATTGAAATAGTTAAAGTAAAAATAGTCGCATATGAAAGATTCTCCTCATCAGGTCATTCACCCTGCTTGACCGCATCTTATAACCCATAAGTACACTCCAGATCTAACTCTTTCTCTCTTAGAGTACCTCCACCTAACCCAGTTAGACTAGGAAACTTTAATGTTCAATTAAATTGAACGACTCTCGTTAGACCATTTTTGTATCCAAATCTCAACTATCCAAATTTCCATGATCTACGCCTATTGAGTAGTGTCTGTTTAGCTATGAAATAGGGAAACGTGCTACCATGACCATATTAGTTCATCACCTAGGAAATAGCATCTAAACCTGGCATGGTCGTGTTCTGACAAGTCAGGATTCTCTTCTAGTATTGAAAATAGTGAAAAATCCTATTTTACTATGCGCTGATTAATGACTAATAAATAAAAACCTTGAAATTAGAAAGCATGTCCTTTTGTCTCCTCTTAGAATTAATGACTTCACAATGTAGTTACTGCATCCACCTAACTTGTGCTTAGAATAAAGCGCATGCATATCTCTTTGATATTCCCTAGAATAACAGACTGCTTGTCTATCCTCCTCCTTTAGATTACCCCTAAGAATTCCAGTCTTCTTAAGTCATTCTCAGTTATTAACCCAGTCGCTTCAAACTCCTCCATCCATCTATTTAAAGTCATAAATAATTCTAGAAATTTTCTCCTCTATCTCTTATTCCCAACCTTCTTTTCACCCTGAGCGCAATCTAAGAATGACTCCAAGAACCTTTTATGGCAATGATGATCTCCTTGAAGTCATCAATGATAAACGACCAAATCCAACAGATACTGATCAGGATTTTCATCTTGGTATTCACTTTCAAAATTGGAATGGATACCTACATATGCTAAGAGGCTCAATTTATCCGAACCTCTTAAAAACCTTTTGAATTAATGCCTCTGTTAGCAGTAATGGTCTGATTATCTCCTCTGACATTTATGGTTTCCCAGTCACCATCAACGCCACAAAAATCTCTGAAGCCATTAACTGTCCACTAGGAGGTGTCACTCCCAACCATGCATTCATTCGATGCACCTCCGATGCTGAAATGCACTATATGTTTAATAGAGGATGTGCCTTTGAACCTACGGAACCTGAAAAGCTTTTGCCTATTGCTAGAGGTTGGTTTAAGTTCATCTTAACAAATATTAAACTTCGTAATACGAACAAAGATTTTCTGTATCATGATGACAAGCTTCTCATCATGTGCCTTCTTAGGGGAACTCCTATTGATTTGTCTCAAATCATCTTTGACCATCTTAAAGAATCTATTCTTATGTCAAGATTAGTAGAAAAATCCTTCATTCCTTACGAAAGAGTCTTATCTGAAGTACTCTTCAGAGTAGAAATTGTGCAAGTAATCTGCAGAATTCAGTGTGGACCAGGCACTGCTCTGAGTAGGAACTTTTTTGAAACCTGTGACAGCAGATGTTAGAAGATTACCTGTCATTATTAGACTAAGTCATTAGTATGCAGTGGTTCATTAAGTTTACATGCTCATACTGTGTAATTGCTAATTAAATCAATGAAGTATATGCTACTTTCAATTCTTTATGCCTACATCCATGTATGTGTACTCATTAGATATATAAAATAAATATTCTTGAAAGAAGAAAACATGTTTCTATTTTTTTTGCACTCATTGCGAATCCTTGACTCTTGTCAAGAATTAATTAGAGAATTCTATGCGTGATCTCTTGGTCTTTCCAAGAATGATAAACTGTTGGACTCAGTGCTAGTATTAATTCCTATCCTTAGTCATATCTAGCTTAAAATGTCTAGGAGATGACAAATCTGACGGTTGGAGTCACGAGCATTTATTTGACTCTCTCTATACGTTGCCTACTTAAGGCACCTTGTTCACTCATCGATCCTTCATTCCAAACCATCTCAGCCAGTGCCTCTCTTTAGTATTCCATCTAGAATGTCCACCTCCCATCCAAAACCTACTAAGAGTGAAAACTCTGAGTTAAGAGTCCTAAATGAATTCTCTGTAAACACCAGTTCTCTCAAAGAACTTGGCTTCACAAGAACTTCGTCCAAATTAAGTTGTCAGAAATGGGAAGGTTATCTTGAGATGCTTCCAGGTCTCATTTACACAGATCTTATTAAATAATTCTGGGAAAATGCCAATGTGTTTTCTAACCTGTTTGACCAGCATATCATTCAGTCAGCTGTCTCTGGAATTCCAGAAGTAATTAATCCCTCTGTCATTGCACATGCAATCAAGTGCGATGAAAACGGTGACACCATTAAAGACTACAAGGAAAGAAAAATCTTCAATGATCTCATCTACAAAATTCATTGTGGAAATGGTCCCTCCAACTGCGTCTCCACACTCAAACCCTCAGCTAAAGTCTGGAACAGAATAATGGAAACAAACCTTCGACCTAGAGAAGTAGGAGAACAAGTGCTAACCCATTCTGATAGAATATTCATCTTCTTTCTGATCTACAGAAGGAAAATAAACCTTCCACTAACTATGTTCAATCACTTGAAAGAACGAATTCTTTTGTCTAAAGACAAACCCTCTCTCAGCATTCCGTATGAAAGGGTCATATCTCGTGTCCTTGAAATTCAGGATGTGATCTCTAGATTTGAACACGATGGAGCAACCAAAGAATGTCCCCCCATGAATTATGCGGAATTCTTTGGAATTCCCAAAAGGATAATAGGACAGGTATATGATTAGTTCTGCTCTATGTTTTATCTCTTATTGCTTATGATATTTTATGTTGATTTATCTTCACTTCATGTATAATCACTAATGAATCAATGACATTACCTTATGTGTTGGGTACTCTAACTACTTTAATTAAATATGTGCCTTCAATATCTATGTCTTGATTATCTTGAAAGATTAAGCTCAACCTATGCTTTGAACTTTAAAACTATTTTGCGATGTTGTGTTGATGCTTCTATCTAGTTGTTCATAAAAGAAAATGCTATAATCTCTCAGATGCTCTAAGCCTTCAATTGATAATCAGTGGATTCCTTCTAAATTGTCCTTCAAATGAATATGCTATAATTAAAGATGTTTACCACTCAATGATTTTGATTGATCTTAACTGCTCAAATGCTACTTCAATGATTCAATGGTGTTTCTATTCCTTATCATATCAAGTATACTTAATGCTTCAATAGGAGAAATATATGATATTGATTGGAAAGAGAAAATACATGCTTAAATGCTCATATGCTCTAAACTTTTTGATGATGTCAAAAAGGGGGAGAAATATATGATTTTGATTGGAAAGAAGAAATCTTAAATAAAAGAAAGAATGCAACTCAAACAAGTAATCAATCATATAAAATGTGTTACTATTAACGTTTGTTGTTTGATGTTTATCCGAGGAACTCTGAACAAGTTCACTAGGCATTCTAAGAACAGGTTAAGAAAGAAGAACTCTGACAGACGTTCTCAAAGACTGTTTGTTCACATGATCAACCCAGTACTGTTCAGAAGTTGTGAACTTTTTGAAAGTCAAAGTTTATCGTGATCTCTGTCACACTTGGCTCAGAAGTTGTGAGCTGTCTGAGAATATGAGGTTCAGAACGTAAAAATCAGAAGAAGAAGGAAAACTCTGAAAGCAATCAAGACAAAGTATACATTTCAAGATGCTCACTCAGAAGATTTGTGCAGATCAGAAGTCAAAGAACTGTCTGAAGATCTGGATTAAAAATCCAAAAAGAAGTAGTTCTGATGTTTACCAAGAACCAATTAAAAGTGAAAACGATTTGGTATCAGATTAAATCAACAATTGGTAATCAGATTCAGTACAAAAAGATTGGTATCAGACTCGGTCTGCAGTAATATCGATCAGAGCAAAGTTGTGAATCATTGTCAAAAATACCTTTATTGGTATCAATTTCAGCACACTAAGAAAATACCCTTCAAGTGGTATGAGAAGAATTCCTTCACTTGGTATCACACTCAACATACTCTAGTGCAAGACTCAGCACATCACGTGATATTAGACTAAAATCAAATCATGAGTACCAGATTCAGAATCAAGCGTTGATGGATCACAAAAGAATTAAACCGTTTAATTGGTATCTGATCAAAAATCAAGCCTTGATGAACCACTGAGTTATGACCATAACTAGGTTCTGAGATGAAGACCTATTTTCAAAAGTCAAACTCTGAAAAAGTCACGATCTACATTGGTGTTTAAAATCTTACCATCCTGAATCATGATTCTGAAGATCCCAATATCTGACTTATAGAAATTAGGGGGAGACTACCCTGAAGATTCAACTGCAAAATCTAAAATCTTCACAAAGTCTGAAACTTAGGGGGAGTTTCTTAAACGACAGTGTCTGTCTCTGACGAATAGCGAGGCTATGTTATCAGATAAGAACTGATCTGTTTATGCTTAAATGAATCTGCTGAAAAGTAGAAATGCTTCAGAAGTCTCTGAAGATTACAAGGTCTGATACGACTATAAAGGAACTGAGTTCTAAAGATCTGAAGATGGAAGTTCCGATGAACTAGTCCAAATGCTGAAGACTCTCTATTTTCTTAAAGACAAGAAAGAGAAGTAGTCATTTTCTATTCTTTGTTCTGGAAACTCAAGGTGTTATTCTGTATGTCTTTGGATCATATAAGATTCTAGATGATCACAGATAAAACTTTGAGGAAAACACATTCAGGGGGAGCTGTTGTCCCAAACTCTGAATATGTTCTGTTTGGTGATTACCCTGTATAAAGTGTTCAATCAAAATACTTGGTTTTGTCATCATCAAAAAGGGGGAGATTGTGAGAGCAAGAATTGTCTCTACAAATCAAACTATGTTTTGATGATAACAATATGTATTTGTGAAAGAACCATTTTATGTTCTAACGTGTGTTGTATGCAGATCATAATTATAGAAGATATCAGATCCAACAAGCATCAGCCAGATGAGCGCAATTGATAACATGCGAAGTTACTATGTGTGACACAAGTCGCAAGAAGCAAGAACGCTTCAGTATCTGATCGTGATCAGTCAGATCCAAGGATGATGATATTGTTGTTGCAATGCTCTTGTGGATGCTCTCTGATAAGTGGTCGAGATTCTGAAGAATGCGAAGCTTCTGAAGAAGATAATCTTTCGGAGAACCAAAGTGCTGAAGACTCTTATGACTTGAAGTTCTGAAGGCGGAAGGCTCTGAAGACCAAGTGCAGAAAGACTCTAAAGACTTATGTGTTATGAAGATTAAGGTTCCAAATAAAGAAACGAAAAACACCAGAAAGGGGGTTTGAATTGGGGTTTTTCTCAAAAACACTAAAAATAAAAAGACACGTTGGTTATCCTGGTTCGTTTGAACTCAAACTACTCCAGTCCACCCGCCAAGGTGATTTCGCCTCTCTCTCTTGAGGACATAATCCACTAACCAAAAAGGATTACACAATCACAAAGACAACTGTCAATGTCTTCTTGAGTTTTAACCACAGCTTGGTTCTCAAGGAATAAAAGTTACAAAAACATGTATGACAAAAATGCTTCTAAAAAGCAGTATCACAACTGTGATATATTACACAATATTTTTTGAACAAAGATATGAAAGAGAATGATTGTATGATTGCAAGTTGTTGTTGTGTCTTCATCATTCCACGATCCCCTTTTTATAGATGAGGATATTGATCCATTGGAATTTATTTTTGGATGTTGATAAAAGTCTTTTAATGAGCTTTCCAAAAATACAGATTTGGTCTGATTTTAGCAAATACTCCTTGATACTCTTTAAATGATTTGAAACGCATCAGAGAGTATCTTGAAGTTCTGGATCATCAGAGTCTTATAATTACAGCTGGTGCCGATAGCGTGATACTTCTATATCAGAACTTCGCTTGTTCAGATCTTTGTTAGTGCAGAATGTGTTCAAGATCTTTTGCTTTCGAATCAGAATTTCTTCACTCTTGTAGTAAAACTTCTTGTTTTTGTATTAGAACTTCCCTACACATTAGAATAAATAATTAGGGATAATTTTGTTCTAAATAATAATATAGTATTTGTTATCATCAAAACTATTTGAATTGTTCAATTCTTGTTCTAACAATCTCCCCCTTTTTGATGATGATAAAAACTCATATTTTGATAATAATTTTTTAAAAAACATAGAGTATTAGATACTCCCCCTGAGTTGAAGACTTCCCTGAGGATGTTTGGTTGGAGCTTTGGAAGGAAGTTCTGATGGTCATTTTCCTGCTTGCTTGACAATATGTGAAAACATAAATTGTTAAAATGTTCGAGACATAGTCCCGGTGCACTGTTATATTTCAAAATATTTTACGTTCTCCCCCTTTTTGTCATTAATCAAAAAGCAACACAAAAACACATAAAAATATCAAAATAGATTCATTGAATATAAGCAGATAGCAGCATAAACAACAGAAGCGGAACAAAAAAGAACTAAGGTTGAGGTGCAGGTGGAAGTCGTGTGAACAATGCTTCCAGAAGACTTTTGATCTGATTGGCTGATTCTTCTTACTTGCCAAGCATCCCCTTAATTTCGGCATTTGTTTCATCCTGTTTATCCAAACGTTTCTTGACAGCCTCGTTTTCTTTCTTCAACTCATCCAGAGTTTTCAGCACTAGAGAGGATGGAGTTGAATCAGAAGATACCAAAACCTCATAGCTTTTTGTAGAATCTTTTTCCGGAGAAGCTTCTGCTGACTTACCTTGGTCTTCAGCAATGACCAAAGTTTGATGTTCAGAAGTTGGTTCCTGAATATCTGAATCCATAGGGACTTTCCAGCCTAAATGATGAATGGGTTTCTGTTCCCAGAACTTTAGAACTTGTTCCTTGAAGATCTTCAGATGATCGCAGAAGTTCTGTTGAGCTATTTCATAGCTGAGTTCCTTCATCTTCTGAGATTCAGTATTAAACCATTTTCTGAACTTAGTCCAGAGATAGTCAGAAGCAGTTGAATTCAGATTCTCCACATAACCCTGCTTCAGAAAATTGACCCATTCCTGCATTTCTGCCTTGAATGCCAATAGAGAGTTACCAACATCTGTTTTGGATGTTTTTGGTTTTGGTTTGGGAATGGCTATTTTATGAGAAGATGAGGCAAGTTTGTCTAGAGCTTCTAAGTCAACTATGGTTCTGAGAGGGTCTTCTAAGAGGTTTGTTGAAGGAGGAGAGTCAGAAATAAGAATGGGAGAGGTAGGTGATGTATTTTCTAGAGTGGTGACATCTTGTGTGGGACTGGTGAGGATATGTGATGGTTGAAGGGTGTAGCGGGGAAATTTGTGAGTGTAAGCTATTGATTAACTTAACTCAAAAATCAACAAGAGTCGCCACCACACTTTTATTTTTATCCAAAGAGGAAAGGAAAAAAAGATCGAACAAAACCTAAAGAGTTCTAACAGAACAAAGAGATAAAGGGTAAGGGGGTTGGTTATGTAAAGGGAAGGTTTTACGCATCCAATACATCTATAGTACTCTATAGGAGCCCTTTGATGTATTCATGCTTTTGGTCTGAAAATGGTTTGCTTGTAAAGAGATTGAGCAGATGAGAGGAGAATTATTTTTTAAGATTTTTATGTTTGGAGAGACTTATCGTCTCATGCCTACGTACCCACGATGTGCAATGTAGGATAAAAACCTCGTAGTTCATGGTATAAAGAATGAAAATTATTGGTTATGGTTTATTTTATCTTCAAAAAGACAACCTGTCATTCTCAAGAGAGAATATTCAACTAATTACCCAAAGGTATGGGAAAGAGACATTTGCTTCACATTAAGATGGAGGATTTGCTTGGATTAACATCAACAAGACTAATCACTTCAACATCTAAGTGGAAAATGACCATACTTTCAACAAAATACCCTGGTTAGGAGTTTTATATCTCATCAAAAAAATGACTCATGTCTAATTCTTTTTGAAAAAGTTTAAAAGAAGAAAGTGCATAAAAGCACAAAAAAAATTTGGATAAGTTTTGTATTTTTTTATGTCTTTTTTAAATGGTCAAAGCATGATTAACATTGATTGACATTTATTTATGAAGACAAAGTTTGAAAAATCACTTGACCAAAGTCAAGGTTTTATTATGAAAGCGGTTTTAAGTTTGAAAACAAGAAGGTTTTGAAAAAGAGAGGAAGTTTTGAAAATTTAAGAATGGGGAGGAGAAGAAGTGACTATCCTAGTGCGTAAAATAAAAGCTAGGGGAAAGAAAGATTAACCAAAATGGAGCCACTTAAAAGCAATATTAAAAGAATTCCATCCTTAAGTAAATTGGCCAAATAAAGGCAAGTCTTCCATCAATACTCCAATCAAAGGGATAAGAAGTCCTAATTCTAGGTCCATAAGTCCAATATTACTTCAAAAGAGGTCCATAAAGAGATCACTCCAAAGCATAGGATAGTAACCAATAGTCCAAAATGAAGAGAATTAAGTTTTTTATGGTTTTGGCCTTTATTAATATTTTTGGTCCAAGTGGACAAAGAGAAAAAGGCATAAGCATAAACATGCGTCCAACGGACAAAGGAAAAATTACGGAAGCATAAACATGTGTCCAACGGACAAAGGAAAAATTGCGGAAACATAAACATGATATGAAATGATAATAATGAAGCATAAAAAATAAAAGAGATAGGGAGCGAGAAGGAAACATAAACAAAATTAATATAATAATATTGTTAGTAAGTTAGTGATTAGTTGTTAGTGTTAGTGATCAATAACAATTGAATAATTGCACTTAGGTCAAAGTTGATGAAACTCATAAGAGGATTGATAAGACCAAAGCCTCCTAACAACAAGTTTCATGAGTTGTGAACAATAAGACAAATAATCAACCATTCTTGATGGTTTCCGATACGGGACATATATTGCGCTACGTTAAGCAATCGCCGAGTAATTTACGGAGTAAATACCCTACAAATGAGGCCGGTCAATAACTTTATGTGCTAATGTACGCTAGATGACGATATATAGATTGTCATCCGCAAGCGATACCGCACGAAAAGAAAAAAGGTAGCGATCTCGTCTCGATCGAAATTCAACAAAAGAATTCCAATATCTTTGACTTTCATTGATCAAAAAGAAAAGAGATGAAGAAAAGAGGAAACCAAATTGAATTACAAATTCAAGACAATTCCATCTTTAAGTTCATTCACTCATTTTGGTGGATTAAAGTGCTAAAAATATCATTAACTTAAAGCACCTAAAGTGAATTAAATAATTCACTTTAAAGATAGATTTGAATTAGTGAACATTTATCTAACTTCATCTACACCCTAAGTCCAATGAATTTAAAGAGAAATAAGGCCTTTAAAAGTGTAATCCAAAGCCAAAATCAAAAGGAAAATAAAATCAAGAACAAAATATTCAAATCATTCTCAAGAATTCTTTCTTTAAAGTAACAAAAAAAATGATAACATCAGAATTAAAAAAAAAAAGATCAGATCTAATTTTTTTTAGAAATCATTAAGAAAAAATAAGGAAGAAAAAAAATCAAAATAAAAAGTAAAAGAAAAATTAAGATAAAAAGGAGAGGGAGGTGCGCAAGAAAAAGAAAGTGATGGTGTGGAAATTAGAAGGCCACACGGTTTAGGCCCAAACATTCAAAAAAAAAATAGTAACACATTAAAGAGAAAGAGAAGAAATCATAAAGTGCTATTATCATCTTCTTCTTCATCGCGTGGCACTATTCATGGCGAACATGGAAATTCACGGCGGAGCTCGTCACAGCGCGGCGGGATGCGAAATTCATACGATTGTGATCGAAATGACGAGTAGATCAAGAATATGCAAACAATTTCATAAAACAGTGCAGTAATCAAAAGAAACAGTGTGGAAAGCTTCGCCGGAAAAATTCTCACTACCTTCAAAAATCAAGTAAGCACTCTTTAAATTCTTCCTCTCTTCTTCCTTGCCTTGAATAAGTGTGGTTGTTGTTGATTTATGTAAACTTCTTTGTTGTTTGGAGTGTTGAAAATTTATGGACGAAGAAAATAATTTCGGTTGGATATTTGAATTGGTGAAGAAAAATGGTTTGAGTTGTGATTTTGGCAGAGGTTTGAGGGCTATCAAAGCTTGGAAAAATGAATAAGTAGTGGTCTCTATTTATAGCAAAAGAAGTGAGAAACTTGAGCTGAAAATTTGATTGAAAACAAAATTCATTGCCGTTTTGAACTCTGCTCCTTGCGTTCCATGTTGTCACGCGTTTTTTCTCTTGTGTGCAGCGTGTGTTTTGATCGCTCTTGTTGTCGTTTTGCAACTTCAAGTTGTGGTGTTGTTTTTTGTGATTTGCCTTGCGTTTCATTCTGCTAGTTTTGTGTGACGTAGTTTTGCTCGCGGTTGGCTCAGAATTGTAGCTGGGAATTCACGGCTGGAAGTGTGCGTTCGGCATGTGTTGCGTGATAGCTTGCGGCTGGAGCTGGTGAAATTCACGGCTGGGATTTTAGCTCATGAATTGATATAGTGGCATATTGTGAGGCTTGGAGTTATTTGGAAGCTTGGCTTTATTTATGACTTTTTTCAATTTTTTTGTTTTCATTTCAAGATGTAAATGGACATATTTTTTTGTGATAATTTTTCCATGGGCCTCAATAAAGATATGCGGGCTTTGATATATTTTTGGAATTGAATTTGGATTAAAATGGTGATTAAAAAAATGGTTAGAAAAAAAGATAATTGAAGAATTAAAAAATTTTTTAGAAAAAGAAAGGAAAATTGGATAATTGATATAGAATTGGATATTTGAAAATGGATATGAGAATTGGATATTCAAAAATGGATATTTGGAAATGGTTTAAAAAATGGATATCTAATGGAAATGGATTTAAAAGGAAAAAGTTAATTGTTGGGTAATTGAAAATGGATTTGGGAAATGATATTGGATAATGGATATGAAATGAATAGTGGATTTGAGAAATGAGTTTTTTTGAATTGGATATTTGGATTGAATATTAATGGAATAAATGGTAATGGATATTGAAACTAATTTGGAAAAAAAATGGATTTGAAAATGGAAATGGATTTAATATCGGATAAAAAAAATGTGGATTTAAAAAAATTGGAAAATGGAAGTGGGTTTATAAATGGATATTGAAAAAAATGTGGGTATTAGAAAGCTGACAAAAGAGATTAAAAGTGGATAAAAAATGGTTTAGAAATTGGATAGCAAATAAAGGGAATGGATATGGATCATGGATGACTAATCTTTATTTTTAGCCCAAAACCAATCTTAAACTTATTTCCACAAGCCTCTGATAAAACACAGCTACCACTGAACAAGCCACAACTGAGCAACGACCATTTGAATAAGTTCTGAATCACTTTAAAATTCATCTGAATCAATTATCTTAGAAAATAAATCCACAGATGAACACAGTCTTGATTGATGAACTCAGATGAACCTGATGAATATCACCACACAACAACTTGACAGTCACTGCTTTGAGGAATAGCTCACTGAAACAGATAGCTGGCACTTGAAACAAATGCTTGATGGTTTGACCAAGATTAGGTCAAACATCCATATGAACTGGATCAAAAACGAACAACCACACTTGATCTGAAATCATGCCCTTGCTTTGACAAACCTGCACAACACCCAGAGAGAGAAACTGCAGCAAATTTTTTTTATTTCGGTTAGAGGTTAGTAAACAGAAACAAATAAGAATAATATACAGATGCTCAGGAGAAATAAAGATTGTGATCTTGTTTGTGGTAATGAGATGCAAAATGATATGTGGGATCTTAGGGGTAAAAATTAGGGTATTACAAAGGGTGTTGAGAGGACAGTTGATACCAGGGATAGAGGTGTTTGGGAATTGTTCAGGGTTTTGATTTGGATTTTCTGGCTAAGGAGCTTCAAGATTTTGTTTTAGATTTTCTGGTTGGGGAGCAGAGAAAAGAGGTTGAAAAAGATCAATGTCAGACAGAACTTGTGCAAGTTCTGGTTGTGTTTCAATAAAATCGATAGGAGTGGGGTCAATATCGATGTCAAAATCGTCAAGAGTTTGTGGAGATGGTGGTGGATTTTTAGATGGTTTGGGAGAAGATGAGGTTTCAGATGTGGATACCAATATGGACTCGACAACAGAAATGAAAGATGAGTTACCTTTCTTTTTAGCAGCTTTGGGAGTTTTCTGAGAAGTTCCTTCAGAAGCTTTCCTTTTTCTTGGTATTCTGGTGGGAACTTCTAGAGGTGGTTGCCAGAGATCTCGTAAGGAAACCTCTGGAATGGTTCCACCACTTTTACACGCCTCCAGATATCTGACAACAATTTCTGGATGAGTATCTTCTGAGAAGAGAGGAAAATCTTTCAGAGGTATTTTCCTGGTGGTGATGACTTCCTTTGTGTGTTGAGTTGGATCCTTCTTGATGGTCTCAATGATCTTCATCTTCTTAAGGTTCTTAGCATTGAGAGTTTTTCCAACGCTAGTCTCCAGATCAGAAATTTTCTGAGCTTCAGCCAGATGTTCTATCAGCTTATTCTCTGTTAGAATATCTAAGATAAGTCTACTCAGAGGGATCCAATCTCTCTTGGTTCTTTCGTCTTCTCTTGTTTCCTTGACGCTGTTCTTCAGATGATTGAATAGACTATGAGGAAGATTTACTCTTGTATTGGTGGAGATGAAGTACAGCAGGTACTGTTGATCGTTATTGATGTAGTCAGAAGAGCTTGTAGGTTTCCTATGATAGATGCAACCCAGAATGATTCTAGCCCAAATTTTGTGACGCTCCTTTAGATCTTTGATTTTGTTGGAGTGTTGTCCAGAAGTGATGATTTCCTTTGATATAGTTTTTAGGTCAGAACTCTTTTCCATCTCACTACATCTGATTCCTGATCCATCATGATCAATCAGTTTACCAATGAGTTCTTCAGTGATGACAATCTTCTTTCCCATTACATAAGACATTACTTGATGATTTAAGGCAGATGCAAAAATCCAGAATTCCTTAACAAGTTTAGGAAAAACTGGACCCATTAAGCTATCAAAGTACTTGGTCCATCCTTGAAACTTAACCTTAGGAGTAAGGTCATACCCATTTTCTTTCATGCTTTCAAAATCCACGATGAGTTCACAGAGAACTTCAAGAGAAGCAATGGGAGTGAGAAGAGTTCTTATAGGCTCAACGTACCTTTCTTCATTGATTTGGTTAGCAGATTCTTGAGATAGCGTTTGTTGAGAGCAGGAAGCCATTGTTCACAGACTTAGGGTTTTGGAGAACACGAAGAAAAACAAGAATTGCAAACAAGAAGGAGAAAGCGAGAGAGCATGGTGAGTGAAAGTGAAACTGTGAGTGTGTTAGAAGTGACATATATATAAGAGTGACCAACAAAAAAATTAATGAGCAGTTAAAACAATAAACATAATGATTAAGAGCTATAATGATTTCTGACAAGGGAGATAGCTTGAAAATTTTGGGAACAATTACCGATGTGACTGGCGCCTCGATATGTCAACTCAGCCATTTCAGTTTCCCAGAGTTTAAACACGTGTTCAACTTCAGAGGAAAACCTGGAACTTAGGTTGACATATGTTTTCTAGAGTGAATTGCATGATCTATCCTTGAAATGAAAGGTTATCAGATCTTCTGGATAGATTCTGAGACAATCTTCTTTCTCACTTCTGAAGAATTATTGGTTAGATGTTCACAAAAAAAATTCTAAGAGTTAAATATATAGAAATTACATTTTCATTCTGGACATAATTCTATACTAAGATTTTTCATAATAAAATTAAATGTATCTTCAGCAAGGGGTTTGGTGAAAATATCAGCCCATTGATGGTCTGTGTCTATAAATTTAAAAAAAATAGAATTCCCTTCTGAGTATAGTCCCTAATGAATTGATGTTTTATTTCTATATGTTTAGCCCTAGAATGCAAAATAGGATATTTAGAAAGACAGATAGCAGAAGTATTGTCACAGAGGATAGGGATGTTACTCTCGTAAATGTGAAAATCTTCAAGCTGATTCTTCATCCTGAGCATCTGAGTACTACATCCAGCTGCAGCTATATATTCAGCTTCAGCAATTGATAGTGCAATGGTGGATTGTCTTTTGCTGGACCAAGAGATTAAATTATCTCTCAGAAACTGGCAGCTTCCAGAGGTACTTTTTCTTTCTATTCTATCTCCATCAAAGTCAGCGTCGCAGTATCCTACCAATTTGTATTCTCTGGACTTTCTATAGCAAATACCAAGATTAGTAGTACCTTTCAGATGTCTGAAAATTCGCTTAACTGTTGTTAAGTGGGATTCTCTAGGGTTTGATTGGAAACTAGCACAAAGACAGACGCTATAGAGAATATCAGGTCTTGAAGCAGTTAAATAAAGGAGAGAACCAATCATACCTCTGTAGAGCTTCTGTTCTACTATCTTACTTACCTCTTTCTTTTCCAGAATGCAAGTGGGATGCATAGGAGTTTTGGAAGGCTTACTTTCTGACATGTCGAATTTTTTCAGAAGATCTCTGACATACTTGCTTTGATGTATGTAAGTTCCTTCTGGAGTTTGATTGATTTAAATTCCCAGAAAGAACTTGAGTTCTCCCATTAGGCTCATTTCAAATTCTGCCTGTATAGTCTTAGCAAATTCTTTGCCCAGAGAGCTTTTAGTAGATCCAAAAATTATATCATCTACGTAAATTTGACAGATCAGAATGTGATTTTTAAATGACTTACAGAATAGAGTTGTGTCCACGTTCCCTCTGGTGAAATCATTTTCTAAGAGAAAATTACTTAGTCTCTCATACCAAACTCTGGGAGCTTGCTTTAGACCATATAACGATTTCTTAAGTTTATAAACATATTCTGGATGTTTTGTGTTTTCAAAACGAGGGGGTTGATGTACATAAAATTCTTCAACAATGTAACCATTTAAAAATGCACTTTTGACATCCATCTGATAAAGAGTGATGTCATTATTTACAGTAAATGAAATTAAAAGTCTGATAGATTTTAACCTTGCGACTGGAGCAAAGGTTTTTGTATAGTCTATCCCTTCTTGCTGACTATAACCTTGTGCAACCAGTCGTGCTTTGTTTCTGACAACTTCTCCTTGTTCATTCAGCTTGTTTCTGAAGACCCATTTGGTTCCAATGATGTTGAAGCCTTTGGGTTTAGGAACTAGATCCCATACGTCGTTTCTGGTGAACGATTCAATTTTTCCTGCATTGCGAGTATCCAATCATTGTCTGAGAGTGCTTCGTCAATAGAAGTGGGTTCGATCAGAGATACTAATCCCATGAGAGATTCTTCAGTTTTCTTGAATGAGGATCTTTTTCTGATTGGATCATCTTTCTTTCCCAGAATTTTGTCTTCGGGATGTGTTAGTGTACTTCTGGATTGTCTTTTCTGGATGGGTTCTTCAGAAATTGTTGTGACGTTTGAATTTCCTTCTTCTGTGTTTGACTGTTTTTCTGATGATCTTGTTTCAGTGCCTGTAATTTGAACTTCTATTTCTGCAAGAGATTCATCGTGCTTTGGCTTTTGAAGGCCAAGCTTATCATCAAATCTAACACAAATAGATTCTACTACATTTCGTGTTTCTGTGTTATATACTCTGTATCCTTTTGAACGTTCAGAGTATCCTAACATGAAACATTTTTGTGCCTTAGAATCAAACTTATTCAGAGGATCATTAGTGTTTAAAATAAAGAAAGTATATCCAAATGGGTGAAAGTATCAAATGTTGGGCTTTCTGTTCTTCCACAATTCATATGGAGTCTTTTCCAGAATAGGTCTTATAGAGATTCTATTCTGAATGTAACACGCTGTATTAACTGCTTCTGCCCAAAAGTGTTTAGCCATGTTAGTCTCATTGATCATGGTTCTGGCCATTTCTTGTAGAGTTCTATTCTTGCGTTCTACAACTCCATTTTGTTGTGGAGTTCTAGGACAAGAGAAATCATGAGAAATGGCATTTTCATTAAAAAATATTTCCATTTTCTTGTTTTCAAATTCCCTACCATGATCACTTATGACTTTTACAATTCTAAACTCTTTTTCATTTTGAACTTGGTTACAGAAAGTAGAGAATACAGAGAGTGACTCGTCCTTGTGTTTTAAGAACTTTACCCATGTCCATCTGCTATAGTCATCTACGATCACTAACCCATACTTCTTACCACTGATGGATGCAGTTTTCACTGGTCCAAACAAATCTATATGTAGAAGTTCTAATGGTCTGGAGGTAGAAACAACATTTTTTGATTTAAAAGAGGGTTTAGAAAACTTGCCTTTTTGACATGCTTCACACAGAACATCTGAGCTGAACTTCAGGTTAGGAAGTCCTCTGACCAGATTGAGTTTGTTAATCTGAGATATTCTTCTCATACTAACATGCCCCAATCTTCTGTGCCAGACCCATTGCTCGTTGTCAGCAGACAAAAGGCATTTTACATTCTGACTTTTTAGTTCAGAAAGTTTTATTTTATAAATGTTGTTCTTTCTCTTTCCATTAAAGAGGATTGTTCCATCTTTCTGACTAACTGCCTTGCAGGAATTTTGATTGAAGATTATATCATAACCGTTATCACTTAATTGACTTATGGATAACAAGTTATGCATTAATCCATCTACTAATAAAACATTAGATATAGAAGGTAGAGTACTGTTACCTATGGTTCCCGAGCCAATGATCTTCCCTTTTTGATTTCCTTCGAAACCTACATAACCTCCGGCTTTAAGTTCCAGACTTTGGAACATATGCTTTCTTCCCGTCATGTGTCGTGAGCATCCAGAGTCCAGGTACCATGATTGGTGTTTCAATCTTACTGCTAAAGAGATCTGCAACGTATAGGATTTTATCCTTAGGTACCCATATCTTTTTGGGTACTTGTTTGTTAGTGTTCACAGAATTCTGATTGAGTTTTGGTTTCTCAATAGAATTTGAAGAGTAAGATTCACTTGTATATTTTATATCATGTTGGTGTCCATATGTGAAGTGGGAGTTTAAAGGTGTGTATTTTATGATCATATCATCAACTTGTTTTGGTTTATATGGCGCTTCTCATCTAGGATTCACATATCCTATGCCTTTTCTCCCGTTTCTGCTAACTCCATAAATCATTGAAGCCATTTTGCTTCTTTCTATGTTTTTAGCTAGAAATTTTTGAAAATCATAGTCATAATTTTTTAAAATGTTATCAGAACTAGTAGAAACTTCTGAGTCAGATTCTTTCTAAGATTTTTGAGATTCAAAAGAATTCTTGAGTTTTGAAATGGTTTTTTTTAACTCAGAATTTCTGCCTTCAGTTTTCTGTTCTCTTCAGACTCAGATATCAAACCATGTTTCAGGTTTTTGTATTTGAGTTGAAGTTTCTGATATTTTTCAAGGATTTCAGATAAACTATCTTCTAATTGAGATCTAGAAAATTTAGAGAATACCTCTTTAGTTTCTGAGTCAGATTCGGATTCTGATGAGTTGGAGTCATATGATATGTTGGCCATTAAGGCAATGTTGGCGTGTTCATTTTCTGATTCGGATTCTGCTTTAGAAGATTCCGAGTCATCCCAGGTAGCCATAAGACTTTTCTTTCTTTCTTAGTTAAACCTCTTCTTTGGCTTTTCTTTCTGCAGCTTAGGACAATCACTTTTGTAGTGTCCGGGTTCCTTGCATTCATAACAGGCCACCTCTTTGCTTCTTGACTTTTTGTAGCCAGAGGATGGTTCAGAATAACTGCTTGATCTTCTAGAGTTTCTGAATTTATTTTGTCTATTCTTCCATAGTTGTTGGACTCTTCTGGAGAGGAGTGATAGTTCATCTTCTTCTGAGGAGCCACCAGAGCTTTCTTCTTCTGCCTGAAAATCTTTAGTTTCATATTTATTATTAGATTTAAGAGCAACAGACTTACCTTTCTTCTGGGGTTCATCTTCTTCTAGTTCTATCTCGTGACTTCTTAGAGAGCTGATCAGTTCTTCAAGAGATATTTCGTTGAGGTTCTTGGAAAGCTTTAATGTTGTGACCATGGGTCTCCGTGCCTTTCGTAAGCTTCTGATAATCTTCTTAACATGATCAGTTGTTGAGTACCCTTTGTTCAGAACTTTTAATCCAGCGACCAGAATTTGAAACCTTGAGAACATTTTCTCAATTGTTTCATCTTCTTCCATTTTGAAAGCTTCGTACTTCTGGATGAGTGCCAAAGCTTTAGTCTCTTTGACTTGAGTGTTGCCTTCATGCGTCATTTTCAGACAATCAAACATGTGTTTTGCAGATTCTCTGTTTGTGATCTTCTCATATTTTGTGTGCGAGATAGCGCTTAAGAGGATTGTTCTGGACTTGTGATGATTTTAGAAATCTTTATTTTGTTGATCTGTCATATTTTTCCTTTCAATCTTCTGACCGTCTTTTCCAATGGGATGAGTGTAACCATCAGTTACCATATCCCAGAGATCGTCGTCATTAGCCAGAAAGTAACTTTCGATTACGTCCTTCCAGTAATCAAAATTTTCACCATCGAACACTGGTGGTTTGCCGCTGATTTTGTCATTGTTGTTCTGAACTGGTTCCGCCATAGTGTTTTTCTTGAAGGATCTTTTTCTGACACGATTAGGTGTTAGCACCCAGAACCAGGCGCTTTGATGCCAATTGAAGAAACGAAAAACACAAGAAAGGGGGTTTGAATTGGGGTTTTTCTCAAAAAAACTAAAAATAAAAAGACATGTTGGTTATCCTGGTTCGCTTGAACTCAAACTACTCCAGTCCACCCGCCAAGGTGATTTCGCCTCTCTCTCTTAAGGACTTAATCCACTAACCAAAAAGGATTACACAATCACAAAGACAACTGTCAATGTCTTCTTGAGTTTTAACCACAACTTGGTTCTCAAGGAATAAAAGTTACAAAAACATGTATGACAAAAATGCTTCTAAAAAGCAGTATCACAACTGTGATATATTACACAATATTTTTTGAACAAAGATATGAAAGAGAATGATTGTATGATTGCAAGTTGTTGTTGTGTCTTCATCATTCCACGATCCCCTTTTTATAGATGAGGATATTGATCCATTGGAATTTATTTTTGGATGTTGATAAAAGTCTTTTAATGAGCTTTCCAAAAATACAGATGTGGTCTGATTTTAGTTGATACTCTTTAAATGATTTGAAACGCATCAGAGAGTATCTTGAAGTTCTGGATCATCAGAGTCTTCTAATTGCAGCTTGTGCTTATAGCGTGATACTTCTATATCAGAACTTCGCTTGTTCAGATCTTTGTTAGCGCAGAATGTGTTCAAGATCTTTTGCTTTCGAATCAGAACTTCTTCACTCTTGTAGTAGAACTTCTTGTTTTTGTATTAGAACTTCCCTACACATTAGAATAAATAATTAGGGATCATTTTGTTCTAAATAATAATATAGTATTTGTTATCATCAAAACTATTTGAATTGTAGAATCAATTCTTGTTCTAACACCAAAGGCCAAGTACTGAAGACTCTGAAGACAGATTCCTAATGGACAAGTTCTGAAGTTTCGGAAGACTTGAAGAAGTAAAGGATAACGCTCTTAAAGACAAGTGTTGAAGTTCTGAAGACTGATTCCTGATGGACTTCTTCAAATGACTGAAGACTTGAAGTATCAGATATCCTATTGTAAAGGATAACGCTCTTAAAGACAAGTGCTGAAGTTCTGAAGACTGATTCCTAATGGACATCTTCAAGTGACTGAAGACTTGACGTATCAGATATCCTATTAAGGAGGCTCTACTTATGCTTCATCAATTTACCATCAGAAGCCTCTGAAGTTTGGAAATTAAATATTACCGCTGTGAACTGTAACACCCCCTTTTTATACCCCCAAATAATCACATAATCATTTATGCACATATTAAAAATTCCGTCAGAGTATAATAATAAACATAGTATAAAAGAGGTATGTCACATTATACATCAAATTAAAACACTCAACACCTGCTCAACAATTGATATGCAATAGTGGGGTAACTTTGCAACAGAGGAACTTAGTCCTTACACCCACATCTCAATATTTAGAATAAAAGCGGAAAATCTAAACATTGAATAACATCAAACATATATACATATATATATATATATATATATATATATATATATATATATATATATCATCGAGTATGATCCACCAACATAATTAATGTTTACATAAACATTCATCAACTAGATACATGTACAAATGTATCACAAAAGAACCATAATCCTCCTAGCTACCCGGTGCTACATATCAGAGCCGACCGACCAAAAGAATGAAGACACACTTCTCAAAAGACCACCAGCATACCTACTCTGCAATGCCTCATAGAGCATCATAAAACAGCAGAAGGGTGAGAAATATTATCATAATAACAATGCATATAATTATATATCTTAGCATAAGAATACACATATTCCATATTATCACCACAATTCATCACAACTCACTTATATACATCACAATGTATATATATATAAAACCAAGCATATTCATCATGCATACTTTCACAATTCTTATCATTCCACATAAACATACATATTTATGTTTATTCATCAATGCACCATTATAAAGATGATAAATGCAAATCATAGAGACCGACTCACGACTCTATGCAAATGCAATGCGGTACCGACTCAATCATCTCAAGTTCACTCAGGAACTTATTGGAACCATCACTCGTTACCAATGTAACTCCCCGTTGGGCATACGATGTTCCCCGTTGCTCACACCCCACACGGGCACACGACCCGATCGCTCACACCCCACATGGGCACACGATCGTCTATAATCATCGCTCACACCCCACATGGGCACACGATCCGATCGCTCACACCCCACATGGGTACATGATCACAAGATGCATATCATTATGCTTCACATACAAAATGCCTCAAAACACCCTCGGAATGCATACATATTCACAATATATTCATGCATTCATCTCATACAATCACATACAATCTATATGCATTCACATCAATGCACTATTGTATGATTCACATCCAAAACACACATTTAAACGGCAAAAGTCGCTAAATAACACTATTCCCGACTTTCCGGCATAATTAAATTGGCTAACAATTTCCAAAACCTCATCATAATAAAGTGCATTCCATAAGCTTTCTAACGCATTAAACCACACCTCAATCCGAAACACAGATAAAAAATTACAGAGAGAACAAATTGGGAAAAACTGCTACATTCGCAGTGCGAAGCTCCTAGCGAGTCCTTCGCTACTCCATTCGCAGTGCGAGTGCACCAGCGAACCAAGTCAGAATCAAAATAGCCTAGAAAATTCTCATCGTTCGTAGTGCGAACATCCCAGTGAATGCTCGCTGCCCCATTCGCATTGCGAAGCACCCAGCGAACCAAGTCAGAAGCTCACGAGTCCTTCGCTACTTCGTTCGCAGTGCGAACACTCAGCGAACGCTCGCTACCCACTCGCTAGCCATTCGCAGTGCGAACCTGCGATTTCAGAGAAACCCAGCAGCGCACCAGTTCACCCAAAAATCATGTTTTCACCACCCAAAACGTTTCAAACTGTCATATAACCATCAAAACATAATTCAATCATGATGACAGGTATTCTATTACGTATACACCGATTTTCAACCGTAAAACCATCGATTCCTCACAAAAATCTCAATTCGACCTAGAACTCAAGCTAGGGAAAACAAGAAAACATCCAATCAAACACATACATAATGATACACATTGATGAGATTATAAGATTTCACACCCTTACCCGATTAAATCGATTCCTAGAAGTTGTTTTGAAGATTTCCAAGCTTTTTCTTCTTTTTCTTCTCTTCCTCTTTCTTTCTCTCCTTTTTCTCTCTATTTCTCTTTTCTTTCTCTTTCTCTCCTATTTCTTCTTATCTCTTTTTCTTTTCTATTTCTACTCAAATACAATTACTTCCTTTTCTCACATAATTCTACACTTAATCACTTTTCTACCAATTTCATTAAATTTCTAACTTATCATTAATTGAGAAATGTCCAAAATACCCTCCATTCTAATTTTCCCCGAAAACTCTCAAAAACGGTAAAATATCACAACATGTCAACATAGCATATTAACACACCAATTTCTCAAATAAAATAATTTATCACTCAATTAAAATAAAGGACTCAACAAAATGGGAATTATCGGAATCGGGGAGTTACATGAACGACTGTACACACTGCTCAAGAAGGATATGTCTCATCACTTCTCCCACAGCAAAAGGAGATGTGTCAGTACAACTATTTATTACACAACGTCTCTTTTCCAACAGCCAACGATATTTCAAACGACTATATTTCTACTGGGCTATTTAAAGGAAAGAGTTCTCACTTTTGTGATATCGATTTGATGAACATCAAAATGGATGGTTCATTTACAAATTAATTAAGTCATTGTGTGAAGATAGCAACAACGACGAGTTCTCGTTGTAACACTTAGAATATCCAATGTTGTCATAAATTTACACATGAGATGACAATGACGTAAGTCACTGTGTTCCTTGAGCAATCCTGGGTGGCTCAGAGGCTGGAGATAACAATGGCGCGAGTCATTGTGGGTGAGTCATAGTGCGACTGTGCAGATTGTTATTCACCGGCTGTTGCCCGTTCATCTGTAATCGAGATTGATTATAGTGGATTAAGTCCTTGTGTTCAAGGCGAAATCACCTGAGGAGGGTGGACTGGATTAGCCCTTGAGGTGAACCAAGATATATCATGTGTTCTTTACTCTTATGCTTAATGTCTTTGTTTATGTTTCTATATTGAGTACCAGAACCACACATGAGCAAGTCAGAACCTTGCAGCTCAACTCTCATAAGCTTCCGTACTGCAAGTTCTGAGAAACGTATTTATGTTCAGACTCCTGCTGGTTCTTATGCCTCACGCATAGCCATTCTGAATATAACTCCGCCAATCAGAGTCTCTCAACGAACTCTGATGTTATCCTAAGTGGATTAACGACAAGAAGAGAAAAGTTCTTAAAAGAGTAAATACACAATTCAAACCCCCCCTTTCTTGTGGCTTTCTCGTACCTTCACTGTCAACATCTACGGAAATGGAATTGGACCAATCATCATAACATCTCAAGGTACCCACATTCCTTTCACTACCCGACTGACATTTAAGTGCACAAACAACGAGGCCGAATATGAAGCTTGTATCATGGGTCTCGAAGAAGCAATTTACTTAAGGATCAAGAACTTGGATGTGTATGGAGACTTAACCCTGGTTATCAATCAGATCAAAAGAGATTGGAACATATACCAATCAGGACTGATTCCTTACAAAGATTACGCGAGAAGGTTATTGCCATTTTTCAACAGAATCTAGTTTCACCATATCCCTCGTGAAGAAAATCACATGGCTCATGCACTAGCTACTCTCTCTTCCATGATTAATGTAAATCACTGGAACGACGTATCGAAGATCGACATAATGCGCCTTGAAAGGCCCACACACATCTTCATGATCGAAGCAGTCATAGACGACAAACCTTGGTATCACGATATCAAATACTTCCTTCAGAAACAAGAATACACGCCTGGGGCATCAAGAAAAGACAGGAAAACCCTCAGAAGACTGGCAGGAAACTTCTTCCTGAGCGGTGACACACTCTATAAGAGGAACTTTGACATGGTCTTACTCCGATGCGTAGACAGACCAGAAGCAAGCATGTTGATGAAAGACATTCATGAAGGATCCTTTGGCACTCATGCCAACGGACACACAATGGTGAGAAAAATTCTGAGAGCAGGTTACTATTGGTTGACAATGAAATTCGACTACTACAAGTACATGAGGAGATGTCACAAGTGTCAGATATACTCAGACAAAATCCATGTACCGTCAACACATCTCAAAGTTCTTTCTTCTCCATGGCCTTTTTCAATATGGGGAATCGACATGATTGGCATGATCGAACCCAAAGCTTGAAACGGACATCGGTTCATCCTGGTAGCCATTGACTACTTCACTAAGTGGGTCAAAGCAGTGTCATACGCCAATGTAACCTGACAAGTGGTGGTCCTCTTTATCAAGAACAATCTCATCTGCTGTTATAGTGTTCCGAGCCAGATCATTACTGATAATGTATCTAACTTGAACAATAAGATGATGAAAGAGTTGTGTGTTGAGTTCAAGATTGAACACCATAACTCATCCCCCTACCGACCTAATATGAACGGGACGGTAGAAGCGGCTAACAAGAATATCAAAAAGATCGTTCAAAAGATGGTTGTAACCTACAAAGACTGGCACGAGATGCTACCCTTTTCTCTTCATGGTTATCACACATTTGTACGCACTTCAACAGGGGCAACCCCTTTCTCTCTAGTATATGGCATGGAAGTTGTGCTCCCCATAGAAGTAGAGATCCCATCAATCTGGGTATTGATGGAAGCTAAGCTAACAGAGACTGAATGGTGTCAAAGTTGACATGATGAATTGAATCTGATCGAAGAAAATCGAATAACGGCTCTGTGCCATGGTCAGTTGTATAAGCAAAGAATGAAGAAAGTGTTTGACAAAAAAGTTCGACCTCGTGTCTTCAGGAAAGGAGACCTCGTGCCCAAGAAGATACAATTATTTCTCACTGATTCCCGGGGCAAATGGACTCCGAATTTTGACGGCCCCTACGTGGTCAAGAAAGCCTTCTCAGGCGGCGCTTTGAGACTCACAACCATGGATGAAGAGGAATTCGCCTACCCCACGAATGTTGACGTAGACAAGAAATACTTCGCCTAAATAAAAAAACGTCTCAGTGGATTGAAAACCCGAAAGGGCGGTCCACGAAAAAATTAGAGACATAAGCAAAAATCATCCCGATGGATTGGAAACTTCAAAAGACAATCCAAGCAAAAATTAGGGATTCCTGGCAAGTAACTACGTCCAACAAGGTTAAATCCCCATAAGTAATGCCATCCATCAGGAAAACTCCAGTCAAGGTCATCTTCGACAGAAGTTCAGGATGCCCAGAATTCAAAGTTGGTAGAAGGATATCGGTCGTTATGTTTCAACGTAGCCCTTTTCCCTTTAATTACCATTTTCTAAACTTTGTAAATACTCTATGGTATCACACGTTCGGCTAATTTCCATTCTATCAATAAAATTTGAGCCATAGTACTTTTGTTTGCAATTCTCATTTGTTTTAGCTTTACAGAATGACATTTTTAACATGATCAACGATTCTTGAAATAAAAAAAAAATGAATTTACTTGTCAAATTGTTCTGCTTTTAAAATAAAGATGGCAATTCCTTTTGACTTTAAACGCGAAAGGAACATTGAGGGTTTCTCTGACAAGCGATTGAACCTCAAAGTGCAGAATCAAAGTACTCCTTCTAAACCAGTATGTCTAATTAAAGGATCAGTTGTGTCAAATGCGAATGTTCCATCTGACATCCCTGGCAGAGTTCTTACCTCCTAAGTCCGACCAACGTTTCTTTCTTCCCCACATGGACTATCTCTCCAAAAGTAAGACAAGCTCTGCTATCCTGAACCAAGGGTAGTTTTCATCCCCCGCAGTGGCCGAGTATCCAATCGTGTTCATTAGTCTGTATGTCGCGTCAGTTTTGTCAGCATAAACATACATACATCATGCATGTTTGATTCATATTCATATACATACTGCATTACCATCACTCTGGTCAGTCTCATCCCCAAGTGATAACATCCTTCCGCCATAAGATTGTATATTATTTCCTCGTCAGAAAATGTGTCGTCTGAGCAATTTCTCCTCAGTTTATTTCTGGATTGGAGCCGGTCCTCGACCACTTTGATATCTTGAACTTCTGAAAGGCAAGAAGACATTCGACGAACGTCACTCTTCACAATTGAAGATGATGTTATCGCTTTTCCGGATTAAGGAAAATCCCCAGAGAAAGCCTCATAACCGAAGACTCTCAGAAATACAGCAGTTTCTCTCCAAAAGGTTTGTTGTCAACAAGGTCATCAGCACCTCAAAAATTGGATTGCATCACATGGCATTTCTCCGAGAAAGATCTCAAACGAAAGTATTATGTAATATCCCTAAGCAGAAAGCATTCTCTCAAGAGACTCGTTTTCCCCAGTAGAGTCAACAAATGGCATCCCCAACTGAGAAGTTTACACACCTCTACAACTCAGACAAATGGGTGCCCCTAGCAAGTCTGACCTCAAAATGTTTCCATCAAATGGCGTCTCCCCAGTAAAACTCGGTGAGAAGTTTGATGGAAACTGCTACACATAACGTCCCTTGTCAAGGAAGAAACTTGACGAGAAGAAACCTAGACCAGTTCCTTGGCTGAACACCAGGATCGAGGGGAAGTTTATATCAAAAACTGAGACCAGTTCCTTGGCTGAAAGCCAGGATCGAGGGGAAGTTTATTTCAGAAAACTGAGACCAGTTCCGCGGCTGAAGACCAGGATCGAGGGGAAGTTTCACCCTTTTCTAAGTAGCCTTACTTAGTAAAAGAAGATGTACGAGAAAACCACCATTCATAACCACCATTAAAATTTCGGGTATTCTGATATTTAATCATCTTGCACCCTAAACGTCTGAATACCTTCGCCATTCACACCTTTGGGACCAAGAAGATTAAATAAGGGAATCTGTCATACCCTAAATTTTGACCACCAAGATTTCCCATCATTGTGAAAATCATCACCATAATATGGATGTACCATCTTGCCTCATCTATCTCCCAAAGATAGTTGAGCATCTACCACATATCAAGAATTAGGGTTTCAGGCCCTCCCCGAACACTTAGACAAAAGATCAATCAAGAAATGACATGATATTCTACTTGTCTAACCTCTTAAAACATCCATAAAGTATCAAGAGGAATCTCACATCAAATATCAAGCACAAAGTTGTTGCATTCCAAGTGGTTTGAGCCTCGAAACACTCGATGTCGCCAAATTAGGGTTTTGGACGACTGGGACCTCCAGAGTGAGATTTTCACAAGAACATGAGCCACAACTTCAAAACATGGCTTAATATGCTCAAAATGATCCTAGGGATCCATTTGCAAAGTTCAATCACCCCCAGAGGATGCATTCCTCAAATATCAGGAATTAGGGTTTTGCGCGCCGAACCGCTCCGGGGCCAAAAGTCAAAACATGACTTTTTTGGCAAAAATGATCCTTATGATTCATATTTTCATAAAATATGATTTATAATGTCATTTGAATAAAAATTGATCAAGAAATCAAGATAACTTGTAAAAGGGGTAACCTTGAAAAATTGAAAAATTTTCTAAGTTACTAAGTTTGAATAGGTTTTGGTACCAACTATGATCACACATGTGTTGTACTATATGATGGCTTTTTAAAAAGCACAAGAGCTTTCCATAACTCCATCTGAGCAAGGAGATATGAATCCCTCAAAACCACCATTTTTAACTGTCTTGTACAAGGCAGAATTTGACATTTTGCTCGATTTGGCAAAATCAGACAAATTCAAGCCTTGTCATCCACTTGGACACCTCAGAGGATAACATCAAAGGGGAATGATCTGATCCATAAGCCTCCCAAGTCCAAGAACCTACATGTAGCCATAACAAACCTAAAAAGGCTAAAAAGTGCCAAGACTCCAATTTTGTTTCAATGCATTCAATGGATGCATCATGGTGGCATGAACTGAGGCAAACTTAACTGAATGAGTCAAGCCATATTCCTAAATCAGAAGACTCATAGCCTGTACCCTAAACTCAAGTCAATGGCTAGAGGAGACTTAAGATTCCTTTATACTACAATTGGCCACAGACCTGTTATAGCTGCCATTTACTATTGCTTGCAAAACAAACTTGCTCTACTATAAATAGAGCTCATTTGTGATCAGTTTGAGTACACCAAAGCACTCAAACTAATGCTTTACTCAAAATCTCTCTTTCACTCCAAAAATTCCTTCTTTTGCAAGTCACCACTAAGTTTTTGAGTTAGAGAGCAATCCACCACAGCTCATGATCCAAACACATCCAATGTATCATATCTAAGTTGTTCAAACATTCACTTTTGATCTGAAACACTATAATACGGTGGAGAACTGACTTTTTAATTTTGTTTTCGCAAAACATGTTGCGGTTAGGAAGAGTCGCCACGGACTTTTCTTTTATCCAATTTATTTAGGAAAGGTGAAAAGAACAGGAAAAACCTTTTTGAAAAGATTTAGAGTTCGGGGGGTAAGTTATGAAAAGGGAAGGTGTTAGCACCCCTTTTCATCCGTAGTTATCTACGGGCTCTTAATTGCTTGCTCACTTTAACTTGCTTTTTTTTGAAATGTGGTGTGTGTTTAGAAAATATTTTGTAAAAGTTGACTTTGTAATAATTCGTGTAAGAATGTATACAAAGTGTTTATTTTTGAAAATATTTTTGAAAGTGTAAGGTGTGAAAAGTATTTTTTTTTTTGAGTTGTGAGCAAGTATTTAAAAGTTACTTACCCTTAATTTATAAGGTCTTTCTTGTACTTATCCTTTTCCTTGAGAGATAGTACAATCAATACCATTAGTGGGTAGGTAGTCCTATCTATTGGACGTGAAGGGACAGCGAAGGGTCATCGAATAGTCATAGAAGGCAACATGTAAGGATACCTTAGCAATTCGAAGGGACTATCATCATTTTTCCGTAGGGTCATCGAGGGACAAGATCATCTTTTCATAGGCAACTCGAACGGTCATCGAGGGACAAGATCATTTTTCGTAGGCAACTCGAAGGGTCATCGAGGGACTATGATCTTTATATCGAAGGGACTATGATGATATTATTTGTAAGCGTCTTTTGCTAAAGTATCCCTACGTTCGAGGGACATGACCATGTTCGTAAGGCAACTGAGAGAGGCTACCCTAGAGGTGCAAGTGTGATTGAGTGGATTAGTTTCAATTATTTATCTTGAATTAGGGTTTTCTAGATGGTTTTTTAGTTTTGCCATACAAACCTTAATTACTACATAGTTGTAAAATAAAAGAGCAGAATGTAAAGTGCAGAAAGTAAAGTGCGGAAAGTAAACTCCCTACGCTATTACAAGGCTTTGGGAGAGATACATAAGTATAACAAACCTTGCGGGAAATAAAACTACGGCTATTACAAAAAGAAAAGCCATGCGACCTATACAATTTTTCTAGGAATTTAAATAGCAAATAAATAAATAAGTGGAAAGAAAAAAAATGTCAGAAAAAAACTTGATACGAACCCTTATTAGTTAAAAAATGGAGAGAGGAGGCGGATCTAAAATTATTAAATAAAAATGCATAGAAAAATTAAAATTTTAAACGTCTTAAACAATAATGTTGCTAACGCACAAATGCGATCATCGCAATCATGGATCCGAATTGTACCGATCTAAATAAAAAGAAAAATAAAGTAAAAGAATTTTTAAGATTTGATAAAAACCAACAAAGTTGCTAACGCGAAAGCGCGATCATCGCAACCGGATCCAAATCGGGCAGATATGAATTTACAAAAAAAAAAACCACAAATAAAAAGGAATTTTAAATGTAATAAAAATTCAATAATGTTGCTAACGCGAAATGCGATCATCGCAACCGGATTCGAATTGTACCGATCTAAATAAAAAGAAAAATAAAGTAAAAGAATTTTTTTAAAATTTGATAAAAACGAACAAAGTTGCTAACGCGAAAGCGCGATCATCGCAACCGGATCCAAATTCTGCGGATCTGAATTTATAAAAATAGAAAAGCGAAAGGACTTTTAAAAGGTGTAAAAAAACAATAGTGTTGCTACCGTGGAAATTGGATCATCGCAACTAGATCGAACCAATACAAATGTCACGCATTATGCACATCAATATGCAAATAGCGTATCGACGCGGTTCAATCTAAAAATAATAATATAATAAAAAAATAAAAAGATGAAAAAATAAAACTATATATTAGAACACAATATGTATTAACAATAGGATTATAAAAAAAATTATTATATATTATGAAAAAACGTTAGCATAACCAAATTTTGAATAATATATTTCAAATCAAAACCAAATTATAGGAATGTGTTATGTAATACTAGAATGTATCAATACAAAATTATACTGTATCAATAGCAAACTAGTTTATATATACTTGTCAGTAATATGAATAAGTTTACGTGATGGTATGCCGATGGAAAAATCAGTGAGGATCGGAATGAGAAAAGATTGCTACGTTACATACTTTTTGACAATTCCGGCCGCGTGTTTCTCTTAGTTTTTCTTTCTTCCGTCCTCCACTCCGCACACACACACACACACACACACACACACACACACACACACACACATATATATATATATATATTTATATATATATATATATATATATATATATATATATATATATATATATTTATATATATATATATAATGAAACAAATTAGGGTTAACTATTTTCTAAAATCCAAAAAAGTCTTTAATGGATAATTTTAGGCCAAAATTAAATAATACTAAATAAAAATTAAACAATAAAAATGATTAAAATTAAATTAAATTAAAAAAAAGTAATAATCCTATTGATCAAATAATATCTGAATAAAAATCAAATAGTATCTGATTTTTATGAGTACACAAAAAGAAAATATTTTTTTTTGTATCTATTATGATTTTTGCACTCCTTTTTGGTAAAAAGTGCATAAAATCAAATAAATAACTATTTTTCAAAAATGCCTTAAAATAAAAAACGAAAATTAAAAACAAATATTAAAAAAATACAATTATTGTGATTTTTTTTGAAAATAATTTAAAATGGAAAGAAAGTTAGTAACAAATAACAGAAACAAATTCAAAATGTAACATGTGAGATTCGAACCCGCGACCTCATACTTGCAAGCCTTATCTCCTTTCCAATTGTGCCAATTCATTTATTCGAAACAGAAATGCACTTGAAAGCATATGAAGGTCAAACAACTATTTGTTATTTAAACAATTTAAAGTAAACTGTTACCTATTTTTTGAGTAAAACTTACTCTTTAAATGTTAGTAAAAATTGAACCAAAAAACTTATAAAATCAAAGTTAAAAAATAATTTAAATGTTAGAAAATAGGGCAGGCAAATTTTGGGGTACAACAGCTGCCCCTGTTCAATCTTCTTAAACCTGAAGAGTTAGATTGGCATGTCTGCCATTCGTGATCTGAAGGTGGAAGAGGATTGAACACTTAAGTGCCCAAAAATTTGCACTCACGGGTGCACGAAGTAGCGCTTGTTGGTTGATTGTATTGCTTGAATGGGCTTAAAGATACAATTTGGAAAGATGACATGATGAAGATGGTCTTATAGATGCCATCCAAAGTAACTGCTGATAGGAGTATCAGAATGAGTCTAGGTTTGACTGTATCTGAGGAATATACTGGAATGAGTCTGTGTCCAACTGTATCTAGCAGACGTGCTAGGGAGTGCCAGAATGATTCTTATGCCTTGATTGTATCTGTATGATGTTCTAGAATGAGTCTACGTCTTGACTGTATCTATAAGGAGATTAGAATGAGTCTGTGCCTGACTGTATCTGAGAGTCGTATTAGAATGAGTCTACGCCTGACTGTATCTGAAAAATTAGTATTAGAATGAGTCTTCGACCTACTGTATCTAAAATATTAGTATTAGAATGAGTCTTCGACCGACTGTATCTAAAAGATGTACTAGAATAAGTATCAGAATGAATCTGTGTCTTGATTGTATCTGAATTGTGTCTAGAAGATGTACTGGAATAAGTATCAGAATGAATCTGTGTCTTGATTGTATCTGAACTGTGTCTAGAAGATGTACTGGAATGAGTATCAGAATGAATATGTTTCTTGATTGTATCTGAACTGTGTCTAGAAGATGTACTGGAATGAGTCTACTCCTGACTGTATCCAAAGGAGTATCAGAATGAATCTTCGACTGATTGTATCTGAAGGATGATAAACTGTTAACAATATTTATCCGTTTGAGAACTAACCTGAAAAAACCAAGTTAGTTTTATGCAATGTCATGATATAGGTAATGCATTGCGTAATGATGCTCTTAAAATAAATGAGAATGTTATATGCGTTTTGTATGCATATGCTATGATGTATGGGTATGAAATGTCGCTGAAGGTAGCGGTGGCTTTGAATAGTAACGTCTGATTGGGGAAAATAAATCCCTGACTGTTGCTGGGGATGGAGAAAATAAATCTTCAGATCCTATTTGGAATGACTCTACTGGAGATTCATACTTTCCGTTTGGGAATATTCCGCTGGGGATCTTTGACTTCCGCTTGGGGATAGAAGTATTCTGTCAGGAGAGTCGGTAGTTCGTCGTGCTTTTTATTGAAGGATTTGATTCTTATGTACCCTGACTGGGGATAAAAGAGATGGATAATCCTCTGATGCACTATCTGACCAAGTTTCAGACATGGGTGACCACTCTTCTGGGAGTAGCAACCATGGACGAAATCCTGCTGGAGAAGAGAACTCTGTCGGGTAATTTGTAGTGTTGGAGAAGCAAACTCCACTAGGGAATTGAATTCTGTATACTTCCAAGAGGGAATATTATCTGATGGGGATCAAAATTCCATAGGCTATGCTGAGGACATATTTGCAATAGGTTGGGGAATTATCAGATTCCATTATCTGTTAGGGGATCTATTGCGGAAGATGATCATGTCAAGCCGTCCGTTGGTAGGTTTCTTTATGTACTCTACTGGGGACGCAATCTCGAATAGACCTGGCTGAAGAGAGAAATTCTATCGTGAAGGATATGTTGGAGAAATAAACTCCATTGGGGAACTCTCTAGAGCGTGCCGTGGAAAGAATCAAACCTCTGTCTTGTTGGGAAATCCTTTGGGGATATGGGAGTGAATTGTTGGAAAGTATCCCAACTGTTGCTTGAGAGTATGTTAATTCTGTTGGGGAGTATATCTCTGTTGAGGATGATCTTCACTGGGGAAGCAACGCTGCTGAGGAATAAACTCTGTTGGGGACAAGCTTGTGAAAATAGCTCTATAGAGATAGTTCCATGGAGATTGCTCTGTGGGGATATTATCATGACACCGACTCTGTGGGGGTGATTCTGTTAAGATCTGTTGGATACAGGACTTGCTGGGGATTCCAACCTCCAAGAGTCTTTAGTAAATGCTGATTTTGTGACAGCAAACCGGGTGGAAAAGATCACTTCGGGCTTCAACTCTGCTATTTCCCCTATGTCTTCAAGTATTTCATCACTTGCTGTCGGTAGAAAATGATAAGATTGATATACGTTGCTTGAACGGAGTTGGCAATGAAAACTGGTACTGACTCGTAAGTGGGTGATCCAACGGGACATAGTCGTACGCTTTAATCCCTAAATTCTTCCTGGACCGCCTTTTTAGGTTTTTAGTCCACCGGGATACCCTTTCTTGCCCATGCCGCCTTTTCAGGTTTTCGACTTGCCGGGTGTACAATTCTTTTATATATGTCCCTAATTTTTTCCCGAACCTTTTTGGTTCGCCGGGATGCCCTTATTTTTTCCTAGGCTTGTCAACCTAGCGGGTCTTTTTCATGCGTAGTATTTTTTTTGACTATGTCCGCGTTCACAGGGTGTGAGAAATCTTCGCTATCCATGGTAGTAATCCTCGTAGCGTCGTCACAAAATATCTTCTTGATTACGAATGGCTCTTCACATGTAAGAGTTCGTTTGCCCCCGAGATCACCTCTATTTAGAACTTTCGATAGTCTTGACTTCCCCAAACAATTTCTAGGAATTATCATGACTGGATCCGAAGACATGATACTGACACCATCTGATACTATTGGCACAGACAAGTAACTCCCACAATGGCTCTTACTGAAACTCGGGATCAATGCCATGTAACAGGAGGAATGAGCATCCAGACTGCGGTGGATCGTGTATTCCCTGGTTAATGGTTGAGGAGCTTGCAACTGAACTTGATCTGATCAGAATTGAAAAGAAAGCGTTGCCCCTAGCGGAGGATGATTTGCTAACCGGGATGCCCCATAATAATATACCCCTTGATTTGAAGATAGTGACCATGCCCCTTGTATACATTGGCTTTTAACCAACTGAGTCAGCGCAGGAAATATTTCAGCTTTTTGATGCACCTCTGAAGCAACTTTGTCTGTCGGGAGGACTTTTGTTCATTGAATGTTCATCATGTGAACTTCTCTGCTGTCAAACACTTAGTTATATGCAAACAATGATATTCAAAATGCAACGCTTATGTCTGTCTTGAAGATTTGAAAAAGAATTATTTAGCAAAACCATGTTTGTAAAAACTGTGATGTCAACTCAAGATTTATAATAAGCCCTAAAGGAGTCAGGATACCTTTTGGTAACAGTATGCCTTCGAACTAACCATGCTTCAGCTAGGACTTTTAAAGGGTTGTAACGTGGCCTGGTTCATGGTTTAAGAAACAAAGGATAAAGGCTCAAAGTTTATTTGTACCCAACCCATTCTTCGTAATGTTCTTCAGTCCTATACTCAGTTAACTATGCATTCAGATTCCTAGAGATTTTGGAATTTTAACACTGATGTTTGGTGATGGTTCAAAAACCGGAAGTTTATTTGAAAAGGTAGTCATTATTTTTTGTAACATTTTTCTTTTGAGGGTTTTTAGTGACCTCTTTTTGACTTTGTTATCCCTAACTTTTGCCTAAACTGTTTATTTTGAGATCACAGTCAGCGGGATGTCTCAATTTTTACTAAGTCTCCTTCATAGGTTTTGACTTAGTGGGCTTTTCTTTTGATAGATATTGACTGCCTGACTTAATGATTACAGGGAACCATCACTAATTGTGTACAAAAGATCAACTGGCATAATTGAGTTAACTGAGGAACTACCCTGCCCCAGGTTATGATTAAGGGTTTTAATTTGCATGAGAAGGAAAACTCCTACTTCTTAGGCTCAAAGGGGTTGACTAGGGATTAACTTCCTTATAACTCCATTGTTTAGGATTTGAAACAATGCCTGTACATCGTCAGCACGGTCTGTTCAAAAGCATACCGTATGAAATTATGGTATCGTTTTCGTCATCCTCCCTCTAAAGGCTTACAGCTTTAACGAGAGTTAAATATCACAAAAGAGAAGTAAGAATCATAGTTTAAATATAATGAAACAAATGGATAAATTCAGGATCAACATACGCAATGCATTAATGTGAAAAAACCAAAGTTTGACATAATAGTAAGTGCTTAAGCCAAAAAAAGAAATTACAAATGAAAATTCAAATGATTTCAAAGCTTCCCTTCCTGAACCTGTCACTTCAGACGATGTGTCTTACAGCTTCGATATTAGACAGGCGATAGAAGAACTCAGTCTGACCATCTGGTTTGAACTCGAGGACTCCTTCATCAATCAGGTCTTGGATCCTATGTTTCAATGGACCACAGTCTTCAGTATCATGACCAAGACTATTCGAATGATAAGCACATCTTGCGTTAGGTTCGTAATCAGGAGCAGGGTTGGCTGGAGCTGAGTATGAAGGCAACAGAGTTATCAAGTTCTGATTGAGCAATTGTTGCAAAGCCTGAGACAGCGGCATGTGTAACGGGGTAAATGGTCATTTAGGTTTGGATTTCCAAGTACGTTGACCACCATGCTGCCTACGCTGATCTTTCTGTTGTTGAACTGGTGGTGCGACAACCCTATACGGCCTTCTTCCTTCAATTGAAAGACTATCAGTAGTAACCTGTCTCCTTCCTTCTTTTCCCCTCATCTTTTTCTCAACCAAGTTAGCTTGTTTCCTTGGAGGCCGACTGATGATCTGATCCCCGACTCTGTTGTCTTGAAGTTTATTGATGAGGACTCTCAGCTCTTCTTGCCCCTGAGCTAAGTTTTGGATAAGAGCCATCTAACCATACATCTGGATTCTCATCTCTGCCATCTCAGCTTGCAGTTGTTCCAATTGATCATCCTCGTTGTCTTCAGGAATTTTCTTTTTCATGTCCTTAGTGAGGAGGGCTTTCAACTCTTCTTGCCCCTTGAATAGGCTTAGGATCATCTCTTGGAACTGGGTGTTCTGAGTCTGGAGATCCTTGACAGCTTGTTCTAATGCCATTTTCTGCTGAAATAAACAGCGAGGAGATGAGAAACCCGTTGTGGAAACCTGTTATGAAATGTATGTAAATGCATATACAATGTTTTCAAGGATCTTTTTGGAGTCTGGTTTGCAACATTAGAAATTGAATTTGGTTGCAGCTTTGTCTGAAGAACTTTGACTTTTCATCTTTGAACGTCCTTCTATAAGAATCAAGCTCGTCATATCAAGTGGGTCACAGCCTCTGATTCAGGACACTGTTCTTTTGAGTTTGAAGGCATCTGGCTAGAGGAAAATAAATCCTCTTGCCCCTTGATAGAAATCTGGCTTCTGATAACCCTTCCATAATAGCACCTACAAATTGTGCGCCATAAATCCCTAAGATCCTTGAAAAAGGTTAGTTAACATGCTATGTTATGATGGTATGTGGATGCTATGCATTAAGTAAAAGCATGAGGACAAGTAAGTCCCGCAAAGAGTTCAAGTTGTTAGAGTACAAAGAAATCCTGCAAGGAATTCAAGTTGTTAGATAGTGAATACAAATAAGTCACACAAGTAGCCTTAGGTTTAAAGGCTTGCATGAAGTCCAAAGGTAAGTACCCTTCCCATACCAAGGTTTATTTGGTTCAACCTGTCCTAAAATAGTAACTGGGTTCTAGGAATCTCATATCACGGATCTTTCTCGCAGGCTTTATTTTGGTGCGACACTCGAGCGGCCGACCAAAACATCCCGAAAGTCCAATCTCAATGAGCGTAGTCTCGAGTATCAACCAACTTTGGAACATGCCAAACCGGCTATCTCACTACCTTCTAATGGCCAAGGCTAAGTTCAACTAGGGTTCTAAGGGCAAATTAGTGCTTAATGACACCACGCGGTAGCCTAATATTATCCCTAATCCAAGCCTCGAGAAACATCAGTACAAACTAAAGTGTTACACTAACGATGGCTACCATATCAACCGTAGCGGTACATGCCGTACAGTCTCCTTGGTCTCTTGCCACTTACCTAAGGTCCTAGATCTGGGTGTAGGATCATTTACCCAAGTAATACCCTCGAAGACAAAGCCCTTAAAAGTAAAGCACACAAAACAGATAATTAAAGCAGCTAAAGTGATCTAAACCCTAAGGTAACCCCTCTTTTAAGTATTTCCCCATCAGAGTCGCCAGTTCTATAATACGGTGGAGAACTGACTTTTTAATTTTGTTTTCGCAAAACATGTTGCGGTTAGCAAGAGTCGCCACCGACTTTTCTTTTATCCAATTTATTTAGGAAAGGTGAAAAGAACAGGAAATACCTTTTTGAAAAGATTTGGAGTTCGGGGGGTAAGTTATGAAAAGGGAAGGTGTTAGCACCCCTTTTCATCCGTAGTTATCTACGGGCTCTTGATTGCTTGCTCACTTTAACTTGCTTTTTTTTGAAATGTGGTGTGTGTTTAGAAAATATTTTGTAAAAGTTGACTTTGTAATAATTCGTTTAAGAATGTATATGTAGCGAGCAATTTTTTTGGACGTGCTTGCGAGGCACAACCGCTCTTCGGTGTTGCTACCACTACAGCTCGATTCATTTTTTATCCTATTAAAGCTGATGAAGGAAGGGAAATAGATGTCTCCAACTAACCCTGCTTGCATACTGAGTTTGAACATCGGTCTATTCGGTTACAGATGCTTCAAAGATTCGCGGATTGTCTCAGGTTATTTTGTTCGATGAGATGTGTAAGATGTTAAGACTGATTGCTTTTGAATTACTACTTTCAAAATGGGATTTGGGTTTTTTATTGAGTGTGCTCGCTAAGATCTTTTCTTTCGATCTTATGCCTACGTATTCCCGTTTACCGAAACAGGGAAATCAGAGCGTTCGTAGTTCCTCCTAGTCTATGGGAGGAAATGGTTTTTGGTGTCTTGTTCAAAGCCCAAGACGTGAAGCGAAAGGTTGTTTGTATCTTGTTCAAAGCACAAGATGTGAAGCTGAAAGGTCGCAACTTTAGAGAGAATTTGTCGTCACTAAAGAGGGAAGAAGGAGAATTACTTTAACTGGGATACGCGGATCCTAGCAATGCCATAATTTTCGATGAAGGAGTTTTAACCTGGAGGAGAAGACTTTAACTCTGTGTATAGAGCACCGCCATATTTCCTTAGGAATTCCTCATGCTAAAAGAAGGACAGTGGCATGGATGTAGATGATCCAGAGGCTTGCCGCTTACAACGATTAGATGAAAGGGAAGGAGTTATTGATGTTTGAGTATTGTGAACGAGGCACAGGTTTGATGCTAAAAGGTTAATTGGATTAACCAGTGGTTATCTTATATAAAGCCTAAGAGGAGGCTAATTTTCGCTGGGGAAAATCATTATACAAAGCCTAAGAGGAGGCTAATATGTGTCTCGTACAAAGCCCGAGAGAGAGGCTAAAAAGGGTTCGACCCAGTGGGGGATATCATTATACAAAGCCTAAGAGGAGGCTAACAAAGAGTTGACTCAGTTGGAGAATCTTTTATAGCTCGTATGAAGCCCGAGATGGAGGCTGAAAAAGAGTTTAACTCTTGCTTATGGAATTTGTATCTCGTACGAGGCCCGAGATGGAGGCAAAAGGATGATTGACTCAACGAGGGAGTTTTTTGTGTCTCATACAAAGCCTGAGAGAGAGGCTAAAAGGTTTTGACTCTATAGGGGAATCTTTTATATTCAACAAGAGAGTGTTTTTTTGTTGTATCTCGTATAAAACCCGAGATGGAGGCTGAAAAGGTTTGCTCCGCTGGGGAGAATCATTTGTACACAGCCCAAGAGGAGGCTATCTTATGCTGAGGATAAGAAGGATCATTATACGAAGCCTAAGAGGAGGCGATCTGCTGGTGACTGTATTAGTTAAGTGACAGGTCCAGTATACTGATCTTTAAAGAGAAAATCAGTTCTTATATGAGCAACACTGTACTCATGGGTTTGATCTGAGGATCGGGGTTGTTCCCTGTTCTTTAAGGAAACGGGGAAATCTGAAGGGTATTGAGATTGTCCGAATCTGCGGGTTTCCTTCCTATTTAACGGAGGGTCACTTGAGAATGTCTTTGAGACTCAAGGAAAATAGACTGTCCAAGTCTAAAGTTTTATCTTTTGTACTATGCTTGGAGAAACAGTAGTAGACTCTGGAAAGGACTGTTCTATGAAGATTACTAAGTTCTGTTCCTATACCTCTAGGAGGTCGTCGGGACAATTTGTACGAAGCCCAAGAGGAGGCTGGAATCTTTTAAGAAGCCGATCGGTCCTTGTACGAAGCCCAAGAGAAGGCTATCATTCCCGGAGGAAGAGATCATTATACGAAGCCTAAGAGGAGGCTTTGAATACTTCTAAGAAGCCGACGGGTCCTTGTACGATGCCCAAGAGGAGGCCGATGCTTTTAAGAAGCCCGTGGGTCCATCACCTCCTTTCCATTCGGAGAGATGACTCTTTTAAAGATAAAAACCACGGGTAAACGTGCGAGGTTTACTATCCAGCGACTTTTAACTTTTAAAGAGGGTTCCTTAGTTAAGGTCCAAGATTATGACCATAGTGGGTTCCCAAACCCCGAGACATTCAAGGCAAGCTATTCACAAGGAATAGATCGAGTCAGGAACGTTCGAGAATTTGGAAGAAACTCAAAGATGCTATTCACGGAGAATACATTCATCTTGGGGAGTAGAGTTTCTTGATGATTCCTAAGGAGGATAGCCGAAGAGAAGACTGTATCTGGTGCTCCTATTGGGGATCTAGGTGTCTATTTCTACGGATAAACGGAACGACTTTACCTAGTTCTAGACGTAGTTACCGGGGAAACTCAAAATATCTATACTATTATTCACAGTTGATATGAGTTTATGAAAGGAGACTTATCGTGAGCAGCCCCACAATACAGTTTATATATATGAAAGCAGTAAATGAAAGCGATAACCACTTACTCGGTTGTAGAGCTTCCATGCTGTTGGTTAGTTGTTCAACAAAGAAAGATTGAAAACAACAGTATATTCAAAATCAAAGGAGAAAGTGCTTTGAAAAAAAAAGATTTGGGGCTTACAGCTCAAGGAGAGGCCCAAGGTTTTACCAGTGATTGCACCGTTGAATTTGTACAGAGGGTCTTATACAAGTGACTGTGGCCCAAAAAGGTTTTTCTGTACAAAGGGATGGGTCTTACACTCTCTCGAGAGGTCCAAAAAGTTTTAAAGAAAAAAGAGTGGGGCTTATAATCCGAGGGTAGGCCCAATTAACTTTTCGTTTAAAATGGCGATCGCGCCGAGGTTTTCTTTTAATGCAGAGGGACTTATACAATAAGTGAGGCCCAAAATGTTTTGGTTAAAAGGGGGTTGGGTCTTACACTCTAATAGAGGCCCAAAGTGTTTTGAATGGGTCTTATAGCTCAAGGAGAGGCCTAGATGATTTTTGAAAAAGGCGACGATCGCGCCGTTTGTTTTTTTACGGTATTGGGACTTATACAATAAGTGAGGCCCAAAATGATTTGGTCAAAAAAGGATTGGGTCTTACACTCTATTAGAGGCCCAAAGTGTTTTGAAAATGATTTATGAGGGTTGAATTAATCCAAAACCCTAATTTGTTTTCAAAATGTATTTAATTGAATAAAAATTCAATTAAAATGATCAAAAATTGTTTAACATATGGAAAACAAATTGTGATCTTGGATTAATGCTTTAAAAATTTAGTATTGACCTACAAAATAATTAGAAAGCATCAAAAGTTGCAAAATCAATGTGGAAAAAATATTTAAAATGTCAAAAACAATTAAAATATTAATTCTTTGAAAAAATATCAATTATATAAAATAAATAATATTTTTGGGATTTTTTGGTAAAATAAAATATTTTAACATTTTTGTGAATTATTAAAAAAAGAATCAACTCAAAATCATTAAAACTGAGAGAGAAATTAATTTTTGAATCAATTAAACAAAATCACAAAATTCAAATATTCAAATTTGGAAAAATGGCGCCAAGAACAAGCTGAAGAACACGCGCGTGTTCTGGGATTCTCAGATTTGCATTTTCTATCCAATCTCACTGAATACTTAATCATATCATGTAATCCACATACCAATCAACTCGTTTCAACCTCACGATCATGTTTATGTACTTTAATTTCATTTAAATTAAACATACAACCAAAAATCACGAAGAAACCTCAAGAACCCTAATTTCTGCATGAAGGCTGGGATTTTTGATACACGATTCAAACAATGCAATTAATTGAGGGAAAACATTCCATGCATGATTATGAACATATGGGCAAATTATTGTGCGAGGAAATATGCATAGATTGAGAGATGACCAAGTATGTGCTTACCTCCAAGTCGTGACAGCAAGGGCAAATCAAATTCTGGGTTGGAGGTGTTACAGATGAGTTGTGATGATCTGAACAGCTTCCCTACACCATATGGAGTGTGTTTGAATGCTTGGACTTGATTGAAATTGGCTGGATCACTCTGTGGTACCTCAGCTGCAACTTGATTAAAACCTTGAGCAACCAGCTGGTGATTTTGTGAAATCTGTGTTCCAGATGTTGTTTGAGTGTTTGGATCACTTCTATATGATGTATGTGAGGTGTGTGAGTGATTGGTTTGATTGGAATTGCTCTCAAACTCAAAACCCGATAGTGACTTGCCTTTGAAGGCAAAATTGGAGTGAAAGAACAGATTTTGAGGAAAGCATCTGTTTGATGGCTTTGGTGTACTTAAACTGAACACAATTGAGCTCTATTTATAGTAGAGCAAGTTTGTTTTGGGATCCACAGTGAATGGCAACTGCAGTAGGTGTTTCCTCAATGTTGGCCAATAAAAATGCAAGTCTCCTCTAGCCATTGACTAGAGGTTAGGGCTCAGAGCTGTGTTTCCCTTGGTCTTGGATAAGTCTTGACTGATTTCAGATGAGAATGGCTCAGTCCATGCCACCTTGATGGTTCCATTGAATGCCTCATTCCAAATTTGGAGTCTTGTCCCTATTTTGGCAACTCTAGGTTCAACATGCTATTTCTTGTTCCATGGACTTTGGAGGCTTGGCTCAGTGATTGTCCCCTTTGGATTCAATCCTCAGAGGTGTCCAAGGGGAATAGGAACTATTGAAATTGGCTGATTTTGGCAAATCGAGCCAAAATGCAAATTTTGCCTTGCTTTTGACAGATTTCAGCAAGGCAACTTGCCAATGTTGTATCTCATGATGTAAGTTGAATTTGGCAATGTTCTTGGCCATTTTGGAAAGCCCTAACATGATACAACAACTGTTTGAACAAGTTTGGTTTTGATCTCTTTTGATTCCAAGTGAAAAATCCCCCTACATTTGGCAAAAAGTGAAGGCAAATTCTGACTTAGTGAAAATTTCACTAAGTGTTGGAAAAAGTGACATTTTCACTTTTCAGCCACTTTGATCACTCCATAACTCAAAATCCTTAATGAATTGGAATGACTTGTAGTTGAAGTTTTTGTAGATGATAATGAGGTCTACAAAGTCCCTAATGACTTGTAGTTGAAGTTTTTGTAGATGATAATGGATGGAAAAAATTGGCCTTGTGGTTTAGGAGTTATGGTCCTCCAAAGTTGGTACCCTAGCCACTTTATTTTTAACTTAGAAAAATTTATAAGTTTTTATGGTTACCCCTTTTACAAGTTATCTCACTTTCTTTGATTTTTCTTGATGAATGATGATTCAAATCATACATAAACATCATTTTAGGGTTAAAAAACCATTTTGGTGAAAAATCTCAAAAAGTCAAAGTTGACTTTTTGTGCATAGTTGATGTCCTTGACCTAAATCAAACTTGATGGACATGTTCCATGGGTGTCATTGGGTATATTCATTCATGTATTAGGGCTTGGGAGCATGTCCAAGTCAAAAGTCAAAGTTACTGTTGACTTTTCTCGCGAAACCCTAATTGTGGTGCAGATAAAATTGAAACTTGTTGCTCAAGCTTCCTGGATCAATCCATTGTGACAAATGGATCAATGTAGTATATCAAAGACCCTAAAATCATGTCTTGAGGTCTTGGCTCATGATTTGTCCCAAAAGTCAACTTAGGGGTGAATTAGGTCAAGAAACCCTAATTCCTGATTTTTAATGTATGCATCCCCTGAGGCAAAATTGACTTGATGATTGGGTTCATGAGGTCCCATGAAGTATATTAGGTTATGTTTTGGATCATTGGCTTGTGCCCAGATGAATTTTTTCATCTGGAGGCCCTGGGCGATCAAACCCCTAATTTGGTGACACTGTCGATCGGGAGGCTTGATCCACCTAGAAAGGAGCAGCATTGTGCTTAATCCTTGAAGTGGGAGTCCTTTTGATCCATTATGGATGTTTGAGAGGTTAGACAAGTTAAGGATCAAGTCATTCCTTGATTGATCCTTTGTCTAAGGCTCAGAGAGGGCTTGAAACCCTAGTTATGATTGCAGTCAATGCTCAATAATTCCTTGAGGAGATTGATGAGGCATGATGATTCATCCATATTGTGATGATGATTTGCACAATGATGGGAAACTTTAGTGGTCAAAATTTGGGGTATGACAGAAGCCCCTATTTAATCTTCTTGGACCCGAAGGTGTGAATGACGAAAGTATTCGAGCATTCGGGGTGCAAGAGGATTAAATTTCAGAATATCCGAAATTTTGATGGCTATGAACGGCAGCTTGCGCATTCATCTTCTTTTGCTAAGCACTCATACTTAGAAAAGGTAAACTTCCCCTCGATCCTGGTTTCCAACCAAGGAACTGGTCTTAGTTTCTGAAATAAACTTCCCCTCGATCCTGGTTTCCTACCAAGGAACTGGTCTTAGTTTCTGATGTAAACTTCCCCTCGATCCTGGTTTCCTACCAAGGAACTGGTCTTAGTTTCTTTTGTCAATAAACTTTATTGACAAGGAACGCTATTCGTAGCGGTTTTCCTCAAACTTCTCGCCGAATTTTCCTGGAGAGATGCCATTTGACGGAAAAAGTTTTGATGTCAGACCTGCTGGGGAACCCAGTCGTCCAAGTTGTAGAGGTACACAAACTTCTCTGTTGGAGCCGCCATTTGTCGATTCTACTGGTGAAAGCGAGTCTCTTGAGAAACTGCTTCGCTTGGGGATATTGTATCATACTTTTCATGGGATCTTCCCAGAGAAATGCCATATGATGGGATCCAATTTTTGAGGTGCCGATGACCTTTTTATCAGCGGATTTTCAGAGAAACACTATTGTACTGCCGAATCTCTGTTTAAGAGGCTTTCTCTGGGGATTTTCCTTAATCCGGGAAAGCAAGGATATCATCTTCAATGGCGAAGAGTGACATCTGTTGAAGGTTTCTCTGATGTTTCAGAGGTTTAAGTTATCAAAGTGGTCGAGCGCCGACTCTAATCTAGAGATACACTGGTAGCGAGATTATTCAGACGAAGCAATTCCTGACGAGGAAAGAACTGACAAACTCGATTGAGATGACGGTTATCACGGCAGGATAAGACCGACTCAAGTGATAGTGATGCAATATAAAATGCGAATGCAAATAAAATGCATGATGTATGTATGCTTATACTGACAAAACAGACGCAACATACACGCTAAAAGATGAACACGACTGGATACTCGACCACTGTTGGGGACGAAAAGGTACCACTGGTCAACAAGCAGCAATTCCACCTTGCTTAGGAGAGATAATCCCTGTTGGGAGCTATATTGATCAGGCTTAGGAGATGAGAACTCGGCCGAAGGTATCAGACGGGAAAACTGCATCTGATACAGTTGATCCTTCATTCAGGCGCACTGGCTTAGAAGGAGTACTTTGATTCTGCACTTCGAAGTTCGATTACTTCTGGAGAAGCGATCGGTGTTCTTCTGATGTTCAACAGTCAAAAGAAATTGCCATCTTTAATTTAAAAGCAGAAAAAGTTTTAACAAGTAAATTCATTTTGTTTTATTTTAAGAGTCGCTGATTAAGTTAAACAACGTCGTTCCGTAAAGCTAAAATAAGTAAGAATTACAAACAAAAGCACGAGGGCTCAAATTTTATTGATAAGATGGAGATCAGCCAAACGCGTGATTCCAAAGAGTATATACAAAGTTCAAAAAATGGTAATTTACAGGGAAAAGGGCTACGTTGAAACAGAACGACCACTATCTTTCTACCAACTTTGAGTTCTAGGCATCCTGAGCTTCCGTCGAAGATGACCTTTGACTGGAGATTTCCTCTGATGGGTGATGTAACTGCTGCTAATGGACTTGCCTTTGTTGAACATAGTTACTTGCCATTATCCCTAATTTTTGTCTGGATTGTACTATGATATTTCCAATCCATCGGGATGATTTTTTTTCATGTCTCTAACCTTTGCCTGGACCGCCCTTTCGGGTTTTCAATCCACCGAGACGTTTTTTTTTAGTTTAGAAGAAGTATTTCTTGACTACATCAACATTTGTGGGGTAGGAAAATTCCTCTCCGTCCATGGTTACAAGTCTCAAGGCGCCGCCTGAGAAAGCTTTCATGACCACATAAGGTCCATCATAATTCGGAGTCCATTTGCTTCGCAAATCAGAGAGAAATGATTGTATCTTCTTGAGCACGAGGTCTCCTTTCCTGAAGACACGAGGTCAGACCTTTTTGTCGAACGTCCTCTTCATTCTTTGTTGATACAACTGACCGTGGCATAAAGCCGTGATTCGCTTTTCTTCGATCAAGTTCAATTCGTCATGTCGACTTTGACACCATTCAGCTTCGGTGAGCTTATCTTCCATCAATACCCTGATTGATGGGATCTCTACTTCTATGGGGAGAACTGCCTCCATGCCATACACTAGAGAGAAAGGGGTAGCCCCTGTTGAAGTGCGGACAGATGTACGATAACCGTGCAAAGCAAAGGGTAGCATCTCGTGCCAATCTTTGTAGGTTACAACCATCTTTTGAACGATCCTCTTGATGTTCTTGTTAGCCGCTTCTACCGCCCCGTTCATCTTGGGTCGGTAGGGAGATGAGTTATGGTGTTCAATCTTGAACTCTACGCACAACCCTTTCATCATCTTATTGTTCAAGTTAGATCCATTATCTATAATGATCTGGCTTGGAACACCATAACAGCAGATGATATTGTTTTTGATAAATCGGACCACCACTTGTCGGGTAACATTAGCGTACGACGCTGCTTCGACCCACTTAGTGAAATAGTCAATGGCTACCAGAATGAACCGATGTCCGTTTGAAGCCTTAGGTTCAATCAAGCCAATCATGTCGATTCCCCATATGGAAAAAGGCCATGGGGAAAAAAGAACTTTGAGATGCGATGGCGGTACATAAATTTTGTCGGAGTATATCTGACACTTGTGACACCTCTTCATGTACTTGTAGCAGTCAGATTCCATGGTCAACCAATAGTACCCGGCTCTGAGAATCTTTCTCGCCATTGTGTGTCCGTTGGCATGAGTGCCAAAGGATCCTTCATGAATTTCTTTCATAAGCATGTCTGCTTCTGGTCTGTCCACACATCGGAGCAAGACCATGTCAAAATTTCTCTTATAAAGAGTATCACTGCTCAGGAAGAAGCTTCCGGCTAGCCTTCTGAGGGTTTTCCTGTCCTTTCTGAGTGCCCCAGGTGGGTACTCTTGTTTCTGAAGGAAGCATTTGATATCGTGATACCAAGGTTTGTCGTCTATGACTGCTTCGATCACGAAGATGTAGGCGGGCCGTTCAAGGCGCATAACGTCAATCTTAGGTAAGTCATTCCAATGGCCTACGCTAATCATGGAAGAGAGAGTGGCTAATGCATCAGCCATATGATTCTCACCACGAGGGATGTGATGAAACTCAACTCTGTTGAAGAAGGGCAGCAACCTTCTTGCATAGTCTTTGTAAGGGATCAACCCTGACTGGTATGTGTTCGAATCTCCTGTTATCTGATTGATAACCAAGGCTGAATCGCCGTATACGTCCAAGTTCTTGATCCTTAAATCAATCGCTTCTTCGAGACCCATAATACAAGCTTCGTATTCGGCCTCTTTGTTCGTACATTTGAACGTAAGTCTGGCAGTGAAAGGAATATGGGTACCCTGAGGGGTAACAATGATTGCCCCAATTCTGTTTCTGTAATGATTAACTGCTCCGTCAAAGATAAGTCCCCACTGGGAACCTGGTTCTGGCCCTTCACTGGGTAACGGTTCATCGCAGTCTTTCATTTTGAGATACATGACATCTTCGTCTGGGAAGTCAAACCCGATTGATTCCTGATCGTCAATCGGCTGATGAGCCAAATGATCAGCTAAAATACTTCTTTTAACGGCTTTCTGAGCGTGGTACTCTATGTCATATTTTGATAGTAGCATCTGCCAACGTGCAATCCTTCCCGTGAGAGCAAGCTTTTCGAAGACGTACTTGATTGGATCCATCTCGGAGATCAACCAAGTAGTATGACGAATCATGTACTGGCGAAGACGTTTGGCTGCCCAAGCCAAAGCGCAGCAAGTTTTCTCAAGCATCGTGTACCGAGTTTCACAGTTGGTAAACTTCTTGCTCAAATAGTAGATAGCAGAGTCTTTCCTTTTGGTTTCGTCTTGCTGGCCAAGTACAGATCCCATTGAGTCCTCCAGGACTGTGAGATAAATGATCAGTGGTCTTCCTTCCACTGGAGGTGATAGAATCGGCGGATTCAACAAATATTCCTTAATACTGTCGAAAGCGGTTTGGCAGTCTTCTGACCAAACGCAGTCCTGGTTCTTTTTCAGCAATTTGAAAATCGGCGCACAAGTGGCGGTCATAAGGAATATGAATCTGGAGATGTAGTTCAAACGACCCAGGAATCCCCAGACTTGTTTTTCAGTTTTCGGAGAAGGCATTTCTTGAATGGCCTTGACCTTGTTAGGGTCAACTTCAATTCCTTTCTGGTTGACGATGAACCCTAGTAGTTTCCCCGAACAGACACCGAAGGTGCACTTGTTGGGATTCAAGCGGAGCTTGAATTTTCTTAGATGTTCGAACAATTTTGACAGATGTTCAACGTGCTCATCCTCTGTTTTTGATTTTGCAATCAAATCATCGACATATACCTCGATTTCTTTGTGTATCATGTCATGAAACAGAGTGGTCATGGCTCTTTGATAGGTTGCCCCGGCATTCTTCAAACCGAACGGCATCACCTTGTAACAAAAGGTACCCCATGGGGTGATGAACGAAGTTTTCTCCATGTCTTTTGGCGCCATTTTGATCTGGTTGTAGCCCGCGATCCATCCATGAAGGAGAAAACTTTGAACTTTGATGTGCTGTCTACTAGCATGTCAATGTGTGGTAAAGGAAAGTCGTCCTTTGGACTAGCCTTATTCAGATCCCTGTAGTCGACACACATTCTGACTTTTCCATCCTTTTTAGGAACGGGTACGATGTTGGCTAACCATTGAGGATATTCAGATGTAGCGAGGAAACCCGCGTCGATCTGTTTCTGTACCTCCTCTTTGATTTTGATGGCCATGTCCGGGTGAGTGCGTCTCAACCTTTGCTTTACTGGCGGACATTCCGATCTCAATGGTAAGCGATGTTCCACGATGTTGGTATCCAACCTAGGCATGTCCTGATAGGACCAAGCAAACACATCGGGAAATTCTCTGAGAAGCTTTATCAAACCCTCTCTGGCAGTTGGACTGAGCAGTGCTCCAATCCTGATTTCTTTTCTCTCTTTTTCCAAACCCAAGTTTACCGTTTCCAACGGCTCTTTGTGAGGTTCAATGAACCTTTCGTCTTGTCTGAGTAATCGGGAGATCTCTTCTGGAATTTCGTTGTCAACTTCTTCTTCAGCCCCAAATACCGGGAACTCAAAGTCGGGAGAAGGCATCAGATCGTATGTTTCAACGGGGTGTAAAACAAGCAATCTGCATGACGTGATGATTCATGTTTAGAAGAGATAGAGAAAATGCAAGTGCGTGCAGTGTTTTGATTTTACTGCTTGTTTTTATTTTTAAATTATTTTTTTAGGATTACCATTTTCTGAAAAAGCGAAAAGAGAAAACAGCAAATAATGCGGAAATTACAGAACGACGTTATTTTATTAATGAACAAGTTGAATCTTGAAACTAAAACCCTATAAAACAAAACTCTGTCGCTTTGGGCAAAGCGAAGAGGGAAATTTTATAGAAAGCGAGCCCTATCAGAACATCCATTTCACATGGGCAGGGTGAAAGGTTAAAGATGGCAATTACTTTGACTGGTGAACGACCTTCGGAACCTCGACAGCAACCCATTGGCGGCGAACTCCTCTGTGAATCACAAAGTCTCACACCTTCCTTGCTTTGTCTTCAGAAATAACGCTGATTTCTGGTGGAGCAGGATCATTGAAATCTGTCTCCCAGGAAGAATTGTCGTAGGAGGATTCCTCTGTTGCATTTTGCATAGCATCTGTGCTCTCAGCTGCATCTTCCCATCCAGTTGGCTGGATATCTTCGAGCCTGATACGAGAGCCTTCAGGAACGGTGTACTTGACCATATAGTCAAATTTTCCACTTGGTTGTCCCAAGGTGTCCCACACTTCCTTGGAACTGGAGGAGTCATCTCTCTCGATGACGTTGACCTCGAGAAAAGCATAGTTGATGAATTCCAGTCCTGCAAACGTTGAGAATTCATTGTTATGTTGAGTAGTTTCGGAATGACCTGAGTGTTGATCCCATGACATGGTGGGGACACAGGTATTCTGTTCAAGGACAGTCAGCTGATTTTCGTTGTTCGGCTGACTCTCTTGTCCCAAGTTTCCTGGATAAGGTTTCCACATTGGCAAACCATCCATTGGCCCATAGTAGGTAGAATCAAAGTTGTCTAACATCAGAGTGTCTTCCTCTAATGAATTTGGTGGAGCACGACATCCTTCCGGATCATAATCTCCATAGATCATCTCGACGTCTGATCTGGGTATAAATCTCGGACTCTGTGCGGGATAGCAAAATGGCATTTGCGTTTTGTCCTGCGACACATAACCGTCCTGGTTAAGATAAGAATTCCATTCCTCATCTAGGTCAAAGGGATCCTCTTCATTGATAGCATGGACTACTTGAGTCACTGGTTGGAGGAAACCTCCACTATGGAAGAAGTTCTTAATGGGATGAAGACTTTCATATCCAACAGCTGTCTGGGTACAGGTTGTAGAAAAACCAAGACCCTTCTTTGTTTTATTGTCAAAAGGAATAACAAGCTGTCCCCATCCGATTGTATCGGTACTCTTGACCGCTTTGATAGCATCCTTGTATGAGGAAATCGACGTTCCTCCTTCGGATTGATTGTTCTTGCTCACTGATAGTGCTTGGAACTACGTTCCAATAACCTCTTCAGGTTCTATACCAGCAGATGATGACAAGTTGCTCACGAGCAAAGCCTGTTCCCCACAGACTATGACAAGTTGATCGTTCTGAACGAACTTTAGCTTTTGGCGGAGGGTTGAAGTAACCGCTCCATCCTGATGTATCCAAGGTCTTCCTAATAAACAACTGTATGTTGCCCGGATGTCCATGACCTGGAAAGTCACTTGAAAAGTATGAGGACCGATAGTTATGGGAAGATCAACTTCGCCGATAACTGCTTTTCTGGATCCGTCGAACACTTTGATGACGACCTCGCTGATTCTCATCGGAGGGCCTTTGAATGATAATTGCATCAAAGTGGACTTCGGCATAACATTCAGGGCTGACCCTGTGTCTACCAGTACGCTGGCTAAAGCATCGTCCTGGCAGTTGATTGTGATATTGAGCGCCATGTTATGACGGCGACCCTCTTCAGGTAATTCCTCATCACTAAATCCCAAATTGTTGCAGGAAGTGATGTTAGAGAAATACTATCGAACTGTCTGATTGTTACATCCTGTTCCACGAAGGCCTGCTCTAAGACTTTCTGTAGAGCCTCCCTGTGCGCTTCTGAACTGAGTAACAGTGATAATACTGAGATCTTTGAAGGAGTTTGTAACAGTTGATCAACAATGTTGAATTCACTCCTTTGGATGAGCTTTAGCATCTCATCTTTGTCTTTCGACAGGTCGGGATTACTGGATTGACCGACTGGTGGATCAGGAATTTCTGTCTGAAGTTCCTTTTCTTTGTTGGGTTCTCCAACTCCCCGGTTGAAGATTCGACCGCTCCGTGTTACACGACTGATGTCTGCAATATTCATGACGGAGGGTAATGGAATTTCCTTTCCATTTTCAACAGCTGTTGCACCGTATTTGTAAGGGGTAGCCTTAGCTGATTCATACGGTAGTGGTCCCGGCAGATAAATGACTATGGGAACCTTCTGGTTTTTCTGACCATCATAAGTAACCTCGATTCGTTCCCGGTTGGGAATTTTGGATTCATCAAGTAGAGGAACGATGGTAAAAACGTCCCTGGTCCTGTGGTGACCAGAGATCGTGAGGACATCCTCAACCTGCTCAGCAAGGTAGTTCGGCGACCAATTGATAGGTCCAGAACCTGGATACGGACGAATTTCTCCGCGATCCACTTGACCCTGAAGAGCTGTTCTCACAAAGTAACACCCTTGGTTACTTTCTGAACAGACGTTACAACTGTCATAGTTGTGTGGGGGCACCTGGCCACGCCCACTTTGAATACAATGTAACCTCACTAGGTTAGCTTCCACTGATCGGACATCCTGACTTTGACGCCGAGTGGGATTTCTGTTACTGATACTAATCTGCTGAGTATCTTCATCCATATAGATTGGCATCCACTAGTGATTCAACAAGTGCTGAAGTGCCTCCTAGACAAGGGTACAACCTCGATCGTTTTCGCAACCCGCTTTACAGCTTTGATAGTTATGTGAGACCAGGAATCCGAGGCGGACCTGCTCAGCATGTAACTCTACCAGGTCGGTATTCAGCACACGAATATCGAAGACCTGAACCATGTTGATTTGATAGGGGTTCCTATCATGGTAGTCTTGGATCCATCCAAGATCCATCTGACGCTGGAGGGCCTCTTGTATGAAAGAGCATCCCTGTTTGTTTACCGAGTAAGTCAGATAGGAACTGTAATCATGCCGTGGCAGATTATGATACTGGCTTTGCCTTGAGTGCATCGCCACCAAGTTGACATTCATTGCACGGATATCGTGGTTCTGAATGATGTTGGAATTCGTGTAGACCATGTTAACTCCACGAACTCTGTGCTCTTGGATCCATCTGAGATCCATTTGTTCCTGTAGAGCTGCTTGCACTACCGAACATCCCTGATTGTTTTTAGAGCAGATATCACACTGATGATAGTTATGAGGTGGTACATGGCCATATCTACTTTGTCTACAATGCATCTTGACCAGATTGGTCCTCAATAAGAGTACATCCTAAATTTGATAGACGTTGTCAGTCTCTTTCTCAATTAGATTGACTGCAGCCTTTTCGTGTTGAGGCAGCGGGTTCGTAAGAACATTAGGATTCGTATCTTTGAAAGATAAGAGCCCGCTCCTAACAAGCTTCTGTACGTCAGATTTGAAATTGAGGCAATTCTCTATGTTATGCCCCGATCCTCCTTGATGATAAGGGCATGTCTGATCCGCTTTAAACCAAAAAGACGGATTTTCCGATACTGTAAGAGGAGACTTAGTCTGAATGTGCCCCTTAGCCAGTAGTAACGGAAATAGTTCTGCGTGCAACATGGGTATAGGATCAAACCCTGATGATCGTGTTGTACGGTTGTTATTGTACTGAGGACGAGCCTGCTGAAGAGGCTGTTGAGTCCTTTGCTGATTAGGTTGGCTCTGCGCAACCTGAGGTTGATACGTAGGAACAGACGCGAGGCCGATAGCAGGAGTTACCGCTGCTACTGGTTGATAACGACGCCTTTGCTTTCTGAGAGAGATATTCCCAATATCCTGCTCTTTTTTCTTAGGGAGAGCACTACCGTATTTCTTAGTACCACTCGTTGATCCAGTGTCTTTTACCAAACGTCCTTCCCGGACGGCTTCCTCAAGACGTACACCCATACCGACCATCTCGGTGAAATCACTGGGCGCACTGGCGACCATTCGGCCGTAGTAAAATGAGCTTAAGGTCTTTAAGAAGATGTTTGTCATCTCTTTTTCCTCAAGAGGTGGACAAATCTGAGCGGCAATTTTACGCCATATCTAAGCGTACTCCTTAAAAGTTTCTTTATCCTTTTGCGACATTGATCTGAGTTGATCTCTGTCGGGTGCCATGTCCAAATTGTATTTGTATTGTTGGACGAAGGCAGTGCCAAGATCTATGAATGTGCTGATCGAGGCACGGTTTAAACCCATGTACCATTTTAAGGCAGCACCGGTTAAACTATCCTGAAAGTAGTGAATCAGCAGGTCCTGATTTTCCGTCTGAGCTGACATTCGTCGAGCGTACATTGTCAAATGACTCTGAGGGCAAGAGTTACACTTGTATTTTTCAAAGTCGGGCACTTGGAATTTGTGCGGAACTTTCACATTAGGGACCAGACAAAGGTCTGCGGCGTCCTTTCGAAAAAGATCCTGACCGCGAATGGCTTGCAGTTCCCTCTGTATTTCCAAGAACTGTTCCTGGAATTCATCCATTCGGTCAAACATAGTTTCCTTCTTGCCAGAAGGTATCTGTGGAATCTGTCCTTCCGGGACAGAATGCACCACAGGGGGTGGTACCGTAACTACGGCGTTGAATCTTGGCGTCTCCCGAAGTTTGTAACCATCAGGGGTCTTTCATATGCCTCTGGCATCTTTGCTTTCCCGAAGTTTGTAACCTTCAGGACCAGCGGCTCTTGCAGAAGTTCCCTGATCTTCAACGATTGGCGGAACATATCCTTCTAGGATATAGTTAACAGGCATGCCCCAGGGACGATCTTTCGGCATCTGATACCTAGGATCGAACTTATCCACTATGGGTGTCGGGGTGATCTCCGAGATCACAGTCCTTTGTAGCTGAGCTTCTGCCATGGCTTGCATGTCGTTACGAAGCTTTCTCATATCCTCTCTCAGAGCGTCTAGCTCTTCTCTCAACTCTCTGTTCTCTTCCTCAAGATCATCCATCTTTTTCTGACGACTGGCCCGAGTATTATACGAATGAGACAGTTTGACTCTAGAACCGAGACACAAACGTAAGATTCGTAGGTAAGGAGAATACGCGATGCGAGAATGATAAAATGCAATGATTATATTAATTGTTTGTTGATTATTCAAAATAAACTGCGACAATTAGATTGCAAATATCAAACGGTGGGGAAACCCCTTTTTATTGAATTCAAAGGATTACAGAAATGGAAATACAGTAGATTACAAGGTACGGAAACAGAAACCTAAACTAATGGGTCCTGGTACTTCCTCTTCTTTGACCGGGGCGCTTGGGCCGTTGTCGGGTTGTCATTCCTTTGCCAGGTGAAAGGAGCGGCCAAATTCCTTTGGTCGTCTTGATTCTCTACAGCATGTTGCTCTAAAATCTCAATCAGAGCATCTTTCTCTTTCAGTAGTTACTGTATTTGGATACACTCTATGTTGAGGGTGCGGTACTTGTTCTTCCAAGACCTTCTTTCCTTTTGAACTTTGTTGAGAGTAACCTGAAGCTTTTCAATTTCCCTCATGAAGTACATGACAGATTCCCTCGGCGGAAGAATTCCGTAACGAGGATAAGGCATTTTTAGCTTGAGAGCTCTAGTTTGTACCCAATGGAGATAAGGCTCCACCGAGACACAATCCAGTTTTCCTAGAGACTCTCGTGCTTTCTTATGAACGTGTTTCCACGCATGCACTATTTCCATCTTCAGTGCCCTGTCGTTTTCTCCTTCCTTGAAGAAAAGACCTTCCAGATGAGCGTTCTGCGGAACGAGCCTCATCGGGTATCCAAATTGACAAAGAACCAATACCGGATGGTAGTTGATTCCCCCCTTAATTCCTATGAGAGGTACATTGGGGAAGTTTCCACAACGATCAATGATTCTGATCCCATCATAAATCTTAATGCACCAATCTATATCAGAGTTGGTAAGAGACATGATCTTCTGCGACCAGCGCAGGGCATTCTTGCAATCCCAAAAAGCAGCAGATTTAGGCAAATGAGAGATAAACCATTTGTAGAGCAAAGGTACACAGCAAGTGATCTCCCCTCCGCTGTACAAATTTCTTAAGTGTACAGAATGATACGCATCTGTGAGCAAAGTCGGCACGGGGTTTCCAATGAGAAAAACCTTAATAGCGTTGATATCGACGAAGTTATTGATGTTGGGAAACAAAAATAACCCGTAGGTGAGCAAGGCAAAGATGCTTTCAAAAGCAGTCCCGTTCCCTATACTAGCGAAGTACAGAGCTTTCTTTGTTAAGAACTGGGCTGGCAAACCTTGTATGCCACCCTTGATAGTCAGGTGAGTCCTGACCTCAGACTCGTCCAAATGGATTGCCTGTGCAATGGTCTGATTCTTTAGAATTCCTTCCAGTCCAGAAAATGGAGCTCGATCTATGATATGTAAATCAATCAGATGAGAATACTCCTCCAGCGTTGGTGCTAGCTGGTAATCCGGGAATGTAAAGCAGTGATAAACTGGATCGTAGAACTGAACGAGTGCGTCCATGATTCCCCCAATCACATGGACTCTTAACAGTGGTAGCAAACCACCGTGCTTGGCTCTGAAAGCCTCTGGGTTAGTGATCATCCTCACTAACCTTCTCAAATCCTCAAGCTTTGGAACCTTGAAGGTATACTGGTGAATTCTCCTTCTACCGAAATCCATCGGTGCAATCCTTTTCTCTGATATTTGCAATCACAGTCTTAGTTTATTTTGAAAAACAGAGAGACTAGAAGAGAAAGTTTTTTGAATGTTTTAATGTTTTTTAGATGAATGCATGAATGCAGCACACAAAAACATAGAAAAAAAATGGGGTCAGAGGGTCGTTGTCATGAAGTCAAGGCTCTACCCATCCCCAAAGGTTTACTAAGGTGATTTTTGTACCTGTACTCATTATCATTAGCTCCTCCCAGGAAGGCAGATAACAAGCGGATCGCCAGCGAGTTGTGTGCAATCTTAGAGTAAGTGCTATTCACCGAGAATAGATCACCAGCCTCAAATGAGGGTAGTATCGCGTAACAACTATTTTCGATAGCTTTCGCACTACGAAAGGGTTGGCTTTTCTAGGTGTATACTCAATCTTTCCACATACGGGATCACCCGCATTCCCAGTAGCAGAAAAATAACACGTATAGCAATTAGGAAAAGTAGTATATATATTTGTCTTAAACATCCTAGAGTTTAAAAGCTATGAATCTTAAGTTCCTGACAGAAATGGCTCCCCGGCGGAGTCACCACTCTGTAGTTTCTATATAAGCGAAGGTTTTGACCTAAGATCCTAATAGAGTCAAAAGGTCTCATCTCAACGAAGGCTTCTACCTAGGAGACACGAATGAACAAACATTTGTACAAATGATTCTCCCCAGCAGAGTCGCCACTTTTCTGTAGCGAGCGATTTTTTTGGACGTGCTTGCGAGGCACAACCGCTCTTCGGTGTTGCTACCCCTACAGCTCGATTCATTTTTTATCCTATTAAAGCTGATGAAGGAAGGTAAATAGATGTCTCCAACTAACCCTGCTTGCATACTGAGTTTGAACAACGGTCTATTCGGTTACAGATGCTTCAAAGATTCGGGGATTATCTCAGGTTATTTTGTTCGATGAGATGTGAAAGATGTTAAGACTGATTGCTTTTGAATTACTGCTTTCGAAATGGGATTTGGGTTTTTTATTGAGTGTGCTCGCTAAGATCTTTTCTTTCGATCTTATGCCTACGTATTCCCGTTTACCGAAATAGGGAAATCAGAGCGTTCGTAGTTCCTCCTAGTCTATGGGAGGAAATGGTTTTTGGTGTCTTGTTCAAAGCCCAAGACGTGAAGCGAAAGGTTGTTTGTATCTTGTTCAAAGCCCAAGATGTGAAGCTGAAAGGTCGCAACTTTAGAGAGATTTTGTCTTCTCTAAAGAGGGAAGAAGGAGAATTACTTTAACTGGGATACGCGGATCTTAGCAATGCCATAATTTCCGAAGAAGGAGTTTTAACCTGAAGGAGAAGACTTTAACTCTGTGTATAGAGCAACGCCATCTTTCCTTAGGAATTCCTCATGCTAAAAGAATGACAGTGGCAAGGATGTAGATGATCCAGAGGCTTGCCGCTTACAGCGATTAGATGAAAAGGAAGGAGTTATTGATGTTTGAGTACTGTGAACGAGGCACAGGTTTGATGCTAAAAGGTTAATTGGATTAACCAGTGGTTATCTTATATAAAGCCTAAGAGGAGGCTAATTTCCGCTGGGGAAAATCATTATACAAAGCCTAAGAGGAGGCTAATATGTGTCTCGTACAAAGCCCGAGAGAGAGGCTAAAAAGGGTTCGACCCAGTGGGGGATATCATTATACAAAGCCTAAGAGGAGGCTAAAAAAGAGTTGACTCAGTTGGAGAATCTTTAATAGCTCGTATGAAGCCTGAGATGGAGGCTGAAAAAGAGTTTGACTCTTGCTTATGGAATTTGTATCTCGTACGAGGCCCGAGATGGAGGCAAAAGGATGATTGACTCAACGAGGGAGTTTTTTGTGTCTCATACAAAGCCTGAGAGAGAGGCTAAAAGGTTTTGACTCTACAGGGGAATCTTTTATATTCTACAAGAGAGTGTTTTTTTGTTGTATCTCGTATAAAGCCCGAGATGGAGGCTGAAAAGGTTTACTCCGCTGGGGAGAATCATTTGTACAAAGCCCAAGAGGAGGCTATCTTATGCTGAGGATAAGAAGGATCATTATACGAAGCCTAAGAGGAGGCGATCTGTTGGTGACTGTTTTAGTTAAGTGACAGGTCCAGTATACTAATCTTTAAAGAGAAAATTAGTTCTTATATGAGCAACACTGTACTCATGGGTTTGATCTGAGGATCGGGGTTGTTCCCTATTCTTTAAGGAAACGGGGAAATCCGAAGGATATTGAGACTGTCTGAATCTGCGAGTTTCCTTCCTATTTAACGGAGGGTCACTTGAGAATGTCTTTGAGACTCAAGGAAAATAGACTGTCCAAGTCTAAAGTTTTATCTTTTGTACTATGCTTGGAGAAACAGTAGTAGACTCTGGAAAGGACTGTTCTATGAAGATTACTAAGTTCTGTTCCTATACCTCTAGGAGGTCGTCGGGACAATTTGTACGAAGCCCAAGAGGAGGCTGGAAACTTTTAAGAAGCCGATCGGTCCTTGTACGAAGCCCAAGAGAAGGCTATCATTCCCGGAGGAAGAGATCATTATACGAAGCCTAAGAGGAGGCTGTGAATACTTCTAAGAAGCCGACAGGTCCTTGTACGATGCCCAAGAGAAGGCCGATGCTTTTAAGAAGCCCGTGGGTCCATCACCTCCTTTCCATTGGGAGAGATGACTCTTTTAAAGATAAAAACCACTGGTAAACGTGCGAGGTTTACTATCCAGCGACTTTTAACTTTAAAAGAGGGTTCCTTAGTTAAGGTCCAAGATTATGACCATAGTGGGTTCCCAAACCCCGAAACATTCAAGGCAAGCCATTCACAAGGAATAGATCGAGTCAGGAACGTTCGAGAATTTGGAAGAAACTCAAAGATGCCATTCACGGAGAATACATTTATCTTGGGGAGTAGAGTTTCTTGATGATTCCTAAGGAGGACAGCCGAAGAGAAGACTGTATTTGGTGCTCCTATTGGGGATCTAGGTGTCTATTTCTACGGATAAATGGAACGGCTTTACCTAGTTCTAGACGTAGTTGCCGGGGAAACTCAAAATATCTATACTATTATTACACAGTTGATATGAGTTTATGAAAGGAGACTTACAGTGAGTAGCCCCACAATACAGTTTATATATATGAAAGCAGTAAATGAAAGCGATAACCACTTACTCAGTTGTAGAGCTTCCATGCTGTTGGTTAGTTGTTCAACAAAGAAAGATTGAAAACAACAGTATATTCAAAATCAAAGGAGAAAGTGCTTTGAAAAAGAAAGATTTGGGGCTTACAGCTCAAGGAGAGGCCCAGGGTTTTACCAGTGATTGCACTGTTGAATTTGTACAGAGGGTCTTATACAAGTGACTGTGGCCCAAAAAGGTTTTTCTGTACAAAGGGATGGGTCTTACACTCTCTCAAGAGGCCCAAAAAGTTTTAAAGAAAAAAGAGTGGGGCTTAAAACACGAGAGTAGGCCCAATTAACTTTTCATTTAAAATGGCGATCGCGCTGAGGTTTTCTTTTAATGCAGAGGGACTTATACAATAAGTGAGGCCCAAAATGTTTTGGTTAAAAGGGGGTTGGGTCTTGCACTCTAATAGAGGCCCAAAGTGTTTTGAATGGGTCTTATAGCTCAAGGAGAGGCCTAGATGATTTTTGAAAAAGGCGACGATCGCGCCGTTTGTTTTTTGACGGTATCGGGACTTATACAATAAGTGAGGCTCAAAATGATTTGGTTAAAAAAGGATTGGGTCTTACACTCTATTAGAGGCCCAAAGTGTTTTGAAAATGATTTATGAGGGTTGAATTAATCCAAAACCCTAATTTGTTTTCAAAATGTATTTAATTGAATAAAAATTCAATTAAAATGATCAAAAATTGTTTAACATATGGAAAACAAATTGTGATCTTGGATTAATGCTTTAAAAATTAAGTACTGAACTACAAAATAAATAGAAAGCATTAACAGTTGCAAAATCATTGTGGAAATAATATTTCAAATGTTAAAAACAATTAAAATATTAATTCTTTGCAAAAATATCAATCATATGAAATAAATAATATTTTTGGGATTTTTTGGCAAAATAAAATATTTTAACATTTTTGTGAATTATCAAAAAAAGAATCAACTCAAAATCATTAAAACTCAGAGAGAAATTAATTTTTGAATCAATTAAACAAAATCACAAAATTCAAATATTCAAATTTGAAAAAATGGCGCCAAGAACAAGCTGAAGAACACGCGCGTGTTCTGGGATTCTCAGATTTGCATTTTCTATCCAATCTCACTGAATACTTAATCATATCATGTAATCCACATACCAATCAACCTCACGATCATGTCTATGTACTATAATTTCATTTAAATTAAACATACAACAAAAAATCATGAAGAAACCTCAAGAACCCTAATTTCTGCATGAAGGCTGGGATTTTTGATACACGATTCAAACAATGCAATTAATTGAGGGAAAACATTCCATGCATGATTATGAACATATGGCCAAATTATTGTGCGAGGAAATATGCATAGATTGAGAGATGACCAAGTATGTGCTTACCTCCAAGTCGTGACAGCAAGGGCAAATCAAATTCTGGGTTGGAGGTGTTACAGATGAGTTGTGATGATCTGAACAGCTTCCCTACACCATATGGAGTGTGTTTGAATGCTTGGACTTGATTGAAATTGGCTGGATCACTCTGTGGTACCTCAGCTGCAACTTGATTAAAACCTTGAGCAACCAGCTGGTGATTTTGTGAAATATGTGTTCCAGATGTTGTTTGAGTGTTTGGATCACTTCTATATGATGTATGTGAGGTGTGTGAGTGATTGGTTTGATTGGAATTGCTCTCAAACTCAAAACCCGATAGTGACTTGCCTTTGAAGGCAAAATTGGGGTGAAAGAAGAGATTTTGAGGAAAGCATCTGTTTGATGGCTTTGGTGTACTTAAACTGAACACAATTGAGCTCTATTTATAGTAGAGCAAGTTTGTTTTGGGATCCACAGTGAATGGCAACTGCAGCAGGTGTTTCCTCAATGTTGGCCAATAAAAATGCAAGTCTCCTCTAGCCATTGACTAGAGGTTAGGGCTCAGAGCTGTGGTTCCCTTGGTCTTGGATAAGTCTTGACTGATTTCAGATGAGAATGGCTCAGTCCATGCCACCTTGATGGTTCCATTGAATGCCTCATTCCAAATTTGGAGTCTTGTCCCTATTTTGGCAACTCTAGGTTCAACATGTTATTTCTTGTTCCATGGACTTTGGAGGCTTGGCTCAGTGATTGTCCCCTTTGGATTCAATCCTCAGAGGTGTCCAAGTGGATAGGAACTATTGAAATTGGATGATTTTGGCAAATCGAGCCAAAATGCAAATTCTGCCTTGCTTTTGACAGATTTCAGCAAGGCAACTTGCCAATGTTGTATCTCATGATGTAAGTTGAATTTGGCAATGTTCTTGGCCATTTTGGAAAGCCCTAACATGATACAACAACTGTTTGAACAAGTTTGGTTTTGATCTCTTTTGATTCCAAGTGAAAAATCCCCCTACATTTGGCAAAAAGTGAAGGCAAATTCTGACTTAGTGAAAATTTCACTAAGTGTTGGAAAAAGTGACATTTTCACTTTTCAGCCACTTTGATCACTCCATAACTCAAAATCCTTAATGAATTGGAATGACTTGTAGTTGAAGTTTTTGTAGATGATAATGAGGTCTACAAATCAAGCTTTGAATGGAAAAAATTGGCCTTGTGGTTTAGGAGTTATGGTCCTCCAAAGTTGGTACCCTAGCCACTTTATTTTTAACTTAGAAAAATTTCTAAGTTTTTATGGTTACCCCTTTTACAAGTTATCTCACTTTCTTTGATTTTTCTTGATGAATGATGATTCAAATCATACATTAACATCATTTTAGGGTTAAAAAACCATTTTGGTGAAAAATCTCAAAAAGTCAAAGTTGACTTTTTGTGCACAGTTGACTTTTTATCAGATGAATTCCAAACTGTGCAATTCTTCAGGAAATCATGTCCTTGACCTAAATCAAACTTGATGGACATGTTCCATGGGTGTCATAGGGTATATTCATTCATGTATTAGGGCTTGGGAGCATGTCCAAGTCAAAAGTCAAAGTTGCAGTTGACTTTTCTTGCGAAACCCTAATTGTGGTGCAGATGAAATTGAAACTTGTTGCTCAAGCTTCCTGGATCAATCCATTGTGACAAATGGATCAATGTAGTATATCAAAGACCCTCAAATCATGTCTTGAGATCTTGGCTCATGATTTATCCCAAAAGTCAACTTAGGGGTGAATTAGGTCAAGAAACCCTAATTCCTGATTTTTAATGTATGCATCCCCTGAGGCAAAATTGACTTGATGATTGGGTTCATGAGGTCCCATGAAGTATATTAGGTTATGTTTTGGATCATTGGCTTGTGCCCAGATGAATTTTTTCATCTGGAGGCCCTGGGCGATCAAAACCCTAATTTGGTGACACTGTCGATCGGGAGGCTTGATCCACCTAGAAGGGAGCAACATTGTGCTTAATCCTTGAAGTGGGAGTCCTTTTGATCCATTGTGGATGTTTGAGAGGTTAGAAAAGTTAAGGATCAAGTCATTCCTTGATTGATCCTTTGTCTAAGGCTTAGAGAGGGCTTGAAACCCTAGTTATGATTGCAGTCAATGCTCAATAATTCCTTGAGGAGATTGATGAGGCATGATGATTCATCCATATTGTGATGATGATTTGCACAATGATGGGAAACTTTAGTGGTCAAAATTTGGGGTATGACAATATACAAAGTGTTTATTTTTGAAAATATTTTTGAAAGTGTGAGGTGTGAAAAGTATTTGTTTTTTTTTTTTTGAGTTGTGAGCAAGTATTTAAAATTTACTTACCCTTAATTTATAATGTCTTTCTTGTACTTATCCTTTTCCTTGAGAGATAGTACAATCCATACCATTAGTGGGTAGGTAGTCCTATCTATTGGACGTGAAGGGACAACGAAGGGTCATCGAATGGTCATAGAAGGCAACATGTAAGGATACCTTAGCAATTCGAAGGGACTATCATCATTTTTCCATAGGGTCATCGAGGGACAAGATCATCTTTTCGTAGGCAACTCGAACAGTCATCGAGGGACAAGATCATTTTTCGTAGGCAACTCGAAGGGTCATCGAGGGACTATGATCTTTATATCGAAGGGACTATGATGATATTATTCGTAAGCGTCTTTTGCTAAAGTATCCCTACGTTCGAGGGACATGACCATGTTCGTAAGGCAACTGAGAGAGGCTACCCTAGAGGTGCAAGTGTGATTGAGTGGATTAGTTTCAATTATTTATATTGAATTAGGGTTTTCTAGATTTTTTTTTAGTTTTTCCATACAAACCTTAATTACTACACAGTTGTAAAACAAAATAGCGGAATGTAAAGTGCGGAAAGTAAAATCCCTACGCTATTACAAGGGTTTGGGAGAGATACATAAGTATAACAAACCTTGCAGGAAATAAAACTACGGCTATTACAAAAAGAAAAGGCATGCGACCTATACAATTTTTCTAGGAATTTAAATAGCAAATAAATAAATAAGTGAAAAGAAAAAAAAATGTCAGAAAAAAACTTGATACGAACCCTTATTAGTTAAAAAATGGAGAGAGGAGGCGGATCTAAAATTATAAAATAAAAATGCATAGAAAAATTAAAATTTTAAACGTCTTAAACAATAATGTTGCTAACGCACAAATGCGATCATCGCAATCATGGATCCGAATTGTACCGATCTAAATAAAAAGAAAAATAAAGTAAAAGAATTTTTAAGATTTGATAAAAACCAACAAAGTTGCTAACGCGAAAGCGCGATCATCGCAACCGGATCCAAATCGGGCATATATGAATTTACAAAAAAAAAAAAGCACAAATAAAAAGGAATTTTAAATGTAATAAAAATTCAATAATGTTGCTAACGCGAAATGCGATCATCGCAACCGGATCCGAATTGTACCGATCTAAATTAAAAGAAAAATAAAGTAAAAGAATTTTTTTAAAATTTGATAAAAACCAACAAAGTTGCTAACGCGAAAGCGCGATCATCGCAACCGGATCCAAATTCTGCGAATCTGAATTTATAAAAATAGAAAAGAGAAAGGACTTTTAAAAGGTGTAAAAAAACAATAGTGTTGCTACCGTGGAAATTGGATCATCGCAACTAGATCGAACCAATACAAATGTCACGCATTATGCACATCAATATGCAAATAGTGTATCGACACGGTTCAATCTAAAAATAATAATATAATAAATAAATAATAAAAAAATAAAAAGATGAACAAATAAAACTATATATTAGAAAGCAATATGTATTAACAATAGGATTATAAAAAAATTATTATATATTATGAAAAAACGTTAGCATAACCAAATTTTGAATAATATATTTCAAATCAAAACCAAATTATAGGAATGTGTTATGTAATACTAGAATGTATCAATGCAAAATTATACTGTATCAATAAAAACTAGTTTAAATATACTTGTCAGTAATATGAATGAGTTTACGTGATGGTATGCCGATGGAAAAATCAATGAGGATCGGAATGAGAAAAGATTGCTACGTTACATACTATTTGACAATTCCGGCCGCGTGTTTCTCTTAGTTTTTTTTTCCTTCCGTCCTCCACTCCGTACACACACACACACACACACACATATATATATATATATATATATATATATATATATATATATATATATATATATATATATATAATGAAACAAATTAGGGTTAACTATTTTCTAAAATCCAAAAAAGTCCTTAATGGATAATTTTAGGCCCAAATTAAATAATACTAAATAAAAATTAAACAATAAAAATGATTAAAATTAAATTAAATTAAAAACAGTAATAATCCTATTGATCAAATAATATCTGAATAAAAATCAAATAGTATCTGATTTTTATGAGTACACAAAAAGAAAAAAAAAATTTGTATCTATTATGATTTTTGCACTCCTTTTTGGTAAAAAGTGCATAAAATCAAATAAATAACTATTTTTCAAAAATGCCTTAAAATTAAAAACGAAAATTAAAAACAAATATTAAAAAAATACAATTTTTGTGATTTTTTTGAAAATAATTTAAAATGGAAAGAAAGTTAGTAACAAATAACATAAACAAATTCAAAATGTAACATGTGAGATTCGAACCCGCGACCTCATACTTGCAAGCCTTATCTTCTTTCCAATTGTGCCAATTCATTTATTCAAAACAGAAATGCACTTGAAAGCATATGAAGGTCAAACAACTATTTGTTATTTAAACAATTTAAAGTAAACTGTTACCTATTTTTTGAGTAAAACTTACTGTTTAAATGTTAGTAAAAATTGAACCAAAAAACTTATAAAATCAAAGTTAAAAAATAATTTAAATGTTAGAAAATAGGGCAGGCAAATTTTGGGGTAAAACAGACACCAAAATCAAAAAGTCAACTTCCAAAACCTCAAATTTTCACTTTTTTGCATTTTTCAAGCCATGTCTTGATTCAGTCACTTTCAAAACCAAACAAAGCCTCAAACACACTCCAAATATCATCCTCAAACTGTCCCAACTGGTTCCCCTCAACTGGAACACCATTTGAGTGAGTTACCATTTTGGTCACTTTTGCCCCTTTTGCAAGAAAGAGCTAATTCTTGCTCCTGAGGATTCCAACTGGTTCTGATCATCCTAAAAGCTTCTAAGGGATCCATCAAGAGTGTCTAAAGTATTGGATCACTTCTGACATAAGGATTCTGACAGATAGCACAAGGAGCTTCAAGAGGTAAGTGCATCACAACTTGAATTCTTTGAATCATGCATTCCTTTGATATCCATTTATCATGGGAATCTCATACATGTTATACATGTTGTGTTTGAACGAATTTGCCATGCTATTGTTGTCTGTGTAATGAGATAGCATAGAACATGCAAATCTAGGCCTATTTTGAAACCACTATCGGGTTTTAAAATAGGTACATCTTTAGAAAAATCTAAAAGCACCATTGGATTCTTCAAGAAATTCTAGGCATGATACACCTAAATTTTGTCAAAATCCATGGAGAATTGAGGAAGTTAGAGCCTTCATGCAAATCCACCAAAACTTGGTTTTTTGCCTTGGCTAGGCCTAAAAACCAAGTCACCCTTATATGCACATGGGGTGGTTTTGATACACGGATGTATCACCACCCGAGTGGTAGCGCGCATGTGTGTTTGGCTGGATGGTCGTGGGTTCAACACCCAACCAGACCATTTTGCCATTTCCCATTTTTTTTGCTATTTTTGCTATTTTCATGATTTTTGTTAATTAATTCCAAAATTAATTTCTCTCTCAATTTTAATTATTTTTCATTAGTTCTTTTTGCATAAAATTACAAAAATGTTAAAAAAATTTATTCCACAAAAAAATAAATTTATATTATTTATTTAATATAGTTGATATTTTGTAAATAAATTCAATTTTAATTGTTTTTAAACATTTCAAAAATGAATTTTCATCTTGAATTTTCAAAACCAAATGAGTTTTAATTCATCTTGTGATTAAAACATCATTTCTCAAACCTTAACCAAAAATCACAAGTTGTTTATTCAAACTTATTTGGTGTTTTTATCATTTTTAATTAATTTTCTTTGAAAAATTACTTTGAAAAATGAAATTAGGGTTTCTTTGATTTTTGATCTTTATCAAAAGATTTTACAAACATTATGGGCCTCTAATGGAGTGTAAGTCCCAACCCTTGTTGTACAGAAACCTTTTTGGGCCTCAATGATTGTATAAGTCCCACTGCGATTTCAAAAATCTCGGCGAGATCGCCAATTTTAAAATAATTCTATGGGCCTACCCTCATGTTGTAAGTCCCATTATCCTTTATCTAAATCATCTTGGGCCTCTTGAGAGAGTGTAAGACCCATCCCTTGTAAATATAAAAGCTTTTTGGGCCACAGTTATTGTATAAGTCCCACTGTGTTTTCTAAAACCTTGGAGCGATCGTCGCCTTCTAAAAATAATTTTGGGCCTACCCTTTGTGTTGTAAGTCCCATTTCTTTTCTAAAATAACTTCTTGGGCCTCTTAAAAGAGTGTAAGACCCATCCCTTTTGTACATAAATAAATTTGGGTCTCAGTCATCGTGTAAGACCCGATACAATTTTCAAAACAACGGTGTAATCACTGTTATTTGTGGGCCTCTCCTTAGGTTATAAGCCTCACCTCTTGTACAAAAATAACTTTTTAGGCCTCTCTTTTATTTGTAAGACCCATTCCTTTGTAAATAAACAATTCCTTGGGCCTCTCCTTGAGTTGTAAGCCCAAATCTCTGTAAAACAACTTCCCCTTTTGATTTAGGTTCAAATTCATAGTTTTTATCAAAAATTTCTTTAATTTCTTGAACAAGTAACCATACAGCTGTTACAATGGAGGCTTGCTCACTTGTAAGTTTTTAAACAGCTTTATTTTAAATATTTGCACACACACACACACACACACACACACACACACATATATATATATATATATATATATATATATATATTTGTTTGGGTTGGAAACTTGCTCACCTGTAAGTCCTCCTACTCTCTTTTACATACAGTATATATTTCATTTGTATATATATGCCTGTATATTATCTGCTAAGAGTTTTCCCTGACAATTAGGTCTAGAATTAGATAAAGCTAGTGGTTTCTCTTTTCAACAAAGTCAAAACTAGTTCCCCATAGGATTTCCAGATACAGTCTTGCCTCCTCTTGGGCTTATACAATATGGAACAAAGAGAAAGGAATTATTCTCGGTGAAACTTTTCTCAGACTGTCACTATTAGAAATCTGTCAAAGAAATTCATTTCTCTAGAGAAGAATTATTCTCGGTGAAACCTCTCTTGAATTTCTTCAAACCCTAGAACTGTTCACTAAAGGAATTATTCTCGGTGAAAACTTTCTTGAACTTTTCTTAGGTTTGGACCCACAGGCTTCCTAAAAGCATCCTCAGCCTCCTCTAGGGCTTTGTACAAGGACCCTCCGGCTTCTTAGAAGTTCTCATACCTCCTCTTGGGCTTAGCACAAGGACCCGAGACCTCTTAAAGGTATAAGATACAACCTAGTCATCCTTTGTTAGAGCAGTCTTTCTAAAAGGGTCAAACCTCAGACCAATCTAGGGTTGATTCTCATTCCTTAAAACACCTGCCTCTTCTTGGCAATTGTACAAGATAAACCCTTTCATACTAGTAGACTTGGATAGTCTCATTTCCTTTGGGATCTCAAAGATATTCATAAGTTCCTTACAAACACCGGAGAAACCCTGATTATCTAATCAATCTCCAGCTGAGTTAAAACCCCCATAGGTTCTATAACTCTTCACTCTTAAAATTCCCCAGCTAGGGTCAACTTACCATTAATCCAACACTAGCCAAAATCAAAACCTCAAGGCATCTGATATTTGAACTCTTCTTTCCCCAGCATGAATTGATTCCCCATTTTGGACCTGGCTCGGGATTCCAATAATCCTCAGCAGAAGTCAGCTTCTTTTTAGGCTTTGTATAATAACTTTCCCTTAGCGGATTCAGACTCAATCTTGGGCTTTGTACAAGACAGCAAAGTACTCTCTTGTTGAGTTAATCTTCTTTTAATCACCTTTCAGTACTCTTTTATTGAGTAAAAAACACTCTTTTGTTGAGTAAAAAACACTCTTTTGTTGAGTAAAAAAACACTCTCTTGTTGAGTCAAAAAACTTTCTTGTTGAGTCAAATAAAAAACACTCTCTTGTTGAGTCAAAACACTCTCTTGTTTAGTCAAATAAAAAACACTCTCTTGTTGAGTCAAATAAAAACACTCTTTTGTTGAGTAAAAACACTCTCTTGTTGAGTCAAAAGCACTCTCTTGTTAAGTCAGATAAAAACATTCACTTGATGAGTCAGATAAAAATTACTCTCTTGTTGAGTCAGTGTCCCTTTAGCCTCAATCTTGAGCTTTGTACAAGACACCTGAAATATCCTCAGCACTCTCTTATTGAGTCAATCATCTCTTTTTTTAGCCTCAATCTTGGGCTTTGTACAAGACACATATAAAATATCTCAAGCAAATTCAAATCTTTCTAATCTCTTTTAAGCTCTGTATAAATATCTCCCCAGTGGAATCGATTCCTCCAGCCTTGTTTTAGGCTTTGTGAATTAATCTCCCTGAGCAGAGTCAATTTCTTTTTTGCCTCAATCTTGGGCTTTGTACAAGACAGATAAAGATTACTCTCCCCCAGAGTCAGTTTTCTTTTTAGCCTCAATCTTGGGCTTTGTACAAGACAAGATAAAAACATTCCCCAATGTAATCAATGTCCAGCCTCCTCTTAGGCTTTGCATAAAGAAATCATCAAAAGAGTCAGTCTCTTTCCCGCATCAATCTTGGGCTTTGTACAAGACAGATATAAAACTCCCTAGTAGAGTCAACCTTTTAGCTTCAACCTTGGGCTTTGATCAAGGCACATAAAACCAAAATCCCCTCAGAGGAAATCAAAAACCTCTCTGTAGGAAGACATTTCTCTGTACATCAAATCTCAAAATAGAAAAATCAAAACAAACCTTAATCCCAGATAACTGCTGTAAGTGGCACACTTGTTGATTCGAACATCCAAGCTGTAGTTCATCTCTTATCATGGTAAATTTCCTCTTTCATCTAATTGCTGTAAGTGGCAAGCCTCTGGATTATTTACATCCATGCCATTGTCCCTCTCTTAGCATGAAAGATTCCTAAGGAAAAATGGCATTGCTCTATACTGAGTTAAAGTTTCCTCCTTCAGGATAAATTCCTCATAAAAGGAAATTATGGCATTACTGGATTCTCATATCCCAGTTAAAGTAATCCTTCATTATAATCAGTCACCCAACAATTGTGATAAACAGATGAGGTGTCTCCCTTTAGAGATGATAAATTCTCTCTTAGTCAAACCTTTTAGCTTCAATCTTGGGCTTTGAACAAGACACTAATACTCCCTTTAGCTTCAATCTTTGGCTTAGAACAAGACACCAAACATATTTCCTCCCATAGAATAGGAGGGAACTACGATTGCTCTGATTTCCCTGTTTATCTTTAACGGGAATACGTAGGCATAAGATTACGAAATCTTAGCGAGCACACCAAATAAAAAACCTTAGGTCCAATACCTTCACACATCAATAAAAAAATTTAGGTTTCATAGTTTTCCAAAAACATCGGAACAAACCCGAAATCAACAAAAACTCTCTCTCAACACTCCCAAAGGAGAAACTTTCCCAATTGACAAACAAACACCAGAAAGTAAAAAACAGTAAATAGAAATGGTATAATTGCTAATGATCTGTGGATAACCACATATAGGATGGGTAATTGACAACTCCCCATTGTATAACCTGACCCTAAACCCCCCAATCTCTTTAAGCATTTGTTAAAGAAAACATATGCGTGCAAGGTTAGTTTGAGATAGCTTCCCTTTCCTTTCCAGCTTCACAGGATAAATAATAAATCAGAAAATAGCACCTAATCCCTACCATTGCGGTGAGGAAACCATGGCAATAAGGTGGTCGTGTCAGCGAAAAGAGTCCCACGCTACAAGGCTGACTGGGGAGATTCATTATACAAAGCCTAAGAGGAAGCTAAGTGGGGAAAAATCTTATATGAAGCCCAAGAGGAGGCTAACTCTTACTGAGAATTTATGGAAATCCAGGAGCAGGTCCAAATTATGTTGGGGAATTTTAAAGGTTTTACTCTTTATGGGAATCAGGGAAGAGTAGAGATATCAGATGCCATGAGGTTCTGATTCTACTGGGGATCTGTTGATGGTTGATTGACCTTAGATGGAGAATTTAAGGTGAAGCTTCAACTCTATTGGGAAGTTTAAAGTTGATTTAAAAAACCTATGGAGGTTTTAACTCTGCTGGAGATTAGTATATTGATGAAATGATCAGGTTTCTCCCTGTGCTTTTAGGAAACTTGAGGGTTTCTTTGAGTTCCAAGAGGAGATGAGACTTTCCAAGTCTACTGGTATGAAGAGGTTGACTCTTAGCTGGAGGATGCTCTTTGTATGATGCCCAAGAGAAGGCTGAGATTGTCCATGTCTCTCAATAAGTGGTGGGCTCTAGTTGTAGAGAGAGAGAGAGAGATCTTTGTATGATGTCTTAGAGGAGGCTGATGTTTTGAGGGATGAGGATCAACCCTGGATTGGTCTGATGTTTTGAATTCTTGACTCTCCTGAGGATTGAACTAGTATAGATGACTAATTAATGTCCTATACCTGTAGGAGGCCTGTGGATCCTTGTACTAAGCCCAAAAGGAGGTTGGGGATTCTTTTAGGAAGCCTGTGGGTCCTTGTACTAAGCCCAAGAGGAGGCTGGGGATGCTTTTAGGAAGCATGTGGGTCGAAACCAAAGAAAAGTTCATGAAAGGTTTCACCGGGAATAAGTCCTTTCTTTGCTGAACAGTTCTAGGGTTTGAAGAAATTCATAAGAGGTTTCACTGGGAATAATCCTCTCTGTGGAAATGAATTTCTTATATAATTATATTTCTAAGTTGTGACAGTCTTGAGAAAAATTTCACCGGGAATAATGTATTTCTCTGTTCCATATTGTATAAGCCCAAGAGGAGGCAAGACTGTATCAGGAATTTCCTATGGGGGACTAGTTTTGACTATGTTGAAAGTAACCTCTGGTTTGATCTAAACCTAGACCTAACTGCTGGGGGAACTTTAAGCAAGATATGTACAGATATATATACAGACAATTCTATTGACAGGGGGGATGCCTCCGTGGAGGTTTGTGTAGTAAGTGTAATAAATACTCATGTAGATTTTAACAATAATTGTTATTGTTAAAAGGTTTAACATAATGATTTTATTTAAATTGTGATAATTGTTCTTTATAAAAAGTCAACTTAATGAATAGTAACTCGTGAATAGTAAATTGTGACAAGTGATAAATGTTCTCGTGCAAAATTTCAACATAATAATGAATGAATAATATTGATGTAAGATTAGTTTATTAGAATTTATTATAATGAATAGTAACTTGTGAATAGTGAATTGTGAATAGTGTTCATAAATAATTTCAACATAGTAAGTCAACTTGATGAATAGTAAAAATTGATAATTGAATTATTCTGATATTTAGAGTACTAAAAATGTCTTTTAAGTTCTGGATAATATGTCCAGATCACTTTTTATGATGTGAATCATGGTTTTGAAAGTAGAAATTTGTTGGAGAATTAAATCTTTTTGAATTTTAAACAAGGGATAAGTTGCCCTGTTACTATATTGAATGCGAAAATTAACTATAGCTAATTCTCTGTTTAAATCAGAACTCATTTTTCTATATTCTTTTAATTCTAATCTATCTTTTACTAAATCCATTTTGTATTTTCAGAGTATTAATGTGACAGGAAGCAGAAAAAATGTATGAACAATAATATGAGGTGGCTCGGCCTACCAATGAATGATGTAGTTAAATATGAACAGATATTTTTTTAGGCTCGGCCTACCAATGAATGGTGTAGTTAAATATGAACAGATATTTTTGGAGGCTCGGCCTTCCAATGTTATGATGCTGGAAATAAAGACTGGAATAATAAAAATTAATCAGTTTCATATCCATCTTCATCATAATTTATGTTGTTGTCAGAATTATTAAAGTGGGTATTGCTATAATTGCTATAACTTTCTGTACAATTATAGTCACTTCTCATCCTGTAATTTACTCTTGAATATTCTCCATAAAAATGTCCTTCAAATAATTCAAGATAACGTGAAGTGGATGTAAATTCATAAGTCTTTGATCAAACATTTTAATTTATGTTCTTCAAAATCTTTTTCTAATGTTGCTGGTAAATCCTCTAGAAAAAATTTTTCTTGAAAATGGGCAAATTTTAATTTATTCGAAATTGTCTTAACTAAGTCAGGATAAGGAAATTTCTTTAATAAATAAGTGATCTTTTTGCCATAACTTTTTATAAAAATTAGATCCGATAATTTTTTTTCTAGAATTTGGTTCAGAATAATCTGCTCCAAAATAATTTGAAAAATATCTTTGTGTTGTAAAATTAGAGTTTAGCTGATCCATTTTAGAAGATTTTTTCAAATTTCTTTTTAACAAAAAAAAGATGGATTTTTAAGTCTTATTCCTACTTCCCTTTGCATATTAAGGTTTATGGTTTCTAAAATACTATCTTAAAAATATATTTTATACTTTTATTATTATTGAATAGTCCTGGTTTATTTTGGAACCTCACTTTGTCATCCCTCGCCTATTACCACAGAGTTCTTTCAGAGACATCTCTGTGTTTATGACCTAAGATCTATGAATCTCCTCCTGGCGGTACTATTATTCCTTTTTTCAGGTTTCTTCCCTAAACGGATTCTTTCATAGATTAACGATCACATTCAGTTCAAACGGGATTTATGTCTTTTGATCATAAAATAAACCTAGATTAACAATAATCATAAGAGTAAAAACATATATTATCAAAAATACGTTATTAAGAAACCATACCTCTTAATAGCAATTTAGGAAGTTCGAATAAGGAATTTTAGTGTGGAATGATAACTTTAGAGTAAGTGGTATTGGAGAGCATATTTGAAAGCATACTTTTTATTCTTTTTTTATGTGTGTTTTTACAAAATGAGAAGTCTCTCTTATATAGAAAAGAGCTGAAGATTCTAGATATAATAAAATATTATCTTTACAACAAGAAAAGTTAAAGCACTATTTGCTTTAAGACTTTTCGTAACAAAACAAGAAACTTAACAAAAGAAAAGTTAAAGCATTATTTGCTTTAAGACTTTTCAAAAACAAAAAATATTTACTTTAAGACTTTTCCTATATAAAACAAAAGACTTTACATTGTTAAAAAAATTGAAAGGGACAGGCTCTCTTTCCTTAGCCGTGTAAATCAGGATTACCCTTACACGACTCCGAAGGGTCAAGTAACTGTATCCTTATACGTGTATTGCCTTTGTTTTGTCGGCAATAATTCTAATAATAATATAATCCATTATTAGTGATCTATCCTGTGAGTATCCCGATGAACCTGGTCGTTTTGAAAAATTTGAATTTCTTTTCTTGTAAGCTTCGACTAACTTTGGTCTTGAATGTTTAACATCGAAGGAGAAAAAGCAATTCCTTGCAATTTCTGAGTTGCAATCAATCTTTCCAAATTTATCTTCTCTTAATAAATTTCTTTCTTCTAATTTGTTCTTTGACTAGCCAAAATCTTCAGAAATTAGTTTTGCCCTTGCAAGTTCAATTTGTTGTGGCAAGTCTTCTAAATTTATAGTTTTTGGACCAGAATTTTGGACATGAAATTCTTCATATTCTATGTCAATGTTTTTAAAATACATCCAAATCAAATGAACACATGGACAATTGTTCTGGAAATCAGGATATAGAGAGTTAATTTCCAGTTGGATTTTTTGTGGAATTTCTGAGGTGATAGTTTCCAATGTATCTGCCAAAAATGTTGGGAGATATGGGGTGAAGTCATATAATGGGGGAACATTAATGACACTGAGTAGACCATATTTGAGTAGTGTGGCCAATGTTATGGTGTAATCTCTGGACTTTAATGGCTTGAATGTTGGTAGAGAAATTCTAGCCTTTCTAATTGCATAATCAAGTTGGCAATAACACTCACCATCTTGGTTTTCAGGGCAATTTTCGAACATTCTTTGACATGATTTATAATTATTGTAAACAAAAATCCACTCAGTGGAAATTCCATTATGAATAATCTGGTTGTTGCAAATCTGTGCCAAAATTTCTTGTAGCAAAACAAATGTTCTCAATCCTGTTTCTTCTTCAGAAATCTTAGGCTGTATAGGAATTATGGGTTTCCCCAGATTTACCAAATTTGTATTGGTCTGTTAGACCTTTGTAGTAATTAATGTATCACTAAAGGATATTTGTTCCTTTTGTGGAATTTGTGGTCTCAAGGAAATTTCTTTTCCCTTGTTTTTAGGAACAATTTTTTGAATTTCTTGTAAAAAATTTTGATCACTAAATTTTTCCAAATGTCTTAGGTAATCTTGATATTTAAGAACTCTGGGTGAGATAATGCTATCTTTCCCACAACTCTTAATTATCGTGTATATGGCCTCCTGAATGTCGTAAAATTCTTTATACAAAGGTTGACCATATCTTGGGAAAAGTTTAAGCTCTTCAATTAATAGAGCCATTTCATCCCAATCTAGGTAAACTCCAGCTTTTGGGCCTGTAAATAATGTATAGCAAATAAATGGTTTTTTTTGCTAAAATGTCTTCCAGTAGAGAGATAAGATGCTAAAGCATTTATCACTGCTACCTTCTTACTATTACCTGCAGTGGTAGTAGATAAATTCCAAATGTTGTCTAAAAGACATGTTTCTTCTTCTTTGAGTTGATTCCTCAAAGGTGTTTTGAATTGTTCCTTCTCAGGAAATGTCTTTAATTTAGTAATGGCGAAATCTATGACTTTTCTAGCCATTGGGAATGTATGAATGAGAAATGTCTTAAATTCTTGGAATGTCTGAAATTCTTTTCTTTTCCTGGAACAATCACTAGCAAATATTAGTCATGTAATAATTTTCTAGATAACAAATCTGGTATTTTGTTATCTTTTCCTTTAATGTGTTCCCATTTAATCCTAAATCCTCTATTTAGGACAAATTCTCTGAATTTCAACCATCTATTGGAAGTTAATTTTTTCTCAGTTTTAGTGTCAGCAAATTTCACTATTGCTTCACAATCGTTTCTAATAGTAATTTGTTTTTTCGACAAAATAAATAAAGCAAATTTTTCCAATACATAAATAATTGACAAAATTTCATAATCTAAGGATGTTAGGTATCATTTTTCTTTAAAGGTTCCTGAAGTGTATCTACAAATTTTCTCTAATGATTTTGAAGAAAATTAATTAGGTTTTTTTATTAAAATTCCTCCCCATCCTAATTCACATCCATTATTTTCGATAATCAACTAATCTGACTCTAATGGCAAAGCTAAGGGTTCTAATTTCTTAATTTCTTCTTTTAATTGCTGGACAATTTTAATATCTTGATCATTAAATTTTCTAACACCTTTTTGTTGGGACTTATTGTATAAGGGAGATGTTAGTTTAGACAAATTTTTGAAATAGGGTCTAACATAATTTACTAATCCCAAAAAGGATTGTAATTGTTTTAATTCTTCAATTTTATCTGGAAACTCTAAAATTTTTCTTGATATATGAGGCTGTAATTTGATAGTTCCATTTCCTATCTCCGCCCCTAAAAAAGAAATATAATTTTTTTCCTATTTCAATTTTCTTTTTAGAAATAATTAAACCATGTTTTTCAAATAGTGAAAAGATTATATATAAATGTTGAATATGTTCTTTTTCTGATTTTGAAAAAACAAGAACATCATCAATGTAAACACGTGTAAAATTATAACAATTCTTAAAAATGTCATCCATCATTCTTTGGAATATTTGTGGAGCATTTTTAAGTCCAAATGGCATGACAAGCCATTCATAATATCCTAAAGGACAAGAGAAAGTTGTCCATTCAATACTAGCTTCATGCATCTTAATTTGCCAAAAGCCTGATTTTAAATTAAATTTAGAAAACCAATTTTTACCTTGAATTTTATTAATTAAAGTATCCTTGTCTGGAATACAATAACCATCTTTAAAAGTCTTATCATTTAATCTTCTGTAATCGAAGACCATTCTTGACTGTCCTCTTTTCTTTTCTGCTTCCTTTTGGACAATAAAAGTAGGAGTCCTATGTCTAGAATTTGATTTTTGAATAATCCCTAACTTTAAAAGTTGGTCAATATGCATTTTAAATTCTTCTTGTTCCCAATTACCATACTTAAAGTTGGGTGATTTAATGGTAATGTCAGGATTAATAATTTCAAATTTACACATAGTTTTATTTCTTTCCCAAAACTTAGTAGGGTTTTCTCCTATGACCTAGATTTTTTCTAATTTTTTAATTATTTGTTCCAAATCATAATTTCTTATATTTTTAGTAAAATCTGTTGTATCTATCAAATGTAGATTGTTTTTTATTTCATAGGAAAGGTCTAGATTTAAATCTTGTCCTATGTTTAAATGATTTTGTTCTGTATTGGGACAAGAACAATCATTTTTATTTTCTTTGCAGTCACAAGTTTCCTTTGTTTGGATTCTAAAATTTGAGATGATAGGTATTAATGAACAATTTTTACTTATTTCTACTTAATCTTTATTAATAGTTATCTGCCCATAATTATGGTGGATAAAGCCTAATCCCATAATTAGTGGTGTTGAAAGATTTAGGTTTTGAACCCAAATTTTTGGCCAAGGATAATACTCGGACCATTGATTACAATTTGTTAGAAATTTTACTTGGATATTTGTAAATTGTGAGTCATTTGAAGTTTTAGTTCCATCAAATTGCATTGAATAAGCTGGCTTTACTTTGACAATTTTAGTTTTTAATTCTTCTGGAATAACCTTTATATCTATAGTAGATGAGGTTGCTCCAGTATCAATTAAAATTTGTATGGTTCTTTCCTGCCCATGAATATTAATTTTTGCTGGGACCATAATTTGTCTTAGTTTTTCTTTATTACAAACTAAGGGTACATGGAGATCTCGAGGATTTTATGTGTTATTTATAATATTTATGTCCTCTTGAGTAATTTCTGTTAATTTAAAATTATTTTCTGTAGACGGGAATTTTCCTTTTTCAATAATTTCAGTTAATTTTTTAATAGTTTCTTATAAACTATTAAGCCTTGTTTCTAATTTGTCTACTTTATTTTCTAACATATTAAACTTGTTTTCTAATTTACCCATTCTATTATCAGGGTTATTTTTAGAATTTTCAGGAATATCTTTAATTTTGTTTTCTATGCTAAAATGTTTTTTGATTCAATTTGAACATATTTGTTTTAAACAAATTTGGCATTTCCATCTTTTATCAAAGGAGGAAAACCAATTACACTTGAAGCATTTAATATTATCGCTTCCAGCTTTATAATTCCAATTGTGGTTACAATTTGGTACTAGGTTTTTTGGTTCCATTAATTGAAAGTAAATTTTTTCAATTTTTCTAAAAGAATATAATTATTATTATTCTCTTCTTCTAGGGGAATTTCAATTTCTTCATTTTCTATTCCTTCTAGAGAGCAAATACTCCAAATTTTAGAATTGTCTGAAATATATGAGGTTATTTCTAGTATATCCTCTTTAATTGTAGAGATTAGGCTTGATTCTCTTGTAAATAAATTTTGTTTATTTGGAGATATGGAAGATAAATGTCCTGGTTTGTTACATGCAAAACACGTAATTGTATTCTTATAAGTTTTATTAGGATTGCACTTCCTAACATGTTTTTCCTTATTTAAATATGGTTTTCTAGCGTTAGATTTCCTTAAATAATTTCTCTTAGTATAATTTTTTTTGTATTTAGGCTACCTCCTCTGGTTTTTATCTTCTGGATGTTTTCCATATTGTTGAGGAGTATAAATTTGTTTACAGAAACCTACATTTTTCTGTTTTAATTCTTTTTGGATTTGAATATAAGTACAGTTTTTTTAATTCGGAAATAATATATTGTATTCTTATACCTATATTTTCAAATTCATTTTTTATTTCTAAATTCTTCCAATTTTCATGGATTTCCTGACCTAAAGGTCCGGGTAATTTAGTAAATAATCTTTCACCTAATTCTTTAGAAAAATAATTTCCAGATGTACTTGCTAAAGCATAAAAGTCTTGTAAAAATTCTATTACATGATTCCAATCATATAATTGAATTTGTTCTAAATCTCTCATAGCATCAGCCTGTCTCATAGTTAATCCTACATTGGCATCTTTGCCTGTAATAATTCTATGTATTGTATATACAAAATTATGGATATTGTTTTCTTGAGTTACCAATTCACCTAATTTTTCTGGAAATGTTACTTTGAATGCTTCCCAAGCGGCTCGAGCTATGTCTCCTAAATAGTTTTCGGCAATCTTAATCATTTCTTCTCCAGTGGTAATATTGTAATGTCTACTTTCATAATCTCTAATTACCAAGGAAGTCCATTGTTCAATGTAATTATCTAAAAGTTGCGGATGGATATTAGTAATGTTTAACATAACATGTTCATAACCATATAAATTAATTTCATTTGGATTTCTTTTTCCTAATGTTCTTAAATTAGGATTGTTGTTGTTGTAAATAGCAACAGGTAGTCTAGAAGGATGTCCTACAGAGTAACCCAACCTTAATGGTTGACTATTGGGAAAATTTGATCCATATGAGGTACTGGATTCTTCATTTACTAAATTTTTTTCAGTATAAACTGCTTCAGAAATTTCTGCTAAACTTTCTGTTTCTTCAAAGATTTGTTTTATATCTCTTATATCTTTGAAGTATTTATCCATGAGAAAAATTTTATTAGTATTAGCAGCCTCAATTTCCATATTAAATTTTTCCATTAGAATTTCATCATTTCGAATTTTATTTAATTCTTCTAAAGTCAAGGCTTTTTCACTCATCTTCACTTATTTGTTTATGAGTTTCTTCGTAATTTTTAAATCTTAAGGCTAAAGAATCTTTAGTACTATAAGTTACAACCTTTGTTGGTGTTAATGTCTCAGCTTCAGTCTGAACATTGTTTTTAATTTTTTATTCTTCTCCAACTATAAGAGAAGGAGAAATTGGTTCTGGGCCAAGAAAATTAATTCCTTTTGATGTGATCGTTTTAACCATATCATCAATTTTTAGTTTGAATTTTGGTGAGACTTGTGTCGATAATTTTCCTAAGAAAATAATATCAATAACAATGTTTGATCCTTTAAAGTTTTTAAATCCTTTGCTTTGAACTTGAATTTTTATGTATTTGAAGTCTTTAAGTCCTATGGTAAAGTTGGGACATAAATAATGAATTCCACAATTATTGTTCATATCTACTTCAATTACTCCAATAATTTGTCTGTTTAAATCAGGGTGTCTAGTATCTAATATAGCTACTAATACTTTGGCACCGTTTTGTTTCATCACTAGACCTCGTACACCTGTAGTGATAATTCCTAAATGTACATAATTCATATTTCTATTAATTAATTGATTTATGCTATCAGTTGTTAATAATCCAAATTCCTCAATTTTACCATCTGGTAATTCTAACATTTCAGATCTATGTGTCCTAATTAAACTGGTATTATTTTCAAGAAAACCAGACCTATATAATTGGGTTGGTCTTAAAAGATCAATATGATCATTTGTTATAATCTCTAAATCTTTGTTAGTATCAACAATTTGTTCTAATTGAGTAGAATTTTTATTTTCTTTTTTGTTGAAAATTTTATTTAAATATGAAGTACTCTGAGTGTGATTCAGAGTGGTGGTTCGAGAAGAACTGGCCTCCTCGTCCATTAATGTTCTAGATCTTCCAACAAAAGGATTCATAATTTTAAGTGTTTTTTAACTTCTTCTGTATTATAGGTTAAGAAATTTTTTGTTTTTACACTTGTTGTTTTTCTGTCAGTGATTATTTGTGAAAATTTTTTCAATTAAGGAATCTATAGATATTTTTAATTCTTCTGGCCCATTTATTGGAGTCTTTTGTTTTAATTGATCTTTAATAAGTGATAAGATTTGTTTATTAAAACTTAGATTTTCTCTTAATAATTGTTCGAAAATTTCTAATTTCTTTTCTTGTTTATCTAAACAAGTTTTAAGATAATCTATTTTAGATTCCATTTATGGCTCAGATCACAGGGCTCTGATACCAATTGAGAGAGACTTCTCATTTTGTAAAAACACACATAACAAAATAATAAAAAGTATGCTTTCAAATATGCTCTCCAATACCACTTACTCTAAAGTTATCATTCCACACTAAAATTCCTTATTCCAACTTCCTAAATTGCTATTAAGAGGTAGGTTTCTTGCAGGAAAAGAAATTCAAAATTTTCAAAACGACCAAGTTCATTGGGATCCTCACAGGATAGATCACTAATAATGGAAGACCCATGATTATATGATTATATTATTATCAGAATTATTGCCGACAAAACAAAAGCAAGACACGTATTAAGGATACAGTTACTTGACCCTTCGGAGTCATGTAAGGGTAATCCTGATTTACACGGCTAAGGAAAGCGGGTCTTTCCCTTTCAATTTTTTTAACAATGTAAAGTCTTTTGTTTTATATAGGCAAAGTCTTAAAGTAAATAGTTTTTGTTTTTGAAAAGTCTTAAAGAAAATAATGCTTTAACTTTTCTTTTGTAAAGTTTTCTTGTTTTGTTACGAAAAGTCTTAAAGCAAATAGTGCTTTAACTTTTCTTGTTGTAAAGATAATATTTTATTATCTCTAGAATCTTCAGCTCTCTTCTATATAAGAAAGACTTCTCATTTTGTAAAAACACACATAACAAAAGAATAAAAAGTATGCTTTAAAATATGCTCTCCAATACCACTTACTCTAAAGTTATTATTCCACACTAAAATTCCTTATTCCAACTTCCTAAATTTCTATTAAGAGGTATGGTTTCTTAATAACTTATTCTTGATAATATATGTTTTTACTCTTATGATTATTGTTAATCTAGGTTTATTTTATGATCAAAAGATGTAAGTCCTGTTTGAACTGAATGTGATCGTTAATCTATGAAAGAATCCGTTTAGGGAAGAAACTTGAAAAAAGGAATAATAGTACCGCCAGGAGGAGATTCATAAATCTTAGGTCATAAACACAGAGATGACTCTGGAAGAACTCTGTGGTAGTAGGTGAGGGATGGTAAGGTGAGGTTCCAAAATAAACCAGGACTATTCAATAATAATAAAAGTATAACATATATTTTTAAGATAGTAGTTTAGAAACCATAAACCTTAATATGCAAAGGGAAGTAGGAATAAGACTTAAAAATCAATCTTTTTTGTTAAAATGAAATTTGAAAAAATCTTCTAAAATGGATAAGCTAAACTCTAATTTTACAACACAAAGATATTTTTCAAATTAGTTTGGAGCAGATTATTCTGAACCAAATTCTGACAAAAAGTTGTCGGATCTAATTTTTATTAAAAGTTATGACAAAAAGATCACTTATTTATTAAAGAAATTTCCTTATCCTGACTTAGTCAAGACAATTTTGAATAAATTAAAATTTGCCCATTTACAAGAAAAAATATTTCTAGAGGATTTACAAGCAACATTAGAAAAAGATTTTGAAGAACATGAATTAAAATGTTTGATCAAAGACTTAAATGAATTTACATCCACTTCACGTTATCTAGAATTATTTGAAGGACATTTTTATGGAGAATATTCAAGAGTAAATTACAGGATGTGAAGTGACTATAATTGTACAGAAAGTTATAGCAATTATTGCAATACCCACTTTAATAATTCTGACAACAACATAAATTATGATGAAGATGGATATGAAACTAATTAATTTTTATTATTCCAGTCTTTATTTCCAGCATCATAACATGGGAAGGCCGAGCCTCCAAAAATATCTGTTCATATTTAACTACATCATTCATTGGTAGGCCGAGCCTCCTCATATTATTGTTCATACATTTTTTACACTTCCTCTCACATTAATACTCTGAAAATACAAAATGGATTTAGTAAAAGATAGATTAGAATTAAAAGAATACAGAAAAATGATTTCTGATTTAAACAGAGAATTAGCTATACTTAATTTTTGCATTCAATATAGTAACAGGGCAACTTATCCCCTGTTTAAAATTCAAAAAGATCTAATTCTCCAACAAATTTCTACTTTCAAATCCATGATTCACATCATAAAAGTGATCTGGATATATTATCCAGAACTTAAAAGACATTTTTAGTACTCTAAATATTAGAATAATTCAATTATCAATTTTCACTATTCATCTAGTTGACTTACTATGGTGAAATTATTTATGAACACTATTCACTATTCACTATTCACGAGTTACTATTCATTATAATAAATTCTAATAAACTAATCTTACATCAATACTATTCATTCATTATTATGTTGAAATTTTGCACGAGAACATTTATCACTTGACACAATTTACTATTCACGAGTTACTATTCATTAAGTTGACTTTTTATAAAAAACAATTATCACAATTTAAATAAAATCATTATGTTAAACCTTTTAACAATAACAATTATTGTTAAAATCTACATGAATATTTACTACATTTACTACACAAACCTCCACGGATATATATATATATATATATATATATATATATATATATATATATATATATAAGGAATAAGCACAGAAAAAGATACGGGGACTTACCTTCTGAGAAGAAGCCCAAGCATAATGTGATCTGTAGTATTTACTACAACTGTAATACTTCTTTCAGGGTTTCAAGAAATTGAAGAAAGTTTTGAAAGAAAACATTGAATTTGAATTTGAATTAAAAGAAAGTTGTTAAAAAAGATTTGTTTGGGCCTTATAGCTCAAGGAGAGGCCCAGATGATTTACTTGAAAAGGCGACGATCGCGTAGTGAATTTGAAAACCACAGAGGGACTTATACAATGACTGAGGCCCAAAATATTTATGTTCAATGGATGGGTCTTACACTCTATTAGAGACCCAAAAAGTTTATTTTGATACAAGAGATGGGGCTTACAACTCAAGGAGACGCCCAGATGAAAAACAACGATCGCACTGTTATTTTGAAAGTCGTATCGCGACTTATACAATGACTGAGGCCCAAAAATCAAATATTTACAAAGGGATGGGACTTACACTCTACAAAGATGCCCAAAAATGTTTGAAAAGAAGTTTGAAAAATTAAAATTAAGAGAAACCCTAATTTTAATTAAAAGAATATAATTTTTAAAGGAAATTAAACATAAATGATACAAAATTTTAAATATATTCAAAAACAAGTTGTCAACTTTAAAAAATATTGTGAAAAATCATGTTTAATCACATGAAAGCTTGAAATCCAATTGGTTTTGAAAAATCAAGGTGAGAATTTCATTTTAAAATGTTTAAAAACAAATAAAATTAAATTAAATACAAAAATTCAAGATATATTAAATAAATAACATAAATTTAATTTTTTGTCGAATAAAATAATTTAACATTTTTGTGACTTTTTTAAAAGAAGAACCAATCAAAAATTATAAAAAAAATGAGAGAGAAATTAATTTTTGAAATCATTTAATAAAAATATCAAATATTCAAAAAATCATAAATTTGAAAATGGCGCCAAGTCCATCTTCTTATTCCTCACGACTACCCGCCATGGTCGTTTTGCAAAACCTCTCATATCTCTCTGATTACTCAATGAAAATGACTTTTATAAACATGAAAGTTGTGTGTTTTTGAACAAGGATTTCAGTCATATAAATTAATTGCATTTATATTAAGTGTGGCGTGAGAAATCAAGAAATGAAATTAAGAATCCTAATTTTTGCAAGAACATTGTGAAATCTTATACACGAAAGCTACAAAGCATTTGATTGAGGGGTATCACTCTATATAAGTGCATAAACATGTTTGTAACCTGGAAACACATTTTTGATGCATGGATTATAGAGTTTGAGAGTGTCAGGCTTATCTCTTGCAAGAAGAATTCAAATTCTATGTTGGAGGTGTTACAGATGTTGTGGAATGATCTGGACATCTTCAATGGACCTAATATAGGGTGTTTGAAACAACTTGGAACTTGTTGTGGCACCTCAACTACAAATAGGCCAAAAAGCTTGAGAAAATAGATGGTGACTTTGTGATTCTGGTGTTCCAAATGAGTTTTAAGGTTATGGATCACTCATATATGATGTATATGAGGTGTTGGCATGATTGGTTTTCATTGAATTGCTCTCAAATTGAAAATTCAATAGTGACTTGAAAGAGAAGCAAAAATCTGGTTTTTTTAGTGAGACTTGGAGGAAAGCGTGTATTGTTATGCTTTGATGTGCTTGAATTGATCAGAAAGAAGCTCTATTTATAGTAGAGCAAGATTGTTTTGGGAGCAATAATGATTGGAGGCTGGATCACTCCAATATCCATTGAACTTTCTCTGTAGCCAAAATCTCCTCTAGCCATTGAATTGAGTCAACCTTGCAGGCTATGAGTTTTCTAATGAAGGTATAAGGCTTGACTCATTTAGTTGATAATGGACTGATACATGCCAGCTCTATGCATACCTTAAATGCCTCATGACAAAATTGGAGTTTTTGGATTTTGAACTTTGAAAGTCACATGCCAAATGATGAGGTTTTTGACTTGCAAGGCTCTATGGTGTTGTAGCTCTGCATAGATCATGTTCATTGCACTTTAGAAACTTGTCTTGTATGGTGACAAGGCTTGCCAAGTCATGGAAATGACAAAATCGTGTGGCATGTACAAGACTATCTTGTAAAACCAGTCTTGGAGGTGTCATGTTTCCATGCTTGTAACTCCCTACTCAAGTTGAATTAGGATGAGTTCTTGTACTCTTTGGAAAGCTTGTATAATGTTAGATGTCAAACATGCTATATATTTGTATTTGATACTTGGCATTTTTCAACACTTTCTATGTTTAATTGTGGAATTTAGTAGTGAATTGTTGTTGTTCTTCAAACATTGTATATTTACCTTTGGTGCTTGTAATATGTGTGTTATTGTGCAGGAAAGTGCACTAATTGATTAAAGAAAGAAGACACAAAAGAATTGATGCAAACTGCCAAAGAACAAAGGAAAAAAATAGCAGGTTCGCTTTGCGAACTTGCCAGCGAGCGTTCACTTTGCGAACCCTGGCGAAGCCCCTAGCAAATAGCTCCAGAATTGGACAGAAGCAAAATGACCTAAAGTTCGCTTTGCGAACTACCAGCAAATGTTTGCTGCTTAACTCACTTTGCGAACAACCTGGCGAAGGGCTCTAGAATTGGACAGAGGCAAAAGGACCTAAAATTCGCTTTGCGAATGTTTTAGCGAGTCATTCGCTTTGCAAATGAAACGTTCGCTTTGTAAACTGACGCAAACAGACAGGGCGGTTTAAGCTATCAGTAGTACCTTAGGTGCCAATTTCTTCATTTGCTAGGCGAACAGATCATTCGCAGTGCGAATGCATCAGATTTCAAGTGTATTATAAATAGATTTTTATGCTTTCTTGGGATCATAACTGCATATTTTCACACCAAAACCTATTTTTCTGAGTTTTCTTCATCTAAGAGAGATTTTCCATATAGAGAAGCAGAAGTCGCATCTGATATCGATTCTTCATCGAGTTGATACATACGAAACAGATTATCGGGCACTAATCTTGGCATGTTTTTACCAGACCCTAAAACCAAATCTTTTTACCGTTGAATTCTAAATTTTATGCAAACGATCCGATTTGAAATTACCCAAACTCTTTGTTACTAAAAAGTTTGAAATGCTTTCGACTATTGAACGGCAAGGCAGTATAAACAATCTTTGTGGACACGATAAAACACCCCCAAAATACTTTTCAACCAAATGGCGCCGTTGCCGGGGATTGTTGTTATATTTGGACCATTGCAATAGTTATTGAGTTTTAAACTTGTTTAACTTTTTCTTGTGCTTGTTAATTTGTTTGGTTAAGTGTGCAGACTCTGTTTTATGCGAGGGAAATTACCCGCAGACCAACTTATTTTTTATCCTGAAATCGAAAGAACTGTACGTAAGTTAAATAGCAGAACACGACGGAGAAGGCAACTTACTAAACAAAGACGAGAACGAGAGGAAAGTTCCACTTCGACATCAATACCACAGTTACCGCCAACCATGGCTGCTCCACCACCACCACCACCTGCTTCAAGACCATGTGTGAACAGTCCGAGACATACTGCACAATTCGCACGTAATGCTCAGAATGGTGACATTCAGAAATGAAAACTAGTATCCTCTCTCTTCTATATCAGAATCCATTCACTGGTATGGATCACGAGGATCCCTTTACTCACCTGACTAAGTTCTATGAGATTGTGGGCGCGACTGGTGCACCCGAAGCTGAAGAAGAGTCTTTGTTTAAGAGACTATTCCCGCATTCCCTCATTGGGAGGTCTAAGGAATGGTATCTTGACCAATCTACGGCTATCATGACGGACTGGAACATGCTAGAGGAAAAGTTTTTGGAACGATTTTTTCCACACAATCGTTTCATGGAGGCCAAAATGGTAATTGCAGTTTTCACTCAAGGTGGAAATGAGTCTCTCAACGAAGCTTGGGAGAGATTCAAATCCATGTTGAGAAAGTGTAAAGGGCACGGGTTCGATGAGCTTACTCAAGTTCATAATTTTAGAAATGGTCTTCAATTGGTTCATAAAACATTGTTGGATGCCACTGCGGGTGGATCTTTAATGGTTAAAAGCGCCGAGGAGGCTATTTTTATCATTGACAGGATGGCTTTAAATGACCATCAAGGGAACCATAACTGTGGCTCTTCTCAAAAGAAAGCTGGAGTGCTAGAGTTGGGGACAAATGATGCGATACTTGCTCAAAACAAATTGCTATCTCAACAGGTTGAGTTGCTAACGTAACAAATGTCGAAGCTACCTCAACAGATTAAAGAGATGCATGAGTTGCCGAACAAAAATGTGCAAGTAGCGGTTTGTGAGCTATGTAAAGGTGATCACCCAACCGACTATTGTCCTCCGGTCGAAGAAGAAGTGAATTACATGAATAATCCCAATCAACAACAAGGTTTTTAAAGGAAACAACAACCTTATCAACAAGGGTATCAAAATCAACAACCAAGAGGAAATAATCAAAATCAACAAGGATATCAATAAAATAGGCAAAATCCTTATCAACCTCAAGGTGGGAGTTCCAAGCTTGAAGAAACTCTTAACCAATTCATTCAAATGTCCATGGCAAATCAAAAGACAAATGAAGCATCCATCAAAAATCTCGAGAATCAAGTTGGGCAACTTGCAAAACAAGTGGCCGAGCAACAAGCGGGACCTTCTTTTTCCGACAATACTCAAAACAACCCAAATGAGCATTGTAAAGATATTGTTACTAGAAGTGGGAGGGAGTTGGGAAAAGGAGAAAAAAATGAGAAAAATGATGATGTAAGAATTGAGGAGGTTGTTGAGGATGAAAAAGTTGATGATGTTGTAGTTGAAAATAATGATAAGAAAGAGGTTGAAAAAGAAAATGAGAAGTTAGTTGAAAAATATAACCTTGAAAAAGAAAAGATAGAAGAAAAGAAAAGAAGAGTGAAAAAGGGGAAGGAGATAGTGAATCTAATTCCGATCCAAACCTTTCCTTACCCTCATGTGCCCACAAAGAAAGACAATGAAAGGCATTACACTCGTTTCATGGACATTTTCAAACAATTGCAAATCAACATTCCATTTTCCCAAGCGCTTGAACAAATGCTAAAATATGATAAGTTCATGAAATATATTCTTACAAAGAAGCAAAGATATTTGGAGCCGGAAACAATTGTCCTTTATGCAAGTTGTAGTGCTATAATCCAAAGAACTCTACCAAGGAAAGAAGTCAATCTGGGGCGTGTTACTTTGCCGGTAACAATTGGTGATGTCTATGTGTTGCACCCCAAAATTTGCCCTCCTTGCTTTATTACTAACTGGCTTATGTTGCATTGCATTTTGCATTATCATGTGTGCATATCATTGGTTCTTAAGCATGGGGTCAAGGTGTCTGAGGCATGTTTCAATAGGAGAAGATGTTCTTCAAAGGGTCAAGCAAGAGAACTCAAGTGGATCACTCTCTCCTAACCAGTGCATAGATTAGGATTTTGAGATTCTTCGGTTTTTTGCTTCAACGGGCAAGCTCCTTGGGTGTTTATCATCACCAAATGGCATATCTTATCTTTGTTGGAGAGGATACACATCATATTCAGAGGAATTTGGATTTGGAGACTGTGATATTTCCTCCTAGGCTGAGGGTACCAAAACTAGGGTTTGCTATAAAGTCAGTTTATTTCTGATTTTTTGGGCAAGACTTGATTCTATTGTATTCCTTGGGTCCCCAAGTATCTAGGTATGGGAGTTTGTCCATCAGTTTGATTCAAGTGAAGTTCAATTGGCCAATGGATTGGAAATCAGGTGCATGGGGTAAAAGTCAACAGTGAGAGGAGAAGTCAACTGTGGAGTTCTGAGGTTCTCTTCAAGATTTTCAAGGTCTCACATCCTCACATGGTCTTAAAGGGTCAAATTTCTTGCCATTTATCAAGAATCAGGAGTTGGTGCAAAAGTTACTAAATATGGAAAGTGACCTATAATGAGAAGTTTCAATTTTTGGCAAGTTTTTACCCTTCATTCAACTTGACTTTTCACCATCAATAAATCTTCAAATGAATTTGTCTCCAACATGAAAGTTGAAGATCTTTTTCTCCTCTTTCCAACTAGTACTAGTGGGTCTCCATATCATTTTTGAAACTCAACTTATGATCAAAAGAAGGCAAAGTGGTTTTTAGGGTTTCTCAAGATGCCATTTTCACAACTTTGGGCATAATGACTTATAATCAGTTCTATTGCTTCAAGCCACATTCTAGCGTCAAAAGACATTCCTTGAGGATTATTTTGGGCCCAAGAATTAAGAAATTACAAGGTGTGTTCTTCACTTATTCTCCATTATCCAAAATTGACAAATTATTCAAAACTCATGAATCAATTGTTTTCAAGGCCCAAGTTCAATTGAGGTGTAATTAGCAACTCAAATGCAAGTGATCCATCATAGTTTTCTTAAGTGTACATGCATGGAGAGAGGTGTAATTCACATTATGCAATTTTCCAAAATAATTCAAAAACACATTAAACAAATAATTACCCAAGCCCAACTCATTATCAGATGAAAACCCTAGCCTATTTAAACATATCCATGCACTGGTTGGGCAGAGGAACACGTGATATTTTGGAGAAAAGAAAGTGCAACCCTAAAGCTTCTCTTCAACAAATCTCTCAATCTACAAGGAGTTTCTTCAAAATTCTTCCACAAACCTTTTCCTGGGGATCTCTAGAGCACAACCCAACCACCATTCGCAGCCAAAAGCAAAGGTTCAAATTGCACCATCTCAGGTTGGAAGGTTTTTTAAGGATCCTAAAACCCTTTTTTTTTACGTGTATATTGTTATGTGATTGTCACTAATCATGCTAATGTGATTTGTTTTGTGTTTGGATGCGTATATTGCTTGTATGGTGTGTTTAAAGTTTCATGCCCTAATCTTTTTCTCTTCGTATTTTACTAAGCATTTGTTATTTGAATTTTTTGATGCAATATTTGAATTCCCGACGAAATTCTGGGTCGAATAGTGTACCCCCTTGCATTTTCTGGGCACGTTTTTGGTTGCAGGTGGCGGAGGACGGTGACCGGAACCCTAGCTCCGGCGGCTGTGCGGGTTCCGGCGAAGGAAGGTTGAAGACGACTTCCCAGCCATCCATTCTCTCCATCCAACGGTCCATAGAGCGCCATGTGTTTTTCTTTTTATTTTTTTTTTGAATTTTAATTATTAATCAGGTGTTTATCAGCCCATGCTAATTACCATGCTCATCCAATTATGTTATTTGGTTTGGTTTACTTTTAGTTGTGTTGACTTAACGTGGTTCATTGATGAGATCGTGTGGCTGAGATGATGCCACTGAATTAAAATGGGCATGTGCATGGCACGTGGGGACACACGGTATGCAGATGACACTTGGGTACGCGTGTGGGCATGTTAATTATTATGGACTTTTCATCATGACCTTTAATCTTGCATAGTTTTTGATTTGGTTGACTCAATGATGGGCGTCAGATCAATCTAAGGGTGAGTGGCAAGTCAGCTGGTTTGACCAAGGTCTACGCATGCCCTCTTTTTTTTCCTTTTTTTATTTCGCTGATAATCATTGGGCTGGGCTGCTATTCGCACCCCCCATCCCCTAGCCCATTATCATTCTCAACAGGTTTGGACTACTAAACGCACCCCCAGCACATTTTATTTCATTTTATTTTTATTTTGATTATCATATTTCATTTTTAATTTTTAAAAATACCTAATTGCATCAAAAAATCCCAATAAAATTCATGCATCATTTTTATTATTTTATAAAATTTCCACAAATTTTATTTTTATTTTTTATTTTATTTTTTATCATCTAAATTTATTATTTAGTCAATTTTCTTTTTGAATTATCCATATAATGCATACTTAATTTGTTTATTTTATTTCTCTGCACCCATAAAACATTTTCCATCTGTTCTTTTTGCATCTATTAGGTGACATATTAAAATGCATCAAAATATTTTTCTTTCATTTTTAAATTTATTTCATATTGCATTCTGGTCCTCTTTTTGCACATTGAACCCCACTCCTCACCTGAGCTTTGCCCATTTGTTTGAATGACTAACACTTTGAATTTTTGCAGGGATTTTTGATATTTGGTTTATCTCTGGTTGAATAATATTGATGTTTAATTTGGGAATTTTAGGAGTTATTTCTCTAATTGTTTGATTGGTTTTCACTTGAGATTTTCTTGTATGCGCATCTTTGGACCTTCTCTGATTATCTGTTTGAAAAGGCACTTGTGACATTTGCTTTGGGGTTGTTTCTGGATTTCTGAATTCGTGTTTGGATTATCATCACTATTGTTTGCCATTGTTTGATTTTCACTTGCCTTGATATTATTTATATCCGTTTCGTACTAACCTTTTATGCAGGGACTAAGGTAAGTTCTTTAAGGGTATGGATAAGTATCCATGTTGACCATTACTTTTTCCTTCTCCTATCTTCTTCCCTTAGGATTTAGGTTGTCGTCAAACCTCACTAACCGTAGGTCACCCATGCATGATAACTTTAGGACTTATAGTCTCCCTTTAGAGTTACCTTTGTGTCTTCTCTCTTCTCATCTCAGATTTCTTTAAAACACTTAATAAGCATCAAGTGTATTGCGCACGAGCCTTAAGAGTGGGGAATGAGAAATGAGGGGCTTCCTCTCATCTTTCTAGAGTGCTTAGCGAGCGTCCTGTCTTGGGACGATGCGTTAAGTATTCGACCCTGTGCCCTAGACATTGGTGCAATGCAACTTAGGAACTAACTTAAGCCATTTCTGTCCTAAAAAATACAAACCAAACTCAAACCTTTTTGTCCTTCGGTATGGTCAAACTAAAGGCGATTTTCAAAAAGGGCACGTTACCTTCCGTCTGAGTCGCAAACAGGCATCGACCCTAACTGCCGGGCGCGAACTTAACGTCGCTCATAAAAAACACAAAAAGAACTTGGTTCGAACTACGTTGACTCTGAATTCCCCATTGCACAAAGGGGGTACGTAGGCCTAGGACGTCGATGTCCTACCGAGTCAGTCTTTGTCTTTCCCTTCCATCTTAGTACAGCCATAGATGATAGGATAACTCACCCTTAGATTAGACAACAAGCGTGGATCCCATCGAGTACGATGGACGCGTGGGGTGCTAGCACCTTCCCCTCGCGTAACCGACTCCCGAACCCAGGTTATGGTTACGACGACCATTCCTTTCCCTCCTCCTCAGGTTTATGCGGTGTTCCCTTTCCCTCTCTTGGGATAAATTTACACGGCTGACGACTCTATTTTTCCGCGCCACTCTCGCGTTTGTACCTGGATGAATATCCTGGGAGCGACAGCTGGCGACTCTGCTGGGGACCTGGTTGACCTATGCTGGTCCATCCCTAAGCGAGTCAATCCTAGCGCTTGCTTGTCTTTGTTCTCTTTGGGTGTTTTGTGTTTGTTTTGCTTTATTTGTTGTATTTTATTTTTACCGCGTTTTCTGCATTGCATTTCATTTTTTATTACTGTCATGTTGCTGTGTTGTGCTGGCCGTCTTTGTTTTGCAGGTTGGGGGAGTCCGAGAGATAAGCCCAATACCCAGGCTTGAGTATACCCTAGGACTAGAGTGGAAAGTAGTGGGACCTACGTGCCCGCTTGGTACGTTTGTGTGTTCACGAAATTCACAACCAGACGAGGCTATCTTGGGACGCATTCTAACGTGTGTGTCTTGCGCATGTTGGGGTGTTGATCTAGAGAGCTGTCGACTCTGGTGACCGATCATTGATGACCTTAGTGGAAACATCCCTATTTGGTGGTGATAGTGGCAGACCACATCCTGTGGCAAACCCATTCGCACCCGAGGGCCCGCATTGGAACTCGCATAGGATGGCCCCTACATTTTGAAGAGAATCAGTGGAGGCACTCCTCGATTGACGATAGTACTGTACCCCGAGGGATGAATGTACTATTGTTTCTCGACCTCAGTGCCAAAGCTGAGGACCTTCCGTCTTGGAGAATCAGTTGAGGCCTCCTCGATTGATGATGACGCCAAACCATAAATGGTGAACGTATCATCATTTCTCGACCTGAGAGCCCGGGATACTGAACATCCTAATACCCATACGTGAGAGGGGATGGGCGTTTGCAGGTTTGCAGGTAACCGAGACCTTCAACCTACCCGGTTTTCTGGATCTCTCATCAATGTCTGATTATTTGGGTTCCTGTTTATCTCAGTGGTTCAGAATTCTGGTTTTTTGGGTTATGGTTCTCGTTCAGTTAACAGCACAGCACATCCAGCAGTGTTGCCTTGACCCCATGTTTGCATGAGCATATCATTTTTCTTGCATTCTGACATGTTTGACATGTTGTAGGGCTTGCATCTTACTCTTGATTTCGGTTTTCTGAGGCTACCTTGGCATGGATGTCCAGAGAAAGAAGATTGTTGCTTATTCATTCCCAGATCCAACCTTGACACTGATTCACAAACTGATTAATATGGCTGGTCCTGGAGTTCGTATAGAGTTCAGTGGGGGGTATGGAAGACTTCTGAAGCTTGTCTACAATATCTCCAAGTATGAGAAGGATGCCATTCACACACTTCTTCAGTTTTACGATCCGTCTCTGCGTTGCTTCACTTTCCCAGATTACATCTTGGCTCCAACGTTGGAGGAGTTCTCATTTAATTTGGGAATCCCCATCAGGCATGATATAGTTTTCTTTTCTGAAGAACAACCCCGAGTAAAAGAGATGGTTGTTGCTCTTCATATTAGTGAATCCATCCTGAGCAGTAATATTGAAGAAAAACAAGGAGTTAAGGGTTTCTCACTGAAGTTCTTATTTGATCAAGCTTGCATACATGTCAAAGAGAAGAATTGGACTGCTTTCCAAGCTATTCTGTTTCCGAATATTCCTGATCTGGTGGATATGCACGCCGTCAGAATATTTATTTTAAAGAATCCTATACCTACCTTTGCTAGGTGATGTGTATCACTCGGTCCACTACAAGAATGAGAATAGGCGTGGAAAAACTGTGAGTTGTTGTGCACCGCTCTTAGCTACTTGGTTTCTGAGTCGTCTCCCCGAATCTGGCGCATTCGTTGATACGAAAGATTCTCTGAAATGGTCAAAGAGGGTTATGGGCTTGACTGCTGACAAAATTGTTTGGATCAATCATGACTTGTTAGGAATGGATATTATCTACAAGTGCGGAGAATTCCCTAATGTACCCTTGATAGGGAGGAAAGGTGGAATTAACTATAATCCCTCCCTAGCTATCAGACAGTTTGGTTATCCTTTGAAAGGCCCACCCGAAGAGCGGGATGTCCGAGAGTCCTTATTCTTCAATGGTATTGAGGAGCAAGGGTTGATAAGGAAGATTGTGAATGCTTGGAAACAGGTGACCAAGAAGGGTAAAATGTCATTCGGGAAATGTAATAACCGGGTTTTCCCGTCCTATATAAAGTGGATTAAGAAGAGAGCAGAAGAGGAGCTTCTTCCCTTCCCGGTGGAACCACCCTTGTATCCTTTGGTGATCGAGCCTCCTACCACAGTGGAGATAGAGAAGTTCAAAAAATTGTGGGCTGAAAAGGAAAGGCTGCGGGAAGAAAATGGTGAGCTTAAAAGAGAGATTTAGCAGTGGAAGCATGAGCGGGGTGAAGCTGTTTATACCGCCAAGTTGAAGACAGAACTTCTTGCTAAGGCAGAAAAAGAGCTAGCTGACATGGTCGCATCCAGACAAAGGATGAAAGAAGCTTTGGATGGTATTAGTAAGGTTCTCGAGTCTAAGAAGGAGAAATTGGACGAGGCTTTGTTGAAAATTCACAGGTTCAATGCTCACCGAGAAACTGCAATGGCCGAGAATAAACGAAAGGAAGACGGTTATCTAGCTCAGATTGATGAGTTGAAGTTGAAGCTCAAAAAGAAAGACGCTAAGGTCCAATCAGGAGTATTCCAGAAACAAGCAGTCCAAGATCGACTCAATGAAGCTATAGCCTCCATAGAGGAACTGAAGGTCCAAGCTGAAGTAAAGAGATCTAGACATGAGGGACCTAGCATGGATGGTGTTTCTGGAGAAGACGCTTGGGAGTTGCATTGCCGGTACTTAGATGGGATCATACACAGGAGATACCTTCTCATTCAAGGACTAATTCAGAAACCAAGGCATCCCGACACCAGAAAGCTATTCGAGGAAATTCAAGACTGGTGCAGAAAGCATAGTGGATGGGGAGGATTGACACTTGTAAACTTTGATGATATGCCATAGTTTTCTGTTCTCTTTTATTGTATTGGGATCACCACCAGGCCTGTTGGTTGGGACCTATGTTTTGTGTTCAAACTTGTATCTTGGATTGATGATTGTTGACTTTTGGCCTTTCTCCGGTTTTCTTAATATATGAGCAGAAGTTCCATTATATCTCGTTGTTAAACCGGAATCAATGGGTGGATCGCCCTGCGAATTTTTAAACATGTTCATTTGCATTCGCATATTCATAATCATTTTGCATAATCATTTGGCATAACAGGTGTTTATCTTCGGCATTCTTATCTTGTTCCAATCTCAGAATTGCAGACTTAACTCCCCAGGCCGTTCAAGAGTTGATCATGGAGCAAGTTCAAGCTGAGTTGAGGGAAATGCGAAACCAGATGGGGCAATATGGGGAAGACATGCTCCAAGAGCAGAGAATGCTGAGGGAGGAGATCAATCAGGTGAAGACACAGATGGGTTTAATCATGGAGATTCTGAAAACAGTGTTGAAGAAGGAAGACAGCCCTGTGCCCGCTTCCATAGCAGAGGTTCTCATTCTTCCCATCTCTTTGGGGTCTCCTCTAGACCATGGATTGCCTCATGGATCCTCTCCACTGTCAGAGCTTTTTCATCAACAACTGTTTCTTGAGGGTCTTAATCCAGAAAAGCTTGAAAAGAAGTTTGATCAGACTCCGATGCCCTACGCTCAGTTGCTTCAGCACTTGCTTGAGTTTCAGCTAATTGAATTGATTGATGTGGGACCTCCGCACACCAAGTTTCGTATGGGTTCCAATGTCCATGATAGGTGTGAATTCCATTCAGGGGTACCTGGTCATAATGTTGAAGATTGTGAGATGCTCAAGTACAAAGTCCAAGAGCTCATTGATTCAGGGGCAATCAAGTTTACATCAGTTGGCACTGGCAAACAAAGTGATGTTACTCCCAGTGTTGCAAAGGTACTGGGGACTCCCTCTTTTGCCAAAGGATCCACCTCACGTCAGGGAACTCTTCCACAACACTTGTTTGTGCCTCAGTCGAATGCGGAAAGGAAAGTGCAAGCGCATGGGAGGCGTCCAAATCAGCACTGACAGCAGAATTATCAGCAACAGGGGCAACCGAGACCAAGAAGGCCCAACAGGATATTTGATCCTATTCCTATCCCTCATAGTCATTTATTTGCTCGTCTGCTCGAGAACTCTCTAATTCATACGAGGAGTACCACGCCGGTACCGGACCCTATTCCTCCGGATTATGACATGACTACTAGGTGCGAGTTCCACTCGGGAACGTTTGGGCATACGATTGATGAGTGTAAGGCATTTCAGCACAAGGTGCAAGACCTGGTAGACTCCGAGATCATTGTATTCACTGAAGACGATATGTACATCAATGGAAGCCTCCTTTCTCAAATGAACACCCAGTCTGCAAGTACGTCCAGGCAGAATTAAGCTTCCTCAGCGATGGCAATCGTCAGCTTCTTTACTGCATTTTTCATTTGTAGTTTTTCATTTCTTGTTAAAGCATCATATGTACGCGAGACTTGTTTATTTTTTTTATGATGATATTAATACAATAAGCATGTTTTTCTTGAAGTAATCCATTCGTGTTCACTCTTAAATGTTTATATGCACTGCAATACCAGTTTTCTTGTTTAGAACTCTTGAGGGAGGATGACGAAATAAGAACGCAGATTTCTAATGGTATGTTTTTGGATAGAACCCTGTTGAGGATGTACAGGCATTGTTTCAAACCCCTAAACACTGGAGATATAAGGGAGATAGACCCTCGTTAACCCCTTTGAACCTTGAAGTAGGAGTTTCCTTCGTACAAAAAAAAACCCTCATACTTAACCCAGGGGCAGGGTAGGCGTCAGTTAGTTTGGCCAAACGTTCATATTTCAAGGAGAGTGTGCATCCGAGGAACCATTACCTTCTATCCCACCGTCAAAAGGTCAAGAGATGTGAAACCACGATGGTTATCCTTCAACAATCCAGGAGTGAGGCAGTCACCACCCTTTCAAGTAAGTAAGATAACCAGTGTCACACGCTTTTTTCAAAAGGGGAATAAAAAAGGAAAGCCCGCTAAGTCGAAACTTGAGAACAAGTGACTTAGGCAAAAGTTAGGGCATCCCGCTGGACTTAAAAATCGAAAAAACTCAAAAGGGTCAGTCCAGGCAAAAATTAGGGGTCAAAGAAGCGGAAGAAAGAAAAAGAGAAAAGCATTACAAAATAAAATCCTCTATAAGAACAAACTCGTGTGATTACAGACACAAAAGATAAAAAGGGGTGACTGTCATTCCAAAACATCCTTAGGTGCCAAACCATTAGTGGCATAGGTTCCTTGAAAATCATAAACCTTTTGAGAGATGAGTGTTTGGGTCAGATTAACTGAACATAGGATTGGAGAACATCATGAAGAGTGGGTGGGCACCGATAAATTTTGAGCCATAAATCCTTTTTTCTGAAACTGTGAACCAGACCACGTTACAACCCTTAAAAGTCCTAATTGAAACAGGGTTTATTCCGAAAGCGCACTTCAACAGGATAGCGTTCCTGACTCCTATAAGTTGTGCTAATAAGACTTGTTGGTATTGCATGTGCGCATTGTTTTTCCATTCAAAACTCAAGGTCGCATCCCAACTAGTGATTCGTTCATAGGTTTTTGCGACGTATTTTCAATAAAACTTCAAGGTTAACATGGGTGTTGTATTAGAATTATCATTCTCATAATAAACTTGTTCTGCTTGCCTACATGTGCTTAAGCATCAAGGAAGCTTACACAGTGAACGTCAGTCAAGAAGCTTGATCCTGCCAAATTGGGATGTTTGAAATTTCTGAAAGACAATCATATCAGAGGGCATGCTGCCAAGAGACTCCGTGTAGAGTGGTCCCCAGTAAGTCGTGTCAAGATGCAGCCAATCTGGGGCAGTCACGTCGAGAAATCTCTCCGAAATTCAGTTATTTTGGGGCATTCATTCTAAGATCTGGGGCAAAGTCACTTCAAAGCTCATATTGTGGCAGGCCATCTCTAGAGCATGGGAGATCGTCCACTCTTGAAAATGGTTAATTGAAAACACCTCCTCAAGGTTCAAGATGCTAAAGCAGAGTGTTGTCAAGTCATTACGATCCCCTTCGAGGTAATGTACGTCATGGAAGAATGGGGCAGTTATGTCGAGATCTCTCCAAGATTTTGAAGACCCTGGGGCAGTGCGAACGCCCAATCTTCTGTAAAATCCTCTTGAGATGAAAAGTTCAAAGAGCCGTTTATGACCATAAAGACAAGTCAGGTTGCAGGGAAACAGGATTGTACATCCCCAGCAGTTGGCTCTCCCCAGCATTGAGATTGCTCCTTCCCCAGCAGGACAAACTTTCCTCAGCAGAGCAGACCTTCCCCGTCAGGAGACCTGGAAAGTATTTTCTATGAATCAAGACATTATCTCCCCACAGAATCAGGGTTTTCACTTCCCCCATCCAGTCAGGAAGCGTGTTTTTGCCGACAATGTCATATTCTAATCCCCAGCGAGGCAGGAGTAAAAGTCATTCTCCCCATCAGCAAGCTGAGTTCAGCAGTATCCCCAAGTAGGATAGTATCATGGACTGTTCTCCCTAGCAGGTTCTGAGCCAATCTACAGTAACAGACTTTCGGTTCCGTTATTGGCACTCATTCTCAACTCCCCCAGCAAAGGAAAACTCTCAGGTTTTGGATGTTACCTTCAGTGAAGGACAGGTGTGGCCTCCAGTAGTTCTCTCGGGACTTCATCCCCAGCAAAAGTTGTTGATCTGAAGAGTCGATCAGCATGACACTTCTCAGCAGAGTTCCTAGATTCAGAGGACAATTTATTTTTGTCATCCCCAGATGAATTGGATCTTTTGTCTCCGGCATTTATTTTGCTGGAGGGACCCTTTTTGCATATCATAAGCATTCGCATTGCATCCTCAAACGCATAGCATTTCCACTTCGTGTGGAGCATTACGGTAAAATTCAAACATTTTCATTTGAATCATAAGCCAGGTTTGATACTTCCCTGCCAGTTCTCTTTCTCAGCAGAGATGGCACAACTCAGGAGATTTTGGAGGGTTGCGTTCCTCATACTTGTGCTCCCCGGCAGAGTCTTTTATCTAGACTTCTCCTTCCCCAGCGGAGTCATCTTGCCTATGGATTTTGAGTCGGTTGGGAGTTTTCCTTTATTTGGCCCTTCTCTTTAGTAAAATCCCGTTCTCACCCGGTAGTCAGTTCTTGCTTGACATATTTTGCTGGCTAGTTTCCCTTTATCAGCAGGGATGGCATTTAGTTTGCTAGTTTCTCTTTATCAGCAGGGATAGTAATCTTTTGAAGATTTTCTTTCGTCAGTCTCCCTTTATCAGCAACGATGGCATTTGTTCTGCTAGTTTCTCTTTATCAGCAGAGATAGCAGTCTTTTGGATAGTTCTTCGTCGGTTTCCATTTATCAGCAGGGATGGCATTTGTTCTGCTAGTTTCTCTTTATCAGCAGAGATAGCAGTCTTTTGGATAGTTCTTCGTCAGTTTCCCTTTATCAGCAGGGATGACATTCATTTGGCTAGTTCTCTTTATCAGCAGAGATAGCAATCTTTTGAAGATTTCCTTTCGTCAGTTTCCCTTTATCAGCAGGGATGGCATCTATTTTGCTAGTTTCTCTTTATCACCAGAGATAGAAATCTTTTAAAGATTTTATTTCGTCAGTTTCCCTTTATCAGCAGGGATGACATTCATTTGGCTAGTTCTCTTTATCAGCAGAGATAGCAATCTTCTGAGATTTTCTTTCGTCAGTTTCCCTTTATCAGCAGGGATGGCATTTAATTTGCTAGTTTCTCTTTATCAGCAGAGATAGTAATCTTTTGAAGATTCTTTTCGTCAGTTCCCTTTATCAGCAGGGATGGCGTTTATTTTGCTAAGTTCTCTTTATCAGCAGAGATAGCAATCTTTTGAAGATTCTTTTCGTCAGTTCCCTTTATCAGCAGGGATGGAATTTGTTTTGCCAGTTCTCTTTATCAGCAGAGATAACAATATTTTGGATATTTCCTTTCGTCAGTTCCCTTTATCAGCAGGGATGGCATTCATTTTGCTAGTTCTCTTTATCAGCAGAGATAGCAATCTTTTGAATATTTTCTTCGTCAGTTCCCTTTATCAGCAGGAATGGCATTTATTTTGCTAAGTTCCCTTTATCAGCAGGGATGGCATTTATTTTGCTAGTTTCTCTTTATCAGCCGAGATATCAATCTTTTGAAGATTTTCTTCCGTCAGTTTCCCTTTATCAGCAGGGATGACATTCGTGTTGCTAGTTCTCTTTATCAGCAGAGATAGCAGTCTCTTGAAGGTTTATTTTGTCAACTTCCTTTATCAGCAGGAATGGCATTTATTTTGCTAAATTCCCTTTATCAGCAGGGATGGCGTTTATTTTTCTACGTTCTCTTTGTCAGCAGGGATAGCAATCTTTTGAAGATTCTTTTCGTCAGTTCCTTTTATCAGCAGGGATGGCATATTTCGAGATTCCTTTGTCAGTTCTCTTTATCAGCATAGCTAACACTCGCTCGTATTGTGATAGTACAACATTTATGGCTATTTCTCCTGCTGAGGATTGCAAATTTCCGGGTTCTTTGGTATTCAATCTCCATACGTCCCGAATGTCTGAGAGTCGTCGCTATCATACCTTCAGGACCAAGTTAATTGAATAGGGGCAGCTGTTGCACCCCAAAATTTGCCCTCCTTACTTTATTACTAATTGGCTTATGTTGCATTGCATTTTGCATTATCATGTGTGCATATCATTGGTTCTTAAGCATGGGGTCAAGGTGTCTGAGGCATGTTTCAAGAGGAGAAGATGTTCTTCAAAGGGTCAAGCAAGAGAACTCAAGTGGATCACTCTCTCCTAACTAGTGCATAAATTAGGGTTTTGAGATTCTTGGGTTTTTTGCTTCAACGGGCAAGCTCCTTGGGTTTTTATCATCACCAAATGGCATATCTTATCTTTTTTGGAGAGGATACACATCATATTCAGAGGAATTTGGATTTGGAGACTGTGTTATTTCCTCCTATGCTGAGGGTACCAAAACTAGGGTTTGCTATAAAGTCAGTTTATTTCTTATTTTTTGGGCAAGACTTGATTCTATGGTATTCCTTGGGTCCCCAAGTATCTAGGGATGGGAGTTTGTCCATCAGTTTGATTCAAGTGAAGTTCAATTGGCCAATGGATTGGAAATCAGGTGCATGGGGTAAAAGTCAACAGTGAGAGGAGAAATCAATTATGGAGTTCTGAGGTTCTCTTCAAGATTTTCAAGGTCTCACATCCTCATATGGTCTTCAAGGGTCAAATTTCTTGCCATTTATCAAGAATCAGGAGTTGGTGCAAAAGTTACTAAATATGGAAATTGACCTATAATGAGAAGTTTCCATTTTTGGCAAGTTTTTACCCTTCATTCAACTTGACTTTTCACCATAAAGAAAGCTTCAAATTAATTTGTATCCAACATGAAAGTTGAAGATCTTTTTCTCCTCTTTCCAACGAGTACTAGTGGGTCTCCATATAATTTGTGAAACTCAACTTATGATCAAAAGAAGGCAAAGTGGTTTTTAGGGTTTCTCATGATGCCATTTTCACAACTTTGGGCATAATGACCTATCATCAATTCCATTGCTTCATGCCACATTCTAGCGTCAAAAGACATTCCTTGAGGATTATTTTGGGCCCAAGAATTAAGAAATTCCAAGGTGTGTTCTTCACTTATTCTCCATTATCCAAAATTGACAAATTATTCAAAACTCATGAATCAATTGTTTTCAAGGCCCAAGTTCAATTGAGGTGTAATTAGCAACTCAAATGCAAGTGATCCATCATAGTTTTCTTAAGTGTATATGCATGGAGAGAGGTGTAATTCACATTATGCAATTTTCCAAAATAATTCAAAAACTCATTAAACAAATAATTACCCAAGCCCAACTCATTATCAGATGAAAACCCTAGCCTATTTAAACATATCCATGCACTGGTTGGGCAGAGGAACACGTGATATTTTGGAGAAAAGAAAGTGCAACCCTAAAGCTTCTCTTCAACAAATCTCTCAATCTACAAGGAGTTTCTTCAAAATTCTTCCACAAACCTTTTCCTGGGGATCTCTAGAGCACAACCCAACCACCATTCGCATCCAAAAGCAAAGGTTCAGATTGCACCATCTCAGGTTGGAAGGTTTTTTAAGGATCCTAAAACCCCTTTTTTTACGTGTATATTGTTGTGTGATTATCACTGATCATGCTAATGTGATTTGTTTTGTGTTTGGATGCGTATATTGCTTGTATGGTGTGTTTAAAGTTTCATGCCCTAATCTTTTTCTCTTCGTATTTTACTATGCATTGGTTATTTGAATTTTTTGATGCCATATTTGAATTCCTGACGAAATTCTGGGTCAAATAGTGTACCCCCTTGCATTTTCTGGGCAGTTTTTGGTTGCAGGTGGCGGAGGACGGTGGCCGGAACCCTAGCTCCGGCGGCTGTAAGGGTTCCGGCGAAGGAAGGTTGAAGACGACTTCCCAGCCGTCCATTCACTCCATCCAACGGTCCATAGCGCGCCATGTGTTTTTCTTTTTATTTTTTTTCTGAATTTTAATTATTAATCAGGTGTTTATCAGCCCATGCTAATTACCATGCTCATCCAATTATGTTATTTGGTTTGGTTTACTTTTAGTTGTGTTGACTTAACGTGGTTCATTGATGAGATCGCGTGGCTGAGATGATGCCACTGAATTAAAATGGGCATGTGCATGGCACGTGGGGACACACAGTATGCAGCTGACACTTGGGTACGCGTGTGGGCATGTTAATTATTATGGACTTTTCATCATGACCTTTAATCTTGCATAGTTTTTGATTTGGTTGACTCAATGATAGGCGTCAGATCAATCTAAGGGTGAGTGGCAAGTCAGCTGGTTTGACCAAGGTCTACGCATGCCCTCTTTTTTTTCCTTTTTTTATTTCGCTGATAATCATTGGGCTGGGCTGCTATTCGTACCCCCCATCCCCTAGTCCATTATCATTCTCAACAGGTTTGGACTACTAAACGCACCCCCAGCACATTTTATTTCATTTTATTTTTATTTTGATTATCATATTTCATTTTTAATTTTTAAAAATACCTAATTGCATCAAAAAATCCCAATAAAATTCATGCATCATTTTTATTATTTTATAAAATTTCCACAAATTTTATTTTTATTTTTTATTTTATTTTTTATCATCTAAATTTATTATTTAGTCAATTTTCTTTTTGAATTATCCATATAATGCATACTTAATTTGTTTATTTTATTTCTCTGCACCCATAAAACATTTTCCATCCGTTCTTTTTGCATCTATTAGGTGACATATTAAAATGCATCAAAATATTTTTCTTTCATTTTTAAATTTATTTCATATTGCATTCTGGTCCTCTTTTTGCACATTGAACCCCACTCCTCACCTGAGCTTTGCCCATTTATTTGAATGACTAACACTTTGAATTTTTGCAGGGATTTTTGATATTTGGTTTATCTCTGGTTGAATAATATTGATGTTTAATTTGGGAATTTTAGGAGTTATTTCTCTAATTGTTTGATTGGTTTTCACTTGAGATTTTCTTGTATGCGCATCTTTGGACCTTGTCTGATTATCTGTTTGAAAAGGCACTTGTGCCATTTGCTTTGGGGTTGTTTCTTGATTTCTGAATTCGTGTTTAGATTATCATCACTATTGTTTTCCATTGTTTGATTTTCACTTGCCTTGATATTATTTATGTCCATTTCATACTAACCTTTTATGCAGGGACTAAGGTAAGTTCTTTAAGGGTATGGATAAGTATCCATGTTGACCATTACTTTTTCCTTCTCCTATCTTCTTCCCTTAGGATTTAGGTTGTCGTCAAACCTCACTAACCGTAGGTCACCCATGCATGATAACTTTAGGACTTATAGTCTCCCTTTAGAGTTACCTTTGTGTCTTCTCTCTTCTCATCTCAAATTTCTTTAAAACACTTAATAAGCATCAAGTGTATTGCGCACGAGCCTTAAGCGTGGGGAATGAGAAATGAGGGGCTTCCTCTCATCTTTCTAGAGTGCTTAGCGAGCGTCCTGTCTTGGGACGATGCGTTAAGTATTCGACCCTGTGCCCTAGACTTTGGTGCAATGCAACTTAGGAACTAACTTAAGTCATTTCTGTCCTAAAAAATACAAACCAACCTCAAACCTTTTTGTCCTTCGGGATTGTCAAACTAAAGACGATTTTCAAAAAGGGCACGTTACCTTCCATCTGAGTCACAAATAGGCATCGACCCTAACTGCCGGACGCGAACTTAACGTCGCTCATAAAAAACACAAAAAGAACTTGGTCCGAACTACGTTGACTCTAAATTCCCCATTGCACAAAGGGGGTACGTAGGCCTAGGACGTCGATGTCCTACCGAGTCGGTCTTTGTCTTTCCCTTCCATCTTAGTACAGCCATAGATGATAGGATAACTCACCCTTAGATTAGACAACAAGCGTGGATCCCATCGAGTACGATGGACGCGTGGGGTGCTAGCACCTTCCCCTCGCGTAACCGACTCCCGAACCCAGGTTATGGTTACGATGACCATTCCTTTCTCTCCTCCTCAGGTTTATGCGGTGTTCCCTTTCCCTCTCTTGGGATAAATTTACACGGCTGGCGAATCTGTTTTTCCGCGCCACTATCGCGTTTGTACCTGGATGAAAATCCTGGGAGCGACACTATGTCGGCAAAGGATTAATCAATTTGGGCTCAAGCATTAATCTAATTCCATTATCCATTGTGAAGAGGCTTGGGAACATTGAAATGAAGGCAATTCAGATGACAATACAATTGGCCAACAAATCCACAACTCATCCTCATGGAATGGCTCAAGATGTCTTGGTTAAAGTTGATAAGTCTTTCTTTCCGGTTGACTTTGTTGTTATTAATATGGAGGAAGACGAGGATGCTTCATTAATACTTGGACGCCCTTTTATGAAGACCGCTCGTATGATGATTGATGTTGATGACGGTCTTATGAAAGTAAGAGTTCAAAATGAAGAAGTGAGTTTTAATCTCTTTGAAGCAATGAAGCATTCTCAAGATAAACATGATAGTTTCCATGTTGATGCAATAGAAGAAGCCATAGTGGAAGTTTCAAAGGAAGTTCATATAGTATCTCCCTTGGAAAGAGCTCTTGATGACTCGTTTGAAATATTTTCTGATGAAGAAGAAAGGCCACTTGAAGAGTGTTTGAAGGAACTTGAATCTTTGGAGAATTTACAACCATGGGAATATGAAGAGGAAGTGTTAAAGAAAGAGGTGAGTGATGAGAAGTCTCAACTTGAATTGAAGGTGTTGCCTTCTAATTTAAAATATGTGTTCCTTAATGACGGTGGTAACAATCCGGTTATCATTAGCAACATCTTGACCGACACAGAGGAGGACTGTTTGATTCAAGTTTTGAAAAAGAATCAACTTGCTATCGGTTGGGTTATTTTCGATCTAAAGGGAATAAGTCCATCTTATTGCATGCACAAGATTTTAATGGAAGAAGATTTCAAGCATGTCGCTCAACCACAACGTCGCTTAAATCCTACCATGAAAGAGGTGGTTAGGAAGGAAGTGGTAAAAATGTTAGATGCCGAAATGATTTACCCCATTTCTAATAACCCGTGGGTTAGTCCGGTGCAAGTGGTTCTGAAAAAAGGCGGATTGACGATTATCCGAAATGAGAAAAATGAGTTAATCCCAACAAGAACCGTGAGCGGGTGGAGAATTTGCATAGATTACCGTAGGCTAAACAAAGCTACGAGGAAAGATCATTTCCCTCTCCCATTCATAGATCAAATGCTTGAAAGACTTTCTGGTCAATAATTCTACTATTTTTTATGGTTATTAGAGTTACAATCAAATTATCATGAACCCAGAGGACCATGAAAAAACTGCTTTTACATGCCCTTTTGGAATCTTTGCTTATAGGAGGATGCCGTTTGGGTTGTGTAATGCACCAGCGACTTTTCAAAGGTGTATGCAAGCAATATTCTCAGATTTGATCCAAAGGACAATTGAGGTTTTTAAGGATGACTTCTCGGTTTTTGGGCAATCGTTTGATATTTGTTTGAAAAACTTGGAAGAGGTTTTGGAACGGTGTGTGGAAACCAACTTGGTACTCAATTGGGAAAAAGGTACCTTCATGGTGACCGAAGGAATTGTGCTCGACCACAAAGTTTCTTCAAAGGGCCTTGAAGTCGATCAAGCCAAGGTGGATGTTATTGAGAAATTTCCACCACCGTTGAATGTAAAGGTATAAGGAGCTTCCTCGGACATGCGGGATTTTATCGGAGGTTCATCAAGGGTTTCGCAAAGATAGCAAAGCCTTTGACCAATTTGCTCAAAAAAGATAAGTCCTTTGATTTTGATGAATCTTGCATGGTCGCTTTTAATTCTTTAAAACAAAGTTTGACTACCACACCTATCATCATCGCGCCCAATTGGAAAATGGATTTTGAATTCATGTGCGACGCGAGCGATTATGCGATAGGTGCGGTATTGGGTCAACGGAGAACAACATTTTTTCATGCTATACACTACGCGAGCAAAGTCTTGAATGAAGCTCAAGTAAACTATGCAACAACTGATAAAGAGTTGCTTGTGATAGTGGATGCATTGGAGAAATTTTGCTCTTATCTGATTGGTTCAAAGGTGGTTGTCTACACTGACCACTCGGCAATTAAATATCTGCTTACCACGCCGGATTCAAAAAAAAGGTTAATCCGGTGGATCCTCTTGTTACAAGAGTTTCATATAGAAATCCGTGACAAGAAAGGGTCGAAAAACTTGGTAGCAGATCATTTGTCTAGGTTGGTCAATGTGGAGGTAACTCACCGTGAGAATGAGGTCCGTGAAGAATTTCCGGATGAAAAACTTTTTCGAGTCCAAGATAGGCCGTGGTTTGCAGATTTTGCTAACCACAAAGCAACCGGATTTATACTGGAGGACCTAACTTGGAATCAAAGATGGAAATTCCTCTCGGATGTTAATTTCTATGTTTGGGATGAGCCATACTTGTTTAAGTTAGGATGTGACAATTTGTTGAGGAGGTGTGTCACCCTTGACGAAACCAAAAATATCCTTTGGCATTGTCACAACTCGCCTTATGGAGGGCATTACAATGGTTTAAGAACGACAACTAAAGTCCTCCAATCGGGCTTTTATTGCCCAACATTGTTTAAAGATGCCAACCTCCATGCAAAAAGTTGTGATACATGCCAAAGAAGTGCCAGGATAGGAAAAATAAATGAAATGCCCTTGCAAACAATGTTAGAAGTCGAGGTGTTCGATTGTTGGGGTATTGATTTTGTCGGACCATTCCCACCATCTTTTTCAAACAAGTATTTCTTAGTTGCGGTTGACTATGCTTCCAAATGGGTGGAAGCAATTGCGTCACCGAGGGCCGATGCCAAGACGGTAATAAATTTTTTAAAGAAAAACATATTCTCCCGTTTTGGCACTCCTCGTGTGTTAATTAGTGACGGAGGTTCGTATTTTTGCAATGCACCGCTCGAAAAGGTTTTAGAGAATTATGGTGTAAAGCACAAAGTTGCAACTCTGTACCACCCACAGACAAATGGTCAGGCAGAAGTGTCTAATAGAGAGGTCAAAAGAATTTTAGAGAAAACCGTGTCGAGCTCGTGAAAAGATTGGTCACAAAAATTAGATGAGGCTTTGTGGGCGTATCGCACCGCTTACAAAGCGCCAATCGGTCTAACTCCTTTTCAAATGGTTTATGGCAAGTCATGTCATTTACCCGTTGAATTGGAGCATAAGGCTCTTTGGGCTTTGAAAATGTTGAATTTTGATCCGAGTTTGCCATGTGAAAAAAGGAAAGTTCCGTTACATGAATTAGAAGAAATGCGTAATAACGCTTACCACTCAAGCAAGATATATAAGGAGAAAGTGAAAGGATATCATGATAAAAAGGTTTCGCAGAAGGAATTCAAGGTTGGCTAGATGGTGCTTTTATTCAATTCCTGTCTGAAATTGTTTTCGGGAAAATTAAAGTCCAAATGGTCTGGACCATTTTTGGTCAAGGATGTCAAGCACTATGGTGCAATAGTCATTGAGGACTTGAAAAAGAAAGAAAGTTGGACGATAAATGGGCAACGGTTGAAATTATATATTGGAGGAGAATTTGACCGAGAGAATTGCAGTGTGTTTCTAGAAGATCGTTGAAATCATCTTGGACCGTCGAGCTTATCTGACGTTAAACAAGCGCTTGTTGGGAGGCACCCCAACATTGTAAGTATTCTTGTTTTATTTGTTGTTTTGATGAATTAAGTGTTTGGAAATAGTGTAGGAAGTGGCAGCAGATGCAGAACAAAATTTCAAAATCCTATCATGTTCGCTGGCTGGTTCGCTTTGCGAACCAGTGGAATGTTTTCTGCTGCCACCTCACTTAAAAAGGGATTTAATTATGGGTGGGCCAGACATTTGGGCCCATAACCCATCCTTTTTTCTGAACACAAGTAAGGGAAACCCTAATCCCTTGGACACTCTCACTCTTGCCTCACTTTCACAAACACTCTCAAGAACATCAATTTCTCGGGTGCTCTCTGTTCTAATCAAATTTCACCAAGTTTTCCCCAAATATCTAACAAGTCCAGGTTTGAATCTCGTTTTCTTTTTGTTAATTTCTGTTTAGACTATTGTTAAGGTTGTGGATTATGCATTAGAGACATTGTTAATTCTAGGTTTTCACCTCTGTTTTAAGGTTTCTTTCCTATTGCATGTTGAATTTGTTGCAAACTTTAGAATAGAGGTGATATTTTGTGAATGGAACTATGATGTTGGAAGTTTGGATGCTGTAAATTTCTGAATTTTTGCGGATTCGTTGTCCAGTTCGCTTTACGAACCTGGGCGAGCATTTTCCAGACCTCGCTTTGCGAATCTGGGGCGAATATTCACCAGCCTTCACTTTGCAAACTCTGGGGCGAACGTATCAGAATTCTGAAAAAAAATTTATGTTCCAGGTTGTGATTTTGTTTTGACTCCCAATGCTAATGGAATGTATTGCTTATGTTTCTTGTTTTGTTTAGTAATTTGTGCAGATGGGTCCTAAGATTAATCCCGCTAAGAAAAGAAAGGCTACCACGTTAAGACAAGTACCGATTCAATTTGACGACAATCGCTTTAGGGGAGTCAAGCAAGCAACAAGGTACTTGACCTTGGAGAAGAGAACTATTTTTCCGAAAAATAGATTTAATCTGATTGATCGTGGGAGTTATCGGTCAGTGGCTGCACTCCTAGAAGAAAAAAAATGGGGAAAACTGATAACTCCTCTGGATTGTTACAATGTGGAGATCATCCTCGAGTTCTATGCTAATGCCCTTCCAGATGATGGGATGCAATTTAGTTGGACCTCTTTCGTTGGGGGGAAGGTGGTGATATTTGACCGTGGAACAATTAATATCATTCTTGGAAGTACTCTACCTTTGAGAGCTAGTCAGATTGACGACTTCCATAGGGACTTTCACCTTCGCCGAGACATTCCACAAATAATCAGAGATCTTCTGCGACCGGGTAAAACTGTAGATCTCAACCGATCTGGGGTTGCCATTAGATACCGTCGAGAAGATATGAGACCGTTGGCACAACTGATCTTACTTTTGATGGTAACCAACATCAAGCCGGAGTCTCATACATCTACCATCCCTATTCCACTTTCCCACCTTGTCCATAGTATCTTGACAAACGTGCAGATTGACGTGGCTCGGATTATTGCCAATGAGACAAGGGCTATTGTGGAGAGTGGCCTTGGAGGTTCCACTTCTCTGGCGAATGCTCCTCTTGCTTTTCCTTGCCTCATCATGACTTTGTGCGAGTGCCGGGGTTTAGTTACCCACACGCCTTCAGGTTACTATTCCGTCTGCTATCGATGACCGATATGTGGACAAGTTCTGTAAGCCTAAGGGGGCAAGGATGAGACATCTAGTGCTGGTGTTGATGCTGGCGCAAAGGGTGGTGATGGTTCTAGCTCTGGTTCTCAGAATTTCTATCCTTATCAGCAGGAGATTTGCCAGTTTAACTGGGATTGGATGGCGGCTTCTCAGCGTGCCATGACTGACTTACATGACTCCATGCAGGTACTTCAGCTACAGATCCACGAACCCGCCGCTGATCACACTTTCATGTAAAGGGAGAAATTCCTTGCACATGCTGGTTGGCCTGCGGCCAGGCCAGTTTTCAGAGGGGGGACAAATGCGGCTGGTCCTGATGATGCTGATGAGGAGGAGGGTGATGGTGATGATGTTGAGGTGTCTGGTTCTGTACCTAGTTCAGAGGATGAAGAGTTGGTTGAGGTGTCCGGTTCAGAGTCCGAGGAGGACTGATTTTGCTGTTTTGATTTTGTACTTCCTTTGCGCGTCAAAGTGAAGTTTTCTTATGTTTTATTTTATCATGCTTTTGTATCAGTTAGTATTGATGTGCTTTGTACCCGTATGAGGTACTTTTGACTTTTGTAGGTGTTTCCACACAAGTACATTATTATTGTTATTAATAGTAAAATTTTGTTTTGCAGTAAATTATTCTGTTTTTAATTTTGCTAATATTTTGTTTTTTATTATTGTTATTAAGAGTTGAATTCTTCTATTTACGAATGTTCAACTCTTAAATTGTTTGTATGCTTTTTATCGCTTTATGTTGGTATGCATGTGGAAGTTTAATATTTCCAACTTTTGGATGTTTTGTGGAAGAATTTTAGGTTGGTGATTATTTTGTTCATCAATGAAGATTCCTCCAAGTTTGGATGGCAATGATATAATTTAAGCATGATTTTGTCGGCAAGGTACATAGTTACCTAGTTCTAGAATTTAGAATGTATTAGAACTTTTTGTCTTTGTACAAATAAAGTGTTATTTCTTGTTACAGCTCTAGGATTGATAATGAATGTTGTTTTATACTTATAATTCATGCTTTATCTTGCTTGTTGTTTTGAAATTGTGGAAACTTAGAAATGATCAAGGCAATGTTTGTGCACTTTGAGTATAACCACCATTCCAAAAACACTTCAAGTTACCTTGTGAGTGTGCACGTATTTGAAACCTCTTTTGAGCCGAAATGAAAATTTTGTTTGAATCATGAACCCGAATTTAACCCATTTTGAAGAGCATTTAAGCTAAGCTTATGGTAATGTTGAAGTTGGGGAGAATGGTTTATTTTGAAAAGAGAAAAAAAGATTTGGTAAAACATTGCATTCTAAGACAAAGAAATTAAAAAAAAAAAAGAAAGAATAAGAACAAAAAGAAAAGAAAATCAAAAAAAGAGAGTGCATTGTGAAAGAAAGAAATAAGGATTGAACAAGATCGAAAATTTTGAAAAAGAATTCTCTTCATAGTCTTTACCCTTTCTTGTTTCAATGGCCGTGTACATATGTCCCTTGTTTTTAACCCCTGCCAAGTTACAACCGATAAAAGCCCTTAGTGATCTTGTGTTTCCATGATTTCTTGTATAATTGTTTAGATATTGTATTTTCATCATTTGTCATTTGAACGAAATTGCCCCGCGGTTGCAAACGCGTTGATTTCCATCAATCTTTTTTCGAAGTGGAGTGTTAGAGTGACATGAGCATGATGGTTTAGTTGTCTCTTGAAACATTATCTGAGATTTGTTTAAGAATAAAGTTCTTTCGCATTGTCGATTCTAGGATTGTGTAATTGTTGCTTTGTCACAATTATTGTTTATTTGAGCTGTTTATCCTTTATAGGTTGAATCAAATGCTCGAGCAAATCCTCTTGTTTTCAGTGAGAGGCATACTATGCTTGAGGACAAACAAAGAGTTAGTTAGGGAGAGTTTGTTAGATGTCAAACATGCTATATATTTGTATTTGATACTTGGCATTTTTCAACACTTTCTATGTTTAATTGTGGAATTTAGTAGTGAGTTGCTGTTGTTCTTCAAACATTGTAAATTTACCTTTGGTGCTTGTAATATGTGTGCTATTGTACAGGAAAGTGCACTAATTGATTAAAGAAAGAAGACACAAAAGAATTGATGCAAGCTGCCAAAGAGCAGAGGAAAACAACAGCAGGTTCGCTTTGCGAACTTGCCAGTGAGTGTTCTCTTTGCGAACCCTGGAGAAGCCCTAGCGAATAGCTCCAGAATTGGACAGAAGTAAAATGACCTAAAGTTCGCTTTACGAACTACCAGCGAATGTTCGCTGCTTAACTCACTTTAAGAACAACCTGGCGAAGGGCTCCAGAATTGGAAAGAGGGAAAAGGACCTAAAATTCCCTTTGCGAATGTTTTGGCGAGTCATTCGCTTTGCGAATGAAACGTTAGCTTTGCGAACTGATGCAGATAGACAGGGGCGGTTTAAGCTATCAGTGGCACCTCAGGTGCCACTTTCTTCTTTCGCTAGGCAAACAGATCATTCGCAGTGCAAATGCATCAGATTCCAAGTGTATTATAAATAGATTTTTATGCTTTCTTGGGATCATAACTTCATATTTTGACACCAAAACCTATTTTTATGAGTTTTCTTCATCTAAGAGAGATTTTCCACATAGAGAAGCCGAAGTTGCATCCGATCTCAATTCTTCGACGTGGATGCTTTTTCATCTCCTCTCATCACTTGTTGATCAAGCTACCATGAATATGTGTAGCTAAGCAACTCTTGTGTCAAGATTAGGGTAGGTAATCCATCATCTTGTATGTATTGATCTTGATTGTAAGTTTGTAAACTTTGTTTATGATGAATATAGAGGAAAAACTTTGTTTACATGGTTTATTTTATGTTTTGATTCATGTTCGAGAGAAATGTATTAAAACTTGACCTAAGTTTCAATCCATCAATGATCATAAGGCTAGAGATAGTTTTGAAAGTTGATGTTTGTAGCGAGTGATTTTTGGATGTGGTTGCGAAGCACAATCGCTCTGGTACTACATCTCGATTCATTTTTTATCCTATTGAAGTTGATGAAGGAAGGGAAATAGATGTCTCCAACTAACCCTGCTTGTATACTGAGGTTAAACAGTCAAAATTGTTGGTTTACAGATGCTACAAAGATTTGGGGTTTCTCTTAGGTTATTTTGTTAAAATAGCATTCGGTCGATTGGTGGGAGGTATAGGATTTTGGGTTTTTGTTTAGTGTGCTCGCTAAGATTTTTCTTTCAATCTTATGCCTACGTATTCCCGTTTTTCTGAAACAGGGAAATCAGAGCGATCGTAGTTCCTCCTATTCTATGGGAGGAAATGGTTGTTTTGGTGTCTTGTTCAAAGCCCAAGACGTGAAGCTATATATGGTTTGTATCTTGTTCAAAGCCTAAGATGTGAAGCTGGAGGTAGTTTGTATCTTGTTCAAAGCCCAAGATGTGAAGCTAAAAGGATTTGACTTTAGAGAGAATTTGTCATCTCTAAAGAGGGTCTGTTTGTCACGACCGTTGGGTGACTGACTGTATAGGAGGATTACTTTAACCAGGATACGCGGATCCTAGCAATGCCATAATTTCCTTTATAGGGGGTTTTAACCTGAAGGAGAACACTTTAACTCAGTGTAGAGCAATGCCATCTTTCCTTAGGAATTTCTCATGCTAAAAGAGGGACAGTGGCATGGATGTAGATGATCCCGAGGCTTGCCCCTTACAGCGATTAGATAGAAGGAGTTGTTGATGTTTGTGTACTATGAACGAGGCACAGCTTTGATGCTAAAAGGTTGATTGGATCAACCAGTGGTTTTCTTATATAAAGCCTAAGAGGAGGCTAAAAGGTTTTGACTCGACGATGGAGTCTTTTGGTATCTCGTACGAAGCCTGAGATGGAGGCTATTTAACTCAACAAGAGAGTTATTTTTTGTATCTCGTACAAAGCCCAAGATAGAGGCTAAAAGGGAGTTGACTCAACAAGAGAGTCTTTTATGGTATCTCGTACGAAGCCCGAGATGGAGGCTAAAAGTTGATTACCTCAACAAGAGAGTCTTTTATACTCAACAAGGGAGTGATTTGTGTCTTGTACAAACCACCCAAGGTGGAGGCTATGGTTAGCTCCGCTGGGGAGAATCATTGTACAAAGCCCAAGAGGAGACTAATGTGACTGTTTCAGTTGAGTGACAGGTCTAGTATGTTGATTTATAGAGAAAATAAGTTCTTATATGAGTAATGCTGTACTCAAGGATTTGATTCGAGGATCAGGGTTATTTCCTTTTCTTTAAGAAAATGGGAAATCCAAAGGGTATTAAGACTGTCCAAGCCTACTGGTGTTTTTCCTTACTTGAAGGGTGCTTGAGAACTTCTTTGGGGACTCAAGGATCTTAGACTGTCCGAGTCTAGAGTTTCATCCTTTGTACTATATTGAGAAACAACAGTAGTGTTCGTGGTAGAAAGAGCTAGACTCTGTGAGAGACTGTTCTATGGAGATGACTAATATCTATTCCTTTACCTCTAGGAGGTCGTCGGGATAATTTGTACAAATCCCAAGAGGAGGCTGGAAACTTTTAAGAAGCCGAGTGGTCCTTGTATGAAGCCCAAGAGGAGGTTATCATTCCCGGAGGAAGAAATCATTATATGAGGCCTATGAGGAGGCTGTGAAGACTTCTAAGAAGCCGACAGGTCCTTGTACTAAGCCTAGGAGGAGGTGAGGGTGCTTTTAGGAAGCCTGTGAGTCCTTGTACAATGCCCAAGAGGAGGTCGGTGCTTTTAAGAAGCCGATGGGTCCCCAAACCCCGAGAAATTTAAGACAGGCCATTCACGAGGAATAGATCAAGCCAGGAAAGTTCGAGAATTTGGAAGAAACTCAAGAGATGCCATTCACGGAGAAAAGATCATCTCTGGGGAATAGAGTTTCTTGACAAGTGCTTTTAAGAAGCCTGTGGGTCCCCAAACCCCGAGAAGTTCAAGACATGCCATTCACCGAGAATAAATCAAGCCAGGAAAGTCTGAGCATTTGGAAGAAACTCAAGAGATGCAATTCACGGAGAAGAGATCATCTCTGGGGAATAGAGTTTCTTTAACAACTTCTACGAGTGACAGTCTATGAAAGGGTTCACCGAGAATGCTGCCTTTCATGTCTCCATATTGTTTAACCCCAAGAGGAGGGAAGACTGTGTCTAGTAATCCTATGTGGATCTAGTTTTGACTGTAAGTTCAGAGTGATCAACAGGGCTTTACCTAGTGCTAGACGTAGTTGCCGAGGAAACTCTAAATATCTATACTATTATTACACAGTTGATATGAGTTTATGAAAGAAGACTTACAGTGAACCAGCCCCATAATACAGTTATATGTATATGAAAGCGGTAAATGAAAGTGGATAAACACTTACTCGGTTGTAGAGCTTCCATGCTGTTTGGTTAGTTGTTCAACAAAGAAAGATTGAAAACAACAGTATATTCAAAATCAAAGGAGAAAGTGCTTTGAAAAAGAAAGATTTGGGGCTTACAGCTCAAGGAGAGGCCCAGAGTTTTATCAGTGATCGCACTGTTTGAATTTGCACAGAGCGACTTATACAAGTGACTGAGGCCTAAAAAAGGTTTTCTATACAAAGGGATGGGTCTTACACTCTCTCAAGAGGCCCAAAAAGTTTTAAAAGAGTGAGAGTGGGGCTTATAACATGAGGGTAGGCCCAGTTGACTTTTCGTTTGAAATGGCGATCGCACCGAGGTTTCCTTTTAACGCAGAGGGACTTATACAATAAGTCAGGCCCAAAAGGTTTTGGTTAAAAGGGGATTGGGTCTTACACTCTATTAGAGGCCTAAAAGTTTTGAATGGGTCTTATAGCTCAAGGAGAGGCTCAAATGGTTAATTTTAAACTGGCGATGATCGCGTCGTTTATTTGAAAATGTACAGAGGGACTTATACAACGAATGAGGCCCAAAAAGTTTTCTGTACAAAGGGGGTTGGGTCTTACACTCTAATAGAGGCCCAAAAAGTGTTTTGAAAATGATTTATGAGGGTTGAATTAATCCAAAAACCCTAATTTGTTTTCAAAAATGTATTTAATTGAATAAAAATTCAATTAAAATGATCAAAATTGTTTAACATATGGAAAACAAATTGTGATCTTGGATTAATGCTTCAAAAATTAAGTATTGACCTACAAAATAATTAGAAGGCATTAAAAGTTGCAAAATCAAGGTGGAAAAAATATTCAATATGTCAAAAACAATTAAAATATTAATTCTTTGCAAAAATATAAATTATATGAAATAAATAATATTTTTGGGATTTTTTGTTAAAATAAAATATTTTAACATTTTTGTGAATTATTAAAAAAAGAATCAACTCAAAATCATTAAAACTCAGAGAAATTAATTTTTGAATCAATTAAATAAAACCACAAAATTCAAATATTCAAATTTGGAAAAATGGCGGCAAGAACATGGACCAAGAACACGCGCGTGTTCTGAGATTCTCAGATTTGCATTTTCTCTCCAATCTCACTGAATACTTAATCATATCATGCAATCTACATACCAATCAACTCGTTTCAACCTCACGATCATGTCTATGGCATTTAATTTCATTTAAATTAAACATATAACAAGAAATCACGAAAAATCCTCAAGAACCCTAGATTTTGCATGAAGGCTGGGATTTTTGATACACGATTCAAACAATGTAATCAATTAAGGGGAAACATTCCATGCATGATTATGAACATTTGGCAAAATTATTGTGCGAGGAAATATGCATAGATTGAGAGATGACCAAGTTTATGCTTACCTCTAGGCCGTGACAGCAAGTGCAGTGTGATTTTTGATTTGGAGGTGTTACAGATGAGTGGTAATGATCTGAACAGCTTCCTTACACCCTATGGAGTGTGTTTGAATGCTTGGACTTGATTGAAATTGGCTGGATCACTTCATGGCATCTCAACTGCATTTTGGTTAAAACCTTGAGCAATTGACTGGTGATTCTGAGAAATCAATGTTCCAGTTGTTGTTTAAGTGTTTGATCAGCTCATATGTGATTTATATGAGGTGTGTGTGTGATTGGTTTGAGTGGAATTTCCCTCTAGCTCAAAACCCGATAGCTACCTTGCTAAGAAAGGCAGTTTTGCCAAGAGAAAGAGATTTTGAGAAAGGCAAGTGTTGTAGGCATTTGGTGTACTTAGACTAATCACAATTGAGCTCTATTTATAGTAGAGCAAGTTTGTTTTGCAAGGAATAGTGAATGACAACTGCTGAGTAGGTTTGGCCAATGTTGGCAAATGAAAATCCAAGTCTCCTCTAGCCATTGACTAGAGGTTAGGGCACAGGCTGCTGGTTCCCTTGGTCTTGGATAAGTCTTGACTGAATTCAGTTGCAAATGGCTCAGTCCATGCCACCTTGATGCTTCCATTGAATGCTCCAATCCAAAATTGGAGTCTTGTCCGTATTTTGGCAATTCTAGGTTCAACATGCTATTTCTTGTTCCAAAGACTTTGGAGGCTTGGCTCAGTGATTGTCCCCTTTAGATTCAATCCTCAGATGTGTCCAAGTGGATAGGAGTGTTTGGATTTGCACAATTTTGGCAAATCGAGCAAAAATGCAAATTCTGCCTTGCCTTGACAGATTTCAATAAGGCAACTTGCCAATGTCATATCTCATGACTCAAATTAAATTTGGTAATGTTCTTAGCCATTTTGGAAAGCCCTTTCATGATACAACAACTGTTTGAACATGTTTGGTTTTGATCTCTTTTGAATCCAAGTGAAAAATACCCCTACATTTGGAAAAAAGTGAGGCAAATTCTGACTTAGTGAAATTTTCACTAAGTGTTGGAACAAAGTGACTTTTCTTGATTTTGATCACTCCATAACTCAAAATCCATGAGGAATTTGGACATAGGTCAGTATGAAGATTTTGTAGAGGGAAATGTGATCTACAAATCAAGCTTTGAATGGGGAACAATGGCCTTGTGGTTTAGGAGTTATGGTCCTCCAAAGTTGGCACATTAGTGTCACTTTTTCCATAACTTAGAAAATTTTCTAAGTTTTTATGGTTACCCCTTTTACAAGTTATCCCACTTTCTTTGATTTTTCTTGATGAATGATGATTCAAATCATACATTAACATCATTTTAGGGTTAAAAATCCATTTTGGTGAAAAATCTCAAAAAGTCAATGTTGACTTTTGTGCACAGTTGACTTTTTATCAGATGAATTCCAAATTGTGCAATTCCTCAGGAAATCATGTCCTTGACCTAAATCAAACTTGATGGACATGTTCCATGGGTGTCATAGGGTATATTGAATCATGTCTTAGGATTTAGGAGCATGTCCTGGTCAAAAGTCAAAGTTACGGTTGACTTTTCCCGCGAAACCCTAATTGTGGTGCAGATGAAATTGAGACTTGTTGGTCAAACTTCTTGGATTAATCCATTGTTCCAAATGGATCAATATAGTTCATTAGAGACCCTCAAACCCTCTCTTGAGGTCTTGGCTCATGATTTGCTCTAAAATTCAACTTAGGGGTGAATTAGGTCAAGAAACCCTAATTCCTGATTTTTGATGAATGCATCCCCTGAGGCAAAATTGACTTGATGGTTGGGTCCTTGAGGCTCCATGGAGTATATTAGGTTGTGTTTTGGATCCTTGGCTCATGCCCAGAGGAAAATTTCCCTTTGGAGGCCCTGATCGACCAAAACCCTAATTTGGTGATACTGGCGATCTTGCGGCTTGATCCACCTAGAAGGGAGCAGGTTTGTGCTTAATCCTTGGAGTGGGAGTCCTTTTGATCCTTTGTAGCTACTTGAGAGGTTAGACAAGTGGAAGATCATGTAATTCCTTGATTGATCATTTGTCTAAAGCTATGAGAGGGCTATAAACCCTAAATTTGATTGCAGTGGATGCTCACCCATCTTTGGGGAGACTAATGAGGCAAGATGGTTCCCCCATATTGTGATGATGATTTTCACAATGATGCGAAATCTTAGTGGTAAAAATTTGGGGTATGAAAGATGCCCCTATTTAATCTTCTTGGACCCGAAGGTGTGAATGACGAAGGTATTCGGGCGTTCGGGGTGCAAGAGGATTAAATATCGGAATATCCAAAATTTTGACGGCTATGAATGGCAGCTTGCGCATTCATCTTCTTTTGCTAATCAATGATGCTTAGAAAAGGTAAATTTCCCCTCGATCCTGGTTTCTTTCCAAGGAACTGGTCTAAGTTGCGGAAACAAACTTCCCCTCGATCCTGGTTTCCTACCAAAGAACTGGTCTTAGTTTCTGATTTTTGAACATCCCCTCGATCCTGGTTTCCTACCACAGAACTGGTCTTAGTTTCTGAAATAAACTTCCCCTCGATCCTGGTTTCCTACCAAGGAACTGGTCTTAGTTTCTTTTGTCAATAAACTTTCTTAACAAGGGACACTATGCATAGAGGTTTTCCTCAAACTTCTCGCCGAATTTTCCTAGGGAGATGCCATTTGACGGAAAAACTTTTGATGTCAGACTTGCTGGCAAACCCATTTGTTTGAGTTGTAGAGTTGCACAAACTTCTCTGTTGGAGTCGCCATTTGTTTCTACTGGGGAAAGCGAGTCTCTTGAGAGGCTGCTTCTGCGTGGGATCTTACATCATACTTTTCTCGGGATCTTCCCGGAGAAATGCCATATGAGGGGGTCCAATTTTGAGGTGCCGATGACCTTTTCGTCAGTGGTTTTTTCGGAGCGAAACTGACATGTTGCCGAATCTCTGATTACGAGGCTTTCTCTGTGGATTTTCCTTAATCCGGGAAAGCAAGGATATAATCTTCAATGGCGAAGAGTGATATTTGTTGAAAGTTTTCTTGTTTCTCAGAGGTTCAAGTTATCAAAGTGGTCAAGGGCCAACTTCATTCCAGAAATAAACTGGAGGCGAGATTGTTCAGACGCAACCCTTCCTGACGAGGAAAGAACTAACAACTCGATTGAGAGGACTTTTATCACTAGTGGACTAGACTGACTGGAGTGATAGTGATGCAATATGAAATGTGAATGCAAATTGATAATGCATGATGTATGTATGTATATGCTGACAAAACTGACGCGACACATAAACTAAAAGATGAACATGACTGGATACTCGGCCATCGCGGGCCGAAAAAGTATCGCTGGTTCAAGATAGCAATTCCACCTTGCTTAGGAGAGATAGTCCTTGTCGGGAGCTATGTTGGTCGGGCTTAGGAGATGAGAACTCGGTCGAGGGGTATCGGATGGGAAATGGTCTCTGACACAGCTAATCCTTCATTCAGGCGTACTGGTTTAGAAGGAGTACTTTGATTATGCACTTCGAGGTTCGATTACTTCTGGAGAAGCGACCGATGTTCTTCTGATGTTCAACAGTCAAAAGAAATTGTCGTCTCTATTTTAAAAGAAGAAAAAGTTTTAACAAGTAAATTCATTTTGTTTTATTTCAAGAATCGTTAATCATATTAAAATGTCGTTCTGTAAAGCTAAAACAAATAAGAATTACAAACAAAAGCACAAAGGCTCAAATTTTATTGATAAGATGGAGATCAGCCAAACGCGTGATTCCAAAGAGTATATACAAAGTTAGAAAATGGTAATTTACAGGGAAAAGGGCTACGTTGAAACATAACGACCGCTATCCTTCTACCAACTTTGAATTCGGGGCATCCTGAGCTTCTCTCGAAGATGACCTTGACTGGAGTTTTCTGACGGATGATGTAACTGCTGCTGCTGAGGGACTTGCCTCTGTTGAACATAGTTACTTGCCATTATCCCTAATTTTTGCCTGGATTGTACTTTGATGTTTCCAATCCAACGGGATGATTTTTTTCTTTTTTTTCGTGTCTCTAATTTTTGCCTAGACCGCCCTTTCGGGTTTTCAATCCACCGAGACTTTTTTATTTTTTTTAGGCGAAGTATTTCTTGACTACATCAACATTTGTGGGGTAGGCAAATTCCTCTCCGTCCATGGTTGCAATTCTCAAGGCGCCGCCTGAGAAAGCTTTCGTGACCACATAGGAGCCGTTATAATTCAGAGTCCACTTGCCCCGAGAATCAGTGAGAAAAGATTGTATCTTCTTGAGCACGAGGTCTCCTTTCCTGAAGATGCGGGGTCGAACCTTTTTGTCGAACGCCTTCTTCATTCTCTGTTGATATAGCTGGCCATGGCATAGTGCCGTGACTCGCTTCTCCTCGATCAGATTCAATTCGTCGTGTCAGCTTTGACACCATTCAGCTTCGGTGAGCTTAGCTTCCATCAATACTCGGATTGACGGGATCTCTACTTCTATGGGGATCACTGCTTCCATGCCATACACTAGAGAGAAAAGGGTTGCCCCTGTTGAAGTGCGGACACATGTGCGATAACCATGAAGAGCAAAGGGTAGCATCTCGTGCCAGTCTTTGTAGTTTACAACCATTTTTTGAACGATCTTCTTGATGTTCATATTGGCCGCTTCTACCACTTCGTTCATCTTGGGTCGGTAGGGAGATGAGTTATGATGTTCGATCTTGAACTCTGCGCACAACTCTTTCATCATCTTATTGTTCAAGTTAGATCCATTATCTATAATGATCTAGCTTGGAATTTTTGATAAATCGGACCACCACTTGTCGGGTTACATTGGTGTATGACGGTGCTTCGACCCACTTTGTGAAGTAGTCAATGGCTACCAGGATGAATCGATGTCCATTTGAAGCCTTGGGCTCAATCATGCCAATCATGTCGATTCCCCATATCGAGAATGGCCATGGGGAAGAGAGAACTTTGAGATGCGTTGGCGGTACATGGATTTTGTCAGAGTATATCTGACACTTGTGACACCTCCTCATGTACTTGTAGCAGTCGGATTCCATTGTCAACCAATAGTGCCCTGCTCTTAGAATTTTTCTCGCCATTGTGTGTCCATTGGCATGAGTGCCAAAGGAACCTTCATGAATTTCTTTCATCAGCATTTCTGCTTCTGGTCTGTCTACGCATCGGAGCAAGACCATGTCAAAATTTCTCTTATAGAGAGTGTCAACGCTCAGGAAGAAGTTTCCAGCCAATCTTCTGAGGGTCTTTCTATCTTTTATGGATGCCCCAGGTGGGTCTCTTGTTTCTGAAGGAAGCATTTGATATCGTGAAACCAAGGTTTGTCGTCTATGACTACTTCAATCATGAAGATGTAAGCGGGCCATTCAAGGCGCATTATGTCGATCTTAGGTATGTCATTCCATTGACCTACACTAATCATGGAAGAGATAGTGGCTAATGCATCAACCATGTGATTCTCCTCACGAGGGATGTGATGAAACTCGACTCTGTTGAAGAATGGTAACAACCTCCTCGCATAGTCTTTGTAAAAAATCAATCCTGATTGGTATGTGTTCCAATCTCCTGCGATCTGATTGATAACCAGAGCTGAATCGCCATAGACATCCAGGTTCTTGATCCTTAAAGCGATCGCTTATTCGAGACCCATGATACATGCTTCGTATTCGGCCTCGTTATTGGTACACTTGAATGTTAGTCGAGCAGTGAAAGGAATGTGAGTACCCTGAGGGGTAACAATGATTGCCCTAATTCCATTTCCATAATGATTGACTGCTCCGTCAAAGATAAGTCCCCACTGGGAACCTAGTTCTGGCCCTTCACTGGGTAGCGGTTCATCGCAGTCTTTCATCTTTAGACACATGACATCTTCGTCTGGGAAGTCAAAACTGACTGATTCCTGATCGTCAATCGGTTGATGAGCCAAATGATCGGCTAAAATACTTCCCTTAACGGCTTTCTGAGCGTGGTACTCTATGTCATTTTCTGATAACAGCATCTGCCAACGGGCAATCCTTCCCGTAAGAGCAGGTTTTTCGAAAACGTACTTGATTGGATCCATTTCGGAGACCAACCAAGTAGTATGACGAATCATGTACTGGCGAAGTCGTTTGGCTGCCCAAGCCAAAGCACAGCAAGTTTTCTCGAGCATCGTGTACTGATTTTCGCAGTCGGTGAATTTCTTGCTCAAATAGTAAATGGAAGACTCTTTCCTTTTAGTTTCTTCTTGTTGGCCAAGTAAACATCCCATTGAGTCCTCTAGAACTGTGAGGTACAAGATCAGTGGTCTTCCTTCCACTGGAGGTGATAGAATCGGTGGGTTCAACAAGTATTCCTTAATACTGTTGAAGGAGGTTTGGTAGTCCTCTGTCCAAATGCAGTCCTGATTCTTTTTGAGTAATTTGAAGATTGGCGCGCATGTCGCGGTCATGAGGAATATGAATCTGGAAATGTAATTCAGACGTCCTAGGAATCCTCTGACTTGTTTTTCAGTTTTCGGAGAAGGCATTTCTTGAATGGCCTTGACCTTGTTAGGATCAACCTCAATTCCTTTTTGGCTGACGATGAACCCTAGTAGTTTCCCTGAACGGACACCAAAGGTGCACTTGTTAGGATTCATGGGGAGCTTGAATTTTCTTAGACGTTCGAACAATTTTGGCAGATGTTCAACGTGCTCACTCTCTATTTTTTATTGTGCAATCATATCATCAACATATACCTCGATTTCTTTGTGTATCATGTCATGAAACAGAGTAGTCATGGCCCTTTGATAGGTTGCCTCGGTGTTCTTCAAACCGAACGGCATTACCTTGTAACAAAAGGTGCCCCATGGGGTGATGAATGAAGTTTTCTCCATGTCTTTCGGCGCCATTTTGACTTGATTATAGCCCGAGAATCCATCCATGAAGGAGAAGACTTTGAACTTTGCTGAGCTGTCTACCAGCATGTCAATGTGTGGTAAAGGAAAGTCGTCCTTTGGACTAGCCTTGTTTAGGTCTCTGTAGTCGAAACACATTCTGACTTTTCCGTCCTTTTTGGGAACGGGTACGAAGTTAGCTAACCATTGAGGATACTCTGAAGTGGTGAGGAAACCTGCGTCAATCTGTTTCTGTACCTCCTCTTTTATTTTGATGGCCATGTCCGGGTGAGTGCGTCTTAACCTCTGCTTTACTGGTAGACATTCTGATCTTAACGGTAAATGATGTTCCACGATGCTGGTATCCAACCCTGGCATATCCTGATAGGACCAAGCGAATACATCGGGAAACTCTTTGAGAAGCTTTATCGAACCCTCTTTGGCAGTTGGACCGAGCAGTTCCCCAATCCTGATTTCTTTTCTCTCTTGCTCTGAACCCAAGTTGACTGTTTCTAGCAAATCTTTGTGAGGTTCAATGGACCTTTCCTATTGTCTGAGTAGTCAGGAGATCTCTTCTGGAATTTTTTCTTCTTCAGCCTCGAATACTGGGAACTCAAAGTCGGGAGAAGGCATCGGATCGTATGTTTCAACGGGGTTTAAAACAAGCAATCTGCGTGACGTGATGGTTTGTGTTTAGAAGAGATAGAGAAAATGCAAGAGTGTGTGCAGTGTATTTCTTTTACTGCTTGTTTTTATTATTAGGTTTGTTTTTTAGGATTACCATTTTCCAAGAAAAGAAAAAAAAAGAAAACAGCAATTAATGCAGAAATTACAGAATGACGTTTTTTATTTATGAACAAGTCGACTCTTGAAACTACAGCCCTATAAAACAAAACTCTGTCGCTTTGGGCAAAGCGAAGAGGGAAAATTTACCAATAGTGAGCCCTATCAAAACATTCGTTCCACCTGGGCAGGGTGAAAGGTTAAAAGACGGCAATTACTTTGACTGGTGAACGACCTACGGAACCTCGACGCCAACCCATTGGCGGCGAACACCTCGGTGAATCACAAAGTCTGGCACCTTCCTTGATTTGTCTTCAGAAATGATGCTGATTTCTGGTGGAGCAGAATCATTGAAATCTGTCTCCCAGGCAGAGTTGTCGTAGGAGAATTCCTCTGTTGCATTTTGCATAGCATTTGTGCTCTTAGCTGTATCTCCCCATCCAGTTGGTTGGTTATCTTCGAGCCTGATACGAGAGCTTTCGGGAGCAGTGTACTTGACCATAAAGTCGTATTTTCCACTTGGGTCTCCCAAAGTGTCCCAAACTTATTTGGGACTGGAGGAGTCATCTATCTCGATGACGTTGACCTCAGGAAAAGCATAGTTGATGAACTCAAGTCCCGCAAACGTTGCGAATTTATCTTCATGTTGAATAGCTTCAGGATGACCCTAGTGTTGATCCCATGACATGGTGGGGACACAGGTATTCTGTTCAATGATGCTCAGCTGATTTTCATCATTCGGCTGACTTTCTTGCCCCAAGTCTCCTGGATAAGGTTGCCACATTGGCAAACCATCCATTGGGCCATAGTAGTTGTAGTCAAATTGGTCTTTCATCAGAGTGTCTTTCTCTAATGATTTTGGTGGAGCACGACATCCTTCCGGATCACAATCTCCATAGATCATTTTGACGTCTGATTTGGGTATAAATCTCAGACTTTATGTAGGAAAGCAAAAAGGAGTTTGCGTTTCGCCCTGAGACATATAACCGTCCTTGTTAAAATAGGACTTCCATTCTTCCTCTGTGTCAGAGGAATCTTCCTCATTGATGGCATGAACTGCCTGAGGCACCGGGTGAAGGAAACCTCCACTGTGGAAGAAGTTTTGAAGGGGATGAAGACTTCCATCGCTGGCAGCTGTCTGGGTACAGGTTGCAGAAAAACCAAGACCCTTCTTTGTTTTATTGTCAATAGGAATGACACGTTGTCCCCATCCTTTTGTATCAGTACTCTCGACCGCTTTGATAGCATCCTTGTATGAGAAAATTGATGTTCCTTCTTCGAACTGATCGTCCTTGCTCACTGACAGTGCTTGGAACTACGTTCCAATAACCTCCTCGGGTTCTACACTAGCAGATGATGACAAGTTACTCACAAGCAAGGCCTGTTCTCCACAGACTATGACAAGTTGATCGTTCTTGACGAAATTTAACTTTTGGTGAAGGGTTGAAGTAACCGCCCAAGCCTGATGTATCCAAGGTCTTCCTAATAAACAACTGTATATTTCCCGGATCTCCATGACCTGGAAAGTGACTTGGAAAGTATGAGGACCGATAATTATGGGATGATCAACTTCGTCGATAACCGTTTTTCTGGATCCGTCGAATGCTTTGACGACAATCTTGCTAATTCCCATCGGAGGGCCTTTGAATGATAGTTGAATCAAAGTGGATTTCGGCATAACATTCAGGGCTGACCCTGTGTCTACCAGTACGCTAACCAACGCATCGTCCTGGAAGTTAACTGTGATATTGAGCGCCATGTTATGACGACGACCCTCTTCAGGTAATTCCTCATCACTAAATCCAAAATTGTTGCAGGAACTGATGTTAGAGACAATGCTATCGAAATATTTGATTGTTACATCCTGTTCCACAAAGGCTTGCTCCAAAACTTTCTGTAGAGCCTCCCTATGCGCTTCTGAACTGAGTAATAGTGATAACACAAAGATCTTTGAAGCATTTTGCAACAACTGATCAATAATGTTGTATTCACTCTTCTGGATGAGCTTCAGCATCTCATCGTTGTTTTTTGAAAGGTCGGGATTACTGGATTGACCGACTGGTAGATCAGGAGCTTCCGTCTGAAGTTCCTTTTCTTTGTTAGGTTCCCCAACACCTCGGTTGTAGATTCTACCACTCCGTGTTACTTGACTGATGTCTGTGATGTTCACGACGGAGGGTAATGGAATTTCCTTTCCATTTTCAATGGTTGTTGCACCGTATTTGTAAGGGATAGCCTTAGTTGATTTATACGGTAATGGTCCCGGTAGATAGATAACTACGGGAGCCTTCTGATTTTTCTGACCATCGTAAGTAATCTCGATCCATTTCTGGTTGGGAACTTTAGATTCGTCAAGTAGAGGGATGATGGCAAAAACATCCCTGGTCCTATGATGACCAGAGATTGTGACAACATCCTCAACTTGATTGGCAAGGTAGTTCGGCGTCCACTTGATGGGTCCAGAACCCGGATATGGACGAATCTTTCCACGATCCACCTGACCCTGAAGAGCTGCTCGGACAAGGTAACACCCTTGGTTACTTTTCGAACAGACGCTACAACGGTCATAATTGTGTGGTGGAACCTGGCCACGCCCACTTTGAATACAATGTAACCTCACTAGGTTAGCTTCCACTGATCAGACATCCTGACTCTGACGCCGAGTAGGATTCCTGTTACTGATACTAATTTGCTGAGTATCTTCATCCATATAAATTGGCATCCACCAGTGATTTAACAAGTGCTGAAGTGCCTCCTGGACAAGGGTACAACCTCGATCGTTTTTGCAACCCGCCTTACAGCTGTGATAATTATATGATACCAGGAATCCAAGTCGGACCTGTTCAGCATGTAACTCTACCAGGCTGGTATTCATCACGCGAATATCAAAGATCTGAACCATGTTGATTTGATAGGAATTCCTATCATGGTAGTCTTGGATCCATCCAAGATTCATCTGACGCTGGAGGGCCTCTTGTATGAAAGAGCATCCCTGTTTGTTTACCGAGCAAGTCAGACAAGAACTATAATCATGTCGCGGCAGATTATGATACTGGCTTTGCCTTGAGTGCATTGCCACCTGTCATACCCCAAATTTTGACCACTAATATTTCCCATCATTATGAAAATCATCATCACAATATGGGGGAACCATCTTGCCTCATTAGTCTCCCCAAAGATGGGTGAGCATCCACTGCAATCAAATTTAGGGTTTATAGCCCTCTCAGAGCTTTAGACAAATGATCAATCAAGGAATGACATGATCTTCCACTTGTCTAAACTCTTAAGTAGCTACAAAGGATCAAAATAACTCCCACTCCAAGGATTACGCACAAAGCTGCTCCCTTCTAGGTGGATCAAGCCTCAAGATCGCCAGTATCACCAAATTAGGGTTTTGCTCGATCAGGGCCTCCAAAGGGAAATTTTCCTATGGGCATGAGCCAAGGATCCAAAACACAACCTAATATACTCCATGGAACATCATGGACCCAACCATCAAGTCAATTTTGCCTCAGGATATGCATTCATCAAAAATCAAGAATTAGGGTTTCTTGACCTAATTCACCCCTAAGTTGACGTTTAGGGAAAATCATGAGCTAAGACCTCAAGAGAGGGTTTAAGGGTCTCTAATGAACTATATTGATCCATTTGGAACAATGGATTAATCCACGAAGTTTGAGTAACAAGTCTCAATTTCATCTGCACCACAATTAGGGTTTCGCGGGAAAAGTCAACTGTAACTTTGACTTTTGACCTGGACATGCTCCCAAATCCTAAGACATGATTCAATATACCCTATGACACCCATGGAACATGTCCATCAAGTTTGATTTAGGTCATGGACATGTTTTCCTGAGGAGTTGCACAGTTTGGAATTCATCTGATAAAAAGTCAACTGTGCACAAAAGTCAACTTTGACTTTTTGAGATTTTTCACCAAAATGGATTTCTAACCCTAAAATGATGTTAATGTATGATTTGAATCATCATTCATCAAGAAAAATCAAAGAAAGTGGGATAACTTGTAAAAGGGGTAACCATAAAAACTTAGAAAATTTTCTAAGTTATGGAAAAAGTGACACTAATGTGCCAACTTTGGAGGACCATAACTCCTAAAACACAAGGCCATTGTTCCCCATTAAAAGCTTGATTTGTAGATCACATTGCCCTCTACAAAAGCTTCATACTGACCTATGTCCAAATTCCTCATGGATTTTGAGTTATGGAGTGATCAATATCAAGAAAAGTCACTTTGTTCCAACACTTAGTGAAAATTTCACTAAGTCAGAATTTGCCTTACTTTTTTCCAAATGGAGGGGGATTTTTCACTTGGATTCAAAAGAGATCAAAACCAAACATGTTCAAACAATTGTTGTATCATGTAAGGGCTTTCCAAAATGGCCAAGAACATTACCAAATTCAATTTGAGTCATGAGATATGACATTGGCAAGTTGCCTTGTTGAAATCTGTCAAGGCAAGGCAGAATTTGCATTTTTGCTCAATTTGCCAAAATTGTGCAAATCCAAACACTCATATCCACTTGGACACATCTGAGGATTGAATCTAAAGGGGACAATAACTTAGCCAAGCCTTCAAAGTCTTTGGAACAAGAAATAGCATGTTGAACCTAGAATTGGCAAAATAGGGACAAGACTCCAATTTTGGATTGGAGCATTAATGGAAGCATCAAGGTGGCATGGACTGAGCCATTTGCAACTGAATTCAGTCAAGACTTATCCAAGACCAAGGGAACCAGCAGCTTGTGCCCTAACCTCTAGTCAATGGCTAGAGGAGACTTGGATTTTCATTTGCCAACATTGGCCAAACCTACTCAGCAGTTGCCATTCACTATTCCTTGCAAAACAAACTTGCTCTACTATAAATAGAGCTCAATTGTTATCAGTTTAAGTACACCAAAGGCCTATAACACTTGCCTTTCTCAAAATCTCTTTCTCTTGGCAAAAATGCCTTTCTTAGCAAGGTAGCTATCGGGTTTTGAGCTAGAGGGCAATTCCACTCAAACCAATCACACACACACACCTCATATACATCACATATGAGCTGAACAAACACTTAAACAACAACTGGAACACTGATTTCTCAGAATCACCAGTCAATTGCTCAAGGTTTTAACCAAAATGCAGTTGAGATGCCATAAAGTGATCCAGGCAATTTCAATCAAGTCCAAGCATTCAAACACACTCCATAGGGTGTAGGGAAGCTGTTCAGATCATCACCACTCATGTGTAACACCTCCAAATCACATTGCACTTGCTGTCACGACCTAGAGGTAAGCATAACCTTGGTCATCTCTCAATCTATGCATATTTCCTCACACAATAATTTTGCCAAATGTTCATAATCATGCATGGAATGTTTCCCCTTAATTGATTGCATTGTTTGAATCGTGTATAAAAAATCCCAGCCTTCATGCAAAATCTAGGGTTCTTGAGGATTTTTCGTGATTTCTTGTTATATGTTTAATTTAAATGAAATTAAATGCCATAGACATGATCGTGAGGTTGAAACGAGTTGATTGGTATGTGGATTGCATGATTTGATTAAGTATTCAGTGAGATTGGAGAGAAAATGCAAATCTGAGAATCTCAGAACACGTGTGTGTTCTTGGTCCATGTTCTTGGCGCCATTTTTCCAAATTTGAATATTTGAATTTTGTGGTTTTATTTAATTGATTTAAAATTTAATTTCTCTCTGAGTTTTAATGATTTTGAGTTGATTCTTTTTTTAATAATTCACAAAAATGTTAAAATATTTTATTTTAACAAAAAATCCCAAAAATATTATTTATTTCATATAATTGATATTTTTGCAAAGAATTAATATTTTAATTGTTTTTGACATATTGAATATTTTTTCCACCTTGATTTTGCAACTTTTAATGCCTTCAAATTATTTTGTAGGTCAATACTTAATTTTTGAAGCATTAATCCAAGATCACAATTTTTTTTCCATATGTTAAACAATTTTGATCATTTTAATTGAATTTTTATTCAATTAAATACATTTTTGAAAACAAATTAGGGTTTTTGGATTAATTCAACCCTCATAAATCATTTTCAAAACACTTTTGGGCCTCTATTAGAGTGTAAGACCCAACCCCCTTTGTACAGAAAACTTTTTGGGCCTCATTCGTTGTATAAGTCCCTCTGTACATTTTCAAATAAACGACGCGATCGTCGCCAGTTTAAAATTAACCATTTGGGCCTCTCCTTGAGCTATAAGACCCATTCAAAACTTTTGGGCCTCTAATAGAGTGTAAGAGCCAATCCCCTTTTAACCAAAACCTTTTGGGCCTCACTTATTGTATAAGTCCCTTTGCGTTAAAAGGAAACCTCGGCGCGATCGCCATTTCAAACGAAAAGTCAACTAGGCCTACCCTCGTGTTATAAGCCCCACTCTCACTCTTTTAAAACTTTTTGGGCCGCTTGAGAGAGTGTAAGACCTATCCCTTTGTACAGAAAACCTTTTTTGGGCCTCAGTCACTTGTATAAGTCCCCCTGTACAAATTCAAACAGTGCAATCACTGATAAAACCCTGGGCCTCTCCTTGAGCTGTAAGCCCCAAAATCTTTCTTTTTCAAAGCACTTTCTCCTTTGATTTTGAATATACTGTTGTTTTTCAATCTTTCTTTGTTGAACAACTAACCAAACAGCATGGAAGCTCTACAATCGAGTAAGTGTTTACAGGCTTTCATATACTTATAACTGTATTGTGGGGCTTTTTCACTGTAAGTCTTGTTTCATAAACTCATATCAACTGTGTAATAATAGTATAGATATTTAGAGTTTCCCCGGCAACTACGTCTAGCATTAAGCCCGTTGATCACTCTTAAATAGTCAAAACTAGATCCCCATAGGATTACCAGACACAGTCTTCCCTCCTCTTAGGGTTAAACAATATGGAGACATGAAAGGCATCATTCTCAGTGAACCCTTTCATAGACTGTCACTCATAGAAGTTGTCAAAGAAAATCTACTCCCCAGGGATGATCTCTTCTCCGTGAATTGCATCTTTTGAGTTTCTTCCAAATGCTCGGATTTTCCTGGCTTGATCTATTCTCGGTGAATGGCACGTCTTGAACTTCTCGGGGTTTAGGCTTCTTAAAAGCACTTGTCAAGAAACTCTACTTCCCAGAGATGATCTTTTCTCCGTGAATGGCATCTCTTGAGTTTCTTCCAAATTCTCGAACTTTCCTGGCTTGATCTATTCCTCGTGAATGACCTATCTTGAACTTCTCGGGGTTTGGGGACCCATCGGCTTCTTAAAAGCATCGGCCTCCTCTTGGGCATTGTACAAGGACCCACATGCTTCCTAAAAGAGTCGTCGCCTCCTCTTGGGCTTAGTACAAGGACCCGTCGGCTTCTTAGAAGTCTTCACAGCCTCCTCTTAGGCTTCATATAATGATTTCTTCCTCCGGAATGATAGCCTCCTCTTAGGCTTCATACAAGGACCACTCAGCTTCTTAAACAGTTTCCAGCCTCCTCTTGGGCTTTGTACAAATTGTCCCGACGACCTCCTAGAGGTATAGGAACAGATATTAGTCATCTCCGTAGAACAATCTCTCGCAGAGTCTATGTCTTTCTACCATGAACACTACTGCTGTTTCTCAGCATAGTATAAAAGATGAAATTCTAGACTCGGACAGTCTAAGACCCTTGAGTCCCCAAAGACATTCTCAAGCACCCTTCAAGTAAGGAAAAACACCAGTAGACTTGGACAGTCTCAATACCCTTTGGATTTCCCATTTCTTTAAAGAACAGGAAATAACCTTGATCCTTGAATCAAAAATCCCTGAGTGCAAACATTACTCATATTAGAACTGATTTTCTCTTTAAATCAGCATACTGGACCTGTCACTCAACTGAAACAGCACCATAGCCTCCTCTTGGGCTTTGTACAATGATTCTCCCCAACGGAGCTAACAATAGCCTTCGTCTTGGGCTTTGTACAAGACACAAATCACTCCCTTGTTGAGTATAAAACCTTTATCCTCCATCTCAGGCTTCGTACGAGATACTTGTCATACCCCAAATTTTGACCACTAAGATTTCCCATCATTGTGAAAATCATCATCACAATATGGAAGAACCATCCCACCTCATCAATCTCCTCAAAAAATTGTTGAGTATCCACTGCAATCAAATTAGGGTTTCAAGCCCTCTCAGAGATTTAGACAAAGGATCAATCAAGGAATGACATGATCTTCAACTTGTCTAACCTCTCAAACATCTACAAAGGATCAAAAGGACTCCCACTTCAAGGATCAAGCACAAGGCTGCTCCCTTCTAGGTGGATCAAGCCTCACGATCGCCAGTGTCACCAAATTAGGGTTTTGATCGATCAGGGCCTCCAAAGGGAAATTTTCCTCTGGGCATGAGCCAAGGATCCAAAACACAACCTAATATACTCCATGTAACCTCATGGACCCAATCATCAAGTCAATTTGACCTTAGGGGATGCATACATCAAAAATTAAGAATTAGGGTTTCTTGACCTAATTCACCCCTAAGTTGACTTTTGGGAGAAATCATGAGCCAAGACCTCAAGACATGATTTGAGGGTCTCCAACATACTATATTGATCCATTTGGAACAATGGATTAATCCAAGAAGCTTGAGCAACAAGTTTCAATTTCATCTGCACCACAATTAGGGTTTTAAGGAAAAAAGTCAACTGTAACTTTGACTTTTGACCAGGACATGCTCCCAAGCCCTATGACATGCATCAATATACCCTATGACACCCATGGAACATGTCTATCAAGTTTGGTTTAGGTCAGGGACATGATTTCCTAAGGAATTGCACAATTTGGAATTCATCTGATAAAAAGTCAACTGTGCACAAAAGTCAACTTTGACTTTTTGAGATTTTTCACAGAAATGGATTTTTAACCCTAAAATGATGTTAATGTATGATTTGAATCATCATTCATCAATAAAAATCAAGAAAAGTTGGATAACTTGTCGATGGGGTAACCATAAAAAACTTAGAAATTTTTCTAAGTTAAAAATAAAGTGGCTAGGGTACCAACTTTGGAGGGCCATAACTCCTAAACCACAAAGCCATTTTTCCCCATCCAAAGCTTGATTTGTAGATCTCATTGCCCTCTACAAAATCTTCAACTAGGTCTAACTCCAATTCATTGTGGATTTTGAGCTATGAGTGAGCCAAAATGGCTGAAAACATGAAAGTACACCATTTTCCAACACTTAGAAAAAATTATGTCCAAGACAGATTTTGTTGAAACACCAAAACTTGTGAGATCTTTTCACATAGTTGCAAGATGATGCAAGTCCAAAGTTAAAAATCAATATTGTTGCATATGTTGCCAAGAATTCAAAGAGCTTAACAGCATGAATTTATTCCACTTGAGCCAAGCGAAATCCATGCCCAAAGTCATGCTGCTGCAAGTTGTTTTGGAAAAATCAGTTTGCATGTTTGCTCGCCACACACGATTTTGAGCCAAAGACTAAGGATCACTATGCCACCTGTACTCAAACCAATCACAATGCAACTGATCCAACTGATAAATCTGAGTCAAAAAGCCAAGGAATCTTCCAACTTGAAATTCATCCACTTTGGCCCATTTTGCCTTGAATTCAAAGTGCATTAATGTGGAATAGTGCATTGTCAAGGTAGCCACTCTACTCAGTCAAGTTCTCTGATTAAACAACAATAAAAACATCTGAAGAATGTGATTTTGGTCAAGGCATAGCCCTGCTCTTGGGAATGGCTAGCTTGCCTTGCTTGTGAAGAAATCCTCCAAGCCAATCCATGCAAATGTGATCTGATCCAGTTGCCATTCACTATTCCTCCAAAACAAAAGTTGATCACCTATAAATAAAGGTCCCAATGGATCATTCAACTCACACCAAAGCCAGTTACAGGACTGCTTTCTCACATTCTTCCTTAAACCTCAAGTTTTTTGGTTTTTGAGTAACCATTATCGGGTTTTGTGTTGCAGCCTTAGGAAATCAATTCCAATTGCTCAAACACATCACATATGATGTATTTGAGGTGTCCAAACACTTAAACACTGACCGTAACACCTCAGTCTCAAAATCACTCTTCAACCAAGCCATTATGCCTCAATTATGCAGTTGGAGGTCTCCAGCTTGATCCAAAGAGTTTCAAAGTGTTCTAAAGCTTGCGACACACTCCATAACATCCATTGAAGCTGTAGGGGTCATTAATTCACGACTGGAACAAAGTTTGTGCAGAGTTCCATTTCAGCTTGCATCAAGGTAAGCCTCAAAACACAAACTCCATGATCCATGCATATTTCCTCGCATGATATTTTTGCCAATTGCTTGCCATCATATGTTGATTGTTTTCCCTCTGAAAATTTGATCATAGCACTCATAATCATGTCTGCACGATTGCTGTTGCAAAATTAGGGTTCATACGACCACAAGGGTATAATTTGTTATACACTGAAAATGAATAAAATTGGGTATTGCCATCTTCTTCCTTGTGAAAAAACGCATGAGTTTGGTGTTTGAATCATGTCCAATGGTTGAGAGATGAGTGAGATAGAGGGCTTCATGCACGAGCTCGAGGAAGAAGATGGCCATGGCGCCATTTTCAGAAAATCCAACAAGTTCTCAATATATTTTTCCTTTGCCATGTTATATTTGAATTGGCATTGCGCCCTAGCGGTTCATCAGCTGGTTTTGTGTGTATTGGCAAGCGAGAGGTCTGGGGTTCGAATCCCCCTCTCCCCAGACTTCTTTTTATCACTTGTTTATTTTGTTATTTTTCATATTATTATTTTTAATGATTTGAAAAATTAATAACTCACACAATTTTAATCATTTTTGACTGATTCTTTTTGTAAAAAATCATAAAAATGTTGAAATATTTTATTCCACAAAAAAATTAGATTTATATTATTTATTTAATATAATTAGTATTTTTGTGAATAAATTCTTTTTTATTGTTTTTAAACATTTTAAAAGTGAATATTTACTTTGAAAATCAAGACCTAATGAGTTTAAATATCTCTTGTGATTTATACCTCATTTTTCAAACCATAAACAAAAATCACAAGTAGTTTATTCAAACCTATTTGGTATTTTTCATTGATTTTCTTTAAATATCTACTTTTAAAAATTAAAATTAGGGTTTCTTTGATTTTCACCCTCATCAGACAAATTCAAAACTCTTGGGCCTCTATTAGAGTGTAAGACCCAACCCTCTTTTTGTAAATACCAAGTTTTTGGGCCTCACTTATTGTATAAGTCCCACTGTATTTTCAAAAACCTCGGCGCGATCGCCAATTCAAAATCAAACCAATTAGGCCTCTCCTTAAGCTATAAGACCCATTCAAAACTCTCTGGGCCTCTAATAGAGCGTAAGACCCAACCCTTTGTAAATACAACCTATTTTGGGCCTCACTTATTGTATAAGTCCCGTTGTATTTCAAAAAATTCGACGCGATCATCATCCGTTGAAAAACAAAATCATCTGGGCCTACCCTCGAGTAGTAAGACCCATTTCTTTTCTTAAACTTCTTTGGGCCTCTTGAGAGAGTGTAAGACCCATCCTTTTGTCAGAAAACCTTTTTGGGCCCCAGTCACTTGTATAAGTCCCTCTGTACAAACTTCTAAACAGTGCAATCACTAGTAAAACCTTGGGACTCTCCTTGAGCTGTAAGCCCCAAATCTTTCTTTTTCAAAGCACTTTCTCCTTTGATTTTGAATTATACTGTTGTTTTCAATCTTTCTTTGTTGAACAACTAACCAAACAACATGGAAGCACTACAACCGAGTAAGTGGTTATTGCTTTCATTTACCGTTTTCATATATATATAATTGTATTGTGGGGTTGCTCACTGTAAGTCTTCTTTCATAAACTCATATTAATTGTGTAATAATAGTATAGATATGTAGAGTTTCCCCGGCAACTACGTCTAGCACTAGGTAAAGCCCTGTTGATCACTCTGAACTTACAGTCAAAACTAGATCCCCATAGGATTACCAGACACAGTCTTCCCTCCTCTTGGGGTTAAACAATATGGAGATGTGAAAGGCAGATTCTTTTTTGAACCCTTTCTCAGACTGTCACTCCTAAAAATAGACAAAACTATATCCCAAATAGGATCACCAGATACAGTCTTCTCTCAGGCTGTCCTCATTAGGAATCGTCAAGAAACTCTAATCCTAAATATAAATGTATTCTCTGTGAATGGCATCTTTGAGTTTCTTCCAAATTCTTGAAATTTCCTGACTTGATCTATTCCTTGTGAATAGCTTGCCTTGAAATTCTCGGGGTTTGGGGACCCACGGGCTTCTTAAAAGCATCGGCCTCCTCTTGGGCATTATGCAAGGACCCACGGGCTTCCTAAAAGCATCCCCGCCTCCTCTTGGGCTTAGTACAAGGACCCGTCGGCTTCTTAGAAGTCTTCACAGCCTCCTCTTAGGATTCATATAATAATTTCTTCCTCCGGGAATGATAGCCTCCTCTTGGACTTAAAGGACTGATCGGCTTCTTAGAAGTTTTCAGCCTCCTCTTGGGCTTCATACAATTTGTCCCAACGACCTCCTAGAGGTATAGGAACAGAAATTAGACATCTTAATAGAACAGTCTCTCACAGAGTCTAGATCTTTCCACCGTGAACGTACTACTGCTGTTTCTTCAAACACAGTACAAAAGATGAAAACTCTAGACTTGGACAGTCTAATTTCCTTGAGTCTCAAAAAAATTCTCAAGCACCCTTCAAGTAAGGAAAAACACCAGTAGACTTGGACAGTCTCAATACCCTTTGGATTTCCCATTTCCTTAAAGAACAGGAAATAACCCTGATCCTTTGATCAGTACCAAAGTACAACCTTACCTGGAATCAGTCTCTTTATAAGAACTGATTTTCTCTTTTACAACATAATGGACCTGTCACTTAACTGTAACAGCAATCACCCATTTCGCCTCTATCTCAGGCTTCGTACGAGATACAAAAACTCCCTCGTTGAGTGAATCATTTGTAGCCTCCATCTCGGGCTTCGTACGAGATACAAAAACTCCCTCGTTGACTCAATAATTTTTAGCCTCTCTCTCGGGCTTTGTACGAGACACATAAAGATTCCCCTGTAGAGTCAACCCTTTTAGCCTCTCTCTCGGGCTTTGTAAGAGACACATATTAGCCTCCTCTTAGGCTTTGTATAAGAAAACCACTGGTTGATCCAATCAACCTTTTAGCATCAAAGTTGTGCCTCGTTCACAGTACACAAACATCCATCGAATCGCTGTAAGCGGTAAGCCTCTGGATTATTTACATCCACGCCACTGTCCCTCTTTTAGCATGAGAAATTCCTAAGGAAAGATGGCATTGCTCTACACTGAGTTAAACCTATAAAGGAAATTATGGCATTGCTAGGATCCGCGTATCCCGGTTAAAGTAATCCTCCTTTACAGTCAGTCACCCAACAGTAGTGACAAACAGACCCCTTTAGAGATGACAAATTCTCTCTAAAGACACCATCTTCAGCTTCATATCTTGGGCTTTGAACAAGATACAAACCACCTTTCGCTTCACATCTTGGGCTTTGATCAAGACACCAAAAACACCCCTTTCCTCCCATAGAATAGGAGGAACTACGAACGCTCTGATTTCCCTGTTTCGGTAAACGGGAATACGTAGGCATAAGATTGAAAGAAAAATCTTAGCGAGCACACTAAACAAAAACCCAAAATCCCATACCCTCATGTATCTATCAAAAAGCATCAGTCCTAACATCCTAATCCTTGTTCCCCGTCAGAAAGTCCTAGAAAGAAAGAAAATAGTATTGACAAAAATACAAATAACCAGTACAAAGGCCCCCCACATTGATAGCATCTGTAACCTAACCGACCGCTGTTTAAACTCAGTATGCAAAGCAGGGTTAATTGGAGACATCTATTTCCCTTCCTTCATCAGCTCACAATAGGATAAAAAATGAATCGACCTATAGTAAGCTCACACCGCAGAGAGAGACCAACGCTTAAGAACCGCGTCCAAAATCGCTCGCTACAATACCATAAAAGACTCTCTTGTTGAGTCGACTCCCTTTTAGCCTCTATCTCGGGCTTTGTACGAGATACAAAAAAAACTCTCTTGTTGAGTCAAATAGCCTCCATCTCGGGCTTTATAAGAGATACCAAAAGACTCCATCGTCGAGTCAAAACCTTTTAGCCTCTCTCCCAGGCTTTGTACGAGACACATATTAGCCTCCTCTTAGGCTTTATATAAGAAAACCACTGGTTGATCCAATCAACCTTTTAGCATCAAAGATGTGCCTCGTTCACAATACACAAACATCAACAACTCCTTCCATCTAATCGCTGTAAGCGGCAAGCCTCTGGATCATCTACATCCATGCCACTGTCCCTCTTTTAGCATGAGAAATTCCTAAGGAAAGATGGCATTTCTCTACACTGAGTTAAAGTCTTCTCCTTCAGGTTAAAACCCCTTATAAAGGAAATTATGGCATTGCTAGGATCCGCGTATCCCGGTTAAAGTAATCCCCCTATACAGTCAGTCACCCAACGGTCGGGACAAACAGACCCCCTTTAGAGATGACAAATTCTCTCTAAAGTCAACACCTTTAACTTCATATCTTGGGCTTCGAACAAGATACAAATAAATACCTTTAGCTTCATATCTTGGGCTTTGAACAAGATACAAACCACCTTTCGCTTCATGTCTTGGGCTTTGAACAAGACACCAAAAACACCCATTTCCTCCCATAGAATAGGAGGAACTACGAACGCTTTGATTTCCCTATTTCGGTAAATGGGAATACGTAGGCATAAGATTGAAAGAAAAATCTTAGCGAGCACACTAAACAAAAACCCAAAATTCTATACCTCCCACCAATCAGCTGAACGCTATTTTAACAAAATAACCTAAGAGAAACCCCGAATCTTTGTAGCATCTGTAAACCAATAGTTTTGACTGTTTAACCTCAGTATGCAAGCAGGGTTAGTTGGAGACATCTATTTCCCTTCCTTCATCAGCTTCAATAGCATAAAAAATGAATCGAGTTGTAGTACCAGAGCGATTGTGCTTCGCAACCCCATCCAAAAATCACTCGCTACAGAAAAATGGCGACTCTGCTGGGGAGTGTCATTAGGATCTGTTTTACCTTAGTCATCATCGTCACCATTCACAACAGAAAAATGGCGACTCTTCTGGAGACCGAGATCTTGTTCTCTTCACATCTCCTAGGTAGAAAACTTAAAATTTTGTTTTTTCTTTCTTTTCTGGGATAGGACTCTTTGTAGACTTCACTAGGATCTTAGGTCAAAAACCTTTAAATAGGGAAGGAACCACAGAATGGTGACTCCGCCGGGGAGCCATTTTTGTCAGGAACATAGGATTCATAGCTCTTTAAAGTCTAGGACTTTAGGACAAATATATATATTGCTTTTCCTAATTGCTATATTTGTTTATTTTTCTGCTAATGGGAATGCGTGTGATGCCGCATGTGGAAAGATTGAGTATACACCTAGGAAAAATCACCTTTTTTTGTAGTGCGGTGGCTATCGGGAATGGCTGTTACGCGATAAACTACCCTCTTCTGAGATTTCTTTGAAAGGACACCACCTAGCACGGTTCCTGGCCCGCTGGTGTTCTCAGAAATCAATGATTTTGAGTGACAGGTACCAAAAAATCATCCGTAGAAAACCTTTGGGGATGGGTAGAGCTTTGACTTCATGACAACGAACCTTTGACCCCATGTTTTTCCTATGTTTTTGTATGCTGCATTCATGCATTCATCTAAAAAACATTAAAACAAAAAAAAAACTTCTCTTCTAGTCTCTCTTTTTCAAATTAAACTAAGACAATGATTGCAAATGTCAAAGAAAAGGATTGCGCTCATGGATTTTGGTAGAAGGAGAACCCATAGGTATACCTTCAAGGTTCCAAAGTTATAGGATTTGAGAAGGTTAGCAACGATGATCACTAACCCTGAGGCTTTCAAAGCCAAGCACGGAGGTCTGCTACCACTGTTAAAAGTCCATGTGATTGAGGGAATCATGGATGCACTCGTCCAGTTTTACGATCCAGTTTATGCCTGTTTCACATTCCCGGATTACCAGCTCGCACCAACGTTGGAGGAGTATTCTCATCTGATTGATCTACACATTACTGATCAAGCTCCTTTTTCTGGACTAGAAGAAATTCCAAAGGATTAGACCATTGCAAGAGCAATTTATTTGGACGAGTCTGAGGTCGAGACTCACCTGACCACTAAGGGTGGCATCCAAGGTTTGCCAGCCCAGTTCTTGACAAAGAAAGCCCTGTATTTTGCCAGTATAGGGAACGTGACTGCTTTTGAAAGCATCTTCGTCTTGCTCACCTGCGGGTTATTTTTGTTTCCCAACATCAATAACTTTGTAGATATCAACGCCATTAAGGTTTTTCTCATTGGAAATCCTGTGTCAACTTTGCTCGCAGATGCGTATCATTCTGTACACTTAGGAAATTTGTAAAGCAGAGGAATGATCACATGTTGTGTACCCCTGGTATATAAATGGTTTACTTCCCATTTGCCTAAGTTTGCTTCTTTTTGGGAATGTAAGAGTGCCTTACGTTGGTCGCAGAAGATCATGTCTCTTACCAACTCTGATATAGATTGGTGTAATAGGATCTATGATGGGATCAGAATCATTGATCGTTGTGGAAACTTCCCAAATGTGCCCCTCAAAGGAACTAAAGGAGGAATCAACTACCATCTGGTATTGATTCGTTGTCAATTTGGATACCCAATGAGGCATGTCCCACGTAATGCTCATCTGGAAGGTCTTTTCTTCAAGGAAGGAGAAAACGACAGAGCACTAAAGATGGAAATAGTGCAGGCCTGGAAGCATGTTCATAAGAAAGGACGAGAGTCTCTGGGAAAACCATACTGTGTCTCGGTGGAGCCTTATCTCCATTGGGTACAAACTAGAGCTCTCAAGCTAAAATGCCTTATCCGCGTCACAGAATTCTTCCGCCAAAGGAATTTGTCATGTATTTCATGACGGAAATAGAAAAACTTCAGGTTACTCTCAACAAAGTTCAAAAGGAGAGAAGGTCTTGGAAGAACAAGTATCGTACCCTCTGTGTAGAGTGTACCAGAATACATTGAAAGTCAATAAAAGTGGTTTCCCCACTGTTTGATATTTGCAATCTAATTGTCGAAGTTTATTTTGATTAAACAAAAAGAACAATTAATATAATCATTGCATTCATCATTCTCACGTAGTGTATTTTTCTTCCCTACGAATCTCACATTTGTGTCTCAATTCTAGAGTCAAACTGTCTCATTCGTACAATACTCGGGCCAATCGTCAGAAAAAGATGGATGATCTTGAGGAAGAAACCAGAGAGTTGAAGGAAGAGATCGACGCTCTGAGAGAGGATATGAGAAAGCTTTGTAACGACATGCAAGCCATGGCAGAAGCTCAGCTACAACGAACTGTGATCTCGGAGATCACCTCAACGCCCATAGTGGAAAAGTCTGATCCTAGGTATCAAATGCCGAAAGATCGTCCTTGGGGCATGCCTGTTAACTATATCCCGGAAGGATATGTTCCACCGATCGCAAAAGATCAGGGAATCTCAGCAGAAGTCGTTGGGCCTGAAGGTTACAAACTTCGGGAAAGCGAAGATGCCAGGGGCATACTGAGGACTCCTGAAGGTTACAAACTTCAGGAAACGCCAAGATTCGCTGCCGTAGTCACGGTACCACCCCCTGTGGTGCACACTGTCCCGGAAGGACAGATTTCTCCAATACCTGCTGGTAAAAAGGAAACTTTGTTTGACAGAATGGATGAATTCCAGGAGCAGTTTCTGGAAATGCAGAAGGAGCTGCAAGCCATTCGCGATCAGGATTTATTTGGAAAGGACGTCGCAGACCTCTGCTTGGTCCCCAATGTGAAAGTCCCGCACAAGTTCCAAGTGCCCGACTTTGAAAAGTACATGGGTAACTCTTGCCCGCAAAGCCATCTGGTGATGTACGCTCGGCGGATGTCAGCTCAGACGGAGAACCAGGACCTACTGATTCACTACTTCCAGGATAGTTTAACCGGTGCCGCATTAAAATGGTACATGGGTTTAAACTGTGCCACGATCAGCACTTTCAGAGATCTTGGGACTGCCTTCGTCCAACAATACAAATACAATTTGGACATGGCACCCGACAGAGATCGACTCAGATTGATGTCGCAAAAGGACAAGGAAACCTTTAAGGAGTATGCTCAAAGGTGGCGTGAAATTTCCGCTCAAATTTGTCCGCCTCTCGAGGAAAAAGAGATGACAAAGATCTTCTTAAAAACCTTAAGCTCATTTTACTATGACCGAATGGTTTCCAGTGCACCCAGTGATTTCACCGAGATGGTGGGCATGGGTGTACGTCTTGAGGAACCCATCTGAGAAGGACGTTTGGTAAAAGACACTGGATTGACGAGCGGTACTAAAAAATACGGTAGTGCTCTCCCTAAGAAAAAAGAGCAAGATATTGGGAATATCTCTCTCGGAAAGCAAATGCGACGTTACCAACCAGTAGCAGCTGTAACTCCTGCTACCAACCCTGTGCCTATTCCTACTTATCAACCTCAGGTTGCGCAAAGCCAACCTGATCAGTAAAGGACACAGCAGCCTCTTCAGCAGGCTCGTCCCCAATACAACAACAACCGTACAACACAACCACCAGAATTTGATCCTATACCCGTATCATACGCATAACTGTTTCCATTACTGCTAGCCAAGGGGCACATTCAGACTAAGTCCCCTCTTACAGTACCAGAAAATCCGCCTTTCTGGTTTAAGGTGGATCAAACTTGCCCTTACCACCAAGGAGGAAATGGGAATAACATTGAGACTTGTCTCAATTTCAAGTCCGACGTGCAAAGGCTTGTTAGGAGCGGGCTCTTATCCTTCAAGGATAAAAATCCTAATGTTCTTACGAACCCGCTGCCTCAACACGAGAAGGCTGCAGTCAATTTGATAGAAGGAGAGACTAACAATGTCTATCAAATCCACGATGTACTCTTGTTGAAAACCAATCTGGTCAAGATGCATTGTAGGCAGAGGGGATATGGCCATGTGCCACCTCATAACTATCATCAGTGTGATATCTGCTCTAAAAACAAACAGGGATGCTCTTTCATACAAGAGGCCCTCCAGCGTCAGATGGATCTTGGATGGATCCAAGACTACCATGATAGGATTTCCTATCAAATCAACATGATTCAGATCTTTGATATTCGCGTGATGAATACCAGCCTGGTAGAGTTACATGCTAAATAGGTCAGACTTGGATTCCTGGTATCACATAATTATCACAGCTGTAAGGCGGGTTGTGAAAAAGATCGAGGTTGTATCCTTGTCCAGGAGGCACTTCAGCACTTGTTAAATCACTGGTGGATACCAATTTATATGGATGAAGATACTCAGCAAATTAGTATCAGTAACAAAAATCCTACTCGGGGTTAGATTCAGGATGTCAGATCAGTGGAAGCTAACCTAGTGAGGTTAAATTGTATTCAAAGTGGGTGTGGCCAGGTGCCGCCACACAATATTGACCGTTGTAGCGTCTGTTCGGAAAGTAACCAAGGGTGTTACCTTGTGCGAGCAGCTCTTCAGGGACAGGTGGATCGTGGAGAGATTCGTCCATATCCGAGTTCTGGACCCATCAACTGGACGCCGAACTACCTTGCCGATCAAGTTGAGGATGTTGTCACAATCTCTGGTCATCATAGGACCATGGATGTTTTTTCCATCATCCCTCTACTTGACGAATCTAAAGTTCCCAACCAGGAAAGGATCGAGATTACTTACGATGGTCAAAAAAATCAGAAGGCTCCTGTAGTCATCTATCTACCGGGACCATTACCCTATGAATCAACTAAGGCTATCTCTTACAAATACGGTGCAACAACCATTGAAAATGGAAAGGAAATTCCATTACCCTCCGTCGTGAACATCACAGACATTAGTCGAGTAACACGGAGTGGTAGAATCTTCAACCGAGGGGTTGGGGAACCTAACAAAGAAAAGGAACTTCAGACGGAAGCTCCTTATCTACCAGTCAGTCAATCCTGTAATCCCGACCTTTCAAAAAACAACGATGAGATGCTGAAGCTCATCCAGAAGAGTGAATACAACATTATTGATCGGTTGTTGCAAACTCCTTCAAAGATCTCTGTGTTATCACTATTACTCAGTTCAGAAGCGCATAGGGAGGCTCTACAGAAAGTTTTGGAGCAAGCCTTTGTGGAACAGGATGTAACAATCATACAGTTCGATAGCATTGTCTCTAACATCACTTCCTGCAACAATTTGGGATTTAGTGATGAGGAATTACCTGAAGAGGGTCGTCGTCATAACATGGCGCTCAATATCACAGTTAACTGCCAGGACGATGCGTTGGCCAGCATACTAGTAGACACAGGGTCAGCCCTGAATGTTATGCCGAAATCCACTTTGATGCAACTATCATTCAAAGGCCCTCTGATGAGAATCAGCGAGGTTGTCGTCAAAGCATTCGAAGGATCCAGAAAAACGGTTATCGGCGAAGTTGATCTTCCCATAACTATCGGTCCTCATACTTTCCAAGTCACTTTCCAGGTCATGGACATCCGGGAAACATACAATTATTTATTAGGAAGACCTTGGATACATCAGGCTGGGGCGGTTACTTCAACCCTTCACCAAAAGTTAAAGTTCGTCAAGAACGATCAACTTGTCACAGCCTGTGGAGAACAGGCCTTGCTTGTGAGTAACTTGTCATCACCTGCTAGTGTAGAACCCGGGGAGGTTATTGGAACGCAGTTCCAAGCACTGTTGGTGAGCAAGGATGATCAGTTTGAAGGAGGAACATCAATTTCCTCATACAAGGATGCTATCAAAGTGGTCGAGAGTACCAATACAAAAGGACGGGGACAGCTTGTCATTCCTATTGACAATAAAACAAAGAAGGGTCTTGGTTTTTCTGTAACCTGTACCCAGATAGCTGCCAGGGATGAAAGTCTTCATCCCCTTCAAAACTTCTTCCACAGTGGAGGTTTCCTTCACCCGGTGCCTCAGGCAGTTCATGCCATCAATGAGGAAGATTCCTCTGACACAGAGGAAGAATGGAAGTCCTATCTTAACAAGGATGATTATATGTCTCAGGACGAAACGCAAACTCCTTTTTGCTTTCCTACACAAAGTCCGAGATTTATACCCAGATCAGACGTCGAAATGATCTACGGAGATTGTGATCCGGAAGGATGTCGTGCTCCACCAAACTCATTAGAGAAAGACACTCTGATGAAAGACCAATTTGACTATAACTACTATGGTCCAATGGATGGTCTGCCAATGTGGCAACCTTATCCAAGAGACTTGGGACAAGAAAGTCAGCCGAATGATGAAAATTAGATGAGCATCATTGAACAAAATACCTGTTTCCCCACCATATCATGGGATCAACACTCGGGTCATCCTGAAGCTACTCAACATGAAGATGAATTCACAACATTTGCAGGACTTGAGTTCATCAACTATGCTTTTCCTGATGTCAACGTCATCGAGAGAGATGACTCCTCTAGTTCCAAAGAAGTTTGGGACACTCTGGCAGAACCAAGTGGAAAATACGACTTTATGGTCAAGTACACTGCTCCCGAAAGCTCTCGTATCAGGCTCGAAGATATCCAGCCAACTGGATGGGGAGATACAGCTAAGATTACAAATGCTATGCAAAATGTAACAGAGGAATTCTCCTATGACAAATCTGCCTGGGAGACAGATTTCAATGATCCTGCTCCACTAGAAATCAGCGTTATTTATGAAGACAAATCAGGGAAGGTGCCAGACTTTGTGATTCACCGAGGAGTTCGCCGCCAATGGGTTGTCGTCGAGGTTCCACAGGTCGTTCACCAGTCAAAGTAATTACTGTCTTTTAACCTTTCACCCTGCCCAGGTGGAACGTATGTTTTGATAGGGCTCACTTTCTATAAATTTCCCTCTTCGCTTTGCCCAAAGCGATAAAGTTTTGTTTTATAGGGCTGTAGTTTCAAGAGTCGACTTGTTCATAAATAAAAAACGTCGTTCTGTAATTTCCGCATTAATTGCTGTTTTCTCTTTTCACTTTTCTCAGAAAATGGTAATCCTAAAAAACAATTCAATAATAAAAACAAACAGTAAAAGAAATACACTGCACACACTCTTGCATTTTCTCTATCTCTTCTAAACACAAATCATCACGTCATGCAGATTGCTTATTTTAAACCCCGTTGAAACATACAATCCAATTCCTTCTCCCGACTTTGAGTTCCCAATATTCGAGGCTGAAGAAGAAAATGACGACAAAATTCCAGAAGAGATCTCCCGACTACTCAGACAAGAGGAAAGGTCCATTGAACCTCACAAAGAGTTGCTAGAAACAGTCAACTTGGGTTCAGAGCAAGAGAGAAAAGAAATCAAGATTGGGGCACTGCTCGGTCCAACTGCCAGAGAGAGTTTGATAAAGCTTCTCAAAGAGTTTCCCGATGTATTCGCTTGGTCCTATCAGGATATGCCAGGGTTGGATACCAGCATCGTGGAACATCATTTACCGTTAAGATCAGAATGTCCGCCAGTAAAGTAGAGGTTGAGACGCACTCACCCGGACATGGCCATCAAAATCAAAGAGGAGGTACAGAAACAGATTGACGCAGGTTTCCTCGCCACATCAGAGTATCCTCGATGGTTAGCTAACATTGTACCCATTCCCAGAAAGGACGGAAAAGTCAGAATATGTGTCGACTACAGAGACCTGAACAAGGCTAGTCCAAAGGACGACTTTCCTTTACCACACATTGACATGCTGGTAGACAGTACCGCAAAGTTCAAAGTCTTCTCCTTCATGGATGGATTCTCGGGCAATAATCAAATCAAAATGGCGCCGAAAGACATGGAGAAAACTTCGTTCATCACCTTATGGGGCACCTTTTGTTACAAGGTAATGTCGTTCGGTTTAAAGAACGCCGGGGCAACCTATCAAAGGGCCATGAGTACTCTGTTTCATGACATGATACACAAAGAAATCGAGGTATATGTTGATGATATGATTGCAAAATCAAAAATAGAGAGTGAGCACGTTGAACATCTGTCAAAATTGTTCGAACGTCTAAGAAAATTCAAGCTCCGCTTGAATCCTAACAAGTGCACCTTCGGTGTCCGTTCTGGGAAACTACTAGGGTTCATCGTCAGCCAGAAAGGAATTGAGGTTGATCCTGACAAGGTCAAGGCCATTCAAGAAATGCCTTCTCTGAAAATTGAAAAACAAGTCAGAGGATTCCTGGGACGTCTGAATTACATTTCCAGATTCATATTCCTCATAATCACGACATGCGCGCCGATCTTCAAACTGCTCAAGAAGATACAATCATTTCTTACTGATCCTCGGGGAAAATGGACTCTGAATTATGATGGCCCCTATGTGGTCACGAAAGCTTTCTCAGGCGGTGCCTTGAGACTTGCAACCATGGACGGAGTGGAATTTGCCGACCCCACGAATGTTGATGTAGTCAAGAAATACTTCGCCTAAAAAAAAAGAAAAAAGTCTCGGTGGATTGAAAACCCGAAAGGGCGGTCTAGGCAAAAATAAGAGACATGAAAAAAAGAAAAAAAATCATCCCGTTGGATTGGAAACATCAAAGTACAATCCAGGCAAAAATTAGGGATAATGGCTAGTAACTATGTTCAACAGAGGTAAGTCCCTCAGCAGCAGCATTTATATCATCCGTCAGAAAATTCCAGTCAAGGTCATCTTCGACAGAAGCTCAGGATGTCCCGAATTCAAAGTTGGTAGAAGAATAACGGTCGTTATGTTTCAACGTAGCCCTTTTCCCTGTAAAATACCATTTTTTAACTTTGTATATACTCTCTGGAATCACGCGTTTGGCTGATCTCCATCTTATCAATAAAATTTGAGCCTTTGTGCTTTTGTTTGTAATTCTTATTTGTTTTAGCTTTACATAACGACATTTTAATATGATTAACGATTCTTGAAATAAAACAAAATGAATTTACTTGTTAAAACTTTTTCTGCTTTTAAAATAAAGATGGCAATTTCTTTTGACTGTTGAACATGAGAAGAACATCGGTCGCTTCTCCAGAAGTAATCGAACCTCGAAGTGCAGAATCAAAGTACTCCTTCTAAACCAGTACGCCTGAATGAAGGATCAGTTGTGTCAGAGACCATTTCCCATCTGATACCCCTCGGCCGAGTTCTCATCTCCTAAGCCCGACCAACATAGCTCCCAACAGGGACTATCTCTCCTAAGCAAGGTGGAATTGCTATCTTGAACCAGCGATACTTTTTCGCCCCGCGAAGGCCGAGTATCCAGTCATGTTCATCTTTTAGTTTGTGTGTCGCGTCAGTTTTGTTAGCATATACATACATACATCATGCATTATCAATTTGCATTCACATTTCATATTGCATCACTATCACTCCAGTCGGTCTAGTCCCCTAGTGATAAAAGTCCTCTCAATCGAGTTGTCAGTTCTTTCCTCGTCAGGAAGGGTTGCGTCTGAACAATCTCGCCTCCAGTTTATTTCTGGAATGATGTTGGCCCTTGACCGCTTTGATAACTTGAACCTCTGAGAAACAAGAAAACTTTCAACAAATATCACTCTTCGCCATTGAAGATTATATCCTTGCTTTCCCGGATTAAGGAAAATCCACAAAGAAAGCCTCGTAATCAGAGATTCGGCAGCATGTCAGTTTCGCTCTGAAAAAACCACTGATGAAAAGGTCATCAGCACCTCAAAATTGGACCCCCCTCATATGGCATTTCTCTGGGAAGATCCCGAGAAAAGTATGATGTAAGATCCCACGCAGAAGCAGACTCTCAAGAGACTCGCTTTCCCCAGTAGAAACAAATGGCGTCTCTAACAGAGAAGTTTGTGCAACCCTACAACTCAGACAAATGGGTTCCCCAGCAAGTCTGACATCAAAAGTTTTTCCGTCAAATGGCATCTTCCCAGGAAAATTCGGCGAGAAGTTTGAGGAAAACCGCTATGCATAGTGTCCCTTGTCAAGAAAGTTTATTGACAAAAGAAACTAAGACCAGTTCCTTGGTAGGAAACCAGGATCGAGGGGAAGTTTATTTCAGAAACTAAGACCAGTTCCTTGGTAGGAAACCAGGATCGAGGGGAAGTTCAAAAATCAGAAACTAAGACCCGTTCCTTGGTAGGAAACCGGGATCGAGGGGAAGTTTGTTTCCGCAACTTAGACCAGTTCCTTGGTAGGAAACCAGGATCGAGGGGAAGTTTACCTTTTCTAAGCATCATTGCTTAGCAAAAGAAGATGAATGCGCAAAAATGCCATTCATAGCCGTCAAAATTTTGGATATTCCGATATTTAATCCTCTTGCACCCCGAATGCCCGAATACCTTCGTCATTCAGACCTTCGGGTCCAAGAAGATTAAATAGGGGCATCTGTCATACCCCAAATTTTGACCACTAAGATTTCCCATCATTGTGAAAATCATCATCACAATATGGGGGAACCATCTTGCCTCATTAGTCTCCCCAAAGATGGGTGAGCATCCACTGCAATCAAATTTAGGGTTTATAGCCCTCTCGGAGCTTTAGACAAATGATCAATCAAGGAATGACATGATCTTCCACTTGTCTAACCTCTCAAGTAACTACAAAGGATCAAAAGGACTCCCACTCCAAGGATTAAGCACAAAGTTGCTCCCTTCTAGGTGGATCAAGCCTCAAGATCGCCAGTATCACCAAATTAGGGTTTTGGTCGATCAGGGCCTCCAAAGGGAAATTTTCCTCGGGGCATGAGCCAAGGATCCAAAACACAACCTAATATACTCCATGGAACCTCATGGACCCAACCATCAAGTCAATTTTGCCTCAGGGGATGCATTCATCAAAAATCAGGAATTAGGGTTTCTTGACCTAATTCACCCCTAAGTTGACTTTTAGGGCAAATCATGAGCCAAGACCTCAAGATAGGGTTTGAGGGTCTCTAATGAACTATATTGATCCATTTGGAACAATGCATTAATCCAAGAAGTTTGAGCAACAAGTCTCAATTTCATCTGCACCACAAATAGGGTTTCGCGGGAAAAGTCAACTCTAACTTTGACTTTTGACCTGGACATGCTCCCAAATCCTAAGACATGATTCAATATACCCTATGACACTCATGAAACATGTGCATCAAGTTTGATTTAGGTTAAGGACATGATTTCCTGAGGAATTGCACAGTTTGGAATTCATCTGATAAAAAGTCAACTGTGCACAAAAGTCAACTTTGACTTTTTGAGATTTTTCACCAAAATGGATTTTTAACCCTAAAATGATGTTAATGTATGAATTGAATCATCATTCATCAAGAAAAACCAAAGAATGTGGGATAACTTATAAAAGGGGTAACCATAAAAACTTAGAAAATTTTCTAAGTTATGGAAAAAGTGACACTAATGTGCCAACTTTGGAGGACCATAACTCCTAAACCACAAGGCCATTGTTCCCCATTCAAAGCTTGATTTGTAGATCACATTGCCATCTACAAAAGCTTCATACTGACCTATGTCCAAATTCCTCATGGGTTTAGAGTTATGGAGTGATCAAAATCAAGAAACGTCACTTTGTTCCAACACTTAGTGAAAATTTCACTAAGTCAGAATTTGCCTTACTTTTTTCCAAATGCAGGGGGATTTTGCACTTGGATTCAAAAGAGATCAAAACTAAACATGTTCAAACAGTTGTTGTATCATGTAAGGGCTTTCCAAAATGGCCAAGAACATTACCAAATTCAATTTGAGTCATGAGATATGACATTGGCAAGTTGCCTTGTTGAAATCTGTCAAGGCAAGGCAGAATTTGCATTTTTGCTCGATTTGCCAAAATTGTGCAAATCCAAACACTCCTATCCACTTAGACACATCTGAGGATTGAATCTAAAGGGGACAATCACTGAGCCAAGCCTCCAAAGTCTTTGGAACAAGAAATAGCATGTTGAACCTAGAATTGCCAACATAGGGACAAGACTCCAATTTTGGATTGGAGCATTCAATGGAAGCATCAAGGTGATATGGACTGAGCCATTTGCAATTGAATTCAGTAAAGACTTATCCAAGACCAAGGGAACCAGCAGCCTATGCCCTAACCTCTAGTCAATGGCTAGAGGAGACTTGGATTTTCATTTGCCAACATTGGCCAAACCTACTCAGCAGTTGCCATTCACTATTCCTTGCAAAACAAACTTGCTCTACTATAAATAGAGCTCAATTGTGATCAGTTTAAGTACACCAAAGGCCTACAACACTTTCCTTTCTCAAAATCTCTTTCTCTTGGAAAAAATGCCTTTCTTAGCAAGATAGCTATCGGGTTTTGAGCTAGAGTGCAATTCCACTCAAACCAATCACACACACACCTCATATACATCACATATGAGTTGATCAAACACTTAAACAACAACTGGAACACTGATTTCTCAAAATCACCAGTCAATTGCTCAAGGTTTTAACCAAAATGCAGTTGAGATGCCATGAAGTGATCCAGCCAATTTCAATCAAGTCCAAGCATTCAAACACACTCCATAGGGTGTAGGGAAGCTGTTCAGATCATCACCACTCATCTGTAACACCTCCAAATAAAAAATCACATTGCACTTGCTGTCACGACCTAGAGGTAAGCATAAACTTGGTCATCTCTCAATCTATGTATATTTCCTCGCACAATAATTTTTCCAAATGTTCATAATCATGCATGGAATGTTTCCCCTTAATTGATTGCATTGTTTGAATTGTGTATCAAAAATCCCAGCCTTCATGCAAAATCTAGGGTTCTTGAGGATTTTTCGTGATTTCTTGTTATATGTTTAATTTAAATGAAATTAAATGCCATAGACATGATCGTGAGGTTGAAACGAGTTGATTAGTATGTGGATTGCATGATATGATTAAGTATTCAGTGAGATTGGAGAGAAAATGCAAATCTGAGAATCTCAGAACACGCGCGTGTTCTTGGTCCATGTTCTTGGCGCCATTTTTTCAAATTTGAATATTTGAATTTTGTGGTTTTATTTAATTGATTCAAAAATTAATTTCTCTCTGAGTTTTAATGATTTTGAGTTGATTCTTTTTTTAATAATTCACAAAAATGTTAAAATATTTTATTTAAACAAAAAATAATAAAAATATTATTTATTTCATATAATTGATATTTTTGCAAAGAATTAATATTTTAATTGTTTTTGACATATTGAATATTTTTTCCACCTTGATTTTGCAACTTTTAATGCCTTCTAATTATTTTGTAGGTCAATACTTAATTTTTGAAGCATTAATCCAAGATCACAATTTGTTTTCCATATGTTAAACAATTTTGATCATTTTAATTGAATTTTTATTTAATTAAATACATTTTTGAAAATAAATTAGGGTTTTTGGATTAATTCAACCCTCATAAATCATTTTCAAAACACTTTTGGGCCTCTATTAGAGTGTAAGACCCAACCCCCTTTGTACAGAAAACTTTTTGGGCCACATTCGTTGTATAAGTCCCTCTGTACATTTTCAAATAAACGACGCGATCGTCGCCAGTTTAAAATTAACCATTTGGGCCTCTCTTTGAGCTATAAGACCCATTCAAAACTTTTGGGCCTCTAATAGAGTGTAAGACCCAATCCCCATTTAACCAAAACCTTTTGGGCCTCACTTATTGTATAAGTCCCTCTGCGTTAAAAGGAAACCTCGGCACGATCGCCATTTCAAACGAAAAGTCAACTGGGCCTACCCTCCTGTTATAAGCCCCACTCTCACTCTTTTAAAACTTTTTGGGCCTCTTGAGAGAGTGTAAGACCCATCCCTTTTGTACAGAAACCCTTTTTTGGGCCTCAGTCACTTGTATAAGTCCCTCTGTACAAATTCAAACAGTGTGATCACTGATAAAACCCTGGGCCTCTCCTTGAGCTGTAAGCCCCAAAATATTTCTTTTTCAAAGCACTTTCTCCTTTGATTTTGAATATACTATTGTTTTTCAATCTTTCTTTGTTGAACAACTAACCAAACAACATGGAAGCTCTACAACCGAGTAGGTGTTTACACGCTTTCATTTACCGCTTCCATATACATATAACTGTATTGTGGGGCTGTTTCGCTATAAGTCTTCTTTCATAAACTCATATCAACTATGAAATAATAGTATAGATATTTAGAGTTTCCCCGGCAACTACGTCTAGCATTAAGCCCGTTGATCACTCTTAAATAGTCAAAACTAGATCCCCATAGGATTACCAGACACAATCTTCCCTCCTCTTGGGGTTAAACAATATGGAGACATGAAAGGAAGCATTCTCGATGAACCCTTTCATAGACTGTCACTCGTAGAAGTTGTCAAAGAAACTCTACTCCCCAGGGATGATCTCTTCTCTGTGAATTGCATCTTTTGAGTTTCTTCCAAATGCTCGGACTTTCCTGGCTTGATCTATTCTCGGTGAATGGCATGTCTTAAACTTCTCGGGGTTTGGGGACCCACAGGCTTCTTAAAAGCACTTGTCAAGAAACTCTACTTCCCTGAGATGATCTTTTCTCCGTGAATGGCATCTCTTGAGTTTCTTCCAAATTCTCAAACTTTCCTGGCTTGATCTATTCCTCGTGAATGACCTGTCTTGAATTTCTCGGGGTTTGGGGACCCATCGGCTTCTTAAAAGCATCGACCTCCTCTTGGGCATTGTACAAGGACCCACAGGCTTCCTAAAAGAGCTGTCGCCTCCTCTTGGGCTTAGTACAAGGACCCGTCGGCTTCTTAGAAGTCTTCACAGCCTCCTCTTAGGCTTCATATAATGATTTCTTCCTTCGGGAATGATAGCCTCCTCTTGGGCTTCATACAAGGACCACTCGGCTTCTTAAAAAGTTTCCAGCCTCCTCTTGGGCTTTGTACAAATTGTCCCGACGACCTCCTAGAGGTATAGGAACAGATATTTGTCATCTCCATAGAACAGTCACTCACAGAGTCTAGATCTTTCTACCATGAACACTACTGCTGTTTCTCAGCATAGTACAAAAGATGAAACTCTAGACTCGGACAGTCTAAGACCCTTGAGTCCCCAAAGACGTTCTCAAGCACCCTTCAAGTAAGGAAAAACACCAGTAGACTTGGACAGTCTCAATACCCTTTGGATTTCCCATTTCCTTAAAGAACAGGAAATAACATTGATCCTCGAATCAAAAATCCCTGAGTGCAAACATTACTCATATAAGAACTAATTTTCTCTTTAAATCAGCATACTGGACCTGTCACTCAATTGAAACAGCACCATAGCCTCCTCTTGGGCTTTGTACAATGATTCTCCCCAGCGGAGCTAACAATAGCCTCCGTAATGGGCTTTGTACAAGACACAAATCACTCCCTTGTTGAGTATAAAACCTTTAGCCTCCATCTCGGGCTCCGTACGAGATACCATAAAAGACTCTCTTGTTGTGTCAACTCCCTTTTAGCCTCTATCTCGGGCTTTATATGAGATACAAAAAAAACTCTCTTGTTGAGTCAAATAGCCTCCATCTCGGGCTTTATACGAGATACCAAAAGACTCCATCGTCGAGTCAAAACCTTTTAGCCTCTCTCCCGGTCTTTGTACGAGACACATATTAGCCTCCTCTTAGGCTTTATATAAGAAAACCACTGGTTGATCCAATCAACCTTTTAGTATCAAAGTTGTGCCTCGTTCACAGTACACAAACATCAACAACTCCTTCCATCTAATCGCTGTAAGCGGCAAGCCTCTGGATCATCTACATCCATGCCACTGTCCCTCTTTTGGCATGAGAAATTCCTAAGGAAAGATGGCATTGCTCTACACTGAGTTAAAGTCTTCTCCTTCAGGTTAAAACCCCCTATAAAGGAAATTATGGCATTGCTAGGATCCGCGTATCCCGGTTAATGTAATCCTCCTATACAGTCAGTCACCCAACGGTCGTGACAAACAGACCCCCTTTAGAGATGACAAATTCTCTCTAAAGTCAACACATTTAGCTTCATATCTTGGGCTTCGAACAAGATACAAATAAACACCTTTAGCTTCATATCTTGGGCTTTGAACAAGATACAAACCACCTTTCGCTTCACGTCTTGGGCTTTGAACAAGACACCAAAAACACCCATTTCCTCCCATAGAATAGGAGGAACTACGAACGCTCTGATTTCCCTGTTTCGGTAAACGGGAATACGTAGGAATAAGATTGAAAGAAAAATCTTAGCGAGCACACTAAACAAAAACCCCAAATCCTATACCTCCCACCAATCGACCGAACGCTATTTTAACAAAATAACCTAAGAGAAACCCCCGAATCTTTGTAGCATCTGTAAACCAACAGTTTTGACTGTTTAACCTCAGTATGCAAGCAGGGTTAGTTGGAGACATCTATTTCCCTTCCTTCATCACTTCAATAGGATAAAAAATGATTCGAGTTGTAGTACCAAAGCGATTGTGCTTCGCAACCACATCCAAAAATCACTCGCTACACCACCAAGTTGACATTCATTGCACGGATATCGTGGTTCTGAATGACGTTAGAATTCGTGTAGACCATGTTAACTCCACGAACTCGGTGCTCTTGGATCCATCCGAGATCCATTTGTTCCTGTAGAGCTGTTTGCACCACAGAACATCCCTGGTTGTCTTTAGTTTATATATCACACTGATGATAGTTATGAGGTGGCACATGGCCATATCCACTCTGTCTACAATGCATCTTGACCAGATTGGTTTTCAACAAGAGTACATCGTGGATTTGATAGACATTGTTAGTCTCTCCTTCTATCAAATTGACTGCGGCCTTCTCGTGTTGAGGTGGCGGGTTCGTATGAACATTAGGATTTGTATCCTTGAAGGATAAGACCCCGCTCCTAACAAGCTTTTGCACGTCGAACTTGAAATTGAGACAAGTCTCAATGTTATGCCCTGGTCCTCCTTGGTGGTAAGGGCAAGTTTGATCCACCTTAAACCAGAAAGGCAGATTTTCTAATACTGTAAGAGGGGACTTAGTCTGAATGTGCCCCTTGGCTAGCAGTAATGGAAACAGCTATGCGTATGATACAGGTATAGGATCAAATCCTGGTGGCCGTGTTGTACGGTTGTTGTTGTATTGGGGACGAGCCTGCTGAAGAGGCTGTTTTGTCCTTTACTGATTAGGTTGGCTATGCACAACCTGAGGTTGATACGTAGGAATAGGCGCAGGATTGATAGCAGGAGTCACAGCTGCTACTGGTTGATATCGATGCCTTTGCTTTCCGAGAGAGATATTCCCAATATCTTGGTCTTTTTTCTTAGGGAGAGTACTACCGTATTTTTTAGTACCGCTCGTCAATCCAGTGTCTTTTACCAAACGTCCTTCTCAGACGGCTTCCTCAAGACGTACACCCTTGCCCACCATCTCAGTGAAATCAGTGGGTGCACTGGCAACCATTCTGTCATAGTAAAATGAGCTTAAGGTTTTTAAGAAGATCTTTGTCATCTCTTTTTCCTCAAGAGGCGGACAAATTTGAGCGGCAATTTCACGCCACCTTTGAGCATACTCCTTAAAGGTTTCCTTGTCCTTTTGCGACATCGATCTGAGTTAATCTCTGTCGGGTGCCATGTCCAAATTGTATTTGTATTGTTGGACGAAGGCAGTGCCAAGATCTCTGAAAGTGCTGATCGTGGCATGGTTTAAACCAATGTACCATTTTAATGCGGTACCGGTTAAACTATCCTGGAAGTAGTGAATCAGTAGGTCCTGATTCTCCGTCTGAGCTGACATCCGCCGAGCGTACATCACCAGATGGCTTTGAGGGCAAGAGTTACCCTTGTACTTTTCAAAGTCGGGCACTTGGAACTTGTGCGGGACTTTCACATTGGGGACCAAGCAGAGGTCTACGGCGTCCTTTCCAAATAAATCCTGACTGCGAATGGCTTGCAGCTCCTTCTGCATTTCCAGAAACTGCTCCTGGAATTCATCCATTTTGTCAAACAAAGTTTCCTTTTTACCAGCAGGTATTGGCAGAATCTGTCCTTCCGGGACAGTGTGCACTACAGGGGGTGGTACTGTGACTACGGCAGTGAATCTTGGCGTTTCCCGAAGTTTGTAACCTTCAGGAGTCCTCAGTATGCCCCTAGCATCTTTTCTTTCCCGAAGTTTGTAACCTTTAGGCCCAGCGGCTTCTGTTGAGATTCCCTGATCTTCAGCGATCGGCGAAACATATCCTTCCGGGATATAGTTAACAGGCATTCCCCAAGGACGATCTTTAGGCATTTGATACCTAGGATCGGACTTTTCCACTATGGACATTGAGGTGATCTCCGAGATCACAGTTCATTGTAGCTGAGCTTCTGCCATGGCTTGCATGTCGTTACGAAGCTTTCTCATATCCTCTCTCAGAGCGTCGATTTCTTCCTTCAACTCTCTGTTTTCTTCCTCAAGATCATCCATCTTTTTCTGATGATTAGCCCGAGTATTATACGAATGAGACAGTTTGACTCTAGAATCGAGACACAAACGTGAGATTCATAGGGAAGAAGAATACGTTATGTGAGAATGATGAATGCAATGATTATATTAATTATTCTTTTGGTTTAATCAAAATAAACTTCGACAATTAGATTGCAAATATCAAACAGTGGGGAAACCCCTTTTATTGAATTTCAAAGGATTACAGAAATGAAATACAGTAGATTACAAGGTGCAGAAACAGAAACCTAAGCTAATGGGTCTCGAGTCCTCTCTGAAGAGAAATTGGGTGCTGACTCTTTCGTTTTCTTTGACCGGGGCTCTTAGGCCATTGTCGGGTTGTCATTCCTTTGCCAAGTGAAAGGAGCGAGCAAATTCCTCTAGTCATCTTGATTCTCTACAGCATGTTGCTCTAAAATTTCAATCAGAGCATCTTTCTCTTTCAGTAGTTGCTGTATTCTGGTACACTCTACACAGAGGGTGCGGTACTTGTTCTTCCAAGACCTTCCCTCCTTTTGAACTTTGTTGAGAGTAACCTGAAGTTTTTCTGTTTCCGTCATGAAATACATGACAGATTCCTTTGGCGGAAGAATTCTGTGACGCGGATAAGGCATTTTTAGCTTGAGAGCTCTAGTTTGTACCCAATGGAGATAAGGCTCCACTGAGACACAGTCTGGTTTTCCCAGAGACTCTAGTCCTTTCTTATGAACATGCTTCTAGGCCTGCACTATTTCCATCTTTAGTGCTCTATCGTTTTCTCCTTCCTTGAAGAAAAGACCTTCCAGATGAGCATTACGTGGGACATACCTCATTGGGCATCCAAATTGATGACGAACCAATACCGGATGGTAGTTGATTCCTCCTTTAGTTCCTATGAGGGGCACGTTGGGGAAGTTTCCACAACGATCAATGATTCTGATCCCATCATAGATCCTATTACACTAATCTATATCAGAGTTGGTAAGAGACATGATCTTCTGCGACCAACGTAAGGCACTCTTACAATCCCAAAAAGAAGCAGACCTAAGCAAATGGGAAGTAAACCATTTATATAGCAGGGGTACACAACATGTGATCATTCCTCCGCTGTACAAATTTCCTAAGTGTACAGAATGATACGCATCTGCGAGCAAAGTCGGCACAGGATTTCCAATGAGAAAAACCTTAATGGCGTTGATATCTACAAAGTTATTGATGTTGGGAAATAAAAATAACCCGTAGGTGAGCAAGACAAAGATACTTTCAAAAGCAGTCACGTTCCCTATACTGGAAAAATACAGGGCTTTCTTTGTCAAGAAATGGGCTGGCAAACCTTGGATGCCACCCTTAGTGATCAGGTGAGTCTTGACCTCAGACTTGTCCAAATAAATTGCTCTCGCAATGGTCTGATCCTTTGGGATTTCTTCCTGTCCAGAAAAAGGAGCTTGATCAGTAATGTGTAGATCAATCAGATAAGAATACTCCTCCAGCATTGGTACGAGCTGGTAATCCGGGAATGTGAAACAGTGATAAACTGGATCGTAAAACTGGACGAGTGCATCCATGATTCCCTCAATCACATCGACTCTTAACAGTGGTAGCAGACCTCCGTGCTTGGCTCTGAAAGCCTCAGGGTTAGTGATCATCCTCGTTAACCTTCTCAAATCCTCTAGCTTTGGAACCTTGAAGGTATACCTATGGGTTCTCCTTCTACCGAAATCCATGAGCGCAATCCTTTTCTCTGACATTTGCAATCATTGTCTTAGTTTAATTTGAAAAAAAGAGACTAGAAGAGAAGATTTTTTTTTAGCTGAATGCATGAATGCAGCACACAAAAACATAGGAAAAACATGGGGTCAAAGGGTCGTTGTCATGAAGTCAAAGCTCTACCCATCCCCAAAGGTTTTCTACGGATGATTTTTTGGTACCTGTCACTCAAAATCATTGATTTCTGAGAACACCAGCGGGCCGGGAACCGTGCTAGGTGGTGTCCTTTCAAAGAAATCTCAGAAGAGGGTAGTTTATCGCGTAACAGCCATTCCCGATAGCCACCGCAATACAAAAAAAGGTGATTTTTCCTAGGTGTATACTCAATCTTTCCACATGTGGCATCACACGCATTCCCATTAGCAAAAAAAATAAACAAATATAGCAATTAGGAAAAGCAATATATATATTTGTCCTAAAGTCCTAGACTTTAAAGAGCTATGAATCCGATGTTCCTGACAAAAATGGCTCCCCGGCGGAGTCACCATTCTGTGGTTCCTTCCCTATTTAAAGGTTTTTGACCTAAGATCCTAGTGAAGTCAACAAAGAGTCATATCCCAGAAAAAAAAGAAAGAACGAAATTTTAAGGTTTCTACCTAGGAGATGTGAAGAGAACAAGATCTCGGTCCCCAGCAGAGTCGCCATTTTTCTGTTGTGAATGGTGACAATGATGACTAATGTAAAACAGATCCTCATGACACTCCCCAGCAGAGTCGCCATTTTTCTGTTAGAAAATGGGGACGATGATGACTAGATCTTACAATGACTCCCCAGTAGAGTCGCCATTTTTCTGTAGCGAGTGATTTTTGGATGTGGTTGTGAAGCACAATCGCTCTTGTACTACAGCTCGATTCATTTTTTATCCTATTGAAGCTGATGAAGGAAGGGAAATAGATGTCTCCAACTAACCCTGCTTGTATACTGAGGTTAAACAGTCAAAACTGTTGGTTTACAGATGCTACAAAGATTCAGGGTTTCTCTTAGGTTATTTTGTTAAAATAGCATTCGATCGATTGGTGGGAGGTATATGATTTTGGGTTTTTGTTTAGTGTGCTCGCTAAGATTTTTCTTTCAATCTTATGCCTACGTATTCCCGTTTTTCTGAAACTGGGAAATCAGAGCGATCGTAGTTCCTCCTATTCTATGGGAGGAAATGGTTGTTTTAGTGTCTTGTTCAAAGCCCAAGACGTGAAGCTAAATATGGTTTGTATCTTGTTCAAAGCCCAAGATGTGAAGCTGAAGGTAGTTTGTATCTTGTTCAAAACCCAAGATGTGAAGCTAAAAGGGTTTGACTTTAGAGAGAATTTGTCATCTCTAAAGAGGGTCTGTTTGTCACGACTGTTGGGTGACTGACTGTATAGGAGGATTACTTTAACCAGGATACGCGGATCCTAGCAATGCCATAATTTCCTTTATAGGGGGTTTTAACCTGAAGGATAATACTTTAACTCAATGTAGAGCAATGCCATCTTTCCTTAGGAATTTCTCATGCTAAAAAAGGGACAGTGGCATAGATGTAGATAATCCAGAGGCTTGCCGCTTACAGCAATTAGATGGAAGGAGTTGTTGATGTTTGTGTACTGTGAACGAGGCACAGCTTTGATGCTAAAAGGTTGATTGGATCAACCAGTGGTTTTCTTATATAAAGCCTAAGAGGATGCTAAAAGGTTTTGACTCGACGATGGAGTCTTTTGGTAACTCGTACGAAGCCCGAGATGGAGGCTATTTGACTCAACAAGAGAGTTTTTTTTTGTATCTCGTACAAAGCCCGAGATAGAGGCTAAAAGGGAGTTGACTCAACAAGAGAGTCTTTTATGGTATCTCGTACGAAGCCCGAGATGGAGACTAAAAGTTGATTGCCTCAACAAGAGAGTCTTTTATACTCAACAAGGGAGTGATTTGTGTCTTGTACAAACCACCCAAGATGGAGGCTATGGTTAGCTCCGCTGGGGAGAATCATTGTACAAAGCCCAAGAGCAGGCTAATATGACTGTTTCAGTTGAGTGACAGGTCCAGTATGTTGATTTAAAGAGAAAATCAGTTCTTATATGAGTAATGTTATACTCAAGGATTTGATTCGAGGATCAGGGTTATTTCCTTTTCTTTAAGGAAATGGGAAATCGAATGGGTATTGAGACTGTCCAAGTCTACTGGTGTTTTCCCTTACTTGAAGGGTGCTTGAGAACGTCTTTGGGGACTCAGGGGTCTTAGACTGTCCAAGTTTAGAGTTTTATCTTTTGTACTATGCTGAGAAACAGCAGTAGTGTTCATGGTAGAAAGAACTAGACTCTGTGAGAGATTGTTCTATGGAGATGACTAATATCTGTTCCTATACCTCTAGGAGGTCGTCGGGACAATTTGTACAAAGCCCAAGAGGAGGCTGGAAACTTTTAACAAGCCGAGTGGTCCTTGTATGAAGCCCAAGAGGAGGTTATCATTCTCGGAGGAAGAAATCATTATATGAAGCCTAAGAGGAGGCTGTGAAGAAAAATAAGCAGAGATTTGGAGGTACTCCTTACAGTGCTCCACCTGATAAGGGGAAACAGAAGACTGATGGGGGAAAGAAGCAGAAAGAGAAGGGAGCAGGTGCTGATACTCTCAAGTGCTTCAAATGTGGTGGCGCGGGTCACCGTGCGAACGACTGCCAGAAAGAGGTGAAGAAGTGCTTCAAGTGCGGCAAAGCAGGTCATGTCATAGCTGATTGCAGAGCCACTATGCCTACCTGTTATAATTGTGGAGAAAAGGGTCACATCAGTACTCACTGCGAGAAGCCGAAGAAGTCTCAGGCGTCTCAATCTAGTGGGAAGGTGTTTGCTTTGGTGGGAGCTCAATCTACTGATGAGGAGCGTTCTGTCAAAGGTACTTGTTTTATTAATGATGTGCCTTTGATTGACACGGGTGCAACGCACTCGTTTATTTCTGTTGAATGTGTGAAGAGATTAGGGATTGTGCCGTCTACTCTAGAGCAGAGGATGACGATTGAAACTCTGTCTATTGGTCCTGTGGTTACTTCTTTGGTGTGTTTGAAGTGTCCACTGACCGTGTTTGGTAGAGATTTCAGAGTGGACTTGAATTGTTTGCCACTCGGTAATCTTGATGTTATTTTGGGGATGAATTGGTTAGAATTCAATAGAGTGTATTTTGATTGCTTCAGGAAGACGCTGCTGTTTCTTACTCCTGAAGAAGAAGCGTTAGCGGATTCGCTGTCTAGCAAAGAGTTGAGGGCGTTGTTGGAAGAGGAAGCAAAGTTGTTTGCAGTTTTTGCCTCGTTATCTGTTGAAAGCAAGACTTCAGTTAATGAACTGCCGGTAGTTAAGGAATTTCCTGAGGTGTTTCCAGATGACATCACAGAATTGCCTCCGACAAGGGAAGTTGAATTTGCTATTGATCTTGTACCAGGTACCAGACCTATCTCTATGGCACCGTACAGGATGTCTGCATCAGAGTTGGCAGAGTTGAAATCATAGGTCGGGGAATTGCTCGATAAGAAATTTATCAGACCAAGTGTGTCGCCGTGGGGGGCTCCAGTGTTGTTGGTGAAAAAGAAGGATGGTAGTATGCGTCTGTGCATTGATTACCGTCAGTTGAATAAAGTGACCATTAAAAATAAGTATCCACTCCCTAGGATTGATGACTTAATGGATCAGCTAGTGGGAGCTCGTGTTTCCAGCAAAATTAATCTGTGGTCGGGTTACCATCAGATTAGAGTAAAAGAAGGTGATATTCAGAAGACTGCTTTCAGAACTCGCTACGGACATTACGAATATGCAGTGATGCCTTTCGGAGTGTCTAATGCGCCGGGTGTATTTATGGAATATATGAATCGTATTTTCCACTCTTATCTGGATCAGTTTATTGTGGTGTTTATTGATGATATACTGATTTATTCTAAATCTGACGAAGAGCGTGCAGGTCACTTGAGAATTGCATTGCAGGTGTTGAAAGATAATAAATTGTTTGCAAAGTTCTCGAAGTGTGAGTTCTGGTTGAAGACTGTGAGTTTCTTAGGCCATGTTATTTCTGGCGATGGTATTGCGGTGGACCCCTCTAAAGTAAGTGCAGTGCTTCAGTGGGAAACTCCGAAGACCGCAACGGAGATTAGGAGCTTTTTGGGTCTGGCGGGTTACTATAGAAGGTTTATCGAAGGGTTTTCTAAATTGGCGTTGCCATTAACTCAGTTGACCAGAAAGAATCAAGTTTTTGTCTGGGATGCTGCCTGTGAGGAAAGTTTTGAGGAATTAAAGAAGAAGTTGACTACAGCACCAGTGCTAATTTTACCAAGTCCGAATGATTCTTTTGTAGTGTATTGTGATGCGTCTAAGATGGGATTAGGCGGTGTGTTGATGCAAGAGGGCAAGGTAGTAGCTTATGCTTCAAGACAATTAAGGGTGCATGAAAGAAACTACCCTACTCATGATCTTGAATTAGCTGCAGTAGTGTTCGTGTTAAAAATTTGGAGGCATTATTTGTATGGATCGAGATTTGAGGTGTTTAGTGATCACAAGAGTTTGAAGTACTTATTCGATCAGAAGGAATTGAATATAAGGCAGAGAAGATGGTTAGAATTCTTGAAAGACTATGACTTTAATTTGAGTTACCATCCGGGAAAAGCGAATGTTGTAGCAGATGCTCTGAGTCGGAAGACAATTCATATGTCTGCATTAATGGTGAAGGAACTGGAATTGATTGAACAGTTTAGAGATTTGAGCATGGTTTGTGAAACTACGCCCGAAAGTGTCAGATTGGGTATGTTGAAGGTGAATAATGACTTTTTGGATATGATTAAGGAGAATCAGAAATTGGATGTGAAGTTAGTTGACTTGATGCCTACAGGAGGAGATGACCCTGATAGTGACTTCAAATTTGATAATGTTGGTGTGTTAAGATTCCGGGGCAGAATTTGCGTGCCGGATAATGGAGAATTGAAAAGGGCAATCTTAGAGGAAAGTCATCGGAGTAGCTTAAGTATTCATCCGGGAGCTACAAAGATGTACCATGATTTGAAGAAGTTGTTTTGGTGGTCCGGTATGAAGAGGGACATAGCTCAGTTTGTCTATGCTTATTTGACATGTCAGAAGTCGAAAGTGGAGCATCAGAAACCTTCGAGATTGATGCAACCGTTGGAGATTCCGGAATGGAAGTGGGACAGTATTTCTATGGATTTTGTGACCGGGTTGCCGAATACGGCAAGCGGCTTTGATGCTATTTGGGTAGTGGTGGATCGACTTACGAAGTCCGCACATTTTATACCAATTAACATCAGTTTTCCATTGTCGAAGCTGGCGGAGATTTATATCAGGATAATTGTGAAGTTGCATGGTGTTCCGTCGAGCATAGTGTCGGATAGAGATCCGAGGTTTACTTCAGAATTTTGGAGAAGTCTGCAGGAAGCCTTGGGTTCTAAGTTGAAGTTGAGCTCAGCTTATCATCCACAGACCGATGGTCAATCAGAGACGACCATTCAGTCGTTGGAGGATTTACTGAGGGCATGTGTATTGGAAAAGGGTGGTGTGTGGGATACTCATTTATCATTGATTGAGTTCACGTACAACAATAGTCACCATTCTAGTATCGGAATGGCACCTTTTGAAGCTTTGTATGGTAGGAGGTGTAGGACACCTCTGTGTTGGTATGAAACAGGTGAGAATGTGGTGCTTGGACCAGAGATTGTGCAACAGACTACTGAGACAATTCAAATGATCCGTGAAAAGATGAAGGCGTCTCAGAGTAGGCAGAAAAGTTATCATGATAACCGGAGGAAGGAATTGGAATTCAGTGAGGGTGATCACGTGTTCCTAAGAGTTAACCCAGTGACCGGTGTGGGTCGTGCCTTGAAATCCAAGAAGTTGGATCCTAAGTTTATTGGACCATATCAAATCTTACAGAGAGTGGGTGTCGTTGCTTATAGAGTGGCGTTGCCACCGGAACTTTCGAACTTGCATGACGTGTTCCATGTGTCGCAACTTCGGAAGTATGTTGCAGATCCGTCTCATGTTATTCAGAGAGATGAAGTTCAGATCAGGGAGAATCTTACTGTTGAGACGATGCCGTTAAGGATCGAGGATCGTAAGATGAAACAACTCAGAGGGAAGGAGATACCTCTGGTGAGAGTAGCTTGGGGAGGTGCTATAGGAGGCAGTGTGACCTGGGAATTGGAAAGCATGATGCGAGAGTCGTATCCAGAATTGTTTCCATCAGGTAATTTTCGAGGACGAAAATAATTTAAGTGGGGGAGAGTTGTAACACCCCATTTTAATTATTTAGACGTCCAGTGTTATTTCTAGTTGTTGGCCTTGGTTGGGTGCGTGTTTGAGTGCGTAGGAGGTGATATTAATAATATAGAAATATTATTATTATTATTAGTGTAATGATATATTTCGTATTATTATTATTATCAGTATTAATATTGTTTTGGTTAATATTATTATTAAATTTATTTAGTAAAGATAGGACCTAATATAATTAAATTATTGGTTGATGAGATTAGTAAGGGTAAAATTGGTAATTAGAGTCTAATTGTTAGTAATTAGTAAAAGTGTGAATAGTAAGAGTTTTAGAGAGAGAAGGAGAATAGAGAACCAAGAGGAGAGGAAGAACAAGGTGTGCTAGGGCTTGGATCATCTTCCCCAATCTATCAATTTTCGCGGGAAATTAAGCAAGAATTCGAGGTAAGGGGGGAGAAACGGGTTTAATATTGGTGTTTAATTCGTGATTGGGTAGTGGGGAGTCCTTAAACCCGTAGGAATTTGTATGAAAATTCTGTGTTGATGAATATTTATGTATATCTGATCTGATAATGAATTGGTGTTTGAATCTATCTGTGATTATGAAAGTTTTGTTGTTGCTGCTGTCGTATAAATGTAGCTGTTGTTGTTGATTCGAATTTGAGGGAAACAATTTGGGTTTTTAGGCCTATAATTGGTGTAGTAATCATAGGGTGCAAGTGAAAGAAGGAAAATAGAACCTAAAATCAATGTAGAAATGATTATAGGACTGATTAGAAGTGGAAAACGTGTAAAATCGTAGCAGGATGCAGAATAGGGAGGTCTCTGGTGAAATGCGTAATAGATCTGGCCATACGCGTATGGGGCTAGGCCATACGCGTATGGGAGTGAAGGAAAAGGGGCCATACGCGTAAGGGAACTGGGCAGTACGCGTAAGAGAGAGCAATACGCGTATGGTATTGGAAAATGGGAAATTCAGTGAGGAAACGTCTCTGTCCGTACGCGTATAGCATGAGGCAATACGCGTATGGCCTTGGGCACTGTGAAGAGATACGCGTGTCATATGGGGCCTTACGCGTATGGATGTGCGGGGAAGTGAGGCATACGCGTATGACTTGGGTCAGTACGCGTATGGGTAGTCTGAGTGCAGATTTTCCCCGTTTCGCGATTTCTCTCCCGTTTTCGCATCGGAAGTGATTTTTAAAGGTTTGAGAGGTTGAGGATAGAAGTCAGTGGTTGAGGGATAATAATTCGGTGATGAAATTAATCAGTTTAATAATTTTAAATTAATTAATTGATTAATTAATAGTTGATGTGTATAGCGTTGTTTGTTTGGTGTTTAACTTTGGTGTGATCAGGAGGATCGTGAGCATGTATTAATGTGATAATATACATGTGTTTTATATGCATTTGGTGTCATTGCATTTCATGGTGATTGGTGGGGTGGATCGTTGCTAAGGAGGAGTGTATGTGATTCATCCGTACTCCTATGTGGAGAATAGTGGGGATAGATCATTGCCAAGTAGAGGTGTATGTGATCTATCCTGGGTTCGATTGAATGAACCAACGAGTCGGTACCGCATGCATGGTGTTGCGTTGCATTTCATTATTATTTATTGTTGTTGATGATATTGGGCAGTAGGTCGTGTTTGATAATTGGTGGTGTTTGTGTATGGTGACTGCCTGTGTATCATGTATTTATTCACCTATAATATTTGAACGTGATTTCTCACCCCTTTGTTGTTGTTGTGTCTGTGCTTCTTCGGGAGTACAGATAATCCAGGTACTTAGGTAGCTTGGATATTGGTGTTGCTGATCGAGTCTATAGGAGTGCTCTGATACGTAACACGGGAACTATTTGGGGATTTTAATTAATTTGTTATTTGTTATTCCTTTCATTTGTTACGTATCCTATTTTGGTGTATTTTTGGTGAACCACACATTTATGTGGAATATTTTATAAGTTGTTGGCAGATGGCCGTGAGTTGATTTAATAAAACGATTTCCGCTATTTTATTTAATAAAGGAGTTATTTGTTGGATTTGAAATGTGACATTCCACTTTTGGTGAGAAACTCTGATTTATCTTTGAGATTTTGCGTTATATTTTAAATTGGGAAAGTGGGGTGTTACACCAAGAACACGCGCGTGTTCTGAGATTCTCAGATTTGCATTTTCTCTCCAATCTCACTAAATACTTAATCATATCATGCAATCCACATACCAATCAACTCGTTTCAACCTCACGATCATGTCTATGGCATTTAATTTCATTTAAATTAAACATATAACAAGAAATCACGAAAAATCCTCAAGAACCCTAGATTCTGCATGAAGGCTGGTATTTTTGATACACGATTCAAACAATGCAATCAATTGAGGGGAAACATTCCATGCATGATTATGAACATTTGGCAAAATTATTGTGCGAGGAAATATGCATAGATTGAGAGATGACCAAGTTTATGCTTACCTCTAGGCCGTGACAGCAAGTACAATGTGATTTTTGATTTGGAGGTGTTACAGATGAGTGGTAATGATCTGAACAGCTTCCTTACACCCTATGGAGTGTGTTTGAATGCTTGGACTTGATTGAAATTGGCTGGACCACTTCATGGAATCTCAACTGCATTTTGGTTAAAACCTTGAGCAATTGACTGGTGATTCTGAGAAATCAACGTTCTAGTTGTTGTTTAAGTGTTTGATCAGCTCATATGTGATGTATATGAGGTGTGTGTGTGATTGGTTTGAGTGGAATTGCCCTCTATCTCAAAACCCGATAGCTACCTTGCTAAGAAAGACATTTTTGCCAAGAGAAAGAGATTTTGAGAAAGGCAAGTGTTGTAGGCCTTTGGTGTACTTAAACTGATCACAATTGAGCTCTATTTATAGTAGAGCAAGTTTGTTTTGCAAGGAATAGTGAATGGCAACTGCTGAGTAGGTTTGGCCAATGTTGGCAATGAAAATCCAAGTCTCCTCTAGCCATTGATAAGAGGTTAGGGCACAGGCTGCTAGTTCCCTTGGTCTTGGATAAGTCTTGAGTGAATTCAGTTGCAAATGGCTCAGTCCATGCCACCTTGATGCTTCCATTGAATGCTCCAATCCAAAATTGGAGTCTTGTCCCAATTTTGGCAATTCTAGGTTCAACATGCTATTTCTTGTTCCAAAGACTTTGGAGGCTTGGCTCAGTGATTGTCCCCTTTAAATTCAATCCTCAGATGTGTCCAAGTGGATAGGAGTGTTTGGATTTGCACAATTTTGGTAAATCGAGCAAAAATGCAAATTCTGCCTTGCCTTGATAGATTTCAACAAGGCAACTTGCCAATGTCATATCTCATGACTCAAATTGAATTTGGTAATGTTCTTAGCCATTTTGGAAAGCCCTTACATGATACAACAACTGTTTGAACATGTTTGGTTTTGATCTCTTTTGAATCCAAGTGAAAAATCCCCCTACATTTGGAAAAAAGTGAGGCAAATTCTGACTTAGTGAAATTTTCACCAAGTGTTGGAACAAAGTGATTTTTCTTGATTTTGATCACTCCATAACTCAAAATCCATGAGGAATTTGGACATAGGTCAGTATGAAGCTTTTGTAGAGGGCAATGTGATCTACAAATAAAGCGTTGAATGGGGAACAATGGCCTTGTGGTTTAGGAGTTATGGTCCTCCAAAGTTGGCACATTAGTGTCACTTTTTCCATAACTTAGAAAATTTTCTAAGTTTTTATGGTTACCCCTTTTATAAGTTATCCCACTTTCTTTGATTTTTCTTGATTAATGATGATTCAAATCATACATTAACATCATTTTAGGGATAAAAATCCATTTTGGTGAAAAATCTCAAAAAGTCAAAGTTGACTTTTGTGCACAGTTGACTTTTTATCAAATGAATTCCAAACTATGCAATTCCTCAGGAAATCATGTCATTGACCTAAATCAAACTTGATGGACATGTTCCATGGGTGTAATAGGGTATATTGAATCATGTCTTAGGATTTGGGAGCATGTCCAGGTCAAAAGTCAAAGTTACAGTTGACTTTTTCTGCGAAACCCTAATTGTGGTGCAGATGAAATTGAGACTTGTTGCTCAAACTTCTTGGATTAATCCATTGTTCTAAATGGATCAATATAGTTCATTGGAGACCCTCAAACCCTCTCTTGAGGTCTTGGCTCATGAATTGACCTTAAAGTCAACTTAGGGGTGAATTAGGTCAAGAAACCCTAATTCCTGATTTTTGATGAATGCATCCCCTGAGGCAAAATTGACTTGATGGTTGGGTCCATGAGGCTCTATGGAGTATATTAGGTTGTGTTTTGGATCCTTTGCTCATGCCCAGAGGAAAATTTCCCTTTGGAGGCCCTGATCGACCCAAACCCTAATTTGGTGATACTGGCGATCTTCAGGCTTGATCCACCTAGAAGGGAGCAGCTTTGTGCTTAATCCTTAGAGTGGGAGTCCTTTTGATCCTTTGTAGCTACTTGAGAGGTTAGACAAGTGGAAGATCATGTCATTCCTTTATTGATCATTTGTCTAAAGCTCTGAGAGGGCTATAAACCCCAAATTTGATTGCAGTGGATGCTCACCCATCTTTGGGGAGACTAATGAGGCAAGATGGTTCCCCCATATTGTGATGGTGATTTTCACAATGATGGGAAATCTTAGTGGTCAAAATTTGGGGTATGACAATGTTCATAAATATTGAACTTGAATGTTATCATATTGGTAGTTTGAGTGAGAAATCATCAAATGTCAATATGATAAATCTCACAACAAGTGTTCGAGAGAAACTTGTTGGGAGGATATGTGGTTATATTTATTGGTAACGAGTTCACACGCTTTATCGAGTTGATACGTACGAAACGGATTATCGGACACTAATCTTAGCATGTTTTTACCAAACCCTAAAACTAAATCTTTTTACCGTTGAATTCTAAATTTTATGCAAACGATCCGATTTGAAATTACCCAAACTCTTTGTTACTAAAAAGTTTGAAACGCTTTCGACTATTGAACGACAAGGCAATATACACAATCTCAGTGGATACAATAAAACACCCCCGAAATACTTTTCAACATATATCCTACTTCAACTTTGATGTTCAACTTTGGTCTTGAAACATCTTGGATCATAATGAAAAATGGCCTCAACGTTGGTGAAAAAGTGAAACAGATTCTGACTTGAAAATTTCACTAAGTGTTGGAAAAGTGGTCATTTTCATGTTTTTGTGATTTTGATCAATCCATAACTCAAAATCCATGAGGATTTGGAATCTCTTGTAGTTGACAATTTCGAAGTATGTAATGAGTGCTTTCATTTGAGCTTTGGATGGAAGAAAAAGGCTTTGTGGTTTGGAAGTTATGACCTTGCAAAGTTGGTACCAAATTACTTTTGTTCCATAACTTAGAAAATTTTAAGTTTCTTATGGTTGCCCCTTTTTTAAGTAACCCTATTTTTCTTGATTTTTCTTGATGGATTATGATCCAAACCATGAATTAACATTGTTTTTTACTTAGGGAGGCCATGTTTGTCAAGAAATTCAAAAAGTCAAACTTGATTTTTGACACAGTTGACTTTTTGTCAAATGAATTCCAAACTTTGTTATCCTCTATGAAATCTAGTTCTTGACCTAATTCAAACATAATGGATAGACTCCATAGGTGTTGTAGAGGGTTTTGAAAAATGTCCCAGGGTTTGGGAACATGTCTTGGTCAAAAGTCAAAGATACAGTTGACTTTTTCATCAGGAAACCCTAATTGGCCTAGATGAATTTGAATCCTTGTTTAGCTTATGAATCAAGTTCTTTGAATCAATCCAATCTTGTAAATGGATCAATATGATGTATTGGAGGTCTTCAAAATACTTCTTAAGGTCTTGGCTCATGTCTTTCTCCAAAAGTCAACTTAGGGGTGAATTAGGTCAAGAAACCCTAATTCCTGACTTTTGATTAATGTATCCCCTGAGGCTATTTTGACTTTATGATTGGGTCCATGAGGCCCATTTGAGCTTCTTGGATCATGTTGTGAAGTATTGGCTCATGCCTAGGTGAAAATTTTCATCTGGAGGCCTTGGTCGACCAAAACCCTAATTTGGTGACACTGATGATCTTGAGGCTTGATCCACTTGGAATGTTGCAACCTTGTGCTTGATTCTTGATGTGAGAGACCTCTTGATCCGTTATGGGTGTTTGAGAGGTTAGACAAGTTGAAGATAATGTCAATTCTTGATTGACCCTTTGTCTGAGTACTCTGAGAGGGTTCAAAACCCTAATTCTTGGTTGTAGTGAATGCTCAACAATCTTTGAGAGGATTGATGAGGTATGATGGTAAATTCATATTGTGATGATGATTTGCACAATGATGGGAAATATTTGTGGTCAAAATTTGGGGTATGACAGATACCTTCCGGCGTTTGCTTACCGAGAAGTGCTGTACTGACTTCTTAGTTAGGTCCTGGTAGCTTATGATGGAGAGCCGAGGAAGGCTCATGTACCATCTTAGGGCTACATCCTTTAAGGTTATGGCCATGAGTTTGCACTTCAGTGAGTCCGAAGGGGCAACTATGGCCCATCTGATTGTTGATGGCAGTGACATGCTCCTGAGGACCTGTCTTCCCATCATAAGAAGCTAATGATGGTGCTTTGAATTTTTCAGGTACGTGGTCATCCTAAATCTTTTGAGAGAGAGAGGTTGAGGTTCAAGAACCTCCTCCTCACTATCAACGTTAGCTTGAATTTGCTGCTGCAGCTCTTGTATACTATCTTGCAGCGTTTCATTCTATTGTCTCAAGGTTTCCATCATACCTAGTAGTTTAGCCATGTCTAGAGGATCTCCTTCAGAAGTCATGTCGTTAGTGAGGGATGTGGCCTGGGAAAGTTTTACCTAGGTCCCACGGTGGGCACCAAATGTTCTAGCCAAAAATGGTTAGACCACCAAAGGTGATAACTCTCCTTTTCTTTAGACAAAGAAAGCTACGCTGTCTATACTGCGGAGTCTGTTGAGATGGATATTTGGGGATTTGAGGCTATACAAGTGTTGTATACTGCCCCAAGAAGAATGTCTTGCTTAACCCTCATGCGGGAGCCCCATTAAATAGTCTTCTTATTAATACAAGACATTAAGATAAGTCTCTTGGCTTTCTGGCGTTATGTGGCCATCATTGTCATAACCTCCCTCCATGAATACAGGCTTTGAAGCTCTTGGTAACATTCGTATTGATGCGCCTCCGCCGTTACAAAAGTTAGACTGACATTTGACGAGCTTTTGTCCGACATCGGTGCCGGGTTGGTGGGGTGTGGTACCTGGCCTTATGAGAACTCGGCACGGTGGGAATTGGGCTCCCTGATCGGCCCGGATTATGTATGAGGCTTATCTTGCTCTCTTCATTGTGCGATCTTCCCTGCTACTGTAATTTGGTTCGTCCTCACCTTTATCTGACTACTCAACTCGGCATCAAATATATTTGGCATGTACAACTATCCTATTGATTCAGGTTCCGACTTATCATCAGTTACTATAACATCAATCCCTAAGCGAATTCGATCTTATTCGATTATAAGATCAATAATACAAGCTCAATCAATATCATATGAGTTATGTTCATGTTCACCGCATAAAACATGATGGCTTAAAGATTAGGCCAAGCTAACGAAGAAGCTAAGTTAACACGCGATTACAATTATGAACATGCATACAATCGAATTTAATCAATTCAATCCTATGAACAGTAATCAAATTAAGCAAATGAAAGTAATCGAATTAAGCAAATGACTTCATAGAAAATAATTTAAAGGAGTCAAAATTAAATTAAAATAAGAGTAACCTCAAACTGATGAAGTCGTACAATAGGATTTTGCCCTTGGGAATTAGTTCTCCATTACAGTCGTGCAAAGCAAAGAAAATTTGTGAATAATGTAAAGAAGGTAATGAACAGTAATGCCGCTGCTACTAGGTATAGGGAAGCATCAAATCCGGTTTCTAACCCAACTGGGTCAAAAAGCATAAAAAAAACTGACTTAAAATAAAATATTTCTAAAGTCTGAAACTTCAATGAATTATTCGATACTGTTTCACTCCGATTCAGCTCTAGGCCACAACAAGAAACTTGTAGCTCTCTGTCTTAGCTTTCCAACGCCTATTAGAATGCATCAATCCGATTCTCGTAGCTCCATTTACGGTCTGCACAGTGAACAAGTATCAAATGACTGTTAATGCTGAAAATAAGCTGCGAAAATAAAATAAAGCTAGAAACAAACTTAAATATGAAAACACATTAAAATAGTAAAAATACTCAAATAAAATGTAGGAATTTCTAAGTATAACAATGGAAGAATGTGCATGAATATGCATTGATTAGCGGGCAGGAAGACTTCGACTCGACATCCATGGCTGAGGAGAAAATAAAAGATTAGAGACATTCAGGATGAACCAAAAAAATAAAGGGTTCTGGACGGACCATGGAAGAATGAAAAGATTCAGGACAGACAAGAGAAAACTAGAAAAGTTCTAGATGGACCAGGTAAAATTAGGAATGTTCTGAACGAACCAGAGAGAATAAAAGGTTTCTAGACTTACCAGGTAGAAAGATAAGACTTTGGGAACACCAAAGATAAAGGAAAAGACTTTGGGCTGACCAAAGATAAAGGAAGAGACTTTGGGAGGACCAAAGATAAAGGAAGAGACTTTGGGCGGACCAAAGATAAAGGAAGAGACTTTGGGCGCATCTGTCGTACTCGACGGGAACCATTCGGAATGCTTCTAGGCTTGGATGGGTGTTCTATCTAAAGGATAATTATGAAAAGAGGGGAGGGAAAAGGAACGTAGAAAGTGCTCATGGAGGATTGGGGCCCTCGTACCTACATATCTTTATAGTGCAATGAGGAATTCAGAGCTCCGTAGTTCATGGAACCAGCGGGGAAGAAAGGAGAAAGGTGGCTCGCCAAGATTTCACAATCTTGTGCCTACGTATCCTTATAGTGCGATGATGATTTCAGAGCCTACGTATTTCGGAAAACGAGGACAGACAAAGAGAGAAACGAGGAAATAGTGTCAAAATCAAGAGATAGGGAAGTGGTGTCAAAACCAAGAACAAAAATCAAAGAAATGATGTCGAAACCAAGAGAAAGAGTATGAGATAGGAGCAAAACAAGGGTGTTTTAACCGAGATTCTGTGATTAACCCAAAAAGGGAAAATGACGACCATGTTGTGGACACAACAACTTGGTCTCTATTGGGGAACAAGAAAGGAATTGATATTTGTTGAGGATAGAAAGAAAAGATGAAAGTAAAGGCTAGGAAAAAGATGAAGATGATGAAAGAAATGTAAATTGAATAAATTTAGAAACTTTGCATTTAACAATAAACATGATGTTTCATCTGCCCTTACATTCTTTCAGTCATTTGCTCGTTTCTCTTAATGCTGATACTTTGAGTTTCTTTGTGAGATTTTGTAATACAAGTGAACACCCTAATTCAACGAAATGAACTGCTATATATACAAGTCTAAAATAACTACCCTCTAACGTTTCTTTCTCTTTGGTTCGCCACGTACAGTTCTGCATGTAGTTTGCCTTCCAACTTCCTTCATGTGTACTCTTAAGATAAGAACCCAAGCAGTTATCAAGATTTGAGCGTGACATAATCGCGCCCAAACAACCGCCACTTCGACCAACTTTACTACGATAGTGTCTGCCTAGTCGAAGCAATTGGTGTCGAACTACTTACTTCAACAACCAAAAAATTCTCTAAGTCCCAGAGCGTTGTTGAACCATTGTTCTTCCAAGACTTTTCCCTTTTTTGATGGGTCTTCCTCATTAGTTGAAAATCCCAACTAACACTCATGCATGGTACCAATTATTTTGCTGACTATGTCTCCACCATAGGATTTCAGCACAACACTCTGATCACTCTATCTTCATCTATCGGGGTGGCTCTGACATGGATTACATCTTACTTTGTGTTGATGACATCATCCTCATCAGTTCCTCTCATGACCTATGTAAATATACACTATTCCAAAAAAGACCTTTAGCAGCGCTTTTTTTGGCCTTTAGCAGCGCTTAAAAGCGCTGCCAAAGGTGGCGTTGCTGTAGGTAAAGGCAGCACTTTTTTCCTTTGAAAAGCGTTGTCTTAGGTCCCCCCTTAGCAGCGCCTTTAAAAGCGCTTTCGTAGGACCCCCATATAGCAGCGCTTTTTCAAAGAAAAGTGTTTTTGTAGGACCCCCTTTAGCAGCGCTTTTTCAAGGAAAAACGCTTTCGTAGGTCTCCTTTAGCAGCGCTTTTAAAAGCGTTGTTTTATGTATACGTTATGACCCCTTTAGGCAGCGCTTTTTTTAAAAAGCGCTGTCTTTTATAAAAGTGCTTTTTAAAAGCATTTTTTTAAAAATCAATTATTAAACTTGTATAATTAACATGTATAATTGAACATAATCCTTTATTTCAACATATGGCCTTTGATACCATTATAATTCAACACATAGGCCTTATACCATTATAATTCAACAATAGGCCTTAATTTATACGATTAAAATTCAACACATAAACCATAATAACCATTATATATACAACCCCAAAATAAGCATTACATATATAACTCAATACAAACTATACAACACCAATTTCATGCACCAATTCGAAACCTTATACACCATTTCTATCACCTATACATCAAATTCTAACACAATTTCTAAAACCTACCACAATTTCTAAAACTATTCAACAAATTCTCATTTCAACCATGTATTGACACCAATCCTCCTTTATTTCTTCTAATTTATCTTTCGTGTGGGTGGCACACTTGAATTAATCAAAATACTACATATAACATAATATGCATGATTTAGTTAAAAGTGATTAATTAGATGAAATATCCGATAATAAATCTTAAAATAAATTATAACTTATATATAAATCCATACCATGTTTGGAATCTCTATTTGTTCCAAATGAATAATTTCTTTCATGAATCTCAAGACACAATCGATACCATTACGCTGCCGAGGACACTACACATAGAAAAAAAGTATTAATATGTATCAGGATATATAGTTTAACTTGTGTTATCTGTAACGTCCCGTTTTGCCAATTTTATTTTATGGAGTCGTTTTGATTATTTTATTATTATTTTATTTTATTTCCGACTTTTATGTGAAAATGTGTTATTTTTCTTCGTGATTATATTTTATCGCGTTTTGGGATCGTTTGCGGGAAATTTGAGTGTAGGGGTATTTTGGGCATTTGGGTGTATTTTGTTAAGTTAGTAAAGAAAAGAAAAGTAGAAATAGAAGAAAAAGAAAAAAAATAGAAAGAAAAGTAGAAAGAAGAAAAGAGAAGAAAATAGGAGAAGAGACAAAAGAGAGAAATTGGAGAAAAGCTTGGGAAATCAAGAGAACAAGTTCTAGGAATCGATTAAATCGGGTAAGGGTGCGAAACTCGATTATACTATGATTGTGTATGATTATGTATGTTTGTGTGGAAGTTTTGTTGTTTTTTTCAAATATAGGTCGAAATGAGATAAACGAGTAGAAACCGATGTTTTCACGGATGAATTTCAAAATAAATTGCGTAGATTAGTCGTATGAGGTTAGGCCGAGATTATAGAAACTCGTTTGGTTGAAATCGGTTGATATTGTGAGTTTTGACATTTTTGGGTTTTGAAAATGTGAGATTTTGGTGAAAAATAAAAGTCGTGGAATCGGGTTTTTCTTGATCCTAATATGTTGGTATGTATTTATGTGATATTACCATGTATTTATTCGGAAGAAAGGAATTGAATCGGTCGGGTTTCCGGAGGGTTTTGTGTAAAGGCAGCAGCTGTTTTTTCTGGTTTTTAACAGGTGCAATCGATTGCAGCAGGATGCAAATCGATTGCACATGAAAAAAGGGCGAAAACTGTGATTTCTGGGGCCGTGCAATCGATTGCACACAGGTGTAAATCGATTGCACTCTGCTGTTCTTTTTCAAAAATTTGGTTTTTTAAAAGTTGCATAACTTTTTCGTCGTTTATCCGTTTTAGCTGTTCTTTATATCGATCTGAAGCTAAAAATATGTTCTATGATTTGGTGAAGAAAAATATTATTTTTAGCCAACTTTTGGCCGACTTTACCGATTAATCGTGAATAGCTATTTTTGATGAAATGTTGTGATGATGATTTATGGCCGAAAGGCAAGAAAATGCTAAGTGTGGTATTTGATGATATATGCATGATTGTGGATGTGTGTGTGCATGCAATGTTAATGCCATGAGTCATTGTATGCCAAGCATCATGATGTGCATTATTGAAACGTCCTGAGTGGCGGTTTGGTTCCTGATGGAATCTGCTATAACATCGTGTGCCTCGAAAATATGAGGCGCTGCCTGAGGACCTAAAGCGGTGGTTATAGACGATTGTGGGCTCCTTTGGAGACCTAAAGCAATCCTTAACGTCGTGTGCCTCGAAAATATGAGGCGTTTCCTGAGGACCTAAAGCGACGGGTGAACATCGTAGGCCCGACGGGGAGTTACTTGAGATTCTCAGTAACAAGCGATGGTTCCAATAGTTCCTGAGTGAACTGATGATGAGACATGAGACATTGGAAGTCGGTACCGCATGGCATGTGCATAGAGTCGTTGTGTCGGTCTATGTGCATTGCATAAATCATGAATTAATTGTGTGTGAATTTGTGAATGTGATTGATGATTGTATGGTATATGTGTGGTGTGTAATGGTATTCGATGCTTGAGAATTGTGCGGTATTATGTTATATGTGGTTGTGGTGAGAATGTGTTACTTGTACATTTTTGTGTTTATATATATAATTTTATTCAATTATATTATGGTTGTTTTTCTCACCCTTCTGCTGTTTTATAACGCTCTATGAGGCGTTGCAGATTAGAGCTGCTGGAGGTATTCCTTTTTGTGAAGCGTTGCGTCTTCATTATTTTGGTCGGTCGGCTCTGATATGTGACTCCGGGTAGTTAGGGTGGCCGCGTGCTATTATTTTGTATATCTGATGATATATTTTGGTTGTACATATGCTACCTGATGTATGACAAACTGTTTATATGTGTATATGTATATATGTTAATCAGATTTTAGATTTTCCGCTTTAATTCTAATTTCTGAAAAGTGGGTGTAAGGAACAAAGTTTCCTCTGTATGATTGCTACCCCACAGTTGCATATCATTATGGGCAGGTGTTGCATGTTATGTGTATGTTTGGTTACTTTGATGTGATTCCCCTTTCTATGCCGTATTTCAAATATACTCTAACGAATTTTCGAATTTTCTTTTACTTCTTTACTTGGTTGTTTTTGGGGGTATTAGATTGGGGGCGTCACATTAAGTGGTATCAGAGCTAGTCTGTGTCAGTTGTGTCTGTTGCATCTGGCATTTTGGGCGAGTTATTGTTGTGCGACAGTTGTGTTGAGCAAGTTGTTGTTTAACCATAGTTTCTGTATTTGGACGAACAGAATATGGCTGGTTGTAATGATGCTGCTTTGGCTGCTGCGATGGAGGCAATGGCACGAGCTGTGCAGGGTGCACCAAATGCTTCCGGAAATGATGAGTTTAGAAAGAATAAGCCGCCGGTTTTTAAAGGGAAACATGATCCGGATGGTGCACAGTTGTGGTTGAAAGAGATTGAGAGGATTTTCAGGGTAATGGATTGTGACGATGATGATAAGGTGAGGTTAGGCACTCATATGTTACATAAAGAGGCTGACGACTGGTGGATCAGTACTCGTCAGGTGTTGGAAGCTGAGGAGGAGGAAGAAGAGATTACTTGGGAAGTGTTTAGCCGAGAGTTTCTAAGGAAGTATTTTCCGGAGGATGTCCGAGGAAAGAAAGAGATTGAGTTTTTGGAACTAAAACAAGGTAATTTGTCTGTTGTTGAATATACTGCTAAGTTTGTGGAACTTGTGCAGTTTTATCCTCACTATGTGGAAGCGACAGCTGAATTTTCAAAGTGTGTAAAGTATGAAAGTGGGTTGCGTCCTGAGATAAAGCAGGCTATTGGATATCAGAGGATTCGAAGGTTTGCTGATTTGGTGGAATGCTGTAGGATTTATGATGAAGATAGTAAGGCCCGTTCTGCTCACTATAAAAGTGTAAGTGACCGGAAAGGGAAGCAACAGTTCCGTGGTGGATCGTATGTGTCACCGGTTGATAAAGGTAAACAAAGGAGTACTTTTGATCGTAGGTCAGGTGGAGGTGGTATGTCTAATTCTCCTAGGTGTTTTAAATGTGGTGAAATGTTACAATTGTGGGGAACCTGGTCACATTAGTTCGAAGTGTCCGAATCAGAAGAAAGCTCAGACTAGTGGCAAAGTGTTTTCATTGGCGGGAACTCAGACCTCAAGTGCAGATCGTCTGATAAGAGGTACTTGCTTTATTAATAATACGCCTTTAATTGCTATTATTGATACGGGAGCGACTCATTCGTTTATTTCGTCTGAGTGCGCGAAGAGTTTGAATCTTGTGTTGTCTGTAATGGATTTTGAGATGGTTATTGATACTCCAGCGATGGGGTCAGTAACTACTTCTTTGGTTTGTCTAAGTTGTCCTTTATCCATTTATGGTAAAGACTTTGTGATGGATTTAGTGTGTTTACCGTTGGAAGGTTTAGATGTGGTGTTGGGAATGAACTGGTTGCAATTTAACCGGGTGCACATTGACTGTTATCATAAGCTTGTAAGGTTTCCTTCTCTTGAGGAAGATGAAGACTCGAGTTTCTTATCTACTAAAGAGTTGAAGAAACTTTTAGCGGACGAAGCTCAATTGTTTGGTTTGTTTGCATCATTAACTGTGGATAGTCAAGTTTCTCTTGAAGTGTTTCCTGTTGTGTGTGATTTTCCTGAAGTGTTTCCTGAGGATATTTCAGATGTACCGCCAGAGAGAGAAGTTGAATTTTCGATAGATCTAGTTCCTGGTACTAGACCTATTTCTATGGCACCTTATAGAATGTCGGCATCTGAATTGGTGGAGTTGAAAAAGTAGTTGAATGACTTGTTGGAAAAGAGGTTCGTGAGACCAAGTGTTTCTCCTTGGGGTGCTCCAGTTTTGTTAGTGAAAAAGAAAGATGGGAGTATGCGATTATGTATTGATTATCGCTAGTTAAACAAAGTGACGATTAAGAACAAATATCCGCTTCCAAGGATTGATGATCTGATGGATCAGTTGGTTGGTGCTTGTGTATTTAGTAAGATTGATTTGAGATCGGGTTATCATCAAATAAGAGTGAATGAAGAGGATATTCATAAGACGGCCTTTAGAACACGGTACGGTCATTATGAATATTCGGTGATGCCGTTCGGGGTTTCTAATGCGCCTGGTGTGTTTATGGAATACATGAATCGGATTTTCCATGAGCATTTGGATCGTTTTATGGTGGTGTTTATTGATGATATGTTAATCTATTCTAAGTATCGGGAAGAACATGCAGAGCATTTGCGTATTGTTTTGCAGGTTTTGAAGGAAAGGAAGCTTTTTGCCAAATTGTCCAACTGTGAATTCTGGTTGTCTGAGGTGAGTTTTCTTGGGCACGTAATTTCAGGTAATGGTATTTCTATGGATCCATCTAAAGTAGAAGCAGTTCTACAATGGGAGGCTCCTAGATCCGTTACTGAAATTCGAAGCTTTTTGGGTTTGGCAGGTTATTACCGGAGGTTCATTGAAGGTTTTTCTAAGCTAGCTCTTCCTTTGACGCAGTTGACTTGTAAGGGCAAAGCATTCATTTGGGATATTCAATGTGAAGAGAGTTTTTGTGAGATGAAGAGAAGATTGACGACAGCTCCGATCCTTATTTTACCTAATCCTAATGAACCATTTGTTGTGTATTGTGACGCTTCTTTAATTGGTTTGGGTGGTGTTTTGATGCAGGAAGGTAAAGTTGTAGCTTATGCTTCAAGGCAGTTAAGAGTTCATGAGAAAAACTATCCTACTCATGATCTTGAATTAGCGGCTATGGTTTTTGTGTTGAAGATATGGAGGCACTATCTCTATGGTGCAAGGTTCGAGGTCTTTAGTGATCATAAAAGCTTGAAATATTTATTTGATCAGAAAGAGTTGAACATGAGACAGCGGAGATGGTTGGAATTCTTGAAAGACTACGACTTTGGCTTAAATTACCATCCTGGTAAAGCTAATGTGGTAGCCGATGCATTGAGCCGAAAATCGTTGCATATGTCCGCATTGATGGTGAAAGAGTTGGAACTTTTGGAATCGTTTAGAGATTTGAGTTTGGTTTGTGAAGTGACATCGGTTAGTGTAAGGCTTGGAATGTTGAAAGTTACTAATGAATTTTTGTTGTCGGTAAGTGAGAAACAGAAGTTGGATTTGAAATTCGTTGATTTGATGATGAATGAGAATGTGGATTTTAAGGTTGATAATTTTGGTGTTTTGAGATTCCGTGGTCGTATTTGTATACCTGATGATGCGGAGTTGAAAAGAATGATTTTGGAGGAAGGACACCGGAGTAATTTAAGTATTCATCCGAGAGCGAATAAGATGTACCAAGATTTGAAGAAGATTTTCTGGTGGTCTGGTTTGAAAAGAGATGTGGCTCAGTTTGTGTATGCATGTTTGACTTGTCAGAAATCGAAGGTGGAACATTTGAGACCTAGTGGTTTGTTGCAACCGTTGGATATTCCTGAGTGGAAATGGGATAGCATTTCGATGGATTTTGTGACGGGATTACCGAACACTCAGCGTGGGCATAATGCTATTTGGGTGATTGTGGACAGGCTGACTAAATCGGCGCATTTTATTCCGATTGGCATCAGTTTTTCTTTGGAACGGTTAGCTGAGATCTATATCAGTGTGGTTGTGAAATTGCATGGGGTTCCTTTAAGTATTGTTTCTGATCGAGATCCTAGGTTTACATCGAGATTTTGGGAAAGTTTACAGAAGGCTTTGGGTTCTAGATTGAGGTTGAGTTCGGCTTATCATCCGCAGACGGATGGTCAGACCGAAAGAACGATTCAGTCTTTGGAGGATTTGTTGAGAGCGTGTGTTTTGGAACAAGGTGGTACGTGGGACAGTTATCTTGCATTGGTTGAGTTCACGTATAATAACAGTTCCCATTCTAGTATCGGAATGGCACCTTTTGAGGCTTTATATGGACGAAGATGTAGAACGTCGTTGTGTTGGCACGAAACAGGTGAGAGTTCTGTGGTTGGACCGGAATTGGTGCAACAGACGACGGAAAAGGTAAAGTTTATTCGTGAGAAAATGAAAGCTTCTCAGAGTAGACAAAAGAGTTATCATGATCGGAGACGGAAAGATCTTGAGTTTTAAGAGGGTGATCACGTATTTCTGAGGGTTACGCCGGTAATGGGTGTTGGTCTTGCTTTGAAATCTAAGAAGCTTACTTCTCGATTTATTGGTCCTTACCAGATATCTGCGAGAGTGGGTGCTGTAGCGTATCGTGTGGCGTTACCGCCGAATCTGTCGAATTTGCATGATGTTTTTCATGTTTCACAGCTACGGAAGTATGATCCGGACCCTTCACATGTGATTCCGATGGACGAGGTTGAGGTAAGAGATAACCTTACGATCGAGGCATTACCAGTTAGTATTTTGGATCGCGAGGTGAAACGGTTGAGGGGTAAAGAGATTGCACTTGTGAAAGTGGCGTGGGGAGGCGCTGCTGAGGGTAATTTGACGTGGGAGTTGGAAAGTAGGATGCGGGAGTCGTATCCAGAGTTGTTTGTATCAGGTAAGATTTTCGAGGACGAAAATTTCTAAGTGGGGGAGAATTGTAACGTCCCGTTTTGCCAATTTTATTTTATGGAGTCGTTTTGATTATTTTATTATTATTTTATTTTATTTCCGACTTTTATGTGAAAATGTGTTATTTTTCTTTGTGATTATATTTTATCGCGTTTTGGGATCGTTTGCGGGAAATTTGAGTGTAGGGGTATTTTGGGCATTTTGGTGTATTTTGTTAAGTTAGTAAAGAAAAGAAAAGTAGAAATAGAAGAAAAAGAAAAAAAATAGAAAGAAAAGTAGAAAGAAGAAAAGAGAAGAAAAGAGGAGAAGAGAGAAAAGAGAGAAATTGGAGAAAAGCTTGGGAAATCAAGAGAACAAGTTCTAGGAATCGATTAAATCGGGTAAGGGTGTGAAACTCGATTATACTATGATTGTGTATGATTATGTATGTTTGTGTGGAAGTTTTGTTGTTTTTTTCAAATATAGGTCGAAATGAGATAAACGAGTAGAAACCGATGTTTTCACGGATGAATTTCGAAATAAATTGCGTAGATTAGTCGTATGAGGTTAGGCCGAGATTATAGAAACTCGTTTGGTTGAAATCGGTTGATATTGTGAGTTTTGACATTTTTGGGTTTTGAAAATGTGAGATTTTGGTGAAAAATAAAAGTCGTGGAATCAGGTTTTTCTTGATCCTAATATGTTGGTATGTATTTATGTGATATTACCATGTATTTATTCGGAAGAAAGGAATTGAATCAGTCGGGTTTCCGGAGGGTTTTGTGTAGAGGCAGCAGCTGTTTTTTCTGGTTTTTAACAGGTGCAATCGATTGCAGCAGGATGCAAATCGATTGCACATGAAAAAAGGGCGAAAACTGTGATTTCTGGGGCCGTGCAATCGATTGCACACAGGTGTAAATCGATTGCACTCTGTTGTTCTTTTTCAAAAATTTGGTTTTTTAAAAGTTGCATAACTTTTTCGTCGTTTATCCGTTTTAGCTGTTCTTTATATCGATCTGAAGCTAAAAATATGTTCTATGATTTGGTAAAGAAAAATATTATTTTTAGCTGACTTTTGGCCGACTTTACCGATTAATCGTGAATAGCTGTTTTTGATGAAATGTTGTGATGATGATTTATGGCCGAAAGGCAAGAAAATGCTAAGTGTGGTATTTGATGATATATGCATGATTGTGGATGTGTGTGTGCATACAATGTTAATGTCATGAGTCATTGTATGCCAAGCATCATGATGTGCATTGTTGAAACGTCCTGAGTGGCGGTTTGGTTCCTGATGGAATCTGCTATAACATCGTGTGCCTCGAAAATATGAGGCGCTGCCTGAGGACCTAAAGCGGTGGTTATAGACGATTGTGGGCTCCTTTGGAGACTTAAAGCAATCCTTAACGTCGTGTGCCTCGAAAATATGAGGCGTTGCCTGAGGACCTAAAGCGACGGGTGAACATCGTAGGCCCGACGGGGAGTTACTTGAGATTCTCAGTAACGAGCGATGGTTCCAATAGTTTCTGAGTGAACTGATGATGAGACATGAGACATTGGAAGTCGGTACCGCATGGCATGTGCATAGAGTCGTTGTGTCGGTCTATGTGCATTGCATAAATCATGAATTAATTGTGTGTGAATTTGTGAATGTGATTGATGATTGTATGGTATATGTGTGGTGTGTAATGGTATTCGATGCTTGAGCAATGTGCGGTATTATGTTATATGTGGTTGTGGTGAGAATGTGTTACTTGTACATTTTTGTGTTTATATATATAATTTTATTCAATTATATTATGGTTGTTTTTCTCACCCTTCTGCTGTTTTATAACGCTCTATGAGGCGTTGCAGATTAGAGCTGCTGGAGGTATTCCTTTTTGTGAAGCGTTGCGTCTTCATTATTTTGGTCGGTCGGCTCTGATATGTGACTCCGGGTAGTTAGGGTGGCCGTGTGCTATTATTTTGTATATCTGATGATATATTTTGGTTGTACATATGCTACCTGATGTATGACAAACTGTTTATATGTGTATATGTATATATGTTAATCAGATTTTAGATTTTCCGCTTTAATTCTAATTTCTGAAAAGTGGGTGTAAGGAACAAAGTTTCCTCTGTATGATTGCTACCCCACAGTTGCATATCATTATGGGCAGGTGTTGCATGTTATGTGTATGTTTGGTTACTTTGATGTGATTCCCCTTTCTATGCCGTATTTCAAATATACTCTGACGAATTTTCGAATTTTCTTTTACTTCTTTACTTGGTTGTTTTTGGGGGTATTAGATTGGGGGCGTCACATTATCAAGTAGCATTACTATTATAATAACAAATTATACCTCCAGTCTTATCCATGTAATGTTGTTTGCTTTGCTATTTGGTACCCGAGTTTGTCGTTGTGATCGGAATATTTGTATGGCTCTATCATAATATAAACGAATATTTAGAACAATCTCACATAAATAAAAAAATACACACGCGAATATTTAGAACAATCGCATCACTTACGTATCAATCATCTTCTTCGTCTCCGGGTATTTTGTTTGATCACCTTCTAGTGAATCGAGATAATAGACTATTTCTTTTTTCGGATTAATCGCAAGCAACAACCAGTGTCCACTATAAAATAAAACAAAAGTATAGATGGAAATGTTATACACAACATAAAAAAGCGAAAGATTATAATAAAGGAAGTTAGAATGAAACTCTTACCCATGGCCAGTATTATATGGTAAAAGATACAACTTCTATGTATCTTTGTTGGTCATAAATGCATCTACTAGGTGGCCTTTGACCGCATCTGTAGTTCGATCGATTAGATTTGCATTGACACAGTTGGGAGACAAGAAGGAGTATCTTTATGTCAATTGACGCGAGAGCATCAATTTTTCATACAAGAACCTGAAATAAAAACATAATCAACATTCGAATATTCATTGAAATGAGTAAATAAATTGATCAATTAATTAAATAAAATCGATGGATTACCTGATGTATGAATTCATAACACCGATGCCTAATTCAGAATGTGTAAATATCTGATCCAAGTCTTCTTTAGCAATTGTTTTTGAATAGGCAAACCCAAAAATACCTGCTTCCATAGGTATTTCACGGATACCACCTTCCATCAAATCCGTTGTGCCTATAATTGTTTCAATGCACAACCAAAATCGAGGAATAGAAGCTTTTTTTGGCTTGGCTAATTCTGGCTTCTTTTTCTTGCTCCCTTGTTGCACCTCTTGTGTAGGAATCTGAAAATCATATAAGTCATAAAGTTAGTAATCATGAAGCTTTTGAATTCGGATCATAGAATTAACATTTTCTATGCATATATATCAATGTACCTCTTTTTGTGATGAAACTGACTCGGTTTTGCCGCACAATCCCTTGATCTTTTGATTTGGATTTCGTAGGAGTCTAACAATGTCATGTAAATAAAATGTAGGTAAAAGTAAGCATAACCTAACTTATATGCAAGTAAAACATTTGAAAACTAAAAGGTTAATAATGGTTTTCAACATACCGAGTCATCTATGACGATGAGGTTTGACGGCCATGCAACATACCGAGTCATATACAACACTCTTAACTACCTTGACTTTTCTAATTAATCACTATTCTACAAATTTTACACATTAATCAATATTCTACAAATTATACTCTATACTAATTAACTTCTACTATTCTTCAAATTAATCATTAAACTAACTTCTACAAATTGATCACATTTTACACAATAATCACTATACTAACTTCTACTAATTAATCACTTTTCAAATTAATCACTTTTCTAATTAATCACTAACTAACTTCTACAAATCAAAAAATGAAAACCTAACATCAACAACTAATAATACAACAAATTTATCTCACAGAAACAGAAGAGAAACAATCAACAATGGAGAATATTAGGCATTTCCATTATTGGAGAGAAAACCAGAAAAAAGGAGAGTAAAAACCTCAAACGGCGGACGACGGTATGAGTAAGCAGAAACGACAGAGGGAAGCCACGAACAGAGGGAGTTTCGTTTGCAGAAACGATGGAGGACGGAGGGAGTTTCATTTGCAGAAGAAGAAGATGAAGAGAAACAGTGTCGCGAGAGTTAGGGTGAAAGAGAAACAGTCAAAAGAAAATAGAGGGATATCAGATTCTGTTTTAATTTTAATATTTTAAAAGACTTAAGGCAGCGCTTTTAGAAAGCGCTTTCTTATGTTAGTCCTTTAGCAGCGCTTTTGAGGTAAAAGCGCTTTCTAATGTGGGATTAATGAAAGGCCTTTAGCAGCGCTTTCCAAAAGCGCTGGCTAAAGTGTGTTGTACGAAAGCCCTTTAGCAGCGCTTTTCAAAAGTGATGGCTTATGGTATCCTTTTAGCAGCGCTTTCATAAAGCGCTTTCTAAAGTTCACCTGCCTTGGCCCTTTAGCAGCGCTTTTCAAAAGCGCTGGCTTATGGTATCATTTTAACAGCGCTTTTCATAAAGCGCTTTCTAAAGTTCACCTGCCTTAACCCTTTAGCAATGCTTTTCAAAAGCGCTTTCCTAGGACCCCCATATAGCAACGCGTTTTTCCTTCGTTTTTTATTTTTTTTTTAGCGAAACTTATAGCAGCGCTTCTGCCAAAAAGCGTTGTCTTTGTAGTGCTGCCAAAGCACAATTTTGGCGTAGTGATATCATGATGTGTCACGCTTCCAAGTTTGCAATGAATGATCTGGGGTCGCTGAGATATTTATGGGTATTATGCACCAAACATGCAGAAGGACTTTTTCTTTGACAGAGTACCTACGCTAATGACATTATTGGTCAAGCCGGCATGGCCTCATGCAAACTTTCTGCTACTCTAGTTGACACCAAGAAGAAGCCCAGTACCTCTGCCGACACTCCATATGACGATCTTACATCATATCAGAGTCTTTCAGGTGCTTTGTCATATCTCATATTTACCCATTCTGACATCTCATATGTTGTCCAATAGGTGTGTCTTCAAATGCATGCTTCATGCACTGAGCACATGCTTGTATTTCAGGGCACCTTACAATATGGTTTGCATCTCTATCATTCTCCGATCGAGAAACTACTTTCCTACACAGATGCTGATTGGGGTGGATGTCCTGACACTCGTCGATCTACTTCAGGTTATTGCATTTTTCCTGGTGACAATCTAATTTCATGGTCTTCCAAGAGACAACCCACGCTTTCTTGTTCTAGTGCAGAGGCTGAGTACCGCGGTGTTGCTATTGTGGTTCTCGAATCATGTTGGCTCCGCAACCTTCTCATGGAGCTTCATTTTCCTATATCCCATGGTACTCTTGTGTACTATGACAGTGTTAATGCTATCTACCTATCAACAATCCTTTTCAATATAAACGTACAAAACACATTGAGATGGACATATACTTTGTTAGGGAGAATGTCGCTCGTGGTAAAGCCTGCATTCTTCATGTTCCTTCCCAAAACAGATTCCTGATATCTTCATCAAAGGCCTCCCTAGAGTTCTCATTGATGATTTTAGAACTAGTTTAAACGTGTGTCAACCTCCCGCTTCGACTGCGGGTGTGTGATAGAATTTGTATTTATTTGTTAAAGAATATTTGCATATAAGTCTTACATCGACTATAATATATAATTAACTGGAAATCTCTCTATATATAATACAGTCTCTGTAGTAATATTCTCACACAATTTACTCAAATATCTTTTACTATCTTACATGCACCTCCATTTGATAACTTGACCGGTGGCAATAACGTGGAAGTGACGAAGACAAAGGGCTCCATGAAAAAAATCCTCTATTGAAAAGATGTTGCTATTATCGTGGTTGTTTAGAGATTGTTAAAAGTTTTATGTAATACTCTTTTATTCATTTAGTTTATATTACTTAGTTTACATAGAAAAAAAATCATTTCTATATTTTTATTTAGTCTTAAATTGTTGGAAGTAATGTCTAACCTGCACAATTAATGGACTTATTTTGATTGATTACATATTGCATTTATTAATTGTATGGTAAAAGTTAGATAGTTTTCTATATTCAATTTGCTTGATTCGATACACTAGAAAATGATCGTTTCATTCATATCCTAAACCTTCCATATTTTTTTAGATATATGATATATTGATCACACAAAAAAAAAAAAAGAATTTTTATAAGGAAAAACAAGTCTTCTAAAGAAGAAAAAATAATAACAGTCCCCGCACGAAATCATAAAATAGTACTACAACCCTTGGTCAATTTAATCTTTCAAAATATTAGGACAGATCAAGCCTTGATAAAAACAAATTATGAAAGACTACACGATATACAGACGCCTTGACCTTTCCTAGAAAATGCAAACAGACAACTTGACTTACGTTAAAATTGCCTCCTCTATAATTGAAGATTTAAAGAAAATATATATTTTTCTTAGTCTTTGGAATTTCGAGAGTTTGGACCATTAATTTTTTAGTTAAATCAAAATTGTATTAAAGAGATTTTGTCATGCTACCTTCCACTTATATCTATAATTGAAGACATAAATGATGTGTGATAATTAGGAAAGTTCAAGCCTTGATAAAAACAAATTAGGAAAGAATACATGTTATAAATAGGGATGGCAAGCAGACCCAAATCCGCGGGGCCCACCCGCACCCCAACCCGAGTCAACGGATGAAAATCTGAGTTGACTGGGTTCGGGTTCGGGTGCCACCCGATATTTCGGGTGTGGGTTTGGATAGTGTAAAACCCGTGCCCGAAACCACACCCGTTATATATATATATATATATATATATATATATATATATATATATATATATATATATATATATATATATATATATATATATATATATATATATATATATATATATATATATATATATATATATATATATATAAACGGGTGTGGGCGTGGGTGTTATTTTGCCACCCGAATTGCCTTTGGGTTCGGGTGGTGATTTCGGGTGCGGATTTGGGTAGTGTAAAACCCACACCCGACCCGACCCGTTGTCATCCCTAGTTATAAAGACGACTTGACCTTTCAAATAAAAATGCTAACAGAACTTGAAGACGACTTGACCTTTCAAACAAATATGCTAACAGACAACTTGAAGACGACTAACAGACAACTTTTTTTCAATAAGCAAAATATCATTAAAAGCGAGAACAAAGGGTTATCGAATCCGCTTACTAAAAAGAAACGAGACTGAGCTCGCCGAAAAGAAAATTACAACCCAATTACGCTTTAGGATAAAAATAACAAAGAAAACTTGCTAAATTCATAAAAGCTATAATTGGCTCGGATAATTTTCCCGATATAAGACCATCTCTAAACCACTTGCGTGAAATTTGCTTCATCTATAATTGAAGAATTATATATATATATATATATATATATATATATATATATATATATATATATATATTGAATTTTTGAAAAATCAATATAAAATTATAAATTTTGAAAATAAAATATAATTTAACACTTTTTTTTAAAAAGCCATATGTAAAATGGATTTTAAAAACATTATAACTTAACACCTATTTTTAAAAAAACTAGGTGTAAAAAGTATAGTTTTATAAAAAAATATGTGGGCCCCAAATATTTGGGGGCCAGAGCTACAATTCCTACTGTGTCTGCTAAAGGCCGGCTATATATATGGCATTTAAAGAAATTTGGGAGAAAAACTTATAAGAAAATAGATATGATTTCATATTTGTAGAAACATTTAAGAAGAAGAGAGAAAATTTTAAACTTAACTAAAATTTATTTTATTTTTAATTGAAATTAAGGGATGGTTGTGATATGAGGAGAAAATATTTTATTTTTATTTTTTAACTAATAAAAAAATTGTAAATGATTGTGCATATATCTAGGCGTCATGATTATTTCTATCTAAAATTTTTGCAAATTTTAGACCATTTATTAGAAAATTTGAAATTTCATTAAAGAATGAAATTTCAATTCAACATTATAGTGAATAATTTCTAGTTACAAAATCATACAAAGTTCTTACAAAAATAAGGTTGTCACACTCAACTTTGGCACCAGACTTTATTAAATAATTAGAAAATTCCAAATAATAAATTTAATAACTAAAATGAATACAAATAGTTAAATGGTTACATAATATCATAACTATAGGAAAAAAAAAAAGAAACGGCCAACTTAATTGACAACAATTTAATGGAGAACGAAAATTATATGTCCTAGTGATAGTGGTTTTGATAGCTTGCTTTTTAAGGGATGGAATTTTTAACCGTATGGATTGTTTCTCTGGTGTTGTTTTCTTGCCTGCTTTTTGTTTTTGGGTGTTTTATTGGCTTTCTCGATGAGTCTTGTTATTGTAGTGTGTTCAATTATTGCAATGCAGGTTCGGGATTAAATTTAATGTTTTCTATTTCTTAAATAGCGAGTTTTGTTAGTATTCTTTAAGATCAGAATAAAACGAACAGTGAAAAATAATATGAGCAAAATAAATAGAGGCAAGTAAGAGATAAAAGTTTAGAGAGGTGGCACTAATAATTCATCAAGATTCAACCGAACCTTGGTCTACTCCTCTACAAAAGAGTTTTTCTTGAGATTTCAACTATAATCTTGAACTTTTACTGATTATGTCCACAAACCTTCGATACAAACAAATCTAGAGACTTTAAAATGGATTATACCTAACCAAAAAGAATGTTTTTACCTAAGTTGAGCTAAGGAACCAATTAGAGATTTTCCAGGCTACTCTCAATAACCAAACATAACTTTTTCAGTCTAAGTTATATAACTAAACACAGATTTTTAGATTGATTAATCTCAAGAACCAAACATGATTTTCCAAAAATATCACACTCTTGAGATAAGTAACAATGGCATGACACTAGTACAAATTCTTCTTCACAAGTAGTTTTCACTCACAAGACACTGAGACAACTTTTGGTGTAAAGAAAATATTTTAGAGAGAGATAGAAGAGAGATAAATTCCAAAGAAATAGAGAAACTCGGAATTCTGGTGTGAAATGAAGAGGATAGGCGCCTCATTTATATAGGAGAAAAATTGGCTAAAAAAGAAAACGATCCATGAGCCAAATTAATGGTCGAGTTGATTGGGTCCTTATCCTAATCGATTGTATGCTTCAAATAATCGATTATTTGTGCCCATTTTGGAAAGTTTTGATAGAGAACCATTACCAATCATTAAGATTATGTCATAATAGATTATATAATCTATTGCCTTCTTCCAATCGATTCACTATAAGCCCCACTCGATGAGATAGTTTAAAAAATGCTTTAATTGAAACTGACAATTTCCTAATCAACTGGCTAACGCTTGAAAGCATTTTTAGGCATTTTGTTAGTTAAAAAAAGAGGTTTAAAAAACTTTTAAGTGTGTATGCGCGCGCGTGTGTGTGATTTTACTTAGTATACTTGGAGTTACTCTCCTACTTTCGCAAAACTCTGGTCACTCAAACAAACAAGACCAGACGAGTTTTCACACTTCTTCTATTTCACAACTTTGAGGCTTTCAAGATTCTTTTAGATACATCGATCATATAAGCACTTTAATGGAATCTTGTGTGTCCTACTTGATGAGGCTTGAGATGTATTTAACTTTTATTACCATCATCATAGAGTTGGAAACTATTTACCACCGAATTCAACAATCATCGGTGTTTTCGTCATCAAAATAGTATGAAGATTCTTAATAAGATCACGAGCTTCATGCCTGCTGTTGCACCCCAAAATTTTCCCTCACCTTTTTTTAAAACCCTAATTGGATTATGCTTATGCTTTGCATTCACAATCATACATTCTCATGGTTTCTTGAGGCATGGAATCAAGAAGTTCTTTGGAGCAAGATTTATATGTGCTGGGAGGTTGTCTCATTCAAGTTGAAACAAAGGATGAGTTCACAAGATCTTGATCATCTCTCTCCAAGTGCCATCATTCATCCATTGTAGTCAAGAGCTTCCTCACATCAAGGGCTAAGCTAGAAGTTTGCTTTGATAGAGGGTCATCAAGTTTCAAATTCATCCCAAGCCCTAAATTAGGGTTTTGGGTCAAAGTTAACACTACAACAAAAAGGACTTATAACATCTCACCTTAGACAGCGCTTTATTACAAAAGCGCTGCTATAGGTCAAAAACACGGAATCTATTAATTTAATAAAGGAAAAGCGCAAAAAAATATAAGACCTTAGACAGCGCTTTAGTGAAAAGCGCTGTCTAAGGCCTTTTAAATTTTTAAAAAAATTTAATGGAAAATATTAGACAGCGCTTTCCTTAAAAGCGCTGTCTAAGGCCTTTTAAATTTAAAAAAAATATAAGACCTTAGACAGCGCTTTTAAGGAAAGCGCTGTCTAAGGTCTTAAATATTTAAAAAAATAAAAACAAAAGCGCTGTCTAAGGCCAATCTTAGAAAGCGCTTTTAAAGCGCTGTCTAAGGGCCACCTTAGAAAGCGCTTTGTTGAAAAGCGCTGACTAAGGTCTAATAAAATTAAAATATATGAATATACTCAGTTTTCATTTTCAGTTTTGCGCTCTTTCTTCTCCCTCCCCTGTTGCGAACGGATACTTGCGAACCTGAGCTAAACCCTTGCCGTCGTCCACCGCGCCGTCGTCCACCGTTCCTCCCTCATTTCGCGACTCCGACGACCTTTACTCCACCGTGACCGTCTGTTCCTCTCTCATTTCGCGTTTTCGTCACTCAGTTTGGAAGTTTAAGAGTTTCAGATTATTACACATTTTATAAGGTATGCTGATAATGTTGCTGTTGATAATGTTGTTGTTGATGTTGATAATAATGTTGTTGTTGATGTATTACACATTTTACACGTTTCAGAGTATTACACATTTTACACGTTTCAGAGTTTCAGTTTGGAAGTTTCAGAGTTTCAGAGTTTCAGTTGATAATGTTGCTGATAATGTTGATAATGTTGTTGTTGATGTTGATAATAATGTTGTTGTTGATGTTGATAATAATGTTGTTTATGTTGTTGCTAATGTTGGACTGTTGCTAATGTTGATAATGTTGCTAATGTTGTTAATGTTGTTGCTAATGTTGGACTGTTGTTGGATATAAGAATAAAATATGTGCTAACTTCATTTTTGGTGATATAGGAATAGAATCAATATAATGTGTTAGTTTAGTTTGTTCTTGTTAACATTTTTCTACATTGTTAACTATTGCTATATAATGTGTTTGTTTAGTTTAGTTTAGGTTAGTGTTAGTGTTAGTGTTAGGTTAGTGTTAGTGTTAGTGTTAGTGTTAGTTTAGAACATCTATTATAGTTTGTTCTTGTTAACATTTTTCTACATTGTTAACTATTGCTATATAATGTGTTTGTTTAGTTTAGTTTAGTTTAGGTTAGTGTTAGTGTTAGTGTTAGGTTAGTGTTAGTGTTAGTGTTAGTGTTAGTGTTAATGTTAATAATGTAAATTCTTGAGGTTGTTGTTCTAAAGAACCGAAATTCAAAGCAATTTTGTTAATGAAGTTAATTGCTTTGAATTTCTTAGTTTGGACTTGTTATGCTAATGTTAAATTCTTTCTAACTGTTAGGATTAATAAGTAGGAAAACCATGGATAAAAAATGGATGGATGCCGATCGATTGTCCAAAGAGTACGAGAATGGGGTATTGGATTTCGTTAAGTTTGTTGTTCAACACGCTGACGCTGAAGAGCTCAATCGAATAAAATGTCCTTGCTTGGGTTGTTGTTATGTTGGTAGGGTTGACGCAGATGGGTTGAAATCGCATTTACTGATGAATGGAATTGATCGAAGTTATAAGTGTTGGATACATCATGGTGAGAAAATTAACGAGAATGTTGAACCGACGAGGAAAAGTAATACAACCTATGCTTCAGATGACAAAGACACGGAAACATACGATTGTGATCGAGTCGAAGAGATTGCAGAAGCAGTTGTAGAAGATCTTCATGATTGTCCCGAAATGTTTGAGAGGTTGGTAAGCGATGCAGAGAAACCGCTCTATCAAGGTTGCACTAAATTCACAAGACTGTCTGCGGTATTGAAGTTGTACAACTTAAAGGCGGGCAATGGATGGTCGGATAAAAGTTTCACAGAGTTGTTGGCCCTTTTGAGAGAAATGCTACCGGAAGATAATGTTCTTCCCAATCGAACCTATGAGGCCAAAAAAATGTTGTGCTCTATTGGCATGAGCTATGATAAAATACATGCTTGTCCAAACGATTGCGTTTTGTTTCGAAAGGAATATGCATCGTTAACTGAGTGCCCTAAATGCGGTTTGTCTCGATATAAGAAAAAATTGTCTCCAGCCAAGGTCTTATGGTATTTTCCTATAATACCGAGATTTAGGCGCATGTTTCGTAGTGAAACCGATGCAAGACACCTGACTTGGCATGCAGATGAAAGAATTATTGATGGAAAGTTGCGACATCCGGCTGATTCACCACAGTGGTCGAAAATTGATAATGATTATCCTGACTTTGGGGAAGAAGCAAGAAACCTTCGTCTGGCATTATCTACTGATGGAATGAACCCGCATGGTCTTCAAAGTATCTCACATACCACATGGCCTGTGATTCTTATGATTTATAACCTACCTCCGTCGCTATGCATGAAGCGTAAGTACATGATGTTATCTATGTTATTCTCTGGGCCTAAACAACCAGGGAATGACATAGACGTATACTTGACACCTTTGATCGAAGATTTAAAGATATTGTGGGAGAACGGTGTGGAGGTTTATGATGGATATAGGAAAGAAAGTTTCAATTTGAGGGCGATGTTGTTTGGCACAATTAATGATTTTCCAGCTTACGGGAATCTATCAGGGTACAGCATAAAAGGTGAAAAAGCGTGTCCTATTTGTGAAGATAAAACAGTTTCGAAGCGATTGGACTTTGGTCATAAGAATGTCTTTCTCGGTCATCGTAGATTCTTAAATGCCAAACATCACTACCGTGGGTGGAGTCAAGAATTCAATGGAGACACCGAAGAAGGTAGAGCTCCACCTATGTTGTCATGTGACCAAGTTTTTAAAAAGGTGAAAGATATGCGTACTGAGTTTGGCAAACCTTTTGCACATAAGGTTGTCAAAGGTGGGTGGAAAAAGAGGTCGATATTTTTTGAATTGCCATATTGGAAGTCTTTGTACGTGAGACATTTTCTCGATGTTATGCATATTGAGAAAAATGTATTTGAAAGTGTTATTGGTACGTTACTCAATATAAAAGGAAAGACTAAGGATGGCCTTAAAGCAAGAAAAGACTTGGAAGCGATGGGGATTAGAACTGAATTAGCACCCGTGAAGAAAGGAAGACGGACATATCTACCACCTGCTGCTTTTACTCTGTCTAGAAAGGAGAAGAAAATATTGTGTAAGTTTCTGAGTGAAGTTAAAGTTCCAGAAGGATACTCTTCAGATGTCAGAAGACTTGTGTCTATGAAAGATCTCACGTTGAAGAGTTTAAAGACACGGGACTGCCATGTTATAATGGAACACTTTCTACCAATAGGTATACGTTCTATTTTGCCAGTGAAAGTAAGAAGCGCCATAACTAATTTGTGTTTTTTCTTTAGGTCAATTTGTAGTAAGGTAATCGATCCCGATATCTTACCAACACTACAAAAACAGATAGTTATTACCTTGTGTGAGCTTGAAATGTATTTTCCTCCCTCTTTTTTTGACATAATGGTACATCTTGTTGTTCATCTTGTGAAAGAGACACAGATGTGTGGACCAGCTTATATGAGATGGATGTACCCTGCTGAACGTTATATGAAAATATTAAAAGGGTACGTGAAAAGCCGAAGTCGACCAGAGGGGTGTATTGTTGAACGATACATTGTTGAAGAAGCGGTTGAGTTTTGTACTGAATATTTGTCCAATGTTCAATCGATTGGACTCCCCAAAGCTCATATTTTCGAAAAAAAGGATGGTAAAAAATTAATTGGAAATAAAATTGTGACAGTATCAAGGGATGAACGGGATCAAGTGCATTTGTATGTTCTGCACAATGATAATGAGGTTGAGCCATATGTTGAGATGCACAAGGATGTACTCCGAAGGTTAAATCAGAACAGAAATGAAAATTGGATAGTACGAGAGCACAATCAAAGTTTCATACAATGGTTAAAGGATCATATTTATTTGAAGCGCTCTTCAGATCCTGCTTCAGTAACAGAAAGGTTGAGATGTTTGGCATATGGTCCAACTTTGCATGTGTATTCTCATAGCGCATACGCAATTAATGGATACACATTTTATACCAAAGAACAAGACGATAAAAGTACTATGCAAAATAGTGGTGTCACCGTCCTAGCTGAAGCAATGCACATATCAAGTATGAAGGACTTAAACCCCAAATATGCAAATCTGTCATATTTTGGAGTTATTGAGCACATTTGGGTGTTTGATTACGAGAAGTTTCAGATTCCAATCTTTGGTTGCAAGTGGGTAAATAGTAGTGGCATACGAATGGATAAGTCTGGATTTTTGCAAGTGGATCTTAATAGGGTGGGGTACAAAGATGAGCCTTTTATTCTAGCATCGCAAGCTAGACAAGTGTTCTATGTCACTGACCCGACGAGTATGAAATGGTCTATAGTGCTTCTATCTAACAAAGTGGTTGATGATAGCGGTGTAGATCAATGTGATATTGATGTTGAGAATGGGTTGAATAGAAATGATCAAGATGAGGATCTTATAGCGGATGGGTCATATATCAGAAATGACCATAACGAGGGAATTTGGATCCATTCATCCGTCCGCATTGATAAGAAACAAGTAATTCATATTCCAACCAAGAAAAGAAAGAGATGTTAGTGAAAGAGGTAAAATTTGTTATATACTTGACCGAAATATTGACGAAACCAAATGAGGTCCATGCGTATATACGCAACGTCTTTATGGACAACCAAGAAACGGAAAAGTTGTACTTTTTACCGTTTAATACTGGGTTAGATTTTCATTCTAAATTCATCTAACATATTTTTTTTTGTATTTTGACTTCGTGTAGAAAGTTTCTATCTAACACTTGTTTAATCTTACAGTGGACATTGGTTGTTGGTTGCAATCAATCCTATCCGCGGAGTAGTGTATTATCTGGATTCCGTAGGAAATGATTGGACCACATACCCGGATATGAAGGACTGTATTGACACGTAAGTGAAATTGTTCTAAATAGAAATGTGTATATTTATTTATTTATGTGAATTGTTCTAAATATTCATTTATATTTTATTAGCACTATACAAGCATTCCTAGAACATCGGGGAATCGACCACACCATTACATGGAATTATGTGAAGGTATATTAATTATCACATGTTTTATTATATTAGTGATGCTTACTTGATAAAACTTAGAATTTATCCATATTTTATTTTCATTTGTAGTGTCCTCGGCAACGCAATCAAATAGATTGCGGCTATTTCATGTTGAGATTTATGAGAGACACTATTTCGTTGGATCGAATGGAGATTCCACCCGATGTATGTATTTCTAACTTATGAGTTATTTTAACACATATCTCTCATATTGTCTAATGAAATAGTTAAAACTAAATCAAACTATATGTTATATTATTATGTAGTATTTTGAAGAATTCAGGAGTGCTACTTACACAAAGGCTCTATTGGATGAAATCAAAGAGGAGTGGTGTTAATACATTATGGAGCTCGGAATTTTACAAACTTAAGGTATAATATTATACTCTTACTTTAATTGATGAGAATTTTAATATGTGTAACTTTGGTTGGAGTAATGCTTTGGTTGGATGCAATTTTGGTGTATATACTTTGAATTGCAATTTTGGTATATATACTTTGAATTACAAACTTTGAATTACAATTTTGGATGCAATTTTGGTGTATATACTTTGAATTACAAACTTTGAATTACAATTTTGGATGCAATTTTGGTGTATATACTTTGAATTACAATTTTGGTGTATATACTTTGAATTGCAATTTTGGTGTATATACTTTGAATTACAAACTTTGAATTACAATTTTGGTGTATATACTTTGAATTACAATTTTTGGTGTATATACTTTGAATTTTAATACTTTGAATTACAATCTTTGTGTTTTCAGGACCTATAATGTAGATTGAAGCAATGTTTTGGTTGGATGCAATTTTGGTGTATATACAATTTTGGTGTATAAGTAATATGTGCATTGTAGAAAAAATGCTTTGGTTGGAAGCAATAACTTTGGTTGGAAGCAATGCTTTGGTTGGATGCAATTTTGGTGAATAAGTAAAATGTGCATTTGTAGAAAAATGTAATGATTTGTAATTATAAATAGGTGTATATACAATTTTGGTTTGTAATTTTAAATATATATATTGGTATGAAATGCCAATTTTGGATATATAATTTTGGTGTAGAAAGGCCAATGGTTTGAATTGCCAATTCTGAAAAAAATTGCTGGTTGAAAATTACAGGTCAAATTCTGGTTGAAAAAAGCTGGTAAAATTGTGGTTAAAAAAAAATTATATAAAATTTTTCGTACACCTTAGACAGCGCTTTTGGTGAAAGCGCTGTCTAAGGTCCACTTTAGACAGCGCTTATGGTGAAAGCGCTGTCTAAGGTGTACTAAAAAAGTCAAAAATGGAAGGTCTTAGACAGCGCTTATGGTGAAAGCGCTGTCTAAGGTGTACTAAAAAAGTCAAAAAAGGAAGGTCTTAGACAGCGCTTTTGGAGAAAGCGTTGTCTAAGGTGTACCAAAAAAGTCAAAAAAAGGTAGGGCTTAGACAGCGCTTTTGACGAAAGCGCTGTCTAAAGTAATCCATATAATGTGAAAAAGCGCTGTCTAAAGGTACCATAGACAGCGCTTTTCATTAAATACACGCCCCTTTAGACAGCGCTTTTGGTAATACCAAAAGCGCTGTCTAAACCTATAGCGTCGCTGGTTTATACAGCGCTTTAAAGCGCTGTCTAAAGGCTAAAAAAGCGCTGTCTAAAACCGTTTTTGCGCTAGTGTAAGTCGATATTGACTTTTTGACCTCAACATGATCCAGTGGTTTAATACATGGTTTAAGGTGTCCCAACACACCATTATGGTCCGATCATATGGTTTAACTAGCTTAAGAAGCTTAAGATATTGATAGATGAAGAAAATTGGTTCAACTGCCAAAAAGTCAATTGTTACCCAATGTCAAAGTTTGACTTTTGGGGCCTTTGGTCAACCATGAATTTTCCAAGTCAAGATCTTTGAAACATGAAGTTTTGGTCATGTTTAATCAAGAGGAACCATGAAAATCAAGAAAAGTGTGAATTGGAGGTATTTTGAAATTTTTCTAAGTACTAAAGAGCATGGTCATTTGTCAACTTTCCAAGGTTGTGGAGTTTGACTCATGCATTCAAAATAGCCAAACAAGGGCTGCATTTGAAGCTCATATTTGATACTACATAGTGATGGAAAGTTTGGACTCAAAGGAGTTTCCTAATGGGAGAAAATTGGAGCAAAAGTAAGGGTCTCAATATGTGCAAAAGTGGAAAACACTTAGAATTTTTCTAGGTTTCAAGACAACATTGATACCCAAACTTCATGCCTTCAATTTTGTGTCATGCAAGCCTCATCTAAAAATTGTTCCAACATGAAAGTTGTACATTGCAACAAGACCTTTCCAGGGATACCAAGTTTACTCCATTTGGATCATCCTACCCCAAGTTAGGGTCCTCCAAAGTGGACATCATGCAACATGTAGCATGCTTAGAATTCATGTCAAAATCTTGCCAAATTTTATTTACACCTCTTGATGTTGTACCACTTTATTCTCCTTTGGTCCCACCCTAAAAATCACTCCAAAACCTTGCCCAAAATGATCAAACTCTTGGCCTACACAAGGGAGGTGATTTCTACAAGTTTGGCCAAAAACGGAAAGTTACAAAGTGTGTTGTTGTGATTCAACTTGCTCAGCAAGTTGGTTCTCTTTGCCAGCTCACATCATACGAAATTTTCACCCTTATCCAACCCTAAAACTATGAGCATTGCCTTGGTTCCAAACCTATATCCAAGCCACCACCATGTGTATTTTTTATCTTTCTCTTTCCAAACCTCTTGCTTTTGTTCCAAACCTCCTCCCTACCCTAAAATGAACTTCACTATAAATATAGAGTCATTCTTAGAGCATTTCACAAGCTCTAGCATCCAAACTCACTCTATTCAAATTGTGTCCAACTCCCTCTGAAACTTGATTCCTTTAGAATAATACAAGCAACTTCAGTGCGATTTCTCTGCCCAGATCTCAAGTAAGACGTGTGAGGAAGCTATAGCAAGAATAACCAGGTCAAACGGAGATTTGAGGAAGGAGAACGAGATTCATTTTCAAGCCTCTCCACACACTTTTGAACAGGACCATTTATCAACTATTATCAATGATTTTTGTTGATAAATCATGAGTATTGATGTGTCGAATGATATCCTTAAACTTTTGTTCATTTATATTTCATCATCATCATCATGTAATAAGATAGTTTAAGTTTTGGTGTGTTTCGACTTTGCTCAATTTTCTCATTGACCGTGCCATATGAGAAAAAAATAATTGCGTATTCTTGTTCCTTGCGAAATTTTGGTTAAGAATGATGTGTTGCTTGGCATTTTTATGACATGTTTTGGAGCTCCATTTTTGCATTAATGGAGAAGATCTTGATGAACAACCCGCAGGTTCCTTGTGCATTCAGTTTTTTTTTGTTTTTTTCATGCTGATGCCACATGTAAGCATTTTGTTCGTGTGTAGATTAATGAATCATGATGTGGCTTTGTGCTTTCACTTGGAGTAAGGTCTGCGCGGAGCTTAAATCATGGCCCTTAGATGTTGTTTACTTGTTTAAGTATATAGCTCATATGGTTAATATTTGATCATTATACACCGCTTGATGTGAATCGCATGGCCCCGCGCGTGAGGGTGTATGGCATGGACCTGGGCAATTTTTTTCCTAAAAAAAAGCCAGCGATGGGCTTATTGATTGGGCCTAGTTTTCTTTTATTTGATGAACCTCTCTTTTTCTATTTCACCCCTGATTTTCATTTTATCATAACTTCTTTATTTTAAATGCTTTTTTAGGTTTTCTTTTTTTCAAATTGATTCAAATTTAATTTCCTTTCATTTTATTTGACTTATTTTCTGTTTAGCATTTATTTTAACCTAGTTATTGTTTGTTGGGTATTTTTGCACTATATTTCCATTATATTTAGTTATAAATAGGAATTAGGGTTAGTGAGTTTTGATTCAAGTTGATTGATGGTTGGGTGTTTCTCCTTGTTTAATTCTTGATTTATCATCTATTTAATGATTTATCTTGGCTATGGTTATGGATAAAATGTTGGTGGTGCATCTTTTGAGTTTGTAACTTTGATGGATACCATTGAAATTCATGTTAGGTTAACTTTTGATTCATCTTTGCTTGATTAATCATTTCTCATTGATTCTTATGATTCATGTTGGTTCCATCTCTTGATTTACATACATCTCATTACATCTCATGTGCTAACCATGTTACTTTGTTTTGTGAGGTATCTTTGAGGAGAATGCATCACTTGGACATTATGCTAATTTTTGTTCATCTTGTTGAACATACATGGTCCACCCCATTTACTTTTTCATGCTTTACTTCTCATTCCACCCCCCTTGGTGGGTTTATAATGCTTTCATTCCCCCATCACAATGTAATAGCTTAGGTTTTCTTGTTTTTCATCATTGATTGCTTGCTTGCTTGTTAAGAAAGATAAAATGAAATAGATTAGAAAATGATTTCAAAACAAAAATACGAATAAGACTTGATCCAACGTCAAGTCATTTTTCAAACTTATTAACTTGAATTGTTTATCATATCACACCTTAGGGTTTCTCCTCCTCATCTTCTTCACTCGTCTTCAATCATCCCATTGAACCCAAACTAACCTTGTATGCTTTCACCCTTGCAAGTCGATTACCTTGCGCATCGCCATCAACCTACCTTAATTATCATCACCCTTTTAACACATTCCATTTCTCTTCATACTCTCTTCCTAAGCAAAAACTTGGTCTTGTACCAAGTGCATTTTCAAGCTACTTTTTCAAAAAACTTGGATGGTTGTGGAGTGGTTAGGCGAAGGCCTTATCCTATCCCGAGTGTTTGACATTACCTTTAGGGTTCACTGTCTAAAAATACTTACCATCTAAAATAAAACATCGCTTAAATAAAAGAATAAGGTTCTCTTTGTATTGGACTAAAGAGAGAGGATTGAGTGAAGACTTATTCCTCTCCGAGTATTAGGATGCTCACTTTAGAGTGTGTAGTCTCGATACTCGTCTTTCAATATGAAGACGTGACTATATTCGCCACATCATTTTCAAAGCAAATCTTTTGAGATAAAGAATTGGGTACTACCCGCAGGGGTTCCTATCCGAAGACTTATTTCACCCCCTAAAATCAATCTTCACCAATCAAATGTGACATCTTACCTCGATGGCAAAAACTTAAGCCCTTTTCAAAAAGGGCAAGTTATTTCCATCCTACCACATAACAGGCTAAAGCATAAGTCTCCTTGTGTGCGAGCGGCAAAACCTATTCCTAGGATGTGAACGTTAACGTCGTCCATTAAAATCAACAAACCCGTGGTTCCATGAAATACAAACACTCTGATTCTTTATTGGTAAAAAATGACAATATTCATTCTCATACCACCATAATGTTGTGCACCACCTTCCCTAGACCTAAACACCACATCACAATTTTTTATGTTTTTTTACTTTATGATTCTTATGGGCTCAGCCCATATATTTTCCAAAAAATGTACCCTCCTTAGATCTAAGCACACCACATCACTTTTTTGTGTTATTAATTTAATTTATTTTGGAACTATCTTTTACTATGTTTGTAAATAATAACTATTTTTGTTTTTACTTCTTTTAATTTCGTTTGATTTTCTTGTTCTATTTTGTTTCGATTTAATTTTTAGTTTTATTATTGGTCGATGAACATCTAAATAGTCGTGGATTATCGATTCATCGACGAGAATCCATGACTAAAATTAGACCATTTTCTTTTCTATCTCATTTTGATTTCCATTTCTCTTTTGGTTTTGATTTTATTTTCAATTTCATTCTTGATCAATGAAAGTCTTTAATATTACGAATGTTGATTGGTTGAGGTTGTTTAACCTTCATTATTTCAAATTTGTAGTGAATGATCATTGAGATCATTTCCTATACTTTGTAGTCGTGATAGGTTGCCTTCGATTAATCGACAAAAGTTTTTGATTAAGACGAGATCATCCACTTTTCTTTTCGTGTTGCACGATTTCTTTTCGTGTTGCACGATTTCTCCATCCTGTTTTAGCACAAACATCTTACGCGACCTCCTATAGTATGATCTTCGTCATAGATTGTCCTACGATGGCTTAGCGCTAAAGTCAACCCGATTCATTCGATTGACAACAATTAACGATTGATCACTAACCATTAACTTTAACTTCTGTCAATATACTCTTGCTTTATTTTTCCGTCAATATATATTGCTCATATTATTATTGTTCATATTATTCATCTGTTCATATCATATTCATCATCATATCTTATTCATGCCTTGTTCACATTATTCAAAACACACTAAAACGATCGAAACCCTAAAAGACTCAATTGGTGGAATGTTGGTTACTTTTTCGAGCAACGGAGTGTGGACTTTGTACAGAAACCCTAGCATGGAGAACTTGTCTGATTCTTGCTCATGGCTTAGTTTAGGACACCCCGCACACACACGACTTCCTCTTGGGCTACCTTACAATGACCCCATTTATTTCGTTCAATCCCATGTAACTTACATGTACCCCGCTCCCATTTCGATGTACGCACTTTACTCGCTTTTGATTGTAGTTTGTTTACTAGGAGCACCCATAGGGACTAGCATAGACTAAACCATTTTCAAACTAATTCTCGATTCTTTGTTGAGCCATTTTCAAACACCCTCATAAATCGATTGCTCATTAGCAGTGTCCATCAACCTAATGCACACACTCGCACATTTCATCGTGATTTCATTACTAGGAGCACCCCTAGGTACTATGATCGATTCACACCTCTTTTCAAACCCTCGATTTTTCGTTGAGCCATTTTAAAAACAAACCTTTTAAGCCGAGTTCCTTTTACCTCGCAACCAATCTCTTCGCACGTAAATACAATCAAACCCTTGATAACGTCAAGCGGATTTTCACAATCAAATGTCAAAACACATAACAACTACGGAAACTCTTTTCAAGGTGAAAAAGAGGGGGATTTTCAATTGTTTGGGTGCGAGTTCTTTTACTCGTGTGTGAACAATTGACGCCTCTAAATCGCTTCCAACTCAATAACATTCAAACCTATCTTCCAACCACTCATCGTTCAAAACACTTTACAAACATAACCTCTTTCCAAGGTGAAATAGGAGGGGGATGAAGTCTTCTTTCTTTCTCCTCAATTATTTTGATGCGAGTTCTCTTACTCGTGTGTAAACAATTGTCATCTTTCCAATCAAACCTTTTTCTCAATCACTTAGATGAAAAAGAGAGAGAGTCAAGCCTTTGACTCACTCTCCCGATTACTTGGGCCCGAGGAGCTATTCTTAAGCTTCGAGTAATCGTCATCCAAACCAAACTTCAACACACCAAACTCCTTCTTTATGTGGTCGTATCCACGAACTACGAATGCTCTGATTCTTCATTCTCGTCCGAATGAAGATACGTAGGCACAAGATTGCGATAATCTTGGCGAGCCACCTTTTATTTTCTCCATTATTCACCTTTTCCCCCTTTCTTTTCATGGTCGTACCGACGAACTACGAACACTCTGATTCTTCATTCTCTTCCGAATGAAGATACGTAGGCACAAGATTGCGATGATCTTGGCAAGCTCACTTTTATTTTTTTCGCTATTTCTCACTTCCATATTTTTCCGTCATTCCGCGTCTACCTTCTACCTTTTATCCATCTTTCTTTCCGAACCTTTCCCGTATTCAAACTACGAGCGCTATGATTCCTCATTCTCATCCGAATGAGCATACGTAGGTACAAGGGCCCCAATCCTTGGTGAGCACCGTAACCTAAAACCACCCATTTTCCCTTAGCATCGAATCCTTTTATAGTACCTTTTCACATTAATCGTTTAGAAGAAAACAAATAAGCTTAGCTAACGTGCATCACAATTCGAATTAAGAGGTTCCTGTTGAGTACAACGGACGTGAGGGGGTGTTAATACGTTCCCCTCATGTAACCGACTCCCGAACCCAGAATGTGGTTGCGATGACCATGTTCTTATCTCTTTAAAAGTTTTCTCGATATTTTGCTTTCCCTCTTTTAGGATAAATAAAGTTCGGTGGCGACTCTGTCGAACCGCAATTTCTTCTGCGCCTTTTGCGCGAGGGTCGTATTTTCGATTTTTTGAGGTGCGACAACTGGCGACTCTGCTGGGGAAGATTGCTCCATGCAAGAGAGATTCAATCATATCTTAGTTCAAATTGTGAGCTTGTTAACTTCTCTTATTTGTTTTCTTCACGTTATTTATTTACATGCTTTCCTATTCCTTATATGTGTTACCTTTTGTGACATTTTTGGGCTTCTCTGCTTATGGGTACTTTGTGAGATGACTCTACACCCGAGTCTGAGAAAAATCCTAGGATTAGGATGATGGTTTTGTAGTAGAGACTTATGTGGTATCTTCCGCGTGAGGTCGATATGAAAACCCCCTTGGAGTAGATTCCCTTAGAAATGTTATTATTGTGGTGAGTCTTTGCAATGGCATTAATGTTTTCGAGCCTGAATCATTGATCCCAAGGACCATTACCCCGTTCAATCCACAGTGGTTGGTAGTGTTAACTCCTTTTGGGTTAATACAAACTCCTCAATCAGATGAGATCCCTTGAATGTATTACTTCCTGACAATAATATTTTTAACCTCGATCTATGACTCTGAGAACCCTACTTAGAACCCGTGTGTCAAATGCTCAAGCAACCAAAATTTTTGATCCAATGCTCAAATGATAGGTCTTGCTACATACTACAAGTTTGTCAACTACACCACATTCCAAATCTTCATGGATTTTAAGTTGTGGATTGATCAAAATCACAAAAATTAAGAAATGGACATTTTGACACTTAGTGTAAAATATGCCAAGTTTTTCAGCTTTGGACACCAATGTTCAAAGGCACTTTTCATTGTGATCCAAATAGATTCAATACAAACCATAAACATCAATGTTGTAGTATCTAATGTGAGCTTTTTAAAAAGTACAAGAGCCTCCCATGATTCAATTTGAGTAAAAAGTACAAGGCACCAGGATTCAAATTCCTCTTGCACAGGTAAGCTTGAAGCTCTCAAACTCCATACTCCATGCATCATAAATGTTATGCTGAGTTACCACCATGATTCTGCATGTGTATAGAGTAACAACCCTCAATCAATTGCATGTTATCTATCGTGTATAGGATTTCACTTAGTTTTTGCAAAAATTAGGGTTCATCTGTTCATCACGATATATCTCACTCCACACTTAAAATAAATGAAAATAAATGTCACCATCGTGTTCCTTGATAAAAAACGAGCAAGTTTGATGTTTACTTCGTTTGATTTCATTGCGTAATGAGGGAGATGAGTGAGCTTTTGCAAATTATCCATGACAGACACACACGAGGAAGAAGAAGGAGTCGTTGGTGCCCTTTTTCAAATATTTGAATTTTTAATTATTTTGATTATTTCTTAATTAATTTTAAAAATTCATATCTCTTTCAATTTTAATCTTTTTCAAGAGATTTTTTAAAAATAAATCCTTCACGCATTTAAATATTTTATTCCACACAAAAAATCAAAAAAAAATTTTATTTGTTATATATTTAAATATTTTAAATAATTTCCTTTTAATTGTTTTTTAAACATTAAAAAAAAATTATTTCTCTTGATTTTTCAAAACCAAATGAGTTTCAAACCATCATGTGAATAAAACATCCATTTTCAAACATTAATCAAAATTCATAACATGTTTATTAAATATATTTGATATTTTGTATTATTTTTATTTGATTTTCTTTGAAAAAATGCATTTTAAAATAAAATTAGGGTTTTTCCTTGATTTTAAGTCTTCAAACTTTCCTTCAATAATCATTTTGGGTCTCTATTAGAGTGTAAGACCCAACCCCCTATGTACATAAATAAATTTTCGACCTCTGCTAGAGTATAAGTCCCACAACGTCTTTCAGTATAGCGGTGCGATCACTGTTTTAAAATAAATCATATGGGCCTCTCCTTGAGTATAAGCCTCAATCTTTTGTTCATAAACTTTATTTTAAACAATAAACAACCTCCACGGTCCTCTCCTTGAGTTGTAAGCCCCATACCTTTGTTTTTAAAATTATCTGTCTGTTTTAAACTGGTACTAAGAGGAGCATTATTCTTGGTTAAACTGCTCTTAGACCACTTGGGTCTCTCTTTGAGTTATAAGCCTCAAACTTTCTTTTTTAAATCAAATTCAAATTCAAAGTTTTCTCAAAACTTTCTTCAATTTTGCAAAAGCCCAATCATACAATTGTAGTTAATACAACCAATCATAATACAATCGAGCCTCTCCTTGAGATGTAAGTCCCAAATCACCTTCTCAATGCATACTTGTATATATACCTGTTAATTCATATATATGTATATACTTGTACATACATATCTAGAGTTCCCTCAGCAGTTAGGTCATCCTCAGTTAACACTCAGGTTAAACAGTAGGATACTTATGACTTAGTTTAATCAACTAGTTTATTCTTATACAAAGAAAATCATTTCCCCATAGAGGATTAATTCTCGGTGAAACCTCTTTTGAATTTTTTCAAACCTCAGAACTGTTCAACAAAGAAAGGATTAATTCCCAGTGAAACCTTTCTTGAACTTTTCTTAGGCTTGGACCCACAAGCTTCTTAAAAATTCCGCCCATCCTCCTCTTGGGCTTAGTACAAGGACCCACAGGCTTTCTAGAAGCATCACAGCCTCCTCTTGGGCTTAGTACAAGGACCCAAAGGCTTCCTAAAAGTATAGGATATAATTCAATCATCTCTACTAGTTCAATCTTTAGGAAAGTCAAAACTCTAGAACATTCAATCAGTCAAGAATTGATCTTCATCTCTAGAACCCTCAGCCTCCTCTTGGGCATCATACAAAGATCTTTTTTCAACTAGAGTCTGCCTCCTCTTAATAGACTTGGGTAGTCTCAACCTCCTCTTGGGCTTCATATAAACAGACTTGGAAAGTCTCACTCCCATAATCTCCTCTTGGGCTTAACACAAGAATCCTCAGACTTCCTAAAAGCCTAGGATAGATCATAATCATCTTTACCAATACATCAATTCCCTGAAGAGTTAAAACCTCTAATGTATTCAAACTCATCTTTAGATCCCTCCTGACCCCAAACAAGGCTTGTCTTTCACCTTAAAATCCCTAGCCTGGGTCAGGTTACCATCAACAAGTCCCCAAAATAATCAGAGCCTCATGACATCTAATAATTAAACTCTTCTCAAATCACCAGCAAGAGTTAGTTTCCTTTTGGATTCCCCAACACAGTTTAGACCTTCTCCTGGATTCCAATAATCCTCAGCAAGAGTCGGGCTCCTCTTAGGCTTCATATAATGGTATTTTCTCAATCAGCCTCAATCTTGGGCTTTGTATAAGACAGATATATCACTTCCCAGTTGAGTCAGTCTTCTTTAGAACTACACTCAAACTCTTCAGCTTCACCATCTTGGGCTTTAAACAAGATACCCAAATAAAATATCTCTAGTGGAGTCAGTTTTCAACTTTTTTTAGCTTCAACCTTGGGCTTTGATCAAGGCACAAAATACATCACCCTAACAGATGAGACCATCAGTCCTATCTGTAGGAGGATATCCCATTTATACATCACATATCAAAACAAACAATCAAAACTTTTTCCAGATAATTAATGTAAGTGGCACACTTGTTGATTAAAAAATCCAAGCTGGAGTCCCTCCTTTATCATGGCTAAAATTTCTCTTTCATCTAACTGCTATAAGTGGTAAGCCTCTGGATTCTACACATCCAAGCCAATGTACCTCTCTTAGTATGAAAGATTCATAAAGGAAAAGTTCCATTGCTCTACACTGAGTTAAAGCTTCTTCCTTAATGACATTTCTCTTATAAAGGAAGATATGGCATTACAGGGTTCCACACATCCCAATTAAAGTAACTTCCCTTATAACCATTTATGATGAATAGGTGAGATATCTCCCTTTAGAGATGACAAATTCTCTCTCAATCAACTGTTAGCTTCAATCTTGGGCTTTAAACAATACACAAATATTCAATCAGATTCAATCTTGGGCTTTGAACAAGACACCAAACATTTTTTCTCCCATAGAATAGGAGGAACTACGGTTGCTCTGATTTCCCGAGTCTCTTTACGAAAATACGTAAGCATAAGTTTGCGAAATCTTAGCGAGCACACAAATTAAAAAATCTTAGGTCAAACACCATCCCAACAACATCAGAAAACCCAAAAAACAGCAAAAAAATTTCCTCAGTCCTCACAAAGGAGAAACTTTCCCCAATCAATAGTAAATAGACTTAAGAAAACATTTCAAATAGTATAAAATATATGCAAATAAAGGTTCCTATAGATTACTATAGATATTCTGGGTGTTAATAGCCTCCCTTTGTATAACCAAACCCCGATCCCTGATCTTTTCGCATTTGTTAAAGAAAACACTTGCACGCAGGGTTAGTTTAAGATATCTTCCCCTTCCTTTTAAGCTTCATAAGATAAATACATAAATCAAAAAGTAGCACTAAAAGCGGTTGTGGTCGTCACAAAAAAACCGACGCTACATTATCATCCTTTTGGTGGTAGCTAAATCCTGTCAATTCAACATGACCTTTATCCTTTTGGTGTTGGCAATTCTCAAAATCAGAAATTTCATATCATCCTTTTGGGGGTTGCCATTCATGTCATTTCAATTTAACCTTCATCCTTTTGGTGTTGGTGTTTCTCAAAGTGGAAAGTTTCTATAATACTTTTGGTGGTAGTGACTTGTGTTGTTTGATCTTACAGTCATCCTTTTGGTGTCGACGATCTGTGAACCATTGGTCTGTGTATCATCCTTTTGGTGAATGACAGCCTTTGATATTGTTTTGCTTACTATTATCCTTTGGGTAATTGCGAGTTTTGACTTCATTTTCATTCTTTTGGTGAATGGTCTGTGTGTGTGTATTTGCTTACTATTATCCTTTTGGTAATAGCGAGTTTTGATCTCATTTTTATCCTTTTGGTGAAAGGTCTGTGTGTGTGTGTGTTTGCTTACTATTATCCTTTTGGTAATAACGAGTTTTGACTTGTTTTTCATCCTTTTGGTGAAGGGTCTATGTGTGTGTGTGTTTGCTTACTATTATCCTTATGCTAATAGGGAGTTTTGACCTCTTTTTCATCCTTTTGGTGAAGCATCTGTGTATGTGTGTGTTTACTTACTATTATCCTTTTGGTAATAGCGAGTCTTGACCTTATTTTCATCCTTTTGGTGAAGGGTCTGTGTGTTTGTTTGCTTACTATCATCCTTTTGGTGATAGGTCCGTCAACCTTTTGGTGTCGGAGTTGTGTGTATTTTCTATCATCCTTTTGGTGATAGGTCCGTCATCCTCTTGGTGACGGAAACCAGTGTGTACTTACTATTATCCTTTTGGTAATATCGAGTTTTGACCTCTTTTTCATCCTTTTGGTGAAGAGTTTGTGTATGTGTGTGTGTGTTTGCTTACTATTATCCTTTTGGTAACAACGAGTCTTGACCTTATTTTCATCCTTTTTGTGAAGGGTCTGTGTGTGTTTGCTTACTATCATCCTTTTAGTGATAGGTCTGTCATTCTTTTGGTGTCGGAGTTGTGTGTGTTTTCTATCATCCTTTTGGTGATAGGTCCATCATCCTTTTGGTGTCAGAAACCTGTGTGTACTTACTATTATGGTTTTGGTAATATCGATTTTTGACCTCATTTTCATCCTTATGGTGAAGGGTTTGTGTGTGTGTGTGTTTGGTTACTATTATCCTTTTGGTAATAGCGAGTCTAGACCTCATTTTCATCCTTTTGGTGAAGGGTCTGTGTATTTGCTTACTATTATCCTTTTGGTAATAGTGAATTTTGACATCTTTTTCAACCTTTTGATGAAGAGTCTGTGTGTGTGTGCTTGCTTACTATTATCCTTTTGGTAATAGCGAGTCTTGACCTCATTTTCATCCTTTTGGTGAAGGGTCTGTGTCTGTGTTTGCTTACTATCATCCTTTTGGTGGTAGGTCCATCATCCTTTTGGTGTCGGTGTTGTGTGTGTTTTCTATCATCCTTTAGGTGATAGGTCCGTCATCCTTTTGGAGTTGGAATCCAATATGTACTTACTATTATCCTTTTGGTAATAGCAAGTTATGACCTCTTTTTCATCCTTTTGGTGAAGAGTCTATGTGTGTGTGTGTGTGTTTGCTTACTATTATGCTTTTGGTAATAGCGAGTCTTGACCTTATTTTCCTTCTTTAGGTGAAGGGTCTGTGTGTGTGTTTGCTTACTATCATCCTTTTGGTGATAGGCCCTTCATCCCTTTGGTGTCGGAGTTGTGTGTGTTTTCTATCATCCTTTTGGTGATAGGTCCGTCATCCTTTTGGTGTCGGAAACCATTGTGTACTTACTATTATCATTTTGGTAATAGCAAGTTTTGACCTCATTTTCATCCTTATGGTGAAGGGTCTTTGTGTGTGTGTTTGCTTACTATTATCCTTTTGGTAATAACGAGTTTTGACCTCATTTTCATCCTTTTGGTGAAGGGTCTGTGTATTTGCTTACTATTATCCTTTTGGTAATAGCGAGTTTTGACCACTTTTTCATCCTTTTGGTGAAGAGTTTGTGTATGTGTGTGTGTTTGCTTACTATTATCCTTTTGGTAACAACGAGTTTTGACCTCTTTTTCATCCTTATGGTGAAGGGTCTGTGTGTGTGTGTTTGCTTACTATTATCCTTTTGGTAATAGCGAGTCTTGACCTCATTTTCATCCTTTTGGTTAAGGGTCAGTGTGTGTGTGTATGTGTGTGTGTGTGTGTGTGTGTATGTGTGTGTGTGTGTGTGTGTGTGTGTGTGTGTGTGTGTGTGTGTGTGTGTGTGTGTGTGTGTGTGCTTATTATTATCCTTTTGGTGATAGCGACCTTTGACCTCATTTTCATCCTTTTGGCGAAGGGTCTGTGTGTGTGTTTGCTTACTATTATCTTTTTGGTAATAGCGAGTTTTGACCTCATTTTTATCCTTTTGGTGTAGGGTCTGTGTGTGTGTTTGCTTACTATTATCCTTTTGGTAATAGCAAGTCTTGACCTCGTTTTTATCCTTTTGGTGAAAGGTTTATGTGTGTGCTTACTATTATCCTTTTGGTAATAGCGAGTCTTGACCTCGTTTTCATCCTTTTGGTTAAGGGTTTGTGTGTGTGCTTACTATTATCCTTTTGGTAATAGCGAGTCTTAACCTCATTTTCATCCTTTTGGTGAAGGGTCTGTGTGTGTAATTACTATTATCATTTTGGTAATAGCGAGTTAAGTCGTGTGAGTCCACTATCATCCCTTTGGTGATAGGTTTATCATCCTTTTGGTGTCAGATTTTCTGTTATCATCCTTTTGGTGATAAAGACCGTTGCAAGTTATTCAGTGTTTACTCGAGGGATGACATTGATCTGTTATTCCACCTCCCAAGCATTTTCTTTCTTTTCGGACAAATTTGTGGTCTTCTTCATATCTAATCGACTTACACCTTGAAAGAATGAATGTTGTAGAATTTCATCTTACTCGGTTTAAGCCAATTAGATAGGGGCATCTGTCATACCCCAAATTTGTCCTATCTGTGAATTATCTTTCATCTGTACATCCATCCACTAACCATCATTCAGAAAATAAAAAAATATAGGTTGTTCTTGATCAAGGTGTTGATAGGTTGAATCGCGTGTCAGACAGGGTTGTTGGGTCAAGTCTCTGTGTAGCTTTGATTGAGGACTAGTGGTTTTGGCCTACTTTGTTTGATCAGACAAAGATTGGTCATGGATGGGGCATGCAATTCAAGTAATGGGGGTCTGAGCTTTCAGTTAGTGTTTTTGGGCTAATATAGGACAACTGTGCATGGATCAATTTATCAGGCTGGGTTAAATTCATATGTTTCATGGTGGAGAATAATATGGAATCAATTCCTAGCAATTAGGGTTTTGGTGCAGTTGCAATGCAGTCCATATCAAGTCATTATCTTTTGATTTCAGGGAATATTGGTGCTCATTTGATTCATGGCGAAAGTTTTGGTTTATCAGTGTTCAGGTGACAAGGGCAAGGTTGATTCATTTGTGGTTCGAGATTTTTACCTATTCAATGTTTAAGATTAAATCATGTTTAATCTCACTTCTCAAGACTTGAATCAAGGTTTTAAGTCATTGCAAGTTTTTTTTTTTTTAGGATCCACAGATGGTGAAAGGTGGCTTCAATTGGGTTCATTTCAATTTATGGAGCCAAGCACTACTTCATCCCAATTTAAGATGTGGAAAATTCAAGTTCAAACATTGTTGTCAACATGGTTCAATTAAAGTGGAGGGTGTGAATTGCATTCAAAAGCTCATATCAACTAAAGGCCTTGGCATTACAAAACTCTTTCAAAAATAGCACAAGTCCATATTATTACTAAGCCCATCATAAAAAATAAAGGCCATTACATTTCCATAAAAAAATTTAATAAAGCCTATAGCAAAAAATAACAAAAGGACCAAATTCTCAAGAGTCCAACCACACAAATTACACCAAGCCTCCATGAATTTTTTTTGACAATATTTCTTTAACTCAGCATTCCACACAATACACCTTCAAGTTACAATAGTTGCTGCTGATAATTCTATGTTAAGGCCAAGGATGAGTTTTCAATTAACTAGGCTGAAACGTGACTCCATTCACGTATACACCAAAACAGGACAAAAGCAAACTGTGCAGCTAGCCATGAGTTTTTAACACAAACCAACCATCTCGTGCGAGCTAGACCGTACCTCCACAATCATGAATCATAAAGCTATAACACTCATTACGCGTAGTGAAATCGAACCGGTATCTTCCTTCAGCCACAACACATGATATACACACAAACCATGATTCTCATACGTCACCACAACCTTCAGTCCCCCACGTATCGCACCAGCTAGCACCATAACGACGTGATTCACGCACTCCAAACCACAACTTACAGTTACTACACAATGATCGAATATTCCACGCACCCCACCTGCGATACACATCCAAACCACCTGCAAACGACAAAATAAGAAATTACGTCACAATTTGAAAACCGTTACAAACCAAAACGCAGCAATAATTCTTTCCATTCATTCCTCAAAATATCCTTCTCCCTCTCCTATAAATAGACCCAACCTCACCTCATTCCTGGAAGCTTCATTAAGCCAAAATTACTCTGCCAAAACTCCATCACAAACCTCCCTTTGCTTTAACCCGAATAATCTTCAACCCAACGACACTTTTTCTCCTTCAAATCACCCTTCACGAATCCAAAACAAACCTCACTAACCTTTGTTTTTCAACCCACTCAACAACCTTCAACAATCAAAAAACCCAAATCTAATCGAACCAAAAATGGAGAAATGGAGTAGAATAAGAATTGTGTGAAACTGAAACAAACAAATAACACAAACCTGAAGCATAACGAAGGAAGATTGGAAACGGAGATACCTCTGCGATTCACTCTTGGTTTCGCGATTTTCTTCATGGTGTGGGTTTGCTTGTTTAAAACGATGATGAAGAAGAAATGAGAAGGTTATTGTTGTGGTTTAATTTGCTCTGTTTCCTTTAGAAATGAGAATGTACTTGGGCTTTATGGCCCGTATTGTCATGTTGTTTCTTATCACCTTCATTTTTTTCACATATATAACCATGTTTCAATATTTTTGATGTTAACTTTTTTTTTGGATTTGGGCTTAAAGAAAGCCTGCTTTATTTTCTGCACTTCCTTTTTGGAGAAACATGACAATATCCATTCTCACACCACCATAATGTTGCGCACCACCTTCCCTATACCTAAACACCACATCACCATATTTTATGTTTTTTTACTTTATGATTTGATCAGTGCATTTTAATGCACGTTCTCTTATGTTTGTACTTAGGCATTTTTTTAGTTTTTTTTTATTTTACTGTTTTATTATGTTTTTATAATTAAGTCTTTGTTTGCCGTTAATCTATTTTCGCAGCTTATTTTCAGCTTTAGCGGTTATTTGATACCTGTCTATTATTCGGATCATAACTGGAGCTATGAGAATCAGATTTACGCGTTCTACCAGGCGTTGGAAATCTGAGATAAAGAGCTACAACTTTCTTGTTGTACGAAGAAGCTGATTCGGAGTGTAACAGGCTCGCATAATTCGTTTAAGTCAGGACCCGAATTCTTCCTTTAGGAATATTTAGTTTTGGGCCGGGTTTTATATGTTTTTCGACCCAGTTGGGTTAGAACCGAATTTTGTTATGCTTCCCTATACCTAGTAGCAGCCGTGCTAACGTTCAGAATGTTCTTTTCACTATTCACATTATGGTTTTTGGCTTTGTACGATTTAATGGAGAACTAATCCCAAGGATTAATCTGCTGTAATCGGTTTCCACCGACATTTTGAGGTTCTTTTAGTTTCCAATAAAATCTATTTTCTTTCAATTCTTCTCTGTGATATCTTGTTTTCTTAATTCAATTTATCTTAGGGGTTGATTGATTTATTTCGATGATTGCATATTCTTATACTTTAAATCGCGTTTGCTTAATCTGCGTATGTTTCTCGTGTTTGCTTAATTCACGGTTACTATATCTCACCCGTTTGCTTAATTTGAAAATTAAGAATATGTATCGTATAATATCAATTGCGTTTGTTTGATTTTTATTATAATCGAAAAGGGGATAGAAGTCTGCTTAGGAATTGGAAATTATTTGGATCGATGATAAGTTGGGAAACTAAATCAGCAGATTAACCGTTTAGCTTATTTTGATAATCACTTTTTTATAATCACTTATTTTCATTATTTTTTTCTATAAATCGAAACTTAAAACTCCCATAAACCTTTTCTTTAGTTGATTGAAATAATACAAGAATCCTTGTGAGAATGATACTCGAGTTGTCGTTACTGTTACTACTATTTTAAAAAATACTTGTTTTTAATCCCGTGCGCGACAGCGGATCAAATTGGCGCCGTTGCCGGGAGATTCTTGTTGATTTTAGCCAATTTTAGAATTTTTAGTTTACAGTTTTGTTATAGTTTTTTTGTTTTTTGTTTTTGCTTGTTGATTTTCAGGGTTGCAGAGTACAGTGGTAAGCATTCCAGCTTGTCAGGTAAGTTTGGAAGCTACTTGTTCGATTCGCTCCGAATTTTTTCCAAAAAATCAGAAAAAAAAATCGCTGCACAATACTCATTTAGAATAAAATTCTAAAAGATTTTGACCCTGAAAATCGCAAATTCCTTATTTTCCTATTTTATTTGATTTTTTTTCTATTTGCATCCAAAAAAATTTGTAGAGATTTATTCTGATTTAATTTGATTTTTAGTTATATTTTCATAATTTTTAGATTTTATTTTATTCGCTTTTCTATTTTTCCATTCTTTTTCTTAATATGGACATTGTTGGTATTTTCCTAATTATTGCTGCATTGCTGAATTAGTTATGTGTTTTCTTTTTGTTTGTTGATTTTTTTTATTATTAAATTTAATATGACTAACCAAAGAGAGAACTTGCTGCCCATGATATGAATTATAATGATTTATGTATTGAATATCCTGCTGTTACTATACCTTTCAAATTGAAATCTGGTTTAATACACTTGTTGCCAAGGTTTAATGGTCTTGCAGGTAAGGATCTGAATAAGAATCTGAAGGAATTCCAGATTGCGTACTCTACACCTTTCGGACCTTCACTAGAGGACATTGTCAAACAAATGGCTATAAATGATCTCCAATTTCAACAACGAACAGATTCTACTATTCAGGCTTTGCAGACACAGATTGGACAACTTGCCACTTTAGTGAATACCATGCAGCAAGCTCAAGAATCAAACCAACTACCTGCCCAAACAGTAGTAAATCCAAAAGAGTTACTGTTTGATTTAGTTAATGATACTTATCCTGAGTTGTTATCTGATTTTCCATCTTTATTAGATTATGATGATACTTACTCTTGCGATTTATGTACTGACACTAACGTTTGCTCTATTTGTACTGAGATTAATGCTGCCTTGCAGGGTGATGCTTTTCATGATGTCGTTTATGCAAATGAAGCTCTTGATATCCCGGCTGCCCCGACCATGCCTTCCATTGAACAACCTCTGTCCTTAGAGCTTAAACCACTTCTGGACAATCTAAAATATGCCTATTTAGAGAGGAATGAAAAGCTACCTGTAATAATTTCTTCTAACCTTGATTTTGATCAAGAAAATAAGCTTTTGCAGGTTTTGAAGAAACATAAGAAGGGAATTGGATGGACCTTGATGGAAGATGGAAGAAAAGCAGTGAGGCAACCCCTTAATCCTTTGATCTCTAATGTTGTGTAAAAGGATATCACGTTCACGTGCCCATTGAACACTTTTACTTATCGGAGATTCTTCTTTGATCCTGGAATAAAAGACGAAGGCATTCTAAAAATTTCAAAAACAATGGTCACTGCCCAAAGCTACTCCATGAGAGCCCCACTTTGGAAGAAGAGACTGTAGAAGAGCTCTCTTTAGGAAAGGCTGTTTATGCGATCATCTATCCACCTTGACTCCTCAGGTGTGTCCTTTCCTATCTCTCATCACTCTTATTTTATATTTTTGTTCTTTCATTGAGGACAATGTATGTTTTAAGTGTGGGGTAAAGAACCATTTCTTTGGTTTGTTTTCTTTCAGTTTTCTTTGTCTTGTTCTGTTTTCTTTAAGTGAAAAAAAAAATTTTAAAAATTACGTAGAAACACAATGCATCTTTTGAAATTTTTAGGCTATAGATTAATTTGAGGTTATATTGTGGAGACTTGAGAAACATTCATAAGATCGGTATCGTTTCAACACCTTAAGTCTCCCAAATATGGAAATCAATTTAAATACTTGTTATGACATAGCCTTGAGTTTTCATCCTTTAATGGCTATTAAGTAGTTTATCTAGCAGTCAGCACCATCTAGAAATCACACACTAAGTAATTAAGCTGATGCAAATAAGTGAATAATCTTGTGCTTAATAAGAAATCTAAATAGGAATCCACCTTTTAAGTTAGGTGACCCTCACTCGGTCACTTAGGCTAACGGTTGTGAAACCTTCAAAAAAAAAGAAAAATATATCGTTGTTACTAAAGTGGTTAATTTTAAATTGTTGGCAAGATATGGATCATAGTCACTAACAGGCTTATTTACCATGTGTGTGAATAGATAACGAGTTTAATGTGATTGCATTAGAATGAAAGAGAGCAAAAAGGAGGATGAGTAAGTTAGGCTTAAGCATAATAACATGATTCGGATTGGTTTGTATAGGAGGGAGGTTTATGATCGCACAATTGCGGATTTATGTTCTTACGATATCCTTAGTATGCAAAATTAGTACCTATCGATGCAATCATGGCCGAAGAAGAGTTTGTAGCCTAAAATGAGTTTCCGAATGCTATTGTTTTTTGTGAGTCTTGATACTATTTTGCTCGGAGTGCAAAAGTTCAAGTGTGGGGGAATTTGATCAGTGCATTTTAATCCACATTCTCTTATGTTTGTACTTAGACATTTCCTTAGTTTGTTTTGTTTATTTTACTGTTTTATTATGTTTTTATAATTAAGTCTTTGTTTGCCGTTAATCTATTTTCGCAGCTTATTTTAAGCTTTAGCGGTTATTTGATACCTGTCCACTATTCGGATCATAACTAGAGCTACGAGAATCGGATTTACGTGTTCTACAAGGCGTTGGAAAGCTGAGACAAAGAGCTAAAACTTTCTTATTTTACGAAGAAGCTGATTCGGAGTGTAACAGACTCGAATAATTCGTTTGTCAGGACCCCAAATTCTGCCTTTAGGAATATTTAGTTTTCGGCCGGGTTTTTTATGTTTTTCGACCCAGTTGGGTTAGAACTGGATTTTGTTATGCTTCCCTATACCTAGTAGTAGCCGTGCTAATGTTCAGAATGTTATTTTCACTATTCACAATTTTAGTTTTTGACTTTTTACGATTGAATGGAGAACTAATCCCGAGGATTAATCTGCTGTAATCGGTTTCCGCCGACACTTTGAGGTTCTTTTAATTTCCAATAAAATCTATTTCCTTTCAATTCTTCTATGTGATATCTTGTTTTCTTAATTCAATTTATCTTAGGGTTGATTGATTTATTTCGATGATTGTATGTTCTTACACTTTAATCGCGTTTGCTAATCCGCGTATGTTTCTCGGGTTTGCTTAATTCACGGTTACTATATCTCATTTGTTTACTTAATTTGGAAATTAAGAATATGTATCATATAATATCAATTGTGTTTGTTTGATTGTTATTATAATAAAAAAGGGGATAGAGTCCACTTAGGAATTGAGAATTATTTGGATCGATGATAAGTTGGGAAAGTAAAATAGCGGATTAACCGTTTAGCTTATTTTGATAATCACTTTTTTGTAATCACTTATTTTCATTATTTTTTCTATAAATCGAAACTTAAAACCCCCATAAACCTTTTCTTTAGTTGGTTGAAATAATACAAGAATCTTTGTGAGAATGATACTCGAGTTGTCGTTACTGTTACTACTGTTTTCAAAAATACTCGTTTTTTATCCGTGCGCAACAGCTGATCATGATTCTTATGGGCGTAGCCCATATATTTTCAAAAAATGTACCCTCCCTAGATCTAAGCACACCACATCACTTTTTTTGTTATTAATTTAATTTGTTTTGAAACTATCTTTTACTATGTTTGTAAATAATAACTATTTTTGTTTTTACTTCTTTTAAATTCGTTTGATTTTCTTGTTCTATTTCGTTTCGATTTAATTTTTAGTTTTATTATAGGTCGATGAACATCTAAATAGTTGTGTATTATCGATTCATCGATGAGAATCCATGACTAAGATTATACCATTTTCTTTTCTATCTCATTTTGATTTCCATTTCTCTTTTTGTTTCGATTTTATTTTCATTTTCATTCTTGATCAATGAAATTCTTTAATATTACGAATGTTGGTTGGTTGAGATTGTTTAACCTTCATTATTTCAAATCTGTAGTGAATGATCATTGAGATCATTTTCTATACTTTGGGATCCTGATAGGTTGCCTTCTATTAATCGACGAAAGTTTGTGATTAAGACGAGATCATCCACTTTTTTTTTCGCGTGGCACGATTTCTTTAGAGAATGATTCACAATATCATTTCTCCATCGTGTTTTAGCACAAACATCTTGCGCGACCACCTATAGCATGATCTTCGTCATAGATCTTGCTACGATGGCTCAACGCTAAAGTCGACCCGATTCATTCGATTAACAACAATTAACATTTGATCACTAACCACTAACTTTAATTTCTGTCAATATACTCTTGCTTTACTTTTCTGTCAATATATCTTGCTCATATTATTATTGTTCATATTATTCATCTGGTCATATCATATTCATCATCATATCTTATTCATGCCTTGTTCACATTATTCAAAATACACTAAAATGATCGAAACCCTAAAAGACTCAATTGGTGGACTGTTGGTTACTTTTCCGAGCAACGGAATTTGGAATTTGTATAGAAACCCTAGCATGGAGATCTTGTCCAATTCTTGCTCATGGTTTAGTTTATGACACCCCGCACACACACGACTTCCTCTTGGGCTACCTTACAATGACCCCATTTATTTCTTGCAATACCATATAACTTACATGTACCCCGCTCCCATTCCAATGTACGCACTTTACTCGGTTTTGATTGTGGTTTGTTTACTAGGAGCACCCATAGGGACTAGCATAGACTAAACCATTTTCAAACTAATTCTCGATTCGTCGTCGAGCCATTTTCAAACACCCTCGTAAGTCGATTTCTCATTAGCATTCGCCATAAACCTAATACACACGCTTGCACATTTCATCGTGATTTCGTTACTAGGAGCACCCCTAGGGACTAGAATAGATTCACACCTCTTTTCAAACCCTCGATTCATCGTCGAGCTCTTTTCAAAACAAACCTTTTAAGCTGAGTGCCTTTTTCCTCGCAACCAATCTCTTCGCACGCAAATACAATCAAACCTTTGATCCAACGTCAAGCGGATTTTTACAATCAAATGCCAAAACACAAAACAACTATCGAAACTCTTTTCATGGTGAAAAAGAGGGGGATTGAGCCTTTGATCTCTCTTCAACTGTTTGGGTGTGAGTTCTCTTACTCGTGTGTGAACAATTGACGCCTCTAAATTGCTTCCAACTCGATAACATTCAAACCTATCTTTCAACCACTCATCATTCAAAACACTTTTCAAACATAACCTCTTTCCATGGTGAAATAGGAGGGGGATGGAGTCTTCTACCTTTCTCCTCAATTGTTTGGGTGCAAATTCTCTTACTCGTGTGTAAACAATTGACATCTTTCCAATCAAACGTTTTTCTCAATCACTTAGATGAAAAAGAGAGAGAGTCAAGCCTTTGACTCACTCTCCCGATTACTTTTGCCCGAGGAGCCTTTCTTAAGCTTCGAGAAATCGTAAAACCAAAATTCAACACACCAAACTCCTTCTTTTCGTGGTCTTATCCATGAACTACGAACGCTCTGATTCTTCATTCTCGTCCGAATGAAGATACGTAGGCACAAGATTACGATGATCTTGGCGAGCCACCTTTTATTTTCTCCATTCTTCACATTTTCCCCCTTTCTTTTCGTTGCATACCCACGAACTACGAACACTTTGATTCTTGATTCTCGTCCGAATGAAGATACATAGGCACAAGATTGCGATGATCTTGGCGAGCTCACTTTTATTTTTTCCGCTGTTTCTCACTTCCATCTTTTTCCATCATTTCGCGTCTACCTTCTACCTTCTATCCATCTTTCTTTCCGAACCTTTCCTGTAGTCGAACTACGAGCGCTCTGATTCCTTATTCTCGTACGAATGAGCATACGTAGGCACAAGGGCCCCAATCCTTGGCGAGCACCATAACCTAAAACCACCTATTTTCCCTTAGCATCGAATCCTTTTATCGTACCTTTTCGCATTAATCGTTTAGAAGAAAACAAATAAGCCTAGCCAACGTTCATTACAATTCGAATTAAGAGGTTCCCGTTGAGTACAACAGACGTGAGGGGGTGCTAATACCTTCCCCTCACGTAACCGACTCCCAAACCCAGAATGTGGTTGTGATGACCATGTTCTTATCTCTTTAAAGGTTTTCTCGATATTTTCCTTTCCCTCTTTTGGGATAAATAATGTTCAGTGGTGACTCTGTCAAACCGCAATTTCTTCCGCACCTTTTGCGCGAGGAGATAGTCGAGTTCCCAAGTAACACGTACCACTGGTACCTTTCCTATCCAATCCATAACCTGCAAAATTAGAATTGGTGTACCAAACTAAATCGCAATCCACTTCCTTGGGGTACCATAAACCATTTTGTTGTGTGTCCGTGAGATTTCTTATGATGCGTTTGACTGCACTAAGATGTGATCCTTTCAGGGATGCTTGAAAGCGAGCACAAAGACATACAACAAACATGGTATCATGAACAGATGTAGTGAGATAGAGAAGAAAATGTATCATACCTCAGAATTTGATTTCTTGAACTCGTTTTCTGTTTTCGTCTTTGTCGAGTATACATGATGTTGACACTGGGTTTGCTATTAATTTCGAATTAATCATGTCAAACCTCTTTAATAATTCTTTGCAGTATTTGTCTTGATTTATAAAATTTACTTCCTTAGTTTGATGGATTTGAAAACCTTGGAAGAATCGAAGCTCCCCATCATTGACATTTCGAATTCATTTTGCATCATTTCAAAAAAGTTATATCACAAGGATTCGTTAGTAGCACCAAATATGATATCATCGACATAAATATGAGCTAATAAAATGTCATATTCGGTTTTATTGATAAAGAGGGTTATATCGACTTGTCCTGTTTATACGATCGTACTAAGCTCTAAGAGCCTGTTTTAGTCCATATAATGATTTCTTAAGCTTGAAAACATGATCGAGAAAGGTTGAGTTGATATAACTTGGAGGTTGATCAACATATACCTCCTCTTAGATGTAGCCATTAAGAAAATCATTTTTCACATCCATTTGAAATAATTTGAAATTCATGATGCAAGAGAAGGATAATAACATCCTTATGGATTATAATCTGGCTAAAGGAGCATATGTTTCAACAAAATCTAATCCTTCCTGTTAATTATATCCTTTTTTAATAAGTTTGGCTTTATTTCTTAAAACATTTCCATCTTTATCCAGCTTGTATAGAAAGACCCATCGGGTACCAATCACTAGATTATCTGAAGCTTTGGTAACAAGTTCTCAAATTTTGTTTCGTTCAAATTGATTTAACTCTTCTTTCATGGAAAGAGACCAGTGTTCATCTATGATAGATTCTTTGATTCCTTTTCGCTCAAAAAGCCACAAAGTTACATACCTTATTAAGGGATCGTCTAGTAGTGACTCCCTGAGAAATATCTCCAATAACATTTTGAACGAGATGGTCTTTAATAATTCTCAATTATTTGGGATGATCTTGATGATCTGAAGGAGTATCCATGTTTAATCCTAGACATATTATTCATTTGTGACTTCATTGTGACTTTGACTTGTCCTGTCTCTTGATTATTTTCCTCTAGATTTGTATTCTCTAAGATACCTACACAATCAATCACTTCTACTACTAATGGTTTATGGTTAGATTCATAAAAAGTAACATGAAATGATTATACTATTCTCAAAGTTATTTTTTTGAATACTCTAAAGGTTTTGCTCGAAGTGGAATATCCTATAAATATGCATTAATTAACTTTTGCGTCAAATTTTTTAAGGTTATATTTCCTGTTGTTAAGGATAAATCCCTTGCATCCAAAAACATGTATCTGAAAAATGCTTGGCTTTCTTCCTTTATATAGTTCATAGGGCATCCTCTTTAGAATTCATCTTATCGATACGCGATTCATGACATAACAAGCAGTCCAAACTACATCGGCCCGTATATATTTAGGAAGGTTAGTCTGGTTGAGCATCACCCCCTCGCATGCCCTGCTAGAGATATATTTTTCCTCTCTACTAGCCCCTTTTTATTGTGGAGTTCAATAGTGGAAAAGGTGTGTTGAATACCATTATTGTTACAGATTTTTTTGAATTCCTCATTTTGGAATTCTCCCCCACGGCTACTTCTAACGGATTCAATGCTTACTCCTTTTTCTTTATGGATAGCATTGGCTAGTTTTTGAAAGCCAACAAAGATATCTCTTTTATGAGATAAGAATAATGTCTAGGTATATCCAAAATAGTCGTCCATGATTACAAGAGCATGGACATTTCCACCAACACTTACATTTCTAGATGGGCCAAAAAGATCCACGTGAAGCAGTTGTAAGGGTCGATGAGTAGAAACAATATGTTTTTCTTTAAAGGAGGCCATTTCTTACTTTCCTTTTTGGAACACGTCACATTACACGTTCTTTACAAAATGTAAGTTTTGCAGACCATCTACAAGATCTTTACAGACCAACTTATTTAAGTGGTCCATGTGGATGTCATCTATTGTCTTATGCCATAGCTAATATTCATCCTCGTTATCAAGAGACATACATCATTTGAAGGAATTTTATTTAAATTCAATATTTAGTTTTTTCCACTTCTTGATCTCATAAATATAGTTTCATTTGATTTATATTTATAACCCTGCAACCAAAAGAATCAAAAGTTACATTGTTATCTTTATCATATAATTGACTTATATTAAGTAAATTATGCTTTAACCCTTTAACCAAGAGAACTTCCCCGATATTTTGACTAGGGAACTTACCAATGCTGCAAAAACGTCTAATTTTTCCTTTATTATTATCTCCATAAGAGACAAAACCTCCTTTCTAAGGAAAGAAGGAGGAGAATAAGGTTTTGTCACCGGTCATTAAATTTAGTTACCATTTAGCGTTATAGAATGTAAGCACTCTTGCAATAAAAGCTTAGATCTTAAATTTAGGTACCCATATCATCTTGGGTCCTTTATTGTTTATTTAATGAACAATCTTTTCATTTGTATTTATACTAAAGGCATGGGCATTTAAGGGAAAAGATAAATTCTTAATTTTGCGTTGATAATGTTTCTTTTTTTAAAATTATGGAGGATATCCTTATTTTATCTCATGACTTTTATTAATAAAACATGACATGGAAATATGACCTTCTTTATTACATTACTTGCATTTTAAGATTTTACAATGAGAGGTGGATTTAGCATTACAACAGTTACTAAAGTTCTTACTATTATTATTGGTTTCATTAAAGGTGATAAAAATACAAGAGAAATGGGGGCGGGGGGGGGGGGGGGGGGGGGGGGGGGGGGGTTGAATTGTGTTTTCCAAATCGTTTCTAATTCTGAACCAGAGTTTAGATTCTAAATAGAAGTTTAGAACCTAATGAGAAGTGCAACGGATAATGTAAGAAGAAGTAAATAGAAATGAATAAGAAGACACAAAAGTTATACTGGTTCCTCTCAAACTGAGAGTAGTCCAGTCCCCTTGCAGCACAAGAGATTTCCACTATAATCAAACTGATTACAACTTCTTATACACTCAAGTATAAGACTTTTCTACTCAGACTCTCATCCCGAGACTTCTTGCTTAAACCCCTCAGCTTCAAGACTTCCTTGCTTAGATCTCCAGTCCAAGACCTCCTGCTCAGATTCCACTGCTCAAGCCTAAGGAAAGAGACTTTTATCTAAACTGACTTTTTAGAGAAGGAATAACTTACAACAACACTTGATTAACAATGAGAGGTGTTCAAATATAATACAACACACTTTATCACAAAAGATTCTCAATCTATACAAGAATAAGAACTCCTAACAAATTAGCTTCTCATGAGTTGTTACAAGTTGTGTAAAGTTCGTGTATATTTCACTTGTAGTTGCAACATTATTCTCTTAGTTGATCTTCAATTATTCTGCTCCTTTTATAGCTGAAGAAATAGAGTCATTGCAGCAACTCAGCGACTATATTCTGATCAGATCATCTTGTACATCTTCTTTTCCAATAAAGCAGGTGTTGGAACTCGTAGCCAAGGAATTATCCACTGAACAAGGCCCTTGTCCAGAGAAATATTCAGTGAAACAAGTACAACAAGATCAATTGAAGATAATATCAACTATTCTCAAGTCCCGTGATCTCTGAGCTTTAGTTGACATTACTCAATTTCAGAGGCAAGTATAACACGCTTCTGATTCTGAACAGTAATGAAGATCTCTTTCTGATCAGATTCTCTCTCAAGTATATGATCAGAACCAAACCATGGTTACATCAGTGACATAACCATTTTTATTAAGTAAATATAATTTTGTACACATGAACCAGCTAGTTAGAAATCTTAATTACTTTACAAATACTTGTTATCATCAAAACCTTGGAGGATACATGGTATGAAAAAAATTTGTCTCAACAATCTCCCCCTTTTTGACGATGACAACCTTAAGTATATTAAAATAATTAGTTGCAGATTAATTACTCAACAACGTTTAGGGTCGGACCCCTGTGTCAAACAGTCTTAGATGTGAGGTTTGTAAGCTCCCCCTAAGTCATATCTGTGAAGTCTAAGAGGTGAGGTTTCTAAGCTCCCCCTATATACAATGATTAAATCCACTCCAAGATTAATCGAGCCACTCGAAAATTAATCTAGAAGAATACTTAATCCATTTCTCCCCCTTTGTTATCAACAAAAAGACAGAAAAAAAGATCGACTTCAGCGATTAATAATGGTTTCTAAACAATTCAAAACTGGACACCAGTTAGGAACAAGTTTGTCAACCAACTGAAGCTAGCGTGATTATACCTGAGTGAATCGCACACTCAAAGATACAACAGAGTCGCCACCAAACTTTATTTAGTCCCAAAGGACAGGGAAAATATCGATAAAACCCAAGGGGAAGAGAAACAGGTAAGGGGGTCAGTTATGCAAAAGGAAGGTACTAGAACCTTACGCATCCGTCGTACTCGACGGGAACCATTTTACTTGCTTCTAGGCTTGGATGGGCTATCTATCTAAAGGCTTCTAGCTAAAGAGAAAAAGAAAAAAGACAAAGGAAGAAAGTGCTCGCGGAGTATTGGGGCCCTCGTGCCTACGTACCCTCATAGTGCAATGAAGAAATCAGAGCTCCGTAGCTCATGGAACCAGGAAAGAGGAAGAAGAAGGTGGCTCGCCAAGATTTGCAATCTCGTGCCTACGTATCCTCATAGTGCAATGAGGAATTCAGAGCCTACGTAGTTCGGAGAACAAAGATAGAAAAAGAAAACAAAATGGTGTCAAAACCAAGAGCAAAAGAGGTAGAAAAACTCCACTGGGGAAAACAAAATATTGGTGTCAAAACCAAGAAAAAAAGACACGGGAATAGTAACAACTCTACTGAGGATAGGACAAAGAGATGGTGTCAAAACCAGATGATAAAGGAGCAGAAGAATATTAGTGACTTTACTGAGGAATAAACAAAGGGGATGGTGTCGAAACCAAGAGAATAAGGGAACAAGGGATATTGAATCGAGACAAAGTAGGATTCACTGAGGATTCAGTATATTAACTGACAGATAGTGGTTAACCGGAAAAAAAAGAGTATGATTTTGTGGGGAAAAAGAGGTTGGTGTCAACAGACGGATTGTGATGAACCAGAAGGGAGAGTACATAACCAAGAGAAGGTGTTTGACTCTGAGGGAATTTTGGTATATTAACTGATAAACATTTGTTAACCAAAAAAACGGGTGTAGAAACAAGCAAAGGTTGTAACCCAAAGGACGGGTGTGGAACCAAGCGAAGGTTGTAACCTAAAGGACGAGTGTGGAACCAAGTGAAGGTTGTGACCCAAAGGATGGGTGTGAAATCAAACAAAGGTTGTGACCCAAAGGACGGTTGTGGAACCAAACGAAGGTTATGACCCAAAGGAGTTCGGTACATTGAATGAGCAAATATTACTTGACCGAAGAAAAGGATATTTGAACTAGAGGAGGTTACTAACCCAAAGGTACGAGCATTTGAACCAAAAAAAGGTTACTAACTCACAGGGGTATTGGTTTTAACAGAAAGATTGTGATTAGCCAAGAAGAAGTGAGTGATTAACCAAGAGAAACTGATTAACTCAAAAGAAGCTCAGTATGTTAATAGATAGACTGTGATTAACTGAGAGAAGGGGAAATTGGTGTTTTAACTGACAGACAGTGGTTAACTAATAAAAAAGGGAGAGAACCAGGAGAAGGTCGTAAACTCCGTTAAGGGTTTGGTGTTTAACAGAAAAAGTTGTGATCAACTGAAGAAAAGATTTCTATTATGTTGGGGGAGAAAAGTACTCGGTAATTAACAGAATGGCTGTGATTAACCAAAGAGATAAATGATTACGACTCTAATAGGGAATTAAAAGACAATGATTACCCAAAAGAAAGGGTGTTGAACCAAAAAGAGGTTGCTAACCCAAGAGACAATGATCTTGAACCAAATAAATGGTGGTTAACCAAAGGAAAGATTGAAAGGGGCAAGAGTGATCAAGGATCCACTCGGCTGGAGGTTGAGAGACACTACAGTCTGGAGATAGAGATGATTATTCCAGGCACATGATCATTCATCCCCTACCCAAAATAATCAAAATGAGTGTAGGAATTCTCCACTCTTATCCCTTCTCTAGCACTCAGGGTATAGTGCAGAAATTGAAACCGACAGAGTAGCAGCGCCAACTTGTACAGTGCTCCAGTGCGTCGTGTAGACCTCCGACTCAGCAGAGGATTAAGAGAAAAAGGCTCTAAAGGATCCTAAAGAGAGAAGTTAGGGGAGATTGACTAATCGAAACAAGGTTTCGATCGATCGAACAGAGGGAATGAACAAGCCAACAATCTTTCTCACGAGTCGAAAGATCGTCAAGGCAAACGTGTGAAATAGTGATTATACAAAATTAAATTTGCTCAATGAAGAACAAACTTAATGCAATCAATAAGGCAGTACTAAATGTCAATTAGCATCCATCACTATTCATGTTATCATGTAAGCAAACGTGTGAAAGAATCAACATGATCATACAATGTTAAAAAATGCAAACAATTCCATAATCGATAAATCGTGCATCTAAAGTTTGTATACATGCTTCAAACAGAAGTTAAACGGCTCATAAAACATCCACAAATATCAAGCATATCAAGCCATGGAAGTTAAATGAGGAAAAAATATCAAACAAGCTTGAAAAAGCACAAAAATGGCATTTTGGAGCAGTGTTAATCGATTAACCACATATGGTTAATCGATTAACACCTTGAAATGTTCAGAAAAACACGTAAAACAGAGGTGTTAATCGATTAACCAGTTTTGCCTATAAACAGGTTAATCGATTAACATTGCACCAGAAGCAGAAAAACAGCTTTTCAAAAGCACTTCCAGCAACTAATCACTTATCCAATCATCCACATGTTATGGCATGCATTTGTACACAAAAATTACATCAAGTAGTAGCAATTAATCATCATGTAATACCCCGTATTTTAATTACTCTGGATAATATTAGTTGTGATCAACTGAGTTCTAGTGTACTCTGAGAAATTATCTGCAAAGGTAATTAGAGTAACGGTTGAGCTCAAAGAAAATCTAATTAATATTATTTGTCTCTGAGATATTTTAATATTTGGAACTTTAGAGACTTTTTGGGCAATTAGTAGTATTACAATTGATGATGTCTTACTATATCATTTCTTTTCCACTCATTTTCCACATAAGAGCAAAAGAAAGAAAAAGATAGAAAGAAGTTGGAGAGAAAGAAGGAGAAAGGAAGGAAAAAGGGATGAAAAACCTAGAAGAGAGAAAGATCAAGAACATCATCCATTCTTCATCAAATCATCTCATCTTCTTCATCATCGTCCTCTATTCAAGGTGGGTTCTAGATAGATGCCTTAGTTGGAGAGTTTCATGAGTTTTAGAGTTAGGTTGGAATTGTGAGAAAATGCTAAAATCATGAATCTAATGGATGAAATGCGATATAAATGTTGCTTAATGCTTGTTTTTATGATTATACTGTGTTTTGATTGTTATGTTAAGGATTGGAGGTGTTTTGAATGGGAAAACTATTGATTTTTGAGGAAGAACAGCGTTGTTGGGAAGTTGGGTTTTCCAGGGTTCGCCTAGCGAACCTGGGGCGAGTCACAGCGAACAAACTTTCGAGGGTTCGCCTAGCGAAGGTTAGCAAAGGTTCGCCAACAACGTTCGCCTAGCGAACTTTGTGCCTTTTCAGGGCTGGTTGGTTCTGCCTTTCTTCGCTAGGGTGTTCGCGAAGCGAAGGGCGAGGCGAATGTTCGCCAGGGAGTTCGCGAAGCGAACTTTAGGTCTGTTTTGTTCTGTTTGTCCATTCGCCAGGAGCTTCGCCAAGCAAAGGCTAGAGCGAATGCTCGCTGGGTAGTTCGCCTAGCGAACATGACATATCCTCCAACTTGTTTCTTCTATAACTTTTGAACTGTGACTCCGATCGGGGCGTTCTTGGTACCGACGGAGAACTTTGAGAATACTCTATCTAATGGAAGTGGAACTTATCAGTTTTAGTGCCCAATTAAATAATCGGAGGAAAACTAAGAGTGGTACCATTATGTTGAATTATCATATGTGATTTTATTGTGCCAATGTGTTATGTTGTGCTTACCCTACTGTTGTTTATCATAATTATGAGTGAATCTGCATGCTAAAATGAAATGAAATAGGTAGAGTGAGAATATTACCATTGAATTATGTTGGAACCTAGTAACGGCTAGGAAAGTGTCGAATACAATCGCTTTGGGTTTTGATCGCGTAATCGTAACCATTTATCTTGCAGTGTAGTTTCATGAGACTCGAGCTCATCCTCTGAAACGTATGCACAATTACTTAGCAGGTTTGATTCCCGCGTGTAGTACGAATGGAACCTATATGGTAAAGAGACTTGTGATGGTTAACAGGCCATGAGAAGTGACGGTTCACGATTAACAGGCCGATGATCCCGAATCTATTTCGTATGCCAAGTAACTACAAGGATCCATGACTCGGGTCGACTTCTAGACGTAGAAGCGAACGGGAAAAGGGGATGCCTTTGTAAGTTAATCGATTAGCGAGATTCTTGAGTTAACAGGCTCAAGATTTACTTTTGTACTAGTGTGAGTTAACAGACTCGCGAGTGTGGATCCATATAGGGTGTGTGAGTGCTCAAAGTCATTTCCCTTCGCTTTTGACTTGAGTTACGAATTGTTAGAACCTTGTAAAGCCGAGAGGACTATAAGATAGCGAACTCACTGAGATTTGATGTATCTCACCCCACGCTGTTGTTTACATCACAGGTACTATAGGTTCGGCGAAGGGTAAGGACAAAGTGGTTTGACTTTTCCTTACGAATCGTAGCTTTTGAGATGGCATGGCTTCCGCTATGGCATTTTATTTTGAGATCATTGTATTGATCTAGTTCTTAGTGTATTTTGGGACATCTTGTATATGTTATGCCGTAGACTTTAGAACTTTGTATTTAGGGCATTTAATGTATATAATGTGTTAACTAGGAACTTATGGTATTTCAGTACCAAATACTTGGATTCATGTATAATATATATGCTTTGATGTATGTGTGTTATGTATGGGTGTTACAGTTGGTATCAGAGCAGGTCATATCCTCGACCTAGCCATGAAATAGTATAAGTATTTCTTTCCGTTTCATATGCATTGTGTCGCCATTGGTCTTACGTGTCATATTTATGGTATTGAGCCTGATCAACTTAATCCTATCTGTATGACATTTAGGAACATGGCCGACGGGCGCAGAAACAATCGTGGTAGACCGAGAACTACTCCAGCAGGGACAAATCTGCCAGTGGACGAAGGGAATGCCCCTTTGTATCGATTCATGCAGCAGATGCAGCAACAGCAGAATCAGTTTGTGCAACAAATGGTATAGGAAATGGCTGGTGGCGTGCATCCTCCAGTGGTTGTTCCCGAAGCTACAGGGGGAACCTTTCGGGATTTCATTCGTATGAATCCTCCGGAGTTTCAGGGAGGGTTAGATCCAGTAAAGGCTCATGAATGGATATCCGGTATGGAGCGGATTTTCTTGATAGTTTAGTGCAGTGAGGAAAATAAGGTTGTTTTCACTTCTCACTTGTTGAAGGGTCCTTCCATGAGGTGGTGGGAGAGTGCTTCGGCCTTAATGACAATTCAAGAGGTACCGAAGGTATGGGAACAGTTTAAGATAAATTTTATGGAGAAGTATTTCCCAAGTTCCTTAAGGTATCAGAAGGAATTCGAGTTTCAACAGTTGAGACAAGGCAACTTGACCGTGGCTTCTTATGCAGAAAAGTTCGAGGTTATGGCTGCTTATTCTAGGCAGACTATGTATGCTCCGGATGAGAGGTGGAAGATAGATCAGTTTCTTTTTGGTTTGAGGGCTAAAATTTTGCATAGCGTGTCGCAGAGGGAATTCACTAACTATGCTGAATTGTTACGACAGTGTTATGTGGCGGAGCATAGCTTAAGGAAAGTACAAGCAGAAGGAAAGTTGAGTCGGGTGAATCAAAGTGATCGTGGGAGATCAAATCAACAATTTAGATCGAGACAACAAATGTTTAAAGGGAAACAAGTTCAGAGTTCCAGGACTAGTGCGCCTCCGGTATGCCGTACTTGTGGTAAGAATCATCATGGTAGGTGCAGTTTGGAAGGAATAAGGTGTTATCAGTGTAATAAGGTGGGCCATGTATCGAGGGATTGTCTTCAGAGGAGGAATCAAACACAAGGGAGGAATACCGGCCGAGTATATACTTTGGATGCGAGGAAAACAAAGGGTGACAACTCTTTGATTGCTGGTACGTGTTTTGTGAATGGAAATCCTTGCTTTATTTTATTTGATTGTGGAGCCACACACTCATTTGTATCGATGCAATGTGTAAAGCGGCTTGGGTTGCAAGCAGTTCCTTTGTCTCCACCCATGGTGGTCACTACCGCCATGGATGAGATGGTTGAAACACCTTTAATGTGTGAAAATTGTGTTTTATCTGTGGATGGAAGAGTTTTCCAGATTGATCTGATTTGCTTACCGCTTAAGAAAGTGGATGTTGTTCTGGGAATGGGTTGGCTTTCAGCTACTTCGGTATTTATCGGGTGTGAAGAAAAACTAATCATTATTCCATCCGTAGAGGTTACCCCAAATGATGTGTTGACTACTATTTTAGAAGGTACGGTTGGAATGATAAATTTCTTGTTTGAGGAGGAAAAATCCGTTCTTTTGATTCTTACTAAGGAGGAGAGTAGTAACTTTCAAGTTTTGAGTATTCCAGTAGTTTGTGAGTTTCCTGAAGTTTTCCCCCAGGATATCACTTCTCTTCCTCTGGAGCGGGAAGTGGAATTCTCTATTGACCTGATACCGGGAACGGCTCCAATATCCGTTTCTCCGTATCGGATGGCACCACTCGAATTAAGAGAATTAAAGGGTCAATTGGAAGAATTAATGGCTAAGCATTTTGTTCAACCAAGTGTTTCGCCCTGGGGAGCTCTAGTGTTGTTGGTAAAGAAAAAGGATGGTGGAATACGGTTGTGTATCGATTACCGTCAATTGAATAAGGTCACCATCAAGAATAAATATCCATTACCAAGGATAGACAATCTATTAGATCAATTGAAAGGAGCCTGTGTGTTCTCGAAGATTGATTTACGGTTGGGTTATCATCAGATTCGTGTGAAGAGTTCAGATGTACCAAAGACTGCGTTTAGAACCCGTTATGGTCATTATGAATTTTTGGTGATACCTTTCGGTGTGAGGAATGCTCCGGCAGTTTTCATGGATTATATGAATCGGATATTTCAACCTTATTTGGACCAATTTGTGGTGATTTTCATTGATGACATTTTTATCTATTCTCGTGATCCTCAAGAGCACGGAGAACACCTAAGAATCGTTTTATCTATCTTACAAGAGAGACGACTTTTTGCCAAGCTAAGTAAGTGTGAGTTTGGGATGTCGGAGGTTAATTTTCTTGGACATGTCATATCTCAGGGAGGTGTAGCGGTTGATTCATCAAAAGTTGAAGCAGTGATTAATTGGGAGAGACCGAAGAATGTGTCTGAAGTTAGAAGCTTCTTGGGATTAGCAGGTTATTATAGAAGGTTTATTAAAGGCTTTTCTCAACTGGCTTTACAAATGACAAGACTTACTCGGAAGGATTGTTCGTACGAGTGGGATTCGGCTTGTGAAAGAAGTTTTATGAGTTTGAAGGAAAGATTGACGACCGCTCCTGTTTTGGTTATTCCTGATCCTAGCAAGTCTTATGAGGCATATTGTGATGCATCAAAGATGGGATTAGGAGGGGTGTTAATGCAAGATGGACATATGGTGGCTTATGCTTCCCGACAGTTGAAAGTCCATGAAGAGAATTATCCAACGCATGATTTAGAATTGGCGGCAGTTGTATTTACTTTGAAGGTGTGGCGTCACTATTTGTATGGTGTCCGTTTTGAGATGTTTAGCGACCACAAGAGCTTAAAGTACCTCTTTGATCAGAATGAATTGAACATGCGTCAAAGGAGGTGGATAGAGTATTTGAAGGATTATGACTTGGAGCTAAAATACCATCCAGGTAAAGCGAATAAGGTGGCGGATGCATTGAGTAGGAAGGTGTTGCATAACGCCGAATTGATGATGCTAGAGTATACTTTGTTGGAAAAATTTCGAGATCTAAATCTTCAATTTGTTTGGACCCCTAATGGTGTGATTATGGGAAATTTGAATATCAATTCTACTCTTAGGGAAGAAATCCAACAAGAGCAAGGGTTAGATGAGAAGTTACAAGAAGTGTTAGTACAACCGGGTTTTGTGCGAGCTACCGACGAAATTATTTTGTTTAACCAAAGGATTTGTATTCCGAATAACACGGAATTAAAAAGGAGGGTTTTGGAAGAAGCGCATAAGGGTACTTTTACTATACATTCGGGGTCTTCAAAGATGTATCAAGTTCTAAAGAGGGACTATTGATGGTCCGGGATGAAAAAGGATATTGCGGTGTACGTATCGGAATGTGCGGTGTGCCAACAAGTGAAGATCGAACACCAAAGACCGGGTGGCTTGTTGCAACCTTTGGAAATTTCGGTATGGAAGTGGGATAGTATTTCTATGGACTTCGCCGTTGGACTACCCTGTACTCAGAGTGGTTATGATTTGATTTGGGTAATTATGGATCGGTTAACGAAATATGCGCATTTCTTAGCTATGAAGACTACCTACAAGGCGAGTCATCTCGCGAGGTTGTTCATTTCGAAGATAGTGAGATTGCATGGTATTCCCACAAGTATGGTTTCGGATAGAGATCCAAAGTTTACTTCGAGATTTTGGAGAGCTTTTCAACAAGCTATGGGAATGAAGTTGTGTTTGAGTACGTCAAATCATCCGCAAACGGATGGTCAGACGGAACAGACGATACAAACAATGGAAGATATGTTGAGAGCTTGTGTACTTGAAAGTGGAGGAAATTGGATAGAACTTTTGCCGTTGATTGAATTCTCTTATAATAACAGTTATCATGCAAGTATTGGTATGGCGCCTTATGAGGCATTGTATTGAAGGAAGTGTAGGACACCTTTGTGTTGGGCAGAAGTTGGTGAAGATAGAATGTTGGGACCCGAGATTATTCACGAAACTACGGAGAAGATTAGGATGATCCGTGATAAGGTCAAACAAGCACAAGATCGTCAGAAGAGTTATGCGGATAATCGTAGAAGACCTTTTGAATTTGAAGAAGGCGATCACCTGTTTTTGAAAGTTACTCCGATATTGCGGTTGAAAGGACCGTTTCGGTCGCAGAAGTTAAGTCCGAGATACGTGGGACCGTATAAGATTTTAGAAAGAATTGGTGAAGTAGCTTACAGATTGGCCTTACCGTCTTCTCTGTCGGACATGCACGACGTTTTTCATGTGTCTCAGCTTCGAAAATTTGTCCCAGATCCTCTTCAGCCAATTTTACCAGATACAATTGAGATAGAAGCAGATTTAAGGTTTGACCCTCAATCGAGTCGTATCACAGGAAGAGAAACTAAGGTGTTAAGGAATAAAGAGATCCCTCTTGTTAAGGTCCAGTGGGATGAGACGCATCCGGGAGATGCAACTTGGGAATTGGAATCGGAGATGCGGGAGGTCTATCTTCATATTTTCAGGTAATTGTTTTAAATTCGTGGGAGAATTTCTATTTAAGGGGGGGGGGAGGATGTAATACCCCGTATTTTAATTACTCTGGATAATATTAGTTGTGATCAACTGAGTTCCAGTGTACTCTGAGAAATTATCTGCAAAGGTAATTAGAGTAACGGTTGAGCTCAGAGCAAATCTAATTAATATCGTTACTCTAATTAATATTATCTGTCTCTGAGATATTTTAATATTTGGAACTTTAGAGACTTTTTGGGCAATTAGTAGTATTACAATTGATGATGTCTTACTATATCATTTCTTTTCCACTCCTTTTCCACATAAGAGCAAAAGAAAGAAAAAGATAGAAAGAAGGAGAAAGGAAGGAAAAAGAGAAGATAAACCTAGAAGAGAGAAAGATTAAGAACATCATCCATTCTTCATCAAATCATCTCATCTTCTTCATCATCATCCTCTATTCAAGGTGGGTTCTAGATAGATGCCTTAGTTGTAGAGTTTCATGAGTTTTAGAGTTAGGTTGGAATTGTGAGAAAATGCTAAAATCATGAATCTAACGGATGAAATGTGATATAAATGTTGTTTAATGCTTGTTGTTATGATTATACTGTGTTTTGATTGTTATGTTAAGGATTGGAGGTGTTTTGAATGGGAAAACTATTGATTTTTGAGGAAGAACAACGCTGTTGGGAAGTTGGGTTTTCCAGAGTTCGCCTAGCGAACCTGGGGCGAGTCATAGTGAACAAACTTTCGAGGATTCGCCTAGCGAACCTGGCAGCGAAGGTTAGCGAAGGTTCGCCAACGACGTTCGCCTAGCGAACTTTGTGCCTTTTCAGGGCTGGTTGGTTCTGCCTTGCTTCGCTAGGGTGTTCGCGAAGCGAAGGGCGAGGTGGATGTTCGCCAGGGAGTTTGCGAAGCGAACTTTAGGTCTGTTTTGTTCTGTTTGTCCATTCGCCAGGAGCTTCGCCAAGCGAAGGCTGGAGCGAATGCTCGCTGGGTAGTTCCCCTAGCGAACATGACAGATCCTCCAACTTGTTTCTTCTATAACTTTTGAACCGTGACTCCGATCGGGGCGTTCTTGGTACCGTCGGAGAACTTTTAGAATACTCTATCTAATGGAAGTGGAACTTATCGGTTTTAGTGCCCGATTAAATAATTGGAGGAAAACTAAGAGTGGTACCATTATGTTGAATTATCATATGTGATTTTATTGTGCCAATGTGTTATGTTGTGCTCACCCTACTGTTGTTTATCATAATTGTGAGTGAATCTGCATGCTAAAATGAAATGAAATAGGTAGAGTGAGAATATTACCATTGAATTATGTTGGAACCTAGTAACAGCTATGAAAGTGTCGAATACAATCGCGTTGGGTTTTGATCGCGTAATCGTAACCATTTATCTTGCGGTGTAGTTTCATGAGACTCGAGTTCCTCCTCTGAAATGTATGGACAATTACTTGGCATGTTTGATTCCCGCGTGTAGTACGAATGGAACCTATATTGTAAACAGATTTGTGATGGTTAATAGGCCATGAGAAGTGACGGTTCACGGTTAACAGGCAGATGATCCCAAATCCATTTCGTATGCCAAGTAACTACAAGGATCCATGACTCTGGTCGACTTCTAGACATAGAAGCAGACGGGAAAAGGGGATACCTTGGTAAGGTTATCGATTAGCGAGATTCTTGAGTTAACAGGCTCAGGACTTACTTTTGTACTAGTGTGAGTTAACAGACTCACGAGTGTGGATCCATATAGGGTGTGTGAGTGCTCAAAGTCATTTCCCTTCCCTTTTGACTTAAGTTAGGAATTGTTAGAACCTTGTAAAGCCGAGAGGACTATAAGATAGCGAACTCACTGAGATTTGATGTATCTCACCCCACGCTGTTGTTTACATCACAGGTACTACAGGTTGGGCGAAGGGTAAGGACAAAGTGGTTTGAATTTTCCTTACGGATCGTAGCTTTTGAGATGGCATGGCTTCCGCTATGGCGTTTTATTTTGAGATCATTGTATTGATCTAGTTCTTAGTGTATTTTGGGACATCTTGTATATGTTATGCCGTAGACTTTAAAACTTTGTATTTAGGGCATTTAATGTATATAATGTGTTAACTAGGAACTTATGGTATTTCAGTACCAAATACTTGGATTCATGTATAATATATATGCTTTGATGTATGTGTGTTATGTATGGGTGTTACACATCAATTGAAAGCATCAAACATTAAGATCAATAATCAAACAATTACATGATTAATTAACACCGAAAAGTTATCGGAACTACATTGCGAACATGCGAAAGTGATCAAAAATAGTAAATCGAGAAATAATTACCAACCTACAAGGCGGAGAATTGCCTTGGTGATTTTTGGGATTAAAATGTAGTGAGAACAAGCCAAGAAAACCAGAGAATTCCATGTTTGAGATCAAATCATAGCAAAACCGATCAAAATGCGATAAAAGCTTCGAAATCGAATTTGCACCGAAACGATTGAAGTGATCACTTGAATTGAAGTAGAAGCTACTGTAAATCCAAAAATCCAAGCAGAAATGGAGTGGTATGAAGGTTTAGCTTAAGAGAATAACAATTTTGATGTGAAGATTGTTACATTCTAATGGTGGAAATTGAGCTTTTGTGTATGGTTTGGGAAGAAGATGAGGATGAATGTGAAGAAGTTGCGAAAAATGAAGAGAGAATTGAGAGAAATGAAAGAGTGATCAAGTGAAAATACTGAGAATGGTTGAACCCCCCTTCACAAATGTGAAGGTTTCTTTATATAGAGTGGAGGTTTGGAGTAAGCTAGGTTTGGAATTTGGTTTAGAGCTTGCTTTGGAGCTAACTTTAGAGTTAGTTACACTTAACTCACTGATTCGGAAGTTGACTCAGTTAGTTATTTGTTAACTCGGTGGAGCAATCCCAATGCAAGTCCAAAATCCAACGGTTCACATACTTGGAAATGAAGTTACATGGTAGTCTTGATTGAAAAGGATGTATTGGAATAAATGTGAGTGGATTCTTGATGTGTCTTGAAGTATCTAGAACATTCCAAATGATGCTAGAACCAAGTAGACACCAAAGAAGTAGAGGAAAAGTTGCTGTCATGAAAATACAGCAAAATCTGCCAAATTACGTGTTAATCGATTAACACATTTTTCCTAGCAAAGTGTTAATCAATTAACACATCCAAAACTTGCCCAATTTTCTTGAAAAAGGGTGTTATGGCCATTTATCCGATTTTCGACCTTTTGCTTTGATGAATAGGCACACAAGCCCTTATATTTTCTTGTATTGATGATGTGATGACCTTGTGAGGATGCAATTAAACGAGCTCAGAAAAAACTGAATATTCCTATAACAAAACTATAGAGAAGAAGCGCTAATGTGTATGCTAGCGATGCGAATGCAAAAATGCAAAAGGGGAGGTAAAATTTAGGGTTACAACAGCTGCCCCTATTTAATCCTCTTGGACCTGAATGTTCAAATTGTGCCAGCTTTTCGATTGTTCGAGGTATAAGGGGATTAAATAAAAGAGTAGCTCGAAAATTTGGCCGATGGGGACAAGAGAAAAGGTTTGGAAGAGGTGAATGTTTTGAGAGCTTGATTTTTGGCTGAATATCTACTGGTGAGATGAATCATTCAAAGGAGTATGCTTGATGCATATGCTATGTATGCTTGTCTTACATGATGCCTGATATCATGCCATGCAAAGGTGCAGGTTAAGGTACTATGTTGCAGGTAGGCAGGAATTGTAGCAAAATAAACTCGACATCCTTAGTTGGGGAAAGAATACCAAAAATGATGATTACTCCGCTGGGGAGAGAGCCTAGAATCTCAATTTTCCAAGCTACTACCATTATTGTTGTTGGGGATGAAGGAATCTGGGCGACCTTCAAATCATGACCAAATCTGTCTGGGGAAAGCACATGATCAGGATGATCTTTACTATTGTGTCATAGTATTTGCATACTGCAACATACCTAAACCATTATGATTTAAATAAATTTTAGAATATATCTTTTTATGTTCGCAATCCTTAGTGGCACCATGCATTCTTTTATGTTGTTGGTGTGGCCTATGATCTCATTTTCGCGATCTCTTGTTGTTAAAAGTTAGTAGTTTTATTTAAATTACTTGTATGATAAGTTAATTAACCGTGACTCTTAGTCAGTTGATCATAACTAACGTTCATTGGTTAGTTATGTGGAGGTTAGAAGTTAGTTATTAGACATAACTAACTTATTTACCATATATAATGATTGTAATGCATTGTAATAATTAGATTTGTGAAATACAACTTGATATTTCATTGCAAGCTCCCTTCATTCTTCTTTCATGGTGTTCTTAATTTAACTTTTCACATGGTATCAAAATCTGGTTCGGATCTAGAAGCTTTCTCAATTTTATTCACAAACCTCAACTACTTTTCTTCTCTTTCATTGATATTGATTCAATTTTACTCTTTTCTCTTCAATAATGTCTGTTGAAAGTTCTTCGAACACCAATAATAGTCATGCTCAATCGAATCATAACAATGTTTATTCAAATATCAATAAAGGTTATCTAATGATACTTTAAACCTTTAATTCATGCATTTTAATGAAAATCCAGCTCTTAATCTTATTACACCTCCATTGAATGCTGGAAATTAGCATTCTTGGTCCTGTTTCATGATAATGGCTTTAAGATCCAAGAATAAGCTTCACTTCATTAATGGAGCATTACCAAGACCATATGATGAATATCGCGATTAAATATCCTTGGGATAGGTGCGACACTATGATCATGTAATGGCTAAACAACTTTGTGAAATTAGAGATTTCTTAAAGCATCTTGTAGATGGAGACTACATCAAGCATATGGAAAGACTTAAAAGTTAGATTTTATCATAGTGATGTGTTCAGAATCTCAAATATTCAAGAAGAAATCTGCACTTTTAAACAAGGTGATTGTTCCATCTCCTCTTATTAAACAAAAGGTAAAATGTTGTGGCAAGAATTAGACAATTTGTGTCTCAGTCCTGCATGTGATTGTACCATATCATGAATAGTCATTGACAAAATTCGAAGTTACCAAGACTCTGATTAGTTTACTAGATTCTTAAAAGGTTTAAATGATCAATATTTTGTTGTTAGTTCTCAAATCATGTTAATGGACCATCTTCCAAATATTTGCAAGTATATTCCTTACTTGTTCAACAAGAAAGACATATTGCTACTGTCATTGTTGAATCTAAGCTATTAGCCTCTCCTTCTGGTTAGTTTCGAGGTAGAGAGAATTCTTTCTTTTGTGGAAAGAATATTATAGGTGGTCAAAAATCTAATGGTTGAGGAAGAGGAATCAGAATATTTACACGTTATGGTATTACTAACCACATCATAAATACACGCTTTAAGAAGCATGGATATCCCCCTCATTGGTAACAACAGGAAAACATCTACAATCTGTCTCATGATCACACTTATGAAGATGGTTTTCAATCTGAGACTAATGAAGACATCTTAATGCACAAGATTCCAGTCTTCAAGCCTTTACTCCATACTAGAAGAAATCTTTATTGGCATTACTTCAACAATCATCACAATTGAATTATCATAGTGTCAACCACATTACTACCTAATCCAAGTGAAATACATGTATGATATGTAAGTTTCCCATCAATATTAGACATGAATACTTCATCCTAGACACTAGTGCAACTGTTCACATTTGTTTTCCTAGAAGAAAAAAAATCTTTTTTTTTAAAAAAGAATTAAACATATAATTGTAAAACTCCTAAATGGTTCATTACTTACTACGAGTTTTGCAGGAATCATTTTCTTTGATACCAATTTCATCTTAACCAATGTTTTGTATATGCCTAAGTTTTCTTTCAACTTTATATATATCCCTAAGCTGACACAAAGTCTTAAATGCTAACTAATTTTAATAATTTAGATTGTTTGATAAGAATTCCTACTCTAATTGAGAGATAAATTATACATTCTCACTCATCCTCTAGTTACATTCCTATATACACCTCATCTTTCACTGATCCTTCCACAAATTCTTTTCCTATTGGACTAAAAAAATGTATCATTTATGTTAATTAGCTTGATTCTATACATGAAAATGAATGTAGCATTTGACATTTGAGACTTGGCCATTCTTCATATCACAACTTGATTGGAATAAAGAAATTGTTCCTTTTGTCAAGATTGTGCATTCTGATCTTCCTTGTGATGTTTGCTTGTATGCCAAACAAAAGAGAATACCATTTCCTAAAAGCATTAAAAATATGTTGACATTTTTAAATTACTTCATATGGAAATATGAGGTCCATTATTTATTCCTTCAATGAATGACCACAAATATTTTCTCACAGTAGTTGATGAAAAATCAGATTTATATGGATTTTCCTCATGATATGTAAATCCGAAATATCAACCCTCATTAGAGATTTTGTTTCCATGGTCCATGCCCAATTTAAGAGAAAAATTAAATGCATAAGATCAAATAATGAAAATGAGTTTCTTCTAAGAGACTTCTATAGTGAAACTGGCATTTCTCATCAAACATCTTGTGTTGATACTCCTCAACAAAATGGATTAGTTGAAAGGAAGCACCTGTCATACCCTAAATTTTGACCACAAGATTTCCTATCATTGTGCAAATCATCACCATAATGTGGATATACCTTCATACCTCATCAATCCTCTCAAGGATTGTTGAGCATTCACTATAATCACGAATTAGGGTTTTGAGCCCTCTCAAAGTACCCAAACAAATGATCAGTCAAGAATGGACATGATCCTTAACTTTTCAAGCCTCTCGAACATGCATGAAGGATTAAGAGGTCTCACACATCAAGAATTAAGCATGAAAATGAAACATCTCTAGTTGACCAGGCCTCAAGATCATCAGTGTCACCAAATTAGGGTTTTGGTCGACCAAAGCCTCTAGAGAGAAATCTTCATCTGGGCATGGGCTAATACTTTAAAACATGATCCAAGAAGCCTAAAATGACCTCATGGACCCAATTATAAGTCCAAAATAGCCTCAGGGGATGCATTCATGAAAAATCAGGAATTAGGGTTTTCTTGACCTAATTCACCCCAAAGTTGACTTTTGAAGCAAGGCATGAGCCAAGACCTCAAGAAGTGTTTTTAAGACCTCCAATACATCATATTGATCCATTTACAAGATTGTATTGATTCAAAGAACTTGGTTCATAAACAGTACAAGGATTCAAATTCATCTGGACCAATTAGGGTTTTCTGATGAAAAGTCAACTATACCTTTGACTTTTGACCAAGACATGATCCCAAACCTTGGGACATGATTCAAGACACTCTAAAACATCTATGGAATTCATCCTTTGGGTTTGAATTAGGTCAAGGACTTGATTTCATAGAGGATCCCAAAGTTTGAAATTCATCTGACAAAAAGTCAATTGTGCCAAAAATCAAGTTTGACTTTTTGAATTTCTTGACAAACAAGGCTTCCCTAAGCCAAAAACAATGTTAACTTATGGTTTGGATCATCATCCATCAAGAAAAATCAAGAAAAGTAGGGTTACTTGCAAAAGGGGCAACCATGAGAAACTTGAATTTTCACTAAGTTATGGAAAAAAGTGATTTATACCCAACTTTGCAAGATCATAACTTGTGATCCAAGTAAGCTTTTTCTTCCATCCAAAGCTCAAATTAAATCTCTCATTACATACTTCAAGATTGTCAACTACAACAGATTCCAAATCCTCATGGATTTTGAGTTATGGATTGATCAAAATCACAAAAAATGGAAAATGACACTTTTTTCAACACTTAGTGAAATTTTTGACAGAATTTATTTTACATTTTCACCAACTTTGGGGCCATTTTTCATTATGATCCAAGATGATTCAAGACCAAAGTTAAACATCAAAGTTGAAGTATGTTATAGGGGCTTTCCATAAAGTACAAGAGCCTCAAAAAATGGCATTTTTCACCCTGCCCACACAAAGGCATGAAAACCAAACTTGTGCCACAAGATTTTGTTACTCAAGTTTTGCCATTTTGCCAACTTTGTCATCTTCAAAAAACACAAAACATCTGATGACTCACTTGGTTCTTGATCAAGAAGGCAAGGATTCAACTTGGCATGTGCAAAACCATCATGACATGAACTTTGGAATTCAACTTTGGCAAGGTAACATCAATGCAATACATTGAGGTGTCATGAACCAGACCATAACACTCCAAGCCAGTCAAGATTCAAGTCCAAACTCTGAGAATTCAAACTTGCATAATTAAATGGAGTCAAGATAAGAGAGTTGACTTGGCACTTTTGTATTATCCAAGTCAATGGCTACAAGCTACATGCCATGATCAGCCTCCAATCACTATTACTCCCAAAACAAACTTCCTATACTATAAATAGAGGTCATGTGTGACTGATCAAAACACACCTAAGCATAACAACTCATGCTTTTCTTCAAATCACTCCAAAAAACCAGAATTTGCTTCTCTTTCAAGTCACATTCGAATTTTACAATAGAGAGCAATTCCATCCAAACCAACCATCCTAACACCTCACATATGTCATATACAAGTGATCCATAACCTCAAAACATATCTGGAACACCAGAATCACAAAGTCACCATCCATTTGCTCAAGCTTTTTGGCCTATTTGCAGTTGGGGTACCATAACAAATTCCAGGTTGATTCAATCCATTCCAAGCTTCCAAACACCTTACATAAGGTCCATTGAAGTTGTCCAGATCATCACACAACATCTGTAACACCTCTACATCAGGATTCGATTTCTTCTTACAAGAGGTAAGCTTAACCTCTCAAACTTTATGCTTCATGCATCATAAATGTGTTTTCAAGTTACAAACATGTTTTTGCACTTATGTAGAGTGTTTCCCCTCAATCAATTGCTTTGTAGCTATAGCGTATAGGATTTCATAGTGTTCTTGCAGAAACTAGGGTTCATATGTTCATCTTTTGATTTTTCACTCCACACTTAATATAAATGTAATTAATTTATATCACTGAAATCCTTGTTAAAAAACACACAACTTTCATGTTTATAAACGTCAAAACCATTACGTATTGAGAGACATATGTTAGGTTTTGCAAAATGGCCATGGAGGGAAGTCGCGAGGAAGAAGATGACTGTTGGCGCCATAATTTGAATTTTTGAATTTTTTGATCATTTTCTTATTTGATTTAAAAAATTAATTTCTCTCTCAATTTTTATCATTTTTATTGGTTCTTCTTTTAAAAATTCACAAAAATGTTAAAATACTTTATTCTAGAAAAAAATCAAATTTATATTATTTATTTAATATAGCTAGATTTTTTGTAAATAATTTCATTTTATTTGTTTTTAAGCATTTTTAAATGAAATTTCCACCTTGATTTTTCAAATTCAAATGAATTCCATGTTTTCATGTGATTAAACATGATTTTTCAAAACATTTTTCAAAGTTTAAAACTTGTTTTTGAATATATTTGATATTTTATATCATTTTTTATTTAATTTCCTTTGAAAATTATATTTTTTTAAAAAATTAAAATTAGGGTTTTTCTTAATTTTAATTTTTTAAACTTCATTTGAAACACTTTTGGGCCTCTATTAGAGTGTAAGACTCATCTCCTTTGTAAATATACCATTTTGGGCCTCAGTCATTGTATAAGTCCCGATACGATTTTCAAAATAAACGGTGCAATCGCTATTTTTCATCTGGGAATCTCCTTGAGCTGTAAGCCCCATGTCTTGTATAAAAATAACCTTTTGGGTCTCTATTAGAGCGTAAGACCCATCCCTTTTGTAAATACAAAATTTTAGGCCTCAGTCATTGTATAAGTCCCTCTGTAGTTTTCAAAGTCACAGCGTGATCATCGCCTTTTCAAATAAATAATGTGGGGCTCTCCTTGAGTATAAGCCCCACTATTTTTTCTTTATAAACATTTTTGGGTCTCTATTAGAGTGTAAGACCCATCCCCTCTTTGTACAAAAACATTTTGGGCCTCTGCTATAGTATAAGTCCCCATAACGTCTTTCAGTATCGCAGTGCGATCAATGTTTTCAAATAAGTCATCTGGGCCTCTCCTTGAGTATAAGCCCCAATCTTTTGTACAAAAACTTGGTTTTAAACAATAAACAACTTCCATGGGCCTCTCCTTGAGTTGTAAGCCCATACTTCTATTTTCAAAATCATCTATCTTTTTTAAATTGGTATTAAGAGGAGCATTATTACCGGTGAAACTGCTCTTAGACCATTTGGGCCTCTCTTTGAGTTATAAACCCCAAACACTTTTCTCCTTTTTAAACAAACTTCTTTTAATTCGAAACTCAATGTTTTTCTCAAAACTTTCTTTAATTTCTTAAAACTCTAATCAATCATACAGTTGTAGTCAATACAACAGATCACAATACACTTGGGCCTCTTTTCAGAGTGTAAGACCCAACATCTTTTCAAGTCAATGCATATTTGTTTATACACATGTCAATATATTCATCTGTATATATACTTGTGCATATTTGTTTAGAGTTTCCCCAGCAGTTAGGTCTACACTTAGGTCAAACCAGAGGCTACTTTCAACTTAGTCAAAATTAGTTCCTTCATAGGAAATTCCATATACAGTCTGCCTCCTCTTAGGCTTATTCAATATGGAACAGAGAAAGGCATTATTCCGGGTGAAACTTTTCTCAAGACTGTCAAAACTTAGAAACATATATTTATACAAGAAATTCATTTCCCCAGAGAGGATTAATTCCCGGGGAAACCTCTTTTGAATTTCTTCAAACCTTAGAAATGTTCAACAAAGAAAGGATTAATTCCCAGTGAAACCTTTCTTGAACTTTTCTTAGGCTTGGACCCACAGGCTTCCTAGAAGTATCCCCAGCCTACTCTTGGGCTTAGTACAAGGACTAACAGGCTTCTTAGAAATTCCCCCTAGACTCCTCTTGGTCTTAGTATAAGGACCCAAAGGCTTCCTAAAAGAATTGGATAGAATTTAGTAATCTCTACTAGTTCAGTCCCCAGAAGAGTCAAAATTCCAGAACATCAGACCATCCAAGGGTTGATCTTCATCCTTTAAACCTTCCTCTTGGGCATCATACAAAGATCTCTCTCTACACTAGAGCCTACCACTTCTTGAGAGACTTGGACAGTCTCAACCCCCCCTTGGCTTCATTCAAGTAAACTTAGAAAGTCTCATTTCCTCTTGGATCTCATATAGAGACCCTCAAGTTTCCTCAAAGCACAGGAAAAACCCTGATCAGGCTACCAATACATCTGTCTCCAACATAGTTAAAACCTCTAAGGTTTTCAAACTCAATTGTCACCCCCAACAAGGTTTAAGCTTTACCCTAAAAAATCTCAACCAGGGTCAATTAACCATCAACAAAACCCAAAAGAATCAGGACCTCATGGTATCTTATAGTTCAACTCTTCCCTGATTCCCAGGAAGAGTAAATCCCTTTGGATTCTCCCCAATACAATTTAGACCTGCTCCTGGATTTCAATAAATCCTCAGCAAGAGATAGCCTCCTCTTAGGCTTCATATAAGAAATTTCCTCAGTCAGCCTCAATCTTGGGCTTTGAACAAGACATATAAAAACCCTCCCCAGTGGAGTCAATTTTCTTTCAGCTTCAACCTTGGTCTTTGATCAAGGCACACAAAAATTAATATCCCCTAAGATGAGACCATGAGTCCACTCTGCAGGAGGACTTTTCCTCTATACATCACATTTTAAAACAAAAAATCAAAACCTTTTTTCCAGATAATTGTTATAAGTGGAACACTTGTTGATTCAAAATCCAAGTTGGAGTCCTTCCTTTATCCTGGCTAAAACTTCTCTTTCATCTAACAACTGTAAGTGGCAAGCCTCTGGATCCCTAAACATCCAAGCCAATGTCCCTCTCTTAGCATGAAAGATTCATAAGGAAAAAGTCGCATTGCTCTACAATGAGTTAAAGCTTTCTTCCTCCATGACATCACCCTTATAAAGGAAATTATGGCATTGCTGGATTCTACATAATCCCAGTTAAAGTAATTTCCTTTATAACCAATTTTTTTAACATTTTGTGATGAATAGATGAGATATCTCTCCTTTAGAGATGACAAATTCTCTCTCAGTCAAACTTTAGCTTCAATCTTGGGCATTGAACAAGACACAAATACTCAAATAGCTTCAATTTTGGGCTTTAAACAAAACACCAAATATTTTCCTCCCATAAATTGCTCTGATTTCCCAGATCTCTGTACGGGAATACGTAGGCATAAGATTGCGAAATCTTAGCCAACACAGTAATAAAAAACTTCAGGTCCAATGCCTTCCCAAAAACAACAGAAAACCCGAAAACAACAAAAACATTTCCTCAGTTCTCCCAAAGGAGAAACTTTCCCAATCCATGATAGATAAACACGAGAAAACATTTCAAATTAGCAGAAATACATGTAATAAAAGGTTCCTATGGATTACCATAGATACACTAATAGCTTCCTTTTGTATAACCAGACCATGTTCCCCGTTCTCTTAGCATTTGTTAAAGAAAACATTTGCGTGCAAGGTTAGTTTTAGATATCTTCCCTTTCCTTTCCAGCTTCATAGGATAAATAAGAAATCAGAAAGTAGCACCCAGATCCAATTTGCGGTAAGGTGGTCGCGTCACCGACAAAAATCGCACGCTACAGAAAAATGGCGACTCTGTTGGGGAATTTTAGGATTAGAGTTCCTAAGAAGTCTAGGCCTTACTTTACATTTATTTTTCTGCTATCTTACTCGCTTTCTCATTTTTTTATATATTTCATTTTTTGTCACCTTACTTGATACCCGTGTTTAAATTACAGTTATCTGGGAATGCGATTAATACGCATGTGGTAAGTTTGAGAGAACATTAAAATAAGTGGTGGCATCTCCAGGAAGGCTTATAGGGAGTGAATCCCAACCAATTTAACTTAGCAGTCCACTGAATCAGTTGATGTACCCGTGTGGACTTGCTAATGTTGAACGACCATGTCGTGAAAGCATAGTTTTCCCAGTGCGGTACCCATGACACTAAGGATTTAGTAGACACTTAACCATTAAACTATTAGGTAGTGCAGTGACTATCGGGAATAGTTGATACGCGATACTACACTCAAAGGAGATTCATCTTAGGATATTACAGCTCGCTTGAGTCAATCAGCTTGCTGTTAATATCCCTAAGAGGGGTCAATGATTTTGGGAACCTTTGTTAGAACCCGTTCTACAGGTACAAAAAATTGACCAGTTAGTACACACCTTTTGGGGATGGGTAGATCCATGGCTCCATGCTCGTGAAGATGAACCCCTAAACCTATGTTTTTAAGTGTTTTTGTTTGCTGCATTCATGCATCCATGCATTCATTTTTAAAAATTTTAAAACAAGAAAAAATATTTTTCTAAAAGAACTAAAATAATAATTGCAAATATCAGAGAGGTTGCGTTATGGATTTCGGAAGAAGAAAAACGCACAAGTACACCTTCAAGGGTCCAAAACTGGACAACCTAAGGAAATTAGGGAGGATGATTACTAATCCCGAGGCTTTCAGAGCTAAGAACGGAGGATCGTTGTCTCTCTTAAAGGTCAACATGGTTGAAAGGATCCTGTCTACGCTGGTTCAGTTCTACGATTCAGTTTACCATTGCTTTACTTTCCCGGATTACCAGCTCACACCATCACTGGAAGAGTACTTCCACCTGATTGATTTACCTATCACTGATCAAGATCCATTTTTTGGACTGGAAGAAATTCCAAAGGATCAAGCCATTGCAAGAGCAATCTCTTTGGATGAGTCAGAAGTCAGGACTCACATGACCACCAAAGGAGGAATCCAGGGTTTACCAGCTAAATTCCTGATGGAGAAAGCTCTATACTTTGCCAGTATATGAAATATAACCGCTTTCGAAGATGTATTTATTCTGCTCATATATGGGTTATTCCTCTTTCCCAACATTGACAACTTCGTCGACACCAATGCTGTCAAGATATTCTTGATTGGGAACCCAGTCCTAACCTTACTCGCGGATGCTTATCATTCTGTATACTTAAGGAATTTGTATAGTGGAGGGATGATCACATGTTGTGTACCATTACTCTACAAATGGTTTATTTCCCACTTGCCCAAGTATGCTACTTTTTGGGATCACAAGAGTAATCTGTGATGGTCGCAGAAGATTATGTCTCTTACCAATTCAGACATAGATTGGTACAATCGGATTTACGAAGGGATAAAGATCATTGATAGATGTGGAAATTTTCCCAATGTACCCCTCATTGGTACTAAAGGAGGGTTCAACTATCATCCAATTCTAGCTCGCCGCCAACTTGAATACCCGATGAAGAATATCCTACATAATGCTCATCTGGAAGGATTTTTCTTCAAGGAAGGAGAAAATGACAAGGCACTAAAGAAAGAAATAATGCATGCTTGGCAACATATTCACAGAAAGGGAAGAGAGTCCACGGGAAGGCCAAGTTGTACCTCTGCAGAACCTTACCTCCACTGGGTACAAACTAGAGCTATCAAACTAAGGAGGCCTTACCCTCGTCAAGAAGTTATTCTCTTAAAGGAATCTGTCCTTTATTTCATGTCTGATGCGGAAAAACTCCAGGTCGCTCTCAACAAAGTCCAACGTGAGAGAAACTCTTGGAAGAACAAATACCAGATCCTTAATTTGGAATGTACCAAGATTTAGGAAATGCTAAAGGAAAAGGATGCTCTAATTGAGATATTAGGGAAGCATGCCATGGAAAGTCAGGAGGAACAAAGAAATTTGCTCACTCCTTTCACTTGGTAGAGAATCGTCGACCTGACAACAGGTGAAGGAGCCCATTCAAAAAAAAAGAAAAGTTCAGGAACCAGCATCTGAGCTCTCCTCAGAGAGAAATCAGGATCCATAGGCCTAAATTTTCTTTCTCGTACTTTGTAAAATATTGTACTTTTCCTTGTGAAATACTACAATCTTTCGAGTTCAATAAAAGGGTCTCCCCCGCTGTGTGATATTTGCAATATAATTGTTAAAAGTTCTTTTGAAAACAAAAACTAAAAAGTATATCATTCTTTGCATATCATTCATCATTCTCACATAACATGTCATTATCTTTGAGTCTCACACATGTGTCACACTCTAGAGTCAAACTGTCTCATTCGTACAATATTCGGGCCAATCGACAAAAAAAATGGACGAACTCGAGAAAGAGAACAGAGAGCTGAGAGAAGAAATCAACGCTATGAAGGAGAGTTTGGAGAAACTCCACCACGATATGACATCCCTGGCAGCAGCCCAGGAGCAACAATATCAAAGGACTGTAATCTCAAAAGTTACATCCACGCCAGCATTTGAGACGCCTGGCAGTCATCCTCAGTACAACATGCCTAAAGGATTTCCCTGGGGCATGCATCTTAACTTTATACCTGAAGGATACATCCCACCAGTCACTAAAGACCCGAAAGTCGTAGCAGGAACCGCTAGACCTGAAGGTTACAAACTTCAGGTAAATGAAGATGCAAAGGTGACACAGAAACTCCTGAAGGTTACAGACTTCAGGTCAATGAAGCGCCAAGAATTACTGCCGTAATGTCTATACCACAACCAATGGTACACACTTTCCCAGAAGGACAGATTCCGCAAGCAATTTCTGGCAGAAACGAAGATGTATATGAATGGATGAATGAGTTCCAGGAACAATTCTTGGAAATGGATAAGGAACTGCATCCCATTCGCGGTCAAGACTTATTCGAAAAAGACGACGCTGACCTCTGTTTGGTCCCTAATGTAAAGATCCGCACAAACTCAAGGTGCTTGACTTTGAAAAATACAAAGGAAACTCTTGCCCTCAAAGTCATTTGGTGATGTACGCTCAGAAAATGTCTACCCAGACAGACAATCAACAACTACTAATCCATTACTTCCAAGACAGTTTAATCGGTGCTGCACTCAAATGGTACATAGGTTTAAACTGCGCCAAGATCAGTACTTTCAGAGATCTCAGGGCAGCCTTCGTTCATCAGTATAAATACAACTTGGACACGACACCAGATAGGGACCAACTTAGAGCAATGTCACAAAAGGATAAAGAAACCTTCAAGGAATATGCTCAGAGATGGCGTGAAATTTCCGCCCAGATCTGTCCTCCTCTCGAAGAAAAGGAAATAACAAAGATCTTCCTGAAAACATTGAGCTTGTTTTATTACGACCGAATGGTTGGCAGTGCCCCAAGTGACTTCATTGAAATGGTGAACATGGGAGTACGCCTTGAAGAAGCAGTCCGAGAAGGACGATTGGTCAAGGATGCAGAGCCATCCAGCAGTACCAAAAGATACGGCAGTGCTTTCTAAAAGAAGAAATAGCAATATATTAGTAATATCTCTCTAGGAAAACAAAGGCAAAGGTATCAACCGGTAGCAATAGTAACTCCCACCATCAATCCAACGCCAGCTCTGACATATCAACCTCAGGTTACTCAGAGCCAACCAAATCAACAACAGTATCAGCAAAGGCCGCAACAACCTCTTCAGCAGGCTCGTCCCCAGTACAATAATAACAATCGTACTACACGACCATCAGGGTTCGACCCTATACCGATGTTGTACGCAGAATTATTTCCACTTCTACTGACCAAGGGGCACGTTCAAACCAGGACTCCTCTTATGGTACCAGAAAATCCACCTTTTTGGTTCAAAGCAGATCAAACTTGCCCTTACCATCAAGGAGGATCAGGACATAACATTGAGAATTGTCTCAGCTTCAAGTCTGATGTACAAAAGCTTGTCAGGAACGGGGTTTTATCTTTCAAAGATACTAATCCAAATGTTCAGTCGAACCCATTACCGCAACATGAGAAAACTACAGTGAATTTGATAGAAAAAGAACTTGGCAACAGTTATCAAATTCACAATGTACGCTCACTATGAACCAACCTGGTAAAGATGCATTGTAGATAGAGCGGGTACGACCACGTACCATCTCACAACTATCATCAGTGTGATATCTTCTCCAAGGACAATCAAGGATGTGCCATAGTACAAGCAGCTCTGCAAAAACAAATGGATTTGGGTCGGATTCAGGATTACAGGATTCGTGAAGTAAACATGGCCCATGCACATCCCAACATTGTTCAAAACCACGACATCCATGCAATGAACATCAATCTAGTGGCAATGCATTCAAGACAAAGTCAGTTTTATAATTTGCCGCAGCACGGTTACAACACTTGTCCAATCTGCTCAAAAGATAATCAGGGATGCTCTTTTGTACAAGAGGCCCTCCAACGTCAAATGGATATCGGATGGATCCAAGACTACCATGAAAGAAGTGATCATCAAGTCAATATGGTTCAAATCTTTGACATCCGCTTAATGAATACCAGTTTAGTGGAATTACATGCTAAGCAGGTCAGACTTGGTTTTCTAGCCTCACATGATTATCAAAACTGCAAAGATGCTACGAAAACGACCAAGGGTGTGTGCTTGTGCAAAGGACTCTTCAACATCTGTTGGACCACTGGTGGCTTCCGATCTACCTGGATGAAGACACACAACAAGTTAGCATGACTGATGGGAATCCTGGTAGACATCAAAACTACGATGTTCGCTCAATAGGAACATATATAGTAAGGATGCACTGCATATAAAGCGAATACGGTCGGGTACCACCTCACAATTATGAATGTTATGGAGTATGCTCGGAAAATAACCAAGGATGCTATCTAGTGCGAGCAGCCCTCCAGCATCAATTAGACCGAAAAGAGATTCAACCATGTTCGAATTTTGAATCAATCAACATGATACAAGATTAAATCCCTTTTCAAAACAAAAACACTGTCATAATCTTCAATCATGGAATAACCAAGGATGTTTGTGCCAAAATTCCTCTGCTCAATGAGTCAAAAGTCCCTCTTAACAAAAGGAGAATTCCAAACTTAGAGCTGATTGAGGTGGCCTACGACGGTCAAAAGGCCCGAAAAGCCCCTGTGGTCGTCTACTTGCCAGGTCCGATACCATACAAGTCGGAAAAGGCTATCCCATACAAGTACAGTGCAACGACCATAGAAAATGGAAAAGAAACTCCATTACCCTCCGTTGTGAACATTGCCGACATCAATCGAGTTACCCGGAGCGGTCGAATCTTCAACAAAGGAGTTGAAGAGCCTGCCAAAGAAAAGGAACCTCAAGTAGAAGTTCCAAATCAACAAGTTGGTCAATCAAGTAATCCAGAGCCTGAGAAGAACAACTATGAAATGTTGAAGCTCATTCAGAGGACCGAGTACAACATAGTGGATCAATTGTTGCAAACTTCGTCTTGAATTTCTGTATTATCTCTCATGCTTAGTTCAGAAGCTCACAGAGAACTCTACAGAGAGTCTTAGAATAAGCCTTTGTGGAACAAGATGTGACAGTCGGACAATTTGACAGCATCATCTCCAACATCACTTCCCATAACAACTTAGGATTCAGTGATGAAGAACTTCCAAGGGAATGCAAAAACCATAATATTTCAGAAAATACACTACACACACTGTTGCATTCTCTCTGTCTTTTCTAAAAAAGGAACCATCACGTCATGCAGATTGCTTGTTTTAAACCCCATTGAAACATACGATTCAATTCCTTCTCCCAACTTTGAATTCCCGATATTTGAAGCTGAAGAAGAAGAGGACGAAGAAATTCCAGAAGAGATCTCCTGACTTCTCAAACAAGAGGAAAGGTCCATTGAGCCTCACAAGGAGCCATTGAAAATGGTCAATTTAGGTTTAGAAGAAGAAAGGAAAGAAGTTAAGATTTGAGCACTGCTCAGTCCAACTGTCAGAGAAGGCTTGATAAAACTTCTCAAAGAGTTTCCAGATGTATTTACTTGGTCCTATCAGGACATGCCAGGGTTGGATACCAGCATTGTGGGACATCACTTACCACTGAAATCTGGATGTCCTCCAGTAAAACAAAGACTGAGAAGGACTCATCTAGATATGGCCATTAAAATTAAGGAGGAAGTGCAGAAGCAGATCGACGCAGGTTTCCTCGCCACCTCAGAATATCCTCAATGGTTAGCCAACATAGTGCCAGTTCCAAAGAAAGAGGGAAAAGTCAGAATGTGTGTAGACTACGGGGATCTGAACAAAGCAAGTCTAAAGGATAACTTCCCCCTACCATACATTGACATGCTGGTAGACAGTACAACAAAATTTAAAGTCTTCTCCTTCATGGATGGATTCTCGGGCTATAATCAAATCAAAATGGCACCAGAGGACATGGAGAAAACTTAATTCATCACCCCATGGGGCACCTTTTTTTACAAGGTAATTTCGTTTGGTCTGAAGAATGCAGGGGCAACCTATCAAAGGGCCATGACAACTCTGTTTCACGACATGATGCACAAAGAGATTGAAGTGTATGTCGATGACATGATTGCTAAATCTAAAACAGAAGAAGAGCATGTAGAACACCTATCGAAGTTATTAGAGCGTCTGAGAAAATACAAACTCTACTCGAATCCTAACAAATGTGCATTTGGTGTTCGCTCAGGAAAACTCTTGGGATTTATCGTCAGCCAAAAAGGAATTGAGGTTGATCCCGACAAAGTCAAGGCCATTCAAGAAATGCCTTCACCGAAGACTGAAAAATAGGTCAGAGGATTTTTAGGATGACTGAATTACATCTCAAGATTCATATCCCTCATGACCACGACATGCGCGCCGATCTTCAAACTACTCAGAAAGAACCAAAGTTGTGTATGGACAGAAGATTGCCAAAAAGTTTTCGATGGCATCAAACAATATCTATTGAATCCACCTATTTTGTCTCCTCCAGTGGAAGGAAGACCACTGATAATCTACTTAATAGTCTTGGAAGACTCCATGGGTTGTTTGCTTGGCTAACAGATGAGACAAAAAGAAAAGAGTCTGCCATTTACTACTTAAGCAAAAAGTTCATGGACTGTGAAACTCGATACATTATGCTCGAAAAAACTTGCTGCGCTCTGGCTTGGGCAGCCAAACGTCTTTGCCAGTACATGATTTGTCACACTACTTGGTTAATCTCCGAAATGGATCCGATCAAGTACGTTTTTGAAAAGCCTGCTCTTACGAGAAGGATCGCCCGTTTGCAGATGTTGTTATCAGAATACGACATCGAGTATCATGCTCAAAAAGCCGTCAAAGGAAGTATTTTAGTCGATCATTTGGCTCATCAACCGATTGACGATCAGGAATCAGTCGGATTTGACTTCCTAGACGAAGATGTCATGTACCTAAAAATGAAAGATTGCGATGAACCGCTACCCAGTGAAGGGCTAGAACCAGGATCCCAATGGAGACTAATATTCGACGGAGCCATCAATGCTTATGGAAATGGAATTGGGGCAATCATTGTAACACCTTAGGGTACCCATATCCCTTTCACTACCAGATTGACATTCAAATGCACAAACAATGAGGTCAAGTGAGAAGCTTGTATCATGGGTCTCAAAGAAGCTATCGACCTAAGGATAAAGAATTTGGATGTGTATGGAGACTCAACCCCTGGTTATAAATTAGATCAAAGGATAATGGAATACATATCAATCAAGACTGATTCCTTACAAAGACTACGCGAGAAGGTTGTTACCATTCTTCAATAGAATAGAGTTTCATCATATCCCTCATGAAGAAAATCACATGGCTGATGCATTAGCCACTCTATCCTCCATGATTAGTGTGAGTCGATGGAACGACGTACCTAAAATTGACATAATACGCCTTGAAAGGCCTGCTTACATATTTACAATTGAAGCGGTCATAGATGACAAACCATGGTATTATGATATCAAATGCTTCCTTCAAAGACAGGAATACCCACCTGGGGCATCAAGAAAAGATAGGAAGACTCTCAGTAGACTGGCTGGCAACTTCTTCCTAAACAATGATACACTCTACAAGAGAAACTTTGACATGGTTTTGCTCAGATGCGTAAACAGACAAGAAGCAAACATGTTGATGAAAGAAATCCATGAAGGATCCTTTGCCACTCATGCCAATGGACACACAATGACAAGAAAATTTTTGAGAGCAGGATATTATTTTCTAACAATGGAATCTAATTGCTACAAGTACATGAGAAGGTGTTATAAGTGTCAGATATATGCTGACAAAATCCATGTACAGCCAACACATCTTAAAGTTATTTCTTCTCCATGGCCTTTTTCTATATGGGGAATCGACATGATTGGCATGATTGAACCCAAAGCTTCAAACGGACATCGGTTCATCCTGGTAGCCATTGACTACTCACCAAGTGGGTCGAAGCGGTGTCATACACCAATGTAACCCGACAAGTGGTGGTCCGATTTATCAAGAACAATCTCATCTGCCGTTATGGTGTTCCAAGCCAGATCATTACGGATAATGGATCCAACTTGAACAACAAGATGATGAAAGAGTTGTTTGCTGAATTTGAGATCGAACACCATAACTCATCTCCCTTCCGACCTAAAATGAATGGAGCGGTAGAGGCAGCTAACAAGAATATCAAGAAGATCATTCAGAAGATGGTTGTAACCTACAAAGATTGGCACGATATGCTACCCTTTGCTCTTCACGGTTATCGCACATCTGTCCGCACCTCAACAGGGGAAACCACTTTCTCTCTAGTATATGGCATGGAAGCAGTGCTCCACATAGAAGTAGAGATACCATCAATAAGGGTATTGATGGAAGCCAAGCTAACAGAAGCTGAATGGTGTTAATGCTGACACGATGAACTAAATCTGATCGAAGAAAAGAGAATGACGACTTTATGCCATGGTCAGGTATATCATCAAAGAATGAAGAAGGCATTCGACAAAAAAGTATGACCCTGTGTCTTCAGGGAAGGAGACCTCGTGCTCAAGAAAATACAATCATTTCTCACTGATTAGAGGGGGAAATGGACTCTGAATTACGATGGCCCCTATGTTGTTAAGAAAGCCTTTTCAGGCGGTGCCTTGATACTCGCAACCATGGATGGAGAGGAGTTTACCTACCCCACAAATGTTGATGTAGTAAAGAAATACTTCGCCTAAATAAATTAAAAAAAACGTCTCGATGGATTGAAAACCCGAAAGGGAGGTCCAGGCAAAAATTAGAGACATAAGCAAAAATTATCTCGATGGATTGAAAACCCGAAAGGGAAATCTAGGCAAAAATTAGGGATTCATGGCAAGTAACTACATCTGACAGGATTGACTCCTCAACGGTAATGTCATCCGTCACGAAAACCTCAGTCAAGATCACCTTCGACAGAAGCTCAGAATGTCCAGAATTCAAAGTGGGTAGAAGGATATCGGTTGTTATATTTCAATGTAGCCCCTTTCCCTTTAAATTACCATTTTCTAAACTTTGTAATGCACCATGGAATCACGCATCAAGCTGATTACCATTCTATCAATAAAATTTGAGCCTGTGTGCCCTTTATTTGTAATTCTCAGTTGTTTTATTTTACAAAATGACATTTTTATATGATCAACGATTCTTGAAACAAAAAACAAATTTTTATTTTTACTTTCAAATTTACTCCTACTTTTAAAACAAAGATGGCCACTTCCTTTTGATTAATGACCACAAAAAGGAATATCGACTGCTTCTCCGGTAGTGATCAAAACTTCCAAATGTAGAATCAAAGTACTCCCTAAATGAAGGATCAACTATTTCAGACGAAATGATCCATCTATCGTCCTCGGCAGAGTTCTCACCCCTGAAAACCAATTGCTGGTTTTTCTCCCCAGTAGGGTCCACCTCTGAAAAACAAAGACGGATTTATATCCTTAGCAGGTTTGTACCTCCAGAAGTTGGAACGAATACAGGAATCCCTATTCCCAAGTAAACGTATAACTTTCAAAATCTCCAGTGATACTCCTATCTCCCAGAGTGGCCGAGTATCCGGTTGTGTTCATCACCAGTCCGTATGTCATGTCTGTTTTGTCAGCATAAGCATACATACATCATGCATGATTGATTCATATTCATACTCATATTGCATTAATATCACTCTGGTCATATTCATCCCCAAGTTATAAACGTTTTCTCTTCAATAGAGTTGTTTGTTTTCCTTACCACGTCAGATAGGACAAAATTCGGTCTAAGTTCTTTCCTCGTCAGGAAAATGTACCGTCTAAACAATATCTCTCTAGTGTATTCCTGGATTAAAATCGGTCCTCAACCTCTTTGATAACTTGAACCTCTGAAAGGCAAGAAGGCATTTAGATAAGCATTTTTGAAACATCACTCTTCACCCTTGAAGATGATATTTTGCTTTCCCAGAGTAAAGATAATCCCCAGTGAAAGCCTCTCAATGGAAGGCTCTTGGCTATATGACAGTTTTTCATCGAAAAAGTTGTTTTCAATAAAGTCATAAACACCTCAAAATTGGATTACATCACATGGCATTTCTCTGAAAAAAGGTCTCGAAGGAAAGAATGATGTAACATCACCAAGAAAAAAGCAATCTCTCAAGAGATTTGTTTTTCCCAGTAGGTCGACAAATGGCATCTCCCACCGAGAAGTTTTCGCACCTCTACAGTTCAGACAAATGGTTCTCCCCAGCAAGTCTGACATCAAATCTTTTTCCATCAAATGGCGTCTCCCCAGTAGAACTCGGCGAGAAGTTTGATGAAGACTGCTACATATAGCGTTCCTTGTCAAGAGAAGAACTCGACAAGAAGAAGTTGAGACCAGTTCCATGGCTGAAGACCAGGACCGATGGGAAGTTTATCTCTGAAGAAACTGAGACCAGTTCCATGGCTGAAGACCAAGATCGAGGGGAAATTTATCTCAAAAGAAACTGAGACCAGTTCCATGGCTAAAGATGAGGATCAAGGGGGAGTTTTACCCTTTTTCTAAGTAGCCTTGTTTAGCAAAATAAGATGGATGAGCAAACAGCTACCATTCATAACCACCATCAAAATTTCAGGTATTTCGATATTTAATTCTCTTTTACCTTGAATGTCTGAACGTCTTCGCCATTCATACTTTCATACCCCAAATTTTGACCACTTAGATTTCCCATTATTGTGCAAATCATCATCACAATATGGAGGAACCATCATGCCTCATCAATCTCCCCAAAGATGGGTGAGCATTCACTACTATCAAAATTAGGGTTTCAAGCCCTCTCAGAGCCTTAGACAAAAGATCAATCAAGAAATGACATGATCTTCAACTTGTCTAAACCTCTCAAACATCCACAATGGATCAAGAGGACTCCCACAACAAGAATTAAGCACAAGGTTGTAGCATTCCAGGTGGATTAAGCCTTAAGATCGCCAGTGTCACCAAATTAGGGTTTGGTCAACCAGAGCCTCCAGATGAAAATTTTCCTCTGGGCATGAGCCAATGCTTCAAAGCATAACCTAAGATACTCCATGGAACCTCATGGACCCAATCATCAAGTCAATTTAGCCTCAGGGGATGCATTCACTAAAAATCAGGAATTAGGGTTTCTTGACCTAATTCACCCCTAAGTTGACTTTTGGGACAAGACATGAGCCAAGATCTTAAGGGAGGATTTGAGGGTCTCTAATACACCACATTGATCCATTTGCAACAATGGATTAATCCAAGAAGCTTGATTCCCAAGTTTCAAGTTCATCAGAACCACAGTTAGGGTTTTGAGGAAAAAGTCAACTGTACCTTTAACTTTTGACCCATGCACCTTGGGACATGATTCAATACACCCTATAACACCTATGAAATCAATCCATCAAGTTTGAATTAGGTCAAGGACTTGATTTCATAGAGGATCGCACAATTTGGAATTCATCTGACAAAAAGTCAACTGTGCACAAAAGTCAACGTTGACTTTTTGAGATTTTTCACAATTATGGTTCTTTGACCCTAAAATGATGTTAATGTGGGATTGAGATCATAATTCATCAATAAAAATCAAGAAAAGTGGGATAACTTGTAAAAGGGGTAACCATAAAAAACTTGGAAATTTTCCAAGTTATGGAACAAAGTGGCTAGGGTACCAACTTTGGAGGATTATAACTCCTAAACCACAAGGACATTTTCCATATTCAAAACTGGATTTGTAGCTCTCATGGCACTCTACAAAAGCTTCAAACACCACTCATTCCAATTCCTCATGGATTTTAATTTTTGGAATGATCAAAATCACAAAAAGTGAAAATGTCACTTTTTTCCAACACTTAGTGAAATTTTCACTAAGTCAGAATCTGCCTTCACTTTTTTCCAAATGTAGGGGAATTTTTCACTTAGATCTAAAAAGTATCAAAACCAACTATGATCAAACAGTTGTTGTATCATATGAGGGTTTTCCAAAATGGCCAAGAACTCCATCAAATTCCACTTGAACCATGAGATATGACAATGGCAATATGCCTTGCTGAAAACTGTCAAAGCAAGGCAGATTTGTGCATTTTGCTCGATTTGCCAAATTTGTGCAAATGACAAGCACACTTATCCATCTGAACACCTCAGGGGGAGACCAAGGAGGGACAAACACCGATCCATCAGCCTCCCAAGTCTTTGGAACTAAAAATAGCATGCCAAACCTAGAAATGCCTAAAAGAGGGACAAGACTCCAATTTTGGTTTGGAGCATTTAATGGATGCACCAAGGTGGCATGGACTGAGCCATTCCCAACTGAATTCAGTCAAGACTTATCCAAGACCAAGGGAACCAGCAGCCTGTGCCCTAACCTCTAGTCCATAGCTAGAGGAGACTTGGATTCCCATTGATCAACATTGGCCAAACCTCTGCAGCAGTTACCATTCACTATTGCTTGCAAAACAAACTTGCTCCACTATAAATAGAGCTCATTTGTGATCAGTTTGAGTACACCAAAGCCATCAAACAGATGCTTTCCTCAAAATCTCCTTCTCACTTCTAATTTTGCCTTCTAAGCCAAGTCACTATCGGGTTTTGAGTTTGAGAGCAATTCTAATCAAACCAATCACACACACACACACCTCATAAACATCATATAGAGGTGATCCAAACACTCACAAGTAACCTGTAACGGTAAAATCACAAAGTCACCTCTCAAAACCTCAAAATAGGACTTTTGTGCATTTTTCAAGCCATGTCTTGATTCAGTCACTTTCCAAACCAGATAAAACCTCAAACACACTCCAAATATCATCCTTGAACTGTCCCAAATGGTTCCCCACATCTGGAACACCATTTGAGAGAGTTTATATTTTGGCCACTTTTGCCCCTTTTGCAAGAAAGAGCTCAAACTTGTTCCTGAGGTTTCCAGCTGATTCCAACCATCCTAAAAGCTTCTAAGAGATCATTTGAGGGTGTCCAAAGCATAAAATCATTTCTAGAACAAGGTACTTGGCAGATTACACAAAAGCTCCAAAAAGAGGTAAGCATCACAACTTGAATTCTTTGAATCATGCTTTCCTTTGATGTCCACTGATCATGTATCTCTTATACATGTTATATGTGTTGTGTTTGCACCAATTTATCATGTAATTCATACCTGTACCAAGAGATAGCACAGAAAATGCAAATCATGGTCTATTTCAAAACCATTATCGGGTTTTTCAATAGGAGCATGATCTGAAAAAAAACACCACCACCATTGGATTCCTTGTGAAATTCTAGGCAGGATATACCTAAATTTTGTCCCAATCCATGGAGAAATGAGAAAGTTATGGCCTTCACGTTTCTAACCAAAATCTTGCCTTGCTTTGCCTTGGGCCAGGCCAAAAACAAGGCAAGCCTTATATATTTGTGGTTGTTTTTCAATCAACGGATGTATCACCACCCAAGTGGTAAGGCGCGCGCCCTGTACACAAGAGGTATGGGTTTCGAATCCCCCTCGCCCCAAATCCTCTTTTTTACCACTTTTTCATATTTTATTATTTTTCTTATTATTTTTAATGATTTGACAAATTAATAACTTCCTCAATTTTAATTATTTTTTATTGGTTCTTTTTGCAAAAAATAAAAAAAAATGTTGAAATATTTTATTGCACAAAAAAAATCATATTTATATTATTTATTTAATATAATTAGTATTTTTGTGAATAAATTCATTTTTAATTGTTGTTAAACATTAAAAAGTGAATATTTATCTTGAAAATCAAAACCAAATGAGTTTTAATTCATCTTGTGATTAAAACCTCATTTTTCAAACTTTAAACAAAAATCACAAGTGGTTTATTCAAACTCATTTGGTATTTTTATCATTTTTATTGATTTTCTTTAAATATTTACTTTTAAAGGAAAACAAATTTAGGTTTCTTTGATTTTCACCCTAACAAATCTTTTTCAAACACCTTGGGCCTCTATTAAAGTGTAAGACCCAACCCTTTTTGAAAACCAAAATGATTTGGGCCTTAGTGTATTGCATAAGTCCCGACACCATCAAAAAGTTCGGCGCGATCGTCGCCTTTTTAACAAAAATCCATGGGCCTCTCCTTGATCTGTAAGCCCCACCACTTGTACAAAAATAAGCCTTTGGGCCTCTAATAGAGTGTAAGACCCATTCCTTGTAGATAAAACCTTTTTGGGCCTTAATGCATTGTATAAGACCCAGTACGTTAAAGAAATCTCGGCGCAATCGTCATTTTTCAAACAAAACTCTTTGGGTCTACCCTCGTGTTATAAGCCTCATTCATTTTCTTTAAATCACCTTTAGGCCTCTTGAGAGAGTGTAAGACCCATCCCTTTGTACAGAAAAATTTTTTGGGCCTCAGTCACTTGTATAAGTCCCTGTACAAATTTAAAACAACAGTGCAAGCACTGATAAAACCTTGGGTCTCTCCTTGAGCTGTAAGCCCCAACAATCTTTTCAAAGCACTTTCTCCTTTGATTTAGAATATAATATTGTTATCAAATCTTTCTTTGTTGAACTAACAAAATATCATGGAAGCTCTACAACCGAGTAAGTGTTTACCCGCTTTCTTTACTCGCTTTCATATATATATATATATATATATATATATATATATATATATATATATATATATATATATATATAACTGTATTGTGGGGCTGCTCACTGTAAGTCTTCTTTCACAAAATTTTATATACTTGTCAAATATCCACTGTGTAATACTAGTATAGTTATTTAGAGTTTTCCCCGGCAACTACGTCTAGCACTAGGTAAAGCCCTGTTGGTCACTCTTAAAATACAAACAAAACTAGATCCCCATAGGATTTCTAGATACAGTCTTCCCTCCTCTTGGGGTTAAACAATATGGAGACGTGAAAGGAAGCATTCTCGGTGAACCCTTTCTCAGACTGTCACTCTTAGAAATTGTCAAAGAAACTCTACTCCCCAGAGTTGATCTATTCTCTGTGAATAACATCTCTTGAGTTTCTTCCAAATTCTCGGACTTTCCTGGCTTATTCTCTAAGAATCGCATATCTTGAACTTCTCGGGGTTTGGGGACCCACAGGCTTCCTAAAAGCATCCCCGCCTCCTCTTGGGCGTTGTACAAGGATCCTTCGGCTTCTTAAAAGCTCTCATGCCTTCTCTTGGGCTTAGTACAAGGACCCAGAGACCTCTACAGGTATAGGAACAGAACCTAGTCATCGATTTGCTAGAGCTGTCTTTTTGAGTCAAGTGTCAGACCTGTTAATGGGTTGACCTTCATCCCTTAACATACCAGCCTTCTCTTGGGCATCATACAAAGATCACTCACTATCTGAGAATCGATTTCTCAAAACACCAGTAGACTTGGACAGTCTCAATACCCTTTGGATTTCCCATTTCCTTAAAGAACAGGAAATAACCCTGATCAGTACCAAAGCACAACAATACCTTTAATCTTTCCTTCATAAGAACTAATTTTCTCTTTTATCCAGCATACTGGACCTGTCACTAAACTGAAACAGTCACCAGTATATCTAGCCTCCTCTTGGGCTTTGTATAATGATTCTCCCCAGTGGAGCTAACCTTTTCAGACTCTCTTGTTGAGTCACCCTTTTAGCCTCCATCTCGAGCTTCATACGAGACACTAAAACACTCTCTTGTTGAGTATAAAGGACTCTCTTGTTGAGTGAAACCCCTTTTTAGCCTCCGTCTTAGGCTTCGGATAAGACAGATAAAAATCATTCTCTTGTTGAAAAGATCCTCTTGTTGGGTCACAAACCTTTTAGCCTCCATCTCGGGCTTCGTACGATATACAAAACACCCTCTTGTTGGGTCAGTAACCTCCATCTCGGGCTTCGTACGAGGTATAAATCACTCTCTTGTTGAGTCAATCACCCGGTCAAGACTCTCTTGTTGAGTCAAACCTCTTTAGCCTCCATCTCGGACTTCGTGCGAGATATAAATCACTCTCTTGTTGAGTATAAAAGACTCTCTTGTTGAGTCAAACACTTTCAGCCTCCATCTTGGGCTTCGTACGAGACAACAAAACACTCTCTTGTTAAGTATAAAAGACCCTCTTGTTGGGTCACAAACATTTTCGCCTCTATCTCGGGCTTCGTACGAGACATATAAAAAACACCCTCTTGTTGGGTCAGTAGCCTCCTCTTAGGCTTTGTATAAGGAAAACCCCGGTTGAGCCAATCAACCTTTTGGCATCAAATCTGTGCCTTGCTCACAGCATACAAACATCAACAACTCCTTTTCCTTCATCTAATTGCTGTAAGCGAAAAGCCTCTGGATTATTTACATCCACGCCACTGTCCCTCTTTTAGCATGAGAAATTCCTAAGGAAAGATGGCATTGCTCTACACTGAGTTAAAGTCTTCTCCTTTCGGTTAAAAATCCCTTATAAAGGAAATTATGGCATTGCTGGGTTCACATATCCCAGTTAAAGTAGTTCTCCTTTATAATCAGTCACCCAACAGTTGTGATAAACAGACCAAATATCCCCCTTTAGAGATGACAAATTCTCTTTAATCCTAAACCTTTTAGCTTCACATCTTGGGCTTTGAACAAGATACAAATCACCATTCAGCTTCACATCTTAGGCTTTGAACAAGACACCAAAACACCTTTTTCCTCCCATAGAATAGGAGGAACTGCGATCGCTCTGATTTCCCTGTTTTGTTAAACGGGAATACGTAGGCATAAGATTACAAGAATCTTAGCGAGCATACTAATCAAAAACCCAAATCCAGTATCCCCATATATCAACCCAAAATCATCAAATCTAAGCACATTACCAAAAGTATCATAAATAGTCCAGACACTGTGTTCTCAACAAAATAACCTAAGAGAGACCCACAATCTCTATAGCATCTGTAAACCAACAGTCACCTGTTTAAACTCGGTATGCAAGTAGGGTTAATTAGAGACATCTATTTCCCTTCCTTAATCAGCTTCAATAGTATAAAAAATGAATCGAACTGTAGTACCCCAAAGCGATAGTGCTTCGCAACCACGCCAAAATTCACGCTAAACATACCTTCAGGTCCAAGAAGATTAAATAGGGGCATCTGTCATACCCTAAATTTTGACCACAAGATTTCCCATCATTGTGCAAATTATAACCACAATGTGGATATACCTCCATACCTCATCAATCCTCTCAGGGATTGTTGATCATTCACTACAATCAAGAATTAGGGTTTTGAGCCTTCTCAAAGTACCCAGACAAAGGATCAATCAAGAATGGACATGATCCTCAACTTGTCAAGCCTCTCAAACATGCATGAAGGATCAAGAGGTCTCACACATCAAGAATTAAGCATGAACATGTAACATCTCAAGTTGACCAAGCCTCAAGATCATCAGTGTCACCAAATTAGGGTTTCGGTCGACCAAAGCCTCCAAAGAAAAATATTCATCTAGGCATGAGCTAATACTTCAAAACATTATCCAAGAAGCCTAAAATATCCTCATGGACCCAATCATAAGTCCAAAATAGCCTCAGGGGGTGCATTCATCAAAAATCAAGAATTAGGGTTTCTTGACCTAATTCACCCCTAAGTTGACTTTTGAAGCAAGGCATGAGCCAAGACCTCAAGAAGTGTTTTGAAGACCTCCAATACATCATATTGATCTGTTGGTCCTTGGATTGGCTAGAATTTTGGTAAAACAAAGTTGTTCAATGTTGATGTCACATGGGTGATGTCTTAACATTGAGTCTTAACATTGGTTTATGTTAAGTTTTGATTTTGCTGAAGTTGGATGTCTGATGTCTCTTTCGATGTTGTGACACCAGGTCTGCAGAAGATTAATAACATCAGGTTTAGTGATGTTGTTAGGGTTTGCGTTTTAGCTGGATATTGGGAGAGTTGTTAGTCTCATTGGATGCGGATATCTTGGGATAGATATTCTCTGTTGCATAGAGATTTGATGCAGATTTGTAGGAGTGTTTAAAGGATGAGATTTAAGAAGATTTTGAGAGAGAAAATATTTCGAAGATTCAGTTTTAAATAACAAATCAGGTCAAATATTGTAGCAGGTCCAAGACCAGATCAAATAGCTATTTAAAGTGCATCAATCCTTAGAAGAAATCAACGAAGAAAAAGAGCTAAAGACTGAGAGTCGTTTGAGTCTTCCTGTTTGTATTGTAAACCATTCCAGTGTGAATTGGTATTGTTGTTTTGAGTTGTTCTTAATCAAAGTTGTGAAGCAGAATCAAGTTGTGTTATTCAAAGTGTGTGATCTTTGAATTATATCACTGAAGTGATTTAGGGATTGAGTAGTGGTCTCATACCTAAGTGGTCTCTTAGGTAGAAGGTTTATTAAGTAGAGATTAAGTTTAGGAGATGTCAACTGGGTTGTTGAGTTTGTAAATTAATTCTACTGATAGTGAAATTCATCCCTGGCTTGGTAGCCCCCAGACGTAGGTAGTTAAACCGAACTGGGTGAACAACTCTTTGTGTGTTTCTGGTGTTTTTGTTATTGTCCATAGCAGAGTGTGTTGTCGTGACATTAAGTGTGACATCACATATCTGGTGCCAGAATTTCAATTGGTATCAGAGCAGGCATCCTGTCTGTCTCTGGGTGAGATCTAGGGAAGTTACTTTCTGGTGTAAAGATGGACAAGGAAGTTGGTGGATTTGTCAACAGACCCCCTATTTTGGACGGCTCTAATTATGATTATTGGAAGCCAAGGATGGTTACCTTCTTGAAATCCTTGGACAGCAGGGCATGGAAGGCTATCATAAAGGAATGGAAAGCACCTGTTGTGTTTGAGAAAGATGATGCTGGGAAAGATAAAGAGGGCACCTCAAAACTGAAGCCTGAAGAAGAATGGACCAAGGAAGAAGATGAGCTTGCCCTTGGTAACTCTAAAGCCCTAAATGCTATTTTCAATGCAGTTGATAAGAACATATTCAGGTTGATCAATACCTGTGAAGTTGCTAAGGAAGCATGGGATATTTTGAAGACTACACATGAAGGATCATCTAGAGTTAAGATGTCAAGATTTCAGCTTCTAACATCAAAGTTTGAAAGTCTGAAGATGAAAAAAGATGAGACTATCCATGACTTTCACATGAGTATTCTTGAGCTGGCCAATGTATCCAGTGCCCTTGGAGAAAAGATATCAGAAGAAAAGCTTGTAAGGAAAATCCTTAGGTCCCTTCCTAAGAGGTACAAGATGAAGGTGACTGCAATTGAAGAAGCTGAAGACATCAGTAAAATGAGGGTTGATGAGCTTATTAGATCTCTTCAAACATTTGAGCTAGGGTTGAGTGAAGAGGAACCGGAGAAGAAGTCCAAGAGTATAGCTTTGGTTTCTAGTTCTGAAGAAGCCAAGAAAGGGAAAGAAGATGATTCTCAGGAGGAGCTGTCTCAGGCTATTGCTTTGCTGGGTAAACAGTTCAACAAAGTTATAAAGAGGATAAGTAGGAGTTATAATCCCAATGTCAAGAACATTACCTCTGACATCAACAGATCAGGAGAACAAGGGAAGAAGTCTAAAGATGAAGAAAAGACTGCTCAAGACAAAGGGATACAATGTTTTGAGTGTGAAGGGTATGGACATGTCAAGAAGGAATGTCCTACTTTTCTAAAGAAGCAGAAAGTGTTATCTGCTTCTTGGACTGACAGTGAGAGTGAATCTGAAGAAAATCCAGCTAAACTTGTTAGAGCTATGGTTGGGGTTTATGAGTCATATAATGATTCTTGTGATGATGAGGTTTCTTACGATGAACTGGCTGTCACTTATAAAGATCTTTTCATGAGAAGTGAACAAGTAAGTCTTGAAGGAGAAGAGCTGAAGAAAACCATAGTACAGTTAAAAGCTGAAAAGACTGACCTTGAAGCTGAAGTCAGTATGCTTAACTATTAACTGGACTCTATGACCAAAACTATCAGAATGTTGAACAATGGTACTAATGCGTTAGACAACATTCTTAGTATTGGGAAGATGGCTGCAGACAAATGTGGTTTGGGATTCACCAGTGAGGCAGGTTCTATCACCCTAAAACCAGTGGTGTTAACACAGATGTTAAAACATCAGGACAGAGCCCCATCTAAGAAGAAATACAGATGCTGGAGGTGTCACCATTGTGGATGTTTTGGACACATTAAGGCTTATTGCTATAAGCTACATGGGTATCCACAGAAGGCTCATCAGGTTGTTCCCAAACAGAACGGTGATAAAGGAAGGAAGGTTTTCAAGCCTAAGAAGCAATGGGTCCCTAAAGTTAAGGTTACCAGCTTGATAGCTCACACTTCTTTAAAGGTTTCTACCAAAGAAGATTGGTACTTTGATAGTGGGTGTTCAAGGCACATGACTGGAGTAAAGAATCTGTTGGTAGATCTGAAGCTTCATTCTTCAGGATATGTTACATTTGGTGATGGGGTCAAAGGAGAGATCAAGGGGATTGTTAAAATAGACTGTGCTGGTGCTCCCAGACTGGAGGATGTTCTTCTTGTTAAAGGACTGACAGCTAATTTAATTAGCATTAGTCAACTTTGTGATCAAGGATTCAAAGTAGACTTTACAAAGTCTGAATGCATTGTCAAAGATGATAAAGTAGAAGTCATTATGAAGGGAGACAGGTCTAAGGACAATTGTTATCTTTGGGTGCCACAAGACTCAAATTCTTCCACGTGTGGTTTGGCTGAAGAAGATGATGTCAAAATCTGGCATCAGAAGTTAGGACATCTTCACTTGAAGGGAATGAAGAGAATCATCTCATCAGAAGCGTCAGAGGAATTCCCAAACTTAATATTGAGGAAGGAAAAGTGTGTGGAGACTGTCAAAAAGGGAAGCAGACAAAGATGTCTCATCCGAAGCTTCAACATGACACCACCTCCAAGGTCTTGGAACTACTTCATATGGACTTGATGAGACCTATGCAGGTGGAAAGTCTGGGTGGAAAGAAATATGCATATGTAGTTGTGGATGACTATTCGAGGTACACCTGGGTGAGCTTCATCAAAGACAAATCAGAGGTGTTTGATGTTTTTAAAGATCTTTGTCAAAGACTCCAAAGGGAAAAAGAGAGTAAGGTTATCAGGATAAGGAGTGACCATGGAAGAGAGTTTGAGAATAGTAAGTTTGAAGAATTTTGCTCTGCTGAAGGTATAAGTCATGAGTTTTCATCTCCTATTACTCCTCAGCAAAATGGAGTAGTTGAGAGGAAGAACAGAACTGTCTAAGAGTCTGCTAGAGCTATGATTCATGCCAAGAAACTTCCCTATCATTTCTGGGCTGAAGCCATGAATACTGCCTGCTACATTCACAACAGGGTTACCCTAAGAAGAGGCATTTCATCCACTCTGTATGAACTATGGAAGGGAAGAAAACCTAATGTTAAATACTTTCATGTTTTTGGAAGTAGATGTTATATTCTGGCTGATAGAGAACAGAGAAGAAAATTGGATTCCAAAAGTGATGAAGGAATATTTTTGGGATACTCTACCAACAGCAGAGCATATAGGGTTTTCAACTCTAGAACCAAGGTGATGATGGAGTCCATCAATGTGGTGATTGATGACAATGATAAGCAGGAATATGATGATGTCCTAGATGATGTTGTAACATCAGTTGGTGAAGTTGCACCAGAAGCTGAAGACAGAAGTCCAACTCCGAGTGTTGCTGCTGCTGAGCCTGAAACTGAGAAACCTCATAAAGATCCCTCTATCAGAGTATAGAAGGACCACCCAAATGAGCTTATTATAGGTGATCCAAACTCTGGCATGAGGACTAGGTTAAGAGATGTTATAGCAAGTTCATGTTTTGTCTCCAAAATTGAGCCAAAGAATGTCAAGGAAGCATTGACTGATGTCTTTTGGATAAATGCAATGCATGAAGAGCTGGAGCAATTCAAGAGGAATGAAGTATGGGAACTTGTACCTAGGCCTGATGGAGTTAATGTGATTGGTACCAAGTGGATCTACAAGAATAAATCTGATGAACAAGGAGTGGTCACCAGAAACAAGGCCAGATTAGTTGCTCAGGGATACACTCAGGTTGAAGGAATTGATTATGATGAAACCTTTGCTCCTGTGGCAAGACTGGAATCTATCAGATTACTCTTAGGTGTGGCTTGTAATTTCAAATTCAAGCTTTTCCAGATGGATGTTAAAAGTGCCTTCTTGAATGGTTACTTAAATGAAGAGGTGTATGTTGATCAACCAAAAGGATTTATTGATCCAACATTTCCTGACCATGTGTACAAACTGAGGAAAGCTCTATATGGTTTGAAGCAAGCACCAAGAGCTTGGTATGAAAGACTTACTGAATTCCTGGTTGTGAATGGCTATAGAAAAGGAGGGATTAACAAGACTTTGTTTGTTAAAGAAGAAGGAGGAAAACTGATGATAGCTCAAATCTATGTTGATGACATAGTATTTGGAGGGATTTCAGATGCAATGGTAAAACATTTTGTGGAACAGATGCAGTATAAATTTGAAATGAGTCTTGTTGGTGAGCTAAACTATTTTCTTGGTCTACAAGTTAGACAAATGGAGGAGTCCATATTCATTTCTCAGAGCAAGTATGCAAAGAACATAGTGAAGAAGTTTGGTCTAGAGAATGCTAATCACAAAAGGACTCCTGCTCCTACTCATCTAAAATTATCCAAGGATGAACATGGTGTCAGTGTGGATCAAAGTTTATATAGAAGCATGATTGGGAGTCTATTGTATCTCATAGCTAGCAGACCTGACATTGCTTTTGCTGTTGGAGTTTGTGCCAGATACCAGTCTGAGCCTAAGGTGAGTCACTTGAATCAAGTAAAGAGGATCTTGAAATATGTAAATGGCACTAGTGACTATGGGATGCTGTATAGTCATGGATCTGGGACTGAGTTAAGGGGATATTGCGATGCTGACTGGGCTGGGAGTGCTGATGATAGGAAAAGCACTTCAGGAGGCTGTTTCTTCTTAGGGAATAATCTGATATCTTGGTTTAGTAAAAAGCAGAACTGTGTGTCTCTTTCTACTGCTGAAGCTGAGTACTAAGCATATTGATATAAGGCATCATTTTATAAGAGATCTGGTTGAAGACAAAGTTGTTGTCTTGGAACATGTAGCTATAGATAAGCAATTAGCAGATATCTTCACTAAAGCATTAGATGCAAACCAATTTGAAAGTTTAAGAAGTAAATTGGGAATTTGTATTTATGAAGATTAAGTGTGATGGAGAGTGTATTGTGCAGTTGTGTACTTTTTGAAAATTGATTCAACTGCTAAAGGCATACAAGATTGGAGTACATAAAAAGTTACAAACAAAAAGTTACAGTTTATCCCACCCCCTGCATCTAGAAAAGCTTTCCAGTCTTCATCCCATTCATCATCAGTAGTTTGTTGTTGCACAGGAAGCTTCTTGCTTGGTTTCATGGTTGTTTCTGTGGTTCTGCCTGTCCTTGTGGTTCTTGAAGTAGTTTCAGCTGCAGTCATTGTTTTGCTTCTCGTCTGAGGTGGATCTGAAGTCTTGTCCTTCTGCTTGAGGTTCTTTACTGCATCTTTGGAGTTTGACAGGCTCATTCTTGGTTGCTGTGTGGTGCTGCTAGAAGGAAGAAGGCGTGCTTTTATTGCAAACAAGAAGCATTGTTTGTATCGCCTGACCAGTCAAGGTGTTGGAACTTATTTTTTGACTGTGTCATTGAATATGTCAGAACATTGTGTTTGGTGATTGTCCAATTATGGCTAAAAAGGGGGAGAGTTAGACTATAGACTTTGTGTGTAGAGTATGACCTATCTCAGTTCTTGTGTGGTGCAGATGTTGAGGGGGAGTGTGCGTATTGAACAGCTGTTTGCTGGTTCTGGCTTTGAGGGGGAGTTTTCCCGTTGTTGATAGGTGGTGCGTAGCATTTTGAAGTGGGTGCTGTTTGGTTTTATTTTTTTTATCCGCTGCTGAAGTCTCTGATGTTGCAGAGATTATTTTAGCCAAAATTAGCCAAAGGGGGAGATTGTTGGTCCTTGGATTAGCTAGAATTTTGGTAAAACAAAGTTGTTCAATGTTGATGTCACATGGGTGATGTCTTAACATTGAGTCTTAACATTGGTTTATGTTAAGTTTTGATTTTGCTGAAGTTGGATGTCTGATGTCTCTTGCGATGTTGTGACATCAGGTCTGCAGAAGATTAATAACATCAGGTTTAGTGATGTTGTTAGGGTTTGCATTTTAGCTGGATATTGGGATAGCAGTTAGTCTCATTGGATGCAGATATCTTGGGATAGATATTCTCTGTTGCATAGAGATTTGATGCAGATTTGTAGGAGTGTTTAAAGGCTGAGATTTAAGAAGATTTTGAGAGAGAAAATCTGTCGAAGATTCAGTTTTAAATAACAAATCAGGTCAAATATTGTAGCAGGTCCAAGACCAGATCAAATAGCTATTTAAAGCGCATCAATCCTTGGAAGAAATCAACGAAGAAAAAGAGCTAAAGACTGAGAGTCGTTTGAGTCTTCATGTTTGTATTGTAAACCATTCGAGTGTGAATTGGTATTGTTGTTTTGAGTTGTTCTTGATCAAAGCTGTGAAGCAGAATCAAGTTGTGTTATTCAAAGTGTGTGATCTTTGAATTATATCACTGAAGTGATTTAGGGATTGAGTAGTGGTCTCATACCTAAGTGGTCTCTTAGGTAGAAGGTTCATTAAGTAGAGATTAAGTTTAGGAGATGTCAACTGGGTTATTGAGTCTGTAAATTAATTCTACTGATAGTGAAATTCATCCCTGGCTTGGTAGCCCCCAGACGTAGGTAGTTAAACCGAACTGGGTGAACAACTCTTTGTGTGTTTCTGGTGTTTTCGTTATTGTCCATAGCAGAGTGTGTTGTTGTGACATTAAGTGTGACATCACATATCTCGTGCCAGAATTTCATGATCCATTTACAAGATTGGATTGATTCAAAGAACTTGGTTCATAAGCAGTACAAGGTTTCAAATTCATCGGGACCAATTAAGATTTTATGATGAAAAGTTAACTGTACCTTTGACTTTTGACCAAGACATGATCCTAAACCTTGGGATATGATCCAAGACACTCTAAAACACCTATGGAACCCATCCATTAGGTTTTAATTAGGTCAAGGACTTGATTTCATAGAGGATTCCAAAATTTGAAATTCATCTGACAAAAAGTCAACTGTGCCAAAAATCAAGTTTGACTTTTTGAATTTCTTGAAAAACAAGGCTTCCCTAAGCTAAAAATAATGTTAAATTATGGTTTGGATCATCATCCATTAAGAAAAATCAAGAAAAGTAGGGTTACTTGCAAAAGGGGCAACCATGAGAAACTTGAATTTTCACTAAGTTATGGAAAAAAGTGATTTATACCCAACTTTGCAAGACCATAACTTGTGATCCAAGTAACCTTTTTCTTCCATCCAAAGCTCAAATGGAAGCTCTCATTACAGACTTCAAGATTATCAACTATAACAGATTCCAAATCCTCATGGATTTTGAGTTATGGATTGATCAAAATCACAAAAAATGGAAAATGACATTTTTTCAACACTTAGTGAAATTTATGACAGAATCTGTTTTACATTTTGACCAACTTTGAGGCAATTTTTCATTATGATCCAAGATGATTCAAGACCAAATTAAACATCAAAGTTGAAGTATGTTATAGGGGCTTTCCAAAAAGTACAAGAACCTCCCATGATTCAACTTGAGCAAGGAGTTATAAGCCTCCAAAAATGGCATTTTTCACCCTGCCCACACAAAGGCATGAAAACCAAACTTGTGCCACACAATTTTGTTACTCAAGTTTTGCCATTTTTCCAACTTTTTCTTCTTCCAAAAGCACAAAACATCTGATGACTCACTTGGTTCTTGATCAAGAAGGCAAGGATTCCACTTGGCATGTGCGAAACTATCATGACATGAACTTTGGAATTCAACTTTGGCAAGGTAACATCAATGCAGCACATTGAGGTGTCATGAACCAGAACATAACATTCCAAGCCAGCCAAGATTCAAGTCCAAACTCTGAGCATTCAAACCTGCAGAATTTAATGGAGTCAAGATAAGAGAGTTGACTTGGCACTTTTGGATTATCCAAGTCAATGGCCACAAGCTACATGCCATGATCAGCCTCCAATCACTATTGCTCCCAAAACAAACTTCTTCTACTATAAATAGAGGTCATGTGTGACTGATCAAAACACCCCAAAGAATAACAACTCATGCTTTTTTTAAATCACTCCAAAAAACCAGAATTTGCTTGTCTTTCAAGTCACATTCGAATTTTCAAATAGAGAACAATTCTATCCAAACCAACCATCCTAACAGCTCACATATGTCATATACAAGTGATCTATAACCTCAAAACACATATGGAACACCAGAATCACAAAGTCACCATCCATTTGCTCAAGCTTTTTGGCCTATTTGCAGTTGGGGTACCACAACAAGTTCCTGGTTGATTCAATCCATTCCAAGCTTCCAAACACCTTACATAAGTGTAGCGAGCGATTTTGGACGCGGTTCTTAAGCGCTGGTCGCTCTCTGCAGTTGAGCTTAGACTACAGGTCGATTCATTTTTTATCCTATTGTGAGCTGATGAAGGAAGGGAAATAGATGTCTCCAATTAACTCTGCTTTGCATACTGAGTTTAAACAGCGGTCTGTTAGGTTACGAATGCTATCAATGTGGGGGGGGGGGGGCCTTTGTACTGGTTATTTGTATTTTCGCCAATACTGGTTTTTCTCTTTTTATCCGGGCAGAAGGTTTCTGGCGGGGAACTAGGATTAGGATGTTAGGACTGATGCTTTTGAATTACTGCTTTTGATTGATGGAGATATGGGATTTGGGTGTTTGTTTAGTGTGCTCGCTAAGATCTTTTCTTCCGATCTTATGCCTACGTATTCCTGTTTACCGAAACAGGGAAATCAGAGCGTTCGTAGTTCCTCCTATTCTATGGGAGGAAATGGTTGTTTTGGTGTCTTGTTCGAAGCCTAAGACGTGAAGCGAAAGGTGATTTATATCTTGTTCAAAGCCCAAGATATGAAGCTGAAAAGTCTATTTGTGTCTTGTTCAAAGCCCAAGACGTGAAGCTGCAGGACCTCGACTTTAGAGAGAATTTGTCATCTCGAAAGAGGGGTTTGTCTGTTACGACTGTTTTATAAAGGAGAATTACTTTAACCGGGATACGCAGATCCTAGCAATGCCATAATTTCCTTTATAGGGGGTTTTAACCTGAAGGGGAAGACTTTAACTCAGTGTAGAGCAATGCCATCTTTCCTTAGGAATTTCTCATGCTAAAAGAGGGACAGTGGCATGGATGTAGATGATCCAGAGGCTTGCCGCTTACAACAATTAGATGAAGAGGAAGGAGTTGTTGATGTTTGTGTACTGTGAACGAGGCACAACTTTGATGCTTAAAGGTTAATTGGATTAACCAGTGGTTTTCTTATACAAAGCCTAAGAGGAGGCTAATATGTGTCTCGTACAAAGCCCGAGAGAGAGGCTAAAAGGTTTTGACTCAACGAGGGAGTCTTTTGGTATCTTGTATAAAGCCCGAGATAGAGGCTATTTGACTCAACAAGAGAGTTTTTTGTATCTCATACGAAGCCCGAGATGGAGGCTAAAGATGGTGATTGACTCAACTAGGGAGTCTTTTGTATCTTGTACGAAGCCCGAGATGGAGGCTAAAATTGTTAGCTCCGTTGGGGAGAATCATTGTACAAAGCCCAAGAGTAGGCTATGTTGACTGTTTCAGTTGAGTGACAGGTCCAGTATACTGATTTTAAAGAGAAAATTAGTTCTTATATGAGCAACACTGTACTCATGGATTTGATTCGAGGATCCGGGTTATTCCTGTTCTTTAAGGAAGTGCGAAATCCGAAGGGTATTGAGACTGTCCGAGTCTACAGGTTTTCTTCCTATTTAACGAAGGGGTCACTTGAGAATGTCTTTGAGACTCAAGGAAGTTAGACTGTCCAAGTCTAGAGTTTCATCTTTTGTACCATGTTTTGAGAAACAGTAGTAGACTCTACGAAAAGACTGTTCTATGAAGATGATTAAGTTCTGTTCCTATACCTCTAGGAGGTCGTCGGGACAATTTGTACGAAGCCCAAGAGGAGGCTGGATACTTTTAAGAAGCCGACGAGTCCTTGTACTAAGCCCAAGAGAAGGCTATCATTCCCGGGGGAAGAGATCATTATTCGAAGCCTAAGAGGAGGCTGTGAATACTTCTAAGAAGCCGTATGGTCCTTGTACTAAGCCCAAGAGGAGGCGGGGTTGCTTTTAGGAAGCCTGTGGGTCCTTGTACGATGCCCAAGAGGAGGCTGATTGCTTTTAAGAAGCCGATGGGTCCCCAAACCCCGAGAAATTCAAGGCAATGCTATTCACCGAGAATAGATCAAAGTCAGGAAAGTTCGAGAATTTGGAAGAAACTCAAAGATGCCATTCACGGAGAATACATTCATCTCTGGGAGTAGAGTTTCTTGACAATTCCTAATGAGGACAGCCTGAGAGAAGACTGTATCTGGTGATCCTATTGGGGATCTAGTTGTCTATTTCTACGAATAAACGAAACGGCGTCACTTAGTTCTAGACGTAGCTTCCGGGGAAACTCGAAATATCTATACTATTATTACACAGTTGATATGAGTTTATGAAAGAAGACTTACAATGAAACAGCCCCACAATACAGTTATATGTATATGAAAGCGGTAAATGAAAGCAATAACCACTTACTCGGTTGTAGAGCTTCCATGCTGTTTGGTTAGTTGTTCAACAAAGAAAGATTGAAAACAACAGTATATTCAAAATCAAAGGAGAAAGTGCTTTGAAAAAGAAAGATTTGGGGCTTACAGCTCAAGGAGAGGCCCAGGGTTTTATCAGTGAGCGCACTGTTTGAATTCGTACAGAGGGACTTATACAAGTGACTGAGGCCCAAAATGTTTTATGTACAAAGGGATGGGTCTTACACTCTATTAGAGGCCCAAAAAGTTTTAAAGAAAAAGAGTGGGGCTTATAACACGAGGGTAGGCCCAGATGATTTTTTCCGTTTAAAATGGCGATCGCACCGAGTTTTTCTTTCAACGTGAAGGGACTTATACAATATCTGAGGCCCAAATGATTTTGGTTAAAAGGGGGTTGGGTCTTACACTCTATTAGAGGCCCAAAAGTTTTGAATGGGTCTTATAGCTCAAGGAGAGGCCCAGAGTTATTTTTCAAAAGGCGACGATCGCGCCGTTTGTTTTTGACGGTATCGGGACTTATACAATACACTGAGGCCCAAAATGTTTTGGTTAAGAAAGGATTGGGTCTTACACTCTATTAGAGGCCCAAAGTGTTTTGAAAATGATTTATGAGGGTTGAATTAATCCAAAAACCCTAATTTGTTTTGAAAACTGTATTTAATTGAATAAAAATTCAATTAAAATGATCAAAATTGTTTAACATGTGAAAAACAAATTGTGATTTTGGATTAATGCTTCAAAAATTAAGTATTGACCTACAAAATAATTAGAAAGCATTAAAAGTTGCAAAATCAATGTAGAAAAAATATTTAATATGTCAAAAACAATTAAAATATTAATTCTTTGCAAAAAGGTCAATTATATGAAATAAATAATATTTTTGGGATTTTTTAATAAAATAAAATATTTTAACATTTTTGTGAATTATTAAAAAAAGAGTCAACTCAAAATCATTAAAACTCAGAGAGAAATTAATTTTTGAATCAATTAAACAAAATCACAAAATTCAAATATTTGAATTTTTAAAAAATGGCGCCAAGAACACACCAAGAACACGCGCGTGTTCTGGGTTTGGCTGATTTTCATTTTCTCCTCAATCTCACTGAATACTTGATTATATCATGCAATCTACATATCATTATGCTCGTCTCAACCTCACGATCATGTCTATGTCCATTAATTTCATTTAAATTAAACATAAACAAGAAATCATGAAAAATCCTCAAGAACCCTAATTTCTGCATGAAGGCTAGGATTTTTGATACACGATTCAAACAATGCAATTAATTGAGGGAAAATATTCCATGCATGATCATAAACATATGGCCAAATTATTGTGCGAGGAATTAGGCATAGATTGAGAGATGACCAAGAATGTACTCACCTCTAGGCCGTGACAGCAAGTGCAATGTGATTTTTGATTTGGAGGTGTTACAGATGAGTGGTGATGATCTGAACAGCTTCCCTACACCCTATGGAGTGTGTTTGAATGGTTGGACTTGATTGTAATTGGCTGGATCACTTTGTGGTACCTCAACTGTACTTTGGTTAAAACCTTGAGCAACCAGCTGGTGATTTTGTGAAATTGGTGTTTCAGAAGTGATGTGAGTGTTTGGATCACTTCTATATGATGTATGTGAGGTGTGTGAGTGATTGGTTTGATTGGAAAAGCTCTCAAACTCAAAACCTGATAGCTACCTTGCTAAGAAAGGCATTTTTGCCAAGAGAAAGAGATTTTGAGGAAAGCATCTGTTTGATGGCTTTGGTGTACTCAAACTAATCACAATTGAGCTCTATTTATAGTAGAGCAAGTTTGTTTTGCAAGGAATAGTGAATGGCAGCTGGTAAGTAGGTTTGGCCAATGTTGGCAAATGAAAATCCAAGTCTCCTCTAGCCATTGACTAGAGGTTAGGGCACAGAGCTTTGGTTCCCTTGGTCTTGGATAAGTCTTGACTGATTTCAGATGAGAATGGCTCAGTCCATGCCACCTTGATGCTTCCATTGAATGCTTCAATCCAAATTTGGAGTCTTGTCCCTATTTTGTCCATTCTAGGTTCAACATGCTATTTCTTGTTCCATGGACTTTGGAGGCTTGGCTCAGTGATTGTCCCCTTTAGATTCAATCCTCAGATGTGTCCAAGTGGATAGGAGCATTTGAATTTGGCTGATTTTGGAAAATCGAGCAAAATTGCAAATTCTGCCTTGCCTTTGACAGATTTCAGCAAGGCAACTTGACAATGTCATATCTCATGGTGTAAGTTGAATTTGGTAATGCTCTTGACCATTTTGGAAAGCCCTTACATGATACAACAACTGTTTGAACAAGTTTGGTTTTGATCTCTTTTGAATCCAAGTGAAAAATCCCTCTACATTTGGCAAAAAGTGAAGCAAAATCTGACTTAGTGAAATTTTCACTAAGTGTTGGAACAAAGTGTGATTTCTTGATTTTGATCACTCCATAACTCAAAATCCTTAATGAATTGGACTTAGGTCTAGTTGAAGTTTTTGTAGAGGGTAATGAGGGCTACAAATCCATCTTTGGATGAGAAAAAATGGCCATGTGGTTTAGGAGTTATGATCCTCCAAAGTTAGTGTATTAGTGGTACTTTTTCCATAACATAGAAAAATTTCTAAGTTTTATGGTTACCCCTTTTACAAGTTATCCCACTTTTCTTGATTTTTCTTGATGAATGATGATTCAAATCATACATTAACATCATTTTAGGGTTAAAAATCCATTTTGGTGAAAAATCTCAAAAAGTCAAAGTTGACTTTTGTGCATAGTTGACTTTTTATTAGATGAATTCCAAATTGTGCAATTCTTCAGGAAATCATGTCCTTGACCTAAATCAAACTTGATGGACATCTTTCATGGGTGTCATAGGGTATATTGGGGCATGTCCTGGTCAAAAGTCGAAGTTGCAGTTGACTTTTTCCTTAAAACCCTAATTGTGGTGCAGATGAAAATGAGACTTGTTGCTAAAGCTTCTTGGATTAATCCATTGTTCCAAATGGATCAATATAGTTTATTAGAGACCCTCAAATCATGTCTTGAGGTCTTGGCTCTTGATTTGTCCCAAAAATCATTAAAGCAAAGGGTGCATTATTAATTTTACAAGATTAAACTCATTCTTTGAAGAACAAACTTAATTCAAACATGAATGAAAAGTGAAAAACAGTACCAAATGACACTTAAAATGCAACACAAAGTCATGTTATTATGTGCAAGAATGATCATGTTCATGCAATGTAAACAGTGAGCACCATTATGAAATCGAAAGATCGAGCATCGGAAAATTCACAAGCATGCTTAAAAAGGAAGTGAAACAACACCTAAAACATCCATAAAAATCAATCATATCAATCCATGGAAGTTAGAGGAAGAAAGCATGTCAAACAAGTTTGAAAAACACCAAAATTGGCACTCTGTTACAGTGGTAATCGATTACCCTAAGCAGGTAATCAGTTACTTACTTGAAAAATAGCAAATCTGGTGAAAATTGTGCAGAGTAATTGGTTACTCTTATTGAGTAATTGATTACTTGGTTGAAAAAAGCAGCGCTAGTGTAAGTTTGTGCAGAGTAATTGGTTACTCTCTTTGAGTAATCGATTACCACTGTAACAGGGGCAAAAATTGATTTTCAAAAAGCACTTTGAGCACCTAAATCACTTTTTCAAACTACCACATGCTAGGGTATGAATTTGCACACGAAAATCAAGCTTAACAATAGCAAATAAATAGCAATGGAATCAATTAACTCATCAAGAACATGGATCAAGTAATGGCATAATTGTAGCGGCAAAATCGTGAGTGTAACCTATTGATTAACTTAACTCGAAAAGCAAGAGTCGCCACCACACTTTTATTTTATCCAAGAAGGAAAGGAAAAAAGAGCAAACAAAACCTACATAAGCTCTACAACAAGAACAAGTGAAGAGTCTGGGTAAGGGGGGTTGGTTACGCAATGGGAAGGTGTTAGCACCCAAAACGTCTATAGTACTCTATATGAACCCTCTGAAATATCTACGCTTTTGGTCTGAAAATGTTTGCTTGAAAAGAGATTGAGGAGATGAGAAGAGAAATTGTTTTTATGATTTTTGTGTTTGGAGAGACTTGTCGCCTCATGCCTACGTACCCACGATGTGCAATGTAGGATCAAAACCTTGTAGTTCATGGTATAAAGAATGATATTTGTTTGTTTTGGTTGATTTTAAAATGTAAAAACAAGTCTTCATTTCCAAGAGAATAATTCCGCTTAAAGAAATTAATCATGTCTAAACTTATGAAAAAGTTTTAAAAGTGAAAAGTGCACGAGGGCACAAAAAGAGTTTGAATGAGTTTGGTGTTTTTTAAAGTCTTTTGAAAAGGGTGTCAACATGCTTATGTAGTTTAGCATTTGTTAAGAAATGAAAAGAAAAGAGTAAAATCACTTGACAAAGTCAAGGTTTGATTATGAAAGAGGTGATAGTTTGAAATCAAGAAGATTTTGAAAAAGGGAGAAAGTTTTGAAAATTGAAGAATGGGTGGAGAACAAGTGACTATACTAAAGCATAAAGAAAAAGCTAAGGATAAGAATAGCCTAACCACATAAGCAAGCTTCATAGTCCTCAAACCATAATTCCAAAGCAAAGGGAGAAAGGTCCTAAGTCTAAGTCCAAGGTTCCAAGAATTGCATTGGATGTTCAAGGTCTAGGTGCAAAACTCCATGTCCATTGCAAAGGATAGTAACCATAGTCCAAGATTAGAAGCACAAGTTTTTTAGAGGTTTTAGCCTTTATTAATGTTTTTGGTCCAAGTGGACAAAGAGAAAAAGGCATAAGCATAAACATGTGTCCAACGGACAAAGGAAAAATTGCGGAAGCATAAACATGATATGAAATGATAATAATGGAGCATAAAAGTAAAAGAGAGATAGGGAGTGAGAAGGAATTGTAAAAGTAAAAGTCAGAAGTTAGTGATTAGTTGTTAGTTGTTAGAGTAAGTGATCAATAATAATTGAATAATTGCACTTAGGCCAAGGTTAATGAGAACTCATTAGAGGATTGATAAGACCAAAGCCTCCTAACAATAAGTCACATAAGTGTTGAACCAAAAGACAAATAATCAATAATTTTTTATTGTTTCCGATAAGGGACATATGTTGCGCTATGTTAAGCAATTGCCGAGTAATTTACGGAGTAATTGCCCTACAATGAGGTCGGTCAATAGCTCTTTGTGCTAATGCATACTAGATGAACGATATGTAAATCGTCATCCGAAAGTAATACTGCAGAAAAGAAAAATGGTAACGATCTAGTCTTGATCAAAATTCAACAAAGGAATTTCAAGATCCATTAGACTTTCATCGATCAAAATAAAAGAAGAAAGAGATGAAGAGAAAGATGGATCTAACAAGTTATGATCCATAAACAACCAACAAAAAACAAGGAAATAGAATGAAAAATATTTTTTATGATTTTTTCAAGAAATGTTTAAAAACTAAATCAAAATAAAGAGATTCAAATTAATAGTAAGTCAAAGATCTAAAATGAAAAGGATTAAGAAATATATTAAAAAAAGAAATTAAAGAAAATCCTTTAAAAAAAATAAAAGAGAAAGAGGTTTTGTTAGAAAAAATGGTGGTGTGATGATAGTAAACGGGCCAAGCCCAATGTCTTAACATGAAACTATTTTTAAAAATAAAAAAAAAAATAAAAAAAAAAGAGAGAAGAATAAGAATGGGATTCATCATCTTCTTCTCACTCGTACGCACTGTTCACGGGAAAGGGGGAAGAACATGGCAAGTTCGTCACGGCGGAGCGGAGTCGTCGGATTCTTACACAAATTCGAACGAAAATTGAAGCTACACTTGAATCTAAACTCTGTTTTGAGAATTATTCAATGATATGCACGAATCTGAGAAGCGGAAGCTAGCGAGAAAACATCAACTACCTTCAAAAAATCAGGTGAAAACAAATTTAATTCTTCTTCTTCTTCTCGAAATTCACACGTTGTTATTGTTTGCTGAGATTATTGCGAAGTGTTGCGATTATTGCGAGAAGTTGTTGATGAACTTGTTGAAGGTGTGAGTTGAGTGGAGTAAAAAGGTTATGCGGTGAAACTTGAAGAAATGTGTATTGGTTTTTTTTAAGCTGAAGATTTATTGAAGGTTGAAGCAATTTTCTTGTGAATTTTTCTGAAGGTTTTAGTTATTGAATAAGGTTGAAGGAAGAATTGCAGAGAGTTTGGAATTGAAGGATTAATGGAGGTTGAAGCTTTGAGGTTTGATTTTGGCAGGGGGAGTTTGGCTCTTCAAGCTTGATGAGATTGTGAATTGAAGCTCTTATTTATAGATGAAATGGTGAGTGGTGTGTGATTCATGATCTGTAGGTTTTTTATTTTTCACTGCATTTTGAGCGATGTGAATTGCGTGACTTATTTCTGAACCTTTTTTGATGTCGTTTGCAGTGGTTTGTCCGTTTGAATTGGATTGCTGCGTTTTACTTTTGAAATGATGTACTGTTGTGTTTCACATCATGTTGAACTGCGTTTTGTTGGTAGTTACCGTGTTTCAATTTCTGAACTTTTGATGTGCAGTTGGCTCAATTTGTGAAGCTGATTTTTATGAGTAGCAACTTGTGTTGGCTCGCGTAGTGTTTGACGGTTTCATTTGAAAATGGCTTGGCAGCTTATATTGTTTCACTTTGCAGCTTTAAAAGCATGGCTTGTGTTTTGTTAATTTGTATTGTGCAGGTCGGTTTGATGTTCCCGTCGTGAAGTTTGGCATGATGACGGCTTGGCTGTGCGTGTGGAAACAGCAGTGTGAAAATCATGTGGCTTGGAGGCTTATTTTCACGGCTTGAAAAGTTCTTATGCGCAGCTTGGTTCGCTTGTAGGTTATTGTGTGAAGAAGGCTCACGTGGGGGACGGTTTCATGAAGCAGCTGCAAATGGGTGGAATTAATGACATGAATCTTTCTTTTATTTTTTTTTGACAATTGCTTTCTCTTTTTTTTTATTTAAAATAACACATGGGCTTAGTGACTATTGTGTTGGATGGGCTTTGTAGTATATTATATTGTTTTTTGTAATATTTGGTAATGAATATGAATAGAATAAATGGTAATGGATATTAAAAATAATTTGGACATTGGAAGTTGGATATGTAAATGGATAATTGTTTTTGCAAATGAACATGAATGGATAATTGAATATGGTTTAAAAATGGATATCTATAAAATATGGATATATGGAGAAAATGGGAATGGATAAAAAATAGAAATTGGAAAGAATAGATCTCAAATAGATATGAAAAATTGAATATGGATCTATGGATAAGAAAATGGTTTAGAAATTTGTTTAAAAAAGATAAATGGTTTAAAAAAAAAGGATAATAGAAATGGTTTGAATGGATAGCCAAAATGGAAATGGATATGGATCATGGATGGCAAATGGATAACCAAACTTTTTTTTTTCACAAGCCTCTGATAAAGTGCACACAGCTACCATTGAACAAACCACAACTGAACAACGGCCATTTGAATCTGTTTGAACTTTTCCACAATTCTCTGGTTCTCTAATAATTAAGTTCTGAATCACTTTGAACAATTTCTAGGAAAATAAATCCACAAAGGAACACAGTCTGGACTGATGAACTCAGGTGCACTAATGAATATCACCACACAACAACTTGGCAGTCACTGCTTTGAGGAATAGCCCATTGAAACAGATAACTTGCACTTGGAACAAATGCTTGATAGTTTGACTAAGATTAGGTCAAACATCCATCTGAACTGAATCATAGCTGAATAACCACACTCGATCTGAAATTGCTTTAATGTATTTGACAAACCTGCAAAACCTAAACACACGGAGAGAGAAGAACAGGCAAACTGCAACATACTTTTTGATATTTTGGTTAGAGGTTAGTAAACACAGTCAAATATAAAGCAGATAAGAATAATACACAGATACTCGGGAGAAACAAAGATTGTGATCTTGTTTGTGGTATGAGATGCAAATGAAATGTGTGAAATCTTAGGGGTAAAAATTAGGGTTCAACAGCTACCCCTAATTAAGTTTCTTCTATAAGGAGATATGAAGGTTGAAAACTTCATCTCGACAAGATTGAAGATACTTAAATACAGAAAACCAAATTTTTAGCCCTGAGATGCCACAAGATGATATGAATGCAAAGGATGAAACACAATGTGGGGAAACTTGAAACAAGAGAGTTAGGGCAAATTGAGAGAGATGACGTGAAAAGACACGCCGGGGAACACAAGCTATTTCTGGAGATCCGTCAAGGTGACAAGAAGTATCCATCAATAGTTGGAAAGAGAGGGACAAGACCCTGGAAAACGAGTAGTGACATCCATGAATAACATTGGATGGAAACTACAAACGAGACAAAAGGTATGCCAATAGATGTCCAAGAATGGCATTGGACAATAACAGGAAAGTTTCTGGAAAAAACAACAGCGTCGTCTAAGAATAGCATTGGATGGAGGTGGAAAAACAATCTATTGGGGATAAAGTATCCAAGAATGGCATTGGATAAAAGGAATCACAACATAACAATCATTAGAGTCATCCAAGAATGGCATTGGATATAAACAAAATTCCATTTGAAAACTTCATTGGGGACATCCAAGAATGGCATTGGTTGGCAAGGTTAAATCATCAGAGATATCCAAGAATAGCATTGGACTCGGTTGGGGAAAAGGTGTCCAAGAATGGCATTGGATAAAAGAAATCACAACATCCAAGAATGGCATTGAATGTAGTGAGAAAAGTTCTGGAAAATATATTAGAAGTATCCAAGAATGGCATTAGATAAAAAGGGTTCACGATATCCAAGATTGGCATTTAATAAAGTGAGTAGGGACTTTCAGGAATGGCACTGAAAGGTAAAGGTAAATCACTACATTCAAGAATGACATTGAATGATAGTGAGAAAGACATCCAGGAATGGCACTGAATGTAAAAGGAGAAGACTCATCCAGGAATGGCACTGAATGAACAGATGAAACTTTCAGGAATGGTACTGAAAGTAAAGGTAAAATCTCATTCAGGAATGGCACTGAATGAACAGATAAAAACTTTCAGGAATGGAACTGAAAGTAAAGGTAAAATCTAATTCAGGAATAGAACTGAAGGAATAGATAAAACTTTCAGGAATGGCACAGAAAGTAAAGGTAAAATCTCATTCAGGAATGGCACTGAATGAATACATAAAACTTTCAGGAATGGCACTGAAAGTAAAGGTAAAATCTCATTCAAGAATGGCACTGAATGAACAGATAAAAACTTTCAGGAATGGCACTGAAAGTAAAGGTAAAATCTCATTCAGGAATGGCACTGAATGAATAGATAAAACTTTTAGGAATGGAACTGAAAGATATCCAAGCAAATCTGATGAGGATTACAGAAGAGAGAAAAAAAACTTCCAAGAATAGCACTAGGAGAAACAAGAGGAACAAGATGTCCAGGAATGGCACTGGAGATCAAAAGAGACAGGCATCCAGGAATGGCACTGGAGTGAAAAAAATAAAGATCCAAGAATAGCATTGGGGTGAAAGAAAGACAAACATCTAACAACAACAACAACATCCAGGAATGGCACTAGAAAGAAAGAAGACAGGTAAACGACAATATTCAGGAATGGCACTGAATGAAAAGGTACGCAAAAGTTTTGGTGGGTGCCAAGTAAGTTGGACTTTGATCACAAGGTAAGATGTAGACAGCAACAGGACCTCAGAAAATGCATATGAGCGCAAACACACTTCGAGCTATGAAAATATTTCTATGTATGATATATGAATGATTTATGTATGCAATGCAGATGATAAGGACAACTGAGATAGACTCTTTTGTGAGGGAAGAATGAAACTCTGATTCACCAACAAATGGAACACTTCCCACTCTGCTTGGAGAGAAGATGTTGAACATATCTCTGTCTCACTTATGAATTGCATCAGGATGATGGTCTTTTGAGGAAAGACGTCTTGAGGGTCTTGAAGAAAACATCCCCAGATTGATGACTGGTGAGGATAAACTGATCATGGTTTCAGTTTGACTGCTGTAGGGGAAAAATGAACTGATCATGGCTTCAATTCTTGAAATGATTGTTGAGACTAAACTGATCATGGCTTCAGTTGCTGGGGATGAACTGATCATGGCTTTAGTTCTTTGAAATGACTGTTGAGAAGGCTAAACTCAGTATAGGTCTTAAAAGAGATCTTCTGGCTAACCAATTCTGAGAGTGAATTGCACTGAGCAACAAATCTTGAACTGATTCACAACAGGATCTAGAAGTGATGCCCCTGATAGGATCACTGACCATGTTTCTCGACTGTTTGAAAATTCTTGATGAGGAAAGTTTGCCTGCAAATAAAATTATTCAAACATGGTAATTTTAATGCAAATCTCATGCAATTTTTGAAATCAAAAATCATTTTTGGAATGATACCATTGATGTAAAGCACATGAAACCTTTGTCAAAACACGGTGATTTAGACATGCAAAGTGAAAGAGAAAGCAAAGGTATGATATCAAAGCAAATGATTGGCAACAAACTTAGGAGTCAATTTACGCAACCTTGTTGTAGTATGCTTTCAAAAGAAACCTGGCTTCAATTAGGTCTTTTGAAGGTTGTAACGTGGTCTGGTTCACAGTTTTTGAAACAAAGGATATAGGCTCAAAGTTTATTTGTATTTAACCCATTCTTTGTGATGACCTTCAGTCCTATGCTCAGTTAATTCAAACTATGCATTCATGTTCCAAGAGATTTTGGAATTGCAACACTGTTATGATGATGGCTCAAGGGCCAAGGGATTTTTGAGATGACAGTCACTCTTTCTTACAACATTTTGTTGTTTTTAATGAGGACCTTAGTCAACTCGTTTTGTCTTTGAGGGTTTTGGTAACCTCTTGATTTTTCTTTTTGTATCCCTAACTTTTGCATGAACTGTGTCATTTGAGCTTATAGTCAGCAGGATGCCCCAATTTTTTCCTAAGTCTCTTTCATTGGTTTTGACATTCGCGGGCTTTTCTTTTGATTTTTTCATTCTCTTCTTTTTTAAAGGTAGTGACTGCCTGGCTTAATGATTGCGGTGAACCATCATTGGCTTTTGATTTGAAAGACATCTTCGACACTTCTTTGATGTGTGCGAAGGAAAGCTTGTTATTTCAATGATTCTCTTGTGTTTAAATACACAGTCAAATTAACTGAGAACTACCCATCCCCAGGTTAAGATTGCGGGTTTTTTCGTATAGAAAAAAACTCCAACTTCTAGGCTCGAAGGGGTTGACAAGGGATTAACTTCCTTATCTCTCCAGTGTTTGGGAGTTGAAACAATGCCTGCACATCATCAGCCAAGTTTTATTTTGAAAGCATACAGTTCAACAATTTCAGGTATTTTGTTTTCATCATCCTCCCTCCAATCTTTGCATAAACAAAATCTTGATAAATAAAGTGAACAGGAGATAAAATTTTTTGTTTTGTGAAAAAGAAAGCATAAAGATGCACACAGTGGATATAAATGAATTGAATCAAAATATTGTAATGCTCATTTCATTGAAATTACCATGAAAGTACTAATAAAGTTCGAAAGCAAACAGTCAATACAATCAAAGAAAAATGAAAACAGAAAGAAACAAGGCCTAGTGACTAATCAGCAACATAGATGAGATATCATGTCTGAAACACTGGCTTTAGGAAATGATCCGTCTGAACTGACTCAAACTTCACTTGGCATGCTCTGGCAAAGGATTGTTGACAACATTGGGAGTATCATCAAGAAAAGTCAGAATCTTTGAGTTCACCAATTCTTGTACTCTAGCTTTCAACGTATAGCATCCTTCCAAGTTATGGCCTGCCCCACCTCGATGGAACTCACAGTGAAGATCAGCCCTATAGCCGGCTGGGAGAGGATTTAGAGGAGGAGGTAGACCCCTCATTGTAATCAAACCTTTCTGAACAAGACATGGATACAACTCAGTGTAGAACATCAGGATAGGATCAAAGTTAACCATATTGCGATTCTGATTTTGTCTAACAGCCTGACGAGGAGCTTGAACTGGTTGAGCATTGACAACAGGAGCAACTGCAGCTACATATCGTTGTTGCCTACGATGAGGTTTACCTTCAACTGAAACAGCATGCCATCCCTTTTTTCTTGAAAACTGCCAGCATACTTTTTAGAACCATTAAAGGCTTCAACATTGGTAATCTTTCCTTTCTTGATACCTTCTTCTAGTCTTTCTCCAATAGTGACTAGGTCAGCAAAACCAGATGATACACTGCCTATCATCTTTTCCTAAAAGAGTGGCTGAAGAGTGTCCATTAACAATCCAGTCAATTCCTTTTCAGCCAAGGGTGGCTCCACCTGAGCAGCTAGCTCTCTCCAGCGCTGAGCGTACTCTTTAAAGGGTTCTTTTTCTTTCTGAGACATGTTTTACAATTGACGGCGGTCAGGTGCCATGTCCAGATAATACTTATATTGCTTTAAGAAAGCATCAGCCAAGTCTTTCCAGCTTTGGATGCGGTTCTTCTTAAGTCCCATAAACCATTTCATTGAAGCCCCACTCAAGCTGTCTTGGAAACAGTGAATGAGCAGTTTGTCATTTTTGGCATGAACAGCCATCTTGCGGCAGTACATCACCTAGTTGCTTCTGGGATAGGTATGCCCCTTGTATTTCTCAAAATCAGGAGTTTTGAATTTTGCAGGCATAACCAAGTCTGAAACCAAGCACATGTCCATTACGGAAGCACTAAAGACATCACTCCCTTCCACAGCTCTTATCCTCTTGTCTAGAGTTTTCCATTGCTCTCTGAATTCTTCAATGTATCCAGGTTCTCTCTGACTTTCGGGTTGTGGACCGGAAGTATGGTACACGAAAGGATTCTCAAGAATAGCTTGAGCAGCAGAATGCACAACAGGCTAAGGTTCAGTGAACAATGGAGCTGAAGATACTGGCGAGACAAACACAGGAGTAGTTGCAAATGGTGGTGAGTAATTCGGAGGTAACGCAAATTCTGGCCAAGTAGAAGCTGGTTGCTGAGTCAGTGGAGGGTCAACAGCAGCAGGTAGGATTTCAAATATCACGGTCCTCTGAGGGGGTTCACCTCTAGCAATCATAACTTGCATCATTTCTGTGAGCTTGGTTATGCCGGCCTTCAACTCATCAATTTCCATTCTGACTTCGGCATTGTGTTGTTCTTGGTTTTCCATTCTTAATCTGACAACAACTCTAGTTCCGTAGTTGTGTTGAGGAAACAACTTGACGGCGAACATATAACTGAAGAAGGAGACAGTTGAAATGAGTTTCTGAGAAAACTTGGAAGAATGCATATGTATGCTCATGGATGCGCTCATGGATGCAAGAGTGCATGAATGCAACAACCACAAACAATATCACTCAAAGCACACGGGTTCAAAGGTTCGAGTCACGAGCATGAAGTCAAGGTTAAGAACCAGTCCCACAAAAGGTGTATGCTAAGGTTTCCTCTTTATTGTACCTGTAGAAAATAGCGGTTCTAACACAGAGTGCCCAGGGTCCATAATCCACTATCAGACACACCAGTGCACCGATTTGCTAGGAGGTTGGTAGTTATCCTGAAGAGAATCTAACTTGAGTGTGGCATCGCGTGACAGCTAAATCAGATTTGCATCTTCATAGCTTCCGCGCCACGATCCTAAAAAGGCTAAGATGGGTTAAGGGTTACTACGGTTCTCAGTGTTATAGGCTTCTATGGAAAAAGTAATGCCTTCACGATTGCTCGATCGGCATCAGTAATTCCAAAGAGGCAACCACCGAGTGGATGGATTCTCAAGTTCTGCTTTTTCGGGATTCGACTCCCTCAAAGCTCCCTTGACTATACCATCCTCCTATCTCAAAGTACACTTTGGTCCGGGTATAGTACCTATCTCGCACACAGAGGAACTCCTAAATAGAACCAGCAAGTAACAAGCAAATCAGACAAAAGCAGTAAATAAATCAAAGTAGGCTAAACCCCTCAAGCAAGTAACAAGCAAATCAGACAAAAGCAGTAAATAAATCGTGAGTGTAAGCTATTGATTAATTTAACTCGAAAAGCAAGAGTCGCCACCGCACTTTTATTTTATCCAAGAAGGAAAGGAAAAAAGAGCGAACAAAACCTACACAAGCTCTACAACAAGAACAAGTGAAGAGACTGGGTAAGGGGGTTGGTTATGCAATGGGAAGGTGTTAGCACTCAAAACGTCTATAGTACTCTTTAGGAACCCTTTGAAATATCTACGCTTTTGGTCTAAAAATGTTTGCTTAAAAAGAGATTGAGGAGATGAGAAGAGAAATTGTTTTTATGATTTTTGTGTTTGGAGAGACTTGTCGCCTCATGCCTACGTACCCACGATGTGCAATGTAGGATCAAAACCTCGTAGTTCGTGGTATAAAGAATAAAATTTGTTTGTTTTGGTTGATTTTAAAATGTAAAGAAATGAATCATGTCTAAACTTATGAAAAAGTTTTAAAAGAGAAAAGTGCACGAGGGCACAAAAAGAGTTTGAATGAGTTTGGTGTTTTTTAAAGTCTTTTGAAAAGGGTGTCAACATGCTTATGTAGTTTAGCATTTGTTAAGAAATGAAAAGAAAAGAGTAAAATCACTTGACAAAGTCAAGGTTTGATTATGAAAGAGGTGATAGTTTGAAATCAAGAAGATTTTGAAAAAGGGAGAAAGTTTTGAAAATTGAAGAATGGGTGGAGAAGAAGTGACTATCCTAAAGCATAAAGAAAAAGCCAAGGATAAGAATAGCCTAACCACACAAGCAAGCTTCATAGTCTTCGAACCATAATTCCAAAGCAAAGGGAGAAAGGTCCTAAGTCTAAGTCCAAGGTTCCAAGAATTTCATTGGATGTCCAAGGTCTAGGTGCCAAACTCCATGTCCATTACAAAGGATAGTAACCATAGTCCAAGATTAGAAGCACAGGTTTTTTAGAGGTTTTAGCCTCTATTAATGTTTTTGGTCCAAGAGGACAAAGAAAAAAAGGCATAAGCATAAACATGTGTCCAACGGACAACGGAAAAATTGTGGAAGCATAAATATGATATGAAATGATAATAATGGAGCATAAAAGTAAAAGAGAGATAGGGAGCAAGAAGGAATTGTAAAAGTAAAAGTCAGAAGTTAGTGATTAGTTGTTAGTTGTTAGAGTAAGTGATCAATAATAATTGAATAATTGCACTTAGGCCAAGGTTAATGAGAACTCATTAGAGGATTGATAAGACCAAAGCCTCCTTACAACAAGTCTCATAAGTGTTGAACCAAAAGACAAATAATCAATAATTTTTTTATTGTTTTCCGATAAAGGACATATGTTGCGCTATGTTAAGCAATCGCCGAGTAATTTACGGAGTAATTACCCTACAATGAGGCCGGTCAATAGCTCTTTGTGCTAATGCATGCTAGATGAATGATACGTAAATCGTCATCCGAAAGCAATACTGCACGAAAAGAAAAATGGTAACGATCTAGTCTTGATCAAAATTCAACAAAGGAATTTCAAGATCCATTAGACTTTCATCGATCAAAATAAAAGAAGAAAGAGACGAAGAGAAAGATGGATCTAACAAGTTATGATCCATCAACAACCAACAAAAAACAAGGAAATAGAATCAAAAATATTTTTTATGATTTTTTCAAGAAATGTTTAAAAACAAAATCAAAATAAAGAGATTCAAATTAGTAGTAAGTGAAAGATCTAAAATGAAAAGGATTAAGAAATATAAAAAAAAAGAAATTAAAGAAAATCCTTTAAAAAAAAGAGATAGAGGTTTTGTTAGAAAAAATGGTGGTGTGATGATAGTAAACGGGCCAAGCCCAATGTCTTAACATGAAAATATATTTAAAATTAAAAAAAAATTAAAAAGAAAAAAAAAAAAAAGAGAAGAATAAGAATGGGATTCATCATCTTCTTCTCACTCATACGCACTGTTCACGGGAAAGGGGGAAGAACATGGTGAGTTCGTCATGGCAAAGCGGAGTCGTCGGATTCTTACACAAATTCGAAAGGAAATTGAAGCTACACTTGAATCTAAACTCTGTTTTGAGAATCATTCAATGATATGCACGAATCTGAGAAGCGGAAGCTAGCGAGGAAACCATCAACTACCTTCAAAAAATCAGGTGAAAATAAATTTAATTCTTCTTCTTCTTCTCGAAATTCACACGTTGTTATTGTTTGGTGAGATTATTGCGAAGTGTTGCGATTATTGCGAGAAGTTGTTGATGAACTTGTTGAAGGTGTGCGTTGAATGGAGTAACAAGGTTATGCAGTGAAACTTGAAGAAATGTGTATTGGTTTTTTTTGAAGCTGAAGATTTATTGAAGGTTGAAGCAATTTTCTTGTGAATTTTTCTGAAGGTTTTAGTTATTGAATAAGGTTGAAGGAAGAATTGCAGAGAGTTTGGAATTGAAGGATTAATGGAGGTTGAAGCTTTGAGGTTTGATTTTGGCAGGGGGAGTTTGGCTCTTCAAGCTTGATGAGATTGTGAATTGAAGCTCTTATTTATAGATGAAATTGTGAGTGGTGTGTGATTCATGATCTGCTGTTCTTTTTTCATTTTTCACTGTGTTTTGAGCGATGTGAATTGCGTGACTTATTTCTGAACCTTTTTTGATGTCGTTTGCAGTGGTTTGTCCGTTTGAATTGGATTGCTGTGTTTTACTTTTGAAACTGATGTACTATTGCATTTTACATCATGTTGAACTGCGTTTTGTTGGTAGTGTACCGTGTTTCAATTTCTGAACTTTTGATGTGCAGTTGGCTCAATTTCTGAAGTTGGTTTTGATGAGTAGCAGTTTGTGTTGGCTTGCGTAGTGTGTGACGGTTTCATTTGAAAATGGCTTGGCAGCTTATATGTTTCACTTTGCAGCTTTAAAAGCATGGCTTGTGTTTTGTTAATTTGTATTGTGCATGTCGTTTTGATGTTCCCGTAGTGAAGTTTGGCATGATGAAGGCTTGGCTGTGCGTGTGGAAACAGCAGCGTGAAACTCATGTGGCTTGGAGGCTTATTTTCACGGCTTGAAAAGTTCTTATGTGCAGCTTGGTTCGCTTGTAGGTTATTGTGTGAAGAAGGCTCACGTGGGGGATGGTTTCATGAAGCAGCTGCAAATGGGTGGAATTAATGACATGAATCTTTCTTTTATTTTTTCTTGGCAATTGCTTTCTCTTTTTTTTTTATTTAAAATAACACATGGGCTTAGTGACTATTGTGTTGGATGGGCTTTGTAGTATATTATATTGCTTTTTGTAATATTTGGTAATGAATATGAATAGAATAAATGGTAATGGATATTAAAAATAATTTGGACATTGGAAGTTGGATATGTAAATGGATAATTGTTTTTGCAAATGAACATGAATGGATAATTGAATATGGTTTAAAAATGGATATATATAAAATATGGATATGTGGAGAAAATGGGAATGGTTAAAAAAATGGAAATTGGAAAGAATAGATATCAAATGGATATGAAAAATTGAATATGGATCTATGGATAAGAAAATGGTTTAGAAATTGGTTTAAAAAAGAAAAATGGTTTAAAAAAAAGATAATAGAAATGGTTTGAATGGATAGCCAAAACGAAAATGGATATGGATCATGGATGGCAAATGGATAACCAAACTTTTTTTTTCACAAGCCTCTGATAAAGTGCACACAGCTACCATTGAATAAACCACAACTGAACAATGGCCATTTGAATCAGTTTGAACTTTTCCATAATTCTTTGATTCTCTGATAATTAAGTTTTGAATCACTTTGAACAATTTCTGGGAAAATAAATCCACAAAGGAACACAATCTGGACTGATGAACTCAGGTGCACTGATGAATATCACCACACAATAACTTGACTGTCACTGCTTTGAGGAATAGCCCATTGAAACAGATAACTTGCACTTGGAAGAAATGCTTGATAGTTTGACTAAGATTAGGTCAAACATCCATCTGAACTGAATCATAGCTTAATAACCACACTCGATCTGAAATTGCTTCAATGTCTTTGACAAACCTGCAAAACCTAAACACACAGAGAGAGAATAACAGGCAAACTGCAACATATTTTTTGATATTTTGGTTAGAGGTTAGTAAACACAGTCAAATATAAAGCAGATAAGAATAATACACAGATACTCGGTAAAAACAAATATTGTGATCTTGTTTGTGGTATGAAATGCAAATGAAATGTGTGAAATCTTAGGTGTAAAAATTAGGGTTCAACAATAATCAATTCACACACAAAAAGCATCAAAACTACATCGCGAATGATATGAAAATGTTCGAAACAGTAAAATGCGCAAAGAAAGACAAACCTACAAGGCTGAGATGTGCCTTGGATGTTGTTGCAAATGATTCTTGATGAAGATAATCAAAGAAAACCAGAGGAATCTTCAATTGTAGCCGAATCGTGCAGAAGCCAAGCAAGTTGCGACGAAACTCCGAAATACGACTTCGAACCGTAGAATCTTGAAGCAAACACTTGAGATGAATCCAAAAGCTAATAAAACTCAGGAAAATCAAGTATAATTGCAAGATGTTGAAGGTTAAGCTCAAGAAATAATCACTTCCAATGTGAAAGTGATTAATCTTCAATGGTGAAGAGCTATAGTGAGGTTTGGGAAGAAAATGGAGATGAAGATCAAGAAGTTGCAGAAAAATTCAGAGAGAATGTGAGAGAATTGAGAGTGAAGTGTGAGAAATGTGTGAAATGGTTGAGGGTCTTGAAAAGTGATTGAAGGTTTGTTTATATAGATTTTTGGTTTGGAGTTGATAGGTTTGGAATGTGCTTTGGACTTAGTGAAATTCTGGTACAGATGTGTGATGTCTTTATGTAATGTCACAACATCGCAATCTGCTGAACAAGGCAATAATAGAAACAGAAACGCATAAGCCACACACAAGGATTGTTCACCCAGTTTGTTTCAACAACCTACATCTGGGGGCATACCAAGCCAGGAAGGAAGTCCACTTTTAGTAGTATCAAATTACAGACTCAACAGACCAGTTGACAATCTACCTAATTTAATCACTACCCAATGACCCTTCTACCTAAGTCCTCCCTAGGTAAGAGACTCCATCTCACTTCCTATCATCACAATGATGTCTAGCAGTCAACTACACCGTCACTGCATCAACAGCTTGTTTACCAACAACTTTTCTAACACAGAAAAAAAACCAGAAGACACACTTCCATGACTCACATTGGAGTTGCTTCAAAGCTTCCTCCAAGAACACTACCAAACTCATTACCTACAGGTTTCTGAGTTAACCACAGTGACCATCTCACAACCCGAGTGGTTCACTTTGACAAAGCCCTAAAGATCTACATCTTGGACCCGCACCTCTTCTAGGTTACAAGCACTCTATTTATAATTTAATCCCAACTGGATTTGGGCCTTCAAATCATATCAAATCTTCTGCATCCAATCTGCAACAGATTCTGCTCTTCAATAGATCTTCAATCAAATCTTCAATTAAATCTTTAATTAAATCTTCAATTAAATCTTCAATTAAATCTACATATCTTTTTAATTCAGCTGCAAGATCTTCTCCACACAAATAGGCAAGATCTTCTCCACACTGCAAGATCTTCTCCACACGAATAGGAACATTTCTCCATGTTTATTTGCACAAAAAGAGTAACAAACTATTCTCCACAAGATATGCAGAATTAATTGTATCAGAATAAATCTTCTCCAATAAATTCGCATGCACTCTCTCTATCTCTCAGCAGAAACGCGCAGCCCTAAAACATCACAAACCGACGTTCTGATGTTCTGGTATAGTGATGTCAAGACATCACTTATAACATCAGCATACAAAACTGCAGCCCTAACAAACTTAACACAAACTGAATGTTAGTAACTTATGTTAAGACATCAGACATATGACATCATTAACACCACCATTGTTTTACCAAAATTCCAGCCAATAACAAGAACTAACAATCTCCCCCTTTGGCTAAATTTTGGCTAAAAAAATCTCAGCCAACATCAGAGATACCTGCCATATCAGCACTCAACTAGCAGCAACAACTCTTCACACAGTTGCACTGACTTGAAACACTAATCAGCAGCATTAGGCACGCTCCCCCTTAATATCTGCATATCAACACCTTGACTAACTCTTGGCTAACTTTCCCCCTTTTTAGCCACAATTGGACAAACCTCTGAACATCGTAGCAAGCACAAAAGAAATTCCAAAATCTAACTCTGAATCATCCAACCAATATACTCAGAACAAAATCCAGACTCAGGAGCTACTACTGTACATTCTCTCCCCCTTTATGGGCAACAATTCACAAACATTGGGGTAAATGTATACTTCTGATTCAATCCATCAAATCTATAGAACCAGGTCCAAACTGTCAAGAACACCATGAACTTCACCAGTAACATCTTGTCTGACAACTACTTCAACAAAAGATCAACTCCCCTATCTAAGATAACCAATGCTCATTTGCAAGAAGAACACCATAAACGAATGGAAAACATAAGACTCATCTTCATGTCTTCAAGAGCGCACCCTCTATTCAACACACCTGCTGAACGCATTCACTTAATGCTTAATCCTCAAACAATCCAAGTAGCACACTAGTATAGACAGAAGTTCTCCCCTTATATTTCACACTTGATGCTCCTTGACCAGTACATCATAACATATGGAGAATCCAGACACAGTCTTCAAACTTCTCCTCAGAAGCATGTGTACACATGATTCACATGGCTAGACCCAGGCCTTCACAGATGTTAGAACATCAGCAACACACATCTTCTACTACAGTCAGCTGATAGGGCTACCTCAGGTTGTCATTTTCAAATATCAAGCTACTCCATCATGGCCACAAACAAAATATCCAGACACAGATTTGCATAATTCTCTAGACAAATACTCAGTCTCTCGTCAAAGTATTTACCCTTATGCACAAATAAGATTCCCTTTTCACACAAGGTATGACATTTGGTCTGACATACTCTTGTGCACATTTAGCTGATCCCTCTTTTATAAGTTCACACCGCTGATCACTACAGATTAGGTAAGTGGCTTGTCCTGATATTCCATCATGAGCACAACTAGCTTTCTTGGCTGTAAACTCTACACCTGCGGAGTGTTGTCCCAACATCAGACATAATTCCCTCTTGGTTTGCTATCTTCACATCCTCCAAAACTTTACATCTTGCCAGACTGATCTATCATATCTTGATCATAAGTCCAGATCCCCTTCACAGGCTTTTCTTCTGACTTATCCAAAGGCAGTCATTCCCTATCATACTCTTCCAATCAATCAATACCTGATCTACTTTAGTCTTCTCTACATTTTCCATCCAAGGCAGACCTTCTACTTCATCATTCTCCCGTATGACTATGTAAACGCTCCTTAGGCATAATGTAGGCACCACGCTCCTGAACCAGAACATGATCATCCTTCACCAAGGATATCCAACCAGATAGTGTCCCAACACAAATTAGAACATCTACCACACACCAATGCATCATCACCATGATACTTGATATGCTTTACCAACTGGACTTACTATTGCATAGTAACCCAAAGCACTAGAGTATTAACCTCTCATCCACCTTCAAGAAGAATAATCTCCTTGAGTCTTCAACTCATCACCTTTCTGCCCAAGAGTAACTTATTCCAAGACAATCCTCAATCATAACCAGCTGCCACACTCTGATTATCTTGATTCTTCGAATCCACTTCTGAGATCAACCAAATGCCACAGTTTGATCACCTCCTTTATGAATCCTCATATGAAAAAGCTAACTGCCACATTTTGACCTTTTTCACGTTTGTCAGAACTCTCACAAAGATATCTTGATCCACCAAGGAAACTTGATCTTCAAGTCACATGTTCCACTTGCTCAAAAGCAAACTCACTTAGACTCCCTAAGCCATGGTCATGTAACATCTTCTCCTTCCTGCAGCTCCCGCAAACTGCCATGAGAACGATCTTTTGAAGCATCCTATCGTTCATTCCTGTAGATCACATCACTAGCTGAGACTCCTGATGTTAAGCTAGATGTCAGAACATTATGACATTCAACTGTTGAATTCAGCTCCTCCTTCTGCCACTTAGAAGAACCTCATCCCTTTGCAGAAACAGATTTCCATGCTCTCATAGACTTGATTCAACAATCAAGTTTGAGTAGACAACCTCCATCCTGCTTTGAAACTCCAAAGACTTCAAACCTACCACATCCGAATCTTCAGAAAATAAGTAGTCCAAGACCACCCCATAGCAATACTTAAAGAAAGTCACTTCCCTTAGTAGAGCCGACAGTAGAAAGCCAGAGATAACTGCCACTTAACCTCGACCTTCACAACTAGAGCAAACACCACGCTCCCATCTTTATCTTCAACAGCACCAACACACCACGAAGAGAAATAAAGAGCCACACAGAGAAAAGTATATTCTCAACAATTCAACAGTCTTGCACTTTTACATCAGACATATACATAGTCTCCCGTCAATGTATTTTGTCATTAGTTGAATGCACATCCTTATCAAAAGCAGATAAATACTCAACCCCTGTCACACAACCGCCATCTGCTGATTCTTCTCCAAAACAAACCATCATGACTACCACAAAACTCTTCCAGATAAGGTCAGTGTCTTGATCTCTTACTCTACCCTGAGCAAAGAACTGAAATGATGTTTCAACATCAGTTCTGACATTAGTCTTAATCACAACTCTTAATCATATTCATCCACACATATTTCTTGCAGGGAACATAAGATAGCATATCAGCATCTTCCAAGATTAGACCAACAAAACTGCACACTTTTCCAGAGGCTTCTTCTAATAAGCACAAGGTTCAGACCTCCTAACCAAAGAGTAATATCTGCCTTCCTTCTGCAGAAACATACCATATACAATCCGCTCCTTTGAATCCTTCAGGGCACAAAACTGAAAGAGCTCAAGCAAACACCAATTGACCACCGGCTGAATTACCCTGCTACTGAACACAAACTCTTGGATGCCTTTTCCCTTCTCTTCAACCATCTCCTGCTGAAAATCTAAAGGGTCTTTGACTTAGCATTTACCAAACTGCTAATGTGAAGCACGATGTCGAGACATTAGAATTGACTCAGCTTCTTTCTTGATGAGACCATAACTAAGCTTAAGAGATGACTGATCAAGATCTTCACTCCCGCATGAAAGATTTGATAGTGATACTCTTTTGCTTTGGCTCTACCCTCTTCTTTAACCATAAGGAATCACTGTTTTGAACAGATTGCTCTTCAATGTTTGATTTGAACTATATTCTTCTTCAAAACAAAACTGAAACATCCATGTCATACACTCTTTAATAAGATCCATTCACCTTTTGATCACTTAATCCTCAAGTATCTTTTGCATCTCTAACCAAACGGTGGAAGTTGTCTTGCATAAACTACAACATCATAAAATAACCTGCTGAGAACCTGCTGAGGAGACCAAACCCTAATGTCTTACCAAGAGAATACCTTTCTAGAATCTCATCACCAGAGATACAAGAACCAAATCAGATACCATGCAGCGAAACACACAACAACTCCTCAACAACCTTTAGACACTACTCAATAATCCTTGCATACCATCACCATAAACCAAGTGCCAACAAAAAGGTTCACACTCACAACAGCAGTTCTCCACCAAAGCTACATACCCTATCATGAATAGTCCATCCTCCACTTCAAGGGACAATACAAACACCTCTATGAACTGACCAAGTCCATAACTCAGCAACACTATCTTCCTTGCTCTTGAACCAGAAAGTATCTTCCCTAGATCTCATCCAGAACCAGACAAGATGCCTGCTCTGATACCAATTGAAATTCTGGTACAGATGTGTGATGTCTTTATGTAATGTCACAACATCGCAATCTGTTGAACAAGGCAATAATAGAAATAGAAACGCATAAGCCACACACAAGGATTATTCACCCAGTTCGGTTCAACAACCTACATCTGGGGGCATACCAAGCCAGGAAGGAAGTCCACTTTTAGTAGTATCAAATTACAGACTCAACAGACCAGTTGACAATCTACCTAATTTAATCACTACCCAATGACCCTTCTACCTAAGTCCTCCCTAGGTAAGAGACTCCATCTCACTTCCTATCATCACAATGATGTCTAGCAGTCAACTACACCGTCACTGCATCAACAGCTTGTTTACCAACAACTTTCTAACACAGAAAAAAAACCAGAAGACACACTTCCATGACTCACATTGGAGTTGCTTCAAAGCTTCCTCCAAGAACACTACCAAACTCATTACCTACAGGTTTCTGAGTTAACCACAGTGACCATCTCACAACCCGAGTGGTTCACTTTGACAAAGCCCTAACGATCTACATCTTGGACCCGCACCTCATCTAGGTTACAAGCACTCTATTTATAATTTAATCCCAACTGGATTTGGGCCTTCAAATCATATCAAATCTTCTGCATCCAATCTGCAACAGATTCTGCTCTTCAATAGATCTTCAATCAAATCTTCAATTAAATCTTTAATTAAATCTTCAATTAAATCTACATGTCTTTTTAATTCAGCTGCAAGATCTTCTCCACACAAATAGGCAAGATCTTCTCCACACGAATAGGAACATTTCACCATGTTTATTTGCACAAAAATAGTAACAAACTATTCTCCACAAGATATGCATAATTAATTGTATCAGAATAAATCTTCTCCAATAAATTCGCCTGCACTCTCTCTATCTCTCAGCAGAAACGCGCAGCCCTAAAACATCACAAACTGACGTTCTGATGTTCTGGTATAGTGATGTCAAGACATCACTTATAACATCAGCATACAAAACTGCAACCCTAACAAACTTAACACAAACTGAATGTTAGTAACTCATGTTAAGACATCAGACATATGACATCATTAACACCACCATTGTTTTACCAAAATTCCAGCCAATAACAAGAACTAACACTTAGCTTTGGAGCTAGGTTGGGAGTTAGTTACACTTGACTCACCGAGTCGGCGGTTAACTTAGTTAGTTAGGTAGTTAACTCGGTGGAGCAATCGCAGTGTAAATCCACATCAATGGCTCACATACTTGGAAATTAAAGAATGGTGCACTTAATTTAAAGTGATGTACTGGAATAAATGTAAGTGGAGTGTCTTGAATGGTCTTGAACTGTCTAGAATGTTCCACACAATGCTAGAACCATGTAGAATCCAAGAACAAAGAGATTGTATGAGTTACTGTCCCAAAAATGCAGCAGAATTTGCAACTCAGTCCAGAGTAATAGATTACCCTGATTGAGTAATCGGTTACTCTAGGCAAAATTTGTCCAAATTGCTTAGGAGCAAGTGTTGCATCCCTGGTTTCGATTTTCCACCTCTTGCTTTGATGAATAGTCTTGGAAACCATTATTTTGTGCTTGTTTTGAGGATGTGATGACCTTGTAAGGATGCAATTATTCGGGCTAAAAAACCTGAATATTCCTGCAACCAAAAAAGCACAGAGAAAAAGTGTGAATGCGTATGCCAACGATGAGAATGCACATGCTTATGCAAAAGGCAAAATAGGAGGTCAAATTTCGGGTTATGACAGCTGCCTCTATTTAATCCTCTTGGACCTTAATGTTCGAATTACGCCAGCTTTTCGATGATTTGAGGTAGAAGGGGATTAAATAAAAGAGTAGCTCAAAAATTTGGTCGACGGCGGCAAAAAGAGAGGTGCAAGTGTAGAGAGCTGAAAAGAAGTTTGGCTGAATATCTGCTGGGGAGATGAATCAGTCAAAAAGAAAGGGAGTATGCTCGATGCATATCCTATGTATGTGATGTTCTACATGATGCTTGATATCACATAATGCAAGAATGCAAGTTAAGGTACTGTACAGCAGTTAAGTATATATTGTATCAAAATGAACTCGACAACCTCGGCTGGGGAGAGGACCCACAGATGAAGACGGCTCCTGATGGAGAAAAAAAGTCCACAAAGGGTGACAACTCCGCTCGGGAAGAAACCGAGAAATATCATATTTCTAGATTATCACCGTTGACATTGCTGGGGATGAGAGAATCAGGTCGATCTTCACGTCATGACTGGCTCTGGCTAGGGAATTACCAAGGTCCGAATGATCCTCTCTGCTTAGGGAGAACGAAATGCGTTGCCACTAGGAAGTGTTGTAACCCGAAATTTGACCTCCTTATTTTTGTTTTTTTGCATGAGCATAAGCATTCGCATCGCTGGCATACGCATTCACATATTTCCTTTTTATGTTTTCATTGCAGGAATATTCAGGTTTTCCAAGCCCGATTAATCATATCCTCACAAGGTCATCACATCATCAAGATAAGCACAAAATAAGGATTTCCATGCCTATTGGTCAAAACAAGAGGTGGAAAATTGAAACCGGGACCGCATCACCATTTTTGAGCAAAATTGGGCAAAATTGGCTAGAGTAATCGATTACTCAAATAGGGTAATCGATTACTCTGTGTCAGTTTTCAAATTTTGCTGCTTTTTCATGACAGCACCTTTGCACACGCTTTGGTCTTGGATTCTATATTGGTCTAGTAGCATGTGGAACATTCTGGAGTCTTCAAGAATTCACTCAAATTTACTCCAATGCATCAGTTCAAATTAAGTGCACCATGTTCCTTGTTTTCCAAGTAATGTGGATCTTTAGATGTTGGAATTCACCTTGGGATTGTTACCGAGTTGGTTCTAACTAACCGAGTTAACCGCCTTGACTCGGTGAGTCAAGTCCAACTAACTCCTAACCTAGTTCCAAACCCAAAGCTAAGTCCAAACCAAATTTTAAACCTAAAATCTATATAAGCACACCTTCACTCACTTTTCAGGGGCTCCCATTTTTCACACAAATTTCTCACATTTCACTCTCAATTCTCTCACATCCTCTCTGATTTTTCTGCTACATTTTCATCTTCATCTCAATTCTCTTCCAAAACCTCACTAAAAGCTCTTAATTCTTGAAGGATAATCACTTTTCACATTGAAAGTGGTTATTTCTTGAGCTTAACCTTCATTGCCATTCCATTATACTGGTTTTTCTGAAGTTCAATAGCTTTTGGATTCATCTCAAGTGATCGATTCAAGTTTCTTCGGTGATAATTCTCATTTTGGAGTTTTCGTCGCGGTTTGATCGGTTTCGATACGTTTCGGCTATAATTGAAGATTCATCTGGTTTTCTTTGATTATCTTCAACAAGATCACATTGCAACATTTACCAAGGCACATCTCAGCCTTGTAGGTTGGTGGATCTCTTGCACTTTTTTGTTTCGATCGTTTTCATATTATTCGCGATGTAGTTTCGATGTTTTGCATGTGAATTGATTTTACCATTGCTTGATCCATGATCTTGATTGTTTAATTGATTCTATTGTTGATCATTTGCTGTTTCTAAGCTTGATTTTTCGTGCATAAACTCGTACCATAGCATGTGGTAGTTTGGATAAGTGATTATGTGTTGAAAGTTGCTTTTGAAAAGCTGTTTTTGCTGTTTTTTTGCCACAGTTACAGTAGTAATCGATTACTCAAAGAGAGGAACCGATTACTCTTCACAAATTTTCATCAGGGCTACTTTTTTAATTGAGTAATCGATTACTCAAATAGAGTAACCGATTACTCTGCATAAATTTTGCCAAATTCTGCTACTTTCAAGAGAGTAACCGATTACCTGATTAGGGTAATCGATTACCACTGTAACAGAGTGCCATTTTCTTGCATTTTTTAAGCTTGTTTGACATCCTTTCCTCCTCTAACTTCCATGGATTGATATGATTGATTTTTATGGATATTTCAAGTGTCATTCAACTTCTGTTTGAAGCTTATTCATGAACTTTCGATGCACATTTTCAATTATTCAAATTGTTCATATTTTTGGCATCATGTGAACATAATCATTCTTGCATTTTTCTTTGACCACAATAACATGATTTTAGGTTGCATTTTGTTGATCATTTGGTACTGTTTTGTACTCCCTTTCTTGGTTTTGCATTAAGTTTCATTCTTCATGGATGAGCTTAATTTTGTATAATCAATAATTCACACCTTTTGCCTTAATGATTTTTCACTCTCTTTGAAAAATTGTTGGCATGGTTTTTCCCTTTGATTAATTGATCTAAACCATGTTTCGATTAGTTAATCTTCCCCTTCCCTCTCTTTAGGCTTCCTTTAGAGCTTTCTCTCTTTTTCCCCCGTGGAGTTGGAGTTTCGCGCTATGCCTTGCATCGGAGCACTCTACAAATTGGAGCCGTTATGCCGTATGTTTTACCATGCGGGAGCACTGTACAACTTGGAGCTGTTGTGCCGTCGGTTTCAATTTCTGCATTACACCCTGTGTGTTAGAGAAGGAATGAGAAGGGAGAATTCCTACTCTCATTCTGACTACTTCAGGTAGGGGACGAATGACCCAGTGCTTGGCTTAGTCATCTCTATCTCCAGGCGGTAGTCTGCTTTCTTTCCCCATTAGAGTCGATCCTTGATCAATCTTTTCCCTTTGCAATCTCTTTCAATCCTTGATCACTCTTATCTATTTTGATCAATCACCTTCTTGGTTACGATCCTTTGTTCGTTGGGTTAGCAAACCACCTTTGTTTCAATACCCTATTCTTTTCTTGCGGTCAATCATTGTCTTGATTCCCCTGAAGAGTCTATTTTCTCTTTCTTCGGTTAAACACGGTTCTCCTGTTACAACCGAATCCCCTGCGGAGTTCGCAACCTTCTTTTTGGTTCTTCTCCCTTTGCGGTTAATCATTGACTGTCAGTTAAAACACCAATATTTGCACTCCTTCTCAGTTAACCACAGTCTGTCTGTTGTACCCCAAATTTTACCCTCATTTTTCTGCTAATTGATGTTATATTTATCTTTATCTTTCTTTATTTTAATTTATAATCAATGTGGCCTATTTTTATTTCATTTATCTTTAAGTTGTTTTATTTTTATTGATTTAAATTAATCTTAATTTAATTTAATTTTAAAAATTAGTTTAAATAATTAGATTAATTATTCATTTAGTTTATTATTTTCTAACTAATTTTAATTTTGAATATTAATTAGTTTATTTTTATTTTTATTAATCATTTTATTAAAAAAGAAGCATTATCCATTTTCACATCAATTATCCATTTATCTTTAACCATAAGCCATTTTTCAATCTTAGTTCAAAGCCATCCAAATATCAATTTCCAATCTCAAGATCAACTTCAAAATCCAATTTCAAATTCAAGTGTTCCAAGTTCAAGTTTCAATTCTAATTAATTTCAAGATTTCAATTCAATTCCATTTTTTTTTCATCCAAGTTTCAAGTTTCAATATTGGAATCATTTATTTGCCAATTCCAATTCAAATTTAATTCATGTCTCAAGTTTATGTCTCAATTCAATTTAATTTCAAAATCCATTCCCAATTATCCATTTAAATCCATTTTTCATTGTTTATCCAATCAAATCCACTTCTTTCAATTCATATCCATTTCCATAATTAATTCCAATTTCCATCTTCATTCCAATTTGAATTTCAATTTCATAGCCAAGCTTCAAATCCCATTCAAAGATTCAAATTATGATTTTCTTTTCAAGTTCAATTCAAATTTCCAAGCCCATAATCCCATTTAATTCAAGTTTCATTTCTAACCAACTTTGATTCCAAGTTCAAATTTCACTCAATTTCCTTTTGAGTTCATAACTATTCCAAAATTCCAAGCCATTATTTCCAAATTAATTCTAAATCCATGCTCAATTTTCACAAATAAAATTCAATGTTTACATTCAAAGTCCATTTATAAAAATTATTTCTACATATATGGATATTACATAAAAAGTCCAAGAATTGAGTTTACAAGAAAAGCCCATTTTCTTAGGCCCACATATTTCAATAGCTTTCCAAACCACAGCCAAATGGTACGAATTAAGCAAAAACCTTCTCCAACGTAAACCTGCGACCCGTACGAACCTTTTACCTGTCTTCTCCAACGTCAACCTGCAAACCGCAAAAGCAATAATTCACCAACGGTCGAATTCAAATTGAAAATTAAGAAACAAGTGGATATATAGCAGAAAGGGAGAGAAAAAAAAGAGGGGGGATGAGAACATGAAGAACAGGGCGGAGGTGAGGAAAATCGGGGGGAGAAAAATGCAAAGAAATTGAAGAGAGACAGAAATGCAGAAAAATAAATTTGGGGGGCAGGAGAACAAGAAGAGCAGGGCGGAGGTGAGGAAAATCGGGAGGAGAAAAATGCAAAGAAATTGAAGAGAGACAGAAATGAAGAAAAACAAATTTGGGGGGGAGGAGAACAAGAAGAACAGGGCGGAGGTGAGGAAAATCGGGGGGAGAAAAATGTAAAGAAATTGAAGAGAGACAGAAATGCAAAAAAACAAATTTGGGGGGGAGGTTAACAAAAAAACCTGAGTTTTCTTCAGCCACCATTGCCAGTAAAAACCTCTAACACACCTCTGGACCACACCATCCATAACAGAACCTTCATTCTACAACTACTTCAAACCTCAACCTTCACCTTCTGTCGAACCACCCACCACCATCCCACTACCAGTTTCCATTTCGAAACACAACCACACAGCTGCAAGAACAACATTCAAATGCACCTCATTAAAGACAACCTTCAATACATTCTGGGATCCCTCGTAACTTATCCTTAAGCCTTCTTCCATCTCCCAACACAATATCACAAACAACCTAAAACTTCTTTCATCTTCAACAAAATTTCATCCAACCATCATTTCATCAACAGCTAAATCTTAGAATCAGAACAGAGAGAAATCAAAATGAAGAGAAGAGATTCAACAGAGAAATAAACCTGAAATCAGAGAATCGTGTAAGCAGAGGAACCGTTTCAAATTTCAAGAAGGTTGAGACCCGTTCATCTTCTCGTTGCCTTGTTTCTTCGACATTCTCATCTCACACCTTCACATAACCTCAATCCAAAAAACACAACATCATTAATAACCTAAACACCCACAACGACCCAATCACAACACTTCCATCGCAAACCACGTCAAATTCATCTCTGCCATGAGTCACTTTCAATAACAACCATCATTAACGAATCTGTCGGCCGCGAACCACTACACAACATCTTCATCACCATCAGACCGTATTCGCCAATAACCCTTCAACACCAATCGAGCAATCACAGTCAGAACGAGGACCGAAAGCGAAACATAATCATTGAGATGAGGAGACGAAGTTGAGAGGCAGATCGAACAAAACAAAGGATGATGAATCAAACCTGAAATGGTTGAAGACGGTGTCGCCGGAGAAGGGGAAACGGAAATAGAGGCAGAGATGGATGACTGCGTCGCCGCCGATATCGGACAGGTCATTTTTTTTCCTTTCTCAGTTTGATTCGATGTTTGCAACCCTCTTGAGCAAGCCGATGCTTTGATGATGACTTGTGAGAAGTGAGTGTTACTTTTGACTACGCCTAAATCGTCTCTTGCTAGTATGAGGCATCTGTTTGCTTTACCAATTTTTCTTTGTTTCCTTCAGCTGGCCTTTATATATTGGTGAATGGGCCGAAGGGCCCATGAGGTCTTTATTCACACACCTTCCACTAACTATCGCTACCCCCTGTTTCTTTTCATTTTAATTTAAATAATTTATTTTAAGTTATCTTAGCTTAATTTAGGATAATCTTCTTTTTAGTTTAATTAACTTAGTGTTTCTAAGTCCTCTTGATTAAGATTAGGATTATTAATTATTTTAATTAAATTAGTTTAATTTATTTAAGATAATTATTTTCTAATTAGGTTTTTAATCACTAACAAGATAATTTAATTAATATTAATTAGTTGGGCTTAATTAACTATTTAGTTAATTATTTCCCTTAGATTTAATTAGGTTTAATTAATCATTTTATTTAGGTTTTCATTTTGTTTATCTTTAACCTAGTTAGGTTTTATTATTTCAAATCATCTTGTTTTTATTTTGAACTTAACCTTTGATGAATATTGTAATTTGTGTTTTGCATCTAATCTTGCGCTTGACACTTGTTACCTTTTGTGACTTATCTTTCCCCTATTCCAAAGGAAGGTAATTATGTTGACTCCTAAAGTCATGACCTCCCACCTTAACCTAAGTAGCCTCTTAGGAGAAACCTTATTTCTTGGCCTCATCAGAGCCATAGAAATTACAACTAGCTTTAGGAGAGAGTTCCTTAACTCTTAGTGATATTCATCCTAATGAATTTATCACTTTTCCTTACTAACTAAAACATAACATAGGTCCATTTCAACTAGATCTAGAGAGTTCTTAAACTCTACAATGAGCTTGTACTCATTTCCCCTCTGAATATTGACCATAGTCAATAAGTTTAGTAGAAGTAGAACTACGCATACTCTGATTCTATACCCGAGGATACGTAGGCGTAAGGTGCGATGCGTTATCGAGTATACTTAGATACTAACCCCTAGGGTTTCAGCCTTTAGCATAGAACCTTTAGCAAACATAAGATAACATTAAAACAAGAGGTTGCCGTAGAGTACTACGGACGTTTAGGGTGCTAATACCTTCCCTAGGCGTAACCAACCCCCGAACCTTAGATCTTTCCCCTTTAGGTTTTTCTAACGATCTTGAACCTTTCCTTTGGATAAATCAAAGTCGGTTGTAAAAGAAATATGATGCAAGTTAATTAATAGCTTGTTATCCGATTTTCACCGCAACAGAAATGGCGACTTCACTGGGGAGAGTTAGACCTACTGCTGGTCCTTTCCTAAGAGGGTTAAGCCAATCTTGTTTTTGTGTTATTCATGTTTGCTTATTTACTTGTAAATACTTGTATATGTCATACTTGCTTATATATTTGTATATTTGTTCTTGCTTGACTTTTCCTGTTATATTGGGTTGATATGATACCTTTGAGTGAGATAAATCCTATACCCGGATTTGAGCGTACACTTATTATAGGACGATGGTATTCAAGGAGGCTTTGAGGGAGTCGAATCCTGAAAGGTTGAATTGATAACACCATCACTCAGTTGAGGCCCTCTCGAGAGTCTAGTTATGTTGAACGAATTCATTCGTGAAAGCGTGCTACTCTCGACCTAGGAGCCCGGGATATTGAGAACCGTAGTTGCCAAACCCCACTAAGCCTTTTAGGATGTAGTGCGAAGACCATGATGGAGTCTATTTTTGAATTGGTTGTCACGCGATACTACACTCAGACGAGATCCTCTCGAGAATTTTATTGATTACTAAGTCATCTGGGAAATCTTTAAAATCTAAAAGATGGGTTGCCGACTCTGGGAACTTCTTAGAACCTTGTTCAGCAGATGAAAACCAGTAGTACATACCTTTTGGGATGGGTAGACCATGGCTCCATTCATGAGACCCTAAACCTAGGATTTGTATGTTTGTTGTTTGAACATATGTTGTGCTTGTGTGCTTTGTGCATCTTTACATTCAAGCATTCCTAGCCCTTTGGTTTCGAGGAACTCAAATGTTTGTTTCCTTTTCAAAGGATCAATAGAGATCAGGGATTTTAAAACAAAAACTCTTCAATTGTCCCAAAAAATTTTGTAACTTGCCTTTGAGTTCCTTGAAACCATTTGGCTTGCATTAGCATCTCATTTGCAACATGTCATAGCATGTGCATTTCCTCCCTGTCTTCGTCTCATGTCGCCGTTTTCCCTTCAGAATCGTCTTTGAATCGTCACCCAAGTCCAAACTCGACAAAGGATGTCTAAACAATACTGCGAGATGGACAGAGTCAACAATGAATTGAGTGAGCTCCGAGGAAGAGTGGGGCAGATTATGGAAGCAATTCAAGTTATAAGTGCAAGGATGGATACACAAGCGACGGTGGTCTCCGAGATTATCACTACAACTGTAGAACCTCCCGTTACTATTGTGAACCCCACTTTAGGCATGCCTTTTAGCTTTATGCGTGTTCCGGCCGTCACTTCCACTCAACAAGCTGTTCCTTTGGTTAATGAGGCTTTTCAAGCTATTCCTACCTTCACTCCAGCAACAGTGCAAGGCCAGATGCACCCAGTTTTTCAGAATCCACATCCGATTCATGATCATGTCAATAGGTCCGAAGAAGGGGATAATCGACATGAAAGGTTGGAGGAAAGTGTAGAGACAATGCGGAGGAAATTGGAAGCAATCGAGAGGAGCAATGTATCTAATACTAATGTTAAAGACTTGTGCTTAGTCTCAGGCTTGGTAATTCCACCCAAGTTCAAACTACCCAATTTCGACCTATACTCAGGAGCGACCTGTCCAAAGTCGCATTTGGTCAAGTATTACCGACGAATGGCTGCATTTATGGATAATGATAAGTTGATGATCCATTGCTTCCAAGATAGTTTGAAAGGGGCTGCTGCAAAGTGGTATTTGACTTTGGATCAATCTAGGATCCAACGCTTTCAAGATGTATCTGATGCTTTTGTAAAGCATTACGAATATAACATGGAGTTGGCGCTAGATCGTAGACAACTATTGAGTATGTCGCAAAACGATACCGAGTCTTTTAAAGAGTATGCACAAAGATGGAGAGAGCTGGCTTCACAGGTAGAGCCACCTTTATCTGAAAAGGAGTTAACCGATTGGTTTGTTGACACGGTTAGACCAGAATTCTATGAAAGGATGATCAGTAGCGTGTCTGCTAGTTTTTTCGATATTGTAGTTGTGGGGGTTAAAGTAGAGCTTGGTCTGAAGAGTAGAAAAATGACCAAGAGAGCTGGTAGTCCAAGCGACGACGCCAAGATATCCTTCAAAAGAGAAGGAGATACCAATGTGGTGATGACGAACAAAAGGAAGAAAAATCAGTTCTGGAAGCGTCAGCAGCAACAACAGTGTTATTCTGTTCAACAACCTTATGTGGCCGCCATCGCGCCAACATTCAACAGTCAAGCTTCTGTTTATCAGTCGGTACCTCGACCACCAGTGTATCAACGAGCGCCCAACTCTCCTGCTTATTCACAACGGACTCAAGTTTCTCGTCAGAGCGTTCCAAGAAAAAGAAAGGGTGGAAGGCCTCTGATTCCTCCCATTCCAATAACGTATACAACATTGTATCCGGTTTTGATGCAATAAGGATTAATAACTACAAGGTCATCAGGCCCACCTCCTGATCCGCTTCCACCTTCTTACAATCCCAATGCTCATTGTGCATTCCATGAAGGGGCGCCAGGCCATAATTTAGAAGGTTGTTTTGCTTTGAAGCATATTGTGAAGGACTTAGTGGAGAGAAACATTTTGTCTTTCGATGGCTCCCAGCCTAACATCAAGAACAATCCTTACCCGCTCATGAGATAAGTAATGCTGTGGAAGATGCATCAAGACCAAGATGGACTGTGATTGAGCTCTTCTTTGATTTTCTGTATTTGATTCCCTAAAGCTGGCAATCTTTTGGCTGTTTCAGCATTTTATTGTATTTCCTTTGCACTTTGAATTTGTATTTGCTTATAAGCTATTGTTTTTATTAAATTGGCAAGATTTATGCATCTTTTGGTTAAATCCATTCGTTTCACTCATTTACTGTTATTTTCAAAAAAATATTTTCCTTGTTTCACTCCTTTTATTCAACTGTTTGTTTAAACAAAGATTAAGGAGGATGATGAAAACCTCATGTTCATAATTGTTGTGGTATACTTTCAAATTAACCTCGCCGAGGATGTAAGGCATTGTTTCACATTTCCTAAACATTGGAGATTATACCTTGTTAACCCCTTCGAGCCTAGAAGTAGGAGTTTTCTTTCTTTACACAAAAATCTTAAATCTCAACCTTGGGGCAGGGTAGTTCTCAGTTTAACTCGGTTATGCATTCAAACACGAGCGTTTCACATAAGGGGCCAGTCGGCTTTCAAATCAAGTGACTTCCTATTTTTGGAGATTTGAACGTATATCTTGAGTTAATTGAGCGTAGGATTTGAGCCTTTATCTTTTGATTCATAAACCATGAACCATACCACATTACATTTCTAAAAGACCTAATTGAGGTAAGGTTGTTTTGAAAAGCATACTACAGCAAGTTTGAGTAACCTGACTCCTAATAATCTTTGTGTGTTGGTCATTTCCTTAATGACCAAACCTACCTTTGTTTTGACTATTTAATCATTTCATTGTGCGTTTTTTATCAAGCTTTGTTTTCAAACTTTGCATTAAACCTTTGCATGAAATTTTGCCAATTTTAATGAACAACACTTGTTTGCAATACCATTCGATATCAAAGGAATCCCAACAAATACAGCCAGCTAGGGGATTCGACTTGATAAAGGAAGCTCGGTCAGGGGCAACCAAGTGGAAGGATTTGCCAATCTACCGAATCAGGGGCAGAACTCGTCAAAGTTCAAAATATCGGGGCAAGTTTCCCTGAGGTCATCTTATGACAAGTATGGACTCCAGTGACCCATCAGCAGGGGGCAAGTTTTGTTCCCTAGTCGTTTCTACTACAATTTGTGTATTACGAATATAGTTGAATCGGGGCAATCATTTCTAAGTTCATTTCTTTTCAAAAGTTTGAAGACATTGAAGCATCTGGTGCATCAATTCTTCTGTAAAATCCTTTTGATGACTTACCCTCACGAACTAGTTAATCAGGGGCGATCAGGTCGAGATTCGACAAATCTCTAAAGGACAGTCAGTCAAGGACATCTCCGTCACAGATCAACCAAGCTGACAGGGGCAAAGTTTGTTCCCGAAATCATCAAACAATCAGTCTGAAGCAAGTTCCAAGGCTTTGTTGTGTGAACGCAGTTAATCTGGGGCAGTTATGCCGAGATCTCTCCAAGAGTTTGAAAATATTGAGATACCTTGTATGCCAATTCTTCTATAAAATCCTCTTGTTATCATCTTCTGACAAACCATATAGCCCGGGGCTGATGAGATTTGAAGATGATCATTACGCCAGTAGGATACAGAATCACTTTGTTCTTGTGATATCCTCTGATAACTCCCAATGAGTTATTACTTTATCTAATTTTGACAATTCTCCATGGATTCTACACCAACGAAGAGATCAAGCTCATGATGGCAATACTCACGATGTTATACCTTAGGTGGAATACTCTTTCACCAGCGAAGTTGTTGATTCTTCTCCACCCCCAGTATTGGTCCAATCTGTTGAGTTTAGCTGGGTATCCTTGTCAAGACGTTTTCTTCGTCTCCAATTTCGCTTGTCTGTTTTGTCAGCATAAGCATGAGCATGGCATAGGCACTCATATGCATAGCATCTTAGCATTTCTGCTTTCTTTTCCTGGTGTTTACCTGTTTTGGGTTCACTTTAATGTTTGTCTCCCCAAGTGACTGGGTTTGTCTATTCTCTCTAATAGAAAGTCAGCCCTAGGCATAAAGTGCCCATCTTTTCTGAATTCCCCACAGAGTTTGATTCTCGTGGATAATGGTTGGTTCTAGTTATCTTTTCCGCATGTGGATTAGATAAATCCCATTTGAGTTCATTCCTCAATTGGAGTCTTGTTTGACCGTTTCTTTCTAGCTTGTTCCTAGATTGAACTTTGGTCCCTGGCAGGTGCGGTTTTCAAACCTATCTTTGAACGTGCATTTATTTTGCACCGTTTCTTGCAAGAAGCATCTTTTACAAGATCCTCATTGAAGACATAATTATTTCTCCAACATTATTGTGATATCATCATATCTTTAAAGCAGCAATCTCTTGAAGAAGCTTGGCAGTCTCTTATAAGCAGTTTATCTATCTCTAGTACTATTCAACCTCTTCGCAACCGTAATTGGGTATTCCCCAGGAAGCCTTATCTTCAGTTACGCAACCCCGGTACTAACCTATCAGATTCTATACCTTTATTGGGGCCCATTTCTTGGTTCTATCTCCAATAAGGTTTCTTTTTCCAAAGTGCCAACCTGTCATGCTTGAACATGTTGTTCCATCGCTTTGGATGTCTTTTTCCCAGTGAAGACCGTTTTTCGGTTCAACCTTCATTTTGGATATTTTCTAGAATGTCATCTAGTCGCGTTTAGCCTTGATGATCAATCATTCTAGATACTTTGTTGGAGCCCATTTCTTGGTTCTATCTCCAACAAGGTTACTTCTAAAGTGCCAACTGGTCATACTTGAACCCGTTGTTCCATCACTTTAGAGGTTACTTCTAAAGAGCCAACTGGTCATACTTGAACATGTTGTTCCATCACTTTAGAGGTGTTTCTAGGATGTCATTTAGTCATGTTTTGACTTGATGATCAATCATCCTAGATACTTTACTGGGGCCCATTTCTTGGTTCAATATCCAATAAGGTTCTTCTTTTTTCCAAAGTACCAATAGGTCATGCTTGAACCTGTTGTTCCATCACTTTGGATATCTTTTCCCACTGAAGATCATTTTTCGGTTCAACCTTCATTGCGAATCCTTTCTAGAATGTCATCTAGTTGCGTTTAGCCTTGATGATTAATCATTCTAGATACCTTTATTGGAGCCCATTTCTTGGTTCTATCTCCAATGAGGTTACCTTTCTGGCTCCTACTGGTTTTCCTTCATGAAGCAGATTATGTGTTATCTCAACCAACTCTTATTTGAGTACCAGAGTCAATTCTTGACTCATTAACCATGTTCCCATTTAAACCCCAACTCTTTATGCAGGAGTCCCCAGAGAAGTCAGCTGTTAGACGACATAATTCTTAGTCACTAGAATTGCTATTGGTCTTGAATACAATAACTTTGTCATTTTTATCTGATTCTTGGAAGCGGGAAAGTTTCAAGAAAACACAAAGATGAACTAAGTTTTACTCTAGTATCAAGATGTTTTATGGAATCAAGTTGGTACAGGAAGAGTTAGTAGTACTGTATCTTTGGCTTAGATTTTCCATCTCCAGTGAAAAGAAGATTGCCCCGGTTAGCCTTGATGTTTGGGTTTCAGGGTGTTGGCTTGTGTTATCCTTTCTTCTTTCCTGTTTTTTGCGTCGCTCGCGTTGTTTCTTGCATGTAGCTAAGCATAGGTATCATACCCTAGCATCTTTGCATCCTTGTGCTTTGTGTTGCTTGTGGTCTTTTGTTTGTGTCTGTCTTTATTTCCCCAGTGGAGTAAAGACATTCCCGGTTTGCCTTGTGTCGTGCTTGTTTGTGCCTGTCTTTTGTTTGAACTTGGACTTTGTTTGAATCATGTCAAGCATCGTCTTCTTGTTTTAAAACTTGTTCTTGTTTGAATCGTGTCAAACCTGAACAGAGTCTTTGTGCGAATCATGTCGGACACTGCCTCTTGTTTTAAAACTGTTCTCATTTGAATCGTGTCAAACTTGAACTTGGACCTTGTTTGAATCGTGTCAAGCATTGTCTTTTTGTTTTAAAACTTGTTCTTGTTTGAATCGTGTCAAACCTGAACAGAGTCTTTGCTCGAATCGTGTCGGACACTGCCTCTTGTTTTAAAACTGTTCTCGTTTGAATCGTGTCAAACTTGAACTTGGACCTTGCTTGAATCATGTCAATCATTGTCTTTTTGTTTTAAAACATATTCTTGTTTGAATCGTGTCAAACCTGAACAGAGTCTTTGCTCGAATCGTGTCGGACACTGCCTTTTGTTTTAAAACTGTTCTTGTCTGAATCGTTTCAGACTTGAACTTTGACTTTGTTTGAATCATGTCAAGCATCGTCTCGTGTTTTAAAGCTTGTTCTTGTTTGAATCGTGTCAAACTTGAACTTGGACTTTGCTTGAATCGTGTCAAGCACTGTCTTCTAGTTTTAAAACCGTTCTTGTTCAAATCGTGTCGGACATTGAATCCTTACTTTGGATTTTTGAAAACTCGCTTTAAGCTAAGTTTCTTGGAACAAATTTCTTCAACCTTATAAGACTCCTATCTGGTGTGCAGGGTTTGTCTCTGTCATCCTGGCTTTTCTTGAGGATCCCATTTTGAACTCTTCAGCATAAGAAATCCCTAGGAAGTCTTTGCTTGGATGTCTGTACTTTTGACTGATCCCTAGTGATCAGGTTTTTCTTCCTGGATTCGTGCCCAGGAAGAACGTGGGTTTGTTTTGTCCCTAGTAGTCTATCTCCCCGGATCTTTCCCCGGTGAAGATTGTCTGTGGTCTTTTCCCCAATGTTTCTTTGGAGTCTCCCCGGTGGGTCTCTTTTGTTGGTTAGCTTGTATCCCTAGTGAGGTGTTTCTCATGGATACTAACCTTTGTCCTTCCCCGGTGAAGCTCCTTGGTCTTTTTGCTTCCTGTTTGCCCCTTGGTGTCTTGTTGTGTCTGCATTTCCTTGCATCTCCTTGGCATCATGTCAGTTGTATTGCATGTGTATGCATCTGCGGGCAAAATTTTCGTTTATCTGTATTTAAATATCTTTCACTGTTGATTACATGAGGATCTTCATCTCTCATGTCATCAGGTGAAGATATTTAAATAGGGGCAACTGTTGTACCCCAAATTTTACCCTCATTTTTCTGCTAATTGATGTTATATTTATCTTTATCTTTCTTTATTTTAATTGATATTCAATGTGGCCTATTTTTATTTCATTTATATTTAAGTTGTTTTATTTTTAATGATTTAAATTAATCTTAATTTAATTTAATTTTAATAATTAGTTTAAATAATTAGATTAATTATTCATTTAGTTTATTTTTTTTCTAACTAATTTTAATTTAGAATATTAATTAGTTTTTTATTATTTTTATTAATCATATTATTAAAAAAGAAGCATTATCCATTTTCACATCAATTATCCATTTATCTTTAACCATAAGTCATTTTTCAATCTTAGTTCAAAGCCATCCAAATATCAATTTCCAATCTCAAGATCAACTTCAAAATCCAATTTCAAATTCAAGTGTTCCAAGTTCAAGTTTCAATTCTAATTAATTTCAAGATTTCAATTCAATTCCATTTTTTTTCATCCAAGTTTCAAGTTTCAATATTGGAATCATTTATTTGCCAATTCCAATTCAAATTTAATTCATGTCTCAAGTTTATGTCTCAATTCAATTTAATTTCAAAATCCATTCCCAATTATCCATTTAAATCCATTTTTCATTGTTTATCCAATCAAATCCACTTCTTTCAATTCATATCCATTTCCATAATTAATTCCAATTTCCATCTTCATTCCAATTTGAATTTCAATTTCATAGCCAAGCTTCAAATCCCATTCAAAGATTCAAATTATGATTTTTTTTCAAGTTCAATTCAAATATCCAAGCCCATAATCCCATTTAATTCAAGTTTCATTTCTAACCAACTTTGATTCCAAGTTCAAATTTCACTCAATTTCCTTTTGGGTTCATAACTATTCCAAAATTCCAAGCCATTATTTCCAAATTAATTCTAAATCCATGCTCAATTTTCACAAATAAAATTCAATGTTTACATTCAAAGTCCATTTATACAAATTATTTCTTTATACATGGATATTACATAAAAAGTCCAAGAATTGAGTTTACAAGAAAAGCCCATTTTCTTAGGCTCACATATTACAATAGCTTTCCAAACCACAGCCAAATGGTACGAATTAAGCAAAAACCTTCTCCAACGTAAACCTACGACCCGTACGAACCTTTTACCCGCCTTCTCCAACGTCAACCTGCAAATCGCGAAAGCAACAATTCACCAACGGTCGAATTCAAATTGAAAATTAAGAAACAGGTGGATATATAGCAGAAAGGGAGAGAAAAAAAGAGGGGGGGAGGAGAACAAGAAGAACAGGGCGGAGGTGAGGAAAATCGGGGGGAGAAAAATGCAAAGAAATTGAAGAGAGACAGAAATGCAGAAAACAAATTTGGGGGGGAGGCGAACAAGAAGAACAGGGCGGAGGTGAGGAAAATTGGGGGGAGAAAAATGCAAAGAAATTGAACAGAGACAAAAATGCAGAAAAACAAATTTGGGGGGGGGGGGGGAGGAGGAGAACAAGAAGAATAGAGCGGAGGTGAGGAAAATCGGGGGAGAAAAATGAAAAGAAATTGAACAGAGACAGAAATGCAGAAAAACAAATTTGGGGGGGAGGTTAACAAATAAACCTAAGTTTTCTTCAGCCACCATTGCCACTAAAAACCTCTAACACACCTCTGCACCACACCATCCATAACAGAACCTTCATTCTACAACAACTTCAAACCTCAATCTTCATCGTCGCCAGAAATAACTCACCTTCTGTCTAACCACCCACCACCATCCCACTACCAGTTTCCATTTCGAAACACAACCACACAGCTGTAAGAACAACATTCAAACGCACCTCATTAAAGACAACCTTCAATACATTCTGGGATCCCTCATAACTTATCCTCAAGCCTTCTTCCATCTCCCAACACAATATCACAAACAACCTAAAACTTCTTTCATCTTCAACTAAATTTCATCCAACCATCATTTCATCAACAGCTAAATCATAGAATCAGAACAGAGAGAAATCAAAATGAAGAGAAGAGATTCAACAGAGAAACAAACCTGAAATCTGAGACTAGGAGAATCGTGTAAGCAGAGGAATGGTTTCGAATTTCAAGAAGGTTGAGACCCGTTCATCTTCTTGTCGCCTTGTTTCTTCGACATTCTCATCTCACACCATCACATAACCTCAATCCAAAAAACACAACATCATTAATAACCTAAACACCCACAACGACCCAATCACCACACTTCCATCGCAAACCACATCAAATTCATCTCTGCCACGAGTCACTTTCAATAACAACCATCTTTAACGAATCCGTTGGCGGCGAACCACTACACAACATCTTCATCACCATCAGACCGTATTCGCCAACAACCCTTCAACACCAACCGAGCCATCACAGTCAGAACGGGGACCGAAAGCGAAACATAATCATCGAGATAAGGAGACGAAGTTGAGAGGCAGATCGAATGAAACAAAGGATGATGAATCAAACCTGAAACGGTTGAAGACGGTGTCGCCGGAGAAGGGGAAACGGAAATAAAGGCAGAGATGGATGACTGCGTCGCCGCCGATATCGGACAGGTAATTTTTTTTTCCTTTCTCAGTTTGATTCGATGTTTGCAACCCTCTTGAGCAAGCTGATGCTTTGATGATGACTTGTGAGAAGTGAGTGTTACTTTTGACTACGCCTAAATCGTCTCTTGCTAGTATGAGGCATCTGTTTGCTTTACCAATTTTTCTTTGTTTCCTTCAGCTGGCCTTTCTATATTGGTGAATGGGCCGAAGGGCCCATGAGGTCTTTATTCACACACCTTCCACTAACTAGCGCCACCCCTTGTTTCTTTTCATTTTAATTTAATTAATTTATTTTAAGTTATCTTAGCTTAATTTAGGATAATCTTCTTTTTAGTTTAATTAACTTAGTGTTTCTAAGTCCTCTTGATTAAGATTAGGAATATTAATTATTTTAATTAAATTAGTTTAATTTATTTAAGATAATTATTTTCTAATTAAGTTTTTAATCACTAACAAGATAATTTAATTAATATTAATTAGTTGGGTTTAATTAACTATTTAGTTAATTATTTCCCTTAGGTTTAATTAGGTTTAATTAATCATTTTATTTAGGTTTTCATTTTGTTTGTCTTTAACCTAGTTAGGTTTTATTATTTCAAATCATCTTGTTTTTATTTTGAACTTAACCTTTGATGAATATTGTAATTTGTGTTTTGCATCTAATCTTGCGCTTGACACTTGTTACCTTTTGTGACTTATCTTTCCCCTATTCCAAAGGAAGGTAATTATGTTGACTCCTAAAGTCATGACCTCCCACCTTAACCTAAGTAGCCTCTTAGGAGAAACCTTATTTCTTGGCCTCATCAGAGCCATAGAAATTACAACTAGCTTTAGGAGAGAGTTCCTTAACACTTAGTGATATTCATCCTAATGAATTTATCACTTTTCCTTACTAACTAAAACATAACATAGGTCCATTTCAACTAGATCTAGAGAGTTCTTAAACTCTACAATGAGCTTGTACTTATTTCCCCTCTGAATATTGACCATAGTCAATAAGTTCAGTAGAAGTAGAACTACGCATACTCTGATTCTATACCCGAGGATACGTAGGCGTAAGGTGCGATGCCTTATCGAGTATACTTAGATACTAACCCCTAGGGTTTCAGCCTTTAGCATAGAACCTTTAGCAAACATAAGATAACATTAAAACAAGAGGTTCCCGTAGAGTACTACGAACGTTTAGGGTGCTAATACCTTCCCTAGGCGTAACCAACCCCCGAACCTTAGATCTTTCCCCTTTAGGTTTTTCTAACGATCTTGAACCTTTCCTTTGGATAAATCAAAGTCGGTTGTAAAAGAAATATGATGCAAGTTAATTAATAGCTTGTTATCCGATTTTCACTGCAACACCGTCTGTTAAAACACTGAGTTTTTCCTTGGGTTAATCACCTTCTCTTGGTTAATCACCCGCCTCTTCTTCGGTTAATCACAGCCTGTCTGTTAAAATACTGAACCCCTTTTTTTGAGTTAATCACCTCCTCTAGGTTAATCACTCATTTTTCTCGATTAATTACAGTTCTCCTATTAAAACCGAACCCCTGCAGTTAGTAACCTCTTTTGGTTTAATACCCTTCTTCGTTGGTCAAGTGTTGTTTGTTCAGTCAATACCAACACCCTTTTTGGGTTACGACCTTCGATCGGTCATACACCCGTTCTTCTGGTTAATCACAGTTTTCTCTGCTAAAACCAATGCATCTCTATCCCCACAGAGTTGCAGTCCTTTCTTTCTCCGGTTAACCACTGCTAGTCAGTTAACATACCGTTGCCCCCCTCAGAGTCAAACACCTTCTCTTGGTTCAGCACTCTCTCTTTTGGTTTATCACAGTCCGTCAGTTGACACCAGCCTCTTTTCCCTGCCAGAGTTTTACTCTCTTTCTTCGGTTAACCACTACCAGCCAGTTAATATACCGAATATCCCTTTTCTTTTGGTTTTGACAACATCCCTTTATTTGTATCCCCAGTCGGGTCGGTTACCCTCTGATTCCTAGTAGTTCTTTGATCTTTTCTTCTCCAGTGGAGTATTTTTTATTCACTTTGCTCTTACTTTTTTGGTTTCGATACCAATCCTATTTTCCTTCCCCAGAAGAGTTTCTTTCATTCTCGGTTTTGACACCATTCTTTTTCTAGTCTCTGGTGCAATCGCTCTTACTGAGCGGTCTTCCCCAGTAGAGTTTTTATTTCACTCTTGCTCTTGGTTTTGACACCACTTCTTTTGTGTTCTTGTTTCTTTCTTGTTTTGTTTTTCGTCGGTTCCCCGAAGTACGGAAGCTCTGATTCTGCATTCTTCTGAATTTCAGATACGTAGGCACGAGACACGATGTCTTGGCGAGCACACTTCCACCCTTCTTTCCTTCTCCATTTCCTCCTTTTCTGTCCCCTGGTTGCATGAACTACGATGCTCTAATTTCCTCATTGCACTATGAGGGTACATAGGCACGAGGGCCCCAATCCTCCGCGAGCACTTTCTTTCTTTTCTTTCTTTTTCCCCTCCTTCCCTTCTCTCTCCTCTTTCTTTTAGCTAGAAGCCTTTAGATAGATAACCCATCCAAGCCTAGTAGCAAGCGAAATGGTTCCAGTCGAGTACGACGGATGCGTTAGGTGCTAGTACCTTTCTTTCGCATAACCGACCCCCGTTCCCGTTTCTCTTCCCCTGGGATTTTATCGATATTTTCCCTGTCCTTTGGGACTAAATAAAGTTCGGTGGCGACTCTGTGTTATCTTTGAGTGTGCGATTCACTCAGGATGTATACCAGCCATCTTCAGCTGGCGACTCTGCTAGGGAGTCCTTGCTTGCAAGTTGGGGTCTCGCCTAGTTTTGTTTGCTCTCTTGCTTGTTTGGGTGTTTATCTTTTGCGCTTTACTCACTTTATTTTACTTGCTTTAGCTTTATGTTTATTTATCGCATTTCTTTACTACTTTGAATATTCATATGTTGCATATTCTGGATAACTGCTACTTCCTGCTGTTGTTGGGATGGGTAGATATTATTGGAGAGAAAGGTCCTAACACCGGGCCTAGTATACACATAGGCTAGAACGTGGATAGTCGTGAGGCCTGCGTTTTGCGCGTTGGGATATCACGAGACTCACATCCCAGATCGTGATTCGTTTGAAAATACTTCCGTCCTGTGAGAATTCCCTACGACGGGGGATTTTCATCCTGAGTCCTATGGTTTGGGCGACCTTTCTAGGGATCACCTTGTTGTGTCTAGGTCACACCTGTGAGGGGGATGGGTTTTTGCAGGAAAACAAGCCACTTCATACCCTTGTTCTCTCACACACGCCCGATTTCCTCACCGACACATCAGATTATGTTGCACCGACACAAAATTATATGCAGATATCCGGATTGTTTGGACTTGATTATTCAGACAGTGTTGCCTTCTTGTTGTTGTGTTGCATGTCATTCCATCATGTAAATTAATTTTTGCATGTGCATTTCTAGGTTTTTCGAGGACTTATCTTTTGTTGACATTATCGTAGAGATGAGTACTGGTTGTCGTGGTATCTTCGGTTACAAGTTTGTGGAGCCTAAGCTGGGTACTTTGAGAGGTCTGGCATCTTTGTTGGTTAGAGATCACAGAGGGGTTTTCATAGGTACTTATGGTAATCTATTGACCATCCTCAATACTGAAGTCAACATCACTGCTATTCACACTCTGGTTCAGTTATACGACCCTCCATATAGGTGCTTCACATTCCAGGATTATCAGCTAGCACCTACACTTGAGGAGTATGCTTATATTCTGGGGGTTGAGATCAAGAAGCAGGTTCCTTATGTCTACACTAGCGGTTGTCTGAAGTTACATCTTATTGCTGATGCACTTTGCATTAGTAAGAAGTATGTGGAGGATAATCTCAAGACCAAGGGGAAGGGTATTCGAGGATTTGCTTCGAAGTTCTTGGTTGACAAGGCCACTTCTCTTGCTAAGGATGGAAAATGGAAGGCTTTCAACGCCGTTCTTGCTTTGCTGATATATGGGATTATCTTGTTTCCAAACATGGAGGATTTCGTAGATCAGGCTACCATCAATATCTTCTTGTCCAAGAACCCTGTTCTGACACTTCTTGCTGATACCTATCATTCTATTCATTCCAGGAATGAAAAGAAGAAGGGAGCCATTGTCTGTTGTGCTCCTTTGTTGTACCGATGGTTCATGTCTCACCTTCCACAGAAGGGTCCCTTTGTTAAGAATAAGGGTAATCTCAAATGGTCTCAACGAATCATGTCCCTTACTGCTGATGATATTTCTTGGTATTCTCGAGTCTTCGACAACATTTCGATCATTCTTCGTTGTGGGAAATTCTCCAATGTGCCTCTTTTGGGTACAAAGGGTGGAATTAACTACAATCCAAGAATGGCCTTCCGACAGTTAGGATACCCTATGGTTGCCAAGCCTGATCCTGAGGTAGTCGAGGAGTTCATCTTTCACGAAGGGGTTGATGACATGGGTTTGCTGAAGAGATTTAGTGCCGCTTGGACTCAGATTCATCTCGAAGGAAGAGCCGATTTGGGTAAGAAGAATTGTGTAGCCAAGGAAGCTTACACACTTTGGGTCAAAGAGCGCGTCAAAGAGATCTTGTTGCCATTTTCTCCCGAGCCTTCCATGAATGCCAAGCCTCCAGAACTTGCCATTGTTCCTCCATCTGAGGTCGATCAACTCAAGCTGATTATTGAAAATTTGAAGAAGGAGAATGCTGATCTTCGTCTCAACCTTGATAGAGTCACTTCTGAGAAGGATAGCCTACAGATTGAGCTTCATCAGAAGCGTGAGCGCATGCTCAAAGAGGTGGAGGTTGAACAAAACAAGCGCAGGAAGGTGGGTGATGCTTTGAAGAGCACCTATGAGGTACTTGCTTCAAAGAAGAGACAACTCGCTGATGCTCATTATCAAGCCTACAAAGAGGAGCTGAGCTACAATAAGCAACTTGAAGAGCTTCGAGGGAAGTTATCCGAGTTCAAGGCAAAGTGGCAAAGTGAGCAAGACCGCGCTAATCAGTTAGCCAAGGACTTTTCTCAGTGTCAAGCTAAGCTCGACAAAGTCTTCAGTGAGATTCAAAAGCTGCAAGATCAAGCACATCAGAGTCAAGAGCAGATTATTCAGCTCATCACAGAGAGCACTCATTGGGAGCATCAAAGCCTTCATCTACAGTACCTCTTGGATCAGAAAGAGGCTGTTCTTCCGGACATGCTTCAGGGACCTAATCATTCTTTGTTGCGTAACCTCATGAAGGATGCGAAATACTGGAGTGAGAGGCATGGCCGTCTAGCCAGATTTACTGAGCATGCATTGGAGGACCTACCTGGGTTGTTGAGGAATGCATATGCTGATGCATTGCCACACCAGCTTCCTAGGGCTGTTTTCCATTTCTTGTCTATGTGTAGGGTGGTATTTGATAGAATCCATGCGGATTTTGTTGTAGCCCAAAAGGCAGATATTTTATTTGTATTCGACTTGTGCTTCTTTCCTGTATTGCTGAATGAATGAAGATTCTTGCTCACTCTATCTTTTGTGCCTTTACTTGAATGCTTTATGATTATTGTCAACAAAGATAAGTTTAAGAATTCCTGGAATTTAAAACTTTATTTTTGCATGCATATCATACATTCATTTGCACACATATGCACGTCCCTTCATTCGAACCCGTTGCTCATCATTGTCCGCCTTCCTTGTAGCAAGACGACGACTCGACATCGGTATTTTACTCGCTCAAGCAAATCCAGAATCATGGCTGACTTTGAAGCTGAGAATGCTGCTTACAAGGAAACTTAGGCTCAATTCCAAGGCCGTATGGATCAGTTCCAGACGAACATGATGTCCTTATGGAACTCCTTCATGCCCAGAGGGATGCCGCTGCTGCTGCCACTGGTTTTGCAACCCCTACTGATGCAACTGTTGTGACTGTTCCTCCTGTTGTTACGGCTACTCCTGCTACTGTTGTTCCTTCTCCCATTATTGTTGAAGTACAAGTTGAGCATGTGCATCAGCCTGTTGTTCAACCCGGTGTGAATCAGTTGCCCGCTGGTTTTCCTTGGGCATGCCTCTGAATTAGACTCCTTAGATTGTGAATAATGGTAGTGCCTTCATGCCATATCAACCTTTTGTGCGCCCATGCCTAATGGGAATGCTGCCGCATATCCATGGGTCATGCCTACTCTAGTCCCGCCTCTAGTGGTGAATGATGATCCTGAGAATCTTCAGGTTCAAGCTCATCAAACTACCGGATTGGCTGACACTAAAACTCCTGATGAAGAAGAGCATGTGTATAGAGGTCCCCCTATTCATGTTTCGGTTTCATCTCAAGTTGCTTAAACTGCTATTCAGAATGCTCATCCTGGGATGTTCTATCCTGGGGCATCTTCCTCAGCTACTGGGGTACCTCCTCCGAATTATCCGTATGGTGTTCCGATGGGTCAGAATGCGGGTTAGATGGTTAATCCGGGTTTTGTGTATCCTTCTCAGTTTGCTACTCTGCAAGTACGTGCTCCGGCCGCTTCTCAGCTGCCCAATCCTCAGATCCTTGTCAGACCCACTAATCAGAGTAGACATATTGACTACAAGTTGTTGGAAGACCGTATCAGGGCTATTGAAGGGTTTTCTGCTTTTGGCATGGAGGCTAAGGATTTGTGTTTGGTTCCAAATGTTGTGTTGCCGCAACAAGTCAAGATACCTGATTTACCAAAATATAAAGGTTTAAGTTGCCTGCGTAGTCACATCACTATGTACTACAGAAAGATGGAATCCCATATTGATAATGATGAATTGCTTGTTCATTATTTTCAAGATAGTTTGTCTGGTGCTTCATTGGATTGGTACGTGGGCCTGGAGCGCAACAAAATCCGTACTTGGAGGGATTTATCTGAAGCATTCATGAAACAATACAAATATAACCTTGATCTAGCGCCAACTAGATTGCAATTGCAGAATCAGTCTTAGCGCTCAGCTAAAACATTCAAGGAGTATGCACAAAGATGGCGTGAGATGGCATCTCGTGTACGACCGGCTCTCTCTGATAATGAGTAGGTTGACATCTTTATGGGTACCTTACAAGGATCCTACTACGAGAAAATGGTGGGTAGTTCTTCATCAAACTTCGCTGATGTTGTAACGATTGGTGAACGGATTGAGAATGGTTTGAAGACTAGAAAGATTCTTGGAGCTGCTTCCCAGCAGCCGACCACCAGAATATCTCAGAACAGTCAGTCCAAGAAAAAGGATGGTGAAGCCAACATTGTGACAGCTCAGGTTTCTCCTCAGTATCAAGCTCCCATGGCTTCCATGCCGTATTATCCATATCCATACATTGCTGCTGCACAGTATCAACAACCTCCATATCAGTATCATCCACAATAACCAGTTCAGAATGCTCAAAATCAGCAACTGAATCAACAGAACAACAAAAATCAGCAGAATCAGAACCGTCAGAACAACAACAATCAAGGAAACTGTAAGCGTCCAAATTTTGACAGAATTCTGGTGTAATACACGAAATTGTTTCCTTACTTGGTTCACCAAGGAGCAATTGTCCCTAAGCAGATTGCACCTGCAATTCCTCCATTTGGCCCGAAGCATAATCCAAATCCATCTTGTGCTTATCATGCTGCATACATAGGACATGCAACAGAGGATTGATTTGTTTTCAAAACCAAGGTTCAGGAACTCATTGATAAGAAGGTTCTGACTTTCACTGAGGAAGGACCTAACATTCAGAACAATCCGTTGCCAAATCACAATGGACCTGCGGTTAACATGATTAAGGATAGTTCAAGGGCTGAATTGGTCATGGATGTTGACGAAGTAAAGACTCCGATGGCTGTGGTTTTCAAGAAATTAAATGAATGCGGGCTGTTGAAAGGGTTGCATGGCAAGTGTCAGATTTGTGACGATAATCCCAACCAGTGTCGGAGGCTGAAGGGTTGTGTCCAGATCTTGATGAACCGTGGTGAAGTGTAATTTTCCAGATCTAACCCTGTTGAGGAAGTTGCTGCTATCGAGTCGTTCACCATCGTCTATAGAAAAGTTCCTGTGGAATCCCCTAAGCAGAAGAAGGCGCAACCCATCATTGTTTGTCCGCCGAAGCCATTTCAGTATCAGAATTCTAAAGAGGTACCTTGGAGATATGGGTTAACTGTGTTTTCTAGAGGTCCGAGATAAGGTTCTCCAAATCTGAGATCGTGAATGTTACAGCCGGTGGAGGTATGACTCGTAGAGGATGTGTGTTTGCTTCAAAGGTCATTATAAAGCTTGTTCGAGTTCCAACTGTTGTTCCTCCCAAGGAAACGCCTATAACTGCAACCCCTATTGTGTAACAAGGGGCATCTACTGCCATTCCAGTACCGACTATCTCGTCTGAGGATGTTCCAAAGAACAAAGAGACCCTTGATGATCAAGAGTTCCTTAACCTGATCAAGAAAAGTGACTTTAAAGTTGTGGATCAGCTAGGTCAGACTCCCTCGAGGATCTCAATTTTGTCCTTACTTATGAGTTCGCCTGCGCACAAATCAGCTTTGTTGAAAGTCTTGAACAGTACTCACGTTATGCATGATATATCTGTCGCCGAGTTTGATGATGTAGTGGCTAACATAACTGCAAGTCGATTTTAGGCTTTAATGAATTAGAATTACCTCCTGAAGGAACTGCCCACAATAAAGCGCTGCACATATCTGTGACTTACACAGACATCCTGTTATCTCGTGTTCTAGTGGATACCGGTTCTTCCCTCAATGTGATGCCCAAGGGCACATTAATTCAATTACTGGGGGAAGGAAACAAGATGAGACCAAGTGCCTTAGTTGTCAGATCCTTTGACGGATCTCGAAGGCAAGTCATTGGAGAAGTAGACTTACCCATCAATATTGGGCCGCATTTGTTTACCATTACCTTCCAAGTGATGGACATTAATCCTCCGTATAGTTGCCTACTGGGTCGTCCGTGGATCCACGCCGCAGGGGTAGTTACCTCCACTTTACATCAGAAGTTGAAGTCCATGTTTAATGATCAGCTTATCATCGTTTATGGTGAAGAGGATTTGATTGTAAGCGGGTTATCATCTTTTCGATACGTCGAGACCGAGGAGGGCATAGCTGAGGTGCTGTTGCAGTGCCTCGAGTTCAAAGATGTCAGCTCTGCTTCAACTAGTCAAAGTAGATCACCACAATTGACTTTAGCGTCTACTAAGAGTTCTAAGGAGACTATCCAGAAAGGTGGTTTGTCAGACTAGGGGCACGTGATTGATGTGGTTGAGAAGCGTGATCGGTTCGGATTAGGCTAGTTCCTATGGTCAGAAGCAGTGCAACTTAATCAAGTTCAATAGCGCGGGTTTCCAGCAAGGTGACATCGTGGCAGCTATTGATGATGTTGGTCCCAGTAATCAGATTTCAAACGTTGTGCGCAAGTGTTCGCCAGGTTTCAAGCTCAACAATTGGGCATCTACCGTGATTCCTGCGATTTTCCCATATAACATGTAATGCATTTTGCTTTCTCATTCCCTCGTCCTCGCCCGAGACGAGTGGATAGCTTGTAAAGGGCCTCACACTTTTGAAATATCATGTGATCAATAAATAAAAGTGTTTGCATTCAAAACACGCTCTATTTTCTTTATTTATTTTAATTTTTCACAAATAAATGGCAAAAGTTTCTTTTCTTTTTCACTTTTCAAAATAGCTCATTCTATTCATAAACATGCAGAATTAATAAAAGCATTGATAACAACATGGAAAACATCCATTGTAATTCTGGGATTCTAATTAACCAAGCCGAAGAAGATGGTGAGGAAGATTGTGAATTACCTGTTGAACTAGCAAGGCTCCTTGAGCACGAGCATAGAGAGATTCAGCCACACAAAGAGCCAGTGGAAGTTATCAATCTTGGTACTGATGAGGTCAGAAGAGAAGTCAAGGTTGGCACATCCCTCGCAGAGCATGTACACTCCGAGTTAGTCAAGTTATTGAAAGAGTATGTTGATATCTTCGCCTGGTCCTATCAAGATATGCCTGGGTTAGATACCAACATCCTTGAACATCACTTACCACTCAAGCCCGGATGTCCTCCTGTCAAGCAGAAACTCAAAAGGACTAGACCCGACATGGCACTCAAAATCAGAGAAGAGTTAAAGAAGTAGCTTGATGCTGGGTTCCTAGCCACTTCCGAATATCCTGAATGGATTGCCAACATCGTCCCAGTTCCGAAGTAGGACGGTAAAGTCAGAATGTATGTGGACTATCGAGATCTCAACAAGGCAAGCCCGAAGGATGATTTTCCTTTGCCTCATATTGATGTCTTGGTAGACAACACAACGCAGTTCTCTGTCTTTTCCTTCATGGACGGTTTCTCAGGATATAATCAGATCAAGATGTCCCTAACTGATATCGAGAAGACTACTTTCATCACGTCGTGGGGTACATATTGCTACAAAGTCATGCCATTCGGTCTAAAGAATGCAGGGGCAACATACCAGCGTGCCATGACAACCCTCTTTCACGATATGATTCATAAAGAGATTGAGGTTTACGTGGACGATATGATTGGCAACTCCAAAACTGAAGTTGGTCACCTGGTTCATCTGAAGAGACTGTTTGACAGACTCTGAAAGTTTAGATTGCGGTTGAATCCTGCGAAGTGCACCTTCGGAGTTCGATCTGGTAAACTGTTGGGTTTTATTGTTAGTCAGAAAGGCATTTAAGTTGATCCTGATAAGGTTCGGGCAATTCAGAACATGCCGCCTCCCAAAACAGAAAAAGAAGTTCGTGGCTTTCTAGGCAGACTCAATTACATTTCAAGGTTCATTTCCCATTTGACGGCTACCTGTGAACCAATGTTCAAATTACTAAGAAAAAATCAATCGGTTGAATGGAATAATGATTGTCAGGAAGCATTTGACAAAATAAAACAATACTTGCAAGAACCACCGATCTTAGTACCGCCGGTTCCTGGTAGGCCTTTAATCATGTATCTCACCATTCTCGATGACTCAATGGGATGTGTATTGGGTCAACATGACGACACTGGCAGAAAAGAACATGCAATATACTATCTGAGCAAGAAGTTCACTAATTGTGAGACCAGGTACTCACTCCTAGAGAAAACTTGGTGTGCTCTGGTCTGGGATGCTCGACGCCTACGACAATACATGATTTGCCATGCTACTTTGTTAATATCCAAAATGGATCCGATAAAGTACATATTTGAAAAGCCTGCTGTCTCTGGAAGGATTGCTCGGTGGCAGATGCTGTTAACTGAGTATGATATCCAACATGTTACCCAGAAAGTAATAAATTTAGTGTCTTGTCTGACTATCTTGCTCATCAACCTGTAGAGGGTTATCAGCAAATGAAGTTTGACTTTCCCGATGAGGATGTTCTGTTCATCAGAGATTATGAGACTCCAGACCCTGACATAGGACCCGAACCAGGGGCGCGATGGACGCTCGTGTTCGATGGTGCCTCCAATTCTAAAGGTCGTGGAATCGGCGCTATCCTCATTTCTCCAACAATTTTTCACCTTCCCTTCACTGCTATATTATGCTTTGCATGCACCAACAATATGGCAGAATACAAAGCATGTATCTATGGCTTTGAAGCGGCTATTGACATGAGAATCAAGATTCTTGAGGTCTATGGAGATTCTGCCTTGGTCATCGGCCAAGTCAGAGTGAATTTTATGACTCTGGATTCCAAGTTGGTTCCGTACCAACAACACATTGCAAAGTTGATTCCTTACTTTGATGAAATTTATTTTCATCATATCCCCAGAGAGGAAACTCAACTAGCTGATGCTCTTTCCACTCTAGCATCCATGTTCAAGGTCAAGTGGAAGAATGAAGCTCCTCATATCCGCCTTGATCACTTCAACGAACCAGCACACTGTTTAGCAATCAGGGGAGAGTTTGATGACAAGCCTTGGTTCTACGACATTAAAAGATATCTGGTAAAATAGGAATATCCTGAGGGTATTACTATCACTGGTAAGAAAGCTCTTAGGCGGCTTTGCGCCAAATTCTTCTTAAGTGGTGGTATATTGTACAAGAGGAATTATGATTCCGTGTTGCTCAGATGCATGGATAGACACGAAGCAAACATGATCATAAGGTCCATACATGAGGGCTGCGAGGGTGTACATGCTAAAGGTCCTACTATGGCCAAGAAGATCCTTCGGGCTGGGTATTACTGGACGACAATGGAGTTAGATTGTTACAACTTTGCCAAAAGATGTCACAAGTGCCAAATCTACGGAGACAAGATCCATGTGCCTCTAACTCCATTGAATGTCTTGACTTCACCTTGGCCATTCTCCATGTGGGGTATATATATGATTGGAATGATCGAGCCGAAGGCTTCCAACGGTCATCGATTCATTCTGGTTGCTATCGACTACTTCACCAAGTGGGTTGAAGCTGCTTCTTATGAAAACGTTACACGACAAGTGGTTGCCAGATTCATCAAGAAAGAGATAATATGTCGTTATGGCAATGCAAGCAACCTGAACAATAATATGATGAAGGAGTTGTGTCAAGAATTTAAGATCGAGCACCACAACTCTTCACCATATCAGCCCAAGATGAATGGCGCCGTTGAAGCAGCAAACAAAAACATCAAGAGGATTGTCCAGAAAATGGTCAAGACTTACAAAGATTGGCATGAAATGCTTCCCTTTGCACTGCATGGCTACCGAACTTCAGTTCGCACTTCTACTGGAGCAATTCTGTATTCGCTAGTGTATGGTATGGAGGCAGTTCTACCCATTGAAGTCGAAATTCCTTCGCTCAGAGTCATCATGGAAGCAGGTCTTGACGAATCTGAATGGGTTGAATCTAGATATGACCAGATGAATCTCATCGAAGAGAAGCGCCTTACAGCCATTTGTCATGGTCAGCTGTATCAGAGACGCCTTAAGCGAGCTTTTGACAAGAAAGTTCTCCCTCGAACATTCTGTGAAGGCGAACTCGTGCTCAAGAGATATTCACCTGTTCACTCGGACCCACGAGGCAAGTGGACTCCAAATTACGAAGGACCCTTTGTTGTCAAGAAGGCCTTCTCAGGCAGAGCCCTGATCCTCACCACAATGGATGGGGAGGATTTGGCATCACCCGTGAACTCCGATACAGTCAAAAAATATTATGCCTGAAAAAAATGGATAAAAGTCCGCTAGATTGACATCCGCAAGGACAATCTAGGCAAAAATGGACGTCTCGATGGACCAAAAAAAAGAAATGTCCATGTAAAAGTTAGGGACAATGGAAAAAAAGCAATAGTGCTCCGCTAAGTTGAAAACCCGAAAGGGCGACTTAGGCAAAAATGGGTATTCTGGTGGACGAAAAAAAATAATAGAAAAACATGTACAGGAAAAAATTAGGGATAAAGGCATTGACTGTGGACACTTGAGCCTCCTTCGTCACAGCTAGACCTCAAACGGTAACAGAGCAGTCAAATCATCATCAACTGGTGCAAGGTGTTGGAACCTAGACTTACAGTGGATGGTAGCCAATGTTGTAATCAATGCAAAACATGATTTCCCTTTGTCATTCACACTTGTTTTTCAATTTTATTGCAAATTTCCTCATCAAGGATTTTGCATCCTTGTACACACTTTATGTACAAAAATTTTACATTCAATAAAATGCATTATTTGTTATCTCAACTTGTTTCATTCTAGTATTTTGTTTGCAAAATAAATGATTATTTGCGATCACATAATACTAAAAAACGTTGAGAACAATAAAAAGCTAACCTTGCACTTATCTATTCTTTCTTAACACTCTTCTTCTGTCGTCGTCGACCAAATTCTCGAGCTACTCTTTTATTTAATCCCATTTTACCTCGAATCATCGAAAAGCTGGCACAATTTGTACATTCAGGTCCAAGAGGATTAAATAGGGGCAGCTGTCGTAACCCGGAATTTGACCTCCCCCTTTTGCTTTTTTTGCATGAGCATAAGCATTCGTATCGCTGGCATACGCATTCGCGTCTTTCCTTTTTGTGTTTTGATTGCAGGAATATTCAGGTTTTCCAAGCCCGATTAATCATATCCTCACAAGGTCATCACATCATCAAGACAAGCACAAATTAAGGATTTCCATGCCTATTGGTCAAAACAAGAGGTGGAAAATCGAAACCGGGACCGCAGCACCATTTTTCAGCAAAATTGGGCAAAATTGGCTAAAGTAATCGATTACTCAAATAGGGTAATCGATTACTCTGTGTCAGTTTGCAAATTTTGCTGCTTTTTCATGACAACACCTTTGCACACGCTTTGGTCTTGGATACTACATTGGTCTAGTAGCATGTGGAACATTATGGAGTCTTCAAGAATTCACTCAAATTTACTCCAATGCATCACTTCAAATTAAGTGTACCATGTTCCTTGTTTTCCAAGTAATGTGGATCTTTAGATGTTGGAATTCACCTTGGGATTGTTACCGAGTTGGTTCTAACTAACCGATTTAACCGCCTTGACTCGGTGAGTCAAGTCCAACTAACTCCTAACCTAGTTCCAAACCCAAAGCTAAGTCCAAACCAAATTCCAACCCTCCCATAATCCAAACCTAAAATCTATATAAGCACACCTTCACTAACTTTTCAGGGGCACCCATTTTTCACACAAACTTCTCACATTTCACTCTCAATTCTCTCACATCCTCTCTGATTTTTCTGCTACATTTTCATCTTCATCTCAATTCTCTTCCAAAACCTCACTAAAAACTCTTAATTCTTGAAGGATAATCACTTTTCACATTGAAAGTGATTATTTCTTGAGCTTAACCTTCATTCCCATTCCATTATACTGGTTTTTCTGAAGTTCGATAGCTTTTGGATTCATCTCAAGTGATTGATTCAAGTTTCTTCGGTGATAATTCTCATTTTGGAGTTTTCGTCGCGGTTTGATCGGTTTCGATACGTTTCGGCTATAATTGAAGATTCCCCTGGTTTTCTTTGATTATCTTCAACAAGATTACATTGCAACATTTACCAAGGCACATCTCAACCTTGTAGGTTGGTGGATCTCTTGCACTTTTTTGTTTCGATCATTTTCGTATTATTCGTGATGTAGTTTCGATGTTTTGCATGTGAATTGATTTTACCATTGCTTGATCCATGATCTTGATTGTTTAATTGATTCTATTGTTGATCATTTGATGTTTCTAAACTTGATTTTTTGTGCATAAACTCGTACCATAGCATGTGGTAGTTTGGATAAGTGATTATGTGTTGAAAGTTACTTTTGAAAAGCTGTTTTTGCTGTTTTTGTCACAGTTACAGTAGTAATCGATTACTCAAAGAGAGTAACCGATTACTCTTCACAAATTTACATCAGCGCTGTTTTTTTAACTGAGTAATCGATTACTCAAATAGAGTAACCGATTACTCTGCACAAATTTTTCCAAATTCTGCTACTTTCGAGCGAGTAACCGATTACCTGATTAGGGTAATCGATTACCACTGTAACAGAGTGCCATTTTCTTGCAATTTTTAAGCTTGTTTGACATCCTTTCCTCCTCTAACTTCCATAGATTAATATGATTGATTTTTATGGATATTTCAAGTGTCATTCAACTTCTGTTTGAAGCTTATTCATGAACTTTCGAGGCGCATTTTTGATTATTCAAATTTTTCATATTTTTGGCAACATGTGAACATAATCATTCTTGCATTTTTTTTTACTACAATAACATGATTTTGGGTTGCATTTTGTTGATCATTTGGTACTGTTTTGTACTCCCTTTCTTGGTTTTGCATTAAGTTTCATTCTTCATGGATGAGCTTAATTTTGTATAATCAATAATTCGCACCTTTTGCCTTAATGATTTTTCACTCTCTTTGAAAAATTGTTGGCATGGTTTTTCCCTTTGATTAATTGATCGAAACCATGTTTCGATTAGTTGATCTTCCCCTTCCCTCTCTTTAGGCTTCCTTTAGAGATTTCTCTCTTTTTCCCCCGTGGAGTTGGAGTTTCGCGCTACACCTTGCATCAGAGCACTGTACAAATTGGAGCCGTTATGTCGTCTGTTTTACCACGCGGGAGCACTGTACAACTTGGAGCTGTTGGGCCGTTGGTTTCAATTTCTGCATTACACCTTATGTGTTAGAGAAGGAATGAGAAGGGAGAATTCCTACTCTCATTCAGACTACTTCAGGGAGGGGACGAATGACCCTGTGCTTGGCTTAGTCATCTCTATCTTCAGGCGGTAGTGTGCTTTCTTTCCCCAGTCGAGTCGATCCTTGATCACTCTTTTCCCTTTGCAATCACTATTGATCCTTAATCACTCTTATCTATTTTGATCAATTACCTTCTTAGTTACGATCCTTTGTTCGTTGGGTTAGCAAACCACCTTTTTTTCAATACCCTATTCTTTTCTTGCGGTCAATCATTGTCTTGATTCCCCTGAAGAGTCTCTTTTCTCTTTCTTCGGTTAAACACAGTTCTCCTGTTACGACCGAATCCCCTGCGGAGTTCGCAACCTTCTTTTTGGTTCTTCTCCCTTTGCTGGTTAATCACTGCCTGTCAGTTAAAACACCAATATTTGCACTCCTTCTTAGTTAACCACAGTCCGTCTGTTTAAACACTGAGTTTTTCCTTGGGTTAATCACCTTCTCTTGGTTAATCACCCGCCTCTTCTTCGGTTAATCATAGCCTGTATGTTAAAATACTGAACCCTTTTTTTTAGTTAATCACCTCCTCTTGGTTAATCACTCATTTTTCTCGGTTAATTACAGTTCTCCTGTTAAAACTGAACCTCTGCGGTTAGTAACCTCTTTTGGTTCAATACCCTTCTTCATTGGTCAAGTGATGTTTGTTCAGTCAATACCAACACCCTTTTTGGGTTACGACCTTCGATCGGTCCTACACCTGTTCTTCTGGTTAATCACAATTTTCTCTGTTAAAACCAATGCATCTCTATCCCCACAGAGTTGCAGTCCTATCTTTCTTCGGTTAACCACTGCCAGTCAGTTAACATATCGTTGCCCCCTCAGAGTCAAACACCTTCTCTTGGTTCAGCACTCTCTCTCTTGGTTTATCACAGTCCGTCTGTTGACACCGGCCTCTTTTCCTCACCAGAGTTTTACTCTCTTTCTTCGGTTAACCACTGCCAGCTAGTTAATATACCGAATCTCCCTTCTCTTTTGGTTTTGACACCATCCCTTTATTTGTATCCCCAGCCGGGTCGGTTACCCTCTGATTCCTAACATTTCTTTGATCTTTTCTTCTCCAGTGGAGTCTTTTCCATTCACTTTGCTCTTACTTTTTTGGTTTCGATACCAATCCTATTTTCCTTCCCCAGCGGAGTTTCTTTCATTCTCGATTTCGACACCATTCTTTTTCTAGTCTCTGGTGCAATCGCTCTTACTGTGCGGTCTTCCCCAGTAGAGTTTTTCTTTCACTCTTGCTCTTGATTTTGACACCACTTCTTTTGTGTTCCTGTTTCTTTCTTGTTTTGTTTTCCGTTGGTTCCCCAAACTACGGAAGCTCTGATTCTGCATTCTTCTGAATGTCAGATACGTAGGCACGAGACACAATGTCTTGGCAATCACACTTCCACCCTTCTTTCCTTCTCCCTTTCCTCCTTTTCTGTCCCCTACGACGCTCTGATTTCCTCGTTGCACTATGAGGGTACGTTGGCACGAGGGCCCCAATCCTCCGTGAGCACTTTCTTTCTTTTCTTTCTTTTTCCCCTCCTTCTCTTCTCTCTCCTCTTTCTTTTAGCTAGAAGCCTTTAGATAGATAACCCATCCAAGCCTAGAAGCAAACAAAATGGTTCCCGTCGAGTACGACGGATGCGTTAGGTGCTAGTACCTTCCTTTCGGATAACCGACCCCCGTTCCCGTTTCTCTTCCCCTGGGGTTTTATCGATATTTTCCATGTCCTTTGGGACTAAATAATGTTCGGTGGCGACACTGTGTTATCTTTGAGTATAGATTGTAGCAAAATGAACTCGACATCCTCGGCTGGGGAGAGGACCCACAGATGAAGACGGCTCCTGATGGAGAAAAAAAAGTCCACAAAGGGTGACAACTCCGCTGGGGAAGAAACTGAGAAATATCATATTTCTAGATTATCACCATTGACATTGCTGGGGATGAGAGAATCAGGTCGATCTTCACGCCATGACTGACTCTGGCTAGGGAATTACCAAGGTCCGAATGATCCTCTCTGGTTGGGGAGAATGAAATGCGTTGCTGCTAGAAAGTGACGGTTTCGATATGTTGGGAATGACACCCGACCCTTACTGGGGAAAAGAAAAATCGTGTCTCTTCTCGGGGCACATCATGGCAGCTTTACTAGGGGCATTACGGATCCGCCGGAGAAATGGAAGGTAAACAACCTTTCCGAAGAGGCATAGTGGCGCTTGTTGGGGAAATGATGGCTCTGTTGGGGAAATGGCCGCAACTTCAAATAACCATCATAGTGTTGGTCCGACATTAGGCTTGCCGATGGATATGACCGATTATCCTGTAGGAATTACCCGTAAAATATGCAATGCATAATGCTTTCTTCATTGATTTAGTTTTTTATTGTTCTCAACGCTTTATAGTATTATGTGATCACAAATAATCATTTATTTTGCAAACAAAATACTGAAAAGAAAACAATTGAGAAATCGAATGATGAACTTTTATTGAAATGTGAGAACATGTACATAAAATGTGTACAAGGATGCAAAAATCCTTGATGAGGAAATTTGCAATAAAATTGAAAATGAATGTAAATGGAAAAGGGAAATCATGTTTTGCATTGATTACAACATTAGCTACCATCCATTGTAAGTCTAGGTTCCAACACCTTGCACCGGTTGATGATGATTTGACTGCTCTGTTACTGTCTAAAATCTTGCCATGACGAAGAGAGGCTCAAGTGTTCACAGTCAAATACCTTTATCCCTAATTTTTGCCTGGACATTTTTCTATTTTTTTCGTCCACCGAGATACTGATTTTTACCTAAGTCGCCCTTTCGGGTTTTCAACTTAGCGGACTGTTTTATTTTTCCATCGTCCCTAACTTATGCATGGACATTTCTTTTTTTTGGTCCATCGGGACACCCATTTTTGCCTAGATTGTCCTTGTGAATATCAATCTAGCGGGCTCTTTATCCATTTTTTTAGGCATGATATTTTTTGACTATATCGGAGTTCACGGGCGATGGCAACTCCTCCCCATCCATGGTGGTGAGGATCAGGGCTCCGCCTAAGAAGGCCTTCCTGACAACAAATAGTCCTTCATAATTGGGAGTCCACTTGCAGCGTGGATCCGAGTGAACAAGTGAATATCTTTTGAGCACGAGTTTGCCTTCTTGGACGCTCGAGGGAGAACTTTCTTGTCAAAAGCTCGCTAGAGGCGTCTCTGATACAATTAACCATGACAAATGGCTGTAAGGTGCTTCTCTTCGATGAGATTCAGCTGGTCATATCTGGATTGGACCCATTCAGCTTCATCAAGATCTGCTTCCATGATGACTCTGAGCGAAGGGATCTCGACTTTAATGGGTAGAACAACCTCCATACCATACACAAGCGAATACGGAGTTGCCCCAGTAGAAGTACGGACTGAAGTTCTATAGCCTTGTAGTGTAAATGGAAGCATTTCATGCCAATCTTTGTATGTCTTGACCATTTTCTGGACAATCCTCTTGATGTTTTTGTTTGCTGCTTCGACGACACCATTCATCTTGGGCCGATATGGTGAAGAGTTGTGGTGATCGATCTTGAATTCTTGACACAACTCCTTCATCATCTTGTTGTTTAGGTTGCTTGTATTGTCAGTGATAATGTTGCTAGGAATGCCATAGCGACAGATTATCTCTTTCTTGATAAATCTGGCAACCACTTGGCGTGTAACATTTGCGTAAGAAGCGGCTTCAACCCACTTAGTAAAGTAATCGATAGCAACTAGAATAAATCGATAACATTTGGAAGCCTTCGGTTTGATCATTCCAATCATATCTATACCCCACATAGAGAATGGCCAGGGCGAAGTCAAAACATTTAATGGAGTTGGAGGCACATGGATCTTGTCTTCATAGATTAGGCACTTGTGACATCTTTTGGCAAACTTGTAACAATCTACCTCCATTGTTGTCCAATAATACCCAGCTCGAAGGATCTTTTTGGCCATGGCAGGACCTTTAGCATGTACACCCTCGCAACCCTCATGTATGGACCTTATGATCATGCTTACTTCGTGTCTATCCACGCATCTGAGCAACACGGAATCATAATTCCTCTTGTACAGTACACCACCACTTAAGAAGAACCTGGCGCAGAGCCGTCTAAGAGCTTTCTTGTCCGTGATAGTGACCCCCTCGGGATATTCCTGTTTTCTTAGATATCTCTTGATGTCATAGAACCAAGGTTTGTCGTCAGACTCGTCCTCGATTGCTAAATAGTGTGCTGGTTCGTTCAAATGATCAATGCGGATAGAAGGAGCTTCATTCTTCCACTTGACCTTGAACATGGATGCTAAAGTGGCAAGAGCATCAGCTAGTTAATTTTCCTCTTTAGGGATATGATGAAAAGAGATTTCATCAAAGTAGGGAATCAATTTTGCTATGTGCTTTTGGTACGGAACCAGCTTGGAATCCCGGGTCAAAAAGTTCCCTCTGACTTGGCCAATAACCAAAGCAGAATCTCCGTAGACTTCAAGAATCTTGATTCTCATGTCAATTCCCGCTTCAATACCGTAGATACATGCTTCGTATTCAGCCATATTGTTGGTGCATGCAAAGCATAATCTGGCAGTGAAGGGAAGGTGAAAACCCGTCGGAGAGATGAGGATAACACTAATCCCAAGACCTTTAGCATTAGGACACCGTCGAACACGAGCGTCCATCGCGCCCCTGGTTGTGGTCCTATGTCAAGGTCTGGAGTCTAATATATTCTGATAAACAAAACATCCTCATCGGGAAAGTCAAACTTCATTTGTTGATAACCCTCTACAAGTTGATGAGCAAGGTAGTCAGACAAGACGCTCCCTTTTATTGCTTTTTGGGTAACATGTTGGATATCATACTCAGTTAATAGCATTTTCTACCGAGCAATTCTTCTAGAGACAGCAGGCTTTTCAAATATGTACTTTATCGGATCCATTTTGGATATCAACAAAGTAGTGTGGCAAATCATGTATTGTCTTAGGCGTCGACCAACCCAGACCAGAGCACAACAAGTTTTCTCCAAGAGTGAGTATCTGGTCTCACAATCAGTGAACTTCTTGCTCAGATAGAAAATTGCATGTTCTTTTCTGCCAGCTTCGTCATGTTGACCCAATACACATCCCATCGATTCATCGAGAACGGTGAGATACATGATTAAAGGCCTACCAGGAACCAGCGGTACTAAGATCGGTGGTTCTTGCAAGTATTGTTTTATTTTGTCAAATGCTTCTTGACAATCATTGTTCCATTCGACCGATTGATTTTTTCTTAGAGGTAGTCATCAAGTGAGAAATGAATCATGAGATGTAGTTAATTCTTCCTAGAAAGCCACAGACTTCTTTTTCTGTTTTGGGAGGCGGCATGTTCCGAATTGCTCGAACCTTGTCAGGACCAACTTCAATGCCCTTATGACTCACAATAAAGCCCAACAGTTTGCCCAATCGAACTCCGAAGGTACACTTCGCAGGATTCAACTGCAGTCTAAACTTTTGGAGTTTATCAAACAGTTTCTTCAGATGAACCAGGTGATCGTCTTCAGTTTTGGACTTGGCAATCATATCGTCCACGTAAACCTCAATCTCTTTATGAATCATATCGTGAAAGAGGGTTGTCATGGCACTCTGGTATGTTGCCCCTGCATTCTTTAGACCGAATGGCATGACTTTGTAGCAATATGTACCCCACGGCGTGATGAAAGTAGTCTTCTCCATATCAGTTAGGGACATCTTGATCTGATTATATCCTGAGAAAACGTCCATGAAAAAAAAGACAGAGAACTGCGTCATGTTGACTGCCAAGACATCAATGTGAGGCAAAGGAAAATCATCTTTCGGGCTTGCCTTGTTGAGATCTCGATAATCCACACACATTCTGACCTTCCTGTCTTTCTTAGGAACAGGGACAATGTTGGCGATCCATTCAGGATATTCGGAAGTGGCTAGGAACCCAACGTCAAGTTGTTTCTTTACCTCTTCTCTTATTTTGAGTGCCATGTCGGGTCTAGTCTTCCTTAGTTTCTGCTTGACAGGAGGACATCCGGGCTTTAGTGGCAAGTGATGCTCAACGATGTTGGTATCCAACCCAGGCATATCTTGATAAGACCAGGCGAAGATATCAACATACTCTTTCAATAACTTGACCAACTCGAAGTGTACATGCTTAGCGAGGGATGCGCAAACCTTGACTTCTCTTCTAACATCATCAGTACCAAGATTGACAACTTCCACTGGCTCTTTGTGCGGCTGAATCTCTTTATGCTCGTGCTCAAGGAGCCTTGTTAGTTCAGCCGGTAATTCACAATCTTCCTCACCATCTTCTTTGGCTTAGTTAATTGCAATCCCAGAATTACAATGGATGCTTGACATGTTGTTATCAATGCATTTATTTGTTCTGCATGTTTATGAATATGTTTAGAATGAGCTACTTTGAAAAAGTGAAAAATAAAAGAAAATTTTGCCATTTGTTTGTGAAAAGAGTAAAATAAAGAAAGAAAAAAGAGCATGATTTTGAATGCAAATTTTTTATTTATTTATTGATCACATAAAATTGCAAACGCGGGAGGCCCTTTATAAGCTATCCACTCGTCTCGGGCGAGGACGAGGGAACGAGAAAGAAAAATGGATTACGTGTTTGTTTGGAATACCACAGGAATCACAGTAGATGTCCGATTGTTAAGCTTGAAACCCGGCGGGCACTTGCGCACAAAGCTTGAAATCTAGCTACTAGGACCAGCATCATCAATGGCAGCACGATATTACCCTTTTGAAAACCCGCGCTACTAAACTTAATCAAGTTGCACTGCTTCTGACCATGTGAGCTAGATTGTCGACCAGGACGATAACCCAATCCAAAACAAATATGCTTTTCAACCACATCAATCACATGCCCCAGCCAGGCAATGAACCTTTCTCTATGGTCTCTTTAGCACTCTTGGAGGATATCAAAGTCATTTGTGGTGATCTACCTTGACTAGTTGATGCAGAGCTGACATCTTCGAACTCGAGACACTACAACGGCACCTCGGCTATGCCTTTATCGGTCTCGACGTATCGGAAAGATGATAACTTGCTCACAATCTGATCCTCTTCACCACATACGATGACCAACTAATCGTCAAACATGAATTTCAATTTCTGATGTAAAGTGGAAGTAACTGCCCCTACGATGTGAATCCACGGGCGACCCAATAACCAACTCTAGGCGGGATTGATATACATCACTTGAAAAGTAATGGTGAACAAATGTGGTCCAACCTTGATGGGTAAATCCACTTCTCCCATGACTTGCCTATGAGAACCATCAAAGGCTCTGACAACTAAGGCGCTTGGTCTCATCTCGCTTCCTTCTACCAGTAGTTGGCTCAATGTGCCTTTAGGCATCACATTGAGTGAAGAACCGGTGTCCAAAAGAACACGAGATAATAAGACATCCATGCAGGTTACGGATATGTGCAATGCTCGATTGTGGGCAGCTCCTTCAGGAGGCAATTCTGATTCATTAAAGCCCAAGTATCTGCTTGTTGTTATGTTAGCCACTACATCATCGAACTCGACAATGGATATATCATGCATCACGTGGGCAGTGTTCAAGAGTTTCAACAAGGCTGATTTGTGGGCGGGCGAACTCATGAGTAAAGACAAGATCGAGATCCTTGAGGGAGTCTACCCCAGCTGATTCACAATTTTAAAGTCGCTTTTCTTGATCAACTTTAGGAACTCTTGATCATCAATTGTCTCCTTGCTTTTTGTAACATCCTTAGACAGAATAGTTGGCACTGGTGCAGTAGTAGATGCCCCTTGTTGAACAACAGGGGTTGCAGATGTAGGCGTCTCCTTGGGAGTAACAATAGTTGGAACTTGTACAGGCGTTATAGTGACCTTCGGAGCGAACACCCGTCCACTACGAGTCATACCTCCAGTGGTGGTAACATTCACGATCTCAGACTCAGCAAACCTTATTTCTTGACCTCCAAAAAACACAGTAGATCCATACTTCCAAGGTACCTCCTTAGAATTCTGATACGGAAACGGTTTTGGTGGGCAAACAACGATATGTTGTATCTTCATTTTAGGGGATTCTACTGGAATCTTCTTATAGATGATGGCGAATGGCTCGATAGTCGCAACTTCTTCAACGGGCATAGATCTGGCAAATTAAACTTCACCTCGGTTCATCAAAATTTGGAACAACCCTCCAGCCTTCGACACTAGTTGGGATTATCGTCACAAATCTGACACTTACCATGTAGCCCTTTCAACAACCCGTGTTCATTCAATCTCTTGATAACCACAGTCATCGGGGCCTTTACCTCGTCAACATCCATGATCAATTCAGCCCTTGAATTATCCTCAATCATGTTCACCGCAGGTCCACCGTGATTGGGCAATGGATTATGCTGAATGTTAGGACCTTCCTCAGCAAAAGTCAAAATCTTTCAATCAATGGGCTCCTGAACCTTGGTTTTAAAAACAATACAATCCTCTGTTGCATCTCCTATGTATCCAGAGTGATAAGCACAAGACCCATTTGGATTCTGCTTTGGGTTAAATGGAGGAATTGCAGGTGCGATCTCTTTGGGAACAATTGCCTATTGATGAACCAAGTAAGGGAATAATTCAGTGTATGGCACCGAAATTCTGTCGAAATTTGGACGTTTGCGACTTCCTTGATTGTTGTTGTTTTCCTGACCTTGATTCTGTTGATTTCTGTTATTTTGTTGAGTCTGTTGCTGATGTTGCGGTTGTTCCTGATTCTGAGTATTCTGAACTGGTTGTTGCGGATGATACTGGTATGGAGGTTGTTGATTTTGCGCAACAGCAATGTACGGATATGGATAATATGGCATGGGAGCCATGGGAGCTTGATACTGAGGAGAGACTTTAGCTGTCACAACGTTGGCTTCACCTTTATTTTTCTTTGAATGATTGTTCTGAGACTTTCTGTTAGCTGGCTGCTAGGAAGCAGCTCCAGAAATCTTTCCAGTCTTCAACCCATTCTCAATCCTTTCACTGATGGTTACAATGTCATCAAAGTTCGATGAAGAACTACCCACCATTTTCTCATAATAGGATCGTTGCAATGTACCCATAAAGATATCAACCAATTCGTTGTCCGAGAGAGCAGATCGCACACGAGATGCCATCCCGCGCCATCTTTGTGCATACTCTTTAAATGTTTCAGCTGAGCACTGAGACTGGTTTTACAGCTGTAATCTGGTAGGCGCCAGATCAATATTATATTTGTACTGTTTCAAGAATGCTTCAGACAGATCCCTCCAAGTACGGATTTTGCTGCGTTCTAAGCCCATGTACCAATCCAATGAAGCACCGGACAAGCCATCTTGAAAACAATGAACTAACAATTCATCATTATCAATATAGGATGCCATCTTCCTACAGTACATAGTGATGTGACTACGTGGGCAACTCAAACTTTTATATTTTGGAAGCTCAGGTATCTTGAATTTCTGCAGTAATACAACATTTGGAACCAAACATAAGTCTTTGGCTTCCATGCCAAAGGCAGAAAATCCTTCAATAACTCTGATACGGTCTTCCAGTAACTTTTAACCAGCAGGTCTCTCTTGATTAGCAGGCCTGACAAGAATCTGAGGATTTGGCAGCTGAGACGTGGTCGGAGCGTGCACTTGCGGAGTAGTAAACTGAGAAGGGTATACCAATCCCTTATTAACCATCTGACCAGCATTCTGACCCATATGAACACCAAATGGATAATTATGAGGAGGTACCACAGTGGACGAAGATGCCCCATGGTAGAGCATTCCAGAATGAACATTCTGAACAACAGTTTGAGCAGCTTGAGATAAAGTCAGAACATGAATTGGAAGACTCTTATACACATGCTCATCGTCATCAGGAGTTTCAATGTCAGCTAACACAGGAGTCTGACGAGTCTGAACCTGAAGATTCTCATGATCATCACTCACCACCGGAGGTGGAACCAGAGTATGCATACCCCACGGATATGCAGCAGCATTTCCATTAGGCATAGGCACAACAAAAGGTTGATATGGTACGAAGGCACCATTACTTGCAATCTGAGGAGTGAAATTCGGAGGCATGCCCCAAGGAAAAGCAACAGGAATTTTGTTAAAACCAAATTGAGAATTCGATGGATGAACAACAGGCTGAATCACAGGCTCAACTGGCACTTCAACAATAGCAGGAGAAGGAATAGTAGGAACAGCCGTAACAACAGGAGGAACAATCACTGCAGGGGTGACGACGGTTGCATCGGTAGCAGTTGCAACAACATTGGCAGCGGAAATAGCGTCCATCTGAGCACGAAGGAACTCCATAATAACATCCATGTTCATTTGAAACTAATCCATCCGACCTTGAAATTGAGCTAGAGTTTCCTTATAGGCAGCATTCTCAGCTTCGAAGTCAGCCATGACCTTGGATTTGCTTGAGCGAGTGAAATAGTAATGTCGAGTCGTCGTCTTGCTACAAGCTGAGACGGCCAGGGTAAGCAATGGTTTTCCGGACGAAGGGACATGCTTATGTGTGGAAATGAATGTATGTGATGCATGCAAAATAAAGTTTTAAATTCCAGGAATTCGTAAACTTATCTTTGTTAACAATAATCATAAAGCATTTAAGTAAACGTGCAAAGATAAAGCTGGCAAGCAACTTCATTCATTCAACAATAAACGAAAGAAGCACAAGTCAAGTACAAATCAAATATCTACCTTTTGGGCAAAAACCACCCTACAAATAGACAAGAAGTGGAAAATAGCCCAAGGAGTCTTGTGCGGTAATACATCAGCATATGCATCCCTCAACAACCCAGGTAAGTCCTCAAGTGCGTGCTCAACAAATCTGGCTAGACGATCGTGCCTCCCACTCCAGTACTTCGCATCTTTCATGAGGTTGCGCAGTAAAGAATGATTAGGTCCCTGAAGCATATCCTGAAGAAAGGCCTCTTTCTGATCCAAGAGAACTTGCAGATGACGGCTTTGTTGTTCCCAATGAGTTCTCTCTATGTTGATCTGACTAATCTGCTCTCGGTTATGATGTGCTTGATCTTGCAACTTTTGGATCTCACTGAAGGCTTTGTCGAGCTTGGCTTGACACTAAGAAAAGTCTTCTGCCAACTGGTTAGCACGGTCTTGTTCACTTTTCCACTTTGTCTTGTACTCGGATAACTTCCCTCGAAGCTTTTCAAGTTGCTTCTTGTAGCTTAACTCATCCTTGTAAGCTTGATATCGAGTATCAGCGAGTTGCCTATTCTTGGAACTAAGTCCCTTATAGGTACTCTTCAAAGCATCACCCACTTTCCTTCGCTTGTTATGCTCAACCTCCACTTCTTTGAGCATGCGCTCGCGCTTCTGATGGAGCTCAATCTGTAGGCTAACCTTCTCGGATGTGACTCTATCAAGGTTGAGACGAAGATCAGCATTCTCTTTCTTCAACATCTCAATAGTCAGCTTGAGTTGATCGACTTCACATGGAGGAAAAATGGTAAGTTCAAGAAGCTTGGCATTCATGGAAGGTTCGAAAGAAAATGGCAGCAAGATCTCTTTGACGCGCTCTTTGACCCAAAGTGTGTAAGCTTCCTTGGCTATGCAATTATTCTTACCCAAATCGGCTCTTCCTTCAAGATGAATCTGAGTCCAAGCTACACTAAACCTCTTCAGTAATCCCAAGTCATCAACCCCTTCATGAAATATGAACTCTTCCACTACCTCTGGCTCTATCTTGGCGACCATAGGATATCCCAAATGTCGGAAGGCAAGTCTCGGATTGTAGTTAATTCCACCCTTTGTACCTAGGAGAGGCACATTGGAGAATTTCCCACAATGAAGAATGATCTTAGTATCGTCGAAGACTCGAGAATACCAAGAAATGTCATCAGCAATAATAGACATGATTCGTTGAGACCACTTGAGATTACCCTTATTCTCAACAAAGGGACCCTTCTGTGGAAGGTGAGACATGAACCATCGATACAGTAGAGAAGCACAACAGACAATGGTTTCTTTCTTCTTTTCATTCCTCGAATGAATAGAATGATAGGTATCAGCAAGAAGTGTCAGAGCAGGGTTCTTGGACAAGGAGATACTGATGGCAGCCTGATCTACGAAATCGTCCATGTTCGGAAACAAGACAATCCCATATATCAGCAAAGCAAGAACAGCGTTGAAAGCCTACCAGTTTCCATCTGCAGCAAAGGAAGTGGCTTTGTCAACCAAAAACTTCAAAGCAAACCCCCTTCACTTTAGTCTTGAGATTAGCTTCTACATCCTTCTTACTAATGCAAAGAGCATCAGCAATAAGGGGAAACTTTGGACAACCACTAGTGTAGACAAAGGGAACCTGTCTCTTGATCTCAACCCCCAAAATATAAGCATACTCCTCGTGTGTAGGTGTTAGCTGATAATCCTGAAATGTGAAGCACCTAAGTGGCGGGTTATAAAACTGAACCAGTGTATGAATGGAAGTGATGTTGACTTCAGTGTTGAGGATGGCCATCAAATTACCATAACTCTCTTTGAAAACCCCCCTGTTATCTTCAGCCACACGGGACGCTAAACCTCTCAAAGTATTCAGCTTAGGCTCCACAAACTTGTAGCTAAAGATACATCGGCAACCAGTACTCATCTCTATGATAATGTCAACAAAGAATAAGCCTTCGAATAACCTGGAAATGCACATGCAAAAATTAATTTACATGATGAAATGATATGCAACACAAGAACAAGAAGCCAGCACTGTCTGAATAATTAAATCTGAATAATCTGGATATCTGCATATAATTTTGTGTCGGTGCAAAATCTGATGTGTGTGAGAGAACAAAGGTATGAAGTGGCTTGGTTTCCTGCAAAAACTCATATCCCCCTCATAGGTGTGTTCTAGACACAACAAAGTGGTCCCTAGAAAGGTCGCCCAAACCATAGGACTCAAAATGAAAACCCCCCGTCGTAGCAAATTCTCGCAGGACGGAAGTATTCTCAAGCGAACCACGATCTGGGATGTGGCTCTCGTGATAATTCAACGGGCAAAACATGGGCCTCACGACTATCCACGTTCTAGCCTATGTGTATGCTAAGCCTGGTGTTAGGACTTTTCTCTCCAATATCTACCCATCCCAACAACGGCAGAAAATAGCAGATATCTAGAATATACAGCATATGAATATTCAAAGCAGTAAAGAAATGCAGTAAATAAACATAAAGCTAAAGCAAGTAAAATAAAGCGAGTAAAGCGCAAAAGATAAACACCCAAGCAAGCAAGAAAACAAACAAAACTAGGTGAGACCCCAACTTGCAAGAGCAAGGAGTCCCCAGCAGAGTCGCCAGCTGAAGATGGCTGGTTTATACCTAAGTGAATCGCACACTCAAAGATACAACAGAGTCACCACCGAACTTTATTTAGTCCCAGAGGACAGGGAAAATATCGATAAAACCCAAGGGGAAGAGAAACGGGTCAGGGGATCGGTTATGTGAAAGGAAGGTACTAGCACCTTACGCATCCGTCGTAGTTGACGGGAACCATTTCGCTTGCTTGTAGGCTTGGATGGGTTATCTATATAAAGGCTTCTAGCTAAAAAAAATGAGAGAAGAGAAAAGAAGAGAAAGGAAAGAAAGAAAGAAAGTGCTCGTGGAGGATTGGGGCCCTCGCGCCTACGTACCCTCATAGTGCAATGAGGAAATCAGAGCACCGTAGTTCATGGAACCAGGGAAAAAAAGAAGAAGAAGAAGGTGGAAGTGTGCTTGCCAAGATGATCGCGATCTCGTGCCTACGTATCTTACATTCGAAAGAATGCAGAATCATAGCTTCCGTAGTTCGGGGAACTAAGACGGAAAAAAGAAAAGGAAAAGCGGTGTCAAAACCAAGGAAGGAGGATAGAAAACTATGCTGGGGAGGCAAAAGAATGGTGTCAAAACCAAGAAAGGAGTGCAAACGGAAAGATAGTAACTGTGCTGAGGATAAAGTGCAAGAGTGGTGTCGAAACCAAGAAAATAAAGGAGAAAAAGGAATAAAAGAGACTCCACTGGGGAGAAGAGAATAAAGAATTGTGCTAGGGTTCAGAGGGTTAACGACCCTACTGGGGAAACAAACAAAGGGATGATGTTGAAACCAAGAGAAAAAGGGTTCGACATGCTAACTGAAGTTGGGTGGTTTATACCTAAGTGAATCGCACACTCAAAGATACAATAGATTCGCCACCAAACTTTATTTAGTCCCAGAGGACAGGGAAAATATCAATAAAACCCAAGTGGAAGAGACACGGGTCGGGGGTCAGTTATGCGAAAAGAAGGTACTAGCACCTTACGCATCCGTCGTACTCGACGGGAACCATTTTGCTTGCTTCTAGGCTTGGATATGTTATCTATCTAAAGGCTTCTAGCTAAAAAAAGAGAGAGAAAAGGAGAGAAGAGAGAAGAAAGAAAGAAAGTGTTCGCGGAGGATTGAGGCCCTCGTGCCTACGTACCCTCATAGTGCACTGAGGAAATCAGAGCGTCGTAGTTCATGGAATCAGGGAAAAGAATAAGAAGAAGAAGGTGGAAGTGTGCTCGCTAAGATCATCGCGATCTCGTGCCTACGTATCATACATTCGAATGAATGCAGAATCAGAGCTTCCGTAGTTCGGGGAACAAAGACGGAAAGGAAAAGGAAAAGCGGTGTCAAAACCAAGAGCAAAAAGGAGGATAGAAAACTCCGCTGGGGAGGCAAAAGAATAGTGTCAAAACCAAGAAAGGAGTGCAAACGGAAAGGTAGTAATTGTGCTGAGGATAAAGTGCAAGAGTGGTGTCGAAACCAAGAAGATAAAGGAGCAAAAGGAATAAAAGAGACTCCACTTGCGAGAAGAGAAGAAAGAATTGTGCTAGGGATCAGAGGATTAACGACCCTACTGGGGAAACAAACAAAGGGATGGTGTTGAAACCAAGAGAAAAAGGGTTCGGTATGTTAACTAACTGGCAGTGGTTAACCGAAGAGAAAGAAATTAAAATTCTGTGGGGAGAAAAGTTTGGTGTCAACAGGCTGGCCGTGAACAACCAAAAGAGAGAGTACTAAACCAAGAGAATGTGTTTGACTCTAAAGGGATTTCGGTATATTAGCTGATAAACAGTGCTTAATCGAAAAAGAGGGTGTAGAACCAAGCAAAGGTTGTGACCCAAGGAACGGGTGTGGAATCAAGCAAAGGTTGTGACCTAAAGGGGTGTTGGTATTGACTGAACAAACAACACTTGACCAACGAAAGGGTATTTGAACCAAAAGAAGGTCGCTAACCGCTGGGAATTCGGTGCTAACAAAGAAACTGTAATTAACCGAAAAGAAATGAGTGATTAACCAAGATAAGGTGATTAACTCGAAGGGGTTCAGTATTGTAGCCGAATCGTACCGAAACCGAGCAAGTTGCAACGAAACTCTGAAATACGACTTCGAACTGTAGAATCTTGAAGCAAACACTTGAGATGAATCCAAAAGTTAATAAAACTCCAGAAAATCAAGTATAATTGCAAGGTGTTAAAGGTTAAGCTCAAGAAATAATCACTTCCAATGTGAAAGTGATTAATCTTCAATGGTGAAGAGCTATAGTGAGGTTTGGGAAGAAAATGGAGATGAAGATGAAGAAGTTGCAGAAAAATTCAGAGAGAATGTGAGAGAATTGAGAGTGAAGTGTGAGAAATGTGTGAAATGGTTTAGGGTTCTTGAAAAGTGATTAAAGGTTTTGAAGGTACGAGAAAGACACAAGAAAGGGGGTTTGAATTGTGTATTTACTCTTTTTAATAACTTATGGGTTCTTGTCGTTAAAGCACTTAGGATAACATCAGAGTTCGTTGGGAGACTCTGACTAACAAAGTTATACTCAGACTTGCAATGCATGAAGCATGAGAACCAACAAGAGTCTGAACATTATGCGTAGCATTCAGAGCTTGCAGAGCGGAAGCTTATCAGAGTTGCAAGGTTCTGACTTGCTTATGTGAGGTTCTGATACTCAATATAGAAACATAAATAAGAACATTAAGCATAAGAGTAAAGGACACACGATATATCCTGGTTCACCACAAAGGCTAATCCAGTCCACCCTCCTCAGGTGATTTTTCCTTGAACACAAGGTCTTAATCCACTATAATCAATCTTGATTACAGATGCACGGGCAACAGCTGGTGACTAACCACTTGCACAAACGCACTGTGACTAACATGCAATGAACCGTTCAGGGATTCAACTTAATGAATATAATGAACATTGACCTGCAGGTTCCAATCTCGCAAGATCTACTGCTAGGCTTTCACAGCTAGACGTTCAGGGATTCATCGCAATGAATATAATGCTACTGACCCTATTTCAGGCTTTTCCCGCAATGACATCTCGCCATTGTCTTCTTGAGTCTCCGATCACACTGACCACTCAAGGAATCCTAATACACCAAGAATTAGTTATACAGGAGATTACAATAATGCTTCTTAACAAGCAGATTACTCCTAAGTTTAAGTATATAGAACACACAAGTGTTCAAGCAAGATGTGAGTAACAGCTCCTTGCTATCCTAAGAAACTACAAAGATGTATAAAGATTTGACAGTTGTTGACATCTTGTAGATCTTCTTCTTCTTCGTCTTCTTGGGTGAGCAAGCTTTGAGCAATAACTCCTTGCTTCAGATCTTCAATTTAGCACTGACGAGAAGGTGGTTGATGACTTGACTAATTTGCAATGTTGTCTTCTTCATCAACAGCTTCTGTACCAATTCATTGTTGTTGTGTTGAATGATGATCTTTGAGGTTCAACAACAATGGCCATGTGTAAATGGAGATAGCTTTGGATATTCTAAGTGTTACAACGAGAACTCATCGTTGTTGCTATCTTCACACAATGACTTGATCAATTCACCTTTGATGGAAAATGAATCGATACCTTCAGAAGCGAGAACTCTTTCCTTTAAATAGCCCAGTAAAAATATAGCCGTTTGAAATACTGTTGGCTGTTGGAAAAGAGACGTGTAATAATTAGCTGTACTGACACATCTCCTTTTTGCTATGGGAGAAGTGACGGGATATATCTTTCTTGGGCGCCATGTGTAACGCCTGAATTTAATTAATTAGTTAATTAAATTATTGAAGGATTTAATTATTGGATTTAGACGAAGTTGAGAATTAATCGGAGTAGTTGGATTTGTCGGTATTATTTTAAGAGGCGTATTGGGATTATTAAGTTAAAGTCGGATTTTAGTCGGTTAAATCGGAGGAATAATATTAAGAATAATATTATTTATTTATTGGACTATCTTATTTAATTAACTAAGTTGAATTGTTGGACCATTTGGTTGATAATCGGAATTAATCTATTAAGCCGGGAGTAAGTAGTTGGTCGCGAATTATTATTTCGGTTAATTTTGTGTTTCGAAGAATTAAGTCGTTAAGTCGGAATATTAGTCGGAAAGTCGAAGAAATAATATTATAAGTGATATTATGGATTATTGGAGCATGTTGGTAATGTGCTTGGTTTTCGTCGGGATTAGCAATTAAGGGGTGTATGACTTAAGCCCATTAGTTGTTGTATTGGATTATTATTATTATTATTTTAATAAGAAGAAAAAGAAAAGAAGAATTAGTCAAGGGGAGAAGTATTAGTCAAGAGGAGAAAGAGGAACTGAACGTGGGAGAATGGGAGAATGGGAGAACGAGGAAATTGGAGAAAACGGTTACGAGAAGTTGCCGTCAGAAAGCCGATCGGAGATTCGAGCGGCCACCGATTTTAAGGTAAGGGTGCGGTTCCAATTTTATAACCGGGAATATGATAATTGATATGTAGGATTGGGTCTTATATAATTGCTACTGCCTGTGCATTTAATTGTTGTATTGAATGATTAATTTGATCCACACTGTTGAATTGGACGTAAAATGCTTATTCGTATGATTTCACATGTTTGGTTGAATTGGATGGAAAATTTCAACATTTGATATGTTGAGATTTTGAGATTAGGGATCAAAACCAAAGTGTTTGAATTCATGTTTTATGGTTCCAAGTCATTACTATATATTAGGTATGAATGAATATGTGTTTATTTCATGAAACATGATTGAATTGGTTGGATTTTAGAGGAAAATTGCAGCAACCCGTAGCAGTTTTATGAAGAAAATTTTGTTTTGGAAAAACTTCAAAAATTCATATCTTTTGATCCGTAAGTCCGTTTTGACCCCCGTTCGAAACGTTGGAAAGCTAACGAAATATTTTTTCTATTAAAAATAGTCTTGCTTCCAGTAGATGATTTATTGATTTCGGGGTTTTATAAAATGTTGTGTTGTCGGGTTTTTATTGGGAAAAATGCATTGCGGTTGACGAATTGGTTGTGAGAAACTGGTAGATGTTACCTTAGGGTGTAATTCTGTTGTAGTTCTGTTCAATGTCTTGGACAAATTGAAATTGATATGAATCTGAGGAAAGGTTGTGAATTTGGAAAGAAACTGGAACGAACGGATTCTGAGACGAAGGATTTTGGGGTCGTGACGACCGTGGTGGTGTTGTGACGATTGTGATGGTGTCGTGACGACCGTGGTGATGTTGTGACAACCGTCACGCGGGCAAATCCTGGGCTGTGGAAAATTGGAGATTTCGTTTATATATCAGTAGCATATGAATTATATATATACATGTTAGTAGCACATATGAACTATATATTAGTAATGATAATAATAGTTTGGTATTATTAATAAGGTAATTTTGGGAGTTTTAGAATTAGAGGTATTCTACTAGTCTAAGAATTAGTCTTAATAATTAAATGACAGGTAGTATATATGTAGTAGAAACATGAGACTATAAGGTAACATTTATAATTAGCAGTAGCATATTTAGTTGCAACGGTGTCCCAGGAATAATTTGTGGTTAAACAAAGTTTGTTCAAGTAGTTTAGCAGAGTTACTAGTTTAATTAATTTAGTAGCAGTGAAGTAGCAGGGCTAGTAGTTTTAACAGAAATCAATATTAACAGTGAAGGTAAATTAGTGGCAGGATTAATTAAAGTAGCAGAGTAGAAAATAATAGAAATATTAGTAGTTTTAGCCGATAATTAATTAATCGGTTTTTAGTCGAAAACTGTCTGAATAATTACGGAACATTTGTAACTTGTTTTGGTTGAACCGGTGTGTTGTGTACTTGCTGAAAAATATGAATTTGCAGGTGGTGGTGAATTGTTAGGCTTATGACCAATGTTGGTGATGTGATGTTGAATATGTTGTTGATTAAGTTGTAGGTCGAACGACCAATGTTGGATTAAGTTGATGCAAGTGGTGCATGTTTAAGTTGTTGTCTCGTTGTTGTTATTGCGTTGTTGTTGTTGTGACGTTGTGGTTATTGTTGCATGCATACATTTGCATTGATTAAGTTGGCCTTGATGGCACCTGTTTAAGTTGGCCTTGATGGCACCTGTTTAAGTTGGCCTTGATGGCATCCGATTAAGTTGAAAATGCCTCGATAACCTGGCATATGTTTAAGTTGGGAGTTTTACTCTGATGGTACCACATGCATGTGCATAGTTGAGTCGCATTTGAGTTGCATGTTGAAGTTGTTAATATTATTACGTTGTTGTTGATTGTTGGTGTTGTTGATATAAGTTGTTATTCTTGTGAGTTATTGTTGTTATAAATTGTTATTGCTGTAAGTTGTCACTTGATGCAGGTTGTTGTTATAAGTTGTTGTTTGTTATAAGTTGTGGTTGCTCTTAAGTTGTTTACTAATAGTTGTTGCATGACTGTTGTATGAAGCGGCGAAATTGGTGTGATTCTAATCTAATATATTAATTATCATGCCTTTGATTATATTTTTCGATATCTCACCCCTTCTGTAATGATGTTACCTATTATGGGTAACTGAGCAGGTACTCAAGAATAGCTGTGAAGATTTGAAGTCTTAGTCATTGTTAGTTCAAGTTGGTGTCATGCTCTGATACGTAGCACTCGGGGGGAAATGTTTTGTTTACGTTGTTGTTCCTAATTGTTGTTATTACCATAATTCTTGAATAATTATAAATTGAAGTTTTGATCTAGTTGAATAAAGTTGCGAATGAATTATAAGTTGTATTCTGAATGCTATGTATCTATTTTAAAAAGAAATACAGGTTTATGTTATTGGTTTTGTTGTTTAAGTTGAAAATGTGACATCTCATTTGTTTTATGTTGAAAATTTTGCACTCTGATTTTTTTAATAAACGTGGGGTAGAAAATGGGGTGTTACATTAGTGGTATCAGAGCAGGTCGGTCTGTCCGGCCAGAGTTGTCTAATTGTTGTTTATCCCTCAGTACGCGACAAGTGTGTACAACACTGTCAGTACTTGTTGTTTTCTAGTTGTTTGTTGCAGGAGTTGGTTTGAATTAAGTGGGGGAGAAGTTTGCTCTCGTACGTGTTGTTGGTATGTAGAAGTTGTTTCAAGGTGATGTTGCTTGTAAGAGTGCATATGTTGGAGCGATGTTATTGCGGATTGGCGAGAGTTTGGACTCGCGAATCCGTATCAGTCAAGTTGGAGATGTGCGTAGAGTCTGGACGGTGAATCAAAGATGATTGAAATTAAGGAATTATTCCGAATGGAATGATAAGTTGGTGGATTAATTCGGTAAGTTGTATATCTTGAGTATAGTTGGATTAAAGTTGAGTGATTTTCGTAGTTGGACGAAAAGGAGGATGTTGGTAGATCTTGGAAGCAAGAGAGGGAAATGGAACTTATGTTCATCAATCTCAAATTCTGGTTTTTGTGATTTTAGAGCAGCTGTCAGTAAATGAGGTATAACTTTTGACTCGTGATTCGGATGGAAGCCGTTCTAGATTTTTTGGAAAGCTTACGAAATTCCCTACAGTTTACATACAAGGTTTGCCTTCAGGAGGTTTGTGAAGAGGGAGAAAAGTGCATTTTATTGTTTGGGTCTGATGCTGATTTTTGGAAAATTCTGCATACGGAAATTCTGAGCCAGTCCTGTTGTGTGGCTGATAACTTTTTACTCGTTAGTCGGATTTACGCGATTCTTGAAGTTCTGAAATCTACACAAAATTCTCTTCATTTTGGAATATGATTTTGTGATTGAGAGATTTGTATTGAAGGAGATATATATGGTTGAAGTTGAGTGACATTTGCTGAAAAATTTGGAAGGATGAAAACAAGTGTGGAATATTATTAAGAATAAAATGTTGGTATTTGTAAGATGTGACTGTATCGGAGAAGGGTTGGAGATGAAATTTATGTTGAATGAGGATGATTAAGATGATGATGTTAAGTAAAGGTAATGTTGAGAGAAATGTGAATGTTGATTTGTGTTGCTAAGAATTTTCACCTTGGTTGAAAGTTGTAATTGGAGCAAACTGAATTGGATCGTTCTCAATGTTATAGCGATTTCGGTGTTGGAAAAATATTTAAAGTCGTGTTGTACTATGAACGTGCATAAGAGGATGCGTAATGGATTTTGAACATTTGTGTATCGTTGACGAAGTTGAAACTAAAGAAACTAAGAGTGGCATTGGTAAGCCTTAGAAAGTTAGCGGAGCATTATGCTTACGGACTTTGGGCACAAGTTGAAGTACGCTATTGTGTTGGGTACTGATGATTTATTTCACCGTTATGGTTGTCGGCTGTCTATTGACAAATTGAGGAACTGATCACCCTTAATCCATTGTTGATAGTAGACGGAGTCATAATTGATGGATAGATGTGCCGTGCCAACTAGTATAGTATGTACGTTGAATTGGTCGAAGTCAAGCTAAGTGCTTGAAGGTTGTTTGTTTTTCCTGATACAAGTTCATATGTTAGAATATTAGTTGAATTTAAGGATGACAGCACGAAGCTGTGTTTGATTGATGAGTAGTATGGAAAATTTCAGTTGAGACTGGATAATGTGAGAGTTGAGTTACAGGTAGAACAAGAAGTTAAATTATAAGTTGATTTGTAAAAGTGGAGTTTTGGTTGGTAAAGATGATTTATCTTGTTGAATTTAAGTGGACTCAGGTGTCAAATGTTGTTGTAATGTTGTTATGCGCCTAAGGTGATTTTGGGAACTATGTTGATAAAAGATAGTAAAGTTGTAGTTTATGTGTGATGTTAACGGGGAGATCCCGAAGAGTTAAGTCGAAAGCCTTGGTATTATGTCGATTTTGATGATTGGAAGTTGGAGGTCAACTGAGTAGAGTTAGTACCTTGAAAGTAATCAGAGTGCGCAGCGAACGCGTAATGTATTGTGGTTGTTCAGACGTGAATTGTACCGATGTTGATATTTGGTTACGTTGATGTTGTGTTTAAGTTGGTATTCTTATGTTGTTGTGTTCTGGTTCTTAAACCGGTAAATTCTTAAGTTGGTTACTTCTTGTGTTGCGATGTTAGTTGTCAATTGCATCACTTGGGTAGTATTCACGTTGTTGTCGCCGTTGAGGTTAAGAACCGTTGTTTGTGTTATATGTGGAGTTGCCTTGCGAGGACGAGATTTGATTACTCAGAAGAATTAAGTTGTTGGAATAGTCGTGTCGGATAAATTTTCGAGGACGAAAATATTCTAAGTGGGGGAGAGTTGTAACGCCTGAATTTAATTAATTAGTTAATTAAATTATTGAAGTATTTAATTATTGGATTTAGACGAAGTTGAGAATTAATCGGAGTAGTTGGATTTGTCGGTATTATTTTAAGAGCCGTATTGGGATTATTAAGTTAAAGTCGGATTTTAGTCGGTTAAATCGGAGGAATAATATTAAGAATAATATTATTTATTTATTAGACTATCTTATTTAATTAATTAAGTTGAATTGTTGGACCATTTGGTTGATAATCGGAATTAATATATTAAGCCGGGAGTAAGTAGTTGGTCGCGAATTATTATTTCGGTTAATTTTGTGTTTCGAAGAATTAAGTCGTTAAGTCGGAATATTAGTCGGAAAGTCGAAGAAATAATATTATAAGTGATATTATGGATTATTGGAGCATGTTGGGTAATGGGCTTGGTTTTCGTCGGGATTAGCAATTAAGGGGTGTATGACTTAGGCCCATTAGTTATTGTATTGGATTATTATTATTATTATTATTTTAATAAGAAGAAAAAGAGAAGAAGAATTAGTCAAGGGGAGAAGTATTAGTCAAGAGGAGAAAGAGGAACTGAACGTGGGAGAATGGGAGAATGGGAGAACGAGAAAATTGGAGAAAACGGTTACGAGAAGTTGCCGTCGGAAAGCCGATCGGAGATTCGAGCGGCCACCGATTTTAAGGTAAGGGTGGGGTTCCAATTTTATAACCGGGAATATGATAATTGATATGTAGGATTGGATCTTATATAATTGCTACTGCATGTGCATTTAACTGTTGTATTGAATGATTAATTTGATCCACACTGTTAAATTGGACGTAAAATGCTTATTCGTATGATTTCACTTGTTTGGTTGAATTGGATGGAAAATTTCAACATTTGATATGTTGAGATTTTGAGATTTGGGATCAAAACCAAAGTGTTTGAATTCATGTTTTATGGTTCCAAATCATTACTATATATTAGGTATGAATGAATATGTGTTTATTTCATGAAACATGATTGAATTGGTTGGATTTTAGAGGAAAATTGCAGCAACCCGTAGCAGTTTTATGAAGAAAATTCTGTTTTGGAAAAACTTAAAAAATTCATATCTTTTGATCCGTAAGTCCGTTTTGACCCCCGTTTGAAACGTTGGAAAGCTAACAAAATATTCTTCATATTAAAAATAGTCTTGCTTCCAGTAGATGATTTATTGATTTTGGGGTTTTATAAAATGTTGTGTTGTCGAGTTTTTATTGTGAAAAATGCATTGCGGTTGACGAATTGGTTGTGAGAAACTGGTAGATGTTACCTTAGGGTGTAGTTCTGTTGTAGTTCTGTTCACTGTCTTGGACAAATTGAAATTGATATGAATCTGAGGAAAGGTTGTGAATTTGGAAAGAAACTGGAACGAACGGATTCTGAGACGAAGGATTTTGGGGTCGTGACGACCGTGGTGGTGTTGTGACGATCGTGATGGTGTCGTGACGACCGTGGTGATGTTGTGACGACCGTCACGCGGGCAAATCCTGGGCTGTGGAAAATTGGAGATTTCGTTTATATATCAGTAGCATATGAATTATATATATACATGTTAGTAGCACATATGAACTATATATTAGTAATGATAATAATAGTTTGGTATTATTAATAAGGTAATTTTGGGAGTTTTAGAATTAGAGGTATTCTACTAGTCTAAGAATTAGTCTTAATAATTAAATGACAGGTAGTATATATGTAGTAGAAACATGAGACTATAAGGTAACATTTATAATTAGCAGTAGCATATTTAGTAGCAATGGTGTCCCAGAAATAATTTGTGGTTAAACAAAGTTTGTTCAAGTAGTTTAGCAGAGTTACTAGTTTAATTAATTTAGTAGCAGTGAAGTAGCAGGGCTAGTAGTTTTAACATAAATCAATATTAACAGCGAAGGTAAATTAGTGGCAGGATTAATTAAAGTAGCAGAGTAGAAAATAATAGAAATATTAGTAGTTTTAGCCGATAATTAATTAATCGGTTTTTAGTCGAAAACTGTCTGAATAATTACGGAACGTTTGTAACTTGTTTTGGTTGAATCGGTGTGTTATGTACTTGCTGAAAAATATGAATTTGCAGGTGGTGGTGAATTGTTAGGCTTATGACCAATGTTGGTGATGTGATGTTGAATATGTTGTTGATTAAGTTGTAGGTCGAACGACCAATGTTGGATTAAGTTGATGCAAGTGGTGCATGTTTAAGTTGTTGTTCTCGTTGTTGTTATTGCGTTGTTGTTGTTGTGACGTTGTGGTTATTGTTGCATGCATACATTTGCATTGATTAAGTTGGCCTTGATGGCATCCGATTAAGTTGAAAATGCCTCGATAACCTGGCATATGTTTAAGTTGGGAGTTTTACTCCGATGGTACCACATGCATGTGCATAGTTGAGTCGCATTTGAGTTGCATATTGAAGTTGTTAATATTATTACGTTGTTGTTGATTGTTGGTATTGTTGATATAAGTTGTTATTCTTGTGAGTTATTGTTGTTATAAATTGTTATTGCTGTAAGTTGTCGCTTGATGCAGGTTGTTGTTATAAGTTGTTGTTTGTTATAAGTTGTGGTTGCTCTTAAGTTGTTTACTAATAGTTGTTGCATGACTGTTGTATGAAGCGGTGAAATTGGTGTGATTCTAATCTAATATATTAATTATCATGCCTTTGATTATATTTTTCGATATCTCACCCCTTCTGTAATGATGTTACCTATTATGGGTAACTGAGCAGGTACTCAAGAATAGCTGTGAAGGTTTGAAGTCTTAGTCGCTGTTAGTTCAAGTTGGTGTCATGCTCTGATACGTAGCACTCGGGGGGAAATGTTTTGTTTACGTTGTTGTTCCTAATTGTTGTTATTACAATAATTCTTGAATAATTATAAATTGAAGTTTTGATCTAGTTGAATAAAGTTGCGAATGAATTATAAGTTGTATTCTGAATGCTATGTATCTATTTTAAAAAGAAATATAGGTTTATGTTATTGGTTTTGTTGTTTAAGTTGAAAATGTTACATCTCATTTGTTTTATGTTGAAAATTTTGCACTCTGATTTTTTTAATAAACGTGGGGTAGAAAATGGGGTGTTACACCATGTACAGTTACTCACAACGGTAACATGTGACTTCTGAACTTCAGAGGCTTCTGATGATTAATTGATGAAGCATGAGTAGAGTCTTCTTAATAGGATATCTGATACGTCAAGTCTTCAGTTATTTGAAGATGTCCATTAGGAATCAGTCTTCAGAACTTCAGCACTTGTCTTTAAGCACGTTATCCTTTACTTCTTCAAGTCTTCCGAAACTTCAGAACTTGTCCATTAGGAATCTGTCTTCAGAGTCTTCAATACTTGATCTTCAGAACCTTAATCTTCAGAACACATAAGTCTTCAGAGACTTTCTGCTCTTGGTCTTCAGAGCTTTCCTCCTTCAGAACTTCAAGTCATGAGAGTCTTCAGCACTTCGGTTCTCTTCTTCAGAAGCTTTGCAATCTTCAGAATCTCGACCACTTTCAGAGAGCATCCACAAGAGCATTGCATCAGCAATATCGGCATCCTTGGATCTGACTGATCACGATCATATACATAAATGTTCTTGCTTCTTGCGACTTGTGTCACACATAGTAACTTCACATATTTATCAATTACGCTCATCTGGCTGGTGCTTGTTGGATCTGATATTTTCTATAATTATGATCTTCACACAACACACGTTAGAACATAAAACGCTTCTTTCACAAATACGTGTTGTTATCATCAAAACATAGATTGACTTGTAGAGACAACTCTTGCTCTCACAAGTTTGTTTATATAGAGTTTTGGTTTGGAGTTGATAGGTTTGGAATGTACTTTGGACTTAGCTTTAGAGCTAGGTTGGGAGTTAGTTACACTTGACTCACCGAGTCAGCGGTTAACTCAGTTAGTTAGGTAGTTAACTCGGTGGAGCAATCCCAATGTAAATCCACATTAATGGCTCACATACTTGGAAATTATGGAACATGGCGTACTTAATTTAAAATGATGTACTGGAATAAATGTAAGTGGAGTGTCTTGAATGGTCTTGAACTGTCTAGAATATTCCACACAATGCTAGAACCATGTAGAATCCAAGAACAAAGAGAGTGTATGAGTTGATGTTCCAAAAATGCAGCAGAATTTGCAACTCTGTCCAGAGTAATCGATTATCCTGATTGAGTAATCGGTTACTCTAGGCAAAATTTGCCCAAATTGGTTAGGAGCAAGTGTTGAATCCCCGGTTTCGATTTTCCACCTCTTGCTTTGATGAATAATCATGGAAATCATTATTTTGTGCTTGTTTTGAGGATGTGATGTCCTTATGAGGATGCAATTAATCGGGCTAAAAAACCTGAATATTCCTGCAACAAAAAACACAGAGAAAAAGTGTGAATGCATATGCCAACGATGCGAATGTACATGTTTATGCAAAAGGCAAAATAGGAGGTCAAATTTCAGGTTATGACAATATGCATCCACTAGACGTTTTGTAAACAATTAGGTAGCTATCGATTACGTTGGTTGGTTATGTTTGGTTGTACAGTTGGGTTAAGATACCCCTAGTACCTTTTATTAATATATGTTTGGCTTATAAAAAAAACTCTAGAATATTTAAATTTTCAATTAAATATTTGACGAACTAAATATTTCATTTAAAGCAGATCTGATTAAACCTCTTCCTAAAAGATTTGTTTAATTAAATTTTTTTCAATCACAATTTTTGTAAATAAATTTTATTGGAATCTTGGACCAAACAAATCAAGATAAATATTTTTGAAAAACACTCTCAAATATATCTGGAATCAAATGCAAATTTTTTTTATCTAAAATCAAACTTTCCAAAAATAACATGTCAGAGGGTCATGGAGTCAAGATGTGCTTAACAACTTTTAAAACATCTTACTTAACATTTTTCATATAAAAATATGTCGATTCAAATGTAAAAACAAAAATGTTTCTGATGTGGTCACAATTCATCCGATGATCTGAGATGTTACCCACAAATAAAAATTAACACTTTAACATTTAAGTGAGTATGATCATTGGAGAGAGTAGTTGTTTCTCCAACTGGCTCTACGGTTGCTCCACGAAGTAACACAAATTTGAATTAGAATAAAAATAAAATAATATTTTTAATATGAGTTTTTTTTTTTGAAATCTTGGTATCCAGCCTTGCGACCGACTAATTCAAGAGGGACTAATCCCACCGTCCACTAGTGGAGGTCCCGTTTAAAACCGGAGCAAAGCTCCGTATGGACTGGCCCACACAAGAGTTGATTGCACCTAATAGGATTCGAACCAAAGACCTTGAGAGGAGCACACTCTCAATACCGAAGCCTTTACCACTAAATCAACTCTTGGGGGTTATATTTTCAATATGAGTCGTTATATATGAATTAAAATTGTAGGTCCAAAATCAGTTTTGTAGAGTTGTATCATTAAATGAAAATTAAATAAATTGTTTCAAAATGTAGTTTAATGAATCTAAAAAAAATTCAAAAATAAATAGCACCATTCAAAATGCACCAACACTCTTTACTTAGAATGTGCTTTGTAAATTGAATCGGTCTTTACGGGTCATTTGTCAACCCAAAACAAATAGTATCAAATTTAAATTCAACTTTTAACATCTACTTAGAAAATTTTCATCCCACACATTAATCTACACAATTGCTCATAAGAGTATCTGATTTATATTTATAAAAATATCAAAATAAAAGATTTTGTTTTACTCTAACAAAAAACTTTCAAGCATTTCTTTTTTGCACTCTATGGACTTCTTTCACACCATGTGGCTTTTCACATATGCTATTTGATTTCGGAGATATATCTCCGAACGCACCAAATTTCAATTAAACGTTAAACTTTCTGTAGATATATCTTCAGAATAATTTGGAGATTATTATCACGCAAGACTCTTCTCCTCCCATTTTCTATTTTCATTCACAAAACTCTTCCACTCTCTCATTCCCAAATTTCTCCATGTTCACCAAATTTGATTTCATTCATCTGAGGCTTAAGTAATCATCAAGCAGCATCTAGTTCATCATTCAACATCTTCAAAATCATAATTTCTGAGTAAGTTTTTTTAATTTTCGGTAAATATTCGAGTTTTGTTGTAAAAAACGAGTTAAAATCTATTGTTAGACGTAGAAATGATTAGAAATCAACCGAAACATAGTTTAGAGTAAGTGTATGTATTGTTTGTTGACTCAAGTGGACGATCAAGACTTCAAATTTCACATTCTGAGGGGCAGAGAACGCCATTGTCGCGACCTCTGAGTTTCAGAAATTTCCGGAGATACATTTCCGAAAAATTCAACATTTCATGTACTCTGGGGGATTCCGGAGATACATCTGCGGAATGTTTCCGTAGATATATCTCTAGATTTTTCTCAGTCTGTTTTTTATTCTTTTTGTTTTATAATTTTCTTGTTTGTGTTATTCATTTGCATAAACTCATTATACGGATAACTTTACCTTGCAGAGTCGACTGAATGAGGCATGGACGGGTTTCCTAGAACGCATCCGTTCAACGGGAGCGGAGCCAGCCGATTCCAGAGGCAGCATGTACCTCTATTCATGGAGAGACATCGACTGTTGGGGCACAAACTACTCCAAAGATTCAATCAACTCCATCTACATCTCAGCCCACTCCACCTTCTACTTCTTATTCCCGCAGACCACGGGATGCACCAGCTGACGTGTCACTTCCCCCATTATTCCGCAGGCGTCAGGATGCACCGGCGCCACCTCGTGCTGATGATCCTGTTGCACCGGTTTCACCTCCTACTAATGATCCTGATGTATCGGTGCCACCTCCGGAGGGTGAGGTTACTGATGTCGAGCCAGAGGCTTTCAGAGGGGGTCCATCTAATATGTCCTCACTTCCTCTATATCCCAGATCACACTGCCAGACATATCTGGGACAGAGAGGTAACATTTGTGTAATTTATGACCAAAGACAAGGCGATCAATATAACGGTGGAGCATCTAGGGGCTGATCCAAGGAAGACGTTTAAGGAGGTGGATAAGACCAAGGGTGCTCATGTTAGGTTTTCGTTCCTGAAGAGGTTATTTGATGATGAGATCATTGTTGCATAGCAGGCCGATGGTGATGCCGAGCAGGTGACCTTACACATGACTCATGCTTCGAGGGCATATTTTCTTTATTTAGTTGGAACTGTGATTTTTGTGGACATGAGTGCCACCTATACTGACGTTGCATACCTCCAGTACTTCTTGGATCTCACACGGATCCATGAGTACAACTGGGTGGCGGCTTGCCTGGACTATCTGTATTCAAAGTTGAAAGATGGATGTCAGTGAAGGACGAAGCAGGTCACAGGCAGCACGACACTACTGGTGGTAATAATTTTTTATCATTGAATGCTTTTTTTTCATTTTCAATTCATATTTGGGATAATTCTTGATCCCTGATAGCTTTTTATTTTCATTTCAGGCTTGGATTCTTCAACACTTCCCGCGCATCGCTGACTGGGCGTGTTGGGATGAGTACACTGAGGAGATGCCTCGTGCCTGTGCTTTTATCCCGCTGAGAGGGAACCGGGCGGTCGATCCTTTCAAAGTCTATCTTGATCGCTTGGCTCCCGAGGACATCCACTTCAACTGCTACGTGGATCACCGTCAGACGCGGCCATTTGGCAACATATCGCTATACTCTGGATGGTTGGCCTACGGATCAAGTATCACTGCTTCTCATCTGCCCGAGCGCGTCATGTGGTAGTTCGGGTATGCCTAGACCATCCTCAGACACCCTGTTGTCTTTGTTCCTTCTGCCTTGACTCAAATACAGATAGAGGAGATATTTGCTGATTATCAAAGTCATTTGGTACCGGAAGACACTCGGGCTACCATAGCGCCAAATGACTGGAGCTACGTCGAGGAATACATCAGGTGGCTCTTTAGGATCTCACATCCATACATTGTGTCGACTGCTCTAGGAGATTCACTAAGACCCACTCATCAGGAGATTCTAGAGGAGGATCAGACTCAGTTAGATCATACTGAGGATGTCTTGCCTCGGTGTCGTCGCATAGTGGAGATTGCGCGGGTAGACATTGACGAGGGTATATTCGCTGAGGGCTGTAATGTGCAGCGAGTACTAGATTCCATGGTTGCGGTGGCACATGAGGCAGTATTGTACCACAAACATCGCGCGAGGACGGGGGGATCGATGGTCGAGGAGGTAGACCAGTCTGAGGAGGTAGAGGAGAGGTTGTCAGGCACACCCAGTAGTGGTCTGTATTTATTTTGTTGCAGAACTATAGTTTGTACGTTTTTCCTGACATTGTTACTATATTTTGGATTTCGTGTCGTACGACATTTTATTAATATATTATATTGTTATATTATTTTGTATGTATGTTATTTTATATTTCATCTACGAACAAATACACATCGTATTATAAAAAAAATCTGTTCTGATACACTTTAGAGATATATTTTCGAAAAATTACCGTAGATATATTTTTGAAAATATTCAATTGAAAATGGGTTATAAAAAATATGATGTGACCGTTTAAAGTTTAAGTAGTTCTGGAGATATATCTCCATAATATTATTATCGTTTAGTCAGATGTAGGGTGCGTCCGGAGATATACTTTCGAAATCTGAGAAAAAATATATAAATTCACACGGTAAAAAAGAAATGCATGAGATGCAATAAGAAATACTCAAAACTTTTTTCATATTTTTTTGGACTTTGAAGAAAGACTAGGCCAAGCAAGACCCATCTCATGGTTGATGGTTTCTCTGTTCGCACACAGTCAAAGTCTCTCTCTCTCTCTCTCTCTCTCTCTCCCGCTTTCAAGGAGAACAACTAAACTAAACTACCTACTTTACCTACCATTTTACCGTCAGAAAAAGTTCCTGAAATTTCACCACCTTTAACCCTGCACAATGCTTTATCACACTCTATTCATCCTCCATTTCCTTCTCTTCATCACTTTCATTCTCCCTTCACTTTCTCTCATTTCACAAAACGTCACACTCTTTGGTGATGCTTCTTTCACAGACACCGCCATTAGTCTCACCAAACAAAAACTCACTTGTCTTTCTTCCTCAACTTCTGGAACGGGAAGCGCTTTCTACCTCTACCCTGTTCGTTTTCTTGATCCCTTAACAAACTCAACCGCTGCTTTTTCATGTCGCACTACTACGAAAAACCCATTTAACAATGGTTGGGAATGACATATAATGACGCGGACGAAGGCTTTGTTATGTAGATTGTTGTTGTATCTTCGATGTTTCTACAACGGTCTGGAAACCGTTGTTGTATTCTGGAAAACGCGCGATATATTACAACGGTTAGTTGTATCAACCGTTGTGAAATATATTATTAATCACAACGGATATTAGTTTCAACCGTTGTGAAATATATTATCAATCACAACGGATATTAGTTTCAACCGTTGTTAAATGTACCCTTAGTTTATTATATACAAATGTATATTGCTTGTTTTATCATACACCTAGTTAAAGAATTACAACCATTAAATTGGTAAGGAAATATATAATCTGAAAATTAAATTGTTCTTGAAAACTAACTTAAAATCACCACTGTTTTTCGAATTGCATCCATTTTATTCCGCACATTTTATGTTCCTTAACACATAATATACGATTCAATGGTCTGATTCACTCTACTCATCGATATCTTTTATTATATAGTTTACCTCTCCATCGCCAAAAATCATCGCGATTTTATCATCATAACAATCATGATCGTAAAAACCACGATGATTTTTGGCGATGAATAGGTAAACTATATAATATAAAAGATATCGATGTGTAGAAGGAATCAGACCATTGAATCGTATATTATGCGTTAAGGAACATTCAATGTGCTGAATGAAATGGATGTGATTCGAAAAACATTGACATGATAATGGTTGGTTTTCAAATATATCTTAATTTTCAGATTATAAGTTTCGATACCAATTTAACAGATTGCATTTTCAGTAAAAGGATAGTAAAACAAACAATATACGTAGTATATAATAAACTAAATTTCATATGTACAATATCAGAATAGTAAACTAAATTTCATGTGTACAATATCAGAATGAATTCATATATATGTACCTTATTAGAATGAATTCATATATATATATGTACCACCATCATCATCTCCATGTGAAACAAACCTAAGAAGTGGGAAAGCAATGAAGAAAATTAGTTATTATTCAAAACAAAACAAGCAAAATTAGAAACAAACCCTAAGAAGTGGGAAACAATGAAGAAAATTAGTTAGTATTCAAAACAAAACAAGCAAAAGTTGAAAGAAAACGCTAAGAAGTGGGATTGTACCATAACAATGAAGTTCACCTTGCTTGTGAAGCATTGAAGTCGAATCTGCGCAAAAAGAGAACAATCAACAAAAACATCATGAAGCAAACGAGATAATGAGTACTATCTAACAAAAAAATTGAGGTGGAAGAATACCTTATTTTCCATAAACAATATGTACATTACGCTTGCTACGCCAGCATCATCACCATGTTCATCTAGTTTTAGACTCTGCAAGAAGGAATTCAAGGAGGAAAAAGCTTAAATCAAAAGCTTCATCCTTCTTGAATTTCTTTTCGCAGATTCTAAAAAAAAAGATGAAGTTTGGGTGCTAGGGTTTCGCTGTGAAGGAAACGGCGCGACTGTCAAAAAGGAAAAGTTAATTCCCTTATATAGGTAAATTTTTCACAACGGTTTTCTTAAATAACCGTTATGATAGATTATATTTTAATTTAATAATATCACAACGGTTAGTTATAATAACCGTAGCGATACCCCTTATACGTGGTACAAGGTTCGACACCAGGCAACAACATTTTCCTAAAATTACGTATGGATTATAAGTGATATCGCTACGGTCATTACTTATAACCGTCGTAATATTATTAACCATTGCACTTCCCAACATATGGACGGTTTACAAGAAAATATCGTTCCAGAATATGAACGGTTTACAAGTTATCATCATTACAAGCATTAAACTATCAGTCTTTTCATCTTCAACCTCATCTATAAATAGACAATTTTACATATCTAAATAATATATTCTTCGTAACAATGAGTTCAACAAATGAGAATCGTAGAAACCTCAATGAGGAACGTCAGGCGCCAATCCAGGAGGTCGTCCAACCAGCAACTGTCAACTTCAGGGATGCCTTAAGGGTAAGGAAGGATAAGAAGAAGAAGAAGAAGAAGAAGCCGAAGAAGAAGAAGATAAAGAAGAAAAGGAGGTCTGTATATTATGATTCCGATGAGGGGAGTGAGGAGAGATGTCTAGATTATGAAGATCCATTTTATGCTATGGGCTCTGACAATGATCTTGATATGTAATATGTTTATCAATGTACTCTCAATGGAATATGAAAAAAAAATTATCTCTATATATGTTCATCTCTTACAGTTTTATTTTTAAAGTTATATATATACTCTATTGCACTTAAAAATACTAAAGAATACATTGTTGGGAATATACATCATACATTACATGGCGTTAGACATGTTTAAAAAATTAATACATGTTTAAAATCTAAAAATATGACAAAAAATACATTGCTGTGAATCGAAGCGTGATACATGTATTAGAACGGTCTTCTAATACAAGCGTGTTAAAATGTAAAAATATGGAAAAAAAAATATAGTAGCTGCGAATCGAAGTTTGTTACAAAGCTTGTATTACAACGGTTATGTAATACAGCTGTCGTTAAACATGGCGTTATAAATTTTTAATCCTGTTACAACGGTGGGATACGAAACCGTGGTAAACCTGGCGTCGTTAAATGGGGTTTTCGTAGTAGTGTCGTTTCCCTTTCTCAATCCATTCAGCAATAACAACAACAACAACAACAGCAACAACAACTGCAACAACGACAACAAAAACAACAACAACAACAAAAACAACAACAACAACAACAACAGGAACAACAACAGCAGCAACAACAACAACAACAACAACAACAATAACAACAGCAACAACAACAACAACAGCAAATCACCTTCATGTCCTTCTTCCTCCAGTGACGGCATTGCCTTTCTCATTTCTTCAACCACTGATTTCTCATCTCTCTCTGATGGTTACACGGGCCTTCCTAGTTCAGATAAAGATTCTTACTTTGCCGTTGAATTCGACACATCCTTCTCTCAGTGACATTAATGGTAATCACATTGGTAATGATCTTAGCAGTGTTGTTTCTTTTGCTTCTGTTGATGTTCTTTCACGTGGGGTTGATTTGAAAAGTGGGAAAATCATCACTGCATGGATTGAGTATAGAGATGACATGAAAATGGTTCGTGTTTGGATCGGTTATTCGTCAACTAGGCCACCAACACCGATTCTTGCATCACTCATTGATATTTCTGAGAGATTCAGAGAGTTTATGCATGTTGGTTTCTCGGCTTCTAATGGAAAAGGTTCGAGTATTCACCTTGTTCATCATTGGCAGTTCAAAACTTTGAGTTATTCTCATTCTGTTAGTCCTATGGATAATTTAGAAGAAGGTGATTGTTTCTTGTGCTATGCCGACGATTTGAAAGTGTCGAAGAAAAAAGGTGAAATTTTTCAAGGGAAAAAGATTAGTGATTTAGCTCTTCGAATTGGTGGAATAACAGCTTTTGTTGTGTCAGCATTGGCATTGATTGTTGTGATATGTGTTTACATGAAAAGGAAAAAGAAGGGTGTAATTAGGGAAGGACAGAATTGTAGATTTCAGACAAATAAAGTTCCAATGAGGTTATCACTTTCGGAGATAACATCAGCTACAATGGGGTTTAACAGAAATAGACTAGTTGGTGAAGGTGCATCTGCAAAAGTTTATAAAGGGTCACTTCGATTTGGAGGTGATGTAGCTGTGAAGAGATTTGAAAAAGTCGGTGATTTGGACTGTTTACACAATCCTTTCGCCATCGAATTCGCTACAATGGTTGGTTGCTTGCGGCACAAGAATCTAGTTCAGCTCAAAGGATGGTGCTGTGAAGAGAATGAATTGGTTTTGGTTTATGAGTATCTACCCAATGGAAGCCTTGATAAAGTTCTGCATAAAAATCTAAGATCTTCATTTGTGCTTTCATGGAAACAAAAAGTTAATATAATTCTCAGCATCGCTGCTGATCATACCTATCTTCATGAAGAGTGTGAGGGACGAATCCTTCATAGAGATGCGAGGACATGTAAAAAAGAGTTTTCATTGCAACGCTTGGTGATTTTGGACTGGATGCTAATATACCAGCAGGAACAATGGGGTATCTAGAACCTGAATATGTCTATTAGAGTGTTCTTACCTATGTGCATAGTCATTGAAGTAGCGACCGGAGAGAACCGGATTGGAGACCATAGAAATGTGGTTGGTGACTCGCAAACTGCTTTAGAATATGGTTCTTTAAGTTAATTGGGAAGGGAAACTGCAATGTTAGGCTGCAACGATGGTTCATCAATCATATCAATAATCCTATGGTAGAAAGTAGGAACTGTTACTCATATATATAATTTGGACTACAAAACACTTTATTATTATAAAGTTAAGATAAGTGGACAAAAAAACTACCAAAGATGAAAGTTTAGCAAAACACAAAAAAAACTTGATGACAAGAAAGTTTTAAGAAAATGGCATTCATTTATTTTAGTACACAACAAGAATAGGCATTCATCCTATCCACTAACAAACAATGAACTGCACACTGCCAAATGTACTCATCCCGTGCGGTAGCCATAGGAAATCATCCTGCAAAAATAAATATTTAGAACTTAGAAACAACATCAAAGCATTACAATTTCCATGGAATAAATTGCATATGGGGGCAGCAAATAAATGGTTAGAATATAAATCAAGTACCTGATCAAGACATGTGAAATATATAAAAATTAATTTAACTGTTCAAACTACAATTGTATTATGAGATTGATTTTGTCTATTATGTCTTATTACTAAACATTGAGGTGCTAAAAAGGAGGAATAGAAATAAACTTAATATGTTTAAATTTCGTATTCAGTGAATATACAAAAATAGTGAATGAGCAATATGATACAAATTGTTGAAATACTTTAGTTATAAATCTATATTAACAGACATAATGATAAAGTACCTGATCATCATTCATCCTCTGTAGAGCCACTAGCCAGGTTCATTCACTGCTTCCACCACATGGAGGCTTTCAATATTAAAGCATTCAAGAATCTGGAATAGGTTTCTCTCCAAGAGGGTAGTAACAATACTGATCCTACCAAGCAAACGAAACCAGTAAAGAATCCTATCCCCATGCTCATGTATAATGCTTCCAAAAATATTGATTTCTCATCTCGTACGTCAGTTGTTTGCACTTGATGTTTTGCTGGCTCTTCTCCGGGACATTTCCTTTCAAGTGGTTCTCCACATAGATTAGAATTTCCTTCATATCTTGAAGCGCTAAATGTCTGCAACTGAGTTCCAATTGGAATTTTTCCATAGAGGTTATTGTTTGACAAGTCCAACCAAGTGAGACGATCAATATGAGCTAGACTAGAAGGGATTCTGCCCAATAAGCGATTTCTTGACAAATCAAGGAATTCTAGCGACTTTAAGTTTCCTATATTTGGAATGATTTCTCCACTGAGATTGTTCCTTGACAAATTTAAGGAAATCAACCCAAATAAGTAGTTAAGTACTCAATTTCAGTTGGTATTTCCCCTGTTAGATGATTACATGAGAGATCAATGCTTCTTAGAAACAAATCTGCATTTCCGTAGGTTCGGTCTACACCTTTCCACATCAGGTATAGTTTAAAACCATATTCTACAAAAAAAGTCCCATTTCTGGGTGAATACCACTGCACCACTGATGTAGTTGAGTTCATGAAGTTCTGGGCTATTGAAGTAAAAGTCTTTACGCAAGTTGGGATTCCTCCTGATAAGCTATTTAGTGACAAATCCAAAACTCGGAGATTTCTCAAATAACACTGATTCAAAGGTATATTTCCATAGAAGTTATTGAATTGAAAGCTTAAGATGACTAGTTGTTGCAACCTATCTCCGATCCATGAAGGTATTTGACCATGAAACATATTTTCCCCGAGGTCTAGAAAAGCCAACTTGTTTGAGCAATTCTTCAATGAAGAAGAGAGTTGACCACTTAAACTATTATTTCTTAAAATCAAAGGCTCCAGGTTAACCAGGCTTCCCATTGAGAAGGGAATGTTTCCAGATAACTTGTTGTTGCTCAGGTCAACATATTGTAATGAGGTTAAATTACTCCAACAAGCCGGTAACTCACCTTTTAATTGATTGTTTAATATATCAAAAATTCCTAAAATGTTAGGATTATTTTGGTTGCATAAAAAAGAAACTAAATCTAAAAGTTTATTATTGGAAAGATGCAATGCTTCTGCTTGAAGTAAATAAGATGGAATGGGACCTTGTAGTTTATTTGAAATCAAATCTACGTTAGGAAAATGGGTAAGATTGAGTTCCAAATTGGGAATTCTTCCTGTGAGATTATTATTTGAAATGTTCATGGATTCCAGATTTTGTAATTTTTCCCAAAACCAGTGAGGTATTGAAGGCAGATTACTGACATTTGAAATCGAAAGAAGGAATAAAGAATTTTGTGTTTGAAGCCAATTAGGAAATCTAGAATCAAAATTACAAGATGAACAATCAAACTGTAATAATTGAAAAGGAGGAACCCATTTATAACTAACCTTCATAGTCAACGAGTTATAAGATAACATTAGGTAACTCAATTTGGAGAGGTTTGTGAAATGAGATTCAGAGACTATACCTTCAAAAGAGTTATCGCTCAGGTCCAAAAACTCCAACTCCGTAAGCAATCCAATGCTCGTGGGTATATCTCCAACGAATTTATTTCCGCCAAGTCTCAAATCTGTCAAAGAAGAGAGGACTGAAAGGTCGGGTAACATGCCGGAAATATGATTATCCGATAATGACAAAACTTGTAAGGAGGATACATTTCCAATGCAGTTAAAATAGTTATGATGGATGATAAAATCTGAAAGCTCTCCACTCAAGTGATTACTGTGAGCTTCAAAATTCTTCAAGGTCCGTATATACCCAATAGATTTAGGGATCTTTCCTTCTAGAGTATTGTCAAATAGATAGAGTGTCTCAAGTGAGTGCATTATAGTGCTAAAATCATCAGGAATGGTACCTCTTAAAAAGTTATTACTAAGATAGAGGTCTTGAAGATTGGAGCTGTAGTTAAACACCCAATGGAATATCATCGATGATGCTAACTGATTCCCATCTAGATCAAGGATTGTAAGGAAAGTGGAAAAGTTCGATTTGAAATCAGATAACAAAGGGATATTGGAGTCAGAAAGGCCACAATGACTTAGATACAACTTTTCTAGGATTGGAAGCTTCCCTATCAATTGCAAGGTGTGATGAGCAGAATTGTTGAGATTTTGAACTCCACTCAGGTCAAGATTTTTCAAAAAAAAGAGGTTGGATAGCCACTCAACATTGCCTTGAGTTTGGCTGTTGATTCTAAGATCAGAATTGTGACGGAGTATAAGCGACTGCAATAACGAAAGATTCCCGAGCTGAAAAGGAATTGCTCCACTGAGTTCATTGTAGCTGAGGTCAAGGTGTTGCAATTGTGAGAGATCTCAAAGGTGGGAAGGAATTGCTCCACTGAGTTTATTGTTGCTAAGATCAAGGTGTTACAATTGTGTGAGATTTCCAAGAAGAGAAGGAATCTCACCATAATAAAAGCCATATGAGAGATTAAGGTATCGTAATTTGCTAAAGTTGCAAAAAAAATTTGGGATTTGACCACTATAATTCAAAAGACTAAGGTCTAGATATTTTAGATATTGAAGCATAGTAATTGAAGGATTGATTTCACCTCTCAAATAGTATGTTTCTGAACCGTGAAGATCAAGACTTTGAACATAACCTGTTTGGCTGTTGCATTGAACTCCATTCCATTTGCAACAATCTTCATTTGGACCTTCCTTCCATGTGGACAACATGCCATACTCATCTTGAACGCTTTCTTTGAACATGAGGAGTGCATGTCTCTCCCTCTCTTTGCACTTCATCACTCCATTTTCTATTGTTGAGTTCAACCCGAAAATGGAGGACAACACTAATGATGCATGAAATATAAGAATAATATAAATTTCCATCTTAATTTCAGTAATTTAATAAACCTCAGAGTCTCTCTAATGGATACTATATTCTAAGAGTTATACAAGAGCATATATATAAAGAATTATGCTCAATAGAGTTTTATTTTTATATTTTTTTTAATGCTTTCTCTTATCTTGAACTTGTAATATTCTTTATATTTTGATTTTAATAAATTTCATTTTCGGCTTGCTCATTGGACGGATTTATTTGTATTACCATTTTTGGTCTGCCCAATGGATAATTGTTAATTTAGAGGATTTCTTATTACACCACCCTTGTTTCTTAGGCATCAACTGAATTTCCGGTTTTGCCCCCTGATTCCGGATGTGCACATCCGGACGCACCAATTTTTTTAAAAACGTAGATTCTTTCCGGAAGTGCACATCCGGAAACTTTCCTGATCTGCAGATCCGGAAAAAGGAAGAACATTATTTTTTTTTTAAAAATCGGTTTTTTTGTTTGGTCGTATATGTTAATAAATCGTCGCAATTTAATATACATTTGAAGACATCCATATATATAATAAATCTCTGTCAAAATACAACGCATACATATAATATAAATATAATACATCAAACAAAAAACTACTGCGTATGGCGAAGGATCTGTCCTGGCTCCCTTGCTCCTCTGCCCCTACCCGCCATCCTGGACCGATGTCTGCGGTACTGAAGTGCCCCCTGAGCAATCGCAATAATCCTGTCCACGGCAACTCTGGCACCAGAGCCCTCAGGGAGGTGACCGTCTGCAATGGCCTGCCTCGCTATCTGCTCTATCTGACGACAGCGTGGTAGGACATCCTGAGCGTGGTCCAGCTGAGACTGCCGCTCCTCTAATATCTCCTGATGAGCGGGTCTGGGGGGCGATCCCTCAGCAGTGGGCACCATGCATGGGCGTGAGAAGGTGTAGAACCACACGATGTACCCGGCGGCAACACTCCAGTCTGTCTCCGCTCTGGTCGCCCGAGCCTCCTCCGGTACCAAGTGGGACTGGTAGTCAGCATATAGCTCATCATTCTCCCTGCGGGTCAAGCCTAGAGGAGCAGACTCATGAGGCATCCTGGGGATCGTCTGCGTGTAACCGAACTGACGCAAGACGCGCTCTGGCAGGTATCGGGCAGTAACGGTCGAACTGCATGCCAACCATCCTGAGAACAAACAAACGTCATCGAACGGGCGCGTCACACGGTGCTCGGCATATGGGCAATACAAAACGTCCTCAGCAGCGATCCGATCTAGATACACTCTGAAGGGGTCCGGCGCCTGGTTCCCTCTGAGCAAGACAAATGCAGCAGCACGTGGCATAGCCTCAGTGTACCCCTGGGCACTCCCCCAACCAGTAATATAGGGAAAGTGCTGTAAAATCCACGCCTGAAATGGAAAACATAACATGGGTGTCAAACATTATAATGAATATAGAAAGAAAAGAAAAGAAAAAATCACTTAGAATATTATATTGTTACCACGTATAGCGTACAGCTGCTTGCCACAGTCTTGGCTGCCCAGCGGCAACCATCAGAGAGTCTGGAATAGGTGAATGCCAGCGCAGCCGCCCCCCAGTTGTACCGATGGATCTCTGTCTGATCCGAAAGGTACCTGAGGTAGACGATATCAACATAATAGGCGCTGGTGTCCACAAACACTTGCGTGCCCAGCAAAAATAAGTAGTAGCATCTCATGGCACGCGTCCTGTGGATCGCCACCTCAGCTGGATCACCATCTCTCACCGTGATGTCGTCCAGCGTGATCGTGATCTCGCCGTACGGTAGATGGAATGAGGATGTCTCAGGGTGCCATCTCTCAACAAATGCCATCAGGATACCGTACTGGATCTGGGGATACCCAATCCTAGACAAGCCTCCAAGACCAGATTGCGCAAGTGCAGACGTGAACCACTCAGCCTCTAGCAGCATCTCAATCGTGTCCATAACCTTACCCCCATGGTTATAGAACTTCTGTGAAGCCTTATCCTGAAAATTTCCAAATAAAACAATGTTACAAATGAACATATTTTCAACGAATACAATTCTATAAATAAACCGAGAAAGGTTACCTGTCCTAGCCAGACAAATCTGGCCGTATGCTCAGAGTACCCCGCGAGTAGGGACATATCAGACGGTCCCCCGGGGTAACCGCCCAGCTCATCGAAATCGTCATCAGCGTCAACACCCTCATGTGCTGGGTGATCACCCTCTGGAACAGGAACAGAAACAGGGGAACGAGGAGGAGTAGCTGATGGAGCTGGAGTCTCCCGACGACGCCTGCGTGCAGGCTGGGACCCTGATGAACTAGCAGTAGAATCCCGACGCCTCCGAGATGTAGAATCGGCGGCTGACGAGGGAGTGGCCTGAACCTGTGATGTGGATGGCTATGGTGTAGGATGTGGTGTAGGATGTCCCTCAGCTGTAGGGGCTACCACAACTCCCTCTGCGCCGGAAGCCTCGGCTGTAGACTGCAACCGCTCACGTCGGACAGATGCGTGCTGAGCTGTCCGTCCATGTATGGTACGATCGTCTCTGTCAGCCATCTAATCTGCAAAGCATAATAAATAAATTAAATTTTTATTAAAAATAATTAAACAAAAACAAAAAAACAAGGAAAATTAAAAAAGGAAATAAAAAAGTAGTCTTCCGGATGTGCACATCCGGAAGTATTCAGCATTTTTAACGTTACGTGTTACCGGATGTGCACATCCGGAAGTATTCAGCATTTTAACGTTAGGTGTTACCGGATGTGCACATCCGGAAAGAAGTAGAACTTTGAACGTTGGGTATTTCCGGATCTGTACATCCGGTACGTATTTTGAAGGTTTAAAACGCCAACCATGGCCACTGTCCCAACCAGAAGGGCATTTTTATGCCCTGATGATCCGTTTGAAGCAGTAAAAATGACCTACATTGTCTCTAACCTATGTTATTCATACAACCTAACAATTTCTACACCTAAATATCTACTCTAAATCAATTACTCGAAAATTACTCCGAAACTCTAAAATTTGAAAACTTGCCGATTAAAATGTGATACGGAGGATTTGGAATGTGTTGATCGTTGTAGCAGTTGCTCTGCGCAGAACTCGAGTGGAAAAAGTCGGGATTTGTGGGAATGAGAAATTGAGAGTTTGAGAGAATTTGTAAGGTTTTGGAAATGAAAATGTGAATAATGAGGGGGGAGAAGGTCTGGCGCGAATTAATAAGAAATTCTTCCGGATGTACACATCAGAATTATTTCCGGATATGTACATCCGGAAAATCTCTGCGTTTTTTAAAGATTTGGTGCGTCCGGATGTGCACATCCGAAATAGAGGGGTAAAAAAATAATTTCACGTGATGCCTAAGAAACTTGGGTGGTGCATTAAGAAACCCTCTTAATTTATTTGTCTTTCGTGAAGATGCATAATTGTAGCTAAATACTTATCGTCCATCCATTTATGCTCAAAATATCAAGTCAAAGATAAGATTTTGTCATTTATAAAATTTTAATTCTTAATTGATGAAACAAAATAATAACATTTATTAATTAATTACTCACATACCTCTACAGAAATGAAATTGTGATATTTAAACGGGCAATTTTGATATTTATTAATTTTAATTCTCAATTGGAAACTCCTGGAATTAAAGTAAGCTGAACAATGAAACACCTGCAAATTCAAGTGCAACCATCAATTCACTTCCCACAAGTCATGAATAAGGTAAAACCGGTCTAATGTCGTATCATGGAATCCATAGTCATCTTCTTGAGTCTCCTTTTCCTCTATTGACCTAGTAGGTAATATCAGTTGAGGTTATCTGGTATTTTTGGCTTAAACTCCTAGCCTTAGGGCTAGGGGCCTTGGTACCAGTTTGAGCTCTTCTGCTTATTGTTGTTTTTTGGTTTCTTCATCTTCCAGTTTGTGCATGTGGTTCTGCTATTTCAATGGATTGGAAAAAAGTACCTCGTAAAAAATCTTCTAATGGTGTTCTTAGTTTCTCGGTGTGGAAGGAAAATGGCGGTAAAGGGGCGGTTTCTGGAGAACCTCTAACTTCTTTCTTTATTTCTGATTTTCCGGATAACATGTTCGCGAAGGACCTTTTTGAGGTGTTCAAGGTCTACGTTGTTATTTCAGAGGTTTTTATACCGGGTAGGAGGGATAAAAGAGGGATGCGATTTGGTTTCGCTCGTTTCAGAAAAGTTCACGATTCGAGGATTTTGGCGATGAAACTTGATAGTATTTTTCTTCAGGGGAAAAAACTGCATGCTAACGTTCCGCGATTTCATAACGTTGTATCTGGTCATTCGGGAGATGTTCGTTCTGGTAAAGTTATGGATGTTCATAAGGTTAATTGGGGACAAAGTTTTCGCTCTGCGCCCAGGGTGTCTTTTGCTCAGGTGGTTAACAATGGAAAACCTAGGTCAGGAGAACTCTTGGAAGATCTTACTACATCTAGTAGGATTAACCTTGAAATACAAGATGTTAAGAGATTTGTAGATGCGTACGTTCACTACAAGAAAATTGGCAAGTTGCGACAGTTAATATTGGCTAATTACGGCGGTTTGAACCGCCACAATTTACTAGTCGCGGCGGTTTTGGTTCTGTCGCGAAAACGTGTGTCGCCAGGCTATATCGCGATGGTTCCTAAAACCGCCACTCCAACCGTCGTTCTATGGTGCGACGGGTAAGGAACTGTCGTAAATTGAAAATTGCGGCGGTTAAAACCGCCATAAATAATTGTTTTTGTTATCCAAAATAAAAAGGCTATAGGTATTTCTAAAGGTAAATCTGCAGGAAATGTAAAATCCGCAGGTAATTCCGCAGCTAATATATTTCTAAAATTAAAAAAAATAAACAAATGAACTTTTACCACACACAGAACATTGTTTTCATATACAAAAATAATCCATACGAATACCAATACATTTCAATTCTGACAATACAAAATTGAAAATACCATGAAATTTTGAAAAAACAAGTTACATCATCACTATTCCCCCTCAACCTAACACAATTCAACATCAACCACATTACTAAAAAGATAGAAAGGACAGAGAGAGATATAACAATGACTCAGTACAATCATCCCTTCATCTTTTGGAACTGTATCTTTGATTTCAGATACTCCCCCTGCAGTAGAAGAATACAAGTCAATTTAAACACAATAAAATCAACATTAAGCACAAACCAGTAAAGAAAGTGTGGTGAAAAATATGATGAGTCACTTACTTGTGATGGGATGACATGATTATCAACACCTCCAATAGGAGCAACACCTTGGATTCCATCTTTATTGGGTCCCTGGTTTTTATCATAGAAGAACTTAAACCCAAAATCTGATCATATAGATTATCATGGTAATACAACAAGCATGCACCAACCTCAGAAGCACTTACACCCAAAATCTGTGGTGGAAAATAGTGCAAATTTAACCCTTGACTACTGCCATCCACAGGAAAGTGTGTACCAGAATCTTCAAATGCATTCCATGACTGTTAAGTTGCAAAATACAAAACATGAGTTAAATGTAATGCTTTTTTGAAGTTTAATGCGGAACAAAAGCAAAGAACACCGTCCATTTCTTATGCTTGTGAATAGTTTTATATCCAACCGAGTACAAGAATGCAAAACCAACAATGTACCAAACTTATAAACTTACTTGAGTATCTGCAGCCACAACAGAACTTGTTTTTCTGCATTCCATACACCGTCGTGCCATACATCAGATGTAACAGAAGGTACACCAACACTAGAAATTTCAAAAGATGGCCATTGCATATTATCATTCACAGTCGAAAATGGATCAAATCTATCCTGCAAAGATTCAGAAATTTAATCACACCAACACCAGCACTTTTTTAAAACCAGGCTTGGGGAAATTTTGGTTTGGTTTAGAAATTTAATTTATATTATTGATTTAAATTTGAATGTGATTATGTTTTATGGATATCCAAAACATGCACACCCCTAAATGTGGTGTGCAACATAGAAAGGACAAAAAAGGGTAACCAGGGAAAGCCTTTTCTACTTGTTTGATAGCAGTATCTATCATTAGATAAACAAAGATTAAAGCTGGCTAAGTGTATCAACTTGCTAACCTGATATGTTGAATCTACCACTCCAGATTGACATATCTCCTCTAGTAAAGCATTAGCAATCCCCTCACCAATATCCTCTGGAGGCATCAGATCCTTTTTTACATCATCTGCAAGGCCCGAAGTATCTTCGTCCCTACCATGAGAAGCGGCAGTGTCGATAGAGATATAGCAACCAGAAGTAGTCTCTGCAACTAGTAAAATTTCATATCCGGGAGAGTTATGCCAGCAAACAACTAGTTAAATACTTAAATTAAAAGGAATTATGGCTTTATGCAATATGATTTTCTTGGTTTCTATCAAATATACATTCAAAAAATCAAATGAAAAATCCAAAATATCTACCAAAAGAAAGAGATCATACTTTCCAGCTGGTGGACCAGTTCTATGATCTGTAAAAATGTGCACATCAGAAATTAGTGGATTGGTGATTCCACACGCAACTCTAATCATACTAATTTCAAATTGAGAAGATACTTTGGTTGAAAACGTGACTCCTCGTATCTTCTTAACAAATCCCTCGTCGATCCAACTAACTGCCTGCTTGGAATAATATATAAGCTACCAAAATAAAATGAAACAAAGCATATAAAAATTCTAAAACTTACATTTAAGCTCTGAACAATAGGAAGTGACAAAATAACTTCACCACCACCATTAGGAGGCAGTCCACGACTCTCTATTTTAAGAAATGGCCCCACTTCTTGTGTTCATCCTTCTTAGTAATCAAAAGTCATCGGGGAGCTATCTGTGAAAATAAGTAATACCTGAAAGATTAAAAGAGCATTGGACTGTGGATGTGTTGGCATCAATCTGGTTTTGATAGGCCTTTCTTTATTTGCTAGGACCAAGGTATATATGAAACCACCTAAATATACAGCCAAAGAAAAACCAGCTTTGAGGATTATTGACTTTAAAATCTCGGGCTATGATGTTGTGATTTACAACCTACAGAAGAAACAAGGAATGCCTATTTGGCGAGAATTAGACAATTTTCATTGACATTATCTAAAAGATGATATGAAATCTTCATATGATAAAGTAGACGCGAAGGAAAATTAGTCAGAAGTAGCTATTGATGCAGAAATGAGTGTTATCAAGCACAAGCAGGAACATACTAAAAAAATCTTGAGACTAGAGTACAAACTCAAGCCATGCTTTGCTAAACTATTAACTACCTGGTTAGCGCCTGTTATGCCTGTGAAAAACAAAAATAAATGATTGAAGATCTCGACACCAACCCCACTCAACAGGCCATTTTTGAAGCTTCAAACATCTTGCCTATAGCATAAATAAAACAGGAATAAGTATAGTACCAAAACTTGTATAACAACAAATGCCGGTTAAATTTATTAATCTAAACACATTATAATTATTCATAATTGCTTCATAATTATTAAGCCTTTTATCATATAATTGTCTGAAACTTTTTATATGGAACACATGCTCAAGTTACCACCTTGAATTTGTTCAAACTTACAGACCAAGATCAAAAGAAATAAGAAATGTACTTGACACACTCATATTAGTGACTTGTGCATGTGTGAGGAAATCAATTATTATGCGCTACCTAATAAGAAGAGGAAAGATAATGGAACTTACTTGAAAATGCTAATATGAGGAAACTTGTGACGAACAAAATGGAAATCGATTACTTCAAGTTAAAACAAGTACCTTCATGTGTTCATCATCATAAGTAGCATTTGGTGCTGTAATTCTTGCAATCTCAGTAAGACAAACTGTAACTAAAATCTTAACATCCTCATCTATGTGTCTCAAAAGCTCATAAGAAATGAGTGTCTTCATTGGAAGTACAAGTGATCCTTGAATTGGCTTGGGTGGATCATGATCCAAGTTTGATAATACAAGCTCCAATTTCTAAAAGTTAGAATCACCAAACAGAAGGGGGAAAATCAGAATTGAATCACTTTTGTAACAACAGAAGCACAATTTTCAAGATATACAATTGAATTCATGACAAACAAATCCAGTAGAAAAAACATAAACATAGATCAATAGATATGAAAATCAGTAGAGAGGATAAAAGATCAATTTGTAAAGCACAAATCCAGAATATAGATATGTTAGAATAGAAACCCTAGTTCAAATAAAAAAAGTGATACGAAAAACGCAAACAAATAACAAAATTTGACAACATAGTTCGGGAAATTGTACCTACATTTACCGATTAGAACATGTGTTTAAATTGTAGTTATCTGCAAACTATGAGTCAGTCATAACCAACAAGATAGTATTAAGAAAAGCAGGATGATCAATTAAGCAAAATTGATGACAATAAAAATGAAGCAGATATAAAAAATCAGTAGAAATTAGATAGACTACATCAAGTAATTGAAGAAGCTGATCAATAGAAGATGTCAAGTTTTTGGATAGTTTTCTTCCAACATGTCTAAGCATCTTCACTGTATCTCTACCATCATCACTCAGAACAATGCTATCAGTAGAACAAGTCATGTTTTGCACCACACACTCACACTAAAATTATGCACTTTAAAACCCTAAAAATTGTCAATTTACAACTCAACAAAATTCAATTTAAGAGCTTATAGCACATGCAATCAAAGACATAAATTAAGCGGTGAACTTAGAAACATATATGAGAGAAACTTATTAAACCCAGACCTTTTTCACATCTCCTTGTAGCACTAAAGGTCTTGTAGAATCATGAACGCAAACAACCTCAGAGTTAGAATCAATAAGCTGTAAAGAAAGGTAACTATGAATCAATAACCTGTAAAGAAAAGTGAAAACTAACATGAACAAAAAAATGCTTGCAGAAACTTCCCATAAAATCAAAAGTAGACTTCTATAGGAGCATGTAGTTGGATCTTCAACATCAATGTGTTTTAGCGTTTTAGATAAGACATAGGTTTTCATCTTGTTCTCTTTCGCCGCCGGCCAAGCACGGTCAAATTATTTTGAAGTTTTAGGGTTTTTGAACCCTAAATTAAAATAGGGATTCTATATGAGAGTAAAATGATAGTTGTTAGGCCATTCAGATTGGATTATTTTTAAAGGAAATAGAGGATAACTAGTCGAATTGAAGAGAAAACAATGGAAGCCGCTAAAGGTTTGAGAGGAAGCATGGTTGAAGGTGAAGGGTTGGAGAACGAGCCAGAATCGTGCTGAAGGATTTCATGTTTTTTTTGTTACAATAGCATAGTTAAATTTGTTTTAATTAAAAAAATAATAATTTAAAGAAAAGAAGTAAAAATAAGATAATTTAACTATAAAAAATAAAAAACAAAAAGAGAGGCAAAGTAAAATAGTTAGCTAAATTGGTGGGAAAAGAAAAATAAAAAATGATTAATTGGTTTGCTAACAAAAGTGTCTCTACTTTAGATAGAATTTTTGCAAAAACCATCTTGAATGTTGAAAAGTCCCGACAGTTAGTCAAAACTGTTGTGTGAAGTGTCGCAATTTACAAGTTGCGACAGTTGTATTACAATCGTCGTAATCCAAGTGTCGCAAATCAACTAAATTCTTGTAGTTGGAGTGGTTCACGATAATGGAAATCCTTTTCTGATTCAAAAGTATCTCTTTGAGGAAGGTTTCTTCGATGTTACGGCTACTCCTTTGGGAGCCAGTAAGTGCTTATTAGAATCTAAAATTCCTGGAGCTTGTCACGAGTTTGTTCGGCAATCCAAATCTTGGTGTGATTCTTGGTTTTTTTCTATTAAGCCTTGGTCTATCGGGGATGTTGATCCCGTGAGGTTTGCGGGGGTGAGATGTTTGGGATTACCGTGTTTTGCTTGGACCAAGGAAGCGTTCTGTGGTATAGCTAAGAAGTTTGGTTCCTTTATTAAAGTGGATGATGTTACCTTGAAGAATATTAGATTTGATGAGGCTAGAATCTATATCAAAACTAACTGGAGGTGTATCTTTAATGAGAAGCTGGATCTTGTTATCAATGGGGCTCCATTTTCAGTTGTTTTGTGTGAAGTTTTAATGGAACCTGGTTTAGATGTTCAGGGTGATGGCGTCTTAGATGACGAATCATTTGAGTCTTTGGTCTCTGATGAGGGTGATAGTGACCATTCTTGGATTCCTGGGGCTGATTCAGAAGTTGATGAGTCTTTTCTTAATAGTACGCAGGAGGGCTCTAGCTTCAAGGTTACTAAGGATAATTCTGTGGTTACAGGTAGTGGTTCAGGTTGCCTTCTTACACTTGTTTGTGATTCGTTGGGGGGAGAGGTTGGCAGGTCTATGGCTGAGGTTGTAGGGGAGGCTGAAGCTCAGGTTTTAGTCAATAGGGTGGCTGTTTTGGATTCTGCGCCTTTTGGTTCTACCAAACTTCTAGCTGTCGACTCTTCTGCCAATGCTTACATGTCTGACTCTAAAGTTGAGGTGGGCCAGGGTGTTATTTATGGATCAGACTTTGCTGGTTCGGATTCAGATTCTATTTCTTCCTCTCCTGTTGGGCCTGTGGGGTTTCTTTGTGGGCCTAAAAATAAAATGAAAAAACCCTTAATTGATTTTTACAAGTCCCAGATACCTTTTTCCCCTTCCTTCTATTCATATCTCATTAATGCCTCCCCTTCCAACCTGTTGAAGCGCTTGCCCCCTAAATCTAGGAAGTTTCTTTCCAATTCCGTGAGTGTTCCCCATGTTTTGCCTTCTATTGTGGAGGATGCTTCGCCGTCTGTTGTGGCTGAGAGCTTTTGTTCAGTTGATGAGTCTGATATTAGAAGATGCAATTCTAAATGTATAGATGAATTGGACAACGTTCCTCGTAAGGTGTTGGAATCAGTCAAATTGCTGGGTGTAGAAGTCGATGAAGATGAGGAAGCTTTTGAAGGGGTTATTAGAGAACTTGAGCTTCGCGACAGAACTCACTTCTCTGCTAGGAAGGTTGTAGACTAAGTTGGTAAATGATTTTTATGTCCTATAATGTGCGAGGGTGCAATTTACCTCTTAAAAGAAGGATTATTCGTAAGTCTATTTTGAAAGGTAATGTTGATTTTTGTCTTCTTCAAGAAACTAAGATGTCTAACATTTCTAATAATGTGGTTAAGAGTCTTTGGGGAATTGGGGATTGTGAGTGGTCTGCTTGTGCGTCTGAGGGTGCCGCTGGTGGTATTCTGACTATTTGGAGGAAATGGTTGTTTACCCCTGTTTCGTGCGTTAAGGGCTATGGCTTCATTTGTTCTACATTTGAGTGGATGAATAGCAGTTTGTTCATTGTAAATGTTTACTCTCCTTGCGGTCTTAGAGAAAAACGTCGTCTTTGGGCTGAATTAATTGATTTCAAAAACCGGAACCCTGGAGGTTATTGGATTATAGGCAGTGATTTTAACTCTGTTAAAAGTTCTGATGAGAGGAAGGGCAGTAGTTTATCTGGTTTGAGGGATTGTGTGGAATTCTGTACTTTTATCGATGAGTTGAACCTTATTGACCTGCCTTTCGTTGGTAATCGATTTACTTGGTTCAACTCTAATGGGGCGAGTTGTAGTAAGCTTGACAGGTTCCTTGTTGATGCGAATTTGATGGATTGTTGGGAGTTCAATGCTCAATATGTAGGTAAGCGTGACATTTCTGATCACAGATCAGTTTGGATCAAATCTACTAGCTCAAATTCTGGCCCTAAACCATTCTGGTTTTTCAATTGTTGGATGGAGCACAAGGACTTCAAGCCTTTCATCCGAGAAGTTTGGGAGTCGTTATCTTTTCAAGGATCTCCTTATTTTGTGCTTAAAGAAAAACTTAACGCCCTCAAAGCTCGTTTGAAACGGTGGAACGTCGACGTTTTTGGATGGCTTGACCTTAAGATTGATAATTCTATCAATGTGTTAAATGATATTGATGAGGCCATGGAAGGAAGTTTTGATGGTTTGTCTGACGGGGAAATTCAACTTAAAGGTGAAGCCCAAGAGCGTTTGTGGAGCACCCTTAGATTCAAGGAAAGTATGATCTTCCAAAAATCCAGAACAAAATGGTTAAAACATGGGGATTGTAACAGTAGGTTTTTCCATTCTTCTTTGAAGGTCAGAGCTAGTGGGAATTATATCGCGGTAATTGGTAAGGACCAGAACGCCATCCATGATCCTGTTCTAATTAAAAAAGGCTGCCTGTGCCTTTTTTAAGGCTAAATACTCCAAGGACTCGTTTAGTAGACCTGTTCTGAACCTTGATGATGTTAATAAGCTTAATCAGGAGGATTATTCTAGATTGGAAGCCCCTTTCAGTTATGATGAAATTCGTGCTGCTGTTTTTGCTTGTGACGGTAACAAGTCGCCTAGACCTGAAGGTTTCTCTTTCGGTTTCATTAAGGAGTGTTGGGATGTTGTTGGTTCTGATTTCGTTAATTGTTCGATTCATTTCTCTCATTCAGGTGCGATCCCGAAAGCTTTCTCCTCGTCGTTTATTGCTTTGATCCCTAAAGTAGATAGCCCTCTTTTGTTTGGAGATTTTAGGCCCATAAGCCTTGTTCGGTGTATTTCCAAAGTGATTTCCAAGATTCTTGCTTCTAGATTGTCCTCTATTATTTCCAGCCTTGTTTCTCTGGTTCAAATGGCTTTTATTCCTGGGCGTAACTTGCTGGATGGCGTGCTTCTCGCTAATGAGATTATTGACTTGGCTAGAAGAGACAAGAAAAGGTGTCTTATCTTCAAAGTTGACTTTGCCCAAGCTTACGATTGCGTTGATTGGAACTTTTTGCTTCATGTTCTTAGATCGATGAATTTTGGTCCTAATTGGATTAAATGGATTAAAGGGTCTGTATGTTCCTCTTTTGTTTCTGTTTTGATCAACGGTAGCCCCTCGACGGATTTCGAAGCGTTTAGAGGTCTTAAACAAGGAGACCCGATTGCTCCCCTCCTTTTTGCTCTTATTGCTGAACGTTGGCTGTCATGGTGAGAAGAGCGTTCAGGATTAATGCTTTATACGGATTTGGGTACAATGATGACGTCTCGGTTGAAATCCTTCAATTCGCCGATGATAATTTGCTGTTCTGTGATGGAGGATATAATAATTTATGGGCCTTTAAAACTATTCTTAGAGGTTTTGAAGCTGTTTCGGGATTAAAAATTAATTTCGCCAAAAGCTGCATTTTTGGGGTTGGGCTTGAACCGTCTTTTCTTAAAGCGGCTGAATCCTTCTTATTTTGCAGCTCGAGCACTCCCCCTTTCAAATTCCTGGGTGTAACTATTGGTGGTAATAATAGGAAAATGTCTTTTTGGAACCCGGTGTTGGACTCGTTAAAAGCTCGGTTAAACACTTGGGTGGGTAGAAACTTATCAATCGGAGGTAGGGTGACTTTACTCAACTCGGTGATTGTTAATTTGCCGTTACATTACTTATCATTCTTTAAGGCTCCTTCGAAAGTAATTAAAGATATTATTGCTTTACAACGGAGATTTCTTTGGTCCGGTTCGGTGGCTAAAAGTTGTATCACTTGGATCAGTTGGGATAAACTGTGCAATCCTATTGAGAAGGGTGGACTTGGTATTAAGAATATTGGGTGGTTTAACAAAGCTCTGCTGTCTAAATGGTTATGGAAGTTTGTCGCTGGTGGTAAAGAGATTTGGCGGGATTTCTTGAACCGTCGATACGGTAACCTTTCCTTCTGGGCGACTCACCCAGATTCTGATTCTTTTCCTACTCGTGCTTCTTTATGGATGAGAGACATTATCAGCATCAAACCAATTGGTCCCTCTTATTGTTTTCACGATGTTATGGCTGCTGTTCTAGGAACTGGGAAACATATTATGTTCTGGAATTCGTATTGGTGCGGGGAGCGACTTTTGAAAGATATTTTTCCTGATCTTTATCATGCTGCTAATGATAAAAATGGCTGTGTTCCTGACTATGGATCTTGGGTCCTTAACAGTTGGACGTGGGATTTTGCGAATCGGTGGAGGGATGACGTTGATTCTTTCTTGACCAACTCGCTGCAATCATTTCTGGCGCAATTTCAGGCGATGAAGGATGTCACGGATAAGTGGATTTGGAGACTGGACTCGACTAAGGTGTTCTCTGTTCATTCTTGCTATGATATGCTGATATCAGATTTTCTGAGATTTGATTTTCAAGCCTCCGATGCTCTGCTCCTTAAGGTTGTCTGGAAAACGCATGTCCCTTTGAAAATCAAAATTTTCTGCTTAAGATTGATTTGCAACAGACTCCCTTCTCGCGACAACCTCGCTAGTAAAGGTATTGTCACTTCTCCTCATGAGAAAGTGTGCGTAATGTGCTTTCACGAGGACGAGAATGTTGCGCACCTTTTCCTTAATTGCCCCAAGGTGGATCAGCTTTGGATTAAAATCACGGGTTGGCTTGGTTATTTGCCGGTGTTGTCTAACTCTATTACCGAACACGCTTTACGTTCGTTTTTGACGTTATTCGATAAGGGTAAGGAGTATATGAGTTGTTTTATTTGGATCATTACTTCTTGGTGTATTTGGAACACAAGAAATAATATTATTTCCAATGATGCTATTTGTGACGTGGAGGCCATTTTCAACAACGTTGTTACTCTCTCTTGGAAATGGTTGGAAATTGGTCGTAGGAGATGTAACTTCTATGATTGGATGAAACATGCTACAGATCACCTGTAATTTATAGGTTTTCATTTCTTGCTTCTTTGATTGGTGTTTTTGTATCGGGTTGGAGAACCCGTTTTTCTCCCTTTTAATACAAAATTGCTTATAAAAAAAATGAAACACCTGCAAATAAACGGGCAACACGTGGAACTATGGTTTTTAAAAGTAAAATAAATGGGATAAGGAGAGCAAATAAAATTAGTCTGGGAAAAAAGAAAAGATAATACGTGGAAGTTTTAACAAAGGAATTGGTTACAAGGAGAGACATAGGAAGAAGGAACAAATCACTAATGAGAATATAGAGTTAGACTTTAACATGAAGGAAAGAAGTATGGAGCAACTAAAAGAGAAGTTCAGTGGAGAAGTGAGCAGCACTTCAAGACCACCAGACATAATAGTAGAGGAGGAAACGATAGTGAAACCTGAGAGAGAGAACAAAGAAGGAGAGATGATTTAGGAGGGTAATAGGATTCTCCAAATGTAGGAGGAGGATATTATGGAAATAGAGAGAGTCCCTGAGACTCCTAGAGATATGTAAAGGTTCTTTAGGGCTTGGCTCGATATTTATTTCAAGTTAGTCATGATGAAAGAGCATTATATTTTTATGGCGTGGAACTACAGAGGCGCAACTAGCAATGAGTTTTTCAAAAATTGTAACCAGTCTGTTAGAAAACATAGACCTAGTATTGTACCATAATGGAAACGAGATGTGATCCTATTAAGATGATTAAGAGTTTCAACAAAATGGGATATGATAACTTGGCGGTAGAAGAAAATGAAGGGTTTACAGGAGTATCGAGGTGGCTTGGAATATATATAATATAAAAGTGGAAGAAGTGGAGAAGAGTCCTCAACATATCCATATGAAAATCAAAATTGAAGATGGAAAAGAGTGGTCCTTTACAACAGTCTATGCTAGCCCGAGTGAGGAAAGAAGGAAAGTGGTGTGGGATAGATTGATTACTTGACCACCCGAAGAATCTCATGCGTTCAGAGATACTGCTTTGGTATCATCGGAGAACCTTAGTGGATAAGGGACTGCTTCGACCACTCGAAGAATCTCATGTGTTCAGAGATACTGCTTTGGTATCATCGAAGAACCATAGTGGATAAAGGATTGCTTCGACCACCTGAAGAATATCGTTTATTGAGATACTGTTTTGGTATCATCAGAGAACCTTAGTGGATAAGGGACTACTTCGACCACCCGAAGAATCTTATGTGTTCAGAGATACTGCTTTGGTTTCATCGGAGAATCTTTGTTGATAACGGACTGCTTCGACCACCCGAAGAATCTCATGTGTTCAGAGATACTGTTTTGGTATCATCGGAGAACCTTAGTGGATAAGGGACTGCTTCGACCACCCGAAGAATCTTGTTTGATGAGATACTGCTTTGGTATCATCGGAGAACCTTAGTGGATAAGGGACTGTTTCGACCACCCGAAGAATCTCATGTGTTCAGAGGTACTGCTTTGGTATCTTCGGAGAACCTTAGTGGATAAGGGACTGCTTCGACCATCCGAAGAATCTCGTTTGTTTAGATACTGCTTTGTATCATCGGAGAACCTTAATGGATAAGGAACTGCTTTGACCATCCGAAGAATCTCATGTGTTTGTTGAGATACTGCTTTGGTATCATCGGAGAACCTTAGTGGATAAGGGACTGCTTCGACAACCCGAAGAATCTCGTTTGTTGAGATACTGCTTTGGTATCACCTGAGAACCTTAGTGGATAAGGGACTGCTTCAACCACCCGAAGAATCTCATGTGTTCAGAGATACTGCTTTGGTATCGCAAAAAGCCTTAGTCTATAAGGTATTGCTTCGACCACCCAAAGAACCTCAAGTTATTCATTTAAATTGGTACTCTGCTATCCCATTTTGTTATCTCTCACTTCATTCCTGCATTTCACTTTACTTTTTTGTCAGACAAATTTTGGGGTCTTCTTGTATCTAATTGACTTCTACCCTAAAAATGAATGTCATGCAACAGTTCATTCTCTCGGGTTCAAGACAATTAGATAGGGGTATCTGTCATACCCAAATTTGTCCTACCTTTTTTCACTTTTCTTATAACAAATAATTGTGTTGCTTGATGACATTCCTCTAGATGATCATTTGGCCTTCGGCCATGATCCTCTAAAAAGTTAGGTCATAGAGTTTTTGTTTGTGTTTATTGTGATCACAGGCTCCTGCAAAATATGTTGAATTTAAATGTCCTCATTTTCATGATCAAGCAGTCAAGACAAGATCAACTGCTCAAGCTATGAGACTGGTTCTTTTCAAGGGCATATGCAAGTAAAGTTTCAAAGATCTCTTGTCATAACCAATACGTGATCAAGGCATAATTTGAATGTGTTACAAAGTGACAATCAAATCCTCAAGTTGTCTCGAGATCATATTTAAATGGTTAAGTTGTGTTTGTTCAAGTTATGATGAATTAAAGGCCATGTTTCGAGTTTATGCAAGTCATGATTAGTTCACTTTCAAGTTGTGTTTTGAAATAAATTATAAAGCTTATTTTCAAGAATAGTTTTATCCACATGGTCACTCATTTCTAAAGGCAAGTTTCTAAGATCACTTGGAAGTTTTTATCCATGAATAGATAATTTTCAAGACATGTTTTACAAGCCATAATGTAATTCTATCAAGTCACTTTGAATGAGAACCGTTCAGGTCAAGTTGGTAAATAGTTTTGGAAAGTGAAAGAACTAAGAGTTCTTTCATGTAAAACCAAGAATTTTTTTAAAGCTTCATTATGTGAATTCAAAGTAATAAAGCTAGCCACAAAGCTACAAGTGGAAGAATCCTACAAGATGGTACAAATTCTCATAAGTTTCAAGTACAAAGGTCTACAAGGAAATAAATACACAAGTTTTCTCATGGTACAAAAGTTACACGATGCAAGAGCCAAAATATTCAAATTGAGTTCAAATGGATACAAGACTCAAGCTAATTTCAAAGCAGGTCCAAAATATTCAGGAATTCTTTGGATCACAAGAGCAAGAACATCAAATTCATTAATTAAAATCCATAAGGTCACAAAGATACAAGGAACAAGCTTGTTTGCAATAGGAACCACATGAAGTACAAGCTTAAATCCTACAAGTCCTAGGCCTAAAAGATGTGTAACAAAGAGCCAAGTTTCAAAGCCAGATGCCTTTCTCTTAATGTCATTATGTGCTCCATGGTTGTATAACTGTGTGCTGCGAAAAAGGAGAATGATCAGACTTACTAATTATCCACACCATATCATCATGTTAACAATACGGAAATACATGAGTAATCATATGCCACATCCTAAAAGAAAAACTTGGCTAAACATCCTCACACCAATACATCATGACTTACAAAATAGATGAAAATATGAGGAAGCAAGTCGTTCTAATTTAGCAGTCCAAGTAATGCCATACCAATCCCAAGCAATGAGCATCCTTTGATGCACCTCCAACTCCAAATATGATTTCCATACCAAATAGCTTTCCTCCAAGCTCACACACATGAAAGATTATGAAGCATGGTTAGACACACAAGAAGAAGGATACACAATGCATATCAATGGCTTCTTAATTGATGAGTCCAAGCCTTTGAGGTTGGCATCAATTTTGGTAAAACTAACTTGACAGAAAGATGTTGGACAAGATGTCCTAACATGCTGAACTAATTACAGGTTAAGGTGTTAGACAAGATGTCATATTGTCATATCCCAAATTTTGACCACTAAAAGTTTCCCATCATTGTGCAAATCATCATCACAATATGGGTGAACCATCATGCCTCACCAAATGCCTCAAGGGTTGTTAGGCATTCACTACAATCAAAATTAGGGTTTTAAGCCCTCTCAGAGCCTTAGACAAAGGATCAATCAAGGAATGACATGATCTTCAACTTGTCTAAACTCTCAAACATCCACAATGGATCAAGAGGACTCCCACTTCAAGGATTAAGCACAAGGTTGCTCCCTTCTAGGCGGATCAAGCTTCAAGATCGACAGTGTCACCAAATTGGGGTTTTGGTCGACCAGGGCCTCCAGATGGAAAATTTTCATCTGGGAACAGGCCAATGATAAAAAACACAACCTAATGTACTCCATGGAACCTCATGGACCCATTCATCAAGTCAATTTTGCCTCAGGGAATGAATACATCAAAAATCAGGAATTAGGGTTTCTTGACCTAATTCACCCCTAAGTTGACTTTTAGGGCAAATCATGAACCAAGACCTCAAGAGAGGGTTTGAGGGTCTCTAATGAACTATATTGATCCATTTGGAACAATGGATTAATCCAAGAAGCTTGAGCAATAAGTCTCAATTTCATCTGCACCACAATTAGGGTTTCGCAAGGAAAGTCAACTGTAACTTTGACTTTTGACCAGGACATGCTCCCAAACCCTAGGACATGCCCCAATATACCCTATGACACCCATGGAACATGTCCATTAAGTTGGATTTAGGTCAAGGACATGATTTCCTGAAGAATTGCACAATTTGGAATTCATTTGATAAAAAGTCAACTGTGCACAAAAGTCAACTTTGACTTTTTGAGATTTTTCACCAAAATGGATTTTTAACCCTAAAATGATGTTAATGTATGATTTGAATCATCATTCATCAATAAAAATCAAGAAGAGTTGGATAACTTGTAAAAGGGGTAACCATAAAACTTAGAAATTTTTCTAAGTTATGGAAAAAGTACCACTAATACACTAACTTTGGAGGATCATAACTCCTAAACCACATGGCCATTTTTTCTCATCCAAAGATGGATTTGTAGCCCTCATTACCCTCTACAAAAACTTCAACTAGACCTAAATCCAAATCATTAAGGATTTTGAGTTATGGAGTGATCAAAATCAAGAAATCACACTTTGTTCCAACACTTAGTGAAAATTTCACTAAGTCAGATTTTGCTTCACTTTTTGCTAAATGTAGAGGGATTTTTCACTTGGAATCAAAAGAGATCAAAACCAAACTTGTTCAAACAGTTGTTATATCATGTAAGGGCTTTCCAAAATGGCCAAGAACATTGCCAAATTCCATTTGAGTCATGAGATATGATATTGGAAAGTTGCCTTGCTGAAATCTATCAAAGGCAAGGCAGAATTTGCAACTTTGCTCGATTTGCCAAAATCAGCCAAATTCAAATGCTCCTATCCACCTGGACACATCTGAGGATTGAATCTAAAGGGGACAATCACTGAGCCAAGCCTCCAAAGTCCATGGAACAAGAAATAGCATGTTGAACCTAGAATGGCCAAAATAGGGACAAGACTCCAAATTTGGATTGAAGCATTCAATGGAAGCATCAAGGTGGCATGGACTGAGCCATTCTCATCTGAAATCAGTCAAGACTTATCCAAGACCAAGGGAACCAAAGCTCTGTGCCCCAACCTCTAGTCAATGGCTAGAGGAGACTTGCATTTCCATTGGACAACATTGGCCAAACCTACTTACCAGCTGCCATTCACTATTCCTTGCAAAACAAACTTGCTCTACTATAAATAGAGCTCAATTGTGATCAGTTTGAGTACACCAAAGCCATCAAACAAATGCTTTCCTCAAAATCTCTTCTTTCACTCCAATTTTTCCTTCTAAGGCAAGTCACTATCGGGTTTTGAGTTTGAGAGCAATTCCAACCAAACCAATCACTCACACACCTCACATACATCACATATGAGCTGATCAAACACTTAGATCACTTCTGAAACACCAATTTCACAAAATCACCAGCTGGTTGCTCAAATTTTCAATCAAGTTGCAGCTGAAGTACCATAAAGTGATCCAGCCAATTTCAATCAAGTCCAACCATTCAAACACACTCCATAGGGTGTAGGGAAGCTGTTCAGATCATCACCACTCATCTGTAACACCTCCAAATCAAAAATCACATTGCACTTGCTGTCACGGCTTAGAGGTAAGCACAAACTTGGTCATCTCTCAATCTATGCATATTTCCTCGCACAATAATTTGGCCATATGTTCATAATCATGCATGGAATGTTTTCCCTCAATTAATTGAATTGTTTAAATCGTGTATCAAAAATCCTAGCTTTCATGCAGAAATTAGGGTTCTTGAGGATTTTTCATGATTTCTTGTTTATGTTTAATTTAAATGAAATTAATGGACATAGACATGATCGTGAGGTTGAGACGAGCATAATGATATGTGGATTGCATGTTATAATCAAGTATTCAGTGAGATTGGATAGAAAATGCAAATCTGGGCAAGGCAGAACACGCGCGTGTTCTTGGCCCATGTTCTTGGCGCCATATTCATAAATTCAAATATTTGAATTTTGTGATTTTATTTAATTGATTCAAAAATTAATTTCTCTCTGAGTTTTAATGATTTTGAGTTGATTCTTTTTTTAATAATTCACAAAAATGTTAAAATATTTTATTTTATCAAAAAATCCCAAAAATATTATTTATTTCATATAATTGATATTTTTGCAAAGAATTAATGTTTTAATTGTTTTTTGACATTTTAAATATTTTTTCTACATTGATTTTGCAACTTTTAATGCTTTCTAATTATTTTGTAGGTAAATACTTAATTTTTGAAGCAATAATCCAAAATCACAATTTGTTTTTCACATGTTAAACAATTTTGATCATTTTAATTGAATTTTTATTCAATTAAATACATTTTTGAAAACAAATTAGGGTTTTTGGATTAATTCAACCCTCATAAATTATTTTCAAAACACTTTGGGCCTCTAATAGAGTGTAAGACCCAATCCTTTTTTGACCAAATCATTTTTGGGCCTTAGTGTATTGTATAAGTCCCGATACCGTAAAAAAAAAACAAACGCCGCGATCGTCGCCTTTCAAAATAACCTCTGGGCCTACCCTCGAGTAGTAAGACCCATTTCTTTTCTTAAAACTCATTTGGGCCTCTATTAGAGTGTAAGACCTAATCCCCTTTTAACCAAAATCACTTTGGGCCTCAGATATTGTATAAGCCCCTATGCGTTAAAAGAAAACCTCGGCGCGATCGCCATTTTAAACGGAAAACTCATCTGGGCCTACCCTCGAGTAGTAAGACCCATTTCATTTCTAAAAACCTTTTGGGCCTCTTGAGAGAGTGTAAGACCCATCCCTTTGTACAGAAAACATTTTGGGCCTCAGTCACTTGTATAAGTCCCTCTGTACAAATTCAAACAGTGCGCTCACTGATAAAACCCCGGGCCTCTCCTTGAGCTGTAAGCCCCAAATCTTTCTTTTTCAAAGCACTTTCTCCTTTTTGAATATACTGTTGCTTTCAATCTTTCTTTGTTGAACAACTAACCAAACAGCATGGAAGCTCTACAACCGAGTAAGTGGTTATCGCTTTCATTTACCGTTTTCATATACATATAACTGTATTGTGGAGCTGTTTCACTGTAAGTCTTCTTTCATAAACTCATATCAACTGTGTAATAATAGTATAGATATTTCGAGTTTCCCCGGCAACTACGTCTAGAACTAGGTGACGCCGTTTCGTTTATTCATAGAAATAGACAACTAGATCCCCAATAGGATCACCAGATACATTCTTCTCTTCGGCTGTCCTCATTAGGAATTATCAAGAAACTCTACTCCCAGAGATGAATGTATTCTCCGTGAATGGCATCTTTGAGTTTCTTCCAAATTCTCGAACTTTCCTGACTTTGATCTATTCTCGGTGAATAGCATTGCCTTGAATTTCTCGGGGTTTAGGGGACCCACGGGCTTCTTAAAAGCATCGGCCTCCTCTTGGGCATCGTACAAGGACCCACAGGCTTCCTAAAAGTATTCACAGCCTCCTCTTGGGCATAGTACAAGGACCCTACGGCTTCTTAGAAGTATTCACAGCCTCCTCTTAGGCTTCGTATAATGATCTCTTCCTTCGGGAATGATAGCCTTCTCTTGGGCTTAGTACAAGGACCCGTCGGCTTCTTAAAAGTTTCCAGCCTCCTCTTGGGCTTCGTACAAATTGTCCCGACGACCTCCTAGAGATATAGGAACGGAACCCAGTCATCTTCATAAAACAGTCCTTTCATAGAATCTACTACTGTTTCTCAAAGCATAGTACGAGAGATAAAACCCTAGACTTGGACAGTCTAACTTCCTTGAGTCTCAAAGACATTCTCAAGTGACCCCTTCGTTAAATAGGAAGGAAACCCGTAGACTTGGACAGTCTCAATATCCTTTGGATTTCCCGCTTCCTTAAAGAACAGGAATAACCCAGATCCTTGAATCAAATCCCTGAGTACAATGTTGCTCATATAAGAACTGATTTTCTCTTTCAAATTCAGTATACTGGACCTGTCACTTAACTGGAATAGTCGCCATAGCCTCCTCTTAGGCTTTGTATAAATGATCCTTCTCCAGTGACGTTTAGCCTCTCTCTCGGGCTTTGTACGAGACACATAAGAGACTCCCTCGTTGAGTCAATAACCCCTTTTGCCTCCATCTCGGGCTTTATACGAGATACAAAAAGGTTCTTATTGAGCCAAATAAACGATAGCCTCCATCTCGGGCCTTATACGAGATACCAAAAGATTCCCTCGTTGAGTCAAAACCTTTTAGCCTCTCTCTCGGGCTTTGTACGAGACATATATCAGCCTCCTCTTAGGCTTTGTATAAGAAAATAACTGGTTAATCCAATTAAACTTTTAGCATCAAAGTTGTGCCTCGTTCACAATACACAAACATCAACAACTTCTTCCTCTTCATCTAATCGCTGTAAGCGACAAGTCTCTGGATCATCTACATCCATGCCACTGTCCCTCTTTTAGCATGAGAAATTCCTAAGGAAAGATAACATTGCTCTACACTGAGTTAAAGTCTTCCCCTTCAGGTTAAAACCCCCTATAAAGGAAATTATGGCATTGCTAGGATCCGCGTATCCCGGTTAAAATAATTCTCCTTTATAAATAGTTGTGACATACAACTCCCCCTTTAGAGATGACAAATTCTCTCTAAAGTCGAGGTCCTGCAGCTTCACGTCTTGGGCTTTGAACAAGACACAAATAGACTTTTCAGCTTCATATCTTGGGCTTTGAACAAGATACAAACTACCTTTCGTTTCACGTCTTGGGCTTTGAACAAGACACCAAAAACAACCATTTCCTCCCATAGAACAGGAGGAACTACGAACGCTCTGATTTCCCTGTTTCGGTAAACGGGAATACGTAGGCATAAGATCGGAAGAAAAGATCTTAGCGAGCACAAGCAACAAAAAACCCAAATCCCATATCTCCATCAATTAAAAGCAGTAATTCAAAAAGCATAAGTCCTAACATCCTAATCCTTGTTCCCCGCCAAAAACCTGTCATTATGTTAAATAGCACAAGAAAGGCCCCCCCACATTGATAGCATTCGTAACCTAACAGACCGCTGTTTAAACTCAGTATGCAAAGCAGGGTTAATTGGAGACATCTATTTCCCTTCCTTCATCAGCTCATAATAGGATAAAAAATGAATCGACCTGTAGTTGTTACGCGATACTACCCTCATTTGAGGCTGGTGATCTATTCTCGATGAATGGCACTTACTCTAAGATTGCTCTACAACTCGCTGGCGATTAGCTTGTTGTTTTACTTTCTTGGGAGGAGCTGATGATAATGAGTACAGGTACAAAAATCACCCTAGTATAAACCTTTGGGGATGGGTAGAGCCTTGACTTCATGACAACGACCCTTTGACCCCATGTTTTTTCTATGTTTTTGTGTGCTGCATTCATGCATTCATTTAATAACACATTAAAAAAAAAACTTCTCTTCTAGTCTCTCTGTTTTTCAAAATAAACTAAGACTGTGATTGCAAATATCAGAGAAAAGGATTGCACTAATGGATTTTGGTAGAAGGAGAACTCACCAGTATACCTTCAAGGTTCCAAAACTAGAGGATTTGAGAAGGTTAGCGAGGATGATCACTAACCCAGAGGCTTTTAGAGCCAAGCACGGAGGTTTACTACCACTGTTAAGAGTCCATGTGATTGAGGGAATCATGGATGCGCTCATTCAATTCTACGATCCGGTTTATCACTGTTTCACATTTCTGGATTACCAGCTTGCACCAACGCTGGAGGAGTATTCTCACCTGATCGATCTACACATTACGGATCGAGCTCCATTTTCTGGACTGGAAGAAATTCCAAAGAATCAGACTATTGCAAGAGCAATTCATTTGGACGAGTCTGAGGTCAGGGCTCACCTAACCACTAAGGGTGGCATCCAAGGTTTGCCAGCCCAGTTCTTGACAAAGAAAGCCTTGTACTTCGCCAGTATAGGAAACGTGACTACTTTTGAAAGCATCTTTGTCTTGCTCACCTACGGGTTATTTTTGTTTCCTAACATCAATAACTTCGTCGATATTAACTCCATTAAGGTTTTTCTCATTGGAAATCCTGTGCCGACTTTGCTCGCAGATGCGTATCATTCTGTACACTTGGGAAATTTGTACAGCGGAGGGGAGATCACATGCTGTGTACCTCTGCTTTATAAATGGTTTATCTCTCACTTGCCCAAGTCTGTTGCTTTTTGGGATTGCAAGAGTGCCTTACGTTGGTCGCAGAAGATCATGTCTCTTACCAACTCTGATATAGATTGGTGTAATAGGATTTATGAGGGAATCAGGATCATTGACCGTTGTGGAAATTTCCCCAACATACCCCTTATAGGAACTAAAGGAGGAATCAACTACCATCCGATATTAGTTCGCCGTCAATTTGGATACCCGATGAGACACATCCCACTGGGTGTTCATTTGGAAGGTCTTTTCTTCAAAGAAGGAGAAAACGACAGAGCACTAAAGATGGAAATAGTGCACGCTTGGAAGCATGTTCTTAAGAAAGGACGAGAGTCTCTGGGAAAACCAGAATGTGTCTCGGTGGAGCCTTACCTCCATTGGGTACAAACTAGAGCTCTCAAGCTAAAGATGCCTTATCCTCGTTACGGAATTCTTCCGCCGAGGGAATCTGTCATGTACTTCATGACGGAAACTGAAAAGCTTCAGGTTACTCTCAACAAAGTTCAACGGGAGAGGAGGTCTTGGAAGAACAAGTACCGCACCCTCGACGTAGAGTGCATCAAAATACAACAATTACTAAAAGAGAAAGACGCTCTGATTGAGATGTTGGAGCAACATGCTGTAGATAATCAGGATGACCAAAGGAATTTGCTTGCTCCTTTCACTTGGCAAAGGAATGACAACCCGACAACGGCCCAAGAGCCCCGGTCAAAGAAAAGGAAGATACCAGAATCAGCACCTGATTTCTCTTCAGAGAGGACTCAGTACCCATTAGTTTAGGTTTCTGTTTCTGCACTTTGTAATCTACTGTATTTCCACTTCTGTAATCTTTTGAATTTCAATAAAAAAAGGGGTTTCCCCACTGTTTGATATTTGCAATCTAATTGTCGAAGTTTATTTTGATTAAACAAAGAAAAACAATTAATATAATCATTTCATTCATCATTCTCACATCGCGTATTCTTCTTCCCTACGAATCTCACGTTTGTGTCTCGGTTCTAGAGTCAAATTGTCTCATTCGTACAATACTCGGGCCAATCGTCAAAAAAAGATGGATGATCTTGAGGAAGAAAATAGAGAGTTGAAAGAAGAGATCGACGCTCTGAGAGAGGATATGAGAAAGCTTCGTAACGACATGCAAGCCATGGCAGAAGCTCAGCTACAAAGAACTGTGATCTCAGAGATCACCTCAATGCCCGTAGTGGAGAGGTATGATCCTAGGTATCAGATACCGAAAGATCGTCCTTGGGGCATGCCTGTTAACTATATCTCGGAAGGATATGTTCCGCCGATCACTGAAGATCAGGGAATCACAACAGAAGCCACTGGGCCTGAAGGTTACAAACTTCGGGAAAGCGAAGATGCCAGGGGCATACTGAAGACTCCTGAAGGTTACAAACTTCGTGAAACGCCAAGACTCACTGCCGTAGTCACGGTACCACCCCCTGTGGTGCACACTGTCCCGGAAGGACAAATTCCACCACTATGTTCGATAGAATGGATGAATTCCAGGAACAGTTCTTGGAAATGCAGAAGGAACTGCAGGCCATTCGCGGTCAGGATTTATTTGGAAAGGACGCCGCAGATCTCTACTTGGTCCCAAATGTGAAAGTCCCGCACAAGTTCCAAGTGCCCGACTTTGAAATATATAAGGTTAACTCTTGCCCTCAGAGCCTTCTGGTGATGTACGCTCGGCGGATGTCAGATCAAATGGAGAATCAGGACCTACTGATTCACTACTTTCAGGATAGTTTAACCGGTGCCGCACTCAAATGGTACATGGGTTTAAATCGTACTACGATCAGTACATTCAGAGATCTTGGTACTGCCTTCGTCGAACAATACAAATACAATTTGGACATGGCACTCGACAGAGATCAACTCAGATCGATGTCGCAAAAGGACAAGGAAACCTTTAAGGAGTATGCTCAAAGGTGGCGTGAAATCGCCGCTCAAATTTGTCCACCTCTTGAGGAAAAAGAGATGACAAAGATCTTCTTAAAGACCTTAAGCTCATTTTACTATGACCGAATGGTTGCCAGTGCGCCTAGTGATTTCACCGAAATGGTCGGCATGGGCGTACGTCTTGAGGAAGCCGTCCAAGAAGGACGTTTGGTAAAAGACACTGGATCGACGAGCGGTACTAAAAAATATGGTAGTGCTTTCCCTAAGAAAAAAGCGCAAGATATTGGGAATATCTCTCTCAGAAAACAAAGACGACGTTATCAACTGGTAGCAGTTGTGACTCCTGCTATCAACCATGCGTCTATTCCTACGAATCAACCTCAGGTTGCGCAGAGCCAACCTGACCAGCAAAGGACACAACAGCCTCTTCAGCAGGCTCGTCCTCCATATAACAACAACCGTACAACACGGCCACCCGGATTTGATCCTATACCCGTGACGTATGCATAACTGTTTCCATTACTACTGGCTAAGGGGTACATTCAGACTAAATCTCCTCTTACAGTACCGGAAAATCTGCCTTTTTGGTTTAAGGTGGATCAAACATGCCCTTATCATCAAGGAGGTTCAGGGCATAACATAGAGACTTGTATCAATTTCAAGTCCGACGTGCAAAAACTTGTTAGGAGCGGGGTCTTATCCTTCAAGGATACGAATCCTAATGTTCTCACAAACCCGCTCCCTCAACATGAGAAGGCTGCAGTCAATTTGATAGAAGGAGAGACTAACAATGTCTATCAAATTTACGATGTACTCTTGTTGAAAACCAATCTGGTTAAGATGCATTGTAGACAAAGTGGATATGGCCATGTGCCACCTCATAATTATCATCAGTGTGATATCTGCTCTAAAGACAATCAAGGATGTTCTGTGGTGCAAGCAGCCCTACAGGAACAAATGGATGTTAGATGGATCCAAGAGCACCGAGTTCGTGGAGTTAACATGGTCTACACGAATTCTAACGTCATTCAGAACCACGACATTCGTGCAATGAATGCCAACTTGGTGGAAATGCACTCAAGGCAAAGCCAGTATCATAATCTGCCGCAGCACGATTACAGTTCTTGTCTGATTTGCTCGGTAAACAAACAGGGATGCTCTTTCATACAAGAGGCCCTCCAGCGTCAGATGGATCTTGGATGGATCCAAGACTACCATGATAGGAACTCCTATCAAATCAACATGGTTCAGATCTTCGATATTCACGTAATGAATACCAACCTGGTAGAGTTACATTCTGAACAGGTCCGACTCGGATTCTTAATATCACATGACTATCAAAGTTGTAAAGCGGGTTGCGAAAACGATCGAGGTTGAACCCTTGTCCAGGAGGCACTTCAGCACTTGTTAAATCATTGGTGGATGCCAATCTACATGGATGAAGATACTCAACAGATTAGTATCAATAACAGAAACCCCACTCGGCGTCAGAGTCAGGATGTCCGATCTGTGGAAGCTAACCTAGTGAGGTTACATTGTATTCAAAGTGGGCGTGGCCAGTTGCCACCACATAACTATGACAGTTGCGGCGTCTGTTTGGAAAGTAGCCAAGGGTGTTACCTTGTGAGAGCAGCTCTTCAGGGTCAGGTCGATCATGGAGAAATTCGTCCATATCCGGGTTCTGGACCCACCAACTGGTCACCGAACTACCTTGCCGGGCAAGTTGAGGATGTTTTCACGATCTCTGGTCATCACAGGACCAGGGATGTTTTTGCCATCACCCCTCTACTTGACGAATCTAAGGTTCCCAACCGGGAACGAATTGAGATTACTTACGATGGTCAGAAAAATCAGAAAGTTCCCATAGTCATCTATCTGCCGGGACCATTACCGTATAAATCAACTAAGGCTATCCCTTACAAATACGGTGCAACAATAATTGAAAATGGAAAGGAAATTCCATTACCCTCCGTCGTGAACATTGCAGACATCGGTCGTGTAACACGGAGTGGTAGAATCTTCAACCGAGGAGTTGGGGAACTTAACAAGGAAAAGGAACTTCAGACAGAAGCTCCCGATCCATCAGTCGGTCAATCCAGTAATTCCGACCTTTCGAAAAATAATGATGAGATGCTGAAGCTCATCCAAAGGAGTGAATATAACATTGTTGATCAGCTGTTACAGACTCCTTCAAAGATCTCGGTATTATCACTGTTACTCAGTTCAGAAGCCCACAGGGAGGCTCTACAGAAAGTCTTGGAGCAAGCCTTTGCGGAACAAGATGTAACAATCAGACAGTTCGATAGCATTATCTCTAACATCACTTCCTGCAACAATTTGGGATTTAGTGATGAGGAATTACCCGAAGAGGGTCGCCGTCATAACATGGCGCTCAACATTACAGTTAACTGCCAGGACGATGCTTTAGCCAGCGTATTGGTAGACACAGGGTCAGCCCTGAATGTTATGCCGAAGTCCACTTTGATGCAATTATCATTCAAGGGCCCTCTGATGAGAGTCAGCGAGGTTGTCGTCAAAGCATTCAACGGATCCAGAAAAATGGTTATCGGCGAAGTTGATCTTCCCATAACAATTGGTCCTCACACTTTCCAAGTCACTTTCCAGGTCATGGATATCCGGGCAACGTACAGTTATTTATGAGGAAGACCTTGGATACATCAGGCTGGAGCGGTTACTTCGACCCTCCACCAAAAGCTAAAGTTCGTTCAAAACGATCAACTTGTCACGGTTTGTAGGGAACAAGCCTTGCTTGTAAGCAACTTGTCATCATCTACTGGTATAGAACCCAAGGAGGTTATTGGAACTCAGTTCCAAGCACTGTTGGTAAGCGAGAACAATCAGTTCAAAGGAGGAACCTCGATTTCCTCATACAAAGATGCTATTAAAGCGGTCGAGAGTACCGATACGACAGGATGGGGGCAGCTTGTCATTCCCATTGACAATAAAACAAAGAAGGGTATTGGTTTTTCTGCAACCTGTACCCGGATAGCAGCCAACGATGAAAGTCTTCATTCCCTTCAAAACTTATTCCACAGTGGAGGTTTTCTTCACCCAGTGTCTCAGACAGTTCATGCTATCAATGAGGAAGATCCCTCTGACACAGATGAAGAATGGAAGTCCTACCTTAACAAGGACGGTTATATGTCTCAGGAAGAGGTGACTATGCCTTTTTGCTTTCCTACAGAAAGTCTGAGATTTATACCAAGATCAGATGTCGAAATGATCTACGGGGATTGTGATCCGGAAGGATGCCGCGCTCCGCCAAATTCATTAGAGGAAGACACTCCGATGAAAGACAATTTTGACTACACTTACTATGGCCCAATGGATGGTCTGCCAATGTGGCAACCTTACCCAGGAAACTTGAGGCAAGAAAGTCATCCGAGTAATGAAACTCAGTTGAGCATCATTGAACAAAATACCTGTGTCCCCACCATGCCATGGGATCAACACTCAGGTCATTCAGAAACTATTCAACAGGAAGATGAATTCGCAATGTTTGCAGGACTTGAATTCATCAACTATGCTTTTCCCGAGGTCAACGTCATTGAGAGAGATGACTCCTCCAGTTCCAAAGAAGTTTGGGACACTCTGGGAGAACCAAGTGGAAAATTCGACTATATGGTCAAGTACACCGCTCCCGAAAGCTCTCGTATCAGGCTCGAGGATATCCAGGCAACTGGATGGGGAGATCTACCTGAGAGTACAAATGCTAGGCAAAATGCAACTGAGGAATTCTCCTACGACAATTTTGCCTGGGAGACAGATTCCTGTTATTTCCTTGGTTTTATGGTTGGCATTATTTTGCTAAAACTCATGTAGTAGCAGATGTTGAATGAAGATTACTCTCTGTTCAACATGTCGAATGAAGATGTTCCATAACTGCTCATAGGACATCGCGCTGTGAAGTTAGGTTTTATTGCAGATTCTGTTACAATGATTTGTAACTGAATATTCTGTGAATAATTGGTTATCCTATGTGGCATCCAAAGCTTTTTTGGATTAGGGTTATTTGTTGGTTTTCGGATTTGCTGCTGTTTCTAATTATGGAGACATAATAGGAAACTTTGGAGTGAAGACCTATTTTATTGGAGTTATTTTTGCAGATTTGTGAGCAGTCTAATTGCTGCGTCTTTGAAGCCCAAATTCAGTCTAGATTTCAAGCTATAAATAGACTGATGTAAACCTAGTTTTAGATGTCGAACTTACATGTATTTTTAGGGTTGTGTGCTTGTGTTTTGTGAGCCTAACAGGTATCTTATGATAACAGTATAAGGACTGTAGTGTAAGTTGTGTAAGGTTGCTCAAAAGCTTTTAAGCATTGAGTAGCTGTGTGTTAATTCTCATAAGCTGTGACGTATTGAGAATTTGTGTTTCGACCATTGTTATTTATCTTGTAAGGAACCAGTCACGGGTTGTGATTGAAGAGGGATTTGAGGAGGGCCTCATAACTAGGGGAGTCTTAGGTAGAAGTCATAGGAAGGGTAGTGATTAAGTAAGCTGATTGAACCGGGTGTGGTTATCAGTGAATTGATACTATCGAATATTGATTTCATCCCTGGCTTGGTAGCCCCCAGATGTAGGATAGTTAGATCCGAACTGGGTTAACAATTTCTGGTGTTCTTTACATTTTATGCACACTTTTGTATTGAGCTTGTTCATTGTTGTTGTGTATCAGTGTCTCGACATCTCGATGGGACATCTGATATATAAGCCAGAATTTCAATTGGAATCAAGAGCTTGCACCCTTTGTTGTTTCTGGGTGAGATTCAGGGAAGGTACTTTCTGGTACAATGGACAAGGATGGAGGAGCTCTGAATAAACCACCTTTGCTGGATGGCTCTAACTATGAGTATTAGAAACCTAGGTTGATAGCCTTCATCAAGTCCATGGATGATCAAGCATGGAAAGCGGTTATCAAAGGTTGGGAGCCTCCAAAGGTAAGAGATGGAGAAGGAAATCTTACTGATGTTCTGAAGGAAGAAGAGGACTGGGATGATGCTGACTACAAAGGATCTGTTGGAAATTCTAAAGCCATGAATGCATTGTTCGAAGGTGTCAACAGAAATATCTTCAGGCTGATTGAGCATTATACTATTGCCAAAGAGGCTTGGAAGGTCCTGAAAGTTGCTCATGAAGGGACCTCAAAGGTGAAAATGTCAAAGCTTCAGCTTCTCACTAGCAAGTTTGAGAGTTTGAAGATGAAAGAGGATGAGAGCATTCATGATTTTCATATGAACATTATTGAGATAGCTAATGCCTCTAGTGCCTTAGGAGAAAAGATGTCTGACAGCAAGCTGGTCAGGAAGATTCTCAGGTCTCTTCCTAAGAGATTTGATATGAAGGTTACTACCATAGAGGAAGCTCAGGACATTGACAAGATGAAGGTGGATGAGCTTATGGGATCACTCCAAACTTTTGAGTTAGGACTCGGTGAAAAAGCTGAAAAGAAGAAGAGTATAGCATTTGTGTCAAGTGCTGATGACTCAGATGATGAAGGAAAATTGGTCAAAGATGAAGATGTGTCTAAAGATCTGGTATTACTTGGTAAACAATTTAACAAAGTGTTGAAGAGGATTGACTGGAAGTCGAGAGCTAATGCTCAGAACAAGTCACTCGACATCAGAAAGAATAAGGATGGAGGGAGAACAGAAGAAGGGCCTATCCGTGTCTTGGTCAGAAGGAGAGTCTGAGAGTGATATTGAAGAAGAATCAGCAAAATTGGTGACAGCTTTGACTGGAGTATGTAAGGCTGATGAAGAAACTTCTTGTGGATCTGACTCTGAAAAAGAATCTTATGTTGGAGAACTTACTAAGGAAGAAGTATTCTCAGGGTTTTCAGAACTGTGTATCAAGAATGAAGAAAGGTGCCAGATTATATTAGAGCAGAAGATCTTGATAGCTTAACTGGAAGCTGAGAAGGAAGAACATCTATCAACCATTGCTGATCTGAAGGAGGAGATTGAATGGTAAAAGTCAAAACTTGACAATATGACCAAATCTATAAGAATGCTGAACAATGGTACCACGCAGCTGGATGAGATCATTCAGAATGGGAAAGAAGCTGGAAATGTGCAAGGCCTTGGTTTTAACAATCAAGCAGAGACTTCCAAGAAGACTGTATTGAAGTTTGTTCCTCAGAAAATAAAGCAAGAAGTGGAGATGTCAAATCACATGTTTCAACATCAGAAGAAAAGAGTTTGTAGATCAAAGTATAAACCATGGAGATGCCATTACTGTGGCAAGATTGGTCACTTAAAGTTCTTTTGCTACAAACTGTACGGCTATCCCAAAACTTCTCAGCAACAAAATAAAGAACAGAGTTGGGGTAAAGTGAAGAGAAGATGGATTCCTAGACAAATGATGGCTGGCCTCATAGCACATATTTCTCTTAGAGCATCTGCAAGAGAAGATTGGTACTTTGACAGTGGTTGTTCAAGACACATGACTGGTGTGAAGAAGTTCTTGTCAGAAATTAAGCCTCACTCCACCAATTATGTCACCTTTGGGGATGTATCAAAGGGTGAGATAAAAGGTGTCGGAAAGCTGGACTACACAGGACAACCAAATCTGAATCGAGTTCTCTATGTCAAAGGACTGGCCACAAACTTAATCAGTATAAGCTAATTGTGTGATGTAGGGTTCAAGGTAAATTTCACCAAATCTGAATGTCTAGTAACCAATGTGAAAGATGAAGTTGTTATGAAGGGGACCAGGTCTAAGGATAACTGATATCTGTGGAATCCTCAAGAACCTGAAAATCTGTCTACTTGTTTGATGTCAAAGGAAGATGAAACCAAACGGTGGCATCAGAAATTGGGTCACTTACACCTGAAAGGGATGAAGAAGGTTATGTCAAGTGAAGTTGTTTGAGGTATTCCCAAGCTGAAGATTGATGAGGACAAAATATGTGGTGAATGTCAAGTTGGGAAGCAAACAAGGGTGTCACACAAGAAGCTTCAACATCTTACCACAACTTCTAGAGTTCTAGAACTTCTTCACATGGACCTAATGGGACCTATGCAGGTTGAAAGTCTTGGTGGGAAGAAGTATGCCTATGTTGTCGTAGATGACTACTCTAGATTCACTTGGATAAGTTTTATTAGAGAAAAGTCTGAAGTGTTTGTAGCTTTTAAAGAATTGTGTCAAAGAATTCAACGGGAAAAGGATTGTGGTGTTGTTCGAATCAGAAGTGACCATGGGAAAGAATTTGAAAATAGTAGATTTGAAGAGTTCTGCTTATCTGAGGGAATCATTAATGAATTCTCATCACCAATCACTCCTCAGCAGAATGGTGTGGTGGAACGCAAGAACAGGACCATACAAGAATGTGCAAGAGTCATGATTCATGCCAAAAAGCTTCCATATCATTTTTGGGCAGAAGCCATGAATACTGCTTGCTATATACACAATAGGGTGACTATCAGATCAGGCGCCTCTGTCACTCTTTATGAGCTATGGAAAGGTAGAAAGCCAAATGTGAAGTATTTCCATGTGTTTGGTAGTAAGTGCTACATCTTAGCGGATCGTGAGCAAAGGCGAAAGATGGATCCTAAGAGTGAGGAAGGAATATTTTTAGGTTACTCTACAAACAGTAAATCATATAGGGTATTCAATTCCAGAACTCAGGTGATGATGGAATCCATAAATGTGGTGGTTGATGATTCTGGCAACAATCAAGATGTCCCAGATGATGTTGGAGCATGTCTGCCCATGAACAATGAAAACTCTTCAGACATTGAGTCTGCTCAAGAAATAAACACCAGACCTAAGAATGAAGAGGTATAGGATGCTAACAGGGGAACCTCTATAAGGATTCAGAAGGATCACCCTAGGGAATTAATTATTGGAGATCTGAATGAAGGTGTAAGAACCAGAAGAAGGGAGACTGTGTCAAATGCTTGCTTTGTGTCAAAGATCGAACCAAAGAATGTCAAAGAAGCATTGACAGATGAGTTCTGGATAAGTGTCATGCAAGATGAAATGTGTCAGTTCAAGAGGAATGAAGTTTGGGAACTGGTACCACGACCAGCAGGAACAAATGTGATTGGAACAAAATGGGTGTATAAGAATAAGTCTGATGAGCAAGGAGTTGTCACCAGGAACAAAGCCAGATTAATAGCTCAAGGATACACACAGATTGAAGGAGTGGACTTCGATGAAACATTTGCGCCTGTGGCTCGGTTGGAATCCATCAGATTGTTGCTAGGAGTGGCATGTTTGTTGAAATTCAGACTGTTTCAAATGGATGTCAAGAGTGCTTTTCTAAATGGGTATCTTAATGAGGAAGTCTATGTTGAGCAGCCTAAAGGGTTTGTGGATCCAAACTTTCCTGATCATGTTTACAAGCTGAAGAAGGCTTAATATGGGCTGAAACAAGATCCACGAGCTTGGTATGAAAGACTGACTGAGTTCTTAGTTAACAATGGGTACAGGAAGGGTGGTATTGATAAAACTCTTTTTGTCAAGGAGAAGGATGGGAAACTAATGATTGCTCAGATTTATGTAGATGATATTGTGTTTGGCGGGATGTCAGATGAAATGGTCCAACATTTTGTCACTCAAATGCAGTCTGAATTTGAGATGAGCTTAGTGGGTGAATTGACCTACTTCCTTGGATTACAAGTCAAGCAGATGGAAGACTCCATTTTTATCTGTCAGAACAAATATGCGAGGAACATTGTGAAAAAGTTTGGGCTGGATAATGCCAAGCATAAGAGGACTCCAGCTCCTACTCACTTGAAGTTATCCAAAGATGAAAAGGGAGTGGATGTTGAACAAAGTCTGTATAGAAGTATGATTGGCAGTCTGCTGTATCTTACAGCAAGTAGGCCAGACATTACTTTTGCTGTTGGTGTGTGTACAAGATATCAAGCAGAACCCAAGGTCAGTCACATCAATCAAGTGAAAAGAATTCTAAAGTATGTGAGTGGTACATGTGATTATGGGTTGCTTTACTCCCATGACTCAAGTCCCATTTTATTAGGATATTGTGATGTTGATTGGGCTGGAAGTGCTGACGATAGGAAGAGTACCTCTGGTGGATGCTTCTTTCTAGGAAATAATCTTATTTCATGGTTTAGCAAGAAGCAGAATTCAGTATCCCTTTCTACTGCTGAAGCTGAGTACATAACAGCTGGTAGTAGTTGTGCGCAACTGGTATGGATGAAGCAGATCCTGTCAGAGTATAATGTCACACAAGATGTCATGACACTATTTTGTGACAACCTGAGTGCTATTAATATTTCCAAAAATCCCATTCAACATAGCAGGACAAAGCACATTGACATCAGGCATCACTTCATCAGAGAACTTGTGGAGGACAAAGTCATAACTCTTGAGCATGTGAGCACAGAAAATCAACTTGCTGACATATTTACCAAGGCTCTGGATGCAGTTCAGTTTGAAAACCTGAGGAGCAGACTTGGGGTGTGCATTCATGAAGACCTATAGCAATCAATGTGCTTTCTGGCTGCCAGACTGAAAATACTAAAGGAGGTTCTGGTAGTGCAGTGTGTGAATGAAGGGAAAATGCTGAAGTCTGTGCATGACATTTGGGCATGTAATATGGTGTGCATCTACTTTCTGATGCAGTTTACTCTGGATTCTTTTTACTTTGACTTGTTCTACTAGCCTTTGTCATATTTATGGCTAAAATGGGGAGTAGTATGTTGTGTATGTTGTGCGATTGCTTGTGTGGGGAGTGTGTGTGCTGCAGGTGCAGCTGAGGTTGCTGCTGTTGAGGGGGAGTTGCTATGATGAGATGTTTGCTGGACTGTGTGTGTATGCAGCTGTGGGGGAATGCAGCTGAGGGGGAGTTTTGTTTGTGTGTGCAGCTGAGGGGGAGTTTTTTTTGCTGCTATTAATGGTGTTTTCTTCCGCTGCTGATACTGATGGTATTTAAGTGTGTGTGGAGTTTTAGCCAAAAATAAGCCAAAGGGGGAGATTGTTATTTCCTTGGTTTTATGGTTGGCATTATTTTGCTAAAACTCATGTAGCAGCAGATGTTGAATGAAGATTACTCTCTGTTCAACATGTCGAATGAAGATGGTCCATAACTGCTCATAGGACATCGCGTTGTGAAGTCAGGTTTTATTGCAGATTCTGTTACAATGATTTGTAACTGAATATTCTGTGAAAAATTGGTTATCCTATGTGGCATCCAAAGCTTTTTTGGATTAGGGTTATTTGTTGGTTTTCAGATTTACTGCTGTTTCTAATTATGGAGACATAATAGGAAACTTTGGAGTGAAGACCTATTTTATTGGAGTTATTTTTGCAGATTTGTGAGCAGTCTAATTGCTGCGTCTTTGAAGCCCAAATTCAGTCTAGATTTCAAGCTATAAATAGACTGATGTAAACCTAGTTTTAGATGTCGAACTTACATGTATTTTTAGGGTTGTGTGCTTGTGTTTTGTGAGCCTAACTGGTATCTTATGATAACAGTATAAGGACTGTAGTGTAAGTTGTGTAAGGTTGCTCATAAGCTTTTAAGCATTGAGTAGCTGTGTGTTAATTCTCATAAGCTGTGAAGTATTGAGAATTTGTTTTTCGACCATTGTTATTTATCTTGTAAGGAACCAGTCACGGGTTGTGATTGAAGAGGGATTTGAGGAGGGCCTCATACCTAGGGGAGTCTTAGGTAGAAGTCATAGGAAGGGTAGTGATTAAGTGAGCTGATTGAACCGGGTGTGGTTATCAGTGAATTGATATTATCGACTATTGATTTCATTCCTGGCTTGGTAGCCCCCAGATGTAGGATAGTTAGATCCGAACTGGGTTAACAATTTCTGGTGTTATTTACATTTTATGCACACTTTTGTATTGAGCTTGTTCATTGTTGTTGTATATCAGTGTCTCAACATCTCGATAGGACATCTGATATACAGGCCAGAATTTCAATTCCAATGATCCCGCTCCACCAGAAATCAGTATCATTTCTGAAGACAAAACAAGGAAGGTGCCAGACTTTGTGATTCACCGAGGAGTTCGCCGCCAATGGGTTGCTATCGATGTTCCGAAGGTCGTTCACCAGTCAAAGTAATTGCCATCTTTAACCTTTCACCCTGCCCAGGTGAAACGGATGTTTTGATAGGGCTTGCTTTCTGTAAATTTCCCTCTTCGCTTTGCCCAAAGCAACAGAGTTTTGTTTTATAGGGCTGTAGTTTCAAGATTCGACTTGTTCATAAATAAAAATGTCATTCTGTAATTTCTGCATTAATTGCTGTTTTCTTTTTGCTTTTTCAGAAAATGGTAATCCTAAAAAACAATTCAAATAAAAACAAGCAGTAAAATAAAAACACTGCACACACTTGCATTTTCTCTATCTCTTCTAAACACGAATCATCACGTTATGCAGATTGCTTGTTTTAAACCCCGTTGAAACATACGATCCGATGCCTTCTCCCAACTTTGAGTTCCCGGTATTCGAGGCTGAAGAAGAAAATAACGACGAAATTCCAGAAGAGATCTCCCAACTACTCAGACAAGAGGAAAGGTCCATTGAACCTCACAAAGAACCGTTGGAAACGGTAAACTTGGGTTCAGAGCAAGAGAGAAAAGAAATCAGGTTTGGGGCACTGCTCGGTCCAACTGCCAGAGAGAGTTTGATAAAGCTTCTCAGAGAATTTCCTGATGTATTCACTTGGTCTTATCAGGATATGCCAGGGTTGGATACCAGCATCATGGAACATCACTTACCATTAAGATCGGAATGTCCGCCAGTAAAGCAAAGGTTGAGACGGACTCATCCGGACATGGCCATCAAAATCAAAGAGGATGTGCAGAAACAGATTGACGCGGGTTTCATCGCTACAGCTGAATATCCTCAATGGTTAGCCAACATCGCTACAGAGATCTGAACAAGGCAAGTCCAAAGGACGACTTTCCTTTACCACACATTGACATGTTGGTTGACAGCACAACAAAGTTCAAAGTATTCTCCTTCATGGATGGATTCTCGGGCTATAACCAGATCAAAATGGCGCCGAAAGACATGGAGAAAACTTCGTTCATTACCCTATGGGGTACCTTTTGTTACAAGGTAATTCCGTTCGGTTTGAAGAACGCCGGGGCAACCTATCAAAGGGCCATGACTACTCTGTTTCATGACATGATACATAAGGAAATCGAGGTATATGTCGATGATATGATTGCAAAATCAAAAACAGAGAGTGAGCACGTTGAACATCTGTCGAAATTGTTCGAACGTCTAAGAAAATTCAAGCTCCGCTTGAATCCCAACAAGTGCACCTTCGGTGTCCGTTCAGGGAAACTACTAGGGTTCATCGTCAGCCAGAAAGGGATTGAGGTTGATCCTGACAAGGTCAAGGCCATTCAAGAAATGCCTTCGCCTAAAACTGAAAAACAAGTCAGAGGATTCTTGGGACGTTTAAACTACATCTCCAGATTCATATTCCTTATGACCGCCACATGTGCGCCGATTTTCAAATTACTGAAAAAGAACCAGGATTGCGTTTGATCAGAAGATTGCCAAACTGCCTTCGACAGTATTAAGAAATATATGTTGAATCCTCTGATTCTATCACCTCCAGTGGAAGGAAGACCATTGATCATTTACCTCACAGTCCTAGAAGACTCAATGGGGTGTGTACTGGGCCAACAAGACGAAACTAAAAGAAAAGAGTCTGCCATCTACTATTTGAGCAAGAAATTCACCGACTGTGAGACTCGGTACACGATGCTCGAGAAAACTTGTTGCGCTTTGGCTTGGGCAGCCAAACGTCTTCGCTAATACATGATTCATCATACTACTTGGTTGGTCTCCGAAATGGATCCAATCAAATACGTTTTCGAAAAACCTGCTCTTACGGGAAGGATTGCCCGTTGGCAGATGTTGTTATCAGAATATGACATTGAGTACCACGCTCAGAAAGCCGTTAAGGGAAGTATTTTAGCCGATCATTTGGCTCATCAATCGATTGACGATCAAGAATCAATCGGGTTTGACTTCCCAGACGAAGATGTCATGTATTTAAAAATGAAAGACTGCGATGAACCACTACCCAGTGAAGGGCCAGAACCAGGTTCCCAATGGGGACTTATCTTTGACAGAGCAGTTAATCATTATGGAAACGGAATTGGAGCAATCATTGTTACCCCTCGGGGCACCCACATTCCTTTCACTGCTGAACTTATGCTCAAATGTACGAACAATGAGGCCGAATACGAAGCTTGTATTATGGGTCTCGGAGAAGCAATTGATTTAAGGATCAAAAACTTGGACGTATACGGCGACTCAGCCTTGGTTATCAATCAGATAAAAGGAGATTGGAACACATACCAATCAAGATTGATTCCTTATAAAGACTATGCAAGAAGGTTGTTACCCTTCTTCAACAGAGTTGAGTTTCATCACATCCCTCGTGATGAGAATCACATGGCTGACGCTCTAGCCACTATCTCTTCCATGATTAGTGTAGGTCAATGGAATGACATACCTAAGATCGACATAATGCGCCTTGAACAACCCGCTTACATCTTCATGATCGAAGCAGTCATAGACGACAAACCTTGGTATCACGATATCAAATGCTTCCTTCAGAAACAAGAGTACCCATCTGGGGCACTCAAAAAAGACAGGAAAACCCTCAGAAGATTGGCTGGAAACTTCTTCCTGAGCGGTGACACTCTCTATAAGAGAAATTTTGACATGGTCTTGCTCCGATGCGTAGACAGACCAGAAGCAGACATGCTTATGAAAGAAATTCATGAAGGATCCTTAGGCACTCATGCCAACGGACACACAATGGCGAGAAAAATTCTGAGAGTAGGGTACTACTGGTTGACCATGGAATCCGACTGCTACAAGTACATGAGGAAATGTCACAAGTGTCAGATATACTCCGACCAAATTCAGGTACCGCCATCACATCTCAAAGTTCTTTCTTCCCCGTGGCCTTTTTCCATATGGGGAATCGGCATGATTGGCATGATTGAGCCCAAGGCTTCAAACGGACATCGGTTCATCCTAGTAGCCATTGACTACTTCACCAAGTGGGTCGAAGCAGCGTCATACGCCAATGTAACCCGACAAGTGGTAGTCCGATTTATCAAAAACAATATCATCTGTCGTTATGGTGTTCCAAGTGAGATCATTACTGATAATGGATCTAACTTGAACAATAAGATGATGAAAGAGTTGTGTGCAGAGTTCAAGATCGAACACCATAACTCATCTCCCTACCGACCCAAGATGAACGGAGCGCTAGAAGCGGCTAACAAGAACATCAAAAAGATCGTTCAAAAGATGGTTGTAACCTACAAAGATTGGCACGAGATGCTACCCTTTGCTCTTCACGGTTATCGCACATCTGTCCGTACTTCAACAGGGGCAACCCCTTTCTCTCTAGTATATGCCATAGAGGCAGTTCTCCCCATAGAAGTAGAGATCCCGTCAATCAGGGTATTGATGGAAGCTAAGCTCACCGAAGCTGAATGGAGTCAAAGTCGACATGACGAACTAAATTTGATCGAGGAGAAGCGAATCACGGCACTATGCCATGGTCAGTTGTATCAACAGAGAATGAAGAGGGCGTTTGACAAAAAGGTCCGACCTCGTGTCTTCAGGAAAGGAGACCTCGTGCTCAAGAAGATACAATCTTTTCTCACTGATTCTCGGGGCAAATGGACCCCAAATTATGATGGCCCCTATGTGGTCACGAAAGCTTTCTCAGGTGGCGCCTTGAGACTTGCAACCATGGACGGAGAGGAATTTGCCTACCCCACGAATGTTGACGTAGTCAAGAAATACTTCGCCTAAAAAAAAAGAAAAAAAAATGTCTCGGTGGATTGAAAACCCGAAAGGGCGGTCCAGGCAAAAGTTAGAGACAGGAAAAAAAATCATCCCGGTGGATTGGAAATCTCATAGTACAATCCAGGCAAAAATTAGGGATAAAGGCAAGTAACTATCTTCAACAGAGGCAAGTCCCTCAGCAGCAGCAGTTACATCATCCATCAGAGGAAAACTCCAGTCAAGGTCATCTTCGACAGAAGCTCAGGATGCCCCGAATTCAAAGTTGGTAGAAGGATAGTGGTTGTTATGTTTCAACGTAGCCCTTTTCCCTGTAAATTACCATTTTCAAACTTTGTAAATACTCTTTGGAATCACGCATTTGGCTGATCTCCATCTTATCAATAAAATTTGAGCCTTGTGCTTTTGTTTGTAATTCTTGTTTGTTTTAGCTTTACAAAACGACGTTGTTAACATGATTAACGATTCTTGAAATAAAACAAAAATGAATTTACTTGTTAAAACATTTTCTGATTTTAAAATAAATATGGCAATTTCTTTTGACTGTTAAGCATCGAAAGAACATCAATCGCTTCTCCAGAAGTAATCGAACTTCAAAGTGCAGAATCAAAGTACTCCTTCTAAGCCAGTGCGCCTGAATGAAGGATCAACTGTATCAGATGTGGCTTTCCCATCTGATACCCATGGCAGAGTTCTTACCTCCTAAGCCCGATCAACGGTATTCCCCACAGGGATTATCTCTCCTAAGCAAGGTGGAATTGCTATTTTGAACCAGCGATATCTCTATACGCCCTGCGATGGCCGAGTATCTAGTCATGTTCATCTTTTAGTTTGTGTGTTGTGTCAGTTTCGTCAGCATATACATACATACATCATGCATTATTGATTTGCATTTACATTTCATATTGCATCGCTATCACTCTAGTCGGTCTTACCCCCTAGTGATAAAAGTCCTCTCAATCGAGTTGTCGGACCTTTTCTCGTTGGGAAGTGAATCATCTAAGCAATCTCTCTCCCGTTTATCTCTAGATCAGAGTCGGCACTAGACCACTTTGATAACTTGAACCTCAGAAAGGCCAGAGAACCTTCAACAGATGTCACTCTTCGCCATTGAAGATGATATCCTTGCTTTCCCAGATTAAAGAAAATCCCCAGAGAAAGCCTCTTAAGCAAGGGTTCGGCAGTGCATCAGTATTTCTCCGAAAATCCGCTGATGAAAAGGTCATCGGCACCTCAAAATTGGACCCCATCATATGGCATTTCTCTGGGAAGATCCCGAGAAAAGTATGATGTAAGATCCCTAAGTGGAAACAGTCTCTAAAGATACTCGCTTTCCCCAGTAGGATCGACAAATGGCGTCTCCAACAGAGAAGTTTGTGCACCTCTATAACTCAGACGATTGGGTTCCCCAGCAAGTCTGACATCGAAACTTTTTTCACTCAAATGGCATCTCCCCAGGAAAATTCGGCGAGAAGTTTAAAGGAAATCCGCTACAAATAGCGTTCCTTGTCAATAAAGTTTATTGACAAAAGAAACTAAGACCAGTTCCTTGGTAGGAAACCAGGATCGAGGGGAAGTTTACATCAGAAACTAAGACCAGTTCCTTGGTAGGAAACTAGGATCGAGGGAAAGTTTACATCAGAAACTAAGACCAGTTCCTTGGTAGGAAACCAGGATCGAGGGGAAGTTTAAATCAGAAACTAAGACCAGTCCCTTGGCTAAAGACCAGGATCGAGGGGAAGTTTACCTTTTCTAAGTATCATTGCTCAGCAAAAGAAGATGGATGCGATCCGCCATTCATAACCATCAAAATTTCGGGTATTCCGATATTTAATCCTCTTGCACCCCGAATGCCCGAATACCTTCGTCATTCACACCTTCGGGTCCAAGAAGATTAAATAGGGGCATCTGTCATACCCCAAATTTTGACTACTAAAAGTTTCCCATCATTGTGCAAATCATCATCACAATATGGGTGAACCATCATGCCTCACCAAATGCCTTAAGGGTTGTTGAGCATTCACTACAATCAAAATTAGGGTTTTAAGCCCTCTCAGAGCCTTAGACAAAGGATCAATCAAGGAATGACATGATCTTCAACTTGTCTAACCTCTCAAACATCCACAATGGATCAAGAGGACTCCCACTTCAAGGATTAAGCACAAGGTTGCTCCCTTCTAGGTGGATCAAGCTTCAAGATCGACAGTGTCACCAAATTAGGGTTTTGGTCGACCAGGGCCTCCAGATGGAAATTTTTCATCTGGGCACAGGCTAATGATCCAAAACACAACCTAATGTATGTTGCTCCCAGGATTTTCATCCAGGTACAAACGCGAGAGTGGCGCGGAAAAATAGAGTCGCCAGCCGTGTAAATTTATCCCAAGAGAGGGAAAGGGAACACCGCATAAACCTTAGGAAGAGGGAAAGGAATGGTCATCGCAACCATAGCCTGGGTTCAGGAGTCGGTTACACGAGGGGAAGGTACTAGCACCCCACGCGTCCATCGTACTCGATGGGATCCACGCTTGTTATCTATTCTAAGGGTGAGTTATCCTATCATATATGGTTGTACTAAGACGGGGAGGGGAAAGCAAAGACAGACTCGGTAGGACGTCAACATCCTAGGCCTACGTACCCCATTTGTGCAATGGGGAATTCAGAGTCAACGTAGTTCGGACCAAGTTCTTTTTGTGTTTTTTTTATGAGCGACGTTAAGTTCGCGTCCGGCAGTTAGGGTCGATGCCTGTTTGCGACTCAGACTGAAGGTAACATGCCCTTTTTGAAAATATCCTTTAGTTTGAAGATCCCGAAGGACAAAAGGGTTTGAAGTTGGTTTGTGTTTTTTAGGACGGAAGTGGCTTAAGTTAGTTCCTAAGTTGCATTGCACCAAAGTCTAGGGCACAGGGGCAAATAATTAACGCATCGTCCCAAGACAGGACGCTCGCTAAGCACTCTAGAAATATGAGAGGAAGCCCCTCATTTCTCATTCCCCACGCTTAAGGCTCGTGTGCAATACACCTTACTCTTATTAAGTGTTTTAAAGAAATTTGAGATGAGAAGAGAGAAGACACAAGGGTAACTCTAAGGGGGGACTATGAGTCCTAGAGTTATCATGCATGGGCGACCTACGGTTAGTGAGGTTTGACAACAACCTAAATCCTAAAGGAAAGAGATGAGAGAAGGAAGAAGAGTAAAGGTGAATATGGATACTTATCCACACCCTTAAAGAACTTACCTTAGTCCCTGCATAAAAGATTAGTACAGAATAGACATAAGTAAGAGAAATGAGGTGAATGAAAATCAAACAATGGCAAACAATAATGATAATAATCCAAACATGAATTCAAAAATCAAAGGAACAACCCCAAAGCAAATGGCACAAGTGCCTTTTCAAACAGATAATCAGGTGTGGTCAGAAATAGGCATACAAGAAGATCTCAAGTGAAAGCCAATCAAATAATTAGAAAAATAACTCCTAAAATCCCCAAATTAAACATCAATATTATTCAACCAGAAATAGACCAAATATCAAAAATCCCTGCAAAAAATGAAGATATTAGTCATCTAAACAATAAAGCAAAGTTCAGGTCGGAAGTAGGGTTCAATGTGCCAAAGGGAGGGACCAAAATGAAATATGCAATAATTTTAAAAATGAAACAAAAATATTTTAATGCATTTTAGAATGTTAGTGAACAAATACAAAAGGAACGGATGAAAAATGTTTTATGGTTGCAGAGAAATAAAATAAAGAAATTAAGTATGCATTATATGAGTAATGCAAAAAGAAAATAAGCAAATATTTAATTTAGATAATAAAAAATAAAATAAAAATAAAAATAAATTTTGGCATGATGACAGCCACACGATGAATGGGATCAACGGTCCTGGTTCATCTTCTTCCTCCCAAACCCTAGTCTGGTCGGCCGCCACACCAGCTCCGGCCACCACCCACGGCTGCCTGCGACAAAAAAATTTCCAGAAACTGCAAACAACTATACCATTCTGTCCAGAATTTCGTGAGGATTACGAATATCCAATCCAAATTTGCAAACAATTAGTGCATAATAAAAAACGAAAGGAAAAAGGTTAGGGCTCCAAACTTAAAATTCATAAAACAACCAACATACACAACCATATTCAAATTATATCAGCATGATCCATGGACATCACACAACATTATGCACGTTTAAAATTTAAGTTTTATGATCACGAAAAAATCCACCAACCTGAGATGGTGCAACTCTAATATTTGCTTTTGGCTGCGAATGGGGGATGGTTTGCACTCTATTGATCACAAGGAAGAAGTTTGTGGAAGGATTTCTTGAAAACTCCTTGTAGATTGAGAGATATGAATGTGAGATGCTTTAGGGTTCAAGTTCTCCACTCCTCCAAATGTCACGTGTAATATCCAATGAGTGTGTGAGCTTTTGGTTTTTGTGAGAATGAGTGAAGTTATGGGAAATGAGAGAGAGTTTTGAATATATAGTGGAGTCTAAAATGAAGGGCAAAAGGTATAATTTTGGCTTAAGTGAAAATAACACCGTCTTCGGCAAGGAATTTCGACTCTGAGCCTTCCACGACATCTTCCGCCTCTGAATCACGGTCGTAACGCAAAAAGAACGGACATCATACGATCAAAATAGAGTGCGATCGATATGTTTAAGCTGCAAGACGTCACTGAATAAGTTGTTTTTTCAGCTTATTTGGTGTCCGCTACTCGAAAACGTGATGAGGTCAACCTCTTCGGAGCATAATATCGACTCGAATTTGTCAGCAAAGTTGTAGATCTATGAGTCAGTGACCTCGTGTCAAAAGATAAGCATGATCGAACAAAAAACGAGTGAGATATGAATTTTCCCATGAAACAACTTTCAGCCTTTTTCTTCAGTTCAACACTTCCGTTTTGCCAAATAAACCAAAACGATGATCTTCGGAGCATCGTTCGAACTCGAGCTTGTCTTGGAACTTGAAGATGATAAAATTTGTGAACCAACGCTTCGAGAACAGACGCAATCTGATGAAAATTGACCGAGTTATGAATTTTACAAAATCTGACAGACAGTGCATTGCATCAAAGAACCCCACTGGTAAATCACATTTTCGGGGTCTTTCCGCTCGGACCTGACCCAAACTGAATTCATGGCACGAATATAACATCTAAATGGAATTTTAGGCACCAGAACGGCATCAATCTGATGAACAAGCTGAGAGTTATGAATTTTTTAGTGTCCGAAATACACCGGTTCAGCACTATTTTCAGTTGTACTTCTGCTGTATCGACTCTGAGAATTTGCGTATTCGGAGATCTTCCTCAAAGAATTAGCTTTTGACCAAAACACGAAAGTTGGAGAGGATATCCAGACAGAACTTTTGGCATAAGAATCTCTCAAAAATGATGATCCAATCAGAAGCTAAGCCCTTTTGAATGCCACTGACGCAATTATCCAGCGAAACCGAAATTCCAGAAACAAATAATTCCCACCACTTTCCTTGATGAATTGACTTCCGAGCCGAACATAAAGGTTGTAGAGAATACCAAGACGGTTCTAACTGTTGAATATCCAGCCAAAACGAGTTCCAGAGCAAGAGCTATGAATCTTGCAAATTTGCACAGCAAACTGATTTTCTGCTCAAACTGTTCTAAATCGGCTGAAAACTTCAACTTCCTCTGAGATTCTTGACATGAAAAATTATGTTTGATAAGGGCTTTGCTGACCCGTTGATTACGTAACCCAGAGAAATACTTTACGCCTATGTCGAGTGACGAAATAAACGTCTGTTGCAACCTGACGATGCTTGAACAGAGAACCTTGATCCCATAACCACATAGCCAAACGATATGCATGTATGATAATGCAAAATGAAATGAAACATAAGCCAGTTAGTACTAAAGTAAGGAGGGCAAATTTTGGGGTGCTACAATGTACTCCATGGAACCTCATGGACCCATTCATCAAGTCAATTTTGCCTCAGGGAATGCATACATCAAAAATCAGGAATTAGGGTTTCTTGACCTAATTCACCCCTAAGTTGACTTTTAGGGCAAATCATGAACCAAGACCTCAAGAGAGGGTTTGAGGGTCTGTAATGAACTATATTGATCCATTTGGAACAATGGATTAATCCAAGAAGCTTGAGCAACAAGTCTCAATTTCATCTGCACCACAATTAGGGTTTCGCGAGGAAAGTCAACTGTAACTTTGACTTTTGACCAAGACATGCTCCCAAACCCTAGGACATGCCCCAATATATCCTATGACACCCATGGAACATGTCCATCAAGTTAGATCTAGGTCAAGGACATGATTTCCTGAAGAATTGCACAATTTGGAATTCATCTGATAAAAAGTCAACTGTGCACAAAAGTCAACTTTGACATTTTGAGATTTTTCACCAAAATGGATTTTTAACCCTAAAATGATGTTAATGTATGATTTGAATCATCATTCATCAAGAAAAATCAAGAAAAGTTGGATAACTTGTAAAAGGGGTAACCATAAAACTTAGGAATTTTTCTAAGTTATAGAAAAAGTACCACTAATACACTAACTTTGGAGGATCATAACTCCTAAACCACATGGCCATTTTTTCTCATCCAAAGATGGATTTGTAGCCCTCATTACCCTCTACAAAAACTTTAACTAGACCTAAGTCCAATTCATTAAGGATTTTGAGTTATGGAGTGATCAAAATCAAGAAATCACACTTTGTTCCAACACTTAGTGAAAATTTCACTAAGTCAGATTTTGCTTCACTTTTTGCTAACTGTAGAGGGATTTTTCACTTGGAATCAAAAGAGATCAAAACCAAACTTGTTCAAACAGTTGTTATATCATGTAAGGGCTTTCCAAAATGGCCAAGAACATTGCCAAATTCCATTTGAGTCATGAGATATGATATTGGAAAGTTGCCTTGCTGAAATCTGTCAAAGGCAAGGCAGAATTTGCAACTTTGCTCGATTAGCCAAAATCAGCCAAATTCTAATGCTCCTATCCACTTGGACACATCTGAGGATTGAATCTAAAGGGGACAATCACTGAGCCAAGCCTCCAAAGTCCATGGAACAAGAAATAGCATGTTGAACCTAGAATGGCCAAAATAGGGACAAGACTCCAAATTTGGATTAAAGAATTCAATGGAAGCATCAAGGTTGCATGGACTGAGCCATTCTCATCTGAAATCAGTCAAGACTTATCCAAGACCAAGGGAACCAAAGCTCTGTGCCCTAACCTCTAGTCAATGGCTAGAGGAGACTTGCATTTCCATTGGACAACATTGGCCAAACCTACTTACCAGCTGCCATTCACTATTCCTTGCAAAACAAACTTGCTCTACTATAAATAGAGCTCAATTGTGATCAGTTTGAGTACACCAAAGCCATCAAACAGATGCTTTCCTCAAAATCTCTTCTTTCACTCCAATTTTGCCTTCTAAGGCAAGTCACTATCGAGTTTTGAGTTTGAGAGCAATTCCAATCAAACCAATCACTCACACACCTCACATACATCACATATGAGCTGATTAAACACTTAGATCACTACTGAAACACCAATTTCACAAAATCACCAGTTGGTTGCTCAAATTTTCAATCAAGTTGTAGCTAAGGTACCACAAAGTGATCCAGCCAATTTCAATCAAGTCTAACAATTCAAACACACTCCATAGGGTGTAGGGAAGCTGTTCAGATCATCACCACTCATCTGTAACACCTCCAAATCAAAAATCACATTGCACTTGCTGTCACGGCTTAGAGGTAAGCACATACTTGGTCATCTCTCAATCTATGCATATTTCCTCGCACAATAATTTGGCCATATGTTCATAATCATGCATGGAATGTTTTCCCTCAATTAATTGCATTGTTTGAATCGTGTATCAAAAATCCTAGCCTTCATGCAGAAATTAGGGTTCTTGAGGATCTTTCATGATTTCTTGTTGTATGTTTAATTTAAATGAAATTAATGGACATAGACATGATCGTGAGGTTGAGACGAGCATAATGATATGTGGATTGCATGTTATAATCAAGTATTCAGTGAGATTGGATAGAAAATGCAAATCTGGGCAAGGCAGAACACGCGCGTGTTCTTGGTCCATGTTCTTGGCGCCATTTTCATAAATTCAAATATTTGAATTTTGTGATTTTATTTAATTGATTCAAAAATTAATTTCTCTCAGAGTTTTAATGATTTTGAGTTGATTCTCTTTTTAATAATTCACAAAAATGTTAAAATATTTTATTTTATCAAAAAATCCCAAAAATATTATTTATTTCATATAATTGATATTTTTGCAAAGAATTAATGTTTTAATTGTTTTTTGACATTTTAAATATTTTTTCTACCTTGATTTTGCAACTTTTAATGCTTTCTAATTATTTTGTAGGTCAATACTTAATTTTTGAAGCAATAATCCAAAATCACATTTTGTTTTTCACATGTTAAACAATTTTGATCATTTTAATTGAATTTTTATTCAATTAAATACATTTTTGAAAACAAATTAGGGTTTTTGGATTAATTCAACCCTCATAAATTATTTTCAAAACACTTTGGTCCTCTAATAGAGTGTAAGACCCAATCCTTTTTTGACCAAATCATTTTTGGGCCTCAGTGTATTGTATAAGTCCCGATACCGTAAAAAAAAAATAAACGCCGCGATCGTCGCCTTTCAAAATAACCTCTGGGCCTACCCTCGAGTAGTAAGACCCATTTCTTTTCTTAAAACTCATTTGGGCCTCTATTAGAGTGTAAGACCCAATCCCCTTTTAACCAAAATCACTTTGGGCCTCAGATATTGTATAAGCCCCTCTGCGTTAAAAGAAAACCTCGGCGCGATCGCCATTTTAAACGGAAAAATCATCTGGGCCTACCCTCGAGTAGTAAGACCCATTTCATTTCTAAAAACCTTTTGGGCCTCTTGAGAGAGTGTAAGACCCATCCCTTTGTACAGAAAACATTTTGGGCCTCAGTCACTTGTATAAGTCCCTATGTACAAATTTAAACAGTGCGCTCACTGATAAAACCCTGGGCCTCTCCTTGAGCTGTAAGCCCCACATCTTTCTTTTTCAAAGCACTTTCTCCTTTTTGAATATACTGTTGTTTTCAATCTTTCTTTGTTGAACAACTAACCAAACAGCATGGAAGCTCTACAACCGAGTAAGTGGTTATCGCTTTCATTTACCGCTTTCATATACATATAACTGTATTGTGGGGCTGTTTCACTGTAAGTCTTCTTTCATAAACTCATATCAACTGTGTAATAATAGTATAGATATTTCAAGTTTCCCCGACAACTACGTCTAGAACTAGGTGACGCCGTTTCGTTTATTCATAGAAATAGACAACTAGATCCCCAATAGGATCACCAGATACAGTCTTCTCTTCGGTTGTCCTCATTAGGAATTATCAAGAAACTCTACTCCCAGAGATGAATGTATTCTCCGTGAATGGCATCTTTGAGTTTCTTCCAAATTCTCGAACTTTCCTGACTTTGATCTATTCTCGGTGAATAGCATTGCCTTGAATTTCTCGGGGTTTAGGGGACCCACGGGCTTCTTAAAAGCATCGGCCTCCTCTTGGGCATCGTACAAGGACGCACAGGCTTCCTAAAAGTATTCACAGCCTCCTCTTGGGCATAGTACAAGGACCCTACGGCTTCTTAGAAGTATTCACAGCCTCCTCTTAGGCTTCGTATAATGATCTCTTCCTCCAGGAATGATAGCCTTCTCTTGGGCTTAGTACAAGGACCCGTCGGCTTCTTAAAAGTTTCCAGCCTCCTCTTGGGCTTCGTACAAATTGTCCCGACGACCTCCTAGAGGTATAGGAACGGAACCCAGTCATCTTCATAAAACAGTCCTTTCATAGAGTCTACTACTGTTTCTCAAAGCATAGTACGAGAGATAAAACCCTAGACTTGGACAGTCTAACTTCCTTGAGTCTCAAAGACATTCTCAAGTTACCCCTTCGTTAAATAGGAAGGAAACCCGTAGACTTGGACAGTCTCAATATCCTTTGGATTTCCCGCTTCCTTAAAGAACAGGAATAACCCGGACCCTTGAATCAAATCCCTGAGTACAATGTTGCTCATATAAGAACTGATTTTCTCTTTCAAAATCAGTATACTGGACCTGTCACTTAACTGGAACAGTCGCCACAGCCTCCTCTTAGGCTTTGTATAAATGATCCTTCTCCAGTGACGTTTAGCCTCTCTCCCAGGCTTTGTACAAGACACATAAGAGACTCCCTCGTTGAGTCAATAACCCCTTTTGCCTCCATCTCGGGCTTTATACGAGATACAAAAAGGTTCTTATTGAGCCAAATAAATGATAGCCTCCATCTCGGGCCTTATACGAGATACCAAAAGATTCCCTCGTTGAGTCAAAACCTTTTAGCCTCTCTCTCGGGCTTTGTACGAGACACATATCAGCCTCCTCTTAGGCTTTGTATAAGAAAATCACATGTTAATCCAATTAACCTTTTAGCATCAAAGCTGTGCCTCGTTCACAGTACACAAACATCAACAACTCCTTCCTCTTCATCTAATCGCTGTAAGCGGCAAGCCTCTGGATCATCTACATCCATGCCATTGTCCCTCTTTTAGCATGAGAAATTCCTAAGGAAAGATATCATTGCTCTACACTGAGTTAAAGTCTTCCCCTTCAGGTTAAAACCCCCTATAAAGGAAATTATGGCATTGCTAGGATCCGCGTATCCCGGTTAAAGTAATTCTCCTTTATAAACAGTTGTGACATACAACTCCCCCTTTAGAGATGACAAATTCTCTCTAAAGTCGAGGTCCTGCAGCTTCACGTCTTGGGCTTTGAACAAGACACAAATAGACTTTTCAGCTTCATATCTTGGGCTTTGAACAAGATACAAACTACCTTTCGCTTCACGTCTTGGGCTTTGAACAAGACACCAAAAACAACCATTTCCTCCCATAGAATAGGAGGAACTACGAATGCTCTGATTTCCCTGTTTTGGTAAACGGGAATACGTAGGCATAAGATCGGAAGAAAAGATCTTAGCGAGCACAAGTTAATCCTGTTCAAAAAGCATTAGTCCTAACATCCTAATCGTTGTTCCCCGCCAGAAACCTGTCATTCTGTTAAATAGAACAAGAAAGCCCCCCCCCCCCCACATTAATAGCATTCGTAACCTAACAGACCGCTATTTAAACTCAGTATGCAAAGCAGGGTTAATTGGAGACATCTATTTCCCTTTCTTCATCAGCTCACAATAGGATAAAAAATGAATCGATCTGTATTTTTAAAGCTCAACCGCAGAGAGCGACCAACGCTTAAGAACCGCGTCCAAAATCGCTCGCTACACATATCATGTTGATTCGACATCTTTGTCTATTACAGTTTGGAATAACTGTTTCTATTTTCGAGGTTTTATGGGATTATGATTTGGTCCTAGGTGGCATCAGAGATTGAGGAATCAGATATTCTGATTCTAAAAGGAATATGTTGTTTCTGAGTGTGGACACATTTTTGGAAACTTAGGATTGAAGAAACTATTCTAAAGAAGAATAGGTCACAGATTCTATGGAGCTGAATTGCTGCGATTCTGAAGCCCCAATCCACTTCTGTTAAGTACTTTAAGTAGGATGGATTTAACCTAGAATAGAGACCGAAGACATACAGCTATTATTGAGTACTAGGGTTTGTACTCTTGTGAGCCTCTCTTGTATTGCGTGAATACCTGAGGTGGAAAGTTTATTGAGTTGTAATTTTTCAGTCAGTGCTGTGATTGGAAGGGAATTGAGAAGGGTCTCATACCTAGGAGAGTCTTAGGTAGAAATTTAGTACGGGTAGTTTCTAGGTGTCAAGTTGTAAACGTTGGAGTTTACCTTAGAACCAATTCTACTTAGTGGATTTCATTCCTGTCTTGGTAGCTCGTAGACGTAGGTGTTGTTGTTCACCGAACTGGGTTAACAATTCTTGTGTGTTGTTTACTTTCTGTTGTTTGTAAAGCCTGGAAGTCTGTGGTTAAAGGGTGGGATCCACCAAAAACCAAAGACAAAGATGGGAAGACTACTGATGAGCTGAAACTTGAAGAAGACTAGGACGATGAAGATGATAAGCTGGCTCAAGGTAACTCTAAAGCCTTGAATGCCTTGTTCAATGGTGTGGACAAGAACATCTTCAGGCTCATCAAGAACTGCACGGTTGCCAAGGATGCATGGGAGATTTTGAAGACAGCCCATGAAGGAACGTCAAGAGTAAAATCTTCAAGACTTCAGCTTTTCACCACTAAGTTTGAGAACCTGAGAATGAAAGAGGATGAAAGCATACAAAACTTTCATATGAACATTGTTGATATTGCCAACACATCAAGTGACCTGGGAGAGAAAATTCCAAAAGCCAAGTTGGTTCAGAAAATCCCGAGGTTTCTCCCCAAGAGTTTTGATATGAAGGTGACCGCTATTGAGGAAGCTCGGGATATAAATACTATGAAAGTATATGAGCTCATGGGATCACTTCAAACCTTTGAGATGGCCATCAGCGAGAGGGATGAAAAGAAGAAAAGTCTAGCCTTGGTGACTAACCAAGAAGAAGGTGAATCCAACGAGGATCTATCCAAAGCTGTGGGGTTTCTTGAAAAACAGTATCATTAACTAGTGAGGAAACTAGATGAGAAGTCTAAAACCAATGTCAAGGCTCAGACTTCTGACATCTATAGATAAAGAAACTTTGGAGGAAAACCTAGCTATGATAAGAAACCCAACTGAGGAAAGGGAATTCAATGCTTTGAGTGTGGGGGTTTTGGACACACAAGAGGTAAATGTCCCACCTTCCACAAGAAGGAGAAGAAAGGTTTATCCACCTCGTGGTCTGAGGATAACTCCTCGAGTGATGGAGAATCTGCGAAACAGGTGTCTGCACTCACTGGAGTATATGATTCGGATAAGGAATCAGATATTGGATATCTCAACCCTGGTGATCTTGCTGCCTCATACAAGGAGGTATGCATTCGGAGTGTTGAACTATGTCAATTAGGACAAGATCACCAGAATCTTATTTCCCAATATTGTGTTGTAAGACTAAATCATTTGGGCACAATCTCTAATCTGGAGGATGAAGTGGTGTTGTTAAACTTCAAACTTAACAACATGACCAAGTATATAAGGATGCTAAACAATATCTCAGATGTGCTAGATGAAATCCTTATGTCAGGGAGAAATACAGGAAGTGGAAGAGGTCTCGGCTACAATGATCAAGTTGAGATCAAAGGACAGAGGACTGGAGGGAACTCAGTTAATGTGATGTCAAGAAGAATGTCTCAACATCGTCAAAGGCCTCAGAACAACTCTTCAGGAAGAAAAAAATAAGACAAGCAGTGCTATTACTGTGGCAAGTACGGTCACCTAAAGGCTCACTGCTATAAGTTGAATGGTTATCCTAAATCATCAAATCAATCCAAAAGAAGAAACGAGGTTCCAAAAGGAAGGAAAAAGTGGATCCCTAAGGATCAAATTGTTGCATTCATAGCTCATACCTCCTTGAGAGCCTTTGCTAAGGAAGACTAGTATTTTGACAGTAGCTGTTCAAGACACATGACATGTGTCAAGAAGTTCTTGGTGGTCATCAAACCCCATTCCACTGGTCATGTTACTTTTGGAGATGGTTTAAAAGGAGAGATAAAATGTGTTGGTAAGATAAAGTATGATGGTCAGTCCAGTCTTGATAAGGTCCTGTATGTCAAAGGATTGACAGCAAATCTAATAAGTATTAGTCAATTATGTGACTAATGACTTAAGGTTAACTTCTCTGAATCTGAGTGTCTGGTACAAATGATAAAGAGGAACTTATTATGAAAGGTACCAGATCTAAGGATAATTGTTACTTGTGGGCTCCCCATGAAACTAAGTACCCTTTCATATGCTTGGTGTCAAGAAAAGATGAGGTGAAGATATGGCATCAGAAACTTGGTCATTTGCACTTGAAAGGAATGAAAGAAGTCATATCCAAGGAGGTTGTGAGAGGTATTTCTAATCTGAAGATAGATGAAGGCAAAATATGTGGGGAATACCAAATTGGAAAACAAACTAGGATTTCACATAAAAGGCTTCAACATCAGACCACGTAGAGCATCTCCATACGGACTTAATGGGACCTATGCAGGTTGAAAGCCTTGGTGGAAAGAGGTATGCTTATGTTGTAGTGGATGATTTCTCTAGGTACACCAGGGTGCACTTCATCAAATAGAAGTCAGAGGTATTTGAAGTTTTCAAAGGACTGTGTCAAAAACTTCAAAGAGAGAAGGGTTGTGGCATTGTTAGAATCAGAAGTGATCATGGGAAAGAGTTTGAGAACAATAAGTTTAATGAGTTCTGCTCCTCAGAAGGAATCAGACATGAGTTCTCTTCACCCATCAGAACTTAACAGAATGGTGTGGTTAAGAGAAAGAATAGAACTATTCAAGAATGTGCAAGGGTCATACTTCATGCCAAAAAACTTCCTTATCAATTTTGGGCTGAAGCAATGAACACAGCTTGCTACATCTTAAACAGGGTAACCATCAGGTTTGGGACATCTGCCACACTGTATGAATTGTGGAAAGGTAGAAAGCCAACTGTGAAGTACTTTCATGTCTTTGGAAGCAAATGCTACATCCTTACAGATCGTGAGCAGAGAAGGAAGATGGATCCCAAGAGTGAAGAAGGAAAATTTCTAGGATACTTTACAAATAGCAGAGCCTACAGAGTCTATAATTCAAGAAGTCAAGTGGTATTAGAGTCCATAAATGTTGTGGTTGATGACTCACCTATAGAAGTTGAAGCTACAAATGATATTGGAGCATTATTTCCCATGGGAGAGGAAGATGTCACAGAGGATGTTAAAACACCCTAAGATAACTCTGAGGGTGCTGCAGAATCCAATGATGTCAATCATGAACCTACATTGACTGGGAGGATTGACAAGGGACCCTCCATCAGAATTCAAAAAGATCATCCTAAGAAACTTATCATAGGGGACCCAAATGGGGGAAGGATGACCAGGTCACGAGATGTTTCCAGTCCCTGTTTTGTGTCGAAGATGGAACCCAAGAATGTCAAGGAGGCCTTGACTGATAAATTCTGGATTAATGCGATGCAAGAAGAGCTATGGCAGTTCAAGAGGCATGAGGTCTGGCATTATGTACCCAGACCAGAAGGATCAAATGTGATTGGGACAAAGTGGGTGTTTAAGAACAAGTCTGATGAACACGGTGTAATCACAAGAAACAAGGCTAGACTTGCTGCGCAAGGGTACACTCAGATAGAGGGAGTGGATTTTGATGAAATTATTGCTCCTATTGCTAGACTGGAATCTGTGAGACTGCTACTTTGAATAACCTGTCTGCGAAATTAAAGCTTTTTCAAATGGATGTCAAGAGTGCTTTTCTGAACGGATACCTGAATAAAGAAGTCTATGTGGAACAACCCAAAGGTTTTGTTGATTCTACATTTCTAGATCATGTATACAAGCTAAAGAAAGCCTTATATGGGTTGAAACAAGCTCCAAGGGCCTGGTATGAAAGGCTGACTGACTTCCGTGTGACCAATGGCTACAGAAAGGGAGGAATTGATAAAACTCTCTTTGTCAGAGAAAGGGAAGGCAAACTAATGATAGCACAAGTTTATGTCGATGATATTATCTTTGGATGAATGTCAGAAGATATGGTTCAACTCTTTGTTAAGCAAATGCAATCTGAGTTTGAAATGAGCCTAGCTGGAGAATTAACTTACTTTCTTGGTCTCCAAGTCAAACAAATGGAAGATTCTATATTTCTCTGTCAAGGGAAATATGCCAAAAATATTGTTAAAAAGTTTGGTTTGAGAAAGAAAAACACAAGAGGACTCCTGCTCCTACTCACCTGGAATTGTCTAAAGACGAGAAAGGGGTAAGTGTTTATTAGAGTATCTATAGAAGCATGATTAGAAGTCATTTATACCTCACAGCTAACAGAACTGATATAACATTTGCAGTAGGAGTTTGTGCGAGATACAGGTTGAACCCAAAGTTAGGCATATTAATCAGGTCAATAGAATTCTGAAGTATGTTAATGGTACTTGTGACTATGGATTACCCTATACTTACAACTCTGACTCTGTATTAATAGGATATTGTGATGCTGATTGGGATGGAAATGCAGACGATAGAAATAGCACCTCTGGTGGATGCTTCTTTCTACGAAACAATTTAATCTCCTAGTTTAGTAAAAAGCAAAATTGTGTCTCTTTGTCTAATGTTGAAGTTGAATACATTGTTGTCGCTCCCGAAAGATTCGCATCCAACGGTACAAATGCGAGAGTGGCGCAAAAGAACACAAAGTCGCCAGCAAAGTGTATTTATCCCAAGAGAGGGAAAGGAAACACTGCGTAAACCTGAAAGAAGGGAAAGAGCACGGTCACGCGACCAAGAGAATGGGTACGGGAGTCGGTTATGCGAAGGGAAGGTGTTAGCACCCAACACGTCCATCGTACTCGATGGGATCCACGCTTGCTGTCTGCATCAAAGGGTGTCGTCATCTGGAACTCCACTGCTACTGGACCGGTGAAGAAACGAGAACGAAAAGAACGGAGAAACGAAGAAGAAAAGAAAAAGAAGTGACTCGATAGGACGGTATTGTTGTCCTAGGCCTACGTACTCCCTCAGTGCAATGGGAAAATCAGAGTCAACGTAGTTCGGACGGGAACTGGGGGGAGGTTGCTCGCCAAGACAATCGATGTCTTGTGCCTACGTATCCTCAATTGGACGAGAAAGAGGAAATCAGAGCAGTCGTAGTTCGACCGGACGAGGTCGGAAAGAGACAAAGAGGTGATAAAGAAAGGTTGTGCTCGAAGAGATCTCGCACGATCTCCTTCCTACGTATCTCGCTCGTACGCGAGAATCAGAGCGACGTAGTTCGTGGGTACGACCACGGGTGGGTAAGTGTTTTTTATGTGAGCGACGAGCTCTTTTCTGAAAATGAAGTTTGAAACCCAACAATCCCGAAGGATAAAAAGATTTGAATTTGTTTGGTGTTTTTTAGACAGAAGTGTCTTTTAAGTTGTTTCGCAACTTGCATTGAACCCAAGTCTTGAATATAGGAACGAATACTTCGCGCATCGTCCCCAACAGGACATACACTAGGTATCCTAGAAGAATGAGAGGAAGCCCCTCAATCCCCACTTCCCACATAAAAGGCTCAAGCGCAATACACGTTAACTTTTATTACGTGTCTTGAAGAAGTTTTGAGATGAGAAGAGAAGCGACACAAAAGGAAACTCTAAAGGGAAACTAAGAGTCCTAATGTTATCATGCATGAATGTCCTATGGTTAGTGAGGTTTAGGAGAGACGACTACCTAACCTAATGTTAATCCTACTCCAATCTTAATCGAAAATTAAGTTGGACTAGGTAGCTCTAAAGGGAGAAAATCCAAGACTTAAACAAGTCTTGAGACTCGAGGGATGAAAAGAGTGAAAGAGAAGGAGGAGAAAGAGAAGTGACGCACAAGTAGCCTAAGCTCACTTTAAACACAAGTATGAAAGTTAAAAGATAAAGGAAGAAAGTAAAATGTGGAAGCATATCCACACTCAAACAACTTACCATTTGCCCCTGAAAGTGTTAGAAGTATTCACATATGACAAAATGAAACTCAAACAAGCATAAGGCAATAAAGAAACAAGTTCTAAGGTAAATCAAACATCAAGTTCAGAACCTAATGGTCCTACTGACCTCTAATATTAATCATGCACAATTAGTCAAAAAGAAAAGGGAGAAGTCAATCAAGTACCATTCAAGTCATTAAAGAAGGAGTGAGATGAAAAGAAGTGATCATGTGAAGCATCCAAGTCAAAATTCCACAAAGTAAACCAAGTCCAGAAGTGACACAATCCTAAATATGTGCCTAAACAAGATCTTCAAACATCATTCAAGTCATACAAACACTTTCACAATTAATTAAGAAGCAAAGAAGAAGAGGTGAAGTGAAGTGAAACATGATTCATTCTTGTGAAACAAGTGACTTAAAGTGCAAGGCAAACATCAAACATGCAAAGATGAGATCCAAATATCACAACCAGAAGTCAATTAACATGTTATCAATTCTCAAACAAGACCCCAAATTATGGCACAAGTGCCTTCATGATCAAGCAAACCAAACATGAAGCATATATTCACAAATTGGACAAGTTAAAGTTCATGCTTCAAAGAAATAACAAACATGCCTCAAAAATTATGTCATCCAGTATTCAAGCATCTCAAACATGTATAATTAACATATCAAAGCCACAAGCAATGAATCAGAACCAAAGTCATTCAACAATTAGGTCAAAGCATCAATAGGATTTCATACATTCATGCTCAAAGAACCACATCCAAAGTCATCCAAACAAGACCTAAAAATCATACCAAAAATCTCAAACATACCTCAACATGTTAAAAATACAACCCAAAAAGAATCAGGATCAAATCACCTTTCAAATGAGAGAAATAAAAAATGCAACATGAAGTATGCAATAAGAAATGCAAATGAGAGAAAATACATTAGAAAATTAATATTTAATGCAATTTTTATGCAAAAATAATAAAATAAAATGTGAAAAATTAATTTTAATAATGAGGAGGAATGATGAATTTTTTTGGAATTTTTTAGCACATGCAAGTATTTTTAACAATTAATTATGAGATGGTATGAAAATAGAAAAATAAAAAGGAAGTGAAATGAAACCAGGGGTGCAAGAAGAAATCCAAACGCATGCAAACAGTCATGGGCTCAGAAATGGGGGTGCGAACAGCAAAAGTGGCCCAAATGCATTCCAACGTTCAGAAATAAGGAACGGCTCAGATTGAGTCAAACAAGGGAAAGTCTCTAGATCCACAGGCTCACGCTCAAAGTCAAACAAAGCAAAGTCAACGATCTAATGGTCCACATTCAAATTCACTAATTAAATGAAATCCAACGGTCATGACTTAATCAGATCCCTTAAACCCTAATTAATTTAATTAACACCACATAATCAAGATCCAACGCGCGAGAATCAAACTGGAAAATTAATCACAATCCAACGCATGAGAATAAATCTGGGAATTCATAAACCCTAACTAAACCCTCACCGGCCGGAGAAGCGCCGGTCATCTTCTCCGGCCACTCTCCGGTCACCAAACTTCAAACAATAACCAAAAACACCAAATCATACATCAAAATGTTCAGCAACTCACGTAGATCACAAATATGCCACTCAAAATCATTTAGCATGCATATATTTCAAGAATCGAACGAAACAAGTTTGGATCTGAAAATTTCAGATCTAAATTCCAGCCATGATTCACGTTGAAAATCAAATCCAAACACATATATGAGCTCAGCACATCAAGATGAACATTATACACACAACAGAAATCAATTCTAGATCTATGAATTTGGAGCTCACCTGAGATTTGCAGAACTGGAAATACGTCAAGAAACTCCAAGATAAGTTGCAGATCAACTCCTTCAACCGTCTAATTGCAAAATAAATGCAATTAGACCTTCAAACTGGCCTGAATCCTTGAATCCAAAAGTTGAAGCTCTGAACTCAACTTGATGAATTCCTTGCTTAAACCTCAAAACAGTGGTGGATTTCTCTTCCTTATGCTTAACTGATCATAAACCAGCCAAAAAAAATGGAGGAACCTTGAAGGATTGGGAGAATCGAAGGAGAGAAACTTGAGAGCAAAAACTTTGAAAAGTGATGAAAAATGAATAGTAGCTGCTGAGAAATTCGTGTGAGTTAGCTTATATAGTGTGTAGATGCTACTGTTTAGGGTTTTAAACTTCAAGGACTTGAGAGCAATGAGTTTTGGGCTGTTTTGCAAATTTGCAAATGTGTGCACATGAGGTATTTGGCTCGTGCATTCTTCATGAAAAGTGCATGACTGTTTTCCTTTTGATGCAAGGACCACCTTTGGATTGATCTTGGGGCTGGTGAGTAACTGAATTATGAATTCCAAGTGAACTTGCAAAATTGCATAATGATGAATTATGACTATGTAATCCACGGATTCATTCCATTCTTGGCTCAAAATGATGTTAAATGAGGTGCATTGGAATGTGGTGAGGTGAACTGAACAATTAGAAGCCATATTGGTGAGTTAGAATGCATCTTGCAAGTTGTATCAAAATGGTATGCATGGTGGGACACCAAATACTCTTGAACTTCAAATGCCCATAACTCTTGATCTAAAAATGACATGATCATGGTCCACCACTCTTTGGAAAGAGGAGAAAGAGATCTACAACTTTGATGTTGGGCAAAAATTTGTTTGAAGCATTTTTGATCATGAAAAGTTTGGTTAAAGTTGGTTGAAAATATGCCAAAAATAGTAACTTGAAATTACAAGTCACTTTCCCAATTTAGCAACTTTTTACCAAAGCTTGATTTTTGCAAATTGTGATCATGAAAGCCTTCCATAGACCAAATAAAGGTCTCTTGACTTGATTACCATGATGAGGACCTCTCAAAACCCTAGTTTGACTTTTCAGTTGACCAGTTTGACTGATTACTTCATCTGTAAGCTACTGAATCATCTGAAGCCTTCCATGGTGAATTTTTGGCTCAAAATCCATCCTTAGACTTGTTTGGACATATGGAGAACCTTGGTGAAAGGTTTGAATCAATTCCTTGAGCTTAGGACCCTTAACCATAAAACCCTAGTTTTGGTCATCAGTGTAAGGACACCAACTCTTGATATAACCACTTGGAGAATCCCTCATTGAAATGCCCTTGGGCCACCATATAAGGATGTGAGAAGCTTATGGAGCTCATAAGAAGCTTTTTCCCTTGAGTTGAACCAAATACCTCGATCCCATGCTAAGAACCAAATGCTTTGCACAATGCAAATGCAAGAAATGGAAAGAAACATAAGCCAGTTATCTAAAAACAACAAGGCAAATTTTGAGGTGTTACAATTACAACAGAGAGTAGCTGTTTTTCAAATGATGTGGATGAAGAAAATGCTGACTGAATATAATGTCATGCAAGATGTTATGACACTTTTCTGTGACAACTTGAGCGTAATAAATATTTCAAAGAATCCTATTCAACACAGCTGAACTAAACATATGGACATCAGACACCACTTTATTCGAGATCTTATGGAAGACAAAATCATAACCCTGGAGCATGTTTCCACAGAGAATCAACTAGCTTACATTTTCACTAAAGCTTTGGACGCGAATCAATTTGAAGTGTTGAGAGGCAAGCTTGGAATTTTCCTATCTGAAGAAGTATAACATTCCACTTGGTGTGGGAATGCTATTCAAATATCTGAATATGTATTCCTATCAGAGTTAAGAGGATTGTCAAGCATTCTCTCAAGTTCAAATTTATTTTATTTGCTTTGGTTTTGTAAGGGCTTAATGCCCAGGATAATTTACTTTTGTTTGTGTGTGTACTTTAATTATTCTGTACTGTTTATCTGGTTTTTGAGTTAGTCTTTCTGCCTTTGTCATATCATGGCTAAAAAGGGGGAGTAATACTAACTTTACTAACCACTGTTGACTGGTATTAACAATTGAGGGAGAGTAGTGTTGGTGCTGCTTACAGAAGAAGGTATTGGTTGAGGGGGAGACAAAGTTTAGTATGTGTTCTGCTGTTGTTCTGACGATCTAGTCTCCCTGTTCTGAATAATTCTATCTACATGTTAATTGTAGTTAGTTTAGCCAAAATTTGCCAAAGGGGGAGATTGATGAGTCCAAGCCTTTGAGGTTGACATCAATTTTGGTAAAACTAACTTGACAGAAAGATGTTGGACAAGATGTCCTAACATGTTGAACTAACTGCAGGTTAAGGTGTTAGACAAGATGTCATATCATGTTGATTCGACATCTTTGTCTGTTACAGTTTTGAATAATTGTTTCTGTTTTCCAGGTTTTATGGGAATATGATTTGGTCCTAGGTGGCATCAGAGATTGAGGAATCAGAGATTCTGATTCTAAAAGGAATATGCTATTTTTGAGTGTGGAGACATTTTTGGAAACTTAGGATTGAAGAAACTATTCTAGAGGAGAATAGGTTGCAGATTCTCTGGAGCTGACTTGCTGCGATTCTGAAGCCCCAATCCAGTTCTGTTTAGTACTTTAAGTAGGATGGATTTAACCTAGAATAGACATTGAAGACATACAATTGTTATTGAGTACTAGGGTTTGTATTTTTGTGAGCCTCTTCTGTATTGTGTGAATACCCGAGGTGGACAGTTTATTGAGTTGTAATTTTTCAGTCACTGCTGTGATTGGAATGGAATTGAGAAGGGTCTCATACCTAGGAGAGTCTTAGGTAGAGATCTAGTACGGGTAGTTACTTGGTGTCAAGTTGTAAACATTGGAGTTTAGCTTAGAACCAATTCTACTTAGTGGATTTCATTCCTGGCTTGGTAGCCCTCAGACGTAGGTGTTGTTGTTCACCGAACTGGGTTAACAATTCTTGTGTGTTGTTTACTTTCTGTTGTTTGTATTTTGTTCTTCATTATCCTTGTGTGAGAAGTAGAGATCAAGTGTCACGACATCCTGTCCGACATCTTAGTGATCAACTTAACCAGAATTTCATTAATAAATTCATGAACACTGAAAATTCAAAAGCAATAAAAACACCACCAAAACAAGTCATAACATTCTTGCTCCTCAAAATTCCTGTTGCCAAGTTTATAGCATACATAAAAGGGGAGACATTTGCATAGATTACTTGCATTAGGCCTCATGTGCAAAGCATCATTCAACTACAAAAATGCAAAAGTGAAAAGAAACTCCAAGTGGGAAAGATCCATCTATTAACTCACACTGCTAGTGCCACAAACACTTTTAACTCAAGGATTTACAAATTAAAAAAAACAGGTTCACACAAGGAATTTGTTTCTTACCTTGACTAGGAAAATGGAATTGAGAACAGATAGAGTGTTGGTTGGGGTTCCATGAATAAGGAGCATCCAGGCTTGGTTGAAATCTGTAAAGGAATTCACAAAATATCAATTGCCAAGACTTTCATAACATGAATAACAACAAAAATTTCCAAGTGAGACAAATAATTATGTAAGCCAAAGAGAAAATAAGAAGGTCAAAGCAAGGCATTTGTGTTTGACCAAACTCAAAATTGCCACACTGAAAATGACTTTACAATAGTGAAAGTAAAGCAATAAAAAAATCAGTGAAAATACACATGGGGCCACCACTACTACAAAACGCGTAAACAACAACGCCAGGTTCACCACGAAAGAAATATACACCGTTGTAATAAATTAAATTTTCGCGCTAGTCAGTAGCTGGATATAAGAACAGTGATTTAATGATGGTTCTCTTTAAAAACCGTGGTAATAAATGATGTGTGACGAGCTTCGATTCTTAGCAACATTATTTTTTCCATTTTTTTGTGTACATTAAGCGTGTGTCACTTAAGTCCTTTAAATAAAAAATAAAATGTATATTATTTTACAACGGTTAGTTTAAACAACCGTTGTTATAGGCTTATGTCACTTATGCGAATTATTAAAAAAAATTAAAATTTTAAATGATTTTACAACGGTGGAGAAAGTCAACCTTTGTTAGAGGAAGATGAAAAATGAATGAGGAAGATGAAGAACCAACAATGGTTTTTGAATTAAAGAAATAATAATGACTTTCAACTAAAACAATTAGATTTTCAATGTAAAGAGAAGATGAAGAATCAGAGAAATCATTATAAATACGTTATTCCTCTTATTACCATCACACATGCAGCATCATTGAAGAGAATTAAACAAAATGAATTCCAACTATGCAGTTCAAGAAGTCCAACAAACTGTAGATTTTCAAGAAGAAGTTGTCCAAGAAGTTCAACAAACTGCGCGTGTGGTTAAAGATGCTGATGTTCAAGAAGTTGCCAAGGTTGTAGATGTCCAAAAAGAAGTCCAGGTCGCAGAGGCTTCAAAGGTCCAACCAGTTCTCTAGCTCAAACAAGCTATACAGACCCAAAAGACGGTCGCCTTGCAAGAAATACGAGCCAGGAGGAGAAGAAGGAGATCAAGAAGAAAGAGAAGAATGACAGCTATTTTCGATTCAGATGACGAGGACGAAGCACCGTTTGGTTGGAGTAATTTTATGACAGCTAGGGCATTTAGATTTGATATTTAAAAGTTAAAAGTGTCTCTGTTATCTTCAATATTTAAGATTTTAATTTTGTTATTTTAAATATAAACTTGCATTTTGTTGGAGTTTCCTAATTTATATGAAACTTGCATTTTGTTGTCTTATTCTTATTAAAAATATTTACATATGTGGTAAACTCATTAATTAACCTTGAATATATGAACTTGAATGAAAACTTTATCACATATGTGGTAAACTCATCACATAACCTTAAATGAAAAATATATGAACCCAAGTCACCACGGCTCTACCAAAACCGTGGTGATATCTCTAAACTCAGGCACTTACTTTATATTATTTTTTTTATTTAAAAATTGTATATAATATAATAACGGTTGTAAGGATAATAAATATGATAGATGCTCCTTTCTTTTTAATTTATCATTACGGTTATTATTTGTAACCATCGTTATATAGTTTGCTATTATTTTAAAATATAAATTATAATTACAGTTGTAGTTAACAAGCGTAACGAAAAGTGATAGTTTTTAATATATAAACAAAACTATATGTGACCTACTTCATATCTGCCGTTTCTCTCTAAAGAAAACCCCAACACAACCCTCTCCTCTCATGAATCTTAACCAAAATCTGACGGGAGCAACGTCCGCCGCAAACTCCTACAGCGGCAAAGATGGTATTTTCTCCTGCTCTCTTCTTTCTAACATTATTGTTTTAGGTTTTGGTTTTAGAATACTGTGGAAAACATTATGTTAATGATGTTTTAGGGTTAATTTTGATTTTTGTTGTGTTTCCTTGTAGATACATGGTGACGATGGTGGTAGCAAGCGTATACTATGGTGAAATTTCATATGGTTTTTGAAGCAATGAAGAAAAATATAAGAAGTATGAAGTTGTTGTATAAACAGCATCCACCTTATATTTCTTCTTTATGGCATAAAAAACTGGATGAACTTGATATATATCTTGATTTGCTACAGTTCCACGATTATTTTCAATTAGAGGTACGTTATTGACTCAATGTATGTTGGTTTTTTACAATCCCACTTGGGGTTTTGTTGCTTAAATAATGTATATTTTTTTTTATTGTGTTGCATGTTGTTTTGTTGTATGTTGTTGTTGTTGACAAATGTTCTTAAAACAAGAACAAAACATTGCTAAGTCAGAAGATAGAGGCTTCTTGTGACTTAGCAATGTTTTGTTCTTTAAATTCTTATGCAGGTTGAGAAGTTTAGTTTATTATATACTATGTATATTGTTTGTTTCACTTACCTTTTAATGAAAATGCAATCATTTATATTGACATAGAAACTTATATTTTGAAAATTAAGATGTATTTGAAAATGAACCTATATCAATCAATGTTTTCCGAATCGCATCTGTTTCATTCAACACATTTTATGTTCCTTAACACATAATATATGGTTTAACGGCCTGTTTGCTTCAATTCATCGATATAATTTACAATCGCGTTGATAAGCGACAATTATAAGGTAAACTATAATAAAAGATATCAATGAGTAGAGGGAATCAGACCATTGAATCGTATATTATGTGTTAAAGAACATAAAATGTGCTGAATGAGGCGGATGCAATTCGAAAAAAATTGGTGTGTTTAAGTTGGTTTTCAAGAATATTTTAATTTTCAGATTATATATTTCTTTTCCAATTTGAATGGTTGTATTACTTTAAATAGGTGTATGGTAAACCAAGCAATGTACATTTGTATATAATAAACTATGGGTACTTTCCACGACGGATGTCTACAACAACCGTCATCTGATGTAATTAATTTCTTGCTGGGTTTCAAACCCAGTACCCCATGTATCACAACGGTTGTTAAGAATAACCTTTGTGATATAACGCTCGCTTTTCAGAATACAACAACAGTCTCAGGGTCGTGATTATAAGTAGCGCATTTACCACAACACTCTACATAACAACGCCTTGATCTGCGTTATTACATGTATTTTTCAACCGTTGTTAAATGAGTTTTACGTAGTAGTGCACCAAACTTTCTAGAAGAGCAGAAAAAACAAAACAAAGGAATCTTCACATATCACAAATCCCACACAATCAAGTTTCGTGCAAACTATCTCCTAACGTATTCATTGATCCTAATTCCACCTCATCATTGGAGCAACAAACTCTCACGTACCAAATTCACAGCAAAACGGACTCACACGTACCTCACTCACTCATTTTTCTGATCCTATATATTTCCATCATAATTCACACAGAAGGACACCTGAACAAAGAAAACCCTAAGAAATTTCTACTCATATCAAAAACCCTAAAACAACTAAAGCTCCATTTAAAAGGTTTATTGATTCTCACGTTGAGAATCAAATAAACCTGAGCTCAAAATCACCCAGAAGCATTTAAGCACAGAGGAATTAGAGGAGAAGGAAGGAAAGGGATCAGGTTGAAGGTGGAAGAAAGAAGAAATTACCTGTGCGTGCTGAAACCTTTTAAGAATTCTTCAACTGGTATTTCGCTTGAACTCTGTTCTCCTTCACTCTAAGCTCCATTGCATGAGTTCTTGTTTGCTATTGTTGTCTGAATAATGTAGATTACTTCTTGTGTCTTGATTTGCTTCAATCTTCCTTATTGTGAGTTAGGGTTTTGTTTGGGAACGGGGTCGATTTAAGGTTTTTGTTGGTTTTTAGTGAAATATGAAGTCAGATTCAAAGAGATGGAGAAATCTGAGGGGGGTTATGTAGAAACCTTTGGGTTTTGTGGTGGTTGACCGGAGACAGATGGCGGCGGCCACCGCGCATCGCCATCTTCTTCGGCGAAAAGGTAGTCTCCGACGTGTTTGTTTGCAGAGCATGAAACATGAGAGAGATAGTGATACTAAGAGAAGGGCGGAACAAAAATGAGGGTGAGGAAACCCTAGTTCTTCTTTTGTTCCCATTTACCACGCAGTCAAGTTGGTGGTGATGGTGTCAGGATGTGTCGGTGACAAGTGTCACCGGCCTTGACTTTGTTTTTATTCCATGTTCAAGCTTCTTGTCATCCCCACTGTGTGAGTATGTTGCAAGCCCCTAGATCAAGAGTCATTTTTTACTCTGAGCGTGATGGACGTCCCAGATCACGCTGGCAGGTTAATGTTGACCTAAGGGTCAACCATGGACCCTCCCTCCAGCGTGGGCCTTAGGCTACGGGCCTGGGACGCTTTTTGCTCCTCACACCGTCTTTTTTTTTCTTTCTCAACCAGCCCATTTAGGTTTTAGTCCATTTTCTTCTTTTTTTTTTTTTGTTTCTTATCATTTACTTTCTATTTAACTTTTGTTTTTTTTATTTATTTCACTATTTCTTAAATTAATTTCTTAAATGTTAGAAATACAAAATACTTTTAATTAATTATTTTTTAATTAATTTTATTAAAATCTTTTATTTAATCCTAATTAATCTATTAAGAGATTAATTTTATTAAATATTTGATTTTAATTCAATTAATTATCTTAAATTAATTTCTTTAATTCTAAAAAAATCAAAAAATACTTTTTTTATTAATTCTTAATTAATTTTTTTTAAACCTTTTTATTTAATATTAATTAATCTTTTAATAATTAATTTTATTAAATATTCAAGTTTAATTGAATTAATTATTTAAGCAATAATTACTTATTTTCTTTAATTCTAAAAATCAAAATAGACATTAATTTGAGATTTTTATTTTCTTTTTAGTATCTTTAGTTAAATATTAGTTAGTTAAATTACTAATTAATTAAGTAGATGTGTTTAACTTGATTAATAATTTTTCTTTTTTTGTTTGATTTGGTTTCAATTATGCGATGTTTGATTTTATTTGTGGTTATACACTTTGCTCCTATGTTTGATAACCATGTCTTAATTGTCTTCATATCATTCTTCACATGCATGTTCAAACCCATTTTTCAAACTAATATCTTGATTTAAAATCAAGCCATTTTCAAATACTTTGTAAGTCGATCGTCTTCACAATCGCCATCGACCTCACATAGCCTCCTCGTGGGCTCTATACAACGATAATTGTTTCACATCTCACACTCTTGTTTGCATGCATATGTGTGGTTGATTTACTCTAATTATGGCTTAGTTTAATCGCCATTTGAGCAAATGTATCCCTCTCCCATGAAATGTAATGCTTGTTCTCGCCTAGGTAGTTTTAATACACGATTAAAATCAACCTCTTTCAAAAGAACAAATAAGCTTAATCCAACGTCAATCATTTTCAAAACAAATTCAATTAACCATTAACCTATTCTCAAGCACACTAGATCCATATATCAAGTCGCATTACCCAACTTGTAAGTCGAGCACTTTTGCCTCGCCATCGACCTTACCTTATACCATTAGGACCTCCTTTCCATTAGTTCAAACCTTTAACCGTTTCGTACATCAATTTAAACCTCGATCAACATCGAGTATTTTATCAAAGTCAACTTAATGAACCTAATTATACTTAGACCATATTTTAATAAAATATGAAAAGGGAGTTGGAATGGAGTCTTCGATTTCTCTCCACAATTGTTTGGGCCCGAGGAGCCATTCTTAAGCTCGAACAATTATCTTCTCTAAAAGATTTATAATTCGATCCTACATCAACTATTTCACAATAAACTAAATCAAATCTATTTTCTCAAACACTTAGATGAAAAAGAGAGCGATAGAGTCAAGCCTTTGACTCACTCTCCCGATTACTTGAGCCCGAGGAGCCTTTCTTAAGCTTCGAGTAATCGTCATCCGTTTAATTTACTATAACCATATCAAAACTCTTTCACAATTAAGGTTGAAAAAGAGAGAGAGTCGAGTTTTCGATTCACTCTTCCGATTACTTGGACCCGAGGAGCCTTTCTTAAGCTCCGAGTAATCGCTATTCAAGCAAAACATCAACACATTAATTCAACTTCTCGCCGCCGTGCGATTAAAACATTTTTCAAAAGAACAATATGTTTAGTTCCTTCTAATGCGCTTGTAAACTAAATGCTTAAGCCTGCACCGAGAGTAGAAAAGCTAATGTTTCGCCCTTAGATGCGACCTAAACACTCGTTCGCTTAAAAGACACAAACCAATCAACCGTAGTCCCACGAATTACGAATGCTCTGACTTTTTCATTGCACGGGGGAATACGTAGGCACAAGGGCCCCAATCCTTGGCGAGCACCCTAATATAAAACCACCCATTTTCCCCTTAGAAAACAATATTCCCTTAGAAGAAAACAAACAAACCTAACTTTCTCACGAATCGAATCAAGAGGTTCCCATTGAGTACAACGGACGTAGAGGGTGCTAATACCTTCCCTCTTGCGTAATCAACTCCCGAACCTAGAATTTGGTTGCGACGACCATTTTCTTATCTTTAAAGGTTTTATCGATATTTTCCTATTCCTTCCTTGGAATGAATACATTTTGGCGGCGACGCTGTTTGAACGTTTTTTCCGCGTCCATCGCGAGGATCGTATTTTTCAAGGTACGACACCATGCTGCTCAACACCAAAGAAACACATGAATATATTCACCCTATAGCCAGTCTCTACTAATACACTGGTCGGATGGACCGACCTGCTCTGATACCAATTGTAACACCCTACTCTCCTCATTCATTAAATAAGTAAAAATACGAAAATAGTTGCAGAAAAATCAGAGTACACACGTAGGATGTCAAGCACTACTCAGGTACCTGATTATCTGTACTCCCCAAGGAGCACATAGACAACAACATAATAGGGGTGAGAATTACATTCAATAATACACAGTGAAAATCACATGCTAAGGAGTAGTTATCACACAAATCACACCAATCATACAATCACAACGCACGTAAAAGCGTCACATCAACACTAGGCATATTCAGCTCACATTCAATCATACACATATGCAATGCGATTCAACTGACATGACATAATGCATGCGGTACCATCAGAATCTATACAGTTCACTCTTTGAACCTGATTCCTATCGGAATCTGGATAAGTCGTATACGTTCCTTTGAACTACAACTTATCTCCACTCGACTTCCACGTGGAGTCCGGACGAGACTAGGCTCTCATCATGGATTCCCACCTAGGCTCATCTCCACATGACACAACATGAATGCATGACATACAATTATGCATAATATAATTACCATTAATGCATAGCACACGATCAACAAGGATCCCACGTGAGTCACATATTCACCGTAATTCTCTCTGGAATTACCGTCGTTGCCCAAAACTGTCCACACAACAATAATCTTAGTAACTCAAGCATCCAACACCCATTATGAATAAAATCACACAAATTTACATGTTTTACCATTTTTACCATAATTACCGGTTCCCCTGTGTCCAATTATGTCATTTTAGGCTTACGGACCAAGAGGGATCGCGTTGCACGCGAAATCGCGAAAGAAATAGCGAAAATGAAGAAATTGCACTACAGTCCTGCCCATACGCGTCTGGCCATGCCCCGTACACGTGTGGCCTTGCTTTCCTCGCCCCAGGCCTGCATAAGGTACGCGTAGGTCCTCAGTTGCCCAGATCCATACGCGTAATGCCCAGGCCTTACGCGTACGACCAGAGGGTGATTTTCCTCCAAAATTTCCCAAAAAGCTGCCCATACGCTTAATGGCCTTGCCATACGTGTATTGCCTCCCCCCTTACGCGTCCCTTATGCGTACGACCAGAGGGTCGTGCTAGCTTCGGGGACGGGGTACGTATGCTACGCGTAATGTCCCTGGGTGAGTCCCCCATACGCGTAATGCCCCCTGGCATACACGTATGGCCAGTCTGCTGCAAAAAATGGGTTTTTTTGCGTCAATGCGATTTTTCCCTCATTGGAGCACCTTCAAGCTCCTGATTTTAACCCAAAACAACATTTGTATCAGTATAATCCTAAAGTCCTGATTCTAGTTCAATAATTCATCATTTTATCCAAATTTTCTACCACTAGAATCCATTTTCGTTAACCCCAAAACCCCCCGAAATTTCCAGATCTTACCCATAGCAGAACCCAGCAACATTATTCCAGAATTCACACGAATTTCATATCCAATATCAGCATGCAACTTGAATTCACATCAGAACGGTACACATATACGAATTTACAATGATCATCACACAAGCATGCAATTAATCAAGAAGGAGAATAAGGAATGCACAAAAATCTTAAGAGGGGAAGGAACCCTCACCCTCTCATGCTCAGACCGCCATTAAAGAACCCATTCTTCCCCTTACCTTAATTCCATTCTTTCTTTCTCTAACAATGTTCACTACGCCGAAATAGACCTTTAGCAACGCTTTTTTTCCTTTAGCAGCGCTTTTAAGCGCTGTCAAAGGTGGCGCTGCTAAAGGTAAAGACAGCGCTTTTTTTCCACTAAAAGCGCTGTCTTTTGTTCCCCTTTAGGCAGCGCTTTTTTAAAAGTGCTGCGTAATGTGTATTATTTTCCAACTTTAGGCAGTGCTTTTTTTGGAAAAAGCGCTGGCCCCCCCCCCCTAGGCAGCGCTTTATAAAGCGCTTTCTAATGTGTCTCTGCTTAATACTTTAAGCAACGCTTTTTAAAAAGCGCTTTCTTTAGTTCCACTTTTGGCAGTGCTTTTGCATTAAAAGCGCTGTCTTTTGTACACGTAAATTGTTTTAAAATTTATTTGTTTTGGATGCGTTTTTTGTCAAAAGCGCTGCTAAAACTCCTTTTTTTGAGAAAGCTTTTTTTTTAAAAAAAAAAACCTTTTAATAGACCTGTATAACATAATTTTTTATCAAAACTTATCATAATTATATACTTTAATTCACAAGCTTTTATTCAACATAGGCCTTATATACTTCAATTCACAATACTACATAATTATATACTTCAATCACCATATATAGGCCTTATAATTTCATAATTATACACAAGACTATATACAACAACTTCCACTTCCAAAACTATATACAACAACTATTCATACACCAAATAACCATTCTAATAACCATATACAACAACTTACAAAACTATACAAAGTATATACAACAACTTCCAACTTCCATACCTTATATGATTCTTTGTTCAATAAGGTATTGACACTAATCCTCCTTAATTTCTTCCAATTGTACTTTGGAGTAAGTAGCACACTTGAATTCCTTAAAATACTACATAATATAACATAATATGCATGATTTAGTTAAAAGTAATTAATTATATCAAATATCCGATAAATATTAAAATAACTCCTAAGTTATAAATTCATACCATGATTGGAATATCTATTTGATCCAAATGAATGATTTCTTTCATAAACCTCAAAACGAAATAACCGCAATCTATACCATTTTTTTGACGAGGACACTACACATTGAAAAAAAAAATAATATATATCAGTTTATATAGTCTAACTTGTTTTATCAAGTAGCATCACTATTATAAGGAAAATTGTTAAAATATACCTCCAATCTGATCCATGTAATGTTGGTTGACTTACTCTTTGATACTTGGGCTCCTCTTTGTGATCGAAATATTTGTATAGCTCTAACATAATATAAACGAATATTTAGAACAATCTCACTTAAATAAATTAATAAACAAATACACACGAATATTTAGAACAATTTCACTTACGTATCAATCGTCGTCTTTATATCCGGGTATTTATCTACATCACCATCTAACGAATCCACATAATACACTATTTCACTTATCGGATTTATCGCAACCAACAACCAGTGTCCACTGTAAAATAAAACAAAAGTATCGATATAGTAATTTTATATGCAACATCAAAAAACGAAAAATGATAATAAATGAAGTAAGAATGCAAATCTAACCCGTTGCCAGTATTATATGGTAAAAGATACAACTTTTCTGTATCTATGCTGGCCATAAATCTTTCGACTAAGTGAGATTGTACAGAAGTTGGATTCATCGCAATTAATAGTGCATTGATACAGTTGGCAGATAAGAAATCGAATCTTTCTGACAATTGATGCGTGTAGCACCCCAAAATTTGCCCTCTCATTTTCCATATCATTTAGCATGTGCTTTCATTTCATTGCATTGCATTCAAGCATAGAAAAATAAAACATAAAGCATTTAGCATTGCATCTTGTATAAGGGTATGGGATCAATGGATTTTCTTGGCCTTATTCATAAGGGATTCATTCGGTTTCTATTCCCTGTTAAGTTGGAGCAAGAGGTTGAATTCTCCTCGTTGTAATCTTCTTGATCTGAGGTTTTCCTAGTCACGTGGGATCTGAAGTTGGATGTGGATTGAATGTGATCATGTGACTTGCTTGGAATTCGAGACACAACTCCTTCCTAACCCATAACCATTTTGGTATTCATTTTAAATCATTTTCTAACCCATATCCATTTAATACCATTTTTCATTAATTCCAAAGTCAATATCCAATATCCATTTTGTAAATCCATTTTTTTCATAACCTTTGTTAATCCAATGTCCATTTGTTAAAACCATATCCACTTTTATCCATTCTTTTTCATGTCCATATTAAATCCATTAGACCATTTTTACCATTTTGTCCAAATCCATTTTCAATTCAATTCCAAACTAAATCTCCATTCCATTTTAAATCCAATTAACCATTTTATCCACTATTCTTTTAATCAATATCCACTTCAAACCATTTTTCTAAATTCACATTTTTTCATAATTATTCAAATAATACCCATTTCAATATCCATAATCCACTTTAGAACCATTTTGGATCCATAAACTAAAACCACATTTTCAAACCAATTATCAAGTTTTGAATCCAATCCTCATTTTCAATTCAATTATATGAAAAGGACAACACAGGAAAGTATGAGGAAAATTTTGCCTTGCATCAACAACAATAATATTACAAGGCGCAAAAAGCAGCGGCAGAAAAGATATATAGCAAAAAGATTCATTGCAGTAAAAAAAAAAGGATAGCGCGGGAAGAGAAAATCACACACCAGAAATTCAGTTACAAACCTTCAACAATTCACAATTCCTCTGAAAATTTCATAAATAACCTCTAACCAACTAACAAAATCTCGAACAAAAAAAGAAAACTTCTTCATCCATCACCTTCAATCTTCTTCTCTCGACTTTTCACTTTCATCATTCATCTTCAACACCAAGAACCGATTCTAACGAACTCTCTGCAACCGTAATCTTCATCTTCTCCAACCTTCAACTCTTCCCTTCACGATTTTCTTCTCTCTCAGATTCAAACTTCACCAATCTTCGAACACTCTTCAATCTCTACTCACAACAATTCACCATCTTCAATTCCCTTTTTGAAACCTTCGGATATTCTTCAACATCTTTGATTTTCAGTCTTTGCTCAATTCATCTCCGGTTCATTTTCAAAACCTGCATCAATAGATAACAGCGATCTAGTTTTCAACCGAAAATCACAAGAAAATTCGATCATCATCTCCGTTTTCAAGAACTCGCAAAAACAGAAAGCCACGACCTGAACGCGGAAGAACCAAAGATGAATTAGGAGAAGAGGATTTAGTGAAGCAATAACGCAAGCAAAAGATTAAATCCGTACCTGACTCGGATCTAATTCCAGGTAAACGCATTCATTCGCATCTGTTACGTGCCTTTAGGTGATTGTGTAGTGGATTCGAGTTGTGACTCTGAGCGAGAGGAGAGCAATGTTGTCGCGGCGACGTAATCGGTGAGAATGAGAGTGTGTTATCATAGGATTTGGAAGGTTGAGAGCATCTTAGCCACTGCCGTCGTGAAGGCACGACGTAGCAATTGCAATCGTCTGTCATCTTTAGGATGGAGCGAGAAGCGTATGAAGACGGGACGGTCATGGTGTAGGAGGTTAGAAGTCGGTTTCATTTTGTTCGCAGTGGTTAAGGGAGTGAAATTGAAGGGGAAAGAGAATGAGGAAGTAGATGATGAACAAGGCTGCGGCGTTAGGTTGGGGATGAAGAAAAGGATTAGGTTTTCTTAGGGTTTTTGCTGTTATATCCTATGATGATCCGTGAACATGGATTGGGTCTCTGAGCCCATGGATTTTGTTCTACACCTCCCAATCTACTCACTGCAGTCCACGGTTAATTGTTTATTTTATTTTTTTTCTCGCTTTGTGAATTAATTATGTGTAATCAGGTTAATTAAACTATAATGTTAGATTTAGGTTTTAACTTTGATTATATTTTTAATATTAGAATTGAATATAATTGTGCATTGCGTTTGATTAGATTTTGTTTTATAATTAAATTCAAACTGTATTAGATAATACTCTTAGAATTAAACTTTTTAGATTTAGCTTACAAATTTTGTAATTAGTTTTAGAATTAGGTTTGCTAGAACTAATTCATAACTTTAGATTTGTCTTAGAATTAACTTTAATTAGATTTCCCTTTATATTAGTTTTCAATTTAGAAATTAATCTTGATCTAATTGACTCTTAACTTTGATTTTAATTAGGTGTTGAGTTAGTACTAATCTTTAGAATTAGCTCATAACATTAGAAATAAATTTTCGAACTAGAAATTAATCTTGACTGTAGACCGTAATTGTGACTAATTAGTTGTAGACTTTGATAATAATTGCCTTAATTGTTTTTTTACTTAATTGTTTCTTAATTGCCTTAATTGATTTTTTGTTTAGTTGCTCACTAATCGAATTTTAAACTTAATTGTTCATTAGTTGATTTTTGGCTTGATCATGTCCTAATTGTTTTGCCTAATTGCATTAGTCATTTTTTCTTAATTGCGTTAATTGTGCTTTGCTTACTAATTGTTTTGGTTTAGCGGCACTAATCGTTCTAGCTTGATTGTTGACTAACTGTTTTTTGGCATATTGGTTCATTAATTGTTTTTTGGCGTAATTGTCCACTCACTAGTTTTAGAATTAGAAACTTTGAACTCATTGACTTAGTTGAATTGATTTTTGTTCTAACATTGATTAAACATAGGTTTTAGTGCTAATTTTCATAATAGTCTCATTAGTTAACTTTGTTAATAGCCTTTAATATGCTTTACATAGCTTTGTGGCTAATTGTGGTTTACATTTAGTATTGATTTCATTTACTTTCTACTTGACAATTTCCATTTGAAGTTGGACTAACCTTTGAGTTTGTTTTGTAGTGTTTTACACTTGATTAGCTAAATGTAGAAGCTGCTGTATACATAGCTGCTGTGAACAAAGAGTGTTGTAGAATGTTGTTATCCTGGCTGGCTGCATATACACCCATTCTGTTCTGGAAATAGTAGCTGTTATAGACAGTTTTTACTTGTTGCTAGTTTTTACAGCTATGCAGGTGCAAGATCGCTGTTGTTGCTGCTGTGAATGATTTATTGCCTTATTTTGTCTTAAGGACTTAAAATTGTTTTACCGTAGCCATTGGGGGATGTTTATAAGTGATGTGCGCACTTCTAACATGAGTTCAATTATGGTTTTGGTTTACTTTCATGTCCTTTGACTATACTTGTAACCCTTAGGTGATTTCTTTTGTTGGTTGGTCTTGTAGCATAGTTGTAACTTGACTCATAATTTCATAATCCTTTTAGGTCTTTCACTTTGACTAGTGTGACTCAAATGTACATAGCCATTAGACTTAGGTTTCATGTTGTACATACACTCTCTTGTTATTACTAATGTCTTTGGTTCACATGTGCAAGGTACATAAAGGAGACATTCCAAAGGTGGCTCGACCATTTCATTTTGTGAATAAAAACTTGTTTCTAACTTGGTTTGCCATTTGTTTATAGGTGCTTTCGTGACTTGCTTTCGTTGTGCTTTCGTTGATTGGCTACGGATTCATATCCGTTTGGTAGGACTTCTTATCTCTTCACTTCTCTTTAAAGCTTTCAAATGCCATGAGAAGTAGGAATAGCAAATGCCATGATAAGTAGGATTGTATGGAAAGCCCTCGAGTGAGGCCATGATTGTGTTTGTTTGATATTGTGTTGAAGACCTCAAAGAAGGCATCAGGAGGAATGAGAGTCCGCAATCGACTCCCGCCATTTCTAGTCCCAGATCGTTCTTAGCTCTCATTACATGATTGAAGCTTTGAACATAACTCACTTTTGTTATCGAGTCGGTCAAGTGGAAGATAGGGTTCACAACCAACCCCCACGCATTGTCTTTAGGTCGCATTGACCAATGCTGATGCTTATGTGATCTAATTCACATCTTCCCTTTTTTTATTCTGCTCTCCATGGTTCTCGATACCATTGGATGAGTACCTACTTCCCACAGCTAGCTTGTTTGCCTCGGTTGATATGACCCCTTGGCTAAAGCTTCCCTTTTCTCCCTTTGGTTGTGTGATACTATTGCTGACTGATATTGTTTGCTCCTTCGTTGCTTTTAATTCATTTTTGTGATTGATTTATCCTGTGTTTACTTGTCTGATGACATGATCCCTTAGGATTCCTCGCTCCACTTAATTTTTTATTAAGTCGGAGGTAGGAGAGACATTAGGATAGCAATCCATGCCTGACAACATTAGGCAGACTTCCCTTGATCCTGACCTTAGGACCATCATTGCACGCTGACTTGTAGGACCGAGTTTCCCCCTTAGACTTTTTGTGTGTCATTCCCTTTGTTCTCTCGAACCTATGCGATCGAGATCCTGTTTCATGTTCACCCGTAGTACCGTGAACTACGAATGCTCTGATTCCTCTTTCTTTTCAGATTGCGGATACGTAGGCACGAGATGCGATATCTCGGCGAGCACACTAACAACTAACTTCCGTTTTTCTTACCTTGAGTCTTTCATCTTCTCATCTCAAAGAAAATTCAAAATATGTAATAAAGGTAGGCATTTATTGCATTTAGGTCTTTCATATAAATAAAAGATTATAAGGGGTCTTCTCTTATAATCTTAGAATGTGTAGCATATAGCCCATCTTGGGTCAATGTGTTAAACATTTGATCTTGTATGAGGGACTCAAATGCAATACTTGTTGAAAATACAAATAAAGAAAAACACTTCTTCATTTCATAATTAACAAAAACACTTAATAAATACAAGTATGCTAGTGCGTTTGAACCTTAATAATTGGAACTAAATGTGAGGGTCTTCTTCACACTTAGTGTACTTTCTTACAAATTCCATCTTGGAATGTGAGGATGTATACATTCCAATGATTAAGATTTAGATACACTATCATATGCAAACAAATAACAAAACACTTCTTTCCAAAAACTTCAAACAAACAACAACGTCTTTCTTTCGGGAATTCTTTTCTCATCTCACTCATTCTTAGCGTAGGAACGTGCTTCTCCTCGTTCTCTTGCAAGATGGTAACGCACTCGGACCAGCGAGCCTGCAACACCCTAGAACTTTAGCCGTTCCTTAAAAAACACAAACAATCCATCCCTAGTGAGGGGAACTACGTCGCTCTGATTCTCATGTTCCCGATGAGATACGTAGGTAGTGGGGTAGGGCCCATGCGAGCACTTCTTTTATTTTCCCTACATTTGATCCTCTTTCTCTTTCCGTTCTTTTTCTGGTATCCTTTCATTACACCCTTTGATCGAAACAAGCAAGCGTGGATCCCATTGGGTAAGATGGACGCGAGGGGGTGTTAATACCTTCCTCTCGCGTAACCGACTCCCTTACCCATTTCTCTTGGTCGCAAGACCATGCTTTTCCTTCCCTTCAGGTTTTTATGGTGTTTCCTTTCCCTCTCTTGGGATAAATACACATTGCTGGCGACTCTGTTCGGTGCCACTTTCGCGTTTGTACTAGGATGAAAATCCCGGGAGCGACAGCTGGCGACTCTGCTAGGGACAGGTTGACCTATTGTTGGTCCATCCCTAAGTGAGTCAATCCTAGCGCTTGTCTGTTTTTTCTCTCATTGGGTGTTTACTGTTGTGCTGTATTTACCATTTTATTGTATGGTTATTTACTGATTTACTGTACATTACTGTATTTACTGCATTTTAGCATTTTTATATTATGCTATATTGGATTGTATTGTTTTCTGTTTGGCGGGATGGGATTTCTGAGAGATAAGCCCATTACACAGGCTTGAGTATACACTTAGGATTAGAGTGGAGAGTAGTGGAACCTACGTGCCATCTGGAGTGCGTTGGGTAATCACAAAATTCACAGCTAGACGAGGCTATCTTGGGACCGATCATGGCGTACGCATCTTGCGTATTCTAGGATGTCGATCTAGAGAGTTGTTGACTCTGGTGACCATTCCCGAGGACTCAGTTGCGGCACTCCTCCCGAGATGTGACAGTGGCATACCACATTATGTGGTAAACCCATTGCACATTCTCGATCCGAGGACCCAATGCTGGGAACTCGCTATAGGATATCCTTTTTGAAAGAGAATCAGTGGAGGCACTCCTCGATTGGCGATAGTACTGTACCCCGAGGGATGAATGTACTATTGCTTCTCGACCTCAGTGCCAGAAGCTGAGGACCTTTTGTTTTGGAGAATCAGTTGAGGCCTCCTTGATTAATGATGATGCCAAACCAGAAATGGTGAATGTATCATCATTTCTCGACCTGAGAGCCTGGGATACTGAACATCCTAGTACCCGCATGTGAGAGGGGCGGGTTGTTTACAGGTTTGCAGGTAACCTTGACTTTCATCCTACCTGGTATTCTGGTTCTTTCATCAGTGTGGACTCATCAGCCTGGTATTATGGCATCATGATTATTATGACCATCCCGGTATTCTGATCAGGTCGATGCTCTGATTATGCCGATATTCTGGCCTTTTGGTATTCCGATTATGCCGATATCCCGGCATCCTGGCATTCTGATTATTCGGATATTCCGGTATTCTGGTATTTTCTTCAGAGCAGACTTATGAGCTTATTCAGCCGTCAGCACAGCAGTTATCCAGATTATATGGAAGCTTTGATCCCATGTCTGTTGCATCTGAATCATCATATTCGTATACATGTTCTTGTATTTCCAAGGGACATTAACTTTGAGACTTGCCACTGAGCATAAAATTTTTTGTGAATCAAAGCATAATGATCCCTTGGAAATATTGGAACATGGCATTCTCATACTCATATGCATAACAGGTGTTCCGGAGCAGATTTATCATTCTGACTGGGTATTCTCTTCAGAAACGGCCAACATGACTTCGTCCAACTACTCAATTTGCCACAATCAAGGTTCAGGTAGGGAACAACTCCGAGCGGAGGTGACTGAGATGAAGACCCAGCTGGGGCATTTTATGGTGGACATTCAAGCGTTGTCACGTGGTCAGGATCTGCTGAGAGAAGAAGTCAACCGGATAAAGACTCAGATGGGCCAGGTTATGGAAATTATGAATGAAGTGTTAAGAAAGGAAGACAATCAAGTGCCCGCTTCCGCAGCAGAGGTTCTCACTCCTCCTATCTCTTTGGGGTCTCCTCTAGACCATGGTGCCTCATGAATCCTCTCCACCATCAAAGCCTTTTCGTCACCGAATGTTTCTTAAGGATCCTAATCTAGAAAAGCTTGAACGGAAGTTTGATCTGAAACTACCGCATCAACAAATCACAGCTGGGACCCTCCCGGTTGCATCCTTTCATCATCAACAGAAACAAGAAAGGGTTTTTGATCCTCTACCGATGTGTCATGCCGAATTACTTCAGCAACTGCTTCAATTAAGATTGATTGAGCTCCGGAAGTTGACTCCTCCTCCTACTGAGCTTCCAAAAGGATGGGATGCTAATGCTCATTGTGATTTCCATTCGGAGGCAGCAGGCCATGATATTAAGGGGTGTAGAGCAGTCCAGCACCAAGTGCAAGACTTAATTGACTCCAAGGCAATCAAGTTTGGTCCAGCTGGGTTGAAGGTATCAGGTGATCTCATGCCAGTAGCTGCAAAGGAAGTGAGTATTCCTTCCCCTTCTCTAGGGCCTACCTCAGGTCACGGGTGTATTCCTCAGCTTCAGGTTTCAAAGTCATCACGTCAGCAACCTTTGTTGGTTCCTCACCCAAATGTGGAAAGAAAAGTACAGGGGCAGACTAGGCACTATAATCAACATTGGCAGCAAAACCGTCAGCAACAGAGGCAACGAGGACTAAGGAGGTCTGAGAGAGTGTCTGCTCCAGTTCCTATTTCTCAAAGTCAGCTTCTTGCTCGCTTTCTCCAAGGCTCTTTGGTTCAGCTGGACGATGTCACGCCAGTGCCGTTTCCTTTTCCTCCGGATTATGACATGAATGCCAGGTGCGAGTTTCACTCGGGAACGTTTGGACATACATTGACAATTACAGAGTGTTCAAACGTGAGGTGCAGAACTTGATTGACTCAAAGGTTATCACACCAGAAGGGTGGCCCATAAATTGAATTTTCTTCATCAGATTGAGCACCCAGGTTGCGAAAAACATCTTCAGAATCAATAAGTCCAGACGGAGTCAAGCCTCCTCAACAAGGACAATCATTTAGCTTCTTTACTGCATTCTCATGTGTAGCTTTTTATGTTTGTCAAAACATTTGTATGCATGCATGAAATCTGTTTTTCTTTTTATGTTAATCCTAATAAAGTGCGCATGTTTTTCCTGAAGTAATCCATTCATATTCACCCATAAGTTTGTATATGTGCATTGCAATACCAACTGTCGTGCTTAAACTCTTGAGGGAGGATGATGAGTTGAAAACGCAAAAATCTCTAATTGTGTGCTTTTGGATAAAACCCTGTTGAGGACGTACAGGCATTGTTTCAACTCCCCAAACACTGGAGATATAAGGGAGATAGACCATCGTTAACCCCTTTGAGCCTTGAAGTAGGAGTTTCTTTTCGTATGAAAAAACCCTCACATTTAACCCAGGGGCAAGGTAGGCGTCAGTTAATTTGACCAAGCGTTCAAATTTCAAAAGGAGTGTGCATCTGAGGATCCATTATCTTCTATTCCACCATCAAGAGGTCAAGAGATGTGAAACCACAATGGTTATCCATCAACGATCAAAGAGCGAGGCAGTCACAACCCTTTCAACAAAGTCAAGACAAGCTAGTGTCACACGACGTGTTCAAAAAAAAAAGAAAGAGAAAAAAAAGAAATGAAAAAGCCCGCTAAGTTGAAACTTGAAAACAAGCAACTTAGGCAAAAGTTAGGGCATCCCGCTGGACTCCGAAATCAAAGATTCAAAAGAATCTGTCCAGGAAAAAGTTAGGGATAAGCAAAAAAAAAAGAATGCGAAAGCGAAAAACAAAAGGATTACAAAAGAAAATCCTCGAGCAAGAACAAAGTTGTGTGACTATGGACAAAAGACAAAGGGGTGACTGTCACTTCAAAAGCCTCATTAGGTGTCAAACCATCAAATGCATGGGTTCCTTAAAGATCACAAAATCTTTTTGAGAGGCGAGCGCTTGTGCAAATTAGCTAAACGTAGGACTGGAGAACATCACGAAGAGTGGGTGGGCACCAATAAAATTTGAGCCTTAAATCCTTTTTTTTCTCAAAACCGTGAACCAGGCCACGATACAACCCTCAAAAGTCCTAATTGAAACAGGGTTATTTCGAAAGCATACTACCAAGAGATAGCGTTCCTGACTCCTGTGAGTTGTGCTAAAAGATCTTTGTTGGTGTTGCATGTGCGTTGCATTCTTTCATTCAAAAATTAATGTCGTATCCTAACCCGTGATTTGCTCACAAAAAGGGTTTGCGACATCTTTTTCAGTAAAACTTCAAAATTAACATGTGTGGTGCATTAGAATTTTCATTCTCAAATTAAAACATTTTCTGCTTGCATACATTTGTGTGACATCAAAAGAAGTTTACCTATGGGAATTCAGTCCAGAAGCTTAATCTTGCCGAGTTGAGAAGCCTGAAACTCCCGAAGGGCAGTCACGTCCAATGGTACTTCCTCATGAAACTTTGTTGAGCAGGAGCTTTCCCAACAAGTTGTGCTAAGACATAGTCGATCCGGGGTAATCACGTCGAACCATCTCTTTAAGGTGTAGCCAATCTGAGCCAATCATGTCGAGAAATCTCTTCAGAGTCCATCTAGACTGGGGCAATGACTTCGAGATTCAAGTCCTTCCAAAGGCCGGCATTCTTGGTCTTCCTTCGAGGATTAGTAGTCAGGGGCAAAACCACTTCAAGGGTCATGCTGGGGCAGGCCACCCTAAGAGCATGAGAAGGTAGTCCATCCAGACGACTGATCAGCCTATCCAGGGTTCAGAGTATTGGGGCAGAATATCTCACGGGGATATGAGATTGGTTATGAATCTTCCTGAGGAGAAATGCTATGTAGACCATACAGTCTGAGGCAGTTACGTCGAGATCCGATGAATCTCTCCAAGAGTTTGAAGACCCTGGGGCAGTGTGAAAGTCTGGTCTTCTGTAAAATCCTCTTGAGATAATTTCTTTCAATGGACCCTGTGGTCTGGGGCAAGTCAAGAATTAAGGAACCGTTGTTCACTCTTGACAATCGACATGCAATCGATCAGCAGAAACTTGAAGTACTAAGTCTTTTCCCCAGCAAAGAGCCAGAAGGTATCTTTTCTAGCAAGGTGTTGGAATTGATATTCTTCCCCAAGCAGAGAATTATTCTCACATCGAAAGGGGTTCTTTATGAAGATTTCTTACCCCCAGCAGTGTAGGTGGATTCCCTATTCTCAGCAGGATAAGACGATGGGATATTCTCAAGCAGTTTGAAGATGGAGAGAAGTCAGAGTACTCTCTTCCTCAAAATTTAGATTCGATATTTTCCCGCAGGTCAAGGTCCAATGGTTATTGGCATTCTCAGCGGTTCAAAGTCCAATCTTTATTGGCATCTCCCCAACAGAGTTTGCAATTCAGCTTGCAGGGCCCCGACAGAGTTTGCATCACCAATGGTTATCGGTGGTACAGTTGGTTATCTCCCCACGGAAGATCAGATATTGGCGATCCCTTCCTCAGTGAAGTTTGCTTGTTCTGTTCTGCACATTCCTCAGTGGAGTGTCTTCTCATTCTTGCATATAGTTATCATCATTGCATTGCATCCTCAAAACGCGTAGCATTTCCATTTCATGTGGAGCATTACGCCATAGAAAGAAAAATTCAAACATGCATTAAAGCATAAGCCAGATTCGGTACCATGTGCGAAAGCCCAGGTCAACCCTCAATCAAGGCAGTTTTCCCCAACCTCAGAGTTGACGCCCTTTAAACCAACTTCAAAGTTGTCGTACATTCCTTCTCCAACCTCAGAGTTGAAGCCTTTTTTACCAACCTCAGAGTTGTCGTATATCTTTTCTCCAACTTCAAAGTTGTCGTACATTCCTTCTCCAACCTCAGAGTTGAAGCCTTTTTTACCAACCTCAGAGTTGTCGTATATCTTTTCTCCAACATCAAAGTTGTTGTATACTTTTTCTCGACTTCCGAGTTGATGAATATCCTTTTCTCCCCCAGCCTCAAAGTTGTTGTATACCTTTTCTCGACCTCCGAGTTGATGAATATCCTTTTCTTCCCCAGCTTCAAAGTTGTCGTATACCTTTTCTCGACCTCAGAGTTGATGAAAATGCTTTTGTTCCCCCAACCTCAGAGTTGAAGTCAAGGGTTTTATCTCCGGTTTCAAAATCGATGTATACCCTTTTACCAATCTCAGAGTTGACGTATATCTTTCTTCTAACCTCAGAGTTGAAGTTATGGTTTCTCAACCTCATATTTGATGTCTACCTTTTCCTCAACCTCAGAGTTGATGGTCTACCCTCTTATCCCCAGCGGAGTTGTTGACCTTCCCGAGCATGGGGGCATTTTGAATTTCCCCAGCAAGAGATGTTCCCGATCTGTTGTCCCCAGTAGAGTTTGAGGACGTTTGGTCTTCTGTAAAATCCTCTCAAAAGGCATTCCCCGGCAAGGTCTAAATAGATAGATGGACCCGCTTCTTCAGCAACGTGCCAGCATATAATATTACCCAGACGGTGGTGTAAATCTCAGTATTGCTCATTTACAGCTCAAAGTCCAATTTATTCCAGCAGGTGGGATAGTATGGTAGATGGTTGTTCCAGCAGGTGGGATGATCATTATATACAGTTTGTTCATATTATTCCGACAAGTGGGATAGTATGGCAGATGGTTATTCCAGTAAGTGGGATGATCATTATATACAGTTTGTTCATATTATTCCAGCAGGTGGGATAGTATGGCAGATGGTTGTTCCAGCAGGTGGGATGATCATTATATACAGTTTGTTCATATTATTCCAGCAGGTGGGATAGTATGGCGGATGGTTGTTCCAGCAGGTGGGATGATCATTATATACAGTTTGTTCATATTATTCCAACAGGTGGGATAGTATGGTGGATGGTTTTTCCAGCAGGTGGGATGATCATTATATACAGTTTGTTCATATTATTCCAGCAGGTGGGATAGTATGGCAGATGGTTATTCCAGCAGGTGGGATGATCATTATATATAGTTTGTTCATATTATTCCAGCAGGTGGGATAGTATGGCAGATGCTTGTTCCAGCAGGTGGGATGATCATTATATACAGTTTGTTCATATTATTCCAGCAGGTGGGATAGTATGGCGGATGGTTGTTCCAGTAGGTGGGATGATCATTATATAAAATTTGTTCATATTATTCCAGCAGGTGGGATAGTATGGCAGATGGTTGTTCCAGCAGGTGGGATGATCGTTATATACAGTTTGTTCATATTATTCTAGCAGGTGGGATAGTATGGCAGATGGTTATTCCAGCAGGTGGGATGATCATTATATACAGTTTGTTCATATTATTCCAGCAGGTGGGATAGTATGGTAGATGGTTGTTCCAGCAGGTGGGATGATCATTATATACAGTTTGTTCATATTATTCCAGCAGGTGGGATAGTATGGCGGATGGTTGTTCCAGCAGGTGGGATGATCATTATATACAGTTTGTTCATATTATTCCAGCAGGTGGGATAGTATGGCGGATGGTTGTTCCAGCAGGTGGGATAGTATGGCGGATGGTTGTTCCAGCAGGTGGGATGATCATTATATACAGTTTGTTCATATTATTCCAGCAGGTGGGATAGTATGGCAGATGGTTGTTCCAGCAGGTGGGATGATCATTATATACAGTTTGTTCATGTTATTCCAGCAGGTGGAGTGGCAGTTTGGCAAAGCTTCCCATGACAGTTTGGTATGCACCGAAGTCCAACGACAGTTTGGCAAAGCTTCCCACGACAGTTTGGTAAGCACCGAAGTCCAACGACAGTTTGGCAAAGCTTCCCACGACAGTTTGGTAAGCACCGAAGTCCAACGACAGTTTGGTAAACCTGCAAAAGTCCATCTGAAGATGGCAAGTTTGAGATCCCAAACGCCGGTTTGGTAATCCTTGAAGTCCAATGCCAAATTGGCAGAAATCCAGCATAAATTGGTGAAAGTCCAACGACGGTTTGGCAGAAAGTCCAACGACAGATTGGCAGAGCAGCTAAAGTCCATCGACAGTATGGCAAGCCAGTAGTCGTCTGGCGTCGTTCGAAAAGACATTGTTGAAAGTCCATCGATAGTATGGCAAGCCAGTAGTCACCTGGCATCGTTCAAAAGACATTGTTGAAAGTCCATCGACAGTATGGCAAGCCAGTAGTCGCCGGGCGTCATTCAAAAGACATTGTTGAAAGTCCATCGACGGTATGGCAAGCCAGTAGTCGTCCGGCGTCATTCCAAAGACAGATCTCTCCGACGGCGTTTCATTCAAGATTCAATCCAGCAGTCTCGTTGAGTTTATATCCCTTTTCTTCTTCTCCACAGTGGGCAAATTTTGCGGTTCTGTTTGTATTCAATCACCTTGTACCTTGAATGTTTGAAAGCAGTTGTTATCTGTAGCGAGCGATTTTGGACGCAGTTCTTAACCGCTGGTCGCTCTCTGCGGTTGAGCTTAAAACTACAGGTCGATTCATTTTTTATCCTATTGTGAGCTGATGAAGGAAGGGAAATATATGTCTCCAATTAACCCTGCTTTGCATACTGAGTTTAAACAGCGGTCTGTTAGGTTACGAATGCTATCAATGTGGGGGGCCTTTCTTGTGCTATTTAACAGAATGACAGGTTTCTGGCGAGGAACAAGGATTAGGATGTTAGGACTAATGCTTTTGAATTACTGCTTTTGATATGGGATTTTGAGATTTTGTTTAGTGTGCTCGCTAAGATTTTTCTTTCAATCTTATGCCTACGTATTCCCGTTTACCGAAACAGGGAAATCAGAGCGTTCGTAGTTCCTCCTATTCTATGGGAGGAAATGATTGTTTTGGTATCTTGTTCAAAGCCCAAGACGTGAAGCGAAAAGGTAGTTTGTATCTTGTTCAAAGCCCAAGATGTGAAGCTAAAGGTTTTTTTCTTTAGAGGGAATTTGTCATCTCTAAAGAGAGAGTTGTATGTCACAACTATTTATAAAGGAGAATTACATTAACTGGGATTTGTGAATCCGGCAAGGCCATAATTTCCTTTATAAGGGATTTTAACCTGAAGGAGAAGACTTTAACTCAGTGTAGAGCAATGCCATCTTTCCTTAGGAATTTCTCATGCTAAAAGAGGGACAGTGGCATGGATGTAGATGATCCGGAGGCTTGCCGCTTACAGCGATTAGATGAAGGGAGTTGTTTGATGTTTGTTTACTGTGAAAGAGGCACAGTTTTGATGCTAAAAGGTTAATTGGATTAACCAGTGATTTTCTTATACAAAGCCTAAGAGGAGGCTGATATGTGTCTCGTACAAAGCCCGAGAGAGAGGCTAAAAGGTTTTGACTCAATGAGGGAATCTTTTGGTATCTCGTATAAAGCCCGAGATGGAGGCTATTGTTTATTTGGCTCAATAAGAACCATTTTGTATCTCGTATAAAGCCCGAGATGGAGGCAAAAGGGGTAATTGACTCAACGAGGGAGTCTCTTATGTGTCTCGTACAAAGCCCGAGAGAGAGGCTAAACGTTGTTTGACTCCGCTGGGGAGAACCGTTGTATAAAGCCCAAGAGAGAGGCTAACTTCACTGGAGAAGGATCATCATACAAAGCCTAAGAGGAGGCTATGGTGACTGTTTCAGTTGAGTGACAGGTCCAGTATACTAATTTTGAAAGAGAAAATCAGTTCTTTATATGAGCAACACTGTACTCAAGGATTTGATTCAAGGATCCGGGTTATTCCTGTTCTTTAAGGAAGTGGGAAATCCAAAGGGTATTGAGACTGTCTGAGTCTACGGGTTTTCTTCCTATTTTTGAAGGGGTCACTTGAGAACGTCTTTGAGACTCTAGGAGATTAGACTGTCCATGTCTAGAGTTTCATCTTTTGTACTATGCTTTGAGAAACAGTAGTAGACTCTTTGAAAGGAATGTTCTGTGAAGATGACTAAGTTCTGTTCCTATACCTCTAGGAGGTCGTCGGGACAATTTGTACGAAGCCCAAGAGGAGGCTGGAAGCTTTTAAGAAGTCGACGGGTCCTTGTACGAAGTCCAAGAGGAGGTTATCATTCCCGGAGGAAGAGATCATTATACGAAGCCTAAGAGGAGGCTGTGAATACTTCTAAGAAGCCGTAGGGTCCTTGTACTAAGCCCAAGAGGAGGCGAGGTTGCTTTTAGGAAGCCTGTGGGTCCTTGTACGATGCCCAAGAGGAGGCCAATGCTTTTAAGAAGCCGATGGGTCCCCAAACCCTGAGAAATTCAAGGCAATGCTATTCACCGAGAATAGATCAAAGTCAGGAAAGTTCGAGAATTTGGAAGAAACTCAAAGATGCCATTCACGGAGAATACATTCATCTCTGGGAGTAGAGTTTCTTGACAATTCCTAATGAGGACAGCCGAAGAGAAGACTGTATCTGGTGATCCTATTAGGGATCTAGTTGTCTATTTCTATGAATAAATGAAACGGCGTCACCTATTTCTAGACGTAGTTGCCGGGGAAACTCGAAATATCTATACTATTATTACACAGTTGATATGAGTTTATGAAAGAAGACTTACAGTGAAACAGCCCCACAATACAGTTATATGTATATGAAAGCGGTAAATGAAAGCAATAACCACTTACTCGGTTGTAGAGCTTCCATGCTGCTTGGTTAGTTGTTCAACAAGGAAAGATTGAAAACAACAGTATATTCAAAATCAAAGGAGAAAGTGCTTTGAAAAAGAAAGTTTTAGGGCTTACAGCTCAAGGAGAGGCCCAGGGTTTTATCAGTGAACGCACTGTTGAATTTGTACAGAGGGACTTATACAAGTGACTGAGGCCCAAAAATTTTTTTCTGTACAAAGGGATGGGTCTTACACTCTCTCAAGAGGCCCAAAAAGTTTTAAGAAAGGAAATGGGTCTTACTACTCGAGGGTAGGCCCAAGATTTGTTTTCCAACGGATGATGATCGCGTAGAACTTTTTGAAATACAACGGGACTTATACAATAAGTGAGGCCCAAAATAGGTTGTATTTACAAAGGGTTGGGTCTTACACTCTATTAGAGGCCCAAAATGTTTTGAATGGGTCTTATAGCTCAAGGAGAGGCTCAATTGATTCTTTGAATAGGCGACGATCGCGCCGTTTGTTTTTGACGGTATCGGGACTTATACAATACACTGAGGCCCAAAATGTTTTGGTCAAGAAAGGATTGGGTCTTACACTCTATTAGAGGCCCAAAATGTTTTGAAAATGATTTATGAGGGTTGAATTAATCCAAAAACCCTAATTTGTTTTCAAAAATGTATTTAATTGAATAAAAATTCAATTAAAATGATCAAAATTGTTTAACATGTGAAACACAAATTGTGATTTTGGATTAATGCTTCAAAAATTAAGTATTGACCTACAAAATAATTAGAAAGCATTAAAAGTTGCAAAATCAATGTAGAAGAAATATTTAAAATGTCAAAAACAATTAAAATATTAATTCTTTGCAAAAATATCAATTATATGAAGTAAATAATATTTTTGGGATTTTTTGGGAAAATAAAATAATTTAACATTTTTGTGAATTATTAAAACAAGAATCAACTCAAAATCATTAAAACTCAGAGAGAAATTAATTTTTGAATCAATTAAATAAAATCACAAAATTCAAATATTTGAATTATTCAAAAATGGCGCCAAGAACACACCAAGAACACGCGCGTGTTCTGGGTTTGGCTGATTTGCATTTTCTCCTCAATCTCACTGAATACTTGATTATATCATGCAATCCACATATCATTATGCTCGTCTCAACCTCACGATCATGTCTATAACACTTAATTTCATTTAAATTAAACATATAACAAGAAATCATGAAAAATCCTCAAGAACCCTAATTTCTGCATGAAGGCTAGGATTTTTGATACACGATTCAAACAATGCAATTAATTGAGGGAAAACATTCCATGCATGATTATGAACATATGGCCAAATTATTGTGCGAGGAAATATGCATAGATTGAGAGAATACTTATGTTGCTCAAATTTTCAATCAAGTTGTAGCTGAGGTACCTCTAAGCCGTGACAGCAAGTGCAATGTGATTTTTGATTTGGAGGTGTTACAGATGAGTGGTGATGATCTGAACAGCTTCTCTACACCCTATGGAGTGTGTTTGAATGGTTGAACTTGATTGAAATTGGCTGGATCAATTTGTGGTACCTCAGCTACAACTTGATTGAAAATTTGAGCAACCAGCTGGTGATTTTGTGAAATTGGTGTTTCAGAAGTGATCTAAGTGTTTGATCAGCTCATATGTGATGTATGTGAGGTGTGTGAGTGATTGGTTTGATTGGAAAAGCTCTCAATCTCAAAACCCGATAGTGACTTGCCTTAGAAGCCAAAATTGGAGTGAAAGAAGAGATTTTGAGGAAAGCATCTGTTTGATGGATTTGGTGTACTCAAACTGATCACAATTGAGCTCTATTTATAGTAGAGCAAGTTTGTTTTGCAAGGAATAGTGAATGGCAGCTGGTAAGTAGGTTTGGCCAATGTTGGCAAATGAAAATCCAAGTCTCCTCTAGCCATTGACTAGAGGTTAGGGCACAGAGCTTTGGTTCCCTTGGTCTTGGATAAGTCTTGACTGATTTCAGATGAGAATGGCTCAGTCCATGCCACCTTGATGCTTCCATTGAATGCTTCAATCCAAATTTGGAGTCTTGTCCCTATTTTGGCCATTCTACGTTCAACATGCTATTTCTTGTTCCATGGACTTTGGAGGCTTGGCTCAGTGATTGTCCCCTTTAGATTCAATCCTCAGATGTGTCCAAGTGGATAGGAGCATTTGAATTTGGCTGATTTTGGTAAATCGAGCCAAAATGCAAAATTTGCCTTGCCTTTGACAGATTTCAGCAAGGCAACTTGACAATGTCATATCTCATGGTGTAAGTTGAATTTGGCAATGTTCTTGGCCATTTTGGAAAGCCCTTACATGATACAACAACTGTTTGAACAAGTTTGGTTTTGATCTCTTTTGATTCCAAGTGAAAAATCCCTCTACATTTGGCAAAAAGTGAAGCAAAATCTGACTTAGTGAAATTTTCACTAAGTGTTGGAACAAAGTGTGATTTCTTGATTTTGATCACTCCATAACTCAAAATCCTTAATGAATTGGACTTAGGTCTAGTTGAATTTTTTGTAGAGGCTAATGAGGGCTACAAATCCATCTTTGGATGAAAAAAATTGGCCTTGTCGTTTAGGAGTTATGGTCCTCCAAAGTTAGTGCATTAGTGGTACTTTTTCCATAACTTAGAAAAATTTCTAAGTTTTATGGTTACCCCTTTTACAAGTTATCCAACTTTCTTTGATTTTTCTTGATGAATGATGATTCAAATCATACATTAACATCATTTTAGGGTTAAAAATCCATTTTGGTGAAAAATCTCAAAAAGTCAAAGTTGACTTTTGTGCACAGTTGACTTTTTATCAGATGAATTCCAAACTGTGCAATTCTTCAGGAAATCATGTCCTTGACCTAAATCAAACTTGATGGACATTTTCCATGGGTGTCATAGGGTATATTGAGGCATGTACTAGGGTTTGGGAGCATGTCCTGGTCAAAAGTCAAAGTTACAGTTGACTTTCCTCACGAAACCCTAATTGTGGTGCAGATGAAAATGAGACTTGTTGCTCAAGCTTCTTGGATTAATCCATTGTTCCAAATGGATCAATATAGTTCATTAGAGACCCTCAAATCATGTCTTGAGGTCTTGGCTCTTGATTTGTCCCAAAAGTCAACTTAGGGGTGAATTAGGTCAAGAAACCCTAATTCCTGATTTTTGATGTATGCATCCCCTGAGGTCAAATTGACCTGATGCTTAGGTCCATGAGGTTCCATGGAGTACATTAGGTTGTGTTTTGGATCTTTGGCTTATGCCCAGATGAAACTTCCCATCTAGAGGCCCTGGTCGACCAAAACCCTAATTTGGTGATACTGGCGATCTTGAGACTTGATCCACCTAGAAGGGAGCAACCTTGTGCTTAATCCTTGAAGTGGGAGTCCCTTTTGATCCATTGTGGATATTTGAGAGGTTAGACAAGTTGAAGATCATATCATTCCTTGATTGATCCTTTGTCTAAGGCTCTGAGAGGGCTTAAAACCCTAATTTTGATTGTAGTGAATGCTCAACAACCCTTGAGGCATTTGGTGAGGCATGATGGTTCATCCATATTGTGATGATGATTTGCACAATGATGGGAAATCTTAGTGGTCAAAATTTGGGGTATGAAGATGGCCCTATTTAATCTTTTTGTACCCGAAGGTGTGAATGACGAAGGTATTCGGGCATTCGGGGTGCAAGAGGATTAAATATCGGAATACCTGAGATTTTGTTGGCGGTTATGAATGGCAGATTGCATTCATCTTCTTTTGCTAAGCAATGATGCTTAGAAAAGGTAAACTTCCCCCTCGATCCTGGTCTTCAGCCGAGGAACTGGTCTCAGTTTTCTTTTGTCAACTTCCCCTCGATCCTGGTTTCTTACCAAGGAACTGGTCTTAGTTTCTGATTTAAACTTCCCCTCGATCCTGGTTTCCTTCCAAGGAGTAGGTCTCAGTTTCTTTTGTCAATAAACTTTATTGACAAGGGACGCTATTTGTAGAGGTTTTCCTCAAACTTCTCGCCGAATTTTCCTGGGGAGATGCCATTTGATGGAAAAAAAGTTTTGATGTCAGACTTGCTGGGGAACCCAGTCGTCTGAGTTGTAGAGGTGCACAAACTTCTCTGTTGGAGACGCCATTTGTCGATTCTATTGGGGGAAAGCGAGTATCTTGAGAGACTGCTTCCGCTTGGGGATCTTACATCATACTTTTCTCGGGATCTTCCCGGAGAAATGCCATATGATGGGGTCCAATTTTGAGGTGCCGATGACCTTTTCATCAGCGGATTTTCGGAGAAATACTGATGTACTTCCGAACCTTTGCTTAAGAGGCTTTCTCAGGGGATTTTTCCTAATTCGAGAAAGCAAGGATATCATCTTCAATGGCAAAGAGTGACATCTATTGAAGGTTCTCTGGCTTTTCAGAGGTTCAAGTTATCAAAGTGGTCTAGTGCCGACTCTGATCTAGAGATAAACTGGTAGCGAGATTGTTCAGACACAACGTTTCCTGACGAGGAAAGAACTGACAACTCGATTGGGAGAACTCCTATCACTAAGGGGCAAGACCGACTAGAGTGATAGCGATGCAATATGAAATGTAACTGCAAATCAATAATGCATGATGTATGTATGTATATGCTGACAAAACTGACGCGACATACAAACTAAAAGATGAACATGACTGGATACTCGGCTATCGCGGGGCGTATAGAGATATCGCTGGTTCAAGATAGCGATTCCACCTTGCTTAGGAGAGATAATCCCTGCGGGGAATACCGTTGATCGGGCTTAGGAGATAAGAACTCGGCCGTGGATGTCAGACGAAACAAGGTCTCTGACACAGTTGATCCCTTTATTCAGGCGTACTGGTCTAGAAGGAGTACTTTGATTCTGCACTTTGAGGTTCGAACACCTTTGGAGACGCGATTGATGTTCTTTCGATGTTTAACAGTCAAAAGAAATTGCCATCTTTATTTTAAAAGTAGAAAAAGTTTTAATAAGTAAAATTCATTTTTGTTTTATTTCAAGAATCGTTAATCATGTTAACAACGTCGTTCTGTAAAGCTAAAACAAGCAAGAATTACAAACAAAAGCACAAGGCTCAAATTTTATTGATAAGATGGAGATCAGCCAAACGCTTGATTCCATTGAGTATTTACAAAGTTTAAAAAATGGTAATTTACAGGGAAAAGGGCTACGTTGAAACATAACGACCACTATCCTTCTACCAACTTTGAATTCAGGGCATCCTGAGCTTCTGTCGAAGATGACCTTAACTGGAGTTTTCTTCCGATGATGTAACTGCTGCTGCTGAGGGACTTGCCTCTGTTGAACATAGTTACTTGCCATTATCCCTAATTTTTTCCTGGATTGTACTATGATGTTTCCAATCCACCGGGATGATTTTTTTTATTTTAGGTCTTTAACTTTTGCCTGGACCGCCCTTTCGGGTTTTCAATCCACCGAGACGTTTTTTTTTTTTATTAGGCGAAGTATTTCTTGACTACATCAACATTTGTGGGGTAGGCAAATTCCTCTCCGTCCATGGTTGCATGTCTCAAGGCACTGCCTGAGAAAGCTTTCGTGACCACATAGGGGCCATCATAATTTGGGGTCCACTTGTCCCGGGAGTCAGTGAGAAATGACTGTATCTTCTTGAGCACGAGGTCTCCTTTTCTGAAGACACGAGGTCGGACCTTTTTGTCGAACGCCCTCTTTATTCTCTGTTGATACAACTGACCGTGGCATAGTGCCGTTATTCTCTTTTCTTCGATCAGATTTAGTTTGTCATGTCGACTTTGACACCATTCAGCTTCGGTGAGATTAGCTTCCATCAATACCCTGATTGACGAGATCTCTACTTCTATGGGGAGAACTGCCTCCATGCCATATACTAGAGAGAAAGGGGTTGCCCCTGTTGAAGTACGGACAGATGTACGATAACCATGAAGAGCAAAGGGTAGCATCTCGTGCCAGTCTTTGTGGGTTACAACCATCTTTTGAACGATCTTCTTGATGTTCTTGTTAGCCGCTTCTACCGCTCCGTTCATCTTGGGTCGGTAGGGAGATGAGTTATGGTGTTCGATCTTGAACTCAGCGCACAACTCCTTCATCATCTTATTGTTCAAGTTAGATTCATTGTCAGTAATGATCTCGCTTGGAACACCATAACGGCAGATGATATTGTTTTTGATAAATCGGACCACCACTTGTCGGGTTACATTAGCGAATGACGCTGCTTCAACCCACTTGGTGAAATAGTCAATGGCTACCAGGATGAACCGATGTCCGTTTGAAGCCTTAGGTTCAATCATACCGATCATGTCGATTCCCCATATCGAAAATGGCCACGGGGAAGAAAGAACTTTGAGATGTGATGACGGTACATGAATTTTGTCAGAGTATATCTGACACTTGTGACACCTCCTCTTGTACTTATAGCAGTCAGATTCCATGGTCAACCAATAGTACCCTGCTCTGAGAATTTTTCTCGCCATTGTGTGTCCGTTGGCATGAGTGCCAAAGGATCCTTCATGAATTTCTTTCATAAGCATGTCTGCTTCTGGTCTGTATAAGCATCGGAGCAAGACCATGTCAAAGTTTCTCTTATAGAGAGTGTCATCGCTCAGGAAGAAGTTTCCAGCTAATCTTATGAGGGTTTTTCTGTCTTTTCTGAGTGCCCCAGATGGGTACTCCTGTTTCTGAAGGAAGCATTTGATATCGTGATACCAAGGTTTGTCGTCTATGACTGCTTCAATCGTGAAGACGTAGGCGGGCCGTTCAAGGCGCATTATGTCAATCTTAGGTAAGTCGTTCCATTGACCTACACTAATCATGGAAGAGAGAGTGGCTAATGCATCAGCCATGTGATTCTCCTCACGAGGGATATGATGAAACTCAACTCTGTTGAAGAAAGGTAGTAACCTTCTTGCATAGTCTTTGTAAGGAATCAGTCCTGATTGGTATGTGTTCCAATCTCCTTTTATCTAATTGATAACCAGGGCTGAGTCACCATATACATCCAAGTTTTTGATCCTTAAATCAATTGCTTCTTCGAGACCCGTGATAAAAGCTTCGTATTCGGCCTCGTTGTTCGTACATTTGAACGTAAGTCTGGCGGTGAAAGGAATGTGGGTACCCTGAGGGGTAAGAATTATTGCCCCAATTCCGTTTCCATAATGATTAACTGCTCCGTCAAATATTAGTCCCCATTGGGAACCTGGTTCTGGCCCTTCACTGGGTAACGGTTCATCGCAATCTTTCATTTTTAGATACATGACATCTTCGTCTGGGAAGTAAAACCCGATTGGTTCTTGATCGTCAATCGGTTGATGAGCCAAATAATCGGCTAAAATACTTCCCTTAACGGCTTTCTGAGCGTGGTACTCTATGTCACATTCTGATAACAGCATCTGCCAACGGGCAATTCCTCCCGTGAGAGTAGGCTTTTCGAAGACGTGCTTGATTGGATCCATTTCTGAGATTAACCAAGTAGTATGACAAATCATGTATTGGCGAAGTCGTTTGGCTGCCCAAGCCAAAGCACAGCAAGTTTTCTCAAGCATCGTGTACCGAGTTTCACAGTCGGTGAATTTCTTGCTCAAATAGTAAATGGCTGACTCTTTCCTTTTGGTTTCGTCTTGTTGGCCAAGTACACATCCCATTGAGTCCTCTAAGATTGTGAGGTAAATGATCAGAGGCCTTCCTTCCACTGGAGGTGATAGAATCGGCGGATTCAACAAATATTCCTTGATACTGTCGAAGGCGGTTTGACAATCTTCTTCCCAAACGCAATCCTGGTTCTTTTTGAGTAATTTGAAAATCGGCGCACACGTGGCGGTCATAAGGAATATGAACCTGGAGATGTAGTTCAAACGTCCCAGGAATCCTCTGACTTGTTTTTTAGTTTTCGGAGAAGGCATTTCTTGAATGGCCTTGACCTTGTCAAGATCAACCTCAATTCCTTTCTGGCTGACGATGAACCCTAGTAATTTCCCTGAACGGACACCGAAGGTGCACTTGTTGGGATTCAAGCGAAGCTTGAATTTTCTCAAACGCTCGAACAATTTTGACAGATGTTCAACGTGCTCACTCTCTATTTTTGATTTTGTAATCATATCATCGACATATACCTCTATTTCCTTATGTATCATGTCATGAAACTAAGTAGTCATGGCCCTTTGATAGGTTGCCCCGGCGTTCTTCAAACCGAACGGCATTACCTTGTAACAAAAGGTACCTCATGGGGTAATGAACGAAGTTTTCTCCATGTCTTTCGGCGCCATTTTGATCTGGTTATAGCCCGAGAATCCATCCATGAAGGAGAATACTTTGAACTTTGTTGTGCTGTCAACCAACATGTCAATATGTGGTAAAGGAAAGTCGTCCTTTGGACTTGCCTTGTTCAGATCTCTATAATCAACACACATTCTGACCTTTCCGTCCTTTTTGGGAACGGGTACGATGTTGGCTAACCATTGAGGATATTCAGCTGTAACGAGGAAACCCGCGTCAATCTGTTTCTGCACATCCTCTTTGATTTTGATGGCCATGTCCGGATGAGTCCGTCTCAACCTTTACTTTACTGATGGACATTTCGATCTTAACGGTAAGTGATGTTCCACGATGCTGGTATCCAACCCTGGCATATCCTAATAGGACCAAGTGAATACATCGGGGAATTCTTTGAGAAGCTTTATCAAACTCTCTCTGGCAGTTGGACTGAGCAGTGCCCCGATCCTGATTTCTTTTCTCTCTTGTTCTGAACCCAAGTTTACCGTTTCCAACGGTTCTTTGTGAGGTTCAATGGACCTTTCCTCTTGTCTGAGTAGTCGAGAGATCTCTTCTGGAATTTTGTCGTCATTTTCTTCTTCATCCTCGAATACCGGGAACTCAAAGTTGGGAGAAGGCATCTGATCGTATGTTTCAACTGGGTTTAAAACAAGCAATCTGCATGACGTGATGATTCGTGTTTAGAAGAGATAGAGAAAATGCAAGTGTGTGCAGTGTATTTATTTTACTGCTTGTTTTTATTTGAATTGTTTTTTAGGATTACCATTTTCTGAAAAAGCAAAAAGAGAAAACAGCAATTAATGCGGAAATTACAGAACGACATTATTTTATTAATGAACAAGTCAAATCTTGAAACTACAGCCCTATAAAACAAAACTCTGTCGCTTTGGGCGAAGCAAAGAGGGAAATTTTACAGAAAGTGAGCCCTGTCAAAACATCCGTTTCAGCTGGGCAGGGTGAAAGGTCAAAGATGACAATTACTTTGACTGATGAACGATCTTCGGAACCTCGACGGCAACCCAATGGCGGCGAACTCCTCGGTGAATCACAAAGTCTGGTACCTTCCTTAATTTGTCTTCAGAAATGACGCTGATTTCTGGTGGAGCGGGATCATTGGAATCTGTCTCCCAGGCAGAATTGTCGTAAGAGAATTCCTCTGTTGCATTTTGCATAACATTTGTGCTCTCGGGTACATCATCCCATCCAGTTGCCTGGATATCCTCAAGCCTGATACGAGAGCTTTCGGGAGCGGTGTACTTGTCCATATAGTCGAATTTTCCACTTGGTTCTCCCAGAGTGTCCCAAACTTCTTTGGAACTGGAGGAGTCATCTCTCTCGATGACGTTGACCTCAGGAAAAGCATAGTTGATGAATTCAAGTCCTGCGAACGTTGCAAATTCATCTTCATGTTGAGTAGTTTCTTAATGACCTGAGTGTTGATCCCATGGTATGGTGGGGACATAGGTATTCCATTCAATGACGGTCAGCTGATTTTCATTGTTCGGCTGACTTTCTTGCCCCAAGTTTCCTGGGTAAGGTTGCCACATTGGCAGACCATCCATTGGGCCATAGTAGGTGTAGTCAAAATCATCTTTCATCGGAGTGTCTTCCTCTAATGAATTTGGCGGAGCGCGACATCCTTCCGTATCACAATCCCCGTAGATCATTTCGACATCTGATCTTGGTATAAATCTCGGACTTTCTGTAGGAAAGCAAAAAGGCATAGGCACCTCTTCCTGAGACATATAACCGTCCTTGTTAAGGTAGGACTTTCATTCTTCATCTGTGTCAGAGGGATCTTCCTCATTGATAGCATGAACTGTCTGAGACACTGGGTGAAGAAAACCTCCACTGTGGAATAATTTTTGAAGGGGATGAAGACTTTCATCGTTGGCAGCTGTCCGGGTACAGGTTGCAGAAAAACCAAGACCCTTCTTTGTTTTATTGTCAATGGGAATGACAAGCTGTCCCCTTCCATTTGTATCGGTACTCTCGACCGCTTTGATAGCATCGTTGTATGAAGAAATCGAAGTTCCTTCTTTGAATTGATTGTTCTCTCTTACCGACAGTGCTTGGAACTGAGTTCCAATAACCTCCTCAAGTTCTACACATGCAGATGATGATAAGTTACTCACAAGCAAGGCTTGTTCCCCACAAACCTTGACAAGTTGATCATTCTTGACGAATTTTAGCTTTTGGTGGAGGGTCGAAGTAACCACTCCAGCCTGGTGTATCCAAGGTCTTCCTAATAAACAACTGTATGTTGCCCGGATGTCCATGACCTGGAAAGTGACTTGGAAAGTGTGAGGACCAATAGTTATGGGAAGATCAACTTCGCCGATAACTGTTTTTCTGGATCCGTCGAATGCTTTGACGACAACCTCGCTAACCCTCATCGGAGGTCCTTTGAATGATAATTGCATCAAAGTAGACATCGGCATAACATTCAGGGCTGACCCTGTGTCTACCAGTATGCTGGCTAAAGCATCATCCTGGCAGTTAACTATGATATTGAGCGCCATGTTATGACGACGACCCTCTTCAGGTAATTCTTCATCACTAAATCCCAAATTGTTGCAGGAAGTGATGTTAGAGACAATGCTATCGAACTGTCTGATTGTTACATCCCTTTCCACAAAGGCTTGCTCCAAGACTTTCTGTAGAGCCTCCCTGTGGGCTTCTGAACTGAGTAACAGTGATAACACCGAGATCTTTGAAGGAGTTTGTAATAGCTGATCAACAATGTTATATTCACTCCTTTGGATGAGTTTCAACATCTCATCATTATTTTTCGAAAGGTCGGGATCACTGGATTGACCGACTGGTGGATCGGGAGCTTCTGTCCGAAGTTCCTTTTCCTTGTTAAGTTCCCCAACCCCTCAGTTGAAGATTCTACCACTCCGTGTTACTCGACTGATGTCTGCAATGTTCACAACGGAGGGTAATGGAATTTCCTTTCCATTTTCAATTATTGTTGCACCGTATTTGTAAGGGATCGCCTTAGCTGATTCATATGGTAGTGGTCCTGGTAGATAGATGACTACAGGAGCCTTCTGATTTTTCTGACCATCATAAGTAATCTCGATTCATTCCCGGTTGGGAATTTTAGATTTGTCAAGTAGAGGAATAATGGAGAAAACATCCCTGGTCCTGTGATGACCAGAGATCGTGACAACATCCTCAACTTGCTCGGCAAGGTAGTTCGGCGACCAGTTGATGGGTCCAGAACCCGAATAGGGACGAATTTCTCCACGATCGACCTGACCCTGAAGAGCTGCTCTCACAAGGTAACACCCTTGGTTACTTTTCGAACAGACGCTACAACTGTCATAGTTGTGTGGTGGCACCTGGCCACGCCCACTTTGAATACAATGTAACCTCACTAGGTTAGCTTCCACAGATCAGACGTCCTGACTCTGACGCCGAGTGGGGTTTCTGTTATTGATACTAATCTGCTGAGTATCTTCATCCATATAAATTGGCATCCACCAGTGATTTAACAAGTGCTGAAGTACCTCCTGGACAAGGGTACAACCTCGATCGTCTTCGCAACCCGCTTTACAGCTTTGATAGTCATGTGATATTAAGAATCCGAGTCGGACCTGCTCGGCATGTAACTCTACCAGGTTGGTATTCATTACGCGAATATCGAAGATCTGAACCATGTTGATTTGATAGGAGTTCCTATCATGGTAGTCTTGGATCCATCCAAGATCCATCTGACGCTAGAGGGCCTCTTGTATGAAAGAGCATCCCTGTTTGTTTACCGAGCAAATCAGACAAGAACTGTAATCGTGCCGTGGCAGATTATGATACTGGCTTTGCCTTGAGTGCATCGCCACCAAGTTGGCATTCATTGCACGGATGTCGTGGTTCTGAATGACGTTAGAATTTGTGTAGACCATGTTAACTCCACGAACTCGGTGCTCTTGGATCCATCAGAGATCCATTTGTTCCTGTAGAGCTGCTTGCACTACCGAACATCCTTGATTGTCTTTAGAGCAGATATCACACTGATGATAATTATGAGGTGGCACATGGCCATATCCACTCTGTCTACAATGCATCTTAACCAGATTGGTTTTCAACAAGAGTACATCGTAAATTTGATAGACATTGTTAGTCTCTCCTTCTATCAAATTACCTGCAGCCTTCTCGTGTTGAGGTAGCGGATTCGTGAGAACACTAGGATTTGTATCCTTGAAGGATAAGACCCCGCTCCTAACAAGTTTTTGCACGTCGGACTTGAAATTGAGACAAGTCTCTATGTTATGCCTTGAACCTCCTTGATGATAAGGGCATGTTTGATCCACCTTAAACCAAAAAGGCGGATTTTCCGGTACTGTAAGAGGAGATTTAGTCTGAATGTGCCCCTTAGCCAGTAGTAATGGAAACAGTTCTGCGTACGATACGGGTATAGGATCAAATCCTGGCGGCCATGTTGTACGGTTGTTGTTATATGGAGGACGAGCCTGCTGAAGAGGCTGTTGTGTCCTTTGCTGGTCAGGTTGGCTCTGCGTAACCTGAGGTTGATACGCAGGAATAGACGCAGGGTTGATAGCAGGAGTCACAGCTGCTACCGGTTGATAACGTCGTCTTTGCTTTTTGAGAGAGATATTCCCAATATCTTGCTCTTTTTTCTTAGGGAGAGCACTACCGTATTTTTTAGTACCACTCGTCGATCCAGTGTCTTTTACCAAACATCCTTCTCGGACGGCTTCCTCAAGACGTACGCCCATGCCGACCATTTCGGTGAAGTCACTGGGCGCACTGGCAACCATTCGGTCATAGTAAAATGAGCTTAAGGTTTTTAAGAAGATCTTTGTCATCTCTTTTTCCTCAAGAGGTGGAAAATTTTGAGCGGTAATTTCACGCCACCTTTGAGCGTACTCCTTAAAGGTTTCCTTGTCCTTTTGAGACATTGATTTGAGTTGATCTCTGTCGGGTGCCATGTCCAAATTGTATTTGTATTGTTGGACGAAGGCAGTACCAAGATCTCTGAATGTACTGATCGTAGTACGGTTTAAACCCATGTACCATTTGAGTGCGGCACCGGTTAAACTATCCTGAAAGTAGTGAATCAGTAGGTCCTGATTCTCCGTCTGAGCTGACATTCGCCGAGCGTACATCACCAGATGGCTCTGAGGGCAAGAGTTACCCTTGTATTTTTCAAAGTCAGGCACTTGAAATTTGTGCGGGATTTTCACATTGGGGACCAAGCAGAGGTCTGCGGCGTCCTTTCCAAATAAATCCTGGCCGCGAATGGCTTGCAGTTCTTTCTGCATTTCCAAGAACTGTTCCTGGAATTCATCCATTCTGTCGAACATAGTTTCCTTCTTACCAGAAGGTGTCTGTGGAATCTGTCCTTCCGGGACTGTGTGCACCACAGGGGGTGGGACCGTGACTACGGCAGTGAGTCTTGGCGTTTCCCGAAGTTTGTAACCTTCAGGAGTCTTCAGTATGCCCCTAGCATCTTCGCTTTCCCGAATTTTGTAACCTTCAGGCCCAGCAGCTTCTGTTGTGATTCCCTGATCCTTAGTGATCGGCGGAACATATCCTTCCGGGATAAAGTTAACAGGCATGCCCCAAGGACGATCTTTCGGTATCTGATACCTGGGATCATACCTCTCCCCTACGGGCATTGAGGTGATCTCTGAGATCACAGTTCTTTGTAGCTGAGCTTCTGCCATGGCTTGCATGTCGTTACGAAGCTTTCTCATATCCTCTCTCAGAGCGTCGATCTCTTCTTTAAACTCTCTGTTTTCTTCCTCAAGATCATCCATCCTTTTCTTACGATTGGCCCGAGTATTATACGAATGAGACAGTTTGACTCTAGAACCGAGACACAAACGTGAGATTCGTAGGTAAGAAGAATACGCGATGTGAGAATGATGAATGCAATGATTATATTAATTGTTTAAGGTTTAATCAAAATAAACTTCGATAATTAGATTGCAAATATCAAATGGTGGGGAAACCCCTTTTTATTGAAATTCAAAGGATTACAGAAATGGAAATACAGTAGATTACAAGGTGCAGAAACAGAAACCTAAACTAATGGGTCCTGAGTCTTCTCTGAAGAGAAATTAGGTGCTGATTCTGGCATCTTCCTTTTCTTTAACCGGGGCTCTTGGGCCGTTGTCGGGTTGTCATTCCTTTGCCAAGTGAAATGAGCGAGCAAATTCCTTTGGTCATCTTGATTATCTACAGCATGTGGCTCTAAAATTTCAATCAGAGCATCTTTTTCTTTCAGTAATTGCTGTATTTTGATGCACTCTACGTCGAGGGTGCGGTACTTGTTCTTCCAAGACCTTCTCTCCCGTTGAACTTTGTTGAGAGTAACCTGAAGCTTTTCAGTTTCCGTCATGAAGTACATGACAGATTCCCTTGGCGGAAGAATTCCGTAACGAGGATAAGGCATCTTTATCTTGAGAGCTCTAGTTTGTACCCAATGGAGATAAGGCTCCACCGAGACACAGTCCGGTTTTCCCAGAGACTCTCGTCTTTTCTTATGAACATGCTTCCAAGCGTGCACTATTTCCATCTTTAGTGCTCTGTCGTTTTCTCCTTCTTTGAAGAAAAGACCTTCCAGATGAACACCCAGTGGGATGTGTCTCATCGAGTATCCAAATTGACGGCGAACCAATACCGGATGGTAGTTGATTCCTCCTTTAGTTCCTATAAGGGGTACGTTGGGGAAGTTTCCACAACGGTTAATGATCCTAATTCCCTCATAAATCCTAATACACCAATCTATATCAGAGTTGGTAAGAGACATGATCTTCTGCGACCAACGTAAGGCACTCTTGCAATCCCAAAAAGCAGCAGACTTGGGCAAGTGAGAGATAAACTATTTGTAAAGCAAAGGTACACAGCATGTGATCTCCCCTCCGCTGTACAAATTTCCCAGGTGTACAGAATGATACGCATCGGCGAGCAAAGTCGGGACAGGATTTCCAATGAGAAAAACCTTAATGGAGTTAATATCGACGAAGTTATTGATGTTAGGAAACAAAAATAACCCGCAGGTGAGCAAGATAAAGATGCTTTCAAAAGCAGTCACGTTTCCTATACTGGCAAAATATAGGGCCTTCTTCGTCAAGAACTGGGCTGGCAAACCTTGGTTGCCACCCTTAGCGGTCAGGTGAGTCCTAACCTCAGACTCGTCCAAATGAATTGCTCTTGCAATAGTCTGATTCTTTGGAATTTCTTCCAGTCCAGAAAATGGAGATCGATCTGTAATGTGTAGATCGATCAGGTAAGAATACACCTCCAGCGTTGGTGCGAGCTGGTAATCCGGGAATGGGAAACAGTGATAAACCGGATCGTAAAATTGAATGAGCGCATCCATGATTCCCTCAATCACATGGACTCTTAATAGTGGTAGCAAACCTCTGTGCTTGGCTCTGAAAGCCTCTGGGTTAGTGATCATCCTCGCTAACCTTCTCAAATCCTCTAGTTTTGGAACCTTGAAGGTATACTGGTGAGTTCTCCTTCTACCGAAATCCATTAGTGCAATCCTTTTCTCTGATATTTGCAATCACAGACTTAGTTTATTTTGAAAGAACAGAGAGACTAGAAGAGAAGATTTTTTGAATATTTTAATGTTTTTTAAATGAATGCATGAATGCAGCACACAAAAACATAGAAAAAACATGGGGTCAAAGGGTCGTTGTCATGAAGTCAAGGCTCTACCCATCCCCAAAGGTTTATACTAGGGTGATTTTTGTACCTGTACTCATTATCATTAGCTCCTCCCAGGAAAGAAAAACAACAAGCGGATCGCCAGCGAGTTGTAGAGCAATCTTAGAGTAAGTGCCATTCACCGAGAATAGATCACCAGCCTCAAATGAGGGTAGTATCGCGTAACAACTATTTCTGATAGTTTCCGCGCTACGAAAGGGTTTGGCTCCTCAGCTTCTCAGACTTAACAACCGGCCCATTGTCTAGGTGAGAGAATGGGTTGTGTTGGTCAGCCTCCACTGAGGCTGATGGTCGACCCCGTCGCCATCACTTATCTTAGGTGTATACTCATTCTTTCCACATACGGCATCACCCGCATTCCCATTAGCAGAAAAATAAACATGTATAGCAATTAGGAAAAGCAGTATATATATTTGTCCTAATCATCCTAGACCTATGAAGCTAAGAATACTAAGTTCCTGACAGAAAATGGGTTCCCCGGCGGAAGCCCCAATCTGTGGTATTCACACAAGTGAGAAAAGGAAGACCGTGCCTAGACCTAACTTTGAAGTGCCCCACGGTGGGCGCCATCTTTCTGTAGCGAGCGATTTTTGACGCGGTTCTTAAGCGCTGGTCGCTCTCTGCGGTTGAGCTTAAAACTACAGGTCGATTCATTTTTTATCCTATTGTGATCTGATGAAGGAATGGAAATAGATGTCTCCAATTAACCCTGCTTTGCATACTGAGTTTAAACAGCGGTCTATTAGGTTACGAATGCTATCAATGTGGGGGGGCCTTTCTTGTGCTATTTAACAGAATGACAGGTTTCTGGCAGGGAACAAGGATTAGGATGTTAGGACTGATGCTTTTGAATTACTGCTTTTGATATGGGATTTTGGGTTTTAGTTTAGTGTGCTCGCTAAGATTTTTCTTTCAATCTTATGCCTACGTATTCCCGTTTACCGAAACAGGGAAATCAGAGCGTTCGTAGTTCCTCCTATTCTATGGGAGGAAATGATTGTTTTGGTGTCTTGTTCAAAGCCCAAGACGTGAAGCGAAAAGGTAGTTTGTATCTTGTTCAAAGCCCAAGATGTGAAGCTAAAGGTTTTTTTCTTTAGAGAGAATTTGTCATCTCTAAAGAGAGAGTTGTATGTCACAACTGTTTATAAAGGAGAATTACTTTAACCGGGATTTGTGAATCCGGCAAGGTCATAATTTCCTTTATAAGGGATTTTAACCTGAAGGAGAAGACTTTAACTCAGTGTAGAGCAATGCCATCTTTCCTTAGGAATTTCTCATGCTAAAAGAGGGACAGTGGCATGGATGTAGATGATCTGGAGGCTTGCCGCTTACAGCGATTAGATGAAGGGAGTTGTTTGATGTTTGTTTACTGTGAACGAGGCACAGTTTTGATGCTAAAAGGTTAATTGGATTAACCAGTGATTTTCTTATACAAAGCCTAAGAGGAGGTTGATATGTGTCTCGTACAAAGCCCGAGAGAGAGGCTAAAAGGTTTTGACTCAACGAGGGAATCTTTTGGTATCTCGTATAAAGCCCGAGATGGAGGCTATTGTTTATTTGGCTCAATAAGAACCTTTTTGTATCTCGTATAAAGCCCGAGATGGAGGCAAAATGGGTCATTGACTCAACGAGGGAGTCTCTTATGTGTCTCGTACAAAGCCCGAGAGAGAGGCTAAACGTTGTTTGACTCCGCTGGGGAGAATCGTTGTATAAAGCCCAAGAGAGAGGCTAACTTCACTGGAGAAGGATCATTATCCAAAGCCTAAGAGGAGGCTATGGTGACTGTTTCAGTTAAGTGACAGGTCCAGTATACTGATTTTGAAAGAGAAAATCAGTTCTTTATATGAGCAACACTGTACTCAAGGATTTGATTCAAGGATCCGGGTTATTCCTGTTCTTTGAGGAAGTGGGAAATCCAAAGGGTATTGAGACTGTCCGAGTCTACGGGTTTTCTTCCTATTTTTGAAGGGATCACTTTAGAAAGTCTTTGAGACTCAAGGAGATTAGACTGTCCATGTCTAGAGTTTCATCTTTTGTACTATGCTTTGAGAAACAATAGTAGACTCTTTGAAAGGATTGTTCTATGAAGATAACTAAGTTCTTTTCCTATACCTCTAGGAGGTCGTCGGGACAATTTGTACGAAGCCCAAGAGGAGGCTGGATGCTTTTAAGAAGCCGACGGGTCCTTGTACGAAGCCCAAGAGGAGGCTATCATTCTCGGAGGAAGAGATCATTATACGAAGCCTAAGAGGAGGCTGTGAATACTTCTAAGAAGCCGTAGGGTCCTTGTACTAAGCCTAAGAGGAGGCGAGGTTGCTTTTAGGAAGCCTATGGGTCCTTGTACGATGCCCAAGAGGAGGCCGATGCTTTTAAGAAGCCGATGGGTCCCCAAACCCCGAGAAATTCAAGGCAGTGCTATTCACCGAGAATAGATCAAAGTCAGGAAAGTTCGAGAATTTGGAAGAAACTCAAAGATGCCATTCACGGAGAATACATTCGTCTCTGGGAGTAGAGTTTCTTGACAATTCCTAATGAGGACAGCCGAAGAGAAGACTGTATCTGGTGATCCTATAGGGGATCTAGTTGTCTATTTCTATGAATAAATGAAACGGCGTCACCTAGTTCTAGACGTAGTTGCCGGGGAAACTCGAAATATCTATACTATTATTACACAGTTGATATGAGTTTATGAAATAAGACTTACAGTGAAACAGCCCCACAATACAGTTATATGTATATGAAAGCGGTAAATGAAAGCAATAACCACTTACTCGGTTGTAGAGCTTCCATGTTGTTTGGTTAGTTGTTCAACAAAGAAAGATTGAAAATAACAGTATATTCAAAATCAAAGGAGAAAGTGCTTTGAAAAAGAAAGTTTTGGGGCTTACAGCTCAAGGAGAGGCCCAGGGTTTTATCAGTGAGCGCACTGTTGAATTTGTACAGATGCACTTATACAAGTGACTGAGGCCCAAAAATTGTTTTCTGTACTAAGGGATGGGTCTTACACTCTCTCAAGAGGCCCAAAAAGTTTTAAGAAAGGAAATGGGTCTTACTACTCGAGGGTAGGCCCAAGATTTGTTTTCCAACGGATGATGATCGCGTAGAACTTTTTGAAATACAACGGGACTTATACAATAAGTGAGGCCCAAAATAGGTTGTATTTACAAAGGGTTGGGTCTTACACTCTATTAGAGGCCCAAAATGTTTTGAATGGGTCTTATAGCTCAAGGAGAGGCCCAATTGATTCTTTGAATAGGCGACGATCGCGTCGTTTGTTTTTTACGGTATCGGGACTTATACAATACACTGAGGCCCAAAATGTTTTGGTCAAGAAAGGATTGGGTCTTACACTCTATTAGAGGCCCAAAATGTTTTGAAAATGATTTATGAGGGTTGAATTAATCCAAAAACCCTAATTTGTATTCAAAAATGTATTTAATTGAATAAAAATTCAATTAAAATGATCAAAATTGTTTAACATGTGAAAAACAAATTGTGATTTTGGATTAATGCTTCAAAAATTAATTATTGGCCTACAAAATAATTAGAAAGCATTAAAAGTTGCAAAATCAATGTAGAAAAAATATTTAAAATGTCAAAAATAATTAAAATATTAATTCTTTGCAAAAATATCAATTATATGAAATAAATAATATTTTTGGGATTTTTTGGGAAAATAAAATAATTTAACATTTTTGTGAATTATTAAAGAAAGAATCAACTCAAAATCATTAAAACTCAGAGAGAAATTAATTTTTGAATCAATTAAATAAAATCACAAAATTCAAATATTTGAATTATTCAAAAATGGCGCCAAGAACACACCAAGAACACGCGCGTGTTCTGGGTTTGGCTGATTTGCATTTTCTCCTCAATCTCACTGAATACTTGATTATATCATGCAATCCACATATCATTATGCTCGTCTCAACCTCACGATCATGTCTATAACACTTAATTTCATTTAAATTAAACATATAAGAAGAAATCATGAAAAAACCTCAAGAACCCTAATTTATGCATGAAGGCTAGGATTTTTGATACACGATTCAAACAATGCAATTAATTGAGGGAAAACATTCCATGCATGATTATGAACATATGGCCAAATTATTGTGCGAGGAAATATGCATAGATTGAAAGATGACCAAGTATATGCTTACCTCTAAGTCGTGACAGCAAGTGCAATGTGATTTTTGATTTGGAGGTGTTACAGATGAGTGGTGATGGTCTGAACAGCTTCCCTACACCCTATGGAGTGTGTTTGAATGGTTGGACTTGATTGAAATTGGCTGGATCAATTTGTGGTACCTCAGCTGCAACTTGATTGAAAATTTGAGCAACCAGCTGCTGATTTTGTGAAATTGGTGTTTCAGAAGTGATCTAAGTGTTTGATCAGCTCATATGTGATGTATGTGAGGTGTGTGAGTGATTGGTTTGATTGGAAAAGCTCTCAAACTCAAAACCCGATAGTGACTTGCCTTAGAAGGAAAAATTGGAGTGAAAGAAGAGATTTTGAGGAAAGCATCTGTTTGATGGCTTTGGTGTACTCAAACTGATCACAATTGAGCTCTATTTATAGTAGAGCAAGTTTGTTTTGCAAGGAATAGTGAATGGCAGCTGGTAAGTAGGTTTGGCCAATGTTGGCAAATGAAAATCCAAGTCTCCTCTAGCCATTGACTAGAGGTTAGGGCACATAGCTTTGCTTCCCTTGGTCTTGGATAAGTCTTGACTGATTTTAGATGAGAATGGCTCATTCCATGCCACCTTGATGCTTCCATTGAATGCTTCAATCCAAATTTGGAGTCTTGTCCCTATTTTGGCCATTCTAGGTTCAACATGCTATTTCTTGTTCCATGGACTTTGGAGGCTTGGCTCAGTGATTGTCCCCTTTAGATTCAATCCTCAGATGTGTCCAAGTGGATAGGAGCATTTGAATTTGGCTGATTTTGGCAAATCGAGCCAAAATGCAAAATCTGCCTTGCCTTTGACAGATTTCAGCAAGGCAACTTGACAATGTCATATCTCATGGTGTAAGTTGAATTTGGCAATGTTCTTGGCCATTTTGGAAAGCCCTTACATGATACAACAACTGTTTGAACAAGTTTGGTTTTGATCTCTTTTGATTCCAAGTGAAAAATCCCTCTACATTTGGCAAAAAGTGAAGCAAAATCTGACTTAGTGAAATTTTCACTAAGTGTTGGAACAAAGTGTGATTTCTTGATTTTGATCACTCCATAACTCAAAATCCTTAATGAATTGGACTTAGGTCTAGTTAAAGTTTTTGTAGAGGGTAATGAGGGCTACAAATATATCTTTGGATGAAAAAAATTGGCCTTGTGGTTTAGGAGTTATGGTCCTCCAAAGTTAGTGCATTAGTGGTACTTTTTCCATAACTTAGAAAAATATCTAAGTTTTATGGTTACCCCTTTTACAAGTTATCCAACTTTCTTTGATTTTTCTTGATGAATGATGATTCAAATCATACATTAACATCATTTTAGGGTTAAAAATCCATTTTGGTGAAAAATCTCAAAAAGTCAAAGTTGACTTTTGTGCACAGTTGACTTTTTATCAGATGAATTCCAAACTGTGCAATTCTTCAGGAAATCATGTCCTTGACCTAAATCAAACTTGATGGACATGTTCCATGGGTGTCATAGGGTATATTGAGGCATGTACTAGGGTTTGGGAGCATGTCCTGGTCAAAAGTCAAAGTTACAGTTGACTTTCCTCGCGAAACCCTAATTGTGGTGCAGATGAAAATGAGACTTGTTGCTCAAGCTTCTTGGATTAATCCATTGTTCCAAATGGATCAATATAGTTCATTAGAGATCCTAAAATCATGTCTTAAGGTCTTGGCTCTTGATGTGTCCCAAAAGTCAACTTAGGGGTGAATTAGGTCAAGAAACCTTAATTCCTGATTTTTGATGTGTGCATCCCCTGAGGTCAAATTGACTTGATGCTTGGGTCCATGAGGTTCGATGGAGTACATTTGGTTTTGTTTTGGATCTTTGGCTTATGCCCAGATGAAACTTCCCATCTAGAGGCCCTGGTCGACCAAAACCCTAATTTGGTGATACTGGCGATCTTGAGACTTGATCCACCTAGAAGGGAGCAACCTTGTGCTTAATCCTTGAAGTAGGAGTCCCTTTTGATCCATTGTGGATGTTTGAGAGGTTAGACAAGTTGAAGATCATGTCATTCCTTGATTTATCCTTTGTCTAAGGCTCTGAGAGGGCTTAAAACCCTAATTTTGATTGTAGTGAATGCTCAACAACCCTTGAGGCATTTGGTGAGGCATGATGGTTCATCCATATTGTGATGATGATTTGCACAATGATGGGAAATCTTAGTGGTCAAAATTTGGGGTATGACACTATCATCCTTTCAGGTCCAAGCTGATAGAATAGGGGCACCTGTAGCACCCCAAAATTTGCCCTCTCATTTTCCATATCATTTAGTATGTGCTTTCATTTCATTGCATTGCATTCAAGCATAGAAAAATAAAACATAAAGCATTTAGCATTGCATCTTGCATAAGGGTATGGGATCGATGGATTTTCTTGGCCTTATTCATAAGGGATTCATTCGGTTTCTATTCCCGGTTAAGTTGGAGCAAGAGGTTGAATTCTCCTCGTTGTAATCTTCTTGATCTGAGGTTTTCCTAGTCACGTGGGATCTGAAGTTGGATGTGGATTGAATGTGATCATGTGACTTGCTTGGAATTTGAGACACAACTCCTTCCTAACCCATAACCATTTTTGTAAATCCATTTTTTTCATAACCTTTGTTAATCCAATGTCCATTTGTTAAAACCATATCCACTTTTATCCATTCTTTTTCATGTCCATATTAAATCCATTAGACCATTTTTACCATTTTGTCCAAATCCATTTTCAATTCAATTCCAAACTAAATCTCCATTCCATTTTAAATCCAATTAACCATTTTATCCACTATTCTTTTAATCAATATCCACTTCAAACCATTTTTCTAAATTCACATTTTTTCATAATTATTCAAATAATACCCATTTCAATATCCATAATCCACTTTAGAACCATTTTGGATCCATAAACTAAAACCACATTTTCAAACCAATTATCAAGTTTTGAATCCAATCCTCATTTTCAATTCAATTATATGAAAAGGTCAACACAGGAAAGTATGAGGAAAATTTTGCCTTGCATCAACAACAATAATATTACAAGGCGCAAAAAGCAGCGGCAGAAAAGATATATAGCAAAAAGATTCATTGCAGTAAAAAAAAAAGGATAGCGCGGGAAGAGGAAATCACACACCAGAAATTCAGTTACAAACCTTCAACAATTCACAATTCCTCTGAAAATTTCATAACTAACCTCTAACCAACTAACAAAATCTCGAACAAAAAAAGAAAACTTCTTCATCCATCACCTTCAATCTTCCTCTCTCGACTTTTCACTTTCATCATTCATCTTCAACACCAAGAACCGATTCTAAAGAATTCTCTGCAACCGTAATCTTCATCTTCTCCAACCTTCAACTCTTCCATTCACGATTTTCTTCTCTCTCAGATTCAAACTTCACCAATCTTCGAACACTCTTCAATCTCTACTCACAACAATTCACCATCTTCAATTCCCTTTTTGAAACCTTCGGATATTCTTCAACATCTTCGATTTTCAGTCTTTGCTCAATTCATCTCCGATTCATTTTCAAAACCTGCATCAATAGATAACAGCGATCTAGTTTTCAACCAAAAATCACAAGAAAATTCGATCATCATCTCCGTTTTCAAGAACTCGCAAAAACAGAAAGCCACGACCTGAACGCGGAAGAACCAAAAATGAATTAGGAGAAGAGGATTCAGTGAAGCAATAACGCAAGCAAAGGATTAAATCCGTACCTGACTCGGATCTAATTCCAGGTTAATTATGTGTAATCAGGTTAATTAAACTCTAATGTTAGATTTAGGTTTTAACTTTGATTAGATTTTTAATATTAGAATTGAATATAATTGTGCATTGCGTTTGTTTAGATTTTGTTTTATAATTAAATTCAAACTGTATTAGATAATACTCTTAGAATTAAACTTTTTAGATTTAGCTTACAAATTTTGTAATTAGTTTTAGAATTAGGTTTGCTAGAACTAATTCATAACTTTAGATTTGTCTTAGAATTAACTTTAATTAGATTTCCCTTTATATTAGTTTTCAATTTAGAAATTAATCTTGATCTAATTGACTCTTAACTTTGATTTTAATTAGGTGTTGATTTAGTACTAATCTTTAGAATTAGCTCATAACGTTAGAAGTAGATTTTCGAACTAGAAATTAATCTTGACTTTAGACCGTAATTATGACTAATTAGTTGTAGACTTTGATAATAATTGCCTTAATTTTTTTTTTACTTAATTGTTTCTTAATTGCCTTAATTGATTTTTTGTTTAGTTGCTCACTAATCGAATTTTAGACTTAATTGTTCATTAGTTGATTTTTGGCTTGATCATGTCCTAATTGTTTTGCCTAATTGCATTAGTCATTTTTTCTTAATTGCGTTAATTGTGCTTTGCTTACTAATTGTTTTGGTTTAGCGGCACTAATCGTTCTAGCTTGATTGTTGACTAACTGTTTTTTGGCATATTGGTTCATTAATTGTTTTTTGGCGTAATTGTCCACTCACTAGTTTTAGAATTAGAAACTTTGAACTCATTGACTTAGTTGAATTGATTTTTGTTCTAACATTGATTAAACATAGGTTTTAGTGCTAATTTTCATAATAGTCTCATTAGTTAACTTTGTTAATAGCCTTTAATATGCTTTACATAGCTTTGTGGCTAATTGTGGTTTACATTTAGTATTGATTTCATTTACTTTCTACTTGACAATTTCCATTTGAAGTTGGACTAACCTTTGAGTTTGTTTTGTAGTGTTTTACACTTGATTAGCTAAATGTAGAAGCTGCTGTATGCATAGCTGCTGTAAACAAAGAGTGTTGTAGAATGTTGTTATCCTGGCTGGCTGCATATACACCCATTCTGTTCTGGAAATAGTAGCTGTTATAGACTGTTTTTACTTGTTGCTAGTTTTTACAGCTATGCAGGAGCAGGATCGCTGTTGTTGCTGCTGTGAATGATTTATTGCCTTATTTTGTCTTAAGGACTTAAACTTGTTTTACCGTAGCCATTGGGGGATGTTTATAAGAGATGTGCGCACTTCTAACATGAGTTCAATTATGGTTTTGGTTTACTTTCATGTCCTTTGACTATACTTGTAACCCTTAGGTGATTTTTTTTGTTGGTTGGTCTTGTAGCATAGTTGTAATGTGACTCATAATTTCATAATCCTTTTAGGTCTTTCACTTTGACTAGTGTGACTCAAATGTACATAGCCATTAGACTTAGGTTTCATGTTGTACATACACTTTCTTGTGATTACTAATGTCTTTGGTTCACATGTGCAAGGTACATAAAGGAGACATTCCAAAGGTGGCTCGACCATTTCATTTTGTGAATAAAAACTTGTTTCTAACTTGGTTTGCCATTTGTTTATAGGTGCTTTCGTGACTTGCTTTCGTTGTGCTTTCGTTGATTGGCTACGGATTCATATCCGTTTGGTAGGACTTCTTATCTCTTCACTTCTCTTTAAAGCTTTCAAATGCCATGAGAAGTAGGAATAGCAAATGCCATGATAAGTAGGATTGTATGGAAAGCCCTCGAGTGAGGCCATGATTGTGTTTGTTTGATATTGTGCTGAAGACCTCAAAGAAGGCATCAGGCAGAATGAGAATCCGCAATCGACTCCCGCCATTTCTAGTCCCAGGTCGTTCTTAGCTCTCATTACATGATTGAAGCTTTGAACATAACTCACTTTTGTTATCAAGTTGGTCAAGTGGAAGATAGGGTTCACAACCAACCCCCACGCTTTGTTTTTAGCTCGCATTGACCAATGCTGATGCTTATGTGATCTGATTCACATCTTCCCTTTTTTTATTCTACTCTCCATGGTTCTCGATACCATTGGATGAGTACCTACTTCCCACAGCTAGCTTGTTTGCCTCGGTTTATATGACCCCTTGGCTAAAGCTTCCCTTTTCTCCCTTTGGTTGTGTGATACTATTGCTGACTGATATTGTTTGCTCCTTCGTTGCTTTTAATTCATTTTTGTGATTGATTTATCCTGTGTTTACCATGCCTGACAACATTAGGCAGACTTCCCTTGATCCTGACCTTAGGACCATCATTGAATGCTGACTTGTAGGACCGAGTTTCCCCCTTAGACTTTTTGTGTGTCATTCCCTTTATTCTCTCGCACCTATGCGATCGAGATCCTGTTTCATGTTCACCCGTAGTACCGTGAACTACGGATGCTCTGATTCCTCTTTCTTTTCAGATTGCGGATTCGTAGGCACGAGATGCGATATCTCGGCGAGCACACTAACAACTAACTTCCGTTTTTCTTACCTTGAGTCTTTCATCTTCTCATCTCAAAGAAAATTCAAAATATGTAATAAAGGTAGGCATTTATTGCATTTAGGCCTTTCATATAAAGAAAAGATTATTAGGGGTCTTCTCTTATAATCTTAGAATGTGTAGCATATAGCCCATCTTGGGTCAATGTGTTAAACATTTGATCTTGTATGAGGGACTCAAATGCAATACTTGTTGAAAATAGAAATAAAGAAAAACACTTCTTCATTTCATAATCAACAAAAACACTTAATAAATACAAGTATGCTAGTGTGTTTGAACCTTAATAATTGGAACTAAATGTGAGGGTCTTCTTCACACTTAGTGTACTTTCTTACTCATTCCATCTTGGAATGTGAGGATGTATACATTCCAATGATTAAGATTTAGATACACTATCATATACAAACAACTAACAAAACACTTCTTTCCAAAAACTTCAAACAAACAACAACGTCTTTCTTTCGGGAATTCTTTTCTCATCTCACTCATTATTAGCGTACGAACGTGATTCTCCTCGTTCTCTTGCAAGATGGTAACGCACTCGGACCAGCGAGCCTGCAACACCTGAGCTAGAACGTTAGTTGTTCCTTAAAAAACTTAAACAATCCATCCCTAGTGAGGGGAACTACGTCGCTCTGATTCTCATGTTCCCGATGAGATACGTAGGCAGTGGGGTAGGGACCATGCGAGCACTTCTTTTATTTTCCCTACACTTGTTCCTCTTTCTCTTTCCGTTCTTTTTCCGGTATCCTTTCCTTACACCCTTTGATCGAAACAAGCAAGCGTGGATCCCATCGGGTACGATGGACGCGAGGGGGTGCTAATACCTTCCTCTCGCGTAACCGACTCCCTTACCCATTTCTCTTGGTCGCAAGACCATGCTTTTCCTTCCCTTCAGGTTTATGCGGTGTTTCCTTTCCCTCTCTTGGGATAAATACACATTGCTGGCGACTCTGTTCGGTGCCACTTTCGCGTTTGTACTAGGATGAAAATCCCGGGAGCGACAATGCGGGCGCACCAATTTCTCATACAAGAACCTTAAATAAAAACATAATAAACATTAGATTATTTGTTGAAATGAATAAATAAATTGTTTAAATAATTAAAGAGAGTTAATCGGAATACCTGATGTATGTATGCATAACACCGATGCCTAATTCAGAATGCTTAAAAATTTGATCCAAATCCTCTTTAGAAATTGTTTCTGAATAGGAATAACCGAAAATACCTTCCTCCATAGGTACTGCACGAATACCTCCGTCCATCAAATTCGATGTTTCTACAAGTGTTTCAAGAGATGACCTAAATCGGGATACAATTGCTTTGTTTTTCCCAGTCCTTGCAAGAGTCTTTTTTTGGTTGGACGTGTTGCCTAATTCTGGCTTCCTATTCTGACTTTCTATTATTTGCAACTCTTGGGCATGAATCTAAAAATCATATAAGTTAGTAAAACATTTGAATATAGAATTAACACTTTTAATGTGTATATATTGAAAAATTTGTGCTAAATTAATTTCATAATAAGCATATATAATTACCTCGGCAAGTTTCTGTTGACAATTGATACTACCTTTGTCACTAGTATCATTAAACTCTGAACCACGCCTTTCTAACATATATTTTTCCTTGTCCTTTTGTAATTCACGGACTTGAGCTCTTAATTCTTCCATGGCTTCCATCACTTGTTTATTGCTAGGATTTTGGCTCTTTGAACGATTATAAAAGGATGATGGAGTGACCCAAAACCCTTACCCCTCACACGACTGGAATACTCAGGAACATTTAACACTCGAGTAAGTATGCTCCTGCAATCCTGGTCTTCACCTAGAGTTGCGGACTGAGACAGAGTCTCCTGGAATTCATATGCATGAATATCGAAAAATATTAGCTGGGATTAAAAAGCATAAATATTATATATATGTCAATAAGTGGGATATAAAACGCATAACGTTATACTTACACATTGCTCAAAAACTTGTTGAACATTTTCCGCATCAACTCCATCCTTGCCCACACGAGCAGCCTTCCACAAAACATGTTCCGGAACACATGTTTCTTCACTTTTCTCTTCTTCTAACTACACATTAAGACAAATAATAAAATCAATTATAACACATGGGAAAGAAACAAGTAAATCAAAGCATTTATATATACTTACTATTTTTTGCTGTAAGCGTGCATATCCCAAACGCCCCTTCCTGTATGGATACGCGAGTTTTGATACTCTTTGGCGATTTACGCCACTCAACTCCTGGAATGCTTCGGTTCTTCTTTTGGCTACAAAAGTTGCCCATTCTTCAGGTGAAATCAATTTCACATACTTCACTGGATGTTCTGCTTTAATAAAATTTCGTTCGGCATCCCTAAGATACTTGTTTGATAGAAATGCTCGAAACCCTCTGTGTCTTTTTCCGGCTAATTGAATACAATACTTATTTCGGTCATCACTAATATTAAAAGACCTCTACAAAAACAAATAACATAATTAGTAATTTAAAGACATAATCGGCCAAAAAAAATAACATCAATATGGTACCTGTATCTCACTCCATATCTTTTCTTTGGCAGGTTTCAACGATGCATTTCTCCAATTATCACAAGTAATTGGAATATACGAACGAACAAGTGTACAAATGTAACTTGTCAACATTGCTCCGTTAGGCTCAACAAGTTGGTTCGTATCATCCCAATAAATGTCATACTTTATTCCTTTATCTCTAGCACGAATGATGTTCTTCATGATAGTTACTCCTCGCGTAATATCTCCTTCCGCTTCTTGAATTATTTCATGTCCATCATTTTTTGAAGTATCATGTGAATTTTCCTCGTTACTAGCCATTTCACCTGTAATTAAGAAAAACATCAATATAAAATGACACAATTATATTAAAAAACTTATAAAGCTAAACAAACTTAGAGGGATTAAGTTCAAAGTCATTTTAGACACAATTATAAACAATGAACCTGTGAGTGAAATCGATACAGATACGCAAACGGATAGGCAATCAAAAATTAACTAACAATACAACTAATACCATTTTCAATTAAATCAAAAATCAAATCAACTAAATATCAAAAACTAATATCATTTTCAATTAAATCAAAAAATAATATCAAAAATCAACTAACAATACAACTAATATCATTTTCAACTAACAATACAACTAATATCATTTTAAATCAAATCAAATCAAATATCAACAACTAATCACATTTTCAATTAAACACTAACAAACTTCTACAAACCAAAAAATCAAAACCTAACATCAACAACTAATAATACAACAAATTTATATCACAGAAACATCAGAGAAACAATCAACAATGGAGAATATTAGGCATTTCCATTATTGGAGAGAAAACCAGAAAAAAGGAGAGTAAAAACTCAAACAGCGGACGACGGTAGCACGAATTGAAGTCACGAACGGCGGACGACGGTAGCTGTGAGGGTAGCCTCGAACGGAATAAAGTCACGAACGGCGGACGACGGAGGACGGAGGGAGTTTCGTTTGCAGAAGAAGAAGACGAAGATACAGTGTCGCGTGAGATTAGGGCGAAATAGAAAAGGTCGTAATGAAAATAGAGGGAGATCAGAATCTGTTTTAATTTTAATATTTTAAAAGACCTTTAGCAGCGCTTTTAGAAAGCGCTTTCTTATGTTAATCCTTTAGCAGCGCTTTTAGGGTAAAAGCGCTTTCTTATGTGGGATTAATGAAAGGCCTTTAGCAGCGCTTTCCAAAAGCGCTGCCTAAAGCGTGTTGTACGAAAGCCCTTTATCAGCGCTTTTCAAAAGTGCTACCTTATGTTACCCCTTTAGCAGCACTTTTCATAAAACGCTTGCTAAAGTTCACCTGCCTTAGGGTTTTAGCAGTGCTTTTCAAAAGTGTTGTCCTATGTCCCCCATTTAGCAGCACCTTTTTCATTTGTTTTTTATTTTTGTTTTTAGCGAAACTTGTAGCAGCGCTTCTGCCAGAAAGCGATGTCTTTGTTGCGCTGCGAAAACTCATTTTTGCCGTAGTGGTTGTAGAGTCTTCGTCTCTGCGTGCCCTGGCTCTGCTTCCTTCTCTCTTTCTCTTTTCACGTAACTGACAGTTTCTGATCCTTTCCCGCACTTCCCTCTAATTATGTTATAATTCCTTAATTTTAGGTATAATAGTACTAATAATGGTCATAATAATATTAATAATCCTAATAATAATAATATTAATAATAATACTAATAATCACATTATTCATATTAATGTTATTACCTTGTTGCCCTAAGACTTAATTCCATTTAATTCCTTCCACTAAGCTCTCACACCCACCCTTACACACATACCCTTAACCAAGCAAATGACAAAATAATCACACAAAATAAATCATAAAACGACTAAATAATTAAATGAGGTGTTACATTTTTTAATTTTAAAAATATAAAAAGGCTATTTTAAAAACTGAACCCATAACCTATGCCATTTTTTCCTTTTGTTGAAACTTACTGAATGAAAGAGGTACACTTCTTAGTTTTTCCCCTCGATACGTTGCCCCCAACCGACGTAAAAAAAATATTTTCCAACTGAAATAAAAATGCTTTTTTTGTAGTAGTACATGCTAAACTCAATATTAAAGCCTTTTTTGAATTTGTGCAATGCAATGTCTCTCCATCTCTTTGCACATCATTTTTCCATTCTCATTTGGTGAGTTGAATCCCAAAATGGAGGGTAACACGTCCAACCATGGAATATTGAAATAATATCGTTTCTTATCATGATTTTACAAACATAATAAAAATGAAATTTTAAATTTGTTTTTCCAATTTAAGAGATTAATTTTGATATTTAATAACTTAAATATACATTATTTAAGATTAAAACATACATTTTTCAAGATTAAAATATAGTTAAATCACTTTATTTTTTAAAAAGATATATTTTAAAAATATTTTATAAAAAATTATTCAAAACATCTTTAAAAGGTAAATGATTTTTTGAAAAATTTATATAAAAAAATTATCGTAAAAGAATGAAATATTTAAAATAATATTTTATGGAAAAACTATTTAAATTAATTTTTCATTTAATTTTATTTAAAAAAATTGTATTTTTTTAAACAAATATAGGTAACACAATATAAAAAACAAGACATCATCAGCTCTTTTATCCATTAATTGTTGATACTACTTAGTTTACATAGAAAAGATATTCATTTATTTTTTATTAGTATTAAATTGTTGGCATGGTAATGTCTAACCGGCACAAAAAACTGTCTCGTTTTAATTAATTAGATATATTGAATTTAATAATTGTATGGTAAAAATTAAATAATTTTCTTTAATTAATTTACTTGATTCGATACAATAAGAAAAGTGATCCTTTCATTCATATCCTAAACCTTTCAAAATATTAAAAGAAAATGATATAGTACATATTTGATCATTAAAAAATGAGAAGATTTTTCAAAAGAAAAAAAAAATCTTCTAAATCGTGTGAAAAGGGCAAAAGAAAACATCAAAATGGACTTGATATTATTAGTCAAGTATCGTAAACCATTTTATAAGTTAGAAAATTTTGCAGAAAAAACAAGTGGTAAGCTTCCTTGATTACAATATTTGAAAGACGTTAGATTTGGTGACACTATATGCTACAAAATAAAACATACAAGATAACAAAGTATAAGCTAGTTAAACTAATTTTAATTTTATAAACAGGTTATTAATAGTTTATTATTATAAAATGAAGTAGAAAAATGCATTATATCCACTCACTTTATGTTAGGATTTAAAAGATTAAATAAATCATGTGAACTCCTTTTATTTATTCATTTATTTATTTATTTAATAATAGTCCCAATATGAAATCATAAAATAATACTACAACCTCTAAATTTGTGGACCCTTGGACATTTTATTCTTTCCACATGTTAGCACAAATCAAGCCTTGATAAAAACAAATTATAAAAGAATACATGTTACACATACGAGTTGATCTTTCCTAAAAAAATACAAACAAACAACATGAATTAAGTGAAAATGGCTTCATATCTATGATTGAAGACTTAGATTATATATTGTTTCGAATAAGCGGAATCTAGAAGTTATGACAAAGGAAAGTTTCTGTTGCGACAGAGCAAGAGGTGCATTAGCAAAATTAGCACCCCAATGCTCAAGTCTGTATATGAATAATAAGAGATCAAATTGTATTCAAAATTTGTTATATGAAATGGCGCCTTCCACATATATATGGAAACTGGATAACTAACTTGCTAACTAACCGGTGTAGAATGTGGAGGACCGTTGGATGCGTTGGAGGGATGTATCTCTTGCTTCTAGATTGCTGGAGATTCAGTGGTCAGGAGAATGTTCTAGAAGCTTTAGTATGCGCTCAAGCTGGATCCGGGATTTTGCTCCTGGTGTTGACTGACTTAGAAAAAGGGACATGCTCAGGTCGGATCAAACCGGGGAGTCCTATCGTTGGAGTTTGTTTCTCTGAAGATGGGTCCGGATTAAGTGCACGTCATGATGGTGTTCCTCGAGAAGACAAATCGATACACCATATTTACATGTGGCCTCTAGGCGTGGTAGTTCGTTTCTCTTGGATTTCCTATACATTTCTGTAAGTAATGCTTCACTATTTCTTTCTTCTATCTTCTAATCCCCCTGTGTCAAAATTTATTTTCGTCTACCATGGTGAGAAAAACAACTTTCATCTATGTTCGAAACATACCCTCCTTGTATTCTACAACAAACATTTCAGAAAACATTCCGCCATGGGATTAGTTTCTCCAACAGAGGTTGCGAGAGAGAGAAGTTCTTATGGAGAACTGTTGAAGTGATGAAAGAGAAAATATGGACACTTCTGACGATTCCTCGACTCTTTACTTCTACATGCACCTTCCCAATGTCTATGATTTTGGAGTTCTGGTTCCACTCCCTTCTTTTAAGATAGATTTTTTAATTGCTATCAATGTGGCCCCTCCTAGATTATTCAAAATGTCTGGGGAATACTTAGGTATTTTCAGATAGTGTGTCGTCATCTAGGGGTGTCGCCCTCCATAAGGGTGGGTTTTTTTTTCTGGATGAAGTCTCTTCCTGGCAGCAATTGGATAACTCGACACCATTTTTTTGGGGTGCATTTTTTGAAGTCTTTCACAAGTCCCTATGAGGATTCGAAAGATAAATTTGCTCGAATAAGGGGGTAGAACACACGTCTACCGTCATGGTGGAAGCGAGAAGCGAACTATTGTTCCCTTTTTCTTGGACCTCCGACCCTAAGTCTACTGTGAAGGTGGACTCACATGTTTTCCTTCCCTTGGGCCAAGAGGTTATCTAGGCTCTAGAGTGCTTCCACCATCTGGAGTGCAACATCGTCATTTCTTAGGACCGTGAAGACGACAATGGAGTAGAGGAGTGCCTAGGTAAAGGTGTATACTATTGTAGGTGTTTCCTTTCTCCCTTCACTCACCTACATGATCACACAATTACAACTCACTCAAACTCACACGCTTTGTACCAAACTCGCACAAAATTCCTCTCATGTTTTCACTCAAATTCACACACTTACATACTTCACACAGTCACTAACTTAACCTAATTCTCATCCTATAAATCAGAGGCATTCCTCACTGATTTAGCATCTAGAAAATACACACACTTTGAGAGTAGCAATCACAATCAAATTCACAGCTTCATCCTCACTAAAACTCTTTCTAGCAACTCTGCAATTTTGAAAATTTATTCTTACATGTGAACAACCTCCAAAGCCTACTTTGAGTGCACTATTGTTAGCCTTCCATCATTGAACCAGTTCCCTAAACAGAGCAAAGAATTCAAAAGTGTATGGAGATCAATTCAGTGAGATTTGAGGTGGAAGGAGATCAGGAGAAGATGTATAAGAATGATACGAAGGTAAATAGTGAAAAAAACAAGCTACTTGAGAAATTTAGACTTCGTGGATTTTTGGAAGTTATCACCGGAAAACTCAAGATCTCGTTGTGATATGGTTTTGTTCTTGCACATATGCTGAGCATTTCCCCCATGCTTCTGAAAAGTTGATTAAACATGTTTAGGTCCAAAATATGTGGTAATTTGGCTTGTAATTGAGTTTTGGTTAAAGTAAAAATCTGATCATGGTGTAAATTTTTAATTCCAAGTAACCATGTTTGCATCAATGGGGCATCATGTACAAATGGCTTTTTTATCCCATTCTTTTTGCAATTTGTTAACATCGTGGCATGGATCACAATGTGCCAAGAAATGTTTCATTTGGATGTTTGTGAAAAAATTTATGTCATGTTGAAGTTGGCACAAAAATCTTGAAAACCAAACTTTAAAACTTCTAAGTCCAAATGGCTGAAAATGACCTATATTGTATCAATGAATTTCATGGCCCTCCGAGAACAATTTGACTTTGACCTTTGGAGAAATTTTGTAGAGATTATCAAAAATTATATTGTGCAAAAATAATGAGCTCCATATGTTGAAAATTGAAGAATTTTTGGTTCTTGAAAGTTGAGAAAAAGTCACTTGAAAATAGGCAAAAATCCACTAAGTCCACAGATGACCTATAATGTCTTCAAACTTTTGATGATCCCCCAAGTATAATTGGCTATTGAATTATTAAGAGAAGTTGAAGAAGATGTTGAGAAGTGTCATATACAAAAAGAAGAATTCAATAATATTGAGAATTGAAGGAGTTGTGATCTTTTGAACTTTGACTTGAAATGTTGACTTTTTAGGTCAAACTTCCTTGAATCAACTTGTAAATTTGGACTTTCCTTGCGTTTCAAAGCACATGTATAATCATATGAACTCAGAATAATGTGTCTTTGAATGTACTTTGATTAAATTGACCAAAGCTTGAAGTAACTTGTTGATAAAGGCATGGAAATAAACACATGAACCTTTGACTTTTCTTGAGAGACATGCTACTAAACCTTGTGATATCCTTGATCAAAATTAGATTGAATGATGCTTCAAACCTTTTATTCTTATATTAGAAGCCATGGTTTCATGAGATAGCCCTTGAGAATCAATGGTTGACCATACTTTAACCTTGAGGGAGCAAAATCCTAGCTGATGAATCATGCTTGGTGTTCTTGATATAGCTCCCTACATTGCAAAGAAACAAAAGGATACAAGAAAAAATTTTGTATTTTGATTAGTAGTTAGTGAAACAAAAATCATATAAACATAAAGGAAAAAGATACACAAATAGATGCTTGGTGATCTCAAAAGAAAACACAAAGATGAGAGGGTAAGGGAGCAACTAAGTCTGTGATCTTGTTTGTGTGTAAAAATGAAAAAAAGGGGATGGGATCTTCGGGTTAAAAATTAGGGTATGACACCTGTTAGTAATATGTCATCAACATACAGACACACCAGAATCATATTGACTTCAGAAGTATGTTGAAAACTGACTCAATTTTGAAATTCCAAGCTCTAGGAGATTGTTTTAGTCCATACAACGCTTTTTGTAATTTGTACAACATGCCTTCCTGATTCTTTTTCATAAATCCAAGAGGTTGTGACACGTATACCCCTTCTTGCAATGAACCGTTCATAAATGCAGATTTCACATCTAAATGCATTAGAGGATAATTCCGGTTAATAACTATCGCAATCACCAGTCTGATTGTCACATGTCTCTCTACAGGAGAAAACACCTCAAAGTAATCTAATCCATGTTTCTGTAGAAACCATCTTGCTACTACCCTTGCTTTGTGTTTGCCAATTGATCCATATGGCTTTAATTTCACCTTTAAAACCCATCTGATGCTGATGGCATTCTTGTCCTTTGGAAGTTAAGTCAACTCCCAAGTCATGTTTATTTCTATAGCCTTAAGTTCTTCTTTCACGGCCTTCAACCACACTTTCTTCTTGAGTGCTTATTCTATACTCGCTGGTTCAGAGTCTATTAACATGGCACACTGAATGACTTCTCCATCAGAGTCTATTTCATTATCTTGTAACATATCAAACTCTGCAGATCTTCTTAGAATGTTTCTGATTCTTTCTGACCTCTGAATTAGTTCAGAATCTTTTTTAGACGCTGGAATAATATCAGATGCTGGAACCCCAGAAGTACCACCTTTAAAGGCATGACCACCTTCAGATTCAAGAATATTCCTAGAGTTTGGTGAAGGTGTGAGAAAGACACAAGAAAGGGGGGTTTGAATTGTTTTTTAACTCTTAATAACTTTTCGCCTCTTATCGTTAACGTGCTAAGAGAATATCAAAGTTGCATTGAGAGACTCTGACTTGCGAAGCGGCATTCAGATTGTGTGATGCATGAAGTATAAGTGACAAGAAGAATCTGAATTAGCGATGCTTGAAACAGACTTGCAATGCGGAAGCTTATCAGAGTTAGGTTGTAAGGTTCTGACTTGCCAATGCAAGGTTCGGATAATTGATACAGAAATGTAAACGATAAAACAAGCATAAACAAGAGTAAAGAACACACGATATATCCTGGTTCACTTGAGCCATTCTCAAGCTAATCCAGTCCACCCTTCCAAGGTGATTTCGGCTTGAACACAAGGTCTTAATCCACTATAATCCAATCTGATTACAGATGCACGGGCAACAGCCGGTGACTAACATCATGCACAACCGCAGCTGTGACTAACCCACAATGAACCGTTCAGGGATTCAACTTAATGAATATAACGAACATTGACCTAATAGGTTCCAATCTCGCAAGATCTACTATCAGGATTTCACAGCTAAACATTCAGGGATCCGATTCAACAAATATAATGTTTACCGACCATTCTTCCAGGATTTTCAATAAGTTCCATCAGTGATCTCACAAGAGCCTGACCCAAAATTGGTCCTCTTTGAGATATGACTATCATTGACCATATTTCAGGATTTCCACAATGACACCAAGCCATTGTCTTCTCAAGTCTCTGATCACACTGATCACTTGAGAAATCCTAATTCACATAGAATTAGTTGTTCTTGGAGATTACATTAATTGCTTCGGAATAAGCAGATAACTCCTAAGTTTAGGTACATATGAACACACAAGTGTTTTAGCAAGATATGAGCAACAACTCCTTGCAAACTACATGATTCTAACAAGATGTACATGATTTGACAGTTGAATAACATCTTGAGAATTCTCCATCTTCTTCGTTGAGCAAGCATTTAGCAACAACTTCTTGCTTCAGATCTTCAATATAGCTCAGATGAAGTTGGTTGATAACTGATCATTGCGACTATCATCACATCGACACCTTCAGAAGCGCATACTCCTTTCCTTTAAATAGCCAGGTAAAGTATAGTCGTTGGAGAGTTGTTGGCTGTTTGAAAAGAGTCGTTATGCAATGAATAAAGTTGTACTACCATATCTTCTTTTTACTGTAGAAGTGATGGGATAGATCCTTTTTAAATACTGTGTACAGTCATTGCTAACAGCAACATTTGTCTTCAAATCTTCAGAGGCTTCTGATGGTAATTAATTGAAGCATGAGTAGAGACTTTATAACTGGGTCTTCAGAAACTTCAAGTCTTCAGTCTTCAGAACTTGTCTATTAGGAATCTGTCATCAGAGCTTCAGCACTTAACCTTTAGAACCATAATCTTCAGAACACTTCAGTCTTCAGAGTCCTTCTGCCCTTGGTCTTCAGAGCCTTCAGCCTTCAGAACTTTAAGTCATGAGAATCCTCAGCACTTCGGTTCTCCACAAGGTTATCTCTTCAAAAGCTTCGCTATCTTTAGAATCATAACCACTTTCAGAGTAGCACCCACAAGAGCATAGCAACAACAATATCGGCATCCTTGGATCTATCTAATTATGATCAAATACAGAAGCATACTTACTTCTTGCGACTTGCGTTACACATAGTAACTCGCATATGATCATTTACGCACATCTTGCTGGTGTTTGTTGGATCTGATATCTTCTATGATTATGATCTGCACGCAACACACATTAGAACATAAAATGGTTCTTTTACAAATACCATTGTTATCATCAAAACATAGAGATGACTTGCAGAGACAACTCTTGCTCTTACATTTGGATCACCACCAGAGTCTGAATCACTATCAGAATCTGGATCAGAATCAGCTTCACCTTCAGAGTCTTCTTCAACTTTAGATTCTCCTTCAGAATCTGACTCATCTTCAAACTCGCCTTCAGAATCATTTTCTGATTCTGAATCATTTTCAGAACCTTCAGATTCTGAAGTATCTTCAGAAGTTAACTCAGGTGTTAACCTCGCACCAGAGTTGGATTGAGACATGATTGAATCCCACATTTTTTACTCTTTCATAATAATGTCTCTGCTGAATTCAACCTTGTTAGTGACAAGACATTAGAGCTTATAAGCACATGTATTGTGGTACCCTACAAGCAACATGACCCTACTTCTGTCATCCCATCTGGAACATGTTTGTAACACACAGAACCAAACACCTTCAGATACTTTGCTTATCTTCAGTCCACTTCTATAAAGGAACAATTTCCTTCATCTTCTTGGTTGGATACCTGTTGAGCACATATGCTGCAGTGGCAACAGCTTCTCCCCATAAGGTGTGAGGGAGCTTTTTCTCCTTCAGCATGTTCCTTGTCATATCAAGCAAAGTTCGATTTCTTTGTTCAGCAAGTCCATTGTATTAAGGAGTGTATGGAGAAGTCAACTCATGCTTAATTCTATTCTCCTCACAGATATTCTTGAACTCTGTAGAGTTGTACTCACCTCCACCATCAGTTTTGATAATTTTTCAGCTTCTAACCACTTTGTTTTTCAGCCTTCACTATGAGTTTTTTAAATTCAGAAAACACCTCTTGTTTGAACTTTATAAGGGATACTCATATCATCCTTGTGAACTCGTCTACAAATGGCAGAAAGTATTTATTCCCTATAAGTGAAGGTACTGGAAATGGTCCCCATACATCATAATGCACCACACCCAAAGCATGCTTTGCTCTTATAGGCATTTTAGACGCAAATTAAAGTCTTGGTTGCTTCCCTCTCATGCACATATTGCATGATTTCTCTAGCTTCTTAACTGCTGGAATTCATTGTACCAACTTTTTTGAATTCAAATGCCCTAAGCTTCTAAAGTTCAAATGACCAAATCTTTTATGCCACAATTCACTTTCCTTCACAACACTTGTTGCACTTAGGTATTCAGAGTCTACAGTTTTAACATTCACTTTGAATGTTCTATTCCTTCCATGTTCTGACTTCTTAATCATCTTGTGATTACAGTCATACAACTTCAAAATATTGTCCTTCATGGTAACTGAAAAACCTTTCTCAATTAATTGACCTATACTTATCAAATTGCTCTTCATGCCAAGAACATACCACACATTCTGAATCCATGCAGTTTTACCATTATTAAGAACTACTCTGAAATTTCCCATACCTTCAGCGTTGAGGTAATTATAATCATCACATCTGATTTTTTTCCTCTTTCTAGATTCAAAACCAACCATCCATTTCCTATTTCCAGTAAGATGATTTGAGCAGCCAGTGTCCATATACCACCAGTCTGTCAAATACGCATCATCAGGTTCAGAAGCAATCAATATCACATATTCATCATCAGAATCTATTCTTACAATGTGTTATTCTTATGATTTCCTTTCCTTTTTGACCAACAATCAGCATCGAAGTGGCCAAACTTCTTACAACAGTAGCATTGAACCTTTCTCTTGTCATACTTCTCCTCCCCCTTTTGAGTATTCTTCTGCCTTTCATAAGTTAAGGTTTCTGACTTCTGAACACCATCAGATCTCTTCCTGGCTTTTGACCAAGACTACTTTTAATATTCCTTACCAGACGCTACTTTCAGAGCTTGCTGCTCTATCTTTATTTCAGAGTTTCTCTCAGTCAGACACAACACTTGTGCCTCTAGACTACTTTACAGCTCTTCAATTCGCATGGTGCTAAGATCCTTAGAATGTTTAATTGCTACAACAATGTAATAAAATGGAGGAGTGAGCAATCTAAGTACCTTCTCAATGATCTTTTCTTTAGAGAGAGTTTCTCCACAAGACTTCATCTCATTTGTGATCAGAATCACTCTAGAGATGTAATCATGTACATTCTCATTGTTCTCCATGCTAAGATTCTCGTACTGCTTATGTAGAGACTAAAGCTTCGTCTTCTTCACTAATGCATCACGTCGTAGCACCACACATATGTGTCCCACGCAACCTTCGTCGTCGTCAAGTCAGCGATTTTCTCAAACATGTTTGCATCCACACACTGATGGATGTAGAACAACGCCTTTTGACCCTTCTTCCTCGTTTCTCTTTGCGCGTTTCTCTATTCTTTCGTCGCATCCCCCGTAACCGGAGCATAACCGTCGTTGACGAGATCAAGAACACCATGAGTGCCAAACAACACACGCATCTGAATCATCCACCGTCCAGTTCTTGCCATCAAACACTGGAAGCTTAGTACTCAGATTACTGTTTCCGTTTATCTTTAAACTTGTACTAAATTAAGAGACTTTTGTCTCAAGCACACAAGCAAGAAACTTTCAATGCTCAAACACTTAGTAAGAGATTTCTAAAAATATACCTAGCAGATAAATGATTGTTGGGAGATTAAACTTGATATACAATCAGAGGTGTATAAAGAATACACAATAAATAGACTTTTTTTAAGACTTACAGATTTCTAAGATATCTAAGGATAAGAAATCCTAAGTTTATCTTGTGCATTTGTATTGACAGAGTGACGTCTCTTTTGAGGTCAATTGGTATTTCTTAAAGTGTTTTAACTCCTTAAATATAGAAGAAAAAGAGTCATTGAAGATGCAGCACAATAGAGTCTTTTAAGTAGCTTCAAAAGAGACATTGGAATATTTCACCAAATTGTCAGGGTAGGTGAAGGCTAGTTTGAAAACTCTTTGCTACAAAAGGAATTAGCAATTGTATCCTAGCTAGAGATGGCAAGCAGACCCAAACCCGCGGGGCCCACCCGCACCCGAACCCGAGTCAATGGGTAAAAATCCGAGTTGACTGGGTTCGGGTTGGGTGCCACCCGATATTTCGGGTGCGGGTTTGGGTAGTGTGAAACCCGCGCCCGAAATCCGAAATCACACCCGATATATATATATATATATATATATATATATATATATTCTGTTCATTTCGTGTTTGGCTGTAATATTTTGTCAAGATGAAATATGGTTGATTATAAATAATCAACATAAGCTTCTAAACTACAAAATCATTATTGATATCTGGATGATTTGCATTTTCGTAATAATGAAGACTACTACCCTATACTCCAATATTTAATAAGCATCCTCGTTAAGACCACTACCCTATGCAAAATCAAATATAGTGTAGTTAATGTCAAAAAATGGCTATGACATTTATTTTCTGACGTAATAATTGTTTACCTAGTAAAATAAACCTTAACAATATACATTGAACTTAGCTTTTGAATATTCAACTATGCTTCTTACAACGTGCTTAATAAGTTATCATTTGATATTCCACCATATCAAGGCAGCTGATGACCTTCTCAGCTATTAAAATTTAATATCAATAAACAATAACATTGTTGTTATCAGCAATTAAAATCTATAGTTGAAATCAATTAAAGTTAATAATTCAGAAATACTTGTTTGTAATTACAAATCAAATAACACAAAGTTAATGAAACCACATTGTCATTCGTTTCGGATTAACATATTTACTGGAAACTATGCAGGATTTTTTTAAATTCGTCCAACATTCGTTCCAACATTTTTCTACGGGTTCGGGTTTGGGTGAAAAAACCCGAACCCAACGGGTGTGGGCGTGGGTGTTATTTTGCCACCCGAATAGTCTTTGGGTTCGGGTTCGGGTTCGGGTGGTGATTTCGGGTGCGGGTTTGGGTAGTGTGAAACCCGCACCCGATCCGACCCGTTGCCATCCCTAATCCTAGCAGACTCTATGAAGAAAGTAGAGCGTAGGTCTTCACGTGACAAAGTATGTTCAGAGATGAACAGTGACCTATCAGGATCATATTGGTCCTTGCGATTTGATTGACTCAGGGTCTGATCATCATAAGCATAATTTTTGCAAAGTCTGGTCTTCAGAGGCTAACTTCTTCAGATTCTGACCTATAGACCTTGATCGCTTTAGAGTCCAGTCTTCAGCTTCTGATCCATCAGATTTTGGTCTTTAAGCTTCTCATTGAATGTTCATAGTCAGAACCAATACTTGGATTCTATATGAAATTTTAGTCTATGGTCCTGCATATTTGAAAAAACCTTGATATACCCATTTGTTCTTTAAATACTTTGTTATCTTTAAAACCTAAGGGATATGGGTCTAACGAATTTTGTTCAAACATAGTACCTACTAATAATTCTAAGATTTAAAAGATTTTTTTCTAATGTAAATGATGGAAAGAATATTAGATGGCATGCATATGAAAGAAAATGTGATGGAAAAATTCATCATGTAGCTGATTCTTTGCAATGGAAGAAAATTAACTTGTTTATGAATTTTGATATTCTATGTACTAACCATACTTCATGGTATATTCTTCTTATAATTTACCATATATCTTTGTGGTTGTGCATGAAGCGCAAATATATGATGTTATATATGATGAGATTTCAGATATTAAACAACCAAGAAACGACATAGATGTTTATCTAATTTAATTGATTAAATATTTAAGATTTTTGTGGAGGAATACATTGATGTTGATGAAGTGTATTTGGGTGAAAATTTTAATATGTGTGCCATGTTGTTTTTCTCAATCCACGACTTTACTGCATACATGTATTTTTCTGGGTACAGTGATAAGGGACATAAAGTGTGTCCTATATGTGAAGCTGATATATGCTCCCATCAAATAAATAATGGAAAAAGACTATTTATCTTAGGCATCCAAAATTTATAAGACCAAATCATCCATATCATAGATTGCATAAGGGTTTTAATGAAGAGAAAGAGTTTGATATCCCTCGAAAACCCTAATTGAGGAGGAAATTCATAAACGACAATAACACATTAATTTTGTTTTTCTAAAGAATAAAAAAGGGTCCGTGGAAAAAAAATGGAAAAAGAGATCGGTCTTCTTTGATCTTTTATATTGGCATAGCCTCGATGTTTGACATTGTCTTGATGTCATGCATGTGATGAAAAATACTAAAATATTTACTTTACTTTTGAAGATTTTTTATTAATTATTTTTTTTAACATACAAAGTTTTGGAGGGATACCATATGTTGTATGGTTTTAAAAATAAAAGGCCGAGATTTATTACCCCTAAAATAATTGGTATTATTTGTGATGCTCATTTATTAAGATTGAATAATTAATAATTTTATTGATTTGTTGTTGTAGTAGTTGTTGGTGTTATTAACAGATTTAATATTGTTATTGTAAGAAATATTAATGTTGTTGTTGCTAGTAAAAAGTTTAATGATATTGTTGTTGTTGAGATTGAAGCTTAATGTTGTTTTTGTTGTTGTCTTCATTGAGATCATTGGTGTAAAGGTTTAATATTGTTGTTATTGAAGTTTTAATGTTGTTGATGTCTTATGCTAATTGTTTTTAAATGTCATTCAAATTATATATAGGTGTTGAACGATCAGACACCATTCATAGAAGAAGACTTAAGGAATTTTGTTCAAGTCAGACGACTTTGATGTTTGCCTTTGTTGCTTAGTCATTTGAATATGTTTTAGCTTTGTTGTAAAATAAAGAATGTCTGGGCCATTTTGTTGGCTTTTGTGTAAACAATAAATATTTTTTGTACAAGTGTCATTTTGTTTCACAAATGTTTCAATTGATCTATTTCACAAAATGTAGAATTTATGTTTTTTTTATCAAAAAAGATATTAGTTATAACGGGAATTTTGTAATATAAAATAAATAAATAAATTCTTTTTAAACAAGGGATATTTTCCCCTTAGATAGATCAACCAACCCAAATAAAAATAGTTTCCATAATGTCTTTCATCTCGGTTATTAAAAAAACCGAGACGAAAAGTTTCTATTATCACCTTGGTTGTGTGTTCAACGAGGAAAAAAATGGCATATTTTTCAGTTTTAAAAAATATAAAAAGGTTATTGTTAAAAATTGAACCTATGACCTATGCCATTTTTTTCTTTGGTTGAAACGTACAACTGAATGAAAAAGGGGTACACGTCTAAGTTTTTCCCCTCATACGCTACCCCGTAAAAAAAAACATTTTTCAACTGAAATAAAAATGCTTTTTTGTAGTAGTACATGCCAAACTCAATAGTAAAGTCTTTTTTGAATTTGTGCAATGCATGTCTCTCCATCTCTTTGCACATCATTTTTCCATTCTCGTTTGATGAATTGAATCCCAAAATGGAGGGCAACGCGTCCAGTCCAATCCATGGAATATTGAAATAATATAGTTTCTTATCATGATTTTGCGAACAAAATAAAAATGATATTTTAAATTTGTTTTCCCAATTTAAGAGATTAATTTTGATATTTAATAACTTAAATATACATTATTTAAGATTAAAATATACATTATTCAAGATTAAAATATAGTTAAATCACTTTATTTTTTAAAAAGATCTTTTATAAAAATACTTTTTAAAAATATTTTTATAAAAATTTATTCAAAATATCTTTAAAATGTAAATGATTTTTTGAAAAATTTATATAAAAAAATTATCGTAAAAGAATGAAATATTTAAAATAATATTTTATGGAAAAACTATTTAAATTAATTTCTCATTTAATTTTATTTAAAATATATATTTATTTTAACAAAGATAGGTAACACAATAAAAAAACAAGACATTATCCAGCTCTTTTATCCATTAATTGTTGATAATACTTAGTTTGCATAGAAAAAAAATATTCATTTATTTTTTATTAGTATTAAATTATTGGCATGGTAATGTCTAACCTGCACAGAAAACTGTCTAATTTTAATTGATTAGATATATTGAATTTAATAATTGTTTTTTTTGTAAGCAAGTAGTATTAAAAGGAGTATAAAGGGTACTTAACCTGATTACAAAAGACGCGATATCAAAATCACGAGAAAAAGAGATTACCCACCAATTGAACCTAAGACAAAAAGAACAAAGGGTCTTTGTTGAATTCTTAAAAGTTGAAATTGGAGTAGGTAATTTCTCCGATAAAAGTCTATCTCCACACCGTACATTTAACCTTCCAAACTATATCGACAACATTCCAACCAATCTTCCTAAATATAATGTCGTTCCTAAGTAACCAAATATTCCACATGATCGCTAACCAAAACGCCCCTTCTCTCCCTTTTTTGATCTTCTTGGATTTACAGAAATTGTACCAATCCAAGAATCTCCCCTTAATATCCGTCCCCCCTACCTGTCGTAAACCAATCCAAACGGCCACCTCCATCCAACCCAACATAGCCACCGGACACTCCAAGAAAGTATGCATCAAAGAATCCGTATGAAAACCACAAAGAACACATTTGACATCACTATCACCCGCAATTATATTCTGAGATAACAAACAGTCCTTAGTCAGAATTCTATTAAGAAAAGATCTCCAACCAAACGCTTTGCATTTCAAAGGAGCTATAACTTTCCAAATCAGAGAAAAAGCCTCATCATACCGGTTTGCTGGACCACAAGGAATATGGAGAGAATTGATACGATTGTAAAAGGACCTAACCGAGAACTTGAGGTTGTTCTCCAACGTCCATTCCACACTATCCTTCATATGGTAATTCGGAGAATAATTTGATAAAACTGGACAAAAAGCATCCATCCCATTTATCCCCGACTGTGCCAGCCCAGGACCAACGGAACTGTGAAACGAATCTCTGCCAAATCTATCAGTACTGTCCAGCTGCAGCAGGCCGACAGAAGCATTTGTGTTCGTAGCAGACACAACAGTAGGGCTGTCCTCATTAACAAGACCAGCTGGAACAGCGGAATTGACGTTGTATTGTAAATTAAATAATATCCTTTGTTTAATTTGCTTGATTCGATACATTAAGAAAAGTGACCCTTTCGTTGGTATCCTAAACCTTTCAAAATATTAAAAAAAAAAAAAAGATATAATACATATTTGATCATTAAAAAATGAGAAGATTTTTCAAAAGAAAAAAACAAATCTTCTAAATCGTGTGAAAAGGGAAAAAGAAAACATCAAAATGGACTTGATATTATTAGTCAAGTATCATAAACCATTTTATAAGTTAGAAAATTTTGCAGAAAAAAACGAGTGGTAAGTTTCCTTGCATGCAATATTTGAAAGAGGTTAGATTTGGTGACACTATATGCTACAGAATAAAACATACAAGATAACAAAGTATAAGCTAGTTAAACTAATTTTAATTTTATAAACAGGTTATTAATAATTTATTATTATAAAATGAAGTAGAAAAATGCATTATATCCACTCACTTTATGGTAGGATTTAAAAGATTAAATAAATCATGTGAATTCCTTTTATTTATTCATTTCTTTATTTATTTAATAATAGTCTCAATTTGAAATCATTAAATAATATTACAGCCTCTAAATTTGTGGACCCTTGGTCATTTTATTCTTTCCACATACGAGTTGATCTTTCTTAAAAAAATGCAAACAAACAACTTGAATTGAGTGAAAATTGCTTCATATCTATGATTGAAGACTTAGATTATATATTGTTTCGAATAAGTGGAATCTGAAAGTTATGACTGGGGAGAGCTTCTGTTGCGACGGAGTAAGAGGTGCATTAGCAAAGTTAGCACTTCAATGCTCAAGCTGTATGTGACTGATAAGAGAGTATTCAAATTGTATTCAAAATTTGTTATATGAAATGGCGCCATCCACATATATATGGGAACTGAATAACTAACTTGCTAACTAACCGGTGTAGAATGTGGAGGACCGAACGATGCATTGGAGGGATGGATCTCTTGCTTCTAGATTGTTGGAGATTCAGTGGTCAGGAGAATGTTTTAGAAGCTTTAATACGCGCTTGAGCTGGATCCGGGATTTTGCGCCTGGTGATGACTGGTTTAGAAAAAGGGACATGATCAGGTCGGATCTATCCGAAGAGTTCTATCGTTGTAGTGGTCGGATCTCTTAAGATGGGTCCGGATTAAATGCACCTCACGACGATGTTCCTCGAGAAGACAAATCGATACACCATATTTACATGTGGCCTTTAGGCGTGGTAGTTCGTTTTTCTTGGATTTCCTATACGTTTCCGTAAGTAATGCTTCACTATTTCTTTCTTCTATCTTCCAATCCCCCTTGTGTCAAAATTTTGTTTCGTCTACCATGGTGAGGAAAACGATTTTCATCCATGTTCGAAACATACCCTCTTTGTATTCTACACCAAATATTTCAGAAAACATTCTGCCTTGGGATTAGTTTCTCTATCACAGGTTGCGAGAGGGAAGCTTTAATGGAAAAATGCTGAAGTGATGAAAGAGCAAATATGGACACTTTTGACGATTCCTCGGCACTTATATCTACCTGCACCATCCCATTGTCTATGATTTTGGAGTTCTGGTTCCACTCCCTTCTTTCAAGATAGATTTTTTAATTGCTATCAACGTAGCCCCCTCCCAGATTTCTCCAAATGTCTGGAGAATACTTAGGGATTTTCAGATAGTGTGTCATCATATAGGGGGTGTTGCCCTCCATAAGGGTGGTTTTGTATTATTCCGGATGGAGTCTCTTCCTAGCAGCGGTTGGATAACTCGACACCATTTTTTTGGGGTGAATTTTTTGAAGCCTTTAACAAGTCCCTATGAGGATTGGAAAGACAAATATGCTTGAATAAGGGGGTAGAACAAACGTCTACTGTCATGGTGGAAGCGGGAAGCGAACTATTGTTCCCTTTTTCTTGGACCTCCGACCCTAAGTCTATTGCGAAGGTGGACTCACATGTCCTCCCTCCCTTGGGCCAAGAGGAGATCTAGGCTCTAGAGTGCTTCTACCCTATGGAGTGCAACATCGTCATTTCTCGAGAACGTGAAGACTACAATGTAGTAGGGGAGTGCCTAGGTAAAGGTGTATACTTTTGTAGGTGTTTCCTTTCCCCCTTTACTCACCCACATGATCACACAATTGCAGCTCACTCAAGCTCATATGCTTTGTACGAATCTCTCACAAAATTCCTCTCATGTTTTCACTCAAATTCACACACGTACATACTTCATACAGTCACTAACTTAACCTAATTCTCTGCCTATAAATCTGAGGCATTCCTCACTGATTTAGCAGTTAGAAAATACACACACTTTGAAAGTAGCAATCACAATCCAATCCACAACTCCATCCTCACTAAAACTCTTTCTAACAGCTCTACAATTTTGAGAATTTATTCTTACAAATGAACAACCTCCAAAGCCTACTTTGAGTGCACCATTGTTAGCCTTCCATCATTGAATAAGTTCCCCAAACAGAGCAAAGAATCCAAAAGTGTATGGAGATCAGTCCAGTGAGATTTGAGGTGGAAGGAGATCAGGAGAAGATGTATAAGAATGATACGAAGAGAAAGAGTGAAAAAAACATGCTACTTGAGAAATTTGGACTTCGTCGATTTTTGGAAGTTCTCACCGGAAAACTCAGGTGACATTTAATTTGAGAATTAGGGTTCCAACATTCATGTGTTCTTCGTGTTCGTCAGGGAGATTTTCCAAAAACTTGATTTCTGTTTGTTTTCTGTAGTTTAACTTCCCAGAATAGTTCGTAGAGTAATTCTAAACATGCTTTCATACATAATTTCACCTGAAATGCTGATTTGTGGCTGAATCGAGGTTGTGAACATTGAACTTTGAACTTCAAATTTTGTTGAGTTTCATTAGTGTATGCTTGTTGATTTGCATGCCTTTGATGTTGTCGATTCATGTTTGCACTATTTTCAGATGAATTTTATGTTTGTTTTGATCATATGAGTTGATGATTTTGTTTTGTTCTGAGCAAGAGTGAAAGAGAGAAGTGGGATGAAATGGTTTTTTCAGTTTGAATCTAAATAGTGTGATTGATCTCTCTTTAATCAATATGTGTTGACTTTTCGGTGGTTGATTTGAGATGGCCATATGGCCTCATTGTCATACCCAAAATTTTACCCCTAAGATCCCACCTCATTTGCATCTTTACAATGCATCAAGATCATAAACTTGGATGTCTCTTAACCCTCTCACCTTTGGGTTTGCCTTTCTAGAGATCACCAAGAACCTCTCTGTGTAGCTTTCTTCTTGTACTTATATGTTTTATATTTTACTAACCTCTAATCAAAATACAAAAATATATTTTTTCCCCTTTTGTTTCTTTTGCCAGGTAAGGTTTGGAATCAAGAGCCTCAACTGAATGTATCCTCAGATAGGGTTTCAGTCCCTTAAGTCAAAGTGTGGTCAATCATTGATCTTCAAAAGCTATTAATCAAATCATGACCTCTAATCTCAAATCATGAAGTCTCAAGCATCATTCAACTTCATTTGATCAAAGAAGACTCAAAGATTGATAGCTTGTTTCTCAAGGAATTCTCAAAGGTTCATGTGTTTATTTCCATGAATTTATCAACAAGTTTCTTCAAGCCATTGCAAGTTCCATTAAGGAACAATCAAGAGTACATAATTTTGAGCTTATATGATCATCAATGTGCCTTGAAATGCAAGAGAAGTCAAAAGGTTGCAAGTTTGTTCAAGGAGGTTTGACCCAAAAAGTCAACAATTCAAGCCTAAGTTCAAGACTTTACAACTTCTTCATACTTCAACATTTTTTAGTGCTTCTTTAGGAAAATGACTCATCTTGACATCCTCTCCAACTTCTCTTCACAAGCACGATTTTGGCAGGATGAACCAAAAGTTAAAATTAAAAATTTTATGAGGACCATTCTTTGAAGGAAATTTTTGGAGGGACTAAAAGTGAAATATGAGATATTTAGGAGGACCAAAAACTTCATTAACCCATATATATATATATATATATATATATATATATATATATATATCTTTTACATTTTATTTGCAAATTATTGAGTTCGTCATTTGTGTGATTAATTCGTTTAGTAATTTCTTTTGAAAATAATTTGAAATACGGTTTGTTGAATTCATCATAATCATTTTGATTGTGATTGGTTTTTAAGATCACCAAAATTATACAAATTTCCAAACAAAATTGTTTGCATACAAGGTGCTCGATAATTTGTCCCAATAGTATTTTTGTATGATTTATCATTGGTTATACATTACTTGTTGAGTAGCTTTCAAGGGATTGTGATTGAAACTTATTGATTGTATAACTTATCATTATCTTCGATTTGTTTTTACATACACATATCTGAGCTTTTCGATAGCGATTCAGTTTAAACGAATCGATCCAAGTTACTTCCGTTAGCCATTATTTTTAAAAACACTTTTTGTTAGAAACATTTTTTATTTGGGGAACTATTCACCCCCTCTAGATAAGTCGTCTTTGTCTAACACATAACCTCTTGAGTGGCAGCAATAGAAGCCGATTTCTCCTCTAAGAGCTCAAACTTCTGACTGGAAGAAGCTACATACTGAAATAAGAAGGACTTGAGATTTTGCAGCACTGTATCCACAGAGGTTCTAAGAGTGTCCCATTTAGCTTCATAAGTTATAGGATCAGATGCAAAGAGCCTCTCAGCAACTAGATTTTGAACTCTATAAAAGATATTAGTTTTAAACTCTTTTATTCAGTATTTGATATGAGGTGGGAGGTTTAGGTTTTCAGTGGGGTGGGATGTCAAGGGGCTAGGTAGAGCTATTGTTCTAGATTTTAACACAACATTTGCTTCCCAAGAAGAGGAAGGTGATGATCATATGGATGCGGTTGTTGGTTAAGGTGTATTTATGGTAAAGTGTGGTCATTTATGGTTAAGTTGTGGTTGGGATTTCTTGTTCAGGTTGAGGTTGGGTTTGGGGTTCTAGTATTGAGTGGTCTTGGATTTATTGTTCAGTTTCATATTGAACTTGAATTTCAAACTGAACAAGGTTGGTTAGGTTAGGATCAACAAAGTTGGTTTTGACATTTTATGGGGTGTCAGAGGGTGTGGTTTCAAGAGGAATAACTTAAAGATCACTAATGTCCGATTCACCAGAATCAGAACTTGAGCTCGAGCTAGTAGAGTTAGCACATGAAACCTCAATAGGGTGTTCAAGCATGATGTTTAAGGCTTAGGGTTGGTCAGAATCAGAGAGACATTCTATTTGGTTTTGTTCAGAATGTGACTCACTAGTTATTTTACCGGTATTTTTAAAAATTACCATGTTTTACCGAAAATTCAACCAAAGTGAATTTTTTTATAGTTTAATTTTATAAGATTTCAAATGGTTAGGATTTTGCTGGTTTTGGACGGGTGTGATTACACCGACCGTTTTGTATGGTCTAGAGTGAATTCATACTTGTATAAATAGGGGTCATATGTTGAGAATAAAAACTAAAAATGCCTTTCCTCAATTTTTGATTAAGGTCTAAGTGTACTTCAATGGAGTATCACCTTCTGTATTGTTTCGACTTCCAAATTGCACTACATCTCTCACCGCCTTGACATCTAAGTTGAATGAATTATTGTCTGATACTGATAACAGAAAGGTGAGAAAGATTGAGTTTCGTGAAGATTGGATTGATACTAATGGAAGGGTGAAATACAACCTTATTAAATTGAAGACCAGTGAAGATTTGATATTTTTGTGGAGACCATGCTAACTAAGGGGCTGGTCGAGTTAGATACAAAGATTTCATGATCTTTCCACGATATAATTAAGATTTTGAAACATCCAGAGTCATCTGGTAGTGTTTAGGTTTTCTTATTTATTATTGTTTTCTTAAGTCATGTAATCGTCTGTCTAAGTTATATAACCCTTGGTCAAATGTTAAATTATGTTCATCAAGCATCTAACTAAGATACAAAACGTTATCTAATAAAAAGTGTTGTGCAGCTGTCTGAGTAATGTTACACACATTATACAAATAATACATAAAAATAATAATAATGTCTAAATAGGCCCCCCACGGGCTATGTCTGTTGCCCGTGATAATCTAGGCAAAACCTCACAATCAGGGTTTACCAAACCCACAAAGATATCCATAATAACTGCAATCATCTACAGGAGTTGTTGGTCATCGACATCAGTTGGAACTGGCAGCGACAGGTCATCAGCAGGAACCCTAACATCAGAACGCCCAACATCATCTGTATGCTCAACAAGTGGGATAATGCGAGGGTGTGATACAGTGGCGTACTACTCCAGGTAACCATCCTTACAATCTGAGTCGTGTTTAACTCTCAATGAGTTATCTTTAATGGCACGAGTAGAGCTGATGATGTTACTCTGAAATTACCTATCAATGCCCACATATGGAACATCCGTAACTGGTCGTGTGATGTCGTTGACATAACCATACTATTGCAAATACCTCTCAGGAAAGCGTCTAGCGACAAAGATCTCCTACCGCATATAAGCAAAATATAAAGAAGGCTCATCAAACTCACGGTGGACTATGTGACCTGTGTCTGGTGTCCAGGATATCAAATCACAATCAATGCATTAAGCTTCCTTCTGTACTTTGTAACACCACTAGGATGTGTCTGCCTGGCCTTCCATCTCCTCGCGCGTGGGTCGCCCACATGAGAATGGTGCACCCTACTTTTATAGATGGTGGGGAAATGCTTGTATTTCTAAAACTGATAGAAGAACACAAACACAACAGATAATAATTAAGAAATGTTATTTGTAACAATTAAATAAGAACTAAACTGCAAATGATAATTTCAAGTATACCTGGAATAGACTCAAATAAGCAGCTAGTTGTGGCACTCGCAACTCCAAGTGTTGTATATAGGATGGTCAACGCAGTGCACCCCCAAGCCCAATTGATATTGTCAAGGCTACTAAAAAACCACATGTATCGAGCGTCAATATAAACATGATACTTATCCACAAAGACAATACATGCTACTAGATGTAGCTATAGCGTCGGTTTTTTGGTGACGCGACCACCTACCGATATTTGGTGCTACTTTCTGATTTATGTATTTATACTATGAAGCTTAAAAGGAAGGGGAAGATATCTTAAACTAACCCTGCATGCAAGTGTTTTCTTTAACAAATGCTAAGAGATCGGGGATCGGGGTTTGGTTATACAAAGGGAAGCTATTAATACCCAGAGTATCTATATTTATTTATAGGAACCTTCGTTTACACGTATTTTCTACTGTTTGAAATGATTTCTAAAGTCTATTTGCTGTTGATTGGGGGAAATTTCTCCTTTGGGGAAAATTTCTCCTTTCTAAAGTCTATTTGGTGTCTTGTTCAAAGCCCAAGATTGAAGCTAACAGGGTATTTATATCTTATTCAAAGCCCAAGATTGAAGCTAAAGAGTGTTTGTGTCTTGTTTGAAGCCCAAGATTGAAGGTAAAAGTTGATTCAGAGAGAAAGAATATGTCATCTCTAAAGGGAGAAATCTCACATATTCATCACAAATGTTGAGTAATTAGTTATAAGGGAAATTACTTTAACTGGGATGTGTGGAATCCAGTAATGCCATAATTTCCTTTATAAGAGAGACGTCATGAAGGAAGAAGCTTTAACTCAGTGTAGAGCAATGCCACTTTTTCCTTTATGAATCTTTCATGCTAAGAGAGGGACATTGACTTGGATGTGTAGAATCCAGAGGTTTGCCACTTATAGCTGTTAGATGAAAGAGGAATTTTGACCATGATAAAGGAGGGACTCCAACTTGGATTTTGAATCAACAAGTGTGTCACTTACATCAATTATTTGGAAAAAGATTTTTTATTGTTTGTTTTGATATGTGATGTATAAAGGGGATATCCTCCTATAGAGAGGACTTATGGTCTCATCTGTGGGGATGATGGATTTTGTGCCTTGATTAAAGCCCAAGGTTGAAGCTAAGAAAGGTTAAAAACTGACTCCACTGGAGGAGGTTTTTATTTGAGTATCTTCTTTGAAGCCCAAGATGATGAAGCTGACGAGTTGGAGTATAGCTTTAAAGAAAACTGACTTAACTAGGGAGTATGATATTTTTCTTGTACAAAGCCCAAGATTAAGGATGACATGTTAAATCATTATATGAAGCCTAAGAGGAGGCTGACTCTTGCTGAGGATTATTGAAATCCAGAAGAATGTCTAAATTGTGTTGGGGAATCCAAAGGGGAGCTAACTCTTGCTGGTGATTTGAGTCGAGTTGATTTATCAGATGCCATGAGGCTCTGATTCTTTTGAGAATTTGGTGGTAACCTGGCCTTGGCTGGGGATTTTTAAGGTGAAAGTCAAGCCTTGTTGGGGGTCAGAAGGGACTTAAATATGAGTTTGAAAACCTTATAGGTTTTAACTCTTCTGGGAATTGGTGTATTGGTAAAAATGATTAGGATCTATTTTACACTTCTAGGGATCCTGAGGGTTCTTATATTAGGTCCAAGAGGAAGCTATGAGGGTGATACTTTCCAAATCTACTTGTATGAAGCCCAAGAGGAGGCTGAGACTATCCAAGTCTCTTAAGAAGAAGTAGACTTTGGTTGGAGAAAGATCGTTGTATGATGCCCAAGAGGAGGCTGAGGGTTTGAAGATCAACCCTTGACCGATTGGATGTTCTAGAGTTTTAACTTTCCAAATGATTGAACTAGTAGAGATGACTGAATTCTATCTTATGCTTTTAGGAAACCTTTGGGTCCTTGTACTAAGCTCAAGAGGAGGTTGTGAGGAAATTCTAAGAAGCCTGTGGGTCCTTGTACTAAGCCCAAGACGAGGCTTGGATGCTTCTAGGAAGCCTGTAGGTCCAAGCCTAAGAAAAGTTCAAGAAAGGTTTCACCGGGAATAATCCTTTCTTTAATGAATTGTTCTAGGGTTTGAAGAAATCAAAATAGGTTTCACCGGGAATTAATCCTCTTTGAGGAAATGAATTTCTTTGTGTATGTGTCTAAGTTTGGACAGTCTTAAGAAAAGTTTCACCAGGAATAATGAATTTCTTTGTTCCATATTGAATAAAGCCCAAAAGGAGGCAGACTGTATTAGGGAAATTTCCTATGAGGGAACTAGTTATTGAACTAAGTTATGAGTATCCTACTGTTTGACTTAAGAGTAAACTGAGGATGACCTATATGCTGGGGAAACTCTAGATAGGTGTGCACAAGTATATACAAATAAGTGAATCAACAAGTATATATACAAGTATGCATTGAAATGATGTTAGGTCTTATACTCTGTTAGAGGCCCAAGTGTATTGTGATCGACTGTATTGATTATGACCGTGTGATTAATTATGGTTTTGAGAAATTGAAGAAAGTTTTGAGAGAACTTTGAATTTGAATTTGAATTAAAAGAATATTGTTATTTATTTGAATTGAAAAGAAAATTTGGGGCTTATAATTAAAAGAGAGGCCCAAGTGGTCTAAGAGCAGTTTCACCGGGAATAATGCTCCTCTTAGTACCAGTTTTAAAACAGACAGATGGTTTTGAAAACAGAGGTATGGGGCTTACAACTCAAGGAGACACCCATGGAAGTTGTTTATTGTTTAAAATAATTTTTTTGTACAAAAGATTGGGGCTTATTCTCAAGGAGAGGCCCAGATGACTTGTTTTGAAAACAGTGATCGCATTGCGATACCGAAAGAGATTGTGGGACTTATACTACAGCAGAGGCCCAAAATTTATTTATGTGCATATGGGTTAGGTCTTACACTCTATTATAGGCCCAAAAATGATTTTAAAAGAAAGAAGAGTGGGGCTTATACTCAAGAAGAGGCGTAGATGAAAAAACAGTAGACGAACCGTTATTTTGAAAATCGTACTGGGACTTATACTATAACAGAGGCCCAAGATTATTTATTTACAAAGGGGTTGAGTCTTATACTCTATTAGAGGTCCAAAAATGATTTTGAAAGAAAGCTTGAAGATTTAAAATCAAGGAAAAAACCCTAATTTAAAAAAAAATGCATTTTTTCAAAGAAAATTAAATAAAAATGATACAAAAATATCAAATATATTTAATAAACATGTTGTGAACTTTGTTAAATGTTTAAAAATAGATGTTTTATTCACATGATGGTTTGAAATTCAATTGGTTTTGAAAAATCAAGAAAAAGAATTTATTTAAAATGTTTTAAAAACAATTAAAAGAAAATTCTTTATAAAATTCAAAAATATATCAAATATAAAGTATTTTTTTGTTTTTTTTGTGGAGTAAAATATTTAAATATGAAAAAATTTATGTTTAAAAAATCATTTGAAAAAGAATAAAAATGAGAGAGATATGAATTTTTGAAATTAATTAAGAAATAATCAAAATTAATTAAAAATTCAAATATTTGAAAAAGGGCGCCAACGGCTCCTTTTTCTTCCTCGTGTGTGCCCGCCATGGACGATTTGCAAAATATCTCATATCTCACTCAATACGCAATGATTTTGCATGATGCAAGCATGAAAATTGTTTGTTTTTAAATAAGGAATTCAATGGTACCAATTAATTACATTTCTTTTAAGTGTGGAGTGAGATATCATGTGAAGAACAGATGAACCCTAATTTTTGCAAGAACACTATGAATTTTTATACACGATAGATATAAAGCAATTGATTGAGGGAAAACACTCTACATAAGTACAGAAACATGTTTGTAACTTGAAATTACATTTATGATGCATGGATCATGGAGTTTGAAGGGTTCAGGCTTACCTGTGCAAGAGGAATTGGAATCCTCAGTTGTAGGTGTTAAAGAAGTGTTCTGATGATCTGGACAACTTCCTTGGACCTCAAGTAGTGTGTTGAGATGCTTGGAATGGTTTGAAAACCTCTGGATTAGTGGGCACGACTCCAACTGCTGATGGCTTTGAGGTGGGGTATGAACTTGATGAATCTGATGTTACAGATGTTGTTCAAGTGTTTATATCATCCATATATGATGTATGTGAGGTGTTAGAACCATTAGTTTGAGTTGAATTGCTCTCTATTTCAAAACACGATTCTCACTTCTTTGAAAATGGATTTTTGAGGTTCAAGAGGGAAATGGTGGAAAACATGTATTCTGATATTTTGGTGTGTTTAAATCAATCACAATTGACCTCTATTTATATTAGAGGAAGTTTGTTTTGGAAGGAATAGTTAATGGGGGCTGGTTCATCCTATTATCCAATGGATATAGCTAGGAGTCAAAAGTCTCCTCTAGCCATTAACTTGGACTGAGCTTGCAGGCCTATGCTCTTCTGATTCTTGGACTAAGCTTGACTCAATTGTATAGTTATAGAATGATACATGCCACCTCTATGCATCCTTTTAATGCTTCATGACAAACTTGAATTTTTTGGATTTGAAACTTGAATGCCACTTGCCTAAGAGATAGTGTCTTGACTTGCAAGGCTATATGTTATGATTCCTCTACAGATAGCAAGTTCATTGCATCTTATATGTTTGTCTTACATGGTGACAAGGTTTGCAAAGTCACCAAAACAACAAAATCGTGTGTTGTTGCTGAAACTGTCTTAGCAAACCAAGGTGACAAATGCCATTTTGTGAGCCTTATAACTTATTGCTCAAATTGAATCATGGGAGGCTCTTGTACTTTTTAAAAACCCACAAATCATACTTCAACTTTGATGTTCGCATTTGGTCTTGATTCATCTTGTATCATGATGAAAAGTGCCTTTGAACATTGGTGTCCAAAACTGAAAACTTGGCAGATTTTCACTAAGTGTCAAGAATGTTCACTTCTTAATTTTTGTGATTTTGGTCATTCCATAACTTGAAATCCATGAAGATTTGGAATGTCGTGTAAATTACAAACTTGTATTATGTAATAAGACCTATCATTTGAGTTTTGGATGGAAGAAAATGTTCGCTTGGATCACAAGTTATGGCCTTGCAAAGTTGGGTAAAAATCACTTTTTTTTCATAACTTAGTGAAAATTTAAGTTTCTTAAGATTGCCCCTTTTGCAAGTAACCTCACTTTTCTTGATTTTTCGTAATTGATCATGGTCCAAATCATAAGTTAACATTGTTTTAGACTTGAAGAGGCCATATTTGTCAAAATATTCTCAAAAGTCAAACTTGGTTTTGATCACATTTGACTTTTTTTATCAGATGAATTTTAACCTTTGTGATCCTTTATGGAATCAAGCCCTTGGGCTAAATTGAACCTAATGGATGGATTCCATAGGTGTTTTAGAGTGTCTTGAATCATGTCCCAAGATTTGAGATCATGTCTTGGTCAAAAGTCAAAGGTAGGGTTGACTTTTTCTCAGAAACCTAAGTTTGTGGTCCAGATGAATGTGAGTCTTTATATTGCTCATGAATCAAGTTCTTTGTGTCAATTTAAACTTGTGAGAGGATCAATAAAAGATATTTGAGGTCTTCAAAACATTTCTTGAGGTCTTGGCTCATGCCTTACTCCAAGAGTCAACTTAGGGGTGAATTAGGTCAAGAAACCCTAATTACTGATTTTTGATGGATGCATTCCCTGAGGCTATTTTGAACTCATGATTGGACTCATGATGTCCCTTTGAACTTCTTGAATCATGTTTTGAAGTATTGGCTCATGCTCATATGAAAATTTCTCAAATTGTTGAAGGGGATTCTGATGAAACTTTCAGCACTATGGTGAAACATGCGACCATTCACAGTGATTTCACCATCGCTTTCTACAAGTCCTGGAACATTCATCAGTTAGATATTCAGAAAGCTTTTCTACATGGTGATCTTCATAAAACTGTTTATATGCATCAGCAATTGGGTTTCCGTGATCCTCATTAGCCAGATAATGTGTTCCACTTGCAGAAATCTCTCTACGGTCTGAAGCAATAGCCTCGTGCATGGTACCACTGTTGCGCTGACTATGTCTCAACCATTGGATTTAAACATAACACCTCTGATCACTCTCTTTTCATCTACTGGGGTGGCTCTGACATGGATTACATCTTACTATATGTTGATGACATCATCCTCATCAGTTCCTCTCATGGCCTATGGAAAATTATCATGGCGTGTCTTGCCTACGAGTTTACTATGAATGATCTGGGACTACTGGGCTATTTTCTGGGTATTGTAGTGACCAGACATGCAAATGAACTTTTTCCTAGTCATAGAGCCTAAGCCGGCGACATTATTGCTCAAGCCGACATGGCCTCATGCAAACCTTCCACTACTCTAGTTGAGACCAAGCAAAAGTTCAATACCTGTGTTGGCACTCCATATGACGATCCTACATTATATCAGAGTTTTGTTAGTGATTTGCAGTATCTCACATTTACCCATCTTGACATCTCCTATATTGTCGAACATGAGTGTCTTCACATTCATGCTCCCTGCACTAAGCATAGGCTTGCATTGAAACAAATCATGTGTTACGTTTATGGCACCTTACAATATGGTTTGCATCTCTATCCTTCTCCCATTGAGAAACTTGTTTCCTACACAGGTGCTAATTGGGGTAAATGTTCCGACACCCGTCGATCTACTTCAGGTTATTGCGTTTTTATTGGCGATAACCTAATTTCACAGTCTTCCAAGAGACAACCCACACTTTTTCGTGCTAGTGTAGAGGCTGAGTATTGGGGTGTTGCTAATGCGGTTTCAGAATCATGTTGGCTCCGTAACCTTCTCTTGAAGCTTCAATATCCTCTATTACATGCTACTCTTGTGTACTGTGACAATGTTAGTGCTATCTACCTATTCGACAATCCTATTCAACATCAGTGTACAAAACACATTCAGATGAACATATACTTTGTTCGGGAGAAGGTCGCTCGTGGTAAAGCCCACATTCTTCGTGTTCCTTCCCAATACTAGATTGCTGATATATTCGCCAAAGGTCTTTCTATAGTTCTCTGTGATGATTTCTTGACCAATCTAAGCATTCGTCAACTTCCAACTGCGACTTGGGGGGGGGGGGGGGGGGGGTGATACAATCTGTATTTATTTGTTACAGAATATTTGTATATAAATCTCATATCGACTATAGCATATATTTAACTGTAAATCTCTATATAAAATACAGTCTCCGTAGTACTATTCTCACAAAATGCAACTCCATCTAATAGCTTAATCGGTGGTGACAGCATGGAAGTGGCAAAAACAAAGAGGGCTCCATGCAAAAATCTCCGCTATTCAAAAAATGTTGCTATAATAGTGGTTGCGTTTAGAGATTATTAAAAGTTTTATGAAATACTCTTTTATTCATTGAGTTTATATAAAATCATTTATATTTTTCTTATTTAGTGTTGAATTGTTGGAAGTAATGTCTAACCTGCACAATTAATTGACTCATTTTGATTGACTACACATTTAATTTAATAATTGTATGGTAAAAATTAGATACTTTTCTATATTCAATTTGCTTGATTCGATACACTAGAAAATGATCGTTTCATTCATATCCTAAACCTTCCAAAAAAATTTAGATATGATACATTGACAAAAAAAAAAGATAAGAATTTTTATAAGGAAAAACAAGTCTTCTGAAACGTGTGAAAAGGGCAAAAGAATTTTTATAAGTTAGAAAATTTTGCAGAAAAACCAAGTTGTAAGTTTCCTTGCATGCAGTTTTAGAAAGTGGTTACATTTGGTGACATTATATTCTACAAAATAAAACATACAAAATAACAAGGTATAAGCTATTAGATTTAGTGACATTAGATTTAACTATAGTAGTATTTACGATACTGCTAGTTAAATTCATTTTAATTTTATATACAGATTATTAATAATTTATTATTATAAAATATCCAATCAATTTATGTTAGGATTTAAAAGAATAAATAAATCATGTGAATTCCTTTTACTTATTTCTTTATTTATATATTTAATAATACTCCCAACATGAAATCATCAACTAATACTACAGCCTCTAAATTTGTGGACCCTTGGTCATTATATTCTTTCCACATATTAGGAAAGATCAGGCCTTGATAAAAACAAATTATGAAAGACGACTTGACCTTTCAAACAAAAATGCTGACAGACAACTTGACTTGCGTGAAAATTGCTTTATATATATATATATATATATATATCAGGTTTGCTATCTTGATACCCATTTCCTACAGCTACACCGTATGCCCGTATTGTACGGACGGTACTGTTCATGTACGGACGACACTATTTTTTGTATGGACGATACTATTTATTGTACGGACGACACTATTTATTGTACGGACGATACTATTCATTGTACGTGCGACACTATTCATTGTACGGAAATACACAAATGTTCATGTACGGACATCACTGTTCAATGTACGGACGGGTGTAGGTGTAATGTTGGGTGTCAAAATATCATTTTTGTATATATATTAGTCTTTGGAAATTAGTATTTGAAAATTGCGTGAATTTTGGACCATTAATTTTTTTGAAAAATTGAAATTTCATTAAAGAATGAAATTTCAACTCAACATCATAGTCAATAATTTCTACTTACCAATTTTATAAATAGTTCTAAAGACCAAACATTATCTTTTGCTAAAAAATTACAAAAATGATATTTTGACACCCACTTTACACCCTACACCGTATGTACGGACGGTGAACAGTGCCGTCCATACATGGACAGTGTCCGTCCGTATAATGAACAGTGTCGTTCGTACATGAACAGTACGTATTTCTGTACATGAACAGTGTTTGTCCGTACAGTACGGACGGGTGAATAGTTCCGTACATTACGGAAATACGGTGTAGGTGTAGGAATGAGTCTCAAAATAGCAAACCTGAAAAAATTATACACACATCATAGAAATTTCTTATAGAAATAAGGTTGTCACACTCAACTTTGGTACCAGACTTTTTTAAATAATTAAAAAAATGCCAAATAATAAATTTAATAACTAAAATGAGTACAAATAATTAAATAGTTACATAGTATTATAATTAGAGTGGGGATCGAGTTATTTCAAAAATAAGTTTTTTCATCCTACATCAAATCATAGCATTTGAATTGAATCTTATATATAGGTTAATTAAGTAAAATGACTAATTTAACCATTAAAATAAATTCAATTCAAAAATTATAATTTGGAGTAAGTTAAAAAAAAAACTTACTCTTAGAGTAAGTTGATCCTCACTCTCATAATTATAAAAAAAAATGAAACAGGTTAATTGACAACAATTTAATGGACAACGAAAAATTCAAAGCCTAATAGAGACCCCTTCGAAGAATAGTGGTTCCAAAAAGCCAATATATTTCCAAAACTGAGTCGCAAATTCACAATCTCTCAGGCAGTGTAAAGTCGTCTCGGCGTCCCAATTGCATCTAGGATAGAGATTGGTCTCTAGAATACCACAATGACACAACATTAATCTCGTAGGAAGGGACTTATGTGAAGTCGTCGAAAGGGGGAAGATCACCTTCTCAAGAACAGAAATATTCCATACCCATTTCCAAGAGTTATCATCTATTGTATTCTGAGCAAATTCAAGTTTTTGAAGCAAGTTATAACCACCTCAATCATTGTAGATACCGTATAATCTGGGACAAATAATTTTGACAAAGTGACCTCAATCATTATAGAGGGAGAATATGTTAGTAGGCAAGTGTATTTGTGAGAAAATGACTCTTTTTCATATTCTTTGGACATGTATGATTGAGTTTTTATACTTTATTTCTACCACATAATACATTTATTAGACATTAAGGACATAATTGATCAATTACTAGGATTATGATAAGTCAATTAGTTAAAACAAACACTATAAGTGATATGTTTATTCTCAAAACGCTAAATCTAAAACTTCATAATTTCAAAAGGCACACATTTGTTCCCGTCAAACCAAAATTATTGCGCCTCTTCATTTTTTCATCCTTCTCACTTTTTAATTATATTGGCCGAAAAACGGTCAATCATAGTCGAAACTACCAAAGATCCCACAATTTGGCTACAATACTAAGGAAAACTCATTTAACAACGGTTGGAAAAGATATATAATGACACGGGTGTTAGAAAAAACAAGCAAAGAAAACATAGAGAAATAAATAGGAACACAATCACAATACAAGAACATAACGTGGAAACTCCAAAATCGGAGAAAAAACCACGACCGTTGTTAATAGACAACCAGAGAATAACACTATAAGAAAATTGTTAGAACACATAATATACCATCGACTAACCCAGGCCCCTAGTACACTCACACCCTCCAAAACAAATATTTAACTACATCTCACAACACTCTAAAACAAGAGTATAAGAGAACAAAGAAAGTCAAATACAAGTTTAAAGTGCTTTTGACTGGTGCATCTTGGAATGAAGAACTTAAATGCTATATATATATCATTGAACTCCATTTTCCTTCACAAAACTATGCGATGTGGGACTTCAAAAAACTTGTATCCTATATATAGCCTTGAACTCCCTCTTCATTCACAAAACCAAGCAATGTGGGACTTCTTCAACATGTATATTTTCAACTAACCCCAACAATCTCCACCTTGATTGAAAATAATACATAAGCTTTCATTGTTTTCACCGACAATCATACTCCACCATAAAGATTATTAACATATATATTTTCAATCAACCCCAACAATCTCCACCTTAACTGAAAATAATACATAAAATTTCATTGTCTTCACCGACAATCATACTCCACCATAAAGAGTATAGTCACTTGAAGTTACACCAGTCCAAGAATTTTCACGTTGTCTTCATCGACAAGCATAGTTTTAAAAACTAGCATACTCTCTCATGAAAAATATATTTCACTTGAAGATAAACCACTTCAAGAATTTCACATTGTCATCACCGACAATCATATACTTTATCATGAAGAATAAATTCCACTTAAAACTAAACCACTCCAAAAAATTTACATTATCTTCACCGACAATCACAGTTTTAAAAGAACTAGCATACTCCACCTAAAGAAAAGTATAATTCACTTGAAGCTAAACCACTTCAAGAATTTTCACATGTCGAAAATCAGGTTGAAACATTATGGTGCAACTTTCTTGTTGGCAGGAAGCTCTTCAACCACCGACATAATCTTGCACCTTGTGTAATCTTGATTGTATCAACACATCTTTGACTTGAACTTTCCACAAGTCTTGATTGTATCAAAAATTACAAAGATCCCACAATTTGGCAACACTGCTATGGAAAACCCATTTAACAACGGTTGAAAAACATATATAATGACGCGTGCACATGCGTTGTCATGTAGAGTGTCGTTGTATATGTGATACTTACAATCACGACCCAGTAAGCGTTGTAATAAACTAGAAGGCGTGCTACCTATAATGAAGGTTATTTTAAATACACGTTGTGGTATGTCTTTTAATAAAATAAAAAAATGCAGCATTAGAACTACCTATAATGACGGTTATTTTAAAAAGCCGTTGTTGTATACTACCTATAATGACAGTTATTTTAAATACCTGTTGTTGTATACTACCTATCATGACGATGTTCCTCGAGAAGACAAATCGATACACCATATTTACATGTGGCCTTTAGGCGTGGTAGTTCGTTTTTCTTGGATTTCCTATACGTTTCCGTAAGTAATGCTTCACTATTTCTTTCTTCTATCTTCCAATCCCCCTGTGTCAAAATTTTGTTTCGTCTACCATGGTGAGGAAAACGATTTTCATCCATGTTCGAAACATACCCTCTTTGTATTCTACACCAAATATTTCAGAAAACATTTTGCCTTGGGATTAGTTTCTCTATCACAGGTTGCGAGAGGGAAGCTTTAATGGAAAAATGCTGAAGTGATGAAAGAGCAAATATGGACACTTTTGACGATTCCTCGACCCTTATATCTACCTGCACCATCCCATTGTCTATGATGTTGGAGTTTTGGTTCCACTCCCTTCTTTCAAGATAGATTTTTTAATTGCTATCAACGTAGCCCCCTCCCAGATTTCTCCAAATGTCTGGAGAATACTTAGGGATTTTCAGATAGTGTGTCATCATATAGGGGGTGTTGCCCTCCATAAGGGTGGTTTTGTATTATTCCGGATGGAGTCTCTTCCTAGCAGCGGTTGGATAACTCGACACCATTTTTTTGGGGTGAATTTTTTGAAGCCTTTAACAAGTCCCTATGAGGATTGGAAAGACAAATATGCTTGAATAAGGGGGTAGACCAAACGTCTACTGTCATGGTGGAAGCGGGAAGCGAACTATTGTTCCCTTTTTCTTGGACCTCCGACCCTAAGTCTACTGCGAAGGTGGACTCACATGTCCTCCCTCCCTTAGGCCAAGAGGCGATCTAGGCTCTAGAGTGCTTCTACCCTATGCAGTGCAACATCGTCATTTCTCGAGAACGTGAAGACGACAATGTAGTAGAGGAGTGCCTAGGTAAAGGTGTATACTTTTGTTGGTGTTTCCTTTCCCCCTTCACTCACCCACATGATCACACAATTACAGCTCACTCAAGCTCATATGCTTTGTACGAATCTCTCACAAAATTCCTCTCATGTTTTCACTCAAATTCACACACGTACATACTTCACACAGTCACTAACTTAACCTAATTCTCTGCCTATAAATCTAAGGCATTCCTCACTGATTTAGCAGTTAGAAAATACACACACTTTCAAAGTAGCAATCACAGTCCAATTCACAACTCCATCCTCACTAAAACTCTTTCTAACAACTCTGCAATTTTGAGAATTTATTCTTACAAATGAACAACCTCCAAAGCCTACTTTGAGTGCACCATTGTTAGCCTTCCATCATTGAATAAGTTCCCCAAACAGAGCAAAGAATCTAAAAGTGTATGGAGATCAGTCCAGTGAGATTTGAGGTGGAAGGAGATCAGGAGAAGATGTATAAGAATGATACGAAGAGAAAAAGTGAAAAAAACATGCTACTTGAGAAATTTGGACTTCGTCGATTTTTGGAAGTTCTCACCGAAAAACTCAAGTGACATTTAATTTGAGAATTAGGGTTCCAACATTCATGTGTTCTTCGTGTTCGTCAGGGAGATTTTCCAAAAACTTGATTTCTGTAGTTTAACTTCCCAGAATAGTTCGTAGAGTAGTTCTAAACATGCTTTCATACATAATTTCACCTGAAATGCTGATTTGTGGCTGAATTGAGGTTGTGAACATTGAACTTTGAACTTCAAAATTTGTTGAGTTTCATTAGTGTATGCTTGTTGATTTGCATGCCTTTGATGTTGTTGATTTATGTTTGCACTATTTTCAGATGAATTTTATGTTTGTTTTGATCATATGAGTTGATGATTTTGTTTTATTCTGAGCAAGAGTGAAAGAGAGAAGTGAGATGAAATGGTTTTTTCAGTTTGAATCTAAATAGTGTGATTGATCTCTCTTTAATCAATATGTGTTGACTTTTCGGTGGTTGATTTGAGATGGCCATATGGCCTCATTGTCATACCCAAAATTTTACCCCTAAGATCCCACTTCATTTGCATCTTTACAATGCATCAAGATCATAAACTTGGATGTCTCTTAACCCTCTCATCTTTGGGATTGCCTTTCTAGAGATCACCAAGAACCTCTTTGTGTAGCTTTCTTCTTGTACTTATATGTTTTATATTTTACTAACCTCTAATCAAAATACAAAAATATATTTTTTCCCTTTTTGTTTCTTTTGCCAGGTAGGGTTTGGAATCAAGAGCCTCAACTGAATGTATCCTCAGATAGGGTTTTAGTCCCTTAACTCAAAGTGTGGTCAATCATTGATCTTCAAAGGCTATTAATCAAATCATGACCTCTAATCTCAAATCATGAAGTCTCAAGCATCATTCAACTTCATTTGATCAAAGAAGACTCAAAGATTGATAGCTTGTTTCTCAAGGAATTCTCAAAGGTTCATGTGTTTATTTCCATGAATTTATCAACAAGTTTCTTCAAGCCATTGCAAGTTCCATTAAGGGAAAATCAAGAGTACATAATTTTGAGCTTATATGATCATCAATGTGCCTTGAAATGCAAGAGAAGTCAAAAGGTTGCAAGTTTGTTCAAGGAGGTTTGACCCAAAAAGTCAACATTTCAAGCCTAAGTTCAAGACTTTACAACTTCTTCATACTTCAACATTTTTTAGTGCTTCTTTAGGAAAATGACTCATCTTGACATCCTCTCCAACTTCTCTTCACAAGCACGATTTTGGCAGGATGAACCAAAAGTTAAAATTAAAAATTTTATGAGGACCATTCTTTGAAGGAAATTTTTGGAGGGACTAAAAGTGAAATATGAGATATTTAGGAGGACCAAAAACTTCATTAACCCATATATATATATATATATATATATATATATATATATATATATATATATATATATATATCTTTTACATTTTATTTGCAAATTATTGAGTTCGTCATTTGTGTGATTAATTCGTTTAGTAATTTCTTTTGAAAATAATTTGAAATACGGCTTGTTGAATTCATCATAATCATTTTGATTGTGATTGGTTTTTAAGATCACCAAAATTATACAAATTTTTAAACAAAATTGTTTGCATACAAGGTGCTCGATAATTTGTCTCAATAGTATTTTTGTATGATTTATCATTGGTTATACATTACTTGTTGAGTAGCTTTCAAGGGATTGTGATTGAAACTTATTGATTGTATAACTTATCATTATCTTTGATTTGTTTTTACATACACATATCTGAGCTTTTCGATAGCGATTCAGTTTAAACGAATTGATCCAAGTTACTTCCGCTAGCCATTGTTTTTAAAAACACTTTTTGTTAGAAACATTTTTTATTTGGGGAACTATTCACCCCCTCTAGATAAGTCGTCTTTGTCTAACACATAACCTCTTGAGTGGCAGCAATAGAAGCCGAATTCTCCTCTAAGAGCTCAAACTTCTGACTGGAAGAAGCTACATACTGAAATAAGAAGGACTTGAGATTTTGCAGCACTGTATCCACAGAGGTTCTAAGAGTGTCCCATTTAGCTTCATAAGTTATAGGATCAGATGCAAAGAGCCTCTCAGCAACTAGATTTTGAACTCTATAAAAGATATTAGTTTTAAACTCTTTTATTCAGTATTTGATATGAGGTGGGAGGTTTAGGTTTTCAGTGGGGTGGGATGTCAAGGGGCTAGGTAGAGCTATTGTTCTAGATTTTAACACAACATTTGCTTCCCAAGAAGAGGAAGGTGATGATCATATGGATGCGGTTGTTGGTTAAGGTGTATTTATGGTAAAGTGTGGTCATTTATGGTTAAGTTGTGGTTGGGATTTCTTGTTCAGGTTGAGGTTGGGTTTGGGGTTCTAGTATTGAGTGGTCTTGGATTTATTGTTCAGTTTCATATTGAACATGAATTTCAAACTGAACAAGGTTGGTTAGGTTAGGATCAACAAAATTGGTTTTGACATTTTATGGGGTGTCAGAGGGTGTGGTTTCAAGAGGAATAACTTAAAGATCACTAATGTCCGATTCACCAGAATCAGAACTTGAGCTCGAGCTAGTAGAGTTAGCACATGAAACCTCAATAGGGTGTTCAAGCATGATGTTTAAGGGTTAGGGTTGGTCAGAATCAGAGAGACATTCTATTTGGTTTTGTTCAGAATGTGACTCACTAGTTATTTTACCGGTATTTTTAAAAATTACCATGTTTTACCGAAAATTCAACCAAAGTGAATTTTTTTATAGTTTAATTTTATAAGATTTCAAATGGTTAGGATTTTACTGGTTTTGGACGGGTGTGATTACACCGACCGTTTTGTATGGTCTAGAGTGAATTCATAGTTGTATAAATAGGGGTCATATGTTGAGAAAAAAAACTAAAAATGCCTTTCCTCAATTTTTGATTAAGGTCTAAGTGTACTTCAATGGAGTATCACCTTCTGTATTGTTTCGACTTCCAAATTGCACTACATCTCTCACCGCCTTGACATCTAAGTTGAATGAATTATTGTCTGATACTGATAACAGAAAGGTGAGAAAGATTGAGTTTCGTGAAGATTGGATTAATACTAATAGAAGGGTGAAATACAACCTTATTAAATTGAAGACCAGTGAAGATTTGATATTTTTGTGGAGACCATGCTAACTAAGGGGCTGGTCGAGTTAGATACAAAGATTTCATGATCTTTCCATGATATAATTAAGATTTTGAAACATCCAGAGTCATCTGGTAGTGTTTAGGTTTTCTTATTTATTATTGTTTTCTTAAGTCATGTAATCGTTTGTCTAAGTTATATAACCCTTGGTCAAATGTTAAATTATGTTCATCAAGCATCTAACTAAGATACAAAACGTTATCTAATAAAAAGTGTTGTGCAGATGTCTGAGTAATGCTACACACATTATACAAATAATATACAAATAATACATAAAAATAATAATAATGTCTAAATAGGCCCCCCACGGGCTATGTCTGTTGCCCGTGATAATCTAGTAAAAACCTCACAATCTGGGTTTACCAAACCCACAAAGATATCCATAATAACTGCAATCATCTACAGGCGTTGTTGGTCATCGACATCAGTTAGAACTGGCAGCGACAGGTCATCAGCAGGAACCCTAACATCAGAACGCCCAACATCATCTGTATGCTCAACAAGTGGGATAATGCGAGGGTGTGATACAGTGGCGTACTACTCCAGGTAACCATCCTTACAATGTGAGTCGTGTTTAACTCTCAATGAGTTATCTTTAATGGCACGAGTAGAGTTGATGATGTTACTCTGAAATTACCTATCAATGCCCACATATGGAACATCTGTAACTGGTCGTGTGATGTCGTTGACATAACCATACTATTGCAAATACCTCTCAGGAAAGCGTCTAGCGACAAAGATCTCCTACCACATATAAGCAAAATATAAAGAAGACTCATCAAACTCACGGTGGACTATGTGACCTGTGTGTGGTGTCCAGGATATCAAATCACAATCAATGCATTAAGCTTCCTTCTGTACTTTGTAACACCACTAGGATGTGTCTGCCCGGCCTTCCATCTCCTCGCGCGTGGGTCGCCCACATGAGAATGGTGCACCCTACTTTTATAGATGGTGGGGAAATGCTTGTATTTCCAAAACTGATAGAAGAACACAAACACAACAGATAATAATTAAGAAATGTTATTTGTAACAATTAAATAAGAACTAAACTGCAAATGATAATTTCAAGTATACCTGGAATAGACTCAAATAAGCAACTAGTTGTGGCACTCGCAACTCCAAGTGTTGTAGATAGGATGGTCAACGCAGTGCACCCCCAAGCCTAATTGATATTGTCAAGGCTACTAAACAACCACATGTATCGAGCGTCAATATAAACATGATACTTATCCACAAAGACAATACATGCTACTAGATGTAGCTGTAGCGTCGGTTTTTTGGTGACGCGACCACCTACCGATATTTGGTGCTACTTTCTAATTTCTGTATTTATCCTATGAAGCTTAAAAGGAAGGGGAAGATATCTTAAACTAACCCTGCATGCAAGTGTTTTCTTTAACAAATGCTAAGAGATCGAGGATCGGGGTTTGGTTATACAAAGGGAAGCTATTAACACCCAGAGTATCTAAATTTATTTATAGGAACCTTCGTTTACACGTATTTTCTACTGTTTGAAATGATTTCTAAAGTCTATTTGCTGTTGATTGGGGAAAATTTCTCCTTTGTAAAGGGGTGAGGGAATGTTTTTATTTTTTTTGGGTTTTCTATTGTTTTTGGGAAGGAACTTGACCTAAGATTTTTGATTCGTGTGCTCGCTAAGATTTCACAATCTTATGCCTACGTATTCCCGTAAAGAGATTTAGGAAATCAGAACAATCGTAGTTCCTCTTATTCTATGGGAGGAAATTTGGTGTCTTGTTCAAAGCCCAAGATTAAAGCTAACAAGGTATTTATATCTTATTCAAAGCCCAAGATTGAAGCTAAAGAGTGTTTGTGTCTTATTTGAAGCCCAAGATTGAAGCTAAAAGTTGATTCAGAGAGAGAGAATATGTCATCTCTAAAGGGAGAAATCTCACATATTTATCACAAATGTTGAGTAATTAGTTATAAGGGAAATTACTTTAACTGGGATGTGTGGAATCCAGTAATGCCATAATTTCCTTTATAAGAGAGATGTCATGAAGGAAGAAGCTTTAACTCAGTGTAGAGCAATGCCACTTTTTCCTTTATGAATCTTTCATGCTAAGAGAGGGACATTGACTTGGATGTGTAGAATCCAGAGGTTTGCCACTTATAGCTGTTAGATGAAAGAGGAATTTTGACCATGATAAACGAGGGACTCCAACTTGGATTTTGAATCAACAAGTGTGTCACTTACATTAATTATTTGGAAAAAGATTTTTTATTGTTTGTTTTGATATGTGATGTATAAAGGGGATATCCTCCTATAGAGAGGACTTATGGTCTCATTTGTGGGGATGATGGATTTTGTGCCTTGATTAAAGCCCAAGGTTGAAGCTAAGAAAGGTTAAAAACTGACTGCACTGGAGGAGGTTTTTATTTGAGTATCTTCTTTGAAGCCCAAGATGATGAAGCTGACGAGTTGGAGTATAGCTTTAAAGAAAACTGACATAACTAGGGAGTATGATATTTGTCTTGTACAAAGCCCAAGATTAAGGATGACATGTTAAATCATTATATGAAGCCTAAGAGGAGGCTGACTCTTGCTGAGGATTATTGAAATCCAGAAGAATGTCTAAATTGTGTTGGGGAATCCAAAGGGGAGCTAACTCTTGCTGGTGATTTGAGCAGAGTTGATTTATCAAATGCCATGAGGCTCTGATTCTTTTGAGAATTTGGTGGTAACCTGACCTTGGCTGGGGATTTTTAAGGTGAAAGTCAAGCCTTGTTGGGGGTCAGAAGGGACTTAAATATGAGTTTGAAAACCTTATAGGTTTTAACTCTTCTGGGAATTGGTGTATTGGTAAAAATGATTAGGATCTATTTTACGCTTCTAGGGATCCTGAGGGTTCTTATATTAGGTCCAAGAGGAAGCTATGAGGGTGATACTTTCCAAATCTACTTGTATGAAGCCCAAGAGGAGGCTGAGACTATCCAAGTCTCTTAAGAAGAAGTAGACTCTGGTTGGAGAAAGATCTTTGTATGATGTCCAAGAGGAGGCTGAGGGTTTGAAGATCAACCCTTGACTGATTGGATGTTCTAGAGTTTTAACTTTCCAAATGATTGAACTAGTAGAGATGACTGAATTCTATCTTATGCTTTTAGGAAGCCTTTGGGTCCTTGTACTAAGCTCAAGAGGAGGCTGTGAGGAAATTCTAAGAAGCTTGTGGTGTCACACCTCGAAAATTCATCGGAGACACGACCCTCGCGCGAAAGGCGCGGAAAACGGTTCGAACATAGTCGCCACCGAACTTTATTTATCCCAAAAGAGGGAAAGGAAAATATCGAGAAAACCTTTAAGGACGGGTAAGAACATGGTCGTCGCAACCACATTCTGGGTTCAGGAGTCGGTTACGTGAGGGGAAGGTACGCACACCCCCTCACGTCCGTTGTACTCAACGGGAACCTCTTGATTCGAATCGCGATGCTCGTTAGCTAAGTTTGTTTATTTTCTTCTCTAAAATAAATGCGAAACGATAAGATAAAAAGGAACGATGCTAAAGGGGAAATGGGTGGTTTAAGGATAGGATGCTCGGCAAGATCATCGCGATCTCGGGCCTACGTATGCTCATTCGGACGAGAATGAGAAATCAGAGCAATCGTAGTTCGACTACGGGAGGGGATAGAGATGGAGGGAAGGTAGCTCTCCAAGATCATCGCAATCTTGTGCCTACGTATCTTTATTCGGACGAGAATAAAGAATCAGAGCAGTCGTAGTTCGTGGTACGCCCACGAAACAAGGGAGAGTTGGTTGATTTTAAAGAGAGGCGCCAATTGCTTACACACGAGTAAGACAACTCGTACCTAAACAATCGAAGAAAGATCAAAGACTTGAACCCCCATTTTTCACCTTGAAAAGGTTCAATAGTTATTAATCGTTTTGAGGTTGATTATGAAAGTCCACTTGACGTTGAATCAATAGTTATTAAAAGAGTTACGATAGTTGTTAATTGTTTTTGGAGTTTGATTATGAAAATCCGCTTGACGTTGGATCAAGGGTTTATTTGTTTATGAAAAGAATTTGATTGAAAAGGCTTGAGGTTGATTTTGAAAGTGGCTCGACGACGAATCGAGAGTTTGGTTGAAAAAGGTTTGTTTAGAAAATGGCTCGACGACGAATCGAGAGTTTGTTGAAAAAAGGGTGTGAGAATCGATCCTAGTCCCTAGGGGTGCTCCTAGTCACGACGTCACGATGGGTGTTTTGAAAATGGTCTCGACGACGAATCGAGTATTAGTTTGAAAATGGGTTGTCTATGCTAGTCCCTAGGGGTGCTCCTAGTAAACAAACCACAATCAAAGCAATATTAAATGCGTACATCGGAATGGGAGAGGGATACATGTAAAATACAAGTGTTGACAGAAATAAATGGTCTCGTTGTAAGGTAGCCCAAGAGAAAGCTGTGTGTGTGCAAAGTGTCCTAAACTAAACCTTGAGTAAGCGTCGAGCAAATGATCATAATCAACAGTCCATTAATTAATTGTTTTTATGGTTTCGATATTTGTTAATTGTTTTCGATAAATGGTGAATAAATGAAATGAATATGAATATGATACAATATGATAATATGTACAACAATAATATAATATAAAATAGGCAAGATAATATGGATATAAAATCGGTCTCGTCTTAATCGCGATTTAATCGGTAAATTGATAATCGGATTTTTGACCTTCATTGACCCAAAATTGAATAAAAGAGTATGTGAAATGAAAAGAAAATAGAAATTAGAAATTAAATCGGAAATATGAATAAAGGCATAAAGGTCTCACCTTTATCGAGATTTAATCGAGAATTCGATAAATCGATCGATATTTGGTTTTCATCGACCTAAACTAGATGTAAATGAACCAAAAATGATAAAAATTGAAAATGACATGAAAAATAATAAAGGTCTCACCTTTATCGAGATTTAGTCGAAAAATCGACAAATCCATCGATATATGTTTTCATTGGCCCAAAAACGAATAAGACTAATGAATAAAAATAATGAATAAATAATAAAATGAAATAAAAGTCGAAAATGACAATAAAAGAATAAAGGTCTCACCTTTATCAAGATTTAAAATAAAAAAAATCGATAAATCTTGATATTTTGGTTTTCATTGACCAAAATGAATATATAATTGATTAAATGAAATAAAATTGAAATAAAATAAATAAAATGACAAATAGTCCATAAATTGAAATAAAAATGAATAAATGGTAAATACCAATAAATAGAGATAAAAAATGAAATAAAAGGGGAGGCCTCAAATAAACCAAGATTTACAATATCAAGGTATTTTTTATATCATTGGCCCATAAAAAAAACCGAATCGAAAGTGAAATCGAAATCGAAAGAAATAAGTCACTAAACCATAAATCAAGAATAAGTAGTACATTTTGAAGAAGTATATTCAAATATTTTTTTAACAAAACAAAGAAATAAAAAGAGGAAAACAAGATTTAAAAAGAAAAAAAAAAAAAAAAGAGTAATAGCAAAAGAAAATAGTGGGGTGCGTTGGGTTCTGGAAGGTGGGCGTGTGAATATAAGATGAATCATTATGGGCCTCACGGCCCATTCATCATACAATGGTAAGTGAAAAAAATACGCAATAAAAAACTGAAAAAAGTGGTTCAAGCGGCTCAAACAACATCAGATCCAGCATCTCACACGAGTCCTCATTTTCCAAAGTGAAAGAAAGAAAAGGATAGTCATGGAAGCGCATTCGACCCAACCTTCTCCGCACGAATCTGTCGTCTTTCTCTTTCTCATTCGCGATTTGGGTTGGCTTCGGTTTCGTTCGATTCACACTTCTTTTTGCCTCATCTCACTCTCTTTCGATTTGCTTTACGCTTCAGGTTTGTATCACTTTATCTTGAGATTTACGGTTTCAAATCGATTCACTCTTCTTCTCCCTCATCTTATTTCTCTCTGTGATTTTGGTTCTGGAATGGGTTGTGATTTTTGACTTGAAAAAGTTTAGTGGTGGTTTGGAAAGGTTTGAGGATTTATGGTGTTGAGGGTGGAGAGATTCGGAGAATGTTGAGGATTCGAAGTAGGAAGAAGGGTGTTGTGATGGAGAACAGAGGATGGGGCGGCTAGGTTTTTTTCTTTTTCAAGGATGGAGATGGGATTGGATTTCTCAAACTTTCTTCTTTTGAGAGAAGGAATAAGTCGTTTTAAAGAAGTGTATGAATGGCAGACGCGGAATTGAGAACGAGAGGTGACGTGTTTGTGGTTTAACGGTATTTTTGTGAAATTTTGTGGGAATCTTCTTTTGTCGTGTTGTGCGTATAGTTCCTCTCACAGGTTTGTTGCAGGATATTTTTTGGGTGAATTTGGTGTGAGTTGCTGTAAGGGATTTGTGCATTGTGAAACCTGTTATTTGTGATATAGCTGCTTTTGTGTAGTGGATGTGAGGTTGTGGAATGGCGGTACGAGTGATGGTTTTGGAGCGTTGTGGTGCTATGGTGAATTGTACAAGCTGGGTGTACGGTATATGTAAATTCACGATGTAGCTTGGAGAAATGAAGACTACTTGTGGGTGACTAGCTCTGGTCATGGTAATTGAGATGCGTGAATCGTAGCTCTGTTGACGCGTTTTTTTTTTGTTGTGAAAATTGATTTTGTGAACTTGGCAAATGGGGGTGCGTATGAATCATGTGTCGAGTATTTGTGATATTGAGGTATTGGAGTGTGGTATGGTAGCTTGGCATGATTAGATTTTTGTTATATCGGTTGTAAAAAACAAATGGGCCTTGTTGTAATTCATGGGTTAAAAATAAATGATGATGGGCTTTGATAATTTGGAAGTTGTAATTGGGCCTTATGTGAATTGGATAATGATGAAAATGGATAACAAGAAAAATAGACATTGAGAAATAGACTAAAAAGAATATAGAAAACAAATGGAAAAGGTTTAGAAAAAGAAAGATAACTAAAAATGGTTATGGACATAAATGGATACTTGTGGATCCAGAAAAAAGAAAATTAAATTGAAAAGTGGATTTGACGTGAATTTGGACATGAATTCTATATGAAAATGGATGATGGAATTTGAAAAAATGGATATTAGATTGGATGGATAGAGAAGGTTAAAAAAGTGGATATGAATAAAAAATGGATAACAAATAAAAGACAAATGAATTTGAAGACAACATATTTTTTTGATTTTTCTGAATAACTGTCAGTGAGTGGATGCACAGATGGAAATATACAGGTAGAACAAATTTGGGGTATGACAGATGCCCCTATCTAATTGGCTTAAATTGAGTTAGATGAACTGCTTTGGTGTTCGTTCTTTCGAGGTATAAGACAATTAGATATGAAGAAGTCCACAAATTTGTCCAAAAGAAAGAAAAGGATTGAGAAGCGGGAATAACAGAATAAATCTAACACCAAAAGGATGACAGGCCTATCACCAAAAGGATGATAGGGAACACACACACACAGACCCTTCCACAAAAAGGATGGAAAATGAGGTCAAAGCCTGCTATTACCGACGAAGTAATAGGGCATACACGCACACAGACCCTTCCACCAAAAGGATGGAAACAAGGTCAACGCCTGCTATTACTGACGAAGTAATAGAGCACACACGCACACAGACCCTTCCACCAAAAGGATGGAAATGTGGTCAATGCCTGCTATTACTGACGAAGTAATAGGGCACACACGCACACAGACCCTTCAACCAAAAGGATGAAAAAAGAGGTCAACGCCTGCTATCACCGACGAAGTAATAGGGCACACAACACAACCTGCTATTAGCAAAAGGATAATAGGGCACACACGCACACAGACCCTTCCACCAAAAGGATGAAAATGAGGTCAAAGCCTGCTATTATCGACAAAATAATAGGGCACACAACACAGTCTACTATTACCGACGAAGTAATAGGGCACACAACACAACCTGCTATTACCAAAAGGATAATAGGGCACACACACGAAGGCGGTCACTCACCAAAAGGATGACACACAGACCAAGGGTTTACGGATCGGCGACACCAAAAGGATGACGGATCGAAACAAGCTACTACCACCAAAAGGATGATAGGAACTTCTTATTTGTGAGGACCAACACCAAAAGGATGAAGGTTAAGTTGACTGGACAAGGATGGCTACCACCAAAAGGATGATAGGAAGTTCTTGTATTGAGGGTTACCAATACCAAAATGATGCAAGTTGAATTGAGTTGATTGGGTTTGGCTATCACCAAAAGAATGATAGTAAGGCAATTGACAACAGGTCAAGTTTGCTTGGGATGTGATGAGATTTATTTGGAGACATCAACATAAGGTTGAAGTAAAGAATTCAATGAGGAGAGCCCACGAAAGGGAAATAGTGAAAAATGGAGAAGGTACACAGCGAAAAAAGAAAAGGTAACCCGCCAAGATCTACGCAAACTTGTGCCTACGTATCTTTACTCGGACGAGAATAAAGAATCAGGGCAGTCGTAGTTCGACATGAAGAAAATATTCAATGAGGAACGCCCACTGACTTGCTTAGTGTAATACCCCAAAATTTGCCCTCTCATTGTTCATATCATTTAGCATGTGCTTTCATTTCATTGCATTGCATTCAAGCATAGAAAAATAAAACATAAAGCATTGCATTCAGCATAGGACATGTGATCAAGGCATCTTCCTTTGGTTTGAGCTTTCAGAATATTATCAGTGAGCATCAAGGACCTCAGGTTGATCATGCTTCTTTCTGCTTCATGACTTGTCTTCATTTTCAAGTTGTTCTCGGGGAATTGTTCTTGTATTGAGATTCTTGGTTATAAAGACAGGATATCTGTGGATTGAATTGCAAATGTGGATTGAGCTTACTGATTAAATTGTGGGAATTCATTGAAGATATGAGTTTGGTGTAGAATTGGGCGTGTCGAGATTAGTTGTGTGGGCTACTTGAAATTCAAATTTCTACCATAAATCCATTATTCATTTCCATTTTCCTTTATCCAATTCTTAAGTCCATTTCCATTTAAAATTCTAAATAAACCACTTTTAAATCCATATTTTCTCCAAATATCCATTTGTCCACATAGGAATCCATATCCATTTTTCTAAATCAATTTATCCACATAATTTTTAATATCCATTCCATTTTCATATTTCTAACCAATTTTTCAATTCCCATTGTTATCCATAAAAATCATTTTGATATCCATCCATTATCCAACTTAAAGTCCGTATCCACTTTTTATAACCAATTATCCATATTTCACATCCATTATCCATCTTACTTCAAAATCCATTTTAATCCATTATGTCCAAATCCCAAAAGTTCATTTCAATCCAATTTCATAAATATCCATTCAAGGTTATCCATATCCAAGTTAAATTTCCAAAAGTCCATTACCAAATTTCAAGAAAATTAAAAGAAAACAAGCTTGTAGATTTGCAATACATACAGCTACCACACACAATCCCCACGCTACAAGACGACCCCACACAAATTTCACCAAGTTGCATTAGTCTTCCTACATTCAGAAGCTAAGAGGCCGTGTAAATCACAAACTATTGAGATATTCAGTTCCATTTGAAGAATTTGGAAAGAAATTGGTATTGAGAAAGTAGCAAAATTCAGTTACACAAAAAAAGAGTTGCTAACAGAATCAAAAACTAACTTCTAACTGAAACTAATATAACCGCCACTACCAATGGCTAACAACTCGGAACTAAATACTTCCTCCATCTTCATTCTACACGATCCCTTGATTCACCCTTCACAGAAAAACCTTCATTCACCAATATCACCGTAAAAAACCTTCAATTGTTCTTCACCCCAATACACTTCTAACCATCGTCTTCATCCCAAGTTCAGAGAAAAAACCAGAAAATTCTAACAGATCTTAATCTCTAACTTCCATAACAGAAAATCAGTCACACAAAAACTAACTAAAAAAGCTTCCTAACCAATTCTCCGAGACCTTCATCTTCATCAATCTCCAATCTTCTCTACATTATTCATCCTCAATCATCTCCAAAGCTTCTCATCAACCTTCAATTTATCAACAATCTCAATATCTGCAGAAACGGTACCATCTTTCTTTTCTTGGTAATTCATCAATCTTCACCGTGTAAACCATATCATCTTCAATCTCAAAACCTGCATCACAAATCGCAACAACCACAACAATTGCTGAAGTTCAGATCCACTTGCAAATCGTCGAAACTGCAGCAGTCAAATTCAAGTTCACAGAGCAGAGAGAAGAAGAGCGAAAAAGAATATTAATACACGATTTGCAAAAGAGATCGATGACACAATACCTGAAGAAGAAGATCCAATCTTGAAGAGCCGCCGTAGCTACAATGATCGGTAAACTTCACTTTGCCTCTTTCAATTCACAACGAAATCGACGCCTGGACATAGTTCCTCTGTTAAGGAGCCAACACTAGAGTTTTAAATCCACTTCGCCGTCCTTTGATCCCGCCGTCGTCACTTTATTCAACACGGAATTCATGAGTCAGGTGAAGCTTCAGAGGTAAAATCGTTCAACCTTGCAAGAAACGTTGAGCACCTTATTTCTCGCCTCGCGTAACTGGTTGTGGTGATCGTGATAACGAGTCGAGGCAAATTGTTGTTCGTGTCGCTCACGGATCAGAGATTTCACTTAGGGTTCGTGGATGGCTTCGTTCGAATTCATGAGGCTCTGTTAGAGTGGGATGAGATTAAACGATGAGGTCGGAAGAGAAGGTAGATTACGGAGAAGATGGTTGGCCATGGAAGCTCGACAGAGAGGAGGATAGTAGAGAAGATGGTGGAAGAAGAAGACGGAGAGGGTGAAAGGAGAGCGAAACGGCGGAATGAAATGGAGAAGAAGATAAGAAGACATGTTAGGTCTTGTTAGGTTAAAATTGAAACGTGATGGGCCAGGTTTGGAGGTCAATTCCACGGATTCTCGTCTGCACCGCCCAATTTGCTCACTCACCTCCCTGGTTTTGCACTGAAGGCCAATGGGCCTTAGACAAAGCTCAATGCCCCCACTAAAAAGCTCTTCACATCCTATCCACACACCGGTTCCACTGCCACACCTCCCCTGTAACGTTGTGCTTTACTTTAGATTTTTGAGTATTGTTTCATTTAGAGTTTTTGTATTTTGATAATGATTTTTGGTTGTGTTTAGAGTTTTTAATTGTGATTAACTTTTGATCCTCATTTAATTATAATTTTAGATTAGACTTTAATTTTAGGATTAGAATTGGTGTATAACTTTAGAATTAGATTAATTTGGAATTGAGATTAGTTTGTAATCTTAAATCTTAGTTAGTTTCACTTTTAACTAGAAGTAGATTTTTGGAAGCAGCTCTTGATTTAGAATTTGGTTCGAAGTAGAAATTAACCATGCTCTTAATCGACTTTTTTTTAAATAGTTTATTAGTCGATTAAATGTGTAATGATTTTGGTTAGAGTTTGGGATGATTAGGTTTAGATTTTGCTAATCGTTTTGAATGATTGATTTTTGCCTAATTGTTCACTAATTGAATTTTTTGCTTAATCGCGCTAATTGATTTGTTTGTTTAATCGCATTAATTGATTTTTGCTTAAGTGTGCTAATTGTTTAGCTTAATGGTTCACTAATCGTTTTTAACTTGATTGCTTGATAATTGTTGTTAGCATATTTGCTTGTAGTTTAATCGCACACTAATTTTTTTTTAGCCTAATTGGTTCATTAATTATTTTTGCCTTGATCGTCCACTAACTAGTTTTATAATTAGAACTTAGAACTAGTTGACATTGACCTTACTTAGACTTAATGCTAACTTTAACTAATTTTCATGATAGCTTCATTTGATCACTTTGTTAATAGTTTTTAATTTGTTTTGCATAGATTTTTGACTAATTGGTGTTTACATTTAGTATTGATTTCAATTACTCCGTATTGACATTTCCTTTTGATCTTAGTTGCTCACTTTGGTTATTTCCATTTGAAGTTGGACTAACCTTTGAGTTTGTTTTGTAGTATTTTACACTTGATTAGCTAAATGTAGAAGTTGATGTATACATAGCTGCTGTGAACAAAGAGTGCTGTAGAATGTTGTTATCCTGGCTGGCTGCATATACACCCATTCTGTTCTGGAAATAGTAGCTGTTATAGACTGTTTTTACTTCTGGCTAGTTTTTATAGCTATGCAGGTGCAGGAGCGCTGTTGTTGCTGCTGTTTATGGGTCATTGCCTTGTTTCGTCTTAAGGACTTAAACTTGTTTTACTTTAGCCATTGGTGGATGTTTATAAGAGATGTGCGCACTTCTAACATGAGTTCAATTATGGTTTTGGTTTACTTTCATGTCCTTTGACTATACTTGTAACCCTTAGGTGATTTATTTTGTTGGTTGGTCTTGTAGCATAGTTGTAACTTGACTCATAATTTCATAATCCTTTTAGGTCTTTCACTTTGACTAGTGTGACTCAAATGTACATAGCCATTAGACTTAGGTTTCATGTTGTACATACACTCTCTTGTTATTACTAATGTCTTTGGTTCACATGTGCAAGGTACATAAAGGAGACATTCCAAAGGTGGCTCGACCATTTCATTTTGTGAATAAAAACTTGTTTCTAACTTGGTTTGCCATTTGTTTATAGGTGCTTTCGTGACTTGCTTTCGTTGCGCTTTCGTTGCTTTGCTACGGATTCATATCCATTTGGTAGGATTTCTTATCTCTTCATTTCTCTTTAAAGCTTTCAAATGCCATGAGAAGTAGGAATAGCAAATGCCATGATAAGTAGGATTGTATGGAAAGCCCTCAAGTGAGGCCATGATTGTGCTTGTTTGATGTTGTGCTGAAGACCTCTAAGGAGGCAATTGACGGAAGGCAGGGTTCGCAATCAACCCCCGTTAGTCTAGTCGAGTCGTTCTTAGCTCTCATTACATGATTGAAGCTTTGAACATCACCTGCTCCTGTTATCGAGTCAGTCAAGTGGAAGATAGGGTTCACAACCGACCCCCACTCATTATCATTAGCTCACATCGACCGATGTTGACGCTTATGTGATCTCATTCACATCTTTTTTCTTGATCTACTTTGATATTTGATATCATTGTATTGTTTGTTTTAGCTTTTGCTTCCTCATTAGGATACCTATTCTAACTTGTCCAAGTTAGATAGGTTAGAAAACATTACATAGGACTAACACTGTTTACTCCTTAGTTGCTTTTATTTCATTTTGTGATTGATTTATCCGGTGTTGACTTGTCTGATGACATGATCCCTTAGGATTCCTCGCTCCACTTAATTTTTGATTAAGTCGGAGGTAGGAGAGACATTAGGATAGCAATCCATGTATGCTAACATTAGGTAGAGTTCCCTTTCTTACCTCAACCATAGGACCATCATTGTATGATAACATTAGGACCTAGTTTCCCCTTAGCATTTTTTTTCTTTCAAACCTTGAGTCTTTCATTTTCTCATCTCAAAGAAAATTCAAAATATCTAATAAAGGTAGGAATTTATTGCATTTAGGCCTTTCATATAAAGAAAGGATTGTAAGGGGTCTTCTCTTATAATCTTAGAATGTGTAGCATATGGCCCATCTTGGGTCAATGTGTTAGACATTTGATCTTGTATGAGGGACGTAAATGCAATATTTGTTGAAGATACGAATAAAAAATATCTCTTCATTTCATAACCAACAAAAACACTTAATAAAGGCATGACACCTATTGTATTTAGGCCTTTCTTGTGGGAACAAGGAAGTGGGGGATCTTCTCACACTTTCTTTGAATGTTTAGCATGCGTCCCGTCTTGGGTCGATGTGCGAGGCATTCGATCCTATATGAGGGACTTAAATACAATACTTGTTACAAAACACAAAAACATTCAAAACACTTCTTTCTTCTTAAAAGACAAAAACAAACAATAACGTCTTTCCTTCGGGAATTCTTTTCTCACCTCATTCACTCTCAACGTACGAACGTGCTCCTTCTCGTTCTCTTGCAAGATGGTAACGCACTCGGACCAGCGAGCCTGCAACACCTGTGCTAGAACGTAAGTCGTTCCCTAAAAAACACAAACAATCCATCCCTAGTGAGGGGAACTACGTCGCTCCGATTCTCATGTTCCCGATGAGATACGTAGGCAGTGGGGTAGGGCCCATTCGAGCACTTCTTTTATTTTCCCTACATTTGTTTCTCCTTTTCTCTTTCCCTTCCTTTTCCAGTTCTTTTTCCAGCATCTTTCCTTACACCCTTTGATCGAGACAAGCAAGCGTGGATCCCATCGGGTACGATGGACGTGTGGGGGTGCTAATACCTTTCCTGCGCGTAACCGACTCCCGAACCCAGTTCTCTTGGTCGCAAGACCATGCTTTTTCCTTCCCTTCAGGTTTATGCGGTGTTTCCTTTCCCTCTCTTGGGATAAATACACATTGCTGGCGACTCTGTTCGGTGCCACTTTCGCGTTTGTACTAGGATGAAAATCCTGGGAGCGACACTTAGAGATCACAACTTTAACAACAAAAGGTTGAAGACTTCATGAGGAACGCCCATGAACTTGAAGAAAGTGCCCCTGACTGGGCTGAGGATTGCTTGAACTCTTGTCTTGATTTTAGTCAACAAAAGGTTGAACCAACTTCGTGAGGAACGCCCACGGATTTCTTGAAGATGCCCCTGGATGGGCTGGGGATCGCTTTGAAATAACTCTGTGAAGAACGTCCACAGACTTGATGGAAATTCCCCTACCTGGGCTGATGGTCATCTTGCAGTCTTGAGATTGATCCTGGATCTCACACCTGTATGAATGCTTGATTTTGTAATGATGTGCAATGCAAATGCTGACACGCGGAGATGCAAGTGTTGGGGAAGTATGATTGGTATTTTGGGTATGCATATGATGCAAATGATATTGAATGCGATGTGTATGATTTCGAATACGATGTATATGATTGCAAACGGGAGATTGGAAATGTTTTGGATGTGCCAGCATGGTGGGCTTTTGGTAGTTGCCAATGCAGATTGGACTTTGGGTGGTGGGAGGGATTTGATTTCCTCGATACTCAGTTTGTTGAAGGCGTCATGATTGAAGCAGATGAAGATGCTTCTTGAAGCTCTGAGTTTGATGGCTTGTTGATGAATTGTGGGTTCATTTCTGAGAGAACCACAACTTTGCTTGATGGTCAAGGTAGCCTGAAAATGCAGAGGGATTTGCCTTCTGCGATGGGTCTTGCCCCAGTCTGAATGTGGTAATGGTCTGCCCCTGGTTAACCAATTCTGAAGTAGTCTGATTTTTGGAAGTTGGGCTTTGATGTGCTTTGAGATGGCTTGCCCCTGATCGAGCTATTAAATGATTTGCCCCAGCTTATGGGTTTTGAGAGAGTCTTGCTTCGGGTTGACACCGCTGAAAGTTCAAGTCCTCTTTGATTGCCCCTTGTTGGAATTGCTTTGATGTCTAGCACTGATTTGCAATTAAAATTGCACATTTACAAATGGTAATCTTAATACAATGCTCATGCAAATTTTGAAAAAGAGTCGTTTATTCGAGTGTCGTGACATTGTGAGACGAATGAACCGTTAGTCCAGACGTTGTGCTGATTTTGATGGTGTGAAGGATATAGCAAAGAGAATGACACCAATGCTGAGGATTAGCAAATATGGGGAGTCAGGTTACACAACCTTGCAATAGTATGGTTTCAGAATAAACCTCACCTCAATTCGGTCTTTTGAGGGTTGTAACGTGGTCTGGTTTACGGTTTATGAAACAAAGGATATTAGGCTCAAAGTATGATTTGTACCCACCCCTTCTACATGATGATCTCTAGTCCTACATTCAGTTAATTCTGCACATGTTTATATTCCAAAAGGGTTGACAGTGTAAGAGTGATGGCTCAAGGTTTGCTCGAAGTGACAGTCACCTTATTTTGTTTTTGATGGATGTCAGTGGCCCTTTGGTTTTGATTCGGTGGTCACTGAGTCTTATTTTGTTTTTGTTGAGGATTCGAGGGCCTCTTTTGTTTCTTTTTATCCATATCTTTTGCGTGGACTAATTTCGTTTGTCGAGTCCATCAGGGTTGTCTTGATTTTTACCTAACTCTCTTTTGAGGTACTTGACTTAGCAGGCCTTTAATTTTTTTTTTGGTTGATTTTGTTGGAGGATAGTGACTGCCAAGTCATGGGTCTTTGATGAACAACCGTCATGTCTTTTGGGTTTTGCTTTGTGATTCGGGTGCGTAGTTGGGTTAACTGAACACTACCCTGCCCCAGGTTGAGTGTAAGGGTTTGAATATCTGAAGGAAACTACTACTTCTAGGCTCGAAGTGGTTTACTAGGGATTAACTCCTTGTCTCTCTAGTGTTTGGGGGTTGAAACAATGCCTGTACATCATTGGCAAGGTCTTATCCGAAAGCATACGACTTGCAATTATGGGTATTTCGTTGTCATCATCCTCCATCCAATCATTGCTAAGCGACAGTATGATAAAGAGAGTGAAGTGGAGATATATGTGTCGGTGATTTGCGATAAATGCAAGAAATGAGTGAATACGACATAACTAATTCAAAACGTGCATAGTCCCTACATTAAGAAAACCAAATACAAATAACAATGTTTAAAGCATACAATACTTAAACAAACATAAGCAAAATACAAGAATTTAAATGGTGGAATGGCAACATGACTGCCTTCTTCGGGGAAACTTGAACTTGAACTTGACTTGAGTTGACTTGACTTTGATGCTGGTGCTATTTTGGTGGAGGCGGAGGGTTGTTGGTGACGCTTGGAGCCTTCCCATTGAACGTAAGGAAATTCGAGTCAATCATGTCTTGAACTTTGTGTTTGAAAGCTCTGCAGTCCTCAGTTGTATGCCCTGGAGCACCCTTATGAAACTCACAATGAGCATTAGCATCATAGTCTGGAGGGATGACAGTTGGATGAGCTAGGTCCCTCAGAGCGATTGCCTTCTTCTCCATCAATTGAGCAAAGATCTGAGCATATGATGTTGGCAGACGATCAAAGTCTCTATCAGACCTCCTTGCCCTTTGTTGATTAGGCTGACATTGTTGAGCAGCTCTCTATTGTTGATATTGAGGAGGATACGGATACCCTTGTTAATTATATGATTGTTGTTGAGGAGCCTGTTGCTAAGGCATTGGAGCTTGAACAGCTGGAACAGCTGGATGGTAAGGCATTGGTGCATATTACGCAGCAGCAACATACGGATACTGGAAGTATGGCATTTGAAAAGGCATTTGAGGAGGAGCTTGTTGTTGAGCTTGCCCCTTCTGAGCATGGACATCATTTGTTTCGCCCCCTTTCTTTTTGTATCCATTGAAGGGTTTCTTGGCTTGGGACTGACTGCTAGATCCTCCTTGGATCTTCCCGCTCTTCAGACCTTCTTCAATTCTCTCACCAACGATCACCAAATCAGAGAATCCAGCAGAAACATTACCGATTAGCTTTTTGTAGTAATGGCCTTGCAAGGTACCCATGAAGATGTCAATCAATTCACGGTCAACAAGAGGTGGATACACTCTTGCAGCTAGCTCTCTCCAGCGTTGTGCGTACTCCTTAAAGGATTCGTTGTCCTTTTGAGCCATACTCTGAAGTTGAGTACGATTCGGAGCAAGGTCAGTGTTGTACTTGTACTGCTTGACAAATGCATCAGCTAGATCATCCCAAGTGCGCACATTTCTACGCTCCAGCTGCATGTACCACTCAAGAGATGCACCAGACAGACTGTCTTGGAAGCAATGGATCATCAGCTTTTCAACTTTGGCGTGGGCAGCCATCTTGCGGCAGTACATCCTTAAATGCATGTGAGGACAACTGAGACCTTTGTACTTTGGGAAATCTTGCACTTTGAACTTGGGAGGAATGACGACATCTGGCACCAAGCACATATCTAGAGCATTCAAAGAAGTTGAGTTGCGTCCCCCCATGACTCGAAGTTTCTCAGCCAGATCACGGCACATCTTCATAGCTTGAGAATCCTGAGCAGCAGTAGGATTGACAATTGAGATGGCAGCCTGATAGTTCTGAACCTCATCGTACTGATCTACCAGGTTCTCTTCAGCATGAGGGATGGGAATCTGAGTGCTGACAGGCTGGGCTTGCGGAATAGCTCCAATAGTGACTCCAGATGTTGGTAGTGGTTGAGATGTGATTCCTTCAGCGGCAAGAGTGAAGTTCATTGGTATCCCATAATTGATTGGATTAGGAACCGGAATTGAGAGTCTTGAGGTAGACGCTTGACCCTGCACAGCGTTGTTGGCAGCAGCGGCTTCACGTAGTTCTTCTTCCTTTATGGCCATCATGATGGCTTCGAGAATCTGGTCGATCTTCCCCTTCATGGAATCCAACTCTTCTCTAAAGGCAGCTTGCTCTTGTTGAATCTGCTCCATCATTCGTCTAGTATTGCCTCGAGTTACGTACTGGTGTCGAGGAATCAGCTTGATTTACTAGAGAAGGAAGGAAGTTGAAGTGAGATTCTGAGGTTAAAAATGCAATGAAAGATGCACAACAGATGCAATGCAATGATATGATATGAGATGCAATGTAAGATGCAAGATCCAGGATCGCAGAGTCAAACAGCTTCAAACAGTTCTGAGGTTGGCCGGAGGAACGGGTCAAGAACCACAACTAGGATCAAGAAAACCCACGGGTAGGTTTCTAAGACGGGTAGGTGCCTAGAGTTATGGATGTATTTTGAAAACATTATAACCAGGACGAAGAGACATCCGACTATAATATCCTCGAAACAATCTCGTCTAGGTGAGGTCTTCGTTTCTTCCCACAAGAAAGATTCCTCGGAGGCGCCCACTACACAGCCATCGACACACGGGTTCTAAATAGGGTTCTCAGAATCCTAGATCGAGGTCGAAAATATTACTGTCAGGAAGTAATACGTTCGAGGGATCTCATCTGATTGGGGCATTCGCATTAACTCACATAGAATTTACACTACCAACCACCATAGGTAAATTGGGTTAATGGTCCTTGGGATCAACGACCCACCTCGAAAATATTACCACCATGGCAAAGATTCACCACAACAATAATATCTCCAAGGGAATCTACTCCAAGCGGTGGTTTTCGTTTCAACTCACGCGAAAGAGACCACGCAAGCCTACACTACACAACCATCATCCTAATCCTAGGGTTTTTCTCGACTCGGGTGTAGAGCCATCTCACAAAGTTCCCATTATCAGAACAACCCAACAATGTTACAAAAGGTAACACAAATAAGGAAATAGGAAAACAAGTACATAAGCGAACGAGAAGAAAAAGATAAACAAAGCTAAAGAGCTAGCGATTCGAATCAAGATAGGGTCGACTCTCTCTTGCATGGAGCAAATGGGTCCCCAGCAGAGTCACCATCTGTCGCACCTCGAAAATTCATCGAAGACACGACCCTCGCGCGAAAGGCGCAAAAAACGGTTCAAACAGAGTCGCCACCGAACTTTATTTATCCCAAAAGAGGGAAAGGAAAATATTGAGAAAACCTTTAAGGACGGGTAAGAACATGGTCGTCGCAACCACATTCTGGGTTCCGGAGTCGGTTACGTGAGGGGAAGGTACGCGCACCCCCTCACGTCCGTTGTACTCAACGGGAACCTCTTGTTTCGAATCGCGATGCTCGTTAGCTAAGTTTGTTTATTTTCTTCTCTAAAATAAATGCGAAACGATAAGATAAAAAGGAACGATGCTAAATGGGAAATGGGTGGTTTAAGGATAGGGTGCTCGGCAAGATCATCGCGATCTCAGGCCTACGTATGCTCATTCGGACGAGAATGAGAAATCAGAGCAATCGTAGTTCGACTACGGGAGAGGATAGAGATGGAGAGAAGGTAGCTCGCCAAGATCATCGCAATCTTGTACCTACGTATCTTTATTCGGACGAGAATAAAGAATCAGAGCAGTCGTAGTTCGTGGTACGCCCACGAAACAAGGGAGAGTTGGTTGATTTTAAAGAGAGACGTTAATTGCTTACACACGAGTAAGAGAACTCGCACCTAAACAATCGAAGAAAGATCAAAGACTTGAACCCCCATTTTTCACCTTGAAAAGTTTCAATAGTTATTAATCGTTTTGAGGTTGATTATGAAAGTCCACTTGACGTTGAATCAAGGGTTTATTGAGCGCTTGATTGATTTAAAAAAAAAGAGTTAGGTTTGTTAAAGGAAGAGGCGTCAATTGCTTACACACGAGTAAGTGAACTCACACCCAAACAATCGAAGAGAGACCAAAGACTTAGACCCCCATTTTTCACCTTAAAAGAGTTACGATAGTTGTTAATTGTTTTTGGAGTTTGATTATGAAAATCCGCTTGACGTTGGATCAAGGGTTTCTTTGTTTATGAAAAGAATTTGATTGAAAAGGCTTGAGGTTGATTTTGAAAGTGGCTCGACGACGAATCGAGAGTTTGGTTGAAAAAGGTTTGTTTAGAAAATGGCTCGACGACGAATCGAGAGTTTGATGAAAAAAGGGTGTGAGAATCGATCCTAGTCCCTAGGGGTGCTCCTAGTCACGACGTCACGATGGGTGTTTTGAAAATGGTCTCGATGACGAATCGAGTATTAGTTTGAAAATGGGTTGTCTATGCTAGTCCCTAGGGGTGCTCCTAGTAAACAAACCACAATCAAAGCAATGTTAAATGCGTACATCGGAATGGGAGAGGGATACATGTAAAATACAAGTGTTGACAGAAATAAATGGTCTCGTTGTAAGGTAACCCAAGAGAAAGCCGTGTGTGTGCAAAGTGTCCTAAACTAAACCTTGAGCAAGCGTCGAGCAAATGATCATAATCAACAGTCCATTAATTAATTGTTTTTATGGTTTCAATATTTGTTAATTGTTTTCGATAAATGGTGAATAAATGAAATGAATATGAATATGATACAATATGATAATATGTACAACAATAATATAATATAAAATGGGCAAGATAATATGGATATAAAATCGGTCTCGTCTTAATCGCGATTTAATCGGTAAATTGATAATCGGATTTTTGACCTTCATTGACCCAAAATTGAATAAAAGAGTATGTGAAATGAAAATAAAATAGAAATTAGAAATTAAATCAGAAATATGAATAAAGGCATAAAGGTCTCACATTTATCGAGATTTAATCGAGAATTTGATAAATCGATCGATATTTGGTTTTCATCGACCTAAACTAGATGTAAATGAACCAAAAATGATAAAAATTGAAAATGACATGAAAAATAATAAAGGTCTCACCTTTATCGAGATTTAGTCGAAAAATCGACAAATCCATCGATATATGTTTTCATTGACCCAAAAACGAATAAGACTAATGAATAAAAATAATGAATAAATAATAAAATGAAATAAAAGTCGAAAATGACAATAAAAGAATAAAGATCTCACCTTTATCAAGATTTAAAATAAAAAAATCGATAAATCTTGATATTTTGGTTTTCATTGACCAAAATGAATATATAATTGATAAAATGAAATAAAATTGAAATAAAATAAATAAAATGAAAAATAGTCCATAAATTGAAATAAAAATGAATAAATGGTAAATACCAATAAATAGAGATAAAAAATGAAATAAAAGGGGAGGCCTCAAATAAACCAAGATTTACAATATCAAGGTATTTTTTATATCATTGGCCCATAAAAAAAACCGAATCGAAAGTGAAATCGAAATCGAAAGAAATAAGTCACTAAACCATAAATCAAGAATAAGTAGTACATTTTGAAGAAGTATATTCAAATATTTTTTTAACAAAACAAAGAAATAAAAAGAGGAAAACAAGATTTAAAAAAAAAAAAAAAAAGAGTAATAGCAAAAGAAAATAGTGGGGTGCGCTGGGTTCTGGAAGGTGGGCGTGTGAATATAAGATGAATCATTATGGGCCTCACGGCCCATTCATCATACAATGGTAAGTGAAAAAAATAGGCAATAAAAAACTGAAAAAAGTGGTTCAAGCGGCTCAAACAACATCAGATCCAGCATCTCACACGAGTCCTCATTTTCCAAAGTGAAAGAAAGAAAAGGATGGTCATGGAAGCGCATTCTCTTTCTCGTTCGCGATTTGGGTTGGCTTCGGTTTCGTTCGATTCACACTTCTTTTCGCCTCATCTCACTCTCTTTCGATTTGCTTTACGCTTCAGGTTTGTATCACTTTATCTCGAGATTTACGGTTTCAAATCGATTCACTCTTCTTCTCCCTCATCTTATTTCTCTCTGTGATTTTGGTTCTGGAATGGGTTGTGATTCTTGACTTGAAAAGGTTTAGTGGTGGTTTGGAAAGGTTTGAGGATTTATGGTGTTGAGGGTGGAGAGATTCGGAGAATGTTGAGGATTCGAAGTAGGAAGAAGGGTGTTGTGATGGAGAACAGAGGATGGGGCGGCTAGGTTTTTTTTCTTTTTCAAGGATGGAGATGGGATTGGATTTCTCAAACTTTCTTCTTTTGAGGGAAGAAATGAGTCGTTTTAAAGAAGTGTATGAAGGGCAGACGCGGAATTGAGAACGAGAGGTGACGTGTTCGTGGTTTAACGGTTTTTTTGTGAAATTTTGTGGGAATCTTCTTTTGTCGTGTTGTGCGTATAGTTCCTCTCACAGGTTTGTTGCAGGATATTTGTGGGTGAATTTGGTGTGAGTTGCTGTAAGGGATTTGTGCATTGTGAAACCTGTTATTTGTGATATAGCTGCTTTTGTGTAGTGGATGCGAGGTTGTGGAATGGCGGTACGAGTGATGGTTTTGGAGCGTTGTGGGGCTATGGTGAATTGTACAAGCTGGGTGTACGGTATATGTAAATTCACGCTGTAGCTTGGAGAAATGAAGACTACTTGTGGGTGACTAGCTTGGTCATGGTAATTGAGATGCGTGAATCGTTGCTCTGTTGACGAGTTTTTTTTTTGTTGTGAAAATTGATTTTGCGAACTTGGCAAATGGGGGTGCGTATGAATCATGTGTCGAGTATTTGTGATATTGAGGTATTGGAGTGTGGTATGGTAGCTTGGCATGATTAGATTTTTGTTATATCGGTTGTAAAAAACAAATGGGCCTTGTTGTAATTCATGGGTTAAAAATAAATGATGATGGGCTTTGATAATTTGGAAGTTGTAATTGGGCCTTATGTGAATTGGATAATGATGAAAATGGATAACTAGAAAAATAGACATTGAGAAATAGACTAAAAAGAATATAGAAAAAAAAAATGGAAAAGGTTTAGAAAAAGAAAGATAACTAAAAATGGTTATGGACATAAATGGATACTTGTGGATCCAGAAAAAAGAAAATTAAATTGAAAAGTGGATTTGACGTGAATTTGGACATGAATTGTATATGAAAATGGATAATGGAATTTGAAAAAATGGATATTCGATTGGATGGATAGAGAAGGTTAAAAAAGTGGATATGAATAAAAAATGGATAACAAATAAAAGACAGATGAATTTGAAGACAACATATTTTTTTGATTTTTCTGAATAACTGTCAGTGAGTGGATGCAGAAATGGAAATATACAGGTACGACAAATTTAGGGTATGACAGATGCCCCTATCTAACTGGCTTAAACTGAGTTAGATGAACTGCTGTGGTGTTCGTTCTTTCGAGGTATAAGACAATTAGATATGAAGAAGACCACAAATTTGTCCAAAAGAAAGAAAAGGATTGAGAAGCGGGAATAACAGAATAAATCTAACACCAAAAGGATGACAGGCCTATCACCAAAAGGATGATAGGGAACACACACACAGACCCTTCCACAAAAAGGATGGAAAATGAGGTCAAAGACTGCTATTATCAACGAAGTAATAGGGCACACACGCACACAGACCCTTCCACCAAAAGGATGGAAACAAGGTCAACGCCTGCTATTACCGACGAAGTAATAGGGCACACACGCACACAGACCCTTCCACCAAAAGGATGGAAACGGGGTCAACGCCTGCTATTACCGACGAAGTAATAGGGCACACACGCACACAGACCCTTCCACCAAAAGGATGAAAAAAGAGGTCAACGCCTGCTATTGCCGACGAAGTAATAGGGCACACAACACAGCCTGCTATTACCAAAAGGATAATAGGGCACACACGCACACAGACCCTTCCACCAAAAGGATGAAAATGAGGTCAAAGCCTGCTATTATCGACGAAATAATAGGGCACACAACACAGTCTGCTATTACCGACGAAGTAATAGGGCACACAACACAGCCTGCTATTACCAAAAGGATAATAGGGCACACACACGAAGGCTGTCACTCACCAAAAGGATGACACACAGACCAAGGGTTTACGGATCGACGACACCAAAAGGATGACGGATCGAAACAAGTTACTACCACCAAAAGGATGATAGGAACTTCTTATTTGTGAGGACCAACACCAAAAGGATGAAGGTTAAGTTGACTGGACAAGGATGGCTACCACCAAAAGGATGATAGGAAGTTCTTGTATTGAGGGTTACCAACATCAAAAGGATGCAAGTTGAATTGAGTTGATTGGGTTTGGCTATCACAAAAATAATGATAGTAAGGCAATTGACAACAGGTCAAGTTTGCTGGGGATGTGATGAGATTTATTTGGAGACATCAACAAAAGGTTGAAGTAAAGAATTCAATGAGGAGAGCCCACGAAAGGGAAATAGTGAAAAATGGAGAAGGTACACAGCGAAAAAAGAAAAGGTAACCCGCCAAGATCTACGCAATCTTGTGCCTACGTATCTTTACTCGGACGAGAAAAAAGAATCAGGGTAGTCGTAGTTCGACATGAAGAAAATATTCAATGAGGAACGCCCACTGACTTGCTTAGAGATCACAACTTTAACAACAAAAGGTTGAAGACTTCATGAGGAAAGCCCACGAACTTGAAGAAAGTGCCCCTGACTGGGCTGAGGATTTCTTAAACTCTTGTCTTGAGTTTGGTCAACAAAAGGTTGAACCAACTTCGTGAGGAACGCCCACGGATTTCTTGAAGATGCCCCTGGATGGGCTGGGGATCGCTTTGAAATAACTCTGTGAAGAACGTCCACAGACTTGATGGAAATGCGCCTGCCTGGGCTGATGGTCATCTTGCAGTCTCGAGATTGATCCTGGATCTCACACCTGTATGAATGGTTGATTTTGTAATGATGTGCAATGCAAATGCTGACACGCGGAGATGCAAGTGCTGGGGAAGTATGATTGGTATTTTGGGTATGCATATGATGCAAATGATATTGAATGCGATGTGTATGATTTCGAATGCGATGTATATGATTGCAAACGGGAGATTGGAAATGTTTTGGATGTGCCAGCATGGTGGGCTTTTGGTAGTTACCAATGCGGATTGGACTTTGGGTGGTGGGAGGGATTTGATTTCTTCGATACTCAGTTCGTTGAAGGCATCATGATTGAAGCAGATGAAGATGCTTCTTGAAGCTCTGAGTTTGATGGCTTGTTGATGAATTGTGGGTTCATTTCTGAGAGAACCACAACTTTGCTTGATGGTCAGGGTTGCCTGAAAATGCAGAGGGATTTGCCTTCTGCGATGGGTCTTGCCCCAGTCTGAATATGGTAATGGTCTGCTCCTGGTTAACCAATTCTGAAGTAGTATGATTTTTGGAAGTTGAGCTTTGATGTGCTTTGAAATGGCTTGCCCCTGATCGAGCTATTAAATGATTTGCCCCAGCTTGTGGGTTTTGAGGGAGTCTTGCTTCGGGTTGACACCGCTGAAAGTTCAAGTCCTCTTTGATTGCCCCTTGTTGGAATTGCTTTGATGTCTAGCACTGATTTGCAATTAAAATTGCACATTTACAAATGGTAATCTTAATACAATGCTCATGCAAGTTTTGAAAAAGAGTCGTTTATTCGAGTGTCGTGACATTGTGAGACGAATGGACCGTTAGTCCAGACGTTGTGCTGATTTTGATGGTGTGAAGGATATAGCAAAGAGAATGACACCAATGCTGAGGATTAGCAAATATGGGGAGTCAGGTTACGCAACCTTGCAATAGTATGCTTTCAGAATAAACCTCGCCTCAATTAGGTCTTTTGAGGGTTGTAACGTGGTTTGGTTTATGGTTTATGAAACAAAGGATATTAGGCTCAAAGTATGATTTGTACCTACCCCGTCTACATGATGATCTCTAGTCCTACATTCAGTTAATTCTGCACATGTTTGTATTCCAAAAGGGTTGACGGTGTAAGAGTGATGGCTCAAGGTTTGCTCGAACTGGCAGTCACCTTATTTTGTTTTTGATGGATGTCAGTGGCCCTTTGGTTTTGATTCGGTGGTCACTGAGTCTTATTTAGTTTTTGTTGAGGATTCGAGGGCCTCTTTTGTTTCTTTTTATCCCTATCTTTTGCGTGGACTAATTTCATTTGTCGAGTCCATCAGGGTTGTCTTGATTTTTGCCTAAGTCTCTTTTGAGGTACTTGACTTAGTAGGCCTTTAATTTTTTTTTTTGGTTCATTTTATTGGAGGATAGTGACTGCCAAGTCATGGGTCTTTGATGAACAACCGTCATGTCTTTTGGGTTTTGCTTTGTGATTCGGGTGCGTAGTTGGGTTAACTGAACACTACCCTGCCCCAGGTTGAGTGTAAGGGTTTGAATATCCGAAGGAAACTACTACTTCTAGGCTCGAAGTGGTTTACTAGGGATTAACTCCTTGTCTCTCCAGTGTTTAGGGGTTGAAACAATGCCTGTACATCATTGGCAAGGTCTTATCCGAAAGCATACGACTTGCAATTATGGGTATTTCATTGTCATCATCCTCCATCCAATCATTGCTAAGCGACAATATGATAAAGAGAGTGAAGTGGAGATATATGTGTCAGTGATTTGCAATAAATGGAAGAAATGAGTGAATACGACATAACTAATTCAAAACGTGCATATTCACTACATTAAGAAAACCAAATACAAATAACAATGTTTAAAGCATACAATACTTAAACAAACATAAACAAAATACAAGAATGTAAATGGTGGAATGGCAACATGACTGCCTTCTTTGGGGAAACTTGAACTTGAACTTGACTTGAGTTGACTTGACTTTGATGTTGGCGCTATTTTGGTGGAGGCGGAGGGTTGTTTGTGACGCTTGGAGCCTTCCCATTGAACGTAAGGAAATTCGAGTCAATCATGTCTTGAACTTTGTGTTTGAAAGCTCTGCAGTCCTCAATTGTATGCCCTGGAGCACCCTTATAAAACTCACAATGAGCATTAGCATCGTAGTCTGGAGGGATGACAGTTGGAGGAGCTAGGTCCCTCAGAGCGGTTGCCTTCTTCTCCATCAATTGAGCAAAGATCTGAGCATATGATGTTGGCAGACGATCAAAGTCTCTATCAGACCTCCTTGCCCTCTGTTGATTAGGCTGACGTTGTTGAGCAGCTCTCTGTTGTTGATGTTGAGGAGGATACTGATACCCTTGCTGATTGTATGATTATTGTTGAGGAGCCTGTTGCTAAGGCACTGGAGCTTGAACAGCTGGAATAGCTGGATGGTCAGGCATTGGTGCATATTGCGCAGCAGCAACATACGGATACTGGAAGTATGGCATTTGAAAAGGCATTTGAGGAGGAGCTTGTTGTTGAGCTTGCCCCTTCTGAGCATGGACAGCATTTGTTTCGCCCTCTTTCTTTTTGTATCCATTGAAGGGTTTCTTGGCTTGGGACTGACTGCTAGATCCTCCTTGGACCTTCCCGCTCTTCAGACCTTCTTCAATTCTCTCACCGACGATCACCAAATCAGAGAATCCAGCAGAAACATTACCGATTAGCTTTTCGTAGTATTGGCCTTGCAAGGTACCCATTAAGATGTCAATCAATTCACAGTCAACAAGAGGTGGATGCACTCTTGCAGCTAGCTCTCTCCAGCGTTGTGCGTATTCCTTAAAGGATTCGTTGTCCTTTTGAGCCATACTCTAAAGTTGAGTACGATTCGGAGCAAGGTCAGTGTCGTACTTGTACTGCTTGACAAATGCATCAGCTAGATCATCCCAAGTGCGCACATTTCTACGCTCCAGCTGCATGTACCACTCAAGAGATGCCCCAGACAGACTGTCTTAGAAGCAATGGATCATCAGCTTTTCATCTTTGGCGTGGGCAGCCATCTTGCGGCAGTATATCCTTAAATGCATGTGAGGACAACTGAGACCTTTGTACTTTGGGAAATCTTGCACTTTGAACTTGGGAGGAATGACGACATCTGGCACCAAGCACATATCTAGAGCATTCAAAGAAGTTGAGTTGCGTCCCTCCATGACTCGGAGTTTCTCAGCCAGATCACGGCACATCTTCATAGCTTGAGAATCCTGAGCAGCAGTAGGATTGACAATTGGGATGGCGGCCTGATAGTTCTGAACCTCATCGTACTGATCTACCAGGTTCTCTTCAGCATGAGGGATGGGAATCTGAGTGCTGACAGGCTGGGCTAGCGGAATAGCTCCTATAGTGACTCCAGATGTTGGCAGTGGTTGAGATGTGATTCCTTCAGCGGCAAGAGTGAAGTTCATTGGTATCCCATAATTGATTGGATTGGGAACCAGAACTGAGAGTCTTGAGGTAGATGCTTGACCCTGCACAGCGTTGTTGGCAGCAGCGGCTTCACGTAGTTCTTCTTCCTTTCTGGCCATCATGATGGCTTCGAGAATCTGGTCGATCTTACCCTTCATGGAATCCAACTCTTCTCTAAAGGCAGCTTGCTCTTGTTGAATCTGCTCCATCATTCGTCTAGTATTGGCTCGAGTTGCGTACTGGTGTCGAGGAATCAGCTTGATTTACTGGAGAAGGAAGGAAGTTGAAGTGAGATTCTGAGGTTGAAAATTCAATGAAAGATGCACAACAGATGCAATGCAATGATATGATATGAGATGCAATGCACGATGCAAGATCTAGGATCGCAGAGTCAAACAGCTTCAAACAGTTCTGAGGTTGGCCGGAGGAACGGGTCAAGAACCACAACTAGGATCAAGAAAACCCACGGGTAGGTTTCTAAGACGGGTAGGTGCCTAGAGTTATGGATGTATTTCGAAAACATTATAACCAGGACGAAGAGACATCCGACTATAATATCCTCAAAACAATCTCGTCTAGGTGAGGTCTTCGTTTCTTCCCACGAGAAAGATTCCTCGGAGTCGCCCACTACACAACCATCGACGCACGGGTTCCAAATAAGGTTCTCAGAATCCTAGATCGAGGTCAAAAATATTACTGTCAGGAAGTAATACGTTCGAGGGATCTCATCTGATTGGGGAGTTCGCATTAACTCACATAGAATTAACACTACCAACCACCATGGGTAAATTGGGTTAATGGTCCTTGGGATCAACGACCCACCTCGAAAATATTACCACCATGGCAAAGATTCACCATAATAATAATATCTCCAAGGGAATCTACTCCAAGCGGTGGTTTTCGTTTCAACTCACGCGAAAGAGACCACGCAAGCCTACACTACACAACCACCATCCTAATCCTAGGGTTTTTCTCGACTCGGGTGTAGAGCCATCTCACAAAGTTCCCATTATCAGAACAACCCAACAATGTTACAAAAGGTAACACAAATAAGGAAATAGGAAAACAAGTACATAAGCGAACGAGAAGAAAAAGATAAACAAAGCTAAAGAGCTAGCGATTCAAATCAAGATAGGGTCGACTCTCTCTTGCATGGAGCAAATGGGTCCCCAGCAGAGTCATCATATGTCGCACCTCGAAAATTCATCGAAGACACGACCCTCGCGCGAAAGGCGTGGAAAACGGTTCGAACAGAGTCGCCACCGAACTTTATTTATCCCAAAAGAGGGAAAGGAAAATATCGAGAAAACCTTTAAGGACGGGTAAGAACATGGTCGTCGCAACCACACTCTGGGTTCGGGAGTCGGTTACGTGAGGGGAAGGTACGCACACCCCCTCACGTCCGTTGTACTCAACGAGAACCTCTTGATTCGAATCGCGATGCTCGTTAGCTAAGTTTGTTTATTTCTCTCTAAAATAAATGCAAAACGATAAGATAAAAAGGAACGATGCTAAAGGGGAAATGGGTGGTTTAAGGATAGGGTGCTCGGTAAGATCATCGCGATCTCGGGCCTACGTATGCTCATTCGGATGAGAATGAGAAATCAGAGCAATCGTAGTTCGACTACGGGAGGGGATAGAGATGGAGGGAAGGTAGCTCACCAAGATCATCACAATCTTGTGCCTACGTATCTTTATTCGGACGAGAATAAAGAATCAGAGCAGTCGTAGTTCGTGGTACGCCCATGAAACAAGGGAGAGTTGGTTGATTTTAAAGAGAGGAGCCAATTGCTTACACACGAGTAAGAGAACTCGCACCTAAACAATCGAAGAAAGATCAAAGACTTGAACCCCCATTTTTCACCTTGAAAAGTTTCAATAGTTATTAATCGTTTTGAGGTTGATTATGAAAGTCCACTTGACGTTGATTCAAGGGTTTATTGAGCGCTTGATTGATTTAAAAAAAAGAGTTAGGTTTGTTAAAGGAAGAGGCGTCAATTGCTTACACACGAGTAAGTGAACTCGCACCCAAACAATCGAAGAGAGACCAAAGACTTAGACCCCCATTTTTCACCTTAAAAGAGTTACGATGGTTGTTAATTGTTTTTGGAGTTTAATTATGAAAATCCGCTTGACGTTGGATCAAGGGTTTATTTGTTTATGAAAAGAATTTGATTGAAAAGGCTTGAGGTTGATTTTGAAAGTGGCTCGACGACGAATCGAGAGTTTGGTTGAAAAAGGTTTGTTTAGAAAATGGCTCGACGACGAATCGAGAGTTTGATGAAAAAAGGGTGTGAGAATCGATCCTAGTCCCTAGGGGTGCTCCTAGTCACGACGTCACGATGGGTGTTTTGAAAATGGTCTCGACGACGAATCGAGTATTAGTTTGAAAATGGGTTGTCTATGCTAGTCCCTAGGGGTGCTCCTAGTAAACAAACCACAATCAAAGCAATATTAAATGCGTACATCGGAATGGGAGAGGGATACATGTAAAATACAAGTGTTGACAGAAATAAATGGTCTCGTTGTAAGGTAGCCCAAGAGAAAGCCGTGTGTGTGCAAAGTGTCCTAAACTAAACCTTGAGCAAGCGTCGAGCAAATGATCATAATTAACAGTCCATTAATTAATTGTTTTTATGGTTTCGATATTTGTTAATTGTTTTCGATAAATGGTGAATAAATGAAATGAATATGAATATGATACAATATGAAAATATGTACAACAATAATATAATATAAAATGGGAAAGATAATATGGATATAAAATCGGTCTCGTCTTAATCGCGATTTAATCGGTAAATTGATAATCGAATTTTTGACCTTCATTGGCCCAAAATTGAATAAAAGAGTATGTGAAATGAAAATAAAATAGAAATCAGAAATTAAATAAGAAATATGAATAAAGGCATAAAGGTCTCACATTTATCGAGATTTAATCAAGAATTCGATAAATCGATCGATATTTGGTTTTCATTGACCTAAACTAGATGTAAATGAACCAAAAATGATAAAAATTGAAAATAACATGAAAAATAATAAAGGTCTCACCTTTATCGAGATTTAGTCAAAAAATCGACAAATCCATCGATATATGTTTTCATTGACCCAAAAACGAATAAGACTAATGAATAAAAATAATGAATAAATAATAAAATGAAATAAAAGTCAAAAATGACAATAAAAGAATAAATGTCTCACCTTTATCAAGATTTAAAATAAAAAAAATCGATAAATCTTGATATTTTGGTTTTCATTGACCAAAATGAATATATAATTGATAAAATGAAATAAAATTGAAATAAAATAAATAAAATGAAAAATAGTCCATAAATTGAAATAAAAATGAATAAATGGTAAATACCAATAAATAGAGATAAAAATTGAAATAGAAGGGGAGGCCTCAAATAAACCAAGATTTACAATATCAAGGTATTTTTTATATCATTGGCCCATAAAAAAAACCGAATCGAAAGTGAAATCGAAATCGAAAGAAATAAGTCACTAAACCATAAATCAAGAATAAGTAGTACATTTTGAAGAAGTATATTCAAATATTTTTTTAACAAAACAAAGAAATAAAAAGAGGAAAACAAGATTTAAAAAAAAAAAAAAAAAAAAAGAGTAATAGCAAAAGAAAATAGTGGGGTGCGCTGGGTTCTGGAAGGTGGGCGTGTGAATATAAGATGAATCATTATGGGCCTCACGGCCCATTCATCATAAAATGGTAAGTGAAAAAAATACGCAATAAAAAACTGAAAAAAGTGGTTCAAGCGGCTCAAACAACATCAGATCCAGCATCTCACACGAGTCCTCATTTTCCAAAGTGAAAGAAAGAAAAGGATGGTCATGGAAGCGCATTCGACCCAACCTTCTCCGCACGAATCGACCGTCTTTCTCTTTCTCGTTTGTGATTTGGGTTGGCTTCGGTTTTGTTCGATTCACCCTTCTTTTCGCCTCATCTCACTCTCTTTCGATTTGCTTTACGCTTCAGGTTTGTATCACTTTATCTTGAGATTTACAGTTTTAAATCGATTCACTCTTCTTCTCCCTCATCTTATTTCTCTCTGTGATTTTGGTTCTGGAATGGGTTGTGATTTTTGACTTGAAAAGGTTTAGTGGTGGTTTGGAAAGGTTTAAGGATTTATGGTGTTGAGGGTGGAGAGATTCGGAGAATGTTGAGGATTCGAAGTAGGAAGCCCATGACAGGTAGGACAAATTTGGGGTATGACATGTGGGTCCTTGTATTAAGCCCATGACGAGGCTTGGATGCTTCTAGGAAGCCTGTAGGTCCAAGCCTAAGAAAAGTTCAAGAAAGGTTTCACCGGGAATAATCCTTTCTTTAACGAACTGTTCTAGGGTTTGAAGAAATCAAAAGAGGTTTCACCGGGAATTAATCCTTGTTAGACGGTGTGGCTAGTGATCGAGAGGGGGGGTGAATAGATCACCGCTTGTAAAATACGGTTTTAAAAACCTTAACAGAGTTTTTGAAATATAGCGGAAAGTTTTGGTCCCGAATCGACTTCCGTCTATTCTGAACCGCTACCAAGAAGACCAGACACGCAAGTATGATGCTGGATTTGAATTGATTGATAGAAAACGTTAACACAGAAATTTCTCGCACTAAATGCACTTATCACAAATTCTGATTCCAATGAGTAAATCACAACAAACCGTTTTGTCAAACACTTGGCGTGTATGTGTTCTATGATAAACAATAGTGATGTTTCAATAAAAGGTTTTCTTGCCACTATTGTATCACGACACGTAAAACGTACTGCGCCAATTTGTATCACAAAACAGTTAACGAAAACGTAAAGGGAGATAGAGATAGAATACGATACGCAGAGATTTGTTAAGGAAGTTCCCCACTGTCGTCCTCGCGTGTGGGTACGTCTCCCTCTCAATTTCAAAAGAAATTGAGACCTTTTCTTATCAATAGTTGCTGAATTCGTTCTTACAAAGGTTACAATACCAAGACAGAATTCTAAATCCCTAGAACTTCTTCTTCTCGTATAGAACCTCGACTTGATCAGAGCTGGATCAAGAATTCCCCGCAAGACTTGCAAACGATTCACCGGTTCCACGACCTGTTTGCGAAACAACCCCGTTTCCAAACCCTACGCTGCGGCTGAATCCGTTCTGCAATCGTGACTAACAAACCCGCAAGAACAGTCCCGTTCTTGAAGGACAAACCAGTAGGTTTTTCCTCGAAACCCCCTTCACTCTTCAACCCAGCTAGATCCTTGATCGTTCCACTGACTCCACAGCTAGATCGTTGATCGTACCACTGAACGTTATCTCGTTGATCCTTCAATCCGAAGAACAAGAATGATTGTGTGTAATTGTTCTTGAATTGAAGAGATTGAGAAGATGATGAAGACGAAGTATCTTTCAGGTTTCTGAATGCTCAATCAATTGCTGCTACAAAGACCTCTATGACTTGTGTATTTTGCAATTTTCACTTGTGAATTCCTGCTTAAGCCAATACCTGCCACTTTGTATTTATACTAAACAAGACAGAACTGTTAGAATAAAAATTATGCAGAAAAACAGACTTTGGGATCGATGCCAGACACGTATGGATCGATGCCAGACAGTTTTTAACTGTTATGGATTGATCCCAAAATCTATGAATCGATCCCTACTGAAGGTGAACTGAAAAACAGAATTTCCATTAAATCAGGGATCGATGCCAGACACGTATGGATCGATGCCAGACAGTTTTTAACTGTTAGGGATTGATCCCAAAATCCATGAATCGATCCCTACTGAAGGTGAACTGAAAAACAGAATTTCCATTAAATCAGGGATCGATACCAGACACGTATGGATCGATGCCAACTGAACAAATTTAATTCTTTTGATTCAAACCTTATAAAAAGTGTTTCTAACAATCATTTTAAGATGAATATCAATTCCAATCATCTAGTATTGAATAAAGACAAACGCAAAGGCAAAAATCACACATATTCACATGTAGAATGAAGCACAACAAATCATACGCGCAATTTGCAATCATACAAAACAAAACCAAAATAAAGGATTGTCTCACAAACTCCCCCTTTTTGATGATGGCAAATTGATGTGTGATACTCCCCCTGAGTTTGTGCATACCATTCTGTCATGTCAACATCTTCTATACTTCTCCCCCTTTGTCAACATCAAAAAGAGGAAAGAAACAACAAAGAGAAGAACAAAGTAGCAAACCGCAGCATAAATTGATAACAAAGCTAACCATAAAGAAAGAAAGCTTAGAAGAATAAAATCACTCACAAAGAATGACCAATAAAGGGCAAGGAAACCATAAACAAGCAAACGGAAATAAGCATTGAAATACTAGGAAAGTATTTAAAATTATATAAGCCAAACAAATATAGTCAGAATATTCGAAAAATGAAACAACAACTCAAGCAACATGAAATGCAATGCTTATGAAACATGTTATGAAAGTGATGCTTAAGAATAGGTCTCAAATCAGATATTAATATTCAAACAATAAATGCAAAAGAATATACATAAACGAACATAGAGAATTTGTTCTAACATACGCAAACACATAGATCCAAAGAGTAGTAAAGAGGATTGATATTACCTTTGTTGATGTACCTTTGTGAAGTATAAGCTCACACCTTCTAAAACACAACTTATCAACCAAGGTGAGGCAAAAAAAGAATCTAACAAGCTTAAGATAGTAATGAAGACAGATCAAGAATCCCTAATTCACGACGAATGTTAAAGAAAGGTTCCGTTGCTAGTGGTTTAGTGAAAATATCAGCGAGTTGATTCTTAGTATCAACATGCTCAAACACAACGTCCTCTTTCTCAACATGGTCGCGAAGAAAGTGATGCCTAATCTCTATGTGTTTAGTGCGTGAGTGTAAAACAGGATTCTTAGTAAGATTTATAGCACTGGTGTTGTCACACTTTATTGGAATGCGTTTGAGTTGAATATCGAAATCTTGTAGTTGTTGCTTCAGCCACAAGATCTGAGCGCAACAGCTACCGGCTGCAACGTACTCAGCCTCAGCAGTTGACAATGCGACAGACACCTGTTTCTTGCTATGCCAACTGACCAGAGAGTTTGAAAATAAGTGACATGTACCACTAGTACTTTTCCTATCTAATTTGCAGCCAGCAAAATCAGAATCGGAGTAACCTACTAAGCTACAATCGCTTCCTTTTGAATACCAGAGCCCATACTTAGATGTTCCATGAAGATATCTAAATATGCGCTTGACAGCTTTCAAGTGTGACTCTTTAGGATTCGATTGATATCGTGCACACATGCAGACACTAAACATGATGTCAGGTCTAGACGCAGTAAGATACAAGAGAGACCCAATCATACCTCTATACTGTTTGACATCTACACTCTTACCGTGTTCATCTTTATCTAGATATTCGTTGGTAGGCATAGGTGTGTCTATTGATTTTGAGTCGTTCATTCCAAAGCGCTTGAGCAGCTCTCTGCAGTATTTTGTTTGACTCACAGCTGTTCCCTCATCAAGCTGCTTTATTTGGAGACCGAGGAAGAAATTAAGCTCCCCCATAAGACTCATTTCAAATTCACCCTGCATAACTTTTGAAAACTCTTCGACCAAGTGTATGTTAGTTGAACCAAAAATTATATCGTCTACATAAACTTGAACTAAAAGAATGTGTTTTCCTTTGTGCTTAATGAAGAGGGTGGTATCCACTTTACCTCTTGAATATCCATGATCAAGTAGAAATTTGCTAAGTCTTTCATACCAAACCCGGGGGGCTTGCTTAAGACCGTACAAAGCTCGTTTTAATTTGTAAACATAATCTGGATATTCAGCATTCTCAAAACCAGGAGGTTGTGAGACGTATACCTCTTCATTTAGGACACCATTTAGAAACGCACTCTTTACGTCCATTTGGTAAAGCTTAAAATCTCTAGAACACGCATAAGCGAGCAAGAGACGTATAGCCTCAAGGCGAGCAACTGGAGCATAAGTTTCCTCATAGTCTATGCCCTCCTCTTGGTTATAGCCTTGTGCTACTAAACGTGCCTTGTTCCGAGTTATCACTCCACTTTCATCAAGCTTATTCCTAAAAACCCACTTAGTACCTATGATATGATGTTCTCGCGGACGCGGGACAAGTTCCCAAACGTCATTTCTTTTAAATTGATTAAGCTCTTCTTGCATGGCCATTAGCCAAAATTCATCAATCAAGGCTTCTTTGGCATTTTTAGGTTCCACTTGTGAAACAAAGGCGAAGTGAGAACAAAAATTACTTATCTTAGAACGAGTCATGACTCCCTTTGAAATGTCTCCCAAGATGTTGTCAATGGGATGGTCTTTTGAAGATTTCCAAGCTGGTGGAAGGTCATTCACATCAGCTGTCCTTTCTTCCTTATCTTTTTCATGACTAGTATCTTCCTCCTTCTCAATGGGAGCTGTCTTGGATTGATCAGTTTCCGCAACAGCTTCCTTGAGTATGTCTTCTGTAGATACACCTGCGTCATCAAAAGAAATACCTTTGCCGACATTTTTCGGATAAGACTCATCAAAGGAAACATGGACAGATTCTTCAACAGTAAGTAAACGCTTATTATACACTCTATATGCTTTACTTGATTGTGAATAACCAAGAAAAATACCTTCATCAGCTTTTGCATCAAACTTCCCAAGTTTTTCCTTACCATTATTCAAAACAAAACACTTACAACCGAATACGTGAAGATGTGATAAATTTGGCTTTCTTCCTTTTAAAAGCTCATAAGGGGTTTTATTTAACATAGGGCGAATTAGAATCCTGTTTAGAACATAACAGGCTGTGCTAACAGCATCAACCCAAAAATATTTTGGCAATCCACCCTCATTTAGCATTGTTCTTGCTAGCTCTTCTAAAACGCGATTCTTGCGCTCCACAACGCCATTCTGTTGTGGAGTTCGAGGAGCTGAAAAGTTATGCTCAATACCAAACTTATCACAGTACTTATCAAAGAGATAGTTTTGAAATTCTCCTCCATGATCGCTTCGAATTGTAACTATTTTAGAATTCATTTTATTTTGGGACAGTTTTGCAAAATTCTTAAAAGCAGAAAAAGTTTCATCTTTGCTATGAAGGAATATAGTCCAAGTAAATCTAGAGTAGTCATCAACAATTACAAAACCATAATAGTTTCCACCTAAGCTCTTTGTCCTAGACGGACCAAAGAGATCCATATGGAGAAGCTCAAGAGGTCGTGAAGTTGAAATTACATTTTTGGATTTAAAAGAGACCCTTGTTTGCTTTCCCATTTGGCATGCATCACATAGGTGGTCTTTTGAAAACTTTATTTTTGGAAGACCGACTACTAGATCCTTAGATACAACCTTGTTAAGCAAATCGAAATTAACATGCGCTAAACGTCTATGCCAAAGCCAAGAATCATCATTCAAGGTAACTAGACATTTAGTGCTTGTTAAAGATACATCACAAAGATCAAGCATATAGATATTGTTTGCTCTAACACCCTTAAACACAACATTATTTTCATCATGTTCAATTATGCAACAAGTTTTTGTAAAAGAAACTTTGTAACCCTTGTCACACAATTGACTTATGCTTAACAAATTGTGTTTAAGTCCCTCTACAAGATTGACATCAGAAATGGTAGTGGTAGAGGGGTTACCTATACTACCTTTGCCAAGTATAGCTCCTTTGTTATTGTCTCCATAAGTAACATATCCCTTTTTCTTTGCTTTGAAGTCTATAAAAAGCGATATGTCACCGGTCATGTGCCTTGAGCAGCCGCTATCTAGGAACCATCTCCTATCTTCGGATGCAAGGCACTCTTCCTACAATATCAAAAGAGAGTGGTTGGTACCCAATTTTCATTGGGTCCAAAGGGGTAAGTGGTAACATGGTTGCCTTTTGGCTTCCATTGATAGATTCCTTTAGGAACAAGAAACCTCCTAAACTTGCATTTCTCAATGGTGTGGCCAGCACGACAACAATAATGACATAAACCATGATGATGCAATTGTTTAGTTTTGTTCATTGAATCCTTTGGAGTAAAAGAGTATTTTGCATATGGAGGATTCAATGACTTCTTAAACAATCTAGTATCAACGGCGTAAGTCACCTTGGGTTGTAAAGCTTTTTCCAATTTGACTTTAAGAGTATTAACCTCTCGTTGCCAAATATGACAAGCTTCACAATACCTAACTTTACTACATCCGTTAACATCAATATCTTTTGAATTTTCTGCAATACTAGCCTTCAAGCTTTCTAAATCTTTTTCAGCTTTGTATACTTTACCTTCCAAGAATGAAAAAATTTGTTTATCGGAAGATAATCTTTTGAAAGCATCTACAGCTTCGTTATGCAGTTTTTCAAAAGCGATTTTCAGTTCAGAAAAAGACATAGAGGAGACATTATTATAGTAGGCTTGTTTTACCTTCTTTTCTTCTTGTTTCTTCTTGTAGTAGGCATGGTCTTTGATGTGAGCCATAAGACATAGGTTTGCGGTTTCATCACTATCACTTGAACTTTGTGAGCTTGATGAATCGCTATCGCTTTCCCATGCTATATAAGCTCTCCTTTGTTTGCTGTACCGTTTAGGTGAATCCTTCCCTTTATCCTTTTTCTTCATAGGACATTCTGTTTTGTAATGTCCAGATTTGCCACAATTGAAACAAGATCCTCTACCTTTATGCTTCTTGTTCTCTTCCTGTTTTGACTCACTAGATTGTCTTCTAAACTTCATGAGGTTTTTGTCGGAATGCTTGTATCTATTCCTTCGAATGAATCTATTGTATCTCCTTACAAAAAGTCCCATTTCTTCATCATCCGAATCTTTGTCACTACTTGAATCATTGTCACTTTGCTCTTTTCTTGAGGACTTAGTGCTAGAGGCCACAAGAGCAATTGGCTTCTTCTCACCCTCTTTGTCTTTCTTCTTCTCTTTCTCCTTCTTACTTTTGTTCTCATACTTTTCAAGACTTTCTAGAGCTTGCTGATGTTCTTCCAGCTTTCCAAAAAGTGTTGTAATCGTAAGAGTCGTCAAGTCGTTGGCTTCCTTGATAGCTGTCACTTTAGGTTGCCATTCCCTGCTAAGACATCTCAGAATTTTGTTAGTAGCTACCTCATTGGAAACAGGTTTTCCAAGTGCATTTAATCGATTTGTAAGATGAGTAAACCTCTTTTGCATGTCGGAGATAGATTCTCCATTTTTCATGCGAAAGAGCTCAAACTCTTGATTAAGTGTGTTAATGCGGGACTGTTTCACTTCAGTAGTACCCTCATGGGCGATTTCTAAAGCGTCCCACATCTCCTTAGCAGTCGTGCAATGGGATACTCGATAATACTCATCAACACCAAGTGCTGAAATTAGTATATTTCGAGCTTTCCAATCACTCGACCACTTTTTCTCATCTTTCTCAGTCCAATCAGCTTCTGGTTTAGGTACTATGGCGCCAGCCTCATTGGTCATGGTTATTTGAAAAGGACCATTCTCAATGGCTGTCCATACTAGCCTATCCACAGAATTTATATGAACTCGCATGCAGTCTTTCCAGTAGCCGTAGTTTTCTCCGTTAAAGACGGGAGCTCTATTGTACGCCCCCTTTGGTTCAGAATCCATATCGTTACAGGCAGCCACAGAGCACCAGCGAACCGGCGCTCTGATACCACTTGTTAGACGGTGTGGCTAGTGATCGAGAGGGGGGGTGAATAGATCACCGCTTGTAAAATACGGTTTTAAAAACCTTAACAGAGTTTTTGAAATATAGCGGAAAGTTTTGGTCCCGAATCGACTTCCGTCTATTCTGAACCGCTACCAAGAAGACCAGACACGCAAGTATGATGCTGGATTTGAATTGATTGATAGAAAACGTTAACACAGAAATTTCTCGCACTAAATGCACTTATCACAAATTCTGATTCCAATGAGTAAATCACAACAAACCGTTTTGTCAAACACTTGGCGTGTATGTGTTCTATGATAAACAATAGTGATGTTTCAATAAAAGGTTTTCTTGCCACTATTGTATCACGACACGTAAAACGTACTGCGCCAATTTGTATCACAAAACAGTTAACGAAAACGTAAAGGGAGATAGAGATAGAATACGATACGCAGAGATTTGTTAAGGAAGTTCCCCACTGTCGTCCTCGCGTGTGGGTACGTCTCCCTCTCAATTTCAAAAGAAATTGAGACCTTTTCTTATCAATAGTTGCTGAATTCGTTCTTACAAAGGTTACAATACCAAGACAGAATTCTAAATCCCTAGAACTTCTTCTTCTCGTATAGAACCTCGACTTGATCAGAGCTGGATCAAGAATTCCCCGCAAGACTTGCAAACGATTCACCGGTTCCACGACCTGTTTGCGAAACAACCCCGTTTCCAAACCCTACGCTGCGGCTGAATCCGTTCTGCAATCGTGACTAACAAACCCGCAAGAACAGTCCCGTTCTTGAAGGACAAACCAGTAGGTTTTTCCTCGAAACCCCCTTCACTCTTCAACCCAGCTAGATCCTTGATCGTTCCACTGACTCCACAGCTAGATCGTTGATCGTACCACTGAACGTTATCTCGTTGATCCTTCAATCCGAAGAACAAGAATGATTGTGTGTAATTGTTCTTGAATTGAAGAGATTGAGAAGATGATGAAGACGAAGTATCTTTCAGGTTTCTGAATGCTCAATCAATTGCTGCTACAAAGACCTCTATGACTTGTGTATTTTGCAATTTTCACTTGTGAATTCCTGCTTAAGCCAATACCTGCCACTTTGTATTTATACTAAACAAGACAGAACTGTTAGAATAAAAATTATGCAGAAAAACAGACTTTGGGATCGATGCCAGACACGTATGGATCGATGCCAGACAGTTTTTAACTGTTATGGATTGATCCCAAAATCTATGAATCGATCCCTACTGAAGGTGAACTGAAAAACAGAATTTCCATTAAATCAGGGATCGATGCCAGACACGTATGGATCGATGCCAGACAGTTTTTAACTGTTAGGGATTGATCCCAAAATCCATGAATCGATCCCTACTGAAGGTGAACTGAAAAACAGAATTTCCATTAAATCAGGGATCGATACCAGACACGTATGGATCGATGCCAACTGAACAAATTTAATTCTTTTGATTCAAACCTTATAAAAAGTGTTTCTAACAATCATTTTAAGATGAATATCAATTCCAATCATCTAGTATTGAATAAAGACAAACGCAAAGGCAAAAATCACACATATTCACATGTAGAATGAAGCACAACAAATCATACGCGCAATTTGCAATCATACAAAACAAAACCAAAATAAAGGATTGTCTCACAATCCTCTTTGAGGAAATGAATTTCTTTGTGTATCTGTCTAAGTTTGGACAGTCTTAAGAAAAGTTTCACCGGGAATAATGAATTTCTTTGTTCCATATTGAATAAAGCCCAAAAGGAGGCAGACTGTATTAGGGAAGTTTCCTATGAGGGAACTAGTTATTGAACTAAGTTATGAGTATCCTACTGTTTGACTTAAGAGTAAACTGAGGATGACCTATATGCTGGGGAAACTCTAGATAGGTGTGCACAAGTATATACAAATAAGTGAATCAACAAGTATATATACAAGTATGCATTGAAATGATGTTGGGTCTTATACTCTGTTAGAGGCCCAAGTGTATTGTGATCGACTGTATTGATTATGATCGTGTGATTAATTATGGTTTTGAGAAATTGAAGAAAGTTTTGAGAGAACTTTGAATTTGAATTTGAATTAAAAGAATATTGTTATTTATTTGAATTGAAAAGAAAATTTAGGGCTTATAACTAAAAGAGAGGCCCAAGTAGTCTAAGAGCAGTTTCACCGGGAATAATGCTCCTTTTAGTACCAGTTTTAAAACAGACAGATGGTTTTGAAAATAGAGGTATTGGGCTTACAACTCAAGAAGATACCCATGGAAGTTGTTTATTGTTTAAAATAATTTTTTTGTACAAAAGATTGGGGCTTATTCTCAAGGAGAGGCCCAGATGACTTGTTTTGAAAACAGTGATCGCATTGCGATACCGAAAGAGATTGTGGGACTTATACTACAGCAGAGGCCCAAAATTTATTTATGTGCATATGGGTTAGGTCTTACACTCTATTATAGGCCCAAAAATGATTTTAAAAGAAAGAAGAGTGGGGCTTATACTCAAGAAGAGACGTAGATGAAAAAATAGTAGACGAACCGTTATTTTGAAAATCGTACTGGGACTTATACTATAACAGAGGCCCAAGATTATTTATTTACAAAGGGGTTGAGTCTTACACTCTATTAGAGGCCCAAAAATGATTTTGAAAGAAAGCTTGAAGATTTAAAATCAAGGAAAAAAACCCTAATTTTAAAAAAAATGCATTTTTTCAAAGAAAATTAAATAAAAATGATACAAAAATATAAAATATATTTAATAAACATGTTGTGAACTTTGTTAAATGTTTAAAAATAGATGTTTTATTCACATGAAAATTCAATTGGTTTTGAAAAATCAAGAAAAAGAATTTATTTAAAATGTTTTAAAAACAATTAAAAGAAAATTCTTTATAAAATTCAAAAATATATCAAATATAAAATATTTTTTTTGTTTTTTTTGTGGAGTAAAATATTTAAATATGAAAAAATTTATGTTTAAAAAATAATTTGAAAAAGAATAAAAATGAGAGAGATATGAATTTTTGAAATTAATTAAGAAATAATCAAAATTAATTAAAAATTCAAATATTTGAAAAAGGGCGCCAACGGCTCCTTTTTCTTCTTCGTGTGTGCCCGCCATGAACGATTTGCAAAAGATCTCATATCTCACTCAATACGCAATGATTTTGCATGATGCAAGCATGAAAATTGTTTGTTTTTAAACAAGGAATTCAATGGTACCAATTAATTACATTTCTTTTAAGTGTGGAGTGAGATATAATGTGAAGAACAGATGAACCCTAATTTTTGCAAGAACACTATGAATTTTTATACACGATAGATACAAAGCAATTGATTGAGGGAAAACACTCTACATAAGTTCAGAAACATGTTTGTAACTTGAAATTACATTTATGATGCATGGATCATGGAGTTTGAAGGGTTCAGGCTTACCTGTGCAAGAGGAATTGGAATCCTCAGTTGTAGGTGTTAAAGAAATGTTCTGATGATCTGGACAGCTTCCTTGGACCTCAAGTAGTGTGTTGAGATGCTTGGAATGGTTTGAAAACCTCTGGATTAGTGGGCACGTCTCCAACTGCTGATGGCTTTAGGGTGGGGTATAAACTTGATGAATCTGATGTTACAGATGTTGTTCAAGTGTTTATATAATCCATATATGATGTATGTGAGGTGTTAGAACCATTAGTTTGAGTTGAATTGCTCTCTATTTCAAAACACGATTCTGACTTCTTTGAAAATGGATTTTTGAGGTTTAAGAGGGAAATGGTGGAAAACATGTATTCTGATATTTTGGTGTGTTTAAATCAATCACAATTGACCTCTATTTATATTAGAGGAAGTTTGTTTTGCAAGGAATAGTTAATGAGGGCTGGTTCATCCTATTATCCAATGGATATAGCTAGGAGTCCAAAGTCTCCTCTAGCCATTAACTTGGACTGAGCTTGCAGGCCTATGGTCTTCTGATTCTTGGACTAAGCTTGACTCAATTGGATAGTTATAGAATGATACATGCCACCTCTATGCATCCTTTTAATGCTTCATGACAAACTTGAATTTTTTGGATTTGAAACTTGAATGCCACTTGCCTAAGAGATAGTGTCTTGACTTGCAAGGCTATATGTTATGATTCCTCTACAGATAGCAAGTTCATTGCATCTTATATGTTTGTCTTACATGGTGACAAGGTTTGCAAAGTCACCAAAACAACAAAATCGTGTGTTGTTGCTAAAACTGTCTTAGCAAACCAGGGTGAAAAATGCCATTTTGTGAGCCTTATAACTTCTTGCTCAAGTTGAATCATGGGAGGCTCTTGTACTTTTTAAAAACCCACAAATCATACTTCAACTTTGATGTTCGCATTTGGTCTTGATTCATCTTGTATCATGATGAAAAGTGCCTTTGAACATTGGTGTCCAAACCTGAAAACTTGGCAGATTTTCACTAAGTGTCAAGAATGTTCACTTCTTAATTTTTGTGGTTTTGGTCATTCCATAACTTGAAATCCATGAAGATTTGGAATGTCGTGTAGATTACAAACTTGTATTATGTAATAAGACCTATCATTTGAGTTTTGGATGGAAGAAAATGTTCGCTTGGATCACAAGTTATGACCTTGCAAAGTTGGGTAAAAATCACTTTTTTTTCATAACTTAGTGAAAATTTAAGTTTCTTAAGATTGCCCCTTTTGCAAGTAACCTCACTTTTCTTGATTTTTTTTAATTGATCATGGTCCAAATCATAAGTTAACATTGTTTTAGACTTGAAGAGGTCATATTTGTCAAAATATTCTCACAAGTCAAACTTGGTTTTGATCACAGTTGACTTTTTTTATCAGATGAATTTCAACCTTTGTGATCCTTTATGGAATCAAGCCCTTGGGCTAAATTGAACCTAATGGATGGATTCCATAGGTGTTTTAGAGTGTCTTGAATCATGTCCCAAGGTTTGAGATCATGTCTTGGTCAAAAGTCAAAGGTAGGGTTGACTTTTTCTCAGAAACCTAAGTTTGTGGTCCAGATGAAAGCGAGTCTTTATGTTGCTCATGAATCAAGTTATTTGTGTCAATTTAAACTTGTGAGAGGATTAATATACGATATTTGAGGTCTTCAAAACATTTCTTGAGGTCTTGGCTCATGCCTTACTCCAAGAGTCAACTTAGGGGTGAATTAGGTCAAGAAACCCTAATTACTGATTTTTTATGGATGCATTCCCTGAGGCTATTTTGAACTCATGATTGGACTCATGATGTCCCTTTGAACTTCTTGAATCATGTTTTGAAGTATTGGCTCATGCTCATATGAAAATTTCTCAAATTGTTGAAGGGGATTCTGATGAAACTTTCAGCACTGTGGTGAAACATGCGACCATTCACAGTGATTTCACCATTGCTTTCTACAAGTCCTGGAACATTCATCAGTTAGATATTCAGAAAGATTTTCTACATGGTGATCTTCATAAAACTGTTTATATGCATCAGCAATTGGGTTTCCGTGATCCTCATCAGCCAGATAATGTGTTCCACTTGCAGAAATCTCTCTACGGTCTGAAGCAATAACCTCGTGCATGGTACCACTGTTGCGCTGACTATGTCTCAACCATTGGATTTAAACATAGCACCTCTGATCACTCTCTTTTCATCTACTGGGGTGGCTCTGACATGGATTACATCTTACTATATGTTGATGACATCATCCTCATCAATTCCACTCATGGCCTATGGAAAATTATCATGGCGTGTCTTACCTACGAGTTTACTATGAATGATCTGGGACTACTGGGCTATTTTCTGGGTATTGTAGTGACCAGACATGCAAATGAACTTTTTCCTAGTCATAGAGCCTAAGCCGGCGACATTATTGCTCAAGCCAACATGGCCTCATGCAAACCTTCCACTACTCTAGTTGAGACCAAGCAAAAGTTCAATACCTGTGTTGGCACTCCATATGACGATCCTACATTATATCAGAGTTTTGTTAGTGATTTGCAGTATCTCACATTTACCCATCTTGACATCTCCTATATTGTCGAACATGAGTGTCTTCACATTCATGCTCCCTGCACTAAGCATAGGCTTGCATTGAAACAAATCATGTGTTACGTTTATGGCACCTTACAATATGGTTTGCATCTCTATCCTTCTCCCATTGAGAAACTTGTTTCCTACACAGGTGCTAATTGGGGTAAATGTTCCGACACCCGTCGATCTACTTCAGGTTATTGAGTTTTTATTGGTGATAACCTAATTTCACAGTCTTCCAAGAGACAACCCACACTTTTTCGTGCTAGTGTAGAGGCTGAGTATTGGGGTGTTGCTAATGCGGTTTCAGAATCATGTTGGCTCCGTAACCTTCTCTTGAAGCTTCAATATCCTCTATTACATGCTACTCTTGTATACTGTGACAATGTTAGTGCTATCTACCTATCAGACAATCATATTCAACATCAGTGTACAAAACACATTCAGATGAACATATACTTTGTTCGGGAGAAGGTCGCTCGTGGTAAAGCCCACATTCTTCGTGTTCCTTCCCAATACTAGATTGCTGATATATTCACCAAAGGTCTTTCTATAGTTCTCTATGATGATTTCTTGACCAGCCTAAGCATTCGTCAACTTCCAGCTGCGACTATTGGGGGGGGGGGGGATACAATCTGTATTTATTTGTTACAGAATATTTGTATATAAATCTCATATCGACTATAGCATATATTTAACTGTAAATCTCTATATAAAATACAGTCTCCGTAGTACTATTCTCACAAAATTTATTTAAATATATCTCCCTATCTTACATGCAACTCCATCTAATAGCTTAATCGGTGGTGACAACATGGAAGTGGCAAAAACAAAGAGGGCTCCATGCAAAAATCTCCGCTATTCAAAAGATGTTGCTATAATAGTGGTTGCGTTTAGAGATTATTAAAAGTTTTATGAAATACTCTTTTATTCATTGAGTTTATATAAAATCATTTATATTTTTCTTATTTAGTGTTGAATTGTTGGAAGTAATGTCTAACCTGCACAATTAATTGACTCATTTTGATTGACTACACATTTAATTTAATAATTGTATGGTAAAAATTAGATACTTTTCTATATTCAATTTGCTTGATTCGATACACTAGAAAATGATCGTTTCATTCATATCCTAAACCTTCCAAAAAAATTTAGATATGATACATTGATAAAAAAAAAAAGATAAGAATTTTTATAAGGAAAAACAAGTCTTCTGAAACGTGTGAAAAGGGCAAAAGAATTTTTATAAGTTAGAAAATTTTGCAGAAAAACCAAGTTGTAAGTTTCCTTGCATGCAGTTTTAGAAAGTGGTTACTTTTGGTGACATTATATTCTACAAAATAAAACATACAAAATAACAAGGTATAAGCTATTAGATTTAGTGACATTAGATTTAACTATAGTAGTATTTACGATACTGCTAGTTAAATTCATTTTAATTTTATATACAGATTATTAATAATTTATTATTATAAAATATCCAATCAATTTATGTTAGGATTTAAAAGAATAAATAAATCATGTGAAATCCTTTTACTTATTTCTTTATTTATATATTTAATAATACTCCCAACATGAAATCATCAACTAATACTACAGCCTCTAAATTTGTCGACCCTTGGTCATTATATTCTTTCCACATATTGGGAAAGATCAGGCCTTGATAAAAACAAATTATGAAAGACGACTTGACCTTTCATACAAAAATGCTAACAGACAACTTGACTTGCGTGAAAATTGCTTTATATATATATATTAGTCTTTGGAAATTAGTATTTGAAAATTGCGTGAATTTTGGACCATTAATTTTTTTGAAAAATTGAAATTTCATTAAAGAATGAAATTTCAACTCAACATCATAGTCAATAATTTCTACTTACCAATTTTATAAATAGTTCTAAAGACCAAACATTATCTTTTCCTAAAAAATTATACACACATCATAGAAAGTTCTTATAGAAATAAGGTTGTCACTGATAGATTATACTTCTAGCTACTATAGATCTAAATTGCAAAGGAAGAAGACAACATAAAATAAAGCTTTTCTTGTTTCATAAAATCTTCAAGTCCCAACACTAAAGCTTAAATACTTAGGGTTTTCTAAACAATTGGGCCTAAGTAAACCTGAATAACCCAATACAAAAACAAGTCTAAAAGAAATAATAATAAAACTGAAAATATTACTTAATAAAAATAATAATCTTGGAACCATTTGGGCTGTTGGACTTTACGATTGGGCTTAAAATTATATCTTCTAACAATACTCCCGGGCCCCATAAGAACCTTGTCCTCAAGGTTCAATGTAGCGCTGCCACGTGTGCGTTGGAGAAGGCCGAGTGGAGAAGGATTTGAGACGTTGGGCTGATGGAGGGATAAAGGTGGTATCACATGGGTATCATAAGGGTTAAAGGTTGGCGTGGCGCTCGAGGCAAGGGATGGCACATGGTTTTGTGGATAAAGTAAAGAGGAAATGGTTTTGTCAGACTGTGATGGGGCATGCGTGATGGGAGTAGGTGAAGGGTGGAGTGGGTTATTTTGAATGGTTGGAAAAAGAGAGTTTCGTGGGAAAGAGTGAGGGTTGGGATACAACTGTTTGCACATGTGAAGTAGGAGGGGGCACGTGGTTATGTATGTGGTGTGTGGTGAGAGCAGACTTAGACACGTGGTTGGAGATGAACGGCTGGGATGATACGTCTGTTGGAAGTACACAAGCACTCGTTGGAGCTACTTGACTTAAATTTTGCAAGTCATTAACACTTGCACTTTGCTTTGTGAAACAGAAATTTGGCAAAGAGTATGACTTTCCCAAACCCACTTGTCCTCCAAAACTCAATTCTTCTTCTTCCAAACTCGCCTCCTTTGCTTCCAAACTCGCCTCAGTTTCTTCCAAACTCATCTCAGATAGTTCTAAACTCACCTTTGTTTGTTTCAAACCCTCCTCTTTTTCTTTCACAGTCGAATCCGGAACTTGAAATTTAAGTTGTTGTTGGGGTTCAGTTCTGGGTTTTTCGTCGCCTTTAAAAAAATTTGCAAAGTCAATGGCATGTGCAGAAGAAAAATAAGGTCGTAACTGAGAAACATGAACCACTGGGTGGATCCTTGAAGAAAGTGGTAGATCTAGCTCGTAGGCAACTTCACCGATCCGGCGCTTCACTTGGAAAGGACCAAAAAATCGTTTTGAGAGTTTCTGAGAAGTTCTTCGACTAACAGTTTGTTGTCTATATGGTTGAAGATGGAGGAGTACCAGATCACCCACTTGAAAGGTAAACGCCATTCTTTTCTTGTTCGCTTGCTCTTCCATTTTGGATTTACTTTCTGCCAAGTTCCTTTTTAACTCAGATAGGATTTTGTCTCTGTCTTGCAAGGTGTTGGCTAAGGAGGGCAGTGCGACTGAACCCGAGATGAAATCCGGTATGGAGGGGGGAGATCTACCATAGAGAGCTCGAAAGGGAGTCATTTGTATCGAAGTGTGAAACGAGGTATTGTACCAGAACTCAGCCAAGTGAAGAAATATGTACCATCGTCGTGGTTGGTCACTTGTAAAACATCGAAGGTACGTTTCCAAACTCCTATTAACAACTTCAGATTATCCATCTGTTTCTGGGTGATATGCTGAGCTGAATTTTAAAATTGTTCCATGCAGTTTGAAGAACTCCTTCCAGAAATGGATGAGGAAGAGCGGATCACGGTCAGAAATTATGGTCTTAGGAACTCCGTGAAGTCTGAAGATTTCGACAGAAAACCGAGCGGCTAGATCCTGAGCTGAAAATTTTGTTGGAAGAGCAATGAAGTGGGCGTATTTGGAAAGGCGGTCACATACAACCCAAATGACAGTATGGCCGAATGAGTTTGGAAGGTGCATGATGAAGTCCGTAGTAATGTCCTCCCAGACCTGAGTTGGAGTTGGCAAGGGTTGAAGTAAGCCTTTCTTTTTCTGTGTTTGACTTTTATTATGCTGGCAAGTTAAGCAATGTTTAACAAAATGTTTGACATCTTTGTAGAGACCAAGCTAAGCGAAAGAGGTAGCTACCCGTGCAGCAGTTTCTTTAACGCCTGAGTGACCTGCAGTAGGCGTGCCGTGGAATTCAAAAATCAGAGCTTTTCGGAGATTCGGCAGTGTAACACGGTGGTTTGAACTGACTTTTAAAATGTTGCGGTAAGCAAGAGTCGCCGCCGACTTTTATTTTATCCAATAAAGAAAGGAATAAAAGAAAAGGAATGACCTTTTTTAAAAAATTTTGAGTTCGGGGGGGTAAGTTATACAAAAGGAAGGTACGAGCACCTTTTGTATCCATGGTTATCCATGGGCTCTTAATTGCTTAGCTCACTTTACTTTGTTTGAAAAATAGTGTAGTGTGTGATTAGAAAATATTTTCGTAAAGACTTAAATTTGTAATGATCCTCGTATGGATTTATACAAAGTGTTTAGCTTTGAAAAAATGTTTGCAAAAATGTGAGGTGTAAAGAGTGTTTTTTGAAAGGAGTGAGTAAGCATTTAAGAGTTACTACCCTAAGTTGTAGGTCTTTCTTGTTGTTTCTTTCCTTTAGGGGGTAAGACTGTCCTTACTATTAGTGAGTAAGTAGTCTTTACCTTGGATGTTAAAGGGACGAGTGTAGGGTCATCGTATGGTCATAGAAGGCAACTTGTAGGGGTATCTTAGTAATTTGAAGGGACAATCATCATTTTTCCGTAGGGTCATCGAGGGACAAGATCGTTTATTCGTAGGCAACTCGAAGGGACTATGATCTTTTATTCGAAGGGACTTGATGGTTTTTATTCGTAGGCAACCTTACTAAGATACCCCCACGTTCGAGGGACTTGACCAATTTAATCGAAAGGCAGCGAAGAGAGGTTACCCTAGAGGTGTAAGTGTGAAGAGTGTGTTGATTCAGTTATTTATCTTGAATTAGGATTATTCTATGTCAGGTTTTAAGTCTTGCCATGCAAACCTTAGTTACTAGCAGTTGAATATGTACAAAAAAAATAAAGTGCGGGAATTTAAACCTAAGCTATTACATCCCATGAGCAGTTACAATATTTAAAAAAATGCGAGGAAATGTAAATCTACGCTATTACATCCTGTGAACAGTTACAATATTTAGGAAAATGCGAGGAATTAAAGTTCTAAATTACTACAACCAAGAAATAATGTTAATGTTTTTTTTGTTTTAGAAAAGAAAAGGATTTTAGGGTTAGAAGTTAAAAGATTTTTAAGGTTAATGGTAATAAAAAAATAATTAATTATATACAAATTAATCCTAAAGTCTTATTAATTTTAATTAAAACTAATTCTAAATTAATGTCTTTTTGTACCTTTTTTCTTTTTTTTTTTGCAATGATTTTTGAATAAAAAAAAAAGTCATAACTTTAATTATTTACAAATTAATTAAGTTAATTAATAAAAATAAAAAAAGAATCAAAAAGTTGATTAACTAATTAAAAAAACTAAATTCTAATTTTTTTTTTGTGATTTAATAAAAAAAAAAATTTTATTAAAGTCTTATTAAAAAAAAATTGTTAGCTAATTAAAGTTAGTTAAAATAATTATTAAAGATTAAAAATAAAAAAAAGAAATAAGAGAAAGAGGAGAAAAATATGAAGAAAAAGAGAAAAAAGGAAAGGAGGGCGCTGGGATTTGAACTCAGGCCCTCAGGGTAATTCGCTGAGGCCTCCACCACTGGGACAAGCGCGTGCTTGTGTTATATGAACGAAACAAATAGAATAAATATTAAAACCACATCAACTTCAATCAGCGAACCAGATCGCGCCACCTCATAATCTTCTTCGTTGTCCTGGCTGCAATTTTACTACGAAATAGCTGCGGATTGGCTACAATTTTGCTACGATTTTCACTTGTAGCTAAAATCTGCAGAAATTCCAACTTCAAAAAAACGCAAATTAAATGAATAAATCATACATATTCCTACTAATTAAGGTCCTAGGAGTTCAATGGTATAATTTTTAGGGCCTGAAAGTGCTTGTGGAAGGAGCTTCGAAGAAGATCTGTTTCTTGCCCTAATCATGGCAACTCACGCAACCTGCGGCCAAGCTTAACAAAAAGACATTAAAACAAACTAAATGATGTTTATGAACATGGTTATATATGAGAAATAGTTCAATGCATCATGAAATACGAAAACAAAATTTTTAAAGTGTGGGAGGCGTCCATGGTTGAGAGTCCATGCTCCACACGTTACCAACCTTCAAAAGGGGTGGAATGAGCTCCTGGGATGGTTTTGAGATGAATTGGACGTGAAAAAGTCGTGAAAACTTGCTATGAAATGTTTTTTTTATGATTTTTCTAGTTTTACCTTTCTTTGAAAATATTTTTGGATTGCTTGATGTGATTTTTTCGTGCCTTTAGGTTTGGATATGGTCATGTATTTATAGGAGAGGAATTAGGTCAATAAGTTCCATGGGCTTGGATCAAAACTTTAATGATATTGAATGGTGTTCAAAACTTACCATTTTCCCATTTTGGCCATCCAATCTTCCCTTAACAATTTTGCATGAATTTAAATCAGATAATATGTTCATAAACCTCAATATTTGATTCCATAATCAACCACAAATCAAATATCTTGATTTTCTTATATTTATTGTGATTTAAATTGAATTTAAAGGATTTAAATCCAATAAAATATGGAATAAATAATAAAAAATCAGAAAATGTGATCAAATGGTCGTGGGCCATCTTAAAATGAAGTTTAGGTTGTCACCAAATGGGCCCTTTTGGCAAAAAGTGGAGTTTGGCCATTATTTGCTTTGTGCACCTCCTCAAAATTGTCCAACTTTGACAATGCGATAACTTCCTCAATTTTTTATCATTTGGATGTGTTCTTGGACTTTTAGAAACCTCAAGATGTCCTCTAATCACTCCTTTTGGTCCCATGTCAATTTGATCTCCCATGTTCAAGTTATGAGCTTTTGAAAAAGGTTGACTTTTGTTGACTTTCAAAATGACCTATAATGTCTTGGCTCATATCTCCCGAATGAAGCATTTCTGGACTTGGCTTGTGAGACACAAAGTTGTAGGGAATTAAATTTCCTTCAATATGGGCTTTGGTTGAGGAATTTTTGATGAAGTATGTGGAAGTTATGCCTGGTCAAAGTACAGTTGACTTTTCCTATAAAAACCCTAATTTAGTAACTCCCGATTCTTGATGATTCTGAGGTTTCCTTGATGAATCATGATCGACCCTTGATCAAATGATGAATTTCACCCCATAATCTTGATTTTGACCAAAAATCTTGAGGTTTGACTTTGTGTTGACCACAGTTGACCTTTTGACCAAGTTAACTGATTTTGACTGTCTGAGCATCTGACTGACCAAACTTGTAAGGAAAGTCTTGAAACTTGTTATGAGGATTCTTTGAAGTGTATGGGACACCATGAAGTCCTTTTGAAGCTTTAGAGGTCCAATCTACTTTGAGAAGTACACAACCCTAGTTGGATTTATTGCTTAGGAGGAGGCTTTGTCTGATGAAACTTTTGAGTACTCTTGAGCCACTGAAGATCTTATGAATCACTAGGAGACCTCTTGAGGCATATTGTCTTGAATATGTGAGGGCAAATTTTGGGGTACAACAGCTGCCCCTTTTCAATCTTCTTAAACCTGAGGAGTAAGATTGGTATTTGTGCCGATCGGGATCTGAAGGTGGAAGAGGATTGAACAATAAGAACCCAAAAATTTGCACTCGCCGGTGTGCTCTGTTGGTTGATCGTATTGCTTGAATGGGCTTAAAAGATGCCATTCGAAGTGTATGACAGGATGAAGATGGGCTTATAGATGCCATCCAAAGTAACTGTTGATAGGAGTATCAGAATGAGTTTAGGTTTGACTGTATCTGAGGAATATACTAGAATGAGTTTGTGTCCAATTGTATCTAGCAGACGTGCTGGGAAATGCCAGAATGATTCTTATGCCTCGAATGTATCTGTATGATGTTCTAGAATGAGTCTACGTCTTGACTGTATCTATAAGGAGATCAGAGTGAGTCTTTTCCTGACTGTATCTGGGAGTCGTATTAGAATGAGTCTACGCCTGACTGTATCCAAAAAATTAGTATTAGAATGAGTTTTCGACCGACTGTATCTAAAAGATTAGTATTAGAATGAGTCTTCGACCGACTGTATCTAAAAGATGAGCTGGAATAAGTATCAGAATGAATCTGTGTCTTGATTGTATCTGAATTGTGTCTAGAAGATGTACTGGGGAATGTCAAAATGAATCTACGCCTTGATTGTATCTGAAGATGTATTGGAATTAGTATCAGAATGAAATCTATCTCTAGATCGTATCTGAACCGTATTTGGAAAATATACTGGAATAAGTATCAGAATTAGATCTTCGTCTCGATCATCTCTGAACCATTTTTTTGAAAATCTTCTGGGATAAGTGTCAGAATTAAATCTCTGTTGATTATCTCTGAGCTGTTGAAGTATCAGAATTAAATCTCTGGGTTGATCATTTCTGAATTGTTGAAGTATCAGAATTAAAGTTGTCCTTGAATTAGTATCAGAATTAAATCGTTGTCTCGATTATCTCTGCACCGTATCTAGAAGATGATAATGTTTGTCTAATTGTGAACTCACCTGAAAAAGGCAAAGTTAGTTTTATGCAATGTCATGATATATGTAATGCATTGCGTAATGATGCTCTTAGACTAAATGAGAATGTTACATGCGTTTTGTATGCGTATGCTATGATGTATGGGTATGAAATGTCGCTGAATAGTAACGTCTGATTGGGGAAAATAAATCCCTGACTGTTGCTAGGGATGGAGAAAGTAAATCTTCAGATCCTGTTTAGAATGACTCTACTGGGGATTCAAACTTCCCGTTTGGGAATATTCCGCTGGGGGTGTTTGACTTCCGCTTGGGGATAGAAGTATTCTGTCAGGAGAGTCGGTCGTTCGTCGTGTTTTTTATTGAAGGATTTGATTCTTATGTACCCTGACTGGGGATAAAAGAGATGGATAATCCTCCGATGCACTATCTGACCAAGTTTCGGACATGGGTGTCAACTTTTCTGGGGATAACATCCTTGAATAAATTCTACTGGGGAATTGAATTCTGTATACTACATAGAGGGAATAACCTCCGATGGGGATTAGAATTTCATAGGTTGTGTTGAGGAAATTTCTGCTGTATGCTGGGGAAATGATCAACTTCTTTATCTGCTAGGGGATCTGTGATCATGCCAAGCTGTCTATCGAAGATATGGCAGTGAGTCGCTGGAAGATGTCCCGATTTCTGTCTGAGGGTATACTAATTCTGTAGGGGAATGTATCTCTGTGGGGATGAGTTTGTGAAGATAGCTCAATAGAGATAATTCCATGGGGATTGCTCTGTGGGGATATTTCCATGAACTGGCTCTGTGGGGGTTCGTGGATATCTTGAACACTATCCCAACTCCTAGAATCTTTAGTAAGTGTTATTCCTGTTTCCATGTATATATATTTTTTGGTAAACATCAATCATATTCAAGTGCATATGTTCATTCAAAGTACCTATTGGACGTTTACACAAACAAAACAGGGAAAGTAAAAGAAATTTTTGAATTTGAAAATAGACTTGTATTGATTTTGGAATTGGCCTATAAATAGGCAGTTTTGTACAAGGAGACAGAAATCCTAGTAAGAGGAAATTGTCGTAAAATTGAAAAGGTACAAAGTGATAAACAAAGAAAAATAACTATGTGGAAATGATCCCATTGAGTTTCAACTCTGCTATTGCCACTATATCTTCAAGCATCTCATCCTTTGCTGTCGGAAGGAAGATGACTGGATTAATCTGCACCGTTCGAGCTTGATAAAACTAGGCTGGAAGCAGATAAGTGATCCAACGGGACATAGTCGTACGCTTTAATCCCTAACTTTTACCTGGACTGCCTTTTTAGGTTTTCAGTCCACCGGGATACCCTTTTTTGCTCAAGCCGCCTTTTCAGGTTTTCGACTTGCCGGGTGTACAGTTTTTTTGTATATAGATCCCTAATTTTTTCCCGAACCCTTTTGGTTCGTCGGGATGCCCTTATTTTTGCCTAGGCCAGTCAACCTAGCGGGTCTCTTTTTATGCGTAGTATCTTTTGACTATGTCCGCGTTCACGGGGTGCGGGAAATCTTCACCGTCCATAGTAGTAAGCATCATAGCACCGCCAGAAAATATTTTCTTGATTACAAATGGACCTTCATATATGGGAGTCCATTTTCCCCTGGGATCACCCTGTGGTAGTATGATACGCTTTATTACCAAATCACCTGCCTGGTACAATTGGTGCTTGACTTTCTTATTAAAGGCCTTGATCATACGCTTCTGATACATCTGGCCATGACAGACAACCGCAAGCCTCTTCTCATCAATCAAATTTATCTGATCAAGTTGAGTCTGAACCCATTCATCTTCGTCTAAGCCTGCATCTTGCATAATCCTTAGGGAAGGGATCTGAACTTCAACAGGTAAAACTGCCTCCATACCATAGACTAAAGAGAAAGGGGTTGCCCCTGTTGAGGTACGTACTGAGGTGCGATAACCATGAAGAGCAAATGGTAACATCTCACGCCAATCTTTGTATGTCACCGTCATCTTTTGCAAGATCTTCTTAATATTCTTGTTGGCAGCTTCCACTGCGCCATTCATCTTTGGTCGATATGGAGAAGAATTGTGATGCTTAATCTTGAACTGCGTGCAGAGTTCAGTGATCATAGTATTGTTCAGATTAGTACCATTTTCTGTGATAATCCTTTCAGGGATGCCATATCGACAGATAAGGTTATGCTTGATGAACCGAGCTACAACATTCTTGGTAACAGAAGCGAACGAGGCTGCTTCCACCCACTTCGTAAAGAAATCGATAGCAACAAGGATGAAACGATGTCCATTGGAAGCGGTAGGTTTAATCTCTCCTATCATATCAATGCCGCACATTGCAAAAGGCCAAGGAGCAGTCAGAACATTCAATGGAACCGGTGGTACATGTACTTTGTCAGCATAGATCTGGCATTTGTGACAAGTTTTGGAGTGATGATGGCAATCAGTTTCCATGGTAGACCAGTAGTAACCTGCTCTCAAAATTTACTTAGCCATTGTATGCCCACTGGAATGAGTGCCAGAAATTCCGTCATGCATCTCTTCCATAATCTTTTCTGCTTCCTTCTTGTCTACACAGCGAAGCAAGGTTGAATCGTGGTTGCGTTTGTATAAAATTCCGTTACTCAGAAAGAACTTAGCAGAGAACCTCCTTAGAAACTTCCTGTCATTGGTAGATGCCCCTTCAGGATATTCCTGAGTTTCAAGATATCTTTTCACTTCGTGGAACCAAGGTTTCTCTTCTACCCCATCAGTATCAACTTCATAACAGTATGCCGACTCGTCTAGTCTGTCAATAGTAATCCTAGGAGCCTCGTTGTCCCATCTGACTTTGAACATAGATGACATGGTAGCTAACGCATCTGCCAACTGATTCTCTTCTCGTGGAATATACTCAAAAGTGATTTCTTCAAAGTATGGAATCAAAGTCAACACATGTTCTCGGTAAGGAACGAGATTTGGATGCTTCGTGTCCCATTCTCCTTTAATCTGACTGATCACTAGGGTTGAGTCCCCATATACATTCAAGAATTTGATCCTCATATCAATGGCAACTTTGATACCCATGATGCATGCTTCATATTCAGCCATATTGTTGGTACAGTGAAAGCAAAGTCTAGCAGTAAACGGCGTATAACAACCCTTAGGAGAGATAATTACAGCACCAATACCATTGCCGAGTGCGTTAGAAGCTCCATCAAAAACCATAGTCCATCGGGATCCTAGTTCAGGTCCTTCATATAGTCCAGGTTCTTCATAATCAGTAACAAGCATAATATTCTCATCTGGGAACTTAAAATTCATAGACTGATAGTTGTCCACTGCTTGATAAGCCAAATGATCGGCTAGTACACTTCCTTTGATTTCTTTCTGCGTGGTGTACTGGATGTCGTATTCTGTCAAGACCATCTGCCATCTTGCGATTCGTCCGGAGAGAGCAGGTTTCTCAAATATGTATTTGATAGGATCCATCTTAGAGATTAATAAAGTGGTATGGGTCAACATATACTGTCTTAGTCGGCGAACAGCCCATGCCAAAGCGCAACAAGTTTTCTCAAGCAGTGAATATCTTATTTCACAGTCGGTAAACTTTTTGCTAAGGTAGTATATTGCATGCTCTTTTCGACCAGACTCGTCATGTTGCCCCAACACACACCCCATTGAATTCTCTAGCACTGTTAAGTACATGATTAGAGGTCTTCCTTCAACTGGTGGCATCAGAACCGGAGGCTCTTGGAGATACTCCTTGATCTTATCAAAAGCTATCTGACATTCGTCATTCCACTTCACTACTTGATCTTTTCTCAGTAATTTAAAGATTGGCTCGCAAGTGGCAGTCAAATGGGAGATAAATCTGGCAGTATAGTTCAAACGTCCCAAGAAGCCTTTGACTTCTTTCTCAGTACGGGGAGCGGGCATATCTTGTATAGCTTTTACCTTTGCAGGGTCGACTTCAATACCTTTACCACTGACGACGAAACCCAAAAGTTTACCAGATCTAACCCCAAAGGTGCATTTGTTTGGATTCAATCTCAACTTGTACTTCTTCAACCTCTCAAACAGCTTGTGTAGGTGGTTAAGGTGCTCTTCTTCATTCTGAGATTTTGCTATCATATCATCAACGTATACCTCTATCTCGTGATGGATCATATCATGGAATAAAGTGACCATAGCACGCTGGTATGTTGCCCCGGCGTTCTTGAAACCAAATGGCATTACCTTGTAACAAAAGGTGCCCCACTGTGTAACGAATGTAGTCTTCTCCATGTCTTCAGGTGCCATCTTGATTTGATTATAACCTGAGAAACCATCCATGAATGAGAATACCTTGTGCTGAGCAGTTTTGTCTACCAGAACATCAATATGTGGGAGAGGAAAGTCATCTTTGGGGCTTGCCCTGTTCATATCCCTGTAGTCCACACACATACGCACTTTACCATCCTTCTTAGGCACTGGTACCACATTCGCAACCCACTGAGGATATGATGTGACAGCTAGAAAACCTGCATTGAATTGCTTCATAACCTCGGCTTTGATCTTTTCAGACATCTCAGGGCGCATACGACGAACCTTCTGCTTTATCGGAGGACAACCTTCCTTCATCGGTAAATGGTGAACCACGATATCAGTATCAAGTCCTAGCATATCTTCGTAAGACCAAGCGAAAATCTCAACATAATCACGTAGCATCTGAATCAGTCTTTTCTTGACACGGTCTTCTAATCCAGCACCTATTTTGATTTCTTTCTTATCCTCCCCAGTACCTAGATTTATGACCTCGACTGGCTCTTCGTGTGGTTGTATGATCTTTTCTTCTTGCTCTAATAGTCTAGCAAGCTCTCCAGGCACTTCACAATCTTCCTCACCTTCGTCCTCGGCTTGGTAGATCGGATTTTCGAAGTCATAATTGACAATAGCAGAACCGTTATCAATGGGATCCAGAGTGGATGTGGATCTGCAATTTATCGCGTGGGTGTGTGTAAGAACACATAGCTATTTTGATGAATATAAAGTAAAAGAAAAGACAAAAGAGCGCAAAATTTGAATGCAACACGTCCATTGATTTATTGAATGAAAATATGCGATGAAATGACAACCCTAACAAATTGGCCATTGTGCCCCGGGCAAGGCACAAGGCTTAAAAGTTTTATTGTTCAAATTAACAAAACCAAACTTCAAAAATAAGAAAAACAGAAAATATCATTTACTCCCGACTAAAGGAGATAGGAATAATGTCTTCAGTCTTCCAATTGTTGAGCCCACTGCCAATGGTAGGAAAGATCCAACTGTCTAGATCACAATCACTATCAGCATCCTCCACAACATTGACCTGATCTTTATGAACTCCTTTGCTGGTAATGCGAATAGCAAGAGCACGACGTACAGCCCTCTGAGCCTTTGAAGTGAAGCCCAAACCAAATTTGTCAGACTTGTAAGGGATGTCAGGAAGCTGACCCCAAATGGTACAACCACCTTCTTCAACCACAGCTCTAGCATCCTTTAGGGAAACCATTGTAGGAGTCACTCTAGTAACCTTGGGAATAGTAGAAACTGGTTTAGCAATAGGAGCAGTCTGAGGAGCCAATTCAAAAGTTTGACAAGGAGTCTCGAGGAATTCGCCATCCATCTCAACATACTTGAAAGTATTCAAATGACTAACCATGTACTCTTCTTCACCATAGACGGTGACAATCTTGCTTTTCACGGGATACTTCAGCTTCTGATGTAAGGTAGAAGTCACAGCGCCGACCCCATGTATCCAAGGGCGCCCAAGCAGTCAGGAATAGGCAGGACGAATGTCCATTACATAGAAGGTAGAAACAAAGACTTGAGAACCCACTCTGATTGGAAGATTAACCTCTCCATGCACTAATCTCTTTGAACCATCAAAGGCTCTCACCACAACATCACTGGGTCTCAGCACAAACCCTTCACAGTCAAGCTTATCTAGAGCAATTTTTGGCAATACATTCAATGAGGAACCCGTGTCCACCAGTACATGAGATAGAGTAGTGCCCCTACACTCAATGGAGACATGTAGGGCCTTATTGTGGTTCCTTCCGGCAGGGGTTAGATCAGCGTCAGAAAATCCTAGACCATTATCAGTTGTCAGGCTAGCGACACAATTTTCAAACTGGTCGATAGAGATTTCCTGTGGCACATGCGCAGATTTCAAAAACTTCACCAAAGCCTTAGCATGGGCCTCGGAGCACAACAACAGAGATAGCATAGAGATTTTGGAGGGGGTGTGCCCCAACTGTTCAACAACATTGTAATCACTCTTACGGATAATTTTTAGCACTTCCTCCATTTCTTTGGAGGGATCTTCGATAATAGTTTCACCCGGGGTCTTTGTTTGGGCAGGCTCAACCACCGGTTCTTTGTCTCGAGTCTCAGCAATTGATTTGGAGGCAAAGATACGAACTGGAGTAGTAACAGTCTTCGGAGAGATTGCTGGGGAGAAAACTCTTCCACTTCGAGTAACCTTACTAGTCCCGACGATATTGTCGACATCGGGATTAGTAACTTCAGTAGTTTCATCAGTCAAAGGCTCTTGCTTGACACCATGAATGTAAACATCCGAACCATACTTCCAAGGGATGGCCTTGCTAGAGGAATATGGAATCGGACCTGGCATAGTAATAATCAGGGGAGCCACTCTAGGCTCAGCAGTAATCTTCACAGGTACCTTAGAGGTGATCCTCACAGGAGTTTTGGAATTAGTAACCACAGATATGTCCTCAAACTTTATACCTCAGGACAAATTTTCACATAAGTTCTCCATAGAAGGAATCTTCTCAAATAGTATAGTACGGTCGTCCATCAATCGCTGAATGCCCTCTTTCAGCTTCACACAACCATTGGATTGAGATGCACACTAATGACAGCTTTCAACGCAGCCTGGAAATAAACCGGCTTGCAGCAACTTTTTCTTAACAATTGATAGAGGAGTAGTCAAGTCAACCACAGTAGCAGCATAAGAATCATCAATAGCACTAACGGTGGTGTCATGATTTGGCATAGGAGCGGTAATCACATTAGGAGTCTTAGGGGGATCAAACTCAATTTCCTTAGCATCAATCATGTCTTGAATCTTATTCTTCAGCGCCCAACAGCTGTTCGTATCATGTCCAGGACTGTTAGAATGGTATGCACACCTTGCATCGGGATTATAGCTAGGAGCGGAGGTATTAGGATTCCTAGGAGGATCCCTCAAAGTAACCAACTCTGCCTTCAACATAAGCTGCAGCGCCTGAGCCAATGACATGTTGATCTTTGTAAACTGTCTCCTGGGTGTATCCTGCTTACGCTGACTAACTTGTTGTTGTTGTGGCGCCGGTGCAGAGATCAGAACTGCCCCAACAGATTAGTTGCGACCTTTCTGGCCGTGTACAACATTAGATTCCTTCTTCCCATTATGTGGCTTCTTTGTAGTGTTTGCAGATGTAGCCACTTGTATTTTACCACTTCGAATTCCATTTTCAACACGTTCTCCTGTCAATATCAGCTCGGTGAACCCGGATGACGAGCTTCCAAGTAGATGACTATAGAAAGGACCGGTTAATGTGCTCATGAACATGTCAATCAATTCTCTGTCAGCTAAAGGAGGTTGAACTCTGCTTGCGAGATCTCTCCACTTCTGTGTATACTCTTTAAAGCTTTCCTCAAAACCCATTGACATACTCTGTAGTTGCATTCGGGTTGGTGCCAGATTAGAATTCTACTGGTATTGTTTGTAGAAAGCTGCAGCCAAATCTTCCCATGTATGAATGTTGGTACTTTCGAGTTGATAGTACCATTCCAACTGTGCTCCAGACAAACTCTCTTGAAAGAAATGCACCCATAATTTCTTGTCAGCAGTGTGTGGTTGAATCTTTCGGACATATGATCTCAAATGCAGCTTCGGACAAGAAACACCATCATACTTAGCAAAAGTGGGAATTGTGAACTTAGGAGGAATGACAACCTCTGAGACTAGACCCAAATCCTCAAAATTCAAGCCGGGCACCTTATGGATTTCCATAGCTTTTAGACGTTCTTCTAATAGCTTATACTTCTCGTCAGCAGAAGGGTATTGTTCATCCAAATACTCTTCTTCCTCTCCATCGGAATATTTGTCAGAACCATAACTACTTTTTTCCTCAGTTTTAACACTTTGACCATCTTCATCCTGTTCATCATCTTGATCTACTGGGATCCCAATTTCCTTGACTTGTTTAACCGGACCTCTGAATCTCCTCCCCAGGTTGATGACGCCAGTTGATTTTCTTGCTTTCTTTTTCTTCTTGGTCAGAAGTGCTTTCAGTTCTTCTTGCCCCTTGGACAAGTTCAGGATCAGCTCTTGGAACTGGGCGTTCTGGGCCTGGAGATCTTTGATGGTTTGCTCGAGAGCCATGTCTTCTGTAATAAACAGCGAGAAGGTAAGAGACCTGTCTTAGAAACCTGCTATGCAATGATTATGAGATGTAGATATGCAATGATTTCAAGGACTTTAGAGTTTATCTTTGCAAACAGAAACAAAAGGAAAACTTTTATTAGTAAACTCGAAATTCATTTTTTTTATGCCTCTTGGGCTACAATGAAAGGAAATTTCAAAAAGCAAATTTAAAAACGCCTAAGGCCTAGGATTCGAGACTCAAGTCTCCCACGGGCGCTTCCTCTTTGTGCCGATGTAAGCATTGATGCTCTGCTCCTCATGAAGTAATTTTGTCAACTCCAACACCTTCTTCTCACTAGCATAGAACTGAGTCTCAAAGGTGTCTCTTTCTTCTTTCATCTGAACCCAGGATTTCTGCAGTTCTTCAAGATCGGTAGGCATGTCTGGATGGAGAATGACTTGAGGAACATCTCCCTCAAACTCAGGGTCAACAATCACTGGTCTGACAGCAGGATATGGCATAATAAGATCTCGAGCATGAGTGCGCACCCATCTGAGGTAAGGCTCCAAAGGAATAGAGTTCTTCTGTCCCAAGGTCCTGCTTTCAATCTTATACACATTATTCCATGCGCGTATAAACCTTTGACGGTAACCTTGAGGATCATCTTCATAATCGAACACAATACCCTGAATAAGCATGTCATGAGGACCATTCCTTCGAGCATAACCAAACTGGCGCAAGGCTTGCGAAGGATTATAGGTGATGCCTCCCCTAATGCCAAGGAGTGGTACATTAGGGAATTCCCCACAATGATCAATAAGAGTGAAGTCTTCAAGAGATCGGGCACACCAATAGATATCTGAATGGGAGAGTGACATTATCCTTTGAGACCACTGCAACCTTTGTTCATTCTTTAATACTGACCGGGGAAGGTGCGAAATAAACCACCTGGATAGTAAGGGTACGCAGCACATGAGAGTCCCTCGCTCCTTGATAGTACGAGTGTGAAGCGGGTGCAGAATATCTCTGAGCAAGGTAGGTACCGGGTTATGAGTCAGAAATATTTTGATAGCGTGCACATCTATGAGTTGGTCTGGATTAGGGAACAACACCAACCCATGGATCAACAAAGCCAATACCTCCTCAAAAGCATGGTAACTCATAACTCTTAGGAACAATTGAGCCTTCTCAATCAGGAACTTAGCAAGAAACCCCTTGACTTCACTCCTTGTTTCCCAATTAGACACAATGTCTGACCTCTTCAGATGTAAAGCAGCTGCAATAACATCAGGCTTTGGAACATTTTCTAGACCGATAAAGGGCATCTGATCGAGGATAGGTATTCCAAGTAACTTAGAGAACTCCTCCATCGTGGGCACCAATTGGTAATCCGGGAAGGTGAAACAGTGGTGCTTAGGATCAAAGAATTGGAATAGGACTCTCATCATGTCTACTTCGAAACCTGAGGTAACTAAGTCGAGTAGAAAACCATGCCTTTTGGTGAATCGAGAACCCTCGGGAACTTTTGAGACCAATTCTTTAAGCTGGGAAGGAACCCTTACAAAGTTAACTCGGATGAAATTTCTAGGAACGGAAGCCATGACCTGTAATCACGAATAAAGATAAACTCCTTGGTCCTTAAAATGGTTAGTGAAAATGATATGTTATGATGTTATGATGTCATGTACATATTAATAGTAAATAAGTAGCACACACAAACAAGTCATACAAGAGCCTTAGGTTTAAAGGCTTGTATGAAGTCCAAAGGTAAGTACCCTTCCCCACTGAGGTTTAGTTGGCTCAACCTGTCCTAGAATAGCAACCGGGTTCTAAAGGACTCATATCACGGATCTTTCTCAAAGGCTTTATTTTAGTGCGACACTCGAGTGGCCGACCAAAACATCCCGAAAGTCTGATCTCAATGAGCGTAGTTTCGAGTATCAACCAACTTCGGTCTAAATCCAAAGCCGGCCATCTCACTACCTTCTAATGGCCAAAGATGAGTTAACTAGGGTTCTAAAGACTGTGACTATCATATCAACCATATCGGTACATGCCGTATAGTCTCCATGATCTATTGTCACTTACCTAAGGAATCACTAGGTCCGGGTGTAGGACCTTTCACACAAGTAAACCCAAAACAAGGCCTATTGAAAATAAAGCACATAAGTCAAACAATTTTAAGCAAGTGGTAAAGTGATCTAACTCTAAGGTAACCCCTCTTTAAAATCTCCCCAGCAGAGTCGCCAGTTCTGTAACACGGTGGTTTGAACTGACATTTAAAATATTGCGGTAAGCAAGAGTCGCCACCGACTTTTATTTTATCCAATAAAGAAAGGAATAAAAGAACAGGAAAGGCCTTTTTTAAAATTTTTTGAGTTCGGGGGGTAAGTTATACAAAAGGAAGGTACGAGCACCTTTTGTATCCATGGTTATCCATGGGCTCTTAATTGCTTAGCTCACTTTACTTTGTTTGAAAAATAGTGTAGTGTGTGATTAGAAAATATTTTCGTAAAGACTTTAACTTTGTAATGATCCTCGTATGGATTTATACAAAGTGTTTAGCTTTGAAAAAATGTTTGCAAAAATGTGAGGTGTAAAGAGTGTTTTTTGAAAGGAGTGAGTAAGCATTTAAGAGTTACTACCCTAAGTTGTAGGTCTTTCTTGTTGTTTCTTTCCTTTAGGGGGTAAGACTGTCCTTACTATTAGTGAGTAACCTTGGATGTTAAAGGGACGAGTGTAGGGTCATCGTATGGTCATAGAAGGCAACTTGTAGGGGTATCTTAGTAATTTGAAGGGACAATCATCATTTTTCCGTAGGGTCATCGAGGGACAAGATCGTTTATTCGTAGGCAACTCGAAGGGACTATGATCTTTTATTCGAAGGGACTTGATGATTTTTATTCGTAGGCAACCTTACTAAGATACCCCCACGTTCGAGGGACTTGACCAATTTAATCGAAAGGCAGCGAAGAGAGGTTACCCTAGAGGTGTAAGTGTGAAGAGTGTGTTGATTCAGTTATTTATCTTGAATTAGGATTATTCTATGTCAGGTTTTAAGTCTTGCCATGCAAACCTTAGTTACTAGCAGTTGAATATGTACAAAAAAAATAAAGTGCAGGAATTTAAACCTAAGCTATTACATCCCATGAGCAGTTACAATATTAAAAAAAATGCGAGGAAATGTAAATCTACGCTATTACATCCTGTGAACAGTTACAATATTTAGGAAAATGCGAGGAATTAAAGTTCTAAATTATTACAACCAAGAAATAATGTTAATGTTTTTTTTGTTTTAGAAAAGAAAAGGATTTTAGGGTTAGTAGTTAAAAGATTTTTAAGGTTAATGGTAATAAAAAAATAATTAATTATATACAAATTAATCCTAAAGTCTAATTAATTTTAATTAAAACTAATTCTAAATTAATGTCTTTTTGTACCTTTTTTCTTTTTTTTTTGCAATGATTTTTGAATTAAAAAAAAGTCATAACTTTAATTATTTACAAATTAATTAAGTTAATTAATAAAACTAAAAAAAGAATCAAAAAGTTGATTAACTAATTAAAAAAACTAAATTCTAATTTTTTTTTGTGATTTAATAAAAAATTTTTTTTTTTATTAAAGTCTTATTAAAAAAAAATTGTTAGCTAATTAAAGTTATTTAAAATAATTATTAAAGATTAAAAATTAAAAAAAGAAATAAGAGAAAAAAGAGAAAAATACGAAGAAAAAGGGAAAAAAGGAAAGGAGGGCGCTGGGATTTAAACTCAGGCCCTCAGGGTAATTCGCTGAGGCCTCCACCACTGGGACAAGCGCGTGCTTGTGTTATATGAACGAAACAAATAGAATAAATATTAAAACCACATCAACTTCAATCAACGAACCAGATCGCGCCACCTCATCATCTTCTTCGTTGTCCTGGCTGCAATTTTGCTACGAAATAGCGGCGGATTGGCTACAATTTTGCTACGATTTTCACTTGTAGCTAAAATCTGCAGAAATTCCAACTTCAAAAAAACGCAAATTAAATGAATAAATCATACATATTCCTACTAATTAAAGTCCTAGGAGTTCAATGGTATAATTTTTAGGGCCTGAAAGTGCTTGTGGAAGGAGCTTCGAAGAAGATCTGTTTCTTGCCCTAACCATGGCAACTCACGCAACCTGCGGCCAAGCTTAACAAAAAGACATTAAAACAAACTAAATGATGTTTATGAACATGGTTATATATGAGAAATAGTTCAATGCATCATGAAATACGAAAACAAAATTTTTAAAGTGTGGGAGGCGGCCATGGTTGAGAGTCCATGCTCCACACGTTACCAACCTTCAAAAGGGGTGGAATGAGCTCCTGGGATGGTTTTGAGATGAATTGGACGTGAAAAAGTCGTGAAAACTTGCTATGAAATGTTTTTTTATGATTTTTCTAGTTTTACCTTTCTTTGAAAATATTTTTGGATTGCTTGATGTGATTTTTTCGTGCCTTTAGGTTTGGATATGGTCATGTATTTATAGGAGAGGAATTAGGTCAATAAGTTCCATGGGCTTGGATCAAAACTTGGATGATATTGAATGGTGTTCAAAACTTACCATTTCCCCATATTTGGCCATCCAATCTTCCCTTAACAATTTTGCACGAATTTAAATCAGATAATATGTTCATAAACCTCAATATTTGATTCCATAATCAACCACAAATCAAATATCTTGATTTTCTTATATTTATTGTGATTTAAATTGAATTTAAAGGATTTAAATCCAATAATATATGGAATAAATAATAAAAAATCAGAAAATGTGATCAAATGGTCGTGGGCCATCTTAAAATGAAGTTTAGGTTGTCACCAAATGGGCCTTTTTGGCAAAAAGTGGAGTTTGGCCATTATTTGCTTTGTGCACCTCCTCAAAATTGTCCAACTTTGACAATGCATAACTTCCTCAATTTTTTATCATTTGGATGTGTTCTTGGACTTTTAGAAACCTCAATATGTCCTCTAATCACTCCTTTTGGTCCCATGTCAATTTGATCTCCCATGTTCAAGTTATGAGCTTTTGAAAAAGGTTGACTTTTGTTCACTTTCAAAATGACCTATAATGTCTTGGCTCATATCTCCCGAATGAAGCATTTTTGGACTTGGCTTGTGAGACACAAAGTTGTAGGGAATTAAATTTCCTTCAATATGGGCTTTGGTTGATGAATTTTTGATGAAGTATGTGGAAGTTATGCCTGGTGAAATACAGTTGACTTTTCCTATAAAAACCCTAATTTAGTAACTCCCGATTCTTGATGATTCTGCGGTTTCCTTGATGAATCATGATCAACCCTTGATCAAATGATGAATTTCACCCCATAATCTTGATGTTGACCGAAAATCTTGAGGTTTGACTTTGTGTTGACCACAGTTGACCTTTTGACCAAGTTAACTGATTTTGACTGTCTGAGCATCTGACTGACCAAACTTGTAAGGAAAGTCTTGAAACTTGTTATGAGGATTCTTTGAAGTGTATGGGACACCATGAAGTCCTTTTTAAGCTTTAGAAGTCCAATCTACTTTGATAAGTACACAACCCTAGTTGGATTTATTGCTAAGGAGGAGGCTTTGTCTGATGAAACTTTTGAGTACTCTTGAGCCACTGAAGATCTTATGAATCACTAGGAGACCTCTTGAGGCATATTGTCTTGAATATGTGAGGGCAAATTTTGGGGTACAACAGGCAGGTCAGGTATAAACAACTTCTTTTGAAAATAGAGCAATTCATTGATGAAGCTGTAGTCTCTTTTATCCTCTGGAGTGGTGTATTTTTTTGAAACTAACTGCTGTCCTTCTGAATCATGTGTGTAATACTTCTAGAGACGTTGAATGAGAGTTGGCACGGGGGAAGATAAAGAGAACAACAATGGAGAGTCACTGTATTTTCTACTCAGTGCATCTGCTACCCGATTTGAACGTCCAGGTTTGTAAAAAATTTCAAAATTAAATCCCTGTAATTTTGAAGCCCATTTTTGCTGCTCTGGAGTTTAAATCTTTTGCAACAACAAGTTCCTTAAGCTTTTTTGATCTGTGTAGATATTGAAGTGATGTCCTACCAAATATTGTCGCCACTTCTTGATGGATTCCGTGATGGCAAACATTTCTCGGACATAAATGGAAGCAGCTTGCATTCTAGGAGTCATTTTCTTGCTGAAGAATGCGATAGGGTGGCCTTCATGGGATAAGACAGCGCTGATGGCAACTCCAGATGCATCAGTATCTAGATCAAACTGTTTTGTAAAGTCCGACAATGTTAGCACCGGCATTTTTGTCATTTTCTTTTTTAGCTCTGTAAAGGCTGAACTAGCCTATGTACTCCAAGAAAACCTAGTGGAACGCAAAAGATCGGTGAGAGGAGCGGCGAGAGTGACGTAGTTTTTGACAAATCTGCGATAGAATCCGGTGAGCCCCAAAAATCCTCTAAGTGCCGTGAGTGAACGAGGTTCAGGCCAGTCCAACACTGCCTAAATCTTTTCCGGGTCTGGTTCAACACAACCAGCAGCAATAACATGTCCTAGATAGCCAACTTTCTCCACTGCAAAGACACATTTTAACAATTTCGCAACAAAACAGTGAGATAATAAAAGATCAAATACAACCTGCAAATGAACTAAATGATCATTAAAAGTAGCACTGTAAATCAATATATCATAAAAAAAAACCAATACAAACTTGCGTAAGTATGGTCTTAGAAGATCATTCATAGAGGACTGAAAGGTAGAAGGGGCGTTAGTGAGCCCGAAAGGCATTACGAGGAACTCGTAATGACCGTCAAAAGTGCGAAAAGTTGTTTTATGAGTATCTTCCGATGCAAAGCGGATCTGATGGTAACCAGATCGTAGGTCTATCTTAGTGAAAATTCTAGGTAACCCAAGCCCATCCAAAAGTTCATCAATGGTGGGTATAGGAAATCGGTCTTTAATAGTCACAGCTTAAGAGTGCGATAGTCGACGCAAAAATGCTAAGTTCCATCTTTCTTTTTAACAAGTAGGACTAGAGAGGAAAAAGGGCTGTTACTTGGAGTGATTATGCCTTCTTGAAGCATGTCTTGGATAATTGTGGTCATGGCAGTTTTTTGGGAATGGGGGTATCTATAAGGTTTAACATTGATAGCAGGGGTATTGGGAAGTAAAGGAATATGATGGTCATGAGGTCTTGCTGGTGGGAGGCCACAAGGTGGTTGAAAATTTTTGGAAAATGTGTTTAGTATTTTTGAGATGGCTGGGTGAAGATTGTGGGGTAAGTTGGCTGGAGTAGAAGGTGGAGTTGGGGTAACGGATGAAGGGTGGTCAAGCTGCAAAAAAGTCATTAGGTGAAGGGAAGCAATGGACTTAGTATGAAGGAGGTGTTTGAGTTGGTGGAATGTAGTGTGAGTGGGACTGGTGGATGGGTCCCCTTTAAGAGTTAAGGGTGAATTCTGGTGTTGGAATGTTATGGAAGGAATTGAGAAATCAGCTTGTATTGTTCCGAGTGTTCTTAACCATGCCATTCCTAGAACAATGTCAGCTCCCTCTATTGGTAAAAGATAAAATGATAGGTTGAAAGGTTTCTCTTGGAGGCAGATAGGAACATTGTTGCAAATCCCTTCGCATTGCAAATGGGAGCCATTTCCCACCATAAATGAGAATTGGTGTGTTGGTTTAATCTTGAGATTTAAGTGTTGGGCAATGCGAGGCTGCATGATATTATGTGTGCTGCCTGTGTCCACTAAAACCATGATAGGTAATCCTCCAATAATGCCCTTGAATTTGAGTGTTTGAGGAGAAATCTGACCAGTTAGAGCCTGTGGGGATAGCTGAAAATAAGTATCATTGAGGTCCAACTCAGCTTCCTGTTCGTTACTTTCAGTAATAGTAGCCTCCTGTTATGTTAAATCATCATCAGTCATTAACAATAGAAACCTGCTAGTGGAACACTTGTGACCAATTGTGAACTTTTCATCACAATTAAAGCACAACCCTTGAGCTCTGCGTTCTTGTAATTGTGATTGGGAAAGACGTTTGATAGGTAGTTTGGTGTTTGAAGGAGTGGATAGTGGTGCTGTTTGGGAGGTGGAAGTGTTGTTGGTTTTGATGGGTGGTGTTGATGTTTGGTTGAGTGTATATTTGGGGTAGGAATTGGGAAAGGGCTTTGAGAATTTTGATTTGGCATCTTTAAGTTTGGATTCAATAAGTTTGGCTAGCCCTATAGCTTGTGAAATGGAAACAGGCCTATGAATTTCCATTTCATTTATGATTTCTTTAGATAAACCAGAAATAAAACAATTTAAAATAGCTTCGGGTGGTAAGCCAACTACTTGATTTCCCAAATTTTCAAATTGAGTTTGATATTCCACAACAGACCCATTTTGTTTAAGTTTGAACAGCTCAGCTTGATGGTTGTTATAAGTGGATGGTCCGAAACATAGTTCTAGGGCTTTTGTAAATGAGAACCAATCACTTAACAACTGACTTTGATGCATCCATTTAAACCAACCTAAGGCATCACCTTTCATATAAAAAGCAATCAAAGATAAACGATGCTCTGGTGGTAATTGATAAAAGTTAAAAAATTGTTCAGCCTGAAACAACCACTCCAAGGGATCAGAACCATCAAACATAGTAAGTTCCAATTTTGGGGTCCTAAAAGGGGGCAATGGTGTGATTTGTGGCATGTGTGGGTAAGGGATTTGGGGAAAATATGGAATATTATAATTTGGTGTGGGTGTAAAAGGTGTAGGAGATGGTATGTAGGGTGGGTAGAGAGGTGGTGGTGGTTGCGCAGCGGTGAGCCGTGTGGCTGCTGTGGCAGTAGGTTGTGTGAAGGGTGTAGAAAAAGAAACTGAGTTTCTTATGGGGGTGTTCGTGGGACTAAAAATATGGGTAAGGGTTTGTGGTGAGGTATGCACATCAGCAGTAGTGTAAGGTTCATGAGTGATACTTGAAGAAGATTCTGCGGCGTGAGCAGTAGCGGCTGCGTGAACAGTAGCGTTTTGCTGGGTTTCTTTTTGATTTGAGAGTTTGGTAAGGATGGACATGATAGATTCATGTCTAACATCAGCAATATTCTTCTCATTATCCATACGCGTGTGAATTTGTCCAAGTTGTTGTTCCCATTCGGCTGCAGCTGAATCAAAACGAGCATTCATTTGAATATGATTCTCTTGTAAAGCATTATCAAGCAACAGCTGTGTGGTATGAACAGCCTCTTCAACTATTTCACGGGAATATGCTGTTTGGGGTTTTGGGGGAGCCATGAGTGTAGAATGAAAGCACCAATGATAGATTCTACTTCTAGCTACTATAGATCTAAATTGCAAAGGAAGAAGACAACATAAAATAAAGCTTTTCTTGTTTCCTAAAATCTTCAAGTCCCAACACTAAAGCTTAAATACTTAGGGTTTTCTAAACAATTGGGCCTAAGTAAAACTGAATAACCCAATACAAAAACAAGTCTAAAAGAAATAATAATAAAACTGAAAATATTACTTAATAAAAATAATAATCTTGGAACCATTTGTGCTGTTGGACTTTACGATTGGGATTAAAATTACATCTTTTAACAGTCACACTCAACTTTGGTACCAGACTTTTTTAAATAATTAAAAAAATGCCAAACAATAAATTTAATAACTAAAATGAGTACAAATAATTAAATAGTTACATAGTATTATAATTAGAGTGGGGATCGAGTTATTTCAAAAATAAGTTTTTTCATCCTACTTCAAATAATAGCATTTGAATTGAATCTTATATATAGGTTAATTAAGTAAAATGACTAATTTAACCATTAAAATAAATTCAATTCAAAAATTATAATTTGGAATAAGTTTAAAAAAAAAACTTACTCTTAGAGTAAGTTGATCCTCACTCTCATAATTATAAAAAAAATGAAACAGGTTAATTGACAACAACTTAATGGACAACGAAAAATTCAAAGCCTAATAGAGACCCCTTCGAAGAATAGTGGTTCCAAAAAGCCAATATATTTCCAAAACTGAGTCGCAAATTCACAATCTCTCAGGCAGTGTAAAGTCGTCTCGGCGTCCCAATTGCATCTAGGATAGAGATTGGTCTCTAGAATACCACAATGACACAACATTAATCTCGTAGGAAGAGACTTATGTGAAGTCGTCGAAAAGGGGAAGATCACAGTGATTTCACCATCGCTTTCTACAAGTCCTGGAACATTCATCAGTTAGATATTCAGAAAGCTTTTCTACATGGTGATCTTCATAAAACTGTTTATATGCATCAGCAATTGGGTTTCCGTTATCCTCATCAGCCAGATAATGTGTTCCACTTGCAGAAATCTCTCTACGGTCTGAAGCCATAGCCTCGTGCATGGTACCACTGTTGCGCTGACTATGTCTCAACCATTGGATTTAAACATAACACCTCTGATCACTCTCTTTTCATCTACTGGGGTGGCTCTGACATGGATTACATCTTACTATATGTTGATGACACCATCCTCATCAGTTCCTCGCATGGACTATGGAAAATTCTCATGGCGTGTCTTGCCTACGAGTTTACTATGAATGATCTGGGACTACTGGGCTATTTTATGGGTATTGTAGTGACCAGACATGCAAATGAACTTTTTCCTAGTCATAGAGCCTAAGCCGGCGGCATTATTGCTCAAGCCGACATGGCCTCATGCAAACCTTCCACTACTCTAGTTGAGACCAAGCAAAAGTTCAATACCCGTGTTGGCACTCCATATGACGATCCTACATTATATCAGAGTTTTGTTAGTGATTTGCAGTATCTCACATTTACCCATCTTGACATCTCCTATATTGTCGAACATGAGTGTCTTCACATTCATGCTCCCTGCACTAAGCATAGGCTTGCATTGAAACAAATCATGTGTTACGTTTATGGCACCTTACAATATGGTTTGCATCTCTATCCTTCTCCCATTGAGAAACTTGTTTCCTACACAGGTGCTAATTGGGGTAAATGTTCCGACACCCGTCGATCTACTTCAGGTTATTGCGTTTTTATTGGTGATAACCTAATTTCACAGTCTTCCAAGAGACAACCCACACTTTTTCGTGCTAGTGTAGAGGCTGAGTATTGGGGTGTTGCTAATGCGGTTTCAGAATCATGTTGGCTCCGTAACCTTCTCTTGAAGCTTCAATATCCTCTATTACATGCTACTCTTGTGTACTGTGACAATGTTAGTGCTATCTACCTATCCGACAATCCTATTCAACATCAGTGTACAAAACACATTCAGATGAACATATACTTTGTTCGGGAGAAGGTCGCTCGTGGTAAAGCCCACATTCTTCGTGTTCATTCCCAATACTAGATTGCTGATATATTCACCAAAGGTCTTTCTATAGTTCTCTATGATGATTTCTTGACCAATCTAAGCATTCGTCAACTTCCAACTGCGACTGGGGGGGGGGGGGGGGGGGGTGTGTGATACAATCTGTATTATTTGTTACAGAATATTTGTATATAAATCTCATATCGACTATAGCATATATTTAACTGTAAATCTCTATATAAAATACAGTCTCCGTAGTACTATTCTCACAAAATTTATTTAAATATATCTCACTATCTTACATGCAACTCCATCTAATAGCTTAATCGGTGGTGACAACATGGAAGTGGCAAAAACAAAGAGGGCTCCATGCAAAAATCTCCGCTATTCAAAAGATGTTGCTATAATAGTGGTTGCGTTTAGAGATTATTAAAAGTTTTATGAAATACTCTTTTATTCATTGAGTTTATATAAAATCATTTATATTTTTCTTATTTAGTGTTGAATTGTTGGAAGTAATGTCTAACCTGCACAATTAATTGACTCATTTTGATTGACTACACATTTAAATTAATAATTGTATGGTAAAAATTAGATACTTTTCTATATTCAATTTGCTTGATTCGATACACTAGAAAATGATCGTTTCATTCATATCCTAAACCTTCCAAAAAAATTTAGATATGATACATTGATAAAAAAAAAAAGATAAGAATTTTTATAAGGAAAAACAAGTCTTCTGAAACGTGTGAAAAGGGCAAAAGAATTTTTATAAGTTAGAAAATTTTGCAGAAAAACCAAGTTGTAAGTTTCCTTGCATGCAGTTTTAGAAAGTGGTTACATTTGGTGACATTATATTCTACAAAATAAAACATACAAAATAACAAGGTATAAGCTATTAGATTTAGTGACATTAGATTTAACTATAGTAGTATTTACGATACTGCTAGTTAAATTCATTTTAATTTTATATACAGATTATTAATAATTTATTATTATAAAATATCCAATCAATTTATGTTAGGATTTAAAAGAATAAATAAATCATGTGAATTCCTTTTACTTATTTCTTTATTTATATATTTAATAATACTCCCAACATGAAATCATCAACTAATACTACAGCCTCTAAATTTGTGGACCCTTGGTCATTATATTCTTTCCACATATTAGGAAAGATCAGGCCTTGATAAAAACAAATTATGAAAGACGACTTGACCTTTCATACAAAAATGCTAACAGACAACTTGACTTGCGTGAAAATTGCTTTATATATATATTAGTCTTTGGAAATTAGTATTTGAAAATTGCGTGAATTTTGGACCATTAATTTTTTTGAAAAATTGAAATTTCATTAAAGAATGAAATTTCAACTCAACATCATAGTCAATAATTTCTACTTACCAAATTTATAAATAGTTCTAAAGACCAAACATTATCTTTTGCTAAAAAATTATACACACATCATAGAAAGTTCTTATAGAAATAAGGTTGTCACACTCAACTTTGGTACCAGACTTTTTTAAATAATTAAAAAAATGCCAAATAATAAATTTAATAACTAATATGAGTACAAATAATTAAATAGTTACATAGTATTATAATTAGAGTGGGGATCGAGTTATTTCAAAAATAAGTTTTTTCATCCTACTTCAAATCATAGCATTTGAATTGAATCTTATATATAGGTTTATTAAGTAAAATGACTAATTTAACCATTAAAATAAATTCAATTCAAAAATTATAATTTGGAGTAAGTTAAAAAAAAACTTACTCTTAGAGTGAGTTGATCCTCACTCTCATAATTATAAAAAAAATGAAACAGGTTAATTGACAACAATTTAATGGACAACGAAAAATTCAAAGCCTAATAGAGACCCCTTCGAAGAATAGTGGTTCCAAAAAGCCAATATATTTCCAAAACTGAGTCGCAAATTCACAATCTCTCAGGCAGTGTAAAGTCGTCTCGGCGTCCCAATTGCATCTAGGATAGAGATTGATCTCTAGAATACCACAATGACACAACATTAATCTCGTAGGAAGGGACTTATGTGAAGTCGTCGAAAGGGGGAAGATCACCTTCTCAAGAACAGAAATATTCCATACCCATTTCCAAGAGTTATCATCTATTGTATTCTGAGCAAATTCAAGTTTTTGAAGCAAGTTATAACCACCTCAATCATTATAGATACCGTATAATCTGGGACAAATAATTTTGACAAAGTGACCTCAATCATTATAGAGGGAGAATTAGGCATGGCAACGGGGCGGGTTGGGGACGGTTTTTACTTCCCCCAAACCCAAACCCAAATCCCCAAACAATCCCCGTTCCCCGCCCCAAACCCAAACGGGGATGAAGAATTAAAACCCAAACCCATCCCAAACGGGTTCGGGTATCCCCGCCCCGCCACCATCTATTTAGTAAAATCAATTTTTTTAATAGAAAATACTTATTTTTTCCAAAATTAAATTACATTTTAAATAATAAAAAAAATCTCAAAGAAAATTCTTACATACATTTTAAATATTTTAAATAATTAATACAAATCAAAATATTAAAACATTGGCCACATATTTAATATTTCAAATTAACAAAATTAAATAATAATGTACATAATAAAATAAACGGGGCGGGTTCGGGGACGGGTTCGGGATGGGTACTAGTGTCCCCATGACCCAATCCATCCCCATATTTTTTAATCGGGGAAAACCCAAACCCAGAACCAAACCCAGTCAAAGCAGGTTTTCCCCGTCAACTTCGGGGCAGGTTCGGGTTGGTACCCGTGGGTATGGGTTTTGTTGCCATGTCTAGGGAGAATATGTTAGTAGGCAAGTGTATTTGTGAGAAAATGACTCTTTTTCATATTCTTTGGACATGTATGATTGAGTTTTTATACTTTATTTCTACCACATAATACATTTATTAGACATTAAGGACATAATTGATCAATTACTAGGATTATGATAAGTCAATTAGTTAAAACAAACACTATAAGTGATATGTTTATTCTCAAAACGCTAAATCTAAAACTTCATAATTTCAAAAGGCACACGTTTGTTCCCGTCAAACCAAAATTATTGCGCCTCTTCATTTTTTCATCCTTCTCACTTTTTAATTATATTGGCCGAAAAACGGTCAATCATAGTCGAAACTAGCAAATATCCCACAATTTGGCTACAATACTAAAGAAAACTCATTTAACAACGGTTGGAAAAGATATATAATGACACGGGTGTTAGAAAAAACAAGCAAAGAAAACATAGAGAAATAAATAGGAACACAATCACAATACAAGAACATAACGTGGAAACTCCAAAATCGGAGAAAAAACCACGACTGTTGTTAATAGACAACTAGAGAATAACACTATGTGAAAATTGTTAGAACACATAATATACCCTCGACTAACCCAGGCCCCTAGTACACTCACACCCTCCAAAACAAATATTTAACTACATCTCACAACACTCTAAAACAAGAGTATAAGAGAACAAAGAAAGTCAAATACAAGTTTAAAGTGCTTTTGACTGGTGCATCTTGGAATGAAGAACTTAAATGCTATATATATCATTGAACTCCATTTTCCTTCACAAAACTAAGCGACGTGGGACTTCAAAAAACTTGTATCCTATATATAGCCTTGAACTCCCTCTTCATTCACAAAACCAAGCAATGTGGGACTTCTTCAACATGTATATTTTCAACTAACCCCAACAATCTCCACCTTGATTGAAAATAATACATAAGCTTTCATTGTTTTCACCGACAATCATACTCCACCATAAAGAGTATCAACATATATATTTTCAATCAACCCCAACAATCTCCACCTTAACTGAAAATAATACATAAAATTTCATTGTCTTCACCGACAATCATACTCCACCATAAAGAGTATAGTCACTTGAAGTTACACCACTCCAAGAATTTTCACGTTGTCTTCATCGACAAGCATAGTTTTAAAAACTAGCATACTCTCTCATGAAAAATATATTTCACTTGAAGATAAACCACTTCAAGAATTTCACATTGTCATCACCGACAATCATATACTTTATCATGAAGAATAAATTCCACTTAAAACTAAACCACTCCAAAAAATTTACATTGTCTTCACCGACAATCACAGTTTTAAAAGAACTAGCATACTCCACCTAAAGAAAAGTGTAATTCACTTGAAGCTAAACCACTTCAAGAATTTTCACATGTCGAAAATCAGGTTGAAACATTATGGTGCAACTTTCTTGTTGGCAGGAAGCTCTTCAACCACCGACATAATCTTGCACCTTGTGTAATCTTGATTGTATCAACACATCTTTGACTTGAACTTTCCACAAGTCTTGATTGTATCAAAAATTGCAAAGATCCCACAATTTGGCAACACTACTATGGAAAACCCATTTAACAACGGTTGAAAAACATATATAATGACGCGTGCACATGCGTTGTCATGTAGAGTGTCGTTGTATATGTGATACTTACAATCACGACCCAGTAAGCGTTGTAATAAACTAGAAGGCGTGCTACCTATAATGAAGGTTATTTTAAATACACGTTGTGGTATGTCTTTTAATAAAATAAAAAAATGCAGCATTAGAACTACCTATAATGACGGTTATTTTAAAAAGCCGTTGTTGTATACTACCTATAATGACAGTTATTTTAAATACCTGTTGTTGTATGTCTTTTAATAAAAAAAATTACAGCATTAGAACAAGAACAACATCAAGAACAGCAAGAACATCAAGAACATCAAGAACAACAATAAGAATAACAAGAAGAAGAAGAAGAAGAAGAAGAAGAAGAAGAAGAACAAGAACAAGAACAAGAACAAGAACAAGAACAAGAACAAGAACAAGAACAATAATAACAATAATTACAACAAGAACAACATTAATAAAAAAGAACAACAAGAACAACAATCATAAGAAATAACAACAAGAATAAAAATGATTAAAAAAGAACACCAACAACTAACATTGCTAACCCGAGTTCTGAAATTTGGTTTAGTGGAGAAATAAAGTATCGTAAATGAAATATGATGTTTGAATGTAGAAGATGTAGTTCGTCTAAGTTTTAGGTTTCACGTGGATCACTAATAGTAGTGTCTTGGCCATTGATAATCACTAAATGGACGGCCAAGATTTATTTAAGGATAGTGAATAAACTCAATATGCGCGCCACCTATAATGTTGGTAATGGGACTTGAAAAAATAAGTAAAAAACCAAAATGCTGGTGCTGCGACTTGAACCCATGACAAGACGCTACCTATAATGATGGTTTTTTTAAATACCCGCTGTGAAAGGTCTGTCAGCATTTTAAAAAAATAAGTAAAAAAACGCTACCTATAATGATGTTTTTTAAATACCTGGTGAAAGGTCTGTCAGCATTTTGAAAAAATAGGAAAGAAGTAACATGATTAAAATAAATTCAGAAAAATTAAAAACACGGAATTTAATCTAATTAGGTAAAATAAGAATTTTGAGATTTTTTTCAAAATTTTTTGAGACTATGAAAACAGTAAAAAAATTTATTAAAAATAGAAAAAATATGAATTTGGGGTTTTGAGGGTGAAGCCCTGTAACTCTTCCAGAGTACGGGACTAATGACCATACGATTTTTCTACTTCAAATGCACGAAACAGATCTAAAAAAGCAGACGATTTTCCCTAAAACCGATTTTTTTGAAGAGCAAGACATAAAACTAAACTATAGGCTATAATGACAGTTTTTTAAATACCCGTGGTGAAAGGCCTCAAATTTCACCACAGTTGGAATTTTAATCGTCATTAAAAGCATTTTAATAGGATTTAAAAAAATGCGCGCATCTAGTTTGCACTATTACAACGGTGTATATGATGTTGTTGTAAACCTGGAGTTGTTGTTTGCGCGTTTTGTAGTAGTGCTACAACACAAAATTCTACTTAAGATCTGGATCGTTAGAGGTGAATGAAATCATAAAATCTTAAGATTTTAAGATCTAAATCGAGATCTTAACAACCATGACTAGAAGCCTCAAATAGTATTTCCCACCCCCATGTGTTAAAAAGAGCTCAATTAACCAAACAAAGGTCTTTCACCCCAAGCTACCTTTTCACTTTGGTTTACAAACATCATCTCACTTAACGCGGTCTTAGAATCACTTGTACCTCTTATCTAGAGAAACCTTCTTTGAATCCTAACTATTTTCTTTTAAACTTTCACATGCATTTTAAGAAAAGATAACAAAAAGATAGGAATAATATTAAGCATGTAATTAATAAGAACCACTCGAATCCCCAAATTACGAAACTTGTGCTTTCAAGAATGGAGCCTCTTGGAAAGTAGTTTGACTAAAAGATTCCAAGTTGCTTCAAGACAAGGGTTAACCCCCACTATCAAACCCAAATACTTGACATATATCAACCTACACTTAAAAAAGTTAACAATAAAGCCTGAAGGCAACTCAAAACCCCTAAGGATAACCTTAATAATTCACAGATCCTCAACTATAGGTTAGCCAAATTAAGAGTATCATTTTCATATTTAAGATGGAAAAAAACCAAGTTGGAGGATCCCCTAAAAAGCCAGAAATTGGTCTAAATCCATAACATTATTAATCAAATCAGTGAATCTCTCTACTACAAGTAGGAAACGAAAAAGAGTTAGAAGATTACCTTTCTACAACCCCTTTGAATACTCATCAACACCCAGTGTCTCCAAAATATCATATTTATTTTTGTTTTCTAAGCGCTTAAACATTATTATTGGTCTCTTATAAACCATTAAACTTTTCCATAAACTATTTTGATTGAAATAAGAGAACGAAAAAAACATTACCATGAATTCTTATAATCTTGAAGAGCTTTTCCTTGATATTGGCTAGGTTTTTTATGAAAAAAGAATACATCAACCGAAAAGAAAATGAAAAAGATAACATTGATATCAAATGATTTATCAAAGGCGATAGGAAAAGATCTTCAAAGTTTACGTTAAAAGTCTTGATATTTAAAATATCATGATTCATCTCTTATAACACTTACAAGCTCCTAAAATTTCATCCAAACTTCATCTTAATTTTTTCCATAGATCATGCATAAAACTATTGGAGCAGAGCCTTCAAAAGTGGTATTTTTCTAAGGAAAAGTTATGGCAATCAATTCCCCCATGCTTGTAATCGATTACGAGTATTAAATATTCAAAAATATGACTATCATGCCTATGGTAATCAATTGTCATCCTATGGTAATCAATTACCACATGAAAAAATGCAAATTTTCATGAATAAAAGTAACTGTTTTGAATTGCAAAGCTTCATAGAACCTTTTCAAACATATGAATCTTAAAGGTTCTAAGTGTGTATAAACGATGGTTTAACAATAAAAACAAAGTTAAAACTATCACAATATCATTCACACAATTCAAAGATCATTTTCAAATATCTTTTTGTTTTCAAAATGGTTTGAAACTTTATAAACTTTCATAAACGAGAAAATTTTCAAAACCAAAATAGATTATAAGCATTAAGTGATATATATTTGAATTGTAATATTAATAAGAATCAACAATAAAATGTTAAATGTGATTATTGTATAGCCAATATAAGTTATCTATTTCCCAACAAAATTATTGTGACTTTTTTTGCCAGAGTGTTTGGTGAAGATTATCATAGCATTTTGTAATTATTAAAAATTTTCTGAGTTGGGGTGGTTCAAATTCCACCATATGATTTGGTGTTTGTTGCAATAAAGAAAGTAATGTTCTTTCCTTTTGTTTATGTTTTAGATGGTTTTAAAGAGGTCTCGATGAAAACTTGTAAAAGGATCTATACATAGTGAAAAATCATATAAGTAGTAGAGGGGCTTGATGTACCCTTGGGTTTATAAGGGGAACTAGTACAATTGTTTTTATTCTTTACTTGATGCCTTTAAAATTCTGCACTTTACACTCATCTTTTACTAGCATTCATACCATTGCTTCTGATAATATTTCAAGTTAAGAAATATTGCACAAAAATGAAAAAAATTCAACATTCCTAATTCACCTCTCCCTTAGATTGCATCTCACAATTACAAATTTTTTGTGGGTAGAACAAATAGTAAAAAAATTGATTACTACATCTTGAAAGGTTATTCGCTTATCTTTGTGTGTAGGAAGTTTTGGCCTGAGAGATATTAGGACAACAAACAAACAGGGTTGTCTATATATTTGTTGGAAGTAGTTAACTACCAATAGATAATGGTCTTCTATGTTAATAAGTAGATACTTCGAGCACAAAAAATAAAGCATGCATCATATTTCTTTATATTCCCCATGGCTTATCCATTTTGGCCCATAGATCATTTCTTGTTTAAGAGAACAAAATTTCTATATAATTGAGGCTTTTCCTCATATTGTTTTACACCAGATTTTTGAATAGAAACCTCTCTATTATTCTTCTACTTTCTTTCTTTTTGAAATTTCATTTTCATGAGAATGTTGTAGTGCTGAAAAATTGAAAAACCCTTCTGAGAGTTTTATTGTAAATTGTGTATGCTTAATCTTCGTTATTCAAGAGTTTTATTCTTTTCCAAATTAACTTTGTAAAATATTTGAAGGTTGAAATCTTAATGTTATAAAAGTTTGTGTGTTAGTTCTTGAGTTAAGTTTGTTTAAAAGTTCTGTCTGTAGGTTTTTATTAGTTAAGTATGTGTAAAAGCTTAGTTTGTTAGTTATGAAGTTAAGCCTATGTAAATGCTTTGTCTGTTGGTTCTAGAGGTAATCTAGTTTTAATTCTCTATGACTTTAATGTCGAATGTTCGTAGGCTAATCCCATAAAAGGAAAAGTATGATTTTAGTGAAACTCTTAAGAAAAAACTCTTAAGGACAGGAGTTGGTCAAGTTTTTAGGCCGAACATGTATAAATATCTAGTATACTCTATCTATTTTCTCTTTATTTTCCATTGTTAATTTATCTATGTTGCATATCTTTCTTTTTAACCATTCTCTTTCTATTCTATGCAATCTTATACCAGTTTGTTTATCAAATGTAATATAATTGCTTTAAAGATCAATGCGTCTATAAATTATTTTTGAATTTGTAATAATAAAATTCACCTTTCTTATTGTGTATGAAATCATTTGGTCAAATAATGGCATCATGGACTATTTTTTGTTATAAAATTAATTATCTCAAGATGTTGTATGACGACTTCAAATACTTCTTTATTTAATAAGAGATTTTTCATGAACGCACCACCATCGTTTGATGGTTAAAGATGCATGAGAATTTTTTTTTAAAATTATATTCCTTATAATTTATGAAATTATGTTTTAAATGCCTCGGCCAATTGAAGAATAAGAGCTGACCAGAAGAATGAGAGTACAAGAGTCTATAATATAGGAACATTAGTGGTTCTGGAAAACCACTTTCTAACCCTTCTAATTAGCAAGCCATGTCAGCATTTGGGGATATTTAGTGTATAATACCAACAATTTTCAACCAAATCAACACTTACTTCAATCCTAATGACACTCTTTGTCATAGTTACACATAATTGTGGGTAAAAAGTAACCAATACATTTTAATTCCAACCACAACCAGCTGGATCGTACATTGTCTTTCTCTCTCACCGTCCTTTCCTCCTTCCCTTCTTTCTCTTTCGCTTGCTTTCTCTCTCCCTCTACACTACCAACTTCATCTTCTTCCTCTTATTCTTTCATCTTCTATGTGTTTGGGTTTTTTGTCAATGTTTCTTTTCTGAAACTTCCAATACGACCCAAGCTTCATCGTTCGACACCGCCATAAAAACCTAACGCAAAGACCGGAGCAAAATCATCGGAGTTACAACAATGGAAACCTAACTCCGAAGCTGTATTCAAACCGGTATCAAAGCTCGATCTTACACAAGTTTGTCCTTCTTCTAATTTAATGTTAGGTTGTTGTTTGCTTGTCCATCTGGAAATTTAATTTAATGTTCTTCAGTATTTAGCTCTTCAGTCTTTAGCTCTTATTTCAGATTTGTTCCTTTTCAAACATACTTCATGGAAATGAAAAGAGTATTAACAAACATTGTTATTATTTTCAATGACATGTTTTAGGTCTTATGGTTTCCGGTGCTGTAACATGAGGGTTTTCATAAGGTACGTCATATTCCTTTGTGTATGGTTAATTCTATTTTTGGAGAACACAAAATAGTTTTTAAAAGCATAACATTGATTTTTATTTGTTTGAGTATACTTATTGTTGGAAATATTCAAAAATTTTAAAACGTTTTCGAAAGGTTGACAGTTGACGTAATCTGCGTCTACCATCATTTGCTTATTTATCTATCACTTTCTGCTGTCTTTTGCTTATTTAGCTATCACTGGAATCCTTCAATTTGTGCGCTTTCAGTATTTTCTGTTAGGATTTTAAGTGTTGTTTCATTTATAAATAGAGAAATATTGGAAGTGAGATGTACGGGACAAAATGGTATACCTGCGATAAGAGAGTCGATGGGAGTTTCTCAACACACTATTCTTTGTGTTTGAAGCAGTGGCCTATATGCAGGTATGTTATAACTACTGTTGAAACCATATAACTTTCACAATGGAAGTAATTATTGTATTATAACGAGATCTTATTGATGATATATAATTTATTTCAAATGGTTGACAGATTAGATGATGTGACCATACACACAGAAGGTTCCCCTTTGATTATAAAGGTCTTTATAAGGTAATGTGATGCAACAAAATTTGTAATATTATTAAATTTGATGATGGAATGTACATCTTTTTGATTTCAAAAACATGTCCTGGTGGACTAAACATGTCTGTGTTTAGAGTGGAGGAAGATAGACACGACCTGACTGGTATCACTAACCAATTATGGAAATAGGTTACAGATACAAAGACATGTGCCATTGTGGCTACTGATAAAATTTTGGATCGGTTGACTAAGAGCCAATAAGAAGAAGACATCGATTATAAATCTATATTGTCATGAATTAAGACGAAGACTAGACATATGCATTGATATTTCTGGAGCATTCTAAGACATGGTACATGTTAATGCTTTGGAATATTGTAACAATTCAGTATGTTTCTTCAGGCATGAATTCACTGAACTGTGTGTCTTTTTATGTTCCTCATGTGATGCTTAGGTGCCATTTACAAGATGTTATAGGATGCTTATATATCGGCATCGTGTCTACTCCTGGAGTTGTTAGTGATGTTGTTTCTGCAGCTTTAATTTACTTTATAGGCCTACTAGAAATCCATATGATTGCAAAAAGATTGCAGGAGGTTCTTCTGGTGGATCTGCTTCTTTGGTGTCAGCAGGACTGTGCCCTGTTGGTCTTGGTGTTGATGGAGGAGGTATTTGATCCAACTCTCTTGATAATAGTCATAATTAGAATGAATGATAATTATAGTCATTAGTTTGCACCTGTTCAGGATCTGTAAGGATGCCTGCTGCTCTTTGTGGTGTTGTTGGTCTGAAACCAACTTTCACACGTATACCACATGATGGGTAGGTATTCATTTGTTGCATCATGTTTAAATAATAGAAGATTTGTAACTATGATTTACAAGGACGCCCTTCTGCTGTATCCAGAGTTCTTCCTATAAACTGGACAGTTGGAATGGTCACAGTCGATGATGTGCTGATACTGTTAGTAGTCATTTGTGTGATACTTTATCTTCAAAGATATGATAGATTGGTTTTACAACATCTGTTGTTTCACTGTTTATAGTTATGCAGCTCTCAGTGGCGAAATTCCATCACATCCGCCCTCTAGTGTATTGGTAAAGATTTTGATCCTTTATCACGATTCTGATTAGATATACACTTTTTATAATCTCTTTGAACTTCTAAACCCTTATTTGAATAAATTATTTGAATCTACATTATTATAAATTGCTTCAAGTGTGTTTGTATAAAAAATGCAAAGATCATCTGTCTTAATGGCTGCTAAGATAATATTTAGTATTATGTTTGCAGTTAGTTATAGATTAAATGTAATTGTTTCTTACAAACAAATATGGTTGTTTGGTGTCTAGATGCCAAGAGGTGTAACTGCTGCCACTATTGCAGTTAATAATTCAACAAATGCTGGGCTGTTTGACAGTGATTTTCTGTAATATTAAGGATTTCCACATGAATGCAACAGTTATCCCAACAGCTATTTCAAGCTCGGCTAATTATTGTTGTTCTAGAAATAATGTCAATGATGTTAGAATTTGGATATTTTAACTCCATATATGGTTTTTACAATAAATTTATAGTTTAACTAATTTTTACTCGAACGTATACTGATATAAACCGTTGGACTTTCACATGTACTACCACACCTTTCATTACTAAGGTTCTTCCTCATTGTTAATATTTATTTGGCTTCTTTCTAATTGATACATCTGCCAATAACATTGATATTAAGTAGTATTTTTTTGTTGTTGAGCAGGCAATATACTGAATTTCAACGTTGGCGCTTCAGTTGATTTGGACATCCCGCGTAGTTTCTGGAGTCGCTTGGCAGTCAAGTACGGGAAAATTTTCTATTGGAGGGAGAAGGTAAGCTCGCTTTCTTTTGTCGTCTTATAAAGCAAGCAACTTATTTTAGGTACATAACAAATTATGAATGGCTGTAATATCAATCTTTGGTTTTCTCACTTTAATTTATTTTCATTCTAGAATAGTCAACCCATTGCATTTAAATATAGATATCTTCTGTTAATGGTGTGGTAATTATTTTGTACCAAATGGACAGGAGGAAGATGCATCTAGTGAATCAGCATTTATGGAAATTTCGAATTGCTTGCGAGAACCATTTGGGCCTAAAAACTGTTCAGAGGTGAAAAAATTTCTTTCACTATAATCATTTCGTTCGGCATCTGTTAATCCTCCTATGTGAATTTAAGAATATTGTGTACTTCTATGTTATTTTCATATGGGTCTATTCTGATATACCAAAAAGTTCTGCATTACTTCAGCATTGACGCTAAGTTTAGTTTATAATCACCCACACTCCTCTACTCCTGATGCTTCTTTTACAGATAGACAAACGTCATGACTGTTTACACAAGGTCCGTAACGGACAACACATCTGAATTTCTCTGCTTCAAGTCTTGCTGCATACAAATACGAAAATATATTTTTATGTTGACAGTTTTTCATTACAGGGTATAGTAAGATTGTTCTTTTGATGCCATTTGGCAGTGGTGGAGACGGGTTTGTGTGAGTATAGCAACACTGCAGAGTAAAGAGTAATCTCTAAATCGTGAGTATCAAATAATGACGAAACTGATCATTATCTTTTTTTGCTCTTATTTGAATCAAACTGGTATTCTATTCTATATTACTCTCAATTTTGACAAATCTCATATAGGAAACTGATTATTTTATTTGACAACTCTCATATGGCCATTTTGATCATTTGAATCAAACTGATCATTCAAACAATTTAGAAAATTTTGCCCATTATTTTATCTTACTGTTTCCCCCTAAATTTTGCAGCATTCATTGCACTGGTGCCTCCTATTACAAGTCATTAGAAGTTATAGGATCTGTGGATCCTGGTATCGTGTATGATGACATTATTTATAATTATATTTGAGGCAATAGTGAAGTTGTTCCCGTTTATAAAAATATTTAAATGATAATATTATTTTTGTTTTGATAGTATTTATAAAAATATTTGAACCAATAGTAAAGTTGTTCCCGTTTATAACAATAGTATTTTTCCCCTATATAAAAACATTTAATCAACAATGTATTTTTCCTGTATATAAATATTAATTTTGTATTAATATTATTTATAAATTATTTAAATCAACGGTAAAGTTGTTCTCGTATACCAAAAAAATTGAATCAATAATAAAATTGTATATTATATAAACAAAAATGAATAAATGCAATTATTTGTATATTATTTCTTACAAATTATTATTTGATAGACAAAACATTTAATACTTTAAGTGGATTATATTATTTTCACTTTCATCCGGTATTTAATAAATTTCTGTTATTCAACATTTGAATCAGTAATAAAGTTGATACCGTTTATAAGAATAATATTTGTTTTCGTATATAAAAATATTATAATCAACAATATATTTTTCCCGTATATAAATATTATTTTTGTTTTGACATTATTTATAATTATATTTGAGTCAATAATGAAGTTGTTCCCGTTTATAAAAATATTTAAATCATAATATTATTTTTGTTTTGATAGTATTTATAAAAATATTTGAATCAATAGTAAAGTTGTTCCCGTTTATAACAATAGTATTTTTCCCCTATATAAAAACATTTAATCAACAATGTATTTTTCCTGTATATAAATATAAATTTTGTTTTAATATTATTTATAAATTAATTTAATCAACAGTAAAGTTGTTCTCGTATACCAAAAAAATTGAATCAATAATAAAATTGTATATTATATAAACAAAAATAAATAAATGCAATTATTTGTATATTATTTCTTACAAATTATTATTTGATAGACAAAACATTTAATACTTTAAGTGGATTATATTATTTTCACTTTCATCCAGTATACTTTTATTATTAGTTATTTTGATGCGGTGAAAATACTTTGTGTGAACTTATTAATTAAACAATGGAAAAATGTGGATTAAAATAATTTTTTTTCATTTGATATTTTCTTAAACAATTTGGTCGAAATTTGATATTTCTTACAAAATAATTGTCATAAAGAGTAAAAAATTTTAGTAATATTCTAATAATGAATCTATGATCTAAACCACACAAGCATAAATTTAAAATATTGGTTATGATTTTGAAAATAACAAAAATAACATTTGATAAATATAATTGTGATTTTAAAATTTTAATAAAATATAAATTATTATATTAAAGTTCAGATTGTTAATTGTTTTTTTATATAAAGAAATAAATGAAATTAATAGCTCAAATTTTTTCCTCTATATATAAGTAATTTAATCAATAACGTACTTTTTCCCGTATATAAATATTTTGTTTTGTTTTGACATTACTTATGTATTTGAATTTATATATAAATATTGAATCAACAATGTATTTTTGTCCGTAAGTAAATATTATTTTGTTTAATGACAGACACTTTTAATTATATTTTATAATTTATTTTAATTGAAAACTTATGATTTCTTTAAAATAAAAAAATATTATTATTTTCTTAAAAAATATTTTTTTTAATTTAAAAATAATATCAAATTATAAATATTATTAACACAAACATGTGTAAAAAACAACACACTTATTATTTTATAAATAACATTTTTAACTATTTTGTGCAAAATGCAAAAGTTGTTGGAAAAAGTGACATAGAGTTGACACATGGCAATGGGGGCAAAAATGACTTTTCCAGAACACATACATTTCTTATATTACTAGTTGGATACCCGTGCGTTCGTACGAGTACTGGTATGATACACGCATTTTTTTTAAATATAATAAAATTGATATTAAAAAAATTAAATAGTTCAACCAAAAAAATTAATATTTTTAAAAGATGATGCCAGAAATATAATGTAGATCCAAAAAAGTTATCATGAAAACCATTATATTTTTTCACAAATATAATGTAGATCCAACATATTAAAAGGTTTATACACCTTTGATATCAGTAGTCATATTAAAAATATATTAAAAACATGTGCATAAAATAAATGTCTCATAAGTGCTACTAAGCATAAATAGAACATGTACTAATACAAACAAAGTGGTATTAATAATTTGTTGGAGTTAAAATAAAAATAGGAAAATGATGAATAATAATAATATAACTATTTTACGTTAACAACATTCTCAATCCAAAAAGCTTCATGGGGTTGGAAGATTGAACCTCCCCTAATAAGATGCAACAAAACCTTGAAAAACACTTAAGTATTTGACATCCCTGCTTTTCTAATTTCCATAAAAATGTAATTCATAATTTTTGCTTACAAAAATGTAAGCCATTAAACCACCCAACAATGTGATTTCCATCAGGTTCAATTACATGACATGCACCTGAAGAATTCCAGTAACTGAAATATGAATCATTTGGATCATATGTTTCAATTTCTCCATCTGTCTCACAAGTCGAAGTCCCCACAAGATTAGTAATAGTAGATCACAAAAAATAGAATTTTAGTCAAATTCCACAATAATACAACACTGTTATAGCCTCTACATATGAATGCAGAAATGGACCAGTGATCGAACATATAGATATTATTTGACAAACATGCATAGCACTGTCCATCAAAGCTTAGTACAGACATGTTATATATATATGATATTATCCACCATGTCTACCAAACAGCATGTCTTGTTGAAAGCAAACAACTAAGTTTAGGCAATATTAAAGTATAACATAACATTCCACAAAAAACCCATAAAAAACAGACTTTGAGTATCATACTTGTCTAATTTGCTTCAGGTTCCAACCATACAGTAGTAGCACGACACTAAGTTTGAACATCCCATTCACAATCTTAGGGCGTTCACGTCTTCTAACAACAGAAACATAAAGCCTTCTGGGAGGAATCGTTATTGCAAACTGAAGCGTATCACCCTTACCGAGCCTCTTACTCACAGCAAACTGGTACCAGCCATTCGCCATGAACTTCTCCATCTTGTTGATCTTTCCGTTACGCCGGGCGGAACACACCTCAGCATGATAAATCCTCCCGTCGTCTACATCCACCAACTCAACGTCTCCCTGGTTCACGCCTAAAATGTCCCTCATAACAGTCTTTGGAAAATGCTAAAAAAATGGAAGCATTAGAATGACTTATACAATTTGTATGCGTTAACTCCATTATGTGCAAGGACCGTGTAATTTGAAACTTACCATGACATTCGTTGTAGCCCTATAACCGAAAGTGACTGTCTTTTCCTAGTAGAATTCATCTTCGCATTCATGATCATCCAACATCTCATCAGATTCTTCGTTGTCCGACCGTTGTCCATCATCATCATCATCCACATGAATAATGTCTACACTTCCATCAGATGTGTGATGGGGAACCTGTTCATTCATTGCAGAGCTGTACCGAATGTTGAAGAGATAGTGATTAGTATAAGGATAAAATGAAAATGACAGATTGAAAGTGCAATACAATTTCCATTTTTGATGACATGTAAAAAAGGCATCGAACTGAGTTATATTATTCATAGAAAGGATTTTATAACGAAATTGAAATAGTTGACAGCAGTGGTGTTCGGACGCAAAGCAGCGTATATGTTTAGTTATGTTACGTATTACCTGAGTTTGGTTGGGATGTCTGTGTTGTTCTGTATATTCCCAGAACTGTTGCTCCCTCCCATCATGTCTATAGGATGCTGAGCAACCATGACGTTCTCAGACGGTAAAGGGTGATCCATCTAAAACTGCCCCTCTGATGCCTCCGTATTCAGTTTCCGAAGTTGGTCGTCAATCTCCTTTCTCTGCCTCAACCATGATTCCACGTTCCTACCATGACATGAAAAAATCAGCAGTAGTAATAATTAAGTAATTAATGTACGACGAACTTATTTTTGCCAGACCATAGATTCGTTTGTCTACCGATTTGTAATGTTTCAAAGGACGTTACAACCGTGTTAAAGATGCATGAAAGTGTTATATGTCAGATGTACCTTGCCCTACGGATCCTTAGTGCATCTGCTTCATTAAAATTTTCACCAGAATTTACTTGACCTTTCTAATGGCATTCCTGCAAGCTATACACATGTAATATATGGTTTTAGTTAATTATATTAACAACACTAAGAACCTACCATGTCATGGAATATAACCATTAGATATGAAGTGCATTTTATACTGATGTAAACTTTGTTAATTTGCAGAGACAATGTTATAAAGTAATTTTGTAAGTTGCATGTAAACAAAATACTCATTGCAAGAAAAGTCATTATGCGAGATTTTACTTGAAAGTCATTGGGATTGCAGGTCTTTCCAGCTGATTGACTACAGCCTTGGCTGGTGGAGAAACCTGTACAAGATCAGCAGCAAATGAGACCCTTTTTTTTGGTAGCATCCGGTCGGTTTCAAAGTTACCCGCAGATGCTGCTTCATTAAGGTCCCGTATCTAGGAGTCAATCTGCCGTTCGCGCTTCAACCATGAATCATCGTCTCTGCAATGAAAGGATATGAAAATTAGATATAATTTCATAAGCCATTGGTTAAACATGCATGCACAAAAAAGATCGTAACCGTACCTTGATTTCAAGATTCCCTCTTTCGTCCCACTGTTTCCTTCTTATGTACCCTTTTCTAGAGACAGTCTGAGATAGTCTCCCTTAGTAAGGACGCCCCTAAATCGTCTACTATCGTCATTAGTGGTTGCGGCTTCAAAAACCAATTTCTTCAGGGTTGATTCAACATCCTGCATGTGGGTGTTGCTGAAAATAGGAAATCGGAAATGGAAATCAGGTTAAAAAAAGCCCCGAAGAAATGGCGGATAATCGTTACAAAGATGTATGTCGTTTGCTTACCCTTGCAGGGAACGTCTTGATCGTTCTTCGGCCATGGATGGGGTGCTTTCGCAAGTGTGTTTGGGAAGACAAAATTTTCACTCACATACAATGTATTGTGTGTAAGACATTTCCCAAACTTAAAGTCTTAGAGTCCATCCATCATCAACCCTCATTTTGGATTCCCGAGACACTTTTCCAAAGTATGAGTTTATCCACACGTTAACTGTTCAGTTTCACTATTTGGAACATGCATAATCCCATTTGGTATTTGTGTAAGTTATTATTTGTGTAACTTATTTCTGTAAGATATTGAAAACGTTTTTGGCACATGTAATACCCCATTTGGTCCCCCTTTAATGTATAATAATAATATTGAAAACATTTTTGGCATGATAGTGGCATAGGAATTATGTTATATATTTAAAGGTAATGTGTTTGGTAAACATTTAAATTAGGAGACGTAATATATATAATGTTAATGTAAAATATATAATTAAAATGTAATATATTTCTTAATGTCATGGATAGGAAAGGTAGTTGTTTCATAATGTTTGTAATTAGGTATATCATTTTTAAAGATAAAATCGTAGACATCGATGATAAGTAATATGGTACGGGAAACGTGTAGTATGAATTGTGAAATTATTTTTATGAAATTGCAAAATATTTATAAAAATAATAAAATGACGCGGCAAAGAAAATTTACTTTTTGAGTGTTCAAAGTTAACGGGTGCGGAAGTAAATATAATGGAATCACTAAGTATTACGAATTCGATACACGTCCTGTTATGTTTCAACTAATCAACCACATTTAGTTATTATTGCACCATCTGTTGAAAGTATAAATTGAAAAAGAAAATGAGATGAACATGACAGTATAACATGAAATGTTTTGACAAAACAGAATATTAGTTTTAAATTCCAAAGGCATGTTTGTGATATTGAGGAAGACAGTGTTGTTGCCAGTGAACAAAAAATTAAAGGTCAAGTGGAAATTTACATCCAACAATCGGTTAAACTATAACAATAGGACGGACGGAAATAAAATTGCAGCAGGAAAATAATCGCCGTGGAGTCCATATAGAAGTGTTGGCTGTTTGGTCGTGTATTGAACTTGGAAAAAACCCTGCATTGGAGAAACGGAGATATGTCAGAACCGGATATTAATGCGTCCGACTTGATAGGAGCTTTAGGAGGAAAAACACGGGTTCCAAATTTGCAACAACATTCTTAGTGTATAGACGGGAATGGAAAAATGTTATTTGAATGTATAAATAGCATGTTGTAAACCAGAAATTGAATGACAGAAGAAAATGAAAATAGATACCGGCTAAACGTTGTTGAATACCTCCTTGTAAACGATGTTGGCAATGGTTGACTTTGGTTTGTTGTCATCGTCATGTATGAGGATTTTGATACCTTTTTTGCTCGTTACCCATGAGATTGCAACATAGAGCTGGCCATGACTGAATAAATCCTTCGGTATGTATAGGCCAACGTAATCCAAAGACTGTCCTTGAGATTTGTTAATCGTCATGGCGTATGATACAATGATCAGGAATTGTCTCCGGTTGAGTTTGAAAGGCCAAGGTGATTGTGATGGGGACATATCCATTCTTGGTGTGTATATTGTCTTTCCATGCCCTTTACCACCCATAATCTGAGCCTCAAGAACGTGATTATCCATTTTTGTAACAATTAATCTTGTTCCGTTGCACAACCCTTCCGCTTGATCAATGTTTCTCATAAGCATTACCGATGTACCTATTTTTAATTTGATGTGGTGATTGGGCAACTCAGAAGTCCTGAGAGAGCTGAGGAATTTGGGAGTAAGGACTTCGATTATGCTGGTGTCATGAATTTCAGAGCGATCAACGGTGTTAGAGCTATAATAATCCTTGATTTCACCTGATACAAAAAAAACATCAAAACTATGGTGATACTATACAACTAAAGAATGTATGATTTTCAGAAAAATAGAAAGTTGAATGGATTTCATAAAATGGTAATGTGTAATATACCCGACATCATATTGAGAACAAAATTGTTGATTTGATCAACAACTTCAATTGTTGATGCCAATATTGCACGACTTTCCAAGTAGTCGTAAGAAGTATAATTATCCATGAAAGATGGATAAGTGCTTTCCACAATAGCACAAATTGGGTCGTCAAACTGTTAGATAAGTAATTCTTGTGGAATCTCAATGTCAGCATAACCATCATTGGGTTCAGATATCCGACCTTCTCCCAATTGTAATAGCCATTTTGAGAATTCAGTAATATCATTACAATCCTGGGTGTTTAGACCTCCTTTCGGCCTCATATTGCGTGTTAAGGTCAACACCTCACAATAATCCCAAATGTAAGACGCATTAATGGTTGAGTGTACAATATTGGATCTATTCCCTCTTGGGATCACAGGCAAGATCTGTCAGAAATCTCCGCCGAAAACAACAACTTTACCTCCGAACACAACCTCAGAATTGCCGCAGTTACTCATGACATCCTTTAAAGTCTTATCCAATGCTTTGAAATAGAATTTGCTACACATTGGGGCTTCGTCCCAAATAATCAGTTTAGTTTAGCGTAGCAGTTCGACATGCTCATCACCAAAGTCAATCTTGCAGGTTGAATTTTCCAAAGTTGGGATAGGTAGCTTAAACTTGGAATGAGCGGTTCTACCGCCAGGTAATAACAGAAAAGCAATACCACTTGAAGCTACTGTTAAAAAGAATTGATGCCTTAACCTCAATGAAGTTGCAAGTGTTTTCCACATAAACGTCCTGCCGGTTCCGCCGTAGCCATGTAAGAAAAACACGCCTTCTTTCTGATTTGAAACGGCAAGCATTATGTTGTCATATATTTTGTGTTGTTCATCTACAAAACAATATCAAAGTAGTAATATTGGTTATAGAGTGAAGTACAAATTGTGTAAGACCGTAACAGTTAAAAAGTTCCATACCAGTAAGTGAGCTGAAAAGAATATTGAACTCGAATTTCATAACCGCAGTATCATAACTTCTCTCTTCATAGATAAGTCTGTTACCCAGTTGTTGTATAACATAACCATCAGGATACGGTATTGGCTTGAAATCACTAAGACTGCGACGGTTTGCTTGAAGTAAATCTTCAATTTCAATCAAAGTTAAATTTTGTAGTTCAACCTCATTCAATTGCAGTTCTGCATTATGATTTTTCAGAAGCACGCAATGAGGTGCATAATTAATGATAAAAGGCAAATAACGAAAAATTAGCTAGCTTAAGCAGAAACACTAAAATAAGGAAGTAGTACATTTATATTGCTAAGATTAAAATAAATTACCCTGGTTATTAGCAAGCTCCCTTTGTTTGTGCAAAATTCCATCAGCTAAGAAGAACCAGGTTTCATTCCATACATGGACCGGTTTATTGATTGTCCCAGACAGCAGCATTACAATAAATAATTAGCGCAAAAAGTGGCCAGCATCCCCAAAAAGTGGACAGCAGCACTCCAATGTATTCCCTATCATTTTGAAGAAACCCCATGGCAAAGCAAGCATCCCTAAAAGAATCATATTGTTGTTCCCCAACCTTACGAATGTCTTCGTAACATTTAGGTCCTTTGACAACAGTTAGTATCATTTGCAGATAAAATAGTTCTCCTGTAGTAGAGGGAACCCAAATCAAGTGGCCAATTGTAAAACCCTTTTTACGCGGCTTCCACGTTCGACTGCTTTTGACATACACAAATTTAGAGACAAATTGTGCATAAGTCAAGTGCTTTGCTTCGTCATACATGGCATTCGCAATTAACCATGATGTGAACATAGATTCTGTGACACTTGTTTTTTCCAAAATATTCTCCATTCTTTGGAAATCAGTATAGTAGATAGGTTTTTCACCGATGAGGTGGTAAAACATGCGTTCAACAGCAGGTTTTCGACCATGAATCTTGTAAGAAAAGATCCTCCAACATGCCTCACTTGGAGAGACATACCTACAGTCCAAGTATTCCTTTATTTCATCAAGTCCGTCATGATGATTGGACGTACCATTATTTTTTGGAACAACAGATGCCATGATTCTATCATATCCTTTGTGGATGTACTTGAAAAGGTACTTGATTGAAGTACTTTGGTTGCACCACTCTATGTTGATGTGAGCTTCATATTTTAGGAGCAATCTTGTGTTGTAAGGAACGACATGTCGGTTGTCCAAATTAATGCCCGACTTGATAATTGTGTGTGTTTTTGAACTTCTTTTGTAAAGTGGAAAATCATCGCTGTCAACAACTGTTTCCTCATTGAACTTTTAAGGGAAAAAATTTGAGCATCTTCTATTGTTCATGCATGGAGATGTCAACCTTGCCAGTCCACAAGGATCGTGCATCATGTGTGATTTGACTAATTGATACAGTTTTGGATGTTTCACAGGGTCCGGAATTTCGGCAGAGATGATATTGTCAATGTCGGGTGGTGTGGGATACTTACTTTGTGGATGTAAGAAAATTAGTATGTGAGCATGCAGCAACCCCTGTTTCTGGAATTCGATAGTGTACATGTCTGCAATAGACATGAATAATTAGTTAATAAGAATAGCGAGAGTAAGAAAACCAGAATACTTGTGATAACTACTAAATGACTTACATGCCAATACTTTCCCAAGGACATGTCGTTTGGTTAGGTCGATCATGAGTTCATCAAATTTGATCTTGAACACTTTAGAAACAATGTCAGGTCCATCATGTGGCTTTAAATTACTTTTGGACAGCAGCCGCGTAATCTCAGGCCAATTGGGATTACATGTAAAAGTAATAAATAAATCAGGAAACCCAAGTGCGCTTGAGATAGCCATACCATCAAAATATAATTGACCCATGTAACGTTTCCCCCCCACAAACGAAGAAGGCAATACCACTCTTCTGCCCATTTTGCTTTGTTCGTTCTATTGATCAGGGGCATGCCGATCATTAAGTTGTCGATACTTGCCAACCCTTAGCTTAGACTGGTTCTTCCTCAACCAATTAAGAGGTTCTGTTTCCATCATTGTGTAACCGTCGACCAAAAATTGTTGGAAGAGTCTTCGCGAATGCAGGAGTGTTTTTGCCTCAGATGCTCTTTCGTGAAGCCGGAGCATAGCCAATCCTTGATGGTTTGACGGTTTTGGTTGGTAACAACCGTTTCATGCCGATATTTGTGTAGTATGTTAGGCCTGTATCCATCCTCACCGTATGGAAAAATTAATGGATATTGATACGCCAAGTAACTTGGATGAAATTCGTCAATCCTTTGTAATTGACCATCACGGTGATGCACAATTATGTCTCTTTTTGGAGCTTAATCTATAACCCCGACTATTAGAGCTGCGACTTCGGACACTGTTGGGCAGTTATAAACACGACCATCATTGAATCTATCAGAGATAAGTCGCAGTTTAAAATCTTGATAATTGTTATTCCTCAACGTGTCCCTTGACATTCGGAAAGCCGTTGCATGAGGGTTATTCTCATCTAAAATGTACTTAAGTGTTGTCACAATTGTTCTATCAATTTGTTGATTTTCACTGTAATGAAAGAAGGAAAATGCAAATTTAGTTGGAATTGGAATTTAAAATACTAATTTTGAAGTAGAAATGAAAAGTGCATAACCTGAAACAGCCAATCCTGTTGTCGATTTCATTGTCAGTGTCGAAAATATACAATTGGCAATATTTAGGACGTTAGCCTAATTCGGGCAGCAAGCTTCCGATTCGGTGGCATGTTTGACCATGTTGTCGCAAAGTAGGTGGCCCCGGTCCACCCCTTGTATTGGAAGTGTCAAATTTCATTCCCGGGGATGTGAAAGAAAACATTGCGTTATATGTTCGAATGTTATTCTAGAAATTCTTAGCATTTTTGCATTGAGGATGAAACAGAAGTTTGTGCAAGGCAGGTGGTGGAGGTTTCAGCATTAAGGACAACTTTACCTCCCTTGCAACATAGTGTAAACTTTGGAACAATTGAGTATCTTGACTTTCTTGAACGTTCTTGGTACCACATCATGGCATGACACTCTTCGCACTCCCAAAACTGGTCACCTATGTCTGAATAAACTGAAACAGAAAAAAATAGAAATTTTAAAGAGGTAGACATTGTAAGCAGCTGGTGGTATTAGTATGCAATGTGTTAAAGAATGTACAAACTTTGAGCGTGTGAATTTCCCAATGGAATAGAGTTGTGGTCAGCCTCATCTTCAGAATTATCTTCAAAAGGGTCGTCGTCATCCGAATTTTGCGAGCTGTCGGTATCAATAGTAGCTGAATTCATAGGATGGGGAAGGTGTGTAGATGTAGTTGGTTGAGATAATGGGTGGATACTGGCCACCGGGATCCTTGGTGGTTGGATGAGAAATGTAGGCGGGGGAGTTGTGACCGCGTTGAAGACGTTAATTAGATTGACTTCTGGCAGCATAGGTATTCTTGGCCTTTTAAAAGTGTTTTGATCATACTTATGACGATTAGATTTAGCAGTATGCTGCTCATTTGACAAATGCTGAGACAGTGGAATAATATTAACAGACATTCTGCTCGAGGAAGGTGTGTAATTGTTGTTGGAAACTTGCAGGGGTGAAAAATTCTCCTTGTTGCGTTGTTCAGTGGCAATTTTTTTGCTCAACATGGAAAGTGTGTTTCATTGTTGGTAATCATTGATGTATCCATAACAGTTGTGTTAAAATGTTCTCATAAGATGCCTTTATGATGATTTGAAATAACAGCTTGCATAATACAAATGAGTAATGTGAGAAGGAAAACGGTTGCAGCGAACATCATAAAAAGATGGTGCTGGTTTCCATATGTGGATCCGGAGAAAAACTTAGTTTTTGAGTATTGTGTAAACTAATATTTACTGAAGTTGTTTAGTGGGAAAGTAAAGAAAAACAACAATGTATTAAGAAGGTGGAGGTACATGGCGGCAATACTAAAAACAGTAGTATAAAAATATTGTTTAAAAAAGTGATATAAAAATCAGTAGGTAGCCTTGACACTATAAATTTTTATTGAGATAAGTGATTAACTTGGAAAAGTAAACGGGCAGAAATATTAAATCTTGAAAAAGTGAAGGAATGATGAAATAGGATAGCAAAATTGATTGATGTAGACATGGCTGTGGACAGGAGGCTGTGTATATCAGAAGTTGCATTGGTGTGGAAGTAGACTGGGTTTTGTTATAAAATATTAATTATGATAACTAAATAAGAAGTGAGATAGTAATATATGCAATGATGTGGTAACAAATTAATTAAAATGAATCCACTGTATTGGGGTTGCAGTATATGACCCACCCGTGTGGTTTGTAAAGGTATAAAAGCTGAACACATAGTTTGTAAAAGTAAAAAGGATCCACTGTATTTGTAAATAATTTATTAAAATGGATCCAGTGTAAAGGCTTGCAATATATTGTATGATTTTAGTCCATAATGTGTCTTGTAATGGTTCATGTATAAATTGAAAGGAGCAAACATTGAAGTGTTAAAGAAGCCAGTGTATTAATTGGCAGTAAATAAGTGTTTGAGAAGCTGACCAATAAGCCAAAGATTTAAAGGGGTATGACAGTATATAAATTGAGTTAACATTAGGTTGAAGTAGATAAAACTGATAGTTTGACAACGTTGTGTCGATTATGACTAAGTCATTCATTTCAAATATACATTACACATAGATTTCATTGTTAAAGAACAGGAAGACAATGTAATGCCTAGTGGTTATAAAAAAAAAGAGAAAAGGCAGAATGCTTAAATATTGCTTCATAGATTGAAATCATCATTTTTCCAATTTGATATGCTTATTGATTTTGGTGGAGGAACCTTCACAGTCTGCCAATGCACTTGAAGTAGCAGAGGCATTTACAACGTCCGCAGCCAGACGCTTTGAGGTAGAAACAGGTGTAACCGGATCAATGTTGTTTTTGGAGGTGAATTCAATTTCCTGGAATTGACACAGAACGTATTGTAGTTTCGTTGTAAAAAAGAAAACACAATTCTAGATAACATAAAAAGTGACCAAGTAAGAAAGAAGTAAAGTTTGGAAGAATTAGAATAAGTTACTGCTATTAAATTCCATTCCCCAATTGGCATGGCTTCATCAACACTTTCCGTAATCTATAAAGAAAGAAACGATGTGAATAATAAGTACACAACCAACATAACAACATATATCATGAAATAAGCATAGAAGGAAAAATAAGCTATGTAGGTCAAAGACTAACCTGTAGGAGATCATCTGACTGGGGAGTAGTGTGTGTTGGCTGATTGATAGAAACGAAATGAAAAAAGTTAAAATAAAACTAGTAGAAATGAAGTGGAAGGCAGTAAGGTTGGGACACTTGAACTGTACCACTGTGATGTGAATAATAAGTACATAAGTAACACAACAACAAATATCATGAAATAAGTGATGTGGTTAAAAGAATAACCTGCAGGAGATCTTCTGACTGAGGAGTAGTGTGTGTTGGCTGAATGATAGATAAAAAAAATGTTAAAATTTAACCAGTAGGTATGAAGTGGAAGGAGTAAAGTCAGGACGCATGAATTGTACCACGACAGGGGCAATTGTTGATTCAATGTGTTTAATGGCAATTTCATCTTCATATATAGAGACAACCGATCCGTTAGCCCATGATGGTTGCCACTTAACCTTAAAAGCAAGTTTGAGACCTATCAAAGCATCGAGGGCTAAAGGAAATTCAAGAGGGTCCGTGACTCCATCCTATTTGGGAAGGGGTATGAGAATGAACAGAATTAGTAGGGCTACATCCTTGAAATTGTGTAAGTCAATAGACATGAATTATGTGCAATTGAAGATTAAAAGAATAGAGATTGACCTTGATCATGTTAATGCGCATTTGATCAGCATATATTTTCAATAGCTGTGAACACTCACGGTCCCATAGTACAAATGTCGCACGACAACCGTGACTTGCGACCTCAAGCATTATCTTATACCTATTTATGCCAGTTTATTATGTCGACACAGAAATGAAAAACATGGAAGATTAATGTTTTGACGTTAGTATATAATGACCTGTAAATCTTAGTCTTCGTATTATGGCCAGCACCACATATGTATGGTGGCTGTTGACCCTTGGCAACCCTTGGACACTCATGACACGCTTGGTAATACCAGCCCCCATGGGATGCTTTCAGTTTGTCGGTCTTCGCCACCGTCACACATTGTGTGATCTTTTATTTAACAGAATAATTTTTAAATCATATAACATAAGTAAATGAAACAACCAATTTTGATAGAACAACGAAGATGAAGGAATAAGAAAATATTTTTTACATCTTTAAGTTGCACAATATCAGTTAGAGGAAGTAGTATAGCCTTATACATGAATTTGTCATAAGGCGTGAGTTGAGAAGAACCGGAAGTCTGAGACCAGTTCTGTGAGAGAGCAGTCAAAGTATTAATTGATCCCTCTTTGGCTACCATTGTTTGTAATCTATGTGATAACACATCAAAATAGGATAACCATGAAAGAAGGATATGTGCAGAATACAAAATACAACAAAACATACATGATATCATAGGCAAGAAGTCGTTACCTTTTAAGGAATTCAAGAATCTCAGGTAAGTCGTCATTGATGTGCAATTTTGTAACATTGAATGTGTTTGAAACACATAATGGATATTTTCCTAAAGAACCAATTTGAAAGAAATATTGAAATGGTGTAAGAAGTTGATACAGAAGTAATCCACAACAAAAAAATTTAACAGTTTTATACCTTCTTCTTTGACTTTAGCAAATTGTAAAACGATAATTGTCGATGCCGAAGTGTCTTTTGTAGTTTGTAGGTACTGATGGAACTGAAGAGCATAACCTTCCCACAGGGTACAATGTATTGTGTTGTTACTGCATGAATATGGAATAAGATAGTCAGGCAAGGTTATATGGATGGAGACAGAAAACCAAAATGCAAAGAGACACAAAAATTTGGGATACAAACCCTAAGTCCTTCAACACCAAATTAACTTGTTGTTTTTTGTGGCCACTCTGCATCTGTGTGTAGCCAATGTCAGTTGTAACACCCAAATTCCCATCGCGAATAAATAATACATATATAAATCAGAGTAAATAAAAATTTATTTTTCCGACAGAAACAAGGATGCCACATTTAAATGAAGAAAATACAATCCCTTCTCAATTATTTGATACATAACACAAAATGGAATAAACGTAAAAGGGAACCTTTTTCATAAAAAAAGAAAGTTCAATTATGGAATAAAGCGGAAAGATCCATAACTGACTTGTTTTACAAAATAAACTATTTTATAACATCAAAATATACATACAAAGGTAATACAAAATAAATCTAACAAAGGTATACATATATATCATAATCGTTCCCCGACTCCCGTGCTACGTATCAGAGCAGATACCAAGACCGACAAAAGAATGGAGAACTAATCTTCACAAAAGCCTCCAAGACTACAAATCTGCAATTGCCTCATAGAGCAATAAACCATAGCAGAAGGGTGAGAAATAACAACTAAATCAAGATTGCGTAATAATATGCAAAACATACAAATTCACGTACACGGTTATTCTCACCACAAGCATCACATACAATACATATAGCATATATCAATTATACCAACATAATAACACATTCACACATAATGCACACCAAAGTTATGACATATGGAAACACATCACCACTTCACATAGCATATGCCTATACATAAAACATATTATCCACAACCAATGCATTTATCACATATGCACATCAATTCACCAATCCAATCATAAATCTCAACAAATACTGAATTCGTTCATGGTTTTCCACACATAATCACATAATCAATCCATTCATGATTTATGCAAATGCACAGAGACCGATACAACGACTCTATGCAATGCATATGCGGTACCCTCCATCCATCAATCTCAACACTAGTTCACTCAGGAACTATTGGAACCATCACTTGTTACTTAGGATTACTCATGTAACACCCCGTTGGGCAAACGATGTTCCTCGTCGCTTTAAGTCCTCTTATTTTTTTAAGGCACACGACGTTTATGGATCGCTTTAGGTCCTCTTTGTATAAGGCACACGATCCGAACGCTTTAGGTCCTCTTTGTATAAGGCACACGATGTTATAGCGGATTCCCTCTGGAATCGATTCGTCGCTCACACCAACTAGGGCACACGACATCACAAGATGCATATCATGATGCTTGACACACAAGAACTCATGACAATCAAATGCATCTTCACAATTCAACCATATGAATTATCTCATTATCATTATTCATGCATTGAAAACACTTTAAACAATGCATTTCATCACAAACCACAAACCACAACAATCATGCAATCACAATTACTTCCACAAGGGATTCACACCACAAAGGATACCCACAGCACATCATAACAACATCATTATCACACGCATCAACATCATATAGATAGCACAAAAGACCCACATTTATATGACGATAACATATCACATCGAACACCAACAAACACAACAAAACCTACAAACCACTAATCATTCCCTACCAAATATTCTTGGTTAAATCATGGTCTAACATCACCATTTAATAGCATATTAGGTTATCTATCTATTGCCTTAAGTCCCACATCAATTGGACTCGCGATTCGGGAGTTATGGTGGAAACATACACCACACTTTTCACACATACAACACTTTTCCATATTTTCATATCAATCCAAGGCATAAAAATATGTTCCTATTCGACTATCAAAAAGAGCATTGAATTAGCTTTCCAACGCATCCGACCGTGCCTCAATCCGATTTACGGTTCAAAAGTTATGAAGAAAACAAAAACTGAAAATCTATCACGTTCGCAGTGCGAAGCTCCTAGCGAACCGTGGCAAAAGCAAAAATGACCTAACGTTCGCAATGCGAACGACTAGCGAACATTCGCTGATTCCTTCGCTGTGGCTTGTAATGCGAACCTGCAAAACTCAGAATTTCCAGCAGCGATAACATAGGTCATTTGGGGTCAAAATACATCATTTCTTCCACCCAAACACTTCCAAAACATACTATAACAACCAAAACATGATCCAAACCTAACAACAAGTATTTTACTCAGTTTATATCGAATTTCATTCATGAAAACATCGATTTCTATCAATTGCTCCTAATTCCAATTGATACGAAAAATTGCGAAACAACCAAAACACTTACAACAAACAACACATATACATACACAAGCAAGATATAATTGAAACTTCTCACCCTTACCCGATTAATCGCGATTGAAACGGAGTTATGTCGATTTTTCCACTTTCTCCTCTTCTCCCTTTCTTTCTTCTCCTTTTCTTTCTCTTCTTTTCCTTTCCCTTTCTTTTCTCTCTTTTTCTCTCCACTTTCTATTTATTAAAAATATTTAATCCCCTAAAAAGACTATTTTACCCCTCAACTCAAATATCTCGCAAACGCTCTCAAAACGCGATAAAACATAAACAACGATGAAAAATAATATATTGCCAAATAAAAGTCAAGAATAAAATAATAAAAAACAAAAATAATTAACTCGATTAAATAAATAAGACAAAACCGGGGCATTACATTTCTCCCCCACTTTGACATTTTCGTCCTCGAAAATATACTGAGACGAACAACTCCAAACAAGACTTTCGTATCCGGATAACAAACTAACATGCCAACAAAAGCACACCACGAATAACACAAACTGACAAACCACCTTGCTAACAACAACTACTACAACGACACGACACGATGACAACTACAATGACAAGATGCAAAGCCCATACAATGCACTTGACGACCAACTCACAGCTCAAAGAATACCCAAGTTACGAACACACACGGGTTCACTCTTGAACCAAGAACATAAAGTTCCATGACCCAACATCGTTTCAACAACCTCAACAAAACCAGAATACCAAACATCCTTGTCACACAACAATATTACAACAATGCTACGATTCCCCAATCAAACATATCACCAAAGCCTCCATCTACATAGTAGCCCACGAATAATATTTAAACCTTTCGCCTAACAGTTCCATACTGAAACGTCCAATAGTCTTACCAATCCTACATGTTCCCACTGTTCAACCTATGAACTCTTACAAGTCGCACACGAATATACAAATTGTGCCACATCACGGTTCCGCTGTGCACTCTGATTACTCATAACCATCAAAACTACCAATTTCACGTCCAAAGTCTAACTCTTTTTCATATTCACCAAAAATCATTGTTCACTCTCAATATACCTAACCTCACACTCTACTGTTTTATCTCACACACCGAACACACGTCTCTGAACTACCCAACCAACTCTAACTCTCTGACCATCAAAACAGACAGGTATAAAAACTTTCGACTTAACTCATCACGCACAACCTTAACTTCTTCCGAAGGAGAATCCAAGCCAAAATCATAACTCGTCACGAATTCTAACCATCCTCGTCGTCTCATACTCTATCCCTTCAGACCAAACAAGTACTCAATATTCTTACGATTACCAAACACTTCGAACCTAGAACCATAAAAATAATACCTCCAAATTTTTCAACACAATACAACTGCAACCAATCCCAAATCCAGAATAGTATAGATCCTTTTATATATCCTCAATTGTCGTAAAACATAAGCCACGACTTTACCCTCTTGCATTAGGACAATGATTAGGACAAATGTTTACTATTCACTTTCTCATATGCGTTTACAAATGATTACAAATGAATATTACAATTAGCCTCACTCAACAACCTGAGTGATCTAGCCTATTTATAGACTAACTACCTAACTTACATTACAAGCTAACTAAACAATTGGATCATTAACACAAGGCCCAATTCGACATAATAAGTCAATATTACATTTCAACATTACATACTAGAACTAACTTCGACTACAGTATGTAACCCTTCGACATCAACATGTGACCCAACTTCGATTCTATGTTTGTCTCCTGTCAAAAACACATGAAAGCTATTCCTTGACTGAGCTAGAGTTTGACCCAAAATCTCACAAATCTCCACCTTGGATCTAACTCTATAAACAACAGGGAATATACTAGCTTTCATCATGTAGCTTTATCAACTACATACAGTGGAAAAACTAGGAACTTGGCCACGTCTTGGTGATCATATCTGCAACATTGTCAGCAATCGAAACCTTAAGCACATGGACTTCACCACGCACGATTATCTCTCTGACGAAGTGCAGCCTTACATCGACGTGCTTGGTTCGCTCATGATAGGCTGAGTTCTTCGACAGGTGTATTGCATTTTAACTATCACATTTAACAGTGATACTTCGACCTTGAAGTTTTAGCTCCTTTACAAAACCTTCAAGCCATAATGTTTCTTTCACAGCTTTAGTGAGGGCAATATATTCTGCTTCAGTGGTTGATAAGGCAACAACCTTCTAAAGAGTTTCTTTCCAACTTATTGTTGTGCCGAACATAGTGAGCACATATCCAGAAATAGACTTTCAGGAATCCATACAACCTGCATAATCAGAGTCGACAAATCCTTCGATTTTGAATTTTCTCTCATCACCACAGGCTCCACCATAAGTTAGGACTCTTTTTAGAGACCTATTTATGTACCTGAGAATCCACTTCAAAGCTTGCCAGTGCGTCTTTCCAGGATTGGCCATATACCTACTTATAAGGCTCACACCATACGCTATGTATGGCCTCGTACAAACCATAACATACATCAAAAAACCTACCACACTAGCATATGGGATGCTACTCATATAAATTCTTTCAGCTTCAGTACTCGGACTTTAAGTAGTACTAAGCTTAAATTGAGGATTTGTCGGGGTCACAATAGGCTTTGAATTCGACATACCAAACTTGTCGAGAACCTTTCGTAGTTATGTCTCTTGAGATAAGCACAACTTCGGCTGCTTTCTATCTCTCTGGATGTCAATCCCAAGAATCCTGGTTGCAGGTCCCAGATCCTTCATTTCAAACTCCTTAATGAATTCAGCCTTCACCTCCATCACATCCTCGACACTGTTGCTAGCTATGAGGATATCATCCACATAAAGCAACAAAATAATAAGTGATTTTCTAGGTCAAAATCTGAAATAAACACAGTGGTCGAAATGGCTCCTAATGAAACCAACGTGTGCCATGAACTTGTCGAATCTCCCGTTCCACCGCCGAGGAGATTGTTTCAGGCCTGTTGTACCCCAAATTTTACCCTAATTTTTCTGCTAGTTGATGTCTTATTTATTTAACTTAACATTTATTTTAGCACCTTTATCTGTCTTTAATTTAATTTAATTTCAATATGGCCTATTTTATTTAATTTATATTTAAATTGTTTTATTTTGTTAATTAAATTTCCAAAATCAATTTAATTTTTAATTTTCTTAGAAAATTTAGTTTGATTAATTAGTTTTTAATTTAGTTTACTTTTTCTAACTAATTTAAATTAAGGTTAATTTTTTATTTGTCATATTATAATTTCAAATTTAAAGAAAACTAAATTTTTTTTCATTAAGAACCCACTGGTCCACTGTGGCACTCTTGCTAGCTTTGATTGGAGGAATCAGTTTTGATGTTAGCCAATAAGGAACGAGCTTGTGGTTTGTTGACTTTTCAATCTTCCTAACAACCAGTAGAAGTGCAACACGTGGCAATTGAAGAAAGGAAATCAGTTCATCTTCTTCCCTCTCCTTGTAGTGTGTAATTTGCAGAAGAGAAATTGAATTCAATCAAATTCAAATTCAACAAATTCAAACTCAACAAGTTCTCATCTCATCTTGGCGCGTCCTTCTTCAAATTTGGATTCACCCAAGTTTTTCCTCTTTGAGCTTCCAAGTCTTGGTTCTCCAAAAAGCAATTGTGAAGCTTTCCATTCTCAGCTCAACTCTGCACACCCTGCGAACCAGCCAGAGCAATGTCTTTATCCGCTTCCTCTTTCAATACTCACCTGTTTACCACCAGAAGTTTAGTCTCAGAAGCAATACACAATTTAAACATTGACCCTGCAAAGTTTTTGAGTTTCTGCAACATGGAGTGTTTGCCTCCCCAGGTTCAACGTTTGAATTTCAATTGCAAAACCCTAGCCTCCAATATTTGAAGTTGGGAATTCTCTTGACCCGACCCAATATCATTACCTATATAAAGAGGCTTAGGTTCAGTTCATGAGCATCAACAACTCTCTCAGAAAAACACTTAAAGAGTTCTCTGAAGCTTTTAAAGAGGTTTGAGCAAGCAATTTGGGGTTGGTCACTGGAGTTGGTTCTTGGAAGAGAGGGCATTCATCACACCTAAAGACAGTGGAATTTATTCCATTTGGTATTGTGTTCTTACCTCTTTTGTTAAATATGTTCATTTGATATAGTCTTTTACCCGTGCATCTCATTTTATTTGTCTGAATACATGCCTAAATATGTTGCTATGGTTTGAATTTACAAAGTAACTGACATTCTACATTGATGTGTTATACGTGTACTTGGTGATGAGTTACCATAATGGATATGTAATGTTCATGGTTCTGTTTACAATTGATGTGCATTGGTGACTTTGTTTGATCATATGTTTAAGGATAGATTGTGTGAACTGCTAACCATTTGTTTGGTATTACCCTCTGTTGGATTACTTTCGTAGCCAAAGGCCTCTATGCTGGTAGTCTATCAACTGCATACCCTCAAATCCTTGGCAAATTTATGTTGTTGTGTTAACCTGACCTGTTTCTTTTAATGTATGTGTGTATGTTCATGACTTGGTGTTTCCTTTTTGCCATACTACAATCACTCTGGCCAGGGATACTTTCCACTGACCACACACTTACACCACCATTAGAGATCCATTTTTCATGTTATAAGCTTTGTTGAAATTTGCGCATGTTTCTTTTGACAGTTTTGCTCTTGTTTGAGTATGAGACCATGTGTTTTAGTGGACCAACATTGAAACTCTGCCTAACCTAGTCTCTTCATGTTGTCACTTTGTTTGCGTTCAGTCCTAGCATGGAATGTGTTTTATTTGCTTACTAGTTGAATTGTATATTCTTGCTTTCAATATGTGTAATGTGTGAGAATGCATAGTTCTGGTCGCCCCTGTTCCACTATGTGTGAATAATGTTGTTTGAGTCCTTATTTATGACAAGTTTGTATTTCAAGCTACCTTGACATTAGATGAAATATGTGCATCTTTAACTTAATCTTGATACTTGGATCATCACTGAGTCTGATACCAATCTGTTTGAATGCATTTCTTCTTGACATTATGTTGATATGCTCATGATTTGGCTTTGATATGCATTGAATATGTATGGATTGTTGTTGTAACTTGTCTTGATTCTGTATGTACCTATGCGCACTGCCATGCCTATATAGATGCTTGTCATCATTTTCTGTACGCTTTTAATTTCCATGATTGATAATCCTTGATAGTTGTTTCTTGATCTTAAACTCATGGCATGTGTGTATCAGTTTTGTTAGCACTATTTGTATTTTTGCCCAAATCAATGCACTTTGATCTTTGCTTCAAGTTAAGATTTGGTTGAGGTACCTGAAAACAATTTGTTTAAATCATTGTTTCTTTTTTCTGTTGATGTATGCCAATCTGATCTGAGTTAGGTCAATATGTGTTCTATTGTATACTTCTCTGAGTTCTTCATTCAATTGCAATTTACCACATTGATTCTATTTGGAGTTAATCTGTTTGAAACAACTCTCATCTATTTTACTCATGATTTGTTCATATGTTGATATCGTGTTGACCAGCTTTTAGACCTCTTGGATTAAGTGTTATTGTTAACATTTGAACTGCTAATTATTAAGTCCTTAACACACTATTTTGCTGATTAGAATGTTTGGCCTAACTATTTCGTTTGAAGCAATCTGTTCTGATTTTGAACCAATTGTATGCTTGAATTTAGGAAATGGTGCCTTGCAAATGTTTAGTATTTTCATGTTGAAAGTTTAAGACTGTGGCTGTTTTTTTTGAATTATGAGTTTGTTCTTTCAGTGTGTGCTTTGTTAAATCCTGAATTTAGATGATATAGGAGTTTCAGTTTGAGGTTAACATGATCCTGTTCCTATTTCTATGCATTTGTGATCATTGACAAATTCTTGAGTTCATAACGTGTGCCTTGCCATACAATAGATTAAGTTCATGATGCTTTGTGGATTTTGAACATGTTGAATTTGATTTGTCTTAAATCTACTCTGCCGTCGTTTGTTTGAATATGGCTGGGCAAGTGAGAGTTTGGAATCAGTGGGCAAGGATGCATGCGCATGTTTTGGTTAATTGGGCATTCATGAAACTCTTTGCTTTATGTATTAACGAAAGCGTATATAGATTGGATGAAACATGCCGTCCCAACGGTTGTAACGCCCCAGTTTTGTCAGTTTTATTTAATCGAGTCGTTTGATTATTTTATTATTATTTTATTTTATTTTTTACTTTTATCTGAAAATATGTTATTTTTCAATGTTGTGATATTTTATCGGGTTTTGGGAACGTTTGCGAGATATTTGAGTGTGGGGGTATTTTGGTCATTTCATGATATTTTTCATTAAGATAGTAAGAATAGAAAATAGACAGAGAGAAAAAGGGAGAGAAAGAAAAAGAGAAGAAAGAAAAAGGAAAGAAAAGAGGAGAAGAGAAGAAAAGTGAGAAAACTTGGGAAATCAAGGTAAAACAACTTCTAGAATCGGTTTAATCGGGTAAGGGTGCGAAACTCAATTATTGTATGATTGTGTATGATTATGTATGTGTATTTGTGATGTTTGTTGGATTGAAATGAAAATATTTAGTAAAACCCATATTGTGTCAAATTGATTAGAAATTGATTAAATGTGTTGGAAATCATGTTTTTAGTGTTCATCATTGTTGGTATATGATAGATACACGTTGCTATGCATTGTATTGGTAATTTTCTGGGTGTAGGTGAGAAATTAGAGGATTTTGGGTATGAAAACGCAGAACTTCGTTCTGCAGAAATTTTTCTGGTTTTTCCAGGTCATACGCGTATGGGGCATGTTCATACGCGTATGGACCTTGGCAATAGCGTAACATGGGCGAGCCATGGGCCAATACGCGTATGGGTCTTCAATTTTCTCGGCCATCTGCCCATTTGCGTATGATACGCGTAGCATTTCAGGACAGTACGCGTATGAGGTTGGGCATTACGCGTACAGACTTTTACACGTGAACTTGGGGAAAAATGAGTTTCTGCCCATACACGTATGGCTCAGGGCAATACGCATATGGACATGACATTTGTAAAATGAGACTTTTCAAAACGTCGTTTCGTTTTTCTTTTGTAACTTAGGTTCCGTTTGTCCGATTTTTACTTTCTTGGTATCGTTGTGTAGCTATTGAGTTGTACTTTCTTATTATGATGATTTGGAAGTTGTTAACCGATTTAATTATGATGGAAAATCGGGAATAGTGTCATTCGTCAACTTTTGTTGTTATAACTGTGCGTAATCGATGTGTATGATGCAAGGTGTTGTTGTATGATGTAAATGTATGTGTTTAGAGAGTGTTGTGATGATTTGTGACCGTATGGCGATTAAATGCATTGTTTTGGGCATAAGTGCAAAGTGTGATTTTGGTGATGGAGGTGTATGCATATATGTGTGTATTTGAATGTCATGAGTCATTGTATGCCAAACATCATGATATGCATTGTTGTGACGTCCTGAGTGACGGTTTGATTCCAGAGGGAATCTGCTATAACATCGTGCGCCTTAAAAATAAGAGGACCTAAAGCGATTTGATATATCGTGCGCCTTAAAAATAAGAGGACCTAAAGCGATGGTTATAGACGATCGTGTGCCCATGTGGGGTGTGAGCGATCGGATTGTGCGCCTTATACCAAGAGGACCTAAAGCAATCCATAAACGTCGTGCGCCTTATACCAAGAGGACCTAAAGCGACGGGTGAACATCGTAGGCCCGACGGGGTGTTACCTGAGTGATCCTCAGTAACAAACGATGATTCCAGCAGAGTTCCTGAGTGAACTAGTGATGATAAATATTGGAAGTCGGTACCGCATGTGCATATGCATAGGGTCGTTGTGTCGGTCTCTTGCATTTGCATAAATCATTAATGGTTGTTTATGTGTGTAATTGTGGATAAATTGATATATGGATACTTGTTGGTGATGGAAAAATGAATTATTCCTTGTATTGCCTTGTGATTGAATTGTGGCGTGAGTTGGGGTGAGAATCGTATATATGTATATTTTTGTGTTATATATAATTGTGTGCAATTATATTATGATTGTTTTTCTCACCCTTCTGCTGTTTTATAATGCTCTATGAGGAATTGCAGATTAGAGTTGCTGGAGGTATTTTTGTGAAGCTTTGCGTCTTCATTCTTTTGTCGGTCGGCTCTGATATGTGACACCGGGTAGTTAGGGAGGCCGTTTGTGACATTTGTGTTTTATGTATAAATATCTTTTGGCTTGAGCATGTACAACGTGATGTATGACAAACTTTTCATGATATATATATATATATATATATATATATATAAGTGTTATTCAGTTTTAGATTTTCCGCTTTTATTCTAAAATCTGAAATGTGGGTGTAAGGAACTGAGTTCCTCTGTTGATTGCTACCCCACTGTTGCATATCTTTATGAGCAGGTGTTGTATGTTTGTTTCAATATAATGTGACTCCTCCCAGTCTATGCCATGATAATTTAGATATACTCTGATGAAATTTCGAATTTTCTGTTACCGCTTTATTTAATTGGGGGTATAGATTGGGGGTGTCACATTAAGTGGTATCAGAGCCAGTTTGTGTCAGTCCGTGTCAGTTGTGTCAGTCCTTGTTGGTCGTTGTGGTTGGATGAGTTGTTTGTTTAACCATAGTTTCTGTTATTGGAAATGAACAGAATATGGCTGGTAGGAACGATGCTGCTTTGGCTGCTGCTATGCAAGCTATGGCTCGTGCTGTGCAGGGTGCACCTAATTTTGCGGGTAATGATGAGTTCAGGAAGAACAAACCGCCTGTCTTCAAAGGAAGATATGATCCTGATTGTGCACAGATTTGGTTGAAAGAGATTGAAAGGATCTTCTGAGTGATGGATTGTGCTGAAGATCAAAAGGTGAGACTGGGTACTCACATGTTACTGGAAGAAGCTGATGATTGGTGGGTTGGTACTCATCGTGTGTTGGAAGCTGAAGAGGAGGAGATTACTTGGGCTGTGTTTAGCGTTGAGTTTCTGAGGAGGTATTTTCCTGAAGATGTGAGAGGAAAGAAGGATATTGAGTTCTTGGAACTGAAACAAGGTAATATGTCTGTTGTTGATTATACTGCTAAGTTTGTGGAACTTGTGCAGTTTTATCCTCATTATGCTGAAGCGAATGCTAAATTCTCTAAGTGTGTGAAGTATGAGAATGGCTTGCGTCCTGAGATAAAGCAGGCAATTGGATATCAAAGGATTCAGAGGTTTTCTGATTTGGTGGATTACTGTAGGATTTATGAAGAAGAGAGTAAGGCTCGTTCTACTCATTACAAGAGTGTGAGCGAGAGGAAAGGGAAGCAACAGTTCCGTGGTGGTCCGTATGTGACACCAGCTGATAAAGGTAAACAAAGGGGTACTTTTGATAGAAGGTCGAGTGGAGGAGGTATGTCTAATTCTCTGAGATGTTTTAAATGTGGTGAGTTGGGGCATCATCAGTTTGAGTGAAGGAAAGATGTGAGTAAGTGTTATAATTGTGGAGGTGTCAGACATGTTGTAGCTGATTGTAAACGGAAGAATGTGGTTAAGTGTTTTAACTGTGGTGAACCTGGTCATATTAGTACCAAGTTTCCGAAACCGAAGCAAGCTCCAGCTAGTGGGAAGGTATTTTCTTTATCAGGGACTCAAACTTCAAGTGCAGATCGTCTGATCAGAGGTACCTGAAATTCTGGTACATGTGCAGAATTCAGATGTCCTAAGACATGTTATTCGACATCTGGTCTGACATGAACACACATGGCAAGTTATAAAAATAGTACTGAAAAGCATAAACAAAACACACAGAATTGTTAACCCAGTTCGGTCTAACACACCTACTATGGGGGCTACCAAGCCAGGGATGAAGTCCACTATCAGCAGTATCAATTCAAAGCTAAACTACCCGTTTACAGCTTATCACTTAATCACTACCCAATGACCCATCTACCTAGATCCTCTCTAGATATGGGAAACCCTTCTCACTCCCAATCATCGCAATGATGTCTAGCAGTTGACAACCCGCCACTGCATCAACGGCTCTTTACCTATACAACAATTCAACACGGAAGATACACTTCCAAGACACAACTTAGAGTTACTTAAAAGCTCCCTCCAAGAACAATACTCCTCTTACTTAACAGCTTCGAGGATCACACTCACAAACTGTCCAACTCACATGTTGAGTGGTACAGCCATACCAACTCTCCTAGAGAGTGGTTCACAAGAACGAAACCCTAATAATTTTACATCTTGGAATCGTTACAAAACTAGGTTACAGAGCATCTATATATAACCTATTCCCAACTGGATTTGGGCCTTCAAAATCGCAGCAAATAAGCTGCTACAAATCAGCAGAAACTTCTGCTACATAATAGGTCTTCAATCAATTCCTTCCTAATTTATCTCCATAATTAGAAAGTCATTATTCTTTAATATTCTTCTTGATTCTGACTTGAACCTTCCAGACCTATAAAACAGCGCCACATAGGATAACATAATATTCCCATAATATTCTGCATCTGTTAAATCATAACAAAATTTAACTGTCCAGCTCAGCACAGGCGTGATGTCGAATGATTCAGCATAGGACATCTTATCCGACATGTTGCTCCAGATGATGAGAACTTCTCATCTCAACATGTCTCAGCATACAATAGGACTTCTTGCTTAACCTGTTCTTCTTAGCAAGTAATCACGTCCTATTAACCATATTGCTGCTACAAGAACGACAGACCATGATTTTCTCTCACCACATAACAGAATGTAAACACACGTCAGTCTTCAAAAAATACGCAGCAAATAAAACCAAAACAATCTCAACAGAATGTTACTTTGGACGTCGTGTTTGACATCACATCACAGAACCTTAACCTTCAGGTTTAGTGAGGTCCAATATGTCTGAATCTTTCATGACATAACCATGCACTCATACTAGCTTAGTGCAACACAACATGCCAAGACACCACACTTGACATTTCCACAACCTGCAACTAAACTATACTGGCAGATACACACAAGCACATATTAAAACAACTTTAGTGACATAAAGCTATCATATAGGTTTTAACAAAATTTAGCCAACACAAATACTGCATAGCTGCAGAACTAACAATCTCCCCCTTTGGCAAATTTTGGCTAAAACCATCATATCATATCCAATATATCAGCAGCAAAAGATAGTCACACACATCAGTAACAGATAAAACAATCATCAGCACTGCAACACCTACACAAGCAGATCAGCACTCAATCTTCATCTGCACACATACACAACCTCACACAGCCACTCACACTAACTCAGAGAAGTTAGAACATCATATAGACCATCATATGTCAGCAGCATACTCATCTCCCCCTGACTCCAGCCAGCTTCCTCTCAAGGAAACAACCAAGGACACTGGCTACTACTTATTTCTCCCCCTTTTTAGCCATAATATGCCAAACCAAGCAACTATGCATTTAAAGGAAATCAACCAGAAGCAAGAAAAAAAAAAGTAGTATTACTCCCCCTGACATGGATAACTAGTGCACCTGAATGGAAAACATAAGACGCATCTTCATGTCTTCAAGAGCTCACTCCTAGTCCAGCCACATGCTGAAGCACATTCATTTTAGCACCATAATCCGTTCTGACAAGAAAAAATAGTCACTCACACATGAAGTTACATCATGCTATACGTGAGGAACATAAGGATCACCATTCTCCTTTAAACAACCAGAGAGCCACAAAAACTTCAAATCCACAAAAATCACATCACAGCCCATCACATCACAGAAGATCACAAGAACACAAGAACAATATTCTCTCACCCAACTCTCCAAAGGCAATCATTCCCTATCATTCTCTCGTATGATAGTTTGGAATACTCCTGATCAATTGATGAGTATCTTCACCTTTAGACTTTCAAGCAATCAATACCTGATCTGCTTCAGTCTTCTCTACATTCTTCATCCAAGGCAGACCTTCTACTTCATCATTCTCCCGTATGACTATGTAGACGCTCCTTAGGCATAAAGTAGACACCAAGCTCCAGAACCAGAGCAAAATCATCCTTCACCAAGGATATCCATCCCGGATAATGTTCCAACACCAAGTTAGAACATCTCCCACACACCAAGACATCATCACCATGATTCTTGATATGCTCCACCAACTGGACTTACTAAAGCATAGTAATCCAAAGAACTAGAGAAATACACTCTCATCCACCTTCAAGAAGAATAATGTTCAACTCATCACCCTTCTGCCCAAGAGTAACTTGTTCCAAGACAATCCTCAATCATAACCAGCTGCCACACTCTGATTATCTTGATTCTTCGAATCCACTTCTGAGATCAACCAAATGCCACAGTTTGATCACCTCATTCATGAATCCTCATATGAAAAAGCCAACTGCCACAAATTGTCTTCTTCATGTTTTTCAAAATTCTCACAAAGATATCCTGATCTACCCACTGAAATTGATCTTCAAATCACATGTTCCACTTGCTTACTATCAAACACACTTAGAATCTCTAAGTCATGTAATATCTTTTTATTCTTGCAGCTCCAGCAAACTGCCATAAGAGCAATCTTTATGAAGCATTCAATTTTCATTCTTGTAGATCATCCTATCTTAAGCTGATGTGCCACATCACCAACTGAAACTTCTGATGTTAAGCTAGATGTCAGAACATTATGACATCCAACTGTTAAATTCAGCTCTTCCTTCTGCCACTCAGAAGAACCTCCTCCCTTTGCAGAAACAGATTTCCATGCTCTCATAGACTTGATTCAACAATCAAGTTTGAGTAGACAACCTCCATCCTGCTCAGAAACCCCAAAGACTTCAAACCTACCACATCTGAGTCTTCAGAGAATAAGTAGTTCAAGACTACCCCATAGCTATACCAAAGAATGCCACTTCCTTTAGTAGAGCCGTCAGTAGAAAGCCAGAGATAACAACCACATATCCTCGACTTTAAAAAAAAAAACATGCTCCAAAGCACCTAGATCAGAAATAAACTGATCCAACCATCAAGATTATGATGTCTTCATAGTCTTCCATCTCCATCTTCAGCATCAACAATATCCAGACCAGCTTCTTGCCAGGAAATTTTCCAGAAATACACGACTCCTGTCACACAAGACTGAAGCAAAACCTCAGGCCAACTCCCAAGAAATAACAGATGCTAAAGCTTATGCAGTACCCCTCCCATGATTCTGCACAAACTTTGATGATGAGATGTTCCAAACATCGTGTTGAACATCACCAATCTTGAATCACAAGGATAATCAATCAAATATTTGTGAACTCCACAAACAATAATTGATCTTAAATCATTGTATAATAGCCCTACTTCACTGCTGTAGCTGAGCTCCACCAGATCATGTCATGAACACTTATAAAGTATTCAGTCTTGTTGCAAGTATCTTTTTCAATGACAATGTTGAGATACCAAGGCTGCCACTCTTGACTCAAGTAACTAAGACTTTCTCTGAACAAGTCTTCTTTACCTCAACAAATATTCAAACAGATTAGATTCACTCTTATGGTCAAGAGAGATGCATCCTTCCTTTCTGTTTTTGTGAAAGGTGAAAATAAATCACCTCCACGGTCTTCACCCCTATGCTTCCTAGGAAGCACCTCCTAGTCTGAAGAATAACTAGATGACTCCAGAACATGACTCAGTTGCCTTGATTGGACTTGATCATCATATCAAGTGTCTTCAACAACTTAATCAACAAGAAATCATCAAACCCCTAGAGCATGAGTTTGATAATTCAACTTACCCTTCCTCTTCAATCTGACTTCAGCATACATGATGAAGCCACTCACCCATGTACCAAGTCATACAAGACTCAACCATCACAAAGACATCCCTCTGCTCCCGACTTTGGAATGCTATGTGACATCACACAAGAACAGAAAATGAGTAAGGACAGCTACAATCTTCCTTCAATCATAACTCCAGAATCCCACACTTCTAGAGCTCTTCAATCAGAACCTCATGCAGCAGAACTACCAAGGAAACAGATCCTGCTTGCCCTAATAAGATGTCAAAACATCTTATAAGACACATCAACAAAAGAACTAGCCACTTCTTTCGTAGATGTTGTGGAATCTCCCTCAGCAATATGAACAACCAGGAATTTTCCATCAGATATATATATGCAGCGGAACACACACCAGAAAACTCCTCTACAACCTTCAGGCAAAACATAATAACCCATGCCACTCCATGTGCAATAGGTCAACATAGGTTTGAAAATAAATCAAACCACACATAACCACAACACGACATCTTTTCAACCAAAACTCCAAGCCTTCAGCACATGCCACTGCCTGTCACGAACAGTCCATCCTCCACTTCTAGGGACCATTCTCACAACTATATGAACTTCTCCAAGTCCAAACAACTTTTCAGTAGAAAGCTTCTACCTTGACCATGAACCAGAAAGTATCTTCCTTCGGATCTCATCCAGATACAGAACAAAATGACCTGCTCTGATACCAATTGAAATTCAGGTACATGTGCAGAATTCAGATGTCCTAAGACATGTTATTCGACATCTGGTCTGAGATGAACACACATGGCAAGGTATAAAAATAGTACGGAAAAGCATAAACAAAACACACAGAATTGTTAACCCAGTTCGGTCTAACACACCTACTCTAGGGGCTACCAAGCCAGGGATGAAGTCCACTATCAGCAGTATCAATTCAAAGCTAAACTACCCGTTTATAGCTTATCACTTAATCACTACCCAATGACCCTTCTACCTAGATCCCCTCTAGATATGAGAAACCCTTCTCACTCCCAATCATCGCAATGATGTCTAGCAGTTGAAAACCTGCCACTGCATCAACGACTCTTTACCTATACAACAATTAAACACGAAAGATACACTTCCAAGACACAACTTAGAGTTACTTAAAAGCTTCCTCCAAGAACAATACTCCTCTTACTTAACAGCTTCGAGGATCACACTCACAAACTGTCCAACTCACATGTTGAGTGGTACAGCCATACCAACTCTCCTAGAGAGTGGTTCACAAGAACGAAACCCTAATAATTTTACATCTTGGAATCGTTACAAAAATAGGTTACAGAGCATCTATATATAACCTATTCCCAACTGGATTTGGCCCTTCAAAATCGCACCAAATAAGCTGCTACAAATCAGCAGAAACTTCTGCTACATAATAGGTCTTCAATCAATTCCTTCCTAATTTATCTCCATAATTAGAAAGTCATTATTCTTTAATATTCTTCTTGATTCTGACTTGAACCTTCTAGACCTATAAAACAGCGCCACATAGGATAACATAATATTCCCAGAATATTCTGCATTTGTTAAATCATAACAGAATTTAACTGTCCAGCTCAGCACAGGCGTGGTGTCGAATGATTCAGCATAGGACATCTTATCCGACATGTTGCTCCAGATGATGAGAACTTCTCATCTCAACATGTCTCAGCATACAATAGGACTTCTTGCTTAACCTGTTCTTCTTAGCAAGTAATCACGTCCTATTAACCATATTGCTGCTACAAGAACGACATACCATGATTTTCTCTCACCACATAACAGAATGTAAACACACGTCAGTCTTCAAAAAATACACATCAAATAAAACCAAAACAATCTCAACAGAATGTTACTTTGGACGTCGTGTTTGACATCACATCACAGAACCTTAACCTTCAGGTTTAGTGAGGTCTAATATGTCTGAATCTTTCATGACATAACCATGCACTCATACTAGCTTAGTGCAGCACAACATGCCAAGACATCACACTTGACATTTCCACAACCTGCAACTAAACTATATTGGCAGATACACACAAGCACATGTTAAAACAACTTTAGTGACATAAAGCTATCATATAGGTTTTAACAAAATTTAGCCAACACAAATACTGCATAGCTGCAGAACTAACAGTACTTGTTTTATTAATAGTACACCTTTAGTTGCTATTATTGATACTGGAGCGACTCATTCATTTATTTCGTCTGAGTGCGCGAAGCGTTTGAATCTTGTGTTGTCTTCGATGGGTGGTGCAATGGTTATTGATACTCCAGCAATAGGGTCAGTAACTACCTCTTTGGTTTGTTTGAGATGTCCTTTGACCATTTATGGTAAAGACTTTGAGATGGATTTGGTGTGTTTGCCGTTGGAGGGTTTAGATGTGGTTCTTGGTATGAATTGGTTGCAATTCAATCGGGTTCATATCGATTGTTATCATAAGCTGGTAAGGTTTCCTTCTCTTGAAGAAGACGAAGACTCGAGTTTCTTATCTACCAAAGAGTTGAAGAGACTTTTGGCGGATGAAGCTCAGTTGTTTGGTTTGTTTGCATCTTTGACTGTGGATAGTCAAGTTTCACTTGATGTGTTTCCTGTTGTGTGTGAATTTCCGGAAGTGTTTCCAGAGGATATTTCAGATTTGCCGCCAGAGAGAGAGGTGGAGTTTTCTATAGATCTAGTTCCTGGTACTAGACCTGTTTCTATGGCACCTTATCGTATGTCGGCATCTGGGTTGGTGGAGTTAAAGAAACAATTGAATGAGTTATTGGAAAAGAGGTTTGTGAGGCCAAGTGTTTCTCCTTGGGGTGCTCCAGTGTTGTTGGTGAAAAAGAAGGATGGGAGTATGCGGTTGTGTATTGATTATCGCCAGTTGAATAAGGTGACGATCAAGAATAAGTATCCTCTTCCAAGAATTGATGATCTGATGGATTAGTTGGTTGGTGCTTGTGTGTTTAGTAAGATTGATTTGAGATCCGGATATCATCAGATTAGGGTGAAGGAAGAAGATATCCAGAAGATGGCTTTTAGGACACGTTACGGTCATTATGAATATTCGGTGATGCAGTTCGGGGTTTCTAATGCGCCAGGTGTGTTTATGGAGTACATGAATCGTATTTTTCACGAGCATCTGGATCGGTTTGTTGTTGTGTTCATTGATGACATTTTGATTTATTCTAAGTCTCGGGAAGAGCACGCGGAGCATTTGCGTATTGTTTTGTAGGTTTTGAAAGAAAGGAAGCTTTTTACCAAATTGTCTAAGTGTGAATTCTGGTTGTCGGAGGTGAGTTTTCTTGGGCAACGTAATTTCAGGTAATGGTATTTCTGTGGATCCATCTAAAGTAGAAGTTGTTCTACAATGGGAGGCTCCGAGATCTGTTACTGAAATTAGAAGCTTTTTGGGTTTGGCCGGTTACTATCGAAGGTTTATTAAAGGTTTTTCTAAGCTAGCACTTCCTTTGACCCAGTTGACTTGTAAAGGGCAAGCGTTCATTTGGGACATTCGGTGCGAGGAAAGTTTTAATGAACTGAAGAGAAGATTGACGACAGCTCCGATTTTTATTTTTCCGAATCCTAATGAACCGTTTGTGGTTTATTGTGATACTTCTTTGATTGGTCTAGGTGGTGTTCTGATGCAGGAAGGTAAGGTGGTGGCTTATGCTTCAAGGCAATTAAGAGTTCATGAGAAAAATTATCCTACTCATGATCTTGATTTAGCGGCTGTGGTTTTTGTGTTGAAGATCTGGAGGCATTATCTCTACGGTGCAAGGTTTGAAGTCTTTAGTGATCACAAAAGTTTGAAATATTTGTTTGATTAGAAAGAGCTAAATATGAGGCAACATAGATGGTTGGAATTCTTGAAGGACTACGACTTTGGCTTGAATTACCATCCTGGTAAAGCTAATGTGGTAGCCGATGCATTGAGTCGAAAATCGTTACATATGTTTGCCTTAATGGTTAAGGAGTGGGAACTTTTGGAATCGTTTAGAGACTTGAGTTTGGTTTGTGAAGTGACGTCGGTTAGCATGAGGCTTGGAATGCTAATGATTACTAATGATTTTCTGATGACTGTTAGTGAGAAGCAAAAGCTGGATGTGAAATTTTTGGATTTGATGTTGGTTGGAGAAAAAGATGCGAATAGTGATTTTTAAGTGGATATTAATGGTGTTTTGAAATTCCGAGGTAGGATTTGTATTCCGGATGATGCGGAGTTGAAAAAGATGATTTTGGAGGAAGGACACCGGAGTAATTTGAGTATACATCCGGGAGCGAATAAGATGTATCAGGATTTGAAGAAGATTTTCTAGTGGTCTGGATTGAAAAGAGATGTGGCTCAGTTTGTTTATGCATGTTTGACTTGTCAGAAATCGAAGGTGGAACATCTGAGGCCTAGTGGTTTGTTGCAACCGTTGGATATTCCGGAATGGAAATGGGATAGCATTTCTATGGATTTTGTAACAGGGTTACCGAATACTCAACGAGGGCATAATGCTATTTGGGTGGTTGTTGATAGGATAACTAAATTGCCTCATTTTATTCCGATTGACATCAGTTTTCCTTTGGAGCGGTTAGCTGAGATTTACATCAGTGTGATTGTGAAGTTGCATGGGGTTCCATTGAGTATTGTTTCTGATCGAGATCCTAGGTTTACCTCGAGATTTTGGGAAAGTTTGCAGAAGGCTTTGGGTTCTAAATTGAGATTGAGTTCGGCTTATCATCCGCAGACGGATGGTCAGACGGAGAGGACGATTCAGTCGTTGGAAGATTTGTTGAGAGCGTGTGTTTTGGAACAAGGTGGTGCGTGGGATAGTTATCTTGCATTGATTGAATTTACGTATAATAACAGTTTCCATTCTAGTATTGGAATGGCACCGTTTGAAGCATTATATGGACGGAGATGTCGAACACCGTTGTGTTGGCACGAATCTGGTGAGAGAACAGTGGTTAGACCAGAGTTGGTACAGCAAACGACGGAGAAAGTGAAGCTTATTCGAGAGAAGATGAAGGTTTCTCAGAGTAGGCAAAAGAGTTATCATGATCGGAGACGGAAGGATCTTGAGTTCCAAGAGGGAGATCATGAATTTCTGAGGGTTACGCCTGTAACAGGTGTGGGTCGTGCATTGAAATTTAAGAAACTTACTCCTCGGTTATTTGGTCCTTACCAGATATCCGCGATAGTGGGTGTTGTGGCGTATAGGGTGGCGTTGCCGCCGAATCTGTCGAATTTACACGATGTGTTTCATGTTTCATAGCTTCGGAAGTATGTTCCGGATCCGCCACATGTGATTCCAATGGATGAGGTTGAGGTAAGGGAGAACCTTACGGTTGAGGCATTACCAGTTAGGATTTTGGATCGCGAGGTGAAGCGGTTGAGAGGCAAGGATATTGCACTTGTGAAAGTGGCGTGGAGAGGCGCTACTGAGGGAAATTTGACTTGGGAGTTGGAGAGTCGGATGCGAGAGTCGTATCCAGAGTTGTTCATCTCAGGTATATTTTTGAGGACGAAAATTTCTAAGTGGAGGAGAGTTGTAACGCCCCAGTTTTGTCAGTTTTATTTAATCGAGTCGTTTGATTATTTTATTATTATTTTATTTTATTTTCGACTTTTATCTGAAAATATGTTATTTTTCAATGTTGTGATATTTTATCGGCTTTTGGGAACATTTGCGAGATATTTGAGTGTGGGGGTATTTTGGTCATTTCATGATATTTTTCATTAAGATAGTAAGAATAGAAAATAGAAAGAGAGAAAAAGGGAGAGAAAGAAAAAGAGAAGAAAGAAAAAGGAAAGAAAAGAGGAGAAGAGAAGAAAAGTGAGAAAACTTGGGAAATCAAGATAAAACAACTTCTAGAATCGGTTTAATCGGGTAAGGGTGCGAAACTCAATTATTGTATGATTATGTATGTGTATTTGTGATGTTTGTTGGATTGAAATGAAAATATTTAGTAAAACCCATATTGTGTCAAATTGATTAGAAATTGATTAAATGTGTTGGAAATCATGTTTTTAGTGTTCATCATTGTTGGTATATGATAGATACACGTTGCTATGCATTGTATTGGTAATTTTCTGGGTGTAGGTGAGAAATTGGAGGATTTTGGGTATGAAAACGCAGAACTTTGTTCTGCAGAAATTTTTCTGGTTTTTCCAGGTCATACGCGTATGGGGCATGTTCATACGCGTATGGACCTTGGCAATACGCGTAACATGGGCGAGCCATGGGCCAATACGAGTATGGGTCTTCAATTTTCTCGGCCATCTGCCCATTTGCGTATGATACGCGTAGCATTTCAGGGCAGTGCGCGTACGAGGTTGGGCATTACGCGTACAGACTTTTACACGTGAACTTGGGGAAAAATGAGTTTCTGCCCATACGCGTATGGCTCAGGGCAATAAGCGCATGGACAGGACATTTGTTAAATGAGACTTTTCAAAATGTCATTTTCGTTTTTCTTTCGTAACTTGGGTTCCGTTTGTCCGATTTTTACTTTCTTGGTATCGTTGTGTAGCTATTGAGTTGTACTTTCTTATTATGATGATTTGGAAATTGTTAACAGATTTAATTATGACAAAAAATCGGGAATAGTGTCGGTCGTCAACTTTTGTTGTTATAACTGTGCGTAATCGATGTGTATGATGCAAGGTGTTGTTGTATGATGTAAATGTATGTGTTTAGAGAGTGTTGTGATGATTTGTGACCGTATGGCGATTAAATGCATTGTTTTGGGCATAAGTGCGAAGTGTGATTTTGGTGATGGAGGTGAATGCATATATATGTGTATTTGAATGTCATGAGTCATTGTATGCCAAACATCATGATATGCATTGTTGTGACGTCCTGAGTGACGGTTTGATTCCAGAGGGAATCTGCTATAACATCGTGCGCCTTAAAAATAAGAGGACATAAAACGATTTGATATATCGTGCGCCTTAAAAATAAGAGGACCTAAAGCGATGGTTATAGACGATCGTGTGCCCGTGTGGGGTGTGAGCGATCGGATTGTGCGCCTTATACCGAGAAGACCTAAAGAAATCCATAAACGTCGTGCGCCTTATACCAAGAGGACCTAAAGCGACGGGTGAACATCGTATGCCCGACGGGGTGTTACCTGAGTGATCCTCAGTAACAAGCGATGATTCCAGCAGAGTTCCTGAGTGAACTGGTGATGAGAAATATTGGAAGTCGGTACCGCATGTGCATATGCATAGAGTCGTTGTGTCGGTCTCTTGCATTTGCATAAATCATTAATGGTTGTTTATGTGTGGAATTGTGGATAAATTGATATATGGATACTTGTTGGTGATGGAAAAATGAATTATTCCTTGTATTGCCTTGTGATTGAATTGTGGCGTGAGTTTTGGTGAGAATCGTATATATGTATATTTTTGTGTTATATATAATTGTGTGCAATTATATTATGATTGTTTTTCTCACCCTTCTGCTATTTTATAATGCTCTATGAGGCATTGCATATTAGAGTTGCTGGAGGTATTTTTGTGAAGCTTTGCGTCTTCATTCTTTTGTCGGTCGGCTCTGATATGTGACACCGGGTAGTTAGGGAGGCCGTTTGTGACATTTGTGTTTTATGTATAAATATCTTTTGGCTTGAGAATGTACAACGTGATGTATGACAAACTTTTCATAATATATATATAAGTGTTATTCAGTTTTAGATTTTCCGCTTTTATTCTAAAATCTGAAATGTGGGTGTAAGGAACTGAGTTCCTCTGTTGATTGCTACCCAACTGTTGCATATCTTTATGAGCAGGTGTTATATGTTTGTTTCAATATAATGTGACTCCTCCCAGTCTATGCCATGATAATTTAGATATACTCTGATGAAATTTTGAATTTTCTGTTACCGCTTTATTTAATTGGGGGTATAGATTGGGGGTGTTACAACGGTCACACACTCGCCTTGCCTTTGCCTTTCATTGACATGCCTGGGTTCGATCCTGCGGATCAACCGTTTTGCCTTTTTCTGATTTTTCGTTTACCTTGTTATATTATCCTTTGCTTGCATATTCTATTCACTACGCGCGTGCAACTCAGTTGGCCATTGTTTTGTGTTGTTGATTCAAAGGGCGTGGGTTCAATCCCCATGGTTGCCATTTCTTTTTATCACTTATTTGTTTTGTTATTTTTAGTTTATGCTTTAATCTTTAAAATATCATAATTTATTCATTTTTAATCCTTTCTCTGCCCTTCTTTTTGCTATGATTTCCTAATTAAATCTATTTTTCACACGTTAAAAGAGATTAGTCAACATAATTAATTTTTGAGACCATTATTCGTGATAATATTAGAAATGCTTATTAAGATGTTTTTTTGTACTTCTTTATGTACCTTACTATGTTATCAGTATCCATCATGTTTGATCATTGTCTAATACGTTAAATTCCCACTTTTTATTATATCATGATGTTACCTCATCTCATTATCTTATTCATGTATCGGTGTATCATCATATTTGAATCATTAGCTTGTCATCTTTTAATATCTTATCAACTGTATCTTTTCCCCTATTCCAAAGGAAGGTGAAATATGTTGACTCATAAGTCATTGACCTCCCACCTTAACCTAAGTAACCTCTTAGGAGAAAACTTTATTTCTTGGCCTCATCAGAGCCATAGAAATCATAACTAGCCTTAGGAGAGAGTTCTTAAACTCCTAGTGATATTCATCCTAATGAATCATCACTTTCCCTATTGACTAAAACTTTAACATAGGACCATTATAACTAGACTTAGAGAGTTCTTATACTCTACAATAAGGTCACACTCATTTCCCCTCTGAATATTGACCACATTCAATCATTCAGTAGAAGTAGAACTACGCATACTCTGATTCTATTCCCGAGGATACGTAGGCGTAAGGTGCGATGCCTTGTCGAGTATACTTAGATACTAACCCCTAGGGTTTCAAACCTTTAGCATAGTACCTTTAGCAAGCGAGTAAGATATAACAAGTAAAACAAGAGGCTCCCGTAGAGTACTACGGACGTTTAGGGTGCTAATACCTTCCCTAGGCGTAACCAACCCCCGAATCTTAGATCTCCCCCTTTAGGTTTTTTAATGACCTTGAACCTTTCCTTTGGATAAATCAAAGTCGGTTGTAAAAGAAATATGATGCAAGTTAATTAATAGCTTGTTATCCGATTTTCACCGCAACAGAAATGGCGACTTCACTGGGGAGGTAAGACCTATTGCTGGTCCCTTCCTAAGAGAGTTAATCCTATCTTGTTTTTATGTTATTCATGTTTTCTTATTTACTTGTATATGCTTATGTATGTCAGATTTGCTTATATATCTATATATCTGTTCTTGCTTGACATTTTTCTGTTTAATTTGGGTTGACATGGTACCTATGAGTGAGATAAGTCCTAACCCAGACTTGAGAGAACACATATGTTTAGGAACCATGGACATAGTCAAGGGAACTTCGAGGGAGAAATCCCAAAGGAGGGAACATGAAGTCCACACTCAGTTGAGGCCCTCTTGGAGGTGGTAAATGTTGAACGAGTAATCGTGAATGCGTTACTACCTTTGACCTAGGATCCAGAGATACTGATGACCTTTAGTTATCCCTTTACCCCAACTTGGCCTATTTAGGACGTAGTGCGATGACTGTGAGGGAGCAATCCCAAATGGTTGCTATGCGATACTACACTCAGATGAGACTCTCTTGAGAATTTTATCGATCACCGAGCAATTGGAAAGTCGATAAAATCCGAAAGATGGGTTGTCGACTCTGGGAACTTTTTAGAAGATTGTCTTGCAGGTGAAAACCATAGTACATACCTTTGGGATGGGTAGACCTTTGACTCCATGCTCGTGATCCTTAAACCTAGGTTCCTCGTGTGTTTTGTGTTTATCTGTCTATATGTGTGTTTGTTGCATTCATTCTTGCATCATATGCATTGTGTATATTCAAGGAATTCAAATTTGTCTTGCAAACTTTATAGGATGGATTTTGAAAAAAGGAAAACAAAGAAATACACCTTCATCAGTCCAAAATTGGAAGATTTAAAGAATCTGGGTAAGCCAATCAATGAATCAACAACGTTTCAAGACAAGTATGGGAAGATTTTCTCTCTGATGAAGACAAAGATGGTAGATGGGATGCTCCCTACTCTTATACAGTTTTATGATCCCATGTACCATTGTTTCACTTTTTCGGATTATCAATTAATGCCTACGCTCGAGGAGTATGCTATCCTAGTTGGTATTCCCATCACCCTCCTTACTCTGGTTTGGAGAGGACGTCTAAGGAGAAGGAAATTGCAGAAGCGGCTCATCTCAAGCTGTCAGAAGTCAAGGCTAACTTGGTTGTCAAGGGAGGACTTTTTGGGTTACCTGCTAAGTTGCCAATGGAGAAAGCCAGTTATTATGTTAGCATGAAGAATATGGTGGATTATGAAGCTGTTATGGCCCTTCTCATTTATGGGTTATTTCTGTTTCCCAAAATTGAGAACTTTGTTGATATGAAGGCAATCAAGATCTTTATCATTGGAAATCCAGTTCCAACATTACTTGCAGACGCCTACCATTCAATACATTTGAGGACTGCTCATAAGGGAGTGTGGCAACATGTTGTGCCACACTGTTGTATAGGTGGTTTATTTCCCACTTACCCCGTTCTAAGACCTTTTGGGATCTCCAAGATGGACTTCTTTGGTCAGAAAAGATCATGTCTCTCACCAACACCGATCTAGAGTGGTACCACCCATTGCTCAAAGGCAAAGATATGATTGTTAGCTTTAGAGGATTTGCTAATGTACCGCTTCTTGGCACAAAAGGAGGCATAAGCTACAATCCATCTTTGGCTTGTCGTCAACATGGTTATTCTATGGAAGCTAAGCCCAACAACATTTACTTGGAAGGTTTGTTCTTTGAAGAGGATAAGGACCCTGTGCTTAGGGAAAAGATGGCTCACGCTTGGCGTCATGTTCACACAAGAGGTATCTCTGCTTTGGGGAAACCTGAGTGTTTGGCTTCAGAATCTTACACTCAGTGGGTGAAAAAGAGGGCTGTTTAGTTGAAGATGCCATATGATCGTCATGATCCTATCCCATTAGCTCCCAGAGATCCTGTTCTTTACTTCATAAGCAATGAGGACGAATTGAAGATCCGGCTGGCTCAAGCGGAACGAGAAAGGAATGCATGGATGAATAAGTATCAGATTCTTGACTTTGAGATGAATGAACTTCAGAAGAGTCTCAGGAGGAAGGAAGAAGAGTCTGTCAGAAAGAGGAAGGCGCAAGGAGATTTATTTTCTCCTATCACATCATCTCCACTAGAACCATGGAACTCACAGCTGGCCAAGCTCGCTGTTGAAAATGAGAGGTTGCAGAAGGAAAACCAGAAGCTCACCATGAGATTGATGGGAGAAGACTGATTGGATGGTTTAGGACTTAGTTTTCTTTATTTCACACTTTGTATTTTGGCTTTTGAAGATGTAATTGTCTCTCTTTAATCTAAAACTTTATTATCAATGAAATAAGATGAGATTTTTCTTCTAAGAAAAGTGTTCCTTAAAATTTGCAAAAATACGATGTTGAGTTCCTTGAATTACACCCATCATACTGCATTGCATTATGCTAAGCTATCAAGACACTAAACTTTGTTTTGAAGGACTTTGTAGAGAATGGAGGCTGCCAAGAAGATAGACTGGCCCTTTACTTTCCTGATCCCTAACATTGAGCAGCTGATAGAGATCGGAGGAAGAATTGAAGACCCGCTAAGTTTCATCGACAAGTACGGAGACCTTCTGTCCCTAATGAAACTACAGGTGAAGGAAGGATTGCTGGAAACTTTGGTGCAACTATATGATCCCGCATACCGTTGTTTCATATTTCCTAATTTTCAGCTGGTTCCAACTATAGAAGAGTATCCAGCTATGCTGAGTTTACCAATTCAGCATCATCCTCCATTTTCTGGTGTGGAAGGGGAGTTCCTTAATCAAGAGATTGTTGCAGGGTTAAGGATCCGAAAGAGGCATATACGAGAGAACATGACTACTAGAGAAGGGTATCGTGGTTTACCAACTCAATTTTTGATTGAAATGGCTCTTCACTTTCAAGGAAGGGGAGACTCTGTAATGTTTGAATCAATATTTGCTCTGCTAGTGTACGGGTTATTCCTGTTTCCCAATGTCAAAGACTTCATTGACGTCCAGGCTATCCGAATCTTTATGAGTCAGAACCCTGTCCCTACTCTATTAGTTGATATGTACTTCTCAGTTACCACACAATCCATGAAAGGAGAAGGTGTGATTGTATGTTGTGCTCCACTGCTCTATAAGTGGTTCATGTCGTATTTACCTACAACTCCAACATTTTGGGAGGTAAGAGACAGCGTCCTTTAGGCTAAGAAATTGATGGAGCTAGAACGTTCTGCTATTAGGTGGTATGATCCGGACCCAAGAGGGACCCTTATGATTGTATGCTGTGGAGACTATCCCAACGCCCTGCTCATGGGGCGGAGTGGTTGCGTCAACTACAATCCGGTGCTCGCTCGTTGCCAACTAGGGCATCCCATTGAGGAACAACCAGATCCCAAGGAGCTGGAGTTAATCTATTATGGGTATGGAGAGGGATTTGAAGACAAGCTCAAAATGGGGCACGCCTGGTTCCACATTAATCAGCAGAGGTGGACCACTGCCGGTCCCGTCACAGAAGCTCATTTAAAATGGGCGCAGGGGATTTCGCTCAGTATGAAGAAACCTTTTCCATACTACGAGACACCCATGAGTGCCAAGCAGAAGAGGATGGAGTTGTTGGGAGAGCTGACTGTTGAAAAGGCCAGAACCAAGCAGCGCATCAAGGAGATCATGAAATAGATCAGGGAAGGCGAAGGGCACTCCTATTTAGTGTTGTAGCTTTTAAGTTTCCTTTTTTATGATCAATTGTTGTAATCCTGATTTAAGTTGTATTTCTTTTAATGTAATGCGAACAATGGTTGTAATATCTCCTTTTTGTAAGCACTTGTATTATCTTTCAATGGGAAGGAGTTTATGTTATTGGTAATCCTGTTATTTACACTGTTTGCAAATAATTTTTAGTTCTTGATGGTTTAGCCTGCATTTACATCTCATTTGTATCTCTGCATGTGCATGTGCATTCTTCCGTGTCTCATCGTGTTTTATCTTCTTCAGAACCGTCACCCTGAATTCTCTACATCGTTACAACACCCGGGCACAGGCTTGAAGAAGAAAAATGTCTTAGAATTGCGAGAATTTGGATCAGGTTAACGACGAACTCAGCGAATTGAGAGTAGGAATGGGGCAGATCATGGAAGTTTTGAATGTTATACGAGCAAAGGTGGATACGCAGGTAACCGTAGTCTCAGAAGTCGTTGCTACAACTGTAGAGCCACCGGTTATACCTGTTGTGAACCCGACTCTAGGGATGCCATTTGATTTTATATGAACCACGGCTCCTCAGCCTACGCAACAAGTTATGCCGTTGTTTGGTGAGAATCAGTAAGCTATTCCAACTTATGCTCCGCCTGTGGTGCAGACCCAGTTCCAACCTGTTTTTTAGAATCAACATCATTTTGATTATGACAATATATCTGTGGAGGAGGATGATCGCAATGAGAAGTTGAGAGCGAGTGTGGAGGTAATGCAGAGGAAATTAAAGGCTATGGAAGGCAGTAATGTCTTCAGTACTGACCTCAAGGACATATGTTTGGTTACAAATCTGGTAATTCCACCGAAGTTCAGGCTGCTAGGTTTTGAATTATATTCCGGTGCTACTTGCCCCAAAGTGCATTTGGTCATGTACCTCAGGAGGATGGCTGCGTACATGGACAATGATAAGCTATTAATACATTGTTTCCAAGATAGCCTGAAGGGCGCCGCTGCGAAATGGTGCCTAGGTTTGGACCTGTCTTAGATCAAGTGTTTTCAGGACGTAATGGACGCCTTTGTGAAACTTTATAAGTATAATTTGGAATTAGCTCCGGATCATAGACAACTGCTGACTATGACTCAAAAGAACACCGAGTCATTCAAAGAGTACGCTCAAAGGTGGAGGGAGACGGCCTCGCAGGTTGAACCGCCGTTGACAGAAAAAGAATTAGCTGATTAGTTTATAGATACCGTAAAGCCTGAATTTTATGAGAAGATGATCAGTAATATTGGTGCCAATTTTTCTGACATTATTGCCATTGGTGTGAAAGTAGAAGCGGGTTTGAAGAATCGCAAAGTAGCCAGTTCACCTAGTAGTTCCACTAGTAGCAGTGTCAAGAAGTCTCCGGGTCATTTTCATAAGAAGAAAGAAGGGGAGACCAATGCTGTTATGTCAAAGGGTCAGAATCCCAAATGGAAACGATCTCTCTTTCAACAACAACCAAGTCCCAGTTTTCCTCAACAACCGATTTACTCTATGCAGTTCAACTATATGTGGCAGCTATTACGTCCGCTTTTAACCATCAGATGATGCAACCAGTTCCTGTTCCCCAGCCACCGAAGCAACAGCAGTGGCCGAGAAATCAAAATCAGAATTACCAGCAGCAAAGGTGGCCAGCGCCACAGCAAAATAACCCTCAAAGAAGACAGACGGTGACACCAAATTTTCCACCTATATCGATGACCTACACAACATTGTATCCTTCTTTGGTGGAGCAAGGATTAATTGTTACTAGGCCGTTGGGGCCACCATCTGAGAAGTCTCTGCAGTTCTTCAACCCTAATGTAACCTGTGCTTTCCATCAAGGAGGGGTGGGCCATGATTTATAAGGATGTTTGGCATTAAAGAATCTAGTGAAAAGTATGATGAAGAAGAACATTCTGTCTTTCGCTAATAACCAGCCAAATGTGAAGAGTAACCCCTTGCCAACGCATGGGTCAACTAATGCTATCGACGACGAGAATGATGAAGCATTGGTCTCAGATGCAGCGAAGATTAAAACTCCCCTGAGAACGTTTCATGCCAAGTTGTTCAACGCCGGTTTGGTCAAGGTGTGCCATGATGGTTATGAAGAGTGTGATGGTAGTAGTGAAGGGTTTCAGTTAGTTCAAGATGATATTCAGCAGTTGATTAATGAAGGTTTCCTGCAGGTTTTCAGAAAAGAAAGCAGAGTAGCAGTGATTGAACCAGTGTTCAATTTGCCAAAACAAGTGCTAGTGTTTGACGAAGAAGAATACATATCAGTAGTCCCTGAGTTCAACAATCCAGGGGCAAGTACCGTGAGTCCAGTGTTTAAACAATCAGTTCCAAGATTCAACAAACCTGAAGTTGTTTCTCCTGTTAATCATGCCAGGCGAAATAATTTCCCAAAACCAGTCTCATTCAGGTTCAGAGGAACCAAAGCGTTACCGTGGATCTACGAAGACATTACATGTGGTAGGAAGAAGGAGGAAATGATCCCAAGGAAAGAGGTGGGGGTCGTTATAGAAGGACCAGTCCCAAGGAAGGAGGTGGGGGCTGATGAGAAGAATGTGTCCAGTATAGTAGGAACGGGGAAAATGACGAGGTGTGGGAGGATTTATACTCTTGTGAACAAAGAAGTGTCCAGTAAAGAAGGTAATATTCATGTACCCGCCAATGACAAAGGTAAAGAAGTGATCTCCAAAGAAGATGACAAAGAATTTCTCAGAATAATAAAAAGAAGTGACTACAAGGTTGTGGATCAGCTCCACCAGACTCCGTCGAAAATTTTCGTTTTATCTCTATTGATTAATTCACCAGTCCACAGATCAGCACTGCAGAAAGTATTGGCTCAGGCTCATGTAGCTCAGGATATTACGCCGGGCAGTTTGATGATGTTATCGCTAACATTACTGCATGCAATACACTCAGCTTCAGCGACGAAGAGTTGACCCAAGCAGGTCGAAAACACAGTCTCGCGTTACACATATCAATGAAATGTCATGAGGACACGTTGGCTAGAGTTCTCGTAGACACAGGATCTTCTCTGAATGTTTTACCGAAGAGGGCTCTCGATAAGTTGGCATACCAAGGAGGAGTCATGAGACCCACGTCATTAATTGTCAAAGCTTTTGATGGTTCACGTAGATCTGTGATGGGAGAAACTGAGCTACCTGTTTTGATTGGCCCTCAGGAATTCAATGTGTTATTTCAAGTCTTAGATATTAATCCTGCCTATATCTGTCTGCTAGGAAGGCCCTGGATCCATGAGGTTGGCGATGTCACCTCAACCCTACATCAGAAAATGAAGTTTGTGGTTGATGATAAGTTGGTCATTGTGCATGGGGAAGAAGACTTGATGGTTAGTAATCTATCGTCCTTCCGTTACATCGAGGCTGATGAGGATGTGTTGGAGACTTCTTTCCAAGCCCTGGAAATAACTAATGCAATTATGATTGACAATGAGAAGCCAGTGGTACCAGAATATCCATCCTTTGCTTCGTATAAAAGTATTCAATCTGCCCTTCAAGAAAGCGTGCCCGTAGGTTGGGGCGAAGTTATTGAGGTTGAGAAGAGGGACCGACACCAAGGGTTGGGTTACAGACCAACTCCAGAAGATGAGGCTGCTTCAGGTATAAGAAGAGGGATGAAGATAAAGACTATGCAAGAAACATTTGTCAGAGGTTGATAAGTGAAAATTGTAGCTATTTTTGTATATAAGTTTTGTTGCACTTATCGTTACTTTGTGTTAAAATTGGTTGAATAAACCCCACTTTGTTCGTAATTATGTTTACTTTACGTTTTAGTGTATATATTGCGTATCGTGTAAATATCATTGAGTTTAATTGATTTTCATTTATTTTTGTAGGTGTTCCAGCAATGGGATTTTTCCATTGTTGTATAGAGCATTGAATAAGCTTTCCAGCGCTTCAAACCGTGCGTCAAACGGAGTTACGGTTCAAAAGTTACGAATAAAATAGTGCAGAATATTTCTGCAGACTAGTGTGCTGCGCCTCTGCTCCGCCGGGCGAAGCAGCGGCGGACCGGGCACTCCAAAAGTGTGGAAAACTTACAGAATGGCCGCCTTACACCACCGGGTGACCCAGAATTCCGCCAGGCGAAACTGGGCGGACAGAAACTCCATTAAAGGCCCAAAAACACAATTTTTAGGGATGGTTTTGGGTATTTTTTGCTCCCAACTCCATCAAACTTCATTTTTCTTGTAGATTAGCTTAGAAAACATCATTGAAACTTGCATTTGGATGATCCGGAGTCGAATCTCTCGTCGATTGGTGTTGACAAACCAAGAAATGTTTGGTTCCTCTTCTCTCTTCTCTTTGTAATTTCTTTTTGTTGGGTATTGTATAGTTACTCTAAACCTATGTACATGTATTGATCATGGTTGTATAATATATATGCTTTACAAATCATTATCGATGTCTTCCTTGATCTTTTTGCATTTATGTTTGGATTTGTGTTGTGTTAGAGATAAATATCACAAATCTTGATTAAGGATGGATATCTATTGTCTAGATGCTAGAGATAGATTTAGATAATAATCTTTATGGTGTCGGAACTTAATGTCTTCCGTGTTTTGAGGCGTCGTGCGCGAGAGTGACGACGAGAGTGATACGGTTGCTCTCTCAGCTCAGTGTGCCAGAGATGGACACTGTGAGCGATACGTGATGATTTTGATGAGTATTGTATGTTGAATGCAATCGATCGATAGGTTTACGTTTGTTCTGAGTAGTGTATATTCATGCTTGATAGGTTTCTTCTCTTCAAAGAATGTACTCTTTTTATGTTCATATTTACTTTTCCGCATTTAATTCAAACCATTTAAACCTAAACTCATTAACAATTAAATTGTCGAACGGCAGTTCAATAACACCGATCTCTGTGGACACGATAATTCCCGGAAAAATACTTCCAAATCTTTTTGTTTGCTTTCCCTATACCGCAACCAACAAAATGGCGCCGTTGCCGGGGATTGGTTTTTATTGTTCTTGCATTACGATAATTTCGTTGTTTTTGAGTTTTGTAGATATCGTACATATTGTATATTTTCACTTGTTTATATTGATACTTGTATATTTTAACGTTTGTTCAAGTGTTTGGTTAGGACGCTTACTTTTGGTTGCGCGGTGAGACATCACCAAGGCATGAATGAAGGAAGTTACTAATTACGCACCATAAAGGCGTCGAGCTTACGACGTAAAACAAGCATGTTTTTATTGTTTTTCATTTCTAATGTTTTTGATTGTTGTTTGCTCGCAAATTTTGATTGACTTATTTGAGGATGCTTTGGTGATTTTCCAAGTTGGTTCGTTTCAACTTGCGGATGTATGGTAATGATTTGTTAAGTTTTGTACAAGTCTGAGGTATGTATTTATCGCTTTCTTGACTTTAGTATATTCATGTTACGTAGGCATTTTACAAACTTTCATGCCATTCATTCTTTTGTATACTTGTTCTTGTTGTGAATCACTTTAGTTCCCAACCTTTTTGTGAGGAAGCCTTCCATTGTTCATATATGCTCGGAGTTCCAACATTCTTGTTCTAACTGGATTTTATTATGTTGAATCTGTTGTTTGTGTTGTGTATATGAATGCATGAAAAGGATCAAGGCATTTGTTTCATTTTGAGCAAAACCACCCTAGCCAAATAGTCAATTCACCTTGTAAGTGTGTGATCATTTGTAACCCCTTTGAGCCTTTGGTCATTATCCATGTTGTTTGAGTTTGATGCTTGTCTATGAGTGTCAAATTTACTTTTTGTATGGATTTTGATTGATTATTTTTTCTTGAACCCTCAACTTTGTGTTGTTATATGAGTTTTTTCCTTGCCTTAGAAAGTAGGGAGTATTCACATGATGGTGCGGTTAAATTCAAGTTGGGGAGAGGATGATTGTATACTCATTGGTTAGATTCTATGAGGATTGAAAAAGAAAAGAAAAAAAAAAAGAGAAAAATTTGTGAAAAAGAAAAAGAAACAAAAAAGGAAAGAAAAAAGAAAAATCCTTGAAAAAGGTAACAAAAAGAGTTTCAACAATTGTGCTAAATAAGTATTGTGTGTTGTGTAGCACTTGGGATTATGGAAGAAGTTGATTGGAATTTTGTGTTTGAACATTTGTGAGTTGATCACTCCCTTAGGTTTAGGCAAGTTTTTGTTTCGATTAGCTTTAGGAACTGCCCCTTGTTTGTTTACCCGACCACTCCACAACCTTGAAAGTCCTTGTGATTCTTGCCTTTGTATGTTCAATATGAATTTGTGGATGTATGCATAATTTAGTCTTTTGTTTTCAAGATTATTGTGTGAGTGTAAAGTACCTCATTTTGTGTTTTTCATCTACCGATGATTGTTTTTGCTAGGTGTGATTCACATTTGAACTTGTGTTGTTTTAGAATTTTTGGCATGATTTTTGTATTTTGCGTTTGTTTCGTGACTATGTTGTCGTCGTAGTTTAGTGGTAAGTATTTACTTTTTGTGTGTACCGTTTTCATTTGAATCATACATTCGTTTCCATTTTTCAAAACCTGTTGATTCATCGTTCTTTGGATGTTGCTTGTGCATTTTCAAGTTTGTTTGATTCTTGTTTGTGGACAAACAATTAGGTAAGTCGGGGAGAGTTTGATAAGTGAAAATTGTAGCTATTTTTGTATATAAGTTTTGTTGCACTTATCGTTACTTTGTGTTAAAATTGGTTGAATAAACCCCGCTTTGTTCGTAATTATGTTTACTTTACGTTTTAGTGTATATATTGCGTATCGTGTAAATATCATTGAGTTTAATTGATTTTCATTTATTTTTGCAGGTGTTCCAGCAATGGGATTTTGCCATTGTTGTATAGAGCATTGAATAAGCTTTCCAGCGCTTCAAACCGTGCGTCAAACGGAGTTACGGTTCAAAAGTTACGAATAAAACAGTGCAGAATTTTTCTGCAGACTGGTGTGCCGCGCCTCTGCTCCGCCGGGCGAAGCAGTGGCGGGCTGGGCACTCCAAAAGTGTGGAAAACTTACAGAATGGCCGCCTTACACCGCCGGGCGATCCAGAATTCCACCGGGCGAAACTGGGCGGACAGAAACTCCATTAAAGGCCCAAAAACACAATTTTTAGGGATGGTTTTGGGTATTTTTTGCTCCCAACTCCATCAAACTTCATTTTTCTTGTAGATTAGCTTAGAAAACATCATTGGAGCTTGCATTTGGATGATCCGGAGTCAAATCTCTCGTCGATTGGTGTTGACAAACCAAGAAATGTTTGGTTCCTCTTCTCTCTTCTCTTTGTAATTTCTTTATGTTGGGTATTGTATAGTTACTATGAACATATGTATCTTTGTTGATCTTAATATTATATGAAGTTTGCTTTACAAATCATTATCGATGTCTTCCTTGATCTTTTTGCATTTATGTTTGGATTTGTGTTGTGTTAGAGATAAACATCACAAATCTTGATTAGGGATGGATATCTATTGTCTAGATGCTAAAGATAGATTTAGATGATAATCTTTTGGGTGTCGGAACTTAATGTCTTCCGTGTTTCGAGGCGTCGTGCGTGAGAGTGACGACGAGAGTAATACGGTTGTCTCTCAGCTCAGTGTGCCAGAGATGGACACTGTTGTGAGTGATGCTGGATGATTTTGACGAGTATTGCAGGTGGAGTATAATTGGTCGGTAAATTTATGTTTGTGACGAGTGGATTATATGTATGCTTGATAAGTTCGTCTTGTTGAAGAATGAATTGTTTTTATGTTTTTATTTACTTTCTCGCATTTACCTTAAAACCATTTTAAACCAAACTCATTAACATTGATATTGTCGAATGGCAGTTCAGTAGCACCGATCTCTGTGGACACGATAATTCCCGGAAAAATACTTCCAAATCTTTTGTGTTTTTGGGCCTTTAATGGAGTTTCTGTCCGCCCAGTTTCGCCCGGCGGAATTCTGGGTCGGCCGGCGGTGTTAGCCGGCCATTTTGTAAGTTTTACACACTTTTGGAGTGCCTGGCCCGCCGCTGCTTCGCCCGGCGGAGCAGAGGCACAGCACACCAGTCTGCAGAAAAATTATGCACTGTTTTATTCGTAACTTTTGAACCGTAACTCCGTTTGACTCACGGTTTGAAGCGCTGGAAAGCTTATTCAATGTTCTATACAACAACGGCAAAATCCCATTGCTGGAACACCTGCAAAAATAAATGAAAATCAATTAAACTCAATGATATTTACACGATAACGCACTATACACACGAAAACGTAAAGTAAACGTATTTATATACAAATTGAGATTTATTCAAACGATATTTACCACAAAGCATTGATAAATGCAACAAAACATATATACAAAAATAGGTACATTTTGCACTTATCAGAGGTGGACATCAGGTCCATGCAATCATTGGAAGTGCTGAAGAAGAGGAAGATATTGATCGTTTGGTCTTTCGCCAGGAAGGCGCGTTAAGCAATTGGGAGTCTGTTGACATCCCAACTTTGTACCCAGAACCAGAGTAACTTGTTTTGATTTGTTGTTTTCGTCTCCCTAGTCTTGCCCAAAGCTAGTGGATTGTTTTGTACGGGCCTCCGTTTTCAATATCTTAATCAATGAAATGACTTTTTGCTAAAATTCATGTTGTCATTACTTTATTGCATTCTGTTTCTAAAAATGGCAGTTTTTTCAAAACAAAACGTCTCGCATGTTCTTTAATTGTTGTGCATTTTAATAAGATAAGTCATTCTATCATGCAAAGTGAATCGTAAACCTATTGTATTCAATGACCTTGCTCTTACCATTGACTTCGACTCCCCTGTCTATCAAGATGAGGAGGAGGAAGATTATGAGGTGCCTAAGGGTCTAGCAGATATGTGTGATTACCAATATACGGATCTCCAACCTCATGAAGAGCAGGTGGATGTCATCAATCTTGGCACTAGGGAAGAGAAGAAAGAGGTTAAGATTGGGGCATCACTGAAACCAGAAATTAGACAGCGGTTGATTTCACTCCTTGAAGAGTATGTGGACGTGTTCGCTTGGTCCTACCAAGACATGCCTGGTTTAAATACAAATATTGTGGTCCACAAGTTACCGCTCAAGCCTGAGTGCCCGCCAATAAAACAAAAGCTTCGCAGAAGTCATTCTAACATGGCCCTCAAAATTCGAGATGAAGTTAAGAGACAGTTGGATGCCGGTTTTCTAGCAGTTTCCAAATACCCAGAGTGGGTAGCTAATATTGTTCCAGTTATGAAGAAGAATGGAAAGGTACGAATGTGCGTGGATTATAGGGATCTTAACAAAGCTAGTCCCAAGGATGATTTTCCTCTACCGCATATCGACATTCTGGTAGACAATACGACTTGTTTCGCAATGTTCTCATTTATGGATGGTTTTCAGGCTACAATTAGATTAGAATGGATCCAACTGACATGGACAAGACTACTTTCATCACCCCGTGGGGTACTTACTGTTACAAGGTTATGCCTTTTGGATTGAAGAATGCCGGGGAAACTTACCAGAGAGCTATGGTGACCCTTTTCGATGACATGATCCACAAGGAGATTGAAGTGTACGTGGACGACATGATAGCCAAATCACAGAGTGAGGAGGAGCACATAGACCATTTGTTAAAATTGTTTAAGAGACTTCGAAAGTACCAGTTGAGGTTAAACCCTGCAAAGTGTACCTTTGGAGTCAGGTCAGGGAATTTATTGGGTTTCATTGTTAGCCAGAAGGGCATTGATGTGGATCCAGATAAAGTGAGAGCAATTCAAGAAATGCCAGCTCCGCAAACCGAGTCTCAAGTCAGAGGATTTTTGGGTCGTTTGAATTACATCTCCAGGTTCATCTCCAACATGACTCCAATATGTGCGCCAATTTTCAAATTACTCCGTAAGAATCAACCAGTAGAATGGAATGCTGATGTAACACCCCAAAATTTGCCTTCTTGTTTTTAGCTAACTGGCTTATGTTTCTTTGCATTTCTTACATTAGCATTTGTGCATAGCATTGGTTCTTAGCATGGGATCAAGGTACTTGGTTCATTTCAAAAGAGTCTCAAGCCTCAAGGTGGTTTGAGGAATTCATCATATCATCATTTGGTCAAGGAATAGCATGGATGACATCATTCTTCAAGAATCAAGAGTTTGTGCAAAAGTTACTATATTTGGAAAATGACCTATAAGGAGAACTTTCCATTTTTGGAAATTTTTCCACCACATTCAACTTGACTTTTCATCATCAAGAAAGCTTCAAATGAATTTTCCTCCAACATGAAAGTTGAAGATCTTTCTCTCCCATTTCCAAAAAGTACTAGATGGTTTCCATACCATTTGTGGTTCTCAAGTTATGATCAGAACAATGCAAGGTGTTTTTAAGGGTTTTCACATGTACCACTTTTTCCACCTATTGCAAATTGGTTCAAATTGAAGAATGATGACCTCTAATCATGGAAATCACATTTCCACATCCAAGTACACTTCATTTGGCACAAGTTTGGCCTTTGAATCAATTCATCTCATGCCATATTCATCACTTATTTCACATTATGCAAAATGGCAAGATGTTTCAAAACTCACAAACCAAGTGATTTCAAGGCCCATTTCCAATCCAAATCTGGTAAGTACAAGATTTGTGAGTGATCCATCATGAAAAGCTTGCCAATACTCGCGTGGAGGAGGGTGTACAATTCAAAGTGCAAATTTGCAAAATCATCCAAAACTCATTAATCAAGGAATTAACAAGACCTTAATCATAATCAGGGGAATAACCAAGTGTATATAAGCTAACTCACGCCCTCATTGCTAGGTCATGCACTCTCATTTGCTCAGATTTGAATTTTTTCTCTCACACTTTCTCTCTTCGAAACTCACTCTCCTTGGAGTTTCTTTGAGATTTCTCTTCACATTCTTGATCAGTGAAGAGAATAGAGCAAGAATCAACCACTGATTGAAGCTCATACTGAGGTTTTGGCCATAATCGGATTTGGATTCAACTTCTTTAAACTTCAAGATCTAGCACGATTCCAAGCTCTAGTTGCATTTATTTTGCAATTAGAGGTTCCAAGGAGTGGATCTGCAGCTTCCAGAGGTTTTTCTTGGCGTATTTCAAGTTCTACAAGGTTCAGGTAAGTTTACTTTTGACCATCATAGAACTTGATTTTGTTATGTGCATTGTGTTCCCTGTGAGTTGCTGATCATTCTGATCTATTTTGTGTGAATTTTGGACGTGTATCATGGGAGTATTTGATGATTGAAGTTTTTAGATCCAAAATTTCTTGCTTCGATTTGCACAAACCATGTATGATCTGTTAAAACTATTTGCATATTGGTGATCCTTGTTGAATTCTGGCTCGAATGGTATATCTGTTTGTGAATTCTGGAAAATTTTTGTTGGATCTCCGTTTGGTGTCGCCGGAGAAGGTGACCGAAACTAGGGTTCCGACACCTGGTTCGTTTACAGGTGATGAAGGAAGGAGATGTAATCACAGCCGTCCAAGGGTTTGATCTAATGATACTGATCTTGCCACCTCATTTAATTTGCTTGAGTTTTATTTAATGTGTGTGTGTGCTAGTCTATGCATGTTATCGTGTGTCTCTAGCCCGATCTTGCATGCTTTGTGTTTTGGATGACTTGATATGATGCGTTGATTTAATCTGATGGATGGTATATTGCCAGCACATTAAAAATGCCACATGCCTCTCACGTGTTTCTATTTTAATTACTGATGATTTGGTGTGTTCATGCTTACATTAATTATTGTGTGCGTGTGATCCTGGGCGTTGATCATGATTACTCATTGCTTTTGTTGACTATTTGTGATGCGTGAGATTAATCCAATGGCTGGGGTGAGTTGACCGTTTCCATTTTTATTTCGCTGTGCTCATTTTTGTTTGTATGGACTGGGCTGACTATCTGCACCCCCTGTTTAAGCCCATTTATTTATTTTCAACCTGAATTGCTTGCTGATTGCACCCCCCATGTTTATTTCAATTATTTTTATTTTCATTAATTGTTGCATTTCATTTTTAATTTTTAGATATAGTTTAATGCATCCAAAAATCCCAAAAAAATACATGAAGCATGTTTAGAGTTTTATAAATGTTTTCCAAATTTTATTTTCCTTTTTTATTTTATTTTTAGCATTTGATTTAATTTATGCCCTAATTTCATTTTAAATTGTTCTTATTTGCAGACTTCAATTTTGAGAATTTATTTCTCATAGTACATAAACCATTTTCAGTCCATTCTTTTTGCATTATTTCATCAACATCTTGAAGTGCATAAAAAAAATTTTCTCATATTTTTAAACTCTTTTCATATTGCATTTTGGTCCCTCTCTTTTTCATATAAGTTCATAATTCCTATGTGACTTTGCATGATTGATTGAAGGACTTATCTTGTGAAGTTTTGCATGAGTTTTTGACATGTTGTTTTCCCCTGGTTGAGGAGTTTTTAGATTTAATTTGGTAATTTTTGAAGATGATTTGCTAATTGTTTGATTGCTCTTTGTTTGAGGTCTTCTTTTATGCACATCTTTGATCATGTTTGATTACTTGTTTGAGAAGGCACTTGTTCCGTTATTTGGGATTGTTTCTTTGACTTCATAAACCATGTTTGAATCATTATAGGTCATTTGATTGCAATCATAGGTCATTGGTGTGAGGTTGTTGCATATTTTGTGCACATGTTCAATGTTTGATTTACATGCCTCTTTTGACTTATCTTCTCACTTCTTCTCATCTATGCCTCTTCTTGGTTTGTGTTTGGTTTGTGTATGCCATGCCATATAATTCCTTTGCACTTCATTTGATGTATGTCTCTAACCTTGGAGTTTTGCATTCATGTCATATGCTATTCCTGTTTCATTTTGCATCCTTTAACATGTTTCATTTACATGCTCCCAACTCCTTCTTCTAATGATTCTTAATGCTTGGATACTTGCTTGTATGCCTTATGTGACATTTGTATAGCATGTTTAGGCACATGTTTAGGTCATCCACATTCTGACTTTGATATTATTTGAAGCATTCTTGCATGATCACCTTGCATAACCACTCATTCTTCTTCTACTCCTTCTTTGATGACTTTCTTGTATGTCTTGCCACTTGTTTGCATTCCCTTTGCTTGATCTTGTTTGGTAAACATTATGGGTCACCTATAAGGTGTAAATTCTGACTTGGATGAGTTTCACTTGGTTTGTAACCATTTCTCTTTGGGTTGTAACTTGTTTGGGTTTCATTTGTCTTATTGTTGCTTATGTTTGTTTTTGCTAACCATGTAGGGGCTAATGGTAAGTGAATGGGATGTGGATAGTTATCCACATTCTAACTTCTCCTTTCTCTTTTAAGCTTTCATACTTGTGTTTGCTTTAGCATTTAAGATGCTTCTCCCCTCTCTCACTCTTTCTCATACCATGAATCTCAAGACTTGATTAAGTCTTGGATTCTCTCCCTTTAGAGCTACCTAGTCCAACTTAATTTTTGATTAAGCTTGGAGTAGGATTAGCATTAGGCATTAGGTTAGCTCCCTCATAAGCCTCACTAACCATAGGTCATCCATGCATGATAACATTAGGACTCTTAGTTTCCCTTTAGAGTTTCCTTTGTGTCTTCTCTCTTCTCATCTCAAAACTTCTTGAAAAACACTTAACAAAATATAATGTATATTGCGCTCGAGCCTTAAGTGTAGGAAATGAAGAACGAGGGGTCTCCCCTCCTCTTCTAGGGTGTTTAGCATACGTCCCATTTGGGGGCGACCATGCGACTCATTCGTTCCCGCATGGTAGACTTTGGTTCAATGTAAGTTACGAACTAACTCAAAACACTTATGTCTAAAAAACACCAAAAAAATTCAAATATTTTTATCCTTTGGGATTGTTGGGTTTCAAACTTCATTTTCAGAAAAGAGCTCGTCGCTCACCGTGGTCGTACCCACGAACTACATTAGCTCTTATTCCTCTCTCTCGTCCGATTGAGGATATGTAGGCACAAGACAGTGATTGTCTTGGCGAGCAACCTTCCCCCACAGTTCCCGTCTGAATTACGTTGACTCTGACTTTCCTATTGCACTGAGGGAGTACGTAGGCCTAGGACAACGATAACGTCCTATCGAGTCACTTCTTTTCTGTTCTTCTTCGTTTCTCCGTTCTTTCCGTTCTCGTTCCTTCTTTGGTCCCATAGCAGTGGAGCTCCAGACGACGACACCCTTTGATGCAGACAACAAGCGTGGATCCCGTCGAGTACGATGGATGCATGGGGTACTAACACCTTCCCCTCGCATAACCGACTCCCGTACCCGTTTCTCTTGGTCATGAGACCATGCTCTTTCCCTTCCCTCAGGTTTATGTAGTGTTTCCTTTCCCTCTCCGGGGATAAATACACATTGTTGGCGACTCTGTGTTTTCCGCGCCACTCTCGCGTTTGTACCATTGGATGCGAATCTTTCGGGAGCGACAGCTGGCGACTCTGCTGGGGACAGGTTGACCTCTTGCTGGTCCATCCCCTTTTGCGAGTCAATCCTAGCGCTTGTCTGTTTTATTTCATTGGGTGTTTTTTGTGGTGCTTTATTTTGTTGTATATTACCGTATTACTATATTGCTGTTGTCATACCCCAAATTTTGACCACTAAAAGTTTCCCATCATTGTGCAAATCATCATCACAATATGGATGAACCATCATGCCTCACCAAATGCCTCAAGGGTTGTTGAGCATTAACTACAATCAAAATTAGGGTTTTAAGCCCTCTCAGAGCCTTAGACAAAGGATCAATCAAGGAATGACATGATCCTCAACTTGTCTAACCTCTCAATCATCCACAATGGATCAAGAGGACTCCCACTTCAAGGATTAAGCACAAGGTTGCTCCCTTCTAGGTGGATCAAGCTTTAAGATCGACAGTGTCACCAAATTAGGGTTTTGGTCGACCAGGGCCTCCAGATGGAAATTTTTCATCTGGGCACAGGCCAATGATCCAAAACACAACCTAATGTACTCCATGGAACCTCATGGACCCATTCATCAAGTCAATTTTGCCTCTGGGGATGCATACATCAAAGATCAGGAATTAGGGTTTCTAGACCTAATTCACCCCTAAGTTGACTTTTAGGGAAAATTATGAACCAAGACCTCAAGAGAGGGTTTGAGGGTCTCTAATGAATTATATTGATCCATTTGGAACAATGGATTAATCCAAGAAGCTTGAGCAACAAGTCTCAATTTCATCTGCACCATAATTAGGGTTTCGCGAGGAAAGTCAACTGTAACTTTGGCTTTTGACCAGGACATGCCCCCAAACTCTAGGAAATGCCCCAATATACCCTATGACACCCATGGAACATGTCCATCAAGTTTGATTTAGGTTAAGGACATGATTTCCTGAAGAATTTCACAATTTGGAATTCATCTGATAAAAAGTCAACTGTGCACAAAAGTCAACTTTGACTTTTTGAGATTTTTCACCAAAATGGATTTTTAACCCTAAAATGATGTTAATGTATGATTTGAATCATCATTCATCAAGAAAAATCAAGAAAAGTTGGATAACTTGTAAAAGAGGTAACCATAAAACTTAGAAATTTTTTGAAGTTATGGAAAAAGTACCACTAATACACTAACTTTGGAGGATCATAACTCCTAAACCACATGGCCATTTTTTCTCATCCAAAGATGGATTTGTAGCCCTCATTACCCTCTACAAAAACTTCAACTAGACCTAAGTCCAATTCATTAAGGATTTTGAGTTATGGAGTGATCAAAATCAAGAAATCACACTTTGTTCCAACACTTGGTGAAAATTTCACTAAGTCAGATTTTGCTTCACTTTTTGCTAAATGTAGAGGGATTTTTCACTTGGAATCAAAAGAGATCAAAACCAAACTTGTTCAAAAAGTTGTTATATCATGTAAGGGCTTTCCAAAATGGCCAAGAACATTGCCAAATTCCATTTGAGTCATGAGATATGATATTGGAAAGTTGCCTTGCTTAAATCTGTCAAAGGCAAGGCAAAATTTGGAACTTTGCTCGATTTGCCAAAATCAGCGAAATTCAAATGCTCCTATCCACTTGGACACATCTGAGGATTGAATCTAAAGGGGACAATCACCGAGCCAAGCCTCCAAAGTCCATGGAACAAGAAATAGCATGTTGAACCTAGAATGGCCAAAATAGGGACAAGACTCCAAATTTGTATTAAAGCATTCAATGGAAGCATCAAGGTGGCATGGACTGAGCCATTCTCATCTGAAATCAGCCAAGACTTATCCAAGACCAAGGGAACCAAAGCTCTGTGCCCTAACCTCTAGTCAATGGCTAGAGGAGACTTGCATTTCCATTGGACAACATTGGCCAAACCTACTTACCAGCTGCCATTCACTATTCCTTGCAAAACAAACTTGCTCTACTATAAATAGAGCTCAATTGTGATCAGTTTGAGTACACCAAAGCCATCAAACAGATGCTTTCCTCAAAATCTCTTCTTTCACTCCAATTTTGCCTTCTAAGGCAAGTCACTATCGGGTTTTGAGTTTGAGAGCAATTCCAATCAAACCAATCACTCACACACCTCACATACATCACATATGAGCTGATCAAACACTTAGATCACTTCTGAAACACCAATTTCACAAAATCACCAGCTGGTTGCTCAAATTTTCAATCAAGTTGTAGCTGAGGTACCACAAAGTGATCAACCAATTTCAATCAAGTCCAACCATTCAAACACATTCCATAGGGTGTAGGGAAGCTGTTCAGATCATCACCACTCATCTGTAACACCTCCAAATCAAAAATTACATTGCACTTGCTGTCACGGCTTAGAGGTAAGCACATACTTGGTCATCTCTCAATCTATGCATATTTCCTCGCACAATAATTTGGCCATATGTTCATAATCATGCATGGAATGTTTTCCCTCAATTAATTGCATCGTTTGAATCGTGTATCAAAAATCCTAGTCTTCATGCAGAAATTAGGGTTCTTGAGGATTTTTCATGATTTCTTGTTGTATGTTTAATTTAAATGAAATTAATGGACATAGACATGATCGTGAGGTTGAAACGAGCATAATGCTATGTGGATTGCATGTTATAATCAAGTATTCAGTGAGATTGGATAGAAAATGCAAATCTGGGCAAGGCAGAACACGCGCGCGTTCTTGGTCCATGTTCTTGGCGCCATTTTCATAAATTCAAATATTTGAATTTTGTGATTTTATTTAATTGATTCAAAAATTAATTTCTCTCTGAGTTTTAATGATTTTGAGTTGATTCTTTTTTTTAATAATTCACAAAAATGTTAAAATATTTTATTTTATCAAAAAATCCCAAAAATATTATTTATTTCATATAATTGATATTTTTTCAAAGAATTAATGTTTTAATTGTTTTTTGACATTTTAAATATTTTTTCTACATTGATTTTGCAACTTTTAATGCTTTCTAATTATTTTGTAGGTCAATACTTAATTTTTGAAGCAATAATCCAAAATCACAATTTGTTTTTCACATGTTAAACAATTTTGATAATTTTAATTGAATTTTTATTCAATTAAATACATTTTTGAAAACAAATTAGGGTTTTTGGATTAATTCAACCCTCATAAATTATTTTCAAAACACTTTGGGCCTCTAATAGAGTGTAAGACCCAATCCTTTTTTGACCAAATCATTTTTGGGCCTCAGTGTATTGTATAAGTCCTGATACCGTAAAAAAAACAAACGGCGCGATCGTCGCCTTTCAAAATAACCTCTGGGCCTACCCTCGAGTAGTAGGACCCATTTCTTTTCTTAAAACTCATTTGGGCCTCTAATAGAGTGTAAGACCCAACCCCCTTTTAACCAAAACAATTTTTGGGCCTCACTTATTGTATAAGTCCCTCTGCATTAAAAGAAAACCTCGACGCGATTGCCATTTCAAACGAAAAAATCATCTGGCCCTACCCTCGTGTTATAAGCCCCATTCTCTTTCTTCAAAACTCTTTGGGCCTCTTGAAAGAGTGTAAGACCCATCCCTTTGTACAGAAAACATTTTGGGCCTCATTCACTTGTATAAGTCCCTCTGTACAAATTCAAACAGTGCGCTCACTGATAAAACCCTGGGCCTCTCCTTGAGCTGTAAGCCCCAAATCTTTCTTTCTCAAAGCACTTTCTCCTTTTTGAATATACTGTTGTTTTCAATCTTTCTTTGTTGAACAACTAACCAAACAGCATGGAAGCTCTACAACCGAGTAAGTGGTTATTGCTTTCATTTACTACTTTCATATACATATAACTGTATTGTGGGGCTGTTTCACTGTAAGTCTTCTTTCATAAACTCATATCGACTGTGTAATAATAGTATAGATATTTCGAGTTTCCCCGACAACTACGTCTAGAACTATGTGACGCCGTTTCGTTTATTCATAGAAATAGACAACTAGATCCCCAATAGGATCACCAGATACAGTCTTCTCTTCGGCTTTCCTCACTAGGAATTGTCAAGAAATTCTACTCCCAGAGATGAATGTATTCTCCGTGAATGGCATCTTTGAGTTTCTTCCAAATTCTCGAACTTTCCTGACTTTGATCTATTCTCGGTGAATAGCATTTCCTTGAATTTCTTGGGGTTTGGGGGACCCACGGGCTTCTTAAAAGCATCGGCCCCCTCTTGGGCATCGTACAAGGACCCACAGGCTTCCTAAAAGCAACCCCGCCTCCTCTTGGGCATAGTACAAGGACCCTACGGCTTCTTAGAAGTATTCACAGCCTCCTCTTAGGCTTCGTATAATGATCTCTTCCTCCGGGAATAAAAGCCTCCTCTTGGGCTTAGTACAAGGACCCGTCGGCTTCTTAAAAGTTTCCAGCCTCCTCTTGGGCTTCGTACAAATTGTCCCGACGACCTCCTAGAGGTATAGGAACAGAACCCAGTCATCTTCATAAAACAGTCCTTTCATAGAGTCTACTACTGTTTCTCAAAGCATAGTATGAGAGATAAAACCCTAGACTTGGACAGTCTAACTTCCTTGAGTCTCAAAGACATTCTCAAGTGACCCCTTCGTTAAATAGGAAGGAAACCCGTAGACTTGGACAGTCTCAATATCCTTTGGATTTCCCGCTTCCTTAAAGAACAGGAATAACCCAGATCCTTGAATCAAATCCATGAGTATAGTGTTGCTCATATAAGAACTGATTTTCTCTTTCAAAATCAGTATACTGGACCTGTCACTTAACTGGAACAGTCGCCACAGCCTCCTCTTAGGCTTTGTATAAATGATCCTTCTCCAGTCACATTTAGCCTCTCTCTCGGGCTTTGTACGAGACACATAAGAGACTCCCTCGTTGAGTCAATCACCCATTTTGCCTCCATCTCGGGCTTTATACGAGATACAAAAAGGTTCTTATTGAGCCAAATAAATGATAGCCTCTATCTCGGGCCTTATACGAGATACCAAAAGATTCCCTCGTTGAGTCAAAACCTTTTAGCCTCTCTCCCGGGCTTTGTACGAGACACATATCAGCCTCCTCTTAGGCTTTGTATAAGAAAATCACTGGTTAATCTAATTAACCTTTTAGCATCAAAGTTGTGCCTCGTTCACAGTACACAAACATCAACAACTCCTTCCTCTCTGGATCATCTACATCCATGCCACTGTCCCTCTTTTAGCATGAGAAATTCCTAAGGAAAGATAACATTACTCTACACTGAGTTAAAGTCTTCCCCTTCAGGTTAAAACCCCCTATAAAGGAAATTATGGCATTGCTAGGATCCGCGTATCCCGGTTAAAGTAATTCTCCTTTATAAACAGTTGTGACATACAACTCCCCCTTTAGAGATGACAAATTCTCTCTAAAGTCGAGGTCCTGTAGCTTCACGTCTTGGGCTTTGAACAAGACACAAATAGAGTTTTCAGCTTCATATCTTGGGCTTTGAACAAGATACAAACTACCTTTCGCTTCATGTCTTGGGCTTTGAACAAGACACCAAAAACAACCATTTCCTCCCATAGAATAGGAGGAACTACGAACGCTCTGATTTCCCTGTTTCGGTAAACGGGAATACGTAGGCATAAGATCGGAAGACAAGATCTTAGCGAGCACAAGCAACAAAAAACCCAAATCCCATATCTCCATTAATTGAAAGCAGTAATTCAAAAAGCATCAGTCCTAACATCCTAATCCTTGTTCCCCGCCAGAAACCTGTCATTCTGTTAAATAGCACAAGAAAGGCCCCCCCACATTGATAGCATTCGTAACCTAACAGACCGCTGTTTAAACTCAGTATGCAAAGCAGGGTTAATTGGAGACATCTATTTCCCTTCCTTCATCAGCTCACAATAGGATAAAAAATGAATCGACCTGTAGTTTTAAAGCTCAACCGTAGAGAGTGACCAGCGCTTAAGAACCGCGTCCAAAATCGCTCGCTACAGCTGTTTACTGTATTTTTTCTTTACTGCTTTACTGTATTTACAGCTTTTATTGCATTGCATTTCATTTTATTACTGTCATACTGGATATTGCTGTACTATTCTGCTGCTAGATTTTTTGTTTGTAGGGTGGGTTGGATTCATGAGAGAAAAGCCCAATACCCAGGCTTGAGCATACACCTATGATTAGCGTGGAAAGTAGTGTGACTTGTTTGGCATTTGGCCAGACTTAGTATACATGAAAACTCCACATCCAGACGAGGATTCCTTGGTAATGTTCTATCCTGCCCATTTGGGGCAGATGATGGAATATAACCTGGAAAACTGTCGACTCTGGCGACCGTCTCCTGAGGACTCAGTAACGCCTCTCCTCCTGAGATGTGACAGTGGCAGACCACATTCTGTGGCAAATCCACTGCACATTCTCGATCCGAGGACCCAATGCTGGGAACTTACTATAGGATGACCTTATTTTTTAGGGGAATCAGTTGAGGCCTCCTCGATTGGTGATGATGCCAAACCAGAAATGGTGAACGTATCATCATTTCTCGACCTGAGAGCCCTTGATATTAAGGATCCTTGGCTTTCTAGAACCCACATGTGAGAAGGGATGGGTGTTTGCAGGTTTGCAGGTAACCAAAACCTTCAACCTACTCGGTTTTCTGGATTTCTCGTCAGTGTACCGTTATTATTCTGATATTCTGGCAGTTTGATTGGGCCGTTATTCTAGATTTCTAGGTTTCTAGTATTTAGGGTCTTATTCAGTCAGCAGAACAACAGCAGTTTTGAGCATCATGGATACCTTGATCCCATGTTTGCATTTTGCATCATCATTTTGCAATCTAACATGTTTGTTCATTTGTAGGGTTGCATCCTAACTTTGATTCCGGTTGTCCGAAGACTGTCCATGATGAGTATTAGCACTGGAGAGAGAAAGAATATCATCCTGTACAAGTTTTTGGAGCTTCATTTAGATGATGTGCACAAGATCTCGACTATGGAAAAACCTGGGGTATTGGCAGATTTTAGAGGAGAATATGGAAGGATTCTGAGTTTCGCCCGGAATGTTACCAACTATGAGTTCAGGGCCCTGCACACTCTGGCATAGTTCTATGATCCCCACCTTCGGTGTTTTCTATTTGCGGATTATCTTTTGGCTCCGACGTTGGAAGAGTATGCTCTCATTTTGGATGTTTCCGTCAAAGAAGAAGCTCCCTTCTACCCTTCTAAGGAATTTCCTGATCTGGAAAGGGTTGCTGCTGCTTTATGTTTGGATCAGTCTTTGTTGAAGAAAAATATTGCTAGTAAAGGGGGTTATCAAGGTTTTCACACGAAGTTTTTGATCGAGCAGGCTGCTACTTGTGCTAAGGCTAAGTGTTGGCCGGTGTTTAATGCCATCCTGGCTATGTGTGTTTATGGAACGGCGTTGTTCCCTAATGTGAAGGATTTTGTAGACGTGCACGCCGTCCGGATATTCACCACGAAGAATCCGGTACCTACCTTGCTTAGGGATCTGTATTATTTAATGCACTATAATAATGAGAAAAGAAGAGGTGGACCTCTTTACTGTTGTGCTCCAATTTTCTATAAGTGGTTTGCTGATCGTCTTCCCAAATCTGGGGCATTCGAGGACACTAAGGAAACTTTGGATTGGTCAAAGAGATTAATGGGATTAAGGGCTGACAACTTGATTTGGATCAATCGTGATTTGCTGGGCCAAGAGATCCTAATTAGTTGCGGAGGTTACCCTAACGTACCTTTAATAGGAAGAAAGGGGGGAATTAATTACAACCCCATTCTTGCTATTAGGCAATTTGGGTATGCTTTGAAAGAGCCGCCAAACGGCCAAGAGGTTCAAGAGTCTCTATTTGTAAGTGAGGAAGCCAATCTGGAGGTGTTAAAAGAAGCTGCGAATGCTTGGAGAGATCTCCATAAGAAAGGAAAGACTTCTTTTGGAAAATGTAACAACAAAGCCTTCCCTGCGTACGAAGACTGGATTCAGAGGAGAGCAGAAAGTGTACTTTTACCATTCTGCAGAGAACCTCCATCTTACCCATTGCTGATTGAATCTCTGACCACGATTGAGATAGAGAAGTATAACAAACTGTGGGCTGAAAAGGAGAAACTTCAAGAGGAGAACGGTGAGTTGCAAAAGGAAATCTACCAGTTGAAACATGAGCGAGGTGAAGCTGTTCATATTGCCAAGTTGAAGACGGAACTTCTCGCTAAGAAAGAAAAGGAGCTAGCTGAAGAGGTCGCAGCTAAGCAAAGGGTAAGGAAAGCTCTAAGAGGTGTTATTAAGATTCTCAAATCCAAGAAGGAAGACCTAGCCAAGGCTTGGTCGAAGATTCACAAGTTCAATGCTTACTGAGATACTGTAATTTCTGACAGTGGTTTTCTCTGATTTATATATGAGCAGCAGTTTCATCCTATCTTATCTTTAATCTGGAATCAAGGGGTGGATCGCCCTGCGAATATACAAACATGTTTGCATTTGCATTTGCATAATCATAATCATTTTTGCATTGCAGGTTATCTTGGATTCTCTAGTTTTCTTATGCTCTCTCTTTTTGTCAGTAAGGATTGATCAACCAACTCATCAGTATTCTACTAGGCTTAATCAAAGCAGAGTGATGGACAAAGTTCAGGCAGACATGGCAGCTATGCAAGCTCGCATCGATCAATTCATGGAGATGATGCAGGGTGTAGTGCAGAGTCAGAATGAATTCAGAACTCTAGTTCAGCCTTTGGTGTCGCAGGTTGATGAAAATGGTATCTTACACGGTGGCTTTCTTAATCGTGTTATTCCTCCGGGCGGAGGTGGTGCTGGTATCAACATTCTTATTCCTGGTGCTGGTGGACAGGGTGGTATTCCTTCGGTGGTTGGAGAAGGAAGCACTGTTCAAGCTATCCATGGCCATCGTATTGATGATCAGCAGGATGATGTTTTTTCAGTCAGAAGCTTAGACGCTGGTTTTCCTGTGGTTAGTGATGAGAGGATTCATTTAATTGAGGCGCAATTGAAGGGGGTTGTGAAACAGGATGATTTGGGAATAGATTTGGACGACCTAGGGTTGGTCCCTGATATTGTCATTCCACACAAGATTCAGATTCCTACACTAGAGAAGTATAATGGTTCTACTTGTCCGAGAACTCATATGAAGGCTTATACCAGGAAGATGGCTGCCCATGCCAAGGATGAAAAGCTAATGATGCACTTTTTCCAAGACAGCCTGTCTGGCGCGTCTTTGGAATGGTATATGGCGCTGGAGAGTAGAGATGTTCGTACTTGGAGAGAGCTAGCTGCAACTTTTATCAAGCATTACCAGTACAACACAGACATGGCTCCCAACAGAACTCAGCTATTGAGCATGTCCTAGAAAAATGATGAAAGTTTCAAAGAATACGCACAAAGGTGGCGTGAATTGGCGGCTAGGGTACAGCCACCAATGCTGGAAAAAGAGATGTTGGATATGTTTATGGACACACTGCCTAAGCACTATTATGAGAAGCTATTGCCTTGTTCTCTAGGCAAGTTTGCAGATGTGATTGCTATCGGACAGAAGGTAGAGGTTGGAATTAAGGCTGGAAAAGTTTCTAGTGGTGACGGATCGTCCTCTGGGCATGCAAAGAAGCTGTTTGATGGTTATAAGAAGAAAGGAGAGGCCAACGCTGTATCATCTCACAGGGGAAAAGGGAAACAGCGTCAGGGCAATAATCAACAAGTAGCATCGGTAACTATCCCAGCAACGGTACCTCCACCACAGCAACAGAGGAATAATGTTAATCAGAATAGGCAGCAGGGTCAGTATCAGAACAGACAAAGGAATGCAGTGAGGCATTTTGATCAACCACCAATGTCGTATGCATAGTTATTGCAACATTTGCTGCAGTTGCGTTTAGTTGAGCTCCGTACCCTGGCTCCACCAACAGGGGAACTCCCACGAGGCTACGATGCTAACGCACACTGCGATTTTCACTCTGGTGCTCCGGGGCACACTGTGGAGAAGTGTAGGGCATTTCATCACAAGGTGCAAGACCTTGTAGACTCCAAGGCTATCAATTTCTCGAATGTTGGGCCCAATGTTATTCAAAACCCGATGCCTGATCATAATGGGCCGAGGGTGAATGCGATAATTGAGGAAGGTGAAGCTTTGAATTTGATCATGGATGTTGAGGAATTGAAGACTCCATTGGCTGTGGTTAAAAACAGCTTATTGAAGGGTGGCGTCTATTTGGGTTGTGATGAGAACTGCTCAGATTATTTGACGAAGTTTAATGGTTGTGATTCGTTGAAGATGGGTATCCAGAGTATGATTGATGAGGGCTGTTTACAGTTTGATCGGTGTAATCAACAAGAAGAGGTTGTTAGTGAGAAGGTTGCTACTATCACCATCCCGTTCAAAACGATTACTATTTGTGGTCCGGCAAGGCCATCTCCAGTTATTATCACAAGGGCTGGACCCATTTCGTATGAAAGCACTAAGGCTATTCCTTGGAATTACGGTGTAGAGGTGTTTGTCAATGGACAAAAGCAGGAATTAATGAATACTTCACCAGTGGGTTCTAGTTCAGAGGTTAAGGTTGAAGTTGATGCTATAACGAGAAGTGGTAGAGTGCTTACTCCTGTTAATGATCAACCCATTACTTCTAGGCAAGATAAGGGGAAACAGGCAATTGATGGTTCTGTTCAGCCTCTAGTGGTTATTGATTCTACGGTAAAGCCGGTTGATGATGCTTTTTCTGAAAATGTAGAGGAGTTTATGAGACTCATCCAGAAAAGTGATTACAAGATCGTGGACCAGTTACATCAGACCCCGTCCAAGATCTCTATTCTGTCTTTGCTATTGTGTTCTGATGCTCACAGGAATGCTCTTCTGAAGGTTTTGAATGCAGCCTACGTTCCTCAAGAGATTTCTGTTAACCAGCTAGAAGAGGTTGTGGTGCACGTGAATGCGGGTAATGGCTTGGGTTTTACAGATCTTGATTTGACTCCTACTGGGAGGAATCATAACCATGCCCTGCATATTTCGATTGAGTGTCGTGGTTAACTGATGTCACATGTATTGGTTGATACTGGATCATCGTTGAATGTATTGCCCAAGAAAGCATTAATGAAGTTAGATACCAGGGGACTTATTTGTACACCAAGTGACTTGGTGGTGCGAGCTTTTGATGGCTCGAAGAGATCTGTCTTTGGTGAGATTGTGCTTTCGATCAAGGTTGGACCGGAAATCTTTGATGCAATATTTTATATAATTGATATTCAGCCAGTATACAGCTGTTTGTTGGGTCGTCCTTGGATCCATGGTGTGGGCGCTGTAACCTCCACTTTGCATCAAAAGCTGAAATACATGGTTGATGGTCATGTAGTGACGGTGTGCGGAGAAGAAGATATAATGATTAGTCAGCTGTTAACCTTCAAATACGTGGAAGTGGATGGTGAAATCCATGAGACGTTGTGTCAGGGGTTTGAAAAGGTGAAGGTTTCTGAAGAGGTTGTCCAGTCTGAGACTATAGAGCAGTCTGCAGTGGCAAATCAGCCTGAAGTTTCTATGTCTTCGTTTAAAGACGCCAAAGCTGTGGTTGAAGCTGGTAGCTCACAGAGGCAAGGCCAGGTGGTTGAAGTTCAGGAGAAGAGGGATACTTATGGATTGGGATACAAGCCATGCAGGAGAGACGGGGATCCTCCCAAATTCTATGGCCCAGTCCGTTTCACCGGTGTCGGCGTTTTCTTCAACAGAGTTAATGCCATTGAGTAAGAAGGGGACAGTGATTGTGACATGGATAGCTGGGTCCGCCCTTGCGTCCCAGGAGAAAGTCTGTGTAACTGGTCTTCCGAGAAAGTCATTCAAGTGACAGGATTCGAGTAATTGCTTTGTTTTCCTATTATGTTAATCCTGCGTTCTGCCCAAGAAGTAGTGATTTTATTTGTAGGGCTTTTAACTGTTGCATGTTTTGCTTTATCATCAATAAAGGACTTTTCACACTCAAATATTTCGATCTCTGTCTTTCTGTTTTATTTTTATGCATTAAAAACCCACATCAAAATGGCAATGTATTTCTTTTGTTGCATACATAATAAGACATACCTTATCAATCATGCAGGTATTTTTATTCAGATGACACCGATCATGACTCAGCTATAGCTCGGTATGACTTTGGCAATCCAATCTATCAGGCTGAAGAAGAGACTGACGAAGATTGTGAACTGCCCGAAGAGTTGACCAGATTGTTGAAGCAAGAGGAGAGAGTCATCCTACCTCATCAGGAGGAAATTGAGATTGTGAATCTGGGAACCGGGGATGCCAGAAAGGAAGTAAGGAGAGGGGCTGCATTGGAAGACAGTGTCAAGGGAAGATTGATTGAAATGCTCCGTGAGTATGTGGATATCTTCGCCTGGTCTTACCAAGACATGCCTGGCCTCGATACTGATATTGTTGTACACCAGCTACCACTTAAAGAATGTTGTGCTCCGGTCAAGCAAAAGTTGAGAAGAACTAAACCGGAGATACCTGTCAAAATCAAGGAAGAGGTTCAGAAATAGCTAGATGCCAGTTTTCTTGCCGTAACAAATTATCCTCCATGGGTTGCTAACATCGTGCCTGTACCTAAGAAGGATGGGAAGGTCAGGATGTGTGTTGATTACAGGGATTTGAACAGAGCAAGCCCAAAGGATGATTTCCCGCTCCCTCACATTGACGTGTTAGTTGACAATACTGCTCAGTATGTTGTGTTTTCCTTCATGGATGGCTTCTCTGGGTATAACCAAATCAAGATGGCCCTAGAGGACATGAAGAAAACAACATTCATAACACCGTGGGGAACTTTTTGCTACAAAGTGATGCCCTTTGGATTGAAAAATGCAGGGGCAACCTATCAGCGGGCGATGGTGACTCTCTTTCATGATATGATTCACAAAGAGATTGAGGTCTATGTTGATGACATGATTGCGAAGTCACAGACGGAAGAGGAACATCTGGTGAATCTTCAGAAGTTATTTGAAAGGTTAAGAAAATTCAGACTGAGGTTGAATCCTAACAAATGCACCTTCGGGGTGAGATCAGGAAAATTACTGGGGTTTATTGTTAGTGAAAAAGGTATCGAGGTTGATCCTACGAAGGTAAAAGCCATACAAGAAATGCATGTGCCAAAAATAGAAAAAGAGGTTCGTGGTTTCTTGAGGAGATTAAACTACATTGCTAGGTTCATCTCGCATCTCACAGCCACGTGTGAACCAATCTTCAAGTTGCTAAGAAAAGATCAAGCGGTCAGGTGGAATGAAAATTGTCAAAAGGCGTTTGAAAAGATTAAAGAATATTTGTAGGAACCTCCGGTCCTTATGCCACCAGTGCCAGGAAGACCTTTAATTATGTATCTCACGGTTCTTGAGAATTCAATGGGTTGTGTGCTCAGTCAACAAGACGAGTCAGGTAGAAAAGAGCACGCCATCTACTACTTGAGTAAAAAGTTTACTGATTGTGAGTCAAGGTACTCGATGCTGGAGAAAATATGTTGTGCACTCGCTTGGGCCGCTAAGGGTTTGAGGTAGTATATGTTAAACCATACAACCCTATTAATTTCGAAGATGGATCCAATCAAGTATGTGTTTGAGAAGCAGGCACTTTCTGGAAGAATAGCCTGTTGGCAGATGGTTTTGACAGAATATGATATTCAGTATGTTTCCCAAAAGGCCATTAAGGGAAGTGTTTTGTCAGAATATCTTACCGAATAGCCAATAGAGGATTATCAACCGATGAAGTTTGAATTTCCGGATGAGCATATCATGTATCTGAAAATGAAGGATTGTGGAGAGCCTTTGCCTGATGAAGGACCTGAGATTGGATCTCAGTGGAAGATGGTCTTTGATGGAGCTATTAATTCATATGGTAACGCAATCGGGGCAATCATTACAACTCCACAGGGTTCTCATATACTCTTCACTGCTCGATTAGCGTTCATATGCACCAACAATGAGGCAGAGTATGAAGCATGCATCATGGGGTTAGAAGAAGCAATTGATTTAAGAATCAAGAACCTCGATGTTTATGGTGATTCTGCTTTGGTGGTTAATCAGATTACAGGTGAATGGGAGACTCGTCAAGCGAATCTTGTTCCGTATAACAACTATGCCAGAAGGTTTTTACCTTTCTTTGACAGAGTGGACTTCCATCACATTCCCCGGATAGAGAATCAGATGGTTGATGTGTTGGCAATGTTGTCATCAATGTATCAAGTGAATCATTGGAATGAAACTCCTTCAATCAGAATCATGCGCTTGGACATACCTGCTTTTGTATTTGCAGTTGAAGGGGTATTAGATGGCAAGCCTTGGTATCATGACATCAAAGTCTTTTTGAAGAGTCAGGAATACCCAGCTGGGGCATCTTCCAAGGATAAAAAGACATTGAGGAGGTTATCAGGAAACTTCTTTTGGAACAAGGACGATGTGTTGTACAAGAGAAACTTTGACATGGTCTTGCTACGTTGTGTTGATGAACACGAGGTAGGCTTGTTAATGGAATAGGTTCACGAAGGTTCCTTTGGTACTCATGCCAATGGGCATCCTATGGCAAGAAAATTGTTGAGAGCGGGGTATTATTGAATGACTATGGAGTCTGATAGTTTTAAATACGCCCGGAAATGTCATAAATGCCAGATTTATGCTGACAAGGTGCACGTACCGCCCACTCCTCTGAATGTTTTGTCGTCACCCTGGCCTTTTGCCATGTGGGGCATTGACATGATTGGAAAAATCGAGCCGACTGCTTTGAATGGACATCGTTTTATCCTGGTGGCTATTGATTATTTCACGAAGTGGGTAGAAGCAGCATCGTATGCCAACGTCACCAGACAAGTGGTAGCCCAATTTATTAAGAAGGACATCATCTGCCGGTTTGGAGTCCCGGAGAGAATCATTACTGATAATGGTTTAAATTTGAACAATAAGATGATGAAGGAGCTATGCCAGAGCTTTAAGATCGAACATCACAATTCTTCTCCTTACTGCCCGAAGATGAATGAGGCTGTTGAAGCGGCTAATAAGAACATAAAGAAGATTGTACAGAAGATGGTAGTGACATACAAAGACTGGCATGAGATGTTGTCTTACGCTTTGCATAGTTATCGTACTTCGGTACACACATCAACTGGGGCAACTCCTTTCTCACTGGTGTATGGTATGGAAGCAGTCTTTCCATTAGAAGTTGAGATTCCTTCTTTGAGAAATCTGACAGACGTGAAGCTTGATGAAGCTGAGTGGGTGCGTTCCCGGCTGAATGAAGAGAAGAGATTGAAAGCCATTGTGCATGGCCGGTTGTATCAGAGCATGATGAAGAAAGCATTTGATCTGAAGGTGCGTCCTCGGTGTTTTCAAACTGGTGAATTAGTTCTGAAAAGGATCACTCCTCCTCAAACAGATCACAGGGGCAAGTGGACTCCAAATTACGAAGGGCCATATGTAGTAAGACAAGTTTTCTCTGGTGGAGCCTTATTACTTTTAATTATGGATGGCGAAGATTTTACGTCCCCTGTGAACGCGGATGTAGTCAAAAAATACTTTGCATAAAAGAGACCCGATGAACATAAAAAGAAGGTTCAGGCAAAAATGGGGCATCCTGGCGAACCATAAAAAGAAAAGGTTCGGGCAAAAATTAGGGATAAAAAGAAAAAGAATAAACCCGCAAGGTTGAAACCCTGAAAAGGCAACTTTGGCAAAAATGGGTATCCCGATGGATTGAAAACCCAAAAATGGCGATCCAGGCAAAAGTTAGGGATTTAAAAGCAAAGACTACGATCCGCGTTCGATCTGTGATCACTATTCACACTTGGAAAATTCGAAGGAAAGGAATCAGTCCAGTCATTCGTCTTCAAAGGCCAAAATATCTGCGGATAAACAAGTCATATGTGTTATAGCTGAGTCAAGTCATGGTGGATATATGTTCCCCACATTGCCGACATTTGTATTTTCTTTTGCTTTTTGCGCAATTACCTCTTTTCAGGAATTGCTTCCAGATGTAAATGCCTATTTACAGGCTGATCATTCAATAAAGTTTGCATTTCAGTCAAAGAGCTTTTGTTTTTTTGTTTTACCTGTTTTGTTTATGAAAATGTCTGATATTTTTGATAAAAACATTACATACTAAAATGTTGAGCTCTGTGAAACAAGTTGGAAAACAGTGACAATTGCTTAGGCGATAGTCACTATGATGATAATCAAAGTAATCATTTTTACACGTAGACCTTTCTGTTGGTTTTGCAGGATGACAGGTGTACCTCCCCAGTAGAGCTCTCCCCAACTTTGAAGTCCGATCGTCCTCATCACTTTATTACTCTTCCCCATCAGAGTATCAAGGATCATCTTCCTCAATAGAGTATAGAGAAGTGATTCCCCAAGCGGAGTCGTTGACGATCGTCCCCTCAGCAGGATATAAGAGGCTTACCCCCAGCCAGAGTTGTGATTTGGCTCACTTTTCTTCAGCAGGTGGTGTTTCCCCACAGAGTATGGGGCAGTCGTTTTTCCCAGCTAGTTAGGAAACATTGGGTTTATCCCCTAGTAGGGTGGATGTTGACAACTACTTTCTCTCCCAAGCGGAGTCGTTGAGGATCGTCTTTCTCAGCACAGTACAGAGGATTGTATACCCAGCCGAAGTTGTGTTTGGATTACTATTCCTCAGCAAGCGTTAGAAGTTTATTGATCCAAGGTGGATGTTGTTGTATCTCCGGCAGGAGATTCGTGGACAAAGATGTTATTATCTCCATAGAGTTTTGGTGTCTACTTTTCTCAGTTGGTCAGAAAGTATAGTCTCACCGACAACGGCTTGATTTAATCCCCAGCAGGGTGAGGGTAAAGTTATTTCCCTAATAACAGATTAAGCTCACTGACATCCCCAAGCAGAGTCTGGTGGTGATTGGTATCACCAGCAGGTCTTAAGTCCAATCGTCTTTGGCCGGCATCAAATCCAGGCTCTGAAACATTTGGTGATCCCCAGCGGAGGAGTTTCCATCTTCAGTATTCATCTCCCTCCCCAGCTGAGTGGGTATTCTCTCGGAGTTCCGTCCATCTCCAGCAGAGTTGTTGAGCTTGATATTCCCCAACAGAGTGGGTATTCTCTTGGAGTTTCATCCATCTCCAACAGAATTGGTGATTGTGATCTTCCCTAGCAGGGTGAAGTTTTCCTCAGCATTGTTCGTCGGTTTGATGACAATGTGGTTGTCGTTCTCGGTGGAGCTGCTTCTATTCTCAGCGTTTATTTTGTTGGGACGGTCTTTTTGCATTGCATAAGCATTTTTTTGCATGGAATCCTCCTAAATGCGTAGCATTCCCACTTCGTGTGGAGCATTACGGCAAAATTCAAACATATGCATCCGAAGCATAAGCCAGGTTTGAGTTTTTCCTTCGTCAGGAAAGCCGGATTTCAGGAAGATATCTTTTGACTTTACTCCACAGGTGTTGGGTTTGGTTATTCAAAGCAATATTTGACATTCCCTTGCAGAGTTTGTTTGCTAGGATCGTGAATCCATGATTTCATTTTTACCCCTTCGTCCAGGTGGACCTTTGGTTTATCCCCTCAAGGTTTTTACCGTCAGACACTCGTCCGTGTTTCCTTCGGCACCCGTCCGTGTTTGAACCTTTGATTTCGGTACCCGTCCGTATTGACCTTTTGATGACACTCGTCAGTGTTGCCTTCCATTCCCCAGCGAGATTAATCCCCGATAAAAGTTGCTTTATAACTTTTCGATACCCGTCCGTATTGAATCCTTTGCACCCGTCCGTGTACCTTTTCGATACCCGTCCGTATTGAATCCTTTTGCACCCTTCCGTATAACTTTTTCAGTACCCGTCCGTGTTGAATCCTTTTACACCCGTCCGTGTACCTTTTTAGTACCCGTCTGTATTGAACCTTTTTACACCCGTCCGTGTACCTTTTTGATACCCGTCCGTATTTAATATTTTTTACACCCGTCCGTGTACCTTTCAGTACCCGTCTGTATTGAACCTTTTTACACCTGTCCGTGTACCTTTTCGATACCCGTCCGTGTTCCTTTCAGTACCCGTCTGTATTGAATCTTTTTTACACCCGTCCGTGTACCTTTCCAGTACCCGTCCGTATTGAATCTTTTTTACACCCGTCCGTGTACCTTTTCAGTACCCATCCGTATTGAATCCTTTTACACCCGTCCGTGTACCTTTTCAGTACCCGTCCGTATTGGACCTTTTTACACCCGTCTGTGTACCTTTCCAGTACCCGTCCGTATTGAATCTTTTTTACACCCGTCCGTGTACCTTTTCAGTACCCGTCCGTATTGAATCCTTTTACACTCGTCCGTGTACCTTTTCAGTACCCGTCCGTATTGGACCTTTTTACACCCGTCCGTGTACCTTTTCGATACCCGTCCGTATCGGATATCCTTGATCCCTTGACACCCGTCCGTGTTTATTCCCAGCATAGTTAACGCTCGTTTGTGTTTATTTCATGACATTTCAATATATTGGTTGTATTGTTTTCCAACACTTGTGCGTGTTGTAACTGGGTAGCATTTATTGCTTGTTCCCCAGTGGAGTCGTCTCTCCTTTGAAGATTGCGAATTTTAGGTTTCTTTTGATATTCAATCTTCGTGAATCCTTTAAATTCATGGCAACCGTTGCTATCATACCTTCAGGACCAAGTTGATTGAATAGGGGCAGCTGTAACACCCCAAAATTTGCCTTCTTGTTTTTAGCTAACTGGCTTATGTTTCTTTGCATTTCTTGCATTAGCATTTGTGCATAACATTGGTTCTTAGCATGGGATCAAGGTACTTGGTTCATTTCAAAAGAGTCTCAAGCCTCAAGGTGGTTTGAGGAATTCATCATATCTTCATTTGGTCAAGGAATAGCATGGAAGACATCATTCTTCAAGAATCAAGAGTTTGTGCAAAAGTTACTAAATTTGGAAAATGACCTATAAGGAGAACTTTCCATTTTTGGAAATTTTTCCACCACATTCAACTTGACTTTTCATCATCAAGGAAGCTTCAATTGAATTTTCCTCCAACATTAAAGTTGAAGATCTTTCTCTCCCATTTCCAAAAAGTACTAGATGGTTTCCATACCATTTGTGGTTCTCAAGTTATGGTCAGAACAATGCAAGGTGTTTTTAAGGGTTTTCACATGTACCACTTTTTCCACCTTTTGCAAATTGGTTCAAATTGAAGAATGATGACCTCTAATCATTGAATTCACATTTCCACATCCAAGTACACTTCATTTGGCACAAGTTTGGCCTTTGAATCAATTCATCTCATGCCATATTCATCACTTATTTCACATTATGCAAAATGGCAAGATGTTTCAAAACTCACAAACCAAGTGATTTCAAGGCCCATTTCCAATCCAATTCTGGTAAGTACAAGATTTGTGAGTGATCCATCATGAAAAGCTTACCAATACACGCGTGGAGGAGGGTGTACAACTCAAAGTTCAAATTTGTAAAATCATCCAAAGCTCATTAATCAAGGAATTAACAAGACCTTAATCATAATCAGGGGAATAACCAAGTGTATATAAGCTAACTCAAGCCCTCATTGCTAGGTCATGCACTCTCATTTGCTCAGATTTGAATTTTTGCTCTCACACTTTCTCTCTTCGAAACTCACTCTCCTTGGAGTTTCTTTGAGATTTCTCTTCACATTCTTGATCAGTGAAGAGAATAGAGCAAGAATCAACCACTGATTGAAGCTCATACTGAGGTTTTGGCCATAATCGGATTTGGATTCAACTTCTTCAAACTTCAAGATCTAGCACGATTCCAAGTTCTAGTTGCATTTATTTTGCAATTAGAGGTTCCAAGGGGTGGATCTGCAGCTTCCAGAGGTTTTTCTTTGCGTATTTCAAGTTCTACAAGGTTCAGGTAAGCTTACTTTTCACCATCATAGAACTTGATTTTGTTATGTGCATTGTGTTCTCTGTGAGTTGCTGATCATTCTGATCTATTTTGTGTGAATTTTAGACGTGTATCATGGGAGTATTTGATGATTGAAGTTTTTAGATCCAAACTTTCTTGCTTCGATTTGCACAAACCATGTATGATCTGTTAAAAATATTTGCATATTGGTGATCCTTGTTGAATTCTTGTTCGAATGGTATATCTGTTTGTGAATTCTGGAAAAATTTTGTTGGATCTCCGTTTGGTGTCGCCGAAGAAGGTGACCGGAACTAGGGTTCCGGCACCTGGTTTGTTTGCAGATGATGAAGGAAGGAGACGTAATCACAGCCACCCAAGGGTTTGATCTGATGGTGCTGATCTTGCCACCTCATTTAATTTGCTTGAGTTTTATTTAATGTGTGTGTGTGCTAGTCTATGCGTGTTATCGTGTGCCTCTAATCATAGCCCTTGATCTTGCATGCTTTGTGTTTTGGATGACTTGATATGATGCGTTGATTTAATTTGATGGATGATATATTGCCAGCACATTAAAAATGCCACATGCCTCTCACGTGTTTCTATTTTAATTACTGATTTGGTGTGTGCATGCTTACATTAATTATTGTGTGCGTGTGATCCTGGGCGTTGATCATGATTACTCATTGCTTTTGTTGACTGTTTGTGATGCGTGAGATTAATCCAATGGCTGGGGTGAGTTGACCGTTTCCATTTTTGTTTGGTTGTGCTCATTTTTGTTTGTATGGACGGGGCTGACTATCTGCACCCCCTGTTTAAGCCCATTTGTTTATTTTCAATGTGAATTGCTTGCTGATTGCAACCCCCATGTTTATTTCAATTATTTTTATTTTCATTAATTGTTGCATTTCATTTTTAATTTTTAAAAATAGTTTAATGCATCTAAAAATCCCAAAAAAAATCATGAAGCATGTTTAGGGTTTTATAATTTTTATCCAAATTTTATTTTCCATTTTTATTTTATTTTTAGCATTTTATTTAATTGTTGCTTTAATTTCCTTTTAAATTGTTCTTATTTGCACACTTCAATTTTGAGAATTTATTTCGCATAGCACGTAAAACATTTTGAGTCCATTCTTTTTGCATTATTTCATCAACATCTTGAAGTGTATAAAAACATTTTTCTCATATTTTAAAACTCTTTTAATATTGCATTTTAGTCCCTATCTTTTGCATATTAGTTCATAATTCCTATGGACTTTGCATGATCGATTGAAGGACTTATCTTATGAATTTTTGCATGAGTTTTTAACATGTTGTTTATCCCTAGTTGAGGAGTTTTGAGATTTAATTTGGTAATTTTTGAAGATGATTTGCTAATTGTTTGATTGCTCTTTGTTTGAGGTCTTCTTTTATGCACATCTTTGATCATGTTTGATTACGTTTGAGAAGGCACTTGTGCCATTATTTGGGATTGTTTCTTTGACTTCATAAACCATCTTTGAATCATTATAGGTCATTTGATTGCAATCATAGGTCATTGGTGTGAGGTTGTTGCATATTTTGTGCACATGTTCAATGTTTGATTTACATGTCTCTTTTGACTTATCTTCTCACTTCTTCTCATCTATGCCTCTTCTTGGTTTGTGTTTGGTTTGTGTATGCCATGCCATATCATTCCTTTGCACTTCATTTGATGTATGTTTTTGACCTTGGAGTTTTGCATTCATGTCATATGCTATTCATGTTTCATTTTGCATCCTTTAACATGTTTCATTTACATGCTTCCAACTCCTTCTTCTAATGATTCTTAATGCTTGGATACTTGCTTGTATGCCTTATGTGACACTTGTATAGCATGTTTAGGCACATTTTTATGTCATCCACATTCTGACTTTGATATTATTTGAAGCATTCTTGCATGATCACCTTGCATAACCACTCATTCTTCTTCCACTCCTTCATTAATGACTTTCTTGTATGTCTTGCCACTTGTTTGCATTCCCTTTGCTTGATCTTGTTTGGTAAACATTATGGGTCACCTCTAAGGTGTACATTCTGACTTGGATGAGTTTCACTTGGTTTGTAACCATTTCTCTTTGGGTTGGAACTTGTTTGGGTTTCATTTGTCTTATTGTTACTTATGTTTGTTTTTGCTAACCATGTAGGGGCTAATGGTAAGTGAATGGGATGTGGATAGTTATCTACATTCTAACTTCTCCTTTCTCTTTTAAGCTTTCATACTTGTGTTTGCTTTAGCATTTAAGATGCTTCTCCCCTCTCTCACTCTTTCTCATCCCATCAAGTCTTGGATTCTCTCCCTTTAGACCTACCTAGTCCAACTTAATTTTTGATTAAGCTTGTAGTAGGATTTGCATTAGGCATTAGGTTAGCTCCCTCCTAAGCCTCACTAACCATAGGTCATCCATGCATGATAACATTAGGACTCTTAGTTTCCCTTTAGAGTTTCCTTTGTGTCTTCTCTCTTCTCATCTCAAAATTTCTTGAAAAACACTTAATAAAATATAACGTATATTGCGCTCGAGCCTTAAGTGTAGGAAATGAAGAACGAGGGGTCTCCCCTCCTCTTCTAGGGTGTTTAGCATACGTCCCATTTGGGGGCGACCATGCGACTCACTCGTTCCCGCATGGTAGACTTTGATTCAATGTAAGTTACGAACTAACTCAAAACACTTCTGTCTAAAAAACACCAAACAAATTCAAATCTTTTTATCCTTCGGGATTGTTGGGTTTCAAACTTCATTTTCAGAAAAATAACTCATCGCTCACGTAAAAAACACTTACCCATCCGTGGTCGTACCCACGAACTACATTAGCTCTGATTCCTCTCTCTCGTCCGATTGAGGATATGTAGGCACAAGACAACGATTGTCTTGGCGAGCAACCTTCCCCCACAGTTCCCGTCTGAACTACGTTGACTCTGACTTTCGCATTGCACTGAGGGAGTACGTAGGCCTAGGACAACGATAACTTCCTATCGAGTCACTTCTTTTTTTTTCGTCTTAGTTTCTCCGTTCTTTCGGTTCTCGTTCCTTCTCCGGTCCCATAGCAGTGGAGCTCCAGACGACGACACCCTTTGATGCAGACAACAAGCGTGGATCCCGTCGAGTACGATGGATGCTTGGGGTGCTAACACCTTCCCCTCGTATAACCGACTCCCGTACCCGTTTCTCTTGGTTGTGAGACCATGTTCTTTCCCTTCCCTCAGGTTTATGCAGTGTTTCCTTTCCCTCTCTTGGGATAAATACACATTGCTTGCGACTCTGTGTTTTCCGCGCCACTCTCGCGTTTGTACCGTTGGATGCGAATCTTTCGGGAGCGACAACTGACTGTCAACAAGCTTTCGAGAAACTCAAGAGTTATCTCCAAGAATCTCCTATTCTAATTCCTTTGGTTCCTGGAAGACCTCTCTTTATGTATTTGACTGTTTTGGAAGAATCTATGGGCTGTGTTTTGGGACAGCATGACGAGACTGGCCGGAAAGAACATGCAATTTATTATCTGAGTAAGAAGTTTACAGATAGTGAAAGCCGTTACTCACTACTTGAAAAGACTTGTTGTGCTCTGGCTTGGGCCGCCAAACTTCTAAGACAGTACCTGATTTGTCATACTACCTTGTTGATTTCCAAGATGGATCTGATAAAGTACATTTTCGAGAAACTTGCTCAAACGGGTAAACTTGCCCGCTGGCACATGTTATTATCTGAATATGACCTTCAGTATGTCACTCAAAAGCCATTAAAGGAAGTGTTCTTTCAGAATATCTTGCCAATCAACCAGTTGAAGACTATGAACCACTCAAGTTTGATTTCCCTGACGAGGATATTATGGCGGTGAAAGATTGTGAAGAGTAAAGCTCTGAAGAAGATCCCAGGGCTGAGTATAGGTGGAAGATGATGTTCGACGGGTCGTCTAATTATAAGGGGCATGGGGTAGGTGTTGTTATAATTAATCCTGAAGGTGGCTACACCCCTTTTACAGCTAGATTGGATTTTGGGTGTACGAATAATATTGCTGAGTATGAGGTGTGCATCCTGGGTCTGGAAGCTGCAATTGATCTTGGGATCTATTTTCTTGAAGTTATGGGTGACTCTGCTCTAGTCATTTAACAAATCAGAGGCGAGTGGGAAACAAAAGATGAGAAGCTTATCCCTTATCATGCATATGCTTTGGAGTTGATTAAGTGTTTTGATGAGATAACTTTTCGCCATGTGCCACGTACTGAGAATCATGTTGCTGATGCTTTAGCAACACTGGCTTCGATGTGGCAAGTTAGATTTATCAACGAAGATCCAGTAATCAGTATTGGAAGAAGAACTGAGCCAACCTACTGCCAGTCTATTGAAGAAGAGTCAGACGGCAAACCTTGGTTCCACGATATTTTGAACGTCCTAAAGAATCAAGAATATCTGGCCAATGCCTCCGTTCTTCATAAGAAGACTCTACGGAGGTTGTCAGCCAAGTTCTTCATCAGCAACGGTGTACTGTACAAAAGGAATCATGATATGGTTTTGTTAAGATGTGTCGATAAGAGAGAAGCAGACTTGCTGATCCACGATATCCATGAAGGAGCTTTTGGTACCCATGCCAATGGACATGCCATGGTTAAGAAGATTTTGAGGGTTGGATACTATTGGTTAACTATGGAGGCTGATTGCATCCAGTATGCTAGAAAATGCCATAAATGTCAGATTTATGCGGACAAAATACATGTTCCCCCGACTCTGTTGAATGTGCTATCATCGCCCTGGCCGTTCTCTATGTGGGGCATCGATATGATTGGGGCAATTGAGCCTGAAGCGTATAATGGGCATCGCTTCATTTTGGTGGCTATAGATTACTTTACCAAGTGGGTGGAAGCCGCCTCTTATGCGAACGTGACTAAGCAAGTAGTTGCTCGCTTCATTAAGAACAACATCATTTGCCGTTACGGGATCCCGAGCAGAATCATAACTGACAACGGAACCAATTTGAATAACAAAACCATGAAGGAATTGTGTGATAACTTCAAGATTGAACACCATAACTCTTCACCGTATCGTCCGAAGATGAACGGAGCGGTCGAAGCTGCATCCAAGAATATCAAGAAAATTCTTCAGAAAATGGTCAAAACATACAAGGATTGGCATGAGATGTTGCCATATGCATTACATGGATATAGAACGTCAGTCAGAACATTAACAAGGGTAACCCCTTTTTCGTTGGTATATGGAATGGATGTTGTCCTCCCTATAGAAGTCGAGATACCTTCTCTGAGGATATTGATGGAAACAAAGCTTGATGAAGCTGAATGGGTTCAGGAAAGATACGATCAGCTGAATCTAATTGACGAGAAGCGCCTGACAACCATGTGTCATGGTCAGTTGTACCAGAAGAAGATGAAGAGAGCATTTGATAAAAAGGTCCGCATTCGGGAATTTCGAGTAAGGGAGTTGGTACTTAGGAGGGTCCCGCCGTCGCAGAGTGACGCCCGTGGGAAATGGGCACCTAATTATGAAGGTCCATTCGTAGTAAAGACAGTGTTTTTAGGAGGGTCTCTAATTCTTACAACTATGGATGGTGAACAGCTTGCGCAACCTGTGAATGCTGATTCGGTGCGAAAGTATTATGCTTAAGACAAGGACACTTCACTGGTATCTTGGAATCCCCAAGGAAGCTCAAGTTTTTACTACAACTAGAGTCTTTAGTCATTAGGGTTATTGGTCATTGAAATACAATGTAATCTTTGCCAAATTTCCATTTTTGTTGCATTTGTAATATTTCTTGGGGCTCTGCTATTTGGCAAGTCACCATTTTTCAATGAATGTCAGCTATTGAACCATCTTCTTGTTTAATACGCTATTATCTTTATTTTGCAAAACTTTGTCATTTTCACTTGATTTTTGAAAACGGAAACATTGCAATTTCTAAGAAAACACAAAGATAAACTAAGTTTTACTCTAGTATCAAGATGTTTTATGGAATCAAGTTGGTACAGGAAGAGTTAGCAGTACTGTATCTTAGGCTTGGATTTTCCATCTCTAGTGAAACGAAGATTGCTCCGGTTATCCTTGAATGTTTGGATTTCAGGGTGTTGGTTGTGTTATCCTTTCTTCTTTCCTGTTTTGCATCGCTCGCGTCGTTTCTAGCATATAGCTAAGCATATGCATCATACCTTAGCATCTTGGCATCCTTGTGCTTTGTTTTGCTTGTGGTCTTTTGTTGGTGTCTGTCATTATTTCCCCAGTGAAGTAAAGACATTCCCGGTTTGCTTTGTGTCGTGCTTGTTCGGTCTTAACCTTTGCGCGCCAGATTTGAATCTTTAAACCTTTTGCTGTTCCCCAAGAAGTTTAACATTAAAGATTTTGTAAAACTGTTCTTGTTTGAATCGTGTCAAACTTGAACCTGGACTTTGCTTGAATCGTGTCAAGCACTGCCCCTTGTTTTAAAGCCGTTCTCGTTTGAATCGTGTCAAACTTGAACTTGGACTTTGTTTGAATCGTGTCAAGCATTGTCTTATGTTTTAAAACTGTTCATGTTTGAATCGTGTCAAACTTGAACTTGGACTTTGTTTGAAGCGTGTCAAGCATTGTCTGCTTGTTTTGAAACTTGTTCTTGTTTGAATCGTGTCAAACCTAAACAGAGTCTTTGTTTGAATCGTGTCGGACACTGCCTCTTGTTTTAAAACCGTTCTCGTTTGAATCATGTCAAACTTGAACTTAGAACTTTGTTTGAATCGTATCAAGCATTGTCTTGTGTTTTAAAACTGTGCATGTTTGAATCGTGTCAAACTTGAACTTGGACTTTGTTTGAATAGTGTCAAGCATTATCTGCTCGTTTTAAAAATGTTCTTGTTTGAATCGTGTCAAACCTGAACAGAGTCTTTGGTCGAATCGTGTCGGACACTGCCTCTTGTTTTAAAGCTGTTCTCGTTTGAATCGTGTCAAACTTGAACTTGGACTTTGTTTGAATCGTGTCAAGCACTGTCTTCTTTGTTTTAAAACCTTTCTTGTTCGAATCGTGTCGAACTTGAACTTGGACTTTGTTTGAATCGTGTCAAGCATTGTCTTCTTGTTTTAAAACCGTTATTGTTCAAATGGTGTCGGACATTGAACCCTTACCTTGGATTTTTGAAAACTAGCTAAGCTTCTTGGAACAAATTTCTTCAACCTTATGAGACTCCTAGTTGGTGCGCAGGGTTTGTCTCTGTCTTCTTGGCTTTTCTTGAAGATCCCATTTTGAACTCTTTAGTATAAGATCCCCAGGAAGTCTTTGCTTGGTTGTTTGTCTCTTTTGGACTGATCCCTAGAGATCAGGTTTTTTCTTTCTGGTTTCGTGCCCAGGAAGAGTGTGGGTTTGTTTTGTCCCCAGTATTCTATCTCCCTGGATCTTTCCCCAGTGGAGATTGTTTTTTTGTTTTCCCCAGTGTCTCTTTGGAGTCTCCCCGGTGGGTCTTGCGTTGGTTAGCCTGTATTCCCAGTGAGGTGTTTCTCATGGGTACTAACCTTCGTCCTTCCCCAGTGAAGCTCTTTTGGTCTTTTTGCTTCCTGTTTGTCCCTTGGTATCTCGTTGTGTCTGCATTTTCTTGCATCTTCTTGGCATCATGTTTGCTGCATTGCATATGTGTGCATCTGAGGGAAAAAATTTCGGTTATCTGTATTTAAATATCCTTCACTGTTGATTACATGAGGATCTTCATCTCTCATGTCATCAGGTGAAGATATTTAAATATGGGCAACTGTTGTACCCCAAATTTTACCCTCATTTTTCTGCTAGTTGATGTCTTATTTATTTAACTTAACATTTATTTTAGCATCTTTATCTGTCTTTAATTTAATTTAATTTCAATATGCCCTATTTTATTTAATTTATATTTAAATTGTTTTATTTTGTTAATTAAATTTCCAAACTCAATTTAATTTTTAATTTTCTAAGAAAATTTAGTTTGATTAATTAGTTTTTAATTTAGTTTACTTTTTCTAACTAATTTAAATTAAAGTTAATTTTTTATTTGTCATATTATAATTTCAAGTTTAAAGAAAACTAAATTTTTTTTCATTAAGAACCCACTGGTCCACTGTGGCACTCTTGCTATCTTTGATTGGAGGAATCAGTTTTGATGTTAGCCAATAAGGAACGAGCTTATGGTTTGTTGACTTTTCAATCTTCCCAACAACCAGTAGAAGTGCAACGCGTGGCAATTAAAGAAAGGAAATCAGTTCATCTTCTTCCCTCTCCTTGTCGTGTGTAATTTGCAGATGAGAAATTGAATTCAATCAAATTCAAATTCAACAAATTCAAACTCAACAAGTTCTCATCTCATCTTGGCGCGTCCTTCTTCAAATTTGGATTCACCCAAGTTTTTCCTCTTTGAGCTTCCAAGCCTTGGTTCTTCAAAAAGCAATTGTGAAGCTTTCCATTCTCAGCTCAACTCTGCACACCCTGCGAACCAGCCAGAGCAATGTCTTTATCCGCTTCCTCTTTCAATACTCACCTGTTTACCACAAGAAGTTTAGTCTCAGAAGCAATACACAATTTAAACATTGACCCTGCAAAGTTTCTGAGTTTTTGCAACAAGGAGCGTTTGCCTCCCAAGGTTCAACGTTTGAATTTCAATTGCAAAACCCTAGCCTCCAATATTTGAAGTTGGGAATTCTCTTGACCCGGACCAATATCATCGCCTATATAAAGAGGCTTAGGTTCAGTTCATGAGCATCAACAACTCTCTCAGAAAAACACTTAAAGAGTTCTCTGAAGCTTTTAAAGAGGTTCGAGCAAGCAATTTGGGGTTGGTCACTAGAGTTGGTTCTTGGAAGAGAGGGCATTCATCACACCTAAAGACAGTGGAATTTATTCCATTTGGTATTGTGTTCTTACCTCTTTTGTTAAATATGTTCATTTGATATAGTCTTTTACACGTGCATCTCATTTTATTTGTCTGAATACATGCCTAGATATGTTGCTATGGTTTGAATTTACAAAGTAACTGACATTCTACATTGATGTGTTATACGTGTACTTGGTGATGAGTTACCATAATGGATGTGTAATGTTCATGGTTCTGTTTACAATTGATGTGCATTGATGACTTTGTTTGATCATATGTTTAAGGATAGATTGTGTGAACTGCTAACCATTTGTTTGGTATTACCCTCTGTTGGATTGCTTTCGTAGCCATAGGCCTCTATGCTGGTAGTCTATCAACTGCATACACTCAAATCCTTGGCAAATTTATGTTGTTGTGTTAACCTGACCTGTTTCTTTTAATGTATGTGTGTATGTTCATGACTTGGTGTTTCCTTTTTGCCACACTACAATCACTCTGGCCAGGGATACTTTCCACTGACCACACACTTACACCACCATTAGAGATCCATTTTTCATGTTATAAGCTTTGTTGAAATTTGCGCATGTTTCTTTTGACAGTTTTGCTCTTGTTTGAGTATGAGACCATGTGTTTTAGTGGACCAACATTGAAACTCTGCCTAACCTAGTCTCTTCATGTTGTCACTTTGTTTGCGTTCAGTCCTAGCATGGAATGTGTTTTACTTGGTTACTAGTTGAATTGTAAATTCTTGCTTTCAATATGTGTAATGTGTGAGAATGCATAGTTCTGGTCGCCCCTGTTCCACTATGTGTGAATAATGTGGTTTGAGTCTTTATTTATGACAAGTTTGTATTTCAAGCTACCTTGACATTAGATGAAATATGTGCATCTTTAACTTAATCTTGATACTTGGATCATCACTGAGTCTGCTATCAATCTGTTTGAGTGCATTTCTTCTTGACATTATGTTGATATGCTCATGATTTGGCTTTGATATGCATTCAATATGTATGGATTGTTGTTGTAACTTGTCTTGATTCTGTATGTACCTATGCTCACTGCCATGCCTATATAGATGCTTGTCATCATTTTCTGTACGCTTTTGATTTCCATGATTGATAATCCTTGGCAGTTGTTTCTTGATCTTAAACTCATGGCATGTGTGTATCCGTTTTGTCAGCACTGTTTGTATTTTTGCCCAAATCAATGCACTTTGATCTTTGTTTCAAGTTAAGATTTGGTTGAGGTACCTAAAAATAATTTGTTTAAATTATTGTTTCTTTTTTCTGTTGATGTATGCCAATCTGATCTAAGTTAGGTCAATGTGTGTTCTATTGTATACTTCTCTGAGTTCTTCATTCAATTGCAATTTACCACGTTGATTCTATTTGGAATTAATCTGTTTGAAACAACTCTCATCTATTTTACTCATGATTTGTTCATATGTTGATATCGTGTTGACCAGCTTTTAGACCTCTTGGATTAAGTGTTATTGTTAACATTTGAACTGCTAATTATTCAGTCCTTAACACACTATTTTGCTGATTAGAATGTTTGGCCTAACTATTTCGTTTGAAGCAATCTGTTCTGATTTTGAACCAATTGTATGCTTGAATTTAGGAAATGGTGCCTTGCAAATGTTTAGTATTTTCATGTTGAAAGTTTAAGACCGTGGCTGTTTTTTTTAATTATGTGTTTGTTCTTTCAGTGTGTGCTTTGTTAAATCCTGAATTTAGATGATATAGGAGTTTTAGTTTGAGGTTAACATGATCCTGTTCCTATTTCTATGCATTTGTGATCATTGAGAAATTCTTGAGTTCATAACGTATGCCTTGCCATACAAAAGTTTAAGTTCATGATGCTTTGTGGATTTTGAACATGTTGAATTTGATTTGTCTTAAATCTACTCTGTCGTTGTTTGTTTGAATATGGCTGGGCAAGTGAGAGTTTGGAATCAGTGGGCAAGGATGCATGCGCATGTTTTGGTTAATTGGGCATTCATGAAACACTTTGGTTTATGTATTAACGAAAGCGTATATAGATTGGATGAAACATGCCGTCCCAACAGTCACACACTCGCCTTGTCTTTGCCTTTCATTGACATTCATGGGTTCGATCCTGCGGATCAACCCTTTTGCCTTTTTCTGATTTTCCGTTTGCCTTGTTATATTATCCTTTGCTTGCATATTCTATTCACTACGTGCGCGCAACTCAGTTGGCCATTGTTTTGTGTTGTTGATTCAAAGGGCGTGGGTTCAATCCCCATGGTTGCCATTTCTTTTTATCACTTATTTGTTTTGTTATTTTTAGTTTATGCTTTAATCTTTAAAATATCATAATTTATTCATTTTTAATCCTTTTTCTACCCTTCTTTTTGCTATGATTTCCTAATTAAATCTATTTTTCACACGTTAAAAGAGATTAGTCAAAATAATTAATTTTTGAGACCATTATTCGTGATAATATTAGAAATGCTTATTAAGATGTTTTTTTGTACTTCTTTATGTACCTTACTATGTTATCACTATCCATCATGTTTGATCATTGTCTAATACGTTAAATTCCCACTTTTTATTGATATCATGATGTTACCTCATCTCATTATCCTATTCATGTATTGGTGTATCATCATATTTGAATCATTAGCTTGTCATCTTTTAATATCTTATCAATTGTATCTTTTCCCCTATTCCAAAGGAAGGTGAAATATGTTGACTCATAAGTCACTTACCTCCCACCTTAACCTAAGTAACCTCTTAGGAGAAAAATTTATTTCTTGGCCTCATCAGAGCTATAGAAATCATAACTAGCCTTAGGAGAGAGTTCTTAAACTCTTAGTGATATTCATCCTAATGAATCATCACTTTCCTTATTGACTAAAACTTTAACATAGGACCATTATAACTAGACTTAGAGAGTTCTTATACTCTACAATGAGGTCACACTCATTTCCCCTCTGAATATTGACCACAGTCAATCATTCAGTAGAAGTAGAACTACGCATACTCTGATTCTATTCCCGAGGATACGTAGGCGCAAGGTACGATGCCTTGTCGAGTATACTTAGATACTAACCCCTAGGGTTTCAAACCTTTAGCATAGTACCTTTAGCAAGCGAGTAAGATATAACAAGTAAAACAAGAGGCTCCCGTAGAGTACTACAGACGTTTAGGGTGACCAATACCTTCCCTAGGCGTAACCAACCCTCGAACCTTAGATCTCCCCCTTTAGCTTTTTTAACGATCTTGAACCTTTCCTTTGGATAAATCAAATTCGGTTGTAAAAGAAATATGATGCAAGTTAATTAATAGCTTGTTATCCGATTTTCACCGCAACAAGGCCATACAAAGACCTATTCAGCTTGCACACATAATCTTCCTTATCCTTTTCTACATACCCTTCAGGTTGATGCATCAGGATCATTTCGTCTAGGTCACCATATAGAAATGTTGTCTTCACTTCCATTTTCTCAAGTTCCAAGTCAAACTTTGCCACCATGGCCAACAACATTCTAATGGATCGATGCTTTACAACAGGCGAGAACACATCATTGAAGTTGACACCTTCTTTCTGAGAGAACCCCCTAGCAACCAACCTTGCCTTAAATCGCTTCGACATTGCTCCTTCGATTCCTTCCTTGACCTTGAAAATCCACTTACAACTGACTAACCTTGCTCTTGCAGGTTTCTCAATCAGCTCCCAAAAGTTATTATCATGAAGAGATTTCATCTCGTCATCCCTGGCTTTTCGCCATTTAGTCTGATTTCGACTCCTCATAGCTTCCTTGTAATCTCTAGGTTTTTCCTCAAGTACCTCACTTGCACCGATTAAGGCAAAACCTATAAGATCTGCATAACGAAGTCTCTAAGGTGGCTTGATGTCTCTTCTCGACCTATCTCTTGCCAGTATGTAGTCATCGACAGTTTCCTCAGTCTCTTCAACATCTTACTCTTCTTCTTCAACTTCATCTGGGTTATGCACTTCAGCATCACTATGCTCCACCTCAACAGGAATCTCTACCTGTTCCAGCTCCTCTTCATAGATTTCTGCACTTTCACCAGCATCACCAGTTTTCTTGAATGTCATTTCGACTTCATTGAAAACTACATCACGACTTGTGATACATCTTCTGTGACCTGGTTCTAGGCACCACAACCTATAACCTTTGACTCCCTTAGGATATCGAAGGAACATGAGTCTTAGAGCTCTAGGTTCGACCATGTCTTGCCTAATATGAGCATAGGCTAAAAAACCAAATTCTCTCAGTTTGTCGAGATCTGGTGGTTGACCCGGCCAAACTTCTTCAGGTTTTCTCATTCCCAAAGCAGTCGAGGGACATCTATTTATCAGATAAGCTTTTGTCGAAACAACCTCTGTCCAAAACACCTTATTTAATCCAGCAATAACCAACATGCATCTAACCCTTTCAAGGATTGTTTGATTGAATCTCTCAGCTAAGCCATTTTGTTGAGGAGTGCCTGCTACAGTCTTATGGCTTGCAATCCCATACTCAACATAGTAATTGTCGAAAGTTTCATTGCAGAACTCAAGGCTATTGTCGATTCTCAACCTTTTAACCTTTCTGCCAGTTTGAGTTTCAACCAAAACCTTCCAACTTTTGAAATTCTCAAAAGTTTCATCCTTAGTCTTCTGAATGAATACCCATAGTTTTATGGAATAGTCATCAACTATGGATAGAAAATACCTTGCACCTGCATGTGAAGGATTCCTTGCAGGCCCCCAAAGATCAGCATGGATGTAATCAAGGGATCCATGTGTTCTTTGTTTACCTTTGTTAAACTTCTCCCTACAGGATTTGCCAAATACACAAGATTCACAAAACTCCAACTTCTCGACTTTGTCACCACCTAGCAGGTTCTGTTTCCCAAATTCGACCATGCCTCTTTCGCTGACATGGCCCAATCTCATGTTCCATAACTTTGTCTTCGACACAGGTTTCATGGATACAACATTTGTCGAACCACTTATAACCTCATCCTCAAGGGTATACAAGCCTTATTTCTTCACGCCTCTCAAGACTTCCTTTGACCCCTTCATGACTTTCAAGATACCTTGCTCTCCTTTGAAGACATATTTTTTCTTGTCGAATTAACCAAGAGAAATTAAATTCCTCTTAAGGTCAGATACATACCTTGCCCTACACTACAAGAAAATCATGTTTTGGCTGCAAATTTTTAGCGTCGGCCACGACTCTGACGCTAGTAGCGACGCCATTGCGTCTCTCTTAACCGACGCTATATGAGGAAAATCATTTGTTTAATTTTTTTATTAGGTCATTAATTGTAGCGTTGGCCTTGACCGACGATAAGATACGTAAATTTTCCATTTTTATTTTTTGTTTTATATATTTATTTGTTTTTATCATGAGCGACGGCTATGACCGACGCTAATATAGGTGCTGAATAATTTCATTTCCTCCCACAAATTTTGTTTGCCTCCTTTTTATTTTTTGTTTTATATAATTATTTGTTTTTATCCGTTGCGACGGCTTAGACCGACGCTAATATTGGTGCGAAATAATTTCGTTTCCCCCCACAAATTTTGTTTGCCTCCTTTTTATTTATTTTGTTATATATAATTATTTGGTATCCTGAGCGACGGCTGAGACCGACGCTAAAATAGGTGTGAAATAATTTCATTTTGTTTGCCTCCTTTATATATGTTGTTTTAAATTATTATATTTTAGGGTTCTAGCGACGATATAAGTCGACGCTAATATTGGTGCCAATTTATTTTTAGTTACCCACCAATTTTGTTCATTTTGTTTATTGTTTTAAAATAAAATAAATCAATAATATAAATTAATAAAATAAAATAAATTTAAAAAAGTATTTATGAAATAAAACTATAAATTATAACTAAAACTTAATGTATAAAATAAAATTAAAAATTAATAAAATAAAATCAAAACTATATTAAAGTCAATAAAATAAAACCAATATTATAATTATAAAATAAAATTAAATAAAGTTATAATTATAATTATAATTATAAAATAAAACTAAATAAAATAAAATAAAAAAATAAAATAATTTCTCAAAATCCTCAGCTTCTCAAATTTCTCAAAATCGTTTCCACCTTCTCAAATTTCTTCTCCTTCAACCTAAACCTCCTTTTTCATCTCCTTCAATCTGAGCGATTCGAATCTTCTATTTTTCAAATTCCTCCACCTCAACTCTCACAAATCTTTGACGTACTCACCCTCAATCCAAAACAAACCCCAAAATCGTTACAAACCCAGAAACGGAAAACGAGTAGAAGAAGAGAGCGAAACAAGAGTAAACAAACTTGAACAATCAAACACAAATCTGAGCGATTGAACCTAAACCGGAAGCGAATCACCTACAAGTGTTAATACCATAAACAGTAGAGTTTGAATTTGTTAAAATCGTTTCAGGTTCGTCTTCTTCGCAGTAACGATTCGGTTTCATGATTCGGTTTGTTTCCAGGTTCGATTGACAAAGAAATCATTTTCGTTTCGAGTGTAAGTGTTTCACGTCGCATTGCGTTTCTCGTCTCAATTTTCGTTCTAACTCATTTAGGGTTTTTGGTAGAAACACTCTCAGTCTCATAAAGCTTGAAGAAGAGTATTTGGACATAGAATCCAAGGTAACTTATCTTTATAATGTTTGTTTTTATCTCCTAATGTGAATTTATAACCTGTCATGGCTTTAATGTAAGGTAATCATATACTCCTAATGTGAGTTTAGGTTGGAAGTTTTAGTATTTAAAAAAAAAGTTAGGGTATTGTTAACTATTAGTTGTTGTTAGTTTGAAATGAAGTTAGTGACTGCTAGTTGGGATTCAGAGCTGTTATGTTAGAAATTGGGAAAGAATTAGGAAAATGAAGGTTGATGGCATCAATTGTTAGTGTTTAAAGAAAATTTAGTTAGGAAGCAGTTGGTATTGTGTAAGTTTGGTTACTAGTTTGAAAAACTATTTAACTGTTAGAATGTTACTTGAAAGTTGATGAATTTGTTAGCTAGCTTGGAAATTAAAGGTGAATTGCATTAGCATTTTGAAACAAAAGAGTTAGTTAAGGGTTAGAAAAAAACTGTTGCCTATTCTATAATTAGAAGTTAGAAGTTAACTTAAGTATTATGTTATTGTTTGCATAGTGAATAGTTTTGTTGGAAATTTACAACTGAATGTTATGTTGGTTAGCCGATGTTAGTGACACTTGAGCTATGAATTGGTAAATAGAAAATGAATTGAATGAGGTGTCTTAACAATTAGAGGAATTAGGGTCCCTTGATCAACTGATCAAGTGCATGTACTAGCACGTTTTTTATAGCAAATCTCATCAAATTTAGTTGTACTATTGCTTTAAGATGGCAAGATCTTTATCTTATCTAAACTTTTTGAATATGTGGAATACTAAAAACAACAATAACAACTCCTCTGGATATATACTAAACAACTTCACTAATGACTACCTACCATCAAAGATTTGGTATATCATGTTCCTAGTGCTTTTTTTTAATATCTTGAGCATTTGTGTCACCTAATCATATCTACCAACATATAAATCATTGATAAAACAAAATTATTAGAATTACTACTTGTACTTCAGCTCAATACCGAATGATCCATCAACAAGATAATATTTCAATTCTCCTTAGCAAAAGGGAAGCTATAGAAAATAAATTGTTAGTTTCATGATGATAATGATGATAACTAGTTAACAACAATAACTTATTTATTTAATATAGTGGGATGGTACAAACACATTGAAATAAGAATATATTGTTGAGAGGTATCTCTACGTTTGTCACTTGATAGGTTCCGAAAGCTTAGGATTGTGGTTAGAAGTGGGAAATAGAAAATGAATTGAATGAGGTGTCTTGACAGTTAGAGGTTTTAACTATTAGTGTGTTTGTCAGTTAGCAATTTTGATAGGTAGAGATGCTAGGTATTAGGCTAGTTTTGAACTGTTGGTGAATTTTGGAAATGAATTGCAATGGTTAGTGCTTCAGTTAGTTATTCAGGTACCAAATGGTTATATAAAACCATATCAAAAATTAATTTTACACATATAATTATGGTTACTCCAAAGATGTTGAAAAATAGACTTAGATGATATTGACGAAAAAAGACTTAGATTGTGTGATAAAAAGATAGATCAGACAGAGAGAAATCAAATAGTTATAAGTAAGAGAAAATAAAAAAAAAACTATAAAAGAATTTATTAAGATATTGAAATTAATAATTTAGATAAAAACATGATTCTGGATAGAATACTATAATAGAAGTTGTTATCGATTATAATTGTGATTGATTTTATCTTTGAAATTATTCTAATTTAAAACTATAATTAGTATAATTAGTAGTTTGTGATTCAAACGTGAACTTTATATTCAAATTTGTTATTTAACTAACTTGTTTTCAAATATAAATCACTTTTCATTTTATTATAACTAAAATTTATTTTACACAATTTCTTTATTCAAAATAAACTTTTATCACCACAGAAACTATGTTTACAAGTAGGTGTTGTAACAGCCCTCGTACAGGCATACGACCAATGCCTTTCCTATATATTACGAGGGTCTATTGCCCTCTAATCTCTGAATTCCTTCATATAAGCCATTGAAAAAATAATCTATTAAGCCATAATGACTTCCGCTCTGCACCAGCTTGAATAAGGTGGCTCTATAATAATCATAAACTGAAAGTGAATTGGATTATTTTGGTTTAAATAATAATGCATTAAGAAAGCAATTGTAACACCTATGTTCTTGCGTGCTTTACAAGTAAAGGGAGAACCAAAAAGAATAAATGTACAATAATGAATAGACAAAATTTGGGAAGGAACTAATACTGATAAATGATTCTAGCCTGTAGAAAACACCATTAAATAAGTGAATTGCAATGGTTAGTGCTTCAGTTAGTTATTCAGTTATTGTTGATGTTATGTTGTTTAGACTTGGCCTTTTTTTGGAATTAGTCAAATGGTTATGCTGTGCACATGTTTAGACATTGCTTGTACTGTTGTGGTTTAATTATTCAGGTACCAAGGGAATCATTGCTTTTTGTTATTCCTGCTTTTGGTGGTATAGTTTCATGGGAGGGTGAAGGGGCTCCTTTTGTGGAATCTGACCAGGGCATTACTCATCAGGTTTGTGATTTAGGTGACATAAGTTACATAAACTTACTTTAATGTTTGCTAAGCAATTGCTTTCATTTTTGGTGATTAATCTTTTGTTAATTATTTATCGCTTAAAATTTGGGTACTTTTTAAAGAAATGAATAAAAAATTGGAGAGTGGAGAAAAAGTTGATTGACTTTGACTATTAAAAAACACAGGCAAAAATAAAAGGTTTGATTGTTCATAATATGATAAGCACACCTAACAATTACTATTAACAAAACAAAGCAAATTCTTATCTACCCATTATGAAAATGAGTAATTTTACCCAACTAAGTTGTCAAATACAGTCATGTATCAATTTCATTACATCATTATTACTATTAGTAATTTTAGTATCATTTTGATATGACTTTTATAATTCACATCAAACTTTCACAATTTCATGTAGAATTAAACATGTTTATTTAGAAACTTATGTTTGTTTTTCTTGTAGAAAATGGATCGAAGTTTGATGTATGATAGAGTAAACTCCAATAGGTATGGTTTGAAAGATGAATTTGTTAGTGGAGTTGAATATTTTGTCAATAAATCCATGAATCGGCTAGAATTTTTAAATGAGGGAGGGATAAGATGTCCTTGTGTAAAATGCGTCTGCATTCCCCTGAAGACGCCTAGTGAGGTTAGACATCACTTGTACAAAATGGTTTTTGGCCCAACTATTACACATGGACTGATCATGGAGAAGAGAATCAGAATGTAGACTTTGATGGTTATTCTAGTAGTGGAAATGTTGGTGGAGATAATGCGGGTGATGAAGAACAATTTGATGCAATGAATGAAATGGTGTATGATGCTAGTAGGCAATTTGTTAATGTTCCCAATGTGAATGCTAATATGGAAAACGAAACAGTTAGTGATGGCGAGGTACCAAATGAAGAAGCTCAACGATTTTATGATGTATTAACCTCTGCAAACCAACCCATTTACGAGGGCGCTTCTGAATCCAAACTATCTATTTCAGTTAAGTTGTTGGCTGCCATGTCTAATTGGCATGTTCCTCAAAAGGCCATGGATTTTTTCACTCAAATGCTTATTGATGTTTGTCCATCAAATTAATGTTTACCTAAAAATCATTACCAAGTGAAGAAGTTGGTGTCTAAGTTGGGAGTAGAGGTTGAGAAAATTGATTGTTGTGTGAATGGATGCTTATTATATTATAAAGAAGATATCACTTTAACTAATTGTAGAGTTTGTGGGGCTACTAGGTATATTCCTCGAAAGAGTGGAATGGGAAAATTCAAAGATGTGGCAGTGAAGAGAATGTTCTATTTTCCAATCATTCCTAGGTTACAACGACTTTATGCTTCAAAGGAATCTGCAGCTCAAATGAGATGGCATCGTGAGAACACAAGCAATCCAAATGTTCTGTGTCACCCATCTGATGGAAAAGCATGAAAACACTTTGATGAAGTTTATCCCGATTATGCTAGTGACCCCAGAAATGTAAGATTGGGTTTGTGTACTGATGGGTTTACACCTTACATTCAAGCCTCTAGTTCTCCGTATTCATGTTGGCCGATAATAGTCACACCCTACAATCTCCCTCCTGAAATGTGCATGACCAAACCATACCTATTTTTGACTTGTCTTGTACCTGAACCGTACAACCCAAAAGCTAAAATAGATGTCTATTTGCAACCTTTGATTGATGATTTGTTGCGCTTGTGGAGAGATGGCATTTTGTTATATGATATCTCTATGAAGCAGAATTTTGTAATGAGAGCGCATTTAATGTGGACAATCAATGATTTTCCAGCATATGGTATGTTGTCTGGATGGGGGACACAAGTTAAATTAGCATGCCCTTATTGTCTGGATAATACAGAGGCTTTCACCTTAAGATATGGTGGAAAACGATCTTGGTTCGATTGCCACCGTCGGTTTTTACCAATGGATCATCCATTTAGAAAAAGTAAAAAGAGATTTACAAAAAACAAGATAAAGAAAAAAATACCACCTTATATGTTTACTGGCCATGATCTATGGGAAGTTGTCTCTGATTTTCCAAAAGTCACAGACAGTGATTGGACCACCAAATTTCCAGGGTATGGGAAACATCATAATTGGGTCAAAAGAAGTATATTTTGGGATCTTCCATACTGGAAAGACAACTTGTTAAGGCATAACCTTGATGTGATGCACATAGAGAATAATGTATTTAATAATGTGTTTAACACTTTCATGAATGATCCTACAAAAACAAAGGACAATGAGAAGGCAAGATTGGATTTACCTCTTAACTGTTTACGTGGGGATTTAGAGTTACGTCCTCTACCTAATGGAAAGATGGCTAAGCCAAAGGCAAAATTTTCGTTGACACCCGAAGAGGCAAAGCTAGCATGTAGAAGGATTAAGGAACTAAAAATGCCTAATGGCTATTCCTCTAATATTTCTAGATGTGCTGATGTCGCCAAGGGTAGGATGAAGGGGATGAAATCCCATGACTGTCATGTATTCATTGAGTGTTTGCTTCCAATTGCTTTTCGTTCCTTGCCTAGTGAGACATGGAAGCCGTAAACCGAGTTAAGTCGTTTTTTTAAAGACTTGTGTTGTAATACATTGAAGTTGGAAGACCTTGTTAGGTTGGAACAGAACATTCCCATCATCATATGCAAGCTAGAAAGAATATTTCCACCAGGTTTCTTTGACTCGATGGAACATCTCCCGATTCACCTACCTAATGAACCAATTCTTGGTGGTCTTGTACAATATCGTTGGATGTATCCATTTGAAAGATAAACGATGTGTAATTTTTGGTAGATTACTTTAATGAAATAACATCTTTTAACTGTTTCACTCTTAGATTGATGGGAGACTACAAGCGTTCAGTGAAAAATAAAGCCAGGGTTGAAGGTTCAATATGCACTGCCTATTTGCATCGTGAAACTACTTATTTTTGCTCTCACTGTTTCAAGACGGTTAGTTTGTTGCCAAGTACAAGTTTCATAATTGATCCTGGATCATCATATCATGAGAATGTCCAACCAACACTTTCTATTTTTAACAAATGTGGTCGTCCTAGTGGAAAGTCTCGGGACTACTGGGTGCTTGATAATGAATGGCATTATGCTCACGTGCATGTCCTAATCAATTGTGATGAGATTAAACCGTACCTCGAGTAAGTACATTTTGTAAAACAACTGCTTTGTTATTAACCATCGTGTATAAATACTTCATAAATTTTATATTCGGTGTCAGATTGTTCATGCAATATTATCGTATCAATGAGGAAGATGCTTCTGGTCTTATACACAAGCAATTTCCTTCATGGCTAAAGGAATATGTAAGTTTACTTCTCACATTGATGTAGTTTGCCAATGTAATCGCTCTAAGGTTAGATGTATGTTTTTTTAGGTGAATGATGAGAAAAATGGAACACCTAGCCCATACGTGAAGGCATTAGCTCTTGGTCCTAATCCTAAGGCAACATCGTGGCACATCTACTTTGTTAACGGGTACAAGTTTCACACTGAAGAATGGAGTCATGGTAAAAAGACTACTAATTATGGGGTATATGATAAAGGAATTACAAATGGAGGAGAAGATGATTTCTACTGTATCATCCAACGTATCCTTCAATTGGAATACCATGGCTTTAGCAACAAGATTTCCCTATTTTATTGTGCTTGGTTTGATCCAACAAATAATAGTGGCACAAGAGTTAATAAGGAGTACAGTATTTTTGACATAAAGATGAATAAACGATATCGTCAATATGATCCGTTCATTCTTGCACAAGAAGCAAAATAGGTGTATTATGTCCCATATCCAGATATGTGTAGAAACATGCGTGGATGGTGTGCTGCAATCACCACAAAACCAAGGGGTTATGTGGAGATAGATAACACCGAGGATGAAATGCCTTATCAATCTGATGAAATGTCACTAGTTGTGCCTATTACAGAACTTGAACAAATACGTGGTTTAGCCGATGAAGAATTAATTAATGAGGTCGAGCCAGTACTAGTGATAAATGATCCAATATAAGTTAGATATTGAAGGTTATGAATTTCTTAGTGAAAGAAATGTACAACTTTGAATATGCAAAATGAATGAAATTTGAGAGATATCATTTGATAGTTGTGCTACATGCTTTCTGTTTAATGAATTTCATAGTGAAAGATTGTTTAAAGGTTCACATAATAACATAACAAGACTTAAATAAAACTTAAATAAAATGCCAAATTCATCAATTGTGGATTGCAGAACTTTCAATTTCGTTTCCAAGGAGAAACGCCTGAACCACATGCAAATGGTAAGTGTATCGCTCTTTTACTGTGCTTGAGCTGAATAATGTTGAGCTTTTGTATTTATATTTATGTTATATAGTAGTAATGTTAAATCTAATACAGAAAATCCATAAGTTATGGATATGTTTCGTACACCGTTGTCAAATAGCGGCGTTATAATATAGTGGAATTTGAACAAACTACTATTGTTTTACGATATATGATTTAGTACAAATGTTGTCAAATAGAGGTGCTATAGTGTAGTGAAGATCCATAAATTAAAAAAATGGCGGCTTTAGGTAGGTGATTTATGAGATGTTTCATACACTGTTTCATTACTTTCAATACACTGTTCATAAATGTTGCAAACCAATGTCTTAGTATTATACTCAACCTGAAAATATAATGCCAAATTCGCATCCAAAAACTTGTTCACAGGAACACTATATACTGATACAGAGTCACTAGTAGTTATCAGTAACAAAAATTATAATAATATATTAATTAAATTGGTAGTAACATTAAAATATCAAAAGTCACTAGTAGTTTAGTGATCATCATCAAGGTGATGATGAATCAATATTTGAAGCCAAAGCACCACAAACAAGAGGCTTTGGACCAGGAATTCTAAGACAATTCAAATCACCACCAGGAATCAAAGAACACTCAGGTTCAGGTCTCTGCAAAATCCTACCAGGTATACAATTATCCGAGAAATCAAAACCAATATTGAAAAGCCTAGAACATTCATGACAAAACCCAGAAAAAAAGTTATAAGCAACAGTTAAATTCAAAAACCTTTTCAAAGAACATATCACATCAGATATATCACCAGAAAGCTTGTTATGTCCTAGATTAAGAACTTCTATATCTTGCAAACAAGATATTGAATCAGGTAAATGGCCCACAAGAGAGTTGAAACTCAAATCAAGAACCTGCATTTCTGTGAACACACTGACACCTTGTGGAATACAACCAGATAACTGATTGTTAAGAAAGATGATTTCTTTTAGTTTAGGACTCATGAAACCAAAACTTGCTTGGATGTTTCCGGTTAAAATTATGCTTAAAGTAGAACAAAAGGTAAAACCTGTATTTTTGTTCTTCACAGCAGAAAAACAAAAACAATGCATAAAGTAGAACAAAAGGTAAAAACCATGCTTGCTCAAAAACATTCATAAAATATTAATATTGAAATAATATAACCTAGAAACATCAAAACCCTAAAAGATCAACAGACACATAATCAAAATAATATAAATTAAGCTACAGAAACTAATTAACATCATGTTTAAACGAACCGATTAAGCATTTTGCATCCTGAGTGCAAAAGCATTAAGAACCTCTTGATACTGAAATACGGAATTATCAGCATTTCACCATGTACATAACACTATATATGATTTTAGCTTTCATGTACATATCACTGTATATGATTTTAACTTTCATGTACGTAACACCCTATATGATTTTGCATTCACATTCTGATTCTTATATTAAAATTGTTAATGTTCCCAATGGTGAAATAGTTTTTGCCTAAATTGTGCAGATTTTTGTGGCTTGTACTCTGTAATTTGAATGACGAAAGAAGGGTCAAAGAAGGGAGAACCAACGGGCAAGAAACCGTAAGATGACAAAAACTTTCACTGTTTGCTTTCTTTAAAATTTAATATCTTTTGATGCATTTTTGTTAATGTAGTGTTGTTGATAGATTATGCCGGACACGACATATGCCACCTTGGGCTCTAGCTATAAACACATCTCGCATGAAGCATGACACAAAGAACAAAATCACCACTTCTAGCACGTGTAAAAGAATGTAAGCACCACCAATTTGGACGACCGCAACACCACCACCGCCTCATATAACCGCAGCAGCACCACCGCCTCATACAACCGCAGCACCACCACCACCATCTCAAACAACCTCAGCACCACCACCACCTCATACAACCGCAGCAGAACCACCACCTCATACAACCGTAGCACCACCAACGGTTCAGACAATCGAATTGCCACCGTCTTTTGAGGAATGCACATTTGTTCCTACCCCGGGAGTGACACAATAGGTTTTGCAAGGTCCAACTGTCCATCACACCACGGTAGTGGTGGAGGAAGAGGAGAGGGACCAAACAACTCATGATGAGGAAGAGGAGGCCGTGGAACAAGCATTTTCTGGTGGGAAAAGGCCAATGATTAGCATTGTGAGCCAAGGGTAAGAAATTTAGTAGAGTACGCACACTATTTGATTGACAATCACTAATCTACTCATTGTTCATGCATGACATTATAGTTTAGAATTTATGTTTTTAGTTTGTTGACCTTTATAGATTAAGCATGTGTTATACTGTAACTAGTCATAAAAGGTAAACGTTTTTGTTTCACATAAAAACAACAATAACAGGGAGATATGTGTTCTACTATTGACACAATGGTATAAATTAATAAATATAAAAATAATCAATACTTGTCATTTTTTGATGTTTATGTTGAAAGAGAATTATATTCTACTGTCATGTAATTTGATGATAAGATATATACAGTTTATTCTAAAATGAGTGAGCTAACTGGCCACAGTTGAACATAGAAGAAATTAGGCATATTGAGGCATGAGTTTCCTCAAAAGTGTAATAGGACGAGATTCTTTAGGGTCAAGTTGATCAAATGCAACATAATTTTACCCCTTGTCATACACATGACATTCTGTCATGATTGTCTTTATCAATCTCCAATTCCATCTAGCCTCATTCATATACTTACCCCAATTCTACTGCAGTGACTCGTGCGTTGCACGTAAATTATAGCTTTGTATCTTTGGAGACGCGTGGTGAGGAATATGAACATTGATATCATGGCAGAGGTACTCAACCCATTTAGGATATTCACAGTGAACTGTTCCATTGAGTTGTGCTCGTGCAGCATTCCAGTCTTGAGAGTATTTGAATGGTATATGCAACATTCCATTGAGCTGTGTTGTGCTTGTGCACCTTCAAATTTATGCAAATGTTATGGAAGTTTCAGTTTCAGTTTCAGTTATTATGCAAATGAATTGAATGAATGTTGATAATTTTCAGAACTATTGATATTTGTTAGGTTGAAATCACAATCTCATGCGGTATTGTTAGGTTGATATTGTAATTTATGTTCGATTTCTGTTTGATTTATGTTTTGTAGGTCATCCAAAAGCGATATTGTTGCTGCAGCTATTAGAAAAGTTTTAATAAAAAATTATAAGGGAAATTTCATGCGGTATAGTGAGCTTAAAGGAGATGGTAGAACAAAGGAGAGAGCTGAATACTTTAAAATTTTTAAAGTAAGACGTAATTTCTTCATGCTCCGCATATTATTCAAAAGTTATTATGCAAAAATAATCCTATTTATTTTGCCAGGATTTTGTTCATTGGGAGCCGTGTGATGACAGCAAAATGGAAGATTTGTTTCACAAAGCTTGTGGTAAAAGGATAATTGATATATTTGGTAAGATTAGGCGAAATGGGACAAAGACGTCTTGGATGGGTGAAAAGGAATATGTGTATCTTCTTAAGAGGTGGGAAACTGAAGAATTCCAAAAGCTCTCTGAAGAAAATAAGATTAATCGATCATCAACTAGAGGTGGGGCGGTCCATACCACAGGACGTAGAGCCCATCATGATGTTGCTCTAGAATTGGAGTGTATTCTAATTGTAATTCTAATATGCACCAAAATATATATATTCGATATTCATTGTAACCATATATATGTTGTCTTTATTTTTAGGAGAAGAAGTTAGACCGTCCACCATATCCTGACGAGCTCTTCATGGCCACCCATAAAAAGAAGAATGGGTAGTGGGTCAACTGTCGTGCAGAAAAAACACATGTAAGTCTTTTCTTGATATATAGCTACTTGTAATACCTGTAAGTCCATCATTGTTCATCATGTCGTTGTTCATTTGAACATTAGCAAACTCCAGAGTATTGTTGTTTTGAATGATAACTCCATGGCTGTTATTGTTGTTTGGAATGTTGTAGGAAGTGTGGAAAAGTTTAGGTAGCAATTTGTGTATGTTTAGTTTGTGTCGAAGACCAATTATATGAATCAAAGCAATTATTTTCTCCTCTGTCCTACTCATATCCTGCAATGTTTTTCTTGTTCAATTAAGATAAAAAAACGTTGGTAGCTGTAGACTGTGGTTAACGTGCAGCATTAGCAGAATAAAAGTAAGTCTGAGCCGTTATTAAGAGGGGGTGGCAGTTAATCTGTATTTTGAACCGTCTGACAGTTACTTGAATAGCTCATATCTTGAATGGAAATTGGGATAAATGTGTTGGTTTTCTTGATTCTATTAGGGATATGTTAGGTGAATCAGTAGAGCCTGCTTTGTTTATTGTCTTTAGACAGTGTGTTTTGGAGTATTTGAAACGGGGTGAGGATACTCTGGCTTTGGATGTGTTGAGGAAACGGGTTTCTGGGCTGCGGATGTGTTGAGGAAACGAGCTTTTGGGATAAATTGAGCCTGCCTTTTGTTAATGACTATCATGTTTGCATGTTTTGTCAGGTGTGGTTTTAATGAATCTCTGTCGTTGTTGGTTAAAGGCTTAGCACTTAGATTCAATTTCTATATTTTCAAGTAAGGGATGCAAAGGGGAAGTTGCATTGTTTCCATGTTCTTATGACCAATTGTGTATAAATTAGAAAAAGCATAAATGATTGACTTCTGTGAAATATAAATGCTTTAGAGATAATGTGTATCTAGTTAAACATCCTTATGTTTCTAATTCTTCCACTTACGTAATTGCTATTTTCTTGTACCTTATTAGCTTGTCAAAAATATGTTTCTTGTCTGTCTGTTTCCCAATCCGGAATTGGTCTATTAGGGCCATATGGAAAGAGATTAATTATTTTGGGTTGTTTTGATGTGGCAATAAAGCATGGATGAGATTCGAAACCATGAAGATAAATGTCCAAATTAAAGTTCTTGCTTTGAACATTTAATATATACATGTTTTACTTATCAAATAAGAATGTTTTCCATCGATGCAGATATTAACTGGACATAAAAATGAAGTTTGGTTTTTCAATTTTCTAACAATACATGTTATGTGGATTAGTTGTTGTCATGTTTGTAGAGTTTGTGTTGTATATGACTAAGAGGAACAAAAGGGTTTTGAGGTTTATGTAGGCAGTGGTTGTTTTGTTTGGTTGGTGAGTAGTGAGTAGGAACAAAAGGATTCCAACTAGAACTACTGTTATATATATATTCATGAAATTAGAATTTGGCCTACTGTTATAGAATTCTTGAAATGGGGTTGATTTCATATGTGTCTTGTGTTTTACAGGAAGATTATGTGAACCGTCTGACAGAAGCCACTCAAACTAATAATAATGTGGATGGGTCAGAAAGGCTGCAAATTTGGAAAGAAGCTGTCAGCGGTAAGTCACACGGCCGTTGTTATGGAACTGCTCGAATGGAGGTTAACATATGATATGGTGTGTCTTATGACACAAGTGAAAGTTTTAAATCAGAATAGAGAGGCGGAGAGCCAAGCGATTGAGGCGGCTAGAACTGAGGCTGCTATAGCACGTGAAGAGGCTGCATCATCTAATGCACGTGCAGACAGAGCTATGGCAGAGACAGAAGATTTGAAAAGGAAATTTCAAGAATTTCAAAAAGAGAAGTTTGCTTGGAAGGCGAGTCAGGCGGCTCCTTCCACTGCTCCTGCTTCTAGTGTATATCCTAATACTCATGACCATTATGATGATGACTCTGATGAGCAGTCATTAGATCTAGAAGATATGAGTGATTGATGTTTGAGTCATGTGAATTCTCTTTTTCTTTGTTTTGGGATTTGTTCAAATTATTGTGGATTTTCACAAATTTGATATTTTGTGTTGGTCTTTGACATCTTTATGTAGCAATATTGTGGATGGACACAAGTTTAATATAGTTTCAATATTTTGATGTAACTTTGACATCTTTATGTAGTAATATTGTGGATTGGCACAAGTTTAATATACTGTCAATATTTTGATGTAACTTTGACATCTTAATTAATGTAGCAAATAAATTTTGATGTGATAATATATCAATAAATAGTTTGAAATTAAGAATAGGGTTAGTAAATTTAATGTAGCAAATAAATTTGATTTTAAACAGGAATAAATATAAATAAATGAATTATAAAAAAAAAGGTTAGCGACGGCTGAAACTGACGCTCATGTATTTTTTATAAAAGTATAACATCAACAGAAACCGACGCTAAATTAAATTTTAAAAATAAATAAATCCAATAGCGTCGGTTATTTGTGATGCTAACATATACGATAGTGGATAGGTAGCGACGGTTTTTAGCATCGTAATGTTTAAAAACCCCAACTAGCGTCTCTAACAACCGACGCCAAATGGTCAGATAGAATATAGTGTCGCCTAAAACCGACGCTAATGCAATGAAAATATTGTTTAAGTGTCGCTTTAAACTGCCACTATGTGAACCTTATGTCGACAACAACCGTTGCTACTGATTAAAAAATTGTAAACTAGCGTCGGTTAGACTATTTTACCGTCACACTAGCGTCACATCCGCCGACGCTACGTTAGCGACGACTCGTGATTATGCTTTGCTACAAGCCTTAAGATGTCCGCTACGTTAGCGTCGGTTTTGAACTATTAGTGAGGGCTTTTGGCCGACGCTAATAGGCAGTTTTCTTGTAGTGCTAGTCAATAGCCTTATTGACTCATCATGGAGCTTGAATCTCACAGATCCAATACCTGCAATCTTGCAAGCTTTATTGTTTCCCAGCAACACTGATCCACCATCTTGATCACATAATTCTTCAAATGCATTCTTGTTTCGAGTCATATGCCAAGTACATCCAGAATCCAGAATCCACTCTTTGCAAGAGTTGCTGCTCGACACCACAAGGACATCAGATGATTCATAATCATCTTGCACAATAGCTTCATTGCCATTATCCTTACCTCCATGATTATTAAGGTGCTCATGGCACATCTTTCTTGTGTGACCCTCCTTCTTTCAATGATAACACTTAATCCCAGAAATATCACCAACATAAGACTTCTGCTGAGTTTTACCTTTCTTCTTCTCAAACCTACCATCTTTCTTCAAGGATTTTCCCTTCACGGACAACCCTTCGCCAACAGATGATGATGGTTTCTGTAACGCCCCAATTTTTGTTAGATTTATTTAATAGAGTCGATTTAATTATTTTCGTTTTTATATTATTTTATTCTTGACTTTTATTTGACAATATATTATTTTTCATCGTTATTATGTTTTATCGCGTTTTGAGAGTGTTTGCGAGATATTTGAGCTGAGGGGTAAAATAGTCTTTTTAGGGGTTTAGATATTTTTATAAATAGAGATTTGAGAGAAAAAGAGAGAAAAGAAAGAGAAAGGAAAGAAAGGAAGAGGAAGGAAAAGAGAAGGAGAGGAAAACTTGGGATAGAAGAAAACATCTAAATCAAAGCTTGAACTTCGATTAATCGGGTAAGGGTGAGAAGTTTTGATTATATTGCGATTATATATGTATATGTGTGTGATTGTGTGAATGTTTTCTTGTTTTTATAATGTTTTTACATTTGATAAATTGATGAACAATTGATTGGAATCGATGTTTTCACGGTTGGAATGCGATATAAATGTTGTAGAATACTTGTTGTTATGATTGGGGTATGTTTTGGTTGTTATGTTATGGTTTGGTAGTGTTTTGGTGGAGGAAATATTGGATTTGGGGTGAACAACAACGCTGTTGGGATTCTGAGTTTTCCAGGGTTCGCCTAGCGAACCTGGGGCGAAGCCTAGCGAACAGCTTTCGAGGGTTCGCCTAGCGAACCCGTCAGCGAAGGTCAGAGAATGTTCGCAAACGATGTTCGCCTAGAGAAATTTATGCTGGCTTTTCTTGGCCATGGTTCGTTGGTGTTCGCCTAGCGAATACTGGAGCGAACGTGATGGATTTTCTATTTTGTTTTCTTCATAACTTTCAAACCGTAAGTCCGTTTTGGCTGCCGTTCGAAGCATTGGAGAGCTAATGATATGTTCTTTCTTATAAAAATGGTTTGGTGGACAGTAGATGATTTATTTAAGTTGTGGTTGTGTAAAAGTGTTGGGTTGTCGGGTTTTTATCGCGTCAATGTCGTGAGGTCGATGTTTTACAGCGTGTTGTGCTATTGTTATATGACGTGGAGCTTTTAGGTGGTTTATATGATGTCGAAGCATGTGATAAGTTGTTGTAATTGTTGTGGCCTTATGGAAAAATACTTTGTTGACTTGAATACAAATGTATGGTATTAATGTATGTTGTTGTGGGTAGCCTTCGTGGCGTGAATCCTAGTGTTGTGAGTATCGTTGTATGATTGCAGGATTGTTGTGGTTGATGGTGAGTAATTCTAGATGTGAATTGATAAGAGTGTATATGCTAAAATGCTAATTGTTGTGGTTTGTGGATTATGATGAAATGCATTTTTTATGTGAAATTCAATGTGTGTTATTTGGGGCCTAATGGCAAGTAAAGGCATTGTTTGAATTGATTTCCAATGCATGAATAATGACAATGAGATAATTCATATTGTTGATTTATGAATATGCATTTGATTGTCATGAGTCATTTGTATGCCAAGCATCATGATATGCATCTTGTGATGTCGTGTGCCCTTGTGGGGTGTGAGCGACGAAACGATTCCAGAGGGAATCTGCTGTAACGGTCGCGAGCCTTATACAAAGAGGACCTAAACCAACATTATAGACGATACAAAGAGGACCTAAAGCGATCGGATCGTGAGGCTTATACAAAGAGGACTTAAACCTATCCATAAACGTCGTGAGCCTTATACAAAGAGGAGCTAAAGCGACAGGGAACATCGTTTGCCCGACGGGGAGTTACACTAAGTAACAAGCGATGATTCCAATAATTCCTGAGTGAATTAATGATAAGAATGATGGATGGAATGGTACCGCATGCATAGGTTCGTTGTGTCGGTCTCTGTGCATTTGCATAAATCATGAATGGATTGATTATGTGTGGGAAATCATGAATGGATTGATTATGTGTGGGAAATTGTGAATTGATTGATTATGTGTTGAGCTCGTGATAGCATTGTTGATTTGATATGCATTCATGATAAATGTATGGATTATGGATGATATGTTTTATGAATGGACATATGTTATGTTTTGTGGAGACGGTATACATTACAAAGATTATTTGGATTATCGTTGATATGTCATATATGAATATATGTGATGTGGTGGTGTGTTTCCATATGTCATAACCTGGTGTGCTTTATGTGTGAATATGTGATTATGTTGGTATAATTGATATATGCTATGTTGTTGGATTATTAGAGATATGTTATGTATCTGTGGCATGCTATATGTATTAGTATGTGATGCTTGTGGTGAGAATAATTATGCATGTGAATTTATATGTGTTGCATATTATTATGCAATCTTGATTTAGTTGTTATTTCTCACCCTTCTGCTGTGGTTTGTTGCCCTATGAGGCAATTGCAGATTAGTATCTTGGAGGCTTCTGTGAAGATTAGTTCTCCATCCTTTTGTCGGTCTGTCTGCTCTGATACGTAATACGGGAGTCGGGGAACGCTTTTGTTATATATGTATACATTTGTTGGATCTATTTTGTATTACCTTTGTATGAATATTTTGATGTTATAAAACAATTTATTTTGTAAAACAAGTCAGTTATGGATCTTTCCGCTTTATTCCATAATTGAACTTTCCTTTTGTTGGAAAAAGTTCCCTGCTATTATTTATTCAATTTTGTGTTATGTATCAAAGTTATGAGCAGGTGGATTATGTTTTTCGGAAATGTGGCATCCTTATTTCTGTCGAAAAACTCTTTTTGTTCACTCTGATTTAATAATGTATTATTTATCCGCGATGGGAATTGGGGTGTTACATTAGTGGTATCAAAGCAGGTCAGTCCGTCCGGCCAAGTTGTTGAGTCAGTTGGTGTGACAGTCGAATACTGTCGATGTTGTTTGTTCCTTAGTATGTGATATGTGTGTGAAACACTGTCAGTACTTTCTGGTTTTTCTAATCCCTTGTCTGCAGGATTTGGAATGAGATAAGTGGGGGAGAAGCTGGTGCTTCTCCAAGTTGCTTCAGGTGTGGAGCGTTGGCTTAGTGTGTTGAAGATTGCAAGATTGTAAGTGTTGTTTGGACATTGTTGTTCCTGGTTCCAGAGGGAATGCGGAAGTAAGGGTTATGTTAACTAAGGATTTGTGCCTTAGGTGGTTTTGTGCACAAGATGCAAGAAATGCTATTATAGTTTGGTAAAGATGGTTTATGCCCCATCATGATTGTCGACTGTCTATTAACAAATTGAGGAACTTATCACCCTTAATCTCTTGTTGATAGTAGACGAAATTATGTTGGATGGAATAGGCGTGTCTTTCCGGCCTTGATAGTGTGTGCAATGGATTGTTTGGAATTAAGAGAATGATTACGGATTATTTTGATGAGTCGAAGAAGATTCTTATATCCGAAGATGAGGCGGATTAGAGGTTTTGGTATGTTGGTCCAGTTGGGAAGTCATCGAGAGAGAACGATTGGGTATCATTATTGGTTGTTCTTAGATAGTAGAGTGTGAACTCAAATTTGACAAAGGTGAGGATTTGAGGTTTGGATCTGCTAAGTAAGTAGAAGAAATTTTAGGAAGTGAAGCTCAGATGTTTGTCATGTTTGTGATGATAGTGTTTTGGAAATTGGTAGGAAGCCACAGTGATGGGCCGTCAGTTGTGCATGGTTTTCAAATGTGTTTTTGAATTAAATATTAGTGTGTCGACTTGAAGAGGTCCAGCATGGCTGGTAAGGAAAAGGATGATAGCATGAGGTTACATGTTAATCAGTGAGTAGTATGGAAACTTGCGGTTGTGTTCTGGATAGCTTGAGTTATGAATTGTGACGAATTACGAACGATTTGAAGTTCCTTGATGGTATTACATTTGTTGTGGGTTGAGCTCTCGTGTTAACAGAAACCTCGAGTGAGTTGGAACCCTGTAAGAAGGATTGATATGGAATGTGGTAACCAAAGATTGTTAAGCTATTTTGGATAAATTGTTTCGAGCTCAGAATGAATTTTGAAGGTTGTATATGTTATGATTGTAGAGTATATGAATCGTATCTTCCATACTTGTTTAGATAAGTTTATAGTGATGTTTATTGGATGATATTCTGATTTATTTTAAATCCAAGGATGAGTACGTAGAGTATTTGAGGATTTAGTTACGAGGGTTGAAAGAGAGGGAGCTTTATGCTAAATTATAGAAGTGAGAATTTTGATTGAAAGAGGTTAGTTTTCTTAGTTATGTTATTTCCGATGATGGTATTGTTGTGTATCCATCCAAAATAGATGCAGTTCTACATTGAGAGACTCCAAAGTCGGTTAAGGAGATTAGAAACTTTTGGACTTTCGTTGATTATTACTGCAGGTTATGGAAGACTTTGCTAAGTTAGTACTTATGTTATCTCAGTTGACTTGCGAAGTGTGAGTCGGTTGTTTTGGATGTTCGTTGTGAGGAAGTTTTGGGTGAGCTGAAGTAGAATTTGTTTACGGCTCCAATTTTGATTCTGCCTGATCCTGATATTGGGATGTGTCTATGATGAGTTTAGTCAGTGTGTTAATGCAAGATGGAAAGTCGTGGCTTATGCTTTACGACAATTGAGGATTCATGATTTCAAGATGGTTGCGGTCACTTTTGTGTTGAGAATCTGGAGGTATTATTTTTATGGTTTTGAGTTTGAAGTGTTTAGTATTCACAAGAATATTGAGTACCTGTTTGGTCGGAAATAATAGAGTATGAGACAACGAGGATGGTTGGAATTCTTGATGAGTTATGACTTTAGCTGGAATTATCCTATTGGTAAAGTTAATGTCGTACCTGATGAGTTAAGTCAGAAGTTTTTACATATGTCTGCTTTGATGGTTAAAGAGTGGGAACTTTTGGAAGAATTTAGAGATTTGAGTTTGGTGTGCGAATTGACATCTGGTAGCGTGAGGCTTGGTATGTTAAAGGTCACTAATGATTTTCTGTTGACTCTTATCGAGAAACAGAGGCTGGATGTGAAATTTGTTGATTTGATGACGGTTGGAGATAAAGGTATGAGTGGTGACTTTAAAGTGGATGATCAGGGTGTTTTGAGATTTCGTGGTAGAATTGTATTCCTGATGGTTCGGAATTGAAACAGAGGATTTTAGGGGAAGGACACTGGAGTAGTTTGAGTATACCTTGGGGAGCAAATAAAATATATCAAGATTTGAAGAAGATCTTTTGATGGTCAGAGGATTAGAATTATTTGAGCAGTTCAGAGACTTGTGTCTGGTTTGTGAGATAACTCAGTTGAGTGTAAGGTTGGGTCTATTAGAAATAAACTATGCTTTTTCTGGTGAATATTAGAGAGAGTCAGAAGTTGGATATGGAATTGGTAGATTTGATTGTTGCGAATAATCAGAGTGTGCATCGAAAGCGTGATGTGGCACATTTCGTATATGAGTGTGTGACTTGTAAGAGTTCATAGGTTGGACATTGAAAACATGTAGGAATGATGAGACCATTGGACGTTTCAGAATGGAAGTATTAGGTGAAAGGTTTAAATATTATTCATGGGCTACTATATAGATGAATGTTTTGGTTGTATGTTCGATTGGTGAATCGTAGCATTGTTGTAATATTATTGTGTGACAAGGATGTTGGTATTCTGGTTATGTAGAGGTTGTTAAAACGATGTTTGGTCGTGGAACTTTATGTTCTTGTTTGTGTTGTTGCCTCGTTTCTATCGTGATGGTTCGAGTGCGAGTAGCTAATTCCTTGTGGAGAATTAGTGGAGTGTTACCTATGGTGAGGGTAACGATCTTGTTGTGTTTCGGTTCAAGAGTGAACCAGTGTATTCGTAACTTGGGTATTCTTTGAGTCGTGAGTTGGTCATCAAGTGCATTGTATGGGCATTGCATCTTGTCGTTGTCGTTGTTACCATTGTCGTGTCGTTGTAGTAGTTGTTGTGAGCGAGGTGTTTTGTCAGTTTGTGTTATTCGTGGTGTTGCCTTTAATGGCATGAGAGTGGGTTAGTCGGATACGAGAGTCGTATCCGGAGTTGTTTGCACTAAGTATATTTTCGAGGAAGAAAATTTCTAAGTGGGTGAGAGTTGTAATGCCCAAGTTTTTGTTAGATTTATTTAATCGAGTCAATTTAATTATTTTCGTTTTTTATATTATTTTATTCTTGACTTTTATTTTACAATATATTATTTTTCATCGTTATTATATTTTATCGCGTTTTGAGAGCGCCTGAGAGATATTTGAGCCGAGGGGTAAAATAGTATTTTTAGGGGTTTAGATATTTTTATAAATAGAGATTTGAGAGAAAAAGAGAGAAAAGAAAGAGAAAGGAAAGAAAGGAAGAGGAAGGAAAAGAGAAGGAGAGGAAAACTTGGGATAGAAGAAAACATCCAAACCAAAGCTTGAACTTCGATTAATCGGGTAAGGGTGAGAAGTTTTGATTATATTGCGATTGTATATGTATATGTGTGTGATTGTGTGAATGTTTTCTTGTTTTTATAATGTTTTTACATTTGATAAATTGATGAACAATTGATTGGAATCGATGTTTTCACGGTTGGAATGCGATATAAATGTTGTAGAATACTTGTTGTTATGATTGGGGTATGTTTTATTTGTTATGTTATGGTTTGGTAGTGTTTTGGTGGAGGAAATATTGGATTTGGGGTGAACAATAGCACTGCTGGGATTCTGAGTTTTCCAGAGTTCGCCTAGCGAACCTGGGACGAAGCCTAGCGAACAGCTTTCGAGGGTTCGCCTAGCGAACCCATCAGTGAAGGTCAGCGAATGTTCGCTAACGACGTTCGCCTAGCGAACTTTATGCTGGTTTTTCTCTGCCATGGTTCGCTGGTGTTCGCCTAGCGAATGCTGGTTTTTCTCTGCCATGGTTCGCTAACGACGTTCGCCTAGCGAACTTTATGCTGGTTTTTCTCAAACCATAAATTCGTTTTGGCCGCCGTTTGAAGCATTGGAAAGCTAATGAGATGTTCTTTCTTAACAAAATGGTTTGGATGACAGTAGATGATTTATTTAAGTCGTGGTTATGTAAAAGTGTTGGGTTGCCGGGTTTTTATCGCGTCAATGTCGTGCGGTCGATGTTTTACAGCGTGTTGTGCTATTGTTATATGACGTGGAGCTTTTAGGTGGTTTATATGATGTTGAAGCATGTGATAAGTTATTGTAATTGTTGTGTCCTTATGGAAAAATACTTTGTTGACTTGAATACAAATGTATGGTATTAATGTATGTTGTTGTGGGTAGCCTTCGTGGCATGAATCCTAGTGTTGTGAGTATCATTGTATGATTGCAGGATTGTTGTGGTTAATGGTGAGTAATTCTTGATGTGAATTAATATGAGTGTATATGCTAAAATTCTAATTGTTGTGGTTTCTAGATAATGATGAAATGCGTTGTTTATGTGAAATTCAATGTGTGTTATTTGGTGGCCTTATGACAAGTAAAGGCATTGTTTGAATTGATTTCCAATGCATGAATAATGACGATGAGATAATTCATATTGTTGATTTGTGAATATGAAATTGATTGTCAGGAATCATTTGTATGCCAAGCATTATGATATGTATCTTGTGATGTCGTGTGCCCTTGTGGGGTGTGAGTGACGAAACAATTCCAGAGGGAATCTGCTGTAACGGTCGTGAGCCTTATACAAAGAGGACCTAAAGCAATGTTATAGACGATCATGAGCCTTATACAAAGAGGTCCTAAAGTGATCCATAAACATCGTGAGCCTTATACAAAGAGGTCCTAAAGCGACAGGGAACATCGTTTGCCCGACGGGGAGTTACACTAAGTAACAAGCGATGATTCTAATAATTCCTGAGTGAATTAATGATGAGAATGATGGATGTAATGGTACCGTATGCATAGGGTCGTTGTGTCGGTCTCTGTGCATTTGCATAAATCATGAATAGATTGATTATGTGTGGGAAATCATGAATGGATTGATTATGTGTGGGAAATTGTGAATTGATTGATTTTGTGTTGAGCTCGTGATAGCATTGTTGATTTGATATGCATTCGTGATAAATGTATGGATTATGGATGATATGTTTTATGAATGGACATATGCTATGTTTTGTGGAGATGGTATACATTACAAAGATTGTTTGGATTATAGTTGATATGTCATATATGAATATATGTGATGTGGTGGTGTGTTTCCATATGTCATAACCTTGGTGTGCCTTATGTGTGAATATGTGATTATGTTGGTATAATTGATATATGCTATGTTGTTGGATTATTAGAGATATGTTATGTATCTGTGGCATGCTATATGTATTAGTATGTGATGCTTGTGGTGAGAATAATTATGCATGTGAATTTATATGTGTTGCATATTATTATGCAATCTTGATTTAGTTGTTATTTCTCACCCTTCTGCTGTGGTTTGTTGCCCTATGAGGCAATTACAGATTAGTATCTTGGAGGATTTTGTGAAGATGAGTTCTCCATCCTTTTGTCGGCCTGTCTGCTTTGATACGTGACACGGGAGTCGAGGAACGCTTTTGTTATATATGTATACATTTGTTGGATCTATTTTGTATTACCTTTGTATAAATATTTTGATGTTATAAAATAATTTATTTTGTAAAACAAGTCAGTTATGGATCTTTCCGCTTTATTCCATAATTGAACTTTTCTTTTGTTGGAAAAAGTTCCCTGCTATTATTTATTCAATTTTGTGTTATGTATCAAAGTTATGAGCAGGTGGATTACGTTTTTCGGAAATGTGGCATCCTTATTTCTGTCGAAAAACTCTTTTTGTTCACTCTGATTTAATAATGTATTATTTATCCGCGATGGGAATTGGGGTGTTACAGTTTCTGCTCCTTTCTTTCATTCAAATCCTTCGAATACAAGGTTGTTTGAACTTCTTCAAAGGTCATGGACTCTCTTCCATACAAGAGGGTTTCTTTGAAGTGAGCAAGTGACATAGGTAAAGAACACAAAAATAACAACGCTTGATCTTCATCATTGATGGTAACATTATGTCATACCCCAAATTTTGACCACTAAGATTTCCCATCATTGTGCAAATCATCATCACAATATGGATGTACCTTAATGAAGGTGTGAAAAACGCAAGAAAGGGGGGTTTGAATTGGTTTTTCAAAAATAATTTTTTCTTTTGAGTAACTTTCTTGTTAAAACGTTTTTCCCTTTTTCTAAAGAACAACGGCTTAGTTAAACAAAAAGATATAAACACGTTATGTTTATACTAGTTCACTTGAGAATCTCTCAAGTTAGTCTAATCCACCCGCCAAGGTGATTTTGCCTCTCTCAACAAGGTCTTAATCCACTATTCAACAAAATAGTACACTGCACGAGCTACACAGCTGGTGACTAACAACAACCTCTAGAACTCACACGTTCTAGACTTCTCAAGTAATCCAACCACAGGGGTCTTACTCAAGGCACAACCTCTAAGACACACGTCCTAGACTTCTCAAGAGATCTAATCACTAAGACTCTCTTAAGGAATACAACTTTAAGTTCAAACACAATGAGTTTACAGAGAATTGCTTCTTATCAAGCTGATAACGCAAACAGGATTTTAGACCAGAAATTACCTAAGAAAGAATGGAGATAGAAAGTATTGTCGTTGTTCGCATATGTATCTTTCTTCAAGTCTTTGAGCTTCCTTTTATAGCTGAGTGAAAAGAGCCGTTGAAATGAAATCATGATAGCTAAGTAGGCTCACGGCTTGGAAGTGTGAGGACCGGTACAAAATCTTCTGCATGTAGCGCGTCCTATCTGTGTCAGATTATCATGTTTGTATTTCGCACAGTCTTCGAGAATTTTAACGTTATAATGTGGTACAGTTGTACAGTGTGGCAGGTTTTCTTGATTTCTCGACTTCAAAGGCTTTTTCTAAGCGTGAGTAGGAATGAAAAACATTGTATGGTTCTTGTGATTATCAAGTCTTCGAATCATCAGCTCTGCGCTTCCAGAATCTTCAGAACTTGTCTTTTGAACCTTGTTCTCTAAATCCACTTTCTTCATATCCAGAGGCTTTTGATGTTAATTTGATGAAGCATGAGTGGAATCTTTATAGCAGAATAACTGATGCTTCAAGTCTTCAGTTGATTGAAGAAGTCCATTAGGAATCAGTCATCAGAACTTCAGCACTTGGTCTTTTAGAGCGTTATCATTTTCTGCTTTAAGTCTTCCGAATCTTCAGAGCTTGTCTTCGGAGTCTTCAGAACTTCTTGTTTGAAAATCGTGGGGCTTTAGAAATTTGACTTTGTTCCATCAGAACCCTTGTCTCATCTTCGAATTGAGTTTTGTTCTTCGAAGCATCTTACATTAAGCATTGCACTAAATTACGGAAGCAGAACCTGTTTGCTAGGTTCTCACACATAACAACATTAGTTGCACAAAATTGTTCATACAAATATTCATCTCTTATCATCAAAACTTAGAGATAATATTGCAGAACCAAATCTTGTTCTCACAATCTCCCCCTTTTTGATGATGACAAAACTATATAATTTAATGACACAGTTTTGATATATATAACACAGGGAAGATGAAAAGTTTTTTAGGATAACTTATCCTTTTTATGAAGTGCTCCCCCTGAGTATTAGACTAAGGTTCTTGCTAGGGCTCCCCCTGACTTCATTAACCTTTTGAGTCTTTCTTCATCATCAGAACTCTGAGTTATCTGCACAGAAAAAAAATACAGAGAAACAATCTAATAGAAATGATGGATTTTATCTGTTAGCATGTAAGCAACATTGTTTTTAGAATGACTATAATCAAAATTATCACATTCATACTCTCCCCCTTTTTGTCATAAATAAAAAAGATTAAAACAATGATGTCCATGGGTGAAAAACACAGAACTAAAGCTTAAAAGAAAAACAGAGGTTTATTTGTTGTCGGAGGATAGTTTGTCCCAGATTTTCTTCATCATGATCTGAAGATTTTCATTGGTAGTATCGTGCTTGTCAAACCTTTCTCTGAAGTTCTTCTGTTCTGTTCTGATTTCATCAACGGCGTCTCCCAGACGCTTGATAACAGGATCAGAGGTGGAAGCAATCATAGCACTTTCTTTAGCTCTTTCAGCTTCTGCAGCTTCTTGTGCCTTTCTAGCAGCTTGCTCTTCTGCTTCTTTAGCAACTTTTTCTTCAGCTTCTTTCTGCTCTGCAGGATCAGAGGTGGGGCATGCCTATTAACTATATCCCGAAAGGATATGTTCCGCCGATCACTGAAGATCCAGGAACTGCAGCAGGAAACGCTGGGCCTGAAGGTTACAAACTTTGGGAAAGCAAAGATGCTAGGGGCATGACAACAACTCTTGAAGGTTACAAACTTAGAGAAGCACCAAGAGTCACTGTCGTAATGACTATACCACCACCCGTGGTACACACTGTCCCGGAAGGACAGATTCCACAGATACCTTCTGGTGGAAACGAAAGTATGGACAACAAAATGAAGGAGTTCCAGGAACAATTCCTGAAGATTCAGAAGGAAATGCAAGCCATTCGCGGTCAGGATCTATTTGGAAAGGACGCCTCAGACCTTTGTTTGGTCCCTAATGTGAAGGTTCCGCACAAATTCAAGGTGCCCGAATTTGAGAAGTACAAGGGTAATTCTTGCCCTCAAAGTCATTTGGTGATGTACGCGTGGAGAATGTCAACTCAGACAGAGAACCAACAGCTACTGATCCACTATTTCTAAGATAGTTTAACCGGTGCCGCACTCAAATGGTACATGGGATTAAACCGCACTAAGATCGTCACTTTCAGAGATTTGGCGCTGCATTCGTTCAGCAATATAAGTATAACCTAGACATGGCATCGGACAGAGATCAACTCAGAGCCATGTCACAAAAGGACAAGGAAACCTTCAAGGAATATGCTCTGAGATGGCATGAAATTGGCGCTCGGATTTGTCCACCTCTTGAGGAAAAACAGATGACAAAAATATTCTTGAAAACCTTGAGCTCATTTTACTACGACCGAATGGTCGCTAGTGTGCCCAGCGACTTTACTGAGATGGTAGGCATGGGAGTTCGTCTTGAAGAAGCAATCTGAGAAGGACGTTTGGTCAAAGATTCCGGATCATCAAGCAGTACTAAAAGATACGGTAGTGCTCTCCCTAAGAAAAAAGAGTAAGATATTGGTAATATCTCTCTCGGAAAGCAAAGGCGACGATACCAACCAGTAGCAGCGGTAACTCCTGCTATCAACCCTGCACCTGTTCATCCGTATCAACCTCAGGTTGCTCAAAGCCAACCGAATGAACAACAATTTTAGCAAAGGACACAATAGCCTCTTCAACAGGCTCGTCTTCCGTACAATAACAATCGTACAACGCGACCACCAGGGTTCGACCCTATACCAATGTAGTACGCAGAACTGTTTCCATTACTACTGGTCAAGGGGCACATCCAAACCAGGGTTCCTCTTACAATACTGGAGAATCTGCCTTTTTGGTTCAAATCGGATTAGACTTGCCTTTACCATCAAGGAGGACCAGGGCATAACATAGAAAACTGTCTCAGTTTCAAATCCGATGTACAGAAGCTTGTTAGGAGCGGGGTCCTCTCCTTCAAGGATATAAGTCCTAATGTTCAAACAAACCTGCTGCCTCAACACGAGAAAGCTGCGGTAAATTTGATAGAGGAAAAGTCTCAGCATAGCTATCAAATTCATAATGTACTCTTATTGGGGACCAACTTGGTCAAGATGCGTTGCAGACAGAGCGGGTACGGTCATGTACCGTCTCATAACTATCACCTGTGTGATATCTGCTCTAAAAACAATTAAGGATGTTCTGTGGTGCAATCATCTCTACAGGAACAGATGGATCTCAGATGGATCCAGGATCACCGAATTCATGAGGTCAACATGACTTATACGAATTTCAACATCATTCAAAACCACAACATCCGTTCGATGAATGTCAACTTGGTGGCAATGCACTCATGGCAAAGCCAACATTATAATCTTACGTGGCACGATTATGATTCTTGTCTGATCTGCTCGATAAATATACAGGGATGCTCTTTTGTACAAGAGGCCCTCCAGCGTCAGATGGATCTTGGATGGATTCAGGATTACCGCGATAGAAGTCATTATCAAGTGAATATAAGTCAAATCTTTGATATTCATTTGATGAATACCAACTTGGTGGATTTACACGGTACACAAGTCCAACTCGGTTTTTTAACTTCGAATAATTATCAGAACTGTACAGTATGTCGTGAGAGCGACCAAGGATGTGCTCTCATTCAAAGAGCTTTGCAACACTTGTTAAACCACTGGTGGCTTCCGATCTATATGGATGAAGACACGCAACAAGTCAGCATGACTAACGGAAACCCTACTAGGCATCAAAGTCAGGATGTTCGATCAATGGAAACTGACCTAGTAAGGTTACACTGCATACAAAGCGGACGTGGCCATGTGCCACCACACAACTATGAACGCTGTAGAGTTTGCTCGAAAGATAATCAAGGATGTTACCTCATGCAAGAAGCCCTTCAAAGTCAGTTGGACCACGAAGAGATTTGACCGTGTCCAAGTTCTAGATCAATCAACTTGATGCCAGAGTATTTCACCGATCAAATCAAAGACGTTGTCGTAATCTCTGATCATAAGAGGACCAAAGATGTTTGTGCCATCATCCCTCTACTTGACGAATCAAGAATTCCTCTGGACAGTAGAAAAGTTCCCAATCAGGAACTTATTGAAATTACTTACAATGGTCAGAAGAATCAGAAGGCTCATGTAGTTATCTATCTGCCAGGACCTCTACCGTATGAATCAACTAAGGTTATCCCTTACAAATATGGTGAAAAAACAATTGTGAATGGAAAGGAAACTCCATTACCCTCCGTCGTGAATATTGCAGACATCGGTCGAGTAACACGGAGCGGCCGGATCTTCAACCGAGGAGTTGGTGAGCCCAACAAAGAAAAGGAACCTCAAACTGAAGTTCCTAATCAACCAGTCGGTTAATCCAATGATCCCGACCTTTAAAAGAACAACAATGAGATACTAAAGCCCATCCAAAAGAGTGAATACAACATTGTTGATCAACTGTTACAAACTCCTTCAAAAATCTCAATGTTATCTCTTTTACTCAGTTCCAAAGTTCACAGGGAAGCTCTACAGAAAGTCTTAGAGCAGGCCTTTGTAGAACAAGATGTAACAATAAGACAATTTGATGGCATTATCTCCATCATCACTTCCTGCAACAACTTAGGATTCAGTGATGAGGAACTACTGGAAGAGGGCCAAAGTCACAACATGGCACTCAACATTACAGTCAACTGTCAGGACGATGCATTAACTAGCGCACTGGTAGACACTGGATCAGCTTTGAATGTCATGCCGAAGTCTACTTTGATGTGATTATCATACCAAGGATCTCATATGGGCGCCGGTGAGGTTATCGTCAAAGCATTTAACGGATCCCGTAAAACAGTTATCGGCGAAGTTGACCTTCCCATAACTATCGGTCCTCACACTTTCCAAGTCACTTTCCAAATCATGGACATCCGGGCAGTATACAACTATTTGTTAGGAAGACCTTGGATACACGAGGTTGAGGCAGTCACTTCGATACTTCACCAGAAGCTGAACTTCGTCAAGAACGACCAACTAGTCATAGTCTGCGGAGAGCAAGCCTTGGTCGTGAGTAACTTATCGTCATCCACTTGTGTAGAACCAGAGGAGGTTGTAGGAACCCAGTTCCAATCACTTTCGGTGAGAAATGACAATCAATCAGAAAGAGGAACGTTGATTTCCTCGTACAAAGATGCTCTTGAAGTGATCAAAAGTAACAATGCAAAGGGATGGGGATAGCTTGTCATTCCTACTAACAACAAGATGAAGAAAGGTCTTAGTTTTTCTTCAAACTGTGCCCAGACAGCTACTAACGATGAAAGCCTTCATCCCATTCAAAACTTCTTCCACGATGGAGGTTTCCTTCACCCAGTGTCTCAAGAGGTACATACCATCAACGAGGGAGATTCCTCCAATATAGATGAAGAATGGAAGTCCTATCTTAACGAGGACGGTTATATGTCTTAGGAAGAAGTGTCGAAACCATTTTGCTATCCCGCACAGAGTCTGGGATTTATACCAAGGTCAAACATCAAAATGATATGCGGAGATTGCGATCCAGAAGGATGACGTGCTCCACCAAACTCATTAGAGGAGGACACTCTGATGAAAGACAACTTTGACTGCGACTATTATGTCCCGATGGATGGCCTGCCTCTCTGGCAGCTGTACCTAGGAGACTCGGGGCAAGAAAATAAGTCAAACGATGCATATCAGCTGAGCATCATTAAAAAGAATACATGCGTCCCCACGGAATCATGGGATCATTACTCAGGGCATTTAGAAAATATCTAGTACGACGATGAATTTGCGACGATTGCAGGAGTTCCTTAACTATGCTTTCCCCGAGGTCAACGTCATTGAAAGGGATGACTCCTCCAGTTCCAAAGAAGTGTGGGACACCTTAGGACAACTGAGTGGCAAATTCGACTTCATGGTCAAGTACACCGCTTCCGAAAGCTCTCGTATCAGAATCGAAGACATCCAGCCAACTGGATGAGGAGATATACCTAAGAGTACAAATATTATGCAAGATACAGCTGAAGAATCCTCCTACGATAACTATGCTTGGGAGACAGATTCCAATGATCCTGCTTCAATAGAGATCAACTTCATTTCTGAAGACAAGCCAAGAAAGAAGGTACCAGACTTTGTGATTCACCGAGGAGTTCGCCGCCAATGGGTTGCAGTCGACATTCCAAAAGTCGTTCATAAGTCTAAGTAATTGTCGTCTTTATCTTAACCTTTCACCCTGCCCAGGTGAAAGGGGTGTTTTGATAGGGCTCACTTTCTGTAAATGTATCTCTTCGCTTCGCCCAAAGCGACAGAGTTTTGTTTTATAGGGCTGTAGTTTTAAGAATCGACAAGATCATAAACAAAATAACGTCGTTCTGTAAATTCAGCATTTATTGTTGTTTTCTCTTTTTGCTTTTTCAGAAAATGGTAATCCTAAAAAACAACTCAAATAATAAAAACAAGCATTGTTAAAAAAAACACTGCACACACTTTTCCATTCTCTCTATCTCTTCTAAAAACAAATCATCACGTCATGCAGATTTCTTATTTTAAACCCCATTGAAACATACGTTCCGATGCCTTCTCCCAACTTTGAGTTCCCGGTATTTGAGGCTGAAGAAGAAAATGACGAAGAAATTCCAAAAGAGATCTCCCGATTACTCAGACAAGAGGAAAGGTGCATCGAACCTCACAAAGAGACGTTGGAAACGGTCAACTTGGGTTAAGAAGAAGAAAGAAAAGAAGTCAAGATTAGGGCACTGCTCAGTCCAACTGTCAAATAAGGTTTGATAAGGCTTCTCAAAGAGTTTCCCGATGTATTCGTTTGGTCCTATGATCAGTGCATTTCGATGCACATTCTTCCATGTTTGTACTTAAGCATTTCCTTGGTTTGTTTTGCTTATTTTCATGTTTTATAATGTTTTTCTAATTTAGTTGATTTTTTCCTTTATTTAATTTTCGCACTTTATTTTTCAGCAATTACAGCTTTTACGAATAAACTCATAATTAGAGCTTCGAATGTCGGAATGAGGCGTTCCACCAGTTGTTGGAAAGCTAAGAGAAAGAGCTACGATTTTCTTGAAGAGGCCGAGAGCTGATTCAGAGTGCAACAGTTCCAGAAAATCAGTTGAAGCTGCATCATTAGAAATATTTTTTGTTTTAGGTCAATTGTAATGGGCCTGGGTTATGTATTTGACCCAGTTGGGTTGTAAACCAAATGGATTGTCTTTCACTTATACCTAGGCAGCCGCTAGAGTTTTTTGTTACAGAATTTCGAAGAGAAAATTATACGCTTTGTAAGAACTCATGGAGAACTAACACTTTCTGGACGGATTCACTATACTCAGGTTCCAAACTTTGAGATTGTTATGATATTTATAATTTGATTTCGATTCCTTTCAATATTGTTTTGTGATCGTTGTTTGCTTAATTCGATTATCATACAACATTATTGATTTAGTTTGATTGATTTGTGTTCCCAATTTTAAACGAAATTAACCTTGCTTAATCGTTAAATTGCGTTATTTATAACCGTATGCTTAATCCGGCAACAGGAACATATTTCTCATAATATCAATCACGCTTGTTGACTGATATTGTTATCAAATAGGATAGAAAATCCGCTTAGGGAATTGTAATATTGGCAGTCGATGATAAGTAGAACCCGACAAAGTGAATCCGTTTGTTTTATAATCACTTATTTTAATCACTTATTTCAATAATCATTTTTTTCTGCTTTGTTCTCTTGAATCGATCACATACCCCCCATATTCGTTACTACTGTTGGTTAATAAATCAATAATCCTTGCGATACGACTCGAGTTATTGTCGCTTTACTACAGTTTTGAAAATCACTCGTTTTGATCCGTGCGCGACAGCGGATCAAATTGGCGTCGTTGCCGGGGATTCTTGTCGAATTAGCCAATTGTTTAGTTTTAGGTATTGTGTGTTTTGATATTTTGCAATTTTCTGTTATTTTTCTGAATTTTTCAGCAGTTTCGCACGTTTTCGCCTCCGGACGTCCCGTCTCGCGTCCCGCCTAGTCAAAAAAATCGGTTTTGGGAAAATTGTGTCTGATTGTAAAACTTTTTTTCCTCTTTTTTCTATTTTTAATTAATTTTTTACTGTTTTCATAGTTTCGAAAAAATCCAAAAAAAAAACTCTCAAAATTCTTATTTGTCTTAATTAGGTGAAATTTCGTGTTTTTGTATTTTTATGAATTTATTTTAATCATATTTCTTCTTTCGTGTCAAATAAAATCTAAAAAAAAAATGGGAGACTCATTGGATCAGTTGGCTTATCTTATTAATTTGCTGGAAGCAAGACAACAACAATCGTGCTATCAAAATCATATTCCACTTGTGATTTGCAATATTTGTTCTTCAAATTTTCATGGTAATGATGCATGTCCTATATTGTTAGATACTAATTTTTGTGGTGAGACCCAAATGGTAGGTGGTCTTCAAGGACAATACTCATATCTTGAAGAGCAGCCTATTTGGTCATATCAGTAATTTCAACAAAGTGCATCATTGGAAGCTGACACACAATCATATTTGGAAGAAATTATCAAGCAAATGGCTGAAAATGATAAGCGGATGACTGAAAATAATTTGCAATTTCAACAACATATGCAATCTACGCTTCCAGTTATAGAAGTCCAAGTTGAACAAATAATATCAAGCGTCCATCAAATTCAAGAGGACAAGATGTTTCATGATGATGTACAACCTATTGCATTATTAGAGGTAACACAATGTGATACCAGTCTTGATGAATTTCCAGGTGAGCCCATTAAAACAATGCTTGTTTCATCTGATGAACACATAGTAAGAAACAAAAATTCAAGTGAATGCGTGAAAGAGATTACACTGCAAAATTTCTTGAAATCTGATCTGGATGAATTATATACTTCTCTTGAAATAGATAACTCTCTTGAAATTTTTGTTTATGAATGTGGTGTTTGTAATGTTTGTCATGAAATCAATGCAGTCATTTTAGGTGAAGATAGTTTGATGCTGACAACCACTTGTGCAGAAATTCTAGAAAATTCAACAACTCTTGAATTTGACACCAAAAAAAAGGATTTTTGTCATAAGCAACCATTGTCCATAGCATAATATTTTTTGGTGGAAACCCTAATTAAGCCAAACAACATGGAGTTATCTTTCACCATTTGTGCATCTCTTCTACCTATTTTATCTTACTCACAAGCTAAATGTGGATTTTCTGTTTTTCATACTTTTATTATTGTAGGTTTACCATATGTGCAGGATATTCCTCCTAAGACACCATATTTTTTACTAATATCCAAGTTCACTTGCTATTCACTTTTTCCTATTTCATATGTTCGTAGTGCAGAAAGGCCTCCACCAAAACCACCAGACATGAAAGCTACATTCCACCTTAATCCCTCGGGTGTGTTCTTTCCTTTCTCTCACTCTTATGCTATATTTATGTTCTTTAATTGAGGACAATATGTGTTTTAAGTGTGGGGGAGGGAACCATTTCTTTGTTTTGCTTTGTTCTTTATAAAATAAAAAAATGCATCTTTTTGAAAGTTTTAGGCTATAGATTAATCTGAGGTTGGTTGTGGAGATTTAGGAAAAGTTCGCAAGATCGGTATCGTCTTAACACCGTAAGTCTCCTGCGTGTGGAAATCATTTTGAATACTTGTTATGACATAGCCTTGAATTCTCAATTTTTTTTAACATCTCTTGAGTAGTTTATTTCAGCAGTCAGCACCATCTCACACGCACTCTATGCAGGGAAGCCGATGAAAATAAGTGAGTGATCCATGTTTAAAAAAAAAAAAAAAGGGAATGCACCTTCTAAGTTTGGTGACCCTCACCCGGTCACTTAACCCAACGGTTGTGGAACTTTCAAAAAAAAAACTCGTTGTTAGTTGGATCAAAGTCACTAACCGGTCGCCTTGCTATGAGTGTGTGGAGATAACGGGCTTAATGTGATTGCACCAGAATGAAAAAGAGCAAAAGGATAAGTAAGTTAGGCTTTGGCAAAATAACATGATTCGGAATGGTTTGTATAGGAAGGAGGCTTATGACTGCATGATTGCGGATTAGTGTTCTTACGATATCCTTAGTGTGCAAGATAAGTACCTATCGACGCAACCTTAACTGAAGAAGAGTTTGTAGCCTGGAATGAGTAACTGATGATGTTTTTGTGTTTCTTGAGTTTTTATTTTATTTTGCTCGGAGTGCAATAGTTCAAGTGTGGGGGAATTTGATCTGTGCATTTCGATGCACATTCTTCCATGTTTGTACTGAAGCATTTCCTTGGTTTGTTTTGCTTATTTTCATGTTTTATAATGTTTTTCTAATTTAGTTGATTTTTTCCTTTATTTAATTTTCGCACTTTATTTTTCAGCAATTGCAGCTTTTACGAATACACTCATAATTGGAGCTTCGAATGTCGGAATGAGGCGTTCTACCAGTCGTTGGAAAGCTAAGAGAAAGAGCTACGATTTTCTTGAAGAGGCCGAGAGCTGATTCAGAGTGCAACAGTTCCAGAAAATCAGTTGAAGCTACAGCATTAAAAATATTTTTTGTTTTGGGTCAATTGTAATGGGCCTGGGTTTTGTATTTGACCCAGTTGGATTGTAAACCAAATGGATTGTCTTTCACTTATACCTAGGCAGCCGCTAGAGTTTTTTGTTACAGAATTTTGAAGAGAAAATTATACGCTTTGTAAGAACTCATGGAGAACTAACACTTTCTGGACGGATTCACTGTACTCAGGTTCCAAACTTTGAGATTGCTATGATATTTATAATTTGATTTCGATTCATTTCAATATTGTTTTGTGATCTTTGTTTGCTTAATTCGATTATCATACAACATTATTGATTTAGATTGATTGATTTGTGTTATACCCTAAATTTTTACCCTTAGATGTCATCCAGTTCTTGTGCATCTTAGGAGCATCTCTGCATTGTTTGAGCTAATCCATATCTTGTAGTTTGTTTCTTTGTGTTCAAATTAGGTTTGCATATCACCATGGAGCTCCACAAGTGGTTTGAAGCAAGTCAAGTCAACAGAAAACCTCTAGTGCAAGGGCTGTGGAATTAGGGTTTCCACTGAAGAAGTTACTAAGGGATTGGCTCTATCAAGCCTAGATTTGTGTGGTTCACTTGCCATATGAAGTTATCTACACTCAAAAGACAACATCCAACAAGAATTCAAGGTCTATACATCCTCAATAAGAGAAGATTGAGCCTCAGCCTCACTGTGCCTCCAAACTAGGGTTTCTGTGGCACTTATCAGTCAACAGCTTTGATCTTCATCAAGATGGACTCCTAAGCCCTAATTCTTGGTGTTATTGGTTTATCAACATCCTCAAGGAGTCTCCTAAGACCTTTAGATGAGAAGGAAGAAGCAAGATCATAGGATCTAACCTCAGTGCATTCACAGTCCAATTTAGGGTTTGACTGAAGCCCTAATCTTTTGGAATTTTGGATCAATTGAAGAATTATTGGTTCCAATCATCATATTTTGTCTCATGGGGTATACAAAGTATTCATATCAAGTTTCATGAGGTTTCTTGCAAGGGAAGTAGGGTTTTGACCAAGGAAGGTGTCATTTGTGAGATTTTTCTCCTAATAGCCTATTTTAAAAGGACCATAACTCCTAAACTACACATCCAATTGGAGTGGTTCAAAGCTCATTGGAAAGCTCTTTCCAAGATATTCAATTTGTTCAATATGAAGTTTTGTCTAAAAATGCTTGGATTTTGAGTTATGGAGCTTACAAGGCATTTTGACCAACACTTAGAAAAATTTTCAGCTTGTTTCATCACTCTTTTTTCTCAACTTTGGCGCTACTTTTCACTCCTTTCCATTTGGATTCAGGTCTCATGTCCCAAATGAATGTTGTAGAGCTTGTTGAGAGCTTTCCAACCATATGTGGAATGTCTCAAGGGGATAAACCATTCTCAAGTTATGAATTGTTTAAGAAGGGCACTTGAAATTGTTAAAACTCAACACTTAGAAATTTTTCTAAGTTCTTTTTGACAGTTTTGAGGACACGTTTTGTGAGCCACTTTTCTACTATTTCAAGGCATCATTTCAACAATCTTCCAACATCAAACTTGAAGTATCATCCAAGAGCTTTCATTTGACCCTAAGAGCATGAAAAATGGATCATTAATTTGTGAGATATGATAATTGTGTACACATGTTTGCCAACCTATCTTGAAACACCTAATATATCTCCACAATCATAATGTGTGCCAGCTTCTTTTTCATTCTGTTAAGGTTTATGGATGTGCACAACATCATTATGATATGCCATAATGTTAAAACTTGTAGACATGATGGTTTAGAATGCATAAGGTAACGAATGTCGTGAGGTTGTGTCAGAATTGTTCTTGCTCTGTGGCATTATATGTATGATGTTTGTTGTGATGTATGAGACCTGCTGTTTAGGTACCCTAGGTGTTGTTTTGTGTGTGCTATGTTGTTTTGTCGTGTGACATTGGGTCTCATGTATTTGGTAATATGAATCTTGATAGCATGTTAGTTGAGTCTGTAATATGAATAAGTCATATGTTTGGTAATTATATCTTAGTTTTGAGCTGATAATGTTGATATGATGTTGTATTATGTAAACAGTAAGTACCTTTTCTATGTGCAGTAACGTGTTTGTTTTGTGAATGCATTATGTGCTTACCGTTTATGTGGTGTTATACATGTTTGATATGATGTGCATGCTTGTTATTGTTTGGGGCTCATGTTATCATGATATGCTAGAGTTCTTCATTGAGGATTTGTTCTAATACTGCCGTGACCATATGAAGCTATTCTTTTTATGCATATGTGTTGTTTTGAAGTTTACCTTAAACTGTTGGTTTGGAAGTATGCTGAAAGCTTTGGTTTTGTTTTCCAACTCATGAGTATTGTAACTTCTTCCTACTTTTTTATCGTTTGAGTGAGTCCTGAAGGTCTCTTTCATATCATACGCTTGTTAAGTTTGAAATATGTTTGTTGGTCCTGTCGCGAACGACATAAGTGTTTTTCCTTCTCAACTGTTTTCATATTTAGAACATTGGATTTTCGTCTTGTTTTTTTCATAATATGATTACTAAGCTGTTAGATGTTGGCGCCATGGTGTTCTATTCGAAGAGTACTTCACTTTGGTTTTTATTTCACATTGATCAGTTGAGTTTTGGTTAACTTAGGATGGTTGGAATTTGAACGTGTGTGTTTGGTATGAGATACGTTGTTGTTTTACATTCTGCATGCGTTTTTATTTCATGCGTGGGTTACTTTTATGATAGCAGCATATGGTTTTGCATTGTTATTCTTCCATGCGCAGTATTAATTGGTGGTTGTTGTTATTTTGTCTGTTAGTGCATTGTCTCATGACCAATTAACACATGTACTACACGCTACTGCATGCGTTGTTGTTTTATTTTATACATTTTTAATACTTTGTTTGGTTTATAAATTAATGGAAGCGTATTATAACCGGATGAACATGCCGTCCCAACGGTCACACACATGCACTAAAAACGCCTATTCACTTGCCATGCCTGGGTTCGATCCTTGGATCAACCCTTTTAATTTTTCTTGTTATTTTTCGCCTGTTGCCTTGCCTTCCTCCAACCTGGGCCTTGCGCCCCATGTTATTATCCACACCCCCTCATATTTGGGCCTATTTATTTCCTTTGTTTCTTTAACTGAACTAAAATACTCTCACACCCCCCTGCGTTCTAATCTTTTATCTTTCTTGTTATCTTATTTTATTTTATTTTTGCCTAATGTTTATTAAATGTTAATTTGCTCATTAATTATTTTTGTGTTTAATTAATTAATATGTGATATGTTTTATTAATTGTAAATTAATTGTTAATTATTTTTATTGGCCTTTAATTCTAATTATCAATTATATCTCAATGCATGTTAATTCTAATTGTGCTAATTGTTAATTTTTTACTAATTGTTAACTCTAATTTTATCAAATTGTATTAATGGTGCTGTTTGTTTTTTAACCATGTTGTTAATTCTTGAATTATCAATTCATGTCTTAATTTTGAGATTTTCAATATGTGGTTAAATGTTAATGTTAATTATCCATGTGTAATTAATTTTTAATTACCTTGTGTGTTGTAATTGTTAATTCTAATTGCCTTGCCAATTAATTATCAATTGTTGTTTCAAATATTAATATCAACTATGAGTATTTTTCTTGACATGTTATATTATTAAATTGACTTGTTTAATTCTTAAGATAATATATCCATGTTGATTGGCCATATGCTTGACTTTTATATGAATATTATCCTGCTTTAAATATCATCTTTTATATCACTTCTCTATGTTTGTCTTCATAGAGATTGAAGCATATTGATTTGTTCTTGTATGTCATTCCTATATGTTTGTCTTCCTAAAGATTGAAGCATATTTGATGTACTCTTTTAATCATGTTCATCCTATCCATATCTTTGTCATAAACATATTGCCATCCTCATGCTTATGTTGTTTTATCTATTATATCAATGTCCTATCTTATATCATGTCTTATTTATTGTTATTATCAATTATTTTTCCCCCATTCCAAAGGAAGGTGAATAGGGTTGACTCTTAAAGTCATAGCCCCCATCTTAACCTAAGCAACCTCTTAGGAAGAAACCTTGTTTCTTGGCCTCATCAAGGGCCATGAAATCACAACTAGCTTTAGGAAGAGTTCTTCAACTCTTAGTGATATTCATCCTAATGAATTTATCACTTCCCCTATTGACTAAACTTCAACATAGGTCCATTTCAACTAGATTTAGAGAGTTCCTAAACTCTACAATGAGCTTGTACTCATTTCCCCTCTGAATATTGACCACAGTCAATCATTCAGTAGAAGTAGAACTACGCATACTCTGATTCTATTCCCGAGGATACGTAGGCGTAAAGTGTGATGCTTTATCGAGTATACTTAGATACTAACCCCTAGGGTTTTCAACCTTTAGCATAGAACCTTTAGCAAACATAAGATAACTTAAGCAAGAGGTTCCCGTAGAGTACTACGGACGTTTAGGGTGCTAATACCTTCCCTAGGCGTAACCAACCCCTGAACCTTAGATCTTTCCCTTTAGGTTTTTCTAACGATCTTGAACCTTTCCTTTAGATAAATCAAAGTCGGTTGTAAAAGAAACTGATGCAAATTAATTAATAATTTGTTATCCGATTTTCACCGTAACAGAAATGGCGACCTCACTGGGGAAAGTTAGACCTATTGCTGGTCCTTTCCTAAGAGGGTTAAGCCTACCTTGATTTTATGTTTGCTTTTTGCTTGTATGTGCTTATGTATGTCATATATCTGTACATTTGTTCTTGCTTGATCTTTTGGGTTGACATGGTATCTATGAGTGAGATAAGTCCTAGCTCGGACTTGAGAGCACATTATTATAGGATCGTGGTGTAATCAATAGTCGGTTGTTGGCAGTAGTACCAACAATCTATGGCATATGATGACCACACTCAGATGAGGCCCTTTGGGATTGTTGATGTCTGATGTAAGAAGTCACATTGATATTACTTTTTCAATTGGGAACCGTAGATTCTGAGGATCGTAGTTACCTTAACCCCACTTGGCCTTTTAGGATGTAGTGCGGTGACTATGAGGGAGCCAGTCCTGAGTAGTTGTCACGCGATACTACACTCAGACGAGTTTATCTTGAGAATATTATTAACTCATGTAAGTAGTTACATGGGCCGATAATATCTGAAAGATTTACGTAGACTCTAGGAACTTTTTAGAACCCTGTTCTGCGAATGACAAACCTATAGTCCACACCTTGTTGGGATGGGTAGACCTTGACTTCGTTCAAGAGACCTCAAACCTAGGGTTTGTTTGCTGTGTGTTTATATTTGTGTTTGCCCGTGTTTGCACATTGCATACATCTCATTGCATCCTTTTTTGGTTTTAAGGAACTCAATCGTATTTTTCTTTGAAAACTTAGGTATCATGGATATTGAGAAGAGAAACACTTAGAAGTTCAACTTCAAAAAGCCCAAATTCGCAAAGCTGAAGAAGTTAGCAACCTTGATACAAGGACCTGAGAGCTTCCGTAAGAGATATGGAAGATTGGTTAGCCTTCTTGGAACTAAAATGGAGGAAGAGGAATCCTTGACACCTAGGTCCAATTTTATGATCCCCTCTATCATTGTTTTACTTTCCCGGATTACCAACTGGTTCCAACTTTAGAAGAGTACTCCCATTGGATTGGCTTACCTGTGAAGAAACAGAGACCTTTCAGCGGTCAGGAGAAGATTCCGACTCCAAAGGAGATTGGCGAGTGTATTCATTTGGACGCATCAGAGGTTAAGCCCCACATCACCACCAAGGATGGCATCAAGGGATTACCATCCAAGTTCTTATACGAAAAAGCTTGTCAGTTTTTCAACGCAAACAGTATTGCTGCCTTCGAAGCAACCTTTGCTTTGTTGGTCTATGGTCTATTCTTGTTTGCTAATGTAGAGGATTTTGTCGACATCAATGCTATCAGGATTTTCATCAGTAGAAACCCTGTGCCTACACTACTAGGTGACGCCCTCCATTCTATTCACCACAGGACTCTTCGAGGAAAAGGAACTATTTTGTGTTGTGCACCTTTGCTTTACCAGTGGTACATCACACATCTGCCTCGAACATCAGAATTCTGAGACAACCCCGACAAGCTTCGTTGGTCTCATAGAATCAGTTCTCTTACCCATAATGACATCTTTTGGTATGACCCGGTTTATGACAGGAATGTATACTTTAACAGTTGTGGACCATTTCCTAATATACCGCTTCATGGTATTCATGGTGGGATTAGCTACAGTCTTGTTCTTGCTAGACGCCAGTTCGGATTTACAATGAAGGAAAAGCCTAAAAGTATCCACGTGTCTGGTTTCTTCTATCTTAATGAAGAAGCCACTAATGAGACCAAAAATGGAGTTTGGTGTGCTTGGGATAAATTCCACGAAAGTACTAAGGATGAGTTGGGGAAGAGAAACTGTGTGTCCTTGGAACCATACCTTCAGTGGGCTCGATCTAGAGCCCGTGACCTCAAGATGCCTTATATTCCCAGGATACTTCAGGAGCAAACTATTGCATCCCCGTCTGCTATTCCTATTGAGAGCATGGAAGAATATCAAGAGATCTAGCCAGGATGAAGCTTGAGAGAGACACATGGGAATGGAAATATCATACCGTCTGCATTGAGCAAGAAAATATGAAAGAGAAGATGAAGGAGAAGGATGATCTGATTGAGTGGATGGAAAGACGTGTGATAGACGAACCTCAGGCACAGGAGAATTCATTTTTCTCCAGCATGAGGCCTACTTCTAGCACTCATGAGTATGCTTGCATTCCTCCAACATCTGGCGCTTGGAAAGGGATTGTTGACAAGTTGATCTTCGAGAATCAAGAGTTGAAGAGACAGAAGAGAAGACGTGAAGCAGGGCACTCTTAGACAGTGTTTATTTTCCCTCTAGGCTTAGTTGTTGTTCCTTTTGTATTTTGGGCCTTTTTGATGTACTTTTCAAGTTGTAAAACTCTTCTCAAATATTAAATGAATTAAGGCTTTGTTTTTTTTATCTCGCTTGAGTTCCTTAAAACCAATTGCATTCGCATGTTGCATTTTCGCTAAACTATTAAGTTACTAATCTTGTTTTGCAGATTTTGTAGAAATGGATGCTGCAGAGAAAAGAGTTTGGCCCTACTCCTTTGAGTTACCAGAGGTGGATCGTCTGTTATGGCTAGGAGAAATGATTGAAGACCAGTCAGCCTTCGCTGACAGATATGGGTGTGTCATACCCTTGATGAAGACGCCAATAACTGTGGGACCTCTTGAAGTTCTGGTCCAGCTATATCACCCAACATACCGTTGTTTCTTGTTCCCTGAATTCCAGTTAGTGCCAACCTTGGAAGAGTTTTCAGCCATGATAGGGATCCCAATCAGGGAGGCTCCTGTCTTTTCCGGAATCGAAGAAGAACCTTCTGCCAGAGACATAGCCAGACTAACCAGAATCAGGCTATCTGATGTCCAAGCCAACTTGACCAATAAGGGGGGAAAGCGTGGGTTTCCAGCGCAGTTCTTGATGGAAAAAGCTCTGTACTTTAAGAACAGGGGAAGTGAAGTTTTGTTTGAATCAACTGTAGCACTGATGATATACGGTTTATTCTTGTTCCCGAACGCCAAGGATTTTGTAGACACCCAGGCCATTCAGCTGTTTGCAGTCAACAATCCAGCCCCGGCACTGTTGGCTGATGTCTACCATTCCATACAGACCAGATATATGAGAGGCAGTGGGCTAATTGTTTGCTGTGTAGCCCTCTTCTACAAGTGGTTTGTTTCTTATTTGCCGAAGACCCCAACTTTCTGGAGGTTGAGGACTGTAAGGTGTGGTCTAAAAAGTTGATGGAACTGAAGCATACCGACATTGAATGGTATGATTCAACGGACGAGGGAATCACCATAATCGTTAGCTGTGGGGACTGCCCCAATGTGCCTCTCATGGGAAGGAATGGTTGTATCAATTACAACCCTGTCCTCGCTCGCCGTCAGCTGGGTCATTTGAAAGAAGGAATCCCAAATAACGAAGACATGCAGATGATGTTTTACGATGAGAGGGAAGGTTTTGAGATGAAGATGCGCTTGAGTCGCACTTGACGCCATATCAACAGACAGTTCTGGAGATCTGAATGCCCAGTCATGGAGGCTCATTTGCAATGGTCTCGTGACATAGCCCGAGTAATGATGAAACCACGTCCTCGCCACGAGTCCCCTACTAAAACAAAACAGAAGATGATGGAAGAGTTAGGAGAGCTGGTTCTCGCTAAGGAAGAAACAAAGGAACGCATCATCAAGATGATGAGGGTAATCAATGGAGGAGAAGGATCGTTAACCGGTGGGTTTTAATTTCTAGTGATGTTGTTGACATTTGTGTTGCTGTTGTATCTTTTCATTTTGTTGTATCTCTACTTATGTACTTGGAGTATGAGAATACCCTGCTCCAGATGTAATGTTTGCCAAAATCTTAATGAAGAAGTTGTTTTGTCAAGAATCTATTTTCTGTATTATTTGCAAAATAATCTTTGGTTTCTTGATAGTTTAGCTTTGCATCTGCATCTCATTTGCATCTTTGCATGTGCATATGCATTCTTCTGTGTCTCATTGTCGTTTTGTCTTCTTTAGAACCACCACCCTGATCTCTCTACATTTGTTTCAACATCTGGACCGGGCTTGACGAGGAAGATGTCTGATAATTGTGAGAATTTGGATCAAGTCAACGACGAGCTCAATGAGTTGAGAGTAGGCATGGGGCAGATTATGGAGGTTTTGCATGTTATACGAGCAAAAATGGATACACAGGCTACTGTGATCTCAGAAGTCATCACTACAACTATTGAGCCACCAGTCATACCTGTTGTGGACACTACTTTAGGAATACCGTTTGAGTTTATGCGGGCCACAACTCCTCAGTCCACCCAACAAGCTGCACCTTTGTTTGGTGAAAACCAACAAGCTATCCCAACTTATACTTCACCTGTGGTTCAGACCCAGTTTCAACCCGTCTTTCAGAATCACCATCATTTTATTAATGATAACGTATCCATGGAAGGAGATGATAGCAATGAGAAGTTAAGAGCTAGTATGGAGATTATGCAGAGAAAGCTGAAGGCCATGGAGGGAGATAATGTCTTCAGTTCCGACCTAAAGGATATGTGTTTGGTCACTGACTTAGTAATTCCACCAAAGTTCAAATTACCAAGCTTCGAATTGTACTCTGGCGCTACGTGTCCTAAGGCACACTTGGTCATGTATCTCCGAAGAATGGCGGCATATATGGATAATGATAAGTTGATGATCCATTGTTTCTAGGACAGCCTGAAGGGCGCTGCCGCAAAATGGTATTTGAGCTTAGACCAGTCACAGATTAAATGTTTCCAAGATGTTATGGATGTCTTCATAAAGCACTATAAGTATAACTTGGATTTGGCACCTGATCGTAGGTAACTTTTGACCATGACTCAGAAGAACACTGAATCGTTCAAAGAATATGCTCAGAGGTGGAGAGAGACTGAATTACAGGTTTGTAATACCCCAAAATTTGCTCTCCCCTTTTGGCATCATAGTTCAGCATTATCATATATCATATCATATCCATCTCATTAGCATTGCATTGCATTTAACATAGAAAAATGAAGCATAGCATTCCTCTTACCATCAAGGCATGTGATCAGGTGGAAGGTGGACAATCAAGGGATCATTCAAAGCACAAAAAGGTCAATCAAGTTCCTCAAGGCGAGCCAAGAGGTCTTTCATGTCTCATACTATCTCAAGGGATCATCCACAACCTCAAGGAAGTGAGATTCAATGGGAGATTGAAGCACTACATCTTTCACTATGCAAGAGGTTCAAAAACTGAAGGAAAACCCTCAAAAGAGATAGCTCATTGATCCAAAATCATCCTCAAATGGTATATCTCATCATCCTTTAAGAGGATACACAACATACTCTGAGGAATTTGAAATTGAAGACTGCACATTTTTCTCCTAGGAGGTGGGCACCAAAACTAGGGTTTCCCATTAAATCAGGGAATCTTTGATTTTTTGGAAAAAACTTGATGTCATGGTATTCTACATGTTCTTAAGTGTATGTTTATGGAAAATTGCCTCTCAATTGGTTTAAGAAGTGGTTCAATTGGAAAAAAGATAAAAAATCAGGAAATTTGGGGCCAAGTCAAATAATCAGAAGAAAAAGTCAACTCTTGACTTTTTGAGCCCAAAATCATGAAATTCATGTTACATATGTCCAATGTACAAAATTTGGTCAAGAAACTCCAAAGGAATCATGAAAAAATCAAGATGTGGAAAGTTGCCATTTTTGGAAGAGGAAGGGTTACTAAAAATAGCAAGTTTTGGCCATTTTGCATCAGAGTTTGAACCAAGGCCATTTAAAATTGAAGCACCAAATGAAAATTCCACTCGGCCACAACAAAAGATCTTGTTTTAAGCTTCACATCCATATGTGGAACATCTCCATTGGATAAAAATTGAGTGAGATATGATTGATCAAAGTTTGAGCAAAGTAGGTCCAAAACTAGGTCATGACCAAGATTTTCAAGGCACGCGCGCAGTCATTTTCTCAAACACTTGGTGGGCCAAATGTATTGATCAATTACTCATGATTAGAGGCTTCAAATGGAAAATCTTTCAACATCAAAGTTGTTCCTCTATGTGAGATCTTCAAAGTTGGTGTTTATCAATTTTTCATCTGATCAAAGGTTAAGGAGTTATGATGGCTCAAAGAATGGTCATTGCAACTAAAATTTGACCAGGTCACAACCAGGTCATGCCACAAGTCTGCGCACCCATGTACCAGTTCTTGGCCTATCTGTTTAAGGTCATTTTTAGACATGTTTGAGACCTCATTCCACTTCAATTTCCAAATCAATATTGTGCTCCAATGCATCCTCTTTCCAATGAACCCATAAACTCCCTAATGCAGCCATTGAGTAGAGAGAAAAACCTCCACAAACTACCCTATGTTGGCATGGATACATTGACAGCATGTTGCATGATTTTGGTTCAAACACACCACAAACACTTCCTCACTTCAGTTTCCTCTTTCAACCAATCACAAGTCAATTACACCTTGCACACTTGCCTTGGCATACATGAGAATGGAAAGAAATAAACGTGCTAAGCAAGTTTCTTCTACCACCAGCCGTGCCATTTCATTTCCCTCCTCACTTCCACCATAGCATGTCATGAGCCATCTTCACCATATCATCACACTCCCTAACTAACTTGACTCAGTTAGTTAGGGATGACTCAGTTAACCAACTTGACTCACCCTAACTCAACTCATTTAACCGTGGTTAGTTCACATTATAAATAAAAATCACCCTCTCAAATTTCAGTTTTTCAACTTCATTTCTCACACATTTCACTTCAGAAACTCTCTCTTCTACTCTCTCATTCTCTCTGAGTTTGCTTCTCCACGATTTCAACTCCATAGTTCTTCCATTGAGTGTGGTTGAATCAAGAACAACAAGAACAACTCCATTTTTGCAAGCTTAGCATCACTGCAATCTTCAATCTCCTTCATCTACTCGTGAATCATCAGCATTTATTTTGCTTAATATTGAAGCTCCAAGGTTGAAGAGCAAGTGTTCTCTCTGGTTTTCTCAAACTCCACAAGAACTGCAAGATCAGGTTCCAAAACTCACAAACTTTTCTCTCACGTTTTGTTGATTATTATGATGATTCCATGATGATATGAGCTCATTAGGAGCATTTCTCACTCCGGCTAGTTGATAGGCCTTGTAAAGGCTTAGATCCAAAAGTTAGGGCACATATTCATCCCCTCTGTTCTTGCTATGTGTGTATGTTTTGTTGTTTTTATGAGTATATTGTTAATCTACGTGAGTTGCTCTTCATTTTGGTATAGTTTTTGTGGAATTCTGGAAATTATGGAGTTGCAGACGGTGGTGCATGGCCGGAGAAGGTGACCGGAGGTCCCTCTCCGGCCGGTGATCATGTGTTAGGGTTTGGTTTGCAGTTTTAATCGTGACCGTGGATTTACTTGCATCGTGTGGTGTAGGATTGGCCAACGCATTAAAAAAGGTGTGCACCTCACGTGCTCCATTTCTGATTTCACTTAAACAAAATGTGGCACAGTGCATGTTAGTAATTGTGTTCCCTCACGTGTGTGCATTGATCCTGCTTACTTTGACTACTGTTTGACCTTGACTTGATCCAATGGCCATGAGCGAGTCAATTTTGTTGACTGAGTGTACATGGTAGTTAGTGTGTGCTACGCGTAATTGGACCTATGGCAGATTGCTTTTCGCACCTCCTTTTTAAAAAAGCCCAAACACTTTGAACTGTTGGTTTACTATATTTGCACCCCACTCTTGTTTTCTATTTCCTTCTATTTTCTTTATTTTATGCATGTTTACTTTTTAATTTTTAAAAATATCAAATAGCATCATAAAATTCCACAAAAATTCATGAGTATCACTAAAACATTTAGGAAATTTTTGATGATTTTATTTTCTGATTTTATGACCTTTTTACCCCTGGTCCATAATTTTCTTTGAATTTCCATTTAGATGCATTCTAAGCATGATACATGAATTTGTTTAATTTTGTTCTTGCTCATTACTAACTATTTTGACATGATTCTTTTTGCATTGATTCACTAATATATTGAAGCATGTTAGAGGATTTTTGTTTGATTTTTTAGGTCACTTTATCACATGTCTTGATGCCTATATTTGCACCACTTTGCATGATGTTTCAATTTGACCTAATTGCTTTGTTTGAAGTCATTTTGCTCTGAATTTTTACATGCTATCTTGATGTATGATGCATTTCTGACCTAGACATTCCAATAATATGCTGGCATAATTTTCATGAATCCATTTGGTCTTTGTTTGATGCATTACATTGAAAGTATAATCCATGGCATGTCATTACAACTTTAGTGCATGTTTGCATGAATTCTTTTGTGCATATTTGTATGAGCATTTGCATAGTTGTGTGAGTCATTCATATGATATTATAGGTCTTTGATGCACATTATAGGTCATCTTTACATGTTCATTTCAATTTGAACTTTGTGCATCATTAACATGTATTGTTTGCACTTTCTTTTTGAACTTTCATTTCAATTCTTCTTATATTACTTCTTGAATGTCTTGAAGTTGATTCATAAATACTTTTGAGATGCTTATAAACCATTCTCCATTTAGTTTCAATTCTGGTTGTTGATTTACATGTTCCATTTATGCATGTCCTCTTCATTTCTCTCCATCTTTCATCTACCCCTTATTCTTGTAACATGTTTAAATGCTAATGGGTGATGATTATTGCTTATTCACTTGCACTTGTATGATGATATTCACTTGTTGTCCATATGATGCCCATTCTGGTTGTGGTTCTAGGATTTGTTTTCTCACTTAATTCTTTTGAGTTTTATGATGCATTACATGTTCTTTTACTTCTTATACTTCTTATACATGTTTACTAACCATGTAGGGGCTTTGGTAAGTTTCAATTGAGTGTGGATAAGGAATCCACATTCAACTTCTATCCTTTCTCTTTTACAATTCCATTTTGTGTTTTGCTAAGCACTTATGTGCTTTCTTTTAATAACTCATCACTTTCCCCTTGTGAATTACAATTCATCTTCTACTTTAGAAGTGAATTGTTTAATTCATTCTTTCTTTAGACTTTAGGTTGAAACCTCACAAACCTTAGGATCACTCCCTTAACTAATCAATTAGGATTGAGTCTTAGTCCATATAGATTTTTACCTTTATCCTCCCTTGAGTCTCTTTTCTCATCTCAAAGAAAATTCAAAATATCTAATAAAGGTAGGCACTTATTGCATTTAGGCCTTTCATATAAAGAAAAGATTATAAGGGGTCTTCTCTTATAATCTTAAGATGTGTAGCATATGGCCCATCTTAGGTCAAGGTGTTACATATTTGATCTTGTATGAGGGACTCAAATGCAATACTTGTTGAAGGTGCAAATAATAAAAAACACTTCTTCATTTCTTAATTAACAAAAACACTTAATAAACACAAGTATGCTAGTGTGTTTGAACCTTGATAATTGGAACTAAGTGTAAGGGTCTTCTTCACTCTTAGTGTGCTTTCTTACCCATTCCATCTTGGAATGTGAGAATGTACACATTCCAATGGCTAAGATCCAGATACACTGTCGTATGCAAACAAATCCAAAAACACTTCCTTCTAAAAGACAAAAAACAAACAATAACGTCTTTCCTTCGGGAATTCTTTTCTCATCTCACTCACTCTCAACGTATGAACGTGCTCCTACTCGTTCTCTTGCAAGATGGTAACGCACTCGGACCAGCGAGCCTGCAACACCTGAGCTAGAACGTAAGCCGTTCTCTAAAAAACACAGACAATCCATCCCTAGTGAGGGGAACTACGTCGCTCTGATTCTCATGTTCCCGATGAGATACGTAGGCAGTGGGGTAGGGCCCATTCGAGCACTTCTTTTATTTTCCCTACATTTGTTTCTTCGTTTCTTTCCGTTCTCGTTCCTTTTCCTTTCCAGTAGCAGCGGAGCTCCAGTTTTCTACACCCTTTGATTGAAGCAAGCAAGCGTGGATCCCATCGGGTACGATGGACGCGTGGGGGTGCTAATACCTTCCTCTCGCGTAACCGACTCCCGAACCCATTTCTCTTGGTCGTAAGACCATGCTTTTCCTTTCTCTCAGGTTTATGCGGTGTTTCCTTTCCCTCTCATGGGATAAATACACATTGCTGGCGACTCTGTTTGGTGCCACTTTCGCGTTTGTACTAGGATGAAAATCCCGGGAGCGACAGCTGGCGACTCTGCTGGGGATTGAACCCAGAATCTCTGGTTTCCTTAGCGAGTCCATCCTAGCACTTGTTTGTTTTTCTTTCATTGGGTGTTTACTGTTGTGCTGTATTTACTGTTTTATTGTATGGTTATTTACTGCTTTACTGTACATTACTGTATTTACCGCATTTTAGCATTTTCATTTCACATGATATATTATGCTATACTGGACTGTGTTGTTTTCTGTTTGGCGGGATGGGTGTTCTGAGAGATAAACCCACTACCAAGGCTTGAGTACACACATAGGTATTAGAGTGGATAGTCATGACGCTTGCGTGGTGGTGACCACGTATTGTTGTTCATGAGACCCACAACCAGACGAGGTTCTATCAGGAGCTTTCTGCTACTGCATGTTATGCAGGCCAGTGGTTATTCTCTTGAGGAACTGTCGACTCTGGTGACCATTCCTGAGGACTCAGTTGCGGCACTCCTCCCGAGATGTGACAGTGGCAGACCACATTCCGTGGCAAACCCATTGCACATTCTCGATCCGAGGACCCAATGCTGGGAACTTGCTATAGGACATCCCTTTTTGAAAGAGAATCAGCGGAGGCACTCCTCGATTGGCGATGGTACTGTACCCTGAGGGATGAATGTACTATTGCTTCTCGACCTCAGTGCCAGAAGCTGAGGACCTTTTGTTTTGGAGAATCAGTTGAGGCCTCCTCGATTGATGATGATGCCAAACCAGAAATGGTGAACGTATCATCATTTCTCGACCTGAGATCCCGGGATACTGAACATCCTAGTACCTACATGTGAGAAGGGCGGGTTGTTTACAGGTTTGCAGGTAACCATGACCTCCTACATACCCGGTTTTCTATCATCATTGCACAAAAAGGAAGTTTCATCCTATTGTATTCAGATGGTTCTTATCTATGGTTCTATATTAGTCTCAGAGCTACACTGACACCGTTCATAGTTCAGCACAGACACCTGATTACCTGATCACATTGCCCTTTGCATTGCATTATCATATTTTAACATACATGTTTATTCATTTCCAGGTGCATATATTACCCTTGATTCCAGTCATCAGGTCCCTGTAAAGATGAACACTAAAGAGAGGAAGAATATCATCAGCTATAAGTTCCTTACGCCTACTTTAGGCCCTATTGTTATGCTGAAGGGAATGGCTAGTCCTGCAGTACGAGAAGCTTTTGAAGAGAAATATGGGTGGATTTTATCTATGGTCCGTAATGTCAGTGATTATGAAGCCAGAGGTCTCCATACGTTGATGCAGTTCTTGACTTTGGAAAGGTGGCTGGTGCTCTTTATTTGAGCAAATCAGAGTTAGGCGACAATGTCTCCAACAAAGGAAAGATTCATGGTTACAAGCTGGAATATCTGATTAAGAAGGCCCAGGAAGCAGCTAAAGGCGAGAATTGGCTTGTTTTTAATGCTTTGCTAGCCCTTTGTATATACGGCATAGTGTTGTTTCCCAACGAGCCGGATTTCATTGATACGGACGCTATACGAATATTCCTGATGAAGAACCCGGTGCCAACGCTACTGGGAGATCTTCACTACTCGTTGTACAACCGAAACGAAAAGAAAAGAGGAGGGATAATTCGTTGTTGTGCACCCTTGTTCTATAAGTGGTTTGCAGGCCGTTTACCACAATCAGGGGCTTTTGTGGATTCCAAAGATTCTCTAGAGTGGAAACAGCGTTTAATGGGATTGGTGGCCAAGGACATCGTATGGGTAGATCATGGGCTGATTGGAAAGAATATTATCCACAGCTGTGGTAAGTTCCCTAACGTTCCACTAATAGGAAGAATGGGTGGGATTAACTACAATCCTTCTTTGGCCATTCGACAATTTGGGTATGCCCTGACAGGTCCGCCTATTAAGAGAGATGTGGAGGAGTCCCTCTATTTTCATACATCAGATGGTTGGGAAGCAGCACAGAAAGCTTCTGAAAGCTGGGGTAGCATACTGAAAAAGGGGAAAGTTACTCTAGGCAAGCCTAACAACCGGGTTTATCCAGCATATGAAGAGTGGGTGAAGAAAAGAGTTGAAGATTTTCTCTTTCCTTTTGGTAAGGCACCCTTTTTGTATCCGAAGAAGGAGAAAGCAAAAAGCATTGCTACTATGGAAGAAGTTGACAAGTTGCAAGCCTTGGTGAAAAAGCTCCAAGGAGAGAATTCCGAGTTGAGTAGCCGTCTTCAGAATGCTCTACATGCCAACAAAGAGCTGGAGCGGAAAGCCCAAGATGCTGAACAAATCCTAACTGCAAAAGAGAAAGACTTTGCTGGAAGAGCCCAACATTTTCGGAAGATTAGTAAAGGTGCTGATGATGCTACTCAAGCCCACAAGCAAACCAAACAGGCGTTAGCACAGACCAAAGAAAAGTTAACAAAGTTTCAGCACGCTTGGGACGAAGTTAGGATAGAGAATGCTGAATTACAGGAACAGTTGCAGATTAAGGACGAAGAGCTTGAAAAGGCGCATGAGCAGAGGAGAAAGTATCGGGAAAGCCTCGGTAAGAGTCAAGAACAGCTAGAAGAAGCTAGAGGTGAGCTGAGGAATACCAAGAAAGAGCTTGAAGAAGTCATGATAGAAAGGGAGATACTCAAGACGCAAGCCGGCGTAAAGAGACACAAAGGAGTGTGTGATGACGAGGCTCTGATGCTGCATATGGGTTCTTTAAATGAAGCTCTTGAGAAAAGGGATGTCTTGATCAAAGAGATGATTGAAAAGCCGAATCACCAGCGTACCCGTATACTTTTTGAGGAGATCAAATACTCAAGTGATAAGCTGAAGGATGTGGAATTGTCAGACTGATGTTCTTTTCCTTATATTTTGTTGTTAATGGTTACCATCAGGCTTGTTGATGGATCCATTTTTCCTTGTATTGCATTTGCGGATGAGCCTTTCTTAAATGTACTTGAATACTTTGTTGAATGAGTATGAGCAGTTTTATTCAGAATTATTCCTTATCAGATAGCTGCACACAAGCACATGACCACGATACGTCTCTTTATATCACGATTTCTGGTCTTCAGATTTCTGTGGTTTGGATTGGAATCAGGGTATAAAGCACCTCGGAAATGACAAACATAGCATTGCATGGCATTGCATATCATTTTGCATTTTTGTTACTTGCTTTTCAGGTACTCGTTGCGGGGTCTCTAACCTTTATTTGGTTTCAGGCAGTATAGCTGAGAATCATATTCACCGATATTCAACGCGAAGAAATCAAGTAAGAATCATGGATCAAATGCAGAAGGATTTGGCTGGGGTGAGGGCCCAATTGGGGCATTTTATGGGGGACATTCAGGCGCTGTCCCGAGGTCAGGAACTACTGAGGGAGGAAGTCAACCAGATGAAGATTCAAATGGGCCTGGTCATGGAAATCTTGAATAAGGTGTTAAAAAAGGAAAATGATCATGTGCCCGCTTCCACAACAGAGGTCTCTACTCCTCCCATCTCTTTGGGATATGCTTTAGATCATGGATTGCTTCGTGAATCTCCTCTGAAAGCTAAAGGTTCAGAGCTCTCGCATCAGCAGTCACTTCCTGATTTCCAAGAGGATCCTAAGTCAGAGGGGCCTAAGAGGAAGTTCGATCCCATTCCGATTTCGTATGCGCAATTGCTTTCTTACTTGCTCGAGCTCAAGCTGGTTGAGTGTGTTAGTTTGGGACCATTGCCCACGAAGATTCCTCTGGGACCTAATGCTAAGGCTAGATGTGAGTTCCATTCTGGGGCACCTGGTCACAATGTTGAGAATTGTACCAGGTTCAAGCATAAAGTCCAGGAGCTAATTGATTCAGGGGCAATCAAGTTTGCATCAGTTGGTGCTGGTAAACCAAGTGATGTCACTCCCATTGTTGCAAGGGAACTGAGGACTCTCTCCTTTTCCAAAGGGTCTACCTCGCGTCAGGGATCTCTTCCACAACCCTGTGTTGCAGAAGACCTATGTCAGCAACCCTTATTTGTGCCTCAGCCGAATGCAGAAAGGAAAGTGCAGGGCCAGGTTGGGCGCCCGAACCAGCAGCAGCAAGATTATCAGCAGCGGAGGCTACTCAGACCAAGGAAGCCCAAGAGGACATTTGATCTTATTCCTATTCCGTACAGTCAGTTGTTGGCTCGTTTGCTCAAAAGTTCGCAAATCCAGCTGAGAAGGGCCATGCCCGTGCCATACCCCATTCCTCCAGACTATGACATGAGTGTTAGCTGTGAGTTCCATTCAGGAACGTTTGGGCAAACACTTGATAACTGTAATGTGTTCCAGCACAAGGTGCAGGATTTGATTGACTCAAAGGTTATCACCCCAGATGGTACCCCACAAGGTGAAGCTTCTGTACCATGGTGAGTGCTCAAAGTTACAAGAACATCACCAGAAGTGGTCAGTCTAGACGGAGCCAAGCCTCCTCAACAACGACAATCTTTATTTTCCTTGCTGCATTTTCATATGTAGTCTTTATTTGTTCGTTCAGACATTGTTCGCATGTTAAAATTTGTTTGTATTTGGTATGAGGATTTTAATGCAATGAATATGTTTTCTTGAAGAATTTCAATTGTGTTTACTCATTTAATGCTAATGTGTACTGCAATACCATTTTTCTTGCTCAAACTCTATGAGGGAGAATGATGGTCTGAAAACGCAAAAATCTCTAACGGTGTGCTTTGGAATAAGAACCCTGTTGAGGATGTACAGGCATTGTTTCAACTCCTCAAACACTGGAGATATAAGGGAGATGGACCCTCGTTAACCCCTTTGAGCCTTGAAGTAGGAGTTTCTTTCGTATGAAACAACCCTCACATTTAACCCAGGGGCATGGTAGGCGTCAGTTAGTTTGACCAAGCGTTCAAACCTCAAAAAGAGTGTGCATCTGGGGATCCATTACCTTTTAATTCACCGCTGAGAGGTCAAGAGATGTGAAACCACAATGGTTATCCATCAACAATCAAAGAGTGAGGCAGTCACAACCCTTTCAACAAAGTCAAGACAAGCCAGTGTCACACGACATGTTCAAGAAAAAGAAAAAGAAGAAAAAATGAAAAAGCCCGCTAAGTTGAAACTTGAAAACAAGCAACTTAGGCAAAAGTCAGGGCATCCCGCTGGACTCCGAAATCCAAGATTCAAAAGAATCAGTCCAGGCAAAAATTAGGGATCAAAAAGCAAAAGAATGTGAAACCAAAAGGATTACAAAAGAAAATCCTCGAGCAAGAACAAAGTCGTGTGACTACGCACAAAAGACAAAAGGGGTGACTGTTACTCCATAGCCTCATTAGGTGTCAAACCATCAGATGCATGGGTTCCTTAAAGATCACGAAATCTTTTGAGAGGCGAACGCTTGTGCAAATTAGCTGAACGTAGGACTGGAGAACATCACGAAGAGTGGGTGGGCACCAATAAACTTTGAGCCATAAATCCTTTTTTCTCAAAACCGTGAACCAGGCCCCGTTACAACCCTCAAAAGTCCTAATTGAAACAGGGTTATTTCAAAGGCATACTACCAAGAGATAGCGTTCCTGACTCCTATCAGTTGTGCTAAAAGATCTTTGTTGGTGTTGCATGTGCATTGCATTATTTCTTTCAAAAATTAATGTCGTATCCTAACCCGTGATTCGCTCACAAAAGGGTTTGCTACATCTTTTTAGTAAAACTTCGAGATTAACATGTTGTGTTGCATTAGAATTTTCATTCTCAGAATAAAACATTTTCTGCTTGCATACATTTGTTTGACATCAAAAGAAGTTTACATATGGAAATCCAGTCCAGAAGTTTAATCTTGCCGAGTTGAGAATCCTGAAACTCCCGAAGGGCAGTCACGTCCAGTGGTACCTCCTCAGGAAACTTTGTTGAGCAGGAGCTTTCCCAATAAGTTGTGTTAAGACGTAGTCGATCCGGGGCAGTCACGTCGAATAATCTCTTTAAGGTGTAGCCGGTCTGAGTCAATTACGTCGAGAAATCTTTTCAGAGTTCAGCCAAACTGGGGCAAAACCACTTCAAGGGTCATACTGAGGCAGGCCATCCCAAAAGCACGAGAAGTTAGTCCATCCAGACAACTAATCAGCCCATCCAGGTTTCAGAATACCGAGGCAGAATATCCCACGGTGGTATGAGATTCTTCATGGATCTTCTCAAGGCGAATTCTTCTGTAGACCATACAGTCTGAGGCAGTTACGTCGAGATCCGATGAATCTCTACAAGAGTTTGAAGACACTGAAGCATTGAGCTTGCCAAGTCTTCTGTAAAATCCTCTTGAGGTGATTTCTTCTAAGTAATCCATGCGGTTTGGGGCAGTTACGTCGAGATCCGACAAATCTCTACAAGAGTTTGAGGACATTGAAGCGTTTTGGATGTCAAGTCTTCTGTAAAATCCTCTAGGGACAATTTCTTCCGGTGGATCATGTTGGTCTGGGACAAGTGAAGAAAAATGGTTGGTCACGCATATGTATTCAATCAGCCAAAAGGATTGAAACCAAGGGGCATTCCAACCCAAGGCATTTGTGGTCCCCGTCTTCAGCAGGCTTCATTAATAATGTTCTCCAGCAAGAGATTGCATACAAACCTTGCTCCCCAACAAGTGGTGGTTCAGGGTTGGATTTTCTTAATTGCAGAAGTTAGATCCAGCTCGGGGCATGTGTGCATATTCTTTTGTTGCAGGTAGCAGGTACAGATGATTTTAAGCACAAGGCGAGTAATCATTTACCCCACGCAAAAGACTGGGGCAATCACGGGAAAGGAGGTCGGCGTTCATCGCTCGGTCGACGGTCGTTCATAACGGTTTGATATCAGTGAATTAAGTTCAACTGGGTACCGTTGTATCTTATAAAGTCGATTCTCTCATACAGTACTTCCAACAGCTACAAGCTTTTCTGTGTCGATGACGGTCGCAAATTCCCCAAAAGAGTGGTCTCGCTGATACCGAAGCTGATGGTCATTATCCCCAACGAAGTCGCTGGAGTTGGAAGAGGTTAAATCTTCTGTAAAATCCTCTTATGACATCCTCTTCGGGGATAAATTGTTGGTTTGCCCAAGCATGGAGCATGTTTGTTTCCCCAGCATGAAGTGTTGATCATCCCCAGTAGAGTTTGAGGACAGTTGGTCTTCTGTAAAATCCTCTCAAAAGCCATTCCCCAGCACGAGATGCTTTAAAGCAGTTTTCTCCAGCAGAGTTTGTTAAACTCGTCATCCCCAACGGAATTGTCTAAGGGAAAGCTCGCCTAACATGGTGCATTGTGGTACTTATCCTAAGCTCGACAGTCATATTCTTCAGCAGACTACTGTGGATTTGCTTTGGGTTTCCCCAACAGATCTCTAAGGACTCTTTCCTAGCAAGTTGTAGTGGGATGTTCTAACCAGGATTTGCATATCCCTGGAAGAGTAGCCCGGATCCCCAGCAAGATTGTGTCTCTGGTAATGATCCCCCACAGAGGTCAGCATCGAATCTTGTCAGCAATACTCCCCAGCTGAGTTGTTGTTCTCCCCGCAGAGGTTTTTAAGATCGGCAGAATCTATTCCTCAACAAGGATGGTACAGCCTTTCCCCAGCCGGGTCAGAAGGTGGATAACCCCTACAAAGGGTCTTGGATTGGATAGATCCCCAAGCAGAGTTTTATGACTTTTCTTCCCTAGCAAGACGCCATGCAAAGAAATTCTCATCCCCAGCGGAATCGCTGTGACCAAAATTCATTCCCCCAGCAGATGAAGTGATTACTGACAGATTTATTATTCTTCAAGTCCAATTTATTTTTGGAAAACTTGACAATTCGAAGCAGACGGATTATTCATTCATTCTCCAGTGGAGAGGTTATCCTTTCAGGAGTCTCCAAAGTCAAATCATTGGTCTTTGTTCCTCAGCAAAGTCGGCAGAGATGTCTGACGCGGATGCAGAGTGTAATCCAGTATTGGAATTTTGCGAAAGTCCACCCGTAGTGTGGCAAGCCAGTAGTCGTCTGGCATTGTTAAAAGACGTTAGCAAAGTCCAACAGTGGATTGGCAAAAGTCCGTCTTCGGGTGGCAAAAGTCCAACAGTGGATTGGCAAAAGTCCATCTTCGGGTGGCAAAGCAGCTAAAAGTCCAACAGTGGATTGGCAAAAGTCCGTCTTCGGGTGGCAAAAGTCCAACAGTGGATTGGCAAAAGTCCATCTTCGGGTGGCAAAGCAGCTAAAAGTCCAACAGTGGATTGGCAAAAGTCCGTCTTCGGGTGGCAAAAGTCCAACAGTGGATTGGCGAAAGGTCCATCTAAGGGTGGCATATTCTAAAAGTCCAATAGTGGATTGGCAAAAGTCCATCTTCGGGTGGCAAAGCAGCTAAAAGTCCAACAGTGGATTGGCAAAAGTCCGTCTTCGGGTGGCAAAAGTCCAACAGTGGATTGGCAAAAGTCCATCTTCGGGTGGCAAAGCAGCCAAAAGTCCAACAGTGGATTGGCGAAAGGTCCATCTAAGGGTGGCATATTCCAAAAGTCCAACAGTGGATTGGCAAAAGTCCGTCTTCGGGTGGCACGAAGCTGCAAAGTCCACCAGTAGTCGTCTGGAATTGCATAAAAGACATTATTAAAGTCCACCAGCAGCGTGGCAAGCCAGTAGTCGTCTGGCGTCGTTCAAAAGACGTTATCAAAGTCCACCAGTAGTGTGGCAGGCCAGTAGTCGTCTGGAGTTGCATAAAAGACATTATTAAAGTCCACCAGTAGCGTGGCAAGCCAGTAGTCGTCTGGCATTGTATAAAAGACGTTATCAAAGTCCACCAGTAGCGTGGCAGGCCAGTAGTCGTCTGGAATTGCATAAAAGACATTGTTAAAGTTTACCAGTAATGCGGCGAGCCAGTAGTCGTCTGGTGTCGTTCAAAAGACAGATTCCTCCGACAACGTTTCATTGAAGATTCAATCCAGCAATGTCGGGGGGGGGGGGGGTTTCTTCTTCATCATCCAGAGCAAATTTTTGGTTATATTTGGTATTCAATCACTATATACCTTGAAAGTCCGAAAGCAATTGCTTTCAGGCATTCAGGTCTACAGCGCTTGAATAGGGGCAGCTGTAATACCCCAAAATTTGCTCTCCCCTTTTGGCATCATAGTTCAGCATTATCATATATCATATCATATCCATCTCATTAGCATTGCATTGCATTTAACATAGAAAAATGAAGCATAGCATTCCTCTTACCATCAAGGCATGTGATCAGGTGGAAGGTGGACAATCAAGGGATCATTCAAAGCACAAAAAGGTCAATCAAGTTGCCTCAAGGCGAGCCAAGAGGTCTTTCATGTCTCATACTATCTCAAGGGATCATCCACAACCTCAAGGAAGTGAGATTCAATGGGAGATTGAAGCACTACATCTTTCACTATGCAAGAGGTTCAAAAACTGAAGGAAAACCCTCAAAAGAGATAGCTCATTGATCCAAAATCATCCTCAAATGGTATATCTCATCATCCTTTAAGAGGATACACAACATACTCTGAGGAATTTGAAATTGAAGACTGCACATTTTTCTCCTAGGAGGTGGGCACCAAAACTAGGGTTTCCCATTAAATCAGGGAATCTTTGATTTTTTGGAAAAAACTTGATGTCATGGTATTCTACATGTTCTTAAGTGTATGTTTATGGAAAATTGCCTCTCAATTGGTTTAAGAAGTGGTTCAATTAGAAAAAAGATAAAAAATCAGGAAATTTGGGGCCAAGTCAAATAATCAGAAGAAAAAGTCAACTCTTGACTTTTTGAGCCCAAAATCATGAAATTCATGTTACATATGTCCAATGTACAAAATTTGGTCAAGAAACTCCAAAGGAATCATGAAAAAATCAAGATGTGGAAAGTTGCCATTTTTGGAAGAGGAAGGGTTACTAAAAATAGCAAGTTTTGGCCATTTTGCATCAGAGTTTGAACCAAGGCCATTTAAAATTGAAGCACCAAATGAAAATTCCACTCGGCCACAACAAAAGATCTTGTTTTAAGCTTCACATCCATATGTGGAACATCTCCATTGGATAAAAATTGAGTGAGATATGATTGATCAAAGTTTGAGCAAAGTAGGTCCAAAACTAGGTCATGACCAAGATTTTCAAGGCACGCGCGCAGTCATTTTCTCAAACACTTGGTGGGCCAAATGTATTGATCAATTACTCATGATTAGAGGCTTCAAATGGAAAATCTTTCAACATCAAAGTTGTTCCTCTATGTGAGATCTTCAAAGTTGGTGTTTATCAATTTTTCATCTGATCAAAGGTTAAGGAGTTATGATGGCTCAAAGAATGGTCATTGCAACTAAAATTTGACCAGGTCACAACCAGGTCATGCCACAAGTCTGCGCACCCATGTACCAGTTCTTGGCCTATCTGTTTAAGGTCATTTTTAGACATGTTTGAGACCTCATTCCACTTCAATTTCCAAATCAATATTGTGCTCCAATGCATCCTCTTTCCAATGAACCCATAAACTCCCTAATGCAGCCATTGAGTAGAGAGAAAAACCTCCACAAACTACCCTATGTTGGCATGGATACATTGACAGCATGTTGCATGATTTTGGTTCAAACACACCACAAACACTTCCTCACTTCAGTTTCCTCTTTCAACCAAGCACAAGTCAATTACACCTTGCACACTTGCTTTGGCATACATGAGAATGGAAAGAAATAAACGTGCTAAGCAAGTTTCTTCTACCACCAGCCGTGCCATTTCATTTCCCTCCTCACTTCCACCATAGCATGTCATGAGCCATCTTCACCATATCATCACACTCCCTAACTAACTTGACTCAGTTAGTTAGGGATGACTCAGTTAACCAACTTGACTCACCCTAACTCAACTCATTTAACCGTGGTTAGTTCACATTATAAATAAAAATCACCCTCTCAAATTTCAGTTTTTCAACTTCATTTCTCACACATTTCACTTCAGAAACTCTCTCTTCTACTCTCTCATTCTCTCTGAGTTTGCTTCTCCACGATTTCAACTCCATAGTTCTTCCATTGAGTGTGGTTGAATCAAGAACAACAAGAACAACTCCATTTTTGCAAGCTTAGCATCACTGCAATCTTCAATCTCCTTCATCTACTCGTGAATCATCAGCATTTATTTTGCTTAATATTGAAGCTCCAAGGTTGAAGAGCAAGTGTTCTCTCTGGTTTTCTCAAACTCCACAAGAACTGCAAGATCAGGTTCCAAAACTCACAAACTTTTCTCTCACGTTTTGTTGATTATTATGATGATTCCATGATGATATGAGCTCATTAGGAGCATTTCTCACTCCGGCTAGTTGATAGGCCTTGTAAAGGCTTAGATCCAAAAGTTAGGGCACATATTCATCCCCTCTGTTCTTGCTATGTGTGTATGTTTTGTTGTTTTTATGAGTATATTGTTAATCTACGTGAGTTGCTCTTCATTTTGGTATAGTTTTTGTGGAATTCTGGAAATTATGGAGTTGCAGACGGTGGTGCATGGCCGGAGAAGGTGACCGGAGGTCCCTCTCCGGCCGGTGATCATGTGTTAGGGTTTGGTTTGCAGTTTTAATCGTGACCGTGGATTTACTTGCATCGTGTGGTGTAGGATTGGCCAACGCATTAAAAAAGGTGTGCACCTCACGTGCTCCATTTCTGATTTCACTTAAACAAAATGTGGCGCAGTGCATGTTAGTAATTGTGTTCCCTCACGTGTGTGCATTGATCCTGCTTACTTTGACTACTGTTTGACCTTGACTTGATCCAATGGCCATGAGCGAGTCAATTTTGTTGACTGAGTGTACATGGTAGTTAGTGTGTGCTACGCGTAATTGGACCTATGGCAGATTGCTTTTCGCACCTCCTTTTTAAAAAAGCCCAAACACTTTGAACTGTTGGTTTACTATATTTGCACCCCACTCTTGTTTTCTATTTCCTTCTATTTTCTTTATTTTATGCACGTTTACTTTTTAATTTTTAAAAATATCAAATAGCATCATAAAATTCCACAAAAATTCATGAGTATCACTAAAACATTTAGGAAATTTTTGATGATTTTATTTTCTGATTTTATGACCTTTTTACCCCTGGTCCATAATTTTCTTTGAATTTCCATTTAGATGCATTCTAAGCATGATACATGAATTTGTTTAATTTTGTTCTTGCTCATTACTAACAATTTTGACATGATTCTTTTTGCATTGATTCACTAATACATTGAAGCATGTTAGAGGATTTTTGTTTGATTTTTTAGGTCACTTTATCACATGTCTTGATGCCTATATTTGCACCACTTTGCATGATGTTTCAATTTGACCTAATTGCTTTGTTTGAAGTCATTTTGCTCTGAATTTTTACATGCTATCTTGATGTATGATGCATTTCTGACCTAGACATTCCAATAATATGCTGGCATAATTTTCATGAATCCATTTGGTCTTTGTTTGATGCATTACATTGAAAGTATAATCCATGGCATGTCATTACAACTTTAGTGCATGTTTGCATGAATTCTTTTGTGCATATTTGTATGAGCATTTGCATAGTTGTGTGAGTCATTCATATGATATTATAGGTCTTTGATGCACATTATAGGTCATCTTTACATGTTCATTTCAATTTGAACTTTGTGCATCATTAACATGTATTGTTTGCACTTTCTTTTTGAACTTTCATTTCAATTCTTCTTATATTACTTCTTGAATGTCTTGAAGTTGATTCATAAATACTTTTGAGATGCTTATAAACCATTCTCCATTTAGTTTCAATTCTGGTTGTTGATTTACATGTTCCATTTATGCATGTCCTCTTCATTTCTCTCCATCTTTCATCTACCCCTTATTCTTGTAACATGTTTAAATGCTAATGGGTGATGATTATTGCTTATTCACTTGCACTTGTATGATGATATTCACTTGTTGTCCATATGATGCCCATTCTGGTTGTGGTTCTAGGATTTGTTTTCTCACTTAATTCTTTTGAGTTTTATGATGCATTACATGTTCTTTTACTTCTTATACTTCTTATACATGTTTACTAACCATGTAGGGGCTTTGGTAAGTTTCAATTGAGTGTGGATAAGGAATCCACATTCAACTTCTATCCTTTCTCTTTTACAATTCCATTTTGTGTTTTGCTAAGCACTTATGTGCTTTCTTTTAATAACTCATCACTTTCCCCTTGTGAATTACAATTCATCTTCTACTTTAGAAGTGAATTGTTTAATTCATTCTTTCTTTAGACTTTAGGTTGAAACCTCACAAACCTTAGGATCACTCCCTTAACTAATCAATTAGGATTGAGTCTTAGTCCATATAGATTTTTACCTTTATCCTCCCTTGAGTCTCTTTTCTCATCTCAAAGAAAATTCAAAATATCTAATAAAGGTAGGCACTTATTGCATTTAGGCCTTTCATATAAAGAAAAGATTATAAGGGGTCTTCTCTTATAATCTTAAGATGTGTAGCATATGGCCCATCTTAGGTCAAGGTGTTACATATTTGATCTTGTATGAGGGACTCAAATGCAATACTTGTTGAAGGTGCAAATAATAAAAAACACTTCTTCATTTCTTAATTAACAAAAACACTTAATAAACACAAGTATGCTAGTGTGTTTGAACCTTGATAATTGGAACTAAGTGTAAGGGTCTTCTTCACTCTTAGTGTGCTTTCTTACCCATTCCATCTTGGAATGTGAGAATGTACACATTCCAATGGCTAAGATCCAGATACACTGTCGTATGCAAACAAATCCAAAAACACTTCCTTCTAAAAGACAAAAAACAAACAATAACGTCTTTCCTTCGGGAATTCTTTTCTCATCTCACTCACTCTCAACGTATGAACGTGCTCCTACTCGTTCTCTTGCAAGATGGTAACGCACTCGGACCAGCGAGCCTGCAACACCTGAGCTAGAACGTAAGCCGTTCTCTAAAAAACACAGACAATCCATCCCTAGTGAGGGGAACTACGTCGCTCTGATTCTCATGTTCCCGATGAGATACGTAGGCAGTGGGGTAGGGCCCATTCGAGCACTTATTTTATTTTCCCTACATTTGTTTCTTCGTTTCTTTCCGTTCTCGTTCCTTTTCCTTTCCAGTAGCAGCGGAGCTCCAGTTTTCTACACCCTTTGATTGAAGCAAGCAAGCGTGGATCCCATCGGGTACGATGGACGCGTGGGGGTGCTAATACCTTCCTCTCGCGTAACCGACTCCCGAACCCATTTCTCTTGGTCGTAAGACCATGCTTTTCCTTTCTCTCAGGTTTATGCGGTGTTTCCTTTCCCTCTCATGGGATAAATACACATTGCTGGCGACTCTGTTTGGTGCCACTTTCGCGTTTGTACTAGGATGAAAATCCCGGGAGCGACAAGGTTGAACCGCCATTAACTAAGAAAGAACTAGCTGATTGGTTTGTAGACACTGTGAAACCAGAGTTCTATGAGAAAATGATTAGCAACATTGGCGCCAATTTCTCTGACATCATTGCAATTGGTATGAAAGTAGAGGCAGGTCTAAAAAGTGGAAAGGTGGCCAGTTCACCTAACAGTGCCACTAGTGCCAGTGTCAAGAGGTCTCCAGGAAATTTTCATAAGAAAAAGGAAGGCTAGACTAATGCCGTCATGACAGGGAAGAAGCAGAGTCCTAGTTGGAAGCGAGCTCTTTTCCAACCACAGTCAGGTCCCAGTTTTCCCCAACAGCCGGTTTATGCTTTACAATTCCCACAGCAACCATACGTGGCATCTGTTATGCCCGCCTTTAATTATCCGGCAGTGCAACAGGCTCCTGTTTCCCCGCCACAAAATCAATAGCACTGGCCAAAGAATCAGAACCAGAATTACCAACAGCAGCGGCGGCCAGCGCCACAGCAAAGTACACCTCAAAGGAGACAGGCAGTAACACCAAATTTTCCACCCATACCGATGACATATACAACATTGTATCCCTCTCTGGTAGAACAAGGGTTAGTTCTTACAAGGCCGTTGGGGCCACCCTCTGAAAAGTCTATGCAGTTCTATAACCCCAATGTAACATGTGCTTTCCATCAAGGAGGGGTAGGTCATGACTTAGAAGGATGTTTGGCATTGAAGAATCTAGTAAAGGGTCTGATAGAGAAAAATGTTTTGTCTTTCGTTAATAGCCAGCCAAATGTGAAAAGCAACCCTTTGCCAACCCATGGGTTAGCTAATGTTATTGAAGACGAGAATGACTAAGTATTAATCTCAGATGCAGCAAGTATTAAAACTCCCTTGAAAATGTTTCACGCCAAGTTGTTCCGCGCCGGTTTGGTCGAAGTTTACCATGACGTTTGTAAGGAGTGTGATGGTGGTAGTGAAGGATGTCAGTTGGCCCAGAATGATATTCAGCGTTTGATTAATGAAGGTTTCTTATAGGTTTTCAGGATGGAAGACAGAATAGCAGTGATTGAGCCAGTGTTCAACTTGCCAAAACAAGTACAGGTGTTTGATAAGGAAGAGTACATATCAGTAGTTCATGTGTTCAACAATCCAGGGGCAAATACTGTGAGTCCTGTTTTTAGATAATCAGTTCCAAGATTTAACAGGCCTGAAGCTGCTGCTCCTGTTAATCGTGCTAGGCAAATTAACTTCCCAAAACTAGTACCATTCAGGTTCAGAGGAACCAAAGCAGTGTCGTGGATTTATGAGGACATTACATGTGAAAGGAAGAAAGAAGAAATGATCCCAAGGAAAGAGGTGGGGGTCATGATAGAAGAACCGGTCCCAAGGAAAGAGGTGGGGGCTGATGGGAAGAACGTGTCTAATATAGTAGGAACATGAAGAATGATGAGGAGTGGAAGGATTTGTCCACCTGTGAACACAGAAACATCCAGAAAAGAAGGTGTTAGTCAGATACCTGCCAATGATAAGGGAAAAGAAGTAATTTCCAAGGAGGATGACGAAAAATTCCTTAGAATAACAAAAAGAAGTGATTACAGGATTGTGGATCAGCTCCATCAAACCCCGTCAAAGATTTCTGTTTTATCTCTGTTGATTAATTCACCAGATCACCGATCAGCACTGCAGAAGGTTTTGGCTCAGGCTTATGTAGCTCAAGATATCACCTCCGGGCAGTTTGATCACATTGTTGCTAACATTACCGCTTGCAATACACTCAGTTTCAGTGATGAAGAGTTAACCCAAGCAGGTCGGAAGCACAACCTCGCTCTACACATATCCATGACATGTCAGGAAGACACGTTGGCTAGAGTCCTTGTAGATACAGGATCTTCTCAGAATGTTTTACCAAAGATAACTCTTGATAAATTGGCGTACAAAGGAGGAATCATAAGACCCGCATCGTTAATTGTTAAAGCCTTTGATGGTTTGCGAAGATCTGTTATGGGGGAAATTGAGCTCCTAGTGTTGATTGGACCTCAGGAGTTTAATATTCTGTTTCAAATTCTAGACATCAATCCTGCCTATAGCTGTTTGCTCGGAAGACCTTGGATCCACGAAGTCGGTGCTGTAACCTCTACTTTACATCAGAAGATGAAATTCGTGGCCGATGAAAAGTTAGTCATCATACATGGTGAGGAAGATTTGATGGCTAGTAACCTATCCTCATTCCGTTACATTGAGGCTGACGAAGATGCATTGGAGACTTCTTTCCAAGCTTTGGAAATAGCTAATGTGGTTATGATCGACAATGAGAAGCCAGTAGTACCAGAGTATCCATATTTTGCTTCGTATAAGAGTATCCAGTCTGCCTTTCAGGAAGGCGTGCCTGCAGGTTGGGGCGAGGTCATCGAGATTGAGAAGAGGGACCGACACCAGGGGTTGGGTTACAGACCAACTCCAGAAGATGAGACTACTTCAAGAATGAGAAGAAGGACGAAAACGAAGACTGTACAGGAAATTTTTGTCAGGGATGGACATCAGGTCCACGCAATTATCGGAGGCGCTGAAGAACAAGAAGATATTGATCATCTGGTTTTTTGCCAAGAGGGTGCTTTGAGCAATTGGGAGCCTATAGAGATCCCAACTGTGTACCCGGAACCAGAGTAACTTGTTTTGATTTGTTGTTTTTATTTCCCTAGTCTTTCCCAAAGCTAGTGGATTATTTTGTACGGGCCTCCGTTTTCAATATTAATCAATGAAATGACTTTTTTTTGCAATTCTTGTTGTCTTTGCTTTACTGCATTCTGTTTCTAAAAAATGGCAATCTTTTCAAACAAAACATCTTCATCTTGCATGTTTGTGAACTGTTGTGCACTTTAATAATACAAGTCATTCTATTATGCAGAATGAATCGTAAACCCATTGTATTCAATGACCTTGCTATTACCATTGACTTTGACTCCCCTGTCTATCAAGCTAAGGAGGAGGAGGATTGTGAGGTACCCAAAGAGTTAGCAGATATGTGTGACTATTAGTATACAGATCTCCAGCCACATGAAGAGCAGGTGGATGTCATCAATCTTGGTTATGAGGAAGAGAAGAAAGAAGTTAAGACTGGGGCATCCCTAAAGCCAGAAACTAGACAACAGTTGATTTCACTACTTGAAGAGTATGTGGATGTGTTTGCTTGGTCTTACCAAGATATGCCCGGTTTAGATACAGATATTGTGGTTCATAAATTACCGCTCAAAACTGAGTGTCCGCCAGTAAAACAAAAGCTTCGCAGAAGTCATCCTGACATGGCCCTCAAAATCCGAGATGAAGTTAAGAGATAGTTGGATGCCAGATTTCTAGCAGTTTCCAAGTATCCAGAGTGGGTGGCCAATATTGTTCCTGTTATGAAAAAGAACGGAAAAGTACGAATGTGTGTGGACTACAGGGATCTTAACAAAGCTAGTCCCAAGGACGATTTCCCTCTACCACATATCGACACGTTGGTAGACAACACTGCCCGTTTTGCCATGTTCTCATTTATGGATGGTTTTTCAGGTTATAATCAGATTAGAATGGATCCAGCTGATATGGATAAAACCACCTTCATTACTCCACGGTGGACTTATTGTTATAAGGTTATGCCTTTTGGACTAAAGAACGCCGGGGGAACATACCAAAGGGCTATGGTGACTTTGTTTCACGATATGATCCACAAAGAGATAGAGGTGTATGTGGACGATATGATAGCCAAATATCAGAATGAAGAGGAACATGTAGATCATTTGCTGAAATTGTTCAAGAGACTTCGAAAATATCAGTTGAGGCTGAACCCTGCAAAGTGTACCTTTGGGGTCAGATCTGGGAAGTTATTAGGTTTCATTGTCAGCCAGAAGGGTATTGAAGTGGATCCGGATAAAGTACGAGAAATTCAAGAAATGCCAGCTCCGCGGACTGAATCTCAAGTCAGAGGATTTTTGGGTCGTTTGAATTACATCTCCCGGTTCATCTCCAACATGACTCCGATATGTGCACCAATTTTTAAGCTACTCCGTAAGAATCAGCCAGTAGAATGGAATGCTGAATGTCAACAGGCCTTCGAGAAGCTCAAAAGTTATCTCCAAGAACCTCCTGTTTTGGTTCCTCCAGTTCCTCGAAGACCCCTCTTTATGTATTTGACTGTTTTAGAAGAATCTATGGGCTGTGTTTTGGGGCAGCATGATGAGACTGGCCGAAAAGAGCATGCAATTTATTATCTGAGTAAGAAATTCGCAGACAGCAAAAGTCGCTACTCATTACTGGAAAAGACTTGTTGCGCTTTGGCTTGGGCCGCCAAACGCTTGAGGCAGTATCTGATTTGTCATACCACCCTTTTGATTTCCAATATGGATCCGATAAAGTACATTTTCGAGAAACCTGCTCAATCAGGCAACTTGCCCGTTGGCACATGTTATTATCTGAGTACGACATTCAGTATGTCACTCAAAAGGCCATTAAAGGAAGTGTTCTCTCAGAATATCTTGCTGATCAACCAGTTGAAGACTATGAACCACTCAAATTTGATTTCCCTGACGAGGATATTATGGCAGTGAAAGATGATGAAGAGTCAAGATCTACAAAAGATCCCAGGGCTGAGTACAGATGGAAGATGATGTTCGACGGTTCATCCAATTACAAGGGGCATGGAGTAGGTGTTGTTATAATTAATCCTGAAGGTGGCTACACCCCTTTTACAGCTAGGTTGGATTTTGGATGTACGAATAATATTGCTGAGTATGAAGCGTGCATTCTGGGTCTGGAAGCTGCAATCGATCTTGGAATCTATTTTCTTGAAGTAATGGGTGATTCCGCTCTGGTCGTTTATCAAATCAGAGGCGAGTGGGAGACAAAAGATGAGAAGCTTATCCCTTATCAGGCATATACTTCAGAGTTGGTTAAGTGTTTTGATGAGATAACTTTTTGCCATGTGCCACGTACTGAGAATCATGTGGCTGATGCTTTAGCAACGCTAGCTTCGATGTGGCAAGTTAGATTTATCAATGAAGATCCAGTAATCAGTATTGGAAGAAGGACTGAGCTGGCCTACTGCCAGGTTATTGAAGAAGAATCAGACGACAAACCTTGGTTTCATGACATTTTGAACTTCTTGAAGAATCAAGAATATCCGGCCAACGCCTCCGCTCTTGATAAGAAGACTCTGCGAAGATTGTCGGCCAAGTTCTTCATCAGCAACGGTATACTGTACAAAAGGAATCATGATATGGTTTTGTTAAGATGTGTCGATAAGAGAGAAGCAGATTTGTTGACCCATGATATTCATGAAGGAGCTTTTGGCACCCATGCCAATGGGCATGCCATGGTTAAGAAGATCTTGAGGGCTGGATACTACTGGTTGACTAACGAGACTGATTGCATCCAGTATGCTAGAAAATGCCATAAATGCCAGATTTATGCAGACAAAATGCATGTTCCTCCTACTCTGTTGAATGTGCTATCATCGCCCTGGTCGTTCTCTATGTGGGGCATTGATATGATTGGGGCAATTGAGCCTAAAGCGTCTAATGGGCATCGATTCATTTTGGTGGCTATAGATTACTTTACCAAGTGGGTGGAAGCCGCCTCTTATGCAAACGTAACTAAGCAAGTAGTTGCTCATTTTATTAAGAACAATATCATTTGTCGTTATGGGATTCCGAGCAGAATCATAACCGACAACGGAACCAATTTGAATAACAGAACCATGAAGGAGTTGTGTGATAACTTTAAAATTGAGCACCATAACTCTTCACCGTCTCGTCCGAAGATGAATGGAGCGGTTGAAGCTGCGAACAAGAATATCAAGAAAATCCTCCAGAAAATGGTCAAAACATACAAGGATTAGCATGAGATGTTTCCATATGCGCTACATGGATATAGAACGTCTGTCAGAACATCAACAGGGGCAACCCCTTTTTCGTTGGTATATGGAATGGATGTTGTCCTCCCTATAGAAGTGGAAATACCTTCGCTGAGAATATTGATGGAAACAAAGCTTGATGAAGCTGGGTGGATTCAAGAGAGATATGATCAGTTGAACTTAATTGATGAGAAGCGCCTGACAGCTACGTGTCATGGCCAGTTGTATCAGAAGAAGATGAAGAGAGCATTTGATAAAAAGGTCCGTACTCGCGAATTCCGAGTGGGCGAGTTGGTACATAAGAAGATTCTGCCGTCACAAAGAGATACCCGTGGGAAATGGGCACGTAATTATGAAGGTCCATATGTAGTCAAGATAGTGTTTTCAAGAGGATCTTTCTTCCTTACAACTATGGACGGTGAACAGCTTGCACTTCCTGTGAATGCTGATTCGGTGTGGAAGTATTATGCTTAAGACTAGGACACCTCTGTGATATCCAGGAATCCCCAGAGAAGCTCAAGTTAGCTATAGCTAGATTCCTTAGTCATTAGGGTTATTGGTCATTGAATACAATGTAACCTTTGATAAATTGCCATTTTGTTGCATTTGTAATATTTCATGGGACTCTGCTATTTGGCAAGTCACCATTTTTCAATGAATATCAGCTATTGAATCATCTCTTGTTTAAAACCCTATCATCTTTATTTCTGCAAAATTTCTTAGTCATTTTCACTTGATTTTTGAAAACGGAAATGTTGCAATTTCTAAAGAAAACACAAAGATAAACTAAGTTTTACTCTGGAATTAAGATATTTTGGAATCAATTTGTGCAAGAAGAGTTTAGCAGTACTATTCTTGGCTATCTCCAGTGGAAAGAAGATTATTTTGGGTATCTTTGATGTTTGGATTTCAGGGTGTTGGCTTGTGCTTCCTTTTCTTCTTTTCTGTTTTGTGTCATTCGCGTTGTTTCTAGCATATAGCTAAGCATATGCATTCCCCTTGCATCTTTGCATTTCTTTGTGCTCTGTTTTGCTTGTGGTCTTTTGTTGTGCCTGTCTTTATTTCCCTAGTGAGGTAAAGACATTTCTTGGTTTGCTTGGTGTCGTGCTTGTTCGGTCTTAACCTCTGCGCGCCAGATTTTAATCTTTAAAATATTTTTCTGTTCCCCAAGAAGTTTAACTTTAAAGGATTTTTAGAGCTGTTCTTGTTTGAATTGCGTCAAACTTGAACCTGTTCTTGTTTGAATCGTGTCAAACTTGAACTTGGACTTTGTTTGAATCGTGTCAAGCATTGTCTTAAATGTTCTTGTTTGAATCGTGTCAAACTTGAACTTGGACTTTGTTTGAATCGTGTCAAGCATTGTCTTCTGTATTCTCATTTGAATCGTGTCAAACTTGAACTTGGACTTTGTTTGAATCGTGTCAAGCATTGTCTTTTGTGTTCTCGTTTGAATCGTGTCAAACTTGAACTTGGACTTTGTTTGAATTGTGTCAAGCATTGTCTTCTGTGTTCTTGTTTGAATCACGTCAAACTTGAACCTGTTCTTGTTTGAATCGTGTCAAACTTGAACTTGGACTTTGTTTGAATTGTGTCAAGCATTGTGTTATGTGTTCTTGTTTGAATCGTGTCAAACTTGAACTTGGACTTTGTTTGAATCGTGTCAAGCATTGTCTTCTGTGTTCTCGTTTGAATCATGTCAGACTTGAACTTGGACTTTGTTTGAATCGTGTCAAGCATTGTCTTTTGTGTTCTCGTTTGAATCATGCCAAAATTGAACCTAGACTTTGTTTGAATCGTGTCAAGCATTATCTTATGTGTTCTTGTTTGAATCGTGTCAAACTTGAACTTGTTCTCGTTTAAATCGTGTCAAACTTGAATTGAACTTTGTTTGAATCGCGTCAAGCATTGACTTTTCTGTTCTCATTTGAATCGTGTCAAACCTGAACAGCGTCTTTGTTCGAATCGTGTCGGACACTGACCCCCTGTTTTAAAACCGTTCCTGTTCGAATCGTGTCGAACTTGAATTGGGACTTTGCTTGAATCGTGTCAAGCACTGTCTTTTGTTTTAAAACTATTCTTGTTCGAATCGTGTCGGACATTGAACCTCCTTATCTTGTTTCTTTACTAAAATTGATTTAAGCTAAGTTTCTTGGAATATTTCTTTATTCAAACTTTAAGACTCCTATCTGGTGCGCAGGGTTAGTCTCTGCTTTCCTGGCTCTTTCTGAAGATCTCATTTTGAACTCTTCAGTTTAAGACCCCCAGGAAGTCCTCGCCTGGTTGTTTGTCTCTTTTGGGCTGATCCTTGTTAATCATGTTGTTTTATTTCTGGTTTCGTGCCCAGAAAGAGTGTGGGTTTGTTTTGTCCCCAGTAGTCCATCTCCCTGGATCTTTCCCCAGTGGAGATTGTCTTTTGGTTTTTCCCCAGTGTTTCTTTGGAGTCTCCCCAGTGAGTCTCTTCTATTGGTTACCCTGTATCCCCCAGTAAGTCTTTGCTTGTGGATACTAGCTTTCGTCTTTCCCCGGCGAAGCTTTTCTTGTGTGTTTGCTTCCTGTTGTCCTTGGTGTCTGGTTTGTCTGCATTCTTTTGCATTCCTGGCATCATATCATCATTTTAGAAGTTCATGGCATGTCAGCATTTGCATGTTTATTGCTTGTCCTTAGCATTAGCATTCCATCTAAGGGCAAAATTTTTGGTTTGCTATATTTAAATACCTTTCACCTCGATGCCTCTGGAATCTCCGTTCCTCGTGCCTTCTGGTGAAGCTATTTAAATAGGGGCAACTGTTATACCCTAAATTTTTACCCTTAGATGTCATCCAGTTCTTGTGCATCTTAGGAGCATCTCTGCATTGTTTGAGCTAATCCATGTCTTGTAGTTTGTTTCTTTGTGTTCAACTTAGGTTTACATATCACCATGGAGCTCCACAAGTGGTTTGAAGCAAGTCAAGTCAACAGAAAACCTCCAGTGCAAGGGCTGTGGAATCAGGGTTTCCACTGAAGAAGTTACTAAGGGATTGGCTCTATCAAGCTAAGATTTGTGTGGTTCACTTGCCATATGAAGTTATCTACACTCAAAAGACATCATCCAACAAGAATTCAAGGTCTATACATCCTCAATAAGAGAAGATTGAGCCTCAGCCTCACTGTGCCTCCAAACTAGGGTTTCTGTGGCACTTATCAGTCAACAGCTTTGATCTTCATCAAGATGGACTTCTAAGCCCTAATTCTTGGTGTTATTGGTTTATCAACATCCTTAAGGAGTCTCCTAAGACCTTTAGATGAGAAGGAAGAAGCAAGATCACAGGATCTAACCTCAGTGCATTCACAGTCCAATTTAGGGTTTGACTGAAGCCCTAATCTTTTGGAATTTTGGATCAATTGAAGAATTATTGGTTCCAATCATCATATTTTGTCTCATGGAGTATACAAAGTATTTATATCAAGTTTCATGAGGTGTCTTGCAAGGGAAGTAGGGTTTTGACCAAGGAAGGTGTCATTTGTGAGATTTTCCCCTAATAGCCTATTTTAAAAGGACCATAACTCCTAAACTACACATCCAATTGGAGTGGTTCAAAGCTCATTGGAAAGCTCTTTCCAAGATCTTCAATTTGTTCAATATGAAGTTTTGTCTGTAAATGCTTGTATTTTGAGTTATGGAGCTTACAAGGCATTTTGACCAACACTTGGAAAATTTTTCAGCTTGTTTCATCACTCTTTTTTCTCAACTTTGTGGCCACTTTTGACTCCTTTCCATTTGGATTCAGGTCTCAAGTCCCAAATGAAAGTTGTAGAGCTTGTTGAGAGCTTTTCAACCATATGTGGAATGTCTCAAGGGGATAAACCATTCTCAAGTTATGAATTGTTTAAGAAGGGCACTTGAAATTGTTAAAACTCAACACTTAGAAATTTTTCTAAGTTCTTTTGGAAAGTTTTGAGGACATGTTTTGTGGCCACTTTTCTACCATTTCAAGGCATCATTTCAACAATCTTCTAACATCAAACTTGCAGTATCATCCAAGAGCTTTCATTTGAACCTATGAGCATGAAAAATGGATCATTAATTTGTGAGATATGATTTTAACAATATGGCCACACGAAAATGGTTGTTGCACCAAGAACACCATCTTTTATTTTGAATTTCGTTTCCCTCCTTTCAAGTACAACCTGCAGAACTACTCACTACCTTTTCCAACATCTTTTCACCCTCAAAGCATGCTGCAAAGTGTGGTTGCTTTTGTACTCTTTGTCAACATCTACAAGATACCTTAACACATTTCCTTTGTACACTACATTGAACCAAAGGACACAAGCCAAACAACTTTTCTTTCTGACTCATTTGGCCTCAAAAGAGAGGATCTCACGCGGCTCCAAGTGCTCAGATAACAACAACCACATCTCCAAATCTCTTCTTGATTTTTCTCTCCAAAATAAACTTTTAGCACATTGGACATACACTCTCTTGGACCAGCTGGTTTCCCTATAAAAGGGGCCTTCCTCCACTTCATTTCCACACACATAATCACTACAACATTACTAAAACTACTCTGAAAGTGTTGTCTTTGGAGCACGAGCTAGCTAGGAAGGAGAGTAGTCTTACAAACTTGCGTGGAAGAGAGGTAAATTTTCTCGAGCTCTCTTTTGCCATGCTCTTTATATTATGTAAACTACATTACATTCGTGTAGATCATCCATATTGTTGTTTTATGCTTAAAGTGCTTGCCATATATCATGTTATTATGAGCTTCATGATGAGTTTGATAAAACTCTAAGTGGCTGCCCTATTATTTTAATCACGTGTGCTTGTGTTAAATATTGTTGGTTGGTTTGGTCTTGAGCTCGTATGGTTGAGAATACATGTTCATATGATGCTTATTGTTTTGATGTTGTGAGTACCAATCTTTAATCTATGTTAGAGACTGTTTTAGTTTTGGTTTTGAACACTAAGGTTTTGTTCCTTTTGAACTTGTTTGATAGATGTTAGTATGTTAGTATTGTTCAAGATGATAATCGTGTACACATGTTTGCCAACCTATCTTGAAACACCTAATATATCTCCACAATCATAATGTGTGCCAGCTTCTTTTTCATTCTGTTAAGGTTTATGGATGTGCACAACATCATTATGATATGCCATAATGTTAAAACTTGTAGACATGATGGTTTAGAATGCATAAGGTAACGAATGTCGTGAGGTTGTGTCAGAATTGTTCTTGCTCTGTGGCATTATATGTATGATGTTTGTTGTGATGTATGAGACCTGCTGTTTAGGTACCCTAGGTGTTGTTTTGTCGTGTGACATTGGTGCTCATGTATTTGGTAATATGAATCTTGATAGCATGTTAGTTGAGTCTGTAATATGAATAAGTCCTATGTTTGGTAATCATATCTGAGTTTTAAGCTGATAATGTTGATATGATGTTGTATTATGTAAACAGTAAGTACCTTTTCTATGTGCAGTAACGTGTTTGTTTTGTGAATGCATTATGTGCTTACCGTTTATGTGGTGTTATACATGTTTGATATGATGTGCATGCTTGTTATTGTTTGGGGCTCATGTTATCATGATATGCTAGAGTTCTTCATTGAGGATTTGTTCTAATACTGCCGTGACCATATGAAGCTATTCTTTTTATGCATCTGTGTTGTTTTGAAGTTTACCTTAAACTGTTGGTTTGGAAGTATGCTGAAAGCTTTGGTTTTGTTTTCCATCTCATGAGTATTGTAACTTCTTCCTACTTGTTTATCGTTTGAGTGAGTCCTGAAGGTCTCTTTCATATCATATGCTTGTTAAGTTTGAAATATGTTTGTTGGTCTTGTCGCGAACGACTGAAGTGTTTTTCCTTCTCAACTGTTTTCATATTTAGAACATTGGATTTTCGTCTTGTTTTTTTCATAATATGATTACTAAGCTGTTAGATTTTGGCGCCATGGTGTTCTATTCGAAGAGTACTCCACTTTAGTTTTTATTTCACATTGATCAGTTGAGTTTTGGTTAAGTTAGGATGGTTGGAATTTGAACGTGTGTGTTTGGTATGAGATACGTTGTTGTTTTGCATTCTGCATGTGTTTTTATTTCATGCGTGGGTTACTTTTATGATAGCAGCATATGGTTTTGCATTGTTATTCTTCCATGCGCAGTATTAATTGGTGGTTGTTGTTATTTTTTCTGTTAGTGAATTGTCTCATGACCAATTAGCACACGTACTACACGCTACTGTATGCGTTGTTGTTTTATTTTATACATTTTTAATACTTTGTTTGGTTTATTAATTAATGGAAGCGTATTATAACCGGATGAACACGCCGTCCCAACGGCCACACACATGCACTAAAAACGCCTATTCACTTGCCATGCCTGGGTTCGATCCTTGGATCAACCCTTTTACTTTTTCTTGTTATTTTTCGCCTGTTGCCTTGCCTTCCTCCAACCTGGGCCTTGCGCCCCATGTTATTATCCACACCCTTCATATTTGGGCCTATTTATTTCCTTTGTTTTTTTAACTGAACTAAAATACTCTCACACCCCCCTGCGTTCTAATCTTTTATCTTTCTTGTTATCTTATTTTATTTTATTTTTGCCTAATGTTTATTAAATGTTAATTTGCTCATTAATTATTTTTGTGTTTAATTAATTAATATGTGATATGTTTTATTAATTGTAAATTAATTATTAATTATTTTTATTGGCCTTTAATTCTAATTATCAATTATATCTCAATGCATGTTAATTCTAATTGTGCTAATTGTTAATTTTTTACTAATTGTTAACTCTAATTTTATCAAATTGTATTAATGGTGCGGTCTGTTTTTTAACCATGTTGTTAATTCTTGAATTATCAATTCATGTCTTAATTTTGAGATTTTCAATATGTGGTTAAATGTTAATGTTAATTATCCATGTGTAATTAATTTTTAATTACCTTGTGTGTTGTAATTGTTAATTCTAATTGCCTTGCCAATTAATTATCAATTGTTGTTTCAAATATTAATATCAACTATGAGTATTTTTCTTGACATGTTATATTATTAAATTGACTTGTTTAATTCTTAAGATAATATATCCATGTTGATTGGCCATATGCTTGACTTTTATATGAATATTATCCTTCTTTAAATATCATCTTTTATATCACTTCTCTATGTTTGTCTTCATAAAGATTGAAGCATATTGATTTGTTCTTGTATATGATTCCTATATGTTTGTCTTCTTAAAGATTGAAGCATATTTGATGTACTCTTTTAATCATGTTCATCCTATCCATATCTTTGTCATAAACATATTGCCATCCTCATGCTTATGTTGTTTTATCTATTATATCAATGTCCTATCTTATATCATGTCTTATTTATTGTTATTATCAACTGTTTTTCCCCCATTCCAAAGGAAGGTGAATAGGGTTGACTCTTAAAGTCATAGCCCCCATCTTAACCTAAGCAACCTCTTAGGAAGAAACCTTGTTTCTTGGCCTCATCAAGGGCCATGAAATCACAACTAGCTTTAGGAAGAGTTCTTCAACTCTTAGTGATATTCATCCTAATGAATTTATCACTTCCCCTATTGACTAAACTTCAACATAGGTCCATTTCAACTAGATTTAGAGAGTTCCTAAACTCTACAATGAGCTTGTACTCATTTCCCCTCTGAATATTGACCATAGTCAATCATTCAGTAGAAGTAGAACTACGCATACTCTGATTCTATTCCCGAGGATACGTAGGCGTAAAGTGCGATGCTTTATTGAGTATACTTAGATACTAACCCCTAGGGTTTTCAACCTTTAGCATAGAACCTTTAGCAAACATAAGATAACTTAAGCAAGAGGTTCCCGTAGAGTACTACGGACGTTTAGGGTGCTAATACCTTCCCTAGGCGTAACCATCCCCCGAACCTTAGATCTTTCCCTTTAGGTTTTTCTAACGATCTTGAACCTTTCCTTTGGATAAATCAAAGTCGGTTGTAAAAGAAACTGATGCAAATTAATTAATAATTTGTTATCTGATTTTCACCGCAACAATTTGTGTTCCCAATTTTAATCTCAACTAACCTTGCTTAATCGGTAAGTTGCGTTATTTATGACCGTATGCTTAATCCGGCAACAGGAACATATTTCTCATAATATCAATCACGCTTGTTGACTGATATTGTTATCAAATAGGATAGAAAATCCGCTTAGGGAATTATAATATTGGCAGTCGATGATAAGTAGATCCCGACACGGTGAATCCGTTTGTTTTATAATCACTTATTTTAATAATCATTTTTTTCTGCTTTGTTCTCTTGAATCGATAACAAACCCCCCCATATTCGTTACTACTGTTGGTTAATAAATCAAAAATCCTTGCGATACGACTCAAGTTATTGTCGCTTTACTACAGTTTTGAAAATCACTCATTTTGATCCGTGCGTGACAGCAGATCATCCTATCATGATATGCCAGGGTTGGATACCAGCATCGGGGAACATCATCTACCGTTAAGATCAGAATGTTCACCGGTAAAACAAAAACTAAGACGGACTCATCCAGACATGGCCATCAAAATCAAAGAGGAAGTACAGAAACAGATTGACACGGGTTTCCTCTCCACATCAGAATATCCTCAATGGTTAGCCAACATAGTACCAGTTCCGAAAAAGGACGGAAAGGTCAGAATGTGTGTAGACTACAGGGATCTGAACAAAGCAAGTCCAAAGGACGACTTTCCCTTACACCACATTGACATGCTGGTAGATAGTACAACAAAGTTCAAAGTATTCTCCTTCATGGATGGATTCTCGGGCTATAATTAAATCAAAATGGTGCCGAAAGATATGGAGAAAACTTCGTTCATCACCCCATGGGGCACATTTTGTTACAAGGTAATGTCGTTCGGTTTGAAGAACGCCGGGGAAACCTATCAACGGGCCATGACTACTCTGTTTCACGACATGATACACAAAGAAATAGAAGTGTATGTCGATGACATGATTGCCAAATCTAAAACAGAGGAGGAGCATGTGACCCACCTGTCAAAGCTATTTGAGCGGCTGAGAAAGTACAAACTCCGCTTGAATCCTAATAAGTGCACATTTGGTGTCCGTTCCGGGAAACTTTTAGGGTTCATCGTCAGCCAGAGAGGAATTGAGGTTGATCCTGACAAGGTCAAGGCCATTCAAGAAATGCCTTCTCCAAAGACTAAAAAACAAATCAGGGGATTCCTGGGACGTCTGAATTACATTTCTAGATTTATATTCCTCATGACAGCGACATGCGCGCCAATTTTCAAATTACTAAAACAGAATCAGGAATGCGTTTGGACAGAAGACTGCCAAACCTCCTTCGACATTATCAAAGAATACCTGTTGAACCCACCGATTCTATCACCTCCAGTGGAAGGAAAGACCACTGATCATATACCTAACAGTCTTGGAAGACTCGATGGGTTGTGTACTTGGCCAACAAGATGAAACAAAAAGAAAAGAGTTTGCCATCTACTATTTGAGCAAAAAATTCACCGACTGTGAGACTCGGTACACTATGCTTGAGAAAACTTGCTGTGCTTTGGCTTGGGCAGCCAAACGTCTTCGCCAATATATGATTCGTCACACTACTTGGTTAATCTCCGAAATGGATCCGATGAAGTACGTGTTTGAAAAGCCTGCTCTCACGGGAAGGATAGCCCGTTGGCAGATATTGTTATCAGAATACGACATAGAGTACCACGCTTAGAAAGTCGTCAAAGGAAGTGTTTTAGCCAATCATTTGGCTCATCAACCGATTGACGATCAGGAATCAGTTGGATTTGACTTCCCAGACAAAGATGTCATGTACTTGAAAATGAAAGATTGCGATGAACCACTACCCAGTGAAGGGCCAAAACCAGGTTCCCAATGGGGACTTATCTTTGATGGAGCTGTCAATCATTATAGGAACAGAATTGGGGCAGTCATCATAACACCTCAGGGTACCCACATTCCTTTCACTCCCCGATTAACGTTCAAGTGTACAAACAACGAGGCCGAATACGAAGCTTGTATCATGGGTCTCGAAGAAGCGATCGACTTAAGGATCTAGAACTTGAATGTTTATGGCAACTCAACCCTGGTTATCAATCAGATCAAAAGAGATTGGAACACATACCAATCAGGACTGATTCCTTACAAAGACTACGCAAGAAGATTGTTACCATTCTTCAGCAGAATCGAGTTTCATCACATCCCTCGTGAGAAAAATCACATGGCTGATGCATTAGCCACTCTCTCTTCCATGATTAGTGTAGGTCAATGGAACGACATACCTAAGATCGACATAATGTGCCCTGAACGGCCCGCTTACATCTTCACGATTGAAGCAGTCATAGACGACAAACCTTGGTATCATGATATTAAATGCTTTCTTTAGAAACATGAGTACCCACCTGGGACAATAAGGAAAGACAGAAAGACCCTCATAAGGCTAGCAGCCAGCTTTTTCTTGAGCGGTGATAGCCTCAACAAGAAAAACTTTGACATGGTCTTGCTCCAATGCGTAGACAGACCAGAAGCAAGCATGCTGATAAAAGAAATTCACGAATGATCCTTTGGTACTCATGCCAATGGACACACAATGGCTAGAAAAATTCTGAGGGCAGGGTACTATTGGTTGACGATGGAATCCGACTGCTACAAGTACATGAGGAGATGTCACAAGTGTCAGATATACTCAGACAAAATCCATGTACCGCCAACACATCTCAAAGTTCTCTCCTCCCCATGGCCTTTTTCTATATGGGGAATCGACATGATTGGCATGATTGAACCCAAGGCTTCAAATGGACATCGGTTCATCCTGGTAGCCATTGATTACTTCACCAAGTGGGTCGAAGCAGCGTCGTACGCCAATGTAACCCGACAGGTGGTAGTCCATTTCATCAAAAACAATCTCATCTGCCGTTATGGTGTTCCAAGCCATATCATTACGGATAATGGATCTAACTTGAACAACAAGATGATGAAAGAATTATGCGTTGAGTTCAAGATTAAACACCATAACTCATCTCCCTACCGACCCAAGATGAACGGAGCGGTAGAAGCGGCTAACAAGAACATCAAGAAGATTGTTCAGAAGATGGTTGTAACCTACAAAGATTGGCATGAGATGCTACCCTTTGTTCTTCACGGTTATCGCACATTTTTCCGCACTTCAATGGGGGCAACCCCTTTCTCTCTAGTATATGACATGGAAGCAGTCCTTCCCGTAGAAGTAGAAATCCCATCAATCCGGGTATTGATGGAAGCTAAGCTAACAGAAGCTGAATGGTGTCAAAGTCGACACGACGAACTAAATCTGATCGAAGAAAAACAAATAACAGCTCTATCCCGCGGTCAGTTTTATCAGAAAAGGATGAAGAAGGCGTTCGACAAAAAGGTTCGACCTCACGTCTTTAGAAAAGGAGACCTCGTGCTCAAGAAGATACAGTCATTTATCACTGATTCCCGGGGCAAATGGATTTCGAATTATGATGGCCCCTATGTGGTCAAGAAAGCTTTCTCAGGCGGTGCCTTGAGACTCGCAACCATGGACGGAGAGGAATTTTCCTACCCCACAAATGTTGACGTAGTCAAGAAATACTTCGCCAAAAAAAAAGCGTCTCGGTGGATTGAAAACCCGAAAGGGCAGTCCAGGCAAAAATTAGATACATAATAAAAAACCATCCCGATAGATTGGAAATCTCAAAGTGTAATCCAGGCAAAAGTTAGGGATAATGGCAAGTAACTACAAAGGGGCAAATCCCTCAGCAGCAGTTACACCATCCATCGGAAAAAACTCCAGTCTAGGTCATCTTCGACGGAAGCTTAGGATGCCCAGAATTCAAAGTTGGTAGAAGGATAGCGGTCGTTATGTTTTGATGTATCCCTTTTCCCTTAAATTACCATTTTCTAATTTTGTAAATACTCTATGAAATCACGCGTTTGGGCTGATTTCCATCCTATCAATAAAATTCAAGCCTTAGTGCTTTTGTTTGCAATTCTTATTTGTTTTAGCTTTACAGAACGACATTTTAATATGAATAACGATTCTTGAAATAAAACAAAAATGAATTTACTTGTCAAACTTTTTCTGCTTTTAAAATAAAGATGACAATTTCTTTTGACTGTTGAACATCGAAAGAACATCGATCGCTTCTCCAGAAGTAATCAAACCTCAAAGTGCAGGATCAAAGTACTCCTTCTAAACCAGGATGCCTGAAGGAAGAATCAACTGTTCAGAGACCGTGTTTCATCTGATATCCCCGGCAGAGTTCTTATCTCCTAAGCCCGACCAACGTTGTTCCCCACAGGAACTATCTCTCCTAAGCAAGGCAAAATTGCTATTTTGAACCGAAGATACCTCTTCATCCCCTGCAGTGGCCGAGTATCCAGTCGTGTTCATCTATTAGTCTGTATGTCGCATCAGTTTTGTCAGCATATACATAGATACATCATGCATTATTGATTCATACTCATATTCATATTGCATCACTATCACTCTAGTCAGTATTGTCCCCTAGTGATAAAAGTCCTCTCAATCGAGTTGTCAAATCTTTCTTCATCAGGAAGTGCTTCGCCCAAGCAATCTCTCCTCTAGTTTATTTTTGGGTTGGAGTTGGTCCTTGACCACTTTGATAACTTGAACCTCTGAAAAAGCAAGAAGACCTTCGACAAATGTCACTCTTCGATGATATCTTTGCTTTCCCAGATTAAGGAAAATCCCCAGAGAAAGCCCCTCAAAATTGGATCACATCACATGGCATTTCTCCAAGAAGATCTTGAAGAAAAGTATGATGTAATATCCCCAAGCAGGAAACAGCCTCTCAAGAGACTCGTTTTCCCCAGTAGAGTCAACAAATGGCGTCTCCAATAGAGAAGTTTGTACACCTCTACCGCTTAGACAAATGGGTTTCCCCAGCAAGTCAGACATCAAAACTTTTTCCCATCAAATGGCATCTTCCCGGGAAAATTCGGCGAGAAGTTTGAGGAAAACCGCTACGAATAGCGTCCCTTGTCAAGAAAGTTTATTGACAAAAGAAACTGAGACCAGTTCCTTGTAGGAAACCAGGATCGAGGGGAAGTTTATATAAGAAACTGAGACCAGTTCCTTGGTAGGAAAACATGATCGAGGGGAAGTTTATATCGGAAACTAAGACCAGTTCCTTGGTAGGAAACCAGGATCGAGGGGAAGTTTATATCAGAAACTGAGACCAGTTCCTTGGTAGGAAACCAGGATCGAGGGGAAGTTTATATCAGAAATTGAGACCAGTTCCTTAGCTCAAAACCAGGATCGAGGGGAAGTTTCTACCTTTTCTAAGCATAATTGCTTAACAAAAGAAGATGGATGAGCCAACTACCATTCATAACCACCGTTAAAATTTTGGGTATTCCGATATTTAATCCTCTTGCACCCCGAATGCCCGAATACCGGCGCGATTCACACCTTCGGGTCCAAGAAGATTAAATAGGGGCATCTGTCATACCCCAAATTTTGACCACTAAGATTTCCCATCATTGTGAAAATCATCATCACAATATGGATGTACCTTCATGCCTCATCAATCTCCTCAAGGATTGTTGACCATTCACTACAATCAAAGATTAGGGTTTTTGAGCCCTCTCAGAGCACTCAGACAAAGGATCAATCAAGAAATGACATGATCTCCAACTTGTATAACCTATTAAACACCCACAAAGGATCAAGAGGACTCCCCCATCAAGAATCAAGCACAGGATTGCAACATTCCAAGTGGATTAAGCCTCATGATCGCCATTGTCACCAAATTCGGGTTTTGGTCGACCAGGGCCTCCAGATGAAAATTTTAATCTGGGCATGAGCCAATGCTTCAAAGCACAACCCAAGATACTCCAAGGGACCTCATGTACCCAATCATCAAGTCAATTTAGCCTCAGGGGATGCATTTACCAAAAATCAGGAATCAGGGTTTCTTGACCTAATTCACCCCTAAGTTGACTTTTGGGACAAAACATGAGCCAAGACCTCAAGACATGATTTGAGGGTCTCCAATACACCACATTGATCCATTTGCAACAATGGATTGATTCAAGAAGCTTGATCAACGAGTTTCAATTTCATCAGGACCACAATTAGGGTTTCGAGGGAAAAGTCAACTGTACCTTTGACTTTTGACCTGGACATGCTCCCAAACCTTGGGACATGATTCACTACACCCTATAACACCTATGGAACATATCCATTAGGTTTGATTTAGGTCAAGGACTTGGTTTCACCAAGGATCGCGCAGTTTGGAATTCATCTGATAAAAAGTCAACTGTGCACAAAAGTCAAGTTTAACTTTTTGGAATTTTTCATAATTATGGTTCCTTGACCCAAAAAAAATGTTAATATGTGACTTGAATCATAATTCATCAAGAAAATTCAAAGAAAGTGGGATAACTTGTAAAAGGGGTAACCATAAAAACAGAATTATTCTAAGTTATGGAACAAAGTGGCTAGGGTACCAACTTCCAAGGACCATAACTTGAGATCCAAGCAACCATTTTGGATGATCCAAAGATGGATTTGTAGCTCTCATGGCATACTTTAAAAGTGTCAACTACATCTCATTCCAATTCCTCTTGGATTTTCAATCATGGAGTGGTCAAAATGGCTAAAAACATGAAAATGACATTTTTCCAACAATTAGTGAAATTTTCACTAATTCAGAATCTGCCTTACTTTTTCCAAAATGTATGGACATTTTTCACCTTGATCCAAGTCAAACCAGGTCTAAGGGTGGACATCAAAGTCAAAGTATGCCATGAGGGCTTTCTAACAAGTACCAGATCATCTCCAAATTCCATTTGAGCAAGGAGATACAACCCTTGAAACATAGCATCATGAACTGTCTTTTCCAAGACAGATTTCGCAGATTTGATGCATTTTGCTCGATTTGATCAAATCAGACAAAACCAAGCCTTGTCATCATTTTGGACACATCTGAGGATCAAATCCAAGGGGGATGATCGGATCTCCAAGCCTCATAAGTCCATGAATCTACAAGTAGCATGCCAAATCTAAAAAAGCCTAAAAGAGGCCAAGACCCCAATTTTGTTACCAAGCATTCAATGGATGCACCAAGCTGGCATGAACTGAGCCTATTCCAACTGAATGAGTCAAGGATAAGCTCTGAACCAAAGAACCATAGGCCTGGGCTCTAAAGTCTAGTCAATGGCAAGAGGAGACTTGAGATTCCAAAGTGATCTAATTGGCCAAAGGCCTGCTGCAGCCACCATTCACTATTGCTTGCAAAATAAACTTGCTCTATTATAAATAGAGCTCATTTGTGCTCAGTTTGAGTACACCAAAACAACCAAACTGATGCTTTCCTCAAAATCCCTCTCTTTAGGCCAAAATGCCTTGTTTTGCAAGGTATCTCTGAGTTTTTGAGTTAGAGAGCATTTCCATCACAGCTCATGATCCAAACTCATCCAATATGTCATATCTAAGCTGTCCAAACTCACATATGTGACCTGTAACACCAAAATCACAAAGTCCCCTCTCAAAACCTCAAAATTGGACTTTTCTGCATTTTTCAAGCCATGCCTTGATTCAGTCACTTTCAAAACCAGATAAGACCTCAGACACACTCCAAGTATCATCCTTGAACTGTCCCAAATGGTTCCCTACATCTGGAACACCATTTGAGAGAGTTGCCATATTGGTCACTTTTGCCCCTTTTGCTAGAAAAAGCTCAAACTTTTTCCTGAGGATTCCAGCTGTTGGTGATCATTCTAAAAGCTTCTAAGGGATCAATTGAGAGTGTCTAAAGCATCAAATTACTTCTGGCACAAGAAACTTGGCAGATTGCATAAGGAGCTCCAAGAGGTAAGTGCATCCTCACTTAAACTATCTAAAATATGCATTGCTTTGAAGTCCACTGATCATAAACATCTCATACATGCTATATATGTTGTGTTTGAATCAATTTTCCATGTAATTTTTGCTTGTATCATGTGTTAGTATAGAAAATGCAATTATAGGCCTATTTCAAGAACACTATCGGGTTTTTAAATAGGAGCCTCATTTGAAAAAACCACCACCACCATTGGAGTCCTAGGGAAATTCTAGGTCAGATGCATATAAATTTTGTCCCAATCCATGGAGAAATGAGAATGTTATGGCCTTTACATTTTTGGTCCAAAACCTTGCCTTGCCTTGCCTTGGCCAGGCCTAAAACAAGGCATGCCTTTTGTATTTCTAGGTTGGGTTTGATACACGGATGTATCACCACCTTAGTGGTAGAAGGCGCACGCTGCAACCTAGAGGTCTGGGGTTCAAATCCCCCTCGCCCCAGACCCCTTTTTAATACTTTTTCCACTTTTTAAATATTTTTCATATTATTTTTAATGATTTGAAAAATTAATTTCTCTCTCAATTTTAATTATTTTTTATTGGTTCTTTTTGCATAAAATCACAAAAATGTTAAAATATTCTATTCCACTAAAAAATCCTATTTATATTATTTATTTAATGTAATTAGAATTTTTGGATTTAATTTCATTGTAATTGTTTTTAAACATATTTTAAATGAAGTTCTCACTTTGATCTTTCAAAATCAATTGAATTTTAAGCTTTCATCTGATTAAAACTTGATTTTTAAAAATATTTTCCAAAATGTGCAACTTGTTTTTTAATATAATTGATATTTTATCATTTATTATTTAAATTACCTTTGAAAAATACCATTTTTATTCAAAATTAGGGTTTCTTCCCGATTTTAAATTCTCAAACACACATGGGCCTCTTGATAGAGTGTAAGTCCCATCCCTTTTGTACATAAACAATTTTGGACCTCAAACATTGTATAAGTCCCTCTGCGTTAAAAAAGAATCTAGGTGTGATCGCCATTTCAAACGAAAAATCATCTGGGCCTACCCTCGTGTTGTAAGTCCCATTTCTTTTCTTTAAATAGTCTTTGGGCCTCTCCTTGAGTTGTAGGACCCAACCCTTTTGTAAATAAACCATTTTGGGCCTCAGTCGTTGTATAAGTCCTGACACGATATTCAAAACAACGGTGCGTTCACTGTTAAAACCGTGGGCCTCTCCTTGAGTATAAGCCCCAACGATCTTCTCTAAACAATTCCCTTTTGATTTAGATTCAAATATATATGTTGTTATCAAAACTTTATTTAATTTCTTTGAACAACTAACAATACAACATGGAAGCTTGCTCGCCTGTAAGTTTTAAACAGCTTTGATTTACTGGCTTTAATATATATAACTGTATTGTGGGAAGCTGCGCACGGTTAGTCTTCTTTCATTCTTTTAAATACATGTCAAATATATATAACTGTATTGTGGGAAGCTGCGCATGGTTAGTCTTCTTTCATATCCTTTTAAAATACTCGCCATATATCAACTGTATATATACTAGTATAGTTATTTAGAGTTTTCCCCGGTAACTAGGTCTAGAACTAGGTAAAGCCATGTTGGTCACTCTTGAAATACAAACAAAACTAGATCCCCATAGGATTATCGGATACAGTCTTGCCTCCTCTTGGGCTTATACAATATGGAACAAAGAGAAAGGTTGTATTCTTCGTGAACCTTTTATCAGACTGTCACCCTTCGAAATTGTCAAAGAAATTCTACTCCCCATAGGTGATCAATTCTCGGTGAATGGCATCTCTTGAGTTTCTTCAAACCTCGAACTTTCATTAAATGATCTCTTCTCGGTGAAATGCATTTCTTGAACTTCTCTCGGTTTGAGACCCACGGGCTTCCTAAAAGCATCCCCGCCTCCTCTTGGGCTTTGTACAAGGACCCTTCGGCTTCTTAGAAGTTCTCTTTCCTTCTCTTGGGCTTAATACAAGGACCCTGATGACCTCTTAAAGGTATAAGACAGAACTTAGTCATCCTTTGCTAGAGCAGTCTTTCCAGTGTCAAAACTCCGACCATTTTAGGGTTGATTCTCATCCCTTAAGTGCCCGTGCCTCCTCTTGGGCATCGTACAAAAAAGAAAACTCTTCCACACCAGTAGACTTAGACAGTCTAATCCCCTTGAGTCTCAAAGACATTATCAAGTTCCTTGCAAACAATAGGAGAAACCCCGGTCACTCTGGATCAATCTCCAGCAGAATGCCAGTCTTTCTCTTGAGAGTTCCCCAACCAGGGTCAGCTTATCCCAAGTCAGAACCTCAAGGAATCTGATACCTCAACTCTTCTGTAATCCTCAGTAAGAGTTGACTCCCCACTTGGACCTACCTAGGGATCTCAATAATCCTCAGCATTAAGATATCCTCCTCTTAGGCTTTGTATAATGACCTTTCCTCAACATAGTCAGCCTCCTCTTGGGCTTTGTACAATGATTCTCCCCAGCGGAGCTAACCTTTTCATACTCTCTTGTTGGGTCAATCACTTTGTAGACTCTCTTGTTGAGTCGACCACTTTCCAGACTCTCTTGTTTAGTCAATCAACTTTCAGACTCTCTCGTTGAGTCCATCACCTTTTCAAGCTCTCTTGTTGAGTCAACCATTTTAGCCTCAATTTTGGGCTTTGTACAAGACAGATAAAAATACTCTCTTGTTGAGTCAATCTTTGTCCAAAGCTTGGTATAAAGATTCCCCCCTAGCAGGAGCTAGCCTCCTCTCAAGTTGTGTAGAATAATTTCTCCAGCTTGTTCAGCCTCAAATCCTGGGCTTGGTATAGGACAGATAAAAACACTCTCTTGTTGAGTCAGATCCTTTTAGCCTCAATCTTGGGCTTTGTACAAGACATAAATCTCCCTCTCTTGAGCTTGGGACATATATCTTCCCTAGCAAGAGTCATTCTGTAACGCCCCGATTTGTTTAATTGTATTTATTTATTTCATTTATGTGAATTTTGTGAAATGTGTGAATTTATTGTATTTTACCTGCTAATTGAGTTAATTGGCTAATTTCCCTGATAGGTAAATATTTGCAATAAATTATAATTTCTTTTCAACTTTTATTTCCCGAAATATATTTCATCGTTGTTTATGTTTTATCGCATTTTGAGAGCGTTTGCGATATATTTGAGCTGAGGGGTAAAATGATCATTTTGAGGGGTTAGATATTTTAGAAAAATTAGATATTTTTATAAATATAGATTTGAGAGAAAAAGAGAGAAAAGAAAGGGAAAGGAAAGAAAGAGAGAAAGAAGGAAAAGGAGAGGAAAGAAATGGAGAAGAGGAAAAGAGGTGGAAATCAACATAGCTCCGTTTCAAGCACGATTAATCGGGTAAGGGTGAGAAGTTTCAATTATATCTTGCTTGTGTATGTATATGTGTTGTTTGTTGTAATTGTTTTGGTTGTTTCACAACTTTTTCTTATTGATAATTTGTGATCAAAATAAATAGAAATCGATGTTTTCACGGGTGAAACTTGATATAAATTGCGTAGAATACTTGTTGTTATGTTTGGAACATGTTTTGGTTGATATATTGTGATTTGGAAGTGTTTGGGTGGAAGAAATCATGAATTTTGACCCAAAATGACCCATAACAGCTCTGCTGAGAATTTCTGGGTTCGAAGGTTCGCTTTGCGAACCACAGCGAAGGGGAAAGCGAAGGTTCGCCCAGAAGTTCACATTGCAAACTTTATGCTATTTTTTCTCTGCCACGGTTTGCTGGGGGTTCGCATTGCGAATAGGAAAGCGAACGTGGCAGATTTCCCATTTTGTTTCCTTCATAACTTTTGATCCGTAACTCGGATTGAGGCGCGGTCGGATGCGTTGGAAAGCTAATGAGATGTTCTTTCTTATAAAAATGGTTTGCAGGGCAGTAGATGGTTTATTTAAGTCGTGGTTGTGTAAAAGTTTTGGGTTGTCGGGTTTTTATCGCGTTAAATGCGTGTGGTCGGTGTTTTACAGTGTGTTGTGCTATTGTTATATGACGTGGAGCTTTTATGTGGTTTATATGATGTTGAAGCATGTGATAAGTTGTTGTAATTGTTGTGGCCTTATGGTAAAATACTTTGTTGAATTGAATACAAATGTATGGTATTAATGTATGTTGTTGTGGGTAGTCTTCATGGCATGAATCCTAGTGTTGTGAGTATCATTGTATGATTGCAGGATTGTTGTGGTTGATGGTGAGTAACTCTTGATGTGAATTGATATGAGTGTATATGCTAAAGTGATAATTGTTGTGGCTTGTGGATTATGATGAAATTCATTGCTTATGTGAAATTCAATGTGTGTTATTTGGTGGCCTTATGGCAAGTAAATGCATAGTTTGAATTGATTTCCAATGCATGAATAATGACGATGAGATAATCCATATTATTGATTTGTGAAGATGAATTTGATTGTCATGAGTCATTTGTATGCCAAGCATTATGATATGCATCTTGTGATGTCGTGTGCCCTTGTGGGGTGTAAGCGACGAAACGATTCCAGAGGGAATCTGCTGTAACGGTCGTGTGCCTTATACAAAGAGGACCTAAAGCGATGTTATAGACGATCGTGTGCCTTATACAAAGAGGACCTAAAGCGATCGGATCGTGTGCCTTATACAAAGAGGACCTAAAGCGATCCATAAACGTCGTGTGCCTTATACAAAGAGGACCTAAAGCGACGGGGAACATCGTTTGCCCGAGGGGAGTTACACTAAGTAACAAGCGATGATTCCAATAATTCCTGAGTGAATTAATGATGATGAGAATGATGGATGGATTGGTACCGCATGCATAGAGTCGTTGTGTCGGCCTCTGTGCATTTGCATAAATCATGAATGGATTGATTATGTGTGGGAAATTGTGAATGGATTGATTTTGTGTGGGAGATTGTGAATTGATTGATTATGTGTTGAGCTCGTGATAGCATTGGTGATTTGATATGCATTTGTGATAAATGCATTGGTTATGGATGATATGTTTTATGTATAGACATATGCTATGTTTTGTGGGGATGTTGTACATTACAATGATTGTATTAATTCTCTATGGTATGCTATATATGAATATACGTGATGTGGTGGTGTGTTTCCATATGTTATAACTTTGGGATGCATTATGTGTGAATATGCTATTATCACTACGCCAAACAAGACATTAGACAGCGCTTTTTTAGGCTATAGACAGCGCTTAAAAGTGCTGCCTAAGCCAGCACTGGCGTAGGTAAAGACAGCATTTTTTATTTACGAAAAAGCGCTCTCTAAAGTATACATTAGAGGGCGAGCGCTGTCTAAAGTATGCCTATAATTTTAATTATCAATTTTTCTATACCTTTAGAGAGCGCTTTTTCAAGAAAAAGCGCTGTCTAAAGGCCCCCTTTAGACAACGCTTTAAAAAGCGCTGTCTAATGTATGCCTATAATTTTAGTTATGAATTTTTCTATACCTTTAGAGGGCGTTTTTTAGGAAAAGCGCTTTCTATAGTGAACTATAGACAACGCTTTTTCTAGAAAGCGCTGTCTTTTCTCTACGTATAATTTTAATATTTTTTTTAAAAATCTCATTTTAACCATTTTTTTATGCAGAAACCTGTATAATTCAAGCCATTTCAATAAACATGTATATTTCACATTTCCATAAAGAATTTCTAGTATGGTTCATTAACCATTTCCACTAATCCCATAAATCACATAAACCATTTCCATTATAATTCAAGTCATTTACATTAACCTTTCACAAAACTATACAATTACATTCCAAAATCACATAAATAACATAAACCGTTCACAAAACTATATAATCCCATAAAATAAACCATTCACAAAACTATACATTCACATAATCCCATTATCCTATACGTTATATGAATTTTTTTCCAATAAGGTATTCGCACAATTCCTCCTTAATTTCTTGCAATTTATCCTTCGTGTAATGTGAACACGCGTATTCATCAAAGTACTACATAACAAAACAAAATATGCATGATTTAGTTAAAAATAATAAATTATATGACATATCCGATAAATATTAAAATAAATCCTAAGTTATAAATCCATGCATACCGTAATAGGAATCTCTAATCGATCCATTTGAAGGATTTCTCTCATAAACCTCAAAACGAAATACCCGCAGTTTATGCCATTACGCTGACGAGGGCACTACACATAGACAAACAAATAAGAATTAATATATAGTTGTTTTGTGTTATCAAGTAGCATCACTAATAAGCAACATTGTGAAAATTAATATACCTTCTGAGCTTCATTTTCATCATGTGTCTCGTGTGTGTCGTCATGGTCACTAGCCATTTCACCTGTAAGAAAGAAAAAAATAAAAATTAAATGACAAATATAAAAATCCATAATCCATAATCCATTGAATGATATAAGCTATATATAACATGACAACTAATTAATATTATTGAATGATATAAGCTATAATTTTATAACTAGTACCTTTTTCACTAACGTCTCTTTCTTTTCTTGGTTGGAATATGTTCTACCCGTCTCTTAACAACACGGACGGTTGGATTGATCCAAATACCCTCATTATGATCATTTCTTGTATATGATTCATTCGCTATAATATTTTCATCTTGATCATTTCTAGTAAATGATTCAATATCAACATCAATATCACCTTGATCTCCAATGTTTTCATCAATTTCTTTGTTAGATAAAAGCACTATAGACCATTTTGTACTTGTCGGATCAGTGACATAGAACACTTGTTTAGCTTGAGAGGCTAGAATAAAAGGCTCATCTTTGTACCCCACCCTATTAAGATCCACTTGCAAAAATCCCTACTTATCCATTCGTACGCCATTATTATTTTCAACCCACTTGCAACGAAATATGGGAATCTGAAACTACTCATAATCAAACACCCACATGCATTCGATAACCCCAAAATATGACAGATTTTCAAATTTGGGGTTTAAATCTTTCACACTTGAAATGTGCATTGCTTCTGCTACCACGGTGACACCACTATTTTGCATAGTACTTTTATCATCTTGTTCTTTGGTATAAAATGTGTATCCATTAATTGCGTATGCGCTATAAGAAAACACAACCAAACTTGGACCATATACTAAACATCTCAACCTTTATGTTATTGAAGCGGGATCTGAATAATACTTTGAATAAATATGATCCTTAAACCAAGGTATGAAACTTCGATTGTGCTCTCGTACTATCCAATTCTCATTTCTATTCGGATTTAAACCTCGGAGAACATCCTTGTGCATTTCAATATATGGCTCAACCTCATTCTCACTGTGCAGAACATACAAATACACTTGACCCCGTTCGACCCTTGATACTGTCACAACTTCATTTCCAATTAACTTTTTTCCTTCTTTTTTCCCGATAATATGAGATTTGGGGAGTCCAATTGATTGTACATTGGACAGATATTCAGTACAAAACTCAATTGCTTCTTCAAGAATGTATCGTTCGGCAATACAACCCTCTGGTCGACTTCGATTTTTAACATACCCTTTTAATATTTTCATATAACGTTCAGCAGGGTACATCCATCTCATATAAGCCGGTCAACACAATTGTGTCTCATTCACCAGATGAACAACTAGATGAACCATTATGTCAAAAAACGAGGGAGGAAAAATCATTTCAAGATCACACAAAGTAATAACAAATTCTTTTTGCAATGTTGGTAAGATCACAGGATCGATCACCTTACTGCAAATTGACTTGAAGAAAAAACATAATTTAGTTATTGCGCTTCTTACTTTTTCTGGCAGAATAGAACGTATACCTATTGGTAGAAAATGTTCCATTATAACATGGCCGTCATGCATCTTTAAACTCTTTAACTTGAGGTTTTTCATAGACACAGGTCTTCTAATATCTGAAGAGTATCCTTCTGGAACTTTAACTTCACTTAGAAACATACACAATACCTTTTTCTCTTTTCTAGATAGAGTATAAGCAGCAGGTGGTAGATATGTTCGTGTTCCTTTCTTCATGGGTCCTAATTCAGGTCTTATTCCCATCGCTACCAGGTCCTTTCTTGCTTTAAGGCCATCCTTAGACTTTCCTTGTATATTGAGTAACGTACCAATAACACTGTCAAATACATTTTTTTTAATATGCATAACATCGAGAAAATGTCTTACATACAACGACTTCCAATATGGCAGTTAAAAAAAAATTGACCTCTTCTTCCACCCACTCTTGACAAGTGTATGTGCAAAAGGCTTTACAAACTGAGTACTCACATCTTTCACCTTTTCAAAAATTTGATCACCTGTCAATATAGTTGGAGCTCTACCATGTTCTTCCTCTCCATTGAATGCTTTTCTCCACCCACGATAGTGATGATTAGAATTTAAGAATCTACGATGACCGAGAAATACATTCTTCTGACCAAACTCCAATCGCGTCCAATCTGTTTTATCTTCAGAAATAGGACACACACATTGACCTTTTATGCTGTACCCTGATAGATTTCCGTATGCTGGAAAATCATTAATTGTGCCAAACAACATCGCCCTCAAGTTGAAACTTTCTTTCCTATACCCATCATAAACCTCCACACCGTTCTCCCACAAAAACTTTAAATCTTCAATTAAGGGTGCCAAGTATACGTCTATGTCATTCCCTGGTTGTCTAGGCCCAGAAATTAACATAGATAACATCATGTACTTACGCTTCATACATAGCCATGGAGGTAGGTTATAAATCATTAAGATCACAGGCCAAGTGCTATGTGAGATACTTTGAAGACCGTGTGGGTTTATTCCATCAGTAGATAATGCCAAGCGAAGGTTTCTTGCTTCTTTTCCAAATTCAGGATAATCATCATCAATTTTCATCCACTGTGGTGAATCTGCCGGATGTCGAAACTTTCCATCAATAATTCTTTCATCTGCATGCCAAGTCAAGTGTCTTGAATCGGTCTCACTACAAAACATGCGTCTAAATCTCGGAATTATAGGAAAATACCATAAGACTTTTGCTGGAGACAACTTTTCCTTATATCAAGAGACACCGCATTTAGGACACTCATTTAACGATGCATACTCATTTCGAAACAAAACGCAATCGTTTGGACAGGCATGTATCTTATCATGCTCATGCCAATAGAGCACAACATCTTTTTAGCCTCATATGTTCGATTGGGAAGAACATTATCCTCTGGAAGCATATCTTTCATAAGGTCCAATAACTCTGTGAAACTTTTATCCGACCATCCATTGCCCGCCTTTAAGTTGTACAACTTTAATACCGCAGACAATCTTGTGAATTTAGTGCAACCATTATATAACGGTTTCTCTGCATCGCTTACCAACCTCTCACACATTTTGGGACAATCCTTAAGATCTTCTTCAAGTGCTTCTGCAAACTCTTCGACTCGATCAGAATCGTATGTATCTGTGCCATTGTCGTTTGAAGCATAGGTCGTATTATCCCCGGTTCAACATTCCAGTTAATTTTCTCACCATGCAAATTCCAACATGTATAACTTCTATCAATTCCACTCCTCATTAAATGTGATTCCAACTGAACCGCGTCAACCCGACTCCCAAAACAACAACCCAAGCAAGGACATCTCATTCAACTACGGTCTTTGGCGTGCGCAAGAGCAAACTTAATGAATTTCGATACCCCATTCTCGTACTCTTTCGACAATCGACTTGAAGACATCCATTTCTTATCCATAGTTATACTAATTAAACTAAACAAAAACAAAAATAAAAAATATTTACCTGTAGGGAAACGAACCGACTTTCACACTTTGATCACAAGTAACCCCTAATTATAGTGGCGAGAGAGAACAACTAATTACCTTTAGAGATGTAAACAACTTCTAGACCCACACAGTGTCCAGATAGGTTAGAATTACCAAGATCCCCCTGTACACATATCATAAAATGAAATATCATTAATTGACCAATTATGAGTCATAACTTGATAAGTGGCAACATGTAATCACAAACAAGCAACATACTTAAGAGCAAGCATACTTAAACAAGTAACCAAGCATACTTAAACAAGTAACCAAGCATTAGAGCAATTCATCCTAAACCTAACAAGATTCAAATCTAAGCAATACCTAAATAAGTAAACATGCATCAACTTAAACAAGTAACATTCATACGATAACCTAAATCTATTAAGAATCAAGTTTAAATCATACTTAAACAAGTAATCATCATATCACAAAGATAACCATCAAAGCAATTATTGAGCAAGATAAACATCTCATACAAAGACAAATATTATACTTTCTTTGACCATGCAATACAATAACTATCATAACTCCACTTTCATGGCTCTATATATCATAACTCCATTAATACAATAACTATCATACTTTCTTTAATCTAGAATATAGAAACAACAACTAATGAAAATAGAAACAACATGTTCAATATTAGTCATTCTGAAATCTGAATCTTTCACTTCTCATCTCCTTACCTCTCTTCAAAGCTTTGGAATAACTCTTTCAAAGAAAAACACAAGAATGAAAACAAGAATGAAAATCATTTATTCTTTTTTTTTTAAATAGTTTACAAAACAGAGGATAAAGATAAGGGTTAAGGGTTAAGTTTTTAAATAGTTTATTGATTTTATACTCAGCATATTTAGTGCTTATATCTAAGGGTTAAGTTTTGGAGGAATGCATTTACGAATATATGTGAATACAAGGAAGTTAAGGCAAACAGAATGAAAATAGAGAAGAACGATAGCAATGGCGAATGAAAACAAGAATGAAAACAAGAATGAAATCAAGAATGAAAACAGAATGAAAATCGTACCTCTTCTTCATTTCGTCTTCTTCTTCACGTAAGCAATGGCGAATGATGGAAAAAAGTGAACGACGGCAATGGCGAATGAACGACGGCAATGGCGATGGTTTTCAGCAGAGAAGAACGATAGCAAGGGTTTCAGTAATGAAGAACGGTCGAGAGAAGAAAATGAAAAGAAGTGTCTGAAAATGATTAGAAATTTTTTTATATTTTAATTCATAAATGACCTTTAGACAGCGCTTTTTTAAAGCGCTTTCTAATGTAATACCTATAGCAGCGCTCTGTTCAAAAAGTGCTTTCTAAGGTTACCCTTTAGACAACGCTTTTTTAAAGCGCTTTCTAAAGTAATACCTATAGCAACGTGTTGCGGTGAAAATCGGATAACAAATTATTAATTAATTTTCATCATTTTCTTTTACAACCGACTTTGATTTATCCAAAGGAAAGGTTCAAAATTGTTAGAAAAACCTAAAGGGAAACATCTAAGGTTTGGGGGTTGGTTACGCCTAGGGAAGGTATTAGCACCCTAAACGTCCGTAGTACTCTACGGGAGCCTCTTGTTAATGTTAACTTATGTTTGCTAAAGGTTGAAAACCCTAGGGGTTAGTATCTAAGTATACTCGATAAGGCAATCGCACCTTACGCCTACGTATCCTCGAGAATAGAATCAGAGTATGCGTAGTTCTACTTCTACTGAATGATTGACTGTGGTCAATATTCAGAGGGGAAATGAGTACAAGCTCATTGTAGAGTTCAAGAACTCTCTAAATCTAGTTGTAATAGACCTATGTTGAAGTTTAGTCAGTAGGGAAGGTGATAAATTCATTAGGATGAATATCACTAAGAGTTAAGGAACTCTCTCCTGAAGCTAGTTGTAATTTCTATGGCTCTGATGAGGCCAAGAAATAAAGTTTCTCCTAAGAGGTTACTTAGGTTAAGGTGGGAGGCTAATGACTTTAAGAGTCAATATATTTCACCTTCCTTTGGAATAGGGAAAATATATAGTTGTAAATATACAAAAAGATATTAAACTCTTGATAACAACTCATGAATAAAGTCACAAGGTACTAACAAACATCAAAATAAAATTGGGTTGCCGGATTAAACAAATTCTAATTGAATCATAACCGAATTAAGAGATTAGTTAACCGAATTCTAAAAGGGCTAATTAACTAGTTCTATAAACTTAATTAAAGTCTAGTAAAAAGAGAACTAATTAAACCTAAAAAACTAATAATTATCTAATAGAACTAATTAATCCTAATAAAATTAATAATTCTAATGAAATTTAATTAATTCTAATAAAACTAGTAAATTTTAATAAAACTAGTAATTGTCTAGTAAGACTAATAATCCTAGTGAACTAATAAATCTAGAAATACCAATTAAATAAAGCGTGAAAGAACACGGGCCATATGCTGGATGGAAGCTGCGGCCCAATTCCTTGCCTCAAACGGGTCGTGGGTTGGGGAAGATGGAATAGGGCACAGAGGCCCATGTTATGTTGAGGGCGGGTCAAAAAGTATGGGTCGGATGACCCGGTTTTGTTAACAGAAAAAGGTTAAGGAACCCTAGCATACTTACACGGCCATCACCAACTTCTCTTATCTTCCTTCCTTGAAATCGCACCGCTCACTCTCTCTCAAATCGTCTCTGTTCACCATGAAATCACACGGATTCTTCTTCTCCGGCACAAACATCACCATCGCCATTCCTTGCACCTTCTTCCATACCTCTCCGAACCCGTTCCCTTTTCACCTCTATTCTTTCTCATTCTCTCTTCTCACAATCTCTCAATTTCGATCTCATTCGCTTTCGCCTTTCCCTGTTCCAGATTTGAGTTTCCAGCTTCGAACCCCAAACTCCCCCAAGACTAAAAATCATATGAAAGCTCAACCGACCACCTTAAGAAGCAAACGACTCGAAAACCAGACAAACAAAATCAAGCCCTAAGAACTCAATATGTAACACAGCGGTTCGAGAAAATGGAAACAAGACAAATCCATGGAGCACACAAACAGGTCAAGGCAACAAAGCAAAGAAGAAATTTCAAAACGAATACCTCTGCAATCGTTATCGAAACAAAAATCCCCAGGTACTCTTTAAACTTCTCTCTTCTTATCCTTGCTTCTGATCCGTCATTATTGCCTTGTTGTGTTGTTGTTGAAAGAGGTTGAGTGATCTGCTGTTGCTATTGTTGTTCCTCCATTGATGAACGACGACGAAGTTAATGGCAGAGAATCACAAGACAAATTGTTGAGTTGTTCATGAGAGTAGTCATTAGGTGGAGAAACACTTCTAGTGTTCGAAAACAGAGAGAAACTCGATTGTTACTTCTTCTTAATCTTTCATTGTCTTCAGAAAGATCTGTAATAGAAGTGTTGTAGTGGTGATTGAAATGGCGGTTTCAATGTGGTTGCGAGATGTTGTTGTGGTTCACTGGGAAAATTAAAAGACGATTTGGTTGTGTGTTTGGGACGAACAACAATCATGGTTTATGAATGGTTGTTTGTGTTGCTTGGAGATGGTGGACAATAGTTAGCTGGGGTTCATGAAAATGGTGTCATGGTAGTGTGTTTTTGCATATTTTTGATAAATATTAGAAGGCTGTGGGTGAATGAGATTGAGAAGTACAGCGATCATGTTTTTTTTCTCTTCAACGTGTACGTATCTTTCCCAGTCTGTTCTTACGTTTTTCTTGGAACAGGGGCGGTGATGGTTTTTGTATAGCGATTTGGGATTGAAGGTGGATGTTATGTGCTGTGAATTATGGAGGTATGATGTGACCAGATGATGAACAAAGGGTGGAGCCTAGTTTTTTGTACTCTTTTTGGTTGATGGTTGTTAATGGATAAAGAGGAACAAAAACAGACACTGTGATGATGTTGTTAGGTCATGGTTTAGAGACGTTTGGTGGAAGTTTTGTGAGAAGTGTAATATTGTTGTGTCAAGAGTATTGGAGAAAGAACAGAGGATCGATATCGTGAGGTAGGTGAAACTCGTGCTATTTTAGATAGAGCCCTTGGTGTTATCCGATCAAGAGGCCCAAAAAATCCCCCTCTTCTTGTTTCTGCCCCTCCCTTTTATACAAGTTTTCCTTTAATTTTAAAACTTGTTTTCCAATTTGAAATTATCCGTTGGGGTCATGTCCCTTTCGGTTCTGATATTGTTGTTGGTTTTGCAGGTTAACGTTGGAGAGCAGTACGGTTTAGAGTTTGGTGTGCGTACGGTTGAGCAAAGACGGAAAAATGACTGAAAAGCTACTGCTATATATCAAAAGGACCCTAATGTAACAGATTTAATGTATTTAATAAGGATGGATATCATATTATGGTAGCTGTAAAGTTTTTTAGGCTAATATGCACGTGATGAGCTGGGAGAGATGCTCTCTTTCTTACCTTGTAATATACCAGAAAATAAATAATAGTAACATGTTTTGTAATTTGCTTTAGACAAAATGATTAAAATGATTAAATGAACTAATTAAAACTAAATCTATGTTATAAATAAAATTAAAATTAATTGAAAAGATATAAACTAAAATAATTTCAACACTAAATTAAAAACAAAAGAAAATGAAATTAATAAACATTAAACTAATTGACTTTAATTAAAATGTGAACTATATTAAGAATAATTATGTTATAATTGAACTAAAAAAGTAAACTCAGTCAAATTCTAAATAAATTTTAAAATAAGGCAAATTCTAAAATGAAATTATAAAATGGCCAAAAACGAAAGATCGCTGATTAAAAAATGATATGATAATGATTAGACAAATCTGAGGGTAAAATTTGGGGTGCAACAGTTGCCCCTATTTAAATATCTTCACCGGATGACTTGAGAGATGAAGATCCTCATGGAATCAAAAGTGAAGGATATTTAAAAATAGATAACAGAAAATTTTTCCCTCAGATGCGCAAACATGCAATGCAAAAACATGATGCCAAGATGCCAAAGAAGATGCAAAGATGCAGACACAACAAGGCGCCAAAGGACAAACAGGAAGCAAACACAAGATGAGCTTCACTGGGGAAGGAGGAGGATTAGTATCCATGAGAAGAACTCACTGGGGATACAGGATAACCAACAAAAGAGACCCACCGGGGAGTCTCCAAAGAAATACTGGGGAAAAGACCACAGACAATCTCCACTGGGGAAAGATCCGGGGAGATAGACTACTGGGGACAAAACAACCCCACATTCTTCCTGGGCATGAAACCAGAAAAAAGACCTGGTCACCAGGGATCAGCCCAAAGGAGACAAACAACCAAATAAAGACTTCCTGGGGATCTTAAACTGAAGAGTTCAAAATGGGATCTTCAAGAAAAACCAGGAAGACAGAGATTAACTCTGCGCACCAGATAGGAGTCTAAAAGTTGAATAAATTTGTTCCAAGAAACTTAGCTTAAAGCAAATTTTAGAAAAGTCAAGATAAGGGTTCAATGTCCGACACGATTCGAACAAGAACAGTTTTAAAACAAAAGACAGTGCTTTACACGATTCAAGCAAAGTCCCAATTCAAATTCGACACGATTCGAACAAGAGCGGTTTTAAAACAAAGGGTCAGTGTCTGACACGATTCGAACAAAGACTTTGTTCAGGTTTGACACGATTCAAACAAGAATAGAAAAGACAGTGCTTGACGCGATTCAAACAAAGTCCCAGTTCAAGTTTGATACGATTCAAACGAGAACCGTTCTAAAAATCCTTTAAAGTTAAACTTCTTGGGGAACAGCAAAAGGTTTTAAAGATTCAAATCTGGCGCGCAAAGGTTAAGGCCAGACAGGCACGACACAAAGCAAACTGGGAATGTCTTTACTTCACCAAGGAAGTAAAGACAGGCACCAACAAAAGACCACAAGCAAAACAAAGCACAGGGATGCAAAAAACTGGCACTCAAAGGTGGTGACCGAACGTAAGCCTAGCTTAGGTGAAGATTTTGGATATACCGGGAATGTTTTTACTCCACTGGGGAAGTAAAGGTTCACATCGTCAAAGGATAGACGGTAAGGGATAATTGAATCGAAAATTTACATCACCAAAGGAAGAAAACTGACATCGTCAAAGGATTGACGGAAAAAGCAGTTGATTTAAATAAAGGTTGACATCATCAAAGGGTTGATGGAGAAAACTGACATCGTCAAAGGGTTGACGCAAGAACATAGTTTATTGACATCATCAAAGGGTTGATGGAGAAAACTGACATCGTCAAAGCGTTGACGCAAGAACACAGTTGATTGACATCATCAAAGGGTTAATGGAGAAAACTGACATCGTCAAAGGGTTGACGCAAGAACACAGTTGAAAACAATTGAATGACACCATCAAAGGGTTGATGGAAAATGACTAATTGAAGGTAACACTATTGTAATCATAAAAGGTTGAATAACACCAAGGACGGATAAGCTTCTCATGAGAGGGATTGGCACTAATTGTTGGGTATAAATTCCAAAGGTATGTTGGTATTACAGCATTGCTGGAGAAATAACTTTGTCTTCAATGGGGAATTCGTAAAAGAATCTTCCTGCGGGACACAGTGCAAAATAAATGCACTAACAAAAGTAGGTTCGGAAACCATACCGGCCAGGGACCAAAGTTCAATCTAGGAGCAAACTAGAAAGAAACGGCCAAACAAGACTCCAATTGAGGAATGAACTCAAATGGGGATTTATCTTATCCAAATGTGGAAAAGATAACTGAAACAACCCTCATCCACGAGGATATAACTCCATGGGTAATTCAGAAAAGATGGGCACTTTATGCTTAGGGCTGACTTTCTATTGGAGAGAATAGACACACCCAGTCACTTAGGGAGACAAATACCAAAGTGAACAACACAGGGAAACACCAGACAAAGATGCAGAAATGATAAGATGCTATGCATATGAGTGCTCATGCCATGCTTATGCTTATGCTGACAAAACAGACAAAAAGCTAAGCCAGAGATAAAAAACATCTCGACAAGGATACCTAGCCGAACTCAACAGGTTGGACAAATGCTGGGGATGAAGAAGAAAAAACAACTTCACTAGTGAAAAGAGTATTCCACTTGAGGTATAACATCATGAGAATTGCCATCGTGAGCTTGATCTCTTTGCTGGCAGAGAATCCATGGAGAATTCGTTAAGATTAGCCGAAGTAACAGCTTACTGGAAAGCTTAGCAAAAGATATCACAAGAACAGAGTAATCCTGCATTCTGACTTATATGATGATCATCTTCTAATTTTGTCTGCCCCAAGCTAAGACGATAACAAGAGGATTTTATAGAAGAATTGGCATACAGGGTGCTTCAATATCTTCAAACTCTTGGAGAGATCTCGGCATAACTACTCCAGATTAGGGGGTGAATAACCAAAATAATTTTACAGAAGGATTGAAATACCAGATACTTCAATATCTTACAACTTGAATAATCAAAAGAATTTTACGGAAGGATTGAAATACCAGATGATTCAATATCTCCCAACTTGAATAATCAAAAGAATTTTACGGAAGGATTGAAATACCAGATGATTCAATATCTTCCAACTTGAAGAATCTAAAGAATTTTACGGAAGGATTGAAATACCAGATGATTCAATATCTTCCAACTTGAAGAATCTAAAGAATTTTATGGAAGAAATGAAATACCAGATGATTCAATATCTTCCAACTTGAAGAATCTTGACGTAGCTGTTTCTGTTTAGTTATACTCGAGATACTCAAACTGTAGTAGAAATTACTAGGGAACGGATTTGCCCCTACTGATGGGTTACGGCAAACAAAACTCGTCATAAGATGATCTCAAGGATATTTGCCCCAATATTCTGGATTTGTAGAATTCTACCTCTGATTTGTCAACTCACACTTGGTTGCCCTTGACTGAGTCAAATTTCCTTTATCAAGTTCAATTCCTTGACTGGCCGCGTTTGTTGGGATTCCTTGATATCAAATGGTATTGCAAACAAGTGTTGTTCATTAAAATTGGCAAAATTTAATGCAAAGTTTGAAAATAAAGCTTTTGATAAAAAATGCACAGTGAAATGATTAAATAGCCAAAAACGAAGGTGGGTCTAGTCATTAAGGAAGTGACCAACACACGCGAGTAACAAAGATTATTAGGAGTCAGGTTACTCAACCTTGCTGTAGTATGCTTTTCAAAACAACCTTACCTCAATTAGGTCTTTTAAGGGTTGTGATGTGGTTTGGTTCATGGTTTATGAAACAAAAGATAAAGGCTCAAATCCTACGTTCAGTTAACTCAAGATATACGTTCAAATCTCCGAAAATAGGAAGTCACTTGATTTGAAAGCTGACTGGCGCCTTATGTGAAGCGCTCGTGTTTGAATGCATAACCGAGTTAGACTGAGAACTACCCTGCCCCAAGGTTGAGATTTTAAGGGGTTTTTTTTTGTACAAAGAAAGAAAACTCCTACTTCTAGGCTCGAAGGGTTAACAAGGGATGAACTGAAACAATGCCTTACATCCTCGGCGAGGTTAATTTGAAGGTATACCATAGCAAGTATGAACATGAGGTTTTCATCATCCTCCCTAATCTTTGTTTTAACAAAAGTTTGAAAAAAAAAAGGAAAAGAAATAAGATGAAGATATATTTTTGCTTTTAGGAAAATAAAAGTAAATAAGTGAAACGAATGGATTTAACCAAAAGATGCATAAATATTTCATTAATCTTGCCAATTTGAAAGTACAATACTGTTTATAAGCAAAACAGATTCAAATATGCACCGAAAAATACAACAAAAATACTGAAATAGTCTGACGTTTGCCAGCCCCGGGGAACCAGGCTTTCCTTCTCGACTCACCAAACGGAGATAGTCATCTTCAAAACTGATTGTCAAAATCCGTCTGAGAATTATCTTCACATCCACTCTCGACAATTTCTTCCTCTTCAGGGTCTGATGAATTTGCTCGATTAGGTGAAGGACTGTTGATTTGAATTCCTTGAGGCGTGAATGAGATCATCTCAGAATCAAGCAGCGTATGAACCTTGCTTCTGAGTACCTTACAGTCTTCGGTCGAATGCCCCTGTACCCCAGCGTGGTAGTCACATTGGGCATTGGCATCAAAGCCTGGTGGGTATGGAGGGATCACTGGATCTATCCCTTTTGGCACTATCAATCCCCCTTTGATTAAATCTGGCAGGAACTGACTGTATGATATTGGCAACAGAGTGAAATTCCTCTCTGGCTTCCTTGGCCTTTGTAGTGCATGCTGACGTGGCTGACGGCGGTATGACTGTTGATACAGAGGAGGTCTTTGATTTGGAGCAGAATATTGCCCATGTGGAGGGATTGGTGTCGATGCAAAGACCCAAAAGGTTACTGACGCTGAACACTTGAGTTGCAGAAGTGCTGGGGTATTTGGGATTCCCATATAGAATTACTTTCCTTCTCCCATTCTTCTTGAGAACTGACAATTGATTTATTCTCACCGGCTGGGATATCCGAGATGCCTCGGATCTTTCCTTTCTAAAGACCACTCTCAATGCGTTCCCCAGTTTTTACCAATTCAGAAAAGTTTGATGTCACAGTGCTAAACAACTTTTCTCGGTATATACCTTGTAAAGTATCCACGAACCAGTCAACCAATTCCTTGTCCGAAAGTCGTGGTTGAACACGAGCAGCTACTTCTCTCCACCTCTGAGCATACTTTCTGAAGGACTCATTTTCTTCTTGAGATAAGTCTAGCAAATGTAGGCGGCTGGGAGCCAAATCAAGATTGTAGTTGTATTGCTTCACAAAGGCATTTGCTAGGTCTGACCATGATTGGACATGACTACTCTCTAGTTGCATATACCAATGCAGTGATGCTCCACTTAGACTGTTTTGGAAACAATGCATCATGAGTTTGTCATTGAGGACATGTGAAGTCATTCCTCTGCAAAACATCACCAAATCCTATTTTGGACAGCTATCCCCTTTGTACTTCTCAAACTTTGGGGCCTTGAACTTAGGAGGTATCACAAGGTCAGGTACCAAACACATGTTCAGGGCATTCAGATCAGCAGTGTCACGGCCTGCAATGGGATCAAGCCTCTTTTCCAAGGCACGACATTTTTCCATTAGCTTAATGTCTCGTGGATCTTGGGTTTTCCTCATAGGGACCACTTCTTGGGAATCTGACTCGGAGAATGCAAAACTGCGATATTCCGTAGCATCAATAGAAGATGAATATCCATCTCGGACAATGGCATTTTCTTGTATAAACTGGTTCCTAACAGGAATCTGCATAGGTTGAGCTTGGGCAACATTGTTCACGAACATACCTTGAATATTGGCATCTCTTTTTGCCAAGGCTGCCATAACCTGATCCAACGGGCTTCTTAACAAGTCGAAATCCGCTCTGGTCACGAATTGGTTCCGCTTCTCTGAATTCATGATCCCTTAAAAGCTTCTTCAAGTCCAATGATGGCTTCAGGAAGGTTAGCTGGGTTACAGACAAAAGACGGAGGAGACTCAAGACCGAGAAATGCAAATGCAATGTAGATGTGAATGCAATGCTAATGCAAGCCAAATGGTTTCAAGGAACTTGAAAGGCGACTTGCAAACATTTCAGGAAAACTGAAAAGTTTTTGTTTTAAAATCTAAGATCCCGGTTGATCTTTGCAAAGAACCTCTGAGTTCATTGAAACCAAATGGTTATCATGAGATGTATGCAATGCACAAAACACGGGCACACAAAAACACAAACATGCACACACAACAGCACACAAGTCCTAGGTTTAGGGGCCACGAGCATGGAGCCAAAGGTCTACCCATCCCAAAGGTATGTACTACTGGTTTTCACCTGCCGAACAAGGTTCTAAAGAGTTCCCAGATTTTAGAATCCATCTTTCGGATTTTAAGGATTTCCCAGATGACTTGGTAATCGATAAAATTCTCAAGAGGATCTCGTCTGAGTGTAGTATCGCGTGACAACCAAGTCAGAAATAGACTCCATCATGGTCTTCGCACTACATCTAAAAGGCTTAAGTTAGGTTTGGTAACTACGGTTCTCAATATCCCGGGATCCTAGGTCGAGAGTAGCACGCTTTCACGAACTAATTTGTTCAACATAACTAGACTTTCGAGAGGGCCTCAACTAAGTGATGGTGTTATCAATTCAACCTTTCAGGATTCGACTCCCTCAAAGTCTCCTTGAATACCATCGTCTTATAATAAGTGTACGCTCAAATCCGGGTATAGGATTTATCTCACTCAAAGGTATCAACCCAAATCAAACAGGATAATCAAAACATAGAGCAGATATGACATACAGGCAATCATACAAGTAGATAAGCAAACATGAATAACATAAAGACAAGATAGGCTTAACCCTCTTAGGGAAGGACCAGCAATAGGTCTAACTATCCCCAGTGAAGTCGCCATTTCTGTTGCGGTGAAAATCGGATAACAAATTATTAATTAATTTGCATCATTTTCTTTTACAACCGACTTTGATTTATCCAAAGGAAAGGTTTAAGATCGTTAGAAAAACCTAAAGGGAAAGATCTAAGGTTCGGGGGTTGGTTACGCCTAGGGAAGGTATTAGCACCCTAAACGTCTGTAGTACTCTACGGGAGCCTCTTGTTAATGTTAACTTATTTTTGCAAAAGGTTCTATGCTAAAGGTTGAAAACCCTAGGGGTTAGTATCTAAGTATACTCGATAAGGCAATCGCACCTTACGCCTACATATCCTCGGGAATAGAATCAGAGTATGTGTAGTTCTACTTCTACTGAATGATTGACTGTGGTCAATATTCGGAGGGGAAATGAGTACAAGCTCATTATAGAGTTCAAGAACTCTCTAAATCTAGTTGTAATAGACCTATGTTGAAGTTTAGTCAGTAGGGAAGGTGATAAATTAATTAGGATGAATATCACTAAGAGTTAAGGAACTCTCTCCTAAAGCTAGTTGTAATTTCTATGGCTCTGATGAGGCCAAGAAATAAAGTTTCTCCTAAGAGGTTACTTAGGTTAAGGTGGGAGGCTAATGACTTTAAGAGTCAATATATTTCACCTTCCTTTGGAATAGGGAAAAGATATAGTTGTAAATATACTAAAAGATATTAAACTCTTGATACCAACTCGTGAATAAAGTCACAAGGTACTAACAAACATCAAAATAAATTTGGGTTGCCGGATTAAACAAATTCTGATTGAATCATAACCCAATTAAGAGATTAGTTAACCGAATTCTAAAAGGGCTAATTAACTAGTTCTATAAACTTAATTAAAGTCTAGTAAAAAGAGAACTAATTAAACCTAAAAAACTAATAATTATCTAATAGAACTAATTAATAATAATAAAATTAATAATTCTAATGAAATTTAATTAAATCTAATAAAACTAGTAAATTTTAATAAAACTAGTAATTGTCTAGTAAGACTAATAATCCTAGTGAACTAATAAATCTAGAAATACCAATTAAATAAAGCGTGAAAGAACACGGTCCACATGCTGGATGGAAGCTCCAGCCCAATTCCTTGCCTCAAACGGGTCGTGGGTTGGGGAAGATGGAATAGGGCGCAGAGGCCCATGTTATGTGTTAGGGCAGGTCAAAAAGTATGGGTCGGATGACCCGATTTTGTTAACAGAAAAGGTTAAGGAACCCTAGCATACTTACACGGCCATCATCAACTTCTTTTATCTTCCTTCCTTGAAATCGTACCGCTCACTCTTTCTCAAATCGTCTCTGTTCACCATGAAATCACACGGATTCTTCTTCTCCGGCGCAAACATCACCATCGCCATTCCTTGCACCTTCTTCCATACCTCTCCGAACCCATTCCCTTTTCACCTCTGTTCTTTCTCATTCTCTCTTCTCACAATCTCTTAATTTCGATCTCGTTCTCTTTCGCCTTTCCCAGTTCCAGATTTGAGTTCCCAGCTTCGAACCCCAAACTCCCCCAAGACTAAAATCATATGAAAGCTCAATCGACCACCTCAAGAAGCAAACGACTCGAAAACCAAACAAACAAAATCAAGCCCTAAGAACTTAATATGTAACACAGCGGTTCGAGAAAATGGAAACAAGACAAATCCATGGAGCACACAAACAGGTCAAGGCAACAAAGCAAAGAAGAAATTTCAAAGCAAATACCTCTGCAATCGTTATCGAAACAAAAATCCCCAGGTACTCTTTAAACTTCTCTCTTCTTAGCCTTGCTTCTGATCCGTCATTATTGCCTTGTTGTGTTGTTGTTGAAAGAGGTTGAGTGATCTGTTGTTGCTATTGTTGTTCCTCCGTTGATGAACGACGACGAAGTTAATGGCGGAGAATCACAAGACAAATTGTTGAGTTGTTCATGAGAGTAGTCATTAGGCGGAGAAAAACTTCTAGTGTTCGAAAACAGAGAGAAACTCGATTGTTACTTCTTCTTAATCTTTCATTGTCTTCGGAAAGAGCCGTAACAGAAGTGTTGTAGTGGTGATTGAAATGGCAGTTTCAATGTGGTTGCGAGATGTTGTTGTGGTTCACTGGGAAAATTAAAAGACGATTTGACTGTGTGTTTGGGACGAACAGCGATCATGGTTTATGAATGGTTGTTTGTGTTGCTTGGAGATGGTGGACAATAGTTAGCTGGGTGTCATACCCCAAATTTTGACCACTAAGATTTCCCATCATTGTGCAAATCATCATCATAATATGGATGAACCATCATGCCTCACCAAATGCCTCAAGGGTTGTTGAGCATTCACTACAATCAAAATTAGGGTTTTAAGCCCTCTCAGAGCCTTAGACAAAGGATCAATCAAGGAATGACATGATCTTCAACTTGACTAACCTCTCAAACATCCACAATGGATCAAAAAGGACTCCCACTTCAAGGATTAAGCACAAGGTTGCTCCCTTCTAGGTGGATCAAGTCTCAATATCGCCAGTATCACCAAATTAAGGTTTTGGTCGACCAGGGCCTCTAGATGGGAAGTTTCATCTGGGCATAAGCCAAAGATCCAAAAAACAACCTAATATACTCCATGGAACCTCATGGACCCAAGCATCAAGTCAATTTGACCTCAGGGGATGTATACATCAAAAATCAGGAATTAGGATTTCTTGACCTAATTCACCCCTAAGTTGACTTTTGGGATAAATCAAGAGCCAAGACCTCAAGACATGATTTGAGGGTCTCTAATGAACTATATTGATCCATTTGGAACAATGGATTAATCCAAGAAGTTTGAGCAACAAGTCTCATTTTCATCTGCACCACAATTAGGGTTTCGCGAGGAAAGTCAACTGTAACTTTGACTTTTGACCAGGACATGCACCCAAACCCTAGGACATGCCCCAATATACCCTATGACACCCATGGAACATGTCCATCAAGTTTGATTTAGGTCAAGGACATGATTTCCTGAAGAATTGCACAGTTTGGAATTCATCTGATAAAAAGTCAATTGTGCACAAAAGTCAACTTTGACTTTTTGAGATTTTTCACCAAAATGGATTTTTAACCCTAAAATGATGTTAATGTATGATTTGAATCATCTTTCATCAAGAAAAATCAAAGAATGTTGGATAACTTGTAAAAAGGGTAACCATAAAACTTTGAAATTTTTCTAAGTTATGGAAAAAGTACCACTAATACACTAACTTTGGAGGATCATAACTCCTAAACCACATGGCCATTTTTTCTCATCCAAAGATGGATTTGTAGCCCTCATTACCCTTTACAAAAACTTCAACTAGACCTAAGTCCAATTCATTAAGGATTTTGAGTTATGGAGTGATCAAAATCAAGAAATCACACTTTGTTCCAACACTTAGTGAAAATTTCACTAAGTCAGATTTTGCTTCACTTTTTGCCAAATGTAGAGGGATTTTTCACTTGGAATCAAAAGAGATCAAAACCAAACTTGTTCAAGCAGTTGTTGTATCATGTAAGGGCTTTCCAAAATGGCCAAGAACATTGCCAAATTCAACTTACCCCATGAGATATGACATTGTCAAGTTGCCTTGCTGAAATATGTCAAAGGCAAGGCAGATTTTGCATTTTGGCTCGATTTGCCAAAATCGGCCAAATTCAAATGCTCTTATCCACTTGGACACATCTGAGGATTGAATCTAAAGGGGACAATCACTGAGCCAAGCCTCCAAAGTCCATGGAACAAGAAATAGCATGTTGAACCTAGAATGGCCAAAATAGGGACAAGACTCCAAATTTGGATTGAAGCATTCAATGGAAGCATCAAGGTGGAATGGACTGAGCCATTCTCATCTGAAATCAGTCAAGACTTATCCAAGACCAAGGGAACCAAAGCTCTGTGCCCTAACCTCTAGTCAATGGCTAGAGGAGACTTGCATTTCCATTGGACAACATTGGCCAAACCTACTTACCAGCTGCCATTCACTATTCCTTGCAAAACAAACTTGCTCTACTATAAATAGAGCTCAATTGTGATCAGTTTGAGTACCCCAAAGCCATCAAACAGATGCTTTCCTCAAAATCTCTTCTTTCACTCTAATTTTGCCTTCTAAGGCATGTCACTATCGGGTTTTGAGTTTGAGAGCAATTCCAATCAAACCAATCACTCACACACCTCACATACATCACATATGAGTTGATCAAACACTTAGATCACTTCTGAAACACCAATTTCACAAAATCACCAGCTGGTTGCTCAAATTTTCAATCAAGTTGCAGCTGAGGTACCACAAAGTGATCCAGCCAATTTCAATCAAGTCCAACCATTCAAACACACTCCATAGGGTGTAGGGAAGCTGTTCAGTTCATCACCACTCATCTGTAACACCTCCAAATCAAAAATCACATAGCACTTGCTGTCACGGCTTAGAGGTAAGCATATACTTGGTCATCTCTCAATCTATGCATATTTCCTCGCACAATAATTTGGCCATATGTTCATAATCATGCATGGAATGTTTTCCCTCATTTAATTGCATTGTTTGAATCGCGTATCAAAAATCCTAGCCTTCATGCAAAAATTAGGGTTCTTGAGGATTTTTCATGATTTCTTGTTATATGTTTAATTTAAATGAAATTAAGTGTTATAGACATGATCGTGAGGTTGAGACGAGCATAATGATATGTAGATTGCATGATATAATCAAGTATTCAGTGAGATTGAGGAGAAAATGCAAATCAGCCAAACCCAGAACACGCGCGTGTTCTTGGTGTGTTCTTGGCGCCATTTTTGAATAATTCAAATATTTGAATTTTGTGATTTTATTTAATTGATTCAAAAATTAATTTCTCTCTGAGTTTTAATGATTTTGAGTTGATTCTTTTTTTAATAATTCACAAAAATGTTAAAATATTTTATTTTATCAAAAAATCCCAAAAATATTATTTATTTCATATAATTGATATTTTTGCAAAGAATTAATATTTTAATTGTTTTTGACATATTAAATATTTTTTCTACATTGATTTTGCAACTTTTAATGCTTTCTAATTATTTTGTAGGTCAATACTTAATTTTTGAAGCATTAATCCAAAATCACAATTTGTTTTTCACATGTTAAATAATTTTGATCATTTTAATTGAATTTTTATTCAATTAAATACATTTTTGAAAACAAATTAGGGTTTTTGGATTAATTCAACCCTCATAAATCATTTTCAAAACTTTTTGGGCCTCTAATAGAGTGTAAGACCCAATCCTTTCTTGACCAAATCATTTTGGGCCTCAGTGTATTGTATAAGTCCCGATACAGTCAAAAACAAACTGCGCGATCGTCGCCTATTCAAAGAATCAATTGGGCCTCTCCTTGATCTATAAGACCCATTCAAAACATTTTGGGCCTCTATTAGAGTGTAAGACCCAATCCCCTTTTAACCAAAATCTTTTTGGGCCTCACTTATTGTATAAGTCCCTCCGCGTTAAAAGAAAACCTCGGCGCGATTGCCATTTCAAACGGAAAAATCATCTGGGCCTACCCTCGTGTTATAAGCCCCAATCTTTTTCTTTAAACTTTTTGGGCCTCTTGAGAGAGTGTAAGACGCATCCCTTTGTACAGAAAAAATTTTTGGGCCACAGTCACTTGTATAAGTCCCTCTGTACAAATTCAAACAGTGCGTTCACTGATAAAACCCTGGGCCTCTCCTTGAGCTGTAAGCCCCAAAACTTTCTTTTTCAAAGCACTTTCTCCTTTGATTTTGAATATACTGTTGTTTTCAATCTTTCTTTGTTGAACAACTAACCAAACAGCATGGAAGCTCTACAACCGAGTAAGTGGTTATTGCTTTCATTTACCGCTTTCATATACATATAAACTGTATTGTGGGGCTGTTTCACTGTAAGTCTTCTTTCATAAACTCATATCAACTGTGTAATAATAGTATAGATATTTCGAGTTTCCCCAGCAACTACGTTTAGAACTAGGCGACACCATTTCTTTTATTCATAGAAATAGACAACTAGATCCCCAATAGGATCACCAGATACAGTCTTCTCTCAGGCTGTCCTCATTAGGAATTGTCAAGAAACTCTACTCCCAAAGATGAATGTATTCTCTGTGAATGGCATCTTTGAGTTTCTTCTAAATTCTCGAATTTTCCTGGCATCTTAAAAGCATCGGCCTCCTCTTGGGCATCGTACAAGGACCCACGGGCTTCCTAAAAGCAACCCCGCCTCCTCTTGGGCTTAGTACAAGGACCCTACGGCTTCTTAGAAGTATTCACAACCTCCTCTTAGGCTTCGTATAATGATCTCTTCCTTCGGGAATGATAGCCTCCTCTTGGGCTTAGTACAAGGACCCGACGACTTCTTAAAAGTTTCCAGCCTCCTCTTGGGCTTCGTACAAATTGTCCCGACGACCTCCTAGAGGTATAGGAATAGAACCTAGTCATCTTCATAGAACAGTCCTTTTAAAGAGTCTACTACTGTTTCTCAAAACATAGTACAAAGATGGAACTCTAGACACGGACAGTCTAATCTCCTTGAGTCTCAAAGACATACTCTAGTGACCCCTTCGTTAAATAGGAAGGAAACCTGTATACTCGGAAAGTCTCAATACCTTCGGATTTCCCGCTCCCTTAAAGAACAGGAAATATCCCGAATCCTTGAATCAAATCCCCGAGTACAGTGTTGCTCATATAAGAATTGATTTTCTCTTTTAAAATCAGTATACTGGACCTGTAACTTAACTGAAACAGTTACCATAGCCTCCTCTTAGGCTTTGTATAATGATCCTTCTCCAGTGAAGTTAGCCTCCTCTTGGGCTTTGTACAATGATTCTCCCCAGCGGAGTCAAACAACGTTTAGCCTCTCTCTCGGGCTTTGTATGAGACACATAAGAGACTCCCTCGTTGAGTCAATAACCCCTTTCACCTCCATCTCAGGCTTTGTACGAGATATAAAAAGGTTCTTATTGAGCCAAACAAATGTTAGCCTCCATCTCGGGCTTCGTACGAGATACAAAGAAACTCTCTTGTTGAGTCAAATAGCCTCTATCTCGGGCTTTATACGAGATACCAAAAGATTCCCTCGTTGAGTCAAAACCTTTTAGCCTCTCTCTCGGGCTTTGTACGAGACACATATCAGGCTCCTCTTAGGCTTTGTATAAGAAAATCATTGGTTAATCCAATTAACCTTTTAGCATCAAAACTGTGCCTCGTTCACAGTACACAAACATCAAACAAATCCCTTCATCTAATCGCTGTAAGCGGCAAGCCTCCGGATCATCTACATCCATGCCACTGTCCCTCTTTTAGCATGAGAAATTCCTAAGGAAAGATAGCATTGCTCTACACTGAGTTAAAGTCTTCCCCTTCAGGTTAAAACCCCCTATAAAGGAAATTATGGCATTGCTAGGATCCGCGTATCCCGGTTAAAGTAATTCTCCTTTATAAAACAGTCGTAACAGACAAACCCCTCTTTAGAGATGACAAATTCTCTCTAAAGTCAAACCCTTTTAGCTTCACATCTTGGGCTTTGAACAAGATACAAACTACCTTTAGCTTCACATCTTGGGGTTTGAACAAGATACAAACTACCTTTCGCTTCACGTCTTGGGCTTTGAACAAGACACCAAAAACAACCATTTCCTCCCATAGAATAGGAGGAACTACGAACGCTCTGATTTCCCTGTTTTGGATAAACGGGAATACGTAGGCATAAGATTGAAAGAAAAATCCTAGCGAGCACACTAAACAAAAACCCAAAATCCCATATCAAAAGCAGTAATTCAAAAGCATCAGTCCTAACATCCTAATCCTTGTTCCCTGCCAGAAACCTGTCATTCTGTTAAATAGCACAAGAAAGCCCCCCCCCCCCCCCACATTGATAGCATCCGTAACCTAACAGACCGCTGTTTAAACTCAGTATGCAAAGCAGGGTTAATTGGAGACATCTATTTCCCTTCCTTAATCAGCTCATAATAGGATAAAAAATGAATCGACCTGTAGTTTTAAGCTCAACCGCAGAGAGCGACCAGCGCTTAAGAACCGCGTCCAAAATCACTCGCTACAGAAAAAATGGCGCCCACCGTGGGGCCCGTCTTTCTTTTTCCTTCTTCCTTTTCTTCACTTGTGTGAATACCACAGATTGGGGCTTCCGCCGGGGAATCCATTTTCTGTCAGGAACTTAGGATTCTTAGCTTCATAGGTCTAGGATGATTAGGACAAATATATATAGTGCTTTTCCTAATTGCTATACATGTTTATTTTTCTGCTAATGGGAATGCGGGTGATGCCGTATGTGGAAAGAATGAGTATACACCTAAGATAAGTGATGGCGACGGGGTCGACCATCAACCTCAGTGGAGGCTGACCAACGCAACCCATTCTCTCACCTAGACAATGGGCCGGTTGTTAAGTCTGAGAAGCTGAGGAGCCAAACCCTTTCGTAGTGCGGAAACTATCGGAAATAGTTGTTACGCGATACTACCCTCATTTAAGGCTGGTGATCTATTCTCGGTGAATGGCACTTACTCTAAGATTGCTCTACAACTCACTGGCGATCCGCTTGTTGTTTTGCTTTCTTGGGAGGAGCTAATGATAATGAGTACAGGTACAAAAATCACCCTAGTATAAACCTTTGGGGATGGGTAGAGCCTTGACTTCATGACAACGACCCTTTGACCCCATGTTTTTTCTATGTTTTTGTGTGCTGCATTCATGCATTCATTTAAAAAACATTAAAACATTCAAAAATCTTCTCTTCTAGTCTCTCTGTTCTTTCAAAATAAACTAAGACTGTGATTGCAAATATTAGAGAAAAGGATTGCACTAATGGATTTCGGTAAAAGGAGAACTCACCAGTATACCTTCAAGGCTCCAAAACTAGAGGATTTGAGAAGGTTTGCAAGGATGATCACTAACCCAGAGGCTTTCAGAGCCAAGCACAAAGGTTTGCTACCACTATTAAGAGTCCATGTGATTGAGGGAATCATGGATGCGCTCATTCAGTTTTACGATCCGGTATATCACTGTTTCACATTCCCGGATTACCAGCTCGCACCAACGCTGGAGGAGTATTCTCACCTGATCGATCTACACATTACAGATCGAGCTCCATTTTCTGGACTGGAAGAAATTCCAAAGAATCAGACAATTGCAAGAGCAATTCATTTGGACGAGTCTGAGGTCAGGGCTCACATGACCAGTAAGGGTGACATCCAAGGTTTGCCAACCCAGTTCTTGACAAAGAAAGCCCTGTATTTTGCCAGTATAGGGAACGTGACTGCTTTTGAAAGCATCTTTGTCTTGCTTACCTACGGGTTATTTTTGTTTCCTAACATCAATAACTTCGTCGATATTAACTCCATTAAGGTTTTTCTCATTGGAAATCCTGTGCCGACTTTGCTCGCAGATGCGTATCATTCTGTACACCTGGGAAATTTATACAGCGGAGGGGAGATCACATGTTGTGTACCTTTGCTTTACAAATGGTTTATCTCTCACTTGCCCAAGTCTGCTACTTTTTGGGATTGCAAGAGTACCTTACGTTGGTCGCAGAAGATCATGGCTCTTACCAACTCTGATATAGATTGGTGTATTAGGATTTATGAGGGAATCAGGATCATTGACCATTGTGGAAACTTCCCCAACGTACCCCTTATAGGAACTAAAGGAGGAATCAACTACCATCCGGTATTGGTTCGCCGTCAATTTGGATACCCGATGAGACACATCCCACTGGGTGTTCATCTGGAAGGTCTTTTCTTCAAAGAAGGAGAAAACGACAGAGCACTAAAGATGGAAATAGTGCACGCTTGGAAGCATGTTCATAAGAAAGGACGAGAGTCTCTGGGAAAACCAGACTGTGTCTCGGTGGAGCCTTATCTCCATTGGGTACAAACTAGAGCTCTCAAGATAAAGATGCCTTATACTCGTTACAGAATTCTTCCGCCAAGGGAATCTGTCATGTACTTCATGACGGAAACTGAAAAGCTTCAGGTTACTCTCAACAAAGTTCAACGGGAGAGAAGGTCTTGGAAGAACAAGTACCGCACCCTCGACGTAGAGTGCATCAAAATACAGCAATTACTGAAAGAAAAAGATGCTCTGATTGAAATTTTGGAGCAACATGTTGTAGATAATCAAGATGACCAAAGGAATTTGCTCGCTCCTTTCACTTGGCAAAGGAATGACAACCCGACAACGGCCCAAGATCCCCGGTCAAAGAAAAGGAAGATACCAGAATCAACACCTGATTTCTCTTCAGAGAGGACTCAGGACCCATTAAGTTTAGGTTTCTATTTCTGCACCTTGTAATCTACTGTATTTCCATTTCTGTAATCCTTTGAATTTCAATAAAAAGGGGTTTCCCCACCATTTGATATTTGCAATCTAAGTGTCGAAGTTTATTTTGATTAAACCTTAAACAATTAATATAATCATTTCATTCATCATTCTCGCATCCCGTATTCTTCTTACCTACGAATCTCTTGTTTGTGTCTCGGTTCTAGAGTCAAACTGTCTCATTCGTATAATACTCGGGCCAATCCTCAGAAAAGGATGGATGATCTTGAGGAAGAAAACAGAGAGTTGAAAGAAGAGATCGACGCTCTGAGAGAGGATATGAGAAAGCTTCGTAACGACATGCAAGCCATGGCAGAAGCTCAGCTACAAAGAACTGTGATCTTAGAGATCACCTCAAAGCCCGTAGTGGAGAGGTATGATCCTAGGTATCAGATACCGAAAGATCGTCCTTGGGGCATGCCTGTTAACTATATCCCGGAAGGATATGTTCCGCCAATCACTGAGGATCAGGGAATCACAACAGAAGCCGTTGGACCTGAAGGTTACAAACTTCGGGAAAGCGAAGATGCCAGGGGCATGTTGAAGACTCCTGAAGGTTATAAACTTCGGGAAACGCCAAGACTCACTGCCGTAGTCACAGTACCACCCCCTGTGGTGCACACTGTCCCGGAAGGACAGATTCCACCAATACCTTCTGGTAAGAAGGAAACTATGTTTGACAGAATGGATGAATTCCAGGAAGAGTTCTTGGAAATGCAGAAGGAACTGCAGGCCATTCGCGGTCAGGATTTATTTGGAAAGGACGCCGCAGATCTCTGCTTGGTCCCAAATGTGAAAGTCCCGCACAAGTTCCAAGTGCCCGGCTTTGAAAAATATAAGGGTAACTCTTGCCCTCAAAGCCATCTGGTGATGTACGCTCGGCGGATGTCAGCCCAGACGGAGAATCAGGACCTACTGATTCACTACTTTCAGGATAGTTTAACCGGTGCCGCACTCAAATGGTACATGGGTTTAAACCGTGCTACGATTAGCACATTCAGAGATCTTGGTACCCGCCTTCGTCCAACAATACAAATACAATTTGGACATGGCACCCGACAGAGATCAACTCATATCGATGTCGTAAAAGGACAAGGAAACCTTTAAGGAGTATGCTCAAAGGTGGCGTGAAATTGCCGCTCAAATTTGTCCACCTCTTGAGGAAAAAGAGATGACAAAGATCTTCTTAAAGACCTTAAGCTCAATTTACTATGACCGAATGGTTGCCAGTGCGCCCAGTGATTTCACCGAAATGGTCGGCATGGGTGTACGTCTTGAGGAAGCCGTCCAAGAAGGACGTTTGGTAAAAGACACAGGATCGATGAGCGGTACTAAAAAATACGGTAGTGCTCTCCCTAAGAAAAAAGAGCAAGATATTGGGAATATCTCTCTCGGAAAGTAAAGACGAAGTTATCAACCGGTAGCAGCTGTGACTCCTGCTATCAACCCTGCGTCTATTCCTACGTATCTACCTCAGGTTGCGCAGAGCCAACCTAACCAGCAAAGGACATAACAACCTCTTTAGCAGGCTCGTCCTCCATATAACAACAACCGTACAACACGGCCACCAGGATTTGATCCTATACCCGTATCGTACGCAGAACTGTTTCCATTACTACTGGCTAAGGGGCACATTCAGACTAAATCTCCTCTTACAGTACTGGAAAATCTGCCTTTTTGGTTTAAGGTGGATCAAACATGCCTTTATCATCAAGGAGGTTCAGGGAATAACATAGAGACTTGTCTCAATTTCAAGTCCGACGTACAAAAGCTTGTTAGGAGCGGGGTCTTATCCTTCAAGGATACAAATCCTAATGTTCTCACGAATCTGCTACCTCAACACGAGAAGGTTGCAATCAATTTGATAGAAGGAGAGACTAACAATGTCTATCAAATTTACGATGTACTCTTGTTGAAGACCAATCTGGTCAAGATGCATTGTAGACAGAGTGGATATGGCCATGTGCCACCTCATAATTATCACCAGTGTGATATCTGCTATAAAGATAACCAAGGATGTTCTGTGGTGCAAGCAGCCCTACAGGAACAAATGGATCTCGGATGGATCCAAGAGCACCGAGTTCGTGGAGTTAACATGGTCTACACGAATTCTAACGTCATTCAGAACCACGACATCCGTGCAATGAATGTTAACTTGGTGGCGATGCACTCAAGGCAAAGCCAGTATCATAATCTGCCGCGACACGATTACAGTTCCTGTCTGACTTGCTCGGTAAACAAACAGGGATGCTCTTTCATACAAGAGGCCCTCCAACGTCAGATGGATCTTGGATGGATCCAAGACTACCATGATAGGAACTCCTATCAAATTAACATGGTTCAGATCTTTGACATTCGTGTGATGAATACCAACCTGGTAGAGTTACATGCTGAACAGGTCCGACTCGGATTCTTAATATCACACGACTATCAAAGCTGTAAAGCATGTTGTGAAAACGATCGAGGTTGTACCCTTGTCCAAGAGGCACTTCAGCACTTGTTAAATCACTGGTGGATGCCAATTTATATGGATGAAGATGCTCAGCAGATTAGTATCAGTAATAGAAACCCCACTCGGCATCAGAGTCAGGATGTCCGATCAGTGGAAGCTAACCTAGTGAGGTTACATTGTATTCAAAGTGGGCGTGGCCAGGTGCCACCACACAACTATGACAGTTGTAGCGTCTGTTCGGAAAGTAACCAAGGGTGTTACCTTGTGAGAGCAGCTCTTCAGGGTCAGGTCTATCGTGGAGAAATTCGTCCCTATTCGGGTTCTGGACCCATCAACTGGTCGCCGAACTACCTTGCCGAGCAAGTTGAGGATGTTGTCACGTTCTCTGGTCACCACAGGACCAGGGATGTTTTTGCCATCATTCCTCTACTTGACGAATCTAAAGTTCCCAACCGGGAACGAATCGAGATTACTTATGATGGTCGGAAAAATCAGAAGGCTCCTGTAGTCATCTATCTACCAGGACCACTACCGTATGAATCAGCTAAGGCGATCCCTTACAAATACGGTGCAACAATAATCGAAAATGGAAAGGAACTTCCATTACCCTCCGTTGTGAACATTGCAGACATCAGTCGAGTAACACGGAGTGGTAGATTCTTCAACCGAGGGGTTGGGGAACTTAACAAGGAAAAGGAACTTCAGACAGAAGCTCCCGATCCCCCAGTCGGTCAATACAGTAATCCCGACCTTTCGAAAAATAATGATGAGATGCTGAAGCTCATCCAAAGGAGTAAATATAACATTGTTGATCAGCTATTACAAACTCCTTCAAAGATCTCGGTGTTATCACTGTTACTCAGTTCAGAAGCCCACAGGGAGGCTCTACAGAAAGTCTTGGAGCAAGCCTTTGTGGAACAGGATGTAACAATCAGACAGTTCGATAACATTGTCTCTAACATCACTTCCTGCAACAATTTGGGATTTAGTGATGAAGAATTACCTGAAGAGGGTCGTCGTCATAACATGGCGCTTAATACCACAGTTTACTGCCAGGACGATGCTCTAGCCAGCGTACTGGTAGATACAGGGTCAGCCCTGAATGTTATGCCAAAGTCCACTTTGATGCAATTATCATTCAAAGGACCTCCGATGAGGGTTAGCGAGGTTGTCGTCAAAGCATTCGACGGATCCAGAAAAACAGTTATCGGCAAAGTTGATCTTCCCATAACTATTGGTCCTCACACTTTCCAAGTCACTTTCCAGGTCATGGACATTCGGGCAACATACAGTTGTTTATTAGGAAGACCTTGGATACACCAGGCTGGAGCGATCACTTCGACCCTCCACCAAAAGCTAAAATTCGTCAAGAACGATCAACTTGTCACGGTTTGTGGGGAACAAGCCTTGCTTGTGAGTAACTTGTCATCATCTACTGGAATAGAACCCGAGGAGGTTATTGGAACTCAGTTCCAAGCACTGTCGGTAAGCGAGAATAATCAGTTCAGAGGAGGAACCTCGATTTCCTCATACAACGATGCTATCAAAGCGGTCGAGAGTACCGATACAACCGGATGGGGACAGCTTGTCATTCCCATTGACAATAAAACAAAGAAGGGTCTTGGTTTTTCTGCAACCTGTACCCGGACAGCTGCCAACGATGAAAGTCTTAATCCCCTTCAAAACTTCTTCCACAATGGAGGTTTCCTTCACCCAGTGTCTCAAGCAGTACATGCTATCAATGAGGAAGATCCCTCTGACACAGATGAAGAATGGAAGTCCTACCTTAACAAGGACGATTATATGTCTCAGGAAGAGGTGCCTATGCCTTTTTGCTTTCCTACAGAAAGTCTGAGATTTATACCAAGATCAGATGTCGAAATGATCTACGGGGATTGTGATCCGGAAGGATGCCGCGCTCCACCAAATTCATTAGAGGAAGAAGACACTCCGATGAAAGATAATTTTGACTACACCTACTATGGCCCAATGGATGGTCTGCCAATGTGGCAACCTTACCCAGGAAACTTGGGGCAAGAAAGTCAGCCGAACAATGAAAATCAGCTGACCATCATTGAACAGAATACCTGTATCCCCACCATGCCATGGGATAAACACTCAGGTCATTCAGAAACTACTTAACACGAAGATGAATTCACAACGTTTGCAGGACTTGAGTTCATCAACTTTGCTTTTCCCGAGGTCAACGTCATTGAGAGAGATGACTAATCCAGTTCCAAAGAAGTTTGGGACACTCTGGGAGAACCAAGTGGAAAATTCGACTATATGGTCAAGTATACCGCTCCCAAAAGCTCTCGTATCAGGCTCGAGGATATCCAGGCAATTGGATGGGGATATGTACCTAAGAGCACAAATGCTATGCAAAATGCAACAGAGGAATTCTCCTACGACAATTCTGCCTGGGAGACAGATTCCAATGATCCCGCTCCACCAGAAATCAGCATCATTTCTGAAGACAAATTAAGGAAGGTGCCAGACTTTGTAATTCACCGAGGAGTTCGCCGCCAATGGGTTGCTGTCGAGGTTCCAAAGGTCGTTCATCAGTCAAAGTAATTGCCATCTTTAACCTTTCACCCAGCCCAGGTGAAACGGATGTTTTGATAGGGCTCGCTTTCTGTAAATTTCCCTCTTCGCTTTGCCCAAAGCGACAGAGTTTTTTTTTATAGGGCTGTAGTTTCAAGATTCGACTTGTTCATTAATAAAATAACGTCGTTCTGTAATTTCCGCATTAATTGCTGTTTTCTCTTTTTGCTTTTTCAAAGAAAATGGTAATCCTAAAAAATAAAACTATAAAAAAAACAAGCAGTAAAATAAAACACTGCACACAATTGCATTTTTCTCTACCTCTTCTAAACATGAATCATCACGTCATGCAGATTGCTTGTTTTAAACCCAGTTGAAACATACGATCTGATGCCTTATCCCAACTTTGAGTTCCCGGTATTCGAGACTGAAGAAGAAAATGACGACAAAATTCTAGAAGAGATCTCTCGACTACTCAGACAAGAGGAAAGGTCCATTGAACCTCACAAAGAACCGTTGGAAACAGTAAACTTGGGTTCAGAGCAAGAGAGAAAAGAAATCAGGATTGGGGCACTGCTCAGTCCAACTGCCAGAGAAGGTTTGATAAAGCTTCTCAAAGAATTTCCCGATGTATTCGCTTGGTCCTATCAGGATATGCCAGGGTTGGATACCAGCATCGTGGAACATCACTTACCATTGAGATCGGAATGTCCGCCAGTAAAGCAAAGGTTGAGACGGACTTATCCGGACATGGCCATCATAATCAAAGAGGAGGTGCAGAAACAGATTGACGCGGGTTTCCTCGTTACAGCTGAATATCCTCAATGGTTAGCCAACATCGTACCCGTTCCCAAAAAGGACGGAAAGGTCAGAATGTGTGTTAATTACAGAGATCTGAACAAGGCAAGTCCAAAGGATGACTTTCCTTTTCCACACATTGACATGTTGGTTGACAGCACTGGAAAGTTCAAAGTATTCTCCTTCATGGATGGATTCTCGGGCTATAACCAGATCAACATGGCGCCGAAAGACATGGAGAAAACTTCGTTCATTACCCCATGGGGTACCTTTTGTTACAAGGTAATGCCGTTCGGTTTGAAGAACGCCGGGGCAACCTATCAAAGGGCCATGACTACTCTGTTTCATGACATGATACATAAGGAAATCAAGGTATATGTCGATGATATGATTGCAAAATCAAAAACAGAGAGTGAGCACGTTGAACATCTGTCCAAATTGTTCGAACATTTGAGAAAATTCAAGCTCCGCTTGAATCCCAATAAGTGCACCTTCGGTGTCCGTTCAGGGAAACTACTAGGGTTCATCGTCAGCCAGAAAGGAATTGAGGTTGATCCTGACAAGGTTAAGGCCATTCAAGAAATGCCTTCTCCGAAAACTGAAAAACAAGTCAGAGGATTCTTGGGACGTTTAAACTACATCTCCATATTCGTATTCCTTATGACCGCCACATGTGCGCCGATTTTCAAATTACTGAAAAAGAACCAGGATTGCGTTTGGCCAGAAGATTGCCAAACTGCCTTCGATAGTATTAAGAAATATCTGTTGAATCCTCCGATTCTATCACCTCCAGTGGAAGGAAGACCACTGATCATTTACCTCATAGTTCTAGAGGACTCAATGGGATTTGTACTTGGCCAACAAGACGAAACTAAACGGAAAGAGTCTGCCATTTACTATCTAAGCAAGAAATTCACCGACTGCGAGACTCGGTACACAATGCTTGAGAAAACTTGTTGCGCTTTGGCTTGGGCAGCCAAACGTCTTCGCCAATACATGATTCGTCATACTACTTGGTTGGTTTCCGAGATGGATCCAATCAAGTATGTCTTCGAAAAGCATGCTCTCACGGGAAGAATTGCCCGTTGGCAGATGTTGTTATCAGAATATGACATAGAGTACCACGCTCAAAAAGTCGTTAAGGGAAGTATTTTAGCCGATCATTTGGCTCATCAACCGATTGACGATCAAGAATCAATCGGGTTTGACTTCCCAGACGAAGATGTCATGTATCTAAAAATGAAAGATTGCGATGAACCGCTACCTAGTGACGGGCCAGAACCAGGTTCCCAATGGGGACTTATCTTTGACGGAGCAGTTAATCATTATGGAAACAGAATTGGGGCAATCATTGTTACCCCTCAGGGCACCCACATTCCTTTCACTGCTAGACTTACGTTCAAATGTACGAACAATGAGGGTGAATACGAAGCTTGTATCATGGGTCTCGAGGAAGCGATTGATTTAAGGATCAAAAACTTGGATCTATATGGCGACTCAGCCCTAGTTATCAATCAGATAAAAGGAGATTGGAACACATACCAATCAGGATTGATTCCTTACAAAGACTACGCAAGAAGGTTGCTACCTTTCTTCAACAGAGTTGAGTTTCATCACATCCCTCGTGATGAGAATAACATGGCTGATGCATTAGCCACTATCTCTTCTATGATTAGTGTAGGTCAATGGAATGACATACCTAAGATCGACATAATGCGCCTTGAACGGCCCGCTTACATCTTCACGATTAAAGCAGTCATAGACGACAAACCTTGGTATCACGATATCAAATGCTTCCTTCAGAAACAAGAGTACCCATCTGGGGCACTCAGAAAAGACAGGAAAACCCTCAGAAGATTGGCTGGAAACTTCTTCCTGAGCGGTGACACTCTCTATAAGAGAAATTTTGACATGGTCTTGCTCCGATGCGTAGACAGACCAGAAGCAGACATGCTTATGAAAGAAATTCATGAAGGATCTTTTGGCACTCATGCCAATAGACACACAATGGCGAGAAAAATTCTAAGAGCAGGGTACTATTGGTTGACAATGGAATCCGACTGCTACAAGTACATGAGGAGGTGTCACAAGTGTCAGATATACTCCGACAAAATTCATGTACCGCCATCACATCTCAAAGTTCTCTCTTCCCCGTGGCCTTTTTCCATATGGGGAATCGACATGATTGGCTTGATTGAGCCCAAAGCTTCGAACGGACATCAGTTCATCCTAGTAGCCATTGAATATTTCACCAAATGGGTCGAAGCAGCATCATACGCTAATGTAACCCGACAAGTGGTGGTCCGATTTATCAAAAACAATATCATCTGCCGTTATGGTGTTCCAAGCGAGATCATTACTGACAATGGATCTAACTTGAACAACAAGATGATGAAGGAGTTGTGCGCAGAGTTCAAGATCGAACATCATAACTCATCTCCCTACCGACCCAAGATGAACGGGGCGGTAGAAGCGGCTAACAAGAACATCAAGAAGATTGTTCAAAAGATGGTTGTAACCCACAAAGACTGGCACGAGATGCTACCCTTTGCTCTTCATGGTTATCGCACATCTGTCCGTACTTCAACAGGGGCAACCCCTTTCTCTCTAGTATATGGCATGGAGGCAGTTCTCCCCATAGAAGTAGAGATCCCGTCAATCAGGGTATTGATGGAAGCTAAGCTCACCGAAGCTGAATGGTGTCAAAGTCGACATGACGAACTGAATCTGATCGAAGAAAAGAGAATAACGGCACTATGCCACGGTCAGTTGTATCAACAGAGAATGAAAAAGGCGTTCGACAAAAAGGTTCGACCCCGCATCTTCAGGAAAGGAGACCTCGTGCTCAAGAAGATACAATCATTTCTCACTGACTCTCGGGGCAAATGGACTCCAAATTATGATGGCCCCTATGTGGTCACGAAAGCTTTCTCAGGCGGCGCCTTGAGGCTTGCAACCATGGACGGAGAGGAATTTGCCTATCCCACAAATGTTGATGTAGTCAAGAAATACTTCGCCTAAAAAAAACGTCTCGGTGGATTAAAAACCCGAAAGGGCGGCCCAAGCAAAAGTTAGAGACAAAATAAAAAAAAAATCATCCCGGTGGATTGGAAACATCATAGTACAATCCAGGCAAAAATTAGGGATAATGGCAGGTAACTATGTTCAACAGAGGCAAGTCCCTCAGCAGCAGTAGTTACATCATCGGAAGAAAACTCCAGTTAAGGTCATCTTCGACAGAAGCTCAGGATGCCCTGAATTCAAAGTTGGTAGAAGGATAGTGGTCGTTATGTTTCAACGTAGCCCTTTTCCCTGTAAATTACCATTTTTAAACTTTGTAAATACTCAATGGAATCACGCGTTTGGCTGATCTCCATCTTATCAATAAAATTTGAGCCTTGTGCTTTTGTTTGTAATTTTCATTTGTTTTAGCTTTACAGAACGACGTTGTTAACATGATTAACGATTCTTGAATTAAAACAAAAATGAATTTACTTGTTAAAACTTTTTCTGCTTTAAAATAAAGATGGCAATTTCTTTTGACTGTTAAACATCGAAAGAACATCAATCGCGTCTCCAAAGGTGTTCGAACCTTAAAGTGCAGAATCAAAGTACTCCTTCTAGACCAGTACGCCTGAACAAAGGGATCAACTGTGTCAGAGACCTTGTTTCGTCTGACATCCACGGCAGAGTTCTTAGCTCCTAAGCCCGATCAACGGTATTCCCCGCAGGGATTATCTCTCCTAAGCAAGGTGGAATTGCTATCTTGAACCAGCGATATATCTATACGCCCCGCGATGGCCGAGTATCCAGTCATGTTCATCTTTTAGTTTGTGTATCGCGTCAGTTTTGTCAGCATATACATACATGCATCATTGCATTATTGATTTGCATTCACATTTCATATTGCATCGCTATCACTCTAGCCGGTCTTGTCCCTTAGTGATAGGAGTTCTCTCAATTGAGTTGTCAGTTCTTTCCTCGTCAGGAAACGTTGTGTCTGAACAATCTCGCCACCAGTGTATCTTTAGATCAGAGTCGGTACTCGACCACTTTGATAACTTGAACCTCTGAAGAGCCAGAAAACCTTCAACAGATGTCACTCTTCGCCATTGAAGATGATATCCTTGCTTTCCCGGATTAAAGAAAATCCCCAGAGAAAGCCTCTTAAGCAAGGGTTCGGCAGTGCATCAGTATTTCTCCGAAAATCCGCTGATGAAAAGGTCATCGGCACCTCAAAATTGGACCCCATCATATGGCATTTCTCTGGGAAGATCCCGAGAAAAGTATGATGTAAGATCTCAAGTGGAAACAGTCTCTCAAGATACTCACTTTCCTCCAGTAGAATCGACAAATGGCGTCTCCAACAGAGAAGTTTGTGAACCTCTACAACTCAGACGACTGGGTTCCCCAGCAAGTCTGACATCAAAACTTTTTCCACTCAAATGGCATCTCCCCAGGAAAATTCGGCGAGAAGTTTAAAGGAAAGCCACTACGAATAGCGTCCCTTGTCAGTAAAGTTTATTGACAAAAGAAACTAAGACCAGTTCCTTGGTAGGAAACCAGGATCGAGGGGAAGTTTAAATCAGAAACTAAGACCAGTTCCTTGGTAGGAAACTAGGATCGAGAGGAAGTTTACAACAGAAACTGAGACCAGTTCCTTGGTAGGAAACCAGGATCGAGGGAAAGTTTGTTTCCGCAACTAAGACCAGTTCCTTGGTAGGAAACCAGGAACGAGGGGAAGTTTAAATCAGAAACTAAGACCAGTTCCTTGGTAGGAAACCAGGATCGAGGGGAAGTTTAAATTAGAAACTAAGACCAGTTCCTTGGTAGGAAACCAGGATCGAGGGGAAGTTTAAACCAGAAACTAAGACCAGTTCCTTGGTAGGAAACCAGGATCGAGGGGAAGTTTAAACCAGAAACTAAGACCAGTTCCTTGGTAGGAAACCAGGATCGAGGGGAAGTTTAAATCAGAAACTAAGACTAGTTCCTTGGTAGGAAACCAGGATCGAGGGGAAGTTTAAATCAGAAACTGAGACCAGTTCCTTGGCTGAAGACCAGGATCGAGGGGAAGTTTACCTTTTCTAAGCATCATTGCTTAGCAAAATAAGATGAGTGCGCAAGCTACCATTCATAACCACCGTCAAAATTTTGGGTATTCCGATATTTAATCCTCTTGCACCCCGAATGCCCGAATACCTTCGTCATTCACACCTTTGGGTCCAAGAAGATTAAATAGGGGCATCTGTCATACCCCAAATTTTGACCACTAATATTTCCCATCATTGTGCAAATCATCATCACAATATGGATGAACCATCATGCCTCACCAAATGCCTCAAGGGTTGTTGAGCATTCACTACAATCAAAATTAGGATTTTAAGCCCTCTTAGAGCCTTAGACAAAGGATCAATCAAGGAATGACATGATCTTCAACTTGTCTAACCTCTCAAACATCCACAATGGATCAAAAAGGACTCCCACTTCAAGGATTAAGCACAAGGTTGCTCCCTTCTAGGTGGATCAAGTCTCAAGATCGCCAGTATCACCAAATTAGGGTTAAGGTCGACCAGGGCCTCTAGATGGGAAGTTTCATCTGGGCATAAGCCAAAGATCCAAAACACAACCTAATATACTCCATGGAACCTCATGGACCCAAGCATCAAGTCAATTTGACCTCAGGGGATGCATACATCAAAAATCAGGAATTAGGGTTTCTTGACCTAATTCACCCCTAAGTTGACTTTTGGGACAAATCAAAAGCCAAGACCTCAAGACATGATTTGAGGGTCTCTAATGAACTATATTGATCCATTAAGAACAATGGATTAATCCAAGAAGTTTGAGCAACAAGTCTCATTTTCATCTGCACCACAATTAGGGTTTCGCGAGGAAAGTCAACTATAACTTTGACTTTTGACCAGGACATGCTCCCAAACCCTAGGACATGCCCCAATATACCCTATGACACCCATGGAACATGTCCATCAAGTTTGATTTAGGTCAAGGACATGATTTCCTGAAGAATTGCACAGTTTGGAATTCATCTGATAAAAAGTCAACTGTGCACAAAAGTCAACTTTGACTTTTTGAGATTTTTCACCAAAATGGATTTTTAACCCTAAAATGATGTTAATGTATGATTTGAATCATCATTCATCAAGAAAAATCAAAGAATGTTGGATAACTTGTAAAAAGGGTAACCATAAAAGTTAGAAATTTTTCTAAGTTATAGAAAAAGTACCACTAATACACTAACTTCGGAGGATCATAACTCCTAAACCACATGGCCATTTTTTCTCATCCAAAGATGGATTTGTAGCCCTCATTACCCTCTACAAAAACTTCAACTAGACCTAAGTCCAATTCATTAAGGATTTTGAGTTATGGAGTGATCAAAATCAAGAAATCACACTTTGTTTCAACACTTAGTGAAAATTTCACTAAGTCAGATTTTGCTTCACTTTTTGCCAAATGTAGAGGGATTTTTCACTTGGAATCAAAAGAGATCAAAACCAAACTTGTTCAAAAAGTTGTTGTATCATGTAAGGGCTTTCCAAAATGGCCAAGAACATTGCCAAATTCAACTTACCCCATGAGATATGACATTGTCAAGTTGCCTTGCTGAAATCTGTCAAAGGCAAGGCAGATTTTGCATTTTGGCTCGATTTGCCAAAATCAGCCAAATTCAAATGCTCCTATCCACTTGGACACATCTGAGGATTGAATATAAAGGGGACAATCACTGAGCCAAGCCTCCAAAGTCCATGGAACAAAAAATAGCATGTTGAACCTAGAATGGCCAAAATAGGGACAACACTCCAAATGTGGATTGAAGCATTCAATGGAAGCATCAAGGTGGCATGGACTGAGCCATTCTCATCTGAAATCAGTCAAGACTTATCCAAGACCAAGGGAACCAAAGCTCTGTGCCCTAACCTCTAGTCAATGGCTAGAGGAGACTTGCATTTCCATTGGACAACATTGGCCAAACCTACTTACCAGCTGTCATTCACTATTCCTTGCAAAACAAACTTGCTCTACTATAAATAGAGCTCAATTGTGATCAGTTTGAGTACACCAAATCCATCAAACAGATGCTTTCCTCAAAATCTCTTCTTTCACTCCAATTTTGCCTTCTAAGGTAAGTCACTATCGGGTTTTGAGTTTGAGAGCAATTCCAATCAAACCAATCACTCACACACCTCACATACATCACATATGAGCTGATCAAACACTTAGATCACTTCTGAAACACCAATTTCACAAAATCACCAGCTGGTTGCTCAAATTTTCAATCAAGTTGCAGCTGAGGTACCACAAAGTGATCCAACCAATTTCAATCAAGTCCAACCATTCAAACACACTCCATAGGGTGTAAGGAAGCTGTTCAGATCATCACCACTCATCTGTAACACCTCCAAATCAAAAATCACATTGCACTTGCTGTCACGGCTTAGAGGTAAGCATATACTTGGTCATCTCTCAATCTATGCATATTTCCTCGCACAATAATTTGGTCATATGTTCATAATCATGCATGGAATGTTTTCCCTCAATTAATTGCATTGTTTGAATCGTGTATCAAAAATCCTAGCCTTCATGCAAAAATTAGGGTTCTTGAGGATTTTTCATGATTTCTTGTTATATGTTTAATTTAAATGAAATTAAGTGTTATAAACATGATCGTGAGGTTGAGACGAGCATAACGATATGTGGATTGCATGATATAATCAAGTATTCAGTGAGATTGAGGAGAAAATGCAAATCAGCCAAACCCAGAACACGCGCGTGTTCTTGGTGTGTTCTTGGCGCCATTTTTGAATAATTCAAATATTTGAATTTTGTGATTTTATTTAATTGATTCAAAAATTAATTTCTCTCTGAGTTTTAATGATTTTGAGTTGATTCTTTTTTTCATAATTCACAAAAATGTTAAAATATTTTATTTTATCAAAAAATCCCAAAAATATTATTTATTTCATATAATTGATATTTTTGCAAAGAATTAATATTTTAATTGTTTTTGACATATTAAATATTTTTTCTACATTGATTTTGCAACTTTTAATGCTTTCTAATTATTTTGTAGGTCAATACTTAATTTTTGAAGCATTACTCCAAAATCACAATTTGTTTTTCACATGTTAAACAATTTTGATCATTTTAATTGAATTTTTATTCAATTAAATACATTTTTGAAAACAAATTAGGGTTTTTGGATTAATTCAACCCTCATAAATCATTTTCAAAACTTTTTGGGCCTCTAATAGAGTGTAAGACTCAATCCTTTCTTGACCAAATCATTTTGGGCCTCAGTGTATTGTATAGGTCCCGATACCGTCAAAACCAAACGGCGCGATCGTCGCCTATTCAAAGAATCAATTGGGCCTCTCCTTGAGCTATAAGACCCATTCAAAACATTTTGGGCATCTATTAGAGTGTAAGACCCAATCCCCTTTTAACCAAAATCTTTTTGGGCCTCACTTATTGTATAAGTCCCTCCGCGTTAAAAGAAAACCTCGGCGCGATCGCCATTTCAAACGGAAAAATCATCTGGGCCTACCCTCGTGTTATAAGCCCCTCTTTTTCTTTAAACTTTTTGGGCCTCTTGAGAGAGTGTAAGACCCATACCTTTGTACAGAAAACCTTTTTGGGCCACAGTCACTTGTATAAGTCCCTCTGTACAAATTCAAACAGTGCGCTCACTGATAAAACCCTGGGCCTCTCCTTGAGCTGTAAGCCCCAAAACTTTCTTTTTCAAAGCACTTTCTCCTTTGATTTTGAATATACTGTTGTTTTCAATCTTTCTTTGTTGAACAACTAACCAAACAGCATGGAAGCTCTACAACCGAGTAAGTGGTTATTGCTTTCATTTACCGCTTTCATATACATATAAACTGTATTGTGGGGCTGTTTCACTGTAAGTCTTCTTTCATAAACTCATATCAACTGTGTAATAATAGTATAGATATTTCGAGTTTCCCCAGCAACTACGTCTAGAACTAGGTGACGCCATTTCGTTTATTCATAGAAATAGACAACTAGATCCCCAATAGGATCACCAGATACAGTCTTCTCTCAGGCTGTCCTCATTAGGAATTGTCAAGAACCTCTACTCCCAAAGATGAATGTATTCTCCGTGAATGGCATCTTTGAGTTTCTTCCAAATTCTTGAATTTTCCTGACTTTGATCTATTCTCGGTGAATAGCATTGCCTTGAATTTCTCGGGGTTTGGGGACCCACGGGCTTTTTAAAAGCATCGGCCTTCTCTTGGGCATCGTACAAGGACCCACAGGCTTCCTAAAATCAACCCCGCCTCCTCTTGGGCTTAGTACAAGGACCCTACGGCTTCTTAGAAGTATTCACAACCTCCTCTTAGGCTTCGTATAATGATCTCTTCCTTCGGGAATGATAGCCTCCTCTTGGGCTTAGTACAAGGACCCGTCGGCTTCTTAAAAGTTTCCAGCCTCCTCTTGGGCTTTGTACAAATTGTCCCGACGACCTCCTAGAGGTATAGGAACAGAACCTAGTCATCTTCATAGAACAGTCCTTTCAAAGAGTCTACTACTGTTTCTCAAAACATAGTACAAAGATGGAACTCTAGACACGGACAGTCTAATCTCCTTGAGTCTCAAAGACATTCTCAAGTGACCCCTTCGTTAAATAGGAAGGAAACCTGCAGACTCGGACAGTCTCAATACCCTTCGGATTTCCCGCTCCCTTAAAGAACAGGAAATATCCTGGATCCTTGAATCAAATCCCTGAGTACAGTGTTGCTCATATAAGAACTGATTTTCTCTTTTAAAATCAGTATACTGGACCTGTCACTTAACTGAAACAGTTACCATAGCCTCCTCTTAGGCTTTGTATAATGATCCTTCTCTAGTGAAGTTAGCCTCCTCTTGGGCTTTGTACAATGATTCTCCCCAGCGGAGTCAAACAACGTTTAGCTTCTCTCTCGGGCTTTGTACGAGACACATAAGAGACTCCCTCGTTGAGTCAATAACCCCTTTCGCCTCCATCTCGGGCTTTGTACGAGATACAAAATGGTTCTTATTGAGCCAAAGAAATGTTAGCCTCCATCTCGGGCTTCATACAAGATACAAAGAAACTCTCTTGTTGAGTCAAATAGCCTCCATCTCGGGCTTTATACGAGATACCAAAAGATTCCCTCGTTGAGTCAAAACCTTTTAGCCTCTCTCTCTCAGGCTTTGTACGAGACACATATCAGCCTCCTCTTAGGCTTTGTATAAGAAAATCATTGGTTAATCCAATTAACCTTTTAGCATCAAAACTGTGCCTCGTTCACAGTACACAAACATCAAACAACTCCCTTCATCTAATCGCTGTAAGCGGCAAGCCTCCGGATCATCTACATCCATGCCACTGTCCCTCTTTTAGCATGAGAAATTCCTAAGGAAAGATAGTATTGCTCTACACTGAGTTAAAGTCTTCCCCTTCAGGTTAAAACCCCCTATAAAGGAAATTATGGCATTGCTAGGATCCGCGTATCCCGGTTAAAGTAATTCTCCTTTATAAAACAGTCGTAACAGACAAACCCCTCTTTAGAGATGACAAATTCTCTCTAAAGTCAAACCCTTTTAGCTTCACATCTTGGGCTTTGAACAAGATACAAACTACCTTTAGCTTCACATCTTGGGCTTTGAACAAGATACAAACTACCTTTCGCTTCAGGTCTTGGGCTTTGAACAAGACACCAAAAACAACCATTTCCTCCCATAGAATAGGAGGAACTACGAAATGTCTGATTTCCCTATTTTGGATAAACGGGAATACGTAGGCATAAGATTGAAAGAAAAATCTTAGCGAGCACACTAAACAAAAACCCAAAATCCCATATCAAAAGCAGTAATTCAAAAGCATCAGTCCTAACATCCTAATCCTTGTTCCCCACCAGAAACCTGTCATTCTGTTAAATAGCACAAGAAAGGCCCCCCCACATTGATAGCATTCGTAACCTAACAGACCGCTATTTAAACTCAGTATGCAAATCAGGGTTAATTAGAGACATCTATTTCCCTTCCTTAATCAGCTCACAATAGGATAAAAAATGAATCGACCTGTAGTTTTAAGCTCAACCGCAGAGAGCGACCAGCGCTTAAGAACCGCGTCCAAAATCGCTCGCTACACTAGGGTTCATGAAAATGGTGTCATGGTAGTGTGTTTTTGCATATTTGTGATAAAGATTAGAAGGATATGGGTGAATGAAATTGAGAAGTGTTGTTGTGTTTTTTTTCTCTTCAACGTGTACGTATCTTTCCCAGTGTGTTCTTACGTTTTTCTAGGAACAGGGGCGGTGATGGTTTTTGTATAGCGATTTGGGATTGAAGGTGGATGTTGTGTGCTGTGAATTATGGAGGTATGATGTGAACAGATGATGAACAAAGGGTGGAGCCTAGTTTTTCGTACTCTTTTTGGTTGATGGTTGTTGATGGATAAAGAGGAACAAAAACGGACATTGTGATGATGTTGTTAGGTCATGGTTTAGAGACATTTGGTGAAAGTTTTGTGAGAAGTGTAATATTGTTGTGTCAACAGTATTGGAGAAAGAACAGAGGATCGATATCGTGAGGTAGGTGAAACTTGTTCTATTTTAGATAGAGCCCTTGGTGTTATCCGATCAAGAGGCCCAAAAAATCCCCTTCTTCTTGTTTCTGCCCCTCCCTTTTATACAGGGTTTCCTTTAATTTCAAAACTTGTTTTCCAATTTGAAATTATCCGTTGGGGTCATGTCCCTTTCGGTTCTGATATTGTTGTTGGTTTTGCAGGTTAACGTTGGAGAGCAGTACGGCTTGGAGTTTGGCGTGCGTACGGTTGAGCAAAGATGGAAAAGTGACTCAAAAGCTACTGCTATATATCAAAAGGACCCTAATGTAACAGATTTAATGTATTTAATAAGGATGGATATCATATTATGGTAGCTGCAAAGTTTTTTAGGCTAATATGCACGTGATGAGCTGGGAGAGATGCTCTCTTTCTTACCTTGTAATATACCAGAAAATAAATAAAAGTAACATGTTTTGTAATTTTCTTTAGACAAAATGATTAAAATTGATTAAATGAGCTAATTAAAACTAAATCTATGTTATAAATAAAATTAAAATTAATTGAAAAGATATAAACTAAAATAATTTCAACACTAAATTAAAAACAAAAGAAAATGAAATTAATAAACATTAAACTAATTGACTTTAATTAAAATGTGAACTATATTAAGAATAATTATGTTATAATTAAACTAAAAAAGTAAACTTAGTCAAATTCTAAATAAATTTTAAAATAAGGCAAATTCTAAAATGAAATTATAAAATGGCCAAAAACGAAAGATCGCTGATAAAAAAATGATATGATAATGATGAGACTAATCTGAGGGTAAAATTTGGGGTGCAACACAGCGCTTTGTTCAAAAAGCACTTTCTAAGGTGGCTTCCATTTTGGGCATTTAACAGCGCTTTTAAAAAGCGCTTTCTAAAGGCTGTCTTTTACAGCACTTTTTTTAAGTGAAATTTTTTAAAGACTTATAGCAGCGCTTTGTCCAAAAAGCGCTGTCTAAGGTGGCTTCCATTTTGGGCATTTAACAGCGCTTTTAAAAAGCGCTTTCTAAAGGCTGTCTTTTACAGCGCTTTTTTTAAGCGAAATTTTTTAAAGACTTATAGCAGCCCTTTGTCCAAAAAGCGCTGTCAAAAGTGGCTTCCATTTTGGGCATTTAACAGCGCTTTTACAAAGCGCTTTCTAAAGGCTGTCTTTTACAACGCTTTTTTTAAGCGAAATATTTTAAAGACTTATAGCAGCGCTTTGTCCAAAAAGCGTTGTCTTTTTTGCGTTGTCTTTGTCCAATTTTGGCGTAGTGTATGTTGGTATAATTGATATATGCTATGTGGTTGGATTATTAGAAATATGTTATGTATCTGTGGCATGCTATATGTATTAGTATGTGATTCTTGTGGTGAGAATAATTATGCATGTGAATTTATATGTGTTTGCATATTATTATGCAATCTTGATTTAGTTGTTATTTCTCACTCTTCTGCTGTGGTTTGTTGCTCTATGAGGCAATTGCAGATTAGTATCTTGGAGGCTTTTGTGAAGATTAGTTCTCCACCCTTTTGTCGGTCTGTCTGCTCTGATACGTAACACGGGAGTCGGGGAACGCTTTTGCTATATATGTATACATTTATTGGATCTATTTTGTATTACCTTTGTATGAATATTTTGATGTTATAAAATAATTTATTTTGTAAAACAAGTCAGTTATGGATCTTTCCGCTTTATTCCATAATTGAACTTTCCTTTTGTCGAAAAAAGTTTCCCTTTTATGTTTATGCCATTTTGTGTTATGTATCAAAGTTATGAGCAGGTAGATTATGTTTTTCTCAAATGTGGCATCCTTATTTCTGTCGAAAAGAATTTTCTTTTTTATTCACTCTGATTTAATTAAGTATTATTTAGTGCGATGGGAATTGGGGTGTTACACATTCCCTCCCCGCCTTCCTCTAGGCTTTGAGGAATGATTTTCCCCAAGAAGAGTCAAACTCATTTCAGCCTCCGTCTTCGGCTTTGAACAAGACGTATAAAGATATCCTCACCAGAGTTAGTTAAATTTCTCATTTCAGCCTCAATCTTGGGCGTTGTACAAGACACATACAAACCTCCCCAACGAAGTCAAAATCCCTTTTAGCCTCAATCTTGGGCTTTGTACAAGACAGATAGAACATTTTCCCTGGAAAAGTCAAACTTCTAGCCTTCTCTTAGGCTTTGTAAAATGATATCCCCAAAGAGTCGGTCCCTCTTTTTTGCCTCAATCTTGGGCTTTATACAAGACACCAATATATACACTCTCTTGTTGAGTCGGTCTTATCCTGCCTTCTCTTAGTCTTTGTATAAAGAAATCCCCTAGCCAAGTCAATTAACCTTTTAGCATCAACCTTGTGCTTTGATCAAGGCACACAAAAATCAACAATCCCTCTTTAGAGATGACAAATTCTCTCTAAAACCTTTTAGCTTCAATCTTGGGCTTTGAACAAGACACCAAAACATCTTTTTCCTCCCTTAGAATAGGAGGAACTATGATTGCTCTGATTTCCCTGTTTTGTTTAAACGGGAATACATAGGCATAAGATAGCGAAATCTTAGCGAGCATACCAATCAAAAACTCTAGGTCCAGTACCTTCACACATCAATCAAAACTTAGGTCTAGTACCTTACCAAAAACATCGGGAACACCCGAACATCAACAAAAACTCACTCACTCACTCATACTTCCCAAGAAACTTTCCCAACCCATCAGCAGATAAACAATATCAATTACAAAGCGAAACCTAAAGCTAATATCATGTGGATAACCATATATAGGATGGGTAATTGACAACTACCCATTGTATAACCTGACCCCGGACCCCCAATCTCTTTTAAGCGTTTGTTCAGTTAAACATTCGCGTGCAATGTTAGTTTTAGATAGCTTCCCTTTCCCTTCCAGTTTCACGGGATAAATAAGAAATCCGAAAGTAGCACCCCATTCTTCCTCATTGCGGTGAGGATGAGACCCAGCGATAAGGTGGTCGCGTCACCGACGAAAATCGCTCGCTACACATCAATATTTTCAAGATCAAGAATCAGTTTGATGAACACACCCAGTTGCTCCGTCAATGCTTTATCTTTAGTCATCTTGAAAGAATACAAAGTTTGCTTCAAGTACAAACGATTCACCAATGATTTTTTCATATATAATCCTTCGAGTTTCAGCAAAACACCAGTTTTCGTCGTCTACTTCGAAACCTGTCTGAGAACCTTATAACCAAGACTCCGAACAATTGCAACTTGGGCTTTCTCGATCATCGTTTTCTTTTCCTTCTCCGTCAATGCAGCATCCATGGCATCTCCTTCCTTTAACGCTTCTAGCAAACCCTGTTGAACAAGAACGACTCGCATCTTCAAACGCCATAAACCGAAGTCATTAACTCTGGTGAACTTCTCAATTTTAAACTTTGTTGAAGGCATCTTTTCCACGCTCACCGCACCAGTTTGTTCACAAGCGATACCTTTCAACAAATAAAGATTGAGAAACGGAGTTCTTGGATGAACAATGAAAACAGTTAGAACAAAGAAAGAAAAAAGAAAGGATAAAGAAGAAAGAAGGAGAAGGATTAGGGCAAATTGTTTATTATTCACTTTCTCATAAGAGTTTACAAATGATTACAAATGAAACAATTGGCCTCACTAAACAACATGAGTGATCTAGCCTATTTATAGACTAACTAGCTAACTTATATTACAAGCTAACTAAACAATTGGATCATTAACACAAGGCCCAATTCGACATAATAAGTCAACATCACATTTAGACATTACATACTAGAACTAGCTTCGACTACAGTAAGTAACCCTTCGACATGAGATAGAGTTCGACCCAAAATCTCACAAAACTTTAATAAACATTGAATATTTACTGTTTCAAATAGTCATGTCTATGATTATTTTATGCACTCTTGATAGTATTTACCAACTATCATCAACAACTGACATTTTTGTCATTTTAATACAATTATCATATACAAAATAAATATATATTCTTGATAGTTTTGATAAATTATCACCATGATATTTTATCATTCATTTTGTCATATACACAAATTTATGTCATTCTTCATTTGCTAATCTTTTTAAGTTGAAGTCTTATAACCACTTAAATATATCCAAAACATATTTAATGCATTAAACATTTATAGCAATCAACAACCATGATCATACAAATTTGTCATGACTAAATATTATTTCATGAAGTGAGTTCAAACATGTAATTCATAAACTCCATATAAATACAACCCCATAAAATTTATTTATATTCTTTTAAAATCAATAATTTTCATGCATAACTAACACTTGGATAGCAATTTTTATGTGATAAATTAATGTCTCATATTTATCAATGTTTATGATATATCCAAATAAAAATCACAATACAAAATACACAATGAATTCACTTCATTAATATTTTCTATAAAAAAAATTTTTTTTTTTTAAGTTAACAACTCCTGGTTATAGAGCGTACCCGTTTAGTGAGCGGATGGCATCTCAAACCTTTTCATATAGACATAACAGTTTTACACTATGATCTATTGAAGAAAAATATATTCTACAGAAAGTAACCGTAAGAAAATATATCCCTTTTAAACATTCTTATTTCAAACCAAGAATACACAACAATCATTTTAAATAGTATAAGTTGAATAAATAGCTGTGAGTTGGTCTATAATATAGACTCTCTATGATTCACGAGATACCGACATGGCGAATATATGACTAGTCCAATAAGAAAATTGGTCCAATAAGAATTATATATGACATAATCAATATTGTAACTAAAGCTCCTGTAAGAATATCAAAAGGGTAAGCATATTGATAAATTATAAAACACAATTCTTAAATAATCCTTTTATTGACTAGTATTAAATAATTTAAAATACTCTTAAGGTAGTTAATACTATGTAATGAATCATGTGAGCAATAGTTAAAAATTTCAAGATTAAATAGATTTAGAACATCATATAACATATATTTATTTAAAATTCTTAGGTATTTTTTTATCATGGGTATGAATAAAAAATTATGTATATTTATCTCTCCATCAAAATTCCAACTACAAATTAATCACAAAAATTATAAAATAAAATTCCACAAATTTAAAATTATATGAATTAATTGTGTACCTTTCACCATCATTGAAAGTTTTTATCATTTTCTTTAAAGTTGCATACTTTAATATTAATTATAAATAAAGTATGGATCAAAATTGAAAATCGAACCTAAAGATTGTTAGATCTTGTATTGAGGGTCTGCTGTAAAACATGAATTAGAAGAAAATGAAGATGTTATGATGAAAGTTGCACAAAATAAATTTCAAAGCGTGTGTTTACACTAAGCTGTAGGTTCGATTCGCCCCCACCAATTTAGGCAAATTGGATGCAGATGGGTAATCTGGCGAATCCCCTTCAGGATACTTTGGAAACCTTAACATGAATTGCACATTTACATTAAGCATATCGATCGACGATATTTTACAGAATAAAGTTCTTTCACTTATTCTCATGCTCAAGAAAAATAAAGAAATTACTTAGATATAAATTTTGAGTCTGAAATATATTATTTTCGTATATATTTTATGCCTATCAAGTATCTCTGTTTATAGGAAAACTTGTACCAATTGGTGAGGAGAAACAATATTTTAATGGTTTCAACATGACCATTCGCAAACCATTGTATATCAATAGCAACAAACTTTTTCATGAAAAGTTGTGTTGATCTATTGGTTGCACCTTATGACCACGCACCCAATCATTATAGGGTCTCTGGTTCTATTATAGACGTTGCAACTTTTGGCCATTTATTTTGTTAATTTAACCATTATTATTTATCCATTTAATATTTTGGAAATTTCTCCAACATTTCATCATAAGTGAAAGGTTTTTCCAAGTTCTCCCGTTCCTCCCTACTTACCTTAGGAAAATCGTCAGTTCGCAAAAATGGTCTACACATATCAACCTTTCTGTACCGAGCTTAAAAAAAAATTCAAGACATCCAATTTGACTTTTTCAACTTCTTCCAAAATCTCAGCACCTATTTTGATACCTGGTATAGCATTTGTTCTGCTTCTAGACTTCATCATTGTGTGAAAGTAGCTTGTATTGCTATCCCCATCCTTCTCCCATTTTAGTCCAGCCTTTTTCTTATTAAGGTTTTCCTGCAAATGAAGCTTATTCCACATATCTTCTTGAATTTTACTTCTTTCCAACAAAGCCTCATGATTATACATACCACCATCCATCACCAATTCTTCCTCAATTTTATTCAATGCATTAACCCCATCATCAATCTTGAGACCAACCCATCCAAAAATCTCCTTGTTCCACCACCTTAGTCTAGTTCTCAAGAGTTTAGACTTTTCACTAAGAACAAAACACTACTACGGCTAACCCATTTAACAATGGTTGAGAAAGATGCATAATCACGCCGACGCATGCGTTGTTATGTAGAGTGTTGTTGTAAAATGATACTTACTATGACGACCCATTAACCGTTATAATAACCTGGAAATAGCGCGCCCTATCACAACGGTTTTTCAAACGAACCGTTGTGATAAATATAATGGACCTTGGTTCAATTCCTAGCTGCGCCGTTTTGATATTTATTTTTTTCTGGACAACACGCGAGATATTATAACGGTTATGATGTATAACCGTTGTTATATATTCTGTTGGATTAACAAATATCATCCTGCTTTTATATATAATCCTATTTTTTAACCTATTTATTGTTCATCATATCACAACAGAAAATACAACCCACATATGTGATAAAGTTTTCATTCAAGTTCATATATTCAAGGTTATGTGATGAGTTTACCACATATGTAAATACTTTTAATATGAATTGTGTGGCATATCGAAGACAACAAAATGCAAGTTTCATATAAAGTTTCATAAGTGCGAGTTTCATATTTAATACATCTAAATTAAACTCCTAAATATTGAAGACAACAGAGACACTTTTAAGTTTTAATTATCAAATCTATATGCCCTAGCTGACATAAAATTACTCCAACTATACGGTGCTTGGTCATCATCATCTGAATCGACCGTAGCTATCCTCCTTCTCTTTCATCTTGATCTCCTTATTCTCCTCCTATTTCATATTCCTTGCAAGGTGACCGCCTGTTGGATCTGTACAGCTTGTTCGGGCTGGACAACTGGTTGGACCTCTGCAGCCTCTGCGACCTGGACAACTTCTTGGACATCTACAACATCTTTAACTACGCGCGCAGTTTGTTGGACTTCTTGGACAACTTCTTGAACATCTACAGTTTGTTGGACCTGGACTGCTTTGTTGGAACTCATTTTGATTAATTCTCTTCAATGACGCTGCTTATGTGATGGTAATAAGAGGAATAAGGTATTTCTAATGATTTCTATGATTCTTCATCTTCTCTCTACATTGAAAATCTAATTGTTTTAGTTGAAAGTCATTATTATTTAAGATGGGGGCATTGGAAATCAAAAAATTAAATAAACTAATATTGGCCCTAAAGTTATTTACATAAGAAGTGGTAATGTGTGTCTAAGGAATAATGGGCCCTAGGATGCCACACCATGATGTTCCTATAAATTTTTGTTATGTATAAAACATTACTAAAATAACTTGTCACAAAACATTAAATAATGTTGATATAAAAACATTCATTGATGATGCATGTACATGGTTGCGATGACAAAATTTAGATTAGAAGTTTTAATACACAAACATCAAACTGGACTAGATTACGAATAAATAACTTTGAAGTAGAAGAAAATAGAGCTGACATGCTTATTTCCCAGACTGCTACCCAAAAAAGACGCATGGTTTACTTTAATGTCATTGTTCCATTCAATCCCTGAATAGCTTCCTCAGCATTCTTTCTGTTACAGAAACAAATTGAAGGCATTAAAACATAGCGTATATGGCAAGCGAGGCATAAATAACACACTACTGATGATATTGGCAATACAACAAGTGTTACCTAACACCAACTTGAACATCATGCCTACCAGATTTCTTGCAATTTGCAGAACCTTGTTCTATATACTTGTAACTTCCACAAGAGAAATCAAAATTTTATCTTTGATAACCAACAAATGTCATATCATAGCCAATGAAATCATATTACGATGGTATGTATTATGAATTGGTAACTGATACCAAAGTACAGCCCAATAGACAATCATAACCTATAGCATATGAGACATGTACTCTCGTACTGACTTGAGCATATACAACATAAACAAAGAAAAAAAGAATGAAGATGTTGAAGAATACCGTACTTCGAAGCTGAGGAGTCAATTGAAGGAAGAGGGTGAATATTTGAGCATATACAACATAAACCAAGATAAAAGGAATGAAAATGTTGAATAATACCGTACTGAAAAAGATGAAGATTTGAGCTCCAAATGAATGGGTACGAAGAAAGTAAAGATTACGCCACCACTGTCGTCTCTGGCCCGCTTGTTCTCCTAGGGCGTCTTATGAAAGAAATACAGATTAAGTTTTGTTTTTAATTTATCAGTAAACCCTTAAATCTCGGTTGTGTAATGCAACCGTAGTGGAAATGTAAGCCCTCTAACAACGGTTGACTTTCTTCACCGTTGTAAAATCATTTACAATTTATTTTTTAAATAATGGACTTAAGTGACACAAGAGTATAACAACGGTTGGTTAAACTAACCGTTTTAAAATCATTTATATTTTATTTTTTAAATAATGGACTTAATTGACACAAACGTATAACAACGGTTGTTTCAACTATCCGTTGTAAAATAATTTACATTTTATTTTTTAAATAAAGGACTTAAGTGACACATACTTAATGTACTCTAAAAAATGGAAAAAATGAAGTTGTTGAGAATCGAAGCTTGTCACACTTCATTTATTACTACACTTTTTATAGACAACAATCATTAAATCACTATTTATAAGTCCAGCTACTCACTGGGCGCGAAAATTTAATGTATTACAACGGTGTATATTTCTTCCGTTGTAAACCTGACGTTGTTGTTTGCACGTTTTGTAGTAGTGAAAGATGCACTACCTTCCACCAAAATTGCATCCCATTCTGATTTTACAAATTCAAGGAAGTGTGAATTTTTAAACCATGCATTAAAAACCTTGAACGGTTTTGGCTCCCAATTCCTTTTATTAGCTTTCACCCAGATAGGTATATGATCTGAAATGTCTCTATCACAAACTTGTTGTGCCAACACATTCCACTTGCTAATGATATCTTCAGTAAGCAAAATTCTGTCCCGATGACTTCTGCAACTACCATTACTCTTGAACCACGTAAAACTATTGCCTACCACCGGGAGATCCACCAGCTCCATAAATTCTATGAAAATGAAGAATTCCTCCATTTCAATCTTATTCTCACACCCAATGCCACACCTTTCCTCCTTAATAGCATTGAAATCGCCTCCTACTACCCTATCTCTTGAAGGAACCTTACACTTCCATTCAAGTAACTCTGCCCACATTTTTCTTTTATCTTCCAATCCACATAGTGAATATATGTTCAAAAAAGAACAATTCAGATCGTTCCACATTGCATTAATGCCTAAGAAGCCAATACCTTTAAAACTGAACTTAGGGCTGATAACGTACTCCTTCCACATTGTTAAAATGCCACCAGAGTTACCTACAGCGCCTAATGCTGACCAACCACATTGCGAATTGCCCCACAAACTATGCACCACTTCATCAGTCATGACTTGTCGTTTCTTTTAGAAAGCAAATATATGCTTTTCCAAAAGAAATAGTGTTCCCAATTCTTCTGCTTTTAAACGAGCTACCACACCCACGAATGTTGTAGGAGAAAACATTCAATGACCATACATAGCTACCTCCTTCTTTTCCTGAAATGTTACTCTATTTCTTTCTATCAACTCACTGAATATGATCCGACCGTCGTGCATATCTTTTGTGGGTAAACATGTTTTTTTCTTTTACGAAGTTTTGGTAAACTAAACTCTAAATATTCGTGTGTGTAATTTTTGTCATTACAAAACAAAACTTACAATGTTTTTGTCAAATCGAGATTAAAAATAAAATAATTTTTATAGAGATTATTGTGTGAGGTCTTTAAATCTTTTCATAGAAGATGATCGATATTGCTCACTATGATATTGGATGTGACTAATATCTTAAATGAAATTACAATTTATGGAAGAAAAAGAATATGGTTCAAAACTCTCTAAATCCCATGAGTTAGATAAATATCATTTTCCAAGTCTCCCATTATAAATTATGTAATTTTCATACTGTTTTAAGTTTATTAGGAAAAGTCAAGTCATCTCTATAACATCATATTCTTTCATAATTTGATTTTATCAACTTATTAGCTTCATTTGTCGTAATATGTGAAAAGAAGAGAATAACAAAAGGCCCACAAATTCATAAACTATTGTTTTATTGCATCAATTAAGAATCAAGATCGAATAAATAGGTAATATTATATAAGATCAAATCTAAATTGAATTAATAAAAATTGCAAATTGATCTAAAAATTAAAAATTGCAAAAGAAATATCAAATAATATTGAATGTGTTTGGATATTGTTTCGTAAAAAGCTCTCGGATTTAATCGAATTTTGAATTAAATTTTGAAAAATGATCTAAATTTTATACTTATATTTTAATACTTCTTTATTTTATATTAATATGAAATATTGTATTAATTTATTTTTAACTAATACTATTTTAAAAAATATTATCTTGAAATTTTATTTTATATATATATATATATATATATATATATATATATATATATATATATATATATATATATATATATATATATATATATATATATATATATGATAATCAGAAAGTTTTCATTAAACACAATAAAGAGAAGTATTGCAATATTAATCACCTACACAAAATCACCTACAACCATTTCTCACACCATGTACTAACTTCAAACTACCAAAACACTTACTCCAACCTTTACAAAAAATCAGTTGGATGCTTCATCCAATCATAATAAGTACATGTAAACAAGTTTGTGATGAAATTTGCAACCCACATTCAAGAATAATATTTGATTCTATCAACAACATCACCCACACCAAAAAACTGGTCATTGAATATAATTTGATTTCGCATCCACCATATATTCCAGCACGTGCAAAACCAAATTACATTTGCCAATTTTTTCGAGGAACTTCCTTTCAACTTTACAAACCATTCCAATAGATGCTAATTACAATTATCTAGTGCCGTGCTATCCTCCCCAACCCAATCTATGAAATTATTCCACACCAAAAGAGTTTTTGTGCAATTGAAGAATACGTGATCTAATGCTTCAACTTCCATAAAACAAAAAACGCAAACAGTATCGAGGGGATTGGGTATTACCTTCCTGGCAGCAAGATTTGATCTTGTCGGCAATCTATTCAATATCAACCGCCACGCGAACAACTTTACTTTCTGCAGAATCAAAGAATGCCACAAGATATCTAGAGATGCCTTGGATATAATGTCTATCTCATCAACACTGTTATGTTTGAGAACTTGTGAATAGTAAGACTTGACAGAAAAAAAATTGTTGGATGATGCTGCCCACAAGAAACCATCCTGCATGCCTGCTGTAGGCTTTTGTTCATATAACAGCTGTTGCAATTCATTTAGTTCTTGTATGGCAGCCTCCCCCATATCCTCAACCCCTAACTTCCAAGCCCATCCTTCATCATTCCACTTACCATGATCAGCAACTGATCCCTTCTCGAGGTTTGTAAGTCGATATAAATCTAAATAACTAATACACAAAGGTACAACAGTAATCCACCTAGAATGCCAAAACGATATACGAGTTCCATTTCCCAATTTGCAGTTAATTTGGTTTAAGAAGGAATCAACCATGGTTGAGTGCCCTAACTTAACCAAATCTCTCCATCACAGGGATTGATATTTAACCTGGTTTGGTTCCTGCAATAGCAAAAAAGTCGCATCACAGCATCCATATTTATGATCTAATAATGGTTTCCAAATGGCCTCTTCATCATGAATAATTCTCCATATCCATTTTCTAATGAGAGCGTCATTGAACATAGATAGATATTTAACCCCCAAACCTCCCATTTCCTTGGTCTTGCAAGTTTTACTCCAGCTAACCCAATTCATTGACTATTTCTCAGCACAACCTGCCCATAGAAATCGTCTCTGTATTGTCTTCAACTCCTTTAACACTTTGAATGGAGCCTTAAAAAATAAAAGATGGTGAATTGGCATGCTTGTAAGAACATAATTTATTAGTGTTACTCGGCTACCAATTAAAATTAGTTCGCCTTGCCACGATGATAATCTAGCCTTAAATTATTCCAACATTGGTTTCCAAAAACCATATCTCCTATGATTTCCTCCCACCTGCAGACCTAGAAAAAGGAACGGCATACGACCACATTTACAGGCCAGAAACTGAGATGCTGCCAACAAGAAGTTGTTATTAACCCCTACACCAAAAATGTAGCTCTTCAAGAAATTAATTTGTAGTCCTGATGTCATTTCAAAAGCCCTTAGTATTGCCTTGATCCCTACAAATTTTCCCAGTCAGCCTCACAAAGAACACATGGTATCATCTACAAATTGAATGATGCTCACCTCCACCTTATTAGCAATTGAGAATCCAGTAGACAAACCAACAGTAGTTGCTCTCCTCACTAGACATGCCAACCCTTCAACAACAATCGTAAAAAGATAGGGTGACAAGGGATCACCTTGCCTTAACCCTCTTGTGCCATGGAATTCTGATGTGGTACCTCCATTAACAAGTACTGAGAAAAAATTCCTAAGCACCCCTCCACGAATACACTCCACCCACTTGGTTCCAATGTTCATTGGTACCAGTATGTCCAACAAGAAGTCTCATTCCACACAGTCACACGTATGTGCAAAGTCTACCTTGAACATTAAACATGGATGATTTCTCCTCTTTGCAAGATCAACTACCTCATTTGTTACAAACACTCCATCTAGAAGTTGTCTCCCTGGTAGGAAAGTCGTTTGGCACTTAGATATCAGTTTCCCAATCACCTTACTCAACCTCGCTTCCAATATCTTAGATATAATCTTGTAAATGCTTCCTACAAGGCTAATTGAGCGAAATTCATCAATACTTTGTGGGTTCACAGCCTTGGGAATAAGTGCAATAAAAGATGACAAAAGCATTTTAGGCATTGATGTTGTTGCATAAAACTCTTGAATACAATCCCTCACTTCAGGCCCTACTATGCTCCAACATCTTTTGAAGGAATCTAAATTAAAACCGTCAGGACCAGGGCTTTTGTGTCCATCACCACAACAAACAGCTTCAAAAATTTCCACATTGCTAAACTCCTCCTGCAACCAATCTTTATCCTCATCTGATAGCTTAGGCATATCTCCAAGATCATTGTTGCCCTTCTATTTCTATCCTTCTTAAACCTTGATGCAAACACATCTTTAATTGTGCCCTTAACAGCCTTAACCTCTTCTACATACATTGCCCCTACCTTAATTGAAGAAATTCGGTTACTCCTTGGTCTTGTCTTCGTGACAGCGTGAAAATATCTTGAATTGGCATCTCCCTCCTTGATCCATCTAGATCTTAACTTTTGCCAAATCATGCTCTCCTTAATTCTCAAGTTACTTCAAATGTCTAAAATTGCTTCTTTTCTTAACCGTATCTGATCTTCCTGCAACACATCCTCATGATCCGACCAATTGTATTCGATATCATTTAAGGTCTTCACACCAGCATCTATATTTAGGTTCCCCCAGCCAAATACATTCTTGTTCCACCACCTAATTTTCTCTCTAAGATACCTGAGTTTCTGAGCCAGCTGATTACCCCTACTTCCTAACCCCTTGTCAGAATTCCAATTCTCTTTTACAAAGTTGAGGAAATCTGGATGGTCAAACCAACATGAGAAAACTTTAAATGGTTTTGGACCCCAGTTTTTATGATTGAATTTCAGCCATATAGGCCTATGGTCTGATATGTCTCACATCGCTACATGTTGTGCCACTATCTTCCACTTATGAATCAAACCCTCAGTTAAGAGAAACCTGTCTAGCCTACTATGACAACCACTTCCTGAACTGCACCATGTAAATTTATTACCAACAGCAGGAGGATCAATGAGATCCATTGCATCAATAAAAGCTGAGAAATCGTTCCTTTCCACCTCACAATCAACCATATTACCCCTTATTTCTTCTTTCAATCTGACTGCATTGAAGTCACCACCTAGTAACCATTCACCTTGTGGAAAAATAGTCTTCACCCTAATCAATTCGCTCCACAATCTTCTCTTCTCTGCCAATCTACAGGGTGAGTAAATATTCACCAAATAGCATAATGAATCCTTCCATTTGCATACAACACATAGAAAGTCAGTTCCTCTAAAATTGCTTTATACACGAATATTACTCGAATTCCGAACATATAGTATCCCTCCTGACATCCCTATGGAATTAGTAACCGACCATCCACAATTTTCACTTCCCCAAAGATTCCTCACCATATGTTCTTCCATGTAGTGAATTTTAGTTTCTTGAATAAAGAAAAAATCCACTTTACCTTCTGCTATCATCTGTCAGATTCTTCTCTTTTTGATGTAAGATCCACACCCTCTGATATTTAAAGATATAATATTCATGGAACCACTAATTGATTCTCCATCCTTGCTTCATAACACCTTCTATCTCTTCCTTCAAGCTCTCTCACTACTCCTTCAAATAAATCCTCATGTTTATCTACTTCAACACCCATTTCCTTTATCATTTGCCATACCCTAGACGACACATCCATCATAGACTTCTTAACTCGTGAATTTCCTTTCAACATATCTCCATCACTTAGAGAGTACCAACAAAGTACAGACCCACCAGTAAAGCTTGAGTTATTTTCACCACTTACTGCTTCAAAATTTACTTGTGAATTACCCTTTTCCCCTGCTGTCGTAACGCGAAAATCAACTGGCGGGAAAACAGAAGAGTCGCCACCAAACATTATTTATCCCGATGCAGGGAAAGGAAATGATCGAAAAAAACCTGAAAAAGGGAAATACAAGGTCATCGCAACCAAGATCGGGGTTCGGGAGTTGGTTATGCTAGAGGAAGGTATAATCACCCCCTCGCGTCCATTGTACTCAATGGGATCCACACTTGTTATTTTAATCAAATGGTGTAGGTATCTCAAGCTCCACTACTAACTAGAAAGGAAAAGAATGAGAAACAAAGAGAGGGGGAAGGAACGAAATGTGACTCGTTAGGACATCGTATTCCTAGACCTTCACTAATCATTACCCATGTGCTTAAGGCTCGTGTCGCACTCCACGTATAATATTTGTTAAGTGTTTTTGCTTTTCTTTTAAGAGAGAGAAGAGAGACTCAAGGGGTTGAAAGAAAAATCTAAGGGGATCTTCATCCTAGAAGTTGTCATGAAATGATTGATCCTATAGTTGAAGTTAGGAAAGGGAATCTCTACCTATGTTAGCATGCTTGGATTGGTAACCTAATGTTTTTCCTACTTTGAACCTAATCCAAAATTAGATTCAAGCTAGGAACCTTAAGGGAACATGTGATCATACACTAGTAAACATTAGATGATTCAATCACATTTCAAAGGAGTAATAAAAGAGAAGTGAGATGAAAGAGAAGTCACATAAGAGTGTGGACAACAATTTAAAGTAATACAAGTACTTACCAAATTCAAACCAAGATCAACTATTGGATAGTTGAAAGAAAAATGCCAAACAATGCACTTATGCTCATGCAAATGTCCTAAGACTATCCTAGAGGTAAATCAATCAATTAACAAAAGTAAATGAGTCCTAAAGGGATGAGAACCTACATAGGTCAGTAGCTATGTCCTATTATGTTCAACTCATGTTAATGTCCTAAGAAAAATTAAAAAGATTCAAATCATGTACCATATTTTAACTCAAACAAATGTTATCACAATGTTCATGTAAGATACACTTTAAAAGCTCAAACATGTAAACTTGAAGGAAGAAACCACATGGGGCAGTAGCATTACATGTCATAATAAATGCAAAGTAAGGTTTGGGATGCTAAGAAATGATCATTAAATCCACACCAAGTCATGTTCAAAAGATTAGGCAATTCTACACAAAGGTGTCATACTTATAAGGCATTATTCAATTATGAACATACAATGAACAAGTAAGCAAGAAGTTGACTTGTAATTGAATCAAGTCATAAGCTAACCAATGTATTCAATGCTTAAAAGTAATCTCAAATTCTCACACAAATTTCATGGGGAACAAGCAAGGACCAAAATTTAACCCTAATCATCCTCTAAAAGCATGTGAACTTTGAATCATGTGAAAGGAATGAACAAAGTCTTGTCAAGCAAGTGTATAAGCATACAAGTCAGTAGCAAATTACCTATAATATTTAAAATTTAAGTCGCACAAACATTGGATAAAGATAGCACACAAAGGCTCAAGCAAAAATTGTCAAAAGGAGCAAGTGAGCATGTTCAAGTTCACACTAAAGTTCACCCTAAAGGCATTCAAAAGGATTTGTAAAATGAGAAGGGAAGGCTCTACCTCATTGTAGCGAGCGATTTTGGACGCGGTTCTTAAGCGCGGTCGCTCTCTGCGGTTTGAGCTTACTACAGGTCGATTCATTTTTTATCCTATTAAAGCTGATGAAGGAAGGGAAATAGATGTCTCCAATTAACCCTGCTTTGCATACTGAGTTTAAACAGCAGTCTGTTAGGTTACGGATGCTATCAATGTGGGGGGCCTTTGTACTGGCTATTTGTATTTTTGCCAATACTGATTTCTTTCTTTTAATTTTGACAGAATGTTTCTGGCGGGGAACAAGGATTAGGATGTTAGGACTGATGCTTTTTGATATATATGTGAGAGTATGGGATTTAGGTTTTTTTTTATTGCGCTTGCTAAGATTATTCTTTCAATCTTATGCCTACGTATTCCCGTTTATCGAAACAGGGAAATCAGAGCGTTCGTAGTTCCTCCTATTCTATGGGAGGAAATGGTTGTTTTGGTGTCTTGTTCAAAGCCCAAGACATGAAGCTAAAGGTGATTTGTATCTTGATCAAAGCCCAAGACGTGAAGCTAAAAAGTCTATTTGTATCTTGATCAAAGCCCAAGATATGAAGCTAAAAGGTCTGACTTTAGAGAGAATTTGTCATCTCTAAAGAGGGGGTTGTATGTCACAACTGTTTATAAAGGAGAATTACTTTAACCGGGATATGTGAATCCGGCAATGCCATAATTTCCTTTATAGGGGATTTTAACCTGAAGGAGAAGACTTTAACTCAGTGTAGAGCAATGCTATCTTTCTTTAGGAATTTCTCATGCTAAAAGAGGGACAGTGGCATGGATGTAGATGATCCTGAGGCTTGCTGCTTACAGCGATTAGATGAAGGGGAAAGGAGTTGTTGATGTTTGTGTACTGTGAACGAGGCACAGCTTTGATGCTAAAAGGTTGATTGAATCAACCAGTGGTTTTCTTATACAAAGCCTAAGGGGAGGCTAATATGTGTCTCGTACAAAGCCCGAGAGAGAAACTAAAAAGGTTTCGACTCAACGAGGGAATCCTTTGGTATCTCGTATAAAGCCTGAGATGGAGGCTATTTGACTCAACAAGAGAGTTTTTGTATCTCGTACGAAGCCCGAGATGAAGGATAAAGGTGATTGACTCAAAGAGGGAGTCTCTTATGTGTCTCGTACAAAGCCCGAGAGAGAGGCTAAACGTTGTTTGACTCCGCTGGGGAGAATCTTTGTACAAAGCCCAAGAGGAGGCTATGGTAACTGTTTCAATTAAGTGACAGGTCCAGTATACTGATTTTAAAGAGAAAATCAGTTCTTATATGAGCAACATTGTACTCAGGGATTTGATTTGAGGATCAGGGATATTTCCTTTTTTTGAGGAAACGGGAAATCCAAAGGGTAATGAGACTGTTCGAGTCTGCTGGTTTCCTTCCTATTTAACGAAGAGGTCACTTGAGAATGTCTTTGAGACTCAAGGAAATTAGACTGTCCGCGTCTAGAGTTTCATCTTTTGTACTATGCTTTGAGAAACGGTAGTAGACTCTTTGAAAGGACTGTTCTATGAAGATTACTAGGTTTTATTCCTATACCTCTAGGAGGTCGTCGGGATAATTTGTACGAAGCCCAAGAGGAGGCTAGAGACTTTTAAGAAGCCGACGGGTCCTTGTACTAAGCCCAAGAGAAGGCTATCATTCCCGGAGGAAGAGATCATTATACGAAGCCTAAGAGGAGGCTGTGAATACTTCTAAGAAGCCGGCGGGTCCTTGTACTACGCCCAAGAGGAGGCGGGGTTGCTTTTAGGAAGCCTGTGGGTACTTGTATGATGCCCAAGAGGAGGCCGATGCTTTTAAGAAGCCCGTGGGTCCCCAAACCCCGAGAAATTCAAGGCAATGTTATTCACCGAGAATAGATCAAAGTCAGAAAAGTTCGAGAATTTGGAAGAAACTCAAAGATACCATTCACGGAGAATACATTCATCTCTGGGAGTAGAGTTTCTTGGCAATTCCTAATGAGGATAGCCAAAGAGAAGATTGTATCTGGTGATCCTATTGGGGGATCTAGTTGTCTATTTCTACGAATAAACGAAACGGCGTCACCTAGTTCTAGACGTAGTTGCCGGGGAAACTCTAAATATCTATACTGTTATTACACAGTTGATATGAGTTTATGAAAGAAGACTTACAGCGAAACAACCCCACAATACAATTATATGTATATGAAAGCAGTAAATGAAAGCGATAACCACTTACTCGGTTGTAGAGCTTCCATGCTGTTTGGTTAGTTGTTCACCAAAGAAAGATTGAAAACAACAGTATATTCAAAATCAAAGGAGAAAGTGCTTTGAAAGAGAAAGATTTGGGGCTTACAACTCAAGGAGAGGCCCAGGGTTTTACCAGTGATTGCACTGTTGAATTTGTACAGAGGGACTTATACAAGTGACTGGGGCCCAAAAAGGTTTTATGTACAAAGGGATAGGTCTTACACTCTCTCAAGAGGCCCAAAAGGTTTAAAGAAAAAGAGTGGGGCTTATAACGCGAGGGTAGGCCCAAAGTTTGTTTTTCCGTTTGAAATGGCGATCGCGCCGAGATTTTCTTTTAACGCGAAGGGGCTTATACAATATCTGAGGCCCAAAATGTTTTGGTTAAAAGGGGATTGGGTCTTACACTCTAATAGAGGCCCAAAAGTTTTTGAATGGGTCTTATAGCTCAAGGAGAGGCCCAAGGTTTGTTTTTCAACGGATGATGATCACGTCGAACTTTTTGAAAATGTACAGAGGGACTTATACAACGGATGAGGCCCAAAAATATCTCTGTACAAGTGGGTTGGGTCTTACACTCTAATAGAGGCCCAAAAAGTTTTAAGAAAAGAAATGGGTCTTACTACTCGAGGGTAGGCCCAAAGTTTTGTTTTGAAAAGGCGACGATCGCGCCGTTTGTTTTTACCGGTATCGGGACTTGTACAATATACTGAGGCCCAAAAATGATTTGGTAAAAAAAAAGGATTGGGTCTTACACTCTATTAGAGGCCCAAAAAGTTTTGAAAATGATTTATGAGGGTTGAATTAATCCAAAAACCCTAATTTGTTTTCAAAGTGTGTTTAATTGAATAAAAATTCAATTAAAATGATCAAAATTATTTAACATATGAAAAACAAATTGTGATCTTGGATTAATGCTTCAAAAATTAAGTATTGACCTACAAAATAATTAGAAAGCATTAAAAGTTGCAAAATCAAGGTGGAAAAAATATTCTAAATGTTAAAAACAATTAAAACATTAATTCTTTGCAAAAATATCAATTATATAAATTAAATAATATTTTTGGGATTTTTTGGGAAAATAAAATATTTTAACATTTTTGTGAATTATTAAAAAAAGAATCAACTCAAAATCATTAAAACTCAGAGAGAAATTAATTTTTGAATCAATTAAACAAAATCACAAAATTCAAATATTTGAATTTATGAAAATGGCGCCAAGAACATGGACCAAGAACACGCGCATGTTCTGCCTTGCCCAGATTTGCATTTTCTATCCAATCTCACTGAATACTTGATCATATCATGTAATCCACATACCAATCAACTCGTTTCAACCTCACGATCATGTCTATGGTATTTAATTTCATTTAAATTAAACATACAACAAGAAATCATGAAAAATCCTCAAGAACCCTAATTTCTGCATGAAGGCTAGGATTTTTGATACACGATTCAAACAATGTAATTAATTGAGAGGAAACATTCCATGCATGATTATGAACATATGGCCAAATTATTGTGCAGCAAAAATTGCATGGATCATAGAGTTAGAAGAGCTCATGCTTACCACTTGCAGCTGGTGATCGTGATTTGTGTTGGAGGTGTTACAGCTAGGTTCCAATGATCTGGATAGCTTCCCTAGGTGCCATGGAGTGTGTATGAATGCTTGGAATGGATTGAAATGGTTTGGAGTTGAAGATGGCACCTCAACTGCAAAACTGTCAAGAACTTGAGCAATTGGCTGGTGATTTTGTGAAATCTGTGTTCCAGATGTTATGTGAGTGTTTGGATCACTTCTATATGATGTATGTGAGGTGTGCGTGTGTGATTGGTTTGATTGGAAAAGCTCTCAAACTCAAAACCCGATAGTGACTTGCCTTAAAAGGCAAAATTGGAGTGAAAGAAGAGATTTTGAGGAAAGCATCTGTTTGATGGCTTTGGTGTACTAAAACTGATCACAATTGAGCTCTATTTATAGTAGAGTAAGTTTGTTTTGGGATCCACAGTGAATGGTAACTGCAGCAGAGGTTTGGCCAATGTTGTCCAATGGAAATCCAAGTCTCCTCTAGCCATTGACTAGAGGTTAGGGCACAGAGTTGTGGTTCCCTTGGTCTTGGATAAGTCTTGACTGAATTCAGTTGAGAATGGCTCAGTCCATACCACCTTGATGCTTCCATTGAATGCTCCATTCCAAAATTGGAGTCTTGTCCCTATTTTGGCAATTCTAGGTTCAACATGCTATTTCTTGTTCCAAAGACTTTGGAGACTTGGCTCAGTGATTGTCCCCTTTAGATTTAATCCTCTGAGGTGTCCAAGTGGATAGGAGCATTTGGATTTGGCTGATTTTGGCAAATCGACCAAAAGTGCAAAATCTACCTTGCCTTGGCAGATTTCAGCAAGGCAACTTGCCAATGTCATATCTCATGGCTCAAATTGAATTTGGTAATGTTCTTGGCCATTTTCGAAAGCCCTTACATGATACAACAACTGTTTGAACATGTTTGGTTTTGATCTCTTTTGAATCCAAGTGGAAAATGTCTCTACATTTGGAAAAAAAGTAAGGCAAAATCTGACTTAGTGAAATTTTCACTAAGTGTTGGAACAAAGTGACTTTTCTTGATTTTGATCACTCCATAACTCAAAATCCATGAGGAATTTGGACATAACTTAGTATGAAGCTTTTGTAGAGGGCAATGTGATCTACAAATCAAGCTTTGAATGGGGACCAATGGCCTTGTGGTTTAGGAGTTATGGTCCTCTAAAGTTGGCACATTAGTGGTACTTTTTCCATAACTTAGAAATTTTTCTAAGTTTTTATGGTTACCCCTTTTACAAGTTATCCCACTTTCTTTGATTTTTCTCGATGAATGATGATTCAAATCATACATTAACATCATTTTAGGGTAAAAAATCTATTTTGGTGAAAAATCTCAAAATGTCAAAGTTGACTTTTGTGCACAGTTGATTTTTTATCAGATGAATTCCAAACTGTGCAATTCTTCAGGAAATTATGTCCTTGACCTAAATCAAACTTGATGGACATGTTCCATGGGTGTCATAGGGTATATTGAATCATGTCTTAGGGTTTGGGAGCATGTCCTGGTCAAAAGTCAAAGTTACAGTTGACTTTCCTTGTGAAACCCTAATTGTGGTGCATATGAAATTGAGACTTGTTGCTCAAGCTTCTTGGATTAATCCATTATTCCAAATGGATCAATATAGTATATTAAAGACCCTCCAATCATGTTTTGAGGTCTTGGTTCATGATTTGTCCTAAAAGTCAACTTAGGGGTGAATTAGGTCAAGAAACCCTAATTCCTGATTTTTGAGGAATGCATCCCCTGAGGCAAAATTGACTTGATGATTGGGTTCATGAGGCTCCATGGAGTATATTAAGTTATGTTTTGGATCCTTGGCTTGTGCCCAGATTAAATTTTCCATCTGGAGGCCCTGGTCAACCAAAACCTTATTTTGGTGACACTGGCGATCTTGAGGCTTGATCCACCTAGAAGGGAGCATCCTTGTGCTTAATCCTTGAAGTGGGAGTCCTTTTGATCCATTGTGGATATTTTAGAGGCTAGACAAGTTAAAGATCAAGTCATTCCTTGATTGATCCTTTGTCTAAGGCTCTGAGAGGGCTTAAAACCCTAATTTTGATTGTAGTGAATGCTCAACAACCCTTGAGGCATTTGATGAGGCATGATGGTTGATCCATATTGTGATGATGATTTGCACAATGATGGGAAATCTTAGTGGTCAAAATTTGGGGTATGACAGATGCCCCTATTTAATCTTCTTGGACCCGAAGCTATGAATGACGACGGTATTCGGGCATTCGGGGTGCAAGAGGATTAAATATCGGAATACCAAAAATTTTGATGGCTATGAATGAAAGCTTGTGCATTCATCTTCTTTTGCTAAGTAATGATGCTTAGAAAAGGTAAAAACTTCCCCGCGATCCTGGTTTCCTACCAGGGATCTGGTCTAAGTTTCTGAAATAAACTTCCCCTCGATCCTGGTTTCCTACCGACGAACTGGTCTAAGTTTCTGATTTAAACTTCCCCTCGATCCTGGTTTCCTAACGAGGAACTGGTCTAAGTTTCTGATTTAAACTTCCCCTCGATCCTGGTTTCCTACCAGGGATCTGGTCTAAGTTTCTTCCGTCAATAAACTTTTATTGATAATGGACGCTATGCGTAGCGGTTTTCCTCAAACTTCTTGTCGAATTTTCCTGGGGAGATGCCATTTGAGTGGAAAAAGTTTTGATGTCAGACTTGCTGGGGAACCCAGTCGTCTGAGTTGTAGAGGTGTACAAACTTCTCTGTTAGAGACGCCACTTGTTTCTACTAGGGGAAAGCAGGTCTCTTGAGAGACTGCTGTCACTTGGGATCTTACATCATACTTTTCTCGGGATCTTCCCAGAGAAATGCCATATGATGGGGTCCAATTTTGAGGTGCCGATGACCTTTTCATCAACAATCTTTTTCGGAGCGAAACTGGCATGCTGCTGAATCTCTGATTACGAGGCTTTCTATGTGGATTTTCCTTAATCCGGGAAAGCAAGGACATCATCCTCATTGGCGAAGAGTGATGCTGACTGAAAGTTCCTCTATTTGTTCAGAGGTTCAAGTTATCAAAGTGGTCGAGTGCCGACTCTAATCCAGAGATACACTGGAGGCGAGATTGTTCAGACGCAACATTTCTTGATGAGACAAGAACTGACAACTCAATTGAGAGGACTGTTATCACTACGGAACAATACCGACTAGAGTGATAGTGATGCAATATGAATATGAATGCAAATCAATAATGCATGATGTATGGATGTATGTATGTATATGCTGACAAAACTGACACGACATACAAACTGACAGGTGAACAAGACTGGATACTCAGCCATTGCGGGGCGAAGAAGTACCGTTGGTCCAAAATGTAGCAATTCTACCTTTCTTAGGAGAAGTAGTCCTCGCGGGGAATACCGTTGATCAGCCTTAGAAGATAAGAACTCGGCCGAGGGTATCAGACGGGAAAGCCGCATCTCATACAGTTGATCCTTCGTTCAGGCGTACTGGCCTAGAAGGAGTACTTTGATTCTGTACTTTGAAATTCAAACGCCTTTGGAGTCGTAATCGACGTTCTTTCGATGTTCAACAGTCAAAAGAAATTGCCATCTTTAGTTTAAAAGCAGAAAAAGTTTTAACAAGTAAATTCATTTTTGTTTAATTTCAAGAATCGCTAATCATATTAAAATGCTATTCTGTAAAGCTAAAACAAATAAGGATTACAAACAAAAGCACAAGGGCTCAAATTTTATTGATAAGATGGAGATCATCCAAACGCATGATTCCAAAGAGTATATACAAAGTTTGAAAATGGTAATTTACAGGGAAAAGGGCTACGTTGAAACATAACGACCACTATCCTTCTACCAACTTTGAATTCGGGACATCCTGAGCTTCTGTCGAAGATGACCTTGACTGAAGTTTTCCTTCGATGGATGATGTAACTGCTGCTGAGGGACTTGCCTCTGTTGAACATAGTTACTTGCCATTATCCTTAATTTTTGCCTGGATTGTACTATGAGATTTCCAATCCATCGGGATGATTTTTTTCATGTCTCTAACTTTTACCTGGACCGCCCTTTCGGGTTTTCAATCCACCGAGACGTTTTTTTTTAGTTTAGGCGAAGTATTTCTTGACTACATCAACATTCGTGGGGTAGGCAAATTCTTCTCCGTCCATGGTTGCAAGTCTCAAGACACCGCCTGAGAAAGCTTTCGTGACCACATAGGGGCCATCATAATTCGGGGTCCATTTGCCCCGAGAATCATTTAGAAATGATTGTATCTTCTTGAGCACAAGGTCTCCTTTTCTGAAGACACGAGGCCGGACCTTTTTGTCGAACGCCTTCTTCATTCTCTGCTGATACAACTGACCGTGGCATAGTGCCGTGATTCGTTTCTCTTCGATCAGGTTTAATTCGTCGTGTCGACTTTGACACCATTCAGCTTCTGAAAGCTTAGCTTCCATCAATACCTGGATTGATGGGATCTCTACTTCTATGGGGAAAACTGCCTCCATGCCATATACTAGAGAGAAAGGGGTTGCCCCTATTGAAGTGCGGACAGATGTTCGATAACCATGAAGAGCAAAGGGTAGCATCTCGTGCCAGTCTTTGTAGGTTACAACCATCTTTTAAACAATCTTCTTGATGTTCTTATTGGCCGCTTCTACCGCTCGGTTCATCTTGGGTCGGTAGGGAGATGAGTTATGGTGTTCGATCTTGAACTCTGCGCACAACTCTTTCATCATCTTATTGTTTAAGTTAGATCCATTATCAGTAATGATCTGGCTCGGAACACCATAACAGCAGATGATATTTTTTTTGATAAATTGGACCACCACTTGTCGGGTTACACTAGCGTACGACGCTGCTTCGACCCACTTGGTGAAATAGTCAATGGCTACCAGGATGAACCGATGTCCGTTTGAAGCCTTAGGTTCGATCAAGCCAATCATGTCAATTCCCCAAATGGAAAATGGCCATGGGGAAGAGAGAACTTTGAGATGTGATGGCGGTACATGAATTTTGTTGGAGTATATCTGACACTTGTGGCACCTCTTCATGTACTTGTAGCAGTCGGATTCCATGGTCAACCAGTAATACCCTGATCTCAGAATTTTTCTCGCCATTGTGTGTCCGTTGGCATGAGTGCCAAAGGATCCTTCATGAATTTCTTTCATAAGCATGTCTGCTTCTGGTCTGTCTATGCATCGGAGCAAGACCATGTCAAAATTTCTCTTATAAAGAGTGTCACCCCTCAGGAATAAGTTTCCAGCCAGTCTTCTGAGGGTTTTCCTGTCTTTATTGAGTGCCCCAGACGGGTACTCTTGTTTCTGAAGGAAGCATTTGATATTGTGATACCAAGGTTTGTCATCTATGACTGCTTCGATCGTGAAGACGTAAGCGGGCCGTTCAAGGCGCATTATGTCGATCTTAGGTAGGTCGTTCCATTAACCTACACTAATCATGGAAGAGAGAGTGGCTAAGGCATCAGCCATGTGATTCTCTCTACGAGGGACGTGATGAAATTCGACTCTGTTAAAGAAGGGTAACAACCTTCTTGCATAGTCTTTGTAAGGAATCAATCCTGATTGGTATGTGTTCCAATCTCCTTTTATCTGATTGATAACCAAGGCTGAATCGCCGTATACGTCCAAGTTTTTGATCCTTAAATCAATCGCTTCCTCGAGACCCATAATACAAGCTTCGTATTCGGCCTCATTGTTCGTACATTTGAACGCAAGTCTGGCAGTGAAAGGAATGTGGGTACCCTGAGGGGTAACAATGATTGCCCCAATTCCGTTACCGTAATGATTAACTGCTCCGTCAAAGATAAGTCCCCATTGGGAACCTGGTTCTGGCCCTTCACTGGGTAGCGGTTCATCGCAGTCTTTCATTTTTAGATACATGATATCCTTGTCTAGGAAGTCAAACCCGATTGATTCTTGATCGTCAATCGGTTGATGAGCCAAATGATCGGCTAAAATACTTCCTTTAACGACTTTCTGAGCGTGGCACTCTATGTCATATTCTGATAACAACATCTGCCAACGGGCAATTCTTCCCGTGAGAGCAGGTATTCGAAAACGTACTTGATTGGATCCATTTCGGAGACCAACCAAGTAGTATGACGAATCATGTACTGGCGAAGACGTTTGGCTGCCCAAGCCAAAGCACAGCAAGTTTTCTCGAGCATCGTGTACTGAGTTTCGCAGTCGGTGAATTTCTTGCTCAGATAGTAGATGGCAGACTCTTTCCTTTTAGTTTCGTCTTATTGGCCAAGTACACATCCTATCGAGTCCTCTAGGACTGTGAGGTAAATGATCAGTGGTCTTCCTTCCACTGGAGGTGATAGAATCGGCAGATTTAACAGGTATTCCTTAATACTGTCAAAGGCGGTTTGGCAATCTTCTGACCAAAAGCAATCCTGGTTCTTTTTTAGTAACTTGAAAATCGGCGCGCAGGTCGCGGTCATAAGGAATATGAATTTGGAGATGTAGTTCAAATGTCCCAGGAATCTTCTGACTTGTTTTTCAATTTTCGGAGAAGGCATTTCTTGAATGGCCTTGACCTTGTCAGGATCAACTTCAATTCCTTTCTGGCTGACGATGAACCCTAGTATTTTCCCTGAATGGACACCGAAGGCCCACTTGTTAGGATTCAAGCGGAACTTGAATTTTATTAGACGTTCGAACAATTTTGACATATGTTCAATGTGCTCACTCTCTGTTTTTGATTTTGCAATCATATCATCGACATATACCTTGATTTCTTTGTGTATCATGTCATGAAACAGAGTAGTCATGGCCCTTTGATAGGTTGCCCTGGCGTTCTTCAAGCCGAACGGCATTACCTTGTAACAAAAGGTGCCCCATGGGGTAATGAACGAAGTTTTCTCCGTGTCTTTCGGCGCCATTTTGATCTGGTTATAGCCCGAGAATCCATCCATGAAGGAGAAAATTTTGAACTTTGCTGTACTGTCTACCAGCATGTCAATGTGTGGTAAAGGAAAGCCGTCCTTTGGACTTGCCTTGTTCAGATCCCTGTAATCAACACACATTCTGACCTTTCCATCTTTTTTTTAGGAACGGGTACGATGTTGGCTAACCATTGAGGATATTCTGATGTAGCGAGGAAACCCGCGTTAATCTGTTTCTGTACCTCCTCTTTGATTTTGATGGCCACGTCCGGGTGAGTCCGTCTCAACCTTTGCTTTACCGGCGGATATTCCGACCTTAACGGTAAGTGATGTTCCATGATGCTGGTATCCAATCCTGGCATATCCTGATAGGACCAAGCGAATACATCAGGGAATTCTCTGAGAAGCTTTATCAAACCCTCTCTGGCAGTTGGACTGAGCAGTGCCCCAATCCTGATTTCTTTTCTCTCTTTTTCTGAACCCAAGTTTACCATTTCCAACGGCACTTTGTGAGGTTCAATGGACCTTTCCTCTTGTCTGAGCAGTCGGGAGATCTCTTCTGGAATTTCGTTGTCAACTTCTTCTTCAGCCCCAAATACCGGGAACTCAAAGTCGGGAGAAGGCATCGGATCGTATGTTTCAACGGGGTTTAAAACAAGCAATCTGCATGACGTGATGATTCGTGTTTAGAAGAGATAGAGAAAATGCAAGTGTGTGCAGTGTTTTATTTTATTGCTTGTTTTTATTTTTAATTGTTTTTTAGGACTACCATTTTCTGAAAAAACGAAAAGAGAAAATAGCAATTAATGCGGAAATTACAGAACGACGTTATTTTATTAATGAACAAGTCGACTCTTGAAACTACAGCCCTATAAAACAAAACTCTGTCGCTTTGGGCGAAGCGAAGAGGGAAATTTTACAAAAAGCGAGCCCTATCAAAACATCTGTTTCATCTGGGCAGGGTGAAAGGTTAAAGATGGCAATTACTTTGACTGATGAACGATCTTTGGAACATCAATAGCGACCCACTGGCGGAGAACTCCTCGGTGAATCACAAAGTCTGGCGCCTTCCTCGATTTGTCTTCAGAAATAACACTGATTTCTGGTGGAGAAGGATCATTGGAATCTGTCTCCCAGGCAGAGTTACCGTAGGAGGATTCCTCTGTTGCATTTTGCATAGCATTGGTGCTCTCAGCTGTATTTTCCCATCCCGTTGGCTGGATATCCTCGAGCCTGATACGAGAGCTTTCGGGAGCGGTGTACTTGACCATATAGTCGAATTTTCCACTCGGTTGTCCCAAGGTGTCCCACACTTCTCTGGAACTGGATGAGTCATCCCTCTCGATGACGTTGACCTCGGGAAAAGCATAGTTTATGAATTCAATTCCTGCAAACGTTGCGAATTCATCTTCATGTTGAGTAGTTTCAGGATGACCTGAGTGTTGATCCCATGACATGGTGGGGACGCAGGTATTCTGTTCAATGACGGTCAGCTGATTTTCATTGTTCGGCTGACTCTCTTGCCCCAAGTCTCCTGGATAAGGTTGCCACATTGGCAGACCATCCATTAGGCCATAGTAGGTGTAGTCAAAATTGTCTTTCATCGGAGTGTCTTCCTCTAATGAATTTGGCAGAGCACGGTATCCTTCCGGATCACAATCCCCGTATATCATTTCGACGTCTGACCTGGGTATAAATCTCGGACTCTCTATAGGAAAGCAAAAAGGAGTTTGCGTTTCGTCCTGAGACATATAACCGTCCTCATTAAGATAGGACTTCCACTCTTCCTATGTGTCGGAGGGATCTTCCTCATTGATAGCGTGGACTGCTTGAGGGACTGGGTGAAGAAAACCTCCACTGTGGAAGAAGTTTTGAATGGGAGGAAGACTTCCATCACTTGTAGCTATTTGGGTACAGGTTGCAGAAAACCCAAGACCTTTCTTTGTTTTATTGTCAATAGGAATGACAAGCTGTCCCCATCCGGTTGTATCGGTACTCTTGACCGTTTTGATAACATCTTTGTACGAGGAAATCGAGGTTCCTCCCTGGGATTGATCGTCCTTGCCCACCAACAGTGCTTGGAACTGAGTTCCAATAACCTCCTCAGGTTCTACACAAGCAGATGATGATAAGTTACTCACGAGTAAGGCCTGTTCTCCACAGACTGTGACAAGTTGATCGTTCTGAACGAACTTTAGCTTTTGGTGGAGGGTCGAAGTGACCGCTCCAGCCTGATGTATCCAAGGTCTTCCTAATAAACAACTGTATGTTGCCTGGATGTCCATGACCTAGAAAGTGACTTGGAAAGTGTGAGGACCGATAGTTATGGGAAGATCAACTTCGCCGATAACTGTTTTTTTGGATCCGTCGAACGCTTTGACGACGACCTCGCTGATTCTCATCGGGGGTCCTTTGAATGGTAATTGCATCAAAGTGGACTTTGGCATAACATCCAGGGCTGATCCTGTGTCTACCAGTACGCTGGCAAAAGTATCATCCTGGCAGTTAACTGTAATGTTGAGCGCCATGTTATGACGGCGACCCTCTTCAGGTAATTCCTCATCACTAAATCCCAAATTATTGCAGGAAGTGATGTTAGAGACAATACTATCGTACTGTCTGATTGTTACATCCTGTTCCACAAAGGCTTGCTCCAAGACTTTCTGTAGAGCCTCCCTGTGGGCTTCTGAATTGAGTAACAGTGATAATACCGAGATCTTTGAAGGAGTCTGTAACAGCTGATCAACAATGTTATATTCACTCCTTTGGATGAGCTTCAGCATCTCATCATTATTTTTTGAAAGGTCGGGATTACTGGATTGACCGACTGATGGATCGGGAGCTTCTGCCTGAAGTTCCTTTTCCTTGTTAGGTTCTCCAACTCCTCGGTTGAAGATTCGACCGCTCCGTGTTACACAACTGATGTCTGCAATATTCACAACGGAGGGTAATGGAATTTCCTTTCCATTTTTAATTATTGTTGCACCATATTTGTAAGGGATAGCCTTAGTTGATTCATACGGTAGTGGTCCCGGCAGATAGATGACTATGGGAACCTTCTGATTTTTCTGACCATCATAAGTAATCTCGATCCGTTCCCGGTTGGGAACTTTAGATTCGTCAAGTAGAGGGAGAATGGCAAAAACATCCCTGATCTGGTGACGACCAGAGATTGTGACAACGTCCTCGACTTGATCGGCAAGGTAGCTCGGCGTCCAGTTGATGGGTCCAGAACCCGGATATGGACGAATCTCTCCAAGATCCACCTGACCCTGAAGAGCTGCTCTCACAAGGTAACACCCCTGGTTACTTTCCGAACAGACGCTACAACGGTCATAATTGTGTGGTGGCACCTGGCCACGCCCGCTTTGAATACAATGTAACCTCACTAGGTTAGCTTCCACAGATCAGACATCCTGACTTTGACGCCGGGTGGGATTCCTGTTACTGATACTAATTTGCTGAGTATCTTCATCCATATAGATTGGCATCCACCAGTGATTTAACAAGTGCTGAAGTGCCTCCTGGACAAGGGTACAACCTCGATCGTTTTCGCAACCTGCTTTACAACTTTGATAGTCATGTGATATTAAGAATCCTAGTCAGACCTGCTCAGCATGTAACTCTATCAGGTTGGTATTCATCACGCGAATATCGAAGATCTGAACCATGTTGATCTGATAAGGGTTCTTATCATGGTAGTCTTGGATCCATCCAAGATCCATATGACGCTGGAGGGCCTCCTGTATGAAATAGCATCCCTGTTTATTTACCGAGCAAGTCAGACAGGAACTGTAATCGTGCCATGGCAGATTATGGTATTGGCTTTGTCTTGAGTGCATTGCCACCAAGTTGACATTCATTGCACAGATGTCGTGGTTCTAAATGACGTTGAAGTTCGTCTAGACCATGTTAACTCCACGAACTCGGTGCTCTTGGATCCATCCGAGATCCATCTGTTCCTGCAGAGCTGCTTGCACTACAGAACATCCTTGGTTATCTTTAGAGCAGATATCACACTGGTGATAGTTATGAGGTGGCACATGGCCATATCCACTCTGTCTACAATGCATCTTGACCAAATTGGTCCTCAATAAGAGTACATCGTGAATTTGATAGACATTGTTAGACTCTCTCTCAATCAGGTTGACTGCAGCTTTCTCGTGTTGAGGCAGCGGGTTCATGAGAGCATTGGGATTCGTATCTTTGAAAGATAAGAGACCACTCCTAACAAGCTTTTGCACGTCAGACTTGAAATTGAGACAGTTCTCTATGTTATGCCCTGATCCTCCTTGATGATAAGGGCATGTCTGATCCACCTTAAACCAAAAAGGCAGATTTTCCGGTACTGTAAGAGGAGACTTAGTCTGGATGTGCCCCTTAGCCAGTAGTAACATAAATAGTTCTGTGTACAACATGGGTATAGGAACAAACCCTGATGGTCGTGTTGTACGGTTGTTGTTATATGGAGGACGAGCCTGCTGAAGAGGCTGTTGTGTCCTTTGCTGATCAGGTTGGCTCTGCGCAACCTGAGGTTGATACGTAGGAATAGGCGCAAGGTTGATAGCAGGAGCCATAGCTGCTACCGGTTGATATCGTCACCTTTGCTTTCTGAGAGAGATATTCCCAATATCTTTCTCTTTTTTCTTAGGGAGAGCACTACCACATTTTTTAGTGCCGCTCGTCGATCCAATGTCCTTTACCAAACGTCCTTCTCGGATGGCTTCCTCAAGACGTACGCCCATGCCCACCATCTCGGTGAAATCACTGGGCGCACTGGCAACCATTCGGTCGTAGTAAAATGAGCTTAAGGTTTTTAAGAAGATCTTTGTCATCTCTTTTTCCTCAAGAGGTGGACAAATTTAAGCAGCAATTTCACGCCACCTTGAGCATACTCTTTAAAGGTTTCCTTGTCCTTTTGTGACATTGATCTGAGTTGATCTCTGTCGGGTGCCATGTCCAAATTGTATTTGTATTGTTGGACGAAGGCAGTACCAATATCTCTGAATGTACTGATCGTTGTACGGTTTAAACCCATGTACCATTTTAATGTGGCACCGGTTAAACTATCCTGGAAGTTGTGAATCAGCAAGTCCTGATTCTCCGTCTGAGCTGACATCCACCGAGCGTACATCACCAGATGGCTCTGAGGGCAAGAGTTACCCTTGTATTTTTCAAAGTCGGGCACTTGGAACTTGTGCGGGACTTTCACATTGGGGACCAAGCAAAGGTCTGTGGCATCCTTTCCAAATAGATCCTGACCGCAAATGGCTTGCAGTTCCTTCTGTATTTCTAAGAACTGTTCTTGGAATTCATCCATTCGGTCGGACATAGTTTCCTTTTTACCAGAAGGTATCTGTGGAATCTTTCCTTCCGGAACAGTGTGTACCACAGGAGGTGGTACCGTGACTACGACAGTGAGTCTTGGCCTTTCCCGAAGTTTGTAACCTTCAGGAGTCTTCAGTATGCCCCTGGCATCTTCGCTTTCCCGAAGTTTGTAACCTTCAGGCCTAGCGGCTTCTGTTGTGATTCCCTGATCTTCAGTGATCGGCGGAACATATCCTTTTGGGATATAGTTAACACACATGCCCCAAGGGTGATCTTTCGGTATCTGATACCTAGGATCATACTTCTCCACTATGGGCGTTGAGGTGATCTCTGAGATCACAGTTCTTTGTAGCTGAGCTTCTGCCATGGCTTGCATGTCGTTACGAAGCTTTCTCATATCCTCTCTCAGAGCGTCGATCTCTTCTTTCAACTCTCTGTTTTCTTCCTCAAGATCATCCGTCTTTTTCTGACGATTGGCCCGAGTATTGTACGAATGAGACAATTTGACTCTAGAACCGAGACACAAACGTGAGATTCGTAGGGAAGAAGAATACGCGATGTGAGAATGATGAATGTAATTATTAATTTAATTGTTTTTTGGTTTAATCAAAATAAACTTCGACAATTAGATTGCAAATATCAAACGGTGGGGAAACCCCTTTTATTGAAATTCAAAGGATTACGGAAACGAAAATACAGTAGATTACAAAGTGCAAAAACAGAAACCTAAGCTAATAGGTCCTGAGAAGACTCGGGTGCTGACTCTGGTATCTTCCTTTTCTTTGACCGGGGCTCTTGAGCCATTGTCGGGTTGTCATTCCTTTACCAAGTGAAAGGAGCAAGTAAATTCCTTTGGTCGTCCTGATTCTCTACAGCATGCTGCTCCAAAATTTCAATCAGAGCGTCCTTCTCTTTTAGTAATTGATGTATTTTGATGCATTCTATGTAGAGGGTGTGGTACTTGTTCTTCCAAGACCTTCTCTCTTGTTGAACTTTGTTGAGAGTAACCTGAAGCTTTTCAGTTTCCGTCATGAAGTACATGACAAATTCCTTTGGCGGAAGAATTCCGTAACGAGGATAATGCATCTTTAGCTTGAGAGCTCTAGTTTGTACCCAGTGGATATAAGGCTCCACCGAGACACAGTCTGGTTTTCCTAGAGACTCTCGTCCTTTCTTATGAACGTGCTTCCAGGCGTGCACTATTTCCATCTTTAGTGCTCTGTCATTTTCTCCTTCCTTGAAGAAAAGACCTTCCAGATAAACACCCTGTGGGATGTGTCTCATCGGGTATCCAAATTGACGAAGAACCAATACCGGATGGTAGTTGATTCCTCCCTTAGTTCCTATAAGGGGTACGTTGGGGAAGTTTCCACAACGGTCAATGATTCTGATTCCATCATAGATCCTATTACACCAATCTATATCAGAGTTGGTAAGAAACATGATCTTCTGCGACCAACGTAAGGCACTCTTGCAATCCCAAAAAGTAACAGACTTAAGCAAATGGGAGATAAACCATTTATAAAGCAGAGGTACACAGCATGTGATCTCCCCTCCGCTGTACAAATTTCCCAAGTTTACAGAATGATACGCATCTGCGAGCAAAGTCGGCACAGGGTTTCCAATGAGAAACACCTTAATGGAGTTAATATCGACGAAGTTATTGATGTTGGGGAACAAAAATAACCCGTAGGTGAGCAAGACAAAGATGCTTTCAAAAGAAGTCACGTTCCCTATACTGGGAAAATACAGGGCTTTCTTCGTCAAGAACTGGGCTGGCAAACCTTGGATGCCACCCTTAGCGGTTATGAATTGCTCTTGCAATGGTCTGATTCTTTGGAATTTCTTCCAGTCTAGAGAATGGAGCTCGATCTGTAATGTGTAGATCGATCAGATGAGAATACTCCTCCAGTGTTGGTGCTAGCTGGTAATCCGGGAATGTGAAACAGTGATAAACCAGATCGTAAAACTGAATGAGCGCATCCATGATTCCCTCAATCACATGGACTCTTAACAGTGGTAGCAAACCTCCGTGTTTGGCTCTGAAAGCCTCAGGGTTAGTGATCATCCTTGCTAACCTTCTCAAATCCTCTAGTTTTGGAACCTTGAAGGTGTACGTATGAGTTCTCCTTCTACCGAAATCCATTAGCGTAATCCTCTTCTCTAATATTTGCAATCGCAGTCTTAGTTTAATTTTGAAAAATAGAGAGACTAGAAGAGAAAATATTTTGAATGTTTTAATGTTTTTTAAATGAATGCATGAATGCAGCACACAAAAACATAGAAAAAACATGGGGTCAAAGGGTCGTTGTCATGAAGTCAAGGCTCTACCCATCCCCAAAGGTTTATACTAGGGTGATTTTTGTACCTGTACTCATTATCATCAGCTCCTCCCAGGAAAGCAAAACAACAAGCGGATCGCCAGCGAGTTGTAGAGCAATCTTAGAGTAAGTGCCATTCACTGAGAATAGATCACCAGCCTCAAATGAGGGTAGTATCGCGTAACAACTATTCCCGATAGTTTCTGCACTACGAAAGGGTTTGGCTCCTCAGCTTCTCAGACTTAACAATCGGCCCATTGTCTAGGTGAGAGAATGGGTTGCATTGGTCAGCCTCCACTGAGGTTGATGGTCGACCTCGTCGCCATCACTTATCTTAAGTGTATACTCAATCTTTCCACATGCGGCATCACACGCATTCCCATTAGTAGAAAAATAAACACGTATAGCAATTAGGAAAAGCAGTATATATATTTGTCCTAAACATCCTAGACCTTTAAAGCTATGAATCCTAAGTTCCTGACAGAAAATGGGTTCCCCGGCGGAAGCCCCAATCTGTGGTTTTCACATAAGTGAAGAAAAAAAGGTTTGTCCAAGGTTTCACCTTAAACGTTTAAGAAAGAATCAGTAGGCCCCACGGCGGGCGCAACTTTTCTGTAGTGAGCGATTTTGGACGCGGTTCTTAAGCGCGGTCGCTCTCTGTGGTTTGAGCTTGCTACAGGTCGATTCATTTTTTATCCTATTAAAGCTGATGAAGGAAGGGAAATAGATGTCTCGAATTAACCCTGCTTTGCATACTGAGTTTAAACAGCGGGCTGTTAGGTTACGGATGCTATCAATGTGGGGGGCCTTTGTACTGGTTATTTGTATTTTTACCAATACTGATTTCTTTCTTTTCATTTTGACAGAATGTTTCTGGCAGGGAACAAGGATTAGGATGTTAGGACTGATGCTTTTTGATAGATATGTGAGAGTATGGGATTTAGGTTTTTTGTTGATTGCGCTCGCTAAGATTATTCTTTCAATCTTATGCCTACGTATTCCCGTTTACCGAAACAGGGAAATCAGAGCGTTCGTAGTTCCTCCTATTCTATGGGAGGAAATGGTTGTTTTGGTGTAAAGGTGATTTGTATCTTGATCAAAGCCCAAGACGTGAAACTAAAAAGTCTATTTGTATCTTGATCAAAGCCCAAGATATGAAGCTAAAAGGTCTGACTTTAGAGAGAATTTGTCATCTCTAAAGAGGGGGTTGTATGTCACAACTGTTTATAAAGGAGAATTACTTTAACCGGGATATGTGAATCCGACAATGCCATAATTTCCTTTATAGGGGATTTTAACCTGAAGGAGAAGACTTTAACTCAGTGTAGAGCAATGCTATCTTTCCTTAGGAATTTCTCATGCTAAAAGAGGGACAGTGGCATGGATGTAGATGATCCAGAGGCTTGCCGCTTACAGCGATTAGATGAAGGGGAAAGGAGTTGTTGATGTTTGTGTACTGTGAACGAGGCACAACTTTGATGCTAAAAGGTTGATTGAATCAACCAGTGGTTTTCTTATACAAAGCCTACGGGGAGGCTAATATGTGTCTCGTACAAAGCCCGAGAGAGAAGCTAAAAAGGTTTTGACTCAACGAGGGAATCCTTTGGTATCTCGTATAAAGCCCGAGATGGAGGCTATTTGACTCAACAAGAGAGTTTTTGTATCTCGTACAAAGCCCGAGATGAAGGCTAAAGGTGATTGACTCAAAGAGGGAGTCTCTTATGTGTCTCGTACAAAGCCCGACAGAGAGGCTAAACGTTGTTTGACTCCGCTGGAGAGAATCTTTGTACAAAGCCCAAGAGGAGGCTATGGTAACTGTTTCAGTTAAGTGACAGGTCCAGTATACTGATTTTAAAGAGAAAATCAGTTCTTATATGAGCAACATTGTACTCAGGGATTTGATTTGAGGATCAGGGATATTTCCTTTTGTTTGAGGAAACGGGAAATCCAAAGGGTATTGAGACTGTCCGAGTCTGCGGGTTTCCTTACTATTTAATGAAGGGGTCACTTGAGAATGTCTTTGAGACACAAGGAAATTAGACTGTCCGCGTCTAGAGTTTCATCTTTTGTACTATGCTTTGAGAAACGGTAGTAGACTCTTTGAAAGGACTGTTCTATGAAGATTACTAGGTTCTGTTCCAATACCTCTAGGAGGTCGTCAGGACAATTTGTACGAAGCCCAAGAGGAGGCTAGAGACTTTTAAGAAGTCGACAGGTCCTTGTACTAAGCCCAAGAGAAGGCTATCATTCCCGGAGGAAGAGATCATTATACGAAGCCTAAGAGGAGGATGTGAATACTTCTAAGAGGAGACCGGGTTGCTTTTAGGAAGCCTGTGGGTCCTTGTACGATGCCCAAGAGGAGGCCGATGCTTTTAAAAAGCCCGTGGGTCCCCAAACCCCGAGAAATTCAAGGCAATGCTATTCACCGAGAATAGATCAAAGTCAGGAAAGTTTGAGAATTTGGAAGAAACTCAAAGATGCCATTCACGGAGAATACATTCATCTCTAGGAGTAGAGTTTCTTGACAATTCCTAATGAGAACAGCCGAAGAGAAGACTATATCTGGTGATCCTATTGGGGGATCTAGTTGTCTATTTCTACGAATAAACGAAACGGCGTCACCTAGTTCTAGACGTAGTTGCTTGGGAAACTTTAAATATCTATACTATTATTACACAGTTGATATGAGTTTATGAAAGAAGACTTACAACGAAACATCCCCACAATACAGTTATATGTATATGAAAGAAGTAAATGAAAGCGATAACCACTTACTCGGTTGTAGAGCTTCCATTCTGTTTGGTTAGTTGTTCAACAAAGAAAGATTGAAACAACAGTATATTCAAAATCAAAGGAGAAATTTCTTTGAAAGAGAAAGATTTGGGGCTTACAGCTCAAGGAGAGGCCCATGGTTTTACCAGTGATTGCACTGTTGAATTTGTACAGAGGGACTTATACAAGTGACTGGGGCCCAAAAAGGTTTTCTGTACAAAGGGATGGGTCTTACACTCTCTCAAGAGGCCCAAAAGGTTTAAAGAAAAAGAGTGGGGCTTATAACGCGAGGGTAGGCCCAAAGTTTGTTTTTCCGTTTGAAATGGCGATCGCGCCGAGATTTTCTTTTAACGCGAAGGGGCTTATACAATATATGAGGTCCAAAATGCTTTGGTTAACAAGGGATTGGGTCTTACACTCTAATAGAGGCCCAAAAGTTTTTGAATGGGTCTTATAGCTCAAGGAGAGGCCCAATGTTTGTTTTTCAACGGATGATGATCGCGTCGAACTTTTTGAAAATATACAGAGGGACTTATACAACGGATGAGGCCCAAAAATATCTCTGTACAAGTGGGTTGGGTCTTACACTCTAATAGAGGCCCAAAAGGTTTTAAGAAAAGAAATGGGTCTTACTACTCGAGGGTAGGCCCAAAGTTTTATTTTGAAAAGGCGACGATCGCGCCGTTTGTTTTTGACGGTATCGGGACTTGTACAATATACTGAGGCCCAAAAATGATTTGGTAAAAAAAAGGATTGGGTCTTACACTCTATTAGAGGCCCAAAAAGTTTTGAAAATGATTTATGAGGGTTGAATTAATCCAAAAACCCTAATTTGTTTTCAAAGTGTGTTTAATTGAATAAAAATTCAATTAAAATGATCAAAATTATGTAACATATGAAAAACAAATTGTGATCTTGGATTAATGCTTCAAAAATTAAGTATTGACCTACAAAATAATTAGAAAGCATTAAAAGTTGCAAAATCAAGGTGGAAAAAATATTCTAAATGTTAAAAACAATTAAAACATTAATTCTTTGCAAAAATATCAATTATATAAAATAAATAATATTTTTGGGATTTTTTGGGAAAATAAAATATTTTAACATTTTTGTGAATTATTAAAAAAAGAATTAACTCAGAATCATTAAAACTCAGAGAGAAATTAATTTTTGAATCAACTAAACAAAATCACAAAATTCAAATATTTGAATTTATGAAAATGGCGCCAAGAACATGGACCAAGAACATGCGCGTGTTCTGCCTTGCCCAGATTTGCATTTTCTATTCAATCTCACTGAATACTTGATCATATCATGTAATCCACATACCAATCAACTCGTTTCAACCTCAGGATCATGTCTATGGTATTTAATTTCATTTAAATTAAACATACAACAAGAAATCATGAAAAATCCTCAAGAACCCTAATTTCTGCATGAAGGCTAGGATTTTTGATACACAATTCAAACAATGTAATTAATTGAGGGGAAACATTCCATGCATGATTATGAACATATGGCCAAATTATTGTGCAGCAAAAATTGCATGGATTATAGAGTTAGAAGAGCTCATGCTTACCACTTGCAGCCGGTGATCGTGATTTGTATTGGAGGTGTTACAGTTAGGTTCCAATGATCTGGATAGCTTCCCTAGGTGCCATGGAGTGTGTATGAATGCTTGGAATGGATTGAAATTGTTTGGAGTTGAAGATGGCACCTCAACTACAAAACTGTCAAGAACTTGAGCAATTGGCTGGTGATTTTGTGAAATCTGTGTTCCAGATGTTATGTGAGTGTTTGGATCACTTCTATATGATGTATGTGAGGTGTGTGTGTGATTGGTTTCATTGGAAAAGCTCTCAAACTCAAAACCCGATAGTGACTTGCCTTAGAAGGCAAAATTGGAGTGAAAGAAGAGATTTTGAGGAAAGCATCTATTTGATGGATTTGGTGTACTCAAACTGATCACAATTGAGCTCTATTTATAGTAGAGCAAGTTTGTTTTGGGATCCACAGTGAATGGCAACTGCAGCAGAGGTTTGGCCAATGTTGTCCAACGGAAATCCAAGTCTCCTCTAGCCATTGACTAGAGGTTAGGGCACAGAGCTATGGTTCCCTTGGTCTTGGATAAGTCTTGATTGAATTCAGTTGAGAATGGCTCAGTCCATGCCACCTTGATGCTTCCATTGAATTCCCCATTCCAAAATTGGAGTCTTGTCCCTATTTTGGCAATTCTAGGTTCAACATGCTATTTCTTGTTCCAAAGACTTTGGAGGCTTGGCTCAGTGATTGTCCCCTTTAGATTCAATCCTCTGAGGTGTCCAAGTGGATAGGAGCATTTGGATTTGGCTGATTTTGGCAAATCGACCAAAAGTGCAAAATCTGCCTTGCCTTGGCAGATTTCAGCAAGGCAACTTGCCAATGTCATATCTCATGGCTCAAATTGAATTTGGTAATGTTCTTAGCCATTTGGTAAAGCCCTTACATGATACAACAACTGTTTGAACATGTTTGGTTTTGATCTCTTTTGAATCCAAGTGGAAAATGTCCCTACATTTGGGAAAAAGTAAGGCAAAATCTGACTTAGTGAAATTTTCACTAAGTGTTGGAACAAAGTGACTTTTCTTGATTTTGATCACTCCATAACTCAAAATCCATGAGGAATTTGGACATAAATTAGTATGAAGCTTTTGTAGAGGGGAATATGATCTACAAATAAAGCTTTGAATGGGGACCAATGGCCTTGTGGTTTAGGAGTTATGGTCCTCTAAAGTTGGCACATTAGTGGTACTTTTTCCATAACTTAAAAATTTTTCTAAGTTTTTATGGTTACCCCTTTTATAAGTTATCCCACTTTCTTTGATTTTTCTTGATGAATGATGATTCAAATCATACATTAACATCATTTTAGGGAAAAATTCCATTTTGATGAAAAATCTCAAAAAGTCAAAGTTGACTTTTGTGCACAGTTGACTTTTTATCAGATGAATTCCAAACTGTGCAATTCTTCAGGAAATCATGTCCTTGACCTAAATCAAACTTGATGGACATGTTCCATGGGTGTCATAGGGTATATTGAATCATGTCTTAGGGTTTGGGAGCATGTCCTGGTCAAAAGTCAAAGTTACAGTTGACTTTCCTTGTGAAACCCTTATTGTGGTGCAGATGAAATTGAGACTTGTTGCTCAAGCTTCTTGGATTAATCCATTATTCCAAATGGATCAATATAGTATATTAAAGACCCTCCAATCATGTCTTGAGGTCTTGGTTCATGATTTGTCCCAAAAGTCAACTTAGGGGTGAATTAGGTCAAGAAACCCTAATTCCTGATTTTTGATGAATGCATCCCCTGAAGCAAAATTGACTTGATGATTGGGTTCATGAGGCTCCATGGAGTATATTAGGTTATGTTTTGGATCCTTGGCTTATGCCCAGATGAAATTTTCCATCTGGAGGCCCTGGTCAACCAAAACCCTAATTTGGTGACACCGACGATCTTGAGGCTTGATCCACCTAGAAGGGAGCATCCTTGTGCTTAATCCTTGATGTGGGAGTCATTTTGATCCATTGTGGATATTTTAGAGGCTATACAAGTTGAAGATCAAGTCATTCCTTGATTGATCCTTTGTCTAAGGCTCTGAGAAGGCTTAAAACCCTAATTTTGATTGTAGTGAATGCTCAACAACCCTTGAGGCATTTGATAAGGCATGATGGTTCATCTATATTGTGATGATGATTTGCACAATGATGGGAAATATTAGTGGTCAAAATTTGGGGTATGACACTCATGCTATATCAAGTGTAAATCAATTCTAAAAAAATCCCAAAAGGGTTGCATGAATGCAACATCAAAATCCAATCATTTTGATAAGCATTACACAAGAATCGGGCATGCATTTAGGGTCCAAAGTAAGCATATAAATCATGATCAAAAATCAACATCAAGGCATCAAAATGGTGTGCAAAACATCCTCATGAATGTGTCCAAACATGTTAAGGAAAATGACTCAAAAGAGTCCCACACAAGCATCCAGTTTAACCTACTTCTAGGCTCACATCAAAACACTAAACATGAAATGAAATATTCATGAAAAATAGTTATGGTCCTTGAAAATTTTTGGGAATTTAACCAAGGTAAGATAAAGTCAGTGGCTCAACATGTCCAAAAATATGGCATAGATTCTACACAAAAGATGTTCAATCAATATCATACATAGGGCAAGTTGTCAAACCTTGATCACTCACAACAAGTCATAAAAAGAGCATTCAAAATTCACCAAAAATTAATGGCAAAAATCCCAAATGATCATTAATATGTCCTATAATCATGTGACTAAAGGCATACAAAAATTGAGGTCAAAACTAGTTGGGAAAGATTGGTTTCAAGAGATAATGTGCAAGCTATGTCAATTTGAACACATTCAAAACAAAATTCCAAAACAATTGAGGTCAGATTTTGTGCCCATGTTCAAGCTCAATTTTTGAGTATTTCTAATATTGGTTTTGATATTTTGTTTTGAATGTGTTCAAATGGACATAACTTGCACATTATCCCTTGAAACCAATTTTTCCCAATTAGTTTTAACCTCAATTTTTCTATGCCTTTAGTCACATGATTATAGGACATATTAATGATCATTTGGGATTTTTGCCATTAATTTTTGGTGCATTTTGAATGCTCTTTTTGTGACTTGTTGTGAGTGATCAAGGTTTGACAACTTGCCCTATGTATGATATTGTTTGAACACATTTTGTGTAGAAAATTGACCATATTTTTTGGACATGTTGAGCCAGTGACTTCATCTTACCTTGGTTAAATTCCCATAATTTTTCAAGGTCCCTAACTATATTTCATGAATATTTCATTTCATGTTTAGTGTTTTGATGTGAGCCTAGAAGGTTAAATTGGATACTTGTGTGGAACTCTTTTGATTCATTTTCCTTAACATGTTTGAACACATTCATGAGGATATTTTTCACATCATTATGATGCCTTGATGTTGATTTTTGATCATGATTTATATGCTTACTTTGGACCCTAAATGCATGCCTGATTCTTGTGTAATGCTTAGCTAAGTGATTGGATTTTGATGATTCATTCATGCAACTCTTTTGGGATTTTTTGAGCATTGAATTACACTTGATATAGCATGAGGTAGAACCTTCCCCTCTCATTTTACAAGTCCTTTTGAATGCCTCTAATTGATGTAACTTTAGTGTGAACTTGAACATGCTCACTTGCTCCTTTTGATAATTTTTGCTTGAGCCTTTGTGTGTTATCTTTATTCAATGTTTGTGTGAATTAAATGTGCAATATTATAGGTCATTTGCAACTGAATTTTATGCTTATACACTTGTTTGACATGACTTTGTTCATTCCTTTCACATGATTCAAAGTTCACATGCTTTTAGAGGATGATTAGGGTTAAATTTTGGTCATTGTTTGTTCCAACTTTTGAGAATGCGTTGCCATGAAATTTGTGTGAAAATTTGAGATTACTTTTAAACATTGAATACATGGGTTAGCTTCCGACTTGAGTCAATTACAAGTCACCTTCTTGCTTACTTGTTCATTGTATGTTCATAATTGAATAATGCCTTATACATATGACATCTTTATGTAGAATTGCCTAATCTTTTGAACATGACTTGGTGTGCATTTAATGATCATTTCTTGGCATCCCAAATCTTACTTTGCATTGTTTATGACATGTAATACTACTGTCCCATGTGGTTTCTTCCTTCAAGTTTACATGTTTGAGCTTTTAAAGTGTATCTTACATGAACATTGTGATAAAATTTGTTTGAGTTAAGATATGGTACATGATTTGAATCTTTTTAAGTTTTCTTAGGACATTAACATGAGTTGACCATAATAGGACATAGCTACTGACCTATTTAGGTTCTCATCCCTTTAGGACTCATTTCCTTTTGTTAATTGATTGACTTTACCTCTAGGATAGTCTTAGGACATTTGCATGAGCATAAGTGCATTGTTTGGCATTTTTCTTTCAACTATCAATAGTTGAGCTTGGTTTGAATTTGGTAAGTACTTGTATTACTTTAACTTGATGTCCACAATCTTATGTGACTTCTCTTTCATCTCACTTCTCTTTTATTACTTCTTTGAATTGTGATTGAATCATCTAATATTTACTTGTGTATGATCACATATTCCCTTAAGGTTCCTAGCTTGAATCTAATTTTGGATTAGGTTCAAAGTAGGAAAGACATTAGGTTACCAATCCAAGCATGCTAACATGGGTAGAGATTCCCTTTCCTAACTTCAACTATAGGACCAATCATTTCATGACAACTTCTAGCATGAAGATCCCCTTAGATTTTTCTTTCAACCCCTTGAGTCTCTCTACTCTCTCTAAAAAGAAAAGCAAAAACACTTAACAAATATTATAAGTGGAGTGCGCCACTAGCCTTAAGCACATGGGTAATGATTAGTGAAGGCCTCCTTTACTCTTCTAGGGTGCTTTGCAAACGTTCCATTGGGGGCGACCTTGCAAAGTATTCGCTCCTATGTCATAGTCTTTAGCACGACACATATCGCAAACAAAACAAATCAAAACACTTTATCCTAAAATACATAAATGAATCAATCGTCTTCCTTCAGGATTCTTTTCTCATCTCACTCACTCTAATTGTAAGGACATGTTATTTCCGTTCTACCACAAACAGGTAAACACATAAGACTCCACACAACGAGCGGCAACACCTAAATTGCAAGAACGCGAACGGTAGCGTCGTCCACCTAAAAATCACAAACCAAACAAGGCCACCTGTAAGATCGAACTACGACTGCTCTAACTTCCTCTCTCTCGTCCGATTGAGGATACGTAGGCACAAGACGATGATGTCTTAGGGAGCAACCTTCCCCCCATTCCCCTGTAGTCCTCCGAACTACGTTGACTCTAAGTTTCCCATTCCCTAGGGAATATGTAGGCCTAGGACAGCGATGTCTTATCGAGTCATATTTCATCCCTTTCCCCCATCTCTTTGTTTCTCATTCTTTTCCTTTCCAGTACTTAGTAGTGGAGCTTCAGATACCTACACCATTTGATCAAAATAACAAGCATGGATCCCATCTAGTACGATGGACGCGAGGGGGTGCTAATACCTTCCTCTCACGTAACCGACTCCCGAATCCCGATCTTGGTTGCGATGACCTTGTCTTTCCCTTCTTCAGGTTTTGTTCGATCATTTCCTTTCCCTGCGTCGGGATAAATTACATTTGGTGCCGACTCTTATGTTTTCCCGTTGGTTGATTTTCGCATTGCGACAGCTGGAGACTCTGCCGGGGAATTTCCCATCCCTAAGCGAGTCAATCCTAGCGCTTGTTTATTTTCGGTTATTGGGTGTTTATTTGTATGTGTTACCTGCTTTATTTATGGTTTTATTGCATGTTTATTGCTTTTATCGCATTTATCTGCTTTATTGCATTTCATTACTGCCATATATATACTGGACTATACTGGATTGCTGGTTTTCTTTTGTGGGCAGGGTGTTTTGAGAGATAAGCCCACTACCCAGGCTTGAGTATACACACAGGTTTTAGAGTGGATATTCGTGCCGCTTACGTGGTGGTGACCAAGTGTAGTGTTCACGAGACCCACAACCAGACGAGGTTCCCTTGGGAGATATTCTATGTTGTATGTTGATGCAGGTCATAAGATGTTTCCATTATGAGCTGTCAACTCTAGTGACTATTCTCGGAGACTCAGTGGGGGCACTCCTCTAAAGGGGTAATAATGTCAAACCAGAAATGGTGAACGCATTATTGCTGCTTGATACAAGGACCCGAAACTGGGAACTTGCTATAGGATGATATTTTTTGAGGGGGAATCAGTGGAGGTACTCCTCGATTGGCGATAATACTGTACCCAGAAGGATGAATGTATTATTGCTTCTTGAACTCAGTGTCAGAAACTGAGGATCCTTCATTTTAGAACCCAGATGTGAGAAGGGATGGGTGTTTGCAGGAAACCTTGACCTCCAACCTACCCGGTTATCTGGTATTCTTACTGAAGTGAACAGTTGATCCTATTATACTCAATCGTCTGTTATTCATACAGTCCAGCAGACACACCATTCACACAGTTCAACACTGACACATCCAAATATATGTGGCACTTCTGATACCATGCCAATGCATTGCATCATTCCATGTGCATACCCTAACATTCATGTTTTTTTCATTTCCAGGTTTATATCTTACTCTTGATTCCAGTCAGAGGGTTTCTACAGGGATGGTACTGAGATGAAGAAAAATATCATCATCTATAAGTTTCCTAAGCCTAATCTAGGCCCTATTAACAGTTTGAAGGTTTGGCAAATCCTGAAGTGTTGGGAGCTTTCAAGAAGAAGTATGGTTGTATCCTATATTTTGTTCATAACATCAGTGATTATGAGTATAGAGGTATTCACACGTTGCTGCAGTTCTACGATCCTCCTTTGAGGTGTTTCACATTTCCATACTATCTGTTGGTCCCAACCTTGGAAGAGTATGCAAGTATCTTGGGGATTTCCATAAAGGAAAGTGCACCATTCTTTGGCTCTAAGAAAGATCCTGAGTTTGGGGATGTAGCCAGTGCTCTTTATTTGAGAAAATCAACATTGGAAGCTAACATAGCTAGTAAAGGAGGTTTTCGGGGTTATCATCTGGGTTACTTGACAAAGAAAGCTCAAGAGGCTGCTGAAGCCAAAAGATGGACTACTTTCAACGCAATATTGGCCCTCTATGTGTACGGTATCGTTCTATTCCCGAATGTGTCTGGCTTCGTAGATGTGGACGCTATTCAAATATTTACGATGGAGAATCCGGTGCCAAATTTATTGGGGGATCTTTATCATTCAGTGCATAACAGAAACAAGAAAAGAAGAGGAGGATTTGTCCATTGTTGTTCACCTCTCTTTTACAAATGGTTTGCAAATCGTCTACCGCGTTCGGGCGCTAATTTCTATACAAAAGATTCTCTTGAGTGGTGTCAGAGACTGATGGGTTTGGCTGCCAAGGACATTGTTTGGATAGATCATGGGTTTCTTTGTAATGATATCATTCACAGTTGTGGTGAGTTCCCGAATGTTCCTTTAATAGGGAGGAAATGAGGAATCAATTATAACCACTCTTTAGCTATCAGACAATTTGGGTACCCTTTGACAGGTCCACTAGTCAAAAGGGATGTCGAGGAGTCCATATACTTCCAAGTAACTGATGGTGTGGCGATAGCGTAGAAAGCTTCTAATGCTTGGGGAAGGGCAATAACCAAACTTATCCCCCATATGAAGTCTGGCTAAGGAAGAAGGTTGAGGATTTCTATTTTCCTTTTGACCCGGTACCTCCTTTGTATCCTGAGGTTGTGGAAGAAAGAACCATTGTAGCTATTGAAGAATACAACAAGCTACAAGCTATTGTGAATGAGCTCTGTGTGGAGAACTATGACTTGAGTAGCCGCCTTCAAAATGCTTTACATATCAATAAGGGATTGGAATCTAAGGCCAAAGACGCAACAAAGCTGCTAGCAGAAAAAGAGAAAGACTTTGCAGATAGGGCTCAGTTTTATCGGAAGGCCAACATGGCTGTAGAATCCTCTGCCAAGGTTCATAAGCACACTAAGAAACTCTTATTTGAGGCGAATGTCAAGCTTGTTGATTCTCAAAAAATGTGGGATGACTTTGTGGCCTGCAGGAAGAAGAGAGAAGATGAAATCAGGGCCGAAAATGAAGAACTGAAGGAAAAGCTTAAAGCAAAAGAGGAAGAGCTCCATAATGCGAAAAGAGGCAAAAATCATTTTTCTGACAAGCAGAAGGAGGCTCAGAGGGAAATTGAAGAGCTTAAAGTCCAAGCTGGAATAAAGAAGGAAAAGCTAAGAAACGTCTTTGGAGTTGTTGACAATGAAGAGCATATTGGTAAGCTAAACCAGGGTATTGGGAAGAGAAACAAGCTGATCAAGGGGTTGATAGAGCGACTGACTCATCCTGACACCGAAGCACTACTCGAGGAAGTCAAGGGCAGTTTGTATGGACTAGGGGTTTTGGGAATGAAGTTGTCTATGTATTTCTGGGTTTTGCTTATTGTGATTACCATTAGGCTTGTTGATGGAGTCACCTTTGGTTGTACCATACGTATTTGTATGACTTTTTGAAGTATTATATGATGAGATATTTGTTTCAGCAATATTTGTTTTAGCAGTATTCTCTCAGCAATGTTTGCTCCAAATATATTTTCTCCGCAATATCTATTTGTTCTAGTAATATCTTCTTAGCAGTGTATCTGATCCCGTGCCCGGTCAAAACTGGAATCAAAGTATAGAGATACCTTGGAAATGATTAAACATGACACATGCATGCATTCACGCATTTCATTTTGCATAACAGGTGTTCATTTGGATTTCTAACCTTGTTTGATTGAACATGCAGGATTACTGACTCTTACCTACACCGTTACTCAACGCGACAGAATCAACAAAGAGTTATGGAGCAAATGCAAGAAGAGATGGCTGAGATGAGGGCCTGTATGAACCAATTCATAGACATCATGCAAGGGGTGGCTCAGGGCTAGCAAGAACTGAGGGCTATGGTTCAGAGGCCCGAAGTTGAGGTTCCTATTGCTGATAACCAGTTTGATCCTCCGGTTGGAGGTGGTGTTCCCATTGGTGGAATTGCTGGTGGTGTTCCCGTTGGTGGAATTGTTGGTGGAGCCCATGGGGGTCATATTCCTATTCCTATTCCTATTCCTCATCTGGAGGACAATCACGATGATCAGTTTTCCTTGATGAATACAGACTTGGGAAGTGATAACGGTGATGGAGACAGAAAGTATCAGTTGCTCGCTGAGAGGATTAAGGCCATGGAGTGTTAGAACACCATGGGAATTGATGTGGTAGAAATGGGGCTAGTCCAGGGAGTGAGGATTCCTCCCAAATTCAAAGCACCAATTTTTGACAAATACAACAGCAACTCTTGCCCGAAGGCTCATCTTCAAGCCTATTTCAGGAAAATATCCGCGTATATCAACGACGAGAAGCTGTGGATGTACTTCTTCCAGGATAGCCTATCCGGGGCTTCCCTGGAATGGTATATGAGCTCGAAAGAACTAATGTCAGAAACTGGAAGGATTTGGCTGAGGCTTTTCTGAAACAGTGTCAGTATAACATTGATATGGCGCCCAATCGAACTCAGTTTTAGAGTCAAACTCAAAAGAGTAAGGAGAGTTTTAAAGAATACGCCTAGCGGTGGTGTGAGTTAGCTGCACGGGTGCAACCGCCTTTACATGGAAGAGAAATGGCCAATATGTTCATGGGGACGTTGCAGGGTCCATTTCTGAAACGCCTTGCGGGGTGTCCATCAACAGGTTTTTTTGACATCGTAGTTTTTGGAGAAAGAATTGAAAATTTGATTAAACTGGGGAAGATTCAAGATGGTGTTGGTCGTCTTCCGGTGCAAGGAAACCTTTTGCGGGAGTAAATAAAAAACATGAAGGAGAAAATAATGCTATGTCTTCTCAGAAGGGTAGAGATAGAGGGTATCAGGCCCCGAATCATCAAACTACTGCTGTGACAATCCCGGTTATTGCACAACAACAAAACCCTCAACAACAACAGGCTCAAAGACAAGCTTATCAACAGAGACAAAGAACGGCTGACTGGCACTTTGATCCATTGTTAATGTCTTACCCATGCTGTTTCAATAATTGCTTAAACTGAATTTGGTAGAACTCCGTACTATGGGCCCCCCTCCAGCAAAACTCCCAGCTGGGTATGACGCTATCGCCCATTGGGATTTCCATTCTGGGGGCCCTGGACATATTGTTGAGAGATGTAGAGCCTTTTGTTATAAGGTTCAAGATCAGATCGATTCTTAAGCTATCAATTTTGCTCCGACTGCTGCTCCGAATGTTATCCAGAATCCTATGCCTTCCCTTGGTGGGGCAACTGTTAACGCCATTGAAGAAGACAATGGTCTAAAGTTGATATCTGATGTTAGTGCTGTCAGTACGTCGTCGTTGGTCGTAAATAATTGTCTGTTAAAAGGGGGTGTGTTTCCTGGTTGTGATATGGGATGTTCAGACTGTCTGACTCAGGTGAATGGCTGTGATAATTTGAGAAGTGGTATTCAGAATTTGATGAATGATGGAAGATTGCAATTAAATCAATTTTCTGGTGTTGATAATGATGTTTCGACAATTACTATCCCGTTCACACATGTGCAGATCCCAGTGCCAGTGAGGCGGGCTCCAATAATCATTACAGTTCCTGAACCGATTCCTTTCGAAAGTGAGAAGGCGATTCCATGGCACTACGGCGCTGAAGTGTATTATAATGGTCAAAAATAGGAAGTAGAGGCTCCGACTGTGACTTATTCGAAGGTTGATAGTGTGGGTGTTGGCGGGTTCACCAGAAGTGGTAGGCTGTTTGTGCCACAAACTCTTCGAAATGATAATACAGATGCATTGGCGAAGGCCAAAGGCAAGCAAGTGGTGAATAATGAGCCTGTATACAGGGCAGATCCTAGGACGTCTTTTGAGAATGATGTCGAGGAATTCATGAAGATTATTAAGAAAAGTGACTACAAGATTATAGATCACCTTCATCAGACTCCATCGAAGATTTCTATTTTGTCTTTGTTGTTGTGCTCCGAAGCTCACTGTAATGCTTTGTTGAAAATTTTGAATGCTGCATATGTACCACAGGAGATCTCCGTCAACCAATTAGAGGGTGTGATATCCAATGTTAATGCCAGCCGTGGGCTGGGTTTTACCGACTTTGATTTGACCCCCGAGGGCAGAAATCATAATAAAATGCTTCACATTTCTATGGAATGCAAAGGGGATGTTTTGTCTCACGTGCTAGTAGATACCGGTTCTTTGCTTAATGTGCTTCCCAAGAGGGCACTGATTAAGCTGGACGTGGAAGAAATAGTGCTCAGACCAAGTGACTTGGTGGTTCGAGCTTTTGACGGATCGAAGAGATCAGTTTTTGGGGAAGTTGAATTGCCTATTAAGGTGAGACCCCAAGTTTTCAATACTATTTTTTATGTTATGGACATACAACCACCATACAGTTGCTTGTTAGGGCGCCCTTGGATTCATTGCGTTGGGGCTGTATCATCAACTCTCCATCAGAAAGTTAAATTCATTGTGGATGGACAAGTAGTCACAGTATATGGAAAAGAAGACATTTTCGTAAGCCATTTGTCTTCCTTCAAATATGTTGAGATGGACGGCGAGATCCATGAGACGTTGTGTCAGGAGTTTGAAGATGTGAATGTGGAAGAAGTTTCCCCTCTGGCAGAAAAGAAACAGGGAGTCTCCATTGCGTCTTACAAGCAGGCCTAAGCCGTGGTGCAGTCAGGCAACGCAGAAGGTTGGGGTCGAGTAATTGAAGCGCCCGTCAAGGAGAACAGGTGATCCGCTGTCGCGCGCGGATCAAAGCGAGTAAAATTTGAAAACGTAGAATAGCGACAATGACTCGAATCGTCTCACAAGGATTCTTGATCTTATTAACTAACAATTGTAAGATTGGGGGGGGGGGGTTGGTTTTCGATTTAGAAAATAAGTGATTATAAAAAGTGATTATAAAATAAGCTGAAACGACAATTCTACTGATTCGGGCATCGACTTATCATTGATTCAATAAACTTCAATCCCCCAAACAGATTCTATTCCCCTACCGATTTCAACACCAATTAACAAGCGAAATTGACATTATAAGATTGCATTCCAATTTTCCGAATAAAGCATACGTATAAGCACAATAACGAATTAAGCAAACGTGATTCTAACATACGTGGTCTAACGATTAAGCAACGGTAAACTACGCTAAAACATCAAGGAATATCAATCAATCGATATAAATCAACAATATTCTATATAACTCGAATTAAGCAAACAAGGCATATTGATTAATGTTGAAAAGGGAAAAGAAATTGGATTAACGATTAAAGAACCTTAAAGTATGGAATCCCTAACAGCAGAATTTTGCCTTAGGAATTAGTTCTCCATTGATCGTACAAACTCCAATTATATTTTTTGTGAATAGTGTGTGTAGCCTGAACAGTCGCGGCTGCAAGTTAATAGGGAGAATAAAATTCGGTTTACAACCCAACTAGGTCAAATACAAAAACCCGGCCCAAAACAAATGACCCAAAACAAATTAAATCTAATGCTGCAACTTCAATGACATTTTAAGGTCTGTTACAATCCGATTCAGCTTCTTTGTCCAACATAAAAGTAGTATATATTTTTATTATCTTTCCATCGACTGGTAGAATGTCTCAAGCCGATTCCCGTAGCTCCAGTTATGATCATTTTAGTGCAGACTGCTAATGCTGAAAATAAAGTGCGAAAATCAAATAAGTGCAAAAATAAACTAATTTATAAAAACACATTAAAACAGAAAAATAACCAAAGTAAAGTATGAAAATACATAAGAATAAACATAGAGGAACGTGCATCAAAATGCACTGATCAAATTCCCCCACACTTGAACTTTTGTACTCCGAGCAAAATAAAATAAAAACTCAAGAAACACAAAAACATCATCAGTTACTCATTCCGGGCTACAAACTCTTCTTAGGTTGCGTCGATAGGTACTAATCTTGCACACTAAGGATATCGTAAGGACACTACTCCGCAATTATGCAGTCATAAGTCTCCTTCCTATACAAACCATTCCGAATCATGTTATTATGCCAAAGCCTAAATTACTCATCCTTCTTTTTGCTCTCTTTCATTCTGGCGCAATCACATTAAGCCCGTTATCTCCACACACTCATAGCAAGACGACCGGTTAGTGACTCTGATCCAACTAACAACGAGTTTTATTATCAAACTTTTTTTTGAAGGTTCCAAAACCGTTGGGTTAAGTGACCGGGTGAGGGTCACTAAACTTAGAAGCTGCATTCCCTATTCTTTTTTTTTTTGTAAAACTTGGATCACTCACTTATTTTCATCGGCTCCCTGCGTAGAGTGCGTGTGAGATGGTGCTGACTGCTGAAATAAACTACTCAAGAGCTGTTAAAAAATTTGAGAATTCAAGGCTATGTCATAAAAAGTATTCAAAATGATTTCCACACGCAGGAGACTTACGGTGTTAAGACGATACCGATCTTGCGAACTTTTCCCAAATCTCCACAACTAACCTCAAATAAATCTATAGTCGAAAACTTTCAAAAAGATGCACTTTATTATTATTATTATTATTATTTTTTATACTGAAAACTAACCGAAAACAAAACAAAACAAAAGCAAAGACACAACTGATTTCCTCTCCCACACTTAAAATAGGCATTGCCCTCAATGACAGGACATAACTAATAAGGTAGAGAGAAGGAAAGAAGGACTCCCTGATCAAATTGCAGAATAGTTTGGTGCTTCCAAAGAAAGATCTTCTATGGTTGCATCTTCGCCCACTGAACTTTCATGGAATAGCTTCAGGCGTTGTCCATTGACCTTGAAAACTTTGCCAGTACCTGCACTTTTAATTTCTACTGCACCATGAGGGAAAACATTAGTAACAACAAAAGGGCCAATCCATTTGGATCGAAATTTCCCAGCCATAAGCTTAAGGCGGGAATTAAACAGTAAAACCTGTTGGCCCACAGAGAATTCCTTCCTAGAAATAATTTTATCATGGAAGTGCTTTGTTTTCTCTTTATAAATCCTAGAGCTTTCATAAGCCTCTAGCCTAAGCTCTTCCAGCTGTTGTAATTGGAGTTTTCTTTCAATACCTGCTTGTTGCATTTCCAAATTACAACTTTTCACTGCCCAATAAGCACGGTGTTCTATCTCTACAAGAAGATGACATGCCTTACCAAAAACAAGTCGATAAGGAGACATCCCAATGGGTGTCTTGAATGCTTTTCTTTGAGCCCAAAGTGCGTCTTCTAGACGGCGGCTCCAATCTTTCCTGTTTGGCTGCACCATTTTCTCTAAAACCTGTTTGATCTCTCTGTTTAAGATCTCAGCTTACCCATTAGTTTATGGGTGATATGCATTAGAGACTCTGTGCACAACTCCATACTTCCGGAGCAAAGCTTCCATGGTGCGGTTACAGAAATGAGTGCCTTGGTCACTTATGATAGCTCGTGGTATTCCAAACCTCCAAAAGATATTAGACCTGACAAAATCTGCAACAACTTTAGAATCATTAGTCCTAGTGGGGATAGCTTCCACCCACTTTGAAACATAATCAACAGCAAGTAAAATATAGAGAAAACCAAATGATACAGGAAAGGGACCCATGAAGTCAATTCCCCATACATCAAATACCTCACAGAAAAGCATAGGTTGCTGAGGCATTTCACTCTTACGAGTGATGGTTGTACCTGCTATCTGGAACTCTTTACAAGTGCGGTAAGTCTCATAAGCATCCTTAAAAATTGTGGGCCAATAGAAACCTGAGTCAAGGACTTTTCTTGCAGTCCTTTGCGGACCAAAGTGTCCTCCGACTTGAGATGCATGAGAAAAATTCAAAATAGATTCAATCTCATAATCGGGGACACATCTCCTAATTACCTGATCACTACCAAACTTCCACAGATATGGATCATCCCAAACATAATATTTGGCATCACTCTTGAGTTTGTGAATCTGTGACCTAGTTGCACCTGCTGGAAAAACACCAGCAACAAGATAATTAACAATGTCAGCAAACCAAGGAGTAACTCCCTGTAAAAGTAGCAGCTGCTCATCAGGAAAGTCATCCTGAATGGGAGAAGGATCTGCATCCCACTCTATCCTGCTCAAGTGGTCAGCTACTAGATTCTCGGATCCACTTTTGTCCTTAATCTCTACATTAAACTCTTGGAGCAACAACATCCACCGAATTAATCTCGGTTTAACTTCCAGCTTTTTCAGCAAGTACTTCAAAGCTGCATGGCCAGTGAAAACAACAACCTTGGAACCTAGCAAATATTGTCTAAATTTGTCAAGAGCAAAAACAATCGCTAAAAGCTCCTTTTCAGTGGTAGTGTAATTAGCTTGTGCAGAATCTAGAGTCCTAGAAGCATAGTAAATAACATGGGCAGCCTTGTCCACCCTTTGTGCAAGGACCACTCCAACAGCATAGTTAGAAGCATCACACATAATCTCAAAAGGGAGGGTTCAGTCAGCGGGCTGAATGATGGGAGCGGAGGTCAATGATTCCTTCAAGAAATCAAACGCCTATTTGCATTTCTCATCAAAAGTGAAAGTCACGTCGTTCTTCAACAAGTTTGAAAGCGGAAGAGCTATCTTGCTGAAATCCTTAATGAAGCGCCTGTAAAAACCTGCATGACCAAGAAAAGAACGAATCTCGCGAATGCAAGATGGGTAAGGCAGTGTAGAAATGACATCAATCTTAGCAGAGTCTACTGAAATTCCTTTTTCAGAAATAATGTGACCCAAAACAATTCCCTGCTCAACCATAAAATGGCATTTTTCATAATTTAAAACAAGGTCAGTTTCGATGCATCTCTCTAAAACCATATTCAAACTGTTCAAACATGCGTCAAAAGAAGAACCATAAACTGTGAAATCATCCATAAACACTTCCATGCAATTTTCAATAAAATCAGAAAAAATACTAATCATGCATCGTTGGAAAGTGCCAGGAGCATTGAAAAGACCAAAAGCCATCCTCCTATAAGCAAATGTGCCGAAAGGGCACGTGAAAGTGGTATTCTCTTGATCTTCAGGTGCAATATGAATCTTAAAGTAACCTGAAAAACCATCAAGAAAACAATAATGTGATTTACCTACTGTCGCTCCTGGGATTTTCATCCAGGTACAAACTTGAAAGTGGCACCGAAACAGAGTCGCCAACAATGTGTATTTATCCCAAGAGAGGGAAAGGAAACACTGCATAAACCTAAAAGAAGGAAAGAGCATGGTCTTGCGACTAAGAGAACTAGGTTCGGGAGTCGGTTACGCGTGAGGAAGGTATTAGCACCCCCACGCGTCCATCGTACTCGATGGGATCCACGCTTGCTGTTTCGATCAAAGGGTGCAGGAAAAATACTGGAAAAGGAATGGAAAGAGAACGAGAAACAAATGTAGGGAAAATAAAAGAAGTGCTCGAATGGGCCCTACCTCACTGCCTACGTATCTCATCGGGAGCATGAGAATCAAAGCGACGTAGTTCCCCTCACCTAAGGGAAAGTTGTTTGTGTTTTTTAGTGGAATACGTCAACATTCGTGTCCTAGAAGTGTAGGTGTTGCAGCTCCCTGTATGGAGACTTAGGCGTTACCTGTTTTCGGTAGAACGAAAACGACGCATCCTTAAGGAAGGAGTGAATGAGTTGAGAAAAGAATTTGTTTGTTTGTTCTTTATCTTTTAGAAATAAGTGTCTTGATTATTTGGTGTTTTGTAACACACATTGTATTTAAGTCCCTCTTGTAAGATCGAATGCCTCGCATATCGAACCAAGACGGGACGTATTCTAAACATTCTAAGAAAGTGAGAGAAGACCCCTCACTATCTCATTCTCACATGAAAGGCTCAAATACAATATATGTTAAGCCATTATTAAGTGTTTTTTGCTTTTTGTTTTGAGATGAGAAAGAAGAAACTCAAAGGGTTAAGAAAGGTAAAATCTAATGAGGGAGACTAAGACTCAAACCCTAAAGTTATCATACATGGAGATCCTATGGTTGTGTGAGGTAAGAGGGGAAGATTCTACCTAATGTTATCATGCATGGATTGCTATCCTAATGTCTCTCCTACCTCCGACTTAATCAAAAATTAAGTGGAGCGAGGAATCCTACGGGATCATGCCATCAGACAAGTAAACACAGGATGAACCATTCACAAAACGAACTAAAAACAAACGAAAGAATAAACAGTGTTAGTCAACAACAATGTCACACAATCAAAGTAAAAAGGGGGGAGCTTTAGCCAAGGGGTCATATCAACCGAGGCAAACAAGCTAGCTATGGGAAATAGGGGTACTCACCCAATGGTATCGAGAACCATGGAGAGCAGAGTAAGGGGGATGTGAATAAGATCACATAAGCATCAGCATCGGTCAATGCGAGCTATAGACAAGGCGTGGGGGTTTGATTGCGAAACCCTTCTTCCACTTGACGGACTAGATAACAAGAGTAAGCTATATTCAAAGCTTCAATCATAGAATTACAGCTAAGAACGACTCGACTAGAATAATGGGGGTCGATTGCGAACCCTACCTTCCGTCAATTGCCTTCTTGGAGGTCTTACAAGGGGATACGGGAGTGGGATGCCTCTTTGGAGGTCTTAGGCACAAATGTAAACAAACACAATCAGAGCCTCCTTTGAGGACTTTCCAACATTTCCGGCCAAGTGGCACAGACTCCCAATCCTACTTCTCATGGCTTCAAAAGAAAAAATGCGGAAAGAGAGTAAATCGGTTCAAGAAATTATACCCCACGGATAGCAATCCGTAAATAACAACGCAAGCAGAACAAGAAACCCGGAGAGCGAGCTATCATCAGGCAAACAAAAGCGAGTCAGAAATCCAGTACAAGCATAAGCGTCAAAACATTGTCGGTGTGAAAATAATCACAACCGACACGTGGTGTGTGTATCGGACACAACCACATAGGCAAATTGCATGAAAACACAAGCCATACAACCACACATGCAATACATAATGCATCTCATAGCATGAGATAAAAGTCATCGCATCGGAAGCAAAGTAGTATCCCACAAATAAAGTGGAATACCGAGCGAATAACCACCGCCGGAATCTTAGCGAAAACCTTGCACAACCTCAACAAACATGTTAGAAACCACAAGAAGATGCAACTGGAAGTTGCACCCATGCATCATAAATCAAAATCAAGCACAATGTTAAGCATACGAGTAATGAGCATGCATCGGAACACAAAGTCTCAAAACGGGGCAACACCGCCACAACATCATAAAATGCACACAAAGTCGATCCGAAAAAGAGCGAAACTAATCACAATAATAATGTATGAGCAAGTAAGCACAAGTGCACATCAAATACAAGTCAACATGCAAAGTTCGCACGAAACGGAGCTTAAAAACATCAAATCGGAAAAAACGCGTCAAAAATCATCGGCTCGAAATTGAACGAAAATTGCATGGTTGACCGCAAACTTGCCAACGGACTCAAAAACGAACTCGATTTGAATTAATTCCACTCGGAAGTGGGACTTTTAGGCCAATTTCGCCGGCTGGCAGTAGCAAAACTGTAAAAAATGTTGTCCGAAATCGACTAAAAAGTCCACCAACAGCTCCGGAATCATCAACAAAGTCAAGTTACATTATTCACATTCGCAAAAACACGCTACGGTTAGTAAGTTATGACCAAAACACATTTTTACGGGAAAGCGACACGATAACGCTCCTACACAACCGAACTTTTATTTTTCAAGCAAACATGCACCAAGCTCAAGCCAATGATTATACACATTTAATGCACATCGATTACGCGACTTTCAAACATGTAGACCAATCAAAATCATCCATTAAGCATGCGAGTCAATAATTCTCGACAAGTGAACCATTAACACACAACAATTGAACAATTCCACGGTTAATCCATTCTTGATGCAAATTGAATATCAACAATTGTGGAACCGAATTAGTTTCGACACGTGGAACACAACAATTCAAATGAAATAATCCAATTCCACCTTTGCTCATAATCAACTTATTTCAAGAATCAAGTAATCACAACAACTATTGTTCAAGAACATTCAACAAATCTCCACAATATCAATCTCAAATCCATGATCAAACAATTAATTCACTCAACAATTATCACAATTCTTGAATTCAAATGTTCACCTAAGCATTTTATCAAACACCTAAGCTAAGCTACAACATTATCAAACTCACTTTAATTCAATCAAAACCTCAACAATTAACAAATAATGAAGTGAAATATTCAAGAATTGTTACCGGAAAGTAGTTCGGAGGAGCAATTGATGAAGAATCCGTGGAGAGGAGGGAGTTCGCCGGCGCGCGGTGGCTGGCCGGAGCTAGGGAGGTCGGCGCGATGATCCGGCGGGAGTGGGGGAGGAGATCACGGTTGATCGTCGGTGGTCGGAGCTCGATCGGAGACTTTGCGTTCTTGAGTGTTCTTGAAGATTGATGAAGTTGTTGTTGAGCTCTTGAGAAAAAGTTGAGAGAACTTGATTTGATCTTTGAGAGAGTGAGTGAGAATGTTTTTGGTGTTTGTGAGAATGAGTGAAGTTATGAAAGAAATTATGGGTCAAAAGAATATATAGTGGAGTCTAAAATGAAGGGAAAAAGGTAGAATTTTGGCTTAAGTGAAAATACCACCGTCTTCGGCAAGAAATTTCGACTCTGAGCCTTCCACAACATCGTCCGCCTCTGAATCACGGTTGTAACACAAAAAGAACGGACATCATACAATCAAAATCGAGTGCGATCGATACGTTTAAGTTGCAAGACGTCACTGAATAAGTTGTTTTTTCAGCTTATTTGGTGTCCGCTACTCGAAAACGTGACGAGTTTAACCTCTTCAGAGCATAATCTCGACTCGACTTTGTCAGCAAAGTTGTAGATCTATGAGTCAGTGACCTCGTGTTAAAATGTGAGCTCAAATGGACAAACGACGAGGGAGATATGAATTTTCTCACGAAACAACTCTCAGCCATTTTTTCCGATTCAGCACGTCAGTTTTGCGAAATAAACAAAAACGACCATCTTCGGAGTACCGTTCGAACTCGAGCTTGGCTTCAATATTGAAGAGCACAAAATTTGTGAACTTCAACTTCGAGAATGGACGCAATCCGATAAAAATTGACCGAGTTATGAATTTTCCAATATCTGACAGACAATGAACTGTGCCAAAGAATTCTTCCAGTAATTCGCACTTTCGGGGTTCTTCCGCTTGGACTTGACTCATACTGAACTTACGTCACGAAGATGGAATCGATACGGAATTTTAGGCACTGGAACGGCATCAATCCGACGAATGAGCTGAGAGTTATGAATTTTTTAGTGTCCGAAATACACTGGTTCAGCACTATTTTTCGTTGTTCTTCTGCTGTATCGACTCAGAGAATTCGCGTATTCGGGGATCTTCCTCAAAGAATTAGCTTTTACCCAAAACACGAAAGTTGGAGAGGATATCAAGACGGAACTTTTGGCATAGGAATCGCTAAAAAATGATGATCCAATCAGAAGCTAAGCCCTTTTGAATACCACTGAAGCAATTATCCAGCGAAACCGAAATTTCGGAAACAAATAATTCCCACCACTTTCCTTGATGAATTGACTTCCGAGCCGAACATAAAGGTTGTAGAGAATACCAAGACGGTTCTAACTGTTGAATATTCAGCCAAAACGAGTTCCAGGGCAAGAGTTATGAATTTTGCAAATTTGTACAGCAAACTGATATTCTGCTCAAACTGTTCTGAATCGGCTGAAAACTTCAACTTCCTCTGAGATTCTTGACATGAAAAATTATTTTTGCTAAGAGCTTTGCTGACCCGGTAATTACGTAACCCAAAGAAATACTCTGCGCATGTGTCGAGTGACGAAATAAACGTCTGTTGCAACCTGACGATGCTTGAACAGAGAACCTTGATCCCATAACCACTGAGCCAAATGATATGCATGTATGTGCCCGATGACCTAGCTAAAATGCAAATGAAGCATAAGCCACTTGAGTTAGAAAAGTGAAGGCAAATTTTGGGGTGCTACACCTGCCCCTATTCAATCAACTTGGACTTGAAAGGATGATAGCAATTGCTTTCAGACATTCAAGGTAGAAGGTGATTGAATACAAAGAGAACCCGAAAATTTTCTAACTGCAAGGAGAGAAAATATTATTGGAGCCCAGTCACACGTCGTCAAAGGAATTTGACGGAAAGACAACATACCCAGAGAACCACATCGTCAAAGGGGTTTGACGGAAAGAAGATGGAACCCAAAGAATACCCGAACCGGGGACCACATCGTCAAAGGGTTGACGGAAAGAAAATCTGGAAATCCGACCGAAGGGACACGTCATCAAAGGGTTGACGGGAAGAAAACCTGACCGAAGGAAACACGTCGTAAAAGGGGTTTGACGGAAAGAAGACTCGACCAAACGAAACACATCTTCAAAGGGGTTTGACGGAAAGAAGACCTAACCGAAGGAAACACATTGTCATAGGGATGACAGAAAGAAGACCTGACTTAGGGAGCACATTGGCATATGGATGACGGAAGGAAACCAGAACGAAGATAACACATCGTCAGAGAAATGATGAAAAGGAAACTTGAACGAAGATAACACATCGTCATAGAAATGACGGAAAGAAAACTTCCACCGTAGGAGACACATCGTCATGGGGATGACGGAAGAAATGTCTGAACGAAGATAACACATTGTCATAGGGATGACAGAAAGAAAATTCCATCGTAGGGACACATTGTCATAGGGATGACAGAAAAAAAATGAACTCCAAGAAACACCTTGTCAAAGGGTTGACGGGGAGAAAAGATAACCAACGGACCACATCGTCAAAGAATTGACGGAAAGACAACCCGAACACCCGACCGAAGGGATACATTGTCATAGGGATGACAGAAAGAAAATGAACCCTAAGAAACACCTCGTCAAAGGGTTGACGGAGAGAAAAGATAACCAACGGACCACATCGTCAAAGAATTGACGGAAAGACAACCCGAACACCCGGCCGAAGGGACACATTGTCATAGGGATGACAGAAAGACGACTGAAGGAAACACATTGTCATAGAGATGACAGAAAGGAAACCTGACCGAAGGAAACACATTGTCATAGAGATGACAGAAAGAAAACCTGACTGAAGATGACCCACTGTCATAGGGATGACAGAAAGAAAATTTCATCGTAGGAGACACGTCGTCATGGGGATGACGGAAGGAAAGTCTGAACGAAGATAACACATTGTCATAGGGATAACAGAAAGAAAATTCCATCGTAGGGACACATTGTCATATGGATGACAGAAAGGAAACTTGTTTTTGGAATGTCGTCATCAAAGGGTTGATGGACAAGGACTGATCGAGGTTAAGATCGACGTATGATCTACGACCCAAAAGAATGGTAAGTAGAGAGGTAATTGTAATGTATGCTGGGGCTATGTCACCGTCTTGACTGAAAATTGATTTAGGCTTTCGCGCAAGGTACCAAATCTGGCTTATGCTTCGCATGCATATGTTTGAATTTTCTTTCTATGGCGTAATGCTCCACACAAAATAGAAATGCTACGCGTTTTGAGGATGCAATGATCATTATATGCAGAAATGCCGACGCATGCTCGGGCTACCGGGAAAAGAAGGATGTGCCAAGTATGATTGGACTTTGCTGGCTATGACAGGTGAAACCTGATGGTGGTTGTTTTTTCAAAGGCGAAATCTTTCTGGGTACCAATGGGGATTGAATTTTGAATGAAGTGCCAATAGGGATTGGACTTTTGGTTTTAAGGGAAACGCCAATAGGGATAGGGCTTCAAGTTTTTTTTTTGCAAGATGCCAGCAAAGTGGGCTGTTGAATGTGTCGGGCAAGGTTGGGCTATGGATTTTCTATTTGGTTTTACGAGGTTTCATGATATGTTATGCTAATGATATGCGATGATGATTATGCAATGATGTTTATGATATGCAACAAGAGCACTCCAGCAAAATAAATGCTGAAGAGACGAGGCCAACTCTGCTGGGGATAATAAACTGAATCGTCTTCAGTGTCATAACTGCTCGAGATCCCGATTAAATCTCCATTCTGTAGGAGAGTACGAACAACAAACATCTACTGGAGAAACATCCCAGGAATCTTGCTGAAGAAAAGTACCAATGACAATCGACCTTTGAGTTGCTGAGGAACGCTAACCACCACCCAAAAATATGCTTGGGGCACGATGGTTGATGATATCAGCTCTGCTAGGGAACAAGATCAGACTTGGTCCTCTGTTGGGAATCTACCTTCTACCCTTAATCCGTTGGGGGACGGAAACAACTTTACCGTAAAATAGGGAAGCATAAACCCAACACTCTGTACAGGAATGTAAACACTTGCTGGAGAGCAGTAAACTTCGCCAAGATGGCTAGGGGAGAGCGAACTCATAAACTCTTGCTGGGGAGACTAATCACCATCTCCATAATGCTCTGCTGAGTGATAAAACTTTAGTTATCTCTGTGGAGGAGAGAAAATCTACTGGGGACATCACACATTAACTATCAACGTGAACCCTGCAGATGTGATATGCCCAAAAAAATGCCCCGATGCAGCATAACTTGTAAATGAACATGTCTTCAGGATGTCTCGTGACGATCCAACATATATTGCCCCAGACTGTGATTTACCGTTCTCTGGAGAGAATAACTTTTTGCACTCTTAGGGTGACCTGTCCCAGCCTTGAAATGATTGGTTCCCCTGTCTGGCTGATCTGTGAAGGAATACCTCTGACTGACTGACCTTTGAGAGATTTGTCGAATCTTGACTTGATTGCCCTAGATTAACTAAATCTTGGAATGGATCGCCCATATGATATGACTTGCCTTTGCTCAACAGAGTACTCCGGCACTTTGCATCTTAGATTAATCAATCTTTCCATTATAGAAACTTTCCTGATGTCAAGTACTGACTCGCAAGTAAAATAATTCGTTTTGAAAATATAATTGTGATGCAATGCATATGACAGTTTTGAAATCCAAGTTTGTTCACTGGAAAAATGTTATGACGTGTAGTGAACGAATCACTTATTAGAATGTCACATCGATACCAACATGAGTGGTAAGAAAGTCCTTTTGGGAGTCAGAACTGACGCGATTTTAACCGAAGTATGCTTTCGAAATAACCCTGCTTCAATTAGGTCTTTTGAAGGTTGTTACATGGCCTGGTTCACGGTTTAAGAAAGAAAGGATATAAGGCTCAAAGTTTTGTTTTAACCCACCCATTCTCCATGATGTTCTCCAGTCCTACGTTCAGCTAACTCGACACATGCGTTCACCTTTCAAAAAGGTTATGAACTGTATGAGGATGGTTAAGGAACCCACACGATTTTTGGAGTGACAATCACCCCTTTTTATCTTTGGTGTCTGTAGTCATACGACTTGTTCTTTGCTCGAGGATTTTTCTTTTGTAATCCTTTTGTTTTTCATTCTTTTGTTTTTGATATCCCTAATTTTTTCCTTGACTCATTCCTTTTGAATTTTCGATTTTGAAGTCCAGCGGGATGCCCTAGCTTTTGCCTAAGTCACTTGTTTTCAAGTATTAACTTAGGGGGCTTTTTCTTATTTTCTTTTGATTCTTTTTTGAACTAATCGTGTGACACAGGTTTGTCTTGACTTGTAAAGGGTTGCGACCGTCTCACTCTTCGGTTGGCGAGGGATAACTGTAGATGTAATTGATCCTCGAACGGAACACTCCTTATGAAATTTGAACGCACGGTCAAATTAGTTGACACCTACCCTGCCACAGGTTAAGATTGAGGGTTTTTCATTTTCATAAATAAACTCCTACTACTAGGCTCAACGGGGTTTGCAAGGGATTATCTTCCTTATGTCTCCGGTGTTTAGGAATTTGAAACAATGCATGTACATCATCAATAGGGTTTTTGTTCAAAAGCATACAATCGGAAATTTTGCACCTTTCAATTTCGTCATCCTCCCTAGGATCCTACTTAAACAAGCATATGATATCGATAAAAAGTATAAGTGAACACGACTGGATTTAATCAAAACATGCATATTCATTTCATTACCATTATCAATTAAAAATAACAAGTTTTAACAAATGAGTTTGTGCATTTTAACAGAAAAGAAACTACAAATGCAAAGAAATGACATGATCGAAATGGTCGCCAGCTTTGAGGAACTGGGCTTTCCAAGCTTGATTTGCTAATGAGCTAGCCATCTTCAGTATTGCTCATCAAAGTCAGTCTGATAATCATTTGCGCAACTGCTCTCGGTGACTTCTTCCATAACCTGGATGGATGAACCCACCTGACTGAACGAAGGAGAATTGTTGATCTGAATACCCTGAGGCGTGAATGAGAACATATTGGAGTCAAGAAGTGTCTGAAACTTTCTCCTGAGCACCTTACAGTCTTCAGTTGAATGCCCCTGTGCCCCAGCGTGGTAGTCACAACGGGCGTTGATATCAAAACATGGTGGGTACGAAAAAGGCACTGGCTTCAAATCCTTTGGAACTATTAATCCACCTTCGATCAAATCTGGAAGTATTTGAATGTACGACATTGGCAACCGAGTGAAATTCCTCTCTGGCTTCCTTGGTCTTTGTCGAGCGTGTTGACGCGGCTGACGGAGATATAATCGTTGACTCTGAGGAGGTCTCTAATTTGCAGAAGAATATTGTCCCTGATATGAAGATCCATAAGATTGTTGACTCTGAACAGTTGATATGTCTGAACACCGAGAACGAGGTGGTAAAGATTCCTTAATGGAACTATTTTCTTCCTCGTATTCTTCTTGAGAACTGACAACTGATTCATTTTCATTAGCTTGGAAGTTCGAGATGCCTTGGAGCTTTCCACACTTGAGCAATCTCTCAATACGTTCTCCCACCATCACCAGGTCAGAAAATTTTGCCGCCCCATTGACAATCATCTTTTCCAAGTATGGCCCTTGCAAGGTATCCATGAACAAATCAACCAATTCTCTATCCGAAAGTGGTGGTTGAACACGAGATGCTAACTCTCTCCATCTCTGAGCATACTCTCAGAATGATTCGTTATCTTCCTGAGACAAGTCTTGCAAATGCATTTGGCTGGGAGCCATGTCAAGATTATAATCGTACTGCTTCACAAAGGCGTTGGCTAGATCTGGCCATGATCGGATGCTACCACTCTGCAACTGCATATACCAATTCAGTGATGCCCCACTCAGACTGTCCTGAAAGCAGTGAATCATGAGCTTATCATTATCGACATGTGAGGTCATTCTTCTGCAAAACATCACCAAATGTATTTTTGGGCAGTTATCCCCTTTGTATTGCTCAAACTTCGGCATCTTAAACTTTGGAGGCAGCACAAGGCCAGGTACCAGGCACATGTTCGAAGCATTCAAATCAAGAGTATCACGCCTCTCCAGGGCTTTAAGTTTCATCTCCAACTCACGGTATCTTTCATCGAACGGAACAACCCTTGGATTCTTAGGTTTCATCTTTGGAACTACCCCCTGGATATCTGGCAAAGAGAAGGCGAAACTCTGATAATCTGTGGCATCAAGAGAAGAAGAATGTCCATCTCGGATGATGGTACGCTCGTGTATAGCATGATTCTCAACCGAGATCTGCATAGGTTGAGCTTGAGCAATATTGTTCACCAGAGGTGGAATAACATTCTCATTTCTTTGAACATTGGCCTCTCCCCTTATCATGGCGGCCATAGCTTCCATAAGTTGATCCAACTGAGTTTTCATCAATTCGACATCGGCCCTAGTCACAAACTGATTCTGCTCCCCAGAGTTCATGATCTTTCCAGAAGCTGATTCAAGTCCAATACGAAAGTCGGGAAATCAAACTGTAGTTCAGATAAAGGATGGATGAGCTCACTGGTCTGGCCTGGAGAAAGACATGCAAAATGATGCAAGATGCAAATGCAATGCAAATATGAATGCAAGAAGACATGGGATTAAAGCCTCCATAAATTCTGCATAATCACTGCCGTGCTGCTGGCTGAATAAGGTCATAGGTCTGTTCTGAAGAGAAATACCAGAATATCCGACTAATCAGAATACCTGGATGCCAGGATATCGGCATAATCAGAATACCAACATGCCAGAATATCGGCATAATCAGAGTACCGACCTAATCAGAATACCGGGATGGTCAGAATGTCAGAATACCATAATACCAGGATGATGAGTCCCTACTGATAGGAAAACCAGAATACCGGGTAGGTTGAAGGTCAAGGTTACCTGCAAACCTATAAACAATCCCCCCGATCTCACATGCATGTACTAGAAAGTGAGGATTCTCAAATTCAGATCTCGGAATGAGAGGTAATAGCACATTCAGCCCGAAGGATACAATGCTACCGCCATACAAAGAGATCGTCCTATGATTTGCCTCAAAATAAAGATGGGTCATCCTAAAAGGTCATCCAGACTTAACAACTCTTCCAGATAGCTCTACCATTGTGGCAGACCCACAACGCAGAATTCTCTAGAGAGAACCACATCCAGATTGTGTTTCATATTCCCTCCTCGCACCGAAATGGAGCGTGAGAGGATATGAAACACACTAAACATAAGTGCACTCAGGCCTGTGTACTGGGCCTATCTCTCAGAATACCCATCCCGCCAAACAGAAAAACAGCGCAGCACAGTCCAGTATAACAATGAAATGAAAATGCAATAAATGCAGAAAATACAGTAAAGTAGTAATACAGTAAAACAATAAAAATAGAAGAATATAGCACCCAAGTAAACACCCAATGAAAGAAAAACAGACAAGCGCTAGGATTGACTCGCTTAGGGATGGACCAGTAAGAGGTCAACCTGTCCCCAGCATAGTCGCCAGCTGTCGCTCCCGGGATTTTCATCCAGGTACAAACGCGAATGTGGCACCGAAACAGAGTCACCAGCAATGTGTATTTATCCCAAGAGAGGGAAAGGAAACACTGCATAAACCTGAAAGAAGGAAAGAGCATGGTCTTATGACCAAGAGAACTGGGTTCGCGAGTCGGTTACACGCGAGGAAGGTATTAGCACCCCCACGTGTCCATCGTACTCGATGGGATCCACGCTTGCTGTTTCGATCAAAGGGTGCAGGAAAAATACTGGAAAAGGAATGGAAAGAAAACGAGAAACAAATGTAGGGAAAATAAAAGAAGTGCTCGAATGGGCCCTACCCCACTGCCTACGTATCTCATCGGGAGCATGAGAATCAGAGCAACGTAGTTCCCCTCACCTAAGGGAAATTTGTTTGTGTTTTTTAGTGGAATACGTCAACGTTCGTGTCCTAGCAGTGTAGGTGTTGTAGCTCGCTATATGGAGACTTAGGCGTTACCTGTTTGCGGTAGAACGGAAATGACGCATCCTTAAGGAAGGAGTGAATGAGATGCGAAAAGAATTTGTTTGTTTGTTCTTTTACTTTTAGAAAGAAGTGTCTTGATTATTTGGTGTTTTGTAACACACATTGTATTTAAGTCCCTCATGTAAGATCGAATGCCTCACATATCGACCCAAGACGGGACGTATGCTAAACATTCTAAAAAAGTGAGAGAAGACCCCTCACTATCTCATTCTCACATGAAAGGCTCAAATACAATATATGTTATGCCTTTATTAAGTGTTTTTTGCTTTTTGTTTTGAGATGAGAAAGAAGAAACTCAAAGGGTTAAGAAAGGTAAAATATAATGAGGGAGACTAAGACTCAAACCCTAAAGTTATCATACATGGAGATCATATGGTTGTGTGAGGTAAGAAGGGAAGATTCTACCTAATGTTATCATGCATGGATTGCTATCCTAATGTCTCTCCTACATCCGACTTAATCAAAAATTAAGTGGAGCGAGGAATCCTACGGGATCATGCCATCAGACAAGTAAACACAGGATGAATCAATCACAAAACGAACTAAAAACAAACGAAAGAATAAACAGTGTTAGTCAACAACAATGTCACACAATCAAAGTAAAAAGGGGGGAGCTTTAGCCAAGGGGTCATATCAACCGAGGCAAACAAGCTAGCTATGGGAAATAGGGGTACTCACCCAATGGTATCGAGAACCATGGAGAGAAGAGTAAGGGGGATGTGAATAAGATCACATAAGCATCAGCATCGGTCAATGCGAGCTATAGACAAGGCGTGGGGTTTTGATTGCGAAACCCTTCTTCCACTTGACGGACTAGATAACAAGAGTAGGCTATATTCAAAGCTTCAATCATGTAATGAGAGCTAAGAACGACTCGACTAGAATAACGGGGGTCGATTGCAAACACTATCTTCCGTCAATTGCCTTCTTGGAGGTCTTACAAGGGGATACGGGAGTGGGATGCCTCTTTGGAGGTCTTAGGCACAAATGTAAACAAACACAATCAGAGCCTCCTTTGAGGACTTTCCAGCATTGTCGGCCAAGTGGCACGGACTCCCGATCCTACTTCTCATGGCATCAAAAGAAAAAATGCGGAAAGAGAGTAAATCGGTTCAAGAAATTATACCCCACGGATAGTAATCCGTAAATCGAAATGCAAGCAGAACAAGAAACCAGGAGAGCGGTCTATCATCAGGAAAACAAAAGCGAGTCAGAAATCCGGTACAAGCATAAGCGTCAAAACATTGTCGGTGTGAAAATAATCACAACCGAAACGTGGTGTGTGTATCGGACACAGCCACATAGGCAACCTGCATGAAAACACAAGCCATACAACCACGCATACAATACATAATGCATCTCATAGCATGAGATAAAAGCCATCGCATCGGAAGCAAAGTAGTATCCCACAAATAAAGTGGAATACCGAGCGAATAACCACCGCCGGAATCTTAGCGGAAACCTTGTACAATCTCAACAAACATGTTAGAAACCACAAGAAGATGCAACCGAAAGTTGCACCCATGCATCATAACTCAAAATCAAGCACAATGATAAGCATACGAGTAATGAGCATGCATCGGAACACAAAGTCTCAAAACGGGGCAGCACCGCCACAACATCATAAAATGCACACAAAGTCGATCCAGAAAAGAGTGAAACCAATCACAATAATAATGTATGAGCAAGTAAGCACAAGTGCACATCAAATACAAGTCAACATGCAAAGTTCGCACGAAACGGAGCTTAAAAACATCAAATCGGAAAAAATGCGTGAAAAATCATCGACTCGAAATTGAACGAAAATCACATGGTTGACCGCAAACGTGACAAAGGACTCAAAAACGAACTCGGTTTGAATTAATTCCACTCGGAAGTGGGACTTTTAGGCCAATTTTGTCGGCTGGCAATAGCGAAACAGTAACAAAAAGTTGTCCGAAATTGACTAAAAAGTCCACCAACAACTCCAGAATCATCAACAAAGTCAAGTTACATTATTCACATTCGTAAAAACACGCTACGGTTAGTAAGTTATGACCAAAACACATTTTTATGGGAAAGCGACACGATAACGCTCATACACAACCGAACTTTTATTTTTCAAGCAAACATGCACCAAGCTTAAGCCAATGATCATACACAATTAATGCACATCGATTACGCGACTTTCAAACATGTAGACCAAGCAAAATCATCCATTAAGCATGCGAATCAATAATTCTCGACACGTGAACCATTAACACACAACAATCAAACAATTCCACGGTTAATCCATTCTTGATGCAAATTGAATATCAACAATTGTGGAATCGAATTAGTTTCGACACGCGGAACACAACAATTCAAATGAAATCATCCAATTCCACGTTTGCTCATAATCAACTTATTTCAAGAATCAATTAATCACAACAACTATTATTCAAGAACATTCAACAAATCTCCACAATATCAATCTCAAATCCATGATCAAACAATTAATTCACTCAACAATTATCACAATTCTTGAATTCAAATGTTCACCTAAGCATTTTATCAAACACCTAAGTTACAACATTATCAAACTCACTTTAATTCAATCAAAACCTCAACAATTAACAAATAATGAAGTGAAAGATTCAAGAATTGTTACCGAAAAGTAGATCGGAGGAGCAATTGATGAAGAATCCGTGGAGAGGAGGGAGTTCGCCGGCGCGCGGTGGCTGGCCAGAGCCAGGGAGGTCGGCGGGTTGATCCGGAGGGAGTGGGGGAGACGATCGCGGTTGATTGGCGGTGGTCGGAGCTCGATCGGAGACTTTGCGTTCTTGAAAGTTCTTGAAGAATGATGAAGTTGTTGTTGTGTTCTTGAGAAAAAGTTGAGAGAACTTGATTTGATCTTTGAGAGAGTGAGTGACAATGTTTTTGGTGTTTGTGAGAATGAGTGAAGTTATGAGAGAAATTATGGGTCAAAAGAATATATAGTGGAGTCTAAAATGAAGGGAAAAAGGTAGAATTTTGACTTAAGTGAAAATAACACCGTCTTCGGAAAGAAATTTCGACTTTGAACCTTCCACAACATCGTCCGCCTCTGAATCACGGTTGCAATGCAAAAAGAACGGACATCATACAATCAAAATCGATTGTGATCGATACGTTTAAGCTGCAAGACGACACTGAATAAGTTGTTTTTTCAGCTTATTTGGTGTCCGCTATTCGAAAACGTGACGCGGTCAACCTCTTCGGAGCATAATCTCGACTCGACTTTTTCAGCAAAGTTGTAGATCTATGAGTCAGTGACCTCGTGTTTAAATGTGAGCTCAAGCGGAAAAATGACGAGGGAGATATGAATTTTCTCACGAAACAACTCTCAGCCATTTTTTCCGATTCAGCACGTCAGTTTTGCGAAATAAACCAAAACGACCATCTTCGGAGTACCGTTCGAACTCGAGCTTGTCTTCAATATTGAAGAGCACAAAATTTGTGAACCGTTGCTTCGAGAACGAACGCAATCCGATAAAAATTGACCGAGTTATGAATTTTCCAATATCTGACAGACAGTGAACTGTGCCAAAGAATTCTTCCAGTAATTCGAAATTTCGGGGTTCTTCCGCTTGGACTTGACTCATACTGAACTTACGCCACGAAGATGACATCGAAATGGAATTTTAGGCACCGGAACGGCATCAATCCGATGAACGAGCTGAGAGTTATGAATTTTTTAGTGTCCGAAATACACCGGTTCAGCATTATTTTTCGTTGTTCTTCTGCTGTATCGACTCAGAGAATTCGCGTATTCGGAGATCTTCCTCAAAGAATTAGCTTTTGGCCAAAACACGAAAGTTGGAGAGGATATCAAGATGGAACTTTTGGCATAGGAATCGCTCAAAAATGATGATTCAATCAGTAGCTAAGCCCTTTTGAATACCACTGACGCAATTATCCAGCGAAATCGAAATTCCAGAAACAAATAATTCCCACCACTTTCCTTGATGAATTGACTTCCGAGCCGAACATAAAGGTTGTAGAGAATACCAAGACGGTTCTAACTGTTGAATATCCAGCCAAAATGAGTTCCAGGGCAAGAGTTATGAATTTTGCAAATTTGTACAGCAAACTGATTTTCTGCTCAAACTGTTCTGAATCGGCTGAAAACTTCAACTTCCTCTGAGATTCTTGACATGAAAAATTATTTTTGATAAGAGCTTTGCTGACCCGGTAATTACGTAACCCGGAGAAATACTCTGCGCATGTGTCGAGTGACGAAATAAACGTCTGTTGCAATCTGACGATGCTTGAACAGAGAACCTTGATCCCATAACCACAGAGCCAAATGATATGCATGTATGTGCCCGATGACCTAGCTAAAATGCAAATGAAGCATAAGCCACTTGGGTTAGAAAAGTGAAGGAAAATTTTGGGGTGCTACACCTGCGAGCCGTTCGAGCATTTGATCAATGAACGGCAAAGGAAAGTGATCCTTTCTAGTCGCCTGGTTCAGCCTCCTATAATCAATACAAACTCTCCAGCTATTCTGAAATCTAGTGGGAACAAGTTCATTTTTTTCATTTTTTATCACAGTGAGTCCAGATTTCTTTGGTACAACCTGCACTGGACTTACCTAGTTGCTATCAGAGATAGGATATATGATACCTGCTTGTAACAGCTTGGTTACCTCCTTCTTCACCACATCAAGAATTAAAGGATTAAGCCTCCTTTGGGGCTGCCTCACCACCTTAGCTCCTTCTTCAAGCAGAATCCGATGCATGCACATGGAAGGGCTAATACTGGGAATGTCCACCAAGGTCCACCCAATTACCTTTTTGTGCCTCTTTAAAACCTGCAAAAGTCTACTTTCTTGATCGAAATCAAGGTTAGATGAAATAATAACAGGAAGCTTATCATTTATGTCCAAGTAGGCATATTTGAGATTTTCTGGAAGAGGTTTGAGGTCTAAAATAGAGGGCTGCTCAATGGATGGAATGGTCGGGGCAGCAGGGATGTCCAGAGCATCAACTGCAAAAACAGTGTCATCGACAACAACTTCACCTGTAATAAACATCTCAGCACATAAAACAAAAATGTTATTGCCAGTACAATTAGAACATGAGTATACATCATCAAAACCACATAAAGACGGAAAATCAAGTGCAAACAATTCAGAGCAATTGTTATCAACTAATTCAGAGATTGGTTCAATATGGAAAACTGAATGCTCCTCCACGGGGTGTTTCATGGCATCGAAAATGTTAAATTTTGCGACAATGTTACCAAATTCCATAGACATGGTTCCATCGTCAACTTCAATTTTTGTTTTCGCCGTTTTCATGAACGGTCTGCCTAAAATGATGGGAGCTTTGTTTGACTTAGTTTCTCCTTCCATGTCCAGAATGTAGAAATCTGCAGGAAAAATCAAGTCGTTAACTTGAACAAGGACATCTTCCACTACGCCAGCAGGGCGGGCGTTGCTCCTGTTCGCCAGTTGAATGATTAAACCTGTATGCTACAAAGGACCAAGACAAAGGTTATTATAAATAGAAGTAGGCATAACATTAATGCCTGCTCCTAAATCAAGCATGAAATTATCGAATTTACTATTCCCGATGGTACAAGGAATAGCAAAAGTTCCTGGATCCTTGCACTTTTGTGGCAAGACTTGAGTAAGGGCTGACACATTTTGCTCGCCTGCAACTTTTTCGGATGAAGGCTTGGGCTGAATAAAAGCAGAAATATTTCTTCCCAAGTTAACTCTCTCACTTCCTTTCATTCTCCTCTTGTTTGTACATAAATCTTTCAGGAACTTTGCATACTTAGGAACCTGCTTAATTACATCAAGAAGCAGAATGTTTACCGCCACTTTTTTAAACACATCCAAAATCTCTCTCTCCTTGTCTTCCTCAAGAACGTTCTTATTTTTCTGCACTCGGTGAGGGAATGGTATCTTAGGTACATATTCTTTTTCGGCGGAAGAATCTGCAACAACTAAAGGCTCAGGATCAGAGTCAACAACCACAGAAGGTCATGGCACTCACATTAGGACCTTTAGGATTCACCACTGTTTGAGAAGGTAGTTGGTTGGATCCTTGTGTTTGCTGAATACCATTAACTGAAGAAGCAAGTTGTCCTATTTGTGTTTGCAAGGCTTGGATGGTAGATTCTATCCGTTGTTGGAATTGGAGATTATTGGTAGCCATTTGCTTAACAATATCCTCTAAGGAAGGGCCAGAAGTTGGGGCAGCGGTGGTTGCAGCCTGTGGAGGATTTTATGGTGGTGCCAAGGGTAGCATTAATTGTTGTTGGTTGGGATAGTGTTGTTGGTTGGGAGGCTGGTTTCCATATCGGAGGTTTGGATGGTTCCTCCAATTTGGATGGTATTTATTAGTGGACAGGTCAGGAATGGTGTTGTACCGGTTTTGGTTGTTACCTTGATTGTAAAGGGCTGCAGCATATGCTTAAGGCAGTTCAGTAGGCATTTCATCTTGCAGAATAGGACATGTATCGGTAGGATGGTCAGAAGAAGTACAAATACCACATAACCTTGCTGTTTTGGCTTGTTGGGCTACTTGAGCTTTACCTACCACTACCAACTGTTTCACTAAATCAGTCGGCTCACTCATTCTGTTTTCGAAGGCCTTACCGGAATGAGAAACATGAGAGGAAACGTGAACCTCATTCACACCCTTTATTTGAACAGAATTGTCTCTTGTTGTGAATTGTTGGGAATTAAGTGACATGTTCTCAATCAAAGCCTTGGCAGCGGCTGGAGTCTTATCAACAAGTGCTCCACCACTAGCAGCATCCAAAATATTCCTATCCATTGGGTTTAATCCTTCATAGAAATACTGAATCAATAATTGCTCGGTGATCTGATGTTGTGGGCAACTCGCCACTAATTGTTTGAACCCCCCCCCCCAATATTCAGCCAATGATTCACTATCCCATTGTCTAATACCACAAATGTCTTTTCGTATTGAGGCAGCTCTTGATGCAGGAAAGTATCTCTCCAGGAATACCTTCTTCAAATCATTCCAAGTAGCAACATAATTTGGTTCCAAATAATATAACCAGTCCTTGGCTGCACCTTGTAGAGAAAACGGAAAAGCTCTCAGCTTAATGTGATCTTCTGTAATTCCTTCAGGCCTAAGTGGAGTAGAACAAACAATCTGGAATTCTTTGAGATGCTTGTGTGGATCTTCATCTGCAAGACCACTAAATCTCGGCAACAAGTGTATTAATCCTGATTTTAATTCAAAAGGAACAGCAAGGTCAGCATATTCAATACACAAGTTATTATAGTTAACATCAGGAGCAGCCAACTGCCTTAAAGTTCTTTGGTCAGCCATGTCAACAACAATTTCAGTATCTGAATCAAATAAGTTATTAAAATAATCCGAATCAGAATCACTTGTGAGTGGTGAACTATTACTAGCCTGGACTGCTCTACGACGTGCGTGCAAAGTTCTTTCTACTTCAGGATCAAAATTCAAAAGATTAGAACACGAAGACCTAGTAACCAGGACTAAAGCACAACAATGCAACAACAATTGTGTAAATGCCAACAATGTCCCTAAACCCTAAAACAAGCAGAATGAAGGAAAACGATTAAAGAAAATTCAAAAAAATATGAAAACACCAAAATTAATCTAATGAAGCAAATTAAGAAATTTGATAATTTTTTTGGATTTTTTCGAAACTGCAAAAACAGTAAAAAATTAATTAAAAATAGAAAAAAGAGAAATTTGGCGATTTGAGACCGAAATCCCTTGGTGGGGCAACTGTTAACGCCATTGAAGAAGACAATGGTCTAAAGTTGATATCTGATGTTAGTGCTGTCAATACGTCGTTGTTGGTCGTAAATAATTGTCTGTTAAAAGGGGGTGTGTTCCCTGGTTGTGATATGGGATGTTCAGACTGTCTGACTCAGGTGAATGGCTGTGATAATTTGAGAAGTGGTATTCAGAATTTGATGAATGATGGAAGATTGCAGTTCAATCAATTTTCTGGTGTTGATAATGATTATTCGACAATTACTATCCCGTTCACACATGTGCAGATCCCGGTGCCAGCGAGGCGGGCTCCAATAATCATTGCAGTTCCTGAACCGATTCCTTTCGAAAGTGAGAAGGCGATTCCATGGCACTACGGCACTGAAGTGTACTATAATGGTCAAAAATAGGAAGTTGAGGATCCGACTGTGACTTATTCGAAGGTTGATAGTGTGGGTATTGGCGGGTTCACATAAGTGGTAGGCTGTTTGTGCCACAAACTCTTCGGAATGATAATACAGATGCATTGGCGAAGGCCAAAGGCAAGCAAGTGGTGAATAATGAGCCTGTATAGAGGGCAGATCCTAGGACATCTTTTGAGAATGATGTCGAGGAATTCATGAAGATTATTAAGAAAAGTGACTACAAGATTATATGTGTCTCGTACAAAGTCCGAGATAGAGGCTAAAAGGTTTTGGCCCGTCAAGGGAATCTTTTGGTATCTCGTATAAAGCCCGAGATGGAGGCGCTTTGACTCAACAAGGGAGTTTTTTGTATCTCGTATGAAGCCCGAGATGGAGGCGAAATGGGTGATTGACTCAACGAGGGAGTCTCTTATGTGTCTCGTACAAAGCCTGAGAGAGAGGCTAAACGTTGCGTGACTCCGCTGGGGAGGATCATTGTACAAACTGTTTCAGTTAAGTGACAGGTCCAGTATACTGATTTTAAAGAGAAAATCAGTTCTTATATGAGCAACACTGTACTCATGGATTTGATTCAAGGATCCGGGTTATTTCCTTTTCTTTGAGGAAACGGGAAATCCAACGGGGATTGAGACTGTCCTAGTCTACGGGTTTCCTTCCTATTTTAACGAAGGGGTCACTTGAGAATGTCTTTGAGACTCAAGGAATATTAGACTGTCTAAGTCTAGAGTTTTATCTTTTGTACTATGCTTTGAGAAACAGTAGTAGACTCTATGAAATGACGGTTCTATGCAAATGACTAAGTTCTGTTCCTATACCTTTAGGAGGTCGTCGGGACAATTTGTACGAATCCCAAGAGGAGGCTAGAGACTTTTAAGAAGCCGACGGGTCCTTGTACTAAGCCCAAGAGGAGGCTATCATTCCCGGAGGAAGATATCATTATACGAAGCCTAAGAGGAGGCTGTGAATACTTCTAAGAAGCCGCAGGGTCCTTGTACTAAACCCAAGAGGAGGAGGGGTTACTTTTAAGAAGCCGATGGGTCCCCAAACCCCGAGAAATTCAAGGCAAGCTATTCACAAGGAATAGATCAAGTCAGGAAAGTTCGAGAATTTGGAAGAAACTCAAGAGATGCCATTCACGGAGAAAAGATCATCTCTGGGGAATAGAGTTTCTTGACAACTTCTATGAGTGACAGTCTATGAAAGGGTTCACAGAGAATGTTGCCTTTCATATCTCCATATTGTTTAACCCCAAGAGGAGGGAATACTGTGTTTGGTAATCCTATGGGGATCTAGTTTAGACTATTTCTAAGACTGATCAACGGGCTTAATGCTAGACGTAGTTGCCGGGGAAACTCTAAATATCTATACTATTATTACACAGTTGATATGAGTTTATGAAAGAAGACTTACAGCGAAACAGCCCCACAATACAGTTATATGTATATGAAAGCAGTAAATGAAAGCAAGAACCACTTACTCGGTTGTAGAGCTTCCATGCTGTTTGGTTAGTTGTTCAACAAAGAAAGATTGAAAACAACAGTATATTCAAAATCAAAGGAGAAAATGCTTTGAAAAAGAAAGATTTGGGGCTTACAGCTCAAGGAGAGGCCCAGGGTTTTATCAGTGAGCGCACTGTTTAAATTTTGTACAGAGGGACTTATACAAGTGACTAAGGCCCAAAAATGTTTCCTGTACAAAGGGATGGGTCTTACACTCTCTCAAGAGGCCTAAAAAGTTTAAAGAAATAGAGTGGGGCTTATAACACGAGGGTAGACCCAGTTGATTTTTTCGTTTAAAAATGGCGATCGCGCCGAGATTTTCTTTTAACGCAGAGGGACTTATACAATAAGTGAGGCCCAAAGTGATTTTGGTTAAAAGGGGATTGGGTCTTACACTCTAATGAGGCCCATGAGTGTTTGACAATGATTTGTTTTGAGTGAAAATCAAAGAAACCCTAATTTTATTCTTTAAAAGTAAATATTTAAAGAAAACCAATGAAAAATACCAAATAGGTTTGAATAAACCACTTGTGATTTTTGGTTAAGGTTTAAAAAAAATGAGGTATAAATCACAAGAGATATTAAAACTCATTTGGTCTTGATTTTTCAAGATGAATATTCATTTTAAAATGCTTAAAAATAAATAAAAATGAATTTATTCAAAAAAATATTAATTATATTAAATAAATAATATAAATTCAATTTTTTTGTGGAATAAAATATTTCAACATTTTTGTGATTTTTTGCAAAAAGAAACAATAAAAAATAATTAAAATTGAAAGAGTTATTAATTTTCCAAATAATTAACAAAACATGAAAATAGTTGGAAAAATAGCAAAATGTGAAAAAATCACAAAATGGCATGGGTGGGGTTTGAACCCACGACCTCAAGCATACAAGGCGCGCGCCTTACCACTGGGGTGGTGATACATCCATTGTTTGAAACAAACCAACAAATACACAAGTCATGCCTTGGTTTTGGCTTGCCCAAGGCAAGTTTTGGCTCAAAAACGTGAAGGTCATAACTTTCTCAATTCTTAATGGTTTGAGACAAAATTTATATGCATCTGGGCCAGAATTTCATAAGGAATCCAATGGTTGTGGTAGTTTTTTCAAATCACACTCCCTCCTCAAAACCCGATAGTGGTTTTGAAAATGACCTATAAATGCATTTTCTATGCTACAACTTGGTACAAGCATGGATTACATGGTGAATTAGCTCAAACACAACATATATGACATGTATGAGATGTTTATGATCAATGGACTTCAAATGCACACATGTTTTGGTGAGTGCAAGTTGAGAGGCTTACCCTTCTTTGAGATTTTGGTGGTTTCTCTGCAATCTGCCAACCCTCTTGCTCCAGATATGATTTTATGATTTGAACCACCTCAAATGGTCCCTTGGATGCTTTTAGGATGATTGGAATCAGCTGGTACCTGCAAAAACACAAATTGTCCCTTTCTTGCAAAAGGGGTTAAAAGTGACCAAAATAGCAACTCCCTCAAATGGTGTTCCAGATGGTGGGAACCATTTGGGACAGTTCAAGGATGATATTTGGAGTGTGTTTGAGGTTTTATCTGGTTTGGAAAGTGACTGAATCAAGACATGGCTTGAAAAATGCAAAAATGTGCTATTTTGAGGTTTTGAGAGGTGACTTTGTGATGTTGTGATTACAGATCACTTTTAATGGTTTGCATAACTTACATAGGATATATATGAGGTGTTTGTGTGATTAGCTTGGGTGGAATTGCTCTCTAGCTCAAAAACTCAGAATTACTTACTTTGGAAGGCAAGTTTGAGGTGAAAGAAGAGATTTTGAGGAAAGCATCTGTTTGATGGCTTTGGTGTACTCAAACTGAACACAATTGAGCTCTATTTATAGTAGAGCAAGTTTGTTTTGGGATCCACAGTGAATGGCAACTGCAGCAGATATTTGTTCAATGTTGGCCAATGGAAATGCAAGTCTCCTCTAGCCATTGACTAGAGGTTATGGCACAGGGCTATGGTTCCCTAGGTCTTGGATAAGTCTTGACTGATTTCAGATGAGAATGGCTCAGTCCATGCCACCTTGACGCTTCCATTGAATGCTTCAATCCAAATTTGGAGTCTTGTCCCTATTTTGGCCATTCTAGGTTCAACATGCTATTTCTTGTTCCATGGACTTTGAAGGCTTGGCTCAGTTATTATCCCCTTTAGATTCAATCCTCTGAGGTGTCCAAGTGGATAGGAGCATTTGAATTTGGCTGATTTTGGCAAATCGAGCAAAATTGCAAATTCTGCCTTGCCTTGACAGATTTCAGCAAGGCAACTTTCCAATGTCATATCTCATGACTCAAATGGAATTTGGCAATGTTCTTGGTCATTTTGGAAAGCCCTTACATGATAAAACAACTGTTTGAACATGTTTGGTTTTGATCTCTTTTGAATCCAAGTGAAAAATCCCCCTACATTTGGCAAAAAGTGAAGACAGATTTGGACTTAGTGAAAATTTCACTAAGTGTTGGAAAAAGTGACATTTTCATTTTTCAGCCATTTTGATCACTCCATAACTCAAAATCCTTAATGAATTGGACTTAGGTCTAGTTGAAGTTTTTGTAGAGGGTAATGAGGGCTACAAATCCATCTTTGGATGGAAAAAAATGGCCTTGTGGTTTAGGAGTTATGATCCTCCATAGTTGGTACCCTAGCCACTTTATTTTTAACTTAGAAAATTTTCTAAGTTTTTATGGTTACCCCTTTTACAAGTTATCCAGCTTTTCTTGATTTTTCTTGATGAATGATGATTCAAATCATACATTAACATCATTTTAGGGTTAAAAATCCATTTTGGTGAAAAATCTCAAAAAGTCAAAGTTGACTTTTGTGCACAGTTGACTTTTTATCAGATGAATTCCAAACTGTGCAATTCTTCATGAAATCATGTCCTTGACCTAAATCAAACTTGATGGACATGTTCCATGGGTTTCATAGGGTATATTGAATCATGTCTTAGGGCTTGGGAGCATGTCCTGGTCAAAAGTCAAATATACAGTTGACTTTTTTCCTTAAAACCCTAATTGTGGTGCAGATGAAATTGAGACTTGTTGCTCAAGCTTCTTGGATCAATATAGTATATTAGAGACCCTCAAATAGTATATTAGAGACCCTCAAATCCTCTCTTGAGGTCTTGGTTCATTATTTGTCCCAAAAGTCAACTTAGGGGTGAATTAGGTCAAGAAACCCTAATTCCTGATTTTTTATGTATGCATCCCCTGAGGCAAAATTGACTTGATGAATGGGTCCATGAGGTTCCATGGAGTATATTAGGTTGTGTTTTGGATCTTTGGCTTGTGTCCAAATGAAATTTTTCATCTGGAGACGCTGGTCGACCAAAACCCTAATTTGGTGACATTGTCGATCTTGAGACTTGATCCACCTAGAAGGGAGCAACCTTGTGCTTGATCCTTGAAGTGGGAGTCCTTTTGATCCATTGTGGATATTTGAGAGTGTAGACAAGTTGAAGATCATGTCATTCCTTGATTGATCCTTTGTCTAAGGCTCTGAGAGGGCTTGAAACCCTAATTTTGATTGTAGTGGATGCTCACCCATCTTTGGGGAGACTGATGAAGCATGATGGTTCCCCCATACTGTGATGATGATTCTCACAATGATGGGAAATCTTAGTGGTCAAAATTTGGGGTATGACAGATGCCCCTATTTAATCTTCTTGGACCCGAAGGTGTGAATGACGAAGGTATTCGGGCATTCGAGGTGCAAGAGGATTAAATATCAGAATACCCGAAATTTTGATGGTGGTTATGAATGGCGGATCGCATCCATCTTCTTTTGCTGAGCAATGATGCTTAGAAAAGGTAAACTTCCCCTCGATCCTGGTCTTCAGCCAAGGAACTGGTCTCAGTGTTCTTTTGTCAACCTCCCCCCCGTTCCTGGTTTCCTACCAAGGAACTGGTCTCAGTTGCTGATTTAAACTTCCCCTCGATCCTGGTTTCCTACCAAGGAACTGGTCTTAGTCGCTGAAATAAACTTCCCCTCGATCCTGGTTCCTTACCAAGGAACTGGTCTTAGTCGCTAAAATAAACTTCCCCTCGATCCTGGTTTCTTACCAAGGAACTGGTCTCAGTTTCTTTTGTCAATAAACTTTATTGACAAGGAACGCTATTTGTAGCGGATTTCCTTCAAACTTCTCGCCGAATTTTCCTGGGGAGATGCCATTTGATGGAAAAAGCTTTGATGTCAGACTTGCTGGAGAACCCAGTCGTTTGAGTTGTAGAGTTGCACAAACTTCTCTGTCGGAGACGCCATTTGTTGATTCTACTGGGGAAAGCGAGTCTCCTGAGAGACTGTTTTCGTTTGGGGCCTTACATCATACTTTTCTCGGGATCTTTCCGGAGAAATGCCATATGATGGGATCCAATTTTGAGGTGCCGATGACCCTTTCATCAGTGATTTTTTCGGAGAAAAACTGTCGTACTGCCGAATCTCTGATTAAGGGGCTTTCTCTGTGGATTTTCCTTAATCCGGGAAAGCAAGGATATCATCTTCAATGGCGAAGAGTGACATTTGTTGAAAGCTTTCTTGTTTCTCAGAGGTTCAAGTTATCAAAGTGGTCAAGGACCGTCTCTAATCCAGAGATAAACGGGAGATAGATTGCTTAGATGATTCACTTCCTAACGAGGAAAGGTTTGACAACTCGATTGAGAGAACTTTTATCACCAGGGGACAAGACCGACTAGAGTGATAGTGATGCAATATGAAATGTGAATGCAAATCAATAATGCAATGATGCATGTATGTTTATGCTGACAAGATTGACGCGACATACAAACTAATGGATGAACACGACTGGATACTCGGCCATCGCGGGGCGAAGAAGTACCGTTGGTCCAAAAGTAGCAATTCTACCTTGCTTAGGAGAAGTAGTCCTCGCGGGGAATACCGGTGATCGGGCTTAGGAGATGAGAACTCGGCTGAGGCGTGTCAGACGAAACAAGGTCTCTGACACAGTTGATCCCTTCATTCAGGCGTACTGGGTTAGAAGGAGTACTTTGATTCTGCACTTTGAGGTTCGATTACTTCTGGAGAAGCGACCGATGTTCTTCTGATGATCAACAGTCAAAAGAAATTGCCGTCTTTATTAAAAGCAGAAAAAAGCTTTAACAAGTAAATTCATTTTTGTTTCATTTCAAGAATCGTTGATCATGTTAAAATGCTGTTCTGTAAAGCTAAAACAAATAAGAATTACAAACAAAAGCACAAGGGCTCAAATTTTATTGATAAGATGGAGATCAGCCAAACGCGTGATTCCAAAGAGTATATACAAAGTTAGAAAAATGGTAATTTACAGGGAAAAGGTCTACGTTGAAACATAATGATCACTATCCTTCTACCAACTTTGAATTCGGGACATCCTGAACTTCTGTCGAAGATGACCTTGACTGGAGTTTTTTTTTACTGGTGATGTAGCCGCTGCTACTGAGGGACTTGCTCTGTTGAACATAGTTACTTGCCATTATCCCTAACTTTTGCCTAGATTGTACTATGATGTTTCCAATCCACCGGGATGATTTTTTTCATGTCTCTAACTTTTTCCTGGACCGCCCTTTCAGGTTTTCAATCGACCGAGACATTTTTTTTTAGTTAGGCGAAGTATTTCTTGACTACATCGACATTCGTGGGGTAGGAAAATTCCTCTCCGTCTATGGTTGCAAGTCTCAAGGCGCCGCCTGAGAAAGCTTTCGTGACCACATAGGGGTCATCATAATTTGGAGTCCACTTGCCCCGAGAGTCAATGAGAAATGATTGTATCTTTTTTAGCACGAGGTCTCCTTTTCTAAAGACACGAGGTCGGACCTTTTTGTCGAACGCCCTCTTCATTCTCTGTTGATATAACTGACTGTGGCATAGTGTCGTTATTCTTTTTTCTTCGATTAGATTTAGTTTGTCGTGTCGACTTTGACACCATTCAGCTTCGGAAAGCTTAGCTTCCATCAATACCCGGATTGATGGGATCTCTACTTCTATGGGGAGCACTGCCTCCATGCCATATACTAGAGAGAAAGGGGTTGCCCCTGTTGAAGTCCGAACAGATGTGCGATAACCGTGAAGAGCAAAGGGTAGCATCTCGTGCCAGTCTTTGTAGGTTACAACCATCTTTTGAACAATCTTCTTGATGTTCTTATTAGCCGCTTCTACCGCTCCGTTCATCTTGGGTCGGTAGGGAGATGAGTTATGGTGTTCGATCTTGAACTCTGTGCACAACTCCTTCATCATCTTGTTGTTCAAATTAGATCCATTATCAGTAATGATCTGGCTCGGAACACCATAACGGCAGATGATATTGTTTTTGATAAATCGGACCACCACTTGTCGGGTTACATTAGCGTATGACGCTGCTTCGACCCACTTGGTGAAATAGTCAATGGCTACCAGGATGAACCGATGTCCGTTTGAAGCCTTAGGTTCAATCATGCCAATCATGTCGATTCCCCATATGGAAAATGGCCATGGGGAAGAAAGAACTTTGAGATGTGATGACGGTACATGAATTTTGTCGGAGTATATCTGACACTTGTGACATTTCCTCATGTACTTGTAGCAGTCGGATTCCATGGTCAACCAGTAGTACCCTGCTCTTAGAACTTTTCTCGCCATTGTATGTCCATTGGCATGAGTGCCAAAGGATCCTTCATGAATTTCTTTCATAAGCATGTCTGCTTCTGGTCTGTCGACGCATCGGAGCAAGACCATGTCAAAATTTCTCTTATAGAGAGTGTCACCGCTCAGGAAGAAGTTTCCAGCCAATCTTCTGAGGGTTTTTCTATCTTTCCTGGATGCCCCAGGTGGGTACTCTTGTTTCTAAAGGAAGCATTTGATATCGTGATACCAAGGTTTGTTGTCAATAACTGCTTCAATCGTGAAGATGTAAGCGGGCCTTTCAAGGCGCATGATGTCGATCTCAGGTAGGTCGTTCCATTGACCTACACTAATCATGGAAGAGAGAGTGGCTAATGCATCAGCCATGTGATTCTCTTCACGAGGGATGTGATGAAACTCAACTCTATTGAAGAAGGGTAACAACCTTCTTGCATAGTCTTTGTAAGGAATCAATCCTGATTGGTATGTGTTCCAATCTCCTTTTATCTGATTGATAACCAGGGCTGAGTCGCCGTATACGTCCAAGTTTTTTATCCTTAAATTAATTGCTTCCTCGAGACCCATAATACAAGCTTCGTATTCGGCCTCGTTGTTCGTACACTTGAACGTAAGTCTAGCAGTGAAAGGAATGTGGGTACCCTGAGGGGTAACAATGATTGCCCCAATTCCATTTCCATAATGATTAACTGCTCCGTCAAAGATTAGTCTCCATTGGGAACCTGGTTATGGCCCTTCACTGGGTAGCGCTTCATCGCAGTCTTTCATTTTTAGATACATGACATCTTCGTCTGGGAAGTCAAACCCGATTGATTCTTGATCGTAAATCGGTTGATGAGCCAAATGATCGGCTAAAATACTTCCTTTAACGGCTTTCTGAGCGTGGTACTCTATGTCATATTCTGATAACAACATTTGCCAACGGGCAATCCTTCCCGTGAGAGCAGGTTTTTCGAAGACATACTTGATTGGATCCATTTCGGAGACCAACCAAGTAGTATGACGAATCATGTATTGGCGAAGACGTTTGGCTGCCCAAGCCAAAGCGCAACAAGTTTTCTCAAGCATTGTGTACCGAGTTTCACAGTCGGTGAATTTCTTGCTTAGATAGTAAATGGCAGACTCTTTCCGTTTAGTTTCATCTTGTTGGCCAAGTACACATCGCATTGAGTCCTCTAGAACTGTGAGGTAAATGATCAGTGGTCTTCCTTCCACTAGAGGTGATAGAATCGGCGGATTCAACAGATATTCCTTAATAATGTCGAAGGAGGTTTGGCAGTCCTCTGACCAAACGCAATCCTGGTTCTTTTTGAGTAATTTGAAGATCGGCGCACAAGTGGCAGTCATAAGGAATATGAATCTGGCGATGTAGTTCAGTTTTTGGAGAAGGCATTTCTTGAATGGCCTTGACCTTGTCAGGATCAACCTCAATTCCTTTCTGGCTGACGATGAACCCTAATAGTTTCCCTGAATGAACGCCGAAGGTGCACTTGTTGGGATTCAAGCGGAGCTTGAATTTTCTTAGACGTTCGAAAAATTTTGACAGATGTTCAACGTGCTCACTCTCTGTTTTTGATTTTGCAATCATATCATCGACATACACTTCGATTTCTTTATGTATCATGTCATGAAACAGAGTAGCCATGGCCCTTTGATAGGTTGCCCCGGCATTCTTCAAACCGAACGGCATTACCTTGTATCAAAAGGTGCCCCATGGGGTAATGAACGAAGTTTTCTCCATGTCTTTTGGCGCCATTTTGATCTGGTTATAGCCCGAGAATCCATCCATGAAGGAGAAAACTTTGAACTTTGCTGTACTGTCTACCAGCATGTCAATGTGTGGTAAAGGAAAGTCGTCCTTTGGACTTGCCTTGTTCAGATCTCTGTAGTCGACACACATTCTGACTTTTCCGTCCTTTTTGAGAACGGGTACAATGTTGGCTAACCATTGAGGATATTCAGATGTAGCGAGGAAACCCGCGTCAATCTGTTTCTGCACCTCGTCTTTGATTTTGATGGCCATGTCCGGGTGAGTGCGTCTCAACCTTTGCTTTACTGGAGGACATTCCGATCTTAACGGTAAGTGATGTTCCACGATGCTGGTATCCAACCCTGGCATATCCTGATAGGACCAAGTGAATACATCAGGAAATTCTTTGAGAAGCTTTATCAAACTCTCTCTGGAAGTTGGACTGAGAAGTGCCCCAATCCTGATTTCCTTTCTCTCTTTTTCTGAACCCAAGTTTACCGTTTCCAACGGTTCTTTGCGAGGTTCAATGGACCTTTCCTCTTGTCTGAGTAGTCAGGAGATCTCTTCTGGAATTTCGTTGTCATTTTCTTTTTCAGCCTCGAATACCAGGAAGTCAAAGTTGGGAGAAGGCATCGGATCGTATGTTTCAACTGGGTTTAAAATAAGCAATCTGCATGACGTGATGGTTTGTGTTTAGAAGAGATAGAGAAAATGCAAGTGTGTGCTGTGTTTTTATTTTACTGCTTGTTTTTATTTTTACATGTTTTTTAGGATTACCATTTTCTGAAAAAGCAAAAAGAGAAAACAGCAATAAATGCGGAAATTACAGAACAACGTTATTTTATTAATGAACAAGTCGATCATTGAAACTACAGCCCTATAAAACAAAACTCTGTCGCTTCGGGCAATGCGAAGAGGGAAAATTTACAGAAAGCGAGCCCTATCAAAACATCCGTTTCACCTGGGCCGGGTGAAAGGTTAAAGATGGCAATTACTTTGACTGATGAACGATCTTCGGAACCTCGACGACAATCCATTGGCGGCGAACTCCTCGGTGAATCACAAAGTCTGGCACCTTTCTTGATTTGTCTTCAGAAATGACGCTGATTTCTGGTGGAGCGGGATCATTTAAATCTGTCTCCTAGGCAGAATTGTCGTAGGAGAATTCCTCTGTTGCATTTTGTATAGTATTTATGTTCTCAGGTGTATCTCCCCATCCAGTAGGTTGGATATCTTCGAGCCTGATACGAGAGCTTTCGGGAGCGGTGTACTTGACCATGAAGTCGTATTTTCCACTTGGTTCTCCCAAGGTGTCCCAAACTTCTTTGGAACTGGAGGAGTCATCTCTCTCGATGACGTTGACCTCGGGAAAAGCATAGTTGATGAATTCAAGTCTGGCAAACATTTCAAATTCATCTTCATGTTGAGTAGTTTCTGAATGACCTGAGTGTTGATCCCATGACATGGTGGGGACACAGGTATTATGTTCAATGGTGCTCAGCTGAGTTTCATTACTCGGCTAACTTTGTTGCCCCAAGTTTCCTGGGTAAGGCTGCCATATTGGCAGACCATCCATTGGGCCATAGTAGTTGTAGTCAAAATTGTCTTTCATCGGAGTGTCTTCCTCTAATGAATTCGGCGGAGCACGGCATCCTTCTGGATCACAATCCTCGTAGATCATTTCGACATCTAATCTTGGTATAAATCTCGGACTTTCTGTAGGAAAGCAAAAAGGCATAGGCACCTCTTCCTGAGACATGTAACCATCCTTGTTAAGGTAGGACTTCCATTCTTCATCTGTGTCAGAGGGATTTTCCTCATTGATAGCATGAACTGTCTGAGACACTGGGTGAAGGAAACCTCCACTGTGGAAGAAATTTTGAAGGGGATGAAGACTTTCATCGCTGGCAGCTGTCTGGGTACAGGTTGCAGAAAAACCAAGACCCTTCTTTGTTGTATTGCTAGTAGGAATGACAAGCTGTCCCCATCCGGTTGTATCGGCACTCTCGACCATTTTAATAGCATCGTTGTATGAGGAAATCGAGGTTCCTCCTTTGAAATGATTGTCCTTGCTCACCGATAGTGCTTGGAACTGAGTTTGAATAACCGCCTCGGGTTCTATACCAGCAGATGATGACAAGTTACTCACAAGCAAGGCCTGTTCCCCATAAACCGTGACAAGTTGATCGTTCTTGACGAACTTTAGCTTTTGGTGGAGGGTTGAAGTAACCGCTCCAGCCTGATGTATCCAAGGTCTTCCTAATAAACAACTGTACGTTGCCCGGATGTCCATGACCTGGAAAGTGACTTGGAAAGTGTGAGGACCGATAGTTATGGGAAGATCAACTTCGCCGATAACTGTTTTTCTGGATCCGTCGAATGCTTTGACGACAACCTCGCTGATTCTCATCGGAGGGCCCTTGAATGATAATTGCATCAAAGTGGACTTCGGCATAACATTCAGGGCTGACCCTGTGTCTACCAGTACGCTGGCTAAAGCATCGTACTGGCAGTTGACTGTGATATTGAGCGCCATGTTATGACGGCGACCCTCTTCAGGTAATTCCTCATCACTAAATCCCAAATTATTGCAGGAAGTGATGTTAGAGACAATACTATCGAACTGTCTAATCGTTACATCCTGTTCCACAAAGGCTTGCTCCAAGACTTTCTGTAGAGCCTCCCTGTGGGCTTCTGAACTGAGTAACAACGATAATACCGAAATCTTTGAAGGAGTTTGTAACAGTTGATCGACAATGTTGTATTCACTCCTTTGGATGAGCTTCAGCATCTCATCATTGTTTTTCGAAAGGTTTGGATTACTGGATTGACCGACTGGTGGATCGGGAGCTTCTGTCTGAAGTTCCTTTTCTTTGTTAAGTTCTCCAACTCCTCGGTTGAAGATTCGACCGCTCCGTGTTATACGACTGATGTCTGCAATATTCATGACGGAGGGTAATGGAATTTCCTTTCCATTTTCAACTGTCGTTGCACCGTATTTGTAAGGGATAGCCTTAGCTGATTCGTACGGTAGTGGTCCCGGTAGATAGATGACTATGGGAACCTTCTGATTTTTTTGACCATCATAAGTGATCTCGATTCGTTCCCGGTTGGGAACTTTAGATTCATCAAGTAGAGGAAGAATGGCAAAAACATCCCTGGTCCTGTGATGACCAGAGATCGTGACAACATCCTCAACTTGCTCGGCAAGGTAGTTCGGCGTCCAGTTGATGGGTCCAGAACTCGGATATGGGCGAATTTCTCCACGATCCACCTGTTCCTGAAGAGCTACTCTCACAAGGTAACACCCTTGGTTACTTTCCGAACAGACGCTACAACTGTCATAGTTGTGTGGTGGCACCTGGCCACGCCCACTTTGAATACAATGTAACCTCACTAGGTTAGCTTCCACTGATCGGACATCCTGACTTTGACGCCGAGTGGGGTTTCTATTACTGATACTAATCTGCTGAGTATCTTTATCCATGTAGATTGGCATCCAACAGTGATTTAACAAGTGCTGAAGTGCCTCCTGGACAAGGGTACAACCTCGATCATTTTCGCAACCTGCTTTACAGCTTTGATAGTCATGTGATATTAAGAATCCGAGTCGGACCTGCTCAGCATGTAACTCTACCAGGTTGGTATTCATCACGCGAATATCGAAGATCTGAACCATGTTGATCTGATAAGGGTTCCTATCATGGTAGTCTTGGATCCATCCAAGATCCATCTGACGCTGGAGGGCCTCCTGTATGAAAGAGCATCCCTGTTTGTTTACCGAGCAAATCAGACAGGAACTATAATCGTGCCGCGGCAGATTATGATACTGGCTTTGCCTTGAGTGCATTGCCGCCAAGTTGACATTCATTGCACGGATGTCGTGGTTCTGAATGACGTTAGAATTCATGTAAACCATGTTAACTCCACGAACTCGGTGCTCTTGGATCCATCCGAGATCCATTTGTTCCTGTAGAGCTGCTTGCACTACAGAACATCCTTGATTGTCTTTAGAGCAGATATCACACTGATGATAGTTATGAGGTGGCACATGGCCATATCCACCTTGTCTACAATGCATCTTGACCAAATTGGTTTTCAACAAGAGTACATCGTGAATTTGATAGACATCGTTAGTCTCTCCTTCTATCAAATTAATTGTAGCCTTCTCGTGTTGAGGCTGTGGATTCGTGAGAACATTAGGATTTATATCCTTGAAGGATAAGACCCCGCTCCTAACAAGTTTTTGCACGTCGGACTTGAAATTAAGACAAGTCTCTATGTTATGCCCTGGACCTCCTTGATGATAAGGGCAAGTTTGATCCACCTTAAACCAAAAAGGCGGATTTTCCGGTACTGTAAGAGGAGATTTAGTCTAAATGTGCCCCTTAGCCAGTAGTAATGGAAACAGTTCTGCGTACGTCACGGGTATAGGATCAAATCCTGGTGGTCGTGTTGTACGGTTGTTGTTGTATGGAGGACGAGCCTGTTGAAGAGGCTGTTGTGTCCTTTGCTGGTCAGGTTGGCTCTGCGCAACCTGAGGTTGATACGTAGGACTAGGCGCAGTGTTGATAGCAGGAGTCACAGCTGCTACCGGTTGATATCGACGCCTTTGCTTTCCGAGAGAGATATTCCCAATATCTTGCTCTTTTTTCTTAGGGAAAGCATTACCATATTTTTTAGTACCGCTCGTCGATCCAGGGTCTTTTACCAAACGTCCTTCTCGGACGGCTTCCTCAAGACGTACGCCCATGCCGACCATTTCGGTGAAATCACTGGGCGCACTGGCAACCATTCGGTCATAGTAAAATGAGCTTAAGGTGGACAAATTTGAGCGGCAATTTCACGCCACCTTTGAGCATACTCCTTAAAGGTTTCCTTGTCCTTTTGTGACATTGATCTGAGTTGATCTCTGTCGGGTGCCATGTCCAAATTGTATTTGTATTGTTGGACGAATGCAGTGCCAAGATCTCTGAATGTGCTAATCGTAGCACAGTTTAAACCCGTGTACCATTTGAGTGCGGCACCGGTTAAACTATCCTGGAAGTAGTGAATCAGTAGGTCCTGATTCTCCGTCTGGGCTGACATCCACCGAGCGTACATCACTAGATGGCTCTGAGGGCAAGAGTTACCCTTGTACTTTTCAAAGTCAGGCAATTGAAATTTACGCAGGACTTTCACATTGGGGACCAAGCAGAGGTCTGCGGCGTCCTTTCCAAATAAATCCTGACCGCGAATGGCTTGCAGCTCCTTCTATATTTCCAGGAACTGCTCCTGGAATTCATCCATTCGGTCAAACATAGTTTCCTTCTTACCAGAAGGTATTTGTGGAATCTGTCCTTCCGGGACAGTGTGCACCACAGGGGGTGGTACCGTGACTACGGCAGTGAGTCTTGGCATTTCCCGAAGTTTGTAACCTTCAGGAGTCTTCAGTATGCCCCTGGCATCTTCGCTTTCCTGAAGTTTGTAACCTTCAGGCCCAGCGGCTTTTGTTGCGATTCCCTGATCTTCAGTGATCGACGGAACATATCCTTCCGGGATACAGTTAACAGACATGCCCCAAGGACGATCTTTCGGCATCTGATACCTAGGATCATACTTCTCCACTATGGGCGTTTAGGTGATCTCTGAGATCACAGTTCTTTGTAGCTGAGCTTCTGCCATGGCTTGCATGTCGTTACGAAGCTTTCTCATATCCTCTCTCAGAGCGTCAATCTCCTCTTTCAACTCTCTATTTTCTTCCTCAAAATCATCCATCCTTTTCTGACAATTGGCCCGAGTATTATACGAATGAGACAGTTTGACTCTAGAACTGAGACACAAATGTGAGATTCGTAGGTAAGAAGAATACGCGATGTGAGAATGATGAATGCAATGATTATATTGATTGTTTAAGGTTTAATCAAAATAAACTTTGACAATTAGATTGCAAATATCAAACAGTGGGGAAAACCCTTTTTATTGAAATTCAAAGAATTACAGAAACGAAAATACAGTAGATTACAAAGTGCAGAAATAGAAACCTAAGCTAATGGGTCCCGAGTCCTCTCTGAAGAGAAATTGGGTGCTGATTCTGGTATCTTCCTTTTCTTTGACCGGGGCTCTTGGGTCGTTGTCGGGTTGTCATTCCTTTGCCAAGTGAAAGGAGCGAGCAGATTCCTTTGGTCATCTTGATTATCCACAGCATGTTGCTCTAAAATCTCAATCAGAGCATCACTTTCCTTCAGTAATTGCTGTATTTTGATGCACTCTACGTCGAGGGTGCGGTACTTGTTCTTCCAAGACCTCCTCTCCTTTTGAACTTTGTTGAGAGTAACCTAAAGCTTTTCAGTCTCAGTCATGAAGTACATGACAAATTCCCTCGGCGAAAGAATTTTGTAACGAGGATAAGGCATTTTTAGCTTGAGAGCTCTAGTTTGTACCCAATAGAGGTAAGGCTCCATCGAGACACAGTCCGGTTTTCCCAGAGGCTCTCGTCCTTTCTTATGAACATGCTTCCAAGCGTGCACTATTTCCATCTTTAGTGCTCTGTCATTTTCTCCTTCCTTGAAGAAAAGATCTTTCAGATGAACACCCAGTGGGATGTGTCACATCGGGTATCCAAATTGACGGCGAACCAATACCGGATGGTAGTTGATTCCTCCTTTAGTTCCTATGAGGGGTACGTTGGGGAAGTTTCCACAATGATCAGTGATTCTGATCCCATCATAAATCCTATTACACCAATCAATGTCAGAGTTGGTGAGGGACATGATCTTCTACGACCAACGTAAGGCACTCTTACAATCCCAAAAAGTAGCAGACTTGGGCAAGTGAGAGATAAACCATTTATAAAGCAGAGGTACACAACATGTGATCTCCCCTCCGCTGTACAAATTTCCCAAGTGTACAAAATGATACGCATCTGCGAGCAAAGTTGGTACAGGGTTTCCAATGAGAAAAACCTTAATGGAGTTGATATCTACAAAGTTATTAATGTTGGGAAACAAAAATAACCCTTAGGTGAGCAAGACAAATATGCTTTCAAAAGCAGTCATGTTTCCTATACTGGCAAAATACAGGGCCTTCTTTGTCAAGAACTGGGCTGGCAAACCTTGGATGCCACCCTTAGTAGTTAGGTGAGTCCTGACCTCAGACTCATCCAAATGAATTGCTCTTGCAATAGTCTGATTCTTTGGAATTTCTTCCAGTCCAGAAAATGGAGCTCGATCAGTGATATGTAAATCAATCAGATGAGAATACTCCTCCAGCGTTGGTGCGAGCTGGTAATCCGGGAATGTGAAACAGTGATAAACCGGATCATAAAACTGAATGAGCGAATCCATGATTCCCTCAATCACATGGACTCTTAACAGTGGTAGTAAACCTGCGTGCTTGGCTCTGAAAGCCTCTGGGTTAGTGATCATCCTCGCTAACCTTCTCAAATCCTCTAGCTTTGGAACCTTGAAGGTATACTGGTGAGTTCTCCTTCTACCGAAATCCATTAGCGTAATCCCTTTTCTCTGATATTTGCAATCACAGTCTTAGTTTATTTTGAAAAACAGAGAAACTAGAAGCGAAATATTTTGAATGTTTTAATGTTTTTTAGATGAATGCATGAATGCAGCACACAAAAACATAGAAAAAACATGGGGTCAAAGGGTCGTTGTCATGAAGTCAAGGCTCTACCCATCCCCAAAGGTTTATACTAAGGTGATATTTTGTACCTGCACTCATTATCATCAGCTCCTCCCAGGAAAGCAACACAACAAGCGGATCGCCAGCGAGTTGTAGTGCAATCTTAGAGTAAGTGCCATTCACCAAGAATAGATCACCAGCCTCAAATGAGGGTAGTATCGCGTAACAACTATTTCTGATAGTTTCCGCACTACGAAAGGGTTTGGCTCCTCAGCTTCTCAGACTTAACAATCGGCCCATTGTCTAGGTGAGAGAATGGGTTGCATTGGTCAGCCTCCACTGAGGTTGATGGTCGACCTCGTCGCCATCACTTATCTTAAGTGTATACTCAATCTTTCCACATACGGCATCACCCGCATTCCCATTAGCAGAAAAATAAACACGTATAACAATTAGGAAAAGCAGTATATATTTTTCCTAATCATCCTAGACCGTTAAAGCTATGAATCTTAAGTTCCTGACAGAAAATGGGTTCCCCGGCGGAAGCCCCAATCTGTGGTATTCACACAAATGGTGAAAAGGAAGATCGTGCCTAGATCTAACTTTGGAATGATTCGGCCCCATGGTGGGCGCCATTTTTTCTGTAGCGAGCGATTTTGGACGCGGTTCTTAAGCGCTGGTCGCTCTCTGCGGTTTAAGCTTAAACTACAGGTCGATTCATTTTTTATCCTATTAAAGCTGATGAAGGAAGGGAAATAGATGTCTCCAATTAACCCTGCTTGCATACTGAGTTTAAACAGCGGTCTGTTAGGTTACGGATGCTATCAATGTGGGGGGCCTTTGTACTGGTTATTTGTATTTTCGCCAATACTGGTTTTTATCTAGACAAAAGGTTTCTGGCGGGGAACAAGGATTAGGATATTAGGACTGATGCTTTTTGAATTACTGCTTTTGATTGATGGAGATATGGGATTTGGGTTTTTTGTTGATTGTGCTCGCTAAGATATTTTCTTTCGATCTTATGCCTACGTATTCCCGTTTATCCAAAACCGGGAAATCAGAGCGTTCGTAGTTCCTCCATTCTATGGGAGGAAATGAGTGTTTTTGGTGTCTTGTTCAAAGCCCAAGACGTGAAGCTGAAATTGGTTTGTATCTTGTTCAAAGCCCAAGATGTGAAGCTGAAGGGTTTATTTGTATCTTGTTCGAAGCCCAAGATGTGAAGCTAAAAGGGTGTTGACTTTAGAGAGAATTTTGTCATCTCTAAAGAGGGGGTTTTTGTCACAACTGTTTATAAAGGGGAATTACTTTAACCGGGATATGTGAATCCGGCAATGCCATAATTTCCTTTATAGGGGAGTTCCAACCTGAAGGAGAAGACTTTAACTCAGTTAGAGCAATGCCATCTTTCCTTAGGAATTTCTCATACTAAAAGAGGGACAGTGGCGTGGATATAGATGATCCAGAGGCTTGCCGCTTACAGCAATTAGATGAAAGGGAAGGAGTTGTTGATGTTTGTGTACTGTGAACGAGGCACAACTTTGATGCTAAAAGGTTAATTGGATTACCCAGTGGTTTTCTTATACAAAACCTAAGAGGAGGCTATTATGTGTCTCGTACAAAGCCCGAGAGAGAGGCTAAAAGGTTTTGGCCCGTCGAGGGAATCTTTTGGTATCTTGTATAAAGCCCGAGATTGAGGCGCTTTGACTCAACAAGGGAGTTTTTTGTATCTCGTATGAAGCCCGAGATGGAGGCGAAAAGGGTGATTGACTCAACGAGGGAGTCTCTTATGTGTCTCGTACAAAGCCCGAGAGAGAGGCTAAACGTTGCTTGACTCCACTGGGGAGGATCATTGTACAAAGCCCAAGAGGAGGCTATGGTTACTATTTCAGTTAAGTGACAGGTCCAATATACTGATTTTAAAGAGAAAATCAGTTCTTATATGAGCAACACTGTACTTATGGATTTGACTCAAGGATCCGGGTTATTTCCTTTTCTTTGAGGAAACGGGAAACCCAAAGGGGATTGAGACTGTCCGAGTCTACGGGTTTCCTTCCTATTTTAACAAAGGGGTCACTTGAGAATGTCTTTGAGACTCAAGGAATATTAGACTGTCCAAGTCTAGAGTTTTATCTTTTGTACTATGCTTTGAGAAACAGTAGTAGACTCTATGAAAGGACGGTTCTATGTAAATGACTAAGTTTTGTTCCTATACCTTTAGGAGGTCATCGGGACAATTTGTACGAAGCCCAAGAGGAGGCTAGAGACTTTTAAGAAGCCGACGGGTCCTTGTACTAAGCCCAAGAGGAGGCTATCATTCCCGGAGGAAGAGATCATTATACGAAGCCTAAGAGGAGGCTGTGGATACTTCTAAGAAGCCGTAGGGTCCTTGTACTAAGCCCAAGAGGAGGCGGGGTTGCTTTTAAGAAGCCGATGGGTCCCCAAACCCCAATAAATTCAAGGCCAGCTATTCACAAGGAATAGATCAAGTCAGGAAAGTTCGAGAATTTGGAAGAAACTCAAGAGATGTCATTCACGGAGAAAAGATCATATATGGGGAATAGAGTTTCTTGACAACTTCTATGAGTGACAGTCTATGAAAGGGTTCACAGAGAATGCTGCCTTTCATATCTCTATATTGTTTAACCCCAAGAGGAGGGAAGACTGTGTCTGGTAATCCTATGGGGATCCAGTTTAGACTGTTTCTAAGAGTGATCAACGGGCTTAATGCTAAACGTAGTTGCCGGGGAAACTCTAAATATCTATACTATTATTACACAGTTGATATGAGTTTATGAAAGAAGACTTACAGCGAAACAACCCCACAATACAGTTATATGTATATGAAAGCAGTAAATGAAAGCAATAACCACTTACTCGGTTGTAGGGCTTTCATGTTGTTTGGTTAGTTGTTCAACAAAGAAAGATTAAAAACAACAGTATATTCAAAATCAAAGGAGAAAGTGCTTTGAAAAAGAAAGATTTGGGGCTTACAGCTCAAGGAGAGGCCCAGAGTTTTATCAGTGAGCGCACTGTTTGAATTTTGTACAGAGGGGCTTATACAAGTGACTGAGGCCCAAAAATGTTTCCTGTACAAAGGGATGGGTCTTACACTCTCTCAAGAGGCCCAAAAAGTTTAAAGAAAAAGAGTGGGGCTTATAACACGAGGGTAGACCCAGTTGATTTTTTCGTTTAAAAATGGCGATCGCGCCGAGATTTTCTTTTAACGCAGAGGGACTTATACAATAAGTGAGGCCTAAAGTGATTTTGGTTAAAAGGGGATTGGGTCTTACACTCTAATAGAGGCCCATGAGTGTTTGACAATGATTTGTTTTGAGTGAAAATCAAAGAAACCCTAATTTTATTCTTTAAAAGTAAATATTTAAAGAAAATCAATGAAAAATACCAAATAGGTTTGAATAAACCACTTGTAATTTTTGTTTAAGGTTTAAAAAAAATGAGGTATAAATCAAAAGAGATATTAAAACTCATTTGGTCTTGATTTTTCAAGATGAATATTCATTTTAAAATGCTTAAAAACAAATAAAAATGAATTTATTCACAAAAATACTAAGGCTTAATTGCAACTATGGTCCCCCTATTTTGTATTTTTTTGGGTTTTGATCCCCCCATTTTAAAAACCACGATTTTGGTCCCTTTTTTAAGTTTTGAGTTTAATTTTGGTCCCCCACCCCAATTTTAACGCTGACCGTTCATGTACTGTTCATGAACAGTGCATGGTCCGTACATGAATAGTGCATGTCCGTACATGAACAGTGCATGAACAGTTGGATCAAAATTGGAGAGGGGACTAAAATTAAACTCAAAACTTAAAAAAGGGACCAAAATCGTGGTTTTTAAAATGGGGGTATCAAAACCCAAAAAAACACAAAATAGGGGGACCATAGTTGCAATTAAGCCAAATAGTAATTATATTAAATAAATAATATAAATTCAATTTTTTTGTGGAATAAAATATTTCAACATTTTTGTGATTTTTTGCAAAAAGAACCAATAAAAAATAATTAAAATTGAAAGAGTTATTAATTTTCCAAATAATTAACAAAACATGAAAATAGTTGGAAAAATAGCAAAATCTGAAAAAATCACAAAATGGCATGGGTGGGGTTTGAACCCACGACCTCAAGCATACAAGGCGTGCGCCTTACCACTGGTGTGGTGATACATCCATTGTTTGAAACAAACCAACAACTACACAAGTCATGCCTTGGTTTTGGCTTCTCCAAGGCAAGTTTTGGCTCAAAAACGTGAAGGTCATAACTTTCTCAATTCTTAATGGTTTGAGACAAAATTTATATGCATCTGTGCCAGAATTTCATAAGGAATCCAATGGTGGTGGTAGTATTTTCAGATCACACTCCCTCCTCAAAACCCGATAGTGGTTTTGAAAATGACCTATAAATGCATTTTCTATGCTACAACTTGGTACAAGCATGGATTACATGGTGAATTAGCTCAAACACAACATATATGACATGTATGAGATGTTTATGATTAATGGACTTCAAATGCACACATGTTTTGGTGAGTGCAAGTTGAGAGGCTTACCCTTCTTTGAGATTTTGGAGGTTTATCTGCAATCTGCCAACCCTCTTGCTCCAGATATGATTTTATGATTTGAACCACCTCAAATGGTCCCTTGGATGCTTTTAGGATGATTGGAATCAGCTGGTACCTGCAAAAACACAAACTGTCCCTTTCTTGCAAAAGGGGTTAAAAGTGACCAAAATAGCAACTCCCTCAAATGGTGTTCCAGATGGTGGGAACCATTTGGGACAGTTCAAGGATGATATTTGGAGTGTGTTTGAGGTTTTATCTGGTTTGGAAAGTGACTGAATCAAGACATGGCTTGAAAAATGCAAAAAAGTGCTATTTTGAGGTTTTGAGAGGTGACTTTGTGATGTTTTGATTACAGGTCACTTTTGATGGTTTGCACAGCTTACATAGGATATATATGAGGTGTGTGTGTAATTAGTTTGGGTGGAATTGCTCTCTAGCTCAAGAACTAAGAATTACTTACTTTGGAAGGCAAGTTTGAGGTGAAAGAAGAGATTTTGAGGAAAGCATCTGTTTGATGGCTTTGGTGTACTCAAACTGAACACAATTGAGCTCTATTTATGGTAGAGCAAGTTTGTTTTGGGATCCACAGTGAATGGCAACTGCAGCAGGTGTTTGTTCAATGATGGCCAATGAAAATGCAAGTCTCCTCTAACCATTGACTAGAGGTTAGGGCACAGGGTTGTGGTTCCCTTGGTCTTGGATAAGTCTTGAATCATTTCAGATGAGAATGGCTCAGTCCATGCCACCTTGATGCTTCCATTGAATGCTTCAATCCAAATTTGGAGTCTTGTCCCTATTTTGGCCATTCTAGGTTCAACATGCTATTTCTTGTTCCATGGACTTTGGAGGCTTGGCTCAGTGATTGTCCCCTTTAGATTCAATCCTCTAAGGTGTCCAAGTGGATAGGAGCATTTGAATTTGGCTGATTTTGGCAAATCGAGCAAAATTGCAAATTCTGCCTTGCCTTGACAGATTTCAGCAAGGCAACTTTCCAATGTCATATCTCATGACTCAAATGGAATTTGGAAAGCCCTTACATGATACAACAACAGTTTGAACATGTTTGGTTTTGATATCTTTTGAATCCAAGTGAAAAATCCCCCTACATTTGGCAAAAAGTGAAGACAGATTTGGACTTAGTGAAAATTTCACTAAGTGTTGGAAAAAGTGACATTTTCATTTTTCAGCCATTTTGATCACTCCATAACTCAAAATCCTTAATGAATTGGACTTAGGTCTAGTTGAAGTTTTTGTAGAGGGTAATGAGGGCTACAAATCCATCTTTGGATGGGAAAAAATGGCCTTGTGGTTTAGGAGTTATGATCCTCCAAAGTTGGTACCCTAGCCACTTTATTTTTAACTTAGAAAATTTTCTAAGTTTTTATGGTTACCCCTTTTACAAGTTATCCAACTTTTCTTGATTTTTCTTGATGAATGATGATTCAAATCATACATTAACATCATTTTAGGGTTAAAAATCCATTTTGGTGAAAAATCTCAAAAAGTCAAAGTTGACTTTTGTGCACAGTTGACTTTTTATCAGATGAATTCCAAACTGTGCAATTCTTCATGAAATCATGTCCTTGACCTAAATCAAACTTGATGGACATGTTCCATGGGTGTCATAGGGTATATTGAATCATGTCTTAGGGCTTGGGAGCATGTCATGGTCAAAAGTCAAAGTTACAGTTGACTTTTTTCCTTAAAACCCTAACTGTGGTGCAGATGAAATTGAGACTTGTTGCTCAAGCTTCTTGGATCAATCCATTGTTCCAAATGGATCAATATAGTATATTAGAGACCCTCAAATCCTATCTTGAGGTCTTGGTTCATCATTTGTCCCAAAATTCAACTTAGGGGTGAATTAGGTCAAGAAACCCTAATTCCTGATTTTTGATGTATGCATCCCCTGAGGCAAAATTGACTTGATGAATGGGTCCATGAGGTTCCATGGAGTATATTAGGTTGTGTTTTGGATCTTTGGCTTGTTTCCAGATGAAATTTTTCATCTGGAGACCCTGGTCGACCAAAACACTAATTTGGTGACACTGTCGATCTTGAGACTTGATCCACCTAGAAGGGAGCAGCCTTGTGCTTGATCCTTGAAGTGGGAGTCCTTTTGATCCATTGTGGATATTTGAGAGTGTAGACAAGTTGAAGATTATGTCATTCCTTGATTGATCCTTTGTCTAAGGCTCTAAGAGGGCTTGAAACCCTAATTTTGATTGTAGTGGATGCTCACCCATCTTTGGGGAGACTGATGAAGCATGATGGTTCCCCCATACTGTGATGATGATTCTCACAATGATGGGAAATCTTAGTGGTCAAAGTTTGGGGTATGACAGAAAGGCCCACCTATGTTTTCACAATTGAGGCAATCATCGATGACATACCTTGGTACTACGATATCAAGTGCTTCCTTCAAAAATAAGAGTACCCACCGGGGGCATCCCGAAAAGATAGAAAAACTCTCAGATGACTGGCTGACAACTTCTTTCTGAATGGTGATACGCTCTATAAGAAAAACTTTGGCATGGTTCTGGTCCGATGCGTTGACAGACAAGAAGCAAACATGTTGATGAAAGAGATTCACGAAGGATCCTTTGGCACTCATGCCAATGGACATACGATGGCAAGAAAAATTCTAAGATTAGGGTACTATTGGCTGACCATGGAATCCAATTGCTACAAGTACATGAGAAGGTGTTACAAGTGTCAGACATACACAGATAAAATCCATGTACCGCCAACGCATCTCAAAGTTCTTTCTTCCCCATGGCCTTTTTCTATATGGGAAATCGACATGATTGGCATGATTGAACCCAAGGCTTCAAACGGACATCAGTTCATCCTAGTAGCCATTGACTACTTCACCAAATGAGTCAAAGCAGTGTCATACGCTAATGTAACCCGACAAGTGGTAGTCCGATTTATCAAAAACAATCTCATCTACCGTTATGGTGTTCCAAGATAGATGATTACAGATAATAGATCTAACTTGAACAATAAGATGATGAAAGAGTTGTGCGCTAAGTTTAAGATCGAACACCATAACTCATCTCCCTACCGACCTAAGATGAACGGAGCGGTAGAAGCGGCTAACAAGACCATCAAGAAGATCGTTCAAAATATGGTTATAACCTATAAAGACTGACACGAGATGCTACCCTTTTCTCTTCACGGTTATCGCACATCTGTCCGCACTTCAACAGGGGAAACCGATTTCTCTCTAATATATGGCATGGAGGCAGTGCTCCCTATAGAAGTAGAGATCCCATCAATCTGGGTGTTGATGGAAGCTAAGCTAACAGAAGCTGACTGGTGTCAAAGTCGACACGATGAACTGAACCTCATCGAAGAAAAGAGAATGACGACTTTATGCCATGGTCAGTTATATCAATAAAGAATGAAGAAAACGTTTGAAAAAAAGGTCCGACCTCGTGTATTCGGAAAATGAGACCTCGTGCTCAAGAAGATACAATCCTTCCTCACTGATTCCCGGGGCAAATGGGCTCCGAATTATGACGGCCCCTATGTGGTCAAGAAAGCTTTCTCAGGCGGCGCCTTGAGACTCGCAACCATGGATGGAGAAGAGTTTTCCTACCCCAAAAATGTTGATATAGTCAAGAAATACTTCACCTAAATAAAAAAAATGTCTCGGTGGATTGAAAACCAGAAAGGGCGGTCCAGGAAAAAATTAGAGACACAAGCGAAAATTATCCCGCTGGATTGAAACCCTCAAAAGACAATCCAGGAAAAAGTTAGGGATACATGGCAAGTAACTACATCTGAAAAGGTAAACCCCCAGCTATAATGCCATCCACCGAGAAGAACTTCAGTCAAGGTCACCTTCGACAGAAGCACAGAATGTCCAGAATTCAAAGTTGGTAGAAGGATAACGGTCGCTATGTTTCAATGTAGCCCCTTTTCCCTTAAATTACCATTTTCTAAACTTTGGAAATACTCTATGGTATCACGCGCTTGGCTGATTACCATTCCATCAATAAAATTTGAACCCTTCTGCTTTTGTTTGCAACTCTTATTTGTTTTTGCTTTATAGAATAACATTTTAACATGATCAGCGATTCTTGAAATAAAACAAAAATGAATTTACTTGTAAAAATTTTCTTCTGCTTTTAAAATAAAGATAACATTTCCTTTTGATTTTGAATGTTTAAAAGAACGTCGATAGCCTCTCCAGAGGAGATTAAACCTCAAAATACAGAATCAAAGTACTCCTTCTAAACCAATACACCTGAATGAAGGATTAACTGTTTCAAATATCAGGTCCCACCTGATATCCCCGACAGAGTTCTTACCTCTTAAGATCGATTGACTATTTCCTCTCCCCGCAGGGTCTACTTCTCCTAAGCAAGGCAGTATTGCTATCTTGAACCATGGTACTTTTCATTCCCCGCAGTGGCCGAGTATCCAGTCATGTTCATTCACTAGTCTGTATGCCGCGTCTGTTTTGTCAGCATAAACATACATACATCATGCATTATCCATTCATATTCATATTCATATTGCATTGCTATCACTCTAGTCATTTCCGAATGATAAAGTCCTCTTGTTAATCAAGTTGTCAGTTCATTCCTCGTCGGGAAACGTGCGTCTGAGCCCTCTCCCCCAGTTTATTTCTGGGTTGAAGCCTGTCCTCGACCACTTTGATAACTTGAACCTTTGAAAGGCAAGAAGAAACTCAACAGGTACCTTTAGAACATCACTTTTCATCATTAAAGATGATATTTTTACTTTCCCAGATTAAGGAAAATCCCCAGAGAAAGCCCTTTAACCAAAGACTCTCGACAATACATTGGTTCTTCTCCGAAGAAAGTCGATGTTAATGAAGTCATCAGCACCTCAAAATTGGATCACATCATATGGAATTTCTCTAAAAAGACCTCGAAGAAAAGTATGATATAATATCCCCTAGCGAGAAGTAGTCTCTCAAGAGACTTCTTTTCCCCAGTAGAGTCAACAAATGGCATCTCCAAACAGAGAAGTTTGCACGCCTCTACAACTCAGACAAGTGGGTTTCCCCAACAAGTCTGACCTCAAACTTTTCCATAAAATGGCGTCTCCCAAGTATAGCTCGGCGAGAAATTTGATGAAGACCGCTACACATATTATTCCTTGTCAAGAAAAGAAACTCAACAAGAAGAAACTGAGACCCGTTCCTTGGTTGAAGACCAGGATCAAGGGGGAGTTTAGAAAACTTAGACCAGTTCCCTGGTTGAAGACCAGGATCGAGGGGAAGTTTATTTCAAAAGAAACTAAGACCAGTTCCGTGGCTGAAGACCAGGATCGAGGGGAATTTTATTTCAGAAACTGAGACCAGTTCCATGGCTGAAAACCAGGATCGAGGGGAAGTTTTACCCTTTTCTAAGAAACACTGCTAAGCAAAATAAGATGGATAAGCAAACTACCATTCTTAACCACCGTCTAAATTTCGGGTATTCTGATATTTAATCCTCTTGCACCCTGAATGTCCGAATATCTTCGCCATTCACCCATATTTTGACCATCAAGATTTCCATCATTAGGGAGATCATCACCACAATATGGATATACCATCATGCCTAATCAATCTCCCTCAAAGATAGTTGAGCATCCACCATAATCAAGAATTAGGGTTTCGAGCCCTCCCAAGACACTTAGACAAAAGATCAATCAAGAAATGACATGATATTCAACTTGTCTAACCTCATAAAACATCCAAAAAGGATCAAGAGGACTCTCACATCAAGAATCAAACACAAAATTGTAGCATTCCAAGTGGAAGAGCCTCGATACACTTGATATCACTGAATTAGGGTTTTGGACGACTGGGATCTCCAGAGTGACATTTTCAAAAGAGGATGAGCCAAGACTTCAACATATAACTCAACATGCTCAAAATAACCCTAAGAATCCATTTGCAAAGTTAAACTACCCTCATGAAGTGCATTTCTCAAAAGTCGGGAATTAGGGATTTTTACGCGCCGAACCGCTCTGGAGCCAAAAGTCAAAACATGAATTTTTTGGTAAAAATTATCTTTATGACTCATATTTTCATAAAATATGATTTATAATGTCATTTGAACAAAAATTGATCAAGAAACCAAGATAACTTGTAAAAGGGGTAATCTTGAAAAATTGAAAATTTTTCTAAGTTACCAAATTTGGATGGTTTTGGTACCAACTTTCAAAGACCATAACTCTTGATCTAGGCAGCCATTTTGAGTGATGCAAATCTTGATTTGTAGGTCTTCCTACCCTCTACAAAAGCTTCAACTACATCAAACTCTAATTCTTGATGGATTTTTAGTTAGAAGTGGATCAAAGTGGTAAAAAAAACCAAAATATGTCAAAAAAACTTAGTGAAAATTCTGCCTTGTAATTTCAGCATGAAACATCAAACTTCCAAGGCATTTTCACTGTGATCCAAGATGAATCAATAGAAACCTTGAACTTCAATGTTTTAGTACATCATTTAATCTTTTTAAAAAGTACAAGAAGTCATTCTAATTCAACATGAGCTAAGAGATACATCCATGGGAAGTTGGCCTCCAAAACTGATTTTTCACAAATCAGATTATAGGTCATTGGTCGAATTTCTTGTTTTTGTGCAATAACAAGCATATTTATCCATCTGCACACCTCAAAGGGGAATAACCAAAGGACAAACACTATTCCACAAGCCTCACAAGTCCATGGATCTATGTTTAGGCATGACACCCCTAAAATTCAAGATGCTTCAAATGGTCAATTTTGTTTCAAAGTATTTAATTGATGCATAGAGGTGGCATTCATCAAGACAGTGTTATCCAAGTTCAGTCAAACCTTATCCCTGCCACAGAAGACTCATAGTATGTGCTCTAACCTCAAGTCAATGGCTAGAGGAGACTAGAGATTCCATTGGATAACCATTTGCCACAGATCTGCTGCAGTTGCCATTCACAATTTTAGCCAAAACAAACTTGCTCTACTATAAATAGAGCTCAGTTGTGATCAGTTTGAGTACACCAAAGCACCCAAACTGATGCTTTACTCAAAATCTCTCTTTCACTCTAAATTTTCCTTCTAACTCAAGTCACTATCGGGTTTTGAAATTGAGAGTGATTCAAACCAAACAAATCATGCCAACACCTCATAAACATCATATGTAGGTGATCCAAACACTAAAACAACATATGGAACATCAAATTCACAAAATCACCAGCCAATTGCTCAAGTTCTTGACAGAGTTGCAGTTGGGGTGCCACATCAAGTTCCAGCTCACTTCAATCCATTCTAAGCATCCAAACACATCCCTTGGCACTTAAGGAAGCTGTTCAGATCACTCAAACACTTTAGAAACACCTCCAAACCAGAATTCGATTCTCACTTGCAGAGGTAAGCCTCAAACTTTCAAACTCAATGAATCATGCATCATAAACATATTTTCCAATTACCATTGTGTTTCTGAATGTTTGTAGATCATTTACCCTCAATCAATTGATCTTTATAGTTTGTATATAGGATTTCATTAAGCTCTTGCAAATTTTAGGGTTCATCTGATTTCAACTTATTATCTTTTGATTCACTTAATTTGAACAAAATTGAATATTGCCATTGTATCCCTTGTTTAAAAATGCAAGATTTTCATATTTGGATCGTGTGAAATGGTTGAGAAATGAGTGAGATAGGAGGCTTCACGTAGCTTGCCCAAGGAAGAAGATGGCCATGGCCCTATTCTTCCGAAAATCAACTAGTTTTGATATATATTATATACTTGCCATATTATGTTTGAATTGGCACTGCGCCCTAGTGGAAACACTAGTATTTGTGTGTGTGTGTGTAGCGAGCGAGAGGTTTGGGGTTTGAATCCCCCTCGCCCCAGACCTTTTGGTATTTTTTTAAAACTATTTTCAAAAGGATTTATCACATATTATTCATTGATGCCATCCTCTTCAGCCCACGCACATGGCTCTGATGGTAGAATTTTAAACTCTCCACCCCAAGGGCGTGAGTTCAATCCTTGGGGGGACCATTCCTAATTTTTTACCACTCATTTTCTTTAATTTTTTTTCACCATCTTTTTAATAACTTCAAAAATTAATTTCTCACTCTTTTTTTTATCATTTTTGATTGGTTCTTTCTTTGAAAAATCACAAAAATGTTTAAATATTTTATTTTACAAAAAAAATCCAATTTATATTATTTATTTAATATAGTTAGAATTTTTGTAATTAATTTCACTTTAATTGTTTTTAAACATTTAAAAAATGAAATTCTCACTTTGATTTTTCATTCCAAATGAATTTCAAACTTTCATCTGATTAAACATAATTTTTCAAAATACTTCTCAAAGTATACAATTTGTTTTTGAAAATATTTGATATTTTTATCATTTATTATTTAAATTTCCTTTGAAAAATGACATTTTAATTTAAAAATTAGGGTTTCCTCTTGATTTTAAATTTCAAAACACTTTTGGGCCTCTAAGAGAGTGTAAGACCCATCCATTATTACACAAGACCTTTTTGGGCCTCAGTCATTGTATAAGTCCCGATATGATTTCAAAAATCTCGGTGCGATCTCCGTTTTCAAACAATTTCAATCCGGGCCTACTCTTTGTTGAAAGTCCCATTTCTTTTCTTTTTTCCAACACTTTTTGGCCTCTAATAGAGTGTAAGACCCAAACCCTCTTTGTACATAAATAATTTTGGGCCTCAGACATTGTATAAGTCCCGACATAATTTTCAAAACGACGGTGCGATTACTGTCTGTCACTAGGCCTCTCCTTGAGTTGTAAGCCCCATCTCTTGTACAAAAATAAACTTTGGGACTCGTAAGACCCAATCCTCTTTGTAAATACAATAAACTTGGGCCTCAGGCATTGTATAAATCCCTATGTTATTTCCAAAACTACGACCTAATCGTCGCCTTTTCGAAAGAATTCATCTGGGCCTCTCCTTGAGTATAAGCCCCCAAACTTCTTTTTAAAACAACTTTCCTGGTGATTTAAATTCAAAGGCATAGTTGTTATCGAAAATTTCTTCAATTTCTTGAATAACTAACCATACAACTGTAACAATGGAAGCTTGCTCACCTGTAAGTTTTTATCAGCTTTCTTTTACATACTTGTTATTATATATCTCAACTGTATATACTTGCATATCTACTTAGAGTTTTCCCCGCCAATTAGGTCTAAGATTAGATAAAGCCAGTGGTCACTCTTTCAACACAGTCAAATCTAGTTCCCCATAGGAATTTCCAGATACAGTATTGCCTCCTCTTGGGCTTATACAATATGGAACAGAGAAAGGCATTATTCCCGGTGAAACTTTTCTCAAACTGTCACTATTAGAAAATTGTCAAAGAAATTCATCTCCCCCAGAGAGATTAATTCCCGGTGAAACCTCTCTTGAATTTCTTCAAACCCTCAAAATGTTCACTAAAGAAAGGATTAATTCCCGGTGAAACCTTTCTTGAACTTTTCTTAAGTTTGGACCCACAGGCTTCCTAAAAGCATCCCCAGCCTCCTCTTGGGCTTTGTACAAGGACCCTTAGGCTTCTTAAAAGTTCTCATGCCTCCTCTTGGGCTTAGTACAAGTACCTAGAGACCTCTTAAAGGTATAGGACAGAACCTAGTCATCCTTTGTAAGAGCAGTCTTTTTGAGTCAAAATATCAAACCAATTTAGGGTTGATTCTCATCCCTTAAAACATCAGCCTCCTCTTGGGCATCATACAAAGAAAAGCCTCTCCATACCAGTAAACTTGGACAGTCTCATCTCCTTTTGGATATCAAAGAAACCTTCAAACTTCGTAAGCACAGGAAAAATCCTGGTCACCTGATCAATCTCCAAGCAGAGTTAGAACTTCCATTGGTTTCACAACTCAATCTTTATGCTCCCGCTTTAAATTTCCCCAGCTTGGGTCAATTTACTGTAAAAAAAACTCTCAGAAAATTCAGGACCTCACGGTGTCTGATATTTCAACTCTTCTGTAATCCCCGGCAAGAGTTGATCCCCCAATATTGGACCTGTCTCTGGATCTCAATAATCCTCATCAGAAGTTAGCCTCCTCTTAGGCTTTATATAAGAGATTCCCCAACCAACCTCCTCTTAGGCTTTGTATAATGATCATCCCTTAGAAGTCATTTTCTTTCTGCCTCAATCTTGGGCTTTGTACAAGACACCTAAATATCTCTCCAGTAGAGTCAGTCATAACCTTTCAGCCTCAGTCTTGGGCTTTGTACGAGACACCATATAAATATCCTACAGCTGAGTTAGTCAGGATTTTTCAGCCTCAATCTTGGGCTTTGTACAAGACACCCATAAGTGTCCTCCACAGTGGATTCATAATCTTTAGCCTCAATCTTGGGCTTTGTACAAGACAGATATAAATACTCTCCAGCTGAGCCAATCCCTTTAGCCTCAATCTTGGGCTTTGTACAAGACAGATAAAACCTTTTCCCCAAAAGAGTCAATTCTCTTTCAGCCTCAATCTTGGGCTTTGTACAAGACACAGATAAACACTCTCTTGTTGAGTCAGTCTTTTCCAGCCTCCTCTTAGGCTTTGTATAATGATCTCCCCAGTGGAGTCAATCAACCTCTTAGCTTCAACCTTGGGCTTTGATCAAGGCACACAAAAATCAACATCCCCTCAGAGGAAATCAAAATCTCTCTGTAGGAAGACATTTCTATGTATAATCATACACCAAAATAGATAATCAAAATAAACCCTAATCCTAGATAATTGATGTAAGTGGTACACTTGTTGATTCAAAAATCCAAGCTGTAGGGCATCTCTTATCTTGGTAAACTCCCTCTTTCATCAAATTGCTATAAGTGGCAAGCCTCTAGATTATTTACATCCAAGCCAATGTCCCTCTCTTAGCAAGGAAGATTCCTAAGGAAGAATGCCATTGCTCTACACAGATTTAAAGTTTTCTCCTTCAGGACAAATCCCCTGTAAAGGAAATTATGGCATTGCTGGACTCCATGCAGTCCAATTAAAGTAATATTCCTTTATAAACCAGTTACCCAAACAACTATGATAAACAGATGAGATATTTCCCTTTAGAGATGAAAAATTCTCTCTCAGTCAAAACCTTTTACCTTCAATCTTGGGCTTTGAGCAAGACACAAATACAACCTTTAGCTTCAATCTTGGGCTTTGAACAAGACACCAGACATCTTTTCCTCCCATAGAAATAGGAGGAACTACGATTGTTCTAATTTCCCTATTTTTCTTTAACAGGAATACGTAGGCATAAGATTGTGAAATCTTAGCGAGCATACTTATCAAAAACCTTAGGTCCAGTACCTTACCAAAAACATCGAAAAACTTAAAAACAACAAAAACATTCTCTTAAGACACCCCCACAAAGGAGAAACTTTTCCATTTATGACAGATAAACACCATCAAGTAGAAAGAAGAATTTAATGCTAATCAACCCATGGATAACCATGTATAGGATGGGTAATTGACAACTCCCCATTGTATAACCTGACCCCGAACTCCCCAATCTCTCTTAGCGATTGTTCAGTTAAACATCCGCGTGCAAGGTTAGTTTTAGATAGCTTCCCTTTCCTTTCCAGCTTCACAGGATATATAAGAAATCAAAAAGTAGCACCATGTTCCTACCATTGCGGTGAGGAAATTCCCATGGCGATAAGGTGGTCACGTCACCGACAAAAATCGCACGCTACAATGACTTGGTGTGGATTTAATGATCATTTCTTGGCATCCCAAACCTTACTTTACATTAATTATGACATGTAATGCTACTGCCCCATATGGTTTCTTCCTTCAGGTTTACATGTTTGAGCTTTTAAATTGTATCTAACATGAACATTGTGATAACATTTGTTTGAGTTAAGATATGGTACATGATTTGAATCTTTTAAAGTTTTCTTAGGAAATTAACATGAGTTGAACATAATAGGACATATCTACTGACCTATGTAGGTTCTCGTCCCTTTAGGACTCATTTCCTTTTGTTAATGGATTGACTTTACCTCTAGGATAGTCTTAGGACATTTGCATGAGCATAAGTGTATTGTTTGGCATTTTTCTTTCAACTATCAAATAGTTGAGCTTGGTTTGAATTTGGTAAGTACTTGTATTAATTTACATTGTTGTCCACACTCTTATGTGACTTCTCTTTCATCTCACATTGCTTTTATTACTTCTTTGAATTATGATTGAATCATCTAATGTTTACTTATGTATGATCACATGGTCCCTTAAGGTTCCTAGCTTGAATCTAATTTTATATTAGATTCAAAGTAGGAAAGACATTAGGTTACCAATCCAAGCATGCTAACATATGTAGAGATTCCCTTTCCTAACTTCAACTATAGGATCAATCATTTCATGACAACTTCTAGGATGAAGATCCCCTTAGATTTTTCTTTCAACCCCTTGAGTCTCTCTTCTTTCTCTGAAAAGAAAAGCAAAAAAACTTAACATATATTGTACGTGGAGTGATCCACGAGCCTTAAGCCTATGGGTAATGATTAGTGAAAGTCTCATTTCCTCTTCTAGGGTGCTTTACAAACGTTTCGTTGGGGGCGACCTTGCAAAGTATTCGCTCCTATGTCATAGTCTTTAACACGACAAATATCGCAAACAAAACAAATCAAAAAACTTTCTCCTAAAAGACATAAATAAATCAATCGTCTTCCTTCGGGATTCTTTTCTCATCTCACTTACTCTAATCGTAAGGACACGCTATTTCTGTTCTACGGCAAACAGGTAAATGCGTAAGACTCCACACAACGAGCGGCGAGACCTAAATTGCTAGAACGCGAACGGTAGCGTCGTCCACCTAAAAAACACAAAACAAACAAGGTCACCTATAAGGTCGAACTACGACTGCTCTGGCTTCCTCTCTCTCGTCTGATTGAGGATACGTAGGCACAAGACGATGATGTCTTGGCAAGCAACCTTCCCTCCATTCACCCGTAGTCCTCCGAACTACGTTGACTCTGAATTTCCCATTGCCGAGGGAATACGTAGGCCTAGGATGGCGATGTCCTATCGAGTCACCTTTCGTCCCTTTCCCCCTCTCTTAATTTCTCATTCTTTTCCTTTCCAGTTAGCAGTGGAGCTTCAGATACCTACACCCTTTGATCAAAATAACAAGTGTGGCTCCCATCGAGTACGATGGACTCGAGGGGGTGCTAATACCTTCCTCTCGCGTAACCGACTCCCGAACCCCAATCTTGGTTGTGATGACCTTGTCTTTCCCTTCTTCAGGTTTTCTTCGATCGTTTCCTTTCCCTGCATCAGGATAAATCACGTTCGGTGGATACTCTTCTGCTTTCCCGCCAGTTGATTTTCACGTTGCGACACCTGCTACTTAGTCACCAACCTTCTTGCTACTCACATTGATTAGAGCTAAGAAATAAGATGGGGCAAAGGGAATTTTGAGGTTTTCGTAGATATCCTTTAGAGGTTTTGTTCTTTTTCTTCTAGACCCCAAAACCATTATGTCCGACCCAGAAGGATAGCATTCAGTTGGATATTCCCTAGACATTAATCTCAATGGGCTTTGCACCCTTAGGCCCATATCAACAGGCCGGAACCAGACTCCAACAGCTGGTTATTCTTGTTAGCCTCAACTAGTTCCCTTTCCTCAATATGATTACTCTGTACAGGGGACCCACATACTACCTTTGCACGGTGCAAATTTATGGCTGACACCTTTTCACTTTCCAACTCTTTTGAATTCTCATGATGACAAACCTCGTATTTCTTCTCACCATCCGCCTTTCCCTTCCCTATATTCTTAGACTGTTGTGCCTGTTCCCTATGTTTTTCATGATGACTACTAGACACAAAGCCTCCCACCTTTCTGACATCTTGACTTTCGTATCTAGACTACACATCATCGTCTTTTTCATGATGAAATCCATGATATTCAGCTGAATAATTTTCATCTTCATCATCTTCATCACCAGAACAACTAAACTCTTCCAACACCATACTAATGGTCATTTGGTTCGGTCCCTGGAAATCCTCCAGTAACTTAATACGGTATACATTGTTGTTGATCTCAACATTCAGTACCTCATTGAGATCAATAAGTAACTCTGTTTTAATAAGGATTCTTGCTACATCAAAACGTTTGTGCTTTTCTGTATCCATATCAGATGCAATGTATTCACCTACTCTCCCACACAAAAATTTTAAAAACTTCGGATTCCAAGCATGACACGGCAATCCATAGTGTAACACCCCAATTCCCATCTAGCTTATAACTAATGCATATTTAAATCAGAGTGAATAAAAAATTTTCGACAGAAATAAGGATGCCACATTTGAGAAAAACATCATCACCTGCTCATCACTTTGATACATAACACAAAATGGAGTAAATAATAACAAGAAACTTTTTCCACCAAAAGGGAAGTTCAATTATGGAATAAAGCGGAACGATCCATAATTGACTCGTTTTATAAAATAAGTTGTTTCATAACATCAAAATATACATACAAGTTATCCAATATATATATATATATATATATATATATATATATATATATTCACATATATAAACATAAACAACAAAACATTTTCCCCCGACTCTCGTGTTACGTATCAGAGCAGACACCAACGATCTAGGAAAAATAAAGATCTACCTCTTCCACTTGCCTCCACAACTCTACAGTGGCTAATCTGCACTATGCCATAAAAGCATATTCCAGCAGAAGGGTGAGAAATAACAACATAAATCAAGATTGTATAATAATATGTAATCAGATAATTCACATATATTCTTCAACTCACCCACACCCCACATGCTAACACATCTAGCATACAATGGTATCATATATTCATATACATAAGTTATGACATATATATATATACAAACACACCAACACATCACATATATTCATTTTCACAGACATGACATATATGTCTCACACCAAAACACAACATATATTCATATTCATAGATATGACGTATAAATAACACATCAAGAGTGGTCCTTCAAGAACCCACCAATTCCCGTAGGAAACATAGATACATTGTTATACTCCCCACTGGGCTCACGATGATCCTGAACAACCAACATAATAATGCAATGCCACTCAATGACACGATGCAATGCAAGTGGTACCACACACACGATTCATTCAATCGAACCCGAATAAATCACATACACCCCTACATGGCAATGATTTATCTCCAATACAACTCCACATTGGAGTCCGGACAAATCACATACACTCCTCCTGAGCAATGATTTATCCCCACCACACTCCAAAATGGAGTTCGGATGAATCACATACGCTCCTCCTGAGCAATGATTCATCACCACCGACACCATGAATGCACGAAAGTAAATATGCATACAACACACATGTATAATAAAATTACACATTCTCACGATCCTCCTGATCACACATAAAATAATCATTCACCACAGCACAAATTACACACATAACACATGTATAATAACAATTATACATCTTCACGATCCTCATGATCACACGTGAGATACATACTCACTGTAATACACAATAGTATTACCAAACCTGTCCAATCAATTCAACATAACACATTCATAACAAGAATTATGCACAAAACACACGCATAACAATCAGTTATACACTTACACGATCCTCCTGATCACACTAGTATTACTACAACTGTCAAATTTATTCCTCGTAATACACACAATTAAGGGAAATACCTCACGCGGCCTTAATTAGTTAATTATATAATTAATCCACCTAAATTCAATTTTTAATTATTCCCACTACCAATTCAAGGTTCAACACGTTTTGACACCTACCTCAACCTCTCAGACCAAAAAGGAACTGCGTCGGACGCGAAATCGGGAAAGAAATCGCGAACGGCAAAATTCTGCACTCTCGCTGGTCATACGCGTATTGCCCAAACCCATACGCATACTGCCCAGCTCGCTCGCCCTCCATACACGTATTGCCCAAAGTGTTACGCGTATGAGCAGAGACTGATTTCTCTCAAAATTCCATCTTGATTCCATATTAAATCCATTACGCATAATGCCTTCCTCCTTACGCGTAATGTCTGGCCCCCTACGCGTACCATTACGCGTTTCAACAGAAGTCCGTGTAAAATGGATTCCATACGCGTAACGCCCACAGTTCGCCCTTGCCATACGCGTATTGCCCTACCCAATACACGTATTTCCATGCCCATTATGCGTTTGAGCAGCAAAACACCCAGAATTTTCTGCATAATTCTTGCTATGGGTTTCACTCAATTTCACTCCAAATCTCATCTAAACATCACCATACTTCAAAGTAAATGCTAAGCAACCTATAACTATCATGTATCAACAATTAGGAACCTTAACTCATGATTTCCACTCAATTTACCAACTCTAACATTTCACCCAAAATCCAACCAAACAAACACATGCATATACATATACAATCGAGATATAATTGAAACTTCTCACCCTTACCCGATTAATCGCGATTGAATCAGAGATTTTCTTCAATTTTCCTCTTCCTCCTCTTCTCTCTTTTCCTTCTCCTTTTTCTTCTATCTTTTTTCTTTCTTTTCTATATATATATATATATATAATACTTATTATATAATATAATCCAACAGGGTAAAATACCTCCAATTGATATTTTGTCATCTCAACACAATTGATCAATTATTAGAGTTACCTTAAAATACTCTCTTGGACTAATAATTATTGATCTGTCTCTTTCATTTAATAATAGATCTCTTCAGAGTTCTCCAGTTGCTCTATTGATCTCAATCCATTAAGGACACTACACCTCCGCGCTCAACTACACACCATAAACAGGCCAAACAAATAAAATAACACACGACGATTAAATAAATTAAAATGGGGTGTTACAACTCTCCCCCACTTGAAATATTTTCCTCCTCGAAAATGGAGTTGAGCCGAATAACTCCGAATACGACTTTCGCATCCGACTAACGAACTATCATGCCAACACTAGGCACACCACGAATAACACAAACTGACGAGCCACCTTCCTAACAGCAACAACTACAACAACAAGATGCAATGCCCATATACTGCATTTGACGATTAACTCACGACTCAAAGAATACTCAAGTTACGAACATATAGGTTCACTCTAGAACCCGAACACAACCAAATTGTTACCCTCACCATAGGTAACCCTCCCCTAATTCCCCACATAGGAATTAGCTACTCGGACTCGAACCATCACGATGGAAACGAGGCAACAACAAAACAAGAACATAAAGTTCCACGACACAACATCGCTTCAACAACCTCTACCTAACCATTATACCAACATCCTTGCCACACCACATTATTACACAATGCTACGATTCACCAATCGAACATATAGTAGCCCATGAATAATATTTTAACCTTTTTCCTAACACTTCCATTATGAAACGTCCAATGGTCTCATCATTCCTACATGTTTCCAATGTTCAACCTATGAACTCTTACAAGTCACACCCGCAACAATCAAATCTACCAATTTCATATCCAACTTCTGACTCTCTTTAGTATTCACCAGAAAAATCATAGTCCATTTCTAATATACCCAACTTCACACTCTACTGTGTTATCTCACACACTAGACACAAGTCTCTGAACTGCTCAAATAATTCTAATCCCCTGACCCTCAAAACAGCCAGGTATACTATTCTTTTGATTTACTAAACACCTCAAACTCAAAACGATAAAAATAATACCTCCAAATTCTCAACACAAAAGTAACCGTCACCATCTTGAAATCATGAATCCTCTATTGTCGTAAAGGATCAGCCACAAATTTACCATCTTGCATCAACACAATGACCAAACTCGTCATAAACGCATCCTAATACCTCACAACCAGTTTATTAGGATCACGCAAATTCGAAATTGGAGTCATAGACAACGTCTACTTTAGCCCTCTCAAACCTTCCTCACAATGAACATCCAAGGCGAACCAATTACCCTTTGCAAGTCAACTGAAGTAACGAAAATGCTAACTTAGAAAAGCCTTCCACAACCTCCGGTAATAACCAACTAAAGTCCAAAAAGTCTCTAATCACCTTAACTGAATTTAGAACTGCATCTACTTCTGATGGATTCATAACAATACCTCCATCGAAAATAACATATCCAAGAAAACTAACCTTTTCAACCAAAATTCTCACTTGAATAATTTAGCATAAAAGTTCCTTTCTTGTCAACGCTTGCAACTCGATTCTCAAACACCCTACATACTCTCCGTCTAATTTTATAATAGATCAGAATATCCCCGATGAACACCACTCCGAACTTATCCAATTAAATATGGAAGATACGATTCCTAAACTCCACAACCATTCCAAACGCATTACTAACATCGAACCACATTACTGAACATTGTAATACCCAACCAAACCAAACCTCATCCAACTTGTCCAGACTCACATACAAGCTTAATCAAGTAAATAACAACTTATTTCGATGATAACAAACATAACCTGTTACATGAAACCGATCCAAGCCTCAACTCACACAAATTCACCACTCTTATCAAACGTTCCAAACAATTGTAATTTCAATTAAACTCAACCAAACCATTCCAATCATCTATTCTTGAAAGTGGACATTTATTCGCAATCGTTACCTTATTCAACTAACAGTAATCCATACACAATTTCATTCTATGGACAATCCAAATTCCACAAATGCCACCAGGTATAAACCATCAACCAAAAAGAACTCTCAACACTCATCAAAACTCTAAATTTTGCTTTCCATAGCCTTAATACCATTACACCCATCTTGCTTGTTATTCCATCCGGAAACACATTTGGAAATCACACTCCATTGGCAGCCCTTCATTGTGGCTTTCCTGTCAATTCCAAAACACTATTATCACAAACATCTTAGTCTCATCTTCTAAGAGTTTCTCTACTTACTTAGTAGATATAAACCGTAAATATTCACCTTCGTCCAATTTAAGTTCACTTTTTACTCTCTGAGGAGCAACCATCAATAATACCCAATCGTTCTCCCTCAGAGACATCCCGACTTGACCAACATACCAATGCCTCTTATCCACCTCATCTTCCGATATAAGAATCTTCATCGACTCATCAAAACAATCCATAATCATTTTCCTAACTCCTAACAATTCATTACACACACTATCAAAGCCGAAAAGACACACCTATTTAATCCAACATAATTCCGTCTACTATCAACAAAAGATTAAGGGTGATCACTTCCTCAATTTGTCAATAGACAGCGGACAATCATGATGGGGTATAGACCATCTTTACCAGACCATAATAGCATTTCTTGCATCTTGTGCACAAAACTACCTAAGGCACAAATCCTTAGTCGACATAAACCTTACCTCCGCATTCCCTCCGGAATCTGAAACAACACTGTCCAAACAACAGGTATAATCTTGCAACCAACGCTCCACCACTGAAGCAACTTGGAGAAGCAACAACTTCTCCCCCACTTAACTCATTCTCAATCCTGAAGACAAAGATTAGAAACCCAAAAAGCACTGATAGTGTTTCACACACATATCACGTACTAAGGAACAAACAGCATCTACAGTATTCAACTGTCATGCCACACCAACTCAACAACTTGGCCGGACGGACCGACCTGTTCTGATACCAATTGTAACACCCCAATTCCCATCTAACTTATAAATAATGCATAATTAAATCAGAGTGAATAAAAAAATTTTGACAGAAATAAGGATGCCACTTTTGAGAAAAACATCATTCACCTACTCATCACTTTGATACATAACACAAAATGGAGAAAATAATAACTAGAAACTTTTTCAAACAAAAGGGAAGTTCAATTATGGAATAAAGCGGAACGATCCATAATTGACTCGTTTTATAAAATAAGTTATTTCATAACATCAAAATATACATACAAGTTATCCAAAATATATACATATATATATTCACATATATAAACATAAATAACAAAACATTTTCCCCCCGACTCTCGTGTTACGTATCAGAGCAGAGACCAACGATCTAGGCAAAATGAAGATCTATCTCTTCCAATTGCCTCCTCGCCTCTACAACGGCTAATCTGCACTACGCCATAAAAGTATATTCCAGCAGAAGGGTGAGAAATAACAACATAAATCAAGATTGCATAATAATATGTAATCAGATAATTCACATATATTCTTCAACTCACCCACACCCCACATGCTAACACATCTAGCATACAACGGTATCATATATTCATATACACAAGTTATGACATATATATATATATATATATACAAATACACCAACACATCACATATATTCATTTTCACAGACATGACATATATGTCTCACACCAAAACACAACATATATTCATATTCATAGATATGATGTATAAATAACACATCAAGAGTGGTCCTTCAAGAACCCACCAATTCCCGCAGGAAACACAGATACATCGCTATACTCCCCACTGGGCTCACGATGATCCTGAACAACCAACATAATAATGCAATGCCACTCAATGACACGATGCAATGCAAGTGGTACCACACACACGATTCATTCAATCGAACCCGGATAAATCACATACACCCCTACTTGGCAATGATTTATCTCCAAAACAACTCCACATTGGAGTCCAGACAAATCACACACTCCTCCTGAGCAATGATTTATCCCCACCACACTCCACAATGGAGTTCAGATGAATCACATACAATCCTCCTGAGCAATGATTCATCACCACCGACACCATGAATGCACGACAGTAAATATGCATACAACACACATGTATAATAAAATTACACATTCTCATGATCCTTCTGATCACACATAAAATAATCATTCGCCACAACACAAATTACACACATAACACATGTATAATAACAATTATACATCTTCATGGTCCTCATGATCACACGTGAGATACACACTCACCGTAATACACAATAGTATTACCAAACCTGTCCAATCAATTCAACATAACACATTCATAACAAGAATTATGCACAAAACACATGCATAACAATCAGTTATACACTTACACGATTCTCCTGATCACACTAGTATTACTACAACTGTCAAATTTATTCCACGTAATACACACAATTAAGGGAAATACCTCACGAGGCCTTATTTAGTTAATTATATAATTAATCCACCTAAATTCAATTTTTAATTATTCCCACTACCAATTCAAGGTTCAACACGTTTTGACACCTACCTCAACCTCTCAGACCAAAAAGGAACCGCGTCGGACGCGAAATCGGGAAAAAAATCGCGAACGGCAAAATTCTGCACTCTCGCTGGTCATAACCGTATTGTCTAAACCCATACGCATATTGCCCAGCTCGATCGCCCTCCATACGCGTGTTGCCCAAAGTGTTACGCTTATGAGCAGAGACTGATTTCTCTCAAAAATTCCATCTTGATTCCATATTAAATCCATTACGCGTAATGCCTACCTCCTTACGCGTAATGCCTTGCCCCTTACGCGTACCATTACGCGTTTCAGCAGAAGGCCGTGTAAATTGGATTCCATGCACGTAACTCCCATAGTTCGCCCTTGCCATACGCGTATTGACCTACCCAATACACGTATTGCCATGCCCATTACGCGTTTGGGTAGCAAAACACCCAGAATTTTCTGCATAATTCCTGCTACGGGTTTCACTCAATTTCACTCCAAATCTCATCTAAACATCACCATACTTCAAAGTAAATGCTAAGCAACCTATAACTATAATGTATCAACAATTAGGAACCTTAACTCATGATTTCCACTCAATTTACCAACTCCAACAAACGTTAAAACTCTAACATTTCACCCAAAATCCAACCAAACAAACACATGCATATATATATACAATCGAGATATAATTGAAACTTCTCACCCTTACCCGATTAATCGCGATTGATACATAGATTTTCTTCAATTTTCCTCTTCCTATCCTTCTCTCTTTTCCTTCTCCTTCTTCTTCTATCTTTTTTCTTTCTTTTCTATATATATATATATATATATATATATATATATATATATATATATATATATATATATATATATATATATATATAATACTTATTATATAATATAATCCAACAGGGTAAAATACCTCCAATTGATATTTTGTCATCTCAACACAATTGATCAATTATTAGAGTTACCTTAAAATACTCTCTTGGACTAATAATTATTGATCTGTCTCTTTCATTTAATAATAGGTCTCTTCAGAGTTCTCCAATTGCTCTATTGATTTCAATCCGTTAAAGACACTACACCTCCGCGCTCAACTACACAACCTAAACAGGCCAAACAAATAAAATAACACACGACGACTAAATAAATAAAAATGGGGTGTTACAACTCTCCCCCACTTGAAATATTTTCCTCCTCGAAAATGGAGTTGAGACGAACAACTCCGGATACGACTTTCGCATCCGACTAAAAAACTATCATGCCAACACTAGGCACACCACGAATAACACAAACTGAGGATCCACCTTGCTAATAGCAACAACAACAACGACAAGATGCAATGCCCATATACTGCATTTGACGATTAACTCACGACTCAAAGAATACTCAAGTTACGAACACATAGGTTCACTCTAGAACCCGAACACAACCAAATTGTTACCCTCACCATAGGTAACCCTCCCCTAATTCCCCACATAGGAATTAGCTACTCGCACTCAAACCATCACGATGGAAACGAGGCAACAACAAAACAAGAACATAAAGTTCCACGACATAACATCACATCAACAACCTCTACCTAACCATAATACCAACATCCTTGCCACACCACATTATTACACAATGCTACGATTCACCAATCGAACATATAGTAGCCAATGAATAATATTTAAACCTTTTGCCTAACACTTCCATTATGAAACGTCCAATGGTCTCATCATTCCTACATGTTTCCAATGTTCAACCTATGAACTCTTACAAGTCACACTCGTAACAATCAAATCTACCAATTTCATATCCAACTTCTGACTCTCTTTAGTATTCACCAGAAAAATCATAGTCCATTTCTAATATACCCAACTTCACACTCTACTGTGTTATCTCACACACCAGACACAAGTCTCTGAACTGCTCAAATAATTCTAATCCCCTGACCCTCAAAATAGACAGGTATTCAATATTCTTTTGATTTTCTAAACACCTCAAACTCAAAACCATAAAACTAATACCTCCAAATTCTCAACACCAAAGTAACCGTCGCCATCTTGAAATCATGAATCCTCTATTGTTGTAAAGCATCAGCCACGAATTTACCATCTTGCATCAACACAATGACCAAACTCGTCATAAACGCATCCTATTACCTCACAACCGGTTTATTAGGATCACGCAGAATCGAAATTTGAGCCGTAGACAAAGTCTACTTTAGCCCTCTCAAACCTTCCTCACAATGAACATCCAAGGCAAACGAATTACCCTTTGCAAGTCAACTGAAGTAACGAAAATGCTAACTTAGAAAAGCCTTCCACAACCTCCGGTAATAACCAACTAAAGTCCAAAAAGTCTCTAATTATCTTAACTGACTTCGGAGCCTCTCCTTGTAGAACTGCATCTACTTACGATGGATTCATAACAATACCTCCATCGGAAATCAGAAATCTAAGAAAACTAACCTTTTCAACCAAAATTCTCACTTGAATAATTTAGCATAAAAATTCCTTTCTTGTTAACGCTTGCAACTCGATTCTCAAACACCCTACATACTCTCCGTCTGATTTTATAATAATTCAGAATATCCCCGATGAACACCACTCCGAACTTATCCAATTAAATATGGAAGATACGATTCCTATACTCCACAACCATTCCAAACTCATTACTAACATCGAACCACATTCTGAACATTGTAATGCCCAACCAAACCAAACCTCATCCAACTTGTCCAGACTCACATACAAGCTTAATCACGTAAATAACAACTTATTCCGATGATAACAAACATAACCTATCACATGAAACCGACCCAAGCCTCAACTCACACAAATTCACCACTCTTATCAAATGTTCCAAACAATTGTAATTTCAATTAAACTCAACCAAACCATTCCAATCATCTATTCTTGAAAGTGGACACTTATTCGCAATCGTTACCTTATTCAACTAACAGTAATCCATACACAATTTCATTCTATGGACAATCCAAAATCCACAAATGCCACCAGGTATCAACCATCAACCAAAAAGAACTCTCAACACTCATCAAAACTCTAAGCTTTGCTTTCCATAGCCTTAATACCATTACACCCATCTTGCTTGTTATTCCATCCGGAAACACATTTGGAAATCACACACCACTGGCAGCCCATCATTGTGGCTTTCCTGTCAATTCCAAAACAATATTATCACAAACATCTTAGTCTCATCTTCTAAGAGTTTCTCTACTTACTTAGTAGATATAAACCGTAACTATTCACCTTCGTCCAATTTAAGTTCACTTTCTACTCTCTGAGGAGCAACCATCAATAATACCCGATCGTTCTCCCTCAGAGACATCCCGACTTGACCAACATACAAAAGCCTCTAATCCACCTCATCTTCCGATATAAGAATCTTCATCGACTCATCAAAACAATCCATAATCATTTTCTTAACTCCCAACAATTCATTACACACACTATCAAAGCCGGAAAGACACACCTATTCCATCCAACATAATTCTGTCTACTATCAACAAAAGATTAAGGGTGATCACTTCCTCAATTTGTCAATAGACAGCGGACAATCATGATGGCGTATAGACCATCTTTACCAGACCATAATAGCATTTCTTGCATCTTGTGCACAAAACTACCTAAGGCACAAATCCTTAGTCGACATAAACCTTACCTCCGCATTCCCTCCGGAATTAGAAACAACATTGTCCAAACAACACGTATAATCTTGCAACCAATGCTCCACCACTGAAGCAACTTGAAGAAGCACCAGCTTCTCCCCCACTTAACTCATTCTCAATCCTGAAGACAAAGATTAGAAACCCAAAAAGCACTGATAGTGTTTCACACACATATCACATACTAAGGAATAAACAGCATCGACAGTATTCAACTGTCATACCAAATCCAACTCAACAACTTGGCCGGATGGACCGACCTACTCTGATACCAATTGTAACACCCCAATTTCTATCTAGCTTATAAATAATGCATAATTAAATCACAGTGAATAAAATTTTTTTGACAGAAATAAGGATGCCACATTTGAGAAAAACATCATTCACCTGCTCATCACTTTGATACATAACACAAAATGGAGTAAATAATAACAAGAAACTTTTTCCAACAAAAGGGAAGTTCAATTATGGAATAAAGCGGAACGATCCATAATTGACTCGTTTTATAAAATAAGTTGTTTCATAACATCAAAATATACATACAAGTTATCCAAAATATATACACATATATATATTCACATATATAAACATAAATAACAAAACATTTTCCCCCCGACTCTCGTGTTACGTATCAGAGCAGACACCAACGATCTTGGCAAAATGAAGATCTACCTCTTCCACTTGCCTCCACGCCTCTACAGCGGCTAAACTGCACTATGCCATAAAAGCATATTCCAGTAGAAGGGTGAGAAATAACAACATAAATCAAGATTGCATAATAATATGTAATCAGATAATTCACATATATTCTTCAACTCACCTACACCCCACATGCTAACACATCTAGCATACAACAGTATCATATATTCATATACACAAGTTATGCCATATATATATACAAACATCACATATATTCATTTTCAGAGACATGACATATATGTCTCACACCAAAACACAACATATATTCATATTCATAGATATGACGTATAAATAACACATCGAGAGTGATCCTTCAAGAACCCACAAATTCACGCAGGAAACATAGATACATCGCTATACCCCCACGGGGCTCACGATGATCCTGAACAACCAACATAATAATGCAATGCAACTCAATGACACGATGTAATGCAAGTGGTACCACACACACGGTTCATTCAATCGAACCCGGATAAATCACATACACCCCTACTTGGCAATGATTTATCTTCAAAACAACTCCAAATTGGAGTCCGGTCAAATCACATACACTCCTTTTGAGCAATAATTTATCCCCACCACACTCCACAATGGAGTTCGGATGAATCACATACACTCCTCCTGAGCAATGATTCATCACCACCGACACCATGAATGCATGACAGTAAATATGCATACAACACACATGTATAATAAAATTACACATTCTCACGATCCTCCTGATCACACATAAAATAATCATTCACCACAACACAAATTACACACATAACACATGTATAATAACAATTATACATCTTCACGATCCTCATGATCACACGTGAGATACACACTTACCGTAATACACAATAGTATTACCAAACCTGTCCAATCAATTCAACATAACACATTCATAACAAGAATTATGCACAAAACACACGCATAACAATTAGTTAAACACTTACATGATCCTCCTGATCACACTAGTATTACTACAACTGTCAAATTTATTCCTCGTAATACACACAATTAAGGGAAATACCTCACGAGGCCTTAATTAGTTAATTATCTAATTAATCCACCTAAATTCAATTTTTAATTATTCCCATTACCAATTCAAGTTTCAACAAGTTCTGACACCTACCTCAACCTCTAAGACCAAAAAGGAACCACGTCGGATGCGAAATAGGGAAAGAAATCACAAATGGCAAAATTCTAGACTCTCGCTGGTCATACGCGTATTGCCCAAACCCATACGCGTATTGCCCAGCTCGCTCGTCCTCCATACGCGTATTGCCCAAAGTGCTACGCGTATTGTAACGCCCCGATTCTGATTTTTCCCATTTTATTGAGTCTTTTATTTAAATTGAGTGATAAATTATTTTATTTGTGAAATTGGTGTGTTAATATGCTATGTTGAAATGTTATGTTATTTTGCCATTTTTGAGAGTGTTCGGGAAAATTAGAATGGAGGGTAGTTTAGACTGGTGCTTGGGATAGTTATTTGGCGTTGATTGAGTTCACCTACAATAATAGTTTTCATTCAAGTATAAGTATGGCACCATTTGAGGCTTTGTATGGTCGGAGATGTCGCACACCTTTGTGTTGGCATGAAACCGGTGAGAGGACGATAGTTGGACCGGAGATGGTACAACAAACGACGGAGAAAGTGAAGTTTATTCGTGAGAAGATGAAAGCTTCTCAAAGTCGACAAAAGAGCTATCATGACAAGAGAAGGAAAGATCTTGAGTTTCAAGAAGGCGACCATGTGTTTTTGAGAGTTACGCCGGATACGGGTGTGGGTCGTGCTTTGAAGTCGAAGAAGTTGACTTCTCGTTTTATTGGTCCGTATCAGATTTCTGCACGAGTTGGTGTTGTGGCTTACCGTGTGGCGTTGCCTCCGAATCTTTCGAATTTGCATGATGTATTCCATGTTTCGCAACTTCGGAAGTAAGTTCCGGATCCGTCACATGTTATTCCTATGGACGAGGTTGAAGAGAGATAAGAGGCAAGGATATTGCGCTTGTGAAAGTAGCGTGGGGAGGCGCTGCGGAAGGAAATATGACTTGGGAACTAGAGAGTAGGATGCGAGAGTCGTATCCGGAGTTGTTTGAATCAGGTAATATTTTCGAGGACGAAAATTTCTAAAGTGGGGGAGAGTTGTAACGCCCCGATTCTGATTTTTCCCATTTTGTTGAGTCTTTTATTTAAATTGAGTGATAATTTATTTTATTTGTGAAATTGGTGGGTTAATATGCTATGTTGACATGTTATGTTATTTTGCCGTTTTTGAGAGTTTTCGGGAAAATTAGAATGGAGGGTAGTTTAGACATTTCTCAATTAATGATAAGTTAGAAATTTAGTGGAAATAGAATTGTGTAAGAAAATGAATTAATTTAATTTGAGTAGAAAATAAGAAATAGAAAAGAAAAAGAGATAAGAAGAGGAAATAGGAGAGAAAGAGAAAGAAAAGAAAAATAGAGAGAAAAAGGAGAGAAAGAAAGAGGAAGAGGAGAAAAAGAGAGGAAAAGCTTGGAAATCTTCAAAACAACTTCTAGGAATCGATTTATCCGGGTAAGGGTGTGAAATCTTATTATCTTATCAATGTATATCATTATGTATGATTGTGTTGTTGTTGTTGTTGATTTTTATGAGTTTTTGTATAAACCCATTTTTGGTAAAATTGATTAGAAATTGATTAAATGTGGTTGAAATCATGGTTTTAGTGTCCATAATTGTTGGTATATGATAGATACTTGTCATTGGACATTGTATTGGTAATTTTCTGGTGTGTAGGTGAAATTTGGGATGATTTTGGGTGTAACCCGTAGAACAAAATTATGCAGAAGAATTTTTCTGGTTTTTCCAGGTCATACGCGTATGGGGCATGTTCATACGCGTATGAACCTTGGCAATACGTGTATGGTGAGCGAGGCATGGGCCAATACGCGTATGGGATGTTATTTTGCTCGGCCATCTGCCCATTTGCGTATGATACGCGTAGCATTTCAGGGCAATACGCATACGAGCTTGGGCATTACGCGTACGGACTTTTACACGTGATCTTTGGGAAAAATGAGTCTCTGCTCATACGCGTATGGCTCAGGGCAATACGCGTATGGACAGGATAGATGGTAAAATGTGATTTTTCAAAAATGTGTTTTCGTTTTCGTTCGTAACTTTTGTTCCGTTTATCCGATTTTTACATTCTTGGTATCATTGTGAAGCTATTGAGCTGTACTTTATTATTATGATGATTTGGAAATTGTTAGCCGATTTAATTATGTCAGAAAGTTAGGAATAGTGTTATTTAGTGACTTTTACCGTTTGAATGTGTGTTTTGGATGTGAATCATACAATAGTGCATTGATGTGAATGTATATAGATTGTATGTAATAGTATGAGATGAATGCATGAATATATTGTGAATATGTATGAATTTCAAGAATGTCTTGATTCATATTGCATGTGAAGCATAATGATGTGCATTCTTGTGTTGTGTGATTCTAATGAGAATCCGTTGTAACGTCGTGTGCCTATGTGAGGTGTGAGCGATGATTACACTACGATTGTGTGCCCATGTGGGGTGTGAGCAATCGGATTGTCTGCCTATGTGAGGTGTGAGCAATCCATAAACATTGTGTGCCTATGTGAGGTGTGAGCAATGGGTGAACATCGTAGGCTCGACGGGGAGTTACATTGGTAACGAGCGATGGTTCCAATAAGTTCCTGAGTCAACTTGAGATGATTGAGTCGGTACCGCATTGCATTTGCATAGAGTCGTGAGTCGGTCTCTATGATTTGCATTTATCATCTTTGTAATTGTGAATTGATGAATAAACATAAATATGTATGTTTATGTGGATTGATAAGGATTATGAAAGTATGCATGATGAATATGCTTGGCTTTGTATATATATATACATTGTAATGTATATGAGTGAATAGTGCTGAATTGTGGTGAGAATGTGGAATATGTGTATTTTTATGCTAAGATATATAATTTTATGCATTGTTATTATGATAATATTTCTCACCCTTCTGCTGTTTTATGATGCTCTATGAGGCATTGCAGAGTAGGTATGCTGGTGGTCTTTTTGTGAAGCGTGTCTTCATTCTTTTGGTCGGTCGGTTCTGATATGTTGCACCAGGTAGCTAGGATGTATATGATTCTTTTGTGATACATTTGTACATGTATCTTGTTGATGAATGTTTATGTAAACATGAATTATGTTGGTGGATAATACTTGATGATATTTATATATATGTATATATGTTTGATGTTATTCAATGTTTAGATTTTTCGCTTTTATTCTAAATATTGAGATGTGGGTGTAAGGACTAAGTTCCTCTGTTGCAAAGTTACCCCACGGTTGCATATCAATTGTTGAGCAGGTGTTGAATGTTTTAATTTCATGTATAATGTGACATACCTCTTTTATACTATGTTTATAATTATACTCAGACGAAATTTTAAATATGTACTTAAATGATTATGTGGTTATTTAGGGGTATAGAAAGGGGGTGTTATGCGTATGAGCAGAGACTGATTTCTCTAAAAAATTCCATCTTGATTCCATATTAAATCCATTATGCGTAATGCCTACCTCCTTACACGTAATGCCTTGCCCCTTACGCGTACCATTACGTGTTTCAGTAGAGACCGTGTAAAATGGATTACATACGCGTAACGCCCACAGTTCTCCCTTGCCATACGCATATTGCCCTACCCAATATGCGTATTGCCATGCCCATTACGCGTATGGGCAGCGAAACACCCAGAATTTTCTGCATAATTCCTGCTACGGGTTTCACTCAATTTCACTCCAAATCTCATCTAAACATAACCATACTGCAAAGTAAATGCTAAGCAACCTATAACTATCATGTATCAACAATTAGGAACCTTGCCTCATGATTTCCACTCAATTTACCAACTCTAACAAAGGTTAAAACTCTAACATTTCACCCAAAATCCAACCAAACAAACACATGCATATACATATACAATCGAGATATAATTGAAACTTATCACCCTTACCCGATTAATTGCGATTGAAACAGAGATTTTCTTCAATTTTCCTCTTCCTCCTCTTCTCTCTTTTCCTTCTCCTTTTTCTTCTATCTTTTTTCTTTCTTTTCTATATATATAAAATACTTATTATATAATATAATCCAACAGGGTAAAATACCTCCAATTGAGATTTTGTCATCTCAACACAATTGATCAATTATTAGAGTTACCTTAAAATACTCTCTTGGACTAATAATTATTGATCTGTCTCTTTCATTTAATAATAGATCTCTTCAGAGTTCTCCAGTTGCTCTATTGATCTCAATCCGTTAAGGACACTGCACCTCCGCGCTCAACTACACATCCTAAACAGACCAAACAAATAAAATAACACACGACGATTAAATAAATTAAAATGGGGTGTTACAACTCTCCCCGACTTGAAATATTATCCTACTCGAAAATGGAGTTGAGACGAACAACTACAGATACGACTTTCGCATCCGACTAACCAACTATCATGCCAACATTAGGCACACCACGAATAACACAAACTGAGGAGCCACCTTGCTAACAACAACAACAACAACGACAAGATGCAATGCCCATATACTGCATTTGACGATCAACTCACGACTCAAAGAATACTCAAGTTACGAACACATAGGTTCACTCTAGAACCCGAACACAACCAAATTGTTACCCTCACCATAGGTAACCCTCCCCTAATTCCCCACATAGGAATTAGCTACTCGCACTCGAACCATCACGATGGAAAAGAGGCAACAACAAAACAAGAACATAAAGTTCCACAACATAACATCGCATCAACAACCTCTACCAAACCATAATACCAACATCCTTGCCACACCACATTATTACACAATGTTACGATTCACCAACCGAACATATAGTAGCCCATGAATAATATTTAAACCTTTTGCCTAACACTTCCATTATGAAACATCCAATGGTCTCATCATTCCCACATGTTTCCAATGTTCAGCCTATGAACTCTTACAAGTCACACTCGCAACAATCAAATCTACCAATTTCATATCCAACTTCTGACTCTCTTTAGTATTCACCAGAAAAATCATAGTCCATTTCTAATATACCCAACTTCACACTCTACTGTGTTATCTCACACACCAGACACAAGTCTCTGAACTGCTCAAATAATTCTAATCCCCTGACCCTCAAAACAGACAGGTATTCAATTTTCTTTTGATTTGCTAAACACCTCAAACTCAAAACCATAAAAATAATACCTCTAAATTCTCAACACAAAAGTAACCGTCGCCATCTTGAAATCATGAATCCTCTATTGTTGTAAAGCATCAGCCACGAATTTACCATCTTGCATCAACACAATGACCAAACTCGTCATAAACGCATCCTATTACCTCACAACCGGTTTATTAGGATCACGCAGAATCGAAATTGGAGCCGTAGACAAAGTCAACTTTAGCCCTCTCAAACATTCTTCACAATGAACATCCAAGGCAAACGAATTACCCTTTGCAAGTCAACTGAAGTAACGAAAATGCTAACCTAGAAAAGCCTTCCACAACCTCCAGTAATAACCAACTAAAGTCCAAAATGTCTCTAATCACCTTAACTGACTTCGGAGCCTCTCGTTGTAGAACTGCATCTACTTCTGATGGATTCATAACAATACCTCCATCGAAAATAACATATCCAAGAAAACTAACCTTTTCAACCAAAATTCTCACTTGAATAATGTAGCATAAAAGTTCCTTTCTTGTCAAGGCTTGCAACTCGATTCTCAAACACCCTACATACTCTCCGTCTGATTTTATAATAGATCAGAATATCCCCGATGAACACCACTCCGAACTTATCCAATTAAATATGGAAGATACGATTCCTATACTCCACAACCATTCCAAACGCATTACTAACATCGAACCACATTACTGAACATTGTAATGCCCAACCAAACCAAACCTCATCCAACTTGTCCAGACTCACATACAAGCTTAATCAAGTAAATAACAACTTATTCCGATGATAACAAACATAACCTGTCACATGAAACCGATCCAAGCCTCAACTCACACAAATTCACCACTCTTATCAAACGTTCCAAACAATTGTAATTTCAATTAAACTCAACCAAACCATTCCAATCATCTATTCTTGAAAGTGGACACTTATTCGCAATCGTTACGTTATTCAACTAACAGTAATCCATACACAATTTCATTCTATAGACAATCAAGATTCCACAAATGCCACCAGGTATCAACCATCAACCAAAAAGAACTCTCAACACTCATCAAAACTCTAAGTTTTGCATTCCATAACCTTAATACCATTACACCCATCTTGCTTGTTATTCCATCTGGAAACACATTTGGAAATCACACACCACTGGCAGCCCTTCATTGTGGCTTTCCTGTCAATTCCAAAACACTATTATCACAAACATCTTAGTCTCATCTTCTAAGAGTTTCTCTACTTACTTAGTAGATATAAACTGTAACTATTCACCTTCGTCTAATTTAAGTTCACTTTCTACTCTCTAAGGAGCAACCATCAATAATGCCCGATCGTTCTCCCTCAGAGACATCCCGACTTGACCAACATACCAAAGCCTCTAATCCACCTCATCTTCCGATATAAGAATCTTCATCGACTCATCAAAACAATCCATAATCATTTTCTTAATTCCCAACAATTCATTACGCACACTATCAAAGCCGGAAAGACACGCCTATTACATCCAACATAATTTCGTCTACTATCAATAAGAGATTAAGGGTGATCAGCTCTTCAATTTGTCAATAGACAGCCAACAATCATAATGGGGTATAGACCATCTTTACCAGACCATAATAGCATTTCTTGCATCTTGTGCATAAAACTACCTAAGGCACAAATCCTTAGTCGACATAAACCTTACCTCCGCATTCCCTCCAGAATTGGAAACAACACTGTCCAAACAACACGTATAATCTTGCAACCAACGCTCCATCACTGTAGCAACTTGGAGAAGCACCAGCTTCTCCCCCACTTAACTCATTCTCAATCCTGAAGACAAAGATTAGAAACCCAAAAAGCATTGATAGTGTTTCACACACATATCACGTACTAAGGAACAAATAGCATCGACAGTATTCAACTGTCATACCACACTAACTCAACAACTTGGCCGGACGGACCGACCTACTCTGATACTAATTGTAACACCCCCAATTCCCATCTAGCTTATAAATAATGCATAATTAAATTAGAGTGAATAAAAAAATTTTGACAGAAATAAGGATGCCACATTTGAGAAAAACATCATTCACCTGCTCATCACTTTGATACATAACACAAAATGGAGTAAATAATAACAAGAAACTTTTTCCAACAAAAGGGAAGTTCAATTATGGAATAAACCGGAACGATCCATAATTGACTCGTTTTATAAAATAAATTGTTTCATAACATCAAAATATACATACAAGTTATCCAAAATATATACATATATAAATTCACATATATAAACATAAATAACAAAACATTTTCCCCCCGACTCTCGTGTTACGTATCAGAGCAGACACCAACGATCTAGGCAAAATGAAGATCTACCTCTTCCACTTGCCTCCACGCCCCTACAGCGGCTAATCTGCACTATGCCATAAAAGCATATTCCAGTAGAAGGGTGAGAAATAACAACATAAATCAAGATTGCATAATAATATGTAATCAGATAATTCACATATATTTTTCAACTCACTCACACTCCACATGCTAACACATCTAGCATACAATGGTATCATATATTCATATACACAAGTTATGACATATATATATATATATATATACAAACACACCAACACATCACATATATTAATTTTCACAGACATTACATATATGTCTCACACCAAAACACAACATATATTCATATTCATAGATATGACGTATAAATAACACATCGAGAGTGGTCCTTCAAGAACCCACAAATTCACGCGGGAAACATAGATACATCGCTATACTCCCCACTGGGCTCACGATGATCCTGAACAACCAACATAATAATGCAATGCAACTCAATGACACGATGCAATGCAAGTGGTACCACACACACGGTTCATTCAATCGAACCCGGATAAATCACATACACCCCTACTTGGCAATGATTTATCTCCAAAACAACTCCACATTGGAGTCCGGACAAATCACATACACTCCTTCTGAGCAATGATTTATCCCCACCACACTCCACAATGGAGTTCGGATGAATCACATACACTCCTCCTGAGCAATGATTCATCACCACCGACACCATGAATGCATGACAGTAAATATGCATACAACACACATGTATAATAAAATTACACATTCTCACGATCCTCCTGATCACACATAAAATAATCATTCACCACAACACAAATTACACACATAACACATGTATAATAACAATTATACATCTTCACGATCCTCATGATCACACGTGAGATACACACTTACCGTAATACACAATAGTATTACCAAACCTGTCCTATCAATTCAACATAACACATTCATAACAAGAATTATGCACAAAACACACGCATAACAATTAGTTAAACACTTGCATGATCCTCCTGATCACACTAGTATTACTACAACTGTCAAATTTATTCCTCGTAATACACACAATTAAGGGAAATACCTCACGAGGCCTTAATTAGTTAATTATCTAATTAATCCACCTAAATTCAATTTTTAATTATCCCCACTACCAATTCAAAGTTCAACAAGTTCTGACATCTACCTCAACCTCTAAGACCAAAAAGGAACCGCGTCGGACGCGAAATCGGGAAAGAAATCGCGAACGACAAAATTCTGGACTCTCGCTGGTTGTAACGCCCCGATTCCAATTTTTCACATTTTGTTGAGTCTTTTATTTTAATTGAGTGATAAATTATTTTATCTGTGAAATTGGTGTGTTAATATGCTATGTTGACATGTTATGATATTTTACCGTTTTTGAGAGTTTTCGGGAAAATTAGAATGGAGAGTATTTTAGACATTTCTCAATTAATGATAAGTTAGAAATTTAGTGGAAATAGAATTGTGTGAGAAAATGAATTAATTTAATTTGAGTAGAAAATAGAAAAGAAAAAGAGATAAGAAGAGGAAATAGGAGAGAAAGAGAAAGAAAAGAAAAATAGAGAGAAAAAGGAGAGAAAGAAAGAGGAAGAGGAGAAAAGAGAAGGGAAAGAGGGAAAGCTAGAAAATCTTCAAGACAACTTCTAGGAATCGATTTATCTGGGTAAGGGTGTGAAATCTTGTTATCTTATCAATGTATATCATTATGTATGATTGTGTTGTTGTTGTTGTTGATTTTTATGAGTTTTGGTATAAACCCATTTGTGTAGAAAATTGTAGAAATCGATTTAATCGTGTTGAAAATGATGTTTTCGGGTCCCTTGTTGTTGATACACGAATGATACATGTCATTGGACATCAAATTGGTATTTTTCTGAGTTTAGATGATGAATTTGGGTGTGGTTTGGGGAAAAACGCAGAACAGAATTCTGCAGGAAAATTCTGCATTTCGCCTGGCCATACGCGTATTGGGGCAGGCCATACGCGTATTGACTTGGGCAATACGCATATGGATGGCGCATTTCAGGGCCAATACGCGTATGGGATGCATGTTTTCCCGGCCATCTGGTGATTTGCGTATGATACGCGTACGAATTTTGGGCCATACGCGTACGGAATAGGTCCATACGCGGATGGGCAGGAGAAGTGTAAAAATGTGATTTTTCAAAATATCGTTTTCGTTTTTCTTTCGTAACTTTTGTTCCGTTTATCCGATTTTTACATTCTTAGTATCATTGTGAAGCTATTGAGCTGTACTTTATTATTATGATGATTTGGAAATTGTTAGCCAATTTATTTATGTTGGAAAGTCCGGAATAGTGTTATTTAGAGACTTTTACCGTTTGAATGTGTGTTTTGGAAGTGAATCATACAATAGTGCATTGATGTGAATGTATATAGATTGTATGTGATAGTATGAGATGAATGGATGAATATATTGTGAATATGTATGCATTTCAAGAATTTCTTGATTCATTTTGCATGTGAAGCATAATGATGTGCATTCTTGTGTTGTGTGATTCTAATGAGAATTCGTTGTAACGTCGTGTGCCTATGTGAGGTGTGAGCGATGATTACAAACGATTGTTTGCCCATGTGGGGTGTGAGCAATCGGATTGTGTGCCTATGTGAGGTGTGAGCAATCCATAAACATTGTGTGCCCATGTGGGGTGTGAGCAATGGGTGAACATCGTAGGCCCGACGGGGAGTTACATTGGTAACGAGCGATGGCTCCAATAAGTTCCTGAGTGAACTTGAGATGATTGAGTCGGTACCCGCATTGCATTTGCATAGGGTCGTGAGTCGGTCTCTATGATTTGCATTTATCATCTTTGTAATTATGAATTAATGAATAAACATAAATATGTATGTTCATGTGGATTGATAAGGATTGTGAAAGTATGAATGATGAATATGCTTGGCTTTGTATATATATATACATTATGAATTGTGTTGAATTGTGGTGAGAATGTGGAATATGTGTATTTTTATGCTAAGATATATAATTTTATGCATTGTTATTATGATAATATTTCTCACCCTTCTGCTATTTTATGATGCTCTATGAGGCATTGCAGAGTAGGTATGCTGGTGGTCTTTTTGTGAATCGTGTCTTCATTGTTTTGGTCGGTCGGCTCTGATATGTAGCACCGGGTGGCTAGGGCGTATATGATTCTTTTGTGATACATTTGTACATGTATCTTGTTGATGGATGTTTATGTAAACATGAATTATGTTGGTGGATAATACTTGATGATATATATATGTATATATGTTATATGTTATTCAATGTTTAGATTTTCCGCTTTTATTTTAAATATTGAGATGTGGGTGTAAGGACTAAGTTCCTCTGTTGCAAAGTTACCCCACAGTTGCATATCAATCGTTGAGCAGGTGTTGAATGTTTTAATTTCATGCATAATGTGACATACCTCTTTTATACTATGTTTATAATTATACTCTGACAAAATTTTTAATATGTGCCTAAATGATTATGTGATTATTTGGGGGTATTGAAAGGGGGTGTTACATTAAGTGGTATCAGAGCCAGTGTTGAATCAGTTGTGTCTGTCTTGTTGTTGTGATGGTTGAACTGTTGTTTAACCTTGTTGTCATTTTTGGGAATGATCAGAATATGGCTGGTAGAAACGACAATGCGATGGCTGCTGCTTTGGAAGCAATGGCTAGGGCGGTGCAAGGTGCGCCGAACGTGAATGCTAATGACGAGTTTAGGAAGAATCAACCACCGGTCTTCAAAGGAAGATTTGATCCCGATGGTGCTCAAATTTGGTTGAAAGAGATTGAAAGGATCTTCAGAGTCATGGGTTGTGCGAAGGAGAATAAGGTGAGGCTTGGGTCTCACATACTGAAGGAAGAAGCCGACGATTGGTGGGTCGGTATGCGTCAATTTCTTGAGGTGGATGATCAAGAGATAACTTGGAATTTATTTCGTACCGAGTTCTTGAGGAAGTATTACCTTGAAAGTGTGAAAGGGAAGAAGGAGATGGAGTTCCTTGAACTGAAACAAGGTAGTATGTCCGTGGTGGACTATATTGCTAAGTTTGTGGAGTTGGTTCAATTCCATCCTCAATATGCTGCAATTACTGTTGAGTTCTCAAAGTGTATTAAGTATGAGAATGGTTTGCGTCCCGAGATTAAGCAAGCTGTGGGATATCAAAGGATAAGAAGGTTTACGGATTTGACGGAATGTTGTAGAATCTTCGAGGAAGATAGCAAGGCTCATTCTACACATTACAAAAGTTTGAATGAGAGGAAGGGAAAGCAACAAGCTAGAAGTGGACCTTATGTGACACCCGTTGATAAGGGCAACCATAGAGGAAACTTTGATAAGAGATCTGGAGGAGGAGGTTCCGGTTCCGTTAAGTGTTACAAGTGTGGTGAAATGGGTCATAAATCATTTGAGTGTGGGAAGAGCTTGGTGAAATGTTCTAACTGTGGAGGCCTTGGGCATGCTACTACCGATTGTAGGAGGAATGTAGTGAAGTGCTATAATTGTGGAGAAGTGGGTCACATTAGTACTAAGTGTACTAAGCCGAAACAAGCTCAAGCGGGCGGAAAGGTGTTTGCATTAGCGGGGACGGACACTACTAGTGCAGAACGTTTGATTAAAGGTACATGCTTTATTAATAGTACACCTTTAGTTGCTATTATTGATACGGGAGTGACTCATTCATTCATTTCTCATGAGTGCGCTAAGCGTTTGAATTTTTTTATGACTTCTTGGAGTGGTGAGATGGTTATTGAGACTCCTGCTTCAGGGTCGGTTACTACGTCTTTAGTGTGTGTAAGTTGTCCTTTAACCATGTATGATAAAGACTTCATTATGGATTTAGTGTGTTTGCCGTTGGAGGGATTGGACGTAATCTTGGGTATGAACTGGTTGCAATTTAATCGAGTTCATATAGATTGCTATCACAAGTTTGTAAGGTTTCCTTCTTTGGAAGATGATGAAGATGAGAGTTTCCTATCCACTAAAGAGTTGAAGAAACTTTTAGCGGACAAAGCTCAATTGTTCGGTTTGTTTGCATCATTGTCGGTGGAGAGTAAAGTTGAGCTCGATGTGTTCCCAGTGGTGTATGATTTTCCAGAAGTGTTTCCGGAGGATATTACGGATGTACCGCCGGAAAGAGAAGTTGAGTTTTCTATTGATCTAGTTCCGGGTACTAGACCGGTTTCGATGGCAACGTATCATATGTCGGCATCGGAGTTGGTAGAATTGAAGAAGCAATTGAATGACTTGTTGGACAAGAGATTTGTAAGGCCAAGTGTTTCTCCTTGGGGTGCTCCGGTATTGTTGGTAAAGAAGAAGGATGGGAGTATGCGGTTATGCATTGATTATCAACAATTGAACAAGGTAACAATTAAGAACAAGTATCCGCTTCCAAGGATCGATGATTTGATGGACCAATTGGTTGATGCGCGTGTTTTTAGCAAGATTGATTTGAGATCGGGATATCACCAGATTCGTGTGAAAGAAGAGGATATTCAAAAGACGGCCTTTAGGACACGATATGGCCATTATGAATATTCCGTGATGCCATTCGGGGTTTCTAACGCGCCGGGTGTGTTTATGGAATACATGAATCGTATTTATCATGAACAGTTAGATCGTTTTGTGGTTGTGTTCATCGACGATATTTTGATTTATTCTAAGTCTCAAGAGGAGCATGAAGAGCATTTGAGGATTGTGTTACAAATTTTGAAAGAGAAACAATTGTATGCTAAGTTGTCGAAATGTGAATTTTGGTTGTCGGAAGTAAGTTTTCTTGGACATGTTATTTCCGGTAGTGGTATTAGTGTTGATCCATCCAAGATTGATGCGGTGATGCAATGGGAGGCTCCTAGATCGATTACGGAGATTCGAAGCTTTTTAGGCTTGGCGGGTTACTATCGGAGGTTTATTGAGGGATTTTCGAAGTTGGCACTTCCGTTAACGCAATTGACTTGTAAAGGAAAGGCTTTCATTTGGGATATTCATTGTGAAGAGAGTTTCAATGAGCTAAAAAGAAGGTTGACAACGGCTCCGATCTTGATTTTGCCAAATCCGACGGAACCATTTGTTGTGTATTGTGATGCTTCATTGATTGGTTTAAGTGGTGTTTTGATGCAAGATGGAAAAGTTGTGGTTTATGCTTCAAGACAATTGAGAGTGCATGAAAAGAATTATCCTGCACATGACTTGGAATTAGCGGCCATGGTATTTGTTTTGAAAATTTGGAGGCACTATCTTTATGGTGCAAGATTTGAAGTTTTTAGTGATCACAAGAGCTTGAAATATTTATTTGATCAAAAAGAATTGAACATGAAACAAAGAAGGTGGTTAGAGCTTTTGAAGGATTATGATTTTGGTTTGAATTACCATCCGGGTAAGGCAAACGTGGTGGTCGATGCTTTGAGTCAGAAGTCGTTACATATGTCAGCATTGATGATGAGAGAATGGCAACTTTTGGAGAATTTTAGAGACTTGAGTTTAGTTTGTGAAATGACGCCGAGAAGTGTGAGACTTGGTATGCTACATGTTACGAATTATTTTCTTGCAACCGTATGTGAAAAGCAAAAGTTGGATTTGAAGTTCGTTGATTTGATGATGAATGAGAATGAGGATTTCAAGGTTGTTAATTTTGGAGTTTTGAGATTCTGTGGTCGTATTTGTATTCCCGATGATGCGGAGTTGAAAAAGATGATATTGGAAGAAGGACACCGAAGTAACTTAAGTATTCATCCGGGAGCGAATAAAATGTATCAAGATTTGAAGAAAATCTTTTGGTGGTCCGGATTAAAGAGGGATGTAGCTCAATTTGTGTATGCGTGCTTAACTTGTCAAAAGTCTAAGGTGGAACATCAAAAGCCTAGTGGATTGATGCAATCGTTGGACATTCCGGAGTGGAAATGGGATAGTATATCGATGGATTTTGTTACGGGATTTCCGAATACGCAAAGAGGTCATAATGCTATTTGGGTAATCGTTGATAGGCTTACTAAATCTGCTCACTTCATTCCAATTGATATTAGTTATCCTTTGGAGAAGTTAGCCGAGATTTATGTTCTTGTGGTTGTGAAGTTACATGGAGTTCCTAAGAGTATTGTATCGGATAGAGATCCTAGATTCACATCGAGGTTTTAGGAGAGTTTACAAAAGGCTTTGGGTTCTAAGCTAAGATTGAGTTCGGCTTATCATCCGCAAATGGATGGTCAAACCGAGAGGACAATTCAATCGTTGAAGGATTTATTGCGTGCTTGTGTGCTCGAGCAAGGTGGTGCTTAGGATAGTTATTTGGCGTTGATTGAGTTCACCTACAATAATAGTTTTCATTCAAGTATAAGTATGGCACCATTTGAGGCTTTGTATGGTCGGAGATGTTGAACACCTTTGTGTTGGCATGAAACCGGTGAGAGGACGTTAGTTGGACCGGAGATGGTACAACAAACGACGGAGAAAGTGAAGTTTATTCGTGAGAAGATGAAAGATTCTCAAAGTAGACAAAAGAGCTATCATGACAAGAGAAGGAAGGATCTTGAGTTTCAAGAAGGCGACCATGTGTTTTTGAGAGTTACGCCGGTTACGGGTGTGGGTCGTAATTTGAAGTCGAAGAAGTTGACTTCTCGTTTTATTGGTTCGTATCAGATTTCTGCACAAGTTGGTGTTGTGGCTTACCGTGTGGCGTTGCCTCCGAATCTTTCGAATTTGCACGATGCATTCCATGTTTCGCAACTTCGGAAGTATGTTCTGGATCCGTCACATGTTATTCCTATGGACGAGGTTGAAGTGAGAGATAACCTTATGGTTGAAGCTTTACCGATTAGGATTTTGGACCGTGAAGTTAAGAAGCTAAGAGGCAAGGATATTGCGCTTGTGAAAGTAGCGTGGGGAGGCGCTGCGGAAGGAAATATGACATGCGAGCTAGAGAGTAGGATGCGAGAGTCGTATCCGGAGTTGTTTGAATCAGGTAATATTTTCGAGGACGAAAATTTCTAAAGCAGGGGAGAGTTGTAACGTCCCGATTCCGATTTTTCCCATTTTGTTGAGTCTTTTATTTTAATTGAGTGATAAATTATTTTATCTGTGAAATTGGTGTGTTAATATGCTATGTTGACATGTTATGATATTTTACCGTTTTTGAGAGTTTTCGGGAAACTTAGAATGGATTGTATTTTAGACATTTCTCAATTAATGATAAGTTAGAAATTTAGTGGAAATAGAATTGTGTGAGAAAATGAATTAATTTAATTTGAGTAGAAAATAGAAACGAAAAAGAGATAAGAAGAGGAAATAGGAGAGAAAGAGAAAGAAAAGAAAAATAGAGAGAAAAAGGAGAGAAAGAAAGAGGAAGAGGAGAAAAGAGAAGGAAAAGAGGGAAAGCTAGAAAATATTCAAAACAACTTCTAGGAATCGATTTATCCGGGTAAGGGTGTGAAATTTTATTATCTTATCAATGTATATCATTATGTATGATTGTGTTATTGTTGTTGTTGATTTTTATGAGTTTTGGTATAAACCCATTTGTGTAGAAAATGGTAGAAATCGATTTAATCGTGTTGAAAATGATGTTTTCGGGTCCCTTGTTGTTGATACACGAATGATACGTGTCGTTGGACATCAAATTGGTATTTTTCTGAGTTTAGATGATGAAATTGGGTGTGGTTTGGGGAAAAACGCAGAACAGAATTCTGCAGGAAAATTCTGCATTTCGCCTGGCCATACGCATATTGGGGCAGGCCATACGCGTATTGACTTGGGCAATACGCGTATGGATGGCGCATTTCAGGGCCAATACGCGTATGGGATGCATGTTTTCCCGACCATCTGGTGATTTGTGTATGATACGCGTACGAATTTTGGGCCATACGCGTACGGAATTGGTCCATACGCGGATGGGCAGGAGAAGTGTAAAAATGTGATATTTCAAAATATCGTTTTCGTTTTTCTTTCGTAACTTTTGTTCTGTTTATCCGATTTTTACATTCTTGGTATCGTTGTGAAGCTATTGAGCTGTACTTTATTATTATGATGATTTGGAAATTGTTAGCCGAATTAATTATGTCGGAAAGTCGGGAATAGTGTTATTTAGCGACTTTTACCGTTTGAATGTGTGTTTTGGAAGTGAATCATACAATAGTGCATTGATGTGAATGTATATAGATTGTATGTGATAGTATGAGATGAATGCATGAATATATTGTGAATATGTATGCATTTCAAGAATGTCTTGATTCATTTTGCATGTGAAGCATAATGATGTGCATTCTTGTGTTGTGTGATTCGAATGAGAATCCGTTGTAACGTCGTGTGCCTATGTGAGGTGTGAGCGATGATTACAAATGATTGTGTGCCCATGTGGGGTGTGAGCAATCGGATTGTGTGCCTATGTGAGGTGTGAGCAATCCATAAACATTGTGTGCCGATGTGGGGTGTGAGCAATGGGTGAACATCATAGGCCCGACGGGGAGTTACATTGGTAACGAGCGATGGTTCCAATAAGTTCCTGAGTGAACTTGAGATGATTGAGTCGGTACCGCATTGCATTTGCATAGAGTCGTGAGTCGGTCTCTATGATTTGCATTTATCATCTTTTTAATTGTGAATTGATGAATAAACATAAATATGTATGTTTATGTGGATTGATAAGGATTGTGAAAGTATGCATGATAAATATGCTTGGCTTTGTATATATATACATTGTAATGTATATGAGTGAATTGTGATGAATTGTGGTGAGAATGTGGAATATGTGTATTTTTATGCTAAGATATATAATTTTATGCATTGTTATTATGATAATATTTCTCACCCTTCTGTTGTTTTATGATGCTCTATGAGGCATTGCAGAGTAGGTATGTTGGTGGTCTTTTTGTGAAGTGTGTCTTCATTCTTTTGGTCGGTCGGCTCTGATATGTAGCACCGGGTAGCTAGGATGTATATGATTCTTTTGTGATACATTTGTACATGTATCTTGTTGATGAATGTTTATGTAAACATGAATTATGTTGGTGGATAATACTTGATGATATTTATATATATGTATATATGTTTGATGTTATTCAATGTTTAGATTTTTCGCTTTTATTCTAAATATTGAGATGTGGGTGTAAGGACTAAGTTCCTCTGTTGCAAAGTTACCCCACTGTTGCATATCAATCGTTGAGCAGGTGTTGAATGTTTTAATTTCATCTATAATGTGACATACCTCTTTTATACTATGTTTATAATTATACTTTGACGAAATTTTTAATATGTGCCTAAATGATTATGTGATTATTTGGGGGTATTGAAAGGGGGTGTTACACTGGTCATCGCGTATTGCCCAGCTCGCTGGCCCTCCATACGCGTATTGCCCAAAGTGTTACGCGTATGAGCAAAGACTGATTTCTCTCAAAAATTCCATCTTCATTCCATATTAAATCCATTACGCGTAATGCCTACCTCCTTACGCGTAATGCCTTGCCCCTTACGCGTACCTTACGCGTTTCAGTAGAGGGCTGTGTAAAATGGATTCCATACGCGTAACGCTCACAGTTCGCCCTTGCCATATGCGTATTGCCCTACCCAATACGCGTATTGCCATGCCCATTACGCGTATGGGCAGCGAAACACCCAGAATTTTCTGCATAATTCCTGCTACGGGTTTCACTCAATTTCACTCCAAATCTCATCTAAACATCACCATACTGCAAAGTAAATGCTAAGCAACCTATAACTATCATGTATCAACAATTAGGAACCTTAACTCATGATTTCCACTAAATTTACCAACTCTAACAAACGTTAAAACTCTAACATTTCACCCAAAATCCAACCAAACAAACACATGCATATACATATACAATCGAGATATAGTTGAAACTTTTCACCCTTACCCGATTAATCGCGATCGAAACAGAGATTTTCTTCAATTTTCCTCTTCCTCCTCTTCTCTCTTTTCCTTCTCCTTCTTCTTCTATCTTTTTTCTTTCTTTTCTATATATATATATATATATATATATATATATAATGCTTATTATATAATATAATCCAACTGGGTAAAATACATCCAATTGATATTTTGTCATCTCAACACAATTGATCAATTATTAGAGTTACCTTAAAATACTCTCTTGGACTAATAATTATTGATCTGTCTCTTTCATTTAATAATACATCTCTTCAGAGTTCTCTAGTTGCTCTATTGATCTCAATCCGTTAAGGACACTACACCTCCGCGCTCAACTACACACCCTAAACAGGCCAAACAAATAAAATAACACACGACGATTAAATAAATTAAAATGGGGTGTTACACATAGCATTTTAACCATGTCAACCTCTCTCTGTCTACATCTTCAAGAGACCATGGATGGATGTTGTCGAACCATTTTCCAACACACTCATTATCCTTCCTAACTAATTCTGCTTTGACCCCGGGGTTTTTTCTTTCTATAAACACAAATTGTCCCCTAAAGGGGTTGCTTTAATCGTGAAATATCCTTCAACATTCAATGCCTCTTGAATATTGTATCTATTACCAGATTTACACACAACACCCACAAAAGCTTTTTCAAAACGATTCATTCCAGCTTCATCGATTTTGAATTTAAGATGAGTAAATCTTGGCTTATCCTCAACCAACACCCTCTGATTATGTCCACTCACTATGCTAGCATACGTTCTACCATTGGTGTCATCTGTCCTTTGAACCCCATTAAACCTTGTTCCCCGAAACTTAATAGGTTTTTCAATTATAGGACGATTCACCATAACCCTTCTGTTGAACCTAGGTAGGTTGACAAAATTTTTTTTGTCATTGATTTGTATATTATCCAATCTGGCAGCCATGATTCTCACATCCCCTACCTTTCTAAATCTTACAAAACCAAATCTTTTCCCTCTAACGCCTCTTCTACCCGGCAGAAAAATCTCCCAAACTAAGCCATATTCCTTAAAAACGTCAAACATCTCCTTAGCTCTAAATTCTTCTGGGAACTCAGTACAGAAGAACAAAGTGATCTCTTCATTTGCCTCCAATGTCTTTCCTCTTCTACCCATCCAAGATGAACTTCTAAGTTTAAGATTTTCCCTGTTTCTCTACTTAACTTCGACCCATCTATTCTCATCCATCCCCTTTGCTATCCAAAATATATTTGCTATCCAAAATATACTCTATATTCTACACTCCAAACAATCCAGAGATCAAACTACAACCAAGATAACGCAATGCACATAAACCCTATGCCAAGGTCCCCATACCTAAGTATATTCAGGTGCCAACCAACCCCTGCTATTTTTATTTTCTCTCAAACCTTCCTTCATTGACCGAACAAATTTGATCCTTGGAATAAACTTTTCTGCATTTGAGACATATATGACCAAAGGAGTAATTCAAATCTAGGGAGCTTCTTCTAAACGGTTCCACATTTCAACAATGCTGATTATCTATGGGATGTATCATTCATGTAACTTTCAGGATAAATTATCTCCTCCATAATAGACTATGCAGTTTCAATGCAGTTTAATATATTTATTTTGATTATCTCATTTGCCGCCATGTTCCCGCTCGAGGCATTTTGTGTAGAATGAACCAATCCAAGCTTTAGTTACATGAAAATGAGTAGTATGAGTTTAATCAATAATTTTAATTTTATTAAATTGAAGATATGACTTCTAAAACTTGATTTTTAAATACAACTTTCAAAGCAATGTCCCTGATTGCATGTTTAAAGGATTGAAAAAAATCATCTAATTCAAAAGTATTCGTTTTGGCAAATAGATGTATTCAAAGAAATGAACTTTTCTTTAAATTATAAGAAAACAGAGTGTATGGTCTATCAATTGTCTTAAGATTATGTTGTAAGGATTTATTTGAATATGTCAATAAAAAAAGAAATGATTAGAAGAAACTGTGTCAAAATAAAGAATGTCATAACCAGGCAAATGAAGAAAATATAATGATTTTTTTCTCAGTATATAATTGATTACATTTCCATACAAAAACTACCAAACATGAAAGTTTAACAAAACACAATAAAACTTCATGACAGTAAAATTATAAACAAATGACATTCATTTTATTTAGTACACAACAAGAGGCCTATTCATTACCAAATAGTGAACTTGTCCCATACAGTAGGCATAGGAATTCATCCTGCAAAAAATAATTCATCTTATTATTTGGAAACAAAATCAAAGTATTGCAAAATAAATTGCATATTGGGGCAGCAAATAAGTTAATGGTCAGGATATAAATCATCAATCAAGTACTTAACAATAATAATATGAGATTGATTTTGTTTATCATGGCTGATTATTAAACATTTAAATATCATATCCTGTGAATGTATAAAAGCAGTGAGTGAAAAATATGATATAAATTGTAGAAATGCTTTAGTTATAAATTTATTTATGATTCAATTAAACAACAAAGAATTAAGAAATGATAGAAGTACCTTTTTATCAATAGTTACATCACATGAAGGCTTTCAATATCAATTTATTCAGGAATCTGGAGTATGTTTCTTTCCACGAGGGTATGAACAATACTGATCCTACCAAGCCAACAAAACCAGTGAAGAATCCTATCCCCATGCTCATGTATAATGCTTCCAAAAATTCTAGATTTTCATCTTCTGTATCAGTTGTTGGCACTTGATGCTCTGACGGCCCTTCTCCGGGACATTTTATATCAAGGGGTTCTCCACACAGATTAGAATTTCCTTCATAACTCGAAGCATTAAAGCTTTGCAACTGTGTTCCAATTGGAATTTTTCCATAGAGCTGATTGTTTGACAAATCCAACATACTGAGACGATCAATGTGTACTAGACTTGAAGGGATTCTTCCAGACAGATGATTTCTTGACAGATCAAGAAATTCCAGTGACTTTAAGTTTCCCACTTTTGAAATGATTTCTCCACTGAGATTGTTCCTTGACAAATTTAAGGAAATCAATCCAAATAAGTATTGGATTTCATTTGGTATTTCACCTGTAAGATGGTTGCTTGAGAGATCAATGGTTTTTAACAACATATTTTCATTTTTGTAAATAACGTTTACACCTTTCCATACCAAGGATAGATCGATACTAAATTTTTTTGGAATTGATGAACCAGGAACGGGAAAAGTTGGATAATAACCTATTGTTGCGGCAAAGGTATGGGTGTTCCCAGCCATTGAAGTAAAATTCATAACACATGATGGGATTTCTCCTGATAAGTTGTTTAGTGACAAATCCAAGACTTGAAGTTTTGTCAAATAACAGAGGTTTAAAGGTAGACTTCCATTGAACTTATTAAGTCGAAGACTTAAGATTTTTAATAATTGCATGTCTCCAATCCAAGAAGGTAATGGACCATCAAACATATTTTCTCCTAGGTCCAAGAAACCCAAACTGTCGCAGTTCTTCAAGGAGGAAGTAATTTGTCCACTCAAACTATTATTTCTTAAAATCAAAGCCTGAAGACCTGAAAGAGAACCCATTGAGAGGGGAATCTTTCCTGCCAACATGTTATTGCTCAGATCAACAAACGTTAATGCAGTTAGATTATACCAACAATTAGGCAACTCACCCTTTAATTCATTGTTTGACAAATCCAACAATTCAAAAAAATAACGTTCACTTGTGCTGTTGCATAGAAAGGAAGCAAAATCTGAAAATCTATTATTGGAAAGATAGAGTGCTCGTGCTTGCAGTAAAAAAGGAGGAATGGAACCTTCAAGTTGATTTGAACTTAAATCTATATAAGGAAGTTGATCAAACTTGAGTTTTAAATTTGGAATTTTTCCAGGGAGGCTGTTGTTTGAAATGGTCATAAAATCTATGGTTTGCAATTTTCCCCAAAACCAAGCAGGTATTGGAGGTAGATTACCCACATTTGAAAGAGAAAGAACGGATAAGTGATTTTGTGTTTGAAGCCAATTAGGAAATGTAGAATCTAGATTACAAGATGTTAGATTCAAATAATCTAATTGAAAAAGAGGAACCCAATCATTACTAACCTTTATAGTCAATGAATTGTCAGACAAATCTAGGTGTTCCAGTTTGGAGAGGTTATTGAAATGTGATTCAGAGACTACACCTTTCAAAGAGTTTCTGCAAAGGGACAAAGACTCTAACTCTGTAAGCGATCCGATGCTTGTGGGTATTTCTCCAATTAATTTATTACCATCAAGAGATAGCTCTCTCAAAGAAGAGAGTAATGAAAGATCAGGTAACATGCCTGAAAGATGATTATTTGACAACTTTACAGCTTGTAACGAGGAAGAATTTTGCATGCACTGAGATCTGTTATGGATGATAAAGTCTGAAATCTCTCCGCTCAATTGGTTGTTTTCAGCGTAAAATGTCTGCAAGGTGCATATATTTCCAATAGATTTTGGAATTTTTCCTTCTAGTAGATTCCCATAGAGCGAGAGAGTTACAAGTGAATGCAAAATGTTTCCAAAATCATAAGGAATGGCACCTTTTAACAAGTTATTACCAAGGTAGAGCTCTTGAAGATTGGAGCCATAGTTAAGCACCCACTGGAATATCTTTGATGATGCCAAATTATTTTCAGAAAGATCAAGGACAGTGAGAGATGTGGAAAAGTTCACGTGAGAGTCAGATAATGCAGGGATGTTGTCATCAGAAAGTTCACAATTATTTAGATATAACTCTTCAAGGATTGGAAGCTTTGCTAGGAGTTGAAAGGTGTGACGAGAAGAATTGTAGAGACTTGGAACACGACTCAAGTAAAGATATCTCAAAGAAGAGAGATTTGATAACCACTTAACATGGGTGAGTTGGAAAGAAATTGCTCCAATGAGTCCATTGCCACTAAGATCAAGGGATCGCAAATGTGAAAGATTCCCTATTTGAGAAGGAATTGCTCCAACGAGACCATTTCCATTAAGATCAAGGTGTTGCAAATGTGAAAGATTCCCTATTTGAGAAGGAATTGCTCCAACAAGTTGATTGCCACTAAGATCAAGGTGTTGCAAATGTGAAAGATTCCCTATTTGAGAAGGAATATTCCCATTATAACCACCATATGAGAGATTAAGATATCTTAAGTTACTAAAGGAGCCAATGAATTTTGGGATTTGAATGAAAACATTCAAATAACTGAGGTCTAAATATTTTAGATGTTGTAGCTCAGTTATTGAAGAACTGATGTTACCACTGAAAAAGTATGTGTAGGAAAGATTAAGATCAAACCTTTCAACATAACCTGTTTGTTTGTTGCAACGAATTTCTGGCCATTTGCAGCAATCTTCATTTGGATTGTCCTTCCATGAAGACAACAACCACATGGCAGACTCAATACTAAGGTCCGACATGGCAGACCCAATATGAAGGTCTTTTTTGAATTTGAGCAAAGCAAGTCTCTCATTCTCTTTACACATAGTTTTTCCATTCACAATTGATGAGTTGAATCCCAAAATGGAGGGCAACACAACCAATGCATGAAATATTAAAATAACATGTTTTCTCATCATGATTTTACTAACAAAATAAAGATGTTACTACTTTATAATGAATGTACTATGTTCTCAAGATTTATACAAAAAACACGCACACACATATATGTGTTTGTATTTTTTTAAGAAATATTTTTCTCTCTTTTCCTTTATCTGAAATGTGTAATTTTTAGATTTATTTTCTTTTAGTAAATCTTGTTATTTGCTTGCCCATATTGCAATGCAACTTTTTTGTACTCTGTAGCATTTTCTACGTTATCCTTTTGTCATGCCCTCCATAAAAATAAATATAAGATATAAAATGCCTTCGTGTTTTATTATTATTTTTTTGTTGATATTTTGGCACATATTAAAAATTGTTTTGTATATTTTTTCATATGTATTTTTTTTTAAATATTGTTGTATTGAAGATATATTTTGGCACACAATTTTTCATATAAAAATATTATTGAAAATTAAAAAAATAATTAAATCATATAATTTTAAAATTTGTATTTCAAAATTAATTTTATGGAAAATTATTCAAAAAAAAAATTAATTTAAATAATTTTTTTAAGTTATGATATTTAAAAACTTAAGTTAAATTTTAGGTACCTGTGCATTTTAATTAGATAAAATCTTTATTTTTGATCATTCTTTTTAAGCCATTTGTTACACATAGTTTCTTATAAAAAGGTAGTAGATCATCAATTACTATTTCTTATTGCCATAATTTAATTATTAAATGCCTAAAGGCACATTACAGTGGCCAAGTATGCCGGCCACCAGATTCTTGCATATGCTTAATGAATATGATTCAACAATACTTTCAGCGAAATTATTCACTGAAGAATTAGATTTTTTTGATAGGCTAGAAAAAAATATATTAATAGGGAGTACTATGGGTACTCCAACCCCATAAACAAAACCCACATCTAGTAAAACAAGCACCAAATGAATTCAATTACAAATAATCATGCGGGCATTTGAGTCATTCATAATATAAGCGCCTAAAATCGTGTTTATGCCTAAGAGATACCCACCACAAAGAGGATAGTATAATTCTATCTACAATAACATTCGGAATACCCATCACGTCGTCAAAAATAATATGATTCCTAGAACACTAAATACACTAACATGACGCAAACCAAATTAAGCATGCAGTAGGTTTAGAACAACTTCGTAACAACGAGACCGCCTATTCAAAAAGGTGCTTATGAGACTCCTGTTCCACCAAACAAGGAATACCAACCCAATTTGCTACCTTCAACCAAACCAAACATATTCTCGGGCACGAAAAGAAAGGATGAGAATTATCCTCGATGCTAAGAAAACAAAACACGCAAACCTTTTTGTGAGAGTTCAAGATAATCCCTCTACGGATCAGGTTGATTCTTGTAGGTAGTCTATCCAACAACAACCGCCAAGAGAAGATTTTCACCTTTAATGGAATTTTAGATTGCCAAATTAATTCCAACGCCATCTTTTGATCAACGTCCAAACCATGCCCAACTGAACTGAGATGCAACGCCTCATAACACAATTTAACCGAAAAAACACTATTAGGTGAAATTGGCCAAATTAATCTGTCATGATAGTGGATTACTGATGTCATACCCCAAATTTTGACCACCAAGATTTCACATCATTGTGCAAATCATCAATCTCCTCAAAGATGAGTGAGTATTGACCACAGTCAAGAATTAGGGTTCTTAACCCTCTCAAAGCATTCAGACAACAGATCAATCAAGAAAAGGCATGATCTTCAAGTTGTCTAAACCTCTTCAACTCTCACAAAGGATCAAAGGGTCTCCCACATCAAGAATCAAGCACAAGGTTGCAGCATTCCAAGTGTATCAAGCCTCAAGATCGCCAGTGTCACCAAATTAGGGTTTTGGTCGACCAGGGCCTCCAGATGGAAATTTTCCTTTGGGACCTCATGAACCTAATCACCAAGTCAATTTAGCCTCAGGGGATGCATACATCAAAAAATCAGGAATTAGGGTTTCTTGACCTAATTCACCCCTAAATTGATTTCTAGGACAAAACATGACCCAAGACCTTGTAGTGAGCGATTTTTGTCGGTGACGCGACCACCTTATCGCTGAATTGGGGTTTCTCTGTGAGGGAAGATTCTCTCTATGTACTTGATTTTAACGATGTCAAAACTATCATGATTAGAATATAGAGATTCAAGTAATAAACGTCATATGAAATGCTCATTAAGTGGTCTAAGAGTGTTTGATTATGATTAGTAAATGGTCTAGGTTCATTAGATATGTCTTAACACTTTTAGGAAAGTTAAAAATGGATTTTTGCATTTTCCAAAGGTGTGAGTCGACTCACAACCCTGCATTGGTCGACCTAAATGTGTGTCATATGTTAGTATAACCTGCGGGATTGCTCGCGTCGACCTACCGGTCGACTCACTCATTCTGCATTTGTATTTGTCCAAAACTGGGAGCTATGAGTCGACTCATAGCCTGCTTCTGGTCGACGCATAACCTACAGTTTTGCGCAGTGAACACTCGGGATTGCTCAGGTCGACTATACTATCTATATAGGCCGATCTCTCGCTGAATGTGACCAGAATTTTACTATGTCTTTCATTTCAAAACTCTGTTATTTCTATTATTTTTTCTAGGATAGTATATATATCATTTTAGCTTATTTTTTACAAAAAATAACAAGAAACGTGAAAATTTATGCCATTTCTCTTCATCTTCATCTTCAACATTGAGTGAACAAACAATTACACATAACAATCTTTGTTTGAGTTGTTCATTGTTTCAAGGTGATAACGTTCAGATTTTGGAAGCGTGTGATCTTCATTTCTGAGTTGAGATTTTTGGTAGGTGTTTCTTAAATAAAACCCTAGGTTTTCTCCTCCAAGAATCGGGAAGATTTTGGGGTTTTTGCACAAACTGTTTTGTTCTACAGGGATTCAGCCGGGCGAAGGTAACCGACTATTGGAGCAATTGTTCGGTTTAGTAGCTGTAATCGGAGGATCGTAGAAGAGAGGTTTGGGTTCGAATTTTGGTAGATTGCAATTGATCGAGTGAAGGTAACCAAAGAACGGTGGTTCTTTCGGTTTAGTAGCGTGGGACGGTAATTGAATCAACCATATTTGAAGCACTTGATTCATCTTGGATCAAGGGAAGAGAAAATTCTGCATCAACGATCGAAGACGTTCGAGGGTTTGGATGTTCATAGTTTTCTCTTGTAATAAATAATTTACAACAGCTACATATATATATATATATATATATATATATATATATATATATATATATATCTCAATTCCAATTGTGGAATTGGGGGCAGAGGTACCCAAAGCGAGGACGATTGGGGAACTGCCTAATCAAATCTCGTTTGTTCTCTCTTTCCCTTAACTCTTTTTATAATTCATCTTGTTCAAATTTGTGAAGTCGCAATTTATCGAGATTTCTGTCGTAGTATGGATTTGAGCTGAGAAACTATTTGTTAAATCGATACAATTCCTTGAATTGTATCTTGGAGCAGCTCTATATTACATTCCATAGAAATTCTGCACTTAGTGTGTTTACGCACACTAGGTGTTTGATAATTTGTTTTCAACGCAAAAATCGAACACATTGCTTTTAGTTGCTTATCATTTTTCCTCATTGGTTTGGATTAAACATCAAGTAAGCAATATTTTGTTGAATGTGTGTTTAAGTGTACAAATCAAACTGAATCTTTCTCTTCCATACTCAATCTCGATATATTCGTGCATATCCGATCCTTTTGGTAGAAGGTTCGTTGTAGACGTTCTATCCAGTGGTAGCTTCCGTTAAACAATTTTAAAAACTAAATTTTCGAAACCATTTGCGTGTAAAACTCAAGGGATCTATTCAACCCCCTTCTAGATCCATAGCCATCGTCTAACAAGTGGTATCACGAGCTCCGGTTAATTCTGGTGCTTCGGTAAAACTTATTGAATCATGGCGAACGAACCTAAGGGGGCTTATAATAGAACTCCAGTTTTTACAAGTGAAAACTACAGCTACTGGAAGGACTGTATGCGCGTTCATATTAATTCCTTAGATCAGAAGGTTTGGAACGTTATTTTAAACGGTCCCATGCAAATTACTATGACAAATGCGGAAGGCATTGTCGTTCCTAAACCCGAAGACCAATGGACTGAGGAGGACGAGAAAAAGTACAGCTATGATTGGAAGGCTCGTAATATGATCATCTCCTCCTTGGGTGTTGATGAGTATTATCGAGTCTCCCATTGTGAAACGGCCAAAGCCATGTGGGATGCTTTACAAGTAGCTCACGAAGGCACTAATGATGTTAAGATGGCTCGTATTAATACACTAACGCAAGAGTTTGATTTGTTTTACATGAAGCAAGGGGAAACCATTGCGGATATGTAAAAACGATTTACTCACATTATCAACCAATTGCATGTTCTTGGTAAACCAATTCCAAATGAGGTTTCTATTAACAAAATTCTGAGGCGTCTTAACAGGGAATGGCAACCGAAGGTCACCGTTATCAAGGAGGCCAATGATCTTGCTACACTAGACCTCACAACACTCTTTGGTAAACTCGATGACATGAGCAAGTGCTCATTAGCTTGGATAAACATGAAAAGAGTATCAAGAAAGAGAAGGCAAAAGATACGGAGAAGAAGTCGATAGCTCTTAAGGCTTCTTGTTCAAAGTCCACACATCAAGAGCTAAGTGATGATGAAACCAATAATGACAAAGATGAAGAATCTGGTGATGATATGAGCTTATTCGTGAAAAGGTACAATAGATATGTTCGTAAGAACGATATTCAACACTCAGATAGAAATCTAGTCAAGTTTAGGAAGCAATCTAGAAGCAAAGGAATTAAAAATGGCAAGGTTAAAGGGACGTGCTACAACTATGGAAAATCCGGGCACTACAAGCCGGATTGTCCATCTCTAAAGAAAGACAAAGATAAGGATAATGACAAGAGTCGCTCAAACAAAAAGTCCAACAAGTCTCGATGAGCATACATCGCTTGGGAAAGCGATAGTGAGTCGGAGAAAGATGATTCTTCAAGTGACGAAAGTGAATCCATTAACTTTTGTCTTATGGCACGCCACAACAAAGCAAAAGAGATAAAGCATTCTAAATATGATCATGTTAATACTATGTCGCATTTAGAGTTACGAAAAGCTTTTGACATGTTACACTATGAGGCTAAGGAAACATTTCAACGTTTTGCCTCAAATAAAAGGATTTTCACGTATTTGGAGAAGAATGTTTCCGATTCCGAAAAGGAATTGGAAGCCCTCAAAAACTCTATAGTGGACACATCAAAAGCCAAGGTTGAAGAGGATCCTACCTCTTGGTTCAATTGGGGCTGTGACACTTGTCATATTTGGCAACGAGAGGTGAGAATCCTCAAGGCCAAATTGGACAAGGCTCTTAAGCTAAAAGTTACGTTTGCTATTGATCGATCACATTTTCGTGAGAGCATGAATAATCCATATCAAAAGTATACCTATGTGATTCGAGATAGTGATAGAAAAAGTAAATTCCAAAAGAACCATAATTATCTTTACTGTTGTAAGCCTGGTCATACTATTGCGAAATGCCGCTTCAGAAGGTTTCTTGTTCCGAAAGGCATCTACCAATGGTTGCCCAAGTGCGGTCTTGGTTTCACTCACCTTGAAGGACCTAATAAGAATTAGGCACCTACTTTCCCTTGATTGTTTTTATAGGTACAAAGTCTTGAGACCACCGAAAAAAGATGGGTTCTGGATAGTGGCTGCTCGAGACACATGACCGGAGACATATCTCTTTTTATCGACTCTGTGGCGAAGAAAAAGGGGTTTGTCACCTACGGAGATAACAACAAGGGATAGATACTTGGTAAAGGTAGTATAGATAACCCCTCATCTATTACTATATCTGATGTACTTCTTGTGGAAGGCCTTAGACACAACCTTTTCAGCATTAGTCAACTATGTGACAAGAATTATAAAGTATCTTTTTCAAAGGATTGTTGCATAGTTGAAGATAGCGACAAAAAGAATGTGTTTAAGGGCTTGAAGGTGAACAACGTCTATATGCTAGACTTAAATGAGGCATCGTTGAATGGAGACAAGTGTCTAGTCGTTATGGATGAAGATTCATGGTTGTGGCATAGACGGTTGGCTCACATCAACTTTGATTTACTTAACAAAATTGTCTCTAAAGACCTAGTCATCGCCTTGCCCAAAATTAAATTCACAAAGGATCACCTTTGTGATGCGTGTCAAATGGGGAAGCAAACAAGGATCTCATTCAAATCTAAAAACATTGTTTCAACTATGAGACCCCTTGAGCTTCTCCATATGGACCTCTTTGGACCATCTAGGTTTAAAAGTCTAGGTGGTAACTATTATGGGTTTGTTATAGTCGATGATTTTTCTAGGTTTTGCTGGACCATTTTCTTAGCAAATAAGAGTGATACCTTTTCGGCCTTTGAACGATTTGCTAAGTTATCTCAGAACAAGTTAAACACAAACATTGGGTCAATTAGAAGTGACCATGGGGGTGAGTTCGAAAATCATTTATTTGAAGCATTTTTTGATTCCAACGGAATTGATCATAATTTTTCTGCACCACGTACCCCTCAACAAAATGGGGTAGTGGAACGTAAAAATAGAGTTTTGGAAGAACTTGGAAGGACTATGATCAATGATGGTAGATTACCAAAATACTTTTGGGCCGACGCCATAAGTACGGCTTGTTATGTTCTGAATAGGGTGCTCATTTGACCTATTCTAAACAAGACACTGTATGAGCTTTTAAAAGGGCGTAAGCCAAACATCTCTCACCTTCGTGTATTTGGTTGCAAATGCTTTGTGTTAAACAATGGGAAAGAGACTCTTGGTAAATTCGATGCCAAGGCCGACGAGGGTATTTTTCTTTGATACTCTCAGTCAAGTAAAGCGTATAGAATTTATAATAAGAGGTTACGTGTAGTTGAAGAGTCAGTTCATGTTACCTTTGACGAGTCTTATCCGAGAAATGTCGGAGAAGGTAGTTCTTTTCATGGTGCAGGTGTACCTACTGAAGACATACTCAAGGAAACTGATAAGGGAATTGATCAGCCTGAAGCAGTGCGTATTGAGGAGGAAAAGGATCACCAACCAGTAAAAAGTGAGGATGATCATCATGCTGATAAAGATGAACTTCCTCCAGCTTGGAAGTCTTCAAAATACCATCCAATTGACAACATTCTCGGTGATATCTCTAAGGGAGTAACTAATCGCTCTAAACTTAGTAATTTTTGCTACTACTCTGCTTTTGTATCACAAGTTGAACCTAAAAACTCTAAGGAGGCGTTACTCGATGAGCATTGGTTTCTATTAATGCAAGATGAACTAAATCAATTCAGGAGAAATGAGGTTTAGGACCTTGTCCCCCCTCCGCGAGATCATCGAGTAATCGGCACCCGGTGGGTGTTTAATAATAAACTTGATGAGAATGGAGTAATAACGCATAACAAAGCGCGGCTTGTAATGCAAGGCTATAACCAAGAGGAAGGAATCGACTATGAGGAAACTTATGCGTCGGTTGCCCGACTCGAGGCTATACGCCTTCTACTTGCCTATGCTTGCACAAAGAACTTTAAACTATTCCAAATGGATGTTAAAAGTGCGTTCCTTAACGGACACATAAATGAAGAAGTCTATGTAGCCTAACCTCTGGGTTTTGAATCCCACGAATATCCTGATCATGTCTATAAACTTAAACGAGCTTTGTACGGACTTAAACAAGCCCCTAGGGCTTGGTATGAACGTCTAAGCAAATTTCTACTTGATCAAGGGTATTCAAGAGGGAAGGTTGACACAACTCTCTTCATTAAACGTCAAGGAAAACACTTAATTTTGGTACAAATCTATGTTGACGATATTATTTTTGGGTCTACTAACATGACCTTGGTCAAGGAGTTTTCTAGTTTGATGCAAGGGGAGCTTGAAATGAGAATGATGGGGAAGCTCAACTATTTCCTCGGATTGCAAATCAAACAACTTGAAGAGGGCATATTCGTGAGTCAAATGAAATATTGTCTTGAGCTTCTAAAACGTTTTGACATGCTAAACTGCAAAGCACTTGATACTCCAATGCCGACAAGTGCGAACCTTGATCGTGACAAAAATGGTAAAGAAGTAGAGGTAAAAAGGTATCGAGGTATGATAGGATCCCTTCTTTATCTTACCGCATCACATCCCGATATAATGTTTAGTGTATGCATGTGTGCGAGGTATCAGGCACATCCCAAGGAATCCCACCTAAAGGCAGTTAATCGCATACTTTGATACCTCTCTGGTACTCCAAAGTATGGGCTGTGGTATTCCAAAGGTAGTGTTTGTTCCTTAGTTGATTACTCTGATTCCGACTTTTCCGGGTGCAAGTTGGATAGGAAAAGTACTAGTGGCACGTGTCACCTTTTCGCAAATTCCTTGGTGAGTTGGCATAGCAAGAAACAGGTTTCCGTTGCTTTGTCAACAGCCGAGGCAGAATACGTTGCCACCGGTAGTTGTTGTGCTCAAGTCTTATGGCTTAAACAACAATTACTTGATTTCAACTTAAAACTTGAACGTATTCCAATTTTGTGCGATAACACTAGTGCGATTAATCTAACTAAGAACCCCGTATTGCATTCGCGCACCAAGCATATCGAAATACGCCATCATATTCTTAGGGATCATGTAAAGAAAGGTGATGTGATTTTTGAGCACGTTGGCACCAAAAATTAACTTGCTGATATTTTTACAAAACCATTAGCTACAGAGCCTTTCTTTCATATCCGTAGGGAACTTGGCATTCTCGATATCTCGGATCATGCTTAATAGTCTTTTAAGATAGTGATCTTCATATATATATATATATATATATATATATATATATATATCACACACACACACACACACATGCTTGTTTATTCTTTTAACTAACAATGTAAAGAAATATTAAGCTATATGTGAGGGCTCTCATCGTCAATTGTGATCAAGGTAATATCGTTCCATTTCAAAGATTCTCTCTAACTAAATGTGCCATGTTGAGTGATTACATTGATGTTTGTTGCACATATTGAGCATACCTTATCCATTTAGATGTTTGATATTTTGTGTTGGCTGTCTATTTATTCAATATCATAGCTTAATTGTCACAAAATTTGATTTTTGTCAGTTTGGGTCGACTCACAAATGCTTCTGGTCGACTCATTATTGGTGCATTGTTAACATGTATTGTCGGGAATGCTCAGGTCGACCCATAGGTTGACGCATAGCTTAAATTTTCAAAATGATCAGAAACACTGCAGTGTACATCGACGCACACAGACCTTAGGTTGACCGGTCGCTAAAAGCTGCGAAAAACGTCTCTTGGTCACTGTGCGTTTCTTTTTAATTTTTTTTATTCTCTATGTGGCATATGCATTATTTGGATACATTTTCACATATTCTCATCTCCTCCTCTCCTCTAACCCCTCGCGACAAAAACCCTAACCTCACTCTCATTCAAACAAAATTTGGGGTTCACAAAAATTCGTCACTGTTCATCTTCTCCTACAATGCCTTCTCGAAGAACATCTCGAAAAAGAGTCACAAGAGAGTCTGCATCTCAAGCCGGTACCTCTCAACCTCCCTCAAATCAACCGGTAACACTTCAATCTCTTCTCTCTGATAAGTATGCTGATTTATATGAAGAAAAATTGAGCAAACAGTATGTTGTTAAGCATGCGCATAGGAGATATCTTAGAATTAATGGATTTTCAAAATTTCCATGGGTTTTTATCATGTGACACTAAGTATAATGAAGATTTGGTTTGAATTTTTTACTCTGGTTTAGTTGGAAAGTCCGAGGATTACATGTTTAACTGCTAGGAGATAAGACTGTCGCTGTTGATCAAACTATTTGGAGAGATTTATTCCGTATGTCTGTAACCACTGATCAACCTACTTAGTATATAACTGATACTGATCATGTTAAAGACTATGATTTTAAACAAGCACTGAACTCTATGCTAAAGAGACCATACTTGGATCAGGTTGTGGCTAGCAGTCTTTTTCCCAAAACTGTGACAACTGGGAAACTGACTCATCCTGCAAGGATTTTACAGTGGATTGTTTCTCACATTCTTAGACCAAAGATAGGAGGCTACTCAAGGGTGGATCAACCTGAGGTTCAGTTGATATATGTTTTGAAGAATAAAATCAGGATTAGCTGGCCCTATTATATTGCAAGCAGAATGTATTCTCTTCGTGACTCCGGCAAGGGCATTGCGTTATCCTACACATCATTTATTCAAAAGGTACTCAATCATGCTAACATTGTTGTTCCAGGTATTTCGTAAAATTTATCACTATCAATCAAGAATTTTGTCAGAAAACATTAACTATGATGGGTCATGTGTGGGATGTCAAAGACAAGAGGTATAAGTATGTGATGAAAGAAAACATTGTGGTATTGGAAGAAGAATCTGAGGAAAGTGATGAGGAAGAAGAAGACGAGAATGAGGAAGAAGGTGAGGACGAACAAAGCAATTCTGAAGAGGAACAAGGGGATAATGATCAACAACAACAAATGGATATTGGTGTTGAAGACAATAGTGCTTGGATGCCTAACTCGTCTGCTATGGTGTCAGAGGAAGCCCCTGAATGGAACCAATGGCAATATACAGGTAGTTATATGCCTCAATCATCTCCAATGGAAGCAGAAGTTGACCAAGGATGGGGTCAATGGCAATATAATGGATGGACCACTCTTGGTTCCAACTATATGCCAACAACTCAAGGGTTGGACTATCAGGAGTCCTATTGTACTCCTCCTTCCCCTCCGTGTCCTCAACAAAACAATGAGGATATCCTTGAACTTATGAGGACCATGCATCTTGATCAACAGAGGTTTGTCGCTGCTCAAGAGGAAAGGTTTCAATCCTTGCAGGAAGAGTTTCAGAATCACACCACCAACTTTGACGCCTTTGCTACTAATGTGATTGGTAAGTTTAACACTATGGCTGAAACTTCTACAACTCAGCACCGTGCTCTCACCAACAACTTTAACATCCTGAATCAATCATTGTTAGAGTTGACTGAACAGATGTATATGCAACCTCCACCACCTCATCATCCTCACCAGTTTTGCGGGCAGGGCCACTCATTTAGGGGGAGGAGGCCATGAGAATCATCCTTTATTTCGCATCATGTTTTTTTTATGCTTTGTTTCTTGCAATATTTTGGGTTTATGACTCAAACATGTTGATTTTAGCCCTGTGTGTCTTCTTTTTGTACTGCTTTATCGTACCTGTTGCGGTGAAAATCGGATAACAAGCTATTAATTAACTTGCATCATATTTCTTTTACAACCGACTTTGATTTATCCAAAGGAAAGGTTCAAGATCGTTAAAAAACCTAAAGGGGGGAGAATCTAAGGTTCGGGGGTTGGTTACGCCTAGGGAAGGTATTAGCACCCTAAGTATCTGTAGTACTCTACAGGAACCTCTTGTTCTAATGTTATCTTATGTTTGCTAAAGGTTCTATGCTAAAGGTTGAAACCCTAGGGGTTAGTATCTAAGTATACTCGACAAAGCATCGCACTTTGCGCCTACGTATCCTCGGGTGTAGAATCAGAGTATGCGTAGTTCTACTTCTACTTAATGATTGACTATGGCCAATATTCAGAGGGGAAATGAGTACAAGCTCATTGCAGAGTTTAAGAACTCTCTAAGTCTAGTTGTAATGGTCCTATGTTATGTTTAGTTAGTAGGGGAAGTGATGATTCATTATGATGAATATCACTAAGAGTTTAAGAACTCTTTCCTAAAGCTAGTTGTGATTTCTATGGCTCTGATGAGGCCAAGAAATAAAGTTTTCTCCTAAGAGGTTTCTTAGGTTAAGGTGGGAGCTATGACTTTAAGAGTCAATGTTAATCACCTTCCTTTGGAATGTAGGGAAAATAACAATTATAAGATAATATAACAATAGATAAAGACATGATAAAAGATAAAATATTTATAATATGATGAGATGAAAGCAACACAAGCATAAGAATGGAAAGATGCTTCATGATAAAGTATGGATAAGATGGATATGATCATTATAAGGGCATAGCAATATGTTTCAATCTTAAAGAAGACAAACATAAAGAACCCTCATAAGATAAAGAGAAAGATATTAATCAAAGATGATATTTAAAGAAAAAAAACATCAAAGTCAAATATATGATAAATCAAACATGGATGGATTAGTTCAAGACTTAAACAAACATTAGTGAAATAACACTCATAGGGTCAATAAAGATGCTCATAAATAAATGTTAACAATTAATCCAAAGGTGATAAACAATTAACAATTAATAATTAAAATATATATATTGATAATTAAAATTTAAAAGTTAACAATTATCAACTAAATTATGACACAAATTAATAATTAAAAATTGAAATACAAATGGATTAACAATTAACAATACAATTAACAATTAGCACAAGGAGTTTAAAATTAAAATTAGCACAACAATTACAATTAAAATAAATTGCTAATTAAAAATAAAGATTAAAAATATTTTGGAGTTTTGGAATAAAGAAGAATATTTTAAGCAAAATAAAATAAATAAAATAAAAATGAAGTTTTTAAAATGAAAAGATTTGAAATTAAAAAAAGTTGAAATAGAAACGCAGGGGGTGCATTAGTAAAATAGACTAGTTAAGAAAAACAAAGGGATGAAAATTGGACTGAAAGGGGGGGTGGAAATATCAAAAAGGGCGCAAGGCCCAGGAGGGAAAAAAAAAGAACCAGGCGAAATAATAAAAAAAGACCAAAAGGGTTGATCCGCAGGATCGAACCCAGGTCATGTGAGTGAAAGGCAAGGCAAGTGCATGTGTGTGACCGTTGGGACGGCGTGTACATCCGGTAAATATACGCTTCAGTTACGTTATAAGCCAAACAAAACCATGAAAATGCATTTAATGGAGAAACACATGTGTGCTACTGAACGTGTAACATACATGATATCAATTGGTCATTGCTTATTTAAATTCGCTACAAAACAAAATCCAATACCAGCCAATCACACGCGTGCATGAAAACTAAAAAATGCGGGAACCAAATACACCATCGTATTTCATTTGAAACCACAAAACACACATCAAACTTCCATCTCACATAAAAACCTCAATACATGACCAAACATTATGAAATAAAATGCTAAACTGAAGTACTCGGAACATAGAACACAATGAGGCCATAATTTAAACAAGTTAGTGACTATCTCATGAGCGAAAAACAAAGGAAAACCACTCTTCCAAAACCAAAACTCAGTCCAAGAAAAGTGAGAAACCAACTTCTATTTTAAAACTGAACCGAACATACTTATCTCAAAACTTAACAACAACATATAGTAGGAGCAAGTTACAGCTCAGAAACTCATTCAAATGATACATGAACAAACATCAATATTTAAAACTCAAAACATAACCAACAACAAACCAGCATATGCAAAACTCACATATTCTCAACCTGTCTTCTAAACATACTATCCTCAACACACAGCTGGTCATGAGTTGAAAGGTAACATCAATATACCACTCACAAACAAGATAAACAATAGTTCAAAGACCTCACAAAACCATACACGTGTCTGCAAAATCTAGCCATGATAAAAAATGCACAAGAACAACACAAACCTTAGCAGCATATTATCACATAAGTTAACACATATCATGCATTAAAAGATCATCATCTTGGTGCTCATACGATCAAGGTCAAAACCATCCTAATATCACATATTCTAACATGGATTCATAGTTGGTGTTCATGGCAACATCTATATCTATATCATGCTGTTATAAAAGAGGTATGCAAACCTAAAAAATGGACTCAACAGAGGCATATAGTAATGTGTAAGAGCATACATATATGATGGTTATTCAAAGATAAACAACAATAATTACAGTCACGAACCAAACACTTAAGTCATGCAACATAGAAATGAAAGCCATAAACATGATACTAAGGAGTTAAGAGATGCTTACCTGGTGTCCAAGTGAACAAACAAGAACTCCTTCCTTCTGCAGCTAGCTCGTGAGCTTCTCAAAGTGTTTTTTTTAGAGTGGTTTGGTGTTGATTGTTGATGAAAAATAAATGAGAGAAGGGTCCTTTATATAGGGAGTTCAACTGGTCCATAGCCTTGATGATACATGGGGTAATAGTTTTGTTTTAGTGAAAAAGAGATCTCAAGAGATCTTACACGCATGGCCCCTCCAACTTCTCAGTCTTGAGCCAAGTGAGAAAATATTGGTTGCTTGTTGTGTGTCCTCAGGTAGAGGAAAAGTTCATGAACCAATATGTTATAGCATCCAAAACACTTTACACGATGCTCCTAGCTTGTTTGCAGCATGGTTTCAACTTTAAGAAGTACAAGAGGGTTGTATTTTGGAGATTTTTCTTGCACGGTTTTGTTGGTAAAGCAACGTTGGAATTTGATGAGAAAATTCAGTACAATGTACTTGATAAAAGATGTTCAGACTTTGGTTCAAGTTGTGATTCAAAGTGAAGCATGGCTTGGAATGAAATGAACAAAGTCGTGGACCCCCATCACACGATAACTACCTAAACCAATGAGCCAAGTGAAACGACTTTTTAATCCTCTTGAAAATGGCATGGAGAGGTGTGACATTGATGTTATTGATAAGTTAAAATAAGGCTTAGAAACACGTGAAAGATCATGGTAATGTTTGGGGCACATAAAGAACTAAATTCTGAATTTTCTAAGTGCACTCAACATTTCATTGTGACCACTTTAGTGCATGATATCTTGGTGATCATTAATCCAACTTATGAGATTTTTGCTTCTATGTAAATTAGGCATTTGATAGATCAATTTCTATGTGGAAAAGATCTTGAGATAAGTTTGGCAATATTGAGAAAGAATGCACTAAAGTCATGCGCATGGGCAAACCAAAAGACTTAGAAAATATTTCTAATTTATTGGATTTTACACTTTGAATCACCCATCTTTAAAGAACCATAACTTGAGAATGGATTATTCAAATGAGATGTTCCACACATGGTTGGAAAGCTCTCATCATGCTCTACAACTTTCATTTGGGACCCAAGTCTTGACTCCAAATGGAAATGGGTGAAAAATGAGGTTAACGTTAAGAAAAAGAGAGATGAAAAGTGCTGAAAATTTTCTAAGTGTTTGGTCAAAATATCTTGTAAGCCTCATAACTCAAAAACCAAGCATTTTTGGACAAAAAGTCACGTGGAACAAATTGAAGGTCTTGAAAAGAGCTTTCCAATGAACTTTGAGTCACTCAAATTGGGTGTGTGGTTTAGGAGTTATGGTCATTTCAAATTATGCTATTAGGGGAAAAATCTCACAAATGACACCTTTCTTGGTCAAAACCCTATTTCTCTTGCAAGAAACCTCATGAAACTTGATATGGATACTTTGAATACCTCATGAGATATCATATGATGATTAGAACCATTGACACTTCATTTGAACCAAAAATTCCAAGGATTAAGGTTTCAGTCAAAACCCTAATTTTGACTATGAATGCATTGAGGTCAGATCTTGTAAAATTGCTTCTTGCTTCTCATCTAAAGGTCTTAGGAGACTCTTGAGGATGTTTATAAACCAATAGAACCAAGAATTAGGGTTTGGGAGTTCATCTTGATGAAAATCAAAGCCATTGACTGATAAGTGTCACAGAAACCCTAATTTGGAGGTATAATGAGGCCGAGGCTTAAACTTCTCTCGTTGAGGACCCATAGACCTTGGATTCTTGTTGAATGATGTCTCTTGGATGTGGATGACCTTAAGTGGTAAGTGAAACACACAAATCTTGACTTGATAGAGCTAATTTCTTAGTGATTTCTTCAGAGCAAAACCTTAATTTCAAAGTTCTTGCACTGGAGCTCTTTTGTTGACTTGACTTGCCTCAAAACAACTTGTGGCGCTTCCTGGTGATATGCAAACCTAATTTGAACACAAAGAAACAAACTGCAAGATATGGGTTAGCTCAGACAATGTAGAGATGATTGACCTAAGATGCACAAAAGCTGGATGACATCTAAGGGAAAAAATTTAGGGTACAACAGTTACCCCTATTTAAATAGCTTCACCAGATGGCACGGGGAACGGAGATTCCATGGGCATCAAGGTGAAAGGTATTTAAATATAGCAAACCAAAATTTTTTCCCTTAGATGGAATGCAAATGCCAAGGACAAGCGAGAGACATGCAAATGCTGACATGCCATGTGTCGCTCCCGGGATTTTCATCCAAGTACAAACGCGAAAGTGGCACCGAAACAGAGTCGCCAGCAATGTGTATTTATCCCATGAGAGGGAAAGGAAACACCGCATAAACCTGAAGGAAAGGAAAAGCATGGTCTTACGACCAAGAGAACTGGGTTCGGGAGTCGGTTACGCGCGGGGAAGGTATTAGCACCCCCACGCGTCCATCGTACCCAATGGGATCCACGCTTGCTTGTCTCGATCAAAGGGTGTAGGAAAAGATACTGGAAAAGAACTGAAAGAAAGAAAGGAGAAAGAATGGAAAAGGAACAAGAAAAACAAATGTAGGGAAAATAAAAGAAGTGCTCGCATGGGCCCTACCCCACTGCCTACGTATCTCATCGGGAGCATGAGAATCAGAGCGACGTAGTTCCCCTCACTAGGGATGGATTGTTTGTGTTTTTTAGAGAACGGCTTACGTTCTAGCTCAGGTGTTGCAGGCTCGCTGGTCCGAGTGCGTTACCGTCTTGCAAGAGAACGAGTAGAAGCGCGTTCGTGCGTTGAGAATGAATGAGATGAGAAAAGAATTCCCGAAGGAAAGACGTTATTGTTTGTTTTTGCCTTTTAGAAGTTTTTTCCATTTATTTGCATATGACAGTGTATCTGAATCTTAGTCATTGGAATGTGTACATTCTCACATTCCAAGATGGAATGGGTAAGAAAGCACACTAAGAGTGAAGAAGACCTCCACACTTAGCTCCAATTGTCAAGGTTCAAACACACTAGCATACTTGTGTTTATTAAGTGTTTTTGTTAATTAAGAAATGAAGAAGTGTTTTTTATTATTTGCACCTTCAACAAGTATTGCATTTAAGTCCCTCATACAAGATCAAATGCTTAACACATTGACCCAAGATGGGCTATATGCTACACATTCTAAGATTACAAGAGAAGACCCCTTATAATCTTTTCTTTATATGAAAGGCCTAAATGCAATAAATGCCTACCTTTATTATATGTTTTGAATTTTCTTTGAGATGAGAAGATGAAAGACTCAAGAGAGGGTAAAGGTAAAAATCTATATGGACTAAGACTCAATCCTAATTGATTAGTTAAGGGAGTGATCCTAAAGTTTGTGAGGTTTCAACCTAAAGTCTAAAGAAAGAAAGAATTAAACAATTCACCTCTAAAGTAGAAGATGAATTGTAACTCACAAGGGGAAAGTGATGAGTTATTAAAAGAAAGCACATAAGTGCTTAACAAAACACAAAATGGAATTGTAAAAGAGAAAGGATAGAAGTTGAATGTGGATTCCTTATCCACACTCAATTGAAACTTACCAAAGCCCCTACATGGTTAGTAAACATGTATAAGAAGTATAAGAAGTAAAAGAACGTGTAATGCATCATGAAACTCAAAAGAATTAAATGAGAAAACAAATCCTAGAACCACAACCAGAATGAGCATCATATGGACAACAAGTGAATATCATCATACAAGTGCAAGTGAATAAGCAATAATCATCATCCATTAGCATTTAAACATGTCACAAAAAGAAGGGATGGATGAAAGATGGAAAGAAATGAAGAGGACATGCATAAATGGAACATGTAAATCAACAACCAGAATTGAAACTAAATTGAAGATGGTTTATAAACATCTCAAAAGTATTTATGAATCAACTTCAAGACATTCAAGAAGTAATATAAGAAGAATTGAAATGAAAGTTCAAAAAGAAAGTGCAAACAATACATGTTAATGATGCACAAAGTTCAAATTGAAATGAACATGTAAAGATGACCTATAATGTGTGTCAAAGACCTATAATATCATATGAATGGCTCATAACATATGCAAATGCTCATACAAATGTGCACAAAAGAATTCATGTAAACATGCACTAAAGTTGTAATGACATGCCATGGATTATACTTCCAATGTAATGCATCAAACAAAGACCAAATGGATTCATGAAAATTATGCCAGCATATTATTGGAATGCCTAGGTCAGAAATGCATCATACATCAAGATAGCATGTAAAAATTCAGAGCAAAATGACTTCAAACAAAGCAATTAGGTCAAATTGAAACATCATGCAAAGTGGTGCAAATATAGGCATCAAAACATGTAATAAAGTGACCTAAAAAATCAAACAAAAATCATCTAACATGCTTCAATGTATTAGTGAATCAATGCAAAAAGAATCATGTCAAAACAGTTGGTAATGAGCAAGAACAAAATTAAACAAATTCATGTATCATGCTTAGAATGCATCTAAATGGAAATTCAAAGAAAATTATGGACCAGGGGTAAAAACGTCATAAAATCAGAAAATAAAATCATCAACAATTTCCTAAATGTCTTAATGATACTCATGAATTTTTGTGGAATTTTATGATGATGTTTGATATTTTTAAAAATCAATTATGAAACGTGTAGCAAAAATGAAAATAAAATATGAAATGCAATGTGAATGGGGTGCAAACATAGCAAATCCATAGTTCAATTCGTTTGGGCCTTAGAAGCGTGGGGTGTAAATAACAATCTGTCATAGGTCCAATTACGCGCAAAACACCATAGTAACCATGCACTCCAGTCAACAAAATTGACTCATCAATAGCCATTAGATCAAGTCAAGGTCAAGCCAAAGTCAAAGTACGCAGATCCAACACACGCGGATGAGGACACACACTCACTACCATGTACCATGCCACACAATGTTTAAGTAAATTCAGAAATGGTGCACATGATTTGCACGTGAATTTTAATGTGTTGTCAACTTTTGGACCACACGATCATGGAAAATGAATGGACAAGATTAAAACGTGCATAAACCCTAGTCATAACAGTCACCGGCCGGAGGGGACCTCCGGTCACCTTCTCCGGCCAACAGCCACCACCTGCAACTTTCGAACTTCACCAAAATGCACAAAACGTATATCAAAATGATGCTGAGCTCACGTACATCATGGATATGCTCATGAAATCCACAAAAAACACACACATAGCAAGAACAGAGGAGATCAATTTATGCCCTAGATTTTGCAACTAAGCCTTTAGAAGGCCTATCAACTAGCCGGTTGGAGTAAAGCTTCTATCAAGCTTAAAACAGCAAAAATAACTCAAAACTAAAGAGAATCGAATGAAGAAAAGTGAATGATGAAACCTGAAAATGTGGAGAACCTTGAGATGTTGAGAAGACCAGGGAAGAGCTTGATACTTTCAGCATCTAGATTTCCACCTTTAGCAAAATAAATGCCTCTGACTCACGTATTGATGAAAGAATACCAAGATTGCAGTGAGGCTAAGCTTGCATAAATGGAGTTATTCTTGTTGTTCTTGATTCAATCACACTAAGCCATGAGGAATGAAATCACAATGAAGATGAAATCGTGGAGAGGAAGATGAGAAAAATCAGAGAGAGTGAGAGGAGAATTCTGAAGTGTTTTTGAGAGAATGTGGTTGAAAATGAAGTTGTGAGGTGAGATTTTGCTTTATAGTGTGAGTTAACCAAGGTTAAACTGAGTGAGGTTAACTGAGTCACAATGGTTTGAGTGAGTCATCCCTAACTAACTGAGTCAAGTTAGTTAGGGAGAGCAATGATATGGTGCAGCTGGTTTATGAAGAACTATGGTGGAGATGAAAATGAAATTCCAATGGCACGACTATGTAGCATAAACTTATTCAGCAAGTTTCATTCTTTCCCTTCTCATGCATAATGAAGCACGTGACATGGTGAATGTAAAAAGTGTTTGGTTTAAAAGGGTAATGGATGGAGAGTGTGATCAAGCATGCGTGGGAATGTGACAATCAACAACATTCATTTCTGATTTTTTAGCAGCTTGGAATCAGTTGGAACATGGTGGTTTAAAGATGATTTTCCCTCTGCATTGTGAATGGTTTGAGAAGGTTTTGGGATCAAATGAAAGAGGGAATATCATGGAGCAATTTTGGTGTTGGACTTGAGTTGAAATGAGGTGTGCAAGAGGCTTGAAAATAGCTGTGAACATCAAAGTTTGGGGACTGTGTGGTAGGCGTGTGAAGTAGGTCATGGCATGGCAGTGGAATGCATGAAATTTCAACCTAATCAACCTAACTTGAGACCAAAATTTCTCCCTCATAAATGGATCAAATGGAATTTTGTCCAACATGAATGTTGAAGATGACACTACAAGGAACAACTTTGATGTTGAAAAGTTTTGCAAATGAAGCCTCTAACTATGAGAAAAATAGGTATACATTTGGCCCACCAAGTGTTTGAGAAAATGACTGCGCGCGTGCCCTGAAAATCTTGGTCATGACCTAATTTTGGACCTACTTTGCTCAAACTTTGATCAATCATATCTCACTCAATTTTTATCCAATGGAGATGTTCCACATATGGATGTGAAGCTTAAAACAAGATCTTTTGTTGTGGCCTGGTGGAATTTTCATTTGATGCTCCAATTTTAAATGGCCTTGGTTCAAACTCTGGTGCAAAATGGCCAAAACTTGCTATTTTTAGTAACCCTTCTTCACCCAAAAATGGCAACTTTTTACATCTTGATTTTTTCATGATTCCTTTGGAGTTTCTTGATCAAATTTTGTACATTGGACATATGTAACCTGAATTTCATGATTTTGGGCTCAAAAAGTCAAGAGTTGACTTTTTCCTCTGATTATTTGACTTGGCCCCAATTTTCCTGATTTCTGATCTTTCTTCCAATTGAACCACTTCTAAAACCAATTGAGAGGCAATTTTCCATACACATACACTTAAGAACATGTAGGACCCCGTGACATCAAGTTTTGTCCAAGAAATCAAAGATTCCCTGATTTACTGGGAAACCCTAGTTTTGGTGCCCACCTCCTAGGAGAAAAATGTGCAGTCTTCAATTTCCAATTCCTCAGAGTATGTTATGCATCCTCTTAAAGGGTGATGATATATGCCATTTGAGGATGATTTTGGATCAATGAACTATCTCTTTTGAGGGTTTTCCTTCATTTTTTGAACCTCTTGCATAGTGAAAGATGTAGCTTTAATCTCCCATTGATTCTCTCATTCTTGAGATTGTGGATGTTCCATTGAGATAGTATGAGACATGAAAGGCCTCTTGGCTTGCCTTGAGGAAACTTGATTTACCTTTTTGTGCCTTGAATGATCTCTTGATTGCCCACCTTCCACCTGATCACATGCCCTGATGGTAAGAAGGATGTCATGCTTCATTTTTCTATATTAAATGCAATGCAATGCTAATGAGATGGATATGATATGATAAATTATACTGCCATGCTATGATGCCAAAAGGGGAGAGCAAATTTTGGGGTATTACAGCTGCCCCTATTCAAGCGCTGTAGACCTGAATGCCTGAAAGCAATTGCTTTCGGACTTTCAAGGTATATAGTGATTGAATACCAAATATAACCAAAAATTTGCTCTGGATGATGAAGAATAAAAGGGATATAAACCCAACGAGACTGCTGGATTGAATCTTCGATGAAACGTCGGAGAGATCTGTCTTTTGAACGACGCCAGACGGCTACTGGCTTGCCACGCTGCTGGTGGACTTTAATAATGTCTTTTATGCAACTCCAGACGACTACTGGCCTGCCACACTACTGGTGGACTTTGATAATGTCTTTTGAACGACGCCAGACGACTACTGGCTTGTCACGCTGCTGGTGGACTTTAATAATGTCTTTTATGCAACTCCAGACGACTACTGGCCTGCCACACTACTGGTGGACTTTGATAATGTCTTTTGAACGACGCCAGACGACTACTGGCTTGCCACGCTGCTGGTGGACTTTAATAATGTCTTTTATGCAACTCCAGACGACTACTGGCCTGCCACACTACTGGTGGACTTTGATAATGTCTTTTGAACGACGCCAGACGACTACTGGCTTGCCACACTACTGGTGGACTTTGATAATGTCTTTTGAACGACGCCAGACGACTACTGGCTTGCCACGCTGCTGGTGGACTTTGCAGCTTCGTGCCACCCGAAGACGGACTTTTGCCAATCCACTGTTGGACTTTTGGAATATGCCACCCTTAGATGGACCTTTCGCCAATCCACTGTTGGACTTTTGCCACCCGAAGACGGACTTTTGCCAATCCACTGTTGGACTTTTAGCTGCTTTGCCACCCGAAGATGGACCTTTCGCCAATCCACTATTGGACTTTTGCCACCTGAGGACGGACTTTTGCCAATCCACTGTTGGACTTTTAGAATATGCCACCCTTAGATGAACCTTTCGCCAATCCACTGTTGGACTTTTAGAATATGCCACCCTTAGATGGACTTTTGCCAATCCACTGTTGGACTTTTTAGAATTTGCAAAATTGTATTACTCTCTGCATCTGTGTCAGACATCTCTGCTGACTTTGCTGAGGAACAAAGACCAATGATTTGACTTTGGAGACTCCTGAAAGGATAACCTCTCCACTGGAGAATGAATGAATAATCCGCCTGCTTCGAATTGTCAAGCTTGCCAAAAATAAATTGGACTTGAAGAATAATAAATCTGCCAGGAATCACTTCATCTGTTGGGGGAATGAATTCTGGTCACAGCGATTTCGCTGGGGATGAGAATTTCTTTGCATGGTGTCTTGCTAGGGAGGAAGAGTCATAAAAAACTCTGCTTGAGGATCTATCCAATCCAAGACCCTTTATAGGGGTTATCCACCTTCTGATCCGGCTGGGGAAAGACTGTACCATCCTCGTTGAGGAATAGATTTTGTCGATCGGGTAAACCTCTGCGGGGAGACCAACAACTCAGCTGGGGAAACAAACATGCCCCATGCTTGGACAAAACAACAATTCGTCCCCGAAGAGGATGTCATAAGAGGATTTTACAGAAGATCTAGCCTCTTCAAACTCTTGTGACTTCGCTGGGGATAATGACCATCAGTTTTGGTGTCGACGAGACCACTCTTTTGGGGAACCTGTGACTGTTATCGACATAGAAAAGCTTGTAGCTGTTGGAAGGACTGAATAAGAGAATCAACTTAATAAGATGCAACGGTATCCAGTTGAACTTAATTCACTGATATCGACCCGTTATGAACAATCGTCGACCGAATGATGAACGCTGATCTCCCTACCCATAATTGCCCCAGTCTTTTGCGTGGGGTGATTTATTGCTGGTCTTGTGCTTAAAATCATCTGCACCTGCTACCTGCAACAAAAGAATATGCCCACATGCCCCGAATATTGCGTGGCTAGAATCCACCATCCGGGAGTATTCAACATTCGAAGTAATTTCAAATGTTTTTTCTGCGCATGTTATTGCAAGGCTGCCATGTTTTCAAATGCAATGTTTTCTCAAAAATTAGGACGTTTTTGCAAACAAAGCAATAAAATAAAAATAGAAAGCTTTTTACTGAAATTCAATTTATTGACTGAGAGCCCAGAATAGGCAATTACATCTGGAAGCAATCCCTGGAAAGAGGTGATCGCTGAAAATTGAGAAAAGAAACTATCCTAATGGCAATGTGAAAACGGAATTCCACTGAGTTTCCATTCTGTTATGACCAGTATGTCTTCAAAACTCCCCAACCTTGCCTTCTGAGGAATAATCAGACCAATTCCTATCCTTCAGAACGTCAGTTGTTCAAACGGTAATGGGGAATAGATAACTCAGACCATAGTCATTCGCTTAAATCCCTCTTTTGTGTGGACCGCCCTTCCAGGTTTTCGATCCACCAGGATACCCTTTTTTGCCTAAGTTGCCCTTTCGGGTTTTCAACTTACCGGGTGTACAAATCTTTTTTCAATTATATCCCTAATTTTTGCCCGAACCTTATTCTGTTTTTGGTTCGCCGGGATGCCCTTTTTTGCCTGGATTTTTTATTTTTATTATCCAGCGGGTCTATTCATGCGAAGTATTTTTTGACTACGTCCGAGTTGACAGGGGATGAAAAGTCTTCGCCATCCATGGTTGTAAGCAATAAAGCTCCGCCCGAAAAGACCTTTTTAACCACGAATGGACCTTCATAATTAGGAGTCCATTTGCCCCTGTGATCTGTATTGGGAGGAAGGATCCTTTTGAGTACCACATCTCCGACTTTATAAACCCGAGGACGCACCTTCTGGTCAAATGCCCGTTTCATTCTGCGCTGATATAGTTGCCCATGACATACAGCCGCCAATCGCTTTTCCTCAATAAGGCTCAGCTGATCAAATCTGGCTCGTACCCATTCAGCTTCATCTAGCTTAACATCCATCATAACTCTAAGGGACGGAATCTCTACTTCAACCGGTAGCACTGCCTCCATACTATATACAAGTGAGAATGGGGTTGCCCCAGTGGACGTGCGTACCGACGTTCGATACCCATGCAAAGCAAATGGTAACATTTCATGCCAATCTTTGTACGTGACAACCATCTTCTGCACAATCTTCTTGATATTTTTGTTGGCCGCTTCGACCGCGCCATTCATCTTTGGGCGGTACGGAGAAGAATTGTGATGTTCGATTTTGAAGTCCCGGCATAACTCAGCCATCATCTTATTGTTCAAATTAGAACCATTATCAGTAATGATTCTTTCGGGAACTCCATATCTACAAATGATATCCCGTTTTAAGAAACGAGCGACCACTTGTTTTGTAACATTGGCATAGGATGCGGCTTCAACCCATTTGGTGAAGTAATCAATTGCCACCAAGATGAAACGATGGCCATTGGAAGCTGTAGGCTCAATCTTTCCGATCATATCAATGCCCCACATGGCAAACGGCCAAGGCGACGACATGATACTCAACGGATTTGGAGGCACATGCACCTTGTCTGCATAGATCTGGCATTTATGGCATTTGCGGGCATATTTGCAACAATCTGACTCCATAGTCAACCAATAATATCCCGACCTTAACAACTTTTTAGCCATTGCCTACCCTCCGGCATGGGTACCGAAAGAGCCTTCGTGCACTTCAATCATCAACAAGTCTGCTTCACGTCTATCCACACATCTAAGCAGGACCGTGTCAAAATTTCTTTTATACAGCACGCCATCTTTATTCAAGAAGAAACTACCAGCTAACCTTCTCAACGTCTTCCTGTCTTTGGACGATGCCCCGGGCGGGTACTCTTGACTTTTTAAGAAACACTTAATGTCATAAAAGCATGGCTTGTCATCAGACGCTGCATCGACCGCAAACACAAATGCTGGTCTGTCAAGGCGGGATACCTCAATCTTAGGTACATGGTTCCATCCTTGCACTTTGATCATGGAAGACAAAGTGGCCAAGGCATCCACGAACCTATTCTCATCTCGAGGAATATGGTACAGTTTCACTGTTGTGAAAAATGTCAGCAATCTCCTCGTATAATCTCTATACGGCACTAGATTTGCTTGGTGCGTGTACCAACTCCCTTTCACTTGATTGATTACCAAAGCTGAATCACCGAATATATCAAGGGTTTTAATCCGTAGATTAATCGCCTCCTCGATCCCCATTATACAAGCTTCGTACTCTGCTTCATTGTTGGTGCATCCGAAAGTTATTCGTGCAGTGAAAGGCATATAAACACCTTCCGGCGTGATAAGAACTGCTCCAACTCCGCACCCATTCATATTGACAGCCCCATCAAACATCAGACTCCATTTGGATTCAGGGTCTGGCCCCTCCTCCGGGAGTGGTTCCTCACAGTCTTTAGCTTTGAGAAACATGATGTCTTCATCAGGGAAGTCAAATTTCATGGGTTGGTAATCATCAATCGGCTGTTGCGCAAGATAGTCAGACAAAATACTTCCTTTGATGGCCTTTTGTGAAGTGTACTGAATGTCATACTCTGTCAAGACCATTTGCCACCGTGCAACTCTGCCTGTCAATGCTGGTTTCTCGAAAATGTACTTGATAGGATCCATTTTTGAAATCAACAAGGTTGTGTGCCTAACCATATATTGCCTCAATCGCTTAGCGGCCCATGCAAGCGCACAACATGTCTTTTCAAGCATTGAGTATCGGGACTCACAATCATTGAACTTTTTGCTCAGGTAGTAAATAGCATGCTCCTTCCTACCTGTCTCGTCATGTTGACCGAGAACACAACCCATGGAACCTTCAAGCACTGTCAGATACATTATCAGCGGTCTCCCTTCAACTGGAGGCATTAGAATCGGAGGTTCCTGCAAGTATTCTTTTATCTTATCGAATGCCAATTGGCAATCGTCATTCCACCTGACCGTTTGATCTTTCCTTAACAATTTAAATATTGGCTCACACGTGGCTGTTAGGTGAGATATGAACCTTGCAATGTAGTTCAATCTACCCAAGAAACCACGAACCTCTTTTTCTGTTCTCGGTTCAGGCATTTCTTGTATTGCTTTCACCTTGGCAGGATCAACCTCGATTCCTCTTTCGCTCACAATGAAACCCAGTAACTTTCCAGAACGTACCCCAAACGTGCACTTGTTTGGATTTAATCTCAGACGGAACTTTCTCAACCTTTCAAACAGCTTTTTCAGGTTAATCAGATGTTCCTCTTCTGTTCTCGACTTGGCAATCATATCATCTACATAACATTCGATCTCCTTATGAATCAAGTCATGAAACAATGTCACCATCGCCCGCTGGTACGTTGCCCCTGCGTTTTTCAACCCAAAAGGCATTACTTTATAACAATATGTACCCCACGGAGTAATGAACGTGGTCTTCTCCATATCTTCAGGTGCCATCTTGATCTGGTTGTACCCGGAGAACCCGTCCATAAAGGAGAACACTGAAAATTGAGCTGTATTATCGACCAGCACATCAATATGAGGTAGTGGAAAATCATCTTTCGGGCTAGCTTTATTAAGATCTCGATAATCCACACACATTCTCACTTTTCCATCTTTCTTCGGTACTGGCACGATGTTGGCTACCCACGGAGGATACTTTGTCACAGCAAGAAAACCAGCATCCCACTGCTTCTGGACTTCCTCCTTAATCTTTAAAGCCATGTCGGGGTGAGTCCGACGAAGTTTCTGCTTGACTGGCGGACATTCTTCTCTCAATGGTAGCCTGTGCACGACAATATCCGTATCCAACCCCGGCATGTCTTGATACGACCAAGCGAAGACGTCAACATACTCGCGCAACATTTCCGTCAAAGTTTGCTTCACATCTGCTTGCAAGCTGGCACCAATCCTGATCTCTTTTTTGGCGTCCTTGGTACCAATATTGATGATGTCTACAGTCTCCTGATGAGGCTGGATGACCCTTTCCTCTTGTTTCAACAATCTGGCCAGTTCTTCAGGGAGTTCACAATCTTTCTCATCCCCTTCTTCGGCTTGATAAATCGGATTGTCAAAGTCATACATAGCCATATCAAAATCGTTATCAGTGGTATCCGGAGGATCAAGTCTGCATGAACGGGTTCATGCCTTATTTTAGAATTTATTTTTAAGCAAAACAAAAGAAAATGAAACATTGCCATTGTTATTTTTTTTTTGTGCAAAAATAAAAACTGAAAGACAGAGAACAAAATTTGATCGCAAAACGTCCTTTATTAATGATTAAACATTGCCAATGCAACCATGGTGGCCCTACAAATGAATCTATACGCCTTGGGCAGAGCGCAAGATTTTGACATGCATTATGGTTAGAAAAAACAAAGAAAAATTACTCTGTTTGAAGAGTAACCCGGATGACTTCTTCAACGGACCAGTTTTGCACTTGTTGTCCCGGAGCATGAGGGCGTACCCAGTTGTCCAGGTCACAATTACTGTCAACACTATCCTCTGTGGCTGCACAAGACTGGTCCGTGTAGATAATTCCCCCACTATTGAAAGTAATGGGTCCCCTGCTCCCCGCCTCTGAAGTTGTAGAGGGATGATAACCAATACGAAATTTGTCTTCCTTCATTGGGGTCTCTATCAACCTGCCCCAACCTTGGGCGTTGCCTGCCCTGATGACTTCGACAGCTTGTTTGTAAGATGAAATGGAGGTACCAGCCCCAACTGGTACAGAAGAAGACTCAGGTGCATCTTCAATGTTGACTGCTTCAAATGATTGGCACAACATCTCATGAATTTCCCCATCCATTTCAATGTACTTGAACGTAGACAAATGACTCACAAAGATGTCTTCTTCCCCACACACTGTCACAACCTGCCCTTCAAACTCATACTTCAGCTTTTGATGTAGAGTAGAAGTAACAGCCCCGGCTCCGTGAATCCAAGGGCGTCCCAATAGGCAGCTATATGCAGGTTGTATGTCCATTACATGGAACGTGGATTTGAATACCTGTGGTCCAATTTGTACGGGCAATTCCACCTCACCAAACACAGATCGTCTAGTTCCATCGAATGCTCTGACCACCAATTCACTAGGCCTTAAGATCAAACCGTCAACTTCCAGCTTCATTAATGCCTTCTTGGGCAAGACATTGAGTGATGAACCAGTGTCTACCAGTACATGAGATAACACTGCGCCCTTACACTCCAGCGTGATATGCAAAGCCTTATTATGGTTTCTTCCTTCAACAGTCAAATCTCTACTTGTAAAGCCCAAGCCATGGCTAACATTAACATTGGAGATTACGCCCTCGAGCTGATTAACAGTAATTTCTTGTGGCACGTATGCACTCTTCAACACTTTCAACAACGCCTGCCGGTGCGCATCAGAGCACATCAATAGTGACAAGATTGAAATCTTTGAAGGGGTCTGATTCAGTTGGTCCACAATCTTATAATCGCTTTTCTTGATTATCTTCATAAATTCTTCCATTTCCTTATCAAAAGTAATCTTTGTCTCTGCTTCAGGTGTAGGCGCACTTTCAACCACCTGTTTACCCTTAGCCTTTGCTGCAGCTTCTACCTCCTTATCACTTCTCAAGGTTTGGGGAGCGAACAACCTTCCACTCCTTGTAAAGCCCCCTACACCCCCTACGTTATCAATATTTGGGCTGACTGATGACTCAACTTCCTGTTTTTTACCTTCGTAATATACATCTGCCCCATAGTGCCATGGGATAGCTTTCGTAGACGTGAACGGAATTGGCCCTGGCACCGTGATAGTGACAGGACTGGGCCCTTCTGGCGCAACACTCGCCACGGGAACTGCATTGACCGGCATTTGAATCTCAGCGGGAGTGTAATAGATGGTCACGGTTGATATCTCATCAGTGTCTTTCACGACTCTGTCGAACTGTAGACATCCTTCATCGATCAGATTCTGTAAACCCATCTTCAACTTATCACAGCCGTTCTCCTGATTCATACACTCAGAGCAATCTTGATTACAGCCCGGGAACACCTGTCCCTTCAATAAACGATCTTTTACAACCAACAAAGAAGTTTTCACTTGATGAACGTCTAACACCAAATTCAATTTCCTCCCATCTTCAATAGCGTACACATTTGCTGCACTATGATCAGGCATGGGATGCTGAGTAATATTAGGAGCGGGAGAGAAATTGATGGCTTTAGCATCAATCAAATCTTGTACTTTATGATGGAAAGCCCAGCATTTTTCAATGGAGTGTCCCTGAGCACCTGAGTGGAACTCACAACGAGCATTAGCATCGAAGTTAGGTGGCAGGTTTCCAGCAACCGGCGCTTTCATAGTACGGAGTTCTACCAACTTTAACTCGAGTAGCCGGGGCAACAGCGCGGCATAAGTCATAGGGAGAGGATCCATCTTACGATCCCTCTGTCTAGACCTTTGCTGGAAAAAAGGTTGTTGCTGTTGAACTTGTTGTTGGGGTTGTTGTTTCTGAACAGACGGTGTGGGGATTGTTACAGCATCTACCTGATAATAAGCTCGAGAACGCCCTCTACCTCGTCCTCTAAACACAGCATTCGTATCACCTTCTCTTCTTTTCTGGTTACTAGCAAACGGTTTCTTCGTCCCCGAAGAGCCAGCCCCACTCACATCCTGGATCTTTCCAAGCTTTAACAGACTTTCTATTCTTTCTCCCGTAATCACAATATCAGCAAACCCAGTTGACGGACAAGCAGCTAATCTATCCAGATAGGCCCCTTGCAAGGTGCCCATGAACATATCTGCCATTTCTCTGTCTGACAAGGGAGGTTGAACCTGGGCAGCCATTTCCCTCCACCTCTGTGCATATTCTTTGAAACTCTCCTTGGCATTTTGTGACAACCCCTGCAATTGGGTGCGGTTGGGCGCCATGTCAATATTATACTGGTATTGCTTCAGGAACGCTTCTGCCAGATCTTTCCAATTCTTCACAGCAGCTCTATTCAACTTCATGTACCAGGTTAAGGATGCCCCAGCCAGACTGTCCTGAAAATAGTGCATCCATAGCTTCTCGTCATCCGTATGGGCTGAAATCTTCCCAAAGTAAGCTTGAAGATGCGTTTGGGGACACGCATTGCCGTGATACTTATCAAAAGTGGGAGGTTTGAATTTAGGGGGAATTCTGACTCCTGAGACCAGCCCCAAGCTGGTAACATCAATACCCATAGAGTTCTTGCATTCTATGGCTCTGATCTTCTCTGCTAACTCATCATACCTTCGGTCCCCTTGATTACCCACATCAGCATCCAGCAGAGTAAATTGGTCTTCTAGAGCATCTTCAAGAGTAACACCAGCATGCCTACCATTTCCATTACCCCGATTGTTACCACCAGGAGGAGGGTTGCCACCGGGAGGAGGAATGCCATGTCCCTGTGAATTGTCATGCTGATCACCTTCGGGCCCATTGTCTGGACGCTCTACCAGAAGCCTCAATCTCTCCTGATTTTGCGCCATGCCAGTCATGAGGGTCATGAACTGGTCCATACGCGCCCTCATTTCCGCCAAATCACTTTGCACTTGATCCATGATTCTTACTTGATTCCTTCGCGTCGAATATCGGTGAATATGACTCTCCGCTATACTGCCTGAAACCAAATAAAGGTTAGAGTCCCTGCAACGAGTACCTGAAAAGCAAGTAACAAAAAATGCAAAATGATATGCAATGCCATGCAATGCCATGTTTGTCATTTCCGAGGTGCTTTATACCCTGATTCCAATCCAGCCACAGAAATCTGAAGACCAGAAATTGTGATATAAAGAGACGTGTCGTGGTCATGTGCTTGTGTGCAGCTATCTGATAAGGAATAATTCTGAATAAAACTTCTCATACTCATTCAACGAAGTATTCAAGTACATTTAAGAAAGGTTCAACCGCAAATGCAATACAAGGAAAAATGGATCCATCAACAAGCCTGATGGTAACCATTAACAACAAAATATAAGGAAAAGAACATCAGTCTGACAATTCCACACCCTTCAGCTTATCACTTGAGTATTTGATCTCCTCAAAAAGTATACGGGTACGCTGGTGATTCGGCTTTTCAATCATTTCTTTGATCAAGACATCCCTTTTCTCAAGAGCTTCAGTTAAAGAACCCATATGCAGCATCAGAGCCTCGTCATCACACACTCCTTTGTGTCTCTTTATGCCGACTTGCGTCTTGAGTATCTCCCTTTCTATCATGACTTCTTCAAGCTCTTTCTTGGTATTCCTCAGCTCACCTCTAGCTTCTTCTAGCTGTTCTTGACTCTTACCGAGGCTTTCCCGATACTTTCTCCTCTGCTCATGCGCCTTTTCAAGCTCTTCGTCCTTAATCTGCAACTGTTCCTGTAATTCAGCATTCTCTATCCTAACTTCGTCCCAAGCGTGCTGAAACTTTGTTAACTTTTCTTTGGTCTGTGCTAACGCCTGTTTGGTTTGCTTGTGGGCTTGAGTAGCATCATCAGCACCTTTACTAATCTTCCGGAAATGTTGGGCTCTTCCAGCAAAGTCTTTTTCTTTTGCAGTTAGGATTTGTTCAGCATCTTGGGTTTTCCGCTCCAGCTCTTTGTTGGCATGTAGAGCATTCTGAAGACGGCTACTCAACTCGGAATTCTCTCCTTGGAGCTTTTTGACCAAGGCTTGCAACTTGTCAACTTCTTCCACAGTAGCAGTGCTTCTTGCTTTCTCATTCTCCGGATACAAAAGGGGTGCCTTACCAAAAGGCAAGAGAAAATCTTCAACCCTTTTCTTCACCCACTCTTCATATGCTGGATAAACCCGGTTGTTAGGCTTTCCTAGAGTAACTTTCCCCTTTTTCAGTATGCTACCCCAGCTTTCAGAAGCTTTCTGTGCTGCTTCCCACCCATCTGATGTATGAAAATAGAGGGACTCCTCCACATCTCTCTTAATAGGCGGACCTGTCAGGGCATACCCAAATTGTCGAATGGCCAAAGAAGGATTGTAGTTAATCCCACCCAGTCTTCCTATCAGTGGAACGTTAGGGAACTTACCACAGCTGTGGATAATATTCTTGCCAATCAGCCCATGATCTACCCATACGATATCCTTGGCCACCAATCCCATTAAACGTTGTTTCCACTCTAGAGAATCTTTGGAATCCACAAAAGCCCCTGATTGTGGTAAACGACCTGCAAACCACTTATAGAACAAAGGTGCACAACAACGAATTATCCCTCCTCTTTTCTTTTCGTTTCGGTTGTACAACGAGTAGTGAAGATCTCCCAGTAGCGTTGGCACCGGGTTCTTCATCATGAATATTCGTATAGCGTCCGTATCAATGAAATCCGGCTCGTTGGGAAACAACACTATGCCGTATATACAAAGGGCTAGCAAAGCATTAAAAGCAAGCCAATTCTCGCCTTTAGCTGCTTCCTGGGCCTTCTTAATCAGATATTCCAGCTTGTAACCACGAATCTTTCCTTTGTTGGAGACATTGTCGCTTAACTCTGATTTGCTCAAATAAAGAGCACTAGCCACCTTTCCAAAGTCAAGATCCCCCACTGATCCAAAGAAAGGGGGCTCCTCCTTGATAGCAATCCCCAACATGTTGGAATACTCCTCCAGGGTAGGAACCAACACATAGTCTGGCAATACAAAACACCTCAGAGGCGGATCATAGAACTGCATCAACGTATGGAGACCTCTGGCTTCATAATCACTGACATTACGGACCATAGATAAAATCCACCCATATTTCTCTTCAAAAGCTTCTCGTACTGCAGGACTCGCCATTCCCTTCAGCATAACAATAGGGCCTAAAGTAGGCGTAAGGAACTTATAGCTGATGATATTCTTCCTCTCTTTAGTGTTCATCTTTGCAGGGACCTGATGACTGGAATCAAGGGTAATATATGCACCTGGAAATGAATAAACATGTATGTTAGGATATGATAATGCAATGCAAAGGGCAATGTGATCAGGTAATCAGGTGTCTGTGCTGAACTGTGAACGGTGTCAGTGTAGCTCTGAGACTAATATGGAACCATAGATAAGAACCATCTGAATACAATAGGATGAAACTTCCTTTTTGTGCAATGATGATAGAAAACCGGGTATGTAGGAGGTCATGGTTACCTGCAAACCTGTAAACAACTCGCCCTTCTCACATGTGGGTACTAGGATGTTCAATATCCCGGGCTCTCAGGTCGAGAAATGATGATACGTTCACCATTTCTGGTTTGGCATCATCATCAATCGAGGAGGCCTCAACTGATTCTCCAAAACAAAAAGGTCCTCAGCTTCTGGCACTGAGGTCGAGAAGCAATAGTACATTCATCCCTCAGGGTACAGTACTATCGCCAATCGAGGAGTGCCTCCGCTGATTCTCTTTCAAAAAGGGATGTCCTATAGCAAGTTCCCAACATTGGGTCCTCGGATCGAGAATGTGCAATGGGTTTGCCACAGAATGTGGTCTGCCACTATCACAACTCGGGAGGAGTGCCGCAACTGAGTCCTCGGGAATGGTCACCAGAGTCGACAGTTCCTCAAGAGAATAACCACTGGCCTGCATAACATGCAGTAGCAGAAAGCTCCTGATAGAACCTCGTCTGGTTGTGGGTCTCATGAACAACAATACGTGGTCACCACCACGCAAGCGTCATGACTATCCACTCTAATACCTATGTGTGTACTCAAGCCTTGGTAGTGGGCTTATCTCTCAGAACACCCATCCCGCCAAACAGAAAACAACACAGTCCAGTATAGCATAATATATCATGTGAAATGAAAATGCTAAAATGCGGTAAATACAGTAATGTACAGTAAAGCAGTAAGTAACCATACAATAAAACAGTAAATACAGCACAACAGTAAACACCCAATGAAAGAAAAACAAACAAGCGCTAGGATGGACTCGCTAAGGAAACCAGAGATTCTGGGCTCGTTCCCCAGCAGAGTCGCTAGCTGTCGCTCCCGGGATTTTCATCCAAGTACAAACGCGAAAGTGGCACCGAAACAGAGTCGCCAGCAATGTGTATTTATCCCATGAGAGGGAAAGGAAACACCGCATAAACCTGAAGGAAAGGAAAAGCATGGTCTTACGACCAAGAGAACTGGGTTCGGGAGTCGGTTACGCGCGGGGAAGGTATTAGCACCCCCAAGCGTCCATCGTACCCGATGGGATCCACGCTTGCTTGTCTCGATCAAAGGGTGTAGGAAAAGATACTGGAAAAGAACTGAAAGAAAGAAAGGAGAAAGAATGGAAAAGGAACAAGAAAAACAAATGTAGGGAAAATAAAAGAAGTGCTCGCATGGGCCCTACCCCACTGCCTACGTATCTCATCGGGAGCATGAGAATCAGAGCGACGTAGTTCCCCTCACTAGGGATGGATTGTTTGTGTTTTTTAGAGAACGGCTTACGTTCTAGCTCAGGTGTTGCAGGCTCGCTGGTCCGAGTGCGTTACCGTCTTGCAAGAGAACGAGTAGAAGCGCGTTCGTGCGTTGAGAATGAATGAGATGAGAAAAGAATTCCCGAAGGAAAGACGTTATTGTTTGTTTTTGCCTTTTAGAAGTTTTTTCCATTTATTTGCATATGACAGTGTATCTGAATCTTAGTCATTGGAATGTGTACATTCTCACATTCCAAGATGGAATGGGTAAGAAAGCACACTAAGAGTGAAGAAGACCTCCACACTTAGCTCCAATTGTCAAGGTTCAAACACACTAGCATACTTGTGTTTATTAAGTGTTTTTGTTAATTAAGAAATGAAGAAGTGTTTTTTATTATTTGCACCTTCAACAAGTATTGCATTTAAGTCCCTCATACAAGATCAAATGCTTAACACATTGACCCAAGATGGGCTATATGCTACACATTCTAAGATTACAAGAGAAGACCCCTTATAATCTTTTCTTTATATGAAAGGCCTAAATGCAATAAATGCCTACCTTTATTATATGTTTTGAATTTTCTTTGAGATGAGAAGATGAAAGACTCAAGAGAGGGTAAAGGTAAAAATCTATATGGACTAAGACTCAATCCTAATTGATTAGTTAAGGGAGTGATCCTAAAGTTTGTGAGGTTTCAACCTAAAGTCTAAAGAAAGAAAGAATTAAACAATTCACCTCTAAAGTAGAAGATGAATTGTAACTCACAAGGGGAAAGTGATGAGTTATTAAAAGAAAGCACATAAGTGCTTAACAAAACACAAAATGGAATTGTAAAAGAGAAAGGATAGAAGTTGAATGTGGATTCCTTATCCACACTCAATTGAAACTTACCAAAGCCCCTACATGGTTAGTAAACATGTATAAGAAGTATAAGAAGTAAAAGAACGTGTAATGCATCATGAAACTCAAAAGAATTAAATGAGAAAACAAATCCTAGAACCACAACCAGAATGAGCATCATATGGACAACAAGTGAATATCATCATACAAGTGCAAGTGAATAAGCAATAATCATCATCCATTAGCATTTAAACATGTCACAAAAAGAAGGGATGGATGAAAGATGGAAAGAAATGAAGAGGACATGCATAAATGGAACATGTAAATCAACAACCAGAATTGAAACTAAATTGAAGATGGTTTATAAACATCTCAAAAGTATTTATGAATCAACTTCAAGACATTCAAGAAGTAATATAAGAAGAATTGAAATGAAAGTTCAAAAAGAAAGTGCAAACAATACATGTTAATGATGCACAAAGTTCAAATTGAAATGAACATGTAAAGATGACCTATAATGTGTGTCAAAGACCTATAATATCATATGAATGGCTCATAACATATGCAAATGCTCATACAAATGTGCACAAAAGAATTCATGTAAACATGCACTAAAGTTGTAATGACATGCCATGGATTATACTTCCAATGTAATGCATCAAACAAAGACCAAATGGATTCATGAAAATTATGCCAGCATATTATTGGAATGCCTAGGTCAGAAATGCATCATACATCAAGATAGCATGTAAAAATTCAGAGCAAAATGACTTCAAACAAAGCAATTAGGTCAAATTGAAACATCATGCAAAGTGGTGCAAATATAGGCATCAAAACATGTAATAAAGTGAATCAATGTATTAGTGAATCAATGCAAAAAGAATCATGTCAAAACAGTTGGTAATGAGCAAGAACAAAATTAAACAAATTCATGTATCATGCTTAGAATGCATCTAAATGGAAATTCAAAGAAAATTATGGACCAGGGGTAAAAAGGTCATAAAATCAGAAAATAAAATCATCAAAAATTTCCTAAATGTCTTAATGATACTCATGAATTTTTGTGGAATTTTATGATGATGTTTGATATTTTTAAAAATCAATTATGAAACGTGTAGCAAAAATGAAAATAAAATATGAAATGCAATGTGAATGGGGTGCAAACATAGCAAATCCATAGTTCAATTCGTTTGGGCCTTAGAAGCGTGGGGTGTAAATAACAATCTGTCATAGGTCCAATTACGCGCAAAACACCATAGTAACCATGCACTCCAGTCAACAAAATTGACTCATCAATAGCCATTAGATCAAGTCAAGGTCAAGCCAAAGTCAAAGTACGCAGATCCAACACACGCGGATGAGGACACACACTCACTACCATGTACCATGCCACACAATGTTTAAGTAAATTCAGAAATGGTGCACATGATTTGCACGTGAATTTTAATGTGCTGTCAACTTTTGGACCACACGATCATGGAAAATGAATGGACAAGATTAAAACGTGCATAAACCCTAGTCATAACAGTCACCGGCCGGAGGGAACCTCCGGTCACCTTCTCCGGCCAACAGCCACCACCTGCAACTTTCGAACTTCACCAAAATGCACAAAACGTATATCAAAATGATGCTGAGCTCACGTACATCATGGATATGCTCATGAAATCCACAAAAAACACACACATAGCAAGAACAGAGGAGATCAATTTATGCCCTAGATTTTGCAACTAAGCCTTTAGAAGGCCTATCAACTAGCCGGTTGGAGTAAAGCTTCTATCAAGCTTAAAACAGCAAAAATAACTCAAAACTAAAGAGAATCGAATGAAGAAAAGTGAATGATGAAACCTGAAAATGTGGAGAACCTTGAGATGTTGAGAAGACCAGGGAAGAGCTTGATACTTTCAGCTTCTAGATTTCCACCTTTAGCAAAATAAATGCCTCTGACTCACGTATTGATGAAAGAATACCAAGATTGCAGTGAGGCTAAGCTTGCATAAATGGAGTTATTCTTGCTGTTCTTGATTCAATCACACTAAGCCATGAGGAATGAAATCACAATGAAGATGAAATCGTGGAGAGGAAGATGAGAAAAATCAGAGAGAGTGAGAGGAGAATTCTGAAGTGTTTTTGAGAGAATGTGGTTGAAAATGAAGTTGTGAGGTGAGATTTGGCTTTATAGTGTGAGTTAACCAAGGTTAAACTGAGTGAGGTTAACTGAGTCACAATGGTTTGAGTGAGTCATCCCTAACTAACTGAGTCAAGTTAGTTAGGGAGAGCAATGATATGGTGCAGCTAGTTTATGAAGAACTATGGTGGAGATGAAAATGAAATTCCAATGGCACGGCTATGTAGCATAAACTTATTCAGCAAGTTTCATTCTTTCCCTTCTCATGCATAATGAAGCACGTGACATGGTGAATGTAAAAAGTGTTTGGTTTAAAAGGGTAATGGATGGAGAGTGTGATCAAGCATGCGTGGGAATGTGACAATCAACAACATTCATTTCTGATTTTTTAGCAGCTTGGAATCAGTTGGAACATGGTGGTTTAAAGATGATTTTCCCTCTGCATTGTGAATGGTTTGAGAAGGTTTTGGGATCAAATGAAAGAGGGAATATCATGGAGCAATTTTGGTGTTGGACTTGAGTTGAAATGAGGTGTGCAAGAGGCTTGAAAATAGCTGTGAACATCAAAGTTTGGGGACTGTGTGGTAGGCGTGTGAAGTAGGTCATGGCATGGCAGTGGAATGCATGAAATTTCAACCTAATCAACCTAACTTGAGACCAAAATTTCTCCCTCATAAATGGATCAAATGGAATTTTGTCCAACATGAATGTTGAAGATGACACTACAAGGAACAACTTTGATGTTGAAAAGTTTTGCAAATGAAGCCTCTAACTATGAGAAAAATAGGTATACATTTGGCCCACCAAGTGTTTGAGAAAATGACTGCGCGCGTGCCCTGAAAATCTTGGTCATGACCTAATTTTGGACCTACTTTGCTCAAACTTTGATCAATCATATCTCACTCAATTTTTATCCAATGGAGATGTTCCACATATGGATGTGAAGCTTAAAACAAGATCTTTTGTTGTGGCCTGGTGGAATTTTCATTTGATGCTCCAAGTTTAAATGGCCTTGGTTCAAACTCTGGTGCAAAATGGCCAAAACTTGCTATTTTTAGTAACCCTTCTTCACCCAAAAATGGCAACTTTTTACATCTTGATTTTTTCATGATTCCTTTGGAGTTTCTTGATCAAATTTTGTACATTGGACATATGTAACCTGAATTTCATGATTTTGGGCTCAAAAAGTCAAGAGTTGACTTTTTCCTCTGATTATTTGACTTGGCCCCAATTTTCCTGATTTCTGATCTTTCTTCCAATTGAACCACTTCTAAAACCAATTGAGAGGCAATTTTCCATACACATACACTTAAGAACATGTAGGACCCCATGACATCAAGTTTTGTCCAAGAAATCAAAGATTCCCTGATTTACTGGGAAACCCTAGTTTTGGTGCCCACCTCCTAGGAGAAAAATGTGCAGTCTTCAATTTCCAATTCCTCAGAGTATGTTATGCATCCTCTTAAAGGGTGATGATATATGCCATTTGAGGATGATTTTGGATCAATGAACTATCTCTTTTGAGGGTTTTCCTTCATTTTTTGAACCTCTTGCATAGTGAAAGATGTAGCTTCAATCTCCCATTGATTCTCTCATTCTTGAGATTGTGGATGTTCCATTGAGATAGTATGAGACATGAAAGGCCTCTTGGCTTGCCTTGAGGAAACTTGATTTACCTTTTTGTGCCTTGAATGATCTCTTGATTGCCCACCTTCCACCTGATCACATGCCCTGATGGTAAGAAGGATGCCATGCTTCATTTTTCTATATTAAATGCAATGCAATGCTAATGAGATGGATATGATATGATAAATTATACTGCCATGCTATGATGCCAAAAGGGGAGAGCAAATTTTGGGGTATTACACCATGAACTTCTAAAATGATGATATGATGCCAGGAAGGATGCAAAAGATGCAGACAGACCAGACACCTAAAGGACAACAGAAAGAAAACACACACAAAAAACTTTGCCGGGGAAAGACGAAAGCTAGTATCCACAAGAAAAACTCACTGGGGATACAGGCTAACCAACGAAAGAGACTCACTGGGGAGAAGACCACAGACAATCTCCACTGGGGAAGAAAGATCCGGGGAGATAGACTACCGGGGACAAAACAAACCCACACTCTTCTTGGGCACGAAACCAGAAAGAAAAACCTGATCACAGAGATCAGCCTAAAAAGACAGAAAACTAAACAAAGACCTCCTGGGGATCTTATATTGAAGAGTTCAAAATGGGATCTTCGAGAAAAGCCAGGAAGACAGAGACAAACTATGCGCACCAGATAGGAGCCTTATAAGGTTGAAGAAATTTGTTCCAAGAAGCTTAGCTTAAAGCAAGTTTTCAAAAATCCAAGGTAAGGGTTCAATGTCCGACACGATTTTTAAACAAAAAGACAGTGCTTGACACGATTCAAACAAAGTCCCAGTTCAAGTTCGACACGATTCGAACAAGAACGGTTTTAAAACACGGGACAATGCTTGACACGATTCAAGCAAGGTCCAAGTTCAAGTTTGACATGATTCAAACGAGAACAATTTTAAAACAAGAGGCAGTGTTCAACACGATTCGAACAAAGACTCTGTTCAGGTTTGACACGATTCAAACAAGAATAAGTTTTAAAACAAGAAGACAATGCTTGACACGATTCAAACAAAGTCCAAGTTCAAGTTTGACACGATTCAAACGAGAACACACAAGACAATGCTTGACACGATTCAAACAAAGTCCAAGTTCAAGTTTGACACGATTCAAACAAGAACACACAAGAAAATGCTTGACACGATTCAAACAAAGTCCAAGTTCGAGTTTGACACGATTCAAACAAGAACACACAAGACAATGCTTGACACGGTTCAAACAAAGTCCAAGTTCAAGTTTGACACGATTCAAACAAGAACACACAAGACAATGCTTGACACGATTCAAACAAAGTCCAAGTTCGAGTTTGACACGATTCAAACAAGAACACACAAGACAATGCTTGACACGATTCAAACAAAGTCCAAGTTCCAGTTTGACACGATTCAAACAAGAACACACAAGACAATGCTTGACACGATTCAAACAAGGTCCAAGTTCAAGTTTGACACGATTCAAACGAGAACAACTTTACAAAATCTTTAAAGTTAAACTTCTTGGGGCAACAGCAAAAAGGTTTAAAGATTCAAATCTGGCGCGCAAAGGTTAAGACCAAACAAGCACGATACAAAGCAAACCGGGAATGTTTTTACTTCACTGGGGAAATAAAGACAGACACAAACAAAAGACCACAAGCAACACAAAGCACAAGGAGCGAAGATGCTAGGGAGATGATGCATATGCTTAGCTATCTGCTAGAAATGACGTGAACGCGCAAAACAGGAAAGAAGAAAGGAGAGCACAAGCCAACACTCTGAAACCCAAACATCAAGGATTACCGGGGCAATCTTCGTTTCACTGGAGATGGCAGATCCATGCCAAAAATACAGTACCGCTAATTCTTCTTGTACAAACTTGATTCCAAAACGTCTTAATTCCAGAGTAAAACTTAATTTATCTTTGCGTTTTCTTAGAAATTGCAACATTTCCGTTTTCAAAAAGATCAAGTGAAGATGACAAAGTTTTGTAAAATAAAGATGATAGTGTAGTAAACAAGAAGATGGTTCAAATGCTGATATTCATTGAAAAATGGCGACTTGCCAAATAGCAGAGTCCCATGAAATATTACAAATGCAACAAAATGGCAATTTAGCAAAGATTACATTGTATTGAATGACCTATAACCCTAATGACTAAGGACTCCAGTTGTAGCAGAACTTGAGCCTCCTTGGGGATTCCTGGATACCGGTGAGGTGTCCTTGTCTCAAGCATAATACTTCCACACCGAATCAGCATTCACAGGATGCGCAAGCTGTTCACCGTCCATAGTTGTAAGAATTAGAGACCCTCCTGAAAACACTGTCTTGACCACGAAAAGACCTTCATAATTGGGTGCCCATTTCCCACGGGCGTCTCTTTGCGACGGCATAATCTTCTTAAGTACCAATTCCCCTACTCGGAATTCCCGAGTGCGAACCCTTTTATCAAATGCTCTCTTCATCTTCTTCTGGTACAACTGGCCATGACACATGGCTGTCAGGCGCTTCTCATCAATTAGATTCAGCTGATTGTATCTCTCTTGAACCCATTCAGCTTCATCGAGCTTTGTTTCCATCAATATCCTCAGAGAAGGTATCTCAACTTCTATAGGGAGGACAACATCGATTCCATATACCAACGAAAAAGGGGTTGGCCCTGTTGATGTTCTGACGGACGTTCTATATCCATGTAGTGCATATGGCAACATCTCATGCCAATCCTTGTATGTTTTGACCATTTTCCGGAGAATCTTCTTGATATTCTTGTTTGCAGCTTCGACCGCTCCGTTCATCTTCGGACGATACGGTGAAGAGTTATGATTCTTAATCTTGAAGTCAACACACAACTCCTTCATGGTTTTGTTATTCAGATTAGTTCCGTTGTCCGTTATGATTATGCTCGGAATCCCATAACGACAAATGATGTTGTTCTTAATGAAGCGGGCAACTACTTGCTTAGTCACATTCGCATAAGAGGCGGCTTCCACCCACTTGGTAAAGTAATCTATAGCCAGCAAAATGAAGCGATGCCCATTAGACGCTTTAGGCTCAATTGCCCCAATCATATCGATGCCCCACATAGAGAACGACCAGGGTGATGATAGCACATTCAATGGAGTAGGAAGAACATGCATTTTGTCCGCATAAATCTAACATTTATGGCATTTTCTAGCGTACTAGATGCAATCAGTCTCCATAGTTAACCAATAGTATCCAGCCCTCAAAATTTTCCTAACCATGGCATATCCATTAGCGTGAGTGCCAAAAGCTCCTTCATGAATATCATGGATCAGTAGGTCTGCTTCTTTCTTATCGACACATCTTAAAAAAACCATACCATGATTCCTTTTGTACAGTACACCATTGCTGATGAAGAACTTGGCTGACAATCTTCGCAGAGTCTTCTTATCAAGAGCGGAAGCGTTGGCGGGATATTCTTGATTCTTTAGGATGTTCAAAATGTCATGAAACCAAGGTTTTCAGTCTGATTCTTCTTCAATGGACTGGCAGTAGGCGGGCTCAGTCCTCCTTCCAATACTGATTACTGGATATTCGTTGATAAGTCTAACTTGCCACATCGAAGCCAGTGTTGCTAAAGCATCAGCCACATGATTCTCAGTACGTGGCACATGGCGAAAAGGTATCTCATCAAAACACTTAATCAACTCCAAGGCATATGCCTGATAAGGGATAAGCTTCTCATCTTTTGTTTCCCACTCGCCTCTGATTTGATAAATGACTAAAGCAGAGTCACCCACCACCTCAAGAAAACAGATTCCAAGATCGATTGCAGCTTCCAAACCCAGAATGCATGCTTCATACTCAACAATATTATTCGTGCACCCAAAATCCAATCTAGCTGTAAAAGGGGTGTAGCCACCTTCAGGATTAATTATGACAACACCTACTTCATGCCCCTTGTAATTGGATGAACCGTCGAACATCATCTTCCACCTATACTCAGCCCTGGGATCTTCTTCAGAGTTTGACTCTTCACAATCTTTCACTGCCATAATATCCTCGTCTGAGAAATCAAACTTGAGTGGTTCATAATCTTCAACTGGTTGATCGACAAGATATTCTGAAAGAACACTTCCTTTAATGGCCTTTTGAGTGACATACTGAATGTCATATTCAGATAATAACATGTGCCAGCGAGCAAGTCTACCCGTTTGAGCAGGTTTCTCGAAAATGTACTTTATCGGATCCATCTTGGAAATCAACAAGGTAGTATGACAAATCAGGTACTGTCTCAGACGTTTGGCGGCCCAAGCCAGAGTGCAACAAGTCTTTTCAAGTAGTGAGTAACGACTTTCACTATCTGCAAACTTCTTACTCAGATAATAAATTGCATCCTCTTTCCGGCCAGTCTCGTCATGCGGTCCCAAAACACAGCCCATAGATTCTTCCAAAATAGTCAAATGCATAAAGAGGGGTCTTCGAAGAACCAGAGGAACCAGAATAGGAGGTTCTTGGAGATAACTTTTGAGCTTCTCAAAAGCCTGTTGACATTCAGCATTCCATTATACTGGCTGATTCTTACGGAGTAATTTGAAGATTGGTGCACATATCGGAGTCATGTTGGAGATGAACCTGGAGATGTAATTCAAACGACCCAAAAATCCTCTGACTTGAGATTTAGTTTGTGGAGCTGGCATTTCTTGAATTGCTCGTACTTTATCTGGATCCACTTCAATGCGTTTCTGGCTGACAATGAAACCCAATAGCTTCCCTGATCTGACTCCAAAGGTATACTTTGCAGGGTTTAACCTCAACTGATACTTTCGAAGTATCCTAAACAATTTTAACAAGTGGTCTACGTGATCCTCCTCACTCTGTGATTTAGCTATCATATCGTCTACGTACACTTCGATCTCCTTGTGGATCATATCATGGAACAGGGTTACCATAGCTCTCTGGTAAGTTGCCCCGACACTCTTCAATCCAAAAGGCATAACCTTATAACAATAAGTACCCCACGGGGTGATGAAAGTAGTCTTGTCCATATCAGCTGGATCCATTCTAATCTGATTGTAGCCTGAAAAACCATCCATAAATGAGAACATTGCAAAAATAGCCGTGTTGTCTACCAACATATCGATATGTGGTAGAGGAAAATCATCCTTAGGACTAGCCTTGTTAAGATCCCTATAATCAATGCACATTCGTACCTTTCTATTCTTCTTCATATCTGGAACAATATTAGCCACCCACTCTGGATATTTGGAAACTGCTAAAAATCTGGCATCCAATTGTCTCTTATTTCATCTCGGATTTTGAGGGCCATGTCAGGATGACTTCTACGAAGCTTTTGTTTTACTGGGGAGCACTCAGGCTTAAGAGATAACCTATGGACCACAATATCTATATCTAAACCAGGCATGTCTTGTTAGGACCAAGCGAACACATCTGCATACTCCTCAAGGAGTGAAATCAACCGCTGTCTAATTTCTGGCTTCAACGACGCCCCAATCTTAACCTCTTTCTTCTCTTCCTCAGTGCCAAGATTGATGACATCCATCTGCTCTTCATGAGGCTAGAGATCTGTATACTGGTAATCACACATATCTGCTAGATCCTTGGGAACTTCATAATCTTCTTCCTCCTCAGCTTGATAGACAGGGGAGTCGAAGTCAATGGTAAGAGCAAGGTCATTGAATACAATAGGTTTATGATTCATTCTGCATAATAGAATGACTTATATTATTAAAATGCACAACAATTCAAGAACATGCGAGATGAAGATGTTTTTATTTTGAAAAGATTGCCGTTTTTTAGAAACGGAATGCAATAAAGTAAAGACAACGAGAGTTTTAGCAAAATGTCATTTCATTGATTAAGATATTGAAAACGGAGGCCCGTACAAAATAATCCACTAGCTTTGGGCAAGACTAGGGAAATGAAAACAACAAATCAAAAGAAGTTACTCTGGTTCTGGGTACACAGTTGGGATCTCAACAGACTCCCAATTGCTTAAAGCGCCCTCCTGGCAAAAAACCAAACGATCAATATCTTCCTCTTCTTCAGCACTTCCAATGATTGCGTGGACCTGATGTCCACCTCTGACAAATGTTTCCTGCACAGTCTTTATCTTCATCCTTCTTCTTCTTGTACTTGAAGCAACCTCATCTTCCGGAGTTGGTCTGTAACCCAACCCTTGGTGTCGGTCCCTCTTCTCAATATCGATAACTTCGCCCCAACCTGCAGGCACGCCTTCTTGAAGGGCAGACTGGATACTTTTATACGAAGCAAAGGATGGATACTTTGGTACCGCTGGCTTCTCATTGTCAATCATAACTGCATTAGCTATTTCCAGGGCTTGGAAAGAAGTCTCCAATGCGTCTTCATCAGCCTCGATGTAACGGAAGGACGACATATTACTAACCATCAAATCTTCTTCCCCATGCACAATGACCAACTTATCATCAATCACAAATTTCATTTTCTGATGTAGGGTTGAGGTGACAGCGCCAGCCTCATGGATCCAGGGCCTTCCTAGCAGACAACTATAGGCAGGATTAATATCTAAGACTTGAAACAGAACATTGAATTCCTGGGGACCAATCAAAACTGGTAACTCGATTTCTCCCATCACAGATCTACGTGAACCATCAAAAGTTTTGACAATTAATGACATGGGTCTCATTATTCCTCCTTGGTATGCCAACTTATCGAGAGTTCTCTTCGGTAAAACATTCAGAGAAGATCCTGTATCTACAAGGACTCTAGCCAACGTGTCCTCCTGGCATTTCATGGATATGTGTAGCGCAAGATTGTGTTTCCGACCCGCTTGGGTCAACTCTTCATCACTAAAGCTGAGTGTATTGCATGCGGTAATGTTAGCAACAACATGATCAAACTGCCCGACGGTAATATCCTGAGCTACAGGAGCCTGGGCCAATACTTTCTGCAGCGCTAATCGGTGGACTGGTGAATTAATCAACAGAGATAAAATGGAAATTTTTGACGGGGTTTAGTGGAGATGATCCACAATCCTGTAGTCACTTCTTTTTATTATTCTTAGAAATTCTTCGTCATCTTCTTTGGAGATTACTTCTTTACCTTTGTCATTGATAGGTACATGAATAACACCTTCTTTACTGGACACTTCTCTGTTCACAGGGGTACAAATCCTTCCACTCCTCATCATTCTCCCCATTCCTACTATGCTGGACACATTCTTCTCATCATCCCCCACCTCTTTCCTTGGGACTGGTTCTTCTATAACGACCCCCACCTCTTTCCTTGGGATCATTTCCTCCTTCTTCCCACCACCTGTAATGTCTTCGTAAATCCACGGTACCGCTTTGGTTCCTCTGAACCTGAATGGGACTGGTCTTGGGAAATTATTTCGCTTGGCATGATTAACAGGAGAACCAACTTCAGTCTTGTTAAATCTTGGAACTGATTGTTTAAACACGGGACTCACGGTACTTGCCCCTGGACTGTTGAACACCGGAACTACTGATATGTACTCTTCTTCGTCAGACACTGGCACTTGCCTTGGCAAATTGAACACTGGTTCAATCACTGCTACACTACTTTCTTTTCTGAAAACCTGTAGGAAACCTTCATTAATTAATTGCTGAATATCATCTTGAACTAACTGACATCCCTCACTACTACCACCACACTCTTCACAGCCCTCATGGCAAACTTTAACCAAACTGGCGCTAAATAGCCTGGCATGAAATGTTTTCAGGGGAGTTTTAGTCTTCGCTGCATCTGAGACTATCACTTCATCATTCTCGTCTTCGATAGCATTAGTTGACCCATGCAGTGGCAAGGGGTTACTCTTCACATTTGGCTGGTTATTAGCGAAAGACAGAATGTTTTTCTCTATCAGACTTTTCACTAGATTCTTTAATGCCAAACATCCTTCTAAATCATGACCCACCCCACCTTGATGGAAAGCACAAGTTGCATTGGGGTTATAGAGCTGCATAGACTTCTCAGACGGTGGCCTCAATGGCCTAGTAACAACTAACCCTTGTTCTACCAAAGAAGGATACAATGTGGTGTAGGTCATTGGTATGGGTGGAAAATTTGGTGTTACCGCCTGTCTCCTTTTAGGGGTATTTTGCTGTGGCGCTGGCCGCCTCTGCTGCTGGTAATTTTGATTTTGATTCCTCGGCCACTGCTGTTGATTCGGTGGCTGGGGAACAGGAACTTGTTGGTTCACCTGATGATTAAAAGTAGGTGTAACAGCCGCCACATAGTGTTGTTGTGCGAACTGCCATGGGTAAATCGTTTGTTGGGGAAAACTGGGACCTGGTTGTTGTTGAAAGAGAGATCGTTTCCATCTGGGACTCTGACTCTTTGACATAAAGCATTAGTCTCACGTTCTTTCTTCTTATGAAAATTACCCGGAGACTTCTTGACACTAGAACTAGTGGAGCTATTAGGTGAACTGGCTACTTTTCTGCTCTTCAAGCCCGCTTCTACATTCACACCAATGGCAATAATATCAGAAAAGTTGGCACCGATATTACTGATCATCTTCTCATAAAATTCAGGCTTTACGGTGTCCACAAACCAATCAGCTAATTCTTTTTCTGTCAACGGCGGTTCAACCTGTGAGGCTGTCTCCCTCCATCTTTGAGCGTACTCTTTGAACGACTCGGTATTCTTTTGAGTCATTGTCAGCAGTTGTCTACGATCTGGAGCTAGATCCAAATTATACTTATAATGTCTCACAAAGGCGTCCATCACATCTTGAAAACACTTGATCTGAGACTGGTCCAAACCCAGGTACCATTTTGCAGCGGCGCCCTTCAGGCTATCTTGGAAACAATGCACTAACAACTTATCGTTGTCCATGTACACAGCCATTCTTCGGAGATACATGACCAAATGTGCTTTGGGGCAAGTAGCACCGGAATACAATTCAAAACCTGGCAGCCTAAACTTCGGCAGAATTACCAGATCTGTTACTAAACACATGTCCTTGAGGTCAGTACTAAAGACATTACTGCCTTCCATAGCCTTCAATTTCCTCTGCATAACTTCCACACTCGCTCTCAACTTCTCATTACGATCATCCTCCTCCACAGATATATTCTCATAATCCAAATGATGTTGATTCTGAAATACAGGTTGGAACTGGGTAAGCACCACGGGCGGAGCATAAGTTGGAATAGCTTGCTGATTCTCACCAAACAATGGCACGGCTTGTTGTGTGGACTGAGGAGCTGTGGTTCGTATAAACTCAAATGGCATCCCTAGAGTAGGGTCCACAACAGGTATAACTGGCGGCTCTACAGTTGTAGCAACGACCTCTGAGACTACAATAGCCTGTGTATCCATCTTTGCTCGTATAACATGCAAAATGATCTGCCCCATTCCTACTCTCAATTCGTTGAGTTCGTCGTTCACTTGATCCAAATTCTCGCAATTCTCAGACATGCTTCTTCTTCAAGCCTGTGTCCAGGTGTTGTAACGATGTAGAGAGTTCAGGGTGACGGTTCTGAAGAAGACAAAACGACGATGAGACACGGAAGAATGCACATGCACATGCAAAGATGAGATGCAAATACAAGCTAAACCATCAAGAACTAAAAATTATTTGCAAACAGTGTAAACAATAGGATTACCAACAACATAAACTCCTTCCCATTGAAAGATAAAACGAGTGCTTACAAAAAAGAAACATTACAACCATTGTTCGAATTTCATTAAAGAAATACAACTTAAAACAGGATTACATCAATTGATCATAAAACAGGAAACCTAAAAGCTACATCTCTAAATGGGAGGACCCTTCGCCTTCGCTGATCCCTTTCATGATCTCCTTGATGCGCTGCTTGGTTCTGGCCTTCTCAATAGTCAACTCCCCCAACAACTCCATCCTCTTCTGCTTGGCACTCGCAGGTGTCTCGTAGTATGGAAACGGCTTCTTCATGCTGAGCGAAATCCCTTGCGCCCATTTCAAATGAGCTTCTGTGATGGGACCGGCAGTGGTCATCCTCTGCTGATTAATGTGGGACCATGCGTGCCCCATCTTGAGTTTGTCTTCAAATCCCTCTCCATACCCATAATAGATTAACTCCAGCTCCTTGGGATCTGGTTGCTCCTCAATGGGATGACCAAGTTGGCAACGAGTGAGCACCGGGTTGTAGTTGATGCACCCATTCCGTCCCATGAGCGGCACATTAGAATAGTCTCCACAGCTTACAATCAAAAGGGTCCCTCTTGGGTCTGAATCATACCACCTGATAGCAGAACGTTCAAGCTCCATCTGCTTCTTAGCCCAAAGGGCATTGTCTCTTACCTCCCAAAATGTTGGAGTTACAGGCAAATACGAAATGAACCACTTATAGAGCAGTGGAGCACAACAGATAATCACACCTTCTCCTTTCATGAATTGTGTGGTAACTGAGAAGTACATATCAGCTAATAGAGTAGGGACAGGGTTCTGACTCATAAATATTCAGATAGCCTGGACGTCGATGAAGTCTTCAACATTGGGAAACAGGAACAACCCATACACTAGCAGAGCAAAAATTGATTCAAACATTGCGCAGTCTCCCCTTTCTTGAAAGTGAAGAGCCTTTTCAATCAAAAACTGAGCTGGTAAACCACGGTACCCTTCTCTAGTAGTCATATTCTCTCGTATCTGCCTCTTTCGGATCCTCAACCCTGCAGTAATTTCCTTGTTAAGGAACTCCCCTTCCACACCAGAAAATGGAGGATAATGCTGAACTGGCAAACTCAACATAGCCGAATACTCCTCTATAGTTGGAACCAGCTGGAAATTAGGAAAAATGAAACAACGGTAGGTGGGATGATACAGTTGCACCAGGGTTTCCATAAATCCTTCCTTCACCTGTAGCTTCATTAGGGACAGAAGGTCTCCATACTTCTCGATGAAACTTAGCGGATCTTCAATTCTGCCTCCGATCTCTATCAGCTGCTCAACGTTAGGGATCAGGAAAGTAAAAGGCCAGTTTATCTTCTTGGTAGCCTCCATTCTCTACAAAGCCTGCAAAACAAAGTTTAGTATCTTGATAGTTTAGCGAAGATGCAAGATGCAATGCAGAGTTTCATGGAATTCAGACATTTTTGCAGAACATCGTGAAATATCAAAAGACCTCATTTTCATTAAAAATAGATTACAATAGTTAATACACTTTTGAGACTCATAGAAAGAAGCTAAATAAAAGCCTAGAAAGTCCTAAGGAGATTCTCCTAAGAGTCGTAGCTTGGGCCTTTTGTATTCTTTCTCCAACTGATCTCTTTCTGCAACAAGGTTATCGACAATCGTCTTCCAAGCTGTAGGCTGAACAAAAGAAGAACTTGGGCCTTCTTGGACCTTCCTTTTCTTATAAGAGGTCAGCTCTTCATCCTTGGCGCGCAGTTGTTTTCGAAGTTCAAAATTCTCTTCAACAACCGCCTGATACTTAAGTTTCCATGCTTCCTCTGATCGCTGGGTCTGTTTCAATGATATCTTTAATCCTCTTCTTTTGACATGAAGTATAGAATAGGCTCTTCTTTCATAGGAATTGGTTCCTCCCTCTTGTATGGCATCTTCAATTCAATGGCCCTCTTGCGAACCCACTGAAGATATGGCTCCAAAGAAACACAATTGGGTTTTCCCAAGGAGCTACTTCCTCTTTTACACTTGCTACCCCAGGCTTTTAAGATTAGATCCCTTTGTTCTTCATTCTTATCATACTCTGCAAAATAAATTCCCTCTACATGAATGCTCAGAGGTTTATCCTTCAAAGGATATCCCAATTGACGACGTGCCAACACCGGATTGTAACTGATTCCACCTTTGATGCCAAGAAGAGGTATATTGTTATACTGGCCACAACTGTCTGTTATTGAGATTTTATCGTACACTCGATTGTACCAGTCAATGTCTGCGTGAGAAAGGGCCATAATCTTCTTAGACCACCATCCTTTCTTAGGATCCCAGAATGCGCCTTTCTTCGGTAGGTGTGAAACAAACCACCTATATAACACAAGGATACAGCAAGTGATTTGTCCATTACCCTGGGCATTTCTCGTATGGACTGAGTGATAGGCTTCAGCAAGTAAGGTAGGTACAGGATTCAGCTTCAGGAAAATCTTGATGGTATTTAGATCCACGAAGTTGTCAAAGTTCGGGAACAGGAAGAGTCCATAGATGAGTAGAGCAAAAACAACTTCAAAGGCGACCTTGTTGGAGTGCTTAGCGAAGTAATAAGCTTTTTCAAACAGAAACTTGGCAGTCAACCCAAAAATTCCTCCCTTGGAGATTAAGTTGTTTTTGATGTCAACTAATCCCAAGTGAGTCTCCTTAGCTATCTCTTCCTCTTTTGGATCTATGTTGAAAATTGGGAACGGAGAATCATCCTTGACGGGTAAACCAACTATCTGGGAATATTCTTCAAGTGTAGGCAAGAGCTGATAATCGGGAAAGGTGAAACAATGATACTTTGGGTCATAGAACTGAAGCAAAGTTGAAAGGAGTCCTTCATCAACACTTTTCTTCAACAATATCCATAAATTCCCATATCTGTCTTTGAATCCTTTAGGGTCCGTTAGCAAATCTCCCAATCTCCTTAGGTCATCCAATCTAGGTCTCTTGAAAGTGTATTTCACAGTTTTCCTCCTTGTCTCATCCTTGATATCTCTGTGACATTTCACAAAAGAAGTATGAGTTCCATGAAACTGATATGCATATGCTTATGCTATATGGATGCAACAAACACAAACATATAAACACAAGCACACAAAGGTTTAATTTAAAAGCATGAAGTCAAGGTTCACCCTCCCATTGGTATGTACTATGGTTTTTACCTACCAAACAAGGTTCTAAGAGTTCCCAGAGTCCACAATCCATATTTCAGATTTTATCGACTTCCCAAATGACTTGGTAATCAACAAAATACTCAAGAGAATCTCGTCTGAGTGTAGTATCGTGTGACAACCATTACAGAAATAGACTCCATCATGGTCACCGCACTACATCTAAAAGGTTTAAGTACGGTTTAAAAACTATGGTTCTCAACCTCACTGGCACATACATTGAGAGTAGCACGCTTTCACGAAAAAGATCGTTCAACATGACTAAACTCTCAAGAGGGCCTAAGCTGAGTGATGGTGTCCCAAGTTAACTTTTTCAGGAATCGACTCCTTCAAAGCCTCCTTGAATATACCATCGTCCTATCATAAGTACACTCGAAATCCGGGTATAGGATTTGTCTCACTCATAGATATCATATCAACCTAAGGTAAACAGGATAATAAAGCAAAAACAAAGATACAAGTATATAAGAAAGTATGACATACATAAGCATATACAAATACATAAGCAAACATGAACAACATAAAACAAGATAGGCTTAACCCTCTTAGGAAAGGACCAGCAATAGGTCTAACAAATCCCCAGTGAAGTCGCCATTTCTGTTGCGGTGAAAATCGGATAACAAGCTATTAATTAACTTGCATCATATTTCTTTTACAACCAACTTTGATTTATCCAAAGGAAAGGTTCAAGATCGTTAAAAAACCTAAAGGGGGGAGAATCTAAGGTTCGGGGGTTGGTTACGCCTAGGGAAGGTATTAGCACCCTAAGTATCTGTAGTACTCTACAGGAACCTCTTGTTCTAATGTTATCTTATGTTTGCTAAAGGTTCTATGCTAAAGGTTGAAACCCTATGGGTTAGTATCTAAGTATACTCGACAAAGCATCGCACTTTGCGCCCACGTATCCTCGGGTGTAGTATCAGAGTATGCGTAGTTCTACTTCTACTGAATGATTGACTATGGTCAATATTCAGAGGGGAAATGAGTACAAGCTCATTGCAGAGTTTAAGAACTCTCTAAATCTAGTTGTAATGGTCCTATGTTATGTTTAGTTAGTAGGGGAAGTGATGATTCATTATGATGAATATCACTAAGAGTTTAAGAACTCCTTCCTAAAGCTAGTTGTGATTTCTATGGCTCTGATGAGGCCAAGAAATAAAGTTTTCTCCTAAGAGGTTGCTTAGGTTAAGGTGGGAGCTATGACTTTAAGAGTCAATGTTAATCACCTTCCTTTGGAATGTGGGGAAAATAACAGTTATAAGATAATATAACAATAGATAGAGACATGATAAAAGATAAAATATTTATAATATGATGAGATGAAAGCAACACAAGCATAAGGATGGCAAGATGCTTCATGATAAAGTATGGATAAGATGGACATGATCATTATAAGGGCATAGCAATATGTTTCAATCTTAAGGAAGACAAACATAAAGAACCCTCATAAGATAAAGAGAAAGATATTAATCAAAGATGATATTTAAAAAAAAAACATCAAAGTCAAATATATGATAAATCAAACATGGATGGATTAGTTCAAGACTTAAACAAACATTAGTGAAATAACACTCATAGGGTCAATAAAGATGCTCATAAATAAATGTTAACAATTAATCCAAAGGTGATAAACAATTAATAATTAATAATTAAAATTTAAAAGTTAACAATTAACAACTAAATTAAGACACAAATTAATAATAAAAAATTGAAATACAAATGGATTAACAATTAACAATTAGCATAAGGAGTTTAAAATTAAAATTAACACAACAGTTACAATTAAAATAAATTGCTAATTAAAAATAAAGATTAAAAATATTTTGGAGTTTTGGAATAAAGAAGAATATTTTAAGCAAAATAAAATAAATAAAATAAAAATGAAGTTTTTAAAATGAAAAGATTTGAAATTAAAAAAAAGTTGAAATAGAAACGCAGGGGGGGGGGGGTGCATTAGTAAAATGGACTAGTTAAGAAAAACAAAGGGATGAAATTGGTCTGAAAGGGGGGGGGGGGGTTGGAAATATCAAAAAGGGCGCAAGGCCCAGGAGGGAAAAAAAAGAACCAGGCGAAATAAAAAAAAAAGACCAAAAGGGTTGATCCGCAGGATTGAACCCAGGTCATGTGAGTGAAAGGTAAGGCAAGTGCATGTGTGTGACCGTTGGGACGGCGTGTACATCCGGTAAATGTACGCTTCAGTTACGTTATAAGCCAAACAAAACCATGAAAATGCATTTAATGGAGAAACACATGTGTGCTACTGAACGTGTAACATACATGATATCAATTGGTCATTGCTTATTTAAATTCGCTACAAAACAAAATCCAATACCAGCCAATCACACGCATGCATGACAACTAAAACATGCAGGAACTAAATACACCATCGTATTTCATTTGAAACCACAAAACACACATCAAACTTCCATCTCACATAAAAAACTCAATACATGACCAAACATTATGAAATAAAATGCTAAACTGAAGTACTCAGAACATAGAACACAATGAGGCCATAATTTAAACAAGTTAGTGACTCTCTCATGAGCGAAAAACAAAGGAAAACCACTGTTCCAAAACCAAAACTCAGTCCAAGAAAAGTGAGAAACCAACTTCTATTTCAAAACTGAACCAAACATACTTATCTCAAAACTTAACAACAACATATAGTAGGAGCAAGTTATAGCCCAGAAACTCATTCACATGATATATGAACAAACATCAATATTTAAAACTCAAAACATAACCAACAACAAACCAGCATATGCAAAACTCACATATTCTCAACCTGTCTTCTAAACATACTATCCTCAACACACAGCTGGTCATGAGTTGAAAGGTAACATCAATATACCACTCATAAACAAGATAAACAATAGTTCAAAGACCTCACAAAACCATACATGTGTCTGCAAAATCTAGCCATGATAAAAAATGCACAAGAACAACACAAACCTTAGCAGCATATTATCACATAAGTTAACACCTATCATGCATTCAAAGATCATCATCTTGGTGCTCATACGATCAAAGTCAAAACCATCCTTGAAATTCTGGTATCAGATGTGTGATGTTACGTGCGATGTCACAACAACACACTCTGCAAATGGACAATACAATAACAGCAATAAATCAACACAATGAATTGTTCACCCAGTTCGGTCTAACTACCAACGTCTGGGGGCTACCAAGCCAGGGATGAAGTTCACTACTTGTAGAATTAAATTACAGACTCAACAACCCAGTTGACAATCTCCTAATCTTAATTCCTACTAGTGACTTTCTACCTAAGAAACCACTTAGATATGAGAACACTACTCAATCCCTACAATTCAATCACACCTTGATTCTGCTTCACATCTTGATCAAGAACAGAAACTCTCTTGCTTAAAAGCTTTCGAGATATTACAACTCAAAACACCAATTCACACTAGAATGGTTTACAATACAAACATGAAGACTCAATCGACTCATAGTCTTTAGCTCTATTTCTTCGTTACTTTTCCTTCAGGAATGATGCGCATTAAATAGCTCTTTGAATTGGGCTTCGACCTGCTACAATATCTGATCTGATTTGTTGTTTAAAACTGAATCTTCAAAATAGATTTTCTCTCTTAAAATATTCTTAAATCTTCAGCCTTTAAACCTCCTACAAATCTGCATCAAATATCCATGCAACAGAGAATATCTATCCCAAGATATTCGCAACCAATGAGACTAACATCTCTCCATAACTCCAGCTAAAACGCAAACCCTAACAACATCACAAAACCTGATGTTATTAATTTTGTAGATCTAATGTCACAACATCGCATGTGACATCAGACATCCAACTTAACCACTTAACACAGCCCAGTGTTAAGACTCAATGTTGTGACATCACCCATGTGAGATCAAACATTGAACAGCTTCACAACTTAACACAGCCCAGTGTTAAGACACAATGTTGCAACATCACCACCTAGACTTCAACATTGAACAACCTTTGTTTTACCAAAATTCCAACCAATCCAAGAACTAACAATCTCTCCCTTTGGCTAATTTTGGCTAAAACAATCTCTGCACCTTCAGATACTTTAGCAGCGGAATAAAATTGAATAATTTTTTAAACTTCAAGCAGCAGCATCTTCAATAAAGGCTTCACTTCACACAAAACTCTGCTGCAGCAACAAAACTTCAACAGCTACAATCTTCAAACAGCTGCATATATTTCATCATTAGCAGCAATGAGCACTCCCCCTCAATGCAAAAACCAATATGCCAGTTGTTCAGCACTTACTCCCCCTCAATATCTGCACTTCTGTACTATAACATCAGCAATCAGCTACATCCTCAGCAGCATATTCCTTGACTTCATTCCTTAGCATATCAGAATATTTGACAACTCCAACCTCTTGGCTACTTCTCCCCCTTTTTAGCCACAATTTGACAACCATCAACCAAAAGCCCTACTAACTACAGTTAGTACTACCTTAGCTCTCATTGTTAGCCTCACAGTTAGCATAACAAATCATAGAGAAACATAAAGGGTGCATATACAGCACAATATTCAAATTACAAACCAAGCACAACAGTGCAGAATCAGAAACAAAATAACTAAAACTACTATCTAAAACAGTAAAAGATTTAATCATCTGAACTGAGACCATCATCATCTTTTTCATCTTCTTTTGAGCTGTCATTATCAGACTCATCTTTTTCTTCAACGGCACTTTCAATAGGAACATCATCAGCAACTTCTTTCTTACTTTCTTTTTCTGTCATCTTCAGAGTCATAAGTAATCTTTTAAACTTCTCCTTTCTTTCAGTGCTTACTCTGATGACTTCATCTAATTCTTTACAGGCTTCCTCCAGTTCAGAAATCAGATCAGTCTTTACATGAGTATGATGAGTAGATGTTGAGGCAGATATCTTGACATGATCAGCAACATGTTTTCCTTCAAACAACTTCTGATGAAAAGACAAGTCAGGCTTCCTTCTACAAACACTATCATACTGGTGAAGAATCCTAGGATGCCGAGACAGTATTATCCCACAAATGAGGGATGGAAATGCAATAGGAAATTTCACAGCTCTTGTTGCAGCATGCTTGATAGTCTGATTATAAATGTAAGAGCCATAATCAATTAGTCTCTTTGTTCCAATGGCATAAACTAATTTGCCCAAACCAGTAGAAACAGAGGTCTTGTGGTTTGTAGGAACCCAGTTAACAACACCTATTCTATGAAGAAGAGCATATTTCACACTTAATAAACTTGCTTATAACTTCCCTTTTGAAGGCCAAACTTCTACCTGACCAGCTGTGATTTCTTTGCAGATAACATTATTAGAAACTTCTAATTCTCCATAAACTTCCTCACTTCTTCCTAAGTAGGCATTAATCACCTTAGGAGAGAACCAGACACACTTACCCCTAACAGTAACTCTTCTGAAAGTTAGGCTTTTGCTGTCATTAATAGACTCAGGGATATTCACTATAAATTCTCTGACCAGTCTATCATAGCAACTAGTCAATCCTGATATAGTCCTCATGAGACCAGCAAACTTAATTAGATCTACAATTTCAGTAGACTCTAAATCATCTGTAACTAGTTCTCTTTCCAGAGCTATCCTTCTCTGGCTCACACAATTCCACATGGATGCACTACTGGCACAGTGAAATGCGATGTCATCAGGAACTTGATCAGCAGCTCTGTTCCTCACAGGGTTGATGTCTTGAACATCACACTCTGAATCTGATTCTTCCCTGATTCTCCTCTTTTTGCCAGAAATGGCAACTTTGCTCCATGACTTGGGAGATCCTGCAACTGAAGTCTTTTTCTTATCCTTGACCATATTTTCATTAGGAAGTGACTCCACACCTTTCCCTTTCCTATCCTCCCTCCTTCTTGCTATCGCATTACCAATGATATCACTATCAAATGAGTCCTCAACATCTATAACCTCAACCTGATCCTTCCCTTTATAACTGTGACTTTTAACCCTAGGGGAAGATGTTCTGACATCAGGGATAACATCAGTATCTTTAAGATCTTCTTCTTTACTACCACCTTCAGCATCTTGAATCACAGACAAGGCCAGTCTATGAAGATTGGTGTCCTCACCTTGAGAGCCCACCTGTTCAGCAGGCATTTGCCTTAAAGGGACATAAATCCCTTTCACACGTATTCCTTTCTCAAGAATTTTGGTGGCAATCTACTCCAAATACATGTCCACATCATACTTCTCCTCAACAGCTTGAGAGGATGATGACCTAGTTTCAGTTTTATTCAACTTGGGTGAAGGTTTAGAGTTACCTAAATCTGGGAGAGCCATAGGAATGTGTTCTTTGTCAACATATTCTTTTTTCGATGAAACCCTAGTTCGTTCATGCGCATGTCTTTGATAATCACAGTTCTTGGATGAAGAAGACATCGTTCCTTTGTAACAGACTAGGTTTAGAGAAGATTTTTCTATTCTGTTGAGATTAAGGGAGATGAACAGTTGAGAAGAGAAGGCTTTGATGAATCTTGATATAGAATCAATATGGTAAGGCGCCTGATTTTGAGTACCTCTTAATAACCAATCACTGATTTTCTCCCTCCAAATTAAATTATCTTTTAAAAATTCACAATGATTCACATCAGAACTCATTAAAACTGATTGACCTTTCAGAATCCTTTCACACCTGATGTCATAGTCTGATGATATAACATCAACTTGAACATCATCAGTTGAATTAACTTCAAGAGGTATCCACTGATAGCAGTTATCTATGGATCTGGCACCCTTCATAACAACCTGATTTCGCTCATCAGCTACCACACACTCATCTTTGGTGTAGTTAAATGTGTAACCTTCATCACATAGCTGACTTATGCTAATCAGATTAGCATTCAACCCTTAGACAAGGACACACTAGCAAGAGTAAGATCATCGTGATTCTTCACTCTTCCAACTCCTTCTACTACTCCTTTTTCTCCATTGCCAAACACAACCTTATTTGCATGGCAAGGATTGAACTCCACCAAATGCTCCTTGGATCCAGTCATGTGCTTTGAACATCCACTGTCAAAGTACCATGCATCCATGGCAAAATGTCCATATGAGGTATGAGCCAATAGACATGTGACCTGAGCTTTAGGAACCCATTGTTTCACCACCTTGGGCCTGACCTTCTTCTGTCTGGGTTGAGGAGCAGAATTTGGATAACCATGAAGTTTGAAGCAAGAGGACTGCATATGTCCAAACCTGCCACAATAGTGTTGCACCCCAAAATTTGCCCTCATTACTTTACTACTAACTGGCTTATGTTTCATTGCATTTTTACATTATCATGTGTGCATATCATTGGGTCTTAGCATGGGGTCAAGGTGCCTGAGGCAAGGTCAAGAGGAGAAGATGTCCTTCAAAGGATCAAGCAAGAAAGTTCAAGTGGATCACTCTCTCCTAACTAGTGCATGAACTAGGGTTTTGAGATTCTTGGGTTTATTGCTTTAATGGGCAAGCTCCTTGGGTTTTTATCATCACCAAATGGCATATCTTATCTTTGTTGGAAAGGATACACATCATATTCAGAGAAATTTGGATTTGGAGACTGTGCTATTTCCTCCTAGACTGAGGGTACCAAAGCTAGGGTTTGCTATAAAGTCAGTTTATTTCTGATTTTTTGGGCAAGACTTAATTCTATGGTATTCCTTGGGTCCCCAAGTATCTAGGGATGGGAGGTTGTCCATCAGTTTGGTTCAGGAGAAGTTTAATTGACCAATGGATTGGAAATCAGGTGAATGGGGAAAAAGTCAACTATGGAATTTTGAGGTCCTCTCCAAGGTTTTTAAGGTCTCACATCCTCATATGGTCATCAAGAGTCAAGTTTCACACCATTTATCTGTGAGCAATCTTTTAAGTTTTGTATGATAGCAAATTGTGTGATAAATGCATATATAAATGCCTATGTGTTTGATGTGCATGTTATAAGATTAGTATGCATGTTTAGTTGGTACATATATGTGATTTTATACCTATACTATGCTTTAAAGACAATACAATTGATACATATCTTTATTGAAATCATAAAAACAATTTTCCTTATGTATGTATCGATCCATGTCTGTCTTGCATCGACACATTCCTCTGTTAAAATCACAAAAACGTGTTTGCTTCAGTATGGATCGATCCATACGAGTTTTGCATCGATACATGCCTCTTTGTTGTTAAGCCATGTATCGATTCATACGAAGATTGCATCGATACATGCTTCTTTGATGTTTCTGAAAATCATGCTATGTATCGATTCATTCGTATTATGTATCGATGCATGATTGAATTTACTTTCTGAAATTAAACAAAGTTACAGTATGCATCGATGCATATATCTGTGTGTCGACTCATGTATGTTATATACCTACCATGTATCGACTCATACGAGTTTCGTATCGATACATAAAGCTGTTTCTTTTTTCTAACCGTTTCTGTTTCACATATAAGAAGGTTTTGACAGTTCAGTTTGAGGTGTGAATTCGTAAGAGTGAAAATTGTGTAATCACAGCAAAAGCAAGTTTGGTGTGCATCAATTTTGTGAGAAGTTTTAGAGACCTGAAAGATACTTTATCTTCATCATCTTCTCAATCACTTTAATTCAAGAACACCAACACATAATCATTGTTGTTCTTCGGATTAAAGGATCATCGAGATAACGTTCAGTGGTACGATCAAGGATCTAGCTGAGTTGAAGATTCAAAGGGGGTTTCGAGGAAAAACCATCTGGTTTGTCCTTCAAGAACGGGTGTGTTCTTGAGGGTTTGTTAGTCACATTTGCAGAACATATTCAGCCGCAGCGTAGGGTTTGGAAATTTGGTAATTTCGCAAACAGGTCGTGGAACTGGTGAATTGTTTGTAATTCTTGCTAGGGAAATTCTTGATTAAGCTCAAATCAAGTGAAGGTTCATACAAGAGAAAGATCTTGGGGTTTAGATTTCTGGCTTTGTATTGTAACCTTGTAAACAACGAATTCAGCATTATTGATATAACAGGTCTCAATTTCAGTTTGAAATTGAGAGGGAGACGTACCCACACGCGAGGACGAATGTGGGGAACTTCCTTACCAAATCTCTGCGTATCATATTCTGTCCTTTACTCTCTTTACGTTTTCAACAATTTTGTGATTCATTTGGTGTATTGTGTCTTAACATTTCATGATACAATAGTGGTAAGAAAACTTTTATCAAATCACCATTATTGTTAATCATTGAACACATACACGCCAAGTGTTTGACAAAACTGTCAGCTGAGTTTTTGTTCATTGGAAGTAGTATTTGTATGATAAGTACATTTGATTCGATCCTAATCTGGTGTTAATAATCTTTGTCATCCTAATATAAATCCAGCATTAATTCGTGTGTCTGGTTTTCTAGTAGCTGGTCCAGAATAGACGGAAGTCGATTCGGGATTGTAGTTTTCCGCTAACTTTCAAAAACTCTGATAAGAAATTTTTTAAATCCTTGTGTTTCAAGGAGGTGATCTATTCACCCCCCCTCTCGATCACTAGCCACACCGTCTAACAAGTGGTATCAGAGCGTCGGTTCGCTGGTGCTTTGTGGCTGCTTGTAACGATATGGATTCTGAATCAAAGGGGGCGTATAATAGAGCGCCTGTTTTCAACGGTGAAAATTATGGCTACTGGAAAGACTGCATGCGAGTTCACATAAATTCTGTGGATAGGAATGTGTGGGCTGCCATTCAAAATGGTCCTTTTCAAATTACTATGAGAAATGAGGCTGGCGCCATAGTTCATAAACCAGAAGAGGATTACGATGAGAAAGATGAGAAAAAGTGGTCGTGTGATTGGAGAGCTCGAAATATGCTAATTTCAGCACTTGGTGCTGATGAGTATTATCGGGTATCCCATTGCACGACAGCTAAAGAAATGTGGGATGCTTTAGAAATTGCCCATGAGGGTACTACTGAAGTTAAACAGTCCCGTATTAACACACTTAATCAAGAGTTCGAGCTCTTTCTCATGAAACAAGGAGAGTCTATCTCTGACATGCAAAAAAGATTCGTTCATCTCATCAATCGTTTGAATGCACTTGGAAAATATATTTCCAATGAAATAACCACTAATAAAATTCTGAGATGTCTTAGAAGGGAATGGCAACCTAAAGTAACAGCTATTAAGGAAGCCAACTACCTCACGACGCTTACGATTACAACTTTATTTGGCAAGCTGGAAGAACATCAGCAAGAACGGGAAAGTCTTGAAATATTTGAGTACAAGAGTAAAAAGGAAAAGAATAAAAACAAAGAGAGTGAGAAGAAGCCAATAGCTCTTGTGGCCTCTAGCTCAAAGTCCTCACAAAAAGAGCAAAGTGACAATGATTCAAGTAGTGACGAAGATTCGGGTGATGAGGAAATGGGACTTTTTGTTAAGAGATATAATAGATTCATTCGAAAGAATGGAATCAAGCATTCCGACAAAAACTCATTAAGTTCCGAAGACAATCTATAGAGTCAAAACAGGAAGAGAATAAGAAGCATAGAGTAAAAGGATCTTGCTTTAATTGTGGTAAATCTGGACATTATAAGACAGAATGTCCTATGAGGAAAAAGGATAAAGGAAAAGCTTCACCAAAAAGGTTCAATAAACAAAGAAGAGCTTATATTGCGTGGGAAAGTGAGAGTGATTCATCAAGCTCACAAAATTCAAATGATAGTGATGAGACAACAAATCTGTGTCTTATGGCTCACACCAAAAATCAGTCCCACCACAAGAAGAAAATCAACGATAAGAAAGTAAGACAAGCCTACTATAGTAATTTTTCTTCTATGTCTTTTTCTGAACTGAAAATAGCTTTTGAAAAACTGCATAACGAAGCTGTATATGCTTTTAAAAGATTATCTTCCGATAAAAAAAATTTTTCATTCTTGGAAGGTAAAGTATACAAAGCTGAAAAAGATTTAGAAAGTTTGAAAGCTAGTATTGCAGAAAATTCAAAAGATATCAATATTAACGGATGTAGTAAAATTAGGTATTGTGAAGCTTGTCATATTTAGCAACAAGAGGTTAACACTCTTAAAGTCAAATTGGAAAAAGCTTTACAACCCAAGGTTACTTATGCCGTTGATTCTAGGTTGTTTAAGAAGTCATTAAATCCACCATATGCAAAATACTCTTTTATTCCAAAGGATTTAATGAACAAACATAAACAAATACATCATCATGGCTTATGTCATTATTGTTGTCTTGCTGGTCATACCATTGAAAAATGCAAGTTTAGGAGATTTCTTGTTCCTAAAGGCATTTATCAATGGAAGCCTAAAGGCAACCATGTTACCACTTACCCACATGGACCCAATGAAAATTGGGTACCTATTTCTCTCTTTTGATATTGTAGGATGAGTGTCTTGCATCCGTAGATAGAAGATGGTTTCTAGACAGCGGGTGCTCAAGGCACATGACGGGTGATATATCGCTTTTTATAGACTTCAAAGCAAAGAAGAAGGGATATGTTTCTTATGGAGACAATAACAAAGGAGCTATACTTGGCAAAGGTAGTGTAGGTAATCCCTCTACCACTACTATTTCTGATGTCCATCTAGTAGAGGGACTTAAACACAATTTGTTAAGTATTAGTCAATTGTGCGACAAGGGTTACAAGGTTTCTTTCACAAAAACTTGCTGCATAATTGAACTTACTGAACAAAATATTGTGTTTAAGGGTGTAAGAGTAAACAATATCTATATGCTTGATCTTTTTGATGTATCTTTAACAAGCACTAAGTGTCTAGTTGCCTTGAATGATGATTCTTGGCTTTGGCACAGACGTTTAGCGCATGTTAGTTTCGATTTGCTTAATAAGGTTGTATCCAAGGATCTAGTAGTCGGTCTTCCAAAAATAAAATTTTCAAAAGACCACCTATGTGACGCGTGCCAAATGGGAAAACAAACAAGGATCTCTTTTAAGTCCAAAAATGTAATTTCAACTTCACGACCCCTTGAGCTTCTCCATATGGATCTCTTTGGACCTTCTAGGACAAAGAGTCTAGGTGGAAATTATTATGGTTTCGTAATAGTTGATGACTATTCTAGATTTACATGGACTATATTCCTTCATAGCAAAGATGAAACTTTTTCCGCCTTTAAGAGTTTTGCAAAACTGTCCCAAAATAAAATGAATTCCAAAATAGTTACAATTCGAAGCGATCATGGAGGTGAATTTCAAAACCACCTCTATGATAAGTACTGTGATAAGTATGGTATTGAGCATAACTTTTTAGCTCCTCGAACTCCACAACAGATTGGCGTTGTGGAGCGGAAAATCGCGTTTTAGAGGAGTTGGCAAGAGCAATGCTAAATGAGGGTGGATTACCAAAATATTTTTGGGCTGATGCAATTAGTACAGCCTATTATGTTTTAAACAGGATTTTAATTCGTCCTATTTTAAATAAAACCCCTTATGAGCTTCTAAAAGGAAGAAAGCCAAACTTGTCACATCTTCACGTATTCGGTTGTAAGTGTTTTGTTTTGAATAATGGTAAAGAAAAACTTGGGAAGTTTGATGCAAAAGCGGATGAAGGTATCTTTCTTGGATACTCACAATCAAGTAAAGCATATAGAGTGTATAATAAGCGTTTACTTTCTGTTGAAGAATCTGTCCATGTTTCTTTTGATGAGTCTTATCCGAAAAATGTCGGAAAAGGTATTTCTTTTGATGACGCAGGTGTATCTACAGAAGACATACTCAAACAAGCTGTTTCAGAAATTGATCAGTCCAAAACAGAAGACAATGAGGAGGAGGAAGATACCAGTCATGTAAAAGATAAGGAAGAAGGGCAAGCTGAAGTGAATGACCTTCCACCAGCTTGGAGATCTTCGAAAGACCATCCTATTGACAACATTTTGGGAGACATTTCAAAGGGAGTAATGACTCGTTCTAGGATAAGTAATTTCTGTTCTCACTTCGCTTTTGTTTCTCAAGTAGAACCTAAAAATGCCAAAGAGGCCTTGATTGATGAATTTTGGCTAATGGCCATGCAAGAAGAGCTTAATCAATTTCAAAGAAATGACGTTTGGGAACTTGTTCCTCGTCCGCGAGATCATCATATCATAGGTACTAAATGGGTTTTTAAAAATAAGCTTGATGAAAACGGAGTGATAACTAGGAACAAAGCACGTTTAGTGGCACAAGGGTATAACCAAGAGGAGGGCATAGATTATGAGGAAACTTATGCTCCAGTTGCTCGCCTTGAAGCTATACGTCTCTTGCTTGCTTATGCGTGTTCTAAGAATTTTAAGCTTTACCAAATGGCCGTAAAGAGTGCATTTCTAAACGGTGTCTTAAATGAAGAGGTATACGTCTCACAACCTCCTGGTTTTGAGAATGCTGAATATCCAGATTATGTTTACAAATTAAAACGAGCTTTGTACGGTCTTAAGCAAGCCCCTCGGGTTTGGTATGAAAGACTTAGCAAATTTCTACTTTATCATGGATATTCAAGAGGTAAAGTGGATACCACTCTCTTCATTAAACACAAAGGAAAACACATTCTTTTAGTTCAAGTTTATGTAGACGATATAATTTTTGGTTCAACTAACATACACTTGGTCGAAGAGTTTTCAAATGTTATGCAGGGTGAATTTGAAATGAGTCTTATGGGGGAGCTAAATTACTTCCCCGGTCTCCAAATAAAGCAGCTTGATGAGGGTACAGCTGTGTGTCAAACAAAATACTGCAGAGAGCTGCTCAAGCGCTTTGGAATGAACGATTCAAAATCAATCGACACCCCTATGCCTACCAACGGGAATCTAGATAAAGATGAACACGGTAAGAGTGTAGATGTCAAAAGGTATAGAGGTATGATTGGGTCTCTCTTGTATCTTACTGCATCTAGACCTGACATCATGTTTAGTGTTTGTATGTGTGCACGATATCAATCAAATCCTAAGGAATCACACTTGAAAGCTGTTAAGCGTATATTTAGATATCTTCATGGAACATCTAAATATGGGCTTTGGTATTCCAAAGGAAACGATTGTAGCCTAGTAGGTTACTCCGATTCTGATTTTGCTGGCTGCAAATTAGATAGGAAAAGCACTAGTGGTACATGTCACTTATTTTCAAACTCTTTGGTAAGCTGGCATAGCAAAAAGGAGGTGTCTGTCGCATTGTCAACTGCTGAGGCTGAGTACGTTGCAGCCGGTAGTTGTTGCGCTCAGATTTTGTGGCTAAAGCAACAACTACAAGATTTCGATATTCAACTCAAACGTATTCCAATAAAATGTGATAACACAAGTGCTATAAATCTTACTAAAAATCCTGTTTTACACTCACGCACTAAACACATAGAGATTAGGCATCACTTTCTTCGCGATCATGTTGAAAAAGAGGACGTTGTATTTGAGCATGTTGATAATAAAAACCAACTTGCTGACATTTTTACTAAACCATTAGCAACGAAACTGTTCTTCAACATTCGTCATGAATTAGGGATTTTAGATCTCTCTTCATTGATGTCTTAAGCATGTTGGTTCTTATTGATATATGTCTCACCTTGTTTGTTGAGATTTGTTTTTAGACCTCATTCATACTTCATAAGGTTACAACAACAGAGGTAATATCATTCCTTTCTATATCTCTTTGGAACTATGTGATTAGTGTATGTTAGAACAAATTCTTTAAGATCGTTTATATGTATTCCATTGCATATGTTGTTTGAACATTAATGTTTGATTTGTGAATTATACTTGGGCATAATTGTCATGACATAATTCATATTGCATTAACTTAGAGCTCCTAACAGGTTTCTATACTCAACTGGTATTCAAAAATTTGTTAAAACTTAGTTTAGCATCAGTATGTATCGATGCAACAAGTGCATGTGTCGATACATTCTAGTTTCTGGTCGATGCATTCGTGCTATGAGTCGATTCATGTTTTTTTACTTCACATTTTTAAAACTTGCTTCAGTATGTGTCGATGCATCCGTGTTTTGTGTCAACACATAGGACATTTTAAAAACAATTAATTCGTGAAATGAATCGATCCATAACCCCTTGTATCGATGCATACTGATTGTTTTACAATAAATGCATTTTAATTCAGTATTGGATCGACACATCAGCCAAATTTATAGGTTTCATTCATTCACTCTAGACTCTTTCTTCCTCTCATACCCAAGCGGCTAACCCTAATTTCTTCAAACATCTTCATCTCCTAAACCCTAATTCACCTCCTAAACTCTTCTTCAATTCATCTTAACTCTTCTTCAATTCATCACCATGCCTCCAAGAACCATTCCTGCTAGACAAAGAGAAAGAGGAAAAGGAAAGGAACCTATTGGTACTTCTCATCAGTCTCCACCAACCCCAGAAATCCCTCCTAGTGCGCTAACTCTCCTTCATCCTGCCATTGCTGATGAGTTTGAGGCCTTTTTCAAGACAAGGTTAGTTATGAAACCACATGTCTTTAATAAAACTGATGCTTCCGCTCTGCATCTCAACGATATTGTTGATCTGTTGAATGTGCAAAAGTTTGGTACATTTTTGAGCATAAATGATGATTATCATGAGGACTTTATTCGCATCTTTTATGCTGGTCTACAATCTGGTAGAGGTTATATGTTCAAATGTTCGATTGGGACCAAAACTTATACTTTTGAAGCTGCTGATTGGGACAAAGTGTTTCAAATTCCTTTTGGGGTGCCTGGAATGAAGAACTGGCATGACCAGAGCTTTGATACTGACTTTAAAATAAAGGAATATGTTGCATCCATTTCAAAATTGGATAGACCTTTGGGTGAGTATGAACCACTCACATCTGGTATGATTACAAGCATACCTAGAATCCTTCACTGGATTGTCTCACACATTTTGCGTCCAAGATCCAGTGGTCATTCTAGGTTGGATAGACCAGATATTCATCTTGTGTATCTTCTTCAAAATAAGGTTTCATTGAATTGGCCAAACTACTTTGTGAAACGCATATTTCTTATGCGTAACAGTTCGAAGAATATTACACTTGGATATGCTGCTCAGATTATGAGAATCATAAAATACTGGAATATAGCCATACCTTTAGTACCTCTTATATCTCCCTCTTCTACTCAAGAGTTCAACACTGCCACATTATCTCATATGGGATACCGGTGGGATAAGGAGCGTAAATGTTTTTATTTTTTGGAAAGAGGATCCAAAACAAGGGTGTATAATTTTGATGTGCCTTCTGAACAAGTTTTTATGGCTGAAGAACAAATGGATGAAGAAATGAATGATGTCAACGAAGAGAATCAGCCTGAAGCAAATGCTAATGCTGGTTGGGGTGATTGGGTTCCACAAAGGTGGTCTCCAACAAATTATGAACCAGGTCCAACTGTTCCTCCGTTCTCTGGTGCTACTTCTTCTTCAACAGCTCCTGCATATTTGACTCAAATGTTTCAGCAAATGGAGCTTGCCAATCAAGCCCGTCATGAACAGGCGCTTGCTTGGCATAATCAACAAAATGAGTGGCATAAAGAGCACCGTGAGTGGCATGATGAGCACACACGGATGTATCACAATCAGCATTCTTGGCACATGGACTTGGTTAAATGGCATCAAGTTTTTTACAATGAAATGTCTGGTTTTATGGACGATTGCCGTGACAATCCTGGTATCATGGACAGGTTCAGAAGCGTTGAAGTTCAGAACCGGTTCAGGCAATATAGTTTCATGGGCCATAATCCTGATGAGATGCCTCCTCCGCCGCCTCCACCAAGTTTCAGAGATCCTGATAGAGCTGATGAGGAGTCCTGTGGAGGCCATAACCCTTTTTAAGCCATCATCATGTCATTTCATTGCATTTCATTTCATACTCATGTTGTTTAAGTTTCTTGGTTATATTGATCAAACTTTGTATGTTTTGGTATTGCTTATGTAATTCTAAGCACTTTGTTATACAGTTCAATGCTTATTCCTTTTATTTCTGTTTACTTGTGTTATTTTTGCACTTTCCTTGTCATTCTTTGTGAGTGATTGTTTTATGTTATGCTTCTTTCTTTGTGATTGTTAGCTTCAATATCAATTTTGCTATTTAGTGCAACATCATTCTAGCTTTGTGACTCTTTACACAGATTGTCTTTTTCTTCTTTTTGATGTTGACAAAGGGGGAGAAAAAAGAAAACAAGATGTTGACAGCCATGTACAAACTCAGGGGGAGTGTTCTATCACACATCTTGCAAATTTGCCATCATCAAAAAGGGGGAGTTTGTGAGCAATCTTTTAAGTTTTGTATGATAGCAAATTGTGTGATAAATGCATATATAAATGCCTATGTGTTTGATAGGGCATGTTATAAGATTAGTATGCATGTTTAGTTGGTACATATATGTGATTTTATACCTATACTATGCTTTAAAGACAATACAATTGATACATATCTTTATTGAAATCATAAAAACAATTTTCCTTATGTATGTATCGATCCATGTCTGTCTTGCATCGACACATTCCTCTGTTAAAATCACAAAAACGTGTTTGCTTCAGTATGGATCGATCCATACGAGTTTTGCATCGATACATGCCTCTTTGTTGTTAAGCCATGTATCGATTCATACGAAGTTTGCATCGATACATGCTTCTTTGATGTTTCTGAAATTTATGCTATGTATCGATTGATTCGTATTATGTATCGATGCATGATTGAATTTACTTTCTGAAATTAAACAAAGTTACAGTATGCATCAATGCATATATCTGTGTGTCGACTCATGTATGTTATATAACTATCATGTATCGACTCATACGAGTTTCGTATCGATACATAAAGTTGTTTCTTTTTTCTAACCGTTTCTGTTTCACATATAAGAAGGTTTTGACAGTTCAGTTTGAGGTGTGAATTCGTAAGAGTGAAAATTGTGTAATCACAGCAAATGCAAGTTTGGTGTGCATCAATTTTGTGAGCAGTTTTAGAGACCTGAAAGATACTTTATCTTCATCATCTTCTCAATCACTTTAATTCAAGAACATCAACACATAATCATTGTTGTTCTTCGGATTAAAGGATCATCGAGATAACGTTCAGTGGTACGATCAAGGATCTAGCTGAGTTGAAGATTCAAAGGGGTTTTCGAGGAAAAACCATATGGTTTATCCTTCAAGAACGGGTGTGTTCTTGAGGGTTTGTTAGTCACGTTTGCAGAACATATTCCGCCGCAGCGTAGGGTTTGGAAATTCGGTAATTTCGCAAACAGGTCGTGGAACCGGTGAATTGTTTGTAATTCTTGCAGGGGAAATTCTTGATTAAGCTCAAATCAAGTGAAGGTTCATGCAAGAGAAAGATCTTGGGGTTTAGATTTCTGGCTTTGTATTGTAACCTTGTAAACAACGAATTCAGCATTATTGATATAACAGGTCTCAATTTTAGTTTGAAATTGAGAGGGAGACGTACCCACACGCGAGGACGAAAGTGGGGAACTTCCTTACCAAATCTCTGCTTATCGTATTCTGTCCTTAACTCTCTTTACGTTTTCAACAATTTTGTGATTCATTTGGTGTATTGTGTCTTAACGTTTCATGATACAATAGTGGTAAGAAAACTTTTATCAAATCACCATTATTGTTAATCATTGAACACATACACGCCAAGTGTTTAACAAAACTGTCAGCAGAGTTTTTGTTCATTGGAAATAGTATTTGTATGATAAGTGCAGTTGATTCAATCCTAATCTGGTGTTAATAATCTTTGTCATCCTAATATAAATCCAGCATTAATTCGTGTGTCCGGTTTTCTAGTAGCTGGTACAGAATAGACGGAAGTCGATTCGGGATTGTAGTTTTCCGCTAACTTTCAAAAACTCTGATAAGAAATTTTTTAAATCCTTGTGTTTCAAGGAGGTGATCTATTCACCCCCCCCCCCTCTCGATCACTAGCCACACCGTCTAACATTATCAAAAATCAGGAGTTGGTGCAAAAGTTACTAAATATGGAAAGTGACCTATAATGAGAAGTTTCCATTTTTGGCAAGTTTTTACCCTTCATTCAACTTGACTTTTCACCATCAAGAAAGCTTTATATGGATTTTTCACCAACATGAAAGTTGAAGATCTTTTTCTCCTCTTTCCAACAAGTATTAGTGGGTCTCCATATCATTTGTGAAACTCAACTTATGGTCAAAAGAAGGCAAAGTGGTTTTTAGGGTTTCATTTTCACAACTTTTAGATTTTGGGACATATGGACCTATGATTAATTCCATTGCTTCAAGACATGTTCCAACATCCAAGAACCATCCCTAAGGAGCATTTTTGGCTTTTTAATCAAGTGGTTTCATGGGTTATTATTCACTTATTTTCCATTATGTCAAAAAGCCAAGTCATCAAAAAACTCATGAACCAATTGTTTCAAGGCCCAAATTCAATTGTGGTGTAATTAGCAATTCACATATGGGTGATCCATCATGGATTTCTTAAGTGTACATGCATGGAGAGAGGTGTAATTCACATTATGCAATTTTCCAAAATTATTCAAAAATCATTAAACAAAGAATTATCAAGGCCCAAATGATTATCAGTGGATTAAACCTAGCTATTTAAACTTACTCATGCTAGGGTTGAGGGCAGACACACGTGATATTTTGGAGAAAAAGAAAGTGAACCATAATTCTTGAATTCCTAGGATCTCTCAATCTACAAGGAGTTTCTTCAAAGTTCTTCCACAAACCTTCTCCTGGTGATCTCTAGAGTGCAACCCAAGCACCATTTGCAGCCAAAAGCAAGTACACGTGTGGAACCATCTCAGGTTAGTGTAGCGAGCGATTTTGGACGTGGTTCTTAAGCACAGGTCGCTCTCTGCGGTTGAGTTTACTACAGGTCGATTCATTTTTTATCCTATTGTAAGCTGAATAAGGAAGGGAAATAGATGTCTCCAATTAACCCTGCTTGCATACTGAGTTTAAACAGCGGTCTGTTAAGTTACGAATGCTACAATGTGGGGGGCCTTTGTACTGGTTATTTGTATTTTCGCCAATAAGACTTTCTTTCTTTTTATCTAGGCAAAGGGTTTCTGACAGGAAACAAGGATTAGGATGTTTTTTAAATTACTGCTTTTGAAATGGGATTTGGGTTTTTTGTTTAGTGTGCTCGCTAAGATCTTTTCTTTTGATCTTATGCCTACGTATTCCCGTTTACCGAAACAGGGAAATCAGAGCGTTTGTAGTTCCTCCTATTCTATGGGAGGAAATGGGGTTTTGGTGTCTTGTTCAAAGCCCAAGACGTGAAGCGAAAGGTAATTTGTATCTTATTCAAAGCCCAAGATGTGAAGCTGAAAGGTCTCGACTTTAGAGAGATTTTGTCGTCTCTAAAGAGGGGAGAAGGAGAATTACTTTAACTGGGATACGCGGATCTGAGCAATGCCATAATTTCCGAAGAAGGGGTTTTAACCTGAAGGAGAAGACTTTAACTCTATGTAGAGAGCAACGCCATCTTTCCTTAGGAATTCCTCATGCTAAAAGAAGGACAGTGGCATGGATGTAGATGATCCAGAGGCTTGCCGCTTACAGCGATTAGATGAAAGGGAAGGAGTTGTTGATGTTTGTGTACTGTGAACGAGGCACAGGTTTGATGCTAAAAGGTTGATTGGATCAACCAGTGGTTTTCTTATATAAAGTCTAAGAGGAGGCTAATTTCCGCTAGGGAAAATCATTATACAAAGCCTAAGAGGAGGCTATTTTGTGTCTCGTACAAAGCCCGGGAGAGAGGCTAGAAGGTTTTTGACTCCACAAGAGAATCTTTTATACTCAACAAGAGAGTGTTTTTGTATCTCGTATGAAGCCCGATATGGAGGTTGTTGCTTGTTTGTTTGGCTCAATAAGAACCATTTTGTATCTCGTATAAAGCCCGAGATGGAGGCGAAAAGGTTTTGACTCTACATGAGAGTCTTTGTATCTCATACGAAGCCCGAGACGGAGGCGAAAAGGTTTACTCCGCTGGGGAGAATCATTTGTACAAAGCCCAAGAGGAGGCTATTATGCTTGTGACTGTTTTAGTTAAGTGACCGGTCCAGTATATTGATTTTGAAAGAGAAAATCAGTTCTTATATGAGCAACACTGTACTAATGGGTTTGACCTGAGGATCGGGGCTGGTCCCTGTTCTTTAAGGAAAGGGGAAATCCAAAGGGTTTTGAGACTGTCCGAGTCTACGGGTTTCCTTCCTATCTAACGAAAGGGGTCACTTGAGAATGTCTTTGAGACTCAAGGAAAACAGACTGTCCAAGTCTGGAGTTTTATCTTTTGTACTATGCTTTGAGAAACAGTAGTAGACTCTTTGAAAGGACTGTTCTATGAAGATTGCTAAGTTCTGTTCCTATACCTCTAGGAGGTCGTCGGGACAATTTGTACGAAGCCCAAGAGGAGGCTGGAAGCTTTTAGGAAGCCGATCGGTCCTTGTACTAAGCCCAAGAGGAGGTTATCATTCCCGGAGGAAGAGATCATTATACGAAGCCTAAGAGGAGGCTGTGAATACTTCTAAGAAGCCGACGGGTCCTTGTACTAAGCCCAAGAGGAGGCGGGGTTGCTTATAGGAAGCCTGAGGGTCCTTGTACAATGCCCAAGAGGAGCCCGATGCTTTTGAGAAGCCCGTGGGTCCCCAAACCCCGAGAAATTCAAGGCAATGCTATTCACCGAGAATAGATCAAAGTCAGGAAAGTCCGAGAATTTGGAAGAAACTCAAAGATGCCATTCACAGAGAATACATTCATCTTTGGGAGTAGAGTTTCTTGACGATTCCTAAGGAGGACAACTGAAGAGAAGACTCTATCTGGTGCTCCTATTGGGGATCTAGGTGTCTATTTCTACGAATAAATGAAACAGCGTCACCTAGTTCTAGACGTAGTTGCCGGGGAAACTCTAATATCTATACTATTATTACACAGTTGATATGAGTTTATGAAAGAAGACTTACAGCGAAACAGCCCCACAATATAGTTATATGTATAGGAAAGCAGTAAATGAAAGCGTATAAACACTTACTCGGTTGTAGAGCTTCCATGCTATTTGGTTAGTTGTTCAACAAAGAAAGATTGAAAACAACAGTATATTCAAAATCAAAGGAGAAAGTGCTTTGCTAAAGAAAGATTTGGGGCTTACAGCTCGAGGAGAGGCCCAAGGTTTTACCTGTGATTTGTACAGAGGGTCTTATACAAGTGACTGTGGCCCAAAAAGTTTTTTGTACAAAGGGATGGGTCTTACACTCTCTCAAGAGGCCCAAAATAGTTTTAAAGAAGAAGAGTGGGGCTTATAACACGAGGGTAGGCCCAGTTGACTTTTTTACAAAATGGCGATCGCGCCGAGGTTTTCTTTTAATGCAATGGGACTTATACAATAAGCGAGGCCCAAAATGATTTTGGTTAAAAGGGGATTGGGTCTTACACTCTAATAGAGGCCCAAAGAGTTTTGAATGTGTCTTATAGCTCAAGGAGAGGCCCAGATCGTTTATTTTTTAAACGGGCGACGATCGTGCCGTTTACTTGTACAGAGGGACATATACAATGAATGAAACCCAAAAAGTTTTGTACAAGGGGGGATGGGTCTTACACTCTCTCAAGAGGCCCAAAAGTGTTTGACAAAGTTTGTTGAAAGGGAAAATCAACAAAACCCTAATTTCATCATTTTAAAATAATTATTTAATGAAAAATTAATTAAAATGATACAAAATCCCACATAAGTTTGAATAAACAACTTGTGATTTTGTTTTTAGGTTTGAAAAATGAGGTATAAATCACAAGAGATATTAAAACTCATTTGGTCTTGATTTTTCAACATGTATATTTATTTTTAAAATGGTTTAAAAAAAAATAAAAGGCATTTATTCACAAAAATACTAACTATATTAAATAAATATTATAAATCTAATTTTTTGTGGAAATAAGTATTTCAATATTTTTGTGATTTTTTGCAAAAAGAACCAATAAAAAATAATTAAAATTGAGTGAGTTATTAATATTACAAATAATTAACAAAACATGAAAATAATTGGAAAAATAGCAAAAATGTGAAAAATCACAAAATGGCATGGGTGGGATTTGAACCCACGACCTCAAGCATACAAGGCGCGCGCCTTACCACTGGGGTGGTGATACATCCATTGTTTAAACTGAACCAGCAAATTTACAAGGCATGGCTTGGTTTTGGCTTGCCCAAGGCAAGTTTTGGCTCAAAAACGTGAAGGTCATAACTTTCTCAATTCTTAATGGTTTGAGACAAAATTTATATGTATCTGGGCCAGAATTTCACAAGGAATGCAATGGTGGTGGTGGTTTTTTCATATCACACTCCCTCCTCAAAACCCGATAGTGGTTTCAAAAAGGACCTATAATTGCATTTTCTGTGCTACAACTCATTACAGGCATGAATTACATGATCAATTGGCACAAACACAACACATATGACATGTATGAGAGATGCATAATCAATGGACTTCAAATGCACACATGTTTTGGTGACTGCAAGTTGAGATGCTTACCCTCCTTTGAGCTTTTGGTGTTTTCTTTGCAATCTATCAACTCCCTTGCTTCAGATATGATTTTATGCTTTGAACAACCTCAAATGATCCCTTGGATGCTTTGAGGATTATTGGAATCAGCTGGTACCTGCAAAAACACAAACTGTCCCTTTCTTGCAAAAGGGGTTAAAAGTGACCAAAATAGCAACTCTCTCAAATGGTGTTCCAGATGTTGGGAACCATTTGGGACAGTTCAAGGATGATATTTGGAGTGTGTTTGAGGTTTTATCTGGTTTGGAAAGTGATTGAATCAAGACATGGCTTGAAAAATGCACAAAAGTACCATTTTGAGGTTTTGAGAGGTGACTTTGTGATGTTGTGATTACAGGTCACTTTTGATGGTTTGCACAGCTTACATATGATATATATGAGGTGTGTGTGTGATTGGTTTGAGTGGAATTGCTCTCTAGCTCAAAAACTCAGAATTACTTGCTTTTGAAGGCAAAATTGGAGTGAAAGAAGAGATTTTGAGGAAAGCATCTGTTTGATGGCTTTGGTGTACTCAAACTGAACACAAGTGAGCTCTATTTATAGTAGAGCAAGTTTATTTTGGCTGCAATAGTGAATGGCAACTGCAGCAGAGGTTTGGCCAATGTTGTCCAATGAGAAATCAAGTCTTCTCTAGCCATTGACTAGAGGTTAGGGCACAGGGCTGTGGTTCCCTTGGTATTGGATAAGTCTTGACTGATTTCAGATGAGAATGGCTCAGTCCATGCCACCTTGATGGTTCCATTGTATGCTTCATTCCAAATTTGGAGTCTTGTCCCTATTTTGGCAACTCTAGGTTCAACATGCTATTTCTTGTTCCTTGGACCTTGGAGGCTTGTCTCAGTGATTGTCCCCTTTGGATTCAATCCTCAGAGGTGTCCAAGTGGATAGGAGCATTTCAAATTGTCTGATTTTGGCAAATCGATCCAAAATGCAAATTCTGCCTTGCTTTGACAGATTTCAGCAAGGCAACTTGACAATGTTGTATCTCATGATGTAGGTTGAATTTGGCAATGTTCTTGGCCATTTTGGAAAGCCCTTACATGATACAACAACTGTTTGAACAAGTTTGGTTTTGATCTCTTTTGATTCCAAGTGAAAAATCCCCCTACATTTGGCAAAAAGTGAAGGCAAATTCTGACTTAGTGAAAATTTCACTAAGTGTTGGAAAAAGTGACATTTTCACTTTTCAGCCACTTTGATCACTCCATAACTCAAAATCCTTAATGAATTGGAATAACTTGTAGTTGAAGCTTTTGTAGATGATAATGAGGTATACAAATCAAGCTTTGGATGGAAAAATTTGGCCTTGTGGTTTAGGAGTTATGGTCCTCCAAAGTTGGTACCCTAGCCACTTTATTTTTAACTTAGAAAAATTTCTAAGTTTTTATGGTTACCCCTTTTACAAGTTATCTCACTTTTCTTGATTTTTCTTGATGAATGATGATTCAAATCATACATTAACATCATTTTTGGTTTAAAAATCCATTTTGGTGAAAAATCTCAAAAAGTCAAAGTTGACTTTTTGTGCACAGTTGACTTTTTGTCAGATGAATTCCAAACTATGCAATTCTCCAGGTAATCATGTCCTTGACCTAAATCAAACTTGATGAACATTTTCCATGGGTGTCATAGGGTATATTTATTCATGTATTAGGGTTTGGGAGCATGTCCAGGTCAAAAGTCAAAGTTACAGTTGACTTTTCTCGCGAAACCCTAATTGTGGTGCAGATGAAGTTGAGACTTGTTACTCACACTTCTTGGATCAATCCATTGTTACAAATGGATCAATATGGTATATTGGAGACCCTCAAATCTTCTCTTGAGGTCTTGGCTCATAGTTTGTCCCAAAAGTCAACTTAGGGGTGAATTAGGTCAAGAAACCCTAATTCCTGATTTTGGATGTATGCATCCCCTGAGGTCAAATTGACTTGATGAATGGGTCCATGAGGTTCCATGGAGTATATTAGGTTATGTTTTGGATCATTGGCTTGTGCCCAGATGAAATTTTTCATCTGGAGGCCCTGGGTGATCAAAACCCTAATTTGGTGACACTGGCGATCTGGAGGCTTGATCCACCTAGAAGGGAGCAGCATTGTGCTTAATCCTTGAAGTGGGAGTCCTTTTGATCCATTGTAGATGCTTGAGAGGTTAGACAAGTTGAAGATCAAGTCATTCCTTGATTGATCCTTTGTCTAAAACTCTGAGAGGGCTTGAAACCCTAATCCTGATTGCAGTCAATGCTCAACAATTCCTTGAGGAGATTGATGAGGCAAGATGGTTCATCCATATTGTGCTGATGATTTTCACAATGATGGGAAACTTTAGTGGTCAAAATTTGGGGTATGACAGTTAGTGTTGATTTTGATGATCGTGAAACTCATTTTTTAAGTATGCATATTGTTGTGTGATTGTCACTGATCATGCTGATGTAATTTTTGTGGTGTTTGGACGTGTATATTGCTTGCTATGTGAGTTTGAAGTTTTATGCCCTAAATTTGTTTCGCTCATTTTGGATTATTCATTTGTTGTTTGCAAATTTGGATGCCATGTTTGAATTCCTTGCATTTTTCTGGGTCGAATAGTGTATTCGCACGTGTTTTCTAGGCGAGTTTAGATTGCAGGTGACCGGAGTAGAGTGCCGGAACCCTAACTCCGGTGGCGGATGGAGAACCAGTCCGGCGAGGTGTCCAAGGTAGGAGATGCAATCCTGGCCCTTCATTCTCACGATCTAACGGCCACGATGCTGCCACATGTTTTTCCTTTTATTTTTTTTCTGATTTTTAATTATTGATTGTGTGTTTACCACCCCATCATAACTATTGTGCTCCACCATTTATGTTTTTTTATTTTGTTTACTTTTCATTTGAGTTGACCAACTTTGGACCGTGTGATGGATCGTGTGGACGAAGGAATGCCAACGCAATAATGAGGTGCATATTATGCACGTTTTTTTTAATTTTTATTTATGACCAATTGCATGCAGGTGCGTACACGTTAGTTAAGGTGATCTTTGCATCATGACCCTTCATCATTATTACTATTACTTTAGGTTGACTGAATAAGGCGCGTTGGATCAATCCCAAGGTAAGGAATCAGTCAACCAGTTGACTAAGGCCCATGCGTATTCCCCTTATTTTTTTATTTTTTTTCTGATTAATCATTGGGCTGGGCTGCTAAATGCACCCCCATCTTCAGCCCATGTCTCAATTCCAACGTGTTCTTTTACTTTCCACACCCCCTTGCATTTTATTTCATTTTTATTTTATTTTAATTATTATACTTCATTTTTAATTTTTAAAAATGCATAATCACATTAAAAAATCCCAATAAAATTCATGCATCATATTTATCATTTTATAAAATTTTTACAAATTTTATTTTTATTTTTATCTTATTTTTTATCATCTAAATTAAATATTTATTCAATTTCTTTTTGCATCACACATTTCATGCATATCTGAAATCGTTTATTTTATTTCTCTGCACCCATAAGACATTTTCCATCCGTTCTTTTTGCATCTACTAGGTGGCATATTAAAATGCATCAAAATATTTTTCTTTCATTTTTTAATTTTATTTCATATTGCATTTTGGCCCTCTTTTTTGCACAATGAACCCTACTCCGCACCTGAGCTTTGCCTGATTATTTGAATGACTAACATCTTGATTTTTTGCAGGAATTTTGATGTGTTGTTTGTCTCTGGTTGAGCAACTTTTATATTTAATTTGGTGATTTTAGAAGTTGTTTTACTATTTGTTTAATGGCTTTTTGCCTGAGACTTTCTTGTATGCGTATCTTTGATCCTGTCTGATTAGCTGTTTGAAAGACACTTGTGCCACTTGCTTTGGGGTTGTTTCTTTGATTTTTGGACTCATGTTTGGATTATTGTTTACCATGGTTTGGTTCTCATTTGCCTTGATACCACTTGTGCCTGTTTCTCACTAACCTTTTATGCAGGGACTAAGGTAAGTTCTTCAAGGGTATGGACAAGTATCCATGGTCACCCTTACTCTTTCCTTCTCTCATCTTTTTCCTTTAGGCTTAGGGTATTATCAAACCTCACTAACCATAGGTCACCCATGCATGATGACTTTAGGATTCATAGTCCCCTTTAGAGTTACCCTTGTGTCTTCTCTCTTCTCATCTCAAACTTTCTGAAAACACCTCATAAGAATAAGGTGTATTGCGCACGAGCCTTAAGCGTGGGGAATGAGAAATGAGGGGCTTCCTCTCATCTTTCTAGAGTGCTTAGCGAGCGTCCTGTCTTGGGATGATGCGTTTAGTATTCGCCCCTGTGCCCTAGACTTAGGTGCAATGCAACTTAAGAACTAACTTAAGCTACTTCTGTCCTAAAAAATACAAACCAACTTCAAACCTTTTTGTCCTTCGGGATTGTCAAACTAAAGGCTATTTTCGAAAAGGGAACGTTACCTTCCGTCTGAGTCGCAAACAGACATCGACCCTAACTGCCGAACGCGAACTTAACGTTGCTCATAAAAAACACAAAAAGAACTTGGTCCGAACTACGTTGACTCTGAATTCCCCATTGAGCAAAGGGGGTACGTAGGCCTAGGATGTCGACGTTTTAGTACAGCTATAGATGATAGTATAACTTACCCTTAGAATAGACAACAAGCGTGGATCCCATCGAGTACGATGGACGCATGAAGTGCTAGCACCTTCCCCTCGCGTAACCGACTCCCGAACCCAGGCTATGGTTGCGATGACCATTCCTTTCCCTCTTCCTCAGGTTTATGCGGTGTTCCCTTTCCCTCTCGTGGGATAAATTTACACGGATGGCGACTTTGTTTTTTCCGCGCCACTCTCACGTTTGTACCTGGATGAAAATCCTGGGAGCGACAGCTGGCGACTCTGCTGGGGACATAATGTCTGGTTGACCTATGTTGGTCCATCCCTAAGCGAGTCAATCCTAGCGCTTGCTTGTCTTTGGTCTCTTTGGGTGTTTTTTTTGCTTTATGTGTTGTGTTTTATTTTTATTTTTACCGCATTTTCTGCATTTCATTTTTTTATTACTGTCATGCTGCTGTGCTGTGCTGGCTGTCTTTGTTTTGCAGGTTGGGTGGGTCCGAGAGATAAGCCCAATACCCAGGCTTGAGTATACCCTAGGACTAGAGTGGAAAGTAGTGGGACCTACGTGCCCGCTTGGTACGTTTGTGTGTTCACGAAATTCACAACCAGACGAGGCTATCTTGGGACGCATTCTAACGTGTGTGTCTTGCGCATGTTGGGGTGTTGATCTAGAGAGCTGTCGACTCTGGTGACCGATCATCGAGGACCTTAGTGGAAACATCCCTCTTTAGTGGTGACAGTGGCTGACCACATCCTGTGGCAAACCCATTCGCACCCGAGGGCCCGCTTTGGAACTCGCATAGGATGGCCCCTACGTTTTGAAGAGAGTCAGTGGAGGCACTCCTCGATTGACGATAGTATTGTACCCCGAGGGATGAATGTACTATTGTTTCTCGACCTCAGTTACAAAGCTGAGGACCTTCTGCTTTGGAGAATCAGTTGAGGCCTCCTCGATTGATGATGAAGCTAAACCAGAAATGGTGAACGTATCATCATTTCTCGACCTGAGAGCCCGGGATACTGAACATCCTAGTACCCATATATGAGAGGGGATGGGTGTTTGCAGGTTTGCAAGTAACCGAAACCTTCAACCTACCCGGTTTTCTGGATTTCTCATCAATGTCTGATTATTTGGGTTCCTGTTTATCTCAGTGGTTCAGAATTCTTGTTTTCTGGGTTATGGTTCTCGTTCGGTTATCAGCACAGTACATCCAACAGTGTTGCCTTGACCCCATGTTTGCATAAGCATATCATCTTTCTTGCATTCTGACATGTTTGACATTTTGTAGGGCTTGCATCTTACTCTTGATTCCGGTTTTCTGAGGCTACCTTAGCATGGATGTCCAGAGAAAGAAGACTGTTGCTTATTTATTCCCAGATCCAACCTTGACACTGATTCACAAACTGATTAATATGGCTGGTCTTGGAGTTCGTACAGAGTTCGGTGGAGGGTAAGGGAGACTTCTGAAATTTGTCTACAACATCTCCAAGTATGAGAAGGATGCCATTCACACACTTCTTCAGTTTTATGATCCGTCTTTGCGTTGCTTCACTTTCCCGGACTACATCTTGGCTCCAACGTTGGAGGAGTTCTCATTTATTTTGGGAATCCCCATCAGGCATGATATAGTTTTCTTTTCTGAAGAACACCCCGGAGTAAAAGAAATGGCTGTTGCTCTTCATATTAGTGAGTCTGTTCTGAGCCGTAATATTGAAGAAAAACAAGGAGTTAAGGGTTTCTTATTGAAGTTCTTATTTGATCAAGCTTGCATACATGTCAAAGAGAAGAATTGGACTGCTTTCCAAGCTACTCTGGCTATGTGTATCTATGGGATTGTCCTGTTTCCGAATATTCCTGATCTGGTGGATATGCATGCTGTCAGAATCTTCATCTCAAAGAATCCTATACCTACCTTGCTAGGTGATGTGTATCACTCAGTCCACTACAAGAATGAGAATAGGCGTGGAAAAACTGTGAGTTGCTGCACACCGCTCTTAGCTACTTGGTCTCTGAGTCGTCTCCCCGAATCTGGCGCTTATGTTGATACGAAAGATTCTTTGAAGTGGTTAAAGAGGTTAATGGGCTTGACTGCTGACAACATTATTTGGATCAATCATGACTTGCTAGGAATGGAGATTATCTACAAATGCAGAGAATTCCCTAATGTATCCTTGATAGGGAGAAAATGGGGAATTAACTATAATCCCTCACTAGCTATCAGGCAGTTTGGTTATCCTTTGAAAGGACCACCCAAAGAGCGAGATGTCCGAGAGTCCTTATTCTTCAATGGTGTTGAGGATTAAGGGTTGATAAGGAAGGTTGTGAATGCTTGGAGACAGGTAACCAAGAAAGGTAAAATGTCATTCAGAAAATATAATAACCGGGCTTTCCCGTCCTATAAAGAGTGGATTAATAAGAGAGCAGAAGAGGAACTTTTTCCCTTCCCGGTGGAACCACCCTTGTATCCTTTGATGACCGAGCCTCCTACCACAGTGGAAATAGAGAAGTTCAACAAATTGTGGGCTGAAAAGGAAAGGCTGCGGGAAGAAAATAGTGAGCTGAAAAGAGAGATTTATCAGTGGAAGCATGAGCGGGGTGAAGCTGTTTATACCGCCAAGTTGAAGACAGAGCTTCTTGCTAAGGCAGAAAAAGAGCTAGCTGACATGGCCGCATCCAGACAAAGGATGAAAGAAGCTTTGGATGGTATCAGTAAGGTTCTCAAATCTAAGAAGGAGGAATTGGACGAGGCTTTGTTGAAAATTCACAGGTTCAATACGCACCGAGAAAATGCAATGGCCGAGAATAAACGAAAGGAAGATGGTTATCTAGCTCAGATTGATGAGTTGAAGTTGAAGCTTAAAAAGAAAGAAGCTGAGATCCTATCAGGAGTATTCCAGAAACAAGCAGTCCAAGATCGACTCAATAAAGCTATAGCCTCCATAGAGGAACTGAAGGTCCAAGCTGAAGTGAAGAGATCTAGACATGAGGGACCCAATATGGATGGTGTTTCTGGGGAAGACGCTTGGGAATTACATTGCCGATACTTGGATGGGATCATACACAGGAGAGACCTTCTCATTCAAGGATTAATTCAGAGACCAAAGCATCCCGACACCAGAAAGTTGTTCGAGGAAATTCAAGACTGGTGCAGAAAGCATAGTGGATGGGGAGGATTGACACTTGTAAACTTTGATGACATGCCATAGTTTTCTGTTTTTTTTCATTGTATGCGGATCACCACCAGGCTTGTTGGTTGGGACCTATGGTTTTTATATTCATACTTGTCATCCCGGATTCGTGATTGTTGACATTTGGCTTTTCTCTGGTTTTCTTAATATATGAGCAGAAGTCCCGTTCTATCTTATTATTAAACCAGAATCAAGGGGTGGATCGCCTTGTGAATTTTCAAACATGTCCATTTGCATTTACATACGCATAATCATTTTGCATAATCATTTTTCATAATCATTTTTCATAACAGGTGTTTATCGCCGGTATTCTTATCTTGTTCCAATCTCAGAATTGCAGACTTAACTCCTCAGGCCGTTCAAGAGTTGATCATGGAGCAAGTTCAAGCTAAGTTGAGGGAACTGCGAAACCAGATGGGGTAATTTGGGGAAGACATGCTCCAGGAGCAGAGGATGCTGAGGGAGGAGATCAATCAGATGAAGACTCAGATGGGTTTAATCATGGAGATTCTGAAAACAGTGTTGAAGAAGGAAGACAATCCTGTGCCCGCTTCCACAAGAGAGGTCCTTACTCGTCCCATCTCTTTGGGGTCTCCTCTAGACCATGGATTGCCTCGTGGATCCTCTCCACCGTCAGAGCTTTTTCATCAACAACCGTTTCTTGAGGGTCTTAATCCAGAAAAGCTTGAAGAGAAGTTTGATCAGATTCCGATGCCATATGCTCAGTTGCATCAACACTTGCTCAAGTTTCAGCTAATTGAATTGGTTGTTGCGGGACCTCCACACACCAAGTTTCGTATGTGTTCCAATGTCCATGATAGGTGTGAATTCCATTCAGGGGTACCTGGTTATAATGTTGAAGATTGTAAAATGCTCAAGTACAAAGTCCAAGAGCTCATTGATTCAGGGGCAATTAAGTTTACATCAGTTGGCACTGGTAAGCGAAGTGATGTTACTCCCAGTGTTGCAAAGGGACTGAGGACTCCTTATTTTGCCAAAGGATCCACCTCGCGTCAGGGATCTCTTCCACAACCCTTGTTTGTGCCTCAGCCAAGTGCAGAAAGGAAAGTGCAGGGCCAGACTGGGCGCCCAAATCAGCACCGACAACAGATTTATCAGCAACAGGGGCAACCGAGACCAAGAAGGCCCAACAGGATACTTGACCCTATTCTAATCCCTCATAGTCAGTTGTTTGCTCGTCTGCTCGAGAACTCTCTGATTCAAACAAGGAGTACCAGCCCGGTACTGTACCCTATTCCTCTGGATTATGACATGACTACTAGGTGCGAGTTCCACTCAGGAACGTTTGGGCATACGATTGATGAATGTAAGACATTCCAGCACAAGGTGCAAGACCTGGTAGACTCAGAGATCATTGTATTCACTGAAGATGACATGTACATCAACGGAAGCCTCCTTTCTCAAATGAACACCCAGTCTGCAAGTACATCCAGGAAGAATTAAGCTTCCTCAGCAATGGCAATCTTCAGCTTCTTTACTGCATTTTCATTTGTAGTTTTTTTTTTCATTTCTTGTTAAAGTATCGTATGTATGCAAGACTTGTTTGTTCTTTTATGATGATATTAATGCAATGAGTATGTTTTCCTTGAAGTAATCCATTCGTGTTCAGTCTTAAATTTTTTTATGCATTGCAATACCAATTTTCTTGTTTAGAGCTCTTGAGGGAGGATGACGAAATAAGAACGCAGGTTTCTAATGGTACGCTTTTGGATAGAACCCTATTGAGGATGTACATGCATTGTTTCAAACCCCTAAACACTGGAGATATATAGGAGATAGACCCTCGTTAACCCCTTTGAGCCTTGAAGTAGGAGTTTCTTTCGTACGAAAAACCCTCATACTTAACCCAGGGGCAGGGTAGGCGTCAGTTAGTTTGACCGAGCGTTCAAATTTCAAGGAGAGTGTGCATCCGAGGAACCATCACCTTCTATCCCACCGTCAAAAGGTCAAGAGATGCGAAACCACGATGGTCATCTATCAACAAACAATGAGTGAGGCAGTCACAACCCTTTCAAGCAAGTAAGACAACCAGTGTCACACGCTTTGTTCAAAAAGAGGAATAAAAAAGGAGAAAGCCCGCTAAGTCGAAACTTGAAAACAAGAGACTTAGGCAAAAGTTAGGGCATCCCGCTGGACTTCAAAATCGAAAAACTCAAAAGAGTCAGTCCAGGAAAAAGTTAGGGATCAAAAAAGAAAAAAGGCAAAAGAAAGAAGAAGCGAAAAGCATTACAAAAGAAAATCCTCTATAAGAACAAATTCGTGTGATCACAGACACAAAAGATAAAAAGGGGTGACTGCCATTCCAAAACCCACTTAGGTGCCAAACGATTAGTGGCATGGGTCCCTTAAAGATCGTAAACCTTTTGAGAGATGAACGTTTGTGTCAGACTAACTGAACATAGGACCGGAGAACATTACGAAGAGTGGGAGGGCACCGATAAATTTTAAGCCATAATTCCTTTTTCTAAAACCGTGAACCAGACCACGTTACAACCCTTAAAAGTCTTAATTGAAACAGGGTTTATTCCAAAAGCGTACTTCAATAGGATAGCGTTCCTGACTCCTAAAAGTTGTGCTAATAAGACTTGTTGGTATTGCATGTGCGCATTGTTTTGCCATTCAAAAATCAAGGTCGCATCCCAACTAGTGATTCGTTCACAGGGTTTTGCGACGTATTTGCAATAAACTTCAAGGTTAACATAAGTGTTGCATTAGGATTATCATTCTCATAAATAACTTGTTCTGTTTGCATACATGTGCCTAAACATCAATGGCAGCTTACACAGTGAACGTCAGTCAAGAAGCTTGATCCTGCCAAGTTGGGATGCTTGGAAATTCTAAAGGACAATCATAGTGGGGCAGGCTGCTCTCCCTAGTAAGTCGTGTTAAGATGTAGCCAATCTGGGGCAATCACGTCGAGAAATCTCTCCGAAATTCAGTTATTCTGGGGCATTCATTCTAAGATCAGGGGCAAAATTACTTCAAAGCCCATAGTGGGGCAGGCCACCTCTAGAGCATGGGAGATCGTCCACTCCTGAAGATGGTTAATTGAAAACACCTCCTCAAGGTTCAAGATGCTAAGGCAGAGTATTGTCAAGTCATTACGATCCCCTCCGAGGTAATGTACGTCATGGATTATGAAGACTGAGGCAGTTATGTCAAGATATGATAAATCTCTCCAAGAGTTTGAAGACCCTAGGGCAGTGCGAACGCCCGATCTTCTGTAAACTCCTCTTGAGATGAAAAGTTCAAAGAGCCGCTTATGACCATAAAGACAAGTCAGGTTGCAGGGCAACAAGATTGTACATCCCCAGCAATTGGCTCTCCCCTACATTGAGATTGCTCCTTCCCCAACAGGACAAAACTTTCCTCAGCAGAGCAGACATTCTCCAGCAGGAGGCTCAGGGAAGCATTTTCTCCGGATCAAGACGTTATTTCTCCACAGAATCAGGGTGTTCACTTCCCCATCCGGTCAGGAAGCGCACTTTCACCAACAATGTCATACTCTAATCCCCAGCGAGGCGGGAGTAAAAGTTATCCTCCCCATCAGCAGGCTAAGTTCAGCAGTATCCCCAAGCAGGATAGTATCATGGACTGTTCTCCCCAGCAGGTTCTGAGCCAATCTACAGTAACAGACTTTCGGTTCCGTTATTGGCACTCATTCTCAACTCCCCCAGCAAAGGAAAACTCTCAGGTTTTGGATGTTACCTCCAATGAAGGACAGGTGTGGCCTCCGGTGGTTCTCTCGGGGTTTCATCCCCAGCAAAAGTTATTGATGTGAAGAGTCGATCAGTATGACACTTCTCAGCAGGGTTCCTAGATTCAGAGGACAATTTATTTTTGTCATCCCCAGATGAATTGGTCTTTTCTCTCCGGCATTTATTTTGCTGGAGAGACCCTTGTTGCATATCATAAGCATTCGCATCGCATCCTCAAACGCGTAGCATTTCCATGTCGTATAGAGCATTACGCCATTATTCAAACATTTGCATTTGAAGCATAAGCCAAGTTTGATACTTTCCTTGCCAGTTCTCTTTCTCAGCAGAGATGGCACAACTCAGGATATTTTGGAGGATTACGTTCCTCATACTTGTACTCCCCGACAGAGTCTTTTATCTAGACTTCTCCTTCCCCAGCGGAGTCATCTTGCCTATGGATTTTGAGTTGGTTGGGTGTTTGCCTTTATTTGGCCCTTCTCTTTAGTAAAATCCTGTTCTCACTCGGTAGTCAGTTCTTGCTTGACCTATTTTTCTGGCCAGTTTCCCTTTATCAGCAGGGATGGCATTTACTTTGCTAGTTCTCTTTATCAGCAGAGATAGCAATCCTTCGGATATTTCTTTTCGTCCGTTTCCCTTTATTAGCAGGGATGACATTCATTTTGCTAGTTCTCTTTATCAGCAGAGATAGCAGCCTTTCAGGTATCTTTCTTCGTCAGTTTCCCTTTATCAGCAGGGATGGCACTTGTTTTGCTAGTTTCTCTTTATCAGCAGAGATGGCAATCTTTTGGATAGTTCTTCGTCAGTTTCCCTTTATCAGCAGGGATGGCATGATTTTTGCTAGTTTCTCTTTATCAGCAGAGATGGCAATCTTTTGAAGATTTTCTTTCGTTAGTTTCCCTTTATCAGCAGGGATGGCACTTGTTTTGCTAGTTTCTCTTTATCAACAGAGATGGCAATCTTTTGAAGATTTTCTTTCGTCAGTTTCCCTTTATCAGCAGGGATGGCACTTGTTTTGCTAGTTTCTCGTTATCAGCAGAGATGGCAATCTTTTGGATAGTTCTTCGTCAGTTTCCCTTTATAAGCAGGGATGACAGCTATTTTGCTAGTTTCTCTTTATCAGCAGAGATGGAAATCTTTTGGATAGTTCTGCGTCAGTTTCCCCTTATCAGCAGGGATGGCATTTTTTCGAGATTCCTTTGTCAGTTCTCTTTATCAGCAGAGATGACGTAACCTGGGAGAGTTTGTTTCACTCTATACCCAGCATAGCTAGCACTTGTCCATATTGTGACAATACAACATTTATGGCTATTTCTCCAACAAAGGATTGCAAATTTCCGGGTTCTTTGGTATTCAATCTCCGTGTATCCCGATTATCTGAAAGCAGTCGCTATCATACCCTCAGGACCAAGTTGATTGAATAGGGGCAGCTGTTGCACCCCAAAATTTGCCCTCCTTACTTTACTACTAACTGGCTTATGTTTCATTTCATTTTTACATTATCAAGTGTGCATATCATTGGGTCTTAGCATGGGGTCAAGGTGCCTGAGGCAAGGTCAAGAGGAGAAGATGTCCTTCAAAGGATCAAGCAAGAAAGTTCAAGTGGATCACTCTCTCCTAACCAGTGCATGAACTAGGATTTTGAGATTCTTGGGTTTATTGCTTCAATGGGCAAGCTCCTTGGGTTTTTATCATCACCAAATGGCATATCTTATCTTTGTTGGAGAGGATACACATCATATTCAGTGGAATTTGGATTTGGAGACTGTGATATTTCCTCCTAGACTGAGGGTACCAAAGCTAGGGTTTGCTATAAAGTAAGTTTATTTCTGATTTTTTGGGCAAGACTTGATTCTATGGTATTCCTTGGGTCCCCAAGTATCTTGGGATGGGAGGTTGTCCATCAGTTTGGTTCAGGAGAAGTTTAATTGGCCAATGGATTTGAAATCAGGTGAATGGGGAAAAAGTCAACAGTGAGAGGAAAAGTCAGCTGTGGAATTTTGAGGTCCTCTCCAAGGTTTTTAAGGTCTCACATCCTCATATGGTCATTAAGAGTCAAGTTTCACACCATTTATCAAAAATCAGGAGTTGGTGCAAAAGTTACTAAATATGGAAAGTGACCTATAATGAGAAGTTTCCATTTTTGGCAAGTTTTTACCCTTCATTCAACTTGACTTTTCACCATTAAGAAAGCTTCAAATGAATTTTTCTCCAACATGAAAGTTGAAGATCTTTTTCTCCTCTTTCCAACAAGTACTAGTGGGTCTCCATATCATTTGTGAAACTCAACTTATGGTCAAAAGAAGGCAAAGTGGTTTTTAGGGTTTCATTTTCACAACTTTTAGATTTTGGGACATATGGACCTATGATTAATTCCATTGCTTCAAGACATGTTCCAACATCCAAGAACCATCCCTAAGGAGCATTTTTGGCTTTTTAATCAAGTGGTTTCATGGGTTATTATTCACTTATTTTACATTATGTCAAAAAGCCAAGTCATCAAAAAACTCATGAACCAATTGTTTTCAAGGCCCAAATTCAATTGTGGTGTAATTAGCATTTCACATATGGGTGATCCATCATGGATTTCTTAAGTGTACATGCATGGAGAGAGGTGTAATTCACATTATGCAATTTTCCAAAATTATTCAAAAATCATTAAACAAAGAATTATCAAGGCCCAAATGATTATCAGTGGATTAAACCTAGCTATTTAAACTTACTCATGCTAGGGTTGAGGACAGACACACTTGATATTTTGGAGAAAAAGAAAGTGAACCCTAATTCTTGAATTCTTAGGATCTCTCAATCTACAAGGAGTTTCTTCAAAGTTCTTCCACAAACCTTCTCCTGGTGATCTCTAGAGTGCAGCCCAACCACCATTTGCAGCCAAAAGCAAGTACACGTGTGGAACCATCTCAGGTTAGTGTTGATTTTGATGATCGTGAAACTCATTTTTTAAGTATGCATATTGTTGTGTGATTGTCACTGATCATGCTGATGTAATTTTTGTGGTGTTTGGACGTGTATATTGCTTGCTATGTGAGTTTGAAGTTTTATGCCCTAACTTTGTTTCGCTCGTTTTGGATTATTCATTTGTTGTTTCCAAATTTGGATGCCATATTTGAATTCCTTGCATTTTTCTGGGTCGAATAGTGTATTCGCACGTGTTTTCTGGGCGAGTTTAGATTGCAGGTGACCGGAGTAGAGTGCCGGAACCCTAACTCCGGTGGCGGCCGGAGAACCAGTCCGGCGAGGTGCCCAAGGTAGGAGACGCAATCCTGGCCCTTCATTCTCACGATCTAACGGCCACGATGCTACCACACGTTTTTTTTTATTTATTTCTGACAAATTGCATGCAGGTGCGTACACGTTAGTTAAGGTGATCTTTACATCATGACCCTTCATCATTATTACTATTACTTTAGGTTGACTGAATAAGGCGCGTTGGATCAATCCCAAGGTAAGGAATCAGTCAACCAGTTGACTAAGGCCCATGCGTATTCCCCTTCTTTTTTTATTTTTTTCTGATTAATCATTGGGTTGGGCTGCTAAATGCACCCCCATCTTCAGCCCATGTCTCAATTCCAACGTGTTCTTTTACTTTCCACACCCCCTTTGCATTTTATTTCATTTTTATTTTATTTTAATTATCATACTTCATTTTTAATTTTTAAAAATGTATAATCACATTAAAAAAATCCCAATAAAATTCATGCATCATATTTATCATTTTATAAAATTTTTACAAATTTTAATTTTATTTTTATCTTATTTTTTATCATCTAAATTAAATATTTATTCAATTTCTTTTTGCATTGCACATTTCATGCATATCTGAAATTGTTTATTTTATTTCTCTGCACCCATAAGACATTTTCCATCCGTTCTTTTTGCATCTACTAGGTGGTATATTAAAATGCATCAACATATTTTTCTTTCATTTTTTAATTTTATTTCATATTGCATTCTGGCCCTCTTTTTTGCACACTGAACCCTACTTCGCACCTGAGCTTTGCCTGATTATTTGAATGACTAACATCTTGATTATTTGCAGGAATTTTGATGTGTTGTTTGTCTCTAGTTGAGCAACTTTTATATTTAATTTGGTGATTTTAGAAGTTGTTTTACTATTTGTTTAATGGCTTTTTGCATGAGACTTGTATGCGTATCTTTGATCCTGTCTGATTAGCTGTTTGAAAGGCACTTGTGCCACTTGCTTTGGGTTTGTTTCTTTGATTTCTGAACTCATGTTTGGATTATTGTTTACCATGGTTTGGTTCTCATTTGCCTTGATACTACTTCTTCCTGTTTCTCACTAACCTTTTATGTAGAGGCTAAGGTAAGTTCTTCAAGGGTATGGACAAGTATCCATGGTCACCCTTACTCTTTCCTTCTCTCATCTTTTTCCTTTAGGCTTAGGTTATCGTCAAACCTCACTAACCGTAGGTCACCCATGCATGATGACTTTAGGATTCATAGTCCCCTTTAGAGTTACCCTTGTGTCTTCTCTCTTCTCATCTCAAACTTTCTGAAAACACTTCATAAGAATAAGGTGTATTGCGCACGAGCCTTAAGCGTGGGGAATGAGAAATGAGGGGCTTCCTCTCATCTTTCTAGAGTGTTTAGCGAGTGTCCTTTCTTGGGATGATGCGTTAAGTATTCGCCCCTGTGCCCTAGACTTAGGTGCAATGCAACTTAAGAACAAACTTAAGCTACTTCTGTCCTTAAAAATACAAACCAACTTCAAACCTTTTTGTCCTTCGGGATTGTCAAACTAAAGGATATTTTCAAAAAGGGCACGTTACCTTCCGTCTGAGTCACAAACAGGCATCGACCCTAACTGCCGGACGCGAACTTAACGTTGCTCATAAAAAACACAAAAAGAACTTGGTCCGAACTATGTTGACTCTGAATTCCCCATTGCACAAAGGGGGTACGTAGGCCTAGGGCGTCGACGTCCTACCGAGTCTATCTTTGTCTTCCCTCCCCCGTTTTAGTACATCCATATATGATAGTATAACTTACCCTTAGAATAGACAACAAGCGTGGATCCCATCGAGTACGATGGACGCGTGGGGTGATAGTACCTTCCCCTCACGTAACCGACTCCCGAACCCAGGCTATGGTTGTGATGACCATTCCTTTCCCTCTTCCTCAAGTTTATACGGTGTTCCTTTTCCCTCTCGTGGGATAAATTTACACGGCTGGCGACTCTGTTTTTTCCGCGCCACTCTCGCGTTTGTACCTGGATGAAAATCCTGGGAGCGACAAATAGAAGCATCTGACTCAGTCATATCTGAAGTGGTTAAACCTTCTGCCACTCTGATGATGATACTGTTGGTGCAATCACCCATAATGATGTCTCCTTCTATCATAGTTGGTCTGTCTTCTATGGTGTGGTTGTCTTCTCCTGTACTTAGGATGATGTCTAGGCTGTCTCCCATGGTGATGAGGCTTCCTTCTTCCATTGTTGTATCCATATCCGTATCCATACCAGTTTCCCTGATTATGAGACATTGGATGGGACACCTCCTTCTTTGTTCCTGAAATGCTTGCTTTAGCAGAAACCTTTTTCTCAGCCACAAATCCTATGTCTGACTTATCACCATCAACCTTTTCTGTCTGAAGGATCTTATCAAGTGTGTCTGTACCACTGTTCAACATCCTAACAGTTTTGGTCATATGATCAAGATGAGCTTTGACCAATAAGACTTCATTTTCCAAATCCGCTTTGACAGTCTCAAGCTGAACAATCTGTTTCTTCTGTTTCTCACTTTCTTGACAGATTTCTGCCCTCTTCAGACATAACTCATGATAGGAGGCTGCTAACTCCTCAAAATTCAGTTCCTCATTGCTTGAATCACCATCAGAACCAACAGTTCCAGTTAAAGCTTTGACATGTTTGACTGATTCTCCTTCACTTTCACTGTCAGAGTCTGACCATGAAACTGTCATGCCTTTATTCTGCCTCTTCAAGAATGTGGGACATACTTTCTTAACATGTCCATAACCTTCACATTTAAAGCATTGAACACCCTTGTCTTGAGCAGTCTTCTCTTCATCTTTTTCCTTAGACTTGTTGATGTCAGAAGCCATGTTCTTGACATTAGGCTTGAAGTTCTTGTTCATTCTTTTGAACACCTTGTTGAACTGCCTTCCCAACATAATAATGGCCTGAGATAGATCCTCCTGGGATTCAACACTATTCCCTTTCTCTTCTTGATCATTTGAAACCAAGGCTATACTCTTTGGTTTCTTTTTTGGTTCTTCCTCATTCAAACCGAGCTCAAAAGTTTGAAGAGATCCAATGAGCTCATCAACCCTCATCTTACTGATATCTTGAGCTTCTTCAATTGCAGTTACCTTTATCTTGTACCTCTTAGGAAGGGACCTAAGGATCTTCCTTACCAGCTTTTCTTCTAACATCTTTTCTCCAAGAGCACTGGATGCATTGGACAACTCAAGAATATTCATGTGGAAGTCATGAATAGTCTCATCTTCCTTCATCTTCAGACTTTCAAACTTCGATGTTAGAAGCTGAAGTCTTGACATCTTAACTCTAGATGTTCCTTCATGTGTAGCCTTCAAAATATCCCAAGCTTCCTTAGCAACTTCACAGGTATTGATCAACCTGAATATGTTCTTATCCACTCCATTGAAAATTGCATTTAAAGCATTGGAAATTCCAAGGGCAAGCTCATCTTCTTCCTTGGTCCATTCTTCTTCAGGCTTCAGCTTTGGGGTGCCCTCTTTATCTTTCCCAGCATCATCTTTTTCAAACACAACAGGTGCTTTCCATTCTTTAACGATAGCCTTCCAAGCCCTACTGTCCAAGGATTTCAGAAAGGTGATCATCCTTGGCTTCCAATAATCATAATTCGAGCCATCCAAAATAGGGGGTTTGTTGACAAATCCTCCAACTTCTTTGTCCATCTTTACACCAGAAAGTAACTTCCCTAGATCTCACTCAGAGACAGACAAGATGCCTGCTCTGATACTAATTGAAATTCTGGTATCAGATGTGTGATGTTACGTGCGATGTCACAACAACACACTCTGCAAATGGACAATACAATAACAACAATAAATCAACACAATGAATTATTCACCCAGTTCGGTCTAACTACCTACGTCTGGGGGCTACCAAGCCAGGGATGAAATTCACTAGTTGTAGAATTAAATTACAGACTCAACAACCTAGTTGACAATCTCCTAATCTTAATTCCTACTAGTGACTTTCTACCTAAGAAACCACTTAGATATGAGAACACTACTCAATCCCTACAATTCAATCACACCTTGATTCTGCTTCACAGCTTGATCAAGAACATAAACTCTCTTTCTTAAAAGCTTTCGAGATATTACAACTCAAAACACCAATTCACACTAGAATGGTTTACAATACAAACACGAAGACTCAATCGACTCACAGTCTTTAGCTCTATTTCTTCGTTACTTTTCCTTCAGGAATGATGCGCATTATATAGCTCTTTGAATTGGGCTTGGACCTGCTACAATATCTGATCTGATTTGTTGTTTAAAACTGAATCTTCAAAACAGATTTTCTCTCTCAAAATCTTCTTAAATCTTCAGCCGTTAAACCTCCTACAAATCTGCATCAAATCTCTATGCAACAGAGAATATCTATCCCAAGATATTCGCAACCAATGAGACTAACAGCTCTCCACAATTCCAACTAAAACACAAACCCTAACAACATCAAAAACCCTGATGTTATTAATTCTGCAGATCTATTGTCACAACATCGCATGTGACATCAGACATCCAACTTAACCACTTAACACAGCCCAGTGTTAAGACTCAATGTTGTGACATCAAACATTGAACAGCTTCACAACTTAACACAGCCCAATGTTAAGACTCAATGTTGCAACATCACCACCTAGACTTCAACATTGAACAACCTTTGTTTTACCAAAATTCCAGCCAATCCAAGAACCAACAATCCTAATATCACATATTCTAACATGGATTCATAGTTGGTGTTCATTGCAACATCTATATCTATATCATGTTGTTATAAAAGAGGTATGCAAACCTAAAAAATGGACTCAACAGAGGCATATAGTAATGTGTAAGAGCATACATATATGATGGTTATTCAAAGATAAACAACAATAATGACAGGCACGAACCAAACACTTAAGTCATACAACATAGAAATGAAAGCCATAAACATGATAGTAAGGAGTTAAGAGATGCTTACCTGGTGTCCAAGTGAACAAACAAGAACTCCTTCCTTCTGCAGCTAGCTCATGAGCTTCTCAAAGTGTTTTTTTTTAGAGTGGTTTGGTGTTGATTGTTGATGAAAAATAAATGAGAGAAAGGTCCTTTATATAGGGAGTTCAACTGGTCCATAGCCTTGATGATACATGGGGTAATAGTTTTGTTTTAGTGAAAAAGAGATCTCAAGAGATCTTACACGCATGGCCCCTCCAACTTCTCAGTCTTGAGGCAAGTGAGAAAATATTGGTTTCTTGTTGTGTGTCCTCAGTCAGAGGAAAAGTTCATGAACCAATATGTTATAGCATCCAAAACACTTTACACGATGGTCCTAGCTTGTTTGCAACATGGTTTCAACTTTAACAAGTACAAGAGGGTTGTATTTTGGAGATTTTTCTTGCACGGTTTTGTTGGTAAAGCAACGTTGGAATTTGATGAGAAAATTCAGTACAACGTATTTGATAAAAGGTGTTCAGACTTTGGTTCAAGTTGTGATTCAAAGTGAAGCATGGCTTGGCATGAAATGAACAAAGTCGTGGACCCCCATCACACGATAACTACCTAAACCAATGAGCCAAGTGAAACGACTTTTTAATCCTCTTGAAAGTGGCATGGAGAGGTGTGACATTGATGTTATTGATAAGTTAAAATAAGGCTTAGAAACACGTGAAATATCATGGTAATGTTTGGGGCATATAAAGAACTAAATTCTGAATTTTCTAAGTGCACTCAAGATTTCATTGTGACCACTTTAGTGCATGATATCTTGGTGATCATTAACCCAACTTATGAGATTTTTGCTTCTATGTAAATTAGGCATTTGATAGATCAATTTCTATGTGGAAAAGATCTTGAGATAAGTTTGGCAATATTGAGAAAGAATGCACTAAAGTCATGCACATGGGAAAACCAAAAGACTTAGAAAATATTTCTAAGTTATTGGATTTTACACTTTGAATCACCCATCTTTAAAGAACCATAACTTGAGAATGGCTTATTAAAATGAGATGTTCCACACATGGTTGGAAAGCTCTCATCATGCTCTACAACTTTCATTTGGGACCCAAGTTTTGACTCCAAATGGAAATGGGTGAAAAATGAGGTTAAAGTTAAGAAAAAGAGAGATGAAAAGTGCTGAAAATTTTCTAAGTGTTTGGTCAAAATATCTTGCAAGCCTCATAACTCAAAAACCAAGCATTTTTGGACAAAAAGTCATATGGAACAAATTGAAGATCTTGAAAAGAGCTTTCCAATGAGCTTTGAGTCACTCCAATTGGGTGTGTGGTTTAGGAGTTATGGTCATTTCAAATTATGCTATTAGGGGAAAAATCTCACAAATGACACCTTTCTTGGTCAAAACCCTACTTCTCTTGCAAGAAACCTCATGAAACTTGATATGGATACTTTGAATACCTCATGAGACATCATATGATGATTAGAACCATTGACACTTCATTTGAACCAAAAATTCCAAGGATTAAGGTTTCAGTCAAAACCCTAATTTTGACTGTGAATGCATTGAGGTCAGATCTTGTAAACTTGCTTCTTCCTTCTCATCTAACGGTCTTAGGAGACTCTTGAGGATGTTGATAAACCAATATAACCAAGAATTAGGTTTTGGGAGTTCATCTTGATGAAAATCAAAGCCATTGACTGATAAGTGTCACAGAAACCCTAATTTGGAGGTATAATGAGGCCGAGGCTTAAACTTCTCTCGTTGAGGACCCATAGACCTTGGATTCTTGTTGAATGATGTCTCTTGGATGTGGATGACCTTAAGTGGTAAGTGAACCACACAAATCTTGACTTGATAGAGCCAATTTCTCAGTGATTTCTTCAGAGCAAAACCCTAATTTCAAAGTTCTTGCACTAGAGCTCTTTTGTTGACTTGACTTGCCTCAAAACAACTTGTGGAGCTTCCTGGTGATATGAAAACCTAATTTGAACACAAAGAAACAAACTGCAAGATATGGGTTAGCTCAGATAATGCAGAGATGATTAAGCTAAGATGCACAAAAGCTGGATGACATCTAAGGGTAAAAATTTAGGGTACAACAGCACCTTATGGTTGTTCCATGTAGTAACAATGCACTATTACTCTATTTTGTGTCTTTTAAGTTTTTTTCTTATTTAGCTTTTCATTAACTTGCATTGTATGTGAATGTGTGTTAATGGTATCTGTTGCAATTATGTTCAAAATGTAGCTCTCGTTTTTTTTTATTATTCTTGACACTCCATCTTTATCTCTTTTTGATGTTGTCAAAGGGGGAGAAGAACAAGGACATAACAGGTATTGAGATGATCAAACAATAGTAGATGCATAAAAGTCAGGGGGAGGACATATGACCGTTTTGCCATTATCAAAAAGGGGGAGTATGTGAGGGAAGATTCTCTCTATGTACTTGATTTTAATGATGTCAAAACTATCATGATTAGAATATAGAGATTCAAGTAATAAACGTCATATGAAATGCTCATTAAGTGGTCTAAGAGTGTTTGATCGTGATTAGTAAATGGTCTAGATTCATTAGATATGTCTTAACACTTTTAGGAAAGTTAAAAATGGATTTTTGCATTTTCCAAAGGTGTGAGTCGACTCACAACCCTGCATTGGTGAACCTAAACGTGTGTCATATGTTAGTATAACCTGCTGGATTGCTCGCGCCAACCTACCGGTCGACTCACTCATTCTGCATTTGTATTTGTCCAAAACTAGGAGCTATGAGTCGACGCATAGCCTGCTTCCGGTAGACGCATAACCTGCAGTTTTGCGTAGTGAATGCGCGAGATTACTCAGGTCGACTATACTATATGTATAGGTCGACCTCTCGCTGGATGTGACCAGAATTTTACGATGTCTTTCATTTCAAAACTCTGTTATTTCTATTATTTTTTCTATGATAGTATATATATAATTATAGCTCATTTTTTACAAAAAATAACAAGAAACGTGAAAATTTATGTCATTTCTCTTCATCTTCATCTTCAACATTGAGTGAACAAACAATTACACATAACAATCTTTGTTTGAGTTGTTCATTGTTTCAAGGTGATAACAATCAGATTTTGGAAGCGCGTGATCTTCATTTCTGAGTTGAGATTTTTGGTAGGTGTTTCTTGAATAAAACCCTAGGTTTTCTCCTCCAAGAATCGGGAAGATTTTGGGGGTTTTTGCACAAACTGTTTCGTTCTACAGGGATTCAGCCGGGCGAAGGTAACCGACGATTGAAGCAATTATACGGTTTAGTAGTTGTAATCGGAGGATCATAGAAGAGAGGTTTGGGTTCGAATTTTGGTAGATTGCAATTGATCGAGTGAAGGTAACCGAAGAACAGTGGTTCTTTCGGTTTAGTAGTGTGGGACGGTAATTGACTCAACCATATTCGAAGCACTTGATTAATCTTGGATCAAGGGAAGAGAAAATTATGCATCAACGATCAAAGACGTTCGAGGGTTTGGATGTTCATAGTTTTCTCTTGTAATAAACAATTTGCAATAGCTATATATATATATATATATATATATATATATATATATATATATCTCAATTCCAATTGTGGAATTGGGGGCAGAGGTACCCAAAGCGAGGACGATTGGGGAACTGCCTAATCAAATCTCGTTTGTTCTCTCTTTCCCTTAACTCTTTTATAATTCAACTTGTTCGAATTTGTGAAGTCGCAATTTATCGAGATTTCTGTCGTAGTGTGATTTTGAGCTGAGAAACTATTTGTTAAATCGATACAATTCCTTGAATTGTATCTTGGAGCAACTCTATATTACATTCCATAGAAATTCTGCACTTAGTGTGTTTACACACACTAGGTCTTAGATAATTTGTTTTCAACGGAAAAATCGAACACATTGCTTTTAGTTGCTTATCATTTTTCCTCATTGGTTTGGATTAAACATCAAGCAAGCAATATTTTGTTGAATGTGTGTTTAAGTGTAGAAATCAAACTGAATCTTTCTCTTCCATACTCAATCTCGATATATTCGTGCATATCCGATCCTTTTGGTAGAAGGTTCGTTGTAGACGTTCTATCCAGTGGTAGCTTCCGTTAAACAATTTTAAAAGCTAAATTTTCGAAACCATTTGCGTGTAAAACTCAAAGGATCTATTCAACCCCCCATTCTAGATCTATAGCCATCGTCTAACATTCTCCTCAAAGGAGAGGGGTGCTACTTTCTGATTTCTTATTTATCCCGTGAAGCTGGAAGGGAAAGGGAAGCTATATAAAACTAACCTTGCTCGCGGATGTTGCACTGAACAAACGCTAAAATGAGAGATTAGAGAGTCCGAGGTCAGGTTATATAATGGGTAGTTGTAAATTACTCATCCTATATGTGGTTATCCACAGGGTAATTAAGCTCAAAATACTGCTTTGGTAATTGATAGTGTTTGTATGTTAATGGGTTGGGAAATTTCTTGGGAGAGATGAGTGAATGAGTTGATGTTATTGGTAAGGTACTGGACCTAAGGTTTTGTTTTGGTGTGGTGTGCTCGCTAAGATTTTGCAATCTTATTCCTACGTATTCCCGTTTGAACGAAATAGGGAAATCAGAGCAATCGTAGTTCCCTCCACAGGAGGAAGGAATATTTGGTATCTTGTTCAAAGCCCAAGATGTGAAGCTAAAAGAGTGTTTTTGAATCTTGTTCGAAGCCCAAGATATGAAGCGAAAAAGTTTGAGAGAGAGAGAGAGAATTTGTCATCTCTAAAAGGGAATTTGTTGATTTTTGTGTGCCTTGATCAAAGCCCAAGGTTTGAAGATAAAAGGTTAATTGGTAGGATTAAGGGATTTCCTTATCCAAAGCCTAGGAGAAGGCTAGATAAGATTGGCTCAGCGAGGGAGTGTCTATCTATCTTGTATAAAGCCCAAGATTGAGGCGAAAAGAGACTGACTCAGTGGGAAATTTATATGTATCTTGTACGATGCCCAAGATGGAGGCGAACAGGGATATGTATCTTGTACGATGCCCAAGATGGAGGCGAACAAGGATATGTATCTTGTACGATGCCCAAGATGGAGGCGAACATGGATCCGACTCAGCATGTGAGTGCGAGAAAGTTTGACTCTGCAAGAGAGTCTGAAAAGGTAACTCCATGGGGGAGGATCATTGCACAAAGCCCAAGAGGAGGCTGACTAAGCTGAGGGGAAATCATTATACAAAGCCTAAGAGGAGGCTATACTTTGTTGGGAAGCAAAGAATCATTATACAAATCCTAAGAGGAGGCTTTACTTTCTGCTGTGGGATCTTTGGGATCCCGGTGCAAGTCCAAAGTGGGGGATCAACTCTCGAGGGTGATCGCGAAAGAGTTGAGATGTTAGATCCCTTGAGGTTCTGATGATGCTGTGGCCTTTTCACCCTGGCTGGGGAAATCTAAGATAAGGTTTAAAACTGACGAGTTCTTTATCTCGGGGGGAGATGGATCAACTGATCAGGATTCCTTCGGAGTGTCGAAGGAGCTTGAGAATGTCTTTGAGACTCAAGTATGTAAGAGACTGTCCAAGACTGTCGGGTTTGTCCTTGTATGATGCCCAAGAGGAGGCGAATGTTTAAGGGATGAAGGTCAACCCTTAAACTGGTCAGAGATAAGACTCAAGGGAAAGGACTGCTCTAGCGAGAGAGATGACAAATTTCTGTTCCTATACCTCTAGGAGGTCGATCGGGACAAATTGTATGAAGCCCGAGAGAAGGCGAGAAAACTTTTAAGAAGCCGTCGGGACAAATTGTACGAAGCCCAAGAGAATGTGAGAGAAACTTTTAAGAAGCTGTGGGACTAAATCTAAGAAAGGCCAGGAGATGTTATTCACCGAGAATAGATCATCTAGTGAGCAGTTCGAAGACTTAATGCTATTAAGAAGCTCGTTGGGACCCAAACCAAAGAAAGTTCAAGAAAAGTTTCACCGAGAATAATTTGTTTAGTGAACAGTCCTGAGGTTTGGAGGAACTCAAGAGATGCTATTCACCGAGAATAGATCAACTCGGGGGAGTAGAATTCCTTTTGACAATTTTCTAGGGGTTACAGTCTGAGAAAAGGTTCACCGAGAATGCTGCTTTTCTCTTTGTTCCATATTGAATTAACCCAAGAGGAGGCAAAACTGTGTCTGGTAATCCTATGGGGATCTAGTTTTGACTGCTAAAAGAGAGTAACCAACTGGCTTTACCTAGTACTGGACGTAGTTGCCGGGAAAAACTCTAAATATCTATACTAGTATATATACAGTGGATATATGACAAGTATTTAACGAGGTTATGAAAGAAGACTTACAATACGTATCTTCCCCATAATACAGTATATATATATATATATATATGAAAGCTGATAAAGGATAATGAAAGAAGACTAACCATGCGCAGCTTCCCACAATATATATATATATATATATATATATATATATATATATATATATATATATATATTAAAGCATATAAAGAAAGCAGGTAAACACTTACTCGGTTGTAGAGCTTCCATGTTGTGTTGTTAGTTGTACAACAAAGAAAGCTTAAATAACAGTTGTATATTTGAATTCAAAATCAAAGGAGAAAGTGTTTTGAAAAGAGGTTGGGACTTATAGCTCGAGGAGAAAGCCTAAGTTTCAACAATGATCGCACTGTTGTTTTAAATTTGTACATGGGGACTTATAAGTGAGGCCCAAAAAGGTTCTCTATACAAAGAGGTGGGTCTTATACTCTCTCAAGAGGCCCAAAAAGAGTTTTAAGAAAAAGGAATGGGGACTTACAGCTCTAGGAGAAGCCCAAGTTTTTGTTTGCAAATGGCGATCGCGCCAAAGATTTTGAAAACACAGTGGGTCTTATACAATGACTGAGGCCCAAACTCTTTTGGTTTAAAAAAGGGGTTGGGTCTTACACTCTATTAGAGCCCCATGAGTGTTTGAAAAAGATTTGATAGGGTGGTAATGATCAAAACCCTAATTTTTGTTTCTAAATATATTTTAATTGAATAAAAATTCAATTAAAATAAACAAATATGTGAAAATGAGATGTGATCTTGGATTTGTATTTGAAAAATCATGTTTTGATCATAGGATGATAAAAAAACATTTGCACCAAGGAAAAGAAATATTTTTAATGCTTTAAAAACAAATAAAAAGTAATTCTTAATAAAAATATCAAATATAGGAAATAAATAATATTTTTGTGATTTTTTCATGGAATAAAATATTTTAATGTTTTTGTGATTTTTTGCAAAAAGAACCAATAAAAAATAATTAAAATTGAAAGAGAAATTAATTTTCCAAAACATTAATAATAATATGACAAATATTAAAAATATTGAAAAAGTGATAAAAATGGGGTCTGGGGTGAGGGGGATTCGAACCCCATACCTTGTGTGTGCAGCACGCGCCTCCTACCACTGGGGTGGTGATACATCCGTGTATCAAAGGCAAACCACAAATACATAAGGCAAGGTGTGTGTTTTTGGCCTGGCCAAGGCAAGGCAAGGCAAGATTTTGGCCAAAAATGTGAAGCTCGAACTTTCTCATTTCTCCATGGATTGGGACAAAATTTAGGTCTATCATGACCAGAATTTCACAAGGAATCCAATGGCGGCGGTGGTTTTTTCAAATCATGCTCCTAACTCAAAACCCGATAGTGGTTTTGAAAATGGCTTGTATTTGCATTTTCTGGGATGCCTCTTGATACAAGCATGAATTACATGGTAAATTGATGCAAACACAACAAGTAAAACATGTATATGATGTATATGATCAGTGGACCTCAAAGCAATGCATATTTCAGAAAGTTCAAGTTGAGATGCTTACCTCTTTTGGAGCTTTTGTGCAATCTGCCAAGGTTGGTGTTCCATAAATGATTTGATGCTTTAGACACTCTCAATTGATCCCTTAGAAGCTTTTAGAATGATCACCAAGAGCTGGAATCCTCAGGAACAAGTTTGAGTTGTTTCTTGCAAAAGGGGCAAAAGTGGCCAAAATGTCAACTCTCTCAAATGGTGTTCCAGATGAGGGAAACCACTTGGGACAATTCAAGGATGATATTTGGAATGTGTTTGAGGCTTTATTTTGTTTAGAAAGTGACTGAATAAAGACTTGGCTTGAAAAGTACGAAAAACACCAATTTTTGAGGTTTTGAGAGGTGTCTGTGATTTTGGTGTTACAGGTCACAAAGGAGAGTTTGATCAGCTCACATATGATGTTTATGAGGTGTGTGAATGATTGGTTTGGTTGGAATTGTTCCCAAACTCAAAACCCGATAGTACCTTTCTTTGGAAGGCAAAATGGGAGTGAAAGAGGTGATTTTGAGGAAAGCATCTATTGTTGTGATTTGGTGTACTTAAACTGAACACAAATGAGGTATATTTATAGTTTCTCAAGTTTTTTTTTGCTGCAATAGTGTATGGTAACTGGTACAGCTGTTTGGCAAGTTTGATCCAAAGTGAATCATTAGTCTCATCTAGCCATTGACTAGAGGTTAGGGCACAGAGTTGTGGTTCCCTAGTCCTTGGATAAGGCTTGACTGAACTCAGTGGGATGAGGCTCCATTCATGCCACCTTGGTGCACCAATTGATGGCTTGGAAACAAAATTGGAATTTGTCCCCTTTAGGCGTTTTAGGTTTGTTATGGCTAATGTAGCTCCATGGACTTGGGAGGCTTGAAGATCAGATCAAACATCCTTTGTTTTATCCCCAGATGTGTCCAAAATGGTGATAAGGCTTGCATGGCTCAATTTGCACAAATCGATCCATGATGCACAAATCTGTGTGTCATGACAGTTTGAATCAAGGCATGTTCATGACATTGTATCTCTTAACTCAGATTGAATTTGTGGGTGTTCTTGGACAATTTGGAAAGCTGAAGTATCCTATTTTGATATGATGTCCAACTTTGGTTTTGATCCAACCTGAATTACAATGAAAAATGCCCCTACTTTTGGGAAAAAATAAGGCAGATTCTGACTTAGTGAAAATTTCACTAAGTGTAGGAAAAAATGTCATTTTGGATTTTCAGCCATTTTGATCAATCCATAACTTAAAATCTATGAGGAATTGGAATGAGGTGTAGTTGACACTTTTAAAGTATGCCATGAGAGCTATAAATCCATCTTTGGATCACTCAAAATGGTTGTTTGGATCTCAAGTTATGATCCTTGGAAGTTGGTACCCTAGCCACTTTATTCCATAACTTAGAAAAATTCTAAGTTTTTATGGTTACCCCTTTTGCAAGTTATCCCACTTTCTTTGATTTTTCTTGACGAATGATGATTTAAATCACATATTATCATTGTTTTATGGTCAAAGAACCATAATTGTGAAAAATCTCAAAAAGTCAAACTTGACTTTGGTGCACAGTTGACTTTTTATCAGATGAATTCCAAACTGTGCGACCCTTGGTGAAACCAAGTCCTGGACCTAAATCAAACAAAATGGGTATGTTCCATAGGTGTTGTAGGTTGTATTGAATCATTTCCCAAGGCTTGGGAGCATGTCTTGGTCAAAAGTCAAAGATGCAGTTGACTTTTCTCGCGAAACCCTAATTGTGGTCCAGATGAAAATGAAACTTGTGAATCAAGCTTCTTGGCTTAATCCATTGTGGAAAATGGATCAATGTGGTTTAGTGGAGACCCAAAAATCATGTCTTGAGGTCTTGGCTCATGTTTTGTCCCAGAAATCGATTTAGGGGTGAATTAGGTCAAGAAACCCCTAATTCCCGATTTTTCCTATATGCATCTGTAGCGAGCGATTTTGGACGCGGTTCTTAAGCGCGGTCACTCTATGGAGTCAGTTTACTACATGTCAATTCATTTTTTATCCTATTAAAGCTGATGAAGGAAGGGAAATAGATGTCTCCAATTAACCCTGCTTGCATACTGAGTTTAAACAACGGTCTGTTAGGTTACAGATGCGATCAATGTGGTGGGGCCTTTCTTGTACTATTTTGATAGAATGACGAGTTTCTGGCAGGGAACAAGGATTAGGATGTTAGGAATGATGTTTTTTGATAGATATATGAGAGTATGGACTTTTGGGTTTTTGTTTAGTGTGCTCGCTAAGACTTTTTCTTTCAATCTTATGCCTACGTATTCCCGTTTACTGAAACAGGGAAATCAGAGCGTTCGTAGTTCCTCCTGTTCTATGGGAGGAAATGGTTGTTCTTGGTATCTTGTTCAAAGCCTAAGACGTGAAGCGAAAGGTGGTTTGTATCTTGTTCAAAGCCCAAGATGTGAAGCTGAAGGTGTTGACCTTAGAGAGAATTTGTCATCTCTAAAGGGGGTCTGTTTGTCACAACTGTTGGGTGACTGGTTATAAAGGGAGGATTACTTTAACCGGGATACGTGGATCCTAGCAATGCCATAATTTCCTTTATAGAGTAATGCCATCTTTCCTTAGGAATTTCTCATGCTAAAAGAGGGACAGTGGCATGGATGTAGAAGATCCAGAGGCTTGCCGCTTACAGCAATTAGATGGAAGAAGTTGTTGATGTTTGTGTACTGTGAACGAGGCACAGTTTTGATGCTAAAAGGTTGATTGGATCAACCAGTGGTTTTCTTATACAAAGCCTAAGAGGAGGCTAATATGTGTCTCGTATGAAGCCCGAGAGAGAGGCTAAAGGGTTGTGACTAAATAAGAGAGTCCTCTATGGTATCTCGTACGAAGCCCGAGATGGAGTCCAAGGGTTTTATACTCAGCAAGGGAGTGATTTGTGTCTTGTACAAAGCCCAAGACGGAGGCTAAAAGAGGTTGACTCGACGATGAAGGCTCTTATATGTCTCGTACGAAGCCCGAGAGAGAGGCTAAACGTTGTTTGACTCCGCTGGGGAGAATCATTGTACAAAGCCCAAGAGAAAGGCTAAGGAGACTATTTCAGTTGAGTGACAAGTCCAGTATACTAATTTTGAAAGAGAAAATCAGTTCTTATATGAGCAACATTGTACTCAAGGATCCGGGTTATTCCTGTTCTTTAAGGAAGTGGGAAATCTGAAGGGTATTGAGTCTGTCCGAGTCTACGGGTTTCCTTCCTATTTAAAGAAGGGGTCACTTGAGAATGTCTTTGAAACTCAAGGAGATTAGACTGTCCAGATCTAGAGTTTCATCTTTTGTACTATGTCTTGAGAAACAGTAGTAGACTCTTGAAAAGACTGTTCTATGGAGATGATTAAGTTCTATTCCTATACCTTTAGGAGGTCGTCGGGACAATTTGTACGAAGCCCAAGAGGAGGCTGGAAACTTTTAAGAAGCCGATCGGTCCTTGTACGAGGCCCAAGAGAAGGCTATCATTCCCGGAGGAAGAGACCATTATACGAAGCCTAAGAGGAGGCTGTGGTTACTTCTAAGAAGCCGACGGGTCCTTGTACTAAGCCCAAGTGGAGGCGAGGGTGCTTTTAGGAAGCCTGTGGGTCCTTGTACGATGCCCAAGAGGAGGCCGATGCTTTTAAGAAGCCCGTGGGTCCCCAAACCCCGAGAAATTCAAGACAGGCTATTCCAAGGAATAGATCAAGCCAGGAAAGTTCGAGGATTTGGAAGAAACTCAAAGATGCCATTCACGGAGAATACATTCATCTCTGGGAGTAGAGTTTCTTGACAATTTCTAATGACTGAGGCCCAAAAATTATTTTCTGTACAAAGGGATGGGTCTTACACTCTCTCAAGAGGCCCAAAAAGTTTAAAGAAAAAGAGTGGGGCTTATAACACGAGGGTAGGCCCAGTTGACTTTTCGTTAGAAATGGCGATCGTGCCGAGGTTTCCGTTTAACGCAGAGGGACTTATACAATAAGTGAGGCCCAAAAGGTTTTGGTTAAAAGGGGATTGGGTTTTAGACTCTATTAGATGCCCAAATGAGTTTAAAGAAAAGAAATGGGTCTTACTACTCGAGGGTAGGCCCAGGTTTGTTCTGAAAAGGCGACGATCGCGCCGTTTGTGTTTGACGGTATCAGGACTTATACAATATACTGAGGCCCAAAAATGATTTGGTCAAAAAAAATATTGGGTCTTACACTCTATTAGAGGCCCAAAGTGTTTTGAAAATGACTTATGAGGGTTGAATTAATCCAAAACCCTAATTTATTTTCAAAAATGTATTTAATTTAATAAAAATTCACTTAAAATGATCAAAATTGTTTAACATATGGAAAACAAATTGTGATCTTGGATTAATGCTTCAAAAATTAAGTATTGACCTACAAAATAATTAGAAGGCATTAAAAGTTTCAAAATCAAGGTGGAAAAAATATTTTAAATGTTAAAAACAATTAAAACATTAATTCTTTGCAAAAATATCAATTATATAAAATAAATAATATTTTTGGGATTTTTTGTTAAAATAAAATATTTTAACATTTTTGTGAATTATTAAAAAAGGAATCAACTCAAAATCATTAAAACTCAGAGAGAAATTAATTTTTGAATCAATTAAATAAAATCACAAAATTCAAATATTCAAATATTGGAAAATGGCGCCAAGAACAAAGGAAAGAACACGCGCGTTTTTCAGTTTTGCCCAGATTTGCATTTTCTCTCCAATCTCACTGAATACTTAATCATATCATGTAATCCACATACCAATCAACTCGTTTCAACCTCACGATCATGTCTATGGTATTTAATTTCATTTAAATTAAGCATATAACAAGAAATCATGAAAAATCCTCAAGAACCCTAATTTCTGCATGAAGGCTAGGATTTTTAATACACGATTCAAACAATGCAATTAATTGAGGGGAAACATTCCATGCATGATTATTAACATATGGCCAAATTATTGTGCAGCAAAAATTGTATGGATCATAGAGTTAGAAGAGCTCATGCTAACCACTTGCAGCTGGTGATCGTTATTTGTGTTGTAGGTGTTACAGCTAGGTTCCAATGATGTGGATAGCTTCCCTAGGTGCCATGGAGTGTGTATGGATGCTTGGAATGGATTGAAATGGTTTGGAGTTGAAGGTGGTACCTTAACTGCAAAACTATCAAGAACTTGAGCAATTGGCTAGTGATTTTGTGAAATCAGTGTTCCAGATGTTATGTGAGTGTTTGGATCACTTCTATATGATGTATGTGAGGTGTGTGAGTGATTAGCTTGATTGGAAAAGCTCTCAAACTCAAAACCCGATAGTGACTTGCCTTAGAAGGCAAAATTGGAGTGAAAGAAGAGATTTTGAGGAAAGCATATGTTTGATGGCTTTGGTGTACTCAAACTGATCACAATTGAGCTCTATTTATAGTAGAGCAAGTTTGTTTTGCAAGGAATAGTGAATGGCAACTGCTGAGTAGGTTTGTTCAATGTTGGCCAATGGAAGTTCAAGTCTCCTCTAGCCATTGACTAGAGGTTAGGGCACAGGCTGTTGGTTCCCTTGGTCTTGGATAAGTCTTGACTGAATTCAGTTGCAAATGGCTCAGTCCATGCCACTTTGATACTTCCATTGAATGCTCCAATCCAAAATTGGAGTCTTGTCCCTATTTTGGCAATTCTAGGTTCAACATGCTATTTCTTGTTCCAAAGACTTTGGAGGCTTGGCTCAGTGATTGTCCCCTTGAGATTCAATCCTCAGATGTGTCCAAGTGGATAGGAGTGTTTGGATTTGCACAATTTTGGCAAATCGAGCAAAAAGTCAAATTTTGCCTTGCCTTGACAGATTTGAACAAGGCAACTTGCCAATGTCATAACTCATAGCCCAAATGGAATTTGGTAATGTTCTTGGCCATTTTGGAAAGCCCTTAGATGATACAATAACTGTTTGAACATGTTTGGTTTTGATCTCTTTTGAATCCAAGTGAAAAATCCCCCTACATTTGGAAAAAAGTAAGGCAAATTCTGACTTAGTGAAATTTTCACCAAGTGCTGGAACAAAGTGACTTTTCTTGATTTTGATCACTCCATAACTCAAAATCCATGAGGAATTTGGAGATAGGTCAGTATGAAGCTTTTGTAGAGGGAAATGTGATCTACAAATAAAGCTTTGAATGGGGAACAATGGCCTTGTGGTTTAGGAGTTATGGTCCTCCAAAGTTGGCACATTAGTGTCACTTTTTCCATAACTTAGAAAATTTTCTAAGTTTTTACGGTTACCCCTTTTACAAGTTATCCCACTTTCTTTGATTTTTGTTGATGAATGATGATTCAAATCAGACATTAACATCATTTTAGGGTTAAAAATGCATTTTGGTGAAAAATCTCAAAAAGTCAAAGTTGACTTTTGTGCACAGTTGACTTTTTATCAGATGAATTCCAAACTGTGCAATTCTTCATGAAATCATGTCCTTGACCTAAATCAAACTTGATGGACATGTTCCATGGGTGTCATAGGGTATATTGAATCATGTCTTAGGGTTTGGGAGCATGTCCTGGTCAAAAGTCAAAGTTACAGTTGACTTTCCTCGCGAAACCCTAATTGTGGTGTAGATGAAATTGAGACTTGTTGCTCAAACTTCTTGGATTAATCCATTGTTCCAAATGGATCAATATAGTTCATTATAGACCCTCAAACCCTCTCTTGAGGTCTTGGCTCATGATTTTCCCTAAAATTCAACTTAGGGGTGAATTAGGTCAAGAAACCCTAATTCCTGATTTTTGATGAATGCATCCCCTGAGGCAAAATTGACTAGATGGTTGGCTCCATGAGGTTCCATGGAGTATATTAGGCTGTGGTTTGGATCCTTGGCTCATGCCCAGAGGAAGATTTCCATCTGGAGGCCCTGGTCGACCAAAACCCTAATTTGGTGATACTGGCGATCGTGAGGCTTGATCCACCTAGAAGGGAGCAACTTTGTACTTAATCCTTGGAGTGGGAGTCCTTTTGATCCTTTGTAGCTACTTGAGAGGTTAGACAAGTTGAAGATCATGTTATTCCTTGATTGATCATTTGTCTAAAGCTCTGAGAGGGCTTAAAACCCTAATTCTTGTCATAGTGAAGGCTCACCCATCTTTGGGGAGACTAATGGTTCATCCATATTGTGATGATGATTTGCACAATGATGGGAAATCTTAGTGGTCAAAATTTGGGGTATGACAGATGCCCCTGTTTAATCTTCTTGGACCCGAAGGTGTGAATGACGAAGGTATTCGGGCATTCGGGGTACAAGAGGATTAAATATCGGAATGCCCGAAATTTTGACGGTGGTTATGAATGGTAACTTGCGCATTCATCTTCTTTGGCTAAGCACGGATGCTTAGAAAAGGTGAACTTCCCCTCAATCCTGGTTTCCTACCAAGGAACTGGTCTTAGTTTCTGATATAAACTTCCCCTCGATCCTGGTTTTCAGCCAAGGATCTGGCCTCAGTTTTCTGAAATGAACTTCCCCTTGATCCTGGTTTCCTACCAAGGATATGATCTCAGTTTCTTTTGTCAATAAACTTTATTGACAAGGAATGCTATTGGTAGCAGTTTTCCTCAAACTTCTCGCCGAATTTTCCTGGGGAGATGCCATTTGACGGAAAAAATATGATGTCAGACTTGCTGGGGGACCCAGTCGTCTGAGTTGTAGATGTGTACAAACTTCTCTGTTGGAGATGCCATTTGTTGATTCTACTGTGGAAAACGAGTCTCTTGAGATATTGTTTCTGCTTGGGGATATTATATCATACTTTTCTCAGGATCTTCCCGGAGAAATGCCATATGATGGGATCCGATTTGAGGTGCCGATGACCTTTTCATCAGCGGTCTTTTTTGGAGAAAAACTTCTGTACCGCTGGATCTCTGCTTAAGAGGCTTTCTCTGGGAATTTTCCTTAATCCGGGAAAGCAAGGATATCATCTTCAATGGCGAAGAGTGATATTTGTTGAACGTTTTCTCTGGTTTTTCAGAGGTTCAAATTATCAAAGTGGTCGAGGACCACCTTCATTCCAGAAGTAAACCGGAGGTGAGATTGTCCATGTAGCGTTTCCTGACGAGGCAAGGGCTGACAATTAGATTGAGAGGACTGTTATCACTAGGGACAAGACCGGCTAAAGTGATAGTGATGCAATATGAAATGTGAATGCAAATCAATAATGCATGATGTATGTATGTTTATGCTGACAAAACTGACGCGACATACAAACTAAAAGATGAACACGACTGGATACTCGGCCACCGCGGGGCATGTAGAAATATCGCTGGTTCATGATAGCAATTCCACCTTGCTTAGGAGAGATAGTCCCTGTTTAGGAGCTACATTGATCGGGCTTAGGAGGTAAGAACTCTGCCGTGGTGTGTCAAATGAAATAAGGTCTTTGACAAAGTTGATCCTTCATTCGGGCGTACTGGCTGGTTTAGAAGGAGTACTTTGATTCTGCACTTTGAGGTTCGATTACTTCTGGAGAAGCGACCGATGTTCTTCTGATGTTCAACAGTCAAAAGAAATTGTCGTCTTTATTAAAAAAAAAAGCAGAAAAAGTTTAACAAGTAAATTCATTTTTGTTTTATTTCAAGAATCGTTGATCATGTTAAAATGTCGTTCTGTAAAGCTAAAACAAATAAGAATTGCAAACAAAAGCACAAGGGCTCAAATTTTATTGATAAGATGGAAATCAGCCAAACGCGTGATTCCATTGAGTATTTACAAAGTTAGAAAATGGTAATTTACAGGGAAAAGGGCTACGTTGAAACATAACGACCACTATCCTTCTACCAACTTTGAATTTGAGACATCCCGTGCTTCTGTCGAAGATGACCTTGACTAGAGTTTTCCGACGGATGATGTAACTGCTGCTGAGGGATTTGCCTCCGTTGAACATAGTTACTTGCCATTATCCCTAATTTTTGCCTGAATTTTACTTTCAGATTTCGAATCCATCGAGATGATTTTTTATTATGTCTCTAATTTTTACCTGGACCGCCCTTTCGGGTTTTCAATCCACCGAGACTTTCTTTTTTTTAAGCGAAGTATTTCTTGACTACATCAACATTCGTGGGGTAGGAAAATTCCTCTCCCTCCATGGTTACAAGTCTCAAGGCACCGCCTGAGAAAGCTTTCTTGACCACATAGGGGCCGTCATTAAATCGGAGTCCATTTGCCCCGAGAGTTAGTGAGAAAAGATTGTATCTTCTTGAGCACGAGGTCTCCTTTCCTGAAGACGCGAGGTCGGACCTTTTTATCAAAAGCCCTCTTCATTCTCTGTTGATACAGCTGACCGTGGCATAGTGCCGTGATTCGCTTCTCCTCGATCAGATTCAATTCGTCGTGTCGATTTTGACACCATTCAGCCTCAGTGAGCCTAGCTTCCATCAATACTCAGATTGACGGGATCTCTACTTCTATGGGGAGCACTGCTTCCATGCCATACACTAGAGAGAAAAGGGTTGCCCCTGTTGAAGTGCGGACAGATGTGCGATAACTGTGAAGAGCCAAGAGTAATATCTCGTGCCAGTCTTTGTAGGTTACAACCATCTTTTGAACGATCTTCTTGATGTTCTTATTGGCCGCTTCTACCGCTCCATTCATCTTGGGTCGGTAGGGAGATGAGTTATGATGTTCGATCTTGAACTCTGCGCACAACTCTTTCATCATCTTATTGTTCAAGTTGGATCCATTATCAGTAATGATCTGGCTTGGAACACCATAACGGCAGATGATATTGTTTTTGATAAATCGGACTACTACTTGTCGCGTTACATTAGCGTATGACGCTGCTTCGACCCACTTGGTGAAATAATCAATGGCTACCAGGATGAACCGATGTTCGTTTGAAGCCTTAGGTTCGATCAAGCCAATCATGTCGATTCCCCATATCGAGAAAGGCCACGGGGAAGAAAGAACTTTGAGATGCGTTGGCGGTACATGGATTTTGTCGGAGTATATCTGACATTTGTGACACCTCCTCATGTACTTGTAGCAGTCGGATTCCATGGTCAACCAATAGTACCCTGCTCTTAGGATTTTTCTTGCCATTGTGTGTCCATTGACATGAGTGCCAAAGGATCCTTCATGAATTTTTTTCATCAGCATTTCTGCTTCTGGTCCGTCTACGCATCGGAGCAAGACCATGTCAAAATTTCTCTTATAGAGAGTGTCACCGCTCAGGAAGAAGCTTCTAGCCAATCTTCTGAGGGTTTTCCTGTCTTTTCTGAGTGCCCCAGATGGGTACTCTTGTTTCTGAAGAAAGCATTTGATATCGTGATACCAAGGTTTGTTGTCTATGACTGCTTCAATCGTGAAGACGTAGGCGGGCCGTTCAAGGCGCATTATGTCGATCTTAGGTAGGTCATTCCATTGACCTACACTAATCATGGAAGAGATAGTGGCTAATGCATCAGCTATGTGATTCTCCCCACGAGGGATGTGATGAAACTCGACTCTGTTAAAGAAGGGTAACAACCTTCTTGCATAGTCTTTGTAAGGAATCAATCCTGATTGGTATGTGTTCCAATCTCCTGCGATCTAATTGATAACCAGAGCTGAATCGCCATAGACATCCAGGTTCTTGATCCTTAAATCGATCGCTTCTTCGAGACCCATGATACATGCTTCGTATTCGGCCTCGTTATTGGTACACTTGAACGTAAGTCGAGCAGTGAAAGGAATGTGGGTACCCTGAGGGGTAACAATGATTGCCCCAATTTCGTTTCCATAATGATTAACTGCTCCGTCAAAGATAAGTCCCCATTGGGAACCTGGTTCTGGCCCTTCACTGGGTAGCGGTTCATCGCAGTCTTTCATCTTTAGATACCTGACATCTTCGTCTGGGAAGTCAAACCCGATTGATTCTTGATCGTCAATCGGTTGATGAGCCAAATGACCGGCTAAAATACTTCCCTTAACGGCTTTCTGAGCGTGGTACTCTATGTCATATTCTGATAACAGCATCTGCCAACGGGCAATCCTTCCCGTAAGAGCAGGTTTTTCGAAAACTTACTTGATTGGATCCATTTCGGAGACCAACCAAATAGTATGACGAATCATGTACTGGCGAAGACGTTTGGCTTCCCAAGCCAAAGCGCAACAAGGTTTCTCAAGCATCGTGTACCGAGTTTCGCAGTCGGTGAATTTCTTGCTCAAATAGTAAATGCCGGACTCTTTCCTTTTAGTTTCGTCCTGTTGGCCAAGTACACATCCCATTGAGTCCTCTAAGACTGTGAGGTAGATGATCAGTGGTCTTCCTTCCACTGGAGGTGATAGAATCAGAGAATTCAACAGATATTCCTTGATACTGTCGAAGGCGGTTTGGCAATCTTCTGACCAAACACAATCCTGGTTCTTTTTGAGTAATTTGAAAATCGGCGCACAGGTCGCAGTCATAAGGAATATGAATCTGGAGATGTAGTTCAAACGTCCCAGGAATCCTCTGACTTGTTTTTCAGTTTTCGGAGAAGGCATTTCTTGAATGGCCTTGACCTTGTCAGGATCAACCTCAATTCCTTTCTGACTGACGATGAACCCTAAGAGTTTCCCCGAATGGACACCGAAGGTGCACTTGTTGGGATTCAAGCGGAGCTTGAATTTTCTTAAACGTTCGAACAATTTTGATAGATGTTCAACGTGCTCAATCTCTGTTTTCGATTTTGAAATCATATCATCGACATATACCTCGATTTCTCTGTGTATCATGTCATGAAACAGAGTACTCATGGCCCTTTGATAGGTTGCCCTGGCGTTCTTCAAACCGAACGGCATCACCTTGTAACAAAAGGTGACCCATGGGGTGATGAATGAAGTTTTCTCCATGTCTTTCGGCGCCATTTTGATTTGACTATAGCTCGAGAATCCATCCATGAAGGAGAAGACTTTGAAATTTGTTGTACTGTCTACCAGCATGTCAATGTGCAGCAAAGGAAAGTCGTCCTTTGGACTAGCCTAGTTCAGATCCCTGTAATCGATACACATTCTGGCCTTTCCGTCCTTTTTGGGAACGGGTACGATGTTGGCTAACCATTGAGGATATTCTGATGTGGCGAGGAAACCCGCGTCAATCTGTTTCTGTACCTCCTCTTTGATTTTGATGGCCATGTCCGGATGAGTCCGTCTCAACCTTTGTTTTACCGGCGGACATTCTGACCTCAACGGTAGATGGTGTTCCACAATGCTGGCATCCAACCTTGGTATATCCTAATAAGACCAAGCGAATACATCGGGAAATTCTCTCAGAAGCTTTATCAAACCCTCTCTGGCAGTTGGACTGAGCAGTGCCCCAATCCTGATTTCTTTTCTCTCTTGTTATGAACCCAAGTTTACCGTTTCCAACGGTTCTTTGTGAGGTTCAATGGACCTTTCCTCTTGTCTGAGTAATCGAGAGATCTCTTCTAGAATTTCTTCGTCATTTTCTTCTTCAGGCCCGAATACCGGGAACTCAAAGTTGGGAGAAAGCATCGGATCGTATGTTTCAACGGGGTTTAAAACAAGCAATCTGCATGACGTGAAGATTCGTGTTTAGAAGAGATAGAGAAAAATGCAAGTGTGTGCAGTGTTTTATTTTTATTACTGCTTGTTTTTTATTATTGAATTATTTTTTAGGATTACCATTTTCTAAAAAAGCAAAAAGAGAAAACAGTGTTTAATGATGAAATTACAGAACGACGTTATTTTATTAATGAATAAGTCGATCCTCGAAACTACAGCCCTATAAAACAAAACTCTGTCGCTTTGGGCTAAGCGAAGAGGGAAATTTACAGAAAGCGAGCCCTACCAAAACGTCCATTCCACCTGGGCAGGGTGAAAGGCTAAAAGATGGCAATTACTTTGACTGGCGAACGACCTTCGGAACATCGACAGCAACCCATTGGCGGCGAACTCCTCGGTGAATCACAAAGTCTGGTACATTCCTTGATTTGTCTTCAGAAATAACGCTGATTTCTGGTGGAGCAGGATCATTGGAATCGGTCTCCCATGCAGAATTTTCGTAGGAGAATTCCTCAGTCGTATTTTGCATAGTATTTGTGCTCTCAGCTGTATCTCCCCATCCAGTAGGCTGGATATCTTCGAACCTGATACGAGAGCTTTCGGGCGCAATGTACTTGACCATATAGTCGTATTTTCCACTTGGTTCTCCCAGAGTGTCCCAAACTTCTTTGGAACTGGAGGAGTCATCTCTCTCGATGACGTTGACTTCAGGAAAAGCATAGTTGATGAATTCAAGTCCTGCAAACGTTGCGAATTCACCTTCATGTTGAGTAATTTCTGAATGACCTGAGTGTTGATCCCTTGACATGGTGGGGACACATGTATTCTGTTCAATGACGGTCAGCTGATTTTCATTGTTCGGCTGACTCTCTTGCCCCAAGTTTCCTGGGTAAGGCTGCCACATTGGCAGGCCATCCATCGGGCCATAGTAATTTTGGTCAAAGTTGTCTTTCATCAGAGTGTCCTCCTCTAATGAATTTTCGTGGAGCACGGCATCCTTCCGGATCACAGTCTCCATATATCATTTCGACGTCTGACCTTGGTATAAATCTCGGACTCTATGCGGGATAGCAAAATGGTATAGGCACCTCTTCCTGAGACATATAACCGTCCTCGTTAAGGTAGGACTTCCATTCTTCATCTGTGTCAGAGGGATCTTCCTCATTAATAACATGTACTGCTTGAGACACTGGGTGAAGGAAACCTCCACTGTGGAAGAAGTTTTGAAGGGGATGAAGACTTTCGTCGTTGGCAGCTGTCTGAGTACAGGTTGCAAAAAAACCAAGACCCTTCCTTGTTTTATTGTCAATAAGAATGACAAGTTGTCCCCATCCGGTTGTATTGGTACTCTCGACCGCTTTGATAGCATCGTTGTATGAAGAAATGGAAGTTCCTTCTTTGAACTGATTGTCCTTGCTTACCGACAGTGCTTGGAACTGAGTTCCAATAACCTCCTCGGGTTGTATACCAGTAGATGATGACAAGTTACTCACAAGCAAGGTCTGTTCTCCACAGATTGTGACAAGTTGATCGTTCTTGACGAACTTTAACTTTTGGTGAAGGGTTGAAGTAACCGCTCCAGCCTGATGTATCCAAGGTCTTCCTAATAAACAACTGTACGTTGCTCGGATGTCCATGACCTGGAAAGTGACTTGGAAAGTGTGAGAACCAATAGTTATGGGAAGATCAACTTCGCCGATAACCGTTTTTCTAGATCCGTCGAATGCTTTGACAACAACCTCGCTGATTCTCATCGGAGGGCCTTTGAATGATAATTGCATCAAAGTGGACTTCGGCATAACATTCAGGGCTGACCCTGTGTCTACCAGTATGCTGACTAAAGCATCGTCCTGGCAGTTAACTGTGATATTGAGCGCCATGTTATGACGACGACCTTCTTCAGGTAATTCCTCATCACTAAATCCCAAGTTATTGCAGGAAGTGATGTTAGAGACAATGTTATCGAACTGTCTGATTATTACATCCTGTTCCACAAAGGCTTGCTCCAAGACTTTCTGTAGACCCTCCCTATGTGCTTCTGAACTGAGTAACAGTGATAACACAGAGATCTTTGAAGGAATTTGTAACAGCTGATCAACAATGTTGTATTAACTCCTTTGGATGAGCTTTAGCATCTCATCGTCGTTTTTCGAAAGGTCGGGATTATTGGATAGACCGGTTGGTAGATCAGGAGCTTCCGTCTGAAGTTCCTTTTCTTTGTTAGGTTCCCCAACCCCTCGGTTGAAGATTCTACCACTCCGCGTTACTCGACTGATGTCTGCAATGTTCACGACGGAGGGTTATGGAATTTCCTTTCCATTTTCAATTGTTGTTGCACTGTATTTGTAAGGGATAGCCTTAGCTGATTCATACGGTAGTGGTCCTGGTAGATAGATGACTACGAGAGCCTTTTGATTTTTCTGACCATCGTAAGTAATCTCGATCCGTTCCTGGTTGGGAACTTTAGATTCGTCAAGTAGAGGGATGATGGCAAAAACATCCCTGGTCCTATGATGACCAGAGATTGTGACAACATCCTCAATTTGATCGGTGAGGTAGTTCGGCGTCCAGTTGATGGGTCCAGAACCCAGATATGGACAAATTTCTCCACGATCCACCTGACCCTGAAGAGATGCTCTCACAAGGTAACACCCTTGGTTACTTTCCGAACAGATGCTACAACGGTCATAATTGTGTGGTGGAACCTGGCCACGCCCACTTTGAATACAATGTAACCTCACTAGGTTAGCTTCCACTGATTGGACATCCTGACTCTGACGCCGAGTAGGATTCCTGTTACTGATACTAATTTGGTAAGTATCTTCATCCATATAGATTGGAATCCACCAGTGATTTAACAAGTGCTGAAGTGCCTCCTAGACAAGGGTACAACCTCGATCATTTTTGCAACCCGCCTTACAGCCTTGATAGTCATGTGATATCAAGAATCTGAGTCAGACCTGTTCAGCATGTAACTCTACCAGCTAGTATTCATCACGCGAATGTCAAAGATTTGAACTATATTGATCTGATAGAGATTCCTATCATGGTAGTCATGGATCCATCCAAGATCCATCTGACGCTGGAGGGCCTCTTGTATGAAAGAGCATCCCTGTTTGTTTACCGAGCAAAGTCAGACAAGAACTGTAATCGTGCCGCGGCAGATTATGATACTGGCTTTGCCTTGAGTGCATCACCACCAAGTTGACATTCATCGCACGGATGTCGTGGTTTTGAATGATGTTGGAATTCGTGTAAACCATGTTAGCTCCACGAACTCGGTGTTGTTGGATCCATCCGAGATCCATTTATTCCTGTAGAGCTGATTGCACCACAGAACATCCCTGGTTGTCTTTAGAGCAGATATCACACTGGTGATATTTATGAGGTGGCACATGGCCATATCCACTCTGTCTACAATGCATCTTGACCAGATTGGTTTTCAACAAGAGTACATCATGAATTTGATAGACATCGTTAGTCTCTCCTTCTATCAAATTGACTGCAGCCTTCTCATGTTGAGGCAGCGGGTTTGTGAGAACATTAGGATTTGTATCCTTGAAGGATAAGACCCCGCTCCTAACAAGTTTTTGCACATCGGACTTGAAATTGAGACAAGTCTCAATGTTATGCCCTGATCCTCCTTGGTGGTAAGGGCAAGTTTGATCCACCTTAAACCAAAAAGGCGGATTTTCCAGTACTGTAAGAGGAGATTTAGTCTAAATGTGCCCCTTAGCCAGTAGTAATGGAAATAGTTCTGCGTACGATACGGGTATAGGATCAAATCCTGGTGGCCATGTTGTACAGTTGTTGTTGTATTGGGGACGAGCCTGCTGAAAAGGCTGTTGTGTCCTTTGCTGATCAGGTTGGCTTTGCGCAACCTGAGGTTGATAAGTAGGAATAGGCGCAGGGCTGATAGCAGGAGTTACAGCTGCTACTGGTTGATATCGACGCCTTTGCTTTCCGAGAGAGATATTCCCAATATCCTGCTCTTTTTTCTTAGGGAGAGTACTACCGTATTTTTTAGTACCGCTCGTCGATCCAGTGTCTTTTACCAAACGTCCTTCTCGAACGACTTCCTCAAGACGTACGCCCATGCCCACCATCTCGGTGAAATCACTGGGTGCACTGGCAACCATTCGGTTATAATAAAATGAGCTTAAGGTCTTTAATAAGATCTTTGTCATCTCTTTTTCCTCAAGAGGTGGACAAATTTGAGCAGAAATTTCATGCCACCTTTGAGCATACTCCTTAAAGGTTTCCTTGTCCTTTTGCGACATCGATCTGAGTTGATCTCTGTCGGGTGCCATGTCCAAATTGTATTTGTATTGTTGGACGAAGGCAGTGTCAAGATCTTTGAAAGTGCTGAGCGTGGCACGATTTAAACCCATGTACCATTTGAGTGCGGCACCGGTTAAACTATCCTGGAAGTAGTGAATCAGTAGGTCCTGATTCTCTGTCTGAGTTGACATCCGCCGAGCGTACATCACCAAATGGCTTTGAGGGCAAGAGTTACCCCTGTATTTTTCAAAGTCAGGCACTTGGAACTTGTGCGGGACTTTCACATTGGGGACCAGACAAAGGTCTGCAGCGTCTTTTCCAAATAGATCCTGACCGCAAATGGCTTGCAGCTCCTTCTGCATCTCCAGGAATTGTTCCTGGAATTCATCCATTCTATCGAACAAAGTTTCCTTTTTACCAGCAGGTATCGGTGGAATCTGTCCTTCCGGGACAGTGTGCACCACAGAGGGTGGTGCCCTGACTACGACAGTGAATCTTGGCGTCTCCTGAAGTTTGTAACCTTCAGGAGTCTTCAGTATGCCCCTGGCATCTTTGCTTTCCTGAAGTTTGTAACCTTTAGGCCCAACGGCTTCTGTTGAGATTCCCTGATCTTCAGTGATCGGCGGAACATATCCTTCCGGGATATAGTTAACAGGCATGCCCCAAGGACGATCTTTCGGCATTTGATACCTAGGATCATACTTCTCCACTATGGGCGTTGAGGTGATCTCTGAGATCACAGTTCGTTGTAGCTGAGCTTCTGCCATGGCTTGCATGTCGTTACAAAGCTTTCTCATATCCTCTCTCAGAGCGTCGATCTCTTCCTTCAACTCTCTGTTTTCTTCCTCAAGATCATCCATCTTTTTCGGACGATTGGCCCGAGTATTGTACGAATGAGAGAGTTTGACTCTAGAACCGAGACACAAACGTGAGATTCATAGAGAAGAAGAATATGTTACGTGAGAATGATGAATGCAATGATTATATTAATTGTTCTTTTGGTTTAATCAAAATAAACTTTGACAATTAGATTGCAAATATCAATCAGTGGGGAAACCCCTTTTATTGAAATTCAAAGGATTGCGAAAATGAAATACACTAGATTACAAGGTGCGGAAATAGAAATCTAAGCTAAGGGGTCCTGAGTCCTCTCTGAAGAGAAATTAGGTGTTGACTCTGGTATTTTCCTTTTCTTTGACCGGGGCTCTTGGGCCGTTGTCGGGTTGTCATTCCTTTGCCAGGTGAAAGGAGTGAGCAAATTCCTTTGGTCATCTTGATTCTCTACATCATGTTGCTCCAAAATTTCAATTAGAGCATCTTTTTCTTTTAGTAATTGTTGTATTTTGATGCACTCTACGTCGAGGGTGCGGTACTTGTTCTTCTAAGACCTTCTCTCCTTTTGAACTTTTTTGAGAGTAACCTGAAGCTTTTCAGTTTCCGTCATGAAGTACATGACAGATTCTCTTGGCGGAAGAATTCCATAATGAGGATAAGGCATTTTTAGCTTGAGAGCTCTAGTTTGTACCCAGTGGAGATAAGGCTCCACCGAGACACAGTCCGGTTTTCCTAGAGACTCTCGTCCTTTCTTATGAACCTGTTTCCAAGCGTGCACTATTTCCATCTTTAGTGCTCTGTCATTTTCTCCTTCCTTGAAGAAAAGACCTTCTAGATGAACACCCCGTGGGACGTGTCTCATCGGGTATCCAAACTGACGGCGAACCAACACTAGATGGTAATTGATTCCTCCTTTAGTCCCTATGAGGGGTACGTTGGGGAAGTTTCCACAACGATCAATGATTCTGATTCCATTATAGATCCTACTACACCAATCTATATCAGAGTTGGTGAGGGACATGATCTTCTGCGACCAACGTAAGGCACTCTTGCAATCCCAAAAAGCAGCAGACTTGGGCAAGTGAGAGATAAAGCATTTATAAAGCAAAGGTACACAACATGTGATCTCCCCTCTGCTGTACAAATTTCCCAAGTGTACAGAATGATACACATCTGCGAGCAAAGTTGGTACAGGATTTCCAATGAGAAAAACCTTAATGGAGTTAATATCGACGAAGTTATTGATGTTGGGAAACAAAAATAACCCGTAGGTGAGCAAGACAAAGACGCGTTAAAAAGCAGTTACGTTTCCTATACTGGCAAAATACAGGGCTTTCTTTGTCAAGAACTGGGCTGGCAAACCTTGGATGCCACCCTTAGTGATTATGTGAGTCCTGACCTCAGACTCGTCCAAATGAATTGCTCTTGCAATGGTCTGATCCTTTGGAATTTCTTCCAATCCAGAAAAAGGAGCTCGATCTGTAATGTGTAGATCAATCATATGAGAATACTCCTCCAGTGTTGGTGTGAGCTGGTAATCCGGGAATGTGAAACAGTGATAAACCGGATCGTAAAACTGAATGAGCGCATCCATGATTCCCTCAATCACATGGACTCTTAACAGTGGTAGCAAACCTCTGTGCTTGGCTCTGATGGCCTCCTGGTTTGTGATCATCCCTGCTAACCTTCTCAAATCCTCCAGTTTTGGAACCTTGAAGGTATATCTATGGGTTCTCCTTCTACCAAAATCCATTAGTGCAATCATTTTCTTTGATATTTGCAATCACAGTCTTAGTTTAATTTGAAAAACAGAGAGACTATAAGAGAAATTTTTTCTTGTTTTAATGTTTTTTAAATGAATGCATGAATGCAGCACACAAAAACATAGGAAAAACATGGGGTCAAAAGGTCGTTGTCATGAAGTTCAGGCTCTACCCATCCCCAAAGGTTTATACTAAGGTGATTTTTGTACCTGTACTCATTATCATCAGCTCCTCCCAGGAAAGCAAAACAACAAGCGGATCGCCAGCGAGTTGTAGAGCAATCTTAGAGTAAGTGTCATTCACAGAGAATATATCACCAGCCTCAAATGAGGGTAGTATCGTGTAACAACTATTCCTGATAGTTTCTGCACTACAAAAGGGTTTGGCTCCTCAGCTTCTCAGACATCACAATCGGCCCATTGTCTAGGTGAGAGAATGGGTTGCATTGGTCAGTCTCCACTGAGGTTGATGGTCGACCTCGTCGCCATCACTTATCTTAAGTGTATACTCAAACTTTCCACATGCGGCATCACACGCATTCCCATTAGCAGAAAAATAAATATGTATAGCAATTAGGAAAAGCAGTATATATATTTGTCCTAAACATCCTAGACCTTTAAAGCTATGAATCCTAAGTTCCTGACAGAAAATGGGTTCCCCGGCGGAAGCCCCAATCTGTGGTATTCATACAAGTGAAGAGAAAAAAGGTTTTTTTGGGCCCCACGGTGGGCGCCACTTTTTCTGTAGCGAGCGATTTTGGACGCGGTTCTTAAGCGTGGTGGTTCTCTGGAGTCAGTTTACTACAGGTCGATTCATTTTTTATTCTATTAAAGCTAATGAAGGAAGGGAAATAGATGTCTCCGATTAACCCTGCTTGCATACTGAGTTTAAACAGCGGTCTATTAGGTTACGGATGCGATCAATGTGGTGGGGCCTTTCTTGTACTATTTTGACAGAATGACGAGTTTTTGGCGGGGAACAAGGATTAAGATGTTAGGACTGACGCTTTTTGATAGATATATGAGGGTATGGGATTTTGGGTTTTTGTTTACTGTGCTCGCTAAGACTTTTTCTTTCAATCTTATGCCTACGTATTCCCGTTTACCGAATTAGGGAAGTTAGAGCGTTCGTAGTTCCTCCTGTTCTATGGGAGGAAATGGTTGTTCTTGGTGTCTTGTTCAAAGCCCAAGACGTGAAGCGAAAGGTGGTTTGTATCTTGTTCAAAGCCCAAGATGTGAAGCTGAAAGTGTTGACCTTAGAGAGAATTTGTCATCTCTAAAGGGGGTCTGTTTGTCACAACCGTTGGGTGACTGGTTATAAAGGGAGGATTACTTTAACCGGGATACACGGATTCGAGCAATGCCATAATTTCCTTTATAGGGGGTTTTAACCTGAAGGAGAAGACTTTAACTCAGTGTAGAGTAATGCCATCTTTCCTTAGGAATTTCTCATGCTAAAAGAGGGACAGTGGCAAGGATGTAGAAGATCCAGAGGCTTTCCGCTTACAGCGATTAGATGGAAGAAGTTGTTGATGTTTGTGTAATGTGAACGAGGCACAGTTTTGATGCTAAAAGGTTGATTAGATCAACCAGTGGTTTTCTTATGCAAAGCCTAAGAGGAGGCTAATATGTGTCTCGTACGAAGCCCGAGAGAGAGGCTAAAGGGTTGTGACTCAACAAGAGACTCCTCTATGGTATCTCGTACGAAGCCCGAGATGGAGGCCAAGGGTTTTATACTCAACAAGGGAGTGATTTGTGTCTTGTACAAAGCCCAAGACGGAGGCTAGAAGAAGTTGACTCAACGATGGAGTCTCTTATGTATCTCGTACGAAGCCCGTGAGAGAGGCTAAATGTTGTTTGACTCCGCTGGGGAGAATCATTGTACAAAGCCCAAGAGAAAGGCTATGGAGACTGTTTCAGTTGAGTGACAGGTCTAGTATACTGATTTTGAAAGAGAAAATCAGTTCTTATATGAGCAACACCGTACTTAAGGATCCGGGTTATTCATGTTCATTAAGGATGTGGGAAATCCGAAGGGTATTGAGATTGTTCGAGTCTACGGGTTTCCTTCCTATTTAACGAAGGGGTCACTTAAGAATGTCTTTGAAACTCAAGGAGATTAGACTGTCCAGGTCTAGAGTTTCATCTTTTGTACTATGTCTTGAGAAACAGTAGTAGACTCTTGAAAAGACTGTTCTATGGAGATGATTAAGTTCTGTTCCTATACCTTTAGGAGGTCGTCGGGACAATTTGTACGAAACCCAAGAGGAGGCTGGAAACTTTTAAGAAGCAGATCGGTCCTTGTACGATGCCCAAGAGAAGGTTATCATTCCCGGAGGAAGAGATCATTATACGAAGCCTAAGAGGAGGTAGTGGTTACTTCTAAGAAGCCGACGGGTCCTTGTACTAAACCCAAGAGGAAGCGAGGGTACTTTTAGGAAGCCTGTGGGTCCTTGTACGATGCTCAAGAGGAGGCCGATGCTTTTAAGAAGCCCGTGGGTCCCCAAACCTCGAGAAATTCAAGACAGTCTATTCACAAGGAATAGATCAAGCCAGGAAAGTTCGAGAATTTGGAAGAAACTCAAAGATGCCATTCATAGAGAATACATTCATCTCTGGGAGTAGAGTTTCTTGACAATTCCTAATGAGGACAGTCGAAGAGAATACTGTATCTGGTGATCCTATTGGGGATCTAGTTGTCTATTTCTACGAATAAACGAAACGGCGTCACCTAGTTCTAGACGTAGTTGCCGGGGAAACTCGAGATATCTATACTATTATTACATAGTTGATATGAGTTTATGAAAGAAGACTTACAGTGAAACAGCCCCACGATACACTTATATGTATATGAAAGCGGTAAATGAAAGCAATAACCACTTACTCGGTTGTAGAGCTTCCATGATGTTTGATTAGTTGTTCAACAAAGAAAGATTGAAAACAACAACATATTTAAAATCAAAGGAGAAAGTGCTTTGGAAAAGAAAGATTTGGGGCTTACAGCTCAAGGAGAGGCCCAGGGTTTTATCAGTGAGCGCACTGTTTGAATTTGTACAGAGGGACTTATACAAGTGACTGAGGCCCAACAATTGTTTTCTGTACAAAGGGATGAGTCCTACACTCTCTCAAGAGGCCCAAAAAGTTTAAAGAAAAAGAGTGGGGCTTATAACACGAGGGTAGGCCTAGTTGACTTTTCGTTTGAAATGGCGATCGCGCCGAGGTTTCCTTTTAACGCAGAGGGACTTATACAATAAGTGAGGCCCAAAAGGTTTTGGTTAAAAGGGGATTGGGTCTTACACTCTATTAGAGGCCCAAATGAGTTTAAAGATAATAAATGGGTCTTACTACTCGAGGGTACGCCCAGGTTTGTTCTCAAAAGGCGACGATCGTGCCGTTTGTTTTTTACGGTATCGGGACATATACAATATACTGAGGCCCAAAAATGATTTGGTAAAAAAAAAGATTGGGTCTTACACTCTATTAGAGGCCCAAAGTGTTTTGAAAATGACTTATGAGGGTTGAATTAATCCAAAACCCTAATTTGTTTTCAAAAATGTATTTAATTGAATAAAAATTCAATTAAAATGATCAAAATTGTTTAACATATGGAAAACAAATTGTGATCTTGGATTAATGCTTCAAAAATTAAGTATTGACCTACAAAATAATTAGAAGGCATTAAAAGTTGCAAAATCAAGGTGGAAAAAATATTTTAAATGTTAAAAACAATTAAAACATTAATTCTTTGCAAAAATATCAATTATATAAAATAAATAATATTTTTGGGATTTTTTGTTAACCTCACGATCAACCTCACGATCATGTCTATGGTATTTAATTTCATTTAAATTAAACATATAACAAGAAATCATGAAAAATCCTCAAGAACCCTAATTTCTGCATGAAGGCTAGGATTTTTAATATACGATTCAAACATTGCAATTAATTGAGGGGAAACATTCCATGCATGAATATGAACATATGGCCAAATTATTGTGCATCAAAAATTGCATGGATCATAGAGTTAGAAGAGCTCATGCTTACCACTTCCAGCTGGTGATCGTGATTTGTGTTAGAGGTGTTTCAACTAGGTTCCAATGATGTGGATAACTTCCCTAGGTGCCATGGAGTGTGTATGGATGCTTGGAATGGATTGAAATGATTTGGAGTTGAAGGTGGTACCTCAACTGCAAAACTGTCAAGAACTTGAGCAATTGGCTAGTGATTTTGTGAAATCAGTTTTCCAGATGTTATGTGAGTGTTTGGATCACTTCTATATGATGTATGTGAGGTATGTGAGTGATTGGTTTGATTGGAAAAGCTCTCAAACTCAAAACCCGATAGTGACTTGCCTTAGAAGGCAAAATTGGAGTGAAAGAAGAGATTTTGAGGAAAGCATCTATTTGATGGCTTTGGTGTACTCAAACTGATCACAATTGAGCTCTATTTATATTAGAGCAAGTTTTTTTTGTAAGGAATAGTGAATGGCAACTGCTGAGTAGGTTTGTTCAATGTTGGCCAATGGAAGTTCAAGTCTCCTCTAGCCATTGACTAGAGGTTAGGGCACAGGCTGCTAGTTCCCTTGGTCTTGGATAAGTCTTGACTGAATTTAGTTGCAAATGGCTCAGTCCATGGCACCTTGATGCTTCTATTGAATGCTCCAATCCAAAATTGGAGTCTTGTCCCTATTTTGGCAATTTTAGGTTCAACATGCTATTTCTTGTTCCAAAGACTTTGGAGGCTTGGCTCAGTGATTGTCCCCTTGAGATTCAATCCTCAGATGTGTCCAAGTGGATAAGAGTGTTTGGATTTGCACAATTTTGGCAAATCGAGCAAAAATGCAAATTCTGCCTTGCCTTGACAGATTTCAACAAGGCAACTTGCCAATGTCATAACTCATAGCCCAAATGGAATTTGGTAATGTTCTTGGCCATTTTGGAAAGCCCTTACATGATACAACAACTGTTTGAACATGTTTAGTTTTGATCTCTTTTGATTCCAAGTGAAAAATCCCCCTACATTTGGAAAAAAGTAAGGCAAATTCTGACTTAGTGAAATTTTCACTAAGTGTTGGAACAAAGTGACTTTTCTTGATTTTGATCACTCCATAACTCAAAATCCATGAGGAATTTGGACATAGGTCACTATGAAGCTTTTGTAAAGGGCAATGTGATCTACAAATCAATCTTTGAATGGGGAACAATGGCCTTGTGGTTTAGGAGTTATGGTCCTCCAAAGTTGGCACATTAGTGTCAATTTTTCCATAACTTAGAAAATTTTCTAAGTTTTTATGGTTACCCCTTTTACAAGTTATCCCACTTTCTTTGATTTTTCTTGATAAATGATGATTCAAATCATACATTAACATCATTTTAGGGTTAAAAATCCATTTTGGTGAAAAATCTCAAAAAGTCAAAGTTGACTTTTGTGCACAGTTGACTTTTTATCAGATGAATTCCAAACTGTGCAATTCTTCATGAAATCATGTCCCTGACCTAAATTAAACTTGATGGACATGTTCCATTGGTGTCATAGGGTATATTGAATCATGTCTTAGGGTTTGGGAACATGTCCTGGTCAAAAGTCAAAGTTACAGTTGACTTTCCTCGCGAAACCCTAATTGTGGTGCAGATGAAATTGAGACTTATTGCTCAAACTTCTTGGATTAATCCATTGTTACAAATGGATCAATATAGTTCATTAGAGACCCTCAAATCCTCTCTTGAGGTCTTGGCTCATGATTTGCCCTAAAAGTCAACTTAGGTGTGAATTAGGTCAAGAAACCCTAATTCCTGATTTTTTATGAATGCATCCCCTAAGGCAAAATTAACTTGATGGTTGGGTCCATGAGGTTCCATGGAGTATATTAGGTTGTGTTTTGGATCCTTGGCTCATGCCCAGAGGAGAATTTCCATCTGGAGGCCCTGGTCGACCAAAACCCTAATTTGGTGATACTGGCGATCGTGAGGCTTGATCCACCTAGAAGGGAGCAGCTTTGTGCTTAATCCTTGGAGTGGGAGTCCTTTTGATCCTTTGTAGCTACTTGAGAGGTTAGACAAGTTGAATATCATGTCATTCCTTGATTGATCATTTGTCTAAAGCTCTGAGAGGGCTTGAAACCCTAATTCTTGTCATAGTGAAGGCTCACCCATCTTTGGGGAGACTAATGGTTCATCCATATTGTGATGATGATTTGCACAATGATGGGAAATCTTAGTGGTCAAAATTTGGGGTATGACAGTATCCCCTAAGGCTAAATTGACTTGGTGACTGGGTTCATGAGGTTCCTTTGTGTATTTTGAGTTATGTTATGAAGCAATGGCTCATGCCCAGAGGAAGATTTCCCTTTGGAGGCCCTGGTCGACCAAAACCCTAATTTGGTGACACTGGCAATCTTGAGGCTCGATCCACTTGGAATGCTATAACCTGGTGCTTGATTCCTAAAGTGGGAGTTGAAGATACTTAGACAAGTTGAATATTATGTCCTTTCTTGATTCATCTGTTGTCTGAAGGCTCTGAGAGGGTTAAGAACCCCAATTCTTGATTGTGGTCAGTACTCACTCATCTTTGAGGAGATTGATGATTTACTCAATGATGTGAAATCTTGGTGGTCAAAATTTGGGGTATGACAGATGCCCCTATTTAATCTTCTTGGACCCGAAGGTGTGAATCGCGAAGGTATTCGGGCATTCGGGGTACAAGGGGATTAAATATCGGAATACCCGAAATTTTGATAGTGGTTATGAATGACAACTGGCGCATCCATCTTCTTTTGCTAAGCAATGATGCTTAGAAAAGGTAAACTTCCCCTCGATCCTGGTTTCTTCCCCGGAATTGGTCTTAGTTTCGGAAGTAAACTTCCCCTCGATCCTGGCTTCCTACCAGGAACTAGTCTTAGTTACTGAAGTAAACTTCCCCTCGATCCTGGTTTCCTACCAGGAACTAGTCTTAGTTTCTAAGATAAACTTCCCCTCGATCCTGGCTTCCTACCAGGAACTGGTCTTAGTTACTGAAGTAAACTTCCCCTCGATCCTGGCTTCCTACCAGGAACTGGTCTTAGTTTCTTAAGATAAACTTCCCCTCGATCCTGGTTTCCTGCCAGGAACTGGTCTTAGTTTCTGAGATAAACTTCCCCTCGATCCTGGTTTCCTTCAAGGAAGTGGTCTTAGTTTCTTTTGTCAATAAACTTTCTTGACAAGGGACGCTGTTTGTAGCGGTCTTCATCAAACTTCTCCCCAAATTTTCCTGGAGAGATGCCATTTATTGGAAATATTTTGATGTCAGACTAGCTGGGGAAACCCATTCATCTGAGCTGTAGAGGTACGCAAACTTCTCTGTTTGGAGATGCCATTTGCCGACTCTACTGGGGAAAACGAGTCTCTTGAGAGACTGCTTTCTGCTTGGGGATACCAAACCATACTTTTCTTCGGGATCTGCTGGAGAAAACTTTTGTATGGAGATTCTCTGATTACGGGGCTTTCGTTGGGGATTTTCCTTAATCCGGGAAAGCGAAGCTGTCATCTTCAATGGCGAAGAGTGACATTTGTTGAAGGCCTTCTGGTTTTTTAGAGGTTCAAGTTATCAAAGTGGTCAAGGACCGTCTCCCATCCAGAAATAAACCAGAGGAGAGATACTGCTCGGATGATTCGTTTCCTGACGATAGAGAGAAAAAACCGACAACTCGATTGACGAGAGGACTTTACCACTTGGGGACAAGACCGACCAGAGTGATAGTGATATGATATGAATATGCATGTAAATTAATAATGCAAGATGTATGTATGTGTATGTTGACAAAACCGACACGACACATAAACTGACTGACGAGCGTGAATGAATACTCGACCACGGCGGGGAATGAAAAGTATCACCTGGTTCCAAGTAGCAATTCTACCTTGCTTAGGAGAGATAGTCCATGTGGGGGAAAACAATTGATCGGGCTTAGGAGGTAAGAACTCTGTCGGGGGTGTCAGACGGAATATTCGTATCTATCATAGTTGATCCTTCATTTAGGCGTACTGGTTTAGAAGGAGTACTTTGATTCCTCACTTTGAGGTTCGACCACTTCTGAGAGGAGATCGATGTTCTTTCGATGTTCAAAAATCAAAAGAAATTGCCATCTTTATTGTTAGTTCTTGGATTGGCTGGAATTTTGGTAAAACAAAGTATATTCAATGTTGATGTCAAGGGTTGATGTTGCAACATTGAAGTCTTAACACTGGGTTGTGTTAAGGAATTAATTGCTGAAGTTGGATGTCTAATGTCACATAGGCGATGTTGTGACATTAGATCTGCAGAATTAATAACATCAGGCTGTGATGTTGTTAGGGTTGCGTATTAGCTGGAATTGTGGAGAGCAAGCTGTCTCATTGGATGCGAATATCTTGGGATAGATATTTGCTGCTGCATAGGAGATCTGCTGAAGATTTGTAGGAGATTTAAAAGGTTGAAGATTTAAAAAGATTTTAGGAGAAAATCTGTTTTAATATTCAGATTTAAATAAAAAATCTGGGAGATATTGTAGCAAGTCCAAGACCAATTCAAGGAGCTATATAAAGCGCACAAGACCAAAGGAAAGGGTACAGAAATATAGAGAGAAGATTAAGAGCATAGGCTGAGTGTCTTAAGTATTTTGTACGAGTTGTATAACCAGAATTCTATGGTGAATTGTTGTGTCGAATTCTGTCCTCTCTAGAAGCTGTGAAGCAATAGAGAGTGGTTGCTTGATCGAAGTTGTGAAGTAAGATCAAGGTTACTCAAAGTGGTTACTTTGAGTGTTTGTAAGGGATTGAGTGGTGTTCTCATACCTAAGTGGTTTCTTAGGTAGGAAGTCATTAGTAGAGTATAAGTTTAGGAGATTATCAATGGGTCGTTGAGTCTGTAAATTATATCTACAAGAAGTGAATTCCATCCCTGGCTTGGTAGCCCCCAGAGTAGGTTGGTTGTAACCGAACTGGGTCAACAATTCTTGGTGTTATTTTACTATTATTGTTGTCCATTGTGCAGAGTGTGTTGTTGTGACATCACACCTTAACATCACACGTCTGATAGCAGAATTTCATTTGGTATCAGAGCAGGCATCCTATCTGTCTCTGGGTGAGATCTAGGGAAGTTACTTTCTAGTGTAAAGATGGACAAAGAAGTTGGAGGATTCGTCAACAGTCCCCTTATTTTGGATGGATCCAATTATGATTATTGGAAGCCAAGGATGACCACATTCTTAAAGTCCTTGGACAGCAGGGCTTGGAAGGCTGTTATTAAAGAATGGAAAGCACCTGTCATGTGTGAGAAAGATGATGCTGGCAAAGAAAAAGAAGGCACCTCTAAGCCAAAGCCTGAGGAAGAGTGGACCAAGGAGGAAGATGAGCTTTCCCTTGGAAATTCCAAAGCTCTGAATGCCATCTTCAATGGAGTCGATAAGAACATCTTCAGGTTAATCAATACCTGTGAAGTTGCTAAGGAAGCATGGGATATCTTGCAGGCTACACATGAAGGAACATCTAGAGTTAAGATGTCAAGACTTCAGATTGTAACATCAAAATTTGAAAGCTTTAAGATGAAGGAAGATGAGACTATTCATGATTTCCACATGAATGTTCTTGAGCTGGCCAATACTTCTAGTGCTCTTGGAGAGAAAATGTCTGAAGAAAAGCTTGTAAGGAAGATTCTTAGATCCCTTCCTAAGATATACAAGATGAAGGTGACTGCTATAGAAGAAGCTCAAGACATCAGCAAGATGAGAGTAGATGAGCTTATTGGATCTCTTGAAACTTTTGAGCTTGGTTTGAATGAAGAAGGACCAGAAAAGAAGGCCAAGGATATTGCTTTGGTTTCCACTCCTGCAGAAGATAAGGAAGTCAAAGATTCTCAGGAAGATTTGTCTCAAGCCATTGCAATGTTGGGCAGGCAGTTCAACAAAGTGTTAAAAAGATGGAACAATAACTATAAGCCTGGTGTCAAGAACACTTCTTCTGACATCAGTAGGCCAAAAGAGAAAGATGAAGAGAAGACTGCCCAGGATAGAGGTGTTCAGTGCTTTGAATGTGAAGGGTATGGACATGTCAAGAAAGAATGTCCCACATTCTTGAAGAAGCTGAAGAAGGGCATGTCAGTTTCCTGGTCTGAATCTGATAGTGAAAGTGAAAGTGAGTCAGCAAGGCATGCTAGAGCCTTAACAGGAACTGTTGTGTCTGATGATGATAGTGATGAAGAAATAACTTATGAGGAGCTAGCTTCTACTTATCGAGAGCTATGTTTGAAAAGTGTTGAGATTTGTCAAGAAAACAAGTGTCACAAGCTACAGATTGCTCAGCATGAAAATGAAAAAGCTGATTGGGAAAACGAAGTTGTTCTAGTTAAGTCCCAACTAGATCAGATGACAAAATTAATTAGAATGATGAACAGGGGTACTGCTAATCTTGATAAGATTCTTCAGTCAGAGAAAGCTGCTGGAGATAATTCAGGCCTAGGATATATGGCCAGCACTTCAGGAACAAAGAGGGAGATGTTTCAACCTTTGTCTCAACATCAACCTAAGAAACAGGGTCCTACTCCAAAGAAGGATGTTTAGCCCCAGAATGGTAAGAAAAAGGATGATTCCCAACAGAGGAAGATGCAGCCTTGAGGAGCTAGTCAGCATACGCCTCCCCAATATCACAAGAGCTTGGAGACTGTTGGGTCCAATCAGAACAGGTTTCATCATCAGGGTAACTGGAATGGAAATGAATTCAACAAAGCTGTGCCTTATTTCTATGGAAGAAGGAAGCCTCATCACCATAGAAGACATCCTAAGAGACAGCATCATCAGTACAGGAGAAGACAATTCGACTATGGAATTAGGAGACAACATTATGGGTGGCAGCCACAGCATTATCAAAGTGGAAGAAGAGTTAACCACTATAAAAACGACAGAGTCAGATGCTTCTATTGTGGTAGGGTTGGGCATATGCAGTCCTCGTGCTTCAAGCTACACGGTTTCCCAAATTCTGCTCCTCAACCCAAACAGAAAGAGGTATGGCCTAAAGTGGTGAAGCAATGGATACCTAAAGTTACCAGCTTGATAGCTCACACTTCCTTGAGGGTTTCTACCAAAGATGACTGGTATTTTGACAGTGGGTGTTCAAGACACATGACTGGAGTAAAGAATCTGCTTGTTGATGTGAAACCTCAGAATTCGGGCTACGTTACATTCGGTGATGGAATCAAAGGAGAAATAAAGGGGATTGGTAAACTGAATTGTGCTAGTGCCCCCAGACTGGAGAATGTTCTTCTTGTTAAAGGAGTTGCAGCAAATTTGATTAGTATTAGTCAACTTTGTGATCAAGGATTCAAAGTAGACTTCACAAAAACCGAATGTATGGTCAAAGACGACAAAGGAGAAGTAATCATGAAGGGAGCCAGGTCGAAGGACAATTGTTATCTTTGGGTGCCGCAAAACTCATATCCATCCACGTATGTGCTTGCTAAAGAAGATGATGTCAAAATCTGGCATCAGAAGTTGGGACATCTTCACCTGAAGGGAATGAGGAGAATTATCTCCTCAGAGGCAGTCAGAGGGATTCCCAAACTTAGTATTTGAGGAAGGAAAGGTGTATGGAGACTGTCAAAAAGGAAAGCAGACAAAGATGTCTCATCCGAAGCTTCAACATGACACCACCTCCAAGGTTTTGGAACTCCTTCATATGGATTTGATGGGACCTATGCAGGTTGAAAGTCTGGGTGGAAAGAAATATGCTTATGTTGTTGTGGATGACTATTCAAGATACACCTGGGTGAATTTCATCAAAGACAAATCTGAGGTGTTTGATGTCTTCAAAGAGCTCTGCCAAAGACTACAACGAGAAAAGGAGAGTAAGGTCATCAGAATAAGAAGTGATCACAGAAGAGAGTTTGAGTATAGCAAGTTTGAAGAATTTTGCTCATCTGAAGGCATAAGTCATGAGTTTTCGTCGCCTATTACGCCTCAGCAAAATGGAGTAGTTAAGAGGAAGAACAGAACTATTCAAGAGTCGGCTAGAGCAATGATTCATGCCAAGAAACTTCCTTATCACATCTGGGTTGAAGCCATGAACACTGCCTGCTACATTTAAAACAGAGTTACCCTAAGAAGAGGCATTTCATCCACTCTATATGAACTATGGAAGGGAAGAAAACCTAATGTTAAGTACTTCCATGTGTTTGGTAGTAGATGTTACATCCTGGCAGATAGAGAGCAGAGAAGGAAATTATATTCCAAAAGTGATGAAGGGATATTTTTGGGGTACTCCATCAACAACAGAGCATATCGGGTCTTCAACTCTAGGACCAAAGTAATGATGGAGTCAATCAATGTTGTGATTGATGATGAAGATAAGCATGAAGTTGAGGATGTCATAGAAGATGTTGGAACATCAGCTGATGAAGTTTCTATAGAAGTTGAAGAAAGAAATCCAACTCCTGGTGCTGCTGATACTGGGCCTGAGTAACCTCAGAAGGATCCTTCTATCTGAATTCAGAAGGCTCATCCTAAGGAGCTAATTATAGGTGATCCAAATTCTGGAGTAAGGACTAGGTCCAGAGAAATCATAGCTAGCTCGTGCTTCGTATCCAAAATTGAGCCAAAAAATGTCAAGGAAGCTTTGTCAGATGAGTTTTGGATAAATGCTATGCAAGAAGAGCTGGAGCAGTTCAGAAGAAATGAAGTCTGGGATCTTGTGCCAAGACCAGAAGGGGTGAATGTTATTGGAACAAAGTGGATCTACAAAAACAAGTCAGACGAGCTTGGAGTGGTTACAAGAAACAAAGCAAGACTTGTTGCACAAGGTTATACTCAAGTTGAGGGAGTTGACTTTGATGAGACGTTTGCTCCAGTGGCTAGATTAGAATCCATCAGACTACTCTTGGGTATGGCGTGTAACCTAAGATTCAAGCTGTTCCAAATGGATGTGAAGAGTGCGTTTCTAAATGGCCATCTGAATGAAGAAGTCTATGTAGATCAACCTAAAGGATTCACTGATCCAAACTTCCCCAATCATGTATTCAAACTGAGGAAAGCACTGTATGGCTTAAAACAAGCTCCAAGGGCCTGGTATGAGGGGTTGACAGAATTCTTAGTAGCAAATGGGTATAGAAAAGAAGGGATTGACAAAACCTTGTTTGTCAAGGAAGAAGGCGGAAAATTAATGGTAGCCCAAATTTATGTGGATGACATTGTTTTTGGGGGGATGTCAGATGCTATGGTAAAACAGTTTGTTCAACAAATGCAATCAGAATTTGAAATGAGTTTGGTTGGAGAACTTAGCTACTTCCTTGGATTACAAGTCAGACAAATGGAGGATTCTATCTTTATTTCTCAAAGAAAATATGCTAAGAGCATAGTAAAGAAATTTGGTCTGGATAATGCCAATCACAAAAGGACACCTGCTCCCACCCACTTGAAGCTATCCAAGGATGAGAATGGAGTAAGTGTGGACCACAACTTGTACAGAAGTATGATTGGGAGCTTACTGTATCTCACAGCGAGCAGACCTGATATTTCCTTTGCTGTTGGAGTGTGTGCTAGATATCATTCTGATCCTAAGGTGAGTCATTTGAATCAAGTGAAGAGGATTCTGAAATATGTGAATGGCACAAGTGACTATGGGATGCTGTATAGCCATGATTCTGGGACTGATTTAAAAGTATACTATGATGCTAATTGGGCTGGAAGTGCAGATGATAGAAAAAGCACTTCAGGAGGGTGTTTCTTTCTAGGGAACAATCTGATTTCCTGGTTCAGCAAGAAGCAGAATTGTGTATCTCTCTCAACTGCTGAAGCGGAGTATATAGCAGCAGGAAGTAGTTGCTCTCAGCTGGTTTGGATGAAGCAGATGTTGAATGAATATAATGTTAAACAAGATGTTATGACACAATACTGCGATAATCTAAGTGCAATTAATATGTCTAAAAATCCTATACAGCATAGTAGGACAAAGCACATAGACATAAGACATCACTTCATAAGGGATCTGGTTGAAGACAAAATTGTCACCTTGGAGCATGTAGCCATAAATAACCAGCTGGCTGACATATTTACTAAATCCTTAGATGCAAACCAATTTGAAAGGTTAAGAAGCAAATTGGGGATCTGCATTTATGAAGACCAAACCTGCTAGAAAGGGGTGTGGGCAGTTGGAGAAAATGTGTAGTCAACTGCCAAGTGAAGGTTGTCAAATTGTGGCTAAAAAGGGGGAGAAAATAGCCAAGAGAGTTTAGAGTGTCATGGATTGCCAATTGCTTCCAGTGTGATGCAGATATTAAGGGGGAGTTTTGATTGAGCTAGTGAAGATTTCATAGCATTTGAAGAGTGCAGCCAAGCAGATATCAAGGAGGAGAAAAGTGCTGCACATTGTGAGCTACTGAACAGCTGTGATGTTAGTTCATAGAGGGGGAACACCAATTGGCTGTTGTCAATAATGAAGATGGTGCTGCAGCATATCAAGTAATGAAGACTATGAAGATTGTCAAATTGCTGCTGATGAAGATTTCAGATTACTGAAGCTTTTCCGCTGCTAAATTCCCTGAAGGTGCAGAGTGCAGAAGTTGATTGCAGAATGCAGAGATTGTTTTAGCCAAAATTAGCCAAAGGGGGAGATTGTTAGTTCTTGGATTGGCTGGAATTTTGGTAAAACAAAGTATATTCAATGTTGATGTCAAGGGTTGATGTTGCAACATTGAAGTCTTAACACTGGGTTGTGTTAAGGAATTAATTGCTGAAGTTGGATGTCTGATGTCACATAGGCGATGTTGTGACATTAGATTTGAAGAATTAATAACATCAGCCTGTGATGTTGTTAGGGTTGCGTATTAGCTGGAATTGTGGAGAGCAAGCTGTCTCACTGGATGCGAATATCTTGGGATAGATATTTGCTGCTGCATAGGAGATTTGCTGCAGATTTGTAGGAGATTTAAAAGGTTGAAGATTTAAAAAGATTTTAGGAGAAAATCTGTTTTAATATTCAGTTTTAAATAACAAATCTGGGAGATATTGTAGCAAGTCCAAGACCAATTCAAGGAGCTATATAAAGTGCACAAGACCAAAGGAAAGGGTACAGAAATACAGAGAGAAGATTAAGAGCATAGGCTGAGTGTCTTAAGTATTTTGTACGAGTTGTATAACCAGAATTCTATGGTGAATTGTTGTGTCGAATTCTGTCCTCTCTAGAAGCTGTGAAGCAATAGAGAGTGGTTGCTTGATCGAAGTTGTGAAGTAAGATCAAGGTTACTCAAAGTGGTTACTTTGAGTGTTTGTAAGGGATTGAGTGGTGTTCTCATACCTAAGTGGTTTCTTAGGTAGGAAGTCATTAGTAGAGTATAAGTTTAGGAGATTATCAACGGGTCGTTGAGTCTGTAAATTATATCTACAAGTAGTGAATTCCATCCCTGGCTTGGTAGCCCCCAGAGTAGGTTGGTTGTAACCGAACTGGGTCAACAATTCTTGGTGTTATTTTACTATTATTTCTGTCCATTGTGCAGAGTGTGTTGTTGTGACATCACACCTTAACATCACACGTCTGATACCAGAATTTCATTTATTTTAAAAGCACAAAAAATAATTTGACAAGTAAATTCATTTTTGTTTTATTTCAAGAATCATTTATCATGTTAAACGTCATTCTGTAAAGCTAAAACAAATAAGAATTATAAACAAAAGCACAAGGGCTCAAATTTTATTGATAGAAGGGAAATCGGCCAAGTGCGTGATTCCAAAGAGTATGTACAAAGTTAGAAAATGGTAATTTACAGGGAAAAGGGCTACGTTGAAACATAACGATCACTATCCTTCTACCAACTTTGAATTCTGGACATTTCGAGCTTCTGTCGAAGATGACTTTGACTGGAGTTCTTCTGAAGAGTGGCATCACTGCTGCTGGGAACTTACCCTTTTGTCAGACGTAGTTACTTGCCATGAATCCCTAATTTTTGTCTGGATTGTACTTTGAGATTTCCAACCCACCGGGATGATTTTTGATGATGTCTCTAATTTTTACATAGACCGCTCTTTCGGGTTTTTAATCCACCGAGACGTTTTTTTTATTTAGGCGAAGTATTTCTTGACTACATCAACGTTTGTGGGGTAGGCAAATTCTTCTCCATCCACGGTCGCGAGTCTCAAGGTGCCGTCTGAGAAAGCTTTCGTGACCATGTAGGGACCGCCGTAATTCAGAGTCCATTTTCCCCGAGAATCAGTGAGAAATGATTGTATCTTTTTGAGCACGAGGTCTCCCTTCTTGAAGACACGAGGTCGGACGTTTCTGTCAAAAGCTTTCTTGATTCTTTGTTGATACAACTGACTGTGGCATAGAGTCGTTATTCGCTTTTCTTCGATTAGATTCAAGTCATCGTGTCGACTTTGACACCACTCTGCTTCTGTTAACTTGGCTTCCATCAATACCCAGATTGATGGGATCTCTACTTCTATGGGGAGCACTGCTTCCATGCCATACACTAGAGAGAAGGGGGTTGCCCTTGTTGAAGTGCGAATGGATATCCCATAACCGTGAAGAGAAAAGGGTAGCATTTCGTGCCAATCTTTGTAGGTTACAACCATCTTTTGAACGATCCTTTTGATGTTCTTATTAGCTGCTTTTACCGCTCTGTTCATCTTGGGCCGGTAGGGAGATGAATTAAGGTGTTCGATCTTGAACTCAGCACACAACTCTTTCATCATCTTATTGTTCAAGTTAGATCCATTATCAGTAATGATCTGGCTCTGAATACCATAACGGCAGATGAGATTGTTTTTGATGAAGCAGACTATCACTTGTCTGGTCACATTGGCGTATGACGCTGCCTTGACCCACTTGGTGAAATAGTCAATGGCTACTAGAATGAACCGATGTCCATTTGAAGCCTTGGGTTCAATCATGCCAATGATGTTGATTCCCCATATAGAAAAAGGCCATGGGGAAGAAAGAACTTTGAGATGCGTTGGCGGTACATTGATCTTGTCTGAGTATATCTGACACTTATGACACTTTCTCATGTATTTGTAGAAGTCGGATTCCATTGTCAACCAATAGTACCTGGCTCTTAGAATTTTTCTCGCCATTGTATGTCCGTTGGCATGCGTGCCAAAGGAACCTTCATGAATTTCTTTCACCAGTAAGTTTGCTTCTGATATGTCCACACATCGGAGCAGGACCAAGTCAAAGTTTCTCTTTTAGAGAGTGTCAGCGCTCAGGAAGAAATTTCCAGACAATCTTCTGAGGGTCTTTTTATCTTTTCTGGATGCCCCAGGCAGGTAATCCTATTTCTGAAGGAAGCATTTGATATCGTGATACCAAGGTTTGTCATCTATGACTACTTCGATCGCGAAGATGGAAGCGGGCCGTTTTAGGCGCATGATGTCGATCTTCGGTAAGTCATTCCATTGACCTACAGTAATCATGGAAGAGAGAGTGGCTAGTGCATCAGCCATGTGATTTTCCTCACGAGGGATGTGATGAAACTCAACTCGGTTGAAGAAAGGTAACAACCTTCTTGCGTAGTCTTTGTAAGGAATCAATCCTGATTGGTATGTGTTCCAATCTCCTTTGATCTGATTGATAACAAGGGTTGAATCGCCATAAACATCCAAGTTCTTGATCCTTAAGTCGATCGCTTCTTCGAGACCCATGATACAAGCTTCGTATTCGGCCTCGTTGTTCGTACACTTGAATGTCAGTCGGGCGGTGAAAGGAATATGGGTACCCTGAGGGGTTATGATGATTGCTCCAATTCCATTTCCATATTGATTAACAGCTCCGTCGAAGATAAGTCCCCACTGGGATTCTGGTTCTGGCCCTTCATTGGGTAGTGGTTCATCGCAATCTTTCATCTTTAAGTACATGACATCTTCGTCTGGGAAGTCAAATCCGACTGATTATTGATTGTCAATCGGTTGGTGAGCCAAATGATTGGCTAAAATACTTCCTTTAACGGCTTTTTGAGAGAGGTACTCGATGTCGTATTATGATAACAACATCTGCCAATGGGCGATTCTTCCCACGAGAGCAGGTTTTTCGAAGAGATACTTGATTGGATCCAATTCGGAGATTAACCAAGTAGTGTGGCGAATCATGTACTGGCGAAGACGTTTAGCTTCCCAAGCCAAAGCACAGAAGTTTTCTCAAGCATAGCGTACCGAGTTTCGCAGTCGGTGAATTTCTTGCTCAAATAGTAGATGGCAAACTCTTTTATTTTGGTTTCGTCCTGTTGGCCAAGTACACAACCCATTGAGTCTTCCGAGATTGTTAGGTAGATGATCAGTGGTCTTCCTTCCACTGGAGGTGATAGAATAGGTGGATTCTGTAACACCCCAATTTAAATTATTAATCGTCGTGTTATTATTTCTGTTTGTTGGGCTTTGTTAAGGGTGTGCGGTTGAGTGCAGGGGAAGGTATATCTTTAATAGAGGTGTTGGAGTGGTAAATTAATATTAGATAATTAAGAGATGCATCTAGTAATGATAAAATAATGAGAATATTAGTATTATTATTATTATTATTATTATTAAGAAAATTTAATTAAAAATCTAATTAAGGGGAATTAGAGAGGTTTAGTGGAGAGGAGGTTAATTTCACGTAAAACAAGAAAAAGAGAGAAAGAAGAACAAGGAAGAGGAAGGGGTGCTAGGGAAAGGATTTCTTCTCAATTTTTTCCAGATTTCTGAACAATTCGAGGTAAGGGGGGAGAATGGGTTCATATTTGGTGATTAAATCGTATAAGGGTAGTGGGGAGTCCTTAACCCTGTAGGATTTTGTCTGATTTTGTGTTGTTGTATGATTTTGGTGTCTATATGTAAATCCATGTTGAAATTCGTGTAGTTGAATTGCTAATTCGATGTTATATGGGTGTTGTTGCTGTTGTTTGAACATGATTGTTGTAGATCTTAATTTTGGTACAGTTTAGGGAGAGGAAATTAACTCTAAGACCTGTAATTCTTGATTAGTAATACTAAGTACAAGAGAGAAGATGAACAATATGACCTAAAATCAATGTAGAATTAATTTTAAGACTGGTTTGGGGTGAAAACTAGTAAAATTCGTAGCAGAACATAGTCTGGTGTGGAAAATGGTAAATTGCGTAATGGATCTGGCCATACGCGTATGAGGGGTGCTGTTACGCGTAAGGCTGGCGGGAGAAGGAGTCATTACGCGTAAGGAGAGGCCACTAGGAGGATTTGGCATGGCCCTCTGCCCATACGCGTAAGGGTATTCTTATGGTAGGCAAGGCAATACACATATGGGGGTGGCTGTACGCGTATGCAGATCTGGAATTTGACACTGAAGGAAAAATGGGTCTCTGGCCATACGCATATGAAGTTGGGCATACGCGTATGGTAAGGTGAGGCAGGACGCCTTACGCGTCTGGTACGTGCAGGAGGGGGCGAAGGAGCTAGTCATTACGCGTATGACTCAGGTCATTACGCGTTCGGACAGCGTTAGCACAAAATTTCACTGTTTCACGATTTCTTTCCCGTTTTCGCGTCTGATTTGGTTTCTCTTGGTTTGAGAGGTAGGGATTGGGAGTCAGATGCTGACTAATACACAGTTGGTGATGAAACTACTTAATTTTATAATTTTTAGGAATTAATTAGTGTTTGGTAAGTTATGGTGACTTGTGAGGGTTCAATGATTATGGTGCAAGTGGGAACGATTATGTGTCTCATGGGTGATCAGGAGGATCGTAACAATGTATGTCTATTATTATACATGTGTGTTATATGTATGTTTGTTGTGATCAGGAGGATCCTGAATTTGTGTATCATTTGTTATACATGTGTGTTATGTGTATCACTTGTGTGATCAGTAGGATCGTGTAGATGTATGAATGTGTCATACATGTGTTGTTATGTGCATTGAGTCATGCATACATATTATTGGTGGGATGGATCATTGCTCAGGAGGAGTGTATGTGATTCATCCGAACTCCCTTGAGGAGTGTGGTAGGATAAATCATTGCCAAGTAGGGGTGTATGTGATTTATCAGGGTTCGATTGAATGAACCATGGTGATGTTGGTACCACATGCATTGCATTGTTAATATGTTGATTGTTGGTGATTGAATATAACAGTAGGTCGTGATTATATGTTGTTGTTGTTGGTGTGAGATACTACCTCCTTATATGTATTATTCGACTTTTTATATTGAATGTAGTTCTCACCCCTCTATTGTTGTTGTGTCTGTGCTTCTTCGGAAGTACAGATATTCAGGTGTCAGGTTAGTGCTTGGAGCTTGTGTAGCTTGTTCGAGTTTAGAGAGTTGCTTTGATACGTAACACGGGATTTGGGGGGTTTTTACCATTTGTTTTATGTTGTATACTTGTTACATATCTTTCAATTGATGAAAATTATGGTGGACCACGATTAGGTGGAGATTTTGGTGTTATAGGCAGATGGTCGTAAATCGAATAATTGAATAGCTTTTTCGCTGTTTGATTTTATTAAAATAAAGGAGATTTGTTTTGTTGATTTTAAGATATGGCATCCTACTTTGGTGTGGAAACTCTGATTTATTTCATATATTTTGTTTATTTTGAAAAAATGGGAAAGTGGGGTGTTACAATTGGTATCAGAGCAGGTCGGTCCGTCCGACCAGGTTGTCTAGTATGATTTGTGTCGTGGTATACGACATGTGTGTAGAACACTGTCGGTACGTGCTTGTTTTCTAACCGGTTGGTTGCAGGAGTTGAGGTTGAGATAAGTGGGGGAGAAGCTGGTGCTTCTCCAGGATGCTTCCACTCTGGAAGGACGGATTGGTAAGTAATGGAGTGTTATCATAGTTGGTGAGGGAGGGTCTATACTTCATCAGGATGATCGGCTGTCTATGAACAAATTGGGGAACTGATCACCCTCAATCTCTTGTTGATACTAGTCAGAAATCAAGATGAAGGGATAGATGCACCTTGACAGTTAAGATAGCAGAGGATGTGGAAGATGGTTGTGTTGAGTCGGTAGAGATCTTTATTATCTAGAAGAGGATGTAGAAGAGAAGTACTTGTCGGTCAAGTTGAAGAATATCTCCGAGGAGGGACAATCAGGTATGGTTAGTGATTGTTTGTCAGGGGGTAGAGAACAAGGTGATGGCTGGAAAGATGCCGGTGTGGGGTAATCCTTGATGTCTTTCTGAGGTGTGGATCTGAATTGGATAATGGTAGGGAACTGGTAATGTTGTGTGCTGAGCGAACGGGTGAATACTTATCAGGCGAAGCCTCAGTGTATTAACGTTTGCGTTGTGATGAGTTAGTAGTGAAGTTGCACGTGTCGAGTTTCTGGTTGTTTGTGAATTTCTTTTTTTTTGGATTTATTTTCAGGCGAGATAAGTGGATCATAGGCACGTTAAGAAGATAGAGGTGATTATTGATCCAACACTTGGTACGAGTCTGATGTCAATGACTCCGTACAGAAAGTAGATGCAGGGTGTGTTTGTGGAGGATATGAATTAAACCGTCAGGATTTTTTGATGGTATTTGAGTATTTCGAATCGGAGGAAGATCACGCAGAGCATATGAGAATTGCTTTGTAGGTGCAGAAGGATAATGAATTGTTCGCAAGTTTCGAATTGGGAGTTTTGATTGTAAACGGTGAGTTTATTGGAACAAATTATTTTTGGTGAGGGTATTGTGGTAGATCCATCAGAAATTAGCGCAGTGCTTCAGTGGAAAACCTTTTGAAGACAGCGACGGGGACTAAGAGTGTCTTGGACTTAGTAGGTTATCATTGAAGATTCTTATATCGGAAAATGAGGCGGATTTGAGGTTTTGGTATGTTGGTCAGGTTGGGATGTCTCTGGGGGGAAAACTCTTAGGCGAATAAACTAAGATGTTTGCTATGTTTGTGATAGTATCGTTCTAGAATTGGCACGAAAGCCACAGTAAAGGGATGCCAGTTGTGCATGATTCCCAGATGTGGTTTCGGATGGAATAACAAGCGTGATGTGTATAAGAGTATTGAGGCTATGGGGAGCAGACTTAGAGTTTGGATGAGTGTTAGAATTCTTAGGGTTTTAGGGCGTTAATGGAAATTTTGAGAGAACCCTTGGGTGTGGATGTAATATTGAGATTGAGAGTTCTTTTTGGTTGATTGATGATACATGTTAGAAATTGTGGAATGTGGATTGTTCAGAGAATGAAATTGTGTATGGATTACTGACAGTTGAATGAGGTAACGATTGAGAATAAGTGTCCACTTTCAAGAATGGAGGGTTGGAATGGTTTGGTTGAGTTTGATTGGAATTACAATGGTTTGGAACGTTTGATAAGAGTGGTGAATTTGTGTGGGTCGAGGCTTTGATCGATTTCATGTGACTGGTTATGTTTGTTATCGTCAGAATGGGGGTTGTTATTTACTCAGTTAAGCTTGTATATGAATCTGGACAAGATGGGATGAGTTCGAAGTGGTGTTCATTAGGGAGATTCGGATCTAATATAAAGTCAGAAGGAGACTATGTAGGGTGTTGGAGAATTGAGTTGCAAGTGTTGAAAAGAAAGGAATTTTTATACTAAATTATTCAAGTGAGGATTTTGGTTAAAAATGTTAGTTTTCTTGGATATGTTATAGCATTGTTATGGATCCATCGGAAGTAGATGCAGTTCTACAATGAGAGGCTCCGAAGTTGGTAAAGGTGATTAGAAGCTTTTGGACTTTAGTTGGTTATTACCGGAGGTTATGGAAGGCTCTTCCAAGTTAGAATTTTTGTTACTTCAGTTGACTTGCAAGGGGTAAGTCGTTTGCTTTGGATGTTCATTGTGAAGAAGTTTGAGAGGGCTAAAGTAGAATTTATTTGCGGCTCCAGTTTTCTTCTTCGTGATCCTAATAAACCATTGTGAGGTATTGGAATGTGTCCATGACGAATTTAGTCAGTGTGTTAATGCAGGATGGTAAAGTCGTCGCTTAAGCTTTACGACAATTGAGAATTCATAATTTCAAGATGGCAGCAGTTATTTTTGTGTTGAGGATCTGGCAATATTATTTTTATGGTTTTGAATTCAAATTGTTTAGCAATCACAAGAATATTGAGTACCTGTTTGGTCGGAAATAATAGAGTATGAGACAACGAGGACGATTGAGATTCCGGATGAGTTATGACCTTAGCTGGAATTATCCTATTGGAGAAGTTAGTGTCGTGCCAGATGAGTTAAGTTGGAAGTTTTATACATGTCTGTTTTGATGGCCAGATGGATTATAATTATTTGAGCAGTTCAGAGACTTGCGTCTGGTGTGTGAGATAACACAGCAGAGTGTGAGGTTGGGTATGTTAGTAATGAACTATGATTTTTCTAGTGAAGATTAGAGAGAGTCAAAAGTTGGATATGACTTTGGTAAATTTGATTGTTGCGAGTAATCAGAGTGCACATCGAAAGCGTGATATGGTACCTTTCGTATGTGTGTGCGTAACTGGTAAGAGTTCATAGGTTGAACAGTGGAAAAATGTAGGAGTGATGAGACTATTGGACATTTCAGAATGGAAGTAGAAAAGGTTAAAAATTATTCTTGGACTATTAAGTAGAGGGATGTTTTAGTCTTATGCTGATTGGTGAATCGTAGCATTGTTGTAATAATATTGTGTGACAAAGATGTTGATATCACGGTTATGTGGAGGTTGTTGAAACAATGTTGTGTCGTGGAACTTTATGTTCTTGTTTTTGTTGTTACCTCGTTGCCTATGGTGATGGTTCGAGTTCGAGTGGCTAATTCCTGTGGTGGGGAATTAGGAAGAGGTTACATATGGTGAGGGTAACGATCTTTGCGTGGTCGTAACTTGAGTATTCTTTGGGTCGTGAATTAGTCTTCAAGGGCATTGTATGGGCATTGCATCTTGTCGTTGTTGTAGTTGCTGTTAGCAAGGTCGTCTGTTAGTTTATGTCATTCATGGTGTACCTTTTGTTGGTATGATTATTGGTTTTCGATTGTGAGAGTTGTACCTGGAGTGATTCATTCCGTTATATTTTTGAGGACGAAAATAATTTAAGTGGGGGAGAGTTGTAACACCCCAATTTAAATTATTAATCATTGTGTTATTATTTCTGTTTGTTGGGCTTTGTTAAGGGTGTGCGGTTGAGTGCAGGGGAAGGTATATCTTTAATAGAGGTGTTGGAGTGGTAAATTAATATTAGATAATTAAGAGATGCATCTGGTAATGATAAAATAATGAGAATATTAGTATTATTATTATTATTATTAAGAAAATTTAATTAAAAATCTAATTAAGGGGAATTAGAGAGGTTTAGTGGAGAGGAGGTTAATTTCACGTAAAACAAGAAAAAGAGAGAAAGAAGAACAAGGAAGAAGAAGGGGTGTTAGGGCAAGCATTTCTTCTCAATTTTTTCTAGATTTCTGAACAATTCGATGTAAGGGGGGAGAACGGGTTCATATTTGGTGATTAAATTGTATAAGGGTAGTGGGGAGCCCTTAACCCCGTAGGATTTTGTCTGATTTTGTGTTGTTGTATGATTTTGGTGTCTATATGTGAATCCATGTTGAAATTTGTGTAGTTGAATTGCTAATTCGAGGTTATATGGGTGTTGTTGCTGTTGTTTGAACATGATTGTTGTAGATCTTAATTTTGGTATAGTTTAGGGAGAGGAAATTAACTCTAAGACCTATAATTCTTAATTAGTAATAATAAGTACAAGAGAGAAGATGAACAATAGGACCTAAAATCAATGAAGAATTAATTTTAGGACTGGATTGGGGTGAAAACTAGTGAAATTCGTAGCAGAACATAGTCTGGTGTGGAAAATGGTAAATTGCGTAATGGATCTGGCCATACGCGTATAAGGGATGTTGTTACGCGTAAGGCTGGCGGGAGAAGGAGTCATTATGCGTAAGGAGAGGCCACGAGGAGGAGTTGGCACGGCCCTCTGCCCATACGCGTAAGGGTTCGCGTATGGTAGGCAAGGCAATACGCGTATGGGGGTGGCCGTAAGCGTATGCAGATCTGGAATTTGACACTGAAGGAAAAATGGGTCTCTGCCCATACGCGTATGAAGCTGGGCAATACGCGTATGGTAAGGCAAGGCAGGACGCCTTACGTGTCTGGTACGCGCAGGGGGGGGCGAGGGAGCTAGTCATTACGTGTATGACTCAGGTCATTACGCGTACGGACAGCGTGAGCACAAAATTTCACCGTTTCACAATTTCTTTCCCGTTTTCGCGTCTGATTCGTTTTCTCTTGGTTTGAGAGGTTGGGATTGGGAGTCAGATGCTGAGTAATACACAGTTGGTGTTGAAACAACTTAATTTTATAATTTTTAGGAATTAATTAGTGTTTGGTAAGTTATGGTGACTTGTGAGGGTTCAATGATTATGGTGCAAGTGGGAACGATTATGTGTCTCATGGGTGATCAAGAGGATCGTAACTATGTATGTCTTTTATTATACATGTGTGTTATATGTAATGCTTGGAGCTTGTGTAGCTTGTTCGAGTTTAGAGAGTCGCTCTGATACGTAACACGGGATTTGGGGTTTTTACCATTTGTTTTATGTTGTATACTTGTTACGTATCTTTCAATTGATGAAAATTATGGTGGACCACGATTAGGTGGAGATTTTGGTGTTATAGGCAGATGACCGTAAATTGAATAATTGAATAACTTTTATGCTGTTTGATTTTATTAAAATAAAGGAGATTTGTTTTGTTGATTTTAAGATGTGGCATCCTACTTTGGTGTGGAAACTCTGATTTATTTCATATATTTTGTTTATTTTGAAAACATGGGAAAGTGGGATGTTACAGATTCAAAAGGTATTCCTTGATATTGTCGAAGGCGGTTGGGAAATCTTTTGTCCAAACACAGTCCTGATTCTTTTTGAGTAATTTGAAGATTGGCGCGCATGTCGCGGTCATGAGAAATATAAATCTGGAAATGTAATTCAGATGTCCCACAAATTCTCTGACTTATTTTTTAGTTTTCGGAGAAAGCATTTCTTGGATGGCCCTGACCTTGTCAGGATCAACCTTAATGCCCTTCTGGCTGACGATGAACCCTAGCAGTTTCCCTGAACGGACACCAAAGGTGCACTTGTTGGGATTTAAGCGGAGTTTGTACTTTTGTAACCGCTCAAATAGTTTTGACAGATGGGTGACATGCTCCTCCTCTGTTTTAGATTTGGCAATCATGTCGTCGACATATACCTCTATCTCTTTATGTATCATGTCATGAAACAGAGTAGTCATGGCCCATTGATAGGTTGCCCCGGCGTTCTTCAAACCGAACGACATTACCTTGTAACAAAATGTGCCCCATGGGGTGATAAAGGAAGTTTTCTCCATATCTTTCGGCGTCATTTTGATCTGATTATAGCCTGAGAATCCTTCCATGAAGGAGAAAACTTTGAATGTTGTTGTACTGTCTACCATCATGTTTATGTGTGGTAAGGGAAAGTCATCCTTTGGACTAGCTTTGTTTAGATCCCTGTAGTCTACACACATTCTAACCTTTCCATCCTTTTTCGGAACTGACACAATGTTGGCTAACCATTGAGGATATTCTGATGTGGCGAGGAAACCCGCGTTGATCTGTTTTTGTACTTCCTCTTTGATTTTAATAGCCATGTCCGGGTGAGTTCGTCATAACTTTTGTTTCACCGGGGGACAATCCGATTTTAACGGTAGATGATGTTCCAGGATGCTGGTATCCAACCCTGGCATGTCCTGATAGGACTCGGCAAATACATCGGGAAACTCTTTGAGAAGCTTTATCAAACTTTCTTTGATAGTCGAACTGAGCAGTGCCCTAATCTTGACCTCTTTTCTCTCTTCTTCTGAACCCAAGTTAACTGTTTCCAATAACTCCTTGTGAGGTTCAATAGTCATTTCCTCTTGTCTGAGTAATCGGGAGATCTCTTCTAGAATTTCTTCATCATTTTCTTCTTCAGCCCCAAATACTGGGAACTCAAAGTTGGGAAAAGGCATTCGATCGCGTGTTTCAACGGGGTGTAAAACAAGCAGTCTGCAAGACGTGATGAATCGTTTTTAAAAAGAGATAGAGAGAAAGCAAGAGTGCAGTGTATTTTTTTTTTGAAAAATGCTCGATTTATTAGAGTTGTTTTTTAGGATTACCATTTTCTGAAAAAGCAAAAAGAGAAAACAACAATGAAATGCGGAAATTACAGAATGACATTATTTTATTTATGATCAGTAGATTCTTGAAACTAAAACCCTATAAAACAAAACTCTGTCGCTCCGGGAAAAGCGAAGAGGAACATTTACAGAAAATGAGCCCTATCAAAACATCCATTTCACCTGGGCAGGGTGAAAGGTTAAAGATGGCAATTACTTAGACTGGTGAACGAATTTCAGAACATCAACAACGACCCATTGGCGGCAAACTTCTCGGTGAATCACAAAGTCTGGTACCTTCTTTCTTGGCTTGTCCTCAGAAATAACGCTGATTTCTAACGGAGCAAGATTGTTGGAATCTGTTTCCCAGACGGAGTTGTCGTATGAAAATTCTTCAGCTGTATTTTGCATAGTGCCTGTACCTTCAGGGAGATTTCCCCATCTAGTTGGCTGGATGTCTTCGAACCTGATACGAGAGCTTTCTGGAGCGGTGTACTTGACCAGGAAGTCATATTTGCCACTCGGTTGTCCTAAGGTGTCCCACGTTTCTGCAGAATTAGATGAGTCGTCTCTTTCAATGACGTTGACCTCGGGAAAAGCAAAGTTGATAAAGTTTTGTCCTGCAGTCTTTGCAAATTCATCATCGTACTAAATATTTTCGGAATGCCCTGGGTAATGATCCCATGATTATGTGGGGACACAGGTATTCTCTTCAATGATGCTTAGCTGGTAAGCGTCGTTCGGCTGACTCTTTTGCCCCAAGTCTCCTAGGTACGGCTGCCAGATAGGCAGACCATCCATTGGACCAAAATAATCAAAGTTGTCTTTCATCGGAGTCTCTTCCTCCAATGAGTTTGGCAGAGCACGACATCCTTCCGTGTCATAATCTTCGTAGATCATTCGGATGTCTGTCCTTGCTATATCTCGCGGGCTCTGTGAGGGATAGCAAAATGGCGTATGCATTTCTTTCTGAGATATATAGTCATCCTTATTGAGATAGGACTTCCATTCTTCATCTGTATCGGAGGAGTCACCCTCATTGATGGTATGTACTTCTTGATACACTGGGTGAAGGAAACCTCCACTATGGAAGAAGTCTTGAATGGGACGAAGACTCTCATCGTGAGTAGCAGTCTGGGTACAGGTTGAGGAAAACCCAAGACCCTTCTTCGTTTCGTTGTCAGTAGGAATAAGAAGCTGCGCCCATCCTTTTGCATTATTATTTTTGATAACTTCGAGAGCATCTTTGTATGAGGAAATTGAAGTTCCCTTTTCGGATTGATTCTCATTGCTCACCGAAAGTGCCTGAAACTGGGTTCTGATATCCTCCTCTGGTTCTACACAGTGAAAGGATGATAAATTGCTTACGATTAAGGCTTGCTCGCCGTAAACGGTGACCAGTTGGTCGTTCTTGATGAACTTTAGCTTCTGGTGAATTGTCGAAGTGACTGCCCAGCCTGATGTATCCAAGGTCTTCCTAATAAAAAACTGTATGCTGCCCGGATGTCCATGACCTGGAAAGTGACCTGGAAAGTGTGAGGACCGATAGTTATGGGAAGATCGACTTCACGGATAACTGTTTTTCTGGATCCGTCAAATGCTTTAACGATGACTTTGCTGCCTCTCATAGGAGGTCCTTGAAATGATAATTGTGTTAAAGTAGACTTCGACATAACATTTAGGGCTGACCCTGTGTCTAATAGAACACTAGCTAAGGCATCGTCCTGATAGTTGACTGTAATATTAAGTGCCATGTTATGATTTTTGCCTTCCTCTAGCAATTCTTCATCACTGAATCCTAATTTGTTGCAGGAAATGATGTTTGAGATGATGTTATCGAATTGTATTATCTTAACATCCTGTTCCACAAAAGCCTATTCTAAGACCTTCTGTAGAGCCTCTCTGTGAGCTTCAGGACTGAGCAAAAGTGATAACAGCGAGATTCTGGAAGGAGTTTGCAACAGTTGATCAACAATGTTGTACTCGCTTTTCTTGATGAGCTTCAGCATCTCATCGTTGTTTTTTGAAAAATCAGAATTACTGGATTGACCAACTGGTTGATTTGGAACTTCTGGTTGAGGTTCCTTTTCTTTGGTAGCATTTCCAACTCCTCGATTGAAGATTCGATCGCTCTGTGTTACTCGACTGATGTCTGCAATGTTCACGATGGAGGGTAATGGAATTTCCTTTCCATTCTCAATTATTGTTGCACCGTACTTGTAAGAGATAGCCCTAGTTGATTCGTACGATATCGGTCCTGGCAAATAAATGACTACAGGAGCCTTATGGTTCTTCTGACCATTGTAGACAATCTCAATTGGTTCCTGGTTAAGAACCTTTCTACTGTCCAGAGGAATTCTCGATTCGTCAAGCAAAGGAATGATGGCGCAAACATCTTTGGTCCTTTTGTGATCAGAGATCATGATAACATCCTGAATTTGGTCAGCTAGATATTCTGGCATCATAGAGATTGACCCAGAACTTGAACATGGTTGAGTTTCTCAGCGGTCCATCTGATTTTGAAGGGCCACTCGTACGAGGTAGCATCCTTGATTATCCTCTGAGAAAACTCCACAACGCCCATAATTATGTGGTGGCACCCGACCACATCCGCTTTGTATGCAATGTAACCTTACTAGATCTGTCTTTATTGACCGACCATCCTGACTCTGATGCCTAGTATGGTTCCCGTTGGTCATACTGATTTGTTGTGTGTCTTTATCTTGATAGATCGGAAGCCAACAGTGGTCCCTCAAGTGTTGAAGTGTCCTTTGGACAAAGGCACAACCCTGGTCGTCTTCACAGCATGCTCTGTAGCTCTGATAATCATGTGATACCAGGAAGCCGAACTGGACCTACTTAGTGTGTAACTCCACTGAGCTAGTATTCATTAAGCGAATATCGAAGATCTGAATCATATTAACTTGATAATGATTTCTATCGCGGTAATCTTGAATCCATCCAAGATTCATCTGACGCTGGAGGGCCTCTTGTACAAAAGAGCATCCCTGATAGTTTTCCGAGCAAATCAGACAAGAATCATAACCGTGTCGTGGCAGATTATGATGTTGGCTTTTCCTTGAGTGCATTGCCACCAAGTTGACATTCATCACACGGATGTTGTGGTTCTGAATGATGTTGGAATTTGTGTAAGTCATATTGACCCCACGGATTCGGTGATCCTGGATCCATCTGAGATCCATCTGTTCCTGTAGAGCTGATTGCACTACCGAACATCCTTGATTGTTTTTAGAGAAGATATCACATTGATGATAATTGTGAGATGGTATATGGCCATATCCGCTCTACTGACAATGCATCTTAACCAGGTTGGTTTTTAACAAGAGTACATCGTGAATTTGATAGCTGTGATTAGATCCTTCTTCTATCAAATTTACCGCTACTTTCTCGTGCGGAGGCAACGGGTTTGTGAGAGCATTCGGATTTGTATCCTTGAAGGATAAGACCCCGTTCCTAATAAGTTTTTGCACGTCTGATTTGAAATCGAGACAGTTTTCTATGTTATGCTCTGGTCCTCCTTGATGGTAAGGGCAAGCTTGATCCGCTTTGTACCAAAAAGACGAATTTTCCGGTATTGGAAGAGGAGACCTGGTTTGGACGTGTCCTTTGACCAGTAATAGTGGAAACCGTTCTGGGTACAACATGGGTATATGGTTAAACCCTGGTCGTGTTGTACGGTTGTTGTTGTATGGAGGACGAGTCTGCTGAAGAGACTATTATGTCCTTTGCTGAAATTGTTGTTGATTCGGTTGGCTCTAAGCAACCTGAGGTCGATACGTTGGAATAGGCGCGGGGCTGATAGCAGGAGTTAAAGCTGCTACTGGTTGGTTCCGTTGTCTTTGCTTTCCCATAGAAAGAGTTACCGTATCATTTTGTACTGCTTGATGGTTTTGCTCCCTTGGCTAAACGTCCTTCCCGGACTGCTTCCTCAAGGCGTACCCCCACGCCGACCATTTCAGTAAAGTCACTGGGTGCAGTGGCAACCATTCGGTCATAGTAAAATGAACCTAATGTTTTCAAAAAATCTTTATCATCTCCTTTTCTTCAAGAGGCGGACAAATCTGGGCGGCAATTTCACGCCATCTCTGAGCATATTCCTTAAAGGTTTCTTTGTCCTTCTGCGACATTGCCCGAAGTTGATCTCTGTCTGGTGCCATGTCCAGGTTATACTTGTACTACTGAACGAAGGCAGCGCCAAGATCTCTGAAAGTGACGATCGTGGTGCAGTTCAAACCCATGTACCATTTGAGTGCGACACCAGTTAAACTATCTTGGAAGTAGTGGATTAGTAGTTGTTGATTCTCTGTCTGAGTTGACATCTTTCGAGCGTACATCACCAGATGACTTTGAGGGCAAGAGTTACCCTTGTATTTATCAAATTTGGGAACCTTGAACTTGTGCGAAATTTTCACATTAGGGACCAAACAAAGGTCTGCAGCATCCTTTCCAAATAGATCCTGACCGCGAATGGTATGCAGCTCCTTCTGCATTTCCCGAAATTGTTTCTGGAATTCATTCATTCTGTCGTGTACATCCTCTTTTCCAACAGAAAGTATTTGTGGAACCTGTCCTTCCGGGACAGTGTGTACCACGAGTGGTGGCACAGTCAATATCACAGTGACTTTAGGCGCTTGTCCATCCCGAAGTTTGTAACCTTCAGGAGTTGCTGTCATCCCTCTTGCGTCTTCACCTTCCCGAAGTCTGTAACCTTCAGGAGTTACTGTCATTGCTCTTGCTTCTTCGCCTCCACGAAGTTTGTAACCTTTAGGACCAGCGATTCCTACTACAATTTCCGGATCATCCGTGATCGGCGGAATATATCCTTCCGGGATATAGTTGAGAGGCATGCCCCAGGGCCGACCCTTAGGCATGTTGTATCGAGCATCATACTTTCCCACGATAGGTGTAGATGTGATCTCTGAGATCACAGTTTACTGTTGTTGCCCCTGAGCTGCTCCCAAGGATTGCATGTCACTTTGAAGTTTCCTTAAATCCTCCATTAGAGCGTCAATTTCTTCTCTTAGCTCTTTGTTCTCTTCCTCGAGTTCAGTCATTCTCTTTTGTCGATTGGACCGAGTATTGTACGGATGAGACAGTTTTGACTCTAGAATCGGGACACAAACGTGAGATTCGTAGATAAGGAGAATACATGGTGAGAATGATGAATGCAATGATTATATTAATTAATTTTTGCTTAATCAAAATAAACTTCGACAATTGGATTGCAAATATCAAACAGTGGGGAAACCCCATTTTATTAAATTCGGAAGATTGTGGAAATGGAAATACAGTAATTTACAAAGTGCTGAAGAAGGAAATCTAAACTTGTAGATCCTAAGTCCTCTCTCAAGAGAGCTCAGATGCTAGCTCTGGTGCTTTCCTTTTCTTTGACCGGGGCTGCTGAGCCGTTGTCGGGTTGTTATTCCTTTGCCAAGTGAAAAGAGTGAGCAAATTCCTTTGGTGTTCTTGATTTTCTATAGCATGTTGCTCTAAAATCTCAATCAGAGCATCCTTTTCTTTTAACAGCTGTTGTATTTGGTTACACTCTACGTTAAGAATGCGGTACTTGTTCTTCCAAGACTTCCTCTCTTATTGAACTTTGTTGAGCGTGACCTGAAGCTTTTCCGTACTAGACATAAAGTACATTGCAGATTCCTTTAGCGGAAGAACTCCTTGATGAGGTTAAGGCATCTTTAACTTGAGAGCTCTGGTTTGTATCCAGTGGAGATAAGGGTCCACAAAGATACAATTTGGTTTTCCCAAAGACTCTCGTCCTTTCTTATGAACGTGCTTCCAAGCATGCACTATTTCTGTCTTTAGTGCTCTGTCATTTTCTCCTTCCTTGAAGAAAAGACCTTCCAGATGGACATTAGGTGGGACATGTCGCATCGGGTATCCAAATTGATGACGAACTAAAATCAGATGATAATTGATCCCTCCTTTAGTTCCTATGAGGGGGACGTTAGGAAAATTTCCACATTTGTCAATGATTTTGATCCCCTCATAGACCGGATTGCACCAATCTATGTCAGAGTTAGTTAGAGACATGATTCTCTGTGACCAACGCAAAGCACTCTTATGATCCCAAAAAGCAGTAGACTTAGGGAAATGGGAATTGAACCATTTGTATAGCAAGGGTACACAACATGTGATCATTCCTCCGCTGTACAAATTCCTTAGATGTACAAAATGATAGGCGTCCGCGAGCAAGGTCGGTACAGAGTTTCCAATTAGAAATATCTTAACTGCGTTGATGTCAACGAAGTCGTCTATGTTAGGAAAAAGGAAAAGCTCGTAGGTGAGTAGAATGAAGATGCTTTCAAAAGCAGTCATGTTCCATATACTAGCGAAGTATAGAGCTTTCTTTACCAGAAACTTGGCTAGTAAACCTTGAATTCCACCCTTAGTGGTCTTGTGAGTCCTGACTTCTGACTCATCCAAATAGATAGCTCTTGTGATAGTTTGATCCCTTGGAATCTCTTCCAGTCCAGAAAAGGGAGCTTGGTCAGTGATATATAAGTCAGTCAGATGAGCGTATTCCTCCAGCGTTGGTGCCAACTGATAATCCGAGAATGTGAAACAGTGATAGACCGGATCGTAGAACTGAATGAGCCTAGACCGGATTCCTTCCATTACATGGACCCTTAAAAACCTTTAAATAGGGAAGGAACCACATAATGGTGACTCCGCCGGGGAGCCATTTTTGTCAGGAACATAGGATTCATAGCTCTTTAAAGTCTATGACTTTAGGATAAATATATATATATTGCTTTTCCTAATTACTATATTTGTTTATTTTTCTACTAATGGGAAAGCGTGTGATTCTGCATGTGGAAAGATTGAGTATACACCTAGGAAAAATCACCTTTTTTGTAGTGCGGTGGCTATCGGGAATGGCTGTTACGCGATAAACTATCCTCTTCTGAGATTTCTTTGAAAGGACACCAACTAGCACGGTTCCTGGCCCGCTGGTGTTCTCAGAAATCAATGATTTTGAGTGACAGGTACCAAAAAATCATCCGTAGAAAACCATTGGGTATGGGTAGAGCTTTGACTTCATGACAACGACCCTTTGACCCCATGTTTTTCCTATGTTTTTGTGTGCTGCATTCATGCATTCATCAAAAAAACATTAAAACAAAAAAAAAACTTCTCTTCTAGTCTCTCTTTTTTAAATTAAACTAAGACAATGATTGCAAATGTCAGAGAAAAGGATTGCGCTCATGGATTTCGGTAGAAGGAGAACCCATAGGTATACCTTCAAGGTTCCAAAGCTAGAGGATTTGAGAAGGTTAGCAAGGATGATCACTAACCCTGAGACTTTCAGAGCCAAGCACGGAGGTCTGCTACCACTGTTAAGAGTCCATGTGATTGAGGGAATCATGGATGCACTCGTCCAGTTTTACGATCCATTTTATCACTGTTTCACATTCCCGAATTACCAGCTCGCACCAACGCTGGAGGAGTATTCTCATCTGATTGATCTATACATTACTGATCAAGCTCCTTTTTCTGGACTGGAAGAAATTCCAAAGGATCAGACCATTGCAAGAGCAATTTATTTGGACGAGTCTGAGGTCGAGACTCACCTGACCACTAAGGGTGGCATCCAAGGTTTGCCAGCCCAGTTCTTGACAATGAAAGCCCTGTATTTTGCCAGTATAGGGAACGTGCCTACTTTTGAAAGCATCTTTGTCTTGCTCCCCTACGGGTTATTTTTGTTTCCCAACATCAATAACTTTGTAGATATCAACGCCATTAAGGTTTTTCTCATTGGAAATCCTGTGCCGACTTTGCTCGCAGATGCGTATCATTCTGTACACTTAGGAAATTTGTACAGCGGAGGAATGATCACATGTTGTGTACCCCTGCTATATAAATGGTTTACTTCCCATTTTCCTAAGTCTGCTACTTTTTGGGATTGTAAGAGTGCCTTACGTTGGTCGCAGAAGATTATGTCTCTTACCAACTCTGACATAGATTGGTGTAATAGGATCTATGATGGGATCAGAATCATTGATCGTTGTGGAAACTTCCCCAACGTACCCCTCATAGGAACTAAAGGAGGAATCAACTACCATTCTGTCGCTCCCGGGATTTTCATCCAAGTACAAACGCGAAAGTGGCACCGAACAGAGTCGCCAGCAATGTGTATTTATCCCAAGAGAGGGAAAGGAAACACCGCGTAAACCTGAGGGAAAGGAAAAGCATGGTCTTACGACCAAGAGAAGTGGGTAAGGGAGTCGGTTACGCGAGAGGAAGGTATTAGCACCCCCTCACGTCCATCGTACCCGATGGGATCCACGCTTGCTTGTCTCGATCAAAGGGTGTAAAGAAAGGAATACTGAGAAAGAACTGAAAAAGGAAAGGAGAAAGAGAAACAAATGTAGGGAAAATAAAAGAAGTGCTCGAATGGGCCCTACCCCACTGCCTACGTATCTCATCGGGAACATGAGAATCAGAGCGACGTAGTTCCCCTCACTGGGGATGGATTGTGTTTTTTAGAGAACGGCTTACGTTCTAGCTCAGGTGTTGCAGGCTCGCTGGTCCGAGTGCGTTACCATCTTGCAAGAGAATGAGTAGAAGCGCGTTCGTGCGTTGAGAATGAATGAGATGAGAAAAGAATTCCCGAAGGAAAGACGTTATTGTTTGTTTTTGCCTTTTAGAAGTTTTTTCATTTGTTTGCATATGATAGTGTATCTGAATCTTAGTCATTGGAATGTGTACATTCTCACATTCCAAGACGGAATGGGTAAGAATGCACACTAAGAGTGAAGAAGACCCCCACACTTAGTTCCAATTGTCAAGGCTCAAACACACTAGCATACTTGTGTTTATTAAGTGTTTTGTTGATCAAGAAATGAAGAAGTGTTTTTTTATTATTTGCACCTTCAACAAGTATTGCATTTAAGTCCCTCATACAAGATCAAATATGTAACACATTGACCTAAGATGGGCCGTATGCTACACATTCTAAGATTACAAGAGAAGACCCCTTATAATCTTTTCTTTATATGAAAGGCCTAAATGCAATAAATGCCTACCTTTATTATATGTTTTGAATTTTCTTTGAGATGAGAAAAGAGACTCAAGAGAGGAGAAAAGGTAAAACCTATATGGACTAAGACTCAATCCTAATTGAAGATTAAAGGGAGTGATCCTAAAGGTTTGTGAGGTTTCAACCTAAAGTCTAAAGAAGGAAAGAATTAAACAATTCACTTCTAAAGTAGAAGATGAATTGTAATTCACAAAGGGAAAGTAATGAGTTATTAAAAGAAAGCACATAAGTGCTTAACAAAACACAAAATGGAATTGTAAAAGAGAAAGGATAGAAGTTGAATGTGGATTCCTTATCCACACTCAATTGAAACTTACCAAAGCCCCTACATGGTTAGTAAACATGTATAAGAAGTATAAGAAGTAAAAGAACATGTAATGCATCATAAAACTCAAAAGAATTAAATGAGAAACCAAATCCTAGAGCCACAATCAGAATGTACATCATATGGACAACCAATGATTATTATCATACAAGTGCAAGTGAATAAGCAACAATCATCACCCATTAGCATTTAAACATGTTACAAGAAGAAAGGGTAGATGAAAGATGGAAAGAAATGAAGAGGATATGCATAGATGGAACATGTAAATCAACAACCAGAATTGAAACTAAATGGAAAATGGTTTATAAACATCTCAAAAGTATTTATGAATCAACTTCAAGGCATTCAAGAAGTAATATGAGAAGAATTGAAATGAAAGTTCCAAAAAGAAAGTGCAAACAAAACATGTTAATGATGCACAAAGTTCAAATTAAAATGAACATGTAAAGATGACCTATAATGTGTATCAAAGACCTATAATATCATATGAATGACTCACACAACTATGCAAATGCTCATACAAATATGCACAAAAGAATTCATGCAAACATGCACTAAAGATTACAATGATATAACATGTCATAATGCCTTAAATGAAATGCATCAAGCAAAAATCAAATGTCCTCATGAAAATTATGAAAACATGGTATTGGAGTTCACTAATCAGGGATGAATCACATATCAAAATAGCATATCAAAATTCAAAGCAAAATGACTTCAAACAAAGCAATTAGGTCAAATTGAAACATCATGCAAAGTGGTACAAATATAGGCATCAAGACATGTCATAAAGTGACCTAAAAAATCAAACAAAAATCCTCTAACATGCTTCAATGTATTAGTGAATCAATGCAAAAAGAATCATGTCAAAATAGTTGGTAATGAGCAAGAACAAAATTAAACAAATTCATGTATCATGCTTAGAATGCATCTAAGTGGAAATTCAAAGAAAATTATGGAACAGGGGCAAAATGGTCATAAAATCAGAAAATAAAATCATAGAAAATTTCCTAAATGTTTTAAGAATACACATGAATTTTTGTAGAATTTTCCCATATGTTTTGGTATTTTTAAAAATTAGAAATCAAACGTGTAGAAAGAAATAAAAATAAAAAAATAAATGCAAAATGCAGGGGGGTATGAACATAGCAATTGGACAGTTCAAAATCATTGGGCTTCAATACATGGGGGTGTAATTATCAATCTGGTTAAGTCCAATTAGCACGCAAAACACCATAACTAGCGTGTTCTTCAGTCAACATAGTCAAAGCAATCCAAGCCATCAGATTAAGTCATAGTCAAACAAAAGTCAAAGTAATTGCATCCAACGCGCATACATGAACGACCACACAACATACCATGCACCACACCACAAAATGCTTAATTGAATTCAGAAAAATGGCACATGCCTCGCACATGCGTTTTAATGCGTTGTCATGCTCTTAGCCACACGATGAGAAAAAAACAACGGACAGGATTAAAACATGGCAAAAACCCTAGCTCTAACAGTCACCGGCCGGAGAGGACCTCCGGTCACCTTCTCCGGCCAACAGCCACCACCTGCAAACTCCAATTCCTCCAGAAATTCACAATACGTACACCAATCGAAAGCTGAGCTCATGTACATCCTGAATCCAACACTATTTTTCACATAACATACACGTATAGCACAAACCGATCCAAAACAAATTTCCCTAAAATCACATCTAAACTCCTAAAGAGCCTATCAACTAGACAGAACTCACGCATAGCTCCTAATAAGCTCCAAACATCATAAAACAAGCTTAAATCACAAGAATACAATGCATTAAAATTGAGTGAAATAAACCTGAAATTGATGAGGCTTCGGAGTGCTCTTCAGAAAACCAGAGATCCTAGCTTCTCCTTCAACCTTGAAGCTTCACAAACTAAGCAAAATAAATGCTATAACTCGTTGTCTTGAAAGCAGGGAGATCCAATGTTGAACAATGCTTGCAGCAATCTTGAGGACTGTGCTGAAATCTCCTTCAATCCAATGCCATTGATGATGATGAGTTGAGGTGGATGAAGATGAATGATTCGTGCACAGAGAGAGAGAAAAAAGCTTAGGGAAGATTGAGAGAGTGAGAGTGTTCTTGAGAGTGGAAATGAAAAGTGAAGTTGAAAATGAATTTGTGAAGAGAAGTTTCGTTTTATAGTGAGCTAGGAAGTGAGTTGGGTGACTGAGTTGGGTGAGTTCACTCTAACTAACTGAGTCAGTTAGTTAGAGGCGAGTTGATCTTGGGTTTTTTATGGTGTGGGTGATGCTTAGAGTGTTATGATGAGGATGAAGAGAATGAAGCTGCAGCAAGCAACTTGTTATACAAGTTTGTCTTCTTTCCACTTCTATGCATGAGCCACACACGTGACCTGGTGAATGCAAAGGTGTTTGGCTAAATGAAGCAAAGGTTGGTCAGTGTGATCAAGCATGCGCAAACTAATTCAATCAGCAATAAATTCCACTTGCTTTTTTTCTGGTTTTATGTGACAGTGAGAACAATAGAGATAGGGTGATTTGAGGATGAATTACTCCATGTAAGGTGAATGATTTGGTGAGCTCGTGGGTTCATTTGAAAGAGAGCACATTGGAGCACAATGCTGATGTGAAAATTGAAGTGAAATGAGGTTGGAATAAGTTGCAAAATGACTTAAAATACACAAGTTTGGGAGCTGGTTATGGGGCGCAGACTTGTGGCATGACCTGGTTGTGACCTGGTCAAATTTCAGTTGCAATGACCATTCTTTGAGCCATCATAACTCCTTAACCTTTGATCAGATGAAAAATTGATAAACACCAACTTTGAAGATCTCACATAGAGGAACAACTTTGATGTTGAAAGATTTTCCATTTGAAGCCTCTAATCATGAGTAATTGATCCATACATTTGGCCCACCATGTGTTTGTGAAAATGACTGCGCGCGTGCCTTGAAAATCTTGGTCATGACCTAGTTTTGAACCTACTTTGCTCAAACTTTGGTCAATCATATCTCACTCAATTTTTATCCAATGGAGATGTTCTACCCATGGATTTGAAGCTCAAAGCAAGGCCTTTCATTGAGGCAGAGTGGAATTTTCATTTGGTGCTTCAATTTTGAATGGCCTTGGTTCCAATTCTGATGCAAAATGGCCAAAACTTGCTATTTTTAGTAACCCTACTTCATCCAAAAATGGCAACTTTCCAAATCTTGATTTTTTCATGATTCCTTTGGAGTTTCTTGACCAAATTTTGTACATTGGACATATGTAACATGAATTTCATGATTTTGGGCTCAAAAAGTCAAGAGTTGACTTTTTCCTCTGATTATTTGACTTTGCCCCAATTTCTCTGATTCTTGATCTTTCTTCCAATTGAACCACTTCTAAAACCAATTGAGAGGCAATTTTCCACATACATACACTTAAGAACATGTAGAATACCATGACATCAAGTTTTGCCCAAAAAAGCAAAGATTCCCTGATTTAACTGGAAACCCTAATTTTGGCCCCCTTTGGTTAGGAGGAAATTGCACATCTTCCAAATCCAAATTCCTCAGAGTATGTTGTGTATCCTCTTAAAGGATGATGAGAAATGCCACTTGGGAATGATTTTGAATCAATGAGCTATCTCTTTTGAGGGTTTTCCTTCAATTTTTGGACTTCTTGCATGATGAAAGATGTATTGCTTCAATCTCCCATTGGATTTCACTTTCTTGAGATTGTGGATGATCAATTGAGGTAGTATGAGACAGGAAAGACCTCTTGGCTTGCCTTGAGGCAACTTGATTGACCTTTTTGTGCTTTGAATGATCTCTTGATTGTCCATCTTCCACCTGATCACATGCCATGATGGTAAGAAGGATGCCATGCTTCATTTTTTCTATGTTAAATGCAATGTAATGTTAATGAGGTGGATATGATATGATAAATGATAATGCCATGCTATGATGCCAAAAGGGGAGAGCAAATTTTGGGGTATTACAGCTGCCCCTATTCAAGCGCTGTAGACCTGAATGCCTGAAAGCAATTGCTTTCGGACTTTCAAGGTATATAGTGATTGAATACCAAATATAACCAAAAATTTGCTCTGGATGGTGAAGAAGAAAAGGGATATAAACCCGACGAGACTGCTGGATTGAATCTTCGATGAAACGTCGGAGAGATCTGTCTTTTGAACGATGCCAGACGACTACTGGCTTGCCACGCTACTGGTGGACTTTAATACTGTCTTTTATGCAATTCCAGACGACTACTGGCCTGCCACACTACTGGTGGACTTTGATAATGTCTTTTATGCAATTCCAGACGACTACCGGCCTGCCACACTACTGGTGGACTTTGATAATGTCTTTTATGCAATTCCAGACGACTACTGGCTTGCCACGCTACTGGTGGACTTTGCAGCTTCGTGCCACCCGAAGATGGACTTTTGCCAATCCACTGTTGGACTTTTGCCACCCGAAGACGGACTTTTGCCAATCCACTGCTGGACTTTTGCCACCCGAAGACGGACTTTTGCCAATCCACTGTTGGACTTTTAGAATATGCCACCCTTAGATGGACCTTTCGCCAATCCACTGTTGGACTTTTAGAATTTGCCACCCTTAGATGGACCTTTCGCCAATCCACTGTTGGACTTTTGCCACCCGAAGACGGACTTTTGCCAATCCACTGTTGGACTTTTGCCACCCGAAGACGGACTTTTGCCAATCCACTGCTGGACTTTTGCCACCCGAAGACGGACTTTTGCCAATCCACTGTTGGACTTTTAGAATATGCCACCCTTAGATGGACCTTTCGCCAATCCACTGTTGGACTTTTGCCACCCGAAGACGGACTTTTGCCAATCCACTGTTGGACTTTTGCCACCCGAAGACGGACTTTTGCCAATCCACTGTTGGACTTTTGCCACCCGAAGACGGACTTTTGCCAATCCACTGTTGGACTTTTGCCACCCGAAGACGGACTTTTGCCAATCCACTGTTGGACTTTAAGAATTTGCCACCCTTAGATGGACCTTTCGCCAATCCACTGTTGGACTTTTGCCACCCGAAGACGGACTTTTGCCAATCCACTGTTGGACTTTAAGAATTTGCCACCCTTAGATGGACCTTTCGCCAATCCACTGTTGGACTTTTGCCACCCGAAGACGGACTTTTGCCAATCCACTGTTGGACTTTTGCCACCCGAAGACGGACTTTTGCCAATCCACTGTTGGACTTTTGCCACCCGAAGACGGACTTTTGCCAATCCACTGTTGGACTTTAAGAATTTGCAAAATTGTATTACTCTCTGCATCCGTGTCAGACATCTCTGCTGATTCTGCTGAGGAACAATGATCAATGACTTGACTTTAGAGGTTCCTGAGAGGATAATATCTCTGCTGGCGAATGGATGAACAATCCGTCTGCTTCGAATTGTCAAGCTTGCCAACAATAAATTGGACTTTAAGATATGAGGGAATGATGACTCTGCCAGGAATTATTCCATCTGTTTGGGGCTGGATTCTAGTCACAGCAACTCCGCTGGGGATGAGAATTTTTGAATGACGTCCTGCTGGGGAAATGAGCCATTAAAACTCTGCTTGGGGATTTATTCAACCCAAAATCCTTTATAGGGATTATCAACCTTCTGACCCGGCTGGGGAAAGACTGTGCCATCCTTGTTGAGGAATAGATTCTGCCGATCTTATAAACCTCTGCGGGGAGAACGACAACTCAGCTGGGGAGTATTGCTGACAAGATTCGATGCTGACATTTGTGGGGATACCATGACCAGAGATACGATCTCGCTGGATATCAGGGCTACTCTGCCAGGGATATGCAAATCCTGGTTAGAACATTCCCCTGCAACTTGCTACGAAGAGTCATTAGAGATCTGTTGGGGAAACCCAAAGCAAATCCACAGTAGTCTGCTGAAGAATGTGACTATCGAGCTTAGGATAAGTACTACAATGCCCCATGTTAGGCGAGCCTTCCCTTAGACAATTCCGTTGGGGATGGCGAGTTTATAACAAACTCTGTTGGAGGAAACTGCTTTAAAACGTCTCGTGCTGGGGAATGCCTTTTGAGAGGATTTTACAGAAGACCAACTGTCCTCAAACTCTACTGGGGATGATCAACACTTCATGCTGGGGAACCAAACATGCCCCGTGCTTGGACAAAACAACAATTCGTCCCCGAAGGGGATGTCATAAGAGGATTTTACAGAAGATCTAGCCTCTTCAAACTCTTGTGACTTCGCTGGGGATAATGACCATCAGTTTCAGTGTCGATGAGACCACCCTTTTGGGGGACCTGTGACCGTTATCGACACAGAAAAGCTTGTAGTTGTTGGAAGTACTGAATGAGAGAATCGACTTAATAAGATACAACGGTACCCAGTTGAACTTAATTCGCTGAGATCGACCCGATGAACGCCGATCTCCTTACCCATAATTGCCCCAGTCTTTTGCGTGGAGTGATTTATTGCTAGTCTTGTGCTTAAAATCATCTGCACCTGCTACCTGCAACAAAAGAATATGCCCACATGCCCCGAATATTGCGTGGCTAGAATCCATCATCCGGGAGTATTCAACATTCGAAGTAATTTCAAATGTTTTTTCTGCGCATGTTATTGTAAGGCTGCCATGTTTTCAAATGCAATGTTTTATCAAAAATTAGGACGTTTTTGCAAACAAAGCAATAAAACAAAAATAGAGAGCTTTTTATTGAAATTCAATTTATTGACTGAGAGCCCAGAATAGGCAATTACATCCGGAAGCAATCCCTGGAAAGAGGTGATCGCTGAAAATTGAGAAAAGAAACTATCCTAACGGCAATGTGAAAACGGAATTCCACTGAGTTTCCATTCTGTTATGACCAGTATGTCTTCAAAACTCCCGACCTTGCCTTCTGAGGAATGATCAGACCGATCCCTATCTTTCAGAACGTCAGTTGTTCAAACGGTAATGGGTACAGATAACTCAGACCGTAGTCATTCGCTTAAATCCCTCTTTTGTGTAGACCGCCCTTTCGGGTTTTCGATCCACCAGGATACCCTTTTTTGCCTAAGTTGCCCTTTCGGGTTTTCAACTTACCGGGTGTACAATTTTTTCAATTATATCCCTAATTTTTGCCCGAACCTTATTCTGTTTTTGGTTCGCCGGGATGCCCTTTTTTGCCTGGATTTTTTTTATTTTTTTTATTTTTGTTATCCAGCGGGTCTATTCATGCGAAGTATTTTTTGACTACGTCCGAGTTGACAGGGGATGAAAAGTCTTCGCCATCCATGGTTGTAAGCAATAAAGCTCCGCCCGAAAAGACCTTTTTAACCACGAATGGACCTTCATAATTAGGAGTCCATTTGCCCCTGTGATCTGTATTGGGAGGAAGGATCCTTTTGAGTACCACATCTCCGACTTTGTAAACCCGAGGACGCACCTTTTGGTCAAATGCCTGTTTCATTCTGCGCTGATATAGTTGCCCATGACATACAGCCGCCAATCGCTTTTCCTCAATAAGGCTCAGCTGATCAAACCTGGCTCGTACCCATTCAGCTTCATCTAGCTTAACATCCATCATGACTCTGAGGGACGGAATCTCTACTTCAACCGGTAGCACTGCCTCCATACCATATACGAGTGAGAATGGGGTTGCCCCAGTGGACGTGCGTACCGACGTTCGATACCCATGCAAAGCAAATGGTAACATCTCATGCCAATCTTTGTACGTGACAACCATCTTCTGTACAATCTTCTTGATATTTTTGTTGGCCGCTTCGACCGCGCCATTCATCTTTGGGCGGTACGGAGAAGAATTGTGATGTTCGATTTTGAAGTCCCGGCATAACTCAGCCATCATCTTATTGTTCAAATTAGAACCATTATCAGTAATGATTCTTTCGGGAACTCCATATCGGCAAATGATATCCCGTTTTAAGAAACGAGCGACCACTTGTTTTGTAACATTGGCATAGGATGCGGCTTCAACCCATTTGGTGAAGTAATCAATTGCCACCAAGATGAAACGATGACCATTGGAAGCTGTAGGCTCAATCTTTCCAATCATATCAATGCCCCACATGGCAAACGGCCAAGGCGACGACATGATGCTCAACGGATTTGGAGGCACATGCACCTTGTCTGCATAGATCTGGCATTTATGGCATTTGCGGGCATATTTGCAACAATCTGACTCCATAGTCAACCAGTAATATCCCGACCTTAACAACTTTTTAGCCATTGCATGCCCTCCGGCGTGAGTACCGAAAGAGCCTTCGTGCACTTCAATCATCAACAAGTCTGCTTCATGTCTATCCACACATCTAAGCAGGACCGTGTCAAAATTTCTTTTATACAGCACGCCATCTTTGTTCAGGAAGAAACTACCAGCTAACCTTCTCAACGTCTTCCTGTCTTTGGACGATGCCCCGGACGGGTACTCTTGACTTTTCAAGAAACACTTAATGTCATGAAACCATGGCTTGTCATCAGACGTTGCATCTACCGCAAACACAAATGCTGGTCTGTCAAGGCGGGATACCTCAATCTTAGGTACATGGTTCCATCCTTGCACTTTGATCATGGAAGACAGAGTGGCCAAGGCATCAGCGAACCTATTCTCATCTCGAGGAATGTGGTACAGTTTCACTGTTGTGAAAAATGTCAGCAATCTCCTCGTATAATCTCTATACGGCACTAGATTTGCTTGGTGCGTGTACCAACTCCCTTTCACTTGATTGATTACCAAAGCTGAATCACCGAATATATCAAGGGTTTTAATCCGTAGATTAATCGCCTCCTCGATCCCCATTATACAAGCTTCGTACTCTGCTTCATTGTTGGTGCACCCGAAAGTTATTCGGGCAGTGAAAGGCATATGAACACCTTCCGGCGTGATAAGAACTGCTCCAACTCCGCACCCATTCATATTGACAGCCCCATCAAACATCAGACTCCATTTGGATTCAGGGTCTGGCCCCTCCTCCGGAAGTGGTTCCTCGCAGTCTTTAGCTTTGAGAAACATGATGTCCTCATCAGGGAAGTCAAATTTCATGGGTTGGTAATCATCAATCGGCTGTTGCGCAAGATAGTCAGACAAGATACTTCCTTTGATGGCCTTTTGTGAAGTGTACTGAATGTCATACTCTGTCAAAACCATTTGCCACCGTGCAACTCTGCCTGTCAATGCTGGTTTCTCGAAAATATACTTGATAGGATCCATTTTTGAAATCAACAAGGTCGTGTGCCTAACCATATATTGCCTCAATCGCTTAGCGGCCCATGCCAGTGCACAGCATGTCTTTTCAAGCATTGAGTATCGGGACTCACAATCATTGAACTTTTTGCTCAGGTAGTAAATAGCATGCTCCTTCCTACCTGTCTCGTCATGTTGACCGAGAACACAACCCATGGAACCTTCAAGCACTGTCAGATACATTATCAGCGGTCTCCCTTCAACTGGAGGCATTAGAATCGGAGGTTCCTGCAAGTATTCTTTTATCTTATCGAATGCCAATTGGCAATCGTCATTCCACCTGACCGTTTGATCTTTCCTTAACAATTTAAATATTGGCTCACACGTGGCTGTTAGGTGAGATATGAACCTTGCGATGTAGTTCAATCTACCCAAGAAACCACGAATCTCTTTTTCTGTTCTCGGTTCAGGCATTTCTTGTATTGCTTTCACCTTGGCAGGATCAACCTCGATTCCTTTTTCGCTCACAATGAAACCCAGTAACTTTCCAGAACGCACCCCAAACGTGCACTTGTTTGGGTTTAATCTCAGACGGAACTTTCTCAACCTTTCAAACAGCTTTTTCAGGTTAACCAGATGTTCCTCTTCTGTTCTCGACTTGGCAATCATATCATCTACATAACATTCGATCTCCTTATGAATCAAGTCGTGAAACAATGTCACCATCGCCCGCTGGTACGTTGCCCCTGCGTTTTTCAACCCAAAAGGCATTACTTTATAACAATATGTACCCCACGGAGTAATGAACGTGGTCTTCTCCATATCTTCAGGTGCCATCTTGATCTGGTTGTACCCGGAGAAACCGTCCATAAATGAGAACACTGAAAACTGAGCTGTATTATCGACCAGCACATCAATATGAGGTAGTGGAAAATCATCTTTCGGGCTAGCTTTATTAAGATCTCGATAATCCACACACATTCTCACTTTTCCATCTTTCTTCGGTACTGGCACGATGTTGGCTACCCATGGAGGATACTTTGTCACAGCAAGAAAACCAGCGTCCCACTGCTTCTGGACTTCCTCCTTAATCTTTAAAGCCATGTCGGGGTGAGTCCGACGAAGTTTCTGCTTGACTGGCAGACATTCTTCTCTTAATGGCAGCCTGTGCACGACAATATCCGTATCCAACCCCGGCATGTCTTGATACGACCAGGCGAAGACGTCAACATACTCGCGCAACATTTCCGTCAAAGTTTGCTTCACATCTGCTTGCAAGCTGGCACCAATCCTGATCTCTTTTTTGGCGTCCTTGGTACCAATATTGATGATTTCTACAGTCTCCTGATGAGGCTGGATGACCCTTTCCTCCTGTTTCAACAATCTGGCCAGTTCTTCAGGGAGTTCACAATCTTTCTCATCCCCTTCTTCGGCTTGATAAATCGGATTGTCAAAGTCATACATGGCCATATCAAAATCGTTATCAGTGGTATCCGGAGGATCAAGTCTGCATGAACGGGTTCATGCCTTATTTTAGAATTTATTTTTAAGCAAAACAAAAGAAAATGAAACATTGCCATTTTATATTTTGTGCAAAAATAAAAACTGAAAGACAGAGAACAAAATTTGATTGCAAAACGTCCTTTATTAATGATTAAACATTGCAAATGCAACCATGGTGGCCCTACAAATGAATCTATACGCCTTGGGCAGAGCGCAAGATTTTGTCATGCATTATGGTTAGAAAAAACGAAGAAAAATTACTCTGTCTGAAGAGTAACCCGGATGACTTCTTCACCGGACCAGTTCTGCACTTGTTGTCCCGAAGCATGAGGGCGTACCCAGTTGTCCAGGTCATAATCACTGTCAACACTATCCTCCGTGGCTGCACAAGACTGGTCCATGTAGATAATTCCCCCACTATTGAAAGTAATGGGTCCCCTGCTCCCCGCATCTGAAGTTGTAGAGGGATGATAACCAATACCAAATTTGTCTTCCTTCATTGGGGTCTCTATTAACCTGCCCCAACCTTGGGCGTTGCCTGCCCTAACGACTTCGACAGCTTGTTTGTAAGATGAAATGGAGGTACCAGCCCCAACTGGTACAGAAGAAGACTCAGGTGCATCGTCAATATTGACTGCTTCAAATGATTGGCACAGCATCTCATGAATTTCCCCATCCATTTCAATGTACTTGAACGTGGACAAGTGACTCACAAAGATGTCTTCTTCCCCACACACTGTCACAACCTGCCCTTCAAACTCATACTTCAGCTTTTGATGTAGAGTGGAAGTAACAGCTCCAGCTCCGTGAATCCAAGGGCGTCCCAATAGGCAGCTATATGCAGGTTGTATGTCCATTACATGGAACGTGGATTTGAATACCTGTGGTCCAATTTGTACGGGCAATTCCACCTCACCAAACACAGATCGTCTAGTTCCATCGAATGCTCTGACCACCAATTCACTAGGCCTTAAGATCAAACCATCAACTTCCAGCTTCATCAATGCCTTCTTGGGCAAGACATTGAGTGATGAACCAGTGTCTACCAGTACATGAGATAACACTGCGCCCTTACACTCCATCGTGATATGCAAAGCCTTATTATGGTTTCTTCCTTCAACAGTCAAATCTCTACTTGTAAAGCCCAAGCCATGGCTAACATTAACATTGGAGATTACGCCCTCGAGCTGATTAACAGTAATTTCTTGTGGCATGTACGCACTCTTCAACACTCTCAACAACGCCTGTCGGTGCGCATCAGAGCACAACAATAGTGACAGGATTGAAATCTTTGAAGGGGTCTGATTCAGTTGGTCCACAATCTTATAATCGCTTTTCTTGATTATCTTCATAAATTCTTCCATTTCCTTATCAAAAATAATCTTTGTCTCGGCTTCAGGTGTAGGCGCACTTTCAACCACCTGTTTACCCTTAGCCTTTGCTGCAGCTTCTACCTCCTTATCACTTCTCAAGGTCTGGGGAGCGAACAACCTTCCACTCCTTGTAAAGCCCCCTACACCCCCTACATTATCAATATTTGGGCTGACTGACGACTCAACTTCCTGTTTTTTACCTTCGTAATATACATCTGCCCCATAGTGCCATGGGATAGCCTTCGTAGACGTGAACGGAATTGGTCCTGGCACCGTGATAGTGACAGGACTGGGCCTTTCTGGCGCAACACTCGCCACGGGAACTGCATTGACCGGCATTTGAATCTCAGCGGGAGTGTAATAGATGGTCACGGTTGATATCTCATCAGTGTCTTTCACGACTCTATCGAACTGTAGACATCCTTCATCGATCAGATTCTGTAAACCCATCTTCAACTTATCACAGCCGTTCTCCTGATTCATACACTCAGAGCACTCTTGATTACAGCCCGGGAACACCAGTCCCTTCAATAAACGATCTTTTATAACCAACAAAGAAGTTTTCACTTGATGAACGTCTAACACCAGATTCAATCTCCTCCCATCTTCAATAGCGTACACATTTGCTGCACTATGATCAGGCATGGGATGCTGAGTAATATTCGGAGCGGGAGAGAAATTGATGGCTTTAGCATCAATCAAATCTTGTACTTTATGATGGAAAGCCCAGCATTTTTCAATGGAGTGCCCCTGAGCACCTGAGTGGAACTCACAACGAGCATTAGCATCGAAGTTAGGTGGCAGGTTTCCAGCAACCGGAGCTTTCATAGTACGGAGTTCTACCAACTTTAACTCGAGTAGCCGGGGCAACAGCGCGGCATAAGTCATAGGGAGAGGATCCATCTTACGATCCCTCTGTCTAGACCTTTGCTGGAAAAAGGGTTGTGGCTGTTGAACTTGTTGTTGGGGTTGTTGTTTCTGAACGGACGGTGTGGGGATTGTCACAGCATCTACCTGATAATAAGCTCGAGAACGCCCTCTGCCTCGTCCTCTAAACACAGCATTCGTATCACCTTCTCTTCTTTTCTGGTTACTAGCAAACGGTTTCTTCGTCCCCGAAGAGCCAGCCCCACTCACATCCTGGATCTTTCCAAGCTTTAACAGACTTTCAATTCTTTCTCCCGCAATCACAATATCAGCAAATCCAGTCGACGGACAAGCAGCTAATCTATCCAGATAGGCCCCTTGCAATGTGCCCATGAACATATCTGCCATTTCTCTGTCTGACAAGGGAGGTTGAACCTGGGCAGCCATTTCCCTCCACCTCTGTGCATATTCTTTGAAACTCTCCTTGGCATTTTGTGACAACCCCTGCAATTGAGTGCGGTTGGGCGCCATGTCAATATTATACTGGTATTGCTTCAGGAACGCTTCTGCCAGATCTTTCCAATTCTTCACAGCAGCTCTATTCAACTTCATGTACCAGGTCAAGGATGCCCCAGCCAGACTGTCCTGAAAATAGTGCATCCATAGCTTCTCGTCATCCGTATGGGCTGAAATCTTCCCAAAGTAGGCTTGAAGATGCGTTTGGGGACACGCATTGCCGTGATACTTATCAAAAGTAGGAGGTTTGAATTTAGGGGGAATTCTGACTCCTGAGACCAGCCCCAAGCTAGTAACATCAATACCCATAGAGTTCTTGCATTCTATGGCCCTGATCTTTTCTGCTAACTCCTCATACCTTCGATCACCTTGATTACCCACATCAGCGTCTAGTAGAGTAAATTGGTCTTCCAGAGTATCTTCAAGAGTAACACCAGCATGCCTACCATTTCCATTACCCCGATTGTTACCACCAGGAGGAGGGTTGCCACCGGGAGGAGGAATGCCATGTCCCTGTGAATTGTCATGATGATCACCTTCGGGCCCATTGTCGGGACGCTCTACCAGAAGCCTCAGTCTCTCCTGATTTTGCGCCATGTCAGTCATGAGGGTCATGAACTGGTCCATACGCGCCCTCATTTCCGCCAAATCACTTTGCACTTGATCCATGATTCTTACTTGATTCCTTCGCGTCGAATATCGGTGAATATGACTCTCCGCTATACTGCCTGAAACCAAATAAAGGTTAGAGACCCCGCAACGAGTACCTGAAAAGCAAGTAACAAAATGCAAAATGATATGCAATGCCATGCAATGCTATGTTTGTCATTTCCTAGGTGCTTTATACCCTGATTCCAATCCAACCACAGAAATCTGAAGACCAGAAATTGTGATATAAAGAGACGTGTCGTGGTCATGTGCTTGTGCGCAGCTATCTGATAAAGAATAATTCTGAATAAAACTGCTCATACTCATTCAATAAAATATTCAAGTACATTTAAGAAAGGTTCAACCGCAAATGCAATACAAGGAAGAAATGGATCCATCAACAAGCCTGATGGTATCCATTAACAACAAAATACAGGGAAAAGCACATCAATCTGACAATTCCACACCCTTCAGCTTATCACTTGAATACTTGATTTCCTCAAAAAGTATACGGGTACGCTGGTGATTCGGCTTTTCAATCATTTCTTTGATCAAGACATCCCTTTTCTCAAGAGCTTCATTTAAAGAACCCATATGCAGCATCAGAGCTTCGTCATCACACACTCCTTTGTGTCTCTTTATGCCGGCTTGCGTCTTGCGTATCTCCCTTTCTATCATGACGTCTTCAAGCTCTTTCTTGGTATTCTTCAACTGGCTTCTAGCTTCTTCTAACTGTTCTTGACTCTTACCGAGGCTTTCCCGATACTTTCTCCTCTGCTCATGTGCCTTTTTAAGCTCCTCGTCTTTAGTCTTCGACTGATCCTTTAACTCGGCATTTTCAATTCTGACTTCATCCCAAGCTTGACGAAGTTGAGCTAATGAATCCTTGCTTCGGGCTAAAGCCTGTTTTGTAATCTTGTGAGCCTGACTAGTGTCATCTGCTCCCAGAGTAAGTTTCCGAAAGTACCGAGCTCGGTCATCAAAATCTTCCTCTTTGTCAGCCAAGGTTTTTTCCGCTTTCAAGGCTCTCTTTTCCAACTCTTTGTTGTCAGCTAGAGCTTTCTGAAGACATCTGCTCATTCCAGAATTTTCTATCTGCAGCTCTCTGACCATTTTCTTCCACTTCTCACATTCTTCAATAGCCACCATAGTGGGTTGTTCTGGCTGTACTGCACATAAAAGAGGTCCCCTTGAAAAGGGTAAAAGCAATTCCTTTACTTTCGTTTCAATCCACCTGTCATATTCAGGATAAGATCTACAATCTCCTTTTCCAAAAACTGCTTTTCCAATTTTGTGCTTATCTTTCCAAGCATTCACTACTTCTACCACCTTCGCATCTTTAGTTCCTGTAAAGAATAAAGATTCTTCCACATCTTGCTCTGTAGGAGGATCCCTGGAAGCATACCCAAACTGTCGGATGGCCAAAACTGGATTATAATTGATCCCTCCTTTTCTGCCAACCAAAGGCACATTTGGAAAATTTCCGCATCTTGTGACAAGCTCTATTCTCAATAACCGGTGGTCAAACCATACAATGTTATCAGCAGTTAAACTCATCAATCGTTTAGACCATTTCGCCACATCTTTGGTTTCCACAAAGACACCTGTCTGAGGCAAATGTTTGAAAAACCAATGACTCAGCAGTGGAGTGCAACAACTAACAGATCCTCCCCTCCTTTTCTCATTCTTGTAATGCACGGAATGATAAAAATCTCCTAACAAAGTAGGGACTGGATTTTTAAGGACAAAAACTCTCGTTGCTTGCATATCCACAAAGTCTTGCTGATTGGGAAAGAAAACTAGGCCATATATGCAGAGAGCCAGAATGGAATTGTAAACCGTCCAATTTTTAGCACTTGCAGCCTCCTGGGCCCGTCCAGACAGAAATTCTAAATGAAATCCGCTAACTCCATTTTTACTGCTCACACCGCTCTTTATCAATGCCTGATCCATTTGTAAAGCAGCAGCAATTTCTTTTACGCTGGGAGAACTACCAGAGAAGAATGGTATTGCCGACGTGATCGGAATTCCCAAAATAAATGAGAATTCTTCCAGCGTTGGCATCAAAATGTAATCTGGAAAAAGAAAACATCTCAACGAAGGCTCGTAGAACTGCAGCAGAGTGTGTAAAGCATCATGTTCATACTTGGTGATTGTACGGACCATCCCAACCAAATTCCCGTAGCTCTTCTGAAACCTATCAAGAATACCCGGATCAGCCATATCTATAACTTTGAGCAATGAATCCAAAACAGGATCTGGAAACTTGTAAGACACATTGTTCTTTCTCTCGGCAACGATCTCTGTTGAACCCATGGATTGGAATCAGAAATGTATTATGCACCTGAAAATGACAAACATAACTGTTATGATATGATAATGCAATGCAAAAGGGCATGTGATCAGGTAATCAAGTGTCGGTGTCTGTATTGAACTGTGTGCACTGTGTCTCTGTACTGAGTCTGGCAATATCTGAGATGAACACTTAAATTACTGTCATAGGATACAATGTCTGAAATCGTCATAGAATCACGAGTAAGGTAGGTAGGAGGCTGGGTTTCCTGCAAACCTGTAAACATCCCGCCCATGCTCACATGTGGTTCTTAGAAAATAAGGCTTGTCAGCTTCGGAGGTTTGAGAAGCAATAGCACATTCAGCCCGTAGGATACAATGCTATGCCAATCAAAGAGGTCGTCCACTGACTCCCCTTAGAGAATAAAGGTCATCCTATGCAAGTTCCAAAGTGGGCCCTCGGGTGCGAATGGGTTTGCCACAGAATGTGGTCTGCCATTGTCACCACTAAAGAGGGATATTTCCACTAAGGTCCTCATGATCGGTCACTAGAGTCGACAGCTCTCTAGATCTACATCCTGGAATACGCAAGATGCGTATGCCACGACGTGTCCCAAGATAGCCTCATCTAGCTGTGAATTTCGTGAACACCCAACGCACTCCAAACGGCACGTAGGTCCCACTACTCTCCACTCTAATTCTAAGTGTATACTCAAGCCTGTGTAATGGGCTTATCTCTCAGAAATCCCATCCCGCCAAACAGAAAATAGCACAGTCCAGTATAGCATAATGTATCATATGAAATGAAAATGCTAAAATACGGTAAATACAGTAATGTACAGTAAAGCAGTAAATAACCATACAATAAAACAGTAAATACAACACAACAGTAAACACCCAATGAAAGAAAAACAGACAAGCGCTAGGATTGACTCGCTTAGGGATGGACCAGCAATCTTGTCAGCAATACTCCCCAGCAGAGTCGCCAGCTGTCGCTCCCGGGATTTTCATCCAAGTACAAACGCGAAAGTGGCACCGAACAGAGTCGCCAGCAATGTGTATTTATCCCAAGAGAGGGAAAGGAAACACCGCGTAAACCTGAGGGAAAGGAAAAGCATGGTCTTACGACCAAGAGAAGTGGGTAAGGGAGTCGGTTACGCGAGAGGAAGGTATTAGCACCCCCTCACGTCCATCGTACCCGATGGGATCCACGCTTGCTTGTCTCGATCAAAGGGTGTAAAGAAAGGAATACTGAGAAAGAACTGAAAAAGGAAAGGAGAAAGAGAAACAAATGTAGGGAAAATAAAAGAAGTGCTCGAATGGGCCCTACCCCACTGCCTACGTATCTCATCGGGAACATGAGAATCAGAGCGACGTAGTTCCCCTCACTGGGGATGGATTGTGTTTTTTAGAGAACGGCTTACGTTCTAGCTCAGGTGTTGCAGGCTCGCTGGTCCGAGTGCGTTACCATCTTGCAAGAGAACGAGTAGAAGCGCGTTCGTGCGTTGAGAATGAATGAGATGAGAAAAGAATTCCCGAAGGAAAGACGTTATTGTTTGTTTTTGCCTTTTAGAAGTTTTTTCATTTGTTTGCATATGATAGTGTATCTGAATCTTAGTCATTGGAATGTGTACATTCTCACATTCCAAGACGGAATGGGTAAGAATGCACACTAAGAGTGAAGAAGACCCCCACACTTAGTTCCAATTGTCAAGGCTCAAACACACTAGCATACTTGTGTTTATTAAGTGTTTTGTTGATCAAGAAATGAAGAAGTGTTTTTTTATTATTTGCACCTTCAACAAGTATTGCATTTAAGTCCCTCATACAAGATCAAATATGTAACACATTGACCTAAGATGGGCCGTATGCTACACATTCTAAGATTACAAGAGAAGACCCCTTATAATCTTTTCTTTATATGAAAGGCCTAAATGCAATAAATGCCTACCTTTATTATATGTTTTGAATTTTCTTTGAGATGAGAAAAGAGACTCAAGAGAGGAGAAAAGGTAAAACCTATATGGACTAAGACTCAATCCTAATTGAAGATTAAAGGGAGTGATCCTAAAGGTTTGTGAGGTTTCAACCTAAAGTCTAAAGAAGGAAAGAATTAAACAATTCACTTCTAAAGTAGAAGATGAATTGTAATTCACAAAGGGAAAGTAATGAGTTATTAAAAGAAAGCACATAAGTGCTTAACAAAACACAAAATGGAATTGTAAAAGAGAAAGGATAGAAGTTGAATGTGGATTCCTTATCCACACTCAATTGAAACTTACCAAAGCCCCTACATGGTTAGTAAACATGTATAAGAAGTATAAGAAGTAAAAGAACATGTAATGCATCATAAAACTCAAAAGAATTAAATGAGAAACCAAATCCTAGAGCCACAATCAGAATGTACATCATATGGACAACCAATGATTATTATCATACAAGTGCAAGTGAATAAGCAACAATCATCACCCATTAGCATTTAAACATGTTACAAGAAGAAAGGGTAGATGAAAGATGGAAAGAAATGAAGAGGATATGCATAGATGGAACATGTAAATCAACAACCAGAATTGAAACTAAATGGAAAATGGTTTATAAACATCTCAAAAGTATTTATGAATCAACTTCAAGGCATTCAAGAAGTAATATGAGAAGAATTGAAATGAAAGTTCCAAAAAGAAAGTGCAAACAAAACATGTTAATGATGCACAAAGTTCAAATTAAAATGAACATGTAAAGATGACCTATAATGTGTATCAAAGACCTATAATATCATATGAATGACTCACACAACTATGCAAATGCTCATACAAATATGCACAAAAGAATTCATGCAAACATGCACTAAAGATTACAATGATATAACATGTCATAATGCCTTAAATGAAATGCATCAAGCAAAAATCAAATGTCCTCATGAAAATTATGAAAACATGGTATTGGAGTTCACTAATCAGGGATGAATCACATATCAAAATAGCATATCAAAATTCAAAGCAAAATGACTTCAAACAAAGCAATTAGGTCAAATTGAAACATCATGCAAAGTGGTACAAATATAGGCATCAAGACATGTCATAAAGTGACCTAAAAAATCAAAAAAAAATCCTCTAACATGCTTCAATGTATTAGTGAATCAATGCAAAAAGAATCATGTCAAAATAGTTGGTAATGAGCAAGAACAAAATTAAACAAATTCATGTATCATGCTTAGAATGCATCTAAGTGGAAATTCAAAGAAAATTATGGAACAGGGGCAAAATGGTCATAAAATCAGAAAATAAAATCATAGAAAATTTCCTAAATGTTTTAAGAATACACATGAATTTTTGTAGAATTTTCCCATATGTTTTGGTATTTTTAAAAATTAGAAATCAAACGTGTAGAAAGAAATAAAAATAAAAAAATAAATGCAAAATGCAGGGGGGTATGAACATAGCAATTGGACAGTTCAAAATCATTGGGCTTCAATACATGGGGGTGTAATTATCAATCTGGTTAAGTCCAATTAGCACGCAAAACACCATAACTAGCGTGTTCTTCAGTCAACATAGTCAAAGCAATCCAAGCCATCAGATTAAGTCATAGTCAAACAAAAGTCAAAGTAATTGCATCCAACGCGCATACATGAACGACCACACAACATACCATGCACCACACCACAAAATGCTTAATTGAATTCAGAAAAATGGCACATGCCTCGCACATGCGTTTTAATGCGTTGTCATGCTCTTAGCCACACGATGAGAAAAAAACAACGGACAGGATTAAAACATGGCAAAAACCCTAGCTCTAACAGTCACCGGCCGGAGAGGACCTCCGGTCACCTTCTCCGGCCAACAGCCACCACCTGCAAACTCCAATTCCTCCAGAAATTCACAATACGTACACCAATCGAAAGCTGAGCTCATGTACATCCTGAATCCAACACTATTTTTCACATAACATACACGTATAGCACAAACCGATCCAAAACAAATTGCCCTAAAATCACATCTAAACTCCTAAAGAGCCTATCAACTAGACAGAACTCACGCATAGCTCCTAATAAGCTCCAAACATCATAAAACAAGCTTAAATCACAAGAATACAATGCATTAAAATTGAGTGAAATAAACCTGAAATTGATGAGGCTTCGGAGTGCTCTTCAGAAAACCAGAGATCCTAGCTTCTCCTTCAACCTTGAAGCTTCACAAACTAAGCAAAATAAATGCTATAACTCGTTGTCTTGAAAGCAGGGAGATCCAATGTTGAACAATGCTTGCAGCAATCTTGAGGACTGTGCTGAAATCTCCTTCAATCCAATGCCATTGATGATGATGAGTTGAGGTGGATGAAGATGAATGATTCGTGCACAGAGAGAGAGAAAAAAGCTTAGGGAAGATTGAGAGAGTGAGAGTGTTCTTGAGAGTGGAAATGAAAAGTGAAGTTGAAAATGAATTTGTGAAGAGAAGTTTCGTTTTATAGTGAGCTAGGAAGTGAGTTGGGTGACTGAGTTGGGTGAGTTCACTCTAACTAACTGAGTCAGTTAGTTAGAGGCGAGTTGATCTTGGGTTTTTTATGGTGTGGGTGATGCTTAGAGTGTTATGATGAGGATGAAGAGAATGAAGCTGCAGCAAGCAACTTGTTATACAAGTTTGTCTTCTTTCCACTTCTATGCATGAGCCACACACGTGACCTGGTGAATGCAAAGGTGTTTGGCTAAATGAAGCAAAGGTTGGTCAGTGTGATCAAGCATGCGCAAACTAATTCAATCAGCAATAAATTCCACTTGCTTTTTTTCTGGTTTTATGTGACAGTGAGAACAATAGAGATAGGGTGATTTGAGGATGAATTACTCCATGTAAGGTGAATGATTTGGTGAGCTCGTGGGTTCATTTGAAAGAGAGCACATTGGAGCACAATGCTGATGTGAAAATTGAAGTGAAATGAGGTTGGAATAAGTTGCAAAATGACTTAAAATACACAAGTTTGGGAGCTGGTTATGGGGCGCAGACTTGTGGCATGACCTGGTTGTGACCTGGTCAAATTTCAGTTGCAATGACCATTCTTTGAGCCATCATAACTCCTTAACCTTTGATCAGATGAAAAATTGATAAACACCAACTTTGAAGATCTCACATAGAGGAACAACTTTGATGTTGAAAGATTTTCCATTTGAAGCCTCTAATCATGAGTAATTGATCCATACATTTGGCCCACCATGTGTTTGTGAAAATGACTGCGCGCGTGCCTTGAAAATCTTGGTCATGACCTAGTTTTGAACCTACTTTGCTCAAACTTTGGTCAATCATATCTCACTCAATTTTTATCCAATGGAGATGTTCTACCCATGGATTTGAAGCTCAAAGCAAGGCCTTTCATTGAGGCAGAGTGGAATTTTCATTTGGTGCTTCAATTTTGAATGGCCTTGGTTCCAATTCTGATGCAAAATGGCCAAAACTTGCTATTTTTAGTAACCCTACTTCATCCAAAAATGGCAACTTTCCAAATCTTGATTTTTTCATGATTCCTTTGGAGTTTCTTGACCAAATTTTGTACATTGGACATATGTAACATGAATTTCATGATTTTGGGCTCAAAAAGTCAAGAGTTGACTTTTTCCTCTGATTATTTGACTTTGCCCCAATTTCTCTGATTCTTGATCTTTCTTCCAATTGAACCACTTCTAAAACCAATTGAGAGGCAATTTTCCACATACATACACTTAAGAACATGTAGAATACCATGACATCAAGTTTTGCCCAAAAAAGCAAAGATTCCCTGATTTAACTGGAAACCCTAATTTTGGCCCCCTTTGGTTAGGAGGAAATTGCACATCTTCCAAATCCAAATTCCTCAGAGTATGTTGTGTATCCTCTTAAAGGATGATGAGAAATGCCACTTGGGAATGATTTTGAATCAATGAGCTATCTCTTTTGAGGGTTTTCCTTCAATTTTTGGACTTCTTGCATGATGAAAGATGTATTGCTTCAATCTCCCATTGGATTTCACTTTCTTGAGATTGTGGATGATCAATTGAGGTAGTATGAGACAGGAAAGACCTCTTGGCTTGCCTTGAGGCAACTTGATTGACCTTTTTGTGCTTTGAATGATCTCTTGATTGTCCATCTTCCACCTGATCACATGCCATGATGGTAAGAAGGATGCCATGCTTCATTTTTTCTATGTTAAATGCAATGTAATGTTAATGAGGTGGATATGATATGATAAATGATAATGCCATGCTATGATGCCAAAAGGGGAGAGCAAATTTTGGGGTATTACACATTCGATATTGGTTCGTCGTCAATTTGGATACCCAATGAGGCATGTCCCACGTAATGCTCATCTGGAGGGTCTTATCTTCAAGGACGGAGAAAACGATAGAGCACTAAAGATGGAAATAGTGCAGGCCTGGAAGCATGTTCATAAGAAAGGACGAGAGTCTCTGGGAAAGCCAGACTGTGTCTTGGTGGAGCCTTATCTCCATTGGGTAAAAACTAGAGCTCTCAAGCTAAAAATGCCTTATCCGCGTCACGGAATTCTCCCCACCGAGGGAGTCTGTCATGTTCTTCATGACTGAGATAGAAAAACTTCAGGTTACTCTCAACAAAGTTCAAAAGGAGAGAAGGTCTTGGAAGAACAAGTACCGCACCCTATATGTAGAGTGTACCAGAATACAGCGACTACTGAAAGAGAAAGATGCTCTGATTGAAATTTTAGAGCAACATGCTGTAGAGAATCAAGATTACCAGAGGAATTTGCTCGCTCCTTTCACTTGGCAAAGGAATGACAACCCGACAACGGCCCAAGAGCCCCGGTCAAAGAAAAGGAAAAAGTCAGCACCTGAAATCTCTTTAGAGAGGGCTTAGGACCCATTAGCTTAGGTTTCTGTTTCTACACCTTGTAATCTACTGTATTTCATTTCCGCAATCCTTTGAAATTCAATAAAAAGGGTTTCCCCACTGTTTGATATTTGCAATCTAATCGTCGAAGTTTATTTTGATTAAACCAAAAGAATAATTAATATAATCATTGCATTCATCATTCTCACGTAATGTATTCTTCTTCCCTATGAATCTCACGTTTGTGTCTCGATTCTAGAGTCAAACTGTTTCATTCATACAATACTCGGGCCAATCGTCACAAAAAGATGGATGATCTTGAGGAAGAAAACAGAGAGTTGAAGGAAGAGATCGACGCTCTGAAAGAGGATATGAGAAAGCTTCGTAACAACATGCAAGCCATGGCAGAAGCTCAACTACAACGAACTGTGATCTCGGAGATCACCTCAATGCCCATAGTGGAAACGTCTGATCCTAGGTATCAAATTTCGAAAGATCGTCCTTGGGGCATGCTTGTTAACTATATCCCAGAAGGATATGTTCTGCCGATCGCTGAAGATCAGGGAATCTCAACAGAAGCTGCTGGGCCTGAAGGTTACAAACTTCGGGAAAGCGAAGATGCCAAGGGCATACTAAGGACTCCTGAAGGTTACAAACTTCGGGAAACGCGAAGATTCGCTGTCGTAGTCACGGTACCACCCCCTGTGGTGCACACTGTCCCAGAAGGACAGATTCCGCCAATACCTGCTGGTAAAAAGGAAACTTTGTTTGACAGAATGGATGAATTCCAGGAGCAGTTTTTGGAAATGCAGAAGGAGCTGCAAGCCATTTGTGGTCAGGATTTATTTGGAAAGGACGCCGCAGACCTCTGCTTGGTCCCCAATGTGAAAGTCCCACACAAGTTCCAAGTGCCCGACTTTGAAAAGTACAAGGGTAACTCTTGCCCTCAAAGCCATCTGGTGATGTATGCTCGACGGATGTCAGCTCAGACGAAGAATTAGAACCTACTGATTCACTACTTCCAGGATAGTTTAACCGGTGCCGCATTAAAATGGTACATGGGTTTAAACCGTGCCACGATCAGCACTTTCAGAGATCTTGGCACTGCCTTCGTCCAACAATACAAATACAATTTGGACATGGCACCCGACAGAGATCAACTCAGATCGATGTTGCAAAAGGACAAGGAAACCTTTAAGGAGTATGCTCAAAGGTGGCATGAAATTTCCGCTCAAATTTGTCCACCTCTTGAGGAAAAAGAGATGACAAAGATCTTCTTAAAAACCTTAAGCTCATTTTACTATGACCGAATGGTTGCCAGTGCACCCAGTGATTTCACCGAGATGGTGGGCATGGGTGTACGTCTTGAGGAAGCCGTCCGAGAAGGACGTTTGGTAAAAGACACTGGATTGACGAGTGGTACTAAAAAATACGGTAGTGCTCTCCCTAAGAAAAAAGAGCAAGATATTGGGAGTATCTCTCTCGGAAAGCAAAGGCGACGTTATCAACCAGTAGTAGCTGTGACTCCTGCTACCAACCCTGCGCCTATTCCTACTTATCAACCTCAGGTTGCGCAAAGCCAACCTGATCAGCAAAGGACACAACAGCCTCTTCAGCAGGCTCGTCCCCAATACAACAACAACCGTACAACACGGCCACCAGGATTTGATCCTATACCCGTATCGTACGCAGAGTTGTTTCCATTACTGCTAGCCAAGGGGCACATTCAGACTAAGTCCCCTCTTATAGTACCGGAAAATCCGCCTTTCTGGTTTAAGGTGGATCAAACTTACCCTTACCACCAAGGAGGACCAGGGCATAACATTGAGACTTGTCTCAATTTCAAGTCCGACGTGCAAAGGCTCGTTAGGAGAGGGGTCATATCCTTCAAGGATACAAATCCTAATGTTCTTACGAACCCACTGCCTCAACACGAGAAGGCTGCAGTCAATTTGATAGAAGGAGAGACTAATAATGTCTATCAAATCCACGATGTAATCTTGTTGAAAACCAATCTGGTTAAGATGCATTTTAGACAGAGTGGATATGGCTATGTGCTAGCTCATAACTATCATCAGTGTGATATCTGCTCTAAAGACAACCAGGGATGTTCTGTGGTGCAAACAGCTCTATAGGAGCAAATGGATCTCAGATGGATCCAAGAGTACCGAGTTCGTGGAGTTAACATGGTCTACACGAATTCTAACATCATTCAAAACCACGATATCCGTGCAATGAATGTCAACTTGGTGGAGATGCACTTAAGGCAAAGCCAGTATTATAATCTGCCGCGGCACGACTACAGTTCTTGTCTGACTTGCTTGGTAAACAAACAGGGATGCTCTTTCATACAAGAGGCCCTCTAGCGTCAGATGGATCTTGGATGGATCCAAGACTACCATGATAGGAATTCCTATCAAATCAACATGGTTCAGGTCTTTGATATTAGCGTGATGAATACCAGCCTGGTAGAGTTACATGTTGAACAGGTCCGACTTGGATTCCTGGTATCACATAATTATCACAGCTGTAAGGTGGGTTGCGAAAACGATCAAGGTTGTACCCTTGTCCAGGAGGCACTTCAGCACTTGTTAAATCACTGGTGGATGCCAATTTATATGGATGAAGATACTCATCAAATTAGTATCAGTAACAGGAATCCTACTCGGCGTCAGAGTCAGGATGTCCGATCAGTGGAAGCTAACCTAGTGAGGTTACATTGTATTGAAAGTGAGCGTGGCCAGGTGCCACCACACAATTATGACTGTTGTAGCGTCTGTTCGGAAAGTAACCAAGGGTGTTACCTTGTGCGGGCAGCTCTTCAGGGTCAGGTGGATCGTGGAAAGATTCGTCCATATCCGGGTTCTGGACCCATCAACTGGACGCCAAACTACCTTGCCGATCAAGTTGAGAATGTTGTCATAATCTCTGGTCATCATAGAACCAGGGATGTTTTTGCCATCATCCCTCTACTTGACGAATCTAAAGTTCCCAACCAGGAACGGATCGAGATTACTTACGATGGTCAGAAAAATCAGAAGGCTCCTGTAGTCATCTATCTACTGGGACCATTACCGTATGAATCAACTAAGGCTATCCCTTACAAATACGGTGCAACAACCATTGAAAATGGAAAGGAAATTCCATTACCCTTCGTCGTGAACATCGAAGGCATCAGTCGAGTAACACGGAGTGGTAGAATCTTCAACCGAGGGGTTGGGGAACCTAACAAAGAAAAGGAACTTCAGACGGAAGCTCCTGATCTACCAGTCGGTCAATCCAGTAATCCCGACCTTTCAAAAAACAACGATGAGATGCTGAAGCTCATCCAGAAGAGTGAATACAACATTATTAATCAGTTGTTGCAAACTCCTTCAAAGATCTCTGTGTTATCACTATTACTCAGTCCAGAAGCGCATAGGGAGGCTCTACAGAAAGTTTTGGAGCAAGCCTTTGTGGAACAGGATGTAACAATCAGACAGTTCGATAGCATTCTCTCTAACATCACTTCCTGCAACAATTTGGGATTTAGTGATGAGGAATTACCTGAAGAGGGTCGTCGTCATAACATGGCACTCAATATCACAGTTAACTGCCAGGACGATGCGTTGGCCAGCGTACTGGTAGACACAGGGTCAGCCCCAAATGTTATGCCGAAATCCACTTTGATGCAACTATCATTCAAAGGACCTCCGATGAGAATCATCAAGGTTGTCGTCAAGGCATTCGACGGATCCAGAAAAAGGGTTATCGGTGAAGTTGATCTTCCCATAACTATCGGTCCTCATACTTTCCAAGTCACTTTCCAGGTCATGGACATCCGGGTAACATACTGTTGTTTATTAGGAAGACCTTGGATACATCAGGCTGGGGCGGTTACTTCAACCCTTCACCAAAAGTTAAAGTTTGTCAAGAACGATCAACTTGTCACAGTCTATGGAGAACAGGCCTTGCTTGTGAGTAACATGTCATCATCTGCTAGTGTAGAACCCGAGGAGGTTATTGGAACGCAGTTCCAAGCACTATCGGTGAGCAAGGACGATCAGATCGAAGAAGGAACATCAATTTCCTCATACAAGGATGCTATCAAAGCGGTCGAGAATACCGATACAAAAGGATAGGGACAGCTTGTCATTCCTATTGACAATAAAACAAAGAAGGGTCTTGGTTTTTCTGCAACTTGTACCCAGATAGCTGCCAGCGATGGAAGTCTTCATCCCCTTCAAAACTTCTTCCACAGTGGAGGTTTCCTTCACCCGGTGCCTCAGGCAGTTCATGCCATCAATGAGGAAGATTCCTCTGACACAGAGGAAGAATGGAAGTCCTATCTTAATAAGGACGGTTATATGTCTCAGGACGAAACGCAAACTCCTTTTTGCTTTCCTACACAAAGTCCAAGATTTATACCCAAATCAGACGTCGAAATGATCTATGGAGATTGTGATCTGGAAGGATGTCGTGCTCCACCAAACTCATTAGAGAAAGACACTCTGATGAAAGACCAATTTGACTAAAACTACTGTAATACCCCAAATTTTGACCACTAAGATTTCCCATCATTGTACAAATCATTATCACAATATGGATGAATCATCATGCCTCATCAATCTCCTCAAGGAATTGTTGAGCATTGACTACAATCAGAACTAGGGTTTCAAGCCCTCTCAGAGCCTTAGACAAAAGATCAATCAAGGAAGGACTTGATATGCAACTTGTCTAACCTCTCAAAGCATCCACAATGGATAAAAGGGACTCCCACTTCAAGGATTAAGCATAATGCTGCTCCCTTCTAGGTGGATCAAGTCTCAAGATCGCCAGTGTCACCAAATTAGGGTTTTGATCGCCCAGGGCCTCCAGATGAAAAATTTCATCTGGGCAGAAGCCAATGATTCAAAACATAACCTAATTTACTCCATGGAACCTCATGAACCCATTCATCAAGTCAATTTTGCCTCAGGGGATGCATACATCAAAAATCAGGAATTAGGGTTTCTTGACCTAATTCACCCCTAAGTTGACTTTTGGGACAAACCATAAGCCAAGACCTCAAGAGATGATTTGAGGGTCTTTGATATACCATATTGGTCCATTTGGAACAATGGATTGATCCAAGAAGCTTGAGCAACAAGTTTCAATTTCAGCTGCACCACAATTAGGGTTTCGCGAGAAAAGTCAACTGTAACTTTGACTTTTGACCTGGACATGCTCCCAAGCCCTAAGACTTGATTCAATATACCCTATGACACCCATGGAACATGTCCATCAAGTTTGATTTAGGTCAAGGACATGATTTCCTGAAGAATTGCACAGTTTGGAATTCATCTGATAAAAAGTCAACTGTGCACAAAAAGTCAACTTTGACTTTTTGAGATTTTTCACCAAAATGGATTTTTTACCCTAAAATGATGTTAATGTATATTTTGAATCATCATTCATCAGGAAAAATCAAAGAAAGTGAGATAACTTGTAAAAGGGGTAACCATAAAAACTTAGAATTTTTTCTAAGTTAAAATTAAAGTGGCTAGGGTACCAACTTTGGAGGACCATAACTCCTAAACCACAAGGCCAATTTTTTCCATCCAAAGCTTGATTTGTAGACCTCATTATCATCTACAAAAACTTCAACTACAAGTCATTCCAATTCATTAAGGATTTTGAGTTATGGAGTGATCAAAGTGGCTGAAAAGTGAGAATGTCACTTTTTCCAACACTTAGTGAAATTTTCACTAAGTCAGAATTTGCCTTCACTTTTTGCCAAATGTAGGGGGATTTTTCACTTGGAATCAAATGAGATCAAAACCAAACTTGTTCAAACAGTTGTTGTATCATGTTGTAATACCCCAAATTTTGACCACTAAAGTTTCCCATCATTGTGCAATTCATCATCACAATATGGATGAATCATCATGCCTCATCAATCTCCTCAAGGAATTGTTGAGCATTGACTGCAATAAGGATTAGGGTTTCAAGCCCTCTCAGAGCTTTAGACAAGGGATCAATCAAGGAATGACTTTATCTTCAACTTGTATAACCTCTCAAACATCCACAATGGATCAAAAGGACTCCCACTTCAAGGATTAAGCACAAAGCTGCTCCCTTCTAGGTGGATCAAGCCTCCAGATCGACTGTGTCACCAAATTAGGGTTTTGATCGCCCAGGGCCTCCAGATGAAAAATTTCATCTGGGCACAAGCCATTGATCCAAAACATAACCTAATATACTTCATGGGACCTCATGAACCTAATCATCAAGTCAATTTTGCCTCAGGGGATGCATACATCAAAAATCAGGAATTAGGGGTTCTTGACCTAATTCACCCCTAAGTTGAATTTTGGGACAAATCATGAGCCAAGACCTCAAGACATGATTTGAAGGTCTTTGATATACCATATTGATCCATTTGGAACAATGGATTAATCCAAGAAGCTTGAGCAACAAGTTTCAATTTCATCTGCACCACAATTAGGGTTTCGCGAGAAAAAGTCAACTGTAACTTTGACTTTTGACCTGGACATGCTCCCAAACCATAATACATGATTCAATATACCCTATGACACCCTTGGAACATGTCCATCAAGTTTGATTTAGGTCAAGGACATGATTTCCTGAAGAATTGCACAGTTTGGAATTCATCTGATAAAAAGTCAACTGTGCACAAAAGTCAACTTTGACTTTTTGAGATTTTTCACCAAAATGGATTTTTAACCCTAAAATGATGTTAAGGTATGATTTGAATCATCATTAATCAAGAAAAATCAAGAAAAGTTGGATAACTTGTAAAAGGGGTAACCATAAAAACTTAGAAAATTTTCTAAGTTAAAAATAAAGTGGCTAGGGTACCAACTTTGGAGGACCATAACTCCTAAACCACAAGGCCAATTTTTTCCATCCAAAGCTTGATTTGTAGACCTCATTATCATCTACAAAAGCTTCAACTACAAGTCATTCCCATTCATTAAGGATTTTGAGTTATGGAGTGATCAAAGTGGCTGAAAAGTGAAAATGTCACTTTTTCCAACACTTAGTGAAATTTTCACTAAGTCAGAATTTGCCTTCACTTTTTGCCAAATGTAGAGGGATTTTTCACTTGGAATCAAAAGAGATCAAAACTAAACTTGTTCAAACAGTTGTTGTATCATGTTAGGGCTTTCCAAAATGGCCAAGAACATTGCCAAATTCAACCTACATCATGAGATACAACATTGGCAAGTTGCCTTGCTGAAATCTGTCAAAGCAAGGCAGAATTTGCATTTTGGCTCGATTTGCCAAAATCAGCCAATTTCAATAGTTCCTATCCACTTGGACACCTCTGAGGATTGAATCCAAAGGGGACAATCACTGAGCCAAGCCTCCAAGGTCCAAGGAACAAGGAATAACATGTTGAACCTAGAGTTGCTAAAATAGGGACAAGACTCCAAATTTGGATTTAGCATTCAATGGAACCATCAAGGTGGCATGGACTGAGCCATTCTCATCTGAAATCAGTTAAGACTTATCCAAGACCAAGGGAACCACAGCTCTGAGCCCTAACCTCTAGTCAATGGCTAGAGGAGACTTGCATTTTCATTGGCCAACATTGAGGAAACACCTGCTGCAGTTGCCATTCACTGTGGATCCCAAAACAAACTTGCTCTACTATAAATAGAGCTCAATTGTGTTCAGTTTGAGTACACCAAAGCCATCAAACAGATGCTTTCCTCAAAATCTCTTCTTTCACTCCAATTTTGCCTTCAAAGGCAAGCCACTATCGAGTTTTGAGTTTGAGAGCAATTCCAATCAAACCAATCACTCACACACCTCACATACATCATATAGAAGTGATCCAAACACTCAAACAACATCTGGAACACAGATTTCACAAAATCACCAGCTGGTTGCTCAAGGTTTTAACCAAAGTGCAGCTGAGGTACCACAGAGTGATCCAGCCAATTTCAATCAACTCCAAGCATTCAAACACACTCCATATGGTGTAGGGAAGCTGTTCAGATCATCACAACTCATCTGTAACACCTCCAACCCAGAATTTGATATGCTCTTGCTGTCACGACTTGGAGGTAAGCACATACTTGGTCATCTCTCAATCTATGCATATTTCCTCGCACAATAATTTGGCCATATGTTCATAATCATGCATGGAATGTTTTCCCTCAATTAATTGCATTGTTTAAATCGTGTATCAAAAATCCCAGCCTTCATGTAGAAATTAGGGTTCTTGAGGATTCTTCTTGATTTCTTATTATATGTTTAATTTAAACGAAATTAAAGTACATAGACATGATTGTGAGGTTGAAACGAGTAGATTGGTATGTGGATTACATGATATGATTAAGTATTCAGTGAGATTAGATAGAAAATGCAAATCTGAGAATCCCAGAACACGCGCGTGTTCTTCAGCTTGTTCTTGGCGCCATTTTTCCAAATTTGAATATTTGAATTTTGTGATTTTGTTTAATTGATTCAAAAATTAATTTCTCTCTGAGTTTTAATCATTTTGAGTTGATTCTTTTTTTGATAATTCACAAAAATGTTAAAATATTTTATTTTCCCAAAAAATCCCAAAAATATTATTTATTTTATATAATTGATATTTTTGCAAAGAATTAATGTTTTAATTGTTTTTAACATTTGAAATATTTTTTCCACAATGATTTTGCAACTTTTGATGCTTTCTAATTATTTTGTAGGTCAATACTTAATTTTTGAAGCATTAATCCAAGATCAAAATTTGTTTTCCATATGTTAAACAATTTTTGATCAATTTAATTGAATTTTTATTCAATTAAATACATTTTTTGGAAATAAATTAGGGTTTTGGATTAATTCAACCCTCATAAATCATTTTCAAAAACTTTTTGGCCCTCTTGAGAGAGTGTAAGACCCACACGCCCCTTGTACAAAAACTTTTTGGGCCTCACTCATTGTATAAGTCCCTCTGTACAAGTTAAGTGGCACGATCGTCGTCTGTTTAAAAATAAACCATCTGGGCCTCTCCTTGAGCTATAAGACCCATTCAAAACTATTTGGGCCTCTATTAGAGTGTAAGACCCAACCCCCTTTTAACCAAAATCATTTTGGGCCTCACTTATTGTATAAGTCCCTCTGCGTTAAAAGAAAATCTCGGCGCGATCGCCATTTTTAACGAAAAGTCAACTGGGCCTACCCTCGTGTTATAAGCCCCACTCTTTTTCTTTAAACCTTTTTGGGCCTCTTGAGAGAGTGTAAGACCCATCCCTTTGTAAAGAAAAACCTTTTTGGGCCACAGTCACTTGTATAAGACCCTTTGTACAAATTCAATAGTGCAAATACTGGTAAAACCATCTGGGCCTCTCCTTGAGCTGTAAGCCCCAAATCTTTCTTTTTCAAAGCACTTTCTCCTTTGATTTTGAATATACTGTTGTTTTCAATCTTTCTTTGTTGAACAACTAACCAAACAGCATGGAAGCTCTACAACCGAGTAAGTGGTTATCGCTTTCATTTACTGCTTTCATATAATATAAACTGTATTGTGGGGCTGTTCACTGTAAGTCTCCTTTCATAAACTCATATCAACTGTGTAATAATAGTATAGATATTTTGAGTTTCCCCGGCAACTACGTCTAGAACTTGGTAAAGCCGTCTTGTTTATTCGTAGAAATAGACACCTAGATCCCCAATAGGAGCACCAGATACAGTCTTCTCTTCGGCTGTCCTCCTTAGGAATCATCAAGAAACTCTACTCCCCAAGATGAATGTATTCTCCGTGAATGGCATCTTTGAGTTTCTTCCAAATTCTCGAACGTTCCTGACTCGATCTATTCCTTGTGAATAGCTTGCCTTGAATGTCTCGGGGTTTGGGAACCCACTACGGTCATAATCTTGGACCTTAACTAAGGGACCTTCTTTAAAAGTTAAAAGTCGCTGGATAGTAAACCTAGCACGTTTACCAGTGGTTTTTATCTTTAAAAGAGTCATCTCTCCGAATGCAAAGGAGATGATGGACCCACGGGCTTCTTAAAAGCATCGGCCTCCTCTTGGGCATCGTACAAGGACCCATCGGCTTCTTAGAAGTATTCACAGCCTCCTCTTAGGCTTCGTATAATGATCTCTTCCTCCGGGAATGATAGCCTTCTCTTGGGCTTCGTACAAGGACCGATCGGCTTCTTAAAAGCTTTCAGCCTCCTCTTGGGTTTCGTACAAATTGTCCCGACGACCTCCTAGAGGTATAGGAACAGAACTTAGTAATCTTAATAGAGCAGTCCTTTCCAGAGTCTACTACTGTTTCTCAAAGCATAGTACAAAAGATGAAACTCTAGACTTGGACAGTCTATTTTCCTTGAGTCTCGAAGACATTATCAAGTGACCATTTCGTTAAAATAGGAAGGAAACCCGTAGACTCGGATAGTCTCAATACCCTTTGGATTTCCCCGTTCCCTTAAAGAACAGAGAACAATCCCGATCCTCAGATCAAACCCATGAGTACAGTGCTGCCCATATAAGAACTGATTTTCTCTCTAAAAATCAGTATACTGGACCTGTCACTTAACTAAAATAGTCACCAGCAGATCGCCTCCTCTTAGGCTTCGTATAAATGATCCTTCTTATCCTCAACATAAGATAGCCTCCTCTTGGGCTTTGTACAAATGATTCTCCCGAGCGGAGCAAACGTTTTTAGCCTCTCTCTCGGGCTTTATACGAGATACAAAAAGGTTCTTATTGAGCCAAACAAACTTTCGCCTCCATCTCGGGCTTTGTACGAGATACAAAAAACACTATCTTGTTGAGTATAAAAGATTCCCCTGTAAAGTCAACCCTTTTAGCCTCTCTCTCAGGCTTTGTATGAGACACATAAAAGACTCCCTCATTGAGTCAATTACCCTTTTAGCCTCTCTCTCGGGCTTTGTACAAGACATAAATAGCCTCCTCTTAGGCTTTGTATAATGATTTTCCCTAGCGGAAATTAGCCTCCTCTTAGGCTTTGTATAAGAAAACCACTGGTTGATCCAATCAACCTTTTAGCATCAAACCTGTGCCTCGTTCACAGTACACAAACATCAACAACTCCTTCCCTTTCATCTAATTGCTGTAAGTGGCAAGCCTCTGGATCATCTACATCCATGCCACTGTCCTTCTTTTAGCATGAGGAATTCCTAAGGAAAGATGGTGTTGCTCTCTACACAAAGTTAAAGTCTTCTCCTTCAGGTTAAAACCCTTTCTTCGGAAATTATGGCATTGCTCGGATCCGCGTATCCCAGTTAAAGTAATTCTCCTTTACCCCTTTCTTCGGAAATTATGGCATTGCTCGGATCCGCGTATCCCAGTTAAAGTAATTCTCCTTTTTCCCTCTTTAGAGATGACAAACTCTCTCTAAAGTTGAGACCTTTCAGCTTCACATCTTGGGCTTTGAACAAGATACAAACAACCTTTCGCTTCACGTCTTGGGCTTTGAACAAGACACCAAAAACCAATTTCCTCCCATAGAATAGGAGGAACTACGAACGCTCTGATTTCCCTGTTTCGGTAAACGGGAATACGTAGGCATAAGATCGAAAGAAAAGATCTTAGCGAGCATAATCAACAAAAAACCCAAATCCCATCAATCAAAAGCAGTAATTCAAAAAACATATGCCCTAACATCCTAATCCTTGTTCCCCGTCAGAAACCCCTTTGCCTAGATAAAAAGAAAGAAGACCGTATTGGCGAAAATACAAATAACCAGTACAAAGGCCCCCCACATTGTAGCATTCGTAACTTAACAGACCGCTGTTTAAACTCGTCATGCAAGCAGGGTTAATTGGAGACATCTATTTCCCTTCCTTCATCAGCTTTAATAGGATAAAAAATGAATCGACCTGTAGTAAACTCAACCGCAGAGAGCGACCAGTGCTTAAGAACCACGTCCAAAATCGCTCGTTACACATGTAAGGGCTTTCCAAAATGACCAACAACATTGCCAAATTCAACATACACCATGAGATACAACATTGGCAAGTTGCCTTGCTGAAATCTGTCAAAGCTTGGCAGAATTTGCAATTTGGCTCGATTTACCAAAATCAGCCAAATCCAAATGCTCCAATCCACTTGGACACCTCTGAGGATTGAATCTAAAGGGGACAATCACTGAGCCAAGCCTCCAAGGTCCAAGGAACAAAGAATAGCATGTTGAACCTAGAGTTGCCAAAATAGGGACAAGACTCCAAATTTGGAATGAGGCATTCAATGGAACCATCAAGGTGGCATGGACTGAGCCATTCTCATCTAAAATCAGTCAAGACTTATCTAAGACCAAGGGAACCACAGCCCTGTGCCCTAACCTCTAGTCAATGGCTAGAGGAGACTTGCATTTTCATTGGCCAACATTGAGGAAACACCTGCTGCAGTTGCCATTCACTATTGCAGCCAAAACAAACTTGCTCTACTATAAATAGAGCTCACTTGTGTTCAGTTTAAGTACACCAAAGCCATCTAACAGATGCTTTCCTCAAAATCTCTTCTTTCACTCCAATTTTTGCCTTCAAAGGCAAGTCACTATCGGGTTTTGAGTTTGAGAGCAATTCCAATCAAACCAATCACTCACACACCTCACATACATCATATAGAAGTGATCCAAACACTCACATAACATCTGGAACACAGATTTCACAAAATCACCAGCTGGTTGCTCTAACTTTCAATCAAGTTGCAGCTGAGATGCCATGAAGTGATCCAGCCAATTTCAATCAAGTCCAAGCATTCAAACACACTCCATAGGGTGTAGGGAAGCTGTTCAGATCATCACAATTCATCTGTAACACCTCCAGCTCAGAAATCAATTTGCTCTTGCCGTCACGACTTGGAGGTAAGCACATACTTGGTCATCTCTCAATCTATGCATTTTTCCTCGCACAATAATTTGGCCATATGTTCATAATCATGCATGGAATGTTTTCCCTCAATTAATTGCATTGTTTGAATCGTGTATCAAAAATCCTAGCCTTCATGCAGAAATTAGGGTTCTTGAGGTTTTTTCGTGATTTATTGTTATATGTTTAATTTAAATGAAATTAAAGTACATAGACATGATCGTGAGGTTGAGACGAGCATAATGATATGTGGATTGCATGATATAATCAAGTATTCATGGAGATTGGATAGAAAATGCAAATTTGAGAATCCCAGAACACTCGCGTGTTCTTCAGCTGTTCTTGGCGCCATTTTTCATATATTTGAATATTTGAGTTTGTGATTTGTTTAATTGATTCAAAAATTAATTTCTCTCTGAGTTTTAATGATTTTGAGTTGATTCTTTTTTTAATAATTCACAAAAATGTTAAATTATTTTATTTTAACAAAAAATCCCAAAAATATTATTTATTTCATATAATTGATATTTTTACAAAGAATTAATATTTTAATTATTTTTGACATTTTAAATATTTTTTCCACATTGATTTTGCAACTTTTAATGCTTTCTAATTATTTAGTAGGTCAATACTTAATTTTTGACCATATGTTTTGGATTAATTCAACCCTCTTAAATCATTTTCAAAACACATTTGGGCCTTTAATAGAGTGTAAGACCCAATCCTTTTTTGACCAAATCACTTTTGGGTCTCACTTATTGTATAAGTCCCGATACCGTCAAAAAACAAACGGCGCGATCGTCGCCTTTTCAAAAATCATCTGGGCCTACCCTCGTGTAGTAAGACCCATTTCACACTTTAAAACTTCTTGGGCCTCTATTAGAGTGTAAGACCCAACCCCCCTTTTAACCAGAACCCTTTGGGCCTCACTTATTGTATAAGTCCCTCTGCGTTAAAAGAAAACCTCGGCGTGATCACCATTTTAAACGAAAAGTCAACTGGGCCTACCCTCGTGTTATAAGCCCCACTCTTCTTCTTTAAAACTTTTTGGGCCTCTTGAGAGAGTATAAGACCCATCCCTTCGTACAGAAAACTTTTGGGGCCACAGTCACTTGTATAAGACCCTCTGTACCAATTCAACGGTAAAACCCTGGGCCTCTCCTTGAGCTGTAAGCCCCAAGTCTTTCTTTTTCAAAGCACTTTCTCCTTTGATTTTGAATATATTGTTGTTTTCAATCTTTCTTTGTTGAACAACTAACCAAACAGCATGGAAGCTCTACAACCGAGTAAGTGGTTATCGCTTTCATTTACTGCTTTCATATATATAACTGTATTGTGGGGCTGTTTCACTGTAAGTCTACTTTCATAAACTCATATATATAACTGTATTGTGGGGCTGCTCACTGTGGGTCTCCTTTCATAAACTCATATCGACTGTGTAATAATAGTATAGATATTTAGAGTTTCCCCGGCAACTACGTCTAGCACTAGGTAAAGTCGTTTTGTTTATTCGTAGAAATAGACAGCTAGATCCCAAATAGGATCACCAGATACAGTCTTCTCTTCAGCTGTACTCATTAGGAATCGTCAAGAAACTCTACTCCCAAAGATGAATGTATTCTCCGTGAATGGCATCTTTGAGTTTCTTCCAAATTCTCAGACTTTCCTGACTTTGATTTATTCTCGGTGAATAGCATTGCCTTGAATTTCTTGGGGTTTAGGGACCCACGGGTTTCTTAAAAGCATCGGCCTACTCTTGGGCATTGTTCAAGGACCCTCCGGCTTCCTAAAAGCAACCTCGCCTCCTCTTGGGCTTAGTACAAGGACCCGTCGGCTTCTTAGAAGTATTCACAGCCTCCTCTTAGGCTTCGTATAATGATCTCTTCCTTCGGGAATGATAGCCTCCTCTTGGGCTTCGTACAAGGACCGATCGGCTTCCTAAAAGCTTCCAACCTCCTCTTGGGCTTCGTACAAATTGTCCCGACGACCTCCTAGAGGTATAGGAACAAAACTTAGTAATCTTCATAGAGCAGTCCTTTCCAGAGTCTACTCCTGTTTCTCAAAGCATAGTACAAAAGATAAAACTCTAGACTTGGACAGTCTATTTTCCTTGAGTCTCAAAGACATTCTCAAGTGACCCTTTCGTTAGATAAGAAGAAACTGTAGACTCGGACAGTCTCGATACCCTTTGGATTTCCCCGTTTCCTTAAAGAATAGAGAACAATCCCGATCCTCAGATCAAGTCCATGAGTACAGTGTTGCTCATATAAGAACTGATTTTCTCTTTCAAAATCAATATACTGGACCTGTCACTTAACTAAAACAGTCACCAATAGATAGCCTCCTCTTGGGCTTTTTTACAAATGATTCTCCCCAGCGGAACAAACCTTTTTCAGCCTCCATCTCGGGCTTCGTACGAGATACAAAAGACTCCCTCGTTGAGCCAATCACCCTTTTTAGCCTCAATCTCGGGCTTTATACGAGATACAAAAAGGTTCTTATTGAGCCAAACAAGCAACAGCCTCCATCTCGGGCTTCATACGAGATACCAAAAAAACACTCTCTTGTTGAGTATAAAAGACTCCCCTGTAGAGCAAACCCTTCTAGCCTCTCTCTCGGGCTTTGTACGAGACACAAATTAGCCTCCTCTTAGGCTTTGTATAATGATTTTCCCTAGCGGAAATTAGTCTCCTCTTAGGCTTTGTATACGAAAACTACTGGTTGATCCAATCAACCTTTTAGCATCAAACATGTGCCTCGTTCACAGTACTCAAACATCAACAACTCCTTCCCTTTCATCTAATCGCTGTAAGCGGCAAGCCTCTGGATCATCCACATCCATGCCACTGTCCTTCTTTTAGCATGAGGAATTCCTAAGGAAAGATGGTGTTGCTCTTTACACAGAGTTAAAGTCTTCTCCTTCAGGTTAAAACCCCTTCTTCAGAAATTATGGCATTGCTCGGATCCGCGTATCCCAGTTAAAGTAATTCTCCTTCTCCCCTCTTTAGAGACGACAAACTCTCTCTAAAGTCGAGACCTTTCAGCTTCATATCTTGGGCTTTGAACAAGATACAAACTACCTTTCGCTTCACGTCTTGGGCTTTGAACAAGACACCAAAACACCATTTCCTCCCATAGAATAGGAGGAACTACGAACGCTCTGATTTCCCTGTTTCGGTAAACGGGAATACGTAGGCATAAGATCGAAAGAAAAGATCTTAGCGAGCACACTAAACAAAAACCCAAAATCCCATACTTTCACGTATCTATTAGAAAAGCAATCAGTCCTAACATCCTAAACATCTCATCGAACCAATAACCTGAGTAAAACCCCGAATCTTTGAAGCATCTGTAACCGAACAGACCGCTGTTCAAACTCAGTATGCAAGCAAGGTTAGTTGGAGACATCTATTTCCCTTCCTTCATCAACTTTTAATAGGATAAAAAATGAATCGAGTTGTAGTAGTAACACTGAAGAGCGGTTGTGCCTCGCAAGCACGTCCAAAAATCGCTCGCTACAACTACTATGGCCCAATGGATGGTCTGCCAATGTGGCAACCTTATCCAGGAGACTTGGGGCAAGAAAGTCAGTCGAATGATGAAAATTAGCTGAGCATCATTGAACAAAATACCTGTGTCCCCACCATGTCATGGGATCAACACTCGGGGCATCCTGAAGCTACTCAACATGAAGATGAATTCGCAACGTCTGCGGGACTTGAGTTCATCAACTATGCTTTTCCTGAGGTCAACGTCATCGAGAGAGATGACTCCTCCAGTTCCAAAGAAGTTTGGGACACTCTGGGAGAACCAAGTGGAAAATACGACGTTATGGTCAAGTACACTGCTCCCGAAAGCTCTCGTATCAGGCTCGAAGATATCAAACCAATTGGATGGGGAGATACCGCTAAGAGCACAAATGCTATGCAAAATGCAACAGAGGAATTCTCCTACGACAACTCTGCCTGGGAGACAGATTCCAATGATCCTGCTCCACCAGAAATCAGCGTCATTTCTGAAGACAAATCAAGGAAGGTGCCAGACTTTGTGATTCACCGAGGAGTTCGCCGCCAATGGGTTGCCGTCGAGGTTCCACAGGTCGTTCACCAGTCAAAGTAATTGCCATCTTTTAACCTTTCACCCTGCCCAGGTGGAACGGATGTTTTGATAGGGCTCAATTTCTGTAAATTTCCCTCTTCGCTTGGCCCAAAGCGACAGAGTTTTGTTTTATAGGGCTGTAGTTTCAAGAGTCGACTTGTTCATAAATAAATAAAAAACGTCGTTCTGTAATTTCTGCATTAATTGTTGTTTTCTCTTTTTGCTTTTCTTGGAAAATGGTAATCCTATATAACAAACCCAATAATAAAAACAAGGAGTAAAAGAAATACACTGCACACACTCTTGCATTTTCTCTATCTCTTCTAAACACAAATCATCACGTCATGCATATTGCTTGTTTTAAACCCCGTTGAAACATACGTTCCGATGCCTTCTCCCGACTTTGAGTTCCCAGTATTCGAGGCTGAAGAAGAAAATGACAACAAAATTCCAGAAGAGATCTCCCGACTACTCAGACAAGAGGAAAGGTCCATTGAACCTTATAAAGAGTTGCTAGAAACAGTTAACTTGGGTTCAGAGCAAGAGAGAAAAGAAATCAGGATTGGGGCACTGCTCGGTCCAACTGCCAAAGAGAGTTTGATAAAGCTTCTCAAAGAGTTTCCTGATGTATTCGCTTGGTCCTATTAGGATATGCCAGGGTTGGATACCAGCATCGTGGAACATCATTTACCGTTAAGATCAGAATGTCTGCCAGTAAAGCAGAGGTTGAGACGCACTCACCCGGACATGGCCATCAAAATCAAAGAGGAGGTACAGAAACAGATTGACGCAGGTTTCCTCGCCACATCAGAGTATCCTCAATGGTTAGCTAACATCGTACCCGTTCCCAAAAAGGACGGAAAAGTCAGAATGTGTGTCGACTACAAAGACCTGAACAAGGTTAGTCCAAAGGACGACTTTCCTTTACAACACATTGACATGCTGGTAGATAGTACCGCAAAGTTCAAAGTCTTCTCCTTCATGGATGGATTCTCGGGCTATAATCAAATCAAAATGGCGCCGAAAGACATGGAGAAAACTTCGTTCATCACCCGATGAGGCACCTTTTATTACAAGGTAATCCCGTTCGGTTTGAAGAAAGTTGGGGCAACCTATCAAAGGGCCATGCCTACTCTGTTTCATGACATGATACACAAAGAAATCGAGGTATATGTTGATGATATGATTGCAAAATGAAAAACAGAGAGTGAGCACGTTGAACATCTGTCAAAATTGTTCGAACGTCTAAGAAAATTCAAGCTCCGCTTGAATCCTAACAAGTGCACCTTCGGTGTCCGTTCAGGGAAACTACTAGGGTTCATCGTCAGCCAGAAATGAATTGAGGTTGATCCTAACAAGGTCAAGGCCATTCAAGAAATGCCTTCTCCGAAAACTGAAAAATAAGTCAGAGGATTCCTGGGACGTCTGAATTACATTTCTAGATTCATATTCCTCATGACCGCGACATGCGCACCAATCTTCAAATTACTCAAAAAGAATCAGGACTGCATTTGGACAGAGGACTGCCAAACCGCCTTCAACAGTATCAAGGAATACTTGTTGAGCCCACCGATTCTATCACCTCCAGTGGAAGGAAGACCACTGATCATGTACCTCACAGTTCTAGAGGACTCAATGGGATGTGTACTTGGCCAACAAGACGAAACTAAAAGGAAAGAGTCTGCCATTTACTATTTGAGCAAGAAATTCACCGACTGTGAAACTCGGTACACGATGCTCGAGAAAACTTACTGTGCTTTGGCTTGCGCAGCCAAACGTCTTTGCCAGTACATGATTCGTCATACTACTTGGTTGGTCTCCGAAATGGATCCAATCAAGTACGTTTTCTAAAAACCTGCTCTTACGGGAAGGATTGCCCGTTGGCAGATGCTGTTATCAGAATATGAAATAGAGTACCACGCTTAGAAAGTCGTTAAGGGAAGTATTTTAGCCGATCATTTGGCTCATCAACCGATTGACGATCAGGAATCAGTCGGGTTTGACTTCCCAGACGAAGATGTCATGTATCTAAAGATGAAAAACTGCGATGAACCGCTACCCAGTGAAGGGCCAGAACCAGGTTCCCAGTGGGGACTTATCTTTGACGGAGCAGTTAATCATTACGGAAACGGAATTGGGGCAATCATTGTTACCCCTCAGGGTACCCACATTCCTTTCACTGCTCGAATGGTATTCAAGTGTACCAATAACGAGGCCGAATACGAAGCATGTATCATGGGTCTCGAAGAAGCGATCGATTTAAGGATCAAGAACCTGGATGTCTATGGCGATTCAGCTCTGGTTATCAATTAGATCGCAGGAGATTGGAACACATACCAATCAGGATTGATTCCTTATAAAGACTATGCGAGGAGGTTGTTACCATTCTTCAACAAAGTCGAGTTTCATCACATCCCTCGTGAGGAGAATCACATGGATGATGCATTAGCCATTATCTCTTCTATGATTAGTGTAGGTCAATGGAATGACATACCTAAGATCGACATAATGCGCCTTGAAATGCCCGCTTATGTCTTCACAATTGAAGCAGTCATAGACGACAAACCTTGGTATCACGATATCAAATGCTTCCTTTAAAAACAAGAGTACCCACCTGGGGCATCCAGGAAAGATAGAAAGACCCTCAGAAGATTGGCTGGAAACTTCTTCCTGAGCATTGACACTCTCTATAAGAGAAATTTTGACATGGTTTTGCTCCGATGCATAGACAGACCTGAAGCAGAAATATTGATGAAAGAAATTCATGAAGGATCCTTTGGCACTCATGCCAACAGACACACAATGGCGAGAAAAATTATAAGAGCAGGGTACTATTGGTTGACAATGGAATCTGACTGCTACAAGTACATGAGGAGGTATCACAAGTGTCAGATATACTCCAACAAAATCCATGTACCGCCAACGCATCTCAAAGTTCTCTCTTCCCCATGGCCATTCTCGATATGGGGAATCGACATGATTGGCATGATTGAGCCCAAGACTTCAAACGGACATCGATTCATCCTGGTAGCCATTGACTACTTCACCAAGTGGGTAGAAGCAGCGTCATACACCAATGTAACCCGACAAGTGGTGGTCCGATTTATCAAAAATAATATCTTCTGCCGTTATGGTGTTCCAAGCCAGATTATTACAGATAATGGATCTAACTTGAACAATAAGATAATGAACATCATAACTCATCTCCCTACCGACCCAAGATGAACAGAGCGGTAGAAGCGGCCTATAAGAACATCAAGAAGATCGTTCAAAAGATGGTTGTAACCTACAAAGACTGGCACGAGATGCTACCCTTTGCTCTTCATGGTTATCGTACATCTGTCCGCGCTTCAACAGGGGCAACCCCTTTCTCTCTAGTGTATGGCATGGAAGCAGTGCTCCCCATAGAAGTAGAGATCCCGTCAATCCGAGTATTGATGGAAGCTAAGCTCACCAAAGCTGAATGGTGTCAAAGCCGACACGATGAATTGAATCTAATCGAGGAGAAGCGAGTCACGACACTATGCCATGGTCAGCTATATCAACAAAGAATGAAGAAGGCGTTCATCAAAAAGGTTCGACCCCACATCTTCAGGAAAGGATACCTCGTGCTCAAGAAGATACAATCTTTTTTCACTGATTCTCGGGGCAAGTGGACTCCGAATTATGACAGCCCCTATGTGGTCATGAAAGCTTTCTCAGGCGGCGTCTTGAGACTTGCAACCATGGACTGAGAGAAATTTTTCTACCCCACGAATGTTGATGTAGTCAAGAAATACTTCGCCTAAAAAAAAAGAAAAAAGTCTCGGTGGATTGAAAACCCAAAAGGGCGGTCTAGGAAAAAATTATAGACATGAAAAAAAAGGAAAAAAAATCATCCCGTTGGATTGGAAACATCAAAGTACAATCCAGGAAAAAATTAGGGATAATGGCAAGTAACTATGTTCAACAGAGGCAAGTCCCTCAGCAGCAGCAGTTACATCATCCACCAGAAAACTCCAGTCAAGGTCATCTTCGACAGAAGCTCAGGATGCCCCGAATTCAAAGTTGGTAGAAGGATAACGGTCGTTATGTTTCAACGTAGCCCTTTTCCCTGTAAATTACCATTTTCTAACTTTGTATATACTCTTTGGAATCATACGTTTGGCTGATCTCCATCTTATCAATAAAATTTGAGCCTTTGTGCTTTTGTTTGTAATTCTTATTTGTTTTAGCTTTACAGAACGACATTTTAATATGATTAACGATTCTTGAAATAAAACAAAATGAATTTACTTGTTAAAACTTTTTCTGCTTTTAAAATAAAGACGGCAATTTCTTTTGACTGTTGAACATCAGAAGAACATCGGTCGTTTCTCCAGAAGTAATCGAACCTCGAAGTGCAGAATCAAAGTACTCCTTCTAAACCAGTACGCCTGAATGAAGGATTAGCTGTGTTAGAGACCATTTCCCATCTGATACCCCTCGGCCGAGTTCTCATCTCCTAAGCCCGACCAACATAGCTCCCAACAGGGACTATCTCTCCTAAGCAATGTGGAATTGCTATCTTGAACCAGCGATACTTTTTCGCCCTGCGATGGCCGAGTATCCAGTCATGTTCATCTTTTAGTTTGTGTGTCGCGCCAGTTTTGTCAGCATATACATACATACATCATGCATTATCAATTTGCATTCACATTTCATATTGCATCATTATCACTTCAGTCGGTCTAGTCCCCTAGTGATAAAAGTCCTCTCAATCGAGTTGTCAGTTCTTTCCTCGTCAGGAAGGGTTGCGTCTGAACAATCTCGCCTCCAGTTTATTTCTGGAATGAAGTTGGCCCTTGACCACTTTGATAATTTGAACCTCTGAAAAGCCAGAGAAAACGTTCAACAAACATCACTCTTCACCATTGAAGATGATATCCTTGCTTTCCCGGATTAAAGAAAATCCACAGAGAAAGCCTCGTAATTAGAGATTCGGCAGCATGTCAGTTTCGCTCCGAAAAAACCACTAATGAAAAGGTCATCGGCACCTCAAAATTGGACCCCCTCATATGGCTTTTCTCCGGGAAGATCCCGAGAAAAGTATGATGTAAGATCCCACGCAGAAGCAGCCTCTCAAGAAACTCGCTTTCCCCAGTAGAAACAAATGGCGTCTCCAACAGAGAAGTTTGTGAAACTCTACAACTCAGACAAATGGGTTCCCCAGCAAGTCTGACATCAAAAGTTTTTCTGTCAAATGGCATCTCCCCAGGAAAATGCGGCGAGAAATTTGAGGAAAATCGCTATGCATAGTGTCCCTTGTCAAGAAAGTTTATTGACAAAAGAAACTAAGACCAGTTCCTTGGTAGGAAACCAGGATCGAGGGGAAGTTTATTTCAGACACTAAGACCAGTTCCTTGGTAGGAAACCAGGATCGAGGGGAAGTTCAAAAATCAGAAACTAAGACCCGTTCCTTGGTAGGAAACCGGGATCGAGGGGAAGTTTATTTCCGCAACTTAGACCAGTTCCTTGGTAGGAAACCAGGATCGAGGGGAAGTTTACCTTTTCTAAGCATCATTGCTTAGTAAAAGAAGATGAATGCGCAAGCTACCATTCATAGCCGTCAAAATTTCGGATATTCCGATATTTAATCCTCTTGCACCCCGAATGCCCGAATACCTTTGTCATTCACACCTTCGGGTCCAAGAAGATTAAATAGGGGCATCTGTCATACCCCAAATTTTGACCACTAAGATTTCCCATCATTGTGAAAATCATCATCACAATATGGGGGAACCATCTTGCCTCATTAGTCTCCCCAAAGATGGGTGAGCATCCACTGCAATCAAATTTAGGGTTTATAGCCCTCTCAGAGCTTTAGACAAATGATCAATCAAGGAATGACATGATCTTCCACTTGCCTAACCTCTCAAGTAGCTACAAAGGATCAAAAGGACTCCCACTCCAAGGATTAAGCACAAAGCTGCTCCCTTCTAGGTGGATCAAGCCTCAAGATCGCCAGTATCACCAAATTAGGGTTTTGGTCGATCAGGGCCTCCAAAGGGAAATATTCCTCTGAGCATGAGCCAAGGATCCGAAACACAACCTAATATACTCAATGGAACCTCATGGACCCAACCATCAAGTCAATTTTTCCTCAGGGGATGCATTCATCAAAAATCAAGAATTAGGGTTTCTTGACCTAATTCACCCTTAAGTTGACTTTTAGGGCAAATCATGAGCCAAGACCTCAAGAGAGGGTTTGAGGGTCTCTAATGAACTATATGGATCCATTTGGAACAATGGATTAATCCAAGAAGTTTGAGCAACAAGTCTCAATTTCATCTGTACCACAATTAGGGTTTTGCGGGAAAAGTCAACTATAACTTCGACTTTTGACCTAGACATGCTCCCAAATCCTAAGACATGATTCAATATACCCTATGACACCCATGGAACATGTCCATAAAGTTTTATTTAGGTCAAGGACATGATTTCCTGAGGAATTGCACAGTTTGGAATTCATCTGATAAAAAGTCAACTGTGCACAAAAATCAACTTTGACTTTTTGAGATTTTTCACCAAAATGGATTTTTAACACTAAAATGATGTTAATGTATGATTTGAATCATCATTCATCAAGAAAAATCAAAGAAAGTGGGATAACTTGTAAAAGGGGCAACCATAAAAACTTAGAAAATTTTCTAAGTTATGGAAAAAGTGACACTAATATGCCAACTTTGGAGGACCATAACTCCTAAACCACAAGGCCATTGTTCCCCATTAAAAGCTTGATTTGTAGATCACATTTCCCTCTACAAAAGCTTCATACTGACCTATGTCCAAATTCCTCATGGATTTTGAGTTATGGAGTGATCAAAATCAAGAAAAGTCATTTTGTTCCAACACTTAGTGAAAATTTCACTAAGTCAGAATTTCCCTTACTTTTTTCCAAATGTAGGGGGATTTTTCACTTGGATTCAAAAGAGATCAAAACCAAACATGTTCAAACAGTTGTTGTATCATGTAAGGGCTTTCCAAAATGGCCAAGAACATTACCAAATTCAATTTGAGTCATGAGATATGACATTGGCAAGTTGCCTTGTTGAAATCTGTCAAGGCAAGGTAGAATTTGCATTTTTGCTCGATTTGCAAAAATTGTGCAAATCCAAACACTCCTATCCACTTGGACACATCTGAGGATTGAATCTAAAGGGGACAATCACTGAGCCAAGCCTCCAAAGTCTTTGGAACAAGAAATAGCATGTTGAACCTAGAATTGCCAAAATAGGGACAAGACTCCAATTTTGGATTGGAGCATTCCATGGAAGCATCAAGGTGGCATGGACTGAGCCATTTGCAACTGAATTCAATCAACACTTATCCAAGACCAAGGGAACCAGTAGCCTGTGCCCTAACCTCTAGTCAATGGCTAGAGGAGACTTGGATTTTTATTTGCCAACATTGGCCAAACCTACTCAGCAGTTGCCATTCACTATTCCTTGCAAAACAAACTTGCTCTACTATAAATAGAGCTCAATTGTGATCAGTTTAAGTACACCAAAGGCCTACAACACTTGCCTTTCTCAAAATCTCTTTCTCTTGGCAAAAATGCCTTTCTTAGCAAGGTAGCTATCGGGTTTTGAGCTAGAGGGCAATTCCACTCAAACCAATCACACATACACCTCATATACATCACATATGAGCTGATCAAACACTTAAACAACAACTGGAACACTGATTTCTCAGAATCACCAGTCAATTGCTCAAGGTTTTAACCAAAATGCAGTTGAGATGCCATGAAGTGATCCAGCCAATTTCAATCAAGTCCAAGCATTCAAACACACTCCATAGGGTGTAGGGAAGCTATTCAGATCATCACCACTCATCTGTAACACCTCCAAATCAAAAATCACATTGTACTTGCTGTCACGGCCTAGAGGTAAGCATAAACTTGGTCATCTCTCAATCTATGCATATTTCCTCGCACAATAATTTTTCCAAATGTTCATAATCATGCATGGAATGTTTCCCCTCAATTGATTGCATTGTTTGAATCGTGTATCAAAAATCCTAGCCTTCATGCAGAATCTAGGGTTCTTGAGGATTTTTCGTGATTTCTTGTTATATGTTTAATTTAAATGAAATTAAATGCCATAGACATGATCTTGAGGTTGAAACGAGTTGATTGGTATGTGTATTGCATGATATGATTAAGTATTCAGTGAGATTGGAGAGAAAATGCAAATCTGAGAATCTCATAACACACGTGTGTTCTTGGTCCATGTTCTTGGCGCCATTTTTCCAAATTTGAATATTTGAATTTTTTGGTTTTATTTAATTGATTCAAAAATTAATTTCTCTCTGAGTTTTAATGATTTTGAGTTGATTCTTTTTTTAATAATTCACAAAAATGTTAAAATATTTTATTTTAACAAAAAATCCCAAAAATATTATTTATTTCATATAATTGATATTTTTGCGAAGAATTAATATTTTAATTGTTTTTGACATATTGAATATTTTTTCCACCTTGATTTTGCCAATTTTAATGCCTTCTAATTATTTTGTAGGTCAATACTTAATTTTTGAAGCATTAATCCAAGATCACAATTTGTTTTCCATATGTTCAACAATTTTGATCATTTTAATTGAATTTTGATTCAATTAAATACATTTTTGAAAATAAATTAGGGTTTTTGGATTAATTCAACCCTCATAAATCATTTTCAAAAGACTTTTGGGCCTCTATTAGAGTGTAAGACCCAACCCCCTTTGTACAGAAAACTTTTTGGGCCTCATTCGTTGTATAAGTCCCTCTGTACATTTTCAAATAAACGACGCGATCGTCGGCAGTTTAAAATTAACCATTTAGATCCTCTCCTTGAGCTATAAGACCCATTCAAAACTTTTGGGTCTCTAATAGAGTGTAAGACCTAATCCCCTTTTAATCAAATCCTTTTGGGCCTCACTTATTGTATAAGTCCCTCTGCGTTAAAAGGAAACCTCGGCGCGATCGCCATTTCAAACAAAAAGTCAACTGGGCCTACCCTCGTGTTATAAGCCCCACTCTCACTCTTTTAAAACTTTTTGGGCCTCTTGAGAGAGTGTAAGACACATCCCTTTGTACAGAAAACCTTTTTTGGGCCTCAGTCACTTGTATAAGTCCCTCTGTACAAATTCAAACAGTGCGATCACTGATAAAACCCTGGGCCTCTCCTTGAGCTTTAAGCCCCAAAATCTTTCTTTTTCAAAGCACTTTCTCCTTTGATTTTGAAATGTACTGTTGTTTTTCAATCTTTCTTTGTTGGACAACTAACCAAACAGCATGGAAGCTCTACAACCGAGTAAGTGTTTACACGCTTTCATTTACCGCTTTCATATACATATAACTGTATTATGGGGCTGTTTCACTGTAAGCCTTTGAAATTCTGGCACAGATATCAGATGTCCTACACAGATGTTGAGACACTGATATCCAACACAATGAACAAGATAACAAAAATAATAACAGTGCAGAAAGTAAAGAACACAGTGATATGTTTACCCAGTTCGGATCAACAATCCTACTCTGGGGGCTACCAAGCCAGGGACGAAACCAATATACGATAGTATCAATTCACAGATCATACAATAACCGAATAATCTGCTCACTTAATCACTACCCTTCCTATGACTTCTACCTAAGACTCACCTAGGTATGAGGCCCTCCTCAAATCCCTCTATAATCAAAACCCGTGATTGGTTTCTTTCCACACAAGTAACAAACCGAAAGTCACACTTTCAAAATGCACAATTCTCAATACTTCAAAGCTTATGAGAATTGACACACAAGAAACTCAATGCTTAAAAGCTTATGAGTAATTGACAGAAGTTACAACACAAAAACCAATCCTTATACTGTTATCAGAATAATACCAGTTAGGCTCACAAAAACACTGGAAACCCTAACAAATCACACGTAAGTTCCACACCTAAATTAGGTTTACACCTGTCAATATATAGCATTAAATCTGGACTGGATTGGGCTTCAAAATGCAGCAAATAGACTGCTCACAAATCTTCAAAATAAACTCCAACAAAATAGGTCTTTAATCTAAAGTTTCCTAATATGTCTTCATAATTAGAGACAGCTTAAAATCCGAAAGACCAACAAATAAACAGAATCCAAAAATGCTTTAGATGCCACATAGGATAACCAAATATTCACAGAATATTTAGTAACAAATCTCAGCAACAGAATCTGCATTTAAACTTAATCCAGACACGGTGTCCTATGAGCATGTATGGGACATCTTCATTCGACATGTTGAGAGCAGCAACTTAGAACATCTTAGAACATCTTGCTTCAAGAATAGTTTTAACAAAATAAATGCCAACCACAGAATCAATGAAATAACAATCTCCCCTTTGGCTTATTTTGGCTAAAACTACACACCAAAACAAATCTTGTAAAGAAGCAAAAAAAATAATCCATATCAGAGAGACAACAGCGAAATACCACAACACACATAGCAGCAAAAAAAATAGCATAGCAGCACTCCCCTTCAACTGCATACAACACACAGCACATCACAAAAAAAAACTCCCCCTCAACTGCAGCAACACAAACATTCCATATTCTCCCCCTCAGCTGCAGCACCAGAACAAGCACACCACACACAAACATACTACTCCCCCTTTTTAGCCAGAAATATGACAAGGGCAAGTAGAACAGTTAAAAGTAATTGAGAACTGGTCAAATCATAAACCAGAATAAACTGCATCAGAGAGTAGATGCACACCACATCACATGACCAAATGTCATGCACAAACTTCAGCATTTTCCCTTCATTCACACACTGCACTACTAGAACCTCCTTTAATCTTTCCAATCTGGCAGCCAGAAGAAACATTAATTGCTATAGTTCTTCATGAATGCAAACCCCAGGTCTGCTCCTCAGGTTTTCAAACTGAACTACATCCAGAGCCTTAGTAAATATATCAGCAAGATGATTTTCTGTGCTCACATGCTCAAGAGTTACGACTTTGTCCTCCACAAGTTCTCTGATGAAGTGATGACTGATATCAATGTGCTTAGTCCTGCTATGTTGAATAGGATTTTTGGATATATTAATAGCACTCAGGTTGTCACAAAATAATGTCATGACATCTTGTGTGACATTATACTCAGATAACATTTGCTTCATCCACACCAGTTGAGCACAACTACTTCCAGCTGCTATGTACTCAGCTTCAGCAGTAGAAAGAGATACAAAATTTTGCTTCTTACTAAACCATGAAATAAGATTATTTCCCAAAAAGAAACATCCTCCAGAGATACTCTTCCTATCATCAGCCCTTCCAGCCCAATCAGTATCACAGTAACCTACTAAAGTGGGACTTGAGTCATGGGAGTACAACAGCCCATAATCACATGTACCACTCACATACTTAAGAATTCTCTTAACTTGATTGATGCGACTGACCTTGGGTTCTGCTTGGTATCTTGCACATACACCAACAACAAATGTTATGTCTGGCCTACTTGCTGTAAGATACAGCAGACTGCCAATCATGCTTCTGTACAAACTTTGTTCAACATTCACTCCCTTTTCATCTTTGGATAACTTCAAGTGAGTAGGAGCAGGAGTTCTCTTATGCTTGGCATTATCCAGTCCAAACTTCTTCACAACGTTCCTCGCATATTTGCTCTAACAAATAAAAATGGAATCTTCCATCTGCTTAACTTGTAATCCAAGGAAGTAGGTCAATTCACCTACCAAGCTCATCTCAAATTCAGACTGCATTTGGTTGACAAAATGTTGGACCATTTCATCCGGCATCCCACCAAACACAATATCATCTACATAAATCTGAGCAATCATTAGTTTCCCATCCTTCTCCTTGACAAAAAGTGTTTTATCAATACCACCCTTCCTGTACCCATGGTTGACTAAGAACTCAGTCAGCCTTTCATACCAAGCTCGTGGAGCTTGCTTCAACCCATACAAAGCCTTATTTAGCTTGAAAACATGATCAGGAAAATTTGGATCCACAAAACCTTTAGGCTGCTCAACATAGACTTCCTCACTAAGATAGCCATTCAGAAAGGCAATCTTGACATCCATTTGAAACAATCTGAATTTCAACAAACATGCCACTCCAAGCAGCAATCTGATGGATTCCAATCGAGCCACAGGAGCAAATGTTTCATCGAAGTCTACTCCTTAAATCTGTGTATATCCTTGAGCAACTAATCTGGCTTTGTTCCTGGTAACAACTCCTTGTTCATCAGACTTATTCTTATAAACCCAGTTTGTGCCAATCACATTTGTTCCTGCTGGTCGTGGTACCAGTTCCCAAACTTCATTCCTCTTGAATTGACAGAGTTCATCTTGCATAGCACTTATCCATAACTCATCTGTCAATGCTTCTTTGACATTCTTTGGTTCAATCTTTGAAACAAAACATGCATTTAACATAGCCTCCCTCATTCTGGTTCTTACACCTTTATTCAAATTTCCAATAATCAATTCCTTAGGGTGATCCTTCTGAATCTTTATAGAGGGTCCCCTGTTAGCATCCTCTACCTCTTCATTCTCAGGTCTAGTGTCGGTTTCTTGAGCATTATCTTCTACAGACTCAATGTCTTGTGAGATTTCATTGTTCATGGGAAAGCATGCTCCAACATCATCTGGGACATCTTCGTCTTTGCCAGAGTCATCAACCACCACATTTATGGATTCCATCATCACCTTAGTTCTGGAATTAAATACCCTATATGCTTTACTATTTGTAGAGTATCCCAAAAATATCCCTTCCTCACTCTTAGGATCCATCTTTCGCCTCTGCTCACGATCCGCCAAGATATAGCACTTACTCCCAAACACATGGAAATACTTCACATTTGACTTTCTACCTTTCCATAGCTCATAAAGAGTGACAGAAGTACCTGATCTGATAGTCACCCTATTGTGTATATAGAAAGCAGTATTCATGACTTCAGCCCAAAAATGATATGGAAGCTTTTTGGCATGAATCATGACTCTTGCACACTCTTGTATAGTCCTGTTCTTGCGTTCCACCACACCATTCTGCTGAGGAGTGATCGGTGATGAGAATTCATGAGTGATTCCTTTAGATAAGCAAAACTCTTCAAACCTGCTATTTTCGAATTCTTTCCCATGGTCACTTCTGATTTGAACAACACCACAATCCTTTTCCCGTTGAATCCTTTGACATAACTCTTTGAAGGCTGCAAATACTTCAGTCTTTTCTCTGATAAAGCTTATCCAGGTGAATCTGGAGTAATCATCAATGACAACATAGGCATACTTCTTCCCACCAAGACTTTCGACCTCCATAGGTCCCATTAAGTCCATGTGAAGCAGTTCCAGAACTCTAGAAGTTGTGGTAAGATGTTGAAGCCTCTTGTGTGACACCCTTGTTTGCTTCCCAACTTGACATTCACCACATATTTTATCCTCATCAATCTCCAGCTTGGGAATACCTCTAACAGCTTCACTTAACATAACTTTCTTCATCCCTTTCAAGTGTAAGTGACCCAATTTCTGATGCCACAGTTTGGTTTCATCTTCCTTTGACATCAAACAGGTAGACAAATTTTTCGGTTCTTGAGGATTCCACAGATAGCTGTTATCCTTAGACCTGGTTCCCTTCATAACAACTTCATCTTCCTCATTGGTTACTAGACATTCAGATTTAGTGAAATTTACTTTGAGACCTACATCACACAGTTGGCTTATATTGATCAGATTTGCAGTCAGCCCTTTGACAAATAGAACACGATCCAGATTTGGTTGTCCTGTGTAATCCAGCTTTCCAACACCTTTTATTTCACCTTTTGATCCATCCCCAAAAGTGACATAATTGGTGGAGTGAGGCTTGATATCTGACAAGAATGTCTTCACACCAGCCATAAGTCTTGAACAACCACTGTCAAAGTACCAATCTTCCCTTGCGGATGCTCTAAGAGAGGTATGTGCTATGAGACCGGCCATCATATTTCTAGGAATCCATCTTCTCTTCACTTTAGCCCAGCTCTGTCCTTTATTTTGTTGATGAGCAGTTTTGGGATAGCCGTGCAACTTGTAGCAAAAGGACTTTAAGTGACCAATCTTTCCACAGTAATGGCATCTCCATGGTTTATACCTTGATCTACAAACTCTTTTCTGATGCTTCATCTGATGTTGAAACATGTGATTTGACATCCCCTCTTCTTGCTTTATTTTCTGAGGAACAAACTTCAATACATGCTTCTTGTAAGTCTCTGCTTGATTGTTAAAGCCAAGGCCTTGCACATTTCCAGCATCTTTCCCAGTCTGAAGAATCTCATCCAGCTGCGTGGTACCATTGTTCAGCATTCTTATAGATTTGGTCATATTGCCAAGTTTTGACTTTTGCCATTCAACCTCCTCTTTCAGATCATCAATGATTGATAGATGTTCTTCCTTCTCAGCTTCTAGTTGAGCTATCAGAACCTTTTGTTCTAATATTATCTGGCACCTTTCTTCATTCTTGATACACAACTCTGAGAACCCTGTGAAGACTTCTTCCTTAGTGAGTTCTCCAATATAGGATTCTTTGTCAGAGTCAGACTCACAAGTAGTTTCTCCATCAGCCTTACAGATCCCAGTCAAAGTTGTCACCAATTTTGCTGATTCTTCTTCAAGATCACTCTCAGACTCTCCTTCTGACCAAGACACAGATAAGCCCTTCTTCTGCCTTTTGAGATACGTGGGACACTCAGTCTTTATGTGCCCATATCCCTCACATTCAAAACACTTAACTCTCTTCCCTTGATTGGAGTCTTCTTCAGTTCTGGATCTTCTGCCTCCATCCTGGTTTTTACTGATGTCGAGTGACTTGTTCTGAGCATTTGCTCTCGACTTCCAGTTAATCCTTTTCAACACTTTGTTAAATTGTTTTCCAAGCAATACCAGATCTTTAGACACCCCTTCATCTCTGACCAGGTCACCTTCATCTTCTGAGCCACCAGCATTTGACACAAAAGCTATGCTCTTCTTCTTTTCAGACTTTTCACTAATCCCTAATTCAAATTTTTGAAGAGATCCCACCAGTTCATGCACTTTCATCTTGTCTATATCCTGAGCTTCCTCTATAGCAGTCACTTTCATGTCAAATCTCTTAGGTAGAGATCTGAGGATTTTTCTGACCAGTTTACTGTCAGGCATCTTTTCACCTAGGGCACTAGAGGCATTAGCTATCTCAATAATGTTCATGTGAAAATCATGAATGCTCTCATCCTCCTTCATCTTCAAACTCTCAAACTTGCTAGTGAGAAGCTGAAGTTTTGACATCTTCACCTTTGAAGTCCCTTCACGAGCAACCTTCAAGACCTCCCACGCCTCTTTTGCAATGGTGCAATCTTCAATCAACCTGAAAATATTTTTGTTGACACCATTAAACAATGCATTCATGGCTTTGGAATTTCCCAAGGACCCTTTGTAATCTGCATCATCCTAGTCTTCCTCTTCCTTCACCACATCAGTAGGGGTACCTTTTTCATCTTTAACCTTTGGGGGTTTCCATCCTTTTATAACAGCTTTCCATGCTTGATCATCCATAGATTTGATGAATGCTATCATCCTTGGTTTCCAATAGTCATAGTTGGAACCATCAAGCAGAGGTGGTTTGTTCAAAAATCCTTCATCCTTGTCCATTGTACCAGAAAGTACCTTCCCTGAATCTCACCCAGAACCAAATAAGGGTGCAAGCTCTTGATGCCAAATGAAATTCTGGCACAGATATCAGATGTCCTACACAGATGTTGAGACACTGATATCCAACACAATGAACAAGATAACAAAAATAATAATAGTGCAGAAAGTAAAGAACACAGTGATATGTTTACCCAGTTCGGATCAACAATCCTACTCTGGAGGCTACCAAGCCAGGGACGAAACCAATATACGATAGTATCAATTCACAGATCATACAATAACCGAATAATCTGCTCACTTAATCACTACCCTTCCTATGACTTCTACCTAAGACTCACCTAGGTATGAGGCCCTCCTCAAATCCCTCTACAATCACAACCCGTGATTAGTTTCTTTGCACAGAAGTAACAAACCGAAAGTCACACTTTCAAAACACACAATTCTCAATACTTCAAAGCTTATGAGAATTGACACACAAGAAACTCAATGCTTAAAAGCTTATGAGTAACTGACAGAACTTACAACACAAAAACCAGTCCTTATACTGTTATCGGAATGATACCAGTTAGGCTCACAAAAACACTCGAAACCCTAACAAAACACACGTAAGTTCCACACCTAAATTAGTTTACACCAGTCAATATATAGCATTAAATCTGGACTGGATTGGGCTTCAAAAACGCAGCAAATAGACTGCTCACAAATATGCAAAATAAACTCCAACAAAATAGGTCTTTAATCTAAAGTTTCCTAATATGTCTTCATAATTAGAAACAGCTGAAAATCCGAAAGACCAACAAATAAACACAATCCAAAAATGCTTTGGATGCCACATAGGATAACCAAATATTCACAGAATATTCAGTAACAAATCTCAGCAATAGAATCTGCATTTAAACTGAATCCTAACACGATGTCCTATGAGCAGGTATGGGACATCTTCATTCGACATGTTGAGAGCAGCAACTTAGAACATCTTAGAACATCTTGCTTCAAGAATAGTTTTAGCAAAATAAATGCCAACCACAGAATCAATGAAATAACAGTCTTCTTTCATAAACTCATATCAACTGTGTAATAATAGTATAGATATTTAGAGTTTCCTCGGCAACTACGTCTAGCACTAGGTAAATCCCTGTTGATCACTCTGAACTTACAGTCAAAACTAGATCCACATAGGATTACCAGACACAGTCTTCCCTCCTCTTGGGGTTAAACAATATATAGACATGAAAGGCAGCATTCTCGGTGAACCCTTTCATAAACTGTCACTCGTAGAAGTTGTCAAAGAAACTCTATTCCCCAGAGATGATCTCTTCTCTGTGAATTGCATATCTTGAGTTTCTTTCAAATGCTCAGACTTTCCTGGCTTGATCTATTCCTCGTGAATGGCATGTCTTGAATTTCTCGGGGTTTGGGGACCCACAGGCTTCTTAAAAGCACTTGTCAAGAAACTCTACTCCCTAGAGATGATCTTTTCTCCGTGAATGGCATCTCTTGAGTTTCTTCCAAATTCTCGGACTTTCCTGGCTTGATCTATTCTCGGTGAATGGCATGTCTTAAACTTCTCGGGGTTTGGGGACCCACAGGCTTCTTAAAAGCATCGGCCTCCTCTTGGGCATTGTCCAAGGACCCATAGGCTTCCTAAAAGCACCCTCGCCTCCTCTTGAGCTTAGTACAAGGACCCGTCGGCTTCTTAGAAGTCTTCACAGCCTCCTCTTAGGCCTCATATAATGATTTCTTCCTCCGGGAATGATAGCCTCCTCTTGGGCTTCATACAAGGACCACTCGACTTCTTAAAAGTTTCTAGCCTCCTCTTGGGCTTTGTACAAATTGTCCCGACGACCTCCTAGAGGTATAGGAACAGATATTAGTCATCTCCATAGAACGGTCTCTCACAGAGTCTAGCTCTTTCTACCATGAACACCAGCATAGTACAAAAGATGAAACTCTAGACTCGGACAGTCTAAGACCCTTGAGTCCCCAAAGACGTTCTCAAGCACCCTTCATGTAAGGAAAAACACCAGTAGACTTTGACAGTCTCAATACCCTTTGGATTTCCCATTTCCTTAAAGAACAGGAAATAACCTTGATCCTCGAATCAAAAATCCCTGAGTGCAAACATTACTCATATAAGAACTGATTTTCTCTTTAAATCAGCATACTGGACCTGTCACTCAACTGAAACAGCACCATAGCCTCCTCTTGGGCTTTATACAATGATTCTCCCCAGCGGAGCTAACAATATCCTTCATCTTAGGCTTTGTACAAGACACAAATCACTCCCTTGTTGAGTATAAAACCTTTAGCCTCCATCCCGGGCTTCGTACGAGATACCATAAAAGACTCTCTTGTTGAGTCAACTCCCTTTTAGCCTCCATCTCGGGCTTTGTACGAGATACAAAAAACTCTCTTGTTGAGTCAAATAGCCTCCATCTCGGGCTTTATACGAGATACCAAAACACTCCATCATCGAGTCAAAACCTTTTAGCCTCTCTCCCGGGCTTTGTATGAGACACATATTAGCCTCCTTTAAGGCTTTATATAAGAAAACCACTGGATGATCCAATAAACCTTTTAGCATCAAAGCTGTGCCTCGTTCACAGTACACAAACATCAACAACTCCTTCCATCTAATCGCTGTAAGCGGCAAGCCTCTGGATCATCTACATCCATGCCACTGTCCCTCTTTTAGCATGAGAAATTCCTAAGGAAATATGGCATTGCTCTACACTGAGTTAAAGTCTTCTCTTTCAGGTTAAAACCCCCTATAAAGGAAATTATGGCATTGCTAGGATCCGCATATCCCGGTTAAAGTAATTCTCCTATACAGTCAGTCACCCAACGGTCGTGACAAACAGACCCCCTTTAGAGATGAAAAATTCTCTCTAAAGGCAACACCTTTAGCTTCATATCTTGGGCTTCGAACAAGATACAAATAAACACCTTTAGCTTCATATCTTGGGCTTTGAACAAGATACAAACCACCTTTCGCTTCATGTCTTGGGCTTTGAACCAGACACCAAAAACACCCATTTCCTCCCATAGAATAGGAGGAACTACGAACGCTCTGATTTCCCTGTTTCAGTAAACGGGAATACGTAGGTATAAGATTGAAAGAAAAATCTTAGTGAGCACACTAAACAAAAACCCAAAATCCTATACCTCCCACCAATTGACCGAATGCTATTTTAACAAAATAACCTACGAGAAACCCCGAATCTTTGTAGCATCTGTAAACCAACAGTTTTGACTGTTTAACCTCAGTATGCAAGCAGGGTTAGTTGGAGACATCTATTTCCCTTCCTTCATCAGCTTCAATGGGATAAAAAATGAATTGAGCTGTAGTACCAGAGCGATTGTGCTTCGCAACCACATCCAAAAATCACTCGCTACAATAATGCAATCTTTTTCTCTGGTATTTGCAATCATTGTCTTAGTTTAGTTTGAAAAAGAGAGAGACTAGAAGAGAAAATTTGTTTGTTTAAAGTTTTTTAAATGAATGCATGAATGCAGCACACAAAAACATAGAAAAAACATGGGGTCGAAGGGTCGGTGTCATGAAGTTAAGGCTCTACCCATCCCCCAAAGGTTTATACTATGGTGATTTTTGTACCTGTCTCTCAAAATCATTGACCCCTCTTGGGATGACAACAACAAGCGGATCGCCAGCGAGCTGCGGTATCTTAGAGAAATCTCAAATGAGGGTAGTATCGCGTGACAACTATTTCCGATAGCTTCTGCACTACTAAATGGCTGTAGGCTACTAAATCCTCAGTTTCTCTAACAACCCCAATCGAACGATCTGCTTTCAACAACCGAAGTCGTATAGGCAGGATCCGATGAAGGGCATCTTCACTGATTTGATGGGCGACCGAGGTCTCTTATTTGGGAGTCACTCCCTTTAAAATTACTCATTTTGCCATCACTTATCTTAGGTGTATACTCAATCTTTCCACATGCGGCATCACACGCATTCCCATTAGCAGAAAAATAAACACAGATATCAATTAGGAAAAGCGGTATATATATATTTGTCTTAAATATCCTAGACCTCTATAATCCTAGTCCTAACACTTAGTAAATTAATTCCCCAGCAGAGTCGCCATTTTTCTGTAGCGAGCGATTTTTGTCGGTGACGCGACCACCTTATCGCTGAATTGGGGTTTCTCCTCAAAGGAGAGGGGTGCTACTTTCTGATTTCTTATTTATCCCGTGAAGCTGGAAGGGAAAGGGAAGTTATCTAAAACTAACCTTGCTCGCGGATGTTGCACTGAACAAATGCTAAAAAGAGAGATTGGGGAGTCCGGGGTTAGGTTATACAATGGGTAGTTGATAATTACCCATCCTATATGTGGCTATCCACAGGGTAGTTAAGCTCAAAATGCTGCTTTGGTAATTGATAATGTTTGTCTGCTGATGGGTTGGGAAATTTCTTGGGAGAGATGAATGAATGAGTTGATGTTTTTGGTAAGGTAGTGGACCTAAGGTTTTGTTTTGGTGTGGTGTGCTCATTAAGATTTTGCAATCTTATGCCTACGTATTCCCGTTTGAACGAAACAGGGAAATCAGAGCAATCGTAGTTCCCTCCACAGGAGAAAGGAATATTTGGTATCTTGTTCAAAGCCCAAGATGTGAAGTTAAAAGAGTGTTTTTGTATCTTGTTCGAAGCCCAAGATATGAAGCGAAAAAGTTTGAGAGAGAGAGAATTTGTCATCTCTAAAGGGGAATTTGTTGATTTTTGTGTGCCTTGATCAAAGCCCATGGTTTGAAGCTAAAAGGTTAATTGGTAGGATTAAGGGATTTCCTTTTCTAAAGCCTAGGAGAAGGCTAGATAAGATTGGCTCAACAAGGGAGTGTCTATCTATCTTGTATAAAGCCCAAGATTGAGGCGAAAAGAGACTGACTCTGTGGGAAATTTATATGTATCTTGTACGATGCCCAAGATGGAGGCGAACATGGATATGTATCTTGTACGATGCCCAAGATGGAGGCGAACATGGATATGTATCTTGTACGATGCCCAAGATGGAATCAACATGGATCCGACTCAGCATGTGAGTGCGGGAAAGTTTGACTCTGCAAGAGAGTCTGAAAAGGTAACTCCACGGGGGAGGATCATTACACAAAGCCCAAGAGGAGGCTGACTAAGCTGAGTGGAAATCATTATACAAAGCCTAAGAGGAGGCTATACTTTACTGGGAAGCAAAGGATCATTATACAAAGCCTAAGAGGAGGCTATACTTTCTGTTGTGGGATCTTTGGAATCCCGGTGCAGGTCCAAAGTGGGGGATCAACTCTCGAGGGTGATCACGAAAGAGCTGAGATGTTAGATCCCTTGAGGTTTTGATGATGCTGTGGCCTTTTGACCCTGGCTGGGGAAATCTAAGATAAGGTTTAAAACCGACGGGTTCTTTGTCTCGGGGGGAGATGGATCAACTGATCAGGATTCCTTTGGAGTGCCGAAGGAGCTTGAGAATGTCTTTGAGACTCAAGTATGTAGGAGATTGTCCAAGTCTGTCGGGTTTGTCCTTGTATGATGCCCAAGAAGAGGCGAATGTTTAAGGTATGAAGGTCAATCCTTAAATTGGTCTGAGATAAGACTCAAAGGAAAGGGCTGCTCTAGCAAGAGAGATGACTAATTTCTGTTCCTATACCTCTAGGAGGTCGATCGGGACTAATTGTATGAAGCCCAAGAGAAGGCGAGAGAAACTTTTAAGAAGCCGTCGGGACAAATTGTACGAAGCCCAAGAGAAGGCGAGAGAAACTTTTAAGAAGCCGTGGGACCAAATCTAAGAAAGGTCAGGAGATGCTATTCACCGAGAACAAATCATCTAATGAGCAGTTCGAAGACTTAATGCTTTTAAGAAGCCCTTTGGGACCCAAACCAAAGAAAGTTCAAGAAAAGTTTCACCGAGAATAATTCGTTTAGTGAACAGTCCTGAGGTTTGGAGGAACTCAAGAGATGCTATTCACCGAGAATAGATCAACTATGAGGAGTAGAATTCCTTTTGACAATTTTCTAGGGGTTACAGTCTGAGAAAAGGTTCACCGAGAATGTTGCTTTTCTTTTTGTTCCATATTGAATTAACGCAAGAGGAGGCAAGACTGTGTCTGGTAATCCTATGGGGATCTAGTTTTGACTGCTAAGATAGAGTAACCAACTGGCTTTACCTAGTACTGGACGTAGTTGCCGGGGGAAACTCTAAATATCTATACTAGTATATGTACAGTGGATATATGACAAGTATTTAAAGAGGTTATGAAAGAAGACTTACAATGTGTATCTTCCCCATAATACAGTATATATATATATATATATATATATATGAAAGCTGATCAAGGAGAATGAAAGAAGACTAACCATGTGCAGCTTCCCACAATACAGTATATATATATATATATATATATATATATATATATATATATATATATTAAAGCGGTTAAAGAAAGCATGTAAACACTTACTCGGTTGTAGAGCTTCCATGCTGTGTTGTCAGTTGTACAACAAAGAAAGCTTAAATAACAGTCGCATATTTGAATTCAAAATCAAAGGAGAAAGTGTTTTGAAAAGAGGTTGAGACTTATATCTCGAGGAGAAATCCCAAGTTTCAATAGTGATCGCACTGTTGTTTTGAATTTGTATAGGGGGACTTATAAGTGAGGCCCAAAAAGGTTTTTTGTACAAAGAGGTGGGTCTTATACTCTCTCAAGAGGCCCAAACAGAGTTTTAAGAAAAAGGAACGGGACTTACAGCTTTAGGAGAAGCCCAAGTTTTTGTTTGAAAATGGCGATCGCGCCGAAGTTTTTGAAAACACAGTGGGTCTTATACAATGATTGAGGCCCAAACTATTTTGGTTTAAAAAAGGGGTTGGGTCTTACACTCTATTAGAGGCCCATGAGTGTTTGAAAAAGATTTGATATGGTGGTAATGATCAAAACCCTAATTTTTGTTTCTAAATGTATTTTAATTGAATAAAAATTCAATTAAAATAAACAAATAGGTGAAAATGAAATGTGATCTTGGATTTGTATTTGAAAAATCATGTTTTGATCATAGGATGATAAAAAACATTTGCACCAAGGAAACGAAATATTTTTAATGCTTTAAAAACAAATAAAAAGTAATTCTTAATAAAAATATCAAATATAGGAAATAAATAATATTTTTGTGATTTTTTCATGGAATAAAATATTTTAATGTTTTTGTGATTTTTTTGCAAAAAGAACCAATAAAAAATAATTAAAATTGAAAGAGAAATTAATTTTCCAAAACATTAATAATAATATGACAAATATTAAAAATATTGAAAAAGTGATAAAAATGGGGTCTGGGGCGAGGGGGATTCGAACCCCAAACCTTGTGTGTGCAGCACGCGCCTCCTACCACTAGGGTGATGATACATCCGTGTATCAAAGGCAAACCACAAATACATAGGGCAAGGTGTGTGTTTTTAGCCTGGCCAAGGCAAGGCAATGCAAGATTTTGGCAAAAAACGTGAAGCTTGTAATTTTCTCATTTCTCCATGGATTGGGACAAAATTTAGGTCTATCCTGACCAGAATTTCACAAGGAATCCAATGGTAGTGGTGGTTTTTTTAGATCATGCTCCTAACTCAAAACCCGATAATGGTTTTGAAAATGGCCTGTATTTGCATTTTCTGGGCTGCCTCTTGATACAGGCATGAATTAAATGGTAAATTGATGTAAACACAACAAGTAAAACATGTATATGATGCATATGATCAGTGGACCTCAACGCAATGCATATTTCAGAAAGTTCAAGTTGAGATGCTTACCTCTTTTGGAGCTTTTGTATAATCTGCCAAGGTTGGTGTTCCAGAAATATTTTGATGCTTTAGACACTCTCAATTGATCCCTTAGAAGCTTTTAGAATGACCACCAAGAGCTGGAATCCTCAAGAACAAGTTTGAGTTGTTTCTTGCAAAAGGGGCAAAAGTGGCCAAAATATCAACTCTCTCAAATGGTGTTCCAGATGAGGGAAACCACTTGGGACAATTCAAGGATGATATTTGGAATATGTTTGAGGCTTTATCTGGTTTTGAAAGTGACTGAATCAAGACTTGGCTTGAAAAGTACCAAAAACACCAATTTTGAGGTTTTGAGAGGTGACTTTGTGATTTTGGTGTTACGGGTCACAAAGGAGAGTTTGATCAGCTCATATATGATGTTTATGAGGTGTGTGAGTGATTGGTTTGGTTGGAATTGTTCCCAAACTCAAAACCGATAGTACCTTGCTTTGGAAGGCAAAATGGGAGTGAAAAAGGTGATTTTGAAGAAAGCATCTGTTGTTGTGCTTTGGTGTACTTAAACTGAACACAAATGAGGTCTATTTATAGTGTGTCAAGTTTGTTTTGGTTGCAATAGTGTATGGCAACTGGTACAGCTGTTTGGCAAGTTTGATCCAAAGTGAATCATTAGTCTCCTCTAGCCATTGACTAGAGGTTAGGGCACAGGGTTGTGGTTCCCTAGTCCTTGGATAAGGCTTGATTGAACTCAGTTGGATGAGGCTCCATTCATGCCACCTTGGTGCACCAATTGATGGCTTGGAAACAAAATTGGAATTTTGTCCCCTTTAGGCTTTTTAGGTTTGTTATGGCTAATGTAGCTGCATGGACTTGGGAGGCTTGGAGATCAGATCAAACATCCTTTGTTTTATCCTCAGATGTGTCCAAAACGGTGACAAGGCTTGGCATGGCTCAATTTGCTTAAATCGAGCCATGATGCAAAAATCTGTCTGTCATGACAGTTTGCATCAAGGATTGTTCATGACATTGTATCTCTTAACTCAAATTGAATTTGAGGGTGTTCTTAGACAATTTGGAAAGCTGATGTATCCTATTTTGATATGATGTCCAACTTTGGTTTTGATCCAACCTGAATTACAATGAAAAATGCCCCTACTTTTGGGAAAAAAATAAGGCAGATTATGATTTAGTGAAAATTTCACTAAGTGTAGGAAAAAAAGTCATTTTGGGTTTTCAGCCATTTTGATCAATCCATAACTTAAAATCCATGAGGAATTGGAATGAGGTGTAGTTGACACTTTTAAAGTATTGCATGAGAGCTATAAATCCATCTATGGATCACTCAAAATGGTTGCTTGGATCTCAAGTTATGATCCTTGGAAGTTGGTACCCTAGCCACTTTGTTCCATAACTTAGAAAAATTCTAAGTTTTTATGGTTACCCCTTTTGCAAGTTATCCCACTTTCTTTGATTTTTCTTGATGAATGATGATTCAAATCACATATTATCTTTGTTTTAGGGTCAAAGAACCATAATTGTGAAAAATCTCAAAAAGTCAAACTTGACTTTGGTGCACAGTTGACTTTTTATCAGATGAATTCCAAACTGTGCGACCCTTTGTGAAATCAAGTCCTAGACCTAAATCAAACCTAATGGGTATGTTCCATAGGTGTTGTAGGGTGTATTGAATCATGTCCCAAGGCTTGGGAGCATGTCTTGGTCAAAAGTCAAAGATACAGTTGACTTTTCCCGCGAAACCCTAATTGTGGTCCAGATGAAAATGAAACTTGTGAATCAAGTTTCTTGGATTAATCCATTGTGGCAAATGGATAAATGTGGTTTAGGGGATACCCTCAAATACATGATTTGAGGGCCTCAAGTTAATCACATTTATCCATTTGAAACAATGGATTGATCCAAGAAGCTTGATCATCAAGTTTCATTTTCATCTGGACCACAATCAGGGTTTCGCGGGAAAAGTCAACTGTACCTTTGACTTTTGGCCAGGACATTCTCCTAAACCATGGGACATGATTCAATACACCCTATGACACCTATGGAACATACCCATTAGGTTTGATTTAGGTCAAGGACCTAATTTAACCAAGGATCGCACAGTTTGGAATTCATCTGATAAAAAGTCAACAGTGCACAAAGTCAAGTTTGACTTTTTGTGATTTTTCACAAAAGTGGTCTTTGACCCTAAAACAATGATAATATGTGATTTGAATCATCATTCATCAAGAAAAATTAAAGAAAGTGGGATAACTTGTAAAAGGGGTAACCATAAAAACTTAGAATTTTTCTAAGTCATGGAACAAAGTGGCTAGGGTACCAACTTCCAAGGATCATAAATTGAGATCCAAGCAACCATTTTGAGTGATCCAAAGATGGACTTGTAGCTCTCATGGCATACTTTAAAAGTGTCAACTACACCTCATTCCAATTCCTCATGGATTTTAAGTTATGGAATGATCAAAGTGGCTGTAAACCCAAAATTGACATTTTTCCAACACTTAGTGAAATTTTCACTAAGTCAGATTCTGCCTTATTTTTTTCCCAAAAGTAGAGGTATTTTTCATTGCAATTCAAGTTGGATCAAAACCAAAGTTGGATATCATATTAAAATAGGATACATCATCTTTCCAAATTGTCCAATAACTCCCTCAAACTCAATCTGAGCTAAGAGATACAATGACATAAACATGCCTTGATGCAAACTGTCATGCAAGACAGGTTTGTGCCTCATGGCTCGATTTAAGCAAATTGAGCCACTCCAAGCCTTGTCACCACTTTGGACATATCTGAGGATAAAACAAAAGAAGATTGATCTGATCTCCAAGCCTCCCAAGTCCATGCAGCTACATTAGCCATAACAAACCTAAAAAGCCTAAAGGGGACAAAATTCCAATTTTGTTTCCAAGCCTTCAATGGGTGCTTTCCTCAAAATTAATTCTTTCACTCCCATTTTGCCTTCCAAATCAAGTCACTATCGGGTTTTGATTTTGGGAGCATTTCCAATCAAACCAATCAGTCACACACTTCATAAACATCATATGTGAGCTGATTAAACTCTCATTTGTGACCTGTAACACAGAAATCACAAAGTCACTTTCCAAAACCTCAAATTTGGTGTTTTTGGCACTTTTCAAGACAAGTCTTGATTCAGTCACTTTCAAAACCAGAAAAAGCCTCAAACTCATTCCAAATATCATCCTTGAACTGTCCCTAGTGGTTTCCCCCATCTGGAACACCATTTGAGAGAGTTGTCATTTTGGCCACTTTTGCCCCTTTTGCAAGAAACAACTCAAACTTGTTCCTGAGGATTCCTGCTGTTGGTGATCATTCTAAAAGCTTCTAAGGGATCATTTGAGAGAGTATAAAGCATCAAACCACTTCTGGAACAAAGCCCTTGACAGATTGCACAAAAGCTCCAAAAGAGGTATGCCTCACACTTTGAACTTTCTAAAATATGCATTGCTTTGAGGTCCACTGATCATATACATCTTATACATGTTATTTATATTGTGTTTGCATCAATTGATCATGTAATTCATGCCTGTATCAAGAGGTAGCACAGAAAATGCAATTACAATCCCTTTTCAAAACCACTATCGGGTTTTGAGTTAGGGACATGATCTGAAAAAACCACCACCACAATTGGATTCCTTGTGAAATTCTGGTCAGGATAGACCTAAATTTTGTCCCAATCCATGGAGAAATGAGAAAGTTACAAGCTTCACGTTTTTGGCCAAAATCTTGCCTTGCCTTGCCTTGGCCAGGCCAAAAACACACCATGACTTATGTATTTCTAGGTTGGGTTTGATACACGGATGTATCACCACCCCAGTGGTAGAAGGCGCACGCTGCACACAAGAGGTCTGGGGTTCGAATCCCCCTCGCCCCAGACCCTCTTTTAACTTTTTTTTTTTCCATTTTCTTTAATATTTGTCATATTATTATTAATGTTTTTTAAAATTAATTTCTCTTTCATTTTTAATCATTTTTTATTGGTTCTTTTTGCAAAAAATAACAAAAACATTAAAATATTTTATTCCATGAAAAAATCCCAAAAATATTATTTATTTCATATATTTGATATTTTTGAAAAGAATTACTTTTTATTTGTTTTAAAACATTAGAAATATTTCTTTTTCTTGGCTTTGCAAAGTGTAAATAATTTTTAAATCATCCCATGATCAAAACATGATTTTTCAAGTATAAATCCACGATCACAACTTATTTTCACCTATTTGATTATTTTAATTGAATTTTTATTCAATTAAAATACATTTAGAAGCAAAAATTAGGGTTTTGATCATTACCACCCTATCAAACTTTTTTCAAACACTCATGGGCCTCTATTAGAGTGTGAGACCTAACCCCTTTTTTTAAAACCAAAATATTTTAGGCCTTAGTAATTGTATAAGACCCACTGTGTTTTCAAAAACTTCGGCGATCGCCATTTTCAAACAAAAATTTGGGCCTTTCCTAGAGCTATAAGTCTCATTCCTTTTCCTTAAAACACTTTTTTGGGCCTCTTGAGAGAGTATAAGACCCATCCCTTTGTACAGAAAACCTTTTTGGGCCTCACTTAATGTATAAGTCCCCCTGTACAAATTCAAAACAACGGTGCAATCACTGTTGAAACTTGGGTTTCTCCTCGAGCTATAAGCCCCAACCTCTTTTCAAAATACTTTCTCCTTTGATTTTGAATTCAAATATACAATTGTTATTTAAGCTTTCTTTGTTGTACAACTAACAAAACAGCATGGAAGCTCTACAACCGAGTAAGTGTTTACCTGCCTTCTATATCAGCTTATATATATATATATATATACTGTATTGTGGGAAGCTGCGCATGGTTAATCTTATTTCATTCTCCTTTATCAGCTTTTATATATATAACTGTATTATGGGAAGCTGCTCATGGTTAGTCTTCTTTCATACCTCTTTAAATACTTGTCATATATCTACTGTATATATACTAGTATAGATATTTAGAGTTTTCCCCGGCAACTACGTCCAGCACTAGGTAAAGCCAGTTGGTTACTCTCTTTTAGCAGTCAAAACTAGATCCCCCATAGGATTACCAGTTGGTTACCCTCTTTTAACTACTTGTCATATATCTACTGTATATATACTAGTATAGATATTTAGAGTTTTCCCCGGCAACTACGTCCAGCACTAGGTAAAGCCAGTTGGTTACTCTCTTTTAGCAGTCAAAACTAGATCCCCCATAGGATTACCAGACACAATCTTGCCTCCTCTTGGGTTGATTTAATATGGAACAAAGAGAAATGCCGCATTCTTCGTGAACCTTTTCTCAGACTGTCACCCCTAGAAATTGTCAAAAGGAATTCTACTCCCCAGAGTTGATCTATTCTCGGTGAATAGCATCTCTTGAGTTCCTCCAAACCTCTGAACTTTCACTAAATGATCTATTCTCGGTGAATAGCATTTCTTGAACTTTCTCGGGACTTTCGCTAGTTGATCTATTCTCGGTGAATAACATCTCTTGAGCTTTTCTTGGTTTGGGTCCCAACGGGCTTCTTAATAGCATTGAATCTATGAATTGCTCACTAGATGATCTATTCTCGGTGAATAGCATCTTCTGAACTCTTCTCAGTTTGGTCCCATGGGCTTCCTAAAAGCATCTACGCCTTTTCTTGGGCTTTGAACAAATTGTCCCGGCGGCTTCTTAAAATTTTCTCTCGCCTTCTCTTGGGCTTGGTATAAATTGTCCCGATCGACCTCATAGAGGTATAGGAACATAAATTAGTCATCTCTCTCGCTAGAGAAGTCTTTTCATTGAGTCATATCTTAGACCAGTTTAAGGGTTGACCTTCATCCCTTAAACGTTCGCCTCCTCTTGGGCATCATACAAAGACAAACCCGGCAGACTTGGACAGTCTCCTACATACTTAAGTCTCAAAGACATTCTCAAGCTCCTTCGGAACTTCGAAGGAATCCTGATCAGTTGATCAATCTCTACCCGAGATAAAGAACCCGTCGGTTTTAAACCTTATCTTAGATTTCCCCAACCAGGGTAAAAAAGCCACAGCGACATCATAACCTCAAGGTTTCTGACATCTCAACTCTTTCGCGATCACCCTCAAGAGTTGATCCATCACTTTGGACCTGCACCAGGATCCCAAAGATCCCTAGCAGAAAGTATAGCCTCCTCTTAGGCTTTGTATAATGATTTCTCCTCAGCTTAGTCAACCTCCTCTTGGGCTTTGTGCAATGATCCTCCCCAGCAGAGTTAACCTTTTCAGACTCTCTTGTTGAGTCACACCCTTTTCACACTCTCTTGTTGAGTATAAAAGATTATCTTGTTGAGTCAAACTTTCCCGCACTGTCTTGTTGAGTCGGATCCCTTTTTCGCCTCCATCTTGGGCATTGTACAAGATACAATATAAATTCCCCAAAGAGTCAGTCTCTTTTTCGCCTCCATCTTGGGCTTTATACGAGATAGATAAACGCTCTCTTGTTGAGCCGATCTTATCTAGCCTTCTCTTAGGCTATGCATAAGGAAATCCCTTAATCGTACCAATTAAGCTTTTAGCTTCAAACCTTGGGCTTTGATCAAGGCACACAAAAATCAACAAATTCCCCTTTTAGAGATAACAAATTCTCTCTCTCAAACTTTTTCGCTTCATATCTTAGGCTTTGAACAAGATACAAAAATACTCTTTCAGCTTCACATCTTGGGCTTTGAACAAGATACCAAATATTCCTTCCTCCTGTGGAGGGAACTACAATTGCTCTGATTTCCCTGTTTCATTCAAACGGGAATACGTAGGCATAAGATTGCAAAATATTAGCGAGCACACCAAAACAAAATCAAAACCTTAGGTCCCGCACCTTACCAAAAACATCAACTCACACACTCATCTATCCCAAAAAATTTCCAAACCCATCAGCAGACAAACACTAAGATTGAGTATACACCTAAGATAAGTGATGGCAAAACGAGTAATCTTAAAGGGAGTGACTCCCAAATAAGAGACCTCGGTCAACCATCAAATCAGTGGAGGCACCCTTTTCGGCTCCTGCCTATACAACTTCGGTTGTTGAAAGCAGATCGTTCGATTGGGGTTGTCAGAGAAACTGAGGATTTAGTAGACTATAACCATTTAGTAGTGCGGAAGCTATCGGAAATAGTTGTCACGCGATACTACCCTCATTTGAGATTTCTCTAAGATACATCAGCTCGCTGGCGATCTGCTTGCTGTTGTTATCCCAAGAGGGGTCAATGATTTTGAGAGACAGGTACAAAAATCACCATAGTATAAACCTTTGGGGATGGGTAGAGCCTAGACTTCATGACACCGACCCTTCAACCCCATGTTTTTTTTAATGTTTTTGTGTGCTGCATTCATACATTCATCTAAAAAACTTTAAATAAAGAAAATTTTTTCTCTTCTAGTCTCTCTCTTTTTCAAATTAAGCAATGACAATGATTGCAAATATTAGAGGAAAAGATTGCGTTATGGAGTACGGTAGAAGGAAAACTCATAAGTAACCCTTCAAGGTTCCTAAATTTGAGGATTTGAGAGGGTTGGCAAGGATGATCACCAATCCTGATGCTTTCAGAGCTAATTACAGAGGACTACTATCTCTGTTAAGGGTCCATGTAATTGAAGGAATCTTGTCTACGCTCATTCAGTTCTACGATCCGGTCTATCACTGTTTCACATTCCCGGATTATCAGTTAGCACCAACACTGGAGGAGTACTCTCACCTAAGGGTGGAAGAAATTCCAAGGGATCAAACTATCGCAAGAGCTATCTATTTGGACGAGTCAGAAGTCAGGACTCACAAGACCACTAAGGGTGGAATCCAAGGTTTACCAGCCAAGTTTTTGGTAAAGAAAGCTCTATACTTTGCTAGTATAGGGAACATGACTGCTTTTGAAAGCATCTTTGTTCTACTCACCTACGGGCTTTTCCTTTTTCCCAACATAGATGACTTCGTTGACATCAACGCGGTTAAGAAGATTCTAATTGGAAACCCTGTACCGACCTTGCTCGCAGATGCCTATCATTCTGTACATTTAAGGAATTTGTACAGCGGAGGAATGATCACATGCTGTGTACCCCTGCTATACAAATGATTCACATCCCATTTGCCCATATCTACTACCTTTTGGGATCATAAGAGTGCTTTACGTTGGTCGCAGAGAATCATGTCTCTTACCAACTCTATATAGATTGGTACAATCAGATCTATGAGGGGATCAGAGTCATCGACCGTTGTGGAAATTTCCCTAACGTCCCCCTCATAGGAACTAAGGGAGGGATCAATTATCATCCAGTTTTAGTCCGTCGTCAATTTGGATACCCGATGCGACATGTCCCACTTATTGTCCATCTGGAAGGTCTTTTCTTCAAGGAAGAAGAAAATGACAGAGCACTAAAGACAGAAATAGTGCACGCTTGGAAACACGTTTATAAGAAAGGACGAGAGTCTCTGGGAAAACCAAACTGTATCTCTGTTGTCTGATACGAAAAAACTTTATGTCTGATACGAAAAAACTCCAGGTCACGCTCAACAAAGTTTAACAGGAGAGGAAGTCTAGGAAGAACAAGTACCGCATTCTCAACGTGGAGTGTAACAAAATACAGCAACTATTAAAAGAAAAGGATGCTCTGATTGAAATTTTAGAGCAACATGCTGTAGAAAATCAAGAATACCAAAGGAATTTGCTCGCTCCTTTCACTTGGCAAAGGAATGACAACCCGACAATGGCTCAGTAGCCCCGGTCAAAGAAGAGGAAAGTACCAGAACCAGCTTCTGAGCTCTCTTCAGAGAGAACTTAGGGTCCGTAAGTTTAGATTTCCTTACGGCACTTTGTAAATTACTGTATTTCCATTTCCGCAATCTTCCAAATTTAATAAAACAGGGGTTCCCCACTGTTTTATATTTGTAATCCAATTGTCGAAGTTTATTTTGATTAAGCAAAAAACACCTTAATATAATCATTGCATTGCATTCATCATTCTCACTACGCATTATCCTTACCTACGAATCTTACGTTTGTGTCTCGATTCTAGAGTCAAACTGTCTCATTCGTACAATACTCGGGTCAATTGACAAAAGAGAATGAGTGAACTCGAGGAAGAGAACATAGAGCTGAGAGAAGAAATCGACGCTCTGAAGGAGGATTTAAGAAAACTTCAAAGTGACATGCAATCCCTGGTAACAGCTCAGGGGCAACAACAGCAGACTGTGATCTCGGAGATCACATCTACGCCTATCGTGGGAACGTATGATCCTTGATATAACATGCCTAAGGGTCAGCCCTGGGGCATACCTCTCAACTATATCCCGGAAGGATATATTCCGCCGATCACAGATAATCCAAAAACTGCAATAGGAATCGCTGGGCCTGAAGGTTACAAACTTCGGGGAGGCGAAGAAGCAAGAGTAATGACAGTAACTCTTGAAGGTTACAAACTTCAGGGAGGCGAAGATTCAAAAGGGATGACAGCGACTCCTGAAGGTTACAAATTTCGGGATGGGGGAGCACCAAAAGTCACTGCCATATTGACTATACCACCACCTGTGCTACACACTGTTCCGGAAGGACATGTTCCACAGATATCTCCTGTTGGAAAAGAAGATGTACACAACAGAATGAATGAGTTCTAGAAACAATTTCTGGAAATGCAGAAGGAACTGCATACCATTCGCGGTCAGGATTTATTTGGAAAGGACGCCACAGACCTTTGTCTGGTCCCTAATGTGAAAATTCCGCACAAGTTCAAGGTGCCCGAATTTGAGAAATACAAGGGTGACTCTTGCCCTCAAAGTCATCTGGTGATGTACGCTCAAAAGATATCAACTCATACAGAGAATCAACAACTACTGATCCACTACTTCCAAGATAGTTTAACCGGTGCCGCACTCAAATGGTACATGGGTTTAAACCGCACCAAGATCGTCACTTTTAGAGATCTTGGCGCTGCCTACATTCAGCAGTATAAGTATAATCTGGACATGGCACCAGACAGAGATCAACTTCGGGCAATGTCGCAGAAAGACAAGGAAACCATTAAGGAATATGCTCAGAGATGGCGTAAAATTGCCGCTCAGATTTGTCCACCTCTTGAAGAAAAAGAGATGACAAAGATCTTTTAGAAAATGTTAGGTTCATTTTACTATGATCGAATGATTGCCAGTGCACCCAGTTACTTTACTAAAATGGTCGGCATGGGGGTACTCCTTGAAGAAGAAGTCCAAGAAGGGCGTTTAGCCAAAGGAACAGAACCATCAAGCAGTACAAAACGATACGGTAACACTTTCTCTAACAAAAAAGAGCAAGATATTGGGAATATATCTCTGGGAAAGCAAAGACGACGGTACCAACCAGTAGCAGCTGTAACTCCTGCTATTAAACCCGCGAATGTTCCAATGTATCAACCTCAGGTTGCTCGGAGCCAACCGGATCAACAACAATTTCAGCAAAGGACACAACAGTCTTTTAAGCAGACTCGTCCTCCATACAACAACAACCGTACAACGCGACCAGGGTTCGATCCTATACCAATGTTGTACCCAGAATTGCTTCCATTATTACTAGCCAAGGGGCACGTCCAAACCAGGTCTCCTCTTGCAGTACCGGATAATCCGTCTTTTTGGTACAAAGCGGATCAAACTTGCCCTTACCATCAAGGAGGACCAGGGCATAACATAGAAAACTGTCTCAGTTTCAAATCTGATGTCCAAAAAATTTGTTAGGAACGGGGTCTTATCCTTCAAGGATACAAATCCAAATGTTCATACGAACCCGTTGCCTCAGCACGAGAAAGCTGCGGTAAATTTGATAGAAGAAGGATCTAATCACAGCTATCAAATTCACGATGTACTCTTGTTGAAAACCAACCTGGTTAAGATGCATTATCAACAGAGTGGATATGGCCATGTACCATCTCACAATTATCATCAATGTGATATCTGCTCTAAAAATAATCAAGGATGTTCTGTGGTGCAATCAGCTCTACAGGAACAGATGGATCTCAGATGGATCCAGGATCACCGAATCCGTGGGGTCAACATGACTTACACAAATTCCAACATCATTCAGAACCACGACATCCGTGCGATGAATGTCAACTTGGTGGCAATGCACTCAAGGCGAAGCCAACATCATAATCTTCCACAACACGATTATGATTCTTGTCTAATTTGCTCGGTAAATAATCAGGGATACTCTTTTGTACAAGTGGCCCTCCAGCGTCAGATGAATTTTGGATGGATTCAGGATTACCGCGATAGACATCATTATCAAGTTAATATGATTCAAATCTTCGATATTCGCTTAATGAATACCAGCTAGGTGGAGTTACACGCTAAGCAGGTCATGTTCGGGTTCTTGATATCACATGATTATCAGGGCTGTAAAACGTGTTGTGAAGACGATCAAGGTTGTGCCCTTGTCCAGAAGACACTTCAACACTTGTTGGACCACTGTTGGCTTCCGATCTATCTAGATGAAGACACACAATAAGTCAGTATGACCAACGAAAACCCTACTAGGGATTAGAGTCAGGATGTTCGGTAAATGAAGACGGATCTAGTAAGGTTACACTGCATACAACGTGGACGTGGCCGGGTGCCACCACTTAATTATAAACGTTGTAGAGTTTGCTCAGAGGATAATCAAGGATGCTACCTCGTACGAGCGAGCCTTCAAAATCAGATGGACCGCAAAGAAACTCAACCATTTTTGAGTTCTGGGTCAATCTCCTTGGTGCCACACTATTTGGTTGACCAAATCCAGGACGTTATCGTGATCTCTGATCACAAGACTAAAGATGTTTACGCCATCATTCCTTTGCTTGACGAATCGAGAATTCCTCTGGACAGTAGAATGGTTCTTAACCAGGAACCAATTGAGATTGTCTACAATGGTCACAAGAACCAGAAGCCTCCTGTAGTTATCTATCTGCCAGGACCGATACCGTACGATTCAGCTAAGGCTATCCGTTACAAGTAGGGTGCCACCACAATCGAGAATGGAAAAGAAATTCCATTACCCTCCGTCGTGAATATTGCAGACATCAGTCGAGTAACACGGAGCGGTCGGAACTTCAACCGAGGAGTTGGAGAACCTCCCAAAGAAAAGGAACCTCAAGCAGAAGTTCCAAATCAACCAGTCGATCAAGCCAGTAATTCTGACTTTTCAAAGAACAACGATGAGATGCTGAAGCTCATCCAGAAAAGCAAGTACAAGATTGTTGATCAACTGTTGCAAACTCCATCCAGAATCTTTGTGTTATCTATTTTGCTCAGTTCCGAAGCTCGCAGAGAGGCTCTATAGAAAGTCTTAGAACAGGCCTTTCTGGAACAAGATGATACGATAAGACAATTCGACAACATCATCTCAAACATCACTTCCTGCAACAATTTTGGGTTCAGTGATGAAGAACTGCCGGAAGAAGGCAAAAATCACAACATGGCACTTAATATTACAGTCAACTGCCAGAACGATGCTCTAGCCAGCGTCCGGGTAGACACTGGGTCATCCCTGAATGTTATGCCAAAGTCTACGCTAACACAATTATCATTTCAAGGATCTCCGATGAGAGGCAGCGAAGTCATCGTTAAAGCATTCGATGGATCCAGAAAACAATTATCGGCGAAGTCGATCTTCCCATAACTATTGGGCCACATACTTTCCAAGTCACGTTCTAGGTCATGGACATTCGGGCAGCATACAACTATTTGTTAAGAAGACCTTGGATACACCAGGCTGGGGCAGTCACATCGACACTTCACCAGAAGCTGAAGTTCGTCAAGAACAACCAACTAGTCACACTCTACGGAGAGCAAGCCTTGATCGTAAGCAACTTATCATCATCTCATTGTGTAGAACCAGAGGAGGATATCGGAACTCAGTTCCAAGCACTTTTGGTGAGCAATGAAAATCAATCGGCAAAGGGAACTTCAATTTCCTCATACAAAGATGCTTTCGAAGGTATCAAAAGCAACGATGCAAAAGGATGGGGGCAGCTGGTCATTCCTACTGATAACAAAACAAGGAAGGGACTTGGTTTTTCCTCAACCTATACCCAGACTGCTACTCACGTTGAAAGTCTTCGTCCCATTCAAGAATTCTTCCACAGTGGATGTTTCCTTCACCCAGTGTCTCAAGAAGTACATACCATCAACGAGGGAGACTCCTCCAATACAGATGAAGAGTTGAAGTCCTATCTCAATAAGGACGACTATATATCTCAGGACGAAATGCATACGCCATTTCGCTATCCCACACAGAGCCCGCGAGATATACCAAGGGCAGACGTCCGAATGATCTATGAAGATTATGACTTGGAAGGATGTCGTGCTCCGCCAAACTCATTGGAGGAAGGGACTCTGATGAAAGACAACTATGATTATTTTGGCCCGATGGATGGCCTGCCTATATGGCAGCCGTACCCAGGAGACTTGGGGCAAAAGAGTCAACCAGACGACGCTTACCAGCTAAGCATCATTGAAAAGAATACATGCGTCCCCACAAAGGCATAGGATAATTAATCAGGGCATTCAGAAAATATTCAGTACAACAATGAATTTGCAAAGACTGCAGGACAAGAGTTCCTTAACTATGCTTTTCCCGAGGTCAACGTCATTGAAAGAGATGACTCCTCTAGTTCCACAGCGACGTGGGACACCATAGGACAACCGAGTGGCAAATACGACTTCCTGGTCAAGTACACTACTCCTGAAAGCTCTCTTATCAGGTTTGAAGACATCCAACCGACTAGATGGGGAAATCTACCTGAAAGTATAGGCACTATGCAGAATACAACTGAAGAATCTTCCTACGACAATTCTGTCTGGGACACAAATTCCAACGATCTTGCTCCGCTAGAAACCAGTGTCATTTCTAAGGACAAGCCAAGAAAGAAGGTGCCAGACTTTGTGGTCCACCAAGGAGTTCACCGCCAATGGGTCGTCGTCGATGTTCCGAACGTCGTTCACCAGTCTAAGTAATTGCCATCTTTAACCTTTCACCCTACCCAGGTGGAACAGATGTTTTGATAGGGCTCACTTTCTGTAAATGTACCTCTTCGCTTTTTCCAGAGCAACAGAGTTTTGTTTTATAGGGCTGTAGTTTCAAGAATCGACTGATCATAAATAAAATAATGTCATTCTGTAATTTCCGTATTTCATTGTTGTTTTCTCTTTTTGCTTTTTCAGAAAATGGTAATCCTAAAAAACAACTCTAATAAAAATGAGCATTTTTTCAAAAAAAAAAATACACTACACGCTCCTGCATTTTCTCTTTCTCTTCTTGAAACAAATCATCACGTCTTGCAGACTGCTTGTTTTACACCCCGTTGAAACACGCGACCGAATGCCTTTTCCCAAGTTTGAGTTCCCGGTATTTGGGGCTGAAGAAGAAAATGATGAAGGAATTCCAGAAAAGATCTCGCGATTACTTAGACAAGAGGAAAGGACCATTGAACCTCACAAGGAACCATTGGAAACCATTAACTTGGGTTCAGAAGAAGAGAGAAAAGAAGTCAATATTGGGGCACTGCTCAGTTCGACTGTCAAAGAAAGTTTGATAAAGCTTCTCAAAGAGTTTCCCGATGTTTTTTCCTGGTCCTATCAGGATATGACGGGGTTGGATACTAGCATCGTGGAACATCATCTACCGTTAAACTCAGAATGTCCCCCGGTGAAACAAAAGTTAAGACAAACTCACCTGGACATGGCTATCAAAATCAAAGAGGAAGTACATAAACAGATCAACGCGGGTTTCCTCGCCACATCAGAATATCCTCAATGGTTAGCCAACATAGTACCCGTTCCGAAGAAGGACGGAAAGGTCAGAATGTGTGTAGACTACAGGGATCTGAACAAAGCTAGTCCAAAGAATGATTTTCCCTTACCGCACATAGACATGCTGGTAGATAGTACAACAACATTCAAAGTCTTCTCCTTCATGGATGGATTCTCGGGCTATAATCAAATCAAAATGGTGCCGAAAGATATGGAGAAAACTTCCTTTATCACCCCACGGGGCACATTTTGTTACAAGGTAACGCCGTTCAGTCTGAAGAACGCCGGGGCAACCTATCAACGGGCCATGACTACTCTGTTTCATGACATGATACATAAAGAGATAGAGGTATATGTCAATGACAAGATTTCCAAATCTAAAACAGAGGAGGAACATGTGACCCATCTATCAAAACTATTTGAGCGGTTACAAAAGTACAAACTCTGCTTAAATCCCAACAAGTGCACCTTCGGTGTCCGTTCAGGGAAACTGTTAGGGTTCATAGTCAGCCAGAAAGGTATTGAGGTTGATCCTGACAAAGTCAAGGCCATTCAAGAAATGCCTTCTCCGAAACCCGAGAAACAAGTCCGAGGATTTTTGAGACGTCTGAATTACATTTCCAGATTTATATTCCTCATGACCGCGACATGCGCGCTAATCTTCAAACTACTCAAAAAGAATCAGGATTGGGTTTGGACAGAAGACTACCAAACCGCCTTCGACAGTATCAAGGAATACCTATCGAACCCACCAATTCTATCACCTCTAGTGGAAGAAAGACCAGTGATCATCTACCTAACAGTCTTGAAAGACTCAATGGGTTGTGTACTTGGCCAACAAGACGAAACCAAAAGGAAAGAGTCTGATATCTACTATTTGAGCAAGAAATTCACCGACTGCGAAACTCGGTACACTATGCTTGAGAAAACTTGTCATGCTTTAGCTTGGGCAGCTAAACGTCTTTGCCAGTACATGATTCGCCACACTACTTGGTTAATCTCTGAAATGGATTCGATCAAGTATGTCTTCGAAAAACCTGCTCTCACGGGAAGAATCTCCCGTTGGCAGATGTTGTTATCAGAGTACGACATCGACTATCATGCTCAGAAAGCTGTTAAAGGAAGTATTTTAGCTGATCATTTAGCTCATCAACCGATTGACGATCAGGAATCAGACAGATTCGACTTCCCAGACGAAGATGTCATGTACTTGAAGATGAAAGATTGTGATGAACCGCTACCCAATGAAGGTCCAGAACCAGATTTCCATTGGGGACTTATATTTGATGGAGTTTTTAATCATTATGGAAACAGAATTGGGGCAATCATCATAACCCCTCAAGGTACCCATATTCCTTTCACCGCCCGACTGACATTCAAGTGTACAAACAACGAGGCCGAATACGAAGCTTGTATCATGGGTCTCGAAGAAGCGATCGACTTAAGGATCAAGAACTTGGATGTTTATGGCGAATCAGTCCTGGTTATCAATCAGATCAAAGGAGATTGGAACACATACGAATCATGATTGATTCCTTACAAAGATTACGCAAGAAGGTTGTTACCTTTCTTCAACAGGGTCGAGTTTCATCATATACCCCGTGAGGAAAATCACATGGCTGATGCATCAGCCACTCTCTCCTCCATGATTAGTGTAGGTCAATGGAATGACATGCCTAGGATCGATATAATGCGCCTAGAACGGTCCGCTTACATCTTCACGATTAAAGCAGTCATAGACGACAAACCCTGGTATCACGATATCAGATGCTTCCTTCAAAAATAGGATTACCCACCTGGGGCATCCAGAAAAGACAGAAAGACCCTCAGGAGACTGTCTGGAAACTTCTTCCTGAGCGGTGACACTCTTTATAAGAGAAACTTTGACTTGGTCTTGCTTTGATGTGTGGATAGACCAGAGGCAAATAAGCTGATGAAATAAATTCACGAAGGAAAATTCTAATAGTCGGGTACTATTGGTTGACCATGGAATCCGAATGCTACAAGTACATGAGAAGTGGTCACAAGTGTCAGATATACTCAGACATGATTGGCATGATTGAACCCAAGGCTTCAAACGGACATCAGTTCATTCTAGTAGCCATTGACTATTTCACCAAGTGGGTCGAATCAGCGTCATACACCAAGGTAACCCGACAAGTGGTAGTCGGCTTCATCAAAAATAATCTCATCTACCATTATGGTGTTCCGAGCCAAATCATTACCGAAATGGATCTAACTTAAACAATAAGATGATGAAAGAGCTGTGTGATCAATTCAAAATCGAACATCATAACTCATCTCCCTACCGACCCAAGATGAACGGCGTGGTAGAAGCGGCTAACAAGAACATCAAGAAGATCGTTCAGAAGATGGTCGTACCTTACAAAGACTGGCACGAAATGCTACCCTTTGCTCTTCACGGTTATCGCACATCTGTCCGTACTTCAACAGGGGAAACCCCCTTCTCTCTAGTGTATGGCATGGAAGCAGTGCTCCCCATAGAAGTAGAAATCCCATCAATCTGGGTATTGATGGAAGCCAAGCTAACAGAGGCTGAATGGTGTCAAAGTCGACACGAAAAACTGAATCTGATCGAAGAAAAGTGAATAGTGGCTCTATGCCACTGTCAGTTGTATCAGGAAAGAGTGAAGAAAGCGTTTGGCAAAACGCCCGACCTCATTTCTTCAGGAAGGGAGACCTTGTGCTCAAGAAGTTACAATCTTTTCTCACTGATTCCCGGGGCAAATGGACTCCGAACTACGACGACCCTTACGTGGTCAAGAAAGCTTTCTCAGGCGGTGCCTTGAGACTCGCAACCATGGACGGAGATGAATTTGCCTACCCCACCAACGTTTATGTAGTCAAGAAATACTTCGCCTAAATAAAAAAATGTCTCGGTGTATTGAAAACCCGAAAGGGCGGTCCAGGAAAAAATTAGAGACATGATCAAAGATCATCCCGGTGGATTGGAAATTTCAAAGTACAATATAGGCAAAAATTAGGGATTCATGGCAAGTAACTACGTCTGAAAAAGGGGCAAATTCCCAGTAGCAGTAATGCCATTCATCGGAAAAACTCCAGTCAAAGTCATCTTCGACAGAAGCTCGAAATGTCCGGAATTCAAAGTTGGTAGAAGGATAATGATCGTTATGTTTCAACGTAGCCCTTTTCCCTGTAAATTACCATTTTCTAAACATTGTAAATATTCTATGGAATCACACACTTGGCTGATTTTCATTCTATCAATAAAATTTGAGCCCATGTGCTTTTATTTGCAATTCTTATTTGTTTTAGCTTTACAGAATGACATTTTTAATATGATCAACGATTCTTGAAATAAAACAAAAATGAATTTACTTGTCAAATTATTTTCTGCTTTTAAAATAAAGAAGGAAATTTCTTTTGACTGTTGAAATAGAAAAAACACTGATCGCCTCTCAGAAGTGGTCGAACCTCAAAGTGAGGAATCAAAGTACTCCTTCTAAACCAGTACACCTGAGTGAAGGATCAGTGGTGTCAAACGTGAATATTCCATCCGAGACCCCCCCAAAAGAGTTCTTACCTCCTAAGCCCGATCAACGGTTTTCCCTACAGGGACTATCTCTCCTAAGCAAGGCAGAATTGCTATAGTGAACCAAGTGATACTTTTCACTCCCCGCAGTGGCCGAGTATCCAATCGCATTCATCCACCAGTTTGTATGTCGTGTCGGTTTTGTCAGCATATACATACATACATCTTGCATTATTGATTTACATGCATATTCATATCATATCACTATCACTCTGGTTGGTCTTGTCCCCAAGTGGTAAAGTCTTCTTGCCAATCGAGTCGTCGGTTCTTTTCTCGTCAGGAAGCAAATCATCCGAGCAATATCTCTCCTCCGGTTTATTTCTAGATGGGAGACGGTCCTTGACCACTTTAATAGCTTGAACCTCTGAAAAACCAGAAGGAATTCAACAAATGTCACTCTTCGCCATTGAAGATGACATCTTCGCTTTCCCGGATTAAGGAAAATCCCCAGAGAAAGCCTTGTAATCAAAAAATCTCAATACAACAGTTTTTCTCCCGCAGATCTCGAAGAAAAGTATGATGTAATTTCTCCAAATAGGAAACAGTATTTCAAGAGACTCGTTTTCCCTAGTAAAGTCAGCAAATGGCGTCTCCAACAGAGAAGTTTGCATACCTCTACAGCTCAGACGAATGGGTTTCCCCAGCTAGTCTGACATCAAAATCTTTCCATCAAATGCATCCCTCCCGGAAAATTCGGTGAGAAGTTTGATGAAGACCGCTACGAATAGTGTCCCTTGTCAAGAAAGTTTATTGACAAAAGAAACTAAGACCAGTTCCTATAGGAAACTAGGATCGAGGGGAAGTTTATATCAGAAACTAAGACCAGTTCCTTGGTAAGAAACCAGGATCGAGGGGAAGTTTACTTCAGAAACTAAGACCAGTTCCTGGCAGGAAACCAGGATCAAGGGGAAGTTTATTTCAGAAACTAAGACTAGTTCCTGGTAGGAAACCAGGATCGAGGGGAAGTTTACTTCAGAAACTAAGACCAGTTCCTGGTAGGAAACCAGGATCGAGGGGAAGTTTACTTCAGAAACTAAGACCAGTTCCTGGCAGGAAACCAGGATCGAGGGGAAGTTTATTTCTGAAACTAAGACCAGTTCTTCGGTAAGAAACCAGGATCGAGGGAAAGTTTACCTTTTCTAAGCATCATTGCATAGCAAAACAAGATGGATACGCAAACTGTCATTCATAACCACTATCAAAATTTTGGGTATTCCGATATTTAATCCTCTTGTACCCCGAATGCCCGAATACCTTGGCCATTCACACCTTCGAGTCCAAGAAGATTAAATAGGGGCATCTGTCATACCCCAAATTTTGACCACCAAGATTTCACATCATTGTGCAAATCATCAATCTCCTCAAAGATGAGTGAGTATTGACCACAGTCAAGAATTAGGGTTCTTAACCCCTCAGAGCATTCAGACAACATATCAATAAAGAAAGGGCATGATCTTTAAGTTGTCTAAACCTCTTCAACTCTCACAAAGGACCAAAGGGTCTCCCAAATCAAGAATCAAGCACAAGGTTGCAGCATTCCAAGTGGATCAAGCCTCAAGATCGCCAGTGTCACCAAATTAGGGTTTTGGTCGATCAGGGCCTCCAGATGGAAATTTTCCTTTGGGCATGAGCCAATACTTCAGAACATAACTTAAGATACACAAAGGGACCTCATCAACCCAATCACCAAGTCAATTTAGCCTCAGGGAATGCATACATCAAAAAACCAGGAATTAGGGTTTCTTGACCTAATTCACCCCTAAATTGATTTCTGGGACAAAACATGAGCCAAGACCTCAAGATAAGATTTGAGACCTCAAGTAAACCACATTGATCCATTTGCAACAATCGATTTATCCAAGAAGCTTGATCCTCAAGTTTCATTTTCATCTGGACCACAATTAGGGTTTTGTGGGAAAAGTCAACTGTACCATTGAGTTTTGACCAGGACATGCTCCCAAACCGTGGGACATGATTTAATACACCCTATGACACCTATGGAACATACCCATTAGGTTTCATTTAGGTCAATGACCTAATTTCACCAAGGATCATGCAGTTTGGAATTCATCAGATAAAAAGTCAACTGTGCACAAAGTCAAGTTTGACTTTTTGAGATTTTTCACAAAAGTGATCTTTGACCCTAAAACGATGATAATATGTGATTTGAATCATCATTCATCAAGAAAAATCAAAGAAAGTGGGATAACTTGTAAAAGGGTAACCATAAAAACTTAGAAAGTGGAACAAAGTGGCTAGGGTACCAACTTCCAAGGACCATAACTTGAGATCCAAGCAACCATTCTGAGTGATCCAAAGATGGATTTGTAGCTCTCATGGCATACTTTAAAAGTGTCAACTACACCTCATTCCAAATCCTCATGGATTTTAAGTTATGGAATGATCAAAGTAGCTGAAAACCCAAAATTGACATTTTTCCAACACTTAGTGAAATTTTCACTAAGTCAGAATCTGCCTTATTTTTTTCCCAAAAGTAGAGGCATTTTTCATTGCAATTCAAGTTGGATCAAAACCAAAGTTGGACATCATATTAAAATAGGATACATCAGCTTTCTGAATTGTCCAAGAACACCCTCAAACTCAATCTGAGCTAAGAGATACAATGACATAAACATGCCCTGATGCAAACTGTCATGCAAGACAGGTTTGTGCATCGTGGCTCGATTTGTGAAAATTGAGCCACTCCAAGCCTTGTCACCACTTTGGACGTATCTGAGGATAAAACAAAAGAAGATTGATCTGATCTCCAAGCCTCCCAAGTCCATGGAGCTACATTAGCCATAACAAACCTAAAAAGCCTAAAGGGGACAAAATTCCAATTTTGTTTCCAAGCCTTCAATGGGTGCACCAAGGTGGCATGAATTGAGCCTCATTCAACTGAGTTCAGTCAAGCCTTATCCAAGAACTAGGGAACCACAACTCTGTGCTCTAACCTCTAGTTAATGGCTAGAGGAGACTAATGATTCACTTTTATCAAACTTGGCCAACAGCCTGTACTAGTTGCCATTCACTATTGCTTGCAAAACAAACTTTCTCTACTATAAATAGAGCTCATTTGTGCTCAATTTGAGTACACCAAAGCACAACAACAGATGCTTTCCTCAAAATCACCTCTTTCACTCCCATTTTGCCTTCCAAAGCAAGTCACTATCGGGTTTTGAGTTTGGGAGCATTTCCAATCAAACCTGTCGTAACCCGAAATTTGACCTCCTTTTTCTTTTTTGCATAAGCCTGTGCATTCGCATCGCTAGCATAAGCATTCGCACTTTTCTCTATGTGTTTTTGGTTGCAGGAATATTCAGGTTTCTTTAGCCTGATTAATCGCATCCTCTCGAGATCATCTCATCATCAAAACAAGCTTAAAATATTTATTTCCATGCCCACTCATCAAAACAAGAGGTGGAAAATCGAAACCGGGACTTCCGTATCATTTCCTAAGCAATTTGGGCAAAAATTGACTAAAGTAACCGGGTACCCTCGGGTGAGTAACCGGTTACTCTGTACAAAATTTCAATCCCTGCTGCATTTTCTAGACAGCAGCCATGCACTCTCCATTCTCTTGTGTTTCAATTGGTTCTAGTAATGCGTGGAAGGTTCTAGACAGTTCAAGCTTGTTCAAGACACTTCCCTTATATTTATTCCCATGCATTACTTTAATTAAAGACCACCAAGTTTCTTCACTTCCAAGCATAAGAGCCAATGATTCAAACCTTGCATTGAGAATGTAACCGAGTTAACTACCTAACTAACTGAGTTAACCACCAACTCAGTGAGTCAAGTGTAACTAACTCCCAAGCTAATTCCAAAGCTAACTCCTAACCTAACTCCAATCCTAACAACTCCAAACCTAAACTCTATATAAACAAAGCTTCACCATTTTGCAACTCCTCCACAATCATTCACACAAATTCACACTTTCTTCACTCTCAATTCTCTCATTTCTCTCTGCAACTTCTACATCTTCATCTTAATCTTCTTTCCTAAACCTCACCATAGCTCTTATTTCTTGAAGAATAATCACTTTTCACATTGAAAGTGATTATTTCTTGAGCTTAACCTTCATCATCATTCCATTCTACTGGATTTTGTGGAGCTCCAGTAGCTTTTGGATTCATCTGGAGTAATTATTTCAAAGTTTCTTCGGTGATTATTCTCATTTCGGGGTTTTCATCGCATTTTGATCGGTTTCGGTACGATTCGGTTACATTTGAAGAATCTTCTAGTTTTCTTTGATTATCTTCATCATCTTGTTACTATACTTGGATTTCTGGAATTCTATTGGCTTTTGGATTCATCTCAAATATTTTCTTCAAGTTTCAACGGTTTGAATCCGCACTTCGGAGTTTTATCGCATTTTGCTCGGTTCCGATACGATTCGGCTACGATTGAAGATTCCTCTGGTTTTCTTTAATTATCTTCATCAAGAATCACTTGCAACAATTACCAAGCCAAACCTCCGACTTGTAGGTTGGTTGATTATCACTTATTTATCGTTTCGTTCACTTTTTGCGCGCTTACGATATGTTTCAACAGTTTTTTCATTTCGATTAATCATGTGATTGTTTGAACTTTGATATACATGTTCATGCTTTCAATTGATGATTAATTGATCTTAATTCATGTAATTGTCGTGCACAAAATCATACCATAACATGTGGAAGTTTGACCTAAGTGATTATGTGCTGAAAATCACTATTTGAAAAGCTGTTTTTGCTATTATTTTTGCCACTGGTTCAATGGTAACTGGTTAACGTCAGGTGGTTAACCGGTTACTCAGTTCAAATTTTCCCTAAATACGCTACTTTTCAAGCAAGTAACCGGTTAACGCCTGGTGAGTAACCGGTTACCACTGAGCAGATTGGCCAAATTCGTTTGTTTTCAATCATTGTGTGGTATCCTTTCTTCTTCTAACTTCCATGGATTAATGTGCTTAATTTATATGGATGTTTTAAGTGTCATTTAACCTCTGGTTGAAGCATGTTCATAAACTTTCGATGCATGATTTCGATTATTCAACTTGTTCACATTCTTGGCAATGTTTGTTCATGAAGATCTTGCATTTCATTTGATCACTTGCTAACATGTTTGCATTACATGGTAATTGTCCTTTTGGTAATGTTTTGCATACTTGTTCCTTGATCCCATTAAGTTTGTTCTTTATTGAGGAAATTTAGTCATGTTTAATCAATAATTCACACCTGTTGCTTTAATGATTTTTCATTCTCTTTGGAAAATTGTTAGCAAATCAATCCCTTTGATTAATTGATCTAAACCATGTTTCGATTAGTTGATCTTCCCTTTCCTTCTCTTTAGGATCTCGTTAGACATTCTCTTTCTGTATCCCCCGCGGAGTTGGAGTTTCGCACGATGCGCAACGCACTGCACCAGAGCACTGTACAACTTAGAGCTGTTACGCTGTCTATTTCACGACACTATAGCATTGTACAACTTGGAGCTGTTACGCTATCCGTTTCAATTTCAGCATTATTCTTGGAGTGCTAGAGAAGGGATGAGGTGGGAGTTGTCCTACTTTCATTCTGACTATTTCTGGGGTAAGGGCGTTGGGCCTCTCGCTGAGAATAGTCACCTCTATCCTCAAGCTGTAGTGTTTCTCCTTCCCCAGTCAGGTCGATCCTTGATCATTTGCACTCCTCTCACTCTTTTGATCTATCACCAATCCTTTGGTTCACGGTCATTAGCAATCTTCAGAGAGTCAATCTATTGCTCTTGTTTAATACCTTTCTCTTGTTCTCTTCAAGAGAGTTCCATCACCTTTTCTTGTTGTTAGTAACTTCTTTTGTCGACTTCCCATAAGAGTAATCATTCTTTCTTTGGTTAATCACAGTTGTACTGTTAAAACCAACTCTCTTTTTTCCTTGCAATCACACTCTTCTTCGGTTAAACACATACTTTCTGTTAAATACCGAAACCCTTGCGAAATTCATAACCTTCTCCCGGTTCTTATCCCTTTGTTTGGTTAATCACTGCCCGTCAGTTAAGATACCAATTTGCGCTCCTTCTCAGTTAATCATAGTCCTTCTGTTAATACTGAGTTTCCTCTTGGGTTAATCACCTTCTCTTGGTTAATCACCCATCTTTTCAGTTAATCACAGTCCGTCTGTTAATAATCACCTTCTCTTGGTTAATCACCTTCTCTTGGTTAATCACCCGTCTCTTCAGTTAATCACAGTCTGTCTGTTAATGCGGAGCTCCTCCTGGGTTAATCACCTTCTCTTGGTTAATCACCCGTCTCTTTAGTTAATCACAGTCTGCCTGTTAAAATACTGAACCGCTCTTTGGGTTAATCACCATCTCTTAGTTAATCATCCATTTCTCAGTTAATCACACTCCTCCTGTTTATATTGATCTTCTTTTGAGTTAATCACGTTCTCTCGGTTAATCACTCATTCTTTTCGGTTAATCACAGTATTTCTGTTAACACTTAATCCCCCAACAGTTGGCAACCTCCTCTTGGTTCGAATACTTACAACCTTGGGTTAGTAATCTTCTTTTGGTTCAAATACCCTTTCTTCGGTCAGGTACTGTTTGTTCAGTCAGTGTACCGAATTCCTTTGGGTCACGACCTTTGCTCGGTCCTACACCCGTCCTTTGGGTCACGACATTCGCTCGGTCCTACACCCGTCCTTTGGGGTCCCGACCTTTGCTCGGTCCTACACCCGTCCTTTGGGGTCACGACCTTTGCTCGGTCCTACACCCGTCCTTTGGGTCACGACCTTCGCTCGGTCCTACACCCGTTCTCTTGGTTTCGACACCACTCTTGCACTTTATTCTCAATTCAGTCTCTATTCTTTTTCTTTGCACTTCTTCTTGGTTTTAACACCACTATTACACTTTACTCTCAACACAATTACTATCTGTTCCTTTGCACTATTTTCTTGGTTATGACACCATTTCTTTTGCATCCCCATCAGATCTTTCTTTATCTTTTTTCCTCTTGGTTTTGACACCGTTTCTCTTCTGTTCCTTGCACAGTCACTTTAATCTCTTACTCCTCAGTGGAGTACTCTCTTTTACCTTCTGCTCTTCTTTCTTGGTTTTGACACCATATCTCTGGAATCCCCAATGGAATTTCCTTCTTTCTTTTGCCCTTGGTTTTGACACCACATTCCTTTCCTTTTCCTTTTCCGTCTAAGTTCCACAAACTACGGAAGCTCTGATTCTGCATTCATTCGAATGTATGATACATAGGCACGAGATCACGATGATCTTGGCGAGCACACTTCCATCTTTCACACTTCCACACTTTCGTCCTTCCACCTTCTTCCTTTCTTCTTTTCTATTCCCCGATTCCTCTGAACTACAGCTGCTATGATTTCCTCATTGCACCATTAGGGTACGTAGGCCCAAGATCTCAATGATCTTGTCGAGCACTTTCTTCCCTTCTTTTTCTTTCCCCTTTTCTCTTTCTCCTTTTCTTTTTAGCTAGAAGCCTTTAGATAGATAACCCATCCAAGCCTAGAAGCAAGCGAAATGGTTCCCGTCGAGTACGACGGATGCGTTAGGTGCTAATACCTTCCTTTCGCATAACTGACCCCCAATCCCATTTATCTTCCCTTGGGTTTTATCGATATTTTCCCTAACCTTTGGGACTAAATAAGGTTCGGTGGCGACTCTGTTGAATCTTTGAGTGTGCGATTCACTCAGGTATAAACCAGCCATCTTCAGTTGGCGACTCTGCTGGGGAGTACTTGCGCTTGCAAGTTGGGGTCTCGCCTAGTTTTGTTTGCTTTCTTGTTTGCTTTGGTGTTTATCTTTTGTGCTTTACTTGCTTTATTTTTATGCTTTATGTTTATTTACTGCATTTCTTTACTGCTTTAAATATTCATGTGCTGCATATTCTGGATATCTGCTGTATTTCTTTATTGTTGGTGGGATGGGTGTTCTGAGAGATAAGCCCACTAGCCAGGCTTGAGCATACACAGGTATTAGCGTGGATAGTCATGTCGTTCCCGTGGTGTTGACCACGTGGGGTGTTCACGAGACCCACAGCCAGACGAGGTTCTATCGGGAGATGTCTGATATTGTATGTTGATACAGGCCATTAGATATTCTCCTGATGAACTGTCGACTCTAGTGACCATTCCCGATAGTTGCGGCATTCCTCCCAAGGTGTGATAATGGCAGACCAGAAATGTCAAACCCATTATGCTTCATGATCCGAGGACCCAAAGCTGGAAACTTGCCATAGGGTGACCTTTTTTGGGGGAATCAGTGGACGACCTCTTTGTTTGGCGATAGTATTGTACCCCGAGGGATGAATGTACTATTGCTTCTCTAATCGGGAATCTGAAACTGAGAATCCCGCTTTCTAGATTACACCTGTGAGGGGGATATGGGTTTTGCAGGAAACCAAGCCACTTCATACCTTTTGTTCTCTCACACACGTCAGATGTTTGTACCTACACAGAGTTACATATGCAGATTATCCAAAAGACGTTGCATCTCTAACTTACATTATTGCATAATGTTATTGCATAGTGTTATTGCATCATCATGTATGCCGAACTTTTGAACTTGAGTTATTGCATCATCATATGTATGCTGAACTTTTGCATCATTTACCCTTTGCATCGCTGGGTGTTGCATACCTCATTTGCATTCCATCTGCATAAACAACATATGCATACATACATTTGCCTTTGCATACATTCAAACCAGAAAAGCTCATTTCCTTCCCTTCATCAGCCCAAAGAACACGATTCTCCGACGCCGAAAGCCAAAGAATCAGGAACACGTTGGGTATGAGAGTACAATGCACAAGGAAGGCAAGGTTGACATGGTTGTGGAGTTACTTCTGGATAGTACGACCATGAACTCCTCTGATCAGGTTATGGTTGATAAGCAAGCCCAAAACAGACAAAAGATGGGTAATATCATGAATGCGGATGCAAGTAATCTGCCAGTTCACCCTTTGTCTAATCTGAAGACCTCTCAAGGCAATCAGAAACAAAATCGTAAGAAAATTAGCAAAGGGAACAACAATCAAGGGAGGAGACGTCCCCGTCTTGATCCAATTCCCGTGACTTACACACATCTATTTCCTGTTCTAATCCATGTTGGGTCAATTGTTCCTAAAGAGATCAAGCCAACCAAGTTCCCTTATCATCCTAAGCATGATCCTAATGCCACATGTGGATACCATGATGGATATGTGGGTCATTCTACATAAGCCTATGTCGTCTTTAAAGACAAAGTTCAAGAGCTCCTCGACCAAAAGTTGCTTTGCTTTACAGAGAAATCTTGCTAGAGTTCTGCACCTATGATTGCTGAAACATCTGCTGAAGCTGAGAATAGAGGTTCTCCTACTCATTTGTTGATTCCTCCACCTGTTTAACCTATAGGGAAATACCCCTACCAAGGTTTTCAGTTTACTAACTCTAGAATGCCTTATGTCTATCCTAGGGCATCCTCTGCTATTGCACCCCCAGTTTCTTATCCTGGGGCACCCTACGATCCGTATGGGATTCAATTTGGTCAGACTGTTAATCAGATGGTTAATCCTGGATTAACGCACCCTGCTCAAGTGTTACCATAATATGCTACTCAGCAGATTCATCCTCAAGCACCTCTGGCTCCTACATCGTACTATTCATTCTCGCATGTTACTGCAACTCAACATCAACAGCCTCCTCAGACTCATAATCAGCAAGCCCAAGGCCGAGAGCGCCAGAATCAGCGTAAGCCCCGGAACAATCTAGAACAAAGGAGTGCTCCTCTAGATCCGATTCCTATGACATACACTCAACTTCTACCATATCTGGTTCAGAAATCGCTGGTGGTTCCCAAAGCTCTGAAGCCTCCACCAGAACCATTTCCATCTGGTTATGATCCCAATGTGCAATGTGGATATCATGCTAGGTTAGCTGGACATTCGACTGAGGATTGCAAAGCTTTCAAATCTAAGGTCCAACAGTTGATTGACAAGAAGCACTTAACCGTTCGAGGCGAGAAACTGTGGGTGAACGGAAATCCCTTGTCCGTGTAAAGGCCAAGATTGCAAAAGAAACCCTTGAATAAGCCTGAGAGCACTCCTCAACATCGGCAACCGTTATGTCATTCCATTTTTTCCATTTGTAATCTTTTTGTTTGTCAATCATTGTTCATTTGTAAAATGTGTTTGTTTTCAGATAATAATAATAATGAAATGCATACGCATGTTTTGAATAAATTCATCCGTGTTCACTCATACTTTTTATCTGTATCACACATTTAATCAAGCAAAATCAAAAAGAGAATGATGAAATAAAAAAACATGAGATCATTGTCTGTATGCTTTTGAATAAAACCTTGCTAACGATGTGAGGCATTTGTTCAAATCCCCAAACACCGGAGTTATAAGGAAGATAATCCCTAGTCAACCCCTTTGGGCCTTGAAGTAGGAGTTTCTTTCTGTACACATAAAACCCTCAATATTAACCAGGGGCAGGGTAGTCTTCAACTAGTTTGACCATGCGTTCAAATTTCAAAAGAGGAGTACCCCATTCTGAGGATCAACCACATCCTATCCCTCGTAAGAGGTTGGAAAATCACAAATCCACATTGGTTGTCCCTCACCGACCAAAGGAATGAGGCAGTCACAATTCACCCTTACAAATCAAACAAACACATGTCACACGATTTTGTTCGGAAAAAAAAAATTTCAAAGTCACAAAAGCAAAAAAAAAAGCAAATGAAAGAAAGCCAAAAAATAAAAAGCCTGCTAAGTCACAAGCAAATGACTTAGGGAAAAATCAGGGCATCCCGGTAGACTGCAAGTTTAAAATAATCAGTCTACGCAAAAATTAGGGAAAACAAAAACAACAAAAATAGAGAATCAAAAGAGGGAAATTCTCAACAAGAACGAGTTCGTGTGATCACATCTGACAAAAATAAAAGGTGAGTAGTTGCCGCTCCAAAACCCTTGTCGGCCCCTCTACCATCACATCTACCGTTGAAAACCCTCTTTGAAAGGTGAACACTTGTGTCAAACTAGTTGAACGTAAGACTGGAGAACATCAAGGAGAATGGGTGGGTCAAAATAATTTTTGAGCCTTATATCCTTTTCTTCTTAAACCATGAACCAGACCACGTTACAACCCTCAAAAGACTTAACTGAAGCAGGGTTTATTTTGAAAGCATACTACAGTGAGATCATGTCAAAGTTGGCTCCCAATGATGCTTATCTTTTGTGCCGATACTGACATGACATTCTAAATGGTGATCCATTCACTATATGTCATAATCTTAGTGAACATACTTGGATTTCAAAACTGACATATGCATGGCATTAGCATTGTCATTTTCAAAACAAACACTTCTTACTTGTGAAGAAACACTTGACATCGAGAAAGTTTCCACAATGGAAAGTTGGATCAACTCAAAGGAGCAAAACGCCTAAAATTTCTGTCATGCAACAGGGCCTAGCCACCTCAATATTCAGTCAACCTGAGCCAATCACGACGAGATTTGACAAATCTCTCAAAGATCAGTTAGTCAGGGGCATTCCTCCAAAGATCAGGTAGACAAGGGGAAAAATCACCTCAGAGATCACACTGGGGCAAGCCGGATCAAGGTCATCCTGTGACACAACTGCTTCATAACTCGTGAATGGGGCAATCCATGCAGATACCCAACTGACTGGGATAGATATAGGCTACCAAAGTACAAGAACAGTGGTGCATCAACAACTGCTGATCCTGAAGTAGGTGTCGCGGAATCACGTCTTTATGGCTGTACCCTAACCTCAACTTTTCTGTCTCCCACAACAAAAACACTTAAACCATTGCATAGACCTTTCTCATGCATTAATCATGTCGCTTCACTCATGCATATCACTCATCTGACATTGCATGAAGCCTTGACATGGGCCTAATCATACTTGGCATCTCTACAAAACCTGATCACTGACATTCTCCATATAGTAATCATCATCGCATAGCATTGCATCTTCAAACGCATAACATATTTATCAACATAGAGCATTACGCCATTCAAACATGCGTCCCAATCAAATCCCAGTTCTCATCTGGTAGTCAGTCTCGTCTGGCAAGCTTTTTCAAAGCCCAGTTCTCTCCTGGAAAACGTTTTAAAAAAAGTTTTCTTCTTATCTTTGGTCCATCCAAAGTTTTTTTTCCTTATCTTTGGTCCGTCCAAAGTTTTCTCCTTATCTTTGGTCCATCCAAAGTTTTTTTCCTTATCTTTGGTCCGTCCAAAGTTTTCTCCTTGTTTTTGGTCCGTCCAAAGTTTTTCTCTTTATCTTTGGTCTGTCCAAAGTTTCTCTCATTATCTTTGGTCCGTCCAAAGTTTTCTCCTTATCTTTGGTCCGTCCAAAGTGTGATCCTTATCTTTGGTCCGTCCAAAGTCTTCTCCTCTCCTTTGGTCCATCCAAAGTCTTATCCTCTCCTTTGGTCCGTCCTAAGTATTTCTCCTTACCTTTGGTCCATCCCAAGTCTTTTCTTTATCTCTGGTCCATCCAGAACCTTTTCAATTCTCTGGTCTGTCCAGAACTGTTTCATTCTCTTGGGTATGTCCCAAACATCCTCAGTTTTTGCTGGTTCATCCAGAATATTTGTTTTGTCTATCCAGAATATTTCCTTAATCTAAAGGATAATTCATTCCCATAGCCAAGGATGTCAAGTTTGTTGTGCTACAATCTTGTCCTGGTCACCGCGCAATATCTTAACTTGCATCCTTTGCTTAACATGTTATCAAGCATTATGCACAGCATATACATAGCATATGCATACTACTTTTCTTTTGGCCTGATTTATCTCCCTAGTAGATAGTCAGCCAAATTCCATTCAATCAAACTCTCTACATTTACACCTCTTCTTTTGTCGCCGTTTGCCAAATTTTCGAGCTACTCTTTTATTTAATCCCCTTTTACCTCAAATCATCGAAAAGCTGGCGCAATTCGTACATTCAGGTCCAAGTGGATTAAATAGGGGCAGCTGTCATAACCCGAAATTTGACCTCCTTTTTCTTTTTTGCATAAGCCTGTGCATTCGCACTTTTCTCTATGTGTTTTTGGTTGCAGGAATATTCAGGTTTCTTTAGCCTGATTAATCGAATCCTCTCGAGATCATCTCATCATCAAAACAAGCTTAAAATATTTATTTCCATGCCCACTCATCAAAACAAGAGGTGGAAAATCGAAACCGGGACTTCCGTATCATTTCCTAAGCAATTTGGGCAAAAATTGACTAAAGTAACCGGGTACCCTCTGGTGAGTAACCGGTTACTCTGTACAAAATTTTAATCCCTGCTGCATTTTCTAGACAGCAGCCATGCACTCTCCATTCTCTTGTGTTTCAATTGGTTCTAGTAATGTGTGGAAGGTTCTAGATAGTTCAAGCTTGTTCAAAACACTTCCCTTATATTTATTCCCATGCATTACTTTAATTAAAGACCACCATGTTGCTTCACTTACAAGCATAAGAGCCAATGATTTAAACCTTGGATTGAGATTGTAATCGAGTTAACTACCTAACTAACTGAGTTAACCACCAACTCAGTGAGTCAAGTGTAACTAACTCCCAATCTAATTCCAAAGCTAACTCCTAACCTAACTCCAATCCTAGCAACTCCCAAACCTAAAATCTATATAAACAAAGCTTCACCATTTTGCAACTCCTCCACAATCATTCACACAAATTCACACTTTCTTCACTCTCAATTCTCTCATTTCTCTCTGCAACTTCTACATCTTCATCTTAATCTTCTTTCCCAAACCTCACCATAACTCTTATTTCTTGAAGAATAATCACTTTTCACATTGAAAGTGATTATTTCTTAAGCTTAACCTTCATCATCATTCTATTCTACTGGATTTTGTGGAGCTCCAGTAGCTTTTGGATTCATCTCGAGTAATTATTTGAAAGTTTCTTTGGTGATAATTCTCATTTCGGAGTTTTCATCGCATTTTGATCGGTTTCGGTACGATTCGGTTACATTTGAAGATTCTTCTAGTTTTCTTTGATTATATTCATCATATTGCTACTATACTTGGATTTCTGGAATTCTATTGGCTTTTGGATTCATCTCAAGTATTTTCTTCAAGTTTCAACGGTTTGAATCCGCACTTCAGAGTTTCGTCGTATTTTGCTCGGTTCCGATACGATTCGGCTACGATTGAAGATTCCTCTGGTTTTTTTTAATTATCTTCATCAAGAATCACTTGCAACAATTACCAAGCCAAACCTCCGGCTTGTAGGTTGGTTGATTATCACTTATTTATCATTTCGTTCACTTTTTGCGCGCTTACGATATGTTTCAACAGTTTTTTTCATTTCGATTAATTATGTGATTGTTTGATCTTTGATATGCATGTTCATGCTTTTAGTTGAGGATTAATTGATGTTAATTCATGTAATTGTCATCCACAAAATCATACCATAACATGTGGAAGTTTGACCTAAGTGATTATGTGTTGAAAATCACTTTTTGAAAAGCTGTTTTTGCTGTTATTTTTGCCACTGGTTCAATGGTAACCAGTTAACGTCTGGTGGTTAACCGGTTACTCAGTTCAAATTTTCCCTAATTACGCTACTTTTCAAGCAAGTAACCGGTTAACGCCTGGTGAGTAACTGGTTACCACTGAGCAGATTGGCCAAATTCGTTTGTTTTCAAGCATTGTGTGGTATCCTTTCTTCTTCTAACTTCCATGGATCAATGTGCTTAATTTTTATGGATGTTTTAAGTGTCATTTAACCTCTGGTTGAAGCATGTTCATAAACTTTTGATGCACGATTTCGATTATTCAACTTGTTCACATTCTTGGCAATGTTTGTTCATGAACATCATGCATTTCATTTGATCACTTGCTAACATGTTTGCATTACATGGTAATTGTCCTTTTGGTACTGTTTTGCATACTTGTTCCTTGATCCCATTAAGTTTGTTCTTTATTGAGCAAAATTAGTCATGTTTAATCAATAATTCACACATGTTGCTTTAATGATTTTTCATTCTCTTTGGAAAATTGTTAGCAAATCAATCCCTTTGATTAATTGATCTAAACCATGTTTCGATTAGTTGATATTCCCTTTCCTTCTCTTTAGGATCTCTTTAGACCTTCTCATTCTGGATCCCCAGCGGAGTTGGAGTTTCGCACGATGCGCAACGCACTGCACTAGAGCACTGTACAACTTGGAGCTGTTACGCTGTCTATTTCACAACACTGGAGCACTGTGCAACTTGGAGCTGTTACGCTATCCGTTTCAATTTCCGCACTATACTTGGAGTGCTAGAGAAGGGATGAGGTGGGAGTTGTCCTACTTTCATTCTGACTATTTCTGGGGTAAGGGCGTTGGCCCTCTCGCTGAGAATAGTTGTAACGCCGGTATTTAACTAAATATTTTAATTAAATAGTATTGAGTATTTTTCTGAATATTTGTTGAATATGTTGAATATGTTGTTTGATGCTAATAAGTATTAATCGGGTAATTAGTCGATTTAGTCGGGAGAAATTAATATTAGAAATAGTATTTATTTTCGTAGAATATTAATTAATTTAGTTGGGTTAAGTTGTGTGAGAGAAATAGCAAAGTTGGGGGTATCGTGTAGTAGGCCCATTACGTTAATTAGTAGACCCATTATTATATTAGGTTTTTAATTAAGAGAAAATAAAAAGAAAAGAATAGAAGTCGCAGTAAGAAAAGAAAAAGAAGTTACAGAAATAACTGAACGAGGGTTTGGGAGGCACCAAGGTTGGAGAAGAGAGAATTCAAGAGGTTGCCGTCAAAGTTTCAGTTCCGATCGGAAATTCGAGCTGCCTTCCATCCAAGGTAAGGGTGGAGTTCGAATTTTATAACCGGGAATACGATAATTAATACGTGGGATTGGAATTTGTATGATTTTTCTACTGTGAATGTCTTGAATCGTAGTAGTGGATTGTTCTTGTTTTGTGGAATTTGATTGCTCTATGATATGTTTTAATGGTTGATTTTGTGAACCGATATTTGGTGTATAACATGGAGGAATTTAGATCAAAATTATGCACTGTTGAAAACTAATACTGAGAGTGAGAGTGAATTAATGATGATTGCTTTAAAAAAAATAATAATAAAATAAGGGGGGGTGGCGCCCACCACCCCTGGGTGTTAAGTCTTGTGTGGCGCAAGCCACCTTCCTTTGAGAGGATGTATGGCGCCAGCCACATCCTGGAATGGAATAAAAAGAAAAAAATTAGTGGCACAAGCCACTTTAATTCCTAGGAGAGTGGTGTTTGGCTGTGAATAATTAGTTAATTAATACCTTAATGAGTACTACTTGTTTGTGTGTGCTTGGAAAACTAACAGGTTAGTAGAATTAATAAGTGATAGTACCAGTGAAATTAACATTATCAGGAAAAATAGATCAAGTATGAAATAGCAGAAAAGAAATAGCAGTAACAGGTTTTTAGCAGAAAATGAGAATTTCCAGACACTGATATTTGGTAACAGGGTTGAATTTTGGTGATAGTATAATTGATGGCATGATTGTGAAATTTAACAGTATCAGTAAAATTAACTAGTAGTAATCATAGTGTGTAAAAATAGTACCGATTTAGTCGAATGAGTAAATTAAACGGAAAAAATTAGTTGTCCGGAATTAGTTGAAATTGGTCGAGGTAGTTCGTATAAATTAGTAGGTAATTTTGGTTAGTTTATTTTGTTGAAAATATGACAAATAAGTTGATTTGTTCCGATTGATGGGCATATTTGAGTTGTAGGTCGAATGACCAGTGTTGATTTAGTTGTTGCAGTTGATGTATATTTTATGTTGCAGTTGTTGTTGTTGTTAAGTTGTAGGCCTATGGCCAGTGTTGAGTTGTTGTTGTTGATAAGTTGTAGGCCGATGGCCAATGTTGAGTTTTTGTTGTTGTATGCCATTCATATTAGCCACATACATTGCATTTTCTAAGTTGGAGCTAATGCTCAACCACGTTGGCCTAGATTGACAAAATTATTAAGTTGGCCTGGATTGCTAAAAAGTTGAAAGATGGAGGCTTACGCCTTGTTTGGTGCCCTATTACTTGGAAATTTCTAAGTTGGGAGTTCTGCTCCGTTTTTAAGTTGGGAGTTCTGCTCCAATGGTACCACATGCATACGCATAGTTGAGTCGCATTTTGTGTTGCATTACTTATGTTGACAAAGTTGATGTTGTATTATGTTGATAACGTTGTTGTAGTATTATACTGATGAAGTTGTTGTTGAGTTGCTGATGATTATTGTTTGTTGTTGTCGTAAAGTAGTGAAATTGTATGATTCGAGTCTAATGTATTGATTATCATACTTCTGTTTATATTGTTCGACATCTCACCCCTTCTGCTGATATTTCCCCAACCATGGGAAATGGGCAGGTACTCAAGATTTGTAGTGGAAGTTCGAAGTAACTTTATGAAGTCTTTTGTTGCTCTATGGCAAGTCAAAAGGGTCTTGCTCTGATACGTAACACTCGGGGGATGGACGCTTGTTGTTTATTGTTGAATATATTTTATGTTGCTGAATTTTTAAGTTGTATTTATTAAGTTTTATGTTGTTTTGAAGTTGTTTTAGTCGAACAAAAATGTTAAGTGAATCAAAGTTGAATATTCATATCTTGAAGTTGTCTTGCTTTGAAAAGAAGATATATATGAATTTTGTTGTTATCGGTTCATCCGATCAAAGTGTTATGTATCTGTTCATATGAAATTAATCGAAGTTGTTTTTAAGATGAAAGTGTAGCATCCTATTGTTTGTTGAAATTTTATAACTCTGATTTTACTATTAACCGCCGGGTAGAAATAGGGTGTTACATTAGTGGTATCAGAGCAGGTCGGTCTGTCCGGCCAAGTTGTCTAATGTTGTTTATCCCTTAGTACGTGACAAGTGTGTGGAACACTGTCGGTACTTGTTTGTTTTCCTAATTGATGGTATGCAGGAGTTGGTTTGAAATAAGTGGGGGAGAAGCTTGCTTCCCGAAAATGTTAATGGTGTGTGGAGTTGGATCAAGGTGATATTGAATGCAAGAGTGCAAATGTTGTTGGAACTGTGTTGTTACAATTCGACGAGAGTATGGACTCATGATTTTATCTGTCGGTCCAGTTGAGACATTTGAAGGAGGACGAGTCAGTATGATTGATGTTTGCTTCTTGGAGAAGAGATGGCAATGTGAGGAATATTGATATGCAAGTGGAGTATATCTGGAGTGAAGTCGGATGATTTTCAGAGTTGGGTGAAAAACAAGGATTGTTGGAAGAGTTTGGAAGCAAGAGAAAGAGGTAGAACTCATGTTCACCAATTTCAGTTTTTATTTTCACATTTATGGAACAACCTTCAGTAATTGAGGCATAGCTTTCTACTCGTAACTCCAATGAAAGCGATTCTGGATTTTTCGGAAAGTTTACAAAATTCCCTACAGTTTGCATATAAATTTTGTCTTCGGAATGTTTTTGAGGAGAGAGAAAGATGCGTTTGAAGAGTTGGGTCTGATGCTGATTTTGTTTGGTGGAAGTTTGTATACGGGATTTCTTGACCAGTCCCATTGCAAGGACGATAACTTTTTACTCGTAATTCAGATTTGAGCGATTCTTGAAGTTCTGGAATCTACACGAAATTCCCTTCATTTTGGAATTTAATTTTGTGTCTGGGAGGTTTGTATTGAAGAAGATAATCGTGTTTGAAGTTGGATAATTCTTGCTGGAAATAGTAAGATGAAGTCAAGTATGAAATGTTAAGTAATAAGAAGAAGAATATCGGAGATACACATGGAAGTGCGGCGTATGATAGTTGAGAATAATTGAAGTATAGAAATCTTTGAGGAATGTTAAATAGTAAAGTGGATTGTGTGTTGTTAGCGAGATGTGGCGGCATGAGTCAGAAATTTTTGGAAGTTATATCACCAACTAGATGATGAGATGGTAGTGTTGAGATTGTGATTGGAATGAGAATCAAGTGTGAAACTATACGGATCATCGAAGTTGTGAGATTAAAAAGAAAGGCGAAGGATTGGTTAGGGTTGTCAAAAGTTTTGGACTTGGATAAATGTTTCGATTGAAGTGGGCAGATTCGGATTGTACTTGATGTATCAGAAGGATATTCGATAATTAGGTTGTGCAGCAAGTGTGTATAAGAATATATGTGTTGGATTTTGTGCGTTCTTGGAAATAAGGAAATTAAGAAAAATGTTTGTAAGCCTTAGAGAAATGGTAGTGCAGTATGCTTAGATAACTTTGAGCACGAGGAAGAAGACGCTATTTTAGTTGGGTAATGATGATTTATGCCACCATTATGGTTGCCGGATGTCTATTGACAAATTAAGGAACTGATCACCCTTAATCTCTTGTTGATAGTAGACAGAATCATATGGATGGAGTAGACGTGTCTTGCTAACTAGAATAGTATGCACAGTGAATTGTTTGGGGTTGAGCCGAGTGCTTATGAATTGTTTGAGTTGTCGATGCGGATTCCTATATAGGGAAATGAGGCGGACTTGAGGATGTTAGTATGAGGTTGCGAGTTGATCAGTGAGTAGTTTGGAAACTCACAGTTGTGTTCTAGATAACTTGGGTTTTGGTTTGTGGGGGATCGAGAATTCGACTGACATGAGACTTGAAGAATTGTAGAGATAAACCAAGTAGGAAGTAAATGGTAATGTAAGACTATGATTTGACCAAGGATGTCGGATCGAGAAGGGTAGTGGCTGGTATGCCTTAAAGTGTATATATGGAAATATGAATGGTATTTTCCATACTTGTTTGGATAAGTTAGAACTGGTGTTCGTTGTGGATATTCTGATGTTTTATAAAATCAGAAGAAGAGCGCGTAGAGTATTTGAGAGTTGAGTTGCAAGTATTGAAAGAAGTGAAGCTATATGCTGAGTTAACAAGGTGTGAATTATGATTTGTAAAGATGAAGTTGAGTGGTTGTGTTAATTCGGATGAGGGATTTTGGAGAATTGTGCTAGTATGAGTAGGACTTGATGAATTAGTTTGTTTGATTGGTTTGGTTAATATGCCATGTTAAGTGTAGGTTATTGAGGCTAAATCTATGGCTATTGGATGTTAAGCACTGTTGGAAAGAAGATTTTTTTTCTTGTTGAGATTAATTGGACCCCTGTATCCTTATACTGTTGTAATGTTGTTATGCGTTGAGATGAGTTTTGACGATGTGTTAATACAAGACGGTGAAATTGTAGCTTATGTTGACGATAATTGGGGATTCTTGAAAGTATCTATCCTATTCAAGATTTGGAATTGGCTGCAGTTGTAGTTTTGTTGGATATTCAGAGGTATTATTTACGGATCTAAGTTCAAAATGGTCAGTAATCAAAGTGTAGAATACTTGTTGGTCAGAATTTCGGAGAATTAAGTCAGAAGTCTTTTATTATGACTGCTTTGCTAGTCGGAAGTGGATGTGAACTTGGTAGATTTGATGGTTACAAGTAATCAGGGTGCGCAGCGAAAGCGCGATGTAGAGTAGTTGGTTCTTATGTGAGTAACAACGATGTTGGTGGTTTGATTATGTTGATGTTATGCTTTGGGCTTTTGTGCTCCTATCCTTGTTGTTGCCTCGTTACCTAGGGTGATGGTTCGAGTGCGAGTAGCTAATTCCGATGATGGAGGATTAGGGAGTGTTGCCTACGGCGATGGTAATGATCGTGTTGTGTTCTGACCCGTAGTGATCTTGTGTGTTCTTAACTTGGTTATTCTTTGTGTCTTGAGTTAGTCGTTGGGTGCGTTGCGTGAGCTTTGTTTCGTGTGGTTGTTGTCGTTGATGTGATGTATTATTGTTTGGTGTTAGACGTGGGTTTCCTTTTTAGGGCAGTGAAGTTGATTTGTTAGCTGAGATAACGTAATTGGAGTGTGGTGCATCGGGTAAATTTTCGACGACGAAAATATTCTAAGTGGGGGAGTGTTGTAACGCCCGTATTTAACTAAATATTTTAATTAAATAGTATTGAGTATTTTTCTGAATATTTGTTGAATATGTTGAATATGTTGTTTGATGCTAATAAGTATTAATCGGGTAATTAGTCGATTTAGTCGGGAGAAATTAATATTAGAAATAATATTAATTTTCATAGAATATTAATTAATTTAGTTGGGTTAAGTTGTGTGTGAGAAATAGCAAAGTTGGGGGTATCGTGTAGTAGGCCCATTACGTTAATTAGTAGACCCATTATTATATTAGGTTATTATATTAGGTTTTTAATTAAGATAAAATAAAAAGAAAAGAATAGAAGTGGCAGTAAGAAAAGAAAAAGAAGTTACAGAAATAACTGAACGAGGGTTTAGGAGGCACCAAGGTTGGAGAAGAGAGAATTCGAGAGGTTGCCGTCAAAGTTTTAGTTTCGACCGGAAATTCGAGCTGCCTTCAATCCAAGGTAAGGGTGGGGTTCGAATTTTATAACCGGGAATACGATAATTAATACGTGGGATTGGAATTTGTATGATTTTTCTACTGTGAATGTCTTGAACCGAAGTAGTGGATTGTTCTTGTTTTGTGGAATTTGATTGCTCTGTGATATATTTTAATGGTTGATTTTGTGAACTGATATTTGGTGTATAACATAGAGGAATTTAGATCAAAATTATACACCGTTGAAAACTAATACTGAGAGTGAGAGTGAATTAATGATGGTTACTTTAAAAAAAATAATAATAATAATAAAATAAGGGGGGGTGGCGCCCGCCACCCCTGGGTGTTAAGTATTGTGTGGCGCAAGCCACCTTCCTTTGAGAGGATGTATGGCGCCAGCCACATGCTGGAATGGAATAAAAAGAAAAAAATTAGTGGCACAAGCCACTTTAATTCCTAGGAGAGTGGTGTTTGGTTGTGAATAATTAGTTAATTAATACCTTAATGAGTACTACTTGTGTGTGCTTGGAAAACTAACAGGTTAGTAAAATTAATAAGTGATAGTACCAGTGAAATTAACATTAGCAGGAAAAATAGCATCAAGTATGAAATAGAAGAAAAGAAATAGCAGTAACAGGTTTTTAGCAGAAAATGAGTATTTGCAGACACTGATATTTGGTAACAGGGTTGAATTTTGGTGATAGTATAATTGATAGCATGACTGTGAAATTTAACAGTATCAGTAAAATTAACTAGTAGTAATCATATTGTGTAAAAATAGTACCGATTTAGTCGAATGAGTAAATTAAACAGAAAAAATTAGTTGTCCGGAATTAGTTGAAATTGGTCGAGGTAGTCCGTATAAATTAGTAGGTAATTTTGGTTGGTTTATTTTGTTGAAAATATGACGAATAAGTTGATTTGTTCCGATTGATGGGCATATTTGAGTTGTAGGTCGAATGACCAGTGTTGATTTAGTTGTTGCAGTTGATGTATATTTTATGTTGCAGTTGTTGTTGTTGTTAAGTTGTAGGCCTATGGCCAGTGTTGAGTTGTTGTTGTTGATAAGTTGTAGGCCGATGGCCAATGTTTAGTTGTTGTTGTTGTATGCCATTCATATTAGTCGCATACATTGCATTTTCTAAGTTGGAGCTAATGCTCAACCACGTTGACCTGGATTGGCAAAATTATTAAGTTGGCCTGGATTGGCAAAAAGTTGAAAGTTGGAGGCTTACGCCTTGTTTGGTGCCCTATTACTTGGAAATTTCTAAGTTGGGAGTTCTGCTCCATTTTTAAGTTGGGAGTTCTGCTCCGTTTTTAAGTTGGGAGTTCTGCTCCAATGGTACCACATGCATACGCATAGTTGAGTCGCATTTTGTGTTGCATTACTTATGTTGACAAAGTTGATGTTGTATTATGTTGATAACGTTGTTGTAGTATTATGCTGATGAAGTTGTTGTTGAGTTGCTGATGATTATTGTTTGTTGTTGTCGTAAAGTAGTGAAATTGTATGATTCGAGTCTAATGTATTGATTATCATACTTCTGTTTATATTGTTTGACATCTCACCCCTTCTGCTGATATTTCCCTACCATGGGAAATAGGAAGGTACTCAAGATTTGCAGTGGAAGTTCGAAGTAACTTTATGAAGTCTTTTGTTGCTCTATAGCAAGTCAAAAGGGTCTTGCTCTGATACGTAACACTCGGGGGATGGACGCTTGTTGTTTATTGTTGAATATGTTTTATGTTGTTGAGTTTTTAAGTTGAATTTATTAAGTATTATGTTGTTTTGAAGTTGTTTTAGTCGAACAAAAATGTTAAGTGAATCAAAGTTGAATATTCATATCTTGAAGTTGTTTTGCTTTGAAAAGAAGCTATATATGAATTTTGTTGTTATCGGTTCATCTGATCCAAGTGTTATGTATCTGTTCATATGAAATTAATCGAAGTTGTTTTTAATATGAAAGTGTAGCATCCTATTATTTGTTGAAATTTTATAACTCTGATTTTACTATTAACTGCCGGGTAGAAATAGGGTGTTACAATAGTCACCTCTATCCTCAAGCTGTAGTGTTTCTCCTTCCCCAGTCAGGTCGATCCTTGATCACTTGCACTCCTCTTAGTCTTTTGATCTATCACCATTCCTTTGGTTCACGATCATTAGCAATCTTCAGAGAGTCAATCTCTTGCTCTTGTTCAATACCTTTCTCTTGTTCTCTTCAAGAGAGTTCCATCACCTTTTCTTGTGGTTAGTCACCTCTTTTGTCGAATTCCCATAAGAGTAATCATTCTTTCTTTGGTTAATCACAGTTGAACTGTTAAAACCAACCCTCTTTTTTCCTTGCAATCACACTCTTCTTCGGTTAAACACAGACTTTCTGTTAAATACCGAAACCCTTACGGAATTCACAACCTTCTCCCGGTTCTTATCCCTTTGTTTGGCTAACCACTGCCCGTTAGTTAAGACACCAATTTGCGCTCCTTCTCAGTTAATCACAGTCCGTCTATTAATAATGAGTTTCCTTTTGGGTTAATCACCTTCCTTGGTTAATCACCCGTCTTTTCAATTAATCACAGTCCGTCTGTTAATACTGAGCTCCTCTTGGGTTAATCACCTTCTCTTGGTTAATCACCCGTCTCTTCAGTTAATCACAGTTTGTTTGTTAACACTGAGCTCCTCTTGGGTTAATCACCTTCTCTTGGTTAATTACCCGTCTCTTCAGTTAATCACAGTCTGCGTATTAAAATACTGAACCGCTCTTTGGGTTAATCACCATCTCTTGGTTAATCACCCATTTCTTAGTTAAGCACAGTCTGCCTGTTAATACTGAGCTTCTTTTGAGTTAATCACCTTCTCTCGGTTAATCACTCATTCTTTTCGGTTAATCACATTATTTCTGTTAACACCAAATCCCCCAGCAGTTGGTAACCTCCTCTTGGTTCGAATACTTGCAACCTTGGGTTAGTAACCTTATTTTGGTTCAAATACCCTTTCTTTGGTCAGGTACTGTTTGTTCAGTCAGTGTACCGAATTCCTTTGGGTCACGACCTTTGCTCAGTCCTACACCCGTCCTTTGGGTCACGACCTTCGCTTGGTCCTACACCCGTCCTTTGGGGTCTCGACCTTTGCTCGGTCCTACACCCGTCCTTTGGATTCACGACCTTTGCTCGGTCCTACACCCGTCGTTTGGGTCACGACCTTCTCTCGGTCCTACACCTGTTCTCTTAGTTTCGACACCAATCTTACACTTTATTCTCAATTCAATCTCTATTCTTTTTCTTTGCACTTATTCTTGGTTTTAACACCACTATTGAACTTTACTCTCAGCACAATTACTATCTGTTCCTTTGCACTATTTTCTTGGTTATGACACCATTTCTTTTGCATCCCCAGCGGATCTTTCTTTATCTCTTTTTCTCTTGGTTTTGACACCGCTTCTCTTCTGTTCCTTGCACAGTCACTTTAGTCTCTTACTCCTCAGTGGAGTACTCTCTTTTACCTTCTGCTCCTCTTTCTTGGTTTTGACACCATATCTCTGGAATTCCCTTCTTTCTTTTGCTCTTGGTTTTGACACCACATTCCTTTCCTTTTCCTTTTCCGTCTTAGTTCACCGAATTACGGAAGAACTGATTATGCATTCATTCGAATGTATGATACGTAGGCACGAGATTGCGATGATCTTGGCGAGCACACTTCCATCTTTCCACACTTCCACACTTCCAACTTTCCACCTTCTTCCTTTCTTCCTTTCTTTTCCCCGGTTCCTCTGAACTACGGCTGCTCTGATTTCCTCATTGCACCATTAGGGTACGTAGGCCCAAGATCGCGATGATCTTATCGAGCACTTTCCTCCCTTCTTTTTCTTTCCCCTTTTCTCTTTCTCCTTTTCTTTTTAGCTAGAAGCCTTTAGATAGATAACCCATCCAAGCCTAGAAGCAAGCGAAATGGTTCCCGTCGAATACGACAGATGCGTTAGGTGCTAATACCTTTCGCATAACCGACCCCCGATCCCATTTATCTTCCCTTGGGTTTTATCGATATTTTCCTTGTCCTTTGGGACTAAATAAAGTTCGGTGGCGACTCTGTTGAATCTTTGAGTGTGCGATTCACTCAGGTATAAACCAGCCATCTTCAAAACCAATCACTCACTCACTTTATAAACATCATATGTGAGCTGATCAAACTCTCATTTGTGACCTGTAACACAGAAATCACAAAGTCACTTTCCAAAACCTCAAATTTGGTGTTTTTGGCACTTTTCAAGTCAATTCTTGATTCAGTCACTTTCAAAACCAGATAAAGCCTCAAACACATTCCAAATATCATCCTTGAACTGTCCCAAGTGGTTTCCCCCATCTGGAACACCGTTTGAGAGAGTTGTCATTTTGGCCACTTTTACCCCTTTTGCAAGAAACAGCTCAAACTTGTTCTTGAGGATTCCAGCTGTTGGTGGCCATTCTAAAAGCTTCTAAGGGATCATTTGAGGGAGTCTAAAGCATCAAACCACTTCTAGAACAAAGCCCTTGGCAGATTGCACAAAAGCTCCAAAAGAGGTAAGCTTTACACTTTGAACTTTCTGAAATATGCATTGCTTTGAGGTCCACTGATCATATACATCTTATACATGTTATTTATGTTGTGTTTGCATCAATTCATCATGTAATTCATGCCTGTATCAAGAGGTAGCATAGAAAATGCAACTACAAGCCCTTTTCAAAACCACTATCGGGTTTTGAGTTAGGGGCATGATCTGAAAAAACCACCACCACCATTGGATTCCTTGTGAAATTCTGGTCAGGATAGACCTAAATTTTGTCCCAATCCATGGAGAAATGAGAAAGTTACAAGCTTCATGTTTTTTGCCAAAATATTTCCTTGCCTTGCCTTGGCCAGGCCAAAAACACACCATGCCTTATGTATTTCTAGGCTGGGTTTGATACACGGATGTATCACCACCCCAGTGGTAGAAGGTGCACACTGCACATAAGAGGTTTGGGGTTCTAATCCCCCTCGCCCCAGACCCTCTTTTTTTCTTTTTTTTTTTCCATTTTCTTTAATATTTGTCATATTATTATTATTAATGTTTTGGAAAATTAATTTCTCTTTCATTTTTAATCATTTTTTATTGGTTCTTTTTGCAAAAAATCGCAAAAACATTAAAATATTTTATTCCATGAAAAAATCCCAAAAATATTATTTATTTCATATATTTGATATTTTTGTAAAGAATTACTTTTTATTTGTTTTAAAACATTAGAAATATTTCTTGCTTGGCTTTGCAAAGTGCAAATAATTTTTAAATCATCCTGAAATTCTGGTACAGACATGTGATGTCAGGTGCAATGTCACAACATCAAACTCTGTTGCATGAACAAGACAATAAAAACAGAATATGAACACAACCAATTGTTCACCCAGTTCGGTTCAACCAACCTACATCTGGGGGCATACCAAGCCAGGAAGGAAGTCCACTATTAGTAGTATCAAATTACAGACTCAACAGACCAGTTGACAATCTACCTAATTTAATCACTACCCAATGACCCTTCTACCTAAGTCCTCCCTAGGTAAGAGACTCCATCTCACTTCCAATCATCTCGATGATGTCTAGCAGTCAACTACACCGTCACTGCATCAACAACTTGATTACCAACAACTGTACAATCATAGAAGACACCCTTCCATGACACACTTTGGAGTTGCTTCACAGCTTCCTCCAAGAACAATCCCAAACTCATTACCTACAGGTTTCTGAGTTAACCACAGTGACCATCTCACAACCCGAGTGGTTCACTTTGACAAAGCCCTAAAGATCTACATCTTGGACCCGTGCCTATTCTAGGTTACAAGCATTCTATTTATAGCTTTTCCCAATTGGATTTGGGCCTCCAAACCAAATCTTCTGTCTCCAATCTGCAACAGATTCTGCTACTAAATAGATCTTCAATCAAATCTTCAATTAAATCTTCAATTAAATCTTCATAATTAATCTCTAATTAAACTCCATATCTTTATGCATTAGATTTAGTAACAAACTAATCTTCTTCAAAACTGATTGCACCAGAATATATATCTCCCTTGATCTTCGCCTGCATTCTCTGATTCTTTTCAACAGAATAACTCATTACACGCAACCCTAGTAACATCCCCACCTGATGTTTTAATGTTCTGGTATAGTGATGTCAAGACATCGCATGTGACATCACTCTTCTGCATTTTAACTCTTCATCACTTTTTACTAACCAGAATGTTAGCATTACAACCTGATGTTAAAAACTCATGTTGAAACATCAACCATGACATTAACCTTGTTTTACCAAAATTTCAGCCAATTACAAGAACTTACAATCTCCCCCTTTGGCTAATTTTGGCTAAAACATTACAGCCAGCAATACAACTCTTATTACAACAGCAATACTAATTAGATCCTAACACTAACCCACAGTAGCTGCTGTGTACTGCATCCATGGAGAATCATCTTCTTGGCATTCTGAATGATGTTGGGACATCATGTTAAACATAACATCACCACCTAACAGCAATTCCAAGCAGCACATCAGGAGGTGCACATGAGGAAGAAGATATTCATTACTCCCCCTTAATACAGGACATTTCTTTTTCCTTCCAACTCAGACCCGGAGTGATTGTAGAAGACTCCTCCAGAAAAGAAATGTTCACCTATTCATCAAAGACCAATGGTGGCATAAGAGAATTCTGCTCACCTTCTTTGATCAGGCCCCCTGGTCAATCTGTGGCATAACCTGACACGTTGAGAAGTGCCATTCTGCCAGCCCAGGTAACTCAGAACACAAGTCACAACTGTGTTCATAACTCAGGACACAAGTCACAAAAACTCAACACCACCTTAAGGATATGACCTCCTTCTGCAACATCTGGAATTGCAGACTCCAGGTATAATATCTGTACAAATCATATAGCCTACAAACTTTACTTTTTTCCCCCATTTTAGCCACAAATTGGCAAAGGAAACCCTCACAGAACCAGACCCAAGAAGTGCTCACCCAAACACAAATAAACGCCATAAGACTTATGAGACAAGAACACGCACTGGCTGAAGGAGAACATAACAACCCCTATAAATAGCTGACCAGTAACTTAGACATTAACGATTCTTGAATAGTTCAATGTCCTTGGTCAAACAAACGCTATTTTAGGTATCACAAACTGCATTTAAATTCAATGCCTATCTTCCAAAAACTGCCTTGACTGCCTTAAATATTTCACAACTAAATCTTACCATAAATCAAGCCAATAACGCTCCATGCATAGTCGAGGTCACGTGTTTCACCACCATCCAAAAACATATCCTATATCATGTTCCGACATCACTTCAGACATTGCCTGCTGGATCATTAATCCAAGACTCTACAAACACATCTTCTTATCTAATGGGTATAGTTGCATCTTCTCACAACTTTTTCTAGATTGCTTCCAACCATCAGCCAAGTACACCACTTTTGCATTTCAGACCTCTCCTGCATAGGTACAATCTTCACAATGCACAAGCTTGACCACCACACATGCTGCAATAGGCTATAGTTAACAGCCTTACAAACAATGCCTTTTATCATATCCCACCAATAATGCCACATTCCTCATGGGAATTAAGATATAAGGTCTGCCAGGTCCAACAAACACCCTTCAGTCCTTACAAACACCAGCTCCTCTTCAAAGTAGTCATGTATTCTCTGAACTACTTACCATCTAGATTAGAATCTGCCCATTCTAATCCACACTATGTCAGAACTGCCACTTCAGACTATAATGTTGCTTCTTCAACCTCCATAAGTATGGTACATATCCAATCATAATGTTGTAACAACATGTAGGACATCAGCGCGAGGCAAGAGCTCACCCCAATTAATCAGCACCAGAAGGAATAACATCAGACAACAAAACAAGACCTAGCCTTATCCTACTCGGACAACTTCCACCCATGTACCAAGCACGAAGTCCTGGTAGCCAATATGCCAAGAAAAACAGGTTCCCAAGAAAAACAAATTCCCATACCAAAGACTACTCTGATTGGTCAGGCGATACAAACAATGCCACATTATCCATTATAAATACCAAACCTCCTTCCTCCTATCAGCACACCAAGGAAGGAACCATGAGTCAGACCAACAAGATTGCAGCAAAGAGACACAAGCAGGAGGACAAGAAGCCAGATCCTCAGGAGTTGAAGGACACCACTCTGTCCAAAGCTGGAGCATCTTCAGGAGCAACAAGAACACGCAGGACATCAAAAACAAGGATGAAGTCTATTAAGAAAAACCAAGTGCAGCTTCAAGCATCTGATGATGAATGGGATGAAGATTGGAAGACATTTCTTGATTCAGGGGGATGGGATAATCTTTAGACTCTTTGCTTGTTTTTACAGATCTTGTAATCTTCCAAAAAGCAATAAACTTCTGTTTTAAATCTGTTCCACAAGCAATAAGGACCACACATGCACACGACACTAACTCCTTATGTATGCAACTCTTCATATGTCCTAATATCTTCAGAACTCCCCCTCAATAACTGCATTAACATAGTCCATAGACAAGTACTCCCCCTAATGCTCTAGATGAAGATGAACATTTGAGCACACTTGCTGAGCACATGCATCGTCCAATCAATACTTGAACTACATTATCCATCCTAGGTAGACCTTCTACTTCATCATCCTCCCGTATGACTATGTAGACGCTCCTTAGGCATAATGTAGGCACCACGCTTCTGAACCAGAGCATAATCTTCCTTTACTAAGGATATCCAACCAGATAATGTCCCAACACACGTTAGAACATTTGCCACCCACCAATACATCATCACCATGATTCTTGATATGCTCCACGAGAATTAAAACCTCCATCCTGTTCAGAGACTCCAAAGATTTCAAACCTACCACATCGGAACCTTCAGAAAATAAGTAGTTCAAGACTACCCCATAGCAGGTCACTTCTCTTAGTAGAGCCGTTAGTAGAAGGCAAGAGATAACTGCCACTCAACCTTCACAACCAAAGCAAACACCATGCTCTAACCTCATCCAAGCTGTGATATTTTTCAGCCTTAAAGCCAGCGACTTGTCTAACTTGAGATGTTGGATGTCATCACTATTCCACAATCAATCTGCCTCCCATAATCCAAACTCTCAAGTGCTTACGCCTTGAAAATACTTCCAAAACAGCCACATAGAGAAAAGCAAATTCTCAATCCTTCTGCAGTCCTGCACTTTGACCTCAGACATATACATAGTCTCCCGTCAATGTATATTGTCATAAGTTGAATGCACGACCTCAACAATTGACCAGCACAAGAACCACCATCCATTTCCTGCAGACTTGAGGCACCGGTTAATCCTTCTTTTGCTAATCCACACCACTGATCACTGATTGGCATGACCTGATACATCATATGAGCACAACTATCTTTCTTTGGCTGAGAAAGAAAAGAACTGAAATGATGTTTCATCATCAGTTCTGACATCAGTCTTCATCACATAAAACACTTCTATGGCTTTGGAGACTACAACCATAGTGATCCACACATATCTCTTGCAGGGAACACACGAGAACAAATCAAGCTTCGCTTCTACCTTGATGAAACTTCCTCCGGTCCATGAATCTTATCATAACCAGGAAGATCCTTCTCATTAGGTCACCACAACTAAGCTCAAGAGATAACTTATCAAAATCTTCACTCCCGCATGAAAGGTTTGACAGTGATACTCTTATGCTTCGGCTCTACCCCCTTCTTTCATCATTTCAACCTATAAGGATGCCCTTCAATCCTTGCCAAAAAAAATGTTCCAAAACAGAAATCCAACTTTAGAGGAAACTTCTCATGCAGATACCAGGGAACCATAATCCTTTGGAAAAACACCAACATGCTCATCCTATGGTTGGTACACACATATAACTCCTTTCAAATAGAATCTGCTCCATGGCTATAAACAAGATTGCAAACAACAGGCTGCTTTGATCAGAAGGAACTTTCAGATATCAGAGAAAATGTCCTTGACATACTGACACTATATTGATCATCTCTTGACCAACCTACATATCTAAGACATGTTTCTTGAATGAAACTTCTTAGACACATAACCTAGATGCCTCCTCTTCCAAGCCAGGAGTAGGTTCCAAACAGATGTGATCCATACACATTTGTTTAGCCCCCAAGCATTTGTTCTGCCATACAAGATTCTGCACAATCTGCTGGTTTTATGTTACAACATCAGGTAGGACATAAGTACTCTTCACACCAAAAGATCCTTTAACACAGCCCAGAGATTGACATTGTAGGGTTGGAGGCAAGAATAAATTGGTTCTAACTTTCTTCAGATCTCTTTTCAACAAGTTCATATAAGAGTTCCTTTATGAGTGGACTTGGGATGAACCACAAGTATCTTTGGCAACTCTAACAAGCTAGTTGAAGATATCCTCAAGTATCACCACACCATGTGATACATCTTCAGAGGAGAACATAATGTTGCAGCCTTAACACAAAACCACTAGGAGTTTTCCATCAGATATCTATGCAGCGGAACACACACCAGAGAACTCCTCTACAACCTTCAGGCACTGCTCCATAATCCTTGTACATCATCACCAAAAGCCAAGTGTCAACACAGTCACAACAGCAGTTTTTATGAAAAGTCCATCCTTCATAACAAGGGATCATCCAAACCACTATCTTCCTTGCTCATGAACCAGAAAGTATCTTCCCTAGATCTCATCCAGAAACAGACAGGATGCCTGCTCTGATACCAATTGAAATTCTGGTACAGACATGTGATGTCAGGTGCAATGTCACAACTTCAAACTCTGTTGCATGAACAAGACAATAAAAATAGAATATGAACACAACCAATTGTTCACCCAGTTCGGTTCAACCAACCTACATCTGGGGGCATACCAAGCCAGGAAGGAAGTCCACTATTAGTAGTATCAAATTACAGACTCAACAGACCAGTTGACAATCTACCTAATTTAATCACTACCCAATGATCGTTCTACCTAAGTCCTCCCTAGGTAAGAGACTCCATCTCACTTCCAATCATCTCGATGATGTCTAGCAGTCAACTACACCGTCATTGAATCAACAACTTGATTACCAACAACTGTACAATCATAGAAGACACCCTTCCATGACACACTTTGGAGTTGCTTCACAGCTTCCTCCAAGAACAATCCCAAACTCATTACCTACAGGTTTCTGAGTTAACCACAGTGACCATCTCACAACCCGAGTGGTTCACTTTGACAAAGCCCTAAAGATCTACATCTTGGACCCGTGCCTATTCTAGGTTACAAGCATTCTATTTATAGCTTTTCCCAATTGGATTTGGGCCTCCAAACCAAATCTTCTGTCTCCAATCTGCAACAGATTCTGCTACTAAATAGATCTTCAATCAAATCTTCAATTAAATCTTCATAATTAATCTCTAATTAAACTCCATATCTTTATGCATTAGATTTAGTAACAAACTAATCTTCTTCAAAACTGATTGCACCAGAATATATCTCTCCCTTGATCTTCGCCTGCATTCTCTGATTCTTTTCAACAGAATAACTCATTACACGCAGCCCTAGTAACATCCCCACCTGATGTTTTAATGTTCTGGTATAGTGATGTCAAGACATCGCATGTGACATCACTCTTCTGCATTTTAACTCTTCATCACTTTTTACTAACCAGAATGTTAGCATTACAACCTGATGTTAAAAACTCATGTTGAAACATCAACCATGACATTAACCTTGTTTTACCAAAATTTCAGCCAATTACAAGAACTTACACATCCCATGAACAAAACATGATTTTTCAAGTATAAATCCAAGATCACAACTTATTTTCACCTATTTGATTATTTTAATTGAATTTTTATTCAATTAAAATACATTTAGAAACAAAAATTAGGGTTTTGATCATTACCACCCTATCAAACTTTTTTCAAACACTCATGGGCCTCTATTCGAGTGTGAGACCCCTTTTTTTAAAACCAAAATAGTTTGGGCCTCAGTCATTGTATAAGACCCACTGTGTTTTCAAAAACTTCGGCGATCGCCATTTTCAAACAAAAACTTGGGCCTCTCCTAGAGATATAAGTCCCATTCCTTTTCCTTAAAAATCTTTTTTGGGTCTCTTGAGAGAGTATAAGACCCATCCCTTTGTATAGAAAACCTTTTTGGGCCTCACTTATTGTATAAGTCCCCCTGTACAAATTCAAAACAACGGTGCAATCACTGTTGAAACATGGCCTTCTCCTCGAGCTATAAGCCCCAACCTCTTTTCAAAATACTTTCTCCTTTGATTTTGAATTCAAATATACAACTGTTATTTAAGCTTTCTTTGTTGTACAACTAACAAAACAGCATGGAAGCTCTACAACCAAGTAAGTGTTTACCTGCTTTCTTTATTAGCTTTAATATATATATTGTATTGTGGGAAGTTGCGCATGGTTAGTCTTCTTTCATTCTCCTTTATCAGCTTTGATATATATAACTGTATTGTGGGAAGCTGTGCATGGTTAGTCTTCTTTCATACCTCTTTAAATACTTTTCATATATCCACTGTATATATACTACTATAGATATTTAGAGTTTTCCCCGGCAACTACGTCCAGTACTAGGTAAAGCCAGTTGGTTACTCTCTTTTAGCAGTCAAAACTAGATCCCCCATAGGATTACCAAATACAGTCTTGCCTCCTCTTGGGTTAATTCAATATGGAACAAAGAGAAAGGTAGCATTCTTCGTGAACCTTTTCTCAGACTGTCACCCCTAGAAATTGTCAAACGGAATTCTACTCCCCAGAGTTGATCTATTCTCAGTGAATAGCATCTCTTGAGTTCCTCCAAACCTCTGAACTTTCACTAAATGATCTATTCTCGGTGAATAGCATTTCTTGAACTTTGTCGGGACTTTCACTAGTTGATATATTCTCGGTGAATAACATCTCTTGAACTTCTCTTGGTTTGGGTCCCAACGGGCTTCTTAAAAGCATTAAGTCTATGAATTTCTCACTAGATGATCTATTCTCGATGAATAGCATCTCCTGAACTATTCTCGGTTTGGTCCCATGGGCTTCGTACAAATTGTCCCGACGGCTTCTTAAAAGTTTCTCTCGCCTTCTCTTGGGCTTGGTACAAATTGTACCGATCGACCTCATAGAGGTATAAGAACATAAATTAGTCATCTCTCTCGCTAGAGCAAACCTTTCATTGAGTCATATCTCATACCAGTTTAAGGGTTAACCTTCATATCTTAAATGTCCGCCTCCTCTTGGGCATCGTACAAAGATAAACCCGGCAGACTTAGACAGTCGCCTACATACTTGAGTCTGAAAGACATTCTCAAGCTCCTTTGGAACTCCGAAGGAATCCTGATAAGTTGATCAATCTCCACCCGAGATAAAGAACCTGTCGGTTTTAAACCTTATCTTAGATTTCCCCAGCCAAGGTCAAAAGGCCACAGTGTCATTAGAACCTCAAGGTTTCTGACATTACACCTCTTTCGTGATCACCCTCAAGAGTTGATCCATCACTTTGGACCTGCACCAGGATCCCAAAGATCCCTGGCAGAAAGTATAGCCTCCTCTTAGGCTTTGTATAATGATTTCTCCTCAGCTTAGTCAGCCTCCTCTTGGGCTTTGTGCAATGATCCTCCCTGGTGGAGTTAACCTTTTCAAACTCTCCTGTTGAGTCACACCCTTTTCACACTCTCTTGTTGAGTATAAAAGATTCTCTTGTTGAGTCAAACTTTCTCGCACTCTCTTGTTGAGTCGGATCCCTTTTTCGCCTCCATCTTGGGCATTGTACAAGATACCATATAAATTCCCCAAAGAGTCAGTCTCTTTTTCGCCTCCATCTTTGGCTTTATTCGAGATAAATAAACGCTCTCTTGTTGAGCCGATCTTATCTAGCCCTCTCTTAGGCTTTGCATAAGGAAATCCCTTAATCGTACAAATTAACCTTTTAGCTTTAAACCTTGGGCTTAGATCAAGGCACACAAAAATCAACAAATTCCCCTTTTAGAGATAACAAATTCTCTCTCTCAAACTTTTTCGCTTCATATCTTGGGCTTTGAACAAGATACAAAAATACTCTTTCAGCTTCACATCTTGGGCTTTGAACAAGATACCAAATATTCCTTCCTCCTGTGGAGGGAACTACAATTGCTCTGATTTCCCTATTTCATTCAAACGGGAATACATAGGCATAAGATTGCAAAATCTTAGCGAGCACACCAAAACAAAATCAAAACCTTAGGTCCCGCACCTTACCAAAAACATCAACTCACTCACTCATCTTTCCCAAAAAATTTCCCAACCTATCAGCAGACAAACACTATCAATTATAAAGCAGAATTTTGTCTAAATACCCTGTGGATAACCACATATAGGATGAGTAATTAACAACTACCCATTGTATAACCTGACCCCAGACTCCCCAATCTCTTTTTAGCGTTTGTTCAGTGTAACATCCACGAGCAAGGTTAGTTTTAGATAGCTTCCCTTTCACTTTCAGCTTCCCAGAATAAATAAGAAATCAGAAAGTAGCACCCCTCTCCTTTGAGGAGAAACCCCCAAATCTTAGCGATAAGGTGGTTGCGTCACCGAAAAAAATCGCTCGCTATAACTGGTTCAGTATCTTGCAGGGTCAGCATCAAAGCATTATATTCTTGCATGACTTCCACACCCACCAAGCTATTCATGAAATTGATGTTCCACAAAAACTTGTTACCATTCCAGTTACCAAAATTTGCGACATGGCCATGCTTATTGACTGCATTGGCAAAAAGTGCAGGGAACAAATCCTTCAAAGTGGAGCCTCCAATCCATCTTGAGTTCCAAAATGGTATATCGCTTCTGTCGCCAAGTTTACAAGTTACCACCTGTGAGAAACTACCTTCCTCAATAGAGTCCGCGACACACATAACGTATCACCACCAAATGGATTTATTACTTTTAGGAACAAACTCTTCATTGGACAAAATTCTTGAATGATAATTTCTGTATCTAGCCCCGAGCAAACCACGCCACAATGGTTAATCATTCGAAACAGACCTCCACAACCATTTAGATAGCAATGAAATGTTGAATACACCAATATCTTTAATTCCTAACCCACCCAATTCCTTTGGTTTACATACTGTACTCCAACTAATTAGAGCAAATCCATTTTTCTCCATCTTACCTGACCAAAGAAATCTTCGTTTCAAGGTTCTAATTTGATCCACAACCTTTCTTGGAGCTTTGAAGAATGAGAGGTGGTGAATAGGTAGGTTTATCAAAACTGATTTCAAAAGTGTAACTCTCCCACCAATGTAAGACGATTTTTGGGACGTCTCAATTACATTTCGAGATTCATATTCCTCATGACCGCGACATGCGCGCCAATTTTCAAACTACTCAGAAAGAACCAAACCTGTATATGGAGAGAAGATTTCCAAAAGACTTTTGACAACATCAAAGAATATCTGCTAAATCCACCAAATATGTCTCCTCTAGTGGAAGGAAGACCATTGATCATCTACTTAACAGTCCTGGAAAATTCCATGGGTTGTGTGCTTGGCCATCAAGATGAAACAGAAAGAAAAGAGTCTTTCATTTATTACTTAAGCAAGAAGTTCACGGACTGTGAAACTTGATACACTATGCTCGAGAAAACTTGCTACGCTCTAGCTTGGGTAGCTAAACAGATCCGATTAAGTGCGTCTTTGAAAATCCTTCTTTAATGGGAAGGATTTCCCGTTGGCAGATGTTGTTATCAGAATGCGACATCGATTACCATGCTCAGAAAGTCGTCAAAGGAAGTGTTTTAGCCGATCATTTGGCTCACCAACCGATTGACAATCAGGAATCAATCAATTTCGACTTCCCAAACGAGGATGTCATGTACCTAAGAATGAAAGATTGCGATAAACCGCTACCAAACAAAGGGCCAGAGCTAGGATCCCAATGGGGATTAATATTTACGGGGCTGTCAACGCTTATGGAAATGGAATTGGGGAAATCATTATTACACCTCAGGGTACCCATATTCCTTTCACCGCCAGATTGGCATTCAAATGTATGAAGAATGAGGCTGAATATGAAGCTTGCATCATGGGTCTCGAAGAAGCTATCGACTTAAGGATAAGAAATTGGATATGTATAGAGACTTAGCCCTGGTTATAAATTAGATCAAAGGAGAGTGGAACACGCATCAACTTCGCACATCTGTCCGCACTTCAACAGGGACAACCCCTTTCTCTCTAGTATATGGCATTAAAGCAGTGCTCCCCATAGAAGTAGAGATCCCATCAATGAGGGTATTGATGGAAGCTAAGCTAACAGAAGCTGAATGGTGTCAAAGCCGATACAATGAACTGAACCTAATCGAAGAAAAGAGAATGATAACTTTCTGCCATGGTCAGTTATATCAGCAAAGATTAAAAAAAGCATTTGACAAAAAGGTCCGACCTCGTGTTTTCAGAGAAGGAGACCTCATGCTCAAGAAGATACAATTATTTCTTATTGATTCCAGAGGCAAATGGACTCCAAATTATGATAGCCCTTATGTTGTTAAGAAAGCCTTTTCAGGCGGTGCCTTGAGACTCGCAACCATGGATGGAGAGGAGTTTACTTACCCCACGAATATTGATGTAGTAAGGGTCTACCCCTCCTAAATAGGAAAGCATTACTATCTTGAACTAATGATACTTTTTATCCCTCGCATTGGTCGAGTCTCCACTTGTATTCCTCACCAGTCTGTGTGTCGTGTCTGTTTTGTCAGTATAAACATACATACATCAAGCATGATTGATTCATATTCATACATATGTTGCATTAATATCACTCTGGTCATTTTCATCCCTAAGTGATAAATGTCCTCCCACATATAAAGTTGTCAGTTCTTTCCTTGTTCGAAAATGTATCGTCTGAGCAATCTCTCCCCAATGTATTTCTGGATTGGAGACTATCCTCGACCACTTTGATAACTTGAACCTCTGAAAGGCAAGAAGACATTTGATAGACACCTTTGGAACATCACTCTTCACCATTGAAGATGATATTTTTCTTTCCCGGATTAAAGAAAATCCCCAGAGAAAGCCTCTTAACCAAAGACTCTTGGCAATACGACGGTTTCTCCCCGAAAGAAAAATTGTTTCAATGAAGTCATCAACACATCAAAATTGGATTACATCACATGGAATTTCTCTAAAAAGTCCTCGAAGGAAAGTATGATGTAACCTTACCAAGCAAAAAGAAGCCTCTCAAGAGACTCGTTTTCCCCAGTAGGTCGACAATTGGCATCTCCCACAAAGAAGTTTGCACACCCCTACAGTTTAGACAAATGGGTTTCCCCAGCAAGTTTGACATCAAATGGCGTCTCCCCATTAAAACTCGGCAAGATGTTTGATTAAGACTGCTACAAATAACATTCCTTGTCAAGGAAGGAACTCGACAAGAAGAATTGAGACCAGTTTCGTGGCTGAAGACCAGGATCGAGGGGAAGTTTATTTCAAGAAGAAACTGAGACCAGTTTCGTGGCTGAAGACCAGGATCGATGGGAAGTTTATTTCAAGAAGAAATTGAGACCAGTTCCGTGGCTAAAGACCAGGATCGAGGGGAAGTTTATTTCAACAAAAAAAAAAGAGGGAAACTGAGACCAGTTATGTGGCTGAAGACCGGGATCGAGGGGAAGTTTTATCTTTTTCTAAGTTTTGTTACTTAGCAAAAGAAGATGGACGAGCAAATCAACTACCATTCACAAACACAATCAAAATTTTGGGTATTCCGATATTTAATCCTCTTGTACCCTGAATCTTTGAATATCTTCGTCATTCACACCTTCGGGTCCAAGAAGATTAAATAGGGGCATCTGTCATACCCCAAATTTTGACCACCAAGATTTCCCATCATTGTGAAAATCATCATCACAATATGGATATACCATCATACCTCATCAATCTTCTCAAGGATTGTTAAGCATTCACTACAACAAAGAATTAGGGTTTTGAGCCCTCTCAGAGCACTCAGACAAAGGATCAATCAAGAATTGACATGATCTTCAACTTGTATAGCCTCTCAAACACCCATAAAGGATCAAGAGGTCTCCCACGTCAAGAATCAAGCACAAGGTTGCAACATTCCAACTGGATCAAGCCTCAAGATCGCCAGTGTCACCAAATTAGGGTTTTGGTCGACTAAGGCCTCTAGACGAAAATTTTGATCTAGGCATGAGCCAATACTTCAAAACATGACCCAAGAAGCTCAAAGGGACCTCATGGACCCAATCAAAGAGACAAAATAGCCTCAGGGGATGCATTCATCAAAAATCAGGAATTAGGGTTTCTTGACCTAATTCACCCCTAAGTTGACTTTAGGAGCAAGGCATGAGCCAAGACCTCAAGAAGTGTTTTGAAGACCTATAATACATCATATTGATCCATTTACAAAATTGGATTGATTCAAAGAACTTGGTTCATGAGCAATACAAAGATTCAAATTCATCTGGGCTAATTAGGGGTTCCTAATGAAAAAGTCAACTGTATCTTTGACTTTTGACCAAGACATGATCCCAAACCTTGGTACATGATTCAAGACCCTCTATAACACCTATGGAATCCATCCATTAGGTTTGTATTAGGTCAAGGACTTGATTTCATAGAGGATAACACAGTTTAGAATTCATCTGAAAAAAGGTCAACTGTGCCAAAAACCAAGTTTGACTTTTTGAATTTCTTGACAATCATGGCCTCCCTAAGTAAAAAACAATGTTAATTCATGGTCTGGATCATCATCCATCAAGAAAAATCCAGAAAAGTGAAGTTACTTGAAAAAGGGGCAACCTTAAGAAACTTAAAATTTTCTAAGTTATGGAAGAAAAGTGATTTGGTACCAACTTTGCAAGGTCATAACTTCCAAACCACAAGGCCTTTTTCTTCCATCCAAAGCTCAAATTAAAGCTCTCATTACATACTTCGAAATTTTCAACTACAAGAGATTCCAAATTGTAACACCTCAAAATTTGCCTCCTTGTTTTTAACGCTAACTGGCTTATGTTTCGTTTCATGCGCATTAGCATTTTTACATTTGCATGTTTCCTTGAGCATGGGATCAGGGTATTTTCTACAGCAGTTCAGGATGCTCTTAGCCAGTTCAATCTTTATCTGCATTCAAGCTCAAGCATTTAATTTCCAAAGTCTTTTTGAGCATTTATTTTGCTCACTAAGTGATTTGAAAGTCAAAAGCACCGGCAGTCCACTTTTGATCAGTATTTCAGCACCGAACAGTCGTTTTCAGCAATTTAATCGAGGCCCGGAAAATATTTTACAAAGTGCCCTCAAGTAGTAAGGTCCAAAGGCAAGTTTCAGAGGCATATTGTGGTTCAGAACAGGTGGAATCAAGTCCGTCTCCAATTTCCCTCCTTATGGCACCAAAGCAAAAATTCAAATTTTTACACTGGTAATCGATAAACGCATATTTGTTAATCGATTAACAATGCAAAAATTTGTGCAGATTGGTTCATTTTCAGCACTGCAGAATTTTCAATCACTTTAGGGATCATGTACATTGCTGGTGCATACTTGGGAAGGATCTAGAACAATTTCTTTTCATCATTTTCCCCCCAAATCTTCAATTTCCACTCCAATTCCACATTTCATTTCCTAACCCATTTTTCACCTCATTTTCCACTCACTCCAAACCTAAGCTCATTCCAAAGCTAGAGATTATTTAAACTCACTCATTCCAAACCAAAAAAAAAAACCTAGAATATTTTTCACTCTCCAATTTCAGAATTCTCTCAATTCTCTCACTCTTCCATTTCCAAAATCCATTTTCAACCTTCACTCAAAGCTCATCTTTGAAGATTATCAAGTTCTTCATTGGAACTTGATAATTCTTGAGCTAGAAACCTTCATCCTCACTTTATTCCATCATTTTGATTTGGAATTTCGTGTAGATCTGATCTGGAATTTTCAGAAGTGATTTTGGGAAAAGCTTTTAGAGTTTTTGGTGATTTAGTGCTTGGATCTTCATTTACCATTGCAAGAAGGTTGTAGATCTTGGATTTCACTACTTGATTCAACCAAATTCTGTTTACAACACTCACCAAAGCAAACCTCAGCTTTGTAGGTTGGTTAATTCTAGATCCAAACTCATTTTAGCTTAATTTGAGCTTATGCAATGTAGATCCATTGATTTCATGTGTTTTGGTGCTTTTGCTTGTTGTTGATCATGAATGTTGATGATGATTGAATTCGCATGAAGTTTAAATGTTGTTTATGAGCTTAATTTCTGTGCATTACTGATTTTATGATGTTTGGACTTGATCGGATAAGTGATTTTGCTGCTGGAAGTGATGTTTGAAAATCTGTTTTTGGTGTCACAGCAGTAGTAATCGATTAACGCATATGCGTTAACCGATTAGTAGTGTTAATTTTCACGTTTTTCTGAATTTTTTTTAACTGCTAATCGATTAACACATTGTTGCTAATCGATTACCACTGTGCTGATTTGTGATTTTTGACCGTTTTCAAGCATGTTTCGATCCCGTTTTGTTCGTAACCCTTATGGATTGATGTGATACATGTTTAATGAGTATTTTGATGCTGTTGTACCTCACACCTTTGCATATACACGATTTCTCGACACGCGATCGTTACACTTGTATGTTTGAATTATTCATGACTCTCATGTTGCTTGAATGTTCTTCCACATACCACTTGAGCTTGATGCTTGGTGATATTTGTTCTTACTGCTGAACCTAATTGAATACATGTTTGCATGTTGGATTTCACGACTTCATCGATTATGTCCATTTGCATGTTGATGCATTTTTTTTTCTTCCATTAATGTGTAGGATTCATGTTTATTTTCAATGACTTGTACCATGTTATTATATGATTTTTTTATCATGATCAATTGAATTACATGATGTGCTTGTTGCTTGCCATGCCATGCTTGTATAATGCTCAAAATGCGATGCATGATGTCCCATTTTCACATCTGAGTCCTTGCATAAGTGTTGTTATATGTGCTGCTTATTTTGACATGCTTGCTGCCTGCATCTTTTTACACCCATTTTCTTGCTGAATCATGTGCTGTTATAGGGTGTCTTGCTTACATGCTGTTTATTACTACTGAGTTTGTGTGTGTGTGCTGTTGTATGCTGTTGAGTTTGTGTTTTACATCCTCTTTTGCTCACTTTCTCCTCCCTTTGCTCAACTCATCATTTCCCCACGAGCCTCGAGACTTGTTTAAGTCTTAGACTCCTTCCCTTAGAGCTACCTAGTCCAACTTAATTTTTGATTAAGCTTGGAGTAGGATTAGCATTAGGTCTTAGGTAGTTGTTTCTCTCCTAAACCTCACTAACCCTAGGATATCCATGCATGATAACATTAGGACTCTTAGTTTCCCTTTAGAGTTTCCTTTGTGTCCTCTCTCTTCTTATCTCAAAACTTCTTCAAAACACATTATAAAAGTTAATGTGTATTGCGCTTGAGCCTTCTATGTGGGAAGTGGAGAACGAGGGGCTTCCTCTCATTCTTCTAGGATACTTAGTGTACGTCCTGTTGGGGACGATGCGCGAAGTATTCGTTCCTATGTTTAAGACTTTGGTGCAATGCAAGTTATGAACTAACTTAAAACACTTCTGTCTAAAAAACTCAAAACAAACAATAACGTCTTTCCTTCGGGAATTTTTTTCTCATCTCACTCACTCTCGGCGTTCGAACGTGCTTCTACTCGTTCTCTTGCAAGACGGTAACGCCTAAGTCTCGATTCAGCGAGCTGCAACACCTGAGCTAGAACGTAAGTCGTTCCCTAAAAAACACAATCCACCCCTAGGGAGGGGAACTACATCGCTCTGATTCTCATGATCCCGATGAGATACATAGGCAGTGGGGTAGGGCCCATGCGAGCACTTCTTCTATTTTCCCTACATTTGTTTCTTCGTTTCTTTCTGTTCTCGTTCTTTCCGCCGTTCCAGTAGCAGTGGAATTCCATTTGACAACACCCTTTGATGCAGACAACAAGCGTGGATCCCATCGAGTACGATCGACGTGTTGGGTGCTAACACCTTCTCTTCGCGTAACCGACTCCCGTACCCGTTCTCTTGGTCGCGTGAGACCTTGTTCTTTCCCTTCTTTCAGGTTGACGTAGTGTTTGCTTTCCCTCTCTTGGGATAAATACACTTTGCTGGCGACTCTGTGTCTTTTGCGCCACTCTCGCGTTTGTACCGTTGGATGCAAATCTTTCGGGAGCGACAGCTGGCGACTCTGCTGGGGACTTTGGTTGACCTACTGCTGGTCCTTCCCTTTAGCGAGTCGATCCTAGCGCTTGGTTGTTTGTTTTCTTTGGGTGTTTCTGTGGTGCTTTGCTTTGTTGTATATTACTGTATTGCTATATTTTTGCTTTATTGCTCTATTATTTTTACAGTTTTTGCTGCATTTTATTGCATTTCATCATTATTACTGGATATTACTGTGTTGTGCTAGCTGTGTTTCTCTGTTTGGCGGGTTGGGATGTTCTGAGAGATGAGCTCACTACCCAGGCTCGAGCATACACACAGGTTTTAGAGTGGATAGTCGTGACGCTTGCATGGGGGTGGCCATGTATTGTTGTTCATGAGACCCACAACCAGACGAGGTTCTATCAGGAGCTACCTGCTACTGTGCGTTGGTACAGGCCATTAGGTATTCTCTTGAGGGATTGTCGACTCTGGAGACCAGTCCCGAGGACTCAGTTGCGGCACTCCTCCCGAGGTGTGACAGCGGCAGACCACATTCTGTGGCAAACCCGTTGCACATTCTTGACCCGAGGACCCAATGCTGGGAACTTGCTGTAGGTTTTCCTTTTGTGAGAGAGAATCAGTGGAGGCACTCCTCGATTGGCGATAGTACTGTACCCCGAGGGATGAATGTACTATTGCTTCTCGACCTCAGTGCCAGAAGCTAATGACCTTTCGTCTTGGAGAATCAGTTAAGGCCTCCTCGATTGATGATGATGCCAAACTAGAGATGGTGAACGTATCATCATTTCTCGACCTGAGAGCCCGGGATACTGAACATCCTAGTACCCACATGTGAGAGGGGAGGGTTGTTTATAGGTTTGCAGGTAACCTTGACCTTCAACATACCCGGTATTTTGGATTTCCTATCAGTGTGGTTATTCTGGTATTTTGGTTTGTTCCAAGAGTTTGTACAGGGCCTTGAGATTGTCCAGCCAGTTCAGCGCAGAGGCTTGATGCCTTGATCCCTTGTTCTGCATTGCATTTCATTTTCTCCTCTGACATTCATGTTTGTGCATTTTCAGGTTGTATCTAGTCTTTTGATTCCAGTCAAAGGGCAGTATTAGGGATGGATGCTCCAAGGGGTAAGAAGGATATTATTATCTACAAGTTCCTCAAGCCGGCAATAGGTCCTCTCACTATCCTGAAGGGAATGGCGAGTCCTGATGTATTGAATGCTTTCGCAGAGAAGTACGGGTGGATTCTGTCTTTTGTCCGCAACATTGACGATTATGAGTTTCGAGGTCTTCATACTCTGATGCAGTTTTATGACCCTCCACTGAGATGTTTCTTGTTCCAGGATTACTTGCTGGTGCCTACTTTGGAAGAATATTCTTATATGCTAGGGATTGTTGTCCAGGAAGTTCCTCCCTTCTTTGGTTCAAAAGGAGAGCTGGATTGTGGGAAACTGGCCGGTGCTCTTTATTTGAGCAAGTCAGAGTTGGAAGCCAACCTTTCTACCAAAGGGAAGATCTGCGGTTTTAAGTTGGGGTATTTAACGAAGAAGGCTCAGAAAGCAGCAGAGGATAAAGACTGAATTGTGTTCAATGCACTGTTAGCTCTTTGTGTTTATGGCATTGTGTTGTTCCCCAATGAGCCTGATTTCGTTGATGAGGATGCTATCCGGATATTCATGATGAAGAATCCTATGCCAACCCTGTTGGGAGATCTCCATTATGCCCTTTACAACAGGAATGAAAAGAAGAGAGGGAGGATGGTTCATTGTTGCGCTCCATAGTTTTATAAATGGTTCGCAAGTTGTTTACCTCAATCTGATGCCTTTGTTGATTATAAGGATTCTCTAGAATGGAGTCAGCGCCTGATGGGATTGGTCAGTAAAGACATCGTGTGGATAAATCACGGATTACTTGGCAAAAACATCATTCACAATTGTGGTCGGTATCCTAATGTTCCTTTGATAGGGAGGAAGGGAGGTATTAATTATAACCCTTCTTTGGCTGTCAGACAGTTTGGTTACGATCTGGTAGGTCCACCTGTTAAGAGAGATGTGGAAGAATCATTGTATTTTCACTCATCGGAGGGATTAGAGGAGGCGCAGAGAGCCTCTGAGGCTTGGGGTAGTATCCTGGAGAGGCAAGGCCGTTCTGGGCAAACCTAACAATCAGGCTTTCCTTTGTTATGTGGAGTGGATAAAACAGAGAGTTAAGGAGTGTTACTTGCCTTTTGATCGAGCACCTATGCTGTACCCAGAAAGTGTGGAGGAAAGACTTATTGTGCCTATTGAAGAGTTCAACAAGCAACGGAAGTTGGTGCAAGAATTGAAAGCAGAGAATTCTGGTATGAGTAGACAGCTGCAAGGAGCTTTGCATGACAATTTAGAGCTGAAGTGGCAGGTCAAAGAGTCGACTGAGCGTCTGAAGAAGACAGAAAATGATCTGGATAGCAGAATTCAGTATTTCAAGAAGATCGGCATGGCAGCAGAGACCTCAAGCCAGACCACTAGGACAGCTAAGAAGCTTTTGGCAAAGACTGAAACTGAGCTTGATGTTTATCAGGAGATGTGGAGTGAGGTCCAAGTCGAAAACGAGGGATTAAACAAAGAGCTGCAAAAGGCGAAAGAAAAGGGGAAGTATTTCTTCAACAAGTGGAAAGAGTCCCAAAAGGAGATTGAAGAGCTCAAATTGCAAGCTGGAATCAAGAAGGTGAAACATGAAAGTAGCAACGCTGAAGAACAGATCACAACGCTGAACCAAGAGATTGCAAAGAGAAACAGGTTAATCAAAGGGCTAATCTCACGACCGACACATCCTGATACTTTGAATCTTCTGGAAGAAGTGGAGGCTAGTCTGTTTGGGGTAGAGTTATAGTTTGTCGTTTTGTTATGTGGTTACCATCAAGATTGTTGATGGAATCACCGTTGATTACATTTGACTTTGTTTGTATGAATTCCTTCATCTTGATAATAGAATGTTTGATTCAAATGTTTATGCCTTGGTGATTTTTATTCTGTGGTTTCATCCGGGGTATTTCTGGGTTTGGATTTATTTTCCGACATCGCATCTAATCCCTTGCCCGGTTGCTTGGAATGGAATCAAAGCAGAGATACCCTGGAAATGTTCAAATATGTTTGTTTGCATTTGCATTTGCATAATCATGATCATCTTTGCATTGCAGGTTATCTTGGTTTCTCTGGTTTTCTTATGCTCTCTCTTTTTTCTCAGTCAGGATTGATCATCCAACTCATCATTATTCTACCAGGCTTAATCAGAGTAGAGTAATGGACAAAGCTCTGGCAAATATGGTAGCGATGCAAGCTCGCATCGATCAGTTTATGGAGATGATGCAGGGTATGATGCAGAGTCAGAATGAATTCAGGACTCTTGTTCAGCCTTTGGTGTCACAGGTTGATGAGAACGGTATCTTACATGGTGGTCTTCTTAATCGTATTGTTCCTCTGGGCGGAGGTGGTGCTGGTAACAACATTCTTATTCTTGGTGCTGGTGGACAAGGTGGTATTCCTACGGTGGTTGGAGAGGGAAGTACTGTTCGGGCTATTCCAGGCCATCGTTTTGATGACCAACAGGATGATGTGTTCTCAGTCAGGAGTTTAGATGCTTCCCTTCCTGTGGTTAGTGATGAGAGGATCTGTTTGATTGAAGCTCAATTGAAGGGAGTGGTGAAACAGGATGATATGGGGATAGATTTGGACGACCTAGGGTTGGTCCCTGATATTGTTATTCCGCACAAGATCCAGATCCCTACCCTAGAGAAGTACAATGGTTCTACTTGCCCTAGAACTCACATCAAGGCTTATACCAGGAGGATGGCTGCTCACGCCAAGGACGAAAAGCTAATGATGCACTTTTTCCAAGACAGCCTATCTGGCGCGTCTCTGGAATGGTACATGGGACTGGAAAGCAGAGATGTTCGTACTTGGAGAGATTTAGCTGCTGCTTTTATCAGACATTACCAGTATAATACGGACATGGCTCCCAACAGAACTCAGCTATTGAGCATGTCTCAGAAGAATGATGAGAGCTTCAAAGTATACGCGCAAAGGTGGCGTGAATTGGCGGCTAGGGTGCAGCCACCAATGCTGGAGAAAGAGATGTTGGATATGTTCATGGACACACTGCCGAAGCACTATTTTGAGAAGCTCTTGCCCTGTTCTCTGGGCAAGTTTGTAGATGTGATTGCGATCGGGCAGAAGATAGAGGCCGGAATTAAGACTGGAAAGGTCTCTAGTGGTGATGGATCTTCCTCGGGACAGGGAAAGAAGTCGTTTGATAATTATAAGAAGAAAGGAGAGACCAACGCTGTATCGTCTTACAGGGGAAAGGGTAAACAGCGTCAGAATAACAATCAACAAGTAGCATCGGTAACCATCCCAGCAATGTTACCTCCACCACAACAACAGGGGAACAACGCTAATCAGGGTCAGGCTCCGCGTCAGTATCAACCAAGGTCTAAGCCGAACAGGCATTTTGATACTCCACCTCTACCTTATCCTCAGTTGTTTCAACATTTGCTACAGTTACAACTGGTACAGAAGTGAACTCTAGCTCCTCCCACCGGTAATCCACCTCCGGGTTATAACCCTAACGCCCACTGTGACTTTCACTCTGGGGCACCCGGACACTACATTGAGGACTGCAAAGCTTTTAAGCACACAGTTCAAGATCTTGTGGATTCCAAAGCTATCAACTTTGCCAATGATGGGCCCAATGTTGTGCAAAATCCGATGCCTAATCACAATGGACCGAGGGTAAATGCGATAATGGAGGAAGAGGAAGCTTTGAATTTGATCCTGGATGTTGAAGATCTGAAGACTCCGTTGGCTGTGGTCAAGAGCAGGTTGTTGAAAGGTGGTGTTTATCCGGGTTGTGGTGAGAACTGCTCCGAATGTTTGACAAGGGTTAATGGTTGTGACTCGTTGAAGAGGGGTATTCAGAATATGATTGATGAGGGCTGGTTACAGTTTAACAGAGGTAATCAGCGAGAAGGGGTTGTTAGTGAAAAGGTTGCCACTATCACTATTCCATTCAAAACAATTACTATTTCTGGTCCAGCAAGACCACCTCCAGTCATTATCACGAGGGCTGGACCCATTCCGTACGAGAGTTCTAAGGCCATTCCGTGGAATTACGGTGTAGAGGTGTTTGTCAATGGACAAAAGCAAGAGCTATTGAATGTTTCGCTAGTGGGTTCTAGTTCAGGGGTTAAAGCTGAGACCGATGCTGTCACTAGGAGTGGTAGAGTCTTTATTCCGTCTGAGGATCAAGGTGAGAGTTCGAAGCAAGACAGAGGTAAAAAGATAACGGATGAGTCTGTACAGAGGCAGGAAGCAAATAATTCTATGACAAATCCAGGTGGGGATACTTTCTCAGAAGATGCAGAGGAATTCATGAGATTGATCAGGAAAAGCGATTACAAAGTTGTTGATCAACTTCACCAAACTCCATCGAAGATTTCCATCTTATCTTTACTATTGTGCTCTGAGGCGCACCGAAATGCATTGCTGAGGGTTTTGAACATGGCTTATGTACCGCAGGAAATATCTGTCAATCAGTTAGAAGGGGTTGTGGCTCACGTGAATGCTGGTAATGGTTTGGGTTTCACCGATTTGGATTTGACTCCAGCAGGGAGGAATCACAACAACGCTCTGCACATTTCAGTGGAATGTTGTGGTTCTTTAATGTCGCATGTGTTAGTTGACACCAGGTCATCTTTGAATGTACTGCCGAAGAAATCTTTGATGAATTTAGATACTCGTGGGTTGATTTGTACGCCGAGTGACTTGGTGGTACGTGCTTTTGACGGCTCCAAGAGGTCGGTTTTTGGAGAGTTAGTTCTGCCGATCAAGGTGGGTCCTGAGACTTTTAACACCACCTTTTACATAATGGATATCCAGCCCGCCTATAGTTGTTTGTTGGGTCGCCCTTGGATCCATAGTGCTGGGGCAGTAACGTCTACTCTGCATCAGAAACTGAAGCATATGGTTGATGGGCACGTGGTGACAGTATGTGGAGAGGAAGATATATTGATCAGTCAGCTATCAACCTTCAAATACGTGGAAGTGGATGGTGAAATCCATGAGATGTTGTGCCAAGGGTTTGAAAAGGTGAAGATTTCTGAAGAAGTGGTCCAATCTGAGACTATTGAGCAGCCTGCGGTGGAAAATCAACCTGAGGGTTCCATGTCTTCGTTAAGGGACGCCAAAGCTGTGGTGGAGGCTGGCAGCTCACAAAGGTGGGGCCAGGTGGTGGAAGTCCAGAAAAAGAGGGATACTTATGGATTGGGTTACAAGCCATCCAGGAGAGATGAGGATCCTCCCAAATTCTATGGCCTGGTCCATTTCACTAGTGCTGGTGTTTTCTTCGATAGGGTCAATGCCATTGAGGATGAAGGAGATAGTGACTGTGATATGGATGAATGGATCCGTCCCTGTAACCCTAGACAGAGTTTAAGCAACTGGTCTTTCGAGAGAGTCATCCAAGTGACAGGCTTCGAGTAATTACTTTTGTTTTCCTCTTATGTTAATCATGCGCTCTGCCCAAGGCGTAGTGATTTTATTTGTAGGGCTTTAACTGTTGCATGTTTTTCTCTATCATTAATAAAGGACTTTTCACACTCAAATATTTTGATCTCTGTCTTTCTGTTTTTTGTTTTTATGCATTAAAAACCCACAGCAAAATGGCAATGTGTTTTCTTTTGTTGCATCATAATAAAACATCCCTCATAAATCATTGCAGGTCTTTTTGTTCAGATGACACCGATCATGACTCAGCTATAGCTCGGTATGACTTTGACAATCCAATCTATCAGGTTGAAGAAGAGGCTGACGAAGATTGTGAACTGCCCAAAGAATTGGCCAGATTGTTGAAGCAAGAGGAGAGAGTCATCCTACCTCATCAGGAGGAAGTTGAGATTGTAAATCTGGGAACCGAGGACGCCAGAAAGGAAGTAAGAGTAGGGGCTGCATTGGAAGACAGTGTCAAGGGAAAATTAATTGAAATGCTCCATGAGTATGTGGATATCTTCGCCTGGTCTTACCAAGACATGCCTGGGCTCGATACTGATATTGTCGTACACCGGCTACCACTCAAGGAAGGTTGTGCTCCAGTCAAGCAAAAGTTAAGAAGAACTAAACCGGAGATGTCTGTCAAAATCAAGGAAGAGGTTCAGAAACAGCTAGATGCCGATTTTCGTGCCGTGACAAATTATCCTCCACGGGTTGCTAACATCGTGCCTGTACCTAAGAAGGATGGGAAGGTACGAATGTGTGTTGATTACAGGGATTTGAATAGAGCAAGCCCAAAGGATGATTTCCCGCTCCCTCACATTGACGTGTTAGTTGACAATACTGCTCACTATTCTGTGTTTTCCTTCATGGATGGCTTCTCTGGGTATAACCAAATCAAAATGGCCCCAGAGGACATGGAGAAGACAACATTCATAACACCGTGGGGAACTTTCTGCTACAAAGTGATGCCCTTTGGATTGAAAAATGTAGGGGAAACTTACCAGCGGGCGATGGTGACTCTCTTTCATGATATGATTCACAAAGAGATTGAAGTCTATGTTGATGACATGATTGCAAAGTCACAGACGGAAGAAGAACATCTGGTGAATCTTCAGAAGCTATTTGAAAGGTTAAGGAAGTTCAGACTGAGGTTGAATCCAAAGAAGTGCACCTTTGGGGTGAGATCAGGAAAGTTGCTGGGGTTCATTGTTAGTGAGAAAGGTATCGAGGTTGATCCTGCAAAGGTAAAAGCCATACAAGAAATGATTGTACCGAGAGCAGAAAAAGAGGTTCGTGGTTTCTTGGGGAGATTAAACTACATTGCTAGGTTTATCTCGCACCTCACAGCCACGTGTGAACCAATCTTCAAATTGTTAAGGAAAGATCAAGCAGTCAGGTGGAATGAAAATTGTCACAAGGCGTTTGAAAAGATTAAAGAATACTTGCAGGAACCTCCGGTCCTTATACCTCCAGTGCCAGGGCGACCTTTGATTATGTATCTCACGGTTCTTGAGAATTCAATGGGTTGTGTGCTCGGTCAACAGGACGAGTCAGGTAGAAAAGAGCATGCCATCTACTATCTGAGTAAGAAGTTTACTGATTGCGAGTCGAGGTACTCGATGCTGGAGAAAACATGTTGTGCACTCGCTTGGGCCGCTAAGCGTTTGAGGCAGTATATGTTAAACCATACAACCCTGTTGATTTCGAAGATGGATCCGATCAAGTACGTGTTTGAAAAGCAAGCACTTTCTGTTAGAATAGCCCGTTGGCAGATGGTTCTGACAGAATACGATATCCAGTATGTTTCCCAAAAAGCCATTAAGGGAAGTGTTCTGTCAGAATATCTTGCTGAACAGCCAATTGAGGATTATCAACCGATGAGGTTTGAATTTCCGGATGAGCATATCATGTATCTGAAGATGAAGGATTGTGAAGAGCCTTTACCTGATGAGGGACCTTAAATTGGATCCCAATGGAAGTTGGTTTTTGATGGGGCTGTTAATTCATATGGTAACGGAATCGGGGCAGTCATTACAACGCCAAAAGGTTCTCATATACCTTTTACTGCCTGATTAGCGTTCATATGCACCAACAATGAGGCAGAGTATGAAGCATGCATTATGGGGTTAGAAGAAGCAATTGATTTGAGAATCAAGAACCTCGATGTTTATGGTGATTCTGCGTTGGTGGTTAATCAGATTACATGGGAATGGGATACTCGTCAAGCAAATCTTGTTCCATATAACAACTATGCCAGAAGGTTGTTACCTTTCTTTGACAGAGTAGACTTCCATCATATTCCCCGGATAGAGAATCAGATGGCTGATGCGTTGGCAACGTTATCATCAATGTATAAAGTGAATCTTTGGAATGAAGCTCCTTCAATCAGAATCATGCGCTTGGACAGGCCTGCTTTTGTATTCGCAGTTGAAGGGGTGTCAGATGGCAAGCCTTGGTATCATGACATTAAGGTCTTCTTGAAAAGTCAGGATTACCCAGCTGGGGCATCTTCCAAGGATAAAAAGACATTGAGGAGGTTGTCAGGAAACTTCTTTTTGAACAAAGACGATGTGTTGTACAAGAGAAACTTTGACATGGTCTTGTTACGTTGTGTTGATGAACATAAGGCAAGCCTGTTAATGGAAGAGGTTCACGAAGGTTCCTTTGGTACTTATGCTAATGGGCATGCTATGGCAAGAAAATTGTTGAGAGCGGGGTATTACTGGATGACTATGGAGTCTAATTGTTTCAAATACGCCCGGAAATGTCATAAATGCCAGATTTATGCTGACAAGGTGCACGTGCCGCCTACTCCTCTGAATGTCTTGTCGTTACCTGGGCCTTTTGCTATGTGGGGCATTGATATGATTGGAAAGATTGAGCCGACTGCTTCAAACGGGCATCGTTTCATTCTGGTTGCCATTGATTACTTCACGAAGTGGGTGGAAGCAGCCTCGTATGCCAACGTCACCAGACAAGTGGTAGCCCGGTTTATCAAGAAGGACATCATCTGCCGGTATGGAGTCCCGGAGAGAATCATTACTGATAATGGTTCAAATTTGAACAATAAGATGATGAAGGAGCTATGCCAGAGCTTTAAGATCGAGCATCACAATTCTTCTCCCTATCGTCCGAAGATGAATGAGGCTGTTGAAGCGGCTAATAAGAACATAAAGAAGATTGTGCAGAAGATGGTAGTGACATACAAAGACTGGCATGAGATGTTGCTTTACGCTTTGCATGGTTATCGTACTTCGGTACGCACATCAACTGGGGCAACTCCTTTCTCACTGGTGTATGGTATGGAAGCAGTCCTGCCATTAGAAGTTGAGATTCCTTCTTTGAGAATTCTGACGGACGTGAAGCTTGATGAAGCTGAGTGGGTGCGTTCTCGGCTGAATGAACTGAACCTCATTGAAGAGAAGAGATTGAGAGCCATTGCGCATGACCGGTTGTATCAGAGCAGGATGAAGAAAGCCTTTGATCAGAAAGTGCATCCTCGGTGTTTCCAAGCTGGTGAATTAGTTCTAAAAAGGATCATCCCTCCTCAAACAAATCACAGGGGCAAGTGGACTCCGAATTACGAAGGGCCATATGTAGTAAGACAGGTTTTCTCTGGTGGAGCCTTATTACTCTCGACTATGGATGTCGAAGATTTTACGTCCCCTGTGAACGCGGATGTAGTCAAAAAATACTTTGCATAAAAAAGACACGCTGAACATAAAAAGAAGGTTCAGGAAAAAATGGGGCATCCTGGCGAACCATAAAAAGAAAAGGTTCGGGCAAAAATTAGGGATAAAAAGGAAAAAATAAATAAACCCACAAGGTTGAAAACCTGAAAAGGCAACTTTGGCAAAAATGGGTATCCCGGTGGATTGAAAACCAGAAAAGGGCGATCCAGGCAAAAGTTAGGGATTTAAAAGCAAAGACTACGATCCGCGTTCGATCTGTGATTGCTGATCACACTTGGAAGATTCGAAGGAAAGGAATCAGTCCAGTTAGTCTCTTCGAAGGCCAAAGTATCTGCAGATAAACGAGTCATATGGGTTATAGCTGAGTCGAGTCATGGTGGATGTCTGTTCCCCACATTGCCGACATTTGTATTTTCTTTTGCTTTTTGCGCAATTACCTCTTTTCAGGAATTGCTTCCAGATGTAAATGCCTATTTACAAGCCAATTCATTCAATAAAGATTGGATTTCAGTCAAAGAGCTTTTGTTTTCTGTTTTATCTGTTTTGTTTGTGAAAATGTCCGATATTTTTGATAAAAACATTACATGCTAAAATGTTGAGCTCTGTGAAACAAGTTGGAAAACATTGGTAATTGCTTAGACGACAGTCACTATGGTGATAATCAAAGTAATTATTTTGCACGTAGACCTTTCTGTTGGTCTTGCAGGATGACAGGTGGGCTTCCCCAGTAGAGCTCTCCCCAGCTTTAAAGTAAGTTCGTCCTCAGCAGTTTATTACTCTTCCCCATCAGAGTACAGAGGATCATTTCCCCAGCTAAGGCTGTATTTGGTTTTTCTTTTAGCAGGCAGCCAGGGTTTGATGTTCCAGCATCCCCAGCAAGAGACTGACGGGACACTTTCTTTGGATAAAGATGTTATTTCCCCACAGAGTCTGAACACCCATTTTCCTTGACTAGTCAGGAAGTATGTTTACTCATCAGCAACGATGTGGTATGATCCCCCAACAGATGAATAAGCTTGATGGTATCCCCTAGCAGAGTTGATGTTGTCAATCATCATGCAGGCTAGCTAATAGTGGATGATATTCCCCAACAGGGTGAAGCTGCAGATGTCTCTCAGTAGCAGGTTGAGTTCAGTAACATCGCCAAGTAGGTTCAGTATTATTGACTTATTCCTCAGTATCTAGGACCATTTCCCTCAGCAGAGTATGGAGGAGTAATCCCCTAAGCGGAGTCGTTGAGGATCGTCACCCTCAGCAGGATATAAGAGGTTTGTCCCCCAGCCCGAGTGGTGGCTTGGCTCATCTTTCCTCAGCGGGTTATCCCCAAGCAGAGTTTGTTGGTGGCTGGAATACCCAACAGGTTTTGAACCCAGGTTCTAAAGTATTTAGTGATCCCCAGCGGAGGAATCTCTACTCTCAGTATCCATCCCCAACAGAGGGGGGTGTCACTTGGAGTTTCGTCTATCTCCAGCAGAAGTGGTGATTGTGATCTTCCCCAGCAGGGCGAAGTTTTCCTCGACAGGATTTCCTTGGTTTCAGTGGCAATTTAGTTTGCCGTCCCCAGCGGAGCTGCCTTGGTTTTCAGCATTTATTTTGCTGAGACACCTTCTTTGCATTGTATGAGCATTTTCTTTGCATGGCATCCTCCCAAATGCGTAGCATTTCCACTTCGTGTGGAGCATTACGACAAAATTCAAACATATGCATTCGAAGCATAAGCCAGGTTTGTTAGCCTTTGCCGGTTTCTTTCCCCAGCAGAAAGTAACGTGATTTAGGAGATGTTGTTTGACATTACACCGCAACCAGTGGATTCGTCCTTCTTGTTGATCTTTCTTATGCTTCCCCCCGCAGAGTTGTCTGTTTAGATTTCTCTTTTCCCTGGCGGAGTCATCTTTGTGGAGCTGTCAATTCTACATTTTGTTGCTTGAAAGTCTACCTTCGGCTTAGTCTTTCTTTGAAAGTCCACCTTCGGCTGGGTTTTTCTACCTTTTCGAGTTCGCCTTCGGCCGCTCTTACACTCGCTATTATCTTGATATCCCCAGGAAAGTCTACCTTCGGCTTAGTCTTTCTTTGAAAGTCCACTTGCGGCTTGGTCTTTCTTTTTGAGGCCACCTGCGGCATGGTCTCATAGTCTTTCTTTGAAAGTCCACCTGCGGCTTGGTCTTTCTTTGTGAGCCCACCTGCGGCATGGTCTCATATCCTTGTTTGAAAGTCTACCTTCGGCTTAGTCTTTCTTTGAAAGTCCACCTGCGGCTTGGTCTTTCTTTTTGAGCCCACCTGCGGCATGGTCTCATAGTCTTTCTTTGAAAGTCCACCTGCGGCTTGGTCTTTCTTTTTGAGCCCACCTGCGGCATGGTCTCATAGTCTTTCTTTGAAAGTCCACCTGCGGCTTGGTCTTTCTTTTGGAGCCCACCTGCGGCACGGTCTCATATCCTTTGTTTGAAAGTCTACCTTCAGCTTAGTCTTTCTTTGAAAGTCCACCTGCGGCTTGGTCTTTCTTTTTGAGCCCACCTGCGACATGGTCTCATAGTCTTTCTTTGAAAGTCCACCTGCGGCTTGGTCTTTCTTTGTGAGCCCACCTGCGGCATGGTCTCATATCCTTGTTTGAAAGTCTACCTTCGGCTTAGTCTTTCTTTGAAAGTCTACCTGCGGCTTGGTCTTTCTTTGTGAGCCCACCTACGGCATGGTCTCATATCCTTGTTTGAAAGTCTACCTTCGGCTTAGTCTTTCTTTGAAAGTCCACCTGCGGCTTGGTTTTTCTTTTTGAGCCCACCTGCGGCATGGTCTCATATCCTTGTTTGAAAGTCTACCTTCGGCTAAGTCTTTCTTTGAAAGTCCACCTGCGGCTTGGTCTTTCTTTTTGAGCCCACCTGCGGCATGGTCTCATATCCTTTGTTTGAAAGTCTACCTTCGGCTTAGTCTTTCTTTGAAAGTCCACCTGCGGCTTGGTCTTTCTTTTTGAGCCCACCTGCAGCATGATCTCATATCCTTGTTTGAAAGTCTACCTTCGGCTTAGTCTTTCTTTGAAAGTCCACCTGCGGCCTGGTCTTTCGTTTTGAGCCCACCTGCGGCATGGTCTCATATCCTTTGTTTGAAAGTCTACCTTGGGCTTAGTCTTTCTTTGAAAGTCCACATGCGGCCTGGTCTTTCTTTTTGAGCCCACGTGCGGCATGGTCTCTTATCCTTTATATCCCCCAGTGTAGTCCACCTGCGGTTGGTCTACCCTTTTTGAGTTCGTCTGCGACCATCCTCGTAAACAACTCTTTTTTTTCATCACCCCCACAAGTTGCAAATTTACAGGTTCTTTTGGTATTCAATCTCCCTGTATCCCGATGGTCCGAAAGCCGTTGCTTCTATGCCATCGGATCCAAGAAGTTTGAATAGGGGCAGCTGTAACACCTCAAAATTTGCCTCCTTGTTTTTAACGCTAAGTGGCTTATGTTTCGTTTCATGCGCATTAGCATTTTTGCATTTGCATGTTTCCTTGAGCATGGGATCAGGGCATTTTCTACAGCAGTTCAGGATGTTCTCAGCCAGTTCAATCTTTATCTGCATTCAAGCTCAAGCATTTAATTTTCAAATTCTTTTTGAGCATTTATTTTGTTCACTAAGTGATTTGAAAGTCAAAAGCACCGGCAGTCCACTTTTGATCAGTATTTCAGCACCAAACAGTCGTTTTCAGCAATTTAATCGAGGCCCGGAAAATATTTTACAAAGTGCCCTCAAGTAGTAAGGTCCAAAGGCAAGTTTCAGAGGCATATTATGGTTCAGAACAGGTGGAATCAAGTCCGTCTCCAATTTCCCTCCTTATGGCGCCAAAGCAAAAATTCAAATTTTTACACTGGTAATCGATTAATGCATATCTGTTAATCGATTAACAGTGCAAAAATTTGCGCAGATTGGTTCATTTTCAGCACTGCAGAATTTTCAATCACTTTAGGGATCATGTGCATTGCTGGTGCATACTTGGGAAGGATCTAGAACAATTTCTTTTCATCATTTTCCCCCCAAATCTTCAATTTCCACTCCAATTCCACATTTCATTTCCTAACCCATTTTTCACCTCATTTTCCACTCACTCCAATCCTAAGCTCATTCCAAAGCTAGAGATTATTTAAACTCACTCATTCCAAACCAAAAAAAAAAACTAGATCATTTTTCACTCTCCAATTTCAGAATTCTCTCAATTCTCTCACTCTTCCATTTCCAAAATCCATTTTCAACCTTCACTCAAAGCTCATCTTTGAAGATTATCAAGTTCTTCATTGGAACTTGATAATTCTTGAGCTAGAAACCTTCATCCTCACTTCATTCCATCATTTTGATTTGGAATTTCGTGTAGATCTGATCTGGAATTTTCAGAAGTGATTTTGGGAAAAGCTTTTAGAGTTTTTGGTGATTTAGTGCTTGGATCTTCATTTACCATTGCAAGAAGGTTGTAGATCTTGGATTTCACTACTTGATTCAACCAAATTCTGTTTACAACACTCACCAAAGCAAACCTCGGCTTTGTAGGTTGGTTAATTCTAGATCCAAACTCATTTTAGCTTAATTTGAGCTTATGCAATGTAGATCCATTGATTTCATGTGTTTTGGTGCTTTTGCTTGTTGTTGATCATGAATGTTGATGATGATTGAATTCACATGAAGTTTAAATGTTGTTTATGAGCTTAATTTTCGTGCATTACTGATTTTATGATGTTTGGACTTGATCGGATAAGTGATTTTGCTGCTGGAAGTGATGTTTGAAAATCTGTTTTTGGTGTCACAGCAGTAGTAATCGATTAACGCATATGCGCTAACCGATTAGCAGTGTTAATTTTCACGTTTTTCTGAATTTTTTTTAACGGCTAATCGATTAACACATTGTTGCTAATCGATTACCACTGTGTTGATTTGTGATTTTTGAGCGTTTTCAAGCATGTTTCGATCCCGTTTTGTTCGTAACCCTTATGGATTGATGTGATACATGTTTAATGAGTATTTTGATGCTGTTGCACCTCACACCTTTGCATGTACACGATTTCTCGACACGCGATCGTTACACTTGTATGTTTGAATTATTCATGACTCTCATGTTGCTTGAATGTTCTTGCACATACCACTTGAGCTTGATGCTTGGTGATATTTGTTCTTGCTGCTGAACCTAATTGAATACATGTTTGCATGTTGGATTTCACGACTTCATCGATTATGTCCATTTGCATGTTGATGCATTTTTTTTTCTTCCATTAATGTGTAGGATCATGTTTGTTTTCAATGACTTGTACCATGTTATTATATGATATTTTTATCATGGTCAATTGAATTACATGATGTGCTTGTTGCTTGCCATGCCATGCTTGTATAATCCTCAAAATGCGATGCATGTTGTCCCATTTTCACATCTGAGTCCTTGCATAAGTGTTGTTATATGTGCTGCTTATTTTGACATGCTTGCTGCCTACATCTTTTTACACCCATTTTCTTGCTGAATCATGTGCTGTTATAGGCTGTCTTGCTTACATTCTATTTATTACTGCTGAGTTTGTGTGTGTGTACTGTTGTATGCTGCTGAGTTTGTGTTTTGCATCCTCTTTTGCTCACTTTATCCTCCCTTTGCTCAACTCATCATTTCCCCACGAGCCTCGAGACTTGTTTAAGTCTTAGACTCCTTCCCTTAGAGCTACCTAGTCCAACTTAATTTTTGATTAAGCTTGGAGTAGGATTAGCATTAGGTCTTAGGTAGTTGTTTCTCTCCTAAACCTCACTAACCCTAGGATCTCCATGCATGATAACATTAGGACTCTTAGTTTCCCTTTAGAGTTTCCTTTGCGTCCTCTCTCTTCTCATCTCAAAACTTCTTCAAAACACATAATAAAAGTTAACGTGTATTGCGCTTGAGCCTTCTATGTGGGAAGTGGAGAACGAGGGGCTTCCTCTCATTCTTCTAGGATACTTAGTGTACGTCCTGTTGGGGACGATGCGCGAAGTATTCGTTCCTATGTTTAAGACTTTGGTGCAATGCAAGTTATGAACTAACTTAAAACACTTCTGTCTAAAAAACTCAAAACAAACAATAACGTCTTTCCTTCGGGAATTTTTTTCTCATCTCACTCACTCTCGGCGTTCGAACGTGCTTCTACTCGTTCTCTTGCAAGACGGTAACGCCTAAGTCTCGATTCAGTGAGCTGCAACACCTGAGCTAGAACGTAACCCGTTCCCTAAAAAACACAATCGACCCCTAGGGAGGGGAACTACGTCGCTCTGATTCTCATGCTCCCGATGAGATACGTAGGTAGTGGGGTAGGGCCCATGTGAGCACTTCTTCTATTTTACCTACATTTGTTTCTTCGTTTCTTTCTATTCTCGTTCTTTCCGCCGTTCCAGTAGCAGTGGAATTCCAGTTGACAACACCCTTTGATGCAGTTAACAAGCGTGGATCCCATCGAGTACGATGGACGTGTTGGGTGCTAACACCTTCCCTTCACGTAACCGACTCCCGTACCCGTTCTCTTGGTCGCGTGAGACCTTGTTATTTCCCTTCTTTCAGGTTTACGCAGTGTTTCCTTTCCTCTCTTGGGATAAATACACTTTGCTGGTGACTCTGTGTCTTTTGCGCCACTCTCGCGTTTGTACCGTTGGATGCGAATCTTTCGGGAGCGACACAAATCCTCATGGATTTTGAGTTATAGATTAATCAAAATCACATAAAAACATGAAAATGAACACTTTTTCCAACACTTAGTAAAAAATTTGGACCTAATCTGTCTTGAATTTTCACCTACTTTGAGGCCATTTTTCATTATGATCCATGTTGATTCAAGACCAATGTTGGACATCAAGTTGAAGTATGTTATTAGGGCTTTCCAAAAAGTACAAGATCTCATCCTAAATCCACTTGAGTAGGGAGTTACAAGGCTTGAAACATGGCCTAAAAACCTGATTTTTCAAGATAACATGAAAACCAAACTTGTGCCACACGATTTTTCCCTTCAAATCTTCTCACTTTGCCAACTTTGTCATCTTCCAAAAGCACAAAATATCTGATGAATCACTTGGTTCATGATCAATGGGGCAAGGAATTCAATTTGGCATGTGAAAACCATCATGACATGAAGTTTGAAATTCAACTTTGGCAAGGTAACATCAATGTAATGCATTGAGGTGTCATGAATCAGATCACAACACTCCAAGCCAGTCAAGATTTTAATCCAAACTCTGAGCCTTCAAACCTGCAAAGATTAATGGAGTCAAGATAAGAAGAGTTGACTTGGCACTTTTGAATTATCCAAGTCAATGGCTACAAGCTACTGCCATGATCAGCCTCCAAACACTATTGCTTCTAAAGCAAACTTCCTCTACTATAAATAGAGGTCATATGTGACTGATTAAACCACCCCAAAACCTCTGAATTCATGTTTTCCTTCAAATCACATTCTTAAAACCAGATTTTTCTTCTTCTTCAAGTCACTATCGAATTTTCAATTTGAGAGGAATTCAACACAAACTAGCCATGCCAACACCTCACATACATCATATATGAGTGATCCATAACATTAAAACATGTATGGAACATCAGAATCACAAAGTCACCCCCTTATTTGCTAAAGCTTTTTGGCCTACTTGCAGTTGAGGTACCACAACAAGTTCCAGGCTGTTTCAATCCATTCCAAGCCTTCAAACACATTAATTAAGGTCCATTAAAGCTTTCCAGATCATTACACAACATCTGTAACACCTCCAACATAGAATTTGAATTATTCTTGCCAGAGGTAAGTCTGACACTCTCAAACTCTATAATCCATGCATCATAAATGTGTTTTCAAGTTACCAACATGTTTCTGCACTTATGTAGTGATTCCCCTCAATCAATTACTTTGTAGCTTTCGTGTATAATATTTCATAGTGTTCTTGCAGAAATTAGGGTTCTTGAGTTCATCACTTGATTTCTCACTCCACACTTAATATAAATGCAATTAATTTATATGACTGAAATCCTTGTTAAAAAACACACAACTTTCATGTTTACAAAAGTCATTTTCATTGAGTAATCAGAGAGATATCAGAGGTTTTGCATTTGGCTAGGGCGGGTACACACGAGGAAGAAGATGGCCTTGGCGCCATTTTCAAATATTTGAATTTTTGAATATTTGATATTTTTATTAAATAATTTCAAAATTAATTTCTCTTCCATTTTTAATCAATTTTTAGTGGTTCTTTTTTTAAAAAGTCACAAAAATGTTAAATTATTTTATTCTACAAAAAATCACATTAATATTATTTATTTAATATAGTTTATTTTTTGTATTTTATTTCATTTTATTTGTTTTTAAACATTTTTAAATGAAATTCTCAACTTGATTTTTCAAAACCAATTGGATTTCAAGCTTTCATGTGATTCAACATGATTTTTCAAAATATTTTCTAAAGTTGACAACTTTTTTTTGATATATTTGATATTTTGTATCATTTTATACTTAAATTCCTTTAAAAAATATATATTTTTTAATTAAAATTAGGGTTTCTCTTAATTTTAATTTTTCAAACTTCTTTTCAAAACATTTTTGGGTCTCTTTGTAGAGTGTAAGTCCCATCCCTTTGTAAATAATTGATTTTTGGGCCTCAGTCATTGCATAAGTCCCGAAACAATTTTAAAAATCTCGGCGCGATCGCCATTTTTAAAACAATTTTCATCTGGGCATACCCTTGAGTTGTAAGTCCCATCTTTCTTCTTTTCAAACATTTTTGGGCCTCTAATAGAGTGTAAGACCCATCTTGTAAAATACAATAATTTGGGCCTCAGTTATTGTATAAGTCCCGATACGATTTTCAAAATAACGGTGCGATCACTGTTTTTCATCTAGGCATCTCCTTGAGTTGTAAGCCACAACTCTTGTATAAAAATAATCTTTTTGGGGCTCTAATAGAGTGTAAGACCCATCCTTTGTACATAAATAATTTTTGGGCCTCAGTCATTGTATAAGTCCCTCTGTGGTTTTTAAAATCACGGCGTGATCGTCGCCTTTTCAAATAAGTCATCAAGGCCTCTCCTTGAGCTATAAGCCCCAAACAAATCTTTTTTTTAACAACTGTCTTTTAATTCAAATTCAAATTCAACGTGTTTTCAAAACTTTCTTCAATTTTTTGAAACCCTGAAAGTAGGAATACAGTTGTAGTAAATACTATATATCACATTATGCTTGGGAAGTCCCCATATCTATTTCAATGCTTATTTCTTATATATATATATATATATATATATATATATATATATTTGTGCATATCTTGCTTAGAGTTCCCCCAACAGTTAGGTCTAAGTTTAGAAAAAACCAGAGGTTACTTTCAACATAGTCAAAACTAGTTCCCCATAGGAAATTCCTGATACAGTCTTGCCTCCTCTTGGGCTTATACAATATAGAACAGAGAAAGGCATTATTCTCGGTGAAACTTTTCTCAAGACTGTCCAAACTTAGAAGTAATGTGTACAAGAAATTCATTTACCCAAATAGGACTAATTCCCGGTGAAACGTCTTTTGAATTTTTTCAAACCCTAGAAGGGTTTAGGAAAGAAATGACTTATTCCCAGAGAAACCTTTCTTGAACTTTTCCTTGGTTTGGACCCACAGGTTTCCTAAAAGCATCCCCGACCTCCTATTGGGCTTAGTACAAGGACCCACAGGCTTCTTAAAAGTTCTATAGCCTCCTCTTGGGCTTAGTACAAGGACCCAAAGGCCTCCTACAGGTATAGGACAGAAATTAGTCATCTCTACTAGTTCAATCCTTAAGAGAGTCAAGAATTCCAAAACATCAGACCAATCTAGGGTTGATCCTCATCCATAAAAACACCAGCTTCCTCTTGGGCATCATACAAAGATCTCTCTCTACAACTAGAGCCCGCCAATTCGTGATAGACTTGGACAGTCTCAACCTCCTCTTGGGCATCATACAAATATCACTCCCTAGCTAAGAGTCAATCTCTTCATACAAATAGACTTGGAAAGTCTCATCTCCTCTCACAGAAACCCTTAAGTTTCTTGAAAGCACAGGAAAAACCCAGATCAGGCTATCAATACATAAATCTCCAGCAGAGTTAAAACCTTCATAAGTTTTCAAACTCACCTTTAAACCCCTTTGACTCCCAACAAGGTTTAAACATTTACCTTAAAAATCCCCAGACAAGGTCAATTTACCATCAATAAATCCCCAAGAAGACTAGGGCATCCTAGCCCCTGATACTCTAACTCTTCTCTGATTCTCAGAAAGAGTAATCCCTTTGGATTCCCCACTATAATTTAGACCTACTTCTGGATTTCCACATATCCTCAGCAAGAGATAGCCTCCTCTTAGGCTTCATATAAGAATTTTCCCCAGTCAGCCTCAATCCTGGGCTTTGTACAAGACAGATAAATTTTCCCCAGTGGAGTCATTTCTCATTCAGCCTCAATCTTGGGCTTTGTACAAGACAGATAAAACCCTCTCCAGTAGAGTCAGTTTCCTTCATCTTCAACCTCAGGCTTTGATCAAGGCACACAAAATCAACATCCCCTCAGATGAGACCATAAGTCCTCTCTGCAGGAGGATATTTCTTCTATAGATCACATCTCCTAAACAAACAATCAAAACTCTTCTGCCAGATAATTGTTGTAAGTGGCACACTTGTTGATTCTAAATCCAAGCTGGAGTCCTTCCCTTATCCTGGCTAAACTCATCTTTCATCTAATTGCTGTAAGTGGCAAGCCTTTGGATTATTTACATCCAAGCCAATGTCCCTCTCTTAGCGTGAAAGATTCATAAGGAAAAAGTGGCATTGCTCTACACTGAGTTAAAGCTTTCCTCCTTCATGACATCCCTTTTATAAAGGAAATTATGGCATTGCTGGATTCACATATCCCAGTTAAAGTAATTCCCCTTATAACCAATTACCCAACATTTTGTGCTGAATAGGTGAGATATTCTCCCTTTAGAGATGACAAACTCTCTCTCACTCACCCTTTTAGCTTCAATCTTGGGATTTGAACAAAACACAAATACTCATATAGCTTCAATATTGGGCTTTGAACAAGACACCAAACATTTCCTCCTCCCATAGAATAGGGGGAACTACGATTGCTCCGATTTCCCAGTTTTCTTTATGGAATACATAGGCATAAGATTGCGAAATCTTAGCGAGCACACAAATAAAAAACCTTTAGGTCCAGTACCTTACCAAAAACAACAGAAAACCCTGAAACCAAAAAAAAACATTCTCTCAATTCTCCCAAAAGAAAATTTTCCCAAGCCACAACAGTTAAACACAAGAAAGCATTTCAAATTAACAAAGAAACATGCAATAAAAAGTCTATGGATAACCATATATACACCCGGTGTTAATAGCTTCCCTTTGTATAACCGGACCCCGAACCCCCAATCTCTTAGCATTTGTTAAAGAAAACATTTGCGTGCAAGGTTAGTTTTAGATATCTTCCCTTTCCATTCCAGCTTCATACGATAAATAAGAAATCAGAAAGTAGCACCCAATTCCAACCATTGCGGTAAGGTGGTCGCGTCACCGACAAAAATCGCACGCTATAGTGAGGTATTTGTTTGGCTTATATGGATGTCTGTATGGTCTGGGAGCATGTTGTTCGCGTGCAGCTCCTTGAGCATGCTCCTTCCTCATGCTTGACACCTCTTCTTTGATTTTTGTCTTTTCATTATCATCCTGGGCTCTTTTCTCTTAGTTACTCTCTTCTCCTTTAATGTAACCTTTGACCCGGGTATTGATCTCGTCCATGCTGATAGCCGGCTTCTAAGCCAATGACTCGCTGAATCGCCCGGCTCGCAATCCATGTTGAAAAGCCTCCACAAACAACTCCTGATTCGGATAAGATACTTTGAGGGTTTCCTCATTGAACCGAGCCAAGTATTCACGTAGTGGTTCCTCCTGCTTCTGTCAAACACTGAACAATGCAGTCGTGGATACTCTAGCGTGTGATTTTTGCCGGTGACGCGACCACCTCAATGGTTGGAATTGGGTACTACTTTCTAATTTATTATTTATCCCATGAAGCTGGAAAGGAAAGGGAAGATATCTAAAACTAACCTTGCACGCAAATGTTTTCTTTAACAAATGCTAAGATATTGGGGGTTTGGGGTCAGGTTATACAAAGGGAAGCTATTAACACCCAGTGTATATATGGCTATCCATAGACTTTTTATTGCATATTTCTCTGCTAATTTGAATTGCTTTCTTGTGTTTAACTACTGTGGATTGGGAAAATTTCTATTTTTGGGAGAATTGAGAGAGTGTTTTTGTTGTGTTTGGGTTTTCTGTTATTTTTGAGAAGGTACTGAACCTAAAGTTTTTTATTTGTGTGGTCGCTAAGATTTCGCAATCTTATGCCTACGTATTCCCGTAAAGAGATTTGGGAAATCAGAGCAATCGTAGTTCCTCCTATTCTATGGGAGGAGGAATATTTGGTGTCTTGTTCAAAGCCCAAGATTGAAGTTGTTTGAATAATTGTGTCTTGTTCAAAGCCCAAGATTGAAGCTAAAAGGGTGACTGAGAGATAATTTGTCATCTCTAAAGGGAGAAAATCTCACAAATTCATCACAAATGTTGAGAAATTGATTATAAAGGAGATTACTTTAACTGGGATGTGTGAAATATCCAACAATGCCATAATTTCCTTTATAAGGATGATGTAATGAAGGAAGAAACTTTAACTTTGTGTAGAGCAATGCCATTTTTCCGTATGAATCTTTCATGCTAAGAAAAGGACATTGGCTTGGATGTAAATAATCCAGAGGTTTGCCACTTACAGCAGTTAGATGAAAGACAAATTTTAACTAGGATAAATGAGGGACTCCAGCTTGGATTTTGAATCAACAAGTGTGCCACTTACAACAATTATCTGAAAAATGGTTTTGATTGTTTGTTTTTAAATGTGATGTATAGAGGAAATGTCTTCCTACAGGGAGGGCTCATGGTCTCATCTGAGGGGATGTTGTTTTTTGTGTGCCTTGATCAAAGCCCAAGGTTGAAGCTAAAAGAAACTGACTCTACTGAGGAGGGTATTTATCTGTCTTGTACAAAGCCCAAGATTGAGGCTGAAAGAGGACTAACTACACTGGGGGAGAGTTTATCTGTCTTGTACAAAACCTAAGATTGAGGCTTGTCATACCCCAAATTTTGACCACCAAGATTTCACATCATTGTGAAAATCATCACCACAATATAGATGTACGATCATGCCTCATCAATCTCCCAAAGATAGTTGAGCATCTACCACATATCAAGAATTAGGGTTTCAAGTCCTCCCCGAACACTTAGACAAAAGATCAATCAAGAAATGACATGATCTTCAACTTGTCTAACCTCTTAAAACATCCACAAAGGATCAAGAGGAATCTCACATAAAAAATCAAGCACAAAGTTGTGGCATTCCAAGTGGTTTGAGCCTCGAAACACCCGATGACGCCAAATTAGGGTTTTGGACGACTGGGACCTCCAGAGTGAGATTTTCACAAGGACATGAGCCACAACTTCAAAACATGGCTTAATATGATCAAAATGACCCTAGGGATCCATTTTCAAAGTTCAATCACCCCCAGAGGATGCATTCCTAAAAAATCAGGAATTAGGGTTTTACGCGTCGAACCGCTCCGGGGCCAAAAGTCAAAACAAGACTTTTTTTGGAAAAAATGATCCTTATGATTCATATTTTCATAAAATATGATTTATAATGTCATTTGAATAAAAATTGATCAAGAAATCAAGATAACTTGTAAAAGGGGTAACCTTGAAAAATTGAGAATTTTTCTAAGTTACTAAGTTTGAATGGTTTTGGTACCAACTTCAAAGGATCATAACTTCTGATCTAGGCAACCATTTTGAGTGATCCAAAGTCGGATTTGTAGGTCTTGTTACACTCTACAAAAGCTTCAACTACCTCAAATGCTAATTCTTCATGGATTTTAAGTTATGGAGTGATCAAAATGACAAAAATGACAAAAATGAAGACAATGACACTTTTTCAACACTAAGTGAAAATCTACCTAAGTTACCAACCTTGGACATCAAAATTCATGGGGTTTTTTCAGTTGGATTCAAATAGTTTCAATACCAACTATGATCACACATGTGTTGTACTATATGAGGGCTTTTTAAAAAGCACAAGAGATTTCCATAACTCCATCTAAGCAAGGAGATATGAATCCCTCAAAACCACCATTTCAAACTGTCTTGTACAAGGCAGAATTTAACATTTTGCTCGATTTGGCAAAATCAAACAAATTCAAGCCTTGTCATCCACTTGGACACCTCAGAGGATAACATCAAAGGGGAATGATCTGATCCACAAGCCTCCCAAGTCCAAGAATCTACATGTAGCCATAACAAACCTAAAAAGGCTAAAAAGTGCCAAGACTCCAATTTTGTTTCAATACATTCAATGGATGCATCAAGGTGGCATTAACTGAGGCAAACTTAACTAAATGAGTCAAGCCTTATCCCTGAATCAGAAGACTCATAGCATGTGCCCTAACCTCATGTTAATGGCTAGAGGAGACTTGAGATTCCTTTATGCTACAATTGGCCACAGACCTGCTGCAGCTGCCATTCACTATTGCTTGCAAAACAAACTTACGCTACTATAAATAGAGCTCATTTGTGATCAGTTTGAGTACACCAAAGCACCCAAACTGATGCTTTACTCAAAATCTCTCTTTCACTCCAAAAATGCCTTCTTTTACAAGTCACCACTGAGTTTTTGAGTTAGAGAGCAATTCCACCACAACTCATGATCCAAACACATCCAATGTATCATATCTAAGTTGCTCAAACACTCACTTTTGATCTGAAACACCAAAATCAAAAAGTCAACTTCCAAAACCTTAAATTTTGACTTTTTTGCATTTTTCAAGCCATGTCTTAATTCAGTCACTTTCAAAATCAACACAAAGCCTCAAACACACTCCAAATATCATCCTTAAACTATCCCAACTGGTTCCCCTCAACTGGAACACCATTTGAGTGAGTTACCATTTTGGTCACTTTTGCCCCTTTTGCAAGAAAGAGCCAATTCTTGCTCCTGAGGATTCCAGCTAGTTCTGATAATCCTAAAAGCTTCTAAGGGATCAATCAAGAGTTTTTAAAGCATTGGATCACTTCTGGCACAAGGATTCTGACAGATAACACTAGGAGCTTCAAGAGGTAAGTTTATCACAACTTGAATTCTTTGAATCATGCATTGCTTTGATGTCCATTGATCATGGACATCTCATACATGTTATATATGTTGTGTTTGAACCAATTTGCCAGGCTATTGTTGCGTGTGTAATGAGATAGCATAGAACATGCAAATCTAGGCTTATTTTGAAACCACTATCGGGTTTTAAAATAGGGACATCTTTAGAAAAATCTAAAAGCACCATTGGATTCCTCATGAAATTCTAGGCAGGATACAACTAAATTTTGTCAAAATCCATAGAGAATTGAGGAAGTTAGAGCCTTCATGCAAATCCACCAAAACTTGCTTTTTTGCCTCTTCCAGGCCTAAAAACCAAGTCACCCTTATATGCACAAGGGGTGGTTTTGATACACGGATGTATCACCACCCCAGGGGTAGCGCGCATGTGTGTTTGGCTGGATGGTCGCGGGTTCAACACCCACCACTTGAGAGAGTGTAAGACCCATCCCTTGTAAATATAAAACCTTTTTGGGCCTCAGTTATTGTATAAGTCCCACTGTGTTTTCTAAAACCGCGGAGCGATCGTCGCCTTCTAAAAATCATTTTGGGTCTACCCTTTGTGTTGTAAGTCCTATTTATTTTCTAAAATAACTTCTTGGGCCTCTTAAAAGAGTGTAAGACCCACCCCTTTTGTACATAAATAAATTTGTGCCTCAGTCATCATGTAAGACCCGATACAATTTTCAAAACAATGGTGCAATCACTGTTATTTGTAGGCCTCTACTTGAGTTATAAGCCCCACCTCTTGTACAAAAATAACTTTTTGGGCCTCTCTTTGAGTTGTAAGACCCATCCCTTTGTAAATAAACAATTCTTTGGGCCTCTCCTTGAGTTGTAAGCCCCAATCTCTGTAAAACAACTTCCCCTTTTGATTTAGGTTCAAATTCATAGTTGTTATCAAAACTTTCTTTAATTTCTTGAACAACTAACCATACAGTTGTTACAATGGAAGCTTGCTCACCTGTAAGTTTTTAAACAGTTTTCTTTTAAATATTTGCACATATATATATATATTTGTTTGTGCTAGAAGCTTGCTCAGTTGTAAGTCCTCCTACTCTCTTTTACATACAGTATATATTTCATCAGTACACATATGCCTGTATATTATCTTCTTAGAGTTTTCCCCGACAATTAGGTTTAGAATTAGATAAAGCCAGTGGTTGCTCTTTTCAACAAAGTCAAAACTAGTTCCCCATAGGATTTCTAGATACAGCCTTGCCTCCTCTTGGGCTTATACAATATGGAACAAAGAGAAAGGCATTATTCTCGGTGAAACTTTTCTCAGACTGTCACTATTATAAATCTGTCAAAGAAATTCAATTCCCTAGAGAGGAATTATTCTCGGTGAAACCTCTCTTGAATTTCTTCAAACCCTAGAACAGTTCACTAAAGGAATTATTCTCGGTGAAACCGTTCTTGAACTTTTCTTAGGTTTGGACCCACAAGCTTCCTAAAACCATTCCCAGCCTCCTCTTGGGCTTTGTACAAGGACCCTCCAGCTTCTTAGAAGTTCTCATGCCTCTTCTTGGGCTTAGTACAAGGACCCGAGATCTCTTAAAGGTATAGGACAGAACCTAGTCATCCTTTGTTAGAGCAGTCTTTCTAAAAGAGTCCAGCCTCAGACCAATCTAGGGTTGATTCTCATCCCTTAAAACATCTGCCTCTTCTTGGGCATTGTACAAAGATAAACCCTTTCATACTAGTAGACTTGGATAGTCTCATTTCCTTTTGGATCTCAAAGACATTCTCAAGTTCCTTACAAACACCGGAGAAACCCTGATTATCTAATCAATCTCCAGCTGAGTTAAAACCCCCATAGGTTCTATAACTCTTCACTCTTAAAATTCCCCAGCTAGGGTCATCTTACCATTAATCTAACACTAGCCAAAATCAGAACCTCAAGGCATCTGATATTTGAACTCTTCTTTCCCCAGCATGAGTTGATTCCCCATTTTGGACCTGCCTCGGGATTCCAATAATACTCAGCAGAAGTCAGCCTCCTCTTAGGCTTTGTATAATGACTTTCCCTCAGCGGATTCAACCTCAATCTTGGGCTTTGTACAAGACAGCAAAGTACTCTCTTGTTGAGTTAATCTTCTTTCAATCACCTTTCAGTACCCTTTTGTTGAGTAAAAAACACTCTTTTGTTGAGTAAAAAACACTCTTTTGTAGAGTAAAAAAACACTCTCTTGTTGAGTCAAAACACTTTCTTGTTGAGCCAAATAAAAAACACTCTCTTGTTGAGTCAAATAAAAACACTCTCTTGTTGAGTCATATAAAAAACACTCTCTTATTTAGTCAAATAAAAACACTCTTTTGTTCAGTATAAATACTCTCTTGTTGAGTCAAAAGCACTCTCTTGTTGAGTCAGATAAAAACACTCTCTTGATGAGTCAGATAAAAAACACTCTTTTGTTGAGTTAGTCTCCCTTTAGCCTTAATCTTGGGCTTTGTACAAGACACCTGAAATATCCTCAGTACTCTCTTGTTGAGTCAATCATCTCTTTTTTTAGCCTCAATCTTGGGCTTTGTACAAGACACATATAAAATTTCTCCAGCAAAGTCAAATCTTTCTAATCTCCTCTTAAGCTCTGTATAAATATCTCCCCAGCGGAATCGATTCCTCCCAACCTTCTTTTAGGCTTTGTGAATTAATCTCCCTGAGCAGAGTCAATTTATTTTTATCCTCAATCTTGGGCTTTGTACAAGACAGATAAAGATTACTCTCCCCTAGAGTCAGTTTTCTTTTTAGACTCAATCTTGGGCTTTATACAAGACAAATAAAAACATTCCCAATGGAATCAATGTCCAGCCTCCTCTTAGGCTTTGTATAAAGAAATCCTCAAAAGAGTCAGTCTTTTTTCCGCCTCAATCTTGGGCTTTGTACAAGATAGATATAAAACTCCCTAGTAGAGTCAACCTTTTAGCTTCAACCTTGGGCTTTGATCAAGGCACATAAAACCAAAATCCCCTCATAGGAAATCAAAACCTCTCTGTAGGAAGACATTTCTCTATACATCACATCACAAAATAGAAAAATCAAACAAACCTTAATCCCAGATAACTGCTGTAAGTGGAACACTTGTTGATTCGAACATCCAAGCTATAGTCTATCTCTTATCCTGGTAAACTTCCTCTTTCATCTAATTGTTTACATCCATGCCACTGTCCCTCTCTTAGCATGAAAGATTCCTAAGGAAAAATGGTATTGCTCTATACTGAGCTAAAGTTTCTTCCTTCAGGACAAATCTCTCATTAAAGGAATTTATGGCATTACTGGATTCTCATATTCCAGTTAAAGTAATCCTCCTTTATAATCAGTCACCCAACAATTGTGATAAACAGATAAGATGTCTCCCTTTTGAGATGATAAATTCTCTCATAGTCAAACCTTTTAGCTTCAATCTTGGGCTTTGAACAAGACACAAATACTCCCTTTAGCTTCAATCTTGGGCTTTGAACAAGACACCAAACATCTTTCCTCCCACAGAATAGGAGGGAACTACGATTGTTCTAATTTCCCTGTTTATTTTTAACGAGAATACGTAGGCATAAGATTGCGAAATCTTAGCAAGCACACCAAATCAAAAACCTTAGGTCCAGTACCTTCACACATCAATAAAAAAGTTTAGGTTTCATACCTTGCCAAAAACATCGGAACAAGCCCAAAATCAACAAAAACTCTCTCTCAACACTCCCAAGGAGAAACTTTCCTAATTGACAAACAAACACCAGAAAGTAGAAACCATTAAATAGAAACAGTATAATTGCTAATGATTTATGGATAACCACATATAGAATGCGAGTGATGTCGCATTTGGAAAGTTTGAGAGAAACCTAAGATAAGAGGTGGCAAAGACGAGGAAACTTGTAGGGAGTGAATCCCAGACAAGCGAACCTGGTAGACCACCAAATCAGGTGAGGGCCCGTAGGATTCAGCCTGCTGAACACGATCGTTGTGAAAGCAGAGTTTTCCTAATGCGGCGCCTGTGATCCTGAAGATTTAGTAGGCTTTAACCTTATGACCACATGGTAGTGCGGTGACTATCGGGAATAGTTATCACGCGATACTACACTCAAATGAGATTACCCTAGGATGCTACAGCTCGCTCGGGTGAACTAGCTTGCTGTTGATATCTCTAGGGTGGTCAATGATTTTGGGAACCTTAGAATCCATTATGTAGGTACAAAAATTGACCAGAATACAACCTTTGGGGATGGGTAGAGCCATGACTCCATGCTCGTGATGCTGAACCCTTAAACCCATGTTTTTTCTAGGTTTTTGTGTGCTGCATTCATGCATTCATCTAAAAAACTTTTAAACAAAGAAAAAATCTTCTCTTTTTATCTCTCCTTTTTTTCAAATTAAACTAAAACAATAATTGCAAATATCAGAGAGAGATTGCATTATGGATTTCGGTAGAAGGAAGACGCACAAGTACACCTTCAAGACTCCGAAGCTAGAGGATTTAAGGGGGCTGGCAAGGATGATTACCAACCCTGATGCTTTCAGAGCTAAGCACGGAGGACTGTTGTCTTTGTTATGGGTCCACGTGTTGAAGGAATCCTGTCTACGCTCATTCAGTTCTACGATCCGGTTTATCACTACTTCACATTCCTGGATTACTAACTCGCACCAACGTTAGAAGAGTACTCTAATCTGACTGATTTACCCATCACTGATCGAGCTCCTTTTTCTGGATTGGAAGAAATTCCAAAGAATCAGGTTATTTCAAGAGCCATTTATTTGGACGAGTCAGAAGTTCGGACTCACATGACCATCAAAGCAGGAATCCAGGGCTTACCATCTAAATTCCTGGTAGAGAAAGCCTTGTACTTTGCCAATATAGGGAATGTAATCGCTTTCGAGGACATCTTTGTTTTGCTCGCGTACGGGTTATTTCTTTTTCCCAACATAGACAACTTCGTTGATGCCAACCCTGTTAAGATATTTCTTATTGGAAACCCCGTACCAACCCTGCTCGCAGACGCTTATCATTATGTACACTTAAGGAACCTGTACAGCGGAGGAATGATCACCTGCTGTGTACCCTTACCCTACAAATAGTTCATCTCCTATTTACTCAAGTCTGCTGCTCTTTGGGACACAAGAGTACTCTATGTTGGTCGCAAAGGATTATGTCTCTTACCAACTTTGACATAGATTGGTATGATAGGATTTATGAGGGAATGGAGGTCATCGACAGTTGTGGGAATTTCCCTAATGTACCCCTTATTGGAACTAAAGGAGGAATCAACTATCATCCAGTTTTAGTTCGCCGCCAACTCGGATACCCGATGAAGCATATCCCGCATAATGTTCATCTGGAAGGTCTTTTCTTCAAGGAAGGGGAAAATGACAGGGCACTAAAGAAGGAAATAGTGCATGCATGGCAACATGTTCATAATAAAGGAAGAGAGTCTCTAGGAAGGCCTAATTGTACCTCCATGGAGCCCTATCTCCACTGGGTGCAAACTAGAGCTCTCAAGATGAGGATGCCTTACCCTCGCCAAGAAGTTTTTCTATTAAAGGAATCTGTCCTTTACTTCATGTCTGACACGGAGAAACTCCAGGTAGCTCTCAACAAAGTTCAACGTGAGAAGAGCTCTTGGAAAAATAAGTACCGAATCCTCAATGTGGAGTGTACCAAGATTCAGGAACTAATAAAAGAAAAGGATACTCTGATTAAGATATTAGAACATCATGCTGTAGAGAATCAAGAAGATCGAAGAAGTCTGCTTGCTCCTTTCACCTGGAAAAGGAATGAAACCCGATAATGGCTGAAGAGCCCCGGTCAAAGAAAAGGAAAGTACCAGAACTAACATCTGAGCTCTCTTCAGAAAAGACTCAGGATATTCAAGCTTAGCTATTTTCCTTACAACACATTGTAGAATATTGTATTTCCCTTTCTGCAATCTTTTGAATTCAATAAAACGGGTATTCCCCACTATATGATATTTGCAATCTATTTATTCATCATTCTCACATAACACGTCTTCTTATCTTCGAATCTCACGTTTGCGTCACGATTCTAGAGTCAAATTATCTCACTCATACAATACTCGAGCCAATCGACAAAAGAAAATGGACGATCTCGAGGAAGAGAACAGAGAGCTAAGAGAAGAAATCGATGCCCTAAAGGAAAGTTTGGAAAAACTTCACAATGACATGCCATCCCTGGCAGCAGCCCAGGAGCAGTGGCAACAAAAGACTGTAATCTCGGAGATTACATCTACGCCTATAAGGGAGACACAGAAGAATCATCCTCGGTACAACATGCCTAAGGGTCGGCCCTGGGGCACGCCTCTCAACTTCATCCCTGAAGGATACATTCCGTCGGTCACTGAAGACCAAGGAACTGCAGCAGGAATCACTGGGCCTGAAGGTTACAAACTTCGGGAAAGTGAAGACGCAGGGTTAACGACAACAACTCCTGAGGGTTACAAACTTCAGGATACTGAAGTTTCAAGAGACACCGTAGTAATGTCTATACCACAACCAGTGGTACACACTGTCCCAAAAGGATAGACTCCGCAAGCCATCCCTGGTAGAAACCAAGACGTCTACGAAAGGATGAATGAGTTCCAAGAATAATTCTTGGAAATGCAGAAGGAACTGCATGCTATTTGCGGTCAAGACTTATTCAGAAAAGACGCCACCGAACTCTATTTGGTCCCTAATGTAAGGATTCCGCATAAAATCAAGGTTCCTGACTTTGAAAAATACAAAGTAAACTCTTGCCCTCAAAGTCATTTGGTGATGTACGCTCGAAAGATGTCAACTCAGATAGAAAATCAACAGCTATTGATCCATTATTTCCAAGACAGTTTAACCGGTGCCGCACTCAAGTGGTACATGGGTTTAAACCGCACCAAGATCAGTACTTTCAGAGATCTTGGGGTAGCCTTCGTTCAATAGTATAAATACAGCCTGGACATGGCACCAGATAGGGATCAACTTAGAGCGATGTCACAGAAGGACAAAGAAACTTTCAAAGAATATGCTCAGAGATGGCGTGAAATTGCCGCTCAGATTTTTCCCCCTCTTAAGGAAAAAGAGATGACAAAGATCTTCTTAAAAACCTTGAGCTCATTCTACTACGAACGAATGGTTGCAAGTGCGCCCAGTAACTTTACTGAAATGGTAAACATGGGAGTACCCCATGAGGAAGCAGTCAGAGAAGGACAATTAGTCAAAGGTGCAGAGCCATCAAGCAGTACTAAGATATATGGTAGTGATTTCTAAAAGAATAAAGAGCAAGATATTAGGAATATCTCTCTAGGAAAGCAAAGGAGAAGGTATTAACCAGTAGCAGCAGTAACTCCCTCTATCATCCCTGCGCCGGCTCTGACTTATTGACCTAAGGTTGCTCTGAGCCAACCAAGTCAGCAACAGTATCAGCAAAGAACACAACATCCTCTTCAGCAAGCTCGTCCACAGTACAACAACAACAATCGTACGACACAACCATCAGGGTTTGACCCTATACCGATGTTATATGCAGAACTATTTCCACTTCTACTGGCCAAGGGGCACGTCCAAACCAGGTCTCCTCTTGCAGTACCAGAAAATTTGCCTTTTTTGTTCAAAGAGGATCAAACTTGCCCTTACCATCAAGGAGGATCGGGGCACAACATTGAGAACTGTATCAGTTTCAAGTCTGATGTACAAAATCTTGTCAAAAACGGGGTCCTATCTTTCAAAGATACTAATCCAAATGTTCAGACGAACCCGTTGCCACAACATGAAAAGACTGCAGTGAATTTGGTAGAGGAAGAATTTAGCTGCAGTTATCAAATTCACGATGTACTCCTATTGGAAACTAATCTGGTCAGGATGCATCGTAGACAGAGCGGGTATGGTCATGTACCACCTCACAATTATCACCAGTGTGATATATGCTCAAAGAATAATCAAGGGTGTTCCGTAGTGCAATCAGCTCTACAAGAACAGATGGATTTATGTTGGATCCAAGATCACCGAATCCGTGAAGTCAACATGGCTCATACAAATTCCAACATTATTTAGAACCACGACATCCGTGCGATGAACGTCTACTTAGTAGCAATGCACTCAAGGCAAAGTCAATATCATAATCTGCCACAACATGATTATAACGCATGTCTGATCTGCTCAACAAATAATCAGGGAAGCTCTTTTGTACAAGAGGCCCTCCAACGTCAGATGGATCTTGGATGGATTCAGGATTACCCTGATAGAAGTCCCTATTAGGTTAATATGATTCAGATCTTTGACATACGCTTGATGAATACCAGTCTGGTAGAATTACATGCTAAGCAAGTCAGGCTCGGCTTTCTGGCTTCACATGATTATCAAGACTGTGAACAATGTCGTGAAGACAATCAAGGATGTACGCTTCTCCAAAGAACCCTTCAACACTTGATGGACCACTGGTGGCTTCCAATATACTGGACAAAGCTACATAGCTGATCAGTATGACTGGCGGGAATTCTAGTATGCATCAAGTTCAGGATGTCCGCTCTATAGAAACAGATCTAGTAATGTTGCACTGCATACAAAGCGGGTGTGGCCGGGTGCCACTCCACAACTACAAGCGTTGTAGAGTTTGTTCAGAGAACAACCAAGGATGCTACCTCGTACGAGCAGATCTGTAAAGATAGTTGGATCATAAAGAAATTCGACCATGTTCAAGTGCTGAGTCAACCAACGGGATACCAGACTATTTTCTTGATCAAAGAAAAGAAGTTGTTGTAATCTCCAATCATAGAGATACCAAATATGTTTGTGACATAATCCCTCTACTCGATGAATCAAGAATTCCTCTGAACAGTAGAAAAGGTCCTAACCAGGAAAAGATTGAAGTTGCTTACAACGGTCAAAAAAATAAAAAAGCTCTTGTGGTTATCTACTTTCCAGGTACAATACCATACGAATCAGATAAGGATATCCCTTACAAGTACGGTGCAACAACCATCGAAAATGGAAAGGAAACTCCATTACCCTCCGTCGTAAACATCACCGACATCAGTCGAGTCACACGGAGTGACCGAATTTTCAACAGAGGAGTGGGAGAACCTGCCAAAGAAAAGGAACCTCAAACAGAAGTTCCTAATCCACCATAAAGTCAATTTACAAAGGACAGCGATGAGATGCTGAGACTCATCCAGAGGAGTGAGTACAACATTGTGGACTAACTGTTGCAAACTCCATCTAAAATCTCTATGTTGTCTCTTCTACTTAGTTCTGAGGTTCACAGGGAAGCTCTGCAGAAAGTCTTGGGCCAAGCTTTCGTAGAACAAGATGTGACGGTAAAATAATTTGACAACATCATCTCCAACATCACTTCCTGCAACAACTTAGGATTCAGTGATGAAGAACTGCCGAAAGAGGGAAAAAATCACAACATGGTGCTTAACATTACAGTCAACTGCCAAGATGATGCTCTAGCCAGCGTACTGGTGGAAACAGGATCAGCTCTGAATGTTATGCCGAAATCCACTCTGATACGACTATCATTTCAAGGATCTCCAATGAGAGGGAGCGAAGTTATCGTCAAAGCCTTCGATGGATCCAGAAAATAGTTATCTGCAAAGTCGATCTTCCCATAACCATTGGTGTAACACCCCACTTTCCCTTTTTTTAAAATTATATATATAAATACAAAAAATCTCAGAGTTTTAAACCAACAGTGGAGTGTCACCTGATAAAAACCTACAACGAAGCCTGAAATACTTCATTTGTCTCTTTTCTCACAGATAAGTTAAAACAGCGGAATAAAAAGTTTTATCCAAAATCACGGCATTTCGCCAACAGAAACAAAACCCACATAAACTCGTGGTTCACAATGTTTTAAAATGTATAATGATACGTAACAAAATCCAATAGAAGAATAACAACTGATAAAATCCCTATTATCCCGTGTTACATATCAGAGCGACCCTAAGACTCGATCAGGCAACACGCACTCCGTGCACTACTCAAGTACCTGGATTATCTGTACTTTCCAAGAAGCACAGACACAAGAAATAACAAAGGGGTGAGAACTACATTCAATAATTAACGGTGTATAATACATGTTAAGGAGTAGTAATCACACATTCACACATAATTAATCACCATCACGACACACTTGTCCCTTTTAATCATAATTCAATAAAACACATAGTAATGCAATGTCAATGTGACTCAATGACACAATACAATGCGACTCCAAGCCTATGACACAATGCACGTGGTACCACCACATCATGGTTCATTCAATCGAACCCGATTCCTAATAGAATCCAGATAAATCGCATACACTCCACTGACAAGTGATTTATCTCCTGGTACCACCCACCTTGGTTCGTTCAATCGAACCTGATTCCCAAATGGAATCCGGAGAAATCACATACACTCCCACTGCGCAGTGATCTATCTCCATCACGACTCCCCATTAGAGCCCGGAAAAGACTAGGCACCCATCATGGATTCCCACCTAGCTGTCTCCACCAGACACATCATGAAATGCATGACTCAAATGATGCACAAAACATAAGTACAATAACAATTATACCTCTTCACGATCCCCTAGATCACCCGTGAGATACATACTCACCGTAATACACAATAGTATTACCACACATGTCCAATGAATTCTATGTAATACATACATAACAAGAATTATACACCAAATACATGTATAACCATCAGTTATACATCTACACGATCCTCCTGATCACACGTGCGTCACACTAGCACCATAATTCACCATGGAATTACTACACATGTATCACAATATCATTACACACAAAAATATATACATGCGATATTATTATCCAGCATGATACACGATCCTCATTGATCTCACGTGAGTCATACACTCACCGTAATTCCCACTGGAATTACCCACCTGCACCAATACAGTTATCACATATACAACAATCCATTACTTTGCATTTATTAGTCATTAATGAAGTAATCCACACAAAAATACCGTTTATCATATTTCCTAGTATCACTAGATTCCCATGTTCTTATATACATATATATGTCCTCACTAGCTCTCCATTGAAGCGTTTAAACATGTTAAACATAATTCATACACACTTTAAGGCATACAAGACATTACTATCCTCTACCAAGCATCCTTAGTTAAATCATGGTCTCAAATTACCATTTCCTATCACGTCACATAAATCGTCACTCCCGGGTCCCCTCCAATTTATCAAATCGGGTATTGAAATCAATACTTTTCACTTGTATCACGTAGGATATCTTCACAGCTTTCTAACGGCTATCATTATGCCGCATTCGGACTTATGATCCAAAAGATATGGATTTCAACATATCACATAACATTATTCCCATTCATTTCCCACTAAATAATTTATCCCACATCATACCCTTAATTTCCACTTTTTATCGGGTAGAGGGTCTTCCTAACTTTCCAATGATACCAAGAACTTTTCGATCCTAGTTACGGATCAAAAGTTATGAAGGAAACAAAACGAGACAATCTGCCTGGTTCGCTAGGCGAATCCCCAGCGAGCGTTCACTTCCGTTCGCTAAGCGAAACTCAATAAACATAACCAAAATGACACAAAGTTCGCTAGGCGAACACCGGCGAACCTTCGCCTTTCCTTTCGCTGCAGGGTTCGCTCGATAACGTTCGTTTTCCCTTCGCCCCGGTTCGCTAGGCGAACCATGCGAAACCCAGAAATTTCCAGCTTCGTACAGCAGATCCTTTGGGTCAATTTCCTCATCCCAAACACAACCAAAGTCACAAATAAGCATTAATAGATGATTACCCATAGATATCGATCATATAACCCGATTTATAACACAATTTATCCGTTCGATTCTTCGATTTTGCAAGAAAACTCATTTTCCTCAAATTCCAACCAAAATCAACCCAAACAATCACATACATATACATATATAATCGAGATATAATCGAAACTTCTCACCCTTACCTCGACTTTGGGACTGGATGCTTTTCTATTTTCCTTTTCCCTTCTCTCTTTCTCTCCTTTTCTTCCTCTTCCTCTATCTTTTCTCTCTTACTAACAAATATATATATATATATATATATATATATATATATATGTATAATCCAATATTATATAATATAATCTGATAGGGTAAAACATCTTCAATTGATATTTTGTCATCTCACCCAATTGATCAATTATTAGAATTACCTTAAAATACTCTCTTGAACTAATAATTTATTAATTCATCTCTTTAGTAAAATAATTGATCTCTTCAAAGTTCTCCAGTTGCTTTATTGATCCCAATCCGTTAAGGACACCAGCCTCTGCGCTTAACTAAACACACCCTAAACAGGCCAAACAAATAAAAATAACACACTACGATTAACTAAATTAAAATGGGGTGTTACAATTGGTCCTCACACTTTCCAAGTCACTTTCCAGGTCATGGACATCCGGGCAGCCTACAACTTTTTATTAGGAAGACCTTGGATACACGAAGCTGGGGCAGTGTAATACCCCAAATTTTGACCACTAAGTTTCCCATCATTGTGCAAATCATTATCACAATATGGATGAACCATCATGCCTCATCAATCTCCTCAAGGAATTATTGAGCATTGACTGCAATCATAACTAGGGTTTCAAGCCCTCTCTGAGCCTTAGACAAGAGATCAATCAAGGAATGACTTGATCCATAAACTTGTCTAAATTCTCAAGCATCAACAATGGATCAAAAGGACTCCCACTTCAAGGATTAAGCACAATGATGCTCCCTTCAAGGTGGATCAAGCCTCCATATCGACTGTGTCGCCAAATTAGGGTTTTGATCGCCCAGGGCCTCCAGATGAAAAATTTCATCGGGGCATAAGCCAATGATCCAAAACCTAACCTAATATACTTCATGGGACCTCATGAACCCAATCATCAAGTCAATTTTGCCTCAGGGGATGCATACATCAAAAATCAGGAATTAGGGTTTCTTGACCTAATTCACCCCTAAGTTGACTTTTGGGACAAATCATGAGCCAAGACCTCAAGACATGATTTGAAGGTCTTTGATATACCATATTGATCCATTTGGAACAATGGATTAATCCAAGAAGCTTGAGCAACAAGTTTCAATTTCATCTGCACCACAATTAGGGTTTCGCGAGAAAAGTCAACTGTAACTTTGACTTCTGACCTGGACATGCTCCCAAACCCTAATACATGATTCAATATACCCTATGACACCCTTGGAACATGTTCATCAAGTTTGATTTAGGTCAAGGACATGATTTCCTGAAGAATTGCGCAGTTTGGAATTCATCTGATAAAAAGTCAACTGTGCACAAAAAGTCAACTTTGACTTTTTGAGATTTTTCACCAAAATGGTTTTTTAACCCTAAAATGATGTTAATGTATGATTTGAATCATCATTCATTAAGAAAAATCAAGAAAAGTGAGATAACTTGTAAAAGGGGTAACCATAAAAACTTAGAAATTTTTCTAAGTTAAAATTAAAGTAGCTAGGGTACCAACTTTGGAGGACCATAACTCCTAAACCACAAGGCCAATTTTTTTCCATCCAAAGCTTGATTTGTAGACCTCATTATCATCTACAAAAGCTTCAACTACAAGTCATTCCAATTCATTAAGGATTTTGAGTTATGGAGTGATCAAAGTGGCTGAAAAGTGAAAATATCACTTTTTCCAACACTTAGTGAAATTTTCACTAAGTCAGAATTTGCCTTCACTTTTTGCCAAATGTAGAGGGATTTTTCACTTGGAATCAAAAGAGATCAAAACCAAACTTGTTCAAACAGTTGTTGTATCATGTAAGAGCTTTCCAAAATGGCCAAGAACATTGCCAAATTCAACTTACACCATGAGATACAACATTGGCAAGTTGCCTTGCTGAAATCTGTCAAAGCAAGGCAGAATTTGCATTTTGGCTCGATTTGCCAAAATCAGCCAATTTCAATAGTTCCTATCCACTTGGACACCTCTGAGGATTGAATCCAAAGGGGACAATCACTGAGCCAAGCCTCCAAGGTCCAAGGAACAAGGAATAGCATGTTGAACCTAGAGTTGCCAAAATAGGGACAAGACTCCAAATTTGGAATGAAGCATTCAATGGAACCATCAAGGTGGCATGGACTGAGCCATTCTCATCTGAAATCAGTCAAGACTTATCCAAGACCAAGGGAACCACAGCTCTGAGCCCTAACCTCTAGTCAATGGCTAGTGGAGACTTGATTTCTCATTGGACAACATTGGCCAAACCTACTTACCAGCTGCCATTCACTATTGCAGCCAAAACAAACTTGCTCTACTATAAATAGAGCTCAATTGTGTTCAGTTTGAGTACACCAAAGCCATCAAACAGATGCTTTCCTCAAAATCTCTTCTTTCACTCCAATTTTTCCTTCAAAGGCAAGTCACTATCGGGTTTTAGGTTTGAGAGCAATTCCCATCAAACCAATCACTCACACACCTCACATACATCATATAGAAGGGATCCAAACACTCAAACAACATCTGGAACACTGATTTCACAAAATCACCAGCTGGTTGCTCAAGGTTTTAACAAAGTTGCAGCTGAGGTACCACAGAGTGATCCAGCCCATTTCAATCAACTCCAAGCATTCAAACACACTCCATATGGTGTAGGGAAGCTGTTCAGATCATCATAACTCATCTGTAACACCTCTAACCCAGAATTTGATTTGCTCTTGCTGTCACGACTTGGAGGTAAGCACATACTTGGTCATCTCTCAATCTATGCATATTTCCTCGCACAATAATTTGGCCATATGTTCATAATCATGCATGGAATGTTTTCCCTCAATTAATTGCATTGTTTGAATCGCGTATCAAAAATCCCAGCCGTCATGCAGAAATTAGGGTTCTTGAGGATTCTTCTTGATTTCTTGTTGTATGTTTAATTTAAATGAAATTAAAGTACATAGACATGATCGTGAGGTTGAAACGAGTTGATTGGTATGTGGATTACATGATATGATTAAGTATTCAGTGAGATTGGATAGAAAATGCAAATCTGAGAATCCCAGAACGCACGCGTGTTCTTCAGCTTGTTCTTGGCGCTATTTTTCCAAATTTGAATATTTGAATTTTGTGATTTTGTTTAATTGATTCAAAAATTAATTTCTCTCTGAGTTTTAATGATTTTGAGTTGATTCTTTTTTTGATAATTCACAAAAATGTTAAAATATTTTATTTTGCCAAAACATCCCAAAAATATTATTTATTTCATATGATTGATATTTTTGCAAAGAATTAATATTTTAATTGTTTTTAACATTTGAAATATTATTTCCACAATGATTTTGCAACTTTTGATGCTTTCTAATTATTTTGTAGGTCAATACTTAATTTTTGAAGCATTAATCCAAGATCACAATTTGTTTCCCATGTGTTAAACAATTTTTGATCAATTTAATTGAATTTTTATTCAATTAAATACATTTTTTGGAAATAAATTAGGGTTTTGGATTAATTCAACCCTCATAAATCATTTTCAAAAACACTTTGGGCCTCTTGAGAGAGTGTAAGACCCACACTCCCCTTGTACAAAAACTTTTTGGGCCTCACTCATTGTATAAGTCCCTCTGTACAAGTTAAACGGCACGATCGTCGTTTGTTTAAAAATAAACCATCTGGGCCTCTCCTTGAGCTATAAGACCCATTCAAAACTATTTGGGCCTCTATTAGAGTGTAAGACCCAACCCCCTTTTAACCAAAATCATTTTTGGGCCTCACTGGTTGTATAAGTCCCTCTGCGTTAAAAGAAAACCTCGGCGCGATCGCCATTTTTAACGAAAAGTTAACTGGGCCTACCCTCGTGTTATAAGCCCCACTCTTTTTCTTTAAACCTTTTTGGGCCTCTTGAGAGAGTGTAAGACCCATCCCTCTGTACAGAAAAATGTTTTGGGCCACAGTCACTTGTATAAGTCCCTCTGTACAAATTCACCGGTAAAACCTTGGGCCTCTCCTTGAGCTGTAAGCCCCAAATCTTTCTTTTTCAAAACACTTTCTCCTTTGATTTTGAATATATTGTTGTTTTCAATTTTTCTTTGTTGAACAACTAATCAAACAGCATGGAAGCTCTACAACCGAGTAAGTGGTTATCGCTTTCATTTACTGCTTTCATATAATATAAACTGTATTGTGGGGCTGCTCACTGTAAGTCTCCTTTCATAAACTCATATCAACTGTGTAATAATAGTATAGATATTTTGAGTTTCCCCGGCAACTACGTCTAGAACCTGGTAAAGCCGTCTTGTTTATTCGTAGAAATAGACGCCTAGATCCCCAATAGGAGCACCAGATACAGTCTTCTCTTCGGTTGTCCTCCTTAGGAATCATCAAGAAACTCTACTCCCCAAGATGAATGTATTCTCCGTGAATGGCATCTTTGAGTTTCTTCTAAATTCTCGAACGTTCCTGACTCGATCTATTCCTTGTGAATAACTTGCCTTGAATGTCTCGGGGTTTGGGAACCCACTACGGTCATAATCTTGGACCTTAACTAAGGGACCCTCTTTAAAAGTTAAAAGTCGCTGGATAGTAAACCTAGCACATTTACCAGTGGTTTTTATCTTTAAAAGAGTCATCTCTCCTAATGGAAAGGAGATGATGGACCCACGGGCTTCTTAAAAGCATCGGCCTCCTCTTGGGCATCGTACAAGGACCCGTCGGCTTCTTAGAAGTATTCACAGCCTCCTCTTAGGCTTCGTATAATGATCTCTTCCTCAGGGAATGATAGCCTTCTCTTGGACTTCGTACAAGGACCGATCGACTTCTTAAAAGCTTACAGCCTCCTCTTGGGCTTCGTACAAATTGTCTCGACGACCTCCTAGAGGTATAGGAACAGAACTTAGTAATCTTAATAGAGCAGTCCTTTCCAGAGTCTACTACTGTTTCTCAAAGCATAGTACAAAGGATAAAACTCTAGACTTGGACAGTCTGTTTCCTTGAGTCTCAAAGACATTCTCAAGTGACCTTTCGTTAAAATAGGAAGGAAACCCGTAGACTCGGATAGTCTCAATACCCTTTGGATTTCCCCGTTTCCTTAAAGAACAGAGAACAATCTCGATCCTCAGATCAAACCCATGAGTACAGTGCTGCTCATATAAGAACTGATTTTCTCTCTAAAAATCAGTATACTGGACCTGTCACTTAACTAAAACAGTCACCAGCAGATCGCCTCCTCTTAGGCTTCGTATAAATGATCCTTCTTATCCTCAGCATAAGATAGCCTCCTCTTGGGCTTTGTATAAATGATTCTCCCCAGTGGAGCAAACCTTTTTAGCCTCTCTCTCGGGCTTTATACGAGATACAAAAAGGTTCTTATTGAGCCAAACAAATTTTAGCCTCCATCTCGGGCTTTGGACGAGATACAAAAAACACTCTCTTGTTGAGTATAAAAGATTCCCCTGTAGAGTCAAAACCTTTCAGCCTCTCTCTCAGGCTTTGTATGAGACACATAAAAGACTCCCTCGTTGAGTCAATCACCCTTTTAGTCTCTCTCTCGGGCTTTGTACGAGACACAGATAGCCTCCTCTTAGGCTTTGTATAATGATTTTCCCTAGCGGAAATTAGCCTCCTCTTAGGCTTTGTATAAGAAAACCACTGGTTGATCCAATCAACCTTTTAGCATCAAACCTGTGCCTCGTTCACAGTACACAAACATCAACAACTCCTTCCCTTTCATCTAATCGCTGTAAACGGCAAGCCTCTGGATCATCTACATCCATGCCACTGTCCTTCTTTTAGCATGAGGAATTCCTAAGGAAAGATGGCATTGCTCTCTACACAGAGTTAAAGTCTTCTCCTTCAGGTTAAAACCCTTTCTTCGAAAATTATGGCATTTCTCGGATCCGCGTATCCCAGTTAAAGTAATTCTCCTTTTTCCCTCTTTAGAGATGACAAACTCTCTCTAAAGTTGAGACCTTTCAGCTTCACATCTTGGGCTTTGAACAAGATACAAACAACCTTTCGCTTCACGTCTTGGGCTTTGAACAAGACACGAAAAACCAATTTCCTCTCATAGAATAGGAGGAACTATGAACGCTCTGATTTCCCTGTTTCGGTAAACGGGAATACGTAGGCATAAGATCGAAAGAAAAGATCTTAGCGAGCATAATCAACAAAAAAACCAAATCCCATCACTCAAAAGCAGTAATTCAAAAAACATCAGTCCTAACATCCTAACCCTTATTCCCCGTCAGAAACCACTTTGCCTAGATAAAAAAGAAAGAAGACCGTATTGGCGAAAATACAAATAACCAGTACAAATCCCCCCACATTGTAGCATTCGTAACTTAACAGACCGCTGTTTAAACTCATCATGCAAGCAGGGTTAATTGGAGACATCTATTTCCCTTCCTTCATCAGCTTTAATAGGATAAAAAATGAATCGACCTGTAGTAAACTCAACCGTAGAGAGTGACCAGTGCTTAAGAACCACGTCCAAAATCGCTCGCTACAGAAAAGTGGCGCCCACCGTGGGGCCTCCTATTGACTTTTCTTCTTTCTTTTTCTTCACTTATGTGAATACCACAGATTGGGGCTTCCGCCGGGGAACCCATTTCTGTCAGGAACTTAGGATCTTTAGCTTCATAGGTCTAGGATGTTTAAGACAAATATATATACTGCTTTTCCTAATTGCTATACGTGTTTATTTTTCTGCTAATGGGAATGCGGGTGATGCCGTATGTGGAAAGATTGAGTATACACCTAGAAAAGCCAACCCTTTCGTAGTGCGGAAGCTATCGGAAATAGCTGTTGCGCGATACTACCCTCATTTGAGGCTGGTGATCTATTCTTGGTGAATAGCACTTACTCTAAGATTGCACACAACTCGCTGGCGATCCGCTTGTTGTCTGCCTTCCTGGGAGGAGCTAATGATAATGAGTACAGGTACAAAAATCACCTTAGTAAACCTTTGGGGATGGGTAGAGCCTTGATTTCATGACAACGACCCTCTGACCCCATGTTTTTTCTATGTTTTTGTGTGCTGCATTCATGCATTCATCTAAAAAAACATTAAAACATTCAAAAAACTTTCTCTTCTAGTCTCTCTGTTTTTCAAAATAAACTAAGACTGTGATTGCAAATATTAGAGAAAAGGATTACACCGATGGATTTTGGTAGAAGGAGAACTCACCAGTATACCTTCAAGGTTCCAAAGCTTGAGGATTTGAGGAGGTTAGCGAGGATGATCGTTAACCCAGAGGCTTTCAGAGCCAAGCACGGTGGTCTGCTATCACTGTTAAGAGTCCATGTGATTGGGGGAATCATGGACGCGCTCGTTCAGTTCTACGATCCAGTTTATCACTGCTTTACGTTCCCGAATTACCAGCTAGCACCAACGCTGGAGGAGTATTCTCATCTGATTGATTTACATATCACTGATCGAGCTCCATTTTCTGGACTGGAAGAAATTCCAAAGAATCAGACCATTGCAAGAGCAATTCATCTGGACGCGTCTGAGGTCAGGACTCACCTGACTACCAAGGGTGGCATACAAGGTTTGCCAGCCCAGTTCTTAACAAAGAAAGCTCTGTACTTCGCTAGAATAGGGAACGGGACTGCTTTTGAAAGCATCTTCGTCTTGCTTACCTACGGGTTATTTTTGTTTCCCAACATCAATAACTTCGTCAATATCAACGCTATTAAGGTTTTTCTCATTGGAAACCCTGTTCCGACTTTGCTCGCAGACGCGTATCATTCTGTACACTTAGGAAATTTGTACAGCGGAGGGGAGATCACTTGCTGTGTACCTTTTCTCTACAAATGTTTTATCTCTCATTTGCCTAAGTATGCTGCTTTTTGGGATTGCCAGAATGCCCTGCGCTGGTCGCAGAAGATCATGCCTCTTACCAACTCTGATATAGATTGGTGCATTAAGATTTATGGTGGGATCAGGATCATTGATCGTTGTGGAAACTTCCCCAACGTACCCCTCATAGGAATTAAAGGGGGAATCAACTACCATCCGATATTGGTTCTTCGTCAATTTGGATACCCGATGAGGCTCGTTCCGCAGAACGCTCATCTGGAAGGTCTTTTCTTCAAGGAAGGAGAAAACGACAGGGCACTAAAGATGGAAATAGTGCATGCGTGGAAACACGTTCATAAGAAAGGACGAGAGTCTCTAGGAAAACCGGACTGTGTCTCGGTGGAGCCTTATCTCCATTGGGTACAAACTAGAGCTCTCAAGCTAAAAATGCCTTATCCTCGTTACGGAATTCTTCCGCCGCGGGAGTCTTTCATGTACTTCATGACGGAAACGGAAAAGCTTCAGGTTACTCTCAACAAAGTTCAAAAGGAGAGAAGGTCTTGGAAGAACAAGTACCGCACCCTCAACATAGAGTGTATCCAAATACAGCAACTACTGAGAGAAAAAGATGCTCTGATTGAAATTTTAGAGCAACATGCTATAGAGAATCAAGAAGACCAAAGGAATTTGCTCGCTCCTTTCACCTGGCAAAGGAATGACAACCCGACAACGGCTCAAGCGCCCCGGTCAAAGAAGAGGAAGTACCAGGACCCATTAGTTTAGGTTTCTGTTTCCGTACCTTGTAATCTACTGTATTTCCATTTCTATAATCCTTTGAATTCAATAAAAAGGGGTTTCCCCACTGTTTGATATTTGCAATCTAATTGTCGCAGTTTATTTTGAATAATCAACAAACAATTAATATAAATCATTGCATTTTATCATTTTCCCATCGCGTATTCTCCTTACCTACGAATCTTACGTTTGTGTCTCGGTTCTAGAGTCAAGCTGTCTCATTCGTATAATACTCGGGCCAGTCGTCAGAAAAAGATGGATGATCTTGAGGAAGAAAACAGAGAGTTGAGAGAAGAGATCGACGCTCTGAGAGAGGATATGAGAAAGCTTTGTAACGACATGCAAGCCATGGCAGAAGCTCAGATACAAAGGACTGTGATCTCGGAGGTCACCTCGACGCCCATAGTGGAGAAGTTCGATCCTAGGTATCAGATGCCGAAATATCGTCCCTGGGGCATGCCTGTTAACTATATCCCGGAAGGATATGTTCCGCCGATCGTTGAAGATCAGGGAACTTCTGCAGGAGCCGCTGGTCCTGAAGGTTACAAACTTCAGGAAAGCGAAGATGCCAGAGGCATATTAAAGACCCCTGAAGGTTACAAACTTCGGGGGACGCCAAGATTCAACGCCGTAGTTACGGTACCACCCCCTGTGGTGCATTCTGTCCCGGAAGGACAGATTCCACAGATACCTTCTAGAAGGAAGGAAACTATGTTTGACCGAATGGATGAATTCCAGGAACAGTTCTTGGAAATGCAGAGGGAACTGCAAGCCATTCGCGGTCAGGATCTTTTTGGAAAGGACGCTGCAGACCTTTGTCTGGTCCCCAATGTGAAAGTTCTGCACAAATTCCAAGTGGCTGACTTTGAAAAATACAAGGGTAACTCTTGCCCTCAAAGTCACTTGACAATGTACGCTCGACGAATGTCAGCTCAGACGGAAAATCAGGACCTGCTGATTCATTACTTTCAGGATAGTTTAATCGGTGCTGCCTTAAAATGGTACATGGGTTTAAACCATGCCTCGATCAGTACATTCAGAGATCTTGGCACTGCCTTCGTCCAACAATACAAATACAATTTGGACATGGCACCCGACACAGATCAACTAAGATCAATGTCGCAAAAGGATAAAGAAATTTTCAAGGAGTACGCTCAGAGATGGCGTGAAATTGCCGCTTAAATTTGTCCACCTCTTGAGGAGAAAGAGATGACAAAGATCTTCTTAAAGACCTTGAGCTCATTTTACTACGGCCGAATGGTCGCCAGTGCGCCTAGTGACTTCACCGAAATGGTCGGTATGGGTGTACGTCTTGAGGAAGATATTGGGAATATCTCTCTCGGAAAGCAAAGGCGTCGTTATCAACCAGTAGCAGCGGTAACTCCTGCTATCGGCCCCGCGCCTGTTCCTACGTATCAACCTCAGGTTGCGCAGAGCTAACCTAATCAGCAAAGGACTCAACAGCCACTTCAGCAGGCTCGTCCTCAGTACAATAACAACCGTACAACACGATCATCAGGGTTTGATCCTATACCCGTGTCGTACGCAGAACTATTTCCGTTACTACTGGCTAAGGGGCACATTCAGACTAAGTCTCCTCTTACAGTACTGGAAAATCCGTCTTTTTTGTTTAAAGCGGATCAGACATGCCCTTATCATCAAGGAGGATCGGGGCATAACATAGAGAATTGCCTTAATTTCAAATCTGACGTGCAAAAGCTTGTTAGGAGCGGGCTCTTATCTTTCAAAGATACGAATCCTAATGTTCTTACGAACCCGCTGCCTCAACATGAGAAGGCTGCAGTCAATCTGATTGAGAAAGAGACTAACAACGTCTATCAAATTCACGATGTACTCTTATTGAGGATCAATCTGGTCAAGATGCATTGTAGACAGAGTAGATATGGCCATGTGCCACCTCATAACTATCACCAGTGTGATATCTGCTCTAAAAACAATCAAGGATGTTCTGTAGTGCAAGCAGCTCTACAGGAACAGATGGATCTCGGATGGATCCAAGAGCACAGAGTTCGTGGAGTTAGCATGGTCTACACGAATTCCAACATCATTCAGAACCACGACATCCGTACGATGAATGTCAATTTGGTGGCGATGCACTCAAGGCAAAGCCAGTATCATAATCTGCCACGGCATGATTACAGTTCCTGTCTGACTTGCTCGGTAAACAAACAGGGATGCCCTTTCATACAAGAGGCCTTCCAGCGTCAGATGGATCTTGGATGGATCCAAGACTACCATGATAGGAATCCCTATCAAATCAACATGGTTCAGATCTTCGATATTCGCGTGATGAATACCAACCTGGTGGAGTTACATGTTGAGCAGGTCCGACTTGGATTCCTGGTCTCACATAACTATCAAAGCTGTAAAGCAGGTTGCGAAAACGATCGAGGTTGTACCCTTGTCCAGGAGGCACTTCAACACTTGTTAAATCATTGGTGGATGCCCATCTATATGGATGAAGATACTCAGCAGATTAGTATCAGTAACAGAAATCCCACTCGGCGTCAAAGTCAGGATGGCCGATCAATGGAAGCTAACCTAGTGAGGTTACATTGTATTCAAAGTGGGCGTGGCCAGATGCCCCCACACAACTATGACAGTTGTAACATCTGTTCGGAAAGTAACCAAGGGTGTTACCTTGTGAGAGAAGCTCTTCAGGGTCAAGTGGATCGCGGAGAAATTCGTCCATATCCAGGTTCTGGACTTATCAATTGGTCGCCGAACTACCTTACTGAGCAAGTTGAGGATGTCCTCACGATCTTTGGTTATCACAAGACCAGGGATGTTTTTGCCATTATTCCTTTACTTGATGAATCTAGAGTTCCCAACCGGGAACGGATCGAGATTACTTATAATGGTCCGAAAAACCAGAAGGTTCCTATAGTCATCTATCTACCGGGACCATTACCGTATGAATCAGCTAAGGTTATTCCTTACAAATACGGTGCAACAACAGTTGAAAATGGAAAGGAAATTCCATTACCCTCCGTCGTGAATATTGCAGACATCAGTCGTGTAACACGGAGCAGTCGAATCTTCAACCGAGGAGTTGGAGAATCCAACAAAGAAAAGGAACTTCAGACAGAAATTCCCGATCCACCAGTCGGTCAATCCAGTAATCCCGACCTGTCGAAAGACAAAGATGAGATGCTAAAGCTCATCCAAAGGAGTGAATTCAACATTGTTGATCAACTGTTACAAACTCCTTCAAAGATCTCAGTATTATCACTGTTACTCAGTTCAGAAGCGCACAGGGAGGCTCTACAGAAAGTCTTAGAGCAGGCCTTTGTGGAACAGGATGTAACAATCAGACAATTTGATCGTATTGTCTCTAACATCACTTCCTGCAACAATTTGGGATTTAGTGATGAGGAATTACCCGAAGAGGGTCGCCGTCATAACATGGCGCTCAATATCACAGTTAACTGCCAGGACGATGCTTTAGCCAGCGTACTGGTAGACACAGGGTCAGCCCTGAATGTTATGCCGAAGTCCACTTTGATGCAATTATCATTCAAAGGTCCTCCGATGAGAATCAGCGAGGTCGTCGTCAAAGCGTTCGACGGATCCAGAAAAGCAGTTATCGGCGAAGTCGATCTTCCCATAACTATCAGTCCTCATACTTTTCAAGTCACTTTCCAGGTCATGGACATCCGGGCAACATACAGTTGTTTATTAGGAAGACCTTGGATACATCAGGCTGGAGCGGTTACTTCAACCCTCCACCAAAAGCTAAAGTTCGTTTAGAACGATCAACTTGTCATAGTCTGTGGGGAACAGGCTTTGCTCGTGAGCAACTTGTCATCATCTGCTGGTATAGAACCTGAAGAGGTTATTGGAACGCAGTTTCAAGCACTATCAGTGAGCAAGAACAATCAATCGGAAGGAGGAACATCGAATTCCTCATACAAGGATGCTATCAAAGCGGTCGAGATTACCGATACAATCGGATGGGGACAGCTTGTCATTCCTATTGATAACAAAACAAAGAAGGGTCTTGGTTTTTCCGCAACCTGTACCCAGACAGCTGTTGGTGATGAAAGTCTTCATCCCATTCAGAACTTCTTCCATAGTGGAGGCTTCCTCCAACCAGTGACTCAAGTAGTCCATGCTATCAATGATGAGGCTCCCTTTGACATAGATGAGGATTGGAAATCCTATCTTAACGAGGACGGTTATGTGTCGCAGGACGAAACGCAAATGCCATTTTGCTATCCCGCATAGAGTCCGAGGTTTATACCCAGATCAGACGTCGAAATGATCTATGGAGATTGTGATCCGGAAGGATGCCGTGCTCCGCCGAATTCATTAGAGGAAGACACTCTAATGAAGGACAACTTTGATTCTACTTACTATGGCCCAATGGATGGTCTGCCAATGTGGCAACCTTATCCAGGAAACTTGGGGCAAGAGAGTCAGCCGAACAACGAAAATCAGCTGACTGTCATTGAACAGAATACCTGTGTCCCCACCATGTCATGGGATCAACGCTCAGGTCATTCCGAAACTACTCAACATAACGATGAATTCTCAATGTTTACAGGACTTGAATTCATCAACTACGCTTTTCCTGAGGTCAACGTCATCGAGAGGGATGACTCCTCCAGTTCCAAAGAAGTTTGGGACACTCTCGGAGAACCAAGTGGAAAGTTTGACTTCATGGTCAAGTACACCTCTCCCGCAAGCTCTCGTATCAGACTCGAAGATATCCAGCCAACTGGATGGGGAGATACAGCTGAGAACACAAATACTCTGCAAAATGCAACAGAGGAATCCTCCTACGATAAATCTGCCTGGGAGACAGATTCCAGTGATCCTGCTCCACCAGAAATCTGCGTCATTTCTGAAGACAAATCAGGAAAGGTGCCAGACTTTGTGATTCACCGAGGAGTTCGCCGCCAATGGGTTGCCGTCAAGGTTCCGAAGGTTGTTCGCCAGTCAGAGTAATTGCCATCTTTAAGCCTTTCACCCTGCCCAGGTGAAATGGATGTTTTGATAGGGCTCGCTTTCTGTAAATTTCCCTCTTCGCTTTGCCCGAAGCGACAGAGTTTTGTTTTATAGGGCTGTAGTTTCAAGAACCGACTTGTGCATTAATAAAATAACGTCGTTCTGTAATTTCTGCATCATTGTTGTTTTCTCTTTTTGCTTTTTCAGAAAATGGTAATCCAAAAAAACATTCGATAATAAAAACAAGCAGTAAAATCAAAACACTGCACACACACTTGCTTTTTCTCTATCTCTTCTAAACACGAATCATCACGTCATGCAGATTGCTTGTTTTACACCCCGTTGAAACATACGATCCGATGCCTTCTCCCGACTTTGAGTTCCCGGTATTTGGGGCTGAAGAAGAAGTTGACAACAAAATTCCAGAAGAGATCTCCCGACTACTCAGACAAGAGGAAAGGTCCATTGAACCTCACAAAGAGCCGTTGGAAACGGTAAACTTGGGTTCGGAAAAAGAGAGAAAAGAAATCAGGATTGGAGCACTGCTCAGTCCAACTGCCAGAGAGGGTTTGATAAAGCTTCTCAGAAAATTTCCCGATGTGTTCGCTTGGTCCTATCAGGACATGCCTGGGTTGGATACCAGTATCGTGGAACATCGCTTACCATTGAGGTCGGAATGTCCGCCAGTAAAGCAAAGGTTGAGACGCACTCACCCGGACATGGCCATCAAAATCAAAGAGGAGGTACAGAAACAGATCGACGCGGGTTTCCTCGCTACATCTGAATATCCTCAATGGTTAGCCAACATCGTACCCGTTCCTAAAAAGGACGGAAAAGTCAGAATGTGTGTCGACTACAGGGATCTAAATAAGGCTAGTCCAAAGGACGACTTTCCTTTACCACACATTGACATGCTGGTAGACAGCACAACAAAGTTCAAAGTTTTCTCCTTCATGGATGGATTCTCGGGCTATAACCAGATCAAAATGGCGCCGAAACACATGGAAAAAACTTCGTTCATTACCCCATGGGGTACCTTTTGTTACAAGGTAATGCCGTTCGGTTTGAAGAATGCCGAGGCAAACCTATCAAAGGGCCATGACCACTCTGTTTCATGACATGATACACAAGGAAATCGAGGTATATGTCGATGATTTGATTGCAAAATCAAAAACAGAGGATGAGCACGTTGAACATCTGTCAAAATTGTTCGAACGTCTAAGAAAATTCAAGCTCCGCTTGAATCCCAACAAGTGCACCTTCGGTGTCCGTTCGGGGAAACTACTAGGGTTCATCGTCAGCCAGAAAGGAATTGAAGTTGATCCTGACAAGGTCAAGGCCATTCAAGAAATGCCTTCTCCGAAAACTGAAAAACAAGTCAGAGGATTCCTGGGACGTTTGAACTACATCTCCAGATTCAAATTCCTTATGACCGCCACGATTGCGCCGATTTTCAAATTGCTGAAAAAGAACCAGGATTGCGTTTGGTCAGAAGACTGCCAAACCGCTTTCGACAGTATTAAGGAATATCTGTTGAATCTTCCGATTCTATCACCACCAGTGGAAGGAAGACCACTGATCATTTATCTCACAGTCCTTGAGGACTCGATGGGATGTGTACTTGGCCAGCAAGACGAAACCAAAAGGAAAGAGTCTGCCATCTACTATTTGAGTAAGAAGTTTACCAACTGTGAAACTCGGTATACGATGCTTGAGAAAACTTGTTGCGCTTTGGCCTGGGCAGCCAAACGTCTTCGGCAGTACATGATTCGTCATACTACTTGGTTAATCTCCGAAATGGATCCAATAAAGTATGTTTTCGAAAAGCCTGCTCTCACGGGAAGGATTGCCCGTTGGCAGATGTTGTTATCAGAATATGACATAGAGTACCACGCTCAGAAAGCCGTTAAGGGAAGTATTTTAGCCGATCATTTGGCTCATCAATCGATTGACGATCAGGAATCAATCGGGTTTGACTTCCCGGACGAAGATGTCATGTATCTCAAAATGAAAGACTGCGATGAACCGTTACCCAGTGAAGGGCCAGAACCAGGTTCCCAATGGGGACTTATCTTTGACGGAGCAGTTAATCATTACGGAAACGGAATTGGGGCAATCATTCTTACCCCTCGGGTACCCACATTCCTTTCGCTTCCAGACTTACATTCGAATGTACGAACAACGAGGCCGAATACGAAGCTTGTATTATGGGTCTCGAAGAAGCGATTGATTTAAGGATCAAGAACTTGGACGTATACGGCGATTCAGCCTTGGTTATCAATCAGATAATAGGAGATTGGAACACATACCAATCAGGATTGATTCCTTACAAAGACTATGCAAGAAGGTTGCTACCTTTGTTCGACAGAGTTGAGTTTCATCACATTCCTCGTGGTGAGAATCACATGGCTGGTGCATTAGCCACTCTCTCTTCCATGATTAGCGTAGGTCGATGGAATGACCTACCTAAGATTGATGTTATGCACCTTGAACGGCCCGCCTACATCTTTGCGATCGAAGCAGTCATAGACGACAAACCTTGGTATCACGATATCAAATGCTTCCTTCAGAAACAAGAGTACCCACCTGGGGCATCCAGGAAAGATAGAAAAACCCTCAGAAGACTGGCTGGAAACTTCTTCCTGAGCGGTGACACGCTGTATAAGAGGAACTTTGACTTGGTCTTGCTCCGATGTGTGGACAGACCAGAAGCAGACATGCTTATGAAAGAAATTCATGAAGGATCCTTTGGCACTCATGCCAACGGACATACAATGGCGAGAAAGATTCTCAGAGCTGGGTACTATTGGTTGACCATGGAATCTAACTGCTTCAAGTACATGAGGAGGTGTCACAAGTGTCAGATATACTCCGACAAAATTCATGTACCGCCATCGCATCTCAAAGTTCTTTCTTCCCCATGGCCTTTTTCCATATGGGGAATCGACATGATTGGCTTGATTGAACCTAAGGCTTCAAACGGACATCGGTTCATTCTGGTAGCCATTGACTACTTCACCAAGTGGGTCGAAGCAGCGTCGTACGCTAATGTTACCCGACAAGTGGTGGTCCGATTTATCAAAAATAATATCATCTGCCGTTATGGTGTTCCAAGCCAGATCATTACCGATAATAGATCTAACTTGAACAATAAGATGATGAAAGAATTGTGCACAGAGTTCAAGATAGAACACCATAACTCATCTCCCTACCGACCCAAGATGAATGGAGCGGTAGAAGCGGCTAACAAGAACATCAAGAAGATCGTTCAAAATATGGTTGTAACCTACAAAGATTGGCACGAGGTGCTACCCTTTGCGCTCCACGGTTATCGTACATCTGTCCGCACTTCAACAGGGGCTACCCCTTTCTCTCTAGTGTATGGCATGGAGGCAGTTCTCCCCATAGAAGTAGAGATCCCGTCAATCTGAGTATTGATGGAGGCTAAGCTTACCAAAGCTGAATGGTGTCAAAGTCGACACGACGAACTGAACCTGATCGAAGAAAAGAGAATAATGGCACTATGCCATGGTCAGTTGTATCAACAAAGAGTGAAGAGGGCGTTCGACAAAAAGGTCCGACCTCGTGTCTTCAGGAAAGGAGACCTCGTGCTCAAGAAGATACAATCATTTCTCTCTGATTCGCGAGGCAAATGGACTCCGAATTATGATGGCCCCTATGTGGTCACGAAAGCTTTCTCAGGCGGCGCCTTGAGACTTACAACCATGGACGGAGATGAATTTGTCTACCCCACGGATGTTGATGTAGTCAAGAAATACTTCGCCTAAACTAAAAAAAAAAACGTCTCGGTGGATTGAAAACCCGAAAGGGCGGTCCAGGCAAGAGTTAGAGACATGAAAAAAATCATCCCGGTGGATTGGAAACATCATAGTACAATCCAGGCAAAAATTAGGGATAATGGCAAGTAACTATGTTCAACAGAGGCAAGTCCCTCAGCGGCAGTTACATCACCCATCGGAGGAAAACTCCAGTCAACGGTCATCTTCGAGAGAAGCTCAGGATGCTCCGAACTCAAAGTTGGTAGAAGGATAGCGGTCATTATGTTTCAACGTAGCCCTTTTCCCTGTAAATTACCATTTTCTAAACTTTGTATATGCTCTTTGGAATCACGCGTTTGGCTGATCTACATCTTATCAATAAAATTTGAGCCCGTGTGCTTTTGTTTGTAATTCTTATTTGTTTTAGCTTTACAGAACGACGTTGTTTAATTTAATCAGTGACTCTTGAAATAAAACAAAATGAATTTACTTGTTAAAACTTTTTCTGCTTTTAAATTAAAGATGGCATTTCTTTTGACTGTTGAACATCAGAAGAACACCGATCGCTTCTCTAGAAGTAAGCAAACTTTGAAGTGCAGAATCAAAGTACTCCTTCTAGGCCAGTGCGCCTGAATGAAGGATCAACTGTATCAGATGCGGTTTTCCCGTCTGATACCTTCGGCCGAGTTCTCATCTCCTAAGCCCGACCCACATAGCTCCCAATAGGGACTATCTCTCCTAGGCAAGGTGGAATTGCTATTTTGAACCAACGGTACTTCTTCGCCCCGCGATGGCCGAGTATTCGGTCGTGTTCATTTTTTACTCTGTATGCCGCGTCTGTTTTGTCAGCATGTGCATACATACATCATGCATTTTATTTGCATTCGCATTTTATATTGCATCACTATCACTTGAGTCGTTCTTATCCTTCCGTGATAACCGTCCTCTTAATCGAGTTTGTCAGTTCTTTCCTCGTCAGGAATCGCTTCGTCTGAACAATCTCGCTACCAGTGTATCTTTATATCAGAGTCGGCGCTTGACCACTTTGATAACTTGAGCCTCTGAAACATCAGAGAAACCTTCAACAGATGTCACTCTTCGCCATTGAAGATGATATCCTTGCTTTCCCGGATTAAGGAAAATCCCCAGAGAAAGCCTCTTAAACAGAGATTCGGCAGTACAACAGTGTTTCTCCGAAAATCCGCTGATGAAAAGGTCATCGGCACCTCAAAATTGGATCCCATCATATGGCATTTCTCTGGGAAGATCCCGAGAAAAGTATGATGCAATATCCCCAAAGCGAAGCAGTTTCTCAAGAAATTTGCTTTCCCCAATAGAATCGACAAATGGCGTCTCCAACAGAGAAGTTTGTGTACCTCTACAATTCAGACGTTGGGTTCCCCATCAAGTCTGACATCGAAACTTTTTCTGTGAAATGGCATCTCCCCAGGAAAATTCGGCGAGAAGTTTGAGGAAAACCGCTACGAATAGCGTCCCTTGTCAATAAAGTTTATTGACAAAAGAAACTAAGACCAGTTCCTTGGTTGGAAACCAGGATCGAGGGGAAGTTTATTTCAGAAACTGAGACCAGTTCCTTGGTTGGAAACCAGGATCGAGGGGAAGTTTAAATCAGAAACTAAGACCAGTTCCTTGGTTGGAAACCAGGATCGAGGGGAAGTTTATTTCAGAAACTAAGACCAGTTCCTTGGTAGGAAACCAGGATCGAGGGGAAGTTTACCTTTTCTAAGCATCACTGCTTAGTAAAATAAGATGAATGCTCAAGCTACCATTCATAGCCATCAAAATTTCGGATATTCCGATATTTAATCCACTTGCACCCCGAATGCCCGGATCCTTTCGTCATTCACACCTTCGGGTCCAAGAAGATTAAATAGGGGCATCTGTAATACCCCAAATTTTGACCACTAAGTTTCCCATCATTGTGCAAATCATTATCACAATATGGATGAACCATCATGCCTCATCAATCTCCTCAAGGAATTGTTGAGCATTGACTGCAATCATAACTAGGGTTTCAAGCCCTCTCTGAGCCTTAGACAAGAGATCAATCAAGGAATGACTTGATCCTTAAACTTGTCTAAATTCTCAAGCATCCACAATGGATCAAAAGGACTCCCACTTCAAGGATTAAGCACAATGCTGCTCCCTTCAAGGTGGATCAAGCCTCCAGATCGACTGTGTCGCCAAATTAGGGTTTTGATCGCCCAGGGCCTCCAGATGAAAAATTTCATCTGGGCACAAGCCAATGATCCGAAACCTAACCTAATATACTTCATGGGACCTCATGAACCCAATCATCAAGTCAATTTTGCCTCAGGGGATGCATACATCAAAAATCAGGAATTAGGGTTTCTTGACCTAATTCACCCCTAAGTTGACTTTTGGGACAAATCATGAGCCAAGACCTCAAGACATGATTTGAAGGTCTTTGATATACCTTATTAATCCATTTGGAACAATGGATTAATCCAAGAAGCTTGAGCAACAAGTTTCAATTTCATCTGCACCACAATTAGGGTTTCGCGAGAAAAGTCAACTGTAACTTTGACTTTTGACCTGGACATGCTCCCAAACCCTAATACATGATTCAATATACCCTATGACACCCTTGGAACATGTCCATCAAGTTTGATTTAGGTCAAGGACATGATTTCCTAAAGAATTGCACAGTTTGGAATTCATCTGATAAAAAGTCAACTGTGCACAAAAAGTCAACTTTGACTTTTTGAGATTTTTCACCAAAATGGTTTTTTAACCCTAAAATGATGTTAATGTATGATTTGAATCATCATTCATCAAGAAAAATCAAGAAAAGTGAGATAACTTGTAAAAGGGGTAACCATAAAAACTTAGAAATTTTTCTAAGTTAAAAATAAAGTGGCTAGGGTACCAACTTTGGAGGACCATAACTCCTAAACCACAAGGCCAATTTTTTCCATCCAAAGCTTGATTTGTATCCCTCATTATCATCTACAAAAGCTTCAACTACAAGTCATTCCAATTCATTAAGGATTTTGAGTTATGGAGTGATCAAAGTGGCTGAAAAGTGAAAATGTCACTTTTTCCAACACTTAGTGAAATTTTCACTAAGTCAGAATTTGCCTTCACTTTTTGCCAAATGTAGAGGGATTTTTCACTTGGAATCAAAAGAGATCAAAACCAAACTTGTTCAAACAGTTGTTGTATCATGTAAGAGCTTTCCAAAATGGCCAAGAACATTGCCAAATTCAACTTACACCATGAGATACAACATTGGCAAGTTGCCTTGCTGAAATCTGTCAAAGCAAGGCAGAATTTGCATTTTGGCTCGATTTGCCAAAATCAGCCAATTTCAATAGTTCCTATCCACTTGGACACCTCTGAGGATTGAATCCAAAGGGGACAATCACTGAGCCAAGCCTCCAAGGTCTAAGGAACAAGGAATAGCATGTTGAACCTAGAGTTGCCAAAATAGGGACAAGACTCCAAATTTGGAATGAAGCATTCAATGGAACCATCAAGGTGGCATGGACTGAGCCATTCTCATCTGAAATCAGTCAAGACTTATCCAAGACCAAGGGAACCACAACTCTAAGCCCTAACCTCTAGTCAATGGCTAGAGGAGACTTGATTTCTCATTGGACAACATTGGCCAAACCTACTTACCAGCTGCCATTCACTATTGCAGCCAAAACAAACTTGCTCTACTATAAATAGAGCTCAATTGTGTTCAGTTTGAGTACACCAAAGCCATCAAACAGATGCTTTCCTCAAAATCTCTTCTTTCACTCCAATTTTCCCTTCAAAGGCAAGTCACTATCGGGTTTTGAGTTTGAGAGTAATTCCCATCAAACCAATCACTCACACACCTCACATACATCATATAGAAGGGATCCAAACACTCAAACAACATCTGGAACACTGATTTCACAAAATCACTAGCTGGTTGCTCAAGGTTTTAACCAAGTTGCAGCTGAGGTACCACAGAGTGATCCATCCCATTTCAATCAACTCCAAGCATTCAAACACACTCCATATGGTGTAGGGAAGCTGTTCAGATCATCATAACTCATCTGTAACACCTCCAACCCAAAATTTGATTTGCTCTTGCTGTCACGACTTGGAGGTAAGCACATACTTGGTCATCTCTCAATCTATGCATATTTCCTCGCACAATAATTTGGCCATATGTTCATAATCATGCATGGAATGTTTTCCCTCAATTCATTGCATTGTTTGAATCGTGTATCAAAAATCCCAGCCTTCATGCAGAAATTAGGGTTCTTGAGGATTCTTCTTGATTTCTTGTTGTATGTTTAATTTAAATGAAATTAAAGTACATAGACATGATCGTGAGGTTGAAACGAGTTGATTGGTATGTGGATTACATGATATGATTAAGTATTCAGTGAGATTGGATAGAAAATGCAAATCTGAGAATCCCAGAACACGCGCGTGTTCTTCAGCTTGTTCTTGGCACCATTTTTCCAAATTTGAATATTTGAATTTTGTGATTTTGTTTAATTGATTCAAAAATTAATTTCTCTCTGAGTTATAATGATTTTGAGTTGATTCTTTTTTTGATAATTCACAAAAATGTTAAAATATTTTATTTTGCCAAAAAATCCCAAAAATATTATTTATTTCATATGATTGATATTTTTGCAAAGAATTAATATTTTAATTGTTTTTAACATTTGAAATATTATTTCCACAATGATTTTGAAACTTTTGATGCTTTCTAATTATTTTGTAGGTCAATACTTAATTTTTGAAGCATTAATCCAAGATCACAATTTGTTTCCCATGTGTTAAACAATTTTTGATCAACTTAATTGAATTTTTATTCAATTAAATACATTTTTTGGAAATAAATTAGGGTTTTGGATTAATTCAACCCTCATAAATCATTTTCAAAAACACTTTGGGCCTCTTGAGAGAGTGTAAGACCCACACCCCCTTGTACAAAAACTTTTTGGGCCTCACTCATTGTATAAGTCCCTCTGTACAAGTTAAACGGCACGATCGTCGTCTGTTTAAAAATAAACCATCTGGGCCTCTCCTTGAGCTATAAGACCCATTCAAAACTATTTGGGCCTCTATTAGAGTGTAAGACCCAACCCCCTTTTAACCAAAATCATTTTTGGGCCTCACTGATTGTATAAGTCCCTCTGCGTTAAAAGAAAACCTCGGCGCGATCGCCATTTTTAACGAAAAGTCAACTGGGCCTACCCTCGTGTTATAAGCCCCACTCTTTTTCTTTAAACCTTTTTGGGCCTCTTGAGAGAGTGTAAGACCCATCCCTCTGTACAGAAAAACTTTTTGGGCCGCAGTCACTTGTATAAGTCCCTCTGTACAAATTCACCGGTAAAACCTTGGGCCTCTCCTTGAGCTGTAAGCCCCAAATCTTTCTTTTTCAAAACACTTTCTCCTTTGATTTTGAATATATTGTTGTTTTGAATTTTTCTTTGTTCAACAACTAACCAAACAGCATGGAAGCTCTACAACCGAGTAAGTGGTTATCGCTTTCATTTACTGCTTTCATATAATATAAACTGTATTGTGGGGCTGCTCACTGTAAGTCTCCTTTCATAAACTCATATCAACTTTGTAATAATAGTATAGATATTTTGAGTTTCCCCGGCAACTACGTCTAGAACCTGGTAAAGCCGTCTTGTTTATTCGTAGAAATAGACGCCTAGATCCCCAATAGGAGCACCAGATACAGTCTTCTCTTCGGCTGTCCTCCTTAGGAAACATCAAGAAACTCTACTCCCCAAGATGAATGTATTCTCTGTGAATGGCATCTTTGAGTTTCTTCCAAATTCTCGAACGTTCCTGACTCGATATATTCCTTGTGAATAGCTTGCCTTGAATGTCTCGGGGTTTGGGAACCCACTACGGTCATAATCTTGGACCTTAACTAAGGGACCCTCTTTAAAAGTTAAAAGTCACTGGATAGTAAACCTAGCACGTTTACCAGTGGTTTTTATCTTTAAAAGAGTCATCTCTCCGAATGGAAAGGAGATGATGGACCCACGGGCTTCTTAAAAGCATCGGCCTCCTCTTGGGCATCGTACAAGGACCCGTCGGCTTCTTAGAAGTATTCACATCCTCCTCTTAGGCTTCGTATAATGATCTCTTCCTCAGGGAATGATAGCCTTCTCTTGGGCTTCGTACAAGGACCGATCGGCTTCTTAAAAGCTTCCAGCCTCCTCTTGGGCTTCGTACAAATTGTCCCGACGACCTCCTAGAGGTATAGGAACAGAACTTAGTAATCTTAATAGAGCAGTCCTTTCCAGAGTCTACTACTGTTTCTCAAAGCATAGTACAAAGGATAAAACTCTAGATTTGGACAGTCTGTTTCCTTGAGTCTCAAAGACATTCTCAAGTGACCTTTCGTTAAAATAGGAAGGAAACCCGTAGACTCGGATAGTCTCAATACCCTTTGGATTTCCCCGTTTCCTTAAAGAACAGAGAACAATCCCGATCCTCAGATCAAACCCATGAGTACAGTGCTGCTCATATAAGAACTGATTTTCTCTCTAAAAATTAGTATACTGGACCTGTCACTTAACTAAAACAGTCACCAGCAGATCGCCTCCTCTTAGGCTTCGTATAAATGATCCTTCTTATCCTCAGCATAAGATAGCCTCCTCTTGGGCTTTGTACAAATGATTCTCCCCAGCGGAGCAAACCTTTTTAGCCTCTCTCTCGGGCTTTATACGAGATACAAAAAGGTTCTTATTGAGCCAAACAAATTTTAGCCTCCATCTCGGGCTTTGTACGAGATACAAAAAACACTCTCTTGTTGAGTATAAAAGATTCCCCTGTAGAGTCAAAACCTTTCAGCCTCTCTCTCAGGCTTTGTATGAGACACATAAAAGACTCCCTCGTTGAGTCAATCACCCTTTTAGCCTCTCTCTCGGGCTTTGTACGAGACACAGATAGCCTCCTCTTAGGCTTTGTATAATGATTTTCCCTAGCGGAAATTAGCCTCCTCTTAGACTTTGTATAAGAAAACCACTGGTTGATCCAATCAACCTTTTAGCATCAAACCTGTGCCTCGTTTACAGTACACAAACATCAACAACTCCTTCCATTTCATCTAAATACTGTAAGCGGCAAGCCTCTGGATCATCTACATCCATGCCACTGTCCTTCTTTTAGCATGAGGAATTCCTAAGGAAAGATGGCGTTGCTCTCTACACAGAGTTAAAGTCTTCTCCTTCAGGTTAAAACCCTTTCTTCAGAAATTATGGCATTGCTCGGATCCGCGTATCCTAGTTAAAGTAATTCTCCTTTTTCCCTCTTTAGAGATGACAAACTCTCTCTAAAGTTGAGACCTTTCAGCTTCACATCTTGGGCTTTGAACAAGATACAAACAACCTTTCGCTTCACGTCTTGGGCTTTGAACAAGACACCAAAAACCAATTTCCTCCCATAGAATAGGAGGAACTACGAACGCTCTGATTTCCCTGTTTTGGTAAACGGGAATACGTAGGCATAAGATCGAAAGAAAAGATCTTAGCAAGCACAATCAACAAAAAAACCAAATCCCATTACTCAAAAGCAGTAATTCAAAAAACATCAGTCCTAACATCCTAACCCTTATTCCCCGTCAGAAACCCCTTTGCCTAGATAAAAAAGAAAGAAGACCGTATTGGCGAAAATACAAATAACCAGTACAAAGGCCCCCCACATTGTAGCATTCGTAACTTAACAGACCGCTGTTTAAACTCGTCATGCAAGCAGGGTTAATTGGAGACATCTATTTCCCTTCCTTCATCAGCTTTAATAGGATAAAAAATGAATCGACCTGTAGTAAACTCAACCGCAGAGAGCGACCAGTGCTTAAGAACCACGTCCAAAATCGCTCGCTACAGGCAATCACTTCGACACTGCGCCAGAAGCTGAAGTTCGTCAAGAATGACACGCTAATCATAGTCTATGGAGAGCAGGCCTTAATCATAAGAAACTTATCATTATTCTCCTGCGTAGAACTTGAGGAGGTTGTTGGAACCTAGTTTCAAGCACAGTCAATGAACGATGAGAATCGACTAGAAAAACGGACATCGATTTCCTCATACAAAGACGCTCTCAAAGTGATCGAGCGTAACGACGCAAAAGGATGGGGATAACTCATAATTCCTACGGATAATAAGACAAAGAAAGGTCTTGGTTTCTCCTCAGCCTGTACCCAGACTGCCACGAAAGATGAAAGTGTTCATCCCATTCAGAACTTCTTCCACAGCGGAGGCCTCCTCCACCTAGTGTCTCAAGAGGTACATACCATCGATGAAAGCTACTCCTCTGATACAGATGAGGAATGGAAATCGTATCTCAACGACAACAGTTATATGTCTCAGGAAGAAGCTCACATGTCGTTCTGTTTTCCCACGCAGGGCCCGAGATATATACCGAGATCAGACGTTCGAATGATCTATGGAGATTGTGATCCTGAAGGATGTCGTACTCCACCCAATTCATTAAAGGAAGACGGTCTAATGAAAGACAAATGTGGCTATGATTCCCTGGATGACTTGCCTATCTGGAAGTCGTGCACAGAAGACTTGGGGCAAAAGAGTCAGCCAAAAGATGCCTATCAGCTGGGCAATATTGAAAGAAATACCCACGTCCCCACAGAGTCATGGGACCATTACTCGGGACATTTCAAAGATATCCAGCACAACGATGAATCTGCAAAGACTGCGGGACTAGAATTCATCAACTATGCTTTTCTTGAGATCAACGTCATTGAGAAGGATGACACCTTTATTCCCACAGAAATATGGGACACCTTAGGACAGATGAATGGCAAGTACGGCTTCCTGGTCAAGTACACCGCTCCTAAAAGCTCTCGTATCAGGCTCGAAGACATCCAGCCAACTGGATGGGGGTGATTGGCCTGAGAGTGAAAACACTATGCAAGACACAGCTGAAGAATCCTCCTATGACAACTCTGCATGTGAAGAAAACTCCAATGATCCAGCTCCGCCAGAAATCAGCGTCATTTTTTAGGACCAATCAAGAAGGAAGGTACCAGACTTTGTGATTCACCGAGGAGTTCACTGCCAATGGGTTGCTGTCGATGTCCTAAAAGTCGTCCATAAGTCTAAGTAATTGCCATCTTCGTTTTAACCTTTCACCCCGCCCAGGTGAAACAGATGTTTTTATATGGCTCACCTTTCTGTAAATTTCCCTCTTCGCTTTGCCCAAAGTGACAGAGTTTTGTTTTATAGGGCTGTATTTCAAGAATCGACAAATAATAAATAAAATAACGTCGTTCTGTCATTCCTGCATTTATTGTTGTTTTCTCTTTTCACTTTTTCAGAAAATGGTAATCCTAAAACAGCCCAAAATAAAAACAAGCATTTTCAAAAAGAAAATACACTGTACACGCTCTTGCATTCTCTTTATCTCTTCTAAAAACAAATCATCACGTCATGAAGATTGCTTATTTTAAACCCCGTTAAAACACGCGATCAAATGCCGTCTCCCAACTTTGAATTCTCGGTATTTGGAGCTGAAGAAGAAGAGTACACGGAAATTCCAGAAGAGATCTCCCGACTACTCAGGCAAGAGGAAAGGTCCATTAAACCTCACAAAGAGCCGTTGGAAACAGTCAACTTGGGATCAGAGGAAGAAAAGAAGGAAGTCAAGATTGGGGAACTACTCAGTCCAACTGTCAAAGAAAGATTGATTGAACTTCTCAAAGAATTTCCCGATGTATTTGCTTGGTCCTATCAGGACATGCCTGGGTTGGATACCAGCATCGTGGAACATCATCTACCGTTGAAATCAGAATGTCCGCTGGTGAAACAAAGATTGAGACGGACTCACCCGGACATGGCCATCAAAATCAAAGAGGAAGTGCAGAAACATATCAACGCGGGTTTCCTCGCCACCTCAGAATATCCTCATTGGTTAGCCAACATAGTGCCAGTTTCGAAAAAGGACGGAAAAGTCAGAATTTGTGTAGACTATAGGGATCTGAATAAAGCAAGTCCAAAGGATGACTTCCCCTTACCACACATGGATATGCTGGTTGACAGTACAACAAAGTTCAAAGTCTTCTCCTCCGTCGATGGATTCTCGAGCTATAATCAGATCAAAATGGCACCGGAAGACATGGAGAAAACTTCATTCATCACCCCATGGGGCACCTTTTTTTACAAGGTAATGTCGTTCGGTTTGAAGAACACCGAGGCAACCTATCAAATGGACATGACTACTCTGTTTCACGACATGATGCACAAAGAATTTGAAGTGTATGTCGATGACATGATTGCCAAATCTAAAACAGAGGAGGAGCATATGACCCACTTGGCAAAGCTATTCGAGCGTCTGAGAAAGTACAAACTCCGCTTGAATCCCAACAAATGTACATTCGGTGTCCGCTCAGGAAAACTTTTAGGGTTCATCGTCAGCCCAAAGGGAATTGAGGTTGATCCTGACAAAGTCAAGGCCATTCAATAAATTCCTTCACCAAAGACTGAAAAACAAGTCAGAGGATTTCTTGGACGTCTAAATTACATTTCAAGGTTTATATTCCTCATGACCGCAACATGTGCGCCAATCTTCAAATTACTCAGAAAGATTCAAGAGTGTGTATGGACAGAAGATTGCCAAAAAGCCTTCGACAGTATTTAGGAATATTTGTTGAATCCACCTATTTTGTCTCCTCCAGTAGAGGGAAGACCACTGATCATATACCTAACAGTCTTGGAAGACTCTATGGGTTGTGTACTTGGCCAACAAGACGAAACCAAAAGAAAATAGTCTTCCATTAACTACTTAAGCAATAAATTCACCGATTGTGAAACTCGGTACACTATGCTTAAGAAGACTTGCTGTGCATTGGCTTGGGCAGCCAAACATCTCCGCCAGTACATGATTCATCACACTACTTGGTTAATCTCTAAAATGGATCCGATCAAGTACGTCTTTGAAAATCCTGCTCTCACGGGAAGAATCGCCCGTTGGCAGATGTTATTATCAGATTACAACATCGAGTACCATGCTCAAAAAGCCGTCAAAGGGAGTATTTTAGCCGATCATTTGGCTCATCAGCCGATTGACGATTAGGAATCAGTTGGGTTTGACTTCCTAGACGAAGATGTCATGTACGTAAAAATGAAAGATTGCGATGAACCGCTACCCAATGAAGGGCCAGAACCAGGTTCCCAATGGGGACTAATTTTTGACGGGGTTGCCTGTGAGAGCAAGAATTGTCTCTACAAATCAAACTATGTTTTGATGATAACAATACGTATTTGTGAAAGAACCATTTTATGTTCTAACGTGTGTTGTGTGCATATCATAATTATAGAAGATATCAGATCCAACAAGCATCAGCCAGATGAGTGCAATTGATAACATGCGATGTTACTATGTGTGACACAAGTCGCAAGAAGCAAGAACGCTTCTGTATCTGATCGTGATCAGTCAGATCCAAGGATGCTGATATTGTTGTTGCAATGCTCTTATGGATGCTCTCTGATAAGTGGTCGAGATTCTAAAGAATGTGAAGCTTCTGAAGAAGATAATCTTCCGGAGAACCAAAGTGTTGAAGACTCTTATGACTTGAAGTTCTGAAGGCGGAAGGCTCTGAAGACCAAGTGCAGAAAGACTCTGAAGACTATGTGTTCTAAAGATTAAGGTTCCAAAGGCCATGTACTGAAGACTCTGAAGAAAGATTCCTAATGGACAAGTTCTAAAGTTTCGGAAGACTTGAAGAAGTAAAGGATCAGCTCTTAAAGACTAGTGCTGAATTTTTGAAGACTGATTCCTAATGGACTTCTTCAAATGACTGAAGACTTGACGTATCAGATATCCTGTTGTAAAGGATAACACTCTTAAAGACAAGTGCTGAAGTTCTAAAGACTGATTCCTAATTGACTTCTTCAAGTGACTGAAGACTTGATGTATCAGATATCTTGTTGAGAAGGCTCTACTCATGCTTCATCAATTTACCATCAGAAGCCTCTGAAGTCTGGAAATTAAATATTATCGTTGTGAACGACTGTACACACTGCTCAAGAAGGATATATCTCATCACTTCTCCCACAGCAAAAGGAGATGTGTCAGTACAACTATTTATTACACAACGTCTCTTTTCCAACAGCCAACGGTATTTCAAACAGCTATATTTCTACTGGGCTATTTAAAGGAAAAAGTTCTCACTTCTGTGATATCGATTTGATGAACATCAAAATGGATGGTTCATTTACAAATTGATCAAGTCATTGTGTGAAGATAGCAACAACGACGAGTTCTCGTTGTAACACTTTGAATATCCAATGCTGTCATAAATTTACACATGGCCATTGTTGTTAATGCTTAAAGATCAAATCAACACAACAACAACAATTTGGAACAGAAGTTGTTGATGAAGAAGACAACATTGAAAATCAGTCAAGTCATCAACCACCTTCTCGTCAGTGCTACATTGAAGATCTGAAGCAAGGAGTTGTTACTCAAAGCTTGCTCACCCCAGAAGACGAAGAAGAAGAAGATCTACAAGATGTCAACAACTGTCAAATCAATATACATTGTTGTAGTTTCTTAGAATAGCAAGGATTTGCTGCTCAGATCTTGCTTGAACACTTGTGTGTTCTTTGTACTAAAACTTAGGAGTTATCTGTTTGTTAAGAAGCATTATTTTAATCTCGTGTATGACTAATTCTTGGTGAATTAGGATTCCTTGAGTGGTCTATGTGACCGGAGACTTGAGAAGACGTTGGCGAGATGTCATTATGGTAAATCCTGAAATAGGGTCAATAATAGTCATATCTCAAAGAGGATCATATGTTGATCAGACTCTTGTGGGATCCCTGATTGAACTCATTGTAATTCCTCCAGTGTACGTTATATCCTAATTGGATCCCTGAATGGTTCACTGAGAGAGATGCCTCAAGGGATCATTGGATGGTCTGGAAACTTGAGATGACAATGACGTAAGTCACTGTGTTCCTTGAGCGATCCTGGGTGGATCAGAGGCTTGAGATGATAATGGCGCGACTCATTGTGGGTGAGTCACAGTGCGGCTGTGCAGATTGTTAGTCACCAGCTGTTGCCCGTGCATCTGTAATCGAGACTGATTATAGTGGATTAAGTCCTTGTGTTCAAGGCGAAATCACCTGAGGAGGGTGGACTGGATTAACCCTTGAGGTGAACCAGGATATATCGTGTGTTCTTTACTCTTATGCTTAATGTCTTCGTTTATGTTTCTATATTGAGTACCAGAACCACACATGAGAAAGTCAGAACCTTGCAGCTCAACTCTGACAAGCTTCCGCACTGCAAGTTCTGAGAAACGTATTTATGTTCAGACTCCTGCTGGTTCTTATGCCTCACGCATAGCCAGTCTGAATATAACTCCACCAATTAGAGTCTCTCAACAAACTCTGATGTTATCCTAAGTGGATTAACGACAAGAAGAGAAAAGTTCTTAAAAGAGTAAATACACAATTCAAACCCCCCTTTCTCGTGTCTTTCTCGCACCTTCACTTGGTATCAGAGCACCGGTTCTGTTATTGATGGATATCAAACACTTAACAGTGTCAGAAAAAGATCCAGATGTGGTACTCTTGGCAAGATTGAAATCCACTTACAAATATTTGTAACAGCTTAAAAGGTGACTGTGTACAAAATTGTAATCAATCTGATAACTCGTGCAAACCACTGATTCTGGAAGCTTTGTAGTTGTCAAACAACTAAACCTTCCTCACTTAAAGCCTTGTTGAAGATTAAAGAATCAGTCGATCAGATAGACTCATCAGATAAGAAGTGGTATCTGTTAAATGTTCATCTCAGAAGATAAGTGTGGATGAAACATTTAGTTTGCTCAAGGAGTAAAGTATGTTGAAGTCAGAAATAAGAAGATTTCAAACCTTTAGAAATCACTCAACATCTGAATCCTGAATGATCAAAAGTTAAAAGACTCAATGAAGAACTAAATATTACCTTCATGAAAGCTAGTCAGAATCCTAAAGAAGTCAGAATGCAAGTGAATCTTGAAGAATCCAAGAACCGTCAGCAGTTCACTCCGACAAGGAAAGATCAGAGTCAAGACGGAAGTACATTAAGATAAGACTGTAAAAATCTCAGGTACTATCTTTCCCTCATTTGTGACTCAGTTTCATAATAACAACCAAAATCTTTTTATCAAACTTTTTGTTGCTAAAAAGTGATTAGAAAATGTTTAAATCCTTTGTCCTTTTCGTATGTGTTCGCAAATGCTAATTGAAATAGTTAAAGTAAAAATAGTCACATATGAAAGATTCTCCTCATCAGGTCATTCACCCTGCTTAACCGCATCTTATAACCCATAAGTACACTCCAGATCTAAATCTTTCTCTCTTAGAGTACCTCCACCTAACCCAGTTAGACTAGGAAACTTTAATGTTCAATTAAATTGAACGACTCTCGTTAGACCATTTTTGTATCCAAATCTCAACTATCCAAATTTCCATGATCTACGCCTATTGAGTAGTGTTTGTTTAGCTATGAAATAGGGAAACGTGCTACCATGACCATATTAGTTCATCACCTAGGAAATAGCATCTAAACCTGGCATGGTCGTGTTCTGACAAGTCAGGATTCTCTTCTAGTATTGAAAATAGTGAAAAATCCTTTTTTACTATGCGCTGATTAATGACTAATAAATAAAAACCTTGAAATTAGAAAGCATGTCCTTTTGTCTCCTCTTAGAATTAATGACTTCACAATGTAGTTACTGCATCCACCTAACTTGTGCTTAGAATAAAGCGCATGCATATCTCTTTGATATTCCCTAGAATAACAGACTGCTTGTCTATCCTCCTCCTTTAGACTACCCCTAAGAATTCTAGTCTTCTTAAGTCATTCTCAGTTATTAACCCAGTCGCTTCAAACTCCTCCATCCATCTATTTAAAGTCATAAATAATTCTAGAAATTTTCTCCTCTATCTCTTATTCCCGACCTTCTTTTCACCCTGAGCGCAATCTAAGAATGACTCCAAGAACCTTTTATGGCAATGATGATCTCCTTGAAGTCATTAATGAAAAACGACCAAATCCAACAGATACTGATCAGGATTTTCATCTTGGTATTCACTTTCAAAATTGGAATGGATACCTACATATGCTAAGAGGCTCAATTTATCCGAACCTCTTAAAAACCTTTTGTATTAATGCCTCTGTTAGCAGTAATGGTCTGATTATCTCCTCTGATATTTATGGTTTCCCAGTCACCATCAACGCCACAAAAATCTCTGAAGCCATTAACTGTCCACTTGGAGGTGTCACTCCCAACCATGCATTCATTCGATTCACCTCCGATGCTGAAATGCACTATATGTTTAATAGAGGATCTGCCTTTGAACCTACGGAACCTGAAAAGCTTTTGCCTATTTCTAGAGGTTGGTTTAAGTTCATCTTAACAAATATTAAACTTTGTAATACAAACAAAGATTTTCTGTATCATGATGACAAGCTTCTCATCATGTGCCTTCTTAGGGGAACTCCTATTGATCTGTCTCAAATCATCTTTGACCATCTTAAAGAATCAATTCTTATGTCAAGATCAGTAGAAAAATCCTTCATTCCTTACGAAAGAGTCTTATATGAAGTACTCTTCAGAGTAGAAATTGTACAAGTAATCTGCAGAATTCAGTGTGGACCAGGCACTGCTCTGAGTAGGAACTTTTGTGAAACCTTTGACAGCAGATGTTAGAAGATTTCCTGTCATTATTAGACTAAGTCATTAGTATGCAGTGGTTCATTAAGTTTACATGCTCATACTGTGTAATTGCTACTTAAATCAATGAAGTATATGCTACTTTCAATTCTTTATGCCTACATCCATGTATGTGTACTCATTAGATATATAAAATAAATATTCTTGAAAGAAGAAAACGTGTTTCTATTTTTTTTTGCACTCATTGCGAATCCTTGACTCTTGTCAAGAATTAATTAGAGAATTCTATGCGTGATCTCTTGGTCTTTCCAAGAATGATAAACTGTTGAACTCAGTGCTAGTATTAATTCCTATCCTTAGTCATATCTAGCTTAAAATGTCTAGGAGATGACAAATCTGACGGTTGGAGTCACGAGCATTTATTTGACTCTCTCTATACGTTGCCTACTTAAGGCACCTTGTTCACTCATCTATCCTTCATTCCAAACCATCTCAGCCAGCGCCTCTCTTTAGTATTCCATCTAGAATGTCCACCTCACATCCAAAACCTACTAAGAGTGAAAACTCTGAGTTAAGAGTCCTAAATGAATTCTCTGTAAACACCAGTTCTCTCAAAGAACTTGGCTTCACAAGAACTTCGTACGAATTAAGTTGTTAGAAATGGGAAGGTTATCTTGAGATGCTTCCAGGTCTCATTTACACAGATCTTATTAAAGAATTATGGGCAAATGCCAATGTGTTTTCTAACGTGTTTGACCAGCATATCATTCAGTCAGCTGTCTCTGGAATTCCAGTAGTAATTAAACCCTCTGTCATTGCACATGCAATTAAGTGCGATGAAAATGGTGACACCATTAAAGACTACAAGGAAAGAAAAATCTTCAATGATCTCATCTACAAAATTCATTGTGGAAATGGTCCCTCCAACTGCGTCTCCACACTCAAACCCTCAGCTAAAGTCTGGAACAGAATAATGGAAACAAACCTTCGACCTAGAGAAGTAGGAGAACAAGTGCTAACCCATTCTGATAGAATATTCATCTTCTTTCTGATCTACAGAATGAAAATAAACCTTCCACTAACTATGTTCAATCACTTGAAAGAACAAATTCTTTTGTCTAAAGACAAACCCTCTCTCAGCATTCCGTATGAAAGGGTCATATCTCGTGTCCTTGAAATTCAGGATGTGATCTCTAGATTTGAACACGATGGAGCAACCAAAGAATGTCCCCCCATGAATTATGCGGAATTCTTTGGAATTCCCTAAAGGATAATAGGACAGGTATATGATTAGTTCTGCTCTATGTTTTATCTCTTATTGCTTATGATATTTTATGTTGATTTATCTTCACTTCATGTATGATCACTAATGAATCAATGACATTACCTTATGTGTTGGGTACTCTAACTACTTTAATTAAATATGTGCCTTCAATATCTATGTCTTGATTATCTTGAAAGATTAAGCTCAACCTATGCTTTGAACTTTAAAACTATTTTGCGATGTTGTGTTGATGCTTCTATCTAGTTGTTCATAAACGAAAATGCTATAATCTCTCAGATGCTCTAAGCCTTCAATTGATAATCAGTGGATTCCTTCTAAATTGTCCTTCAAATGAATATGCTATAATTAAAGATGTTTACCACTCAATGATTTTGATTGATCTTAACTGCTCAAATGCTACTTCAATGATTCAATGGTGTTTCTGTTCCTTATCATATCAAGTATACTTAATGCTTCAATAGGAGAAATATATGATATTGATTGGAAAGAGAAAATACATGCTTAAATGCTCATATGCTCTAAACTTTTTGATGATGTCAAAAAGGGGGAGAAATATATGATTTTGATTGGAAAGAAGAAATCTTAAATAAAAGAAAGAATGCAACTCAAACAAGTAATCAATCATATAAAATGTGTTACTATTAACGTTTGTTGTTTGATGTTTATCCGAGGAACTCTGAAAAAGTTCACTAGGCATTCTAAGAACAGGTTAAGAAAGAAGAACTCTGACAGACGTTCTCAAAGACTGTTTGTTCACATGATCAACCCAGTACTATTCAGAAGTTGTGAACTTTCTGAAAGTCAAAGTTTATCGTGATCTCTGTCTCACTTGGCTCAGAAGTTGTGAGCTGTCTGAGAATATGAGGTTCAGAACGTAAAAATCAGAAGAAGAAGGAAAACTCTGAAAGCAGTCAAGACAAAGTATACATTTCAAGATGCTCACTCAGAAGATTTGTGCAGATCAGAAGTCAAAGAACTTTCTGAAGATCTGGATTAAAAATCCAAAAAGAAGTAGTTCTGATGTTTACCAAGAACCAATTAAAAGTGAAAACGATTTGGTATCAGACTAAATCAATAATTGGTAATCAGACTCAGTACAAAAAGATTGGTATCAGACTCGGTCTGCAGTAATATCGATCAGAGCAAAGTTGTGAATCATTGTCAAAAGTACCTTTATTGGTATCAATTTCAGCACACTAAGAAAACACCCTTCAAGTGGTATGAGAAGAATTCCTTCACTTGGTATCACACTCAACATACTCTAGTGCAAGACTCAGCACATCACGTGATATTAGACTAAACTTAAATCATGAGTACCAGATTCAGAATCAAGCGTTGATGGATCACAAAAGAATTAAACCGTTTAATTGGTATCTGATCAAAAATCAAGCCTTGATGAACCACTGAGTTATGACCATAACTAGGTTCTGAGATGAAGACCTATTTTCAAAAGTCAAACTCTGAAAAAGTCACGATCTACATTGGTGTTTAAAATCTTACCATCCTGAAACATGATTCTGAAGATCCCAATATCTGACTTATAGAAATTAGGGGGAGACTACCCTGAAGATTCAACTGCAAAATCTAAAATCTTCACAAAGTCTAAAACTTAGGGGGAGTTTCTTAAACGACAGTGTCTGTCTCTGACGAATAGCGAGGCTATGTTATCAAATAAGAACTGATCTGTTTGTGCTTAAATGAATCTGCTGAAAAGTAGAAATGCTTCAGAAGTCTCTGAAGATTACAAGGTCTGATACGACTATAAAGGAACTGAGTTCTAAAGATCTGAAGATGGAAGTTCCGATGAACTAGTCCAGATGCTGAAGACTCTCTGTTTTCTTAAAGACAAGAAAGAGAAGTAGTCATTTTCTATTCTTTGTTCTGGAAACTCAAGTTGTTATTCTGTATGTATTTGGATCATATAAGATTCTAGATGATCACAGATAAAACTTTGAGGAAAACACATTCAGGGGGAGCTGTTGTCCCAGACTCTGAATATGTTCTATTTGGTGATTACCCTGTATAAAGTGTTCAATCAAAATACTTGGTTTTGTCATCATCAAAAAGGGGGAGATTGTGAGAGCAAGAATTGTCTCTACAAATCAAACTATGTTTTGATGATAACAATATGTATTTGTGAAAGAACCATTTTATGTTCTAACGTGTGTTGTATGCAGATCATAATTATAGAAGATATCAGATCCAACAAGCATCAGCCAGATAAGCGCAATTGATAACATGCGAAGTTACTATGTGTGACATAAGTCGCAAGAAGCAAGAACGCTTCAGTATCTGATCGTGATCAGTCAGATCAAAGGATGATGATATTGTTGTTGCAATGCTCTTGTGGATGCTCTCTGATAGGTGGTCGAGATTCTGAAGAATGCGAAGCTTCTGAAGAAGATAATCTTCCGGAGAACCAAAGTGCTGAAGACTCATATGACTTGAAGTTCTGAAGGCGGAAGGCTCTGAAGACCAAGTGCAGAAAGAATCTAAAGACTTATGTGTTCTGAAGATTAACGTTCCAAATAAAGAAACGAAAAACACAAGAAAGGGGGTTTGAATTGGGGTTTTTCTCAAAAACACTAAAAATAAAAAGACACGTTGGTTATCCTGGTTCGTTTGAACTCAAACTACTCCAGTCCACCCGCCAAGGTGATTTCGCCTCTCTCTCTTGAGGACTTAATCCACTAACCAAAAAGGATTACACAACCACAAAGACAACTGTCAATGTCTTCTTGAGTTTTAACCACAGCTTGGTTCTCAAGGAATAAAAGTTACAAAAACATGTATGACAAAAATGCTTCTAAAAAGCAGTATCACAACTGTGATATATTGCACAATATTTTTTGAACAAAGATACGAAAGAGAATGATTGTATGATTGTAAGTTGTTGTTGTGTCTTCATCATTCCACGATCCCCTTTTTATAGATAAGGATATTGATCCGTTGGAATTTATTTTTGGATGTTGATAAAAGTCTTTTAATGAGCTTTCCAAAAATACAGATCTGGTCTGATTTTAGCTGATACTCCTTGATACTCTTTAAATGATTTGAAACGCATCAGAGAGTATCTTGAAGTTCTGGATCATCAGAGTCTTCTAATTACAACTGGTGCCGATAGCGTGATACTTCTATATCAGAACTTCGCTTATTCAGATCTTTGTTAGTGCAGAATCTGTTCAAGATCTTTTGCTTTCGAATCAGAATTTCTTCACTCTTGTAGTAAAACTTCTTGTTTTTGTATTAGAACTTCCCTACACATTAGAATAAATAATTAGGGATAATTTTGTTCTAAATAATAATATAGTATTTGTTATCATCAAAACTATTTGAATTGTAGAATCAATTCTTGTTCTAACAATCTCCCCCTTTTTGATGATGACAAAAACTCATATTTTGATAATAATTTTTAAAAAAACATAGAGTATTAGATACTCCCCCTGAGTTGAAGACTTCCCTGAGGATGTTTGGTTGGAGCTTTGGAAGGAAGTTCTGATGGTCATTTTCCTGCTTGCTTGACAATATGTGAAAACAGAAATTGTTAAAATGTTCGAGACATAGTCCCGGTGCACTGTTATATTTCAAAATATTTTACGTTCTCCCCCTTTTTGTCATTAATCAAAAAGCAACACAAAAACACATAAAAATATCAAAATAGATTCATTGAATATAAGCAGATAGCAGCATAAACAACAGAAGCGGAACAAAAAAAAACTAAGGTTGAGGTGCAGGTGGAAGTCGTGTGAACAATGCTTCCAGAAGACTTTTGATCTGATTGGCTGATTCTTCTTACTTGCCAAGCATCCCCTTAATTTCTGCATTTGTTTCATCCTGTTTATCCAAACATTTCTTGACAGCCTCGTTTTCTTTCTTCAACTCATCCAGAGTTTTCAGCAGTAGAGAGGATGGAGTTGAATCAGAAGATACCAAAACCTCATAGCTTTTTGTAGAATCTTTTTCCGGAGAAGCTTCTGCTGACTTACCTTCGTCTTCAGCAATGACCAAAGTTTGATGTTCAGAAGTTGGTTCCTGAATATCTGAATCCATAGGGACTTTCCAGCCTAAATGATGAATGGGTTTCTGTTCCCAGAACTTTAGACCTTGTTCCTTGAAGATCTTCAGATGATCGCAGAAGTTCTGTTGAGCTATTTCATAGCTGAGTTCCTTCATCTTCTTAGATTCAGTATTAAACCATTTTCTGAACTTAGTCCAGAGATAGTCAGAAGCAGTTGAATTCAGATTCTCCACATAACCCTGCTTCAGAAAATTGACCCATTCCTGCATTTCTGCCTTGAATGCCAATAGAGAGTTACCAACATCTGTTTTGGATGTTTTTGGTTTTGGTTTGGGAATGGCTATTTTATGAGAAGATGAGGCAAGTTTGTCTAGAGCTTCTAAGTCAACTATGGTTCTGAGGGGGTCTTCTAAGAGGTTTGTTGAAGGAGGAGAGTCAAAAATAAGAATGGGAGAGGTAGGTGATGTATTTTCTGGAGTGGTGACATCTTGTGTGGGACTGGTGAGGATATGTGATGGTTGAAGGGTGTAGCAGGGAAATTTGTGAGTGTAAGCTATTGATTAACTTAACTCAAAAATCAACAAGAGTCGCCACCACACTTTTATTTTTATCCAAAGAGGAAAGGAAAAAAAGAGCGACCAAAACCTAAAGAGTTCTAACAGAACAAAGAGATAAAGGGTAAGGGGGTTGGTTATGTAAAGGGAGGGTTTTACGCATCCAATACATCTATAGTACTCTATAGGAGCCCTTTGATGTAGTCATGCTTTTGGTCTGAAAATGGTTTGCTTGTAAAGAGATTGAGCAGATGAGAGGAGAATTATTTTTTAAGATTTTTATGTTTGGAGAGACTTATCGTCTCATGCCTACGTACCCACGATGTGCAATGTAGGATCAAAACCTCGTAGTTCGTGGTGTAAAGAATGAAAATTATTGGTTATGGTTTATTTTATCTTGAAAAAGACAACCTGTCATTCTCAAGAGAGAATACTCAACTAATTACCCAAAGGTATGGGAAAGAGACATTTGCTTCACATTAAGATGGAGGATTTGCTTGGATTAACATCAACAAGACTAATCACTTCAACATCTAAGTGGAAAATGACCATACTTTCAATAAAATACCCTAGTTAGGAGTTTTACATCTCATCAAAAATATGACTCATGTCTAATTCTTTTTGAAAAAGTTTAAAAGAAGAAAGTGCATAAAAGCACAAAAAAAATTTGGATAAGTTTTGTATTTTTTTATGTCTTTTTTAAATTGTCAAAGCATGATTAACATTGATTGACATTTATTTATGAAGACAAAGTTTGAAAAATCACTTGACCAAAGTCAAGGTTTTATTATGAAAGCGGTTTTAAGTTTGAAAACAAGAAGGTTTTGAAAAAGAGAGGAAGTTTTGAAAATTTAAGAATGGGGAGGAGAAGAAGTGACTATCCTAGTGCGTAAAATAAAAGCTAGGGGAAAGAAAGATCTAACCAAAATGGAGCCACTTCAAAGCAATATTAAAAGAATTCCATCCTTAAGTAAATTGGCCAAATAAAGGCAAGTCTTCCATCAATACTCCAAGCAAAGGGATAAGAAGTCCTAATTCTAGGTCCATAAGTCCAATATTACTTGAAAAGAGGTCCATAAAGAGATCACTCCAAAGCATAGGATAGTAACCAATAGTCCAAAATGAAGAGAATTAAGTTTTTTATGGTTTTGGCCTTTATTAATATTTTTGGTCCAAGTGGACAAAGAGAAAAAGGCATAAGCATAAACATGCGTCCAACGGACAAAGGAAAAATTACGGAAGCATAAACATGTGTCCAACGGACAAAGGAAAAATTGCGGAAACATAAACATGATATGAAATGATAATAATGAAGCATAAAAAATAAAAGAGATAGGGAGCGAGAAGGAAACATAAACAAAATTAATATAATAATATTGTTAGTAAGTTAGTGATTAGTTGTTAGTGTTAGTGATCAATAACAATTGAATAATTGCACTTAGGTCAAAGTTGATGAAACTCATAAGAGGATTGATAAGACCAAAGCCTCCTAATAACAAGTTTCATGAGTTGTGAACAATAAGACAAATAATCACCCATTCTTGATGGTTTCCGATACGGGACATATATTGCGCTACGTTAAGCAATCACCGAGTAATTTACGGAGTAAATACCCTACAAATGAGGCCGGTCAATAACTCTATGTGCTAATGTACGCTAGATGACGATATATAGATTGTCATCCGCAAGCGATACCGTACGAAAAGAAAAAAGGTAGCGATCTCGTCTCGATCGAAATTCAACAAAAGAATTCCAATATCTTTGACTTTCATTGATCAAAAAGAAAAGAGATGAAGAAAAGAGGAAACCAAATTGAATTACAAATTCAAGACAATTCCATCTTTAAGTTCATTCACTCATTTTGGTGGATTAAAGTGCTAAAAATATCATTAACTTAAAGCACCTAAAGTGAATTAAATAATTCACTTTAAAGATAGATTTGAATTAGTGAACATTTATCTAACTTCATCTACAACCTAAGTCCAATGAATTTAAAGAGAAATAAGGCCTTTAAAAGTGTAATCCAAAGCCAAAATCAAAAGGAAAATAAAATCAAGAACAAAATATTCAAATCATTCTCAAGAATTCTTTCTTTAAAGTAACAAAAAAAAATGATAACATCAGAATTAAAAAAAAAAAGATCAGATCTAATTTTTTTTAGAAATCATTAAGAAAAAATAAGGAAGAAAAAAAATGAAAATAAAAAGTAAAAGAAAAATTAAGATAAAAAGGAGAGGGAGCTACACAAGAAAAAGAAAGTGATGGTGTGGAAATTAGAAGGCCACACGGTTTAGGCCCAAACATTAAAAAAAAAATAATAACACATTAAAGAGAAAGAGAAGAAATCAGAAAATGATTTTATCATCTTCTTCTTCATCGTGTGGCACTATTCACGGCGGACATGGAAATTCACGGCGGAGCTCGTCACAGCGCGGCGGGATGCGAAATTCACACGATTGTGATCGAAATGAAGAGTAGATCAAGAATATGCAAACAATTTCATACAACAGTGCAGTAATCAAAAGAAACATTGTGGAAAGCTTCGCCGGAAAAATTCTCACTACCTTCAAAAATCAAGTAAGCACTCTTTAAATTCTTCCTCTCTTCTTCCTTGCCTTGAATGAGTGTGGTTGTTGTTGATTTATGTAAGCTTCTTTGTTGTTTGGAGTGGTGAAAATTTATGGACGAAGAAAATAATTTCGGTTGGATATTTGAATTGGTGAAGAAAAATGGTTTGAGTTGTGATTTTGGCAGAGGTTTAAGGGCTATCAAAGCTTGGAAAAATGAATAAGTAGTGGTCTCTATTTATAGCAAAAGAAGTGAGAAACTTGAGCTGAAAATTTGATTGAAAACAAAATTCATTGCCGTTTTGAACTCTGCTCCTTGCGTTCCATGTTGTCACGCGTTTTTTCTCTTGTGTGCAGCGTGTGTTTTGATCGCTCTTGCTGTCGTTTTCCAACTTCAAGTTGTGGTGTCATTTTTTGTGATTTACCTTGCGTTTCATTCTGCTAGTTTTGTGTTTTGCTCGCGGCTAGATCAGAATTGTAGCTGGGAATTCACGGCTGGAAGTGTGCGTTTGGCATGTGTTGCGTGATAGCTTGCGGCTGGAGCTGGTGAAATTCACGGTTGGGATTTTAGCTCATGAATTGATATAGTGGCATATTGTGAGGCTTGGAGTTATTTGGAAGCTTGGCTTTATTTATGACTTTTTTCAATTTTTTTGTTTTCATTTCAAGATGTAAATGGACATATTTTTTTGTGATAATTTTTCCATGGGCCTCAATAAAGATATGCGGGCTTTGATATATTTTTGGAATTGAATTTGGATTAAAATGGTGATAAAAAAAATGGTTAGAAAAAAAGATAATTGAAGAATTAAAAAATTTTTTAGAAAAAAAAAGGAAAATTGGATAATTGATATAGAATTGGATATTTGAAAATGGATATGAGAATTGGATATTCAAAAATGGATATTTGGAAATGGTTAAAAAAATGGATATCTAATGGAAATGGATTTAAAAGGAAAAAGTTAATTGTTGGGTAATTGAAAATGGATTTGGTAAATGATATTGGATAATGGATATGAAATGAATAGTGGATTTGAGAAATGAGTTTTTTTGAATTGGATATTTGGATTGAATATTAATTGGAATAAATGGTAATGGATATTGAAATTAATTTGGAAAAAAAATGGATTTGGAAATGAAAATGGATTTAATATCGGATAAAAAAAATGTGGATTTAGAAAAATTGGAAAATGGAAGTGGGTTTCTAAATGGATATTGAAAAAAATGTGGGTATTAGAAAGGTGACAAAAGAGATTAAAAGTGGATAAAAAATGGTTTAGAAATTGGATAGCAAAAAAAGGGGATGGATATGGATCATGGATGACTAATCTTTATTTTTAGCCCAAAACCAATCTTAAACTTATTTCCACAAGCCTCTGATAAAACACAGCTACCACTGAACAAGCCACAACTGAGCAAGGACCATTTGAATAAGTTCTGAATCACTTCAAAATTCATCTGAATCAATTATCTTGGAAAATAAATCCACAGATGAACACAGTCTTGATTGTTGAACTCAGATGAACCTAATGAATATCACCACACAACAACTTGACAGTCACTGCTTTGAGGAATAGCTCACTGAAATAGATAACTGGCACTTGAAACAATTGCTTGATAGTTAGACCAAGATTAGGTCAAACATCCATATGAACTGGATCAAAAACGAACAACCACACTTGATCTGAAATCATGCCATTGCTTTGACAAACCTGCACAACACCCAGAGAGAGAAACTGCAGCAAATTTTTTTTATTTCGGTTAGAGGTTAGTAAACAGAAACAAATAAGAATAATATACAGATGCTCAGGAGAAATAAAGATTGTGATCTTGTTTGTGGTAATGAGATGCAAAATGATATGTGGGATCTTAGGGGTAAAAATTAGGGTATTACAGCTGCCCCAATTTAAGTTTCTTCTATCCGGAGATAAGAAGATTGACATCTTTGTCTCGACGATATAGAAGAGACTTGAATATAACAATAAACCCAATTTTTGGCCCTAAGAGACCACAAAATGATATGATTATGCAAATGGTATGCAGACACAAGACCACTATGGGGAGAATATGCCACAGGAAATAAACAAAAAGAAGAACGAGAGAACGAAACTCCACCAGGGAAACACAATCACAGGTGACCACCAACTAGCCAGGGAACATACTGCACAACTACTGGGAATCAGCTGAGGAAAAGATTCAAAATGGGGATAACCGTATATGGAAATAAACCACAACACAACAAGGATATAACCCAACAGGGAAGGCTTAGCACATCAAGGCTCCACTGGGGAAAATCAATACCTCAACAATGAACTGTCTCTAGCATACCGCAGAGACTTACCATTCATCGGAGTAGAAGATCTCAACAACGAACTGTCCCATCAAATCAAAGAGACTTACCATTCATCGGAGTCACAAATCTTAACAACGAAATGTCCCATAAAACCGAAGAGATTTACCATTCATCGGAGTCACAAAATCTCAACAACGAATTATCCCATCAAACCGAAGAGACTTACCATTCATCAGAGTCACAAATCTCAACAACGAAATATCCCATCAAACCAAAGAGACTTACCATTCATTTGAGTAACCAAATCTCAACAACGATCTGTCCCGTCATACCGAAGAGACTTACCATTCATCGAATTCACAAAATCTCAACAACGAACTATCCCATCAAACCGAAGAGACTTACCATTCATTGGAGTAACCAAAATCTCAACAACGAACTGTCCCGTCTAACCGAAGAGACATACCATTCATCGGAGTCACAAAAATATCGACAACGAACTGTCTCATCAAACCGAAGAGACTTACCATTCATCGGAGTCACAAATCTCAACAATGAACTGTCCCATCAAACCGAAGAGACTTACCATTCATCGGAGTCACAAATCTCAACAACGAACTGTCCCGTCAAACCGAAGAGACTTACCATTCATTGGAGTCACAAATCTCAACAACGAACTGTCCCATCATACCGAAGAGACTTACCATTCATCGGAGTCACAAATCCCAACAATGAACTGTCCCATCAAACCGAAGAGACTTACCATTCATTGGAGTCACAAAAGGTAATAACTGCATCGCCTCAGGCTTCTCAAATAAAGGAATGCCACGAAACAGTATTGAACCTTCCAAAAGGGGAGTCCTACGCAGATTTCAGCTGAAAGGCGCAGAATCCTCAAAGGTGCAAAATAAATGCACTCTCAATCCAGGTTTCACAGTATAGAGATCCAAACAAATATTACAGGCGACCAAAGTTCAATCCAGGAACAAGCTGGAGATAAACGGTCAAACAAGACTCATCCCGAGGAGGAAATATCTCAACTGGGGACTAATTCCATCTAGATAATGAACTGGGAAGGAAACTGAATCAAGATCTTCCACAGAAACAAACTCAGTGGGGAATTATCAAAGATAGGCATTTTCCTCCTTACGGGTCGACACTCTAAATGGAGAGAGGACACACATGCTCTACGGGGATAACAACACCAGAGAGCAAAGAAGTACCAACATAAATGCAAAAATGCACAACGCAACAACAATATGTTATGCACAATAAATGAATGTGCATGTAATGCTTATGAGTATGAATATGCTGACAAAACAGACATAAAGGATAAGCATCACAACACCACTGAATACTCGACTAATCTCAACAAGATGGAGATATCATTGGCAACTCTGCTTAGTACTTAGCTGAAGGAATCCTGCAAGAGATAAACAAAAGCCATCAAAAGAAAACAAATCCTACTACAAGGCTCAAATCTTGCTGGAGAAAAGAAGATACTCCTTGGGGAATGACCCAAATATCAATCTTCTAACATCGACGATCCACAAAGAGGATAATAACATAAACTTTGCTTTAAGGATGGCAGGAAATCTGTCGGGGAATCATACAAACCCAATCTTTCTGACTCTTCCTGGGGATCGTAAAAATTCACAAGAACTTCCATTTCAAAAGGATGAAGAGATCTTCTGCGGAGAAATAAAGAATGAATCCGCTGGGGATCGTAGTTATATAAACATCTATGCAAAAATCCACTGGAAAAACAAGGAAGATCTGCTGGAGATACGAGAACACTCTCAGAAGATTAACCAATTCTGAGCAAATCATCCTGGACTTGCTGAGAAAACAGCAACAGGTCAAGCTGTGGGGGATTTTAGATCAATACTCATCATAAATGAGAGAAAACCTAACAGGTGACTAAAATAGATCTCATCAGTGACTTCACTAGGAGGATAAATCTCTGAAAACCAATCCAGAGAGAAGTACACCTTGGACCTTCCAGGGAAATGAGAAGTAATGCTCTGTCTCGGCTGGGGAATCAGCAAGGATAAATCATCCTGGAGAGAAATACAACCACAGGTAAGAATCCAACAAACAACCACCAAGTCCATGCTTCTTAAAGGAGAAAACACGGCTCTCTGTTTGGGGATATCCAAAGCAACAACAACACGTCTAGAGGGTAAAACTCTGAGTGAAGATTCCTCATATGATTTTGGCTGGGGACAGCAAAAATGAATCTCTGTGTGGGGACCACCATTGAGGAGAAGTACGGACCTCAAAACTACTCAAATGCCTGACCATAACATAATCAGTTGGAGAAGATTCAGACCAAGACCTAGCTGGGGAAAAACCAAACAACATTGGACCTTATGAATTCAACACATCATAACCACCCTATCACCTTGTCAACAACTGATCACATTCATAGGACAAGTTCTGCTGAGGAAATATCAACAAACTCTACTAGGGATCAATTAGTAAATTCTGCCAAAGGAGCGAGAACGAACCCTGCTGAGGAAAACAACAAGCTCTACTGGGGAGATATCAACAAGAACGAACTCTGCTTGAGAGGATACCGAGTTCTGTTGTGTTAAATCATCCACATAACTTTTGCCCCAAGCTGCATGGTATGTAAGAAATTTTCCTCCAGAAACTTTGTACCATAAGGACTTGAAATAATCTGCCCCAGCATATTCAGACTCTGAGAGATTTGTCGAATCTCGACGTAACTGCCCCAGATTCACTGAACTTGGCACATTCTTTGATCAATGGAGTATTCAAGCTTTGCCCTATGAAAACATCAACTAGGAAAACAAACTTGCTCATGCTCAACAAAATCTTTAGGCAACATGCCCCTGGTCATGATCATTCCTTGAAGTGATTGGCCAATTACTCATCAGAGTTTCAGGCCTCAAAAGATTAAGCTCATCACTGATGCTCAAATGTAAGCTTCTATGATGTCAACAAATGTATGCAAGCAGAAAATGTCAATTCTAAGAATGATAATTCTAATGCAATTACACATGTTAGTCTTGAAGTTTTTACTGAAAAGATGTCGTAAAACCTTGTGAATGAATCACTAGTTTAGATACGACATTGATTTTTGAATGCACATGCAATACCAACAAAGATATTTTAGCGCAACTCATGGGAGTCAGGAATGCTATCTCAATTGAAGTACGCTTTCAAAATAAACCCTACTTCAATTAGGTCTTTTGAGGGTTATAACTTGGCCTGGTTCACGGTTTTTTCAGAAAAAAGGATTTTTAGGCTCAAATTTTATTTTGTACCCACCCAATCTCCGTGATGTTCTTCAGTCCTATATTCAGCTAATTGACACAAAAGTTCATCTTTCAAAAGGATAAAACTGATGGTTTTAGAACCAATGAGACTTCTCGGGGAATAACAGTCACCCTTTTGTCTTTTGGGTTTGTAGTCACACAAAGATTTGTTCTTTTGATGAGAATTTTTCTTTCATTCTTTTTATTTTTCCCCAACTTTTGCCTGGACTGATTTTTTTTTAATTGTTGATGTCCAGCGGGATGCCCCAATTTTTGCCTAAGTCACTTGTTTTCAATTTTTTTCGACTTAGCGGGCTTTTTTTTATTTCTTTCTTTCATTTTTTTTAACAAATCATGTGACGTTGGCTTATTTGAAAGGTTTATGACTGCCTCTTTCCTTCATGGATGAGGAACAACCATTGTGGTTTCCTTAGACGCACACTCCTTTTGAAGTTTGGACACTTGGTCAAATTAACTGAAGACTACCCTACCCCAAGGTTAAATGTGAGGGTTTTTCATTTAGAGAAGAAACTCCTACTTCAAGGCTCAAAGGGGTTAACAAGGGATTATCTTCCTTATATCTCCAGTGTTTGGGAATTTGAAACAATGCCTTACATCATCAGCAGAGTCTTATTCCAAAGCACACAACCAGGAATTTTGCGTTTTCACTTCATCATCCTCCCTCCAAGAGTTTAAACAAGAAGTTGGTATTGCAAATGCAGGAAAAACAATTTATGAGCGAATGCGAATGGATTACTTCAAGACAAACATACTCATTGCATTATGATTAATATTCAAAATCAAACAAGTTTCTACACGCAAACAAAGCATTAACAATCATAAAATATTACAAATAGAGTTGTAGTAATAAACTTGAGATTTGAAGAGATTGTCTCAATCTGAGCTTGAAAGGACACCTTCGAATTTCTTGGGAGACACAGAAGCAAATGCACGACCGCTGAGGGTCACTCCACTAACATCGGCAATAGGAACCTCCTTGGGTTTTTATCTTCATCATTATAAAGGTGTTCCACCCACAAATGGGCTTCCTCCCTTGAAGGTCAACACCTCATCGTCGATCATTTCTATCACCGGGTGGACATTCTGAGGATTTGGAATATACCTCGAAAATCGAGAATCTTTTTCAACAACTTGACCAACCAGATCATTTTGCACAGGTCGGGATCGAGTAGGAACATCCACTTGTGGAACATCATCGTCCAGAGGAGAATCATACATCGGACTGGTCATCACTGTAAAGCCTGACATGAGATCATCATCTTTTGTCCTCTCCATGTTCCTTTAGTAACTACCTCGAACTTGGTACGAATGCCAGAAAATCAGCTAAATCCTCTTCTTTCTCTGATTAGCCCGAGTATTATACTGGTACAACAACTTGTCTGAACAAAGACCAAGAAAAGGAAGCACATAAGACACCTAAGAAAGGCAAGAAACAAATGCAGAATGATGCTTAATGCAAATGCAATGCAATATGAATATAGCAGACAAGGGATCAAAGCTTCCAAAAATTCTGAATAACTGCTGCACTGATGGTTGGATGAGCTCAAAGGTCCGCTCTGAAGAGAATACCGGAATACCAGGTTGATAAGTCCACACTGATAAGAAATCCAAAGTACCGGGCATGTTGAAAGTCAGGGTTTCCTGCAAACCTGTAAACACCCGCCCATTCTCACGTGTGGGTACTAAAAAGTCGGGATCCTCAGTTTCAGATTCTCGATTTGAGAAGCAATAGTACATTCATCCCTCAGGGTACAATACTATCGCCAAACAAAGAGGTCGTCCACTGATTCCCCAAAAAAGGATATCCTATAGCAAGTTCCCAGCATTGGGTCCTCGGATCGACAAGTGTAACGGGTTTGCCATTTCTAGTCTGCCATTATCACATGTTGGGAGGAGAGGTGTTACTGAGTTCTCAGGAATGGTCGCCAGAGTCGACAGTTTTCCAAGTTACATTCCATCATCTGCACCAAATGCGCAGGATAGAAAATTACCAACGAAAACCTCGTCTGGATGTGGAGTTTTCATGTATACTAAGTTTGGCCAAATGCCACACAAGTCACACTACTTTCAACCCTGGTCTTAGGTGTATACGCAAGCCTGTGTATTGGGCTTATCTCTCAGAACATCCCAACCAGAACAAACAAATAACAAGCAAGTCAGACAAAAAGCAATAAATAAATCAAAGTAGGCTAAACCCCTTAAGGGATGGACCAGCAAGAGGTCAATCTGTCCCCAGCAGAGTCGCCACTTTTCTGTAGCGGGGAAATTTGTGAGTGTAAGCTATTGATTAACTTAACTCAAAAATCAACAAGAGTCGCCACCGCACTTTTATTTTTATCCAAAGAGGAAAGGAAAAAAAGAGCGAACAAAACCTAAAGAGTTCTAACAGAACAAAGAGATAAAGGGTAAGGGGGGTTGGTTATGTAAAGGGAAGGTTTTACGCACCCAATACATCTATAGTACTCTATAGGAGCCCTTTGATGTATTCATGCTTTTGGTCTGAAAATGGTTTGCTTGTAAAGAGATTGAGGAGATGAGAGGAGAATTATTTTTTAAGATTTTTATGTTTGGAGAGACTTATCGTCTCATGCCTACGTACCCACGATGTGCAATGTAGGATCAAAACCTCGTAGTTCGTGGTTCAAAGAATGAAAATTATTGGTTATGGTTTATTTTATCTTGAAAAAGACAACCTGTCATTCTCAAGAGAGAATACTCAACTAATTACCCAAAGGTATGGGAAAGAGACATTTGCTTCAAATTAAGATGGAGGATTTGCTTGGATTAACATCAACAAGACTAATCACTTCAACATCTAAGTGGAAAATGACCATACTTTCAAAAAATACCCTGGTTAGGAGTTTTACATCTCATCAAAAAATGACTCATGTCTAATTCTTTTTGAAAAAGTTTAAAAGAAGAAAGTGCATAAAAGCACAAAAAAAATTTGGATGAGTTTTGTATATTTTTATGTCTTTTTGAAATGGTCAAAGCATGATTAACATTGATTGACATTTATTTATGAAGACAAAGTTTGAAAAATCACTTGACCAAAGTCAAGGTTTTATTATGAAAGCGGTTTTAAGTTTGAAAACAAGAAGGTTTTGAAAAAGAGAGGACGTTTTGAAAATTTAAGACTGGGGAGGAGAAGAAGTGACTATCCTAGTGCGTAAAATAAAAGCTAGGGGAAAGAAGGATCTAACCAAAATGGAGCCACTTCAAAGCAATATTAAAAGATTTCCATCCTTAAGTAAATTGGCCAAATAAAGGCAAGTCTTTTATCAATACTCCAAGCAAAGGGATAAGAAGTCCTAATTCTAGGTCCATAAGTCCAATATTACTCCAAAAGAGGTCCATAAAGAGATCACTCCAAAGCATATGATAGTAACCAATAGTCCAAAATGAAGAGAATTAAGTTTTTTATGGTTTTGGCCTTTATTAATATTTTTGGTCCAAGTGGACAAAGAGAAAAATGCATAAGCATAAACACGCGTCCAACGGACAAAGGAAAAATTACGGAAGCATAAACATGTGTCCAACGAACAAAGGAAAAATTGCGGAAACATAAACATGATATGAAATGATAATAATGAAGCATAAAAAATAAAAGAGATAGGGAGCGAGAAGGAAACATAAACAAAATTAATATAATAATATTGTTAGTAAGTTAGTGATTAGTTGTTAGTGTTAGTGATCAATAACAATTGAATAATTGCACTTAGGTCAAGGTTGATGAAACTCATTAGAGGAATGATAAGACCAAAGCCTCCTAACAACAAGTTTCATGAGTTGTGAACCATAAGACAAATAATCAACCATTCTTGATGGTTTCTGATACGGGACAAATATTGCGCTATGTTAAGCAATCGCCGAGTAATTTACGGAGTAATTACCCTACAAATGAGGCCGGTCAATAACTCTATGTGCTAATGTACGCTAGATAACGATATATAGATCGTCATCCGCAAGCGATACCGCACGAAAAGAAAAAAGGTAGCGATCTCGTCTCGATCGAAATTCAACAAAAGAATTCCAATATCTTTGACTTTCATTGATAAAAAAGAAAAGAGGTGAAGAAAAGAGGAAATCAAATTGAATTACAAATTCAAGACAATTCCATCTTTAAGTTCATTCACTCATTTTGGTGGATTAAAGTGCTAAACATATCATTAACTCAAAGCACCTAAAGTGAATTAAATAATTCACTTTAAAGATAGATTTGAATTAGTGAACATTTATCTAACTTCATCTACACCTTAAGTCCAATGAATTTAACGAGAAATAAGGCCTTTAAAAGTGTAATCCAAAGCCAAAATCAAAAGGAAAATAAAATCAAGAACAAAATATTCAAATCATTCTCAATAATTCTTTCTTTAAAGTAACAAAAAAAATGATAACATCAGAATTAAAAAAAAAAGATCAGATCTAATTTTTTTAGAAATCATTAAGAAAAAATAAGGAAGAAAAAAAAATGAAAATAAAAAGTAAAAGAAAAATTAAAAGAAAAAGGAGAGGGAGGTGCGCAACAAAAAGAAATTAATGGTGTGGAAATTAGAAGGCCACACGATTTAGGCCCAAACATTCTAAAATAAAAAATAAAAAAAATAACACATTGAAGAGAAAGAGAAGAAATCAGAAAGTGCCTTTATCATCTTCTTCTTCATCGCGTGGCACTATTCATGGCGGACATGGAAATTCACGGCGGAGCTCGTCACAGCGCGGCGGGATGCGAAATTCACACGGTTGTGATCGAAAAGAGTAGATCAAGAATATGCAAACAATTTCATACAACAGTGCAGTAATCAAAAGAAACAGTGTCGAAAGCTTCGCCGGAAAAATTCTCACTACCTTCAAAAATCAAGTAAGCACTCTTTAAATTCTTCCTCTCTTCTTCCTTGCCTTGAATGAGTGTGGTTGTTGTTGATTTATGTCAGCTTCTTTGTTGTTTGGAGTGGTCAAAACTTATGGACGAAGAAAATAATTTCGGTTAGATATTTGAATTGGTGAAGAAAAATGGTTTGAGTTGTGATTTTGGCAGAGGTTTGAGGGCTATCAAAGCTTGGAAAAATGAATGAGTAGTGGTCTCTATTTATAGCAAAAGAAGTGAGAAACTTGAGCTGAAAGTTTGATTGAAAACAAAATTCATTGCCGTTTTGAACTCTGCTCCTTGTGTTCCATGTTGTCACGCGTTTTTTCTCTTGTGTGAAGCGTGTGTTTTGATCGCTCTTGCTATCGTTTTGCAACTTCAAGTTGTGGTTTCGTTTTTTGTGATTTTCCTTGTGTTTCAATATGCTAGTTTTCTGTGACGTCGTTTTGCTCGCGGCTGGATCGGAATAGTAGCTGGGTATTCGCGGCTGGAAGTGTGCGTTTTGCATGTGTTGCGTGATAGCTTGCGGCTGGAGCTGGTGAAATTCACTGCTGGGATTTTGGCTCATGAATTGATATAGTGGCATATTGTGAGGCATGGAGATATTTGGAAGCTTGGCTTTATTTATGACTTGTTTCAATTTTTTTGTTTTCATTTCAAGATGTAAATGAACATATTTTTTTGTGATAATTTTCCATGGGCCTCAATAAAGATATGCGGGCTTTGATATATTTTTGGAATTGAATTTGGATTAAAATGGTGATAAAAAAATGGTTAGAAAAAAAGATAATTGAAGAATTAAAAAAAAATTTAGAAAAAGAAAGGAAAATTGGATAATTGATATAGAATTGGATATTTGAAAATGGATATGAGAATTGGATATTCAAAAATGGATATTTGGAAATGGTTAAAAAAAATGGATATCTAATGGAAATGGATTTAAAAGGAAAAAGTTAATTGTTGGGTAATTGAAAATGGATTTGGGAAATGATATTGGATAATGGATATGAAATGAATAATGGATTTGAGAAATGAGTTTTTTTGAATTGGATATTTGGATTGAATATTAATGGAATAAATGGTAATGGATATTGAAACTAATTTGGAAAAAAAAAGGATTTGGAAATGGAAATGGATTTAATATCGGATAAAAAAAATGTGGATTTAGAAAAATTGGAAAATGGAAGTGGGTTTATAAATGGATATTGAAAAAAATGTGGGTATTAGAATGGTGACAAAAGAGATTAAAAGTGGATAAAAAATGGTTTAGAAATTGGATAGCAAAAAAAGGGGATGGATATGGATCATGGATGACTAATCTTTATTTTTAGCCCAAAACCAATCTTAAACTTATTTCCACAAGCCTCTGATAAAACACAGCTACCACTGAACAAGCCACAACTGAGCAACGACCATTTGAATAAGTTCTGAATCACTTCAAAATTCATCTGAATAAATTATCTTGGAAAATAAATCCTCAGATGAACACAGTCTTGATTGATGAACTCAGATGAACCTAATGAATATCACCACACAACAACTTGACAGTCACTGCTTTGAGGAATAGCTCACTGAAATAGATAACTGGCACTTGAAACAATTGCTTGATGGTTTGACCAAGATTAGGTCAAACGTCCATATGAACTGGATCAAAAATGAACAACCACACTTGATCTGAAATCATGCCCTTGCTTTGACAAACCTGCACAACACCTAGAGAGAGAAACTGCAGCAAATTTCTTTTTATTTCGGTTAGAGGTTAGTAAACAGAATCAAATAAGAATAATATACAGATGCTCAGGAGAAATAAAGATTGTGATCTTGTTTGTGGTAATGAGATGCAAAATGATATGTGGGATCTTAGGGGTAAAAATTAGGGTATTACAAAGGGTGTTTAGAGGACAGTTAATACCAGGGATAGAGGTGTTTGGGAATTGTTCAGGGTTTTGATTTGGATTTTCTGGTTAAGGAGCTTCAAGATTTTGTTTTAGATTTTCTGGTTGGGGAGCAGAGAAAAGAGGTTGAAAAAGATCAATGTCAGACAGAACTTGTGCAAGTTCATGTTGTGTTTCAATAAAATCGATAGGAGTGGGGTCAATATCGATGTCAAAATCGTCAAGAGTTTGTGGAGATGGTGGTGGATTTTTAGATGGTTTGGGAGAAGATGAGGTTTCAGATGTGGATACCAATATGGACTCGACAACAGAAATGAAAGATGAGTTACCTTTCTTTTTAGCAGCTTTGGGAGTTTTCTGAGAAGTTCCTTCAGAAGCTTTCCTTTTTCTTGGTATTCTGGTGGGAACTTCTAGAGGTGGTTGCCAGAGATCTCGCAAGGAAACCTCTGGAATGGTTCCATCACTTTTACATGCCTCCCGATATCTTACAACAATTTCTGGATGAGTATCTTCTGAGAAGAGAGGAAAATCTTTCAGAGGTATTTTCCTGGTGGTGATGACTTCCTTTGTGTGTTGAGTTGGATCCTTCTTGATGGTCTCAATGATCTTCATCTTCTTGAGGTTCTTGGCATTGAGAGTTTTTCCAACGCTAGTCTCCAGATCAGAAATTTTCCGAGCTTCAGTCAGATGTTCTATCAGCTTATTCTCTGTAAGATAAGTCTACCCAGAGGGATCCAATCTCTCTTGGTTCTTTCGTCTTCTCTTGTTTCTTTGACGCTGTTCTTCAGATGATTGAATAGACTATGAGGAAGATTTACTCTTGTATTGGTGGAGATGAAGTACAACAGGTACTGTTGATCGTTATTGATGTAGTCAGAAGAGCTTGTAGGTTTCCTATGATAGATGCAACCCAGAATGATTCTAGCCCAAATTTTGTGACGCTCCTTTAGATCTTTGATTTTGTTGGAGTGTTGTCCAGAAGTGAAGATTTCCTTTGATATAGTTTTTAGGTCAGAACTCTTTTCCATCTCACTACATTTGATTCCTGATCCATCATGATCAATCAGTTTACCAATGAGTTCTTCAGTGATGACAATCTTCTTTCCCATTACATAAGACATTACTTGATGATTTAAGGCAGATGCAAAAATCCAGAATTCCTTAACAAGTTTAGGAAAAACTAGACCCATTAAGCTATCAAAGTACTTGGTCCATCCTTGAAACTTAACCTCAGGAGTAAGGTCATACCCATTTTCTTTCATGCTTTCAAAATCCACGATGAGTTCACAGAGAACTTCAAGAGAAGCAATGGGAGTGAGAAGAGTTCTTATAGGCTCAACGTACCTTTCTTCATTGATTTGGTTAGCAGATTCTTGAGATAGCGTTTGTTGAGAGCAGGAAGCCATTGTTCACAGACTTAGGGTTTTGGAGAACACGAAGAAAAACAAGAATTGCAAACAAGAAGGAGAAAGCGAGAGAGCAAGGTGAGTGAAAGTGAAACTGTGAGTGTGTTAGAAGTGACATATATATAAGAGTGACCAACAAAAAAATTAATGAGCAGTTAAAACAATAAACATAATGATTAAGAGCTATAATGATTTCTGACAAGGGAGATAGCGTGAAAATTTTGGGAACAATTACCGATGTGACTGGCGCCTCGATATGTCAACTCAGCCATTTCAGTTTCCCAGAGTTTAAACACGTGTTCAACTTCAGAGGAAAACCTGGAACTTAGGTTGACATATGTTTGCTAGAGTGAATTGCATGATCTATCCTTGAAATGAAAGGTTATCAGATCTTCTGGATAGATTCTGAGACAATCTTCTTTCTCACTTCTGAAGAATTATTGGTCAGATGTTCACAAAAAAAATTCTAAGAGTTAAATATACAGAAATTACATTTTCATTCTGGACATAATTCTATACTAAGATTTTTCAGAATAAAATTAAATCTATCTTCAGCAAGGGGTTTGGTGAAAATATCAGCCCATTGATGGTCTGTGTCTATAAATTTAAAATAAAAAGAATTCCCTTTTGAGTATAGTCCCTAATGAATTGATGTTTTATTTCTATATGTTTAGCCCTAGAATGGAAAATAGGATTTTTAGAAAGACAGATAGCAGAAGTATTGTCGCAGAGGATAGGGATGTTACTCTCGTAAATGTGAAAATCTTCAAGCTGATTCTTCATCCTGAGCATCTGAGTACTACATCCAGCTGCAGCTATATATTCAGCTTCAGCAGTTAATAGTGCAATGGTGGATTGTCTTTTGCTGGACCAAGAGATTAAATTATCTCCCAGAAACTGGCAGCTTCCAGAGGTACTTTTTCTTTCTATTCTATCTCCATCAAAGTCAGCGTCGCAGTATCCTACCAATTTGTATTCTCTGGACTTTCTATAGCAAATACCAAGATTAGTAGTACCTTTCAGATGTCTGAAAATTCGCATAACTGTTGTTAAGTGGGATTCTCTAGGATTTGATTGGAAACTAGCACAAAGACAGACGCTATAGAGAATATCAGGTCTTGAAGCAGTTAAATAAAGGAGAGAACCAATCATACCTCTGTAGAGCTTCTGTTCTACTTTCTTACTTACCTCTTCCTTTTCCAGAATGCATGTGGGATGCATAGGAGTTTTGGAAGGCTTACTTTCTGACATGTCGAATTTTTTCAGAAGATCTCTGACATACTTGCTTTGATGTATGTAAGTTCCTTCTGGAGTTTGATTGATTTGAATTCCCATAAAGAACTTGAGTTCTCCCATTAGGCTCATTTCAAATTCTGCCTGCATAGTCTTAGCAAATTCTTTGCCCAGGGAGCTTTTAGTAGATCCAAAAATTATATCATCTACGTAAATTTGACAGATCAGAATGTGATTTTTAAATGACTTACAGAATAGAGTTGTGTCCACGTTCCCTCTGGTGAAATCATTTTCTAAGAGAAAATTACTTAGTCTCTCATACCAAACTCTGGGAGCTTGCTTTAGACCATATAACGATTTCTTAAGTTTATAAACATATTCTGGATGTTTTGTGTTTTCAAAACGAGGGGGTTGATGTACATAATATTCTTCAACAATGTAACCATTTAAAAATGCACTTTTGACATCCATCTGATAAAGAGTGATGTCATTATTTACAGTAAATGAAATTAAAAGTCTGATAGATTTTAACCTTGCGACTGGAGCAAAGGTTTTTGTATAGTCTATCCCTTCTTGCTGACTATAACCTTGTGCAACCAGTCGTGCTTTGTTTCTGACAACTTCTCCTTGTTCATTCAGCTTGTTTCTGAAGACCCATTTGGTTCCAATGATGTTGAAGCCTTTGGGTTTAGGAACTAGATCCCATACGTCGTTTCTGGTGAACTGATTCAATTCTTCCTGCATTGCGAGTATCCAATCATTGTCTGAGAGTGCTTCATTAATAGAAGTGGGTTCGATCAGAGATACTAATCCCATGAGAGATTCTTCAGTTTTCTTGAATGAGGATCTTTTTCTGATTGGATCATCTTTCTTTCCCAGAATTTTGTCTTCGGGATGTGTTAGTGTACTTCTGGATTGTCTTTTCTGGATGGGTTCTTCAGAAATTGTTGTGACATTTGAATTTCCTTCTTCTGTGTTTGACTGTTTTTCTGATGATCTTTTTTCAGTGCCTGTAATTTGAACTTCTATTTCTGCAAGAGATTCATCGTGCTTTGGCTTTTGAAGGCCAAGCTTATCATCAAATCTGACACAAATAGATTCTACTACATTTCGTGTTTCTGTGTTATATACTCTGTATCCTTTTGAACGTTTAGAGTATCCTAAGATGAAACATTTTTGTGCCTTAGAATCAAACTTATTCAGAGGATCATTAGTGTTTAAAATAAAGAAAGTATATCCAAATGGGTGAAAGTATGAAATGTTGGGCTTTCTGTTCTTCCACAATTCATATGGAGTCTTTTCTAGAATAGGTCTTATAGAGATTCTATTCTGAATGTAACACGCTGTATTAACTGCTTCTGCCCAAAAGTGTTTAGCCATGTTAGTCTCATTGATCATGGTTCTGGCCATTTCTTGTAGAGTTCTATTCTTGCGTTCTACAACTCCATTTTGTTGTGGAGTTCTAGGACAAGAGAAATCATGAGAAATGCCATTTTCATTCAAAAATATTTCCGTTTTCTTGTTTTCAAATTCCCCACCATGATCACTTATGACTTTTACAATTCTAAACTCTTTTTCATTTTGAACTTGGTTACAGAAAGTAGAGAATACAGAGAGTGACTCGTCCTTGTGTTTTAAGAACTTTACCCATGTCCATCTGCTATAGTCATCTATGATCACTAACTCATACTTCTTACCACTGATGGATGCAGTTTTCACTGGTCCAAACAGATCTATATGTAGAAGTTCTAATGGTCTGGAGGTAGAAACAACATTTTTTGATTTAAAAGAGGGTTTAGAAAACTTGCCTTTTTGACATGCTTCACACAGAACATCTGAGCTGAACTTCAGGTTAGGAAGTCCTCTGACCAGATTGAGTTTGTTAATCTGAGATATTCTTCTCATACTAACATGCCCCAATCTTCTGTCCCAGACCCATTGCTCGTTGTCAGCAGACAAAAGGCATTTTACATTCTGACTTTTTAGTTCAGAAAGTTTTATTTTATAAATGTTGTTCTTTCTCTTTCCATTAAAGAGGATTGTTCCATCTTTCTGACTAACTGCCTTGCAGGAATTTTGATTGAAGATTATATCATAACCGTTATCACTTAATTGACTTATGGATAACAAGTTATGCATAACCCATCTACTAATAAAACATTAGATATAGAAGGTAGAGTACTGTTACCTATGGTTCCCGAGCCAATGATCTTCCCTTTTTGATTTCCTTCAAAACCTACATAACCTCCGGCTTTAAGTTCCAAACTTTGGAACATATGCTTTCTTCCCGTCATGTGTCGTGAGCATCCAGAGTCCAGGTACCATGATTGGTGTTTCAGTCTTGCTGTTAAAGACATCTGCAACGTATAGGATTTTATCCTTAGGTACCCATATCTTTTTGGGTACTTATTTGTTAGTGTTCACAGAATTTTGATTGAGTTTTGGTTTCTCAATAGAATTTGAAGAGTAAGATTCACTTGTATATTTTATATCATGTTGGTGTCCATATGTGAAGTGAGAGTTTAAAGGTGTGTATTTTATGATCATATCATCAACTTGTTTTGGTTTATATGGCACTTCTCCTCTAGGATTCACATATCCTATGCCTTTTCTCCCGTTTCTGCTAACTCCATAGATCATTGAAGCCATTTTGCTTCTGTCTATGTTTTTAGCTAGAAATTTTTGAAAATCATAGTCATAATTTTTTAAAATGTTATCAGAACTAGTAGAAACTTCTGAGTCAGATTCTTTCTAAGATTTTTGAGATTCAAAAGAATTCTTGAGTTTTGAGGTTCTTGGAAAGCTTTAATGCTGTGGCCATGGGTCTCCGCACCTTTCGTAAGCTTCTGATAATCTTCTTAACATGATCAGTTGTTGAGTACCCTTTGTTCAGAACTTTTAATCCAGCGACCAGAATTTGAAACCTTGAGAACATTTTCTCAATTGTTTCATCTTCTTCCATTTTGAAAGCTTCGTACTTCTGGATGAGTGCCAGAGCTTTAGTCTCTTTGACTTGAGTGTTGCCTTCATGCGTCATTTTCAGACAATCAAACATGTGTTTTGCAGATTCTCTGTTTGTGATCTTCTCATATTTTGTGTGCGAGATAACGCTTAAGAGGATTGTTCTGGCCTTGTGATGATTTCAGAAATCTTTATTTTGTTGATCTGTCATATTTTTCCTTTCAATCTTCTGACCGTCTTTTCCAATGGGATGAGTGTAACCATCAGTTAACATATCCCAGAGATCGCCGTCATGAGCCAGAAAGAAACTTTCGATTACGTCCTTCCAGTAATCAAAATTTTCACCATCGAACACTGGTGGTTTGCCGCTGATTTTGTCATTGTTGTTCTGAACTGGTTCCGCCATAGTGTTTTTCTTGAAGGATCTTTTTCTGACACGGTTAGGTGTTAGCACCCAGAACCAGGCGCTTTGATGCCAATTGAAGAAACGAAAAACACAAGAAAGGGGGTTTGAATTGGGGTTTTTCTCAAAAAAACTAAAAATAAAAAGACATGTTGGTTATCCTGGTTCGTTTGAACACAAACTACTCCAGTCCACCCGCCAAGGTGATTTCGCCTCTCTCTCTTGAGGACTTAATCCACTAACCAAAAAGGATTACACAATCACAAAGACAACTGTCAATGTCTTCTTGAGTTTTAACCACAACTTGGTTCTCAAGGAATAAAAGTTACAAAAACATGTATGACAAAAATGCTTCTAAAAAGCAGTATCACAACTGTGATATATTACACAATATTTTTTGAACAAAGATACGAAAGAGAATGATTGTATGATTGCAATTTGTTGTTGTGTCTTCATCATTCCACGATCCCCTTTTTATAGATGAGGATATTGATCCATTGGAATTTATTTTTGGATGTTGATAAAAGTCTTTTAATGAGCTTTCCAAAAATACAGATGTGGTCTGATTTTAGCTGATACTCCTTAAATGATTTGAAACGCATCAGAGAGTATCTTGAAGTTCTGAGAGTATCTTGAAGTTCTAGATCATCAGAGTCTTCTAATTGCAGCTTGTGCTGATAGCGTGATACTTCTATATCAGAACTTCGCTTGTTCAGATCTTTGTTAGCGCAGAATGTGTTCAAGATCTTTTGCTTTCGAATCAGAACTTCTTCACTCTTGTAGTAGAACTTCTTGTTTTTGTATTAGAACTTCCCTACACATTAGAATAAATAATTAGGGATCATTTTGTTCTAAATAATAATGTAGTATTTATTGTCATCAAAACTATTTGAATTGTAGAATCAATTCTTGTTCTAACACCAAAGGCCAAGTAATGAAGACTCTGAAGACAGATTCCTAATGGACAAGTTCTAAAGTTTCGGAAGTCTTGAAGAAGTAAAGGATAATGCTCTTAAAGACAAGTGTTGAAGTTCTGAAGACTGATTCCTGATGGACTTCTTCAAATGACTAAAGACTTGAAGTATCAGATATCCTGTTGTAAAGGATAACGCTCTTAAAGACAAGTGCTGAAGTTCTGAAGACTGATTCCTAATGGACATCTTCAAGTGACTGAAGACTTGACGTATCAGATATCCTATTAAGGAGGCTCTACTTATGCTTCATCAATTTACCCTCAAAAGCCTCTGAAGTTTGGAAATTAAATATTACCGATGTGAACTGTAACACCCCCTTTCTATACCCCCAAATAATCACATAATCATTTAGGCACATATTAAAAATTCCGTCAGAGCATAATAATAAACATAGTATAAAAGAGGTATGTCACATTATACATCAAATTAAAACACTCAACACCTGCTCAACAATTGATATGCAATAGTGGGGTAACTATGCAACAGAGGAACTTAGTCCTTACACCCACATCTCAATATTTAGAATAAAAGCGGAAAATCTAAACATTGAATAACATCATATATATATATATATCATCGAGTATGATCCACAAACATAATTCATGTTTACATAAATATTCATCAACTAGATACATGTACAAATGTATCACAAAAGAACCATAATCCTCCTAGCTACCCGGTGCTACATATCAGAGCCGACCGACCAAAAGAATGAAGACACGCTTCACAAAAGACCACCAACATACCTACTCTGCAATGCCTCATAGAGCATCATAAAACAGCAGAAAGGTGAGAAATATTATCATAATAACAATGCATATAATTATATATCTTAGCATAAGAATACACATATTCCATATTATCACCACAATTCATCACAACTCACTCATATACATCACAATGTATATATATATAAAACCAAGCATATTCATCATGCATACTTTCACAATTCTTATCATTCCACATAAACATACATATTTATGTTTATTCATCAATGCACCATTATAAAGATGATAAATGCAAATCATAGAGACCGACTCACGACTCTATGCAAATGCAATGCGGTACCGACTCAATCATCTCAAGTTCACTCAGGAACTTATTGGAACCATCGCTCGTTACCAATGTAACTCCCTGTTGGGCATACGATGTTCCCGGTTGCTCACACCCCACACGGGCACATGATGTTTATGGATCGCTCACACCCCACACGGGCACACGACCCGATCGCTCACACCCCACATGGGTACATGATCACAAGATGCATATCATTATGCTTCACATATAAAATGCCTCAAAACACTCTCGAAATGCATACATATTCACAATATATTCATGCATTCATCTCATACAATCACATACAATCTATATGCATTCACATCAATGCACTATTGTATGATTCACATCCAAAACACACATTTAAATGGTAAAAGTCGCTAAATAACACTATTCCCAACTTTCCGGCATAATTAAATTGGCTAACAATTTCCAAAACCTCATCATAATAAAGTGCATTCCATAAGCTTTCTAACGCATCAAACCACACCTCAATCCGAAACACAGATAAAAAATTACAGAGGGAACAAATTGGGAAAAACTGCTACATTCGCAGTGCGAAGCTCCTAGCGAGTCCTTCGCTACTCCATTCGCAGTGCGAGTGCACCAGCGAACCAAGTCAGAATCAAAATAGCCTAGAAAATTCTCATCGTTCGCAGTGCGAACATCCCAGCGAATGCTCGCTGCCCCATTCGCATTGCGAAGCACCCAGCGAACCAAGTCAGAAGCTCACGAGTCCTTCGCTACTTCGTTCGCAGTGCGAACACTCAGCGAATGCTCGCTACCCACTCGCTAGCCATTCGCAGTGCGAACCTGCGATTTCAGAGAAACCCAGCAGCGCACCAGTTCACCCAAAAATCATGTTTTCAGCACCCAAAACGTTTCAAACTGTCATATAACCATCAAAACATAATTCAATCATGATGACAGGTATTCTATTACGTATACACCGATTTTCAGCCGTAAAACCATCGATTCCTCACAAAAATCTCAATTCGACCTAGAACTCAAGCTAGGGAAAACAAGAAAACATCCAATCAAACACATACATAATGATACACATTGATGAGATTATAAGATTTCACACCCTTACCCGATTAAATCGATTCCTAGAAGTTGTTTTGAAGATTTCCAAGTTTTTTCTTCTTTTTCTTCTCTTCCTCTTTCTTTCTCTCCTTTTTCTCTCTATTTCTCTTTTCTTTCTCTTTCTCTCCTATTTCTTCTTATCTCTTTTTCTTTTCTATTTCTACTCAAATACAATTACTTCCTTTTCTCACATAATTCTACACTTAATCACTTTTCTACCAATTTCACTAAATTTCTAACTTATCATTAATTGAGAAATGTCCAAAATACCCTCCATTCTAATTTTCCCTGAAAACTCTCAAAAACGGTAAAATATCACAACATGTCAACATAGCATATTAACACACCAATTTCACAAATAAAATAATTTATCACTCAATTAAAATAAAGGACTCAACAAAATGGGAATTATCGAAATCGGGGCGTTACATGAACGACTGTACACACTGCTCAAGAAGGATATATCTCATCACTTCTCCCACAGCAAAAGGAGATGTGTCAGTACAACTATTTATTACACAACGTCTCTTTTCCAACAGCCAACGACATTTCAAACGACTATATTTCTACTGGGTTATTTAAAGGAAAGAGTTCTCACTTTTGTGATATCGATTTGATGAACATCAAAATGGATGGTTCATTTACAAATTGATTAAGTCATTGTGTGAAGATAGCAACAACGACGAGTTCTCGTTGTAACACTTAGAATATCCAATGTTGTCATAAATTTACACATGAGATGACAATGACGTAAGTCACTATGTTCCTTGAACAATGGCGCGAGTCATTGTGGGTGAGTCATAGTGCGACTGTGCAGATTGTTATTCACCGGCTGTTGCCCGTGCATCTGTAATCGAGATTGATTATAGTGGATTAAGTCCTTGTGTTCAAGGCGAAATCACCTGAGGAGGGTGGACTGGATTAGCCCTTGAGGTGAACCAAGATATATCATGTGTTCTTTACTCTTATGCTTAATGTCTTTGTTTATGTTTCTATATTGAGTACCAGAACCACACATGAGCAAGTCAGAACCTTGCAACTCAACTCTGATAAGATTCCTCATTGGAAGTTCTGAGAAACGTATTTATGTTCAGACTCCTGGTGGTTCTTATGCCTCACGCATAGCCAGTCTGAATATAACTCCGCCAATCAGAGTCTCTCAACGAACTCTGATGTTATCCTAAGTGGATTAACGACAAGAAGAGAAAAGTTCTTAAAAGAGTAAATACACAATTCAAACCCCCCCTTTCTTGTGGCTTTCTCGTACCTTCACTGTCAACATCTACGGAAATGGAATTGGACCAATCATTATAACATCTCAGGGTACCCACATTCCTTTCATAGCCCGACTGACATTTAAGTGCACAAACAACGAGGCCGAATATGAAGCTTGTATCATGGGTCTCGAAGAAGCAATTTACTTAAGGATCAAGAACTTGGATGTGTATGGAGACTCAACCCTGGTTATCAATCAGATCAAAAGAGATTGGAACACATACCAATCAGGACTGATTCCTTACAAAGATTACGCGAGAAGGTTATTGCCATTTTTCAACAGAATCTAGTTTCACCATATCCCTCGTGAAGAAAATCACATGGCTCATGCACTAGCTACTCTCTGTTCCATGATTGATGTAAATCACTGGAACGACGTATCGAAGATCGACATAATGCGCCTTGAAAGGCCCACACACATCTTCATGATCGAAGCAGTCATAGGCGACAAACCTTGGTATCACGATATCAAATACTTCCTTCAGAAACAAGAATACCCGCCTGGGGCATCAAGAAAAGACAGGAAAACCCTCAGAAGACTGGCAGGAAACTTCTTCCTGAGCGGTGACACACTCTATAAGAGGAACTTTGACATGGTCTTACTCCGATGCGTAGATAGACCAGAAGCAAACCATGTTGATGAAAGACATTCATGAAGGATCCTTTGGCACTCATGCCAACGGACACACAATGGCGAGAAAAATTCTGAGAGCAGGTTACTATTGGTTGACAATGAAATTCGACTACTACAAGTACATGAGGAGATGTCACAAGTGTCAGATATACTCAGACAAAATCCATGTACCATCAACACATCTCAAAGTTCTTTCTTCTCCATGGCCTTTTTCAATATGGGGAATCAACATGATTGGCATGATCGAACCCAAAGCTTGAAACGGACATCGGTTCATCCTAGTAGCCATTGACTACTTCACTAAGTGGGTCGAAGCAGCGTCATACGCCAATGTAACCTGACAAGTGGTGGTCTGCTTTATCAAGAACAATCTCATCTGCTGTTATAGTGTTCCGAGCCAGATCATTATTGATAATGTATCTAACTTGAACAATAAGATGATGAAAGAGTTGTGTGTTGAGTTCAAGATTGAACACCATAACTCATCCCCCTACCGACCTAAGATGAACGGGACGGTAGAAGCGGCTAACAAGAATATCAAAAAGATCGTTCAAAAGATGGTTGTAACCTACAAAGATTGGCACGAGATGCTACCCTTTGCTCTTCATGGTTATCACACATTTTCACGCACTTCAACAGGGGCAACCTCTTTCTCTCTAGTATATGGCATGGAAGTTGTGGTCCCCATAGAAGTAGAGATCCCATCAATCTGGGTATTGATGGAAGCTAAGCTAACAGAGACTGAATGGTGTCAAAGTTGACACGATGAATTGAATCTGATCGAAGAAAATCGAATAACGACTATGTGCCATGGTCAGTTATATCAGCAAAGAATGAAGAAAGTGTTTGACAAAAAAGTCCGACCTCGTGTCTTTAGGAAAAGAGACCTCGTGCCCAAGAAGATACAATTATTTCTCACTGATTCCCGGGGCAAATGGACTCCGAATTATGACTGCCCCTACGTGGTCAAGAAAGCCTTCTCAGGTGGGGCTTTGAGACTCGCAACCATGGATGAAGAGGAATTCGCCTACCCCACGAATGTTGACGTAGACAAGAAATACTTCGCCTAAATAAAAAAACGTCTCAGTGGGTTGAAAACCCGAAAGGGCGGTCCAGGAAAAAATTAGAGACATAAGCAAAAATCATCCCGATGGATTGGAAACTTCAAAAGACAATCCAAGCAAAAATTAGGGATTCCTGGCAAGTAACTACGTCCGACAAGGTTAAATCCCCATAAGTAATGCCATCCATCTGGAAAACTCCAGTCAAGGTCATCTTCGACAGAAGTTCAGGATGTCCAGAATTCAAAGTTGGTAGAAGGATAGCGGTCGTTATGTTTCAACGTAGCCATTTTCCCTTTAATTACCATTTTCTAAACTTTGTAAATACTCTATGGTATCACGCGTTCGGCTAATTTCCATTCTATCAATAAAATTTGAGCCATAGTACTTTTGTTTGCAATTCTCATTTGTTTTAGCTTTACAGAATGACATTTTTAACATGATCAACGATTCTTGAAATAAAAAAAAATGAATTTACTTGTCAAATTGTTCTGCTTTTAAAATAAAGATGGCAATTCCTTTTTACTTTAAACGCGAAAGGAACATTGAGGGTTTCTCTAACAAGCGATTGAACCTCAAAGTGCAGAATCAAAGTACTCCTTCTAAACCAGTACGTCTAATTAAGGATCAGTTGTGTCAAATGCGAATGTTCCATCTGACATCCCTGGCAGAGTTCTTACCTCCTAAGTCCGACCAACGTTTCTTTCTTCCCCACACGGACTATCTCTCCAAAAGTAAGACAAGCTCTGCTATCCTGAACCAAGGGTACTTTTCATCCCCCGCAGTGGCTGAGTATCCAATGGTGTTCATTAGTCTGTATGTCGCATCAGTTTTGTCAGCATAAACATACATACATCATGCATGTTTGATTCATATTCATATATATACTGCATTACCATCACTCTGGTCAGTCTCATCCCCAAGTGATAACATCCTTCCGCCGTAAGATTGTATATTATTTCCTCGTCAGGAAATGTGTCGTCTGAGCAATTTCTCCTCAGTTTATTTCTGGATTGGAGCCGGTCCTCGACCACTTTGATATCTTGAACTTTTGAAAGGCAAGAAGACATTCGACGAACATCACTCTTCACAATTGAAGATGATGTTCTCGCTTTTCCGGATTAAGGAAAATCCCCAGAGAAAGCCTCTTAACCGAAGACTCTCGGCAATACAGTAGTTTCTCTCCAAAAGGTTTGCTGTCAACAAGGTCATCAGCACCTCAAAAATTGGATTGCATCACATGGCATTTCTCCGAGAAAGATCTCGAACGAAAGTATTATGTAATATCCCTAAGCAGAAAGCATTCTCTCAAGAGACTCGTTTTCCCCAGTAGAGTCAACAAATGGCATCCCCAACTGAGAAGTTTGCACACCTCTACAGCTCAGACAAATGGGTGCCCCCAGCAAGTCTGACCTCAAAATGTTTCCATCAAATGGCGTCTCCCTAGTAAAACTCGGTGAGAAGTTTGATGGAAGCTGCTACACATAACGTCCCTTGTCAAGGAAGAAACTTGACGAGAAGAAACCTAGACCAGTTCCTTGGCTGAAGACCAGGATCGAGGGGAAGTTTATATGAAAAACTGAGACCAGTTCCTTGGATGAAAGCCAGGATCGAGGGGAAGTTTATTTCAGAAAACTGAGACTAGTTCCGCGGCTGAAGACCAGGATCGAGGGGAAGTTTCACCCTTTTCTAAGTAGCCTTACTTAGTAAAAGAAGATGTACGAGCAAACCACCATTCATAACCACCATCAAAATTTCGGGTATTCTGATATTTAATCATCTTGCACCCTAAACATCTGAATACCTTCGCCATTCACACCTTCGGGACCAAGAAGATTAAATAAGGGTATCTGTCATACCCTAAATTTTGACCACCAAGATTTCCCATCATTGTGAAAATCATCACCACAATATGGATGTACCATCTTGCCTCATCAATCTCCCAAAGATAGTTGAGCATCTACCACATATCAAGAATTAGGGTTTCAAGCCCTCCCCGAACACTTAGACAAAAGATCAATCAAGAAATCACATGATCTTCTACTTGTCTAACCTCTTAAAACATCCACAAAGTATCAAGAGGAATCTCACATCAAATATCAAGCACAAAGTTGTTGCATTCCAAGTGGTTTGAGCCTCGAAACACCCGATGTCGCCAAATTAGGGTTTTGGACGACTGGGACCTCCAGAGTGAGATTTTCACAAGAACATGAGCCACAACTTCAAAACATGGCTTAATATGCTCAAAATGATCCTAGGGATCCATTTGCAAAGTTCAATCACCCCCAGAGGATGCATTCCTCAAAAATCGGGAATTAGGGTTTTGCGCGTCGAACCGCTCCGGGGCCAAAAGTCAAAACATGACTTTTTTGGAAAAAATGATCCTTATGATTCATATTTTCATAAAATATGATTTATAATGTCATTTGAATAAAAATTTATCAAGAAGTCAAGATAACTTGTAAAAGGGGTAACCTTGAAAAATTAAAAAATTTTCTAAGTTACTAAGTTTGAATAGGTTTTGGTACCAACTATGATCACACATGTGTTGTACTATATGATGGATTTTTAAAAAGCACAAGAGCTTTCCATAACTCCATCTGAGCAAGGAGATATGAATCCCTCAAAACCACCATTTTAAACTGTCTTGTACAAGGCAGAATTTGACATTTTGCTCGATTTGGCAAAATCAGACAAATTCAAGCCTTGTCATCCACTTGGACACCTCAGAGGATAACATCAAAGGGGAATGATCTAATCCATAAGCCTCCCAAGTCCAAGAACCTACATGTAGCCATAACAAACCTAAAAAGGCTAAAAAGTGCCAAGACTCCAATTTTGTTTCAATGCATTCAATGGATGCATCAAGGTGGGGATGAACTGAGGCAAACTTAACTGAATGAGTCAAGCCTTATTCCTAAATCAGAAGACTCATAGCCTGTACCCTAAACTCAAGTCAATGGCTAGAGGAGACTTAAGATTCCTTTATACTACAATTGGCCACATACCTGTTATAGCTGCCATTTACTATTGCTTGCAAAGCAAACTTGCTCTACTATAAATAGAGCTCATTTGTGATCAGTTTGAGTACACCAAAGCACTCAAACTGATGCTTTACTCAAAATCTCTCTTTCACTCCAAAAATGCCTTCTTTTGCAAGTCACCACTAAGTTTTTGAGTTAGAGAGCAATCCACCACAGCTCATGATCCAAACACATCCAATGTATCATATCTAAGCTGTTCAAACACTCACTTTTGATCTGAAACACTATAATACGGTGGAGAACTGACTTTTTAATTTTGTTTTCGCAAAACATGTTGCGGTTAGCAAGAGTCGCCACGGAATTTTCTTTTATCCAATTTATTTAGGAAAGGTGAAAAGAACAGGAAAAACCTTTTTGAAAAGATTTGGAGTTCGGGGGGTAAGTTATGAAAAGGGAAGGTGTTAGCACCCCTTTTCATCCGTAGTTATCTACGGGCTCTTAATTGTTTGCTCACTTTAACTTGCTTTTTTTTGAAATGTGGTGTGTGTTTAGAAAATATTTTGTAAAAGTTGACTTTGTAATAATTCGTGTAAGAATGTATACAAAGTGTTTATTTTTGAAAATATTTTTGAAAGTGTGAGGTGTGAAAAGTATTTTTTTTTTTGAGTTGTGAGCAAGTATTTAAAAGTTACTTACCCTTAATTTATAAGGTCTATCTTGTACTTATCCTTTTCCTTGAGAGATAGTACAATCCATACCATTAGTGGGTAGGTAGTCCTATCTATTAGACGTGAAGGGACAGCGAAGGGTCATCGAATGGTCATAGAAGGCAACATGTAAGGATACCTTAGCAATTCGAAGGGACTATCATCATTTTTCCGTAGGGTCATCGAGGGACAAGATCATCTTTTCGTAGGCAACTCGAACGGTCATCGAGGGACAAGATCATTTTTCGTAGGCAACTCGAAGGGTCATCGAGGGACTATGATCTTTATATCGAAGGGACTATGATGATATTATTCGTAAGCGTCTTTTGCTAAAGTATCCCTACGTTCGAGGGACATGACCATGTTCGTAAGGCAACTGAGAGAGGCTACCCTAGAGGTGCAAGTGTGATTGAGTGGATTAGTTTCAATTATTTATCTTGAATTAGGGTTTTCTAGATGGTTTTTTAGTTTTGCCATACAAACCTTAATTACTACATAGTTGTAAAATAAAATAGCGGAATGTAAAGTGCAGAAAGTAAAGTGCGGAAAGTAAACTCCCTACGCTATTACAAGGCTTTGGGAGAGATACATAAGTATAACAAACCTTGCGGGAAATAAAACTACGGCTATTACAAAAAGAAAAGCCAAGCGACCTATACAATTTTTCTAGGAATTTAAATAGCAAATAAATAAATAAGTGAAAAGAAAAAAAATGTCAGAAAAAAACTTGATACGAACCCTTATTTGTTAAAAAATGGAGAGAGGAGGCGGATCTAATATTATAAAATAAAAATGCATAGAAAAATTAAAATTTTAAACGTCTTAAACAATAATGTTGCTAACGCACAAATGCGATCATCGCAATCATGGATCCGAATTGTACCGATCTAAATAAAAAGAAAAATAAAGTAAAAGAATTTTTAAGATTTGATAAAAACCAACAAAGTTGCTAACGCGAAAGCGCGATCATCGCAACCGGATCCAAATCGGGCAGATATGAATTTACAACAAAACAAACCACAAATAAAAAGGAATTTTAAATGTAATAAAAATTCAATAATGTTGCTAACGCGAAATGCGATCATCGCAACCGGATCCGAATTGTACCGATCTAAATAAAAAGAAAAATAAAGTAAAAGAATTTTTTTAAAATTTGATAAAAACCAACAAAGTTGCTAACGCGAAAGTGCGATCATCGCAACCGGATCCAAATTCTGCGAATCTGAATTTATAAAAATAGAAAAGCGAAAGGACTTTTAAAAGGTGTAAAAAAAACAATAGTGTTGCTACCGTGGAAATTGAATCATCGCAACTAGATCGAACCAATATAAATGTCACGCATTATGCACATCAATATGCAAATAGCGTATCGACGCGGTTCAATCTAAAAATAATAATATAATAAATAAATAATAAAAAAATAAAAAGATGAACAAATAAAACTATATATTAGAATGCAATATGTATTAACAATAGGATTATAAAAAAAATTATTATATATTATGAAAAAACGTTAGTATAACCAAATTTTGAATAATATATTTCAAATCAAAACCAAATTATAGGAATGTGTTATGTAATACTAGAATGTATCAATACAAAATTATACTGTATCAATAGCAAACTAGTTTATATATACTTGTTAGTAATATGAATGAGTTTACGTGATGGTATGCCGATGGAAAAATCAGTGAGGATCGGAATGAGAAAAGATTGCTACGTTACATACTTTTTGACAATTCCGGCCGCGTGTTTCTCTTATTTTTTTTTCTTCCGTCCTCCACTCCGTACACACACACACACACACACACACACACACACATATATATATATATATATATATATATATATATATATATATATATATATATATATATATATATATAATGAAACAAATTAGGGTTAACTATTTTCTAAAATCCAAAAAAGTCTTTAATGGATAATTTTAGGCCCAAATTAAATAATACTAAATAAAAATTAAACAATAAAAATGATTAAAATTAAATTAAATTAAAAAAAGTAATAATCCTATTGATCAAATAATATCTGAATAAAAATCAAATAGTATCTAATTTTTATGAGTACACAAAAAGAAAATATTTTTTTTTGTATCTATTATGATTTTTGCACTCCTTTTTGGTAAAAAGTGCATAAAATCAAATAAATAACTATTTTTCAAAAATGCCTTAAAATAAAAAACGAAAATTAAAAACAAATATTAAAAAAATACAATTATTGTGATTTTTTTTAAAATAATTTAAAATGGAAAGAAAGTTAGTAACAAATAACAGAAACAAATTCAAAATGTAACATGTGAGATTCGAACCCGCGACCTCATACTTGCAAGCCTTATCTCCTTTCCAATTGTGCCAATTCATTTATTCAAAACAGAAATGCACTTGAAAGCATATGAAGGTCAAACAACTATTTGTTATTTAAACAATTTAAAGTAAATTGTTACCTATTTTTTGAGTAAAACTTACTATTTAAATGTTAGTAAAAATTGAACCAAAAAACTTATAAAATCAAAGTTAAAAAATAATTTAAATGTTAGAAAATAGGGCAGGCAAATTTTGGGGTACAACAGCTGCCCCTGTTCAATCTTCTTAAACCTGAAGAGTTAGATTGGCATATCTGCCATTCGTGATCTGAAGGTGGAAGAGGATTGAACACTTAAGTGCCCAAAAATTTGCACTCACGGGTGCACGAAGTAGCGCTTGTTGGTTGATTGTATTGCTTGAATGCGCTTAAAGATACCATTCGGAAAGATGACATGATGAAGATGGTCTTATAGATTCCATCCAAAGTAACTGCTGATAGGAGTATCAGAATGAGTCTAGGTTTGACTGTATCTGAGGAATATACTGGAATGAGTCTGTGTCCAACTGTATCTAGCAGACGTGCTGGGGAGTGCCAGAATCATTCTTATGCCTTGATTGTATCTGTATGATGTTCTAGAATGAGTCTACGTCTTGACTGTATCTATAAGGAGATTAGAATGAGTCTTTGCCTAACTGTATCTGAGAGTCGTATTAGAATGAGTCTACGCCTGACTGTATCTGAAAAATTAGTATTAGAATGAGTCTTCGACCGATTGTATCTAAAAGATTAGTATTAGAATGAGTCTTCGACCGACTGTATCTAAAAGATGTACTGGAATAAGTATCAGAATGAATCTGTGTCTTGATTGTATCTGAATTGTGTCTAGAAGATGTACTGGAATAAGTATCAGAATGAATTTGCGTCTTGATTGTATCTGAACTGTGTCTAGAAGATGTACTGGAATGAGTATCAGAATGAATCTGTTTCTTGATTGTATCTGAACTGTGTCTAGAAGATGTACTGGAATGAGTCTACTCCTGACTGTATCCAAAGGAGTATCAGAATGAATCTTCGACTGATTGTATCTGAAGGATGATAAACTGTTAACAATATTTGTCCGTTTGAGAACTAACCTGAAAAAACCAAGTTAGTTTTATGCAATGTCATGATATATGTAATGCATTGCGTAATGATGCTCTTAAAATAAATGAGAATGTTATATACGTTTTGTATGCATATGCTATGATGTATGGGTATGAAATGTCGCTGAAGGTAGCGGTGGCTTTGAATAGTAACGTCTGATTGGGGAAAATAAATTCCTGACTGTTGTTGGGGATGGAGAAAATAAATCTTCAGATCCTATTTGGAATGACTCTACTGGAGATTCATACTTTCTGTTTGGGAATATTCCGCTGGGGATCTTTGACTTCCGCTAGGGGATAGAAGTATTCTGTCAGGAGAGTGGGTAGTTCGTCGTGCTTTTTATTGAAGGATTTGATTCTTATGTACCCTGACTGGGGATAAAAGAGATGGATAATCCTCCGATGCACTATCTGACCAAGTTTCAGACATGGGTGACCACTCTTCTGGGAGTAGCAACCATGGACAAAATCCTGCTGGAGAAGAGAACTCTGTCGGGTAATTTGTAGTGTTGGAGAAGCAAACTCCACTGGGGAATTGAATTTTGTATACTTCCAAGAGGGAATATTATCTGATGGGGATCAAAATTCCATAGGCTATGCTGAGGACATATTTGCAATAGGTTGGGGAATGATCAGATTCCATTATCTGTTAGGGGATCTATTGGGGAAGATGATCATGTCAAGCCGTCCGTTGGGTAGGTTTCTTTATGTACTCTACTGGGGACGCAATCTCGAATAGACCTGGCTGAAGAGAGAAATTCTATCGTGAAGGAGATGTTGGAGAAATAAACTCCGTTGGGGAACTCTCTAGAGCGTGCAGTGGAAAGAATCAAACCTCTGTCTTGTTGGGCAATCCTTTGGGGATATGGGAGTGAATTGCTAGAAAGTATCCCAATTGTTGCTTGAGAGTATGTTAATTCTGTTGGGGAGAATATTTCTGTTGAGGATGATCTTCACTGGGGAAGCAACGCTGCTGAGGAATAAACTCTATTGGGGACGAGCTTGTGAAAATAGCTCTATAGAGATAGTTCCATGGAGATTGCTCTGTGGGGATATTACCATGACACCGGCTCCGTGGGGGTGATTCTGTTAAGATCTGTTGGATACAGGACTTGCTGGGGATTCCAACCTCCAAGAGTCTTTAGTAAATGCTGATTCTGTGACAGCAAACCGGGTGGAAAAGATCACTTCGGGCTTCAACTCTGCTATTGCCCCTATGTCTTCAAGTATTTCATCACTTGCTGTCGGTAGAAAATGATAAGATTGATATACGTTGCTTGAACGGAGTTGGCAATGAAAACTGGTACTGACTCGTAAGTGGATGATCCAACGGGACATAGTCGTACGCTTTAATCCCTAATTTCTGCCTGGACCGCCTTTTTAGGTTTTTAGTCCACCGGGATACCCTTTCTTGCCCATGCCACCTTTTCAGGTTTTCGACTTGCCGGGTGTACAATTCTTTTATATATGTCCCTAATTTTTTCCCAAACCTTTTTGGTTCGCCGAGATGCCCTTATTTTTGCCTAGGCTTGTCAACCTAGCGGGTCTTTTTCATGCGTAGTATTTTTTTTTACTATGTCCGCGTTCACAGGGTGTGAGAAATCTTCGCTGTCCATGGTAGTAATCCTCGTAGCGTCGTCACAAAATATCTTCTTGATTACGAATGGCTCTTCACATGTAAGAGTTCGTTTGCCCCCGAGATCACCTCTATTTAGAACTTTCGATAGTCTCGACTTCCCCAAACAATTTCTAGGAATTATCATGACTGGATCCGAAGACATGATACTGACACCATCTGATACTATTGGCACAGACAAGTAACTCCCACAATGGCTCTTACTGAAACTCGGGATCAATGCCATGTAACAGGAGGAATGTGCTTCCAGACTGCGGTGGATCGTGTATTCCCTGGTTAATGGTTGAGGAGCTTGCAACTGAACTTGATCTGATCAGATTTGAAAAGAAAGCGTTGCCCCTAGCGGAGGATGATTTGCCCCGGAATGGAAGTATTTGAAAAGAGCTGCCTCAAGAGAAATAACCGGGATGCCCCATAATAATATACCCCTTGATTTGAATATAGTGACCATGCCCCTTGTATACATTGGCTTTTAACCAACTGAGTCAGCGCAGGAAATATTTATGCTTTTTGATGCACCTCTGAAGCAACTTTGTCTGTCGGGAGGACTTTTGTTCATTGAATGTTCATCATGTGAACTTCTCTGCTGTCAAACACTTAGTTATATGCAAACAATGATATTCAAAATGCAACGCTTATGTCTGTCTTAAAGATTTGAAAAAGAATTATTTAGCAAAACCATGTTTGTAAAAACTGTGATGTCAACTCAAGATTTATAATAAGGCCTAAAGGAGTCAGGATACCTTTTGGTAACAGTATGCCTTCGAACTAACCATGCTTCAGCTAGGACTTTTAAAGGGTTGTAACGTGGCCTGGTTCATGGTTTAAGAAACAAAGGATAAAGGCTCAAAGTTTATTTGTACCCAACCCATTCTTCGTAATGTTCTTCAGTCCTATACTCAGTTAACTATGCATTCAAATTCCTAGAGATTTTGGAATTTTAACACTGATGTTTGGTGATGGTTCAAAAACTGGAAGTTTATTTGAAAAGGCAGTCATTATTTTTTGTAACATTTTTCTTTTGAGGGTTTGTAGTGACCGCTTTTTGACTTTGTTATCCCTAACTTTTGCCTGAACTGTTTATTTTGAGATCACAGTCAGCGGGATGTCTCAATTTTTACTAAGTCTCCTTCATAGGTTTTAACTTAGTGGGATTTTCTTTTGATAGATATTGACTGTCTGACTTAATGATTACAGGGAACCATCACTAATTGTGTACAAAAGATCAACTGTCATAATTGAGTTAACTAAGGAACTACCCTGCCCCAGGTTATGATTAAGGGTTTTAATTTGCATGAGAAGGAAAACTCCTACTTCTTAGGCTCAAAGGGGTTGACTAGGGATTAACTTCCTTATAACTCCATTGTTTAGGATTTGAAACAATGCCTGTACATCGTCAGCACGGTCTGTTCAAAAGCATACCCTATGAAATTATGGTATCGTTTTCGTCATCCTCCCTCTAAAGGCTTACAGCTTTAACGAGAGTTAAATATCACAAAAGAGAAGTAAGAAGCATAGTTTAAATATAATGAAACGAATGGATAAATTTAGGATGAACATACGCAATGCATTAATGTGAAAAAACCAAAGTTTGACATAATAGTAAGTGCTTAAGCAAACAAAAGAAATTACAAATGAAAATTCAAATGATTTCAAAGCTTCCCTTCCAGAACCTATCACTTCAGACGATGTGTCTTACAGCTTCGATATTAGACGGGCGATAGAAGAACTCAGTCTGACCATCTGGTGTGAACTCGAGGACTCCTTCATCAATCAGGTCTTGGATCCTATGTTTCAATGGACCACAGTCTTCAGTATCATGACCAGGACTATTCGAATGATAAGCACATCTTGCGTTAGGTTCGTAATCAGGAGCAGGGTTGGCTGGAGCTGAGTATGAAGGCAACAGAGTTATCAAGTTCTGATTGAGCAATTGTTACAAAGCCTGAGACAGCGGCATGTGTAACGGGGTAAATGGTCGTTTAGGTTTGGATTTCCAAGTACGTTGACCACCATGCTGCCTACGCTGATCTTTCTGTTGTTGAACTGGTGGTGCGACAACCCTATAAGGCCTTCTTCCTTTAATTGAAAGACTATCAGTAGTAACCTGTCTCTTTCCTTCTTTTCCCCTCATCTTTTTCTCAACCAAGTCAGCTTGTTTCCTTGGAGGCCAACTGATGATCTGATCCCCGACTCTGTTGTCTTGAAGTTTATTGATGAGGACTCTCAGCTCTTCTTGCCCCTGAGCTAAGTTTTGGATAAGAGCCATCTGACCATACATCTGGATTCTCATCTCTGCCATCTCAGCTTGCAGTTGTTCCAATTGATCATCCTCGTTGTCTTCAGGAATTTTCTTTTTCATGTCCTTAGTGAGGAGGGCTTTCAACTCTTCTTGCCCCTTGAATAGGATCAGGATCATCTCTTGGAACTGGGTGTTCTGAGTCTGGAGATCCTTGACAGCTTGTTCTAATGCCATTTTCTGCTGAAATAAATAGCGAGGAGATGAGAAACCCGTTGTGGAAACCTGTTATGATATGTATGTAAATGCATATGCAATGTTTTCAAGGATCTTTATGGAGTCTGGTTTGCAACATTAGAAATTGAATTTGGTTGCAGCTTTGTCTGAAGAACTTTGACTTTTCATCTTTGAACGTCCTTCTATAAGAATCAAGCTCGTCATATCAAGTGGGTCACAACCTCTGATTCGGGACACTGTTCTTTTGAGTTTGAAGGCATCTGGCTAGAGGAAAATAAATCCTCTTGCCCCTTGATAGAAATCTGGCTTCTGGTAACCCTTCCATAATAGCACCTACAAATTGTGCGCCATAAATCCCTAAGATCCTTGAAAAAGGTTAGTTAACATGCTATGTTATGATGGTATGTGGATGTTATGCATTAAGTAAAAGCATGAGGACAAGTAAGTCCCACAAAGAGTTCAAGTTGTTAGAGTACAAACAAATCCTGCAAGGAATTCAAGTTGTTAGATAGTGAATACAAATAAGTCACACAAGTAGCCTTAGGTTTAAAGGCTTGGATGAAGTCCAAAGGTAAGTACCCTTCCCATACCAAGGTTTATTTGGTTCAACCTGTCCTAAAATAGTAACTGGGTTCTAGGAATCTCATATCACGGATCTTTCTCGCAGGCTTTATTTTGGTGCGACACTCGAGCGGCCGGCCAAAACATCCCGAAAGTCCAATCTCAATGAGCGTAGTCTCGAGTATCAACCAACTTTGGAACATGCCAAATCGGCTATCTCACTACCTTCTAATGGCCAAGGCTAAGTTCAACTAGGGTTCTAAGGGCAAATTAGTGCTTAATGACACCACGCGGCAGCCTAATGTTATCCCCAATCCAAGCCTCGAGAAACATCAGTACAAACCAAAGTGTTACACTAACGATGGCTACCATATCAACCGTAGAGGTACATGCCGTACAGTCTCCTTGGTCTCTTGCCACTTACCTAAGGTCCTAGATCTGGGTGTAGGATCATTTACCCAAGTAATACCCCCAAGACAAAGCCCATAAAAGTAAAGCACACAAAACAGATAATTAAAGCAGCTAAAGTGATCTAAACCCTAAGGTAACCCCTCTTTTAAGTATTTCCCCATCAGAGTCGCCAGTTCTGTAATACGGTGGAGAACTGACTTTTTAATTTTGTTTTCGCAAAACATGTTGCGGTTAGCAAGAGTCGCCACCGACTTTTCTTTTATCCAATTTATTTAGGAAAGGTGAAAAGAACAGGAAAGACCTTTTTGAAAAGATTTGGAGTTCGGGGGGTAATTTATGAAAAGGGAAGGTGTTAGCACCCCTTTTCATCCGTAGTTATCTACGGGCTCTTAATTGCTTGCTCACTTTAACTTGCTTTTTTTTTAAATGTGGTGTGTGTTTAGAAAATATTTTGTAAAAGTTGACTTTGTAATAATTCGTGTAAGAATGTATACAAAGTGTTTATTTTTGAAAATATTTTTGAAAGTGTGAGGTGTGAAAAGTATTTGTTTTTTTTTTTTGAGTTGTGAGCAAGTATTTAAAAGTTACTTACCCTTAATTTATAAGGTCTTTCTTGTACTTATCCTTTTCCTTGAGAGATAGTACAATCCATACCATTAGTGGGTAGGTAGTCCTATCTATTGGACGTGAAGGGACAGCGAAGGGTCATCGAATGGTCATAGAAGGCAACATGTAAGGATACCTTAGCAATTCGAAGGGACTATCATCATTTTTCCGTAGGGTCATCGAGGGACAAGATCATCTTTTCGTAGGTAACTCGAACGGTCATCGAGGGACAAGATCATTTTTCATAGGCAACTCGAAGGGTCATCGAGGGACTATGATCTTTATATCGAAGGGACTATGATGATATTATTCGTAAGCGACTTTTGCTAAAGTATCCCTACGTTCGAGGGACATGACCATGTTCGTAAGGCAACTGAGAGAGGCTACCCTAGAGGTGCAAGTGTGATTGAGTGTATCGACACGGTTCAATCTAAAAATAATAATATAATAAATAAATAATAAAAAAATAAAAAGATGAACAAATAAAACTATATATTAGAAAGCAATATGTATTAACAATAGGATTATAAAAAAATTATTATATATTATGAAAAAACGTTAGCATAACCAAATTTTGAATAATATATTTCAAATCAAAACTAAATTATAGGAATGTGTTATGTAATACTAGAATGTATCAATGTAAAATTATACTGTATCAATAGCAAACTAGTTTAAATATACTTGTCAGTAATATGAATGAGTTTACGTGATGGTATGCCGATGGAAAAATCAGTGAGGATCAGAATGAGAAAAGATTGCTACGTTACATACTATTTGACAATTCCGGCCGCGTGTTTCTCTTAGTTTTTTTTTTCTTCCGTCCTCCACTCCGTACACACACACACACACACACACACACACACACATATATATATATATATATATATATAATGAAACAAATTAGGGTTAACTATTTTCTAAAATCCAAAAAAGTCCTTAATGGATAATTTTAGGCCCAAATTAAATAATACTAAATAAAAATTAAACAATAAAAATGATTAAAATTAAATTAAATTAAAAACAGTAATAATCCTATTGATCAAATAATATCTGAATAAAAATCAAATAGTATCTGATTTTTATGAGTACACAAAAAGAAAATATTTTTTTTTGTATCTATTATGATTTTTGCACTCCTTTTTGGTAAAAAGTGCATAAAATCAAATAAATAACTATTTTTCAAAAATGCCTTAAAATTAAAAACGAAAATTAAAAACAAATATTAAAAAAATACAATTTTTGTGATTTTTTTGAAAATAATTTAAAATGGAAAGAAAGTTAGTAACAAATAACAGAAACAAATTCAAAATGTAACATGTGAGATTCGAACCCGCGACCTCATACTTGCAAGCCTTATCTTCTTTCCAATTGTGCCAATTCATTTATTCAAAACAGAAATGCACTTGAAAGCATATGAAGGTCAAACAACTATTTGTTATTTAAACAATTTAAAGTAAACTGTTACCTATTTTTTTAGTAAAACTTACTGTTTAAATGTTAGTAAAAATTGAACCAAAAAACTTATGAAATCAAAGTTAAAAAATAATTTAAATGTTAGAAAATAGGGCAGGCAAATTTTGGGGTAAAACAAACACCAAAATCAAAAAGTCAACTTCCAAAACCTCAAATTTTCACTTTTTTGCATTTTTCAAGCCATGTCTTGATTCAGTCACTTTCAAAACCAAACAAAGCCTCAAACACACTCCAAATATCATCCTCAAACTGTCCCAACTGGTTCCCCTCAACTGGAACACCATTTGAGTGAGTTACCATTTTGGTCACTTTTGCCCCTTTTGCAAGAAAGAGCTAATTCTTGCTCCTGAGGATTCCAACTGGTTCTGATCATCCTAAAAGCTTCTAAGGGATCAATCAAGAGTGTCTAAAGTATTGGATCACTTCTGACATAAGGATTCAGACAGATAGCACAAGGAGCTTCAAGAGGTAAGTGCATCACAACTTGAATTCTTTGAATCATGCATTCCTTTGATATCCATTGATCATGGGAATCTCATACATGTTATATATGTTGTGTTTGAACGAATTTTCCATGCTATTGTTATCTGTGTAATGAGATAGCATAGAACATGCAAATCTAGGCCTATTTTGAAACCACTATCGGGTTTTAAAATAGGTACATCTTTAGAAAAATCTAAAAGCACCATTGGATTCTTCAAGAAATTCTAGGCATGATACACCTAAATTTTGTCAAAATCCATGGAGAATTGAGGAAGTTAGAGCCTTCATGCAAATCCACCAAAACTTGGTTTTTTGCCTTGGCTAGGCCTAAAAACCAAGTCACCCTTATATGCACATGGGGTGGTTTTGATACACGGATGTATCACCACCCGAGTGGTAGCGCGCATGTGTGTTTGGCTGGATGGTCGTGGGTTCAACACCCAACCAGACCATTTTGCCATTTCCCATTTTTTTGCTATTTTTGCTATTTTCATGATTTTTGTTAATTAATTCCAAAATTAATTTCTCTCTCAATTTTAATTATTTTTCATTAGTTCTTTTTGCATAAAATTACAAAAATGTTAAAATTTTTTATTCCACAAAAAAATAAATTTATATTATTTATTTAATATAGTTGATATTTTGTAAATAAATTCAATTTTAATTGTTTTTAAACATTTCAAAAATGAATTTTCATCTTGAATTTTCAAAACCAAATGAGTTTTAATTCATCTTGTGATTAAAACATCATTTCTCAAACCTTAACCAAAAATCACAAGTTGTTTATTCAAACTTATTTGGTGTTTTTATCATTTTTAATTAATTTTCTTTGAAAAATTACTTTGAAAAATGAAATTAGGGTTTCTTTGATTTTTGATCTTTCTCAAAAGATTTTACAAACATTATGGGCCTCTAATGGAGTGTAAGTCCCAACCCTTGTTGTACAGAAACCTTTTTGGGCCTCAATGATTGTATAAGTCCCACTGCGATTTCAAAAATCTCGGCGAGATCGCCAATTTTAAAATAATTCTATGGGCCTACCCTCGTGTTGTAAGTCCCATTATCCTTTATCTAAATCATCTTGGGCCTCTTGAGAGAGTGTAAGACCCATCCCTTGTAAATATAAAAGCTTTTTGGGCCACAATTATTGTATAAGTCCCACTGTGTTTTCTAAAACCTTGGAGCGATCGTCGCCTTCTAAAAATCATTTTGGGCCTACCCTTTGTGTTGTAAGTCCCATTTCTTTTCTAAAATAACTTCTTGGGCCTCTTAAAAGAGTGTAAGACCCATCCCTTTTGTACATAAATAAATTTGGGCCTCAGTCGTCGTGTCAGACCCGATACGATTTTCAAAACAACGGTGCAATCACTGTTATTTGTGGGCCTCTCCTTAGGTTATAAGCCCCACCTCTTGTACAAAAATAACTTTTTGGGCCTCTCTTTTAGTTGTAAGACCCATTCCTTTGTAAATAAACAATTCCTTGGGCCTCTCCTTGAGTTGTAAGCCCCAATCTTTGTAAAACAACTTCCCCTTTTGATTTAGGTTCAAATTCATAGTTTTTATCAAAAATTTCTTTAATTTCTTGAACAAGTAACCATACAGCTGTTACAATAGAGGCTTGCTCACTTGTAAGTTTTTAAACAGCTTTATTTTAAATATTTGCACACACACACACACACACACACACACACACACACATATATATATATATATATATATATATATATATATATATATATATTTGTTTGTGTTGGAAACTTGCTCACCTGTAAGTCCTCCTACTCTCTTTTACATACAGTATATATTTCATTTGTACATATATGCCTGTATATTATCTGCTAAGAGTTTTCCCCGACAATTAGGTCTAGAATTAGATAAAGCCAGTGGTTTCTCTTTTCAACAAAGTCAAAACTAGTTCCCCATAGGATTTCCAGATACAGTCTTGCCTCCTCTTGGGCTTATACAATATGGAACAAAGAGAAAGGCATTATTCTCGGTGAAACTTTTCTCAGACTGTCACTATTAGAAATCTGTCAAAGAAATTCATTTCTCTAGAGAAGAATTATTCTCGGTGAAACCTCTCTTGAATTTCTTCAAACCCTAGAACTGTTCACTAAAGGAATTATTCTCGGTGAAACCTTTCTTGAACTTTTCTTAGGTTTGGACCCACAGGCTTCCTAAAAGCATCCTCAGCCTCCTCTAGGGCTTTGTACAAGGACCCTCCGGCTTCTTAGAAGTTCTCATACCTCCTCTTGGGCTTAGCACAAGGACCCGAGACCTCTTAAAGGTATAAGATAGAACCTAGTCATCCTTTGTTAGTGCAGTCTTTCTAAAAGAGTCAAACCTCAGACCAATCTAGGGTTGATTCTCATTCCTTAAAACACCTGCCTCTTCTTGGCAATTGTACAAGATAAACCCTTTCATACTAGTAGACTTGGATAGTCTCATTTCCTTTGAGATCTCAAAGATATTCATAAGTTCCTTACAAACACCGGAGAAACCCTGATTATCTAATCAATCTCCAGCTGAGTTAAAACCCCCATAGGTTCTATAACTCTTCACTCTTAAAATTCCCCAGCTAGGGTCAACTTACCATTAATCCAACACTAGCCAAAATCAGTACCTCAAGGCATCTGATATTTGAACTCTTCTTTCCCCAGCATGAGTTGATTCCCCATTTTGGACCTGGCTCGGGATTCCAATAATCCTCAGCAGAAGTCAGCTTCTTTTTAGGCTTTGTATAATAACTTTCCCTTAGCGGATTCAACCTCAATCTTGGGCTTTGTACAAGACAGCAAAGTACTCTCTTGTTGAGTTAATCTTCTTTCAATCACCTTTCAGTACTCTTTTATTGAGTAAAAAACACTCTTTTGTTGAGTAAAAAACACTCTTTTGTTGAGTAAAAAAACACTCTCTTGTTGAGTCAAAAAACTTTCTTGTTGAGTCAAATAAAAAACACTCTCTTGTTGAGTCAAAACACTCTCTTGTTGAGTCAAATAAAAAACACTCTCTTGTTGAGTCAAATAAAAACACTCTTTTGTTGAGTAAAAACACTCTCTTGTTGAGTCAAAAGCACTCTCTTGTTGAGTCAGATAAAAACATTCACTTGATGAGTCAGATAAAAATTACTTTCTTGTTGAGTCAGTCTCCCTTTAGCCTCAATCTTGAGCTTTGTACAAGACACCTGAAATATCCTCAGCACTCTCTTATTGAGTCAATCATCTCTTTTTTTAGCCTCAATCTTGGGCTTTGTACAAGACACATATAAAATATCTCCAGCAAAGTCAAATCTTTCTAATCTCTTTTAAGCTCTGTATAAATATCTCCCCAGTGGAATCGATTCCTCCAGCCTTGTTTTAGGCTTTGTGAATTAATCTCCCTGAGCAGAGTCAATTTCTTTTTTGCCTCAATCTTGGGCTTTGTACAAGACAGATAAAGATTACTCTCCCCCAGAGTCAGTTTTCTTTTTAGCCTCAATCTTGGACTTTGTACAAGACAAGATAAAAACATTCCCCAATGTAATCAATGTCCAGCCTCCTCTTAGGCTTTGCATAAAGAAATCATCAAAAGAGTCAGTCTCTTTCCCGCATCAATCTTGGACTTTGTACAAGACAGATATAAAACTCCCTAGTAGAGTCAACCTTTTAGCTTCAACCTTGGGCTTTGATCAAGGCACATAAAGCCAAAATCCCCTCAGAGGAAATCAAAAACCTCTCTGTAGGAAGTCATTTCTCTGTACATCAAATCTCAAAATAGAAAAATCAAAACAAACCTTAATCCTAGATAACTGCTGTAAGTGGCACACTTGTTTATTCGAACATCCAAGCTGTAGTTCATCTCTTATCATGGTAAATTTCCTCTTTCATCTAATTGCTGTAAGTGGCAAGCCTCTGGATTATTTACATCCACGCCATTGTCCCTCTCTTAGCATGAAAGATTCCTAAGGAAAAATGGCATTGCTCTATACTGAGTTAAAGTTTCCTCCTTCAGGATAAATTCCTCATAAAAGGAAATTATGGCATTACTGGATTCTCATATCCCAGTTAAAGTAATCCTTCTTTATAATCAGTCACCCAACAATTGTGATAAACAGATGAGATGTCTCCCTTTAGAGATGATAAATTCTCTCTTAGTCAAACCTTTTAGCTTCAATCTTGGGCTTTGAACAAGACACTAATACTCCCTTTAGCTTCAATCTTTGGCTTAGAACAAGACACCAAACATATTTCCTCCCATAGAATAGGAGGGAACTACGATTGCTCTGATTTCCCTGTTTATCTTTAACGGGAATACGTAGGCATAAGATTACGAAATCTTAGCGAGCACACCAAATAAAAAACCTTAGGTCCAGTACCTTCACACATCAATAAAAAAATTTAGGTTTCATAGTTTTCCAAAAACATCGGAACAAACCCGAAATCAACAAAAACTCTCTCTCAACACTCCCAAAGGAGAAACTTTCCCAATTGACAAACAAACACCAGAAAGTAGAAACCAGTAAATAGAAATAGTATAATTGCTAATGATCTGTGGATAACCACATATAGGATGGGTAATTGACAACTCCCCATTGTATAACCTGACCTCAAATCCCCCAATCTCTTTAAGCATTTGTTAAAGAAAACATATGCGCGCAAGGTTAGTTTGAGATAGCTTCCCTTTCCTTTCCAGCTTCATAGGATAAATAAGAAATCAGAAAATAGCACCCAATCCCTACCATTGTGGTGAGGAAACCATGGAGATAAGGTGGTCGTGTCAGCGAAAAAAATCGCACGCTACAAGGCTGACTAGGGAGATTCATTATACAAAGCCTAAGAGGAAGCTAAGTGGGGAAAAATCTTATATGAAGCCCAAGAGGAGGCTAACTCTTACTGAGAATTTAAGGAAATCCAGGAGCAGGTCCAAATTATGTTGGGGAATTTTAAAGGTTTTACTCTTTCTGGGAATCAGGGAAGAGTAGAGATATCAGATGCCATGAGGTTCTGATTCTACTAGGGATCTGTTGATGGTTGATTGACCTTAGATGGAGAATTTAAGGTGAAGCTTCAACTCTATTGGGAAGTTTAAAGTTGATTTAAAAAACCTATGGAGGTTTTAACTCTGCTAGAGATTAGTATATTGATGAAATGATCAGGTTTCTCCCTGTGCTTTTAGGAAACTTGAGGGTTTCTTTGAGTTCCAAGAGGAGATGAGACTTTCCAAGCTACTGGTATGAAGAGGTTGACTCTTAGCTGGAGGATGCTGTTTGTATGATGCCCAAGAGAAGGCTGAGATTGTCCATGTCTCTCAATAAGTGGTGGGCTCTAGTTGTAGAGAGAGAGAGAGAGATCTTTGTATGATGTCTTAGAGGAGGCTGATGTTTTGAGGGATGAGGATCAACCCTGGATTGGTCTGATGTTTTGAATTCTTGACTCTTCTGAGGATTGAACTAGTATAGATGACTAATTAATGTCCTATACCTGTAGGAGGCCTGTGGGTCCTTGTACTAAGCCCAATAGGAGGCTGTAGAACTTTTAAGATTCCTGTGGATCCTTGTACTAAGCCCAAGAGGAGGTTGGGGATGCTTTTAGGAAGCCTGTGGGTCCTTGTACTAAGCCCAAGAGGAGGCTGGGGATGCTTTTAGGAAGCATGTGGGTCGAAACCAAAGAAAAGTTCATGAAAGGTTTCACCGGGAATAAGTCCTTTCTTTGCTGAACAGTTCTAGGGTTTGAAGAAATTCATAAGAGGTTTCACTGGGAATAATCCTCTCTGGGGAAATGAATTTCTTATATAATTATATTTCTAAGTTGTGACAGTCTTGAGAAAAATTTCACTGGGAATAATGTATTTCTCTGTTCCATATTGTATAAGCCCAAGAGGAGACAAGACTGTATCAGGAATTTCCTATGGGGGACTAGTTTTGACTATGTTGAAAGTAACCTCTGGTTTGATCTAAACCTAGACCTAACTGCTGGGGGAACTCTAAGCAAGATATGTACAGATATATATACAGACAATTCTATTGACAGGGGGGATGCCTCCGTGGAGGTTTGTGTAGTAAGTGTAATAAATACTCATGTAGATTTTAACAATAATTGTTATTGTTAAAAGGTTTAACATAATGATTTTATTTAAATTGTGATAATTTTATTTTTATAAAAAGTCAACTTAATGAATAGTAACTCGTGAATAGTAAATTGCGACAAGTGATAAATGTTCTCGTGCAAAATTTCAACATAATAATGAATGAATAGTATTGATGTAAGATTAGTTTATTAGAATTTATTATAATGAATAGTAACTCGTGAATAGTGAATAGTGAATTGTGAATAGTGTTCATAAATAATTTCAACATAGTAAGTCAACTTGATGAATAGTAAAAATTGATAATTGAATTATTCTGATATTTAGAGTACTAAAAATGTCTTTTAAGTTCTGGATAATATGTCCAGATCACTTTTTATGATGTGAATCATGGTTTTGAAAGTAGAAATTTGTTGGAGAATTAGATCTTTTTGAATTTTAAACAAGGGATAAGTTGCCCTGTTACTATATTGAATGCGAAAATTAACTATAGCTAATTCTCTGTTTAAATCAGAAATCATTTTTCTATATTCTTTTAATTCTAATCTATCTTTTACTAAATCCATTTTGTATTTTCAGAGTATTAATGTGACAGGAAGCAGAAAAAATGTATGAACAATAATATGAGGAGGCTCGGCCTACCAATGAATGATGTAGTTAAATATGAACAGATATTTTTTGAGGCTCGGCCTACCAATGAATGGTGTAGTTAAATATGAACAGATATTTTTGGAGGCTCGGCCTTCCAATGTTATGATGCTGGAAATAAAGACTGGAATAATAAAAATTAATCAGTTTCATATCCATCTTCATCATAATTTATGTTGTTGTCAGAATTATTAAAGTGGGTATTGCTATAATTGCTATAACTTTCTGTACAATTATAGTCACTTCTCATCCTGTAATTTACTCTTGAATATTCTCCATAAAAATGTCCTTCAAATAATTCAAGATAACGTGAAGTGGATGTAAATTCATTTAAGTCTTTGATCAAACATTTTAATTCATGTTCTTCAAAATTTTTTTCTAATGTTGCTGGTAAATCCTCTAGAAATATTTTTTCTTGAAAATGGGCAAATTTTAATTTATTCGAAATTGTCTTGACTAAGTCAGGATAAGGAAATTTCTTTAATAAATAAGTGATCTTTTTGTCATAACTTTTTATAAAAATTAGATCCGATAATTTTTTTTCTAGAATTTGGTTCAGAATAATCTGCTCCAAAATAATTTGAAACATATCTTTGTGTTGTAAAATTAGAGTTTAGCTGATCCATTTTAGAAGATTTTTTCAAATTTCTTTTAAAAAAAAAAAGATGGATTTTTAAGTCTTATTCATACTTCCCTTTGCATATTAAGGTTTATGGTTTCTAAAATACTATCTTAAAAATATATTTTATACTTTTATTATTATTGAATAGTCCTGGTTTATTTTGGAACCTCACTTTGTCATCCCTCACCTATTACCACAGAGTTCTTTCAGAGACATCTCTGTGTTTATGACCTAAGATCTATGAATCTCCTCCTGGCGGTACTATGATTCCTTTTTTCAGGTTTCTTCCCTAAACGGATTCTTTCATAGATTAACGATCACATTCAGTTCAAACGGGACTTACGTCTTTTGATCATAAAATAAACCTAGATTAACAATAATCATAAGAGTAAAAACATATATTATCAAGAATAAGTTATTAAGAAACCATACCTCTTAATAGCAATTTAGGAAGTTCGAATAAGGAGTTTTAGTGTGGAATGATAACTTTAGAGTAAGTGGTATTGGAGAGCATATTTGAAAGCATACTTTTTATTCTTTTTTTATGTGTATTTTTACAAAATGAGAAGTCTCTCTTATATAGAAGAGAGCTGAAGATTCTAGATATAATAAAATATTATCTTTACAACAAGAAAAGTTAAAGCACTATTTGCTTTAAGACTTTTCGTAACAAAACAAGAAACTTTACAAAAGAAAAGTTAAAGCATTATTTGCTTTAAGACTTTTCAAAAACAAAAAATATTTACTTTAAGACTTTTCCTATATAAAACAAAAGACTTTACATTGTTAAAAAAATTGAAAGGGACAGGCTCTCTTTCCTTAGCCGTGTAAATCAGGATTACCCTTACACGACTCCGAAGGGTCAGGTAACTGTATCCTTATACGTGTATTGCCTTTGTTTTGTCGGCAATAATTCTGATAATAATATAATCCATTATTAGTGATCTATCCTGTGAGTATCCCGATGAACCTGGTCGTTTTGAAAAATTTGAATTTCTTTTCTTGTAAGCTTCGACTAACTTTGGTCTTGAATGTTTAACATCGAAGGAGAAAAAGCAATTCCTTGCAATTTCTGAGTTGCAATAAATCTTTCCAAATTTATCTTCTCTTAATAAATTTCTTTCTTCTGATTTGTTCTTTGACCAGCCAAAATCTTCAGAAATTAGTTTTGCCCTTGCAAGTTCAATTTGTTGTGGCAAGTCTTCTAAATTTATAGTTTTTGGACATGAAATTCTTCATATTCTGTGTCAATGTTTTTAAAATACATCCAAATCAAATGAACACATGGACAATTATTCTAGAAATCAGGATATAGAGAGTTAATTTCCAGTTGGATTTTTTGTGGAATTTCTGAGGTGATAGTTTCCATTGTATCTGCCAAAAATGTTGGGAGATATGGGGTGAAGTCATATAATGGGGGAACATTAATGACACTGAGTAGACCATATTTGAGTAGTGTGGCCAATGTTATGGTGTAATCTCTGGACTTAAATGGCTTGAATGTTGGTAGAGAAATTCTAGCCTTTCTAATTGCATAATCAAGTTGGCAATAACACTCACCATCTTGGTTTTCAGGGAAATTTTCGAACATGCTTTGACATGATTTATAATTATTGTAAACAAAAATCCACTCAGTGGAAATTCCATTATGAATAATCTGGTTGTTGCAAATCTGTGCCAAAATTTCTTGTAGCAAAACAAATGTTCTCAATCCTGTTTCTTCTTCAGAAATCTTAGGCTGTATAGGAATTATGGGTTTCCCCAGATTTACCAAATTTGTATTGGTCTGTTAGACCTTTGTAGTAATTAATGTATCACTAAAGGATATTTGTTCCTTTTGTGGAATTTGTGGTCTCAAGGAAATTTCTTTTCTCTTGTTTTTAGGAACAATTTTTTGAATTTCTTGTAAAAAATTTTGATCACTAAATTTTTCCAAATGTCTTAGGTAATCTTGATATTTAAGAACTCTGGGTGAGATAATGCTATCTTTCCCACAACTCTTAATTATCGTGTATATGGCCTCCTGGATGTCGTAAAATTCTTTATACAAAGGTTGACCATATCTTGGGAAAAGTTTAAGCTCTTCAATTAATAGAGCCATTTCATCCCAATCTAGGTAAACTCCAGCTTTTGGGCCTATAAATAATGTATAGCAAATAAATGGTTTTTTAGCTAAAATGTCTTCTAGTAGAGAGATAAGATGCTAAAGCATTTATCACTGCTACCTTCTTACTATTACCTGCAGTGGTAGTAGATAAATTCCAAATGTTGTCTAAAAGACATGTTTCTTCTTCTTTGAGTTGATTCCTCAAAGGTGTTTTGAATTGTTCCTTCTCAGGAAATGTCTTTAATTTAGTAATGGCGAAATCTATGACTTTTCCAGCCATTGGGAATGTCTGAATGAGAAATGTCTTAAATTCTTGGAATGTCTGAAATTCTTTTCTTTTCCTGGAACAATCACTAGCAAATATTAGTCATGTAATAATTTTCTAGATAACAAATCTGGTATTTTGTTATCTTTTCCTTTAATGTGTTCCCATTTAATCCTAAATCCTCTATTTAGGACAAATTCTCTGAATTTCAACCATCTATTGGAAGTTAATTTTTTCTCATTTTTAGTGTCAGCAAATTTCACTATTGCTTCACAATCGTTTTTAATAGTAATTTGTTTTTTTGACAAAATAAATAAAGCAAATTTTTCCAATACATAAATAATTGACAAAATTTCATAATCTAAGGATGTTAGGTATCATTTTTCTTTAAAGGTTCCTGAAGTGTATCTACAAATTTTCTCTAATGATTTTGAAGAAAATTCATTAGGTTTTTTGATTAAAATTCCTCCCAATCCTAATTCACATCCATTAGTTTCGATAATCAACTAATCTGACTCAAATGGCAAAGCTAAGGGTTCTAATTTCTTAATTTCTTCTTTTAATTGCTGGACAATTTTAATATCTTGATCATTAAATTTTCTAACACCTTTTTGTTGGGACTTATTGTATAAGGGAGATGTTAGTTTAGACAAATTTTTGAAATAGGGTCTAACATAATTTACTAATCCCAAAAAGGATTGTAATTGTTTTAATTCTTCAATTTTATCTGGAAAATCTAAAATTTTTCTTGATATATGAGGCTGTAATTTGATAGTTCCATTTCCTATCTCCGCCCCTAAAAAAGAAATATAATTTTTTTCCTATTTCAATTTTCTTTTTAGAAATAATTAAACCATGTTTTTCAAATAGTGAAAAGATTATATATAAATGTTGAATATGTTCTTTTTCTGATTTTGAAAAAACAAGAACATCATCAATGTAAACACATGTAAAATTATAACAATTCTTAAAAATGTCATCCATCATTCTTTGGAATATTTGTGGAGCATTTTTAAGTCCAAATGGCATGACAAGCCATTCATAATATCCTAAAGGACAAGAGAAAGTTGTTCATTCAATACTAGCTTCATGCATCTTAATTTGCCAAAAGCCTGATTTTAAATCAAATTTAGAAAACCAATTTTTACCTTGAATTTTATTAATTAAAGTATCCTTGTCTGGAATACAATAACCATCTTTAAAAGTGTTATCATTTAATCTTCTGTAATCGAAGACCATTCTTGACTGTCCTCTTTTCTTTTCTGCTTCCTTTTGGACAATAAAAGCAGGAGTCCTATGTCTAGAATTTGATTTTTGAATAATCCCTAACTTTAAAAGTTGGTCAATATGCATTTTAAATTCTTCTTGTTCCCAATTACCATACTTAAAGTTGGGTGATTTAATGGTAATGTCAGGATTAATAATTTCAAATTTACACATAGTTTTATTTCTTTCCCAAAACTTAGTAGGGTTTTCTCCTATAACCTAGATTTTTTCTAATTTTTTAATTATTTGTTCCAAGTCATAATTTCTTATATTTTTTCTAATTTTTTAATTATATTTTTAAATCTTGTCCTATGTTTAAATGATTTTGTTCTGTATTGGGACAAGAACAATCATTTTTATTTTCTTTGCAGTCACAAGTTTCCTTTGTTTGGATTCTAAAATTTGAGATGATAGGTATTAATGAACAATTTTTACTTATTTCTACATAATCTTTATTAATAGTTATCTGCCCATAATTATGGTGGATAAAGTCTAATCCCATAATTAGTGGTGTTGAAAGATTTAGGTCTTGAACCCAAATTTTTGGCCAAGGATAATACTCGGACCATTGATTACAATTTGTTAGAAATTTTACTTGGATATTTGTAAATTGTGAGTCATTTGAAGTTTTAGTTCCATCAAATTGCATTGAATAAGCTGGCTTTACTTTGACAATTTTAGTTTTTAATTCTTCTGGAATAACCTTTATATCTATAGTAGATGAGGTTGCTCCAGTATCAATTAAAATTGGTATGGTTCTTTCCTGCCCATGAATATTAATTTTTGCTGGGACTATAATTTGTCTTAGTTTTTCTTTATTACAAACTAAGGGTACATGGAGATCTCGAGGATTTTATGTGTTATTTATAATATTTATGTCCTCTTGAGTAATTTCTGTTAATTTAAAATTATTTTCTATAGACGGGAATTTTCCTTTTTCAATAATTTCAGTTAATTTTTTAATAGTTTCTTATAAACTATTAAGCCTTGTTTCTAATTTGTCTACTTTATTTTCTAACATATTAAACTTGTTTTCTAATTTACCCATTCTATTATCAGGGTTATTTTTAGAATTTTCAGGAATATCTTTAATTTTGTTTTCTATGCTAAAATGTTTTTTGATTCAATTTGAACATATTTGTTTTAAACAAATTTGGCATTTCCATCTTTTATCAAAGGAGGAAAACCAATTACACTTGAAGCATTTAAAATTATCGCTTCCAGCTTTATAATTCCAATTGTGGTTACAATTTGGTACTAGGTTTTTTGGTTCCATTAATTGAAAGTAAATTTTTTCAATTTTTCTAAAAGAATATAATAATTATTATTCTCTTCTTCTAGGGGAATTTCAATTTCTTCATTTTCTATTCCTTCTAGAGAGCAAATACTCCAAATTTCAGAATTGTCTGAAATATATGAGGTTATTTCTAGTATATCCTCTTTAATTGTAGAGATTAGGCTTGATTCTCTTGTAAATAAATTTTGTTTATTTGGACATACGGAAGATAAATGTCCTGGTTTGTTACATGCAAAACACGTAATTGTATTCTTATAAGTTTTATTAGGATTGCACTTCCTAACATGTTTTTCCTTATTTAAATATGGTTTTCTAGCGTTAGATTTCCTTAAATAATTTCTCTTAGTATAATTTTTTTTGTATTTAGGCTACCTCCTCTGGTTTTTATCTTCTGGATGTTTTCCATATTGTTGAGGAGTATAAATTTGTTTACAGAAACCTACATTTTTCTGTTTTAATTCTTTTTGGATTTGAATATAAGTACATTTTTTTTAATTCGGAAATAATATATTGTATTCTTATACCTATATTTTCAAATTCATTTTTTATTTCTAAATTCTTCCAATTTTCATGGATTTCCTGACCTAAAGGTTCGGGTAATTTAGTAAATAATCTTTCACCTAATTCTTTAGAAAAATAATTTCCAGATGTACTTGCTAAAGCATAAAAGTCTTGTAAAAATTCTATTACATGATTCCAATCATATAATTGAATTTGTTCTAAATCTCTCATAGCATCAGCCTGTCTCATAGTTAATCCTACATTGGCATCTTTGCCTGTAATAATTCTATGTATTGTATATACAAAATTATGGATATTGTTTTCTTGAGTTACCAATTCACCTAATTTTTCTGGAAATGTTACTTTGAATGCTTCCCAAGCGGCTCGAGCTATGTCTCCTAAATAGTTTTCGGGAATCTTAATCATTTCTTCTCCAGTGGTAATATTGTAATGTCTACTTTCATAATCTCTAATTACCAAGGAAGTCCATTGTTCAATGTAATTATCTAAAAGTTGCGGATGGATATTAGTAATGTTTAACATAACATGTTCATAACCATATAAATTAATTTCATTTGGATTTGTTTTTCCTAATGTTCTTAAATTAGGATTGTTGTTGTTGTAAATAGCAACAGGTAGTCTAGAAGGATGTCCTACAGAGTAACCCAACCTTAATGGTTGACTATTGGGAAAATTTGATCCATATGAGGTACTGGATTCTTCATTTACTAAATTTTTTTCAGTATAAACTGCTTCAGAAATTTCTGCTAAACTTTCTGTTTCTTCAAAGATTTGTTTTATATCTCTTATATCTTTGAAGTATTTATCCATGAGAAAAATTTTATTAGTATTAGCAGCCTCAATTTCCATATTAAATTTTTCCATTATAATTTCATCATTTCGAATTTTATTTAATTCTTCTAAAGTCAAGGCTTTTTCACTCATCTTCACTTATTTGTTTATGAGTTTCTTCGTAATTTTAAAATCTTAAGGCTAAAGAATCTTTAGTACTATAAGTTACAACCTCTGTTGGTGTTAATGTTTCAGCTTCAGTCTGAACATTGTTTTTAATTTTTCATTCTTCTCCAGCTATAAGAGAAGGAGAAATTGGTTCTGGGCCAAGAAAATTAATTCCTTTTGATGTGATCGTTTTAACCATATCATCAATTTTTAGTTTGAATTTTGGTGAGACTTGTGTCGATAATTTTCCTAAGAAAATAATATCAATAACAATGTTTGATCCTTTAAAGTTTTTAAATCCTTTGCTTTGAACTTGAATTTTTATGTATTTTAAGTCTTTAAGTCCTATGGTAAAGTTGGGACATAAATAATGAATTCCACAATTATTGTTCATATCTACTTCAATTACTCCAATAATTTGTCTGTTAAAATCAGGGTGTCTAGTATCTAATATAGCTACTAATAATTTGGCACCATTCTGTTTCATCACTAGACCTCGTACACCTGTAGTGATAAGTCCTAAATGTACATAATTCATATTTCTATTAGTTAATTGATTTATGCTATCAGTTGTTAATAATCCAAATTCCTCAATTTTACCATCTGGTAATTCCAACATTTCAGATCTATGTGTCCTAATTAAACTGGTATTATTTTCAAGAAAACCAGACCTATATAATTGGGTTGGTCTTAAAAGATCAATATGATCATTTGTTATAATCTCTAAATCTTTGTTAGTATCAACAATTTGTTCTAATTGAGTAGAATTTTTATTTTCTTTTTTGTTGAAAATTTTATTTAAATATGAAGTACTCTGAGTGTGATTCAGAGTGGTGGTTCGAGAAGAACTGGCCTCCTCGTCCATTAATGTTCTAGATCTTCCAACAAAAGGATTCATAATTTTAAGTGTTTTTTAACTTCTTCTGTATTATAGGTTAAGAAATTTTTGGTTTTTACACTTGTTGTTTTTCTGTCAGTGCTTATTTGTGAAAAAATTTTCAATTAAGGAATCTATAGATATTTTTAATTCTTCTGGCCCATTTATTGGAGTCTTTTGTTTTAATTGATCTTTAATAAGTGATAAGATTTGTTTATTAAAACTTAGATTTTCTCTTAATAATTGTTCTAAAATTTCTAATTTCTTTTCTTGTTTATCTAAACAAGTTTTAAGATAATCTATTTTAGATTCCATTTATGGATCAGATCACAGGGCTCTGATACCAATTGAGAGAGACTTCTCATTTTGTAAAAATACACATAACAAAATAATAAAAAGTATGCTTTCAAATATGCTCTCCAATACCACTTACTCTAAAGTTATCATTCCACACTAAAATTCCTTATTCCAACTTCCTAAATTGCTATTAAGAGGTAGGTTTCTTGCAGGAAAAGAAATTCAAATTTTTCAAAAAGACCAGGTTCATCGGGATCCTCACAGGATAGATCACTAATAATGGAAGACCCATGATTATATGATTCTATTATTATCAGAATTATTGCCGACAAAACAAAAGCAAGACACGTATTAAGGATACAGTTACTTGACCCTTCGGAGTCATGTAAGGGTAATCCTGATTTACACGGCTAAGGAAAGCGGGTTTGTCCCTTTCAATTTTTTTAACAATGTAAAGTCTTTTGTTTTATATAGGCAAAGTCTTAAAGTAAATAGTTTTTGTTTTTGAAAAGTCTTAAAGCAAATAATGCTTTAACTTTTCTTTTGTAAAGTTTTCTTGTTTTGTTACGAAAAGTATTAAAGCAAATAGTGCTTTAACTTTTCTTGTTGTAAAGATAATATTTTATTATCTCTAGAATCTTCAACTCTCTTCTATATAGGAAAGACTTCTCATTTTGTAAAAACACACATAACAAAAGAATAAAAAGTATGCTTTCAAATATGCTCTCCAATACCACTTACTCTAAAGTTATTATTCCACACTAAAATTCCTTATTCCAACTTCCTAAATTTCTATTAAGAGGTATGGTTTCTTAATAACTTATTCTTGATAATATATGTTTTTACTCTTATGATTATTGTTAATCTAGGTTTATTTTATGATCAAAAGACGTAAGTCCCGTTTGAACTGAATGTGATCGTTAATCTATGAAAGAATCCGTTTAGGGAAGAAACCTGAAAAAAGGAATAATAGTACCGCCAGGAGGAGATTCATAGATCTTAGGTCATAAACACAGAGATGACTCTGGAAGAACTATGTGGTAGTAGGTGAGGGATGGCAAGGTGAGGTTCCAAAATAAACCAGGACTATTCAATAATAATAAAAGTATAACATATATTTTTAAGATAGTATTTTAGAAACCATAAACCTTAATATGCAAAGGGAAGTAGGAATAAGACTTAAAAATCAATCTTTTTTGTTAAAATGAAATTTGAAAAAATCTTCTAAAATGGATAAGCTAAACTCTAATTTTACAACACAAAGATATTTTTCAAATTAGTTTGGAGCAGATTATTCTGAACCAAATTCTAACAAAAAGTTAGCGGATCTAATTTTTATAAGAAGTTATGACAAAAAGATCACTTATTTATTAAAGAAATTTCCTTATCCTGACTTAGTCAAGACAATTTTGAATAAATTAAAATTTGCCCATTTACAAGAAAAAATATTTCTAGACGATTTACAAGCAACATTAGAAAAAGATTTTGAAGAACATGAATTAAAATGTTTGATCAAAGACTTAAATGAATTTACATCCACTTCACGTTATCTAGAATTATTTGAAGGACATTTTTATGGAGAATATTCAAGAGTAAATTACAGGATGAGAAGTGACTATAATTGTACAGAAAGTTATAGCAATTATTGCAATACCCACTTTAATAATTCTGACAACAACATAAATTATGATGAAGATGGATATGAAACTAATTAATTTTTATTATTCCAGTCTTTATTTCCAGCATCATAACATGGGAAGGACGAGCCTCCAAAAATATCTATTCATATTTAACTACATCATTCATTGGTAGGCCGAGCCTCCTCATATTATTGTTCATACATTTTTTACACTTCCTCTCACATTAATACTCTGAAAATACAAAATGGATTTAGTAAAAGATAGATTAGAATTAAAAGAATATAGAAAAATGATTTCTGATTTAAACAGAGAATTAGCTATACTTAATTTTTGCATTCAATATAGTAACAGGGCAACTTATCCCCTGTTTAAAATTCAAAAAGATCTAATTCTCCAACAAATTTCTACTTTCAAAACCATGATTCACATCATAAAAGTGATCTGGATATATTATCTAGAACTTAAAAGACATTTTTAGTACTCTAAATATCAGAATAATTCAATTATCAATTTTCACTATTCATCTAGTTGACTTACTATGGTGAAATTATTTATGAACACTATTCACTATTCACTATTCACGAGTTACTATTCATTATAATAAATTCTAATAAACTAATCTTACATCAATACTATTCATTCATTATTATGTTGAAATTTTGCACGAGAACATTTATCACTTGACACAATTTACTATTCACGAGTTACTATTCATTAAGTTGACTTTTTATAAAAAACAATTATCACAATTTAAATAAAATCATTATGTTAAACCTTTTAACAATAACAATTATTGTTAAAATCTACATGAATATTTACTATATTTACTACACAAACCTCCACGGATATATATATATATATATATATATATATATATATATATATATAAGGAATAAGCACAGAAAAAGATACGGGGACTTACCTTCTGAGAAGAAGCCCAAGCATAATGTGATCTGTAGTATTTACTACAACTGTAATCCTTCTTTCAGGGTTTCAAGAAATTGAAGAAAGTTTTGAAAGAAAACATTGAATTTGAATTTGAATTAAAAGAAAGTTGTTAAAAAAGATTTGTTTGAGCCTTATAGCTCAAGGAGAGGCCCAGATGATTTACTTGAAAAGGCGACGATCGCGTCGTGAATTTGAAAACGACAGAGGGACTTATACAATGACTGAGGCCCAAAATATTTATGTTCAATGGATGGGTCTTACACTCTATTAGAGACCCAAAAAGTTTATTTTGATACAAGAGATGGGGCTTACAACTCAAGGAGATGCCCAGATGAAAAACAACGATCGCACCGTTATTTTGAAAGTCGTATCGGGACTTATACAATGACTGAGGCCCAAAAATCAAATATTTACAAAGGGATGGGACTTACACTCTACAAAGAGGCCCAAAAATGTTTGAAAAGAAGTTTGAAAAATTAAAATTAAGAGAAACCCTAATTTTAATTAAAAGAATATAATTTTTAAAGGAAATTAAACATAAATGATACAAAATTTTAAATATATTCAAAAACAAGTTGTCAACTTTAAAAAATATTGTGAAAAATCATGTTTAATCACATGAAAGCTTGAAATCCAATTGGTTTTGAAAAATCAAGGTGAGAATTTCATTTTAAAATGTTTAAAAACAAATAAAATTAAATTAAATACAAAAATTCAAGATATATTAAATAAATAACATAAATTTAATTTTTTGTCAAATAAAATAACTTAACATTTTTGTGACTTTTTTTAAAAGAAGAACCAATCAAAAATTATAAAAAAAAATGAGAGAGAAATTAATTTTTGAAATCATTTAATAAAAATATCAAATATTCAAAAAATCATAAATTTGAAAATGGCGCCAAGTCCATCTTCTTATTCCTCACGACTACCCGCCATGGTCGTTTTGCAAAACCTCTCATATCTCTCTGATTACTCAATGAAAATGACTTTTATAAACATGAAAGTTGTGTGTTTTTGAACAAGGATTTCAGTCATATAAACTAATTGCATTTATATTAAGTGTGGCGTGAGAAATCAAGAAATGAAATTAAGAATCCTAATTTCTGCAAGAACATTGTGAAATCTTATACACGAAAGCTACAAAGCATTTGATTGAGGGGTATCACTCTATATAAGTGCATAAACATGTTTGTAACCTGAAAACACATTTTTGATGCATGGATTATAGAGTTTGAGAGTGTCAGACTTATCTCTTGCAAGAAGAATTCAAATTCTATGTTGGAGGTGTTACAAATGTTGTGGAATGATCTGGACATCTTCAATGGACCTAATATAGGGTGTTTAAAACAACTTGGAACTTGTTGTGGCACCTCAACTACAAATAGGCCAAAAAGCTTGAGAAAATGGATGGTGACTTTGTGATTCTGGTGTTCCAAATGAGTTTTAAGGTTATGGATCACTCATATATGATGTATATGAGGTGTTGGCATGATTGGTTTTCATTGAATTGCTCTCAAATTGAAAATTCAATCGTGACTTGAAAGAGAAGCAAAAATCTGGTTTTTTTAGTGAGACTTGGAGGAAAGCGTGTATTGTTATGCTTTGATGTGCTTGAATTGATCAGAAAGAAGCTCTATTTATAGTAGAGCAAGATTGTTTTGGGAGCAATAATGATTGGAGGCTGGATCACTCCAATATCCGTTGAACTTTCTCTGTAGCCAAAATCTCCTCTAGCCATTGAATTGAGTCAACCTTGCAGGCTATGAGTTTTCTAATGAAGGTATAAGGCTTGACTCATTTAGTTGATCATGGACTGATACATGCTAGCTCTATGCATACCTTAAATGCCTCATGACAAAATTGGAGTTTTTGGATTTTGAACTTTGAAAGTCACATGCCAAATGATGAGGTTTTTGACTTGCAAGGCTCTATGGTGTTGTAGCTCTGCATAGATCATGTTCATTGCACTTTAGAAACTTGTCTTGTATGGTGACAAGGCTTGCCAAGTCATGGAAATGACAAAATCGTGTGGCATGTACAAGACTATCTTGTAAAACCAGTCTTGGAGATGTCATGTTTCCATGCTTGTAACTCCCTACTCAAGTTGAATTAGGATGAGTTCTTGTACTCTTTGGAAAGCTTGTATAATGTTAGATGTCAAACATGCTATATATTTGTATTTGATACTTGGCATTTTTCAACACTTTCTATGTTTAATTGTGGAATTTAGTAGTGAATTGTTGTTGTTCTTCAAACATTGTATATTTACCTTTGGTGCTTGTAATATGTGTGCTATTGTGCAGGAAAGTGCACTAATTGATTAAAGAAAGAAGACACAAAAGAATTGATGCAAACTGCCAAAGAACAAAGGAAAAAAATAGCAGGTTCGCTTTGCGAACCCTGGCGAAGCCCCTAGCAAATAGCTCCAGAATTGGACAGAAGCAAAATGACCTAAAGTTCGCTTTGCGAACTACCAGCAAATGTTCGCTGCTTAACTCACTTTGCGAACAACCTGCCGAAGGGCTCCAGAATTAGACAAAGGCAAAAGGACCTAAAATTCGCTTTGAGAATGTTTTAGCGAGTCATTCGCTTTGCAAATGAAACGTTCGCTTTGTAAACTGACACAAACAGACAGGGCGGTTTAAGCTATCAGTGGTACCTCAGGTGCCAATTTCTTCATTCGCTAGGCGAACAGATCATTCGCAGTGCGAATGCATCAGATTTCAAGTGTATTATAAATAGATTTTTATGCTTTCTTGGGATCATAACTGCATATTTTCACACCAAAACCTATTTTTCTGAGTTTTCTTCATCTAAGAGAGATTTTCCACATAGAGAAGCTGAAGTCGCATCTGATATCGATTCTTCATCGAGTTGATACATACGAAACAGATTATCGGACACTAATCTTGGCATGTTTTTACCAAACCCTAAAACCAAATCCTTTTACCGTTGAATTCTAAATTTTATGCAAACGATCCGATTTGAAATTACCCAAACTCTTTGTTACTAAAAAGTTTGAAATGCTTTCGACTATTGAACGTCAAGGCAGTATAAACAATCTTTTTGGATACGATAAAACACCCCCGAAATACTTTTCAACAAAATGGCGCCGTTGCCGGGGATTTTTGTTATATTCGACCATTGCAATAGTTATTGAGTTTTAAACTTGTTTAACTTTTTCTTGTGCTTGTTAATTTGTTTGGTTAAGTGTGCAGACTCCGTTTTATGCGAGGGAAATTACCCGCAGACCAACTTATTTTTTATCCTGAAATCGAAAGAACTGTACGTAAGTTAAATAGCAGAACACGGCGGAGAAGGCAACTTGCTAAACAAAGACGAGAACGAGAGGAAAGTTCCACTTCGACATCAATACCACAGTTACCGCCAACCATGGCTGCTCCACCACCACCACCAGCTGCTTCAAGACCATGTGTGAACAGTCCGAGACATACTGCACAATTCGCACGTAATGCTCAGAATGGTGACATTCAGAAATGAAAACTGGTATCCTCTCTCTTCTATATCAGAATCCATTCACTGGTATGGATCACGAGGATCCCTTTACTCACCTGACTAAGTTCTATGAGATTGTGGGCGCGACTGGTGCACCCGAAGCTGAAGAAGAGTCTTTGTTTAAGAGACTATTCCCGCATTCCCTCATTGGGAGGTCTAAGGAATGGTATCTTGACCAATCTACGGCTATCATGACGGACTGTAACATGCTAGAGGAAAAGTTTTTGGAACGATTTTTTCCACATAATCGTTTCATGGAGGCCAAAATGGTAATTGCAGTTTTCACTCAAGGTGGAAATGAGTCTCTCAACGAAGCTTGGGAGAGATTCAAATCCATGCTGAGAAAGTGTAAAGGGCACGGATTCGATGAGCTTACTCAAGTTCATAATTTTAGAAATGGTCTTCAATTGGTTCATAAAACATTGTTGGATGCCACTGCGGGTGGATCTTTAATGGCTAAAAGCGCCGAGGAGGCTATTTTTATCATTGACAGGGTGGCTTTAAATGACCATCAAGGGAACCATAACCGTGGCTCTTCTCAAAAGAAAGCTGGAGTGCTAGAGTTGGGGACAAATGATGCAATACTTGCTCAAAACAAATTGCTATCTCAACAGGTTAAGTTGCTAACGCAACAAATGTCGAAGCTACCTCAACAGATTAAAGAGATGCATGAGTTGCCGAACAAAAATGTGCAAGTAGCGGTTTGTGAGCTATGTAAAGGTGATCATCCAACCGGCTATTGTCCTCTTTGTCCTCCGGTCGAAGAAGAAGTGAATTACATGAATAATCCTAATCAACAACAAGGTTATCAAAGGCAACAACAACCTTATCAACAAGGGTATCAAAATCAACAACCAAGAGGAAATTATCAAAGTCAACAAGGATATCAATAAAATAGGCAAAATCCTTATCAACCTCAAGGTGGGAGTTCCAAGCTTGAAGAAACTCTTAACCAATTCATTCAAATGTCCATGGCAAATCAAAAGACAAATGAAGCATCCATCAAAAATCTCGAGAATCAAGTTGGGCAACTTGTAAAATAAGTGGCCGAGCAACAAGCGGGACCTTCTTTTTCCGGCAATACTCAAAACAACCCAAATGAGCATTGTAAAGATATTGTTACTAGAAGTGGGAGAAAGTTGGGAAAAGGAGAAAAAAATGAGAAAAATGATGATGTAAGAATTGAGGAGGTTGTTGAGGATGAAAAAGTTGATGATGTTGTAGTTGAAAATAATGATAAGAAAGAGGTTGAAAAAGAAAATGAGAAGTTAGTTGAAAAAGATAACCTTGAAAAAGAAAAGATAGAAGAAAAGAAAAGAAGAGTGAAAAAGGGGAAGGAGATAGTGAATCCAATTCCGATCCAAACCTTTCCTTACCCTCATGTGCCCACAAAGAAAGACAATGAAAGGCATTACGCTCGTTTCATGGACATTTTCAAACAATTGCAAATCAACATTCCATTTTCCCAAGCGCTTGAACAAATGCTGAAATATGATAAGTTCATGAAATATATTCTTACAAAGAAGCAAAGATATTTGGAGCCGGAAACAATTGTCCTTTATGCAAGTTGTAGTGCTATAATCCAAAGAACTCTACCAAGGAAAGAAGTCGATCCGGGGCGTGTTACTTTGCCGGTAACAATTGGTGATGTCTATGTGTTGCACCCCAAAATTTGCCCTCCTTACTTTATTACTAATTGGCTTATGTTGCATTGCATTTTGCATTATCATGTGTGCATATCATTGGTTCTTAAGCATGGGGTCAAGGTGTCTGAGGCATGTTTCAAGAGGAGAAGATGTTCTTCAAAGGGTCAAGCAAGAGAACTCAAGTGGATCACTCTCTCCTAACTAGTGCATAGATTAGGGTTTTGAGATTCTTGGGTTTTTTGCTTCAATGGGCAAGCTCCTTGGGTTTTTATCATCACCAAATGGCATATATTATCTTTGTTGGAGAGGATACACATCATATTCAGAGGAATTTGGATTTGGAGACTATGTTATTTCCTCCTAGGCTGAGGGTACCAAAACTAGGGTTTGCTATAAAGTCAGTTTATTTCTGTTTTTTTGGGCAAGACTTGATTCTATGGTATTCCTTGGGTCCCCAAGTATCTAGGGATGGGAGTTTGTCCATCAGTTTGATTCAAGTGAAGTTCAATTGGCCAATGGATTGGAAATCAGGTGCATGGGGTAAAAGTCAACAGTGATAGGAGAAATCAACTGTGGAGTTCTGAGGTTCTCTTCAAGATTTTCAAGGTATCACATCCTCATATGGTCTTCAAGGGTAAAATTTCTTGCCATTTATCCAGAATCAGGAGTTGGTGCAAAAGTTACTAAATATGGAAAGTGACCTATAATGAGAAGTTTCCATTTTTGGCAAGTTTTTACCCTTCATTCAACTTGACTTTCCACCATCAAGAAAGCTTCAAATTAATCTGTATCCAACATGAAAGTTTAAGATCTTTTTCTCCTCTTTCCAACGAGTACTAGTGGGTCTCCATATCATTTGTGAAACTCAACTTATGATCAAAAGAAGGAAAAGTGGTTTTTAGGGTTTCTCATGATGCCATTTTCACAACTTTGGGCATAATGACTGATAATCAATTCCATTGCTTCATGCCACATTCTAGCGTCAAAACACATTCCTTGAGGATTATTTTGGGCCCAATAATTAAGAAATTCCATGGTGTGTTCTTCAGTTATTCTCCATTATCCAAAATTGACAAATTATTCAAAACTCATGAATCAATTGTTTTCAAGGCCCAAGTTCAATTGAGGTGTAATTAGCAACTCAAATGCAAGTGATCCATCATAGTTTTCTTAAGTGTACATGCATGGAGAGAGGTGTAATTCACATTATGCAATTTTCCAAAATAATTCAAAAACTCATTAAACAAATAATTACCCAAGCCCAACTCATTATTAGATGAAAACCCTAGCCTATTTAAACATATCCATGCACTGGTTGGGCAGAGGAACACGTGATATTTTGGAGAAAAGAAAGTGCAACCCTAAAGCTTCTCTTCAACAAATCTCTCAATCTACAAGGAGTTTCTTCAAAATTCTTCCACAAACCTTTTCCTGGGGATCTCTAGAGCACAACCCAACCACCATTCGCATCCAAAAGCAAAGGTTCAGATAGCACCATCTCAAGTTGGAAGGTTTTTTAAGGATCCTAAAACCCCTTTTTTTACGTGTATATTGTTGTGTGATTGTCACTGATGATGCTAATGTGATTTGTTTTGTGTTTGGATGCGTATATTGCTTGTATGGTGTGTTTAAAGTTTCATGCCCTAATCTTTTTCTCTTCGTATTTTACTAAGCATTGGTTATTTGAATTTTTTGATGCCATATTTGAATTCCTGACGAAATTCTGGGTCAAATAGTGTATCCCCATGCATTTTCTGGGCAGGTTTTTGGTTGCAGGTGGCGGAGGACGGTGGCCGGAACCCTAGCTCCGGCGGCTGTGAGGGTTCCGGCGAAGGAAGGTTGAAGACGACTTCCCAGCGGTCAATTCTCTCCATCCAACGGTCCATAGCGCGCCATGTGTTTTTCTTTTTATTTTTTTCTTCTGAATTTTAATTATTAATCAGGTGTTTATCAGCCCATGCTAATTACCATGCTCATCCAATTATGTTATTTGGTTTGGTTTACTTTTAGTTGTGTTGACTTAACGTGGTTCATTGATGAGATCGTGTGGCTGAGATGATGCCACTGAATTAAAATGGGCATGTGCATGGCACGTGGGGACACACAGTATGCAGCTGACACTTCGGTACGCGTGTGGGCATGTTAATTATTATGGACTTTTCATCATGACCTTTAATCTTGCATAGTTTTTGATTTGGTTGACTCAATGATAGGCGTCAGATCAATCTAATGCATACTTAATTTGTTTATTTTATTTCTCTGCACCCATAAAACATTTTCCATCTGTTCTTTTTGCATCTATTAGGTGACATATTAAAATGCATGAAAATATTTTTTTTTCATTTTTAAATTTATTTCATATTGCATTCTGGTCCTCTTTTTGTACATTGAACCCCACTCCTCACCTGAGCTTTGCCCATTTGTTTGAATGACTAACACTTTGAATTTTTGCAGGGATTTTTGATATTTGGTTTATCTCTGGTTGAATAATATTGATGTTTAATTTGGGAATTTTAGGAGTTATATCTCTAATTGTTTGATTTGTTTTCACTTGAGATTTTCTTGTATGCGCATCTTTGGACCTTGTCTGATTATCTGTTTGAAAAGGCACTTGTGCCATTTGCTTTGGGGTTGTTTCTTGATTTCTGAATTCGTGTTTGGATTATCATCACTATTGTTTGCCATTGTTTGATTTTCACTTGCCTTGATATTATTTATGTTCGTTTCGTACTAACCTTTTATGCAGGGACTAAGGTAAGTTCTTTAAGGGTATGGATAAGTATCCATGTTGACCATTACTTTTTCCTTCTCCTATCTTCTTCCCTTAGGATTTAGGTTGTCGTCAAACCTCACTAACCGTAGGTCACCCATGCATGACAACTTTAGGACTTATAGTCTCCCTTTAGAGTTACCTTTGTGTCTTCTCTCTTCTCATCTCAAATTTCTTTAAAACACTTAATAAGCATCAAGTGTATTGCGCACGAGCCTTAAGCGTGGGGAATGAGAAATGAGGGGCTTCCTCTCATCTTTCTAGAGTGCTTAGCGAGTGTCCTGTCTTGGGACGATGCGTTAAGTATTCGACCCTATGCCCTAGACTTTGGTGCAATGCAACTTAGGAACTAACTTAAGTCATTTCTGTCCTAAAAAATACAAACCAACCTCAAACCTTTTTGTCCTTCGGGATTGTCAAACTAAAGGCGATTTTCAAAAAGGGCACGTTACCTTCCGTCTGAGTCGCAAATAGGCATCGACCCTAACTGCCGGACGCGAACTTAACGTCGCTCATAAAAAACACAAAAAGAACTTGGTCCAAACTACGTTGACTCTGAATTCCCCATTGCACAAAGGGGGTACGTAGGCCTAGGACGTCGATGTCCTACCGAGTCGGTCTTTGTCTTTCCCTTCCGTCTTAGTACAGCCATAGATGATAGGATAACTCACCCTTAGATTAGACAACAAGCGTGGATCCCATCGAGTACGATGGACGCGTGGGGTGCTAGCACCTTCCCCTCGCGTAACCGACTCCCGAACCCAGGTTATGGTTACGATGACCATTCCTTTCCCTCCTCCTCAGGTTTATGCGGTGTTCCCTTTCCCTCTCTTGGGATAAATTTACACGGCTGGCGACTCTGTTTTTCCGCGCCACTCTCGCGTTTGTACCTGGATGAAAATCCTGGGAGCGACACTATGTCGGAAAACGATTAATCAATTTGGGCTCAAGCATTAATCTAATTCCATTATCCATTGTGAAGAGGCTTGGGAACATTAAAATGAAGGCAATTCAGATGACAATGCAATTGGCCAACAAATCCACAACTCATCCTCATGGAATGGCTCAAGATGTCTTGGTTAAAGTTGATAAGTCTTTCTTTCCGGTTGACTTTGTTGTTATTAATATGGAGGAAGACGAGGATGCTCCATTAATACTTGGATGCCCTTTTATGAAGACCGCTCGTATGATGATTGATGTTGATGACGGTCTTATGAAAGTAAGAGTTCAAAATGAAGAAGTGAGTTTTAATCTCTTTGAAGCAATGAAGCATTCTTAAGATAAACATGATAGTTTACATGTTGATGCAATAGAAGAAGCCATAGTGGAAGTTTCAAAGGAAGTTCATATAGTATCTCCCTTGGAAAGAGCTCTTGATGACTCGTTTGAAATATTTTCTGATGAAGAAGAAAGGGCACTTGAAGAGTGTTTGAAGGAACTTGAATCTTTGGAGAAGTTACAACCATGGGAATATGAAGAGGAAGTGTTAAAGAAAGAGGTGAGTGATGAGAAGTCTCAACTTGAATTGAAGGTGTTGCCTTCTAAATTAAAATATGTGTTCCTTAATGACGGTTGTAACAATCCGGTTATCATTAGCAACATCTTGACTGACAAAGAGGAGGAGTGTTTGATTCAAGTTTTGAAAAAGAATCAACTTGCTATCGGTTGGGTTATTTTCGATCTAAAGGGAATAAGTCCAGCTTATTGCATGCACAAGATTTTAATGGAAGAAGATTTCAAGCATGTCGCTCAACCACAACGTCGCTTAAATCCTACCATGAAAGAGGTGGTTAGGAAGGAAGTGGTAAAAATGTTAGATGCCGAAATGATTTACCCCATTTCTGATAACCCGTGGGTTAGTCTGGTACAAGTGGTTCCGAAAAAAGGCGGATTGACGATTATCCGAAACGAGAAAAATGAGTTAATCCCAACAAGAACCGTGAGCGGGTGGAGAATTTGCATAGATTACCGTAGGCTAAACAAAGCTACGAGGAAAAATCATTTCCCTCTCCCATTCATAGATCAAATGCTTGAAAGACTTTCTGGTCAATAATTCTACTGTTTTTTTATGGTTATTAGAGTTACAATCAAATTATCATGAACCTAGAGGACCATGAAAAAACTGCTTTTACATGCCCTTTTGGAATCTTTGCTTATAGGAGGATGCCGTTTGGGTTGTGTAATGCACCAGCGACTTTTCAAAGGTGTATGCAAGCAATATTCTAAGATTTGACCCAAAGGACAATTGAGGTTTTTAAGGATGACTTCTCGGTTTTTGGGCAATCGTTTGATATTTGTTTGAAAAACTTGGAAGAGGTTTTGGAACAGTGTGTGGAAACCAACTTGGTACTCAATTGGGAAAAAGGTACCTTCATGGTGACCGAAGGAATTGTGCTCGGCCACAAAGTTTCTTCAAAGGGCCTTGAAGTCGATCAAGCCAAGGTGGATGTTATTGAGAAATTGCCACCACCGTTGAATGTAAAAGGTATAAGGAGTTTCCTCGGACATGCGGGATTTTATCGGAGGCTCATCAAGGGTTTCGCAAAGATAGCAAAGCCTTTGAGCAATTTGCTCAAAAAAGATAAGTCCTTTGATTTTGATGAATCTTGCATGGTCGCTTTTAATTCTTTAAAACAAAGTTTGACTACCACACCTATCATCATCGCGCCCAATTGGAAAATGGATTTTGAATTCATGTGCGACGCGAGCGATTATGCGATAGGTGCGGTATTGGGTCAACGGAGAACAAAAATTTTTCATGCTATACACTACGCGAGAAAAGTCTTGAATGAAGCTCAAGTAAACTATGCAACAACTGAAAAAGAGTTGCTTGTGATAGTGGATGCATTGGAGAAATTTCGCTCTTATCTGATTGGTTCAAAGGTGGTTGTCTACACTGACCACTCGGCAATTAAATATCTGCTTACCACGCCGGATTCAAAACAAAGGTTAATCCGGTGGATCCTCTTGTTACAAGAGTTTCATTTAGAAAACCGTGACAAGAAAGGGTCGAAAAACTTGGTAGCAGATCATTTGTCTAGGTTGGTCAATGTGGAGGTAACTCACCGTGAGAATGAGGTCCGTGAAGAATTTCCGGATGAAAAACTTTTTCGAGTCCAAGATAGGCCGTGGTTTGCAGATTTTGCTAACCACAAAGCAACCGGATTTATACCGGAGGACCTAACTTGGAATCAAAGATGGAAATTCCTCTTGGATGTTAATTTCTATGTTTGGGATGAGCCATACTTGTTTAAGTTAGGATGTGACAATTTGTTGAGGAGGTGTGTCACCCTTGACGAAACCAAAAATATCCTTTGGAATTGTCACAACTCGCCTTATGGAGGGCATTACAATGGTTTAAGAACGACAACTAAAGTCCTCCAATCGGTCTTTTATTGGCCAACATTGTTTAAAGATGCCAACCTCCATGCAAAAAGTTGTGATACATGCCAAAGAAGTTCCAGGATAGGAAAAATAAATGAAATGCCCTTGCAAACAATGTTAGAAGTCGAGGTGTTCGATTGTTGGGGTATTGATTTTGTCGAACCATTCCCACCATCTTTTTCAAACAAGTATTTCTTAGTTGCGGTTGACTATGCTTCCAAATGGGTGGAAGCAATTGCGTCACCGAGGGCCGATGCCAAGACGGTAATAAATTTTTTAAAGAAAAACATATTCTCCCGTTTTGGCACTCCTCATGTGTTAATTAGTGACGGAGGTTCGCATTTTTGCAATGCACCGCTCGAAAAGGTTTTAGAGAATTACGGTGTAAAGCACAAAGTTGCAACTCTGTACCACCCACAGACAAATGGTCAGGCAGAAGTGTCTAATAGAGAGGTCAAAAGAATTTTAGAGAAAACCGTGTCGAGCTCGCGAAAAGATTGGTCACAAAAATTAGATGAGGCTTTGTGGGCGTATCGCACCGCTTACAAAGCGCCAATCGGTCTAACTCCTTTTCAAATGGTTTATGGAAAGTCATGTCATTTACCCGTTGAATTGGAGCATAAGGCTCTTTGGGCTTTGAAAATGTTGAATTTTGATCCGAGTTTGCCCGGTGAAAAAAGGAAAGTTCAGTTACATGAATTAGAAGAAATGCGTAATAACGCTTACCACTCAAGCAAGATATATAAGAAGAAAGTGAAAGGATATCATGATAAAAAGGTTTCGCAGAAGGAATTCAAGGTTGGCCAGATGGTGCTTTTATTCAATTCCTGTCTGAAATTGTTTTCGGGAAAATTAAAGTCCAAATGGTCTGGACCATTTTTGGTCAAGGATGTCAAGCACTATGGTGCAATAGTCATTGAGGACTTGAAAAAGAAAGAAAGTTGGACGATAAATGGCCAACGGTTGAAATTATATATTGGAGGAGAATTTGACCGAGAGAATTGCAGTGTGTTTCTAGAAGATCGTTGAAATCATCTTGGACCGTCGAGCTTATCTGACGTTAAACAAGCGCTTGTTGGGAGGCACCCCAACATTGTAAGTATTCTTGTTTTATTTGCTGTTTTGATGAATTAAGTGTTTGGAAATAATGTAGGAAGTGGCAGCAGATGCAGAACAAAATTTCAAAATCCTGTCATGTTCGCTGGTTGGTTCGCTTTACGAACCAGGGGAATGTTTTCTGCTGCCACCTCACTTAAAAAGGGATTTAATTATGGGTGGGCCAGACATTTGGGCCCATAACCCATCCTTTTTTCTGAACACAAGTAAGGGAAACCCTAATCCCTTGGACACTCTCACTCTTGCCTCACTTTCACAAACACTCTCAAGAACATCAATTTCTCAGGTGCTCTCTGTTCTAATCAAATTTCACCAAGTTTTCCCCAAATATCTAACAAGTCCAGGTTTGAATCTCGTTTTCTTTTTGTTAATTTCTGTTTAGACTATTGTTAAGGTTGTGGATTATGCATTAGAGACATTGTTAATTCTAGGTTTTCACCTCTGTTTTAAGGTTTCTTTCCTGTTGCATGTTGAATTTGTTGCAAACTTTAGAATAGAGGTGATATTTTGTGAATGGAACTATGATGTTGGAAGTTTGGATGCTGTAAATTTCTGAATTTTTGCGGATTCGTTGTCCAATTCGCTTTACGAACCTGGGCGAGCATTTTCCAGACCTCGCTTTGCGAATCTGGGGCGAATGTTCACCAGCCTTCACTTTGCAAATTCTGGGGCGAACGTATCAGAATTCTGAAAAAAAATTTATGTCCCAGGTTGCGATTTTGTTTTGACTCCCAATGCAAATGGAATGTATTGCTTATGTTTCTTGTTTTGTTTGGTAATTTGTGCAGATGGGTCCTAAGATTAATCCCGCTAAGAAAAGAAAGGCTACCACGTTAAGACAAGTGCCGATTCAATTTGACGACAATCGCTTTAGGGGAGTCAAGCAAGCAACAAGGTACTTGAACTTGGAGACGAGAACTATTTTTCCGGAAAATAGATTTAATCTGATTGATCGTGGGAGTTATCGGTCAGTGGCTGCACTCCTAGAGGAAAAAAAATGGGGAAAACTGATAACTCCTCTGGATTGTTACAATGTGGAGATCGTCCTCGAGTTCTATGCTAATGCCCTTCCTGATGATGGGATGCAATTTAGTTGGACCTCTTTCGTTGGGGGGAAGGTGGTGAGATTTGACCGTGGAACAATTAATATCGTTCTTGGAAGTCCTCTACCTTTGATAGCTAGTCAGATTGACGACTTCCATAGGGACTTTCACCTTCACCGAGACATTCCACAGATAATCAGAGATCTTCTGCGACCGGGTAAAACTGTAGAGCTCAACCGATCTGGGGTTGCCATTAGTTACCGTCGAGAAGATATGAGAGCGTTGGCGCAACTGATCTTACTTTTGGTGGTAACCAACATCAAGCCGGAGTCTCATACATCTACCATCCCTATTCCACTTTCCCACCTTGTCCATAGTATCTTGACAAATGTGCAGATTGACGTGGCCCGGATTATTGCTAATGAGACAAGGGCTATTGTGGAGAGTGGCCTTGGAGGTTCCACTTCTCTGGCGAATGCTCCTCTTGCTTTTCCTTGCCTCATCATGACTTTGTTCGAGTGCTGGGGTTGAGTTACCCACACGCCTTCAGGTTACTATTCCGTCTGCTATCGATGACCGATATGTGGACAAGTTCTGTAAGCCTAAGGGGGCAAGGGGTGAGACATCTAGTGCTGGTGTTGATGCCGGTGCAAGGGGTGGTGATGGTTCTAGCTCTGGTTCTCAGAATTTCTATCCTTATCAGTAGGAGATTTGCCAGTTTAACTGGGATTGGATGGCGGCTTCTCAGCGTGCCATGACTGACTTACATGACTCCATGCAGGTACTTCAGCTACAGATCTACGAACCCGCCGCTGATCACACTTTCATGTCAAAGGAGCAATTCCTTGCACATGCTGGTTGGCCTGCGGCCAGGCCAGTTTTCAGAGGGGGGACAGATGCGGCTGGTCCTGATGGTGCTGATGAGGAGGAGGGTGATGGTGATGATGTTGAGGTGTCTGGTTCTATATCTAGTTCAGAGGATGAAGAGTTGGTTGAGGTGTCCGGTTCAGAGTCCGAGGAGGACTGATTTTGCTGTTTTGATTTTGTACTTCCTTTGCGCGTCAAAGTGAAGTTTTCTTCTGTTTTATTTTATCATGCTTTTGTATCAGTTAGTATTGATGTGCTTTGTACCCGTATGAGGTACTTTTGACTTTTGTAGGTGTTTCCACACAAGTACATTATTATTGTTATTATTAGTAAAATTTTGTTTTTCAGTAAATTATTCTGTTTTTAATTTTAGTAATATTTCATTTTTTATTATTGATATTAAGAGTTGAATTCTTCAGTTTACGAATGTTTAACTCTTAAATTGTTTGTATGCTTTTTATCGCTTTATGTTGGTATGCATGTGGAAGTTTAATATTTCCAACTTTTGGATGTTTTGTGGAAGAATTTTAGGTTGGTGATTATTTTGTTCATCAATGAAGATTCCTCCAAGTTTGGATGGCAATGATATAATTTAAGCATGATTTTGTCGGCAAGGTACATAGTTACCTAGTTCTAGAATTTAGAATGTATTAGAACTTTTTGTCTTTGTACAAATAAAGTGTTATTTCTTGTTACAACTCTATCGATTGATTATGTCATTTAGGTCCAAAAATCACAAAAGTGAGAAACCTCCATGTTACTAAATGCATAGGATTGATAATGAATGTTGTTTTATACTTATAATTCATGCTTTATCTTGCTTGTTGTTTTGAAATTGTGGAAACTTAGAAATGATCAAGGCAATGTTTGTGCACTTTGAGTATAACCACCATTCCAAAAACACTTCAAGTTACCTTGTGAGTGTGCACGTATTTGAAACCTCTTTTGAGCCGAAGTGAAAATTTTGTTTGAATCATGAACCCAAATTTAACCCGTTTTGAAGAGCATTTAAGCTAAGCTTATGGTAATGTTGAAGTTGGGGAGAATGGTTTATTTTGAAAAGAGAAAAAAAGATTTGGTAAAACATTGCATTCTAAGACAAAGAAATAAAAAAAAAGAAAGAAAGAATAAGAACAAAAAGAAAAGAAAATCAAAAGAAGAGAATGTATTGTGAAAGAAAGAAATAAGGATTGAACAAGATCGAAAATTTTGAAAAAGAATTCTCTTCATAGTCTTCACCCTTTCTTGTTTCAATGGCCGTGTACATATGTCCCTTGTTTTTAACTCCGGCCAAGTTACAACCGATAAAAGCCCTTAGTGATCTTGTGTTTCCATGATTTCTTGTATAATTGTTTAGATATTGTATGAATTGCTTTGTATTTTCATCATTTGTCATTTGAACGAAATTGCCCCGCGGTTGCAAACGCGTTGATTTCCTTCAATCTTTTTTCGAAGTGGAGTGTTAGAGTGACATGAGCATGATGGTTTAGTTGTCTCTTGAAACATTATCTGAGATTTGTTTAAGAATAAAGTTCTTTCGCATTGTTGATTCTAGGATTGTGTAATTGTTGCTTTGTCACAATTATTGTTTATTTGAGCTGTTTATCCTTTATTGGTTGAATCAAATGCTCGAGCAAATCCTCTTGTTTTCAGTGAGAGGCATACTATGCTTGAGGACAAACAAAGAGTTAGTTAGGGAGAGTTTGTTAGATGTCAAACATGCTATATATTTGTATTTGATACTTGGCATTTTTCAACACTTTCTATGTTTAATTGTGGAATTTAGTAGTGAGTTGTTGTTGTTCTTCAAACATTGTAAATTTACCTTTGGTGCTTGTAATATGTGTGCTATTGTACAGGAAAGTGCACTAATTGATTAAAGAAAGAAGACACAAAAGAATTGATGCAAGCTGCCAAAGAGCAGAGGAAAATAACAGCAGGTTCGCTTTGCGAACTTGCCAGTGAGTGTTCGCTTTGTGAACCCTGGCGAAGCCCTAGCGAATAGCTCCAGAATTGGACAGAATCAAAATGACCTAAAGTTCGCTTTGCGAACTACCAGCGAATGTTCGCTGCTTAACTCACTTTACGAACAACTGGCAAAGGGCTCCAGAATTGGAAAGAGGGAAAAGGACCTAAAATTCCCTTTGCGAATGTTTTGGCGAGTCATTCGCTTTGCGAATGAAACATTAGCTTTGCGAACTGATGCAGATAGACAGGGGCGGTTTAAGCTATCAGTGGCACCTCAGGTGCCACTTTCTTCATTCGTTAGGCAAACAGATCATTCGCAGTGCGAATGCATCAGATTCCAAGTGTATTATAAATAGATTTTTATGCTTTCTTGGGATCATAACTTCATATTTTGACACCAAAACCTATTTTTATGAGTTTTCTTCATCTAAGAGAGATTTTCCACATAGAGAAGCCGAAGTCGCATCCGATCTCAATTCTTCGACGTGGATGCTTTTTCATCTCCTCTCATCACTTGTTGATCAAGCTACCATGAATATGTGTAGCTAAGCAACTCTTGTGTCAAGATTAGGGTAGGTAATCCATCATCTTGTATGTATTGATCTTGATTGTAAGTTTGTAAACTTTGTTTATGATGAATATAGAGGAAAAACTTTGTTTACATGGTTTATTTTATGTTTTGATTCATGTTCGAGAGAAATGTATTAAAACTTGACCTAAGTTTCAATCCATCAATGATCATAAGGCTAGAGATAGTTTTGAAAGTTGATGTTTGTAGCGAGTGATTTTTGGATGTGGTTGCGAAGCACAATCGCTCTGGTACTATAACTCGATTCATTTTTTATCCTATTGAAGCTGATGAAGGAAGGGAAATAGATGTCTCCAACTAACCCTGCTTGCATGCTGAGGTTAAACAGTTAAAACTGTTGGTTTACAGATGCTACAAAGATTCGGGGTTTCTTAGGTTATTTTGTTAAAATAGCATTCAGTCGATTGGTGGGAGGTATAGGATTTTGGGTTTTTGTTTAGTGTGCTCGCTAAGATTTTTCTTTCAATCTTATGCCTACGTATTCCCGTTTTTCTGAAACAGGGAAATTAGAGCGATCGTAGTTCCTCCTATTCTATGGGAGGAAATGGGTGTTTTGGTGTCTTGTTCAAAGCCCAAGACGTGAAGCTATATATGGTTTGTATCTTGTTCAAAGCCCAAGATGTGAAGCTGAAGGTAGTTTGTATCTTGTTCAAAGCCCAAGATGTGAAGCTAAAAGGATTTGACTTTAGAGAGAATTTGTCATCTCTAAAGAGGGTCTGTTTGTCACGACCGTTGGGTGACTGACTGTATAGGAGGATTACTTTAACCGGGATACGCGGATCCTAACAATGCCATAATTTCCTTTATAGGGGGTTTTAACCTGAAGGAGAACACTTTAACTCAGTGTAGAGCAATGCCGTCTTTCCTTAGGAATTTCTCATGCTAAAAGAGGGACAGTGGCATGGATGTAGATGATCCAGAGGCTTACCGCTTACAGCAATTAGATAGAAGGAGTTGTTGATGTTTGTGTACTGTGAACGAGGCACAGCTTTGATGCTAAAAGGTTGATTGGATCAACCAGTGGTTTTCTTAAATAAAGCCTAAGAGGAGGCTAAAAGGTTTTGACTCGACGATGGAGTCTTTTGGTATCTCGTACGAAGCCCGAGATGGAGGCTATTTAACTCAACAAGAGAGTTTTTTTTTGTATCTCGTACAAAGCCCAAGATAGAGGCTAAAAGGGAGTTGACTCAACAAGAGAGTCTTTTATGGTATCTCGTACGAAGCCCGAGATGGAGGCTAAAAGTTGATTACCTCAACAAGAGAGTCTTTTATACTCAACAAGGGAGTGATTTGTGTCTTGTACAAACCACCCAAGGTGGAGGCTATGGTTAGCTCCGCTGGGGAGAATCATTGTACAAAGCCCAAGAGGAGACTAATGTGACTGTTTCAGTTGAGTGACAGGTCCAGTATGCTGATTTAAAGAGAAAATCAGTTCTTATATGAGTAATGCTGTACTCAAGGATTTGATTCGAGGATCAGGGTTATTTCCTTTTCTTTAAGGAAATGGGAAATCCAAAGGGTATTGAGACTGTCCAAGTCTACTGGTGTTTTTCCTTACTTGAAGGGTGCTTGAGAACTTCTTTGGGGACTCAAGGGTCTTAGACTGTCCGAGTCTAGAGTTTCATCCTTTGTACTATGTTGAGAAATAGCAGTAGTGTTCATGGTAGAAAGAGCTAGACTCTATGAGAGACTGTTCTATGGAGATGACTAATATCTATTCCTTTACCTCTAGGAGGTCGTCGGGATAATTTGTACAAATCCCAAGAGGAGGCTGGAAACTTTTAAGAAGCCGAGTGGTCCTTGTATGAAGCCCAAGAGGAGGCTATCATTCCCGGAGGAAGAAATCATTATATGAGGCCTAAGAGGAGGCTGTGAAGACTTCTAAGAAGCCGACGGGTCCTTGTACTAAGCCCAAGAGGAGGCGAGGGTGCTTTTAGGAAGCCTGTGGGTCCTTGTACAATGCCTAAGAGGAGGTCGGTGCTTTTAAGAAGCCGATGGGTCCCCAAACCCCGAGAAATTTAAGACAGGCCATTCACGAGGAATAGATCAAGCCAGGAAAGTTCGAAAATTTGGAAGAAACTCAAGAGATGCCATTCACGGAGAAAAGATCATCTCTCGGGAATAGAGTTTCTTGACAAGTGCTTTTAAGAAGCCTGTGGGTCCCCAAACCCCGAGAAGTTCAAGACATGCCATTCACCGAGAATAGATCAAGCTAGGAAAGTCTGAGCATTTGGAAGAAACTCAAGAGATGCAATTCACGGAGAAGAGATCATCTCAGGGGAATAGAGTTTCTTTAACAACTTCTACGAGTGACAGCCTATGAAAGGGTTCACCGAGAATGCTGCCTTTCATGTCTCCATATTGTTTAACCCCAAGAGGAGGGAAGACTGTGTCTAGTAATCCTATGTGGATCTAGTTTTGACTGTAAGTTCAGAGTGATCAACAGGGCTTTACCTAGTGCTAGACGTAGTTGCCGAGGAAACTCTAAATATCTATACTATTATTACACAGTTGATATGAGTTTATGAAAGAAGACTTACAGTGAAACAGCCCCATAATACAGTTATATGTATATGAAAGCGGTAAATGAAAGCGGATAAACACTTACTCGGTTGTAGAGCTTCCATGCTGTTTGGTTAGTTGTTCAACAAAGAAAGATTGAAAACAACAGTATATTCAAAATCAAAGGAGAAAGTGCTTTGAAAAAGAAAGATTTTGGGCTTACAGCTCAAGGAGAGGCCCAGAGTTTTATTAGTGATCGCACTGTTTGACTTTGCACAGAGGGACTTATACAAGTGACTGAGGCCTAAAAAAGGTTTTCTATACAAAGGGATGGGTCTTACACTCTCTCAAGAGGCCCAAAAAGTTTTAAAATAGTGAGAGTAGGGCTTATAACATGAGGGTAGACCCAGTTGACTTTTCGTTTGAAATGGCGATCGCGCCGAGGTTTCCTTTTAACGCAGAGGGACTTATACAATAAGTGACGCCCAAAAGGTTTTGGTTAAAAGGGGATTGGGTCTTACACTCTATTAGAGGCCTAAAAGTTTTGAATGGGTCTTATAGCTCAAGGAGAGGCCCAAATGGTTAATTTTAAATTGGCGACGATCGCGTAGTTTATTTGAAAATGTACAGAGGGACTTATACAACGGATGAGGCCCAAAAAGTTTTCTGTACAAAGGGGGTTGGGTCTTACACTCTAATAGAGGCCCAAAAAGTGTTTTGAAAATGATTTATGAGGGTTGAATTAATCCAAAAACCCTAATTTGTTTTCAAAAATGTATTTAATTGAATAAAAATTCAATTAAAATGATCAAAATTGTTTAACATATGGAAAACAAATTGTGATCTTGGATTAATGCTTCAAAAATTAAGTATTGACCTACAAAATAATTAGAAGGCATTAAAAGTTGCAAAATCAAGGTGGAAAAAATATTCAATATGTCAAAAACAATTAAAATATTAATTCTTTGCAAAAATATAAATTATATGAAATAAATAATATTTTTGGGATTTTTTGTTAAAATAAAATATTTTAACATTTTTGTGAATTATTAAAAAAAGAATCAACTCAAAATCATTAAAACTCAGAGAGAAATTAATTTTTGAATCAATTAAATAAAACCACAAAATTCAAATATTCAAATTTGGAAAAATGGTGCCAAGAACATGGAACAAGAACACGCGTGTTCTGAGATTCTTAGATTTGCATTTTCTCTCCAATCTCACTGAATACTTAATCATATCATGCTATCCACACACCAATCAACTCGTTTCAACCTCACGATCATGTCTATGGCATTTAATTTCATTTAAATTAAACATATAACAAGAAATCACGAAAAATCCTCAAGAACCCTAGATTTTGAATGAAGGCTGGGATTTTTGATACACGATTCAAACAATGCAATCAATTAAGGGGAAACATTCCATGCATGATTATGAACATTTGGCAAAATTATTGTGCGAGGAAATATGCATAGATTGAGAGATGACCAAGTTTATGCTTATCTCTAGGCCGTGACAGCAAGTGCAGTGTGATTTTTGATTTGGAGGCGTTACAGATGAGTGGTAATGATCTAAACAGCTTCCTTACACCCTATGGAGTGTGTTTGAATGCTTGGACTTGATTGAAATTGGCTGGATCACTTCATGGCATCTCAACTGCAATTTGGTTAAAACCTTGAGCAATTGACTGGTGATTCTGAGAAATCAATGTTCCAGTTGTTGTTTAAGTGTTTGATCAGCTCATATGTGATGTATATGATGTGTGTGTGTGATTGGTTTGAGTGGAATTGCCCTCTAGCTCAAAACCCGATAGCTACCTTGCTAAGAAAGGCAGTTTTGCCAAGAGAAAGAGATTTTGAGAAAGGCAAGTGTTGTAGGCATTTGGTGTACTTAAACTAATCACAATTGAGCTCTATTTATAGTAGAGTAAGTTTGTTTTGCAAGGAATAGTGAATGGCAACTGCTGAGTAGGTTTGGCCAATGTTGGCAAATGAAAATCCAAGTCTCCTCTAGCCATTGACTAGAGGTTAGGGCACAGGCTGCTGGTTCCCTTGGTCTTGGATAAGTCTTGACTGAATTCGGTTGCAAATGGCTCAGTCCATGCCACCTTGATGCTTCCATTGAATGCTCCAATCCAAAATTGGAGTCTTGTCCCTATTTTGGCAATTCTAGGTTCAACATGCTATTTCTTGTTCCAAAGACTTTGGAGGCTTGGCTCAGTGATTGCCCCCTTTAGATTCAATCCTCAGATGTGTCCAAGTGGATAGGAGTGTTTGGATTTGCACAATTTTGGCAAATCGAGCAAAAATGCAAATTCTGCCTTGCCTTGACAGATTTCAACAAGGCAACTTGCCAATGTCATATCTCATGACTCAAATTGAATTTGGTAATGTTCTTAGCCATTTTGGAAAGCCCTTTCATGATACAGCAACTCTTTGAACATGTTTGGTTTTGATCTCTTTTGAATCCAAGTGAAAAATCCCCCTACATTTGGAAAAAAGTGAGGCAAATTCTAACTTAGTGAAATTTTCACTAAGTGTTGGAACAAAGTGACTTTTCTTGATTTTGATCACTCCATAACTCAAAATCCATGAGGAATTTGGACATAGGTCAGTATGAAGCTTTTGTAGAGGGAAATGTGATCTACAAATCAAGCTTTGAATGGGGAACAATGGCCTTGTGGTTTAGCAGTTATGGTCCTCCAAAGTTGGCACATTAGTGTCACTTTTTCCATAACTTAGAAAATTTTCTATGTTTTTATGGTTACCCCTTTTACAAGTTATCCCACTTTCTTTGATTTTTCTTGATGAATGATGATTCAAATCATACATTAACATCATTTTAGGGTTAAAAATCCATTTTGGTGAAAAATCTCAAAAAGTCAATGTTGACTTTTGTGCCCAGTTGACTTTTTATCAGATGAATTCCAAATTGTGTAATTCCTCAGGAAATCATGTCCTTGACCTAAATCAAACTTGATGGACATGTTCCATGGGTGTCATAGGGTATATTTAATCATGTCTTAGGATTTGGGAGCATGTCCAGGTCAAAAGTCAAAGTTACAAATGAAATTGAGACTTGTTGCTCAAACTTCTTTGATTAATCCATTGTTCCAAATGGATCAATATAGTTCATTAGAGACCCTCAAACCCTCTCTTGAGGTCTTGGCTCATGATTTGCCCTAAAATTCAACTTAGGGGTGAATTAGGTCAAGAAACCCTAATTCCTTATTTTTGATGAATGCATCCCCTGAGGCAAAATTGACTTGATGGTTGGGTCCATAAAGCTCCATGGAGTATATTAGGTTGTGTTTTGGATCCTTGGCTCATGCCCAGAGGAAAATTTCCCTTTGGAGGCCCTGATCGACCAAAACCCTAATTTGGTGATACTGGCGATCTTGAGGCTTGATCCACCTAGAAGGGAGCAGCTTTGTGCTTAATCCTTGGAGTGGGAGTCCTTTTGATCCTTTGTAGCTACTTGAGAGGTTAGACAAGTGGAAGATCATGTAATTCCTTGATTGATCATTTGTCTAAAGCTCTAAGAGGGCTATAAACCCTAAATTTGATTGCAGTGGATGCTCACCCATCTTTGGGGAGACTAATGAGGCAAGATGGTTCCCCCATATTATGATGATGATTTTCACAATGATGGGAAATCTTAGTGGTCAAAATTTGGGGTATGAAAGATGCCCCTATTTAATCTTTTTGGACCCGAAGGTGTGAATGACGAAGGTATTCGGGCGTTCGGGGTGCAAGAGGATTAAATATCGGAATATCCAAAATTTTGACGGCTATGAATGGCATATTGCGCATTCATCTTCTTTTGCTAAGCAATGATGCTTAGAAAAGGTAAACTTCCCCTCGATCCTGGTTTCTTACCAAGGAACTGGTCTAAGTTGCGGAAACAAACTTCCCCTCGATCCTGGTTTCTTACCAAGGAACTGGTCTAAGTTGCGGAAACAAACTTCCCCTCGATCCTAGTTTCCTACCAAGGAACTGGTCTTAGTTTCTGATTTTTGAACATCCCCTCGATCCTGGTTTCCTACCACAAAACTGGTCTTAGTTTCTGAAATAAACTTCCCCTCGATCCTGGTTTCCTACCAAGGAACTGGTCTTAGTTTCTTTTGTCAATAAACTTTCTTGACAAGGGACACTATGCATAGCGGTTTTCCTCAAACTTCTCGCCGAATTTTCCTAGGGAGATGCCATTTGACGGAAAAACTTTTGATGTCAGACTTGCTGGGGAACCCATTTGTCTGAGTTGTAGAGTTGCACAAACTTCTCTGTTGGAGTCTCCATTTGTTTCTACTGGGGAAAGCGAGTCTCTTGAAAGGCTGCTTCTGCGTGGGATCTTACATCATACTTTTCTCGGGATCTTCCCGGAGAAATGCCATATGAGGGGGTCCAATTTTGAGGTGCCGATGACCTTTTCATCAGTGGTTTTTTCAGAGCGAAACTGACATGTTGCCGAATCTCTGATTACGAGGCTTTCTCTATGGATTTTCCTTAATCTAGGAAAGCAAGGATATAATCTTCAATGGCGAAGAGTGATATTTGTTGAATGTTTTCTTGTTTCTCAGAGGTTCAAGTTATCAAAGTGGTCAAGGGCCAACTTCATTCCAGAAATAAACTAGAGGCGAGATTGTTCAGATGCAACCCTTCCTGACGAGGAAAGAACTGACAACTCGATTGAGAGGACTTTTATCACTAAGGGACTAGACCGACTGGAGTGATAGTGATGCAATATGAAATGTGAATGCAAATTGATAATGCTGACAAAACTGACGCGACACACAAACTAAAAGATGAACATGACTAGATACTCGGCCATCGCGGGGCGAAAAAGTATCGCTGGTTCAAGATAGCAATTCCACCTTGCTTAAGAGAGATAGTCCTTGTCGGGAGCTATGTTGGTCGGGCTTAGGAGATGAGAACTCGGTCGAGGGGTATCAGATGGGAAATGGTCTCTGACACAGCTGATCCTTCATTCAGACGTACTGGTTTAGAAGGAGTACTTTGATTATGCACTTCGAGGTTCGATTACTTCTGGAGAAGCGACCGATGTTCTTCTGATGTTCAACAGTCAAAAGAAATTGTCGTCTCTATTTTAAAAGCAGAAAAAGTTTTAACAAGTAAATTCATTTTGTTTTATTTCAAGAATCGTTAATCATATTAAAATGTCGTTATGTAAAGCTAAAACAAATAAGAATTACAAACAAAAGCACAGAGGCTCAAATTTTATTGATAAGATGGAGATCAGCCAAACGCGTGATTCCAAAGAGTATATACAAAGTTAGAAAATGGTAATTTACAGGGAAAAGGGCTACGTTGAAACATAACGACCGCTATCCTTCTACCAACTTTGAATTCGGGGCATCCTGAGCTTCTCTCGAAGATGACCTTGACTGGAGTTTTCTAACGGATGATGTAACTGCTGCTGCTGAGGGACTTGCCTCTGTTGAACATAGTTACTTGCCATTATCCCTAATTTTTGCCTGGATTGTACTTTGATGTTTCCAATCCAACGGGATGATTTTTTTCTTTTTTTTCATGTCTCTAATTTTTGCCTAGACCGCCCTTTCGGGTTTTCAATCCACCGAGACTTTTTTCTTTTTTTTTAGGCGAAGTATTTCTTGACTACATCAACATTTGTGGGGTAGGCAAATTCCGCTCCGTCCATGGTTGCAAGTCTCAAGGTGCCGCCTGAGAAAGCTTTCGTGACCACATAGGGGCCGTCATAATTCAGAGTCCACTTGCCCCGAGAATCAGTGAGAAAAGATTGTATCTTCTTGAGCACGAGGTCTCCTTTCCTGAGGATGCGGGGTCGAACCTTTTTGTCGAACGCCTTCTTCATTCTCTGTTGATACAGCTGGCCATGGCATAGTGCCGTGAGTCGCTTCTCCTCGATCAGATTCAATTTGTCGTGTAGGATTTGACACCATTCAGCTTCGGTGAGCTTAGCTTCCATCAATACTCGGATTGACGGGATCTCTACTTCTATGGGGAGCACTGCTTCCATGCCATACACTAGAGAGAAAGGGGTTGCCCCTGTTGAAGTGCAGACACATGTGCGATAACCATGAAGAGCAAAGGGTAGCATCTCGTGCCAGTCTTTGTAGTTTACAACCATTTTTTGAACGATCTTCTTGATGTTCATATTGGCCGCTTCTACCACTTCGTTCATCTTGGGTCGGTAGGGAGATGAGTTATGATGTTCGATCTTGAACTCTGCGCACAACTCTTTCATCATCTTATTGTTCAAGTTAGATCCATTATCTGTAATGATCTAGCTTGGAACACCAAAACGGCAGTTGATATTGTTTTTGATAAATCGGACCACCACTTGTCGGGTTACATTGGCGTATGATGGTGCTTCGACCCACTTTGTGAAGTAGTCAATGGCTACCAGGATGAATCGATGTCCGTTTGAAGCCTTGGGCTCAATCATGCCAATCATGTCGATTCCCCATATTGAGAATGGCCATGGGGAAGAGAGAACTTTGAGATGCGTTGGCGGTACATGGATTTTGTCAGAGTATATCTGACACTTGTGACACCTCCTCATGTACTTGTAGCAGTCGGATTCCATTGTCAACCAATAGTACCTTGCTCTTAGAATTTTTCTCGCCATTGTGTGTCCATTGGCATGAGTGCCAAAGGACCCTTCATGAATTTCTTTCATCAGCATTTCTGCTTCTGGTCTGTCTACGCATTGGAGCAAGACCATGTCAAAATTTCTCTTATAGAGAGTGTCAACGCTCAGGAAGAAGTTTCTAGCCAATCTTCTGAGGGTCTTTCTATCTTTCCTGGATGCCCCAGGTGGGTCTCTTGTTTCTGAAGGAAGCATTTGATATCGTGAAACCATGGTTTGTCGTCTATGACTGCTTCAATCATGAAGATGTAAGCGGGCCTTTCAAGGTGCATTATGTCGATCTTAGGTATGTCATTCCATTGACCTACACTAATCATGGAAGAGATAGTGGCTAATGCATCAACCATGTGATTCTCCTCATGAGGGATGTGATGAAACTCGACTCTGTTGAAGAATGGTAACAACCTCCTCGCATAGTCTTTGTAAGAAATCAATCCTGATTGGTATGTGTTCCAATCTCCTGCAATCTGATTGATAACCAGAGCTGAATCGCCATAGACATCCAGGTTCTTGATCCTTAAATCGATCGCTTCTTAGAGACCCATGATACATGCTTCGTATTCGGCCTCGTTATTGGTACACTTGAATGTTAGTCGAGCAGTGAAAGGAATGTGAGTACCCTGAGGGGTAACAATGATTGCCCTAATTCTATTTCCATAATGATTGACTGCTCCGTCAAAGATAAGTCCCCACTGGGAACCTAGTTCTGGCCCTTCACTGGGTAGCGGTTCATCGCAGTCTTTCATCTTTAGACACATGACATCTTCGTCTGGGAAGTCAAAACTGACTGATTCCTGATCGTCAATCGGTTGATGAGCCAAATGATCGGCTAAAATACTTCCCTTAACGGCTTTCTGAGCATGGTACTCTATGTCATATTCTGATAACAGCATCTGCCAACGGGCAATCCTTCCCGTAAGAGCAGGTTTTTCAAAAACGTACTTGATTGGATCCATTTCGGAGACCAACCAAGTAGTATGACGAATCATGTACTAGCGAAGACGTTTGGCTGCCCAAGCCAAAGCACAACAAGTTTTCTCGAGCATCGTGTACTGATTTTCGCAGTCGGTGAATTTCTTGCTCAAATAGTAAATGGAAGACTCTTTCCTTTTAGTTTCGTCTTGTTGGCCAAGTAAACATCACATTGAGTCCTCTAGAACTGTGAGGTACAAGATCAGTGGTCTTCCTTCCACTGGAGGTGATAGAATCGGTGGGTTCAATAAGTATTCCTTGATACTGTTGAAGGCGGTTTGGCAGTCCTCTGTCCAAATGCAGTCTTGATTCCTTTTGAGTAATTTGAAGATTGGCGCGCATGTCGCGGTCATGAGGAATATGAATCTGGAAATGTAATTCAGACATCCTAGGAATCCTCTGACTTGTTTTTCAGTTTTCGGAGAAGGCATTTCTTGAATGGCCTTGACCTTGTTAGGATCAACCTCAATTCCTTTCTGGCTGACGATGAACCCTAGTAGTTTCCCTGAACGGACACCGAAGGTGCACTTGTTAGGATTCAAGCGGAGCTTGAATTTTCTTAGACGTTTGAACAATTTTGGCAGATGTTCAACGTGCTCACTCTCTATTTTTGATTTTGCAATCATATCATCAACATATACCTCGATTTCTTTGTGTATCATGTCATGAAAAAGAGTAGTCATGGCCCTTTGATAGGTTGCCCCGGTGTTCTTCAAACCGAACGACATTACCTTGTAACAAAAGGTGCCCCATGGGGTGATGAACGAAGTTTTCTCCATGTCTTTCGGCGCCATTTTGACTTGATTAAAGCCCGAGAATCCATCCATGAAGGAGAAGACTTTGAACTTTGATGTGCTGTCTACCAGCATGTCAATGTGTGGTAAAGGAAAGTCGTCCTTTGGACTAGCCTTGTTCAGGTCTCTGTAGTCGACACACATTCTGACTTTTCCGTCCTTTTTGGGAACGGGTACGATGTTAGCTAACCATTGAGGATACTCTGATGTGGCGAGGAAACCTGCGTCAATCTGTTTCTGTACCTCCTCTTTTATTTTGATGGCCATGTCCGGGTGAGTGCGTCTTAACCTCTGCTTTACTGGCAGACATTCTGATCTTAACGGTAAATGATGTTCCACGATGCTGGTATCCAACCCTGGCATATCCTGATAGGACCAAGCGAATACATCGGGAAACTCTTTGAGAAGCTTTACCGAACCCTCTTTGGCAGTTGGACCGAGCAGTTCCCCAATCCGGATTTCTTTTCTCTCTTGCTCTGAACCCAAGTTGACTGTTTCTAGCAAATATTTGTGAAGTTCAATGGACCTTTCCTATTGTCTGAGTAGTCGGGAGATCTCTTCTGGAATTTTGTCGTTATTTTCTTCTTCAGCCTCGAATACTGGGAACTCAAAGTTGGGAGAAGGCATCGGATCGTATGTTTCAACGGGGTTTAAAACAAGCAATCTGCGTGACGTGATGGTTTGTGTTTAGAAGAGATAGAGAAAATGCAAGAGTGTGTGCAGTGTATTTCTTTTACTGCTTGTTTTTATTATTGGGTTTGTTTTTTAGGATTACCATTTTCCAAGAAAAGAAAAAAAAAGAAAACAGCAATTAATGCAGAAATTACAGAACGACGTTTTTTATTTATGAACAAGTCGACTCTTGAAACTACAGCCCTATAAAACAAAACTCTGTCGCTTTGGGCAAAGCGAAGAGGGAAAATTTACCAATAGTGAGCCCTATCAAAACATCCGTTCCACCTGGGCAGGGTGAAAGGTTAAAAGACGACAATTACTTTGACTGGTGAACGACCTATGGAACCTCGACGGCAACCCATTGGCGGCGAACTCCTCGGTGAATCATAAAGTCTGGCACCTTCCTTGATTTGTCTTCAGAAATGACGCTGATTTTTGGTGGAGCAGAATCATTGAAATCTGTCTCCCAGGCAGAGTTGTCGTAGGAGAATTCCTCTGTTGCATTTTGCATAGCATTTGTGCTCTTAGCTGTATCTCCCCATCCAGTTGGCTGGTTATCTTCGAGCCTGATTCGAGAGCTTTCGGGAGCAGTGTACTTGACCATAAAGTCGTATTTTCCACTTAGGTCTCCCAAAGTGTCCCAAACTTATTTGGGACTGGAGGAGTCATCTCTCTCGATGACGTTGACCTCAGGAAAAGCATAGTTGATGAACTCAAGTCCCGCAAACGTTGCAAATTCATCTTCATGTTGAGTAGCTTCAGGATGACCCTAGTGTTGATCCCATGACATGGTGGGGACACAGGTATTCTGTTTAATAATGCTCAGCTGATTTTCATCATTCGGCTGACTTTCTTGCCCCAAGTCTCCTGGATAAGGTTGCCACATTGGCAGGCCATCCATTGGGCCATAGTAGTTGTAGTCAAATTGGTCTTTCATTAGAGTGTCTTTCTCTAATGAGTTTGGTGGAGCACGACATCCTTCCGGATCACAATCTCCATAGATCATTTCGACGTCTGATTTGGGTATAAATCTCGGACTTTGTGTAGGAAAGCAAAAAGGAGTTTGCGTTTCGTCCTGAGACATATAACCGTCCTTGTTAAGATAGGACTTCCATTCTTCCTCTGTGTCAGAGGAATCTTCCTCATTGATGGCATGAACTGCCTGAGGCACCGGGTGAAGGAAACCTCCACTGTGGAAGAAGTATTGAAGGGGATGAAGACTTCCATCGCTGGCAGCTGTCTGGGTACAGGTTGCAGAAAAACCAAGACCCTTCTTTGTTTTATTGTCAATAGGAATGACACGTTGTCCCCATCCTTTTGTATCGGTACTCTCGGCCGCTTTGATAGCATCCTTGTATGAGAAAATTGATGTTCCTTCTTCGAACTGATCATCCTTGCTCACCGACAGTGCTTGGAACTGCGTTCCAATAACCTCCTCGGGTTCTACACTAGCAGATGATGACAAGTTACTCACAAGCAAGGCCTGTTCTCTACAGACTACGAACTTTAACTTTTGGTGAAGGGTTGAAGTAACCGCCCAAGCCTGATGTATCCAAGGTCTTCCTAATAAACAACTGTATATTTCCCGGATGTCCGTGACCTGGAAAGTGACTTGGAAAGTATGAGGACCGATAATTATGGGATGATCAACTTCGCCGATAACCATTTTTCTAGATCCGTCGAATGCTTTGACGACAACCACGCTGATTCTCATCGGAGGGCCTTTGAATGATAGTTGCATCAAAGTGGATTTCGGCATAACATTCAGGGCTGACCCTGTGTCTACCAGTACGCTGGCCAACGCATCGTCCTGGAAGTTAACTGTGATATTGAGCGCCATGTTATGACGACGACCCTCTTCAGGTAATTCCTCATCACTAAATCCAAAATTGTTGCAGGAAGTGATGTTAGAGACAATGCTATCGAACTGTTTGATTGTTACATCCTGTTCCACAAAGGCTTGCTCCAAAACTTTCTGTAGAGCCTCCCTATGCGCTTCTGAAATGAGTAATAGTGATAACACAGAGATCTTTGAAGGATTTTGCAACAACTGATCAATAATGTTGTATTCACTCTTCTGGATGAGCTTCAGCATCTCATCGTTGTTTTTTGAAAGGTCGGGATTACTGGATTGACCGACTGGTAGATCAGGAGCTTCCGTCTGAAGTTCCTTTTCTTTGTTAGGTTCCCCAACCCCTCGGTTGTAGATTCTACCACTCCGTGTTACTCAACTGATGTCTGCGATGTTCACAACAGAGGGTAATGGAATTTCCTTTCCATTTTCAATGGTTGTTGCACCGTATTTGTAAGGGATAGCCTTAGTTGATTCATACAGTAATGGTCCCGGTAGATAGATGACTACGGGAGCCTTCTGATTTTTTTGACCATCGTAAGTAATCTCGATCCGTTCCTGGTTGGGAACTTTAGATTCGTCAAGTAGAGGGATGATGGCAAAAACATCCCTGGTCCTATGATGACCAGAGATTGTCACAACATCCTCAACTTGATCGGCAAGGTAGTTCGGCGTCCAGTTGATGGGTCCAGAACCCGGATATGGACGAATCTTTCCACGATCCACCTGACCCTGAAGAGCTACTCGCACAAGGTAACACCCTTGGTTACTTTCCGAACAGACGCTACAACGGTCATAATTGTGTGGTGGCACCTGGCCACGCCCACTTTGAATACAATGTAACCTCACTAGGTTAGCTTCCACTGATCGGACATCCTGACTCTGACGCCGAGTAGGATTCCTGTTACTGATACTAATTTGCTGAGTATCTTCATCCATATAAATTGGCATCCACCAGTGATTTAACAAGTGCTGAAGTGCCTCCTGGACAAGGGTACAACCTCGATCATTTTCACAACCCGCCTTACAGCTGTGATAATTATGTGATACCAGGAATCTAAGTCGGACCTGTTCAGCATGTAGCTCTACCAGGCTGGTATTCATCACGCGAATATCAAAGATCTGAACCATGTTGATTTGATAGGAATTCCTATCATGGTAGTCTTGGATCCATCCAAGATTCATCTGACGCTGGAGGGCCTCTTGTATGGAAGAGCATCCCTGTTTGTTTACCGAGCAAGTCAGAGAAGAACTATAATCATGTCGCGGCAGATTATGATACTGGCTTTGCCTTGAGTGCATTGCCACCTGTCATACCCCAAATTTTGACCACTAAGATTTCCCATCATTATGAAAATCATCATCACAATATGGGGGAACCATCTTGCCTCATTAGTCTCCCCAAAGATGGGTGAGCATCCACTGCAATCAAATTTAGGGTTTATAGCCCTCTCAGAGCTTTAGACAAATGATCAATCAAGGAATGACATGATATTCCACTTGTCTAACCTCTCAAGTAGCTACAAAGGATCAAAAGAACTCCCACTCCAAGGATTAAGCACAAAGCTGCTCCCTTCTAGGTGGATCAAGCCTCAAGATCGCCAGTATCACCAAATTAGGGTTTTGCTCGATCAGAGCCTCCAAAGGGAAATTTTCCTATGGTCATGAGCCAAGGATCCAAAACACAACCTAATATACTCCATGGAACATCATGGACCCAACCATCAAGCCAATTTTGCCTCAGGGGATGCATTCATCAAAAATCAAGAATTAGGGTTTCTTGACCTAATTCACCCCTAAGTTGACGTTTAGGGAAAATCATGAGCTAAGACCTCAAGAGAGGGTTTGAGGGTCTCTAATGAACTATATTGATCCATTTGGAACAATGGATTAATCCAAGAAGTTTGAGTAACAAGTCTCAATTTCATTTGCACCACAATTAGGGTTTTGCGGGAAAAGTCAACTGTAACTTTGACTTTTGACCTGGACATGCTCCCAAATCCTAAGACATGATTCAATATACCCTATGACACCCATGGAACATGTCCATCAAGTTTGATTTAGGTCAAGGACATGATTTCCTGAGGAATTGCACAATTTGGAATTCATCTGATAAAAAGTCAACTGTGCACAAAAGTCAACTTTGACTTTTTGAGATTTTTCACCAAAATGGATTTCTAACCCTAAAATGATGTTAATGTATGATTTGAATCATCATTCATCAAGAAAAATCAAAGAAAGTGGGATAACTTGTAAAAGGGGTAACCATAAAAACTTAGAAAATTTTCTAAGTTATGGAAAAAGTGACACTAATGTGCCAACTTTGGAGGACCATAACTCCTAAAACACAAGGCCATTGTTCCCCATTTAAAGATTGATTTGTAGATCACATTGCCCTCTACAAAAGCTTCATACTGACCTATGTCCAAATTCCTCATGGATTTTGAGTTATGGAGTGATCAAAATCAAGAAAAGTCACTTTGTTCCAACACTTGGTGAAAATTTCACTAAGTCAGAATTTGCCTTACTTTTTTCCAAATGGAGGGGGATTTTTCACTTGGATTCAAAAGAGATCAAAACCAAACATGTTCAAACAATTGTTGTATCATGTAAGGGCTTTCCAAAATGGCCAAGAACATTACCAAATTCAATTTGAGTCATGAGATATGACATTGGCAAGTTGCCTTGTTGAAATCTGTCAAGGCAAGGCAGAATTTGCATTTTTGCTCGATTTTCCAAAATTGTACAAATCCAAACACTCATATCCACTTGGACACATCTGAGGATTGAATCTAAAGGGGACAATCACTGAGCCAAGCCTTCAAACTCTTTGGAACAAGAAATAGCATGTTGAACCTAGAATTGCCAAAATAGGGACAAGACTCCAATTTTGGATTGGAGCATTAATGGGAGCATCAAGGTGGCATGGACTGAGCCATTTGCAACTGAATTCAGTCAAGACTTATCCAAGACCAAGGGAACCAGCAGCCTGTGCCCTAACCTCTAGTCAATGGCTAGAGGAGACTTGGATTTTCATTTGCCAACATTGGCCAAACCTACTCAGCAGTTGCCATTCACTATTCCTTGCAAAACAAACTTGCTCTACTATAAATAGAGCTCAATTGTGATCAGTTTAAGTACACCAAAGGCCTATAACACTTGCCTTTCTCAAAATCTTTTTCTCTTGGCAAAAATGCCTTTCTTAGCAAGGTAGCTACCGGGTTTTGAGCTAGAGGGCAATTCCACTCAAACCAATCACACACACACCTCATATACATCACATATGAGCTGATCAAACACTTAAACAACAACTGGAACACTGATTTCTCAGAATCACCAGTCAATTGCTCAAGGTTTTAACCAAAATGCAGTTGAGATGCCATAAAGTGATCCAGCCAATTTCAATCAAGTCCAAGCATTCAAACACACTCCATAGGGTGTAGGGAAGCTGTTCAGATCATCACCACTCATGTGTAACACCTCCAAATCAAAAATCACATTGCACTTGCTGTCACGGCCTAGAGGTAAGCATAAACTTGGTCATCTCTCAATCTATGCATATTTCCTCGCACAATAATTTTGCCAAATGTTCATAATCATGCATGGAATGTTTCCCCTTAATTGATTGCATTGTTTGAATCATGTATCAAAAATCCCAGCCTTCATGCAAAATCTAGGGTTCTTGAGGATTTTTCGTGATTTCTTGTTATATGTTTAATTTAAATGAAATTAAATGCCATAGACATGATCGTGAGGTTGAAACGAGTTGATTGGTATGTGGATTGCATGATTTGATTAAGTATTCAGTGAGATTGGAGAGAAAATGCAAATCTGAGAATCTCAGAACGCGTGCGTGTTCTTGGTCCATGTTCTTGGCGCCATTTTTCCAAATTTGAATATTTGAATTTTGTGGTTTTATTTAATTGATTTAAACCTTAATTTCTCTCTGAGTTTTAATGATTTTAAGTTGATTCATTTTTTAATAATTCACAAAAATGTTAAAATATTTTATTTTAACAAAAAATCCCAAAAATATGATTTATTTCATATAATTGATATTTTTACAAAGAATTAATATTTTAATTATTTTTGACATATTGAATATTTTTTCCACCTTGATTTTGCAACTTTTAATGCCTTCTAATTATTTTGTAGGTCAATACTTAATTTTTGAAGCATTAATCCAAGATCACAATTTTTTTTCCATATGTTAAACAATTTTGATCATTTTAATTGAATTTTTATTCAATTAAATACATTTTCAAATAAACGACGCGATCGTCGCCAGTTTAAAATTAACCATTTGGGCCTCTCCTTGAGCTATAAGACCCATTCAAAACTTTTGGGCCTCTAATAGAGTCTAAGACCCAATCCCCTTTTAACCAAAACCTTTTGGGACTCACTTATTGTATAAGTCCCTCTGCGTTAAAAGGAAACCTCGGCGCGATCGCCATTTCAAACGAAAAGTCAACTGGGCCTACCCTCGTGTTATAAGCCCCACTCTCACTCTTTTAAAACTTTTTGGGCCGCTTGAGAGAGTGTAAGACCCATCCCTTTGTACAAAAAACCTTTTTTGGGCCTCAGTCACTTGTATAAGTCCCCCTGTACAAATTCAAACAGTGCGATCACTGATAAAACCCTGGGCCTCTCCTTGAGCTGTAAGCCCCAAAATCTTTCTTTTTCAAAGCACTTTCTCCTTTGATTTTGAATATACTGTTGTTTTTCAATCTTTCTTTGTTGAACAACTAACCAAACAGCATGGAAGCTCTACAATCGAGTAAGTGTTTACACGCTTTCATATACTTATAACTGTATTGTGGGGCTGTTTCCCTGTAAGTCTTGTTTCATAAACTCATATCAACTGTGTAATAATAGTATAGATATTTAGAGTTTCCCCGGCAACTACGTCTAGCATTAAGCCCGTTGATCACTCTTAAATAGTCAAAACTAGATCCCCATAGGATTACCAGACACAGTCTTCCCTCCTCTTGGGGTTAAACAATATGGAGACATGAAAGGCATCATTCTCGGTGAACCCTTTCATAGACTGTCACTCGTAGAAGTTGTCAAAGAAACTCTACTCCCCAGGGATGATCTCTTCTCCGTGAATTGCATCTTTTGAGTTTCTTCCAAATGCTCGAACTTTCCTCGCTTGATCTATTCTCGGTGGCATGTCTTGAACTTCTCGGGGTTTAGGCTTCTTAAAAACACTTGTCAAGAAAATCTACTTCCCAGAGATGATCTTTTCTCCGTGAATGGCATCTCTTGAGTTTCTTCCAAATTCTTGAACTTTCCTGGCTTGATCTATTCCTCGTGAATGACCTATCTTGAATTTCTCGGGGTTTGGGGACCCATCGGTTTCTTAAAAGCATCGGCCTCCTCTTGGGAATTGTACAAGGACCCACAGGCTTCCTAAAAGAGTCGTCGCCTCCTCTTGGGCTTAGTACAAGGACCCGTCGGCTTCTTAGAAGTCTTCACAACCTCCTCTTAGGCTTCATATAATGATTTCTTCCTCCGGAATGATAGCCTCCTCTTGGGCTTCATACAAGGACCACTCGGCTTCTTAAACAGTTTCCAGCCTCCTCTTGGGCTTTGTACAAATTGTCCCGACGACCTCCTAGAGGTATAGGAACAGATATTAGTCATCTCCATAGAACAGTCTCTCACAGAGTCTATGTCTTTCTACCATGAACACTATTGTTGTTTCTCAGCATAGTACAAAAGATGAAACTCTAGACTCGGACAGTCTAAGACCCTTGAGTCCCCAAAGACATTCTCAAGCACCCTTCAAGTAAGGAAAAACACCAGTAGACTTGGACAGTCTCAATACCCTTTGGATTTCCCATTTCCTTAAAGAACAGGAAATAACCTTGATCCTTGAATCAAAAATCCCTGAGTGCAAACATTACTCATATTAGAACTGATTTTCTCTTTAAATCAGCATACTGGACCTGTCACTCAACTGAAACAGCACCATAGCCTCCTCTTGGGCTTTGTACAATGATTCTCCCCAACGGAGCTAACAATAGCCTTCGTCTCGGGCTTTGTACAAGACACAAATCACTCCCTTGTTGAGTATAAAACCTTTAGCCTCCATCTCGGGATTCGTACGAGATACCTGTCATACCCCAAATTTTGACCACTAAGATTTCCCATCATTGTGAAAATCATCATCACAATATGGGAGAACCATCCTACCTCATCAATCTCCTCAAGGAATTGTTGAGTATCCACTGCAATCAAATTAGGGTTTCAAGCCCTCTCAGAGCTTTAGACAAAGGATCAATCAAGGAATGACATGATCTTCAACTTGTCTAACCTCTCAAACATCTACAAAGGATCAAAAGGACTCCCACTTCAAGGATCAAGCACAAGGCTGCTCCCTTCTAGGTGGATCAAGCCTCACGATCGCCAGTGTCACCAAATTAGGGTTTTGATCGATCAGGGCCTCCAAAGGGAAATTTTCCTCTGGGCATGAGCTAAGGATCCAAAACACAACCTAATATACTCCATGGAACCTCATGGACCCAATCATCAAGTCAATTTGACCTTAGGGGATGCATACATCAAAAATCAAGAATTAGGGTTTCTTGACCTAATTCACCCCTAAGTTGACTTTTGGAACAAATCATGAGCCAAGACCTCAAGACATGATTTGAGGGTCTCCAACATACTATATTGATCCATTTGGAATAATGGATTAATCCAAGAAGCTTGAGCAACAAGTTTCAATTTCATCTGCACCACAATTAGGGTTTTAAGGAAAAAAGTCAACTGTAACTTTGACTTTTGACCAGGACTTGCTCCCAAGCCCTATGACATGCATCAATATACCCTATGACACCCATGGAACATGTCTATCAAGTTTGGTTTAGGTCAAGGACATGATTTCCTAAGGAATTGCACAGTTTGGAATTCATCTGATAAAAAGTCAACTGTGCACAAAAGTCAACTTTGACTTTTTGAGATTTTTCACAGAAATGGATTTTAAACCCTAAAATGATGTTAATGTATGATTTGAATCATCATTATCAATAAAAATCAAGAAAAGTTGGATAACTTGTAGAAGGGGTACCCATAAAAAACTTAGAAATTTTTCTAAGTTAAAAATAAAGTGGCTAGGGTACCAACTTTGGAGGGCCATAACTCCTAAACCACAAAGCCATTTTTCCCCATCCAAAGCTTGATTTGTAGATCTAATTGCCCTCTACAAAATCTTCAACTAGGTCTAACTCCAATTCATTGTGGATTTTGAGCTATGAGTGAGCCAAAATGGCTGAAAACATGAAAGTACACCATTTTCCAACACTTAGAAAAAATTATGTCCAAGACAGATTTTGTTGAAACACCAAAACTTGTGAGATCTTTTCACATAGTTGCAAGCTGATTCAAGTCCAAAGTTAAACATCAATATTTTTGCATATGTTGCCAAGAATTCAAAGAGCTTAACAGCATGAATTTATTCCACTTGAGCCAAGAGAAATCCATGCCCAAAGTCATGCTGCTGCAAGTTGTTTTGGAAAAATCAGTTTGCATGTTTGCTCGCCACACACGATTTTGAGCCAAAGACTGAGGATCATTATGCCACCTGTACTCAAACCAATCACAATGCAACTGATCCAACTGATAAATCTGAGTCAAAAAGCCAAGGAATCTTCCAACTTGAAATTCATCCACTTTGGCCCATTTTGCCTTGAATTCAAAGTGCATTAATGTGGAATAGTGCATTGTCAAGGTAGCCACTCTACTCAGTCAAGTTCTCTGATTAAACAACAATAAAAACATCTGAAGAATGTGATTTTGGTAAAGGCATAGCCCTGCTCTTGGGAATGGCTAGCTTGCCTTGCTTGAGAAGAAATCCTCCAAGCCAATCCATGCAAATGTGATCTGATCCAGTTGCCATTCACTATTCCTCCAAAACAAAAGTTGATCACCTATAAATAGAGGTCCCAATGGATCATTCAACTCACACCAAAGCCAGTTACAGGACTGCTTTCTCACATTCTTCCTTAAACCTCAAGTTTTTTGGTTTTTCAGTAACCACTATCGGGTTTTGTGTTGCAGCCTTAGGAAATCAATTCCAATTGCTCAAACACATCACATATGATGTATTTGAGGTGTCCAAACACTTAAACACTGACTGTAACACCTCAGTCTCAAAATCACTCTTCAACCAAGCCATTATGCCTCAATTATGCAGTTGGAGGTCTCCAGCTTGATCCAAAGAGTTTCAAAGTGTTCTAAAGCTTGCAACACACTCCATAACATCCATTGAAGCTGTAGGGGTCATTAATTCACGACTGGAACAAAGTTTGTGCAGAGTTCCATTTCAGCTTGCATCAAGGTAAGCCTCAAAACTCAAACTCCATGATCCATGTATATTTCCTCGCATGATATTTTTGCCAATTGCTTGCCATCATATGTTGATTGTTTTCCTTCAGAAAATTTGATCATAGCACTCATAATCATCTCTGCACGATTGCTTTTGCAAAATTAGGGTTCATACGACCACAAGGGTATAATTTGTTATACACTAAAAATGAATAAAATTGGGTATTGCCATCTTCTTCCTTGTGAAAAAACGCATGAGTTTGGTGTTTGAATCATGTCCAATGGTTGAGAGATGAGTGAGATAGAGGGCTTCATGCACGAGCTCGAGGAAGAAGATGGCCATGGCGCCATTTTCAGAAAATCCAACAAGTTCTCTATATATTTTTCCCTTGCCATGTTATATTTGAATTGGCATTGCCCCTTAGCGGTTCATCAGCTGGTTTTGTGTGTATTGGCAAGCGAGAGGTCTGGGGTTCGAATCCCCCTCTCCCCAGACTTCTTTTTATCACTTGTTTATTTTGTTATTTTTCATATTATTATTTTGAATGATTTGAAAAATTAATAACTCACACAATTTTAATCATTTTTGACTGTTTCTTTTGTAAAAAATCATAAAAATGTTGAAATATTTTATTCCACAAAAAAATTAGATTTATATTATTTATTTAATATAATTAGTATTTTTGTGAATAAATTCTTTTTTATTGTTTTTAAACATTTTAAAAGTGAATATTTACTTTGAAAATCAAGACCTAATGAGTTTAAATATCTCTTGTGATTTATACCTCATTTTTTAAACCATAAATAAAAATCACAAGTAGTTTATTCAAACCCATTTGGTATTTTTCATTGATTTTCTTTAAATATCTACTTTTAAAAATTAAAATTAGGATTTCTTTGATTTTCACCCTCATCAAACAAATTCAAAACTCTTGGGCCTCTATTAGAGTGTAAGTCCCACTGTATTTTCAAAAACTCGGCGCGATCGCCAATTCAAAATCAAACCAATTGGGCCTCTCCTTAAGCTATAAGACCCATTCAAAACTCTCTGGGCTTCTAATAGAGCGTAAGACCCAACCCTTTGTAAATACAACCTATTTTGGGCCTCACTTATTGTATAAGTCCCGTTGTATTTCAAAAAATTCGACGCGATCATCATCCGTTGAAAAACAAAACCATCTGGGCCTACCCTCGAGTAGTAAGACCCATTTCTTTTCTTAAACTTCTTTGGGCCTCTTGAGAGAGTGTAAGACCTATCCCTTTGTACAGAAAACCTTTTTGGGCCCCAGTCACTTGTATAAGTCCCTCTGTACAAACTTCTAAACAGTGCAATCACTAGTAAAACCTTGGGACTCTCCTTGAGCTGTAAGCCCCAAATCTTTCTTTTTCAAAGCACTTTCTCCTTTGATTTTGAATTATACTGTTGTTTTAAATCTTTCTTTGTTGAACAACTAACCAAACAGCATGGAAGCACTACAATCGAGTAAGTGGTTATTGCTTTCATTTACCGTTTTCATATATATATAAGTGTATTGTGGGGCTGCTCGCTGTAAGTCTTCTTTCATAAACTCATATTAATTGTGTAATAATAGTATAGATATGTAGAGTTTCCCCGGCAACTACGTCTAGCACTAGGTAAAGCCCTGTTGATCACTCTGAACTTACAGTCAAAACTAGATCCCCATAGGATTACCAGACACAGTCTTCCCTCCTCTTGGGGTTAAACAATATGGAGATGTGAAAGGCAGATTCTTTTTTGAACCCTTTCTCAGACTGTCACTCCTAGAAATAGACAAAACTAGATCCCAAATAGGATCACCAGATACAGTCTTCTCTCAGGCTGTCCTCATTAGGAATCGTCAAGAAACTCTACTCCTAAATATAAATGTATTCTCTGTGAATGGCATCTTTGAGTTACTTCCAAATTCTCAAAATTTCCTGACTTGATCTATTCCTTATGAATAGCTTGCCTTGAAATTCTCGGGGTTTGGGGACCCACGGGCTTCTTAAAAGCATCGGCCTCCTCTTGGGCATTGTGCAAGGACCCACGGGCTTCCTAAAAGCATCCCCGCCTCCTCTTGGGCTTAGTACAAGGACCCGTCGGCTTCTTAGAAGTCTTCACAGCCTCCTCTTAGGCTTCATATAATAATTTCTTCCTCCGGGAATGATAGCCTCCTCTTGGGCTTAGTACAAGGACTGATCGGCTTCTTAGAAGTTTCCAGCCTCCTCTTGGGCTTCATACAATTTGTCCCAACGACCTCCTAGAGGTATAGGAACAGAAATTAGACATCTTAATAGAACATTCTCTCACAGAGTCTAGATCTTTCCACTGTGAACGTACTACTGATGTTTCTTCAAACACAGTACAAAAGATGAAAACTCTAGACTTGGACAGTCTAATTTCCTTGAGTCTCAAAAACATTCTCAAGCACCCTTCAAGTAAGGAAAAACACCAGTAGACTTGGACAATCTCAATACCCTTTGGATTTCCCATTTCCTTAAAGAACGGGAAATAACCCTGATCCTTTGATCAGTACCAAAATACAACCTTACCTGGAATCAGTCTCTTTATAAGAACTAATTTTCTCTTTTACAACATATTGGACCTGTCACTTAACTGTAACAGCAATCACCCCTTTCGCCTCCATCTCAGGCTTCGTACGAGATACAAAAACTCCCTCGTTGAGTGAATCATTTGTAACCTCCATCTCGCGCTTCGTACGAGATACAAAAACTCCCTCGTTGACTCAATAATTTTTAGCCTCTCTCTCGGGCTTTGTAGGAGACACATAAAGATTCCCCTGTAGAGTCAACCTTTTAGCCTCTCTCTCGAGCATTGTACGAGACACATATTAGCCTCCTCTTAGGCTTTGTATAAGAAAACCACTGGTTGATCCAATCAACCTTTTAGCATCAAAGTTGTGTCTCGTTCACAGTACATAAACATCCATCGAATCGCTGTAAGCGGCAAGCCTCTGGATTATTTACATCCACGCCACTGTCCCTCTTTTAGCATGAGAAATTCCTAAGGAAAGATGGCATTGCTCTACACTGAGTTAAAGTCTTATCCTTCAGGTTAAAACCCCCTATAAAGGAAATTATGGCATTGCTAGGATCCGCGTATCCCGGTTAAAGTAATCCTCCTTTACAGTCAGTCACCCAACAGTAGTGACAAACAGACCCCTTTAGAGATGACAAATTCTCTCTAAAGACACCATCTTCAGCTTCATAACTTGGGCTTTGAACAAGATACAAACCACCTTTCGCTTCACGTCTTGGGCTTTGATCAAGACACCAAAAACACCCCTTTCCTCCCATAGAATAGGAGGAACTACGAACGCCTTGATTTCCTTGCTTCGGTAAACGGGAATACGTAGGCATAAGATTGAAAGAAAAATCTTAGCGAGCACACTAAACAAAAACCCAAAATCCCATACCCTCATGTATCTATCAAAAAGCATCAGTCCTAACATCCTAATCCTTGTTCCCTGTCAGAAAGTCCTAGAAAGAAAAAAAATAGTATTGGCGAAAATATAAATAACCAGTACAAAGGCCCCCCCAGATTGATCGCATCCGTAACCTAGCAGACCGCTGTTTAAACTCAGTATGCAAAGCAGGGTTAATTGGAGACATCTATTTCCCTTCCTTCATCAGCTCACAATAGGATAAAAAATGAATCGACCTGTAATAAGCTCAAACCGCAGAGAGCGACCAGCGCTTAAGAACCGCGTCCAAAATCGCTCGCTACAGAAAAATGGTGCCCACCGTGGGGCCTTTCAGTTTGATTCTTTCTTTCTTTCTTAGAAAAACTTTTTGTCGACCTCACTAGGATCTTAGGTCAAAAACCTTTAAATAGGGAAGAAACCACAAAATGGGGCTTCCGTCGGGGAACCCATTTCTAACAAGAACTTAGGATTCATAGCTTTATAGGTCTAGGATGTTTAGGACAAATATATAGACTGCTTTTCCTATTTGCTATACTTGTTTATTTTTCGGCTAACGGGAATGCGTGTGATGCCGCATGTGGAAAGATTGAGTATACACTTAAGATAAGTGATGGCGACGAGGTCGACCATCAACCTCAGTGGAGGCTGACCAATGCAACCCATTCTCTCACCTAGACAATGGGCCGATTGTGATGTCTGAGAAGCTGAGGAGCCAAACCCTTTCGTAGTATGGAAACTATCAAAAATAGTTGTTACGCGATACTACCCTCATTTGAGGTTGTTGATCTATTCTCGGTGAATAACACTTACTCTAAGATTTCTCTACAACTCACTGGCGATCCGCTTGTTGTTCTGCTTTCCTGGGAGGAGCTGATGATAATGAGTACAGGTACAAAAATCACCCTATTATAAACCTTTGGGGATGGGTAGAGCCTTGACTTCATGACAACGACCCTTTGACCCCATGTTTTTTCTATGTTTTTGTGTGCTGCATTCATGCATTCATTTAAAAAACATTAAAACATTCAAAAAAATTTCTCTTCTAGTCTCTCTGTTTTTCAAATTAAACTAAGACTGTGATTGCAAATATCAGAGAAAAGGATTGCACTAATGGATTTCGGTAGAAGGAGAACCCATACGTACACCTTTAAGGTTCCAAAGTTACAGGATTTGAGAAGGTTAGCGAGAATGATCACTAACCCTGAGGCTTTCAGAGCCAAGCATGGAGGTCTACTACCACTATTAAGAGTCTATGTGATTGAGGGAATCATGGATGCGCTCATTCAGTTTTACGATCCGGTTTATCACTGTTTCACATTCCCGGATTACCAGCTTGCACCAACGTTGGAGGAGTATTCTCATCTGATTGATCTACACATTACAGATCGAGCTCCATTTTCTAGACTGGAAGAAATTCCAAAGAATCAGACCATTGCAAGAACAATTCATTTAGACAAGTCTGAGGTCAGGACTCACATGACCACTAAGGGTGGCATCCAAGGTTTGCCAGCCTAGTTCTTGACAAAGAAAGCCCTGTATTTTGCCAGTATTGGGAATGTGAATGCTTTTGAAAGCGTCTTTGTCTTGCTCACCTACGGGTTATTTTTGTTTCCCAACATCAATAACTTTGTCGATATTAACGCCATTAAGGTTTTTCTCATTGGAAACCCTGTGCCGATTTTGCTCGCAGATACGTATCATTTTGTACACTTAGGAAATTTGTACAACGGAGGGGAGATCACATGCTGTGTACCTTTGCTTTATAAATGGTTTATCTCTCATTTGCCTAAGTCTGCTGCTTTTTGGGATTGCTAGAGTGTTTTACCAACTCTGATATAGATTGGTGTAATAGGATCTATGATGGAATCAGAATCATTGATCATTGTGGAAACTTCCCCAATGTACCCCTCATAGGAACTAAAAGAGGAATCAACTACCATCCGGTATTGGTTCGTCGTCAGTTTGGATACCCAATGAGGCATACTCCGCTGAATGTTCATCTGGAAGGTCTTTTCTTCAAAGAGGGAGAAAATGACAGAGCACTAAAGATGGAAATAGTGCACGCTTGGAAGCATGTTCATAATAAAGGACGAGAGTCTCTGAGAAAACCAGACTGTGTCTCGGTGGAGCCTTATCTCCACTGGGTGCAAACTAGAGCTCTCAAGCTAAAAATGCCTTATCCGCGTCACGAAATTCTTTCGCCAAAGGAATCTGTCATGTACTTCATGAATGAAATGGAAAAACTCCAGGTTACTCTTAACAAAGTTCAAAGGGAGAGAAGGTCTTGGAAGAACAAGTACCGCACCCTCAACGTAGAGTGCATCAAAATACAGCAATTACTGAAAGAGAAAGATACTCTGATTGAAATTTTGGAGCAACATGTTGTAGAGAATCAAGAAGACCAGAGGAATTTGCTCGCTCCTTTCACCTGGCAAAGGAATGACAACCCGACAATGGCCCAAGAGCCCCGGTCAAAGAAAAGGAAGATACCAGAGTCAGCACCCGATTTCTCTTCAGAGAGGACTTGGGACCCATTAGATTAGGTTTCCGTTTCTGCACCTTGTAATCTACTGTATTTTCATTTCCATAATCCTTTCAAATTCAATAAAAAGGGTTTTCCCCACTGTTTGATATTTGCAATCTAATTGTCGAAGTTTATTTTGATTAAACCAAAAAACAATTAATATAATCATTGCATTCATCATTCTCACATCCCGTATTCTTCTTCCCTGCGAATCTTACGTTTGTGTCTCGATTCTAGAGTCAAATTGTCTCATTCGTACAATACTCGGGCCAATCGTCAGAAAAAAGATGGATGATCTTGAGGAAGAAAACAGAGAGTTGAAGGAAGAGATCGACGCTCTGAGAGAGGATATGAGAAAGCTTCAGAATGACATGCAAGCCATGGCAGAAGCTCAGCTACAATGAACTGTGAGCTCAGAGATCACCTCAACGCCCATAGTGGAAAAGTCCTATCCTAGGTATCAAATGCCGAAAGGTCGCCCTTGGGGCATGCCTGTTAACTATATCCCAGAAGGATATGTTCCGCCGATCACGGAAGGTCAGGGAATTTCAACAGAAGCCGTTGGGCCTGAAGGTTACAAACTTCGGGAAAGCGAAGATGCCAGGGGCATACCAAAGACTCCTGAGGGTTACAAACTTTGGGAAACGCCAAGATTCACTGCCGTAGTAACGGTACCACCCCCTGTGGTGCACACTGTCCCGGAAGGACAGATTCCACAGCTACCTTCTGGTGGAAATGAAAGCATGTTCGAAAGAATGAACGAGTTCCAGGAGCAGTTCCTGGAAATGCAAAAGGAATTGCAAGCTATTCGCGGTCAAGATTTATTTGGAAAAGATGCCGCGGACCTCTGCTTGGTCCCCAATGTGAAACTCCCGCACAAATTTCAAGTGCCCGTCTTTGAAAAATACAAGGGTAACTCTTGCCCTCAAAGCCATCTGGTGATGTACGCTCGGCAGATGTCATCTCAGACAGAGAATCAGGACCTCCTGATTCACTACTTTCAGGATAGTTTAACCGATGCCGCATTAAAATGGTACATGGGTTTAAACCGTGCCACGATCAGCACTTTCAGAGATCTTGGCACTGCCTTCGTCCAACAATACAAATACAATTTGGACATGGCACCCGACAGAGATCAACTCCGATCAATGTCACAAAAGGACAAGGAAACCTTTAAGGAGTATGCTCAAAGATGGCGTGAAATTGCTGCTCAAATTTGTCCACCTCTTGAAGAAAAAGAGATGACAAAGATCTTCTTAAAGACCTTAAGCTCATTTCACTATGACCGGATGGTTGCCAGTGCACCCAGTGATTTCACCGAGATGGTGGGCATGGGCGTGCGTCTTGAGGAAGCCGTCCGAGAAGAACGTTTGGTAAAAGACACTGGATCGACTAGCGGTACTTAAAAATACGGTAGTGCTTTCCCTAAGAAAAAAGAGCAAGATATTGGGAATATCTCTCTCAGAAAGCAAGGCGACGTTATCAACCAGTAGCAGCTGTAACTCCTGTTATTAGCCCTGCGCCTGTTCCCACTTATCAACCTCAGGTTGCGCAAAGCCAACCTGATCAGCAAAGGACTCAACAGCCTCTTAAGCAGGCTCGTCCTCCATACCACAACAACCGTACAACACGGCCACCAGGATTTGATCCTATACCCATGTTGTACGCAGAACTATTTCCGTTACTACTGGTTAAGGGGCACATCTAGACTAAGTCTCCTCTTACAGTACCGGAAAATCCGCCTTTTTGGTTCAAAGCGGATCAAACATGCCCTTATCATCAAGGAGGGTCAGGGCATAATATTGAGACTTGTCTTAATTTCAAGTCTGACGTGCAAAAACTTGTTAGGAGCGGGGTCTTATCCTTCAAGGATACAAATCCTAATGTTCTCACGAACCCGCTGCCTCAACATGAGAAGGATGCAGTCAATTTGATAGAAGAAGAGACTAACAACGTCTATCAAATTCATGATGTACTCTTGTTGAAAACCAATCTGGTCAAGATGCATTGTAGATAGAGTGGATATGGCTATGTGCCACCTCATAATTATCACCAGTGTGATATTTGCTCTAAAGACAACCAGGGATGTTCTGTGGTGCAAGCAGCTCTACAGGAACAAATGGATCTCGGATGGATCCAACAGCACCGAGTTCGTGGAGTTAACATGGTCTACACGAATTCTAACATCATTCAGAACCACGATATCCGTGCAATGAATGTCAACTTGGTGGCGATGCACTCAAGGCAAAGCCAGTGTCATAATCTGCCGCGGCACGATTACAGTTCTTGTCTGATTTGCTCGGTAAACAAACAGGGATGCTCTTTCATACAAGAGGCCCTCCAGCGTCAGATGGATCTTGGATGGATCCTAGACTACCATGATAGGAGTCCCTATCCGATCAATATGGTTCAGATCTTCGATATTCGCGTAATGAATACCAACCAGGTAGAGTTACATGCTGAACAGGTCCGACTCGGATTCCTGGTATCATATAATTATCACAGCTGTAAGGCGGGTTACGAAAACAATCGAGGTTGTACCCTTGTCCAGGAGGCACTTCAGCACTTGTTAAATCACTAGTGGATGCCAATCTATATGGATGAAGATACTCAGCAAATTAGTATCAGTAACAGGAATCCTACTCGGCGTCAGAGTCAGGATGTCCAATCTGTGGAAGCTAACCTAGTGAGGTTACATTGTATTCAAAGTGGGTGTGGCCAGGTGCCACCACACAATTATGACCGCTGTAGCGTCTGTTCGGAAAGTAACCAAAGGTGTTACCTTGTGAGGGCAGCTCTTCAGGATCAGGTGGATCGTGGAGAGATTCGTCCATATCTGGGTTCTAGACCCATCAACTGGACGCCAAACTACCTCGCCGATCAAATTGAGGATGTTGTCACAATCTCTGGTCATCATAGGACCAGGGATATTTGTGCCATCATCCCTCTACTTGATGAATCTAAAGTTCCCAATCGGGAACGGATCGAGATTACTTATGATGGTCAGAAAAATCATAGGGCTCCTGTAGTCATCTATCTACCGAGACCATTACCGTATGAATCAACTAAGGCTATCCCTTACAAATACGGTGCAACAACCATTGAAAATGGAAAGGAAATTCCATTACCCTCCGTCGTAAATATTGCAGACATCAGTTGAGTAACACGGAGTGGTAGAATCTTCAACCGAGGGGTTGGGGAACCTAACAAAGAAAAGGAACTTCAGACAGAAGCTCCCGATCTACCAGTCGGTCAATCCATTAATCCCGACCTTTCGAAAAACAATGATGAGATGCTGAAGCTCATCCAAAGGAGTGAATACAACATTGTTGATCAACTGTTACAGACTCCTTCAAAGATCTCAGTGCTATCACTGTTACTCAATTCAGAAGCACACAGGGAGGCTCTACAGAAAGTCTTGGAGCAAGCCTTTGTGGAACAGGATGTAACCATCAGACAGTTCGATAGCATTGATTCTAACATCACTTCCTGCAACAATCTTGGATTTAGTGATGAGGAATTACCTGAAGAGGGTCTCCGTCATAACATGGCGCTCAATATCACAATTAACTGCCAGGACGATGCTTTGGCTAGTGTACTGGTAGACACATGGTCAGCCCTGAATGTTATGTCGAAGTCCACCTTGATACAATTATCATTCAAAGGACCTCCGATGAGAATCAGAGAGGTTGTCGTCAAAGCATTCGACGGATCCATAAAAACGGTTATCGGCGAAGTTGATCTTCCCATAACTATTGGTCCTCACACTTTCCAAGTCACTTTCCAGGTCATGGACATCCGGGAAACATACAGTTGTTTATTAGGAAGACCTTGGATACATCAGGCTGGAGCGGTCACCTCGACCCTCCACCAAAAGCTAAAGTTCGTCAAGAATGACCAACTTGTCACGATTTGTGGAGAACAAGCCTTGCTTGTAAGCAATTTATCATCATCTGCTAGTGTAGAACCCGAGGAGATTATTGGAACTCAGTTCCAAGCACTGTCGATGAGCAAAGACGATCAATCTGGAGGAGGAACGTCAATTTCCTCATACAAATATGCTATCAAAGCGGTCGAAAGTACCAATACAAAAGGATGGAGACAGCTTGTCATTCCTACTGACAATAAAACAAAGAAGGGTCTTGGGTTTTCTGCAACCTGTACCCAGACAGCTGCCAATGATGAAAGTCTTCATCCCCTTCAAAACTTCTTCCACAGTGGAGGTTTTCTTCACCCAGTGCCTCAGGCAGTTCATGTTATCAATGAGGAAGATTCCTCCGACACAGAGGAAGAATGGAAGTCCTATCTTAACGAGGACGGTTATATGTCTCAGGAAGAGGTGCCTATACCTTTTTGCTATCCTGCACAGAGTCCGAGATTTATACCCAGGTCAAATGTCGAAATGATCCATGGAGATTGTGATCCGGAAGGATGTCGTGCTCCACCAAACTCATTAGAGAAAGACACTCTGATGAAAGACCAATTTGACTACAACTACTATGAAGATGAATTCGCAACATTTGCAGGACTTGAATTCATCAACTATGCTTTTCCTGAGGTCAACGTCATCGAGAGAGATGACTCCTCCAGTTCCAAAGAAGTTTGGGACACTCTGGGAGAACCAAGTGGAAAATACGACTTTATGGTCAAGTACACTACTCCCGAAAGCTCTCGTATCAGGTTCGAAAACATCCAGCCTATTGGATGGGAAGATACAGCTGAGAGCACAACTACTCTGCATAATGCAACAGAGGAATCCTCCTACGACAACTCTGCCTGGGAGACAGATTCCAATGATCCTGCTCCACCAGAAATCAGCGTCATTTCTGAAGACAAATCAAGGAAGGTGCCAGACTTTGTGATTCACCAAGGAGTTCGCCGCCAATGGGTTGTCGTCGAGATTCCAAAGGTCGTCCGTCAGTCAAAGTAATTGCCGTCTTTTAACATTTCGCCCTGCCCAGGTGGAATGGATGTTTTGATAGGGCTCGCCTTTCTGTAAACTTTCCCTCTTCGCTTTGCCCAAAGTGACAGAGTTTTGTTTTATAGGGCTGTAGTTTCAAGAGTCGGCTTGTTCATTAATAAAAAACGTCGTTCTGTAATTTCCGCATTAATTATTGTTTTCTCTTTTTGTTTTTTTTTTCAGAAAAGGGTAATACTAAAAACAAATGATAAAAACAAGCAGTAAAAGAAATACACTGCACACACTCTTGCATTCTCTCTATCTCTTCTAAACACGAATCATACCGTCATGCAGATTGCTTGTTTTACACCCCGTTGAAACATACGATCCGATGTCTTCTCCCAACTTTGAGTTCCCGATATTCGAGGCTGAAGAAGAAAATGACGACGAAATTCCAGAAGAGATCTCCCGACTACTCAGACAAGAGGAAAGGTCCATTGAACCTCACAAAGAGTTGCTAGAAACAGTCAACTTGGGTTCAGAAAAAGAGAGAAAAGAAATCAGGATTGGGGCACTACTCAGTCCAACTACCAAAGAGAGTTTGATAAAGCTTCTCAGAGAATTCCCCGATGTATTCGCTTGGTCCTATCAGGATATGCCAGGGTTGGATACCAGCATCGTGGAACATCATCTACCGTTGAGGTTAGAATGTCCGCCGGTAAAACAAAAATTGAGACGGACTCATCCGGACATGGCCATCAAAATCAAAGAGGAAGTACAGAAACAGATTGACGCAGGTTTCCTCGCCACATCAGAATATCCTCAGTGGTTAGCCAACATTGTACCCGTTCCCAAAAAGTACGGAAAGGTCAGAATGTGTGTTGATTACAGAGACCTGAACAAGGCTAGTCCAAAGGACAACTTTCCTTTACCACACATTGACATGCTGGTAGACAGTACAACAAAGTTCAAAGTTTTCTCCTTCATGGATGGATTCTCGGGCTATAATCAAATCAAAATAGCGCCGAAAGACATGGAGAAAACTTCGTTCATCACCCCATGGGACACCTTTTGTTACAAGGTGATGACGTTCGGTTTGAAGAACGCTGGGGCAACCTATCAAAGGGCCATGACTACTCTGTTTCATGACATGATACACAGAGAAATCGAGGTATGTGTCGATGATATGATTGCAAAATCAAAAACAAAGAGTGAGCACGTTGAACATCTGTCAAAATTGTTCGAACGTCTAAGAAAATTCAAGCTCTGCTTGAATCCCAACAAGTGCACCTTCGGTGTCTGTTCAGGGAAACTACTAGGGTTCATCGTCAGCCAAAAAGGAATTGAAGTTAATCCTGACAAGGTCAAGGCCATTCAAGAGATGCCTTCTCCGGAAACTGAAAAACAAGTCAGAGGATTCCTGGGACGTTTGAATTACATTTCCAGATTCATATTCCTCATCACCGCGACATGCGCGCCAATCTTTAAATTACTCAAAAAGAATCAGGACTGCGTTTGGACAGAAGACTGTCAAACTGCCTTCAACAGTATCAAGGAATACCTGTTGAACCCACCGATTCTATCACCTCCAGTGGAAGGAAGACCACTGATCATTTACCTCACAGTCCTAGAGGACTCAATGGGATGTGTACTTGGCCAACAAGACGAAACTAAAAGGAAAGAGTCTGCCATTTACTATTTGAGCAAGAAATTCACCGATTGCGAAACTCGGTACACGATGCTCGAGAAAACTTGCTGTGCTTTGGCTTGGGCAGCCAAACGTCTGCGCCAGTACATGATTCGTCATACTACTTGGTTGGTCTCCGAAATGGATCAAATCAAGTACGTTTTCGAAAAACCTGCTCTTACGGGAAGGATTGCCCATTGGCAGATGCTGTTATCAGAATATGACATCGAGTACCATGCTCAAAAAGCCATTAAGGGAAGTATTTCAGCCGATCATTTGGCTCATCAACCGATTGAGGATCAGGAATCAGTCGGGTTTGACTTCCCAGACGAAGATGTCATGTATTTGAAGATGAAAAACTGTGATGAACCTCTACCCAGTGAAGGGCCAGAACCAGATTCCCAATGGGGACTTATCTTTGACGGAGCAGTCAATCATTACGGAAACGGAATTGGGGCAATCATTGTTACCCCTCATTGTACCCATATTCCTTTCACTGCTCGACTTACGTTCAAGTGTACGAACAACGAGGCCGAATACGAAGCTTGTATTATGGGTCTCGAGGATGCAATTGATTTAAGGATCAAAAACTTGGACGTATACGGCGACTCAGCCTTGGTTATCAATCAGATTAAAGAAGATTGGAACACATACCAATCAGGATTGATTCCTTACAAAGACTACACGAGAAGGTTGCTACCTTTCTTCAACAGAGTCGAGTTTCATCACATCCCTCGTGAGGAGAATCACATGGCTGATGCATTAGCCACTATCTCTTCCATGATTAGTGTAGGTCAATGGAATTACATACCTAAGATCGACATAATGCGCCTTGAACGGCCCGCTTACATCTTCACGATTGAAGCAGTCATAGACGACAAACCTTGGTATCACGATATCAAATACTTCCTTCAGAAACTGGAGTACCCGCCTGGGGCATCCAGGAAAGATAGAAAGACCCTCAGAAGATTAGATGGAAGCTTCTTTCTGAGCGGTGACACTCTCTATAAGAGAAATTTTGACATGGTCTTGCTCCGATGTGTAGACAGACCAGAAGCAAAAATGCTTATGAAAGAAATTCATGAAGGATCCTTTGGCACTCATGCCAATGGACACGCAATGGCGAGAAAAATTCTAAGGGCAGCGTACTATTGGTTGACAATGGAATCCGACTGCTACAAGTACATAAGGAGGTGTCACAAGTGTCAGATATACTCCGACAAAATTCATGTACCGCCATTGCATCTCAAGGTCCTCTCCTCCCCATGGCCATTCTCGATATGGGGAATCGACATGATTGGCATGATTGAGCCCAAGGCTTCAAACGGACATCGGTTCATCCTGGTAGCCATTGACTATTTCACCAAATGGGTCGAAGCAGCGTCATTCGCCAATGTAACCCGACAAGTGGTGGTCCGATTCATCCAAAACAATATCATCTACCGTTATGGTGTTCCAAGCGAGATCATTACTGATAATGGATCCAACTTGAACAATAGGATGATGAAAGAGTTATGTGCAGAGTTCAAGATCGAACACCATAACTCATCTCCCTGCCGACCCAAGATGAACGGAGCGGTAGAAGCGGATAACAAGAACATCAAGAGGATCGTTCAAAAGATGGTTGTAACCTACAAAGACTGGCACGAGATGCTACCCTTTTCTCTTCACGGTTATCGCACATCTGTCCGCACTTCAACAGGGGTAACCCCTTTCTCTCTAGTGTATGGCATGGAAGCAGTGCTCCCCATAGAAGTAGAGATCCCATCAATTCGGGTATTGATGGAAGCTAAGCTCACCGAAGCTGAATGGTGTCAAAGCCGACACGATGAACTGAATCTGATCGAGGAGAAGCGAATCATGGCACTATGCCATGGTCAGCTGTATCAACAGAGAATGAAGAAGGCGTTCGACAAAAAGGTTCGACCTCGCATCTTCAGGAAAGGAGACCTTGTGCTAAAAAAGATACAATCTTTCCTCACTGACTCTCGGGGCAAGTGGACTCCGAATAATGATGGCCCCTATGTGGTCACAAAAGCTTTTTCAGGCGACGCCTTGAGACTTACAGCCATGGACGGAGAGGAATTTGCCTACCCCACAAATGTTGATGTAGTCAAGAAATACTTCGCCTAAAAAAAAAGAAAGTCTCGGTGGATTGAAAACCCGAAAGGGCGGTCCAGGCAAAAATTAGAGACATGAAAAAGAATCATCTCAGTGGATTGGAAATCTCAAAGTACAATCCAGGAAAAAATTAGGGATAATGGCAAGTAACTATGTTCAGCAGAGGCAAGTCCCTTAGCAGCAGTTACATCATCCGTCAGGAAAACTCCAGTCAAGGTCATCTTCGACAGAAGCTCAGGATGCACCGAAGTCAAAGTTGGTAGAAGGATAGTGGTCGTTATGTTTCAACATAGCCCTTTTCCCTGTAAATTACCATTTTCTAACTTTGTGTATACTCTTTGGAATCACGCGCTTGGTTGATTTCCATCCTATCAATAAAATTTGAGCCCTTGTGCTTTTATTTGTAGTTCTTATTTGTTTTAGCTTTATAGAACGACATTTTAACATGATCAGCGATTCTTGAAATAAAACAAAAAAATGAATTTACTTGTTAAAATTTTTTCTGCTTTTAAAATAAATTCGAAAATTTCTTTTGACTGTTGAACATCAGAAGAACCTCGATCGCTTCTCCAAAGGTGTTTGAACCTCGAAGTGCAGAATCAAAGTACTCCTTCTAAACCAGTACGCCTGAATGAAGGATCAACTGTATCAGAGACCTTGTTTCATCTGACACGTTTCGACCGAGTTCTCATCTCCTAAGCCCGACCAACATAGCTCTCAACAGGGACTATCTCTCCTAAGAAAAGTGGAATTGCTATCTTGAACCAGCGATACTTCTTCGCCCCGCGATGGCCGAGTATCTAGTCATGTTCGTCTTTTAGTTTGTATGTCGCGTCAGTTTTGTCAGCATAAACATACATACATCATGCATTTGATTTGCATTCACATTTCATATTGCATCACTATCACTCCAGTAAGTCTTGTCCCGTTGTGATAACAGTCCTCGCAATCGAGTTGGCAGTTCTTGTCTCGTCAGGAAATGCTGCGTCTGAATGATCTCTCTCCTCCAGTTTATTTCTGGAATGAAGTTGGCACGTGACCACTTTGATAATTTGAACCTCTAAAAGACCAGAGAACCTTCAACTGATGTCACTCTTCGCCATTGAAGATGATATCCTTGCTTTCCCGGATTAAGAAAAATCCACAGAGAAAGCCTTGTAATCAGAGATTCAGCAGCACGACAGTTTCGCTCCGAAAAGAACACTGATGAAAAGGTCATCGGCACCTCAAAATTGGACCCCATCATATGGCATTTCTCCGGGAAAGATCCCGAGAAAATATGATGTAAGATCCCAAGCAGAAGCAGCCTCTCAAGAGACTCGCTTTCCCCAGTAGAAACAAATGGCGTCTCCAACAGAGAAGTTTGTGCGACTCTACAACTCAGACGACTGGATTCCCCAGCAAGTCTGACATCAATCTTTTTCTATCAAATTGCATCTCCCCAGGAAAATTCGGCGAGAAGTTTGAGGAAAACCGCTACGCATAGTGTCCCTTGTCAATAAAGTTTATTGACAAAAGAAACTAAGACCAGTTCCTTGGTAGGAAACCAGGAGCAAGGGGAAGTTTATTTCAGAAACTAAGACCAGTTCCTTGGTAGGAAACCAGGATCGAGGGGAAGTTCACACATCAGAAACTGAGACCAGTTCCTTGGTAGGAAACCAGGATCGAGGGGAAGTTCACATCAGAAACTGAGACCAGTTCCTTGGTAGGAAACCATGATCGAGGGGAAGTTTACCTTTTCTAAGCATCGTTGCTTAGCAAAAGAAGATGAATGCGCAAGCTGCCATTCATAGCCGTCAAAATTTTGGATATTCTGATATTTAATCCTCTTGCACTCCGAATGCCCGAATACCTTCGTCATTCACACCTTCGAGTCCAAGAAGATTAAATAGGGGCATCTGTCATACCCCAAATTTTGACCACTAATATTTCCCATCATTGTGAAAATCATCATCACAATATGGAAGAATCATCCTACCTCATCAATCTCCTCAAGGAATTGTTGAGTATCCACTGCAATCAAATTAGGGTTTCAAGCCCTCTCAGAGCTTTAGACAAATGATCAATCAAGGAATGACATGATCTTCAACTTGTCTAACCTCTCAAACATCTACAAAGGATCAAAAGGACTCCCACTTCAAGGATCAAGCACAAGGCTGCTCCCTTCTAGGTGGATCAAGCCTCACGATCGCCAGTGTCACCAAATTAGGGTTTTGATCGATCAGGGCCTCCAAAGGGAAATTTTCCTCTGGGCATGAGCCAAGGATCCAAAACACAACCTAATATACTCCATGGAACCTCATGGACCCAATCATCAATTCAATTTGACCTCAGGGGATGCATACATCAAAAATCAGGAATTAGGGTTTCTTGACCTAATTCACCCCTAAGTTGACTTTTGGGACAAATCATGAGCCAAGACCTCAAGACATGATTTGAGGGTCTCCAACATACTATATTTATCTATTTGGAACAATGGATTAATCCAAGAAGCTTGAGCAACAAGTTTCAATTTCATCTGCACCACAATTAGGGTTTTAAGGAAAAAAGTCAACTGTAACTTTGACTTTTGACCAGGACATGCTCCTAAGCCCTATGACATGCATCAATATACCCTATGACACCCATGGAAGATGTCTATCAAGTTTGGTTTAGGTCAAGGACATGATTTCCTAAGGAATTGCACAGTTTGGAATTCATCTGATAAAAAGTCAACTGTGCACAAAAGTCAACTTTGACTTTTTGAGATTTTTCACAGAAATGGATTTTTAACCCTAAAATGATGTTAATGTATGATTTGAATCATCATTCATCAATAAAAATCAAGAAATGTTGGATAACTTGTAGAAGGGGTAACCATAAAAAACTTAGAAATTTTTCTAAGTTAAAAATAAAGTGGCTAGGGTACCAACTTTGGAGGGCCATAACTCCTAAACCACAAAGCCATTTTTCCCCATCCAAAGCTTGATTTGTAGATCTCATTGCCCTCTACAAAATCTTCAACTAGGTCTAACTCCAATTCATTGTGGATTTTGAGCTATGAGTGAGCCAAAATGGCTGAAAACATGAAAGTACACCATTTTCCAACACTTAGAAAAAATTATGTCCAAGACAGATTTTGTTGAAACACCAAAACTTGTGAGATCTTTTCACATAGTTGCAAGCTGATTCAAGTCCAAAGTTAAACATCAATATTGTTGCATATGTTGCCAAGAATTCAAAGAGCTTAACAGCATGAATTTATTCCACTTGAGCCAAGAGAAATCCATGCCCAAAGTCATGCTGCTGCAAGTTGTTTTGGAAAAATCAGTTTGCATGTTTGCTCACCACACACGATTTTGAGCCAAAGACTGAGGATCACTATGCCACCTGTACTCAAACCAATCACAATGCAACTGATCCAACTGATAAATCTGAGTCAAAAAGCCAAGGAATCTTCCAACTTGAAATTCATCCACTTTGGCCCATTTTGCCTTGAATTCAAAGTGCATTAATGTGGAATAGTGCATTGTCAAGGTAGCCACTCTACTCAGTCAAGTTCTCTGATTAAACAACAATAAAAACATCTGAAGAATGTGATTTTGGTCAAGGCATAGCCCTACTCTTGGGAATGGCTAGCTTGCCTTGCTTGAGAAGAAATCCTCCAAGCCAATCCATGCAAATGTGATCTGATCCAGTTGCCATTCACTATTCCTCCAAAACAAAAGTTGATCACCTATAAATAGAGGTCCCAATGGATCATTCAACTCACACCAAAGCCAGTTACAGGACTGCTTTCTCACATTCTTCCTTAAACCTCAAGTTTTTTGGTTTTTGAGTAACCACTATCGGGTTTTGTGTTGTAGCCTTAGGCAATCAATTCCAATTGCTCAAACACATCACATATGATGTATTTGAGGTGTCCAAACACTTAAACACTGACTGTAACACCTCAGTCTCAAAATCACTCTTCAACCAAGCCATTATGCCTCAATTATGCAATTGGAGGTCTCCAGCTTGATCCAAAGAGTTTCAAAGTGTTCTAAAGCTTGCAACACACTCCATAACATCCATTGAAGCTGTAGGGGTCATTAATTCACGACTGGAACAAAGTTTGTGCAGAGTTCCATTTCAGCTTGCATCAAGGTAAGCCTCAAAACTCAAACCCATGATCCATGCATATTTCCTCGCATGATATTTTTGCCAATTGCTTGCCATCATATGTTGATTGTTTTCCCTCAGAAAATTTGATCATAGCACTCATAATCATGTCTGCACGATTGCTTTTGCAAAATTAGGGTTCATACGACCACAAGGGTATAATTTGTTATACACTGAAAATGAATATAATTGGGTATTGCCATCTTCTTCCTTGTGAAAAAACGCATGAGTTTGGTGTTTGAATCATGTCCAATGGTTGAGAGATGAGTGAGATAGAGGGCTTCATGCACGAGCTCGAGGAAGAAGATGGCCATGACGCCATTTTCAGAAAATCCAACAAGTTCTCTATATATTTTTCCCTTGCCATGTTATATTTGAATTGGGATTGCGCCCCAGCGGTTCATCAGCTGGTTTTGTGTGTATTGGCAAGTGAGAGGTCTGGGGTTCGAATCCCTCTTGCCCAAGACTTCTTTTTATCACTTGTTTATTTTGTTATTTTTCATATTATTATTTTTAATGATTTGAAAAATTAATAACTCACACAATTTTAATCATTTTTTACTGATTCTTTTTGTAAAAAATCATAAAAATGTTGAAATATTTTATTCCACAAAAAATTAGATTTAAATTATTTATTTAATATAATTAGTATTTTTGTGAATATATTCATTTTTTATTTTTTTTAAACATTTTAAAAGTGAATATTTACTTTGAAAATCAAGACCTAATGAGTTTAAATATCTCTTGTGATTTATACCTCATTTTTCAAACCTTAAACAAAAATCACAAGTAGTTTATTCAAACCTATTTGGTATTTTTCATTGATTTTCTTTAAATATCTACTTTAAAAAATTAAAATTAGGGTTTCTTTGATTTTCACCCTTATCAAACAAATTCAAAACTCTTGGGCCTCTATTAGAGTGTAAGTCCCACTGTATTTTCAAAAACCTCGGCACGATCGCCAATTCAAAATCAAACCAATTGGGCCTCTCCTTAAGCTATAAGACCCATTCAAAACTCTCTGGGCCTCTAATAGAGCGTAAGACCCAACCCTTTGTAAATACAACCTATTTTGGGCCTCACTTATTGTATAAGTCCCGTTGTATTTCAAAAAATTCGACGCGATCATCATCCGTTGAAAAACAAAACCATCTGGGCCTACCCTCGAGTAGTAAGACCCATTTCTTTTCTTAAACTTCTTTGGGCCTCTTGAGAGAGTGTAAGACCTATCCCTTTGTACAAAAAACCTTTTTGGGCCCCAGTCACTTGTATAAGTCCCTCTGTACAAACTTCTAAACAGTGCAATCACTAGTAAAACCTTGGGACTCTCCTTGAGCTGTAAGCCCCAAATCTTTCTTTTTCAAAGCACTTTCTCCTTTGATTTTGAATTATACTGTTGTTTTCAATCTTTCTTTGTTGAACAACTAACCAAACAGCATGGAAGCACTACAATCGAGTAAGTGGTTATTGCTTTCATTTACCGTTTTCATATATATATAAGTGTATTGTGGGGCTGCTCGCTGTAAGTCTTCTTTCATAAACTCATATTAATTGTGTAATAATAGTATAGATATGTAGAGTTTCCCCGGCAACTACGTCTAGCACTAGGTAAAGCCCTGTTGATCACTCTGAACTTACAGTCAAAACTAGATCCCCATAGGATTACCAGACACAGTCTTCCCTCCTCTTGGGGTTAAACAATATGGAGATGTGAAAGGCAGATTCTTTTTTGAACCCTTTCTCAGACTGTCACTCCTAGAAATAGACAAAACTAGATCCCAAATAGGATCACCAGATACAGTCTTCTCTCAGGCTGTCCTCATTAGGAATCGTCAAGAAACTCTACTCCTAAATATAAATGTATTCTCTGTGAATGGCATCTTTGAGTTACTTCCAAATTCTCAAAATTTCCTGACTTGATCTATTCCTTGTGAATAGCTTGCCTTGAAATTCTTGGGGTTTGGGGACCCACGGGCTTCTTAAAAGCATCGGCCTCCTCTTGGGCATTGTGCAAGGACCCACGGGCTTCCTAAAAGCATCCCCGCCTCCTCTTGGGCTTAGTACAAGGACCCGTCGGCTTCTTACATGTCTTCACAGCCTCCTCTTAGGCTTCATATAATAATTTCTTCCTCCGAGAATGATAGCCTCCTCTTGGGCTTAGTACAAGGACTGATTGGCTTCTTAGAAGTTTCCAGCCTCCTCTTGGGCTTCATACAATTTGTCCCAACGACCTCCTAGAGGTATAGGAACAGAAATTAGACATCTTAATAGAACAGTCTCTCACAGAGTCTAGATCTTTCCACCGTGAACGTACTACTGCTGTTTCTTCAAACACGGTACAAAAGATGAAAACTCTAGACTTGGACAGTCTAATTTCCTTGAGTCTCAAAAACATTCTTAAGCACCCTTCAAGTAAGGAAAAACACCAGTAGACTTGGACAGTCTCAATACCCTTTGGATTTCCCATTTCCTTAAAGAACAGGAAATAACCCTGATCATTTGATCAGTACCAAAGTACAACCTTACCTGGAATCAGTCTCTTTATAAGAACTGATTTTCTCTTTTACAACATACTGGACCTGTCACTTAACTGTAACAGCAATCACCCATTTCGCCTCCATCTCGGGCTTCATACGAGATACAAAAACTTCCTCGTTGAGTCAATCATTTGTAACCTCCATCTCGGGCTTCGTACGAGATACAAAAACTCCCTCGTTGAGTCAATAATTTTTAGCCTCTCTCTCGGGCTTTGTACGAGACACATAAAGATTCCCCTGTAGAGTCAACCCTTTTAGCCTCTCTCTCGAGCATTGTACGAGACACATATTAGCCTCCTCTTAGGCTTTGTATAAGAAAACCACTGGTTGATCCAATCAACCTTTTAGCATTAAAGTTGTGCCTCGTTCATAGTACACAAACATCCATCTAATCGCTGTAAGCGGCAAGCCTCTGGATTATTTACATCCACGCCACTGTCCCTCTTTTAGCATGAGAAATTCCTAAGGAAAGATGGCACTGCTCTACACTGAGTTAAAGTCTTCTCCTTCAGGTTAAAACCCCCTATAAAGGAAATTATGGCATTGCTAGGATCCGCGTATCCCGGTTAAAGTAATCCTCCTTTACAGTCAGTCACCCAAAAGTCGTGACAAACAGACCCCTTTAGAGATGACAAGTTCTCTCTAAAGACACCATCTTCAGCTTCATATCTTGGGCTTTGAACAAGATACAAACCACCTTTCGCTTCACATCTTGGGCTTTGATCAAGATACCAAAAACACCCCTTTCCTCCCATAGAATAGGAGGAACTACGAACACTCTGATTTCCCTGTTTCGGTAAACTGGAATACGTAGGCATAAGATTGAAAGAAAAATCTTAGCGAGCACACTAAACAAAAACCCAAAATCCCATACCCTCATGTATCTATCAAAAAGCATCAGTCCTAACATCCTAATCCTTGTTCCCCGTCAGAAAGTCCTAGAAAGAAAGAAAATAGTATTGGCGAAAATACAAATAACCAGTACAAAGGCCCCCCCACATTGATAGCATCCGTAACCTAACAGACCGCTGTTTAAACTCAGTATGCAAAGCAGGGTTAATTGGAGACATCTATTTCCCTTCCTTCATCAGCTCACAATAGGATAAAAAATGAATTGACCTGTAGTAAGCTCACACCGCAGAGAGAGACCAGCGCTTAAGAACCGCGTCCAAAATCGCTCGCTACAATACCATAAAAGACTCTCTTGTTGAGTCAACTCCCTTTTAGCCTCTATCTTGGGCTTTGTACGAGATACAAAAAAAACTCTCTTGTTGAGTCAAATAGCCTCCATCTCGGGCTTTATACGAGATACCAAAAGACTCCATCGTCGAGTCAAAACCTTTTAGCCTCTCTCCCGGGCTTTGTACGAGACACATATTAGCCTCCTCTTAGGCTTTATATAAGAAAACCACTGGTTGATCCAATCAACCTTTTAGCATCAAAGATGTGCCTCGTTCACAGTACACAAACATCAACAACTCCTTCCATCTAATCGCTCTAAGCGGCAAGGCTCTGGATCATCTACATCCATGCCACTGTCCCTCTTTTAGCATGAGAAATTCCTAAGGAAAGATGGCATTGCTCTACACTGAGTTAAAGTCTTCTCCTTCAGGTTAAAACCCCTTATAAAGGAAATTATGGCATTGCTAGGATCCGCGTATCCCGGTTAAAGTAATCCTCCTATACAGTCAGTCACCCAACGGTCGGGACAAACAGACCCCCTTTAGAGATGACAAATTCTCTCTAAAGTCAACACCTTTAGCTTCATATCTTGGGCTTCGAACAAGATACAAATAAATACCTTTAGCTTCATATCTTGGGCTTTGAACAAGATACAAACCACCTTTCGCTTCACGTCTTGGGCTTTGAACAAGACACCAAAAAAACCCATTTCCTCCCATAGAATAGGAGGAACTACGAACGCTCTGATTTCCCTATTTCGGTAAATGGGAATACGTAGGCATAAGATTGAAAGAAAAATCTTAGCGAGCACACTAAACAAAAACCCAAAATCCTATACCTCCCACCAATCGGCCGAATGCTATTTTAACAAAATAACCTAAGAGAAACCCCGAATCTTTGTTGCATCTGTAAACCAACAGTTTTGACTGTTTAACCTCAGTATGCAAGCAGGGTTAGTTGGAGACATCTATTTCCCTTCCTTCATCAGCTTCAATAGGATAAAAAATGAATCGAGCTGTAGTAACAGAGCGATTGTACTTCGCAACCCCATCCAAAAATCACTCGCTACAGAAAAATGGCGACTCTGCTGGGGAGTGTCATGAGGATCTGTTTTACCTTAGTCATCATCGTCACCATTTACAACAGAAAAATGGCGACTCTGCTGGAGACCGAGATCTTGTTCTCTTCACATCTCCTAGGTAGAAAACTTAAAATTTCGTTCTTTCTTTCTTTTCTGGGATAGGACTCTTTGTAGACTTCACTAGGATCTTAGGTCAAAACCCTTTAAATAGGGAAGGAACCACAGAATGGTGACTCCGCCGGGGAGCCATTTTTGTCAGGAACATAGGATTCATAACTCTTTAAAGTCTAGGACTTTAGGACAAATATATATATTGCTTTTCCTAATTGCTATATTTGTTTATTTTTCTGCTAATGGGAATGCGTGTGATGCCGCATGTGGAAAGATTGAGTATACACCTAGGAAAAATCACCTTTTTTTGTAGTGCGGTGGCTATCGGGAATGGCTGTTACGCGATAAACTACCCTCTTCTGAGATTTCTTTGAAAGGACACCACCTAGCACGGTTCCTGGCCCGCTGGTGTTCTCAGAAATCAATGATTTTGAGTGACAGGTACCAAAAAATCATCCGTAGAAAACCTTTGGGGATGGGTAGAGCTTTGACTTCATGACAATGAACCTTTGACCCCATGTTTTTCCTATGTTTTTGTATGCTGCATTCATGCATTCATCTAAAAAACATTAAAACAAAAAAAAAATCTTCTCTTCTAGTCTCTCTTTTTCAAATTAAACTAAGACAATGATTGCAAATGTCAGAGAAAAGGATTGCGCTCATGGATTTCGGTAGAAGGAGAACCCATAAGTATACCTTCAAGGTTCCAAAGCTAGAGGATTTGAGAAGGTTAGCGAGGATGATCACTAACCCTGAGGCTTTCAGAGCCAAGCACGGAGGTCTGCTACCACTGTTAAGAGTCCATGTGATTGAGGGAATCATGGATGCACTCGTCCAGTTTTACGATCCAGTTTATGCCTGTTTCACATTCCCAGATTACCAGCTCGCACCAACGCTGGAGGAGTATTCTCATCTGATTGATCTACACATTACTGATCAAGCTCCTTTTTCTAGACTGGAAGAAATTCCAAAGGATTAGACCATTGCAAGAGCAATTTATTTGGACGAGTCTGAGGTCGAGACTCACCTGACCACTAAGGGTGGCATCCAAGGTTTGCCAGCCCAGTTCTTAACAAAGAAAGCTCTGTACTTCGCTAGTATAGGGAACGTGACTGCTTTTGAAAGCATCTTTGTCTTGCTCACCTGCGGGTTATTTTTGTTTCCCAACATCAATAACTTTGTAGATATCAACGCCATTAAGGTTTTTCTCATTGGAAATCCTGTGTCGACTTTGCTCGCAGATGCGTATCATTCTGTACACTAAGGAAATTTGTAAAGCAGAGGAATGATCACATGTTGTGTACCCCTGGTATATAAATGGTTTACTTCCCATTTGCCTAAGTTTGCGGCTTTTTGGGAATGTAAGAGTGCCTTACGTTGGTCGCAGAAGATCATGTCTCTTACCAACTCTGATATAGATTGGTGTAATAGAATCTATGATGGGATCAGAATCATTGATCGTTGTGGAAACTTCCCAAATGTGCCCCTCATAGGAACTAAAGGAGGAATCAACTACCATCCGGTATTGGTTCGTCGTTAATTTGGATACCCAATGAGGCATGTCCCACGTAATGCTCATCTGGAAGGTCTTTTCTTCAAGGAAGGAGAAAACGATAGAGCACTAAAGATGGAAATAGTGCAGGCCTGGAAGCATGTTCATAAGAAAGGACGAGAGTCTTTGGGAAAACCATATTGTGCCTCGGTGGAGCCTTATCTCCATTGGGTACAAACTAGAGCTCTCAAGCTAAAATGCCTTATCCGCGTCACAGAATTCTTCCGCCTAAGGAATTTGTCATGTATTTCATGACGGAAACAGAAAAACTTCAGGTTACTCTCAACAAAGTTCAAAAGGAGAGAAGGTCTTGGAAGAACAAGTATCGCACCCTCTGTGTAGAGTGTACCAGAATACAACAACTACTGAAAGAGAAATATGCTCTGTTTGAAATTTTAGAGCAACATGCTGTAGAGAATCAAGATGACCAGAGGAATTTGCTTGCTCCTTTCACTTGGCAAAGGAATGACAACCCGACAACGGCCCAAGAGCCCCGGTCAAAGAAAAGGAAAAAGTCAGCACCTGAAATCTCTTTAGAGAGGGCTTAGGACCCATTAGCTTAGGTTTCTGTTTCTGCACCTTGTAATCTACTGTATTTCATTTCCGCAATCCTTTGAAAGTCAATAAAAGGGGTTTCCCCACTGTTTGATATTTGCAATCTAATTGTCGAAGTTTATTTTGATTAAACCAAAAGAACAATTAATATAATCATTGCATTCATCATTCTCACATAGCGTATTTTTCTTCCCTACGAATCTCACATTTGTGTCTCGATTCTAGAGTCAAACTGTCTCATTCTTACAATACTCAAGCCAATCGTCAGAAAAAGATGGATGATCTTGAGGAAGAAACCAGAGAGTTAAAGGAAGAGATCGACGCTCTGAGAGAGGATATGAGAAAGCTTCGTAATGACATGCAAGCCATGGCAGAAGCTCAGCTACAACGAACTGTGATCTCGGAGATCACCTCAACGCCCATAGTGGAAAAGTCTGATCCTAGGTATCAAATGCCAAAATATCGTCCTTGGGGCATGCCTGTTAACTATATCCCGGAAGGATATGTTCCACCGATCGCAGAAGATCAGGGAATCTCAGCAGAAGCCGTTGGGCCTGAAGGTTACAAACTTCGGGAAAGCGAAGATGCCAGGGGCATACTGAGGACTCCTGAAGGTTACAAACTTTGGGAAACGCCAAGATTCGTTGCCGTAGTCACGGTACCACCCCCTGTGGTGCACACTGTCCCGGAAGGATAAATTCTGCCAATACCTGCTGGTAAAAAGGAAACTTTGTTTGACAGAATGGATGAATTCCAGGAGCAGTTTCTAGAAATACAGAAGGAGCTGCAAGCCATTCGCGGTCAGGATTTATTTGGAAAGGACGTCGCAGACCTCTGCTTGGTCCCCAATGTGAAAGTACCGCACAAGTTCCAAGTGCCCGACTTTGAAAAGTACATGGGTAACTCTTGCCCGCAAAGCCATCTGGTGATGTACGCTCGGCGGATGTCAACTCAGACGGAGAATCAGGACCTACTGATTCACTACTTCCAGGATAGTTTAACCGGTGCCACATTAAAATGGTACATGGGTTTAAACTGTGCCACGATCAGCACTTTCAGAGATCTTGGCACTGCCTTCGTCCAACAATACAAATACAATTTGGACATGGCACCCGACAGAGATCGACTCAGATTGATGTCGTAAAAGGACAAGGAAACCTTTAAGGAGTATACTTAAAGGTGGCGTGAAATTTCCGCTCAAATTTGTCCGCCTCTCGAAGAAAAAGGGATGACAAATATCTTCTTAAAAACCTTAAGCTCATTTTACTATGACCGAATGGTTGCCAGTGCACCCAGTGATTTCACCGAGATGGTGGGCATGGGTGTACGTCTTGAGGAACCCGTCGGAGAAGGACGTTTGGTAAAAGACACTGGATTGACGAGCGGTACTAAAAAATACGGTAGTGCTCTCCCTAAGAAAAAAGAGCAAGATATTAGGAATATCTCTCTCAGAAAGCAAAGGTGACGTTACCAACCAGTAGCAACTGTAACTCCTGCTACCAACCCTGTGCCTATTCCTACTTATCAACCTCAGGTTGCGCAAAGCCAACCTGATCAGCAAAGGACACAGCAGCCTCTTCAGCAGGCTCGTCCCCAATACAACAACAACCGTACAACACGGCCACCAGGATTTAATCCTATACCCCTATCGTACGCATAACTGTTTCCATTACTGCTAGCCAAGGGGCACATTCAGACTAAGTCCCCTCTTACAGTACTGGAAAATCCGCCTTTCTGGTTTAAGGTGGATCAAACTTGCCCTTACCACCAAGGAGGAAATGGGCATAACATTGAGACTTGTCTCAATTTCAAGTCCGACGTGCAAAGGCTTGTTAGGAACGGGGTCTTATCCTTCAAGGATAAAAATCCTAATGTTCTTACGAACCCGCTGCCTCAACACGAGAAGGCTGCAGTCAATTTGATAGAAGGAGAGACTAACAATGTCTATCAAATCCACGATGTACTCTTGTTGAAAACCAATCTGGTCAAGATGCATTGTAGACAGAGTGGATATGGCCATGTGCCACCTCATAACTATCATCAGTGTGATATCTGCTCTAAAAACAAACAGGGATGCTCTTTCATACAAGAGGCCCTCCAGCGTCAGATGGATCTTGGATGGATCCAAGACTACCATGATAGGATTTCCTATCAAATCAACATGGTTCAGATCTTTGATATTCGCGTGATGAATACCAGCCTGGTAGAATTACATGCTAAACAGGTCAGACTTGGATTCCTGGTATCACATAATTATCACAGCTGTAAGGCGGGTTGCGAAAACGATCGAGGTTGTATCCTTGTCCATGAGGCACTTCAGCACTTGTTAAATCACTGGTGGATACCAATTTATATGGATGAAGATACTCAGCAAATTAGTATCAGTAACAGGAATCCTACTCGGCGTCAGAGTCAGGATGTCCGATCTGTGGAAGCTAACCTAGTGAGGTTACATTGTATTCAAAATGGGTGTGGCCAGGTGCCGCCACACAATTTTGACCGTTGTAGCGTCTGTTCGGAAAGTAACCAAGGGTGTTACCTTGTGCGAGCAGCTCTTCAGGGACAGGTGGATCGTGGAGAGATTCGTCCATATCCGGGTTCTGGACCCATCAACTGGACGCCGAACTACCTTGCCGATCAAGTTGAGGATGTTGTCACAATCTCTGGTCATCATAGGACCAGGGATGTTTTTTCCATCATCCCTCTACTTGACGAATCTAAAGTTCCCAACCAGGAACGGATCGAGATTACTTACGATGGTCAGAAAAATCAGAAGGCTCCTGTAGTCATCTATCTACCGGAACCATTACCCTATGAATCAACTAAGGCTATCTCTTACAAATATGGTGCAACAACCATTGAAAATGGAAAGGAAATTCCATTACCCTCCGTCGTGAACATCACAGACATTAGTCGAGTAACACGGAATGGTAGAATCTTCAACCGAGGGGTCGGGGAACCTAAAAAAGAAAAGGAACTTCAGACGGAAGCTCCTTATCTACTAGTCGGTCAATCCAGTAATCCCGACCTTTCAAAAAATAACGATGAGATGCTGAAGCTCATCTAGAAGAGTGAATACAACATTATTGATCAATTGTTGCAAACTCCTTCAAAGATCTCTGTGTTATCACTATTACTCAGTTCAGAAGCGCATAGGGAGACTCTACAGAAAGTTTTGGAGCAACCCTTTGTGGAACAGGATGTAACAATCATACAGTTCGATAGCATTGTCTCTAACACCACTTCCTGCAACAATTTGGGATTTAGTGATGAGGAATTACCTGAAGAGGGTCGTCGTCATAACATGGCGCTCAATATCACAGTTAACTGCCAGGACGATGCGTTGGCCAGCGTACTAGTAGACACAGGGTCAGCCCTGAATGTTATGCCGAAATCCACTTTGATGCAACTATCATTCAAAGGCCCTCTGATGAGAATCAGCGAGGTTGTCGTCAAAGCATTCGAAGGATCCAGAAAAATGGTTATCGGCGAAGTTGATCTTCCCATAACTATCGGTCCTCCTACTTTCCAAGTCACTTTCCAGGTCATGGACATCCGGGCAACATACAGTTGTTTATTAGGAAGACCTTGGATACATCAGGCTGGGGCGGTTACTTCAACCCTTCACCAAAAGTTAAAGTTCGTCAAGAACGATCAACTTGTCACAGTCTATGGAGAACAGGCCTTGCTTGTGAGTAACTTGTCATCATCTGCTAGTGTAGAACCCGGGGAGGTTATTGGAACGCAGTTCCAAGCACTGTTGGTGAGCAAGGACGATCAGTTTGAAGGAGGAACATCAATTTCCTCATACAAGGATGCTATCAAAGCGGTCGAGAGTACCAATACAAAAGGATGGGGACAGCTTGTCATTCCTATTGACAATAAAACAAAGAAGGGTCTTGGTTTTTCTGCAACCTGTACCCAGACAGCAGCCAGGGATGAAAGTCTTCATCCCCTTCAAAACTTCTTCCACAGTGGAGGTTTCCTTCACCCGGTGCTTCAGGCAGTTCATGCCATCAATGAGGAAGATTCCTCTGACACAGAGGAAGAATGGAAGTCCTATCTTAACAAGGACGGTTAAATGTCTCAGGACGAAACGCAAACTCCTTTTTGCTTTCCTACACAAAGTCCGAGATTTATACCCAGATCAGACGTCGAAATGATCTATGGAAATTGTGATCCGGAAGGATGTCGTGCTCCACCAAACTCATTAGAGAAAGACACTCTGATGAAAGACCAATTTGACTATAACTACTATGGTCCAATGGATGGTCTGCCAATGTTGCAACCTTATCCAAGAGACTTAGGACAAGAAAGTCAGCCGAATGATGAAAATTAGCTGAGCATCATTGAACAAAATACCTGTGTCCCCACCATATCATGGGATCAACACTCGGGTCATCCTGAAGCTACTCAACATGAAGATGAATTCGCAACGTCTGCGGGACTTGAGTTCATCAACTTTGCTTTTCCTGAGGTCAACGTCATCGAGAGAGATGACTCCTCTAGTTCCAAAGAAGTTTGGGACACTCTGGCAGAACCAAGTGGAAAATACGACTTTATGGTCAAGTACACTGCTCCCGAAAGCTCTCGTATCAGGCTCGAAGATATCCAGCCAACTGGATGGGGAGATACAGCTAAGAGCACAAATGCTATGCAAAATGTAACAGAGCAATTCTCCTATGACAACTCTGCCTGGGAGACAGATTCCAATGATCCTGCTCCACCAGAAATCAGCGTCATTTCTGAAGACAAATCAGGGAAGTGTTGCACCCTAATTTTTGACCCTAAGATCCCTTATTTTTTGCATAACATATTAGGTCATTCATTCGTGCATAACTAACCGCTTTATCTAGTTTTTGTCTGCTCGCTTCATTTATGAGTACAGGTACTGCTGCGGAGGATTCAAGAATTTTGAAGGTTGTGCTGTGAGTGTGTGTGGAATGTTCTTGGGCCTTGGTAAATGTGTGTGGATTCCTATGAGGATGAGTGCCTCCGTCTTCCGATCCCTAAACCATCACTAAGCCTTTTTCCCCCTCAAGACTCTCCATTTTTTTTCCTCCCACAAAATACCCTCTGATATGGAATTTGGCCCCTGAAGGTTAGTCATTGGTTGTGCGATGGCATTCCCCCCCTTGTAAGCTACTCAAGTTTAAGAGATGTTTGTTTGCTCTACTGGTGGTTCATCAAAGAAGGTTCAATTTGGAAGGAATTAGAAGTTGGAATCCAAAGTATGAGTTCAAGTCTGTGCTATTCAAGTTATAAGTTTCATTTGTCAAGAGAAGTGCGCGGTATTTAATTCCAAAAATGCAAAATACGAAGACCTCACATGTGCTAAGAGTCCCTTACAATTCAAAGCTCACTTCAAAGTACAATCTAGGTCATCAAGAATTTTCAAATTGTGAAGACTTACAAGATCAAAGTCCAAATGCCAAAGATTCACAATCCATTATGAGTTCAAGATTAGTACAAGATGCTAAGATTTGTGGTGCACTTACGTTAATTTAGACTTTTGTTCTTATTACTTGAAATGATGAGAAGTAGGCCGTGAAGGGCTCGGTGGGAAGAGAAACGGATTATTTTATGAGTAGCTCACATACACGATAATTCATATGAAGGAATCAAAGTCATTAGCATACAAATAAGAATAAGCTCTTAGAGTGAAAGAGCGTGAGAAGGTTGTAGATATAAAGTCTGCTGCTTATGTTCTAAAGTAACCAAGCTTCACGTGCCAAGATTACATTATGAGTCAGAAATGATTACGTTAAAAAAAATCTACTTTAGACCTACAGTCGACCAAGTCAACTCTACCCATCATGCATTTTCCAAGTTGCTTCCCACTACTCAAGACTCCCTGCGGACCCATGAAGCCTCGCCAACCGATTTCACGCCTGCTACGTTAACCTGCTTAGTCAGCATGGGCTTGGTACAAAACTCTTGGTCGCCCTTTCCAAATACCTTGAGGATGAGCATCATAAATTGAAGTTTTCCCTTGAAGCTGTCCCTGAATAGAATAACTGCAAAGGATTAGAGTTCATAATCATATGAAGACAGAAAAGGCTCTCTCGATTTTAAAGGTGTCGTCAGAAACTAAGAGTTGATCAGAGAGCTTACTGTTGGAAAGCTTCTGCGAGTGGAAATTTGCTAAACAAAAACCAAGACATCCGGTTCCCGATTAATGCACATCCACCTCCTGACCAAATACAATTTTCAACTGATCCCTCAAACCTTAGACTCACGAGTTGGAGTCATCGAGAAGCCCGTCGTAGACGTAAAACAACATACCGGCCTTCATATTCGCCAAATCTAGGACGTGCTAACTTCATGCTCAACTCTTGTTGATGGATCCTGCACATACAAAACACAAGGAAACATTACTTCCTCACATGCCCATCCGTTTTCCAACGAAGAGATACATGGAAAAGCAAACAAGTTAACTTTCAGAAAAAACCACATCCAAACGTGCGGAAATATAAGGCATCCTCTAAACCTACTAAGGTGACCAAGGTCAAGGAAAACTACCATGCCAAGACTTTCCATTTGATAGCCTCCGAATGTTTCAAGTCGGCCTCACTCCTTTGACTCATACCAAACAGTTCCCATATACCAAAACCTACGCTTCACTAATCATAGTCAAATACCAGCAAATCAATACAAGTTTGTCATGGACATCTTCGATACTCTTGACGATTCAAAGCAGAAAAAACCGGAAAGATATGCGAAAAAGTAAATGGTAAACAACATCAAAACTCACTTCCATACCAAATCTTTCCAAGAATTAGAATCCATCACTAGTACTGGTGCAGCCGTTGGGGCAGTAGCTGCTATGTTTGCGTGTCCTCCGGATGTGATCAGGACAAGGCTACGAGTTCATGGCTTCCCGCCTATACAGAAAGGGGGTGTCATTATCACAAGCTCGCAGAATATAGTTAAGACCAAAGGTTTCAGAGGAATGTACCGTGGTTTTTCACTTCCAGTACTGTCATTACTTCCAAACTGGGCAGTTTACTTCACATTTTATGAGCAACTAAAGGGTTTGCTTCAGTCACACCAGTCGTCAAAATACGCCGAGTCGTGTTTTCAACCCACACCGAAGCCTGCCACGAAAAGCAACAAGAACATTATTGACATATTATTAAAAGCTGGAAAAGTGCAGGATCCAAGAAGTCGCGAGTCGTGATTTCAATGCAAAGATCCACTGGGATAAGTACAACTTTCAGCATGTCATTAATCCATCCAAACTAGTTTAATTTGACATGATTAGGAGCTAGATGGAATAATTGCAGGTAATTTGCACTACTCAATATTTACTGCAGATCATTATAAAATAGGGAAGTTCATCATGGGTCCACATTTCAAAGTTCAAGTATGTACAAAGGCAAAGTGTACAAGAGAAAAACAATACTCAAGCAACTTTATCGGAAGGCACTTACCTATCCTCGTGAAGCTTCTGACTTAAGTTAATCAGACGCAATCAAGTCAAATTGTGGAAGGAATTCGTTGATAAATCATCAGCACCGCAGCAGTCATTACACAGCTACAAAAACAACAATGCTACAACCAATAATATAACCTATTGCAAAAATCTCACCATCCAAGGCTACCTCAAAACCAAACTCATGTCAAGTATACCCGAGTTGTCTCTAATTTCGAAACATTCGTCTCACTTCAAATTCACAATTAAGATGTACCTGCTGTACCAGTAAGAACTGGGTCAACGACTTCAGTCCACATCTTCGTCCGCACCCATCATTGTTGCCACCTGCACATGAAAGAGAGGAAAATAGTAAGTCCAAATACCTCCGTCCCCCTAATAGCCCACGTCACCGTTTAAATCCCATTCCGGCATAAAAATTGTGAAGAGGAAAGTCAGAAAACCTTACCTGAACTACTGAACCTGAGACTTTTGTTGCGGTTCCGTAATCATAGCTTCAAAGTGGCAGCAGAATTCTGGGTTATAAACACTGCAAGTACAAAAGAGAGGTCATTGCCATATTCGAAGAAACTCATAAGAATAAAAGATTTGGACAGGATCAAGAAATCCGACGGTATATTCAAATGTTCACGACATAGTCAAACATTTTGAATCAAGAAGAAGAGAAGTCGTTCACAGATTTTGTCAACAGAAAAGGAAAGGTTGAATGAGTTAGGCCTCAGAGTTTTTTTTCTTCTTTCCTTTGGATCAGAAAATTTTCCTCATCTTCAAATTAAGGATTGAGGGCAACATCGTAAAGACGCCGCCAACTTCAATTCTTTCCAATTGGGATTAATCTAAGATTTCAAATAATTTGATTGCAAGAGATCGTACCCAATTATTTCAGATCAAATCGTATCAAATCATGTTCAAGAGCAATTTCAAAAACTTCCCATCTTAAAACCAAATCACAATCATATCGTATCAGCATTCAAATCAGTTCAAAAACTTTCCCAAATTAAAAATCAAATCAGATCGTGGCATTTAACCAGAATCAATCAACAATACCAATTAAAACCTTCCAAAACCTCATCATTGGCCTTGGCTATAAAAGGGGGCTCATATTCCATAAAGAGACACACAAAAAAAAATCAACCGTGAAGTCACTCCATCATTCCACACAATGCCCAAAACCCTCTAAAAAAAATCAACCGAAAGTCACACAGAAACCTATAGATCAGAAGAACTCTGTTCATCATCATCTCTAAAACCCAAAAAAATCACGCCAATAGACGGAGCAAACATCAACAACACAAATCCATCAATTTCAATTTCAGAAAGAGGCAATCGCACAGACAAGAAGCAGATAAAGTACGCAAAAGGTAAAAGGGAGAAAGAACTCATCCTTGAAGTCGTTCGTGTCTACCCGTTCCATCTCCGGCGGCCGCATTTTTATGCTTTTGCTTTATTCAATAACTGTTGTAAATGTAATCGCATGAATATAATGAAATGGTGCTGGGAATCATGGGATTAGGGTAGATTTAGGATCTATGTTGTTTGATCGAGAGAGAAAAAAAGCGAAAGGGAGCATGAGAGAAGAAAAGAGAGTTCAAAAGCAGAGAGATAGAGAGAGCGAGTAGAGACGGTGGCGATTTAGGGTTTCAAACCCTTTTCCTTTTGAGAGAAGAGAGGATGACGAGAGAGAAGGGATAGAGAGGTGAGAGCTCCCGCGTTCGTTTTTCCTTTTCTCTTTTCTTTTGTTAAATTTAAAACCCTTTTTAAAATCTTTTATAACTAAATTTTTTTTTTTTTTAATAATTACAGTTAAAACTTTTTAATAATTAAATTAACAGAACTTTCTCTTTTATAATAATAATTAAGTTAACTTTTTTTATAATAATTAAGTCAAACCTTTTTATAATAATTAAATTTTAATCTTAAACCCCTTTTATAATAATTAATCTATTAAGACCTTTTTTAAGGATAATTAATTTAAAACCATTTTATAATATTGAAGTTCAACCTTTTTTATAATACTTAATTCAAAAACCTTTTATCAATAAACCTTAAAATCAAATCAACTCTTTTCTCAGTAAGTCAACTTGTTAGAATCCCCCTCGCGCTCGAGTGTGCATCGCTTGTATGTTTACTTATCTGATCTTATTTTCTTGCTTGATGTATGCCTATTTGATATACTGTTTAAACCTTTTCAAAACTTACTAAAAATCCTCGATCCAACGTCGAGCCAATTTTCTACCTATATAAGTCGATCGCCTTAGGTCATCGCATTCGACCTACCGATCACTGGACACAAGTCTAGCATCACTTTGCTAGCACCTTCGCCTAAATAACATTAAATTAACCGCATTAATATCTAAGGGAAAATCTCATGCATGATAACCATGTTATTGTGCATGGTGCACATCATTTGCATTGCATAATCGACACCCTTAAGATTACTAGACAACTCTAGGATAGACTTCCTAGGTTAGTCCCCCCACAATTTTGATTTTTTAATCAAACTTTAGCCTACCTAATTCTCCACACAAGAGAATTAGATGTTAATCATCTCAAAGAAAGGGACATGCAATCCCATACCCCACAAATACAAACATTTTCAAAGAACTGTGGCGGTTTTCTTAAGATGATGACTCATCTTCTTTCACTTACCCTTAAACCCTTAGCAAACAAATAATAATAATGGATAATATAAAATGAATCAAGAGGTTCCTGTAGAGTACTACAGATATCTAGGATGCTAACACCTTCCCTAGGTATAACCAACCCCCGAACTTAGAATCTTAAGTGCATTTGCATTGCATGGTGGGTATTCGGTCTTTCTCCCTTCCCTTGGATAAAATCAAAGACCGGTGGTGACATTAAAAATGTGATCCTAGTTAACAAATAACTATGGTATCCAATTTTCACCGCGACAGAAATGGCGACTTCACTGGGGACTCTCATAAGAGGGTTCCCCCTAACTTGAATCTTTTATTTTATCTGTTATATACTTGTTTTGCTGTTTGGAGGGATTCTTGAGTGGTGAGAGTCCTAGACCCGGACATGAGTGTAATTATAGGAGATGATATGGTCAAGGGTACTTTGACGGAGTCGATTCCCGAAAAGTCGAATTGAGAAAATCATCGCTCAGTTTAGGTTCTTTTGAAATTAATATTGTTTGAACGAGTCCATTCGTGAAAACGGTATTAACTTCGACCAAGAACCCTTAAGACTGAGGACCGTAGCACCTTTAACCCCACTTGGCCTTTTAGGATGTAGTGCGGTGACTATGCGGGAGTCTATTTCCAAATAGTTGTCACGCGATACTACACTCAGACGAGATTCTCTTGAGAATATTATTGACTAACCGAGTAATTTGGGAAGTCGATAATACTCGAAAGATGGGTCATAGACTCTGGGAACTTCTAGAACCCGTTCGGCAGGTACATTTGAAACCACGCTACCTTATGGGATGGGTAGACCTTGACTCCATTCATGCTCCTTTGAACCTAGGACCTTTTGTTTGGTTGTTTATGTGCCCTTTTGTTTGTGTGTTTGTGCATACATACATAAGCATCATTTTCATTCAAGTTCGTGGAATCTGAGTCTTTTATTTACATCGTAGGGTACCATGGACAATGAAAGAAGGAATACCGTGAAGTATACTTACAAGAGCTTTGATACGATTAATCTAAGGAGGTTTGAGACTCTGTTGGCTGATTCAGAAGGATTCCAAAGTAGGTATGGGGCACTATTGTCTTTATTAAAGGTGAGGGTTGATCAAGGACTTCTCTCCACCCTGCTTCAGTTTTATGATCCGCTCTATCATTGCTTTACCTTTCCTGACTACCAGCTGGTACCTACTCTCGAGGAATATTCTAGTTTGACTGGTTTACCTATTCTGGATAAGTCTCCTTTCCCCATTTTTGATAAGGATCCCAAGGAACAAGAGATTGCTAAGGCAATGCATTTGGAGTTAGTGGACATCCGAAAGAATATGACTACTAAAGGAGGGATTTCTGTTTTTCCTATGAAGATTTTGATGAAGAAAGCTCAACATTATGCCAAACGTTCAGACATGGCAGCATTTGAGGCTATCTTTGCTTTGATGATTTATGGTACCTTTCTGTTTCCCAACCTCAAAGACTTTGTGGATCTCAATGCTATTAAAATATTCATAAAGAGGAACCCAGTCCCTACTTTATTGGTAGAAGCTTATCACTCTATCCATCTGAAGCACGTCAAAGGAGGACAAATCACCTGTTGTGTACCCCTATTGTACAAGTGGTTTACTCAACACTTGCCCAAAGCCATCGCTTTCTGGGATCCTAATAAGGGCTGGTGGTCTAAGAAAATCATGGCCCTCAATCATTCTGACATCGTTTGGTATAATCATAGGTATGATGAAGTCGTAATCATCGATAGCTGCGGGGATTTCGGGAATGTGCCTCTTCTTGGCATACAAGGAGGAATTAATTATAATCCGGTCTTAGCCCGCCGTCAGCTGGGATACCTTTTGAAGGACAAACCCCTCGGTATTCATACAGAAGGGATCTTTTTCAAAGAACATGAAGAGCAGGAAGGGTTGAAGAATGAGATTTTAAAGGCTTGGAGGGACAAGAGCAAGAAGGATAGGAATGCCATGGGGAAGCGTAACTGTGTCTCTTTAGACCCTTATCTACAATGGGTGAGAAGGAGAGCCATCGAGCTTAGGATGCCCTACGACCGCCAAGAACCTATGGTCCTGAACGAAGAGCCTGTCTTCATCTTTGCATCTGAAACAGAGGAATTAAAGATTGCATTAAGGAAAGCTCAAAAAATAGGGAATGCTTGGAAGGATAAGTATGAAGTGGTTGTGGAAGAGAACGAAGCGCTTCAGAGGTGACTAAAAGCAAAGAGTGAGGAAGTTATCTCCTACAAAAAAAGGAAGTTACAAGAAGACCCAAGTTCCTAAAATTCTGAGTCTACTTCGTGGGAGTCGATAATAGATGAGCTGATTCTCGAGAAGTCCCGTATGGAAGAGGAAATTAAGAAGTACAAGCTGAGATTATTGGGGGAGTCTCCTTAGGCCTTTTATTAGCTTTTATTTAATTATCGTTAAAAGCTCTTGTGAGAATACCAACGGTTGTAACGTTTTCATTATGAGTTTTTAATTCCCGTTTCTCTTATTTGTAACAGTTTTTTATGATTAATAAAATTTGTGTCCTTTGGTATTCTATGACGACTATAAGTGCTCAAATTCCATGAACTTTTGCATCTCATCTGCATTGGCTTTCTCTTTTTTGTTTTTCTTCAAGGAACTCAAAGCTTGTTTGTTTTTAGATATCGTAAAATGGATTATGGAAGGAAAGGAGCTTTGCCATACACCTTCAGGGCCTTTAATGTGGAACAATTAAGGGAACTAGGAGGTCAGATAAAGGATCCAGAGGCCTTCGCTGCAAAGCATGGACAGATTCTCTCTTTATTGCAGGTACAAGTAGCTGCTGGTCTATTGGAGACACTGGTTCAACTCTATCATGTAATCTACCACTGCTTCATCTTTCGAGATTTCCAGTTGATGCCCACATTGGAGGAGTATTCCGCTTTATTGGGAGTTCCCGTCAAAGACTCACCTCCGTTCTACGGTGGAGAAGGAAGACTCAGTCAAGAAAACATCGCAAGAGTGACTCGCATCAAGCTGTTGGAGATCCAGACTCACATGATGGTCAAGGGAGGAATCGACGGCTTGCCTGCTTAATTTTTTTTCGAGAAAGCTCGAGAATTCGCCGACAAAGGAAGTACCAGAGCTTTTGCGAACCTGTTCGCGTTGCTAGTTTATGGCTTATTCTTGTTTCCAAGTGTTGAGAATTTCGTCGATGTCCACGCGATCAGGATCTTCATGCTCAACAATCCTGTTCCAACACTATTGGTTGATGCCTACCACTCGATTCATTCAAAGATTCTGAAAGGAGAAGGTCAGATCATTTGCTGCACTGCTATCCTCTATAGGTGGTTTATTTCGCACCTACCGAGGTCTACGGCCTTTTGGGATATAAAAGATGGTTCTGAATGGCCTGTTAAACTCATGGCTCTCACTCACTCGGACATTGTTTGGCATGATCCAATGTACGGAGGAATTCCCATGATTCACAGCTGTGGAGATTTTTCCAATGTGCCTCTCCTTAGCACAAAAGGATGCACTAGTTACAATCCGGTTCTCGCTCGTCTCCAGCTTGGACATCCGATGAATGAAATACCTGATCCGGAGAACCTAAAACGAATCTTCCTCTATGATGGAGAGGACCTTCAGTTGAAGACTCAGATTATGTTTGCTTGGCGTCGTATCAACAGACAAGGGATGACTGTGACAACAAACCCTGATTGCACAGTAACGGAATCTTGCCTGGAGTGGTCACGCAAACGAGCTCTCACACTGACAATGCCGTATCCTCGACCCAAGCCTCCCGTGGTGGAATCAAATGAAGTATCAAGGTTGAAGGCAGAAGTAGAGAAGCTGACCCTGGACAAGTTTATATTGCAGGAACGGATTGACAGGTTGATGGAAGAACTCTGTGAAAGAAAGGGAGCATCATCCAGTGGATCGAAGCCCTAGTTCCCTTTGTATTATGTTTTGTTAAAGCCCTGAAAGTGTATCGTTGTCATGAAATTTTAAATTTTAAATAAAATAATTTTCCAATTACGATACTTAAAATACGCTTTTGAGTTCTTTGAAGTGCATGCTGCATCATTCGCATTTGCATTTGCATTCCCTTTGCATTCCAGGTTCTCATTCGTGTTTCCCTTCTTTGTCAAACATCTTCGATACGATACCCAGGCCAATAAAAGAGAAAAGAATGGACAACATGGAGTAGGAAAATTGCGAACTCCGCAAGGAAGTGGCTACTTTAAGGGCTGGCGTGGAGAGGCTCTCTGCTTTGGTTGAAACTCTGATTGCTGCCCGAAGTCAACCTTCTCCTCATGTCTCTCAGACTCCATTTCAAAGGACCAGGATTTCCGAAGTCATGCCAATACTCACTTTTACGGTTCCCAATAACATTCCTAATAGCTCTAAGGATCCCAGGGAGAGCCTGCTCAAAAGAAAGGAGCAAGAAGTAAGCGTTGTGCATCACGACCGATCTAGAAAAAGGTATCAGCGACCTCAACATGTTGCTGCTACATCTCATGTCATCAATAATCAGAACCGCGTTCAAAGACAGTTTGATCCGATTCCAATGACCTATGCAAAATTGTATCCGCACTTGATACAAAGGAATCTGGTGCAGACACGAGCTCCGCCACCCATCCCGGAAGATCTCCCGTGGTGGTATAAGCCTGAAGCTCGTTGTGCTTTCCATCGAGGTGCGCCTGGACACGACATCGAGGATTGTTTTCCTTTGAAGCACGAAGTACAAAAGCTAATGCGAAGTGGCGTTTTGTTTTTTGAGGCTCTAGACCTGGTGCGAAAGCCTTAAGCTCAGACCGAGACGAACTCCTCAAAGCTTCAGTTCATTTATTACTTTTCGTGTGTGGTGTTTTTATTTGTTAATGCATTTGTTATTTGCGTGTAAGAACTTGTTATTTTGAATAATTGATGCAATGAATAATGTTTGTCTTGAAGAAATTCATTCGTTTCACTCCTTTTAAATGTTTTTTTCTATTTTATAATGCCAATGTTGCCCAATCTTTTGCTTTGGCAGAGAATTGAATGGAGGATGATGAAATCAAACGCGAGATCTCTTGTGGTATGCTTTTGAATAAAACTCTGCTAGTGATATAAGGCATTGTTTCAAAATCCTAAACACCGAAGATATAAGGAGATAAACCCTCGTTAACCCTTTTGAGCCTTTGAAGTAGTAGTTTTCTTCTACAGATCAAAAACCCTTATTCTTAACCTGGGGCAGGGTAATAAAAAAAATGGAGTTAAAATATCACGAAGGTTGGGTGGGCACAAACAAACTTTGAGCCTTATATCCTTTGTTTCTTAAACCGTGAACCAATCCCTAATACAACCCTCAAAAGACCTTGGTGAAGCAGGGTTTATGTCAAAAACATACTCATTGAGATATCGTTTCCTGACTCTTATGAGCTATGCTCAAATTCGTGTTGGCATTATAAAATCCATAATTCAACCACCAAAACTTTTTAAAAATTTTCAAGACGAACCTACGTTGCATTATCAGTTTCAGGATTAACATTTTCTACGTACTGACATTGCTTGACATCATAGAAGCTAGCATACGAACATCAGCAATGAGCTAGATATTTTGAGATTTGAAGCTCTGATGAGTAGATGGCAGATCACTTCAAAGATGACTGTACCTAGGGGAACGATACCTGAAGACCTTACTGAGCAGGGGCAAGTCGTTTCCTAGTTGTTTCTTCACAGTCCGACCTCAAGGAACAAAGTTTGAAGACTCAGAATACCGTCAATCTGGGGCAGTTACGTCGAGATTTGGTAAATCTCTCAAAGAATTTAAAGACTCAGTTATAGAGCACCGTCAATCTGGGGCAGTTACCTCGAGATTTGATAAATCTCTCCAAGAGTTGGAAGGCATTGGAACAACGGAATGCCAAGTTTTCTGTAAAATCCTCTTGGAATGACTTATTCTCATAAACCAAGTGATCTGGAGCGTTTCGAGAAGTGAAGATTACTTTTCCCCACTCACAACAATTGTTGTTCCAAATGACGACTACTATGCCGAGTTACATCAGTCTCACGACTTTATTCAGTCGTGCCTCAAAGAATTTCTATCCCAGGTAATGTGGCAACTCCCCAGTAAGTTACTTCAGGTAGTCGCGACTATTCCCCGGTGAACTTCTTCGGTTTCGACCTTCCCCGACGAAGCGAGTGTTTATTTCACTCCTCATTAGACTATACCAACCTTCTCCAGCGAAGGCGGATGTTTATTTCATCCTCTCGAAGTTTTATCTTCGATATCTTCAACCGCTATATTGTTGTCCTCGAGTTTCCCCGATGAAGTGGGTATTCATTTTATCCAGTTACAACTTTTACTCAGGCTACTTCAGCTCACAGCGGATATTTATTTTATCCCCTGTGAAGCCTCTTCGATCATGAATTTGATTCGTTCCCAGTGAATCTTTCTCATCCCCAGTAGAATCACAAGGTTCATCTTGACAATCCTAAGTGAAGTCACGATGTTCATCCCCAAGTGGAGTGCTCTCCTTCCCCCGGAGAAGTTTAAAGCTTTGAAGTGGGACATGTTCCCATGTACGGTTTTTCCATTCATCCCTAGTGATGCTTCTTATATTGCAAAGATTGGCCGAGTATCCGTATCGAGATGCTTGTTTTCGTCTCCCGTTGTTGTTTTGTCAGCATAAGCATAAGCATATCATGGCATCCTTGCATGTAGATTCATGGCATGTGCGCATTCTTTTTGCATCTTGCGTTTTGTGTTGTTTGTTTTGTTCTGTCACTTTGGCCACGGTTATCCCAAGTGATCTGGGTTTGTCTGCTCCCTCCAAGTAGAGTCGTCAGCCCTAGGCAGAAAAAGCACATACTTTCCAATTCCCCACTGAGTTCGATCCGCGTGGAAGATGGTTGCTTTAGCTTTCTTTTCCATTTTTTGGATAAAGATAAACTCATTGAGTTCAATCCCCAATGGATGGAGTCCTTGTTTGACCGTTTCTCTCCAGTTATTTCCTGGATTGAACTTTGGTCCCTGACAATCACAATTGTGGATATCTCTGAGATATTGAATTCGGATTAAGCGTGCATTTATTTTGCACTTTGTCTCCCCAAGAAGATTTTATTTAAAGATCTCTATGGAAACATAAATGATTTCTCTAACAATGACTACTACATTTTCAAGGGACTTACACCCAGACAACAAGTAACAACTCTTTATTTGAGCAGTTTGGTTATCAAGATTTCTACGACAAATGGCAGTCTCCTCAAGACAGTTTGTCTATCCCCAGCAAATTATCAAGATTTTCAATTTATTCTCCGACAGATGTTGTCTCCCCGGAAATCCGTCAGAGAAACTTATTGAAGACTTTACAGGCATTCTCTTTATTTGAGAATTCCCGTCGCAAGAATTCTATTTACTTCACTGAAATTTCAACTACAGCAATATTGCTCTACGGTGGTTGTCTCCAGTGAATCTACTATTCAAGTTACTCCCACCAGATGATATCTCTTTGAAGAGGGTGGGAAATTCAAGACTTTGTTTGAGGAAGACGACCTCGCAACACTTATTTTCAAGACCTGCCTGTGGCATACAACTGTGGGGCATGGGAAAGTATTTACTCTTCCTGAACGGAACATTCAAAGAAGCTGAATCATCATCTTGATCGTTGAAGCTTACTCTAGTCTATTACCTGACTTAGGCTATCATAGGATAGTAGGTAATACATCTGCATTTTGGGTCAGATGCCTCGCTTAGGCTACCGTGGTGGTAGTAGGTCATCTTTCCTTCTTGTGTTTACCTGGCTTAGGCTATCACATGCTTGATAGTAGGTAACACACCCTTCTTTGGTCAGATGCCTCGCTTAGGCTACCGTGGTGGTAGTAGGTCATCTTTCCTTTTGTGGTTACCTAGCTTAGGCTATCATATGCATGATAGTAGGTGACACACCTTATTTTGGGTCAGATGCCTCGCTTAGGCTACCGTGGTGGTAGTAGGTCATCTTTCCTTCTTGTGTTTACCTGGTTTAGGCTATCATATGCTTAATAGTAGGTAGCACACCTTTTGGGTTGGACGCCTTTGCTCAGGCTGCCACAAGTTGGCAGTAGGTGATCCTTCTTTTCCAGTCTATTACCTGGCTTAGGCTATCACGGGATAGTAGGTAATACGTTTGCATTTTGGGTCAGATGCCTCGCTTAGGCTACCATGGTGGTAGTAGGTCATCTTTCCTTCTTGTGTTTACCTGGCTTAGGCTATCATACGCTTGATAGTAGGTGACACACTTTTTGGTCAGACGCCTTTGCTCAGGCTGCCACAAGTTGGCAGTAGGTGATCCGTCTTCCCTAGTTTATTACCTCCGCTTAGGCTATCGTGTGGGATAGTAGGTAATACTCGCCCTTTTATTGCAACTGGATACCTTTGCTTAAGCTACCAGCTGTTGGTAGTAAGTTATCCCTCTTTTCAGGTTTTTGCCTTATGCTTAAGCTACCCTGTGATTGTCGGTTGGTAGTCTCTTTTCCCCCAGTGGAGTTGGATCTTTCCCCGTGGAGTTTTGTCTCGCTGAGTTGCCCTCGTCGGGTCTTTCTTTCTTTGTGTCTTAACATCAGTTATCCCCTGTGACATCATTTCCTCACATGACCCTTGCCTTGCATAGCATATCATTTTCATACCATATCATGTGTATTTGGCGGCATCTTAGGGCCAAAAATTTTGTGCATGTTTGTATTTAAGTCTCACCTATTTCGTCGAGACGAAGATTTCGATCTCCATATCTCCGAATAGGAGAAACTTAAATAGGGGCATCTGTTGCACCCTAATTTTTGACCCTAAGATCCCTTGTTTTTTGCATAACATATTAGGTCAGTCATTCGTGCATAACTAACCGCTTTATCTCGTTTTTGTCTGCTCGCTTCATTTATGAGTACAGGTACTGCTGCGGAGAATTCAAGAATTTTGAAGGTTGTGCTGTGAGTGTGTGTGGAATGTTCTTGGGCCTTGGTAAATGTGTGTGGATTCCTATGAGGATGAGTGCCTCCGTCTTCCGATCCCTAAACCATCACCAAGCCTTTTTCCCCCTCAAGGCTCTCCATTTTTTTTCCTCCCACAAAATACCCTCTGATATGGAATTTGGCCCCTGAAGGTTAGTCATTGGTTGTGCGATGGCATTCCCCCCCTTGTAAGCTACTCAAGTTTAAGAGATGTTTGTTTGCTCTACTGGTGGTTCATCAAAGAAGGTTCAATTTGGAAGGAATTAGAAGTTGGAATCCAAAGTATGAGTTCAAGTCCGTGCTATTCAAGTTATAAGTTTCATTTGTCAAGAGAAGTGCGCGGTATTTAATTCCAAAAATGCAAAATACGAAGATCTCACATGTGCTAAGAGTCCCTTACAATTCAAAGCTCACTTCAAAGTACAATCTAGGTCATCAAGAATTTTCAAATTGTGAAGACTTACAAGATCAAAGTCCAAATGCCAAAGATTCACAATCCATTATGAGTTCAAGATTAGTACAAGATGCTAAGATTTGTGGTGCACTTACGTTAATTTAGACTTTTGTTCTTATTACTTGAAATGATGAGAAGTAGGCCGTGAAGGGCTCAGTGGGAAGAGAAACGGATTATTTTATGAGTAGCTCACATACACGATAATTCATATGAAGGAATCAAAGTCATTAGCATACAAATAAGAATAAGCTCTTAGAGTGAAAGAGAGTGAGAAGGTTGTAGATATAAAGTCTGCTGCTTATGTTCTAAAGTAACCAAGCTTCACGTGCCAAGATTACATTATGAGTCAGAAATTATTACGTTAAAAAAAAGCTACTTTAGACCTACAGTCGACCAAGTCAACTCTACCCATCATGCACTTTCCAAGTTGCTTCACACTACTCAAGACTCCCTGCGGACCCATGAAGCCTCGCCAACCGATTTCACACCTGCTACGTTAACCTGCTTAGTCAGCATGGGCTTGGTACAAAACTCCTGGTCTCCCTTTCCAAATACCTTGAGGATGAGCATCATAAATTGAAGTTTTCCCTTGAAGCTATCCCTGAATAGAATAACTGCAAAGGATTAGAGTTCATAATCATATGAAGACAGAAAAGGCTCTCTCGATTTTAAAGGTGTCGTCAGAAACTAAGAGTTGATCAGAGAGCTTACTGTTGGAAAGCTTCTGCGAGTGGAAATTTGCTAAACAAAAACCAAGACATCCGGTTCCCGATTAATGCACATCCACCTCCTGACCAAATACAATTTTCAACTGATCCCTCAAACCTTAGACTCACGAGTTGGAGTCATCGAGAAGCCCGTCGTAGACGTAAAACAACATACCGGCCTTCATATTCGCCAAATCTAGGACGTGCTAACTTCATGCTCAACTCTTGTTGATGGATCCTGCACATACAAAACACAAGGAAACATTACTTCCTCACATGCCCATCCGTTTTCCAACGAAGAGATACATGGAAAACCAAACAAGTTAACTTTCAGAAAAAACCACATCCAAACGTGCGGAAATATAAGGCATCCTCTAAACCTAATAAGGTAACCAAGGTCAAGGAAAACTACCATGCCAAGACTTTCCATTTGATAGCCTCCAAATGTTTCAAGTCGGCCTCACTCCTTTGACTCATACCAAACAGTTCCCATATACCAAAACCTACGCTTCACTAATCATAGTCAAATACCAGCAAATCAATACAAGTTTGTCATGGACATCTTCGATACTCTTGACGAATCAAAGCACACAAAACCGGAAAGATATGCGAAAAAGTAAATGGTAAACAGCATCAAAACTCACTTCCATACCAAATCTTTCCAAGAATTAGAATCCATCACTAGCACTGGTGCAGCCGTTGGGGCAGTAGCTGCTATGTTTGCGTGTCCTCCGGATGTGATCAGGACAAGGCTACGAGTTCATGGCTTCCCGTCTGTACAGAAAGGGGGTGTCATTATCACAAGCTCGCAGAATATAGTTAAGACCAAAGGTTTCAGAGGAACGTACCGTGGTTTTTCACCTCCAGTACTGTCATTACTTCCAAATTGGGCAGTTTACTTCACATTTTATGAGCAACTAAAGGGTTTGCTTCAGTCACACCAGTCGTCAAAATACGCCGAGTCGTGTTTTCAACCCACACCGAAGCCTGCCACGAAAAGCAACAAGAACATTATTGACATATTATTAAAAGCTGTAAAAGTGCAGGATCCAAGAAGTCACGAGTCACGATTTCAATGCAAAGATCCACTAGGATAAGTACAACTTTCAGCATGTCATTAATCCATCCAAACTAGTTTAATTTGACATGATTAGGAGCTAGATGGAATAATTGCAGGTAATTTGCACTACTCAATATTTACTGCAGATCATTATAAAACAGGGAAGTTCATCATGGGTCCACATTTCAAAGTTCAAGTATGTACAAAGGCAAAGTGTACAAGAGAAAAACAATACTCAAGCAACTTTATCGGAAGGCACTTACCTATCCTCGTGAAGCTTCTGACTTAAGTTAATCAGACGCAATCAAGTCAAATTGTGGAAGGAATTCGTTGATAAATCATCAGCACCGCAGCAGTCATTACACAGCTACAAAAACAACAATGCTACAGCCAATAATATAACCTATTGCAAAAAACTCACCATCCAAGGCTACCTCAAAACCAAACTCATATCAAGTATACCCGAGTTGTCTCTGATTTCGAAACATTCGTCTCACTTTAAATTCACAATTAAGATGCACCTGCTATACCAGTAAGAACTGGGTCAACGACTTCAGTCCACATCTTCGTCCGCACCCATCATTGTTGCCACCTACACATGAAAGAGAGGAAAATAGTAAGTCCAAATACCTCTATCCCCCTAATAGCCCACGTCACCGTTTAAATCCCATTCCGGCATAAAAATTGTGAAGAGGAAAGTCAGAAAACCTTACATGAACTACTGAACCTGAGACTTTTGTTGCGGTTCCGTAATCATAGCTTCAAAGTGGCCGCAGAATTCTGGGTTATAAACACTGCAAGTACAAAAGAGAGGTCATTGCCATATTCGAAGAAACTCATAAGAATAAAAGATTTGGATAGGATCAAGAAATCCGACGGTATATTCAAATGTTCATGACATAGTCAAACATTTTGAATCAAGAAGAAGAGAAGTCGTTCACAGATTTTGTCAACAAAAAAGGAAAGGTTGAATGAGTTAGGCCTCAGAGTTTTTTTTCTTCTTTCCTTTGGATCAGAAAATTTTCCTCATCTTCAAATTAAGGATTGAGGGCAACATCGTAAAGATGCCGCCAACTTCAATTCTTTCCAATTGGGATTAATCTAAGATTTCAAATCATTTGATTGCAAGAGATCGTACCCAATTATTTCAGATCAAATCGTATCAAATCATGTTCAAGAGCAATTTCAAAAACTTCCCATCTTAAAACCAAATCACAATCATATCGTATCAGCATTCAAATCAGTTTAAACACTTTCCCAAATTAAAAATCAAATCAGATCGTGTCATTTAACCAGAATCAATCATCAATACCAATTAAAACCTTCTAAAACCTCATCATTGGCCTTGGCTATAAAAGGGGGCTCATATTCCATCAAGAGACACACACAAAAAAATCAACCGTGTAGTCACTCCATCATTCCACACAATGCCCAAAACCCTCTAAAAAAAATCAACCGAAAGTCACACAGAAACCTATAGATCAGAAGAACTCTGTTCATCATCATCTCTAAAACCCAAAAAAATCACGCCAATAGACGGAGCAAACATCAACAACACAAATCCATCAATTTCAATTTCAGAAAGAGGCAATCGCACAGACAAGAAGCAGATAAAGTACGCAAAAGGTAAAAGGGAGAAAGAACTCATCCTTGAAGCCGTTCGTGTCTACCCGTTCCATCTCCGACGGCCGCATTTTTATGCTTTTGCTTTATTCAATAACTGTTGTAAATGTAATCGCATGAATATAATGAAATGGGGTTGGGAATCATGGGATTAGGGTAGATTTAGGATCTCTGTTGTTTGATCGAGAGAGAAAAAAAGCGAACGGGAGCATGAGAGAAGAAAAGAGAGTTCGAAAGCAGAGAGATAGAGAGAGCGAGTAGAGACGGTGGCGATTTAGGGTTTCAAACCCTTTTCCTTTTGAGAGAAGAGAGGATGACGAGAGAGAAGGGATAGAGAGGTGAGAGCTCCCGCGTTCGTTTTTCCTTTTCTCTTTTCTTTTGTTAAATTTAAAACCCTTTTTAAAATCTTTTATAACTAAATTTTTTTTTTTTTTGATAATTACAGTTAAAACTTTTTAATAATTAAATTAACAGAACTTTCTCTTTTATAATAATAATTAAGTTAACTTTTTTTATAATAATTAAGTCAAACCTTTTTATAATAATTAAATTTTAATCTTAAACCCCTTTTATAATAATTAATCTATTAAGACCTTTTTTAAGGATAATTAATTTAAAACCATTTTATAATATTGAAGTTCAACCTTTTTTATAATACTTAATTCAAAAACCTTTTATCAATAAACCTTAAAATCAAATCAACTCTTTTCTCAGTAAGTCAACTCGTTAGAATCCCCCTCGCGCTCGAGTGTGCATCGCTTGTATGTTTACTTATCTGATCTTATTTTCTTGCTTGATGTATGCCTATTTGATATACTGTTTAAACCTTTTCAAAACTTACTAAAAATCCTCGATCCAACGTCGAGCCAATTTTCTACCTATATAAGTCGATCGCCTTAGGGCATCGCATTCGACCTACTGATCACTAGACACAAGTCTAGCATCACTTTGCTAGCACCTTCGCCTAAATAACATTAAATTAACCGCATTAATATCCAAGGGAAAATCCCATGAATGATAACCATGTTATTGTGCATGGTGCACATCATTTGCATTGCATAATCGACACCCTTAAGATTACTAGACAACTCTAGGATAGACTTCCTAGGTTAGTCCCCCCACAATTTTGATTTTTTAATCAAACTTTAGCCTACCTAATTCTCCACACAAGAGAATTAGATGTTAATCATCTCAAAGAAAGGGACATGCAATCCCATACCCCACAAATGCAAACATTTTCAAAGAACTGTGGCGGTTTTCTTAAGATGATGACTCATCTTCTTTCACTTACCCTTAAACCCTTAGCAAACAAATAATAATAACGGATAATATAAAATGAATCAAGTGGTTCCTGTAGAGTACTACAGATATCTAGGATGCTAACACCTTCCCTAGGTATAACCAACCCCCGAACTTAGAATCTTAAGTGCATTTGCATTGCATGGTGGGTATTTGGTCTTTCTCCCTTCCCTTGGATAAAATCAAAGACCGGTGGTGACATTAAAAATGCGATCCTAGTTAACAAATAACTATGGTATCCAATTTTCACCGCGACAGGAAGGTGCCAGACTTTGTGATTCACCGAGGAGTTCGCCGCCAATGGGTTGCCGTCGAGGTTCCACAGGTCGTTCACCAGTCAAAGTAATTGCCGTCTTTTAACCTGTCACCCTGCCCAGGTGGAACGTATGTTTTGATAGGGCTCACTTTCTGTTAATTTCCCTCTTCGCTTTGCCCAAAGCGATAAAGTTTTGTTTTATAGGGCTGTAGTTTCAAGAGTCGACTTGTTCATAAATAAAAAATGTCGTTCTGTAATTTCCACATTAATTGTTGTTTTCTCTTTTCGCTTTTCTCAGAAAATGGTAATCCTAAAAAACAATTCAATAATAAAAACTAGCAGTAAAAGAAATACACTGCACGCACTCTTGCATTTTCTCTATCTCTTCTAAACACAAATCATCACGTCATGCAGATTGCTTGTTTTAAACCCCGTTGAAACATACGATCCAATGTCTTCTCCCGACTTTGAGTTCCCAGTATTCGAGGCTGAAGAAGAAAATGATGACAAAATTCCAGAAGAGATCTCCCGACTACTCAGACAAGAGGAAAGGTCCATTGAACCTCACAAAGAGTTGCTAGAAACAGCCAACTTGGGTTCAGAGCAAGAGAGAAAAGAAATCAGGATTGGGGCACTGCTCGGTCCAACTGCCAGAGAGGGTTTGATAAAGCTTCTCAAAGAGTTTCCCGATGTATTCGCTTGGCCCTATCAGGATATGCCAGGGCTGGATACCAGTATCATGGAACATCATTTACCGTTAAGATCAGAATGTCCGCCAGTAAAGTAGAGGTTGAGACGCACTCACCCGGACATGGCCATCAAAATCAAAGAGGAGGTACAGAAACAGATTGACGCAGGTTTCCTCGCCACATCAGAGTATCCTCGATGGTTAGCTAACATCGTACCCATTCCCAGAAAGGACGGAAAAGTCAGAATGTGTGTCGACTACAGAGACCTGAACAAGGCTAGTCCAAAGGACGACTTTCCTTTACCACACATTGACATGCTGGTAGACAGTACCGCAAAGTTCAAAGTCTTCTCCTTCATGGATGGATTCTCGGGCAATAATCAAATCAAAATGGCGCCGAAAGACATGGAGAAAACTTCGTTCATCACCCTATGGGGCACCTTTTGTTACAAGGTAATGTCGTTTGGTTTGAAGAACGCCGGGGCAACCTATCAAAGGGCCATGAGTACTCTGTTTCATGACATGATACACAAGAAATCAAGGTATATGTTGATTATATGATTGCAAAATCAAAAACATAGAGTGAGCACATTGAACATCTGTCAAAATTGTTCGAACATCTAAGAAAATTCAAGCTCCGCTTGAATCCTAACAAGTGCACCTTCGGTGTCCGTTCTGGGAAACTACTAGGGTTCATCGTCAGCCAGAAAGGAATTGAGGTTGATCCTGACAAGGTCAAGGCCATTCAAGAAATGCCTTCTCCGAAAACTGAAAAACAAGTCAGAGGATTCCTGGGACATCTGAATTACTTTTCCAGATTCATATTCCTCATAATCGCGACATGCGCGCCGATCTTCAAACTGCTCAAGAAGATACAATCATTTCTTACTGATCCTCGGGGCAAATGGACTCCAAATTATGATGGCCCCTATGTGGTCACGAAAGCTTTCTCAGGCGGCGCCTTAAGACTTGCAACCATGGACGGAGAGGAATTTGCCTACCCCACGAATGTTGATGTAGTCAAGAAATACTTCGCCTATAAAAAAAAGAAAAAAGTCTCGGTGGATTGAAAACCCGAAAGGGCGGTCTAGGCAAAAATAAGAGACATGAAAAAAAGAAAAAAAAATCATCCCGTTGGATTGGAAACATCAAAGTACAATCCAGGAAAAAATTAGGGATAATGGCAAGTAACTATGTTCAACAGAGGCAAGTCCCTCAGCAGCAGCAGTTATATCATCCGTCACAAAATTCCAGTCAAGGTCATCTTCGACAGAAGCTCAGGATGTCCCGAATTCAAAGTTGGTAGAAGGATAACGGTCGTTATGTTTCAACGTAGCCCTTTTCCCTGTAAATTACCATTTTCTAACTTTGTATATACTCTCTGGAACCACGCATTTGGCTGATCTCCATCTTATCAATAAAATTTGAGCCTTTGTGCTTTTGTTTGTAATTCTTATTTGTTTTAGCTTTACAGAACGACATTTTAATATGATTAACGATTCTTGAAATAAAACAAAATGAATTTACTTGCTAAAACTTTTTCTGCTTTTAAAATAAAGATGGCAATTTCTTTTGACTGTTGAACATCAGAAGAACATCGGTCGCTTCTCCAGAAGTAATCGAACCTCGAAGTGTAGAATCAAAGTACTCCTTCTAAACCAGTACGCCTGAATGAAGGATCAGTTGTGTCAGAGACCATTTCCCATCTGATACCCCTCGGCCAAGTTCTCATCTCCTAAGCCCGACCAACATAGCTCCCAACAGGGACTATCTCTCCTAAGCAAGGTGGAATTGCTATCTTGAACCAGCGATACTTTTTCGCCCCGCGAAGGCCAAGTATCCAGTCATGTTCATCTTTTAGTTTGTGTGTCGCGTCAGTTTTGTCAGCATATACATACATACATCATGCATTATCAATTTGCATTCACATTTCATATTGCATCACTATCACTCCAGTCGGTCTAGTCCCCTAGTGATAAAAGTCCTCTCAATCGAGTTGTCAGTTCTTTCCTCGTCAGGAAGGGTTGCTTCTGAACAATCTCGCCTCCATTTTATTTCTGGAATGAAGTTGGCCCTTGACCACTTTGATAATTTGAACCTCTGAAAAGCCAGAGAAAATGTTCAACAAACATCACTCTTCGCCATTAAAGATGATATCCTTGCTTTCCCGGATTAAGGAAAATCCACAAAGAAAGCCTCGTAATCAGAGATTCGGCAGCATGTCAGTTTCGCTCCGAAAAAACCACTGATGAAAAGGTCATCGGCACCTCAAAATTGGACCCCCCTCATATGGCATTTCTCTGGGAAGATCCCGAGAAAAGTATGATGTAAGATCCCACGCAGAAGCAGCCTCTCAAGAGACTCGCTTTCCCCAGTAGAAACAAATTGAGTCTCCAACAGAGAAGTTTGTGCAACTCTACAACTCAGACAAATGGGTTCCCCAGCAAGTCTGACATCAAAAGTTTTTCCGTCAAATGGCATCTCCCCAGGAAAATTCGGCGAGAAGTTTGAGGAAAACTGCTATGCATAGTGTCCCTTGTCAAGAAAGTTTATTGACAAAAGAAACTAAGACCAGTTCCTTGGTAGGAAACCAGGATCGAGGGGAAGTTTATTTCAGAAACTAAGACCAGTTCCTTGGTAGGAAACCAGGATCGAGGGGAAGTTCAAAAATCAGAAACTAAGACCCGTTCCTTGGTAGGAAACCGGGATCGAGGGGAAGTTTGTTCCGCAACTTAGACCAGTTCCTTGGTAGGAAACCAGGATCGAGGGGAAGTTTACCTTTTCTAAGCATCATTGCTTAGCAAAATAAGATGAATGCGCAAAAATGCCATTCATAGCCGTCAAAATTTTGGATATTCCGATATTTAATCCTCTTGCACCCCGAATGCCCGAATACCTTCGTCATTCACACCTTCGGGTCCAAGAAGATTAAATAGGGGCATCTGTCATACCCCAAATTTTGACCACTAAGATTTCCCATCATTGTGAAAATCATCATCACAATATGGGGGAACCATCTTGCCTCATTAGTCTCCCCAAAGATGGGTGAGCATCCACTGCAATCAAATTTAGGGTTTATAGCCCTCTCAGAGCTTTAGACAAATGATCAATCAAGGAATGACATGATCTTCCACTTGTATAACCTCTCAAGTAACTACAAAGAATCAAAAGGACTCCCACTCCAAGGATTAAGCACAAAGCTGCTCCCTTCTAGGTGGATCAAGCCTCAAGATTGCCAGTATCACCAAATTAGGGTTTTGGTCGATCAGGGCCTCCAAAGGGAAATTTTCCTCTGGGCATGAGCCAGGGATCCAAAACACAACCTAATATACTCCATGGAACCTCATGGACCCAACCATCAAGTCAATTTTGCCTCAGGGGATGCATTCATCAAAAATCAGGAATTAGGGTTTCTTGACCTAATTCACCCCTATGTTGACTTTTAGGGCAAATCATGAGCCAAGACCTCAAGATAGGGTTTGAGGGTCTCTAATGAACTATATTAATCCATTTGGAACAATGGATTAATCCAAGAAGTTTGAGCAACAAGTCTAAATTTCATCTGCACCACAAATAGGGTTTCGCGGGAAAAATCAACTGTAACTTTGACTTTTGACCTGGACATGCTCCCAAATCCTAAGACATGATTCAATATACCCTATGACACCCATGAAACATGTCCATCAAGTTTGATTTAGGTCAAGGACATGATTTCCTGAGGAATTGCACAGTTTGGAATTCATCTGATAAAAAGTCAACTGTGCACAAAAGTCAACTTTGACTTTTTGAGATTTTTCACCAAAATGGATTTTTAACCCTAAAATGATGTTAATGTATGAATTGAATCATCATTCATCAAGAAAAATCAAAGAATGTGGGATAACTTATAAAAGGGGTAACCATAAAAACTTAGAAAATTTTCTAAGTTATGGAAAAAGAGACATTAATGTGCCAACTTTGGAGGACCATAACTCCTAAACCACAAGGCCATTGTTCCCCATTCAAAGCTTGATTTGTAGATCACATTGCCCTCTACAAAAGCTTCATACTGGCCTATGTCCAAATTCCTCATGGATTTTGAGTGATGGAGTGATCAAAATCAAGAAAAGTCACTTTGTTCCAACACTTAGTGAAAATTTCACTAAGTCAGAATTTGCCTTACTTTTTTCCAAATGCAGGGGGATTTTGCACTTGGATTCAAAAGAGATCAAAACCAAACATGTTCAAACAGTTGTTGTATCATGTAAGGGCTTTCCAAAATGGCCAAGAACATTACCAAATTCAATTTGAGTCATGAGATATGACATTGGCAAGTTGCCTTGTTGAAATCTGTCAAGGCAAGGCAGAATTTGCATTTTTGCTCGATTTGCCAAAATTGTGCAAATCCAAACACTCCTATCCACTTAGACACATCTAAGGATTGAATCTAAAGGGGACAATCACTGAGCCAAGCCTCCAAAGTCTTTGGAAAAAGAAATAGCATGTTGAACCTAGAATTGCCAAAATAGGGACAAGACTCCAATTTTGGATTGGAGCATTCAATGGAAGCATCAAGGTGATATGGACTGAGCCATTTGCAACTGAATTCAGTCAAGACTTATCCAAGACCAAGGGAACCAGCAGCCTGTGCCCTAACCTCTAGTCAATGGCTAGAGGAGACTTGGATTTTCATTTGCCAACATTGGCCAAACCTACTCAGCAGTTGCCATTCACTATTCCTTGCAAAACAAACTTGCTCTACTATAAATAGAGCTCAATTGTGATCAGTTTAAGTACACCAAAGGCCTACAACACTTTCCTTTCTCAAAATCTCTTTCTCTTGGCAAAAATGCCTTTCTTAGCAAGGTAGCTATCGGGTTTTGAGCTAGAGTGCAATTCCACTCAAACCAATCACACACACACCTCATATACATCACATATGAGTTGATCAAACACTTAAACAACAACTGGAACACTGATTTCTCAGAATCACCAGTCAATTGCTCAAGGTTTTAACCAAAATGCAGTTGAGATTCCATGAAGTGATCCAGCCAATTTCAATCAAGTCCAAGCATTCAAACACACTCCATAGGGTGTAGGGAAGCTGTTCAGATCATCACCACTCATCTGTAACACCTCCAAATCAAAAATCACATTGCACTTGTTGTCACGCCCTAGAGGTAAGCATAAACTTGGTCATCTCTCAATCTATGCATATTTCCTCGCACAATAATTTTGCCAAATGTTCATAATCATGCATGGAATGTTTCCCCTCAATTGATTGCATTTTTTGAATCGTGTATCAAAAATCCCAGCCTTCATGCAAAATCTAGGGTTCTTGAGGATTTTTCGTGATTTCTTGTTATATGTTTAATTTAAATGAAATTAAATGCCATAGACATGATCGTGAGGTTGAAACGAGATGATTGGTATGTGGATTGCATGATATGATTAAGTATTCAGTGAGATTGGAGAGAAAATGCAAATCTGAGAATCTCAGAACACGCGCGTGTTCTTGGTCCATGTTCTTGGCGCCATTTTTTCAAATTTGAATATTTGAATTTTGTGGTTTTATTTAATTGATTCAAAAATTAATTTCTCTCTGAGTTTTAATGATTTTGAGTTGATTCTTTTTTTAATAATTCACAAAAATGTTAAAATATTTTATTTTAACAAAAAATCTTAAAAATATTATTTATTTCATATAATTGATATTTTTGCAAAGAATTAATATTTTAATTATTTTTGACATATTGAATATTTTTTGCACCTTGATTTTGCAACTTTTAATGCCTTCTAATTATTTTGTAGGTCAATACTTAATTTTTGAAGCATTAATCCAAGATCACAATTTGTTTTCCATATGTTAAACAATTTTGATCATTTTAATTGAATTTTTATTCAATTAAATACATTTTTGAAAACAAATTAGGGTTTTTGGATTAATTCAACCCTCATAAATCATTTTCAAAACACTTTTGGGCCTCTATTAGAGTGTAAGACCCAACCCCCTTTGTACAGAAAACTTTTTGGGCCTCATTCGTTGTATAAGTCCCTCTGTACATTTTCAAATAAACGACGCGATCGTCGCCAGTTTAAAATTAACCATTTGGGCCTCTCCTTGAGCTATAAGACCCATTCAAAACTTTTGGGCATCTAATAGAGTGTAAGACCCAATCCCCATTTAACCAAAACCTTTTGGGCCTCACTTATTGTATAAGTCCCTCTGCGTTAAAAAGAAACCTCGGCACGATCGCCATTTCAAACGAAAAGTCAACTGGGCCTACCCTCGTGTTATAAGCCCCACTCTCACTCTTTTAAAACTTTTTGGGCCTCTTGAGAGAGTGTAAGACCCATCCCTTTGTACAGAAACCCTTTTTTGGGCCTCAGTCACTTGTATAAGTCCCTCTGTACAAATTCAAACAGTGTGATCACTGATAAAACCCTGGGCCTCTCCTTGAGCTGTAAGCCCCAAAATCTTTCTTTTTCAAAGCACTTTCTCCTTTGATTTTGAATATACTATTGTTTTTCAATCTTTCTTTGTTGAACAACTAACCAAACAGCATGGAAGCTCTACAACCGAGTAGGTGTTTACACGCTTTCATTTACCGCTTTCATATACATATAACTGTATTGTGGGGCTGTTTCGCTGTAAGTCTTCTTTCATAAACTCATATCAACTGTGTAATAATAGTATAGATATTTAGAGTTTCCCCGGCAACTACTTCTAGCATTAAGCCCGTTGATCACTCTTAAATAGTCAAAACTAGATCCCCATAGGATTACCAGACACAGTCTTCCCTCCTCTTGGGGTTAAACAATATGGAGACATGAAAGGAAGCATTCTCGATGAACCCTTTCATAGACTGTCACTCGTAGAAGTTGTCAAAGAAACTCTACTCCCCAGGGATGATCTCTTCTCCGTGAATTGCATCTTTTGAGTTTCTTCCAAATGCTCGGACTTTCCTGGCTTGATCTATTCTCGGTGAATGGCATGTCTTGAACTTCTCGGGGTTTGGGGACCCACAGGCTTCTTAAAAGCACTTGTCAAGAAACTCTACTTCCCAGAGATGATCTTTTCTCCGTGAATGGCATCTCTTGAGTTTCTTCCAAATTCTCAAACTTTCCTGGCTTGATCTATTCCTCGTGAATGACCTGTCTTGAATTTCTCGGGGTTTGGGGACCCATCGGCTTCTTAAAAGCATCGGCCTCCTCTTGGGCATTGTACAAGGACCCACAGGCTTCCTAAAAGAGCTGTCGCCTCCTCTTGGGCTTAGTACAAGGACCCGTCGGCTTCTTAGAAGTCTTCACAGCCTCCTCTTAGGCTTCATATAATGATTTCTTCCTTCGGGAATGATAGCCTCCTCTTGGGCTTCATACAAGGACCACTCGGCTTCTTAAAAAGTTTCCAGCCTCCTCTTGGGCTTTGTACAAATTGTCCCGACGACCTCCTAGAGGTATAGGAACAGATATTAGTCATCTCCATAGAACAGTCACTCACAGAGTCTAGATCTTTCTACCATGAACACTACTGCTGTTTCTCAGCATAGTACAAAAGATGAAACTCTAGACTCGGACAGTTTAAGACCCTTGAGTCCCCAAAGACGTTCTCAAGCACCCTTCAAGTAAGGAAAAACACCAGTAGACTTGGACAGTCTCAATACCCTTTGGATTTCCCATTTCCTTAAAGAATAGGAAATAACCTTGATCCTCGAATCAAAAATCCCTGAGTGCAAACATTACTCATATAAGAACTGATTTTCTCTTTAAATCAGCATACTGGACCTGTCACTCAACTAAAACAGCACCATAGCCTCCTCTTGGGCTTTGTACAATGATTCTCCCCTGCGGTGCTAACAATAGCCTCCGTCTTGGGCTTTGTACAAGACACAAATCACTCCCTTGTTGAGTATAAAACCTTTAGCCTCCATCTCGGGCTTCGTACGAGATACCATAAAAGACTCTCTTGTTGAGTCAACTCCCTTTTAGCCTCTATCTCGGGCTTTGTATGAGATACAAAAAAAACTCTCTTGTTGAGTCAAATAGCCTCCATCTCGGGCTTTATACGAGATACCAAAAGACTTCATCGTCGAGTCAAAACCTTTTAGCCTCTCTCCCGGTCTTTGTACGAGACACATATTAGCCTCCTCTTAGGCTTTATATAAGAAAACCACTGGTTGATCCAATCAACCTTTTAGTATCAAAGTTGTGCCTCGTTCACAGTACACAAACATCAACAACTCCTTCCATCTAATCGCTGTAAGCGGCAAGCCTCTGGATTATCTACATCCATGCCACTGTCCCTCTTTTGGCATGAGAAATTCCTAAGGAAAGATGGCATTACTCTACACTGAGTTAAAGTCTTCTCCTTCAGGTTAAAACCCCCTATAAAGGAAATTATGGCATTGCTAGGATCCGCGTATCCCGGTTAAAGTAATCCTCCTATACAGTCAGTCACCCAACGGTCGTGACAAACAGACCCCCTTTAGAGATGACAAATTCTCTCTAAAGTCAACACATTTAGCTTCATATCTTGGGCTTCGAACAAGATACAAATAAACACCTTTAGCTTCATATCTTGGGCTTTGATGAAGATACAAACCACCTTTCGCTTCACGTCTTGGGCTTTGAACAAGACACCAAAAACACCCATTTCTTCCCATAGAATAGGAGGAACTACGAACGCTCTGATTTCCCTGTTTCGGTAAACGGGAATACGTAGGAATAAGATTGAAAGAAAAATCTTAGCGAGCACACTAAACAAAAACCCAAAATCCTATACCTCCCACCAATCGACCGAACGCTATTTTAACAAAATAACCTAAGAGAAACCCCGAATCTTTGTAGCATCTGTAAACCAACAGTTTTGACTGTTTAACCTCAGTATGCAAGCAGGGTTAGTTGGAGACATCTATTTCCCTTCTTTCATCGCTTCAATAGGATAAAAAATGAATCGAGTTGTAGTACCAAAGCGATTGTGCTTCGCAACCACATCCAAAAATCACTCGCTACACCACCAAGTTGACATTCATTGCACGGATATCGTGGTTCTGAATGATGTTAGAACTCGTGTAGACCATGTTAACTCCACGAACTCGGTGCTCTGGGATCCATCCGAGATCCATTTGTTCCTGTAGAGCTGTTTGCACCACAGAACATCCCTGGTTGTCTTTAGTTTAGATATCACACTGATGATAGTAATGAGGTGGCACATGGCCATATTCACTCTGTCTACAATGTATCTTGACCAAATTGGTTTTCAACAAGAGTACATCGTGGATTTGATAGACATTGTTAGTCTCTCCTTCTATCAAATTGACTGCGGCCTTCTCGTGTTGAGGCGGCGGATTCGTAAGAACATTAGGATTTGTACCCTTGAAGGATAAGACCCCGCTCCTAACAAGCTTTTGCACGTCGAACTTGAAATTGAGACAAGTCTCAATGTTATGCCCTGGTCCTCCTTGGTGGTAAGGGCAAGTTTGATCCACCTTAAACCAAAAAGGCAGATTTTCTGATACTGTAAGAGGGGACTTAGTCTGAATGTGCCCCTTGGCTAGCAGTAATGGAAACAGCTCTGCGTATGATACGGGTATAGGATCAAATCCTGGTGGCCGTGTTGTACGGTTGTTGTTGTATTGGGGACGAGCCTGCTGAAGAGGTTGTTTTTCCTTTGCTGATTAGGTTGGCTATGCGCAACCTGAGGTTGATACGTAGGAATAGGCGCAGGATTGATAGCAGGAGTCACAGCTGCTACTGGTTGATATCGACGCCTTTGCTTTCCGAGAGAGATATTCCCAATATCTTGCTCTTTTTTCTTAGGGAGAGCACTACCGTATTTTTTAGTACCGCTCGTCAATCCAGTGTCTTTTGCCAAACGTCCTTCTCGGACGGCTTCCTCAAGACGTACACCCATGCCCACCATCTCGGTGAAATCAGTGGGTGCACTGGCAACCATTCTGTCATACTAAAATGAGCTTAAGGTTTTTAAGAAGATCTTTGTCATCTCTTTTTCCTCAAGAGGCGGACAAATTTGAGCGGCAATTTCACGCCACCTTTGAGCATACTCCTTAAAGGTTTCCTTGTCCTTTTGCGACATCGATCTGAGTTAATCTCTGTCGGGTGCCATGTCCAAATTGTATTTGTATTGTTGGACGAAGGCAGTGCCAAGACCTCTGAAAGTGCTTATCGTGGCACGGTTTAAACCCGTGTACCATTTTAATGCGGTACCGATTAAACTATCCTGGAAGTAGTGAATCAGTAGGTCCTGATTCTCCGTCTGAGCTAACATCCGCCGAGCGTACATCACCAGATGGCTTTGAGGGCAAGAGTTACCCTTTACTTTTCAAAGTCGGGCACTTGGAACTTGTGCGGGACTTTCACATTGGGGACCAAGCAGAGGTCTACGGCGTCCTTTCCAAATAAATCCTGACCGCGAATGGCTTGTAGCTCCTTCTGCATTTCCAGAAACTGCTCCTGGAATTCATCCATTCTGTCAAACAAAGTTTCCTTTTTACCAGCAGGTATTGGCGGAATCTGTCCTTCCGGGACAGTGTGCACTACAAGGGGTGGTACCGTGACTACGGCAGTGAATCTTGGCGTTTCCCAAAGTTTGTAACCTTCAGGAGTCCTCAGTATGCCCCTAGCATCTTTTCTTTCCCGAAGTTTGTAACATTTAGGCCCAACGGCTTCTGTTGAGATTCCCTGATCTTCAGCGATCGGCGAAATATATCCTTCTGAGATATAGTTAACAGGCATGCCCCAAGGACAATCTTTAGGCATTTGATACCTAGGATCGGACTTTTCCACTATGGGCGTTGAGGTGATCTCCGAGATCACAGTTCATTGTAGCTGAGCTTCTGCCATGGCTTGCATGTCGTTACGAAGCTTTCTCATATCCTCTCTCAGAGCGTCAATTTCTTCCTTCAACTCTCTGTTTTCTTCCTCAAGATCATCCATCTTTTTCTGACGATTGGCCCGAGTATTGTACGAATGAGACAGTTTGACTCTAGAATCGAGACACAAACGTGAGATTCGTAGGGAAGAAGAATACGTTATGTGAGAATGATGAATGCAATGATTATATTAATTATTCTTTTGGTTTAATTAAAATAAACTTCGACAATTAGATTGCAAATATCAAAAGTGGGGAAACCCCTTTTATTGAATTTCAAAGGATTACAGAAATGAAATACAGTAGATTACAAGGTGCAGAAACAGAAACCTAAGCTAATGGGTCTCGAGTCCTCTCTGAAGAGAAATCGGGTGCTGACTCTTTCCTTTTCTTTGACCGGGGCTCTTAGGCCGTTGTCGGGTTGTCATTCCTTTGCCAAGTGAAAGGAGCGAGCAAATTCCTCTGGTCATCTTGATTCTCTACAGCATGTTGCTCTAAAATTTCAATCAGAGCATCTTTCTCTTTCAGTAGTTGCTGTATTCTGGTACACTCTACACAGAGGGTGTGGTACTTGTTCTTCCAAGACCTTCTCTCCTTTTGAACTTTGTTAAGAGTAACCTGAAGTTTTTCTGTTTCTGTCATGAAATACATGACAGATTCCTTTGGCGGAAGAATTCCGTGATACGGATAAGGCATTTTTAGCTTGAGAGCTCTAGTTTGTACCCAATGGAGATAAGGCTCCACCGAGACACAGTCTGGTTTTCCCAGAGACTCTAGTCCTTTCTTATGAACATGCTTCTAGGCCTGCACTATTTCCATCTTTAGTGCTCTATCGTTTTCTCCTTCCTTGAAGAAAAGACCTTCCAGATGAGCATTACGTGGGACATGCCTCATTGGGCATCCAAATTGATGACGAACCAATACCGGATGGTAGTTGATTCCTCCTTTAGTTCCTATGAGGGGCACGTTGGGGAAGTTTCCACAATGATCAATGATTCTGATCCCATCATAGATCCTATTACACTAATCTATATCAGAGTTGGTAAGAGACATGATCTTCTGCGACCAACGTAAGGCACTCTTACAATCCCAAAAAGCAGCAGACCTAAGCAAATGGGAAGTAAACCATTTATATAGCAGGGGTACACAACATGTGATCATTCCTCCGCTGTACAAATTTCCTAAGTGTACAGAATGATACGCATCTGCGAGCAAAGTCGGCACAGGATTTCCAATGAGAAAAACCTTAATGGCGTTGATATCTACAAAGTTATTGATGTTGGGAAACAAAAATAACCCGTAGGTGAGCAAGACAAAGATACTTTCAAAAGCAGTCACATTCCCTATACTGGAAAAATACAGGGCTTTCTTTGTCAAGAAATGGGCTGGCAAACCTTGGATGCCACCCTTAGTGGTCAGGTGAGTCTTGACCTCAGACTCGTCCAAATAAATTGCTCTCGCAATGGTCTGATCCTTTGGGATTTCTTCCTGTCCAGAAAAAGGAGCTTGATCAGTAATGTGTAGATCAATCAGATGAGAATACTCCTCCAGTATTGGTGCGAGCTGGTAATCCGGGAATGTGAAACAGTGATAAGCTGGATCGTAAAACTAGACGAGTGCATCCATGATTCCCTCAATCACATCGACTCTTAACAGTGGTAGAAGACCTCCGTGCTTGGCTCTGAAAGCCTCAGGGTTAGTGATCATCCTCGTTAACCTTCTCAAATCCTCTAGCTTTGGAACCTTGAAGGTATACCTATGGGTTCTCCTTCTACCGAAATCCATGAGCGCAATCCTTTTCTCTGACATTTGCAATCATTGTCTTAGTTTAATTTGAAAAAGAGAGACTAGAAGAGAAGATTTTTTTTTTAGATGAATGCATGAATGTAGCACACAAAAACATAGGAAAAACATGGGGTCAAAGGGTCGTTGTCATGAAGTCAAAGCTCTACCCATCCCCAAAGGTTTTCTACGGATGATTTTTTGGTACCTGTCACTCAAAATCATTGATTTCTGAGAACACCAGCGGGCCGGGAACCGTGCTAGGTGGTGTCCTTTCAAAGAAATCTCAGAAGAGGGTAGTTTATCGCGTAACAGCCATTCCCAATAGCCACCGCAATACAAAAAAAAGGTGATTTTTCCTAGGTGTATACTCAATCTTTCCACATGTGGCATCACACGCATTCCCATTAGCAAAAAAAATAAACAAATATAGCAATTAGGAAAAGCAATATATATATTTGTCCTAAAGTCCTAGACTTTAAAGAGCTATGAATCCGATGTTCCTGACAAAAATGGCTCCCCGACGAAGTCACCATTCTGTGGTTCCTTCCCTATTTAAAGGTTTTTGACCTAAGATCCTAGTGAAGTCAACAAAGAGTCATATCCCAGAAAAGAAAGAAAGAACGAAATTTTAAGGTTTCTACCTAGGAGATGTGAAGAGAACAAGATCTCGGTCCCCAGCAGAGTCGCCATTTTTCTGTTGTGAATGGTGACAATGATGACTAAGGTAAAACAGATCCTCATGACACTCCCCAGCAGAGTCGCCATTTTTCTGTTGGAAAATGGGGACGATGATGACTAGATCTTACAATGACTCCCCAGCAGAGTCGCCATTTTTCTGTAGCGAGTGATTTTTGGATGCGGTTGCGAAGCACAATCGCTCTTGTACTACAGCTCAATTCATTTTTTATCCTATTGAAGCTGATGAAGGAAGGGAAATAGATGTCTCCAACTAACCCTGCTTGCATACTGAGGTTAAACAGTCAAAACTGTTGGTTTACAGATGCTACAAAGATTCGGGGTTTCTCTTAGGTTATTTTGTTAAAATAGCATTCGGTTGATTGGTGAGAGGTATATGATTTTGGGTTTTTGTTTAGTGTGCTCGCTAAGATTTTTCTTTCAATCTTATGCCTACGTATTCCCGTTTTTCTGAAACTGGGAAATCAGAGCGATCGTAGTTCCTCCTATTCTATGGTAGGAAATGGTTGTTTTGGTGTCTTGTTCAAAGCCCAAGACGTGAAGCTAAATATGGTTTGTATCTTGTTCAAAGCCCAAGATGTGAAGCTGAAGGTAGTTTGTATCTTGTTCAAAACCCAAGATGTGAAGTTAAAAGGGTTTGACTTTAGAGAGAATTTGTCATCTCTAAAGAGGGTATGTTTGTCACGACCGTTGGGTGACTGACTGTATAGGAGGATTACTTTAACCGGGATACGCGGATCCTAGCAATGCCATAATTTCCTTTATAGGGGGTTTTAACCTGAAGAGAATACTTTAACTCAATGTAGAGCAATGCCATCTTTCCTTAGGAATTTCTCATGCTAAAAGAGGGACAGTGGCATGGATGTAGATAATTCAGAGGCTTGCCGCTTACAGAAATTAGATGGAAGGAGTTGTTGATGTTTGTGTACTGTGAACGAGGCACAGCTTTGATGCTAAAAGGTTGATTGGATCAACCAGTGGTTTTCTTATATAAAGCCTAAGAGGATGCTAAAAGGTTTTGACTCGACGATGGAGTCTTTTGGTAACTCGTACGAAGCCCGAGATGGAGGCTATTTGACTCAACAAGAGAGTTTTTTTTTTGTATCTCGTACAAAGCCCGAGATAGAGGCTAAAAGGGAGTTGACTCAACAAGAGAGTCTTTTATGGTATCTCGTACGAAGCCCGAGATGGAGACTAAAAGTTGATTGCCTCAACAAGAGAGTCTTTTATACTCAACAAGGGAGTGATTTGTGTCTTGTACAAACCACCCAAGACGGAGGCTATGGTTAGCTCCGCTGGGGAGAATCATTGTACAAAGCCCAAGAGCAGGCTAATATGACTGTTTCAGTTGAGTGACAGGTCCAGTATGTTGATTTAAAGAGAAAATCAGTTCTTATATGAGTAATGTTATACTCAAGGATTTGATTCGAGGATCAGGGTTATTTCCTTTTCTTTAAGGAAATGGGAAATCCAATGGGTATTGAGACTGTCCAAGTCTACTGGTGTTTTTCCTTACTTGAAGGGTGCTTGAGAACGTCTTAGGGGACTCAGGGGTCTTAGACTATCCAAGTTTAGAGTTTTATCTTTTGTACTATGCTGAGAAACAGCAGTAGTGTTCATGGTAGAAAGAACTAGACTCTGTGAGAGACTGTTCTATGGAGATGACTAATATATGTTCCTATACCTCTAGGAGGTCGTCGGGACAATTTGTACAAAGCCCAAGAGGAGGCTGGAAACTTTTAAGAAGCCGAGTGGTCCTTGTATGAAGCCCAAGAGGAGGTTATCATTCTCGGAGGAAGAAATCATTATATGAAGCCTAAGAGGAGGCTGTGAAGACTTCTAAGAAGTTGACGGGTCCTTGTACTAAGCCCAAGAGGAGGCGAGGGTGCTTTTAGGAAGCCTGTGGGTCCTTGTACAATGCCCAAGAGGAGGCCGATGCATTTAAGAAGCCGATGGGTCCCCAAACCCCGAGAAATTCAAGACAGGCCATTCACGAGGAATAGATCAAGCTAGGAAAGTTCGAGAATTTGGAAGAAACTCAAGAGATGCCATTCACGGAGAAAAGATCATCACTAGGGAATAGAGTTTCTTGACAAGTGCTTTTAAGAAGCCTGTGGGTCCCCAAACCTCGAGAAGTTCAAGACATGCCATTCACCGAGAATAGATCAAGCCAGTAAAGTCCGAGCATTTGGAAGAAACTCAAGAGATGTAATTCACGGAGAAGAGATCATCTCTGGGGAATAGAGTTTCTTTGACAACTTCTACGAGTGACAGTCTATGAAAGGGTTCACCGAGAATGCTGCCTTTCATGTCTCCATATTGTTTAACCCCAAGAGGAGGGAAGACTGTGTCTGGTAATCCTATGGGGATCTAGTTTTGACTATTTAAGAGTGATCAACGGGCTTAATGCTGGACGTAGTTGTCGGGGAAACTCTAAATATCTATACTATTATTACACAGTTGATATGAGTTTATGAAAGAAGACTTACAGCGAAACAGCCCCACAATACAGTTATATGTATATGAAAGCGGTAAATGAAAGCGTGTAAACACTTACTCGGTTGTAGAGCTTCCATGCTGTTTGGTTAGTTGTTCAACAAAGAAAGATTGAAAAACAATAGTATATTCAAAATCAGGAGAAAGTGCTTTGAAAAAGAAAGATTTTGGGGCTTACAGCTCAAGGAGAGGCCCAAGGTTTTATCAGTGATCGCACTGTTTGAATTTGCACAGAGGGACTTATACAAGTGACTGAGGCCTAAAAAAGGTTTTCTGTACAAAGGGATGGGTCTTACACTCTCTCAAGAGGCCCAAAAAGTTTAAAAAGAGTGAGAGTGGGGCTTATAACACGAGGGTAGGCCCAGTTGACTTTTCGTTTGAAATGGAGATCGCGCCAAGGTTTCCTTCTAACGCAGAGGGACTTATACAATAAGTGAGACCCAAAAGGTTTTGGTTAAAAGGGGATTGGGCCTTACACTCTATTAGAGGCCCAAAAGTTTTGAATGGGTCTTATAGCTCAAGGAGAGCCCAAATGGTTAATTTTAAACTGGCGACGATCGCGTCGTTTATTTGAAAATGTACAGAGGGACTTATACAACGAATGAGGCCCAAAAAGTTTTCTGTACAAAGGGGGTTGGGTCTTACACTCTAATAGAGGCCCAAAAAGTGTTTTGAAAGTGATTTATGAGGTTTGAATCAATCCAAAAACCCTAATTTGTTTTCAAAAATGTATTTAATTGAATAAAAATTCAATTAAAATAATCAAAATTGTTTAACATATGGAAAACAAATTGTGATCTTGGATTAATGCTTCAAAAATTAAGTATTGACCTACAAAATAATTAGAAGGCATTAAAAGTTGCAAAATCAAGGTGGAAATAATATTCAATATGTCAAAAACAATTAAAATATTAATTCTTTGCAAAAATATCAATTATATGAAATAAATAATATTTTCGGGATCTTTTGTTAAAATAAAATATTTTAACATTTTTGTGAATTATTAAAAAAAGAATCAACTCAAAATCATTAAAACTCGGAGAGAAATTAATTTTTGAATCAATTAAATAAAACCAAAAAATTCAAATATTCAAATTTGGAAAAATGGCGCCAAGTGTAACACCCCATTTTAATTATTTAGACGTCCAGTGTTATTTCTAGTTGTTGGCCTTGGTTGGGTGCGTGTTTGAGTGCGTAGGAGGTGATATTAATAATATAGAAATATTATTATTATTATTAGTGTAATGATATATTTCGTATTATTATTATTATCAGTATTAATATTGTTTTGGTTAATATTATTATTAAATTTATTTAGTAAAGATAGGACCTAATATAATTAAATTATTGGTTGATGAGATTAGTAAGGGTAAAATTGGTAATTAGAGTCTAATTGTTAGTAATTAGTAAAAGTGTGAATAGTAAGAGTTTTAGAGAGAGAAGGAGAATAGAGAACCAAGAGGAGAGGAAGAACAAGGTGTGCTAGGGCTTGGATCATCTTCCCCAATCTATCAATTTTCGCGGGAAATTAAGCAAAAATTCGAGGTAAGGGGGGAGAAACGGGTTTAATATTGGTGTTTAATTCGTGATCGGGTAGTGGGGAGTCCTTAACCCCGTAGGAATTTGTATGAAAATTTTGTGTTGATGAATATTTATGTATATTTGATCTGATAATGAATTGGTGTTTGAATCTATCTGTGATTATGAAATTTCTGCTGTTGTTGTTGTCGTATAAACGCAACTGTTGCTGTTGATTCGAATTTGAGGGAAACGATTTGGGTTTTTAGGCCTGTAATTGGTGTAGTAATCATAGGGTGCAAGTGAAAGAAGGAAAATATAACCTAAAATCAATGTAGAAATGATTATAGGACTGATTAGAAGTGGAAAACGTGTAAAATCGTAGCAGGATGCAGAATAGGGAGGTCTCTGGTGAAATGCGTAATAGATCTGGCCATACGCGTATGGGGCTAGGCCATACGCGTATGGGAGTGAAGGAAAAAGGGCCATACGCGTAAGGGAACTGGGTAGTACGCGTAAGAGAGAGCAATACGCGTATGGTATTGGAAAATGGGAAATTCAGTGAGGAAACGTCTCTGTCCGTACGCGTATAGCATGAGGCAGTACGCGTATGGCCTTAGGCACTATGAAAATATATGCGTATCATATGGGGCCTTACGCGTATGGATGTGCGGGGAAGTGAGGCATACGCGTATGACTTGGGTCAGTACGCGTATGGGCAGTCTGAGTGCAGATTTTCCCCGTTTCGCGATTTCTCTCCCGTTTTCGCATCGGAAGTGATTTCTAAAGGTTTGAGAGGTTGAGGGTAGAAGTCAGTGGTTGAGGGATAATAATTCGGTGATGAAATTAATCAGTTTAATAATTTTAAATTAATTAATTGATTAATTAATAGTTGATGTGTATAGCATTATTTGTTTGGTGTTTAACTTTGGTCTGATCAGGAGGATCGTGAGCATGTATTAATGTGATAATATACATGTGTTTTATATGCATTTGGTGTCATTGCATTTCATGGTGATTGGTGGGGTGGATCGTTGCTCAGGAGGAGTGTATGCGATTCATCCGTACTCCTATGTGGAGAATGGTGGGGATAGATCATTGCCAAGTAGAGGTGTATGTGATCTATCCTGGGTTCGATTGAATGAACCAACGAGTCGGTACCGCATGCATGGTGTTGCGTTGCATTTCATTATTATTTATTGTTGTTGATGATATTGGGCAGTAGGCCGTGTTTGATAATTGATGGTGTTTGTGTATGGTGACTGCCTGTGTATCATGTATTTATTCACCTATAATATTTGAACGTGATTTCTCACCCCTTTGTTGTTGTTGTGTCTGTGCTTCTTTGGGAGTACTGATAATCCAGGTACTTAGGTAGCTTGGATATTGGTGTTGCTAATCGAGTCTATAGGAGTGCTCTGATACGTAACACAGGAACTATTTGGGGATTTTAATTAATTTGTTATTTGTTATTCCTTTCATTTGTTACGTATCCTATTTTGGTGTATTTTTGGTGAACCACACATTTATGTGGAATATATTATAAGTTGTTGGCAGATGGTCGTGAGTTGATTTAATAAAATGATTTCCGCTATTTTATTTAATAAAGGAGTTATTTGTTGGATTTGAAATGTGACATTCCACTTTTGGTGAAAAACTCTGATTTATCTTTGAGAGTTTGCGTTATATTTTAAATTGGGAAAGTGGGGTGTTACAATTGGTATCATAGCAGGTCGGTCCGTCCGGCCAGTGTAGTAGTTGAGTCTGTCCTTAGAATAGGAGTTGATTTTGGTGTTCTGACCTTGTGGTGATTGTTGTCCAGTATGGCAGGAAGGAATGATGCTGCTTTTGCTGCTGCTATGCAAGCCATGGCACAAGCTGTAGAGAATGCCAACCAGGGTGGAGATGCTCAGTTTCGCGACTTAGCACAGTTTCAGAGTAATAAGCCGCCTACATATGAGGGAGGTATCTTGGACCCAGAGGCTACACAGAAATGGCTGAAGGCTGTGGAAAAGATCTTCAGGACCATGGGATGCAGTGATGCTCAGAAGGTACGGTTTGGTACTCATATGCTGGAAGGAGAGGCTGAGGCTTGGTGGGACAACAGTCGTCAAAGATTGGAAGCTGCAGGTACTGAGATTACTTGGGCTGTGTTTCAAGCTGAGTTTCTGGAAAAGTATTTTTCGGAAGATATCCGTAGTGCTAAAGAGGTGGAATTTTTGGAGCTGAAGCAGGGTGATAAGACTGTGGCTGAATATGCCACTAAGTTTGAAGAGCTAGTTCAGTATTGTGCTCATTATAATACTGAAGAAGCTATGACATCAAAGTGTCTGAAGTTTGAGAACGGGCTGCGCCCCGAGATCAAATTGGGTATTGCTTGTCAGAAGATAAGAAACTATCCAGAGCTGGTAAGCAGAAGCAGAATTTATGATAATGACAACAGGACCAGAATTGCTCATTACAAAGCTGTGAATGAGAAGAAAAATAAGCAGAGATTTGGAGGTACTCCTTACAGTGCTCCAGCTGATAAGGGGAAACAGAAGACTGATGGGGGAAAGAAGCAGAAAGAGAAGGGAGCAGGTGCAGATACTCTCAAGTGCTTCAAATGTGGTGGCGCGGGTCACCGTGCGAACGACTGCCAGAAAGAGGTGAAGAAGTGCTTCAAGTGCGGCAAAGCAGGTCATGTCATAGCTGATTGCAGAGCCACTATGCCTACCTGTTATAATTGTGGAGAAAAGGGTCACATCAGTACTCACTGTGAGAAGCCGAAGAAGTCTCAGGCGTCTCAATCTAGTGGGAAGGTGTTTGCTTTGGTGGGAGCTCAATCTACTGATGAGGAGCGTTCCGTCAAAGGTACTTGTTTTATTAATGATGTGCCTTTGATTGCTATTATTGACACGGGTGCAACGCACTCGTTTATTTCTGTTGAATGTGTGAAGAGATTAGGGATTGTGCCGTCTACTCTAGAGCAGAGGATGACGATTGAAACTCCGTCTATTGGTTCTGTGGTTACTTCTTTGGTGTGTTTGAAGTGTCCACTGACCGTGTTTGGTAGAGATTTCAGAGTGGACTTGATTTGTTTGCCACTCGGTAATCTTGATGTTATTTTGGGGATGAACTGGTTAGAATTCAACAGAGTGTATATTGATTGCTTCAGGAAGACGCTGCTGTTTCTTACTCCTGAAGAAGAAGCGTTAGCGGATTCGCTGTCTAGCAAAGAGTTGAGGGGGTTGTTGGAAGAGGAAGAAAAGTTGTTTGCAATTTTTGCCTCGTTATCTGTTGAAAGCAAGACTTCAGTTAATGAACTGCCGGTAGTTAAGGAATTTCCTGAGGTGTTTCTAGATGACATCACAGAATTGCCTCCAACAAGGGAAGTTGAATTTGCTATTGATCTTGTACCAGGTACCAGACCTATCTCTATGGCACCGTACAGGATGTCTGCATCAGAGTTGGCAGAGTTGAAATCTCAGGTCGGGGAATTGCTCGATAAGAAGTTTATCAGACCAAGTGTGTCGCCGTGGGGGGCTCCAGTGTTGTTGGTGAAAAAGAAGGATGGTAGTATGCGTCTGTGCATTGATTACCGTCAGTTGAATAAAGTGATCATTAAGAATAAGTATCCACTCCCTAGGATTGATGACTTAATGGATCAGCTAGTGGGAGCTCGTGTTTTCAGCAAAATTGATCTGCGGTCAGGTTACCATCAGATTAGAGTAAAAGAAGGTGATATTCAGAAGACTGCTTTCAGAACTCGCTACGGACATTACGAATATGCAGTGATGCCTTTTGGAGTGTCTAATGCGCCGGGTGTATTTATGGAATATATGAATCATATTTTCCACTCTTATCTGGATCAGTTTATTGTGGTGTTTATTGATGATATACTGATTTATTCTAAATCTGACGAAGAGCATGCAGGTCACTTGAGAATTGCATTGCAGGTGTTGAAAGATAATAAATTATTTGCAAAGTTCTTGAAGTGTGAGTTCTGGTTGAAGACTGTGAGTTTCTTAGGCCATGTTATTTCTGGCGATGGTATTGCGGTGGACCCCTCTAAAGTAAGTGCAGTGCTTCAGTGGGAAACTCCGAAGACCGCAACGGAGATTAGGAGCTTTTTGGGTCTGGCGGGTTACTATAGAAGGTTTATCGAAGGGTTTTCTAAATTGGCGTTGCCATTAACTCAGTTGACCAGAAAGAATCAAATTTTTGTCTGGGATGCTGCCTGTGAGGAAAGTTTTGAAGAATTAAAGATGAAGTTGACTACAGCACCAGTGCTAATTTTACCAAGTCCGAATGATTCTTTTGTAGTGTATTGTGATGCGTCTAAGATGGGATTAGGCGGTGTGTTGATGCAAGAGGGCAAGGTAGTAGCTTATGCTTCAAGACAATTAAGGGTGCATGAAAGAAACTACCCTACTCATGATCTTGAATTAGCTGCAGTAGTGTTCGTGTTAAAAATTTGGAGGCATTATTTGTATGGATCGAGATTTGAGGTGTTTAGTGATCACAAGAGTTTGAAGTACTTGTTCGATCAGAAGGAATTGAATATGAGGCAGAGAAGATGGTTAGAATTCTTGAAATACTATGACTTTAATTTGAGTTACCATCCGGGAAAAGCGAATGTTGTAGTAGATGCTCTGAGTCGGAAGACAATTCATATGTCTGCATTAATGGTGAAGGAACTGGAATTGATTGAACAGTTTAGAGATTTGAGCATGGTTTGTGAAACTACGCCCGAAAGTGTCAGATTGGGTATGTTAAAGGTGAATAATGACTTTTTGGATATGATTAAGGAGAATTAGAAATTGGGTGTGAAGTTAGTTGACTTGATGCCTACAGGAGGAGATGACCCTGATAGTGACTTCAAATTTGATAATGTTGGTGTGTTAAGATTCCGGGGCAGAATTTGTGTGCCGGATAATGGAGAATTGAAAAGGGCAATCTTAGAGGAAAGTCATCGGAGTAGCTTAAGTATTCATCGGGAGCTACAAAGATGTACCATGATTTGAAGAAGTTGTTTTGGTGGTCCGGTATGAAGAGGGACATAGCTCAGTTTGTCTATGCTTGTTTGACATGTCAGAAGTCGAAAGTGGAGCATCAGAAACCTTCGGGATTGATGCAACTGTTGGAGATTCTGGAATGGAAGTGGGACAGTATTTCTATGGATTTTGTGACCGGGTTTCCGAATACGGCGAGCGGCTTTGATGCTATTTGGGTAGTGGTAGATCGACTTACGAAGTCCGCACATTTTATACCAATTAACATCAGTTTTCCATTGTCGAAGCTGGCGGAGATTTATATCAGGTTAATTGTGAAGTTGCATGGTGTTCCGTCGAGCATAGTGTCGGATAGAGATCCGAGGTTTACTTCAGAATTTTGGAGAAGTCTGCAGGAAGCCTTGGGTTCTAAGTTGAAGTTGAGCTCAGCTTATCATCCACAGACCGATGGTCAATCAGAGAGGACCATTCAGTCGTTGGAGGATTTACTGAGGGCATGTGTATTGGAAAAGGGTGGTGTGTGGGATACTCATTTACCATTGATTGAGTTCACGTACAACAATAGTCACCATTCTAGTATCGGAATGGCACCTTTTGAAGCTTTGTATGGTAGGAGGTGTAGGACACCTCTGTGTTGGTATGAAACAGGTGAGAATGTGGTGCTTGGACCAGAGATTGTGAAACAGACTACTGAGACAATTCAAATGATCCGTGAAAAGATGAAGGCATCTCAGAGTAGGCAGAAAAGTTATCATGATAACCGGAGGAAGGAATTGGAATTCAGTGAGGGTGATCACGTGTTCCTAAGAGTTAACCCAGTGACCGGTGTGGGTCGTGCCTTGAAATCCAAGAAGTTGGATCCTAAGTTTATTGGACCGTATCAAATCTTGCAGAGAGTGGGTGCCGTTGCTTATAGAGTGGCGTTGCCACCGGAACTTTTGAACTTGCATGACGTGTTCCATGTGTCGCAACTTCGGAAGTATGTTTCAGATCCGTCTCATGTGATTCAGAGAGACGAAGTTCAGATCAGGGAGAATCTTACTATTGAGACGATGCCGTTAAGGATCGAGGATTGTAAGATGAAACAACTCAGAGGGAAGGAGATACCTCTGGTGAGAGTAGCTTGGGGAGGTGCTGCAGGAGGCAGTGTGACCTGGGAATTGGAAAGCAGGATGCGAGAGTCGTATCCAGAATTGTTTCCATCAGGTAATTTTCGAGGACGAAAATAATTTAAGTGGGGGAGAGTTGTAACACCCCATTTTAATTATTTAGACGTCCAGTGTTATTTCTAGTTGTTGGCCTTGGTTGGGTGCGTGTTTGAGTGCGTAGGAGGTGATATTAATAATATAGAAATATTATTATTATTATTAGAGTAATGATATATTTCGTATTATTATTATTATCAGTATTAATATTGTTTTGGTTAATATTATTATTAAATTTATTTAGTAAAGATAGGACCTAATATAATTAAATTATTGGTTGATGAGATTAGTAAGGGTAAAATTGGTAATTAGAGTCTAATTGTTAGTAATTAGTAAAAGTGTGAATAGTAAGAGTTTTAGAGAGAGAAGGAGAATAGAGAACCAAGAGGAGAGGAAGAACAAGGCGTGCTAGGGCTTGGATCATCTTCCCCAATCTATCAATTTTCGCGGGAAATTAAGCAAGAATTCAAGGTAAGGGGGGAGAAACGGGTTTAATATTGGTGTTTAATTCGTGATCGGGTAGTGGGGAGTCCTTAACCCCGTAGGAATTTGTATGAAAATTTTGTGTTGATGAATATTTATGTATATCTGATCTCATAATGAATTGGTGTTTGAATCTATCTGTGATTATGAAATTTCTGCTGTTGCTGCTGTCGTATAAATGTAACTGTTGCTGTTGATTCGAATTTGAGGGAAACAATTTGGGTTTTTAGGCCTGTAATTGGTGTAGTAATCATAGGGTGCAAGTGAAAGAAGGAAAATAGAACCTAAAATCAATGTAGAAATGATTATAGGACTGATTAGAAGTGGAAAACGTGTAAAATCGTAGCAGGATGCAGAATAGGGAGGTCTCTGGTGAAATGCGTAATAGATCTGGACATACGCGTATGGGGCTAGGCCATACGCGTATGGGAGTGAAAGAAAAGGGGCCATACGTGTAAGGGAACTGGGCAGTACGCGTAAGAGAGAGCAATACGCGTATGGTATTGGAAAATGGGAAATTCAGTGAGGAAATGTCTCTGTCCGTACGCGTATAGCATGAGGCAGTACGCGTATGGCCTTGGGCATTGTGAAGAGATACGCGTATCATATGGGGCCTTACGCGTATGGATGTGGGGGGGAGTGAGGCATACGCGTATGACTCGGGTCAGTACACGTATGGGCAGTCTGAGTGCAGATTTTCCCCGTTTCGCGATTTCTCTCCCGTTTTCGCATCGGAAGTGATTTCTAAAGGTTTGAGAGGTTGAGGGTAGAAGTCAGTGGTTGAGGGATAATAATTCGGTGATGAAATTAATCAGTTTAATAATTTTAAATTAATTAATTGATTAATTAATAGTTGATGTGTATAGCGTTGTTTGTTTGGTGTTTAACTTTGGTGTGATCAGGAGGATCGAGAGCATGTATTAATGTGATAATATACATGTGTTTTATATGCATTTGGTGTCATTGCATTTCATGGTGATTGGTGGGGTGGATCGTTGCTCAGGAGGAGTGTATGTGATTCATCCGTACTCCTATGTGGAGAATGGTGGGGATAGATCATTGCCAAGTAGAGGTGTATGTGATCTATCCTGGGTTCGATTGAATGAACCAACGAGTCGGTACCGAATGCATGGTGTTGCGTTGCATTTCATTATTATTTATTGTTGTTGATGATATTGGGCAGTAGGCCGTGTTTGATAATTGATGGTGTTTGTGTATGGTGACTGCCTGTGTATCATGTATTTATTCACCTATAATATTTGAACGTGATTTCTCACCCCTTTGTTGTTGTTGTGTCTGTGCTTCTTCGGGAGTACAGATAATCCAGGTACTTAGGTAGCTTGGATATTGGTGTTGCTGATCGAGTCTATAGGAGTGCTCTGATACGTAACACAGGAACTATTTGGGGATTTTAATTAATTTGTTATTTGTTATTCCTTTCATTTGTTACGTATCCTATTTTGGTGTGTTTTTGGTGAACCACACATTTATGTGGAATATTTTATAAGTTGTTGGCAGATGGCCGTGAGTTGATTTAATAAAACGATTTCCGCTATTTTATTTAATAAAGGAGTTATTTGTTGGATTTGAAATGTGACATTCCACTTTTGGTGAAAAACTCTGATTTATCTTTGAGATTTTGCGTTATATTTTAAATTGGGAAAGTGGGGTGTTACACCAAGAACACGCGCGTGTTCTGAGATTCTCAGATTTGCATTTTCTCTCCAATCTCACGGAATACTTAATCATATCATACAATCCACATACCAATCAACTCGTTTCAACCTCACGATCATGTCTATGGCATTTAATTTCATTTAAATTAAACATATAACAAGAAATCACGAAAAATCCTCAAGAACCCTAGATTCTGCATGAAGGCTGGAATTTTTGATACACGATTCAAACAATGCAATCAATTGAGGGGAAACATTCCATGCATGATTATGAACATTTGGCAAAATTATTGTGCGAGGAAATATGCATAGATTGAGAGATTACCAAGTTTATGCTTACCTCTAGGCCGTGACAGCAAGTACAATGTGATTTTTGATTTGGAGGTGTTACAGATGAGTGGTAATGATCTGAACAGCTTCCTTACACCCTATGGAGTGTGTTTGAATGCTTGGACTTGATTGAAATTGGCTGGATCACTTCGTGGAATCTCAACTGCATTTTGGTTAAAACCTTGAGCAATTGACTGGTGATTCTGAGAAATCAATGTTCTAGTTGTTGTTTAAGTGTTTGATCAGCTCATATGTGATGTATATGAGGTGTGTGTGTGTGTGTGTGATTGGTTTGAGTGGAATTGCCCTCTATCTCAAAACCCGATAGCTACCTTGCTAAGAAAGACATTTTTGCCAAGAGAAAGAGATTTTGAGAAAGGCAAGTGTGGTAGGCCTTTGGTGTACTTAAACTGATCACAATTGAGCTCTATTTATAGTAGAGCAGGTTTGTTTTGCAAGGAATAGTGAATGGCAACTGCTGAGTAGGTTTGGCCAATGTTGGCAAATGAAAATCCAAGTCTCCTCTAGCCATTGATAAGAGGTTAGGGCACAGGCTGCTAGTTCCCGTGGTCTTGGATAAGTCTTGAGTGAATTCAGTTGCAAATGGCTCAGTCCATGCCACCTTGATGCTTCCATTGAATGCTCCAATCCAAAATTGGAGTCTTGTCCCAATTTTGGCAATTCTAGGTTCAAGATGCTATTTCTTGTTCCAAAGACTTTGGAGGCTTGGCTCAGTGATTGTCCCCTTTAGATTCAATCCTCAGATGTGTCCAAGTGGATAGCAGTGTTTGGATTTGCACAATTTTGGTAAATCGAGCAAAAATGCAAATTCTTCCTTGCCTTGACAGATTTCAACAAGGCAACTTGCCAATGTCATATCTCATGACACAAATTGAATTTGGTAATGTTCTTAGCCATTTTGGAAAGCCCTACATGATACAACAACTGTTTGAACATGTTTGGTTTTGATCTCTTTTGAATCCAAGTGAAAAATCCCCCTACATTTGGAAAAAAGTGAGGCAAATTCTGACTTAGTGAAATTTTCACCAAGTGTTGGAACAAAGTGATTTTTCTTGATTTTGATCACTCCATAACTCAAAATCCATGAGGAATTTGGACATAGGTCAGTATGAAGCTTTTGTAGAGGGCAATGTGATCTACAAATAAAGCTTTGAATGGGGAACAATGGCCTTGTGGTTTAGGAGTTATGGTCCTCCAAAGTTGGCACATTAGTGTCACTTTTTCCATAACTTAGAAAATTTTCTAAGTTTTTATGGTTACCCCTTTTACAAGTTATCCCGCTTTCTTTGATTTTTCTTGATTAATGACGATTCAAATCATACATTAACATCATTTTAGGGATAAAAATCCATTTTGGTGAAAAATCTCAAAAAGTCAAAGTTGACTTTTGTGCACAGTTGACTTTTTATCAGATGAATTCCAAACTATGCAATTCCTCAGGAAATCATGTCCTTGACCTAAATCAAACTTGATGGACATGTTCCATGGGTGTAATAGGGTATATTGAATCATGTCTTAGGATTTGGGAGCATGTCCAGGTCAAAAGTCAAAGTTACAGTTGACTTTTCCTGCGAAACCCTAATTGTGGTGCAGATGAAATTGAGACTTGTTGCTCAAACTTCTTGGATTAATCCATTGTTCCAAATGGATCAATATAGTTCATTAGAGACCCTCAAAACCTCTCTTGAGGTCTTGGCTCATGATTTGACCTAAAAGTCAACTTAGGGGTGAATTAGGTCAAGAAACCCTAATTCCTGATTTTTGATGAATGCATCCCCTGAGGCAAAATTGACTTGATGGTTGGGTCCATGAGGCTCTATGGAGTATATTAGGTTGTGTTTTGGATCCTTGGCTCATGCCCAGAGGAAAATTTCCCTTTGGAGGCCCTGATCGACCAAAACCCTAATTTGGTGATACTGGCGATCTTGAGGCTTGATCCACCTAGAAGGGAGCAGCTTTGTGCTTAATCCTTGGAGTGGGAGTTCTTTTGATCCTTTGTAGCTACTTGAGAGGTTAGACAAGTGGAAGATCATGTCATTCCTTTATTGATCATTTGTCTAAAGCTCTGAGAGGGCTATAAACCCTAAATTTGATTGCAGTGGATGCTCACCCATCTTTGGGGAGACTAATGAGGCAAGATGGTTCCCCCATATTGTGATGATGATTTTCACAATGATGGGAAATCTTAGTGATCAAAATTTGGGGTATGACAATGTTCATAAATATTGAACTTGAATGTTATCATATTGGTAGTTTGAGTGAGAAATCATCAAATGTCAATATGATAAATCTCACAACAAGTGTTCGAGAGAAAATTGTTGGGAGGATATGTGGTTATATTTATTGGTAACGAGTTCACACGCTTTATCGAGTTGATACGTACGAAACGGATTATCGGACACTAATCTTAGCATGTGTTTACCAAACCCTAAAACTAAATCTTTTTACCGTTGAATTCTAAATTTTATGCAAACGATCCGATTTGAAATTACCCAAACTCTTTGTTACTAAAAAGTTTGAAACGCTTTCGACTATTGAACGACAAGGCAATATACACAATCTCTGTGGATACGATAAAACACCCCCGAAATACTTTTCAACATATATCCTACTTCAACTTTGATGTTCTACTTTGGTCTTGAAACATCTTGGATCATAATGAAAAATGGCCTCAACGTTGGTGAAAAAGTGAAACAGATTCTGACTTGAAAATTTCACTAAGTGTTGGAAAAGTGGTCATTTTCATGTTTTTGTGATTTTGATCAATCCATAACTCAAAATCCATGAGGATTTGGAATCTCTTGTAGTTGACAATTTTGAAGTATGTAATGAGTGCTTTCATTTGAGCTTTTGATGGAAGAAAAAGGCTTTGTGGTTTGGAAGTTATGACCTTGCAAAGTTGGTACCAAATTACTTTTGTTCCATAACTTAGAAAATTTTAAGTTTCTTATGGTTGCCCCTTTTTCAAGTAACCCTATTTTTCTTGATTTTTCTTGATGGATTATGATCCAAACCATGAATTAACATTGTTTTTTACTTAGGGAGGCCATGTTTGTCAAGAAATTCAAAAAGTCAAACTTAATTTTTGACACAGTTGACTTTTTGTCAGATGAATTCCAAACTTTGTTATCCTCTATGAAATCAAGTTCTTGACCTAATTCAAACATAATGGATAGACTCCATAGGTGTTGTAGAGGGTTTTGAAACATGTCCCAGGGTTTGGGAACATGTCTTGGTCAAAAGTCAAAGATACAGTTGACTTTTTCATCAGGAAACCCTAATTGGCCTAGATGAATTTGAATCCTTGTTTAGCTTATGAATCAAGTTCTTTGAATCAATCCAATCTTGTAAATGGATCAATATGATGTATTGGAGGTCTTCAAAATACTTCTTAAGGTCTTGGCTCATGTCTTTCTCCAAAAGTCAACTTAGGGGTGAATTAGGTCAAGAAACCCTAATTCCTGACTTTTGATTAATGTATCCCCTGAGGCTATTTTGACTTTATGATTGGGTCCATGAAGCCCATTTGAGCTTCTTGGATCATGCTGTGAAGTATTGGCTCATGCCTAGGTGAAAATTTTCATCTGGAGGCCTTGGTCGACCAAAACCCTAATTTGGTGACACTGGTGATCTTGAGGCTTGATCCACTTGGAATGTTGCAACCTTGTGCTTGATTCTTGATGTGAGAGACCTCTTGATCCGTTATGGGTGTTTGAGAGGTTAGACAAGTTGAAGATAATGTCAATTCTTGATTGACCCTTTGTCTGAGTACTCTGAGAGAGTTCAAAACCCTAATTCTTGGTTGTAGTGAATGCTCAACAATCTTTAAGAGGATTGATGAGGTATGATGGTAAATTCATATTGTGATGATGATTTGCACAATGATGGGAAATATTTGTGGTCAAAACTTGGGGTATGATAGATACCTTCCGGCGTTTGCTTGTCGAGAAGTGTTGTACTGACTTCTTAGTTAGGTCCTGGTAGCTTATGATGGAGAGCCGGGGAAGGCTCATGTACCATCTTAGGGCTACATCCTTTAAGGTTTCGGCCATGAGTTTGCACTTCAGTGAGTCCGAAGGGGCAACTATGGCCCATCTGATTGTTGATGGCAGTGACATGCTCCTGAGGACCTGTCTTCCCATCATAAGAAGCTAATGATGGTGCTTTGAATTTTTCAGGTACGTGGTCATCTCAAATCTTTTGAGAGAGAAAGGTTGAGGTTCAAGAACCTCCTCCTCACTATCAACGTCAGCTTGACTTTGCTGCTGCAGCTCTTGTATACTATCTTGCAGCGTTTCATTCTATTGTCTCAAGGTTTCCATCATACCTAGTAGTTTAGCCATGTCTAGAGGATCTCCTTCAGAAGTCATGTCGTTAGTGAGGGATGTGGCCTGGGAAAGTTTTACCTAGGTCCCACGGTGGGCACCAAATGTTCTAGCCAAAAATGGTTAGACCACCAAAGGTGATAACTCTCCTTTTCTTTAGACAAAGAAAGTTACGATGTCTATACTGCGGAGTATGTTGAGATGGATATTTGGGGATTTGAGGCTATACAAGTGTTGTATACTGCCCCAAGATGAATGTCTTGCTTAACCCTCATGCGGGAGCCCCATTAAATAGTCTTCTTATTAATACAAGACATTAAGATAAGTCTCTTGGCTTTTTGGCGTTATGTGGCCATCATTGTCATAACCTCCCTCCATGAATACAGGCTTTGAAGCTCTTGGTAACATCCGTATTGATGCGCCTCCGCCGTTACAAAAGTTAGACTGACATTTGACGAGCTTGTGTCCGACATCGGTGCCGGGTTGGTGGGGTGTGGTACCCGGCCTTATGAGAACTCGACACGGTGGGAATTGGGCTCCCTGATCGGCCTGGATTATGTATGAGGCTTATCTTGCTCTATTCATTGTGCGATCTTCCCTGCTACTGTAATCTGGTTCGTCCTCACCTTTATCTGACTACTCAACTCGGCATCAAATATATTTGGCATGTATAACTAATCCTATTGATTCGGGTTCCGACTTATCATCAGTTACTATAACATCAATCCCTAAGCGGATTCGATCCTATTCAATTATAAGATCAATAATACAAGCTCAATCAATATCATATGAGTTATGTTCATGTTCACCGCATAAAACATGATGGCTTAAAGATTAGGCCAAGCTAACGAAGAAGCTAAGTTAACACACGATTACAATTATGAACATGCATACAATCAAATTTAATCAATTCAATCCTATGAACAGTAATCGAATTAAGCAAATGAAAGCAATCGAATTAAGCAAATGACTTCATAGAAAATAATTTAAAGGAGTCGAAATTAAATTGAAATAAGAGTAACCTCAAAGTGATGAAGTCGTACAATAGGATTTTGCCCTTGGGAAATAGTTCCCCATTACAGTCGTGCAAAGCAAAGAAAATTTGTGAATAATGTAAAGAAGGTAATGAACAGTAACGCCGCTGCTACTAGGTATAGGGAAGCATCAAATCCGGTTTCTAACCCAACTGGGTCAAAAAGCATAAAAAAAACTGACTTAAAATAAAATATTTTTAAAGTCTGAAACTTCAATGAATTATTCGATACTGTTTCACTCTGATTCAGCTCTAGGCCTCAACAAGAAACTTGTAGCTCTTTGTCTTAGCTTTCCAACGCCTATTAGAATGCATCAATCTGATTCTCGTAGCTCCATTTACGGTCTGCACAGTGAACAAGTATCAAATGACTGTTAATGCTGAAAATAAGCTGCGAAAATAAAATAAAGCTAGAAACAAACTTAAATATGAAAACACATTAAAATAGTAAAAATACTCAAATAAAATGTAGGAATTTCTAAGTATAACAATGGAAGAATGTGCATGAATATGCATTGATCAGCGGGCAGGAAGACTTCGACTCGACATCCATGGCTGAGGAGAAAGTAAAAGATTAGAGACATTCAGGATGGACCAAAAAAATAAAGGGTTCTGGACGGACCATGGAAGAATGAAAAGATTCAGGATGGACAAGAGAAAACTAGAAAAGTTCTAGATGGACCAGGTAAAATTGGGAATGTTCTGAACGAACCAGAGAGAATAAAAGGTTTCTAGACTTACCAGGTAGAAAGATAAGACTTTGGGAACACCAAAGATAAAGGAAAAGACTTTGGGCGGACCAAAGATAAAGGAAGAGACTTTGGGAGGACCAAAGATAAAGGAAGAGACTTTGGGCGGACCAAAGATAAAGGAAGAGACTTTGGGCAGACCAAAGATAAAGGAAGAGACTTTGGGCGCATCTGTCGTACTCGACGGGAACCATTCGGAATGCTTCTAGGCTTGGATGGGTGTTCTATCTAAAGGATAATTATGAAAAGAGGGGAGGGAAAAGGAACGGAGAAAGTGCTCATGGAGGATTGGGGCCCTCGTACCGACATATCTTTATAGTGCAATGAGGAATTCAGAGCTCCGTAGTTCATGGAACCAACGGGGAAGAAAGGAGAAAGGTGGCTCGCCAAGATTTCACAATCTTGTGCCTACGTATCCTTATAGTGCGATGATGATTTCAGAGCCTACGTATTTCAGAAAACGAGGACAGACAAAGAGAGAAACGAGGAAATAGTGTCAAAATCAAGAGATAGGGAAGTGGTGTCAAAACCAAGAGCAAAAATCAAAGAAATGATGTCGAAACCAAGAGAAAGAGTATGAGATAGGAGCAAAACAAGGGTGTTTTAACCGAGATTCTGTTATTAACCCAAAAAGGGAAAATGACGACCATGTTGTGGACACAACAACTTGGTCTCTATTGGGGAACAAGAAAGGAATTGATATTTGTTGAGGATAGAAAGAAAAGATGAAAGTAAAGGCTAGGAAAAAGATGAAGATGATGAAAGAAATGTAAATTGAATAAATTTAGAAACTTTGCATTTAACAATAAACATGATGTTTCATCTGCCCTTACATTCTTTCAGTCATTTGCTCGTTTCTCTTAATGCTGATACTTTGAGTTTCTTTGTGAGATTTTGTAATACAAATGAATACCCTAATTCAACGAAATGAACTACTATATATACAAGTCTAAAATAACTACCCTCTAACGTTTCTTTCTCTTTGGTTCGCCACGTGCAGTTCTGCATGTAGTTTGCCTTCCAACTTCCTTCATGTGTACTCTTAAGATAAGAACCCAAGCAGTTATCAAGATTTGAGCGTGACATAATCGCGCCCAAACAACCGCCTCTTCGACCAACTTTACTACGATAGTGTCTGCCTAGTCGAAGCAATTGGTGTCGAACTACTTACTTCAACAACCAAAAAATTCTCTAAGTCCCAGAGTGTTGTTGAACCATTGTTCTTCCAAGACTTTTCCCTTTTTTGATGGGTCTTCCTCATTAGTTGAAAATCCCAACCAACACTCATGCATGGTACCAGTTATTTCGCTGACTATGTCTCCACCATATGATTTCAGCACAACACCTCTGATCACTCTATCTTCATCTATCGGGGTGGCTCTAACATGGATTACATCTTACTTTGTGTTGATGACATCATCCTCATCAGTTCCTCTCATGACCTATGTAAATATACACTATTCCAAAAAAGACCGTTAGCAACACTTTTTTTGGCCTTTAGCAGCGCTTAAAAGCCCTGCCAAAGGTGGCGTTGCTGTAGGTAAAGGCAACACTTTTTTCCTTTGAAAAGCGTTGTCTTAGGTCCCCCTTTAGCAGCGCCTTTAAAAGCGCTTTCGTAGGACCCCCATATAGCAGCGCTTTTTCAAAGAAAAATGTTTTCGTAGGACCCCCTTTAGCAGCGCTTTTTCAAGGAAAACCGCTTTCGTAGGTCTCCTTTAGCAGCGCTTTTAAAAGCGTTGTTTTATGTATACGTTATGACCCCTTTAGGCAGCGCTTTTTTTAAAAAGCGCTGTCTTTTATAAAAGTGCTTTTTAAAAGCATTTTTTTAAAAATCAATTATTAAACCTGTATAATTGAATAGAATCCTTTATTTCAACATATGGCCTTTGATACCATTATAATTCAACACATAGGCCTTATACCATTATAATTCAACAATAGGCCTTAATTTATACGATTAAAATTCAACACATAAACCATAATAACCATTATATATACAACCCCAAAATAAGCATTACATATATAACTCAATACAAACTATACAACACCAATTCCATGCACCAATTCGAAACCTTATACACCATTTCTATCACCTATACATCAAATTCTAACACAATTTCTAAAACCTAACACAATTTCTAAAACTATTCAACAAATTCTCATTTCAACCATGTATTGACACTAATCCTCCTTTATTTCTTCTAATTTATCTTTCGTGTGGGTGGCACACTTGAATTAATCAAAATACTACATATAACATAATATGCATGATTTAGTTAAAAGTGATTAATTAGATGAAATATCCGATAATAAATCTTAAAATAAATTATAACTTATATATAAATCCATACCATGTTTGGAATCTCTATTTGTTCCAAGTGAATAATTTCTTTCATGAATCTTAAGACACAATCGATACCATTACGCTGCCGAGGACACTACACATAGAAAAAAAGTATTAATATGTATCAGGATATATAGTTTAACTTGTGTTATCAAGTAGCATTACTATTATAATAACAAATTATACCTCCAGTCTTATCTATGTAATGTTGTTTGCTTTGCTATTTGGTACCAGAGTTTGTCATTGTGATCGGAATATTTGTATGGCTCTATCATAATATAAACGAATATTTAGAACAATCTCACATAAATAAAAAAATACACACGCGAATATTTAGAACAATCGCATCACTTACGTATCAATCATCTTCTTCGTCTCCGTGTATTTTGTTTGATCACCTTCTAGTGAATCGAGATAATAGACTATTTCTTTTATCGGATTAATCGCAAGCAACAACCAGTGTCCACTATAAAATAAAACAAAAGTATAGATGGAAATGTTATACACAACGTAAAAAAGCGAAAGATTATAATAAAGGAAGTTAGAATGAAACTCTTACCCATGACCAGTATTATATGGTAAAAGATACAACTTCTATGTATCTTTGTTGGTCATAAATGCATCTACTAAGTGGCCTTTGACCGCATCTGTAGTTCGATCGATTAGATTTGCGTTGACACAGTTGGGAGACAAGAAGGAGTATCTTTATGTCAATTGACGCGAGAGCATCAATTTTTCATACAAGAACCTGAAATAAAAACATAATCAACATTCGAATATTCATTGAAATGAGTAAATAAATTGATCAATTAATTAAATAAAATCGATGGATTACCTGATGTATGAATTCATAACACCGACGCCTAATTCAGAATGTGTAAAAATCTGATCCAAGTCTTCTTTAGCAATTGTTTTTGAATAGGCAAACCCAAAAATACCTGCTTCCATAGGTATTTCACGGATACCACCTTCCATCAAATCCGTTGTGCCTACAATTGTTTCAATGCACAACCAAAATCGAGGATATAGAAGCTTTTTTTGGCTTGGCTAATTCTGGCTTCTTTTTCTTGCTCCCTTGTTGCACCTCTTGTGTAGGAATCTGAAAATCATATAAGTCATAAAGTTAGTAATCATGAAGCTTTTGAATTCGGATCATAGAATTAACATTTTCGATGCATATATATCAATGTACCTCTTTTTGTGATGAAACTGACTCGGTTTTGCCGCACAATCCCTTGATCTTTTGATTTGGATTTCGTAGGAGTCTAACAATGTCATGTAAATAAAATGTAGGTAAAAGTAAGCATAACCTAACTTATATGCAAGTAAAACATTTGAAAACTAAAAGGTTAATAATGGTTTTCAACATACCGAGTCATCTATGACGATGAGGTTTGACGGCCATGCAACATACCGAGTCATATACAACACTCTTAACTACCTTGACTTTTCTAATTAATCACTATTCTACAAATTTTACACATTAATCAATATTCTACAAATTATGCTCTATACTAATTAACTTCTACTATTCTTCAAATTAATCATTAAACTAACTTCTACAAATTAATCACATTTTACACAATAATCACTATACTAACTTCTACTAATTAATCACTTTTCAAATTAATCACTTTTCTAATTAATCACTAACTAACTTCTACAAATCAAAAAATGAAAACCTAACATCAACAACTAATAATACAACAAATTTATCTCACAGAAACAGAAGAGAAACAATCAACAATGGAGAATATTAGGCATTTCCATTATTGGAGAGAAAACCAGAAAAAAGGAGAGTAAAATCCTCAAACGGCGGACGACGGTATGAGTAAGCAGAAACGACAGAGGGAAGCCACGAACAGAGGGAGTTTTGTTTGCAGAAACGACGGAGGACGGAGGGAGTTTCATTTGCAGAAGAAGAAGATGAAGAGAAACAGTGTCGCGAGAGTTAGGGTGAAAGAGAAACAGTCATAAGAAAATAGAGGGATATCAGATTCTGTTTTAATTTTAATATTTTAAAAGACTTAAGGCAGCGCTTTTAGAAAGCGCTTTCTTATGTTAGTCCTTTAGCAGCGCTTTTGAGGTAAAAGCGCTTTCTAATGTGGGATTAATGAAAGGCCTTTAGCAGCGCTTTCCAAAAGCGCTGGCTAAAGTGTGTTGTACGAAAGCCCTTTAGCAGCGCTTTTCAAAAGTGATGGCTTATGGTATCCTTTTAGCAGCGCTTTCTAAAGTTCACCTGCCTTGGCCCTTTAGCAGCGCTTTTCAAAAGCGCTGGCTTATGGTATCATTTTAGCAGCGCTTTTCATAAAGCGCTTTCTAAAGTTCACCTGCCTTAACCCTTTAGCAGCGCTTTTCAAAAGCGCTTTCCTAGGACCCCCACATAGCAGCGCGTTTTTCCTTCGTTTTTTATTTATTTTTTTAGCGAAACTTATAGCAGCGCTTCTGCCAAAAAGTGTTGTCTTTGTAGTGCTGCCAAAGCACAATTTTGGCGTAGTGATATCATGATGTGTCACGCTTCCAAGTTTGCAATGAATGATCTGGGGTCGCTGAGATATTTATGGGTATTATGCACCAAACATGTAGAAGGACTTTTTCTTTGACAGAGTACCTACGCCAATGACATTATTGGTCAAGCCGGCATGGCCTCATGCAAACTTTCTGCTCCTCTAGTTGACACCAAGAAGAAGCCCAGTACCTCTGCCGACACTCCATATGACGATCTTACATCATATCAGAGTCTTTCAGGTGCTTTGTCATATCTCATATTTACCCATTCTGACATCTCATATGTTGTCCAATAGGTGTGTCTTCAAATGCATGCTTCATGCACTGAGCACATGCTTGTATTTCAGGGCACCTTACAATATGGTTTGCATCTCTATCATTCTCCGATCGAGAAACTACTTTCCTACACAGATGTTGATTGGGGTGGATGTCCTGACACTCGTCGATCTACTTCAGGTTATTGCATTTTTCCAGGTGACAATCTAATTTCATGGTCTTCCAAGAGACAACCCACGCTTTCTTGTTCTAGTACAGAGGCTGAGTACCGCGGTGTTGCTATTGTGGTTCTCGAATCATGTTGGCTCCGCAACCTTCTCATGGAGCTTCATTTTCCTATATCCCATGGTACTCTTGTGTACTATGACAGTGTTAATGCTATCTACCTATCGACAATCCTTTTCAATATAAACGTACAAAACACATTGAGATGGACATATACTTTGTTAGGGAGAATGTCGCTCGTGGTAAAGCCTGCATTCTTCATGTTCCTTCCCAAAACAGATTCCTGATATCTTCATCAAAGGCCTCCCTAGAGTTCTCTTTGATGATTTTAGAACTAGTTTAAACGTGTGTCAACCTCCCGCTTCGACTGCGGGTGTGTGATAGAATTTGTATTTATTTGTTAAAGAATATTTGCATATAAGTCTTACATCGACTATAATATATAATTAACTGGAAATCTCTCTATATATAATACAGTCTCTGTAGTAATATTCTCACACAATTTACTCAAATATCTTTTACTATCTTACATGCACCTCCATTTGATAACTTGACCGGTGGCAATAACGTGGAAGTGACGAAGACAAAGGGCTCCATGAAAAAAATCCTCTATTGAAAAGATGTTGCTATTATCGTGGTTGTTTAGAGATTGTTAAAAGTTTTATGTAATACTCTATTATTCATTTAGTTTATATTACTTAGTTTACATAGAAAAAAATCATTTCTATATTTTTATTTAGTCTTAAATTGTTGGAAGTAATGTCTAACCTGCACAATTAATGGACTTATTTTGATTGATTACATATTGCATTTATTAATTGTATGGTAAAAGTTAGATAGTTTTCTATATTCAATCTGCTTGATTCGATACACTAGAAAATGATCGTTTCATTCATATCCTAAACCTTCCATATTTTTTTAGATATATGATATATTGATCACACAAAAAAAAAAAATAAGAATTTTTATAAGGAAAAACAAGTCTTCTAAAGAAGAAAAAATAATAATAGTCCCCGCACGAAATCATAAAATAGTACTACAACCCTTGGTCAATTTATTCTTTCAAAATATTAGGACAGATCAAGCCTTGATAAAAACAAATTATGAAAGACTACACGATATACAGACACCTTGACCTTTCCTAGAAAATGCAAACAGACAACTTGACTTACGTTAAAATTGCCTCCTCTATAATTGAAGATTTAAAGAAAATATATATTTTTCTTAGTCTTTGGAATTTCGAGAGTTTGGACCATTAATTTTTTAGTTAAATCAAAATTGTATTAAAGAGATTTTGTCATGCTACCTTCCACTTATATCTATAATTGAAGACATAAATGATGTGTGATAATTAGGAAAGTTCAAGCCTTGATAAAAACAAATTAGGAAAGAATACATGTTATAAATAGGGATGGCAAGCAGACCCAAATCCGCGGGGTCTACCCGCACCCGAACCCGAGTCAACGGATGAAAACCCGAGTTGACTGGGTTCGGGTTCGGGTTCGGGTTCGGGTGCCACCCGATATTTCGGGTGTAGGTTTGGGTAGTGTAAAACTCGTGCCCGAAACCACATCCGTTATATATATATATATATATATATATATATATATATATATATATATGTGTTTTTTTTTTTGAGTTTTTGCTACGGGTTTGGGTGAAAAAACCCGAACCCAACGGATGTGGGCGTGGGTGTTATTTTGCCACCCGAATTGCCTTTGGGTTCGGGTTCGGGTTCGGGTTCGGATGGTGATTTCGGGTGCGGATTTGGGTAGTGTAAAACCCACACCCGACCCGACCCGTTGTCATCCCTAGTTATACAGACGACTTGACCTTTCAAATAAAAATGCTAACAGAACTTGAAGACGACTTGACCTTTCAAACAAATATGCTAACAGACAACTTGAAGACGACTAACAGACAACTTTTTTTCAATAAGCAAAATATCATTAAAAGCGAGAACAAAGGGTTATCGAATCCGCTTACAAAAAAGAAACGAGACTGAACTCGCCGAAAAGAAAATTACAACCCAATTACGCTTTAGGATAAAAATAACAAAGAAAACTTGCTAAATTCATAAAAGCTATAATTGGCTCGGATAATTTTCCCGATATAAGACCATCTCTAAACCACTTGCGTGAAATTTGCTTCATCTATAATTGAAGAATTATATATATATATATATCGAATTTTTGAAAAATCAATATAAAATTATAAATTTTGAAAATAAAATATAATTTAACACTTTTTTTTAAAAAGCCATATGTAAAATGGATTTTAAAAACATTATAACTTAACACCTATTTTTAAAAAAACTAGGTGTAAACAGTATAGTTTTATAAAAAAATATGTGGGCCCCAAATATTTGGGGGCCAGAGCTACAATTCCTACTGTGTCTGCTAAAGGCCGGCTATATATATGGCATTTAAAGAAATTTGGGAGAAAAACTTATAAGAAAATAGATATGATTTCATATTTGTAGAAACATTTAATAAGAAGAGAGAAAATTTTAAACTTAACTAAAATTTATTTTATTTTTAATTGAAATTAAGGGATGGTTGTGATATGAGGAGAAAATATTTTATTTTTATTTTTTAACTAATAAAAAAATTGTAAATGATTGTGCATATATCTAGGCGTCATGATTATTTCTATCTAAAATTTTTGCAAATTTTAGACCATTTATTAGAAAATTTGAAATTTCATTAAAGAATGGAATTTCAATTCAACATTATAGTGAATAATTTCTAGTTACAAAATCATACAAAGTTCTTACAAAAATAAGGTTGTCACACTCAACTTTGGCACCAGACTTTATTAAATAATTAGAAAATTCCAAATAATAAATTTAATAACTAAAATGAATACAAATAGTTAAATGGTTACATAATATCATAACTATAGGAAAAAAAAAAAGAAACGGCCAACTTAATTGACAACAATTTAATGGAGAACGAAAATTATATGTCCTAGTGATAGTGGTTTTGATAGCTTGCTTTTTAAGGGATGGAATTTTTAACCGTATGGATTGTTTCTCTGGTGTTGTTTTCTTGCCTGCTTTTTGTTTTTGGGTGTTTTATTGGCTTTCTCGTTGAGTTTTGTTATTGTAGTGTGTTCAATTATTGCAATGCAGGTTCGGGATTAAATTTAATGTTTTCTATTTCTTAAATAGCGAGTTTTGTTAGTATTCTTTAAGATCAGAATAAAACGAACAGTGAAAAATAATATGAGCAAAATAAATAGAGGCAGGTAAGAGATAAAAGTTTAGAGAGGTGGCACTAATAATTCATCAAGATTCAACCGAACCTTGGCCTACTCCTCTACAAAAGAGTTTTTCTTGAGATTTCAACTATAATCTTGAACTTTTACTGATTATGTCCACAAACCTTCGATACAAACAAATCTAGAGACTTTAAAATGGATTATACCTAACCAAAAAGAATGTTTTTACCTAAGTTGAGCTAAGGAACCAATTAGAGATTTTCCAGGCTACTTTCAATAACCAAACATAACTTTTTCAGTCTAAGTTATATAACTAAACACAGATTTTTAGATTGATTAATCTCAAGAACCAAACATGATTTTCCAAAAATATCACACTCTTGAGATAAGTAACAATGGCATGACACTAGTACAAATTCTTCTTCACAAGTAGTTTTCACTCACAAGACACTGAGACAACTTTTGGTGTAAAGAAAATATTTTAGAGAGAGATAGAAGAGAGATAAATTCCAAAGAAATAGAGAAACTCGGAATTCTGGTGTGAAATGAAGAGGATAGGCGCTTCATTTATATAGGAGAAAAATTGGCTAAAAAAGAAAACGATCCATGAGCCAAATTAATGGTCGAGTTGATTGGGTCCTTATCCTAATCGATTGTATGCTTCAAATAATCGATTATTTGTGCCCGTTTTGGAAAGTTTTGATAGAGAACCATTACCAATCATTAAGATTATGTCATAATAGATTATATAATCGATTGCCTTCTTCCAATCGATTCACTATAAGCCCCACTCGATGAGATAGTTTAAAAAATGCTTTAATTGAAACTGACAATTTCCTAATCAACTGGCTAACGCTTGAAAGCATTTTTAGGCATTTTGTTAGTTAAAAAAAGAGGTTTAAAAAACTTTTAAGTGTGTATGCGCGCGCGTGTGTGTGATTTTACTTAGTATACTTGGAGTTACTCTCCTACTTTCGCAAAACTCTGGTCACTCAAACAAACAAGACCAGACGAGTTTTCACACTTCTTCTCTTTCACAACTTTGAGGCTTTCAAGATTCTTTCAGATACATCGATCATATAAGCACTTTAATGGAATCTTGTGTGTCCTACTTGATGAGGCTTGAGATGTATTTAACTTTTATTACCATCATCATAGAGTTGGAAACTATTTACCACCGACTTCAACAATCCTCGGTGTTTTCGTCATCAAAATAGTATGAAGATTCTTAATAAGATCACGAGCTCCATACCTGCTGTTGCACCCCAAAATTTTCCCTCACCTTTTTTTAAAACCCTAATTGGCTTATGCTTATGCTTTGCATTCACAATCATACATTCTCATGGTTTCTTGAGGCATGGAATCAAGAAGTTCTTTGGAGCAAGATTTCTACGAGCTGGGAGGTTGTCTCATTCAAGTTGAAACAAATGATGAGTTCACAAGATCTTGATCATCTCTCTCCAAGTGCCATCATTCATCCATTGTAGTCAAGAGCTTCCTCACATCAAGGGCTAAGCCAGAAGTTTGCTTTGATAGAGGGTCATCAAGTTTCAAATTCATCCCAAGCCCTAAATTAGGGTTTTGGGTCAAAGTTAAGTCGATATTGACTTTTTGACCTCAACATGATCCAGTGGTTTAATACATGGTTTAAGGTGTCCCAACACACCATTATGGTCCGATCATATAGTTTAACTAGCTTGAGAAGCTTAAGATATTGATAGATGAAGAAAATTGGTTCAACTGCCAAAAAGTCAATTGTTACCCAATGTCAAAGTTTGACTTTTGGGGCCTTTCGTCAACCATAAATTTTCCAAGTCAAGAACTTTGAACCATGAAGTTTTGGTCATGTTTAATCAAGAGGAACCATGAAAATCAAGAAAAGTGTGAATTGGAGGTATTTTGAAATTTTTCTAAGTACTAAAGAGCATGGTCATTTAGTCAACTTTCCAAGGTTGTGGAGTTTGACTCATGCATTCAAAATAGCCAAACAAGGGCTGCATTTGAAGCTCATATTTGATACTACATAGTGATGGAAAGTTTGGACTCAAAGGAGTTTCCTAAGTGGGAGAAAATTGGAGCAAAAGTAAGGGTCTCAATATGTGCAAAAGTGGAAAACACTTAGAATTTTTCTAGGTTTCAAGAGAACATTGATACCCCAACTTCATGCCTTCGATTTTGTGTCATGCAAGCCTCATCTAAAAATTGTTCCAACATGAAAGTTGTACATTACAACAAGACCTTTCCAGGGATACCAAGTTTACTCCATTTGGATCATCCTACCCCAAGTTAGGGTCCTCCAAAGTGGCCATCATGCAACATGTAGCATGCTTAGAATTCATGTCAAAACCTTGCCAAATTTTATTTACACCTCTTGATGTTGTACCACTTTATTCTCCTTTGGCCCCACCCTAAAAATCACTCCAAAACCTTGCCCAAAATGATCAAACTCTTGGCCTGCAAAAGGGAGGTGATTTCTACAAGTTTGGCCAAAAACGGAAAGCTGCAAAGTGTGTTGTTGTGATTCAACTTTCTCAGCAAGTTGGTTCTCTTTTCCAGCTCACATCATACGAAATTTTCACCCTTATCTAACCCTAAAACTATGAGCATTGCCTTGGTTCCAAACCTATATCCAAGCCACCACCATGTGCATTTTTTATCTTTCTCTTTCCAAACCTCTTGCTTTTGTTCCAAAACTCTTCCCTACCCTAAAATGAACTTCACTATAAATATAGAGTCATCTTAGAGCATTTCACAAGCTCTAGCAGCCAAACTCACTCTATTCAAATTGTGTCCAACTCCCTCTGAAACTTGATTCCTTTAGAATAATACAAGCAACTTCCGCGCGATTTCTCTGCCCAAATCTCAAGTAAGACGTGTGAGGAAGCTATAGCAAGAATAACCCGGTCAAACGGAGATCTGAGGAAGGAGAATGAGATCCATTTTCAAGCCTCTCCACACACTTTTGAACAGGTTCATTTCTTTACTATTATCAATGATTTTTGTTGATAAATCACGAGTATTGATGTGTCGAATGATATCCTTAAACTTTTGTTCATTTATATTTCATCATCATCATGTAATAAGATAGTTTAAGTTTTGGTGTGTTTCGAGTTTGCTCAATTTTCTCATTAACCGTGCCATATGAGAAAAAAATAATCGCGTATTCTTGTTCCTTGCGAAATTTTGGTTAAGAATGATGTGTTGCTTGGCATTTTTATGACATGTTTTGGAGCTCCATTTTTTGCATTAATGGAGAAGATCTTGATGAACAACCCGCGGGTTCCTTGTGCATTCAGTTTTTTCTTTTTTTGTTTTTTTCATGCTGATGCCACATGTAAGCATTCTGTTCGGGTGTAGATTAATGAATCATGATGTAGCTTTGTGCTTTCACTTGGAGTAAGGTCCGCGCGGAGCTTAAATCATGGCCCTTAGATGTTGTTTACTTGTTTAAGTATATAGCTCATGTGGATGATATTTGATCATTATACACCGCTTGATGTGAATCGCATGGCCCCGCGCGTGAGGGTGTATGGCATGGACCTGGGCTTATTGATTGAGCCTAGTTTTCTTTTATTTGATGAAGCTCTCTTTTTCTATTTCACCCTGATTTTCATTTTATCATAACTTCTTTATTTTAAATGCTTTTTTAGGTTTTCTTTTTTTAAAATTGATTCAAATTTAATTTCCTTTCATTTTATTTGACTTATTTTCTGTTTAGCATTTATTTTAACCTAGTTATTGTTTGTTGGGTATTTTTGCACTATATTTCCATTATATTTAGTCATAAATAGGAATTAGGGTTAGTGAGTTTTGATTCAAGTTGATTGATGGTTGGGTGTTTCTCCTTGTTTAATTCTTGATTTATCATCTATTTAATGATTTATCTTGGCCATGGTTATGGATAAAATGTTGGTGGTGCATCTTTTGAGTTTGTAACTTTGATGGATGCCATTGATATTCATGTTAGGTTAACTTTTGATTCATCTTTGCTTGATTGATCATTTCTCATTTATTCTTATGATTCATGTTGGTTCCATCTCTTTATTTCCATACATCTCATTACATCTCATGTGCTAACCATGTTACTTTGTTTTGTGAGGTATCTTTGAGGAGAATGCATCACTTGGACATTATGCTAATTTTTGTTCATCTTGTTGAACATACATGGTCCACCCCATTTACTTTTTCATGCTTTACTTCTCATTCCACCCCCCCCCCCCCCCTTGGTGGGTTTATAATGCTTTCATTCCCCCATCACAATGTAATAGCTTAGGTTTTCTTGTTTTTCATCATTGATTGCTTGCTTGCTTGTTAAGAAAGATAAAATGAAATAGGTTAGAAAATGATTTCAAAACAAAAATACAAATAAGACTTGATCCAATGTCAAGTCATTTTTCAAACTTATTAACTCGAATTGTTTATCATATCACACCTTAGGGTTTCTCCTCCTCATCTTCTTCACCCTTCTTCAATCATCCCATTGAACACAAACTAACCTTGTATGCTTTCACCCTTGCAAATCGATTACCTTGCGCATCGCCATCAACCTACCTTAATTATCATCACCCTTTCAACACATTCCATTCCTCTTCATACTCTCTTCCTAAGCAAAAACTTGGTCTTGTACCAAGTGCATTTTCAAGCTACTTTTTCAATAAACTTGGATGGTTGTGGAGTGGTTAGGCAAAGGCCTTATCCTATCTCGAGTGTTTGACATTACCTTTAGGGTTCACTGTCTAAAAATACTTACCATCTAAAATAAAGCATCTCTTAAATAAAAGAATAAGGTTCTCTTTGTATTGGACTAAAGAGAGAGGATTGAGTGAAGACTTATTCCTCTTCGAGTATTAGGATGCTCACTTTAGAGTGTGTAGTCTCGATACTCGTCTTTCAATATGAAGACGTGACTATATTCGCCACATCATTTTCAAAGCAAATCTTTTGAGATAAAGAATTGGGTACTACCCGCAGGGGTTCCTATCCGAAGACTTATTTCACCCCTAAAATCAATCTTCACCAATCAAATGTGACATCTTACCTCGATGGCAAAAACTTAAGCCCTTTTCAAAAAGGGCAAGTTATTTCCATTCTACCACATAACAGGCTAAAGCATAAGTCTCCTTGTGTGCGAGAGGCAAAACCTATTCCTTGGATGTGAACGTTAACGTCGTCCATTAAACCATTTGATTATAGGTTGATGAATATCTAAATAGTTGTGTATTATCGATTCATGGATGAGAATCCATGACTAAGATTATACCATTTTCTTTTCTATCTCATTTTGATTTCCATTTCTCTTTTCGTTTCGATTTTATTTTCAATTTCATTCTTGATCAATGAAAGTCTTTAATATTACGGATGTTGATTGGTTGAGGTTGTTTAACCTTCATTATTTCAAATCTGTAGTGAATGATCATTGAGATCATTTCCTATACTTTGGAGTCGTGATAGGTTGCCTTCGATTATAGACGAAAGTTTGTGATTAAGACGAGATCATTCACTTTTCTTTTCGTGTTGCACGATTTCTTTAGAGAATGATTCACAATATCATTTCTCCATCGTGTTTTAGCACAAACATCTTACGCGACCTCCTATAGTATGATCTTCGTCATAGATTGTGCTACGATGGCTTAGCGCTAAAGTCAACCCGATTCATTCGATTAACAACAATTAACGATTGATCACTAACCACTAACTTTAACTTCTGTCAATATACTCTTGCTTTATTTTTCCGTCAATATATATTGCTCATATTATTCACCTGTTCATATCATATTCATCATCATATCTTATTCATGTCTTGTTCACATTATTCAAAACACACTAAAACGATCGAAACCCTAAAAGACTCAATTGGTGGAATGTTGGTTACTTTTTCGAGCAACGGAATGTGGACTTTGTAGAGAAACCCTAGCATGGAGATCTTGTCTGATTCTTGCTCAAGGCTTAGTTTAGGACACCCCGCACACACACGACTTCCTCTTGGGCTACCTTACAATGACCCCATTTATTTTGTACAATCCCGTGTAACTTACATGTACCCCGCTCCCATTTCGATGTACGCACTTTTACACGCTTTTGATTGTAGTTTGTTTACTAGGAGCACCCATAGGGACTAGCATAGACTAAACCATTTTCAAACTAATTCTCGATTCTTCATTGAGCCATTTTCAAACACCCTCATAAATCGATTGCTCATTAGCAGTGTCCATCAACCTAATGGACACACTCGCACATTTCATCATGATTTCATTACTAGGAGCACCCCTAGGGACTACGATCGATTCACTCCTCTTTTCAAACCCTCAATTTTTCGTCGAGCCATTTTAAAAACAAACCTTTTAAGCCGAGTGTCTTTTACCTCGCAACCAATCTCTTCGCACGCAAATACAATCAAACCCTTGATAACGTCAAGCAGATTTTCACAATCAAATATCAAAACACATAACAACTACCGAAACTCTTTTCAAGGTGAAAAATAGGGGTATTTTCAATTGTTTGGGTGCGAGTTCCTTTACTCGTGTGTGAACAATTGACGCCTCTAAATCGCTTCCAACTCGATAACATTCAAACTTGTCTTCCAACCACTCATCGTTCAAAACACTTTACAAACATAACCTCTTTCCAAGGTGAAATAAGAGGGGGATGGAGTCTTCTTTCTTTCTCCTCAATTATTTTGATGCGAGTTCTCTTACTCGTGTAAAAACAATTGTCATCTTTCCAATCAAACCTTTTTCTCAATAACTTAGATGAAAAAGAGAGAGAGTCAAGCCTTTGACTCACTCTCCCGATTACTTGGGCCCGAGGAGCCATTCTTAAGCTTCGAGTAATCGTCATCCAAACCAAACTTCAACACACCAAACTCCTTCTTTATGTGGTCGTATCCACGAACTACGAATGCTCTGATTCTTCATTCTCATCCGAATGAAGATACGTAGGCACAAGATTGCGATAATCTTGGCGAGCCACCTTTTATTTTCTCCATTCTTCACCTTTTCCCCCTTTCTTTTCGTGGTCGTACCCACGAACTACGAACACTCTAATTCTTCATTCTCTTCCGAATGAAGATACGTAGGCACAAGATTGCGATGATCTTGACAAGCTCACTTTTATTTTTTTCGTTGTTTCTCACTTCCATATTTTTCCGTCATTCCGCGTCTACCTTCTACTTTTATCCATCTTTCTTTCCGAACCTTTCCCGTATTCAAACTACGAGCGCTCTGATTCCTCATTCTCGTCCGAATGAGCATACGTAGGTACAAGGGCCCCAATCCTTGGTGAGCACCGTAACCTAAAACCACCCATTTTCCCTTAGCATTGAATCCTTTTATCGTACCTTTTCGCATTAATCGTTTAGAAGAAACCAAATAAGCTTAGTTAACGTGCATCACAATTCGAATTAAGAGGTTCCTGTTGAGTACAACGGACGTGAGGGGGGTGTTAATACCTTCCCCTCACGTAACCGACTCCCGAACCCAGAATTTGGTTGCGATGACCATGTTCTTATCTCTTTAAAGGTTTTCTCGATATTTTCCTTTCCCTCTTTTAGGATAAATAAAGTTCGGTGGCGACTCTGTCGAACCGCAATTTCTTCCGCGCCTTTTGTGCGAGGGTCGTATTTTTTATTTTTCGAGGTGCGACAACTGGCAACTCTGCTAGGGAAGATTGCTCAATGCAAGAGAGAGTCAATCATATCTTAGTTCAAATTGTGAGCTCGTTAACTTCGCTTATTTGTTTTCTTCACGTTATTTATTTACATGTTTTCCTATTCCTTATATGTGTTACCTTTTGTGACATTTTTGGGCTTCTCTGCTTATGGGTACTTTGTGAGATGGCTCTACACCCGAGTCCGAGAAAAACCCTAGGATTAGGATGATGGTTTTGTAGTAGAGACTTGTGTGGTATCTTCCGCGTGAGGCCGATATGAAAACCCGCTTGGAGTAGATTCCCTTAGAAATGTTATTATTGTGGTGAGTCTTTGCCATGGCATTAATGTTTTCGAGCCTGAATCATTGATCCCAAGGACCATTACCCCGTTCAATCCATGGTGGTTGGTAGTGTTAACTCCTTTTGGGTTAATACGAACTCCTCAATTAGATGAGATCCCTTGAACGTATTACTTCCTGATAATAATATTTTGGGTTAATTGTGATTTACCCCTCTGACATATGAGCGTGTTTTGGTTTACCCCCCCACCGTTGCCATAGGCAGGTTTTGGCAACGATTTTTTCAAAAAAACCGTTGCCTAAAGGCATATAGGGGGGTAAATCAAAATTCGCTCATATGTCAGGGGGGTAAATCACAATTAACTCTAATATTTTTAACCTCGATCTATGACTCTGAGAACCCTACTTAGAACCCGTGTGTCAAATGCTCAAGCAACCAAAATTTTTTATCTAATGCTCAAATGATAGGTCTTGCTACATACTACAAGTTTGTCAACTACACCACATTCCAAATCTTCATGGATTTTAAGTTATGGATTGATCAAAATCACACAAATTAAGAAATGGACATTTTGACACTTAGTGTAAAATATGCCAAGTTTTTCAGGTTTGGACACCAATGTTCAAAGGCACTTTTCATTGTGATCCAAACAGATTCAATACAAACCATAAACATCAATGTTGTAGTATCTAATGTGAGCTTTTTAAAAAGTATAAGAGCCTCCCATGATTCAATTTGAGTAAAAAGTACAAGGTACTAAGATTCAAATTCCTCTTGCACAGGTAAGCCTGAAGCTCTCAAACTCCATACTCCATGCATCATAAATGTTATGCTGAGTTACCACCATGATTCTGCATGTGTATAGAGTAACAACCCTCAATCAATTGCATGTTATCTATCGTGTATAGGATTTCACTTAGTTTTTGCAAAAATTAGGGTTCATCTGTTCATCACGATATATCTCACTCCACACTTAAAATAAATGAAAATAAATGTCACCATCGTGTTCCTTGATAAAAAACGAGCAAGTCTGATGTTTACTTCGTTTGATTTCATTGCGTAATGAGGGAGATAAGTGAGCTTTTGCAAATTATCCATGGCAGACACACACGAGGAAGAAGAAGGAGTCGTTGGCGCCCTTTTTCAAATATTTGAATTTTTAATTATTTTGATTATTTCTTAATTAATTTTAAAAATTCATATCTCTTTCAATTTTAATCTTTTTCAAGAAATTTTTTAAAAATAAATCCTTCACGCATTTAAATATTTTATTCCACACAAAAAATCAAAATTCTTTTTTATTTGTTATATATTTAAATATTTTAAAGAATTTCCTTTTAATTGTTTTTTAAACATTTAAAAAAAATTCTTTCTCTTGATTTTTCAAAACCAAATGAGTTTCAAACCATCATGTGAATAAAACATCCATTTTCAAACATTAATCAAAATTCATAACATGTTTATTAAATATATTTGATATTTTGTATTATTTTTATTTGATTTTCTTTGAAAAAATGCATTTTAAAATAAAATTAGGGTTTTTCCTTGATTTTAAGTCTTCAAACTTTCCTTCAATAATCATTTTGGGCCTCTATTAGAGTGTAAGACTCAACCCCCTATGTACATAAATAAATTTTTGTCCTCTGCTAGAGTATAAGTCCCACAACGTCTTTCAGTATTGCGGTGCGATCACTGTTTTAAAATAAATCATATGGGCCTCTCCTTGAGTACAAGCCCCAATCTTTTGTTCATAAACTTTATTTTAAACAATAAACAACCTCCACAGTCCCCTCCTTGAGTTGTAAGCCCCATACCTTTGTTTTCAAAATTATTTGTCTGTTTTAAACTAGTACTAAGAGGAGCATTATTCTCGGTGAAACTGCTCTTAGACCACTTGGGTCACTCTTTGAGTTATAAGCCTCAAACTTTCTTTTTTAAATCAAATTCAAATTCAAAGTTTTCTCAAAACTTTCTTCAATTTTGCAAAACCCCAATCATACAATTGTAGTTAATACAACCAATCACAATACAATCGAGCATCTCCTTGAGATGTAAGTCCCAAATCACCTTCTCAATGCATACTTGTATATATACCTATTAATTCATATATCTGTATATACTTGTACATACATATCTAGAGTTCCCTCAGCAGTTAGGTCATCCTCAGTTAACACTCAGGTTAAACAGTAGGATACTTATGACTTAGTTTAATCAACTAGTTTATTCTTATACAAAGAAATTCATTTCCCCAGAGAGGATTAATTCTCGGTGAAACCTCTTTTGAATTTCTTCAAACCTCAGAATTGTTCAACAAAGAAAGGATTAATTCCCAGTGAAACCTTTCTTGAACTTTTCTTAGGCTTGGACCCACAGGCTTCTTAAAAATTCCCCCTATCCTCCTCTTGGGCTTAGTACAAGGACCCACAGGCTTTCTAGAAGCATCTCAGCCTCCTCTTGGGCTTAGTACAAGGACCCAAAGGCTTCCTAAAAGTATAGGCTATAATGCAATCATCTCTACTAGTTCAATCTTTAGGAAAGTCAAAACTCTAGAACATCCAATCAGTCAAGAATTGATCTTCATCTCTAGAACCCTCAGCCTCCTCTTGGGCATTATACAAAGATCTTTCTTCAACTAGAGTCCGCCTCCTCTTAATAGAATTGGGTAGTCTCAGCCTCCTCTTGGGCTTATTATAAACAGACTTGGAAAGTCTCACTCCCATAGTCTCCTCTTGGGATTAACACAAGAATCCTCAGACTTCCTAAAAGCATAGGATATATCCTAATCATCTTTACCAATACATCAATTCCCAGAAGAGTTAAAACCTCTAAGGTATTCAAACTCATCTTTAAACCCCTCCTGACCCCTATCAAGGCTTGTCTTTCACCTTAAAATCCCTAGCCAGGGTCAGGTTACCATCAAAAAGTCCCCAAAAGAATCAGAGCCTCGTGACATCTAATAATTAAACTCTTCTCAAATCACCAGCAAGAGTTAGTTTCCTTTTGGATTCCCCAACACCGTTTAGATCTTCTCCTGGATTCCAATAATCCTCAGCAAGAGTCAGCCTCCTCTTAGGCTTCATATAATGATATTTTCTCAATCTGCCTCAATCTTGGGCTTTGTATAAGACAGATATATCACTCCCCAGTTGGGTCAGTCTTCTTTAGAACTACACTCAAACTCTTCAGCTTCACCATATTAGGCTTCAAACAAGATACCCAAATAAAATATCTCTAGTGGAGTCAGTTTTCAACTTTTTTTAGATTCAACCTTGGGCTTTGATCAAGGCACAAAATACATCATCCCAACAGATGAGACCATCAGTCCTATCTGTAGGAGGATATCCCATTTATACATCACATATCAAAACAAACAATCAAAACTTTTTCCAGATAATTGATGTAAGTGGCACACTTGTTGATTCAAAAATCCAAGCTGGAGTCCCTCCTTTATCATGGCTAAAATTTCTCTTTCATCTAACTGCTATAAGTGGTAAGCCTCTGGATTCTACACATCCAAGCCAATGTCCCTCTCTTAGCATGAAAGATTCATAAAGGAAAAGTTCCATTGCTCTACACTGAGTTAAAGCTTCTTCCTTAATGACATTTCTCTTATAAAGGAAGATATGGCATTACTGGGTTCCACACATCCCAATTAAAGTAACTTCCCTTATAACCATTTGTGATGAATAGGTGAGATATCTCCCTTTAGAGATGACAAATCCTCTCTCAATCAACTGTTAGCTTCAATCTTGGGCTTTAAACAATACACAAATATTCAGTCAGATTCAATCTTGGGCTTTGAACAAGACACCAGACATTTTTTCTCCCATAGAATAGGAGGAACTACGGTTGCTCTGATTTCCCAAGTCTCTTTACGAAAATACGTAAGCATAAGTTTGTGAAATCTTAGCGAGCACACAAATTAAAAAATCTTAGGTCAAACACCATCCCAAAAACATCAGAAAACCCAAAAAACAGCAAAAACATTTCCTCAGTCCTCACAAAGGAGTAACTTTCCCCAATCAATAGCAAATAGACTTAAGAAAACATTTCAAATAGTAGAAAATATATGCAAATAAAGGTTCCTATAGATTACTATAGATACTCTGGGTGTTAATAGCTTCCCTTTGTATAACCAAACCCCGATCCTTGATCTTTTCGCATTTGTTAAAGAAAACACTTGCACGCAGGGTTATTTTAAGATATCTTCCCCTTCCTTTTAAGCTTCATAAGATAAATACAGAAATCTAAAAGTAGCAACAAAAGCAGTTGTGGTCGTCACAAAAAAACCGACGCTACATTATCATCCTTTTGGTGGTAGCGAAATCCTGTCAATTCAACATGACCTTCATCCTTTTGGTGTTGGAAATTCTCAAAATCAAAAATTTCATATCATCCTTTTAGGGGTTGCCATTTATGTCATTTCAATTTAACCTTTATCCTTTTGGTGTCGGTGTTTCTCAAAGTGGGAAGTTTCTATAATGCTTTTGGTGGTAGTGACTTGTGTCGTTTGATCTTACAGTCATCCTTTTGGTGTCGGCGATCCGTGAACCATTGGTCTGTGTATCATCCTTTTGGTGAATGACAGCCTTTGATATTGTTTTGCTTACTATTATCCTTTGGGTAATTGCGAGTTTTGACCTCATTTTCATTCTTTTGGTGAATGGTCTCTGTGTGTGTGTTTGCTTACTATTATCCTTTTGGTAATAGCGAGTTTTGATCTCATTTTCATCCTTTTGGTGAAGGGTCTGTGTGTGTGTTTGCTTACTACTATCCTTTAGGTAATAGCGAGTTTTGACCTGTTTTTCATCCTTTTGGTGAAGGGTCTCTGTGTGTGTGTTTGCTTACTATTAACCTTATGCTAATAGGGAGTTTTGACCTCTTTTTCATCCTTTAGGTGAAGCATCTGTGTGTGTTTGTGTGTGTTTGCTTACTATTATCCTTTTGGTAATAGCGAGTCTTGACCTCATTTTCATCCTTTTGGTGAAGGGTCTGTGTGTGTGTTTGCTTACTATCATCCTTTTGGTGATAGGTCCGTCAACCTTTTGGTGTTGGAGTTGTGTGTATTTTCTATCATCCTTTTGGTGACGGAAACTAGTGTGTACTTACTATTATCCTTTTGGTAATAGCAAGTTTTGACCTCTTTTTCATCCTTTTGGTGAAGAGTTTGTGTATGTGTGTGTGTTTGCTTACCATTATCCTTTTGGTAATAACGAGTCTTGACCTTATTTTCATCCTTTTTGTGAAGGGTTTGTGTGTGTTTTCTTACTATCATCCTTTTAGTGATATGTCTGTCATTCTTTTGGTGTCGGAGTTGTGTGTGTTTTCTATCATCCTTTTGGTGATAGGTCCATCATCCTTTTGGTATCGGAAACCTGTGTGTACTTACTATAATGGTTTTGGTAATATCGATTTTTGACCTCATTTTCATCCTTATGGTGAAGGGTTTGTGTGTGTGTGTTTGGTTACTACTATCCTTTTGGTAATAGCGAGTCTAGACCTCATTTTCATCCTTTTGGTGAAGGGTCTCTGTATTTGCTTACTATTATCCTTTTGGTAATAGCGAGTTTTGACATCTTTTTCATCCTTTTGATGAAGAGTTTGTGTGTGTGTGTGTGTTTGCTTACTATTATCCTTTTGGTAATAGCGAGTCTTGACCTCATTTTCATCCTTTTGGTGAAGGGTCTGTGTCTGTGTTTGCTTACTATCATCCTTTTGGTGATAGGTCCGTCATCCTTTTGGTGTCGGTGTTGTGTGTGTTTTCTATCATCCTTTTGGTGATAGGTTCGTCATCCTTTTGGTGTTGGAATCCAATATGTACTTATTATTATCCTTTTGGTAATAGTAAGTTATGACCTCTTTTTCATCCTTTTGGTGAAGAGTCTGTGTGAGTGTGTGTGTGTGTTTGCTTACTATTATCCTTTTGGTAATAGCGAGTCTTGACCTTATTTTCATCCTTTTGGTGAAGGGTCTGTGTGTGTGTTTGCTTACTATCATCCTTTTGGTGATAGGCCCGTCATCCTTTTGGTGTCAGAGTTGTGTGTGTTTTCTATCATCCTTTTGGTGATAGGTCCGTCATCATTTTGGTGTCGGAAACCAGTGTGTACTTACTATTATCATTTTGGTAATAGCAAGTTTTGACCACATTTTCATCCTTATGGTGAAGGGTCTCTGTGTGTGTGTTTGCTTACTATTATCCTTTTGGTAATAACGAGTTTTGACCTCATTTTCATCCTTTTGGTGAAGGGTCTGTGTATTTGCTTACTATTATCCTTTTGGTAATAGCGAGTTTTGACCACTTTTTCATCCTTTTGGTGAAGGATCTCTGTGTGTGTGTGTGTGTTGCTTACTATTTTCTCTTTGCTAATAGCGATACTTGACCTCATTTTCATCCTTTTAGTGAAGGGTCTATATGTGTGTGTTTGCTTATTATTATCATTTTGGTAACAACGAGTTTTGACCTCATTGTCACCCATTTGGTGAAGGGTCGCTGTGTGTGTGTTTGCTTACTATTATCCTTTTGGTAATAGCGAGTCTTGACCTCATTTTCATCCTTTTGGTTAAGGGTCAGTGTGTGTGTGTGTGTGTGTGTGTGTGTGTGTGTGTGTGTATGTGTGTGTGTGTGTGTGCTTACTATTATCCTTTTGGTGATAACGACCTTTGACCTCATTTTCATCCTTTTAGTGAAGGGTCTGTGTGTGTGTTTGCTTACTATTATCTTTTTGGTAATAGCGAGTTTTGACCTTATTTTTATCCTTTTGGTGAAGGGTCTGTGTGTGTGTTTGCTTACTATTATCCTTTTGGTAATAACAAGTCTTGACCTCATTTTTATCCTTTTGGTGAAAGGTTTATGTGTGTGCTTACTATTATCCTTTTGGTAATAGCGAGTCTTGACCTTGTTTTCATCCTTTTGGTTAAGGGTTTGTGTGTGTGCTTACTATTATCCTTTTGGTAATAGCGAGTCTTAACCTCGTTTTCATCCTTTTGGTGAAGGGTCTGTGTGTGTAATTACTATTATCCTTTTGGTAATAGCGAGTTGAGTCGTGTGAGTCCACTATCATCCCTTTGGTGATAGGTCTATCATCCTTTTGGTGTCAGATTTTCTGTTATCATCCTTTTGGTGATAAGGACCGTTGCAAGTTATTCAGTGTTTACTTGAGGGATGACATTGATCTGTTATTCCACCTCCCAAGCATTTTCTTTCTTTTCGGACAAATTTGTGGTCTTCTTCATATCTAATCGACTTACACCTTGAAAGAATGAATGTTGTAGCATTTCATCTTACTCGGTTTAAGCCAATTAGATAGGGGCATCTGTCATACCCCAAATTTGTCCTATCTGTAAATTATCTTTCATCTGTACATCCATCCACTAACCATCATTTAGAAAATAAAAAAAATAGATTGTTCTTGATCAAGGTGTTGATAGGTTGAATCGCGTGTCAGACAGGGCTTTTGGGTCAAGTCTTTGTGTAGCTTTGATTGAGGACTAGTGGTTTTGGCCTACTTTGTTTGATCAGCCAAAGATTGGTCATGGATGGGGCATGCAATTCAAGTAATGGGGGTCTGAGCTTTCAGTTAGTGTTTTTGGGCTAATATAGGACAACTGTGCATGGATCAATTTATCAGGCTGGGTTAAATTCATATGTTTCATGGTGGAGAATAATATGGAATCAATTCCTAGAAATTAAGGTTTTGGTGCAGTTGCAATGCAGTCCATATCAAGTCATTATCTTCTGATTTTAGGGAATATTGGTGCTCATTTGATTCATGGCGAAAGTTTTGGTTTATCAGTGTTCAGGTGACAAGGGCAAGGTTGATTCATTTGTGGTTCGAGATTTTTACCTAATCAATGTTTAAGATTAAATCATGTTTAATCTCACTTCTCAAGACTTGAATCAAGGCTTTAAGTCATTGCAAGTTTGGTTTTTTTTTTAGGATCCACAAATGGTGAAAGGTGGCTTCAATTGGGTTCATTTCAATTTATGGAGCCAAGCACTACTTCATCCCAATTTAAGATGTGGAAAATTCAAGTTCAAACATTGTTGTCAACATGGTTCAATTAAAGTGGAGGGTGTGAATTGCATTCAAAAGCTCATATCAACTAAAGGCCTTGGCATTACAAAACTCTTACAAAAATAGCACAAGTCCATATTATTACTAAGCCCATCATAAAAAATAAAGGCCATTACATTTCCATAAAAAAAATTTAATAAAGCCCATTGCAAAAAATAAAAAAAAAAGGACCAAATTCTCAAGATTCCAACCACACAAATTACACCAAGCCTCCATGAATTTTTTGTGAGAAAATATTGCTTTAACTCAGCATTCCACACAATACACCTTCAAGTTACAATAGTTGTTGCTGATAATTCTATGTTAAGGCCAAGGATGAGTTTTCAATTAACCAGGCTGAAACGTGACTCCATTCACGTATACACCAAAACAGGACAAAAGCAAACTGTGCAGCTAGCCATGAGTTTTTAACACAAACCAACCATCTCGTGCGAGCTAGACCGTACCTCCACAATCATGAATCATAAAGCTATAACACTCGTTACGCGTAATAAAATCGAACCGGTATCTTCCTTCAGCCACAACACATGATATACACACAAACCATGATTCTCATACGTCACCACAACGTTCAGTCCTCCATGTATCGCACCATCTAGCACCATAACGACGTGATTCACGCACTCCAAACCACAACGTACTACACAATGATCGAATATTCCACGCACCCCACCTGCGATACACATCCAAACCACCTGCAAATGACAAAACAAGAAATTACGTCACAATTAGCAATAATTCTTTCCATTCATTCCTCAAAATATCCTTCTCCCTCTCCTATAAATAGACCCAACCTCACCTCATTCCTGGAAGCTTCGTTAAGCCAAAATTACTCTGTCAAAACTCCATCACAAACCTCCCTCAGCTTTAACCAGAATAATCTTCAACCCAACGACACTTTTTCTCCTTCAAATCACCCTTCACGAATCCAAAACAAACCTCACTAAACTTTGTTTTTCAACCCACTCAACAACCTTCAACAATCAAAAACCCAAATCTAATCGAACGAAAAATGGAGAAATGGAGTAGAAGAAGAATTGTGTGAAACTGAAACAAACAAATAACACAAACCTGACGCATAACGAAGGAAGATTGGAAACGGAGAAACCTCTGCGATTCGCTCTTGATTTCGCGATTTTCTTCATGGTGTGGGTTTGCTCGTTTAGAACGATGATGAAGAAGAAACGAGAAGGTTATTGTTGTGGTTTAATTTGCCCTGTTTCCTTTAGAAAAAGTGAGGCTGGGATTGCTGTTGTTGTTCATTATACCATTTTGACCGTGTTTCTTTTAATGAGAGAAGGGGAAGATGACGTTGCAATAATGATTCCCTATTTCCCTATTTCCCATTTTTTTGTTTTTTTTGTTTTGTTCTTAAATGCACTTGGGCTTTTTGGTCCGTATTGTCATGTTGTTTTTTAGAAAATTTTATCCCATACCCCATCATTTATTCCCCTACCCCATAAATCTTTTCTTTAGTTGGTTGAAATAATACAAGAATCTTTGTGAAAACGATACTCGAGTTGTTGTTACTGTTACTACTGTTTTCAAAAATACTTGTTTTTTATCCGTGCGCGACAGCTGATCATGATTCTTATGGACTTATCCCATATATTTTTAAAAAATGTACCCTCCCTAGATCTAAGCACACCACATCACTTTTTTGTTATTAATTTAATTTGTTTTGAAACTATCTTTTACTATGTTTGTAAATAATAACTATTTTTGTTTTTACTTCTTTATAGCTAAACACCACATCACCATTGTTTTTATGTTTTTTTACTTTATGATTTGATCAGTGCATTTTAATGTACATTCTCTTAAGTTTGTACTTAGGCATTTTCTTAGTTTGTTTTGTTTATTTTACTGTTTTATTATGTTTTTATAATTAAGTCTTTGTTTGCCGTTAATCTATTTTCGCAGTTTATTTTCAGCTTTAGCGGTTATTTGATACCTGTCCACTATTCGGATCATAACTGGAGCTACGAGAATTGGATTTACGCGTTCTACCAGGCGTTGGAAATCTGAGATAAAGAGCTACAACTTTCTTGTTCTACGAAGAAGCTGATTCGAAGTGTAACAGGCTCGAATAATTCGTTTAATTCAGGACCCGAATTCTTCCTTTAGGAATATTTCGTTTTGGGTCGGGTTTTATGTTTTTCGACCTAGCTGGGTTACAACCGGATTTTGTTATGCTTCCCTATACCTAGTAGCAGCCGTGCTAATGTTCAGAATGTTATTTTCACTATTCACAATTATGGTTTTTGGCTTTGTACGATTTAATGGAGAACTAATCCCGAGGATTAATCTGCTGTAATCGGTTTCCGCCGACACTTTGAGGTTCTTTTAGTTTCCAATAAAATCTATTTCCTTTCAATTCTTCTCTGTGATATCTTGTTTGGTTAATTCAATTTATCTTAGGGTTGATTGATTTATTTCGATGATTGCATGTTCTTATACTTTAATTGTGTTTGCTTAATCCGCGTATGTTTCTCGTGTTTGCTTAATTCACAGTTACTATATCTCACCCGTTTGCTTAATTCGGAAATTAAGAATATGTATCGTATAATATCAATTGCGCTTGTTTGATTGTTATTATAATCAAAAAGGGGATAGAGTCTGCTTAGGAATTGGAAATTATTTGGATCGATGATAAGTTGGGAAACTAAAACAGCAGATTAACCGTTTAGCTTATTTTGATAATCACTTTTTTATAATCACTTATTTTCATTATTTTTTCTATAAATCGAAACTTAAAACCCCCATAAACCTTTTCTTTAGTTGGTTGAAATAATACAAGAATCCTTGTGAGAACGATACTCGAGTTGTCGTTACTGTTACTACTGTTTTAAAAAATACTTATTTTTTATCCGTGCGCGACAACGGATCAAATTGGCGCCGTTGCCGGGGATTCATGTTGATTTTGGCCAATTTTAGAATTTTAGTTTAGAGTTTTGTTATAGTTTTTTGTTTTTTGTTTTTGCTTGTTGATTTTCAGGGTTGCAGAGTACAATGGTAAGCATTCCAGCCTGTCAAGTAAGTTTGGAAGCTACTGTTTCAATTCGCTCCGAATTTTTTCCAAAAAATCAGAAAAAAAAATCGCTGAACATTACTCATTTAGAATAAAATTCTAAAAGATTTTGACCCTGAAAATCGCAAATTCCTTATTTTCCTATTTTATTTGATTTATTTTCTATTTGCATATTTTCAAAAAAATCCAAAAAATTTTGTAGAGATTTATTCTGATTTAATTTGATTTTTAGTTATATTTTCATAATTTATAGATTTTATTTTATTCGCTTTTCTATTTTTCCATTATTTTTCTTAATATGGACATCATTGGTATTTTCCTAATTGTTGCTGCATTGCTGAATTAGTTATGTGTTTTCTTTTTGTTTGTTGATTTTTTTAATTATTATTTTAATATGACTTACCAAAGAGAGAACTTGCTGCCCATGATATGAATTATAATGATTTATGTATTGAATATCATGTTGTTATTGTACCTTTCGAATTGAAATCTGGTTTAATACACTTGTTGCCAAGGTTTAATGGTCTTGCAGGTAAGGATCTGAATAAGAATCTGAAGGAATTCCCGGCAAGGTACTAACTTGTGTCGGTCATGTCATTCATGTCATTTCAATTTAACCTTCATCCTTTTGGTGTTGGTGTTTCTCAAAGTGGGAAGTTTCTATAATACTTTTGGTGGTAGTAACTTGTGTCGTTTGATCTTACCGTCATCCTTTTGGTGTCGGCGATCCGTGAACCATTGGTCTGTGTATCATACTTTTAATGAATGACAGCCTTTGATATTGTTTTGCTTACTATTATCCTTTGGGTAATTGCGAGTTTTGACCTCATTTTCATTCTTTTTGTGAAGGGTCTGTGTGTGTGTTTGCTTACTATTATCCTTTTGGTAATAGCGAGTTTTGACCTCATTTTCATCCTTTTGGTGAAGGCTCTGTGTGTGTTTGCTTACTACTATCCTTTTAGTAATAGTGAGTTTTAACCTGATTTTCATCCTTTTGGTGAAGGGTCTCTGTGTGTGTTTGTTTACTATTATCCTTATGGTAATAGGGAGTTTTGACCTCTTTTCATCCTTTTGGTGAAGCGTCTATGTGTGTGATTTTGCTTACTATTATTCTTTTAGTGAAGGTTGTGACGTCACCACAACCTTTAGTCCTCCATGTATCGCACCAGCTAGCACCATAACGACGTGATTCACGCACTCCAAGCCACAACGTACTACACAATGATCGAATATTCCACGCACCCCACCTGCGATACACATCCAAACCACCTGCAAATGACAAAACAAAAAAATTACGTCACAATTTGAAAACCGTTACAAACCAAAACGCATCAATAATTCTTTCCATTCATTCCTCAAAATATCCTTCTCCCTCTCCTATAAATAGACCGAACCTCACCTCATTCCTTGAAGCTTCATTAAGCCAAAATTACTCTGTCAAAACTCCATCACAAACCTCCCTCTGCTTTAACCCGAATAATCTTCAACCCGATGGCAGTTTTTCTCCTTCAAATCACCCTTCATGAATCCAAAACAAACCTCACTAACCTTTGTTTTTCAACCCACTCAACAACCTTCAACAATCAAAAACCCAAATCTAATCGAACCAAAAATGGAGAAATGGAGTAGAAGAAGAATTGTGTGAAACTGAAACAAACAAATAACACAAACCTGAAGCATAACGAAGGAAGATTGGAAACGGAGATACCTCTGCGATTCGCTCTTGATTTCGCGATATTCTTCATGGTGTGGGTTTGCTCGTTTAGAACGATGATGAAGAAGAAACGAGAAGGTTATTGTTGTGGTTTAATTTGCCCTGTTTCCTTTAGAAAAAGTGAGGCTGGGATTTCTGTTGTTGTTCATTATACCATTTTGACCGTGTTTCTTTTAATGAGAGAAGGGGAAGATGACGTTGCAATAATGATTCCCTATTTCCCTATTTCCCATTTTTTTGTTTTTTTTTGTTTTGTTCTCAAATGCACTTGGGCTTTATGGTCCGTATTGTCATGTTGTTTCTTATCACCATTATTTTTTTCACATATATAACCATGTTTCAATATTTTTGATGTTAACTTTATTTGTTGGATTTGGGCTTATATAAAGCCTGCTTTATTTTCTGCACTTCCTTTTTGGAGAAACATGACAATATCCATTCTCACACCACCATAATGATGCGCACCACCTTCCTTATACCTAAACACCACTTCACCATTTTTTTTTAATGTTTTTTTACTTTATGATTTGATCAGTATATTTTAATGCACATTCTCTTAAGTTTGTACTTAGGCATTTCCTTAGTTTGTTTTGTTTATTTTACTGTTTTATTATGTTTTTATAATTAAGTCTTTGTTTGCCGTTAATCTATTTTCGCAGTATATTTTCAGCTTTAGCGGTTATTTGATACCTGTCCACTATTCGGATCATAACTGGAGCTACGAGAATCGGATTTACGTGTTCTACCAGGCGTTGGAAATCTGAGATAAAGAGCTACAACTTTCTTGTTCTACGAAGAAGCTGATTCGAAGTGTAACAGGCTCGAATAATTCGTTTAATTCAGGACCCGAATTCTTCCTTTAGGAATATTTCGTTTTGGGTCGGGTTTTATGTTTTTCGACCCAGTTGGGTTACAACCGGATTTTGGTATGCTTCCCTATACCTAGTAGCAGCCGTGCTAATGTTCAGAATGTTATTTTCACTATTCACAATTATGGTTTTTGGCATTGTACGATTTAATGAAGAACTAATCCCGAGGATTAATCTGCTGTAATCGGTTTCCGCCGACACTTTGAGGTTCTTTTAGTTTCCAATAAAATCTATTTCCTTTCAATTCTTCTCTGTGATATCTTGTTTGCTTAATTCAATTTATCTTAGGGTTGATTGATTTATTTCGATGATTGCATGTTCTTATACTTTAATCGCGTTTGCTTAATCCGCGTATGTTTCTCGTGTTTGCTTAATTCACAGTTACTATATCTCACCCGTTTGCTTAATTCAGAAATTAAGAATATGTATCGTATAATATCAATTGCGCTTGTTTGATTGTTATTATAATCGAAAAGGGGATAGAGTCTGCTTAGGAATTGGAAATTATTTGGATCGATGATAAGTTGGGAAACTAAAACAGCAGATTAACCGTTTAGCTTATTTTGATAATCACTTTTTTATAATCACTTATTTTCATTATTTTTTCTATAAATCGAAACTTAAAACCCCCATAAACCTTTTCTTTAGTTGGTTGAAATAATACAAGAATCCTTGTGAGAACGATACTCGAGTTGTCGTTACTGTTACTACTGTTTTAAAAAATACTTATTTTTGATCCGTGCGCGACAGCGGATCAAATTGGCGCCATTGCCGGGGATTCTTGTTGATTTTAGCCAATTTTAGAATTTTAGTTTAGAGTTTTGTTATAGTTTTTTTGATTTTTGTTTTTGCTTGTTGATTTTCAGGGTTGCAGAGTACAATGGTAAGCATTCCAGCCTGTCAGGTATGTTCGGAAGCTATTGTTTCAATTCGCTCCGAATTTTTTTCAAAAAATCAGAAAAAAAAAAATTCGCTGAACAATACTCATTTAGAATAAAATTCTAAAAGATTTTGACCCTGAAAATCGCAAATTCCTTATTTTCCTATTTTATTTGATTTATTTTCTATTTGCATATTTTCAAAAAAATCCAAAAAATTTTGTAGAGATTTATTCTGATTTAATTTAATTTTTAGTCATATTTTCATAATTTATAGATTTTATTTTATTTGCTTTTCTATTTTTCCATTATTTTTCTTAATATGGACATTGTTGGTATTTTCCTAATTGTTGCTGCATTGCTGAATTACTTATGTGTTTTCTTTTTGTTTGTTGAATTTTTTTATTATTAATTTTAATATGACTAACCAAAGAGAGAACTTGTTGTCCATGATATGAATTATAATGATTTATGTATTGAATATCATGTTGTTACTGTACCTTTCGAATTGAAATCTGGTTTAATACACTTGTTGCCAAGGTTTAATGGTCTTGCAGGTAAGGATCTGAATAAGAATTTGAAGGAATTCCCGGCAAGGTACTAACTTATGTCGTTCATGTCATTTCAATTTAACCTTCATCCTTTTGGTGTTGGTGTTTCTCAAAGTGGGAAGTTTCTATAATACTTTTGGTGGTAGTAACTTGTGTCGTTTGATCTTACCGTCATCCTTTTGGTGTCGGCGATCCGTGAATCATTGGTCTGTGTATCATACTTTTAATGAATGACAGCCTTTGATATTGTTTTGCTTACTATTATCCTTTGGGTAATTGCGAGTTTTGACCTCATTTTCATTCTTTTGGTGAAGGATCTGTAGGTGAGTTTGCTTACTATTATCCTTTTGGTAATAGCGAGTTTTAACCTCATTTTCATCCTTTTGGTGAAGGCTCTGTGTGTGTTTGCTTACTACTATCCTTTTGGTAATAGTGAGTTTTGACCTGATTTTCATCCTTTTGGTGAAGGGTCTCTGTGTGTGTTTGCTTACTATTATGCTTATGGTAATAGGGAGTTTTGACCACTTTTCATCCTTTTGGTGAAGCGTTTGTGTGTGTGTGTTTTTGCTTACTATTATTCTTTTAGTGAAGGTTGTGATGTCACCACAACCTTCAGTCCTCCATGTATCGCACCAGCTAGCACCATAACGACGTGATTCACGCACTCCAAGCCACAACGTACTACACAATGATCGAATATTCCACGCACCCCACCTGCGATACACATCCAAACCACCTGCAAACGACAAAACAAAAAAATTACGTCACAATTTGAAAACCGTTACAAACCAAAACGCAGCAATATTTCTTTCCATTCATTCCTCAAAATATCCTTCTCCCTCTCCTATAAATAGACCTAACCTCACCTCATTCCTTGAAGCTTCATTAAGCCAAAATTACTCTGTCAAAACTCCATCACAAACCTCCCTCTGCTTTAACCCGAATAATCTTCAACCCAACGACACTTTTTCTCCTTCAAATCACCCTTCACGAATCCAAAACAAACCTCACTAACCTTTGTTTTTCAACCCACTCAACAACCTTCAACAATCAAAAACCCAAATCTAATCGAACCAAAAATGGAGAAATGGAGTAGAAGAAGAATTGTGTGAAACTGAAACAAACAAATAACACAAACCTGAAGCATAACGAAGGAAGATTGGAAACGGAGAAACCTCTATGATTCGCTCTTGATTTCGCGATTTTCTTCATGGTGTGGGTTTGCTCGTTTAGAACGATGATGAAGAAGAAATGAGAAGGTTATTGTTGTGGTTTAATTTGCCCTGTTTCCATTAGAGAAAGTGAGGCTGGGATTGCTGTTGTTGTTCATTATACCATTTTGACCGTGTTTCTTTTAATGAGAGAAGGGGAAGATGACGTTGCAATAATGATTCCCTATTTCCCTATTTCCCATTTTTTTGTTTTTTTTGTTTTGTTCTCAAATGCACTTGGGCTTTATGGTCCGTATTGTCACGTTGTTTTTTAGAAAATTTTACCCCATACCCCATCATTTATTCCCCTACCCCATAAACCTTTTCTTTAGTTGGTTGAAATAATACAAGAATCTTTGTGAGAACGATACTCGAGTTGTCGTTACTGTTACTACTGTTTTAAAAAATACTCGTTTTTTATCCGTGCGCGACAGCTGATCATGATTCTTATGGGCTTATCCCATATATTTTCAAAAAATGTACCCTCCCTAGATCTAAGCACACCACATCACTTTTTTGTTATTAATTTAATTTGTTTTGAAACTATCTTTTACTATGTTTGTAAATAATAACTATTTTTGTTTTTACTTCTTTTAAATTCATTTGATTTTCTTGTTCTATTTCGTTTCGATTTAATTTTTAGTTTTATTATAGGTTGATGAATATCTAAATAGTTGTGTATTATCGATTCATCGATGAGAATCCATGACTAAGATTATACCATTTTCTTTTCTATCTCATTTTGATTTCCATTTCTCTTTTTGTTTCGATTTTATTTTCATTTTCATTCTTGATCAATGAAATTCTTTAATATTACGAATGTTGGTTGGTTGAGGTTGTTTAACCTTCATTATTTCAAATCTGTAGTGAATGATCATTGAGATCATTTTCTATACTCTGGGATCCTGATAGGTTGCCTTCTATTAATCGACGAAAGTTTGTGATTAACACGAGATCATCCGCTTTTCTTTTCGTGTGGCACGATTTCTTTAGAGAATAATTCACAATATCATTTCTCCATCGTGTTTTAGCACAAACATCTTGCGCGACCACCTATAGTATGATCTTCGTCATAGATCTTTCTATGATGGCTCAGCGCTAAAGTCGACCCGATTCATTCGATTAACAACAATTAACAATTGATCACTAACCACTAACTTTAATTTCTGTCAATATACTTTTACTTTACTTTTCCGTCAATATATCTTGCTCATATTATTATTGTTCATATTATTCATCTGGTCATATCATATTCATCATCATATCTTATTCATGCCTTGTTCACATTATTCAAAACACACTAAAATGATCGAAACCCTAAAAGACTCAATTGGTGGACTGTTGGCTACTTTTCCGAGCAACGGAATTTGGAATTTGTATACAAACCCTAGCATGGAGATCTTGTCCGATTCTTGCTCATGGCTTAGTTTATGACACCCCGCACACACACGGCTTCCTCTTGGGCTACCTTACAATGACCCCATATATTTCGTGCAATACCATGTAACTTATATGTACCCCGCTCCCATTCCAATGTACGCACTTTACTCGGTTTTGATTGTGGTTTGTTTACTAGGAGCACCCCTAGGGACTAGCATAGACTAAACCATTTTCAAACTAATTCTCGATTCATCGTCGAGCCATTTTCAAACACCCTCATAAATCGATTTCTCATTAGCATTCGCCATCAACCTAATACACACGCTTACACATTTCATCGTGATTTCGTTACTAGGAGCACCCCTAGGGACTAGGATAGATTCACACCTCTTTTCAAACCCTCGATTCGTCGTCGAGCCATTTTCAAAACAAACCTTTTAAGTCGGGTGCCTTTTTCCTCGCAACCAATCTCTTCGCACGCAAATACAATCAAACCCTTGATCCTACGTCAAGCGGATTTTTACAATCAAATGTCAAAACACAAAACAACTATCGAAACTCTTTTCATGTTGAAAAAGAGGGGGATTGAGCCTTTGATCTCTCTTCAATTGTTTGGGTGCGAGTTCTCTTACTCATGTGTGAACAATTGACGCCTCTAAATCGCTTCCACCTCGATAACATTCAAACCTATCTTCCAACCACTCATTGTAACACCCCCAATCTATACCCCCAATTAACAAAAAGCAGTAAAAGAAAATTAAAAATTTTGTCAGAGTAAATTTAAATTATCATGGCATAGACCGGGAGGGTCACATCAATTTGAAACAATACATACAACACCTGCTCATAAAGATATGCAACAGTGGGGTAGCATTCAAAGAGGAACTTAGTTCCTTATACCCACATTTAAGAATTTAGAATAAAAGCGGAAAATCTAAAACTGAATAACATACATGTATATATCATGAAAATTTTGTCATACATCAAGTTATACATGCACAAGTCAGAAGATATACATATACATAGTTTACAATTATCACAAACGGCCTCCCTAACTACCCGGTGTCACATATCAGAGCCGACCGACAAAAGAATGAAGACTCAAAGCTTCACAAAAGTACCTCCAGCAGCTCTAATCTGCAATGCCTCATAGAGCATTATAAAACAGCAGAAGGGTGAGAAAAACAACCATAATATAATTGCATACAATTATATATATAACACAAAAATACGCATATATATACAATTCTCACCACAAACTCACGCCATAATTCAAACACAAGGCATTACAATACACAATACATATTTCCATTACCAACACATATCCATATATCAATTTATCCACAAATCCACACATAAACAACCATAAATGATTTATGCGATGCAAGAGACCGACGCACGACTCTATGCATATGCACATGCGGTACCGACTTCCATTGTTTCTCATCACTAGTTCACTCAGGAACTCTGCTGGAACCATCGCTCGTTACATCACTGTAACTCCCCGTCGGGCCTACGATGTTCCCCACCGCTCACACCCCACACGGACACACGGTGTTTATGGATCGCTCACACCCCACACGGGCACACGACCCGATCGCTCACACCCCACATGGGCACACGATCGTCTATAATCATCGCTCACACCCCACATGGGCACACGAAGTTATAGTGAATTCCCTCTGGAATCCAAACCGTCACTCAAGACGTTTCAACAATGCATATCATGATGCTTGGCATACAATGACTCACGACATTTAATATGCACACATATATGCAACCATCACACTTAACATAATTCATGCTTTGTAGTTAAAGCCCAAAACAATGCATTTTATACCATACAACAGCATGCAATCATACCATATCCATAACAACAGCACATTGCATGAAACATACCAATTACACACGATTAAAACCACAAAAGTCGACGAAACGACACTATTCCAATTTCCCGACAAAATTTAATCGGCAAACAATCTCAAAATTATCATCATAAGAAAGTACATTTTATAAGCTTTCCAACGGTATAAATAATGCTTAAATAGGAAATACGATTCGAAAGATATGAATTTTAAAAAAAGAATCATTTTAAAAAAAAACTCCCCACCGCCCGGCGAAGCACGCCTACCGCCCGGCGAAACACGTTTCGCCTCTGCTTTTCCCAGCGAAGCACAGGCGACGCCAATTCCACCAAAATGACTCAAAGAGTCAGAAACTTGGCACCTCTGCGCCTCTCAAAACCGCCCGGCGAAAGGACGAATCGCCCGGCGAAAGGATCACACCGCCCGACGCTTCACACCAAAAGCAGAATTTCTGCTTCGTTTTACACTGTTCCATATCCCAAATTTTCCATTTTTCATCTCCAAATCACTTCCATCAGCAAAACAATTAATAGCAATAGTTCATACACATATAGAGATCATACAACACAAATTATATCGATTTCCGTCCGTGAAAACATCGATTTCTACTCGTTTACGCGTTTCCGACCTATACCCCAAAAACTACCGAACGAGACAATACAACATGCAAACACACATACATAATCATACACAACAATAAGATAATCGAGTTTCAGACCCTTACCCGATTAAATCGATTCTTAGAAGTTGTTTTCTTTGATTTCCCAAGTTTTGCACTATTTTCTCTCTTCTCCTCTTTTCTTCTCTTTTCTTTCTTTCTTCTTTCTTTCTCTCTATTTTTCTTTCTAACTCTTAACTTAACCCACAAATCAAAATGCCCAAAATACCCCTACACTCAAATATCTCGCAAACGTTCCCAAAACCCGATAAAATATATTCACGATGAAAAATAACACCTTTTCGCATAAAAGTCGAAAATAAAATAGAATAATAATAAAATAATAAAAAAACGACTCAATTAAAATAAAATACTAAAACTGACAAAACTGGGGCGTTACAACTCTCCCGCAGTTAGAAATTTTCGTCCTCGAAAATCTCACCTGAAACAAACAACTCTGGATACGACTCCCGCATCCGACTCTCCAACTCCCAGGTCAAATTTCCCTCAGCAGCGCCTCCCCACGCCACTTTCACAAGTACAATATCCTTGCCTCTCAACTGCTTCACCTCGCGATCCAAAATCCTAACTAGTAATGCCTCAACCGTAAGGTTCTCCCTTACCTCAACCTCGTCCATCGGAATCACATGCGACGGATCCGGAACATACTTCCGAAGCTGTGAAACATGGAACATGTCATGCAAATTCGACAGATTCGGCGGCAACGCCACCCTATAAGCCACAGCACCCACTCTCGCAGATATCTGGTAAGGACCAATAAATCGAGAACTAAGTTTCTTAGGTTTCAATGCACGACCAACACCTGTTACCGGAGTAACCCTAAAAAATACATGATCGCCCTCTTGGAACTCAAGATCCTTCCGTCTCCGATCATGATAACTCTTTTGTCTACTCTGAGAAGCCTTCATCTTCTCACGAATAAACTTCACTTTCTCTGTCGTCTGTTGCACCAACTCTGGTCCAACAACCATTCTCTCACCAGATTCGTGCCAACACAACGGTGTCCGACACCTTCGTCCATATAGTGCTTCAAACGGTGCCATTCCAATACTAGAATGGAAACTGTTATTATACGTAAACTCAATCAATGCAAGATAACTATCCCACGCACCACCTTGTTCCAAAACACACGCTCTCAACAAATCCTCCAAAGACTGAATCGTCCTCTCCGTCTGACCATCCGTCTGCGGATGATAAGCCGAACTCAAACTCAATCTAGAACCCAAAGCCTTCTGTAAACTCTCCCAAAATCTCGATGTAAATCTAGGATCTCGATCAGAAATAATACTCAATGGAACCCCATGCAACTTCACAATCACACTGATGTAAATCTCAGCTAACTGCTCCAAAGTAAAACTGATATCAATCGGAATAAAATGAGCCGATTTAGTCAGTCTATCAACAACCACCCAAATAGCATTATGCCCTCGCTGAGTATTCGGTAACCCTGTTACAAAATCCATGGAAATGCTATCCCACTTCCACTCCGGAATATCTAACGGTTGCAACAAACCGCTAGGCCTCAGATGTTCTACTTTCGATTTCTGACAAGTCAAACAAGCATAAACAAACTGAGCCACATCTCTTTTCAATCCAGACCACCAGAAAATCTTCTTCAAATCTTGGTACATCTTATTCGCTCCCGGATGTATACTCAAATTACTCCGGTGTCCTTCCTCCAAAATCATCTTTTTCAACTCCGCATCGTCCGGAATACAAATCCTACCTCGAAATCTCAAAACACCATTAGAATCCACTTGAAAATCACTATTCACGTCTTTTCCTCCAACCGACATCAAATCCACAAATTTCACATCCAGCTTCTGTTTCTCACAAACAGTCATCAGAAAATCATTAGTAATCGTTAGCATACCAAGCTTAACGCTATCTGACGTCACTTCACAAACCAAACTCAAATCTCTAAACGATTCCAAAAGTTCCCACTCCTTAACCATTAAAGCGGACATATGTAACGATTTCCGACTCAATGCATCAGCTACCACATTAGCTTTACCAGGATGGTAATTCAAGCCAAAGTCATAGTCTTTCAGGAATTCCAACCACCTACGTTGCCTCATGTTCAATTCCTTCTGATCAAACAAATATTTCAAGCTTTTGTGATCACTAAAAACCTCAAACCTTGCACCAAAAAGATAATTCCTCCAAATCTTCAACACAAACACCACAGCCGCTAACTCAAGATCATGGGTAAGATAATTCTTCTCATGAACTCTTAACTGCCTTGAAGCATAAGCCACCACTTTACCTTCCTGCATCAGAACACCACCTAGACCAATCAAAGAAGCATCACAATAAACCATGAATGGTTTGTTAGGATTCGGAAAAATCAAGATTAGAGCTGTCGTCAATCTTCTCTTCAGCTCATTAAAACTCTCTTCACACCGAATATCCCAAATGAACGCTTGACCTTTGCAAGTCAACTGGGTCAAAGGCAATGCTAGCTTAGAAAACCCCTCTATGAACTGTCGATAATAACCGGCCAAACCCAAAAAGCTACGAATTTCAGTAACAGATCTCAGAGCCTCCCATTGTAGAACTGCTTCTACTTTAGATGGATCCACAACAATACCATTACCTGAAATTACGTGTCCTTGAAAACTCACTTCCGACAACCAAAATTCACACTTGGATAATTTTGTAAAAAGCTTCCTCTCCTTCAAAATCTGTAAAACCATACGCAAATGTTCCGCATGCTCCTCCCGAGACTTAGAATAAATCAATATGTCATCAATAAACACAACAACAAATCGATCCAAATGCTCGTGGAAAATACGATTCATGTACTCCATAAACACACCTGGCGCATTAGAAACCCCGAATGACATCACAGAATATTCATAATGACCATATCGTGTCCTAAAAGCCGTTTTCTGAATGTCTTCCTCCTTCACCCTTATCTGATGATACCCTGACCTCAAGTCAATCTTACTGAACACACACGCACCAACCAACTGATCCATCAGATCATTAATCCTTGGAAGAGGATACTTATTCTTGATCGTCACCTTATTCAACTGGCGATAATCAATACATAACCTCATACTTCCATCCTTCTTTTTCACCAATAAAACTGGAGCACCCCAAGGAGAAACACTTGGTCTCACGAACCTCTTTTCCAACAACTCATTCAACTGTTTCTTTAACTCAACCAACTCCGATGCCGACATACGATAAGGTGCCATAGAAACACGTCTAGTACCAGGAACTAGATCTATGGAAACCTCCACCTCTCTCTCCGGCGGCAAGTTTGAAATATCCTCGGGAAACACTTCCGGAAATTCACACACCACTGGAAACACCTCAAGTGAAACTTGACTATCCACAGTTAAAGATGCAAACAAACCAAACAACTGAGCTTCATCCACCAAAAGTTTCTTCAACTCTTTGGTAGATAAGAAACTCGAGTCTTCGTCTTCCTCAAGAGAAGGAAACCTTACCAGCTTATGATAACAATCAATGTGAACTCGATTGAATTGCAACCAATTCATACCCAAAACCACATCTAATCCCTCCAACGGCAAACACACTAAATCCATCTCAAAGTCTTTACCATAAATGGTCAAAGGACAACTCAGACAAACCAAAGAAGTAGTTACTGACCCCATAGCTGGAGTATCAATAACCATCTTACCATCCATCAAAGACAACACAAGATTCAAACGCTTCGCGCACTCAGACGAAATAAATGAATGAGTCGCTCCAGTATCAATAATAGCAATCAAAGGAGTACTATTAATAAAACAAGTACCTCTAATCAGACGATCTGCACTAGAAGTCTGAGTCCCCTATAATGCAAACACTTTTCCACCAGCTGGAGCTTGCTTCGGTTTCGGACACTTGGTACTAATATGACCAGGTTCACCACAATTGTAACATTTCACCACATTCTTCCTGGCACAATCAGCTGCAACATGTCCTACACCTCCACAATTAGTACATTTCCTCATATCTTTCCTGCACTCAAACTGACGATGCCCCAACTCACCACATTTATAACACCTCATAGGACCAGACATTCCTCCTCCACCTGTCCTTTTCTCAAAATTCCCTCTTTGTTTACCTTTATCAGCTGGTGTCACATACGGACCACCACGGAACTGTTGTTTCCCTTTCCTCTCGCTCACACTCTTGTAATGAGTAGAACGAGCCTTACTGTCCTCTTCATAAATCCTACAATAATCCACCAAATCAGAAAACCTCCGAATCCTCTGATATCCAATCTCCTGCTTTATCTCAGGACGCAAGCCATTCTCAAACTTCACACACTTAGAGAATTCAGCAGTAGCTTCAGCATAATGAGGATAAAACTGCACAAGTTCCACAAACTTAGCAGTATAATCAACAACAGACATATTACCTTGCTTTAGTTCCAAGAACTCAATTTCCTTCTTTCCTCTAACATCCTCAGGAAAATACCTTCTCAGAAACTCCATACTAAATACAGCCCAAGTAATCTCCTCCTCTGCAGCTTCCAACACTCGACGAGTACCGACCCACCAATCATCAGCTTCTTCTAGTAACATGTGAGTACCCAGTCTCACCTTCTGATCTTCAGCATAATCCATCACTCAGAAAATCCGTTCTATCTCTTTCATCCAAATCTGTGCACCATCCGGATCATATCTTCCTTTGAAGACAGGAGGTTTATTCTTCCTGAACTCATCATTACCCGCAGCATTAGGTGCACCATGCACAGCACGAGCCATAGCTTGCATAGCCGCAGCCAAAGCAGCATCATTCCTGCCAGCCATATTCTGTTCATTTCCAATAACAGAAACTATGGTTAAACAAACAGCTCATCCAACCACAACGACCAACATGGACTGACACAACTGACACGGACTGACACAAACTGGCTTTGATACCACTTAATGTAACACCCCCAATCTATACCCCCAATTAATAAAAAGCAGTAAAAGAAAATTAAAAATTTCTTCAGAGTATATTTAAATTATCATGGTATAGACTGGGAGGGTCACATCAATTTGAAACATTACATACAACACCTGCTCATAAAGATATGCAACAGTGGGGTAGCAATCAAAGAGGAACTTAGTTCCTTACACCCACATTTCAGAATTTAGAATAAAAGCGGAAAATCTAAAACTGAATAACATACATGTATATATCATGAAAAGTTTGTCATACATCAAGTTATACATGCACAAGTCAGAAGATATACATATACATAATTTACAATTATCACAAACGGCCTCCCTAACTACCCGGTGTCACATATCAGAGCCGACCGACAAAAGAATGAAGACTCAAAGCTTCACAAAAGTACCTCCAGCAGCTCTAATCTGCAATGCCTCATAGAGCATTATAAAATAGCAGAAGGGTGAGAAAAACAACCATAATATAATTGCATACAATTATATATATAACACAAAAATACGCATATATATACAATTCTCACCACAAACTCACGCCATAATTCAAACACAAGGCATTACAATACACAATACATATTTCCATTACCAACACATATCCATATATCAATTTATCCACAAATCCACACATAAACAACCATAAATGATTTATGCAATGCAAGAGACCGACGCACGACTCTATGCATATGCACATGCGGTACCGACTTCCATTATTTCTCATCACTAGTTCACTCAGGAACTCTGCTGGAACCATCGCTCGTTACATCACTGTAACTCCCCGTCGGGCCTACGATGTTCCCCACCGCTCACACCCCACACGGGCACACGGTGTTTATGGATCGCTCACACCCCACACGGGCACACGACCCGATCGCTCACACCCCACATGGGCACATGATCGTCTATAATCATCGTTCACACCCCACATGGGCACACGAAGTTATAGCGAATTCCCTCTGGAATCCAAACCGTCACTCATGACGTTTCAACAATGCATATCATGATGCTTGGCATACAATGACTCACGACATTTAATATGCACACATATATTCAACCATCACACTTAACATAATTCATGCTTTGCAGTTAAAGCCCAAAACAATGCATTTTATACCATACAACAACACGCAATCATACCATATCCATAACAACAGCACATTGCATGAAACATACCAATTACACACAATTAAAACCACAAAAGTCGACGAAACGACACTATTCCAATTTCCCGACAAAATTTAATCGGCAAACAATCTCAAAATTATCATCATAAGAAAGTACATTTTATAAGCTTTCCAACGGTATAAATAATGCTTAAATAGGAAATACGGTTCGAAAGATATGAATTAAAAAAAAAAGAATCATTTAAAAAAAAAACTCCCCACCGCCCGGCGAAGCACGCCTACCGCCCGGCGAAACACGTTTCGCCTCTGCTTCACCTGGCGAAGCACAGGCGACGCCAATTCCACCAAAATGACTCAAAGAGTCAGAAACTTGGCACCTCTGCGCCTCTCAAAACCGCCCGGCGAAAGGACGAATCGCCCGGCGAAAGGATCACACAGCCCAGCGCTTTACACCAGAAGCAGAATTTCTGCTTCGTTTTACACTGTTCCATATCCCAAATTTTCCATTTTTCATCTCCAAATCACTTCCATCAGCAAAACAATTAATAGCAATAGTTCATACACATATAGAGATCATACAACACAAATTATATCGATTTCCGTCCGTGAAAACATCGATTTCTACTCGTTTACGCGTTTCCGACCTATACCCGAAAAACTACCGAACGAGACAATACAACATGCAAACACACATACATAATCATACGCAACAATAAGATAATCGAGTTTCAGACCCTTACCCGATTAAATCGATTCTTAGAAGTTGTTTTCTTTGATTTCCCAAGTTTTCCACTATTTTCTCCCTTCTCCTCTTTTCTTCTCTTTTCTTTCTTTCTTCTTTCTTTCTCTCTATTTTTCTTTCTAACTCTTAACTTAACCCACAAATCAAAATGCCCAAAATACCCCTACACTCAAATATCTCGCAAACGTTCCCAAAACCCGATATTGAAAAATAACACCTTTTCGCATAAAAGTCAAAAATAAATTAGAATAATAATAAAATAATAAAAAAACGACTTAATTAAAATAAAATACTAAAACTGACAAAACTGGGGCGTTACACTCATCGTTCAAAACACTTTTCAAACATAACCTCTTTCCATGGTGAAATAGGAGGGGGATGGAGTCTTCTACCTTTCTCCTCAATTGTTTGGGTGCGAGTTCTCTTACTCGTGTGTAAACAATTGACATCTTTCCAATCAAACCTTTTTCTCAATCACTTAGATGAAAAAGAGAGAGAGTCAAGCCTTTGACTCACTCTCCCGATTACTTTTTCCCGAGGAGCCTTTCTTAAGCTTCGAGTAATCGTCATCCAAACCAAAATTCAACACACCAAACTCCTTCTTTTCGTGATCTTATCCACGAACTACGAACGCTCTGATTCTTCATTCTCGTCCGAATGAATATACGTAGGCACAAGATTGCGATGATCTTGGCGAGCCACCTTTTATTTTCTCCATTATTCACATTTTCCCCCTTTCTTTTCGTTGTCATACCCACGAACTACGAACACTCTGATTCTTCATTCTCGTCCGAATGAAGATACGTAGGCACAAGATTGCGATGATCTTGGCGAGCTCACTTTTATTTTTTCTGCTGTTTCTCACTTCCATCTTTTTTCGTCATTTCGCATCTACCTTCTACCTTCTATCCATCTTTCTTTCCGAACCTTTCCTGTAGTCGAACTACGAGTGCTCTGATTCCTTATTCTCGTTCGAATGAGCATACGTAGGCACAAGGGTACCAATCCTTAGCGAGCACCATAACCAAAAACCACCCATTTTCCCTTAGCATCGAATCCTTTTATCGTACCTTTTCGTATTAATCGTTTAGAAGAAAACAAATAAGCTTAGCTAACGTTCATCACAATTCGAATTAAGAGGTTCCCGTTGAGTACAACGGACGTGATGGAATGCTAATACCTTCCCCTCACGTAACCGACTCCCAAACCCAGAATGTGGTTGTGATGACCATGTTCTTATCTCTTTAAAGGTTTTCTCGATATTTTCCTTTCCCTCTTTTGGGATAAATAAAGTTCGGTGGTGACTCTGTCAAACCACAATTTCTTCCACGCCTTTTGTACGAGGGTCGTATTTTCTATTTTTTGAGGTGCGACACCAGGAGACAGTCGAGTTTCCAAGTAACACGTACCACTGGTACCTTTCCTATCCATTCCACAACCTGCAAAATTAGAATTGGTGTACCAAACTAAATCGCAATTCGTTTCCTTGGGGTACCATAAACCATTTTGTTGTGTGTCCGTGAGATTTCTTATGATGCGTTTGACTACACTAAGATGTGATTCTTTCAGGGATGCTTGAAAGCGAGCACAAAGACATACAACAAACATGGTATCATGAACAGATGTAGTGAGATAGAAAAGAAAATGTATCATACCTCAGAATTTGATTTCTTGAACTGGTTTTCTGTTTTCGTCTTTGTCGAGGTTACATGATGTTGACACTGGGTTTGCTATTAATTTGGAATTATCCATGTCAAACCTCTTTAATAATTCTTTGCAGTATTTTTCTTGATTTATAAAATTTACTTCCTTAGTTTGATGGATTTGAAAACCTTGGAAGAATCGAAGCTCCCCCATCATTGACATTTCGAATTCATTTTGCATCATTTTAAAAAAGTTATATCACAAGGATTCGTTAGTAGCACCGAATATGATATCATCGACATAAATATGAGCTAAGAAAATGTCATATTCGATTTTATTGATAAAGAGGGTTATATCGACTTGTCCTGTTTGTTTCAGTCTATATAATGATTTCTTAAGCTTGAAAACATGATCGGGAAAGGTTGAGTTGATATAACTTGGAGGTTGATCAACATATACCTCCTCTTAGATGTAGCCATTAAGAAAATCGTTTTTCACATCCATTTGAAATAATTTGAAATTCATGATGCAAGATAAGGATAATAGCATCCTTATGGATTATAATCTGGCTACAGGAGCATATGTTTCAACAAAATCTAATCCTTCCTGTTAATTATATCCTTTTTTAATAAGTTTGGCTTTATTTCTTAAAACATTTCCGTCTTTATCCAGCTTGTTGAGAAAGACCCATCGGGTACCAATCACTAGATTATCTGAAGCTTTGCTAACAAGTTCCCAAATTTTGTTTCGTTCAAATTGATTTAACTCTTATTTCATGGAAAGAGACCAGTTTTCATCAATGATAGATTCTTTGATTCCTTTTCGCTAAAAAAGCCACAAAGTTACGTACCTTATTAAGGGATCGTCTAGTAGTGACTCCCTGAGAAATATTTCCAATAACATTTTGAACGAGATGGTCTTTAATAATTCTCCATTATTTGGGATGATCTTGATGATCTGAAGGAGTATCCATGTTTAATCCTAGACATATTATTCATTTGTGACTTCATTGTGACTTTGACTTGTCCTGTCTCTTTATTATTTTCCTCTAGATTTGTATTCTCCAAGATACCTACACAATCAATCACTTCTACTACTAATGGTTTATGGTTAGATTCATAAAAAGTAACATGAAATGATTATACTATTCTCAAAGTTATTTTTTTAAATACTCTAAAGGTTTTGCTCGAAGTGGAATATCCTATAAATATGCATTAATTAAGTTTTGTGTCAAATTTTTTGAGGTCATCTTTCCTGTTGTTAAGGATAAATCCCTTGCATCCAAAAACATATATGTGAAAAATGCTTGGCTTTCTTCTGTTATATAGTTCATAGGGCATCCTCTTTAGAATTCATCTTATCGATACGCAATTCATGACATAGCAAGCAGTCCAAACTACATCGGCCCGTATATATGTAGGAAGGTTAGTCTGGTTGAGCATCACCCCCTCGCATTCCCTGCTAGAGATATATTTTTCCTCTCTACTAGCCCCTTTTTATTGTGGAGTTCAATAGTGGAAAAGGTGTGTTGAATACCATTATCGTTACAGATTTTTTTGAATTCCTCATTTTGGAATTCTCTCCCACGGCTACTTCTAACACATTCAATGCTTACTCCTTTTTCTTTATGGATAACCTTGGCTAGTTTTTGAAAGCCAACAAAGATATCTCTTTTATGAGATAAGAATAATGTCCAGGTCTATCCAAAATAGTCGTCCATGATTACAAGAGCATGGACATTTCCACCAACACTTACATTTCTAGATGGGCCAAAAAGATCCACGTGAAGCAGTTGTAAGGGTCGATGAGTAGAAACAATATGTTTTTCTTTAAGGAGGCCATTTCTTACTTCCCTTTTTGGCACACATCACATTACACGTTCTTTACAAAATGTAAGTTTTGCAGATCATCTACAAGATCTTTACAGACCAACTTATTTAAGTGGTCCATGTGGATGTCATCTATTGTCCTATGCCATGGCTAATATTCATCCTCGTTACTCAAGAGACATACATCATTTGAAGGAATTTTATTTAAATTCAATATTTAGTTTTTTCCACTTCTTGATCTCATAAATATAGTTTCATTTGATTTATATTTATAACCCTGTAACCAAAAGAATCAAAAGTTACATTGTTATCTTTATAGAATAATTGACTTATATTAAGTAAATTATGCTTTAACCCTTTAACCAAGAGAACTTCCCCGATATTTTAACTAGGGAACTTACCAATGCTGCAAAAACCTGTAATTTTTCCTTTATTATTATCTCCATAAGAGACAAAACCTCCTTTCTAAGGAAAGAAGGAGGAGAATAAGGTTTTGTCACCGGTCATTAAATTTAGTTATCATTTAGCGTTATAGAATGTAAGTACTCTTGCAATAAAAGCTTAGGTCTTAAATTTAGGTACCCATATCATCTTGGGTCCTTTATTGTTAGTTTCATGAACAATCTTTTCATTTGTATTTATACTAAAGGCATGGGCATTTAAGGGAAAAGATAAATTCTTAATTTTGCGTTGATAGCGTTTCTTTTTTTAAAATTATGAAGGAGGATATCCTTATTTTATCTCATGACTTTTATTAATAAAACATGACATGGAAATATGACCTTCTTTATTACATTACTTGCATTTTAAGATTTTACAATGAGAGGTGGATTTAGCATTACAACTATTACTAAAGTTCTTACTATTATTATTGGTTTCATTGAAGGTGATAAAAATACACAAGAAAAGGGGGGGGGGGGGGGGGGGGGGGGTTGAATTGTGTTTTCCAAATCGTTTCTAATTCTGAACTAGAGTTTAGATTCTAAACAGAAGTTTAGAACCTAATGAGAAGTGCAACAGATAATGTAAAAAGAAGTAAATATAAATGACTAAGAACACACAAAAGTTATACTAGTTCCTCTCAAACTGAGAGTAGTCCAGTCCCCTTGCAGCACAAGAGATTCCACTATAATCAAACTGATTACAACTTCTTATACACTCATGTATAAGACTTTTCTACTTAGACTCTCATCCCGAGACTTCTTGCTTAAACCCCTCAGGTTCAAGACTTCCTTGCTTAGATCTCCAGTCTAAGACCTCCTGCTCAGATTCCACTGCTCAAGCCTAAGGCAAAAAAGACTTTTATCTAAACTGACTTTTTAGAGAAGGAATAACTTACAACAACACTTGATAAACAATGAGAGGTATTTAAATATAATACAACACACTTTATCACAAAAGATTCTCAATCTATACAAGAATAAGAAGTCCTAACAAATTAGCTTCTCATGAGTTGTTACAAGTTGTGTGAAGTTCGTGTATATTTCACTTGTAGTTGAAACGTTATTCTCTTGGTTGATCTTCAATTCTTCTCCTCCTTTTATAGCTGAAGAAATAGAGTCATTGCAGCAACTCAACGACTATATTCTTATCAGATCATCTTGTACATCTTCTTTTCCAATAAAGCAGGTGTTGGAACTCGTAGCCAAGGAATTATCCACTGAACAAGGCCCTTATCCAGAGAAATCTTTGGTGAAACAAGTACAACAAGATCAATTGAAGATAATATCAACTATTCTCAAGTCCCGTGATCTCTGAGCTTTAGTTGACATTACTCAGTTTCAGAGGCAAGTATAACACGCTTCTGATTCTGGACAGTACTGAAGATCTCTTTCTGATCAGATTCTCTCTCAAGTATATGATCAGAACCAAACCATGGTTACATCAGTGACATAACCATTTTTATTAAGTAAATATAATTTTGTACACATGAACCAGCTAGTTAGAAATCTTAATTGCTTTACAAATACTTGTTATCATCAAAATCTTGGAGGATACATGTTATGAACAAAATTTGTCTAAACAATCTCCCCCTTTTTGATGATGACAACCTTAAGTATATTAAAATAATTAGTTGCAGATTAATTACTCAACATCGTTTAGGGTCGGACCCCTGTGTCAAACAATCTTAGAGGTGAGGTTTGTAAGCTCCCCCTGAGTCCTATCTGTGAAGTCTAAGAGGTGAGGATTCTAAGCTCCCCCTATATACAATAATTAAATCCACTCCAAGATTAATCGAGCCACTCGAAAATTAATCAAGAAGAATACTTAATCCATTTCTCCCCCTTTGTCATCAACAAAAAGACATAAAAAAAGATAGACTTCAGCGATTAATAATGGTTTCTAAACAATTCAAAACTGGACACCAGTCAGGAACAAGTTTGTCAACCAACTGAAGCTAGCGTGATTATACCGGAGTGAATCGCACACTCAAAGATACAACAGAGTCGCCACCGAACTTTATTTAGTCCCAAAGGACAGGGAAAATATCGATAAAACCCAAGGGGATGAGAAACAGGTAAGGGGGTCGGTTATGCAAAAGGAAGGTACTAAAACCTTACGCATCCGTCGTACTCGACGGGAACCATTTTACTTGCTTCTAGGCTTGGATGGGCTATCTATCTAAAGGCTTCTAGCTAAAGAGAAAAAGAAAAAAGACGAAGGAAGAAAGTGCTCGCAACGTATTGGGGCCCTCGTGCCTATGTACCCTCATAGTGCAATGAAGAAATCAGAGCTCTGTAGTTCATGGAACTAGGAAAGAGGAAGAAGAAGGTGGCTCGCCAAGATTTGCAATCTTGTGCCTACGTATCCTCATAGTGCAATGAGGAATTCAGAGCCTACGTAGTTCAGAGAACAAAGATAGAAAAAGAAAAGAAAATGGTGTCAAAACCAAGAGCAAAAGAGGTAGAAAAACTCCATTGGGGAAAACAAAATATTGGTGTCAAAACCAAGAAAGAAAGTCACAGGAATAGTAACAACTCTATTGAGGATAGGACAAAGAGACGGTGTCAAAACCAGATGATAAAGGAGCAGAAGAATATTAGTGACTTTACTGAGGAACAAACAAAGGGGATGGTGTCGAAACCAAGAGAATAAGGGAGCAAGGGATATTGAATCAAGACAAAGTAGGATTCACTGAGGATTCAGTATATTAACTAACAGACAGTGGTTAATTGAAGAAAAAGAGAGTATGATTCTGTGGAGAAAAAGAGGTTGGTGTCAACAGACGGATTGTGATGAACCAGAATTGAGAGTACTTAACCAAGAGAAGGTGTTTGACTCTGAGGGAATTTTGGTATATTAACTGATAAACATTGGTTAACCAAAAAAACGGGTGTAGAAACAAGCGAAGGTTGTAACCCGAAGGACGGGTGTGGAACCAAGCGAAGGTTGTAACCTAAAGGACGGGTGTGGAACCAAGCGAAGGTTATGACCCAAAGGATGGGTGTGAAACCAAACAAAGGTTGTGACCCAAAGGATGGGTGTGGAACCAAACGAAGGTTGTGACCCAAAGGAGTTCGGTACATTGAATGAGCAAACAATACTTGACCGAAGAAAAGGATATTTGAACCAGAGGAGGTTACTAACCCAAAGGTGCGAGCATTTGAACCAAAAGAAGGTTACTAACTCACAGGGGTATTGGTTTTAACAGAAAGACTGTGATTAACCAAGAAGAAGTGAGTGATTAACCAAGAGAAGGTGATTAACTCAAAAAAAGCTCAGTATGTTAATAGATAGACTGTGATTAACTGAGAGAAGGGGAAATTGGTGTTTTAAATGACAGATAGTGGTTAACCAATAAAAAAGGGAGAGAACCAGGAGAAGGTCGTAAACTCTGCTAAGGGTTTGGTGTTTAACAGAAAAAACTGTGATCAACTGAAGAAAAGATTTCTATTATATTGGGGGAGAAAAGTACACGGTAATTAACAGAATGACTGTGATTAACCAAAGAGAGAAATGATTACGACTCTAATGGGGAATTAAAAGACAATGATTGCCCAAAAGAAAGGGTGTTGAACCAAAAAGAGGTTGCTAACCCAAGAGACAATGATCTTGAACCAAAGAAATGGTGATTAACCAAAGGAAAGATTGAAAGGGGCAAGAGTGATCAAGGATCGACTCGGCTGGAGGTTGAGAGACACTACAGTCTGGAGATAGAGACGATTATTCCAGGCACAGGATCATTCATCCCCTACCCAAAATAATCAAAATGAGTGTAGGAATTCTCCACTATCATCCCTTCTCTAGCACTCGGGGTATAGTGCAGAAATTAAAACCGACAGAGTAACAACGCTAACTTGTACAGTGCTCCAGTGCGTTGTGTAAACCTCCGACTCAGTAGAGGATTAAGAGAAAAAGTCTCTAAAGGATCCTAAAGAGAGAAGTGAGGAGAGATTGACTAATCGAAACAAGGTTTTGATCGATCGATTAGAGGGAATGAACAAGACAACAATCTTTCTCACGAGTCGAAAGATCGTCAAGGAAAATGTGTGAAATAGTGATTATACAAAATTAAATTTGCTCAATGAAGAACAAACTTAATGCAATCAATAAGGCAGTACCAAATTTCAATTAGCATCAATCACTATTCATGTTATCATGTAAGCAAACGTGTGCAAGAATCAACATGATCATACAATGTTAAAAAATGCAAACAATTCCATAATCGATAAATCGTGCATCTAAAGTTTGCATACATGCTTCAAACATAAGTTAAATGGATCATAAAACGTCCACAAATATCAAGCATTTCAAGCCATGGAAGTTAAATGAGGAAAGAATATCAAACAAGCTTGAAAAAGCACAAAAATGGAATTCTGGAGCAGTGTTAATCGATTAACCACATATGGTTAATCGATTAACCCCTTGAAAAGTTCAGAAAAACACGTAAAATAGAGGTGTTAATCTATTAACCAGTTTTTCCTATAAACAGGTTCATCGATTAACATTCCACCAGAAGCAGAAAAACAGCTTTTCAAAAGCACTTCCAGCAACTAATCACTTATCCAATCATCAACATGTTATGGCATGCATTTGTACACAAAAATTACATCAAGTAGTAGCAATTAATCATCAATTAAAAGCATCAAACATTAAGATCAACAATCAAACAATTACATGATTAATTAACACCGAAAAGTTATCGGAACTACATTGCGAACATGCGAAAGTGATCAAAAACAGTAAATCAAGCAAGAATTACCAACCTACAAGGCGGAGAATTGACTTGGTGATTTTTGGGAGTAAAATGTAGTGAGGATAAGCCAAGAAAACCAGAGAATTCCAAGCTTGAGATCAAATCGTAGCAAAACCGATCAAAATGCGATAAAAGCTTCGAAATCGAATTTGCACCGAAACGATTGAAGTGATCACTTGAATTGAAGTAGAAGCTACTTTAAATCCAAAAATCCAAGTATAAATGGAGTGGTATGAAGGTTTAGCTCAAGAGAATAACAATTTCGATGTGAAGATTGTTACACTCTAATGGTGGAAATTGAGCTTTTGTGTATGGTTTGGGAAGATGATGAGGATGAATGTGAAGAGGTTGTGAAAAATGCAGAGAGAATTGAGAGAAATGAAAGAGTGATCAAGTGAAAATACTGAGAATGGTTGAACCCCCCTTCACAAATGTGAAGGTTTCTTTATATAGAGTGGAGGTTTGGAGTAAGCTAGGTTTGGAATTTGGTTTGGAGCTTGCTTTGGAGCTAACTTTAGAGTTAGTTACACTTAACTCACTGATTTAGAAGTTGACTCAGTTAGTTATTTGTTAACTCGGTGGAGCAATCCCAATGCAAGTCCAAAATTCAACGGTTCACATACTTGGAAATGAAGTTACATGGTAGTCTTGATTGAAAAGGATGTATTGGAATATATGTGAGTGGATTCTTGAAGTGTCTTGAAGTATCTAGAACATTCCACATGATGCTAGAACCAAGTAGACACCAAAGAAGTAGAGGAAAAGTTGTTGTCATGAAAATGCAGCAAAATCTGCCAAATTACGTGTTAATCGATTAACACATTTTTCCTAGCAAAGTGTTAATCAATTAACACATCCAAAACTTGCCCAATTTTCTTGAAAAAAGGGTGTTATGGCCATGGTTCCGATTTTCGACCTTTTTCTTTGATGAATAGGCACACAAGCCCTTATATTTTGCTTGTATTGATGATGTGATGACCTTGTGAGGATGCAATTAAACGAGCTCAGAAAAAACTGAATATTCCTACAACAAAACCATAGAGAAGAAGCGCTAATGCGTATGCCAGCGATGCGAATGCATATGCTTGTGCAAAAAGGCAAAAGAGGAGGTCAAATTTTGGGTTACAACAGCTGCCCCTATTTAATCCTCTTGGACCTGAATGTTCGAATTGCGCCAGCTTTTCGATTGTTCGAGGTATAAGGGGATTAAATAAAAGAGTAGCTCAAAAATTTGGCCGATGGGGACAAGAGAAAAGGTTTGGTAGAGGTGAATGTTTTGAGAGCTTATTTTTGGCTGAACATCTGTTGGTGAGATGAATCATTCAAAGGAGTATGCTTGATGCATATGCTATGTATGCTTGTCTTACATGATGCCTGATATCATGCCATGCAACGGTGCAGGTTAAGGTACTATGTTGCAGGTAGGCAGGAATTGTAGCAAAACAAACTCGACATCCTTAGCTGGGGAAAGAATAGCACAGATGATGATTACTCCGCTGGGGAGAGAGCCTTGAATCTCAAATTTCCAAGCTACTACCATTATTGTTCTTGGGGATGAAGGAATATGGGCGACCTTGAAATCATGACCAAATCTGTCTGGGGAAAGCACATGATCAGGATGATCTTTACTATTGTGTCATAGTATTTGCATACTGCAACATACCTAAACCATTATGATTTAAATAAATTTTAGAATATATCTTTTTATGTTCGCAATCCTTAGTGGCACCATGCATTCTTTTATGTTGTTGGTGTGGCCAATAGGCTGTTCGAATTATTCCTTTTAATGCTTCATTTCTTCTCTAATATTCTATGATCTCATTTTCGCGATCTCTTGTTGTTAAAAGTTAGTAGTTTTAGTTAAATTACTTGTATGATAAGTTAATTAACCGTGACTCTTAGTCAGTTGATCATAACTAACGTTCATTGGTTAGTTATGTGGAGGTTAGAAGTTAGTTATTAGGCATAACTAACTTATTTACCATATATAATGATTGTAATGCATTGTAATAATTAAATTTGTGAAATACAACTTGATATTTCATTGCAAGCTCCCTTCATTCTTCTTTCATGGAATTCTTAATTTAACTTTTCACATGGTATCAAAGTCTGGTTCGGATCCAGAAGCTTTCTCAAATTTATTCACAAACCTCAACCACTTTTCTTCTCTTTCATTGATATTGATTCAATTTTACTCTTTTCTCTTCAATAATGTCTGTTGAAAGTTCTTCGAACACCAATAATAGCCATGCTCCATCGAATCATAACAATGTTTATTCAAATATCAATAAAGGTTATCTAATGATACTTTAAACCTTTAATTCATGCATTTTAATGAAAATCCAGCTCTTAATCTCATTACACCTCCATTGAATGCTGGAAATTAGCATTCTTGGTCCTGTTTCATGATAATGGCTTTAAGATCCAAGAATAATCTTCACTTCATTAATGGAGCATTACCAAGACCATATGATGAATATCGCGATTAAATACCCTTGGGATATGTGCGACACTATGATCATGTAATGGCTAAACAACTTTGTGAAATCATAGATTTCTTAAAGCATCTTGTGGATGGAGACTACATCAAGTATATGGAAAGACTTAAAAGTTAGATTTTATCATAGTGATGTGTTCAGAATCTCAAATATTAAAGAAGAAATCTGCACTTTAAAACAAGGTGATTGTTCCATCTCCTCTTATTAAACAAAAGGTAAAACGTTGTGGCAAGAATTAGACAATTTGTGTCTCATTCCTGCATGTGATTGTGCCATATCATGAATAGTCATTGACAAAATTCGAAGTTACAAAGACTCTAATTAGTTTACTAGATTCTTAAAAGGTTTAAATAATCAATATTTTGTTGTTAGTTCTCAAATCATGTTAATGGACCATCTTCCAAATATTTGCAAAGTATATTCCTTACTTGTTCAACAAGAAAGACATATTGCTACTGTCATTGTTGAATCTAAGCTATTAGCCTCTCCTTCTGGTTAGTTTCGGGGTAGAGAGAATTCTTTCTTTTGTGGAAAGAATATTATAGGTGGTAAAAAATCTAATGGTTGAGGAAGAGGAATCAGAATATTTACACGTTATGGTATTACTAACCACATCATAAATACACGCTTTAAGAAGCATGGATATCCCCCTCATTGGTAACAACAAGAAAACATCTACAATCTATCTCATGATCACACTTATGAAGATGGTTCTTAATCTGAGACTAATGAAGACATCTTAATGCACAAGATTCCAGTCTTCAAGCCTTTACTCCATACTAGCAGAAAGCTTTATTGGCATTACTTCAACAATCATCACAATTGTATTATCATAGTGTCAACCACATTACTACCTAATCCAAGTCAAATACAGGTATGATACTTCATCCTAGACACTAGGGAAACTGTTCATATTTGTTTTCCTAGAAGAAAAAAATCTTTTTTTTTAAAGAATTAAACATATAATTGTAAAACTCCCAAATGGTTCATTACTTACTATGAGTTTTGCAGGAATCATTTTCTTTGATACTAATTTCATCTTAACCAATGTTTTATATATGCCTAAGTTTTCTCTCAACTTTATATATATCCCTAAGCTGACACAAAGTCTTAAATGCTAACTAATTTTGACAATTCAAATTGTTTGATAAGAATTCCTACTCTAATTGAGAGATAAATTATACATTCTCACTCATCCTTTAGTTACATTCCTATATACACCTCATCTTTCACTGATCCTTCCACAAATTCTTTTCTTATAGGACTAAAAAAATGTATCATTTATGTTAATAAGCTTGATTCTATACATGAAAATGAATGTAGCATTTGACATTTGAGACTTGGTCATTCTTCATATGACAACTTGATTGAAATACAAAAATTGTTCCTTTTGTCAAGATTGTGCAATCTGATCTTCCTTGTGATGTTTGCTTTTATGCCAAACAAAAGAGATTACCATTTCCTAAAAGCATTAAAAATATGTTGACATTTTTAAATTACTTCAAATGGAAATATGAGGTCCATTATTTATTCCTTCAATGAATGACCACAAATATTTTCTCACAGTAGTTGATGAAAAATCATATTTATATGGATTTTCCTCATGATATGTAAATCTGAAATATCAACCCTCATTAGAGGTTTTGTTTCCATGGTCCACGCCCAATTTAAGAGAAAAATCAAATGCATAAGATCAGATAATGAAAATGAGTTTCTTCTTAGAGACTTCTATAGTGAAACTGGCATTTCTCATCAAACATCTTGTGTTGGTACTCCTCAACAAAATGGATTTGTTCAAAGGAAGCACCCGTCGTACCCTAAATTTTGACCACAAGATTTCCTATCATTGTGCAAATCATCACCATAATGTGGATATACCTTCATACCTCATCAATCCTCTCAAGGATTGTTGAGTATTCACTACAATCAAGAATTAGGGTTTTGAGCCCTCTCAAAGTACCCAGACAAAGGATCAGTCAAGATTGGACATGATCCTCAACTTTTCAAGCCTCTTAAACATGCATGAAGGATCAAGAGGTCTCACACATCAAGAATTAAGCATGAAAATGCAACATCTCAAGTTGACCAGGCCTCAAGATCATCAGTGTCACCAAATTAGGGTTTTGGTCGACCAAAGCCTCCAGAGAGAAATCTTCATCTAGGCATGGGCTAATACTTTAAAACATGATCTAATAAGCCTAAAATGACCTCATGGACCCAATCATAAGTCCAAAATAGCCTCAGGGGATGCATTCATGAAAAATCAGGAATTAGGGTTTCTTGACCTAATTCACCCCAAAGTTGACTTTTGAAGCAAGGCATGAGCCAAGACCTCAAGAAGTGTTTTTAAGACCTCCAATATATCATATTGATCCATTTACAAGATTGTATTGATTCAAAGAACTTGGTTCATAAACAGTACAAGGATTCAAATTCATCTGGACCAATTAGGGTTTTCTAATGAAAAGTCAATTGTACCTTTGACTTTTGACCAACACATGATCCCAAACCTTGGGACATGATTCAAGACACTCTAAAACACCTATGGAATTCATCCATTGGGTTTGAATTAGGTCAAGGACTTAATTTCATAGAGGATCCCAAAGTTTGAAATTCATCTGACAAAAAGTCAATTGTGCCAAAAATCAAATTTGACTTTTTTAATTTCTTGACAAACAAGGCTTCCCTAAGCCCAAAACAATGTTAACTTATGGTTTGGATCATAATCCATCAAGAAAAATCAAGAAAAGTAGGGTTACATGCAAAAGGGGCAACCATGAGAAACTTGAATTTTCACAAAGTTATGGAAAAAAGTGATTTATACCCAACTTTGCAAGACCATAACTTGTGTTCCAAGTAAGCTTTTTCTTCTATCCAAAGCTCAAATGAAAGCTCTCATTACATACTTCAAGATTTTCAACTACAATAGATTCCAAATCCTCATGGATTTTGAGTTATGGATTGATTAAAATCACAAAAAATGGAAAATGACACTTTTTTCAACACTTAGTGAAATTTTTGACAGAATCTATTTTACATTTTCAACAACTTTGAGGCCATTTTTCATTATCATCCAAGATGATCAAGACCAAAGTTAAACATCAAAGTTGAATTATGTTATAGGGGCTTTCCAAAAAGTACAAGAGCCTCCAAAAATGACATTTTTCACCCTGCCCACACAAAGACATGAAAACCAAACTTGTGCCACACGATTTTGTTACTCAAGTTTTTGCCATTTTGCCAACTTTGTCATCTTCCAAAAGCACAAAACATCTGATGACTCACTTGGTTCTTGATTAAGAAGGCAAGGATTCAACTTGGCATGTGCAAAACCATCATGACTTGAACTTTGGAATTCAACTTTGGCAAGGTAACATCAATGCAATACATTGAGGTGTCATGAACCAGATCATAACACTCCAAGCCAGTCAAGATTCAAGTCTAAACTCTGAGAATTCAAACTTGCATAATTAAATGGAGTCAAGATAAGAGAGTTGACTTGGCACTTTTGGATTATCCAAGTCAATGGCTACAAGCTACATGCCATGATCAGCCTCCAATCACTATTACTCCCAAAATAAACTTCCTATACTATAAATAGAGGTCATGTGTGACTGATCAAAACACACCAAAGCATAACAACTCATGCTTTTCTTCAAATCACTCCAAAAAACCAGAATTTGCTTCTCTTTCAAGTCACATTCTAATTTGACAATAGAGAGCAATTCCATCCAAACCAACCATCCTAACACCTCACATATGTCATATACAAGTGATCCATAACCTCAAAACACATTTGGAACACCAAAATCACAAAGTCAAAATCCATTTGCTCAAGCTTTTTGGCCTATTTGCAGTTTGGGTACCATAACAAGTTCCAGGTTGATTCAATCCATTCCAAGCTTCCAAACACCTTACATAAGGTCCATTGAAGTTATCCAGATCATCACACAACATCTGTAACACCTCTACATCAGGATTCGATTTCTTCTTGCAAGAGGTAAGTTTAACCTCTCAAACTCTATGCATCCATGCATCATAAATGTGTTTTCAAGTTACAAACATGTTTTTGCACTTATGTAGAGTGTTTCCCATCAATCAATTGCTTTGTAGCTATCGCGTATAGGATTTCATAGTGTTCTTGCAGAAACTAGGGTTCATATGTGAAATTCTGGTACCAGATATGTGATGTTACGTGTGATGTCACAACAACACACTCTGCAATAGACAATGTAAAACAACAAGAGAAACACATAGAATTGTTTACCCAATTCAGTTCAACAACTTAATCTGGGGGCGTCCAAGCTAGGGATGAAATTCACTACTTGTAGAATTAATTTACAGACTCAACAACCTCGTTGACAATCTCCTAAACTTAATTCCTACTAATGAACTTTCTACCTAAGAGCCCACTTAGGTATGAGAACACTATTCAATCCCTAAAACCTCTCAAAGATCAAACACTTTGAGAAACACCTTGATCCTGCTTCACAGCTTTGATCAAGTTACAAAACTCTCTTGCTTCACAGCTCTAGAGAGGACAGATTACACTCACCAATTCACTCTTGAATAGTTAACACAATACTCGAACAAAGACAATGCTTAACCTCCAGTCAAAGCTCTCTATCTTCTGTCTACTTTCTGTGTCTTCTTCCTTTGGTTGATGCGCTTTATATAGCCATCTGAATTGGGCTTTGATCCACTGCAATATCTGGCCTGATTTGTTATTTAAAACTGAATCTTCAAAACAGATTTTATCCCCAAAATCTTTTTAAATCTCAGTCTTTAAACCTCCCTATAAATCTGCATCAAATCTCTATGCAACAGAGAATATCTATCCCAAGATATCCACATCCAATGAGACTAACAACTCTCCCAATATCCAGCTAAAACGCAAACCCTAACAACATCACTAAACTTGATGTTATTAATCTTCTGCAGATCTGATGTCACAACATCGCATGTGACATCAGACTTCACAACTTCAACACAATAAATACTTAACATAAACCAATGTTAAGACTCAATGTTAAGACATCACCCATGTGACATCAACATTGCACAACTTTGTTTTACCAAAATTCTAGCCAATCCAAGAACCAACAATCTTCCCCTTTGGCTAATTTTGGCTAAAACAATCTCTGCAACATCAGAGACTTCAGCAGCGGAAAATTTTTTAAAACAAACTTCGCAGCAGCATTTCTTCAAACAACTGCACCGACTTCAACCACTAATCAGCAGCAGGGCAAGCTCCCCCTCAAAGCAAGAATCAGCATATCAGCAACTGTTCAACCACTCTCCCCCTTGATATCTGCATTTCAACATCACACTAGCTGCACTCCTTAGCATTGCACAATGACTAACTCTCCCCCTTTTTAGCCACAATTGGACAAACCTCAACATGTAAGTCCAACTCACTACAGTTAGTCCTAAACAAGCTCTCATTGTCAGTCTAAAGTCAGCATGCAAGACAAGACAAATCATAGAACATAAAAAACATAAATAGTGCATAAACAGGCACAATATTCAAATTACATATTAGGCACAGCAAGTGCAGAATCAAAAACAGCAAAATAAAACTACTATCTAGAAAAAGCAGCAATGAAACTAGTCTTCATCAGAGCTGGCACTATCTCCACTATCTTCAGTTTCTGAATTTTCAGTATTGACATTAGCACCTTTATCACCATCACCTTGTTCCAAGGATTTTATCAGCAGTTTGATCTTCATCTTTCTTGTTGTGCTGGTACTAATGACCTCATCAAGATCTTTGCAAGTGGCCTTCAGTTCTTCAAGTAATCCAGCCTTGGTACTTTTTCTGCCACCAACATCTGATGTTACAATAATGTTGGGAACATGATGTCCAGCAAACAACTTAGGATGCAAGGACAAGGCTGACTCCCTCTTGCAAGCTATATCTGAACTTGTTAAAGTTTCAGGATGTTGCTCCAAGATGATTCCACAAACAAGGGATGGGAATGCTATGGGTAGCTTGATAGCATTTGTTTCAGCATGTTTCACAACTTGCTCAAAGATGTATCTTTCATAGTCAAACTTGATCTTCTTCCCAACAGTATAGATAAACCTACCCAATTCAACATCTATTGTTGTCTTGTGGTTTGTTAGCACCCAGTTGGCAGCTCCAATTATGTGAAGAATGGCATACTTGATGCTAAGTTTACTAGCCTTCAACTTCCCTTTCAATGGCCAAACCTTTACCTGACCAGTTGTAATCTCTTTGCATGTATCATTATCAGTCATCTCAAGTTCACTATACTCTTCATCATCTCTTCCCAGATACTTGTTGATAGTACTAGGAGAGAAATTAATGCACTTTCCTCTCACATAGACCTTCATGAAAGCAATGCTCTTTTTATCAGCAATTTTTCTAGAAATGTTGACAACAAATTCTTTGACAAGACCATCATAGCACTTAGGAAACTTGGTCACAGTCTTCACCAACCCAGCCTCATTAATCAGCTCCATAATATCCTTCATCTCCAAAGCTTCTTTCCCAAACTCCCTCTCTATGGCTAGTCTTCTCTGACATACAAATTTCCACATTGATGCACTGCTGGCATAATGAAAGGAAATGTTGTCAACTGGTACTTCAGGGACTTTGTCAGAGATTCTCTTCAAAATTGTTCTTCTGACAGGTGTGATGTCATGAGCATCATCATCAAAGTCAGAATCAGAATCTTCCCATATCTTCCTCTTTTTGGAGGATGTAGCAACCTTGCTCCAAGGTTTTGTAGGACCAACAACAGTAGTTTTCTTCTTGCCTTTAAAAGACTTCTTTGGAGAGGATTCAACAGTCTTTCCTTTCCTTGTCTTCAGTCTCTTAGCAATACTTGGAACAGCTTTTCCAATGACTTCATCATCAGATAAATCAACCACATTGATCACATCCTCATTCTTTTCTTCACCAGGGCCAGTTTCAACATCTCTACCAGGCGATGTTCTGACATTTGTTTCAACATCAGCTTCCTCCTGAACACCTTCTTCTTCACCACCTACTTCAGCATCTTCTATGACAGACATAGCCATTCGGTGAAGATTTGTAGCTGCACTTTGCATGTCACTCTTTTCCCTATCATAATGTCCAGCAGGCATTTGCCTCAGTGGTCTAGATATACCCTTTATAGGAAGCCCTTTCTCAAAGATCTTATCGACAATCTGACCTAAGCTTTTGTCAACATCTACCCTTTCTTCAACAGTTTGAGAAGTGGATGACCTAGGTGTTATTTTATCACTAAATAAAATACTAGTAACAAGCTTCTTTGTTTCATTATCTCTAAAGATAGTCACAACCCTTTTTGAAACAAGTTTAGAAGGTCTAGATTTACCTGACTCTGGGAGCATCATGGAGATGGGTTCTACATTCAACGCTTCTTCTGCAGTCCCCTCTTCTGTAGAAACCCTAGCATTATCTCGCGAGGAACTTTGTGAGGCAGATTTATTTGATGGAGAAGACATCTGTTTTGACATGGTTCCCTTGAAGCAGTATAGGTTCAAAGACAGATAATTCTTCTTGTTGAAGGAGACAAATAGTCGGGAGATATGAGCTTTGATGAAACGTGATATTGCCACAATAGGGAATGATTGTCTAAGGTATGGCACTTGTTTTTGTGTATCCCTTAAAGACCAATTAATGAGTTTCTCCCTCCAAATTAACTTTCCTTATTCACATTAAGAGTAATTAACCCTAATTGGCCTTTCAGCAGACTTTCACACTTGTTGTCACAATCTGATGTTACAACATCACCATTAACATCACCAGATAAGATGTCCACTTGAGGTACCCATTGATAGCAATTATCTCTGGATATGACTCCTTTCATAACTACCTTATTTTCCTTATTAGTTATAAAACACTCATCCTTAGTGTAGCTGACCTTATATCCATCATCACAAAGCTGACTTATGCTAATCAAATTAGCACTCAAACCTTTGACAAGAAGCACATTGTTAAGATTAGGTCCATCATGACACTTCACTTTTCCAACACCTTTTACCACCCCTTTCTCTCCATTTCCAAACATAACATCAATTGAGGAGCAAGAATTGACATCCACCAATTGATTTTTGAATCCAATCATGTTCTTTGAACAACCACTATCAAAGTACCATCCATCCTTAGCAGAGTGTCCATCTGAAAAGTGAGCCAAAAGACATTTAACCTCTTCTTTAGGAACCCACTGCTTAACAACCTTGGGCATGTTCATATTCTATCTGGATTGAGGGTTAGACTTGGGATAACCATGTAGCTTGAACACAAGAAGACTGTATGTGTCCAAATCTGCCACAGTAAAAGCACCTAACTCTCTCTTCTCTGAAGTGGTTAAACCTTCTGCCACCTTGATGATGATGCTGTTGTGGCTGCCACCCATAATGGTGTCTTCTTCTCCCATAGTTTGATTATCTTTTATGGTAAGGATACTGTCCTTTTGGCTGTCTTCTATGGTGATGAGGCTTCCTTCTTCCATAATAATAAGGCACAACATTATTATATCAATAGCCATACATGTTTCCCTTATGTTGAGACATCTGATGGAACATGTTCTGTTTGAACCTAGAAGCCTGCATGCTCTTATGATATTGTGGAGGCATATACTGCCTAGCTCCAGAAACATGTTGTAATACCCCAAATTTTGACCACTAAAGTTTCCCATCATTGTGTAAATCATCATCACAATATGGATGAATCATCATGCCTCATCAAATGCCTTAAGGGTTGTTGAGCATTCACTACAATCAGAATTAGGGTTTCAAGCCCTCTCAGAGCCTTAGACAAAGGATCAATCAAGAAATGACATGATCTTCAACTTGTCTAGCCTCTCAAACATCCTCAATGGATCAAAAGGACTCCCACTTCAAGGATTAAGCACAAAGCTGCTCCCTTCTAGGTGGATCAAGTCTCAAGATCGACAGTATCACCAAATTAGGGTTTTGGTCGACCAGGGCCTCTAGATGGAAATTTTTCATCTGGGCATGAGCCAATGATCCAAAACATAACCTAATATACTCCATGGAACCTCATGGACCCAATCATCAAGTCAATTTTGCCGCAGGGGATGCATACATCAAAAATCAGGAATTAGGGTTTCTTGACCTAATTCACCCCTAAGTTGACTTTTAGGACAAATCATGAACCAAGACCTCAAGACATGATTTGAGGGTCTTTAATATACCATATTGATCCATTTGGAACAATGGATTAATCCAAGAAGCTTGAGCAACAAGTCTCATATTCATCTGCACCACAATTAGGGTTTCGCGAGAAAAGTCAATTGTAACTTTGACTTTTGACCAGGACATGCTCCCAAACCCTAGGACATGATTCAATATACCCTATGACACCCTTGGAACATGTCCATCAAGTTTGATTTAGGTCAAGGACATGATTTCCTGAAGAATTGCACAGTTTGGAATTCATCTGATAAAAAGTCAACTGTGCACAAAAGTCAACTTTGACTTTTTGAGATTTTTCACCAAAATGGAATTTTAACCCTAAAATGATGTTAATGTATGATTTGAATCATCATTCATCAAGAAAAATCAAAGAAAGTGGGATAACTTGTAAAAGGGGTAACCATAAAACTTAGAAAAATTTCTAAGTTATGGAAAAAATACCACTATACACCAACTTTGGAGGACCATAACTCCTAAACCACAAGGCCAATTTTTTCCATCCAAGGCTTGATTTGTAGATCTCATTTCCCACTACAAAAGCTTCATACTAAGTTATGACCAAATTCCTCATGGATTTTGAGTTATGGAGTGATCAAAATCAAGAAAAGTCACTTTGTTCCAACACTTAGTGAAAATTTCACTAAGTCAGATTTTGCTTTACTTTTTGCCAAATGTAGGGACATTTTTCACTTGGATTCAAAAGAGATCAAAACCAAACATGTTCAAACAGTTGTTGTATCATGTAAGGGCTTTCCAAAATGGCCAAGAACATTACCAAATTCAATTTGAGTCATGAGTTATGACATTGGCAAGTTGCCTAGCTGAAATCTGTCAAGGCAAGGAAGAATTTGCATTTTTGCTCGATTTGTCAAAATCAGCCAAATCCAAATGTTCCTATCCACTTGGACACATCTGAGGATGGAATCTAAAGGGGACAATCACTGAGCCAAGCCTCCAAAGTCATGGGAACAAGAAATAGCATGTTGAACCTAGAATAGCCAAAATAGGGACAAGACTCCAAATTTGGATTGAAGCATTCAATGGAAGCATCAAGGTGGCATGGACTGAGCCAATTGCAACTGAATTCAGTCAAGACTTATCCAAGACCAAGGGAACCACAGCCCTGTGCCCTAACCTCTAGTCAATGGCTAGAGGAGACTTGCATTTCCATTGGCCAACATTGAACAAACACCTGATGCAGTTGCCATTCACTGTGGATCCCAAAACAAACTTGCTCTACTATAAATAGAGCTCACTTGTGATCAGTTTGAGTACACCAAAGCCATCAAACAGATGCTTTCCTCAAAATCTCTTCTTTCACTCCAATTTTGCCTTCAAAGGCAAGTCACTATCGGGTTTTGAGTTTGAGAGCTATTCCAACCAAACCAATCACACACACACACCTCATATACATCACATATGAGCTGATCAAACACTTAAACAACAACTAGAACACAAATTTCTCAGAATCACCAGTCAATTGCTCAATGTTTTAACCAAGGTGCATTTGAGATGCCATGAAGTGATCCAGCCAATTTCAATCAAGTCCAAGCATTCAAACACACTCCATAGGGTGTAGGGAAGCTGTCCAGATCATCACAACACAACTGTAACACCTCCTACACAAATCATGATCACCAGCTGCAAGTGGTAAGCATGAGCTCTTCTAACTCTATGATCCACACAATTTTTTGTGCACAATAATTTGGCCATATGTTCATAATCATGCATGGAATGTTTTCCCTCAATTAATTGCATTGTTTGAATCGTGTATCAAAAATCCTAGCCTTCATGCAGAAATTAGGGTTCTTGAGGTTTCTTCGTGATTTCTTGTTGTATGTTTAATTTAAATGAAATTAAATGTTATAGACATGATCGTGAGGTTGAAACAAGTTGATTGGTATGTGGATTGCATGATATGGTTATGTATTCAGTGAGATTGGAGAGAAAATGCAAATCTGGGCAAACCCAGAACACGCGCGTGTTCTTGGTGTGTACTTGGCGCCATTTTTTGAAAATTTAAATATTTGAATTTTGTGATTTTGTTTAATTGATTCAAAAATTAATTTCTCTCTGAGTTTTAATGATTTTGAGTTGATTCTTTTTTTTAATAATTCACAAAAATGTTAAAATATTTTATTTTCCCAAAAAATCCCAAAAATATTATTTATTTCACATAATTGATATTTTTGCAAAGAATTAATGTTTTAATTGTTTTTAACATTTAAAATATTATTTCCATCTTGATTTTACAACTTTTAATGCTTTCTAATTATTTTGCAGGTCAATACTTAATTTTTGAAGCATTAATCCAAGATCACAATTTGTTTTCCATGTGTTAAACAATTTTGATCATTTTAATTGAATTTTTATTCAATTAAAACACATTTTTTGAAATAAATTAGGGTTTTGGATTAATTCAAACCTCATAAATCATTTTCAAAACACTTTTGGGCCTCTAATAGAGAGTAAGACCCAATCCTTTTTTGACCAAATCATTTTTGGGCCTCACTTATTGTATAAGTCCCGATACCGTCAAAAAACAAACGGCGCGAGCGTCGCCTTTTTAAAAATAACCATCTGGGCCTCTCTTCGAGCTATAAGACCCATTCAAAACTCTTGGGCCTCTATTAGAGTGTAAGACCCAACCCCCTTATAACCAAAACATTTTGGGCCTCACTTATTGTATAAGTCCCTCTGCGTTAAAAGAAAACCTCGGCGCGATCGCCATTTTAAACGAAAAGTCAACTGGGCCTACCCTCGTGTTATAAGCCCCACTCTTTTTCTTTAAAACTTTTTGGGCCTCTTGAGAGAGTGTAAGACCCATCCCTTTGTACAGAAAACCTTTTTGGGCCACAGTCACTTGTATAAGTCCCTCTGTACAAATTCATCAGTGCAATCACTGGTAAAACCCTGGGCCTCTCCTTGAGCTGTAAGCCCCAAATCTTTCTTTTTTCAAAGCACTTTCTCCTTTGATTTTGAATATACTGTTGTTTTCAATCTTTCTTTGTTGAACAACTAACCAAACAGCATGGAAGCTCTACAACCGAGTAAGTGTTTACCCACTTTCATTTACTGCTTTCATATATATATATATAACTCTATTGTGGGGCTGCTCACTGTAAGTCTCCTTTCATAAACTCATATATATACAACTGTATTATGGGGCTGCTCACTGTAAGTCTCCTTTCATAAACTCATATCAACTGTGTAATAATAGTATAGATATTAGAGCTTCCCCGGCAACTACGTCTATAACTAGGTGACGCCGTTTCATTTAGTCGTAGAAATAGACAACTAGATCCCCAATAGGATCACCAGATACAATCTTCTCTTCGTCTGTCCTCATTAGGAATCGTCAAGAAACTCTACTCCCAAAGATGAATGTATTCTCCGTGAATGGCATCTTTGAGTTTCTTCCAAATTCTCGGACTTTCCTGACTTTGATCTATTCTCGGTGAATAGCATTGCCTTGAATTTCTCGGGGTTTGGGGACCCACGGGCTTCTTAAAAGCATCCGCCTCCTCTTGGGCATCGAACAAGGACCCACAGGCTTCCTAAAAGCAACCCAGCCTCCTCTTGGGCATAGTACAAGGACCCTCCGGCTTCTTAGAAGTACTCACAACCTCCTCTTAGGCTTCGTATAATGATCTCTTCCTCCGGGAATGATAGCCTCCTCTTGGGCTTAGTACAAGGACCCGTCGGCTTCTTAAAAGCTTCCAGCCTCCTCTTGGGCTTCGTACAAATTGTCCCAACGACCTCCTAGAGGTATAGGAACAAAACTTAGTCATCTGTATAGAACAGTCCTTTCAAGAGTCTACTACTGTTTCTCAAAGCATAGTACAAAAGATAAAACTCTAGACTTGGACAGTCTATTTTCCTTGAGTCTCAAAGACATTCTCAAGTGACCCTATCGTTAAATAGGAAGAAAAACCGTAGACTCAGACAGTCTCAATACCCTTTGGATTTCCCGCTTCCTTAAAGAACAGGAAATAACCCTGGTCCTCGAACCAAATCCTCGAGTACAGTGTTGCTCATATAAGAACTGATTTTCTCTTTAAAATCAGTATACTGGATCTGTCACTCAACTAAAACAGTTACATTAGCCTCCTCTTGGGCTTTATACAATGATTCTCCCCAGCGGAGCTCACAACTTTTAGCCTCTCTCTCAGGCTTTGTATGAGACACACAAAGATTCTCCTGTAGAGTCAAAACTTTTTAGCCTCTCTCTCAGGCTTTGTACGAGACACATAAAAGACTCCCTCGTTGAGTCAATCACCCCTTTTCGCCTCCATCTCGGGCTTTATACGAGATACAAAAAGGTTCTTTTTGAGTCAAACAAATTTTAGCCTCCATCTCGGGCTTTGTACGAGATACCAAAAGATTCCCTCATTGAGTCAAAACCTTTTAGCCTCTCTCTCGGGCTTTGTACGAGACACATATTTGCCTCCTCTTAGGCTTTGTATAAGAAAACCACTGGTTGATCCAATCAACCTTTTAGCATCAAAGTTGTGCCCCGTTCACAGTAAACAAACATCAACAACTCCTTCCCTTCATCTAATTGCTGTAAGCGGCAAGCCTCTGGATCATCTATATCCATGCCACTGTCCCTCTTTCAGCATGAGAAATTCCTAAGGAAAGATAGCATTGCTCTACACTGAGTTAAAGTCTTCTCCTTCAGGTTAAAAACCCCTTCTTAGGAAATTATGGCATTGCTAGGATCCGCGTATCCCGGTTAAAGTAATTCTCCTTTATAAACAGTTGTGACATACAACCCCCTCTTTAGAGATGACAAATTCTCTCTAAAGTCAGGACTTTCAGCTTCTTATCTTGGGCTTTAAACAAGATACAAACTACCTTTCGCTTCACGTCTTGGGCTTTGAACAAGACATCAAAACACCATTTCCTCCCATTGAATAGGAGGAACTACGAACGCTCTGATTTCCCTGTTTCAGTAAACGGGAATACGTAGGCATAAGATCGAAAGAAAAGATCTTAGCGAGCACACTAAACAAAAACCCAAAATCCCATACTCTCACGTATCTATCAAAAAGCATCAGTCCTAACATCCTAATCCTTGTTCCCAGCTATAAGATCCCAGAAAGAAAGAAAACCGTATTGGCGAAAATACAAATAACCAGTACAAAGGCCCCCCACATTGATAGCATCTGTAACCTAACAGACCGCTGTTTAAACTCAGTATGCAAGCAGGGTTAATTGGAGACATCTATTTCCCTTCCTTAGTCAGCTTACAATAGGATAAAAAATGAATTGACCTGTAGTAAACTCAACCGCAGATAGCGACCGCGCTTAAGAACCGCGTCCAAAATCGTTCGCTACACATGTGCCTTCCTTTGATGAGGACCATGAGCATGCCTCTTCCCAACATTTTGAGGTTGTGGATGAGCAACCTGCTTAGGTTTAGGATCCTGTCTCTTTGTGTGAAGTTGAGACATGGGTTGAGACATCTCCTTCTTGGTTCCTGAAGTGCTTGCTTCAGCAGATACCTTTTCCTCAACCACAAATCCTATGCCTGACTTATCTCCAGCAACCTTTTCTGTCAGAAGGATCTTATCAAGTGCGTCTGTACCACTGTTCAGCATCCTAACAGATTTGGTCATATGATCAAGATGAGCTTTGACCAACAAGACTTCATTTTCCAACTCAGCTTTAGCAGTCTCAAGCTGAACAATATTTTTCTTCTGTTTTTCACTTTCTTGACAGATTTCTGCACTCTTTAGACAAAGCTCTTGATAAGTGGACGCTAACTCCTCAAAAGTCAGTTCCTCATCACTTGAGTCACCATCAGAAACAACTGTTCCAGTTAAAGCTTTGACATGTTTGACTGACTCTCCTTCACTTTCATTGTCAGAGTCTGACCAAGATACTGTCATGCCTTTCTTCTGCTTCTTCAGGAATGTGGGACATTCTTTCTTAACATGTCCATAACCTTCACACTCAAAGCATTGAATCCCTTTGTCTTGAGCTGTCTTCTCTTCATCCTTCTCCTTTGACTTGCTGATGTCAGAGGAGATGTTCTTGACATTAGGTTTGTGGTTCTGATTCATCCTCTTGAAAACCTTGTAAACTGTCTTCCCAGCATAACAATGGCCTGAGACAACTCCTCCTGAGAGTCATCCTCTTTCCCTTTCTTGGCTTCATCAGAACTGGAAACTAAAGCTATACTCTTGGACTTCTTCTCAGGTTCTTCTTCACTTAACCCTAGCTCAAATGTTTGAAGAGATCCAATAAGCTCATCAACCCTCATTTTGCTGATGTCTTGAGCTTCTTCAATTGCAGTCACCTTCATCTTGTACCTCTTAGGAAGGGACCTAAGGATTTTCCTTACAAGCTTTTCTTCTGACATCTTTTCTCCAAGAGCACTGGATGCATTGGACAGCTCAAGAATACTCATGTGGAAGTCATGGATAGTCTCATCTTCCTTCATCTTCAGACTTTCAAACTTTGATGTTAGAAGCTGAAGTCTTGACATCTTAACTCTAGATGTTCCTTCATGTGTAGCCTTCAAAATATCCCATGCTTCCTTAGCAACTTCACATGAGTTGATCAACCTGAAGATGTTCTTATCAACTCCATTGAAGATAGCATTTAAGGCTTTAGAGTTACCAAGGGTAAGCTCATCTTCTTCCTTGGTCCATTCTTCTTCAGGCTTCAGCTTTGAGGTGCCCTCTTTATCTTTCCCAGTATCATCTTTTTCAAACACAACAGGTGCTTTCCGTTCTTTTATGATAGCCTTCCAAGCCCTGCTGTCCAAGGATTTCAAAAAGGTGATCATCCTTGATTTCCAATAATCATAATTAGAGCCATCCAAAATAGGGGGTCTATTCACAAATCCATCAACCTCCTTGTCCATCTTTACCAGAAAGTATCAGCCCTAGATCTCACCCAGATGTAGAGCAGGATGCCTGCTCTAATACCAATTGAAATTCTGGTACCAGATATGTGATATTACGTGTGATTTCACAACAACACACTCTGCAATAGACAATGTAAAACAACAAGAGAAACACAAAGAATTGTTTACCCAGTTCAGTTCAACAACTTAATCTGGGGGCGTCCAAGCCAGGGATGAAATTCACTACTTGTAGAATTAATTTACAGACTCAACAACCTCGTTGACAATCTCCTAAACTTAATTCCTACTAATGAACTTTCTACCTAAGAGCCCACTTAGGTATGAGAACACTACTCAATCCCTAAAACCTCTCAAAGATCAAAAACTTTGAGAAACACCTTAATCCTGCTTCACAGCTTTGATCAAGTTACAAAACTCTCTTGCTTCACAGCTCTAGAGAGGACAGATTACACTCACCAATTCACTCTTGAATAGTTAACACAATACTCGAACAAAGACAATGCTTAACCTCCAGTCAAAGCTCTCTATATTCTTTCTACTTTCTGTGTCTTATTCCTTTGGTTGATGCGCTTTATATAGCCATCTGAATTGGGCTTCGATCCACTGCAATATCTGACCTGATTTATTATTTAAAACTGACTCTTCAAAACAGATTTTATCCCCAAAATGTTTTTAAATCTCAGTCTTTAAACCTCCCTAAAATCTGCATCAAATCTCTATGCACAGAGAATATCTATCCCAAGATATCCGCATCCAATGAGACTAACAGCTCTCCCAATATCCAGCTAAAACGCAAACCCTAACAACATCACTAAACCTGATGTTATTAATCTTCTGCAGACCTGATGTCACAACAGCGCATGTGACATCAGACTTCACAACTTCAACACAATAAATACTTAACATAAACCAATGTTAAGACTCAATGTTAAGACATCACCCATGTGACATCAACATTGCACAACTTTGTTTTACCAAAATTCTAGCAAATCCAAGAACCAACAATATGTTCATCTTTTGATTTTTCACTCCACACTTAATATAAATGCAATTAATTTATATCACTGAAACCCTAGTTCAAAAACACACAACTTTCATGTTTATAAAAGTCAAACCATTACGTATTGAGAGAGATATGTTAGGTTTTGCAAAATGGCTATGGAGGGAAGTCGCGAGGAAGAAGATGACTGTTGGCGCCATAATTTGAATTTTTGAATTTTTTGATCATTTTCTTAATTGATTTGAAAATCTAATTTCTCTCTCAATTTTTATCATTTTTTATTGGTTCTTCTTTTAAAAATTCACAAATATGTTAAAATATTTTATTTTAGAAAAAAATCAAATTTATATTATTTATTTAATATAGTTTGAATTTTTGTAAATAATTTCATTTTATTTGTTTTTAAACATTTTTAAATGAAATTTCCACCTTGATTTTTCAAATTCAAATGAATTCCATGTTTTCATGTGATTAAACATGATTTTTCAAAACATTTTTCAAAGTTTAAAACTTGTTTTTGAATATATTTGATATTTGATATCATTTTTTATTTAATTTCCTTTGAAAATTGTATTTTTTTAAAATTAAAATTAGGGTTTTTCTTAATTTTAATTTTTTAAACTTCATTTGAAACACTTTTGGGCCTCTATTAGAGTGTAAGACCCATCCCCTTTGTAAATATACCATTTTGGGCCTCAGTCATTGTATAAGTCCCGATACGATTTTTAAAATAAACGGTGCAATCGCTGTTTTTCATCTGGGCATCTCCTTGAGCTGTAAGCCCCAAGTCTTGTATAAAAATAACCTTTTCGGACTCTATTAGAGCGTAAGACTCATCCCTTTTGTAAATACAAAATTTTGGGCCTCAGTCATTGTATAAGTCCCTCTGTAGTTTTCAAAGTCACAACGTGATTGTCGCCTTTTCAAATAAATAATGTGGGGATCTCCTTGAGTATAAGCCCCATTATTCTTTCTTTATAAACATTTTTGGGCCTCTATTAGAGTGTAAGACTCATCCCCTCTTTGTACAAAAACATTTTGAGCATCTGTTATAGTATAAGTCCCCACAACGTCTTTCAGTATCGCAGTGCGATCAATGTTTTCAAATAAGTCATCTGGGCCTCTCCTTGAGTATAAGCCCCAATCTTTTATACAATAACTTTGTTTTAAACAATAAACAACTTCCATGGGCCTCTCCTTGAGTTGTAAGCCCATACTTCTATTTTCAAAATCATCTGTCTTTTTTAAACTGGTATTATGAGGAGCATTATTACCGGTGAAACTGCTCTTAGACCATTTGGGCCTCTCTTTGAGTTATAAGCCCCAAACACTTTTCTCCTTTTTAAACAAACTTCTTTTAATTCGAAACTCAATGTTTTTCTCAAAACTTTCTTCAATTTCTTAAAACTCTAATCAATCATACAGTTGTAGTCAATACAACAGATCACAATACACTTGGGCCTCTTTTCAGAGTGTAAGACCCAACATCTTTTCAAGTCAATGCATATTTGTTTATACACCTGTCAATATATTCATCTGTATATATACTTGTGCATATTTGTTTAGAGTTTCCCCAGCAGTTAGGTCTACACTTAGGTCAAACCAGAGGTTACTTTCAACTTAGTCAAAACTAGTTCCCTCATAGGAAATTCCCTATACAGTCTGCTTCCTCTTGGGCTTATTCAATATGGAACAGGGAAAGGCATTATTCCCGGTGAAACTTTTCTCAAGACTGTCAAAACTTAGAAACATATATTTATACAAGAAATTCATTTCCCCAGAGAGAATTAATTCTCGGGGAAACCTCTTTTTAATTTCTTCAAACCTTAGAACTGTTCAACAAAGAAAGGATTAATTCCCGGTGAAACCTTTCTTGAACTTTTCTTAGGCTTGGACCCACAGGCTTCCTAGAAGTATCCCCAGCCTCCTCTTGGGCTTAGTACAAGGACCAACAAGCATCTTAGAAGTTCCCCCTAGACTCCTCTTGGGCTTAGTATAAGGACCCAAAGGCTTCCTAAAAGAATTGGATAGAATTTAGTAATCTCTACTAGTTCAGTCCCCAGGAGAGTCAAAATTCCAGAACATCACACCATCCAAGGGTTGATCTTCATCCCTTAAACCCTCAGTCTCCTCTTGGGCATCATACAAAGATCTCTCTCTACACTAGAGCCTACCACTTCTTGAGAGACTTGGACCGTCTCAGCCCCCCCCCCCTTTGGCTTCATTCAAGTAGACTTGGAAAGTCTCATTTCCTCTTGGATCTCATACAGAGACCCTCAAGTTTCCTCAAAGCACAGGAAAAACCTTGATCAGGCTACCAATACATCAGTCTCTGACATATTTAAAACCTCTAAGGTTTTCAAACTCAATTGTGACCCCCAACAAGGTTTAAGCTTTACCTTAAAAAATCTCAACCAGGGTCAATTAACCATCAACAAAACCCCAAAAGAATCAGGACCTCATGGTATCTAATATTTCAACTCTTCCCTGATTCCCAGCAAGAGTAAATCCCTTTGGATTCTCCCCAATACAATTTAGACCTGCTCCTGGATTTCAATAAATCCTCAGCAAGAGATAGCCTCCTCTTAGGCTTCATATAAGAAATTTCCTCAATCAGCTTCAATCTTGGGCTTTGTACAAGACATATAAAAACCCTCCCCAGTGGAGTCAATTTTCTTTCAGCTTCAACCTTGGGCTTTGATCAAGGCACACAAAAATCAATATCCCCTCGGATGAGACCATGAGTCCACTCTGCAGGAGGACTTTTCCTCTATACATCACATTTTAAAACAAAAAATCAAAACCTTTTTCCAGATAATTGTTATAAGTGGAACACTTGTTGATTCAAAATCCAAGCTGGAGTCCTTCCTTTATCCTGGCTAAAACTTCTCTTTCATCTAACAGCTGTAAGTGGTAAGCCTCTGGATCCCTAAACATCCAAGCCAATGTCCCTCTCTTAGCATGAAAGATTCATAAGGAAAAAGTGGCATTGCACTACACTGAGTTAAAGCTTTCTTCCTCAATGACATCACCCTTATAAAGGAAATTATGTCATTGCTGGATTCTACATAATCCCAGTTAAAGTAATTTCCCTTATAACCAATTTTTAACATTTTGTGATGAATAGATGAGATATCTCTCCTTTAGAGATGACAAATTCTCTCTCAGTCAAACTTTAGCTTCAATCTTGGGCTTTGAACAAGACACAAATACTCAAATAGCTTCAATCTTGGGCTTTAAACAAAACACAAAATATTTTCCTCCCATAGAATAGGAGAAACTACGATTGCTCTGATTTCTCAGATCTCTGTACGAGAATACGTAGGCATAAGATTGCGAAATCTTAGCGAGCACACTAATCAAAAACTTCAGGTCCATTGCCTTCCCAAAAACAACAGAAAACCCGAAAACAACAAAAACATTCCCCCAATTCTCCCAAAGGAGAAACTTTCCCAATCCATGATAGATAAACACGAGAAAGCATTTCAAATTAGCAGAAATACATGTAATAAAAGGTTCCTATGGATTACCATAGATACACTGGGTGTTAATAGCTTCCCTTTGTATAACCAGACCCTGTTCCCCGTTCTCTTAGCATTTATTAAAGAAAACATTTGCGTGCAAGGTTAGTTTTAGATATCTTCCCTTTCCTTTCCAGCTTCATAGGATAAATAAGAAATCAGAAAGTAGCACCCAAATCCAATTTACAGTAAGGTGGTCGCGTCACCGACAAAAATTATACGCTACAGAAAAATGGCAACTCTGTTGGGGAATTTTAGGATTAGAGTTCCTAAGAAGTCTAGGCCTTGCTTTACATTTATTTTTTTGCTATATTACTTGCTTTCTCATTTTATATATATATATATATATATATATATATATATCATATTCTGTCACCTTACTTGATACACGTGTTTAAATTAACGTTATCTGGGAATGCGATTAATACGCATGTGGTAAATTTGAGAGAACATTAATGTAGGTGGTGGCGTCTCCAGGAAGGCTTATAGGGAGTGAATCCCGACCAATTTAACCTGGCAGTCTGATCGGTCACCATTTCTACTAGTTTTCCGTCAATTATTCGGCATGAATCCATAAAATCGGTACCACTTTGTTTGTCTTTTCATTGTTTTTAATTCAATTTTACTCGTATTTTATTCTTGCATTTTATGATTTGTTGTTTTATTTCAATTATGTTGCATTTTATGCTTTGGTTTGGTAGTTTTCAATGGTTTCAGGTCTGAGTGGAAAAGCCCAAAGGACTCGTGCGAAGAAAATGGAAGTTCCGGGGATTTAGAAGAGTTTTTGGAATGAAGCAGAGGATGCCTGGACCTAAAATTCAACAAGCATGGAAAAATATTGGGCAACCAAGTTCCTTGTCTGTACTATGTTGTAGTTCTCCTCATTAGATTTCCGACGCTTCGAACGGGGACCAAAACAGACTTACGGATCAAAAGTTATGATCGAAACAATATCGGTTATAAAATCCAGCAAGCTGACACGACCGACAGTGTTAGCTGACACGGCCCGTGTCAGCTTTGACGCTGATTTCCTGAATTTTTTCATATTTCCTCCATATATTAAGTTGTGGGGGCGCTTTGGGTATTTTCGACCGATCTGAATGATTTGATACTATTTAGATGAGTTTTTAGGAAGGAAAAGAGGACACTTTTTTTACTTTGGAATTAGACGATCAAGCTGAGGAATTTCATGCGATCAAGAGTTTTTGGAGAACGGAGATCATTCAACCGCGGAAGCAATTGAAGATCAAAATGATCCAAATATCATTGTAATGATTATTTCCAATCTTTTCGTTATCATTGTTTTTAGTTTGAACATGATCGGCTAAAACCCCCATTGCTAGGGGGTGGCTCTGAATTGCGATGTAATGAACCTGTTTTATATGATTCTATGAAACCATGCCTTTTTCTTTTAATCTTTTATTATGCAATATGCTTAATGCTTATCTTTATTAGAAAACTGGATTCGATTCATGGTTAGGGATTAGGTCTGAAAAAATCAACCTAACGCTTTTTGCATAATAATACTGCGATAGATATTGCCTAGGAATGGGGATACCCCGTAGTAACCGGTAAAATCTTTGTCAGAACTATTGCTTGATGTTCTTCCTAGACCACTGAGGAATTAGGGTCTAGGGAGAATATCAAAGGCTTTTTTAATAAGGAATTAAGAAAAACTTTTATTAAGATCCGGTAAGATAAGGTTTGAGGCATGTCTTTCTAAATAGCTATTTAGGGTTCCTGCAGAGCAATTCAACCACCTTCCCTAGCATTTTTCTCATAGTTATTAAACCTTTATTTTTGCAACTGCTTTATATTTGCAAATTTTAACATTTAGACAAACAATTTCTAAAACCCCAAGGAAACTTTTGTTTAATTGAAATAGCATCAACACTACATTTTATACGCAGTCCTCGAGAGACCGACTCTGGAGAAAACCCCAATTATCAATACATCGTTAAATAGTACACTTGCTATTTACCGATCAAGTTTTTGGCGCCGTTGCCGGGGACTGCCAAATTATAAGTGTTGATTTTAATTCAATTGGAATTTTGTCACTCTGTGACCAAAATTTTTTTTATCTTATTTTCCTGTTATTTTTTTTTATTACTAATAATTTCCTAACCTGTGTATGCAAGGTAAAGCCTCACCTGAATTTTCTTTTGACGCAGAACCAGAGAGATCTTTGCATGCCAGACGTCGTCAAGCTAGACTAGAAATACTGTCCGCGTCGAGTTCAGAACCAATTATTTCTGAGCAAGAGAAAGAAGAGTCAGTTTTAGGGCACTCAGAGCACACAGATTCCGGCACAGATTCAGAGCTGGAAACTCTTATCATGGATGCTGATCCAGCTCTAGTAGAGGGACTTCTGGGGGACTATGGAAGAGCAAATGCTCCAATAGGCCGGTTGACCATCGTAAATCAACCGGTTAATGTTGACCACTTTCAGTTGCATCCATCCACCATCCGGCAGCTCGAGAGGAGACCTTTTACTGGAAAAATTAATGAAGATGCCAATAAGCACCTCCAAAGGTTTCTAACTATGAGCACGTCACTAAAAATTGAAGGACATTCTGAAGGAGCCAAAAAGCTGGTCATGTTCCCTTTTACCTTTTCAGATAATGCAGAAGAGTGGTTTTATTCCTTACCTGCCGGGAGTATCACCACTTGGCAAGAGATGGAGACAAGATTTTTGAATGAGTACTTTCCCGCCTCGGTGTACATTCGAAAAAGGTATGATATAGTAAGTTTTAAGCAGAAGGAGGGAGAGTTACTCGAAGATGCATATAAGAGATTTAAGAGGTTGTTGGTTGCATGTCCTACTCATAACCTGGATGCAACCGAACAGATGCAAAACTTCGTCAATGGCCTCCAGTTGAAGATCAAGCAACTAATTGATACAGCTGTCGGTGGCTCATCTAATTTTACAACAGCCACTGGTATAAAAAAGATCATTGAAGCCATAGCCACAAACGAGCATTTGGAGTTGTATGATCGCACTGTGAGCCAACCAGAAAGGACGATTGATTTGAAACTTACTGAGCAAGTGGTAAAGATGGAAGACCAGATTGCAGCCGAAATCGAGAGAAGACTTAAGAAGATGAATCTTGGTACTCAGACTGTGGCTCAGGTTCAACCAGTTCAAGCAGTAAATTGTGAAATTTGTGGGGGGCCTCACTTCGCCATGCAATGTGTTGCTACAGCACAACAGGTAGAAGAAAATAAAATTTTGAGGCAGAACAATCCATACTCCAATACTTATAATCCGGGGTGGAAAAATCATCCAAATTTCTCCTGGACAGATCAACAAGGTAATGTTCCGAAGCAAGGACCCATCCAATATCACCAACCATACCAGCAACAATATTAACAACCTCAGCAATAATTCCAACAACAGGCTCCCCAAAAAGCACAATGGGAGATAGCAATTGAGAAGATGACAACTCACAGTATGCAATTCCAAGAAGAGACCAGAAATAATCAAAGGAATAATACAACTTCTATCAAAAATCTTGAAGTTCAGTTGGGACAAATAGCACAACAACTCTCTATGCATGCTCAAGGATCCCTCCCGAGTGCTACAATACCGAATCCAAAAAATCATGAGAATGTTAATGTTGTCACAACGATAAGTCAGAGAGTTGTGGAAGAAGAGGAAGAAATGGAAACAAATGATTATCAATGTATAGAGGTGGACCTGGAAGTGAGAGAAAACAGGAAAGAACCAGAAAGAGCTTTACCACCCGTGAAGCCAACTGAAGAGAAAAAGAAAGAGGAGGCTAAACCACAGATTAAACTACCTTACCCTCAGAGAGTGACGAAGAAAGATCCTAAAGAGAAGGACTTTGAGAAATTTATCTCAATGTTCAAAAAGTTAGAAGTCCATATGCCATTCTTTGAAGTACTAGACCAAATGCCCTTGTATCAGAAATTCATGAAAGAAGTGATAACTAATAAAAGACCTATTAAAGATGAGCCAGTTGTTCCAAAGGAAAAGTGCAGTGCAATCTCGCCGGAAAGGAAGATCCCAATCAAGCAGAAGGATCCCAGATCGGTCGCAATACCTTGCACCATAAAAAACATAAAATTCAAGAAGGTCCTCATTGATTCAGGTGCGAGTGTAAGTCTCATGCCATTATCCATTTTTAAAAAGTTGGGAATTGGGAAGGTGAGTGATGGGAGAACAAATCTTAAATTTGCTGACCACACAACTAAGTAATCATATGGGTTAGCTGAAGATGTGTTGGTGATGATTGATAAATTCGTCTTTCCAGTTGATTTTGAGATCATGGATATTCCTGAGGATGAAGAGACTCCCATCATTCTTGGTCGACCATTCTTGCTCACTAGTAGATGCAATGTGGACATTGAAAAAGGTACTCTGACATTGAAATCTTTTAAGGAGGAAATAACTTTAATAGTGTTGGATATCAAGAAGCAGGGTGTAGGTGAAGGAAATCAAACTTCAGTTGGAATGATCCAAATAGTGGGAAAAATCAGAAGTGCAAGACCACCACCTGAAAAAGTCTCGGGCATAATCTCTAAGGTTGCAGTATCTTGGTCATCTATTGCACATGGCAACACTTCAAGGTCCATTCATGAAATCAAGAAGAGAAAGAAAAAGAAACATCAACAGAAGTATATGGAGGTTGGAGGTGACTTAACGGACAAAGTAGCTCTTATCTCTGAACCTGACTGGTTTTTTGTGGCGGAAAAGTCAAGAGACAAGGTGTGTAAGCTGAAGTATTCCCCATAGCTTTGGGGAGTAACCCGTCAAGCCATGCGACGTTAAACGAAGCGCTTCGCGGGAGGCAACCCACGCGTTTTATTGCTAATCGTTTTGTTTTTGTTTGTTTGTCTATTTTGTTTTGTTAGGTACTCACAGATGCGGCACTAGTAGAGCGGAGGAAACAAAGAGAAAAAACGAAGAAAACTTCAAAAATATGACAAAAATGTGAAAAACAGGGTCCTGACACGGCCGCCCGTGTCACCGGACACGGCCAGTTTCAGGAGGGCGAGAAAAGGCATGAAAAAAGTGAAGAAAAGTTGAATTTCAGTAGGCTGACACTGCCGCCCGTGTCAGCTGACACGGCCCATGTCAGCCCTACTGTAACGAAAAAAAAACAGTAGGCTGACACGGCCCGTGTTAGGCCTACTGAAAAAAAAATTCTTTCTTTTTTGTGTGGATTGAGGACAGAATCCTGACACGGCCCATGTCTGACAGGCGTTCAGTTTGTATAACTTTGTCCCTCCGCAGTGAGGCTCTATGAGTTCCCCTCTCTAGCTTTTTCAAAAACATTGAGGTCAATGTTTAGTTCAAGTGTGTGGGGGGGGGGGGGGGTTTATTGCTTTCAGTATTTTTATTTATGTTATTTCATCATCGTAGCGTTGATTGGTGTGTTTTGTATTTCGTATGTTACAAATTGAAGGTATTTGTGCCTGACGAAAGATGAGGCTTGTAGCTAGTGGATGAGAAGACGCAACCCCTACTTGATCTCCAGGAAACCCCTAAAAGTTGGTACTGCTGAAGTGAATGATTGGACTCGACTTTCTGACACCGGACTGATACTGGAGTACTGTGTACCCGAGACGGAGATGAAGCTACATCACACTAAAAGTACCTTGAAACCTATAAGCTATACCAAACATGGTGAGGATCATAAAAAGCCAAACACATTATCATCATGAGAGTTCTTCAGGTATGTCTCTGTCACTTTTAGTTTGCGTACTTATCTGTTGGAATTTCAATGCACACGTATACACACTGAGGCACTTGTTTGTTTTTATCCCCGAGCCTTTCCAACCATCCCTTTTTATGTTATCCTTCGTTAACCCCCCTCGAGTCTTCTTCCCTTTATTTTTTTATTAACCGCATAATTAAACCATGAGGCCAAACACTCCCTCACCCTGCTCAGATAAGTGTTGTTGATTTTTGATCTGTGAAAAATTCTAAGTTTGGGGTTAGGATACCTATAAGAACTAGGTAAGTGCAAAAAGAAAAAAAAAAGAATGAAAAGTTTTGAAAAAGAAAAAAAAAAGAGAAAAGAAAGAAGAAAGCACTTACCTAGAGGGGGATTTAGTTAGAAGAATTCAAAAAGTAAGCTCAAAGAAACAATTGAGTAGAAACTAAAGAACCCTAGCAAAATAGGGCCTGATACCCTTGATTGTGAAACAGAACAAATAACACAGTGATAAGAATGACGACACTGAGTCTGAGCCAAAAAACCACTCATTTTTCCCTTTTGTTTGTTTATCCCACCTTGTCCCTAAGCCCCGTTACAGCCATAAAAGCCCTCAAAAAGTGTGTGTTGTGTGTGTATGAGATGAAAATAGATGTTATTCAAGCTTATGAGTTGACATTGCATGCTATGATTATTGAGTGTAAACACTTTAACCCGAGAGATTTGGTGAGAGTTCGAAAAGCTGACATGTAAATAGTTACTTTGATGTGGAAGTGTAGCGGATCGTCAAAATTCAAGTAAGAAAGAAATGTTGAAAGAAAAGTGGAAAGATAGTCGCGAAAGATCTCAGCGGTGTTGTGGTAAGAAAATTTTGATTAATTCGGGGGTGACCTTTCTACTGTCTCGAGCATTACTTGAGGATAAGCAATGAGATAAGTTTGGGTTTGTGATCGGTCACCATTTCTACTAGTTTTCCGTCAATTATTCGGCATGAATCCATAAAATCGGTAGCACTTTGTTTGTCTTTTCATTGTTTTTTAATTCAACTTTACTTGTCGTATTTATTTTCGCATTTTATGATTTGTTGTTTTATTTCAATTATGTTGCATTTTATGCTTTGGTTTGGTAGTTTTCAATGGTTTCAGGTCTGAGTGGAAAAGCCTAAAGGACTAGTGCGAAGAAAATGGAAGTTCCGGGGATTTAGAAGAGTTTTTGGAATGAAGCAGAGGATGCCTGGACCTAAAATTCAACAAGCATGGAAAAATATTGGGCAACCAAGTTCCTTGTTTGTACTATGTTGTAGTTCTCCTCATTAGCTTCTGACGCTTCGAATGGGGACCAAAACCGACTTACAGATCAAAAGTTATGATCGAAACAATTTCGGTTATAAAATCCAGCAAGCTGACACGACCGGCAGTGTTGGCTGACACGGCCCGTGTCAGCTTTGACGCTGATTTCCTGAATTTTTTCATATTTCCTCCATATATTAAGTTGTGAGGGCGCTTTGGGTATTTTCGACCGATCTGAATGATTTGATACTATTTAGATGAGTTTTTAGGAAGGAAAAGAGGACACTTTTTTTACTTTGGAATTAGACGATCAAGTTGAGGAATTTCATGCGATCAAGAGTTTTTGGAGAACGGAGATCATTCAACCGCGGAAGCAATTGAAGATCAAAGTGATCCAAATATCATTGTAATGACTATTTCCTATCTTTTTGTTATCATTGTTTTTAGTTTGAACATGATCGGCTAAAACCCCCATTGCTAGGGGTGGCTCTGAATTGCGATGTAATGAACCTGTTTTATATGATTCTATGAAACCATGCCTTTTTATTTTAATCTTTTATTATGCAATATGCTTAATGCTTATCTTTATTGGAAAATTGGATTCGATTCAGGGTTAGGGATTAGGTCTGAAAAACCAACATAACGCTTTTTGCATAATAATACTGTGGTAGATATTGCCTAGGAATGGGGATACCCCGTAGTAACCGGTAAAATCTTTGTCAGAACTATTGCTTGATGTTCTTCCTAGACCACTAAGGGATTAGGGTCTAAGGAGAATATCAAAGGATTTTTTATTAAGGAATTAAGAAAAAAATTTATTAATATCCGGTAAGATAAGGTTTGAGGCATGTCTTTCTAAATAGCTATTTAGGGTTCCTGCAGAGCAATTCAACCACCTTCCCTAGCATTTTTCTCATAGTTATTAAACCTTTATTTTGTAATTGCTTTATATTTGCAAATTTTAACATTTAGACAAACAATTTCTAAAACCCCAAGGAAACTTTTGTTTAATTGAAATAGCATCAACACTACATTTTATACGCAGTCCTCGAGAGACCGACTCTGGGGAAAACCCCAATTATCACTACATCGTTAAATAGTACACTTGCTATTTACCGATCACAGTCCACGGAATCAGTTAATGTACCCGTGAGGACTTGCTAATGTTGAATGACCATGTCGTGAAAGCATAGTTTTCCCAGTGCGGTACCCATGACACTGAGGATTTAGTAGACACTTAACCATTAAACCATTAGGTAGTGCGGTGACTATCGGGAATAGTTGATACGCGATACTACACTCAAAGGAGATTTATCTTAGGATATTACAGCTCGCTTGAGTCAATCACCTTGTTGTTAATATCCCTAAGAGGGGTCAATGATTTTGGGAACCTTTGTTAGAACCCGTTCTACAGGTACAAAAAATTGACCAGTTAGTACACACCTTTTGGGGATGGGTAGATCCATGGCTCCATGCTCGTGACGATTAACCCCTAAACCCATGTTTTTAAGTGTTTTTGTTTGCTGCATTCATGCATCCATGCATTCATTTAAAAAAATTTTAAAACAAGAAAAAATCTTTTTCTAAAAGAACTAAAACAATAATTGCAAATATCAGAGAGGTTGCGTTATGGTATTCGGAAGAAGAAAAACGCATAAGTACACATTCAAGGTTCCAAAACTGGATGACCTAAGGAAATTGGGGAGGATGATTACTAATCCCGAGGCTTTCAGAGCTAAGCACGGATGATTGTTGTCTCTCTTAAAGGTCAACATGGTTAAAGGGATCCTGTCTACGCTGGTTCAGTTCTACGATTCGGTTTACCATTGCTTCACTTTCCCAGATTACCAGCTCACACCGTCACTGGAAGAGTACTCCCACCTGATTGATTTACCTATCATTGATCAAGATCCATTTTCTGGACTGGAAGAAATTCCAAAGGATCAAGCCATTGCAAGAGCAATCTCTTTGGATGAGTCAGAAGTCAGGACTCACATGACCACCAAAGGAGGAATCCAAGGTTTACCAGCTAAATTCCTGATGGAGAAAGCTCTATACTTTGCCAGTATAGGAAATATAACCACTTTCGAAGATGTATTTGTTCTGCTCATATATGGGTTATTCCTCTTTCCCAACATTAACAACTTCCTCGACACCAATGCTGTCAAGATATTCTTGATTGGGAACCCAGTCCTAACCTTACTCGCGGATGCTTATCATTCTGTACACTTAAGGAATTTGTACAGTGGAGGGATGATCACATGCTGTGTACCATTACTCTACAAATGGTTTATTTCCCACTTGCCCAAGTCTGCTGCTTTTTGGGATCACAAGAGTAATATGCGATGGTCGCAGAAGATTATGTCTCTTACTAATTCAGACATAGATTGGTACAATCGGATTTACGAAGGGATAAAGATCATTGATAGATGTGGAAATTTCCCCAATGTACCCCTCATTGGTACTAAAGGAGGGATCAACTATCATCCAATTCTAGCTCGCCGCCAACTTGGATACCCGATGAAGAATATCCTACATAATGCTCATCTGGAAGGATTTTTCTTCAAGGAAGGAGAAAATGACAAGGCACTAAAGAAAGAAATAGTGTATGCTTGGCAACATATTCACAGAAAGGGAAGAGAGTCCATGGGAAGGCCAAGTTGTACCTCTGCAGAACCTTACCTCCACTGGGTATAAACTAGAGCTATCAAACTAAGGATGTCTTACCCTCGTCAATAAGTTATCCCCTTAAAGGAATCTGTCCTTTATTTCATGTATGATGCGGAAAAACTCTAGGACGCTCTCAACAAAGTCCAACGTGAGAGAAACTCTTGGAAGAACAAATACCAGATCCTTAATTTGGAATGTACCAAGATTCAGGAAATGCTAAAGGAAAAGGATGCTCTAATTGAGATATTAGGGCAGCATGCCATGGAAAATCAGGGGGAACGAAGAAATTTGCTCACTCTTTTCACTTGGCAGAGAATCGTCGACCCGACAACGGCTGAAGGAGCCCAATCAAAGAAAAGAAAAGTTCAGGAACCAGCATATGAGCTCTCCTAAGAGAGAAATCCGGATCCATAGGCCTAAATTTTCTTTCTTGCACTTTGTAAAATATTGTACTTTTCCTTGTAAAATACTGCAATCTTTCGAGTTCAATAAAAGGGTCTCCCCCGCTGTGTGATATTTGCAATATAATTGTTAAAAGTTTGTTTGAAAACAAAAGCTAAAAAATATATCATTCTTTGCATATCATTCATCATTCTCACATAACACATTATTATCTTTGAGTCTCACATATGTGTCGCACTCTAGAGTCAAATTGTCTCATTCGTACAATACTCGGGCCAATCGACAAAAAAAATGGACAGTCTCGAGGAAGAGAACATAGAGCTGAGAGAAGAAATCAACGCTATGAAGGAGAGTTTGGAGAAACTCCACCACGATATGACATCCCTGGCAGCAGCCCAGGAGCAACACCATCAAAGGACTGTAATCTCGGAAGTTACATCCACGCCAGCATTTGAGACGCCTGGCAGTCATCCTCAGTACAACATGCCTAACGGATTTCCCTGGGGCATGCCTCTCAACTTTATACCTGAAGGATACATCCCACCAGTCAATGAAGTCCCGGAAGTCGTAGCAGGAACCACCAGACCTGAAGGTTACAAACTTCAGGTAAATGAAGATGCAAAGGTGACAACAGAAACTCCTGAAGGTTACAGACTTCAGGTCAGTGAAGCGCCAAGAATTACTGCTGTAATGTCTATACCACAACCAGTGGTACACACTGTCCCGGAAGGACAGATTCCGCAAGCAATTTCTGGCGGAAACGAAGACGTATATGAATGGATGAATGAGTTCCAAGAACAATTATTGGAAATGCATAAGGAACTGCATGTCATTCACGGTCAAGACTTATTCAGAAAAGACGACGCCGACCTCTGTTTGGTCCCTAATGTAAAGATACCGCACAAACTCAAGGTGCCCGACTTTGAAAAATACAAAGGCAACTCTTGCCCTCAAAGTCATTTGGTGATGTACGCTCAGAAAATGTCTACCCAGACAGACAATCAACAACTACTAATCCATTACTTCCAAGATAGTTTAACCGGTGCCGCACTCAAATGGTACATAGGTTTAAACCGCACCAAGATCAGTACTTTCAAAGATCTCAGGGCAGCCTTCGTTCATCAGTATAAATACAACTTGGACACGACACCAAATCGGGACCAACTTAGAGCAATGTCACAAAAGGATAAAGAAACCTTCAAGGAATATGCTCAGATGTGGCGTGAAATTTCCGCCCAGATGTGTCCTCCTTTCGAAGAAAAGGAAATAACAAAGATCTTCCTAAAAACATTGAGCTTGTTTTATTACGACCGAATGGTTGCCAGTGCCCTGAGTGACTTCACTAAAATGGTGAACATGGGAGTACGCCTTGAAGAAGCAGTCTGAGAAGGACGATTGGTCAAGGATGCAGAGCCATCCAGCAGTACCAAAAGATACGGCAGTGCTTTCCAAAAGAAGAAATAGCAAGATATCAGTAATATCTCTCTAGGAAAACAAAGGCAAAGGTATCAACCGGTAGCAGAGTAACTCCCGCTATCAACCCAATGCCAGCTCCGACATATCAACCTCAGGTTACTCAGAGCCAACCAAATCAACAACAGTATCAGCAAAGGCCGCAACAACCTGTTTAGCAGGCTCGCCCGCAGTACAATAATAACAATCGTACTACACGAACATCAGGGTTCGACCCTATACTGATGTTGTACGCAGAATTATTTCAACTTCTACTAACCAAGGGGCACGTTCAAACCAAGACTCCTCTTATGGTACCAGAAAATCCACCTTTTTGGTTCAAAACAGATCAAACGTGCCCTTACCATCAAGGAGGATCAGGACATAACATTGAGAATTGTCTCAGCTTCAAGTCTGATGTACAAAAGCTTGTCAGGAACAGGGTTTTATCTTTCAAAGATACTAATCCAAATGTTCAGTCGAACCCATTACCCAACATGAGAAGACTGCAGTGAATTTGATAGAAAAATAACTTGGAAGCAGTTATCAATTTCACAATGTACGCTCACTAGGAACCAACCTGGTAAAGATGCATTGTAGATAGAGCGGGTATGGCCACGTACCATCTCACAACTATCATCAGTGTGATATCTGCTCCAAGGACAATCAAGGATGTGCCATAGTATAAGCAGCTCTGTAAAAAAAATGGATATGGGCTGGATTCAAGATCACAGGATTCGTGAAGTAAACATGGCCCATGCACATACCAACATTGTTCAGAACCACGACATCCATGCAGTGAACATCAATCTAGTGGCAATGCATTCAAGACAAAGTCAGTTTTACATTTGCCGTGGCACGGTTACAACACTTGTCCAATCTGCTCAAAAGACAATCAGGGATGCTCTTTTGTACAAGAGGCCCTCCAACGTCAAATGGATCTCAGATGGATCCAAGACTACCATGAAAGAAGTGATCATTAAGTCAATATGGTTCAAATCTTTGACATCCGCTTAATGAATACTAGTCTAGTGGAATTACATGCTAAGCAGGTCAGACTTGGTTTTCTGGCCTCACATGATTATCAAAACTGCAAAGAATGCTACGAAAATGACCAAGGGAGTGCGCTTGTGCAAATGACTCTTCAACATCTGTTGGACCACTGGTGGCTTCCGATCTACCTGGATGAAGACACACAACAAGTTAGCATGACTGATGGGAATCCTGGTAGACATCAAAACTGTGATGTCCGCTCAATAGAAAAAGATATAGTAAGGATGCACTTCATACAAAACGGATACGGTCGGGTACCACCTCACAATTACGAACGTTATGGAGTATGCTCGGAAAATAACCAAGGATTCTATCTAGTGCGACCAGCCCTCCAACATCAATTAAACCGAAAAGAGATTCAACCATGTTCAAATTTTGAATCAATCAACATGATACAAGATTACATCCCTTTTCAAAACAAAAACACTATCGTAATCTTCAATCATGGAATAACCAAGGATGTTTGTGCCATAATTCCTCTGCTCAATGAGTCAAAAGTCCCTCTTGACAAAAGGAGAATTCCAAACTTAGAGCTGATTGAGGTGGCCTACGATAGTCAAAAGGCCCGAAAAGCCCCTGTGGTCGTCTACTTTCCAGGTCCGATACCATACAAGTCGGAAAAGGCTATCCCATACAAGTATGGTGCAACGACCATAGAAAATGGAAAAGAAACTCCATTACCCTCCGTTGTGAACATTGCCAACATCAATCGAGTTACCCGGAATGGTCGGATCTTCAACAAAGGAGTTAAAGAGCCTGCCAAAGAAAAGGAACCTCAAGTAGAAGTTCCAAATCAACAAGTTGGTTAATCAAGTAATCCAGAGCCTGTGAAGAACAACTATGAAATGTTGAAGCTCATTCAGAGGAGCGAGTACAAAATAGTGGATCAATTGTTGCAAACTTCGTCTTGAATTCTATATTATCTCTCATGCTTAGTTTAAAAGCTCACAGAGAAGCTCTACAGAGAGTCTTATAACAAGCCTTTGTGGAACAATATGTGACAGTAGGACAATTTGACAGCATCATCTCCAACATCACTTCCCGCAACAACTTGGGATTCAGTGATGAAGAACTTCCAGGGGAAGGCAAAAACCTTAATATGGCACTCAATATCACAGTCAATTGTCAGGACGGTGCTTTAGCCAGCGTACTGGTAGACACAGGTTCATCCTTAAATGTCATGCCAAGGTCAACTTTGGTTCGAGTATCTTTTCAAGGAACTCCGATGAGAAGCAGTGAGATCATCGTCAAAGCTTTTGACGGATCCAGAAAAAAAGTTATCGGTGAAGTCGATCTTCCCATAACCATCTGTCCTCATACTTTCCAAGTCACTTTCCAGGTCATGGACATCATAGTAGCGTACAACTATTTATTAGGAAGACCTTGGATACACGAAGTCGGGGCAGTCACTTCGACACTTCACCAGAAGTTGAAGTTTGTCAAGAATGACAAATTAGTCACGGTATGTGGAGAGCAAGCCTTAATCTTGAGCAACTTATCGTCATTCTCCTGTATAGAACCAGAGGAGGTCGTTGGAACTCAATTTCAAGCACTCTCGGTGAGTAGTGAGAATCACCAAGAAAAAGGAATATCGATTTCCTCATACAAGGACGCTCTCAAGGTAATGGGAAGTGGTGACATAAAAGGATGGGGACAAATTATAATTCCTACTGATAACAAGACGAGGAAAGGTCTTGGTTTCTCTCCGACCTATACCCAGACTACGAAGAAGGATGAAAGTTTTCGTCCCATTCAGGACTTCTTCCACAACGGAGGCTTCCTCCATTCGGTATCTCAAGAAGTACACACCATCGATGGGAACGATTCCTCCGCTACGGATGAGCAGTGGAAGTCTTATCTCAATGATAAACGTTATATATCTCAGGGAGAAACGTACCTACCATTCTACACTCCAAAGTAGAGCCCAAGATATATACCAAGATCAGACGTCAGAATGATCTACGGAGACTGTGATCCCGAAGGATGCCGTGCTCCACCCAATTCATTAGAGAAAGACAATCTGAGGAAAGACAACTTTGACTATGATTATTATGATCCCCTAGATGACTTGCCTATCTGGAAGCCATACACGGAAGACTTGGGGAAAAAGAGTTAGCCAGACCATGCCTATCAACTGAGTAGTTTTGAAAAGAATACCCATGTTCCCACAGAGTCATGGAATCCTTACTCTGAACATTCCGAAAATGTTCAACACCATGTTGATGAATTTGCAAAGATTGCAGGACAAGAATTCATTAACTATGCATTTCCTGAGGTCAACATCATTGAAGAAGATGACTCATCTATGCCCACAGAAACCTGGGATACCTTGGGATAGCCAAGCGGCAAGTACAACTTTCTAGTCAAATACGCTACTCCTGGAAGCTTTCGCATCAGATACAAGGACATCCAGCCAACTGGATGAGGAGATCCTCTTGAGAGTGAAAACACTATAGAAGATGTGACAGAAGAATCCTCTTATGATAACTCTGCATGGGAAGAAGACTCCAATGATCCTACTCCTCCAGAAATCAGTGTCATTTCTGAAGACAAACCAAGAAGGGAAGTACCAGACTTTGTGATTCAGAGAGGAGTTCGTCGCCATTGGGTTGCAGTCGATGTCCCGAAAGTCATCCATAAGTCAAAGTAATTAGCATCTTTGTTTTGACCTTTCACCTTGCCCGGATAAAATAGATGTTTTATAGGGCTTGCTTTTCTGTAAATGTCCATCTTCGTTTCGCCCAAAGCGACAGAGTTTTGTTTTATAGGGTTATGTTTCAAGAATCGACAAATCATGAATAAATAATGTCATTTTGAATTCCCACATTTAGTGATGTTTTCACTTTTTGTTTTTCAGAAAATGGTAATCCTAAAAAACAACCCAAAAAAAAAACAAGCATTTTCAGAAAATACACTGCACACATTGTTGCATTCTCTCTGTCTTTTCTAAAAAAGGAATCATCACGTCATGTAGATTGCTTGTTTTAAACCCCATTGAAACATACGATCCAATTCCTTCTCCCAACTTTGAATTCCCGATATTTAAACCTGAAGAAGAAGAGGACGAAGAAATTCCAGAAGAGATCTCCCGACTTCTCAGACAAGAGGAAAGATCCATTGAGCCTCCTAAGGAGCCATTGAAAATGATTAATTTGGGTTTAGAAGAAGAAAGGAAAGAAGTTAATATTTGAGCACTGCTCAGTCCAACTGTCAGAGAAGGCTTGATAAAACTTCTCAAAGAGTTTCCAGATGTATTTGCTTGGTCCTATCAGGACATACCAGGGTTGGATACCAGCATCGTGGAACATCACTTACCACTGAAATCAGGATGTCCTCCAGTAAAACAAAGGCTGAGAAGGACTCATCTAGATATGGCCATTAAAATTAAGGAGGAAGTGCAGAAGCAGATCGACGCAAGTTTCCTCGCCACCTCAGAATATCCTCAATGGTTAGCCAACATAGTGCCAGTTCCAAAGAAAGACGAAAAAGTCAGAATGTGTGTAGACTACAGGGATCTGAACAAAGTAAGTCTAAAGGATGACTTCCCCCTACCACACATTGACATGCTGGTAGACAGTACAGCAAAATTTAAAGTCTTCTCCTTCATGGATGGATTCTCGGGCTATAATCAAATCAAAATGGTACCAGAGGGCATGGAGAAAACTTTATTCATCACCCCATGGGGCACCTTTTTTTACAAGGTAATGTCGTTTGGTCTGAAGAATGTAGGGGCAACCTATCAAAGGGCCATGACAACTCTGTTTCATGACATGATGCACAAAGAGAATGAAGTGTATGTCGATGACATGATTGCTAAACCTAAAAAAGAAGAAGAGCATGTAGAACACTTATCGAAGTTATTCGAGCGTCTGAGAAAATACAAACTCTGCTCGAATCCTAACAAATGTACATTCGGTGTTCGCTCAGGAAAACTCTTGGGATTTATCGTCAGCCAAAAAGGAATTGAGGTTGATCCCGACAAAGTCAAGGCCATTCAAGAAATGCCTTCGCCGAAGACTGAAAAACAGGTCAGAGGATTTTTAGGACGACTGAATTACATCTCAAGATTCATATCCCTCATGATCGCGACATGCGCGCCGATCTTCAAACTACTCAGAAAGAACCAAAGTTGTGTATGGACAGAAGATTGCCAAAAAGATTTCGACGGCATCAAAGAATATCTATTGAATCCACCTATTTTGTCTCCTTCAGTGGAAGGAAGACCACTGATCATCTACTTAACAATCTTGGAAGACTCCATGGGTTGTTTGATTGGCTAACAAGACGAGACAAAAAGAAAAGGGTATGCCATTTACTACTTAAGCGAAAAATTCACGGACTGTGAAACTCGATACATTATGCTCGAAAAAACTTGCTGCGCTCTGGCTTGGGCAGCCAAACGTCTTTTCCAGTACATGATCTGTCACACTACTTGGTTAATCTCCGAAATGGATCCGATGTTGTTATCAGAATATGACATCGAGTATCATGCTCAGAAAGTCGTCAAAGGAAGCATTTTAGCCGATCATTTGCCTCATCAACCGATTGATGATTAGGAATCAGTCGGATTTGACTTCCCAGACGAAGATGTCATGTACCTAAAAATGAAAGATTGCGATGAACCGCTACCCAGCGAAGGGCTAGAACCAGGATCCCAATGGAGACTAATATTCGACAGAGCCGTCAATACTTATGGAAATGGAATTGGGGCAATCATTGTAACACCTCAGGGTACCCATATCCCTTTCACTGCTAGATTGACATTCAAATGCACAAACAATGAGGTCAAGTACGAAGCTTGTATCATGGGTCTCGAAGAAGCTATCGACCTAAGGATAAAGAATTTGGATGTGTATTGAGACTCAACCCCTGGTTATAAATTAGATCAAAGGAGAATGGAATACATATCAATCAGGACTGATTCCTTACAAAGACTACGCGAGAAGGTTGTTACCATTCTTTAACAGAATAGAGTTTCATCATATCCCTCGTGAAGAAAATCACATGGCTGATGCATTAGCCACTCTATCCTCCATGATTAGTGTGAGTCGATGGAACGATGTACCTAAAATTAACATAATGCGCCTTGAAAGGTCTGCTTACATCTTTACAATTGAAGCAGTCATAGATGATAAACCATGGTATTATGATATCAAATGCTTCCTTCAAAGACAGGAATACCCGCATGGGGCATCAAGAAAAGATAGGGAGAATCTCAATAGACTGGCTGCCAACTTCTTCCTAAACAATGATACACTCTATAAGAGAAACTTCGACATGGTTTTGCTCAAATGCGTAAACAGACAAGAAGCAAACATGTTGATGAAAGAAATCCATGAAGGATCCTTTGGAACTCATGCCAATGGACACACAATGGCAAGAAAAATTATGAGAGCAGGATATTATTGGCTGACAATGGAATCTGATTGCTACAAGTATATGAGAAGGTGTCACAAGTGTCAGATATACGCTGACAAAATCCATGTACCGCCAACACATCTCAAAGTTCTTTCTTATCCATGGCCTTTTTTTATATGGGGAATCGACATGATTGGCATGATTGAACCCAAAGCTTCAAACGGACATCGGTTCATCCTGGTAGACATTGATTACTTCACCAAGTGGGTCGAAGCAGTGTCATACATCAATGTAACCCGACAAGTGGTGGTGTGATTTATCAAGAACAATCTCATCTGTCGTTATGGTGTTCCAAGCCAGATCATTACGGATAATGGATCCAACTTGAACAACAAGATGATGAAAGAGTTGTGTGCTGAATTCAAGATCGAACACCATAACTCATCTCCCTACCTACCTAAAATGAATGGAGCGGTAGAGGCAGCTAATAAGAATATCAAGAAAATCATTCAGAAGATGGTTGTAACCTACAATGATTGGCACGATATGCTACCCTTTGCTCTTCACGGTTATCGCACATCTGTCCGCACCTCAACATGGGAAACCACTCTCTCTCTAGTATATGGCATAGAAACAGTGCTCCCCATAGAAGTAGAGATACCATCAATAAGGGTATTGATGGAAGCCAAGCTAACAGAAACTGAATGGTGTTAATGTCGACACGATGAACTAAATCTGATCGAAGAAAAGAGAATGACGGCTTTATGCCATGGTCAGTTATATCAGCAAAGAATGAAGAAGGCGTTCGACAAAAAAGTACGACCCCGTGTCTTCAGGGAAGGAGACCTCGTGCTCAAGAAAATACAATCATTTCTCACTGATTATAGGGGGAAATGGACTCTGAATTACGATGGCCCCTATGTTGTTAAGAAAGCCTTTTCAGGAGGTGCCTAGATACTCGCAACCATGGATGGAGAGGAGTTTACCTACCCCAAAAATGTTGATGTAGTCAAGAAATACTTCGCCTAAATAAATTTAAAAAAAACGTCTCGATGGATTGAAAACCCGAAAGGGAGGTCCAGGCAAAAATTAGAGACATAAGGAAAAATCATCCTGATGGATTGAAAACCCGAAAGGGCAATCTAGGCAAAAATTAGGGCTTCATGGCAAGTAACTACATCTGACAGGATTGACTTCTCAACGATAATGTCATCCGTCACGAAAACCTCAGTCAAGGTCACCTTCGACAGAAGCTCAGAATGTCCAGAATTCAAAGTTGGTAGAAGGATAGCGGTTGTTATGTTTCAATGTAGCCCCTTTCCCTTTAAATTACCATTTTCTAAACTTTGTAATGCACCATGGAATCACGCATCAAGCTGATTACCATTCTATCAATAAAATTTGAGCCTGTGTGCCCTTTATTTGCAATTCTCAGTTGTTTTGCTTTACAAAATGACATTTTTATATGATCAACGATTCTTGAAACAAAAAACAAATTTTTATTTTTACTTTCAAATTTACTCCTACTTTTAAAACTAAGATGGCCACTTCCTTTTGATTAATGAGCACAAAAAGGAATATCGACTGCTTCTCTGGTAGTGATCAAAACTTCCAAATGTAGAATCAAAGTACTCCCTAAATGAAGGATTAACTATTTCAGACGGAATGATCCATCTATTGTCCTCGGCAGAGTTCTCACCTCTGAAAACCAATTGCTGGCTTTTCTCCTCAGTAGGGCCCACCTCTGAAAAACAAAGACGGATTTCTATCCCTAGCAAGTTTGTACCTCCAGAAATGGGAACGAATGCAGGAATCCCTATTCCCAAGTAAACGTATAACTTTCAGAATCTCCAGTGATACTCCTATCTCCCAGAGTGGCCAAGTATCCGGTTGTGTTCATCACCAGTCCGTATGACATGTCTGTTTTGTCAGCATAAGCATACATACATCATGCATGATTGATTCATATTCATACTCATATTGCATTAATATCACTCTGGTCATATTCATCCCCAAGTGATAAACGCTTTCTCTTCAATAGAGTTGTTTGTTTTCCTTACCACATCAGATAGGACAAAATTCAGTCTAAGTTCTTTCCTCGTCAGGAAAATGTACCATCTAAACAATATCTCTCCAGTGTATTTCTGGATTGAAATCGGTCCTCAAGCTCTTTGATAACTTGAACCTCTGAAAGGCAAGAAGGCATTCAGATAGGCATTTTTGAAACATCACTCTTCACCCTTGAAGATGATATTTTGCTTTCCCGGAGTAAAGAAAATCCCCAGAGAAAGCCTCTCAACGGAAGGCTCTTGGAAATATGGCAGTTTTTCATCGAAAAAGTTATTTTCAATAAAGCCATCAGCACCTTAAAATTGGATTACATCACATGGCATTTCTCTGAAAAAAGGTCTCGAAGGAAAGAATGATGTAACATTACCAAGCAAAAAGCAATCTCTCAAGAGATTTGTTTTCCCCAGTAGGTCGACAAATAGCATCTCCCACCGAGAAGTTTGCGCACCTCTGCAGTTCAGACAAATGGTTCTCCCCAACAAGTCTGACATCAAATATTTTTCCATCAAATGGCGTCTCCCCAGTAGAACTCGACGAGAAGTTTGATGAAGACTGCTATATATAGCATTCCTTGTCAAGAGAAGAACTCGACAAGAAGAAACTGAGACCAGTTCCATGGCTGAAGACCAGGACCGAGGGGAAGTTTATCTCTGAAGAAACTAAGACCAGTTCCATGGCTGAAGACCAAGATCGAGGGGGAATATATCTCAAAAGAAACTGAGACCAGTTCCATGGCTAAAGACCAGGATCAAGGGGAAGTTTTACCCTTTTTATAAGTAGCCTTGTTTAGAAAAAGAAGATGGATGAGCAAACATCTAACATTCATAACCACCATCAAAATTTCGAGTATTCCGATATTTAATCCTCTTTTACCTTGAATGTCCGAACGTCTTCGCCATTCATACCTTCAGGTCCAAGAAGTTTAAATAGGGGCATCTGTCATACCCTAAATTTTGACCACAAGATTTCCCATCATTGTGCAAATCATCACCACAATGTGGATATACCCCCATACCTCATCAATCCTCTCAGGGATTGTTGATCATTCACTACAATAAAGAATTAGGGTTTTGAGCCTTCTCAAAGTACCCAGACAAAGGATCAATCAAGAATGGACATGATCCTCAACTTGTCAAGCCTCTCAAACATGCATGAAGGATCAAGAGGTCTCATACATTAAGAATTAAGCATGAAAATGTAACATCTCAAGTTGACCAAGCCCCAAGATCATCAGTGTCACCAAATTAGGGTTTCGGTCGACCAAAGCCTCCAGAGAGAAATCTTCATCTAGGCATGAGCTAATACTTCAAAACATGATCCAAGAATCCTAAAATGACCTCATGGACCCAATCATAAGTCCAAAATAGCCTCAGGGGATGCATTCATAAAAAATTAGGAATTAGGGTTTCTTGACCTAATTCACCCCTAAGTTGACTTTTGAAGCAAGGCATGAGCCAAGACCTCAAGAAGTGTTTTGAAGACCTCCAATACATCATATTGATCCATTTACAAGATTGGATTGATTCAAAGAACTTGGTTCATAAGGAGTACAAGGATTCAAATTCATCGAGACCAATTAGGATTTTCTGATTAAAAGTCAACTGTACCTTTGACTTTTGACCAAGACATGATCCTACACCTTGGGATATGATCCAAGACACTCTAAAACACCTATGGAATCCATCCATTAGGTTTGAATTAGGTCAAGGACTTGATTTCATAGAGGATTCCAAAGTTTGAAATTCATTTGATAAAAAGTCAACTGTGCCAAAAATCAAGTTTGACTTTTTGAATTTCTTGACAAACAAGGCTTCCCTAAGCCAAAAACAATGTTAAATTATGGTTTTGATCATCATCCATCAAGAAAAATCAAGAAAAGTAGGGTTACTTACAAAAGGGGCAACCATGAGAAACTTGAATTTTCACTAAGTTATGGGAAAAAGTTATTTATACCCAACTTTGCAAGATCATAACCTGTGATCCAAGTAAACTTTTTCTTTCATCCAAAGCTCAAATTAAAGCTTTCATTACATACTTCAAGATTGTCAACTACAACAGATTCCAAATCCTCATGGATTTTGAATTATGGATTGATCAAAATCACAAAAAATGGAAAATGACACTTTTTTCAACACTTAGTGAAATTTTTGACAGAATCTGTTTTACATTTTCACCAACTTTGAGGGCATTTTTCATTATGATCCATGATGATTCAAGACTAAAGTTAAACATCAAAGTTGAAGTATGTTATAGGGGCTTTCCAAAAAGTACAAGAACCTCCCATGATTCAACTTGAGCAAGGAGTTATAAGCCTCCAAAAATGGCATTTTTCACCCTGCCCACACAAAGGCATGAAAACCAAACTTGTGCCACACAATTTTGTTACTCAAGTTTTGCCATTTTTCCAACTTTTTCATCTTCCAAACGCACAAAACATCTGATGACTCACTTGGTTCTTGATCAAGAAGGCAAGGATTCAACTTGGCATATGCGAAACCATCATGACATGAACTTTGGAATTTAACTTTGGCAAGGTAACATCAATGCAACACATTGAGGTGTCATGAACCAGACCATAACATTCCAAGCCAGCCAAGATTCAAGTCCAAACTCTGAGCATTCAAACTTGCAGAATTGAATGGACTCAAGATAAGAGAGTTGACTTGGCACTTTTGGATTATCCAAGTCAATGGCTACAAGCTACATGCCATGATCAACCTCCAATCACTATTGCTCCCAAAACAAACTTCTTCTACTATAAATAGAGGTCATGTGTGACTGATCAAAACACACCAAAGCATAACAACTCATGCTTTTCTTAAATCACTCTAAAAAACCAGAATTTGCTTCTCTTTCAAGTCACATTCGAATTTTTAAATAGAGAGCAATTCCATCCAAACCAACCATCCTAACACCTCATATATGTCATATACAAGTGATCCATAATCTCAAAACACATATGGAACACCAGAATCACAAAGTCACCATCCATTTGCTCAAGCTTTTTGGCCTATTTGCAGTTGGGGTACCACAACAAGTTCCAGGTTGATTCAATCCATTCCAAGCTTCCAAACACCTTACATAAGGTCCATTGAAGCTGTACTGATCATCACACAACATCTGTAACACCTCTACATCAGGATTCGATTTCTTCTTGCAAGAGGTAAGCCTAAACTCTCAAACTCTATGACCCATGCATCATAAATCTGTTTTCAAGTTACAAACATGTTCATGCACTTATGTAGAGTCTTTCCCCTCAATCAATTGTTTTGTAGCTATCGTGTATAGGATTTCAGAGTTTTCTTAAAGAAATTAGGGTTCATATGTTCATCTTTTGATTTCTCACTCCACACTTAATATAAATGCAATTAATTTATATCATTGAAATCCTTGTTCAAAAACACACAACTTTCATGTTTATAAAAGTCAAAACCATTACGTATTGAGAGAGATATGTGAGGTTTTACAAAAAGGCCATGGAGGGAAGTCGCGAGGAAGAAGATGATCGTTGGCACCATAATTTGAATTTTTGAATTTTTCGGTCATTTTCTTAATTGATTTCAAAAATTAATTTCTCTCTCAATTTTTATCATTTTTTATTGGTTCTTTTTTAAAAATTTCACAAAAATGTTAAAATATTTTATTCTACAAAATAATCAAATTTATATTATTTATTTAATATAGTTTGAATTTTTTAAAATAATTTCATTTTATTTGTTTTTAAACATTTTTAAATGAAATTTCCACCTTGATTTTTCAAATTCAAATGAATTCCAAGTTTTCATGTGATTAAACATGATTTTTCAAAACATTTTTCAAAGTTTACAATTTGTTTTTGAATATATTTGATATTTTATATAATTTTTTATTTAATTTCCTTTGAAAATTGTATGTTTTAAAATTAAAATTAGTGTTTTTCTTAATTTTGATTTTTTAAACTTCATTTGAAACACTTTTGGGCCTGTATTAGAGTGTAAGACCCATTCCCTTTGTAAGTATACGATTTTGGGCCTCAGTCATTGTATAAGTCCCGAAACGATTTTCAAAATAAACGGTGCGATCGTTGTTTTTCATCTGGGCATCTCCTTGAGCTGTAAGCCCCAAGTCTTGTATAAAAATAACCTTTTGGGCCTCTATTAGAGTGTAAGACCCATCCCTTTTGTAAATACAAAATTTTGGGCCTCAATCATTGTATAAGTCCCTTTGTAGTTTTCAAAATCACGGCGCGATCGTCGCCTTTTCAAATAAATCATTTGGGCATCACCTTGAGTATAAGCCCCATTATTCTGTCTTTATAAACATTTTTGGACCTCTATTAGAGTGTAAGACTCATCCCCTCTTTGTACAAAAACAATTTTGGGCCTCTGCTATAGTATATGTCCCCACAACGTCTTTTAGTATCGCAGTGCGATCAATGTTTTCAAATAAGTCATTTGGGCCTCTCCTTGAGTATAAGCCCCAATCTTTTGTACAAAAACTTTGTTTTAAACAATAAACAACTTCCATGGGCCTCTCCTTGAGTTGTAAGACCATACTTCTATTTTCAAAATCCTGTCTTTTTTAAACTGGTACTAAGAGGAGCATTATTCACGGTGAAACTGCTCTTAGACCATTTGGGCCTCTCTTAGCGAGCACACTAATAAAAAACTTTAGGTCCAATACCTTCCCAAAAACAACAAAAAAATCCGAAAACAACAAAAATATTCCCTCAGTTCTCCCAAAGGAGAAACTTTCCTAATCCATGACAGATAAACATGAGAAAGCATTTCAAATTAGCAGAAATACATGTAATAAAAGGTTCCTATGGATTACCATAGATACACTAGGTGTTAATAGCTTCCCTTTGTATAACCATACCCCGTTCCCCGTTCTCTTAGCATTTGTTAAAGAAAACATTTGCGTGCAAGGTTAGTTTTAAATATCTTCCCTTTCCTTTCCAGACTCATAGGATAAATAAGAAATCAGAAAGTAGCACCCAAATCCAATTTGGGGTAAGGTGGTCACGTCACCGACAAAAATCGCACGCTACAGTACCAACACATACTTGGTATTACTAGAGCACTTATATTTCAAGCCTATTTACCTAAAATCTTTTGGTCTTATGCATTCATCCATGATATTCACATCTTCAATAGAATGCCAACCCCTTTCTTGCACAATAAGTTAGCTTTTCAAGTTTTGTACCAATGTTGACCTGATATTATATTCCTTAAATTTTTTTGCTCATTATGTTTTGCTTCAACCTTACGAGAAAATAGAAAGAAACTAGATTCTAGATCAAGAAAATATGTTTGTCTAAGATTTCCAATTAGTGTTAAGAGACACATACTATTTGGTTTAAGTTCAAAAGAAATTTTTCTATCTAGAGATGATATTTTTTTAGTCAATTTTCCCTTACAAGAAATCCACCATTACATCATTCATCAATAAATCTCAACCTTATATTCCATTTGTCCTAGATGGCTTGTTTGATTTTCATTACACACCTATTTGATTTTCTTTACACACCTGACACATATCATAATATTCCTAACATGTCAAATATGGCTAGCCATCATTCTAATTTTTCAGATACACCAGCTATAATCGTACCTGATATTTATCTCTCTCAACAAACTCATTCCACCTCCATTTCACCGAATAACCAAACAAATCATTCACATACTTCACCCAATCACACATACCATCTACCTAGCATGCCTGCATAACAGAACTTATATAATTCTGACCTTAAACTTAGAAGATTCACTAGAGCTACTAAGCATCCCTCATTCTTACAAGACTATCATTGCAACCTGGTTGAGAATACAATCCATTATGCCAATTCATTGACATTCAAGCATCTTCTAAAAGTAAGGACTTTTTATCTTCCTATATGTCTTATCACAATTTTTCTTCTACGAATACACAATACATTTTTAATATGCCTTCCATCTCAGAAGCACAAACATATAAAGAAGCCATTTGTGATTAGAATTAGAATAATGCCGCTAAAATTGAACTGAGTGCTTTGATATAGACTTATACATGGAAGTTAGTTTCCTTGCATCCTCACAAGAAAGAAATTGGATGTAGATGGGTGTTCAAACTTAATTTACATGCTAATGGCTGTGTAAAGAGATATTAGGCAAGGTTAGTAGTAAAAGGTCTCACTCAAACTAAAGGTCTTGATTATCTGGACACTTTTAGTCTAGTTGTAAATATGACAACTATCAGAGTTTTCATGGCCATTGCACCTGCTCAAAACTGGCCCTTGTTTCAACTTGATGTCAACACTGCATTCTTACATGGTGATCTTAATGAAGAGGTCCATATGAAAGGCTCGCTAGGTCTTGATTTACCTTATCCAAATATGGTGTGTAAACTACAAAAATCACTTTGTGGATTGAAGCAAGCAAGTAGGCAATGAAACACAAAACTCACTGAAACTTTTCCGCACTCAGGATACCTTTAATCAAAGTCTGACTATTCCTTGTTCACTAAATCTAATGGTGTTGATGTTAATCCTTGTATATTATGATGATTTGGTCTTAGGGGGATTGGTGTTGATGAGATTTCCAACATTAGGACCCTCTTAAATGACAAATTTTACATCAAGGATCTAAGAGATTTCAAATACTTTCTACATTTTGAAATGGCTAGATCAAAAGAAGGCATCACATTGTGTCAAAGAAAATACATACTATGCAACCTCATTTGCAATTGTATAAGAGTTCTGGTAACTTGCTTTCTGATCCAACTGCATACAAAAGATTAATTGTCATACATATGTACCTAACACATTCTAGAACGTAGATTTCTTATGTTGTAATTAAACTCGATCAGTTTCTAGATGCACTAGTTGATGAACATATGTTTGCAGGTCTCCATGTTTTGAAATATCTCAAAGATAGTCCTAGTAATGGCCTATTTTCATCTGCACTGATCTTTAAGGGTTTTTCTGACTCTAATTAAGGAGCATGTCCAGACACTACAAGATCAACACCAAGGTTTTGTTTATTTCTTGGAATATCATTAATAAGTTGGAAAACTAAGAAACAAATAACTGTGTCTAAATTTTCATCTAAGCCTGAATATAGGGCATTAGTTTAAGCTGCGTGTGAAGTACAATAGATTCTTTACTTGTTACAAGATTTTCATGTCAAGCATCCTTCTCCAATTGTGTTTTATTGTGACAACGAATCATTTTTTCACATATCAACCAATCGAGTATTTCATGAGATAACAAAGTATATAGAAATTGATTTTCATGTTGTTAGAGGCAAAGTGTAGGCATGAATTCAACATTTGCTTCTAACTACATCCAAATATCAAGTGGAAAATATTCTCACTAAGCCTCTACACATAGGATCATTCAAATACCTACAAAGCAAGCTAGAAATGATTGATATCTATTCTAGATTGAGGGAGGATGTTAAGCATGAAAGTTAGTAGTTTTGGTGAAGTTACTTGTATGACAAGTTAATTAACCATAGTGTGATTCTTAGTTAGTTGATCATAACTAAATTTCACTGGTTAGTTATGTGAAGGTTAAAAGTTAATTATTAGACATAACTAACTCTGTTACCATTTATAGTGATTGTAATGCATTGTAATAATTAGATTTGTGAAATACAACTTTATATTACATTGCAAGCTCTCTTGATTCTTCTTTCATGGTGTTTTTACTTTAAGTTTTCACACTTACACCAGATCTATTGCACTAATACATATTAATCATGTGAAAATCATTGTTTCCTTGTTTCACATCCTATCTAAATAATAAGCATACACTCATATATGAATTTCCTTGATTAATGTGGATTTCAAACTATATCAATTTTAAAATGTGGCTATCATACAAATGGCGCAGAGTCAAATCCCCAATCCAACATTTTATGATTAATGAATGGCTTAGCATATTCTAAACACTGCACATACCAAACATAAATGGTCAAAAATAAAATTAGATTCGACTCGACTCTGAACCCTGTAGCGAACGATTTTTTGGACGTGCTTGCGAGGCACAACTGCTATTCGGTGTTGCTACTACAGCTCGATTCATTTTTTATCCTATTAAAGCTGATGAAGGAAGGGAAATAGATGTCTCCAACTAACCCTGCTTGCATACTGAGTTTGAACAGTGGTCTGTTCGGTTACAGATGCTTCAAAGATTCGGGGACTTACTCAGGTTATTGGTTCGATGAGATGTGTAGGATGTTAGGACTGATTGCTTTTCTGATAGATACGTGAAAGTATGGGATTTTGGGTTTTTGTTTAGTGTGCTCGCTAAGATCTTTTCTTTCGATCTTATGCCTACGTATTCCCGTTTACCAAAACAGGGAAATCAGAGCGTTCGTAGTTCCTCCTGTTCTATGGGAGGAAATGGTGTTTTGGTGTCTTGTTCAAAGCCCAAGACGTGAAGTGAAAGGTTGTTTGTATCTTGTTCAAAGCCCAAGATGTGAAGCTGAAAGGTCTCGACTTTAGAGAGAATTTTTCATCTCTAAAGAAGGGAGAAGGAGAATTAATTTAACTGGGATACGCGGATCCTAGCAATGCCATAATTTCCTAAGAAGGGGTTTTAACCTGAAGGAGAATACTTTAACTCTGTGTATAGAGCAACGCTATCTTTCCTTAGGAATTCCTCATGCTAAAAGAAGGACAGTGGCATGGATATAGATGATCCAGAGGCTTACCGCTTACAGTGATTAGATGAAAGGGAAGGAGTTGTTGATGTTTGTGTACTGTGAACGAGGCACAGGTTTGATGCTAAAAGGTTGATTGGATCAACCAGTGGTTTTCTTATATGAAGCCTAAGAGGAGGCTAATTTCCGCTGGGGAAAATCATTATACAAAGCCTAAGAGGAGGCTAATATGTGTCTCGTACGAAGCCCGAGAGAGAGGCTAAAAGGGTTCAACCCAGTGGGGGATATCATTATACAAAGCCTAAGAGAAGGCTAACAAAGAGTTGACTCAGCTGGAGAATATTTTATAGCTCGTATGAAGCCCGAGATGGAGGCTGAAAAAGAGTTTGACTCTTGCTTATGGAATTTGTATCTCGTACGAGGCCCGAGATGGAGGCAAAAGGATGATTGACTCAACGAGGGAGTCTTTTGTGTCTCATACAAAGCCTGAGAGAGAGGCTAAAAGGTTTTGACTCTACAGGGGAATCTTTTATACTCAACAAGAGAGTGTTTTTTGTATCTCGTACAAGGCCCGAGATGGAGGCTGAAAAAGGTTTGCTTCGCTGGGGAGAATCATTTGTACAAAGCCCAAGAGGAGGTTATCTGCTGGTGACTGTTTTAGTTAAGTGACAGGTCCAGTATACTGGTTTTTAAAGAGAAAATCAGTTCTTATATGAGCAACACTGTACTCATGGGTTTGGTCTGAGGATCGGGATTGTTCCCTATTCTTTAAGGAAACGGGGAAATCCGAAGGGTATTGAGACTATCCGAGTCTACGGGTTTCTTCCTATCTAACGAAAGGGTTTTATCTTTTGTACTATGCTTTGAGAAACAGTAGTAGACTCTGGAAAGGACTGCTCTATGTAGATTACTAAGTTCTGTTCCTATACCTCTAGGAGGTCGTCGGGACAATTTGTACGAAGCCCAAGAGGAGTCTGGAAACTTCTAAGTCGATCGGTCCTTGTACTAAGCCCAAGAGAAGGCTATCATTCCCGGAGGAAGAGATCATTATACGAAGCCTAAGAGGAGGCTGTGAATACTTCTAAGAAGTCGACGGGTCCTTGTACGATGCCCAAGAGGAGGCCGATGCTTTTAAGAAGCCCGGGGGTCCATCATCTCCTTTCCATTAGGAGAGATGACTCTTTTAAAGATAAAAACCACTGGTAAACGTGTGAGGTTTACTATCCAGCGACTTTTAACTTTTAAAGAGGGTTCCTTAGTTAAGGTCCAAGATTATGACCGTAGTGGGTTCCCAAACCCCGAGACATTCAAGGCAAGCCATTCACAAGGAATAGATCGAGTCAGGAACGTTCGAGAATTTGGAAGAAACTCAAAGATGCCATTCACGGAGAATACATTCATCTTGGGGAGTAGAGTTTCTTGACGATTCCTAAGGAGGACAGCCGAAGAGAAGACTGTATCTGGTGCTCCTATTGGGGATCTAGGCGTCTATTTCTACGAATAAACAAGACGGCGTTACCTAGTTCTAGACGTAGTTGCTGGGGAAACTCGAAATATCTATACTATTATTACACAGTCGATATGAGTTTATGAAAGAAGACTTACAGCGAAACAGCCCCACAATACAGTTTATATATATATGAAAGCAGTAAATGAAAGCGATAACCACTTACTCGGTTGTAGAGCTTCCATGCTGTTTGGTTAGTTGTTCAACAAAGAAAGAAAAAACAACAATATATTCAAAATCAAAGGAGAAAGTGCTTTGAAAAAGAAAGATTTGGGGCTTACAGCTCAAGGAGAGGCCCAGGGTTTTACCGGTGAATTTGTACAGAGGGTCTTACACAAGTGACTGTGGCCCAAAAAAGGTTTTCTGTACAAAGGGATGGGTCTTACACTCTCTCAAGAGGCCCAAAAGTTTTAAAGAAGAAGAGATGGGTCTTATAACACGAGGGTAGGCCCAGTTGACTTTTCGTTTAAAATGGCGATCGCGCCGAGGTTTTCTTTTAACGCAGAGGGACTTATACAATAAGTGAGACCCAAAATTGTTTTGGTTAAAAGGGGGTTGGTTCTTACATTCTAATAGAGGCCCAAAGTGTTTTGAAGAAGAAGAAATGGGTCTTACTACACGAGGGTAGGCCCAGATGATTTTTGAAAAGGCGACGATCGTGCCGTTTGTTTTTTGACGGTATCGGGACTTATACAATAAGTGAGGCCCAAAAAGGTTTGGTCAAAAAGGATTGGGTCTTACACTCTATTAGAGGCCCAAAGTGTTTTGAAAATGATTTATGAGGGTTGAATTAATCCAAAACCCTAATTTATTTCCAAAAATGTATTTAATTGAATAGAAATTCAATTAAATTGATAAAAAATTGTTTAACACATGGGAAACAAATTGTGATCTTGGATTAATGCTTCAAAAATTAAGTATTGACCTACAAAATAAATAGAAAGCATTAAAAGTTGCAAAATCATTGTGGAAATAATATTTCAAATGTTAAAAACAATTAAAATATTAATTCTTTTACAAAAATATCAATTATATGAAATAAATAATATTTTTGGGATTTTTTGGCAAAATAAAATATTTTAACATTTTTGTGAATTATTAAAAAAAGAACCAACTCAAAATCATTAAAACTCAGAGAGAAATTAATTTTTGAATCAATTAAACAAAATCACAAAATTCAAATATTCAAATTATTCAAAAATGGCGCCAAGAACACACCAAGAACACGCGCGTGTTCTGGGTTTGGATGATTTGCATTTTCTATCCAATCTTCATGAATACGTAATTATAACATGCAATCCACATATCATTATGCTCGTCTCAACCTCACGATCATGTCTATGTACGTTAATTTCATTTAAATTAAACATACAACAAGAAATCACGAAGAAACCTCAAGAACCCTAATTTCTGCATGAAGGCTGGGATTTTTGATACACGATTCAAACAATGCAATTAATTGAGGGAAAACATTCCATGCATGATTATGAACATATGGCCAAATTATTGTGCGAGGAAATATGCATAGATTGAGAGATGACCAAGTATGTGCTTACCTCCAAGTCGTGACAGCAAGAGCAAATCAAATTCTGGGTTGGAGGTGTTACAGATGAGTTGTGATGATCTGAACAGCTTCCCTACACCCTATGGAGTGTGTTTGAATGCTTGGAGTTGATTGAAATTGGCTGGATCACTCTGTGGTACCTCAGTTGTAACTTGATTGAAACCTTGAGCAACCAGCTGGTGATTTTGTGAAATCAGTGTTCCAGATGTTATCTGAGTGTTTGGATCACTTCTATATGATGTATGTGAGGTGTGTGAGTGATTGGTTTGATTAGAATTGCTCTCAAACTCAAAACCCGATAGTGACTTGCCTTTGAAGGCAAAATTGGAGTGAAAGAAGAGATTTTGAGGAAAGCATCTGTTTGATGGCTTTGGTGTACTTAAACTGAACACAAGTGAGCTTTATTTATAGTGGAGCAAGTTTGTTTTGGCTGCAATAGTGAATGGCAACTGCAGCAGGTGTTTCCTCAATGTTGGCCAATGAAAATGCAAGTCTCCTCTAGCCATTGACTAGAGGTTAGGGCACAGAGCTATGGTTCCCTTGGTCTTGGATAAGTCTTGACTGATTTCATATGAGAATGGCTCAGTCCATGCCACCTTGATGGTTCCATTGAATGCCTCATTCCAAATTTGGAGTCTTGTCCCTATTTTGGCAACTCTAGGTTCAACATGCTATTCCTTGTTCTTTGGACCTTGGAGGCTTGGCTCAGTGATTGTCCCCTTTGGATTTAATCCTCAGAGGTGTCCAAGTGGATTGGAGCAATTGAAATTGGCTGATTTTGGCAAATCGAGCCAAAATGCAAATTCTGCCTTGCTTTGACAGATTTCAGCAAGGCAACTTGCCAATGTTGTATCTCATGATGTAGGTTAAATTTGGCAATGTTATTGGCCATTTTGGAAAGCCCTTACATGATACAACAACTGTTTGAACAATTTTGGTTTTGATCTCTTTTGATTCCAAGTGAAAAATCCCCCTACATTTGGCAAAAAGTGAAGGCAAATTCTGACTTAGTGAAAATTTCACTAAGTGTTGGAAAAAGTGACATTTTCACTTTTCAGCCACTTTGATCACTCCATAACTCAAAATCCTTAATGAATTGGAATGACTTGTAGTTGAAGCTTTTGTAGATGATAATTAGGTCTACAAATCAAGCTTTGGATGGAAAAAATTGGCCTTGTGGTTTAGGAGTTATGGTCCTCCAAAGTTGGTACCCTAGCCACTTTAATTTTAACTTTGAAAAATTCTAAGTTTTTATGGTTACCCCTTTTACAAGTTATCTCACTTTTCTTGATTTTTCATGATGAATGATGATTCAAATCATACATTAACATCATTTTAGGGTTAAAAATCCATTTTGGTGAAAAACCCTAATTTGGTGACACAGTCGATCGGGAGGCTTGATCCACCTAGAAGGGAGCAGCATTGTGCTTAATCCTTGAAGTGGGAGTCCTTTTGATCCATTGTGGATGTTTGAGAGGTTATACAAGTTAAGGATCAAGTCATTCCTTGATTGATCTTTTGTCTAAAAGCTCTGAGAGGGCTTGAAACCCTAGTCCTGATTGCAGTCAATGCTCAACAATTGCTTGAGGAGATTGATGAGGCATGATGATTCATCCATATTGTGCTGATGATTTGCACAATGATGGGAAACTTTAGTGGTCAAAATTTGGGGTATTACAGATGCCCCTATTTAATCTTCTTGGACCCGAAGGTGTGAATGACGAAAGGATTCGAGCATTCGGGGTGCAAGAGGATTAAATATCGGAATATCTGAAATTTTGATGGCTATAAATGGCAGCTTGCGCATTCATCTTCTTTTGCTAAGCAATGATGCTTAGAAAAGGTAAACTTCCCCTCGATCCTAGTTTCCTACCAAGGAACTGGTCTTAGTTTCTTTTATAAACATCCCCTCGATTCTGGTCTTCCGCCAAGGAACTGGTCTTAGTTTCTTTTGTAAACTTCCCCTCGATCCTGGTCTTCCGCCAAGGAACTGGTCTTAGTTTCTTTTGTAAACTTCCCCTCGATCTTGGTCTTCTGCCAAGGAACTGGTCTTAGTTTCTTTTGTCAATAAACTTTATTGACAAGGGACGCTACTCATAGCGGTTTTCCTCAAACTTCTAGCCGAATTTTCCTGGAGAGATGCCATTTGACGGAAAAAGTTTTGACGTCAGATCTGCTGGGGAACCCAACGTCTGAGTTGTAGAGTTGCACAAACTTCTCTGTTGGAGACGCCATTTGTCGAATCTACTAGGGAAAGCGAGTCTCTTGAGAGACTGCTTCTGCTTGGGGATATTGCATCATACTTTTCTTGGGATCTTCCCAGAGAAATGCCATATGATGGGTTCTAATTTTGAGGTGCCGATGACCTTTTCATCAGCGGTTTTTCGGAGAAACACGGATGTACTGCCGAATCTCTGTTTAAGAGGCTTTCTCTGGGGATTTTCCTTAATTCGGGAAAGCAAGGATATCATCTTCAATGGCGAAGAGTAATATCTGTTGAAGGTTTCTCTGGTCATTCAGAGGTTCAAGTTATCAAAGTGGTCGAGTGCCGACTCTGATCTTAGAGATACACTGGAAACGAGATTGTCTGGACGCAGCAATTCTTGATGAGGAAAGAAGTGACAAACTCGATTGAGAGGAAGGTTATCACGGTAGGATAAGACCGACTCGAGTGATAGTGATGCAATATGAAATGTGAATGCAAATAAAATGCATGATGTATGTATGCATATGCTGACAAAACAGACGCGGCATACAGAGTAAAAGATGAACATGACTAGATACTCGGACACTGCTGGGGACAAAAAAGTACCGCAGGTTCAACAAGCAGCAATTCCACCTTGCTTAGGAGAGATAGTCCCTGTTGGGAGCTATGTTGATCGGGCTTAGGAGATGAGAACTCGGCCGAAGGTATCAGACGGGAAAACCACATCTGATACAGTTGATCCTTTGTTCAGGCGCACTGGCCTAGAAGGAGTACTTTGATTCTGCACTTCGAAGTTCGCTTACTTCTGGAGGAGCGATCGATGTTCTTCTGATGTTCAACGGTCAAAAGAAAAGCCATCTTTAATTTAAAAGCAGAAAAAGTTTTAACAAGTAAATTCATTTTGTTTTATTTCAAGAGTCGCTAATTAAGTTAAACAACGTCGTTCTGTAAAGCTAAAACAAATAAGAATTACAAACAAAAGCACAAGGGCTCAAATTTTATTGATAAGATAGAGATCAGCCAAAAGCGTGATTCCAAAGAGTATATACAAAGTTAGAAAATGGTAATTTACAGGGAAAAGGGCTACGTTGAAACATAACGACCACTATCCTTCTACCAATTTTGAGTTCTGGGCATCCCGAGCTTCCGTCGAAGATGACCTTTGTCTGGAGATTTCCTCCGATGGGTGATGTAACTGCTGCTAAGGGACTTCCCTCTGTTGAACATAGTTACTTGCCATTATCCCTAATTTTTTCCTGGATTGTACTATGATATTTCCAATCCACCGGGATGATTTTTTTTCATGTCTCTAACTTTTTCCTGGACCGCCCTTTGGGGTTTTCAATCCACCGAGACATTTTTTTTTTAGTTTAGGCGAAGTATTTCTTGACTACATCAACATTCGTGGGGTAGGCAAATTCCTCTCCGTCCATGGTTGCAAGTCTCAAGGCGCCGCCTGAGAAAGCTTTCGTGACCACATAGGGGCCATCATAATTCGGAGTCTATTTGCCTCGCGAATCAGAGAGAAATGATTGTATCTTCTTGAGCACGAGGTCTCCTTTCTTGAAGACACGAGGTCAGACTTTTTTGTCGAACGCCCTCTTCATTCTTTGTTGATACAACTGACCGTGGCATAGTGTCGTGATTCTCTTTTCTTCGATCAGGTTCAATTCGTCGTGTCGGCTTTGACACCATTCAGCTTCGGTGAGCTTAGCTTCCATCAATACCCTGATTGATGGGATCTCTACTTCTATGGGGAGCACTGCCTCCTTGCCATATACTAGAGAGAAAGGGGTAACCCCTGTTGAAGTGCGAACAGACATTCGATAACCGTGCAGAGCAAAGGGTAGCATCTCGTGCCAATCTTTGTAGGTTATAACCATCTTTTGAACGATCTTCTTGATGTTCTTGTTAGCCGCTTCTACCGCTCCGTTCATCTTGGGTCGGTAGGGAGATGAGTTATGGTGTTCAATCTTGAACTCTGCGCACAACTCCTTCATCATCTTATTGTTCAATTTAGATCCATTATCAGTAATGATCTGGCTTGGAACACCATAACGGCAGATGATATTGTTTTTGATAAATCGGACTACCACTTGTCGGGTTACATTAGCGTACGACGCTGCTTCGACCCACTTGGTGAAGTAGTCAATGGCTACCAGAATGAACCGATGTCCGTTTGAAGCCTTAGGTTCGATCAAGCCAATCATGTCGATTCCCCATATGGAAAAAGGCCATGGGGAAGAGATAACTTTGAGATGCGATGGCGGTACATGAATTTTGTCGGAGTATATCTGACACTTGTGACACCTCCTCATGTACTTGTAGCAGTCGGATTCCATTGTTAGCCAATAGTACCCTGCTCTGAGAATCTTTCTCGCCATTGTGTGTCCGTTGGCATGAGTACGAAAGGATCCTTCATGAATTTCTTTCATAAGCATGTCTGCTTCTGGTCTGTCCACACATCGGAGCAAGACCATGTCAAAATTCCTCTTATAAAGAGTGTCACCGCTCAGGAAGAAGCTTCCAGCTAGCCTTCTGAGGGTTTTCCTATCTTTTCTTAGTGCCCCAGGTGGGTACTCTTGTTTCTGAAGGAAGCATTTGATATCGTGATACCAAGGTTTGTCGTCTATGACTGCTTCGATCGCGAAGATGTAGGCGGGCAGTTCAAGGCGCATAACGTCAATCTTAGGTAGGTCATTCCATCGACCTACGCTAATCATGGAAGAGAGAGTGGCTAAAGCATCAGCCATGTGATTCTCACCACGAGGGATGTGATGAAACTTAACTCTGTTGAAGAAGGGCAGCAACCTTCTTGCATAGTCTTTGTAAGGAATCAATCCTGATTGGTATGTGTTCCAATCACCTGTGATCTGATTGATAACCAGGGCTGAATCGCCGTATATGTCCAAGTTCTTGATCCTTAAATCAATCGCTTCTTTGAGACCCATAATACAAGCTTCGTATTCGGCGTCGTTGTTCGTACATTTGAACGTAAGTCTGGCAGTGAAAGGAATGTGGGTACCCTGAGGGGTAAAAATGATTGCCCCAATTCCGTTTCCGTAATGATTAACTGCTCCGTCAAAAATAAGTCCCCATTGGGAACCTAGTTCCGGCCCTTCACTGGGTAGCGGTTCATCGCAATCTTTCATTTTGAGATACATGACATCTTCGTCTGGGAAGTCAAACCCGATTGATTCCTGATCGTCAATCGGTTGATGAGCCAAATGATCGGCTAAAATACTTCCTTTAACGGCTTTTTGAGCGTGGTATTCTATGTCATATTCTGATAGTAGCATCTGCCAACGGGCAATTCTTCCTGTGAGAGCAGGTTTTTCGAAAACGTACTTGATTGGATCCATCTCGGAAACCAACCAAGTAGTATGATGAATCATGTACTGCCGAAGACGTTTGGCCGCCCAAGCCAAAGCGCAGCAGGTTTTCTCGAGCATCGTATACCGAGTTTCACAGTCGGTGAATTTCTTGCTCAGATAGTAAATGGCAGACTCTTTCCTTTTGGTTTCGTCTTGTTGGCCAAGTACACATCCCATTGAGTCCTCAAGGACTGTGAGGTAAATGATCAGTGGTCTTCCTTCCACTGGTGGTGATAGAATTGGCGGATTCAACAGATATTCCTTAATACTGTCGAAGGCAGTTTGGCAGTCTCTTGACCAAACACAATCCTGGTTCTTTTTCAGTAATCTGAAAATCGGCGCACATGTGGCGGTCATAAGGAATATGAATCTGGAGATGTAGTTCAAACGTCCCAAGAATCCTCTGACTTGTTTTTTAGTTTTTGGAGAAGGCATTTCTTGAATGGCCTTGACCTTGTCAGGATCAACTTCAATTCCTTTCTGGCTGACGATGAACCCTAGTAGTTTCCCCGAACGGACACCGAAGGTGCACTTGTTGGGATTCAAGCGGAGCTTGAATTTTCTTAGACGTTCAAACAAATTTGACAGAGGTTCAACGTGCTCACTCTCTGTTTTTTATTTTGCAATCAAATCATCGACATATACCTCGATTTTTTTATGTATCATGTCATGAAACAGAGTGGTCATGGCCCTTTGATAGGTTGCCCCGGCATTCTTCAAACCGAACGGCATCACCTTGTAACAAAAGGTACCCCATGGGGTAATGAACGAAGTTTTCTCCATGTCTTTCGGCGCCATTTTGATCTGGTTATAGCCCGAGAATCCATCCATGAAGGAGAAGACTTTGAACTTTGTTGTGCTGTCTACCAGCATGTCAATGTGTGGTAAAGGAAAGTCGTTCTTTGGGCTAGCCTTGTTTAAGTCTCTGTAGTCTACACACATTCTGACCTTTCCGTCTTTTTTAGGAACGGGTACGATGTTGGCTAACCATTGAGGATATTCAGATGTAGCGAGGAAACCCGCGTCGATCTGTTTCTGTACCTCCTCCTTGAATTTGATGGCCATGTCCGGGTGAGTGCGTCTCAACCTCTGCTTTACTGGCGGACACTCCGATCTCAACGGTAAGCGATGTTCCACGATGTTGGTATCCAACCCTGGCATGTCCTGATAGGACCAAGCAAACACATCGGGAAATTCTTTGAGAAGTTTTATCAAACCCTCTCTGGCAGTTGGACTGAGCAGTGCTCCGATCCTGATTTCTTTTCTCTCTCCTTCTGAACCCAAGTTTACCGTTTCCAATGGCTCTTTGTGAGGTTCAATGGACCTTTCCTCTTGTCTGAGTAATCGGGAGATCTCTTATGGAATTTTTTTGTCAACTTCTTCTTCAGCCCCAAATACAGGGAACTCAAAGTCGGGAGAAGGCATTGGATCGTATGTTTCAACGGGGTGTAAAACAAGCAATCTGCATGACGATATGATTCGTGTTTAGAAGAGATAGAGAAAATGCAAGTGTGTGCAGTGTTTTAATTTTACTGCTTGTTTTTATTATCGAATGTATTTTTAGGATTACCATTTTCTAAAAAAATGAAAAGAGAAAACAGCAAATAATGCGGGAATTACAGAACGACGTTATTTTATTAATGAACAAGTCGATTCTTGAAACTACAGCCCTATAAAACAAAACTCTGTCGCTTCGGGCAAAGCGAAGAGGGAAATTTACAGAAAGCGAGCCCTAGCAAAACATCCGTTTCACCTGGGCAGGGTGAAAGGTTAAAGATGGCAATTACTTTGACTGGCGAACGACCTTCGGAACATCGACAGCAACCCACTGGCGGCGAACTCCTCGGTGAATCACAAAGTCTGGCACCTTCCTTGATTTGTCTTCAGAAATGACGCTGATTTCTGGTGGAGCAGGATCATTGGAATCTGTCTCCTAGGCAGAATTGTCGTAGGAGGATTCCTCTGTTGCATTTTGCAAAGTATTTATACTCTCAGCTGCATCTCCCCATCCAGTTGGCTGGATATCTTCGAACCTGATACGAGAGCTTGCGGGAGCGGTGTACTTGACCATGAAGTCGTATTTTCCACTTGGTTCTCCCAGAGTGTCCTAAACTTCTTTGGAACTGGAGGAGTCATCCCTCTCGATGACGTTGACCTCAGAAAAGGCATAGTTGATGAATTTAAGTCCTGCGAACGTTGTAAATTCATCGTCATGTTGAGTAATTTCCGAATGACCTGAGTGTTGATCCCATGACATGGTGGGGACACAGGTATTCTGCTTAATAACGGTCAGCTGATTTTTGTTGTTCGGCTGACTTTCTTGTCCCAAATCTCCTGGATAAGGTTGCCACATTGGCAGACCATCCATCGGGCCATAGTAGGTAGAATCAAAGTTGTCTTTCATCAGAGTGTCTTCCTCTAACGAATTTGATGGAGCACGGCATCCTTCCGGATCACAATCTCCATAGATCATTTCGACGTCTGATCTGGGTATAAATCTCGGACTCTGTGCGGGATAGCAAAATGGCATTTGTGTTTTGTCCTGCGACACATAACCGTCCTCTTTAAGATAGGACTTCCATTCTTCATCTAGGTCAAAGGGATCCTCTTCATTGATAGCATGGACTACTTGAGTCACTGGTTGGAGGAAGCCTCCACTATGGAAGAAGTTCTGAATGGGATGAAGACTTTCATCGCCAACAGCCGTCTGGGTACAGGTTGCAGAAAAACCAAGACCCTTCTTTATTTTATTGTCAGTGGGAATGACAAGCTGTCCCCATCCTTTTGTATCGGTACTCTCGACCGCTTTGATAGCATCCTTGTATGAGGAAATCGACGTTCCTCCTTCGGATTGATTGTCCTTGCTCACCGATAGTGCTTGGAACTGAGTCCCAATAACCTCTTTAGGTTCTATACCAGTAGATGATGACAAGTTATTCACGAGCAAAGCCTGTTCCCCACAGACTGTGACAAGTTGATTGTTCTGAATGAACTTTAGCTTTTGGTGGAGAGTCGAGGTGACCGCTCCAGCCTGATGTATCCAAGGTCTTCCTAATAAACAACTGTATGTTGCCCGGATGTCCATGACCTGGAAAGTGACTTGGAAAGTGTGAGGACCAATAGTTATGGGAAGATCAACTTCGCCGATAACTGCTTTCCTGGATCCGTCGAATGCTTTGACGACGACCTCACTGATTCTCATCGGAGGGCCTTTGAATGATAATTGCATCAAAGTGGACTTCGGCATAACATTCAGGGCTGACCCTGTGTCTACCAGTACGCTGGCTAAAGCATCGTCCTGGCAGTTGACTGTGATATTGAGCGCCATGTTATGACGGAGACCCTCTTCGGGTAATTCCTCATCACTAAATCCCAAATTGTTGCAGGAAGTGATGTTAGAGACAATACTATTGAACTGTCTGATTGTTACATCCTGTTCCACAAAGGCTTGCTCTAAGACTTTCTGCAGAGCCTCTCTGTGCGCTTCTGAACTGAGTAACAGTGATAATACTGAGATCTTTGAAGGAGTCTGTAACAGTTGATCAACAATGTTAAATTCACTCCTTTGGATGAGCTTAAGCATCTCATCTTTGTCCTTCGACAGGTCGGGATTACTGGATTGACCGACTGGTGGATCAGGAATTTCTGTCTGAAGTTCCTTTTCTTTGTTGGACTCTCCAACTCCTCGGTTGAAGATTCGACCGCTCCGTGTTACACGACTGATGTCTGCAATATTCACGACGGAGGGTAATGGAATTTCCTTTCCATTTTCAACTGTTGTTGCACCGTATTTGTAAGGGATCGCCTTAGCTGATTCATACGGTAGTGGTCCCGGTATATAGATGACTATGGGAACCTTCTGGTTTTTCTGACCATCATAAGTAATCTCGATCTGTTCCCGGTTGGGAACTCTGGATTCATCAAGTAGAGGAATAATGGCAAAAACATCCCTGGTCCTGTGATGACTAGAGATCGTGAGGACATCCTCAACTTGCTCAGCAAGGTAGTTCGGCGACCAATTGATGGGTCCCGAACCTGGATATGGACAAATTTCTCCACGATCGACCTGGCCCTGAAGAGCTGCTCTCACAAGGTAACACCCTTGGTTACTTTCTGAAGAGACGTTACAACTGTCATAGTTGTGTGGGGGCACCTGGCCACGCCCACTTTGAATACAATGTAACCTCACTAGGTTAGCTTCCACTGATCGGACATCCTGTCTTTGACGCCGAGTGGGATTTCTGTTACTGATACTAATCTGCTGAGTATCTTCATCCTTATAGATGGGCATCCACCAATGATTTAACAAGTGCTGAAGTGCCTCCTGGACAAGGGTACAACCTCGATCGTTTTTACAACCTGTTTTACAGCTTTGATAGTTATGTGAGACCAGGAATCCGAGTCGGACCTGCTCAGCATGTAACTCTACCAAGTTGGTATTCATCACGCGAATATCAAAGATCTGAACCATGTTGATTTGATAGGGATTCCTATCATGGTAGTCTTGGATCCATCCAAGATCCATCTGACGCTGGAGGGCCTTTTGTATGAAAGAGCATCCCTGTTTGTTTACCGAGCAAGTCAGACAGGAACTGTAATCATGCCGCGGAAGATTATGATACTGGCTTTGCCTTGAGTGCATCGCCACCAAGTTGACATTCATTGCACGGATATCGTGGTTCTGAATGATGTTGGAATTCGTGTAGACCATGTTAACTCCACGAACTCGGTGCTCTTGGATCCATCAGAGATCCATCTGTTTCTGCAGAGCCGCTTGCACTACAGAACATCCTCGATCGTCTTTAGAGCAGATATCACACTGGTGATAATTATGAGGTGGCACATGGCCATATCTACTCTGCCTACAATGCATCTTGACCAGATTGGTCCTCAATAAAAGTACATCATGAATTTGATAGACGTTGTTAGTCTCTTCCTCAATCAGATTGACTGCAGCCTTCTCGTGTTGAGGCAGCGGGTTCGTGAGAACATTAGGATTCGTTTCTTTGAAAGATAAGAGCCCGCTCCTAACAAGCTTTTGCACGTCAGATTTGAAATTGAGGCAGTTCTCTATGTTATGCCCCGATCCTCCTTGATGATAAGGGCATGTGTGATCCGCTTTAAACCAAAAAGACAGATTTTCCGGTACAGTAAGAGGAGACTTAGTCTGAATATGCCCCTTAGCCAGTAGTAATGGAAATAGTTCTGCGTATGACACGGGTATAGGATCAAACCCTGATGATCGTGTTGTACGGTTGTTATTGTACTGAGGACGAGCCTGCTGAAGAGGCTGTTGAGTCCTTTGCTGATTAGGTTGGTTCTGCACAACCTGAGGTTAATACGTAGGCGCAGGGCCGATAGCAGGAGTTACCGCTGCTACTGGTTGATAACGACGCCTTTGCTTTCCGAGAGAGATATTCCCAATATCTTGCTCTTTTTTCTTAGGGAGAGCACTACCGTATTTTTTAGTACCACTCGTCGATCCAGTGTCTTTTACCAAACGTCCTTCTCGGACGGCTTCCTCAAGACGTACACCCATACCGACCATCTCGGTGAAATCACTGGGCGCACTAGTGACCATTCGGCCGTAGTAAAATGAGCTCAAGGTTTTTAAGAAGATCTTTGTCATCTCTTTTTCCTCAAGAGGTGGACAAATTTGAGCGGCAATTTCACGCCACCTCTGGGCGTACTCCTTAAAGGTTTCCTTGTCCTTTTGAGACATCGATCTGAGTTGATCTCTGTCGGGTGCCATGTCCAAATTGTATTTGTATTGTTGGATGAAGGCAGTGCCAAGATCTCTTAATGTGTTCATCGTGGCACGGTTTAAACCCATGTACCATTTTAAGGCAGCACCGGTTAAACTATCCTGAAAGTAATGAATCAGCAGGTCCTGATTTTCCGTCTGAGCTGACATTCGTCGAGCGTACATCGTCAAGTGACTCTGAGGGCAACAGTTACCCTTGTACTTTTCAAAGTCAGGCACCTGGAATTTGTGCGGAACTTTCACATTGGGGACCAGATAAAGGTCTGCGGCGTCCTTTCCAAAAAGATCCTGACCGCGAATGGCTTGCAGTTCCCTCTGCATTTCCAAGAACTGTTCCTGGAATTCATCCATTCGGTCAAACATAGTTTCCTTCTTTCCAGAAGGTATCTGTGGAATCTGTCCTTCCGGGACAGAGTGCACCACAGGGGGTGGTACCGTAACTACGGCGTTGAATCTTGGCGTCTCCCAAAGTTTGGTACCTTCAGGGGTCTTTAATATGCCTCTGGCATCTTCGCTTTCCCGAAGTTTGTAACCTTCAGGACCAGCGGCTCCTGCAGAAGTTCCCTGATCTTCAACGATCGGCGGAACATATCCTTCCGGGACATAGTTAACAGGCATGCCTCAGGGACGATCTTTCGGCATCTGATACCTAGGATCGAACTTCTCCACTATGGGCGTCGAGGTGATCTCCGAGATCACAGTCCTTTGTAGCTGAGCTTCTGCCATGGCTTGCATGTCGTTACGAAGCTTTCTCATATCCTCTCTCAGAGCGTCGAGCTCTTCTCTCAACTCTCTGTTCTCTTCCTCAAGATCATCCATCTTTTTCTGACGACTGGCCCGAGTATTGTACGAATGAGACAGTTTGACTCAAAAATCGAGACACAAACGTGAGATTCGTAGGTAAGGAGAATAGGCGATGGGAAAATGATAAAATGCAATGATTCATATTAATTGTTTGTTGGTTTAATCAAAATAAACTGCGACAATTAGATTGCAAATATCAAACGGTGGGGAAACCCCTTTTTATTGAATTCAAAGGATTATAGAAATGGAAATACAGTAGATTACAAGGTGCGAAAACAGAAACCTAAACTAATGGGTCCTGGTACTTCCTCTTCTTTGACCGGGGCGCTTGGGCCGTTGTCGGGTTGTCATTCCTTTGCCAGGTGAAAGGAGCGAGCAAATTCCTTTGGTCGTCTTGATTCTCTACAGCATGTTGCTCTAACATCTTAATCAGAGCATCTTTCTCTCTCAGTAGTTGCTGTATTTGGATACACTCGATGTTGAGGGTGCGATACTTGTTCTTCCAAGACCTTCTCTCCCTTTGAACTTTGTTGAGAGTAACCTGAAGCTTTTCAGTTTCCGTCATGAAGTACATGACAGATTCCCTCGGCGGAAGAATTCCGTAACGAGGATAAGGCATTTTTAGCTTGAGAGCTCTAGTTTGTACCCAATGGAGATAAGGCTCCACCGAGACACAGTCTGGTTTTCCTAGAGACTCTCGTCCTTTCTTATGAACGTGTTTCCACGCATGCACTATTTCCATCTTCAGTGCCCTGTCGTTTTCTCCTTCCTTAAAGAAAAGACCTTCCAGATGAGCGTTCTGCAGAACGAGCCTCATCGGGTATCCAAATTGACGAAGAACCAATGTCGGATGATAGTTGATTCCCCCTTTAATTCCTATGAGAGGTACGTTAGGGAAGTTTCCACAACGATCAATGATCCTGATCCCATCATAAATCTTAATGCACCAATCTATATCAGAGTTGGTAAGAGACATGATCTTCTGCGACCAGTGCAAGGCATTCTTGCAATCCCAAAAGGCAGCAGATTTAGGCAAATGGGAGATAAACCATTTGTAGAGCAAAGGTACACAGTATGTGATCTCCCCTCCGCTGTATAAATTTCCTAAGTGTACAGAATGATACGCATCTGCGAGCAAAGTCGGCACAGGGTTTCCAATGAGAAAAACCTTGATAGCGTTGATATCGACGAAGTTATTGATGTTGGGAAACAAAAATAACCCGTAGGTGAGTAAAACAAAGATGCTTTCAAAAGCAGTCCTGTTCCCTATACTAGCGAAGTACAGAGCTTTCTTTGTTAAGAACTGGGCTGGAAAACCTTGTATGCCACCCTTGGTAGTCAGGTGAGTCCTGACCTCAGACTCGTCCAAATGAATTGCTCGTGCAATGGTCTGATTCTTTGGAATTTCTTCCAGTCCAGAAAATAGAGCTCGATCAGTGATATGTAAATCCAACAGATGAGAATACTCCTCCAGCGTTGGTGTGAGCTGGTAATCCAGGAATGTAAAGCAGTGATAAACCGGATCGTAGAACTGAACAAGTGTGTCCATGATTCCCCCAATCACATGGACTCTTAACAGTGGTAGCAAACCACCGTGCTTGGCTCTGAAAGCCTCTAGGTTAGTGATCATCCTCGCCAACCTTCTCAAATCCTCAAGCTTTGGAACCTTGAAGGTTTACTGGTGAACTCTCCTTCTACCGAAATCCATCAGTGCAATCCTTTTCTCTGATATTTGCAATCACAGTCTTAGTTTATTTTGAAAAACAGAGAGATTAGAAGAGAAAGTTTTTTGAATGTTTTAATGTTTTTTAGATGAATGCATGAATGCAGCACACAAAAACATAGAAAAAACATGGGGTCAGAGGGTCGTTGTCATGAAGTCAAGGCTCTACCCATCCCCAAAGGTTTACTAAGGTGATTTTTGTACCTGTACTCATTATCATCAGCTCCTCCCAGGAAGGTAGACAACAAGCGGATCGCCAGCGAGTTGTGTGCAATCTTAGAGTAAGTGTTATTCACTGAGAATAGATCACCAGCCTCAAATGAGGGTAGTATCGCATAACAGCTATTTCCGATAGCTTCCGCACTACGAAAGGGTTTGCTTTTCCTAGGTGTATACTCAATCTCACCACATGCGGCATCACACGCATTCCCAGTAGCATAAAAATAAACACGTATAGAAATTAGGAAAAGCAGTATATATATTTGTCCTAATCATCCTAGACTTTAAAAGCTAAGAATCTTAAGTTCCTGACAGAAATGGCTCCCCGGCGGAGTCACCACTCTGTAGTTTCTACAAGCGAAGGTTTTGACCTAAGATCCTAAAGGAGTCAAAAAGTCTCATCTCAGCAAAGGCTTCTACCTAGGAGTAAAATAGATCATCAACAAATGATAGAAGAAGTCCCCAGCAGAGTCGCCACTTTTCTGTAGCGAGCGATTTTTTGGACGTGCTTGCGAGGCACAACCGCTCTTCGGTGTTGCTACTACAGCTCGATTCATTTTTTATCCTATTAAAGCTGATGAAGGAAGGGAAATAGATGTCTCCAACTAACCCTGATTGCATACTGAGTTTGAACAGCGGTCTGTTCGGTTACAGATGCTTCAAAGATTCGGGGACTTACTCAGGTTATTGGTTCGATGAGATGTGTAGGATGTTAGGACTGATTGCTTTTCTGATAGATACGTGAAAGTATGGGATTTTGGGTTTTTGTTTAGTGTGCTCGCTAAGATCTTTTCTTTCGATCTTATGCCTACGTATTCCCGTTTACCAAAACAGGGAAATCAGAGCGTTCGTAGTTCCTCCTGTTCTATGGGAGGAAATGGTGTTTTGGTGTCTTGTTCAAAGCCCAAGACGTGAAGCGAAAGGTTGTTTGTATCTTGTTCAAAGCCCAAGATGTGAAGCTGAAAGGTCTCGACTTTAGAGAGAATTTGTCGTCTCTAAAGAGGGGAGAAGGAGAATTACTTTAACTGGGATACGCGGATCCTAGCAATGCCATAATTTCCTAAGAAGGGGTTTTAACCTGAAGGAGAAGACTTTAACTCTGTGTATAGAGCAACGCTATCTTTCCTTAGGAATTACTCATGATAAAAGAAGGACAGTGGCATGGATATAGATGATCCAGAGGCTTGCCGCTTACAGCGATTAGATGAAAGGGAAGGAGTTGTTGATGTTTGTGTACTGTGAACAAGGCACAGGTTTGATGCTAAAAGGTTGATTGGATCAACCCGTGGTTTTCTTATATGAAGCCTAAGAGGAGGCTAATTTCCGCTGGGGAAAATCATTATACAAAGCCTAAGAGGAGGCTAATATGTGTCTCGTACGAAGCCCGAGAGAGAGGCTAAAAGGGTTCGACCCAGTGGGGGATATCATTATACAAAGCCTAAGAGGAGGCTAACAAAGAGTTGACTCAGCTGGAGAATCTTTTATAGCTCGTATGAAGCCCGAGATGGAGACTAAAAAAGAGTTTGACTCTTGCTTATGGAATTTGTATCTCGTACGAGGCCCGAGATGGAGGCAAAAGGATGATTGACTCAACGAGGGAGTCTTTTGTGTCTCATACAAAGCCTGAGAGAGAGGCTAAAAGGTTTTGACTCTACAGGGGAATCTTTTATACTCAACAAGAGAGTGTTTTTTGTATCTCGTACAAGGCCCGAGATGGAGGCTGAAAAAAGTTTGCTCCGCTGGGGAGAATCATTTGTACAAAGCCCAAGAGGAGGCTATCGGCTGGTGACTGTTTTAGTTAAGTGACAGGTCCAGTATATTGGTTTTTAAAGAGAAAATCAGTTCTTATATGAGCAACACTGTACTCATGGGTTTGGTCTGAGGATCAGGATTGTTCCCTGTTCTTTAAGGAAACGGGGAAATCTGAAGGGTATTGAAACTATCCGAGTCTACGGGTTTCTTCCTATCTAACGAAAGGGTCACTTGAGAATGTCTTTGAGTACTCAAGGAAAATAGACTGTCCAAGTCTAGGGTTTTATCTTTTGTACTATGCTTTGAGAAACAGTAGTAGACTCTGGAAAGGACTGCTCTATGTAGATTACTAAGTTTTGTTCCTATACCTCTAGGAGGTCATCGGGACAATTTGTACGAAGCCCAAGAGGAGTCTGGAAACTTCTAAGCCGATCGGTCCTTGTACTAAGCCCAAGAGAAGGCTATCATTCCCGGAGGAAGAGATCATTATACGAAGCCTAAGAGGAGGCTGTGAATACTTCTAAGAAGTCGACGGGTCCTTGTACGATGCCCAAGAGGAGGCCGATGCTTTTAAGAAGCCCGGGGGTCCATCATCTCCTTTCCATTAGGAGAGATGACTCTTTTAAAGATAAAAACCACTGGCAAACGTGCGAGGTTTACTATCCAGCGACTTTTAACTTTTAAAGAGGGTTCCTTAGTTAAGGTCCAAGATTATGACCGTAGTGGGTTCCCAAACCCCGAGACATTCAAGGCAAGCCATTCACAAGGAATAGATCGAGTCAGGAACGTTCGAGAATTTGGAAGAAACTCAAAGATGCCATTCACGGAGAATACATTCATCTTGGGGAGTAGAGTTTCTTGACGATTCCTAAGGAGGACAGCCGAAGAGAAGACTGTATCTGGTGCTCCTATTGGGGATCTAGGCGTCTATTTCTACGAATAAACAAGACGGCGTTACCTAGTTCTAGACGTAGTTGCCGGGGAAACTCGAAATATCTATACTGTTATTACACAGTCGATATGAGTTTATGAAAGAAGACTTACAGCGAAACAGCCCCACAATACAGTTTATATATATATGAAAGCAGTAAATGAAAGCGATAACCATTTACTCGGTTGTAGAGCTTCCATGCTGTTTGGTTAGTTGTTCAACAAAGAAAGAAAAAACAACAATATATTCAAAATCAAAGGAGAAAGTGCTTTGAAAAAGAAAGATTTGGGGCTTACAGCTCAAGGAGAGGCCCAGGGTTTTACCGGTGAATTTGTACAGAGGGTCTTACACAAGTGACTGTGGCCCAAAAAAGGTTTTCAGTACAAAGGGATGGGTCTTACACTCTCTCAAGAGGCCCAAAAGTTTTAAAGAAGAAGAGATGGGTCTTATAACATGAGGGTAGGCCCAATTGACTTTTCGTTTAAAATGGCGATCGCGCCGAGGTTTTCTTTTAACGCAGAGGGACTTATACAATAAGTGAGGCCCAAAATTGTTTTAGTTAAAAGGGGGTTGGGTCTTACACTCTAATAGAGGCCCAAAGTGTTTTGAAGAAGAAGAAATGGGTCTTACTACACGAGGGTAGGCCCAGATGATTTTTGAAAAGGCGACGATCGTGCCATTTATTTTTTGACGGTATCGAGACTTATACAATAAGTGAGGCCCAAAAAGGTTTGGTCAAAAAGGATTGGGTCTTACACTCTATTAGAGGCCCAAAGTGTTTTGAAAATGATTTATGAGGGTTGAATTAATCCAAAACCCTAATTTATTTCCAAAAATGTATTTAATTGAATAGAAATTCAATTAAATTGATCAAAATTTGTTTAACACATGGGAAACAAATTGTGATCTTGGATTAATGCTTCAAAAATTAAGTATTGACCTACAAAATAAATAGAAAGCATTAAAAGTTGCAAAATCATTGTGGAAATAATATTTCAAATGTTAAAAATAATTAAAATATTAATTCTTTGCAAAAATATCAATTATATGAAATAAATAATATTTTTGGGATTTTTTTGCAAAATAAAATATTTTAACATTTTTGTGAATTATTAAAAAAAGAACCAACTCAAAATCATTAAAACTCAGAGAGAAATTAATTTTTGAATCAATTAAACAAAATCACAAAATTCAAATATTCAAATTATTCAAAAATTGCGCCAAGAACACACCAAGAACACGCGCGTGTTCTGGGTTTGGCTGATTTGCATTTTCTATTCAATCTTCATGAATATGTAATTATAACATGCAATCCACATATCATTATGCTCGTCTCAACCTCACGATCATGTCTATGTACTTTAATTTCATTTAAATTAAACATACAATAAGAAATCACGAAGAAACCTCAAGAACCCTAATTTCTGCATGAAGGCTGGGATTTTTGATACACGATTCAAACAATGCAATTAATTGAGGGAAAACATTCCATGCATGATTATGAATATATGGCCAAATTATTGTGCGAGGAAATATGCATAGATTGAGAGATGACCAAGTATGTGCTTACCTCCAAGTCGTGACAGCAAGAGCAAATCAAATTATGGGTTGGAGGTGTTACAGATGAGTTGTGATGATCTGAACAGCTTCCCTACACCCTATGGAGTGTGTTTGAATGCTTGGAGTTGATTGAAATTGGCTGGATCACTCTGTGGTACCTCAGCTGCAACTTGATTGAAACCTTGAGCAACCAGCTGGTGATTTTGTGAAATCAGTGTTCCAGATGTTATGTGAGTGTTTGGATCACTTCTATATGATGTATGTGAGGTGTGTGAGTGATTGGTTTGATTGGAATTGCTCTCAAACTCAAAACCCGATAGTGACTTGCCTTTGAAGGCAAAATTGGAGTGAAAGAAGAGATTTTGAGGAAAGCATCTGTTTGATGGCTTTGGTGTACTTAAACTGAACACAAGTGAGCTCTATTTATAGTAGAGCAAGTTTGTTTTGGCTGCAATAGTGAATGGCAACTGCAGCAGGCGTTTCCTCAATGTTGGCCAATGAAAATGCAAGTCTCCTCTAGCCATTGACTAGAGGTTAGGGCACAGAGCTATGGTTCCCTTGGTCTTGGATAAGTCTTGAATGATTTCAGATGAGAATGGCTCAGTCCATGCCACCTTGATGGTTCCATTGAATGCCTCATTCCAAATTTGGAGTCTTGTCCCTATTTTGGCAACTCTAGGTTCAACATGCTATTCCTTGTTCATTGGACCTTGGAGGCTTGGTTCAGTGATTGTCCCCTTTGGATTCAATCCTCAGAGGTGTCCAAGTGGATTGGAGCAATTGAAATTGGCTGATTTTGGCAAATCGAGCCAAAATGCAAATTCTGCCTTGCTTTGACAGATTTCAGCAAGGCAACTTGCCAATGTTGTATCTCATGATGTAGGTTGAATTTGGCAATGTTATTGGCCATTTTGGAAAGCCCTTACATGATACAACAACTGTTTGAACAAGTTTGGTTTTGATCTATTTTGATTCCAAGTGAAAAATCCCCCTACATTTAGCAAAAAGTGAAGGCAAATTTTGACTTAGTGAAAATTTCACTAAGTGTTGGAAAAAGTGACATTTTCACTTTTCAGCCACTTTGATCACTCCATAACTCAAAATCCTTAATGAATTGGAATGACTTGTAGTTGAAGCTTTTGTAGATGATAATGAGGTCTACAAATCAAGCTTTGGATGGAAAAAATTGGCCTTGTGGTTTAGGAGTTATGGTCCTTCAAAGTTGGTACCCTAGCCACTTTAATTTTAACTTTGAAAAATTCTAAGTTTTTATGGTTACCCCTTTTACAAGTTATCTCACTTTTCTTGATTTTTCATGATGAATGATGATTCAAATCATACATTAACATCATTTTAGGGTTGAAAATCCATTTTGGTGAAAAATCTCAAAAAGTCAAAGTTGACTTTTTGTGCACAGTTGACTTTTTATCAGATGAATTCCAAACTGTGCAATTCTTCAGGAAATCATGTCCTTGACCTAAATCAAACTTGATGGACATGTTCCATGGGTGTCATAGGGTATATTCAGTCATGTCCTAGGGCTTGGGAGCATGTCCTGGTCAAAAGTCAAAGTTACAGTTGACTTTTCTCGCGAAACCCTAATTGTGGTGCAGATGAAAATGAAACTTGTTGCTCAAGCTTCCTGGATTAATCCATTGTGACAAATGGATCAATGTAGTATATCAAAGACCCTCAAATCATGGCTTGAGGTCTTGGCTCATGATTTGTCCCAAAAGTCAACTTAGGGGTGAATTAGGTCAAGAAACCCTAATTCCTGATTTTTGATGTATGCATCCCCTGAGGCAAAATTGACTTGATGATTGGGTTCATGAGGTTCCATGAAGTATATTAGGTTATGTTTTGGATCATTGGCTTGTGCCCAGATGAAATTTTTCATCTGGAGGCCCAGGGCGATCAAAACCATAATTTGGTGACACAGTCGATCGGGAGGCTTGATCCACCTAGAAGGGAGCAGCATTGTGCTTAATCCTTGAAGTGGGAGTCCTTTTGATCCATTGTGGATGCTTGAGAGGTTAGACAAGTTAAGGATCAAGTCATTCCTTGATTGATCTTTTGTCTAAAAGCTCTGAGAGGGCTTGAAACCCTAGTCCTGATTGCAGTCAATGCTCAACAATTCCTTGAGGAGATTGATGAGGCATGATGATTCATCCATATTGTGCTGATGATTTGCACAATGATGGGAAACTTTAGTGGTCAAAATTTGGGGTATTACAAACCCCAGATGCTTGCTTCGACCATATATAAAGCCTAACATGAAGATAAACTTGTGTTGCATTTGCATAGGTTTTTGCATAGCTTGTTAGGTATTTCAGTATAAAAATTGTGCTTACATTGATTATGGGTTGTATTAATGGTCCAAGAACCAAACCTAGATTCATTACAACCAAATCTATGTCTTTCTCTTTTTCTATATCCCATGTTGCTTGTTCTAGCATTGCTTGGTAGATGGTGATAGTGGAACAGCTTTGGAGGAATTGGCAGGTAGAAGTAGAGAGCAGCAGTATTTTTGGAAGAAACTGCATACTAAAGAAAGTATGCTTCAGCAAAAATCTAGGGTAAGATGGATTAAGAAGGGTGATCAAAGGGTGTAGAACCAAGCAAAGGTTGTGACCCAAGTAACGGGTGTGGAACCAAGCAAAGTTTGTGACCCAACGGGGTGTTAGTATTGTCTGAACAAACAGCATTTGACCAACGAAAGGGTATTTGAACCAAAATAAGGTCGCTAACCGCTAGGAATTCAGTGCTGTTAGTTCTTTAAGTTTTGGGGTTGGCATTAATTTTGTAAAACAAATATCAACAGCAACATGTTAGATATGATAGCCTATCTTGCTAAAGAAGAACAGGTTGAGCAAGAAGTCCTAGTGTGCAATGGAACATGCTGAGCTGAAGAGATTTTAACATCTGCTACAACATGTCGTATCAAGATGTCCCAAGCAGGTCCATTCGACATCGCGCCAGAACTGAAGTGGTTTGTTAATTCTGTTAGGTTTTAACTGATGCAGAATATTCTAGAATATTATGCAATTATGAGGCGCTGATTTACAGGTCTGAAGATTCAAGAGGGGGAGAAAATATTGAAGAACTGACACTTTATAAATATGGAGATATTTTAGGAAGTTAATGATTTGATTGAAGACCTGATTTTTAGCAGAAAGTTCTGCATTATTTGTAGCAGCTTATTTGTTGCGTTTTTGAAGGCCCAAATCCAGTTGGGAGTAGGTTATATATAGATGTTTTGTAACCTAGTTTTGTAACGCAACCAAAGATGTAAAAGTTCTAGTATTAGGGTTAGTTCCTGTACCACTCGACATGTGAGTTGGACAGTTTTTAAGTGTGATCCCCGAAGCTGTTAAGTAAGAGGAGTATTGTTCTTGGAGGAAGTTTTTAAGTAACTCTTGGAAGGGTGTCTTCCTTGTTGAACTATTGTATAGGTAAAGAGCCGTTGATGCAATGGCGGATTGTCGACTGCTAGACATTATTGCGATGATTGGGAGTGAGAAGGGTTTCTCATATCTAGAGAGGATCTAGGTAGAAGGGTCATTGGGTAGTGATTGAGTGATAAGCTGTAAACAGAGAGTTTAGCTTTGAATTGATACTGCTGATAGTGGACTTCATCCCTGGCTTGGTAGCCCCCAGAGTAGGTGTGTTCAACTAAACTGGGTTAACAATTTTGTGTGTCTTGTTGTTTTCTTTTCAGTACCATGATTGTTGAAATATACCTTGCCCTTTGTGATCATGTCAGACCAGATGTCGAACGGCATGTTCTAGGACATCTGAATTCTGCACATGTACCAGAATTTCAATTGGTATCAGAGCAGGTCATTCTGTTCTATATCTGGATGAGATCCTAGGGAAGATACTTTCTGGTTCATGGTCAAGGTAGAAGCCTTCTACTGAAAAGTTGTTTGAACTTGGGGTAGTTCATATAGGTGTGAGAATGGTCCCTAGAAGTGGAGGATGGACTATTCGTGACAGGCAGTGGTGTGTGCTAAAGGCTTGGAGGGTTGATTGAAAAACTGTTGTGTTGTGGTTTTGTTAGGTTTGATTTATTTTCAAACCTGTGGTATTGAGGTGTCACCTGATTTATGATGCTAGGGCTGATATGTGACACCTGAGGGCTTTGAGGAGTTTGTATTTTGATCCGCTGCGAATCAATCTGAAAACTCCTGAGGTTGTAACTGAGAAGGGTGTTCTTCTCTGTATGCATGGTGATGAGATTTATGCAAGATTGCTTCAACTTACTCTGTCAACGATACTTGAAGTTTATTGTTCAAGTCCACTCATAAAGGCATTGATAAGTGATGTTGTAAGGAAGAGATCTGAGAAGTCATTTACTTTTGTTTTTCTAAAAGGGCTAATCTCCAGTCTTTGATCTCTTTATGATGTCCTATCTTGTGTTAGAACATCTCGTCAGTATTGTGCTGAATTCTGTAGCAGATGCTCTGGGTGCTAAACAAATGTGGGTTGATCACATGAGTTTGGAAACTACTCCTGATCTGGAAGAGGAGGCATCTGGGTGGTATGTCAAAGAAGTTTCTGGCCCTGGAACTTATCTTAGATGTGTGAGATGATCAAGGTGTGATCAACATGTTATTTACTCCTGAGGTCAGTTTATTTCTGGTCCTTGCTACAGGAATGGAGAACCTGAGATTCAAGAAGTATTATCACTAGCAGACTTCTTGGACATGAAGGTCAAAGATCAAAGAGTCTGTGCTGCTATTAAAGGGGATAATGTATGATTCTCTGAAGTGCGCTTGGCATATTTTGAGGGAGAGTACCTGCTATTTTTGGAAGACCTTGAAAACATGTCGTGACATCATCTCTGATGGAAGTGTTTACTCAAACTTGATCGAGTCTATGGGAGCATGGAATTCTTGTTCTGGTGTAGTGGAGAACGTTTAAGGGTTAAGCACTGTGGAGTTGATTGGTGCCTATGTACTTGGAGTATCATCCAAATTGTCTGGGATGAGTTTGGCTGAAGGATTAGAAGAGGCAGATTGGTTGTGGAATGTTGAAGACATCCAACATCTCAAAGTCAGACAAGATGCTGTGATTTAAGGAGAAGACTCTTGAGACGTTCTTGCTGCTGAATGTGAGATGACCTGGAAGCTTGATCAGCTACTGATGGGTGATCCCCGTGTTTTCCCCTGCTAGAGCTTGACTATAGATGATATCTTCAGAAAAGCGCTGTGAAGATGTGTGACTGAGATTGATGTTGGAACATCATTTCAGGTGGTTGTTGCTTGTTCAGCCAAGGTTGTTTTGCGCAGAAAGAAGTCCAAGATCAAGCCACTGATCCAAGTTAAAGTAACTTGTGAATATATGTTGTTAGACGTATGCAGAAGATTTCACGCAAACTGTCATACCTTGTGTGAGAAGGCAATCTTATTCTGACTTATAGTAGATACTTTGACGGGAGACTTAGTATTTGATGCATAAGGTAAAATACTTTGACGGGAGACTAAGTATTTGTCTAGAGAATTATGCATGTTTGCAGTCTGGATATTATGGTGGTTATGATTGATAACAACCTGAGGTAGCCTTATCAGATGACTGTATCAGAAGTGTGAGCATCATCTGCTGTTTGATTGTGAATCCTTCTTGGATAAACATATACCTTGTTGGAAGCTTGGTAGTTATCTGATGTGTGGATGCAATTCAGATTTCTGAAGTGTGTGAGAGTTTATTTCTCTCTGTTGTGATCAGGTGGTTGTGATTACCTGAATAAAATGCAGAAGGTGTGATCTTTTATCTAATGCTGATGTCCTACATAATGTTACAACATCATTGTTTATTGTGAAGGAGTTGGAAGAAGCAGCATTATTGTCTGAAGTGGCAGTTCTGACATAATGTGGATTAGAATGGGTAGATTCTGATCTTGATGTTAAGTAGTTTGTTCTGGCAATACACGACTACTTTCATGATGAAGACTTCGTTAGATGAAAGGACAGAAGGTTGATTTCTTCTAATACAAGTAAAAGGTTGTGGCAGTCCTTGTCTTGTGTTGCAGGTAATCTAAAGGCATTTGTTATGGAATATGTGAGAAATTCCAAATCAAGTGGGCTTTTATATTGGACATGGCATATACACGGTGAGATTATGCTCAACAAATACAAGAAGTCGCAGTTCTTAATGTTGAGAATGTGGCAATATCATCTGGTGTCAAGTGTTCATCTTCATAAGGAGCATTAGGTGTTCATGTCAGGGGGGGTTAAGGTTGTTGTCTATGGTCTATTACTGCAAGGGTGCAGATTTGTGTGAAGCTTGCGTGTTGTCAAAGTTTGTGCAGTGTGATGTCAAACTTCATGGTGGGACATATCATAGCTGTGTAGGAGAGGTCTAAAAAGCAGTTTTGGTAGCTCTGGGTGACTTTATTTTTTCCCTGCTGCCTTGAAGGAATCTAGAAGGGATTGAGAGAAGTCGTCTCAGTATCCATTAGATAAGAAGATGGGTTTGTATAAGGTTCTGTGGAATCTTGGGCTGATAATTTTATGAGCAAGCAGACAAACTGTTTTGGTAGGATGTCAGAACATGGTACAGGACATGTTTCTCTTGAGCCAAACAAGGAATTATTCTGGTCGGTAGTGGAAGGATAAGGTGAAACACGTGTCTCTGCCTATGCATGAAGCGTTATTGGCTTAATTTATGGTAAGATACAGTTGAGAAACATTTAAGGCAGTCAAGGCAGTTTTTGGAAGGTAGGCATTAATGTTGAATGGAGATTTTGGTACCTAAAATAGCGTTTCCTTGACCAAGAACCTTGAAATATTCAAAGCTCGTTAATTCCAAAGTAACTGATCAGCTATTTATAGGGCTTGTTCTCTTCTTCTTCACCCAAGAGAGTGATCTTATTTCACAAATTTTATGGCGTTTGTTCGTATTTGGGTTAGCATCACTTGGGTCTGGTTCTGTGAGGGCCTCCTTTGCCAATTTTTGGCTAAAAAGGGGGAGAAAGAGTGTGTGAAATAGGTTATGCAGATGCAGATGCTCTGTTAGGAACCTGCAGTTCCAATAGTTTGCAAAAAGAGAGTGTCATTTCCTTGAGTTGGTGTTGAGTTCTGATTGTGACTTGTGTCCTGAGTTATGAACACAGTTGTGACTTGTGTTCTGAGTTACCTGGGTTGATAGATTGGTACTTCTTAAGTTTTATCTTATGCCACAGGTTGACTGGGGGCGTCTGATCAAGAAAAGTGTGCAGAAATCTCTTATGCCACCATTGGTCTCTTGTGTGAAGACAGACGTTTCTTTTCTGGAGGAGTCTTCTACAATTATCCAGGTCTGAGCTGGAAGGAAAAAGAAATGTGTGGGATTAAGGGGGAGTCAGAAATCTTCTTCCTCATGTACACCAAATATCTTCTTTCTCATGTGCATAACTTCGGGACTTTCTACTTCTTACCTCCTGATGTGCTGCCTGAAGTAATTGTGCTGTGGTGCTCGAAGGTGATGTTATGGAGCTCATAGAAATGTGCTGCCAAAAGAGTTGTCAAACATGATGTCCTAACATCATTCAAGTATTCCCTAGAAGCTGATTTTCCAGGATTGCTGTTCACAGTAGCTACTGATGGTTACTGTTAGGATCAGTAGTTGCTGATGACTACTGACAATAGTATAAGGTTGTACTTATTGCTGTAATCTGAGTTGTAATGTTTATATATTTGTTTTAGCCAAAATTTACCAAAGGGGGAGAATGTTAGTTCTTTAAGTTTTGGGGGTTGGCATTAATTTTGTAAAACAAATATCAACAGCAACATGTTAGATAGGATAGCCTATCTTGCTAAAGAAGAACAGCTTGAGCAAGAAGTCCTAGTATGCAATGGAACATGTTGAGCTGAAAAGATTTTTACATCTGCTACAACATGTCGTATCAAGATGTCCCAAGCAGGTCCATTCGACATCGCGCCAGAACTGAAGTGGTTTGTTAATTCTGTTAGGTTTTAACTGATGCAGAATATTCTGGAATATTATGCAATCATGAGGCGCTGATTTACAGGTCTGAAGATTCAAGAGGGAGAGAAAATATTGAAGAACTGACACTTTCTAAATATGGAGATATTTTAGGAAGTTAATGATTTGATTGAAGACCTGATTTTTAGCAGAAAGTTCTGCATTATTTGTAGCAGCTTATTTGTTGCGTTTTTGAAGGCCCAAATCCAGTTGGGAGTAGGTTATATATAGATGTTTTGTAACCTAGTTTTGTAACGCAACCAAAGATGTAAAAGTTCTAGTATTAGGGTTGGTTCCTGTACCACTCGACATGTGAGTTGGACAGTTTGTAAGTGTGATCCTCGAAGCTGTTAAGTAAGAGGAGTATTGTTCTTGGAGGAAGCTTTTAAGTAACTCTTGGAAGGGTGTCTTCCTTGTTGAACTATTGTATAGGTAAAGAGCCGTTGATGCAGTGGCGGATTGTCGACTGCTAGACATCATTGCGATGATTGGGAGTGAGAAGGGTTTCTCATATCTAGAGAGGATCTAGGTAGAAGGGTCATTAGGTAGTGATTGAGTGATAAGCTGTAAACGGAGAGTTTAGCTTTGAATTGATACTGCTGATAGTGGACTTCATCCCTGGCTTGGTAGCCCCCAGAGTAGGTGTGTTCAACCGAACTGGGTTAACAATTTTGTTTCTTGTTGTTTTCTTTTCAGTACCATGATTGTTGCAATATACCTTGCCCTTTGTGATCATGTCAGACCAGATGTCGAACGACATGTTCTAGGACATCTGAATTCTGCACATGTACCAGAATTTCAGGTGCTAACAGAGAAACTGTGATTAACCAAAAAGAAATGAGTGATTAACCAAGAGAAGGTGATTAACTCGAAGGGGCCTCGGTATTTTAACAGACATGTTGTGGTTAACTGACAAAGAATGGGTGATTAACCAAGAGAAGGTGATTAACTCAAGAGGAAACTCAGTATGTTAACAGATAGACTGTGGTTAACTGAGAAGGAGTGCAAATTGGTGTTTTAACTGACAGGCAGTGGTTAACCAAACGAAGGGAGAAAAACCAAGAGAAAGTTGCGAACTCCGCAAGAGTTTCAGTGTTTAATAGGAAGACTGTGTTCACCCGAAGGAAAACTAATTGAGACTTTTCTAGGGAATCAAAAGACGATGATTGACCACAAGAAAAGGACAATGAGGCAAGAGATGGGTGTTAACCCAAGAGATAATGATCTTTAACCAAAAGAATGATGATTGATCAAAAGGGAGATAGAAAGAGGCAAGAGTGATCATGGATCGACTCAACTGGGAAAGGAAATTCACTACCGCCTGGAGCTAGAGATGACCAAGCAAGGCACAGGGTCATTCATCCCCTACCTGAAGTGGTCAGAATGAGAGTAGGAATTCTCCATTCTCATTCCTTCTCTAACACCCTGCAGAAGTTGAAACCGACAGCATAACAACTCCAAATTGTACAGTGCTCCAGTGTCGTGCGAAACTCCGACTCCGCGGGGAGGGAAGAGAGAGAGAAAGAAAGCATGTCAAACAAGTTTGAAAAACACCAAAATTGGCACTCTGTTATAGTGGTAATCGATTACCCTAAGCAGGTAATCGGTTACTTGCTTGAAAAATAGTAAATCTGGTGAAAATTGTGCAGACTAATTGGTTACTCTTATTGAGTAATCGATTACTTGGTTGAAAAAAGCAGCATTAGTGTAAGTTTATGCAGAGTAATCGGTTACTCTCTTTGAGTAGTCGATTGCCACTGTAACAGTGGCAAAAATAGCTTTTCAAAAAGCACTTTGAGCACCTAAATCACTTGTCCAAACTACCACATGCTAGGGTATGAATTTGTACACAAAAATCAAGCTTAACAACAGCAAATAAACAACAATGGAATCAATTAACTCATCAAGATGATGGATCAAATAATGGCATAATTGTAGCGGCAAAATCGTGAGTGTAAGCTATTGATTAACTTAACTCGAAAAGCAAGAGTCGCCACCGCACTTTTATTTTATCCAAGAAGGAAAGGAAAAAAGAGCGAACAAAACCTACACAAGCTCTACAACAAGAACAAGTGAAGAGACTAGGTAAGGGGGGTTGGTTATGCAATGTGAAGAGACTATAGGAACCCTTTGAAATATCTACGCTTTTGGTCTGAAAAAGTTTGCTTGAAAATAGATTGAGGAGATGAGAAGAGAAATTGTTTTTATGATTTTTGTGTTTGGAGAGACTTGTCGCCTCATGCCTACGTACCCACGATGTGCAATGTAGGATCAAAACCTCGTCGTTCGTGGTATAAAGAATGATATTTGTTTGTTTTGGTTGATTTTAAAATGTAAATACAAGTCGTCATTTCCAAGCGAATAACTCCGCTTAAAGAAATGAATCATGTCTAAACTTATGAAAAAGTTTTAAAAGAGAAAAGTGCACGAGGGCACAAAAAGAGTTTGAATGAGTTTGGTGTTTTTTAAAGTCTTTTGAAAAGGGTGTCAACATGCTTATGTAGTTTAACATTTGTTAAGAAATGAAAAGAAGAGAGTAAAATCACTTGAAAAAGTCAAGGTTTGATTATGAAAGAGGTGATAGTTTGAAATCAAGAAGATTTTGAAAAAGGGAGAAAGTTTTGAAAATTGAAGAATGGGTGGATAAGAAGTGACTATCCTAAAGCATAAAGAAAAAGCTAAGGATAAAAATAGCCTAACCACACAAGCAAGCTTCATAGTCTTCGAACCTTAATTCCAAAGCAAAGGGAGAAAGGTCCTAAGTCTAAGTCCAAGGTTCCAAGAATTGCATTGGATGTCCAAGGTCTAGGTGCAAAACTCCATGTTTATTACAAAGGATAATAACCATAGTCCAAGATTAGAAGCACAAGTTTTTTAGAGGTTTTAGCCTTTATTAATGTTTTTGGTCCAAGTGGACAAAGAGAAAAAGGCATAAGCATAAACATGTGTCCAACGGAAAAAGGAAAAATTGCGGAAGCATAAACATGATATGAAATGATAATAATGGAGTATAAAAGTAAAAGAAAGATAGGGAGCGAGAAGGAATTGTAAAAGTAAAAGTCAGAAGTTAGTGATTAGTTATTAGTTGTTAGAGTAAGTGATCAATAATAATTGAATAATTGCACTTAGGCCAAGGTTAATGAGAACTCATTAGAGGATTGATAAGACCAACGCCTCCTAACAACAAGTCTCATAAGTGTTGAACCAAAAGACAAATAATCAATAATTTTTTATTGTTTTCCGATAAGGGACATATGTTGCGCTATGTTAAGCAATCGCCGAGTAATTTACTGAGTAATTACCCTACAATGAGGCCGGTCAATAGCTCTTTGTGCTAATGCATGCTAGATGAACAATATGTAAATCGTCATCCGGAAGTAATACCGCACGAAAAGAAAAATGTTAACGATCTAGTCTTGATCAAAATTCAACAAAGGAATTTCAAGATCCATTAGACTTTCATCGATCAAAATAAAAGAAGAAAGAGATGAAGAGAAAGATGGATCTAACAAGTTATGATCCATCAACAACTAACAAAAAAACAAAGAAATAGAATCAAAAATATTTTTTATGAGTTTTTCAAGAAATGTTTAAAAACAAAATCAAAATAAAGAGATTCAAATTAATAGTAAGTCAAAGATCTAAAATGAAAAGGATTAAGAAATATATAAAAAAAAAAAAAGAAATTAAAGAAAATCCTTTAAAAAAATAAAAGAAAAAGAGGTTTTGTTAGAAAAAATGGTGGTGTGATGATAGTAAACGGGCCAAGCCCAATGTCTTAACATTAAAATATTTTTAAAGTTAAAAAATAAAATAAAAAGAAAATAAAAAAAGAGAAGAATAAGAATGGGATTCATCATCTTCTTCTCACTCGTACGCACTGTTCACGGGAAAGGGGGAAGAACATGGCGAGTTCGTCACGGCGGAGCGGAGTCGTCGGATTCTTACACAAATTCGAACGAAAATCGAAGCTACACTTGAATCTAAACTCTGTTTTGAGAATCATTCAATGATATGAGCGAGAAAACCATCAACTACCTTCAAAAAATCAGGTGAAAACAAATTTAATTCTTCTTCTTCTTCTCGAAATTCACACGTTGTTATTGTTTGGTGAGATTATTGCAAAGTGTTGCGATTATTGTGAGAAGTTGTTGATGAACTTGTTGAAGGTGTGCGTTGAATGGAGTAACAAGGTTATGCAGTGAAACTTGAAGAAATGTGTATTGGTTTTTTTTTGAAGCTGAAGATTTATTGAAGGTTGAAGCAATTTTCTTGTGAATTTTTCTGAAGGTTTTAGTTATTGAATAAGGTTGAAGGAAGAATTGCAGAGAGTTTGGAATTGATGGATTAATGGAGGTTGAAGCTTTGAGGTTTGATTTTGGCAGGGGGAGTTTGGCTCTTCAAGCTTGATGAGATTGTGAATTGAAGCTCTTATTTATAGATGAAATGGTGAGTGGTGTGTGATTCATGATCTGCCGTTATTTTCATTTTTCACTGGGTTTTGAGCGATGTGAATTGCGTGACTTATTTCTGAACCTTTTTTGATGTCATTTGCAGTGGTTTGTCCGTTTGAATTGGATTGCTGCGTTTTACTTTTGAAACTGATGTACTGTTGCGTTTCACGTCATGTTGAACTGCGTTTTGTTTGTAGTGTACCGTGTTTCAATTTTTGAACTTTTGATGTGCAGTTGGCTCAATTTGTGAAGCTGGTTTTGATGAGTAGCAGCTTGTGTTGGCTCGCGTAGTGTGTGAGGGTTTCATTTGAAAATGGCTTGGCAGCTTATATTGTTTCACTTTGCAGCTTTAAAAGCATGGCTTGTGTTTTGTTAATTTGTATTGAGCAGGTCATTTTGATGTTCCCGTCGTGAAGTTTGGCATGATGACGGCTTGGCTGTGCGTGTGGAAACAGCAGCGTGAAACTCATGTGGCTTGGAGGCTTATTTTCACGGCTTGAAAAGTTCTTATGTGTAGCTTGGTACGCCTGTAGGTTATTGTCTGAAGAAGGCTCACGTGGGGGACGGTTTCATGAAGCAGCTGCAAATGGGTGGAATTAATGACATGAATCTTTCTTTTATTTTTTCTTGGCAATTGCTTTCTCTTTTTTTTTTTTATTTAAAATAACACATGGGCTTAGTGACTATTGTGTTGGATGGGCTTTGTAGTATATTATATTGTTTTTTGTAATATTTGGTAATAAATATGAATAGAATAAATGGTAATGGATATTAAAAATAATTTGGACATTAGAAGTTGGATATGTAAATGGATAATTATTTTTGCAAATGAACATGAATGGATGATTGAATATGGTTTAAAAATGGATATCTATAAAATATGGATATATGGAGAAAATGGGAATGGATAAAAAAATGGAAATTGGAAAGAATAGATCTCAAATGGATATGAAAAATTGAATATGGATCTATGGATAAGAAAATGGTTTAGAAATTGGTTTAAAAAAGAAAAATGGTTTTAAAAAAAGGATAATAGAAATGGTTTGAATGGATAGCCAAAATGGAAATGGATATGGATCATGGATGGAAAATAGATAACCAAATTTTTATTTCACAAGCCTTTGTAAAGTGCACACAGCTACCACTGAACAAACCACAACTGAACAACGGCCATTTGAATCTGTTTGAACTTTTCTACAATTCTCTGACTCTCTGATAATTAAGTTCTGAATCACTTTGAACAATTCCTGGGAAAATAAATCCACAGAGGAACACAGTCTGGACTGATGAACTCAGGTGCACTGATGAATATCACCACACAACAACTTGACAGTCACTGCTTTGAGGAATACTCCATTGAAACAGATAACTTGCACTTGGAAAAAATGCTTGATAGTTTGACCAAGATTAGGTGAAACATCCATCTGAACTGAATCATAGCTGAATAACCACACTCGATCTGAAATTGCTTCAATGTCTTTGACAAACCTGCAAAACCTAAACACACAGAGAGAGAAGAACAAACAAACTGCAACATATTTTTTGATATTTTGGTTAGAGGTTAGTAAACACAGTCAAATATAAAGCAGGTAAGAATAATACACAGATACTCGGGAAAAACAAAGATTGTGATCTTGTTTGTGGTATGAAATGCAAATGAAATGTGTGAAATCTTAGGGGTAAAAATTAGGGTTCAACAATAATCAATTCACACACAAAAAGCATTGAAACGACATCGCGAATGATATGAAAACGTTTGAAACAGTAAAATGCGCAAAGAAAGACCAACCTACAAGGCTGAGATGTGCCTTGGATGTTGTTGCAAATGATTCTTGATAAAGATAATCAGAGAAAACCAGAGGAATCTTCAATTGTGGCCGAATCGTACCGAAACCAAGCAAGTTGCGACGAAACTCCGAAATACGACTTCGAACCGTAGAATCTTGCAAAAGTTGTGACCCAAGGAATGGGTGTGGAACCAAGCAAAAGTTGTGACCCAAAGGGGTGTTGGTATTGACTGAACAAACAGCACTTGACCAACGAAAGGGTATTTGAACCAAAAGAAGGTCGCTAACCGCTGGGAATTCGGTGCTAACAAAGAAACTGTGATTAACCGAAAAGAAATGAGTGATTAACCAAGATAAGGTGATTAACTCGAAGTGGTTCAGTATTGTAGCCGAATCGTGCCGAAACCGAGCAAGTTGCAACGAAACTCTGAAATACGACTTCGAACTGTAGAATCTTGAAGTAAACACTTGAGATGAACCCTAAAGCTAATAAAACTCCAGAAAATCAAGTATAATTGCAAGGTGTTAAAGTTTAAGCTCAAGAAATAATCACTTCCAATGTGAAAGTGATTAATCTTCAATGGTGAAGAGCTATAATGAGGTTTGGGAAGAAAATGGAGATGAAGATGAAGAAGTTGCAGAAAAATTCAGAGAGAATGTGAGAGAATTGAGAGTGAAGTGTGAGAAATGTGTGAAATGGTTGAGGGTTCTTGTAAAGTGATTGAAGGTTTGTTTAGATAGAGTTTTGGTTTGGAGTTGATAGGTTTGGAATGTACTTTAGACTTAGCTTTGGAGCTAGGTTGGGAGTTAGTTACACTTGACTCACCGAGTCAGCGGTTAACTCAGTTAGTTAGGTAGTTAACTCGGTGGAGCAATCCCAATGTAAATCCACATCAATGGCTCACATACTTGGAAATTAAGGAACATGGTGCACTTAATTTAAAGTGATGTACTGGAATAAATGTAAGTGAAGTGTCTTGAATGGTCTTGAACTGTCTAGAATGTTCCACACAATGCTAGAACCATGTAGAATCCAAGAACAAAGAGATTGTATGAGTTGATGTCCCAAAAATACAGCAGAATTTACAACCCTGTCCAGAGTAATCGATTACCCTGATTAAGTAATCGGTTACTCTAGGTAAAATTTGTCCAAATTGCTTAGGAGCAAGTGTTGAATCCCTGGTTTCGATTTTCCACCTCTTGCTTTGATGAGTAATCATGGAAACCATTATTTTGTGCTTGTTTTGAGGATGTGATGACCTTGTGAGGATGCAATTAATCGGGCTAAAAAACCTGAATATTCCTGCAACCAAAAAAACACAGAGAAAAAGTGTGAATGCGTATGCCAACGATGAGAATGCACATGCTTATGCAAAAGGCAAAATAGGAGGTCAAATTTCGGGTTATGACAGCTGCCCCTATTTAATCCTCTAGGACCTGAATGTTTGAATTACGCCAGCTTTTCGATGATTTGAGATAGAAGAGGATTAAATAAAAGAGTAGCTCGAAAATTTGGTCGACGGCGGAAAAAAGAGAGGTGCAAGTGTAGAGAGCTAAAAAGAAGTTTGGCTGAATATCTGCTGGGGAGATGAATCAGTCAAAAAGAAAGGGAGTATGCTCGATGCATATGCTATGTATGTGTTGTTCTACATGATGCTTGATATCACGTAATGCAAGAATGCGAGTTAAGGTAATGTGCAGCACTTAATTATAGATTGTAGCAAAATAAACTCGACATCCTCGGCTGGGTAGATGACCCACAGATGAAGACGGCTCCTAATGGAGAAAAAAAAATTCCACAAAGGGTGACAACTCTGCTGGGGAAGAAATCGAGAAATATCATATTTCTAGATTATCACCGTTGACATTGCTGGGGATGAGAGAATCAGGTCGATCTTCACGCCATGACTGACTCTGGCTAGGGAATTACCAAGGTCCGAATGATCCTCTCTGCTTGGGGAGAACGAAATGTATTGCCACTAGGAAGTGACGGTTTTGATATGTTGGGAATAACACCCGACCCTTGCTGGGGAAAAGAAAAATTGTGTTTCTTCTCGTGGCAAATCATGACAGCTTTACTAGGGGCATTACGGATCCGCTGGAGAAATGGAAGGTAAACAACCTTTCCGAAGAGGCATAGTGGCGCTTGCTGGGGAAATGATGGATCTGTTGGGGAAATGGCCACATCTTCAAAGAACCATCATAGTGTTGGTCGGGCATTAGGCTTGCCGATGGATATGACCGATTATCCTGTAGGAATTACCCGTAAAATATGCAATGCATAATGTTTTCTTCATTGATTTAGCTTTTTATTGTTCTCAACGCTTTATAGTATTATGTGATCCCAAATAATCATTTATTTTGCAAACAAAATACTGAAAAGAAAACAATTGAGAAATCAAATGATGAACTTTTATTGAAATGTGAGAACATGTACATAAAATGTGTACAAGGATGCAAAAATCCTTGATGAGGAAATTTTCAATATAATTGAAAACGAATGTAAATGGCAAAGGGAAATCATGTTTTGCATTGATTACAACATTGGGTACCATCCATTGTAAGTCTAGTTTTCAACGCCTTGCACCGGCTGATGATGATTTGACTGCTCTGTTACTGTCTAAAATCCCGCCATGACGAAGAGAGACTCAAGTGTTCACAGTTAAATGCATTTATCCCTAATTTTTGCCTGGACATTTTTCTATTTTTTTCGTCCACCGGGATACCCATTTTTGCCTAAGTCGCCTTTTTGGGTTTTCAACTTAGCGGACTATTTTTTTTTTATCGTCCCTAACATCTGCATGGATATTTCTTTTTTTTGGTCCATCGGGACGCCTATTTTTGCCTAGATTGTCCTTGCGGATATCAATCTAGCGGGCTCTTTATCCATTTTTTTAGGCATAATATTTTTTTATTGTATCGGAGTTCACGGGCGATGGTAACTCCTCCCCATCGTGGTGAGGATTAGGGCTTCACCTGAGAAGGCCTTCCTGACAACAAATGGTCCTTCGTAATTGGGAGTCCACTTGCCGCGTGGATCCGAGTGAACAGGTGAATATCTCTTGAGCACGAGTTCGCCTTCTTGGAATGCTCGAGGGAGAACTTTTTTGTCAAAATCTAGCTTGAGGCGTCTCTGATACAATTAACCATGATAAATGGCTGTAAGGTGCTTCTCTTCGATGAGATTAAGCTGGTCATATCTGAATTAGACTCATTCAGCTTCATCAAGATCTGCTTCCATGATGACTCTAAGCGAAGGGATCTCGATTTTAATGAGTAGAACGGCCTTCATACCATACACAAGCGAATACGGAGTTGCCCCAATAGAAGTACGGACTAAAGTTCTGTAGCCTTGTAGTGCAAATGGAAGCATTTCATGCCAATCTTTGTATGTCTTGACCATTTTCTGGACAATTCTCTTGATGTTTTTGTTTGCTGCTTTGACAACACCATTCATCTTGGGCCGATATGGTGAAGAGTTGTGGTGCTCGATCTTGAATTCTTGACACAACTCCTCCCTCATCTTGTTGTTTAGGTTGCTTGTATTATCAGTGATAATGTTGCTAGGAATTCCATTGCGACAGATTATCTCTTTCTTGATAAATCTGGCAACCACTTGGCGTGTACATTTGCGTAAGAAGCGACTTCAACTCACTTAGTAAAGTAACCGATAGCAACTAGAATAAATCGATAACAATTGGAAGCCTTCAGTTCGATCATTCCAATCATATCTATACCCACATAGAGAATGGCCAGGGCGAAGTCAAAACATTCAATGGAGTTGGAGGCACATGGATATTGTCTCCATAGATTAGGCACTTGTGACATCTTTTGGCAAATTTGTAACAATCTACCTCCATTGTTGTCCAATAATACCCAGCTCGAAGGATCTTTTTGGCCATGGCAGGACCTTTAGCATGTACACCCTCGTAACCCTCATGTATGGACCTTATGATCGTGCTTGCTTAATGTCTATCCACGCATCTGAGCAACACGGAAGGGAAGGTGAAAACCCGTTAAAGAGATGAGTGAAGGTGCGAGAAAAACACAAGAAAGAGGGGTTTGAATTGTGTATTTACTCTTTTTGTAACTTTTCGCATATTGTTAATTTGACGCTCAAGAACCTTCAATGTTCGTTGAGAGATTCCAATCTATTAACTATAGAGTATGAGAACCGTATAGGTTCTGATCATAAAATACGATACTCAGAACTTGCAGTGCGGAAGCTTATCAGAGATAGGCTGCAAGGTTATGACTTTGCTTAATATGAGGTTCTGATATTCAATGCAGAAACATAAATAGAGATACTAAGCAAGAGAGTAAAGGACACATGATATATCCTGGTTCACCATGCAGGCTAATCCAGTCCACCCTCCTCAGGTGATTTCTCCTTGAACACAAAGACTTAATCCACTATAATCAAATCATGATTACACTTGCATGGGCCATGCCGGTGACTAACAACTTGCACAGCCACACTGTGACTAACACCACAATGAACCGTTCAAGGATTCAATTTAATGAATATAACGAACATTGACCTGCAGGTTCCAATCTCTTCAAGATCTACTGTTAGGCTTTCACAGCTAGACGTTCAGGGATTCAACTTAATGAATATCATGCTACTGACCCTATTTCAGGATTTTACACAATGACACCCAGCCATTTTCATCTCAAGTATCTGATCACCACGTGATCTACTCAAGGGCTTCAACTCACAGCTGAACCGTTCAGGGATTCAACTTAATGAATGTAACATTCACTTGAGGAGTCTTAATTCATTTAGTTGAATTGGCAAACTGGAGATTACAAATTGTGCTTCTTAATAAGCAAGTTTCTCCTAAGTTTAAGTACAAAGAACACACACATGTGTTCAAGCAAGTTTTGAGCAATCAGCTCCTTGCTTTCCTAAGAAACTACAAAGATGTATTTAGATATTACAATTATTGACATCTTCTAGGTCTTCTTCTTCTTTGTCTTCTGGTTGAGCAAGCTTTGAGCAGCAACTCCTTGCTTCAGATCTTCAATGTAGTCTTGACAAGAAGGTAGGTTGATGACTTGACAGATCTTCAATGTTGTCTTCTTCATCAACAGCTTCTGTTTGATGGTTGTTGTTGTGTTGATTTGTCTTCTTAAGTTTCAACAACAATCGCCATTGGTGAAATAATGATAGCTCTGAATATGTTAAGTGTTACAACGAGAACTCGTCGTTGTTGCTATCTTCACAATGACTTGGTCAATTTTGTAGATGAACATTCAGTTCGTGATTCTACAAGTGATCGACACATCAGAAGAAAAAACTCTTTCCATTAAATAGCCAGTAGAAATATAGCCGTTAGAGAATATTGTTGGCTGTTTGGAAAGGAGACGTTGTGATATAATGAGTTGTACTGACACGTCTTCTTTTTGCAGAGGAGGAAGTGACCAGACATCTTTTCTTGGGAAGTGTGTACATTTAACTCACAACGGTAATATTTAGACTTTGAAACTTCAGTGGCTTATGATGTTAATTTGATGAAGCATGAGTGGAGTCTTTATAGAAGAATATATGATGCTTCAAGTCTTCCATTGATTGAAGAAGTCCATTAGGAATCAGTCTTCATAACTTCAGCACTTGGTCTTTAAGAACGTTATCCTTTTTCTGCTTTAAGTCTTCCGAATCTTCAGAGCCTGTCTTCAGTGTCTTCAGAACTTCTTGTTTGAAACCTTGATCTTCAGAACTCGTCAGTCTTCATATTCTTTCTGCACTTGGTCTTCAGCGCCTTCAGCCATCAGAACTTCAAGTCATAGGAGTCTTCAAAACTTCGGTTCTTTCTGAGTGTACTTCTTCAGAAGCTTCGCTGTCTTCAGAATCTCAATCACTTTCAGAGAGCGTCCACAAGAGCATTGCAATAACAATCTTGGCATCCTTGGATCTGACTGATCATGAATAGATAAACAAGCGTTCTTACTTCTCGCAACTTTAGTCACACATAGTAACTTCTCATATATATATATATATATATATATATATATATATATATATTCAATCATAGTACATCTTGCTGGTGTATGTTGGTTCTGATGTCTTTAGTTCTTATGATCTGCACACAACACACGTTAGTCCATAAAATGGTTCTTTCACAAATACTCATTGTTATCATCAAAACATAGATTAACTTGTAGAGACAATTTTTGCTCTCACAATCTCCCCCTTTTTGATGATGACAAAACCAAGTATTTTGATTGAACATTTTATACAAGGTAATCACCAAAGCAAACAAATTCAGAGTATGGAACAACAGCACCCCCTGAATGAGTTATCCTCAAAGCTTTATCTGAGATCATCTAGGATTTTATATAATCCAAAGATATACAGAGTAACAACTTGAGTTGCTAGAACAGAAATAGAAAAGTGTTACTTCTCTATCTTATCTTTAGGAAAACAAAGAGTCTTTAGCATCTGGACTAGTTCAACAGAACTTCCATCTTCAGGTCTTCAGAACTCAGTTTCCTTTGTTGTCATATCAGAGCTTGTTATCTTTAGAGTCGTCTGAAGCATTTCTACTTTTTAGTAGATTCAATTGAGCTCAGAATTAGAGCAGTTCTTTGACTGATAAACATAGCTTCGCTGTATATCAGAAACTGTCTTTTGAGACACTCCCCCTGAGTTTTAGGCTATATGAAGATTTTAGATTTTGCATTTTAATCTTCTGGGTAGTCTCCCCCTAATTTCCATAAGTCAGATATTGGGATCTTTCAGAATCGAAATTCAGAGTTTCTAAATTTAATCACCAGTGTTGATCATGACTTTTCAGAGTTTGACTTTGAACACAGGTTTATTTCAGACCTTGTTATTGTCACAACTCAGTTGAATTATCAAAGCTTGATTTTTTGATCAGATACCAAATGAAGGTTAAAACTTGTGATCAATCAACGCTTGATTCTGAATCTGGTACATCTTGTTTTAGTCGGATGTAAAAATGATGCGCTGACTCTTATACCAGAGTTTGTTGATTTTGATGTTGAAGGAGTTCTTTTGATATTACTTTAAAGAGTATTTCCTTTGTGTGCTGATAGGATACCAATGAAGGTACTTTGACAGTAATCCACAGCTTTGCTTTGGTTGAGAGTCTGATACTAATCTTTGTGTACTGAATCTGATTTCCAATTGATGGTTTAGTCTGATACCAAATCATCTTTATTTCAAATGGTTCCTGATAAACATCAAAATGGTTTCTTGCTTGGATCTTTAATCCGAATCTTCAGACAGTTCTTGACTTCTGATTTGCACAGATCTTCTGAGTGAGCATCTTGAAATGTAGACTTTGCCTTGACTGCTTTCAGAGTTTTCTTTCTGATTCTGGTTCTTCTTAGACAGCTTTTATTCTATGATCGTAGTTCTTCTTCTTATCCTGTCTTTAGAATGCCTAGTGAACTTGTTTAGAGTTCCTTGGATAACATCAAACAACAAACGTTAGTAGTAACGCATTTTATAAGAGTACTTTGTTTGAGTTCTGCATTCTTTCAGATTTCTTTCAGATATCCTTCTGTCAATCAAAATTAATCAATAGATTTCTCCCCCTTTTTGACATCATCAAAAAGTGTCAGGGCATATGAGCAATTTAAGCATAGAATCATTTATATTCAGCTATAGAGTCACAGAGTCATTTAAACATTTAGAAGCATTTAGACTCATTTTAGGGATACACATCTATACTCAATATGTATTTAATTGAAGGTTAATAGATGTAAAGTGAACGTCTCAGATTATTATGAATTTTATGTTGGTGTAGAACACAGAAGACATCATATTTTCATTGATTGTGAGAGATGTGAAACCAATAAGAAGCTCATTAAACAGGCTAATTGTAGTCAAACATAGATTAGATAAGGATTTAAACACAAACATATAGATACAGATTTGGATTCGACAAAAACAGGTTCTTATAAGAGAAAAACTTTTAGAGTTACGTATTTCCGTGTTATGAAGGATTGAGATGTTCCTTACTAGTTTATTAGTCGAACGACTGTATGCGTATTTCAAGAGAGTTGAACAGCTGAGAAATTTCTAGTAAGAAATAGGGAAGTAGCCTTTTGTACACGATTTCCTAGATGGGATAAATTAATGAGTTTCTTTTAATTTAGCCATTTTGATTTCTAATACTGGTTAAATTATCTAAGAGACAAATAAGACATTTTTATTAATTCAATGGTGATTGTACATAACGAATTAAAGACAAAACATAGCAACTGCTAAATGAACATCACCACCTTAATCATCAGAATCCTCAACACTGTTCATAGTTTCACAACTGATTTCGACATGAGAAGTACGAGGTTCAAGCCTGATAATTAAATCCCAGGCCTTTTCTTGTAGAAGTATTTCTGAAATTATTCTTCTGTATGGGATGAAAGCCTGTACTTTGTTTCTCGAGATTTTGATAGAATGTTTCATATGATTAAAAATGGTTTTAGGGAGATCTATTGTAACAAGATGTGTTAGAAGAAAGATAAGGATTCTGTCGTTGTGCGTTAGGATGTTCTCAGGAGTCATATGAGGACGAAGGTTGGTCAGAGAAAATTTGAATCATGCTTTTGGAAAGGGGAGAAGCCTCTCAGAGTTGTTTGGTTCGTAAGGTACTGAGTCGTCAAATAAGATTTTGCACTGATCCACCAGGCTTAGATTTGATTGATAGTCATCAATCATAACTCTGGAGGAGATGCAACCAGTGATTTTCTCTATCGAGGAGATAGAGACAACAATGGGTTGAAGGTAGACTTCCGACCAGATGGTTTTTCCATCGTTACTAATTCTGGAAAATTTCCAGAACTCTTTAACTAGGTTTGGATAGATGGGACCATATAGGAGAGCGTAATAGCCTTGCCAAGATTGGGCTTGCATGCTTCTGAGTATCTCCAAACCATTGTCTCCGGGATGGGCAAGGTTGAGTTTCTTTTCGGGAATAAGGTGTAGATTTTCTTTGTTTCCAAGGAAGGTTGGTCCAATCCTTTGAGAGTTCATTGTTCTTAGTGAGTTTAGAATTTTGTAATTGAGAGTTAAGAGACGGAGAAAGGAATCCTACCTTTTATGGGTGAGTTAGGATGGAGTGTGATGATTGCTTTTGGGGATAGGATTTGATTTGTTATTTCCTAGATATTTAAATTTTGGGTATATGGAGAGATGTAGACGCGTGTAGCTACAGAGACAAGTTAGTTGTTTATTTATTCGAAAGGATACTAGAATTAATGATGGCTTTTTGGTGAGTGGTCAATGAGTCGGGTACATTAATGATGATAATAAATTCGAATCGTAGAAAATCCTTAATGAATTAATATTCTTAAGTTTTAACTGTAAGATTCTAATAAAGCTTATTATCTATGTAACATTTTATTGTTCAAAGAGAGACTTTAATTAATGATTATAGAATTGACAATACGGTTTTCTAAAAAAAATTAAAGCATAGTCAGCATAGTTTCTCAAGTCACTAAAGACTTCACATTTTATCTTCAACAGACAGTTTTTTGGAAACTCATCAGGACCATCTTCTTCAATTCTTTCTTTGATCATGTCTATAATTCGATCTCTAAAGAAAATCTCAGATAATACTCTTCCATAAGGAATGTAGGATTTTGTGAGGTTTCGAGACTCAAGGATGGTTTTCCAAAGGCAATTGAAGATTGAGTGTGGGAGATTTATCCGAAAGTCATTCATTAGTAAATAAATGAACTTATGGTCGTGAAATCGAATTAGATTGTTGCTATCTATTCTGGAAGAAAGTTTGACAACATTAGTTTGTACCAGGCCTTGGGAGTAGGTAGGAGATTCTCAGGATTATAGGGTATGTATCTGGAAGATAGGTTGTGAAGGGATGCAAAATTTCTTGCAGGAAAGAAATTGTGTTTGTCAAAATTGACATGAATTCCAGCATCCTCACATCCAGTTGCAAGGATCACTGAGAATAGGTTGATGTCAATAGGGATTTCAAAAACATAGGAAGTGATGCAATTTCTTTCAACATCAAGATCGGCATGTTTCCAAAATTATTTGACCAGGTTTACATAGATAGGCTTTTCTAGCATCATGGAGTACCTAGTCCATTGTTGAGTATACAAAATATCTGCTATACTACATGCAGTGTCTCTTGAGAGTGAAGGAGTACTGAATGAGAATCGTTTCTCAGGAATAAGTTCAAGAAGATTTGGATTACCGAGAAAGGTTAGTGGAGGCATAATAGTGGATGGACAAAAAGACTTAGAGTTTTAGGGTTTTGAGTATAGGAGTATGAAAGGAAGACGTGACTTTATAGAGTAAGTGTGTAGATTGAATTGTGTCTAGTCTAGGGAAGATATAGGACAGTTCAAAAGATTTTAGTAAGATCTTAAGTTGTCAGAGATATGTTGTGGTTTCAATAGATTCGCAATTATTATTGTATTCTTTTGCGTGTAGTTTTTGTTAAAGGGTTTTCTTGTATTTAACAATTTCTTTCATCTATGCTTAACAGATTTTCTATTGGTTGAATATTTCCCTAAAGAAACATGTAAGGATTCCTAAATAATTACCTAGTAAAACATGTTATGACAAGTTTGAAAGAATTCTAATTAAGGTATCTCATGAGTTTAACAGATTATTAGTGAAGAGAAAAGTGTACCTTAGATTTTTCAGACTTAACTGAGTGCTTTTTGTCTTGACTTTGGTCTTCATTCTGATGAATTTTGAAATCTTCGTATTTTTATGTGAGTGCATTCTTCTGATCTTTTGATCAACTTCTTTCAGGCTTGGCTTGCTTCTGAGAGAAAGATGAAGGTTATGAGATTCTTCAAGATACACCTTAGGGCATCTTTTTGTGAAATCATTCCTTTCAGATTCCTGAAGCTTTGAGCATCTTTCTGATTCTGCCTATTTCCGAGTAAGCTGCAGATGTTTCTTGGGTTCTTCAAGATAAGCTTGTCTTCTGATTTCTGAAGAGAATATATTCTTGGAAAGTGATCCTAGTTGGATTATAGCTTTCTCTCTCTTTTCCTGTTCAACCTTGTCCTTTAGTTCTCTAGGTTACAATAACCGAGATTAGGACTTAGCATGATCAGAGTGACCATTTAAATTGAACTTACCTAATTACATGCAATCCTTTTTTATAAGGCGACACTCATATTGTCATACCCCAAATTTTTACCACTAAGATTTCCCATCATTGTGTAAATCATCATCACAATATGGGGGAACCATCTTATTTCATCAGTTTCCCCAAAGATGGGTGAGCATCCACTACAATCAAAATTAGGGTTTCAAGCTCTCTTAGAGCCTTAGACAAAGGGTCAATCAAGGAATGACATGATCTTCAACTTGTCTAAACCTCTAAAACATACACAAAGGATCAAAAAGGACTCCCACTCCAAGGATTAAGCACAAAGCTGCTCCCTTCTAGGTGGATCAAGCCTCAAGATCGACAGTGTCACCAAATTAGGGTTTTCGTCGACCAGGGCCTCCAGATGGAAAATTTTCATCTGGGCACAAGCCAATGATCCAAAACACAACCTAATATACTCCATGGAACCTCATGGACCCAATCATCAAGTCAATTTTTCCTTAGGGGTTGCATTCATAAAAAATAAGGAATTAGGGTTTCTTGACCTAATTCACCCCTAAGTTGACTTTTAGGGCAAATCATGAGCCAAGACCTCAAGAGAGGGTTTGAGGGTCTCTAATGAACTATATTGATCCATTTGGAACAATGGATTAATCCAAGAAGCTTGAGCAACAAGTCTCAGTTTCATCTGCACCACAATTAGGGTTTTAAGGAAAAAGTCAACTGTAACTTTGACTTTTGACCAAGACATGCTCCCAAACCCTAGGACATACCTCAATATACCCTATGACACCCATGGAACATGTCCATCAAGTTTTATTTAGGTCAAGGACGTGATTTCCTGAAGAATTGCACAGTTTGGAATTCATTTGATAAAAAGTCAACTTTGCACAAAAGTCAACTTTGACTTTTTGAGATTTTTCACCAAAATGGATTTTTAACCCTAAAATGATGTTAATGTGTGATTTGAATCATCATTCATCAAGAAAAATCAAGAAAATTTGGATAACTTGTAAAAGGGGTAACCATAAAAACTTAGAAAATTTTCTAAGTTAAAAATAAAGTGGCTAGGGTACCAACTTTGGAGGATCATAACTCCTAAACCACAAAGCCATTTTTCCTCATCCAAAGATGGATTTATAGCCCTCATTACCCTCTACAAAAACTTCAACTAGACCTAAGTCCAATTCATTAAGGATTTTGAGTTATGGAGTGATCAAGATGGCTGAAAAATGAAAACGTCACTTTTTCCAACACTTAGTGAAATTTTCACTAAGTCCAAATCTGTCTTCATTTTTTTCCAAATGTAGGGGGATTTTTCACTTGGATTTAAAAGAGATCAACACCAAACATGTTCAAACAGTTGTTGTATCATGTAAAGGCTTTCCAAAATGGCCAAGAACATTTCCAAATTCCATTTGGGCTATGAGTTATGACATTGGCAAGTTGCCTTGTTGAAATCTGTCAAGGCAAGGCAAAATTTGCATTTTTGCTCGATTTGCCAAAATCATCCAAATCCAAATGCTCCTATCCACTTGGACACATCTGAGGATTGAATCTAAAGGGGACAATCACTGAGCCAAGCCTCCAAAGTCTTTGGAACAAGAAATAGCATGTTGAACCTAGAATTGCCAAAATAGGGACAAGACTCCAAATTTGGATTGGAGCATTCAATGGAAGCATCAAGGTGGCATGGACTGAGCCATTTTCATTTGAATTTAGTCAAGACTTATCCAAGACCATGGGAACCAGCAGCCTGTGCCCTAACCTCTAGTCAATGGCTAGAGGAGACTTGAACTTCCATTGGCTAACATTGAACAAACCTACTCAGCAGTTGCCATTCACTATTCCTTGCAAAAAAACTTGCTCTACTATAAATAGAGCTCAATTGTGATCAGTTTAAGTACACCAAAGGCCTACAACACTTGCCTTTCTCAAAATATCTTTCTCTTGGCAAAAATGCCTTTCTTAGCAAGGTAGCTATCGGGTTTTGAGCTAGAGGGGAATTCCACTCAAACCAATCACTCACACACCTCACATACATCACATATGAGCTGATCAAACACTTAAACAACAACTGGAACACTGATTTCTCAGAATCACCAGTCAATTGCTCAAGGTTTTAACCAAAGTGCAGTTGAGATGCCATGAAGTGATCCAGCCAATTCCAATCAAGTCCAAGCATTCAAACACACTCCATAAGGTGTAGGGAAGCTATTCAGAGCATCACCACTCATCTGTAACACCTCCAAATCAAAAATCACATTGCACTTGCAGTCACGGCCTAGAGGTAAGCATATACTTGGTCATCTCTCAATCTATGCATATTTCCTCGCACAATAATTTGGCCATATGTTCATAATCATGCATAGAATGTTTCCCCTCAATTAATTGCATTGTTTGAATCATGTATCAAAAATCCTAGCCTTCATGCAGAAATTAGGGTTCTTGAGGATTTTTCGTGATTTCTTGTTATATGTTTAATTTAAATGAAATTAAATGCCATAGACATGATCATGAGGTTGAAACGAGTTGATTGGTATGTGGATTGCATGATATAATCAAGTATTCAGTGAGATTGGATAGAAAATGCAAATTTGGCCAAACCCAGAACACGCGCGTGTTCTTGGTGTGTTCTTGGCGCCATTTCTTTCAAATTCAAATATTTGAATTTTGTGATTTTATTTAATTGATTCAAAAATTAATTTCTCTCTGAGTTTTAATGATTTTGAGTTGATTCTTTTTTTTAATAATTCACAAAAATGTTAAAATATTTTATTTTCCCAAAAAATCCCAAAAATATTATTTATTTTATATAATTGATATTTTTGCAAAGAATTAATGTTTTAATTGTTTTTAACATTTAAAATATTTTTTCCACCTTGATTTTGCAACTTTTAATGCTTTCAAATTATTTTGTAGGTCAATACTTAATTTTTGAAGCATTAATCAAAGATCACAATTTGTTTTCCATATGTTAAACAATTTTGATCTTTTTAATTGAATTTTTATTCAATTAAATACACTTTTGAAAACAAATTAGGGTTTTTGGATTAATTCAACCCTCACAAATCATTTTCAAAACACTTTGGGCCTCTAATAGAGTGTAAGACCCAATCCTTTTTTGACCAAATCATTGTTGGGCCTCAGTACATTGTATAAGTCCAGTTACCGTCAAAAACCCGGCGCGATCGCCATTTCAAACGAAAAATCAACTGGGCCTACCCTCGAGTAGTAAGACCCATCTCTTTTTCTTTAAACCTTTTTGGGCCTCTTGAGAGAGTGTAAGACCCATCCCTTTGTACAAAAAACCATTCTTTGGGCCTCAGTCACTTGTATAAGTCCCTCTGTACAAAACAACAGTGCGCTCACTGTTAAAACCCTGGGCCTCTCCTTGAGCTGTAAGCCCCAAAATCTTTCTTCTTCAAAGCACTTTCTCCTTTGATTTTGAATATACTGTTGTTTTCAATCTTTCTTTGTTGAACAACTAACCAAACAGCATGGAAGCTCTACAACCGAGTAAGTGGTTATTGCTTTCATTTACCGCTTTCATATACATATAACTGTATTGTGGGGCTGTTTCACTGTAAGTCTTCTTTCATAAACTCATATCAACTATGTAATAATAGTATAGATATTTAGAGTTTCCCCGGAAACTACGTCTAGCATTAAGCCCGTTGAACACTCTTAGAAATAGTCTTAACTAGATCCCCATAGGATTACCAGACACAGTCTTCCCTCCTCTTGGGGTTAAACAATATGGAGACATGAAAGGCAGCATTCTCTGTGAACCCTTTCATAGACTATCACTCATAGAAGTTGTCAAAGAAACTCTATTCCCCAGAGATGATCTTTTCTCCGTGAATGGCATCTCTTGAGTTTCTTCCAAATTCTCGAACTTTCCTGGCTTGATCTATTCTCGGTGAATGGCATGTCTTGAACTTCTCGGGGCTTGGGGACCCACAGGCTTCTTAAAAGCACCTATCAAGAAACTCTTCTCCCCAGAGATGATCTTTTCTCCGTGAATGGCATCTCTTGAGTTTCTTCCAAATTCTTGAACTTTCCTGACTTGATCTATTCCTTGTGAATAGCTTGCCTTGAATTTCTCGGGGTTTGGGGACTCATCGGCTTCCTAAAAGCACCCTCGCCTCCTCTTGGGCTTAGTACAAGGACCCGTCGGCTTCTTAGAAGTATTCACAGCCTCCTCTTAGGCTTCGTATAATGATCTCTTCCTCCGGGAATGATAGCCTTCTCTTGGGCTTCGTACAAGGACCGATCGGCTTCTTAAAAGTTTCTAGCCTCCTCTTGGGCTTCGTACAAATTGTCCCGACAACCTCCTAAAGGTATAGGAATAGAACTTAGTCAGCTTCATAGAGCAGTCCTTTCAAAGAGTCTACTACTGTTTCTCAAAGCATAGTGCAAAAGATAAAACTCTAGACTTAGGCATGTCTAATCTCCTTGAGTCTCAAAGACATTCTTAAGCTCCCTTCCAAAAAATAGGAAGAAAACCCGTAAACTCGGACAGTCTCAATACCCTTCAGATTTCCCGCTTCCTTAAAGTATAGGAATAACCCGGATCCTTGAATCAAATCCATGAGTACAGTGTTACTCATATAAGAACTGATTTTCTCTTTAAAATCAGTATACTGGACCTGTCACTTAACTGAAACAGTAACCACAGCCTCCTCTTGGGCTTTGTACAATGATTCTCCCCAGCGGAGTCAAACAACGTTTAGCCTCTCTCTCAGGCTTTGTACGAGACACATAAGAGACTCCCTCGTTGAGTCAATCATCCCTTTCGCCTCCATCTCGGGCTTTATACGAGATACAAAAAGGTTCTTATTGAGCCAAACAAACAACAGCCTCCATCTCGGGCTTCGTACGAGATACAAAAAACTCTCTTGTTGAGTCAAATAGCCTCCATCTCGGGCTTTATACGAGATACCAAAAGACTCAATTGTTAAGTCAAAACCTTTTAGCCTCTCTCTCGGGCTTTGTACGAGACACATATCAGCCTCCTCTTAGGCTTTGTATAAGAAAACCACTGGCTAATCCAATTAACCTTTTAGCATCAAAAGTTGTGTCTCGTTCACAGTACACAAACATCAACAACTCCTTCCCCTTCATCTAATCGCTGTAAGCGGCAAGCCTCTGGATCATCTACATCCATGCCACTGTCCCTCTTTTAGCATGAGAAATTCCTAAGGAAAGATAGCATTGCTCTACATCTGAGTTAAAGTCTTCTCCTTTAGGTTAAAATCCCCTATAAACGAAATTATGGCATTGCCGGATCCGCGTATCCCGGTTAAAGTAATTCTCCTTTATAAAACAAATGTGACATACAGACCCCTTTAGAGATGACAAATTCTCTCTAAAGACAACACTTTTAGCTTCATATCTTGGGCTTTGAACAAGATACAAATAGACCCTTCAGCTTCACATCTTGGGCCTTGAACAAGATACAAATCACCTTTCGCTTCACGTCTTGGGCTTTGAACAAGACACCAAAAACACCCATTTCCTCCCATGGAATAGGAGGAACTACGAACGCTCTGATTTCCCTGTTTCGGTAAACGGGAATACGTAGGCATAAGGTTGAAAGAAAAATCTTAGCGAGCACACTAAACAAAAACCCAAAATCCCATACTCTTATGTATCTATCAAAAAGCATCATTCCTAACATCCTAATCCTTGTTCCCCGCCAGAAAATCCCAGAAAGAGAGAAAACAGTATTGGCGAAAATACAAATAACCAGTACAAGGGCCCCCCACATTGATAGCATTCGTAACCTAATAGACCGTTGTTTAAATTCAGTATGCAAGCAGAGTTAATTGGAGACATCTATTTCCCTTCCTTCATCAGCTTTAATAGGATAAAAAATGAATCGACCTGTAGTTAAGACTCAACCGCAGAGAGCGACCAGCGCTTAAGAACCGCATTCAAAATCGCTCGCTACAGAAAAATGGCGCCCACCGTGGGGCCCATCAAACTTTTTTCTCCTTTTCACCTCTTGTGTGAATACCACAGATTGGGGCTTCCGCCGGGGAACCCATTTTCTGTCAGGAACTTAGGATTCATAGCTTTAAAGGTCTAGGATGTTTAGGACAAATATATATACTGTTTTTCCTAATTGTTATACATGTTTATTTTTCTGCTAATGGGAACGCGTGTGATGCCGCCAGTGGAAAGATTGAGTATACACTTAAGATAAGTGATGGCGACGAGGTCGACCATCAACCTCAGTGGAGGCTGACCAATGCAACTCATTCTCTCACCTAGACAATGGGCCGATTGTGATGTCTGAGAAGCTGAGGAGCCAAACCCTTTTGAAGTGCGGAAACTATCGGGAATAGTTGTTACGTGATACTACCCTCATTTGAGGCTGGTGATCTATTCTCGGTGAATGTCACTTACTCTAAGATTGCTCTACAACTCGCTGGCGATCCGCTTGTTGTTTTGCTTTCCTGGGAGGAGCTGATGATAATGAGTACAGGTACAAAAATCACCCTAGTATAAACCTTTGGGGATGGGTAGAGCCTTGACTTCATGACAACGACCCTTTGACCCCATGTTTTTTCTATGTTTTTGTGTGCTGCATTCATGCATTCATTTAAAAACATTAAAACATTCAAAAAAATTTATCTTCAAGTCTCTCTGTTTTTCAAATTAAACTAAGACTGTGATTGCAAATATCATAGAAAGGGATTGCACTAATGGACTTCGGTAGAAGGAGAACTCATACGTATACCTTCAAGGTTCCAAAGTTAGAGGATTTGAGAAGGTTAGCGAGGATGATCACTAACCCTGAGGCTTTCAGAGCCAAGCACGGAGGTTTGCTACCACAATTAAGAGTCCATGTGATTGAGGGAATCATGGATACTCTCATTCAGTTTTACGATCTGGTTTATCACTGTTTCACATTTCCGGATTACCAGCTTGCACCCACGCTGGAGGAGTATTCTCATCTGATTGATCTACACATTACCGATCAAGCTCCATTTTCTGGACTGGAAGAAATTCCAAAGAATCAGATCATTGCAAGAGCAATTCATTTGGACGAGTCTGAGGTCAGGACTCACATAACCACTAAGGGTGGCATCCAAGGTTTGCCAGCCCAGTTCTTGACAAAGAAAGCCCTGTATTTTTCCAGTATAGGAAACGTGACTACTTTTGAAAGCATATTTGTCTTGCTCACCTACGGGTTATTTTTGTTTCCCAACATCAATAACTTCGTCGATATCAACTCCATTAAGGGTTTTCTCATTGGAAACCCTGTGCCAACTTTGCTCGCAGATGCGTATCATTCTGTACACTTGGGAAATTTGTACAGTGGAGGGGAGATCACATGCTGTGTACCTCTGCTTTATAAATGGTTTATCTCTCACTTGCCCAAGTCTGCTGCTTTTTGGGATTGCAAGAGTGCCTAACGTTGGTCGCAGAAATCATGTCTCTTACCAACTCTGATATAGATTGGTGTAATAGGATCTATGATGGAATCAGAATCATCGATCGTTGTGGAAACTTCCCCAACGTACCCCTTATAGGAACTAAGGGAGGAATCAACTATCATCCGGTGTTGGTTCGCCGTCAGTTTGGATACCCGATGAGACACGTCCCACGGGGTGTTCATCTGGAAGGTCTTTTCTTCAAGGAAGGAGAAAATGACAGAGCACTAAAGATGGAAATAGTGCACGCTTGGAAACAGGTTCATAAGAAAGGACGAGAGTCTCTGGGAAAACCGGACTGTGTCTCGGTGGATCCTTATCTCCATTGGGTACAAACTAGAGCTCTCAAGCTAAAAATGCCTTATCCTCGTTACGAAATTCTTCCGCCGAGGGAATCCGTCATGTACTTCATGACGGAAAGGGAAAAGCTTCAGGTTACTCTCAACAAAGTTCAAAGGGAGAGAAGGTCTTGGAAGAACAAGTACCGCGCCCTCGACGCAGAGTGCATCAAAATACAGCAATTACTGAAAGAAAAAGATGCTCTGATTGAAATTTTGGAGCAACATGCTGTAGAGAATCAAGATGACCAAAGGAATTTGCTCACTCCTTTCACTTGGCAAAGGAATGACAACCCGACAACGGCCCAAGAGCCCCGGTCAAAGAAAAGAAAAATACCAGAATCAGCACCCGATTTCTCTTCAGAGAGGACTCGGGACCCATTAGCTTAGGTTTCTGTTTCTGCACCTTGTAATCTACTGTATTTCCATTTCTGTAATCCGTTGAATTCAATAAAAAGGGGTTTTCCCACTGTTTGATATTTGCAATCTAATTGTCAAAGTTTATTTTGATTAAATAAAAAAAACAATTAATATAATCATTGCATTCATCATTCTCACATCGCATATTCTTCTTCCCTACGAATCTCACGTTTGTGTCTTGGTTCTAGAGTCAAACTATCTCATTCGTACAATACTCAGGCCAATCGTCAGAAAAAGATGGATGATCTTGAGGAAGAAAATAGAGAGTTGAAAGAAGAGATCGACGCTCTAAGAGAGGATATGAGAAAGCTTCGTAACGACATGCAAGCCATGGCAGAAGCTCCGCTTCAACGAACTGTGATCTCAGAGATCACCTCAATGCCCATCGTGGAGAAGTATGATCCTAGGTATCAAATGCCGAAAGATCGTCCCTGGGGCATGCCTGTTAACTATATCCCAGAAGGATATGTTCCACCGATCGCTGAAGATCAGGGAATCTCAACAGAAGCCGCTGGGCCTGAAGGTTACAAACTTCGGGAAAGCGAAGATACTAGGGGCATATTGAAGACTCCTGAAGGTTACAAACTTCGGGAAACACCAAGATTTACTGTCGTAGTCACGGTACCACCCCCTGTGGTGCACACTGTCCCGGAAGGACAGATTCCACCAATACCTGCTGGTAAAAAGGAAACTATGTTCGATAGAATGGATGAATTCCAGGAACTGTTCTTGGAAATGCATAAAGAACTGCAAGCCATCCGCGGTCAGGATCTATTTGGAAAGGACGCCGCAGACCTCTGCTTGGTCCCCAATGTGAAAGTCCCGCACAAGTTCCAAGTGCCCGACTTTGAAAAGTACAAGGGTAACTCTTGCCCTCAGAGCCATCTGGTGATGTACGCTCGGCAGATGTCAGCCCAGACGGAGAATCAGGACTTACTGATTCACTACTTTTAGGATAGTTTAACCGGTGCCGCACTCAAATGGTACATGGGTTTAAACCGTACTATGATCAGCATATTCAGAGATCTTGGTACTGCCTTCGTCCAACAATACAAATACAATTTGGACATGGCACCTGACAAAGATCAACTCAAATCGATGTTGCAAAAGGACAAGGAAACCTTTAAGGAGTACGCTCAAAGGTGGCGTGAGATTGCCGCTCAAATTTGTCCACCTCTTGAGGAAAAAGAGATGATAAGGATCTTCTTAAAGACCTTAAGCTCATTTTACTATGACCGAATGATTGCCAGTGTACCCAGTGATTTCACCGAGATGGTGGGCATGGGCGTATGTCTTGAGGAAGCCGTCCGAGAAGGACATTTGGTAAAAGACACTGGATCGACGAGCGGTACTAAAAAATACGGTAGTGCTCTCCCTAAGAAAAAAGAGCAAGATATTGGGAATATCTCTCTCGGAAAGCAAAGGTGACGTTGTCAACCAGTAGTAGCTGTGACTCCTGCTATCAGCCCTGCGCCTTTTCCTACGTATCAACCTCAGGTTGCGCAGAGCCAACCTGATCAACAAAGGACATAACAGCCTCTTCAGCAGGCTCGTCCTCAATACAACAACAACCGTACAACACGGCCACCAGGATTTGATCCTATACTCGTATCGTATGCAGAGTTGTTTCCATTACTGCTAGCCAAGGGGCACATTCAGACTAAGTCCCCTCTTACAGTACCGGAAAATCCGCCTTTTTGGTTTAAGGTGGATCAAACTTGCCCTTATCATCAAGGAAGACAAGGGCATAACATAGAGAATTATCTTAATTTCAAATCCGACGTGCAAAAGCTTATTAGGAGCGGGGTCTTATCTTTCAAGGATACAAATCCCAATGTTCTTACGAACCCGCTGCCTCAACATGAGAAAGCTGCAGTCAATCTGATTGAGGAAGAGACTAACAATGTCTATCAAATTCATGATGTACTCTTGTTAAAGACCAATCTGGTCAAGATGCATTATAGACAGAGTGAATATGGCCATGTGCCACCTCATAACTATCACCAGTGTGATATCTGGTCTAAGGACAACCAGGGATGTTCTGTGGTGCAAGCAGCTCTACAGGAACAAATGGATCTCGGATGGATCCAAGAGCACCGAGTTCGTGGAGTTAACATGGTCTACACGAATTCCAACGTCATTCATAACCACGACATTCGTGCGATGAATGTCAACTTGGTGGCAATGCACTCAAGGCAAAGCCAGTATCATAATCTACCGCGGCACGATTACAATTCTTGTCTGACTTGCTCGGTAAATAAACAGGGTTGCTCTTTTGTATAAGAAGCCCTCCGGCGTCAGATGGATCTTGGATGGATCCAAGACTACCATGATAGGAATCCCTATCAGATCAACATGGTTCAGATCTTTGATATTCGCGTGATGAATACCAACCTGGTAGAGTTACATGCTGAACAGGTCCGACTCGGATTCCTGGTATCACATAATTATCACAGTTGTAAGGCGGGTTGCGAAAACGATCAAGGTTGTACCCTTGTCCAGGAGGCACTTCAGCACTTGTTAAATCACTGGTGGATGCCAATATGTATGGATGAAGATACTCAGCAAATTAGTATCAGTAACAGGAATCCTACTCGGCGTCAGAGTCAGGATGTCCGATCAGTGGAAGCTAACCTAGTGAGGTTACATTGTATTCAAAGTGGGCGTGGCCAGGTGCCACCACACAATTATGACCGTTTTAGCGTCTGTTCAGAAAGTAACCAAGGATGCTACCTTGTGCGAGCAGCCCTTCAGGGTCAGGTGGATCGTGGAGAGATTCGTCCATATCCAGGTTCTGGACCTATCAACTGGACGCCGAACTACCTTGCCGATCAAATTGAAGATGTTGTCACAATCTCTGGTCATCATAGGACCAGGGACGTTTGTGCCATTATCCCTCTATTGGATGAATCTAAGGTTCCCAACCGAGAACGGATCGAAATTACTTATGATGGTCAGAAAAATCAGAAGGTTCCCATAGTCATCTATATGCCGGGACCATTACCGTATGAATCAACTAAGGTTATCCCTTACAAATACGGTGCAACAACCATTGAAAATGGAAAAGAAATTCCATTACCCTCCGTCTTGAATATTACAGACATCAGTCGAGTAACACGGAGTGGTAGAATCTTCAACCGAGGGGTTGGGGAGCATAAGAAAGAAAAGGAACTTCAGACGGAAGCTCTCGATCCACCAGTCGGTCAATCTAGTAATCCCGACCTTTCAAAAAACAATGATGAGATGCTGAAGCTCATCCAAAGGAGTGAATACAACATTGTTAATCAACTGTTACAAACTCCTTCAAAGATCTCAGTATTATCACTGTTACTCAGTTCAGAAGCGCATAGGGGGGCTCTACAGAAAGTTTTGGAGCAATCCTTTGTGGAACAGGATGTCAAAATCAGACAGTTCGATAGCATTGTCTCTAACATCACTTCCTACAACAATTTGGGATTTAGTGATGAGGAATTACCTGAAGAGGGTCGTCGTATTAACATGGCACTCAATATCGCAGTTAACTGCCAGGACGATGCGTTGGCCAGCGTACTGGTAGACACAGGGTCAGCCCTGAATGTTATGCCGAAGTCCACTTTGATGCAATTATCATTCAAGGGACCTCAGATGAGAATCAGCGAGGTTGTCGTCAAAGCATTCGACGGATCCAGAAAAATGGTTATCGGCGAAGTTGATCTTCCCATAACTATTGGTCCTCATACTTTCCAAGTCACTTTCCAGGTCATGGACATCCGGGCAACGTACAGTTGTTTATTAGGAAGACCTGGGATACATCAGCCTGGAGCGGTTACGTCAACACTCCACCAAAAGCTAAAGTTCGTCAAGAACGGTCAACTTGTCACAGTCTGTGGGGAACAAGCCTTGCTTGTGAGTAACTTGTCATCATCTACTGGTATGGAACCCGAGGAGGTTATTGGAACTCAGTTCTAAGCACTGTCGGTAAGCAAGGACAATCAGTTCAAAGAAGGAACTTCGATGTCCTCATACAATGATGCTATCAAAGCGGTCGAGAGTACCAATACAACCAGATGGGGACAGCTTGTCATTCCTATTGACAATAAAACAAAGAAGGGTCTTGGTTTTTCTGCAACCTGTACCCAGACAGCTGCCAACGATGAAAGTCTTCATCCCCTTCAAAACTTCTTCCACAGTGGAGGTTTCCTTCACCCAGTGTCTCAGACAGTTCATGCTATCAATAAGGAAGATCCCTCTGACACAGATGAAGAATTGATGTCCTATCTTAACGAGGACGATTATATGTCTCAGAAAGAGGTGCCTACGCCATTTTGCTATCCCGCACAGAGTCCGAGATTTATACCACGATCAGATGTCAAAATGATATATGGAGATTGTGATCCGGAAGGATGTCGTTCTCCGCCAAATTCATTAGAGGAAGACACTCTGATGAAAGACAACTTTGACTACAACCACTATGGCCCAATGGATGGTCTGCCAATGTGGCAACCTTACCCAGGAAACTTGGGGCCGAAAAGTCAGCCGAGTAATGAAACTCAGCTGAGCATCATTTAACAGAATACCTGTGTCCCCACCATGTCATGGGATCAACACTCAGGTCATTCAGAAACTTCTCAACATGAAGATGAATTTGCAACGTTTGCAGGACTTGAATTCATCAACTATGCTTTTCCTGAGGTCTACGTCATCGAGAGGGATGACTCCTCCAGTTCGAAAGAAGTGTGGGACACCCTGGGATAACCGAGTGGAAAGTACGACTATATGGTCAAGTACACTACTCCCGAAAGCTCTCGTATTAGGTTCGAAGACATCCAGCCAACTGGATGGGGAGATACAGCTGAGAGCACAAATGTGATGCAAAATACAACTGAGGAATTCTCCTACGACAACTCTGCCTGGGAGACAGATTCCAATGATCCTACTCCACCAGAAATCAGCGTCATTTCTGAAGACAAATCAAGGAAGGTGCCAGACTTTGTGATTCACCGAGGAGTTCGCCGCCAATGGGTTGCTGTCGATGTTCTGAAGGTCGTTCACCAGTCAAAGTAATTTCCATCCTTTAACCTTTCACCCTGACCAGGTGAAACAGATGTTTTGATAGGGCTCGCTTTTTATAAATTTCCCTCTTCGCTTTGCCCAAAGCGACAGAGTTTTGTTTTATAGGGTTGTGGTTTCAAGGATCGACTTGTTCATTAATAAAATAACGTCGTTCTGTAATTTCCGCATTAATTGTTGTTTTCTCTTTTTGCTTTTTCAGAAAATGGTAATCCTAAAAAACAATTTAAAAAATAAAAACAAGCAGTAAAATAAAACACTGCACACACTTGCATTTTCTCTATCTCTTCTAAACACGAATCATCACGTCATGCAGATTGCTTGTTTTAAACCCGCTTGAACATATGATCTGATGCCTTCTCCCAACTTTGAGTTCCTGGTATTCGAGGCTGAAGAAGAAAATGACGACAAAATTCTAGAAGAGATCTCCCGACTACTCAGACAAGAGGAAAGGTCCATTGAACCTCACAAAGAACCGTTGGAAACAGTAAACTTCGGTTCAGAACAAGAGAGAAAAGAAATCAGGATTGGGGCACTGCTCAGTCCAACTACCAAAGAGAGTTTGATAAAGCTTCTCAAAGAATTTCCCGATGTATTCGCTTGGTCCTATCATGACATGCCAGGGTAGGATACCAGCATCGTGGAACATCATTTACCGTTAAGATTGGAATGTCCGCCAGTAAAGCAAAGGTTGAAACGCACTCACCCGGACATAGCCATCAAAATCAAAGAAGAGGTACAGAAACAGATTGACGCGGGTTTCCTCGCCACATCATAATATCCTCAATGGTTAGCCAACATCGTACCCGTTCCCAAAAAGAACGGAAAGTTCAGAATGTGTGTCGACTACAGGGATCTGAACAAGGCAAGTCCAAAGGACGACTTTCCTTTACCACACATTGACATGCTGGTTGACAGTACAGCAAAGTTCAAAGTTTTCTCCTTCATGGATGGATTCTCGGGCTATAACCAGATCAAAATGGCGCCGAAAGACATGGAGAAAACTTCGTTCATCACCCCATGGGGTACTTTTTGTTACAAGGTAATGTCGTTCGGTTTGAAGAACGCCGGGGCGACCTATCAAAGGGCCATGACTACTATGTTTCATGACATGATACACAAAGAAATCGAGGTGTATGTCGATGATATGATTGCCAAATCAAAAATAGAGAGTGAGCACGTTGAACATCTGTCAAAATTGTTCGAACGTTTAAGAAAATTCAAGCTCCGCTTGAATCCCAACAAGTGCACCTTTGGTGTCCGTTCAGGGAAACTACTAGGGTTCATCGTCAGCCAGAAATGGATTGAGGTTGATCCTGACAAGGTCAAGGCCATTCAAGAAATGCCTTCTCCGAAAACTGAAAAACAAGTCAGAGGATTCCTGGGACGTTTGAACTACATCTCCAGATTCATATTCCTTATGACCGCGACCTGTACGCCGATTTTCAAATTACTCAAAAAGAACCAGGATTGCGTTTGGTCAGAAGATTGCCAAACCGCCTTCGACAGTATCAAGGAATACCAGTTGAATCCTCCGATTCTATCACCTCCAGTGGAAGGAAGACCACTGATCATTTACCTCATAGTTCTTGAGGACTCAATGGGATGTGTACTTGGCCAACAAGACGAAACTAAAAGGAAAGAGTCTGCCATTTACTATCTAAGCAAGAAATTCACCGACTGCAAAACTCGGTACACGATGCTTGAGAAAACTTGTTGCACTTTGGCTTGGGCAGCCAAACGTCTTCGCCAATACATGATTCGTCATACTACTTGGTTGGTCTTCGAAATGGATCTAATCAAATACGTTTTCGAAAAACCTGCTCTTACGGGAAGGATTGCCCGTTGGCAGATGCTGTTATCAGAATATGACATAGAGTACCTCGCTCAGAAAGCTGTTAAGGGAAGTATTGTAGTCGATCATTTGGCTCATCAACCAACTGACGATCAAGAATCAGTCGGGTTTGACTTCCCAGACGAAGATGTCATGTATCTAAAAATGAAAGATTGCGATGAACCGTTACCCAGTGAAGGGCCAGAACCAGGTTCCCAATGGGGACTTATCTTTGACGGAGCAGTTAATCATTATGGAAATGGAATTGGGGCAATCATTATTACCCCTCAGGGTACCCACATTCCTTTCACCGCCAGACTTACGTTCAAATGTACGAACAACGAGGCCGAATACGAAGCTTGTATCATGGGTCTCGAAGAAGCAATTGATTTAAGGATTAAAAACTTGGACGTATACGGCGACTCAGCCCTGGTTATCAATCAGATAAAAGGAGATTGGAACACGTACCAATCAGGATTGATTTCTTACAAAGACTACGCAAGAAGGTTGCTACCCTTCTTCGATAGAGTTGAGTTTCATCACATCCCTCGTGATGAGAATCACATGGCTGATGCATTAGCCACTATCTCTTCCATGATTAGTGTAGGTCATTGGAATGACATACCTAAGATCGACATCATGCGCCTTGAAAGGGCCGCTTACATCTTCATGATTGAAACAGTCATAGACGATAGACCTTGGTATCACGATATCAAATGCTTCCTTCAGAAACAAGAGTACCCATCTGGGGCACTCAAAAAAGACAGAAAGACCCTCAGAAGATTGGCTGGAACCTTCTTCCTGAGCGGTGACACTCTCTATAAGAGAAATTTTGACATGGTCTTGCTCCGATGCTTAGACAGACCAGAAGTAGACATACTTATGAAAGAAATTCATGAAGGATCCTTTGGCACTCATGCCAACGGACACACAATGGCGAGAAAAATCCTAAGAGCAGGGTACTACTGGTTGACCATGGAATTTGACTGCTACAAGTACATGAGGAGGTGTCACAAATGTCAGATATACTCCAACAAAATTCATGTACCGCCATCACATCTCAAAGTTCTCTTTTCTCCATGGCCATTCTCCATATGGGGAATCAACATTATTGGCATGATTGAGCCCAAGCCTTCAAACGGACATCAGTTCATCCTAGTAGCCATTGACTACTTCACCAAGTAGGTCGAAGCAGTGTCATACGCCAATGTAACCCGACAAATGGTGGTCTGATTTATCAAAAACAATATCATTTGCCGTTATAGTGTTCCAAGCGAGATCATTACTGATAATGGATCTAACTTGAACAATAAGATGATGAAAGAGTTGTGCGTTGAGTTCAAGATCGAACACCATAACTCATCTCCCTACCGACCCAAGATGAACGAAGCGGTAGAAGCGGCTAACAAGAACATCAAGAAGATCGTTCAAAAGATGGTTGTAACCTACAAATACTGGCACGAGATGCTACCCTTTGCTCTTCATGGTTATCGTACATCTGTCCGCACTTCAACAGGGGCAACCCCTTTCTCTCTAGTGTATGTCATGGAAGCAGTGCTCCCCATAGAAGTAGAGATCCCGTCAATCCGAGTATTGATGGAAGCTAAGCTCACCGAAGTTGAATGGTGTCAAAGTCGACACGACGAACTGAATCTGATCGAAAAGAAACGAATCACGGCACTATGCCATGGTCAATTGTATCAACAAAGAATGAAGGGGGCATTCAACAAAAAGGTTCGACCCCGCATCTTCAGGAAAGGAGACCTCGTGCTCAAGAAGATACAATCTTTTCTCACTGATTCTCAGGGCAAGTGGACTCCAAATTATGACGGCCCATATGTGGTCACGAAAGCTTTCTCAGACGGCGCCTTGAGACTTGCAACCATGGACGGAGAGGAATTTGCCTACCCCATGAATGTTGATGTAGTCAAGAAATACGCCGCCTAAACTAAAAAAAAAAAATATCTTGGTGGATTGAAAACCCGAAAGGGCGGTCCAGGCAAAAGTTAGAGACAAAGAGAAAAAAAATCATCCCGGTGGATTGGAAACATTATAGTACAATCCAGGCAAAAATTAGGGATAATGGCAAGTAATTATGTTCAACAGGGGCAAGTCCCTCAACAACAGTTACATCATCTGTCAGAAAACTCCAGTCAAGGTCATCTTCGACAGAAGCTCAGGATGCCCAGAATTCAAAGTTGGTAGAAGGATAGTGGTCGTTATGTCTCAACGTAGCCCTTTTCCCTGTAAATTACCATTTTCTAGCTTTGTATATACTCTTTGGAATCACGCGTTTGGCTGATTTCCATCCTATCAATAAAATTTGAGCCGTTGTGCTTTTGTTTGTAATTCTTGTTTGTTTTAGCTTTACAGAACGATGTTGTTAACATGATTAACGATTCTTGAAATAAAACAAAAATGAATTTACTTGTTAAAACTTTTTCTGCTTTTAAAATAAAGTCGGCAATTTCTTTTGACTGTTAAACATCAAAGGAACATCAACCGCTTCTCCAGAAGTAAGCGAACTTCAAAGTGCAGAATCAAAGTACTCCTTCTAAACAGTACACCTGAATGAAGGATCAACTGTGTCAGAGACCTTGTTTCGTCTGACACGCCACGGCAGAGTTCTTACCTCCTAAGCCCGACCAACGGTAGCTCCCAACAGGGACTATCTCTCCTAAGCAAGGTGGAATGGCTATCTTAAACCAGCGATATTTCTACACGCCCCGCGATAGCCGAGTATCCAGTCGTGTTCACCCGTCAGTTTGTATGTCGCGTCAATTTTGTCAGCATATACATACCTACATCATGCATTATTGATTTGCATTCATATTTCATATTGCATCGCTATCACTCTAGTCAGTCTTGTCCCCTAGTGATAAACAGTTCTCTCAATCGAGTTGTCAGCCCTTGCCTCGTCAGGAAATACTATGTTTGAACAACCTCGCTTCCAGTTTATTTTTGGAAGGAAGTTGGCCCTCGACCACTTTGGTAACTTGAACCTCTAAAAAACCAGAGGAATCTTCAGTCGACATCACTCTTCGCCATTGAAGATGATATCCTTACTTTCCCGGATTAAGGAAAATCTGCAGAAAAAGCCTTGTAATCAGAGATTCAGCAGCATGCCAGTTTCGCTCCGAAAAGATTGCTGATGAAAAGGTCATCGGCACCTCAAAATTAGACCCCATCATATGGCATTTCTCCGGGAAGATCCCGAGAAAAGTATGATGTAAGATCCTAAGCGACAGCAGTCTCCCAAGAGACCTGCTTTCCCCTAGTAGAAACAAATGGCGTCTCCAACAAAGAAGTTTGTGCAACTCTACAACTCAGACGACTGGGTCCCCCAGCGAGTCTGACATCAAAACTTTTTCCGTCAAATGGCATCTCCCCAGGAAAATTCGGCGAGAAGTTTGAGGAAAACCGCTACACATAGTGTCCCTTGTCAATAAATTTTATTGACAAAAGAAACTAAGACCAGTTCCTTGGCTGGAAACCAGGATCTAGGGGAAGTTGACAAAAGAAACTGAGACCAGTTCCTTGGCTGGAAACCAGGATCGAGGGGAAGTTGACAAAAGAAACTAAGACCAGTTCCTTGGCTGAAGACCAGGATCAAGGGGAAGTTTACCTTTTCTAAGCATCATTGCTTAGCTAAAGAAGATGAATGCGTAAGCTACCATTCATAACCACCATCAAAATTTCGGGTATTCCGATATTTAATCCTCTTGCACCCCGAATGCCCGAATACCTTCGTCATTCACACCTTCGGGTCCAAGAAGATTAAATAGAGGCATCTGTCATGCCCCAAATTTTGACCACTAAGATTTCCCATCATTGTGCAAATCATCATCACAATATGGGGAACCATCTTATTTCATCAGTCTCCCCAAAGATGGGTGAGCATCCACTACAATCAAAATTAGGGTTTCAAGCCCTCTCAGAGCCTTAGACAAAGGGTCAATCAAGGAATGACATGATCTTAAACTTGTCTAAACCTCTCAAACATACACAAAGGATCAAAAAGGACTCCCACTCCAAGGATTAAGCACAAATCTGCTCCCTTCTAGGTGGATCAAGCCTCAAGATCGACAGTGTCACCAAATTAGGGCTTTGGTTGACCAGGGCCTCCAGATGGAAAATTTTCATCTAGGCACAAGCCAATGATCCAAAACACAACCCAATATATTCCATGGAACCTCATGGACCCAATCATCAAGTCAAATTTGCCTTAGGGGTTGCATTCATCAAAAATCAGAAATTAGGGTTTCTTGACCTAATTCACCCCTAAGTTGACTTTTAGGGCAAATCATGAGCCAAGACCTCAAGAGAGGGTTTGAGGGTCTCTAATGAACTATATTGATCCATTTGGAACAATGGATTAATCCAGGAAGCTTGAGCAACAAGTCTCAATTTCATCTGCACCACAATTAGGGTTTTAAGGAAAAAGTCAACTGTAACTTTGACTTTTGACTTTTGACCAACACATGCTCCCAAACCCTAGGACATACCTCAATATACCCTATGACACCCATGGAAAATGTCCATCAAGTTTGATTTAGGTCAAGGACATGATTACCTGAAGAATTGCACAGTTTGGAATTCATCTGATAAAAAGTCAACTGTGCACAAAAGTCAACTTTGAATTTTTGAGATTTTTCACCAAAATGGATTTTTAACCCTAAAATGATGTTAATGTGTGATTTGAATCATCATTCATCAATAAAAATCAAGAAAAGTTGGATAACTTGTAAAAGGGGTAACCATAAAAACTTAGAAAATTTTCTAAGTTAAAAATAAAGTGGCTAGGGTACCAACTTTGGAGGATCATAACTCCTAAACCACAAAGCCATTTTTCCTCATCCAAAGATGGATTTATAGCCCTCATTACCCTCTACAAAAACTTCAACTAGACCTAAGTCCAATTCATTAAGGATTTTGAGTTATGGAGTGATCAAGATGGCTGAAAAATGAAAATGTTACTTTTTCCAACACTTAGTGAAATTTTCACTAAGTCCAAATCTGTCTTCATTTTTTTCCAAATGTAGGGGGATTTTTCACTTGGATTCAAAAGAGATCAAAACCAAACATGTTCAAACAGTTGTTGTATCATGTAAAGGCTTTCCAAAATGGCCAAGAACATTGCCAAATTCCATTTGGGCTATGAGTTATGACATTGGCAAGTTGCCTTGTTGAAATCTGTCAAGGCAAGGCAGAATTTGCATTTTTGCTCGATTTGCCAAAATCAGCCAAATCCAAATGCTCATATCCACTTGGACACATCTGAGGATTGAATCTAAAGGGGACAATCACTGAGCCAAGCCTCCAAAGTCTTTGGAACAAGAAATAGCATGTTGAACCTAGAATTGCCAAAATAGGGGCAAGACTCCAAATTTGGATTGGAGCATTCAATGGAATCATCAAGGTGGCATGGACTGAGCCATTTTCATTTGAATTCAGTAAAGACTTATCCAAGACCAAGGGAACCAGCAGCCTGTGCCCTAACCTCTAGTCAATAGCTAGAGGAGACTTGAACTTCCATTGGCCAACATTGAACAAACCTACTCAGCAGTTGCCATTCACTATTCCTTGCAAAACAAACTTGCTCTACTATAAATAGAGCTCAATTGTGATCAGTTTAAGTACACCAAAGGCCTACAACACTTTCCTTTCTCAAAATCTCTTTCTCTTGGCAAAAATGCCTTTCTTAGCAAGGTAGCTATCGGGTTTTGAGCTAGAGGGCAATTCCACTCAAACCAATCACTCACACACCTCACATATATCACATATGAGCTGATCAAACACTTAAACAACAATTGGAACACTGATTTCTCATAATCACCAGTCAATTGCTCAAGGTTTTAACCAAAGTGCAGTTGAGATGCCATGAAGTGATCCAGCAAATTCCAATCAAGTCCAAGCATTCAAACACACTCCATAGGGTGTAGGGAAGCTGTTCAGAGCATCACCACTCATCTGTAACACCTCCAAATAAAAAATCACATTGCACTTGCTGTCAAGGCCTAGAGGTAAGCATATACTTGGTCATCTCTCAATCTATGCATATTTCCTCGCACAATAATTTGCCCATATGTTCATAATCATGCATAGAATGTTTCCCCTCAATTAATTACGTTGTTTGAATCGTGTATCAAAAATCCTAGCCTTCATGCAGAAATTAGGGTTCTTGAGGATTTTTCGTGATTTCTTGTTATATGTTTAATTTAAATGAAATTAAATGCCATAGACATGATCGTGAGGTTGAAACGAGTTGATTGGTATGTGGATTGCATGATATAATCAAGTATTCAGTGAGATTGGATGGAAAATGCAAATCTGGCCAAACCCAGAACACGCGCGTGTTCTTGGTGTGTTCTTGGCGCCATTTCTTTCAAATTCAAATATTTGAATTTTGTGATTTTATTTAATTGATTCAAAAAATAATTTCTCTCTGAGTTTTAATGATTTTGAGTTGATTCTTTTTTTTAATAATTCACAAAAATGTTAAAATATTTTATTTTCCCAAAAAATCCCAAAAATATTATATATTTTATATAACTGATATTTTTGCAAAGAATTAATGTTTTAATTTTTTAACATTTAAAATATTTTTTCCACCTTGATTTTGCAACTTTTAATGTTTTCTAATTATTTTGTAGGTCAATACTTAATTTTAGAAGCATTAATCCAAGATCACAATTTGTTTTCCATATGTTAAACAATTTTGATCATTTTAATTGAATTTTTATTCAATTAAATACACTTTTGAAAACAAAATAGGATTTTTGGATTAATTCAACCCTCACAAATCATTTTCAAAACACTTTGGGCCTCTAATAGAGTGTAAGACCCAATCCTTTTTTGACCAAATCATTGTTGGGTCTCAGTACATTGTATAAGTCCCGATACCGTCAAAAACCCCGGCGCGATCGCCATTTCAAACGAAAAATCAACTTGGCCTACCCTCGAGTAGTAAGACCCATCTCTTTTTCTTTAAACCTTTTTGGGCCTCTTGAGAGAGTGTAAGACCCATCCCTTTGTACAAAAAACCCTTCTTTGGGCCTCAGTCACTTGTATAAGTCCCTCTGTACAAAACAACAGTGCGCTCACTGATAAAACCCTGGGCCTCTCCTTGAGCTGTAAGCCCCAAAATCTTTCTTCTTCAAAGCACTTTCTCCTTTGATTTTGAATCTACTGTTGTTTTCAATCTTTCTTTATTGAACAACTAACCAAACAGCATGGAAGCTCTACAACCGAGTAAGTGGTTATTGCTTTCATTTACCGCTTTCATATACATATAACTGTATTGTGGGGCTGTTTCACTGTAAGTCTTCTTTCATAAACTCATATCAACTGTGTAATAATAGTATAGATATTTAGAGTTTCCCCGGCAACTACGTCTAGCATTAAGCCCATTGATCACTCTTAGAAATAGTCTAAACTAGATCCCCATAGGATTACCAGACACAGTCTTCCCTCCTCTTGGGGTTAAACAATATGGAGACATGAAAGGCAGCATTCTCTGTGAACCCGTTCATAGACTGTCACTCATAGAAGTTGTCAAAGAAACTCTATTCCCCAGAGATGATCTTTTCTCTGTGAATGGCATCTCTTGAGTTTCTTCCAAATTCTCGAACTTTCCTGGCTTGATCTATTCTCGGTGAATGGCATGTCTTGAACTTCTCAGGGTTTGGGGACCCACAAGCTTCTTAAAAGCACTTGTCAAGAAACTCTGCTCCCCAGAGATGATATTTTCTCCGTGAATGGCATCTATTAAGTTTCTTCCAAATTCTCGAACTTTCCTGACTTGATCTATTCCTTGTGAATAGCTTGCCTTGAATTTCTCGGGGTTTGGGGACCCATCGGCTTCCTAAAAGAACCCTCGCCTCCTCTTGGGCTTAGTATAAGGACCCGTCGGCTTCTTAGAAGTATTCACAGCCTCCTCCTAGGCTTCGTATAATGATCTCTTCCTCCGGGAATGATAGCCTTCTCTTGGGCTTCGTACAAGAACCGATCGGCTTCTTAAAAGTTTCCAGCCTCCTCTTGGGCTTCCTACAAATTGTCCCGACGACCTCCTAAAGGTATAGGAACAGAACTTAGTCAGCTTCATAGAGCAGTCCTTTCAAAGAGTCTACTACTGTTTCTCAAAGCATAGTGCAAAAGATAAAACTCTAGACTTGGGCAGTCTAATCTCCTTGAGTCTCAAAGACATTCTCAAGCTCCCTTCCAAAAAATAGGAAGAAAACCCGTAGACTCGGATAGTCTCAATACCCTTCGGTTTTCCCGCTTCCTTAAAGAATAGGAATAACCCGGATCCTTGAATCAAATCCATGAGTACAGTGTTGCTCATATAAGAACTGATTTTCTCTTTAAAATTAGTATACTGGACCTGTCACTTAACTGAAACAGTAACCACAACCTCCTCTTGGGCTTTGTACAATGATTCTCCCCAGCGGAGTCAAACAACGTTTAGCCTCTCTCTCGGGCTTTGTACGAGACACATAAGAGACTCCCTCGTTGAGTCAATCATCCCTTTCGCCTCCATCTCGGGCTTTATACGAGATACAAAAAGGTTCTTATTGAACCAAACAAACAATAGCCTCCATCTCGGGCTTCGTACGAGATACAAAAAACTCTCTTGTTGAGTCAAATAGCCTCTATCTCGGGCTTTATACGAGATACCAAAAGACTCCATTGTTGAGTCAAAACCTTTTAGCCTCTCTTTCAGGCTTTGTACGAGACACATATCAGCCTCCTCTTAGGCTTTGTATAAGAAAACCACTGGTTAATTCAATTAACCTTTTAGCATCAAAAGTTGTGCCTCGTTCACAGTACACAAACATCAACAACTCCTTCCCCTTCATCTAATCACTGTAAGCGGCAAGCCTCTGGATCATCTACATCCATGCCACTGTCCCTCTTTTAGCATGAGAAATTCCTAAGGAAAGATAGCATTGCTCTACATCTGAGTTAAAGTCTTCTCCTTCAGGTTAAAATCCCCTATAAAGGAAATTATGGCATTTCCGGATCCGCGTATCCCGGTTAAAGTAATTCTCCTTTATAAAACAAATGTGACATACAGACCCCTTTAGAGATGACAAATTCTCTCTAAAGACAACACTTTTAGCTTCATATCTTGGGCTTTGAACAAGATACAAATAGACCCTTCGGCTTCACATCTTGGGCTTTGAACAAGATACAAATCACCTTTCGCTTCACGTCTTGGGCTTTGAACAAGACACCAAAAACACCCATTTCCTCCTATTCTATGGGAGGAACTACGAACGCTCTGATTTCCCTGTTTCGGTAAACGGGAATACGTAGGCATAAGGTTGAAAGAAAAATCTTAGCGAGCACACTAAACAAAAACCCAAAATCCCATACTCTCATGTATCTATCAAAAAGCATCATTCCTAACATCCTAATCCTTGTTCCCCGCCAGAAAATCCCAGAAAGAGAGAAAACAGTATTGGCGAAAATACAAATAACCAGTACAAGGGCCCCCCCACATTGATAGCATTCGTAACCTAACAGACCGCTGTTTAAACTCAGTATGCAAGCAGGGTTAATTGGAGACATCTATTTCCCTTCCTTCATCAGCTTTAATAGGATAAAAATGAATCGACCTGTAGTTAAAACTCAACCGCAGAGAGCGACCAGCGCTTAAGAACCGCGTCCAAAATCGTTCGCTACACATATGCGTGGGAGCAGTACTGAGTGAACAGTAAATTTCATTTGATGACCCCATTCATAAATAACAGATTACATCTGTTTTGAATGTTTCTCACTTCTAATTTCCTTGATCCATAGAACCTATTTAGTTTCGATACAGTTCCTAAGATATGGATTTGAATCTTAAACGACAAACTTTGAGAATTGGTTGAGTTCTCCTTTCATAGCCCGAATTTAGTTTGCGTTTGTGAGAGTTTCCTTTCTTTGAAGGATGATTGATTTCAAAGGATTAGTGAGAACCTTTGAGATGTTTATTCAGGAAGGAGTTGATATATCAACATCTGACTTTGTTCCTCAAGGTTGTTTCAGAACTTGTTCAGAACCAAAACATCATCACGTCCCATGTGTACATTACTTAGACATGGTTTGCATGAGCCTTCTTGTTCTCACAATGATGAAACAACTTATTTGAGGTTGTTCAGACATATCTATAAGTTAACTAATTTCTTCAAACGAACATCATTAACGTCATCTTAGTTGGAGAACCTAGATACCTGAAATGATAGCATCTAATTTCATAGCACAAGTGGTTCTGAGAACACTTGATCTGTTAAAAATCAGATTATCAACATTTGATCTTTACTAGGATGATTTCAAGTTGTTGGAGCTTGATCACTGAACCAGTTAAGATCTTAAGAGTTCGTTCGGAATCAAGTAATTACTGAATCTTTGGGATTCAGTTCTCCATTGAATCTTTTGATCATTCCAAATTCTGACATTGAATCATTTCTAATAATTTGAATTTTTCAGATTCTGAGTTTAACAGATTTATTTCTGAAATTCAAAGTCTTAGAACATCAATCTTTCTTCTTTACATGAAGAGATCCAGAATGAGATTTTTAAACGAGAAAGTCAAGGGTGGACCTAATCCGTTTCTTGAAAACATCTCAAAAACTCATAAAGAATTAATCTTCAGCAAACAAGATATTTTGCTTTCCGATGATTCATCTTTTAATCATATACGTGGTTTTATCCACACGTATTTTCCTGAATGAGCATTCAACAGATACTTCCTTTGATGAATTTATCTTATCAACTGATTCTTCAACTTTAGTGAGGCTTCATCTCGAATCAGTGAATTGCTCACGAAGTAATCAGATTGATTACAATTTTTTACACAGTTAACTGTTGAACTGTTACAGAAATTGTAAGTGGATTTCAATCTCACCAAGAGTACTTCTACGCACCACATCTGGATCTTTTTCTGACACTGTTAAGTGTTTGATGTAAATCAATAATAGAACAGGAGCTCTAATTCCAATTGAAGGTGCGAGAAAGACACAAGAAATGGGGGGTTTGAATTGTGCATTTACTCTTTTTGTAACTTTTCGATCTTGTTAATTTGACGCTCAAGAACCTTCAATGTTAGTTAAGAGATTCCAATCTATTAACTATAGAGTATGAGAACCGTATAGGTTCTGATTATAAGATACGATACTCAGAACTTGCAGTGCAGAAGCTTATCAGAGATAGGCAGCAAGGTTATGACTTTGCTTAATATGAGGTTCTGATATTCAATGCATAAACATAAATAGAGATACTAAGCAAGAGATTAAAGGACACACGATATATCCTGGTTCACCACGCGGGCTAATCTAGTCCACCCTCCTCAGGTGATTTCGCCTTGAACACAAGGACTTAATCCACTATAATTAAATCATGATTACAAATTGTGCTTCTTAATAAGCAAGTTTCTCCTAAGTTTAAGTACAAAGAACACACACATGTGTTCAAGCAAGTTTTGAGCAATCAGCTCCTTGCTTTCTTAAGAAACTACAAAGATGTATTTAGATATTACAATTATTGACATCTTGTAGATCTTCTTCTTTTTCGTCTTCTGGTTGAGTAAGCTTTGAGCAGCAACTCCTTGCTTCAGATCTTCAATGTAGTCTTAACGAGAAGGTAGGTTGATAACTTGACAGATCTTCAATGTTGTCTTCTTCATCAACAGCTTCTGTTTTATGGTTGTTGTTGTGTTGATTTGTCTTCTTGAGTTTTAACAACAATCGCCATTGGTGAAATAATGATAGCTCTGAATATGTTAAGTGTTACAACGAGAACCCATCGTTGTTGCTATCTTCACAATGACTTGGTCAATTTTGTAGATGAACATTCAGTTCGTGATTCTACAAGTGATCGACATATCAGAAGAAAAAACTATTTCCATTAAATACCCAGTAGAAATATAGCCGTTAGAGAATATTGTTGACTGTTTGGAAAGGAGACGTTGAGATATAGTGAGTTGTACTGACACATCTTCTTTTTGCAGAGGAGGAAGTTACCAGACATCTTTTCTTGGGTAGTGTGTACATTTAACTCACAACGGTAATATTTAGACTTTGAAACTTCAGTGGCTTCTGATGTTAATTTGATGAAGCATGAGTGGAGTCTTTATAGCAGAATATCTGATGCTTCAAGTCTTCCGTTGATTGAAGAAGTCCATTAGGAATCAGTTTTCAGAACTTCAGCACTTGGTCTTTAAGAAAGTTATCCTTTTCTGCTTTAAGTCTTCCAAATCTTCAGAGCCTATCTTCAAAGTCTTCAGAACTTCTTGTTTGAAACCTTGATCTTCAAAACTCGTCAGTCTTCAGATTCTTTCTGCACTTGGTCTTCAGCGCCTTCAGCCATCAGAACTTCAAGTCATAGGAGTCTTCAGAACTTCGGTTCTTTCTGAGTGTACTTCTTCAGAAGCTTCACTATCTTCAGAATCTTAACCACTTTCAGAGAGCATCCACAAGAGCATTACAACAGCAATCTTGGCATCCTTGGATCTGACTGATCATGACTAGATAAACAAGCGTTCTTGCTTCTCGCGACTTTAGTCACACATAGTAACTTCGCATATATATATATATATATATTCAATCATAGTACATCTTGCTGGTGTATGTTGGTTCTGATGTCTTTAGTTTTTATGATCTGCACACAACACACGTTAGTCCATAAAATGGTTCTTTCACAAATACTCATTGTTATCATCAAAACATAGATTGACTTGTAGAGACAATTCTTGCTCTCACAATGAGGATAACACTAATCCCACGACCTTTTGCATTAGGGTACCATCGAACACGAGCATCCATCGCGCCCCTAGTTCGGGTCCTATGTCAGGGTCTGAAGTCTCATAATTTCTGATAAACCGAACATCCTCATCGGGAAAGTCAAACTTCATTTGTTAATAACCCTCTACAGGTTGATGAGCAAGGTAGTCAGACAAGACGCTCCCTTTTATTTCTTTCTGGGTAACATGTGGGATATCATACTCAGTTAATAGCATTTTCCACCGAGCAATTCTTCTAGAGACAGCAGGCTTTTCAAATATGTACTTTGTCGGATCCATTTTGGATATCAACAAAGTAGTGTGGCAAATCATGTATTGTCTTAGACGTCGAGCAGCCCAGACCAGAGCACAATAAGTTTTCTCCAAGAGTGAGTATCTGGTCTCACAATCAGTGAACATCTTGCTCAGATAGTAAATTTCATGTTCTTTTCTTCCAGTGTCATCATGTTGACCCAATACACATCCCATTGATTCATCGAGAACGGTGAGATACATGATTAAAGTCCTACCAGGAACCGGCGGTACTAAGATCGGTGGTTCTTGCAAGTATTGTTTTATTTTGTCAAATGCTTTTTGACAATCATTGTTCCATTCGACCGATTGATTTTTTCTTAGAGGTAGCCGTCAAGTGAGAAATGAATCGTGAGATGTAATTAATTCTGCCTAGAAAGCCACAGACTTCTTTTTCTGTTTTGGGAGGCGGCATGTTCTGAATTGCTCGAACCTTGTTAGGATCAACTTCAATGCCCTTATGACTCACAATAAAGCCCAACTGTTTGCCCGATCGAACTCCGAAGGTACACTTTGCAGGATTCAACTGCAGTCTAAACTTCTGGAGTTTGTCAAACAGTTTCTTCAGATGAACCAGGTGATCATCTTCAGTTTTGGACTTGGCAATCACATCGTCCACGTAAACCTCAATCTCTTTATGAATCATATCGTGAAAGAGGGTTGTCATGGCACGCTGGTATGTTGCCCCTGCATTCTTCAAACTGAATGGCATGACTTTGTAGCAATATGTACCCCATGGCGTGATGAAAGTAGTCTTTTCCATATCAGCTGGGGACATTTTGATCTGATTATATCCTGAGAAACCATCCATGAAAGAAAAGACAGAGAACTGCGTCGTGTTGTCTGCCAAGACATCAATGTGAGGCAAAGGAAAATCATCTTTCGGGCTTGCCTTGTTGAGATCTCGATAATCCACACACATTCTGACCTTCCCGTCTTTCTTAGGAACATGGACGATGTTGGCGATCCATTCAGGATATTCGAAAGTGGCTAGGAACCCAACGTCAAGTTGTTTCTTTACCTCTTCTCTTATTTTGAGTGTTATGTCAGGTCTAGTCTTCCTTAGTTTCTGCTTGACAGGAGGACATCCGGGCTTGAGTGGCAAGTGATGCTCAACGATGTTGGTATCCAACCCAGGCATATCTTGATAAGACCAGGCGAAGATATCAAAATACTCTTTCAATAACTTGACCAACTCGAAGTGTACATGCTTAGCGAGGGATGCGCAAACCTTGACTTCTCTTCTAACATCATCAGTACCAAGATTGACAACTTCCACTGGCTCTTTGTGCAGCTAAATCTCTTTATGCTCGTGCTCAAGGAGCCTTGTTAGTTCAGTCGTTAATTCACAATCTTCCTCACCATCTTCTTCGGCTTAGTTAATTTGAATCCCAGAATTACAATGGATGTTTGCCATGTTGTTATCAATGCATTTATTTGTTCTGCATGTTTATGAATATGTTTAGAATGAGCTACTTTGAAAAAGTGAAAAATAAAAGAAACTTTTGCCATTTGTTTGTGAAAAAAGTAAAATAAAGAAAGAAAAAAGAGCATGATTTTGAATGCAAAATTTTTTTTATTTATTGATCACATAAAATTACAAACGCAGGAGGCCCTTTATAAGCTATCCACTCATATCGGGCGAGGACGAGGGAATGAGAAAGCAAAATGCGTTACATGTTTGTTTGGAATACCACAGTAATCACGGTATATGTCCAATTGTTAAGCTTGAAACCCGGCGGGCACTTGCGCACAAAGCTTGAAATCTAGCTACTAGGACCAACGTCATCAATGGCAGCACGATGTTACCCTTTTGAAAACCCGCGCTACTAAACTTAATCAAGTTGCACTACTTCTGACCATGTGAGTTAGATTGTCGACCAAGACGATAACCCTATCCAAAACAAATATGCTTTTCAACCACATCAATCACATGCCCCCATCCAGGAAATGAACCTTTCTCGATGGTCTCTTTAGCACTCTTGGTGGATATCAAAGTCATTTGCGGTGATCTACCTTGACTAGTTGATGCATAACTGACATCTTTGACCTCTAGACACTACAACAGCACCTCAGATATGCCTTCATCGGTCTCGACGTATCGGAAAGATGATAACTTGCTCACAATTTGATCCTTTTCACCACATACGATGACTAGCTAATCGTCAAACATGAATTTTAATTTCTGATGTAAAGTGGAAGTAACTGCCCCTACGGCGTAAATCCATGGGTGACCCAATAAGCAACTCTAGGCGGGATTGATATCCATCACCTGAAAAGTAATGGTGAACAAATGTGGTCCAACCTTGATGGGTAAATCCACTTCTCCCATGACTTGCCTACGAGAACCATCAAAGGCTCTGACAACTAAGGCGCTTGGCCTCATCTTGCTTCCTTCTACCAGTAGTTGGCTCAATGTACCTTTAGGCATCACATTGAGAACCGGTGTCCACAAGAACACGAGATAATAAGACATCCATGCAGGTTACGGATATGTGTAATCCTCGTTTGTGGGCAGCTCCTTCAGGAGGAAATTCTGATTCATTAAAGCCCAAGTATCTGCTTACTGTTATGTTAGCCACTACATCATCGAAATCGACAACGGATATATCATGCATCACGTGGGCAGTGCTCAAGACTTTCAACAAGGCTAATTTGTGGGCGGGCGAACTCATGAGTAAAGACAAGATCAAGATCCTTGAGGGAGTCTACCCCAGCTGATTCACAATTTTAAAGTCGCTTTTCTTGATCAACTTTAGGAACTCTTAATCATCAATTGTCTCCTTGCTTTTTGTAACATCCTCAGACAGAATAGTTGGCACTGGTGCAGTAGTAGATGCCCCTTGTTGAACAATAGGGGTTGCAGATGCAGGCGTCTCCTTGGGAGGAACAATAGTTGGAACTTGTACAGGCGTTGTAGTGACCTTCGGAGCGAACACCTGTCCACTACGAGTCATACCTCCAGTGGTGGTAACATTCACGATCTCAGACTCAGCAAACCTTATTTCTTGACCTCCAAAAAACACAGTAGATCCATACTTCCAAGGTACCTCCTTAGAATTCTGATACGGAAATGGTTTTGGCGGGCAAACAACGATAGGTTGTATCTTCTTTTTAGGGGATTCAATAGGAATCTTCTTATAGATGATGGTGAATGGCTCGATAGTCGCAACTTCTTCAACGGGCGTAGATCTGGCAAATTGAACTTCACCTCGGTTCATCAAAATTTGGACACAACCCTTCAGCCTTCGACACTAGTTGGGATTATCGTCACAAATCTGACACTTACCATGTAGCCCTTTCAAAAACCCGTGTTCATTCAATCTCTTGATAACCACAGTCATCGGGGTCTTTACCTCGTCAACATCCATGATCAATTCAGCCCTTGAATTATCCTCAATCATGTTCACCGCAGGTCCACCGTGATTGGGCAATGAATTATGCTGAATGTTAGGACCTTCCTCGGCAAAAGTCAAAATCTTTCGATCAATGAGCTCTTGAACCTTGGTTTTGAAAACAATACAATCCTCTGTTGCATCTCCTATGTATCTAGAGTGATAAGCACAAGACGCATTTGGATTATGCTTTGGGTTGAATGGAGGAATTACAGGTGCAATATCTTTGGGAATAATTGCCCATTGATGAACCAAGTAAGGGAATAATTCAGTGTACGGAACCGGAATTCTGTCGAAATTCAGACGTTTGCGACTTCCTTGATTGTTGTTGTTTTGCCGACCTTGATTCTGCTGATTTCTGTTATTTTGTTGAGTCTGTTGCTGACGTTGCGGTTGTTGCTGATTCTGAGTATTCTGAATTGGTTATTACAGATGATACTGGTATTGAGGTTATTGATATTTCGCAGCAGCAATGTACGAATATGGATAATATGGCATGGGAGCCATGGGAGCTTGATACTGAGGAGAGACTTTAGCTGTCACATCATTGGCTTCACCTTCATTTTTCTTTGAATGATTGTTCTGAGACTTTCTGTTAGCTGGCTGCTAGGAAGCAGCTCCAGAAATCTTTCCACTTTTTAACCCATTCTCAATCCTTTCATTGATGGTTACAATCTCAGCAAAGTTCGATGAAGAACTACCCACCATTTTCTCATAATAGGATCGTTGCAATGTACCCATAAAGATATCAACCAACTCATTGTCCGAGAGAGCAGAACGTACACGAGATTCCATCTCGTGCCATCTTTGTGCATACTCTTTAAATGTTTCAGCTGAGCGCTGAGACTGGTTTTACAGCTGTAATCTGGTAGGTGTCAGATCAAGATTATATTTGTACTGTTTCAAGAATGCTTCAGACAGATCCCTCCAAGTATGGATTTTGCTGCGTTCTAAGCCCATGTATTAATCCAATGAAGCACCGGACAAGCTATCTTGAAAATAATGAACTAGCAATTCATCATTATCAATATAGGATGCCATCTTCCTGCAGTACATAGTGATGTGACTATGTGGGCAACTCAAACTTTTATATTTTGGAAGCTCAGGTATCTTGAATTTCTGCGGTAATACAACATTTGGAACCAAACATAAGTCTTTGGCTTCCATGCCAAAGGCAGAAAATCCTTCAATAGCTCTGATACGGTCTTCCAACAACTTGTAACCAGCAAGTCTCTCTTGATTAGCAGGCTTGACAAGAATCTGAGGATTTGGTAGCTGAGACGCGGCCGGAGCGTGCACTTGCGGAGTAGTAAACTGAGAAGGGTATACTAATCCCTTATTAACCATATGACTAGCATTCTGACCCATATGAACACCAAACAGATAATTCTGAGGAGGTACCACAGCAAACAAAGATGCCCCATGGTAGAGAATTCTAGAATGAACATTCTGAACAGCAGTTTGAGCAGCTTGAGATAAAGTCAGAACACGAATTGGAGGACCCTTATACACATGCTCATCGTCATCAGGAGTTTCAATGTCAACCAACACAGGAGTCTGACGAGTCTGAACCTGAATATTCTCATGATCATCACTCACCATCGGAGGTGGAACTGGAGTATGCATACCCCACGGATATGCAGCAGCATTTCCATTAGGCATAGGCACAACAAAAGGTTGATATGGTACGAAGGCACCGTTACTTGCAATCTGAGTAGTGAAATTCGGAGGCATGCCCCAAGGAAAAGCAAAAGGAATTTTTTTCAAACTAGATTGAGAATTCGATGGATGAATAACAGGCTGAATCACAGGCTCAACCGGCACTTCAACAGTAGCAGGAGAAGGAATAGTAGGAACAACCGTAACAACAGGAGGAACAATCACTGCAGGGGTGACGATAGTTGCATCAGTAGCAGTTGAAACAATAGTGGCAGCGGCAACAATGTCCTTCTGAGCACGAAGGGACTCCATAATAACATCAATATTCGTCTGAAACTGATCCATCCGACCTTGAAATTGAGCTAGAGTTTCCTTATAGGCAGCATTCTCAGCTTAGAAGTCAGCCATGACCTTGGATTTGCTTGAGTGAGTGAAATAGCGATGTCGAGTCTTCGTCTTGCTACAAGCTGAGACGGACAGGGTAAGAAATGGTTTTCTGGACGAAGGGACGTGCATATGTGTGCAAATGAATGTATGTGATGCATGCAAAATAAAGTTTTAAATTCCAGGAATTCGTAAACTTATCTTTGTTAACAATAATCATAAAGCATTTAAGTAAAGGTGCAAAGATAAAACTGGCAAGCAACTTCATTATTCAACAATAAAGGAAAGAAGCACAAGTCAAGTACAAATCAAATATTTGCCTTTTGGGCTACAACAAGATCAGCATGGATCCTATCAAAAACCACCCTACAAATAGACAAGAAGTGGAAAACAGCCCAAGGAGTCTTGTGCGGTAATACATCAGCATATGCATCCCTCAACAACCCAGGTAAGTCCTCAAGTGCGTGCTCAAAAAATTTGGCTAGACGACCGTGCCTCCCACTCCAGTACTTCGCATCTTTCATGAGGTTGCGCAGCAAAGAATGATTAGGTCCCTGAAGCATATCTTGAAGAAAGGCCTCTTTTTTATCCAAGAGAACTTGCAGATGACGGCTTTGTTGCTCCCAATGAATTCTCTCTATGTTGATCTGACTAATCTGCTCTCGGTTTTGATGTGCTTGATCTTGCAGCTTTTGGATCTCACTAAAGGCTTTGTCGAGCTTGGCTTGACACTAAGAAAAGTTTTCTGCCAATTGGTTAGCACGGTCTTGTTCACTTTGCCACTTTGTCTTGTACTCAGATAACTTCCCTCGAAGCTTTTCAAGTTGCTTCTTGTAGCTCAACTCATCCTTGTAAGCTTGATATCGAGTATTAGCGAGTTGCCTATTCTTGGAACTAAGTCCCTTATATGTACTCTTCAAAGCATCACCCACCTTCCTTCGCTTGTTATGCTCAACCTCCACTTCTTTGAGCATGCGCTCGCGCTTCTAATGGAGCTTAATCTGTAGGCTAACCTTATCGGATATGACTCTATCAAGGTTGAGACGAAGATCAACATTCTCCTTCTTCAACATCTTAATAGTCAGCTTGAGTTAGTCTACTTCACATGGAGGAACAATGGCAAGTTCAGGAAGCTTGGAATTCATGGAAGGCTCGAAAGAAAATGGCAACAAGATCTCTTCGGCGCGCTCTTTGACCCAAAGTGTGTAAGCTTCCTTGGCTATGCAATTCTTCTTACCCAAATTGGCTCTTCCTTCAAGATGAATCTGAGTCCAAGCTGCACTAAACCTCTTCAGTAATCCCATGTCATCAACCCCTTCATAAAAGATCAACTCTTCCACTACCTCTGGCTCTGGCTTGACGACCATAGGATATCCCAACTGTCAGAAGGCAAGTCTCAGATTATAGTTAATTTCACCCTTTGTACCTAGGAGAGGCACATTGGAGAATTTCCCACAATGAAGAATGATCTTAGTATCGTCGAAGACTCGAGAATACCAAGAAATGTCATCAGCAGTAATAGACATGATTCGTTGAGACCACTTGAGATTACACTTATTCTCAACAAAGGGACCCTTCTGTGAAAGGTGAGACATGAAGCATCGATACAGCAGAGGAGCACAACAGACAATGGTTCCTTTCTTCTTTTCATTCCTCGAATGAATAGAATGATAGGTATCAGCAAGAAGTGTCGGAATAGGGTTCTTGGACAAGGAGATACTGATGGCAGCCTGATCTACAAAATCCTCCATGTTCGGAAACAAGACAATCCCATATATCAATAAAGAAAGAACAGTGTTAAAAGCCTTCCAGTTTCCATCTGCAGCAAAGGAAGTGGCTTTGTTAACCAAAAACTTCGAAGCAAACTCTCGAATACCCTTCCCTTTAGTCTTGAGATTAGCTTTCATATCCTTCTTACTAATGCAAAGAGCATCAGCAATAAGGGGAAACTTTGGATAACCACTAATGTAGACAAAGGGAACCTTCCTCTTGATCTCAACCCCCAAAATATAAGCATACTCCTCGAGTGTAGGTGTTAGCTGATAATCTTGAAATGTGAAGCACCTAAGTGGCGGGTCATAAAACTGAACCAGTGTATGAATGGAAGTGATGTTGACTTCAGTGTTGAGGATGGCCATCAAATTACCATAACTGTCTTTGAAAACCCCTCTGTTATCTTCAACCACACGGGACGCTAAACCTCTCAAAGTATTCAGCTTAGGCTCCACAAACTTGTAGCTAAAGATACATCGACAACCAGTACTCATCTCTATGATAATGTCAACAAAGAATAAGCCTTCGAATAACCTGGAAATGCACATGCAAAAATTAATTTACATGATGAAATGATATGCAACACAAGAACAAGAAGCCAACACTGTCTGAACAATCTGGATATCTGCATATAATTCTGTGTCGGTGCAAAATCTGATGTGTGTGAGAGAACAAAGGTATGAAGTGGCTTGGTTTCTTGCAAAAACCCATATCCCCCTCATAGGTGTGTTCTAGACACAACAAAGTGGTCCCTAGAAAGGTCACCCAAACCATAGGACTCAGAATGAAAACCCCCCGTCGTAGTGAATTCTCGCAGGACGGAAGTATTCTCAAGCGAATCACGATCTGGGATGTGGCTCTCGTGATAACCCAACGCGTAAAACGCGGGCCTCACGACTATCCACGTTCTAGCCTATGTGTATGCTAAGCCCGGTGTTAGGACTTTTCTCTCCAATATCTACCCATCCCAACAACAGCAGAAAATAGCAGATATCTAGAATATACAGCATATGAATATTTAAAGCGGTAAAGAAATGTAGTAAATAAACATAAAGCTAAAGCAAGTAAAATAAAGCGAGTAAAGCGCAAAAGATAAACATCCAAGCAAGCAAGAAAACAAAAAAAAATAGGAGATACCCCAACTTGCAAGAGCAAGGAGTCCCCAGCAGAGTCGCCAGCTGAAGATGGCTGGTTTATACCTGAGTGAATCGCACACTCAAAGATACAACAGAGTTACCACCGAACTTTATTTAGTCCTAGAGGGCAGGGAAAATTTCGATAAAACCCAAGGGGAAGAGAAACGGGTCAGGGGATCGGTCATATGAAAAGAAGGTACTAGCACCTTACGCATTCGTCGTACTCGACGGGAACCATTTCGCTTGCTTCTAGGCTTGGATGGGTTATCTATCTAAAGGCTTCTAGCTAAAAGAAAGGAGAGAAGAGAAAATAAGAGAAAGGAAAGAAAGAAAGAAAGTGCTCGTGGAGGATTAGGGCCCTCGTGCCTACGTACCCTCATAGTGCAATGAAGAAATCAGAGCGTCGTAGTTCATGAAACCAGGGAAAAGAAAAAGAAAAAGAAGAAGAAGGTGGAAGTGTGCTCGCCAAGATCATCGTGATCTCGTGCCTACGTATCTTACATTCTAAAGAATGCAGAATCAGAGCTTCCGTAGTTCGGGGAACTAAGACGGAAAAAAGAAAAGGAAAAGCGGTGTCAAAACCAAGGAAGGAGGATAGAAAACTCCACTGGGGAGGCAAAAGAATGGTCTTAAAACCAAGAAAGGAGTGCAAACGGAAAGATAGTAACTGTGTTGAGGATAAAGTGCAAGAGTGGTGTCGAAACCAAGAAGATAAAGGAGCAAAAGGAATAAAAGAGACTCCACTGGGGAGAAGAGAATAAAGAATTGTGCTAGGGATCATAGGGTTAACGACCCTACTGGGGAAACAAGGGATGATGTTGAAACCAAGAGAAAAAGGGTTCGGCATGCTAACTAAAGTTGGCTGGTTTATACCTGAGTGAATCGCACACTCAAAGATACAATAGAGTCGCCACCGAACTTTATTTAGTCCCAGAGGACAGGGAAAATATCGATAAAACCCAAGGGGAAGAGAAATGGGTCGGGGGTCAGTTATGCGAAAAGAAGGTACTAGCACCTTACGCATCCGTCGTACTCGACGGGAACCATTTCGCTTGCTTCTAGGCTTGGATGTGTTATCTATCTAAAGGCTTCTAGCTAAGAGAAGAGAGAAGAAAGAAAGAAAGTGTTCGTGGAGGATTAAGGCCCTCGTGCCTACGTACCCTCATAGTGCAATGAGGAAATCAGAGCGCCATAGTTCATGGAACTAGGGAAAAGAAGAAGAAGAAGAAGGTGGAAGTGTGCTCACTAAGAACATCGTGATCTCGTGCCTACGTATCATACATTCGAATGAATGCAGAATCAGAGCTTCAGTAGTTCGGGGAACTAAGACGGAAAGGAAAAGGAAAAGCAGTGTCAAAACCAAGAGCAAAAAGGAGGATAGAAAACTCCGCTGGGGAGGCAAAAGAATGGTGTCAAAACCAAGAAATGAGTGCAAACGGAAAGATAGTAATTGTGCTGAGGATAAAGTGCAAGAGTGGTGTCGAAACCAAGAAGATATAGGAGCAAAAGGAATAAAAGAGACTCCACTTGGGAAAAGAGAACAAAGAATTGTGCTAGGGATCAGAGGATTAACGACCCTACTGGGGAAACAAACAAAGGGATGGTGTTGAAACAAAGAGAAAAATGGTTCGGTATGTTAACTGATTGTCAATGGTTAACCGAAGAGAAAGAAATTAAAATTCTATGGGGAGAAAAGTTTGGTGTCAACAGGTTGGCCGTGAAGAACCAAAAGAGAGAGTACTAAACCAAGAGAAGGTGTTTGACTCTGAAGGGATTTCGGTATATTAGCTGATAAACAGTGGTTAACCGAAAAAGCGGGTGTAGAACCAAGCAAAGGTTGTGACCCAAGGAACGGGTGTGGAACCAAGCAAAAGTTGTGACCCAAAAGGGTGTTGGTATTGATTGAACAAACAGCACTTGACCAACGAAAGGGTATTTGAACCAAAAGAAGGTCGCTAACCGCTGGGAATTCGGTGCTAGCAAAGAAACTGTGATTAACCGAAAAGAAATGAGTGATTAACCAAGATAAGGTGATTAACTCGAAGGGGTTCAGTATTGTAGCCGAATAGTACCGAAACCGAGCAAGTTGCAACGAAACTCCGAAATACGACTTCGAACTGTAGAATCTTGAAGCAAACACTTGAGATGAACCCAAAAGCTAATAAAACTCCAGAAAATCAAGTATAATTGCAAGGTGTTAAAGTTTAAGCTCAAGAAATAATCACTTCCAATGTGAAAGTGATTAATCTTCAATGGTGAAGAGCTATAATGAGGTTTGGGAAGAAAATGGAGATGAAGATGAAGAAGTTGCAGAAAAATTCAGAGAGAATGTGAGAGAATTGAGAGTGAAGTGTGTGAATGTTCCTGCAACCAAAAAAACACAGAGAAAAAGTGTGAATGTGTATGCCAACGATGCGAATGTACATGCTTATGCAAAAGGCAAAAGAGGAGGTCAAATTTCGGGTTATGACAATATGCATCCACTAGACTTTTTGTAAACAATTAGGTAGCTATCGATTACGTTGGTTGGTTATGTTTGGTTGTACAGTTGGGTTAAGATACCCCTAGTACCTTTTATTAAGATATGTTTGGCTTATAAAAAAAACTCTACAATATTTAAATTTTCAATTAAATATTCAACGAACTAAATATTTCATTTAAAGCAGATCTGATTAAACCTCTTCCTAAAAGATTTGTTTAATTAAATTTTTTCAATCACAATTTTTGTAAATACATTTTATTAGAATCTTGGACCTAACAAATCAAGATAAATATTTTTGAAAAACACTCTCAAATATATCTGGAATCAAATGCAAATTTTTTTTATCTAAAATCAAACTTTTCAAAAATAACATGTCAGTGAGTCATGGAGTCAAGATGTGCTTAACAACTTTCAAAACATCTTACTTAACATTTTCTATATAAAAATATGTCGATTCAAATGTAATAACAAAACTGTTTCTGATGATTCAAATGTAATAACAAAAATGTTTCTGATGTGGTCACAATTCATCCGATGATCTGAGATGTTACCCGTAAATAAAAATTAACAATTTAACGTTTAAGTGAGTATGAGATTAATGTGAAACTTTAAAAGTATGAGTTGAATTGTAACCGATTGTAACTTAGTGTTACACTTATATAAGAGGGACAGTTGCAACTATACATGGGTTGTCCGACATGGAGTAGGTAGTCGTGGATACAAATCAATGATTTTAATAGAAGGAGGGGTGAGCTCCTGCGCGGCGTCGAAAAATGCAAGTCCACATATAGGTCAATAAGTAAGAGTATCTCCCATAGGAGACCTTTCAACCCATTGCTCCAGCATGGCAACCCCAAAAGCAACTTTTTATCATTGGAGAGAGTTGTTGTTTCTCCAACTGGCTCTATGGTTGCTCCATGAAGCAACACAGATTTGAATTAGAATAGCAATAAAATAATCTTTTTAATATGAGTAGTTATATATGAATTAAAATTGTGGGTCTAAAATGAGTTTTTTTCTAGAGTTGTACCATTAAGTGAAAATTAAATAAATTGTTTCAAAATGTAGTTTAATGAATATAAAAAAAAAATAAAAAATAAATAGCACCATTCAAAATGCACTAATACTCTTTACTTGGATTGTGCTTTGTAAATTGAATCGGCCTTTACGGGTCATTTGTCAACCCAAAACAAATAGTATTAAATTTAAATTCAACTTTTAACATGTACTTAGAAATTTTTCATCCCACACATTAATCTACACAATTGTTCATAAGAGTATCTGATTTATATTTATAAAAATATAAAAATTAAGATTTTGTTTTGCTCTAAGAAAAAGCTTTTGAGCATTTTTATTTTATTCTATGGATTTCTTCCACACCATATGACTTTTCACATATATCCCTTAATTTTGAAGATATATTTATGAAAGTATCAAATTTCAATTAAACGTTATACTATTTCGTAGATATATCTCCGGACGCACAAAAACCCAATTGAACGTTGAAATATTTCAGAGATGTATCTCTGGAAAAATTTGGAGATTATTATCGCGCCAGACATTTTTCCTCCCACACTTTCTATTTTCATTCACAAAAATCTTCAACTCTCTTATTCCCAAATTTCTCCAAGTTCACCAAATTTGATTTCATTCGTCTGAGGCTCAAGTAATCATCAAGCATCATCCAGTTCATCATTCAACATCTTCCAAATCATAAATTTCGGGTAAGTATTTCGAGTTTTGTTGTAAACGAGTTAGAATCCATTGTTAGGTGTAGAAATGATTAGAAATAAGCTGAAATATAGTTTAGAGTAAGTGTATGTATTGTTTGTTGGCTCAAATGGACGAACAGGACTTCAAATTTCACATTCTGAGGGGCAGAGGACGACATTGTCGCGACATATGAGTTTCAGAAAATTCTAGAGATACATCTCAGAAAAAATTCAATGTTTCATGTACTTTGGGGGATTCCGGAGATACATCTACGGAATGTTTCCGTAGATATATCTCCGGATTTTCCTCAGTCAGTTTTTTAAATTCTTTTTGTTTTATAATTTTCTTGTTTGTGATATTCATTTGTGTAAACTCATTGTACGACTAATTTTACCTTGTTGGCATAATGGTTGACAGATCCGACCGACTGAGGTATGGACGGGTTTTCCAGCACGCATTTGTTCAATTGTAGCAGAGTCACCCAGTTCTGGAGGCAGTAGATACCTCTGGTCAAGGAGAGGCGTCGACTGTTGGGGCACAATCTACTCTTGAGATAGGACCAGGGGTGCTCATGTTAGGTCTTCGTTCCTGAAGAGGTTATTTGATGATGAGATCATTGTTGCACAGCAGGCTGATGGTGATGCCGAGCAAGTGACCTTACACAAGACTCATGCTTTGAGGGTATATTTTCTTTATATAGTTGACACTGTGATTTTTGTGGACACGAGTGCCACCTATACTGACGTTGCATACCTCTGGTACTTCTTGAATCTTACACGGGTCCATGAGTACAACCGGGGGCGGCTTGTCTGACCTATCTATATTCGAAGTTGAGAGATGGATGTCAGTGGAGGATGAAGCAGGTCACAAGCAACATGACACTACTAGTGGTAATAATTTTTTATCCTTGAATGTTTGTTTTTTCATTTTTAATTCATATTTGTGATAATTCTTGATCCCTGAATGCTTTTATTTTCATTTAAGGCTTGGATCCTCCCACACTTCCCGCGCATTGCTGGTTGGGTGTGTTGGGATGAGTACACTGAGGAGATGCCCTGTGCCTGTGCTTTTATCCCGTTGAGAGGGAACTAGGCGGTCGAGCTTTTCAGAGTCTATCTTGACTGCTTGGCTGCCCAGGAAATCCACTTCAACTGCTACGTGGATAATCATCAAACGCGAGCATTTGACGACATATCGCTATACTCCGGATGGCTGGCCTACGGATCGAATATCATTGCTCCTCATCTACCCGAGCGCGTCATACGGCAATTCGGGTACACCCTCAGACACCCTGTTGTCTCTGCTCCTCCTTCCTTGACTCGTATACAGATAGAGGAGATGCTTGTTGATTATCAGAGTCATCTGGTACTGTCATACCTCAAATTTTGACCACTAAGATTTCCCATCATTGTGTAAATCATCATCACAATATGGGTGAACCTTTAATCTCCCCAAAGATGGGTGAGCACCCTCTATGACAAGAATTAGGGTTTCCAGCCCTCTCAGAGCTTTTAGACAAGGGATCAATCAAGGAATGACATGATCTTCAACTTATCTAACCTCTTAAGTATCTACAAAGGATCAAAAGGACTCTCACTCCAAGGATTAAGCACAAGGATGCTCCCTTCTAGGTGGATCAAGCCTCACGATCGCCAGTGTCACCAAATTAGGGTTTTGGTCGACCAGGGCCTCCAGATGGAAATTTTCCTCTAGGCATGAGCCAATGCTTCAAGGCATAACCTAAAATACTCCATGGAACCTCATGGACCCAAGCATCAAGTCAATTTTTCCTTAGGGGATGCATACATCAAAGATCAGGAATTAGGGTTTCTTGACCTAATTCACCCCTAAGTTGACTTCTGGGACAAATCATGGGCCAAGACCTCAAGACATGATTTGAGGGTCTCTAATATGCTACATTGATCCATTTGCAACAATGGATTGATCCAATAATCTTGAGCAACAAGTCTCAATTTCATCTGCATCATAGTTAGGGTTTTAAGAAAAAAGTCAACTGTAACTTTGACTTTTGACCAGGACATGCTCCCAAGCCCTATGACATGCATCAATATACCCTTTGACACCCATGGAACATGTCCATCAAGTTTGATTTAGGTCAAGGACATGATTTCCTAAAGGATTGCACAGTTTGGAATTCATCTGATAAAAAGTCAACTGTGCACAAAAGTCAACTTTGACTTTTTGAGATTTTTCACTAAAATGGATTTTTAACCCTAAAATGATATTAATGTATGATTTGAATCATCATTCATCAAGAAAAATCAAGAAAAGTTGGATAACTTGTAAAAGGGGTAACCATAAAAACTTAGAAATTTTTCTAAGTTAAAAAATAAAGTGGTTAGGATACCAACTTTGGAGGATCATAACTCCTAAACCACAAAGCCATTTCTCCTATTTAAGGCTTGATTTGTAGATCACATTGCCCTCTACAAAAGCTTCATACTGACCTATGTCCAAATTCCTCATGGATTTTGAGTTATGGAGTGATCAAAAACAAGAAAAGTCATTTTGTTCAAACACTTTGTGAAAATTTCACTAAGTCAGAATCTGCCTTACTTTTTTCCAAATGTAGGGGGATTTTTCACTTGGATCCAAAAGGTATCAAAACCAAATATGATCAAACAGTTGTTGTATCATATAAGGGCTTTCCAAAATGGCCAAGAACATCACCAAATTCAATTTGAACCATGAGATATGACATTGGCAAGTTGCCTTGCTGAAAACTGTCAAGGCAAGACAGATTTTGCACTTTTGCTCGATTTGCCAAAATTGTGCAATTCCGAACAATCCTATCCACTTGGACACATTTGAGGATTGAATCTAAAGGGGACAATCACTGAGCCCAGCCTCCAAAGTCCTTGGAACAAGAAATAGCATGCTAAACCTAGAATTGCCTAAAAAGGGGACAAGACTCCAATTTTGGATTGGAGCATTCAATGGAAGCATCAAGGTGGCATGGACTGAGCCATTTGCAACTGAATTCAGTCAAGACTTATCCAAGACCAAGGGAACCAGCAGCCTGTGCCCTAACCTCTAGTCAATGGCTAAAGGAGACTTGGATTCTCATTGCTCAACATTGGCCAACCCTACTCAGCAGTTGCCATTCACTATTCCTTGCAAAACAAACTTGCTCTACTATAAATAAAGCTCAATTGTGATCAGTTTAAGTACACCAAAGACCTACAACACTTGCCTTTCTCAAAATCATCTTCTCCCTCTCAAAAATGCCTTTCTTAGCAAGTCACTGTCGAATTTTTCAGTAGAGGGCAATTCCACTCAAACCAATCACTCACACACCTCATAAACATCATATGTGAGCTGATCAAACACTAAACACACAACTGTAACACTGATTTCTCAGAATCACCAGCCAATTGCTCAAGGTTTTAACCAAGCTGCAGTTGAGATGCCATGAAGTGATCCAGCCATTTTCAATTAAGTCCAAGCATTCAAACACACTCCATAGGGTGTAGGGAAGCTGTTCAGATCATCATAATTCATCTGTAATACCTCCAACTCAGAAATCAATTTGCTCTTGCTGTCACGACCTAGAGGTAAGCCTAAACTTGGTAATCTCTCAATCTATGCATATTTCCTCGCACAATACTTTTGCCAAATGTTCATAATCATGCATGGAATGTTTCCCCTCAATTACTTGCTTTGTTTGAATCGTGTATCAAAAATCCTAGCCTTCATGCAGAATTTAGGGTTCTTGAGGATTTTTCGTGATTTCTTGTTTTGTGCTTAATTTAAATGCAATTAATTGTCACAAACATGATCGTGAGGTTGAGACGAGCACATTGATATGTGGATTGCATGCTATAATCAAGTATTCAGTGAGATTGGATAGAAAATACAAATCTGGGCAAAACTGAGAAACGCGCGTGTTCTTCAGCTGTTTTTGGCGTCATTTCTCTCAAATTCAAATATTTGAATTTTGTGATTTTATTTAATTGATTCAAAAATTAATTTCCCTCTGAGTTTTAATAATTTTGAGTTGATTCTTTTTTTAATAATTCACAAAAATGTTGAAATATTTTATTTTACCAAAAAATCCCCAAAATATTATTTATTTCATATAATTGATATTTTTGCAAAGAATTAATGTTTTAATTCTTTTTGACATTTAAAATATTTTCTTCCTCCTGATTTTGTAAATATTAATGATTTCTAATCATTTTGTAGGAAAAAACTTGATTTATGAAGCATTAATCCAATATCACAATTTGTTTTCCATGTTAAAACAATTTTGATCATTTTAATTGATTTTTTTTATTCAATTAAAATACAATTTGAAAACAAATTAGGGTTTTTTATTCATTCAACCCTCATAAATCATTTTCAAACACTTTGGGCCTTTATTAGAGTGTAAGACCCAACCCCCTTGTACATGAAAGAATTTTGGGTCTCATTCATTGTATAAGTCCCTCTGTACATTTTCAAATAAATGGCGCGACCGCCGTCTGTTTAAAAACTTGGGCCTCTCCTAGAGCTATAAGACTCATTCAAAACTCTTTGGGCCTCTAATAGAGTGTAAGACCCAATCTCCTTTTAACTAAAACCTTTTGGGCCTCAGATATTGTATAAGCCCCTCTATGTTCAAAGAAAATCTCGGCGCGATCGCCGTTTCGAAACAAAAATCACTTGGGCCTCTCCTAGAGCTATAAGACCCATTCAAAACTTTTTTGGGCCTCTATTAGAGTGTAAGACCCAATCCTTTGTAAATATAAACCCTTTTTGGGCTTCACTTATTGTATAAGTCCCGCTGTATTTCAAAAGTTCGGCGCGATCGTCGCCCGTTTAAAATAAACCACTTGGGCCTACCCTCGAGTAGTAAGACCCAGTTCATTTCTTAAAACTCACTTGGGCCTCTTGAGAGAGTGTAAGACCCATCCCTTTTATACAGAAAACCTTTTTTGGCCTCAGTCACTTGTATAAGTCCCTCTGTATAAAAACAACAGTGCAATCACTGATAAACCTTGGGCCTCTCCTTGAGCTGTAAGCCCTAATATTTCTTTTCAAAGCACTTTCTCCTTTGATTTTGAAATATATTGTTGTTTTCAATCTTTCTGTGTTGAACAACTAACCAAACAGCATGGAAGCTCTACAACTGAGTAAGTGTTTATACGCTTTCATTTACCGCTTTCATATGTACATAACTGTATTGTGGGGTTGCTCACTGTAAGTCTTCTTTCATAAACTCATATCGACTATGTAATAATAGTATAGATATTTAAAGTTTCCCCGGCAACTACGTCTAGGACTAGGTAAAGCCCTGTTGATTACTCTAAGCTTACAGTCAAAACTAGATCCACATAGGATTACCAGACACAGTCTTCCCTCCTCTTGGGGTTAAACAATATGGAGATGTGAAAGGCAGATTCTTTTTTAACACTTTCTCAGACTGTCACTCTTAGAAATAGACAAAACTAGATCCCCAATACGAGCACCAGATACAGTCTTCTCTTCGGCTGTCCTCCTTAGGAATTGTCAAGAAACTCTACCTCCCCAGAGATGAATGTATTCTCCGTGAATGATATCTCTTGAGTTTCTTCCAAATTCTCGAACTTTCCTGGCTTGATCTATTCTCAGTGAATGGCATGTCTTGAACTTCTCGGGGTTTGGGGACCCACAGGCTTCTTAAAAGCATAGGCCTTCTCTTGGGCATTGTACAAGGACCCACAGGCTTCCTAAAAGCATCCCCGCCTCCTCTTGGGCTTAATACAAGGACCCGTCGGCTTCTTAGAAGTATTCACCGCCTCCTCTTAGGCTTCATATAATGATTTCTTCCTCCGGGAATGATAGCCTCCTCTTGGGCTTCGTACAAGGACCTATCGGCTTCTTACAAGTTTCCAGCCTCCTCTTGGGCTTCGTACAAATTGTCCCAACGACCTCCTAGAGGTATAGGAACAGATATTAGTCATCTTAATAGAACAGTCTTTCAAAGAGTCTAGATCTTTCTACCATGAACGTACTACTACTGTTTCTTTAAGCATAGTACAAAAGATGAAACTCTAGACCTGGACAGTCTAAGATCCTTGAGTCCCAAAGACGTTCTCAAGCACCCTTCAAGTAAGGAAAAACACCAGTAGACTCGGACAGTCTCAATACCCTTTGGATTTCCCATTTCCTTAAAAAATAGGAAATAACCCTGATCCTCTAATCGGTACCAAAGTACAACCCCCACCGGGAATCAGTCTCTTTATAAGAACTGATTTTCTCTTTTATACAACATATTGGACCTGTTACTCAACTAAAACAGTTACCCTTAGCCTCCATCTCGGGCTTCGTACGAGATACAAAGACTCCCTCGTTGAGTCAAACCTTTAGTCTCCATCTCGGGCTTTGTACGAGATACAAAAAAACTCTCTTGTTGAGTCAAACATTTAGCCTCCGCCTTGGGCTTAGTACAAGACACATCCAAAGGAACTCCCTCGTTGAGTCAACCCCTTTTAGCCTCTCTCTCGGGCTTCGTACGAGACACATGAAAACACCCTCTTGTTGGGCCAATAGCCTCCTCTTAGGCTTTGTATAAGAAAACCCCGGTTGAGTCAATCAACCTCTTAGCATCAAAGATGTGCCTCGTTCACAGTACACAAACATCAACAACTCCTTTCATCTAATCGTTGTAAGCGGCAAACCTCTAGATTATTTACATCCATGCCACTGTCCCTCTTTTAGCATGAGAAATTCCTAAGGAAAGATAGTATTGCTCTACACTGAGTTAAAGTCTTCTCCTTCAGGTTAAAACCCCCTATAAAGAAAATTATGGCATTTCTAGGATCCGCATATCCCGGTTAAAGTGATTCTCCTTTATAATCAGTCACCCAACAGTTGTGACAAACAGACCCCTTTAGAGATGACAAATTCTCTCTAAAAACAACACCTTTTAGCTTCACATCTTGGGCTTCGAACAAGATACAAATAAACCCTTCAGCTTCACATCTTGGGCTTTGAACAAGATATATATCACCTTTCGCTTCACGTCTTGGGCTTTGAACAAGACACCAAAACACCCATTTCCTCCCATAGAATAGGAGGAACTACGATCGCTCTGATTTCCCTGTTTCGGTAAACGCGAATACGTAGGCATAAGATTGAAAGAAAAATCTTAGCGAGCACCATAAACCAAAATTCAAATCCCGTACCCTCCTACCATTCAAAAAGTATCAGTCCTAACATCCTCACAAATAGTCCCGTCATTTCATTCCAAACAAAATAAGCAGAGAGAGGCCCACAATAAACCGCATCTGTAAACCAACAGTCTTGACTGTTTAACCTCAGTTTGCAAAAGCAGGGTTAGTTAGAGACATCTATTTCCCTTCCTTCATCAATAGGATAAAAATTGAATCGACCTGTAGTCACCCAAAGAGCGACCGCGCTTAAGAACCGCGTCCGAAATCGCTCGCTACAGGTACCGCACGAGGCTCGGGTTACCATAGCGCTGAATGACTGAAGCTACATCGACGGATACATCAAGTGGTTCTTCAGGGTCTCACATCCATACATGGTGCCGACTGCTCTATGAGATCTGTCGAGACCCGCTCATTAGGAGATTCTAGAGGAGGAGCAGGCTCAGCTAGATCATACTGAGGATGTTTTGCCTCGGTGCCGTCGCATATTGGAGATTGCGTGGGAAGCATTAACGGGGGTATATTCCCTGAGGGCTCTACTATGCGGCGAGTACTGAATGTCATGGTTGCGGAGGCACATGAGACACTATTGTACCGCAGACATCGCGAGAGGACGGGGGGATCGATGGTTGAGGAGGCAGACCAGGCTGAGGAGGTAGAAGAGAGGTTGTCATGCACACTCAGTAGTTGTCTGTATTTATTTTGTTGCACAACTATAGTTTATACGTTTTTCCTTACATTGTTACTACATTTTGAATTTCGTATCGTACAACATTTTATACTATATTATATTATTATATTATTTTGTATCTTTGTTATTTTATATTTCATCTGCGAACAAATACACAGCGCGTTATAAAAAAAAATCTATTATAATACACTTCGGAAATATATCTTCGAAAAATTCCTGTAGATATATCTCCGGAAATATTCAATTAAAAATGGGTTATGGGAGATATGATGTGACCGTTTACGTTTTAAATAGTTCCGCAGATATATCTCCGAAATATTATTATCTTTTAGTCAGATATTAGGTACTTCCGGAGATATATATCCGAAATCTAGAGACAAATGTGGAAATCCACACGGTAGAAAAGAAATGCACGAATTTCAATAAGAAATGCTCAAAACTTTTTCATATTTTTTGGGCTTTGAAGAATGACTAGGCCAAGCAAGACCCGTCTCAGGGTTGATGGTTTCTCTGTTCGCACACAGTTAGAGACTGTGTATCTCTCTCTGCCATCTCTCAAAGAGAACAACTAAACTAAACTACCTACTTTACCTACCATTTTACCGTGAGAAGAAATTCCTGAAAATTTCACCACCTTTAACCCTGCACAATGCTTTATCACACTCAATTCATCCTCCATTTCTTTATCTTCGTCCCTTTCATTCTCCCTTCACTTTCTCTCCCTTCACAAAACGTCACACTCTTTGGTGATGCTTCTTTCACAGACACCTCCATTAGTCTCACCAAACAAAAACTCACTTGTCTTTCTTCTTCAACTTCTGGAACGGGAAGCGCTTTCTACCTCTACCCTGTTCGTTTTCTTGATCCCTTAACAAACTCAACCGCTTCCTTTTCATGTCGTTTCTCCTTCTCAATCCATTCATCACCTTCTTGTCCTTCTTCCTCTGGTGACGGCATTGCCTTTCTCATTTCTTCAACCACTGATTTCTCATCTCTCTCTGATGGTTACATGGGCCTTCCTAGTTCAGATAAAGATTCTTACTTTGCCGTTGAATTTGACACGAGTTTCGATCCTTCTCTCGGTGACATTAATGGTAATCACATTGGTATTGATCTTAGCAGTGTTGTTTCTTTTGCTTCTGTTGATGTTCTTTCACGTGGGGTTGATTTGAAAAGTGGGAAAATCATCACAGCATGGATTGAGTATAGAGATGACATGAAAATGGTTCGTGTTTGGGTTGGTTACTCTTCAACTAGGCCACCAACACCGATTCTTGCATCACTCATTGATCTTTCTGAGAGATTCAGAGAGTTTATGCATGTTGGTTTCTCGGCTTCTAATGGAAAAGGTTCGAGTATTCACCTTGTTCATCATTGGCAGTTCAAAACTTTGAGTTATTCTAATTCTGTTAGTCCTATGGATAATTTAGAAGAAGGTGATTGTTTCTTGTGCTATGCCGGCGATTTGAAAGCGTCGAAGAAAAAAGGTGAAATTTTCCAAAGGAAAAAGATTAGTGATTTAGCTCTTGGAATTGGTGGAATAACAGCTTTTGTTGTGTCAGCATTGACATTGATTGTTGTGATATGTGTTTACATGAAAAGGAAAAAGAGGGGTGTAATTAGGGAAGGACAGAATTGTAGATTTCAGACAAATAAAGTTCCAATGAGGTTATCACTTTCAGAGATAACATCAGCTACAATGGGGTTTAACAGAAATAGACTAGTTGGTGAAGGTGCATCTGCAAAAGTTTATAAAGGGTCACTTCCGTTTGGAGGTGATGTAGCTGTGAAGAGATTCGAAAAAGTCGATGATTTGGACTGTTTACACAATCCTTTCGCCACCGAATTCGCTACAATGGTTGGTTGCTTGCGGCACAAGAATCTGGTTCAGCTCAAAGGATGGTGCTGTGAAGAGAATGAATTGGTTTTGGTTTATGAGTATCTACCAAATGGAAGCCTTGATAAAGTTCTGCATAAAAATTTAAGATCTTCATTTGTGCTTTCATGGAAACAAAGAGTTAATATAATCCTCGGCGTGGCGGCTGCTCTTACCTATCTTCATGAAGAATGTGAGAGACAGATCATTCATAGAGATGTGAAGACATGTAACATAATGCTTGATGTAGATTTCAACGCAAAGCTTGGCGATTTCGGGCTTGCAGAAGTGTATGAACATAGTTCTAGCACAAGGGATGCTACTATACCAGCAGGAACAATGGGGTATCTAGCACCGGAATACGTTTACACGGGAATTCCTACCGTGAAGACCGATGTGTATAGTTTCGGAGTCGTGATTATTGAAGTCGCGACAGGGAGGAAACCCGTTGGAGACGACGGAACTGTCGTTGGCGACTACATTTGGACTCTGTGGGAAAAGAATAGACTCGTGGACGCGGCGGATCCGAAACTGATGGGGGAATTCGATATTGTCGAGATGGAGAGATTGTTGTTGGTAGGACTTGTTTGTGTTCATCCTGATAATGAAAAGAGGCCTAGAGTGAGGGAGGCAGCTAGAATGATTAAGAGAGAAGCATCAGTTCCTTTATTGCCACCATGTAAACCAAGGGTGAGGATTAGGCCTATTTGTCCTGATGAAACACCTGAAACACAGAATGTTGGTTGTGATTGGGTTAGTAATGATGAAGCTCTTTATATGACTCCTAGGAGCCAGTTTTACTAGGATTTTTGTGTTCAGGAATCAGTTTTTTTGATGATTGGATCTTGTAATTTTTTATGCCATAAGAAAAAGTTCTTGTTTTCTTTAGCATTTTTGGACCAAAATGATTATAATGCACCTTGTTTAGATTAGATGATTTTATTAACATTAATGGACATTGTTTCAAGCTTAATGTGACAAGATAAGTAATGTTAGAAATTGATTAGAACTTGTCATTGACTCATAAACAAATTGAGATTGGTAAGAAGCAGAAGAAAACAAAGCGTAGTAGATATGTGTGAATGCATTCATAATTGCTTCACATGAAAAAAGCAATAAAATTTCTATAAATGAAGCAACATCAGTTTTGGTTGCCAGTATTGAGATTTCCATATGGAAAAAAAAATGAAAGGACACGCATTGTATGCTTTTTGTCAAATCTGTGTGATTCCCATTTTTGTTTAGAAATTCAATCTTGGCCATTCATTTCAAAATTTTGAAGATCCAACTGTTAAAGTTTCTTATTTATTTATTTTGGTACAATATTCATTATTTTTATTAACCCACACTAATTACTCTTTTTAGTTCAATATCTTAATTACAATCTTTTATATATCGTTGGGCCATATCCATACACACTTAGTATTCACAAAAAATAGAATGAACAGAGTAAAAATATAAATAAGATAATTGATAATTATCTATTAAAATAAATAGAAATAAATAAATTTACTAGAATACTTTAGAACTTACTTTGTCTCATATCCGTATAATATAATTTTATATATTTTAACTTTTGTATTTATAAAAAGATATGATTATCAATTTAAAAAAATATACATTATTAGTAAACTATTATGCATTTTAAAAATAAATATTTTTTTATTTTATAACTCAAAAATATAATATTTAAAAAATATTGTTAAAACTTAAAATAATAATATTTTATATTTGATCAATTTATTTTTATTTAAAATACAGATAAAAAATATATAAATAAGTAAATACTCATAAGATACAAATATACATTTATAAATTAAAATATTTAAAAAAATCAAACAATGACTACTATACTATCATGTAGAATCGTCATTCCTACTTTTATCTCCTTAGACTTCTTTAAACATATTAATTAGTTAGAGTTTTAAGTCTGAAATAAAACCATCAGTAGTGCGATATCTTGTATTTTTTTTCCTAAAATTAAATTTCATTTTAGATGCTCAATTCCAAAACTTAACTTAATTTTTTTTTTAAAGATTTTCATTTGGGTTTGTATACAAAGTAGCAATCACCATAAATACGACGCCAAATTTATGTAACTACGACACAAGACTTTAGTCACATTTTAATGTTTTATACTCTAAGTAAAGAAATAATATTTCACAATCTTGATTTAATCATAGTTTAGAATAAAATTCAAGTGATAAAGATTTAAGATTATGAAAGCATTCCATTTTAATTTATGGTTCATGCGGGATTTCACAATTTTAATAGGCTTAATATCTTTTTTAGTACCTTAATTTTACTCATTGTTTCGATTTGGTATCTTAAGAAAAAAAAGTTACATTATGGTCCACTAACTTATACTATGTTACATATTTTAGTCATTTCTGTTAGTTTTTGTTGAAAAAACGTTAAAATCTGTCTTGCTAGACTATAAATGGCTGAGATGGAATTTCTATATTTATTTTAATGGTCGAGGTGGAATTTATATTACACTTAAGTTCCATTTGAAGAAGATGAAATGTATTAGGGCATAAGAACATTGTTGGATGGAAGCTCAGCCTGAGAGAGGACGATAGCGACACAATTGACAACAACACTCCATTGAAGACGAAGTTCATTGAAGACGACGATAACGCCACTGTTGACAACAACCCTCCATTAAAGGCGAACTTCATTCATCAATCGTTTGCAAAAAAAATCCTAAGATACGAACTTGCACAAATAAGTTACTAAAAATGTTAACTTTCTTCTTTACCCAACTTACTTAGTTCTTCTGGTACTATATGTAGGTTGATTAGGTCATGGATAGTAAGTTTAAGTGTGTTGTTCATCATTCTGGTGAGTTTTCTAGGGAGTTTGCCAATTTTACCAAGTCAAGTTATGTAGGGTTAGAGGAGATATGAGATGTCGATCCTGATTATTGGAGTTACTTTGAAATATTGGACAAGTTAAAAGAGTTAGGTTACCCTATAGATAGGCTTTGATATTATGATGACATATTTGCTAATGATATAGTTCAATTAGAAAATGACAATGGGACGGATAGGATGAGAACAGTTGCAGTGTTAACTGGGGAATGCCATTTGTATGTTACACATTCTGTATCTGAACCTGATGTTATTGAGGAGCCCATACTCTCACTACCAGATGGGAACATATTGTATGAAGATATGTTTGGTGAAGGGCCTGATATGGTTAATAATCTAGATGTGACCACCATGGGTGAAGATGTGGTTGGTGAAGTACATGAAAGGGGAAGTAATGAAGGTTGGACCACAATGGGTGAAGATGTGGTGGAAGAGGGGACAACAATTGAGGAAGTTGAGGAGAATGTTGGTATTGTGGAGGATGTTGGAATTGAGGAAAATGTGGGTCATGTGAGGACCAACTGTGAAATTAAGGAGAATGTGGGTCAAGAGGAGACAAACTATAACAATATGGATGATGTGGGGACCACCTGTGAAATTGAGGAGAATGTGGGTCTAGAGATGAATGTTGAAGTAGACTGATATTATGGAGAAGACACATGAAAAGTGGAATGTTGGGATTAACAAGACATTGGCATATAGAGCAAAGACACTAGCTGTTGATATTGTGGATGATTCTTTTAGAGAGCAGTATAAGAGAATCCATGATTATGGCCATGAACTCTTGAGACCCAACCCAGGATCAATTGTCAAGATTATAAGTCAACCACTTCAAGGGGAAATCAATGAAAACCCTAGTAAATTGAATCCTCACTTTCAGATGATGTATGTATGTCTCAAAGCTTGCAAGGACAGTTTTTTAAGTGCATACCTATTATAGGAATAGATGGTTATTTCCTAAAGGGACACTATGGTGGACAAATACTAGCTGCTATTGGGAGGGTCCCAAATGACCAAATGCTACCAATTGCATATGCTGTTGTTGAGGGTGAAACTAAAGACTCATGGAGCTGGTTTCTAGAATTATTGATACCTGATTTTGGAGGAGTCAGGTTGTGCAAAACCTATACATTCATTAGTGATCAACAAAAGGTTAACTCTCACCTTGAATTTTAACTGTTAGCCAATTGTTTTAATTTCACCATCAGTCTTACTTAATTATGAATGCAGGGTTTGCTGCCAGCTCTTGATGAATTACTTAGTAATGTTGACCATAGATTATGTGTTAGGTATTCTGTTTACTTAAATGTTACATATGAAATACTTGGTTCTTTTGAATTACTTGCATGACCTACTTGGTTTACACCTACTTTATATTGCTGACATTTATATAGCAACTTCAGGAAGAAGTTCCCTGGCCTGAAATTGAAGGAATTGATGTGGAGGGCACAGCATGTGCAAGTTATGTAAATGCTTGGGAGAAAATAATGCTTGAAATCAAGGGAGTTAATGAAGAGGCCTTCAAACATCTCATCAAAATTCCACCAAGATTCTGGAGCAAATCAAGGTTCCAACTAAGTTTAATGTGACACTTTGGTTAACAATATGTCAGAGGCCTTCAATTCTGTGTTTGTAGCTGCTAGATCCAAGCCCACTGTGACAATGCTTGAAGAAATTAGAGTTTATCTAATGCAGAGATGGGAATCCAATAGGAAAAAGATTTCCAAATACGAGGCATCATACTACCTAACATCAAGAAAAGGATGCAAAGGAAGTCACAGAAAACCAATCATTGGATTGTGAGGTAACATGGTTGATTTGTTGAATATTACTTTCAAATGGCTAATTATTTACATAGACTAACATTAAAATGGCTACTTGTTTACAGGCGTGCAGGTGAATATGACTATGAGGTAAGGCATACTTCACTTAATGGAGAAAAATATGCTGTCTACCTTTACAAGAAAGAATGCTCATGTAGAATATGGATGTTGACTAGACTTCCTTCCTGTCATGCAATGTCTTGCATGAAGGACCAACATTTAGAGATTGATGACTTTGTACCTGAATGTTACAAGAAGGATCAATATTCAGCTTTCTATGCACCTGTTATATATCTACTCAATGGGGAAGCCTTGTGGGCAAAGACTAGTGTTGTTGATCTTCAGCCACCACCAATAAAGAGACAGCCTGGAAGGCCAAAGAAAAAAAAGGAATAGGGAAGCTGGAGAAATGGTGAGGGATGAGACACACGTGAAGAGGGAAAGACATGGTATCAAGTGTAGTCGTTGCCTCAAGGATGGTTACAACAAGGCCACTTGTAAACTACCACAAGCACAATCACCTCCAAGTTAGGTACAACAAGCAACAACACAGTCACCACCAACAGTAGTTTCAAGTCAGGTACAATAAGCAACAAGTCAGCCACCACCACCAGTTATTACAAGTCAGCCACCACCACAAGTTGTTACAAGTCAGCCACCACCACCTATTGTTAGAAGTCAGCCACCACCACCTATTGTTACAAGTCAGCCACCACCCAAAACTAAAAAAAAAACTTCATAAGGGTGACAAGCCTGTTTCAAGTCAACCTTGATCATTATTATGATGTCTGCTAAGATTTTGTAATACCTTTTAATGGCATATATGTTTTGTGGCACATTTTGGAATGTCATTATGTAAAGCACATTTTGTCTAATTTACAATGGCCCATCTTTTTTGTAGTTGGACCACATTTTGGAATGTCATATTAATGCCATATAATGGCCTTTTGTTATTGAACCAGTTATGTATCAAACTTCAAATATGTTAATGAAAGTTGGAATGACTTATAATGCCAAGTTATCACTACTACGAAAAACCCATTTAACAACGGTTAGGAATGATATATAATGACGCGGGCGAAAGCGTTGTTATGTAGATTGTCGTTGTAAGTTCGTTGTTTCTACAACAGTTTGGAAACCGTTATTGAAAGGCAGGACGCGCGCCATATATCACAATGGTTATGATAATAAACCGTTGTGATACATACACTTAGGTACTGGGTTCGAAACCCATCAACAGCGAATAATGTAAAACATAAATTACCTATGATCTCGGTTACAATAGATAACCGTTGTTGTAAGTACCCTGAGTTTATTATATTAAATATAGATTGCTTGTTTTCCAAACACCTCACTAAAGAAATATACATGGAATCAATTTGTTGAAGAAGTCTATAATCTGCAAATTAAACTGTTCTTGAAAACCAACTTAAACAAACCAATGTTTTCTGATTGCATTCGTCTCATCGTGCATTTCACTCTGTTTTACATATATATATTGTGGTTTATGGATCTTACTCCTTCGATATATCGCTATCTTCGATTATAGTTAAATTTACATAAGAACAAGACTTGGATAATCTGCCTCATCATCATCACTTATCATCATAATTTTTATAATCGAAAGTTTTACGATTATAAGTGTTGATGGAGAGGCAGATTAACTAATAATTTGTTGTTAATGAAATTTAACTATAATGGAAGATGGCGATGCATCTAAGGAGCCAAATCATTATACCATAATATATATATTAAACATCGTGAGATGAACGATGAGATGGATGCAATTTGAAAACATTGATTCGTATACGTTGGTTTTCAAATACAACTTAATTTGCAGATTATGAGTATCTATGTCAAACTAAATGAATGTATTTTAAGTGAGGGTTAGTGAAACAAACAATCTAAATAGAATATAATAAACTCAAACAACATTCTATACCAGATCCATATATTATAAACTCATATAATTCGCTTGTTACCACCAGCAAACTTTAAGTGAGGGTTAGTGAAACAAACAATCTAAATAGAATATAATAAACTCAAACAACATTCTATACCAGATCCAGATATTATAAACTCATATAATACGCTTTCTATCACCAGCATCATCACCCTGTATCACCCCTTAACCTGTAAGGAAACACAACAAACTTCAAAAATGAGCATCCTCAGTTGAAAACAAACCCTAAAACCATAATCCAGTGAAGAGTAAAGAGAGGAACAGGAATAATGTAACACCCCCAATCTATACCCCCAAGCTATTAAAGCAATAAATAAAATTCAAAATTTCATCAGAGTATAATTAAACATGCACGACATAGACTGGAGACGCCACATCAATTTGGAACAAACATACAACACCTGCTCACAAAGATATGCAACAATTCAGGTAGTATTACACCCACAATCCAATTACAGAATAAAAGCAGAAAATCCGTAACTAAATCTCATATATATATATATATATATATATATATATATATATATATATATATATATATATATATATATATATATACATATATATCATAAAAGTATATCTGTCATATACGACCATACATGTACAATTCAAAAGATACATATACATAACACAATTAATCACACTCGATCACCCTAACTACTCGGTGTCACATATCAGAGCCGACCGACAAAAGAATGAAGACCATAGCTTCACAAAAAGACCTCCAGCGACTCTAATCTGCAATGCCTCATAGAGCATTATAAAACAGCAGAAGGGTGAGAAACACAATCATAATACAGTTGCATACAATTATATATTAACACAGAAATGCACAAGTAATATATTCTCACCACAAATGCACCACAATCACATACAACACAACACAATACCATTCCCAGGTATCCAATACCAACACACAACAGTCATACACAATGCACTCATCATCAATACAATTATACACATTTCATCTCATCAATCACATTCACAATTCCATACACAATTAATCCATGATTTATGCAAATGCATAGAGACCGACACAACGACTCTATGCAATGCACATGCGGTACCGACTTCCAACATTTCTCATCACTAGTTCACTCAGGAACTCTGCTGGAATCATCGCTCGTTACATCACTGTAACTCCCCGTCGGGCATACGATGTTCCCCGTCGCTCACACCTCACATGGGCACACGACGTTTATGGATCGCTCACACCCCACACGGGCACACGACCCGATCACTCACACCCCACATGGGCACACGATCGTCTATAACCATCGCTTTCGGTCCTCTTATTTTTAAGGCAATTCATTCCTCTTATTTTTAAGGCGCACGATGTTATAGTAGATTCCCTCTGGAATCAATCCGTCACTCAGGACGTCACAAGAATGCATATCATGATGCTTGGCATACAATGACTCATGACATTCAAAATGCACACACATACACATCCACAATCATGCATATATCATCAATTACCACACATTGCATTTTCTTGCCCTAAGGCCACCAATCATCATCACCATATGTATTTCATGCAATTTCATCACACAACAGTACACAGGTCATACAATACCCACACCAACAGCATATTGCGTATACACATCAAGTTCACACAATTAAAACGACAAAAGTCGACAAAACAACATATTTTCTAATTCCCGACATAATTTAATCGGCCAACAGTCTCAAAACCATCATCATAAGCAAGAACATTTTATAAGCTTTCTAACGCACCAAACCACGCCTCAAACCGAACCACAGATCAAAAGTTATGAATTTTGCAAAGAAAATAATTTATTGAGAAACAGCCAGATTCGCCTGGCGACTTAGTAATTCGCCTGGCGGATCCCCATTCGCCAGCACTCCGCCTGGCGAAATAGTGGCGAGACACAAAATTAGAAAACCCCAAAAGTTACAGAAGCTACCCCAATTCTGTCTTTCCGATTTCGCCTGGCGACTTACGATTTCGCTTGGCGAATCTCCCTTCGCCAGCACTTCGCCTGGCGAATGTGTGGCGAGACTTAATTCGCCTGGCGAATCCCAAATTCGCCTGGCGAATCACACCAGAACCAGAAAAATTTTGTTACGGGTTACACGATCCAAAACCCCCAAAAGTCTCATTTTTCATTCCAAATCAATTCCAACAGCAAAACAATTATCAGTAATGACTCATAAACACATTGTGATCATACCACGCAAATTATATCGATTTCCGACCATAAAAACATCAATTTCTACTCGTTTACTCGTTTTCGACCTAAAACCGAAAACTATGGAAAAACAAGACAACATGCACACACACACACACATACATAATCATACACAATCATAAGATAATCGAGTTTCGCACCCTTACCCGATTAAATCGCATGTAGAAAAGTCGGGAGATTGATTTCTTCTTTCTCTAGTTTTTCCTCTCTTTTTCTTCTCTTCTTCTTTCTCTTTTCTTCTTTTCTCTTTTTCTCCCTTTCCTTACTATTTTCTCTCTTTTTCTTTCTATTTATATTCTAACTTAATCAAAATAAAGTGAAATGACCAAAATACCCTCACACTCAAACATCTCGTAAACGCTCCCACAACGCGATAAAATATAATCACGATGAAAAATAACATATTTTCACATAAAAGTCAGAAATAAAACAATATAATAATAAAATACTCAAAACGACTCAAATAAATAAAACGACAAAACTGGGGCATTACAACTCTCCCCCACTTAAAAATTTTCGTCCTCGAAAATATTACCTGAGACGAACAACTCTGGATACGACTCCCGCATCCGACTCTCCAACTCCCAAGTCAAATTGCCCTCAGCAGCGCCTCCCCACGCTACCTTCACAAGTGCAATATCCTTGCCCCTCAACTGCTTCACCGCGCGATCCAAAATCCTCACTAGTAATGCCTCAACCGTAAGGTTCTCCCTTACCTCAACCTCATCCATCGGAATCACATGCGACGGATCCGAAACATACTTCCGAAGCTGTGAAACATGGAACCATCATGCAAATTCGACAAACTCGGCAGCAACGCCACCCTATAAGCCACAACACCCATTCTCGCAGATATCTGGTAAGGACCAATAAACCGAGAAGTAAGCTTCTTCGATTTCAATGCCCTACCAACACCCGTCACCGACGTAACTCTCAAAAATACATGATCGCCCTCTTGAAATTCTAGATTCTTCCTTCTCCGATCATGATAACTCTTTTGCCTACTCTGAGAAGCCTTCATTTTCTCACGAATAAACTTCACTTTTTCCATAGTCTGTTGAACCAACTCTGGTCCAACCACCGCACTCTCACCAGATTCGTGCCAACACAACGGTGTTCGACATCTCCGTCCATACAATGCTTCAAACAGTGCCATTCCAATACTAGAATGAAAAATGTTATTATACGTGAATTCAATCAACGCAAGATAACTATCCCATGCACCACCTTATTCCAAAACACACGCTCGCAACAAATCTTCCAAAGACTGAATCGTTCTCTCCGTCTGCCCATCCGTCTGCGGATGATAAGCCGAGCTCAATCTCAATTTAGAACCCAACGCCTTCTGTAAACTTTCCCAAAATCTCGAGGTAAACCTTGGATCTCGATCCGAAATAATACTTAACGGAACCCCATGCAACTTCACAATCACACTGATATGAATCTCTGCTAACCGCTCCAAAGAAAAACTGATGTCAATCGGAATGAAATGAGCCGATTTAGTCAGCCTATCAATAACCACCCAAATAGCATTATGCCCTCGCTGAGTATTCGGGAACCCCGTTACAAAATCCATGGAGATGCTATCCCACTTCCATTCAGGAATATCCAACGGTTGCAACAAACCACTAGGCCTCTGATGTTCCACTTTCGACTTCTGGCATGTCAAACAAGCATACACAAACTGAGCCACATCCCTTTTCAATCCAGACCACCAGAAAATCTTCTTCAAATCTTGGTACATCTTGTTCGCTCCCGGATGTATACTCAAATTACTCCGGTGTCCTTCTTCCAAAATCATCCGTTTCAAATCCGAATCGTCGGGAATGCAAATTCTACCTCGGAACCTCAACACACCATTAACATCCACTTGAAAATCACCACTCGCATCTTGTCCTCCATCCAACATCAAATCCACCAATTTTACATCCAACCTCTGTTTCTCACTTACCGTCATCAGAAAATCATTAGTAACCTTCAACATACCCAGCCTCACACTATCCGACTTCACTTCACATACCAAACTCAAATCTCTAAACGATTCCAAAAGTTCCCACTCCTTAACCATCAAAGCGGACATATGCAACGATTTCCGACTCAACGCATCGGCTACCACATTAGCTTTATCGGGATGCTAATTCAAACTAAAGGCGTAGTCCTTCAAAAATTCCAACCATCTTCGTTGCCTTATATTTAATTCCTTCTGATCGAACAAATATTTCAAACTCTTGTGATCACTAAAGACTTCAAACCTCGCACCAAAAAGATAATGCATCCAAATCTTCAATACAAACACCACAACCGCTAACTCCAAGTCATGCATAGGGTAATTCTTCTCATGCACTCTCAACTGCCTCGAAGCATACGCCACGACCTTACCTCCTTGCATTAGCACACCACTTAAACCAATCAGAGACGCATCACAATACACCACAAATGGTTCAGTAGGATTCGGCAAAATCAAAATCGGAGCTGTCGTCAATCTTCTCTTCAGCTCATTAAAGCTTTCCTCACACCGAATATCCCAAATGAACATTTACCCTAGGGATGGCAATGGGTAGGGTATGGGTAGGGTACTATAGTACCCGTCCCCATACCCGCAGTTGAAAAAAATCCCCGTACCCGAGCCCATACCCGCTTGGGTATCAAAATTAGCACCCGTCCCCGTACCCTATGGGTATATAAGTGCCCGTACCCGTACCCATTACCCGCATTTCTAATAAAAATAAATATATCAAGTATAAAATATCATAATATTTTAAGTTTTTAAAAATATTAAAAAGTTTTTAAAAAATTTTATTGTTGAATTATGAAATAAATGATCACGTATATTAAATATGTAGTAATTTAAAATTGATGTTTTTTTAAAATTTTATAAATATTTATTTTTATATAATAATATAAATTAAAATATATAAATATATATTGTGCGGGTATGGGGCGGGTTGGGTACTAAGGTGCCCATCCCCGCACCCATCCTCGCTTATTTAAGTGGGTAATTACCCGAGCCCGTACCCGTACCCATTTTTGCGGGTTTTTACCCTACCCGCTGTGGGTAATTTTCTGGGTATCCACTGAGGATGGGCCAAATTGCCATCCCTAGTTTGCCCTTTACAAGTCAACTGGGTCAAAGGAAGTGTTAGCTTAGAAAAACCTTCAATAAACCTTCGATAATAACCGGCCAAACCCAAAAAGCTTAGAATTTCAGTAACAAATCTCGGAGCCTCCCATTGTAGAACTGCTTCTACTTTAGATGGATCCACAGCAATACCATTACCTGAAATCACGTGTCCAAGAAAACTCACCTCCGATAACCAGAATTCACACTTGGACAATTTAGCAAAAAACTTCTTTTCCTTCAAAACCTGCAAAACAATACGCAAATGCTCCGCGTGCTCCTCCTGAGACTTAGAATAAATCAATATGTCATCAATAAACACAACAACAAATCGATCCAAATGCTCGTGGAAAATACGATTCATGTACTCCATAAACACACCTGGCGCATTAGAAACCCCGAACGGCATCACAGAATATTCATAATGACCGTAACGTGTCCTAAAAGCCGTCTTCTGAATATCTTCCTCTTTCACCCTAATCTGATGATACCCCGACCTCAAGTCAATCTTACTGAACACACAAGCACCAACCAACTGATCCATCAGATCAACAATTCTTGGAAGAGGATACTTATTCTTAATCGTCACCTTATTCAACTGGTGATAATCAATACACAATCGCATACTTCCATCTTTCTTTTTCACCAACAAAACTGGAGCACCCCAAGGAGAAACACTTGGCCTCACAAACCTCTTCTCCAACAATTCATTCAACTGCTTCTTCAACTCTACCAATTCAGATGCCGACATACGATATGGTGCCATCGATACAGGTCTAGTACTAGGAACTAGATCTATAAAAAACTCCACCTCTTTCTCTGGCGGCACATCTGAAATATCCTCAGGAAACACTTCCGGAAAATCACACACAACAGGAAACACATCAAGTGAAACTTGACTATCCACAGTCAATGATGCAAACAACCCAAACAACTGAGCTTCATCCGCCAAAAGTTTCTTCAACTCTTTGGTAGATAAGAAACTCGAGTTTTCATCTTCCTCAAGAGAAGGAAACCTTACTAGCTTATGATAACAATCAATATGAACTCGATTGAACTGCAACTAATTCATTCCTAGAACCACATCTAATCCCTCCAACGGCAAACACACCAAATCCATCTCAAAGTCTTTACCATAAATGGTCAAAGGACAACTTAAATAAACCAAAGAAGTAGTTACTGACCCCATTGCTGGAGTATCAATAACCATCTCACCATCCATCAAAGACAACACAAGATTCAAACGCTTCGCGCACTCAGACGAAATAAACGAATGAGTCGCTCCAGTATCAATAATAACAACTAAAGGCGTACTATTAATAAAACAAGTACCTATGATCAGACGATCTGCATTAGTAGTCTGAGTCCCTGCCAATGCAAAAACTTTCCCACCAGATGGAACCTGCTTCGGTTTCGGACACTTTGTGCTAATATGACCAGGTTTACCACAGTTGAAACACTTCACCACATTCTTCCTTTTACAATCAGCTACGACATGTCCGACACCCCCACAATTAGTACACTTCCTCATATCTTTCCTGCACTCAAACTGATGATGCCCCAACTCACCACACCTATAACACCTCAGAGGACCAGACATACTTCCACTACTTGACCTTCGATCAAAAGTACCCCTTTGCTTACCCTTATCAGCTGGTATCACATACGGCCCACTACGGAACTGTTGCTTCCCTTTTCTGTCACTCACACTCTTATAGTGAGTAGAACGAGCCTTACTATCTTCTTCATAAATCCTACAACATTCCACCAAATCAGAAAACCTTCTTATTCTTTGATAACCTATTGCCTTCTTAATCTCAGGACGCAATCCGCTCTCATACTTCACACACTTAGAAAATTCTGCAGTCGCTTCAGCATAATGAGGATAAAACTGCACAAGCTCCACAAACTTAGCAGTATAGTCAACAACAGACATATTACCTTGTTTCAGTTCCAAGAACTCAATTTCCTTCTTTCCTCTTACATCTTCTGGAAAATACTTCCTCAGAAACTCCCGGCTAAATAATTCCCAAGTAACTTCTTCATCCCCAGCTTCCAACACCTGACGAGTACTAACCCACCAATCATCAGCTTCCTCCTGTAACATGTGAGTACCCAGTCTCACCTTACTGTCCTCCGCACAATCCATCACTCGGAAAATCCTTTCAATCTCTTTCAACCAAATATGTGCACCATCAGGATCATGTCTTCCTTTAAAGACAGGCGGTTTGTTCTTCCTGAACTCATCATTACCAGCAGCATTAGGTGCACCCTGCACAGCCCGAGCCATAGCTTGCATAGCAGCAGCTAAAGCAGCATCATTCCTACCAGCCATATTCTGTTCATTTCCAATAACAGCAACTATGGTTAAACAAACAGCTCACTCCAAACGCCACACCGACAAAGGACTGACACAAATAGACATGAACTGACACGGACTGGCTCTGATACCACTTAATGTAACACCCCCAATCTATACCCCCAAGCTATTAAAGTAATAAATAAAATTCAAAATTTCATCAGAGTATAATTAAACATGCACGACATAGACTGGAGACGCCACATCAATTTGGAACAAACATACAACACCTGCTCACAAAGATATGCAACAATTCAGGTAGTATTACACCCATAATCCAATTACAGAATAAAAGCAAAAAATTCGTAACTGAATCTCATATATATATATATATATCATAAAAGTATATCTGTCATATACGCCCATACATGTACAATTCAAAAGATACATATACATAACACAATTAATCACACTCGATCACCCAGACTACCCGGTGTCACATATCAGAGCCGACCGACAAAAGAATGAAGACCCTAGCTTCACAAAAAGACCTCCAGCGACTCTAATCTGCAATGCCTCATAGAGCATTATAAAACATCAGAAGGGTGAGAAACATAATCATAATACAGTTGCATACAATTATATATTAACACAGAAATGCACAAGTAATATATTCTCACCACAAATGCACCACAATCACATACAACACAACACAGTACAATTCCCACGTATCCAATACCAACACACAACAGTCATACACAATACACTCATCATCAATACAATTATACACATTCCATCTCATCAATCACATTCACAATTCCATACACAATTAATCCATGATTTATGCAAATGCACAGAGACCGACACAATGACTCTATGCAATGCACATGCTGTACCGACTTCCAACATTTCTCATCACTAGTTCACTCAGGAACTCTGTTGGAATCATCGCTCGTTACATCACTGTAACTCCCCGTCGGGTATACGATGTTCCCCGTCGCTCACACCCCACATGGGCACACGATGTTTATGGATCGCTCACACCCCACACGGGCACACGACCCGATCGCTCACACCCCACATGGGCACACGATCGTCTATAACCATCGCTTTCGGTCCCCTTATTTTTAAGACGATTCATTCCTCTTATTTTTAAGGCGCACGATGTTATAGCAGATTCCCTCTGGAATCAATCCATCACTCAGGACGTCACAAGAATGCATATCATGATGCTTGACATACAATGACTCATGACATTCAAAATGAACACACATACACATCCACAATCATGCATATATCATCAATTACCACACATTGCATTTTCTTGCCCTAAGGCCACCAATCATCATCACCATATGTATTTCATGCAATTTCATCACACAACAGTACACAGGTCATACAATACCCACACCAACAGCATATTGCGTATACACATCAAGTTCACACAATTAAAACGACAAAAGTCGACAAAACAACATATTTTCTAATTCCTGATATAATTTAATCGGCCAACAGTCTCAAAACCATCATCATAAGCAAGAACATTTTATAAGCTTTCTAACGCACCAAACCACGCCTCAAACCGAACCACAGATCAAAAGTTATGAATTTTGCAAAAAAAAGAATTTATTGAGAAACAGCCAGATTCGCCTGGCGACTTAGTAATTCGCCTGGCGGATCCCCATTTGCCAGCACTCCGCCTGGCGAACTAGTGGTGAGACACAAAATTAGAAAACCCCAAAAGTTACAGAAGCTACCCCAATTCTGTCTTTCCGATTTCGCCTGGCGACTTACGATTTCGCCTGGCGAACGTGTGGCGAGACTTAATTCTCTTGGCGAATCCCAAATTCACCTGGCGAATCACACCAGAACCAGAAAAATTCTGTTACGGGTTACACGATCCAAAACCCCCAAAAATCTCATTTTTCATTCCAAATCAATTCCAACAGCAAAACAATTATCAGTAATGACTCATAAACACATTGTGATCATACCACGCAAATTATATCGATTTCCGACCGTAAAAACATCGATTTCTACTCGTTTACTCGTTTTCGACCTAAAATCGAAAACTATGGAAAAACAAGACAACATGCACACACACACACATACATAATCATACATAATCATAAGATAATCGAGTTTCGCACCCTTACCCGATTAAATCGCGTGTAGAAAAGTCGGGAGATTGATTTCTTCTTTCTCAAGTTTTTCCTCTCTTTTTCTTCTCTTCTTCTTTCTCTTTTCTTCTTTTCTCTTTTTCTTCCTTTCCTTACTATTTTCTCTCCTTTTCTTTCTATTTATATTCTAACTTAATCAAAATAAAGTGAAATGACCAAAATACCCCCACACTCAAACATCTCGCAAACGCTCCCACAACGCGATAAAATATAATCACGATGAAAAATAACATATTTTCACATAAAAGTCAGAAATAAAATAATATAATAATAAAATACTCAAAACGACTCAAATAAATAAAACGACAAAACTGGGGCGTTACAAATAACGCACCTTTTAATGAAACTAATCGCGGAATAGGAATTAATTATGATGTTCAACTAGTTTGGGAATCAATGAAGAAGAAATATAAGGAGGAAAAAGCTTACACAAAAGCTTCATACTTCTTATATTTCTTTTCATTGTTTTTAAAACTAGATGAAGTTTGCTTACACTGTTGTTTCTTCATTTACTAACATCTTGTTCGTGAAGCTATGAAAAAAAAGTATAAGGTAGATGAAGTTTCCATCATAGCTTCATGCTTCTTATACTTTTTTCCATAGCTGCACAAACATTATGAAGTTTCCAAAGTATGGTCTTTGTTAAGGTAGTGAAAACGAATTTGAAAAAATGAGAACAATCAACAAAAACAACATGAAACAAACGAGATAATAGGAAATATCTAACAATAGATGGAAGAAGAAGAATACCTTAATGTATGAAGCACAAGATTCACGGCTAATGGTGAAAACGAAGAGAAAAAATGGGTTCTAGGGTTTCACTTTGAAGGTAAGAGCACTACTGTCAATAAGTGAAAGTTATTTCGCTTATATATGGGTAAACTATTTCACAACGGTTAACAATACCAACCGTACAGATAGGTATTTATTTATTATAAATATATCACTATGGTTAACCATAAGAACCGTAGTGATAACCCTTTTATCTGTGAATTTTAAAATAAATAAAAACCATATAGATAGATATTTATTTATTATGAATATATCACTACGGTTAATCAGAAGAACCGTAGTGATAACCCTTTTATTTGTGAATTTTAAAATAAATAAAAAAGAAAAGGTGTGCCTTAACGTTAAAGGAATAAAATATTTTATGGCGCTGAGGTTCGAACCGACGAAAGTTTGAGTATATCACAACGGTTGGTTCTATAACCGCTGTTATATACATATAATTTAAAAAAAAAAAAAAAAAATGGTAGCGCCTTAATTAAGATATGTCACCACGGTGTAGGGAAAAACCGTGGTGACCATGGTGTCGTTGAATGCGTGTTTTGTAGTAGTGTATATTACTGTATGTTTTCATAAAGTCCCTTAATTTTGTAAATTGTTGCAAATTGGCATATTTTCTATTTTGATTATCCCAATTATTGGTCCTTGAGTTGCATTTTTTACAGGTTGAATATTGAGACAAATTTGTATCAGTTAGGTATCACAAAATATATTGTATCAGTTAAGTAGCACGAAAGTTATGTTGAAATAGACACAAACTTAACATTAAACCGACTTAACAATACATTATTCATTACACAAACATAACAAAACATTGAAAATGTGAAAACATAACATTGAACTACCCTAAAACTAATTGAAATACATTGTTACAAATACAAGGTTCAACCCTAAGCTTACAATCCCAACCGCAATGGACATTTTCAGCCATCCTCTAGTGTAGATAACTTCATTCTTCAATTTTTTAATTTTCTTCTTTTGTCTTTCAAACTTCAAATCCCTTTCATCGACAAACTCGTCACCTAACCACTTAAAGAAATTACAACCCTTTTCAATGTGATTTATGTAATTTCTACAACTCCAGAATTTTCTCCCCTTATTGACACTGTTCACATCATTCAATGTTCTAAGAACACTTTCATCTTAGCAAAAACACTCCATTATCTTGTTTCTACGAATCACAGATCCAGATGTACCATAGCTTTGGTTGTTTGAAGTTGAAGCACTGCTTGCAATCTTTAACATTAAACCCTAATTTGGAGAAGAAAATGAAAGATGGATGAAGGAAAAAAATAAGATGGTGATTTATGGAAGATGATGGACATAACAAATGGAAGATGATGGAACCCTATGTAACGTAATATAATCATGTGCTGATGTGCAATTAAACATTTGCTTACTTGGCATGTCACCTCACACAATGATAACATTTTCTGACACAAACTAACGGAATAAAGCAAATGGTTTAACGAAACTTAAGTTAAATGATCATTATGTAAAGTATTTTAGTTCGGCGACCAAAGTGAAATTTCGCTCAAACTTAAGGGATTCCGAAACTAATTATGTCATCTTTATATTTATGTATATTTTCAAGAATAAATATTACAGATATTATTATGTATCCACATGACAAAAATTACATAATTGGTAAATCATAATAGAATTTAATTGATATGCACTGACAGTGTAAGATTTTTTACACTGTCGGTTAATCACAACCACTGATTTATTTAAAATGTTAGACTTTAATTTTAACTACTTAAAAAATAATACCACAGGATAATTGTGATGCATTGATAATGTAATATTTTTTATATTGACAGTACATAACAATTAATCTCTTGACAATGTAAATTTTTTTACACTTACATATAATTAATCTCATAATAATATAGATTAATTGCAGAGAGATATTTGACTCAAAATTAAAATACATCACCGTTTTATTCTGTAGTAACTTCTATTTTTTTAACAGAACTTTATGATCTAATTTAAATTTGCACAATTTATGTATTTATTTTACCCTATCATAATTTTATTTATCAAACCTATCTATATATAGATAAAATAAAAATTTTCTTTTGTTAATTTCGGCTAATTTAAAATAAAATGAGATTTTGAAGTTATTCAAAACCTTTGTTTTTGCTTCGAAATCCTGAAAATCGCTTCTCATTCGGTAATTCATAACTGTGTGAGGATCAAAAAGCGAAACACTCCAAAATCGCTTCTCAGTTATAATCGCTTCTCAGTATCAATATTGAAATCCAAACATCGCTTTCTTGATTGATTCCTTCTTCTCACAACAATATCAATGGTAATTATTCTTTCTCTTTTGATTAATTCACTGTTCAATTGTTCTTTTTGTTAACGAAATTTCAATAAATCTTTGTTTTTGTGATTTTTAATTGCAATGTTATTTTAGAAATTCAATGTCCTGATCCTACTCACTGATTTTTAATTACAATTAATAAATCTCTGTTTCTGTAATTTAGGTTTACTTTAATGCTTTTGATCAAGAGTATTATAAACTGTTATCGTGATTCATGAACAAACCAACAATTCTACTTGCATGCTAATGATTGATTTAGCTTCATAATGTATGAAGAAATGTTGATTTTTTTTTTTTGATCAAAAGAAGAAATGTTGATTTTTTTTTTATCAAAAGAAGAAATGTTGATTTAGTAACCATTTTGGAGACTTTTTTTTTTTTTTAACAATGTACTAAATGTTTATGTTCTGATTTTTGGCAAAATTGTTTGAGCTCAAAATTGGGGGAAAGTGGTATTAACTTGTAGTAATTGTGTTTTTCATCGAACGACTCAGAAGTCGAGAGCTGGGCCTATGAATGAACTACAGATTTTATGTGCAGACATGAATCATGATACATTTGTTATAGTTTTTATAGAAGAATTCATATGTGGAGTTTCACTTTTGATATTACTAAGTTAGGATCCATTTCAGTAAAAATCTGTATACCCTGTTGCAGGAAAGTGTTTGTCTCAAGTGTGGCGATGTAGGTTTTATCGAGGCGATAGTTTTTTGTAACAAGTGTGAGGCTTGTGCTCTTCACAGGTACTTATCGTCCACTACTTTACTTATTTTCGCTGCATTATTTGATGCTCTTACAACAAGTTTTTGTCATCATATTTAGCTTTGGGTGTCAACACCTCAAATGCCACTCACACATTCTTTGATAGTTCTACCATTATTACTGGTTTTAATATAACATGTAGCTATTCTTCTATGTGTTATGTTATATAAAGTAGATACATTAATTTGGATTTTAATAAAAGTGATTTTAGAATTATGTTTTAATTCGGAAGTACGTATTTTTCCATCTGTGCTTTGCTCTAGTTGCCTCTCTTTCTTTATATTGTCATATGGATTCTCTCAAAAATCGAATAGGTACTGAAAAGAAGGTTTGGGAGTGTTCCTATCCATTATAATTGGGTTTGTGTAAAGCAAAAGATTGCTGAATAGATAACAAAGGCAATTGTGTTAATACCATTATTGACTTCAACTTGAATCTGTTTTCTCTCCCAATGTTTTATTTAATAGAAATTTTGAATTTTATTAAGTTGCAATGAAGTCCTTTTTTTCTTCCAGGTACTGTTTAGATGGACCTGTGATTTTTACCGATGAAGTTATATGGTTTTGTGAGGATTGTGAACCAAAGCAAATATCTCAAAATACTAAATCTGTAAGTTTGGCCAATTACGCACTCCAAACCCGAAGAAAACTGAAACATTGTGTAAAGAGACTGAAGGTAAGAAATCAACCGCACAAAAAGAAGATTATAGAGAAGCGGAAGAATGGAAACGTTAACTCTGGCATGCATAATATCAGCCACGAACAAGAAACTGAATCTAAAAATGAGTGTGAACCAGTTCCATCAAATGCACCAAATACCAATGTTGTTCCTAAGTCTGTTCTAATCGCTCAAGTAACTGCCACTGATGATTTAATTCCATTAGAAGTTCATGTTGATGCACAGCCGATTGCTGAACCAATGTGGAGGTATCAATTTTGTTTTGCCTCCTTTGTTTGAAAATCGGTGAACTTTTAATGGTGAAGATCATTGAAGTTGAATTTTCTGGTTAATAGGGGAAATTTGCTCTTCTGTGATAAAAGTAAAACTATCGGTACTGTCCTGGCCCATTTGTCCAGTTTAGCATCCCCCAAAGTTCTGGAGGAAGCTGATCTTTTCCCAGAAGTGCTTTCCGCTGATTTGCTTCCCAGATTTGCGGTGTGGCCTAATAGCTTCAAGAAGGAAGGACCAACTGATAAGTGCATTGCTCTTTATTTCTTTCCAGTGAATGAAAGGTAATTTCTTAGACAAGTTTTAAATCATGTAAATGCGATCTTTCTTTAAATTGATATATCTATATAATATTTCCCCTACAGATCATCGATAAACGCCTTTGACATGCTGGTTGATGATATCATTCGGACTGATGATGCCATAAGAGTTGTGACCGAAAATGCAGTGCTTTTAATTTTTCCTTCCACCTTGCTTCCAACCCAACATCAGAGTGAGTTTCATCTATTCTAGCTCTTCAGTTGAACATTTCAGTCAAATTATTTATACATCTTACGATTCCATTTTAATTTGACTTATCATTTGGACAGGGTTTCAATCCAAGCATTACTTGTGGGGTGTCTTCAAGAAAAAGTAAACTTCACTCAAGACAAACGATGCCGTGTGCTGATAGAATGCTCATACGAAACTCTTAACTCGGCCTAACCATAGTCCGTTTTATATTCTTAAGAATTAATAGTAGCTATAGTTATAATGCTTAGATAGTACTTCTGTAGTAGTTATATGATATTTGCATGATGAGAGGTTGGAATGAATCGTTACTATTGTTTAATCATGTCATATGTGCATGATTTGATGGTGTTACTTAGTTGCATAATTGGTCATTATTTAGGTAAGGATCATCATTCTTAACTAACCCTTAGTTAATTTCGTGTTTCCACTGTGAATTATATGAAGTGTTCAATGTTAGAAATTATCTACCGTGAGAGTTGTCATTTTTACCGGTTTTTGTTCAAATGAGTTACAGCATATGCCATTCACAGCCGTAAGGGTTTTTTTCCAGCCCATTTTCATTGATCTAAGGTACAAGTCATCAATTACATATTTTCCTCTGCTATATCAGTTTAACTCTTTGAGAGAAGAATCTAAGTAGTAAAACCAAGCAGAAGAATGAAAAAAATGCATGAAACCAAGGCCATAGTGTATCAAAAATGGAAATGCCTATTACAATAACAGTTTCTAATTTGAAGAGATTGTGCAATTCAACCTTCTGCTAATTCGATACAGAAAAAATAAATATTTCTGCAATAGCTCCAAATCTGATTACTGATAATGCCATTTGCATTCCAAATTTTCACACCAAATTTTCACTTTCATCTAATTTCAGTCATTTCCTTGATAATTAACTTGAATCTCTCTTTGGTCTTCACTTACAACGCATTCTGAATTCAAGACCAAGAGAAGAAGAGGATCATTGATGAGTACTAGAGTTCCTCTTATATTCCGGTTCCCTTTTAAAAAGATTTTTTTGTACTTTAGTTTTCCTTTTAAATTAAGGCGTGGAAGATGATATTGAAATTCTATATTACATTTGGATTTTACTAAGGTATTCACTACTACATGAGTATGTTTAAGATCAATTGATACTATAAATTGTTGGGTAAAACCTCAATCACAAGAACAATGGTGAATAATGGAGAGGTGGAGAGAATTAGAGAAAATTAGGATGAAAATATGACATTCTAACATTAATGACCCAATATGGATATTTAAACTATCCTATAAAACAATACAACTAACCAACTAATGAGAAAAAAAAATTTCCAGACCTGCAATCAGATGCACTAAATCTCTGCCTCAAAATACAAAACTGGAATGGATGCAACATGTTGCACATTTATTGCAATCTGTTGCGCCAAATCACTGCGTAAAAACTAAACACTGGAGAACAAGGGTGTAACCTGTTGCACATTTACTGCAACATGTTGCACTGACTTGAATTATATTTTCTTAACACACCACCTTAATTCAAGTCCTCAAAGTCTTCCATACTCATATGCTTCTTCAACCTCTTGAACACTTCAATTGTTACTCTTTTGGTTAGCAAATTGGTCACTTGATCTTCACTTTTGCAATATACCAACTTCAATTTTCCTTCACTTACAAGTTCTCAAGTAGTGAAATATCACCTTTATATGCTTGTTTCTCCCATGTGATATATAACAGAAACGCTGTCTATCAACAAAGTCACAACTTCACACTCTTCATTGCACAACTCCTTCATCAAATTCATCAATTATACAGCTTGACACACACACATAGACGTTGCAATGTACTTGGTATTGCAAGAAGAAAGCGCCACAACTTATTCCTTCTTAGAACACCAAGAAATTAGTGTTTTTCCATGCATAAAGAAGTATCTAGCAGTAGATTTTTTGTCATCTTTTTCTCCAAACCAGTTTAAGTCAGTATAACCGAGCAATCTGCAATTTCTACCTTTACTCATTGCAGGAAATAGAATTCCGCAGCCAATTAAACCTTTGATGTATCTTAGAGTTCTCTTGTCTGTTGCCAAGTGTGATGCCTTTAGCTTCCCCAAAAATCTACTCACTATGCCAACACTAAATGCCAAGTCTGATCTCGTATTGCACAAGTACTGCAATGATCCAATCAACCTCTTGTACATCGTTGGATTAATATCATGCGCATCTTCATTATTTAATAGATGCAATTTTCAAAGTTTTCAAACTCGCGAGTCTATTCAGACTCGTAAAGGGTCTGTAGACTCGACTCGCAAACTCGTATGAGTCTATGGAAAAATAAAAATGACTTTCAAAATCCTATATGTGACACATACATGACACACACATGTATTTTTTGAAACTTGTAAATGCCTTATATATGATACAAATATATATAATAGAATATCAATTAACATCAAAATTTAAATTTCATACTCCACAACAAATTTCTTAACAAAAAAAACTCAATAATAAAACAAACAAAATATCAAACTATGTATTTAAATACTTAAAGTACTAATTTCTTCTTAATTGACTACTACATAAAGTAAAAAAAATTCATAAAACATATATGCTAATGGCTTTAAACATCCAAAACTCTAGTGAAATCATCACTACCAGTATCATCACCATCATCTTCATCGGTATCATGAGTATCATCATCAAATTCTACCCCGGATGAAAAACCTTCTTAATCATTAACCAAAGTTGGATTGCTTGAAGTTCCACTTCTACCAAATTCAACATTTCCACCACCACCACCACTTTACACAACATTAGTAACAACAACATAAACTTTCACAACATTGTTAACAATAACATCATCTTACTCAACATTAACTTCAATTTGCATATTTTCCTCATTAGGATCTCCAGTTATCCATTCATCATCTTTACACAAGAGATTATACAAGAAAATGTACAAGAGAAACATCCAAGTGAAACATGTAAGTTAAATACTTACACAACAAATGATTAATTTACGGGACTGAACGCGAGCAAATCAAGAGACATAATAAAAGCACATCGTCTATGAAGGGATGAAAGGAGGAAGAAATTTTGCTGAAATAAGAGACTAGGAGAGAGGCTTTCTAATTCTCGTACAAGCAAAAACAATGGCTTTTTTTAAATAAAATAAAATCTTTTGGGGAATTTGGGCCTTTTTTTAGTTAAAAATAAATAAAATTCAAAAAAAATTATAGACTCGTAAACTCACCATAGACCCGCGAGTCTATGCGAGTTTATACGAGACTACCTGAGTCTAGTCGAGTCTATCAATAAAAGATTCTATACGCGAGTCTACTCGTTTTTGCTTCCTAGACTCGTAAACTCGTACGAGTTTACGAGTCTACCCGCGAGTTTGACAACTATGGCAATCTTGGCTCTACATGGGTAAATGCCACATTACAATTCTCCATTTCGAACTTCTTCAATATCTCAAAAGCATATTTCATTTGATGCATGAGCATTCCCTTTCCGGACTTGTGAAACTCAACGCCAAGGAAATATGTCATGTGACCAAGATCGGTCATTTCAAACTCCTTCATTAAATCACCTTTGATCTCAGCGATGTAACCTTCATTGCTGTTCGTACTCAATAAATTATCAGCGTAGAGACATAGGATGATTACTCATTTGCTTGTATTCGTCTTCATATACACACCATGTTCGGATACGCATTTATCAAATCTTATCTCCTTTAGAAATCTATCAATTCTTTTGTTCTAAGCTTTCGGTGCTTGCTTCATCTCATACAACGCTTTCTTCAATCTATAGGACTTGGATTCCTTATTTTTTACAGTAAAACTAGGAGGTTGTGCCACATACACCTATTCTTCAAAAGAGTTATTTGAAATACCAATAACTAGCCTAAAGGTTTCAATTCTAGCCACCGGTGTAAATACTTCTTCAAAGTCTATACCTTCTCTTTGCAAAAATCCCTTTGCAACTAATCGAGTTTTATACTTGATTATCTCACCCTTGGGATTTAGCATCACTTTCTACACCCATCTCCAAGACACTCCTCAAGAGTAATCAAATGCCACTGTTTGATTATCTTGATTTCTCGAATCCACACATGAGAACCACCAAATGCCACTTTTGATATGACATCCAGCTGCTGAATTCAGCTCCTCCTTCTGCCACTTAGAAGAACCTCCTCCCTTTAACAGAACAAGAGTTCCATGATCTCATAGACTTGATTCAACAACCAAGTTTGAGTAGACAACCTCCATCCTACTTAATCTTATCACAGGTATTCCATTCAAGCTCACACCTTGATGAATAACTGCTTTGAAGCTCCAAAGAATTCACACCTACCACGTCTGAATCTTCATAAGAGAAGTAGTCATAGACTACACCATAGCCATACCAAAGAATGCCACTTTCCTAAGTAGAGCAGACTGTAGAAAGTCAGATATAACTGCCACTTAACCTTGACCTCCAAGATGAGCAAGATCCCATGCTCCTAAGTACCTAGATCAGAAATAAACTGATCCAAGCTGCGCCATCCCCAGCACTCCATTATGGACAAGTCTCTTGCCATGACACTTTCCAGATAAACACCAGATGCTTCTAGTAACAACTCGAACACACCTGCTGCACTACAATACTCCTAGATCAGAAATAAACTGATCCAAGAACTATCCATCAAGATTATGATGTCTTTTTCTTCATCTTCCACATCACCATTGTCTATACCAGTTTCTTGCCAGGAAACTCTCCAGAGATCAGATGCTTCTGCCACACCAACTGAAGCAAATTCTTAGGTTAACACCCAAGAGAAAAAGATCCAAAAGCTTATGCAGTACCCCTCCCATGATTCTGCATAAACCCAGATGAAGAGATGTTTCAACATCGTGTTGAACATCAGTAATCTTGAACTCCACATACAAGAATAATCAATCAAATACTTGTGAGTAACACAAATAGCAATTGATCTTAAATCCTTGTTCAATAATCATGTTTCACTGTTGAAGCCACACTCCACCAGACCACTTCATGAACACTTATCAAGTATTCAATCTTTTGCAAGTATCTTCTTTGACAAACAAATTGTTGAGATACCAAGGTTGCCACCCTTGACTCAAGTAATTAAGATTCTCTCTGAACGAACCCTATTTACCTCAACAGTTCTGAAAACTCCATTTAGATTGGATCCATCCTTAGGATTAAGAGAGATGAATCCTTCCTTGTACTTTTGGATGGTGAAAATAAATCACCTCCACTTTCTTCAGGTTTATGTTTCACAGAAACACCTTCTAGTCAGAAGAATAACTAGAAGACTCCAGATGCACGACTGAGATGCCTTTATGAGTGGACTTGAGAGTATTCTCAAGTATCTTTGACAACTTAGCCAATCAATAATTTATCAAATTCCTAGAGCATGAACTTGATAAACCTAATCTAAACTCCCCTCCTCTTCAACTGACTTCAAACTACACAATGGAACCAAGCTTCCACGTACCAAGTCACCATAACAGATATCTTCCAACAACTCTCTTCATTCCATCGCTCTCGACTTTGGAATAAAAAGATGTAGACATCTTCAAATATAGAGGCCGACGATTGAGATCTTCCATCATCTGTCTTCAGTAACAACTCCAGAATCCCATAAATTTCAGAGCTCTTCCATCAGAAACATATGCAGCGGAACCACCAAGGAACAAATTCAGCTTACCCTAATAAGATGTCACAACATCTTATAAGACACCCTAACAAGAGAACTAGCCACTTCTCCTGCAGTTATTGTAGAACCTCCTCAACAACATGAACAACCACCGGGTTGTTACCTTTGATCTAGAACATCCATCCCATGCATTAATACCCTTGAGTATGTCTAAGTTGATGAACTGATCTCCAAAACTCGTCCTTGTTTAAACGCCAGAAAGTATCTCCCAAAGATCTCATCCAGAAACAGACAGGAAACCAGACTCTGATACCAATTGAAATTCTGGCATAGTAGACAGCAGATGCCCTAACACATGTCAAGACATTGTTCTGCATAATCATTTAAACAAGAACAGAACTGCAAACTGATATCCAGAATATCAGTAGCTACAGAACCACAAATGTTTCAACATCTATTCCAATATGTTAATCAATACTGAACTGTAAATTGCAGAATGATAAACAACACAGAATATGATGACCCAGTTCGGTGCAACTCACCTACATCTAGGGGATACCAATCCATGAAGAAGAATCCACTATCAGTAGTATAGTTTTATGTAAACAACCTAAGGTTTACAGTAAACACCCATGTTTACCTATCACTATCCAATGAAGACTTTATCATTAGAAGTCACATCTAAATGATAAGAGAAACTCATCTCACTCCCTAAATCATAACCTGTGATTATCTAACAGTTACTACACCATAACTGTATCATCCCTTTTGAAAGACACCCCTTCCAATACAAAGTTCAGTCAAGCATCCTTGACTAACAAGTTGGATTTGCTTCAAAGCTTCATCCAAGAACAATACACGATTCATTACCTACGGGTTTCTGAATCTGTACAAGTATATATGTCTACTACACTGCATCAAATCGATACAGAAGGAGACTTACAAGAGAAACCTACGACTCTCAAAACCCTAAACCCTATTTTCTAACTTTACAAAAGTATTACAGTAGATTCAGTTCTACAGTCCTAGGTCTTGGTCTTCTTTTATAGTCTTCTGCTGAGTTGGGCTTCGAATCTTCTGTTTATTGATCCCTTGATCCACTGCTGTAATCATTCCTTGATTCTTGCACCAGATTTGAACCTGCTATATTTGTCGAGTCAAAATGTTAAGACATTGTATTCGACATCTTTGTCTGTAACATTCTTCATTTAGTTTTAACCAAAATTTTGTCAAACCTCAGGAGCTTTCACCATCTGTTTTTTGAGTTTTGATTTTGTAATCACTTTGTCTTTCCACCATGGATTAGGACTTCTTAAATACTTCCAACACCTCATTTTCTCTTTTAATATTGTAATCCACAACTTTCTACTAAAATCATCAATGAAATTCACAAAGTACCTATTACCTCTGATTGAGTCATCTTGCATCGATCCACAAAAGTCTGAATACACCACCTTACTATGACGTTTGTTTTTTTTATCTTTCATCTTTGCTAAAGCTACCTCGGTGTTACTTGGTCTGCACACACTCTTCACATACTTCAATTGGCATATCGATTGATGGCAACTCCGTAACCATGTTATTTTTCAGCATAACATTGAGGTCCTTGAAATTCAAATTCCCAATTCGAGACACCTATGCTCCATTGCGAGCATCTACCTCCTTGACATTGCGAGCATAGGTGTCGTATTGTAAATTTGTTGCCAACATCTACCTCTTTGACATTAACACGTTTAGCATCCATATACACAATAAGTTTAGGGATAACATCAAGGTGCACCATATCTAAGGCAAACAATAACATAAAATATTCAAAAAATTATCCAAATTGTACTCTGACTATTTTAGAGATGCACTTCCGTATGAACTCGCCTATAATTTGGAAGTGTATTTTCGGACTCAAAATATTTTTTTTTTTCAACTCAAAAACCAGATTAATATGAATAGTGAGGAATGGAATGCATGTATTTTACCTTAAATTTCTAGCTTCGATTGCTTCTTTTAATGTGATGAAACACAAGAATGAAATATTGGAGTGCAAAAGTTGATTGAGAATAGAAAAATGTTTTTAAGGGTTTTGAGACAAAAATGACAAGGAAGAAGAACATGCATTGTGCTATTTTACTAATTTCCCATCTTGACATTTTCATAAATGCACTTTCAGAATTGTAATTGACATGCAATGTGGTATTTTTCAAATTCCCGTTTCATAAATTCGAAAGTATACATCAGATTTGTCACTTAAGTGTTAAATTAAAAAAATCCTTGCTAGGATGAGTCCGAGGTACATGTATTAACAAAATTTTGAGATAAAAATGAGGTGAGTCTCACTTAACACGTGTTTTAATGTTAAAAATGTGAGTTAAAAAATGTATTTTTAAATTCTCAAAAATATTTTTAAATTTCTATTGAATGCTTTTTCGACCCCAGATAGGGTGTGGGAAAGCAAGGCTCTTATGTCCTTTATAAAAGTTCCATAGGATTCCATTTACATTTCAGAACAACAACAAATATGTTTCTCTTTTTAACTTGATACATCGTGCAACATATTAAAAAATGGGTTAATAGTCATTTACTCTCTGCAATATAGGCGATTTTTTATTTACCCATTTTAAAAAAATAATTTTGAATGATCCTTCTAAAATTTTAAAATTCTAAGTCTTTTGCCCCCCAGGTATAAAAATTATCCCCTGTAAAATATTTTTTTTATTGATCCCCTAGTTTTTACACGCTTAGAGAGTACTCCATAATTTCAGGAGGTCATCCAAAATTATTTTTTTAAAAGGAGTAAATTAAAACTCGCTTATATTGCAGGGGTAAATGACTATTAATCCTAAAAAATTATACTTTCGCTCTCTTAAAATGTTCATGATTAAAAAATAATAAAATAATTAATTACCAAAATATTTCTATTAAATTAATTTTGTTATGCATATTTTATTTAATTACTGGTATAAATAATTTTTTTACTCTGTAAATTTGTTTGTTTTTATTTTGATCTTTAAATCTATTTTTTTTTTCCGAATTGAGTCCTTAACAATTGATTTTTTTTTATTAGCAGTGAAATGTTAAACTTTTGTTAAAAAAAATAACATAGTCAAGATCGTTGACATGGCAGCCATTTTTTTAAATATAAGTAATTTCACGTAAGCTTTTATTTTACATATTTTTTTGATTGGGTATTGTTTGGGTTTTAAATTTTAAAATGCAAAAATTAAAATATTTGGTCCCAATAGGGATGAGAGTGAAACTCATGCTCTTTGCAATAATAAGATATCCTCTATCCAAAAGAACAACCTTTCAATTTATTTATAACATTGCAACACAAATACTCGATTCAGTATTATTAAAATAATTTATTAAATATTTTAGTTTTTTTTCATATCACTAGAAAATTTAATTAATGTGTAATTTAAATATTAAATAATTTTTTAAATATTTTAATTATTTTATATTTCAACTATTAATAATTCATTAATATTTCAACTATTAATGACTAATTAGTTTATGAAATATTATATAATTATCTAAATAAACTAAATAGTTGAATTAACTATTAAATAGTATGATATATTATTAAATAGTATGAAATAATATGAAATATTTAATTACAATTTAGTATTTAAAAACTATTTTATCATAAATTAATAGTTGAATTATTTTTATGTAATATATTTAATTCTGATTGAAATGTTAAATAATTTTTTAAATATGAAATAAGTATTTAATTATGTTTGAAACATTAAATATTTAAAATATTTAATAAGTAATTATTTAATAAGCTAAATATTTAGTTTATTTCAACTATTAATATTTCAACTATTTAATTTATTAAATAGTTATATTATTAAATATTTCAACTGTTTAATATTTCAACTATTAATATTTAAACTATTTAGTTAATTAAATATTTTAACTATTTAATATTTCAACTATTAATGTTTCAACTATGGTAAAATAGTTTATTTAATATTAATAATTGAAATATTGAATAGTTTATTAAATATTAATAGTTTATGAAATATTTCATATTTCAACTATTTTATCAAATATTCATAAAATAATAATATCATTAATTAATAGACTAATTATTAAATAAACTAATTAATAAACTATTTTATTAATTAATATAGTATTTAATAAATATTTAATAAATTAATTATTTAAAAAACTAAATTGTTTAGTTTATTTCAAATATTAATATTTTAACTATTTTTATTAAATATTTATTTTATGAAATATTTTAACTATTTAATATTTTAACTACTTAGTTTATTTAAATATTAATCAATAGTTGAAATATTTTATAAAATAATTATTTAATCTAAATTATTTAGTGATATGAAAAAACTAATCAATTGAATAAACTATTTATTGAAGCACTTAAATAATATATATTTGTGTTGCAATGCTAAAAATAAATTAGTGGTTATGGACCGCGAATACCTCAGCAGTTATGTCATGAAATATAAAAAAAAATATAAAATATAAAATTTTTGTTGTAAATTAAAAAAAAAATTAAAATCATAACACCCAATAAAACAATTGTGTTCAAAATTTTGATCAGCAACTTTATTTTTATTTTCCAAAACTAAGAATTTTGATCAAAAACTTCATGTATCCGTTAATTTTCAATATTTTGAACAGTGAGTTCATGTTCCCGTTAATAATTAATATTTCGATCAGAAACTTCATGTTCCCGTTAATATTCAATATTTTACTCAGTAATTTCGTGTTCCCGTTAATATTCAAATTTTCTATCAATAACTTCAAATTTCCGTTAAAATTCAATATTTTGATCAGTAACTTCATGTTTCCGTTAATATTCAAATTTTCTATCAGTAACTTCAAATTCCCGTTAATATTCAATATTTTGATAAGTAACTTTAAGTTTCCGTTAATATTCAATATTTTGATCAGTAACTTCATGTTCCCGTTAATATTCAATATTTGGATCAGTAACTTCGTATTCCCGTTAATATTCAAATATTCTATAAATAACTTCAAATTCCCGTTAATGTTCAACCTTTTGATCAGTAATTTTGTGTTTCCGTTAATATTCAAATTTTGTATCAATAACCTCAAATTCCCGTTAATATTCAATATTTTTTATCAGTAACTTCATGTTCTCGTTAATATTCAATATTTTAATCAATAACTTCATGTTCCCGTTAATATTCAATATTTTGATCAATAATTTCATGTTCACGTGATAATTAATTTAATTTGGTGTTTTAATAGAGTAACATTTGATCATAAAATTATTAGTATGCAAAATTTTAACAAACTTTAATTTAAAAGGCTTGCATCATCATTTCTTAGTTGATGATATAAGAATCCATGTTAAAAGAGAGAGGAATAATATTCTACTCCCAATTATTTATTTCAAAACCATTTGGAATTGGAACCTATATGCTCAATGCCACTAATTTCTAAATGTATGCAAAAGTTAGTATAAATTCAAATCATACAGCAGAGATACCCGTGCGTCTGCACGGATACCGCTTTGAACTGCGAAATTGTCACCAATTTGTCATAAAAATTCAAATAAATTAGAAAATATCAAAAAACAACTGGAAAAAAGAAAAATGAACTGGAAGATAATTGTTCAAGTTTTTAAAAACAACTATAGAATATATTACATACAAATTGGAGCTTCAAATAAAATTGGGAGAACTTTCCATTACTCAATAATAGAATAATCATCCAAAAGAGTTGTTAAATATTCTTTCACACACTTTATATATATATATATATATATATATATATATATATATATCCTCTTTAATTAAAATTAAAGTTCACATTCTTTCCAACAAATAATGTGGATCCCATATAAATGTATTTAGGTTTATATGAATTTTAACCAATAAAAAATATCGTGAATTAGTAAAATAAGTTTAGACAAAATACAAAATTTTAAAATTAGTTATAAGAATTCAAAGCATAAAAGCTCCAAAGTGACTAAATCACTAATACATAGAGGTTTTTTGCCAAGTTTTGTTGCATTCCACGTGACACAGTAAAATAACACACACTAAACCTTCAAAACCTTGCCAAAGGAGTTGTTTTAGATATCACAGAATCAACAAATTTCATACTATAAGGATCCAAAAAATACAATATTTTGCATAACATAAAGTTTAATTTATATATTTATAAAGTGATTACTAATACAATATTTATAGTTTTTAATTTCTAAATAAGGGGAAAATATTGAGTATTATCAGGAATCATATAATTTGATTTAGTACACAAAAAAGATAGTATAGGTCAACAACAAAAATGTATTCTAAAACGTGCATTATGTGTCATACATCAAACAGATTAAATTTAATATGGATAAATTCTAAGATGTGTGTCTTACATAGTTTCACATATTTAGTCAAAAAAAGATGAATTGAACTCCAGTTCTGTCACATTACATAGTGTAGCAGAGAGTTTCTTTCTGCTTTCAAAGACAGAGCCCTATCAGAACTTAAATGCTGATATTCAATTCCTTTGGTCCATTGATCTGCTTTCTTCAATTTTCTGTCGCATTTTGTATTGAAGTGTACCAGGAGCATAATCTAAAGGTGTTTCTCCTGATTAAGCAGTAGCGAGTTAGAGTTTACATTCATTCAAGAAAATTTGTTGCCGATTATTACTTGTAAATCACTGCAAAGATCATGTTGAAACTGTAAGTAGCTGAATTTTAGAAAGGTAAAGTATTAATTACCTTGTGCACTTTTATACTCCAAGTTTGCCCCGGAATCCATGAGAACGAAGACAATATTAGTTCGATTGAAAGTTGCAGCCTAAAGAGAATATTAATAATTAGTTTTCACTATATGATTAAGAAAAACATAATTACATTACATTCAAGGTTACACATGCATGAACACAATGGCCATTACAGCAAACTGCTCGCTAAATACTTTCATCACTGGCCAATGGCCACTATGTCGTTATTGACATCGTATATAACAACTCAAAAGAGCCACACAGTAGTTTCACATATGTACATTCACATACAATGAACATGAAGCTTGGATAAGGGGTGTGTAGCCTAAAATATTATGAATGAAATTAACTAAATTTAAAAGTCAACATAAGTTGGGAAAGAGGATAGCAAACAGTAAAATCCAGAAAATCTTCATAAGTTGGTAATATGTATAGCAAGCATAAGTTGAAATTAACTTAATTCTAAAGTCTGCATAAGATGAAAATGAGTATGGCAAGCATAAGTTGAGAATTAGTTAATTCATAAGTCTGCACCTATGGCTCTTTTGAAGGGTAAATGGCATCCAAAAATCAATCCAAATTGTGTATATGGAAGGAAAGTAAAAAACTGCAGCAATTTATTAGTTAACAAAAACTACATAACTTTAACAGGTAATGGAAAATATTGAGCAATGAAAGTAAAAAATTGTGTATATGATAAGAGAATTAACTTTAGTTCTATATTACTAATGTTTTTGTCTGAACTTTGAACAATGAAAAAATTCAAACAATTGGACTTAATACAAAGTTAGTAAAATAATTTCTGAAAATACAAACCATTGGTTAATAAAAGTTTATAGACTGGCAGTTTCATTTAAATCATAGAAACCAAACGAAATCACCTGCCACATTGCCATTAGATCACCCAAGAGCGAGCAGGCCAAGATGAAAAATGTACTCGACATGAACTACACCGATGTTTTTCATTCCATTACCCTATAATATTGTTGAGAATGATTAGTCATGAAGCATAGTTGTTGGAACAAATGGATGATGTTATATGTTGCATAAGATATAGATGCGATAACTGCGTACCTCTTATAATCACAAAGAAATAGGATTACCAATTGCACGATTTTATCTCCGTCTCCACGTGGTAGTGGTTCTTCGTCGTAATCCAACTGCCAATTGCACAACATATCATTCTCTCCGAACTGCTGTTGTACTGGCTCACCGGCACCAGGAAGCAAACTATTAAAAGTTATTTCTCCATTTGATCCCCCTTTACGCTCCATCAAGAAAGGGTCTGGTCTAATTATAGTGCCAAGAATGCTCTTGTTAGGTCCTAAGCTCAGGATGACCTTGGGATTTGTCAGAGTCGTGAAAGCCATTAAAAATGCTGACCGAACCTCCAAGAATACAAAAACAATTGCATTTAAGCCCCCCACTTTAAGCCTTAAGACAACATTTTCTAGAATATTGTTTACTCGCGATACAAACAAACCTGGAAGTAATTGAAGGAACTCTTCCCAATGTCATTCTCTGGAGTCTGATTCAGCCAGAAAATTATAGTCAATCAACTATAGTTATGATATAAATTTATCTTGATTCACAAAATAATACAGGTCAATCCACTTCATATTATGAGTTATTATAACTACATGGCATTTAACAAACAAAAATGTAGGACAGTTGCTTAGAATATACTCACCAAAAGAAGCCCTAAGTTGTGCTCTGTAGAAGTTTGGCTCTGGCGAACATTCTGAAGCATGCAATGATAAAAAATTAGAGATGTCATAGGTGAAAATAAGTATGTTGAACATTATGCAATGTCAAATAGTTTACAGCACATTAGAAAATTACAAAAGGAAAATTTTTCAATCCCTTTTTGTTGATATGCAATGCAAATGGGTCGTATGTAGAATAAGGAAGCCTTATGATGCAGGCAGGTAAATAAGCACATTTAAGAATTGCTCACCCGTAACACTGCCATCAGCATAGTAAGGAGAGCATATGAGCCAATCCCACCAGAATAAACCTGCATACTTTACAAAAATCTTCCATTAGGCAGACAGGAGCTCAGATTAATTGCAAGCGATACAACATATTGAAGAAAAAACATACCTCGTTAAGTTCTCTTTGTTGTAAAAATACTTTCAAAATCAAACACAACGGTTTCCATCATTATGAGATCTACGAACAGATCTACCATCATTGCCGCCATCTCACCCAATCTAAGCTTTCTTCATATTTGAGGTGATGGTGATTGTAGACGGAAGCGATGTAGGGTTTCATAGAAGAGAGAAGAAAAGAGAGATGAGAGAAAACGGTAGAGAGAGGGCGGCAGATTAGGGTTTATGGGAGGAAACAGAGAAAATTGGAGAAAGAAGAAGAAGAAGGGAGAGAGAGAGAAGAAGAAGAAGAAGAAGAAGAAGGGATAGAGAGAAAGAGAAGAAGAAGAGGTTACGGAAATTGGATTAGGGTTTGAAATGATACAACTTTGAAAAAAGAGTGGTCTTAGAATGTTGACATGTGTCCAAGAGGTAAAAAAGTAATTATGGTGGTATTAGAATTTCTTATATGGTAGATTGAAAGAATGGCTTAGTGGAAAGAGTGTACCTTGTTATTGTAAAGGGCATGGGTTGAATAGCTTTTGGGACCAAAATTTTAGAGGGCATGGGTTGAATACCTTTTGGGACCAAAATTCTAGCTTTTGCATTTTAAGAATTAAAACCCCAAAAAAAATATTAAGAAAGCTTAAGTGGAATTACTTATATTTAAAAAATGAAAAAAGAAAAAAAATGGTTGTCACGTCAAATGTTAGGAACTCAATTTCAAAGGAAAAGGTTTCAAATGAAAAAGATTTAAAGATGAAAATCAAAAACATATCTTATCGTCTTCAAAAGACTATTAAAGCTTTAATCATTTAATAATCCTTATGTTTATTATTGCTTATGACATTTACATCTTTGGAAGGCTATTGTGAAGCTCTGGCTGGCGCTTGAGGAGAATTAATTTTGGTCCATAGGTAATGGTCATTGACTGTGAGCATTTATAATGATGTTTGAATAGATAAAGGTTTTCAAATTGGAGACCTTGAACTGGTTATTCCTGCTCACTTGTCTGACGCAAAGGTTGCTAAACTGGTAGATGACACTAGGTGCTAGAATATGGAACTGTTGTGTGGATGGTTGCCTCAGTGCATCATTAATAAAATTCCAGCATTGCATCCCCCTAGTTCCTTTGCTCATGCAGACGAGCGATGGTGTATGGAGAATGCAGAGGCTAAATTAGTGATAGTAGATATGTATGATAATCTTTGTTGATTTGATGATAATGACGAGCATGATTTGAAGTGGAATAAGATGTGAAAATTGAAGGTTCCAGAGAGAGTGAGGTGCATAATATGGTTGATGAAACATGCAAAGCTATTAACAAATTCTCATAAGAGCATGATAGGATTAGGCTCAATTATATGTGATTATTCTGGAGATATATAAGAAACTATGTTACATTATGATAGAGAGTGATATTAGATATTTTATTTAGTAGTTTTAATAAATTATTTAGTATTTTAATATTTTTAAAATGTTCTTAAGGTTTTGAGATTATGCCACATGTATGGCTATTATGCATTTAGAGTTCTATATATTAAAGTGTAATGTGTTATTTGAGAAGCAATGGATGAAAAATCCAATTTATCTTTATCTCTATTTTTTAGTTTGCTTCTAGATTTGTAGTTATTTTATACCAATTGTTAGGGTTAGCAAAACAAGGTATAAAACAACTACAAATCTAAAAGCAAACTAAAAAATAGAGATAAATTGGATTTTTCATTCATTGCTTTTCAAATAACACATTACACTTTAATATATAGAACTCTAAATACATAATAGCCATACATGTGGCATAATCTCAAAACCTTAAGAACATTCTAGAAATATTAAAATACTAAATAATATATTAAAACTACTAAATAAAATATCTAATATCACTCTCTATCACATTAGATGTGTGTTTTTACTTTAGTTGTGTCATTATGGTTAAATATGGTTCATAGCAATACTAGAAACTGGTTTTTCTCTTGTAATATGCAGTAGTGGGTAACAAGGAATTTATGCATAAAGGTGAGGTGGAATAAGGAAGAAGATTGGAGTAATTATTGGACTATGGCTTGTTGTAATACCCCAAATTTTGACCACTAAGATTTCCCATCATTGTGCAAATCATCATCACAATATGGATGAACCATCATGCTTCATCAGTCTCCCCAAAGATGGGTGAGCATCCAATACAATCAAAATTAGGGTTTCAAGCCCTCTCTGAGCTTTAGACAAAGGATCAATCAAGAAATGACATGATCTTCAACTTGTCTAATCTCTTAAACATCCACAATGGATCAAAAAGGACTCCCACTTCAAGGATTAAGCACAAGGCCGCTCCCTTCTAGGTGGATCAAGTCTCAAGATCGACAGTGCCACCAAATTAGGGTTTTGGTCGACCAGGGCCTCCAGATGGAAATTTTCATCTGGGCACAAGGCAATGATCCAAAACATAACCTAATATACTTCATGGAACCTCATGAACCCATGCATCAAGTCAATTTTGCCTCAGGGGATGCATTCATCAAAAATCAGGAATTAGGGTTTCTTGACCTAATTCACCCCTAAGTTGACTTTTGGGACAAACCATGAGCCAAGACCTCAAGAGATGATTTGAGGGTCTCTAATATACCATATTGATCCATTTGGAACAATGGATTGATCCAAGAAGCTTGAGCAACAAGTCTCATTTTCATCTGCACCACAATTAGGGTTTTAAGGGAAAAGTCAACTGTAACTTTGACTTTTGACCAAGACATGCTCCCAAACCCTAATACATGATTGAATATACCCTATGACACCCATGGAACATGTCCATCAAGTTTGATTTAGGTCAATGACATGATTTCCTGAAGAATTGCACAGTTTGAAATTCATCTGATAAGAAGTCATCTGTGCACAAAAGTCAACTTTGACTTTTTGAGATTTTTCACCAAAATGGATTTTTAACCCTAAAATGATGTTAATGTATGATTTGAATCATCATTCATCAAGAAAAATCAAGAAAAGTGAGATAACTTGTAAAAGGGGTAACCATAAAACTTAGAAATTTTTCTAAGTTAAAAATAAAGTGGCAAAGGTACCAACTTTGGAGGACCATAACTCCTAAACCACAAGGCCAATTTTTTCCATCCAAAGCTTGATTTGTAGATCTCACTGCCCTCTACAAAAACTTCAACTAGGCCTAACTCCAATTCCTTATGGATTTTGAGCTATGAGTGAGCCAAAGTGGCTGAAAATGTGAAAAAATACCATTTTCCAACACTTGGAAAAATTCTGCCTAAAACAGAATTTTGTTGAAACACCAAAACTTGTGGGATTTTTGCACATAGATGCAAGCTGAATCAGTCCCAAAGTTAAACATCAATGTTGTTGCATATGTTGCTAAGAATTCAAAGGGCTCAACAGCATGAATTGATTCAACTCAAGCCATGAGAAATCCATGCCCAAAGTCATGCTGCTGCAAGCTGTTTTGGAAAAATCAGTTTGCATGTTTGCTTATCTCACACGATTTTGAGCCAAAGACTGAGGATCAGCATGCCACTTGTGTTCAAACCAATCACATTGCATCTAATCCAACTGATAAATCTGAGTCAAAAAGCTAAAGAACCTTCCAACTTGAAATTCATCCACTTTGGCACTTTTTGCCTTGAATTCAAAATGCATTTATGTGGAATAGTGCATTGTCAAGATTCTCACTCTCCTCAGTCAAGTTCTCTGATTAAACAACATTAAAAATATCTGAAGAATGTGATTTCAGTCAAGGCATAGCTGATCTATTTGGAGCAGCTGTTATGCCTAGTGCAAGAGGCATTTATGCCAAGCCAATCCAAGCAAATGTGATCTGATCCAGCTGCCATTCACTATTCCTCCAAGACAAGAGTTGATCACCTATAAATAGAGGTCTGAATGGATCACTCAACTCACCCCAAAGCCAGTTACAGCACTGCTTTCTCTCATTCTTTCTTGAACTTCAAGTTTTCTTGTTTTTGAGTAACCACTATCGGGTTTTGAGTTGCAGCCATAAGCAATCAATTCCAATTGCTCAAACACATCACATATGATGTATTTGAGGTGTCCAAGTGCTTAAACAACAACTGTAACACTCCCAGCTCAAAATCACTCTTCAACCAAGCCATTTTGCTTCAGTTTTGCAGGTGGAGGTCTCCAACTTGATCCAGAGAATTTCAAAGTTTTCCAAAGCTTGCAACACACTCCATAACATCCATTGAAGTTGTAGGGATCATCAATTCACGACTGGAACACCATCTGGGCAAAGTTCCATTTCAGCTTGCATCAAGGTGAGCTTCAAACTCAAACTCCATGATCCATGCATATTTCCTCGCATGATAATTTTGCCATTTGATTACCATCATATGCTGATTGTTTTGCCTCAATAAATTTGATCATAGACCTCATAACCATGCTTGCACGATTGCTTTTGCAAATTAGGGTTCATCTGTGTTCATCATGATTATTTCACTCCACACTGAAAATGAATAAAATTGGGTATTGCCATCTTGTTCCTTGTGAAAAAACGCACGAGTTTGGTGTTTGAATCATGTCCAATGGTTGAGAGATGAGTGAGATAGGGTGCTTCATGCACGAGCTCGGGGAAGGAGATGGCCATGGCGCCATTTTTAGAAAACCAACCAAGTTCTCTATATAATTTTCACTTGCCATATATTTAATGAATTGGCATTGCGCCCCAGCGGTTCATCAGCTGGTTTTGTGAGTATTAGCAAGCGAGAGGTCTGGGGTTCGAATCCCCCTCGCCCCAGACTTCTTTTTATCACTTTTTTTATTTTATTATTTTTCATACTATTATTTTTAATGATTTGAAAAATTAATAACTCCTTCAATTTTTATCATTTTTGATTGGTTCTTTTTGCAATAATTCACAGAAATGTTAAAATATTTTATTTTACCAAAAAAATCCCAAAAATATTATTTATTTTATATAATTGATATTTTTGCAAAGAATTAATATTTTAATTGTTTTTAACATTTGAAATATTATTTCCACAATGATTTTGCAACTTTTAATGTTCTATTTGTTTTGTAGGTCAATACTTAATTTTTGAAGCATTAATCCCAGATCACAATTTGTTTCCCATGTGTAAAACAATTTTTGATCAATTTAATTGAATTTTTATTCAATTAAATACATTTTTTGGAAACAAATTAGGATTTTGGATTAATTCAACCCTCATAAATCATTTTTCAAACACTTTGGGCCTCTAATAGAGTGTAAGACCCAATCCTTTTTTGACCAAATCATTTTTGGGCCTCAGTGTATTGTATAAGTCCCGATACCGTCAAAAATAAACGGCGCGATCGTCGCCTTTTGAAAAATAACCTTTTGGGCCTCTCCTTGAGCTATAAGACCCATTCAAAACACTTTGGGCCTCTATTAGAGTGTAAGACCCAATCCCCCTTTTAACCAAAACATTTTGGGCCTCACTTATTGTATAAGTCCCTCTGCGTTAAAAGAAAACCTCGGCGCGATCGCCATTTTTAAACAAAAAAATCATTTGGGCCTACCCTCGTGTTATAAGCCCCACTCTCTTTTATTTAAACCTTTTTTTGGGCCTCTTGAGAGAGTGTAAGACCCATCCCTTTGTATAGAAAACCTTTTTTGGGCCCCAGTCACTTGTATAAGTCCCCCTGTACAAATTCAAACAGTGCGCTCACTGATAAAACCCTGGGCCTCTCCTTGAGCTGTAAGCCCCAAATATTTCTTTTTCAAAGCACTTTCTCCTTTGATTTCGAATATACTGTTGTTTTTAATCTTTCTTTGTTGAACAACTAACCAAACAGCATGGAAGCACTATAACCGAGTAAGTGGTTATCGCTTTCATTTACTGCTTTCATATTATAAACTGTATTGTGGGGGTGTTCACTGTAAGTCTCCTTTCATAAACTCATATCTACTGTGTAATAATAGTATAGATATTTCAAGTTTCCCCGGCAACTACGTCTAGAACTAAGTGACGCCGTTTCATTTATTCGTAGAAATAGACGTCTAGATCCCCAATAGGAGCACCAGATACAGTCTTCTCTTCGGCTGTCCTCCTTAGGAATTGTCAAGGAACTCTATTCCCAAAGATGAATGTATTCGCTGTGAATGGAATCTTTGAGTTTCTTCCCAATTCTCGAACTTTCCTGACTTGATCTATTCCTTGTGGATAGCTTGCCTTGAATGTCTCGGGGTTTGGGTACCCACTACGGTCATAATCTTGGACCTTAACTAAGGAACCCTCTTTAAAAGTTAAAAGTCGCTGGATAGTAAACCTCGCACGTTTACCAGTGGTTTTTATCTTTAAAAGAGTTATCTCTCCTAATGGAAAGGAGATGATAGACCCACGGGCTTCTTAAAAGCATCGGCCTCCTCTTGGGCATTGTTCAAGGACCCCCAGGCTTCCTAAAAGCAACCCCGCCTCCTCTTGGGCATTATTCAAGGACCCTACGGCTTCTTAGAAGTATTCACAGCCTCCTCTTAGGCTTCGTATAATGATCTCTTCCTCCGGGAATGATAGCCTCCTCTTGGGCTTCGTACAAGGACCCGTCGGCTTCTTAAAAGATTCCAGCCTCCTCTTGGGCTTCGTACAAATTGTCCCGACGACCTCCTAGAGGTATAGGAACAGAAACTAGTCATCCTCATAGAACAGTCCTTTCATAGAGTCTACTACTGTTTCTCGAAGCATAGTACAAAAGATAAAACTCTAGACTTGGACATTCTAACCTCCTTGAGTCTCAAAGGCATTCTCAAGCACCCTTCATTAAATAGGAAGGAAACCCGCAGACTCGGATAGTCTCAATACCCTTTGGATTTCCCGTTTCCTCAAAGAAAAGGAAATATCCCTGATCCTCAAATTAAATCCCTGTGTACAGTGTTACTCATATAAGAACTGATTTTCTCTTTTAAATCAGTATATTGGATCTGTCACTCAACTGAAACAGTTACAATAGCCTCCATCTCGGGCTTCGTACGAGATACCAAAATTCTCCCTAGTGGAGTCAAAACAACCTTTTAGCCTCTCTCTCAGGCTTTGTATGAGACACAAAAGATTCCCTCGTTGAGTCAATCACCCCTTTTTTTGCCTCCATCTCGGGCCTCGTACGAGATATAAATCCCTTAAGCAAGAGTCGAACTCTTTGCTAGCCTCCTCTTAGGCTTTGTATAACGATATGCCCCACTGGGTCAAAAACCTTTAGCCTCTCTCGCGGGCTTTGTACGAGACACAAAATAGCCTCCTCTTAGGCTTTGTATAATGATTTTCCTAGCGGAAATTAGCCTCCTCTTAGGCTTTGTATAAGAAAACCACTGGTTGATCCAATCAACCTTTTAGCATCAAAGCTGTGCCTCGTTCACAGTACACAAACATCAACAACTCCTTTCCCTTCATCTAATCGCTGTAAGCGGCAAGCCTCTGGATCATCTATATCCATGCCACTGTCCCTCTTTTAGCATGAGAAATTCCTAAGGAAAGATGGCATTGCTCTACACTGAGTTAAAGTCTTCTCCTTCAGGTTAAAACCCTTTCTTCGGAAATTATGGCATTGCTCGGATCCGCGTATCCCAGTTAAAGTAATTCTCCTTCTCTCCTCTTTAGAGATGACAAATTCTCTCTAAAGTCGAGGTCTTTTAGCTTCACATCTTGGGCTTTGAACAAGATACAAATCACCTTTCGCTTCACGTCTTGGGCTTTGAACAAGACACCAAAAACACCCATTTCCTCCCATAGAATAGTAGGAACTACGAACGCTCTGATTTCCCTGTTTTGGTAAACGGGAATACGTAGGCATAAGATCGAAAGAAAAGATATTAGCGAGCGCAATCAACAAAAAACCCAAATCCCATATCTTCATCAATTAAAAGCAGTAATTCAAAAGCATCAGTCCTAACATCCTAATCCTTATTCCCCGCCAGAAACCCTTTGCCTAGAAAAAAAAAAAACTGTATTGGCGAAATACGAATAACCAGTACAAAAAGCCCCCCCACATTGATAGCATCCGTAACCTAACAGGCCGCTGTTTAAACTCAGTATGCAAGCAGGGTTAATTGGAGACATCTATTTCCCTTCCTTATTCAGCTCACAATAGGATAAAAAATGAATCGACCTGTAGTTTTAAGCTCAACCGCAGAGAGCGACCAGCGCTTAAGAACCGCGTCCAAAATTGCTCGCTACAGAAAAGTGGCGCCCACCGTGGGGCCCTTCAAAGTTAGATCTAGGCACGGTTGTCCCCATTTTTCACAGAAAAGTGGCGCCCACCGTGGGGCCCTTCAAAGTTAGATCTAGGCACGATCGTCCCCATTTTTCACAGAAAAGTGGCGCCCACCGTGGGGCTCTTCAAAGTTAGATCTAGGCACGGTCGTCCCCATTTTTCACAGAAAAGTGGCGCCCACCGTGGGGCCCTTCAAAGTTAGATCTAGGCACGGTCGTCCCCATTTTTCACAGAAAAGTGGCGCCCACCGTGGGGCTCTTCAAAGTTAGATCTAGGCACGGTCGTCCCCATTTTTCACAGAAAAGTGGCGCCCACCGTGGGGTCAGTTTTTATTACTGTCTGTTTTCCTTGTAAAATGGCGACTCTGCTGGGGAGTCTCCTTTTCTGCCTTAGGGCATCATCCCCGTTTTCTACGAAAAATGGGAACTCTACCGAAGAGAAAAATTGACCTATGCGGGTCCATCTCTTAGGCAGGGAACCACAGATTGGGGCTTCCGCCGGGGAACCCATTTCTGTCAGGAACTTAAGATTCATAGCTTTATAAGTCTAGGATGATTAGGACAAATATATATACTGCTTTTCCTAATTGCTATACATGTTTATTTTTCTGCTACTGGGAATGCGTGTGATGCCGCATGTGGTGAGATTGAGTATACACTTAAGAAAAGACAACCTTTTTCGTAGTGCGGAAGCTATCGGAAATAGCTGTAACGCGATACTACCCTCATTTGAGGCTGGTGATCTATTCTCGGTGAATAGCACTTACTCTAAGATTGCACACAACTCGCTGGCGATCCGCTTGTTGTCTGTCTTCTTGGGAGGAGCTGATGATAATGAGTACAGGTACAAAAATCACCCTAGTATAAACCTTTGGGGATGGGTAGAGCCTTGACTTCATGACAACGACCCTCTGACCCCATGTTTTTTCTATGTTTTTGTGTGCTGCATTCATGCATCCATTTAATAAAACATTAAAACATTCAAAAAACTTTCTCTTCTAGTCTCTCTGTTTTTCAAATTAAACTAAGACTGTGATTGCAAATATCAGAGAAAAAGATTACGCTAATGGATTTCGGTAGAAGGAGAACTTGCCAGTATACCTTCAAGGTTCCAAAACTAGGGGATTTGAGAAAGTTAGCGAGGATGATCGTTAACCCAGAGGCTTTCAGAGCCAAGCACGGTGGTTTGCTACCACTATTAAGAGTCCATGTGATTAAAGGGATCATGGACGCGCTCATTCAGTTCTACGATCCGGTTTATCACTGTTTCACATTCCCAGATTACCAGCTGGCACAAACGCTGGAGGAGTATTCTCATCTGGTTGATCTACACATTACAGATCGAGCTCCATTTTCTGGACTGGAAGAAATTCCAAAGAATCAGATCATTGCAAGAGCAATTCATTTGGACGAGTCTGAGGTCAAGACTCGCATGATTACTAAGGGTGGCATCCAAGGTTTGCCGGCCCAGTTCTTAACAAAGAAAGCTCTGTACTTCGCTAGTATAGGGAACGGGACTGCTTTTGAAAGCATCTTTGTCTTGCTCACCTACGGATTATTTTTGTTTCCCAACATCAATAACTTCGTCGATATTAACGCTATTAAGGTTTTTCTCATTGGAAACCCTGTGCCGACTTTGCTCGCAGATGCGTATCATTCTGTACACTTAGGAAATTTGTACAGCGGAGGGGAGATCACATGCTGTGTACCTTTGCTCTACAAATGGTTTATCTCTCACTTGCCCAAGTCTGCTGCTTTTTGGGATTGCAAGAGTGTCTTACGTTGGTCGCAGAAGATCATGTCCCTCACCAACTCTGATATAGATTGGTGTAATAGGATTTATGAGGGAATCAGAATCATTGACCGTTGTGGAAACTTCCCCAGCGTACCCCTCATAGGAACTAAAGGAGGAATCAACTATCATCCGATATTAGTTCTTCGTCAATTTGGATACCCGATGAGACACATCCCACTGGGTGTTCATCTGGAAGGTCTTTTCTTCAAAGAAGGAGAAAACGATAGAGCACTAAAGATGGAAATAGTGCAAGCTTGGAAACATGTTCATAAGAAAGGACGAGAGTCTCTGGGAAAACCGAACTGTGTCTCGGTGGAGCCTTATCTCCATTGGGTACAAACCAGAGCTCTTAAGCTAAAGATGCCTTATCCTCGTTACGGAATTCTTCCGCCGAGGGAAATTTTCATGTACTTCATGACGGAAACTGAAAGGCTTCAGGTTACTCTCAACAAAGTTCAAAAGGAAAGAAGGTCTTGGAAGAACAAGTACCGCACCCTCGACGTAGAGTGTATCCAAATACAGCAATTACTGAAAGAGAAAGATGCTCTGATTGAAATTTTGGAGCAACATGCTGTAGAGAATCAAGATGACCAAAGGAATTTGCTCACTCCTTTCACCTGGCAAAGGAATAACAACCCGACAATGGCCCAAGCGCCCCGGTCAAAGAAAAGGAAAGCACCAGAGTCAGCACCCGGTTTCTCCTCAGAGAGGACTCGGGGCCCATTAGTTTAGGTTTCTGTTTCTGCACTTTGTAATCTACTGTATTTCCATTTCTGTAATCCTTTGGAATTCAATAAAAAGGGGTTTCCCCACTGTTTGATATTTGCAATCTAATTGTCGAAGTTTATTTTAATTAAACCTAAAAACAATTAATATAATCATTGCATTCATCATTCTCACATCGCGTATTCTTCTTCCCTATGAATCTCACGTTTGTGTCTCGATTCTAGAGTCAAACTGTCTCATTTGTATAATACTCGGGCCAATCGTCAGAAAAAGATGGATGATCTTGAGGAAGAAAACAGAGAGTTGAAAGAAGAGATCGACACTCTGAGAGAGGATATGAGAAAGCTTCGTAACGACATGCAAGCCATGGCAGAAGCTCAGCTACAAAGAACTGTGATCTCAGAGATCACCTCAACGCCCATCATAGAAAAGTATGATCCTAGGTATCAGATACCGAAAGATCGTCCTTGGGGCATGCCTGTTAACTATATCCCGGAAGGATATGTTCCGCCGATCACTAAAGATCAGGGAATCGCAACAGAAGCCGCTGGGCCTGAAGGTTACAAACTTCGGGAAAGCGAAGATGCCAGGGGCATACTCAAGACTCCTGAAGGTTACAAACTTCGGGAGGCACCAAGACTTACTGCCGTAGTCACGGTACCACCCCCTGTGGTGCACACTGTCCCGGAAGGACAGATTCCACCAACACCTTCTGGTAAGAAGGAAACTATGTTTGACAGAATGGAGGAATTCCAGGAACAGTTCCTGGAAATGCAGAAAGAGCTGCAAGCCATTCGCGGTCAGGATCTATTTGGAAAGGACGCCGCAGACCTCTGCTTGGTCCCAAATGTGAAAGTCCCGCACAAGTTCCAAGTGCCTGACTTTGAAAAATACAAGGGTAACTCTTGTCCTCAGAGCCATCTGGTGATGTACGCTCGGCGGATGTCAGCTCAGATAGAGAATCAGGACCTGCTGATTCACTACTTCCAGGATAGTTTGACCGGTGCCGCACTCAAATGGTACATGGGTTTAAACCGTACTACGATCAGTACATTCAGAGATCTTGGCACTTCCTTCGTCCAACAATACAAGTACAATTTGGACATGGCACCCGACAGAGATCAACTCAGATCGATGTCGCAAAAGGACAAGGAAACCTTTAAGGAGTATGCTCAAAGGTGGCGTGAAATTGCCGCTCAAATTTGTCCACCTCTTGAGGAAAAAGAGATGACAAAAATCTTCTTAAAGACCTTAAGCTCATTTTACTATGACCGAATGGTTGCCAGTACGCCCAGTGATTTCACCGAAATGGTCGGCATGGGTGTACGTCTTGAGGAAGCCGTCCGAGAAGGACGTTTGGTAAAAGACACTGGATCAACGAGCGGTACTAAAAAATACGGTAGTGCTCTCCCTAAGAAAAAAGAGCAAGATATTGGGAATATCTCTCTCGGAAAGCAAAGGCGACGTTATCAGCCAGTAGCAGCTGTAACTCCTGCTATCGGCCCTACGCCTATTCCTACGTATCAACCTCAGGTTGCGCAGAGCCAACCTGATCAACAAAGGACACAACAGCCTCTTCAGCAGGCTCGTCCTCCATATAACAACAACCGTACAACACGGCCACCAGGATTTGATCCTATACATGTAACGTACGCAGAGTTGTTTCCGTTACTGCTGGCTAAGGGGCACATTCAGACTAAGTCTCCCCTTTCAGTTCCGGAAAATCCGCCTTTTTGGTTTAAGGTGGATCAAACATGTCCTTATCATCAAGGAGGTTCAGGGCATAACATTGAGACTTGTCTCAATTTCAAATCTGACGTACAAAAGCTTGTTAGGAGCGGGCTCTTATCTTTCAAAGATACGAATCCCAATGTTCTCACAAACCCGTTGCCTCAACATGAGAAAGCTGCAGTCAATCTGATTGAGAAAGAGACTAACAATGTCTATCAAATTCACGATGTACTCTTATTGGGGACCAATCTAGTCAAGATGCATTGTAGACAGAGTGGATATGGCCATGTGCCACCTCATAATTATCACCAGTGTGATATCTGCTCTAAAGATAACCAAGGATGTTCTGTGGTGCAAGCAGCTCTGCAGGAACAGATGGATCTCAGATGGATCCAAGAGCACCGAGTTCGTGGAGTTAACATGGTCTCTACGAATTCTAACTTCATTCAAAACCACGGCATCCGTGCGATGAATGTCAACTTGGTGGCGATGCACTCAAGGCAAAGCCAGTATCATAATCTGCCGCGGCACGATTACAGTTCCTGTCTGATTTGCTCGGTAAACAAACAGGGATGCTCTTTCATACAAGAGGCCCTCCAGCGTCAGATGGATCTTGGATGGATCCAAGACTACCATGATAGGAACTCCTATCAAATCAATATGGTTCAGATCTTCGATATCCGCGTAATGGATACCAACCTGGTAGAGTTACATGCTGAGCAGGTCCGACTCGGATTCTTAATATCACATGATTACCAAAACTGTAAAGCAGGTTGCAAAAACGATCGAGGTTGTACCCTTGTCCAGAAGGCACTTCAGCACTTGTTAAATCACGTGTGGATGCCAATCTATATGGACGAAGATACTCAACGGATTGGTATCAATAACAGGAATCCTACTCGTCGTCAAAGTCAGGATGTCCGATCAATGGAAGATAACCTAGTGAGGTTGCATTGCATTCAAAGTGGGCGTGGCCAGGTGCCACCACACAACTATGGCAGTTGTAGCGTCTGTTCGGAAAGTAACCAAGGGTGTTACCTTGTGAGAGCAGCTCTTCAGGGTCAGATCGATCACGGAGAAATTCATCCATATCCGGGTTCTGGACCCATCATTTGGTCGCCGAACTACCTTGCCGATCAGGTTGAGGATGTTGTCACGATCTCTGGTCATCACCTGATCAGGGATGTTTTTGCCATCATTCCTCTACTTGACGAATCTAGAGTTCCCAACCGGGAACGGATCGAGGTTACTTATGACGGTCAGAAAAATCAGAAGGTTCCCATAGTCATCTATCTACCGGGGCCATTACCGTATGAATCAGCTAAGGCGGTCCCTTACAAATACGGTGCAACAATAATCGAAAATGGAAAGGAAATTCCATTACCCTCCGTCGTGAATATTGCAGACATCAGTCGTGTAACACGGAGCGGTCGAATCTTCAACCGAGGGGTTAGAGAATCCAACAAAGAAAAGGAACTTCAGGCAGAAATTCCTGATCCACCAGTCAGTCAATCTGGTAATCCCGACTTTTCAAAAGACAAAGATGAGATGCTAAAACTCATCCAAAGGAGTGAATATAACATTGTTGATCAACTGTTACAGACTCCTTCAAAGATCTCAGTATTATCACTGTTACTCAGTTCAGAAGCCCACAGGGAGGCTTTACAGAAAGTCTTGAAGCAAGCCTTTGTGGAACAGGATGTAACAATCAGACAATTCGATAGCATTGTCTCTAACATCACTTCCTGCAATAATTTGGGATTTAGTGATGAGGAATTACCTGAAGAGGGTCGCCGTCATAACATGGTGCTCAATATCACAGTTAACTGCCAGGGCGATGCTTTAGCCAACGTACTGGTAGACACAGGGTCAGCCCTGAATGTTATGCCGAAGTCCACTTTGATGCAATTATCATTTAAGGGCCCTCCGATGAGAGTCAGCGAGGTCGTCGTCAAAGCATTCGACGGATCCAGAAAAACAGTTATCGGCAAAGTGGATCTTTCCATAACTATTGGTCCTCACACTTTCCAAATCACTTTCCAGGTCATGGACATCCGGGCAACATACAGTTGTTTATTAGGAAGACCTTGGATACATCAGGCTGGAGCGGTCACCTCGACTCTCCACCAAAAGCTAAAGTTCATTCAGAACAATCAACTTGTCACAGTCTGTGGGGAACAGGCTTTGCTCGTGAATAACTTGTCATCATCTACTGGTATAGAACCTAAAGAGGTTATTGGGACTCAGTTCCAAGCACTATCGGTGAGAAAGGACAATCAATCCGAAGAATGAACTTCAATTTCTTCATACAAAGATGCTATCAAAGCGGTCGAGAGTACCGATACGACAGGATGGGGATGACTTGTCATTCCTATTGACAATAAAACAAAGAAGGGTCTTGGTTTTTCTGCGACCTGTACCCAGACGGCCGCCAACGATGAAAGTCTTCATCCCCTTCAAAACTTCTTCCACAGTGGAGGTTTTCTTCACCCAGTGTCTCAGACAGTTCATGCTATCAATGAGGAAGATCCCTCTGACACAGGTGAAGAATGGAAGTCCTACCTTAACAAGGACGGCTATATGTCTCAGGAAGAGGTGCCTATGCCTTTTTGCTTTCCTACAGAAAGTCCGAGATTTATACCAAGATCAGATGTCGAAATGATCTACGGAGATTGTGATCCGGAAGGATGCCGTGCTCCGCCAAATTCATTAGAGGAAGACACTCTGATGAAAGAAAACTTTGATCGCAATTACTATGGCCCGATGGATGGTTTGCCAATGTGGCAGCCTTACCCAGGAAACTTGGGGCAAGAAAGTCAGCCGAGTAATGAAACTCAGCTGAGCGTCATTGAACAGAATACCTGTGTCCCCACCATGTCATGGGATCAACATTCAGGTCATTCAGAAACTACTCAACATGAAGATGAATTCGCAACGTTTGCAGGACTAGAATTCATCAACTATGCTTTTCCTGAGGTCAACGTCATCGAGAGGGATGACTTCTCCAGTTCCAAAGAAATTTGGGACACTTTGGGACAACCAAGTGGAAAATACGACTTTATGGTCAAGTACACTGCTCCCGAAAGCTCTCGTATCAGGCTCGAAGATATCCAGTCAACTGGATGGGGAGATACAGCTGAGAGCTCCAATGCTATGCAAAATGCAACAGAGGAATCCTCCTACGACAATTCTGCCTGGGAAACAGATTCCAATGACCATGCTCCACCAGAAATCAACGTCATTTCTGAAGACAAATCAAGGAAGGTGCCAGACTTTGTGATTCACCGAGGAGTTCGCCGTCAATGGGTTGCCGTCGAGGTTCCGAAGGTCGTTCGTCAGTCAAAGTAATTGCCATCTTTAACCTTTCACCCTGCCCAGGTGAAACGGATGTTCTGATAGGGCTCTCTTTCTGTAAATTTCCCTCTCCGCTTTGCCCAAAGCGACAGAGTTTTGTTTTATAGGGCTGTAGTTTCAAGATTCGACTTGTTCATTAATAAAATAACGTCGTTCTGTAATTTCCGCATTAATTGCTGTTTTCTCTTTTTGCTTTTTCAGAAAATGGTAATCCTAAAAAACATTCAATAATAAAAACAAGCAGTAAAATCAAAACACTGCACACACTTGCATGTTCTCTATCTCTTCTAAACACGAATCATCACGTCATGTAGATTGCTTGTTTTATACCCCGTTAAAACATACGATCCGATGCCTTCTTCCAACTTTGAGTTCCCGTTATTCGAGGCTGAAGAAGAAAATGACGACCAAATTCCAGAAGAGATCTCCCGACTACTCAGACAAGAGGAAAGGTCCATTGAACCTCACAAAGAACCTTTGGAAACGGTAAACTTGGGTTCAGAAAAAGAGAGAAAAGAAATCAGGATCGGAGCACTGCTCAGTCCAACTGTCAAAGAAAGTTTGATAAAGCTTCTCAAAGAATTCCCCGATGTGTTCGCTTGGTCCTATAAGGATATGCCAGGGTTGGATACCAGCATCGTGGAACATCACTTACCGTTGAGACCGGAATGTCCACCAGTAAAGCAAAGGTTGAGACGCACTCACCCGGACATGGCCATCAAAATCAAAGAGGAGGTACAGAAACAGATCGACGCGGGTTTCCTCGCTACATCTGAATATCCTCAATGGTTAGCCAACATCGTACCCGTTCCCAAAAAGGACGGAAGGGTCAGAATGTGTGTTGATTACAGAGATCTGAACAAGGCAAGTCCAAAGGACGACTTTCCTTTACCACACATTGACATGCTGGTTGACAGCACAGCAAAGTTCAAAGTATTCTCCTTCATGGATGGATTCTCGGGCTATAACCAGATCAAAATGGCGCCGAAAGACATGGAGAAAACTTCGTTCATTACCCCATGGGGTACCTTTTGTTACAAGGTAATGCCGTTCGGTTTGAAGAACGCTGGGGCAACCTATCAAAGGGCCATGACTACTCTGTTTCATGACATGATACACAAAGAAATCGAGGTATATGTCGATGATTTGATTACAAAATCAAGAACAGAGGATGAGCACGTTGAACATCTGTCGAAATTGTTCGAACGTCTAAGAAAATTTAAGCTCCGCTTGAATCCCAACAAGTGCACCTTCGGTGTCCGTTCAGGGAAACTACTAGGGTTCATCGTCAGCCAGAAAGGGATTGAGGTTGATCCTGACAAGGTCAAGGCCATTCAAGAAATGCCTTCTCCGAAAACTGAAAAACAAGTTAGAGGATTCTTGGGACGTTTGAACTACATCTCCAGATTCATATTCCTTATGACCGCCACTTGTGCGCTGATTTTCAAGTTATTGAAAAAGAACCTGGATTGCGTTTGGTCAGAAGATTGCCAAACCGCCTTCGACAGTATTAAGGAATACCTGTTGAATCCTCCGATTCTATCACCTCCAGTGGAAGGAAGACCACTAATCATTTACCTCACAGTCCTAGAGGACTCAATGGGATGTGTACTTGGCCAACAAGACGAAACTAAACGGAAAGAGTCTGCCATTTACTATCTAAGCAAGAAATTCACCGACTGCGAGACTCGGTACACAATGCTTGAGAAAACTGTTGCGCTTTGGCTTGGGCAGCCAAACGTCTTCGCCAGTACATGATTCGTCATACTACTTGGTTGGTCTCCGAAATGGATCCAATCAAGTACGTTTTCGAAAAACCTGCTCTCACGGGAAGGATTGCCCGTTGGCAGATGTTACTATCAGAATATGACATAGAGTACCACGCTCAGAAAGCCGTTAAAGGAAGTATTTTAGCCGATCATTTGGCTCATCAACTGATTGACGATCAAGAATCAATCGGGTTTGACTTCCCAGACGAAGATGTCATGTATCTAAAAATGAAAGATTGCGATGAACCGCTACCCAGTGAAGGGCCAGAACCAGGTTCCCAGTGGGGACTCATCTTTGACAGAGCAGTTAATCATTATGGAAATGGAATTGGGGCAATCATTGTTACCCCTCAGGGTTCCCACATTCCTTTCACTACCAGACTTACGTTCAAATGTACGAACAACGAGGCCGAATACGAAGCATGTATCATGGGTCTCGAAGAAGCGATTGATTTAAGGATAAAAAACTTGGACGTATATGGCGACTCAGCTCTGGTTATTAATCAGATAAAAGGAGATTGGAACACATACCAATCAGGATTGATTCCTTACAAAGACTATGCAAGAAGGTTGTTACCCTTCTTCAACAGAGTCGACTTTCATCACATCCCTCGTGATGAGAATCACATGGCTGATGCGTTAGCCACTCTCTCTTCCATGATTAGTGTAGGTCGATGGAATGACATACCTAAGATCGACATAATGCGCCTTGAACGGCCCGCTTACATCTTCGCGATTGAAGCAGTCATAGACGACAGACCTTGGTATCACGATATCAAATGCTTCCTTCAGAAACAAGAGTACCCATCTGGGGCACTCAGAAAAGACAGGAAAACCCTCAGAAGATTGGCTGGAAATTTCTTCCTGAGCGGTGACACTCTTTATAAGAGAAATTTTGACATGGTTTTGCTCCGATGTGTCGACAGACCAGAAGCAGACATGCTCATGAAAGAAATTCATGAAGGATCCTTTGGCACTCATGCCAACGGACACACAATGGCGAGAAAAATTCTCAGGGCCGGGTATTATTGGTTGACAATGGAATCCGACTGCTACAAGTACATGAGGAGGTGTCACAAGTGTCAGATATACTCCGACAAAATTCATGTACCGCCATCACATCTCAAAGTTCTTTCTTCCCCGTGGCCATTTTCCATATGGGGAATCGATATGATTGGTATGATTGAGCCCAAGGCTTCAAACGGACATCGGTTCATCCTGGTAGCCATTGACTATTTCACCAAGTGGGTCGAAGCAGCGTCATTCGCCAATGTAACCCGACAAGTGGTGGTCCGATTTATCAAAAACAATATCATCTGCCGTTATGGTGTTCCAAGCGAGATCATTACTGATAATGGATCTAACTTGAACAATAAGATGATGAAAGAGTTATGTGCAGAGTTCAAGATCGAACACCACAACTCATCTCCCTACCGACCCAAGATGAACGGAGCGGTAGAAGCGGCTAACAAGAACATCAAGAAGATCGTTCAAAAGATGGTTGTAACCTATAAAGACTGGCACGAGATGTTACCTTTTGCTCTTCATGGTTATCGCACATTTGTCCATACTTCAACAGGGGCTACCCCTTTCTCTCTAGTATATGGCATGGAGGCAGTGCTTCCCATAGAAGTAGAGATCCCGTCAATCAGGGTATTGATGGAAGCTTAGCTCACCGAAGCTGAATGGTGTCAAAGTCGACACGACGAACTGAACCTGATCGAAGAGAAGAGAATCACGGCACTATGCCACGGTCAGTTGTATCAACAGAGAATGAAAAGGGCGTTCGACAAAAAAGTCCGACCTCGTGTCTTCAGAAAAGGAGACCTCGTGCTCAAGAAGATACAATCATTTCTCACTGACTCTCGGGGCAAATGGACCTCGAATTATGATGGCCCCTATGTGGTCACGAAAGCTTTCTCAGGCGGCGCCTTGAGACTTGCAACCATGGACGGAGAGGAATTTGCCTACCCCACGAATGTTGATGTAGTCAAGAAATACTTCGCCTAAACTAAAAAAAAAACGTCTCGGTGGATTGAAAACCCGAAAGGGCGGTCCAGGAAAAAGTTAGAGACATGAAAAAAAAAGAATCATCCCGATGGATTGGAAATCTCATAGTACAATCCAGGCAAAAATTAGGGATAATGGCAAGTAACTATGTTCAACAGAGGCAAGTCCCTCAGCAGCAGTTACAACATCATCTATCGGAGGAAGTCTCCAGTCAAAGGTCATCTTCGACGGAAGCTCAGGATGTCCCGAATTCAAAGTTGGTAGAAGGATAGTGGTTGTTATGTTTCAACGTAGCCCTTTTCCCTGTAAATTACCATTTTCTAACTTTGTATATACTCTTTGGAATCACGCGTTTGGCTGATCTCCACCTTATCAAAAAAATTTGAGCCCTTGTGCTTTTGTTTGTAATTCTTAACTTGTTTTAGCTTTACAGAACGACGTTGTTTAAACTTAATCAGCGATTCTTGAAATAAAACAAAAATGAATTTACTTGTTAAAACTTTTTCTGCTTTTAAATTAAAGATGGCATTTCTTTTGACTGTTGAACATCAGAAGAACATCGATTGCTTCTCCCGAAGTAAGCGAACTTCAAAGTGCAGAATCAAAGTACTCCTTCTAAGCTAGCATGCCTGAATGAAGGATCAACTGTGTCAGAGACCTTGTTTCGTCTGACATCCTCGGCCGAGTTCTCATCTCCTAAGCCCGATCGACATAGCTCCCCGCGTGGACTATCTCTCCTAAGCAAGGTGGAATTGCTATTTTGAATCAATGGTACTTCTTCGCCCCGCGATGGCCGAGTATCCAATTTTGTTCATCCATTAGTCTGTATGTCGCGTCTGTTTTGTCAGCATATACATACATACTTCATGCATTTTATTTGCGTTTGCATTTCGTATTGCATCACTATCACCTGAGTCGGTCTTGTCCCCTAGTGATAAACAGTTTTCTCAATCGAGTTTGTCAGTTCTTTCCTCGTCAGGAAGTGTTGCGTCTGCACAATCTCGCCACCAGTATATCTTTAGATCAGAGTCGGCACTTGGCCACTTTGATAACTTGAACCTCTGAAAGATCAGAGAACCTTCAACAAATATCACTCTTCGCCATTGAAGATGATATCCTCGTTTTCCCAGATCAAGGAAAATCCACAGAGAAAGCCTCGTGATCAAAGATTCGGCAGCATGCCAGTTTTGCTCCGAAAGGACCGCTGATGAAAAGGTCATCGGCCCTACAAAATTGGACCCCATCATATGGCGTTTCTCCGGGAAGATCCCGAGAAAAGTATGATGAAAGATCCCAAACGAAAATAGTCTCTCAAGAGACTCGCTTTCCCCAGTAGAATCGACAGATGGCGTCTCCAACAGAGAAGTTTGTACAACTCTACAACTCAGACGACTGGGTTCCCCAGCAAGTCTGACATCAAAACTTTTTCCACTCAAATGGCATCTCCCCAGGAAAATTCGGCGAGAAGTTTAAGGAAAGCCGCTATGAATAGCGTCCCCTGTCAAGAAAGTTTATTGACAAAAGAAACTAAGACCAGTTCTTGGTAGGAAACCAGGATCGAGGGGAAGTTTAAATCAGAAACTAAGACCAGTTCCTTGGTAGGAAACCAGGATCGAGGGGAAGTTTAAATCAGAAACTAAGACCAGTTCTTGGTAGGAAACCAGGATCGAGGGGAAGTTTAAATCAGAAACTAAGACCAGTTCCTTGGTAGGAAACCAAGAACGAGGGGAGGTTTATTTCAAAAGAAAACTGAGACCAGTTCCTTGGCTGAAGACCAGGATCGAGGGGAAGTTTACCTTTTCTAAGCATCATCGCTTAGCTAAAGAAGATGAATGTGTAAGCTACCATTCATAACCACCATCAAAATTTCGGATATTCCGATATTTAATCCTCTTGCACCCCGAATGCTCGAATCCCTTCGTCATTCATACCTTCGGGTCCAAGAAGATTAAATAGGGGCATCTGTAATACCCCAAATTTTGACCACTAAGATTTCCCATCATTGTGCAAATCATCATCACAATATGGATGAACCATCATGCTTCATCAGTCTCCCCAAAGATGGGTGAGCATCCAATACAATCAAAATTAGGGTTTCAAGCCCTCTCTGAGCTTTAGACAAAGGATCAATCAAGAAATGACATGATCTTCAACTTGTCTAATCTCTTAAACATCCACAATGGATCAAAAAGGACTCCCACTTCAAGGATTAAGCACAAGGCCGCTCCCTTCTAGGTGGATCAAGTCTCAAGATCGACAGTGCCACCAAATTAGGGTTTTGGTCGACCAGGGCCTCCAGATGGAAATTTTCATCTGGGCACAAGGCAATGATCCAAAACATAACCTAATATACTTCATGGAACCTCATGAACCCATGCATCAAGTCAATTTTGCCTCAGGGGATGCATTCATCAAAAATCAGGAATTAGGGTTTCTTGACCTAATTCACCCCTAAGTTGACTTTTGGGACAAACCATGAGCCAAGACCTCAAGAGATGATTTTAGGGTCTCTAATATACCATATTGATCCATTTGGAACAATGGATTGATCCAAGAAGCTTGAGCAACAAGTCTCATTTTCATCTGCACCACAATTAGGGTTTTAAGGGAAAAGTCAACTGTAACTTTGACTTTTGACCAAGACATGCTCCCAAACCCTAATAAATGATTGAATATACCCTATGACACCCATGGAACATGTCCATCAAGTTTGATTTAGGTCAAGGACATGATTTCCTGAAGAATTGCACAGTTTGAAATTCATCTGATAAGAAGTCAACTGTGCACAAAAGTCAACTTTGACTTTTTGAGATTTTTCACCAAAATGGATTTTTAACCCTAAAATGATGTTAATGTATGATTTGAATCATCATTCATCAAGAAAAATCAAGAAAAGTGAGATAACTTGTAAAAGGGGTAACCATAAAACTTAGAAATTTTTCTAAGTTAAAAATAAAGTGGCAAAGGTACCAACTTTGGAGGACCATAACTCCTAAACCACAAGGCCAATTTTTTCCATCCAAAGCTTGATTTGTAGATCTCACTGCCCTCTATAAAAACTTCAACTAGGCCTAACTCCAATTCCTTATGGATTTTGAGCTATGAGTGAGCCAAAGTGGCTGAAAATGTGAAAAAATACCATTTTCCAACACTTAGAAAAATTCTGCCTAAAACAGAATTTTGTTGAAACACCAAAACTTGTGGGATTTTTGCACATAGATGCAAGCTGAATCAGTCCCAAAGTTAAACATCAATGTTGTTGCATATGTTGCTAAGAATTCAAAGGGCTCAACAGCATGAATTGATTCAACTCAAGCCATGAGAAATCCATGCCAAAAGTCATGCCGCTGCAAGCTGTTTTGGAAAAATCAGTTTGCATGTTTGCTTATCTCACACGATTTTGAGCCAAAGACTGAGGATCAGCATGCCACTTGTGTTCAAACCAATCACATTGCATCTAATCCAACTGATAAATCTGAGTCAAAAAGCTAAAGAACCTTCCAACTTGAAATTCATCCACTTTGGCACTTTTTGCCTTGAATTCAAAATGCATTTATGTGGAATAGTGCATTGTCAAGATTCTCACTCTCCTCAGTCAAGTTCTCTGATTAAACAACATTAAAAACATCTGAAGAATGTGATTTCAGTCAAGGCATAGCTGATCTATTTGGAGCAGCTGTTATGCCTAGTGCAAGAGGCATTTATGCCAAGCCAATCCAAGCAAATGTGATCTGATCCAGCTGCCATTCACTATTCCTCCAAGACAAGAGTTGATCACCTATAAATAGAGGTCTCAATGGATCACTCAACTCACCCCAAAGCCAGTTACAGCACTGCTTTCTCTCATTCTTTCTTGAACTTCAAGTTTTCTTGGTTTTGAGTAACCACTATCGGGTTTTGAGTTGCAGCCATAAGCAATCAATTCCAATTGCTCAAACACATCACATATGATGTATTTGAGGTGTCCAAGTGCTTCAACAACATCTGTAACACTCCCAGCTCAAAATCACTCTTCAACCAAGCCATTTTGCTTCAGTTTTGCAGGTGGAGGTCTCCAACTTGATCCAGGGAATTTCAAAGTTTTCCAAAGCTTGCAACACACTCCATAACATCCATTGAAGCTGTAGGGATCATCAATTCACGACTGGAACACCATCTGGGCAAAGTTCCATTTCAGCTTGCATCAAGGTGAGCTTCAAACTCAAACTCCATGATCCATGCATATTTCCTCGCATGATAATTTTGCCATTTGATTACCATCATATGCTGATTGTTTTGCCTCAATAAATTTGATCATAGACCTCATAACCATGCTTGTACGATTGCTTTTGCAAATTAGGGTTCATCTGTGTTCATCATGATTATTTCACTCCACACTGAAAATGAATAAAATTGGGTATTGCCATCTTGTTCCTTGTGAAAAAACGCACGAGTTTGGTGTTTGAATCATGTCCAATGGTTGAGAGATGAGTGAGATAGGGTGCTTCATGCACGAGCTCGGGGAAGGAGATGGCCATGGCGCCATTTTCAAAAAACCAACCAAGTTCTCTATATAATTTTCACTTGCCATATATTTAATGAATTGGCATTGCGCCCCAGCGGTTCATCAGCTGGTTTTGTGAGTATTAGCAAGCGAGAGGTCTGGGGTTCGAATCCCCCTCTCCCTAGACTTCTTTTTATCACTTTTTTTATTTTATTATTTTTCATACTATTATTTTTAATGATTTGAAAAATTAATAACTCCTTCAATTTTTATCATTTTTGATTGGTTCTTTTTGCAATAATTCACAAAAATGTTAAAATATTTTATTTTACCAAAAAAATCCCAAAAATATTATTTATTTTATATAATTGATATTTTTGCAAAGAATTAATATTTTAATTGTTTTTAACATTTGAAATATTATTTCCACAATGATTTTGCAACTTTTAATGCTTTCTATTTGTTTTGTAGGTCAATACTTAATTTTTGAAGCATTAATCCCAGATCACAATTTGTTTCCCATGTGTAAAATAATTTTTGATCAATTTAATTAAATTTTTATTCAATTAAATACATTTTTTGGAAACAAATTAGGGTTTTGGATTAATTCAACCCTCATAAATCATTTTTCAAACACTTTGGGCCTCTAATAGAGTGTAAGACCCAATCCTTTTTTGACCAAATCATTTTTGGGCCTCAGTGTATTGTATAAGTCCCGATACCATCAAAAACAAACGGCGCGATCGTCGCCTTTTGAAAAATAACCTTTTGGGCCTCTCCTTGAGCTATAAGACCCATTCAAAACACTTTGGGCCTCTATTAGAGTGTAAGACCCAATCCCCCTTTTAACCAAAACATTTTGGGTCTCACTTATTGTATAAGTCCCTCTGCGTTAAAAGAAAACCTCGGCGCGATCGCCATTTTTAAACGAAAAAATCATTTGGGCCTACCCTCGTGTTATAAGCCCCACTCTCTTTTCTTTAAACCTTTTTTTGGGCCACTTGAGAGAGTGTAAGACCCATCCCTTTGTATAGAAAACCTTTTTTGGGCCCCAGTCACTTGTATAAGTCCCCCTGTACAAATTCAAACAGTGCGCTCACTGATAAAACCCTGGGCCTCTCCTTGAGCTGTAAGCCCCAAATCTTTCTTTTTCAAAGCACTTTCTCCTTTGATTTCGAATATACTGTTGTTTTTAATCTTTCTTTGTTGAACAACTAACCAAACAGCATGGAAGCACTACAACCGAGTAAGTGGTTATCGCTTTCATTTACTGCTTTCATATTATAAATTGTATTGTGGGGCTGCTCACTGTAAGTCTCCTTTCATAAACTCATATCTACTGTGTAATAATAGTATAGATATTTCGAGTTTCCCCGGCAACTACGTCTAGAACTAAGTGACGCCTTTTCATTTATTCGTAGAAATAGACGCCTAGATCCCCAATAGGAGCACCAGATACAGTCTTCTCTTCGGCTGTCCTCCTTAGGAATTGTCAAGGAACTCTATTCCCAAAGATGAATGTATTCTCTGTGAATGGCATCTTTGAGTTTCTTCCCAATTCTCGAACTTTCCTGACTTGATCTATTCCTTGTGGATAGCTTGCCTTGAATGTCTCGGGGTTTGGGTACCCACTACGGTCATAATCTTGGACCTTAACTAAGGAACCCTCTTTAAAAGTTAAAAGTCGCTGGATAGTAAACCTCGCACGTTTACCAATGGTTTTTATCTTTAAAAGAGTTATCTCTCCTAATGGAAAGGAGATGATAGACCCACGAGCTTCTTAAAAGCATCGGCCTCCTCTTGGGCATTGTTCAAGGACCCCCAGGCTTCCTAAAAGCAACCCCGCCTCCTCTTGGGCATTATTCAAGGACCCTACGGCTTCTTAGAAGTATTCACAGCCTCCTCTTAGGCTTCGTATAATGATCTCTTCCTACGGGAATGATAGCCTCCTCTTGGGCTTCGTACAAGGACCCGTCGGCTTCTTAAAAGATTCCAGCCTCCTCTTGGGCTTCGTACAAATTGTCCCGACGACCTCCTAGAGGTATAGGAACAGAAACTAGTCATCCTCATAGAACAGTCCTTTCATAGAGTCTACTACTGTTTCTCGAAGCATAGTACAAAAGATAAAACTCTAGACTTGGACAGTCTAACCTCCTTGAGTCTCAAAGGCATTCTCAAGCACCCTTCGTTAAATAGGAAGGAAACCCGCAGACTCGGATAGTCTCAATACCCTTTGGATTTCCCGTTTCCTCAAAGAAAAGGAAATATCCCTGATCCTCAAATTAAATCCCTATGTACAGTGTTACTCATATAAGAACTGATTTTCTCTTTTAAATCAGTATATTGGATCTGTCACTCAACTGAAACAGTTACAATAGCCTCCATCTCGGGCTTCGTACGAGATACCAAAATTCTCCCCAGTGGAGTCAAAACAACCTTTTAGCCTCTCTCTTAGGCTTTGTATGAGACACAAAAGATTCCCTCGTTGAGTCAATCACCCCTTTTTTTGCCTCCATCTCGGGCCTCATACGAGATATAAATCCCTTAAGCAAGAGTCGAACTCTTTGCTAGCCTCTTCTTAGGCTTTGTATAACGATATGCCCCACTGGGTCAAAAACCTTTAGCCTCTCTCTCGGGCTTTGTACGAGACACAAAATAGCCTCCTCTTAGGCTTTGTATAATGATTTTCCTAGCGGAAATTAGCCTCCTCTTAGGCTTTGTATAAGAAAACCACTGGTTGATCCAATCAACCTTTTAGCATCAAAGCTGTGCCTCGTTCACAGTACACAAACATCAACAACTCCTTTCCCTTCATCTAATCGCTGTAAGCGGCAAGCCTCTGGATCATCTATATCCATGCCACTGTCCCTCTTTTAGCATGAGAAATTCCTAAGGAAAGATGGCATTGCTCTACACTGAGTTAAAGTCTTCTCCTTCAGGTTAAAACCCTTTCTTCGGAAATTATGGCATTGCTCGGATCCGCGTATCCCAGTTAAAGTAATTCTCCTTCTCTCCTCTTTAGAGATGACAAATTCTCTCTAAAGTCGAGGTCTTTTAGCTTCACATCTTGGGCTTTGAACAAGATACAAATCACCTTTCGCTTCACGTCTTGGGCTTTGAACAAGACACCAAAAACACCCATTTCCTCCCATAGAATAGGAGGAACTACGAACGCTCTGATTTCCCTGTTTCGGTAAACGGGAATACGTAGGCATAAGATCGAAAGAAAAGATCTTAGCGAGCGCAATCAACAAAAAACCCAAATCCCATATCTCCATCAATTAAAAGCAGTAATTCAAAAGCATCAGTCCTAACATCCTAATCCTTATTTCCCGCCAGAAACCCTTTGCCTAGAAAAAAGAAAGAACTGTATTGGCGAAATACGAATAACCAGTACAAAAAGCCCCCCCACATTGATAGCATCCGTAACCTAACAGACCGCTGTTTAAACTCAGTATGCAAGCAGGGTTAATTGGAGACATCTATTTCCCTTCCTTATTCAGCTCACAATAGGATAAAAAATGAATCGACCTGTAGTTTTAAGCTCAACCGCAGAGAGCGACCAGCGCTTAAGAACCGCGTCCAAAATCGCTCGCTACACTTGTCACTCTATTTGGAGTTAGATGAATAAGGAGAAACATAATGAAAATTATAATAGGCCTTATAATCATACTAGTGTGGTAATGAGAAACATGAAGAACCACAACATGGCTGCTAATTTTTTTTTAATAAGCAAGAAATATATTGAATCGGAGAACTGAGGGTTCTCAACCTGCTTACAAAACGAGGCAAAGCTCGAAAGAAGGAAAATTACAAGCCAATTGAACATTAAGATAAATAGAACAAAGGGAATTTGCTAAATTCATAGAAATTGCAATTGGGATGAGTAATTTTCCCAATGAAAGTTCATCTCAACACCAAAGCTTTTATGCTCCAAACCAAGTCCATCACATTCCAATGGGCGTTTCTAAAAATGATTTCGTTTCTTAATAACCACAAATTCCAAACCGTTGCTAACCAAACACAATATACCTTCCCCTTATTCAACCTCTTCTAAAAACCAAACTGGCTCCAAATCATAAAACTCTCCTTTAAGCAATTGGAATCAAAATCATCAAAACCGATCCAATCTCCAATCTCCTTCCAAACCAATTTCGAGACAGAGCAAGACAAAAATAAATGAATACCTGTTTCAATGGAATTACGACATAAAACACAATCAATTGTATCATCTGAGAGATTGCAACCTCTATTAAAAAGGTTAACCTTGGAAGGAAATCTATTAAGAAAACACCTCCAACCAAAACATTTTACTTTAAAAGGGGCCTCCATCTTCCAAATTAATTCATAAGCTCCATCATATTTGTTAACAGGACCAAACGGAATCCGAAATCTCCCGGCTTATCACGAAAATCGGCCACCGAAAATACTTCAGAAGTCTCCGACAACCACTCTACCCTGTCCCGCCGCCCTTGAACAAGTTCCACATCGCCCAGCAGCAGGTGCAGGCGATGTAGTTCCCAAGCAGCAAGACGTTGCTGCTGCTGTTGAACTAATTCCTCCCTCTCCTTAATTCTACGAAACAGAACAGCATCCACCTCTCCCTCTGTGTCATTCCAAACAGAAACAGTCTCCCCCCTGCCGTTAATTCCCTGCGTACCAAACTCACTAACTGTATTGACCAGCCAGGACCCTATAGAGACAGACTCCTCTACTACCGGCATCTGAACATCCGAAGCAGAAAGACCAACATCACCAAAATCCGACCACGACAAAAAATCATTATGCCAGCCACCCATGCATGCGATGGAGACTTCCTTAAGACAAGAAACGGCAAACAAATTCTGAATTTTATCTTTAAGTCTGAAATTTCCAAGCCATAAGCCCTTCCAAAAAGAAGAGGAAAACCCGTTACCAATCCGAAACCGACAACTAGAAGCAAAGATATCCTCCGGGAAATAATTGGCTAAATTAAGAATATCCTTCCACCATGAAGAACAACTTCTAAAATTATTAGACTCCCCACCGTCACCTAACATCATTAAATTAATATCACCGTAACGAGCCCTCAAAACGTCTATCCAAAGAGAATTAGCTTCCGACATTATCCTCCACCTCCATTTGTGAAGAAGAGCAATATTGAAATCATCAATCCTTCGTAAACCAAGACCACCTCTATCTACCGAAAGGCAAACATCCTTCCAACTCACCCAATGAATACACCGTTTACCCCCTTACCTCCCCAAAGAAAATTACTTTGAATCGACGTTATTTCTTTGACTACCTTCGACGGAGCCTTGTAAAAGGAAAGCATAAAAATTGATAAACTAGATAACACCGATTTCAATAGAGTTAATCTACCACCAAAACTAAGCAATCTATTGTTCCAACAAAAGAGCCTCTTCTTCAACTTAGAAATTAAATCCGACCACATAAGAGCTTTTTTGTGATGTAAGCCAACGGGAATACCAAGAAACGAAAAATTGCTTTCTTCCTTCCTACAAGAGAGAAAAAAAGAAGCCACCTCCATAAAATTCGGGTTGATATTAATCCCAATTAACTTACTTTTATGGAAATTAATACCCAGCCCCGAAAGTAACTTGAAACCACGCAACACCGCCTTAATAGTCCAAATATGTTTCCATGTACCATCTCCTACCAATAAAGTATCATCCGCAAATTAGAGGATATCCACAAAGCAACCTCTGTTAAAATTAAAACCCTTGAAGTTTCCAATTTCAACCGACTTCCGCACCATTCCTCTCAAACATTCCGCTACAATCACGAAGAGGAAAGGAGAAAGGGGGTCCCCTTGCCTCAACCCTCTTTCCACCACAAACTCATTAGTAGGACTTCCGTTAACTAAAACCGACATCTTTCTAGTAAAAATCAAAACTTCCATCCACCTCAACCAAACCTCCCCAAAACCCATTCTTCTAAGCATAAACCTAAGAAAGTCCCAAGAAACTTTATCATAGGCCTTCTCAAAATCGACTTTGAAGAGTAAGCATTCTTTCCTCTCCTTAGAAGCAAAGTCTATCATCTCATTTGCCACTAGAACTCCATCTCGGAGTTGTCTACCCAGAACAAAAGCACTTTGATTGCAAGAAATAATCGAGCCAAGCACTACTTTCAATCTTCCCGCAAGAAGCTTTGACAAAGCTTTATACACACAACCTACCAAGCAAATCGGCCTATAGTCGTCCCACCCCAACAGATTGGAGGACTTAGGCACCAACGTCAAAAAAGAAGAAGTTAAAGCTTTAGATAAATACGCACCGGAGTGGAAATAATTGAAGCAATTGAGAAAGTCATCCTTCAAGAAAGACCAACAATTTCTAATGAACATAAACGAGAAACCATCCGGACCCGGACTCTTGGAACCCTCGCACCCCCACACCGCCTCCTTTATCTCCTCCTCTGAAAACGACGCCTCAAGCATGGATCTATCGGCACTAATAAGAACCTTAAAAGGTATATCATCAAGAATCAGCCTCTCTCTATCCGATTCCACAAATTTGGAAGAAAAGTGAGCCCTAACTTCATCTTTAACTTCCTCCACCGCTACCACACTACCTTTATCAGAGTTGAAAGAACCAATGAAGTTACGTCTCCTCCTTTCTTTAATAGCCCGATGAAAAAACCCACTATTAGTGTCTCCGTCATTAAGCCACTTTATCCTTGACTTTTGAAGTAACATATTCTCTTGGATCTTCAAATTCAACCAAAACTTACTACACGCCCTCCTTCTACCCTCCAAAACCTCCTCATTAAGCCCCAACGAAACCACATCAACACCTTCATTCATAATCTCCACCTTCTCTTCTATCTCCAAGTCCCTCTTCCCAAAAATGTTATAATTCCACCATTTAAGCTTCTCTTTAATAAGACGTAGTTTCTCTTTAAGCACAAAATCACTCCTACCTTCCACTTCTAAGATCCTCCATTCCCACTCAACAAAAGGAACAAAATCTTTGTTTTCAAGCCATTCATTGTTCACTATAAAAGGCTTCGGCCCCCAATCGGACTTATCAACCACCAGCCAAATCGGACAATGATCTGAAATGTCTCTCAAACCAGTAAATTGGCCCACCACCCCCCACTTCTCAATAATTTCATTCGTAACAAGAAACCGATCAATTCTACTGCACGCCTTACCATCACTACTATACCAAGAGAATTTCTTCCCTTTGCAAGGCACATCAATCAACTCACTCTCATAAATGAAATCCGCGAATTCCTCCAACTCCGATATCCTACCACCCACCGAACACCCCAAACGCTCCCTAGTGCACTTCACCGCATTAAAATCGCCGCCAAAAATCCACTCTCCATCCGGGCCACTCGCCTTCAAATTCAACAAACACCTCTATAAAATACGCTTCGAAACCACGTCACAAGGAGAATAAACGTTCACAATATAATACAAAGAATCATTCCAACAGACCTTGATCCCCAAATAACCCACCCCTCTAAAGCTGCTTAAAACCTCCAAGCAACCCACCTTCCAGAGAATCAATAGACCACCAGAAGACCCGGTAGAATCGGAATAAGAATACTCAATCACCTCCTTCCTCCAAAAACTACGAGCAATCGAATCAGTCATTGCTTGTATTTTGGATTCTTGAATCAAGAAAACCTCCGCTCTGCCTCTAGAAATCAATTTGGAAATTCTGCTCCTTTTAGCTCTATTCCCTCCCCCTCTAATGTTAAGAGAGCCCAATATCATTTCATACACTTTTTATTCACCTTCCCTCCTGCTGCTATGAACTTATCTTCCTTCTCCAACTCTGTCAGTCTGGATTTATAACACGTAGTCTCACTCCCTTTCGACCGTTTAACTCCTAAAGCAACAATATCTTTCCACAATTTATCACCCAAATTGGAACCTAAATAATCCAACATCCTTAAATTGTTTCTGACTATATCAGACTCACCTGAATGTTCTCCATAACAACAACCCTCCGCCATCCCCTTACAATATTTTTCTAAAGATTCTGCAGGAATGTGTAACATATTATTTTCCGCTACAGAAGCTGAAAGTCCGATATTACATGCAAGTTTGTTTCTAACAATGCCTCCTCCTTTAAAAGAATTAAAGTATTTTCTCCTCTTCTTTGTGGATCCACCCAACACATTAAGACTTTTGAATTTTAATTTTTTAATGCAATGATTCCTCCCCACACGCAAAGCCTCCGTAGGAATAACAGAGGTGCGAAAAAGTTCGCTAGCTTTACCAGAACCTAGACGCATGGCCCCACCTTCTGAACATCCAATCACTGTGCCCTCAGAAGTGAAAAGAGGACCTAATATCACTGGTGACTCCAAAGAAGGACAAGAGTCACCTTTTGTAGTATCTTTTGCCTCGACTCCCGTGCCTCTCCCACCTACCTCCTCTGAACCCGCCGGCCCCAACACACCTAAAGACTTGGCTTTTGACTTCTTCTTCTTACCTTTCTTTTTAACTTTTGCATAATCACCCTTAGGACTAACCACGCTATCTTCCTCCTTACCGTAACCATACACAGAGCACGCCTTACCTTCCTCCTCAATAGGAAAATCCACATTTAGACCCTGAAAATTCTCATCTCCAAAGCTAGATGAAACTTCCTCCCGAAAATCTGATTCTTGAGAATCCTACGAATCCTAAGTGATAGAATTAGAGTTCCTGATAAGAGTGTTGAACGGTGCTATACGAACAGGACCATATATGTCTTCTCTGATAATAATCCTGAAACTCCTGTTATCGATCAAGACCACAGTCGACTCCACCAGAGAATAAGAGTAAGGGACCTTGATCATGACTCTAGCAACATCCTTCACCTCCCCTGACAACGTGTTATCATCCCCACATATATATTCACCTAAAGAATTAGCAATCTTTATAAAAAACTCCAACTTCCACGCATGAGCCGGTATTCCATACAGCCTCAACCACACTACTCTATCATTGTCGACATCGGCTTCATTCCAAGGACGAATCTCTTTAAACCACTGCTTCCACCATGATTCTCCATCTCTAATCAAATCTGAAATCTCACCCTCATCTACCTCCTCCAGCAAACAAAAGTTAGCACCTAAAGGTGTTACTTTAATCGAAAAATAACCCTCCACTTCGAACCGCATTTGGATATGGTACGTGGAGCCCGACACACTCACCACCCCAATGTACGCCTTCCTCATCTTCTCCAGAACGCTTTCCTCGGAGACGAAAGACACTGAAGGAGTGTCCACTTTCTCTTTTTTTGAAACCTCAAAGCCTACAGCATCCGCATAAGTCTTGCTCGTAGAAACACCCGCCGAATGGATTATGTTCCTCAACATAGGTTCACGCTTCAAAAACTGATGCTGACTGAACTTTGGACCTCCTCTATGTTCTAACCAACTACCCTTGTTTTCCTTCCTCTCAAACCTAGGGGTATTTGCATGGATTTTCTTACCCTCTATCATTATATTATCAAGTTTGATAGCCAAGGATCTAACATCATCCCCTCTCTAAACCTTGCAAACCCATACCTTTTACCAAATCTATTCCTCCTCGGAGGGATAACCACCTCCACGATATTACCGATGCACCCAAATAACCCATAAATGTCCGCCGCTCCAACTCTCTCCGGAAAGTCTGAGAAAACGATGGAAACCAGGTCCTCCTCCCCTCATCCTCTCGTTGCTCCTCCCTTTGGAAAAATTTCCTACCGGACTGCCACATTCCTGAACACTTTCCTCTTAGGGAAAGACCACTCCATAAGGAGGGAAAATTAGAGAGAGTTCAGAGCTTCTCTCTCTAAAAAATCAATTAATACAACAACATATCCGATAGAACATCAATAAGGGATGATGTTAGTGACAAGGAAGCCTCCTCCAATGGGCCGGGTAAAATTAAATATAGATGGATCCTGTAGAGATGGTGGTCATATTGGTTATGGTGGAATCATAAGAGGAAGTGGTGGTGAGGGTTTAGTGTTGGAGTTCAACAATAAACCTCCATTAACAATGTATAATAAAATGAAAATGAAGAATAAGTGTAGAGAGAAAGAAATAATTTAATACTAACTAACTTTCTCAATAATGCAAAATTTGAATTCTATTACAAGGTGTAGCTAACTATTGGTTTATATAATAACCAAGTTCTACTGCACTAAATGCAGCTAAAATTAAACTCAAACTAAACACAAATTCAAATTTAAATCACATGCAAATGAACTTGTAAATGAATTACATCTAACACCATCCCTTAATTAATATTAAACTTTAAAAATCAACAACATCAATTTCATCCCTCAAATTTATGAAGTGTTCAGTTTTGATTACCTTGGTCAACACATCTGCAAGTTGCTTTTGAGTATTGATATGAACAACCTCGAGTACTCCATTCTAAACCTGATTGCGCAGAAAATGGTACTTGGTATCAATATGCTTGCTTCTTCCATGCATGTAGTATTTCTTCTATCTACTATGTCCCTATACTAGTCAGAATTTGAGCAGCATATCACCTCATCATCACCTGATACTCTAAATGGAAACAAAAATCCATGCCTTAGAGTTCCGTTTACATACCTAAAAATCCTTACTGCAACTTGGTAATGACGCCCCTTTGGTTTACTCATAAACCTACTCACCATTCCAACTACATAATATATGCCAGGTCTGGTGTTACAGAGATATCTCAAACAACCAACTAACTGTTTAAAGGTTGTAGCCTTTACATCCTCTCCATCAAAATCAGAGTCTGACTTATGATTTATCTCAGTAGGTGTGAATGCTGAGTTACAATTCACCAGCTCAGATCTCTTTAACATCTCAAGTTCATACTTTAGTTGGTTCACAATAATTCCCTTCTTAGAATTCAAAATCCCCATCCTTATAAAATATACCATATTTCTAAGGTCACTCATATCAAATGCATTAATCAGCACCTTTTTGAACTTATCTATCTCAGAGGTACAACTCTCTGTCAGAAGTATGTCATCCACATAAAGACACACTAGAATCACATTACCATCAGAAGTACGGTGCACATACACACCATATTCCATTTCACATTTCTTGAATCTCATATTCTTGAAAAATGAATCAATCTTCAGGCTTCAAGCCCTTGGAGCTTATTTTAGCCCGTACAAGGCTTTATGCAGCTTGTAAATCATCCCTTCTTTTTTCTCTTTCACAAATCCACGAGGTTGTAACACGTAAACTTTTTCTTGCAATGGACCATTTAGAAAACCTAACTTTACATCTAAATGTATCAGAGGATCACCATATGGTGAAATGATGACATAGTGGAAAACATCGAGGCAGATCAAAGTTATTTCTTAGCTGAAGTAAACCATGTAGATAGGGGGAACTTCGACATGAACATGGCAAATATTTCCCCTAGACGACCTGCAAACTTTTCATTCGACCCTACGGATGCAACTTATTACGCCCTTCACTTACACCCAACCTATGGGTTCCAGTGAGATAGAGAGGTTGTGGGTGAGGACCTCAAATTTGAAGGGACTTCATACATCCAGCCAACTGGTTAGGGAGATGAGTTTGGGGATTATGTCTGAGTCCAAGACTTTAGAAAAGATTTCGGCTTACGTAGCCGAAAACAGATTAAAAGTGGCCTTAGAGGCTGAAGTTAAATACATGGCTGTCGAAGCCAAAGAAAATGATACGGACCTTAAGGGGCCTGTGTTGCGGTGAAAATCGGATAACAAATTATTAATTAATTTGCATCATTTTCTTTTACAACCGCCTTTGATTTATCCAAAGGAAAGGTTCAAGATCGTTAGAAAAACCTAAAGAGGGAGATCTAAGGTTCGGGGGTTGGTTACGCCTAAGGAAGGTATTAGCACCCTAAACGTCCGTAGTACTCTACGGGAACCTCTTGTTTAATGTTATCTTATGTTTGCTAAGGGTTCTATGCTAAAGGTTGAAACCCTAGGGGTTAGTATCTAAGTATACTCGACAAAGCATCGCACTTTGCGCCTACGTATCCTCGGGAGTAGAATCAGAGTATGCGTAGTTCTACTTTCTACTGAACTGTTGACTATGGTCAATATTCAGAGGGGAAATAAGTACAAGCTCATTGTAGAGTTTAAGAACTCTCTAAGTCTAGTTGTAATGGACCTATGTTATGTTTTAGTCGGTAGGGAAAAGTGAATATTCATTAGGATGAATATCACTAAGAGTGTAAGAACTCTCTCCTAAAGCTAGTTATGATTTCTATGGCTCTGATGAGGCCAAGAAATAAAGTTTCTCCTAAGAGGTTACTTAGGTTAAGGTGGGGGCTATGACTTTAAGAGTCAACATTAGTCACCTTCCTTTGGAATGGGGGGAAATAACAGTTGTAAAGATACTAAGATAAAGAGATTAGCGCAAATACAATGATGCAGTAATACATGAATAAGATAATGAGATAAGATAAAATCATGATATCAATGCAAAGTGAGAATTAAACATGTTAGACAATGATTAAATATGAGATGAAATAAAATAGAAATAGTCTCGTCTTAATCATGATTTAATCGAGAAATCGATAATCAATGATTCTTGACTTTCATCGACTAGATAGGTGAATAGAAATGAAATAAAGAGAAAATGGTCTCGTGTTGATCAAAGTTTTGTCGACTCAACGAAATCAACCAAACCATGAAGTTCGTTATGTCATCGACCAAAATAACGAAAGTGGAACCGGTCTCGTCTAAATCAAGATTTAATCGAGAGATCGATAATCTTATATTTCTGACTTTCATTGACCAACAAAAAAGTAGCCTCCCATTTATCAAGACTTAATTGATTTGAAATAATCAAAGTCAAGATTTGTGTAGCGTCATCAGCCTAAATAAAGATTATGAAATAAAGTTGATCTCGTTTTAAATCAAGATTTAAATCAGTAAATCGATAATCTTGACATTTAACTTTCATCGACCAAAAATAGAATCGGAGTGAAAATAAAATTGGTCTCGTTTAAATCAAGATCTAATCGACGAATCGACAATCTTAGATTTTTAACTTTCATCGACCAAAATAGAATCGGAATGAAAATAAAATTGGTCTCGTTTAAATCAAGATCTAATCGACTAATCGATAATCTTAGATTTTTAACTTTCATCGACCAAAATAGAAAAAAAGAAAGTGGCCTCCTACAAATCTAGATTTTGGTGATTTTGAGATAATCAACAAAGTCAAAATTTATATGATATCATTGGCCAAAAAGATTGAAATAAAATGAAGTTAAAATAAAGGTGATCTCGTCTAAATTAAGAATTAATCGAGAAATCGATAATCTTACATTAGACTTTCATTGACCAACCACAAAACAAATGGCCTTATACAAATCAAGACATTTGGTGTTTGAAATAAATCACCAAGTCATGATTTTTTTACATATCATTGACCCCAAAAATAGGAAATAAAAAATAAAATCAACATGGAAATTAAATTTATTAAGAAAAACATTTTAGAACCTAAAAAGTTTAGAAAATAGAATGTTTCTTTTTTTTAAAACTTTAAACAAAATAAAATTGGTTTAAAACAAAAAAGAAAAAAAAAGGGCGCTGGATTTTTGGGGGGTGTGTGAAAAGGATGGTGAGGAAAGGAATTCATGGCCCAAGGGGCTTCCAAGATTGCATCCAGGGAGGGTGCATTGAGTGTAACAGGCGGTGCAAAAATGATAAACATAGGGCCTGAAAGCCCGATCCAAGCCAAGAAAACCCTAAAATAAACATCAAGCTTCCTACTTCCACTCAAACGCACCGCCAGTCCCACTATCATCTTCTTCTTCTCGTTCATATTCTTCTCCGACGAAGCACTGCCGCGGTATACTCATGCTCACGCCCTCGTCTCTATTCGACTCTTTCTTTTCTCTCTAATTCGATTCAAGCTCATCTTCCTCGAATATCTTCTTCCATCGCCGTTATCTTCTATCTCGGACGAAATTGTGACAAACTATCTCTCTCACAAGATCGCGATGCACCATAACCGAAAATAATACCGATCGGCATGATGAAGACGCGCTTCAGAGTGATGCGAAACTCCGAGTACGCTGATGCGATTCACTGTGGCTGCACTATGAAGACGAAAGTGACGACATGGAACTATAGGTACGATTCTCAATTCTCTTGATCTGTGTAACTCTGTATCTTCTTCTCCTTCTTTCTCAGTGATGTCGTGTTCTTGTGCTGTGCAGTTGTTGCTCTTGGCTCAGCTCGTTACGCACGGATTCTTGAGTTTGTAGTGAGATTGCGTTGATGCTGAAACTACAGGGTTGTAATTGTTGTGAAATCGTTGTGGTGAAGGTTGATTCGTGAAGTGTTGTATTTGTTGCAGATGATTGAAGGTTTGCAGGTTTTCTCTGAATTTAAAAGGAGGATGATGGTTATGGTGTGTTGGAGTGAAGAAGAAAAGGATGTTAAGTGTTGTTGGCTGTTGTTAACGGGTTTGGTGATTTGAGTTTTGGTGTTTTCATTTTCTGAAGCAGGTTCAGCTTTTTCCCCCTGGTTCTCTCCTCCGTCTGCTATATATATACTCCCAGAAAAACAGCAATTGTTCTTAATTTTATTTGAATTTTCGAACGTTATTGAATTGTCAACTTCATGTTGCAGAGGGTTTGCGTGAGAGTACAAGCAGGTCCTGGTTTTTTCGCCGTTGGCAAGGTTGTGTAGCAGATGGCAAGGACTATCGTACGAATCGCAGGTTTACGTTGGAGAAGGTTTTTGCTTTTCTTTTGGCACAGATGGTCTTTGGGAAGTTCATTATGAGCTTTGTTTTGTAAATTATAAACGTAAGAAAACAGAATTGGCCATGGGCTTGATTGTGTTGTGAAAAGCAAAACTTGGCTTATAAAGTAGCAGCTGAGATATTGAATGGATTGGCTAGGAGAATTGTTAATTAAAAAAAAGGGCCGTGGGTGATAAAGAGATGTTCTTCTTCTTAATTAATTGGAATTAATAATATGATTAATAAAAATAATAATAAACTAATTAATATTCTAAATTAAAATTAGTTAGAAAAAAAACTAAATGAATAATTAATCTAATTATTAAACTAATTATTAAAATTGAATAAAATTAAGATTAATTTAAATTAATAAAAATAAAACAACTTGGATATAAATGAAATAAAAATAGGCCATATTGAATTTAAGATAAAATAAAACAAATAAAAAACTAAGATAAGTATTAAATTAAAAAAATAGAGAAAAATGATAAAACATCAACTAGTAGAAAAATGAGTGTAAAATTTGGGGTACAACAGTTGCCCCTATTTAAATATCTTCACCTGGTGACATGAGAGATGAAGATCCTCATGTAATCAACAGTGAAAGATATTTAAATACAGATAACCGAAAATTTTACCCTCAGATGCACACACATGCAATGCAACAAACATGATGCCAAGAAGATGCAAGAAAATGCAGGCACAATGAGACACCAAGGGGTAAACATGAAGCAAAAGGACCAAAGAGCTTCACTGGGGGAAGGATGAAGGTCAGTATCCATGAGAAACACCTCACTAGGGATACAAGCTAACCAACAAAAGAGACCCACCGGGGAGACTCCAAAGAAACACTGGGGAGAAGACCACAGACAATCTCCACTGGGGAAAGAAAACCCGGGTAGGTAGACTACTGGGGACAAAGCAAACCCACATTCTTCCTGGGCATGAAACCAGAAAGAAGAACCTGATCACTAGGGATCAGTAAAAAAAAAGGACAGACATCCAAGCAAAGACTTCCTGGGGATTCTTATACCGAAGAGTTCAAGATGGGATCTTTAAGAAAAACCAGGAAGACAGAGACAAAACCTGCACACCAACTAGGAGTCTTAAGGGTTGAAGAAATTTGTTCCAAGAAGCTTAGCTTAAAGTAAGTTTTCAAAAATCCAAGGTAAGGGTTCAATGTCCGACATGATTCGAACAAGAACGGTTTTAAAACAAGAAGACAGTGCTTGACACAATTCAACAAAGTACAAGTTCAAGTTTGACATGATTCAAACGAGAACAAGTTTTAAAATAAGAGGCAATGTCCGACACGATTCGAACAAAGACCCTGTTCAGGTTTGACACGATTCAAACAAGAACAAGTTTTAAAACACGAGATGATGCTTGACACGACTCAACAAAGTCCAAGTTCAAGTTTGACACGATTCAAACAAGAACACACAAGACAATGCTCACCATGATTCAAACAAAGTCCAAGTTCAAGTTTGACACGATTCAAGCGAGAACGGTTTTAAAACATCTTTAATGTTAAACTTCTCGGGGAACAGCAAAAGGTTTAATGATTCAAATTTGGCGCGCAAAGGTTAAGACCGAACAAGCACGACACAAAGCAAACCAGGAATGTCTTTACTTTACTAGGGAAATAAAGACAGTCACAAACAAAAGACCACAAGCAAAACAAAGCACAAGGATGCGAAGATGATAGGGCATGATGCATATGCTTAGCTATATGCTAGAAACGACGCGAGCGACGCAAAACAGGAAAGAAGAAAGGATAACACAAGCCAACACCCTGAAACCCAAACATCAAGGATAACCGGGGCAATCTTCTTTTCACTGGAGATGGAAAATCCAAGCCAAAGATACAGTACTACTAACTCTTCTTGTATCAACTTGATTCCATAAAACATCTTGATACTAGAGCAAAACTTAGTTTATCTTTGTGTTTTCTTAGAACTTCCGCTTCCAAGAATCGGATGAAAATGATAAAGTTATTGTATTCAAAGACCAATAACAATTCCAGTGACTAAGAATTCTGTCGTCTAACAGCTGACTTCTCTGGGTACTCCTGCATAAAGAGCTGGGGTTTAAATGGGAACATGGTTAATGAGTCAAGAATAGACTCTGGTACTCAAATAAGAGTTGGTTGAGATAACACATAATCTGCTTCATGAAGGAAAATCGGTAGGAGCCACAAAGGTAACCTCATTGGAGATAGAACCAGGAAATGGGCTCCAATAAAGGTATCTAGAATGATTGATCATCAAGGCTAAACACAACTAGATGACATTTTAGAAAGGATCCGCAATGAAGGTTGAACCGAAAAACGGTCTTCACTAGGAAAAGATATCCAAAGTGATGGAACAACAGGTTCAAGTATGACCGGTTGGCACTTTAGAAGTAACCTTGTTGGAGATAGAACCAAGAAATGGGCTCCAACAAAGTATCTAGAATGATTGATCATCAAGGCTAAACGCGACTAGATGACATTCTAGAAAAGATCCGCAATGAAGGTTGAACCGAAAAACGGTCTTCACTGGGAAAAGACATCCAAAGTGATGGAACAACAGGTTCAAGCATGACCGTTTGGCACTTTTGAAAAAGAAGAACCTTATTGGAGATTGAACCAAGAAATGGGCCCGAATAAAGGTACAGAATCTGATAGGTTAGTACCGGGGTTGCGTAACTGAAGATAAGGCTTCCTGGGGAATACCCAATTACGGTTACGAAGAGGCTGAATAATACCAAAGATAGATAAGCTGCTTATAAGATATTGCCAAGCTTCTTCAAGAGATTGCTGCTTCAAAGATATGATGATATCGCAACACTGTTGGAGAAATAATCATATCTTCAATGTGGATCTGTAAAAGATGCTTCCGCGAGACACAGTGCAAAATAAATGCACGTTTAAAGATAGGTCTGAAAACCACACTTGCCAGGGACCAAAGTTCAATCTAGGAACAAGCTAGAAAGAAACGGTCAAACAAGACTCCAATAGAGGAATGAACTCAAATGGGGATTTATCTTATCCAATCATGTGGAAAAGATAACTGAACCAACCATTATCCACGAGAATCAAACGCTGTGGGGAATTCTGAAAAGAATGGGCACTTTATGCCTAGGGCTGACTTTCTATTGGAGTGAATAGACAAACCCAGTCACTTGAGGAGATAAACGCCCAAGTGAACAAAAAAAACAGGTAAACACCAGGAAAAGGAGCAAAAATGCTAAAATGGTATGCATATGAGTGCTTATGCCATGCTCCTACTTATGCTGACAAAACATACAAGAAGCGAAACTGGAGATGAAATAGACGTCTCGACAAAGGACACCCAACCAAACTCAACAGGTTGGACTAATACTGGGGATAAAGAAGAATCAACAATTTCACTGGTGAGAAGAGTATTCCACTTGAGGTATAACATCATGAGTATTGCCATCATGAGCTTGATTTATTTGTTGGTAGAGGATCCATGGAGAATTTGTCAAGATTAGCTGAAGTAACATCTTACTAGGGAGCTAGCAAAGGATACTGGCATAATGATCATCTTTAAATCTTATCTGCCCCAGACTATATGGTTTGTCAGAAGACGATAACAAGAGGATTTCATAGAAGAATTGGCATACAAGGTGTTTCAATATCTTCAAACTCTTGGAGATATTTCGGCGTAACTGCCCCAGATTAACTACATTCACACAACAAGGTCCTTGAACTCGCTTTAGACTGGTTGTTGACAACTGGGGAAGAGATGCCCCAGACTGATTGGCCTTTTAGAGATTTACCGAATCTCGACTTAACTGTCTCTGATAGGTAATCAAAGGATTTTACAGAAGAATTGGCATACCAGATGCCTCAGTATCTTCAAACTTTTGGAAAGAAATGAACCTAGACATAAATGCCTCTGTTCAACTGTATTCGTAATACACAAATTGTAGTAGAAACGACTGGGGAAACAAAACTTGCCCCTGTTGATAGGTCACTAGAGTCCATACTTGTCATAAGATGACCTCAAAAAGACTTGTTCCTGTATTTTGAACTTTGACGAGTTCTGCTCCTGATTCGGTGGATTGGCAGATCCTTCTGCTTGGTTGCTCCTGACTGAGCTTCCTTTATCAAGTCGGATCCCCTAGCTAGCTGTATTTGTTGGGATTCCTTTGATATTGAATTGTTTTTGCAAACAAGTGTCGTTCATCAAAAAAATTGGCAAAATTTAATGTAAAGTTTAATGCAAAGTTTAAAAAACAAAGCTTGGATAAAAAACGCACAGTGAAATGATTAAATAGTCAAAAACAATGGTGGGTCTAGTCATTAAGGAAGTGACCAACACACGCGAGTAACAAAGATTATTAGGAGTCAGGTTACTCAACCTTGCTGTAGTATGCTTTTCAAAACAACCTTACCTCAATTAGGTCTTTTAGGGGTTGTAATGTGGTGTGGTTCATGGTTTATGAAACAAAAGATAAAGGCCAAATCCTACGCTCAGTTAACTCAAGATATACGTTCAAATCTCCAAAAATTGGAAGTCACTTGATTTGAAAGCTGACTGGCGCCTTATATGAAGCGCTCGTGTTTGAATGCATAGCCGAGCTAAACTGAGAACTACCCTGCCCCAAGGTTGAGATTTAAGATTTTTTGTGTAAGGAAAAGAAACTCCTACTTCTAGGCGCGAAGGGGTTAACAAGGGATTATCTTCTCCAATGTTTGGGAAATGTGAAACAATGCCTTACATCCTCGGCGAGGTTAATTTGAGAGTATACCACAACAATTATGAACATGAGGTTTTCATCATCCTCCCCAATCTTTGTTTAAACAAACAGTTTGATAAAGGGAAAGAAACAAGATAAAAATATATTTTATTTCATGAAAATAAAATGAGTGAAACGAATGGACTTAATCCAAAAGATGCACAAACATTTCATTAACCTTGCCAGTTTGAAAGTACAACAAAGCTCATAAGCAAATACAAATTCAAAGTGCAAAGGAAATACAATAAAATTGCTGAAACAGCCAACAGATTGCCAGCTTTAGGGAATCAAATGCAGAAAATCAAAGAGGAGCTCAATCACAGTCCATCTTGGTCTTGATACATCTTCCACAACATTACTTATCTCATGAGCGGGTAAGGATTGTTCTTGATATTAGGCTGGGAGCCGTCGAAAGACAAAATGTTTCTCTCCACTAAGTCCTTCACAATATGCTTCAAAGCAAAACAACCTTCTAAATTGTGGCCTGGTGCACCTTCATGGAATGCACAATGAGCATTGGGATTATAAGAAGGTGGAAGCGGATCAGGAGGTGGGCCCGATGATCTCCTTGTTGCATCAAAATAGGATACAATGCTGTATACGTCATAGGAATGGGAGAAATCGGAGGCCTTCCACCCTTTCTTTTGCCTGGATTATTCTGACGAGAAACTTGAGTCCGTTGGCGATAGGCAGGAGCGTTGGGCGCTCGTTTATATACTGGTGGTTGAGGAACCGGTTGATAAACAGAAGCTTGGTGGTTAAATGTTGGCGCGATGGCGGCCATATAAGGTTGCTGAACAGAATAACGCTGTTGCTGCTGCTCTCGTTTCTAGAACTGATTTTTCTTCCTTTTATTCGTCATCACCACACTGGTATCTCCTTCCCTTTTGAAGGATATCATGGCATCGTCGCTCGAACTACCAGCTCTCTTGGTCATTTTTCCACTCTTCAGACCAAGCTCTACTTTAATCCCCACATCCACAATATCAGAGAAATTAGCAGACACGCTACTGATCATCCTTTCGTAGAATTCTGGTCTCACCGTGTCGACAAACCAATCAGTTAACTCTTTTTCAGATAAAGGTGGCTCTACCTGTGAAGCCATCTCTCTCCATCTCTGTGCATATTCTTTAAAAGACTTGGTATCGCGCTGGGACATACTCAGTAGTTGTCTACGATCTGGCGCCAGGTCCATGTTATATCTGTAATGCTTTACAAAAGCATCAGATACATCTTGAAAGCATTGGATCTTAGATTGGTCCAAAGTCAAATACCACTTTGCAGCAGCCCTCTTCAAACTATCTTGGAAGCAGTGGATCATCAACTTATCATTATCCATAAATGCAGCCATTCGCCGGTAATACATGACCAAATGTGACTTAGGACAGGTCGCACCTGAGTATAGGTCGAAATTGGGTAGTTTGAACTTGGGTGGAATTACCAAGCCTGAGACTAAGCACATGTCTTTAACATTAGTATTAGATACATTGCCCCTCTCCATTGCTTCCAATTTCCTCCACATTGTCTCTACACTTTCCTCCAACCTTTCATGTCGATTATCCCCTTCTTTGGACATATTGACATGATCATAAACCGGATGTGGATTCTGAAAAATTGGGTGCATCTGGGCTTACACTGTTGCTGGTGTGAAGGTAGGAATAGCTTGAAAAGCCTCATTGACCAAAGGAATGGCTTGTTGAGTAGAAGTGATGGCCAAAGCACGCATAAAGTTAAAAGGCATGCCTAAAGTGGGGTTCACAATAGTAACGGGAGGTTCTACAGTTGTAGCAACGACTTTTGAGACTACGGTGACCTGCGTATCCACCTTTGCTTGTATAACATTCAAAACTTCCATGATCTGCCCCATTCCTCCTCGGAGCTCACTCAATTCATTGTTGACTCTGTCCATTTTGCAATATTGTTCAGACATCCTTTGTCGAGTTTGGCTCGGGTGACGATTCAAAGACGATTCTGAAGGGAAAACGGCGACATAAGACGAAGACAGAGAGGAAATGCACATGCTATGACATGATGCAAATGAGATGCTAATGCAAGCCAAATGGTTTCAAGGAACTCAAAGTCAAGTTGCGAGAAATTCTTTTGGAAAAACTGAAAAAGTTTTTGTTTTAAAATCCAAGCTCTGTTGATCTTTGAAAAGGAAACAAACATTTGAGTTCCTCGAAACCAAAGGGCTAGGAATGCTTGAATGTAGAGATGCAAAAAGCACACAAGCACAAACACATGTACACACAGCAAAACAAACGAACCCTAGGTTTGTAGGTCTCATGAATAGAGCCATGGTCTACCCATTCCAATAGGTATGTACTACTGGTTTTCACCTGCCGAACAAGGTTCTAAAGAGTTCCCAGAGTCTACAATCCATCTTTCAGATTTTAAGGATTTCCCAGATGACTTGGTAATCGATAAAATTCTCAAGAGGATCTCGTCTGAGTGTAGTATCGCATGACAACCAATTCAGAAATAGACTCCATCATGGTCTCCGCACTACATCCTAAAAGGCTTAGATGGGGTTTGGTAACTACGATTCTCAATATCCCGGGCTCCTAGGTCAAGAGTAGCACGCTTTCACGAACGAATTCGTTCAACATAACTAGACTCTCGAGAGGGCCTTAACTGAGTGATGGTGTCTCAAGTTAACTTTTTCAGGAATCAACTCTTTCAAAGCCTCCTTGAATATACCATCGTCCTATCATAAGTGCACTCGAAATCTGGGTATAGGATTTATCTCACTCAAAGATATCATATCAACCCACATTAAACAGAAAAATGTCAAGCAAGAACAGATATACAGGTATACAAGCAAATATGACATATATAAGCATATACAAGTAAATAAGCAAACATGAATAACATAAAAACAAGATAGGCTTAACCCTCTTAGGAAAGGACCAGTAATAGGTCTAACTTCTTTATCCCCAGTGAAGTCGCCATTTCTGTTGCGGTGAAAATCGGATAACAAATTATTAATTAATTTGCATCATTTTCTTTTACAACCGACTTTGATTTATCCAAAGGAAAGGTTCAAGATCGTTAGAAAAACCTAAAGGGGGAGATCTAAGGTTCGGGGGTTGGTTACGCCTAAGGAAGGTATTAGCACCCTAAACGTCCGTAGTACTCTACGGGAACCTCTTGTTTAATGTTATCTTATGTTTGCTAAGGGTTCTATTCTAAAGGTTGAAACCCTAGGGGTTAGTATCTAAGTATACTCGACAAAGCATCGCACTTTGCGCCTACGTATCCTCGGGAGTAGAATCAGAGTATGCGTAGTTCTACTTTCTACTGAACTATTGACTATGGTCAATATTCAGAGGGGAAATGAGTACAAGCTCATTGTAGAGTTTAAGAACTCTCTAAGTCTAGTTGTAATGGACCTATGTTATGTTTTAGTCAGTAGGGAAAAGTGAATATTCATTAGGATGAATATCACTAAGAGTGTAAGAACTCTCTCCTAAAGCTAGTTATGATTCCTATGGCTCTGATGAGGCCAAGAAATAAAGTTTCTCCTAAGAGGTTACTTAGGTTAAGGTGGGGGCTATGACTTTAAGAGTCAACATTAGTCACCTTCCTTTGGAATGAGGGGAAATAACAGTTGTAAAGATACTAAGATAAAGAGATTAGCGCAAATACAATGATGCAGTAATACATGAATAAGATAATGAGATAAGATAAAATCATGATATCAATGCAAAGTGAGAATTAAACATGTTAGACAATGATTAAATATGAGATGAAATAAAATAGAAATAGTCTCATCTTAATAATGATTTAATCGAGAAATCGATAATCAATGATTCTTGACTTTCATCGACTAGATAGGTGATTATAAATGAAATAAAGAGAAAATGGTCTCGTGTTGATCAAAGTTTTGTCGACTCAACGGAATCAACCAAACCATGAAGTTCGTTATGTCATCGACCAAAATAACGAAAGTGGAACCGGTCTCGTCTAAATCAATATTTAATCGAGAGATCGATAATCGTATCTTTCTGACTTTCATTGACCAACAAAAAAGTAGCCTCCCATTTATCAAGACTTAATTGATTTGAAATAATCAAAGTCAAGATTTGTGTAGCGTCATCGGCCTAAATAAAGATTATGAAATAAAGTTGATCTCATTTTAAATCAAGATTTAAATCAGTAAATCGATAATCTTGACATTTAACTTTCATCGACCAAAAATAGAATCAGAATGAAAATAAAATTGGTCTCGTTTAAATCAAGATCTAATCGACTAATCGATAATCTTAGATTTTTAACTTTCATCGACCAAAATAGAATCGGAATGAAAATAAAAATTGGTCTTGTTTAAATCAAGATCTAATCGACTAATCGATAATCTTAGATTTTTAACTTTCATCGACCAAATAGAAAAAAAGAAAGTGGCCTCCTACAAATCTAGATTTTGGTGATTTTGAGATAATCAACAAAGTCAAAATTTATATGATATCATTGGCCAAAAAGATTGAAATAAAATGAAGTGAAAATAAAGGTGGTCTCGTCTAAATTAAGAATTAATCGAGAAATCGATAATCTTACATTAGACTTTCATTGACCAACCACAAAACAAATGGCCTTATACAAATCAAGACATTTGGTGTTTGAAATAAATCACCAAGTCATGATTTTTTTACATATCATTGACCCCAAAAATAGGAAATCAAAAATAAAATCAACATGGAAATTAAATTTATTAAGAAAAACATTTTAGAACCTAAAAAGTTTAGAAAATAGAATGTTTCTTTTTTTTAAAACTTTAAACAAAATAAAATTGGTTTAAAACAAAAAAGAAAAAAAAAAGGGCGCTGGATTTTTGGGGGGTGTGTGAAAAGGATGGTGAGGAAAGGAATTCATGGCCCAAGGGGCTTCCAAGATTGCATCCAGGGAGGGTGCATTGAGTGTAACAGGCGGTGCAAAAAGGATAAACATAGGGCCTGAAAGCCCGATCCAAGCCAAGAAAACCCTAAAATAAACATCAAGCTTCCTACTTCCACTCAAACGCACCGCCAGTCCCACTATCATCTTCTTCTTCTCGTTTATATTCTTCTCCGACGAAGTACTGCCGCGGTATACTCATGCTCACGCCCTCGTCTCTATTCGACTCTTTCTTTTCTCTCTAATCCGATTCAAGCTCATCTTCCTCGAATATCTTCTTCCATCGCCGTTATCTTCTATCTCGGACGGAATTGTGACAAGCTATCTCTATCACAAGATCGCGATGCACCATAACCGAAAATAATACCGATCGGCATGATGAAGACGTGCTTCAGAGTGATGCGAAACTCCGAGTACGCTGATGTGATTCACTGTGGCTGCACTATGAAGGCGAAAGTGACGACATGGAACTATAGGTACGATTCTCAATTCTCTTGATCTGTGTAACTCTGTATCTTCTTCTCCTTCTTTCTCAGTGATGTCGTGTTCTTGTGTTGTGCAGTTGTTGCTCTTGGCTCAGCTCGTTACGCACGGATTCTTGAGTTTGTAGTGAGATTGCGTTGATGCTGAAACTGCAGGGTTGTAATTGTTGTGAAATCGTTGTGGTGAAGGTTGATTCGTGAAGTGTTGTATTTGTTGCAGATGATTGAAGGTTTGCAGGTTTTCTCTGAATTTAAAAGGAGGATGATGGTTATGGTGTGTTGGAGTGAAGAAGAAAAGGATGTTAAGTGTTGTTGGCTGTTGTTAACGGGTTTGGTGATTTGAGTTTTGGTGTTTTCATTTTCTGAAGCAGGTTCAGCTTTTTCCCCCTGGTTCTCTCCTCCGTCTGCTATATATATACTCCCAGAAAAACAGCAATTGTTCTTAATTTTATTTGAATTTTTGAACGTTCTTGAATTGTCAACTTCATGTTGCAGAGGGTTTGCGTGAGAGTACAAGCAGGTCCTGGTTTTTTCGCCGTTGGCAAGGTTGTGTAGCAGATGGCAAGGACAATCGTACGAATCGCAGGTTTACATTGGAGAAGGTTTTTGCTTTTCTTTTGGCACAGATGGTCTTTGGGAAGTTCATTATGAGCTTTGTTTTGTAAATTATAAACGTAAGAAAACAGAATGGGCCATGGGCTTGATTGTGTTGTGAAAAGCAAAACTTAGCTTGTAAAGTAGCAGCTGAGATATTGAATGGATTGGCTAGGAGAATTGTTAATTAAAAAAAAGGGCCGTGGGTGATAAAGAGATGTTCTTTTTCTTAATTAATTGGAATTAATAATATGATTAATAAAAATAATAATAAACTAAGTAATATTCTAAATTAAAATTAGTTAGAAAAAAAACTAAATGAATAATTAATCTAATTATTAAACTAATTATTAAAATTGAATAAAATTAAGATTAATTTAAATTAATAAAAATAAAACAACTTGGATATAAATGAAATAAAAATAGGCCATATTGAATTTAACCTAAAATAAAACAAATAAATAACTAAGATAAGTATTAAATTAAAAAAATAGAGAAAAATGATAAAACATCAACTAGCAGAAAAATGAGGGTAAAATTTGGGGTACAACAGCCTGGAATAGACTTTGAACTAGAGCCACCTGATAAAGATAAACAAGAAATGCAAGGCCAGAGGCTCGATGCAATTTTTGACGAAGAGCCTTTGGGATTCGAAAGAGACCCACTGGCGCCCAATATAAATATGCTAGCGCAGGATCCTTTGGAAGAAGTTGACTTAGGAGAAGGTACAGAAAAAAGGTCACCTTGGCCCAGAGCTCAAGGTCGAAAGTATCCAGCTTTTAAGGGAGTATAAAGACTGCTTTGCTTGGGATTATGATGAAATGTCGGGTTTGAGTAGGGAGTTGGTCGAGCTAAAGCTGCCCATTAAACCTAGGAGAAAATTAATCAAGCAAAATCCAAGGAGATTCGTACCAGAAGTTTTTTCAAAGATCAAGCAAGAAGTTGAAAGACTTCTTAAATGTAAGTTTATTCGTACAACTAGATATGTTGAGTGGATTGGTAACATAGTCCCTGTTCTTAAGAAGAATGGGACTTTGAGGGTTTACATCAACTTCAGGGATCTCAACGCTACGACCCCAAAGGATGAGTATCCAATGCATGTGGCAGAGATGCTTGTCGACTCCGCTGCAAGTTATGAGTATCTTAGTATGCTCAAGGATACTTTGGTTATAATCAGATCTTTATTGTTAATGAAGATGTGCCAAAAATGACATTTCGATGCCTTGGAGCCTTAGACACCTATGAATGGGTGGTGATTCCTTTTGGATTAAAAAATTTTAGGGCAACCTATCAAAGAGCAATGAATTCGATCTTTCATGATTTCATAAAGCTTTTATGCAGATTTATAATGACGATATTGTTGTTAAGTCTGTTTCAGGAGCAAGTCACATAGACCATCTTCGATAGGCATTCGAAAGAATGAGAAAGCATGGTCTAAATATGAATCCACTAAAGTGTGCATTTTTTGTATAGGTTGGAGATTTATTAGGCTTTGTAGTTCACAAGAAATGGATTGAAATAAACTATAATAAGACAAAGGCTATATTGGAGGCGAAGACGCCATCGACGAAGAAGGAACTGGAGTCGCTGCTAGGGAAGATTAACTTCTTAAGGATATTCATTTCAAATTTAAGCGGCAAGACTCAACCCTTCTCTCATCTACTTCGACTAAAGAATGGAGATTTTGAATGGGGGCAGATACAACAAGAAGGTTTTAATAAATTAAGGAGTATCTTGTACATCCTCCAATTCTATTGCCACCTTGTAGGAATAGAAGTATGAAACTGTATATTTCTGCGTCTAATATGACCATAGGGAGCATGTTGGCTCAAGAAGATGAGAATGGCGTCAAAAGAGCCATTTATTACCTTAGTAGAGTCCTAAATGATGCAGAAACTAGGTATAGCTTGATTGAAAAGTTATGTCTTTGTCTGTATTTCTCATGTATAAAATTAAAATATTATATAAAACAAGTTGATGTTTATGTTTCTTCTCATTATGATATCATTAAGCATATACTCTTTAAGCCAATTCTTCATAGTCAAATTGGAAAATGGGCACTCACTTTAACAGAGTACTCATTAACTTATGTGCTTCTAAAGGCCATGAAGGGACAAGTAGTAGCAGATTTTATAGTCGACCACTTTGTAGTCGAAAGTCCCCAAAATTATCTTGAACTTGAACCTTGGAAATCATATTTCGATGGTTCGAGTCATAAAGATGGATGAGGAATTAGGATATTGTTATCTCTCCTAATAAAATTCCAAAAATATTCAAGTACAGAATCGAAGGGCCTTGTTCGAATAACGAGGCCGAGTATGAGGCTTTAATAGATGGTCTTGAGATTTTGCTAGAATTGGGGGCAACTAGAGTCGGATCATTAGCGACTCTGAATTGGTGGTAAAGCAGATAACGAGGAAGTATAAATGCGTTGAAGAGAATTTGATAATGTACTTTGTAATAGCCAATAGACTATTACAAAAGTTTGACTTGGTGAATATCAGGTATATTCCTCGACTGAAGAACCAGAAGGCCAATAACTTGGCTCAGAATATAAGTCATTACAAACCACAAAATCCAAAATCAAAATAAAGTTCAACAAATTACGTCACAAACAAACAAGCAGGATTATCAAAAGGGTAGAGAGGCCTTCATGCGTTCGTACTTCGATTTTGAGAGAAGTAGACGACGATCAATTACGGATTTGTTTGAAGTAATAGTGTCAATCTCTTCTCCCAAAGTTTGAGCTCTTTAGACATGGTGTACTCCTACTTGAATTTCTTTGTCGAGTTCCTGGCATTCGAGTTTTTGAATCTCTTGTGAAATTCTGGCAATGCAGACAACAGATGTCCTAACACATGTCAAGACATTGTTCTGCATAAACGGTTAAACACAGAAGAACAACAGCAGACTGATACCTTGAATATCAGAGCTGCATAATCCCAGATGTTACGACATCTGATCCAGCATGTTAATCAAGACTGAACTGAAAATAGCAGAATGATAAACAACACAGAATATGATGACCCAGTTCGGTACAGCTCACCTACATCTGGGGGATACCAATCCAGGAATGAAATCCACTATAATAGTATTAATTCAAAGCTAAACTCCCCCGTTTACAACTTCTCACTTAATCACTACCTGTGCAATTTATATCTAAGACTCTCGTAGATATGAGACCCCTCTCAATTCCCTTTACAATCACCATGTGATAACAAATACTCAATGCTTAAAAGCTTAAGAGTCAGCAATTTACAACAACCTATGTCGACCACATAGTATCAAAAGACACATGGGTGACTTACAAACTACACAAGAGACTCTCAAAACCCTAAACCCTTGTGTTGCACTGACGACTTGTTGTTGTTTGTGTGTTTTTTATTTTAGGTCTAGCAAATCCTTATTTATAGACTCCTGTAGTATGTGCTTGGACTCTTCAATTAGATCCAATCTTCACGTTTTAAATCAGCTGCAAGATCTTCTCCACAAGAGTAGGAACAAATCTCCAAATAGTTTCCTAAAAAGTCTCCAAGATCCTTTTTATGAAATCCAATTAAATCTGCACTTTGTTCCTAATAAATTTCCTTGACCTGCGCATAATGATGAGGTATATCCAAAAGATTCTCATCAAATAAAATCAAATTTGTCAAGAGATATACAACAGTAGTGCCTGCTGTACCAGAGAGAAAGATGTCGTGACATCTCCTTTGACATCTGTCTGAAACACATAACAGCAGCACTTGTTGTACTGATGTCTGAGCAACCATGTCAGGACATCCTACCCAACATCTTGCTGTAAACTTGTTTTAGCCAAAATATAGCCAATCAATGACCTAACAATCTCCCCCTTTGGCAAATTTTGGCTAAAATAACCTTTGGATAACACATCCAGCTCCCCCTCAAGGAAACAACCAAAGGACACAACTACTACTTACTTCTCCCCCTTTTTAGCCATAATATGCCAAACCAAGCAACTATGCATTTAAGGGTAATTAACCAAAATCAAGCAAGTCAGTAGCATAACACATCCAACTCAGAAGTTTGTACAATCTAACAGGTTACAGTACTCCCCCTGTCATACACAATTAGTACTCCATAACCTGCAACAGCAGTATAATGTCAAGACATCCTTCTTGACATCCCATCTCCAAAATAATCATAGTTTGCTTGTCCTCCAACCAAACTTGATTCTGAACTGCACCCCTGCAGTAATACATCTTAGATCAAGGAGCAACCCCCTATCTAAGATAACCAGTGTTCCTCCAATGAACACTTATGTTGATGAATGGAAAACATAAGACGCATCTTCATGTCTTCAAGAGCCCACCCTATGTCCAACCTACCTACTGAACACAATTATCAACTCCACTTATTGCTTCTTCTAACAAGAACTAATAATCACTCACACATGAACACCATCATGCTTCCCGTGAGGACTCATTAGGATCACCATCCTAAATTAACAAACTCTTGGATTAAGATCAAAGCTCCATTGATCCCCCTCTTCCAGAAACTATCCATACACCAAACGAATTCCTCTTGAATTCTCATGTATAGATCTCTTTGTTCCCTGAGATACAACCCAATTGAATCAGAATGCTTCACACACCTCAAAAAGACGCACATGGCCCCCTAGTTTCCTAGCTCACACAGATATTCCTCACACTTGAAGAACACCAAACACATGCTCCAGAAATCTTTAGCCCATTTGCTCCACAAGCACCAAACTAATCCACTTCTAGCATGTCCCATTCATATCAGACTTTCAAGACAATCCTTTACCCATACTTCTCTCGTATGATAAGATAAATACCTCTCGGACAAGATGTGAGTGTCAAGTTCTACACTCAGAACTTAGTATCCTATTCCAAGGATAACCAACCAAAAAAATGTTCTAACATCAGTTAGGACATCCTTCACACATCATAGACACCACACACCATGGTTCTTGATATGCTCCACCACTAGACTTACTATCTGCATAGTAATCCAAACTGAAGATCTTCAAACAACACTGCGCCACCAAAAGAAGGTATACTTCCATCCTCAACCTAAAGAAGGTATACTTCCATCCTCAACATACACTACGCCAAAATTGTGTTTTGGCAGCACTACAAAGACAGCGCTTTTTAGCAGAAGCGCTGCTATACGTTTCGCTAAAAACAAAAATAAAAAACGAAGGAAAAAAGTGCTGCTATATGGGGGTCCTACGAAAGCGCTTTTAAAAAGCGTTGCTAAAGGGCTAAGGCAGGTGAACTTTAGAAAGCGCTTTATGAAAAGCGCTGCTAAAAGGATACCCTAAGCCAGCACGTTTGAAAAGCGCTGCTAAAGGCCCAAGGTATACCATACTTTAGGAAGCGCTTTCATAAAGCGCTGTTAAAGGCCAAATTCACTACGCACCTTAAAAAGCGCTTTTCTCTGAAAGCGCTGCTAAATCCCAGCCTACAAAAGCGCTTTCTAAAATTACTGCTAAAGGTGCTTTAGTAAAAATTAAAACGCAAAAACCAGTAACAAATCATTTCTAATTTTTAACCCTATCATTGTTTTCACTCTCGCTCACTATTCACTCTCGCTCTCACTCTCACTCTCGCTCACTGTTCACTCATCATCCTCCGTCGCTGTTCCGGCTCGCCGTCGCTGCTCCTCCGACCGTCACTGTGTGCAAGGTATATTTTTTATTTCATTCCATTTCCATTTCCATTTCATTTTTCATTTCCATTTCCATTTCATTTTTTATTTCATTTTTTGTTTAGCATTTGTTCTATGTTGATGTTGAAACAAATCAAATAGAAACTTGTTGAGTTGTTTTATGTTGCTGTTAACAAAACTTAATAAAAAATGCAATAGTTTCTTTTGTTTGTTCTTGAGTGATTATATAATGTTGATTATATAATGTTGACAGTTTGCTATATAGTTTCTTTTGTTTATTCTTGAGTTTGTTCTTGAGAATCTTTTATTAAAATTCTGAGCATGTTTAGATTTTGCGCATGTTTAGTTTCTTTTTTTGTTATTATTTTTAATAAAATTTTTATTAAATGTCAACAGGTTTGTTTGCTTCTTGTATTGCAGCAGGTTTGTTTCTCGTGTGGCAACAAGTTTGTTTGTATTTTGCCTTTTTCTTTCTTTGATTATCAATTTTTCATCTGTTGGTTTTGATTGTTGCTCTTTTAGATTTGAATGTTGTGATTGTTGTTATAGTATAGGAAGTTACAGTATAGGAAATTATTAGAATCTTGTTTTGTTTTATAGAAAAATGAGTGTTGTTAGTTAGAATGTGTTTTATGTTTTGTTCGTATATAGAAAAATGAGTGTTTCTATGATTGTTGTTTTTTGTTTTGTTTTTAGTTTGAATGTGTTAGTTTGAATGTAGTTTGGATTAGTGTTGTTATAGTGTTACATATATCCTTTTTGAAATGGTTTCATCTTCTCTACTCGTAGACATCTTTTTGATACTACATCGTTCTAAAGCTAGTTAAAGTGATATGTTACATATATCCTTTTATTATGTTCTAAGGTTTTTTTCAAGCAACATAACATGATTAAGATGAAGAAACATAAACTATATTAGTATGAAGAAAGAATCTAAATAAGAGACTTACAAGCTTTCCTTGATCAAGACTTTCAGTAACTATTATCTTGAAAAAGTGAACTGGAGAAAATTCACTAGCCTTGTTTGATAGCAATGAAATTTATTCCTAGATAGCAATGACAGACAAAAGACAAATGACATTGTTAAAGCTATTAAAGACATGCATACATGCATGACACGATGATATTAATTTGTAGTAGTATTTTTTTATTTTTTCCAAAAAATACTCTTCATTGTCCTACACTCCTATGTTCAACTGATTATGGATTATGGATTATGGATTTATATGTGTTTTTCTTTATTATAGGTAAAATGGCTACTAATGAGGAGAACTCGCACGATATTTCCAAGAATGATCCAAAAGAATTAGTTCAAGATGTAGAAGGAGATATTTCAAGAGGAATAACAATCATGAAAGGAGTTATTCGTGCTAGAGACAAGGGAATAAAATACGACGTTCATTGGAATGAAATAGGTCAACTAATTGAGCCTAATGGAGCAATGTTGACTAGTTACATTGGTGCACTTGTCCTTTCACTAGTTCCTATTACTTGTGACAATTGGCGAAACCCACAGTTGAAACCCGCCAAAGATTAAATATGGAGTGAGATACAGGTACTATATGTGATGTTATTTGTTATTTTTGATGATTATATTTTTAAATTAATTATACTAACACACTTTATTTGTTATTGTAGAGATCTTTTAACATTGGTGATGAGAAGCAAAAATATTGTCTTCAATTAGCCGGAAAAAGACTTAGAGGGTTCTGAGCATTTTTATCTAACAAGTTTCTGAGGGATGCCCAAGGAAATTTTGTTGAAGCGGAATGCCCGAAGAAGTATGCGGACTTGATTGCACCCGAAGAATGGGACACTTTTGTCGCCAAACGAAGAACTAAAGAATTCCATGTAATCTTAATTTAATTTATCATGAACATTGTATTATATTCATGTAGTTATTACATGTGTTCTGATATGACTTATACTTGTTTATGCAGGTTGTGAGTGACGTAAATCGTCAAAGAGCCTCGAAACCCGCGTATCCATACAAGAAAGGACGTTTGGGATATGCACGCTTGGAACAAAAAATCGTAAGTATATATAATTGCTATGGTATTTTTGTATTATTATTCATCCTAATTCTTGAATTAATGTGTAGCTTGCAGAGGAGAAAAGTGAAGAAACATCTCTTCCGGAGCATGTTTTGTGGAAGGCTGCCCGTGTGGGAAAGGATGGAGTTGTTACTGAAGGTGTTCAACAAGTTTTTGAACAATGTGTAAGTATAACGTTATTTGTTTAATTAGATAGAAAGTTCTTGTTTATCTAATATATTTATGCGTTGCTCTGATATTGAATTTCAGGAGACTCTATCTCAGTCCTTAACTCTCACGAAAGACCAGGATTGCAGGAGCATACTGAGTCGAGTATTAAATGTTCCTGAGTATTTCGGTCGTGTGAGGTGTAAGGGATTTGGGGTCACTCCATCAGCCTTTTATAAGCGTCCAAAGAGCTAAAATCCTAGCAATAAACAAGTGATGGAAGCCATGGAAGAATTAAGAGCTCAAGTCCATGAATTACAAAAGGATAAGGAAAAATATATGTCAGAAAGGCGTGGTTCAGAGTTTAATGATACTAGTGACAAAGGTAGTCTCAATTGTTAACAGAAACTTCCTGAGGTAATTATATATGCTTATTATGAAAATAATTTAGCACAAAATTTTCAATATATACACATTAAAAGTGTTAATTCTATATTCAAATGTTTTACTAACTTATATGATTTTTAGATTCATGCCCAAGAGTTGCAAAAAACAGGAAGTCAGAATAAGAAGCCAGAATTAGGCAATACGTCCAACCGAAAAAAGATTCTTGCAAGGACCGGGACAAAAAAAGCAATTGTATCTCGATTTAGGTCGTCTCTTGAAACACTTGTAGGAACATCAAATTTGATGGACGGTGGTATTCGTGAAATACCTATGGAGGAAGGTATTTTCGGTTATTCTTATTCGGAAACAATTTCTAAAGAGGATTTGGATCAGATTTTTAATCATTCTGAATTAGGCATCGATTCTTGTATGAGAAATTGGTACGCTCGCATCAATTGTCAGAAAGATTCGGTTTCTTATTTGCCAACTATATCAATGCACCGTTAATTGCGATGAATCCAACTTCAGTACAATCTCACTTAGTCGAAAGATTTATGGCTAACATAGATACAGAAAAGTTGTATCTTTTACCATATAATACTGGCAATGGGTTAGATTCGCATTCTTACTTCATTTATTATCATTTTTTCGTTTTTTGATGTTGCGTATAAAATTACTATATCGATACTTTTATTTTATTTTACAGTGGACACTGGTTGTTGGTTGCGATAAATCCAATAAGAGAAATAGTGTATTATGTGGATTCATTAGATGGTGATGTAGATAAATATTCGGATATGAAGACGACGATTGATATGTAAGTGAAATTGTTCTAAATATTCGTGTGTATTTGTTTATTAATTTATTTAAGTGAGATTGTTCTAAATATTCGTTTATATTATGTTAGAGCTATACAAATATTTCGATCACAAAGAGGAGCCCAAGTATCAAAGAGTAAGTCAACCAACATTACATGGATCAGAGTGGAGGTATATTTTCACAATTTTGCTTATAATAGTGATGCTACTTGATAAAACAAGTTGGACTATATATCCTGATATATATTCTTATTTTTTTCTCTGTGTAGTGTCCTCGTCAAAAAAATGGTATAGATTGCGGTTATTTCGTTTTGAGGTTTATGAAAGAAATCATTCATTTGGATCAAATAGAGATTCTAATCATGGTATGGATTTATAACTTTGGAGTTATTTTAATATTTATCGGATATTTGATATAATTAATTACTTTTAACTAAATCATGCATATTATGTTATATTATGTAGTATTTTGATGAATTCAAGTGTGCTACTTACTCCAAAGTACAATTGGAAGAAATTAAGAAGGATTAGTGTCAATACCTTATTGAGCAGAGAATCATATAAGGTATGGAAGTTGGAAGTTATTGTATATACTTTGTATAGTTTTGGAAGTTGTTGTATAGAATGGTTATTAGAATGGTTATTTTATTATGGAAGTGGAATGGTTATTAGAATGGTTATATGGTGTATGAATAGTTGTTATTACACTACTACGAAAAACTCATTTAACAACGGTTGGGAATGACATTTAATGACGCGGGCGAGGGCGTTGTTATGTAGATTGTCGTTGTATGTATGATACTTACAACGACGACCTTATAGGCATTGTAATAAATTTAATTGTTCTCGGTTCGATTCATAGCAATGCAGTTTTGATATTTATTTTTTCCTGGCCAGCGCGCCAGATATTATAACGGTTATGAAATATAACCGTCGTTAAAGTTTCTACAAAATTAACAAATATGATCTTGCTTTTATAATTAATCCCATTTTTTTACCTGTATTATTGTTCTCCATATCTCAGCACATCAGAAAAATACAATTCACATTTTGTGATAATGTTTTCATAATAATATTAATCGTATCATATTCATAATATCACATATACCAGATTACAGTTTATCAGAACAAATAACCTACATAAATAAAATATCACATAGACCATATTACAGTTTACACACATTACATAACTTCACATAATTGTAACTTGGTGTATAATTGGTATCTTGTCTCTTGGTGTCTTGTCTCCTGGCCTAGTGTCTGGACTCAAAATACCTATGATTTCAAATAATTATACTTGTTAGTAAAAATACTTCTAAACTATAACATACAATTAATATATTATGAATAAATAATAAATTACGTACTTGTTAATTTTCCCATATGCATTCTTCATGATCGAGTCGTATAGCATGCACGACATCTCCATCAACTTCATCATATGAGGTAGGAACTTGTGTTGTGTAAGAAGGTGTGGACGGAATATCAAGACTTTCATCACTAAGAGGAATGTATTTTCCATGGAGAACGATTGACCATTTCCCCGATTTGTCCGATGGATCGGAAACATAGAAAACTTGTTTTGCTTGAGAAGCCATGATGAATGGTTCTGTATTAAAAGATGCCTTGCCAAGGTCGACCCGGGTGAATCCTAAGTCATCAATGTCTACACCATTACTATTATTGGGAACCCACTTGCATTTAAATAAAGCCACTTTGAAAATAACATAATCAATCTCCCAAATCTCATCAATGACACCATAAAACGCGGTAGTTGCCAATACCGGATTCTTATCTTTCGAACTAGAGAAATACATCGATTTGACTTCAACCATAACCCCACTATTTTGTATTGTACTACGATCATCTTTTGATTTGGTATAAAAGGTATAATGACCAATGTCGTATGCACTCCAGGTAATGACATAAAATTTTGGCTCGTACGACAACCATCTAAATATCTTGGATACACTAGGATCATTAGATACACTTTTATTAAACCAATCCATAAATCTATTGTTATGCTCTATCAACAACAGCTTGTCATTCATTCGGGGATATTTTTTCTTCATAAGTCTTTTGTGAGTCTCTATGAAAGGTTGAACCTCATCTATATTATTCAATATATAGAAATGTGATTGAATAACTACATCCCGAGCCATTGACCTAACATATAGACCTTGAATACCTCTTCCGTATGTGTCAGCATGACGAGACTTTGGAATTCCTATAGAATCTGCATCCGACAAATAGTTTGTACAAAACTCAACAACTTCTATGATGTACCTTTCAACAATCGAAGCTTCCGGTCGGTGATGATTCTTTGTGTATCCTTTAAAGATCTTCATATATCGCTCTATTGGATACATCCACCTTCAAAAAACTGGACCACAAATTCTGATTTCTCTTACGAGATGAACAAGTAAGTGAACCATAATGTCAAAAAATGACGGCGGAAAATACATCTCCAATTGACACAAGATTACGGTAGCCTCATATTCTAATTCATACAATTTTTTGAAATAAAAAACTTTATTACATATGGCATTGAAGAATAAACACAATCTCGTTATAGTTACTCTCACATTTTTTGGAAGGATCCCACGGATAGCCACGGGTAGAAGTTGTTGCATCAATACATGACAATCATGAGATTTTAAACCAATTAACTTGATATCTTTCATTGATACAAGTTTCTTGATGTTTGATGAGTAACCTTGCGGAACTTTAATACCTTGCAAACACTCGCAGAACATCTTCTTTTCCTTTTTAGATAGAGTGTGACATGCTGGAGGCAGATAAGTTCTTTTTCCTTTCTCTATTGGAGCCAATTGTTTTCGTATACCCATTTTTTCCATATCAAGACGGGAAGTCTTACTATCTTTAGTCTTGCCCGAAATGTTTAGAATTGTGCCAATCAAACTATCACACACATTTTTCTAAACGTGCATCACATCAAGACAATGTCTAACATCAAGACTTGACCAATATGGAAGATCAAAGAAGATGGATCTCTTTTTCCATATATTTTTCGCAACTGTCCCTTTTTCTTTTCCTCTCTTCCCACCTTTTTCTTTTTCTCTCTTCCCACCTTTTTCTTTTTCTCTCTTCCCAAGGACAACATTAATATATTCCTGCCGTTGATAAACTTCATCCCCAGTTAATGGTTTAGGAGCCTCACCAAACTCTTGCTCTCCATTAAAAGCCTTTCACAATCTACGATAAGGATGACCCAGTTTTAGAAATTTTCGATGCCCAAGGTAAACGGTCTTTTTTCCAAACTCAAGTTGGTGATAACAAGTATCATCTTCACATATAGGACACGCTTTATGTCCTTTGACACGGAAAGTCGTTAATTGTGCAAAATAACATTGCACGCATATTAAACTTTTCCCCAGAATATGCATCATCAACTTCAATGCCTTCATCCCACAAGAGTCGTAAATCATCAATTAATGGACTAAGATAAACATCTATGTCGTTACCAGGTTGTCGTGGTCCAGAAATCATCATACTTAACAGTATATACTTGCGCTTCATGCACAACCAAGGAGATAGGTTGTAAATAGTGAGAAGAACAGGCCACGAAGTATGATTAGTGCTCATATTACCAAAGGGGTTCATTCCATCGGTGGCAAGCCCAAGCCTAAGATTTCTTGGCTCGACTCCAAAATCTAGAAACAACGAATCAATTTTCTTCAATTGCAAAGAATCAGCTACATGGCGAATGTTTCCATCACGAATCCTTTCATTTGCATGCCATCTAAGATTCTTTGCGTCATTCGAATTAGCAAAAAGTCTCTTTAATCGTGAAAGTATTGGCAAGTACCATAACACTTTAGCAGGAGGATGCTTCCTACTAACATTGTCATAGTGATCATTGTCATCACCATTGCTAGCCTTCAGCTTGTAACGCGACACACCACATTCTGGTCATTGAAACAAGTCTTCATACTCTTTCCGGTATAATATGCAATCATTAGGGCAAGCATGTATCTTGATATACTCTAGAACCAGTGGACACAATATCTTCTTGGCCTCATAGCAATGATCTGGCAATTTGTTATCTTCTGGTAACATTTGCTGTAGCAATTCAAGTAGTTCCGTGAAACTTTTATCCGACCATCCATTTTTTGCCTTCAGATTAAACAACTTTAACACCGCCGACAATCGTGTGAACTCTGTGCATCCCTTATATAAAGGGGTGTCTTTATCACTACATAAATTATCATAAATATGAGCATTCATAAAAGAAGATTCCCCAATATCACGGAACATATCCTCTAGGTGATCTTCCATATATTCATCTTCCTCCACTCTTTGACTTTGTGACGCCCGACTTTCCTTATTATCCACCTCACCATGCCACGTCCATATTATATAATTTTGACATATACAATCACAACAAAGGTGATTGTGTATTTCTTTCTTTGTACCCTTTTTGATATTAGCGCAAACAACACATGGACAATAAAAGATACCATCATTGTCAGGAAGATGTTTATCAGCGTATTCAAGGAATTCACAAACTCCGTTCTCATAAACCGGATCTAATCTAATGACTTTCATCCAACTATGATCCATTACAACTTCTGAAATTTATACATATATAATAATGTGAATGACACACCAAAATCTAATCCAAAAACTCAAGCATATGCATAGACAATATGAACAAAGAAAAAATCAATGAAGATGTACTCTCATACTAAACGTAAAGCATATGAAACATCTCATTCTGACTTGAGCATATACAATATGAACAAAGGAAAAAGGAATGAAGATGTTGAAGAGAACCTTACTTCGAAGCTGAAGAAGCAAATGAATGATGAAGACGGTCAATATTTGAGCATAAACCAAGAAAAAAGGAATGAAGATGTTGAGGAGTACCTTACTTTGAAGCTGAAGAAGCAAATGAATGAAGACGATCAATATTTGAGCATAAACCAAGAAAAATGGAATGAAGATGTTGAATAGTGTAAAGGTTAGGGCGTCTCTGGCTCACTTGTTCGATTAGGGCGTCTTATGAAAGAAATACATAATAAGTTTTGTTTTAATTTATCAGTAAACCTTTTAATCTCGGTGGAGAAACAAACCATAGTGGAATCTTAAGTGAAATGTATCCTAAAAAAGGTAAAAAATATGTTGAAGGGAATCGAAGCTTGTTACATTTCATTTATTACTACGGTTGTTCATCTTAACCGTTGTAAAATAATTTACAATTTATTTTTTAAATAATGGACTTAAGTGACACATGCTAAATGTACTCTACAAAATGGAAAAAATGTAGTTGCAGGGAATCGAAGCTTGTTACATTTCATTTATTACTACGGTTGTTCATCTTAACCGTTGTAAAATAATTTACAATTTATTTTTTAAATAATGGACTTAATTGAAACACGCTAAATGTACTCTAAAAAATGGAAAAAATGTAGTTGCAGGGAATCGAAGCTTGATACATTTTATTTATTACTACGGTGGTTTCATTCAACCGTCATTAAATGACTCAGCTTTTAAATGGGTGCAAAATTTTTAACCTATTACAACGACATAAAAGGATGCGTTGTAAGCTTGGCGTTGTTGTTTTAGCATTTTGTAGTAGTGTTAGAATGGTTAATTAATTTGGAAGTTGCCGACCATAAGTTGAATATTAGAATGGTTAATTGATAAAGTCTTGTGTATAATTATGAAATATAAGGCCTATATATGGTGATTGAAGTATATAATTATGTAGTATTGTGAATTGAAGTATATAAGGCCTATGTTGAATAAAGGCTTGTGAATTGAAGTATATAATTATGATAAATTTTGAAAAAAAACTATGTTATACAGGTTTGTTAATATACAGGTCTATTATAAGATTTTTTTAAAAAAAGCTTTCTTAAAAAAAAGGAATTTTAGCATCGCTTTTGACAAAAAACGCATCTAAAACAAATAATTTTTAAAACAATTTACGTGTACAAAAGACAGCGCTTTTACTGAAAAAGCACTGCCAAAAGTGGAACTAAAGAAAGCACTTTTTCAAAAAAAGCGCTGCGTAAAGTATTAAGCAGAGACACATTAGAAATCGCTTTAAAAAGCGCTGCCTAAGGGGGGGGGGGGGGGGGGGGGAACCAGCGCTTTTTTTGCCTAAAGTTGGAAAATAATACACATTAGGCAGCGCTTTAAAAAGCGCTGCCTAAAGGGGAACAGAAAACAGCGCTTTTAGTGGAAAAGCGCTGCCTAAAGGGGACCTAAGGCAGCGCTTTTGCATTTACAAAAGTGTTGTCTTTACCTTTAGCAGCGCCACCTTTGGCAGCACTGCTAAAGGAAAAAAAACGTTGCTAAAGGTCTTTTTGGCGTAGTGCTAGAACTTCTACCACAAGCTCCAAGAGAACCAGAACCTCCTTACGTTTTCAACTAACTACCCTTCTGCACAAGAGTAATCAGTTTCAAGCATCTTGCTTGAATACACACTATGAAACCAACCAAATGCCACCTTTTGATTGATCTCACTCTTCTTCAGAACTCCCCCAAGATACACTGATCCAACAATGAAATCAAATCTTCAAGTCACATGAACTACTTGCTCCATAGCAAGACATCTTGGATCCACCAAGCCTCTTAGACATGTAACATCTTCTCAAACCACAGCTTCCGCAAACTGTATGAGATAGACCTTTTTGAAGCATCCATAACTTCCATTCTCCTGTAGATCACCTTATCTTAAGCTGATGTGCCACATCATCAGCTGAGATTCTGATGTTAAGCTAGATGTCAGAATATTCTGATACGACATCCAACTGCTGAATTCAGCTCCTCCTTCTGCCACTTAGAAGAACCTCCTCCCCATTACAGAACAAGAGTTACATGCTCTCATAGACTTGATTCAACAACCAAGTTTGAGTAGGCAACCTCCATCCTGCTTAAACATATCACAGATATTCCCTTCAAGCTCACACCTTGATGAATAATTGCTTTGAAACTCCAAAGACTTCACACCTGCCACGTCTGAATCTTCAGAAGAAAACGTAGTCCTAGACTACACCATAGCCATACCAAGGAATGCCATTTTCCTTAGTAGAGCAGCCTGTAGAAAGTCAGAGATAACCGCCACTTAACCTTGACCTTTAAAATGAGCAAGATCCCATGCTCCCAAGTACCTAGATCAGAAATAAACTAATCCAAGTTGTGCCATCCTCATATGCTTCTAGTAACCAATTGAACACACCTGCTACACTCCAATATTCTTAGATAAAAAATAAACTGATCCAAGAACTAACCATCAAGATTATGATATCTTCATCTTCATCTTCAACAGCATCAAAGTCCAGACCAGTTTCTTGCCAGGAAACTCTCCAGAGATCACCTGCTTCTGTCACACCAGACTGAAGCCAATTCTTAGGTCAACACCCAAGACTAAAACAGATGCTAAAGCGTATGCAGTACCCCTCCCATGATTCTGCACAAACTCTGATGATGAGATGTTCCAACAACTTGTTGAATATCAGTAATCTTGACTTTCAAGGATAATCAATTAAATACTTGTGAATTCCACAAATAGCAATTGATCTTAAATCCTTGTCCAATAACCCTTCTTCACTATTGTAGCTAAGCTCCACCAGATCACTTCATGAACACTTATCAAGTATTCAATATTTTGCAAGTATCTTCTTTGACACAAATAGTTGAGATACCAAGGTTGCCACCCTTGACTCAAGTAACTAAGATTCTCTCTGAACGAATCCTATTTACCTCAACGATTCTAAGAACTCCAATCAGATTGGATCCACCCTTAGGGTTAAGAGAGATGAATCCTTCCTTGCTGTTTTGGACAGTGAAAATAAATCACCTCCACTTTCTTCAGTTTGTGTTTCATAGAAACACCTTCTAGTTAGAAGAATTCTCAAGTATCGTTGACAACCTAGCCGATCAATAATTTATCAAACTCCCAGAGCAAGAACTTGATAAACTCAAACTCAACTCCTCTCCTCTTTAGCTGACTTTACATTGTACCCTGGAACCAAGCTTCCAAGTACCAAGTCACCATAACAGACATCTTCCAACAACTCCCTTTATTCCATTGTTCTCGACTTTAGAATAAAAGAATGCAGATATCTTCACATATAGAGGCCGACGATTGAGATCTTCCACCATCTGTTTTCAGCAACAACTCCAGAATCCCATAATTCTAGAGCTCTTCCATCAAAAACACATGCAGCGGAACCACCAAGGAACAGATCCTGCTTGCCCTAATAAGATGTCAGAACATCTTATAAGACACCCCAACAAGAGAACTAGCCACTTCTCCTGCAGTTGTTATAGAACCTCCTCAGCAACATGAACAACCTCTGGGTTGTTACCTTCGATCCAGAACATCCATCCCATCCATCAATACCCTTGAGTATGTCTGAGTTGATTGATCTGATCTTCAAAACTCCTCCTTGTTTAAACGCCAAAAAGTATCTCCCAAAGATCTCATCTAGAAATAAACAGGATGTCTGCTCTGATACCAATTGAAATTCTGGCAATGCAGACAACAGATGTCCTAACACATGTCAAGACATTGTTCTGCATAAACGGTTAAACACAGAGGAACAACAACAGACTGATACCTTGAATATCAGAACTGTATAATCCCAGATGTTACGACATCTGATCCAGCATGTTAATCAAGACTGAACTGAAAATAGCAGAATGATAAACAACACAGAACATGATGACCAGTTCGGTACAACTCACCTACATCTGGGGGATACCAATCCAGGAATGAAATCCACTATAATAGTATTAATTCAAAGCTAAACTCCCCCGTTTACAACTTCTCACTTAATCACTACCTGTGCAATTTCTATCTAAGACTCTCCTAGATATGAGACCCCTCTCAATTCCCTTTACAATCACCACATGATAACAAATACTCAATGCTTAAAAGCTTAAGAGTCAGCAATTTACAACAACCTATGTCAACCACATAGTATCAAAAGATACATGGGTGACATACAAAATACACAAGAGACTCTCAAAACCCTACACCCTTGTGTTGCACCGACGACTTATTGTTGTCTGTGTGTTTTTTATTTTAGGTCTAGCAAACCCTTATTTATAGACTCCTGCAGTATGGGCTTGGACTCTTCAATAAGATCCAATCTTCACGTTTTAAATCAGTTGCAAAATCTTCTCCACAAGAGTAGGAACAAATCTCCAAATAGTTTCCTAAAAAGTCTCCAAGATCCTTTTTATGAAATCCAATTAAATCTGTACTTTGTTCCTAATAAATCTCCTTGACCTGCACATAATGATGAGGTATATCCAAAAGATTCTCATCAAATAAAATCAAATTTATCAAGAGATATACAACAGTAGCGCCTGCTGTACCAGAGAGAAAGATGTCGTGACATCTCCTTTGACATCTGTCTGAAACACATAACAGCAGCACCTGCTGTACTGATGTCTGAGCAACCATGTCAGGACATCTTACCCAACATCTTGCTGTAAACTTGTTTTAGCCAAAATGTAGCCAATCAATGACCGAACATATAGTTTGCACTCTTTTTCCCTCTTAATCTTTGATTGCAGTTCTTTAATTTGTTTCTCCCAAGCAGCAATGTTGTTAGAGCAAGTTGTAAGTTCTTCTCGACTTTGTTTGAAACTTTCCTCCAAAGCGGCAACTTTGTTGGTGGATTCAGTTGTAGCCTCCTATTCAACTGTTTGGTGCTTATCTTGTTTTGAATTTTGTTCGCAACGTTTCTTCGACGATTAAGATCTACAGTTATGTGATCAGTTAGTAGTCCAAGGTCTATAAAAACGTCCGGAACTTCAGGATGAGTGGTTAAGACGTTAACTTGCTTCAGGAGATACTTGATTTCGAAGGAAGCAAAAGAATTGGCCTCTAAGAGTTGGAGTAGATCGACTTCAAAAACTTTTTCTTTGATCTTTTAAAGTAGATTGTCAATAGAATTGTTTCCAGATTGATCTCCAGAAGCTGTCGAAGAACTGGAACACTTTTTCAGTTGAGTTGCCTCTTGTACTTAGGATAGCCTTTAGATATTCTACAGGATTTTTTTTTCAGGTTGGCTAATTCCTTTTGGGAGAGGGCAGTGGTAGTTCCAGTCGAAGGAGCTTTGGTGTCCTTGTCAGTTTCAAGGGGTGGAGTAGTTTTGATTATTTCGTCTAGTCCTGCTTTGTGCTCAACCTTTTCTTCTGCTTCTTCTTCTTCTTCTTCTTCTTCTTCTTTGTCTTCTGGATGAATGGTTTCATAGTCTAACATGGATTGTTCTTCCCGTGTTGTTGTTCTTCTTCTTCATCTTCATCATCGCCTTGATTAGAAACCTGTGGCGAAGCGTCATCTGTTGTGTCTAGCGCGATCTTTTCTATGTTATCAACGTACATTATATCTTAGATTTCGATCGCAGAAGTCTCTTCTTCATCATCTTCTTTATTATTAGAATCAGTGGTTTGACTTTATTGAGTGGTGCCCTTGGGAGGAGAAGTTTCTCGTTGTTCCTCAACCGACTCATTTACTTAGCCCACTGAACCCTTGTTTGATTCCTTATTGGAATTGGGTTGGTTCTAAGGGGCGTTGGTATTCACAGGGATTGTGTGCTTAACACTTGATTATGGTGCACCACCTGTACCATCCTGTAAAAGAAATTGAATTATGATGAGTTGAAATAAAGAGGAGGTGGAAATTAGTTAAAGAATTTGAAGGGAAGTTATATTACCTTAGGACCTTTAGCACATGGGCTGGAATTATCACTTCCGTCTGGCTCAGGGGTGCTTTTGGTGACAGGGCCAGGACTAACATTGATTACCTTGGGAATAGTCGACGACTTGTTTTTTATTTATATGGTAGCGGATTTTAATTGGGAGGTAGCATCAAAGACTTTTGCCTTCTTCTTTTTATTGGGAATTCTAGTTGTATTTTGGCGAGAGATCTTCATCTGATTCGATTATTTGGACTTGAGGTTCTTTAACCTTACGCTTCTTAGGAGTAGGAGGTGGTTTTCGATTACCCTGGAAAAAATACAAACATTAGCACGTGAGAATGATAGATTAATAAAAAACAAGAAGAACACAAACTGTACCTTTGTTGTTGTTGTTTTAACAGTTTCTTCATCATCGTCTTCGTCCTTGGCTAGATTAGCAGTTTTCTTTGCTGGAGCTTTGACTGGTTGCTTTCGTTCGACAGCTAGAAAGTATAAGTAAAAAACAATTGCCACAAACATAAGAAATGTCAAGAAAATTGTTAGAAAAGAAAGTAAACTAAAAGAAATTCTTCTATTCCACACCTTCAAGTATGGGAGAGAGTACTTGAACATCCTCTATGCCAATATGAAGACGTCCTTTGAAACTGTCCAAAGTGTGCTTAGTCAAAACCACCCGTCTCGCCAGTTTTTGAGATTCTTGTCGAAGGATTTTCACAAAGTCCCCATAGGCGAACCAGTCGGGAAATGGAGGGCTAAAAGCCACACTGAAATCAGCCGTTGGCAGTCGAGGGAACCTTGGAGGATATAAGTTAAAAGCTAACTCATACCTTTGTTCAGGTTTAACATATGAAGGTAGTTTTAAATCTGGGAGTTTCTGCATAAATTTTTCTTTTAAAATGACGGTTGCTTCACGGATGGTTCGACTAAGATCATCAGGTCGATAGGTAGTTTCAAAGTATTTTTGAAATCTTTGAATTTCCTTGATGTGAGTTGAAGTACCTTTCTTGGTTTTGTCCTGTATAAGAGCAAAAGCAGACGTTAAATTTCGATTGAAAGCATTAACGTCAAACATTTATGTGAGATAGTAGTGCTTCCACCAAGTGTCATATTCTTTAGAGCAAAAATATGATTGTGTGAAAGGAATAGAAGTGAGTTGAGTAAGGCCAGAGTAGAGAGTTATTTCTTCGATGCATTCAGCTTCTGTGTGATGCATGTTGTAAAGGGTGACTTTATTTTTTCTTAAGAAAAGGGGCTTGGGTAAGATCTGGCTTATTCCAAATTGTCGAGAGACAAGGTTTGGTTGGTAACTGAGAAGGACTATTTTGTTTCTGGAGGGTCGAAGTCTGGTGGCAATTAATTTTGGTGTGAGGAAGGCGTCCCATATGGCAATGGATTCTGCTTCCCAGTCTTTTGATAAAGGAGGGAACTTTCGGGTGAACCATTCTGTGCCATGAGTTCTTTTGGCGAAGGGAGCCATATACGGAGAAAGTTGTAACGCTTGGCATACATCATTAAATACTCAGTATAGGTCTTCTGAAGATTTAAGCCTTCGTCACTAGGGGTTACATGGACAAGGTATGTCCCTTCGACTCGTTTGTTCTTGATCTCATCACTTTATTCATCAATTGTGTTGTGAGTCGACAGTGAAGGTTCAAAGGTGGCATTAAGCCACAGTTGAAGTAACCAGAATAGACCAACTAGATTTCAGTTCATCCCAACTTGAACATTTTTTAGAAGTGCCACACTTTCTCCTAAGGATTCATACTGGCAACCCATGATCATCTGGATGAGGCAGAGTTTTCGACCAGCATGTTGTTGGTTAGCCATAGCCAGAAATTTTTTCGCTGCCTGTAAAGACCTCGAGCAAAAAACGCAGCGAGATAACTAGAGATCTAGGAAAGCAATGTGTTATTTATCAGATACTTTTTCAGTATCTTTCTTGTGATGGTCAGAAATGTAATTGGTAAAAGTGGCTCGATTCCCGTCGAAGCCAATAGTGTCTTCTGTTATCAGGTTTGGATCAAAAGACTCTCCTGTGGGTCGAATGCCAGTAATGACATCTGGGTTGAAAATAGTGGGGGTTAGCATTCCTAGAGGGAATTGGAAGTTGTTGTGTTTGTTGTCCCTAGAAGTATAAGGAGGTGAGCAGCATGGTTTGGCAGTATCCAGGTCCATATTTCGACAGCTGAATCATGTCGAAAATTTCCGTTTCTTTCAAAAAATCAGCTTTCTTCTTTTCTATTTTTATCAGCCAAGATAGAGAGTTCTCAGGATATTTTGATAAAGGGAAAGAGCGAAATGCTCTAAGAGCATTGCTCAAATAATCTAAGTTAATGGTGTTTTCTTCAGGCTAAGTCGAAGACGTTGCTTGGGTATTAGTTCCCTTACGTGGTTTAGGGGTTTTGATTTCAGTAGCAGATTTAGATTTTCTCCTACTTGCTATGAGTTTATACCTATGATAGGTTGGGAAGAAGTCTCTAAGTTTTACAGCATCTGTATCAACTTCTGGTAAAGGACCAGGAAGAGCATGTATTTTTCCAGAAATTGAAATGGGAATAAGTACCTGAGATTGATAGATTCACCTTTTTTTCTCCCTCAAGGGGAGGTTCTGGAATGTATTGTTGATTACCTATAGTTTGAGAGCCGAAGATTGTGTGAATAGGACGGAGAACTGGTTGTTTCTTAGCATCTTTAACAAGAACTGGTGTTTTCTTGGATGACATTGATGATTAAAGTTGAAAGTACTTTGAGTTTGTTGAGGTTTGATTGTGAGAAGATGAACAATTGCTCTTACGTTTGAAAGGGAGAAGAAAGCTCAGAAAGGTGAAAAAAGTGAAAAAAGGAATGAGGTAAAGTATTTATATTGGAAAAGAAAGACACTTTAGTTCAACTATTATGAGTAGTGGTTACGATCGTGGGGCACGTGTTGACCCGTTATGGTGTGATAAGACGGTTGCAGGTGGAAGCCCACAACTTTCAAGTAAAAAGGGGTGTGATGATTGCTTTTTTGGGTTTTTGCACGTCTTGATTAGACTTCTGAAGCGGCGTGGTCATGATGACCATGACGTCACAGCAGTAAAGGTGCAGTGGTGTCGAAAAATCTTCAAAAATGTCTTTTTCTCTTTTACAATCGAAAATGATATTTTTGGGGGGCAATTTGTTGGCTGCGATTTCAACACTCATTAATGTTGAAAGTAAGTTGGGAGGTTTAAAGTCATATTCTGAAGAAGAGCATGATGATTTCAACAGTAACCAATAACAGGGACGTTTCGACGAGTATGAAGATTGGAAATGGGTTGTTGGAGTTTGAAGTATTATTCTGAGAAAGAATGTTGTTTTCGACAAGGGAGTATTTTTGGAACCTGGTCGAAGAGATTTGTGTATGGAGGACGCTATGGTCTTGGACTTAGAAATATTTTGCCTAGATTGGAGTTTGACGACGTTCATTAGAAGAAGCGTTTTGACGGGTGTATTTCAAATAAGGCTAATAACTACCTTTTGGCTTTATCTGTTTCTTAAGACACATGGATGATTTTGAGGCAACGAAATGCATGTAGATTGAAACGTGGCTTTTTCTGGCGAGAAGACTGTTAGATGACAATTATTTTCGATTTAGTATAAATAGGACACTTAGCATTTAGAATAAGGGTGTTCAAAAATTGTACAAAAATTCTACATTTTACTCCCAGTACCTGCGTGTGAGAAAATAGTGCTTTTTAGTGAATGTACGTTTGAATACCATTCCTTGTAATCAAATTCATTTATATTCCAAGTCCTTTAATTTTACTTGCAATTTATTTTCAGTTTCTACATTCATTACTTGTCATTTATCTTTAAGCAATTTACCTTATTGCAATCTACATTTTCTTTCTTACTTAAAAGAAATCACAACGTTCTCTTAATAACTTTGGAGAATATTTGAATAACATTGTATAAATGTTCATGATCATTAAAACCAAAAACTAAATAACAACACATGTCCTAGGATCAATCTAGTCGATCCTGTAAGTGACCAAAGATTAAATAACTTTGGAGAACTAGCGGTTGTTTTCCATTTTTGATGGTAAACAGCTAGAAGGGCATATTGGGCATTTAGAAAAAATATTGAAACCCTATAGTAGCGGCGCCACCTTCAGAAACCTCTCTCTAAAAAAAATTTCAAAACTCATTGATTGCAAAACATAGAAAATGAGCAAGAAGAGAAAACGTAGGTGGTGAGTTTCTTTCTTTTTATTGTCTATCCATGTTGTTGTTGTCTCATTTGGAACACCACTCCTATTCAAAAACATATCCTCATGAATCACTTCTTAGAACCTCTAAACACACTCCATCCATCAACATATTATCACTCTCACAATCAAACTTGCAAAACCACCAACCTTCATACAATATATATCAACTCCTTCTTTTTTTCATTTTGAACTTCATAAATTCAACATTTCAGAATACCAAACCATACCCTCCACCAAAGAAAAATGGGACCAACTTCACAAAAAAGGAAAAATGTGAATCTCCTTCTTTACTAAAGCTCGAGCCTACAACATTGATTTCACTCTTCTTTTCTATTCAAACAGTGAAATCTCACCATAAAAAAAAACTCACCATATGACCTTCTTTCAACAAAGAAAATTAAAAGAAAATAAAGAAAAGGCAAAAAGCTTCCATCTCTTTTTTCACGTTACAGGACCAATCTCGACCATCATAAGCCTTTCCGTCGACCATGGTTTTAAATTGCGAATGCGGTTGTAGTTGCGGCTATTGCGGCTGTTACAATGCGGATTATGGTCGTTGCGGTGTGAATTTATTTCTATCAACATAAAATAATATACTTTATTATATGTATTAGATTTCACATTTTATCTATTGGTGCGGGCTGATGCGGGCAAATGCAGTCGTTGCGGTGTTATGATGCGGCCGTTGCAACGTTATGATGCGATTTTTAATGTGATTTACAATCACACCGCAATTGTGGCCTGATGCGGGCGGACACTACCGCAACTGCAATATTGCGATCGCATCAGGTGATGTGGTCCGCAATTTAAAACCATGCCGTCGACCACCACTCACAGCCTCAAACCCATCGCTGCAACACCCTCCTTCACTTGCTCTATTCACTCACGTATGACCTATATCTTCATTCGTACTCACTCCGACTGTTTGCTGCCACGCACACACCAACACGGCCACGACATTATCTTCCACATAACTCTCCAACCTTTAACCTGAACACAAAACAAATTTGAAACCTCCATGTAAACTACCCAACAACAAGTACAAACCTCACACTACATAACCCCTCTTCATCACTTAAACAACCAATCCAAACAACTTTCTGCTACTTCAAATTAGGGGTGGCAAAATGGATGGATTGGATGGATATGGATTGGATGGTTAATGGATGGATCAAAACAATCCATTAGTCCATTAACAATCCACTAAAATTTTCTTAAAATTATCCAATCCGATCCATCCGTTTAGAATAAAATCCATCTAATCCATCCATTAACATATTTTTAATGGATGGATATCCATCCATCCAATTTTTTTTTTATTTTAAAAAAAAAAATCAGTTTTTTTATCCGGTAAAAAAAGTCGGTTTTTTTTCGGGAAAAAAATCGTTTTATTTCGGAAAAAAACGTCGATTTTTCTGTCGTAAAAAAGTCGGTTTTTTTTACGAAAAAAAAATCGGTTTTTTTTTTCGGGAAAAATAGTCAGTTTTTGTTTTCGCAAAAAAAATTTGGTTTTTTTTTCAGAAAAAAAGTCGGTTTTTTTTTTTGGAAAAAACGTCGGTTTTTCTTTTGAAAAAAAAATCGGTTTTTTTTTTCAAAAAAATAAAATCGGTTTTTTTTCGAAAAAAACGTCGGTTTTTCTTTCGCAAAAAAGTCGGTTTTTTTTCGAAAAAGTAAGTCGATTTTTTTCGGAAAAAAAGTTGATTTTTTTTCAAAAAAAAGACGGTTTTTTCGGAAAAAAAGTCGGTTTTTTTTTTCGAAAAAAAAGTAGGTTTTTTTTTTCGGGAAAAATAATCGATTTTTGTTTTCGGAAAAAAATGTCGGTTTTTTTTCCGGAAAAAAAGTCGGTTTTTTTATTCAGAAAAAAAATCGGTTTTTTTCGGAAAAAAAAGTCAGTTTTTTTTAGAAAAAAATTTGGTTTTTTTTTTAAAAAAAATTAATTCTTTTTAAAAAAAAATCCATTTTTAATTATTTTTTAAAAAATAAATCTAACAAAGATAAAAATAATCCATTGAATCTTTAAAATATGTTGGATGGATTGAACCAATCAATGCATATAAATGGATAGATTTAATCCAATTCATTAACTTACTTTTTATGTGGTGGATGGATTTGATGGATTTTTTGGTGGATAGATTAGATAGATTTTGCCTTAATGGATCCAATTGCCACCTCTACTTCAAATACACATCCTCAAACACCTTCACATCTCAAAAGTACACATCAAAAAACACTACTTGTCACTCTTGTCTTGCTTGCTCTTCTTAATTACTAACCTCACTTAAACACACTACCTCCCTCACATTTCCAGCACAAAAAACTCCATTTTGGTGCCACAAGTAAAACCACCGTCCTCCTTCCACTCTCTTTTTTCCTCCGATCCACAACAATAGTGACAACCAGCTAGCTTGGCCTTCAGCTCCAACAACAACAACTCATTTGCAAATCTCAGCTCAGAAGCAACAATAACAAGCTAAGGTGATTGTAGCTAGCAGCCGTAGTGCTTCGGTAATAGTTTCGAGTTTTCACGCGTATCTGCTATTGTGCTGTTGTGTTGCTACTCGGGTTTCGTTACGGTTTTGATTAAGGTGCGTTGTTGGCTGCTATTGTTTTCGGTTTATATGGTTTGCTAAGCATGTTTTCATTTTTGTGTTACGACTCGAGTTTTGGTTGGTTTTCTTTTTTGATTATGTTGGTGTTCGTTTGTGGTTGTTGTTGTGTTTTCGCATTTTCGGTAACGTGTCGGTTTGACCAGTTTTTCTCTTTGCATATTATTTCTATTTTGTTAAAACAATCTTTACATTTCATGTTAGTGCTATTCATATTTGACTCTTGTGTGCTATGAGGAGAAGAAGAACAGTTATATGCAAAACTACGTTGGTACTGCCATTTTCGATGGTAAACAGCTAGAAGGGCATATTGGGCATTTAGAAAAAATATTGAAACCCTATAGTAGCGGCGCCACCTTCAGAAACCTCTCTCTAAAAAAAATTTCAAAACTCATTGATTGCAAAACATAGAAAATGAGCAAGAAGAGAAAACGTAGGTGGTGAGTTTCTTTCTTTTTATTGTCTATCCATGTTGTTGTTGTCTCATTTGGAACACCACTCCTATTCAAAAACATATCCTCATGAATCACTTCTTAGAACCTCTAAACACACTCCATCCATCAACATATTATCACTCTCACAATCAAACTTGCAAAACCACCAACCTTCATACAATATATATCAACTCCTTCTTTTTTTCATTTTGAACTTCATAAATTCAACATTTCAGAATACCAAACCATACCCTCCACCAAAGAAAAATGGGACCAACTTCACAAAAAAGGAAAAATGTGAATCTCCTTCTTTACTAAAGCTCGAGCCTACAACATTGATTTCACTCTTCTTTTCTATTCAAACAGTGAAATCTCACCATAAAAAAAAACTCACCATATGACCTTCTTTCAACAAAGAAAATTAAAAGAAAATAAAGAAAAGGCAAAAAGCTTCCATCTCTTTTTTCACGTTACAGGACCAATCTCGACCATCATAAGCCTTTCCGTCGACCATGGTTTTAAATTGCGAATGCGGTTGTAGTTGCGGCTATTGCGGCTGTTACAATGCGGATTATGGTCGTTGCGGTGTGAATTTATTTCTATCAACATAAAATAATATACTTTATTATATGTATTAGATTTCACATTTTATCTATTGGTGCGGGCTGATGCGGGCAAATGCAGTCGTTGCGGTGTTATGATGCGGCCGTTGCAACGTTATGATGCGATTTTTAATGTGATTTACAATCACACCGCAATTGTGGCCTGATGCGGGCGGACACTACCGCAACTGCAATATTGCGATCGCATCAGGTGATGTGGTCCGCAATTTAAAACCATGCCGTCGACCACCACTCACAGCCTCAAACCCATCGCTGCAACACCCTCCTTCACTTGCTCTATTCACTCACGTATGACCTATATCTTCATTCGTACTCACTCCGACTGTTTGCTGCCACGCACACACCAACACGGCCACGACATTATCTTCCACATAACTCTCCAACCTTTAACCTGAACACAAAACAAATTTGAAACCTCCATGTAAACTACCCAACAACAAGTACAAACCTCACACTACATAACCCCTCTTCATCACTTAAACAACCAATCCAAACAACTTTCTGCTACTTCAAATTAGGGGTGGCAAAATGGATGGATTGGATGGATATGGATTGGATGGTTAATGGATGGATCAAAACAATCCATTAGTCCGTTAACAATCCACTAAAATTTTCTTAAAATTATCCAATCCGATCCATCCGTTTAGAATAAAATCCATCTAATCCATCCATTAACATATTTTTAATGGATGGATATCCATCCATCCAATTTTTTTTTTATTTTAAAAAAAAAACAGTTTTTTTATTCGGTAAAAAAAGTCGGTTTTTTTTCGGGAAAAAAATCGTTTTATTTCGGAAAAAAACGTCGATTTTTCTGTCGTAAAAAAGTCGGTTTTTTTTACGAAAAAAAATCGGTTTTTTTTCTAAAAAAAACCGATTTTTTCCGAAAAAAAGTCGGTTTTTTTTTCGGGAAAAATAGTCAGTTTTTGTTTTCGCAAAAAAAATTTGGTTTTTTTTTTCAGAAAAAAAGTCGGTTTTTTTTTTGGAAAAAACGTCGGTTTTTCTTTTGAAAAAAAAATCGGTTTTTTTTTTCAAAAAAATAAAATCGGTTTTTTTTCGAAAAAAACGTCGGTTTTTCTTTCGCAAAAAAGTCGGTTTTTTTCGAAAAAGTAAGTCGATTTTTTTCGGAAAAAAAGTTGATTTTTTTTCAAAAAAAAGACGGTTTTTTCGGAAAAAAAGTCGGTTTTTTTTTTTTCGAAAAAAAAGTAGGTTTTTTTTTTCGGGAAAAATAATCGATTTTTGTTTTCGGAAAAAAAAGTCGGTTTTTTTTCCGGAAAAAAAGTCGGTTTTTTTATTCAGAAAAAAAATCGGTTTTTTTCGGAAAAAAAAGTCAGTTTTTTTTGAAAAAAATTTGGTTTTTTTTTTGAAAAAAATTAATTCTTTTTAAAAAAAAATCCATTTTTAATTATTTTTTAAAAAATAAATCTAACAAAGATAAAAATAATCCATTGAATCTTTAAAATATGTTGGATGGATTGAACCCATCAATGCATATAAATGGATAGATTTAATCCAATTCATTAACTTACTTTTTATGTGGTGGATGGATTTGATGGATTTTTTGGTGGATAGATTAGATAGATTTTGCCTTAATGGATCCAATTGCCACCTCTACTTCAAATACACATCCTCAAACACCTTCACATCTCAAAAGTACACATCAAAAAACACTACTTGTCACTCTTGTCTTGCTTGCTCTTCTTAATTACTAACCTCACTTAAACACACTACCTCCCTCACATTTCCAGCACAAAAAACTCCATTTTGGTGCCACAAGTAAAACCACCGTCCTCCTTCCACTCTCTTTTTTCCTCCGATCCACAACAATAGTGACAACCAGCTAGCTTGGCCTTCAGCTCCAACAACAACAACTCATTTGCAAATCTCAGCTCAGAAGCAACAATAACAAGCTAAGGTGATTGTAGCTAGCAGCCGTAGTGCTTCGGTAATAGTTTCGAGTTTTCACGCGTATCTGCTATTGTGCTGTTGTGTTGCTACTCGGGTTTCGTTACGGTTTTGATTAAGGTGCGTTGTTGGCTGCTATTGTTTTCGGTTTATATGGTTTGCTAAGCATGTTTTCATTTTTGTGTTACGACTCGAGTTTTGGTTGGTTTTCTTTTCTGATTATGTTGGTGTTCGTTTGTGGTTGTTGTTGTGTTTTCGCATTTTCGGTAACGTGTCGGTTTGACCAGTTTTTCTCTTTGCATATTATTTCTATTTTGTTAAAACAATCTTTACATTTCATGTTAGTGCTATTCATATTTGACTCTTGTGTGCTATGAGGAGAAGAAGAACAGTTATATGCAAAACTACGTTGGTACTGCCATTTTCGATGGTAAACAGCTAGAAGGGCATATTGGGCATTTAGAAAAAATATTGAAACCCTATAGTAGCGGCGCCACCTTCAGAAACCTCTCTCTAAAAAAAATTTCAAAACTCATTGATTGCAAAACATAGAAAATGAGCAAGAAGAGAAAACGTAGGTGGTGAGTTTCTTTCTTTTTATTGTCTATCCATGTTGTTGTTGTCTCATTTGGAACACCACTCCTATTCAAAAACATATCCTCATGAATCACTTCTTAGAACCTCTAAACACACTCCATCCATCAACATATTATCACTCTCACAATCAAACTTGCAAAACCACCAACCTTCATACAATATATATCAACTCCTTCTTTTTTTCATTTTGAACTTCATAAATTCAACATTTCAGAATACCAAACCATACCCTCCACCAAAGAAAAATGGGACCAACTTCACAAAAAAGGAAAAATGTGAATCTCCTTCTTTACTAAAGCTCGAGCCTACAACATTGATTTCACTCTTCTTTTCTATTCAAACAGTGAAATCTCACCATAAAAAAAAACTCACCATATGACCTTCTTTCAACAAAGAAAATTAAAAGAAAATAAAGAAAAGGCAAAAAGCTTCCATCTCTTTTTTCACGTTACAGGACCAATCTCGACCATCATAAGCCTTTCCGTCGACCATGGTTTTAAATTGCGAATGCGGTTGTAGTTGCGGCTATTGCGGCTGTTACAATGCGGATTATGGTCGTTGCGGTGTGAATTTATTTCTATCAACATAAAATAATATACTTTATTATATGTATTAGATTTCACATTTTATCTATTGGTGCGGGCTGATGCGGGCAAATGCAGTCGTTGCGGTGTTATGATGCGGCCGTTGCAACGTTATGATGCGATTTTTAATGTGATTTACAATCACACCGCAATTGTGGCCTGATGCGGGCGGACACTACCGCAACTGCAATATTGCGATCGCATCAGGTGATGTGGTCCGCAATTTAAAACCATGCCGTCGACCACCACTCACAGCCTCAAACCCATCGCTGCAACACCCTCCTTCACTTGCTCTATTCACTCACGTATGACCTATATCTTCATTCGTACTCACTCCGACTGTTTGCTGCCACGCACACACCAACACGGCCACGACATTATCTTCCACATAACTCTCCAACCTTTAACCTGAACACAAAACAAATTTGAAACCTCCATGTAAACTACCCAACAACAAGTACAAACCTCACACTACATAACCCCTCTTCATCACTTAAACAACCAATCCAAACAACTTTCTGCTACTTCAAATTAGGGGTGGCAAAATGGATGGATTGGATGGATATGGATTGGATGGTTAATGGATGGATCAAAACAATCCATTAGTCCATTAACAATCCACTAAAATTTTCTTAAAATTATCCAATCCGATCCATCCGTTTAGAATAAAATCCATCTAATCCATCCATTAACATATTTTTAATGGATGGATATCCATCCATCCAATTTTTTTTTTATTTTAAAAAAAAAAACAGTTTTTTTATTCGGTAAAAAAAGTCGGTTTTTTTCGGGAAAAAAATCGTTTTATTTTGGAAAAAAACGTCGATTTTTCTGTCGTAAAAAAGTCGGTTTTTTTTACGAAAAAAATCGGTTTTTTTTCTAAAAAAAACCGATTTTTTCCGAAAAAAAGTCGGTTTTTTTTTCGGGAAAAATAGTCAGTTTTTGTTTTCGCAAAAAAAATTTGGTTTTTTTTTCAGAAAAAAAGTCGGTTTTTTTTTTGGAAAAAACGTCGGTTTTTCTTTTGAAAAAAAAATCGGTTTTTTTTTCAAAAAAATAAAATCGGTTTTTTTTCGAAAAAAACGTCAGTTTTTCTTTCGCAAAAAAGTCGGTTTTTTTCGAAAATGTAAGTCGATTTTTTTCGGAAAAAAAGTTGATTTTTTTTCAAAAAAAAGACGGTTTTTTCGGAAAAAAAGTCGGTTTTTTTTTTTCGAAAAAAAAGTAGGTTTTTTTTTTCGGGAAAAATAATCGATTTTTGTTTTCGGAAAAAAAAGTCGGTTTTTTTTTCCGGAAAAAAAGTCGGTTTTTTTATTCAGAAAAAAAATCGGTTTTTTTCGGAAAAAAAAGTCAGTTTTTTTTAGAAAAAAATTTGGTTTTTTTTTTGAAAAAAATTAATTCTTTTTAAAAAAAAATCCATTTTTAATTATTTTTTAAAAAATAAATCTAACAAAGATAAAAATAATCCATTGAATCTTTAAAATATGTTGGATGGATTGAACCAATCAATGCATATAAATGGATAGATTTAATCCAATTCATTAACTTACTTTTTATGTGGTGGATGGATTGGATGGATTTTTTGGTGGATAGATTAGATAGATTTTGCCTTAATGGATCCAATTGCCACCTCTACTTCAAATACACATCCTCAAACACCTTCACATCTCAAAAGTACACATCAAAAAACACTACTTGTCACTCTTGTCTTGCTTGCTCTTCTTAATTACTAACCTCACTTAAACACACTACCTCCCTCACATTTCCAGCACAAAAAACTCCATTTTGGTGCCACAAGTAAAACCACCGTCCTCCTTCCACTCTCTTTTTTCCTCCGATCCACAACAATAGTGACAACCAGCTAGCTTGGCCTTCAGCTCCAACAACAACAACTCATTTGCAAATCTCAGCTCAGAAGCAACAATAACAAGCTAAGGTGATTGTAGCTAGCAGCCGTAGTGCTTCGGTAATAGTTTCGAGTTTTCACGCGTATCTGCTATTGTGCTGTTGTGTTGCTACTCGGGTTTCGTTACGGTTTTGATTAAGGTGCGTTGTTGGCTGCTATTGTTTTCGGTTTATATGGTTTGCTAAGCATGTTTTCATTTTTTTGTTACGACTCGAGTTTTGGTTGGTTTTCTTTTCTGATTATGTTGGTGTTCGTTTGTGGTTGTTGTTGTGTTTTCGCATTTTCGGTAACGTGTCGGTTTGACCAGTTTTTCTCTTTGCATATTATTTCTATTTTGTTAAAACAATCTTTACATTTCATGTTAGTGCTATTCATATTTGACTCTTGTGTGCTATGAGGAGAAGAAGAACAGTTATATGCAAAACTACGTTGGTACTGCCATTTTCGATGGTAAACAGCTAGAAGGGCATATTGGGCATTTAGAAAAAATATTGAAACCCTATAGTAGCGGCGCCACCTTCAGAAACCTCTCTCTAAAAAAAATTTCAAAACTCATTGATTGCAAAACATAGAAAATGAGCAAGAAGAGAAAACGTAGGTGGTGAGTTTCTTTCTTTTTATTGTCTATCCATGTTGTTGTTGTCTCATTTGGAACACCACTCCTATTCAAAAACATATCCTCATGAATCACTTCTTAGAACCTCTAAACACACTCCATCCATCAACATATTATCACTCTCACAATCAAACTTGCAAAACCACCAACCTTCATACAATATATATCAACTCCTTCTTTTTTTCATTTTGAACTTCATAAATTCAACATTTCAGAATACCAAACCATACCCTCCACCAAAGAAAAATGGGACCAACTTCACAAAAAAGGAAAAATGTGAATCTCCTTCTTTACTAAAGCTCGAGCCTACAACATTGATTTCACTCTTCTTTTCTATTCAAACAGTGAAATCTCACCATAAAAAAAAACTCACCATATGACCTTCTTTCAACAAAGAAAATTAAAAGAAAATAAAGAAAAGGCAAAAAGCTTCCATCTCTTTTTTCACGTTACAGGACCAATCTCGACCATCATAAGCCTTTCCGTCGACCATGGTTTTAAATTGCGAATGCGGTTGTAGTTGCGGCTATTGCGGCTGTTACAATGCGGATTATGGTCGTTGCGGTGTGAATTTATTTCTATCAACATAAAATAATATACTTTATTATATGTATTAGATTTCACATTTTATCTATTGGTGCGGGCTGATGCGGGCAAATGCAGTCGTTGCGGTGTTATGATGCGGCCGTTGCAACGTTATGATGCGATTTTTAATGTGATTTACAATCACACCGCAATTGTGGCCTGATGCGGGCGGACACTACCGCAACTGCAATATTGCGATCGCATCAGGTGATGTGGTCCGCAATTTAAAACCATGCCGTCGACCACCACTCACAGCCTCAAACCCATCGCTGCAACACCCTCCTTCACTTGCTCTATTCACTCACGTATGACCTATATCTTCATTCGTACTCACTCCGACTGTTTGCTGCCACGCACACACCAACACGGCCACGACATTATCTTCCACATAACTCTCCAACCTTTAACCTGAACACAAAACAAATTTGAAACCTCCATGTAAACTACCCAACAACAAGTACAAACCTCACACTACATAACCCCTCTTCATCACTTAAACAACCAATCCAAACAACTTTCTGCTACTTCAAATTAGGGGTGGCAAAATGGATGGATTGGATGGATATGGATTGGATGGTTAATGGATGGATCAAAACAATCCATTAGTCCATTAACAATCCACTAAAATTTTCTTAAAATTATCCAATCCGATCCATCCGTTTAGAATAAAATCCATCTAATCCATCCATTAACATATTTTTAATGGATGGATATCCATCCATCCAATTTTTTTTTTATTTTAAAAAAAAAACAGTTTTTTTATTCGGTAAAAAAAGTCGGTTTTTTTTCGGGAAAAAAATCGTTTTATTTCGAAAAAAAACGTCGATTTTTCTGTCGTAAAAAAGTCGGTTTTTTTTACGAAAAAAATCGGTTTTTTTTCTAAAAAAAACCGATTTTTTCCGAAAAAAAGTCGGTTTTTTTTTCGGGAAAAATAGTCAGTTTTTGTTTTCGCAAAAAAAATTTGGTTTTTTTTTCAGAAAAAAAGTCGGTTTTTTTTTTGGAAAAAACGTCGGTTTTTCTTTTGAAAAAAAAATCGGTTTTTTTTTCAAAAAAATAAAATCGGTTTTTTTTCGAAAAAAACGTCAGTTTTTCTTTCGCAAAAAAGTCGGTTTTTTTCGAAAAAGTAAGTCGATTTTTTTCGGAAAAAAAGTTGATTTTTTTTCAAAAAAAAGACGGTTTTTTCGGAAAAAAAGTCGGTTTTTTTTTTTCGAAAAAAAAGTAGGTTTTTTTTTTCGGGAAAAATAATCGATTTTTGTTTTCGGAAAAAAAAGTCGGTTTTTTTTCCGGAAAAAAAGTCGGTTTTTTTATTCAGAAAAAAAATCGGTTTTTTTCGGAAAAAAAAGTCAGTTTTTTTTAGAAAAAAATTTGGTTTTTTTTTGAAAAAAATTAATTCTTTTTAAAAAAAAATCCATTTTTAATTATTTTTTAAAAAATAAATCTAACAAAGATAAAAATAATCCATTGAATCTTTAAAATATGTTGGATGGATTGAACCAATCAATGCATATAAATGGATAGATTTAATCCAATTCATTAACTTACTTTTTATGTGGTGGATGGATTGGATGGATTTTTTGGTGGATAGATTAGATAGATTTTGCCTTAATGGATCCAATTGCCACCTCTACTTCAAATACACATCCTCAAACACCTTCACATCTCAAAAGTACACATCAAAAAACACTACTTGTCACTCTTGTCTTGCTTGCTCTTCTTAATTACTAACCTCACTTAAACACACTACCTCCCTCACATTTCCAGCACAAAAAACTCCATTTTGGTGCCACAAGTAAAACCACCGTCCTCCTTCCACTCTCTTTTTTCCTCCGATCCACAACAATATTGACAACCAGCTAGCTTGGCCTTCAGCTCCAACAACAACAACTCATTTGCAAATCTCAGCTCAGAAGCAACAATAACAAGCTAAGGTGATTGTAGCTAGCAGCCGTAGTGCTTCGGTAATAGTTTCGAGTTTTCACGCGTATCTGCTATTGTGCTGTTGTGTTGCTACTCGGGTTTCGTTACGGTTTTGATTAAGGTGCGTTGTTGGCTGCTATTGTTTTCGGTTTATATGGTTTGCTAAGCATGTTTTCATTTTTTTGTTACGACTCGAGTTTTGGTTGGTTTTCTTTTCTGATTATGTTGGTGTTCGTTTGTGGTTGTTGTTGTGTTTTCGCATTTTCGGTAACGTGTCGGTTTGACCAGTTTTTCTCTTTGCATATTATTTCTATTTTGTTAAAACAATCTTTACATTTCATGTTAGTGCTATTCATATTTGACTCTTGTGTGCTATGAGGAGAAGAAGAACAGTTATATGCAAAACTACGTTGGTACTGCCATTTTCGATGGTAAACAGCTAGAAGGGCATATTGGGCATTTAGAAAAAATATTGAAACCCTATAGTAGCGGCGCCACCTTCAGAAACCTCTCTCTAAAAAAAATTTCAAAACTCATTGATTGCAAAACATAGAAAATGAGCAAGAAGAGAAAACGTAGGTGGTGAGTTTCTTTCTTTTTATTGTCTATCCATGTTGTTGTTGTCTCATTTGGAACACCACTCCTATTCAAAAACATATCCTCATGAATCACTTCTTAGAACCTCTAAACACACTCCATCCATCAACATATTATCACTCTCACAATCAAACTTGCAAAACCACCAACCTTCATACAATATATATCAACTCCTTCTTTTTTTCATTTTGAACTTCATAAATTCAACATTTCAGAATACCAAACCATACCCTCCACCAAAGAAAAATGGGACCAACTTCACAAAAAAGGAAAAATGTGAATCTCCTTCTTTACTAAAGCTCGAGCCTACAACATTGATTTCACTCTTCTTTTCTATTCAAACAGTGAAATCTCACCATAAAAAAAACTCACCATATGACCTTCTTTCAACAAAGAAAATTAAAAGAAAATAAAGAAAAGGCAAAAAGCTTCCATCTCTTTTTTCACGTTACAGGACCAATCTCGACCATCATAAGCCTTTCCGTCGACCATGGTTTTAAATTGCGAATGCGGTTGTAGTTGCGGCTATTGCGGCTGTTACAATGCAGATTACGGTCGTTGCGGTGTGAATTTATTTCTATCAACATAAAATAATATACTTTATTATATGTATTAGATTTCACATTTTATCTATTGGTGCGGGCTGATGCGGGCAAATGCAGTCGTTGCGGTGTTATGATGCGGCCGTTGCAACGTTATGATGCGATTTTTAATGTGATTTACAATCACACCGCAATTGTGGCCTGATGCGGGCGGACACTACCGCAACTGCAATATTGCGATCGCATCAGGTGATGTGATCCGCAATTTAAAACCATGCCGTCGACCACCACTCACAGCCTCAAACCCATCGCTGCAACACCCTCCTTCACTTGCTCTATTCACTCACGTATGACCTATATCTTCATTCGTACTCACTCCGACTGTTTGCTGCCACGCACACACCAACACGGCCACGACATTATCTTCCACATAACTCTCCAACCTTTAACCTGAACACAAAACAAATTTGAAACCTCCATGTAAACTACCCAACAACAAGTACAAACCTCACACTACATAACCCCTCTTCATCACTTAAACAACCAATCCAAACAACTTTTTGCTACTTCAAATTAGGGGTGGCAAAATGGATGGATTGGATGGATATGGATTGGATGGTTAATGGATGGATCAAAACAATCCATTAGTCCATTAACAATCCACTAAAATTTTCTTAAAATTATTCAATCCGATCCATCCGTTAAGAATAAAATCCATCTAATCCATCCATTAACATATTTTTAATGGATGGATATCCATCCATCCAATTTGTTTTTTATTTTAAAAAAAAAATCAGTTTTTTTATTCGGTAAAAAAAGTCGGTTTTTTTTCGGGAAAAAAATCGTTTTATTTCGGGAAAAAACGTCGATTTTTCTGTCGTAAAAAAGTCGGTTTTTTTTAAGAAAAAAAATTGGTTTTTTTTCTGAAAAAAATCGGTTTTTTCGGAAAAAAAAATCGGTTTATTTTCTGAAAAAAAACCGATTTTTTCCGAAAAAAAGTCGGTTTTTTTTTTGGAAAAAACGTCGGTTTTTCTTTTGAAAAAAAAATCGGTTTTTTTTTTCGAAAAAATAAAGTCGGTTTTTTTTTTAAAAAGTAAGTCGATTTTTTTCGGAAAAAAAGTTGATTTTTTTACAAAAAAAAGACGGTTTTTTCGGAAAAAAAGTCGGTTTTTTTTTTCGAAAAAAAAGTCGATTTTTTTCGAAAAAAAAGTAGGTTTTTTTTTCGGGAAAAATAATCTATTTTTGTTTTCGGAAAAAAAGTCGGTTTTTTTTTTTGGAAAAAAAGTCGGTTTTTTTATTCAGAAAAAAAATCGGTTTTTTTCGGAAAAAAAAGTCAGTTTTTTTTAGAAAAAAATTTGGTTTTTTTTTTGAAAAAAATTAATTCTTTTTTAAAAAAAAAATCCATTTTTAATTATTTTTTAAAAAATAAATCTAACAAAGATAAAAATAATCCATTGAATCTTTAAAATATGTTGGATGGATTGAACCAATCAATGCATATAAATGGATAGATTTAATCCAATTCATTAACTTACTTTTTATGTGGTGGATGGATTGTATGGATTTTTTGGTGGATAGATTAGATAGATTTTGCCTTAATGGATCCAATTGCCACCTCTACTTCAAATACACATCCTCAAACACCTTCACATCTCAAAAGTACACATCAAAAAACACTACTTGTCACTCTTGTCTTGCTTGCTCTTCTTAATTACTAACCTCACTTAAACACACTACCTCCCTCACATTTCCAGCACAAAAAACTCCATTTTGGTGCCACAAGTAAAACCATCGTCCTCCTTCCACTCTCTTTTTTCCTCCGATCCACAACAATAGTGACAACCAGCTAGCTTGGCCTTCAGCTCCAACAACAACAACTCATTTGCAAATCTCAGCTCAGAAGCAACAATAACAAGCTAAGGTGATTGTAGCTAGCAGACGTAGTGCTTCGGTAATAGTTTCGAGTTTTCACGCGTATCTGCTATTGTGCTGTTGTGTTGCTACTCGGGTTTCGTTACGGTTTTGATTAAGGTGCGTTGTTGGCTGCTATTGTTTTCGGTTTATATGGTTTGCTAAGCATGTTTTCATTTTTGTGTTACGACTCGAGTTTTGGTTGGTTTTCTTTTCTGATTATGTTGGCGTTCGTTTGTGGTTGTTGTTGTGTTTTCGCATTTTCGGCAACGTGTCGGTTTGACCAGTTTTTCTCTTTGCATATTATTTCTATTTTGTTAGAGCATCTTTAGTGGGAGTATGTTAAGTGGGTAAACTAAGATATTTTTTGTGGGCCCAAAGTGATTTGTAGGATTTAAAAAATTTATAGTTGATTTGAGTTGTTTTTACTTTAATGATGGTTGCTTATAAAAAACCAAAACTTGACCCCACATTTTATATTTTTTAATTATAATTATTTTTTATTGAAGTTACCATTAATTTAATTATTTTAATTAAAATGCATAAAATATTCATTATTTAAAAAAAATCTTAATTATTAAAGTTGGAAAAACTACTTTAATAAATTTTATCTAAAAAAAATTTAAATAATAAAAAAAAAATTATAAAATTAAAAGTAATATAAATTTCACAACAATAATACACTAAAATAATTACATTTTCATAGGAATATAAAATAATACATGACAATAAATAACAAATTACATTTTAACAGCAATACAAAATAAGATAAAAACTAACTTTCGTTATTATCATGACCAAATCTCTCCCAAATATGCTCCACCAAGTCTTCTTGAAGTTGACGATGATTTTGCCTTTGATGAACATGTGCTATCCTTTCAAACAATGTTGTCAAATTTGGATCAGGACCAGTAGATACTTCAGTTGTGGTGAAATTATTATCAACGTGGTCGTAATCAAAATTACCAGCATATGTGTCTCGCTCATCTTCGACAATCATGTTATGCAATATAATACATGCTAACATTATGTGTTTCATTGTATTCACATGCCAAGCACGTGCTGGACCACGTATAATAGCGAATCGGGCTTGAAGCACTCCAAATGCCCGTTCAACATCCTTCCGTGCTGATTCTTGTCGTTGGGCAAATAACTTTCTCTTTTCTCCTTGCGGCATAGGGATGGTCTTGACAAATGTTTCCCACTCAGGATAAATGCCATCCGCTAGGTAGTACCCCATATGATATGTTGTTCGATTCAGCGAGTATTGCACTGCAGGAGCTTTTCCATTCAAAACATCATTAAACACATCAGACGTGTTTAACACATTAATGTCGTTGTTAGAACCCGCCGTTCCAAAATATGCATGCCAAATCCACAAGTCTTGAGATACCACAGCTTCAAGCATGATTGTGGGTTTACCGTGATCACCTCTAGAAAATTGACCTTTCCATGCGACAGGACAATTTTCCATTCCCAATGCATACAATCAATTGAACCCAACATACCTGGAAAGCCGCGTGCAGCGTTAATTTGTAGTAGGCGTGCAATGTCTTCATTGTTTGGCCTTCTCATGTATTGAGCACCAAATATTGTACACACGCCTATTACAAACCTGTCTAAGCACTCCAATGTCGTGCTTTCTCCAATTCGAACATAGTCATCCACACTATCAGCTGGTGATCCATATGCTAGAATACGAAGAGCAGCGGTGCACTTCTGCAATGGTGAAAGACCCATTCTACCCACCGCATCAGTCCTTCTTTGAAAGTACTCATCATGATTTCCAAGGGCTTCAACAATGCGAAGGAACACATGTTTTCGCATACGGAACCTTCGTTTGAATTGTTCATCCGTGTATACAGGATTTTCAGAGAAGTAATCATTGAACAATCGATTATGCCCTTCTTCACGACTTCGATCTATCACCGTTCTTCTTTTTCTATGCTTACTTGTATTGTTGGCTTGTTGTTGTGCCTCTCGTACTAACCTTATTACATCTTCCTCAGTGTTGTCGTTAAGACAATCATCTACGACTTCATTCCAGATTTTATCCCATTCAGCATTTGGATCCATGGAAGATATGATAATAATAATATAATGGGAGAACATGTGAGGTAAATATATATATATGCTATTTTTTTTACAACGGCTAGTTTTACAACGGCTAGTTTTACAACAGCTAGTTTTTTATAACGGCTAGTTTTTTTATAAAGGCTAGTTTTATAACGTCTAGTTTTTTTATAACATTCATTTAGAACAAAATTACAATAATATGAAATACATATTCAAACCTAATCAACAACAACAATAATAATAATAATAATAATAATAATAATAATACACCTAACTTCTCTTGAAGTACTTCTCCTTGATACTTTGACAAATTTCTTCATGCTCTCGGCGTTGCTCATCATCCATTGCTGATTTGTCCTTCATGAGAATTTCATACAACATGGGTATGCTCTCTGCCAACCTTGCTTCAGCTATCTTATTATAGATAGCTAATTTCTTTTCTGAGACATTTTCCATGCCAGTCAAATCCACTGTGGGTGTTATAGATGGAGATGCTTTTCCCTTGCCCTTTTCTTTTTGCCGCCTTTTGTCCTGTTGGACGGTCGATCTGAGTTGCGCTATTGTATTCTGAACAATCTATGGGATTTTCTGGATTAGATGTTGATGAATATGTCCCGGTAGAGGATACCTTTGATCTCTTTGAAGAGTTATTCATTTCTTGTCCCTTCCATTTAGGTTCATCCTTCAACAACCTCCATGCGTGCTCCATTGTAAAACGTTGATGATGTACTTGTACAAAAAGTTTACGTGCCTCATCCATGACGTCTGTCTCAGACTGTCCACTTTTCTTGTTAGCAACAGCTAGTTTGTAGTTGCCGCAAAACCATTGACAATGTTTATTCAATAGATGCCATCGAGATTTCAGTGTAGACCACTCTCTCGCTATAAGTGGTCCACGATAGTTGTTATAGCCATCTTTGATTCTACCCCAAAAACTATCTGCTTTTTGGTCAACTCCGACAACTGAATCTTTGGAAATGTTAAGCCATGTCTGAATAAGCAATTTATCTTCTTCTTCTAAGAACCTGAGACGATGTTTTTTTTGGGTTGAACGTTCTCCTTCCTCCACAAAAGTAATATTTTCTAGACCCTCCTGGGTGGAGAACACTGGATCTTGAGAATCTGTAGTGGACCCGATTGGTGATTCTGATTCAACGTTAGGAGACTCTACAACGTCGTTGGTACCCATTGAATGTGTATATTGGCGAGTGATGTTGGTTGGTGGTGGTTGAAACATAAAAGGTCGGGGATATTGAGAATTGTTGCCGGACGAGAATGGTGGTGATTGAAACATAATAGGTTGAGGATTTTGAGAACCGTCACCAATAGGGAGTGATGGTCGTGGACACATTTGAAAATTTTGAGAATTGTCACCGATAGGAGTTTGTAAATAATTATAATAAGGATTTCATTGGTTGGGATCCATTTGATAAATTAAATATGGTTGAAAATTAAGGAAGAAAAAATTAGAAGGTAAAATTGTGTGTAAAAAAATTACAAGTTACTATAGTATTTATAGGAAAGTAAATTTTTTTTATAACCGTTATACTTTTGAAAATATATATAGCCGTTGTATGTTGTTTTATAGTTATTGAGATCTTATAAATATTTTAATAATATAAATAATAATATTTTATGTTTCTAATAAAATAGTTTACGTTAACTATGTAGTTGCCGAAGACTAAAAGATAACCAATCCAATGCCATGTCATTACTATTATAATGCAAATTCTTTAAAATAAACGTTATCTATACAAAATCTATCTATTAAGAACCTGCAATAAAGATGCTCTCAAAACAATCTTTACATTTCATGTTAGTGCTATTCATATTTGACTCTTGTGTGCTATGAGGAGAAGAAGAACAGTTATATGCAAAACTACGTTAGTACTGCTATTGTTTTGTTTTGTTTGGCTTTTATCATTACCGTCATTTTTTAATATATATGTAGTAATGGGCGCTGCAAAATGACACCTAGAATGGCCTGGCGGAGATGTTGATGCTCATGATTCTTAATAGCCAGATCCCAGGTAGTATCCTAGTGTGCCCCTTTTCCCTTGCTTTCCCTTGCTTTTCCCATTTTTTCTCTTATTTTCTATTATTGTTCACCTTTATTTATTTTTTTCTATTTCCCCATTTTCTAGCTATTCTAATGAGTTTTTTTCTGATTTTTTTATGCATCCTTCTTATTTGTTACATTATCTTTGCAATTCAATTTTTATTTTATTTTTTCCACTTATTTTGCCCCGATTACGGCCGTTGCAAAAGCACATTTAATTGTGTAAAAAATGCGATACTTGTAGGATTTTTGCTTGGTTTATTTGAATCTTTTCATTGTTAAACATCGAATTTTAATCCATGGAGTCGACACTTCCCATGTCATTATTCCACCGATTATTTTATCGATAAATTGATGGTATTTCGCCGTGATATAACCCTTGCATACGACATTTCATTTGTTGTCGATACGCACAAACCGACTTCGAGCACCTTACCTAGGGTTTTGCTTGCACCTCTTGATTTCATTTTGCTTTTCATGACCTTGTGTTATGTGATTTCGATTCGCATCTTCACATCCCGATTTTAATTCGTGCACACTTCGATTTTACTTCTTTCGATTTAATTTATGAACGTGTTGTAAATATAACTTTTGTGTTGTGATTTTCTTCACATGGCTTACTCTTGGGCCTTCATACAATGAGACCATCCTTTTATGCACTTACACTCACTTATTTATGTTTGTTAATTGGGCTCGACTTAATTGTTTCATTATCTCCTATCCTCATTCGATAAAATGTACCCTCATCCCCATGAAGTGTAAAATAATTTTATCGCTTTCCTTTATTTTTTGTCATTGCATGATGAATCAAAACCCTCAAGCATACTTGATCTATATATTAAGATATACCCCAACTTTGTAAGTCGATCGCCTCGTGCATTGTCATCAACCTTAAACTAGCACAATTAGGTATTCAATTCCAATCATTTTCAAACCCTACCGCTTCGCACGCAAACTCAAACCTCGATCAACATCGAGTAGTTTTCAAATCAAACTAAAATACCTAATCATATTCAAACACAATTTCATTAAAGGTGAAAAGGGAGTTGGTCTGGGGCCTTCGATTCCTCTACTTGATTGTTTGAGTACGAGGAGCCTTCCTTACTATTCAAACAATTGTCTTCTCTAAAAATTTCTAATCCGATTCACTTCAAACTATTTTCGTAATAAATTAAATCAAACCTATTTTCCTAAACACTAAGATGAAAAAGAGAGAGTCTCGAGCCTTCGATTCGCTCTCCCGAATACTTGGATACGAGGAGCCTTCCTTGGCCATTTGAGTACTCGTCATTCGCTTAAAACACTCTAATCCTATCAAAACCCTTTCACAATTAAGGATGAAAAGGGAGAAGTCTCGAGCCTTCGATTCTTCTCTTCGATTATATGGGTACGAGGAGCCTTCCTAAGCATTCAAGTGATTGTCATCCAAACAAAACATCCAACACATTAATTCAACTTCTCTCCGCCTTGCGATCAATTTTTTTATAAAAAAGAACGATGTTTAGTCCATTCTAATGCGCATACAAACTAAACGCTTAAGCCTCCCCCCGCGAGCATGCAAGCTAATGTTTAGCCTTTATAATGCGATCTAAAAGTTTGTTCGATAAAACAAACCAACCAACCGTAGTCTCACGAACTACGAACGCTCCGATTCTTCAATTCACAATGAAGATACGTATGCACAAGGTCCCCAGTCCTTGGTGAGTACCCTAATAAAAAACCACCCATTTCTCATTAGCAAACTCTCTTGTCTTACCTTTTCGCATTATTCTCTTAGAAGAAAACAAATAACCTTAGCTAACATTCAACCAAAAATTGGACTAAGAGGTTCCCATTTAGTACAACGGACATGAGGGGTGCTAATACCTTCCCCTTGCATAATCGACTCCCGAACCTAGAATTTGGTTGCGATGACCATGTTATTTCCTTAAAGGTTTTATCGATATTTTCCTATTCCTTCATTGGAATGAATAAAGTTCGGTGGCAATCTGTTCGAACAATTTTTTTCCCGCGTCCCATCGCGAAGGATCGTATTTTTTCGAGGTACGACAATCATCTTGGTAAATCTTGGGTTACAATAGTTAGCAAATTAGATTCGATCGAGTGAAGGCTTTGAAGAGTCGTGATTCTTGCAAAGGAGTAGCGTGAGACGGTGGATCATATTAGTACTATTGAGCGACAACAATTCACAATTTGGATTTGATCGAGTGAAAGCTTTGAATAACAAAAGGTCTCGCAAAGGAGTAGCGTGAGACGCTGAATCAAATTGGCATTTTTTGTTTACTTGATCAAGTTTGATCAAGGGAAGAGAAAGTGTCAGAATCAACATCAAACATAAGGTTTATGGGGTTGGATTGCTACATTTTTCTTGTATATGCATTTTGCAAAGTAAGGTTAATTTCATTATCTCAATTTGAATTGAGAGCAGACGTACCTATAGTGAAACCGATTAGGGAACTGGCTAAACAAATCCTTGTGTACTCTCTCTCTCTCTCTCTCTCTCTCTCTCTCTCTCTCTCTCTCTCTCTCTCTCTCTCTCTCTCTCTCTCTAAATATATGTGTGTGTGTGTGTGCGCGCGCGCGCGCGTGCGTGTGCGTGTCTTAATTTTCTAATTTTAAAACCAAACAATTATATAATTTTAATTGAGTTAATGATCTTATTCATAATTCATTTTTTCCTTTTTTTACTAGCCTAATTTGTTTAGTATAAATAGGTCTTAATTTTATAATTTTTGGACATCCACAGTTTATAGAAATTATCATCCCTAAAGTTGTTACTCTTCACATCGAAGAACAACAACACTAACCCTAAATCTAAGCTTCGACCATCTCTAATATCCGAATCTTGATAAAAAAATCTCCAAAACCAAAGAAGAAAAGAAAAAGAGTCAAAGGAGGAGGAGCAACAACAGAGAAAGTGAAACTTTTCCCCCAATAACTTTCGGGTCGGTTATTTCTTGTCTTGTTAACCTTCATAATGTGTTGTAGGTTCTTGTGATTAAAAATGCATAAATCTATGTCTGTGTACAATAGGCTATAAACCATAAATCTTTTTTAAAACAAATCTTTTCGAGTCTTGTTTCTTAATCAATATCATAAAACCTTTTTTTAAAAACAAATAGCATAAAACACTTTGAAACAAATAGCATAAAACACTTTTTAAAACAAATAGCATAAAACACTTAAAAATAAATATCATAAAACCTTTTTTTTTAAAAGAACTAATAAACTAGTTCTAAAACAACTATAGACTCTTTCAAATTATTACAAAATTAGAAGAAAAAAAAACATGTAACATGTTCACAGTACCGTAGGAAACCCAATACCAAAAATGTTGACAATAACACATATTAGAAGTCGCTGGGATTCAGTTTCCAGCATTAACATTTTTGCTACAAAATATAACCAACACAAACTATGTTTATAAATCAAACTACATACAACAATTGAAACTGTATAGACTCGAATTTGAATCGAGCCCAAAACCTATTTCAAATTAAATGACACATAACCTCTGTAATATTTTTTTAAGAACCATAATCATAACGTGCTTGAAACCGAAACGAAAGCGAAATCAATAAAGAACTCATAGCCAAGAATGAAAACAGAATAAAAAACGATATATGCAACCCGGAATCGAAACTTAAACCGAAACTCAAGCTAATATCAGATCAAGAAGAATCGAACCGAATTTGAACTCAACATAACAACAGTAAAAAATAAGAACAAAACAAATCAGTAGCACTTCCACATTGAATAAAACAAATTTGAAAACCTTCAACCTTTACCACTTCTCATCTCCAACCTTGAAAATTCACACTCCAACAATAAGAAATATCAATACCCCTGTAAAAACTTTCAAAACACTAAACATTACAAGCCAAATGTGAAACCAAGTTGAAAAAAATTAAGGAACACTAAATAAGAATGTTTCTAAACACAAATCAAGTACTGAAGATCCACAAACTCAAAACAATAACAGAGTAAAACAAAAGTGATAGTATAGTTTCAAGAGGCCATTGGCTTGTCTTATCATTTTCCTTTTTTTTTTTTCTTTGTTTAATAAACTTGAATTAATATGTATCGTTTTATTGATTGGATAATTTTTTTTCTAAATTATTGTTTTTTAAATTTTAATTCATATTTTAAGTTTCAAAATCTAAAATCAACAAAAACAAACAAACATTTTTTAGACGAACTACGGTGTTCTGATCCTTCAATGAACTTGAGAGTACGTATGCAATAAAGTTGTAACACTCTGGTGAGTACAATAACAAAAAAAATTTCTAGGTCCTCCTTTCTTAACAAAACATTTGTCTCTTAATAATGAAATAATCCCTCGTAAATAAACAGATTAAGCAAGAATAAAAAATATAGGCAAACATCCTTAAGGAAACATTAATCCTAGAACTAGAGGAGGATCAATGGAGGTGAGGGGTGCCTAGTACCTTTCTTTCACTTAATCGACTCCCGAACCCTAAGTTTCACCCTTAGATTAATCAAGTTTTCTCACACACATTCATCAACAACCAGAAAAACAACAAGAATAACAAAATCAACAACAATGGAAACCGAAGTTTACTGTATATGCATGGGAAAAAAAGATTTACGTACCGTAAAGGTGAATACTTTTGTTGAAATAGATAGTGTTGTTGTTGTATTCCTCCTTGACGATGACGATGGTGTTAGTGTTGGCGTTGGTGTGTTGTCTTTCTCCTTGCAATGACTACGGGTTGAAAATGAACAATGAATGGAAAACGATGAACCGATGAACTGATGAAAAAATATGAACAATGATGATGAAAGATGAAAGTTAGGGTTAATACGGTGTTTCGTTTCTCAACATTGAGCATTAGGGTTGAAATGGTGTTTCGTATCGTATTGTTTCTCAGTAAAAAATGGCTACTGAAGAGACAAACTAGTTAACTGTGATAAAAATTAATGAAAGATACCACAACGGTCAACAACCAAAACCGTGGTGATATATTAGTTGCTTAATTAAATTTCATAAAGAAGCACCAGTATATTACAACTTAAAAGGTTTAAAACAAATGAAAATATGTCACAACAGTTCAGCTTTGCAACCGTGATGGTATCATATTTATTTAAAAGTTAAAAATAAATAAAAATACAAAGGCGCGATTAAATGTTAAAGAAATAAAACATTTGAGAGTGCTGAGACTCGAATCCATGAAAGGGTGATTATATAACCACAATCATATCAATCAACCGTGATTATATCATATCAAAATTTTAATAAGTAAATACAAGAAAATGTTCGCGCGTTGAGTAATAGATGTCATCACGGTCCTTCGTAGTACCGTGATGATTATGACGTTGTTGTATATACATTATGTAGTAGTGTTTCCCTGTTCCTTAAGAACAAATAAAGGATGATGACGACTCTGTAATTTTTCCAGTCGCGATAGGTGGGAAATAAGCGACTTGTATAGCAATGGAATACAGCACAACATCAAATATTATGGTTTTTCTCATCGTTCAAACGAGGAATTCTCATCGCAGGCCAATACTACACAACCACCATCCTAATCTTATGGTTTTTCTCAAGCTCAGGTAGAGAGCATATCTCACAAAGTGCCAATAATCAGAGATCCCCAATAGTTTCATAAGAACCAACAGTAAATTACAGATAGAAATGATATAATGAGATAAAGAGAAGAAGATAGAAGAAAACAAATAGAAAATATCAACATTCATCACACCAGAGTTGCCAGCTGTCGCATCTCGAAAAATATGATCCTTCACAGAGCATATTGCACGCTCGCAGAAAATGATTCAAATAGAGTCGCCACTTAAATTTAGTTATTCCAAAGAAGGAAAGGGAAAATATCAATAAAACCATTAAAAGAGAAAGAAAATGGTCGTCGCAACCAAATTCGGGTTCGGGAGTCAATTACTCAAAGGGAAGGTATTACCACCCCTCACGTTCGTTGTACTCAACGGGGAATTTTAGTTAGATTTGCGATCAAATGTTAGCATGATGTTTGTTTGCGATCTTCTACTTTTTGAGCGATAAAAAGAAAAAAAAAGATTTTTAGGGTTTTTATTAATTTGCCTGACAAGATTTCAAAATCCTGCTCCTACGTATCTCCAGGTGTGATGGGGAACTCAAGGATACATAGTTCTTTATAGAAAACTACGTGTTGATTAACTGTTTTTAAAGAGTTTCCTTTAGATATTTCGAGTGATTAAACATTTTCTTGTTTCTTGCTCTTGGAGACTAAAGCCTTTGTTTGTTTCACGTTGAAATGGATAAAAGCAAACTCGTTTCTGAAAAAGAAAGTTTGATCGCACAGGGTGAGAAAATAGGTTCGATTAATTGAATATTTTATTGGAAGACGATTATTCGAATGATCGAGTAAGGCAACTCGTAACCGAATAATTGAGAAGAGGAATATAAGGCTCTAGACAATCTTCATTTTCATCCTTAATTGTAAAAAGGATTTATATAAGGTTAATGTATTTTGGATAGATGACAAATACTCGAATGGTCGAGTAAGGAAACTCGTATTCGAGTATTATGATAAGGGAATAGAAGACTCTATATCACATCCTTTTTAGTCCAAATTATTAAGAAAATGAGTTTTCTTAAGTTTGATTACAAAAGATGGGTTGAGATGAATCAAATTAGAAGTTCTTAATGCATGTCAATTACTCGAATGGTCGAGTAAGGGAACTCGTATCCAAACAATCGAGTAGAGGAATCGAAGGCTCTAGACCATCTCCTTTTTCATCTTTTGAAAATAACATTTAATTATGTTTAAGTATTTTAATTTGAATTGGAAAAAGGCGCTCGGTGTTGATCGATGTTTTTATTTGTGTTTGCGGATTGAATTAAGAGAAAAATCACTTGGTGTTGGACCAATTTTTTGAAAAACACAATTGGCGTTGGACCAAAGGTTTTAACATTTTTGAAAAGTTTACTTACAAAATTAATGTCATCTTATATTCATCAATTAATTAATTAGTCATTTAAACAAATACTAACAAATATAATCAAGATGATAGTGAAAGCAACTTGAAATGAGATGTACTATGATGATTAATCAAAACATAGTAAGAGAGTAAAATAAAACAAGGTCTAATAATAAAATATATGTAAGTAAATTAGTTAAGCCTATAAGAATCAATTAATAAAAGTAATCAATTTAACATTAATTAATTAAACTAATTAATGACGATTAACTAAATTAATTCATTAGAATATATTCCACAAATTAAATCTACAATGAAAAATAAATTGTGAGAAAAAAAACTTTAAAGAATAAAGAAAAAAAAAAAAAAAACTCCCTTATATCGCTCCCTCTTGTGACCTTAGAATCCATTGGCCAACCCTTGTACAAGCATCATGTGGACAAGACAAAGTCAACTTTTTTACTCTCTCTTTGGGGCTTCCTCATAACTGGGCCAACGCCCATAACTGCTATTCCCCCTGGTTCCTTTTCCACTTGTGTTTGGGCTTTGATTTTGTTTTTTGGCAGCAACCCATTTTTTTTGTTTTCTTTATTCTTTAAAGTTTTTTTTCTCACAATTTATTTTTCATTGTAGATTTATTTTGTGGAATATATTCTAATGAATTAATTTAGTTAATCGTCATTAATTAGTTTGACGATTAACTAAATGAAGTTTTCTCACAATTAATGACGATTAACTAAATTAATTCTTTAAAGGGAGTTTTGTCTAGGAGCATGGGTGACAAGTGTGTGACTTAAGGGTAAGTGGTAGTCTGCATGCCAGACAAGTGACGCAGGGAAACCACTTATCACAATTAATGGGGGGAATGCACATAAGAGAGAAAGAGGTCACATGTTCCTCATTTCACCTCTTTTATTCTCTCTCTATACTTATCTCTCATCCTCAAACTCTCTCTCGCTCTACAATATCTCGAGGAACATCGGCCACCACACCACCAGAGAAGAAGGTGGCAGACGACCACCTGCGTCGGTGCCACCCCTCTTCTCCGGCCAAACCTAAAACAAAACCATCCTTACCTACTAAACAACCTTTCTGAGTTTAAATATGAACTCATAATTCTCCAAATCAACTCAATCGCCCAGATTGGGATGAGCCAAACCAAACCCTAACTCAGTTTGACATTCCTTAAAACCTCCTACCCTAAACTTGAAATCTTTCTGTCTCAACTCTCTGATCCCAAACCCTAAAGAGAAATCCTTAACAAAACCCTCACAAGGCCATATCGGAGCTTAAAAAAAACATAAGTCTTAAACTCTCAAAAACTAGCGGAATTAAACACTACCTCTTAAACAAACAAATAAACAAAGCCAAAAAAACAACAAAAATGGGCATGGATCAAGTTAATCACAACAAATAAGGTGAAGTTTTAAACAATGGAAAACAGGGAAGTTCAGAGACTGAAGCAAATACGAATAATGGAAATACAATAAGTTCAAGGGGGATTACCAATTGGAGTCTCTTCGATGGAGCTTCAACAAGTAAATGCTTTTCTCTTTTCCTCTATATTTCTACAGTATCCTCTCTTTCTCCTCTCAATGCTTCAATTATGTTTTTGTGATGTGTTATCTGTTAGGTTTTAGCTCTTCTCACTTTGAATTTCAATGTGAAATTCATAGTAGAAATAGTGTGCAACTGAGCTCTTAGTGTAGGAAATGAGGGAAGTTAGGATCTAGCACTTCCACAGAAATTGTATAGCTCTAAATTCACGTAGAATAATTCATGTAGGAATTAATCTATGAGCGAACCGAGCGGATTAGAATAATTTCTGCAGAGTTTTGTAATGGTATTTTTTTCTTATCAAATCAGTGAAGCAATAACTCTTTATATAGGGAATTTTGTTCGTGTGAAAAAATTAGAGTGTGTGGAAAGTTTCATGTGAATTAGAATTCTGTTAGAGAAAATCCCTAAATTTGAGTGACCGTTTTGAGTGGTGATGAAATGTGGTCCCCAATTCCATGTATGGATGTACGTACTGTCATGTATGTGTATTGCTGACTCTTTGAATTGTTTGCTATTTTGATTCCTTTCTCATGTTGATGGTATGTGCTTTTTGGTCTTACCTTATTTGTTTTCCTATTTTCATGGATATATGGTATGACGTATTAAGTTTGGATTTGTGATGACACTCTTTCATTACATGTTTTGTGTCGAAGAAAAAGATCAAAACAAGTTAAACAGGAGCAAAAATGGAGAATAAAGGCCAAAGAAAGAAGCAAAAATGACTAAGTATAGAGAAATAAGAACTAGTTGAAAATCGGGTGAAAAAAAGGGGCAAAAGTGTGCAACTACTTGAATAATCAGGCAGGTCATCGCACAACATCACTCGCATAATAGAAAAAGTAAAGTCAACATGGTGCGCGCGATGCAAGTTATAACTCGTTTCTAATCCATTCTGAAGGCTTTAAAAGGGGAAGTTTGGTACTTTTTCAAGGGTTCTGAAATTTCACACATAAAGGAAGGGTTTACAACAAAAAAAGGCATATTTGGAGAGCATTTGATGCCATTGGAGGCCAATTCTTCAAGGGATTTCTTATAGAAATATCTTATTTGTATTTGGTATTATAATTTACATTATGAGTAGCTAATTCTCTTTAGATTAGGTTTTGTGTGATGAACCTATTTTGATATTGTTGTGACATGTGTTTGATTTGCTATTGCATGAATAATTTGAGTTATAATTCTATTCAATTGCACCTTGTTCTTAATGATTTTTATGTGAGATACTCTTTTAATTTAAATTTAGGCACATAGGGAATACTGACCATTAGTATATGTGTTGGACATAGGGCAATTATTGTGCTTACGCCGGTTTATTAGGGATAGGAGACCTCGAGTAGTGGCTTAGGAATTAACGTACCATTGTATTTCCTAATCTTGCTAACTTTGGTGGACTAAGGATAGAAAACCCCGAGTATAGATTAGTGAGTTATACACCAAGGGATTGGGTATAACTGTTTTGTTAATTAGCCGTGGAATTATGGTGACGATGTCATTCATGTAATACATCGAACATCAACGGTAGAGAAATAGAAGATTCTATACAAAACCTGACCGCTTTCATATTATTGACATAGCACTTTATTTTCTTTTCGCAATCACAACTCAACCTCCCCCCCCCCCCCCCCAATTTAGTATTTTCTAAACATTGAACACTATTGTCTTGTTAAATAGTCGTCCCCGTAGATTCAATCTTTTTATTACTGTGACATTATCGCTACACTTGCCAAGAAGTCATCAGTGTGTTGATGTATAATTATGTGGATATTGATGCTAACAGAAACTTGTTTAGTCTCGTGTATGTGAATCATGTGAGTTGTGGCTTGGCTTGGCTTTGTGACTTGGAGGAGATGGCTTGGCTTGGAATCAACCTGAGGATAATGCGATTAATCAATGACTTAAAACCAAAGAACTTGACCTTACAGCCTAGCTCACCAAATGACCCCTTCTTTTCTTTGTACCATGCCTTTTTTGTACTGCTGTGTATTAATGTTCAAAAGGTGCACATGTAATGTATTATGGTGATGTATATTTAAACCGTGTACTATGTGAAGGGGCGAGAAACACAAGAAAGGGGGTTTGAATTGGGTTTCATCAAATTTGATCTTTTCACAAAATTCAAACTTCAATGCTAACAAAAGAATAAAAATAAATGAATACGATTATTTTTATCATGGTTCATTGTTAACAAAGTTACTCTAGTCCACCCACCAAGGTGATTTCGCCTTAGTTAATCCAATAATCTAGAAAGATTACAACCTCTAATTGTTAGAAAACAAGTTATCCCTCTCAAGTATCTGGGCTAACAACTTAGTCACTTGAGGAACAACCACTTTGAAAAGTGTTAGAAATGTGTGTATAAGGAAGTGCTTCTAAACAAGTAGATTACACAAATTTAAGTACAACAAACACAAAAGTGTTTCTAGCAAGATATGAACAACAGTTCCTTGGTAATATACAACACAATCTTAAGAATAACCTCTAAGAGATTCGCATCGTATCAACATGAGTTTTGTTGCTTAAAAGCTTCTTTTAATGCTTCTCTTATTTTCTTGTAGAGCAGCATTCTATATTTGTTTGAGCTACAAACATCTATTTTTTTAGCTTACATTGTGGTGCTTTTCTTCCGCTTTGCAGATATATTCTCGTGTTTTCTTCAGCTCTTTCTATTCTTCTTTTAGATGAGATCACATTTCTTATCTTTGGCTCTTCTAGCTCTCACCACATCATCTTTCTCTTTCGTTGCTTTTCTTCTCGTCTCTTCTTTTTCTTCAAGCATTTAGATCTTCAATATATAGAGCTTAAGAATATATCCGTTGGAGGGTATAATAGGAAACAAATTCCAACTATATTTTCCCAACGTTCATTTGAAGGAATGGTCACATCATAATACAAAAAGGTTGTCCTTGCACCACCTTATCTAGGTAGAGGTCACATACTACTTTGTACTTTTATATTCAGCACATTATCCAACCATTATTGATCTTCTGTCTTCTAGTTCTTCAGAGGCTTCAAATGTATAATTGATGAAGCATGTTGTAGAGAGATCAATACTTGTAACTGCATAACCTAAGTCTTCAGAGTCTCAGATCTTCGTTCAGCAGAACCTTGTTTTAAGAGTCTTCAACACTTAGTCTTTAGAAGTGATGACTTCAGAAACTTCATATCTTGTTCAACAGAACCTCTTCTTCAGAATCTTCAGAACTTCGTTCAACAGAACCTTGTCTTCAGAATCTTCAGAACTCTGTTGCAATAGAAATGATGTCTTCAAAAACTTCATAACTCATTCAACAGAACCTTGTCTTTATAATCTTCAGAACTTGTAATGATAGAAGCACATCTCTTAGAAAGCCGTCAAGGCTTTACTTACAAAGTCATGATCAGAAACTTTAGTACTAACGTTATTCATAACCGTTGCATCAGGAGCATTCCTGAAACTTGACTTTAACAAGGAACACCATATGTTTTCTTCTAGGGTGTTTAAATTAGAGTCTGATAACGTCACACGCCTTTATATCAGAATCAGATCCAGTTTAGCAAAAGCTACACACTAGACATAAACCATAGAGTACTAAATTGTTCTCTAAGATAACATGTGCAATTATCATCAAAACTTAAGGCCAGATGCAGAACCAATCTTGTTCTTACAATCTCCCCCTTTTTGATGATGACAAACAATGTATTTTGATAGAGCATTTCGTACAGGGTAACAACCATAAACCACAGAATCAGAGTTAAGCTAACCATCTCCCCCTGAATATGTTACTCTCAAAATTCATTTATGCTTGTTCAAAGTCTCCCACTAATCCCAAGACTCGCAAAATAATTTTGATGTACTGAGCATAAGAACAGAGAAGGAATACTTCTCAGTTACGTCTCATTAGAGCCTGACTAGAACTGCCTGGTCTTCATCTCATAACCTGGCTTGCTATCAGAAAATGATTGACGTAATCATAACCTGATTAGTAACTGTCTTGATGCCTCGCATCATGTATCAGATTTAGGTTCTTTCAATATCTTGGATATATCACCAAAAGGTGCAGAAATCAACATGTCATAAAAGGGTTCAAAACTTGAACAATTCCTGAATGACAGTGTCTTGATTGGATATCCATAAGGTCCATGACCTTTGGAGTACTAGAGTCTAGCTACCATGCTTTCAGAAAGTTCACAACTTTTGACAAGCCTGAGGTATCAGAGCACTCATAAACTTCTTTCATATTGTCCTTTGCTTGTGATTAATGAGTGGTCAAAACCAATTCTTCATTGAATAATGTATTACATCAGAGCAAGTTTGTTTAGAGCATTCTTCTTGGCCATAACTTCTGATAACCTGTTCTAAAAGATAGTGAACTTTTACACAGTTCCCGATCAAATATTAAACATACGTTAGAAGTAAAAGCATATTGAATTATGTATTTGGGATCAAGATTATGAGAATAGGTGCATCAAAATCATTTCACATTTCTCCCCCTTTATAAAAAATAAAAAAAGTATAAAGAAAATATAGTCAATAACAAATATGGTGAAATCATTAACAGAAATACTGATAAGGGATAAAAGACCAATTCAAGAAAGAGAAAATGTTATTCATTAACAAGAAGAGAGTACAAACGAAAACACAATACATTAACATAACAACTAGGAAAAATAACAACACAACCAAGAACTTTCAGGGTTTGATGTATGTAAGCTCCCCTTGTGTCAAATAGTCTTAGAGATGAGGTTTGTAAGCTCCTTCTAAGTCGTATTTGTGAAGTCTAAGAGGCGAGGTTTGTCTTCCTTGAGAAGAACATCAAGCATATCCAGGAAAAGAAAAGAATAATCAAGAAGAGGGAAAAAGTTAATAACCAAAATAAGTAAAATAAGGAGAAATTTTCATTCAATTTAAAACAATCAATACAAAAGAGAACATAAAAAAAGATCGGGGTAACTCTAAGGTGCCTAAGATAAGGAAGAAGTAGGGGTTCTTTGAATGAGTTGAGCAAGCAAGTTCTGAATGTTCTTGTTGAATTCATCTTGCCTGTCAAGTCTGGTTTTAAGCAACTTCTGTTCCTTCTGAATATCTTCTAAAATGTTCATCAGACGAGGAAGAAGATCAGTTTCAGAATAAAGTGACTGGTCAGAATTAATTGCATGACCCATAGAGGTTTCTGCAAATTCCTTTCCAATGACTACCATTCCGACAACTTCTCTCTCCTTATCATTAGACAGAACAGACGATGCATCTTCTCTCTTTCTCTTTCTGCTAGAGGTTGTTTCTAGATTCTCCTCTTTAGGTGTCTTAATTACACTAGCAATTAAAGACATACCAATCAAATCTTCACCATTGAAGGTTTTTCCAAGCAGAATTTCTGGTGTAGTTCGAGGATATAACAACTCGAAGATCTTGTTATCAGTTAAAAGGGCAGAAATCAATCTTTCATGGGGAATCCAAGTCCTTTAATTCTTGGATATTTTCTTAGCAAGGTTGATAGAAAAACAAAGATAGTAGAAGAGACATGCAGATAAGTTGATTTTGTCTCCTTTAGCCAGATGAAATAGCATGTACTTCGTGTCTATATCCATGTGCTTGACAGAATTTATTGTGGACCTGTGATAGATGCTGCCAATGATAATCATGCATAAAACCCTTAGATTATCAAGGAAGTTTATTGCCAAGGATGAATCCTTTCTGTTTATGTAAATGGTAGGAGTGATCATTTTGATAATCTCTGTATAGTTCAATGTAGTTTTAAGCAATGCAACAACTTTCTACTTATAACACCGAACACCTGAGTTGTCAAGAAGAAGCAATATGGCAATGTCTGCTTCACTTATGCAGATATTATGTCCCTTAATATTTGAGTGAACTAAGCTATCATTCGAGACATATGCCTTATCCCAAAATTCTTTGACAAGCTCCGGGTAGGTTGGCCCTTTTAGAAGATTAAAGTAGCTTTTCCAACCTTGAGTTTCTAGCATCTCCGAGAAATAAAAGCCATTAGAAGTCAGATTATCGAAATTTACTGTTATTTATGATAGAACAGTCAAGTGTTCTATAGGAATGGCTAAAGTGATTTGAGGAGTATCATTATTTTGAAGATTTCCCAAACGTTGTTGTTGTAAAGCCATATGTTGTTCGTTAGATGTAACACCCACATATAATATCATACATCAAAGCACAAATACTATACATGAATCCAAGTGTCTGGTACTGAAATACCACAAGTTCCTAGTTAACACATTATATACATTGCATGCCCAACATACTTAATACAAAAAAAACTATGGCATAATGTATACAAGATGTTCCAAGACACTAAGAACTAGATCAAAACATTGATCTCAAAATAATCTCCAAAACGGAAGTCTTGCCATACCAAAAAGCCAAGATAAGTAAGGATAATCAAACGGCCTTATCCTTACCCTTCGCAGAACCTGAAGCATCTGTAATATAATCAACAACATGGGGTGAGATATTAAATCTCAGTGAGTTCCCTATCTTATAGATTCTCTCGGCTTTACAAGGTTCTATCATCCTAACCCAAGTCAAAAGGGAAGGGAAGTGGCCTTGAGTACTCACTCTCACACTATATGGAAACACGCTATTGAGTTCGTTAACTCAAAAGTTATCACTATCCTCAACCCTATAAAGGCATCCCTTATTCTCATCCTCTTCTACGTCTAGAAGTCAGAACGAGTCATGGATCCTCGTAGATTACTTGGCATACGAGATGGATTCGGAGCTAAGGGACACATTATCACCTTAATTCGTCACTTCACACGGTCCGTACACCGTCACAAGTCTCTTTACCATATAGGTTTCATTCGTACTATAACATTGGGAATCAAACCTACCAAGTAATCGTGCATTCATTCTAGAGGAGCTCGTTACTCATGAAATGACACATAATGGAGAATGGTTACGATTTCGTGATTTTACATACAAACATAATTGTATTCAATAATTCTAGGCCACATTAGGCTTTAGGCCTCTTTTGCCTTTCTCAAATAAACATAATAATTACACGTGTTCTATACTAGTGTCTTATTCTTTCTATTCCCATTTGGTACTGAACGCACGCCTCGACCTCTTTTGCACGAGCGTCGTCATTAATTTATTCATCAAATTTCCTAGCTCATTACTAGGTTCCAATATAGTTTCATAGTAAGGTTTCCTCACTCTACCTATTCCATATTTTAACATGCAGTTACTCTCAGTCATGTTTAACATCAATTTTAGGCAAAGCATATATTACAATTGCACATTTTAGAATTTCATATAATAATTCAATCATAAGTTATACAAAAGCATATTACAATTGTATAATAGAATCACATATAATGATTCAATCACAAGTTATATCACCCTTGAATTCCCTCCGATTTATTTAATCGGGCACCGAAAACAATATTTTTCACCTTTATCAGGTAGTACATTTCCATAGCTTTCCATCGGTACCAAGAACACCTCGATCGGAAGCACGGTTCAAAAGATATTAATTTTCAAAAATATTTTTCAAAACACAACAGTGGTAACCGGTTACCCTATATAGAGTAACCGGTTACTCATTCATTTTTCAAAATAGAACCAAAACTTCAATAGGGTAACCGGTTACCTTATATAGAGTAACCGGTTACTCAAGCCAAATTTCCAAAACAGAACTGAATTTACGTTTAGAGACACAATTGGGTAACCGGTTACTCAGTTCATTTTTGCGTAAAAACACCATTTTTTCTGCAAGTAACTGGTTACCTCATATAGAGTAATCGGTTACCACTGAGTCTGAGACCTAAAAACCTGTTATTTCCAGCATCAAAGCCCAATGGAACCCATCAAAATTCATGGTAGTAAGCATCAAACATTCATATTTCATACAACCCACACATGTTATGTGTTCTATTTCATATTTCAACTATAGCAAGCATCATTTAGCATGATTAATCAAATTTCACCATTTTTATTCAAGTTCCAACCTAAGTTTCTATACTTAGGGTTCTAGCTAGAACTCACCAACAACAAGATGAGGAAGATGAAGAAGATGTTGGGATGATTTGATGAAAAAGAGATGATGATCCAAGCTCTTGATCTTCTCTTCCAAGTTTCTTTCTTTTTCTGCTCTTGCTCTTCCTTCTCTCTACTCTTACTATCTTTTTCCAACTTTGTTTCTATTTTGGTACAAGTGTGGAAAAGGAAATGATATAGAGAATTCCAATTAGTTAGTAACACTACTAAATGTCCAAAGCACCTCTATAGCACCAAAAGCAAATACCTCAAAGTCAGATAATATTAATTTAATCTGCTCTGAGCTCATCAGTTTACTCCAATTATCTTATCCAATAAATTCTCAGAGTACACCGGAACCCAGTTGACCATACTAATATTATCCAGAGCCAAATAACTTACGGGGAATTACATTAGACATGTAGTTAGCCACTTGACGAAGGTAGAAGGTACAAACACTGGGTTTTTAGGGTTTAGAGAGCAGAAGGATTTTGAAAGATTAAAAGTGTGGGAAGTTGTAGCGCAAGTGTGTGATGTGAAGTGAGTGGGTATAAATAAGAGATATTGCAATGATTATAATAACTAGAGAAGATAAAATGATACGACAAAGAGAAGTTTGAAAAGATTTATCACTTAATCCCAAGAAAATCTCGTCTCCCAATGTGTCAGATAAGTACTAGGCGTGGTTCATCAAAAGACAGTTGTCTTATAATGAATTACAAACTATTCACTTTCTTGACAACATGTTAATGAAGTAAACTCTTCAGTTTCCAACAGACAAAAAGCAATCTAAACAGAGAGCATTCTGACCTTGGATACTTCAGATACATGAGAACTTCACTAGTCAGAATTCTGACATCTCAGAAGCAAGACGCTGCGAATTAAACATTATAAACTAATTTCTCTATTCTAGAGGACATATATTTTGAGATATTCCTTTTCATTCTGGACATAGAACCGAGTTCACATGTTTTGGAATGAAAACAAGTTTATTTTTCAGCAAGGAATTTTGAGATAGATACCAGCCATAAGAAAGGGTTGTATCAAAAAGTTGTAAGAAATAGTTCATTTTTGAACAAAAACTCAAAATATAATCCTAGAATATAGAAATGGATTCTTGGACAATTAAAAAAAATAGTAAGAGTTAGAAAAGTGTTACTCTAAAAATTTTGATAGTTTTCCAGTTGACTCTGTATCTTGAGGATGTAGGTGCTTCTTTACAATCACCACGCGATTAGCTTCTGCAGTTAAGGACATTGTTGATGAATATCTCTAGCTGGATCGCCCGATCATATTTTCCTCAGAAATTGAAATCGCCATAAATTCTTCCTTTCTTCAGATCTCGAATGAGATGCATAGGAGTCCTTGAATCTCGTACTAAGACAAGGTTGTCTTCATAGCTTCTTCGGTCTTCTCATTCTGATGGATGAAAACATCTCTCCTGATGTTTGTTGCATCTAGATCATCAGAGGATACTGAGTTAACTCTTCTGCTTTTGATTAACCACTTTTGTCTTTATTGAGACTTGCTTCCAGAAGGCCACTCGATTCAATCAGGCAGTTTCCAAGTTTGATATAGAATACCAAATGCCATATACTGAGAAAATAGGTTGAATTTTTCTTGCGTTGCCAGAGTTAAATCTTTGACCAAACACTTATTTTCACAGATGCAGATATCATCATGAACATCAAGCCACGAGACATTTCTTCAGAGGGTTTGAATGTTGATCTTGTTCTTACTGGCTTATTCTTATCACCTAAAATTAGTACTTCAAAAAGTAAAGATTGTTGTCTAAGCTTTCTCAAAGGGATAAGAACTGTGACAGCTTCTGGTTGAGCATCTTTTGATTTCTTCATCTTGTACTTCTTCAGCAGCGTCATTACTTTCAGCATTTGAAAGGGTAATCTCTATATTTGTAGTTTTCTAATAAGCTTCGGCTTCTAACTACCAAGCTTATCATCAAATCTGACATCAATTTGATTTATCTGCAGAAGTACTTCAACTCCAAGTACTCTGTAATGATTTTTAGCATTCTAATCATGATGCATCATAATAGATCTGAAAAGAATTCTGTTCTGAATATCATGCTACAACTCCTTAGAAATGCTTTGTCATGATAGTCTTATATATCATGATTCTAGCCATTTCTTTTCAAGATCATGTTCTTTCTTTTACATCTATATCTAGTTGTAAAGAACTAGGACATGAGGATCTTAGCCTCATCAATTAGCTTCTCAAGATGTTTATCTCAAACTGTTGACCAATATTATTTCTGATCTTGAATAATCTCAGACTTCCATATATGCACCTTGAGAGTAGAGAACACAGAGGATTCATCTTTATGTCAAGATTCTTTATCCAAGTCTATCCTATACTTACTAACAGTAAATGATCCAATACTTTATACCGTGGTATTTCATTAGATCAGATATGTCAGTGTACAGAAACTCCAAGGGGTATCTGTTCTGAAGCCAATGATTATTTTCTTTTGATCACATCCGAAAATCATTGTCTGTAGGCATAAGTTCCAGGCTTTGGAACATGTACCTTTAATATATGAAAACAGTCAGAAACCTGGTAACAAGGTCAGTGCTTCAACTGCACTACTGAGAACTTCTGCAATAGAGATGATTTCTGTTGAATCCGAAACAAAAACTACTTCATCTTCTGGAGGGATCTTCTTTATCAGACATTCTAATGCTAACCACAATGATATGTTAACTTGTTCTTCATATTCGTCATCTTCTGAGAAGTTAGAATCGTCTTGTGTTACCTTCAGCCTTTTCTTCTTGCTAATTAAAGCTTTTTACTTGGCTAATGATAAACTCGAAACAACTAGCAGAACATCTAGTTCCTTTGAGTCTGTTGAGATGATTCTTCTTCAAGAGACGAATAGTCATTCTAAACACAGAGACACTCTATCTTTTTCTTCTTTGGAATCTTTTTCTTGACCCTTGATCTCTTCAGCTTTTGAACTACTAGTAGATGTAAGCATAACAGATTTCCTCTCATCTGTATGATACTGTTATAGCTTAATCTTCATGACTTATCAAAATGAACTTGCCAGTTCTTCTAGAGAGCGTTGATCAGATCTTCTGTAACTTAGATGAAGTTACTATAAGCTTCCATCAAAATGGCAAGTTTCTGATAGTCTTCTTCGAGAGATTTGACGAAGAGATAACCTATGTTCAGAATTCTAAGTCCTGCAACCATGGTTTGAAAACTTGATGACAAGATATCAACTGTCTTCAACATCCTTCATTTTGAAGTCTACATGCTTCTGAATCAAAACACGAGCATTTGATTCCTTGACTTAAAAGAGTTCTTAATGAGTTATTGAGAAAGTCAAATGTAGACTAAGAACTCTTGCTTTGAAAACATCTCAAACTAAGTAAGAATTGACTTTCAGCAAACAAGGAACTTCTTGCTTTCTGATGATTCTTGTCATCCTTTTCCAATTGATCATTCATATTTGTTTTTAGCCTTTTACCAGCTTCACCTGAGGGAGATATGTAATTATCAACTACCATATTTCAAGGTGTTTCTCAAAGATCGTCTGGATCTTTATCTGACACGGTTAAGTGTTTGATAAACATCAATACCAGAGCTAGAGCTCTGATACCAATTGAATGGGCGAGAAACACAAGAAAGGCGGTTTGAATTAGGTTTCACCAAATTTGATCTTTTCACGAAATTCAAACTTCAATGCTAACAAAAGAATAAAAATAAATGAACACGATTATTTTTATCCTTATTCACTATTAACAAAGTTACTCCAGACCACCCATCAAGGTGATTTCGCCTTAGACAAGGACTTAATCCAATAATCTAGAAAGATTACAACCTCTAAGTGTTAGAAAACAACTTAGCTCTCTCAAGTATCCAAACTAACGACTTAGTCACTTGAGGAATAACCACTTAGAAAAGTGTTACAAATGTGTGTATAAGGAAGTGCTTCTAAACAAGCAGATTACACAAATTTAAGTACAACAAACACAAAAGTGTTTCTAGCAAGATATAAACAATAGTTCCTTGCTAATATACAAAACTATCTTAAGAATAATCTCCAAGAGATTTGCATTGTATCAGCATGTGTTTTGTTGCTTAAAAGCTTTTTTTAATGCTTCTATCATTTTCTTGTAGAGCAGCTGTCTATCTTTGTTTAAGTTACAAGCATCTTCTTTTTGAGCTTACATATTGGTGCTTTACTTCCGCTTTGCACACATACTCTCGTGTTTACTTCAGCTCTTTCTATTCTTCTTTTAGATGAGATCACATTTCTTATCTTTAGCTCTTCTAGCTCTCAGCGCATCATCTCTCTCTTTCATTGCTTTTCTTCTCGTCTCTTCTTTTTCTTTAAGTATTCATATCTTCAATATATAGAGCTTGAGAATAGATTTGTTGGAGGGTATAATAGGAAACGAATTCCAACTGTACTTTCCCAATGTTCATTTGAAGGAATGGTCTCATCATAATACAAAAAAGGTTGCCCTTGTGCCACCTTATCTAGGTAGAGGTCACAGACTACTTTGTACTTTTATATTCAGCACATTATCAAACCATTCTTGATTTTCTGTCTTCTAGTTCTTCAGAGGCTTCAGATGTATAATTGATGAAGCATGTTGTAGAGAGATCAATACTTATAACTACAGAACCTAAGTCTTTAGAGTCTCAGATCTTTGTTTAGCAGAACCTTGTCTTAACAGTCTTCAACACTTGGTCTTTAGAAGTGATGTCTTCAGAAACTTCATAACTTGTTCAACAGAACCTCGTCTTCAGAATCTTTAGAATTTGTTCAGCACATACTTGTCTTTAGAGTCTTCAGAACTTCGTTCAACAGAACCTTATCTTTAGAATCTTCCGAACTTTGTTGCAATAGAAATGATGTCTTCAGAAACTTCATAACTCGTTCAACAGAACCTTGTCTTCAGAACTTGTAGTGATAGAAGCACATCTCTTAGAAAGCCTTCAAGGATTTACTCGCAAAGTCATGATCAGAGACTTTAGTACCAACGTTCTTCAGAACAGTTGCATCAGGAGCATTCCTGAAACTTGACTTTAACAAGGAACACCATATGTTTTCTTCCAGAGTGTTTAGATTAGAGTCTGATGATGTCACATGCCTTTCTATCAGAGTCAGATCTAGTTTAACAAAAACAACACACTAGACAGAAATTATAGAGTACCGAATTATTCTCTAAGATAACATGTGCAGTTATCATTAAAATTTAAGGTCAGATACAGAACCAATCTTATTCTTACACTATGTACACTAATGTTAATGCCAAACAAAACTTCAAATAAAAGTTCCAAATATTTAATAAGTAGCATTATTCTTAAAAATAAACAAGTAGTCTTGCCTATATAAGAAATGAAGATTAACTAAGATGCAATTTTACCTAAATGAACAAACTCAAAGTTAACTAAAAATATCCCGTTAAAAAAAAAGTTAACTAAAAATAAAAATGAGATGAGAAGCAATTAATAATAAAATGGTCACAAACAAAGTCAACTTCCCTTACTTTTTTCCCATTCTCAATTATATGATGTTAATGGATGCCCAAAAAAAGAAAATAAATGCCATTCACATGAGCTAACAATAAAAGTCAACATTCAAGTCTTGACCTTTGACTTCCAATCTAATGAAATGCGGATGGATGATAATGATGCAGATGAATAATGACAAGATAAAATAAATGTGACATGGTCACCTCTTGGGCCAATTACATTTAATATTTTATCATTAAGGCAAATAAAAACCTACAAAGATATAGATAATCAACAATACAAATAAAAACCTACAAAGATATAGATAATCAACAATACTCTTAATCATCAATCCCCTAAACCTTTGAGACCTGATGCTATGAGATGAAAGGCAAAATGAGACTAAAGAATACTCTTGAATCCTTAATCTACATATGAATGCATGACAATAAAATTAAATGAAATGCCAAGAAAAACTGACTTTTTACCTAAAACCTAACGAGAGTCTATGATGGCTTGGATGTATAATCAAATAGAATGATTATGTTATACTGATGTTAATAAAAAACTTAAGATAAAATTTAGATGAATTTTTATCTATCCACTTCAAAAAATTGGGTAGAGTTATTCATAAAGTAAATTAGAGTAAATTGTATTAGAAAATTACAAAATTTAAACTATTAAATAAATAATTAAATATAATAAAATAATATGTTATTGATTGATTGGTTAAAGATACACTACTCAACTTTTTATGGTGGGTGAAAAATTGTGCCGGGTATGACATTGACATATATTCAGGGAAAAAACTTAGGTAGAAACAAACTAAACACCTGGTTTTAGAAACAACCAATCATATTTTTTTAATTAATAAAAAAATAAAAAAATAATATTCTCTCTCTTTCATAATCACAACCACTCATGAATCAAATTTAAAAATAAATTAAATTTTAAATAAATTTAATATTTTCTCTCTTTCTTATTAGTTGTTTGTAACACTAAGGATTTAAGTTCGTTCCTACGCAAGTTTTTCTCGATATTCACTTAAAAAAAAAAAACTCTTGCTCCACGGTACATTTCATAAAAACCTGCAACCTAGTTTTACCATCCCTCTCAACGTGACTTTCCCTTCCTCTTTCATCTTTTTTTCTCGTCTCCTCAACATGCTATAACCTATAATCCTCCATCCTTCACATATGCACAACGGCAACCATAACAACCTCCGTAACTCCTTTGGTTGCGCCACCACATTCCACCATCGTACAACCACCTTAACAACTACCCAAGATCCACCAAGATCGCTCCACTTCTCTTCACTTAACCCACACCGCCGACCATAACATAAGTCCCACCACGAGAACCACCATTCATCTTCTTCACAAACCGTGTGACACCTTACCTCAACCACAACATCAAACACGACCAAAGAAAATCACCATGAAATCCGACCTTCAATAAACACAAACCTTCCGCCGTAACAACACCAACGTCTGAACCAACCCCACCATGAAACATCACTAGCAACGCTGACCACAACTGATTGGTCTACGTTTTTCTACAACGGAAAAGCCGATTTCATATTCCAAACGATTTCCTCGAGTTTGGTTGTCATTTGATTTCGATTATGTGTGTTCGGTGACTTTGTCCGTAGATTCCGCAAGTGTTTTCAAGTTTATTTCCAGCTTCGAGTCAGCAAAGATTTGATTTTGCAGCGACTTCTTTTGTTGTGGTGGTGAATATGTTTTGCAGGTATATTTGTTAAGAAATTGTGGTTGAGTCTAAGTCAATTTTAAACCAGTTTGTAGATTGAAAATTACTCTCACATATAAACACATGTTCATATCATATATTGTTCGATGTGAGACTCTTAACATACACCTCACACTCAGGTCTAGACAAGTGGAGCGTGAAAATAAATGGTGGGTGGCCAATATCGGAAACCTGATAGCAGATAGTCCACCGGATCTTAAACCAGACTCTAGTACATGTTAAGAAATTGTGGTTGGTCTTAACTCAATCCTACAAAAACAAGTATTTAAATTGAAGATTACTTTCATTTATAAACACATATTTATGTTATATATTGTCTAATGTAGAATTCTTAACGATATTGATCCAAACAATTTTTCTACTGTCATGTGATTAAGCTGAAATATTGAAAATGTTGTTTTAGTTTGTTGAGTTATTGTGTTATTATCATGCCTGCTTGAATCTTGTTTCGTTTCTCAGTATCCTATTTAGTCACTTTAATTTCGTTTGAGCGTAGATTGTGTCTTTACGTTTGCGTTTGGGTGTATTTTCATCTCGTTGATGCTAGAGAATATGCAAGTTGCAATATTTTTACTGGTTTGATGTCACGCAGGTGAATGTATTTGTTATATGGGTATTGGAAACTTTTTTCACAACAAAATCCAATGGTTTTTGAAAAAGGGGACAACTTTTTTACCCATCAACAAAAGATGGGTAATGTATTTTTAACCAATCACATGATACTATTTAAATTTAATATATTTAATTATTTATTAAATAGTACAATTGTTTATTATTTTCAAAGCATTTTATATTAAAAGTAATGTTATCCAATTTTTTGAGTTGGATAGATAAGAATTCACCTTTAAAAAATATTTGCATGTGTAACTTATTTCAATTTATCTGATCAAAATAAAGAGATTGGTCACTCTCGTCAATGTTTGATTTCATGGTAGCGACCGTCGTCGACGAAACAAAATAAGGCTCTCCTCCCATTTACTATGAAGCTGCTATTATCATTCAACTTTAAATAATGCTATTATCATTTTAAATAAAACTATATCAACCTTTTAATTTTAATATACGTGGGTTTCTTTGATTTGAAATACTATGTAAGTTTGTGGATGAAGATTTTCAATTTGGTTTCTTTATGGCAGTGTTTTAAAAACAAAACTGGACCGGTCGGTCGGATCGGTTGGACCGGAAACCGGCCAGATAACCGGTCGGGTTCACTTGTTCGATCGCTCATGTCTTTGAATCGGAGGGAATCGGTGTGAACCTGTGCGAACTGGGAAAGTCGAAAAAACCGGCGGTTTTTGCAAACCGGTAGTTCAACTGCTTATTTTAAAAAATATTTTGTTTTTAAAATTTTTTTTTACTCAAATACATATGAACTTTTCCCCAAGAATAATAGTGATCACTCATTTAATTCAAGTGATACACAAATTAAGTTTCGTAATATCCACAAAACTATTTTTACTATTTTGTATTTATATTGATTGAAAAACCATCATACAAATATTTGTATAGAAATTTAAGAACACAGATTAAGAAACTAAATATAATATAATTTTAGACTTAACTGATTTCTATTTTATATATATAAATATTTGGAAAATTTATTATTTAGAATAATGTCAATATTTGTATTGTTTTAATTATTAACATTAAAACTGATTTTCTATTAACGTTAAAACTATGAATTTAAATTAAACTCTGTTTAATTTAGACTCTGTTTAAAATTTACAATTAGACTCTGTTTAAAATTTGCATTTAAATTATGAACTTGTGAATTTATGATATGATATTTTTAAAAAATTTAAGTGCTAGTTATATTTTTTAGAGACTGAATCATCCGGTTCGACCGATTTTACCGGTTTTATACCTATTATAATGACAGGTTTATTCAACCGAGTTATCCGGTTTAATCCGATTTAATCCAGTTTAGTCATGCGGTTCGACCAATAAACCAGTGGTTCGACCGATAAACCAGTGACCCAGTATCCTCGACCGATAAAGTTTATGGTTTTCTCATGATATTTTCCAATTGGTTGAAAGGGTATTTTGGGTATGGTGTTTTTTACTCATTGAATAGATATATGAAAAATGAGTTAATAAATTTGTTGCTGTATGGAATAAATTTCTTTTTTAACTTTAGTTAAAATAATATTGTTGGTTTATATCTTATATAACAACATTTAATAATAAAAATAAACCATTTTTCAATAAATTGAAGAAAAATGATTGATTGGGTAGGGATGGTAAAGTGGGCGGCCCGCCCTCTTTAGGTCCGCCCCATTTAAGCCCGTCCAAAAGTGGAGCGGAGCGGGGCGGAACACTAATATTTTATTTTTATTTTAAAATTTGATTAAATACATAATTTACAAAATAAATTATTTATTATCAAAGAGGTCGACAAAAGATTTTTTTAACAACACATAATAGAACTTCAACATATCTTAAGTGCAAACAGTTCAAAAAATAGAATAAATAAAAACCAATTACAAATTAAAAAAAAGGAAATTAACTCAAGCACAATTAAAAACGTATCAAAATAAATAAACAATACATATCATCCCAATCCTATTTGAAAACTAACTATTAAAAGAACCCAATTAAAAATTTACAAAAGACAAACAATGATAACAATTACACTGCATAAAACATCACAGTGCACAAAATAGTAGTGCATAAAATATCAACACCTGACTTTCTCATTGTTTACATCATATAGACTCTTATATAGATTGATTCTTTAATAGTTAAATCCTAAATTTGTCATACGTATACACTTATCAAATCCTTCATTTTCTTAAAATCAACATCTATTTCTAAAGAAAATATGTGAGATAATGTTTGACAACTTAATAATTCAGCATGCCATACAATTGTTCTTTTATTTCAAGTTTTTCTAATCAACACATGTATTAGAAAGTTATAGAAAGAATGTTACAATTATAATTCAATTTGTTTGTATAATAATTTCTAATACAATTCAATCAACATAATCCTAAGAGAAAAGTGTTGTTCTTATAGTTAAAGTTGTTTTAATTCTAAGTAAAAAAAATTAAAAGTTTTAACAAAAAGCCCGCGGGCAAAACCCGCCCCGCCTCAGTCCGCTTTCTCAAGCGGGTTGGGCGGGGCGGGTCAACTTAAAGTACCGAGCCGAAAACATCAGTCCATCACGCAAAAAATAACGGGTCAAACGGGCCAACCCAGCGGCCCGACCCGTTTTGCCACCCCTATGATTGGGTGTAGACCTTCTCTTTCCTCGAATGTTTAGACACTATTGTAGAGTTCTTTGTTTGAACAATCGTTATTTGTTAAAAAATATCAACGCGAATCAAACCCCAATCCTTATCGAGCGTATTTTCCCAAATCAAACTTAATTGAATGCAACGCAATCGCTTGATCCAACGTCAAGTACCCTTTTACCGCACATTCAAATCTTTTCATAACTAGTTAAACACTTGATCCAATGTCAAGTTGTTTGTTTTCAAAAGCTTTTTCACAATAAATTAGAAGAAAAAGTATCGCTTGGGTGTAGACTTTCTCTTTATTCGAGTACTTTGACATTTTTGTAGAGCTCCCTATCTGAATACCTGTCTTCTGTATTAAAACACAGTAATTAATTGAGTTAAGTTGTTCCTCCTATAGAAGAAAAAGGATTGATTGGGTGTAGACATTCACCTTCTCTGATTATTTGGGCACTGCTATAGAGCTCCCTGTGCGAAAAATCGTCTTTTGTTAACGAACCTTGACTTAATTCGCCACAGATTTTTCACAATAAATTAAAAGAGAAAGGATTGATTGGGCATAGACCTTCTCTTCCCCCGAGTGTTGAGACACAGTTGTAGAGCTCCCTGTCTAAATACTCGTCTTCTGACTAAAAAAAACTTAAACAATCAAACTTCTTTATTCACCCGTGTGCGACATCGAAAACCTTTTTTTATAAACAAATATGCTTTATCCATTTCGACGCGAAACAAACAAAGATTTCAGCCTCCAAGAGCGAGAAACAAGTAAATGTTTAACTGTTCAAATGCGATCAAAGCAACACTCTTTAAAATCAATCAACCCACAGTTATTTTCTACAAATAACTAGTAGAAGACTCGTGCGTCCGCACGGGTAAATTCATTCATATCTTAAGATCATTTGATAAGGCTTGGTTGTTGTTTTGATATATAATTGATATTATATAATCACTAATAATGACAAATATTAAAAAATAAATACGTAATAAATCACCAACATTAAAAATCTAATATGTCTAATAACTATAAATATTTATAAATATAATTAATATTTATAAATATGTAGTTGATTAAAAAAAAAGTAATACCACACATATAATTGTGAACCGACTTCCGTGACCCCACCCATCCTAAGATGGTGAGACTCTCGTGATCCGTGCTTGTGCCACTTTCGAATTTCTAATATTTATCCTATGATGCTTAAAAGAAAGGGAAATAAATCTAAACTAACCTTGCATGCAAATGTTTTCCCTACAAATTCAAAGAGATCTGGAATTGGGGTCGGTTATACTAAGGGAAGCTATTAACACCCTAAGTATCTATAGTACTCTATAGGAACCTTTTGTACTCTTTTCACTATTAGTTGTCTTATTTTCTTCAAATGTTTACTGTTTGATTTGGGAAAGTTCTGACCTATGGATGAGAATGAGAATGTGAGATGTTTTCGGGAGTTCTTGTTTTATGAAAGGTTTGGGGACCTAAGGGGTTTTATTTAAAGGTGTGCTCGCTAAGATTTCGCAATCTTATGCCTACGTATTTCTAAAAAAAAGAGACTTTGGGAAATCAGAGCGTTCGTAGTTTCACCTAACTATGAGTGGAATTTGTATCTTGTTCAAAGCCCAAGATAATGAAGATAAAAATTTTGTTGGTTTGAAAGAAAAGACAAATTGTCATTCTTAAGGGAGATATCTCACCTATTCATCACAAACATTTGAGAATAATATCATAAGGGAAGAAGCTTTGAACTTGGATGTTAAAGAATCCTAAGCAATGTCACATCTTCCTTTATGAGTCTTTCCATGCTAATAGAAGGACCTTAACTTGGATATAGGATCAACAAGTGTGCCACTTACATAAATTAGATGAAAGAACAGATTTGGACCATGATAAAAGAAGGACTCCAGCTTGGATTTTGAATCAACAAGTGTGCCACTTACATCACTTATATGGAAAAAAAAGTTTGTAATGTTTGATTTTTGAATTGTGGTGTATAAAAGATATATCTTTATACATAGATGATTCAATGTCCTATCTCTGGGGAGAAGTTGAATTATTTGAGTATCTTGTTCAAAGCCCAATATGTGAAGCTGAAAAGTTTGTTTGTATCTTGTTCAAAGCCCAAGATGTGAAGCTAAATAGTTTATTTGTATCTTGTTCAAAGCCCAAGATGTGAAGCTCAAAAGTTTTATTTGCCTGAGAGGAGGTTGACTTAACTGGGGTGAGTTTTGAATTGATGATATCTTGTATGAAGCTCAATATGGAGGCTATGATGCTTTTAAAAAGCCTGAAGGTCCTTGTATGAAGCCCAGGAGGAGGTTATGATGCTTGTATAAAGCCCAAGAGGAGGCTATGATGAGTTGACTTCATCTAGGGGAACTAGGGTTTGAATTAAGTCGTAGTTGAGGGAACCCTGTTGTTTGAATTAAGTCTAAACTAAGGATGAAGTGTTTATAAATTTCAAGAGAAACTTAATATGAACAAGTATATGACAGGTATGGACATGAATTAAATATGATGATGGGTCTTACACTCTTATAAAGGCCTAATGTCTAAGCATGGTTGACTTGAAAAGATGTTGGGTCTTACACTCTTATAGAGGCCCAAAAGAGTTTTAGATTTGAATGCCACTAGGGTTGTGTTTGATGAGAGTTTAAGATTGAGGTTTGGATAGATGAAAAGTTTTTGATAAATTGAAGAAATTTTGAGGAGGAGAGGAGGGACTTATACTCTAATAGAGGCCCAAGAGTTTAACATTGTGAATTGAAAATGTGATGGGTCTTACACTCTAACAGAGGCCCAAGAGTTTTGAAAATGTAATTGAAAATGTGATGGGCCTTACACTCTAAAAGAGGCCCAAGAGTTTTGAAAATGTAATTGAAAATGTGATGGGTCTTACACTCTAACAGAGGCCTAAGAGTTTTGAAAATGTAATGAATGTGCATCAAACAAAGAGATGTATTCATCATGGTAAGAGTTTATGAAGGAAATACTTGAACATGTAAGCAAGGATACAAGTTGAACATGTTAATACAAGTTGGTAACAACCAAACATGGGTATTAGGGTTCAAACATGGTCATAAGCAAGTAAGAACATCACAAAGGTTCATACAAACAAACATGTATATACAGGCATTTTCAAGACAAAGTTCAAGTGTTTAGGGACACATAAACATGGTATAACAAAGACATATGTGTATATCATAGTGGTATAAATATGGAGGGAACAACACATGTTAAGGCAAAATAGTCAAGCAAAAGTTCATGGCATAGACAAAGTTCAACATACACTTTCATATGAACATACATTTGAAAAATGTATTAAAAACAAGTGGGAATAAGGATGTACAACATCACAACATCATGCAAATTTCATATAATTTACACATGGTACAAACAAGTCTTTACAAGCAAGGGAAAGCAAGGAAACAATCAAAAGAAATCAAAGAAATCCTATAAGAAACCCTAAAAACACCACACATTTTGAACACTCATAAATATATTAAAAATAATTATTTTTTTTAAATTTCTTTTCACAACTAGAAAATAGACATTATCATGAATAATTTGCAAAAAGAATGAGTTCAAAATGATAAAAAATAAGAAAGTTATGATAATTTGAAAATGCAAAGGAAAGTGAGGAAATTAAGTACTAAAAAAATGGGGAATGGTCCCCATGGGTGTTGAATCCATGACATCTCGCTTGCAGCACAAAACCAAGACTAACCAGCTAACGCGCGCAGGTTGAAAGGAGAGGCAGTCACAACAATATATGTGAAAAACATTTGAAATCCAGAAAATATAAAAAGAACTGGGGCGAGGGGGATTCGAACCCCGGTTCTTGTAGGCATAAGTACTCAAGGGCACGTAGGTTTAACCACTGGGGTGGTGATACTTCCGTGTATCAAACCACACATATTAATTGAAATACCTAAGAATGACCTAAATGCCTGAACCAAGAGGGCGCCCATGGTTGGCTTGCCTAAGAAATTCAGGTTTCTTACCATTTGCAAAACCTACCCTAACTCATTCATTTCTTAATGAAATTAGGTGAAATAAAGATGAAACTTGCCTAGAATTTCATGAGGAATCCAATGGTGGTGGTGGTTTTTTCTAAAGATAAAACTATTTCAAAACCCGGTAGCTACATCAAAGAAGGCCACATCTTGCAAGTTTTATCTAACAGTCACATATACTCAAGCATAGCATTAAAAAATGGTTCAAACATAACAAGTATGACATATAAAACATGTTTATGATCGAGGAACATCAAAGCAATACATACTTTGCAAAGTTCAAGTTCTTATGCACTTACCTCTTGGAGCTCAACTTGCCAACCTTCAAGATACTTGTGACAGAAGTAAACCAATGCCTTGGACACCTCCAATAGACCTTTAGGGAGCTTCTTGAATGCTTAGAATCAAAGAGAAACCAACAGAACTGGAAATGCTTATTTCTTGCTAAATGGTCAAAATGACCAAAAATGGAAACACCACCAAATGATGTTACAATTAGAAAACTATTGTTGGAAAAATTGAAGGATGTTATTTAGAGTGTGTTTAAAGTGTTGGATGGTTTTGAAATGGACAGAATCAAGACATGGCTTTAAAAATACAAAAAAGTCAAAATATGAGGTTTTGATAGTTGACTTTTGGATTCTGGTGTTTGGAGAGGAAGATGAAGGTTTGGACACCTTCAAGGGATGATTTGTGATGTGTTTGGATGGTTGTTTGAGGGGTTTAGGCTCTGATTTTGAAAATTTGAATTTCACTCTTAGAAAATTTGAATTTTTGAGGTGAAGGAGGAAGAATGAGAAAACAAGTGTTGTGATTGTTTTGGTGTCTGTTGAATGATTAAATGTGGTCTCTATTTATAGGGGAGCAAGTTTGTTTTAGAGTAATAGTAATGGTTGAAGGATGAGCTCAATATTCAATGGTTTTGGAAATGCATCATTACTTCTATCTCAAGGTATATTATCTCTTCCACTAGCCTAACTCTTCTTTTGACCAATTCCACATTCTGCAGAGGTGTTTATTGTTGTTTAAGATTGCATCTTGACTGGTGAGAGTGGTTTCTTTGACAATGCACTATTCCACATAAATGTCTCTTGAATTCAAGGCTTAAAGTGATGATGTCTCATCATTTCAAAGGGATTCTTCTTGACTTAGTGGCTCTATCTTGTAGGTTTTTGGATGATTCACTCAAAATCTTGTTGAATGAGTATTGCTTGATCATCACACTTGGACTCACAAAACCGTTCATTCCAAATAATGCCCAATATGACTTGCCAAAATAGTTACATCAAGGCATATTGTGCACTCCATATCTCCTTGCTCAAATGGAATTAGATTGTGTTCTTGAACATTTTGGAAATCTGGTACATCATACTTCAACTTTGATGTTTACATTTGGTATTGATTCATCTTGGATCTTGGTGAAAAATAGCCTAAAAGTTGGTTAAAACACAAAACATATTCTGTCTAAAAAATTTCTAAGTGTCAAAGTTCAAAAAGTGTGGAAACCCTAACTTCATGGCTTCATATCTCAAAATCTATGCACTTTTTGGGAATCCACCCTACGTGACAAAGTTGTAGTATGTAACAAGCTCTTCAATTTTATCTTTGGATCAAAGGAAATGGTTACTTGGTTTGGAAGTTATGACCTTGCAAAGTAGGGCAAAAATCATTGTTTTTCATGACTTAGAAAAAATTCCAAGTTTTCTAATGTTGCCCTTTTTACAAGTAATCTCACTTTTCTTGATTTTTCTTGATCAATCATGATCCAAATCACATATTAACATTGCTCTTGACTTGAAGAGACCATGTTTGACCAAAAACTCCAAAAGTCAAACTTGATTTTGACCACAGTTGACTTTTCGTATTAGATGAATTTTGAACTTTTTGATCATATCCCAAGGTTTGAGATCATGCCTTGTGTAAAAGTCAAAGGTATGCTTGGCTTTTTCATCAGAAACCCTAGTTTGTGGTCTAGATGAATTTGAATCCTTGCATTGCTTATGAATCAAGTTCTTTGGATCAATCCAATCATATTAATGGACTAATGTGAGGCATTTGATGTTCTTAAAACATATATTGAGGTATTGGATCATGCCCAGATAAAAAATTCACTTTGGAGGCCTCGATCAACCAAAACCCTAACTGGTGCACCAGATGAATTTGGGGCTTGATTGACTTGAAATGATTTAGACTTGTGCTTGATTCTTGGAGGAGATCTCTTGATCTTCATGGATGAATAAGGGACTTGAGATGTTGAATATCATGCCTATCCTTGATTGATCCTTTGTCTGAGTACCCTTTGAGGCTCAAAAACCCTAATTTGTAATCAAATGAAACAAACAATAATCTTTGTATCTCTCAATGGGTTAGTGATACGTAAAAATATACACACATATGATGCTAATGAAATGCAAATGATGTGGGATCTTATGGTAAAAAATTAGGATATGACAATAATGTTATAATGTTATGTTACCATATTATAACAAATTAAAATGGTTAAATCAATAGTTATTTTAAAAAAATATTATTATAAATCAATAGTGTAATCAATTGTTTTTATTTTTAATCGTATCCATAGCCAATCTATCAACCCTTCACAGTTTATCTCAAAATTAATATTGATATTCGACTCAAACCAACTCTTTTGATCCATAAGATAAGATATAGGATATATGATGTCACTTTTACTTCAATCCTTTTTGAACGTAATAGCTCTATTTAGAATTCTCCAGTTTTAGTCTCATATTTAATGTTCCAAAATATTCAATTGCTTTTCATTTTATTATAAATACACCAAATTTTGAATATATAGGATTAAGTATAACTAAAATTAATCCAAAAATAATACTTTAATATATTTTTAATTATTAAAAATCTTGCACAAAATAAAAAAATATTTAATTTTTTTAACACAAAAAAATATTTAAATTTAAAATACAAATAAGTGTAAAGCATTAAATCATATTTCATGTAATTACAAAATGCAAGCACATATAATTTTTAATTAAAAGATTTAATTAATATATATTTAATTTGCAGACAAAATAATCATGTATTTATGATGTTATAAATTGAATACACAACTAATGTTAATTTAAAACTTGCTTCATTAGTAATAAAAGGTGTTTTAGACAAAAAAAATTAATACTATTTGTATCACTTCTATTATAAAATATCATTGTTACCATTCTATTCCGAAGAAAAAAATCCATAATAATAGTAAGCATATAAAAAAAATTCGAAATCACAATTATTTTTGTCTTTACATTACTCAATTGTTTTCTTTTTTTACAAATAAAATATTCAATTGTTTTTCTTTTTATTATAATTACAATAAATTTTGAATAAGTAAGATTAAGTACAGCTAAAATTAATAAATAAATATTTTAATATATTTTAAATCAATAAAAATCTTGCACAAAATTAAAAATTATATTTAAATTTAAAATACAAAATAAGTGTAAAGCATTGAACTATATTTTACGTGACTGCAAGTGCATTTAATTTTTAATTAAAAAAATTTAATGATATATATTTATTTTCCAAACAAAATGATTATGTAATTAATATATCATAAATTGAATAGAAAATTAATACTATTTTTAAAAAAATTGCTATATTTATAACAAAAAATACTATTTATGTCATTTATAATATAAAATATTTTTTTATAGTTGTGTTTCGTAAGAAAATATATACATATAATTTATAGTAAAACACTGTGTATCATTATTTAATTTATATTAAAAAGTTTAAATGATACGTATTTAATTTATAATTATAGCATATTTAATGTATTCTTAACACTACAAGAAAAACTGTATTTAGCTAGGGGTTTAACCCTTCACTAAAGTAAAAAATCTATCACAAAACATAAATTTGCAAGGGGATATGACCCCTAGCTAATCAGGACATCGCAAATTTATGGCTAGGGGATAAACCCCTCGCAAATTTAGCTAGGGGGTAAGCCCCTCGCAAATTGCCAATAAAAAATTCAACCTGCTCCGCTGCAGGCATAGACACAAACTATTGACACATAGTGCACAAAAATGTCAGGTAATTTGCTAGGGGATAAACCCCTAGCTAAAGCATCTGCATTATGCATTTTGTGAGGGGTAAAACACCTAGCTATGTGTGTCAGACTTTTGCGTGGGGTAAAGTCCCTAGCAAATTGACTTACGTTTTGGAATTTGTGAGGGGTTTAACCCCTAGCTAACATATATAATATTTAATAATAAAATTTATAATTATATTATTTTAATTATATTATTATAATTAGAATAATATAATTATATAATAAATAAATATATATTTTTAAATTTGTAAAATATAGCAATTTATAATTAAAATATGTTTAATATATTGATAAACAATATTATAATTATATGTTTAATATATAATCTATTTTTTAAACAATATTTTCTATAAATATATTACTAAAATCTGTTTTTAAAACATTATTTAATATATAATATGTTTTTTAAAATTTGTTTTATAAATCTGGTTTATAAATATTTTAATAAATAATTGTATAAACATATTTAATATATTATCTATTTAAAACATTATTTAATATATAATATATTTTTTAAACAATATTTAATATATACTATTATTTTTTCTAAAGTATTTAATATATAATCTGTTTTTAAACAATATTTAATATATACTATTATTTTCTCTAAAATATTTAATATATAATCAATTTTTTGAATAATCTAAACTAAATATATAAACAATATAAACAACATATACATAAATTTATATACTAAATAATATAAACAAAATATATCAATATTGTTTTTCCAATTTTTTTCTAACAAATATTTTACAAATATTATAATATAAATTCTATAAATATAAGAAATAAAAATAGTAAATTCAAAAATATATTACTCAAAATATATAAATATATTTTGAAATAAATTTGTATGTATATTTTATTATAACAGCATCACACCATAATCAACATATATTAATATCAATTACACCAAAAATCTTGAAAAAAAAATATGTGTGTACCTTTTGAAGCTCAAATAATTTGAAGCTCCTCTTAGATGAAATTTGAGACATTTATATAAATTGTATACATGCAACACAGAAAATAAATAAAAAAATTAATTGGTAAATTTAATAAATAAAATTAATTAGAAAATACATGCAACAAAGAAATTATAATTGTAGAATATTTGTAGAATACTTACCTAATATTGTAGAATAATTGAAAGAAGAATAAGAAGATGTTTGATGATTTTGTTACAATGGAAATGAAAGAAGAAAGGTGGAAGAAAAATGGAAGAGAGAAAGCAAAGAAAACTAGAAGATACTGAGAGTGGTCTGGAATGAGAAATATGATTTGGGGATTTCATACATGGTATTTGCGAGGGGCTATCCCACGCAATAAATGAAGATAAAATTTGCTAGGTGTCATACGCCAAATTTTGACCACTAAGATTTTCCATCATTGTGCAAATCATCATCACAATATGGATGTATTTACATGCCTCATCAGTCTCCCCAAAGATGGGTGAGCATTCACTACAAAGGATTAGGGTTTCAAGCCCTCTCAGAGCTCTTAGACAAAGGATCAATCAAGGAATGACATGGTCTTCAACTTGTCTAAACCTCTTAAACATCCACAATGGATTAAGAGGACTCCCACATCAAGAATCAGGCACAAGGTTGCAGCATTCTGAGTGGATTAAGCCTCAAGATCGCCAGTGTCACCAAATTAGGGTTGTGGTCGACTGAGGCCTCCAGATGGAAATTTTCCTCTAGACATGAGCCATTGCTTCAAAGCACAACTTAAGACATTCCAAGGGACCTCATGGACCCAATCCTCAAGTCAATTTAACCTCAGGGGATGCATTTATTAAAAATCAGGAATTAGGGTTTCTTTACCTAATTCACCCCTAAGTTGACTTTTGGGACAAAACATGAGCCAAGACCTCAAGATATGATTTGAGGGTCTCTAACACACTACATTGGTCCATTTACAACAATGGATTGATCCAAGAAGCTTGATTTACAAGTTTCAATTTCATCTGAACCACAGTTTGGGTTTTGAAGAAAAATTCAACTGTACCTTTGACTTTTGACCCAGACATGCTCCCAAACTTGGGACATGATTCAATACACCCTATAACACCTATGAAATCAATCCATAAAGTTTGATTTAGGTCAAGGACTTGATTTCATAGAGGATCACACAGTTTGGAATTCATCTGATAAAAAGTCAACTGTGCACAAAAGTCAAAGTTTGACTTTTTGAGATTTTTCACAAATATGGTTCCTTAACCCTAAAATGATGTTAATGGGTGATTGGAATCATAATTCATCAAGAAAAATCAAGAAAAGTGGGATAACTTGTAAAAGGGGTAACCATAAAAAACTTAGAAATTTTCTAAGTTATGGAACAAAGTGGCTAGGGTACCAACTTCCAAGGATCATAACTTGTGATCCAAGCAACCATTTGGGCTGATCCAAAGATGGATTTGTAGCTCTCATGGCATACTTTAAAAGTGTCAACTACACCTCATTCCAATTCCTCATGGATTTTAAGTTATGGAATGATCAAAATGGCTGAAAACATGAAATGACATTTTTTCCAACACTTAGTGAAATTTTCACTAAGTCAGAATCTGTTTCACTTTTTTCAAAATGTAGGGGGATTTTTCACTTGGATCCAAAAAGTGTCAAGATAAACTATGATCATACATATGTTGTATCATATGAGAGCTTTCCAAAATGGCAAAGAACTCCATCAAATTCCAATTGAGCTAAGAGTTATGATAGTGGCAATATGCCTTGCTGCAACTGTCATGGCAAGGCATATTTGTGCATGTTGCTCGATTTGATCAAATTGTGCAAATGACAAACAAGTTTATCCATCTGAACACCTCAGGGGGAGACCAAGGAGGAACAAACACTGATCCATAAGCCTCCCAAGTCTTTGGAACTAAAAGTAGCATGCCAAACCTAAAAATGCCTAAAAAGGGGACAAGACTCCAATTTTTTTTGGAGCATTTAATGGATGCACCAAGGTGGCATGAACTGAGCCTTTTCCAACTTAATGCGTCAAGGATGATCTCTGAACTAGGGAACCAAAGGCATGTGCTCTAACCTCTAGTCAATGGCTAGAGGAGACTTAAGATTCCAAAATGCTACAATTGGCCAAACCTCTGCACCAGTTGCCATTCACTATTACTTGCAAAAAAAACTTGCTCTACTATAAATAGAGCTCATTTGTGCTCAATTTAAGTACACCAAAGCACTACAACACTTGATTTCCTCAAAATCTCTTTCTCTAGGCAAAAATACCTTCTTTAGCAAGGTAACTCTGAGTTTTTGAGTTAGCGAGCATTTCCATCACTGCTCATGATCCAAACACATCCAATATGTCATATCTAAGCTTTCCAAACCCTCAAAAGTGACCTGTAACACCAAAATCACAAAGTCCTCTCTCAAAACCTCAAAATTGGACTTTTTTGCATTTTTCAAGCCATGTCTTGATTCAGTCACTTTCAAAAAAAGATAAAACCTCAAACACACTCCAAATATCATCCTTGAATTGTCCCAAATGGTTCCACGCATCTAGAACACCATTTGAGAGAGTTGATATATTGGTCACTTTTGCCCTTTTTGCAAGAAAGAGCTCAAACTTGTTCCTGAGGAGTCCATTTGTTTCCAACCATCCTAAAAGCTTCTAAGTTATCATTTGAGGTGTCCAAAGCATCAAATTGTTTCTGGAACAAAGAACTTAGTAGATTGCACAAAAAGCTCATAAAGAGGTAAGCATCACAACTTGAACTCTTTGAAATATGCATTGCTTTGAAGTCCACTGATCATGCACATCTTATACATGTTATATATGTTGTGTTTGAACCAATTCTTCATGTAATTCATGCCTGTAACAAGAGGTAGCATGGAAAATGCAAATCATGGTCTATTTCAAAACCACTATTGGGTTTTTCAATAGGAGCCTCATCTGAAAAAACCACCACCACCATTGGATTCCTTGTGAAATTCTAGGCAGGATATACCTAAATTTTGTCCCAATCCATGGAGAAATGAGAAAGTTACAAGCCTCACGTTTTTGGCCAAAATCTTGCCTTGCCTTGCCTTGGCCAGGCCAAAAACAAGGCAACCCTCATATATCCATAGAGTGGTTTTGATACACGGATGTATCACCACCCCAGTGGTAGAGGGCGCGCGCTGCACACAAGAGGTCTGAGGTTCGAATCCCCCTCGCCCCAGATCCTCTTTATCATTTTTCCTACTTTTTATTATTTTTCATATTATTTTTAAATGATTTGGAAAATTAATAACTCTCTCAATTTTAATGATTTTTTATTGGTTCTTTTTGATAAAAATTACAAAAATATTAAAATATTTTATTCCACAAAAAAAATCAGATTTATATTAATTATTTAATATAATTGATATTTTTGTAAATAAATTCATTTTTATTATTTTAAAACCTTTTAAAAATGAATATCCACCTTGAAAAATCAAGACCAAATGAGTTTTAATTCATCTTGTGGTTAAAACATAATTTTTCAAACCGTAACCAAAAATCACAAGTTGTTCATTCAAACTTATTTGGTATTTTTATCATTTTAATTAATTTTCTTTGAAAATTACTTTAAAAAGTGATAAAATTAGGGTTTCTTTGATTTTCACCCTGACAAATCTTTTTCAAACACTCATGGGCCTCTAATAGAGTGTAAGACCCAATCCCTTTTTGAAACCAAAATAGTTTGGGCCTCAGTCATTGTATAAGACCCACGGTGTTTTCAAAAATCTCGGCGCGATCGCCAGTTTAAAATAAAAATCATTTGGGCCTACCCTCGTGTTATAAGTCCCATTTCTTTTCTTTAAAATACTTTTTGGGCCTCTAATAGAGTGTAAGACCCAACCCCTTTGTAAATAATACCCTTTTGGGCCTCACATATTGTATAAGTCCCTCTGTACGGTTTTCAAAACAATGGTGCAATCATCATTAAAACTTGGGCCTCTCCTTGAGCTGTAAGCCCCAACAATATTTTCAAAGCATTTTCTCCTTTGATTTTGAATTCAAATATATGTTGTTATCAAAACTTTCTTTAGTTTCTTTGTTGAACAACTAACAATACAACATGGAAGCTCTACAACGGGTAAGTGTTTATCCGCTTTCATTTACCGCTTTCATATGTATATAACTGTATTGTGGGGTTGTTTCACTGTAAGTCTTCTTTCACATCCTTTTATATACTTGTCATATATTAACTGTGTAATACTAGTATAGTTATTTAGAGTTTTCCCCGACAACTACGTCTAGAACTAGGTAAACCCCTGTTGGTCACTCTTTAAATACAAACAAAACTAGATCCCCCATAGGATTCCAGATACAGTTTTCCCTTCTCTTGGGGTTAAACAATATGGAACAAAGAGAAGGGCAGTATTCTCGGTGAACCTTTTCTCAGACTGTCACCTTTAGAAATTGTCAAAGAAACTCTACTCCCCAGAGTTGATCTATTCTCCGTGAATAGCATCTCTTGAGTTTCTTCCAAATTCTCAAACTTTCCTAGAATGATCTCTTCTTTGTGAATTGCATTTCTTGAACTTCTCTTGGTTTGGGGACCCACAGGCTTCCCAAAAGCATCCCCGCCTCCTCTTGGGCTTTGTACAAGGACTCGTCGGCTTCTTAAAAGTTCTCATGCCTTCTCTTGGGCTTCATACAAGGACCCTCACGACCTCTTAGAGGTATAGGACAGAACTTAGTCCTCCTTTGCTAGAGCTGTCTTTCTAAAAAGAGTCACAAAAGCCCTCAGACCAATTTTAGGGTTGATACTCATCCCTTAAAAGAGTCGGCCTCCTCTTGGGCATTGTACAAAGATAGACCACACTAAGAGACTTGGACAGTCTAAATCTCCTTGAGTCTCAAAGACATTCTCAAGTTCCCTACAAACATAGGAAGAAACCCCAGATTCTGGATTAATCTCCAGCCGAGTTAAAACTTGTGGGTTATAAAACCCCGTCCTTCTCCCAAAATTCCCCTAACCCGTGTCAGATAACACTGTCTCAAACCAGAGCCTCAAGGATTCTGGTCCATCAATTCCTTTTGCATTCCCTTGGAAGGATCGATTCCCTTCTTGGACCTGCCTCGGGATCTCAAGAATCCCCGGCAGAAGTATAGCCTCCTCTTAGACTTTGTATAATGATCCTTCCTTAGCGAAGCCGGCCTCCTCTTGGGCTTTGTACAATGATTCCCCCTAGCGGATTTAACCTTTTCAGATTCTCTTGTTGAGTCTATCACTTTTCAAGACTCTCTTGTTGAGTCATTTTCCTTTTAGCCTCTATCTCGGGCTTCGTACGAGATAGCAAATCACTCTCTTGTTAAGTATAAAAGACTCTCTCGTTGAGTCAATCTTTTTAGCCTCCGTATTGGGCTTCGTATAAGACAGATAAAAATACTCTCTTGTTGAGTCAACCCCTTTAGCCTCTATCTCAGGCTTCGTACGAGACAAATAATAAACACCCTCTTGTTGGGTCAGTAGCCTCCTCTCAGGCTTTGAATAGAGAAATCCCCAGTTGAGTCAATCAACCTTTTAGCATCAAACTTGTGCTTTAATCAAGGCATACAAACATCAACAGTTCCTCTTTAGAGATGACAAGTTCTCTCTCAGTCAAAACCTTTTAGGTTCAATCTTGGGCTTTGAACAAGACACAAAAGACCCTTCAGCTTCATATCTTGGGCTTTGAACAAGATACAAATACTCCTTTTAGCCTCTGTCTTAGGCTTTGAACGAGACACCAAAACATCTTTGTTTCCTCCCTTATAATAGGAGGGAACTACGATCGCTCTGATTTCCCTGTTTCGTTAAAAGGGAATACGTAGGCATAAGATTGCAAAATCTTAGCGACCATACTAATCAAAAACTCAAAGTCCAGTACCTCCATCAACCAACCAAAAACATCAGATCTAAACACCTTACCAAAAACCTCACAAATAGTCCAGACCCGGTATTCTTGAGCAAAAATAACCTAAGACAAGACCCCCCTTTTTGATAGCATCTGTAAACCAACAGTCATCTGTTTAAACTCATTATGCAAGCAGGGTTAATTGGAGACATCTATTTCCCTTTCTTAATCAGCTTCACAGGATAAAAAAATGAAACGAACTGTAGTACCAAAGCGATAGTGATTCGAAACCACAAAAATCGCGCTACAGAAAAATGGCGACCACAGTCGGAGTTATTCTTTCTTATAGTCTTAGGTGAAAAAAACGAAGTACCACAGAAATGGCGACTCTGCTGGGAAGTCATTGTCTGTATAGGATAATAGGACTAGAGGTCTAGGATGTTAGGACAAATATATATACTGCATTTCCTAATTGATATCTGTGTTTATTTTTCTGCTAATGGGAATGCGTGTGATGCCGCATGTGGAAAGATTGAGTATACACCTAAGATAGGGGATGGCATTATACAGGTAATCTTACGGGGAGTGAATCCCAGATAAGAGGTCCCGGTCGACCGTCAAATCAGTGGAGATGCCCTTTGTGGATTTAATGCCTATACGACTTCGGTTGTTGAAAGCAGATTGTTCCATTGGGTTATCTGAGAAGCTGAGGATTTTAGTAGACTGAAACTATTTTGTAGTGCGGAAGCTATCGGAAATAGTTGTCACACGATACTACCCTAATTTGAGATTACTCTAAGATGAACCAGCTCACTTGGTGATCTGCTTGCTGCCGTCATCCCAAGAGGGGTCAGTGATTTTGAGGACAGGTACAAAAATCACCAGTATAAACCTTTGGGGATGGGTAGAGCCTTGGCTTCATGACACCGACCCTTTGACCCCATGTTTTTCTATGTTTTTGTGTGCTACATTCATACATTCATTTAAAAAACATTAAAACAAATAAAATTTTCTCTTCTAGTCTCTCTTTTTCAAATTAAACTGAGACAATGATTGCAAATATCAGAGAGAAAGATTGCGTTATGGATTTCGGTAGAAGAAAGACTCACAAGTACACCTTCAAGGTTCCGAAATTAGAGGATTTAAGAGGTTTGACAAGGATAATCACCAACCCTGAGGCTTTCAGAGCTAAGTATGGAGGACTGCTATCTCTGTTAAGGGTCCATGTAATTGAAGGGATCCTATCTACACTCATCCAGTTCTATGATCCGGTCTATCATTGTTTCACATTCCCGGATTATCAACTAGCACCAACACTGGAGGAGTACTCTCACCTGACTGATTTACCTATCACTGACCAAGCTCCCTTTTCTGGACTGGAATAAATTCCAAAGGATCAAACCATTGCAAGAGCAATTTATTTGGACGAGTCAGAAGTCAGGACTCACATGATCATTAAGGGTGGTATCCAGGGTTTGCCAGCCCAGTTCTTGATAAAGAAAACTCTGTACTTTGCTAGTATAGGGAACGTGGCCGCTTTCGAAAGAATCTTTGTTTTGCTCACCTACGAGTTATTTTTGTTTCCCAACATTGATAGCTTCGTTGATATCAATGCCATTAAGATTTTTCTAATCGGAAACCCTGTACCTACCTTGCTCGCAGATGCTTATCATTCAGTACACTTAAGGAATTTGTACAGCGGAGGAATGATCATATGCTGTGTACCCTTGTTATACAAATGGTTCATTTCCCATTTGCCAAAGTCTGCTGCATTTTGGGATCAAAAGAGTACTTATTGTTGGTCGCAGAGAATCATGCTCTTACCAACTCTCACATCGATTGGTATAATCGAATCTATGATGGGATCAGAATCATTGACCGTTGTGGAAATTTCCCAAATGTACCCCTCATAGGAGCTAAGGGAGGAATCAACTATCATCCGATTTTAGTTCGTCGTCAATTTGGATACCCGATGAGGCATGTCCCGCGTAATGCTCATCTAGAAGGTCTTTTCTTCAAGGAAGGAGAAAATGACAAAGCACTAAAAGCAGAAATAGTGCATGCCTGGAAACACGTTCATAGAAAAGGACGAGAGTCTCTAGGAAAACCGGACTGTGTCTCGGTGGAGCCTTATCTCCACTGGGTACAAACTAGGGCTCTCAAGCTGAGGATGCCTTACCCTCGTCAAGAAGTTCTTCCATTAAGGGACCTTGTCCTTTATTTTATGTCTGATACAGAAAAACTTCAGGTTACTCTCAACGAAGTTCAACAGGAGAAGAGGTCTTGGAGGAACAAGTACCGCATTCTCAATGTGGAGTGTAAGAAAATACAGCAACTATTAAAAGATAAAGATGCTCTGATCGAGATTTTAGAGCAACATGCTGTAGAGAATCAAGAAAACCAAAGGAATTTGCTCGCTCCTTTCACTTGGCAAAGGAATGACAACCCGACAACTGCTCAAGAGCCCCGGTCAAAGAAAAAGAAAATACCAGAACCAGCACCTGAGCTCTCCTCAAAGAGGACTCAGGATGCATTAGCTTAGAGATTTCCTTTTACAGCACTTTATAAATTACTGTATTTCCATTTCCGCAATCTTTGAATTCAATAAAACGGGGCTTCCCCACTGTTTGATATTTGCAATCCAATTGTCGAAGTTTATTTTGATTAAACAAAGATAATTAATTATTCATTGCATATCATTCATCATTCTCACGTAACGCATTCTTCTTCCCTACGAATCTCACGTTTGTGTCTCGATTCTAGAGTCAAACTGTCTCATTCGTACAATACTCGGGCCAGTCAACAAAAGAAAATGGATAATCTCGAGGAAGAGAACAGAGAGTTGAAAGAAGAAATTGACGCTCTGAGAGAGGATCTGAGAAAACTTCACGGTGAAATGCAAGCTCTGGCAGTAGCCCAGATGCAACAACAACGGACTGTGATCTCAGAGATCACACCGACGCCCATAGTGGAAAAGTATGACCCTCGGTATACCATGCCTAATGATCGTCCCTGGGGCATGCCACTTAAATATATCCCAGAAGGATATATTCCGCCGATCATTGAAGATCCGGAAACTGCAGCAGGAACCGCTGGGCCTGAAGGTTACAAACTTCGGGAAAGCGAGGATGCTAGGGGCATGACAACAACTCCTGAAGGTTACAAACTTTGGGAGGCGCCAAGAGTCACAGCCATGATGACTATACCACCACCCGTGGTACACACTGACCCGGAAGGACAAACTCCACAGATACCTTCTGGTGGAAACGAAAGTATGGATAACAGAATGAAAGAGTTCCAAGAACAGTTCCTGGAAATGCAGAAGGAACTGCAAGCCATTCGCGGTCAGGATCTATTTGGAAAAGATGCCGCAGACCTTTGTTTAGTCCCCAATGTGAAAGTTCTGCACAAGTTCAAAGTGCCCGAATTTGAAAAGTACAAGGGTAACTCTTGCCCTCAAAGCCATTTGGTGATGTACGCTCGGAGGATGTCAACTCAGACAGAGAACCACCAGCTACTGATCCATTACTTTCAGGATAGTTTAACTGGTGCCACACTCAAATGGTACATGGGTTTAAACCGTACTAAGATCGTCACTTTCAGAGATCTTGGCGCTGCCTTTGTCCAACAGTATAAGTATAATCTGGACATGGCACTGGACAGAGATCAACTCAGAGCCATGTCGCAGAAGGACAAGGAAACCTTTAAGGAATACGCTCAGAGATGGCGTGAAATTGCCACCCAGATTTGTCCACCTCTTGAGGAAAAAGAGATGACAAAGATCTTCTTGAAAACCTTGAGCTCATTTTACTACGACATAATGGTCACCAGTGCGCCCAGTGACTTCACCGAGATGGTGGGCATGGGAGTTCGTCTTGAGGAAGTCGTCCGAGAAGGACGTTTAGTTAAAGACTCTGGATCATCAAGTAGTACAAAACGATATGGTAGTGCTCTCCCTAATAAAAAAGAGCAAGATATTGGAAATATCTCTCTCGAAAAGCAAAGGCGATGATACCAACCAGTCGCAGCTATAACTCCTGCTATCAACCCTGCGCCTGTTCCAACGTATCAACCTCTGATTGCGCAAAACCAGCTGAATCAATAACAATATCAGCAAAGGACACAACAACCTCTTCAACAGGCTCGTCCTCCATACAACAACAACCGTACAACGCGAACACCAGGGTTCGACCCTATACCAATGTTGTACGCAGAATTGTTTCCATTACTACTGGTCAAAGGGCACGTCCAAACCAAGTCTCCTCTTACAGTACCGGAAAATCCGCCTTTTTGGTTTAAAGCGCATCAAACTTTCCCTTACCATCAAGGAGGACCAGGGCATAACATAGAAAACTGTCTCAATTTCAAATTCGACGTACAAAAGCTTGTTAGGAGCGTGGTCTTATCTTTCAAAGATATGAATCCGAATGTTCTCACGAACCCGTTGCCTCAACACGAGAAAGTTGCAGTAAATTTGATAGAAGGAGAGTCTAACAACAACTATCAAATTCATGATGTACTCTTATTGAGGACCAATCTGGTCAAGATGCATCGCAGATAGAGTGGATATGGGCATGTACCATATCATAATTATCACCAGTGTGATATCTGCTCTAAAGATAATCAAGGGTGTTCTGTGGTGCAATCAGCTCTACAGGAACAGTTGGATCTCGGATGGATCCAAGAGCACCGAATTCGTGGGGTCAACATGACTTATACGAATTCCAACATAATTCAGAACCACGACATCCGTACGATGAATGTCAACTTGGTGGCAATGCACTCAAGGCAAAGCCAGTATCATAATCTGTCGCGGCATGATTACAATTCCTGTCTGATTTGCTCGGAAAACAATCAGGGATGCTCTTTTATACAAGAGGCCCTTCAGCGTCAGATGGATCTTGGATGGATCCAGGACTACCAGGATAAAAATCCTTATCATATCAACATGATTCAGATCTTCGAGATTCGCTTGATGAATACCAGCTTGGTAGAATTACACGCCAAGCAAGTCCAGCTCGGTTTTGTGACTTCGCATGAGTATCGGAACTGTACAGTATGCTGTGAGAGTGACCAAGGATGTGCTCTCGTTCAGAGAACTTTGCAACACTTGTTAAATCATTAGTGGCTTCCAATTTATCTAGACAAAGACACGCAACAAGTCAGCATAATTAATGGGAACCCTACTAGGCATCAAAGTCAGGATGTTCGATCAATGGAAGCGGACCTAGTAAGGTTACACTGCATTCAAAGCGGACGTGGCCAGGTGCCACATGTAATACCCTAATTTTTACCCCTAAGATCCCACATGTCCTTTTGCATCTCATACCACAGACAAGATCACACGTTGGTTCCCTCTTTTGTAGGTTTGTGCCTTGCAGGGATCTTTGAGTATGTGTGGGTTTGTTAGATGTTTTATTGCTTATTTTGTTTATGTTTACTAACCATTAATCAAAATCCAAAAATATTTTGTTTTCTTTCACTAACATTTTTAGGGAAAGAACAGGTTGAAAATACCAAAAATAGTCCCTCAGCTCGAACGAATTTATCTGAATAAAGTTAAAAGTTGATCTGCAAACAATTCAAAATTCATCTGATCAAGAGTCTCCAAGATTTAATTGATTACTATTCAAGAGACTCCAAGGTCCATGTGTTTATTTTCATGCCTTCTTTGACAAGCAAGAAAAATCGAGCCGGAGTCAAGACAACACATCAAAAAGCCAAATTTCCCAAAATTTCACTGTGTTAATCGATTAACACATTGGTTAAACGGTTAACGCGTGCGAATTTTGAAAAAAATGGCAGCAAAATTCAAATTTCAGCAATTGGCACCAATTTTCATCATTTTGGAATATTCCATACCATTCTTTTTAATTCCCTACATCATCATAATTAATTCTTATCATACACCTCCACTAATCACCACTCTTTTGATATTACCCTCCAAATTTGAATTCCAATCCTAATTTTGATCATCCAAACCTAATTCCAAACCACCAAATTCCCAAGCCTAAAATCTATAAATAGAGGCTTCATTTCACTCATTTCCCAAGCTTTTGATAGCCAAAAAATCTCTTGCAAATTCTCTCCCCAACCACAAAATTCACCAAAGCTCACATTTCTTCTTTGAAAGTTAACAAGAATTCACATTGAATCTTGTTTAACTTTGAGCTAAACCTTCATCCATTCTTGTTTTTGTTCATCAATCACAGTAGATCAAGGCTTTGGAGTGTAGATCTTGCTGCAATTCAAAGGAATTTTCTGATTTGGATTGGTAATTCATCTTCCACCATTGTTAAAGCTTCATATTCATCATTCAAGATGTAGATCCTTGGTGCTTCTTGTTGTTGATCCTTTGGATCATATATTGTTGTTTGATTGCAGGTTTCTTTGTCTATTTTTATTTTAAAATTCGTGCAAATTCAATCCATGATCATAAGGTGTTTGAAAAATGTTTTGAAAGAGGATCATGTTGAATTTTGCACATTTTTTTTGCTTCTGGTGCAGTGTTAACCGATTAACCAAATACAGTGTAAACTGGTTAACCGATTAACACCCTGTTTTGCGCAGAAAATTCAAAATCTGCACTGGTTAACCGATTAACCATTTGGTTAACCGATTAACCAGTGTCCAGAATGTTATTTTGGCTCTGTTTTGGGGCTGTTTTGGTTCCTTTTCCTCTTTCTCCCCCTTTCTTCTTATTTTAGCCTTGAAGCACATTGTTGAGATGAATTTCTCTTCAATTTCAATGGACTTTGGATGTGGTTAGAGTAATTAAACATTCATTAGTTCAAATATATCTTTTAATGAATTGTTGAATTCATTTGAGGTGCTTTGAATTAGTGATATGTTTTCACACTTAAATCTATCAATTAAAAGTGATTGAACTTGAAGATGGAAGTTTCTTGAAAGTGTAATTTAATTTGTCTTTTCTCTTCATATATTTTCTTTTTATTTTGATCAATGAAAGTCTTTTGGATCTTGAAATTCCTTTGTTGAATTTTGATCAAGACTAGATCGTAACCATTTTTCTTTTCGTGCGGTATTGCTTTCGGATGACGATTTATATATCGTTCATCTAGCATGCATTAGCACAAAGATCTATTGACCGACCTCATTGTAGGGTAATTACTCCGTAAATTACTCGGTGATTGCTTAACATAGCACAACATTTGTCCCTCTTTATCCAATTCAGAACTTGAACTTTCGTGGTCCGGACCTTGATTGGTCGCGTCAACCCAATGTTGGTTAAACTTTTGTATTAGGTCCATAATCTTTGAAACATGGCGTTGTAGAGGCTTTGGTTATACCAATCTTTTGTCAAGTTCATTAACTTTGGCCTAAGTGCATTGTTTAATCGCTATAGTTCATAACGCGAAACGGAATAATCGGCGAAGGCTTATGGCACTAAAGCCTCGTGCTACTAACTACTAACTTCTAACTTCTTTACTTTTCCTTCTTGCTCCCTATCTCTCTTTATTTTTATGCTTTATGCCATTTATCTTATTATGTTTATGTTTATGTCATTTTTCTTTTGTCCACTTGGACCATTTTATCTTGTGCTTTGTTTTTCTTTTGTCCATTTTGGACTTAAAACATTAATAAAGGATTAAACCACTAAAAGACTTGTGCTCTTAAAGTTGGACTATGGCCACTATCCCTTGCTTTGGAGGACCTATATTCTTGATTATGGACTTATGGACTTAGATCTAGGATCCTAACCTATGCTTGGGAGTTTGTGATGGAAAACCTTGGATTTTGGATAATTGGAGTCCTCTTTTGAAGACTTATTTTGAATCAAGACAAAATCAAAAAGGGAAAAATACTTATGCTATGGAGCTTGTCCATGTGGTTAGATCTTTCTTATCCTTAGCTTTTATTTTTATGCACTAGGATAGTCACTTCTTCTCCACCCCTTCTTCAATTTTCAAAACTTCCTCTCTTTTTCAAAACCTTTTTGTTTTCTTACTTAAAACCGCTTTCATAATAAAACCTTGACTTTGGTCAAGTGATTTTTAAACTTTGTTTTCTTTAATAAATGTCAATCAATATTAATCATATTTTGACCATTTTATAAAAACATAAAAAATACAAAAACTCATCAAACTCTTTTTTTGTGCTTTGTGCACTTTTTCTTTTAAACTTTTTCGTAAGTTTAGACATGATTCATTTCTTTAAGCTGAATTATTTGCTTGGAAATGACGACTTGTCTTTACACTTAAAATCAACCAAAACAAACATATTTTCATTCTTTGTACCACGAACTACGAGGTTTTGATCCTACATTGCACATCGTGGGTACGTAGGCATGAAGCGATAAGTCTCTCCAAACACAAAAATCTTAAGAAATAATCCTCCTCTCATCTTCTCAATCTCCTTACAAGCAAACCATTTTTAGACCAAAAAGCATGAATACATCAAAGGGCTCCTATAGAGTACTATACATGTATTGGGTGCGTAAAACCTTCCCTTTACATAACCAACCCCCCTTACCCATTCTCTGTCTGTTCTTGTTGTTTTAGAACTCTTTAGGTTTTATTCGCTCTTTTTCCTTTCCCTTTGTGGATAAAATAAAAGTGCGGTGGCGACTCTTGCTTTATGAGTTAAGTTAATCAATAGCTTACACTCACAAATTTCTCCGCTATAGAAAAGTGGCGACTCTGCTGGGGAGTGTTCCTCCCTTGAGGGGTTTAGCCTACTTTGATTTATTTACTGCTTTTTGTCTGATTTGCTTGTTACTTGTTTGTTCTGTTTGGGAGTTCCTCTGTGTGTGAGATAGGTGCTATACCCGAACTAGAGTGTACTTTGAGATAGGAGGATAGTATAGTCAAGGGAACTTTGAAGGAGTCGAATCCTGAAAAAGAAGAACTTGAGAATCTATCCACTCGGTGGTTGCCTCTTTGGAATTACTGATGTCGATCGAGCGATCGTGAAGGCATTACTTTTTCCATAGAAGCCTATAACACTGAGGACCGTAGTAACCCTTAACCCATCCTAGCCTTTTTAGGATCGTAGCGCAGAAGCTATGAAGTTGCAAATCTGACTTAGCTATCACGCGATGCTACACTCAAGTTAGATTCTCTTGAGGATAACTACCAACCTTCGAGCAAATCGGTGTGCTGGTGTGTCTGATAGTGGATTGTGGACCCTGGGCACTTTGTTAGAACCACTGTTTTCTGCAGGTACAATGAAGACAAAACCTTAGTACATACCTTTGTGGGATTGGTTCTTACCCTTGGCTTCATGCTCGTGACTTGAACCTTGATCCGTGTGCTTTGTGTGATCTTGTTTGTGGGTGTTGCATTCATGCACTCATGCATTCATGAGCATTCTTTTGGAAGGTTTCAAGGAATTTAAAGGTGTTATTGCAAACATTGCAGGAACTTTTGTTATGGATTTTAGAAGGAGAAGTACAAAGAAGTACACTTTCAAGAGTCCTAAGTTAGGGGGTTTGAGAGAGCTAGGATCTTTGGTTACTGATACCAAGAAGTTCGAGTCCAGATACGGAAGAATTTTATCTCTCTTGAAGCTTGATATGGCTGAAGGATTGCTTGCTACTTTGGTTCAGTTCTATGACCCTTTGCTTCATTGTTTCAGCTTTTCTGATTATCAGTTGGTACCTACGCTAGAGGAGTATTCTCTCCTGCTTGGTTTTCCTGTTTATGGTCGGATTTTCTCTGGTTTGGACCCCGCTCCCGAGCATGATGTTATTGCGAAGGCTACTCACTTGAAGGTTTATGAGATTAAGGCTCGCATGGATACCAAAGGAAAGATTCTTGGGTTACCCACTAAGTTCTTGATGGATAGAGCTCATCACTTTGCTAGTGTGAAGAACACGGTTGCTTTTGAGGCTATTCTTGCCTTGCTTATTTATGGATTGTTCCTCTTCCCGAATGTTGATAACTTTGTCGATATCAACGCTATTCAGATTTTCTTGATTGGGAATCCAGTTCCTACTTTGCTTGCCGATGCTTACCATTCTATTGTCCTCAGGAATTTCCATGGTGAAGGGATGATTATCTGTTGTGCACCTTTGCTTTACAAGTGGTTTATTTCTCACTTGCCGAAGTCTGCAGCTTTCTGGAATCTCTAGGATGGTTTATATTGGTCGCGGAAGATTATGTCTCTCACTCATTCTGATATTGATTGGTGTAGTCGTATTCCTTCTGGAGCAATGATTATTGATAGTTGTGGTGATTTTCCCAACGTGCCTCTTCTTGGTACAAAGGGAGGAATCAGCTACAATCTGGTGTTGGCTCGTCGTCAGTTGGGATATCCTTTGCGAGAGGTACCAAAGAACATTCATTTGGCTGGCCTCTTTTTCAAGGAAGAAGAATCTCAGGTTGCTCTCAAGAGAAAAATCGTAGAAGCTTGGTGCAACATTCGTATAAAGGAAAGGAAAGTTTGGGAATTCCGAATTGTGACTCTTCGGAACCTTACCTCCAGTGGGTTAAAAATAGAGCTATTACTTTGAAGATGCCTTATGTGCGTCAGGAGCCTTTATCTATAACTGATAAGAAGTCTATTCTCTACTTTATGGAAGACACAAAGAAGCTTCAGATCGCTTTGGCCGAGATGCAACAAGAGAGAGATGTTTGGAAGAACAAGTATCAGATTGTTGAGTTAGAGAATGCAAGGCTTCAAGAGCACTTCAAGAAGAAGAATGAAGATGAAGTTGCCAACAAGAAGAGAAAGGCTCAAGAGGATTTATTTTCCTCTCGCATTCAGTCAGTTTTCGATATTCCGAAGAGTTCAGAATCTTCTTGGAAGTTGATCGTTGATCAGTTGCTGATTGAGAAGACTCAAATGTAGGCCCACATCAAGAAGTTGGAAGATAGAGCTGGGACTTCTTCTCATGGGATTCTCTAGGGATCTAGTTTTCTTTATGCCCTATTTGTTTTAGGATTCTTGAATTTGTACTTCCGAGGTGTAATCTTTTCCATCAATAATGAATGAGGTTTTTGGTATTTCAGATAACAATGTTTGCGATATGCCTTATAATTCCTTGAAACTTTGCATTTGCATCTTGCATATAAAGCATCATTTTGCATTATTTCTTGCCCTTTTCAGGTGTCTTATGTTTCTTTTGGTCTTCATTCAGCCAAGCTGTCGCACCAGTATAATACTCGGGCTAATTAGAAGAAAAAGATGGATCAATTGCAACAAGAGAACCGTGAGCTTCGTGAAGAAGTATCAACTCTGAAGGATGGTTTGGAAAGACTCACTGCTATGATGGAAGCTTTGGTGGCTGCTCAGAATCAGCCACCACCTCCTCCTCCTCCTCCTCCGCTTTCAATTCTTGTGCAAAGGACAGTCATTTCTGAGATTGTCCCCACGCCCATTTCTGTGGTGCCGGCTAGTGTTCCTCAATACTCCATGCCTCCTGGTTTCCCCTGGGGAATGCCTCATAACTTTGTTCCTGAGGGTTATCAACCACCACCACCTCCTGAAATTCCAGTTGTTCCTACCGTTCAACCGGTGATGACTGTGCCACCGCCTGTGGTTCATACTGTTCCTTTTGGTGAAGAACAGATTTTCCATATTGCTCCAAGTGAGAATGCCAGTGCGTATGATAGAATGGAAGAGATTCAAGACCAGTTTGCTGAAATGCAAAAAGAGATCAGAGCTCTGAGAGGTAAAGAGCTGTTTGGAAAGAATGCTCATGAGTTATGCTTGGTTCCTAATGTGAAGGTCCCGCATAAGTTCAAAGTTCCTAACTTTGAAAAGTATAAGGGTAACTCTTGTCCGTTGACTCACTTGACTTTGTATGCTCGTAAGATGTCGGCTCAAAAGGATAATGATTAGCTTCTCATTCATTACTTTTAAGATAGTTTGTCTGGTGCAGCTTGGAAATGGTATATGGGACTCGACAGTACTCGAGTTCGCACTTTCAAAGATTTGTGTGAGGCGTTTGTGAAACAATATAAGTATAATGTGGATATGGCTCCTGATCGTGACCAGCTTCGGGCAATGGCTCATAAAGATAAGGAGACATTCAAAGAATACACGCAAAGGTGGCACGAGATTTCCGCTCAGATTAGCCCTCCTTTGGAAGAGAAGGAGATGACCAAGATTTTCCTGAAAACTCTGAGTCCTTTCTATTATGAGCGTATGATTGCTAGTGCCCCAAGTGATTTCACTGAGATGGTTAATATGGGGATGAGATTGGAAGAGGGTGTCCGTGAGGGACGTTTGTCGAAAGATGGCAATTCTATTGGAAGTTCCAAAAAATATAGTGGAGGATTTGCCAAAAAGAAAAAAGGAGAGACCAATGCCGTTTCTAGAGAAAGGTATAGAGGACCTCGCCATAGAAACAATCAGTGTCAGCAACATGTTGCATCTGTCACTCCTGTTATTAGTTCATCTCCTGTTGTTCAGGCAACTCCTGCTCAGCAACAACGTTCTAATCAGCCAAACAATCAACGGGGCCATTTTCAGAAGGATTTTGATCTGATTCTGATGACATACACAGAGTTGCTTCCTTGTTTAATTAAGAAGAATCTTGTTCAGACCCGTCCACCACCTGCTGTTCCAAAAGATTCACCATGGTGGTATAAGCCTGAAGCTCATTGTGCTTTCCATCAGGGAGGAGCTGGGCATGACACTGAGAACTGTTATCCATTGAAGATGGAAGTTCAAAGGTTGGCTAGAAGTGGTATTTTGTCTTTCAAAGATTACAATCTTAATGTCCAATCGAATTCGCTGCCTAATCACGGCAAGGCGTCTGTCAATATGGTTTATGGTTGTCCTGGTACATTCAAAATTTTTGATATCCATTGGAAATGCATGCACTTTTGAGTGAATACCATGATATTGATCATGACTATGCAGCTTGCTGTATCTGTTCCATGAATCCACGTGGTTGTGTGATAGTGAAGAGGGATATTCAAAGGATGATGGATGAAAATTTGATTGAAGTCACTGCTAAGAGAGACGAATATTAGAACGAGGTGAATGTTATTGAGCCACGCTTTAATATTCCTGAAAGAGTTGTTATCTCTTATGATAGTCGGAAGACCGCTGTTACGCCTTTGGTTATTCGGTTTCCCGGTCCGGTACCCTATGAATCTGACAAGGCTATTCCGTATAAGTACAATGCTGCCATGGTAGAAGATGGTAAGGAAGTGCCCATTCCTTCTTTGTCTTCTGTAGTAAGCATCACTGATGTGAGTAGAGTGACCCGAAGTGGTCGTGTATTTGCTCCTGAGCCTCCAAAGATTGTGGAGAATGTTATTGCTGGCAAACCAACTCAAGATGAGTCTAATGTTAATACTTTCGGTCAGTCCAGTGGTTCGAAGGCTTATGAGGATGAAGTATTGAAATTGATCAAGAAGAGTGATTACAGTGTTGTGGATCAACTCTTGCACACCCTGTCCAAGATTTCAGTGTTGTCCTTACTAATGAATTCTGAAGCTCATAGGAAATCTTTGCAGAAGGTTTTGGAACAAGCATTTGTTGAGCATGATGTGACTGTTAATCAGTTTGATGGCATTGTTGCCAACCTCACCGCATGTAATAATTTGAGTTTATGTGATGAAGAGTTACCCGAGGAGGGAAGAAATCACAATTTGGCTTTACATATCTCCATGAACTGTCAAGAAGATGCGCTTTCTAATGTGTTGGTTGATACTGGCTCTTCTTTGAATGTGTTTCCAAAATCTACTTTATCAAGGCTTTCTTACCAAGGTCCTCCCATGAGGTATAGTGAAGTTGTTGTTAAAGCTTTTGATGGATCTCGAAAAACTATGATTAGAGAGGTTGATCTTCCAATCAAAATAGGACCGTGCTTCTTCCAGATTACTTTTCAAGTAATGGATATTCGTCCTGTTTATAGTTGTCTGCTTGGCCGACCCTAGATTCATGAGGCTGGGGTAGTGACTTCGACTCTTCATCAGAAGTTAAAATTTGTTAAGAATGATAAGTTGGTAATTGTGGGAGGTGAGCAAGCGATGCTGGTGAGCCATCTTTCATCCTTTTCGTATGTTGATGCTTATGAAACAGTTGGAACTCCGTTCCAAGCTCTTTCTGTTGATGATAAAGTTGTTAAGAAGAATGAGTTACCCATGTCTTCTTTGAAAGATGCTCTGCATGTGTTAGAAACTGCCCGGTCTGATGGTTGGGGCCGAGTCATTGATGTGGTTGATAACCTGGGTAAAACTGGTTTAGGCTTTACGCCTGGTACAGTGAGAAGAGATTTGAAGCGTATTAATGAGACCTTTCACAGCGCCAAATTCATCCACAAAGATCACCTACTGCTACCATCATTGAAGATGATGAAGAGGAAGAACTTCCCAATTTCGTGACACATGGAAAAGTCTGCCAGAATTGGATAGCTGTTGATGTTCCCACTGTTGTTCATATTTCAAAGTAATTTGTTTTTGTTTCTTTCAAAAATCCTTTCACTCTTCCCAAGGTGAAAGTGAATTTGTGAGGGCTTTGTCTCAAATTTTTATCATCATCAATAAAATGTTATTTTGTTTATCCATATTATGTTTTTCTCTTTTTGCTTTATTTATAAAAAATGGTAACATAAAAAACCAAAAAAAAAATAATAATGTGATAATCACCTTTATCTGCATAATACATGCACTTTTTGTTCATATTCTAAAATCAAACATAAATCATTGTGCAGATTGATTGTTAAACCCATTGAAAACAATGACCCTATGGCCCCTCCCAACTTTAAGTTTCCTGTGTTTGGAGCTGAAGAAGAGGATATTGAGGAGATTCCAGATGAAATTTCTCGGTTGCTTGAGCACGAGGAAAAAGCCATTCAGCCTCATGAAGAGCCGGTGGAATTGGTTAATTTGGGTTCAGATGATGAGGTAAAAGAAGTCAAGATTGGGGCACTACTTCAGTCAGATGTTAAGAAGAGGATTGTGGAGCTTCTTAGAGAATATGTTGACGTGTTTGCCTGGTCCTATCAAGACATGCCTGGTCTTGATACTGATATTGTGGAGCACCATTTGCCATTGAAGCCTGAATGTCCACCTGTGAAGCAGAAATTGAGAAGAGCTCATCCCGACATCGCTGTAAAGATCAAAGAGGAGGTTCAAAAGCAGATTGATGCTGGTTTTCTTGTGACTTCTGAGTATCCTCAATGGGTGGCCAATATTGTGTCTGTTCCAAAGAAAGACGGAAAAGTCCGAATGTGCGTTGACTATAGAGATTTGAATAAAGCGAGTCCAAAAGATGATTTTCCACTGCCACACATTGACATGTTGGTAGATAATACTGCTAAATTCAGTATCTTTTCTTTTATGGACGGATTTTCCGGTTATAATCAAATAAAGATGGCACCTGAGGATATGGAAAAAAACAACATTCATTACACCCTAGGGAACATTCTGTTACAGAGTGATGCCCTTCGGTTTGAAAAATGTTGGTGCAACGTACCAGAGAGCTATGACCACTTTGTTCCATGATATGATGCATAAAGAGATTGAGGTCTATGTGGATGACATGATTTGTAAGTCGAAGACTGAAGAAGATCATATTGAGTACTTATTGAATTTGTTTCAGCGTTTGAGAAAGTTTAAGCTCCGTTTGAATCCTAATAAATGCACTTTTGGTGTCCGTTCTGGAAAGTTGTTGGGCTTTATTGTCTGCCAAAAAGGCATTAAAGTTGATCCTGGTAAAGTTAAAGCCATTCAGGAAATGCCTGCACCCAAAATAGAAAAACAAGTAAGAGGATTCCTGGGACGTTTGAATTATATCTCCTGATTTATATCCAATATGACTGCCATATGTGCGCCGATCTTCAAGCTGCTTCGCAAAGATCAGGGTTGTGTCTGGACAGAGGATTGTCAGAGAGCTTTTGAAAGAATTAAAGAGTATCTACTTAAACCTACGATTTTGTCTCCTCCCATGGAAGGAAGACCTTTGATCATGTATTTGACTGTGCTGGAAGAGTTTATGGGCTGTGTTCTGGGTCAACAAGATGAATCTGGTCGAAAAGAATTTGCCATTTATTATTTGAGCAAGAAGTTCACTGATTGTGAGTCTTGGTATTCAATGCTTGAAAAGACGTGTTGTGCTTTAGCTTGGGCTGCCAAGCGCCTCCGCCAGTATATGTTGAATCATACAACTTGGTTGGTATCCAAAATGGATCCAATCAAGTATATCTTTGAAAAGCCTGCTTTAACTGGGAGGATCGCTCGTTGGCAAATGTTGTTGTCAGAATATGATATCGAGTACCGAACTAAAAAAGCGATAAAAGGAAGTGTTTTGGCTGACCATTTGGCACACCAGCCCATTGATGATTACCAACCTATCATGTTTGATTTTCCTGATGAAGATGTGATGTATCTAACGGTTAAAGATTGTGAAGAACCATTACCTGATGAAGGGCCTGAGCCTGGATCCCGTTGGGGTTTGATTTTTGACGGAGCTGTTAATGAGTATGGCAATGATATTGGGGCAATAATTGTTACTCCTCGTGGTTCTCATATTCCTTTCACTGCAAGGTTGATGTTCACTTGCACAAATAATGCGGCTGAGTATGAAGCATGTATTATGGGCTTGGAAGAAGCCATTGATTTAAGAATCAAGATTCTTGATGTATACGGAGATTCAGCCCTAGTGATTAATCAGATTAAAGGAGAATGGGAGACACGCCAACCTGATTTGATTCCTTATCAAGATTATGCAAGAAGATTGTTAACTTTCTTTAATAAGGTTGAGTTTCACCATGTACCCAGAGCAGCAAATTGAATGGCGGATACTTTAGCCACTATATCCTCCATGATTGTGGTGAATCAGTGGAATGATGTGCCCAAAATCAATGTTATGTGTCTTGATAGACCAGCTCATGTGTTTGCCGTTGAAGAGGTTGTTGATGATAAACCGTGGTATTATGATATTAAATGCTTTCTTCAAAATTAAGAGTACCCGCTTGAAGCATCCAAGAAAGATAAGAAGACTTTGAGAAGATTGGCTGGTAGTTTCTTCTTGAATGATGATGTGTTGTATAAAAGAAATTATGACATGGTCTTGCTCAGATGCGTGGATAGACACGAAGCAGACATGTTGATGAAAGAAATTCACGAAGGATCTTTTGGTACTCATGCCAATGGACATGCAATGGCTAAGAAGATGTTGAGGGCAGGTTACTATTGGTTGGCAATGGAATCTGACTGTTGCAAATTTGTGAAGAAATGCCATAAGTGCCAGGTTTATGCTGACAAAATTCATGTGCCTCCAACTCCTCTCAATGTTATCTCTTCTCCATGGCTTTTCTCCATGTGGGGCATTGATATGATTAAAATGATTGAGCCTAAAGCGTCGAACGAACACTGTTTCATATTGGTGGCTATTGACTATTTTACCGAGTGGGTTAAAACAGCATCATATGCCAATGTGACCAAGCAAGTAGTGGTCTGATTTATCAAGAACCAAATCATCTGTCGGTATGGTGTTCTGAGCAAGATTATCACTGATAATGGGTGGAATCTGAATAACAAGATGATGAAGGAATTATGTGATGAGTTTAAGATTGAGCATCATAATTCTTCTCCTTACAGACCTAAGATGAATGGGGCTGTTGAAGCTGCCAATAAGAATATTAAGAAGATTGTTCAAAAGATGGTTGTTACTTACAAGGATTGGCATGAGATGCTCCCTTTTGCTTTGCATGGGTATCGTACATCCGTCCGCACTTCAACAGGGGTAACCCCTTTCTCTCTTGTTTATGGTATGGAAACAGTGCTCCCGGTAGAAGTGGAAATCCCTTCTATGAGAGTTTTGATGGAAGCTGAATTGTCTGAGGCTGAATGGTGCCAAAGCAGATATGATCAATTGAATTTGATTGAAGAGAAAAGAATGACGGCCTTGTGTCATGGCCAATTGTATCAACAGAGAATGAGGAAAGCTTTTGACAAGAAGGTTCGACCTCGTGTGTTCAGAGAAGGCGACCTCGTGCTAAAAAAGATCTCGACTTTTACCAATGATTCTAGGGGCAAGTGGACTCCTAATTATGAAGGCCCATATGTTGTTAAGAGAGCCTTCTCTGGCGGTGCATTACTTCTTACAACTATGGATGGTGAAGAGTTCACTCGTCCTGTGAATGCCGATGCAGTCAAGAAATACTTCGCCTAAAAAATAAAAAGAACAACTCGCTAAGTTGAAAACCCGAAAGGGCGGCTTATGCAAAAAGGAGCATCTCGGTGGGCTGAAAACCCGAAAGGGCGGTCCAGGCAAAAATTAGAGACAAAAACAGAAATAATCATCCAGGTAGATTGAAAACCCGAGAGGGCAATCTAGGCAAAAGTTAGGGATTATGGCAAGTAACTGCATCTGGCCAGCCTTGATCATTTGAAAGCAACATTGTCCATTGAGGATTCTACTTCAATCATTCTCAGCTGAAGTTCTGAGCACAGCGGAATTTAAAGTTGTTAGGGAGAATAGTGGTCATTGTATTTCAATGTAACTCTTTCCATGTATTTACCATTTTTCAAACTTTGTAATGATCCATGGAGTTACGCCATTTGCGGACTTCCATTCTATTAATAAAATTTGGGCCTTTGTCCCTTTGTTTGCAATTCTTATTTTGTTTCTGTTTGCAAAATTTCATTTATTTTTGATGATGATTTTTGAAACAAAATGTGAATAATTGATTTGAATTTTTTGAAAATTATAAAAACATTTTCCTTTGATTCATGAATATAAAAAAGAATGTCAACGGTTATTCCAAGAATGGTAGGATCAATGTTTTCCTCAACAGGGTTCGTTCTCGCTCCTTTGGCAGAATTAATTGACAGATCCCCAGTAGAGTTTGTTGATATTTCCTCAGCAGAACTTGTTCCTGTGAATGTGATAAGTTGTTGACGAGGTGACGGGTTTGTTATGATTCATAAGGTCCAATGCTATTTGGTTTCTCCCCAGCTAGGTCTTGATCCGAATCTTCTCCAGCTGATTATGCTATGGTCAAGCAGTTGAGTAGTCTTGAGGTCTACCTCTCCTCAATGGTAGTTCCCATGCAGAGATTCATTTTTGCTATCCCCAGCTGAAATCATATGAGGAATCTTCACTCAGAGTTTTACCCTCCAGACGTGTTGTTGTTGCTTTGAATATCCCCAAACAGAGAGCCATGTTATTTTTCCTTTAAGAAGCATTGACTTAGTGGTTGTTTGTTGGATTCTTATCTTGCTCTGTGGATGTATTTCTCTCTAGGATGATTTATCCTTGCTTATTCTCAAGCGGAGACAAAGCATTACTGTTTCGTTTGTTCTCCAATCATAAAGCAGTGAGGCTAATTTCTCATTTCCCCGGCAAGTCCAAGATGTACTTCTTTCCGGATTGTTTTTCAGAGATTTATCCTCCTAGTGAAGATTGTGCATTACTATTGTGGCTATTCCCTAGTGAAGTCATTCATGATAACTGTATTCAAGGAATATTGATATATTAGTCACCTGTTGGGTTTTCTCTCATTCATGATGAGTATTGATCTAAAATCCCCCACAGTTTGACCATTTTTGCTGTTTTCCCAGCAAATCCAGGATGCTTTGCTTAGAATTGGTTAATCCTCTGAGAGTGTTCGCATATCTCCAGCAGATCTGCTTTGTTTTCCCAATGGATTTTTGCATAGATGTTTATATGTCTACAATTCCCAGCGGATTCATTATTTTTCCGTAGCAGATCTCTTCATCCTTTTGAAATAGAAGTTTCTGTGAATTTTTACTATCCCCAAGGAAAGTCAGAAAGATTTTGGTTGTATGATTCTCCAACAGCTTTCTTACCTACCTCAAAGCAGAGTTTACGTTGTTATCCTTTTTGTGGATCATCTATGTTAGAAGATTGATATTTGGGTTTCTCCCCTAGGAGTATCTTTTTCTCCAGCAAGAACTGAGCCTTGTAGTAGGATTTATTTTCCTTTGATGGCTTTTGTTTAGCTCTTGCAGGATTTCTTCAGCTAAACCCCTAGCAGAGTTGCTAATGATATCTCCATCTTGTTGAGATTAGCCGAGTATTCAGTGGTGTTGTGATGTTTATTCCACCCTCTGTTTATCCTTTATGTCTGTTTTGTCAGCATATTCATACTCATAAGCATCGCATGCGCATTCATTTGTTGTGCATAACATATTGTGTTGCATGGTGCATTTTGCATTTGTGTTGGTGCTTCTTTGCTCTCTGGTGTTGTTATCCCCGCAGAGCATGTGTGTCCTCTCTCCATTTAGAGTGTCGACCCGTAAGCAGAAAAATGCCTATCTTTGTTAATTCCCCACTGAGTTTATTTCTCGTGGAAGATTTTGATTCAGTTTCCTTCCCAGTTCATTATCTGGATGGAATTAATCCCCAATTAGTCTTGTTTGACCGTTTCTCTCCAAGTTGTTCTTGGATTGAACTTTGGTCCCCTGCAACATTTGTTTAGATCTCTAGGCTGCGAAACCAAGATTGAGAGTGCATTAATTTTGCACCTTTGAGGATTCTGCACCCTTTAGCTAAAATCTGCGTATGATTCTAATACTGTTTTGTGGCATTCCTTTATTTGAGAAGCCTGAGGCGAAGCGGTTGATACCTATTGTTACTCCAATGAATGGTAAGTCTCTTCGGTTTGATGGGACAGTTCGTTGTTGAGATTTTGTGACTCCAATGAATGGTAAGTCTCTTCGGTTTGATGGGACAGTTCGTTGTTGAGATTTTGTGACTCCAGCAAATGGTAAGTCTCTTCGGTTTGATGGGACAGTTCGTTGTTGAGATTTTGTGACTCCAATGAATGGTAAGTCTCCTCGATTTGATGGGACAGTTCGTTGTTGAGATTTTGTGACTCCAATGAATGGTAAGTCTCTTCGGTTTGATGGGACAGTTCGTTGTTGAGATTTTGTGACTCCGATGAATGGTAAGTCTCTTCGGTTTGATGTGACAGTTCGTTGTTGAGATTTTGTGACTCCAATGAATGGTAAGTCTCTTCGATTTGATGGGACTGTTCGTTGTTGAGATTTTGTGACTCCAATGAATGGTAAGTCTCTTCGGTTTGATGGGACATTTCGTTGTTGAGATTTTGTGACTCCAATGAATGGTAAGTCTCTTCAGTTTGATGGGACAGTTTATTGTTGAGATTTTGTTACTCCAATGAATGGTAAGTCTCTTCGGTTTGATGGGACAGTTCGTTGTTGAGATTTTGTGACTCCAATGAATGGTAAGTCTCCTCGGTTAGATGGGACAGTTCGTTGTTGAGATTTTGTGACTCCAGTGAATGGTAAGTCTCCTCGGTTAGATGAGACAGTTCGTTGTTGAGATTTTGTGACTCCGATGAATGGTAAGTCTCTTCGGTTTGATGGGACAGTTCGTTGTTGAGATTTTGGTTACTCCGATGGATGGTAAGTCTCTTCGGTATGCTAGAGATAGTTCATTGTTGAGGTATTGATTTTTCTCCAGTGAAGCTTTGCTGTGCTAAGTCTTCCCTGTTGAGTTATCTTTGTTGTGTTATGGTTTATTTCCATATACAGTTATCTCCGGTTTGTTTCCTCCCTTGTTGGGATGTGTTTTCCCCTGCGGGGTCTTTTATTTTTTCTTTTGCTCCCAACTTTTGTTTATCTCCTGTGGCATATTCTCCCCACAGTGGTCTTGTGTGTGCATATCATTTGCTTGATCATATCATTTTGTGGTCTCTTAGGGCCAAAAATTGGGTTGTTGTTATATTTAAGTCTCTTCTATCTCGTTGAGACAAAGATGCCCATCTTCGTATCTCCGGATAGAAGAAACTTAAAATGGGGCAACTGTAATATCCTAATTTTTACCCCTAAGATCCCACATGTCCTTTTGCATCTCATACCACAGACAAGATCACACGTTGGTTCCCTCTTTTGTAGGTTTGTGCCTTGCAGGGATCTTTGAGTATGTGTGGGTTTGTTAGCTGTTTTATTGCTTATTTTGTTTATGTTTACTAACCATTAATCAAAATCCAAAAATATTTTGTTTTCTTTCACTAACATTTTCAGGGAAAGAACAGGTTGAAAATACCTAAAATAGTCCCTCAGCTCAAACGAATTGATCTGAATAAAGTCAAAAGTTGATCTGCAAACAATTCAAAATTCATCTGATCAAGAGTCTCTAAGATTTAATTGATTACTATTCAAGAGACTCCAAGGTCCATGTGTTTATTTCCATACCTTCTTTGACAAGAAAGAAAAATCGAGCCGGAGTCAAGACAGCACATCAAAAAGCCAAATTTCCTAAAATTTCACAGTGTTAATCGATTAACACATTGGTTAATCGGTTAATGCGTGCGAATTTTGAAAAAAATGGCAGCAAAATTCAAATTTCAGCAATTGGCACCAATTTTCATCATTTTGGAATATTCCATACCATTCCTTTTAATTCCCTACATCATCATAATTAATTCTTATCATACACCTCCACTAATCACCACTCTTTTGATATTTCCCTCCAAATTTGAATTCTAATCCTAATTTTGATCATCTCAACCTAATTCCAAACCATCAAATTCCCAAGCCTAAAATCTATAAATAGAGGCTTCATTTCACTCATTTCCCAAGCTTTTGATAGCCAAAAAATGTCTTGCAAATTCTCTCCCTAACCACAAAATTCACCAAAGCTCACATTTCTTCTTAGAAAGTTAACAAAAATTCACATTGAATCTTGTTTAACTTTAAGCTAAACCTTCATTCATTCTTGTTTTTGTTCATCAATCACAGTAGATCAAGGCTTTGGAGTGTAGATCTTGCCGCAATTCAAAGGAATTTTCTGATTTGGATTGGTAATTCATCTTTCACCATTGTTAAAGCTTCATATTCATTAATCAAGATGTAGATCCTTGGTGCTTCTTGTTGTTGATCCTTTGGATCATATATTGTTGTTTGATTGCAGGTTTCTTTGTCTATTTTTATTTTAAAATTCGTGCAAATTCAATCCATGATCATAAGGTGTTTGAAAATTGTTTTGAAAGAGGATCATGCTGAATTTTGCACATTTTTTTTGCTTCTGGTGCAGTGTTAACCGATTAACCAAATACAGTGTAAACTGGTTAACCGATTAACACCCTGTTTTGCGCAGAAAATTCAAAATCTGCACTGGTTAACCGATTAACCAGTGTCCAGAATGTTATTTTGGCTCTATTTTGGGGCTGTTTTGGTTCCTTTTCCTCTTTCTCCCCATTTCTTCTTATTTTAGTCTTGAAGCACATTGTTGAGATTAATTTCTCTTCAATTTCAATGGACTTTGGATATGGTTAGAGTAATTAAACATTCATTAGTTCAAATCTATCTTTTAATGAATTGTTGAGTTCATTTGAGGTGCTTTGAATTAGTGATACGTTTTCACACTTAAATCTATCAATTAAAAGTGATTGAACTTGAAGATGAAAGGTTCTTGAAAGTGTAATTCAATTTGGCTTTTCTCTTCATCTATTTTCTTTTTATTTTGATCGATGAAAGTCTTTTGGATCTTGAAATTCCTTTGTTGAATTTTGATCAAGACTATATCGTTACCATTTTTCTTTTCGTGCGGTATTGCTTTCAGATGACGATTTACATATCATTCATCTAGCATGCATTAGCACAAAGATCTATTGACCGACCTCATTGTAAGGTAATTACTCTGTAAATTACTCGGCGATTGCTTAACATAGCGCAACATTTATCCCTCTTTATCCAATTCGGAACTTGAACTTTCATGGTCCGGACCTTGATTGGTCGCGTCAACCCAATGTTGGTTAAACTTTTGTATTATGTCCATAATCTTTGAAACTTGGCGTTGTAGAGGCTTTGGTTCTACCAATCTTCTATCAAGTTCATTAACTTTGGCCTAAGTGCATTGTTTAATCGCTATAGTTCATAACGCGAAACGGAATAATCGGTGAAGGCTATTGGCACTAGAGCCTCGTGCTACTAACTACTAACTTCTAACTTCTTTACTTTTCCTTCTCGCTCCCTATCTCTCTTTATTTTTATGCTTTATGCCATTTATCATATTATGTTTATGTTTATGTCATTTTTCTTTTGTCCACTTGGACCATTTTATCCTGTGCTTTGTTTTTCTTTTGTCCATTTTGGACTTAAAACATTAATAAAGGATTAAACCACTAAAAGACTTGTACTCTTAATGTTGGACTATTACCACTATCCCTTGCTTTGGAGGACCTATACTCTTGATTATGGACTTATGGACTTAGAATTTGGATCCTAACCTATGCTTGGGAGTTTGTGGTGGAAAACCTTGGATTTTGGATACTTGGAGTCCTCTTTTGAAGACTTATTTTGAATCAAGACCAAATCAAAAAGGGAAAAATACTTATGCTATGGAGCTTGTCCATGTGGTTAGATCTTTCTTATCCTTAGCTTTTATTTTTATGCACTAGGATAGTCACTTCTTCTCTACCCCTTCTTCAATTTTCAAAACTTCCTCTCTTTTTCAAAACCTTCTTGTTTTCGAACTTAAAACCGCTTTCATAATAAAACCTTGACTTTGGTCAAGTGATTTTTAAACTTTGTTTTTTTTAATAAATGTCAATCAATATTAATCATTTTTTGACCATTTTATAAAAACATAAAAAATACAAAAACTCATCAAATTCTTTTTTTGTGCTTTGTGCACTTTTTCTTTTAAACTTTTTCGTAAGTTTAGACGTTATTCATTTCTTTAAGCGGAATTATTCTCTTGGAAATGACGACTTGTATTTACACTTAAAATCATCCAAAACAAACATATTTTCATTCTTTGTACCACGAACTACGAGGTTTTGATCTTACATTGCACATCGTGGGTACGTAGGCATGAGGCGATAAGTCTCTCCATACACAAAAATCTTAAGAAATAATTCTCCTCTCATCTCCTCAATCTCTTTACAAGCAAACCATTTTTAGACCAAAAAGCATGAATACATCAAAGGGCTCCTATAGAGTACTATAGATGTATTGGGTGCGTAAAGCCTTCCCTTTACATAACCAACCCCCTTACCCATTCTCTGTATGTTCTTGTTGTTTTAGAACTCTTTAGGTTTTGTTCACTCTTTTTCCTTTCCCTTTGTGGATAAAATAAAAGTGCGGTGGCGACTCTTGCTTTATGAGTTAAGTTAATCAATAGCTTACACTCACAAATTTCCCCGCTACACCACCACATAACTACGAGCGATGTAGAGTCTGCTTGGAGAATAACCAAGGATGCTACCTCGTGCGAGCAGCCCTTCAGAGTCAGTTGGACCGCGAAGAGATTCAACCATGTCCAGTTTCGGGGTCCATCAACTTGATGCCCGACTACTTTGCTGATCAAATCAAAGATGTTGTTGTAATCTCTGATCCTGAGAGGACCAAGGATGTTTGTACCATCATCCCTCTACTTGACGAATCAAAAATTCTTAACCAGGAACTTATTAAAGTACTTACGACAGTCACAAAAATCATAAGGCCCCTGTAGTTATCTATCTGCCGGGACCAGTGCCGTACAAGTCTGATAAGGCCATCCCTTACAAATACGGTGCAACAACAGTTGAGAATGGAAAGGAAATTCCATTATCCTTTGCCGTGAATATTACAGACATCAGTCGAGAGACACGGAGTGATCGAATCTTCAACAGAGGAGTTAGAGAACCTAACAGAGAAAAGGAACTTCAGACAGAAACTCCCAATCCACCAGTCGGTCAATCCGGTGATCCCGACCTTTCAAAGAACGATGATGAGATGCTGAAGCTCATCCAAAGGAGTGAATACAACATTGTGGATCAGCTGTTGCAAACTCCTTCAAAAATCTCTGTGTTGTCTCTATTACTCAGTTTCGAAGTTCACAGGGAGGCTCTACAGAAAGTCTTAGAACAGGCCTTTGTGGAACAGGATGTAACAATAAGACAATTCGACAGCATCATCTCCAATATCACTTCCTGCAACAACTTGGGGTTTAGTGATGAGGAATTGCCAAAAGAAGGCAAAAGTCACAACATGGCGCTCAATATCACAGTTAACTGCCAGGACGATGCCTTAGGCAACGTACTGGTAGACACCGGATCGGCTCTCAACGTTATGCCGAAGTCCACTTTAATACGACTATCATTCAAAGGATCCCTGATGAGGGGCAGTGACGTCATCGTCAAAGCATTTGACGGGTCTCAGAAAGCAGTTATTGGCGAAGTCGACCTTCCCATAACTATCGGTCCTCACACTTTCCAAGTCACTTTCTAGGTCATGGACATCCGAGCAATATACAGTTGTTTATTGGGAAGACCTTGGATACACCAGGCTGGGGCAGTCACTTCGATACTGTACCAGAAACTGAAGTTTGTCAAGAATGACCAACTCGTCACGGTCTGTGGAGAACAAGCCTTGATCATGAGTAACCTTTCATTATCCATTTGTGTAGAACCCGAGGAGGTTGTTGGAACTCAGTTCCAGGCACTTTCGGTGAGCAATGAAAATCAGTCAGAGAAAGGAACCTCTATTTCCTCGTACAAAGATGCTCTCGAAGTGATCAAAAGTAACAATGCAAAAGGATGGGGCCAGCTTGTCATTCCTGCTGATAACAAAACAAAGAAGGGTCTTGGTTTTTCTGCAACCTGTACCCAGACTGCTACTAACGATGAAAGTTTCCATCCCATTCCGAACTTCTTCCATAGTGGAGGTTTCCTTCACCTAGTATCTCAAGAAGTCCATACCATCAACGAGGGTGACTCTTCCGACACAGATGAAGAGTGGAAGTCCTATCTCAACGATAATGGTTATATATCTCAGGAAGAAGGGCCTACGCCATTTTTGCTATCCCGCACAGAGTCCGAGATTTATACCAAGGTCAGACGTCAAAATGATATATGGAGATTATGATCCAGAAGGATGTCGTGCTCCACCAAACTCATTAGAGGAGGACACTCTAATGAAATTCAAATTTGACCACGACTATTATGGTCCGATGGATGGTCTGCCTATCTAGAAGCCGTACCCGGGAGACTCGGGGCAAGAAAATCAGCCAAACAATGCAAATCAGCTGAGCATCATTGAAAAGAATACCTGCGTCCCCACCATGTTATGGGATCAACACTCAGGGCATTCAGAAAATATCCAGCACGACGATGAATTCGTAAAGCTTGCAGGACTAGAATTCATCAACTATGCTTTTCCCGAGGTCAACGTCATCGAGAGAGATGACTCATCCAGTTCCAAAGAAGTGTGGGACACCTTAAGACAACCGAGTGGCAAGTTCAACTACTTGGTCAAGTACACCGCTCCTGAAAGCTCTCGTATCAGGCTCAAAGACATCCAGCCAACTAGATGGGGAGATTTACTTGAGAGCACAAATACTATGCAAAATACAACAAAAGAATCCTCTTACGACAACTCTACCTGGGAGACAGATTCCAATGATCCTGCTCCACTAGAAATCAGCGTTATTTCTGAAGACAAATCAAGGAAGGTACCAGACTTTGTGATTCACCAAGGAATTCGCCGCCAATGGGTTTCTGTCGATGTTCCGAAGATTGTTCATAAGTCTAAGTAATTGCCATCTTTAGCCTTTCACCCTGCCCAGGTGAAACAAATGTTTTGATTGGGTTCACTTTCTGTAAATGTACCTCTTTGCTTTGCCCAAAGCGACAGAGTTTTGTTTTATAGGACTGTAGTTTCAAGAATCGACAAGTTCATAAATAAAATAACGTCGTTCTGTAATTTTCGCATTTATTGCTGTTTTCTCTTTTCGCTGTTTCAGAAAATGGTAATCCTAAAAAAATCGAACAATAAAAATAAGCATTTTTCAAAAAACAAAACACTGCACGCACTCTTGCATTCTCTCTATCTCTTCTAAAAAAAACCATCATGTCATGCAGATTACTTGTTTTAAACCCCATTGAAACATACGATCCAATGCCTTCTCCCAACTTTGAATTCCCGGTATTTGGGGCTGAAGAAGAAGATGACAAAGAAATTCCAGAAGAGATCTCCCGATTACCCAGACAAGAGGAAAGGTCCATTAAACCTCACAAAGAGCCGTTAGAAATGGTCAACTTGGGTTCAGAAGAAGAGAGAAAGGAAATCAAGATTGGGGCACTGCTTAGTCCGACTGTTAAACAGGATTTGATAAAGCTTCTCAAAGAGTTTCCCGATGTATTCGCTTGGTCCTACCAGGACATGGCAGGGTTAGATTCCAGCATCGTGGAACATCATCTACCATTAAGATCGGAATATCCGCCGGTAAAACAGAGGTTGAGAAGAACTCACCCAGACATGGCCGTCAAAATCAAAGAGGAAGTACAAAAACAGATTGACGTGGGTTTCCTCACCACATTAGAATATCCTCAATGGCTAGCCAACATAGTGCCAGTTCCGAAAAAGGACGGAAAGGTCAGAATGTGTGTGGACTACAGAGATTTGAACAAAGCCAGTCCGAAGGATGACTTTCCTTTACCGCACATTGATATGCTGGTTGACAGTACAACAAAGTTCAAAGTCTTTTCCTTCATGGATGGATTCTCGGGCTATAATCAAATCAAAATGGCGCCGAAAGACATGGAGAAAACTTCGTTCATCACCCCATGGGGTACTTTTTGTTACAAGGTAATGTCGTTCGGATTGAAGAATGCCGGGGAAACCTATCAAAGGTCCATGACTACTCTCTTTCATGACATGATACATAAAGAAATCGAGGTATATGTCGATGACATGATTGACAAATCTAAAACAGAAGAGGAGCATGTGACCCACCTGTCAAAACTATTCGAGCGGCTGAGAAAGTACAAACTCCGCTTGAATCCCAACAAGTGCACCTTTGGTGTCCGTTCAAGGAAACTCTTAGGGTTCATCGTCAGCCAGAAAGGAATTAAGGTTGATCTTGACAAGGTCAAGGCCATTCAAGAAATTCCTTCTTCGAGGACTGAGAAACAAGTCAGGGGATTCCTGGGACGTTTGAACTACATTTCCAGATTCATATTCCTCATGACCGCGACATGTGCGCCGATCTTTAAATTACTAAAAAAGAATCAGGACTGCTTTTGGACAGAAGAATGTCAAACCGTCTTCGACAGTATCAAGGAATACCTATTGAACCCACCGATTATATCACCTCTAGTGGAAGGAAGACCACTAATCATTTACTTAACAGTCTTGGAAGACTCCATGGGTTGTGTACTTGGCCAACAAGACAAAACAAAATGGAAAGAGTCTTCCATTTACTATTTAAGTAAGAAATTCACCGACTGCGAGACTCGGTACACTATGCTTGAGAAAACTTGCTGTGCTCTGGCTTGGGCAGCCAAATGTCTTCGCCAGTATATGATCCACTACTACGAAAAACCCATTTAACAATGGTTGAAAATGACATATAATGACGCGGGCAAAGGCGTTGTTATGTAGATTGTCGTTGTAAGTTAGTTGTTTCTACAATGGGCTGGAAACCGTTATTGAAAGGTAGGGCGCGAGCCATATATCACAACGATTATGGTAATAAACCGTTGTGATACATACACTTAGGTTCTGGGTTCGAAACCCGTCAGCAGCGAAATTATATAAACATAAATTAATTATGATATCGGTTACAATAGATAACTGTTGTTGAAAGTACCCTAAGTTTATTATATTAAATGTAGATTGCTTGTTTTCCAAACACCTCACTAAATAAATATACATGGATTCAATTTGATGAAGATGTCTATAATCTGCAAATTAAATTGTTCTTGAAAACCAACTTAAACAAACCAATGTTGTTTTCTGATTGCATTCGTCTCATCGTGCATTTCACGCTCTTTTACATATATTGTGATTTATTGATCTGACTCCTTCGATATATCGCTATATTCGATTATAGTTAAATTTCCATAAGATCAATAAGACATTGGATAATCTGCCTCATCTTTGATTTAACTATAATGGAATATGGCGATGCATCTAAGGAGCCAGATCATTATACCATAATCTATATATAAAAGAACGTGAGATAAATGATGAGAGGCATGCAATCAGAAAACAACAATGGTTTGTTTAAGTTGGTTTTCAAATACAACTTAATTTGCAGATTATAAGTATCTATGTCAAATTAACTGAATGTATTTTAAGTGAGGGTTAGTGAAACAAATAATCCACATAGAATATAATAAACTCAAACAACATTCTATACCAGATCCAGATATAATAAACTCATATAATACGCTTGCTATCACCAGCAAACTTTAAGTGAGGGTTAGTTAAACAAACAATGTAAATAGAATATAATAAACTCAAACAATATTCTATACCAGATCCAGAAATTATAAACTGATATAATACGCTTGCTTCCACCAACATCATCACCCTGTATCATCCCCTTAACCTGAAAGGAAACAAAGCAAACTTCAAAAATGAGCATCCTCAGTTGAAAACAAACCCTAAAACCATAATCCAGTGAAGAGTAAAGAGAGGAATAGGAATAACGCACCTTTTTTATGAAACTAATTGCGGAACAGGAATCAGTTATGATGTTGAACTAGTTTGGGAAGTAATGAAAAAGAAATATAAGGAGGAAGAAGCTTACACAAAAGCTTTATACTTCTTATACTTCTTTTTATTGTTTCTAAAACTAGATAAAGTTTGCTTACAATGTTGATTCTTCATTTACTAACATCTTGTTCGTGAAGCTATGAAGAAAAAGTACAAGGTGGATGAAGATTCTATCATAGATTCATGCTTCTTGTACTTTTTTCCATAGCTACGCAAACATTATGAAGTTTCTAAAGCATGGTCTTTGTTAAGGTAGTGAAAACGAATCTGAAAAAATGAGAACAATCAACAAAAACAACAATCCACAAACGAGATAATGGGAAATATCTAACAATAGATGGAAGAAGAAGAATACCTTAATGTATGATTCACGGCTAATGGTGAAAACGAAGAGAAAAAATGGGTTCTAGGGTTTCACTTTGAAGGCAACGGTGTTACTGTCAATTAAGTGAAAGTTATTTTGCTTATATATGGGTAAACTATTTCACAACCGTTAGCAATCACAACCGTATAGATAGGTATTTATTTATTATAAATATATCACTACGGTTAACTAGAATAACCGTAGTGATAACCCTTTTATCTGTGAATTTTAAAATAAATAAAAATCCTATAGATAGGTATTTATTTATTATAAATATAACACTACGGTTGACCAGGAGAACTGTAGTGATAACCCTTTTATTTGTGAATTTAAAATAAATAAAAAAGAAAAGGTGCGCCTTAACTTCTCACTTAATGCATCTGCAGTTTAAACATCAACAATGTAATTCACAATGGATCTGCAGTTTAAACATCAACAATGTAATTCAAACCCTAATTCAACTATTACATTTCATAACAAAGTAAACATTAAACATAAAGGAGACAAGAAAACATAACTTCTTGATATTTCCAGAAAATATCTCTGATTTCAGTTTGTTCTTCAAATTCTGGTTCTTTTTCTTTAAATCCTCATACATAACCTTCAGATAGCCCACAACTTCCAATTCTGACTTCATAATGCTCTCATCGTCATTTCCATCTCTTTCTCCCACGTCTTCATCCCATATGAACAAATTACATGTTTCATCGCTCCTCCAAAATGGACATCTCCAAAAAAGCCTTCCTTTATTTTGTCCCTTCTTGCATTGATACGAAACCATACGACCATCACAACCACAAAAATTTCCAGATCGATATTTTACACTGGAAGAAGACGTAGAAACACCTTTGAATGATTTTGTCTTCAAATGTCACATTGCAACACCTTAAAGTAGAACACTTTCTTGTTGTTGTTGTCTTCTTCCCGACAATGGTGATGGCGTTGGTGTTAGGGTTGTTTCGTCTTGTTTCTTTTTTCAATGGATAAATTGATATATACTTGGTGTTTAAAATACATAACAGTTTGTAACAACGGTTTAAAGAAAAAGCCGTCGTGATATCATTATTATTTTTAGTTAAATATTAATAAAACTTAAAAAGGGAGCATTTACGTCAAAGGGATAAACTATTTGAGGGCGATGAGGTTCGAACCCATGATAGCTAGATTGTATCACCACGATTTCCATAAACTGTTATTATACCCTTAAGATTTCTAATTAAAATAATGCGCGTGCATCCAGTACGCACTATAAGAATGATGTATAGGATGTCGTTGTAAACCTCGCGTTGTTGTTTGGGCGTTTTGTAGTAGTGATTCGTCACACTACTTGGTTAATCTTAGAAATGGATCCAATCAAGTATGTCTTTGAAAAGCCTGCTCTCACGGGAAGGATTGCCCGGTGGCAGATGTTATTATCAGAATACGACATTGAGTACCATGCTCAGAAAGTCGTTAAAGGAAGTGTTTTAGCCGATCATTTGGCTCATCAACTAATTGACGATCAGGAATCAATCGGGTTTGACTTCCCAGATGAAGATGTCATGTACTTGAAAATGAAAGATTGCGATGAACCGCTACCCAGTGAAGGGCCAGAACCAGGTTCCCAATGGGGACTTATCTTTGACGGAGCTGTCAGTCATTATGGAAATGAAATTGGGGCAATCATCATAACACCTCAGGGTACCCATATTCCTTTCACTGCCCGACTGACATTCAAGTGTACAAACAACGAGGCCGAATACGAAGCTTGTATCACGGGTCTCGAAGAAGCGATCGACTTGAGGATCAAGAACTTGGATGTATATAGCGACTCAACCCTAGTTATCAATCAGATCAAAGAAGATTGGAACACATACCAATCAGGATTGATTCCTTACAAAGACTACGCAAGAAGGTTGTTACCTTTCTTCTACAGAATCGAGTTTCATCATATCCCTCGTGAAGAGAATCACAAGGCTAATACATTAGCCACTCTCTCTTCCTTGATTAGTGTAGGTCAATGGAACGACATACCTAAGATCGACATAATGCGCCTCGAGAGGCCCGCTTATCTTCACGATTGAAGCAGTCATAGACGAAAAACCTTGGTATCACGATATCAAATGCTTCCTTCAGAAACAGGAGTACCCACCTGGGGCATCCAGAAAGGACAGAAAGACCCTCAGAAGACTAGCAGGAAGTTTCTTCCTGAGCGGTGATACACTCTATATGAGAAACTTCGACATGGTCTTGCTCCGATGTGTAGACAGACCAGAAGCAAACATGCTGATGAAGGAAATTCATGAAGGATCCTTTGGCACTCATGCCAACGGACACGCAATGGCGAGAAAAATTCTGAGAGCAGGGTATTACTGGTTGACCATGGAATCCGACTGCTACAAGTACATGAGGAAGTGTCACAAGTGTCAGATATACTCAGACAAAATCCATGTACTGCCAACGCATTTCAAAGTTCTTTCTTCCCCATGGCCTTTTTCCATATGGGGAATCGACATGATTGGCATGATTGAACCTAAGGCTTCAAACGGACATCGGTTCATCCTGGTAGCCATTGATTACTTCACCAAGTGGGTCGAAACAACATCGTCCGTAAATGTAACCAACAAGTGGTGGTCCGATTTATCAAAAACAATATCATTTGCCGTTATGGTGTTCCTAGCCAGATCATTACTGATAATGGATCTAACTTGAACAACAAGATGATGAAGGAGTTGTACGCCGAGTTCAAGATCGAACACCATAACTCATCTCCCTACCGACCTAAGATGAACGGGGCGGTAGAAGCGGCTAACAAGAACATCAAAAAGATCGTTCAAAAGATGGTTGTAACCTACAAAGACTGGCACGAGATGTTACCCTTTGCTCTTCACGGTTATCGCCCATCTGTCCGTACTTCAACAGGGGCAACCCCTTTCTCTCTAGTATATGGCATGGAGGCAGTGCTCCCCATAGAAGTAGAGATCCCATCAATTCGGGTATTGATGGAAGCTAAGCTAACAAAAGCTGAATGGTGTCAAAGTTGACATGACGAACTGAACCTGATCGAAGAAAGGCGAATAACGGAACTATGCCATAGTTAGTTGTATCAGCAAAGAATGAAGAGAGCGTTTGACAAAAGGGTCCGACCTCGCGTCTTCAGAAAAAGAGACCTTGTGCTCAAGAAGATACAATCATTTCTCACTGATTCTCGGGGCAAGTGGACTCCGAACTATAATGGCCCCTATGTGGTCAAGAAAGATTTCCAAAGTGGTGCCCTGAGACTTGCAACCATGGATAGAGAAGAATTTTCCTACCCCACGAATGTTGATGTAGTCAAGAAATACTTTGCCTAAACAAAAAAAAAACGTCTCGGTGGGTTGAAAACCCGAAAGGGCGGTCCAGGCAAAAATTAGAGACATAAGCAAAAATCATCCCGGTGGATTGGAAACATCACAGTACAATCCAGGCAAAAATTAGGGATAATGGCAAGTAACTATGTCCAACAGAGGCGAGTCCCTCAGCAGCAGTTACACCATCCGTCAGAAAAACTCCAATCAAGGTCATCTTCGGCAGAAGCTCAGGATGTCCCGAATTCAAAGTTGGTAAAAGGATAGCGGTCGTTATGTTTCAATGTAGCCGTTTTCCTTTAAAATTACCATTTTTTAACTTTGTAAATGCTCTACGGAATCACGCGTTTGGCTGATTTCCATCCTATCAATAAAATTTGAGCCCTTGTGCTTTTGTTTGCAATTCTTATTTGTTTTATCTTTTCAGAATGACATTTTAAAAATGATTAACGATTCTTGAAATAAAACAAAAATGAATTTACTTGTCAAAATTTTCTGCTTTTAAAATAAAGATGGCAATTTCTTTTTACTGTTGAACATCGAAAGAACATCGATCGCTTCTCCAGAAGCAATTGACCTTTAAAGTGCAGAATCAAAGTACTCCTTCTAAACCAGTACGCCTGAACGAAGGATCAACTGTATCAGATGTGATTTTCCCATCTGATATCCTCGGCAGAGTTCTTATCTCCTAAGCCCGACTAACGGTTGTTCCCTATAGGGAATATCTCTCCTAAGCAAGTCAGAATTGCTATCTTGGACCGAGCGATACTTCTTCGTTCCCTACAGTGGCCGAGTATCCAGTCGTGTTCATCCACTAGTCTGTATGTCGCGTCAGTTTTGTCAGCATATACATATATACATCATGCATTATTGATTTACAATCATATTCATATTGCATCACTATCACTCTAGTTGGTCTTGTCCCCTAGTGATAGAAGTCCTCTCAATCGAGTTGTCGGTTCTTTCCTCGTCAGGAAGCGAATCATCTAAGCAATCTCTCCCTAGTTTATTTCTGGGATGAAGTTGGTCCTCGACCACTTTGATAACTTGAGCCTCTGAGAGACCAGAAAACGCTTGACAAATGTCACTCTTTGCCATTGAAGATGATATTTTCACTTTCCCGGATTAAAGAAAATCCCCAGAGAAAGCTTAGCAACTAAAGACTCTCAACAACACATTGGTTTTTCTCACCAGAAAGTCAATGTTAATAAAGTCATCAACACCTCAAAATTGGGGTACATTGTATGGCATTTCTCCGAGAAGATCTCGAAGAAAAATATGATGTAATATCCCCGAGCGGAAAGCCGTCTCTCAAGAGACTCGTTTTTCCCAGTAGAGTCGACAAATGGCATCTCCAACAGAGAAGTTTGTGCACCTCTACAACTCAGATGAATGGGTTCCCCAGCAAGTCTGACATCAAAAGTTTTTCCCAACAAATGGCATCTCCCCAGGAAAATTCGGCGAGAAGTTTGAGGGAAACCGCTACGAATAGCGTCCCTTGTCAAGAAAGTTTATTGACAAAAGAGACTGAGACCAGTTCCTTGGTAGGAAACCAGGATCGAGGGGAAGTTTATTTCAAAAGGAAACTGAGACCTGTTCCTTGGTAGGAAACCAGGATCGAGGGGAAGTTTATATCAGAAACTAAGACCAGTTCCTTGGTAGGAATGCAGGATCGAGGGGAAGTTTATTTAAGAAACTTGGACCAGTTCCTTGGTAGGAAACCAGGATCGAGGGGAAGTTTATTTCAAAAGAAAACTGAGACCAGTTCCTTGGCTTAAAACCAGGATCAAGCGGAAGTCTTTACCTTTTTTAAGTATCATTGTGTCATACCCCAAATTTTGACCACTAAGATTTCCCATCATTGTGCAAATCATCAGCACAATATGGATGTACCTTTGTACCTCATTAGTCTCCCCAAAGGTGGGTGATCATTCACTACAAACAAAACTAGGGTTTCAAACCCTCTCAGAGCTCTTAGACAAAGGATCAATCAAGGAATGACATGATCTTCAACTTGTCTAGCCTCTCAAATATCCACAATGGATCAAGAGGACTCCCACTTCAAGGATTAAGCACAAGGCTGCTCCCTTCTAGGTGGATCAAGCCTCAGGATCGTTAGTGTCACCAAATTAGGGTTTGGTCGACTAGGGCCTCCAGATGGAAATTTTCCTCTGGGCATGAGCCAATGCTTCAAAGCATAACCTAAAATGCTCATGGAACATCATAAACCCCATCATCAAGTCAATTTAGCCTCAGGGGATGCATACATCAAAAATCAGGAATTAGGGTTTCTTGACCTAATTCACCCCTAAGTTGACTTTTGGGACAAAACACGAGCCAAGACCTCAAGAGAGGATTTGAGGGTCCCTAACACACCACATTGATCCATTTGCAACAATGGATTGATCCAAGAAGCTTGAGCAACAAGTTTCAATTTCATCTGAACCACAGTTAGGGTTTCACGAGAAAAGTCAACTGTAGCTTTGACTTTTGACCAGGACATGCTCCCAAACCCTAGGACATGATTCAATACACCCTATAACACCCATGGAACATGTCCATCAAGTTTGATTTAGGTCAAGGACATGATTTCCAAAAGGATCGCACAGTTTGGAATTCATCTGATAAAAAGTCAACTGTACACAAAATCAAACTTTGACTTTTTGAGATTTTTCATAAAAATGGGTTTTTAACCCTAAAATGATGTTAATGTGTGATTGTAATCATCATTCATCAAGAAAAATCAAAGAAAGTGGGATAACTTGTAAAAGGGGTAACCATAAAAACTTAGAAAATTTTCTAAGTTATGAAAAAAAGTGGCAAGGGTACCAACTTTGGAGGATCATAACTCCTAAACCACAAAGCCATTTTCCCCATCCAAAGATGGATTTGTAGCCCTCATGGCCCTCTACAAAAGTGTCAACTACACTTCATCCCAATTCATCATGGATTTTGAGTTATGATTGGATCAAAATGGCTAAAAACCTAAAATTGACATTTTTCAGCACTTAGCCAAAAATCTGCCTTATAATTTCAGCACAATGTCCCAACTTCAAGGCTGTTTTTCTCGATGATACAAGTTGAACTAGGTCTAATGTCAAACATCAAAGTTGAAGTACGTCATCTAAGCTTTCCGGAAAGTCCTAGAACGCCCATGTAGCATACTCGAGCATGAAGTTATGGATCTTACAAAAGGCCTTGCTGAAGCTGAATTTTTCAGGGCAGATTTGCACATTTTTTGTGCCACACGAATTTTTAAGCCTTGTCATCAGTTTGGATACATCTAAGGATCAAATCCAAGTGGGATGATCTGATCCATGAACCTCCCAAGTCCAAGGAACAAAAAAAAGCATGCCAAAACCTAGAAATCCCTAAAAGAGGGACAAAACTCCAATTTTGGTTTGGAGCATTTAATGGATGCTTAGAGGTGGCATGGACTGAGCCATTCTCATCTGAAATCAGTCAAGACTTATCGAAGACCAAGGGAACCACAACCCTGTGCCCTAACCTCTAGTCAATGGCTAGAGGAGACTTGCATTTCCATTGGCCAACATGGAACAAACACCTGCTGCAGTTGCCATTCACTGTGGGTCCTAAAACAAACTTGCTCCACTATTAATAGAGCTCATTTGTGTTCAGTTTGAGTACACCAAAGCCATCAAAAGATGCTTTCCTCAAAATCTCTTCTTTCACCTCAAATTTGCCTTCCAAAGCAAGTAATTCTGAGTTTTTGAGCTAGAGAGCAATTCCACTCAAACTAATCACACACACACCTCATATATATCATATGTAAGCTGTGCAAACCATCAAAAGTGACCTGTAATCACAACATCGCAAAGTCACCTCTCAAAACCTCAAAATGACACTTATTTGCATTTTTCAAGCCATGTCTTGATTCAGTCACTTTCCAAACCAGATAAAACCACAAACACACTCAAAATATCATCCTTGAACTGTCCCAAATGGTGCCACACATCTGGAACACCATTTGAGAGAGTTGGCATTTTGGCCACTTTTGACCATTTTGCGAGAAAGTGCACAAACTTGCTCCAGAGGTTTCCAGCCGATTCCAACCATCCTAAAAGCTTCTAAGAGGTCATTTGAGGTTGTCCAAAACATCAAATCACTTCTGGAATAAAGCACTTGGTAGGTTGCCCAAAATCTCCAAAAAAGAGGTAAAATCCACAACTTGAATTCTTTGAATCATGCTTTCCTTTGTTGTCCACATACATGCATCATATTGAACAATTCTTGAGGCAAAAATGTAGTCCTTAATGTGTATGTTGTGATCCTCCCACTGTTTGCATTTTAACATGTTTATATGTGGAATTTTGGTTGTTTTAAAATCATATCTAGTTCTAATTTTTTTTATTGATGTGTTCTGTACATTAAGTTTTAGTGTGTATGAGTAACACCATTGGATTCCTTGCGAAAAATTGGTCAAGATAGGTTTTTACGGATTTCAATTCCGATGAAAATTGAGAGAGTTACGCGCGTTGGAAATTTGACGCGAAACGACATCGAATTAACAATAACAGTTTTTTTTTTAATTTCTGCGTTTTGTGTGTTGATTTTCCATGTGCTTGAGTAATACCATTGGATTCCTTGTGAAAAATCGGTCAATATAGGTTTTTACGGATTTCAATTCGGATAAAAATCGAGAGAGTAACGCGTGTTGGAAATTCGACGCGGAACGACGTTTTCACAACGTAGCAGCTCTGGTTTTTTTATTGCTGCATTTTGTACGTTGAGTTTCAGCATGCATGTGCGATACCATTGGATTCCTTGCGAAAAATCGGTCGATATAGGTTTTTTCGTATTTCAATTCGGATAAAAATCGAGAGAGTTACGCGTGTTGGAAATTCGACGCGGAACGACGTTTTCACAACGTAGCAGCTCTGGTTTTTTTATTCCTGCGTTTTGTAGGTTGAGTTTCAGCATGCATGTGCGATACCATTGGATTCCTTGCGAAAAATCGGTTGAGATAGGTTTTTTCGGATTTCAATTCGGATAAAAATTGAGAGAGTTACGCGTGTTGGAAATTCGACGCGGAACGGTGTTTTCAAAACGATAGCAGTTTTGGTTTTAATTTCTGCGTTTTGTGTGTTGATTTTCCATGTGCGTGAGTAATACTATCGGATTCCTTGTGAAAAATCGGTCGAGATAGGTTTTTTCGGATTTCAATTCGGATAAAAATCGAGAGAGTTACGCGTGTTGGAAATTCGACGCGGAACGATGTTTTCAAAACGATATCAGTTTTGGTTTTAATTTCTGCGTTTTGTGTGTTGATTTTCCGTGTACGTGAGTAATACCATCGGATTCCTTGCAAAAAATTGGTCAAGATAGGTACTTCCGGATTTTGATTCCGATAAAAATTGAGAGAGTTATGAGTGTTTGAAATTTGATAAAAAACGTGTTGAAAATTAAAGTTTCGGTACTCGTTTTTACCCCAAAAGAAATGTCGGAGATGATATTTTGATATCTTTCCTCTTTTTCTTACTTTTTATTTTCAAAACTCAACCAATTTTTTTTACATATCAAAAAATCATCATTTTCCAATTCATACCCCATAATATTTTAATCCAAAAAAAAACCACAAAAAAAGTATTATTTTTAATATATTTAAAAATAGTGTTTTAAATTGTTTTAAATGCTTTTAAAATGATTTCTTTTTTTTCTTGATTTTTTAAAACCAAAATGATTTTAAATATTTATGTTGATAAAATATTTTTTTCATAAACTTTAATCATTATTTAATGATTTTATTTGATATTTTTATCATTTTTTACTTAATTTTTCTTGGAAAAATGCCTAAAAAATGAAATTGGGGTTTTCTTTGATTTTCACCCTAACAAATCTTTTTCAAACACTCTGGGCGTCTAATAGAGTGTAAGACCCAACCCTTTTTTACCAAAACAATTTTTGGCCTCAGTTATTGTATAAGTGATACGTTAAAAATCTCGGCGCGATCGCCATTTTCAAACTGAAAATATTTTGGGTCTCTCCCTGAGTTGTAAGCCCCATCTTTTGTACAAAAATACACTTTGGGCCTCTAATAGAGTGTAAGACCCAACCTCTCTTTTTTATATTTTCTCATTATTTTTTAATGATTTGGAAAATTAATAACTCCCTCAATTTTGATTATTTTTTATTGGTTCTTTTTCTGAAAAATCACAAAATTAGTAAAATATTTTATTCTACAAAAAAATCAAATTTATATTATTTATTTAATATAGTTGGTATTTTTGTGAATAAATTCATTTTTAATTGTTTTTAAGCATTTTAAAAGTGAATATTCATCTTGAAAATGAAGACCATGGGCCTCCCCTCGTGTTGTAAGCCCCATTTCTTTTCTTTAAACTCTTTGGGCCTCTATGAGAGTGTAAGACCCAATCCCTTTGTACAGAAAACTTTTTGGGCCTCATCCGTTGTATAAGTCCCTCTGTACACTTTCAAATAAACGACACGATCGTCGCCAGTTTAAAATTAACCAACTGGGCCTACCCTCGAGTAGTAAGACCCATTTCTTTTCTTAAAACTCACTTGGGCCTCTTGAGAGAGTGTAAGACCCATCCCTTTGTACAGAAAACCTTTTTGGGCCTCAGTCACTTGTATAAGTCCCTCTGTACAAATTCAACAGTGCGCTCACTGATAAAACCCTGGGCCTCTCCTTGAGCTGTAAGCCCCAAATCTTTCTTTTTCAAAGCACTTTCTCCTTTGATTTTGAATATACTGTTGTTTTCAATCTTTCTTTGTTGAACAACTAACCAAACAGCATGGAAGCTCTACAACCGAGTAAGTGTTTAGCCGCTTTCATTTACCGCTTTCATATGTATATAACTGTATTGTGGGGCTATTTCACTGTAAGTCTCCTTTCATAAACTCATATATATAACTGTATTGTGGGGTTGTTTCGCTGTAAGTCTTCTTTCATAAACTCATATCAACTGTGTAATAATAGTATAGATATTTAGAGTTTCCCCGACAACTACGTCTAGCACTAGATAAAGCCCTGTTGATCACTCTGAGCTTACAGTCAAAACTAGATCCACATAGGATTACCAGACACAGTCTTCCCTCCTCTTGGGGTTAAACAATATGGAGATGTGAAAGGCAGATTCTTTTTGAACCCTTTCTCAGACTGTCACTCTTAGAAATAGACTGAACTAGATCCCCAATAGGATCACCAGATACAGTCTTCTCTTCGGCTGTCCTCATTAGGAATTGTCAAGAAACTCTACTCCCAGAGATGAATGTATTCTCCGTGAATGGCATCTTTGAGTTTCTTCCAAATTCTCGAACTTTCCTGACTTGATCTATTCCTTGTGAATAGCTTGCCTTGAATTTCTCGGGGTTTGGGGACCCACGGGCTTCTTAAAAGCATCGGCCTCCTCTTGGGCATCGTACAAGGACCCACAGGCTTCCTAAAAGCAACCTAGCCTCCTCTTGGGCTTAGTACAAGGACCCGTCGGCTTCTTAGAAGTATCCACAACCTCCTCTTAAGCTTCGTATAATGATCTCTTCCTCCGGGAATGATAGCCTTCTCTTGGGCTTCGTACAAGGACCTCTCGGCTTCTTAAAAGTTTCCATCCTCCTCTTGGGCTTCGTACAAATTGTCCTGACGACCTCCTAGAGGTATGGGAACAGAACTTAATCATCTGCATAGAACAGTCCTTTCAAAGAGTCTACTACTGTTTCTCAAAGCATAGTACAAAAGATGAAACTCTAGACTTGGACAGTCTAACTTCCTTGAGTCTCAAAGACATTCTCAAGTGACCCCTTTCAAAAATAGGAAGAAACCCGTAGACTCGGATAGTCTCAATACCCTTCGGATTTCCCACTTCCTTAAAGAACAGGAATAACCCGGATCCTGGAATCAAATCTTTGAGTATAGTGTTGCTCATATAAGAACTGATTTTCTCTTTCAAAATCCGCATACTGGACCTGTCACTCAACTGAAACAGTCACCATAGCCTCCTCTTGGGCTTTGTACAAATGATTCTCCCCAGCGGAGTCAAATAACGTTTAGCCTCTCTCTCGGGCTTTGTACGAGACACATAAGAGACTCCCTCGTTGAGTCAATCACACTTTTAGCCTCCATCTCGGGCTTTGTACGAGATACAAAAAGGTTCTTATTGAGCCAAACAAACAATAGCCTCCATCTCGGGCTTTATACGAGATACGAAAAGATTCCCTCGTCGAGTCAAAACCTTTTCGCCTCCATCTCGGGCATCGTACGAGATACAGAGACTCTCTTGTTGAGTCAAACTTTTCGCCTCCATCTCGGGCTTCGTACGAGATACAGAGACTCTCTTGTTGAGTCGAACTTTCAGCCTCCATCTCGGGCTTCGTACGAGATACAGAAACACTCTCTTGTTGAGTATAAAAGATTCTCCTGTTGAGTCAACCCTTTTAGGCTCTCTCTCGGGCTTCGTACGAGACACATAAAAACTCCCTCTTGTTGGGCCAATAGCCTCCTCTTAGGCTTTGTATAAGAAAACCACTGGTTGATCCAATCAACCTTTTAGCATCAAAGTTGTGCCTCGTTCACAGCATACAAACATCAACAACTCCTTCCATCTAATCGCTGTAAGCGGCAAGCCTCTGGATCATCTACATCCACGCCACTGTCCCTCTTTTAGCATGAGAAATTCCTAAGGAAAGATGGCATTGCTCTACACTGAGTTAAAGTCTTCTCCTTCAGGTTAAAATCCCCTATAAAGGAAATTATGGCATTGCTAGGATCCGCGTATCCCAGTTAAAGTAATCCTCCTTTATAGTCAGTTACCCAATAGTTGTGACAAACAGACCCCCCTTTAGAGATGACAAATTCTCTCTAAAGTCGAGGTCCTTCAGCTTCACGTCTTGGGCTTTGAACAAGACACAAATAGACTTTTCAGCTTCATGTCTTGGGCTTTGAACAAGACACAAATAGACTTTTCAGCTTCACATCTTGGGCTTTGAACAAGATACAAATCACCTTTTGCTTCACGTCTTGGGCTTTGAACAAGACACCAAAAACCAATTTACTCCCATAGAATAGGAGGAACTACGAACGCTCTGATTTCCCTGTTTCGGTAAACGGGAATACGTAGGCATAAGATCGAAAGAAAAGATCTTTGCGAGCACAATCAACAAAAAAACCAAATCCCATATCTCCATCAATCAAAAGCAGTAATTCAAAAGCATCAGTCCTAACATCCTAACCCTTGTTCCCCGCTAGAAAGTCCTAGAAAGAAAGAAAACCGTATTGGTGAAAATACAAATAACCAGTACAAAGGCCCCCCACATTGATAGCATCTGTAACCTAACAGACCGCTGTTTAAACTCAGTATGCAGGCATGGTTAATTGGAGACATCTATTTCCCTTCCTTCATCAGATTTAATAGGATAAAAAATGAATCAACCTGTAGTAAGCTCAAACCGCAGAGAGCGACCAGCGCATAAGAACCGAGTCCAAAATCGCTCGCTACAGAAAAATGGCGCCAACCGTGGGGCCGGGTGTTTCTAAAACTTCTTTTTTCCTTTTTTCTCTTCACTTATGTGAATACCACAGATTGGGGCTTCCGCCGGGGAACCCATTTCCTGTCAGGAACTTAGGATTCATAGCATTAAAGGTCTAGGATGTTTAGGACAAATATATATACTGCTTTTCCTAATTGAATATGTGTTTATTTTTCTGCTACTGGGAATGCTTGTGATGCCGCATGTGGTGAGATTGAGTATACACTTAAGATAAGTGATGGCGACGAGGTCGACCATCAACCTCAGTGGAGGCATCCTAATGTAACCATTCTCTCACCTAGACAATGGGTCGGTTGTGATGCCTGAGAAGCTGAGGAGCCAAACCCTTTCGTAGTGCGGAAACTATTGGAAATAGTTGTCACGCGATACTACCCTCATTTGAGGTTGGTGATCTATTCTCGGTGAATGGCACTTACTCTAAGATTGCTCTACAACTCGCTGGTGATCCGCTTGTTGTTTTGCTTTCCTGGGAGGAGTTGATGATAATGAGTACAGGTACAAAAATCACCCTAGTATAAACCTTTGGGGATGGGTAGAGCCTTGACTTCATGACAACGACCCTTTGACCCCATGTTTTTTCTATGTTTTTGTGTGCTGCATTCATGCATTCATTTAAAAAAACATTAAAACATTCAAAAAACTTCTCTTCTAGTCTCTCTGTTGTTCAAATTAAACTAAGATTGTGATTGCAAATATCAGAGAAGAGGATTACGCTAATGGATTTCGGTAGAAGGAGAACTCATACGTACACCTTCAAGGTTCCAAAACTAGGGGATTTAAGAAGGTTAGCAAGGATGATCACTAGCCCTGAAGCTTTCAGAGCCAAGTACGGAGGTCTGCTACCACTGTTAAGAGTCCATGTGATTGAGGGAATCATGGACGCGCTCGTTCAATTCTACGATCCGGTTTATCACTGTTTCGCATTCCCGGATTACCAGCTTGCACCAACGCTGGAGGAGTATTCTCATCTGATTGATCTATATATCACTGATCGAGCTCCATTTTCTGGACTAGAAGAAATTCCAAAGAATCAGACCATTGCAAGAGCAATTCATTTGGACGAGTCTGAGGTCCGGAATCACATGACCGCTAAGGGTGGCATCCAAGGTTTGCCAGCCCAGTTCTTGACGAAGAAAGCCCTATATTTTTCCAGTATAGGAAACGTGACTGCTTTTGAAAGCATCTTTGTCTTGCTCACCTACGGGTTATTTTTATTTCCCAACATCAATAACTTCGTCGATATTAACTCCATTAAGGTTTTTCTCATTGGAAACCCTGTGCCGACTTTGCTCGCAGATGCGTATCATTCTGTACACTTAGGAAATTTGTACAGTGGAGGGGAGATCACATGCTGTGTACCTCTGCTTTACAAATGGTTCATTTCCCACTTGCCCAAGTCTGTTGCTTTTTGGGATTGCAAGAGTGTCATACGTTGGTCGCAGAAGATCATGTTTCTCACCAACTCTGGTATAGATTGGTGTAATAGGATTTTTGAGGGAATCAGGATCATTGACCGTTGTGGAAACTTCCCCAACGTACCCCTCATAGGAACTAAAGGAGGAATCAACTATCACCCGGTATTGGTTCGTCGTCAATTTGGATACCCGATGAGGCTTGTTCCGCGCAACGCTCATCTGGAAGGTCTTTTCTTCAAGGAAGGAGAAAGTGACAGAGCACTAAAGATGGAAATAGTGCACGCTTGGAAGCATGTTCATAAGAAAGGACGAGAGTCTCTAGGAAAACCGGACTGTGTCTCGGTGGAGCCTTATCTCCATTGGGTACAAACTAGAGCTCTCAAGCTAAAGATGCCTTATCCTCGTTACGGAATTCTTCCGCCAAGAGAATCTATCATGTACTTCATGACGGAAACGGAAAAGCTTCAGGTTACTCTCAACAAAATTCAACGGGAGAGGAGGTCTTGGAAGAACAAGTACCGCACCCTCGACGTAGAGTGCATCAGAATACAGCAATTACTGAAAGAGAAAGATGCTCTGATTGAAATTTTGGAGCAACATGCTGTCGAGAATCAAGATGACCAGAGGAATTTACTCGCTCCTTTCACTTGGCAAAGGAATGACAACCCGACAACGGCCCAAGAGCCCCGGTCAAAGAAAAGGAAAGTACCAGAATCAACACCCGATTTCTCTTCAGAAAGGACTCGGGACCTATTAGCTTAGGTTTTTATTTCTGCACCTTGTAATCTACTGTATTTCCATTTCTGTAATCCTTTGAATTTCAATAAAAAGGGGTTTCCCCACAGTTTGATATTTGCAATCTAATTGTCGAAGTTTATTTTGATTAAACCAAAAAAAACAATTAATATAATCATTGCATTCATCATTCTCACATCGCGTATTCTTCTTCCCTACGAATCTCACGTTTGTGTCTCGGTTCTAGAGTCAAACTGTCTCATTCGTCAATACTCGGGCCAGTCGTCAGAAAAAGATGGATGATCTTGAGGAAGAAAACAGAGAGTTGAAAGAAGAGATCGACGCTCTAAGAGAGGATATGAGAAAGCTTCGTAACGACATGCAAGCCATGGCAGAAGCTCAGCTACAAAGGACTGTGATCTCAAAGATCACCTCAATGCCCATCGTGGAGAAGTATGATCCTAGGTATCAAATGCCGAAAGATCGTCCCTGGGGCATGCTTGTCAACTATATCCCGGGAGGATATAATCCGCTGATCACTGAGGATCAGGGAATCACAACAGAAGCCGCTGGGCCTGAAGGTTACAAACTTCGGGAAAGCGAAGATGCCAGGGGCATACTGAAGACTCCTGAAGGTTACAAACTTTGGGAAACACCAAGATTCGCTGCCGTAGTCACGGTACCACCCCCTGTGGTACACACTGTCCCGGGAGGACAGATTTCGCCGATACCTTCTGGTAAAAAGGAAACTATGTTCGACCGAATGGATGAATTCCATGAACAGTTCTTGGAAATGCAGAAAAAGCTGCAAGCCATTCGCGGTCAGGATTTATTTGGAAAGGACGCCGCAGACCTCTGCTTGGTCCCCAATGTGAAAGTCCCGCACAAGTTCCAAGTGCCCGACTTTGAAAAGTACAAGGGTAACTCTTGCCCTCAAAGCCATCTGGTGATGTACGCTCGGCGGATGTCAGCTCAGACGGAGAATCAGGACCTGCTGATTCACTACTTTCAGGATAGTTTAACTGGTGCCGCATTAAAATGGTACATGGGTTTAAACCGTGCCACGATCAGCACTTTCAGAGATCTTGGCACTGCCTTCGTCCAATAATACAAATACAATTTGGACATGGCACCCGACATAGATCAACTAAGATCAATGTCGCAAAAGGAAAAGGAAACCTTTAAGGAGTATGCTCAAACGTGGCGTGAAATTGCCGCTCAAATTTGTCCACCTCTTGAGGAAAAAGAGATGACAAAGATCTTCTTAAAGACCTTAAGCTCATTTTACTATGACCGAATGGTTGCCAGTGCACCCAGTGATTTCACCGAGATGGTGGGCATGGGCATACGTCTTGAGGAAGCCGTCCGAGAAGGACGTTTGGTAAAAGACACTGGATCGACGAGCGGTACTAAAAAATACGGTAGTGCTCTCCCTAAGAAAAAAGAGCAAGATATTGGGAATATCTCTCTCGGAAAGCAAAGGCGACGTTATCAACCAGTAGCGGCTGTGACTCCTGCTATCAACCTTGCGCCTATTCCTACGTATCAACCTCAGGTTGCGTAGAGCCAACCTGACCAGCAAAGGACACAACAACCTCTTCAGCAGGCTCGTCCTCCATATAACAACAACCGTACAACACGGACACCAGGATTTGATCCTATACCCATGACGTACGCAGAACTGTTTCCGTTACTACTGGCTAAGGGGCACATCCAGACTAAGTCTCCTCTTACAGTACCGGAAAATCTGCCTTTTTGGTTTAAGGTGGATCAGACATGCCCATATCATCAAGGAGGGTCAGGGCATAACATAGAGAACTGTCTTAATTTCAAATCTGACGTGCAAAAGCTTGTTAGGAGCAGGCTCTTATCTTTGAAGGATACGAATCCCAATGTTCTTACGAACCCGCTGCCTCAACATGAGAAAGCTGCAGTCAACCTGATTGAGAAAGAGACTAACAATGTCTATCAAATTCACGATGTACTCTTGTTAAAGACCAATCTGGTTAAGATGCATTATAGACAGAGTGGATATGGCCATGTGCCACCTCATAACTATCACCAGTGTGATATCTGCTCTAAAAGTAACCAGGGATGTTCTGTGGTGCAATCAGCTCTACAGGAACAGATGGATCTCGGATAGATCCAAGAGCACCGAGTTCGTGGAGTTAACATGGTCTATACGAATTCCAACGTCATTCAAAACCACGAAATCCGTGCGATGAATGTCAATTTGGTGGCAATGCACTCAAGGCAAATCCAGTATCATAATCTGCCGCGGCATGATTACAGTTCTTGTCTGACTTGCTCGGTAAACAAACAGGGATGCTCTTTCATACAAGAGGCCCTTCAGCGTCAGATGGATCTTGGATGGATCCAAGAATACCATGATAGGAACCCTTATCAGATCAACATGGTTCAGATATTCGATATTTGCGTGATGAATACCAACCTGGTAGAGTTACATGCTGAGCAGGTCCGACTCGGATTCTTAATATCACATGACTATCAAAGCTGTAAAGCGGGTTGCGAAAACGATCGAGGTTGTACCCTTGTCCAGGAGGCACTTCAGCACTTGTTAAATCACTGGTGGATGCCAATCTATATGGATTAAGATACTCAGCAGATTAGTATCAGTAATAGAAACCCCACTCGGCGTCAAAGTCAGGATATCCGATCAGTGGAAGCTAACCTAGTAAGGTTACATTGTATTCAAAGTGGCCGTGGCTAGGTGCCACCACACAACTATGACAGTTGTAGCATCTGTTCGGAAAGTAACCAAGGGTGTTACCTTGTGAGAGCAGCTCTTCAGGGACAGGTGGATCGTGGAGAGATTCGTCCATATCCAGGTTCCAGACCCATCAACTGGACGCCGAACTACCTTGCCGATCAAGTTGAGGATGTTGTCACAATCTCTGGTCATCACAGGACCAGGGATGTTTTTACCATTATTCCTCTACTTGACAAATCTAAAGTTCCCAACCGGGAACGAATCGAGATCACTTATGATGGTCAGAAAAATCAGAAGGTTCCCATAGTCATCTATCTGCCGGGACCACTACTGTATGAATCAACTAAGGCTATCCCTTACAAATACGATGCAACAATAGTCGAAAATGGAAAGGAAATTCCATTACCCTCCGTCGTGAATATTGCAGACATCAGTTGAGTAACACGGAGTGGTAGAATCTTCAACCGAGGGGTTGGGGAACCTAACAAGGAAAAGGAACTTCAGATGGAAACTCCTGATCCACCAGTCGGTCAATCCAGTAATCCTGACCTTTCGAAAAATGATGATGAGATGCTGAAGCTCATCCAAAGGAGTTAATACAACATTGTTGATCAACTGTTACAGACTCCTTCAAAGATCTCGGTATTATCACTCTTACTCAGTTCAGAAGCCCACAGGGAGGCTCTACAGAAAGTCTTGGAGCAAGCCTTTGTGGAACAGGATGTAACAATCAGACAGTTCGATAGCATTGTCTCTAACATCACGTCCTGCAACAATTTGGGATTTAGTGATGAGGAATTACCCGAAGAGGGTCGCCGTCATAACATGGCGCTCAATATCACAGTTAACTGCCAGGACGATGCTTTAGCCAGCGTACTGGTAGACACAGGGTCAGCCCTGAATGTTATACCGAAGTCTACTTTGATGCAATTATCATTCAAAGGCCTTCCGATGAGAATCAGCGAGGTCGTCGTCAAAGCATTTGGCGGATCCAGAAAAACAGTTATCGGCGAAGTTGAGCTTCCCATAACTATCGGTCCTCACACTTTCCAAGTCACTTTCCAGGTCATGGACATCCGGGCAACATACAGTTGTTTATTAGGAAGACCTTGGATACATCAGGCTGGAGCGGTCACTTCGACCCTCCACCAAAAGCTAAAGTTCGTCAAGAACGATCAACTTGTCACAGTCTGCGGGGAACAAGCCTTGCTTGTAAGCAACTTCTCATCGTCTACTGGTATAGAACCTGAGGAGGTTATTGGAACGCAGTTCCAAGCACTGTCGGTAAGCAAGAACAATCGGTTCAAAGAAGGAACTTCCATTTCTTCATACAAAGATGCTATCAAAGCGGTCGAGTGTACCGATACAACCGGATGGGGACAGCTTGTCATTCCTATTGACAATAAAACAAAGAAGGGTCTTGGTTTTTCTGCAACCTGTACCCAGACAGCTGTCAACGATGAAAATCTTCATCCCCTTCAAAACTTCTTCCACAATGGAGGTTTCCTTCACCCAGTGTCTCAGACAGTTCATGCTATCAATGAGAAAGATCCATCTGACACAGATGAAGAATGGAAGTCCTACCTTAATAAGGACGGTTATATATCTCAGGAAGAGGTGCCTATGCCTTTTTGCTTTCCTACAGAAAGTCCGAGATTTATACCAAGATCAGACGTCGAAATGATATACGGGGATTATGATCCGGAAGGATGCCGTGCTCCGCCAAATCCATTAGAGGAAGACACTCCGATGAAAGACAATTTTGACTACACCTACTATGGCCCAATGGATGGTCTGCCAATGTGGCAGCCTTACCCAGGAAACTTGGGGCAAGAGAGTCAGCCGAACAATGAAAATCAGCTGACCGTCATTGAACAGAATACCTGTGTCCCCACCATGTCATGGGATCAACACTCAGGTCATTCAGAAACTGCTCAACATGAAGATGAATTCGCAACGTTTGCAGGACTTAAATTCATCAATTATACTTTTCCTGAGGTCAACGTTATCGAGAGAAATGACTCCTCCAGTTCCAGAGAAGTTTGGGACACCTTGGAACAACCGAGTGGAAAATACGACTATATGGTCAAGTACACTGCGCCCGAAAGCTCTCGTATCAGGTTCGAAGATATCCAGTAAAACTGGATGGGGAGATACAACTGAGAGCACAAATGCTATGCAAAATACAACTGAGGAATCCTCCTACGACAACTCTGCTTGGGAGACAGATTCCAATGATCCTACTCCACCAGAAATCAGTGTCATTTCTAAAGACAAATCAAGGAAGGTACCAGACTTTGCGATTCACCGAGGAGTTCGCCGCCAATGGGTTGCCGTCGAGGTTCCGAGGGTCGTTCATCAGTCAAAGTAATTGCCGTCTTTTAACCTTTCACCCCGCCCAGGTGAAACGGATGTTTTGATAGGGTTCGCTTTCTGTAAATTTTCCCTCTTCACTTCGCCCAAAGCGACAGAGTTTTGTTTTATAGGGCTGTAGTTTCAAGAGTCGACTTGTTCATTAATAAAATAACATCGTTCTGTAATTTCCGCATTAATTGTTGTTTTCTCTTTTTGCTTTTTCAGAAAATGGTAATCCTAAAAAACAATTCAAAAATAAAAATAAGCAGTAAAAGAAATACACTGCACACACTTGCATTTTCTCTATCTCTTCTAAACACGAATCATCACGTCATGCAGATTGCTTGTTTTACACCCCGTTGAAACATACGGTCTGATGCCTTATCCCGACTTTGAGTTCCCGGTATTTGGGGCTGAAGAAGAAGTTGACGACGAAATTCCAGAAGAGATCTCCCGATTACTCAGACAAGAGGAAACGTCCATTGAACCTCACAAAGAGCCGTTGGAAACGATAAACTTGGGTTCAGAGCAAGAGAGAAAAGAAATCAGGATTGGGGCACTGCTCAATCCAACTGTCAAAGAAAGTTTGATAAAGCTTCTCAAAGAATTTCCCGATGTATTCGCTTGGTCCTATCAGGATATGTCAGGGTTGGATACCAGCATCGTGGAACATCGTTTACCGTTAAGGTCAGAATGTCCGCCAGTAAAACAAAGGTTGAGACGGACTCATCCAGACATGACCATCAAAATCAAAGAGGAGGTACAAAAACAGATTGACGCGGGTTTCCTCGTCACATCAGAATATCCTCAATGGTTAGCCAACATCGTACCCGTTCCCAAAAAGGATGGAAAGGTCAGAATGTGTGTTGATTACAGGGATTTGAACAAGGCTAGTCCAAAGGACGACTTTCCTTTACCACACATTGACATGCTGGTAGACAGTACAGCAAAGTTCAAAGTCTTCTCCTTCATGGATGGATTCTCGGGCTATAACCAGATCAAAATGGCGCCGAAAGACATGGAGAAAACTTCGTTCATTACCCCATGGGGCACCTTTTGTTACAAGGTAATGCCGTTCGGTTTGAAGAACGCCGGGGCAATCTATCAAAGGGCAATGACTACTCTGTTTCATGACATGATACATAAAGAAATTGAGGTATATGTCGATGATATGATTGCCAAATCAAAAACAGAGAGTGAGCACGTTGAACATCTGTCAAAATTGTTCGAACGTCTAAGAAAATTCAAGCTCCGCTTGAATCCCAACAAGTGCACCTTCGGTGTCCGTTCAGGGAAACTACTAGGGTTCATCGTCAACCAGAAAGGAATTGAGGTTGATCCTGACAAGGTCAAGGCCATTCAAGAAATGCCTTCTCCGAAAACTGAAAAACAAGTCAGAGGATTCCTGGGACGTTTGAACTACATCTCCAGATTCATATTCCTTATGACCGCCACCTGTGCGCCGATTTTCAAGTCACTCAAGAAGAATCAGGACTGCATTTGGACAGAGGACTGTCAAACTGCCTTCAATAATATTAAGGAATATCTGTTGAATCCTCCGATTCTATCACCTCCAGTGGAAGGAAGACCACTGATCATTTACCTCACAGTTCTAGAGGAGTCAATGGGATGTGTACTTGGCCAACAAGATGAAACTAAACGGAAAGAGTCTGCCATTTACTATCTAAGCAAGAAATTCACCGACTGCGAAACTCGGTACACGATGCTTGAGAAAACTTGCTGTGCTTTGGCTTGGGCAGCCAAACGTCTTCGCCAATACATGATTCGTTATACTACTTGGTTGGTCTCCGAAATGGATTCAATCAAGTACGTTTTCGAAAAACTTGCTCTTACGGGAAGGATTGCCCGTTGGCAGATGCTGTTATCAGAATATGACATCGAGTACCATGCTCAGAAAGCCATTAAAGGAAGTATTTTAGCCGATCATTTGGCTCATCAACCGATTGACGATCAAGAATCAATCGGGTTTGACTTCCCAGACGAAGATGTCATGTATCTAAAGATGAAAGATTGCGATGAATCGTTACCCAGTGAAGGGCCAGAACTAGGTTCCCAGTGGGGACTTATCTTTGACGGAGCAGTCAATCATTACGGAAACGGAATTGGGGCAATCATTGTTACCCCTCAGGGTACCCACATTCCTTTCACCGCCAGACTTACGTTCAAATGTACAAATAACGAGGCCGAATACGAAGCTTGTATCTTGGGTCTCGAGGAAGCAATTGATTTAAGGATAAAAAACTTGGACGTATACGGCGACTCAGCCTTGGTTATCAATCAGATAAAAGGAGATTGGAACACATACCAATCAAGATTGATTCCTTACAAAGACTACGCAAGAAGGTTTTTACCTTTCTTCAACAGAGTTGAGTTTCATCATATCCCTCGTGATGAGAATAACATGGCTGATGCATTAGCCACTCTCTCTTCCATGATTAGTGTAGGTCAATGGAATGACCTACCTAAGATTGACATCATGCGCCTTGAAAGGCCCGCTTACATCTTCACGATCGAAGCAGTCATAGACAACAAACCTTGGTATCACGATATCAAATGCTTCCTTCAGAAACAAGAATACCCACCCGGGACACTCAGAAAAGACAGGAAAACCCTCAGAAGATTGGCTGGAAACTTCTTCCTGAGTGGTGACACTCTCTATAAGAGAAATTTTGACATGGTCTTGCTCCGATGTGTAGACAGACCAGAAACAGACATGCTTATGAAAGAAATTCATGAAGGATCCTTTGGCATTCATGCCAACGGACACACAATGGCGAGAAAAATTCTCAGAGCAGGGTACTATTGGTTGACAATGGAATTCGACTGCTACAAGTACATGAGGAGGTGTCACAAGTGTCAGATATACTCCGACAAAATTCATGTACCGCCATCACATCTCAAAGTTCTCTCTTCCCCATGGCCTTTCTCGATATGGGGAATCGACATGATTGGCATGATTGAGCCCAAGGCTTCAAACGGACATCGGTTCATCCTGGTAGCCATTGACTACTTCACCAAGTCGGTCGAAGCAGCATCGTATGCTAATGTAACCCGACAAGTGGTGGTCCAATTTATCAAAAACAATATCATCTGCCGTTATGGTGTTCAAAGCGAGATCATTACTGATAATGGATCTAACTTGAACAATAAGATGATGAAAGAGTTGTGCGCTGAGTTCAAGATCGAACACCATAACTCATCTCCCTACCGACCCAAGATGAACGGAGCGGTAGAAGCGGCTAACAAGAACATCAAGAAGATTGTTCAAAAGATGGTTGTAACCTACAAAGATTGGCACGAAACGCTATCCTTTGCTCTTCACGGTTATCGTACATCTGTCCGCACTTCAACAGGGGCTACCCCTTTCTCTCTAGTGTATGGCATGGAAGCAGTGCTCCCCATAGAAATAGAGATCCCATCAATCAGGGTATTGATGGAAGCTAAGCTCACCGAAGTTGAATGGCGTCAAAGTCGACATGACAAACTGAATCTGATCGAAGAAAAGAGAATAACGACACTATGCCACGGTCAGTTGTATCAACAAAGAATGAAGAGGGTGTTTGACAAAAAGGTCCGACCTCGCGTCTTCAGACAAGGAGACCTCGTGCTAAGAAGATACAATCGTTTCTCACTGATTCTCGGGGCAAATGGACCCCGAATTATGATGGCCCCAATGTGGTCACGAAAGCTTTCTCAGGCGGCGCCTTGAGACTTGCTACCATGGACGGAGAGGAATTTGCCTACCCCACGAATGTTGATGTAGTCAAGAAATACTTAGCCTAAAAAAAAAAAAAACGTCTCGGTGTATTGAAAACCCGAAAGGGCGGTCCAGGCAAAAATTAGAGACATGAAAAAAATCATCCCGGTGGATTGGAAACATCAAAGTACAATCCAGGCAAAAATTAGGGATAATGGCTAGTAACTATGTTCAACAGAGGCAAGTCCCTCAGCAGCAGCAGCAGGTACATCGTCCATCGGAGGAAAACTCCAGTCAAGGTCATCTTCGACAGAAGCTCAGGATGTCCCGAATTCAAAGTTGGTAGAAGGATAGTGGTCGTTATGTTTCAACGTAGCCCTTTTCTCTGTAAATTACCATTTTCTAACTTTGTGAATACTCTTTGGAATCACGCGTTTGGCTGATCTCCATCCTATCAATAAAATTTGAGCCCTTGTGCTTTTGTTTGTAATTCTTACTTGTTTTAGCTTTACGGAATGACGTTTTTAATATGATTAACGATTCTTGAAATAAAACAAAAATGAATTTACTTGATAAAACTTTTTCTACTTTTAAAATAAAGACGACAATTTCTTTTGACTGTTGAACATCAAAGGAACATCAACCGCTTCTCCAGAAGTAAGCGAACTTCAAAGTACTCCTTCTACACCAGTGCGCCTGATTGAAGGATCAATAGTGTCAGATGCGACTAATCCATCTGACATCTTCGGCCGAGTTCTCATCTCCTAAGCCCGGCCAACATAGCTCCCAACAGGGACTATCTTTCCTAAGCAAGGTGGAATTGCTATTTTGAACCAACGGTATTTCTTCGCCCCGTGATGGCCGAGTATCCAGTCATGTTCATCTTTTAGTTTGTATGTCGCGTCAGTTTTGTCCGCATATACATACATACATCATGCATTATTGATTTGCATTCACATTCATATTGCATCACTATCACTCTAGTCGGTCTTATCCCCTAGTGATAAAAGTCCTCTCGATCGAGTTGTCAGCCTTTTACTCATCAGGAAGTGTTGCATCTGGACAATCTCTCTCCCGTTTATCTCTGGATTAGAGACGGTCCTTGACCACTTTGATAACTTGAACCTCTGAAAGACAAGAAAACTTTTAACAAATATCACTCTTCGCCATTGAAGATGATATCCTTGCTTTCCTGGATTAAGGAAAATCCCCAGAGAAAACCTCTTAATCAGAGATTCGGCGGTACGCCAGTTTTGCTCCGAAAAGATTACTGATGAAAAGGTCATCAGCACCTCAAAATTGGATCACATCATATGGCATTTCTCCGGGAAGATCCCGAGAAAAGTATGATGTAATACCCAAGCAAAAGCAGTCTCTCAAGAGACTCGTTTTCCCCAATAGAGTCGACAAATGGCGCCTCCAACAGGGAAGTTTGTGCAACTCTACAACTCAGACGATTGGGTTCCCCAGCAAGTCTGACGTCAAAACTTTTTCTGTCAAATGGCATCTCCCATGGAAAATTCGGCGAGAAGTTTGAAGGAAAACCGCTACTAACAGCGTTCCTTGTCAAGAAAGTTTATTGATAAAAGAAACTGAGACCAGTTCCTTGGTAGGAAATCGGGATCGATGGGAAATTCATATCAGAAACTGAGACCAGATCCTTGGTAGGAAACCAGGATCGAGGGGAATTTTAAATCAGAAACCGAGACCAGTTCCTTGGTAGGAAACCAGGATCGAGGGGAAGTTTACAAAAGAAACTAAGACCAGTTCCTTGGTAGGAAACCAGGATCGAGGGGAAGTTTATTTCAAAAGAAAACTGAGACCAGCTCCTTGGTTGAAGACCAGGATCGAGGGGAAGTTTACCTTTTCTAAGCATCTTCGCTTAGCTAAAGAAGATAAATGCGTAAGCTACCATTCATAACCACCATCAAAATTTAGGGTATTCCGATATTTAATCCTCTTGCACCCCGAATGCCCGAATACCTTCGTCATTCACACCTTCGGGTCCAAGAAGATTAAATAGGGGCATCTGTCATACCCCAAATTTTGACCACTAAGATTTCCCATCATTGTGCAAATCATCAGCACAATATGGATGTACCTTTGTACCTCAGTAGTCTCCCCAAATGTGGGTGAGCATTCACTACAAACAAAACTAGGGTTTCAAACCCTCTCAGAGCTCTTAGACAAAGGATCAATCAAGGAATGACATGATCTTCAACTTGTCTAGCCTCTCAAATATCCACAATGGATCAAGAGGACTCCCACTTCAAGGATTAAGCACAAGGCTGCTCCCTTCTAGGTGGATCAAGCCTCAGGATCGCTAGTGCCACCAAATTAGGGTTTGGTCGACTAGGGCCTCCAGATGGAAATTTTCCTCTGGGCATGAGCCAATGCTTCAAAGCATAACCTAAAATGCTCCATGGAACATCATAAACCCCATTATCAAGTCAATGTATCCTCAGGGGATGCATACATCAAAAATCAGGAATTAGGGTTTCTTGACCTAATTCACCCCTAAGTTGACTTTTGGGACAAAACACGAGCCAAGACCTCAAGAGAGGATTTTAGGGTCCCTAACACACCACATTGATCCATTTGCAACAATGGATTGATCCAAGAAGTTTGAGCAACAAGTTTCAATTTCATCTGAACCACAGTTAGGGTTTCGCGAGAAAAGTCAACTGTAGCTTTGACTTTTGACCAGGACATGCTCCCAAACCCTAGGACATGATTCAATACACCCTATAACACCCATGGAATATGTCCATCAAGTTTGATTTAGGTCAAGGACATGATTTCCTAAAGGATCGCACAGTTTGGAATTCATCTGATAAAAAGTCAACTATGCACAAAAGTCAAACTTTGACTTTTTGAGATTTTTCATAAAAATGGTTTTTTAACCCTAAAATGATGTTAATGTGTGATTGGAATCATCATTCATCAAGAAAAATCAAATAAAGTGGGATAACTTGTAAAAGGGGTAACCATAAAAACTTAGAAAATTTTCTAAGTTATGAAAAAAAGTGGCAAGGGTACCAACTTTGGAGGATCATAACTCCTAAACCACAAAGCCATTTTCCCCATCCAAAGATGGATTTGTAGCCCTCATGGCCCTCTACAAAAGTGTCAACTACACTTCATCCCAATTCATCATGGATTTTGAGTTATGGTTGGATCAAAATGGCTAAAAACCTAAAATTGACATTTTTCAGCACTTAGCCAAAAATCCGCCTTGTAATTTCAGCACAATGTCCCAACTTCAAGGATGTTTTTCTCCATGATCCAAGTTGAACCAGGTCTAATGTCAAACAACAAAGTTGAAGTACGTCATCTAAGCTTTCCGGAAAGTCCTAGAACGCCCATGTAGCATACTCGAGCAGGGAGTTATGGATCTTACAAAAGGCCTTGCTGAAGCTGAATTTTTCAGGGCAGATTTGCACATTTTTTGTGCCACACGAATTTTCAAGCCTTGTCATCAGTTTTGACACATCTAAGGATCAAATCCAAGTGGGATGATCTGATCCATGAACCTCCCAAGTCCAAGGAACAAAAAAAAGCATGCCAAAACCTAGAAATCCTTAAAAGAGGGACAAAACTCCAATTTTGGTTTGGAGCATTTAATGGATGCTTAGAGGTGGCATGGACTGAGCTATTCTCATCTGAAATCAGTCAAGACTTATCCGAGACCAAGAGAACCACAACCCTGTGCCCTAACCTCTAGTCAATGGCTAGAGGAGACTTGCATTTCCATTGGCCAACATGGAACAAACACCTGCTGCAGTTGCCATTCACTGTAGATCCTAAAACAAACTTGCTCCACTATAAATAGAGCTCATTTGTGTTCAGTTTGAGTACACCAAAGCCATCAAACAGATGCTTTCCTCAAAATCTCTTCTTTCACCTCAAATTTGCCTTCCAAAGCAAGTAATTCTGAGTTTTTGAGCTAGAGAGCAATTCCACTCAAACTAATCACACACACACCTCATATATATCATATGTAAGTTGTGCAAACCATCAAAAGTGACCTGTAATCATAACATCACAAAGTCACCTCTCAAAACCTCAAAATGACACTTTTTGCATTTTTCAAGCCATGTCTTGATTCAGTCACTTTCCAAACCAGATAAAACCTCAAACACACTCTAAATATCATCCTTGAACTGTCCTAAATGGTGCCACACATCTGGAACACCATTTGAGAGAGTTGGTATTTTGGCCACTTTTGACCATTTTGCGAGAAAGTGCACAAACTTGATCCAGAGGTTTCCAGCCGATTCCAACCATCCTAAAAGCTTCTAAGAGGTCATTTGAGGTTGTCCAAAGCATCAAATCATTTCTGGAACAAAGCACTTGGTAGGTTGCCCAAAATCTCCAAAAAAGAGGTAAAATCCACAACTTGAATTCTTTGAATCATGCTTTCCTTTGTTGTCCACATACATGCATCATATTGAACAATTCTTGAGGAAAAAATGTAGTCCTTAATGTGTATGTTGTGATCCTCCCACTGTTTGCATTTTAACATGTTTATATGTGGAATTTTGGTTGTTTTAAAATCATATGTAGTTCTGATTTTTTTTATTGATGTGTTCTATACATTAAGTTTTAGTGTGCATGAGTAACACCATTGGATTCCTTGCGAAAAATCGGTCAAGATAGGTTTTTACGAATTTCAATTCCGATGAAAATTGAGAGAGTTACGCGCGTTGGAAATTTGACGCGAAATGACGTCGAATTAACGATAACAGTTTTTTTTTTAATTTCTGCGTTTTGTGTGTTGATTTTCCGTGTGCGTGAGTAATACCATCAGATTCTTTGCGAAAAATCGGTCAAGACAGGTACTTCAGGATTTTGATTCCGATAAAAATTGAGAGAGTTATGAGTGTTTGAAATTTGATAAAAAACGTGTTGAAAATTAAAGTTTCGGTACTCGTTTTTACCCCAAAAGAAATGTCGGAGATGATATTTTGATATCTTTCCTCTTTTTCTTACTTTTTGTTTTCAAAACTCAACCAATTTTTTTTACATATCAAAAAATCATCATTTTCCAATTCATACCCCATAATATTTTAATCCACAAAAAAACCACAAAAAAAGTATTATTTTTAATATATTTAAAAATAGTGTTTTAAATTGTTTTAAATGCTTTTAAAATGATTTCTTTTTTTTTTCTTGATTTTTTAAAACCAAAATGATTTTAAATATTTATGTTGATAAAATATTTTTTTCATAAACTTTAATCATTATTTAATGATTTTATTTGATATTTTTATCATTTTTTACTTAATTTTTCTTGGAAAAATGCCTAAAAAATGAAATTGGGATTTTCTTTGATTTTCACCCTAACAAATCTTTTTCAAACACTTTGGGCCTCTGATAGAGTGTAAGACCCAACCCTTTTTTACCAAAACAATTTTGGGCCTCAGTTATTGTATAAGTCCCGATACGTTAAAAATCTCGGCGCGATCGCCATTTTCAAACTGAAAATATTTTGGGCCTCTCCCTGAGTTGTAAGCCCCATCTTTTGTACAAAAATACACTTTGGGCCTTTAATAGAGTGTAAGACCCAACCCCTCTTTTTTATATTTTCTCATTATTTTTTAATGATTTGGAAAATTAATAACTCCCTCAATTTTGATTATTTTTGCTTGGTTCTTTTTCTGAAAAATCACAAAAATAGTAAAATATTTTATTCTACAAAAAAATCAAATTTATATTATTTATTTAATATAGTTGGTATTTTTGTGAATAAATTCATTTTTAATTATTTTTAAGCATTTTAAAAGTGAATATTCATCTTGAAAATGAAGACCATGGGCCTCCCCTCGTGTTGTAAGCCACATTTCTTTTCTTTAAACTCTTTGGGCCTCTATGAGAGTGTAAGACCTAATCCCTTTGTACAGAAAACTTTTTGGGCCTCATTCGTTGTATAAGTCCCTCTGTACACTTTCAAATAAACGACGCGATCGTCGCCAGTTTAAAATTAACCAACTGGGCCTACCCTCGAGTAGTAAGACCCATTTCTTTTCTTAAAACTCACTTGGGCCTCTTGAGAGAGTGTAAGACCCATCCCTTTGTACAGAAAACCTTTTTGGGCCTCAGTCACTTGTATAAGTCCCTCTGTACAAATTCAACAGTGCACTCACTGATAAAACCCTGGGCCTCTCCTTGAGCTGTAAGCCCCAAATCTTTCTTTTTCAAAGCACTTTCTCCTTTGATTTTGAATATACTGTTGTTTTCAATCTTTCTTTGTTGAACAACTAACCAAACAGCATGGAAGCTCTACAACCGAGTAAGTGTTTACCCGCTTTCATTTACCGCTTTCATATGTATATAACTGTATTGTGGGGCTGTTTCACTGTAAGTCTCCTTTCATAAACTCATATATATATATATAACTGTATTGTGGGGCTGTTTCGCTGTAAGTCTTCTTTCACAAACTCATATCAACTGTGTAATAATAGTATAGATATTTAGAGTTTCCCCGGCAACTACGTCTAGCACTAGGTAAAGCCCTGTTGATCACTCTGAGCTTACAGTCAAAACTAGATCCACATAGGATTACCAGACACAGTCTTCCCTCCTCTTGGGGTTAAACAATATGGAGATGTGAAAGGCAGATTCTTTTTGAACCCTTTCTCAGACTGTCACTCTTAGAAATAGACTGAACTAGATCCCCAATAGGATCACCAGATACAGTCTTCTCTTCGGCTGTCCTCATTAGGAATTGTCAAGAAACTCTACTCCCAGAGATGAATGTATTCTCCGTGAATGGCATCTTTGAGTTTCTTCCAAATTCTCAAACTTTCCTGACTTAGTATATTCCTTGTGAATAGCTTGCCTTGAATTTCTCGGGGTTTGGGGACCCACGGGCTTCTTAAAAGTAAGCTAGCCTCCTCTTGGGCTTAGTACAAGGACCCGTCGGCTTCTTAGAAGTATCCACAGCCTCCTCTTAGGCTTCGTATAATGATCTCTTCCTCCGGGAATGATAGCCTTCTCTTGGGCTTCGTACAAGGACCTCTCGGCTTCTTAAAAGTTTCCAGCCTCCTCTTGGGCTTCGTACAAATTGTCCCGACGACCTCCTAGAGGTATAGGAACAGAACTTAATCATCTGCATAGAACAGTCCTTTCAAAGAGTCTACTACTATTTCTCAAAGCATAGTACAAAAGATGAAAATCTAGACTTGGACAGTCTAACTTCCTTGAGTCTCAAAGACATTCTCAAGTGACCCCTTTCAAAAATAGGAAGAAACCCGTAGACTCGGATAGTCTCAATACCCTTCGAATTTCCCACTTCCTTAAAGAACAGGAATAACCCGGATCCTGGAATCAAATCTTTGAGTATAGTGTTGCTCATATAAGAACTGATTTTCTCTTTCAAAATCCGCATACTGGACCTGTCACTCAACTGAAACAGTCACCATAGCCTCATCTTGGGCTTTGTACAAATGATTCTCCCCAGCGGAGTCAAATAACGTTTAGCCTCTCTCTCGGGCTTTGTACGAGACACATAAGAGACTCCCTCGTTGAGTCAATCACACTTTTAGCCTCCATCTCGGGCTTTGTACGAGATACAAAAGGGTTCTTATTGAGCCAAACAAACAATAGCCTCCATCTCGGGCTTTATACGAGATACGAAAAGATTCCCTCGTCGAGTCAAAACCTTTTCGCCTCCATCTCGGGCATCGTACGAGATACAGAGACTCTCTTGTTGAGTCAAACTTTTCGCCTCCATCTCGGGCTTCGTACGAGATACAGAGACTCTCTTGTTGAGTCGAACTTTCAGCCTCCATCTCGGGCTTCGTACGAGATACAGAAACACTCTCTTGTTGAGTATAAAAGATTCTCCTGTTGAGTCAACCCTTTTAGCCTCTCTCTCGGGCTTCGTACGAGACACATAAAAACTCCCTCTTGTTGGGCCAATAGCCTCCTCTTAGGCTTTGTATAAGAAAACCACTGGTTGATCCAATCAACCTTTTAGCATCAAAGTTGTGCCTCGTTCACAGCATACAAACATCAACAACTCCTTCCATCTAATCGCTGTAAGCGGCAAGCCTCTGGATCATCTACATCCACGCCACTGTCCCTCTTTTAGCATGAGAAATTCCTAAGGAAAGATGGCATTGCTCTACACTGAGTTAAAGTCTTCTCCTTCAGGTTAAAACCCCCTATAAAGGAAATTATGGCATTGCTAGGATCCACGTATCCCGGTTAAAGTAATCCTCCTTTACAGTCAGTCACCCAACAATTGTGACAAACAGACCCCCCTTTAGAGATGACAAATTCTCTCTAAAGTCGAGGTCCTTCAGCTTCACGTCTTAGGCTTTGAACAAGACACAAATAGACTTTTCAGCTTCATGTCTTGGGCTTTGAACAAGACACAAATAGACTTTTCAGCTTCACATCTTGGGCTTTGAACAAGATACAAATCACCTTTTGCTTCACGTCTTGGGCTTTGAACAAGACACCAAAAACCAATTTCCTCCCATAGAATAGGAGGAACTACGAACGCTCTGATTTCCCTGTTTCGGTAAATGGGAATACGTAGGCATAAGATCGATAGAAAAGATCTTAGCGAGCACAATCAACAAAAAAACCAAATCCCATATCTCCATCAATCAAAAGCAGTAATTCAAAAGCATCAGTCCTAACATCCTAACCCTTGTTCCCCGCTAGAAAGTCCTAGAAAGAAAGAAAACCGTATTGGCGAAAATACAAATAACCAGTACAAAGGCCCCCCACATTGATAGCATCCGTAACCTAACAGACCGCTGTTTAAACTCAGTATGCAAGCAGGGTTAATTGGAGACATCTATTTCCCTTCCTTCATCAGCTTTAATAGGATAAAAAATGAATCGACCTGTAGTAAGCTCAAACCGCAGAGAGCGACCAGCGCTTAAGAACCGCGTCCAAAATCGCTCGCTACAGTAAAATGGCGCCCACCGTGGGGCCGGGTCTTTCTAAAACTTTTTTTTTCCTTTTTTCTATTCACTTATGTGAATACCACAGATTGGGGCTTCCGCCGGGGAACCCATTTCCTTTCAGGAACTTAGGATTCATAGCTTTAAAGGTCTATGGTGTTTAGGACAAATATATATACTGCTTTTCCTAATTGAATATGTGTTTATTTTTCTGCTACTAGGAATGCGTGTGATGCCGCATGTGGTGAGATTGAGTATACACTTAAGATAAGTGATGGCGACGAGGTCGACCATCAACCTCAGTGGAGGCATCCTAATGTAACCATTCTCTCACCTAGACAATGGGTCGGTTGTGATGCCTGAGAAGCTGAGGAGCCAAACCCTTTCGTAGTGCGGAAACTATTGGAAATAGTTGTCACGCGATACTACCCTCATTTGAGGCTGGTGATCTATTCTCGGTGAATGGCACTTACTCTAAGATTGCTCTACAACTCGCTGGTGATCCGCTTGTTGTTTTGCTTTCCTGGGAGGAGTTGATGATAATGAGTACAGGTACAAAAATCACCCTAGTATAAACCTTTGGGGATGGGTAGAGCCTTGACTTCATGACAACGACCCTTTGACCCCATGTTTTTTCTATGTTTTTGTGTGCTGCATTCATGCATTCATTTAAAAAAACATTAAAACATTAAAAAAACTTCTCTTCTAGTCTCTCTGTTTTTCAAATTAAACTAAGACTGTGATTGCAAATATCAGAGAAGAGGATTACGCTAATGGATTTCGGTAGAAGGAGAACTCATACGTACACCTTCAAGGTTCCAAAACTAGGGGATTTGAGAAGGTTAGCAAGGATGATCACTAGCCCTGAGGCTTTCATAGCCAAGTACGGAGGTCTGCTACCACTGTTAAGAGTCCATGTGATTGAGGGAATCATGGACGCGCTCGTTAAATTCTACGATCCGGTTTATCACTGTTTCGCATATCCGGATTACCAGCTTGCACCAACGCTGGAGGAGTATTCTCATCTGATTGATCTATATATCACTGATCGAGCTCCATTTTCTGGACTGGAAGAAATTCCAAAGAATCAGACCATTGCAAGAGCAATTCATTTGGACGAGTCTGAGGTCTAGACTCACATGACCGCTAAGGGTGGCATCCAAGGTTTGCCAGCCCAGTTCTTGACGAAGAAAGCCCTATATTTTGGCAGTATAGGAAACGTGTCTGCTTTTGAAAGCATCTTTGTCTTGCTCACCTACGGGTTATTTTTGTTTCCCAATATCAATAACTTCGTCGATATTAACTCCATTAAGGTTTTTCTCATTGGAAACCCTGTGCCGACTTTGCTCGCAGATGCGTATCATTCTGTACACTTAGGAAATTTGTACAGTGGAGGGGAGATCACATGCTGTGTACCTCTGCTTTACAAATGGTTCATTTCCCACTTGCCCAAGTCTGCTGCTTTTTGGGATTGCAAGAGTGTCTTACGTTGGTCGCAGAAGATCATGTTTCTCACCAACTCTGATATAGATTGGTGTAATAGGATTTTTGAGGGAATCAGGATCATTGACCGTTGTGGAAACTTCCCTAACGTACCCCTCATAGGAACTAATGGAGGAATCAACTATCACCCGGTATTGGTTCGTCGTCAATTTGGATACCCGATGAGGCTTGTTCCGCGCAACGCTCATCTGGAAGGTCTTTTCTTCAAGGAAGGAGAAAGTGACAGAGAACTAAAGATGGAAATAGTGCACGCTTGGAAGCATGTTCATAAGAAAGGACGAGAGTCTCTAGGAAAACCGGACTGTGTCTCAGTGGAGCCTTATCTCCATTGGGTACAAACTAGAGTTCTCAAGCTAAAGATGCCTTATCCTCGTTACGGAATTCTTCTGCCAAGAGAATCTGTCATGTACTTCATGACGGAAACGGAAAAGCTTCAGGTTACTCTCAACAAAATTCAACGGGAGAGGAGGTCTTGGAAGAACAAGTACCGCACCCTCGACGTAGAGTGCATCAGAATACAGCAATTACTGAAAGAGAAAGATGCTCTGATTGAAATTTTGGAGCAACATGCTGTCGAGAATCAAGATGACCAGAGGAATTTACTCGCTCCTTTCACTTGGCAAAGGAATGACAACCCGACAACGGCCCAAGAGCCCCGATCAAAGAAAAGGAAAGTACCAGAATCAGCACCCGATTTCTCTTCAGAAAGGACTCGGGACCCATTAGCTTAGGTTTTTGTTTCTGCACCTTGTAATCTACTGTATTTCCATTTCTGTAATCCTTTGAATTTCAATAAAAAGGGGTTTCCCCACAGTTTGATATTTGCAATCTAATTGTCGAAGTTTATTTTGATTAAACCAAAAAAAACAATTAATATAATCATTGCATTCATCATTCTCACATCGCGTATTCTTCTTCCCTACGAATCTCACGTTTGTGTCTTGGTTCTAGAGTCAAACTGTCTCATTCGTCAATACTCGGGCCAGTCGTCAGAAAAAGATGGATGATCTTGAGGAAGAAAACAGAGAGTTGAAAGAAGAGATCGACGCTCTAAGAGAGGATATGAGAAAGCTTCGTAACGACATGCAAGCCATGGCAGAAGCTCAGCTACAAAGGACAGTGATCTCAAAGATCACCTCAATGCCCATCGTGGAGAAGTATGATCCTAGGTATCAAATGCCGAAAGATCGTCCCTGGGGCATGCTTGTCAACTATATCCCGGGAGGATATGTTCCGCCGATCACTGAGGATCAGGGAATCACAACAGAAGCCGCTGGGCCTGAAGGTTACAAACTTCGGGAAAGCGAAGATGCCAGGAGCATACTGAAGACACCTGAAGGTTACAAACTTCGGGAAACGCCAAGATTCGCTGCCGTAGTCACGGTACCACCCCCTGTGGTGCACACTGTCCCGGGAGGACAGATTTCGCCGATACCTTCTGGTAAAAAGGAAACCATGTTCGACCGAATGGATGAATTCCAGGAACAGTTCTTGGAAATGCAGAAAGAGCTGCAAGCCATTCGAGGTCAGGATTTATTTGGAAAGGACGTCGCAGACCTCTGCTTGGTCCCCAATGTGAAAGTCCCGCACAAGTTCCAAGTGCCCGACTTTGAAAAGTACAAGGGTAACTCTTGCCCTCAAAGCCATCTGGTGATGTACGCTCGGCGGATGTCAGCTCAGACGGAGAATCAGGACCTGCTGATTCACTACTTTCAGGATAGTTTAACCGGTGCCGCATTAAAATGGTACATGGGTTTAAACCGTGCCACGATCAGCACTTTCAGAGATCTTGGCACTGCCTTCGTCCAACAATACAAATACAATTTGGACATGGCACCCGACAGAGATTAACTAAGATCAATGTCGCAAAAGGAAAAGGAAACCTTTAAGGAGTATGCTCAAAGGTGGCGTGAAATTGCCGCTCAAATTTGTCCACCTCTTGAGGAAAAAGAGATGACAAAGATCTTCTTAAAGACCTTAAGCTCATTTTACTATGACCGAATGGTTGCCAGTGCACCCAATGATTTCACCGAGATGGTGGGCATGGGCGTACGTCTTAAGGAAGCCGTCCGAGAAGGACGTTTGGTAAAAGACACTGGATCGACGAGCGGTACTAAAAAATACGGTAGTGCTCTCCCTAAGAAAAAAGAGCAAGATATTGGGAATATCTCTCTCGGAAAGCAAAGGCGACGTTATCAACCAGTAGCGGCTGTGACTCCTGCTATCAACCTTGCGCCTATTCCTACGTATCAACCTCAGGTTGCGCAGAGCCAACCTGACCAGCAAAGGACACAACAGCCTCTTCAGCAGGCTCGTCCTCCATATAACAACAACCGTACAACACGGCCACCAGTATTTGATCCTATACCCATGACGTACGCAGAACTGTTTCCGTTACTACTGGCTAAGGGGCACATCCAGACTAAGTCTCCTCTTACAGTACCGGAAAATCCGCCTTTTTGGTTTAAGGTGGATCAGACATGCCCATATCATCAAGGAGGGCCAGGGCATAACATAGAGAACTGTCTTAATTTCAAATCTGACGTGCAAAAGCTTGTTAGGAGCGGGCTCTTATCTTTCAAGGATACGAATCCCAATGTTCTTACGAACCCGCTGCCTCAACATGAGAAAGCTGCAGTCAACCTGATTGAGAAAGAGACTAACAATGTCTATCAAATTCACGATGTACTCTTGTTAAAGACCAATTTGGTTAAGATGCATTGTAGACAGAGTGGATATGGCCATGTACCACCTCATAACTATCACCAGTGTGATATCTGCTCTAAAAGTAACCAGGGATGTTCTGTGGTGCAATCAGCTCTACAGGAACAGATGGATCTCGGATGGATCCAAGAGCACCGAGTTCGTGGAGTTAACATGGTCTATATGAATTCCAACGTCATTCAAAACCACGACATCCGTGCGATGAATGTCAATTTGGTGGCAATGCACTCAAGGCAAAGCCAGTATCATAATCTGCCGCGGCATGATTACAATTCTTGTCTGACTTGCTCGGTAAACAAACAGGGATGCTCTTTCATACAAGAGGCCCTTCAGCGTCAGATGGATCTTGGATGGATCCAAGACTACCATGATAGGAACCCTTATCAGATCAACATGGTTCAGATCTTCGATATTCGCGTGATGAATACCAACCTGGTAGAGTTACATGTTGAGCAGGTACGACTCGGATTCTTAATATCACATGACTATCAAAGCTGTAAAGCGGGTTGCGAAAACGATCGAGGTTGTACCCTTGTCCAGGAGGCACTTCAGCAGTTGTTAAATCACTGGTGGATGCCAATCTATATGGATGAAGATACTCAGCAGATTAGTATCAGTAATAGAAACCCCACTCGGCGTCAAAGTCAGGATGTCCGATCAGTGGAAGTTAACCTAGTAAGGTTACATTGTATTCAAAGTGGGCGTGGCCAGGTGCCACCACACAACTATGACAGTTGTAGCGTCTGTTCGGAAAGTAACCAAGGGTGTTACCTTGTGAGAGCAGCTCTTCAGGGACAGGTGGATCGTGGAGAGATTCGTCCATATCCAGGTTCCGGACCCCTCAACTGGACGCTGAACTACCTTGCCGATCAAGTTGAGGATGTTGTCACAATCTCTGGTCATCACAAGACCAGGGATGTTTTTGCCATTATTCCTCTACTTGACAAATCTAAAGTTCCCAACCGGGAACGAATCGAGATCACTTATGATGGTCAGAAAAATCAGAAGGTTCCCATAGTCATTTATCTGCCGGGACCACTACTGTATGAATCAACTAAGGCTATCCCTTACAAATACGGTGCAACAATAGTCGAAAATGGAAAGGAAATTCCATTACCCTCCGTCGAGAATATTGCAGACATCAGTCGAGTAACACGGAGTGGTAGAATCTTCAACCGAGGGGTTGGGGAACCTAACAAGGAAAAGGAACTTCAGATGGAAACTCCTGATCCACCAGTCGGTCAATCCAGTAATCCCGACCTTTCGAAAAATGATGATGAGATGTTGAAGCTCATCCAAAGGAGTTAATACAACATTGTTGATCAACTGTTACAGACTCCTTCAAAGATCTCGGTATTATCACTGTTACTCAGTTCAGAAGCCCACAGGGAGGCTCTACAGAAAGTCTTGGAGCAAGCCTTTGTGGAACAGGATGTAACAATCAGACAGTTCGATAGCATTGTCTCTAACATCACTTCCTGCAACAATTTGGGATTTAGTGATGAGGAATTACCCGAAGAGGGTCGCCGTCATAACATGGCGCTCAATATCACAGTTAACTGCCAGGACGATGGTTTAGCCAGCGTACTGGTAGACACAGGGTCAGCCCTGAATGTTATACCAAAGTCTACTTTGATGCAATTATCATTCAAAGGCCCTCCGATGAGAATCAGCGAGGTCGTCGTCAAAGCATTTGACGGATCCAGAAAAATAGTTATCGGTGAAGTTGATCTTCCCATAACTATCGGTCCTCACACTTTCCAAGTCACTTTCCAGGTCATGGACATCCGGGCAACATACAGTTGTTTATTAGGAAGACCTTGGATACATCAGCCTGGAGCGGTCACTTCGACCCTCCACCAAAAGCTAAAGTTCGTCAAGAACGATCAACTTGTCACAGTCTGCGGGGAACAAGCCTTGCTTGTAAGCAACTTGTCATCGTCTACTGGTATAGAACCTGAGGAGGTTATTGGAACGCAGTTCCAAGCACTGTTGGTAAGCAAGAACAATCGGTTCAAAGAAGGAACTTCCATTTCTTCATACAAAGATGCTATCAAAGCGGTCGAGTGTACCGATACAACCGGATGGGGACAGCTTGTCATTCCTATTGACAATAAAACAAAGAAGGGTCTTGGTTTTTCTGCAACCTGTACCCAGACAGCTGCCAACGATGAAAGTCTTCATCCCCTTCAAAACTTCTTCCACAATGGAGGTTTCCTTCACCCAATGTCTCAGACAGTTCATGCTATCAATGAGAAAGATCCATCTGACACAGATGAAGAATGGAAGTCCTACCTTAACAAGGACGGTTATATGTCTCAGGAAGAGGTGCCTATGCCTTTTTGCTTTCCTACAGAAAGTCCGAGATTTATACCAAGATCAGACGTCAAAATGATATACGGGGATTGTGATCCGGAAGGATGCCGTGCTCCGCCAAATTCATTAGAGGAAGACACTCCGATGAAAGACAATTTTGACTACACCTACTATGGCCCAATGGATGGTCTGCCAATGTGGCAGCCTTACCCAGGAAACTTGGGGCAAGAAAGTCAGCCGAACAATGAAAATCAGCTGACCGTCATTGAACAGAATACCTGTGTCCCCACCATGTCATGGGATCAACACTCAGGTCATTCAAAAACTACTCAACATGAAGATGAATTCGCAACATTTGCAGGACTTAAATTCATCAACTATTCTTTTCCCGAGGTCAACGTCATCGAGAGAAATGACTCCTCCAGTTCCAGAGAAGTTTGGGACACCTTGGGACAACCGAGTGGAAAATACGACTATATGGTCAAGTACACTGCGCCCGAAAGCTCTCGTATCAGGTTCGAAGATATCCAGCCAACTGGATGGGGAGATACAGCTGAGAGCACAAATGCTATGCAAAATACAACTGAGGAATCCTCCTACGACAACTCTGCTTGGGAGACAGATTCCAATGATCCTACTCCACCAGAAATCAGCGTCATTTCTAAAGACAAATCAAGGAAGGTACCAGACTTTGTGATTCACCGAGGAGTTCGCCGCCAATGGGTTGCTGTCGAGGTTCCGAGGGTCGTTCATCAGTCAAAGTAATTGCCGTCTTTTAACCTTTCACCCCGCCCAGGTGAAACGGATGTTTTGATAGGGTTCGCTTTCTGTAAATTTTCCCTCTTCGCTTCGCCCAAAGCGACAGAGTTTTGTTTTATAGGGCTGTAGTTTCAAGAGTCAACTTGTTCATTAATAAAATAACGTCGTTCTGTAATTTCCGCATTAATTACTGTTTTCTCTTTTTGCTTTTTCAGAAAATGGTAATCCTAAAAAACAATTCAAAAATAAAAACAAGCAGTAAAAGAAATACACTGCACACACTTGCATTTTCTCTATCTCTTCTAAACACGAATCATCACGTCATGCAGATTGCTTGTTTTACACCCCGTTGAAACATACGATCCGATGCCTTATCCTGACTTTGAGTTCCCGGTATTTGGGGCTGAAGAAGAAGTTAACGACGAAATTCCAGAAGAGATCTCCTGATTACTCAGACAAGAGGAAAGGTCCATTGAACCTCACAAAGAGCCGTTGGAAACGATAAACATGGGTTCAGAGCAAGAGAGAAAAGAAATCAGGATTGGGGCACTGCTCAATCCAACTGTCAAAGAAAGATTGATAAAGCTTCTCAAAGAATTTCCCGATGTATTCGCTTGGTCCTATCAGGATATGCCAGGGTTGGATACCAGCATCGTGGAACATCGTTTACCGTTAAGGTCAGAATGTCCGCCAGTAAAACAAAGGTTGAGACGGACTCATCCAGACATGACCATCAAAATCAAAGAGGAGGTACAGAAACAGATTGACACGGGTTTCCTCGCCACATCAGAATATCCTCAATGGTTAGCCAACATCGTACCCGTTCCCAAAAAGGATGGAAAGGTCAGAATGTGTGTTGATTACAGGGATTTGAACAAGGCTAGTCCAAAGGACGACTTTCCTTTACCACACATTGACATGCTGGTAGACAGTACAGCAAAGTTCAAAATTTTCTCCTTCATGGATGGATTCTCGGGCTATAACCAGATCAAAATGGCGCCGAAAGACATGGAGAAAACTTCGTTCATTACCCCATGGGGCACCTTTTGTTACAAGGTAATGCCGTTCGGTTTGAAGAACGCCGGGGCAATCTATCAAAGGGCAATGACTACTCTGTTTCATGACATGATACATAAAGAAATTGAGGTATATGTCGATGATATGATTGCCAAATCAAAAACAGAGAGTGAGCACGTTGAACATCTGTCAAAATTATTCGAACGTCTAAGAAAATTCAAGCTCCGCTTGAATCCCAACAAGTGCACCTTCGGTGTCCGTTCAGGGAAACTACTAGGGTTCATCGTCAGCCAGAAAGGAATTGAGGTTGATCCTGACAAGGTCAAGGCCATTCAAGAAATGCCTTCTCCGAAAACTGAAAAACAAGTCAGAGGATTCCTGGGACGTTTGAACTACATCTCCAGATTCATATTCCTTATGACCGCCACCTGTGCGCCAATTTTCAAGTTACTCAAGAAGAATCAGGACTGCATTTGGACAGAGGATTATCAAACTGCCTTCAACAGTATTAAGGAATATCTGTTGAATCCTCCGATTCTATCACCTCCAGTGGAAGGAAGACCACTGATCATTTACCTCACAGTTCTAGAGGACTCAATGGGATGTATACTTGGCCAACAAGAAGAAACTAAACGGAAAGAGTCTGCCATTTACTATCTAAGCAAGAAATTCACTGACTGCGAAACTCGGTACACGATGCTTGAGAAAACTTGCTGTGCTTTAGCTTGGGCAGCCAAACGTCTTCGCCAATACATGATTCGTCATACTACTTGGTTGGTCTCCGAAATGGATCCAATCAAGTACGTTTTCGAAAAACCTGCTCTTACGGGAAGGATTGCCCGTTGGCAGATGCTGTTATCAGAATATGACATCGAGTACCATGCTCAGAAAGCCATTAAAGGAAGTATTTTAGCCGATCATATGGCTCATTAACCGATTGACGATCAAGAATCAATCGGGTTTGACTTCCCAGACAAAGATGTCATGTATCTAAAGATGAAAGATTGCGATGAACCGTTACCCAGTGAAGGGCCAGAACCAGGTTCCCCGTGGGGACTTTTCTTTGACGGAGCTGTCAATCATTACGGAAACAGAATTGGGGCAATCATTGTTACCCCTCAGGGTACCCACATTCCTTTCACCGCCAGACTTACGTTCAAATGTACAAATAACGAGGCCGAATACGAAGCTTGTATGATGGGTCTCGAGGAAGCAATTGATTTAAGGATCAAAAACTTGGACGTATACGGCGACTCAGCCTTGGTTATCAATCAGATAAAAGGAGATTGGAACACATACCAATCAAGATTGATTCCTTACAAAGACTACGCAAGAAGGTTGTTACCTTTCTTCAACAGAGTTGAGTTTCATCATATCCCTCGTGATGAGAATTACATGGCTGATGCATTAGCCACTCTCTCTTCCATGATTAGTGTAGGTCAATGGAATGACCTACCTAAGATTGACATCATGCGCCTTGAAAGGCCCGCTTACATCTTCACGATCGAAGCAGTCATAGACAACAAACCTTGGTATCAAGATATCAAATGCTTCCTTTAGAAACAAGAATACCCACCTGGGGCACTCAGAAAAGACAGGAAAACCCTCAGAAGATTGGCTGGAAACTTCTTCCTGAGCAGTGACACTCTCTATAAGAGAAATTTTGACATGGTCTTGCTCCGATGCGTAGACAGACCAGAAACAGACATGCTTATGAAAGAAATTCATGAAGGATCCTTTGGCACTCATGCCAACGGACACACAATGGCGAGAAAAATTCTCAGAGCAGGGTACTATTGGTTGACAATGGAATTCGACTGCTACAAGTACATGAGGAGGTGTCACAAGTGTCAGATATACTCCGACAAAATTCATGTACCGCCATCACATCTCAAAGTTCTCTCTTCCCCATGGCCTTTCTCGATATGGGGAATCGACATGATTGGCATGATTGAGCCCAAGGCTTCAAACGGACATCGGTTCATCCTGGTAGCCATTGACTACTTCACCAAGTGGGTCGAAGCAGCATCGTATGCTAATGTAACCCGACAAGTGGTGGTCCGATTTATCAAAAACAATATCATCTGCCGTTATGGTGTTCCAAGCGAGATCATTACCGATAATGGATCTAACTTGAACAATAAGATGATGAAAGAGTTGTGCGCTGAGTTCAAGATCGAACACCATAACTCATCTCCCTACCGACCCAAGATGAACGGAGCGGTAGAAGCGGCTAACAAGAACATCAAGAAGATCGTTCAAAAGATGGTTGTAACCTACAAAGATTGGCAAGAGATGCTATCCTTTGCTCTTCACGGTTATCGTACATCTGTCTGCACTTCAACAGGGGCTACCCCTTTCTCTCTAGTGTATGGCATGGAAGCAGTGCTCCCCATAGAAATAAAGATCCCATCAATCAGGGTATTGATGGAAGCTAAGCTCACCGAAGCTGAATGGTGTCAAAGTCGACACGACAAACTGAATCTGATCGAAGAAAAGAGAATAACGGCACTATGCCACGGTCAGTTGTATCAACAAAGAATGAAGAGGGCATTTGACAAAAAGGTCCGACCTCGTGTCTTCAGATAAGGAGACCTCGTGCTCAAGAAGATACAATCGTTTCTCATTGATTCTCGGGGCAAATGGACCCCGAATTATGATGGCCCCTATGTGGTCACAAAAGCTTTCTCAGGCGGCGCCTTGAGACTTGCTACCATGGACGGAGAGGAATTTGCCTACCCCACGAATGTTGATGTAGTCAAGAAATACTTCTCCTAAAAAAAAAAAAAACGTCTCGGTGGATTGAAAACCCGAAAGGGCGGTCCAGGCAAAAATTAGAGACATGAAAAAAATCATCCCGGTGGATTAGAAACATCAAAGTACAATCCAGGCAAAAATTAGGGATAATGGCAAGTAATTATGTTCAACTGAGGCAAGTCCCTCAGCAGCAGCAGCAGGTACATCGTCCATCGGAGGAAAACTCCAGTCAAGGTCATCTTTGACAGAAGCTCAGGATGTCCCGAATTCAAAGTTGGTAGAAGGATAGTGGTCGTTATGTTTCAACGTAGCCCTTTTCCTTGTAAATTACCATTTTCTAAATTTGTAAATACTCTTTGGAATCACGCGTTTGGCTGATCTCCATCCATAAAATTTGAGCCATTGTGCTTTTGTTTGTAATTCTTACTTGTTTTAGCTTTACGGAATGACGTTTTTAATATGATTAACGATTCTTGAAATAAAACAAAAATGAATTTACTTGATAAAACTTTTTCTACTTTTAAAATAAAGACGGCAATTTCTTTCGACTGTTGAACATCAAAGGAACATCAACCGCTTCTCCAGAAGTAAGCGAACTTCAAAGTGCAGAATCAAAGTACTCCTTCTACGCCAGTGCGCCTGATTGAAGGATCAATAATGTCAGATGCGACTAATCCATCTGACATCTTCGGCCGAGTTCTCATCTCCTAAGCCCGACCAACATAGCTCCCAACAGGGACTATCTTTCCTAAGCAAGGTGGAATTGCTATTTTGAACCAACAGTATTTCTTCGCCCCGTGATGGCCGAGTATCCAGTCATGTTCATCTTTTAGTTTGTATGTCGCGTCAGTTTTGTCTGCATATAGATACATACATCATGCATTATTGATTTGCATTCACATTCATATTGCATCACTATCACTCTAGTCGGTCTTATCCCCTAGTGATAAAAGTCCTCTCGATCGAGTTGTCAGCCTTTTCCTCATCAGGAAGTGTTGCATCTGGACAATCTCTCTCCCGTTTATCTCTGGATTAGAGACGGTCCTTGACCACTTTGATAACTTGAACCTCTGAAAGACAAGAAAACTTTCAACAAATATCACTCTTCGCCATTGAAGATGATATCCTTGCTTTCCTTGATTAAGGAAAATCCCCAGAGAAAGCCTCTTAATCAGAGATTCGGCGGTACGCCAGTTTCGCTCCGAAAAGATTACTGATGAAAAGGTCATCAGCACCTCAAAATTGGATCACATCATATGGCATTTCTCCGGGAAGATCCCGAGAAAAGTATGATGTAATACCCAAGCGAAAGCAGTCTCTCAAGAGACTCGTTTTCCCTAATAGAGTCGACAAATGGCGTCTCCAACAAAGAAGTTTGTGCAACTCACAACTCAGACGATTGGGTTCCCCAGCAAGTCTGACGTCAACACTTTTTCTGTCAAATGGCATCTCCCCTGGAAAACTCGGCGAGAAGTTTGAAGGAAAACCGCTACTAACAGCGTTCCTTGTCAAGAAAGTTTATTGACAAAAGAAACTGAAACCAGTTCCTTGGTAGGAAACCTGGATCGATGGGAAGTTTATATCAGAAACTGAGACCAGATCCTTGGTAGGAAACCAGGATCGAGGGGAAGTTTAAATCAGAAACCGAGACCAGTTCCTTGGTAGGAAACCAGGATCGAGGGGAAGTTTACAAAAGAAACTAAGACCAGTTCCTTGGTAGGAAACCAGGATCGAGGGGAAGTTTATTTCAAAAGAAAACTGAGACCAGCTCCTTGGTTGAAGACCAGGATCGAGGGGAAGTTTACCTTTTCTAAGCATCTTCGCTTAGCTAAAGAAGATAAATGCGTAAGCTACCATTCATAACCACCATCATAATTTAGAGTATTCCGATATTTAATCCTCTTGCACCCTGAATGCCCGAATACCTTCCTCATTCACACCTTCGGGTCCAAGAAGATTAAATAGGGGCATCTGTCATACCCCAAATTTTGACCACTAAGATTTCCCATCATTGTGCAAATCATCAGCACAATATGGATGTACCTTTGTACCTCAGTAGTCTCCCCAAAGGTGGGTGAGCATTCACTACAAACAAAACTAGGGTTTCAAACCCTCTCAGAGCTCTTAGACAAAGGATCAATCAAGGAATGACATGATCTTCAACTTGTCTAGCCTCTCAAATATCCATAATGGATCAAGAGGACTCCCACTTCAAGGATTAAGCACAAGGCTGCTCCCTTCTAGGTGGATCAAGCCTCAGGATCGCCAGTGTCACCAAATTAGGGTTTGGTCGACTAGGGCCTCCAGATGGAAATTTTCCTCTGGGCATGAGCCAATGCTTCAAAGCATAACCTAAAATGCTCCATGGAACATTATAAACCCCATCATCAAGTCAATTTAGCCTCAGGGGATGCATACATCAAAAATCAGGAATTAGGGTTTCTTGACCTAATTCACCCCTAAGTTGACTTTTGGGACAAAACACGAGCCAAGACCTCAAGAGAGGATTTGAGGGTCCCTAACACACCACATTGATCCATTTGCAACAATGGATTGATCCAAGAAGCTTGAGCAACAAGTTTCAATTTCATCTGAACCACAGTTAGGGTTTCGCGAGAAAAGTCAACTGTAGCTTTGACTTTTTACCAGGACATGCTCCCAAACCCTAGGACATGATTCAATACACCCTATAACACCCATGGAACATGTCCATCAAGTTTGATTTAGGTCAAGGACATGATTTCCTAAAGGATCGCACAGTTTGGAATTCATCTGATAAAAAGTCAACTGTGCACAAAAGTCAAACTTTGACTTTTTGAGATTTTTCATAAAAATGGTTTTTTAACCCTGAAATGATGTTAATGTGTGATTGGAATCATCATTCATCAATAAAAATCAAATAAAGTGGGATAACTTGTAAAAGGGGTAACCATAAAAACTTAGAAAATTTTCTAAGTTATGAAAAAAAGTGGCAAGGGTACCAACTTTGGAGGATCATAACTCCTAAACCACAAAGCCATTTTTCCCCATCCAAAGATGGATTTGTAGCCCTCATGGCCCTCTACAAAAGTGTCAACTACACTTCATCCCAATTCATCATGGATTTTGAGTTATGGTTGGATCAAAATGGCTAAAAACCTAAAATTGACATTTTTCAGCACTTAGCCAAAAATCCGCCTTGTAATTTCAGCACAATGTCCCAACTTCAAGGCTGTTTTTCTCCATGATCCAAGTTGAACCAGGTCTAATGTCAAACATCAAAGTTGAAGTACGTCATCTAAGCTTTTCGGAAAGTCCTAGAACGTCCATGTAGCATACTCGAGGAGGGAGTTATGGATCTTACAAAAGGCCTTGCTGAAGCTGAATTTTTCAGGGCAGATTTGCACATTTTTTGTGCCACACGAATTTTCAAGCCTTGTCATCAGTTTTGACACATCTAAGGATCAAATCCAAGTGGGATGATCTGATCCATAAACCTCCCAAGTCCAAGGAACAAAAAAAAGCATGCCAAAACCTAGAAATCCTTAAAAGAGGGACAAAACTCCAATTTTGGTTTGGAGCATTTAATGGATGCTTAGAGGTGGCATGGACTGAGTCATTCTCATCTGAAATCAGTCAAGACTTATCCAAGACCAAGGGAACCACAACCCTGTGCCCTAACCTCTAGTCAATGGCTAGAGGAGACTTGCATTTCCATTGGCCAACATGGAACAAACACCTGCTACAGTTGCCATTCACTGTGGATCCCAAAACAAACTTGCTCCACTATAAATAGAGCTCATTTGTGTTCAGTTTGAGTACACCAAAGCCATCAAACAGATGCTTTCCTCAAAATCTCTTCTTTCACCTCAAATTTGCCTTCCAAAGCAAGTAATTCTGAGTTTTTGAGCTAGAGAGCAATTCCACTCAAACTAATCACACACACACCTCATATATATATCATATGTAAGCTGTGCAAACCATCAAAAGTGACCTGTAATCACAACATCACCAAGTCACCTCTCAAAACCTCAAAATGACACTTTTTTGCATTCTTCAAGCCATGTCTTGATTCAGTCACTTTCCAAACCAGATAAAACCTCAAACACACTCTAAATATCATCCTTGAACTGTCCCAAATGGTGCCACACATCTGGAACACCATTTGAGAGAGTTGGTATTTTGGCCACTTTTGACCATTTTGCGAGAAAGTGCACAAACTTGATCCAGAGGTTTCCAGCCGATTCCAACCATCCTAAAAGCTTCTAAGAGGTCATTTGAGGTTGTCCAAAGCATCAAATCATTTCTGGAACAAAGCACTTGGTAGGTTGCCCAAAATCTCCAAAAAAGAGGTAAAATCCACAACTTGAATTCTTTGAATCATGTTTTCCTTTGTTGTCCACATACATGCATCATATTGAACAATTCTTGAGGCAAAAATGTAGTCCTTAATGTGTATGTTGTGATCCTCCCACTGTTTGCATTTTAACATGTTTATATGTGGAATTTTGGTAATTTTAAAATCATATCTAGTTCTGATTTTTTTTTATTGATGTGTTCTGTACATTAAGTTTTAGTGTGCATGAGTAACACCATTGGATTCCTTGCGAAAAATCGGTCAAGATAGGTTTTTACGGATTTCAATTCCGATGAAAATTGAGAGAGTTACGCGCGTTGGAAATTTGACGCGAAACGCCGTCGAATTAACGATAACAGTTTTTTTTTAAATTTCTGCGTTTTGTGTGTTGATTTTCCATGTGCGTGAGTAATACCATTGGATTCCTTGCGAAAAATTGGTCAAGATAGGTTTTTACGGATTTCAATTCGGATAAAAATCGAGAGAGTTACGCGTGTTGGAAATTCGACGCGGAACGACGTTTTCACAACGTAGCAGCTCTGGTTTTTTTATTGCTGCGTTTTGTACGTTGAGTTGCAGCATGCATGTGCAATACCATTGGATTCCTTGCAAAAAACCGGTCGAGATAGGTTTTTTCGGATTTCAATTCGGATAAAAATCGAGAGAGTTACGCGTGTTGGAAATTCGACGCGGAACGACGTTTTCACAACGTAGCAGCTCTGGTTTTTTTATTGCTGCATTTTGTACGTTGAGTTTCAGCATGCATGTGCAATACCATTGGATTCCTTGCGAAAAATCGGTCGAGATAGGTTTTTTCGGATTTCAATTTGGATAAAAATCGAGAGAGTTACGCGTGTTGGAAATTCGACGCGGAACGATGTTTTCAAAACGATAGCAGTTTTGGTTTTAATTTCTGCGTTTAGTGTGTTGATTTTCCATGTGCGTGAGTAATACCATCGGATTCCTTGCGAAAAATCGGTCGAGATAGGTTTTTCGGATTTCAATTCGGATAAAAATCGAGAGAGTTACGCGTGTTGGAAATTCGACACGGAACGATGTTTTCAAAACGATATCAGTTTTGGTTTTAATTTCTGCGTTTTGTGTGTTGATTTTCCGTGTGCGTGAGTAATACCATCAGATTCTTTGCGAAAAATCGGTCAAGATAGGTACTTCCGGATTTTGATTCCGATAAAAATTGAGAGAGTTATGAGTGTTTGAAATTTGATAAAAAAACGTGTTGAAAATTAAAGTTTCGGCACTCGTTTTTACCCCAAAAGAAATGTCGGAGATGATATTTTGATATCTTTCCTCTTTTTCTTACTTTTAATTTTCAAAACTCAACCAATTTTTTTTACATATCAAAAAATCATCATTTTCCAATTCATACCCCATAATATTTTAATCCACAAAAAAAGTATTATTTTTAATATATTGAAAAATAGTGTTTTAAATTGTTTTAAATGCTCTTAAAGAACAGGAATAACCCGGATCCTGGAATCAAATCTTTGAGTATAATGTTGCTCATATAAGAACTGATTTTCTCTTTCAAAATCCGCATACTGGACCTGTCACTCAACTGAAACAGTCACCATAGCCTCCTCTTGGGCTTTGTACAAATGATTCTCCCCAGCGGAGTCAAATAACGTTTAGCCTCTCTCTCGGGCTTTGTACGAGACACATAAGAGACTCCCTCGTTGAGTCAATCACACTTTTAGCCTCCATCTCGGGCGTTGTACGAGATACAAAAGGGTTCTTATTGAGCCAAACAAACAATAGCCTCCAGCTCGGGCTTTATACGAGATACGAAAAGATTCCCTCGTCGAGTCAAAACCTTTTCGCCTCCATCTCGGGCATCGTACGAGATACAGAGACTCTCTTGTTGAGTCAAACTTTTCGCCTCCATCTCTGGCTTCGTACGAGATACAGAGACTCTCTTGTTGAGTCGAACTTTCAGCCTTCATCTCGGGCTTCGTACGAGATACAGAAACACTCTCTTGTTGAGTATAAAAGATTCTCCTGTTGAGTCAACCCTTTTAGCCTCTCTCTCGGGCTTCGTACGAGACACATAAAAACTCCCTCTTGTTAGGCCAATAGCCTCCTCTTAGGCTTTGTATAAGAAAACCACTGGTTGATCCAATCAACCTTTTAGCATCAAAGTTGTGCCTCGTTCACAGCATATAAACATCAACAACTCCTTCCATCTAATCGCTGTAAGCGGCAAGCCTCTGGATCATCTACATCCACGCCACTGTCCCTCTTTTAGCATGAGAAATTCCTAAGGAAAGATGGCATTGCTCTACACTGAGTTAAAGTCTTCTCCTTCAGGTTAAAACCCCCTATAAAGGAAATTATGGCATTGCTAGGATCCGCGTATCCCGGTTAAAGTAATCCTCCTTTACAGTCAGTCACCCAACAGTTGTGACAAACAGACCCCCCTTTAGAGATGACAAATTCTCTCTAAAGTCGAGGTCCTTCAGCTTCACGTCTTGGGCTTTGAACAAGACACAAATAGACTTTTCAGCTTCATGTCTTGGGCTTTGAACAAGACACAAATAGACTTTTCAGCTTCACATCTTGGGCTTTGAACAAGATACAAATCACCTTTTGCTTCACGTCTTGGGCTTTGAACAAGACACCAAAAACCAATTTCCTCCCATAGAATAGGAGGGACTACGAACGCTCTGATTTCCCTGTTTCGGTAAACGGGAATACGTAGGCATAAGATCGAAAGAAAAGATCTTAGCGAGCACAATCAACAAAAAAACCAAATCCCATATCTCCATCAATCAAAAGCAGTAATTCAAAAGCATCAGTCCTAACATCCTAACCCTTGTTCCCCGCTAGAAAGTCCTAGAAAGAAAGAAAACCGTATTGGCGAAAATACAAATAACCAGTACAAAGGCCCCCCACATTGATAGCATCCGTAACCTAACAGACCGCTGTTTAAACTCAGTATGCAAGCAGGGTTAATTGGAGACATCTATTTCCCTTCCTTCATCAGCTTTAATAGGATAAAAAATGAATCGACCTGTAGTAAGCTCAAACCGCAGAGAGCTACCAGCGCTTAAGAACCGCGTCCAAAATCGCTCGCTACACTGTAGTAAGCTCAACCACAGAGGGCGACCAACGCTTAAGAACCGCGTCCAAAATCGCTCGCTACACATTGCTTAGTAAAAGAAGATGGATGAGCAAACTGCCATTTATAACCACCGTCAAAATTTTGCGTATTCCGAAATTTAATCATTTTGCACCCCGAATGCCCGAATACCTTCGCCATTCACACATTCGGGTCCAAGAAGATTAAATAGGGGCATCTGTCATACCCCAAATTTTGACCACTAATATTTCCCATCATTGTGCAAATCATCATCACAATATGGATGTATTTACATGCATCATCAGTCTCCCCAAAGATGGGTGAGCATTCACTATAAAGGATTAGGGTTTCAAGCCCTCTCAGAGCTCTTAGACAAAGGATCAATCAAGGAATGACATGATCTTTAACTTGTCTAAACCTCTTAAACATCCACAATGGATCAAGAGGACTCCCACATCAAGAATCAAGCACAAGGTTGCAACATTCTGAGTGGATTAAGCCTCAAGATCGCCAGTGTCACCAAATTAGGGTTTTAGTCGACTCAAGCCTCCAGATGGAAATTTTCCTCTGGACATGAGCCATTGCTTCAAAGAACAACTTAAGATATTCCAAGGGACCTCATGGACCCAATCCTCAAGTCAATTTAACCTTAGGGGATGCATTTATCAAAAATCAGGAATTAGGGTTTCTTGACCTAATTCACCCCTTAGTTGACTTTTGGGACAAAACATGAGCCAAGATCTCAAGACATGATTTGAGGGTCTCTAACACACTACATTTATCCATTTGCAACAATGGATTGATCCAAGAAGCTTGATTTACAAGTTTCAATTTCATGTGAACCACAGTTAGGGTTTTGAAGAAAAAATCAACTGTACCTTTGACTTTTGACCCAGACATGCTCCCAAACCTTGGGACATGATTCAATACACCCTATAACACCTATGAAATCAATCCATCAAGTTTGATTTAGGTCAAGGACTTGATTTCATAGAGGATCACACAGTTTGGAATTCATCTGATAAAAAGTCAACTGTGCACAAAAGTCAAAGTTTGACTTTTTGAGATTTTTCACAAATATGGTTCCTTAACCCTAAAATGATGTTAATGTGTGATTGGAATCATCATTCATCAATAAAAATCAAGAAAAGTGAGATAACTTGTAAAAGGGGTAACCATAAATAACTTAGAAATTTTCTAAGTTATGGAACAAAGTGGCTAGGGTACCAACTTCCAAGGATCATAACTTATGATCCAAGCAACCATTTGGGCTGATCCAAAGATGGATTTGTAGCTCTCATGGCATACTTTAAAAGTGTCAACTACACCTCATTCCAATTCCTCATGGATTTTAAGTTATGGAATGATCAAAATGGCTGAAAACATGAAATGACATTTTTTCCAACACTTAGTGAAATTTTCACTAAGTCAGAATCTGTTTCACTTTTTTCAAAATGTAGGGGGATTTTTCACTTGGATCCAAAAAGTGTCAAGACAAACTATGATCACACATACGTTGTATCATATGAGAGCTTTCCAAAATGGCCAAGAACTCCATCAAATTCCATTTGAGCTAAGAGTTATGATAGTGGAAATATGCCTTGCTGTAACTGTCATGGCAAGGCAGATTTGTTCATTTTGCTCGATTTGATCAAATTGTGCAAATGACAAACAAGTTTATCTATCTGAACACCTCAGGGGGAGACCAAGGAGGAACAAACACTGATCCATAAGCCTCTCAAGTCTTTGGAACTAAAAGTAGCATGCCAAACCTAAAAATGCCTAAAAAGGGGACAAGACTCCAATTTTGTTTTGGAGCATTTAATGGATGCACCAAGGTGGCATGAACTGAGCCTTTTCCAACTGAATGAGTCAAGGATGATCTCTAAACTAGGGAACCAAAGGCCTGTGCTCTAACCTCTAGTCAATGGCTAGAGGAGACTTACGATTCCAAAATGCTACAATTGGCCAAACCTCTGCAGCAGTTGTCATTCACTATTACTTCAAAACAAACTTGCTCTACTATAAATAGAGCTCATTTGTGCTCAGTTTAAGTACACCAAAGCACTACAACACTTGCTTTCCTCAAAATCTCTTTCTCTAGGCAAAAATTCCTTCTTTAGCAAGGTAACTCTGAGTTTTTAAGTTAGCGAGCATTTCCATCACAGCTCATGATCCAAACATATCCAATATGTCATATCTAAGCTATCCAAACCCTCACAAGTTACCTGTAACACCAAAATCACAAAGCCCCCTCTCAAAACCTCAAAATTGGACTTTTTTGCATTTTTCAAGCCATGTCATGATTCAGTCACTTTCAAAACTAGATAAAACCTCAAACATACTCCAAATATCATCCTTGAACTGTCCCAAATGGTTCCACACATCTGGAACACCATTTGAGAGAGTTGCTATATTGGTCACTTTTGCCTCTTTTGCAAGAAAGAGCTCAAACTTGTTCCTGAGGATTCCATTTGTTTCCAACCATCCTAAAAGCTTCTAAGTGATCATTTGAAGGTGTCCAAAGCATCAAATTGTTTCTGGAACAAAGCACTTGGCAGATTGCACAAAAAGCTCATAAAGAGGTAAGCATCACAACTTGAACTCTTTGAAATATGCATTGCTTTGAAGTCCACTGATCATGCACATCTTATACATGTTATATATGTTGTGTTTGAACCAATTCATCATGTAATTCATGCGTGTAACAAGAGGTAGCATGGAAAATTCAAATCATGGCCTATTTCAAAACCACTATCGGGTTTTTCAATAGGAGCCTCATCTGAAAAAACCACCACCACCATTGGATTCCTTGTGAAATTCTAGGCAGGATAGACCTAAATTTTGTCCCAATCCTTGGAGAAATGAGAAGGTTACAAGCCTCACATTTTTGGCCAAAATCTTGCCTTGCCTTGGCCAGGCCAAAAACAAGGCAACCCTCATATATCCATGGGGTGGTTTTGATACACGGATGTATCACCACCCCAGTGGTAGAGGGTGCGCGCTGCACACAAGAGGTTTGAGGTTTGAATCCCCCTCGCCCCAGATCCTCTTTTTTATCATTTTTCACACTTTTTATTATTTTTCATATTATTTTTAAATGATTTGGAAAATTAATAACTCTCTCAATTTTAATGATTTTCGATTGGTTCTTTTTGCAAAAAATCAAAAAAATGTTAAAATATTTTATTCCACAAAAAAAATCAGATTTATATTAATTATTTAATATAGTTGATATTTTTGTAAATAAATTCATTTTTATTATTTTAAAACCTTTTAAAAATGAATATCCACCTTGAAAAATCAAGACAAAATGAGTTTTAATTCATCTTGTGGTTAAAACATCATTTTTCAAACCGTAACCAAAAATCACAAGTTGTTCATTCAAACTTATTTGGTATTTTTATCATTTTAATTAATTTTCTTTGAAAATTACTTTAAAAAGTGATAAAATTAGGGTTTCTTTGATTTTCACCCTAACAAATCTTTTTCAAACACTCATGAGCCTCTAATAGAGTGTAATACCCATTCCCTTTTTGAAACCAAAATAGTTTGGGCCTCAGTCATTGTATAAGACCCACGGTGTTTTCAAAAATCTCGGCGCGATCGCCAATTTAAAATAAAAATCATTTGGACCTACCCTCGTGTTATAAGTCCCATTTCTTTTCTTTAAAATACTTTTTGGGCCTTTAATAGAGTGTAAGACCCAACCCCTTTGTAAATAATACCTTTTTGGGCCTCACATATTATATAAGTCCCTCTGTACGGTTTTCAAAACAACGGTGCAATCATCGTTAAAACTTGGGCCTCTCCTTGAGCTGTAAGCCCCAACAATCTTTTCAAAGCATTTTCTCCTTTGATTTTGAATTCAAATATATGTTATTATCAAAACTTTCTTTAGTTTCTTTGTTGAACAACTAACAAAACAGCATGGAAGCTCTACAACGGGTAAGTGTTTATCCGCTTTCATTTACCGCTTTCATATGTATATAACTGTATTGTGGGGCTGTTTCACTGTAAGTCTTCTTTCACATCCTTTTATATACTTGTCATATATCAACTGTGTAATACTAGTATAGTTATTTAGAGTTTTCCCCGGCAACTACGTCTAGAACTAGGTAAAGCCCTATTGGTCACTCTTTAAATACAGACAAAACTAGATCCCCCATAGGATTCCAGATACAGTCTTACCTTCTCTTGGGGTTAAACAATATGGAGCAAAGAGAAAGGCAGTATTCTCGATGAACCTTTTCTCAGACTATCACCCTTAGAAATTATCAAAGAAACTCTACTCCCCAGAGTTGATCTATTCTCCGTGAATAGCATCTCTTGAGTTTCTTCCAAATTCTCGAACTTTCCTGGAATGATCTCTTCTCTGTGAATTGCATTTCTTGAACTTCTCTTGGTTTGGGGACCTAAAGGCTTCCTAAAAGCATCCCTGCCTCCTCTTGGGCTTTATACAAGGACCCGTCGGCTTCTTAAAATTTCTCATGCCTTCTCTCGGGCTTCATACAAGGACCCTCACGACCTCTTAGAGGTATAAGACAGAACTTAGTCCTCCTTTGCTAGAGCTGTCTTTCTAAAAAGAGTCACAAAAGCCCTCAGACCAATTATATGGTTGATACTTATCCCTTAAAAGAGTCGGCCTCCTCTTGTGCATTGTACAAAGATAGACCACAATAAGAGACTTGGACAGTCTAAATCTCCTTGAGTCTCAAAGACATTTTCAAGTTCCCTACAAACATAGGAAGAAACCCCAGATTCTGGATTAATCTTCAGCCGAGTTAAAACTTGTGGGTTCTAAAACCCCGTCCTTCTCCCATAATTCCCCTAACCCGGGTCAGATAACACTATCTCAAACCAGAGCCTCAAGGATTCTGGTCCATCAATTCCTTTTGCATTCCCTTGCAAGGATTGATTCCCTTCTTGGACCTGCCCCGGGATCTCAAGAATCCCCTGCAGAAGTATAGCCTCCTCTTAGGCTTTGTATAATGATCCTTCCTCAGCGAAGTCGGCCTCCTATTGGGCTTTGTACAATGATTCCCCCTAGCGGATTTAACCTTTTCAGACTCTCTTGTTGAGTCACTTTCCTTTTAGCCTCTATCTCGAGCTTCGTACGAGACAAAAAACCACTCTCTTGTTGAGTATAAAAGACTCTCTCGTTGAGTCAACCTTTTTAGCCTCCGTCTTGGGCTTCGTATAAGACAGATAAAAATACTCTCTTGTTGAGTCAACCCCTTTAGCCTCTATCTCGGGCTTCGTACGAGACAAATAATAAACACCCTCTTGTTGGGTCAGTAGCCTCCTCTCAGGCTTTGTATAGAGAAATCCCCGATTGAGTCAATCAACCTTTTAGCATCAAACTTGTGCTTTAATCAAGGAATACGAACGTCAACAGTTCCTGTTTAGAGATGACAAGTTCTCTCTCAGTCAAAACCTTTTAGCTTCAATCTTGGGCTTTGAACAAGACACAAAAAACCCTTCAGCTTCATATCTTGGGCTTTGAACATGATACAAATACTCCTTTTAGCCCCTGTCTTGGGCTTTGAATGAGACACCAAAACATCTTTTTTTCCTCCCTTAAAATAGGAGGGAACTACGATCGCTCTGATTTCCCTGTTTCGTTAAACGGGAATACGTAGGCATAAGATTGCAAAATCTTAGCGAGCATACTAATCAAAAACTCAAAGTCTAGTACCTCCATCAATCAACCAAAAGCATCAGATCTAAATACCTTACCTAAAACCTCGCAAACAATCGAGACCCGGTATTCTTGAGCAAAAATAACCTAAGACAAGACCCCCCTTTTTGATAGCATCTGTAAACCAACAGTCATCTGTTTAAACTCAGTATGCAAGTAGGGTTAATTGGAGACATCTATTTCCCTTCCTTAATAAGCTTCACAGGATAAAAAATGAATCGAACTGTAGTACCAAAGCGATAGTGATTCGAAACCACAAAAATCGCGCTACACTAGGGGCTGCCCCTAGCCAATATATGTTAAATTGTAATTCCTTGTGTCGAAGTGTCGAAGTGTCGAAGCAAGGGCGTGTCGAAACAGTTGTTTCACACAAATTTGATTTAGATTTGATTTGATATAGTTCCAAAATAGGTATTTTGGGCTTTTATAGTTTTGGGCTTTGGCTTGGAGAACAAGTAAACCAAAATCTATAAATAGGGAGTAACCCTTATTTTTGTAAATAATCACAACACATTGTAATTCACAGTTTGCAGTTGCAAGTGAATAGAAAGAGAAAAATCCCACAGTTTGTGGGTAACAACCTTCTTCTCCAAATTCTCTTAGAATCCTAATTTCCTTTCTTTCTCTATTTTCTTCTTTTCTTTGGTATTGCTGCGCTAAGAACCCTTCTTGTTTATCAAGATAGGGTCAGAATTCCCATAGGTTTTGGGTTAATTCCAACATCTGGTATCTAGAGCTCCGGTTGCGATTCAAGGAAGGAACATCGTGATGGTAATGAATCATCCGAACGGGCACTTTCCGACGAGTCTTCCGATTCTCAAGAAAGATAATTATGAGAATTGGTGCAAGCAGATGAAGGTGGTTTTCTGTTATCAAGATCTTTGAGATCTTGTGAAGGAATGAGTAACACTGCTTGTGGAGAACGCGACAGATCAAGAAAAGGCTGCACACAAAGAGTTGAAGAACAAAGATTATAAAGCTCTCTTTATAATCCTTCAGTGTGTCGATCCAGATAACTTTGAAAAGGTTAGTGATGTAGAGTCAGCGAAGGAAGCGTGAGAGATTCTTGAAAAGTAGTTTAGAGGCGCAGAGAAGGTGAAAGAGGTGAGGTTACAAACTCACAATAGAACCTATGAGTTGCTTCGGATGGAAGGCATGGTGAATCAAATCAATGTATGTGGAGAGGTGTTGACATCAAGATCAGTTGTTGCAAAGATCTTGAGGTCATTGGCTCCAAAGTTAGACCACGTGGTAGTAGCCATAGAAGAGTCGAAAGACTTGTCAGTATTAACGAAGGAAGAGCTTCAAGGGATGCTTGAGTCTCATGAACAAAGGATGGCTGAAAGAGCTGCAGGAAAGTCGAAGAGCGATATGGCTTTGCAGGCGCAATCAGAAAAGGAAAGAAAAGGCAAAGGAAGCGGGAATGGCTACAAAGGTAGAGGAGGATACATCAATTCGACTGGTCAAAATCAGCATGAAGGAAACTGATCGAATCAGAAAAAACCATGGAATCAAGGCAACCAAAGAGGTGGTGCTATAGGTAGAGGAAGAGGTGGTGGTCAAAAATCTGACAAGAGTCACATTCAATGTTTCAATTGTCAGAAGTATGGCCACTATTTTAGTGACTGTCCAGAAAAGAAGAAAAATCAAGAAACTGATGAAAAGTTGGCGAAACATGAAGAAGAAGAGACGTTGCTGATGGTCACAACAAGAGATGAAGAAAGATTCCAAGATCAGTGGTACTTGGACTCAGGATGCTCATCACACATGACTGGAAGGAAAGATTGGTTTGTCAACATGAAGCCCTCGTCGAAGAACACGGTGAAGTTTGCAAATGACAACACTCTAGCAGCTGAAGGTGTTGGTGATGTTTTGATTATGAGGAAAGATGGCAAAAGGTCAATAATTTCCAATGTGTTATACATACCAGGCATGAAGAGTAATTTGCTCAGTATAGGGCAGCTGGTCAAAAAGAACTACAAGGTAGTTGTCGAAGACAAGATGATGAGAGTCCTCGACGCAGGTGGTAGGTTAATCTTGAAGGCTCCAATGTCTCAGAATAGGACCTTTAAGATTGAACTTAAGGTGATGGAGCACAAGAGTCTAGCAATTGCAGCCAGCAGAGAAGAGTGGTTATGGCATTTTCGACTTGGTCATCTCAACTTCAATGACATCATAGAGTTAAAGAGAAGAAATATGGTTTCAGGATTACCAGAAATCGACATTCCAAGTAAAGTCTGTGAAGAGTGTGTTCAGTCAAAACAACACAAGAATAGCTTCAGCAACGATGCAGGAAGGAAGTCGAAGGCAATTCTGGAAGTCATATACTCTGATGTATGTGGTCCAATCCAGGTGGATTCGATTGGTGGAAACAGATACTTTGTCACATTCATAGATGATTACAGTCGAAAGTTGTGGACTTACCTCATCAAGAAGAAAAGTGATGTGATTGAGGTATTTTCCAGATTCAAATCCATGGTCGAAAGACAGAGTGGTCGAAAGTTGAAAATTCTGAGGACTGATGGTGGTGGAGAGTATGTTTCGAAAGAGTTCGATGCATTATTTGAAAAAGAAGGGATTGTGCATGAGGTGGTGCCACCCTACACTCCACAGCAAAATGGAGTTGCAGAACAAAAGAACATAACCATCATGAACATGGTGAGAAGTATGTTGAATAGAAATCACTTACCCAAAGAATTATGGGGAGAAGCAGTTTCAACAACAACATATATTTTGAACAGATGTCCGACGAGGAAGCTTGAAGGAATCACACCAGAAGAATGTTAGTCTGGTGTCAAGCCTAGCCTTAGTCACTTGAAGGTGTTTGGAACTATAGCACATAGACCGTGCCATATCAGTTGAGAATGAAGATTGATGACAAGTCGAATCAGATGATCTTGATAGGATATCATTCGACTGGAGGTTACAAACTGTTCGACCTAGTGAATAAGCAGGTAGTGATTAGCAGGGACGTGATCATAGATGAGCTTAAAGAATGGGACTGGACTGAGAATGCCAAGAAGGATTCAGTGAGAATCTCTTGTGAAGAACCAGCCACTGAAGTCGAAAGAGAAGTTCGACAAGAACCAGTCATAGATGAAGCAGGTCCAAGCAGACCTCGACGAACAAGACACATGCCTGCAAGGTTGCAAGAATGTGTAATTACATCAGATTATGTGGTTGATGAAGAGGGTGAGTTGGTACATTATGCTTTCTATGCAGATGTCAAACCAGTCAATGCAGCTGAGGCATTGAAAGATTCGAAGTGGGTGAAAGCAATGAATGAGGAGTTAGAGTCCATCGAAGTCAACAACACATGGTCACTTGTTGAATTGCCTCAAGGAAAGAAGGCAATTGATGTGAAGTGGGTTTACAAGGTGAAGGTGAGTCCTAGAGGAGAAGTAACTCGACACAAGGCGAGACTTGTGGCGAAAGGATTTCTACAGAAGGAAGGAATCGACTTTGATGAAGTGTTCGCACCTGTTGCTAGGATCGAAACAATCAGGTTGGTTGTTGGTCTAGCAAATATGAATAATTGGCACACATGTCAGATGGACGTGAAGTGTGCATTCCTTAATGGCCCCTTAGATGAAGAAGTTTATGTCACACAACCAGCTGGGTATGTGAAACGAGGCGAAGAAGGAAAGGTGTACAGGCTGCATAAAGCCCTGTATGGACTTAAGCAAGCTCCAAGAGCTTGGAATAAGAAAATCGATAGCTTCTTAAGGGAGAAGGAATTTGTGAAGTGTACGACTGAGCATGGAGTGTATGTAAGGAGAAGCAATAATGAATTACTTATACTATGCCTTTATGTCGATGATTTATTGATAACAGGGAGTTGCAAGAAGGAGATCAAAGATTTCAAACATGACCTAAGTAAGGAGTTTGAAATGTCATACTTCGGAAATCTCTCGTATTTCCTTGGCATCGAATTCTATAAGGCTAGTAGAGGCTTGATAATGCACCAAAGAAGATATGCAACCGAAATACTCAAGAGATTTGAGATGCAAGATTGTAACCCAACTTCGACTCCAGCTGAGACCAGACTGCAACTGGCGAAGGATTCAGATGAAGATGATGTCGACCCAACCCAATACAGAAGACTTATTGGGTCACTTAGATACCTTTGTCACATAAGGCCTGACTTAGCATACAGTGTGGGTATGGTAAGTAGATTCATGCAGAAGCCAAAGGTATCACACCTGGCAGCAACGAAGAGGATACTGAGGTATCTAAAAGGAACTCTCGACTATGACATTTTGTTTCCTCCAGTTGATGAAGGTAAAGAATGCAAGTTAGTGGGATACACCGACTCTAGTTGGTGTAGTGATGTCGAGGATAGAAAATCCACAGCTGGATATGTGTTTATGTTAGGTGGTGCACCAGTTGCTTAGAGTTCGAGAAAGGAGCCAGTAATGGCATTGTCAACATGCGAAGCAGAATATATAGCTGCTTCTCTTTGTGCATGTCAAGCAATCTGGATGGTGAACTTGGTCGAAGAGATTACAGGGAAGAGTCATGGAGCAATTACCATGAAGATAGACAACATGCCAGCTATCAAATTGGCGAAGAATCCAATAGCACACAGTCGAAGCAAGCACATCGAAATGAGGTTCCATTATCTTCGAGAGCAGGTAGCAGAAGGGAAGATGAACTTGGAACACTGCAGAACTGAGAATCAGATTGCAGATATCATGATGAAGGGAGTGCAGGTCGAAGTTTTCAAAAGACTAAGAGCCATGATGAATGTAGACAGCTTAGACACAATGAACTAGGTGGTGTGTTAAATTGTAATTCCTTGTGTCAAAGTGTCGAAGCAAGGGTGTGTCGAAACAGTTGTTTCACACATATTTGATTTAGATTTGATTTGATATAGTTCCAAAATAGATATTTTGGGCTTTTATAGTTTTGGGCTTTGGCTTGGAGAACAAGTAAACCAAAACCTATAAATAGGGAGTAACCCTTATTTTTGTAAATATTCACAACACATTGTAATTCACAGTTTGCAGTTGCAAGTGAATAGAAAGAGAAAAATCCCACAGTTTGTGGGTAACAACCTTCTTCTTCAAATTCTCTTAGAATTCTAATTTCTTTTCTTTCTCTATTTTCTTATTTTCTTTGGTATTGCTGCGCTAAGAACCCTTCTTGTTTATCAAGATAGGGTCGGAATTCCCATAGGTTTTAGGTTATATCCAACAATATTAAAGTGTTGCAGTCCATTTTCTGTCACGTAGCAGACTTTGGCACAGTATAAATGCTTTTGCAAGCTGATTTAACTAAAGGTTTTTTATTGGTGAGGGGGTGCCCCTTGCAAAATGTATTTAGGAATTTAGTGAGGGTTTGTCCCCTAGCAAAATGTGGTTTCAAAATTCAAAAAGTTTTTTCCCCATATTTGCGAGGGGTCTCCCCATGGTTTTGTTTTACATTTTTTTCTTTCTATTTTATGCATTGTGAGGGGTTTAACCCCAAGCAAATGAGTTTTTTTAGTGAGGGGCTTTACCCCTAGCAAAAGCCCCTAGCTAATAACAACTTTTCTTGTAGTGTAATCAAACAATTAACTAAATTTCAATCCAAATTAAAATATGGGCAAAAATGCTATCAGCTTTAAATCAAGACCAATACATGAATAATATTACTCTTTTGTTAAGTATAATTTCAAGAAACAAAAAATCACTCAAAATTGATATTTATAATCATGAATTATTATTATAAAGGCTTAAAGAGATTTGGATTTTGATCCTTTTTAGGGTCTAAAGGCCTTAAATGTTGATTTGTAATTTGGATAAGGTCAAATTGTGATTGTGTTAAATTATCAGAGTTTATAAAATGACACCTTTTATGATTTGTGGATGCAGTTGTCAGGAGAGGTTGACAACACCTTGTTTCAATGAGTTAATATTACACAAACTTACAATAAGGTAGAGGAATGTCTAAATACCAATTACTATGCTGTCAAAAGAATAACTAAGGCTCTCCTTCCTCTGCAACAATCAACATCTGCAAAGGAAAGATAGTGAATCTCTCCTCTCTCATGGGTGAGTTAAGGTATAAAGTTGAAATGCAGCTGCACGTAAGGTTCATTAACCATCAACTTGAGATTTAAACTTGAAATGTGTGGAGGGATGCATAAACAGAATTCACTGATATATATAACTGTAATCTATTTAAAAATATAGGTGGCTTCAATAACTCTTTGTATAGGAGAAAAATAATATATTTAACTATTTTATGAATGTCTTGACAATTAATGTTTGAAATAATCAAGTGAGGCACACAACAATCATATAAAAAATTGAGGCAAAAAAAATATTGGCAAGAATATCATTCATTGTCTGAGCTGGATATGTAAGAAACAACAATTTTTATGTCATCAAAATTACTGCCATAAAATCGATATCCTGCCTAGAGAGCAGTGGTTGAAAACAGCAAGTGCGTCTTTTGAGCAGTTACGTTTGGTTATAATCTATCCCTATTTGAAATTACAACCAAACCAACGATATCATTATTGTACAAGTTGTCAAATATGCCATCTGTTCCAAAAATAATGATATCTCCTGGAGCAACAGGTATAGTAAAAACCTGATCACAAATTGATAAACTTGTTTTAAAGAAAAGAACACAATGATCTTGAATCTCCATTATTGGAATTTTGATTTTAATGAGTAAACTTTACCTCGCCAGAGCTTGGTAAATCACCTGCATTACCTCTCTCAATTGATATGTGAAGATGAAGTCGTGTTGTTGAACCGGAGACTTGAAAATGATGTTTCCACCTCAAACCACGATGAATCCACGATCGCTCAAGTCGTGTTATTGAATCACTAATCACTATCAACTGCATAAAAAAATAAATCGTTTAATATTTTGACTCGTGTTATCCATACAGAAAAATATCAAGAGAAGGTTTTTTTTTATTACCTCACCAAAAGTCTCAAGTATATTGATGCTTGGCTGATTTATGGTGCAAATCATGGTCCTACCAATGACAACAACAATCTTCATTGCATGAATAACTAAACTAACAGTAGTTCAGACATCAAAACCTGATGTGGGTTCATACATAAAAATTATGGAAGGATTGGATACAAGCTCCCCTGTCATGGTTAGTCTTTTACATTGCTTAATAGATAAGTCACTTTGACAAGTGATACCAACTAAGTTATCCTTTAACTTATGGATGATTTATTTCTCATATAAGATAAGAGCCTCATCCCATATAATTAGCTTTGTTAGTTTCAATAGTTCTGCAAGGTCAGATTTTTTCTCAATGTTAGACATGGATGATTTCAGACATGGAACATGGATCTTGAATTTGGAATGTGTTGTTCTTCCTCCTGGTAATAATAAAATATCAATTCTGCTTGACTCTACATTCAACATAATATTGCATTTAGAATGTAAAACTGCAGATAATGTGTTCCTCATGAAAATCTTACTCCAAGTTGTTCGTCTACGTGAAAAAATGGTTATTGTAATAATATATGCAACCAATGAATTATATGTTAATGTAATTTTTGTAAGAAATGTTGTAATAATGGGGCAGTAATGTAGTTCTCAATAAGCATATACATGTTGAATTGGAATTAGAGTGGTTAAGTACTGCATGGAAAAAGTATATATTCCATTAGTTGCAAAGCCATAGAGTATGTAATTATAACAAAATGTAATTGTAGCAGAAGTTCTATGAACCATATAGTAATTCTAACACAATGTAATTATAACAGAATGTAATTTTAAGCATTCATACACTATGTAATTATATAACAATTTCTATGAATTTCTAAGCAACCATATAATGTAGGCATGTTACATTAAAATAGAAGGTAATAGAATGAGTCATAATTATTTGCAGACTGGTAGTCAAAGTTAATACCATAAATACAGTTTTCGGTTCTCATATTTTTAAAAGTGTGGATTTAACTTAAATGAATTATTTAATATTTCAAATTTCTCATCAACACAAGTTACAATTGAATTGAATTATTAGAAGGAAAATTGAAATGGATCTATGGATTAGACCTAACAATATTGACGACTGAAAGAATAACAGGGGATTTACTAGCTAGCATTACAAGCATTTCTCAATTTGTTGATATATAGCTTGTACAACCAAAAATATTATATGTATGATACCTTACCTTGTTTAATAAAGTACTCTTTTGGATGCCGCGAAAAGTGACAGAACATCCCACAGGTTACAAGGAAAAGGTAATTTAATTAAGGTATAGTAAGCTGAGCAAGTAATGTTCTACCGTTGAAATGTAATAAGCCCTAACTTGTACCTGCAAACAGAGCACTTTTGAAAACTGTCACATCCAGCAGGGACTACGAAAATGCAGAAAAAAGCAAGCTGAAGTTTGTACAACAGGCAATAGTAAGCTGGCACGATAAATTAATGTAGGATTAGTAAAAAACACTATTTAAATGTATCACTATGGCCATAGTAACTAAAGGTGATGCAATGTAAAGTATATATCAAAACATTGTAGTATTAGAAATGGATGTAAAGTAGTATAACAAAATGTTAAGCTTCATATTTTGGAGCAGGTTTTGTCCAAGATAGATATAAAGTTGACATTCATATCTTGCAATGTAAAGTAGATATCAAAACTTGAATGTTAGTTTTCAATGCGAATGGAAAGTATATGACAAATTATCTAAACAAACCTAACTTGTTAAAATCTTCAATGTATTACGATATATATAACTTGAATTGTTATGAAAAGAGTAGTTAATTTTGACACAACTTTTTCTTGACGAGTCATGGTAGACCATTATTTGGTTTTATTATCAGTATATAAGTGCAACTATTTTTAAATGTATAACCATTGGGTGTAATTCCTTTAGATTGAGGTGTAAGTTTCTTCAACTGTTTTTCATCAAAATAGGATACAATGTCAGTATAATGTATGAATTAGGGTAGTGATTTTGCAGTTATATACAACATATGTTATCCATGAATTGTATAAATACAATAATGTAACAATAAGTGGATATATAAGTAGTTGTTGAGAAATCAACACAACTAAGTTTAGAACATAACAAATGTAAAACAGAACAAATGTAAGACATTCATATGGAATTAGCATTACAAAAAAAAGTTGATGTCTTCTAGGGAATGTTTCTAAGCTTATACAAAATAAGTTGATTGTTCAAAAGAGATAAGAGAAGTGGATAATAATCAATGCCTTACACAAAATAAGTAGATATGCCAAATAAGACAACAATGCATATCATTTCCTAGTAGTTTGAAACATGAAAAAGTGTCCATCATTTGCCTTTGGAATATCTTGCACTCTTGGGCCTTTAGTTGCATACCACTACACAAAATTATATATGTCCAAATTGTAACTCTTAAAACTTACTTCAAGATGGCTGGTAACAAAATCTTTCAGCTTCCCATATGTTCTTTTGTAATCATGCCAATGTATAGGTGCAAGCATTTATCCCAGTCTATTAGGGAGCTGTTTTTAAAACATAAACCAAATAAATCACATAAGTAAGCAGCAGAAAAGCCGTCTTTCATAGAAATCCAGAAGTTTCATACTTATGCAACAAAACACTAACCATTGAACTAATTCGAATACAGCCAACAGTTGGAATAGTACGGACAATACATGCTAACAATGACCTTTCATTAAGTAGACCAGTCTCTGGAACTTTAGGAATGGTTGTTAAAGTTGTCTATCGAGTAGAGGTCAATGTTTCAGACAAGACCGTATCAGAATATATGCCAGTTGTAGATCAATCTTATTATGATATTGCGAAATGAGTGTTTGTTTAAAAAATAAAAGGGGTGTGTATGTCATTTAAAGATGTCTCAAAGGTGGTGAGTGTAGTTTCTCCCATATATTATAGAAATAAATTCATTCCATTTTCTTTCATTAGAGAAATTTAAGTATGCTCTCATACTAAAGTATCCATATTAGTCCGCACCAAGACATACTCCAAAAAGGAAGAATTTCCTTGCAACAAAGAGTAAAGCAGTAGGACCATTGTCTCATCAGTTAAGAACCTGTAGAGGAATAAAAGATACCAGGTTTTTAAACAACAAATGTGAAAAATACAAAATAATCAATTGCCACTATTATGAGTGTCTGACAGTAAACGATAACTTATGAATACATATAAAAAAGTATCCAAATTGGCAAGAAATCCATGAGTTCTAGTTGTATCTATGAGCAGGGAAAATGAAGGACAATTAATAAAAAACAGGAATCATAGACCACGGGATAATCGAGCTTCAAACTAAGAAAATAAAGTAACGGATACACAAACTATAAACAACAATTATGTGCTAACATATATAAGATGAAAACGGACAAAATTTCTTAAAAGCAAGTAGATAGATATGATTATCGCAACTGTAGCATGGACAAATGAAGAGATGAAAGCTTTTTAACTACCTAACTATTAAAGTTACACTTTTTTAATGTTTAAATTCAACAAAAGGTACCTATATTTTTAAAGTTAAAATGTGCTAGATTATTTATGTCAGCTTCCTGCTCAACTACTAAACTTAGTAGTCTGCTACCTACTAAATTTTTTATCCATCTTAGTTTAGCCTATATTTTAAACAATATCATAACATACATTTATTAATAAAAACAATAAGATCAATGAAGCTTAATATTTTCAGTCTATGAGAAGAGTAAGGTTACACAATGAGAAGCTTAATCATTTTGCATATAGTTCTGGCATGTAGTAGAAAATACAAAAATCGAAAAGCTTCCATGCTTATTTTTCTTAGGAAGTATTCCAAACTCAAATGCTGACAACAATATGAAATAAATGAAAACAGAACACTCATCTTTTAAGGGGAATATAAATATACTTGATCAAAAGAATTGCATAAACAAACCAATACCATATTTCATTAAGAAAGAAGCTTATCTTACCCTGTTTCTTTGTTGATTTAAGCCCCCACTTGTTACAATTAACATGTATCGATCTGGATGAGTTTTGTTATTGGTCTCTGCAAGAATTAGAAATATATTAAATAATATACTCAATCAAATTATACATTAATCAAAAACAATCAACTACCTAACTATTAATGGAATATACATAGTAACAAAATGTAATTGTAAAAAACATTGACTGAACACAATAAAAAAATAAGAAACACGTAAATAGAAATGTAAACAAAAGAGATAGAAATGCAATAAGGAATAAAAACCTTGACATCTTGTAAGATAGCTAACATGTTGGTTTCCAATGTGTTCCTTTACTATCCAAACGTCGATAACGCGAACAATAATTTTCCATACCTTTAGATATATCAGGCCTCAATTCAGTGATAAGGAGTGGTGGTCTTGATATGATAAACGGCTGAGGAAATATATACAGGAAAAAATCACCATCGAGAATAGTAAAAACAGCAGAGAAACAAAATAATCAACATAATAAACTTAGCTTTATCAACATGAACATGAAGAAACAACATAGCAACAACATTAGCATAATAAACATAAGAAGTAGCAGAGCATTTTGAAAACCCTGAACATTTAAAAAAAAAACTGAACATCATTTTTTTGAAAAACCTAAACAACGGAGCATTATAAAAGCTTAACATTGTGGTCGAAAACAACCTAAACATCATTTTGAAAAATCTGAACATTTTTTCTATGGAAAAAATATTTTTCTAGTAACCACAAAACAGATATTCAACATTAAAAGTTGAAAACCAACATCAGCATCAACAACAACGAAAAATAAGACGAAAATAACCGAAGTGAACAACACTTATACGATTCTCACCACATGTAAACACGATCTGAACAACAAAAATGAAAAGGGAATGAGAAACAAATATGAACATGAAGAATATAAGCACTGAAACATCATTCTGAAAAACCTGAAAAAAAATTTCTATGGAAGCAATGTTTTTATATGGTAACCACATTAAAAGATTATAACCAACACACATGGCAGACAATGTTTTTGCTATGGAAACAATGTATTTAAATGGAAACAATGAAGAACATAAGCCTTGGAACATGAAGACGAGAGCATTAGTGGATGGTTTGAAGCAAACCTGAAACAAAAATGATGAAAATGGCTGTAAGAGGTTTGTTGATGAAAGAGACGAGAGAGCAGTAGGGGAAGAGAAGAAAATGTGTGTGTGTGTGTGTGTGTGTGTGTGTGTGTGTGTGTGTGTGTGTGTGTGAGAGAGAGAGAGAGAGAGAGAGAGAGAGAGAGAGAGAGAGAGAGAGAGAGAGAGAGAGAGAGAGAGAGATGAAAATATAGATGAGAGAAAACAGAGGCAATGTTTGAAATTTGAAATTGTAGTGGCAATAGTTATGCCACTTGGACAAAAGAGATGTTCTTATTGGTCAATGATTTTGTATTTAGTAAATTACCATTAAGGGCTTTTTTAGGTGTAAATTAATTTTGATTAAAGGTTAAATGAGGGTGTTACTATGTATCTTCCATTAAGGGGTTTTATCGATATTTTCCCTTTCCATTTGAAATAAATAAAGTTTGGTGGCAACTTTTTTGTATTTTGAGTGTGCGATGTTGTTAAACCCCAATTTTGACCCTGAATTTCCGAACCTTACATATCATAGCATTTTCATCATCTGTGCATCCTATCCATCATTCATGTCATCTAACCATTATGCCTCTAAAAATACGTGTCTTTTGTTTTCATTTTCTTGTTGCCTAAGCTTAGGTCTTGCAAGATCGAATCAAGGTTCATGCAAAGCTATCAAGTCAAGGGTGTGTGTGATGTGGTTTAAAATTCAATGGAAGTTTAACCTAATCTAGGTTAAATAAGTGGTTTGTTTTAAGATCAAGTTATCAAGTTGTGGCAAAGACAGTTATTTGAGAGTGTGTAATCATCAGGTCCAATTCAATTTCAATTAGGGTTTTGGTGTAGTAGCAACATAGTTCATATCTCGAGTCATCTGTGTCAGTGGCCATTTTGGAGATAAGTGTGGATTGAATTCAAGCATTTGTGTTTGAGGATCTATATTAGGGTTTTGTGCAAAGATTCAAGTTCTTTAATGAAATCAAGTTACAGAGCAATCAAAAGTCAATGAATTTTGTCAAAATTCCGAGTCATTCACAAGTCCTGATTATGTGGTTCATGTTCTTGTCATAGGAGAATTCGAGCTTTCTACTCAATTCAAGACCATTTCAAGATGGAATCAGGATGTGGTGTTATTCCTCATGGAATTGTTTCAAAGTTTCGATGCATTTCTGGTATGATTTTAACGAAGAGTTCAAGATGCTGAAAATTGGTTTCAAGGAGGGTTTGTTGGTTTAAGTCGGGAGTATCACTTATTCAAGATTTGTTTCAAGTGGTTCATTTTCCAAGCTTTAAATCGAGATTTCAGTTCATTTCCAAATTGTTTCTTAAAGAGATTTCAAAGATGTTTAAGAATGGTTTCAAGTTGTTTTGCTTGGAGTTAATTCAATGAACTTTGGACGAGTCAACCAAGTTGAACCCTTTCATCGGTCCAAATGCAAGAAAACAGACATCAAGTTCAAATTTCAAATTTCATAATCAAATTTCAAGATTCAAGCCCATATCAATCTCCAATTCATTTCAAATTTTAAAGATCAATTTCAAGATCCAAAGTTCAAATCCTTAACCAAAATTCTGCACTACAGACCAATTTCAAAGAGACAATTTCTGAAATCCGTACATGACACTCTCCACTAAAAAATTAATCTTCCTTAGCAAGTTTTCGATCGTACCGTTTTCTAACTCACTGCCCCACAATTTCTCAGGAGAGGAAACCCTAATTGAATTCCTATATAAGCATATTGTTCATTCATCAAAGAGGAGGAAATAGAGGAAAAAACCCTAAAATTTTCTATGCATCAGCTATCATACAAAACCCTACTCAGAGCTCACTAAAAAAAATCATAGTTTCTACTTCAAAATTCGCATTGAAATTTGAAGAACAGAAAAGAGCTACTATAAAACAACATCAACAACAAATTTCACCCTAGCAGAAGGAGGTAGATCGAAGAAGGAGAAAGGCAAGAGCAAAGGAAGCTTACCAAAACTCTGTTGCTGTCGCTAGAGGTTTATCAACGTCACCGGATTAGCTTCGGTCAGGTACTTTTTCCCTTGTTTCCCTGGCTAAATTTCTTGCGCTTGTGGTTGTTTTGATAAGTTGAATAGAGACCCTCCCTTTCTCGTCTGAGTTTGTCGTTGTTGTTAATCTTTTTTCCCATCTTGAACTAGTTTGGTTTTAAGTTAGAGGGTTTCGATCTAGTTTTTTGGTTGGGTTTTAGCCAAAGCTGGGGCCGAATCTGTGATCCTCGACCAAAATTAGGGTAGGTTCATGTTTATGATTCGAGGTTTAGGCATATTTTGATTGCCGGAAGGCACGGCGGCTCCGTCCATGACCACCGCTGCTCTGGCCATGGTGGTTTAGAGAGAGAGAGAGAGAGAGAGAGAGTACGAGGGAGACAATGAGGGAAATTAAGAGAGAGCAAATTGTGTTTAAAATATAGGTTGTGTGCTCTGATTATTTCGTTTATTATTTCTTCAATAAATGCTTTATTGGTCATTATCATTTAAGAAGTAACTTTTCCCAATGCCTGCGCCTCTTCCCAAAGCTTGTAACGACTGCTTTTTGACTTCCTCTTCATTTTGTTTTATTTTCCAAGTTTTGATCTGTTAGGATTTCATAGAAGTTTTCCCCTGCAGTCACACCGTGGTCATACGCATATCGACCTTGAGATCTAGTTGACCAGGTCAGATGTGGTGATCTGGCGGTCCTAGATGGGCTACAGGTTCATCATAAGCAAGCATGGGGTTTATCATATTACCTTCATGCGTGGGTCAGCTCTATTTGGGCTTGGGGGATTTCTCTGTTTACACCCCTAAGTTACTTACCAAGCCCATTATGTTTATTTATTTTCTTTTCTATGTTCATATGTTTTTTATTTTAGTATTTCTTTTTATTAAAAAATTGATAAAGTACAAAAAAAAATAATTAATCATTTTAAATATTTTCATTTAATATTAATTAATTTTATTAAATTTTTTTATTTAATTTGATTAATTTAGCTTATTTGTTAATTTTCTTTTAATATATGAAAAATCCAAAAATATTTTCCTAATTATTTTCTATTAATTTAATTAAACTTTTATATTTAATACTAATTAATCCATTTGAGGATTAATTTTATTAAATGTTTAAGTTTAATTTAATTAACTGCTTTTGGTTAATTCCGTTTTTTAATTTATTTAAAAAAATCCAAAAAAAAAATATGTTAATTGTTAATAATTTTAAACATTTTTATTTAATATTGGTTAATTAAATTTATTAATTAACCTTATTAAATATTTATCTTTAACTTGGTTAATAGTTTCTTCTTTGTTTTATCTTGCGTGCAATGTTTATCTTTTTCAGTTTATACTTTTAATATGTGTGCATATGCTTGATTGTGTGGGTGCATGCTTTACCTTTTCTTATCCCTATTCATCAAAATGTATCCCCTCTCCTTTGACTTGTAATAATTTTTACCGCTCTCTCTTTGTTTGTTTCGCGTTTAGGTAGTCTTTAATCAAGATTAAAACCAACCACACTTTTTTTTTAAATCACAAATAAGCTTGATCCAACGACAATCATTTTCATAATAAATCAACTCAATAGGATTTCCATCACCATCAACCCTTATCCATTATACTCCATTTTGCATTTTACTTTATGTAACTCGATTGCCTTGTGCATCACCATCGACCTTACCTTTTACCCATTAGGACCTCCCTTCCATTAGTTCAAACCCTTGCACCATGAATAAACCCTTGATCCAACATCAAGTGGTATTTTCTATATCAAATTATAATACTTAATAACTATTGAACACTTTTCAATAAAAGATGAAAAAGGAGCGGGGTGTAGTCAATGTCTCCCCGAGAAGGATATGTAGGCACGAATGCTCTGACTTTCTCATTGCACTATGAGGATACGTAGGCACGAGATTGCGATGATCTTGGCGAGCACCCTAGGAAAATAAACTATCTAGTCCCTATTCTTTTTCCTTTCCTAATAACTTGAGAAGCCTAACATTTCTAAGAAAACATTAACATGCACACCTAACCTAATGGTTCACGTTGAGTACAACGGACGTGAAGGGTGCTAATACCTTCCCTTCACGTAACCGACTCTCGAGCTCAGACTCTTGGTTGCGATGACCATGTCTTTTCCTTTCGTGTAGGGATTTTATCGATATTTTCCCTTTCTCTTTATGGGAATAAATAAAGTTCGGTGGCGACTCTGTTAGTACATCCCGCAGGTGTGCGATTGCGCTTCGCGAGGTCGTCTCTCATTTTTCGAGGTATGACAGATGCGTTCGGGTATTTTCTCACCGCGACAAGCTTCATGTCTTTTAGATCAAGGGCGAAGTCTTTCAAAAGCCTCCTAGTACAATATGTCTATAGAAATCCCTTCATCAACGAGAACTTTTTTAATTTCCCAGTCTTCACACTTGACAGTAATGACCATGTGGTCATCACTATGAGGATGAATGTCAGCTGCATCTTTCTCCAAAAAGACAATATTGGCCTCTGGATGTAGCGTACGATTTTTGTTGGTGACGCGACCACCTTACCGCAATGGATTTAGGTGCTACTTTCTAATTTCTATATTTATCCTATGAAGATGGAAATGAAAAGGAAGATATCTAAAACTAACCTTGCACGCAAATGTTTTCTTTAACAAATGCTAAGAGATCGGAGATCGGTCTGGTTATACAAAGAGAAACTATTAACACCCAGTGTATCTATGGTAATCCATAGGAACCTTCGTTTGCATGTATTTCTGTTAATTTAAAATGCTTTCTTGTGTTTATCTGCTGTGAATTGGGAAAGTTTCTACTTTGGGAGAATTGAGAGAATGTTTTTGTGGTTTTCGGGTTTTCCATTGTTTTTGGGAAGATATTGGACCTAAAGTTTTTAATTTGTGTGCTCGCTAAGATTTCGCAATCTTATGCCTACGTATTCCCGTAAAGAGATTTAGGAAATCAGAGCAATCGTAGTGTCATACCCCAAATTTTGACCACCAAGATTTCCCATCATTGTGCAAGTCATTACCATAATATGGATGTACCATCAAACCTCATCAATCTCCTCAAGGATTGTTGAGCATTCACTACAATCAAGAATTAGGGTTTTGAGCCCTCTCAGAGCACTTAGACAAAGGATCAATCAAGAATGTACATGATCTTTAACTTGTCAAGCCTCTCAAACACCCATGAAGGATCAAGAGGTCTCCCATATCAAGAATCAAGCACAAGGTTGCAACATTCTAAGTGGATCGAGCCTCAAGATCGCCAGTGTCACCGAATTAGGGTTTTGGTTAAACAAGGCCTCCAGATGAAAATTTTTCTCTGGGCATGGGCCAATACTTCAAAACATGATCCAAAATGCTCAAAGGAACCTCATGGATCCAATCATAAAGTCAAAATAGCCTCAGGGGAAGCATTAATCAAAAATCAGGAATTAGGGTTTCTTGACCTAATTCACCCCTAAGTTGACTTTTGAGGCAAGACATGAGCCAAAACCTCAAGACATAATTTGAGGGCCTCAAATACACCACATTAAGCCATTTACAACAATGGATTGATCCAAGAAGTTTGATTCACAAGTTTCGAATTCATCTGGACCACAATTAGGGTTTTGAAGAAAAAAGTCAATTGTACCTTTGACTTTGGACCAAGACATGTTCCCAAACCTTGGGACATGATTCAAGACACCCTAAAACACCTATGGAATTCATCCATTAGGTTTGAATTAGGTAAAGAACTTGATTACATAGAGGATCACACAGTTTGGAATTCATCTGACAAAAAGTCAACTATGCCCAAAATCAAGTTTGACTTTTTGAAATTTTTCACAAATATGGCTCCCCTAAGTCAAAAACAATGTTAATACATTGTTTTGATCATCACCCATCAAGAAAAATCAGAGAAAGTGAGGTTACTTGCAAAAGGGGCAACCATAAGAAACTTAAATTTTTCTAAGTTATGGAACAAAATGGATTTGGTACCAACTTTGCAAGGTCATAACTCCCAAACCCCAAGGCCTTTTTCTCCCATCCAAAGCTCAAATGAAAAATCACATGACATACTTCAAAATTTTCAACTACATCAAATTCCAAATCCTCATGGATTTTGAGTTATGGATTGATCAAAATCATAAAAACATGAAAATTACCACTTTTTCCAACACTTAGAAAAAATTTTAGACAGAATCTGTCTAGGTTTTTCACCAACTTTTGGACCATTTTTCATTATGATCCAAGCTAAACCAATACCAATGTTGGACATTAAAGTTAAAGTATGTCATGAGGGCTTTCCAAAATGTACAAGAACTCATCCTAATTCAACTTGAGTAGGGAGTTACAAGCATGGAAACATGACACCTCCAAAACTGTTTTTACAAAACAGTGTTGACCTTGCCACACGATTTTGGCATTTCCATGACTTGGCAGGCCTTGTCACCATACAAAGCAAGTTTCTAAAGTGCAATGAACATGATCTCTGCAGAGCTACAACACCATAGAGCCTTGCAAGTCAAAAACCTCATCATTTGGCAAATAGCATTCAAAGTTCAAAATCCAAAACTTTGAAATTTGTCGTGAAGCATTTATATGATGCATAGAGCTGGCATGTATCAGTTCATGATCAACAAAATGAGTTAAGATAAACTCAAGCATCAGAAGACCATAGGCCTGCAAGATTGACTCAAGTCAATGGCTAGAGGAGACTTGAGATTCCTTTTGCAAACCAATGGACAATGGGCTGTACCAGCCACCATTCACTATTGCTGCCAAAACAAACTTGACACACTATAAATAGAGCTCATTTGTGGTCAGTTTGAGTACACCAAAGCACCATAACACATGTTGTCCTCAAAATCACTCTCAAAAAACCAGATTTTGCTTCTCATTCAAGCAACTTTTGAATTTTTCATTGGAGAGCAATTCTATCAAAACCAATCATGCCAACACCTCACATACATCATATATGAGCGATCCATGACCGTAAAACTCATTTGGAACACCTAAATCACAAAGTCACCCTCCATTTGCTCAAGCTTTTTGGCCTGTTTGCAGTTGAGATGCCACAACAAGTTCTCAACTGATTCAATCTATTCCAAGCTGTCATACACATTATTTGAGGTCTATTGAAGCCGTCCAGATCATTATACAAAATCTGTAACACCTCCAACATAGAATTCGATCACCAGCTGCAAGAGGTAAGCCTGACACTCTCAAACTCTATAATTCATGCATCATAAATGTGTTTTCAAGTTACAAACATGTTTATGAACTTATGTAGAGTGTTTCCCCTCAATTAATTGCTATGTATGAATCGTGTATAGGATTTCATGATGTTCTTGCAAAAATTAGGGTTCTTAAGTTCATCTTCTGATTTCTCACTCCACACTTAATATAAATGCAATTAATTTATATGGTTGTAATCCTTGTTCAAAAACGAGAAAGTTTCATGTTTACAAAAGTCATTTTCATAAAGTAATCAGAGAGATATGAGAGGTTTTGTAAATCTGGAAAACCAAAGCTCGCGCGAGGAAGATGACTTGTTCTTGGCGCCTTTTTTCAAATATTCAAATTTTTGAATTTTTCTTTTATTTTATTAATTGATTCAAAAATTAATTTCTCTCTGAATTTTTATTTTTTTGAATTAATTCTTTTTTTCAAAATTCATAAAAATGTTAAAATATTTTATTCTACAAATATTTCACAAAAAGTTTATTTATTTTATATATTTAATATTTTTGTAAAGAATTTATTTTTATTTGTTTTTAAGCATTTAAAAATATTTATTTTTCTTGATTTTTCAAATTCAAATAATTTTCAAATCATTCTATGGATAAAACATAATTTTTCAAACATTAATCCAAGATCACAACTTGTTTTTTATACATGTTTGATAATTTTGATCATTTTAATTGATTTTTATTCAAATTAAAATGTATTTTTAAATCAAATTAGCGTTTTTATTGTTTTCACCATCACAAACATTTTTCAAAACACTTTTGGGCCTCTTGGTAGAGTGTAAGTCTCATCCCTTTGTAAATAAACCTTTTTGGGCCTCAGTCGTTGTATAAGTCCCAATACGATTTTAAAAAATCTTGGCGCGATCGCCATTTTCAAAAACACTTTTCATCTGGGCATCCCTTTGGTTGTAAGTCCCATTTTTCTTCTTTTTTCAAACACTTTTGTGCCTATAGTAGAGTGTAAGACCCATCCTTCTTGTAAATACAATAACTTGGGCCTCAGACATTGTATAAGTCCCTCTGTGGTTTTCAAAACTACGACGCGATCGTCGCCTTTTCAAAAGAGATCATTTGGGCCTCTCCTTGAGTATAAGCCCCAAACTTCCTTTTAAAATAACTTTCCTCTTTAATTCAAATTCAAATTCAAAGTTTTATCAAAACTTTCTTCAATTTCTTGAATAACTAACCATACAGCTGTAGTCACTATGTTTGGGCTTGCACAACTGTAAGTTCCACCATCTTCTCAATATACTTGTTTATATATTTTATCTTTATATATATGCTTGTACATACTTGCTTAGAGTTTTCCCCAGCAATTAGGTCTAGGTTTAGATTAAACCAGTGGTTACTCTTTCAACACAGTCAAAACTAGTTCCCCATAGGAAATTCCAGATACAGTCTTGCCTCCTATTGGGCTTATACAATATGGAACAGAGAAAGGCATTATTCCCAGTGAAAATTTTCTCAAGACTATCTAAATTTATAAGTATTGTGTACAAGAAATTCATTTCCCTGGAGAGGATTAATTCCCGGTGAAACCTCTCTTGAATTTCTTCAAACCCTAGAACTATTCTGCAAGGAAATGATTAATTCCCGGTGAAACCTTTCTTGAACTTTTCTTAGGTTTGGACCCACAGGCTTCCTAAAAGCATCCCCATCCTCCTCTTGGGATTAGTAAAAGGACCCACAGGCTTCTTAGAAGTTCTCAGCCTCCCCTTGGGCTTAGTCTAAGGACCCAAATACCTTCTACAGGTATAGGACATAACTTTGTCATCTCTACTAGTGCAATCCTCCGGAGAGTCAGAATTCCAAAACATCTGACCATTCTAGGGTTGTTTCTTATCCCTTAAAGTCTTTTCCTCCTCTTGGGCATCATACAAAGATCATTCTTCAGTTAAGAGTCAACCTCTTCATACCAATAGACTTGGAAAGTCTCATCTCCTCTTAGATCTCACATAGACCTTCAAGTTTCCTAAAAGCATAGGAAAAAAAACCCTAATCATTTTATCAATCTCCAGCAGAGTTTGAAACCTCCATAGGTTTTCATACTCAAGGTTTAAACCTTTACCATCATTAAAACCCTAACAGAATCAAGACCTCAGGGCATCTGATATTTCAACTTTCCTTCAATCCCCAGCGAGAGTTGATTCCCCAATATAATTTGGACCTGCCTCTGGATTTCAATAATCCTCGGCAGAAGCTAGCCTCCTCTTAGGCTTCATATAAGAATTTCCTCAACCAGCCTCCTCTTAGGCTTTGTATAATGATTTTCCTCAGTAGAGTCAGCCTCAATCTTGGGCTTTGTACAAGACATATCATACTCTTCAACTGAGTCAATCCCTTTTCAAGCCTCAATCTTGGGCTTTGTACAAGATATATATAAAACCTTCCCATTTGAGCCAATCTCTTTTCAGCCTCAATCTTGGGCTTTGTACAAGACAGATATAAAACTCCCTAAGTAGAATTCAACCTTTCAGCCTCAATCTTGGGCTTTGTACAAGAAAAATATAAAACTCCCTAAGTAGAGTCAACCTTTCAGCTTCAACCTTGGGCTTTGATCAAGGCACACAAAAATCAACATCACCTCAGAGTCATCAGGAGTTCTCTCTGTAGAAAGACATTTCTTTGTACATCACATATCAAAACAGACAATCAAAAAACCCTAATTCCAGATAACTGCTGTAAGTGGCACACTTGTTGATTCAAAAATCCAAGTCGTGGTCCTTCTTTTATCCTGGTAAACTTCCTCTTTCATCTAATTGTTGTAAGTGACAAACTCCTAAGGAAAAATGGCATTGCTCTACACTGAGTTAAAGTTTCTTCCTTCAGGACACCTTCCTTTTAAAGGAAATTATGGCATTCTTGGATTCTATACATCCCAGTTAAAGTAATTTTCCTTTATAATCAGTTACCGAACATTTTGTGATGAACAGGTGAGATATCTCCCTTTAGAGATGACAAATTCTCTCTCAGTCAAACCTTTAGCTTCAATCTTGGGCTTTGAACAAGACACAAATACTCAGTTAGCTTCAATCTTGGGCTTTAAACAAGACGCAAAACATCTTTCCTCCCATAGAATAGGAGGAACTATGATTGCTCTGATTTCCCAGTTTTCTTTAACGAGAATACGTAGGCATAAGATTGCGAAATCTTAGCGAGCACACAAATAAAAAATGTTAGTTCTTGTGATTGGCTGAAATTTTGGTAAAACAATGTTAATGTCATGGTTGATGTTTCAACATGAGCTTCTGACATTATTGTTATGTTTGGTTAACATTCTGGTCTTGTAAAAGTAGTTAAGGTGTTGAAGAGTTAAAGTGCTGAAGAGTGATGTCACATGCGATGTCTTGACATCACTATACCAGAACATTAAAACATCAGGTTGTGATGTTTTTAGGGCTGCGCGTGGTAATGAGATATTCTGCTGAAGAGAATCAGAGATTACAGGCGAATATCATGGGTTGGATATATTCTGTTGCAATCAGTTATGGAGAAGATTAGTTTGTTGCTAATTTAATGCAAAAAGATATGGAGAAGATTTAATTGAAGATTTGATTGAAGATCTATTTAGTAGCAGAATCTGTTGTAGATTTGGTGCAGAAGGTTTGGTGTGAATTGAAGGCCCAATTCCAGTTGGGAAAAGTTATAAATAGAATGCTTGTAATTTAGAATAGATATGGGTCCAAGATGTAGATCATTAGGGCTTTGTCTAAGTGAACCACTCGGGTTGTGAAATGGTCACTGTGTTATTACTCAGAAACCTGTAGGTAATGAGTTTTGTATTGTTCCTGGAGGAAGCTTTGAAGCAACTCCAAGATGTTGTTCTCAGTCAAGAGTCTTGGCTGAGTATAGGCATAGAAGTGTGTCGTCTACTTTTCTGTGATTGAAGAGTTGTTGGAAATCAAGCTGTTGATGCAGTGGTAGATATGTTAACTGCTAGACATCATTGCGATGATTGGGAGTGAGATGGAGTCTCTTATCTAGGGAGGACTTTGATAGAAGGGTCATTGGGTAGTGATTAAATTAGGTATATTGTCAACTGGTTTGTTGAGTCTGTAATTTGATACTACTAATAGTGGACTTCCTTCCTGGCTTGGTATGCCCCCAGATGTAGGTTGTTGAACCGAACTGGGTGAACAATCCTTGTGTGCTTCAGTGCTTTTATTGTCTTGTTCATACTGCAGATATTGATGTTGTGACATCACACTTAACATCACCTATCTAATACCAGAATTTCAGTTGGTATCAGAGCAGGCATCCTGTTTGTTTCTGGATGAGATCTAGGGAAGATACTTTCTGGTTCATGAGCAAGGAAGATAGTTTTGCGAGAGTTTGTATGATCCCTTGAAGTGGAGGATGAACTGTTCATGATAGGGTATGTATTGGACCTGTTTGTTTTTATCAGGAGAACTGCTGTTGTGAGTTTGATTTGTTGGCACTTGGTTTATGGTGAAAGAAGAGGGTAGAGCCAAAGCAAAAGAGTATCACTGTCAAATCTTTCATGCGGGAGTGAAGATCTTGATAAGTCATCTCTTAAGCTTAGTTGTGGTGACCTAATGAGGAGGAAGTTTCATCAAGAAAGAAGCTGAGCTTAATATGTCAATTCTAATGCCTCGACATCGCGCTACACATTAGCAGTTTATGGTAAATGCTAAGTCTAAGACCTATTAGATTGTAGCTGCTTTAAAGGATCACTGAAGCTGTGAAGTTGAACAATTTTTGAGATGATAATAACATCTCAGATGTGCTGGTTGAAGAAAAGGTAGTAATCCTGATAGCAGAAGAGAAGGAATTGTTCCTTGTTTGAGCTAAACTGTCTGAGGACCATATTATAGGGTAAATGCATCCAAGATTTTGTGTGCAGTAGCAGTGTAAATCATCCTGTGGTCAATTGGTGTCTGCATTAGTTGGAATGAACTCTTTCAGTTTTGTGGCTTGAAGGATTGAAAGTGGCAGTTTGTCTATGGTATGTTTTTGCAGAAGGAGGACAGTTATCACTCTTAAGTTAGACAAGAGGTCTGAACCTTGTGCTTGTAAGAACAAGCTTCTAGAAGAGTGTGTTATGCAAGTTATTGTAGTTTTGTTGGTCTAATCTTGGAAGTAGATCAGATGTTAATATGTTCTCGTGTGGATTAATATGGTTGTAGTCACCAAATCCATAGGTGAGGTTTAATGTGTTTCAGACTAATGTCAGAATTGATGTTGAAACATCATTTCAGTACTTTGCTCAGGGTGGAGTAAAAGATCAAGACACTGACCTAACCTGGAAGGCTTTTGTGGTATGATGGGTTGTTTTGAAGAAGCTTCAGCAGATGTCGGTTACCTTGACAGGAGTTGAGTATTTGTCTGCTTTTGTTAAGGTTGTGCATTCAACTAATGACAAAATACATTGACGGGAGACTATGTATATGTCTGATGGAAAAGTGCAGGACTATTGAAGTGTTGAGAATATACTTCTCTCTATGTGGCTGTTTAACAATAAGATTGTGTGTTCTATAGTGCATTTAGAAGTGACATTATTTGGTATAGTTATGGGGTAGTCTTGGACTATTTTCTTTCTGAAGATTCAGATGAGGTAGGTTTGAAGTCTTTGGAGTTTCTGAGCAGGATGGAGGTTGTCTACTCAAACTTGATTGTTGAATCAAGACTATGAGAGCATGGAAATCTGTTTTTGCAAAGGGAGGAGGTTTTTCTAAGTGGCAGAAGGAAGAGCTGAATTCAACAGTTGGATATCATAATGTTTTGACATCTAGCTTAGCATCAGAAGTTTCAGCTGGTGATATGGCACTTCAGCTTAAGATAGAGGTGATCTACAGTAATGGAATTTATGATTGCCTCAAAAAGATCTATCTCATACAGTGTGCGGGAGCTGTGGTTTGAGAAGATGTTACATGGCTTAGGGAGACTAAGTGTGTTTGCTTTTGAGCAAGTGGAACATGTGACTTGAAGATCAAGTTTCCTTGGTGGATCAAGATATCTTTGTGAGAGTTCTGACAAACGTGAGGATTCATGAATGAGGTGATCAAACTGTGGCATTTGGTTGATCTCAGAAGTGGATTCGAAGAGTCAAGATAATCAGAGTGTGGCAGCTGGTTATTATTGAGGATTGTCTTGGAACAAGTTACTCTTGGGCAGAAGGGTGATGAGTTGAAGACTCAAGGAGATTATTCTTCTTGAAGGTGGATGAGAGTTTAATTCTCTAGTTCTTTGGATTACTATGCAATAGTAAGTCCAGTTGGTGGAGCATATCAAGAATCATGGTGATGATATCTTGGTGTGTGGCAAATGTTCTAACTTGTGTTGGGACACTATCTGGTTGAATATCCTTGGTGAAGGATGATTTTGTTCTGGTTCTGAAGCTTGGTGCATACATTTTTCCTAAGGAGCGTCTACATAATCATATGGGAGAATGATGAAGTAGAAGGTCTGCCTTGGATGAAGAATGTAGAGAAGACTGAAGTAGATTAAGTATTGATTGATTGGAAGTTTGAAGATGAAGAGTATGATAGGGAATGACTACCTTTGGAGAAAGGGACAATGGTACCAAAATGCATGTGCTAAGCAAGTGTGCACAAATGTTCATCTTCATCTAAAGCATTGGTTAACCATGACAGGAGGAGTACCAGTCTATGGATTCTGCAGCAAAGGCACATATATTGGGAAGATTTCATTGTGAATATTTGGTTGAATATAATGTCAAATAACATGTTATGACATTAGGCTGTTGGTTGGCATTGGATGTTATGACAATTGGTTCTAGTCATGTGAATCATGTGTGCACATGCTTCTGAGGAGAAGTCTGAAGACAAGTTTATTGGTTTGGAATGTATAATCTCCTGTGGAAGTCTTGGAGTGATAATGTTGTGAGCAAGTAGACATTGTGTGATAAGATGTCAGAACATGGTACAGGACATGTTTTTTCTTGAGCCAAACAAGGATTTATGTTGGACGGTGGTGTAAGGATAAGGTGAAACACGTGTCTTCGACTATGCATGGAACTGTTTTGGAACAATTTATGGTAAGTATCAGTTAGAGGCAATAAAGGCGGTCAAGACAATTTTGGATGGTAGACATTGAATTTAGATGGAGTTTTTAGTTCCTAAAATAGCGTTTCTATGACCAAGAACTTTGACTATTCAAGGCTCGTTAATTCCAAAGTAACTGGTCAGCTATTTATAGAGGTTATTCTTTGCTCCTTCAGCCAGTGAGTGTTCTTGTTTCATAAGTCTTATGGCGTTTGTTCATTTTTGGTTGAGCACTACTTGGGTCTGGTTCTGTGAGGGCTTTCTTTGCCAATTTGTAGCTAAAAAGGGGGAGAAATGAAAGGGTTTTGCTAAATGGTTTGCGCAGATGCTTTGTTTGGAGTCTGTAGTTTCAGATGTGGTTCAGAGATGTCAAAGAGGTTGTCCTAACCTTAGGGTGGTGTTGAGTCTTTGTGACTTGTGTCCTGAGTTATGAACACAGTTGTGACTTGTGTTCTGAGTTACCTGGGTTGGCAGAATGGCACTTCTTAAGTTTCATCTTATGCCACAGATTAAACCCGGTGTCTGATCAAAGAACGTGTGCAGAATTCTCTTATGCCACCATTGGTCTTTTATGTATAGACAGACATTTCTTTTCTGGAGGAGTCTTCTACATTTGTTCTGGGTGTGTCCTGGAAGGAAAAAGAAATGTGTTGTATTGAGGGGGAGTGGCAGATATCTTCTTCATCATGTGCACCAAATGACTTCTTAGGTCCTAATGTGCTGCCTGAAGTTGCTGTGCTGTGGTGATGTTATGTCAAACATGATGTCTTAACATCGTTCAAAATTTCCCAAGAAGATGATTCTCCATGGTTGCTGTACACAGTAGCTACTGTTGGTTACTGTTAGATTCAGTAGTTGTTGCTGATGACTACTAACAGTAGTTTAGGGTTGTAATTGCTGCTGTAATATGAGTTGTAATGTTTATATATTTGTTTTAGCTAAAATTAGCCAAAGGGGGAGATTGTTAGTTCTTGTGATTGGCTGAAATTTTGGTAAAATAATGTTAATGTCATGGTTGATGTTTCAACATGAGCTTCTAACATTATTGTTATGTTTGGTTAACATTCTGGTCTTGTAAAAATAGTTAAGGTGTTGAAGAGTTAAAGTGCTGAAGAGTGATGTCACATGCGATGTCTTGACATCACTATACCAGAACATTAAAACATCAGGTTGTGATGTTTTTAGGGCTGCGCGTGGTAATGAGATATTCTGCTGAAGAGAATCAGAGATTGCAGGCGAATATCATGGGTTGGATATATTCTGTTGCAATTAGTTATGAAGAAGATTAGTTTGTTGCTAATTTAATGCAAAAAGATATGGAGAAGATTTAATTGAAGATTTGATTGAAGATCTATTTAGTAGCAGAATCTATTGCAGATTTGGTGCAGAAGGTTTGGTGTGAATTGAAGGCCCAAATCCAGTTGGGAAAAGTTATAAATAGAATGCTTGTAATCTAGAATAGGTACGGGTCCAAGATGTAGATCATTAGGGCTTTGTCTAAGTGAACCACTCGGGTTGTGAGATGGTCACTGTGTTATTACTCAGAAACCTGTAGGTAATGAGTTTTGTATTGTTCATGGAGGAAGCTTTGAAGCAACTCCAAGATGTTGTTTTCAGTCAAGAGTCTTGGCTGAGTATAGGCATAGAAGTGTGTCGTCTACTTTTCTGTGATTGAAGAGTTGTTGGAAATCAAGCTGTTGATGCAGTGGTGGAGATAATAACTTCTAGACATCATTACAATGATTGGGAGTGATATGGAGTCTCTTATGTAGGGAGGACTTAGATAGAAGGGTCATTGGGTAGTGATTAAATTAGGTAGATTGTCAACTGGTTTGTTGAGTTTGTAATTTGATACTACTAATAGTGGACTTCCTTCCTGGCTTGGTATGCCCCCAGATGTAGGTTGTTGAACCGAACTGGGTGAACAATCCTTGTGTGCTTCAGTGCTTTTATTGTCTTGTTCATACTGCAGATATTGATGTTGTGACATCACACTTAACATCACATATCTAATACCATAATTTCAAAAAACTTTAGGTCCAGTACCTTACCAAAAACATTGAAAAAAATCGAAAACAACAAAAAAAACTATCTCAACACTCCCAAAGGAGAAACTTTCCCAACCCACAACAGATAAACACCAGAAAGTATTAGAAAAATATGCCATAAAAAGTCAATGGATAACCTTATATACATCGGGTAATTAACAACTTCCCTTTGTATAACCTGACCCCGACCCCCCAATCTCTTAGCATTTGTTAAAGAAAACATTTGCGTGCAAGGTTATTTTTAGATAGCTTCCCTTTCCTTTCCAGCTTCATATGATAAATAAGAAATCAGAGAGTAGCAACCAATTCCAACCATTGCGGTAAGGTGGTCGCATCACCGACAAAAATCGCACGCTGCACGTAGTTCCTCTTATTTTTATGGGAGGAAAGATATGGTGTCTTGTTCAAAGCCCAAGATTGAAGCTAGCAGAGTATTTGTGTCTTGTTTAAAGCCCAAGATTGAAGCTAAAAGAGTATTTGTGTCTTGTTCAAAGCCTAAGATTAAAGCTAAAAGAGTATTTGTGTCTTGTTTAAAGCCCAAGATTGAAGCTAAAAGGGTGATTGAGAGAGAATTTGTCATCTCTAAAGGGAGATATCTCACCTATTCATCACAAAATGTTGGGTAATTGATTATAAGGGAATTACTTTTACTGGGATATGTAGAATCCAACAATTCCATAATTTCCTTTATAAGAGAGATGTCATGAAGGAAGAAAGCTTTAACTCAGTGTAGAGTAATGCCATATTTTCCTTGTGAATCTTTCATGATAAGAGAGGGACATTGGCTTGGATGTATGGAATCCAGAGGCTTGCCACTTACATCAGTTAGATGAAAGATAAAATTTAGCCAGGATAAAGGAGGGACTCCAGCTTGGATTTTGAATCAACAAGTGTGCCACTTACAGCAATTATCTGGAAAAGGTTTTGATTGTTTGTTTTGATATGTGATGTATATAGGAGGTATCCTCCTATAGAGAGAACTCATGGTCTCATCTGAGGGGATGTTAATTTTGGCGTTCCTTGATCAAAGCCCAAGGTTGAAGCTAAAAGAAATTGACTCCACTGAGGAGGGTTTTATCTGTCTTGTACAAAGCCTAAAATTAAGGCTGACTGAGGAGATTCATTATATAAAGCCTAAGAGGAGGCTGACTAGAGAAATCCTTATATGAAGCCTAAGAGGAGGCTATCTCTTGCTGGGGATTTATTGAAATCCAGGAGCAAGTCCAAATTGTATTGGGGAACCCAAGGGGATTTACTCTTGCTGGGAATCAGAGAAGAGTGGAAGTACCAGATGCCATGAGGCTCTGATTCTGTTAGGGATTTGTTGATGGTAAATTGACCCTGGCTGGGGCGTTTTTAAGGTAAAAGTCAAACCTTGTTGGGTATCAGGGGAGTTTAAAGATGAGTTTGAAAACCTATGAGGCCTTCAATTCTGTTAGAGACTTAATGTATTGGTATAATGATCAGGGTTTTTCCTGTGCTTTTAGGAAACTTAAGGGTCTCTGTGTGAGATCCAAGAGGAGATGAGACTTTCCAAGTCTTATTTGAATGAAGCCCAAGAGGAGGCTGAGACTGTCCAAGTCTCTTAAGAAGTGGTAGAATCTAGTGTAGAGAGGGGTCTTTGTATGATGCCCAAGAAGAGGCTGTTGTTTTATAGGATGAAGACCAACCCTAGAATGGTATGATGTTCTGGAATTTTGACTCTCCTGGGGATTGAACTAGTACTAATGACTAAATTCTATCCTATGATTTTAGGAAGCCTTTGGGTCCTTGTACTAAGCCCAAGAGGAGGCTGGGGAACTTCTAAGAAGCTGTTGGTCCTTGTACTAAGCCCAAGAGGAGGCAGGGGATACTTCTAGGAAGCCTGTGGGTCCAAGCCAGAGAAAAGTTCAAGAAAGGTTTCACCGGGAATTAATCCTCTATGGGGAAATGAATTTCTTATATATATATATATATATATATATATATATATATATATATAAGCCCAAGAGAAGGTAGACTGTATAGGGAATTTTCTATGAGGGAACTAGTTTTGACTAAGTTAGAAAGTAACCTCTGTTTTAACCTAAGTGTAGACCTAACTATTGGGGAAACTCTAAACAAATATGCACAAGTATATATACAGATAAATTGACAGGTATATAATCAACTATTAAAAATAAAAGATATTTGGACGTATACAATGAGAGGAGGCCCAAGTGTCTGGTGATCGACTGTATGATTTTAATTGTATGATTAAGGTTTTAAGAAATTGAAGAAAGTTTTGAGAAATTTTTTTAATTTTAATTTGAATTAAAAGAAAAGTTGTTTAAAAGATAAGAGTGTTTGGAGCTTATAACTCAAAGAGAGGCCCAAGTGGTCTAAGAGCAGTTTCACCGGGAATAATGCTCCTCTTAGTACCAGTTTAAAACAGATAGATGATTTTGAAAACAGAGGTATGGGGCTTACAACTCAAGGAGATGCCCATGGAAGTTGTTTTATTGTTTAAAACAAAATTTATGTACAAAAGATTGGGGCTTATACTCAAGGAGAGGCCCATATGATTTATTTTGAAAACAGTGATCGCACTGCGATACCGAAAGACGCTGTGGGACTTATACTACAGCAGAGGCCCAAAATTGTTTTTGTACAAAAAAGGGTTTGGGTCTTACACTCTTTTAGAGGCCTAAAAGTGTTTGTGAAAAAAAAATAATGGGGCTTATACTAAAGGAAAGGCCCAGATGGTTTATTTGAAAAGGCGACGATCGCGCCGCGGTTTTGAAAACCACAGAGGGACTTATACAATGACTGAGGCCCAAAATATTTATTGACACAAAGGGATGGGTCTTACACTCTACAAAGAGGCCCAAAGATTTTATTTTTATACAAGAGTTGGGGCTTACAGCTCAAGTAGATTCCAGATGAAAAAAACAATCGTACCTTTTATTTTGAAAATCATATCGGGACTTATACAATGACTGAAGCCCAAAATGGAATATTTACAAAGGGAATGGGTCTTACACTCTATTAGAGGCCCAAAAGTGTTTCAAATGAAGTTTGAAAAAAATCAAAATTTAAGAAAACCCTAATTTTGATTAAAAAACAATTTTTCAAAGAAAATTAAATAAAAAATGATATAAAATATTAAATATATTCAAAAACAAGTTGTAAACTTTGAAAAATGTTTTGAAAAATCATGTTTAATCACATGAAAACTTGGAACTCATTTGAATTTGAAAAATCAAGGTGGAAATTTCATTTAAAAATGTTTAAAAACAAATAAAATGAAATTATTTACAAAAATTCAAGCTATATTAAATAAATAATATCAATTTGATTTTTTTGTAGAATAAAATATTTTAATATTTTTGTGAATTCTTAAAAATATAACCAATAAAAATGATTAAAAATGAGAAAGAATTAATTTTTGAAATCAATTAATAAAATATCAAAATATTCAAAAATTTGAAAATTTGAAAAAGGCGCCAAGAACACCTTGTGTGGTTCGCGCGAACTCTGTTCTTGCAGATTTGCAAAACCTCACTTTTTTCTCTGATGACTCAATGGTTTTGCATGATTCAAATATCAATCTCACTCGTTTTTGAACAAGGATTCCAATGGTACCAATTAATTGCATTTATATTAAGTGTGGAGTGAAAAATCAAGTGATGAACACATGAACCCTAATTTCTGCAAGAACACTATGAAATCCTATACACGAGAGCTACAAAGCAATTGATTAAGGGGAAACACTCTACATAAGTGCAGAAACATGTTTGTAACTTGAAAACACATTTATGATGCATGGATTATAAAGTTTGAGAGTTCAGGCTTACCTCTTGTAAGAAGAAATCGAATTCTGTGTTGGAGGTGTTACAGATGTTGTTTAACGATTTGGACAGCTTCAATGGACCTAATGTAAGGTGTTTGGAAGCTTGGAATGAATTGAAACAACCTGGAACTTGTTGTGGCACCTCAACTGCAAATAGGCCAAAAATCTTGAGCAAATGGATGGTGACTTAGTGATTCTGGTGTTCCATATGTGTTTTGAGGTTATGGATCACTTATATATAACATATGTGAGGTGTTGGGATGATTGGTTTTGATGGAATTGCTCTCTATTTGAAAATTTGAATGTTACTTGAAAGAGAAGCAAATTCTGGTTTTTGAGAGTGATTTTGAGGAAAACATGTGTTGTTATGCTTTGGTGTACTCAAACTGATAAGAAAGAACCTCTATTTATAGTAGAGCAACTTTGTTTTGGGAGAAATAGTGATTGGAGGCTGGATCACTCCATTATCCATTGAACTTTGTCATGTAGCCAAAGTCTCCTCTAGCCATTGACTTGGGTCAATCTTGCAGGCCTATGGTCTTCTGATGCTTGAGTTCATCTTGACTCATTTGCAATGTTGTGGACTGATACATGCCAGCTCCATGCACCCCTTAAATGCTTCATGACAAAATTGAAAGTTTTGGATTTTGAACTTTGAATGTCACATGCCTAAAGGATGAGGTTTTTGACTTGGTGGCCTTTTGATCAAATTCTTCATCATTCAAATTGATTTTGGACAGAAATGAAACGATGCAAGTGTCCAAAATTGGCTCAAGAAATCGTGGGAACCAAGTTATGTCTTCATGCCTTTGTGTGGGCAGGGTGAAAAATGCCATTTTTGGAGGCTTATAACTCCTTGCTCAAGTTGAACCATGGGAGGCTCTTGTACTTTTTGGAAAGCCCCTATAACATACTTCAACTTTGATGTTTAGCTTTGGTCTTGAATCATCTTGGATCATAGTGAAAAATAACCTCAAATTTGGTGAAAATCCAAACCAGATTCTGTCCAAAATTTCACTAAATGTTGAAAAAGTGCCCATTTTCCATTTTTTGTGATTTTGATCAATCCATAACTCAAAATCCATGAGGATTTGGAATATGTTGTAATTGACAATCTTGAAGTATGTAGTGATAGCTTTCATTTGAGCTTTGGATGGAAGAAAAAGGTTACTTGGATCACAAGTTATGGTCTTGCAAAGTTGGGTAGAAATCACTTTTTTCCATGACTTAGTGAAAATTCAAGTTTCTTATGGTTGCCCCTTTTGCAAGTAACCCCATTTTTCTTGATGGATGATGATCAAAACCATAAGTTAACATTGCTTTTGACTTAGGGAAGCCATGTTTGTCAAGAAATCCAAAAAGTCAAACTTGATTTTTGGGCACAGTTGACTTTTTGTCAGATGAATTTCAAACTTCGTGATCCTCTATGAAATTAAGTTCTTGACCTAATTCAAACCTAATGGATGGATTCCATAGGTGTTTTAGAGTGTCTTGAATCATGTCCCAAGGTTTGGGATGATGTTTTGGTCAAAAGTCAAAGGTATGGTTGACTTTTTCTTAGAAACCCTAGTTTGGGATCCAGATGAATTTGCATCTTTATATTGCTCATGGACCAAGTTCTTTGTGTCCATTTGAACTTGTAAAAGGATCAATATGAGATATTTGAGGTCTTCAAAATATATCTTGAGGTTTTGGCTCATGTATTGCTCCAAAAGTCAACTTAGGGGTGAATTAGGTTAAGAAATCCTAATTCCTTATTTTTGATTAATGCATCCCCTGAGGCTCTTTTGAACTTGTGATTAGGTTCATGAGGTCCATTTGAGCTTCTTGGATCATGCTTTCAAGTATTAGCCCATGCCCATATGAAGATTTCCCTCTGGAGGCCTTGGTCGACCAAAACCCTAATTTGGTGACACTGATGATCTCGAGGCTTGACCAGCTTGAAGTGTTGCATTCTCATGCTTAATTATTGATATGGAGACCTATTGATCCTTCATGGATGTTTGAGAGGCTTTACAAGTTGAGGATCATGTCTGAAATTCTGGTATCAGATATGTTATGTCAAGTGCGATGTCACAACATCAATATCTGTTGTATGAACAAGGCAATAATAGTAATCAGAAAAAGCAGTAAACAACACACAAAATTTGTTCACCCAGTTCGTTCTAACAACCTACATCTGGGGGCATACCAAGACAGGAAGGAAGTCCACCATTAGCAGTATCAAATTACAGACTCAACAAACCAGTTGATAATCCACTAACTTAATCACTACCCAATGACCCTTCTATCTAAGTCCTCCCTAGATAAGAGACTCCATCTCACTCCCAATCATCGCAATGATATCTAGCAGTCAACATCTCAGTCACTGCATCAACAGCTTGATTTCCAAAAACTCTCCAAACACATAGAAGACACACTCCTATAACAATACCTAGACATGACCCTCATGACTAGGAACAATACTTAGAGTTGCTTAACAGCTTCCTCTAAGAATAATGACCATCTCACAATCCGAGTGGTTCACACATACCAACTCTCCTAGAGAGTGGTTCACAAACTCAGCCCTTAGAATTTACATGATGGCTGGCTTCCCTTAAACTAGGTTACAATGCTTCTATTTATAACCTTTTTCCCAACTGGATTTGGGCTTTAAATCTCAGCATATTAACTGCTACAAATCTGCATAAGATTCTGCTACTAAATAGATCTTCAATTAAATCTTCAATCAAATCTTCAATTAAATCTTCATATCTTTTAGCCTTAAAAACAACAACAAGATCTGCTCCAAATCTGATTGCAACTGAATATATCTTTACCAAGATATTCGCCTACAATCTCTCACTCTCTTCAGCAGAATATCTCTCCAATAACAGAAACATGCAACCCTAATAAAACAACTCAGACTGATGTTTTATCAACTGATGTCTTAACATCGGGTTTGACATCAGCACAGAATCTGCAACCGTTTAGAACTTAACACAACCAGAATGTTAGAAACTCCTGTTGAAACATCAACCATGACATCCACATTGTTTTACCAAAATTCCAGCCAACTACAAGAACTAACAATGTCCATTCTTGATTGATCCTTTGTCTGAGTACTCTAAGAGGGCTCAAAACCCTAATTCTTGATTGGAGTGAATGCTCAACAATCTTTGAGAGGATTGATGAGGCATGAAGGTACATCCATATTGTGGTGGTGATTTGCACAATGATGGGAAATCTTGTGGTCAAAATTTAGGGTATTACACTGGCGTTTGGAGATAACTTTTGGTATTGACCATATGGAGGTTTTCTACACTCAGTATTTGGCAAGAGTACCTTCTTCAGGTGGAGCTAGTCTCTCTACCCCCAACGATTCCTCCTACTATGGTATTGAGCATGTCGCACACATTTTTACTACCTTCGCCCTGAGGTGCTTCTATGGCCTTGTGGGGTATGGGGCTTCCAGCGTCGTCTTACCCTCTCGAGTTAGGTTGTCAGACGAATGGGAGGAGTTTCCATTCAGATATTTCTTGAGGTGTCCCTCCTGTATCTGTCTCTCGATTTCTTTTTTGAGTTGAAAATATTCTTTCGTGTGATGTCCCTTGACTCTGTGGAACTTACACCATCTTCCTAGTTCGAAACCCATGATCATTTCCTTGGATGTAGGTGGTGTAGGGATATTATGCAAGTGGAGAAACTCAAGCCATTTCTTCTCCTTACCCGCCATTTTGAATGTATTCTTGTCCTTTATAGGCAAGATATAGTTGCTCTTCCTCTGGTGATATGAGCCTTCATAGTTAGGAACGTGCTCTTTGACATTGCATGCCTTATTTTTAGTGTTGCTCTTCTCTCTTTATGTACCACTCTGCTCGGACGACCACTTCTGCCAATGAAAGCACCGACTTATGGGTGAGGGATTCATTGAAGTGCCTCCCCTTAAGTCTATTATGGAGTACCCCTGCAAATATTTCTTGGTTTAGTGGGATAACCCTAATGATGGCCTCGTTAAAGCAGATGAGGTAGTCCCTCAATGACTGTGCTGGACCCTAGAATATATTAAACAAGCTGGTGGTGGACATCTTCCTGTGGTGACTGGAGGAAATATGGTGTACTAGAATTTTTGCCAATTCTTGATAGGTGTTTATGGAGGTGCGGGGTAAACCCATGTACCATCAAAGGTCGGAATCCTCAAAGGGGCCAGATAACAACCTTCACTTTAGAGAGTCGTGTGATCCTATGATGGCCATATGCATATTGATAGACGCGACATGTTCGTATGGGTCACTGTACTCATCGAACATGGCTATGGAGGGAGGTTTGAAGCCCTTGGGGATAATTGCCTCCCATATCTTATTTGAGAGTGACTAGGGTTCCAAAAGTTTTATCTTCCCCGAGGGGCTGAAATCTTGTTGGCGATGTCTAATGTTGTGTGACATTGTTCTCCAGCATCTGGTTATGGTGGCATAATTCGTCCATGGCGACACACGTCTCCTCCAGGGTGTCAGCATCATCACTATAGCTAGTACCTTCTGGTGTAGGGAATGGAGCTCTCCTGTTAACCATAGCAAAAATTGGCTATGTATAGGGGTGAAAGATAACAACGGGAAAGGTGATGGTGATGAAAGGGCGTGGCCTAGGTTAGTTTTACCAGGCCCCATGGTGGGTGCTACTATATTGGTTAAAAATTACATGTGTGCATGTTCCTCCTGCAATGGCAAGGGGACTCAGATGCCTTAGTAGGTATATTACGTTGTATAGTGGTTATGGTTGCCCACGGTGGCGAAAAGCCCTATATGATGGTGTTTTATGGTGGTTTTAGGAGTCCTGCTCACGAGAGGCGGAAGACTCTATGGATGATCGAAGTGCTTAGGTATAAGCTTCAGTCGGGTGTGATCATATGAGTGATGATATTTCTAAGCTTTATGCTTTAGGGTGTAAGGATTTATATGGCTTAAGATTTGTCTCTCCTCCCTTGGAGGGAGGAATATTTATCGAGATCCTTTGGGCCTAGGGTTTTAGTGATTCCAAGTGGCGGCAACCACTCTCCCACTAATTAGGAAAAGTTATTAACCACGTATCCTTCAGGAGTTATTGGAGGACTCTTGTTCCTTTGACTAACGTCCTTACACGTTACCAGCACCCCCGTGCAAGTTTTCATGTTATTTCCTAGGCAACACAACCCTTGGGCAATGGCGCTCTATTTTAGGACCTTCACAAATATAACACTACAAGTTTCTTTCTCCCAGGAATTTCCAGATGCCCAATCTGATCCAGAGTCATAAGAAAGGGCTATGATTTCCAATCCTACGTGATTGCCACCAAGAGAAGGATGGAGAAAATCAGAGATGACCCCGATGAAGTTTCCACTTCAGAATTGCTCACTAAATCAATAGTATCATCACTCATCCTTACCTAAAACAGGAAATGTTGAAGGAAAAAGCTTGAGTTAGAAGGGCAACAGGTTATGGAATATTGATAAAGTAGAAGGAATGAAAGAAGGCGAAAGCTTTAATGTAAGCACTTGATCGCTTCTCGTGATACTCTTGGGGAAGAAGGAATGGAGACATTTTTCTTACAAAGTAACTGTAAAGCTTGAAAGCTAAAGGTTGCAAAAAAAACTTCCAAATATTCAACTCACTCTACTTATATGCAACAAGAATTGAAAATTCAAGACCCGCTATAGAAATAAATCATAATATCAACAGATAGATTTCTACTCATGGATATATGCAAACTCGAGTGTACTCAAACACTCTAGAAACTGTGACATACCCTAACTGGTCACGTCACTGCATGTGCCAGAAAAGGGTGAAGAAGCATTTAAATGATGGAACCACATTAAAAGTGCATGTTTCCCACTACCTTTTTAAAAGAAAAATGGATCACAGATGTTTCAGCTTCATTTCACATCGGATGATGACATGGAGGAAGATCAATGATACTTAAGGCTTCCCCCCAGGCCCTTCAGTGCCTGGTAAAGCCTTATGGGAAACTGTTATGGACCGGCCAAATGCCCAATCCATATTGAATCCACTCTACTCGACCCAAAGTATAAAAATAGTTCACATGCTAAGAGCAAGGTATAATCTCTGATCTCCACTTTCATTATACTTATCTTAAAAGAGATATCATGCACCATCGTAAAGGATATTAGAGCCACTGTTCAAGATCACCGGATATCTAACTGTCTTAATTTCCGGTTCCTTCATGGAGCTAAAGCCTCCATTTCTGGTTCTTGAACGGAACAAAAGGGATAAAGGAAAGAAGAAGATAATACAAAGTCATATAGGTTGATCCTAACCACTTGGCGGACTCTTGGACCCCAAGATTTCTTCTTGAGAGTTTTCACTATCTTAATAGCTTTAAATAAAATATGCCAATGAACCTCCTTTTACAAGGGTTTGAAGTTTAATTACTAACTTCTAACCAAACAACGAATAGAGTTTAGAGTGAATATCCACTAACCCAAACATTGATTTTTCACGGAATGATCTCAAATCAAGATGGATTTTTATACTAGCTATACTTCAAAATGAGATGGAGTTTTATAATGGACACCCTCTGAACCAAACTGTGGTTTTACATGAACTGACCTCCAAACCGAGATAAAATTTTACCCATGATGATCTCAAACTAGCATAGCTTTTACACTAGATTGAGCTCAGGAACCAAGATGAGATTTTACATGGGTTTTTCTTGAACTGACAGAGCTTTTACATTGTAATGAGATTAGGAACTGTTGTGGAGGTTTTGATGGATGATCTTCACAAACCTAAAGAGAGCTTTTGTTGTTGGAAAAACTCACAAACCAAATGAAGACTTCTTAAGACAATCCCCAAATCAAGCATGATCTTTTACCAGTTTAACTCCTAACTGTCGCGGTGAAGAATCGGAGACCATAGCTATTGATTAGCTAGAGTCACAAAACAAGATGTCACCATTGAACTTTTTTTTTTCCAAGGGAAGGGGAAAAGATCAAATAAACCCAAATATAAATATGCAAAGCATGAAGCAAAGCTAAAATCTAAGCAAATAAGAGATCCAAGGTACGGGGGTTGGTTATACTAAGGGAAGGTACTAGCACCCTAAGCATCTATAGTATCCTATAGGAACCTCTTTAAATATTTGTGTTAGGTTAAAAGTGTTTGCATAAAAAGATTGTGGATATGAGAAAAGACGTGTTTATTTTTATTGTTTTTGTGTTTGATAAGACATGAAGTCTTATGCCTACGTACCAATGAAGGATCAAAACCTCATAGTTAGGGGTACAAATAGAAAAGGGTTTGTTGTGGTTGATTTTAATGGAGAAGAGACAAGTTGCCATCTTAAGGAGAATGCTCAACTAATCCACCACAAACATGTGGAAGATGGATCTTTGCATCACAATGAGAGAAGGGCTCCAACTTGGATATAAAATCAACAAGTATGCCTCATAACTCCCTTAAGTCGAAAAGAATCAACACTATTCTCAACAATGTTATGGGGTAGGATAATTACATCTCAAAAATAGATGACTCATGTCTAATCCTTTTTGAGAAAATGTTTTTTAAAGAGAAAAGCCAAGTGGCAAAAGTCTTGAATGAGTTTTGTGTCTTTTAGTCTTATGAAAAGTTTTTGGCATGTTTAAGATATCTTGAAACATTTATTGAAAGAAATAAAGTTTGAAAATGAAATGACCTAATGTCAAGGTTTTTTATTGAAAGGGGTTCAAGTTAGAAAAAGGGGAACCTAAGGGGTAAACATGAAGCTAAAGATGGGAAAGAATACAAAAAGATATAATGCATATGCATATGACAATAAGTCAACCAATAGTCCCTTCCCTTGGATTTGGTCAGAAGTGTAAGCAACATATGAAATCCACAGACACATGGCAAAACATCATGTAATCATCAAGCATCAATGTATGATCAGTAATGAACAAAAGCATAAAGAAGAAACATCATCATAATTCAGATTCATCAAGGAAAAGCATTAAGAATTAATCAAGGAAAAGCATCAAGAATTAATCAAGGAAAAATATCAAGATTAAAATAGAATCATGCAAAGAGGGAATTATTAATCAAGTTAAATATAAATATTTAATAAGATTAATCAATGATTTAATTAATCAATATTAAATAAAAATATTTAAAGTAATTAACAATTATAACATATTTTTAACATTTTTCAGTATTATACAAATTAAAAATGGAAATTATTAAAACAAATAATTAGAAATATTAATGGGTTTTTCAATAATAAACAAATACAGAAAGAACAATTCTTAAAAAAACAAAACAAATTTTTGTAAGAAGACAAGAGGTGAATGCTGAACTGTGGGTGTGTGAATGTTGTCGATGGCGGAACTCATTGGAAGTGGATGTGAAGTTGTGTATGGAAACTAGGTGATGTATCACATGAAGTTTGGTTGGCAAAAATATGCAGGTTCATGTGGTTTTTTCATGTAGAAGCATGGAAGGGAGTGTTTTGTTGTTGTGGTCTCGTATGTGCGTGTGAAGAGGAAATGTGTATGAAGTTATGTGGGTTTGTAGTGAGAATGAGTTTTTTGTGGAGATGAAGTTTTTGTTGAAATGTTATGGTTGGAAAAGATGAGGTTTTTCAGAATGTATGTGTGAGGCGCGTTTACACGGTGTGTTTTAGTTGGGGTCGTTTTCATGGTAGTTGTTTGAATGGTGAGCAGAGGAGCAAGTGGAGAAGAAGGATGGATGATGTTTATATCAAATATTCAGGCGGTGGCCGTATGAAGGGTTTGATGTGAAGAGTGATATATGGTTTTCCTTAGCTTGTGAGAAGTATAAATAATAAAAAATGAAGAGTCAACCCTCTCTTTTCTTGTTGTCCATACGGTTTTTGGTGGGGGGAGTTATCGAGGAGTATTATGAAGTTTGTTGTGAAGGGATGGTTTTGTTATCTTTCACTTACAACAAGTTTTCTTTTTTTTTATGTTTCAAATGGAGGGATCTCGTTGTGGAAAGAAGGAGATGTTGAGAGTAACGTCCCCTTGCTATCTTGTGTTATGCTTACTAATATGTCATATAATAATACTAGGTTCCAAAACCAAAGAACAAAACAAATTTTCTTTTCAAAACTTAATAACTAAGTGTCACCAAAAATAGATAAAAAAACAATTTTTAATTAATTAAAAAAAAAGAAATGATAAATGAATTAAACATAAAATAAAATATTTAAAATAAACCTAAATTAAAATCTGATTAAAGTAAAACGATTATTAACTAAAAATAAAAAGGAAGCCGGTTAAAAACGAATAAACAATCTGATATCGAAGTTCTCAAAAAAATAAAGTGAATGCACCAAAATGATCAGCGCAAAATAAATGACTCGAAAAAATACAAACGTTTGGTCAAATTTTGAAATAAATTTTCCCGGTTAAAAGGCTCAGACTGATAAAAAATGTGACCGACAAGCAGTCAAAAAATTAAAACGAGCACGCCTGATTAAACTACGTAGAACGTAGATTAATATAACTGGCGTCTGCAAACTTGATTTTGAAACTTTTCGTCCACTTATTTTATGCACAATTGACATTCAGTTTAACCCATTCGTCTGTAAATCCAACAGTTTATTCTGGTTGATAATTTCAGCATTATGCATGTTAGGCTATTCAGATGATGCAAAGAGGGAGAGATCTTAAGGTTAAAAATTAGGGTATGACAGATGCTCCTATTCAATTTCTTCTATCTGGAGATATGAAGATTAAAATCTTCGTCTCGACGTGATCAGAAAGACTTAAATACAAACATGCACAATTTTTGGCCCTAAGATACCACAAAGATGCTTATGATATGATATGAATGTAATACTCTGAGGATTCCTATGGATAATGGCACCACAAAAGATAAACTTTTGGGGAAAAGGTTGCAACTCCACTAGGGGAAAGGATTGACACCATACCAGGGATGAGATCACAACTCAGACAATTGAATAATAATAAGCTTCCACTATCGGGATATGGTTCAACTTCTTCTTTAATCAAATAATCTGATTGAAAAGGGTAATAAAACTCCCCACCATTCTGGTCATAAGTCACAAACGGGTCTCAGTTTCTTCTTTAATCAAGTCTTCCACTTGAAAAGGGTAAAATAAATCTCCCCACAATTCCGGTCATAAGCCACGAACGAGTCTCAGTTTCTTCTTTAATCAAGTCTTCCACTTGAAAAGTGTAAAACGTAAACCTCCCCACGATTCTGGTCATTAGCCACAAACAGGTCTCAGTTTCTTCTTTAATCAAGTCTTCCACTTGAAAAGGGTAAAATAAACCTCCCCATGATTCTGGTCATAAGCCATGAACGAGTCTCAGTTTCTTCTTTAATCAAGTCTTCCACTTGAAAAAGGTAAAATAAACCTCCCCACGATTCTGGTCATAAGCCACGAACGGGTCTCAGTTTCTTCTTTAATCAAGTCTTCCACTTGAAAAGGGTAAAATGTAAACCTCCCCATGATTCTGGTCATAAGCCATGAACGGGTCTCAGTTTCTTCTTTAACCAAGTCTTCCACTTGAAAGGGTAAAAATAAACCTCCCCACGATTCTGGACATAAGCCACGAACGAGTCTCAATTTCTTCTTTGATCAAGTCATTTACTTGAAAAGGGTAAAAATAAACCTCCCCATGATTCTGGACATAAGCCACGAACGGGTCTCAGTTTCCTCTTTAACCAAGTATTCCAACTGGAAAGGGTAATGAAAAAGCTCCTAAACAGGTTGCTACTTGCTAGAAAATATCTTCACCGGGGTTCCTTAAAAGAGATGTGGGCCGGTTAACTTGCAAAAAAAAAATTCTCAAATAAAGAGAAAGATCATCTGTAAGAAATCTTCACCAAACATCTCTAACGGGACCTTTCTGGAGAGATGCCATTTGATGGAATAAATTTGATAACGAACTTACTGGAGAGGATGTTACTAGTTGTAGTTTGAAGTTGCATTGGAGCAGATAAAATTCTTGTAACAAGTTATCTCATATAAAGAGAAAACACTTGTGGAAATCTTCAACAAACTTCTCTGATGAGACTTTTCTGGAGAGATGCCATTTGATGTAAGAAAAATTGATGTGCTGATAACTTTATTGGGGCTAGACAAACTGCTCGAAAAGAAACTGCCATTTGCCATCCAAAAGAAAATCTGGAAATAAAACAAACTTCTCAAATAAAGAGACTGTCACTTGTTGTTAGGTATAAATTCCAAGAGAGTGTTGCAACAACATTGTTGGGGAATAAAGGTTCGTCTTCAATTGGGAATCGTAAAAATAGATTCTTCTTGGGGAGACAAAGTGTTCCAAGGTACAAAATAAATGCACTCTCAATCTAGGTTTTACAGCCTAGAGAGATTCAAAACCAAAATTGTCAGAGACCAGGTTTATTCTAGGAATAAACTGGAGAGAAACAGTCAAACAAGACTCTACCCAATGAGGAATGAACTCATTTGGGGGTTTACCCTATCCAGAAATGGAAAGGAAAACTAAAGCAAAAATCTTCCACGAGGAATAAACTCAGTGGGGAGTTAGAAAGGATACACACTTTCTGCTTAAGGTTGACAACTCTATTGGAGAAAGAAAAAGTATCAACATGGGGATAAACACAACAAAAATGAGTGAAGTAAATAACATCAAGAGATGAGAAATGAACATGAATTAGGCATGTATGTATAAATTAATAAATACATGTTATGTCATTTTTATGCTAACAAAACAAACGAAAATGATAAACTGGAAATGAAATAAACATCACAGTACAACCGAGTACTCGGCTAATCTCAACAAGATGGAACATCACTGGAGATAAATCAAAGGCCACAGATGGAACAAAGTCCTGCTACAAGGCTCAAATCTTTCTAGGGAGAGGAAGATACTTCACTTGTGGATAAACCCAAAAAATTTAATCTTCTAACATCAAAGATCCACTGAGGATAACAACATGAACTCCGTTCCGAGGTAAAGAAAGATCCACTGAGGATAAACTAAATTCAGTGTTCCGCTGGCGAAAAGAATCGCCTTCATCTGGAGAAATTTGAATCCTTTAATCAAAGCTTAGTTGGGGATTCAGGCATAGCACTTTACTAGGGAAAACTAAGTTCAAAATAAATCAATCGGGAAACCCCGAGTCATGCATCCAACATGTAATAGCTACTTGGAGTAAAGACCCATCATTTGGGGATACTTGCAAGGCAGGTCACAAGAACACACTGTTTAAGAGAATGGGTAGTTCTGGATTGATGAACTGCATGGTGATAATCAAAAACGAACAATAGTTCTTGTGAATGGATAAAAATAAAGTTCAATTCTCAAATGCCACATATTACATGGCTTATGAGAAGAAATCATCTCAAGAGGATTTTATAGAAAACTCAACATCCAAGATGCCCCAGTTTCTTCAAACTCTTGGAGAGATTTATCGAATCTCAACGTGACTGCCCCAGATTGACAGTATTCAGCATAACTGGGTCTTTAAACTTGCCCCCTATGGATGATCAGACTGTGAAAGCAACAACTGGGAAAACAACTTGCTACTTTTTAACGAGTATTAAGCTCATCCCTGATGCTCACATGTATCTTTCTTGATATCAAGCATTATTAGCAAGCTAAAAAAGTTAATTTCGAGATTGCTAATGCAACACACATGTTAGTCTTGAAGTCTTTATTGAAAAGATATCGCAATAACCTATGACTATATCACTAGTTAGGATATGACATTAATTATTTTTTACAAAACCAACATAGATTTTGAGCGCAGCTCATAGAAGCCAGGAAATGTTATCTCATTGACTATGCTTTCGAACTAAACCCTGCTTTAATTAGGTCTTTTGAGGATTGTATCGTGGCCTGGTTCACGGTTTTCAAAAAAATTTAAGCTTAAATTTTATTTTTACCCACTCATTCTTTGTGATGTTCTTCGGTCCTACATTCATCCAACTTGACGCGAGCGCTCATCTCTCAAAAGGAGTTTTGATATAGTTAAGAAAACACTGAGGCTTTAGACACAACAATCATTTACCTTTTACTTTTGGTGTCTGATCACACAACTTTGTTCTTTGCTGAGGATTTTTGTTTTGTGATCCTTTTAGTTTCTTAGGCCTTTCATTTTTCCCTAACTTTTGCCTGGACTGAGTCTTTTGGATTTGACCTTGAAGTCCAGCATGATGCCCCAATTTTTCCTAAATCTACTTCATAGGTTTTGACTTAGCGAGCTTTTTATTTTTTTTTTACTTTTAATTTATGAACAAATCGTGCAACTTTAAGTCGTATTGACTTGTTGAAAAGATTGTGATTGTCTCATTCCTTAGCTAGTTGAGGGATAATCATTATTGATTTGACTCCTAGCGTCATAATGTGTGAGGGATAGGTATGGTGGATCCTCGGATCCTCACTCTCTTTTTTGAAAGTCTGGGCGTTCGATCAGCTTAACTGAAGACTACCCTGCCCCAAGTTAAAATTGAGGGTTTTTTGTACAAAAGGAAATTCCTACTTCAAGGCTCAAAGGGGTTAACGAGGGTCTATCTCCCTTATATCTCCGATGTTTGGGGATTTGAAACAATGCTTTACAACATCATTAGGGTTTTATTCAAAATCATACAACCAGAGATTTTGCGTTTTTCACTTTCATCATCCTCCCTCCAATTCTCTACCTAGGCAGGAGATTGGGGTAGCGTTGGCATTATAAAGCAGAAAAATCATTTTATGAGTGAATACGAATGGATTACTTCAAGATAAACATACTCATTGCATTAATCATTCAAAACAAACAAGTTCTTACATGCATAATCAGTGCAGTAACAACCAAGGAAAGTTACATATGAAAAAACAGTAATGGACTAAAGATTTGAAAAGACACATGCCTAAAGAAAATCCTTAAACTCCAGAGCATTCATCAACCATGTTCACAGAGGAACCTGATCCATGCTTGAGCAACAAAGTGACTTGAACCTTGGGATCACCCATTTTAAAGGACAAAATACCCTCTTTGACCAGCTTTTGCACTTCCTTCTTGAGAGCAAAACAATCTTCAATGTCGTTCTCGGGTGCACCTTGATGAAATTCACAAAAAGAACCGGCTTTGAAATACCACATATGACTCTTAGAGATAGTAGGTTGTGCCCTTGTCTTGACCCACCCTTCTGCACTAGGATAAAATACAACTCGACATAAGACACCAGAATAGCGTCAAACTCATCCTTCCTCTGATTAGGCTGATGATGAGAAGAAGGAGGAGAATGGGGTTGACGCTAAGAAGCCACCAAAGCTTTAACCAAAGCAATCAGACGTTCCCTACCGATCTTTAAACTAGTAACCTCTTTGTGGAGTTCACGATTCTCTTGTTCTAGTTGATCCATCTTTCTTTGATGACTATCTCAAGTGTTGTAACGGTGAAACAACTTGACTAACGGAGACAAAATACATGGATAAACGGAATGCAAAAACTCAATGTTGAATGATGCATGATATGCAATGCAAATGAGTTAATTATCATTAGTTTTCAAGGAACTTAATAATCATAAAACTTGCAAACATTATAAAGGGATGATACTTTTGAATAGCTGAAAAAAAACCTCATTTCATTAATAATGGAAAGATTACAATTCGAAGTACAATTTCAAAAGATCCTAAAAATACAAGAGGAAAACAGCTAGATCCTATGGGTCTTATGGAATCCCTTCTGGAGAAGGTCCAACTCCTTGTTGATGCTTCCTCTTCTGCCTCTTCGACTGAACATTTTCAACCACAAGTTTGTTGACAATCTTCTTCCAAGCACAGGAGGTAGGAAGAATATCAGAATACTCATGAACATTAAGAACTGACTGGATGCTAGAGAAAAAAATTAAATTCTCTTGCTCCAGCACCTCACTCAAGTATCTCGATCAAATCATCCTTTTTCTTTAACTATTTCTCCAATCCCATCTTCTTAGCATTTGAAGCATGGTACTTGCTTTCCCAAGTGTCTCTTTCTAGCTTCAACCTTGTCAAAACTTCTTGGAACTCTTCTCTATTCTCAATGGAAATGGTGGATGATGATGATATGACAAATGATATTGAAGCCCTCTCAAGGGGTAGGGCATTTTGAGTTCACAAGCTCTAGCACGCACCCACTGAGTGTAAGACTCGAAGGCAATGCAATTCTTCCTTTCCAACTGATCCTTACCTTTCCTGTGAATATTGCGCCAAGCACGCACAACCTTGTCCTTCAGATCTGAATTTCCTTCTCCAATAAGATAAAAGAAACCTGCGACCAGAATGTTATGAGGATTGTCCTTCATAGGATACCCAAACTGATGCCATGCAAGAATAGGATTGTAGTTAATTCCCCCTTTTATACCAAGAAGAGGTACATTAGGGAATTCCCCACAACTATCGATGATCACTCCAATATCATAAGCTAGATTATACCAAGTAAATTTTGCCTAAGTAATAGACATAAGCCTTTAAGACCACCTAAGCTTATCTGGATTATCCACGAAGAGTCAGGATCGAGGCAAGTGTGACTTAAACCAATTGTATAACAAAGGTGCACAACATGTGACGGCTCCACCACCCTTATAAGGCCTAAGGTGAATAAAATGGTAAGTGTCTCCAAGTAAAATAGGCACTGGATCACCAATCAAGAATATCCGGATGGCATTAACATCAAAAATATTGCCAATGTTTGGGAATAGCACAAGACCATAGATGAGTAATGCAAGGATAGCTTCTAAAGCATCTCTACTATCTTCCAAAACAAAAGTTTTCCCCGTCAAGAATCTGGAAGTCAACCCTTGAATTCCTCCTTTGGAAGTAAGATTAATTTTCACATCAGATGCCTCCAAATGAAGGACTTCTACAATGATTGAAGGTTCAGGAATCTTCTCTAAACCACTAAAAGGTATCTTGTCCGATACTGGAAAAACAACCCAATATGAATACTCCTCAAATGTAGGAACAAGCTGATAATCAGGGAGCATGAAGTAATAATACAAAGGGTCATAAAACTTCACAAGAGTGTCAAGAACTCCATCTTCAATATTGGTCTTAAGAATACCCAAAAGTTTTCCATTACGACCTCTGAAATCCTCAAGAATAGATACCATGGATCCTAACTTTCTCAACTCTGTCAGATCAGGATTCTTGAAGCTATACTTCTTAGTGTTCCTCCTTCCAAAATCCATGATGATGATACCTATGATGTTTACATAGAAAAGACATCTAAGTTCCTTAAAACTAAGCCAAAAGAGTTTTCATGGATGCACGAATGTATATCTATGCAACAATCACAGACAAAGTTACAAACAAGGTTCAAAGGTTTGACGTCACGAGCATGGAGCCATGGGTCTAACCATCCTACAAGGTATGTACTATGGGTTTATTGCACCTGTAGAACAAGGTTCTAAAAGGTTCCTAGAGTCATAAAGTCATCTTTTGGATATTATCGGCTTGTACAACTGCTTGCACAGGCCAATAATATTCCCAAGAGAAACTCGTTTGAATGTAGTATTGCGTATCAACTACCTCGGGTCTACACCTGGATAATCACCGCACTACATCCTAAAAATGCCAAAAGGGGTTATAGGGTTCTAAAGTGAAATTCTGATACCAGATATGTGATGTTACGTGCGATGTCACAACATCAATATCTGCTGTATGAACAAGACACTAAAAGCCTGTAATGTTATGTGTGATGTTACAACAACACACTCTGCAATGGACAATGCAAAACAACAGAAAAGTACACAAAAATTGTTCACCTAGTTCGGTTCAACAACCTACATCTGGGGGCATACCAAGCCAGGAAGGAAGTCCATTATTAGTAGTATCAAATTACAGACTCAACAGACCAGTTGACAATCTACCTAATCTAATCACTACCCAATGACCCTTCTATCTAAGTTCACCCTAGATAAGAGACTCCATCTCACTTCCAATCATCGCAATGATGTCTAGCAGTCAACAACTCCGCCACTGCATCAACAACTTGATTTCCAAAAACTCTCTAAACACATAGAAGACACTCTCCTATGACACATCTTGGAGTTGCTTCAAAGCTTCCTCCAAGGACAATACAAGACTCATTACCTACAGGTTTCTGAGTAAGTACACAGTGACCATCTCACAACCCGAGTGGTTCACTTAGACAAAGCCCTAATGATCTACATCTTGGACCCGTGCCTTTTCTAGGTTACAAGCATCCTATTTATAACTTTTTCCAACTGGATTTGGGCCTTCAAATCACAACAAATCTGCAAAAGATTCTGCTATAAAATAGATCTTCAATTAAATCTTCAATCAGCTCTTCATAATTAACTCTAATTATTCTTCATATCTTTTTGCATTAAATTAGCAACAAACTGATTGCAACAGAATATATCTACCCCATGATTTTCGCCTGCAATCTCTGATTCTCTTCAGTAGAATATCTCATTAACACGCGCAGTCCTAAAAACATCACAACCTGATGTTTTAATGTTCTGGTATAGTGATGTCAAGACATCGCATGTGACATCACTCTTCAGCACTTTAACTCTTCAACACCTTAACTACTTTCACAAAACCAGAATGTTTACCAAACATAACAATAATGTTAGAAGCTCATGTTGAAACATCAACCATGACATTAACATTGTTTTACCAAAATTTCAGCCAATCACAAGAACTAACAATCTCCCCCTTTGGCTAATTTTGGCTAAAACAAATATATAAACATTACAGCTTAAATTACATCAGCAATTACAACCCTATACTATTGATAGAAGTCATGTCAGTAGTCCTCAGTAGCTACTGTGTACAACACCCATGGAGAATCATCTTCTTGGCTAATTTTGAACGATGTTAGGACATCATGTATAACATCACCATAGCACAGCAACTCCAGGCAGCACCTCAGGACCTAAGTAGTAGACAGTCTTGAAGTCATTTGGTGCACATGAGGAAGAAGATATCTGGCACTCCCCCTCAATACAACACATTTCTTTTTCCTTCTAGGACAGACCCAGAACAATTGTAAAACACTCCTCTAGAAAAGAAATGTTTGTCTATACATCAGAGACCAATGGTGACATAAGAGAATTCTGCACACCTTCTTTGATCAGACACCGGGTTTAAACTGTGGCATAAGATGAAACTTAAGAAGTGTCATTCTGCCAACCCAGGTAACTCAGAACACAAGTCACATCTGTGTTCATAACTATGGACACAAGTCACAAAGACTCAACACCAACCTAAGGTTAGGACAACCTCTTTGACATCTCTGAACCACATCTGAAACTGCAGACTCCAGACAAAGCATCTGCGCAAACCACTTTGTAAAACCCTTTCCTTTCTCCCCCTTTTTAGCCACAAATTGGAAAATAAAGCCCTCACAGAACCAGACCCAAGTAGTGCTCACCCAACAACGAACAAACGCCATAAGACTTATGAAACAAGAACACTCATTGGCTGAAGGAGCAAAGACTAACCTCTATAAATAGCTGACCAGTTACTTTGGAATTAAAGAGCCTTGAATAGTCAAAGTTCTTGGTCATAGAAACGCTATTTTAGGAACTAAAAACTCCATCCAAATTCAATGCCTACCATCCAAAACAGTCTTGACCGCCTTTATTGTTTCCTAACTAATCTTTACCATAAATCGTGCCAAAACAGTTCCATGCATAGTCGAAGACACGTGTTCCACCTTATCCCTACACCACCGTCCAAAATAATTCCTTGTCTGGCTCAAGACAAACATGTCCTATACCATGTTCTGACATCGCATCAGACATTGTCTGCTGGCTCACAATATAATCAACCCAAGACACTTCGAAAGATTCCAAAACACAAGCACGACATCTATTGATCAGTACAACTCACAATCCCTTCTAGATTCCTCCAGAAAAATAACTTTTCCCAGATACAACAATTCTGCTCTTCAGCCTCCTCATAAGCACTAGCATACCAGCCTTAGGAACACCCAACCATACTCAGTAGTACATGTCCCATCATGTTGATTGACACCACTCTGCGCACTCTTCACAATAATCTGCACCCTTGCAGTAATAGACCATAGACAACAACCTTAACTCCCCCTGACATAAACACCCAATGCTCCTTATGAAGATGAATACTTGACACCAGATAAAAGCACAATGAAATTGCCACATTCTCAACAATAAGTACTGCCACTTCTTGTATTTGTTGAGCATAATCTCATCATGTTTGTTTCAGATACATGGTATGCCAAGTCCAATATAAACGCCCACTTGATTTGGGATTTCTCACATATTCCATACCAAATGTCTTTAGATTACTTGCAACACACGATAAGGGCTGCCACCACCTTTTACTCGTATTAGAAGAACCCTCCTTATATTCAACCATTCTGATTAGATCATACCACTTCAGACACTAATTCTGCTTCTTCCAACTTCATACGCACAGTCCCAGACCTTCACACCAGACAAAGATGTTGTAACAACATGTAGGATATTAGTATTAGATAACAACTCACATCTTCTGCATCACAACCACCTTCTCACACAATTCAGAAAACTGAATTCCATCCACACATCAGACTGTCACACCCTAATTTTTGACCCTAAGATCCCCACCTTGTTTCTTTCCATAACATATTGGATCATCATTTGTGCATAACTAACCGCTTTATCTAGCTTCGTCTGTTTGTTTTTTAGGACAGGTGTCGCCGCAGAAGGCTCGAGGTCTTGAAGGTTGCGCTGTGTGTGTGTTTGTGGAAGTTCTCTGGTCTTTGCAAGATGTGTGTGGATTCCCGTGAGATTGTGCCCTTCCACTTTCCGGTCCCTAAACCACTACCAAGCCTTTTCCCCCTCTGTCAGCTCCTCAAGATTTAGGAGACGTGTTTGCTCAGTGATGTGATGTTCTTAACTAATGGAAATTCGATTTGAAGGAATTAGAAGGTTGAAACCCAGAATGCAAATTCAAGTCCGTTGTTGCCGCAAGTTTTCAAGATCAAGCCTGAAAGTCCTACATCATCTCCATATGGTTCCAGCATGAAGCTCATGCCCTCTGTTTCAAGAAGAATATTTGTTCCTTGAAGCTATCGAGTATTCTTCAAGCAAGTTTGAAGATCAATGGAAATTAAATATTTTGACCATGGGTAAAAGATTTAGAATCCTCACAAATTCTCAAGACCTGGTTACAAAATTTATTATCTAAGGTTGGATCTACCAAATTCAAGATCTAGATCAATACACAAGTTCATGTTGTATGGCAAGGATTAATCAAGTTACCATGTGCACATTTAGTTTTGGGGTGCATATAGTTATCTTGAAGTGAATACAACCCTTTTTTTTTATGATCAAGAGAGTAATTTTCAGGTTTAATTTTCAAAGCATACAAGATTCTTTGAATTCAATTTATATTAAACTTCTAAACCATAAGAACATGTACCTTCCAAGGTTTATATTTATCATAAAGATTACGAGTTCTCACAAGTCCAAGGTTTAAGAGTTTGAATGCAAGATTGGATTTGGTTTATAAAACAAAGGAAGTTGAAAAGGAATTCATGAAGGGGTATTTCGAATCAAAGATTATTACCAAGAATGACTTCAAGTTCACGTTAACGTAAAACTTTTGAACCACCATTTGAAATCCAAAGTATTCAGGTGAGTTCAATTATGTTTAATTTTCCAAAACAGACCAAGCTCTTCTATGAAGGTCACGTTACAAGTGAAGTTCAAGTTCACTCAAAGGTTTAGCTACAAGGATATATGTCATAGTTGATTCAAATCTACATCCAAGTACAAATAAAAATCAATACCGATCGCTTTTCACACAACATGTAGTTACAAGTTTATATCCTATGACTATCATTCAAACCTAAGACTATTCTTGTTTTAGAGAAAGCCTAATCCTACAGTACTTAGAACTAAAGTGCAATTGTGAAGCTTTTTCACGTATGCCATTTGGGTCCAACCACCAGCGGTCGTCATTTCCGATTTTCCGTAACCCCTCGTTCTTTAGTAGCTGGTCCACGAATTGGGTGTTTTGCCTTCAAATGATGATGCAGTAAAAGTCATAAGCAAGGTTTCTTCGCGACATTCCACGGAAATTGAAACAAGTACTGGCAAGACCTGTCAGCAAGAAGAAACCAAGAACACAAATAACCAATTACTACAAGTACTTCCATTAAAATGTGCCAATGCCTGGGCTAAAGAACAAGAATTTACACATGGATAGTCATTAAGCAGTTATATGCATACCTACAACGAACAATCCTCCATAATTGAAAGATGACGCTAGAGCTCTTCTTGAAATAAACTATGTTGTTCATGTTGAAACTCCATTACCAACCGCGATTCATCACGAGCTCAAGATTGACATATCCAAGAGCCAAACAAATAAGAAAAACAAATATTAGTCACTTCAGACACAAACACTTCAAAAAGAAAGAAAAGGCTGGAACTGAAACATTTTCAGAATGGTTCTCTTTTCAAAACACGATGCAGAACCCCAAGAGAGTGATGTAAAGTGGGCTTCAAGATAGGACGCCTATTTGCTTATAAACGACGATCGAAATCATTGGTTATAAAGTGTGAATTCGTTTGATGAACATGGTAAACCATTTCAAACCTGCCAACTAAATCAATACAGTGAGCCTAATGCCTATATAAGTTCTTGCATATATACAAAGAAGAATGATGGAGCACAATTACCAGCAAGCAAGATAGCTCGTAGTTCGCCAAGAACAATGTGCATGGGATCATCAGGAGCCTGCAAAGTTACCGGCCAAAGGGTTTATGACAGGACAATCGACAAAGGTGGTATTGTTGAAGATCATGAAGTTCTTACCAACGGATATGCAACAAGCTAGATCCGAAAGCACTTGTCAGGGCATACAGCAGACGGCATGGACTTCCTATTATCACAACAGAGAGAAAGGTCAAATTCTATCAAATTCGAGGAATATAAAATTTACGCAATGGTGCAAAGTTCTACATTATTTAAGAACTTAGAGTTCAAACTTTGAAGTCCCTTTCATTTGTGCCACTACACAGCCAAAGCCAACAAATACTCAAAACGAACATGTATTACCGCAACCAAATGCTCAAACAGTACAAGCATGCCACAGTCAAGACACCAAACTTTCGCAAGCCTACTATTCCAAGATGCTGATACAAAATACCACACACCACCTACAAAATAAAGAGCGTTTTAAGTGAAGAGGGCAAATTCTTGAAAATCATTGAACTATGGTAAGAGATAGTGTTGAGAAAGATTAATACCTGAACGATTCACTCAAGAGGATCCAGTTTCATGAAGCATGAGCTCTTGGACTACATTTTCAACAAAAGTCAAGAAGCTCCTCGATCCATGATGATTGTTGTTGGGTCGGATAAACATTGAAGAACCGTGAATACACCTGCAAATCACGTCCAACCGGAATTAGAAACTTCAATATCCTGACCTGTCAATAATCAAAAGCAATCAAGACAAATTCAACTTTCCAAAGCAAACGAGGCATTGTTCAGACAAGGATTGAAGGAGCCTTCCAAAGCCAGACCACATTACTACTTTCCAAACATGTCCAGACATCAATTTTAAAACTTTCCTAAATGGCCTCAGAGAGTTTGAGAATCAGATTTGTTTTCTTCATGTTCAAAAAACGGAATTATGGGCAATATCATAAGAGATACCACCAGCAAAATTTCCAAAAAGCCTTCCAAATTTGAAAACCGAATCATATCAGGCAATACCATTCCCAAACCTTCCAAATTGAGAAATCATAATCAAATTGTACCAAATCACATCAGCAAACAAATCACACTTTATCACACCTTCATTACAACATTTAAAGAAAAAAACTTCCCAAAGAAGTTCATCATTGGCCATGTCTATAAAAGGGACTGAGATGAAGAGAAAAAGGCAACGATACAATTCATACACAAACCCTACCAAATTATCAAAACCAAAAAACATAAGTCAATCACCAACAAAAACACCCTATTCATATCAGTAAACCAGAAAACCGATTCATCAATAAAACCTTACGCAAAACAAATCCAAACTCATCAACCAATTCATCACCTAAACATCAAACCTATTCATCAACATACCAAACCAAATTCATCAGACACCAACCAACTTCGCAAGAACGCTCGATCCAAGAAGAAGAAGAGAATACACCGGAGAATCCATAAACACACACACGGCGGACGCAGACAATACATCGCAACACACACACACAAACAAAGCACGCAAAGAGGTAAAGTTTAGAGAGGATGCATCCCTGAAGTGGTGACCATTGGAGTCGTTCGCGCCTCAACCCTCCATCTCTGGTGACTTTTTCCTTTCCTTTTTCGCTTCTCATCATCGTTAATCATTGTATTTGTAAATCATAAAAAAAAGAATATTAATGGAATGGGGCTGGGAATCATGGGGTGGGGTTGTGTTTGTTTCGTTTTGCTTGATCGGAGAGACGAGAGATCGAGAGATGAGGGGAGAACGACGGCGGTTAGGGTTTCCTCTAACCCCAATTTCATTTTCGGCGAGAGTGAGAGGCGAGAGAAATGAGAGAGACTTTGAGAGCGAGAGCGAGAGAGTGACGATGATGTTCTCGGTTCCTTTTTTCCATTCGTTTTTTTCTTTTTTAATTACAATTAAAGCTTTTCTTATAATTACAATTAAAAAAAACCTTTTATAATCAAAATAAAAAGCCTTTATAATCAAGACTAAGTTTTTTTCATAATTTAATTTTAAAATTGTTTCTTTTATATTTATGACGTAAAACCTTTTCTTTTATAACAATAATAAAACTTTATATATATATATATATATATATATATATATATATATAAGTAAATCTAAAACCTTTTGATCATACAATTAACTTTTTAATTTAAACCTTTCTTCGTAATAATAATTAATCTGATTTTTTTTTATAATAATTAATTTAATTTAGAGTTTTTTTTTATTTTAAGACTAAAAAAAACAAGACTTAGAATTCTAATAACTTTAAACCTCTAACTGTTAAAACTTTTAACTAAATATAATAAAAATAAAATAAGTCAAAAATCAACTTTTCTTAATAAATCGTCCCCGATTAGAAACCTCTCGCTTAGTCATAAGTTCGTGAGAGTCCGATTGTTTTGCGTTATCTGTTTGATTGTGGTTTTTCTTATCTGATTTATGTTTCTGTCTCAAACCCTTTCAAAATATAAAACTCTCGATCCAACGTCGAGCCCATTTTCTACCCATGTAAGTCGATCGCCTTAGGGCATCACATTCGACCTACCGGTCACTGGACACAAGTCTAGCATCACTTTGCTAGCACCCTCGCCTAAATAACAATAATTTAACCGCATAAAATATCCAAGGGAAAATCCCATGCATGATAACCATGTTATTGTGCATGGTACATATCATTTGCATCATAATCGACAAACTTAAGATAAAACAATTAGATAACATAGGATAGATTTCCTAGGTTAGTCCCCCCTTAACTTTGATTCTTAATCAAACTTTAGCCCACCTAATTCCCCACACAAGGGAATTAGATGTTAATCATCTCAAAGAAAGGGACATACAATCCCATACCCCACAAAAATTCAAACATTTTCAAAAGTGTGGTGGTCTTTCTTGAGATGATGACTCATCTTCATCACCTACCCTTAAACCCTTAGCAAACAAAAAAAAAACAAATAAAATAAAATCAAGAGGTTCCTGTAGAGTACTACAGATATCTAGGATGCTAACACCTTCCCTAGGTATAACCAACCCCCGAACTTAGAATCTTAGTGCATTTGCATTGCATTGTGGGTATTCAGTCTTTCTCCCTTCCCTTGGATAAAATCAAAGACGGTGGTGACATTAAAAAAATGCGATCCTAGTTAACAAATAGCTATAGTATCCAATTTTCACCGCGACAGAAATGGCGACTTCACTGGGGACTCTCATAAGAGGGTTCCCCCTAACTTGTTTCTTTTATGTTATTTGTTTATACTTATCTGTATACTTGTCTATCTGTTTTCCTGGTTTTTCTGTATGCAGGGTTATCTTTAAGTGGTGAGATAAGTCCTAACCCGGACTTGAGAGCACATATAAGATAGGATCGTGGGTATAATCGAGGAGATTTCGAGGGAGTAATTCCAAAGAAGTCGATTTGATTCCACACTCAGTTGAGGCCCTCTCGAAGGTGGTATTTGTTGGACGAGCTATCATGAATACATTACTACTTTCGACCTAGGAGCCCGGGATATTAAGAACCGTAGTCACCTTTAACCCGACTTGGCCTTTTAGGATGTAGTGCGATGACTATGAGGGAGTAATTCCAAAATGGTTGATACGCGATACTACACTCAGACGAGATTCTCTTGAGAATATTATCGACTACCAAGTAATTGGGAAATCGATAATATCCGAAAGACGGGTTGTAGACTCTGGGAACTTTGTAGAACCCGTTCGGCAGGTACAAATGAATCCTTAGTCCACACATATTGGGATGGGTAGATCTTGACTCCATGCTGCGACCTTTCAAACCTAGGACTCTTGCTTGTTTGTTTGCTTATGTGTGCTTTGTGCTCTGTTGTTTTGTCTGTGTGTTTGCATCCCTGCATTCATTAGCATCGTGTCATAAAGATTCATGGAACTTAGTCTTGTTTATAAATATCATAAGGATATCATGGACTCTAAGAAAAAAAACTTTGAAGTACCTTTACAAGAGTCATAACCTGGACGATCTAAGGGGACTGGAGACCTTGCTGACAAATAAAGAAAGGTTCAAGACCAGATATGGGAAGTTATTATTCTACCATTGTTTCCTTGATTACCAATTGGTACCTATCCTTGAAGAATTTCCTCAGCTGATGGAGTTACTAATTTAAGACAAAAAATCATTTCCTATCTCCGTTGAATATTCAAGCTGAGAAAGAGGGTTTATTAGAAAAGAGTTTTTTTTCTGTTGCAATAAACGAAAGCTCAAGACATCTTATCCCATCAGTCAACACTTCGTCGACAAGGTTATTTTAGAAGAAGCTCAGTTGGAAGAAAGTCAAGGACTCAAAGAAGACCGTTGGAAGAGTCTCCTTAGATTTATCATTATTAGCTTTTATTTAGTTTTACGTTATGACTGTTGTAAGGCATACCGATGCACTATATATAAATTTGTTTTAATATTCCGGATATTGATGGTCGTAACCGTTTTTAATGTTTTTGTTTAAACCGAGTCTCTTGATATTCTATGATGATCATAAATAGTTGAGTTCCATGAATCTTGTTGCATAGCATTCGCATTTGCATTTGCATTCCTTTGCATTCCAGGTTCTTATCCGCGTCTCCTTTCAGAAGACAAGCTGAGTCATCGGTACAATACTCGAGCCAGTCGTAAGATAAGAATGGATCAACTTGAGCAGGAAAACAGAGCACTTCGGGAAGAGAATTCAACATTGAAGGAAAGTCTAGAGAAGATCAATGGGATGATGGAAGCTTTGATGGCTGCTCAGAATCAGCCATCACACGGTACGACATCACACAACACTGTTATCTCTGAGATAATATCAGCACCGATTCCAGTGGTGCCCACTACAAATGAGGTTCAGTATTTATGCCCCTGGTTACCCGTGGGGCATGCCTCCTAACTTTACTTCAGCTGGATACCACCCACCGGTTTCTCAAGTTATTGCCATAACTGCTGTAATGACTGTGCCACCACCCGTGGTAAATACTAATCCTTTTCATCTGGAAGAACCTGTGTTTCATGCCGCTCCCAGTGAGAGTGTTGGAATGGAAGAACGAATGGATAATTTCCAGGACCAGTTTTTAGAAATGAAGAAAGAAATCAAGGCCCTTCGTGGGAAAGAGCTGTTTGGGAAGAGTACCTCTGAGCTATGCTTGGTTCCTAATGTTAAGGTTCCTCTAAAGTTCAAACTCCCTGATTTGGAGAAGTATAAAGGAAATTCTTGCCCACATAGTCACATAGTTATGTATGCCCAGAAAATGTCTATTCATAAGGATAATGATCCCCTATTGATACATTATTTCCAAGATAGTTTGACTGGTGCAGCCCTCAAGTGGTACATGGGGCTAGATAGTTCAAAGGTCCGCAGTTTTAATGACCTCTGTGAGCTTTTTATCAAGCAATATAAATATAATGTCGACATGGCACCAGATAGAGACCAGTTGAGAGCCATGGCCCAGAAGGAAAGAGAAAACTTTAAAGAGTACGCCCAGCATTGGCGTGAATTAGCTGCTCAAGTTACGCCACCTCTGGAGGAGAAGGAGATGACTAGAATTTTCATGAAAACACTGAGCCCATTTTTCTATGAGAGAATGGTAGCAAGCGCCCCAAGTGATTTCACCGAGATGGTGAATATGGGGATGCGCTTAGAAGAGGGCGTCCGCGAAGGAAGACTAGCTAAGGAAGGGAATACTTCCAACAATGTCAAAAAGTATGGAAGTAATTTTGGAAAGAAAAAGGAACAAGAAGTTAGTGTTGTGCATCAAGGACTATCAAAAGGAAGGTATCATCCACGCCCATACGTTGCTGCTGTAACCCCAATTAGGAATGTTCCAGCTTACAAACCACAGTTTGCGCAACCACCTCAAACTCCACCTGCTTCACCACAACAGCAGTATCATCAACAAAATCAGCAACCTCCTCAAAAAGCCCAACAATCGTTCAACAACCCAAGTCGTGCACTGAGGAAAACAAACTTTGACCCGATTCCTATGTCATATGTAGAACTTTTTCCAGTATTGTTACGCAAGGGCCATATCCATACTAAGTCCCCACCAGCGGTGCCTAAGAACCCTCCTTTCTGGTACAGAACTGACTTATTCTGCCCTTATCATCAAGGGGCGCCAGGTCATAATATCAAAAGTTGTTATGGGATAAAAGCCGACGTTCAGAGATTGGTTGAAAGTGGAATCCTAACTTTCAAAGATTCAAACCCAAATGTGCAAAATAACCCTCTACCACAACATGGGGAGTCAATGTGAACATGATACAAGAATGTCCTGCAGGTGAAGACTAGAGAAGGTCCAAGCCAGCGAAATCAAGAGAAGAGCATGTTCCCGAGTTCATCAGGCTGTTTATTTACTTGCTTGCACTTATGACTATTTCTTTGACGGTAAAAGTTTGGTTTGCATGCAAGAACTTGTTATTTTGAATAATTAATGCAATAAACATGTTTGTCTTGAAGAAATCCATTCGTTTCACTCATTTTAAATGATTTTTCTATTTTATAATGCCAATGCTGCCCAATTTCTTGCCTTGACAGAGAATTGAATGGAGGATGATGAAATCAAACGCAAGATCTCTTGTTGTATGCTTTTGAATAAAACTCTGCTAGTGATATAAGGCATTGTTTCAAGATCCTAAACACCGGAGATATAAGGGAGATAGACCCTCGTTAACCCTTCTTGAGCCTTTGAAGTAGGAGTTTTCTTCTTCCGAACCAGAAAACCCTCATTCTTAATCTGGGGCAGGGTAAAAAAAATGGAGTAAAATATCACGAAGATTGGGTGGGCATAAACAAACTTTGAGCCTTATATCCTTTGTTTCTTAAACCGTGAACCAAACCACGATACAACCCTCAAAAGACCTAATTGAAGCAGAGTTTATTTCAAAGGCATACTCATGGAGGTATCGTTTCCTGACTCCTGTGAGCTATGCTAAAAAATTTGCGTTGGCATTATAAAATCGGCAATTCAACCGCCAAAATATTTTATAAAAACTTCAAGACAAACATATGTTGCATTAGCAATTTCAGAATTAACATTTTCTACTTGCTAACATTGCTTGACATTATAGAAATTAACATACGTGTGGCAACGATGAGTTGAAATTTAGTATTATTTCAAAGGGTGACCATACCCAGGGGCACGATACCTGAAGACCCTGCTGAGCAGGGGCAAGTTGTTTCCCATATGTTTTTTTTCACCGTCCGACCTCAAGGAACAAAGAATTTGAAGTTACAAAACACAGTCAATCTGGGCCAGTTACGTCGAGATTCGCGAACCTCTCCAAGAGTTTGAAAACTTTGGAGCAGTTGGACGCCATTTTTTCTGTAAAATCCTCTTGGAATGACTTTTTCTCGTAAACCATGTGATCTGGGGCATTTGAGAATCGAAGATTACTTTTCATCCATTCACAACAATTATTGTTCAAAATGACGACTACTATGCAGGTTATCGATATAGAGTTACATCAGTCTCACGACTTTATTCATCCATGTCTCAAGGAGTTTCTATCCCGAGTAATGTAGCAACTCCCCATTAAGTTTCTACTTCAGGTAGTCACGACTATTCCCCGGTAAATCTTCATTTCAAGAAGTCATGGCATGTTGATGCAAGATTCCTCCAGTCGACAACCTAAGGATCCTCAGTGATTTTCTTTGGTTTCAACCCTCCCCAGCGAAGCGAGTGTTTATTTCACTCCTCAATGGATTTTCTCACTATTGCAATATTCTCCAGTGAAGGAAGATGTTTGTTTCATCCCCTCGAAGTTTTATCTCGGATATCTTCAAGCTTCCCCGGTGAAGTGGATAGTTATTTTATCCAGTCACAACTTTCATTCAGATTGCTTCAGTTCGCAGTGGATATTTATTTTATCCCCCATGAAGTCTTTTCGATCATTGAGTTTGATTTGTTTCCAGTGAATCTTTCTCATCCCCAACAGAAGCACAAGGTTTATCTTGACAATCCTAAGTGAAGTTACGATGTTCATCAAGTGAAGTGCTCTATTTTCCCTAGAGAAGTCTGAAACTTTGAAGCAGGACATGTTTCCATATATGGCTTTCCATTCATCCCCAGTGATGCTTCTTATTGCAAAGATCGGCCGAGTATCCGTATCGAGATGCTTGTTTTCATCTCCAGTTTGTTTCTCCTTGTCGTTGTTTTGTCAGCATAGCATGGTATTCTTTCATGTAGATTCATGGCATGTGCGCATTTTTGCATCTTGCATTCTTGTGTTTGTTTGTTTGATCTTTCACTTTGGCCGTGTTTATCCCCAAGTGATCTGGGTTTGTCTGCTCCCTCCAAGTATAGTCGTCAGCCCTAGGCAGAAAAAGAACATACTTTCTAATTCCCCACTGAGCTCGATTCTCGTGGAAGATGGTTGCTTTAGTTCTCTTTTCCATTTTTGGATAAAGATAAAACCCCAGTTGAGTTCATTCCTCACTGGATGGAGTCGTGTTTGACCGTTCCTCTCCAGTTACTTCCTGGATTGAACTTTGGTCCCTGACAATCACAATTTTGGATATCCCTAGGCTGTTGAACCTAGATCAGGCGTGCACTTATTTTGCACTTTGTCTCCCCAAGAAGAGTTTACTTGAAGATCTCTATGGAATACAAAAGTTATTTCTCCAGCAGTTATTACTACATTTCCTCGGAATGTATGCCATACATCAAGTAGCAGCTCTTTATGTGAGCAGTTTGGTTATCGAGATTTCTACGACAAACGATAGTCTCCTCAAGACATTTTGGCTATCCCCGGTGAAGTTGTCAAGGTTATCAACTATTCTCCATCAGATGTTATCTCTTCGGAAATCTGTCAGAGAAATTCATTGAAGACATTACAATTATTCTCTTTATTTGAGAATCCCTATCACAAGAATCTTACTAGCTTCGACACTGTTTTCAGCTACGGTGATTTTACTTCCCAGTGGCATTCTCCTCAGTGAGCCCACGATTTAATTTGCTTCCGTCAAATGGTCTCTCTTCGAGAAGTTTGATGAAGACTCAGATGATCTTTCTCTTTATTTGAGAAGACATATTCTACAAGTCAACCGGCCCGTATCTCTTATGAAGATCCCCGCTGAAACTCCCAAATCTCCAACAAGTTATGGATTCTAGCTGAAGTCACAAGATCTCTAGTGAAATCCCAATCCCTATGAAGGAGGAGTTCAAGATTTTTGCTCGAGGCAGACAACTTCGTAGCGTTTTACTTCAAGATTGTGCAGGAGGCAAACAGCCTCGTAGCAGTTTATTTCAAGATGTATTCGAGGCAGACAACCTCGTAGTATTCAATTTCAGACTTTGTTCGAGACAGACAATCTCGCAACACCTATTTCAGACTTTGTTCGAGACAGACAATCTTGCAACACTTATTTCCAGACTTTGTTCGAGACAGACAATCTCGCAACACTTATTTCAAGACTTTGTTCGAGACAGACAATCTCGCATCATTCATTTCAAGCTTTGTTCGAGGCAGACAACCTCGTAGTATTCAATTTCAGACTTTGTTCGAGACAGACAATCTGGCAACACTTATTTCCAGACTTTGTTCGAGGCAGACAATCTCGCAACACTTGTTTCAAGATTTTGGTTCGAGGCAGACAACCTCATAGCATTCAATTTCAAGACTTTGTTCGAGGTAGACAACCTCATAGCATTCGATTTCAGATTTTTGGCTCGAGGCAGACAACCTTGTAGTAGTCAATTTCAAACTTTGTTGTTTGAGGCAGAAAACCTCGTAGTATTCAATTTCAAACTTTGTTGTTCGAGGAAGACAACCTCGTAGCTTTCATTCGAGATTTTGGTTCGAGGCAGGCGACCTCATAACGTGTGTCCCAAGATTTTACTCGAGGCAGACAATCTCATAGCATTTTATTTCAAGACATTGCAACATCCAGTCAAATAAGAAATGTAACCATACCGAGAAGTGTGTTTTATTTGTCATCTTTGCAATATACACTTCTGTTTCACTGGAAAACACCCAACTGTTCAAAGTACCTTGTGATTGTCAGATTGGTAGTCTCCTTCCCCAGTGGAGTTAGATCCTTCCCCGTGGAGTCTTGTCTCGATGAGTCGTCCTCGTCGGGTCTTTCTTTTTGTGTTTTAACATCAGTTATCCCCTGTGACGTTACCCCTCACAGATTCCTTGTCTTGCATAGCATATCATATCATGTGCATTTGGCGGCATCTTAGGGCCAAAAATTTTGTGCATGTTTGTATTTAAGTCTCTCCTATCTCGTCGAGACGAAGATTTCGATCTCCATATCTCCGAATAGGAGAAACTTAAATAGGGGCATCTGTCGCACCCTAATTTTTTACCCTAAGATCCCCACCTTGTTTCTTTGCATAACATATTGGATCATCATTCGTGCATAACTAACCGCTTTATCTAGCTTCGTCTGTTTGTTTTTTAGAACAGGTGTCGCCGCTGAAGGCTCGAGGTCTTGAAGGTTGCGTTGTGTGTGTGTTTGTGGAAGTTCTCTGGTCTTTGCAAGATGTGTGTGGATTCCCGTGAGATTGTGCCCTTCCACTTTCCGGTCCCTAAACCACTACCAAGCCTTTTCCCCCTCTGTCAGCTCCTCAAGATTTAGGATACGTGTTTGCTCAGTGATGTGATGTTCTTAACTAATGGAAATTCAATTTGAAGGAATTAGAAGGTTGAAACCCAGAATGCAAATTCAAGTCCGTTGTTGCCTCAAGTTTTCAAGATCAAGCCTGAAAGTCCTACATCATCTCCATATGGTTCCAGCATGAAGCTCATGCCCTCTGTTTCAAGAAGAATATATGTTTCTTAAAGCTATCGAGTATTCTTCAAGCAAGTTTGAAGATCAATGGAAATTAAATATTTTGACCATGGGTAAAAGATTTAGAATCCTCACAAATTCTCAAGACCCGGTTACAAAACTCATTATCCAAGGTTGGATCTACCAAATTCAAGATCTAGATCAATACACAAGTTCATGTTGTATGGCAAGGATTAATCAAGTTACCATGTGCACATTTGGTTTTGGGGTGCATATAGTTATCTTGAAGTGAATACAACCCTTTTTTTTTTGTGATCAAGAGAGTAATTTTCAGGTTTAATTTTCAAAGCATACAAGATTCATTGAATTCAATTTATATTAAACTTCTAAACCATAAGAACATGTACCTTCCAAGGTTTATATTTATCATAAAGATTACGAGTTCTCACAAGTCCAAGGTTTAAGAGTTTGAATGCAAGATTGGATTTGGTTTATAAAACAAAGGAAGTTGAAAAGGAATTCATGAAGGGGTGTTTCGAATCAAAGATTATTACCAAGAATGACTTCAAGTTCACGTTAAGGTAAAACTTTTGAACCACCATTTGAAATCCAAAGTATTTAGGTGAGTTCAATTATGTTTAATTTTCCAAAACAGGCCAAGCTCTTCTATGAAGTGTCGCTCCCAGGATTTTCATCCAGGTACAAACGCGAGAGTGGCGCGGAAAAACAGAGCCGCCAGCCGTGTAAATTTATCCCAAGAGAGGGAAAGGGAACACCGCATAAACCTTAGGAAGAGGGAAAGGAATGGTCATCGCAACCATAACCTGGGTTCGGGAGTCGGTTACGCGAGGGGAAGGTGCTAGCACCCCACGCGTCCATCGTACTCGATGGGATCCACGCTTGTTGTCTAATCTAAGGGTGAGTTATACTATCATCTAGGGCTGTGCTAAAACGGAGAGGGGAAGACAAAGACCGACTCGGTAGGACGTCGACGTCCTAGGCCTACGTACCCCCTTTGTGCAATGGGGAATTCAGAGTCAACGTAGTTCGGACCAAGTTCTTTTTGTGTTTTTTATGAGCGACGTTAAGTTCGCGTCCGGCAGTTAGGGTCGATGCCTGTTTGCGACTCAGACGGAAGGTAACGTGCCCTTTTTGAAAATAGCCTTTAAGTTGAAGGTCCCGAAGGACAAAAAGTTTGAAGTTGGTTTGTGTTTTTTAGGACAGAAGTGGCTTAAGTTAGTTCCTAAGCTGCATTGCACCAAAGTCTAGGGCACAGGGGCGAATACTTAACGCATCGTCCCAAGACAGGACGCTCGCTAAGCACTCTAGAAAGATGAGAGGAAGCCCCTCATTTCTCATTCCCCATACTTAAGGCTCGTGTGCAATACACCTTATTATTATTAAGTGTTTTAAAGAAATTTGAGATGAGAAGAGAGAAGACACAAGGTAACTCTAAGGGAAACTAATTGTCCTAATGTTATCATGCATGGGTGACCTACGGTTAGTGAGGCTCAAAGACAACCTAATCCCTAAAGGAAGAAGAGAGGAGGTAAAAGGGTAAGGGTAACCATGGATACTTATCCATACCCCTAAGGGACTTACCTTGATCCTGCATAAAAGGTTAGTGAGAAACAGACGTGAATAAGAGAAATGAGGTGAATGACAATCAAGCAATGACAAACAATAATGAGAATAATCCACACATGAATCAAAGAAACAAAGAACAGCCCCAAAGCCATTGGCACAAATGCCTTTTCAAACAGATAACCATATAAGGCCAAAGATGCGCCTGCAAGAAAATCTTAAGTGAAAATAACTCCGATAATTAGAAAAAACGATTCCTAAAATTCCCAAATTAATCGTTAAGGTTCCTCAACCAGAGGAGAACAACATATAAAAAAATCCCTGCAAAAATCCCAAAGTGTTAGCCATTCAAATGATCACGCAAATTCAAGTAAGGGATAAGTTTCAATTATGCCAAAGAGAAGGACCCAAATGCAATGTGAAATAAATTTAAAAATGCAAGAAAAATAGCTTTATGCAATTTAACATGTTAGTGAACAAATGCAAAAAGAACGGATTTAAAATGTTTTATGATTGCAGAAAAATAAAATAACGAAATTTGAGTATGCATGAGATGTGTAATGCAAAAAGAAATTGAATTAAACAATTAATTTAAATGATAAAAATAAAATAAAAATGAAAAATAAAATTTTTGAAAATTTTATGAAATAATGAAAATGATGCATGGATTTATTAGAATTTTTTTTATGCAAGAAGGTATTTTTTAAAAAATAAAAATGAAATGTAATAATTGAAATAGAATAAAATGAAATAAAGTGTAGGGGGGGTGCAGATAGTAAATGGAATGAGTTGAGATTGTTAACGGGCCAAAGGGTGGGGTGTGGATATCAGAGGCCCGGTCCAATAATTCATCAGAAAATAGCCAAAAATAAAAAAATGGTGCACCGTGTTCCACCACGTGCAAGGCGCGTGCGATCATTAATTCGATGTCACCATCCTGGCAGCTTGATCAGTCAACACAAAAAAATACACTTGATTAATGGCCATGATTAGAGGACTCACCATAATAAACATGGAATCACACACACACACGATTATTAAATGAAAATCAGAAAAAAAAAAAAAATAACACACGTGGAAACACACGGGCCGTACGATGGAAGCCATCGATGGCTGGAACTTCATCTTCCTCGCGAAACCCTAGCTGGCCGGAAAACTTCTCAGGTCGCCGGAGCCCTAGCTCCGGCCGCCTGTCACCACCACCTGCAACCTACAAGATACCCAGAAACCACCAAACCGCACACCATTTTGTCCAGATTTTTACGAGGATCATGAATATCCTATTGTTTTTCACCAAAGATCAACTTACAAGGAAATTCGCAAGAAAGAAAAAGTGGGTCCAAAACTTTGAATCAACACAACAAGCAGTATGCACGTCCAAAATCAAAACCAAATATATCATGATGATCAGCAGGCATAGCACGTCATTATACACATCAAAAAGAGAGGTTTTGTGACCACACAAAAAACGACAAACCTGAGATGGCACGGCCTTTGTTCCTGCTTTTAGCTCCAAGCGACGGTTGGTTTTCGTCCCAGAGATCCCTAGGGTCGAGTTTGTGGAAGAATTTTGTGATGATACCTCCTGAGTCTTGAGCTTTGATGAAGAATCCTCCTTTAGGTTTTTCTTGAGGTCTCCTCTAATTTCATGTGCATGCCCCTCAACCCTAACATGAATTGGCTTATAAAGACTAGGGTTTTCTTCTGATCATGAGTTGGGCTTGGGTAATTCCAAGTTTAATTATTTTTTGAATTATTTCATTTATTATTGAATTTTAACTAAATAATTCCAATAAAAATAAAATAAAATGAGGAAAAACAAAATTTATGCTCTTTGGGTCGTGCATGGCTTTATTTTTATGTTTGGTTTAAGAAACTTATGGCCCATTTGTCAAAATTTGGATTTTAGGCATAGTTTGCTTTGTGCACCTCCTCAAAATTGCCCAACTTTGACTAAGCGTAACTCCTTCAATTTTTAGCTCCTCAATGAAAATTAATACATTTTAGAAACCTCAAGATGTCCTCTAACCAACCCTTTTGGTTCCATGTCAATTTGATCTTCCATGTTCAAGTTATGAGCTTTTGAATAAGGTTGACTTTTGTTGACTTTCAAAATGACCTATAATGTCTTGGCTCATATCTCCCAAATGAAGCATTTCTGGACTTAGCTTGTGAGACACAAAGTTGTAGGGAATTAAATTTCCTTCAATATGGGCTTTGGTTGAGGATTTTTTGATGAAGTATGTGGAAGTTAGGCCTGGTCAAAGTACAGTTGACTTTTCCTACAAAAACCCTAATTTAGTAACTCCTGATTCTTGATGATTCTGAGGTTTCCCTGATGAATCATGATCGACCCTTGATCAAATGATGAATTTCACCCCATAATCTTGATGTTGACCAAAAATCTTGAGGTTTGACTTTGTGTTGACCACAGTTGACTTTTTGACCAAGTTAACTGATTTTCGATCCATTGGCCAATTGAACTTCTCCTGAATCAAACTGATGGCCAATATTCCACTCCTAGGTACTCAGGGACCCAAGGACAACCATGGAATCAAGTCTTGCCCAAAAAATCAGAAATAAACTGACTTTATAGCAAACCCTAGTTTGTGGCACCCTCAGTCTAGGAGGAAATAACACAGTTTCCAAATCCAAATTCCTCTGAATATGATGTGTATCCTCTTCAACAAAGATAAGATATGCCATTTGTTGATGATAAAAACCCAAAGAGCTTGCCCATTGGAGCAATAAACCCAAGAATCTCAAAACCCTAATTCATGCACTGGTTAGGAGGGAGTAATCCACTTGAGATCCCTTGCCACCTGTGAACCCTTGATGATGTGATGGACCAGATATGACCTTCCTGGATTGCCTCAGGCACCTTGACCCCATGCTAATGATATGCATACATGATAATGAAATGAAACATAAGCCAGTTAGTAAAAAGTAAGGAGGGCAAATTTTGGGGTGCAACAGCTGCCCCTATTCAATCAACTTGGTCCTGAGTGGTATGATAGCAACGGCTCTCGGACATTCCAGGATACACGGGGATTGAATACTGAAAGAACCCCTGAAATTTGCTAGTGATGAGAACAACGAGATGGAGCGTGCTAGAAAAAGGGAATATGACCTCAATCATGTCCATAAGAAAACGAATACGACCTCAATCGCCCGCAAAGGAAGACTGGCCTCAATCACTCCCACAAATAAAATACGAATACGACCTCAATCCCACCCACAAAACGAATACAACCTCAATTATACCCGCAAAGGAAGACTGACCTCAATCACTCCTACAAATAAAATACGAATACGACCTCAATCGCACCCACAAAACGAATACAACCTCAATTATACCCGCAAAGGAAGACTGACCTCAATCACTCCCACAAATAAAATACGAATACGACCACAATCGCACCCACAAAACGAATACAACCTCAATTATACCCGCAACGGAAGACTGACCTCAATCACTCCCACAAATAAAATACGAATACGACCTCAATCGCTCCCACAAAACGAATACAACCTCAATTATACCCGCAAAGGAAGACTGACCTCAATCATTCCCACAAATAAAATACAAATACGACCACAATCGCACCCACAAAACGAATACAACCTCAATTATACTCGCAAAGGAAGATTGACCTCAATCACTCCCACAAATAAAATAAGAATATGACCTCAATCGCGCCCACAAAACGAATACAACCTCAATTATACCCGCAAAGAAAGACTGACCTCAATCACTCTACCCGCAAAGGAAGACTGACCTCAATCACTCTACCCACAAAGAAAACACGAATACGACCTCAATCGTACCCACAAAACGAATACAACCTCAATTATACCCGCAAAGGAAGACTGACCTCAATCACTCCCACAAATAAAATACGAATACGACCACAATCGCACCCACAAAACGAATACAACCTCAATTATACTCGCAAAGGAAGATTGACCTCAATCACTCCCACAAATAAAATAAGAATACGACCTCAATCGCACCCACAAAATGAATACAACCTCAATTATACCCGCAATGGAAGACTGACCTCAATCACTCCCACAAATAAAATACGAATACGACCTCAATCGCACCCACAAAACGAATACAACCTCAATTATACCCGCAAAGGAAGACTGATCTCAATCACTCCCACAAATAAAATACGAATACGACCACAATCGCACCCACAAAACGAATACAACCTCAATTATACCCGCAACGGAAGACTGACCTCAATCACTCCCACAAATAAAATACGAATACGACCTCAATCGCTCCCACAAAACGAATACAACCTCAATTATACCCGCAAAGGAAGACTGACCTCAATCACTCCCACAAATAAAATACGAATACGACCACAATCGCACCCACAAAACGAATACAACCTCAATTATACCCGCAACGGAAGACTGACCTCAATCACTCCCACAAATAAAATACGAATACGACCTCAATCGCTCCCACAAAACGAATACAACCTCAATTATACCCGCAAAGGAAGACTGACCTCAATCATTCCCACAAATAAAATACAAATACGACCACAATCGCACCCACAAAACGAATACAACCTCAATTATACTCGCAAAGGAAGATTGACCTCAATCACTCCCACAAATAAAATAAGAATACGACCTCAATCGCGCCCACAAAACGAATACAACCTCAATTATACCCGCAAAGAAAGACTGACCTCAATCACTCTACCCGCAAAGGAAGACTGACCTCAATCACTCTACCCACAAAGAAAACACGAATACGACCTCAATCGTACCCACAAAACGAATACAACCTCAATTATACCCGCAAAGGAAGACTGACCTCAATCACTCCCACAAATAAAATACGAATACGACCACAATCGCACCCACAAAACGAATACAACCTCAATTATACCCGCAAAGGAAGACTGACCTCAATCACTCCCACAAATAAAATACGAATACGACCACAATCGCACCCACAAAGCGAATACAACCTCAATTATACTCGCAAAGGAAGATTGACCTCAATCACTCCCACAAATAAAATAAGAATACGACCTCAATCGCACCCACAAAATGAATACAACCTCAATTATACCCGCAATGGAAGACTGACCTCAATCACTCCCACAAATAAAATACGAATACGACCTCAATCGCACCCACAAAACGAATACAACCTCAATTATACCCGCAAAGGAAGACTGATCTCAATCACTCCCACAAATAAAATACGAATACGACCTCAATCGCACCCACAAAACGAATACAACCTCAATTATACCCGCAAAGGAAGACTGACCTCAATCACTCCCACAAATAAAATAAGAATACGACCTCAATCGCACCCACAAAACGAATACAACCTCAAGTATACCCGCAATGGAAGACTGACCTCAATCACTCCCACAAATAAAATACGAATACGACCTCAATCGCACCCACAAAACGAATACAACCTCAATTATACCCGCAAAGGAAGACTGACCTCAATCACTCCCACAAATAAAATACGAATACGACCTCAATCGCACCCACAAAACGAATACAACCTCAATTATACCCGCAAAGTTAGACTGACCTCAATCACTCTACCCACAAAGAAAACACGAATACGACCTCAATCGTACCCACAAAACGAATACAACCTCAATTATACCCGCAAAGGAAGACTGACCTCAATCACTCCCACAAATAAAATACGAATATGACCACAATCGCACCCACAAAACGAATACAACCTCAATTATACCCGCAAAGGAAGACTGACCTCAATCACTCCCACAAATAAAATACGAATACGACCACAATCGCACCCACAAAACGAATACAACCTCAATTATACCCGCAAAGGAAGATTGACCTCAATCACTCCCACAAATAAAATAAGAATACGACCTCAATCGCACCCACAAAACGAATACAACCTCAATTATACCCGCAACGGAAGACTGACCTCAATCACTCCCACAAATAAAATACGAATACGACCTCAATCGCACCCACAAAACGAATACAACCTCAATTATACCCGCAAAGGAAGACTGGCCTCAATCACTCCCACAAATAAAATACGAATACGACCTCAATCGCTCCCACAAAACGAATACAACCTCAATTATACCCGCAAAGGAAGACTGACCTCAATCACTCTACCCACAAAGAAAACACGAATACGACCTCAATCGTACCCACAAAGGATAACCAACATAAAATGGACTTCACTGGGGATAACGTGAAACAAGACTTACAAAGGAAAAAGGCCAAAATGAGGCAAACAAAGACAAATCTTCTAACGGACTCCTGATCCACAGATAAGATGACTCCGTTGGGGAAGGTGAAGTCTAAATAAAAGACTCTGCCGGGGAGCACAAGTATGAGGAACGCGTCCCTCCAAAATCTCCTGAGTGATGCCACCTCCTGCTGGCAAAGAAAGTATCAAACCTGGCTTATGCTTCGAATGCAAATGAAAATGCCATGTTTTTGAGGATGCGATGCAAATGCTTATGATATGCAAAGGGGTCCCTCCAGCAAAATAAATGCCGGAGAGGAAATACCAATTCAGCTGATGACAAAAATAAATTGTCCTTTGAATCCACGAATTCTGCTGAGAAGGATCACTCCGACCGAATCTTTGGATCAACAGCTTCTGCTGGGGATGAAATTCCAAAAGAACATCTGCTCTACTGGGGATTATACGTAACTCTTTGAAAGGGGAGGCCACGGCCTGAATCAGAAGAGTGCCAGATATCACTTGGATTTAAAACCTGCTAGGGATGTCAACCCCTGTTGGACAAACTGTTGCGAGGATCACTACCAAACTCTGCTTGGGGGAACGGTAAGTGCTGACATCCACCCTGCTAGCGGATAACATCAAGCTTACTTATCTGTTGAGGGTTAGATTGCACCGTTGCTGCTGAGAAGAACATTTCCTGAAGCGTTCAGACTCTGTGGGGAAATATGTCTTAATCCTGAGAAAATACTTCTCAAGTCTCCTGCTGGGGAGGTCTGCTCTGCTGAAGGAAGCGTAATCTCTATGCTGGGGAGAGCAAGCTGCTGGGGAAGTACAATGTTGTTGCCATCCGATCCTGACTTGTCTTTGTGGTCATAAACGGCTCTCTGAACTTTTCACTTGCCCCCAGACCACCAGGTCTATTGGAAGAAAGCGTCTCAAGAGGATTTTACAGAAGACCGGGCGTTCGCACTGCCCCAGGGTCTTCAAACTCTTGGAGAGATTTATCATATCTTGACATAACTGCCCCAGTCCCCATAATCCATGGAGTACTTTACCTCGAAAGGGATTTGTAATGACCTGAAATACTCTGCCTCAGTATTTTGTACCTTGAAGAGGTTCTTCCAATTAACCATTTTTAGGAGTGGACAACTTTCATGCTCTAGAGGTGGCCCGCCCTAATATGAGCTTTGAAGTGACTTTGCCCCTGATCTTAGAATGAATGCCCCAGAATAACTGAATTTCAGAGGGACTTCTCGACGTGACTGCCCCAGATTGGCTCCATCTTAACACGACTTACTGGGAGAGCCCACTCTACACTGAGTCTCTTGGCAGCATGCCTCTTGATATGCTTGCCCTTCAAAATTTTCAAGCAACCCAACTTGGCAGGACTGACTTTCACTGTGTAAGCTACATTGATGCTTAGGCACATGTATGCAAATAGAACAAGTTATCTATGAGAATTCTAATGCAACACTCATGTTAAACTTGAAGTTTTTATTGAAAATGCGTCGCCCAACCTTGTGAACGAATCACTAGCTGGGACGCGACCTTGATTTTTGAATGGCAAAACAATGCGCACATGTAATACCAACAAATCATATTAACCCAACTTATAGGAGTCAGGAACGCTGTCCTGTTGAAGTACGCCTTCGGAATAAACCCTGTTTCAATTAGGACTTTAGAGGGTTGTAACGTGGTCTGGTTCACGGTTTCAGAAAAAAGGATTTATGGCTCAAAGTTTATCGGTGCCCACCCACTCTTCGTGATGTTCTCCAGTCCTATGTTCAGTTAATCTGACCCAAACGCTCATTTCTCGAAAGATTTATGATCTTCAAGGAACCTATGCCACTAATGGTTTGACCCCTAAGGAGGTTTTGGAGTGACAGTCATCCCTTTTATCTTTTGTGTCTATAATCACACGAATTTGTTCTAATCGGGGATTTTCTTTTTGCCTTTCGTTTTTTCTTTCTTTTTTTTTATCCCTAATTTTTGCCTGGACTGACTCTTTTGAGTTTTTTCGATTTTGAAGTCCAGCGGGACGCCCTAACTTTTGCCTAAGTCGCTTGTTCTCAAGCTTCGACTTAGCGGGCTTTCTCTTTTTATTCCCCTTTTGAACAAAGCATGTGACACTGGTTGTCTTACTTGCTTGAAAGGGTTGTGACTGCCTCACTCCTTAGTTGTTGACGGATAACCATCGGGGTTTCATATCTCTTTCACACTCTCCTTAGAATTTGAGCGCTCGGTCAAACTAACTGACGCCTACCCTGCCCATGGGTTAAATATGAGGGTTTTTTCGTACGAAAGAAACTCCTACTCCGAGGCTCAAAGGGGTTAACGAAGGTTTATCTCCTTATCTCTCCAGTGTTTAGGGGTTTGAAACAATGCCTGTACATCCTCAACAGGGTTCTATCCAAAAGCGTACCATTAGGAATCTGCGTTCTTATTTCGTCATCCTCCCTCAAGAGTTCTTAACAAGAAAAATTGATATTGCAGTGCATATAAACATTTAAGAGTGAATACGAATGGATTACTTCAAGGAAAACATACTCATTGCATTAATATCATCATAAAAAAACAAACAAGTCTTGCATACATATGATGCTTTTAACAAGAAATAACATTACAAATGAAAATGCAGTAAAGAAGCTGAAGATTGCCATTACTGGGGAAGCTTAATTCTGCCTGGACGTACTTGCAGGCTGAGTGTTCATTTGAGAAAGGAGGCTTCCATTAATGTACATATCATCTTCAGTGAATACAATAATCTCCGAGTCCACCAGGTCTTGCACCTTATGCCTGAATACATTACACTCATCAATCGTGTGCCCGAACGTTCCCGAGTGGAACTCGCACCTAGCAGTAATGTCATAATCGGGAGGAATAGGGTACGGTACTGGCGCGGTACCCCTTGTTTGAATCAGAGACTTCTTAAGCAGGCACGTAAATAGCTGACTATAAGGGATAGGAACAGGATCAATTATCCTTTTGGGCCTTCTTGGTCTCGATTGCCCCTGTTGCTGATAATTCTGCTGTCGGTGCTGGTTTGGGCGCCCAGTCTGGCCCTGCACTTTCCTTTCTGCACTTGGCTGAGGCACAAACAAGGGTTGTGGAAGAGATCCCTGACGCGAGGTGGATCCTTTGGCAAAAGAGGGAGTCATCAGTCCCTTTGCAACACTGGGAGTAACATCACTTTGTTTACTAGTGCCAACTGATGTAAACTTGATTACCCCTGAGTCAATGAGCTCTTGGACTTTATACTTGAGCATCTTACAATCTTCAACATTATGACCAGGCGCCCCTGAATGGAATTCACACCTATCATGGACATTGGAACCCATACGAAACTTGGTGTGTGGAGGACCCGCAGCAATCAATTCAATCAGCTGAAACTTGAGCAAGTGCTGAAGCAACTGAGCGTATGGCATCGGGATCTGATCAAACTTCTTTTCAAGCTTTTCTGGATTAAGACCCTCAAGAAATGGTTGTTGATGAAAAAGCTCTGACGGTGGGGAGGATCCACGAGGCAGTTCATGGTCTAGAGGAGACCCCAAAGAGAGGGGAGGAGTGAGATCCTCTGCTGTGGAAGCGGGCACAGGACTGTCTTCCTTTTTCAACACCCTATTCAAAATTTCCATGGTCAAACCCATCTGAGTCTTCATCTGATTGATCTCTTCCCTTAGCATCCTCTGCTCCTGGAGCATGTCTTCCCCAAATTGCCCCATCTGGCTTCGCATTTCCCTCAACTCAGCTTGAACTTGCTCCATGATCAACCCTGAATGGCCTGAGGAGTTAAGTCTGCAATTCTGAGATGAGAACAGGATAAGAATACCGGAGATAAACACCTGTCATGTAAAATGATTATGCACAATGATTATGAATATGCAAATGCAAATGAACATCTTTGAATATTAGCAGGGCGATCCACCCCTAGATTCCGGTTTAATAACAAGATACAATGGAACTTCTGCTCATATATTAAGAAAACCAGAGAAAAGCCAAATGTCAACAATCACAAATCCGAGATAACAAGTCTGAATATAAAGACCATAGATCCCAACCAACAAGCCTGGTGGTGATCCATATACAATGAAAGAAAACAAAAAAAACCATGGCATATCATCAAAGTTTACAAGCATCAATCCTCCCCATCCATTATGCTTTCTGCACCAGTCTTGAATCTCCTTGAACAGCTTTCTGGTATCGGGATGCTTTGGCCTCTGAATTAGCCCTTGAATGAGAAGGTCTCTCCTGTGTATGATCCCATCCAAGTATCGGCAATGTAGCTCCCAAGCGTCTTCTCCAGTAGCACCATCTATGCTAGGACCCTCATGTCTAGGTTTCTTCACTTCAGCTTGGACTTTCAGTTCTTCCACGGAGGCTATTGCTTCCTTGAGTCGACCTTCGACTACTTGTCTCTTGAATATCCCTGATAAGATCTCGGTGTCTTTCTTCTTGAGCGTCGACTTCAACTGATCAATCTTAGCTATGTAGTCGTCTTCCTTTCTTTTATTCTCAGCCATGGCGGTCTCTTGGTGATCATTGAACCTGTGAATCTTCAACAAAGCCTTGCCTAATTCCTCATCCTTGGACCTGAGAACGCTACTGATACCATCCAAAGCTTGTTTCATTCTTTCCCTGGATGCGACCATGTCAGCAAGCTCTTTTTCTGCTTTAGCAAGGAGCTCTGTCTTCAACTTGGCGGTATGAACAGCTTCACCCCGCTCATGCTTCCACTGACAAATTTCTCTCTTTAGCTCATTATTTTCTTCCCGCAACCTTTCCTTTTCAGCCCATAATGTGTTATACTTCTCCAACTCAACGGTGGTAGGAGGCTCGATCACCAAAGGATACAGAGGTGGTTCCACCGGGAATGGGAGAAGCTCCTCTTCTGCTCTCTTCTTAATCCACTCTTTATATGGATGGAAAGCCTGATTGTTACTTTTCCCGAATGGAATCTTACCCTTCTTAGTCACCTGTTTCCAAGCGTTCACAACTTTCCTTATCAACCCTTGATCCTCAATACCATTGAAGAATAAGGATTCTCGGACATCTCGCTCTTCAGGTGGATTCTTCAAAGGATAGCCAAACTGTCTGATAGCTAGGGAGGGATTATAGTTAATTCCACCTTTCCTCCCTATCAAGGGAACATTAGGGAATTCTCCGCATTTGCAAATGATCTCCATTCCTAGCAAGTCACGATTAAACCAAACGATGTTATCAGCAGTCAAGCCCATAACCCTCTTAGACCACTTCAGAGAATCTTTCGTATCAACGAAAGCGCCAGATTCAGGGAGACGAGTCAAAAACCAAGTAGCTAAGAGCGGCGCACAGCAACTCACAGTTTTCCCACGCCTATTCTCATTCTTATAGTGAACTGAATGGTACACATCACCTAGCAAGGTAGGTATAGGATTCTTCGACATAAAGATCCTGACGGCGTGCATATCCACCAGATCAGGAATATTCGGAAACAAAACAATCCCATAGATACACACAGCCAGAATAGCTTGGAAAGCAGTCCAGTTCTTCTCTTTGACATGTATGCAGGCCTGATCGAACAAGAACTTCAACAAGAAACCCTTAACTTCTTGTTTTTCTGCAATATTACTGTTAAGAACAGGCTCACTAATGTGAAGAGCAACAGCCATATCTTTTATACCGGGGTGTTCTTCAGAAAAGAAAACTATATCATGACTGATAGGAATTCCCAAAATAAATGAGAACTCCTCCAACGTTGGGGCCAGGATGTAGTCCGGGAAAGTGAAGCAACGCAGAGATGGATCGTAAAACTGAAGAAGTGTGTGAATGGCATCCTTCTCATACTGGGAGATATTATAGACAAATTTCAGAAGTCTTCCATACCTTCCACTGAACTCTGTACGAACTCCGGAACCAGCCATATTAATCAGTTTGTGAATCAGTGTCAAAGTCGGCTCTGGGAATGAATAGGCAACAGTCTTCTTTCTCTGAACATCCATACTGAAGTAACCTCAGAAAACCGGAATCAAGAGTAAGATGCAAGCCCTACAGAATGTCAAACATGTCAGAATGCAAAAAAAAAATGATATGCTCATGCAAACATGGGGTCAAGGCACACTGCTGGATGTGTTGTGCTGTTATCTGAACGAGAAACCAGATAACCAGAGCTCTGAACCACTGAGGAACCCACATAATCAGACATTGACGAGAAATCCAGAATAGGGGTAGGTTGAAGGTCTCGGTTACCTGCAAACCTGCAAACGCCCATCCCCTCTCACGTGTAGGTACTAGGATGTTCAGTATCCCGGGCTCTCAGGTCGAGAAATGATGATACGTTCACCATTTCTGGTTTGGCATCATTATCAATCGAGGAGGCCTCAACTGATTCTCCAAGGCGGAAGGTCCTTAGCTTCGGCACTGAGGTCGAGAAACAATAGTACGGTGGAGAAAGGGCTTTTTACTTTTGTTTTTCGCAAACATGTTGCGGTTAGCAAGAGTCGCCACCGACTTTTCTTTTATCCAATTTATTTAGGAAAGGTGAAAAGAACAGGAAAGACCGTTTTGAAAAGATTTTTGAGTTCGGGGGGTAAGTTACGAAAAGGGAAGGTGTTAGCACCCTTTTTCATCCGTAGTTATCTACGGGCTCTTAATTGCTAGCTCACTTTAACTTGCTTTTTTTTGAAGTGTGGTGTGTGTTTAGAAAATATTTCGTAAAAGTTGACTTTGTAATAATTCGTGTAAGAACGTATACAAAGTGTTTGTTTTTTTGAAAATATTTTTGAAAGTGTGAGGTGTGAAAAGTATTTTTTTTTAGTTGTGAGCGAGCATTTAAAAGTTACCTACCCTTAATTTATGAGGTCTTTCTTGTACTTATCATTTTCCTTGAGAGATAGCACTATCCATACCATTAGTGGGTAGGTAGTCCTATCTATTGGATGTGGAGGGACAGCGAAGGGTCATCAAATGGTCATAGGAGGCAACATGTAAGGATACCTTAGCAATTCGTAGGGACTACCATCATTTTTCCGTAGGGTCATCGAGGGACAAGATCATTTTTTGTAGGCAACTTGAAGGGTCATCGAGGGACTATGATCTTTATATCGAAGGGACTGTGATGATATTATTCGTAAGCGTCTTTTGCTAAAGTATCCTTACGTTCGAGGGGCATTCATTCCTCGGGGTACCGTACTAAAGTCAATCGAGGAGTGCCTTCGCTGATTCTCTTCAAAACGTAGGGGCCGTCCTATGCGAGTTCCAAAGCGGGCCCTCGGGTGCGAATGGGTTTGCCACAGGATGTGGTCTGCCACTGTCACCACTAAAGAGGGGTGTTTCCACTAAGGTCCTCAATGATCGGTCACCAGAGTCGACAGCTCTCTAGATCAACACCCCAACATGCGCAAGACACACACGTTAGAATGCATCCCAAGATAGCCTCATCTGGTTGTGAATTTCGTGAACACACAAACGTACCAAGCGGGCACGTAGGTCCCACTACTTTCCACTCTAGTCCTAGGGTATTCTCAAGCCTTGGTATTGGGCTTAGCTCTCAAACCCACCCAACCTGCAAAACAAAGACAGCCAGCACAACACAGCAGCATGACAGTAATAAAAAATGAAATGCGGAAAATGCGGTAAAAATAAAATACAACACATAAAGCAAAACAAACACAAAACACCCAAAAAGAACAAAGACAAGCAAGCGTTAGGACTGACTCGCTTAGGGATGGACCAGCATAGGTCAACCGGAGTCCCCAGCAGAGTCGCCAGCTATCGCTCCCAGGATTTTCATCCAGGTACAAACGCGAGAGTGGCGCAGAAAAACAGAGTCGCCAGCCGTGTAAATTTATCCCAAGAGAGGGAAAGGGAACACCGCATAAACCTTAGGAAGAGGGAAAGTAATGGTCATCGCAACCATAACCTGGGTTCGGGAGTCGGTTACGCGAGGGGAAGGTGCTAGCACCCCACGCGTCCATCGTACTCGATGGGATCCACGCTTGTTGTCTAATCTAAGGGTGAGTTATACTATCATCTAGGGCTGTGCTAAAACGGAGAGGGGAAGACAAAGACCGACTCGGTAGGACGTCGACGTCCTAGGCCTACGTACCCCCTTTGTGCAATGGGGAATTCAGAGTCAACGTAGTTCGGACCAAGTTCTTTTTGTGTTTTTTATGAGCGACGTTAAGTTCGCGTCCGGCAGTTAGGGTCGATGCCTGTTTGCGACTCAGACGGAAGGTAACGTGCCCTTTTTGAAAATAGCCTTTAAGTTGAAGGTCCCGAAGGACAAAAAGTTTGAAGTTGGTTTGTGTTTTTTAGGACAGAAGTGGCTTAAGTTAGTTCCTAAGCTGCATTGCACCAAAGTCTAGGGCACAGGGGCGAATACTTAACGCATCGTCCCAAGACAGGACGCTCACTAAGCACTCTAGAAAGATGAGAGGAAGCCCCTCATTTCTCATTCCCCATACTTAAGGCTCGTGTGCAATACACCTTATTATTATTAAGTGTTTTAAAGAAATTTGAGATGAGAAGAGAGAAGACACAAGGTAACTCTAAGGGAAACTAATGGTCCTAATGTTATCATGCATGGGTGACCTACGGTTAGTGAGGCTCGAAGACAACCTAATCCCTAAAGGAAGAAGAGAGGAGGTAAAAGGGTAAGGGTAACCATGGATACTTATCCATACCCCTAAGGGACTTACCTTGATCCTGCATAAAAGGTTAGTGAGAAACAGACGTGAATAAGAGAAATGAGGTGAATGACAATCAAGCAATGATAAACAATAATGAGAATAATCCACACATGAATCAAAGAAACAAAGAACAGCCCCAAAGCCATTGGCACAAATGCCTTTTCAAACAAATAACATATAAGGCCAAAGATGCGCCTGCAAGAAAATCTCAAGTGAAAATAACTCCGATAATTAGAAAAAACGATTCCTAAAATTCCCAAATTAATCGTTAAGGTTCCTCAACCAGAGGAGAACAACATATAAAAAAATCCCTGCAAAAATTCCAAAGTGTTAGCCATTCAAATGATCACGCAAATTCAAGTAAGGGATAGGTTTCAATTATGCCAAAGAGAATGACCCAAATGCAATGTGAAATAAATTTAAAAATGTAAGAAAAATAGCTTTATGCAATTTAACATGTTAGTGAACAAATGCAAAAAGAACGGATTTAAAATGTTTTATGATTGCAGAAAAATAAAATAACGAAATTTGAGTATGCATGAGATGTGTGATGCAAAAAGAAATTGAATTAAACAATTAATTTAAATGATAAAAATAAAATAAAAATGAAAAATAAAATTTGTGAAAATTTTATGAAATAATGAAAATGATGCATGAATTTATTAGAATTTTTTTTATGCAAGAAGGTATTTTTTAAAAAATAAAAATGAAATGTAATAATTGAAATAGAATAAAATGAAATAAAGTGTAGGGGGGTGCAGACAGTAAATGGAATGAGTTGAGATTGTTAACGGGCCAAAGGGTGGGGTGTGGATAGCAGAGGCCCGGTCCAATAATTCATCAGAAAATAGCCAAAAATAAAAAAATGGTGCACCGTGTTCCACCACGTGCAAGGCGCGTGCGATCATTAATTCGCTGTCACCATCCTGGCCGCTTGATCAGTCAACACAAAAAAATACACTTGATTGATGGCCATGATTAGAGGACTCACCATAATAAACATGGAATCACACACACACGATTATTAAATGAAAATCAGAAAAAAAAATAAAAAATAACACACGTGGAAACACACGGGCCGTACGATGGAAGCCATCGACGGCTGGAACTTCATCTTCCTCGCGAAACCCTAGCTGGCCGGAAAACTTCTCAGGTCGCCGGAGCCGTAGCTCCGGCCGCCTGTCACCACCACCTGCAACCTACAAGATACCCAGAAACCACCAAACCGCACACCATTTTGTCCAGATTTTTACGAGGATCATGAATATCCTATTGTTTTTCACCAAAGATCAACTTACAAGGAAATTCGCAAGAAAGAAAAAGTGGGTCCAAAACTTTGAATCAACACAACAAGCAGTATGCACGTCCAAAATCAAAACCAAATATATCATGATGATCAGCAGGCATAGCACGTCATTATACACATCAAAAAGAGAGGTTTTGTGACCACGAAAAAAACGACAAACCTGAGATGGCACGGCCTTTGTTCCTGCTTTTAGCTCCAAGCGACGGTTGGTTTTCGTCCCAGAGATCCCTAGGGTTAAGTTTGTGGAAGAATTTTGTGATGATACCTCCTGAGTCTTGAGCTTTGATGAAGAATCCTCCTTTAGGTTTTTCTTGAGGTCTCCTCTAATTTCATGTGCATGCCCCTCAACCCTAACATGAATTGGCTTATAAAGACTAGGGTTTTCTTCTGATCATGAGTTGGGCTTGGGTAATTCCAAGTTTAATTAATTTTTGAATTATTTCATTTATTATTGAATTTTAACTAAATAATTCCAATAAAAATAAAATAAAATGAGGAAAAACCAAATTTACGCTCTTTGGGTCGTGCATGGCTTTATGTTTATGTTTGGTTTAAGAAACTTATGGCCCATTTGTCAAAATTTGGATTTTAGGCATAGTTTGCTTTGTGCACCTCCTTAAAATTGCCCAACTTTGACTAAGTATAACTCCTTCAATTTTTAGCTCCTCAATTCAAATTAATACATTTTAGAAACCTCAAGATGTCCTCTAACCAACCCTTTTGGTCCCATGTCAATTTGATCTTCCATGTTCAAGTTATGAGCTTTTGAATAAGGTTGACTTTTGTTGACTTTCAAAATGACCTATAATGTCTTGGCTCATATCTCCCAAATGAAGCATTTCTGGACTTAGCTTTTGAGACACAAAGTTGTAGGGAATTAAATTTCCTTCAAGATGGTCTTTGGTTGAGGAATTTTTGATGAAGTATGTGGAAGTTAGGCCTAGTCAAAGTACAGTTGACTTTTCCTACAAAAACCCTAATTTAGTAACTCCTGATTCTTGATGATTCTGAGGTTTCCCTGATGAATCATGATCGACCCTTGATCAAATGATGAATTTCACCCCATAATCTTGATGTTGACCAAAAATCTTGAGGTTTGACTTCGTGTTGACCACAGTTGACTTTTTGACCAAGTTAATTGATTTTCGATCCATTGGCCAATTGAACTTCTCCTGAATCAAACTGATGGCCAATCTTCCACTCCTAGGTACTCAGGGACCCAAGGACAACCATGGAATCAAGTCTTGCCCAAAAAATCAGAAATAAACTGACTTTATAGCAAACCCTAGTTTGTGGCACCCTCAGTCTAGGAGGAAATAACACAGTTTCCAAATCCAAATTCCTCTGAATATGATGTGTATCCTCTTCAACAAAGATAAGATATGCCATTTGTTGATGATAAAAACCCAAAGAGCTTGCCCATTGGAGCAATAAACCCAAGAATCTCAAAACCTTAATTCATGCACTGGTTAGGAGGGAGTAATCCACTTGAGATCCCTTGCCACCTGTGAACCCTTGATGATGTGATGGACCAGATATGACCTTCCTGGATTGCCTCAGGCACCTTGACCCCATGCTAATGATATGCATACATGATAATGAAATGAAACATAAGCCAGTTAGTAAAAAGTAAGGAGGGCAAATTTTGGGGTGCAACTTGAAGGTCACGTTACAAGTGAAGTTCAAGTTCACTCAAAGGTTTAGCTACAAGGATATATGTCATAGTTGATTCAAATCTACATCCAAGTACAAATAAAAATCAATACCGATCGCTTTTCACACAACATGTAGTTACAAGTTTATATCCTATGACTATCATTCAAACCTAAGACTATTCTTGTTCTAGAGAAAGCCTAATCCTACAGTACTTAGAACTAAAGTGCAATTGTGAAGCTTTTTCACGTATGCCATTTGGGTCCAACCACCAGCGGTCGTCATTTCCGATTTTCCGTAACCCCTCGTTCTTTAGTAGCTGGTCCACGAATTGGGTGTTTTTCCTTCAAATGATGATGCAGTAAAACTCATAAGTAAGGTTTCTTCGCGACATTCCACGGAAATTGAAACAAGTACTAGCAGGACCTGTCAGCAAGAAGAAACCAAGAACACAAATAACCAATTACTACAAGTACTTCCATTAAAATGTGCCAAGGCCTGGGCTAAAGAACAAGAATTTACACATGGATAGTCATTAAGCAGTTATATGCATACCTACAACGAACAATCCTCCATAATTGAAAGATGACGCTAGAGCTCTTCTTGAAATCAACTATGTTGTTCATGTTGAAACTCCTTTACCAACCGCGATTCATCACGAGCTCAAGATTAACATATCCAAGAGCCAAACAAATAAGAAAAACAAATATTAGTCACTTCAGACACAAACATTTCAAAAAGAAAGAAAAGGCTGGAACTGAAACATTTTCAGAATGGTTCTCTTTTCAAAACACGATGCAGAACCCCAAGAGAGTGATGTAAAGTGGGCTTCAAGATAGGACGCCTATTTGCTTATAAACGACGATCGAAATCATTGGTTATAAAGTGTGAATTCGTTTGATGAACATGGTAAACCATTTCAAACCTGCCAACTAAATCAATACAGTGAGCCTAATGCCTACATAAGTTCTTGCATATATACAAAGAAGAATGATGGAGCACAATTACCAGTAAGCAAGATAGCTCGTAGTTCGCCAAGAACAATGTGCATGGGATTATCAGGAGCCTGCAAAGTTACCGGCCAAAGGGTTTATGACAGGACAATCGACAAAGGTGGTATTGTTGAAGATCATGAAGTTCTTACCAACGGATATGCAACAAGCTGGATCCGAAAGCACTTGTCAGGGCATACAGCAGACGGCATGGACTTCCTATTATCACAACAGAGAGAAAGGTCAAATTCTATCAAATTCGAGGAATATAAAATTGACGCAATGGTGCAAAGTTCTACATTATTTAAGAACTTAGAGTTCAAACTTTGAAGTCCCTTTCATTTGTGCCACTACGCAGCCAAAGCCAACAAATACTCAAAACGAACATGTATTACCGCAACCAAATGCTCAAATAGTACAAGCATGCCACAGTCAAGACACCAAACTTTCGCAAGCCTACTATTCCAAGATGCTGATACAAAATACCACATACCACCTACAAACTAAAGAGCGTTTTAAGTGAAGAGGGCAAATTCTTGAAAATCATTGAACTATGGTAAGAGATAGTGTTGAGAAAGATTAATACCTGGACGATTCACTCAAGCGGATCCAGTTTCATGAAGCATGAGCTCTTGGACTACATTTTCAACAAAAGTCAGGAAGTTCCTCGCTCCATGATGATTGTTGTTGGGTCGGATAAACATTGAAGAACCGTGAATACACCTGCAAATCATGTCTAACCGGAATTAGAAACTTCAATATCCTGACCTGTCAATAATTAAAAGCAATCAAGATAAATTCAACTTTCCAAAGCAAACGAGGCATTGTTCAGACAAGGATTGAAGGAGCCTTCCAAAGCCAGACCACATTACTACTTTCCAAACATGTCCAGACATCAATTTTAAAACTTTCCAAAATGGCCTCAGAGAGTTTGAGAATCAGATTTGTTTTCTTCATGTTCAAAAAACGGAATTATGGGCAATATCATAAGAGATAACGCCAGCAAAATTTCCCAAAAACCTTCTAAATTTGAAAACCGAATCATATCAGGCAATACCATTCCCAAACCTTCCAAATTGAGAAATCATAATCAAATCGTACCAAATCACATCAGCAAACAAATCACACTTTATCACACCTTCATTACAGCATTTAAAGAAAAAAACTTCCCAAAGAAGTTCATCATTGGCCATGTCTATGAAAGGGACTGAGATGAAGAGAAAAAGGCAACGATACAATTCATACACAAACCCTACCAAATTATCAAAACCAAAAAACATAAGTCAATCACCAACAAAAACACCCTATTCATATCAGTAAACCAGAAAACCGATTCATCCATAAAATCTTACGCAAAATAAATCCAAACTCATCAAACAATTCATCACCTAAACATCAAACCTATTCATCAACATACCAAACCAAATTCATCAGACACCAACCAACTTCGCCAGAACGCTCGATCCAATAAGAAGAAGAGAATACACCGGAGAATCCATAAACACACACACGGCGGACGCAGACAATACATCGCAATACACACACAAACAAAGCACGCAAAGAGGTAAAGTTTAGAGAGGATGCATCCCTGAAGTGGTGACCATTGGAGCCGTTCGCGCCTCAATCCTCCATCTCTGGCGACTTTTTCCTTTCCTTTTTCGCTTCTCGTCATCGTTAATCATTGTATTTGTAAATCATAAAATAAAAAAAGAATATTAATGGAATGGGGCTGGGAATCGTGGGGTGGGGTTGTGTTTGTTTCGTTTTGCTTGATCGGAGAGACGAGAGATCGAGAGATGAGGGGAGAACGACGGCGGTTAGGGTTTCCTCTAACCCCAATTTCATTTTCGGCGAGAGTGAGAGGCGAGAGAAATGAGAGAGACTTTGAGAGCGAGAGCGAGAAAGTGACGATGATGTTCTCGGTTCCTTTTTTCCATTCGTTTTTTTCTTTTTTAATTACAATTAAAGCTTTTCTTATAATTACAATTAAAAAAAAACCTTTTATAATCAAAATAAAAAGCCTTTATAATCAAGACTAAGTTTTTTTCATAATTTAATTTTAAAATTGTTTCTTTTATATTTATGACGTAAAACCTTTTCTTTTATAACAATAATAAAACTTTATATATATATATATATATATATATATATATATATATATATATATATATATATATATATATATATATATATATATATATATATATATATATAAGTAAATCTAAAACCTTTTGATCATACAATTAACTTTTTAATTTAAACCTTTCTTTGTAATAATAATTAATCTGACTTTTTTTATAATAATTAATTTAATTTAGAGTTTTTTTTATTTTAAGAGTAAAAAAAACAAGACTTAGAATTCTAATAACTTTAAATCTCTAACTGTTAAAACTTTTAACTAAATATAATAAAAATAAAATAAGCCAAAAATCAACTTTTCTTAATAAATCGTCCCCGATTAGAAACCTCTCGCTTAGTCATAAGTTCGTGAGCGTCCGATTGTTTTGCCTTATCTGTTTGATTGTGGTTTTTCTTATCTGATTTATGTTTCTGTCTCAAACCCTTTCAAAATATAAAACTCTCGATCCAACGTCGAGCCCATTTTCTACCCATGTAAGTCGATCGCCTTAGGGCATCGCATTCGACCTACCGGTCACTGGACACAAGTCTAGCATCACTTTGCTAGCACCCTCGCCTAAATAACAATAATTTAACCGCATAAAATATCCAAGGGAAAATCCCATGCATGATAACCATGTTATTGTGCATGGTGCATATCATTTGCATCATAATCGACAAACTTAAGATAAGACAATTAGATAACGTAGGATAGATTTCCTAGGTTAGTCCCCCCTTAACTTTGATTCTTAATCAAACTTTAGCCCACCTAATTCCCCACACAAGGGAATTAGATGTTAATCATCTCAAAGAAAGGGGCATACAATCCCATACCCCACAAAAATTCAAACATTTTCAAAAGTGTGGTGGTCTTTCTTGAGATGATGACTCATCTTCATCACCTACCCTTAAACCCTTAGCAAACAAAAACAAAAAACAAATAAAATAAAATCAAGAGGTTCCTGTAGAGTACTACAGATATCTAGGATGCTAACACCTTCCCTAGGTATAACTAACCCCCGAACTTAGAATCTTAGTGCATTTGCATTGCATTGTGGGTATTCGGTCTTTCTCCCTTCCCTTGGATAAAATCAAAGACGGTGGTGACATTAAAAAAATGCGATCCTAGTTAACAAATAGCTATGGTATCCAATTTTCACCGCGACAGAAATGGCGACTTCACTGGGGACTCTCATAAGAGGGTTCCCCCTAACTTGTTTCTTTTATGTTATTTGTTTATACTTATCTGTATACTTGTCTATCTGTTTGCCTGGTTTTTCTGTATGCAGGTTTTTCTGTATTCAACCATTCTTATTAGATCATACCACTTCAGACACTAATTCTGCTTCTTCCAACTTCATACGCACAGTCCCAGACCTTCACACCAGACAAAGATGTTGTAACAACATGTAGGATATTAGTATTAGATAACAACTCACATCTTCTGCATCACAACCACCTTCTCACACAATTCAGAAAACTGAATTCCATCCACACATCAGACAACTGCCAAGCTCCCAACAAGGTCTTTGCAAACAGCCAGCAGATGATGCTCACTCCTTCATTCACACACTTCTGATACAGTCAACTGATAAGGCTACCTCAGGTTGTCATCTTCAAATATCAAGCTACTCCATCATGGCCACAAAAAATATCTAGACACAGATTTGCATAATTCTCTAGACAAATACTCTGTCTCCCGTCAAAGTATTTACCCTTATGCACAGTATCACTAATAGACAAATACTAAGTCTCCCGTCAAAGTATCTACTATTAGATAGAATAAGATTACCTTCTCACAGAAGGCATGACATTTGGCCTGACATAATTTTATGCACACTTGTGGCACGAGCTGATCCCTCTTTTATAAGATCACTTCAAATTAGGTAAGTGACTTGACCTGATACTCCACCATGACCACAACTAACTTTCTTGGCTGAAAACTCAACACCTGCGGAGTGTTGTCCCAACATCAGACATAATTCCCTTTTGCTCATGCTCCAAAACTCCACATCTTGCCAGGCTGATCTAGCATGACTTAACAATAGGTCCATGTCCCCTTCACAGTCTTTTCTTCTGCCTTTAGCAAGACCCTGATCTACTTCAGTCTTGACTACATTCTCCATCCAAGGCAGACCTTCTACTTCATCATTCTCCCGTATGACTATGTAGACGCTCCTTATGCATAATGTAGGCACCAAGCTTCTGAACCAGAGCATAAACATCCTTCACCAAGGATATCCAACCAGATAATACCTCAACACAAGTTAGAACATCTCTCATCCACCTTCAAGAAGAATAATCTCCTTGAGTCTTCAACTTACATGTTCCACTTGCTCAAAAGCAAACACACTTAGACTCCCTAAGCCATGGTTGTGCCACATCTTCTCCTTCCTGCAGCTCCTGCAAACTACCAAGAGAATGTTCTTTTTGAAGCATCCTATTGTTCATTCCTGTAGATCACCTCTATCTTAAGCTGATGTGCCACATCACCAGCTGAGACTTCTGATGTTAAGCTAGATGTAAAAACATTATGATATCCAACTGTTAAATTCAGCTCTACCTTCTGCCACTCAGAAGAACCTCCTTCCTTTGTAGAAACAGATTTCCATGCTCTCATATACTTGATTCAACAATCAAGTTTGAGTAGACAACCTTCATCCTGCTCAGAAACTCCAAAGACTTCAAACCTACCACATCTGAATCTTCAGAAAATAAGTAGTTCAAGACTACCCCATAGCTATACCAAAGAATGCCACTTCCCTTAGTAGAGCCGTCAGTAGAAAGCCAGAGATAATAGTCACATATCCTCGACTTTCACAAAAAACCATGCTCCAGCGCACCTATATCAGAAATAAATTGATCCAACCATCAAGATTATGATGTCTTCATAGTCTTCCATCTCTATCTTCAACAACATAATTCAGGTCATCACACACAACCGCACCACACAGAGAAATATACAGCCACATAGAGAAAAGTAAATTCTCAACACTTCTGCAGTCCTGCACTTTTACATCAGACATATACACAGTCTCCCGTCAATGTATTTTGTCATTAGTTGAAAGCACACCCTTATCAACTCATAACCGCCATCTGCTGTCAACCCATCATGACAACCACTCATACCACAAAACCCTTCCAGGTAAGGTCAGTGTCTTGATCTTTTACTCTAACCTGAGTAAAGAACTGAAGTGATGTTTCAACATCAGTTCTGACATTACATCTCCTAATCATATTACACCACACATATCTCTTGTAGGGGACACACGAGAGCATATCAGCATCTGATCAACTTCCAAGATAGGACCAACCAAACTGCAGTAACTTGCATAACACACTCTTCCAGAAGCTTCTTCTTATAAGCACAAGGTTCAGACCTCCTGTCTAACCAAAGAGTAATAACTGCCATCCTTCTGCAGAGACAAACTGCTACTTTCGAGCCACACAACTGGAAGAGTTCATTCCAACTAATGCAGACACCAATTGACCACAGGCTGATAAACACTTCTACTGCACACAAAGTCTTGGATGTATTTACCCTATAATATGGTCCTCAGAGAGTTTTAGCTCAAACAAGGATCAACTTCTTTTCTTCTGCTATCAGGATTACTAGCTCCAGCTGAGAAGCTATGACACCATCTCATAAAATGTTCAACTTCACAACTTCAGTGATCCTTCAAACCAGCTACAATCTGATAGGTCTTTGACTTGGCATTTACCATAAGCTGCTAATGTGTAGCGCGATGTCGAGACATAATAATTGACATATAAAGCTCAGCTTCTTTCTTCTTCCAGTTCATGTATCTTCACAAAAGAATTCATCTTCATATATACCAGAACGCCATTTAACAGCATAACCAGGAAGATCCTCCTGATTGGGTCACCACAACTAAGCTTAAGAGATAACTTATCAATATCTTCACTCCCGCATGAAAGATTTGACAGTGATACTCTTTTGCTTTGGCACTCCCCTCTTCTTTTACCATCAAGAAATATGATAAAGAAGGAATCACTGTTCTGAACAGATTGGTCTTCAATGTCTGACTTGAAATATGTTCTTCTTCTGATTCTTCCATGTCAAACAGTTTTAAGAAGATCCATTCACCTTATGAACACTTCTCTCCCAAACAAGGATATGAGATAATCCAACAGGTTGAAGCTGTCTTGCAATATCCTGCTGAGGAGACCAAACCCTAATGTCTTTCCAAGAGAATATCTTCCTAGAATGTCAACACCAGAGACACTAGAACCAACCAGGGTTACAATAGATACCATGCAGCGGAACACATAACCACTCCTCAACAACCTTCAGGCACTACTCAAAAATCCTTGCACACCACGTGCCAACAATACTTTATCATGAAAAGTCCATCCTTCACTTCAAGGGATCATACACACAACTATATGAACTGACCAAGTCCAAAACACAACAAAACTATCTTCCTTGCTCATGAACCAGAAAGTATCTTCCCTAGATCTCATCCAGAAACAGACAGGATGCCTGCTCTGATACCAATTGAAATTCTGGTACCAGATATGTGATGTTATGTGCGATGTCACAACATCAATATCTACTGTATGAACAAGACACTAAAAGCCTGTAATGTTATGTGTGATGTTACAACAACACACTCTGCAATGGACAGTGCAAAACAACAGAAAAGTACACAAAAATTGTTCACCCTGTTCGGTTCAACAACCTACATCTGGGGGCATACCAAGCCAGGAAGGAAGTCCACTATTAGTAGTATCAAATTACAGACTCAACAGACCAGTTGACAATCTACCTAATCTAATCACTACCCAATGACCCTTCTATCTAAGTTCACCCTAGATAAGAGACTCCATCTCACTTCCAATAATCGCAATGATGTCTAGCAGTCAACAACTCCGCCACTGCATCAACAGCTTGATTTCCAAAAACTCTCTAAACACATAGAAGACACTCTCCTATGACACATCTTGGAGTTGCTTCAAAGCTTCCTCCAAGACCAATACAAGACTCATTACCTACAGGTTTCTGAGTAAGTACACAGTGACCATCTCACAACCCGAGTGGTTCACTTAGACAAAGCCCTAATGATCTACATCTTGGACCCGTGCCTTTTCTAGGTTACAATCATCCTATTTATAACTTTTTCCAACTGGATCTGGGCCTTCAAATCACAGCAAATCTTCTGCTACAAATCTGCAAAAGATTCTGCTACAAAATAGATCTTCAATTAAATCTTCAATCAGCTCTTCATAATTAACTCTAATTATTCTTCATATCTTTTTGCATTAAATTAGCAACAAACTGATTGCAATAGAATATATCTACCCCATGATTTTCGCCTGCAATCTCTGATTCTCTTCAGTAGAATATCTAATTAACACGCAACAAAATATGACTCAAGACATCACATGTGATCTTCAATTACTGAGTGTAAGACTCGAAGGCAATGCAATTCTTCCTTTCCAACTGATCCTTACCTTTCCTGTGAATATTGCGCCAAGCACACACAACCTTGTCCTTCAGATCTGAATTTCCTTCTCCAATAAGATAAAAGAAACCTGCGACCAGAATGTTATGAGGATTGTCCTTCATAGGATACCCAAACTGATGCCATGCAAGAAAAGGATTGTAGTTAATTCCCCCTTTTATACCAAGAAGAGGTACATTAGGGAATTCCCCATAACTATCGATGATCACTCCAATATCATAAGCTAGATTATACCAAGTAAACTTTGCCTAAGTAATAGACATAAGCCTTTAAGACCACCTAAGCTTATCTGGATTATCCACGAAGAGTCTGGATCGAGGCAAGTGTGACTTAAACCAATTGTATAACAAAGGTGCACAACATGTGACGGCTCCACCACCCTTATAAGTCCTAAGGTGAATAAAATGGTAAGTGTCTCAAAGTAAAATAGGCACTGGATCACCAATCAAGAATATCCGGATGGCATTAACATCAAAAATATTGCCAATGTTTGGGAATAGCACAAGACCATAGATGAGTAATGCAAGGATAGCTTCTAAAGCATCTCTACTATCTTCCAAAACAAAAGTTTTCCCCGTCAAGAATCTGGAAGTCAACCCTTGAATTCCTCCTTTGGAAGTAAGATTAATTTTCACATCAGATGCCTCCAAATGAAGGACTTCTGCAATGATTGAAGGTTCAGGAGTCTTCTCTAAACCACTAAAAGGTATCTTGTCCGATACTGGAAAAACAACCCAATATGAATACTCCTCAAATGTAGGAACAAGCTGATAATCAGGGAGCGTGAAGTAATAATACAAAGGGTCATAAAACTTCACAAGAGTGTCAAGAACTCCATCTTCAATATTGGTCTTAAGAATACCCAAAAGTTTTCCATAACGACCTCTGAAATCCTCAAGAATAGATACCATGGATCCTAACTTTCTCAACTCTGTCAGATCAGGATTCTTGAAGCTATACTTCTTAGTGTTCCTCCTTCCAAAATCCATGATGATGATACCTATGATGTTTACATAGAAAAGACATCTAAGTTCCTTAAAACTAAGCTAAAAGAGTTTTCATGGATGCACGAATGTATATCTATGCAACAATCACAGACAAAGTTACAAACAAGGTTCAAAGGTTTGACGTCACGAGCATGGAGCCATGGGTCTAACCATCCTACAAGGTATGTACTATGGGTTTATTGCACCTGTAGAACAAGGTTCTAAAAGGTTCCTAGAGTCATAAAGTCATCTTTTGGATATTATCGGCTTGTACAACTGCTTGCACAGGCCAATAATATTCTCAAGAGAAGCTCGTTTGAATGTAGTATTGCGTATCAACTACCTCGGGTCTACATCTGGATAATCACCGCACTACATCCTAAAAAGGCCAAAAGGGGTTATAGGGTTCTAAAGTGAAATTCTGATACCAGATATGTGATGTTACGTGCGATGTCACAACATCAATATCTGCTATATGAACAAGACACTAAAAGCCTGTAATGTTATGTGTGATGTTACAACAACACACTCTGCAATGGACAATGCAAAACAACAGAAAAGCATACAAAAATTGTTCACCTAGTTCGGTTCAACAACCTACATCTGGGGGCATACCACGCCAGGAAGGAAGTCCATTATTAGTAGTATCAAATTACAGACTCAACAGACCAGTTGACAATCTACCTAATCTAATCACTACCCAATGACCCTTCTATCTAAGTTCACCCTAGATAAGAGACTCCATCTCACTTCCAATCATCGCAATGATGTCTAGCAGTCAACAACTCCGCCACTGCATCAACAGCTTGATTTCCAAAAACTCTCTAAACACATAGAAGACACTCTCCTATGACACATCTTGGAGTTGCTTCAAAGCTTCCTCCAAGGACAATACAAGACTCATTACCTACAGGTTTCTGAGTAAGTACACAGTGACCATCTCACAACCCGAGTGGTTCACTTAGACAAAGCCCTAATGATCTACATCTTGGACCCGTGCCTTTTCTAGGTTACAAGCATCCTATTTATAACTTTTTCCAACTGGATTTGGGCCTTCAAATCACAACAAATCTTCTGCTACAAATCTGCAAAAGATTCTGCTATAAAATAGATCTTCAATTAAATCTTCAATCAGCTCTTCATAATTAACTCTAATTATTCTTCATATCTTTTTGCATTAAATTAGCAACAAACTGATTGCAACAAAATATATCTACCCCATGATTTTTGCCTGCAATCTCTGATTCTCTTCAGTAGAATATCTCATTAACACGCGCAGCCCTAAAAACATCACAACCTGATGTTTTAATGTTCTGGTATAGTGATGTCAAGACATCGCATGTGACATCACTCTTCAGCACTTTAACTCTTCAACACCTTAACTACTTTCACAAAACCAGAATGTTAACCAAACATAACAATAATGTTAGAAGCTCATGTTGAAACATCAACCATGACATTAACATTGTTTTACCAAAATTTCAGCCAATCACAAGAACTAACATAAAGGTCCTCAACTTCTCAGACTCCCAGGTCGAAAGTAATAATGTCATTACGACTACTCGCAATGACAAATACTGCCATCAAAGGGGCCTCCATTGAGTAGGGCTATATCATATGTTAATCATGCTTAAGATTACTCTAGGCATGTAACTTTTGATTATTCCACCATCCTATCTTATTGTGCACTCAAGTCCGGGTCAGGACTTATCTTACCACTCATGGATCACCAAACACCCAAAAAACAGAAAACCAAGTAAAACAACAAACAATAATAATAACACAAAGAAACCAAGTTAGGTTTAACCCTCTCGAGGAAGTCCCCAGTGAATTTGCCATTTCTGTCACAGTGAAGAATCGGAGACCATAGATATTGATTAGCTAGACTCACAAAATAAGATGTCACCATCGAACTTTTATTTTTCCAAGGGAAGGGGAAAAAATAGAATAAACCCAAAAATAAATATGCAAAGCATAAATCAAGGCTAAAAGTTAAGCAAATAAGATATCTAAGGTACGTGGGTTGGTTATACTAAGGGAGGGTACTAACACCCTAAGAATCTATAGTATCCTATAGGAACCTCTTGAAATATTTGTGTTAGGTTAAAAGTGTTTGCTGAAAAAGATTAGGGAGGTGAGAAAAGAAGTGTTTTTTATTGTTTTTGTGTTTGATAGACATGAAGTCTTATGCCTACGTACCAATGAAGAATCAAAACCTCGTAGTTCGAGATACAAATAGAAAAGGGTTTGTTATGGTTGATTTTAATGGAGAAGAGATAAGTTGTCATCTTAAGGATAATACTCAACTAATCTACCACAAACATGTGGAAGATGGATCTTTGCATCACAATGAGAGAAGGGCCCTAACTTGGATATAAAATCAATAAGTATGCCTCATACCTCCCTCAAGTGGAAAAGAATCAACACCATTCTCAACAATGTTATGGGGTAGGAGAATTACATCTCAACAATAGATGACTCATGTCTAATCCTTTTTGAGAAAAGGTTTTTTAAAGTGAAAAGCCAAGTGGCAAAAGTCTTGAATGAGTTTTCTGTCTTTTAGTCTTATGAAAAGGTTTTTGATATGCTTAAGATGTCTTGAGACATTTATTGAAAGAAAGAAAGTTTGAAAATGCAATGACCTAATGTCAAGGTTTTTTATTGAAAGAGGTTCAAGTTAGAAAAAGGGGAACCTAAAGGGTAAACATGAAGCTAAAGATGGGAAAGAATACAATAAGATATAATGCATATGCATATGACAATAAGTCAACCAATAATCCCTTCCCTTGGATTTGATCACAAGTGTAAGTAACATATGAAATCCACAGACCCATGGAAAAATATCCTGTAATCATCAAGCATCAATGTATGATCAGTAATGAACCAAAGCATCAAGAAGAAACATCATCATAATTTAGATTCATCAAGGAAAAGCATCAAGAATTAATCAAGGAAAATCATCAAGAATTAATCAAAGAAAAGCATTAAGACTAAAATAGAATCAAGCAAAGAGGAAATTATTAATCAAGTTAAATATAAATATTTAATAAGATTAATAAATGATTTAATTAATCAATATTAAATAAAAATATTTAAAGTAATTAACAATTATAACATATTTTTGACATTTTTCAATATTATACAAATTAAAAGTGGAAATTATTAAAACAAATAATTAGAAATATAAATGGGTTTTTTTAATAATAAACAAAAACATAAAGAACAATTCTTAAAAAACAAAACAAACTTATTTAAGAAAATAAGAGGTGAATGTTGAACTCCTGGTGTGTGAGTAAAAATTAGATCCATGGGCTCAAAAGCCCAAGTCCATTCATGAGGCAGGTGCATGAGTTCACATGGAGTGTGAAAAATAGAAATTTAATGGTCTTAAGCCAACATGTCAATGCCAAACTCAAATGAAAAAAAAAGTTTGACCTCTCAAAATGGAACACACGGTTTCCAAGCCAACTCAAAGTTTTAAGGAGCAAAAGAATACAACATGTTCTTGCACGAAAAACTCTCTTTTCCTACTTCATCCAACACGATTAATCAAGTAACGAGTATTACTCGTCACTCTCGCAAGATCTGTAACCCTCTTCTTCACATTCGACATCACATTCCCATCAAGACAAGTATCACCATCAGTAAGAGCAGCACTCACAAATATGATTTACATCATTTCATATTATTACATTACTCAAACACAAAAAAATCAGCATAGAAACAATGAAACCGAATCAAAATCTAATACATATTCAAAACAATGCACACACAACAAATAACACAATGCAAAGGAAAACACAATTCAAATCGTTACTGCAATGTCGTCGATGTGGCTGCTTTTATGCTTGTGTTACCGATGATTTTGTGGAGGTTTGATGGAGGGTGTTGTGTGAGCTGCGGTGAGTTATGTGTGTGTTGCAGTTGTGCAGCATTGGAAACGTTTGTTGTTGCAAGTTGTTATTGCTAATGAGCGTTGTCGTTGCGAGTTGTTGTTACTGATGAATGTTGTCGGTGGCGGAAACTCACCGGAAGTGGATGTGAGGTTGCGTATGGAAACTAGGTGATGTCTCACATGAAGTTTGGTTGGCAAAAATATGCAGGTTCATGTGGTTTTTTCATGTAGATGCGTGGAAGGGAGTATTTTGTTGTTATGGTCTCGTGTGTGCGTGTGAAAAGGAAATGTGTATGAAGTTATGTGGGTTTGTAGTGAGAATGAGTTTTTTTTACCGAGATGAAGTTTTTGTGGAAATGTTATGGTTGGAAAAGATGAGGTTTTCAGAATATATGTGTGAGGCACATTTACACGGTTTGTTTTAGTTGAAGGGTAGTTTTCATGGTAGTTGTTTGAGTAGTGAGCAGTGGAGCAAGCGGAGAAGGACGATGGATGATGTTTATATCAAATATGCAAGCGAGGCCGTATGAAGAGTTTGATGTGAAGAGTGATATATGGTTATCCTTAGCTTGTGAGAAGTATGAATAATAAAAAATGAAGAGTCAAACCTCTCTTTTCTTGTTGTCCATACAGTTTTTGGTGGAAGGAGTATTATGAAGTGTGTTGTGAAGGGATGGTTTTGTTATCTTTCACTTACAACAAGTTTTCCTTTTTTATGTTTCAAATGGAGGGATCTCATTGTGGAAAGAAGAAGATGCTGAGAGTAACGTCCCCTTGCTATCTTGTGATATGCTTACTAATATGTCATATAATAATACTAGGTTCCAAAACCAAAGAACAAAACAATTTTTTTCTTCAAAACTTAATAACTAAGTGTTACAAAAAATAGAAAAAAAACAAAATTTTTATTAATTAAAAAAAAGAAATGATAAATGAATTAAAGATAAAATAAAGGCTTAAATAGTCTTTTGGTCTCTGTAAGTTAGCGAGTTTTTGAATTTAGTCACTATATCTTTTTTTTTGTCTGAGTCCTTATATCTCACTTTTGTGTTGCTTTTAGTCCTTGACGTCATAAATCTGTTAAAAAAACTGACTGGACTAACAGTGATGACGTGGAATTGCTGATGTGCTTCCTACCGCTGATGTGGCAGGGCATTTTTTTTGTTTTTTTTAATTCCTCGTCAGCATTTTTTATTATTATTTTTTGTGTTGATGTTAAAGGCTAAAATGCAAAGTTTAATAATGGTCCCAAGAGGAGTTGAACCTATGAACATTAGGTCAACATGCTAGTACATAACCATTCCCACAACGCGCCACGTGGCTCATTCTACAAACAACTCTTCTTCTCAATTTGAAATTCAAATTTTCAACTTGAAATTTAACACACATCTTTCACCCACTCCCTCTCAATCGTCCTTTCTATGTATCTCTCTCTTTTCTTCCTTCTCCCTTTTCTTTTTCTTTCTCCCTATTTGTCTTCCTCCTTCCTCTTCTTTACGATACCATCAAAGTTCTTCCGATAATAAATTTAGATCCTTACTCAGAAACACCTTGCTAACGAAGCCCTAACGAAAGACGATAAAAGGTATCGATCTCGATTCTACAGATGTGATTTAGTATCTTCGCAAAGCTACAAATGTCTTTGTCTTGACATTTCGTATCTAACTTTTTGTTGTTGTTCTTTCAGGAAATATTGAACCGGGTTTCGACGGGTAAGCCAATGTTTTTGATACGAAATCTATGTTGGTACTGAAACCCAATCTTCTCAATCTATTGTTGTATGATTTTCGGGGGAAAATACCTATATCTAATATCGATTGTTAAGGTTTTGACTGGTTTTGTTTTTGTTGTAGGATTTTGTGGGTTCAGGTTAGGCTTTTTGATTTTATGGGTTCACCGGAGATTGTCGGAAGCTGACAGAAGAGATTCTCTAAAGTTGAAGATTATTGAGGTAGAATTTTGCTTTTTTTCTTGAGTAATTTATCGCTAATAGTCGATTTTATGTTTGTTGGGATGTTTGTTACAGAAAATAGGGATATATTTTGGTATCTAACTTTTTGTTGTTGTTCTTTCAAGAAGTATTGAATCGGGTTTCGACAGGTAAGTCAATGTTTTTTATACAAAATCTATGTTGGTAGTGAAACCCAATCTTCTCAATCTATTGTTCTATGATTTTAGGCGAAAAATATCCATATCTAATATTGATTGTTAAGGTTTTGACTGGTTTTGTTATTGTTGTAGGATTTTGTTCAAGTTAGGCTTTTTGATTTTATGGGTTCACCGGAGAATGTCGGGAGATGGAAGATGAATTACAGTTGAAAGAGGAAGCTGGTAGAAGAGATTTTCTAAAGTTGAAGATTATTGAGGTAGACTTTTGCATTTTTTCTTGAGTAAACTATCACTAATAGTCGTTTTTTATGTTTGTTGGGATGTTTGTTAGACAAAATAGGGATATATTTCAGGAAAATGACAAAATATATTTGAAAATTCACTTTTGAATTTAAGGTGTTTCTTATATTGGTTAACATTAGACTATTTTTTATTTATTAAAGCTTAGTGATTAAACTTTAGCTTTATCAGTGTGTATGAACTTATGCTCTCTTTTCCTTGCAGACAAAGATGACGCTCGTGGGAGTTGATGTTGAAGCACTCAGGCATCACTTTGGAAAGCAAATGATGAAACTTGAGGAAGTGAAAATAAAACTGCAGGTAAAACTAGACATATTTTAATTTTAAATAGCTATCAAGCGTTACATAAAATGTATCAATTTTTACGTATTGACATATTTGGGACTGATAACGACAACAAGAACGGGATCGATTATTGCATTAAATAGAGAATCTTGCAGTTAATTCAAATGGACTAACACATCAAATGATGTTTTTAGGTAGCATTTGACATCTGAACAAAGGTGAATGAATTGAGCAGGTCCTTAGTATCATATTTAATTCCACTGGTGCAATATATAATGTAACCAGGGTCCTTAGTATCATATTCAAATTTAGCTCTTTGCAGTCTTTGAAGTTACTATCTGTTATGGCTGCACTTCGTTTGGATGATGGTGATAAATATAATATTGAGAAAATATTAGTTGTTGCATTGCTGGATTCATCAAGCGGTGCTGTTAATAATAGGAGTATTACAGTGGCTGCTCCGCTGGCTACTAGCAGTTGGGAAAAGGTGCATTTTTTTGTCGTCGCCATTTGCAGTTGTATTTGATAAAATAAGTGATTGATAAATTGACATCATATAGTAACCCTTAATCTTTATATTGCGGCCTCAATTACGTTATGATTATTTCAACAGTACTTATGTTGATGGAGAAGTGAAGAAAAATATGGCAGCAACACAAGCTGAGTTAGTGGACAGATTACTGAATTTCCAATTTGCGTAAAAACTGGAACATCTAATTCCTTGAATTCATGGTGTGGCAGGTTAACAGCAGTGAGGAAGAAGACGAAATAGAAGCATTTTTTGGCAGCCGTGTAAATATAAGTTCCGAGGCAATATACATAATTTGTTACGTTGTAAGTAGAATATAAGCTTTGTTCGTGGTTTGGCTTCAAGGTTTGGCTTGCGGTTCAGAATCGGGACTGTTGCGATAAATAAAATCACTGATATATTCGCACATGTTTCGGATGCTTCGCGTATTTTGTGTGAGATCAAGATTTTTAGATTATATACACACAGCTTATGATCTGATCTGATCTTTATATTTAGATATTTTTATGTTTCGCATTTGGTAATGTAGTGTTTTTAGAGTTATGGTTGTAGTATTTGCAGTTGATCACTAATTGAGTTATTTGACCATTGCGGCTGATTTGATTTCAAATTTTCTTGTGGTTTGTAGCAAATGTTTTTCATCGTGATCTAAAACAGAAAAAACATTTTAGTAAATGCTGTCTGCAAACTGAAGATTTGTGATTTTGGTCTTGCTATAGTAGCTTTCAATGATACACCCACTGCTATATTCTAGACAGTAAGTATTTTTTTCCCTTGCAATATGTAGCTGTCCTACTCATAGTTCAATTACTGGGCCTCATAATTTAATTTGTGGGGTCAATTTATATATGTACAGTGTAATCAAATTTATATTTAAGGCATGAGCTTGCATACATTTTTCTCATATCATAACATCTCTTTTCTTTCTTTTATTAAAAATTTAGTTTCTTCTCAAAAATGGTGCTGGCTGGTAAGCTTATTACAGAACTTGGAATCAAAACACCCGGTGACAAGTTCTTCAAAATATTCATAACAGAATTTCACGAATTGTAAATTCATTGTGAAAAAATTCGTGAAGGCAAGCTGCATGAAGGTGAAGACTGGCATGACACTGATACAGTTAAAAACTGGACTTATGTCATAGGTAACTGCATTTCTATATCATTTCACATGCCAACCAAAATAATCATCTTATTTGACTATATACTTTTGGAAAATATCATTAGACGTGTTGTTTTTTATAATAATTTTTTCACAATCCGTAACATCACAACAGATGGTGAGGTACAAACATGTTATGAGAGTTTTGAAGAAGTTGATGAACAGAACAAAAAAACTGACTTTGAAGCTTTTTGGTGGAGACATTGAGAAGCACTATAAGCTTTTTAAGCTCACCCTTGAAGTAACTAATAAGGCTAACGGCACAGCTGTTGCTAAATGCACTGTTGAATATGAGAAAATCAGTGAGGATATTAATCCTCCAAATGGATGGATGGACTTTCTTAGCCAATGCATAAGAGATGTTGATGCTCATCTTATCAAAACATAAAAGGTTGTTATACGAGTCATTAAGGCATTATAAGGTTGCTATATTAATTAAGTAAAGATTGTTTAATTATAATTACCGTGATGTTTGTAACATATATAAGCATACATGTTTGCTTTTCTTGATGCTTCCTTTGTTTGGAATAAATGTGTGGGCCATGTCATGATGATCGGTCTTATTTGTGTTACTAATATTTGTATAAATACTATGTTTTTTTTATATTTATAAAACAAAATCAATTGCATAAATATTTTTATAAAAAATATCAAAACAAAATTAATATTCACACACCAAATATATATATATATATATATATATGATTCTAGAATTATCTAAATAGTTTAGTAAATAGTTTAATTATTTCATATCATTAAATAATTTACATAGTATTTCAACTATTTAATATTTTAATTATTAATATTTTCACTATTTAATATTTCAACTAATAATTAGTTTAATAAATATCTCAACTATTAAATAATATAACTAATAATTAGTTTATTAAATATTTAATTAATATTTAATAATATTGCTGCTACTTAATTATTTAAATAGTTAAAATACTTAATTAATTAATTAATTAATTAAATAAGTTAGTTTAAACTATTTGATATAATAGTTGAAATAGTTATGTAAATAGTCATTCAATGATATTAATATTTTATTAATATTTAATAAAATAGTTAAAATATAAATATTAAATAAACTATTTTATCTATTTAATAAAAATTAAAATATGAATTAGTTAATAAACTATTTTATCTATTTAATATAAACTATTTTATCTATTTAAAATATAAATAAATTAATATACTATTTAATATTTAATAACCTATTTAATATTTTAATAGTTGAAATATAAATTACTTAATAACCTATTTAATATTTAAAAAACTATTTAATAAACTGTTAAAAAAGCATTTTAAAAAATTGTATAAAACAATTTAATAATGTTAATTAACTAAATAGTTGAAATATTTAATAATATTAAAATTATTTCATAAAATCAATAAAAATATAATTCAAATATAATAGTTGCAATATGTAGTATTATTTCATAGTATTTCTCACAATATTATTTCATATTCTTTCCACTATTCCAGAATATTAATAAATAATATTTCTCATAATATTATGAAATAAATATTTAATATGGTTGAAATATTTAATAGTTGAAATATTCATTAAATACTTATTTAAATAATTGAAATACTTATTAAATACTTGAAATACTATATAATGTTTTAAATATATCAATTACTATTTAATATTTCAACTATTAACATTTCAATTATCAATTAATAATAAAATAGTATATTAAATATTAAATAGTTTATTAAATATTAATAGTTGAAATAGAAAATAGTTAAAATATTTAATCATTAATTACTATTGAATTTGTTGGTTCCATAATAATAATGTTATTGTTCCATCAATAATAGCCATCAATAACGGTGCTTGCAGCAATGCAAATCAACTTAGTAAATATTAATTTATGTAATATATAAATTTGTTGCAATATATTAAACAAATTAGTTGAATAGTCTAGTGGGTAAGAACTATGTTGTTCATGTAACGGTCATGGGTTCAACTCCTCTATGGACCATTTTTAATCCAAATAAAAAATAATAATAAAAAAAACTAACGTGGAATTACTGGGCATTAAAAAAAAGAAAAATGAATAAAATGAGTTGTCACATTGCGATAGGAACCAAGTCAACATTGCCACGCGTGCACCGTTTGTCTAGTCAACTTTTTCATTGACTCAGACAAAAAAAAACTGTCTGTATCGAAGTGCTCGAAAAAATAAAATGAAAGCACCAAAATGATCAACGCGAAATAAACGACTCAGAAAAATATAGCGTTTGGTCAAATGTTGAAATAAATTTTCTCCCGTTAAAAGGCTCAGACTGATAAAAAATACGACTGACAAACAGTTGAAAAACTAAAACGACACGCAAGATTAAACTACGAAACATAGATTAATATAACTGACGTCTGCAAGCTCGATTTTGAAACTTTTCATCCACATATTTTACGCACAGTTGACATTCAGTTTGACCGATTCATCTGTAAATCCAACAGTTTATTCTGGTTTATAATTTGGGCATTATGCATGATGAAAGACATGATAGGTTATGAAGATGATTTAAATAAAGATGTGATCTTAGTGTAAAAAATTAGGGTATGACAATAACCAAACAACTTCTTATAAAAGACACTTTATTCAAGAGATAATAAAATCTTTGGTAAATTAGAATTATGCTCTCATCCAAAATAATGATCCTCATTAAGCACGAGAACACTCTCAAAGCAACATGACAAAATATATGTGATAAAAATGAGAGATTTAAAGAAACTTATAAGAGAGATAGAGATAGAGATAGATAGATAGATAGATAGATAGATAGATAGATAGATAGAGAGAGAGAGAGAGAGAGAGAGAGAGAGAGAGAGAGAGAGAGAGGAAGGATCAAATATAGTTTTATGCGTGTTTCGAAATGATAGATAAACTCTCTATTTATTGGAAAAAAATGTGGTCTAAATTAGGAAACAATCCATGGGCGAAATAACTCTTATAATCGATTATGTCAATCGATTATCACACATGAATAATTGATTGTTAAATCCATAAATGAAAGGTTTTAATATTTAGATGTTGTCAATCATTAAAATATTGTCCCAATTGATTGTAGGTGTTACAACCTAAAAATAATCGATTATAGCTTTAGGGATAATTGATTATCCTTTGTAAAAAAGCTTCCAATTGATCAAACAATCCCCTAATAATTTAGCTAGGCCTTAATTTTTTTTGATGCGGTTCTAACAAAATAAGAGACTTCATATAGGTTCTTAGTGTGTGTGTGTGTGTGTGTGTGTGTGTGTGTGTGTAATTTTGCCTTAGTAGTTCCCAAAATACCATTGCGCCTTTACAAAACACTAGTAAATCAGACAGACATGACTAGGTGAACTTTCGCAATTCATCTCTTTCAAAACTCTGAAGCTTTAAGTCTTGACTTTAAGAACTTTGAGTTTTCTAGCTTGATGAGGCTTGAGATGTCTTCAAGTAGATTACCATTATTAAAGGGTTGAGAGAACAAACCACCAGAGAACCTTGAAACACAAGCCTTCACTAGAACATCGTTGGATGACAGTGTTTACTTCAAAGAGATGATTTGATGAAACATTTGAATAAGAGTATCTTCAAAAGGATAACAAATCCACTAGATATATTTTGATATCATGTGTTTTCATCATCAAACCCAAACAGTTTATTTCAATGTTTCTATTAAAAAACTTCACCATTTTGGATCATCGTGACAATACTTGCAAGCACAAAGATCCACAAGCCTATGATGGAGAACATGCATTTTTGGAAAGGGACAACACACCCACCGTATTGGTAGAAAATACTCTCATTTTTTACAGGGGGAACACACACCAGTTAGTAACTGAATCTACATCTCATAAAGATCGATCAAATAAATTTTCACGAACGAAGATGGAAGTAATACCTAACATCTTGGGATCCACCCAATCACTTGAAATATCCTTGCCATACTTTTTGGTTGAAACAGACATTGTTACCATGAATAAAATATATCTTGAATATAACTAATGCAGGTGCAACAAGGTGAGCAGATTTAAATGATCTCTATGCCCTAGTCAAAGAGCACAAGAATGGGGAGAATGGAAATTTCTAGCTTAGAAGAAAGATTGATCCAACATGCAAAACCGGTATCAACTTATGTTCTGGACTGGACCAATGGCTAGAATTGGCCTAATCTGCCTCTGCTCCAGAGTGGCCCAAATTGCCTAAGTCCAATCCACAGATGGGCAAAAGTGACCTTTCTTCCTCTCCAACCGGGCAAGGAACGCAACGTTCCTCCCCGACGTTGATGCTCGTTACGCACGGCTTCCTCGCTGCCCGAACAGCAAAGGACAGGTGCCCGGAACTGCGTTTATGCCTGACATAATGGCTAGTTTCGAGCACCCTGCCCGGCTTAACGGCTAGTTTGGGCAGTTACCTATTCTTTGGGGAAAACGGTTATTTCGCCCCAAAAATAGGACCGTTAGCCACGCGCTGGGGGCTCTATATAAACCCTCTCGCTTGAGAGGGTCAGGTATCAAATATTCACCCTAAGAATCCATACTTTGTACTTGCCTCTTTTCTCTGACCCTTTCTTACTTGAGCGTCGGAGTGCCTTGCAGGTACACCCCCTCCTCCTCTCCATACGACCAGCATCCCTGACGCACTTGGTGGCCTGATTTTACAGGATCTGATCCAGCCTTCACGATCAGTGGCGCCGTCTGTGGGAATCTTTGTTCTCCCCTTCTTTCTTTAACCGAAGATCAAAATAACTTTCGAACATCATCACGATTATGGCCTCCCAAGATCGCACCCAGGATACTCTTTATTCCACCATCTTCCCCGTCAACAAATCTGACGTTGACGGCTAATCATCTCTCCTCCGAGATGCCCGTTTCCTTAGGGATGGAGCCACCGCTTCTCCTTCCCCAACCCCTGCTGATCGCAACAACGATCAACCGTCTCTCGACCTCCAGCCCGTTCATGTTCCGCCCAGCGCCGACCCGGCCGTGGCAGCCCTCCTGGAGGCCCTCAACAAAACCAACACCTTGATCCTGTGGCAAAACGAGAGGATCGGGGCACTGGAAGAATCTCGTTGTCCAAGATCCCCTCCTACGCGGAGGAACCAGCGACGATCTAGAAGCCCGCAGCCCCGAAGAGAAAGCGACCGAAGACTGCGCCAAGAGCACGATCCTCGCGTAGCCCGAAAGCGCGACCAGATCTCCCCGCGTGACCAGCACGCTCATGACCACAAAAGGACTCGAAGGAACGAGGAGTCTCCAATCAAGTCCAAAGGACGGGCACCTCACCTTCCCCGCGAAGGAACCACTCACCTTCTCCTCGAAGGAACCGCTCGCCTTCTCCTCGAAGGAACCGTTCACCTTCTCCACGAAGGAACCGCCGACGCGAGCAACCCGTTTGGTCACCATCATACACCAGTTCTAGTGACGATGACGAGCCTCGCGGCCCATTGTCCCAGGAGATCCTGGCCACCCGTCTCCCAAAAGGCTTGGAGAAACCCCCATCACTTGGTACATACGAGGGGACCACCGGGCATTTCCATGATTACACTCCCCTGACCGTTTCCAGGGAGAAGATTTTGACCGAATGTTCCAATTCGGAGTTCAAACAAGCCGGGGTCCGCTTCCCCAAGCAGCTGCCGAACAGACCAAACGTGGACAAGTCAAAGTACTACCGCTTCCACAAAAGTCACGGCCATACTACAGAGGACTGCATCCACCTGAAGGATGCCATTGAAATACTGATCAGGGACGGCCACCCGAAGCAGTTCGCGAAGAAGAAGGACACTCCTCGGCAGGACGCCCAAGAGTCCAAGAAGGTCGAGGAGGAGGTACCCTCCTCGGAAGACGCTAACATATAGGTCGCTATGTCCATAGCGCGACCCGAGTACTTCAACATCCCTGATGGTCTCAGCGCCCCTGCATATTTTGCGGCCCACAGCCCGTGGGAGACCTTCCCCTCCGCCATGGTCATCTTTGGAGGGGGTTTCAACAAAGTTACTGTGGGGTCCGTGAAACGGAAGTTTGAACACCTGATCAACACCAGCTCGAACAAAGTGACCACGCTTGATCAGGCCCCAAAGGGTTCCGTCCCCATCTCCTTCTACAGGGAGGAAATCCTCGACGGCTCTCTGAACTCAGGCATTCCGTTGCTCGTCAGAGCCCAAATGGAAAACTTCGACATTCGCCGAATCCAAGTCGACCAGGGCAGCTCGGTCGACATCATGTACTCCCACCTGTTCTCAACACTGCAGCTGGACGAATCGCACCTTACCGCATACGTAGGGTCCGATTTGCAGGGGTTCAACGAATCTGTGACCAAGTCGTGGGGTTACGTCGAGTTGATCGTGACCTTCGGAGCAGCTGAAACGGCCAGGTCCATCAAGGTGTAATTTCTGGTAATTGACTGCCCGTCACTTTACCAATGCATTTTCGGAAGGCCAACTCTAGCCGAGTTGGTAGCGGTACCATCGACCGTCCACCTGAAGATGAAGTATTACACTTCGAAAGGAATGGTCGCCACCCTCCACGGTGATATAGAAGCTGCTCGACGGTGTTTTGAAGCAGCTACAAAAGGGCTCAACGCCATTGCGCCCAAGCCAAAAGCGTCGAGCAAGCCAGCACTCCCAAGCAGCTCCGAGGAGGCCAAGCCTCTGCCCCAGGTCGACTCTATCGACCTCGACAGTCGCTTCCCCGAGGACCAACAGGAAGAACGAGCAGCTTCAGCCGGCCCATCCACGTCATCCAGCAGCAGCTCCCATCCGATGCACCCAATCCCGGATGGCAACTTCGAGCTTGTCCTATTCGGCGAAGACCCTCAACGGGGAGTAAAGATCGGAGCAGACCTGCCTGACGTCGCGAGGAAGCAGCTCAAAGCATGCCTCCGAGGGAACGCCGACCTCTTCGCGTGGAGCACCGCGGAAATGCCCAGCTTGGGTCCATCCGTCGCATGTCACTAGCTGACCATTGACCCGGCCATCAAGGCCGTAGCACAACGTAGGAGGAAGCAGTCTCCGAAGAAAACGGAGGCTGCTGAAAAAGCTGTAAAGGACCTCCTCGAGGCCAAATTTATTTCGGAGGCCAAGTACACCACTTGGCTGTCCAACGTTGTATTGGTTAAAAAATCTAATGGAAAATGGCGCATGTGCATTGATTATACCGATCTCAATAAGGCATGCCCGAAGGATGCCTACCCCCTCCCCAATATTGATAAACTTGTTGATAATTCTGCTGGTTTTAAACTTTTATCGTTCATGGAAGCCTACTCGGGCTACAATCAAATCCCAATGGCAATGTCCGACAAAAAATATACGGCCTTCATGACCGAATCGAGGAACTATTACTACAACGTAATGCCCTTCGGCCTGAAGAACGCCGGAGCAACGTACCAACGAATGATGAACAAAGTATTTCGGGGAGAAATAGGCGACATGCTCGAAGTATACATGGACGACATGATCGTTAAGTCCCACGAGGAAACCGATCATACTGCCCACCTACGAAAGGTCTTCGAACAGGCCAGGAAATACAAAATGCGTTTTAACCCGGAGAAGTGCACGTTCGGCGTCCGGGCAGGCAAATTTCTCGGCTTCTACTTGACGGAACGAGGAATCGAAGCCAATCCCGACAAATGTCAGGCATTCTCCGAGTTTCCTACGCCCAAATCCTAAAAATCCATCCAATCCCTCAACGGGATGCTCGCGACACTATCTCGTTTCGTGGCCAAGTCCGCCCAGCACGCCCTACCATTCTTCAAGCTCCTCCGCAAAGAGGCTGCGTTCGAATGGACCGAGGAGTGCGACAAGGCCCTTCTCCATCTGAAACGAGCACTCTCAGAGCCACCGGTCCTCTCTCGCCCAGACAATGGCGAAACATTGTGCCTATATATGGCCGTAGCTGCCGAAGCAGTGAGCGCCGCCCTCATCCGCGAGACACCTGACGGGCAGAAACCCATTTACTTTACAAGCAAAGCGCTGCAAGGACCAGAGTTAAGATACCAGCAGATAGAGAAAGTGGCATTAGCCCTCATCAATGCAGCCAGGAGATTGAGACACTACTTTCTGGCTCACACGATCGTGGTTCGGACAGATCAGCCCATAAAGGAGCTGCTCGGTCGCCCAGATATGGCCGGCAGAATGCTCAAGTGGTCCTTGGAACTATCTGAATTTGACATTCAATACGAGGGCAGAAAGGCCCTCAAGGCCCAAGCTCTGGCCGACTTCGTCGCGGAAATGACATTCGCGGACTTCCCCGCGAGCGAAGCACGCAAATGGACCATCTTCGTCGACGGGGCTTCGAGTTCGGCAGGAAGCGGCGCAGGCATCATACTGGAAAATGACGAAGGGACTATCGTCGAGGTATCACTCACACTGTCTTTCCCAACCTCCAATAACCAGGCTGAATACGAAGCCTTCCTCGCTGGGCTACGCCTTGCCGAGGACCTGGGAGCGGAATAAGTCATCATTTGCACGGATTCACAACTCGTGGCCCTCTAGGTCCGAGGTGAATACCAAGCCAAAAACGACAACCTGACCGAATACTTGGCCCTGGTAAAGAAGGAAATGGCAAAGTTCACAATAGTAGAAGTGAAACACGTTCCCCGCGAACATAACGTACGAGCAGACGTGCTGTCCAAACTGGCCAGCACGAAGAAGAAAGGCGGAAACAAATCCGTCATACAAGAAGTACTTCCTCGACCCAACATCGAGAAGGCCTCCCCGACACTCGACGTGCAGGTGATCGGCGACAACAACTGTTGGATGACCCCAGTCTACAACTACCTCGCCAAGGACGAACTCCCGTCCGACCCAAAGGAGGCCGGCATAGTCAGGCGAAGGGCCTGCTCTTATGTCCTAGTCGAAGACAAACTATACAGACGGGGATTCTCCATTCCGCTGCTCAAATGTGTCGAGGAAGAAATGGTCGCGCACATCCTGTGCGAAATCCACGAAGGAATCAACGCCCAACATCTCGACGAAAGGTCCCTTGCTCGAAAGGCCCTCCGAGCAGGATACTACTGGCCAACCATGCAAAACGACGCAAAAGAGCACGTAAAGAAGTGCGATAAATGCCAATGGCACGGGGACATGCACCTAGCTCCACCTAACGAGCTCAAGGCTATGTCCTCCCCGTGGCCATTCGCCTGGTGGGGCCTAGACATCCTAGGACCCTTCGTGGTAGGATCAAGTCAGAACAAGTACCTCATAGTAGGCGTGGATTACTTCACAAAGTGGATAGAAGTAGAAGCTCTAGCCAAAATAACTGCCCTCAACATCCTGCGTTTCTACAAACGAAACATCCTTGCACGTTTCGGTATTCCCCAAGCGATAGTAACGGACAACGGAACGCAGTTCACGGACAGGAAGTTTCAGTACTTCGTCGCCCAACTGGGCATGAAGCAACACTTTGCATCCGTCGAACACCCCCAAACAAACGGGCAGGCTGAGGTAGCTAACCGAGTCATCCTTCGAGGCCTCAAGCGAAGGCTAGACGAAACAAAGAAGGCGTGGGTCGAGGAGCTACACAGCGTGCTCTGGGCATACCGTACAACTCCCCATTCAATGACCGGGGAGACACCTTTCCATTTAGCATACGGAACCGAGGCTGTAATTCCCGTCGAAGTTCACGTGCCCTCTAGGCGGACAGAGTCGCCCCTAGACGAGGAGATGAATGATGAATCTTTAAGGGAAGAGCTCGACCTCGTCGAGGAAATCAGAACCGGGGCAGCTCTCCGCGAGGCCTCACTAAAACAAAAGATCACCATCAGGCACAACGCCAAAGTGATATGACGAGAGTTCGACGTGGGAAGCCTCGTCCTAAGAAGAAACCACAAAGACTCTCGCGAAGGCAAGCTAGCAGCCAATTGGGAGGGACCCTATCACGTCCGGACACAAACAGAAAATAGGGCCTACTACCTAGAACATCTCACTGGGGAAGAACTCGCTCGACCATGGAACACTGAGAAACTAAAACAATACTACAGCTAAATCCTCGGTTCAACTCGTCGCAACGACGAACGTCAGCTACCGACCACTATGCGCGTCTAGGTATAAGCGTCGCATACGACTAAAGCATAACCCCGTTCAGTAACGAGCCCGATAAGTGCTCGACAGCGATCCTCGATCGAGCATCGCCGTCATCAGAGTACCACGACTGACAGAACCCCAGCTCACGATGGGACGTTCACGTCGCGAACTCAGGCCTCAAACACGACCTAAGCTCCCTCCCCGCCAGGATATCCCCCGGCAGTTCGACCAGTTCCCCACACTGCCGAACACATCTATTACGAGCAACCCCCCAAAATAGTCACACAAGTCAGGTACCCCTTATTGCGGGCGGACATATATTCACAGCATGCATACAACACTTAGCAAAAATAAACGCAAGTAAAATCATGCAAAGCCAGGAATAAAATAACTTAATATAGTGGGTGTCCACGAGGACCACTATTCTGCGTTGTTACATAAACGGGGGCCACACTCCCCAAAAAATAAATTACAATAATACGGCACGCAGGCCGGGCATATTACAACAACATCCAAAATATTAACAAACTCCTCATTCATTGGCGTGCTCGGTCGACTCTGGCTCGGGTCCTTGCTCTTCTGCGGGCTGATCCTCGGGGGTAACAACAAGGAGACCTTCGGGCAAGACAATGCGACCATCCTCAACACGCGCAAGATAGTGAGTACCCTCGGCAGAGATCTCAAGCCCAGGATTCACCACCCGCAATTGAGCCACGGAGCTTTGAAACGACTCCTCTGCCACGGCGATACCATCATCTTCGGCCAGCAGGATGCGGGCAACCAGCTCAGACCTAATCTTCAACTCTTTTATATCATCCGGTTCGTCGGCACCCGGGGCGCTGGCCGCCATCAACTCTTTGTTCAGTTCCTCGACAACCTTTTTCTCCGCCGCCAGCTTGGAGATATCCTCTTTCAGCCTGGCCGTCTCCTCTTCTGCCTTCCCCCGAGCCTCACGGGCACTCTTAACTTCCTCCTTGAGGGCCGCCTCAGAAGCCCAGGCAGCTTTAAGTTTGGACTCAAGTGCAGAAGCATCTTGAACATCCTGACCAGGGCAGAAGCATCTTGAACCACCAGCGCCCTCTTGCTCGGGTGATCCATGCCTTCCAAGCAAAGGGATTCGGCCCGGGGGACGACCAAGGAATTACCTTCAAAGAACCTCCTATCAAGGATGCACGGAGGGAGCTCAAACTTCCCTTTCTCCGGCACACGGGTAAGGTCCACAGTGTTTGATGTCCTTGGCCGCTTTGACCGCCCGGTCAAGGGCAGAGGAGATCCCCGTGGAGCAGGAGAGGGAGAAGAAGAGGCCCCCGTGATAGTTTGAACAGGAGGAGGAGCACGGGCACCAGCGGGCCGAGATTTAGGAGGAGCCGCTCCAGCTTTATTCCTCGCCATAGCATTCCTCACCACGCGATCGCGAGCCTGAGGTATCTCACCTGCACAAATAAAGAAAAAATGAGCATGTTAGCTACGAGGAAAAGAGATAACACAAACAAAATCTAATTAACCAAGACTACCGAGCAGCCTCTCAGCGTCAGCGGGAGTCTTGCACTCCAGCTGTGCCTTAACACTGACAAATCTGCGCTCAACTCTCTGGATCCCATCCTCCTCGAAGATAGGGCTGCCCTTGCTCGTCCAGCAGCTTGCAAGACTGAAGGAGTTGACCTAGTTCACCAGCCTCTCGTAAGCCATGGCGTCCTGCCCGTGTAGATCGCCCGGCTGAAAGACATAATCGTTGGGCTTCTTGGAGAAATGGTCGGGTGCCCAGCGGATGGGGAACCTGTAGAGCCTCTGCCCAATATATTTCCCCTCCTCGTTAAGAAGCTCATTTACATCCTCGTCAACCTCGATTTCCCAGACGTATGTGCTGTCCTGGGCCACCACGGGTTCAACGACGAAGTACCGCTCCTTGAAAGTCCGGATTGACTCCGAGAACGGCTTAAATAGCTTTCTGGACTGCTTCAAAGAAACCCATCCGTACTTCTTCCCCGTCAGCTGCCTTTGAAGATGGAAAACAGCGAAGAACAGAGGGAGAGTAGTCCCCAGAGAGAGATGCTCGCACACAAATTCAAAAGCCTAGATGAAGGCCAGCGAATTAGGGTGAAGTTGAGAGGGGGCCAGCTTCAGATGCTCGAACACCGGCCGCTGGAAATCAAGTGAAAGGCAGCCTCAGTCCCAGCTCTTTGAAAGCATACTCGTACATTGTAAAGCGGTCCCCGACATCCGTGCAGACCCGCTCGTTCAAAGTAGGGAAGTGCACCTCCCACTCCCCTTCTGGTCCTACCTCCGTAAAGACGTCCGCCAAAGACTTTGCGAACGTAGAAATATGCTCGGAAGGTTCGGCCACCTCCCACTCCTCCGCGGAGAACCCTTCGATGTCATCCTCCTCCATATCATCCCGAACCTCTTCTTCCTCCCCGGCATTGCCGGACGAACTTGAGGCCGCCGAGCTCGAAGCCGTAGAGCTCGAAGCCGTCGAGCTACTATTTTCCTCGGAGCCAGTTTCCTCCTCGGACGTGTCTAGAATAACTTCTCTGTCTGGCCCCGTCGCCATTACGATCACCTGAAAAGCAGATAAAGACAATGAATTCGACAGGAAATCAAATCCACCCTTCCACTGCCAAGTCAAGTGAAAGGGCGCGCAAAAGGCTGAGGACAACGTCCCCGGCCTAAGCCCTAACATCGAAAGAAAAACTAGAAAAACTAAAACCTCCCCGCGAGGAGATGCTCGAAACGTATCATCCTTCTCCGAGGAGCTTCCCCGTACTCATGACCAGATTCCGTTTGAAGCTCCGCCGGAAACCGTAAAGCTTCACCAGAATCTGGAAATGTTCTACCGAAAAATTCATCGCTCTATCAGAAGATGAACAGACACGGTGGTCACGCACGCACAACTACCGCAACCACGCCGTGGACCATCCTACTCGCTGAACGCACTATCTACTCCGGCGAAGTGCTGGAGGCAGCAAAATGGCAGAACCACCGTCCACCACCAACACTCGCCAGAAATCCACCTATTTTGTCGTCTAAAGCTAACCCTAACCGCATACAATCTACAACTAATAACAAAAAGGAGTAAAACAAGTTACAGATCAGAAAACTTACTTGATTTTGGAAGAAGGTAGAAGCTGCTCGAAGCTAGTGACGGTGGTCGGAAAGCCTGAAGACGGTGACGGGCAAGAACTGAAAGAGACGGAGAGAAATCAGGAAGGAAAAGTTTCAAATGAAACGGTTTCCCCCCTTTTTATACAAAGGGGCACGTGCAACCACGCGCCGTAGGCCATTATGACTACCCGCTAGCCATCATTGCCTATTAACTGCTACACGGAGCTCTAGGTACACGTGGCGCCCCAACGTTTCAAATTCTGTCTGACCATTAGTCTCCCCGTACACCGGGCAACAAGGTCACGACCACGAATATCACGAACACCTGGGGCCACGAGCACTTTGAGACAATCTTCCTCGCCTACCAACGACGAATCCGTAGCAACGAGCAGTCCTTAAGTCATCACTCCCATGCTCGGGAGCGACGACTTGGGGGGCTCCTGTTCTGGACTGGACCAATGGCTAGAATTGGCCTAATCCGCCTCTGCTCCAGAGCGGCCCAAATTGCCTAAGTCCAATCCACAGAGGGGCAAAAGTGACCTTTCTGCCCCTCCAACCGGGCAAGGAACGCAACGTTCCTCCCCGGCATTAATGCTCGTTACGCACGGCTTCCTCGCTGCCCGAACAGCAAAGGACAGGTGCCCGGAACTGCATTTATGCCCGACATAACTGCTAGTTTCGAGCACCCTGCCCGGCCTAACGGCTAGTTTGGGCAGTTACCTATTCTTTGGGGAAAACAGTTATTTCGCCCCAAAAATAGGACCGTTGGCCACGCGCTGGGGGCTCTATATAAACCCTCTAGCTTGAGAGGGCCAGGTATCAAATGTTCACCCTAAGAATCCATACTTTGTACTTGCCTCTTTTCTCTGACCCTTTCTTACTTGAGCGTCGGAGTGCCTTGCAGGTACACCCCCTACTCCTCTCCATACGACCAGCATCCCTGACGCATTTGGTGGCTTGATTCTACAGGATCTGATCCAGCCTTCACGGTCAACTTACAAGATCGTCTAAGTCATATTCAACGGTAAAACAAAATGTTCTCTTTACAACAACTCTCCAAAAAAAGAGAAGGAACACTCAGAGAAACCCTTACCCTGTATCAAAGCACTCAAAAGTCATTCAATTAAACAACATCCTTTTGACAGTGGAGATCTCATCGAAAGTGGTCTAGAAACACATAAGGACTCTAAAAGGATAAATAATGTCACCACCAATAAAGACGTGTCGATTTCTCTCAGCGCGACTACAACTTCCAAGAGAAAAGTTTCACATACTCTCCCCCTGGTTTTCCCAGGGCATCTACGCCTGTGGGCTCCCTAGTCGAATGGTATTGTACGTCACAAAGTCTCACCCTATTAATCAAGGACAACGGCTTAGGGAATAACTGTTCTGAGTCTACCACAAGACCCAGTAAACAAGGCCCAATAGCTTGATAAGGTATGGTCACAAAGGAAGTATTCCATCCCATTTATCCCTCTAGAATATAGAATGTTCCTCATGAAATCATCATACACTACCTCCTATAAGTGATTCAATGGTCACCCATATCTTACTCACATACAGTTGCCAACCACCTATCCTATTTAAAGTAGAACGTGTATCACTCTCTAGTTACGATTCATTTCCATTCCAATTTCATTCCTTACTCTCTCACTGACTTGACCGTTAGAGTGTTAACCTTGCAAATCAGCCCATAGTCCCCTACATTGGAAACCTTAAAGCATCATAACTCACTGTGAATTTAATCTCTTTGATTTTCATGCAATTTCAAAAGGTGCACCAACTACTACAAATAATACATTCTATGAAAAATTTTCTACCTCGCCCAACAAAAACCCAAGGTGTAAACCATAGACGCGTCACATTTATAATATTTTTAAAAAAAATAACATACACTCCCTTTGTTGAGCTGGCAACCAAGAGGTAAATTATTTAGGGGACACACATTCGAATCCCATCAACTATATTTTAACACCTTTTAATTCTTTTAAACTTTTTATGACTTATTACCTTGGTTGGCTGGAAAGCGATGTGTAAAGTGTTTAGAGGACACACATTCGAATCTCAGCAACTACATTTTAGAACCTTTTAATTTTTTTTTAATTTTTATATAACCTATTACCTCAGTTGAGCTAAAAACTGAGGGGTAAAGTATTTAGAGGACACACTTTCAAATTTGAGCAACTACATTTTATCACCTTTTAATTTTTTTATATTATTTTATGACATATTATCTCGGTTTTGCTGGAAACTAATGGGTAAGGTAGTGTATTATATTTATTTTATTTTATTTTTTATTTATGACCAATTTGATGAAAAAATTAAGTAACGGGTCTTTTTTTTCCATTTATAAAGTATCCATGATCAAGACATTGTCAATTCATCAATCCACATCAAACATTAGTGATTCACATGAAACTCTCACTAGCTAATCAAAACGTGAATGCCACAACTATCCATCTTGGATACAAAGTGTTGAAATCTAAACTTAACATATTGAAAACAATGATAATGAAAGAAAGAGTAGGAAAGTATTTCAAGTTTGATTTCTTAATGTAATATTTTCTCTAGTAATTCCTTGTTAAAAATGTTTAATAATAGTAAGAAATGAATAAAAGTAACTTATTAATGTTAGTTGTAGTTGTATCTAGTAAAATGTTTAATATTGTTATTGTTTTTGAAATTTAATATTTAACGATACTATTGATATTGTTTATTTATTGTTGTTGTTGTTGTTGTTGTTGTTGTTGAGATTTAATGTTTAAGGATTATATGAATTTTGTTGTTATTGTTGTTGTTGTTGAGATTTAATATTTAAGAATTTTATTGATATTATTTTTGTTGTTGTTATTGGTGTTGTTGTTGATGGCGAGGAGGAGGAAGATTTAGAATTTTTGCAGATTAAAATGAAAAAAAAAAACAAGTTAAAACTAAAATTTTGTAAAAGGAACTTTACTCCTCGGTTATTGTTTAAAATCTAGGTAAAAAGTAGCGCAGTTTTAAAAATCTAAAAAATGCAATTGATGGAGATTGAACCCATGACCAGTGCCACTTTTCTCATCGGTTATACAAAAACCGAGGGTATAAAATGACAGGTTTTCATGTCACCTTTAGTTACCTCGCTTGTGTAACCGAAGTTATATCTCGTTCACGTCCATGATAAAATAGGGTTATTTGTAGTAGTGGCCATTCAAATTACAACCGACCCAACCTTTATCAAAAGCCATTTAAAAAGGCATAATGGTGGTTGTTAACTCAATTTCAAAATCTGATATGTATCCTATAAATGAAGAAAAATTATTGGTATACGATCGTTAGTTAGTTCAGTGGTGATTGACGCTAAATTTTGTAGGGAGAACCACGATTTCATCCCCTACAACTATGATTAAGAATAGGCTAAAACTACTTGATGTTATAACTGACCCTTATACTGAGTTAGTCGGTTCAATAAATAAGTTATTTGTAGCGAAAATAAAAAAGAAAAATAAAAAGTAAAAAGTAAAAAATAAAACTAACAGGCAAATAAAACTAGAATATCAAAATACCACCACAAGAAAAAGAGGCCAAAAAACCTTTAGACCCACCATATGTATTACATTTAAGCCGACATTAAAGCAAAGATGGGTTTTTCAATCCAACTCAATTAAATGATAGAAGGTATTTTTAGTGTCACCGATCACTCTTAATGCTAACCAGTGCCCCTGGGTACTGGATAAGAAATATTAAATGATTATTGATTCTACTAATATTAAATTGGCTCCTCTCCATAATTAAATATTAAACAATAGTAATAAATATATTCATCGACTCTCTTTCCTATTGTAGCCACTAGGGGTGGACAAATTTGAACCGATCGATTGAAACCGACCGATCCGTTGTTATTTTTGTGCAAATGGATCGGGTCGGGTGGATGTCGGGTTGATTCAATTGTTTAATTTGAATATTATAGGGTTGCTTCGGTCGGGCTCGGATACTAATTTTGAATCCGACGAAAACCAAAACCGACCGAACTTAATTAATATATTTTTTATTTATTTTTATTACTATATGAATGACTCACTATAAAAATGAGATTCATAATGTTGCAGGATACTATCATTTTTATAAATTGATGATTGCATTGTGTAGTCCCAAAAATACAAGATATGTAATATAAAATTTTGTATATTATTTAGTTTATCAGTTAAAGTAGATAGTGATCAAAATTAATGGCAAATAATATTAAAAATATTATTCTGTAATAATAATTTTTATTAAAAAAATAGTTTTATTCTAAAAATTTAATATTTTTTATACAGAAATTAAAAAAATTATTTTTATAAATTTTTTATAATAAATATTAAACCGACTAAACCGATCCGACTTAACCGTCAAACCGACTTCACTGAATCCGACGAAAACCGAAATTTTATCGGTCGAAATTGGACTTTAAAAATGAAACCGTGATTTACGTCGGATTTAAGTTTTAGGTCCGAAACCGACCGTAACCGGCCGATTGTCCACCCCTAGTAGCCACTATCTAATGTACCGCCAGCTACTAGCAATCAAATGATACATTAAATATTCAATTCTATATAATAACAAGTGTGAAACAACATGTTTTACTAATTTTTCTATAAAAAGCTGGAAACAAAATAAACTAAAAAAACTCAAAATAAATTAACAATAAAATATAGCATAAATATAAAATAATAATTAAAAAACTCAAATAAAAATTCATATTCAATTTAAATATTAAATAAAAAGATTTAAATATTTTGATAAAATCTGAAATATGAAAAAATATATTCAAATAAAATATAATTGAATCTCCATACTTGTGTCATTAACTTCATGAGCATTTAATTATCACTTTTAATAACCACTTTTCTAAAAAAATTAGTGGAGCTATAATGCCCTTAACCAATGCCCCGGGGCAGTGGATAGCATTGTCCATAAATTAATAATTGAAATTTCGTTGATAGTATTGAATATATGAGACCCGTTTGTTTTAGTTTTTTTTAATAATTTTTATAATGTAATATAAATTTTTTTTTCATGTTTCAAATGAAAAATTGCTTTTAATAGTTATTCTTAAATTATTTTAGATAGTTTATCATTTTATTGAAATGTTTTTTTTAATATTAAAATTTTAAAAAATCACTTAATTTTAAATCTATTTCAAATAGATTTTCATAAAAATTATTTTTTAGATACAAATTTTTTTAAAAATTACGATTTCGATTATCTTTTGATATTCAATAATATATATATTTATGTTATAGGATGTTAAAATTAATCTTTCAATTTAAAAAAAAATATATATAAAAACTCGTAATATTTTTAAAAAAATATTTTTAGAATCTACTTTAAAAAATAAAATAAAAATTTATTTTTTTAAAGCTGAAACAAACATATATCCATGATAAGAGGAAAATTCCGAAAGAAACAACAATACTTGAGATGAGTAGCCTTACGTCCTTGTCGTCAGCGCAATTCACTTCTATCGAACCTAGTTGCCTCGAATTGCACCAAAGAGGTTAATAATCACTCCAACCATTTTGAAGAAAAAGCAAAGTAAAAAAAGAAAATGTGGGTGCACCAATTTGGCAACCAATAAAAATCTGAAGCCAACTCTAACCGTAGCAAGTATTAGGGGTGGCAATGAAATCTATTAACATAAAATCCATCCATCCATCAAATCCCTCAATCAAACAAAAAATAATTTAATGGATTTGATCCAATCCATCCACTAACTCATATGGATGGATTCAATCCATCCATCTCGTTTTATAAATCCATTGGATATTATATTAAGAAAATAATTAAGAATATTAAAAAAAAATTTGTGAAATTTAAATTTTTTATGAAATTTAAAAAATAATTAAGAATTTTTTAATTAATCCCACTAAAAATATGTTAATGAATGGATTGGATGGATTTTATTTTTTAATGGATAGATTGTATTGGATTTTTATTAAGAGAGTTTAGTGGATTTTTAATGGATTAATGGATTGTTTTGATCCATCCATTAACAATCCAATCCATATCCATCCAATCCATCCATTTTGCCACCCCTAACAAGTACCTCATCATCTTAGAGTTAATCTATACTATATCATGAGATATTGCTACATGCTAATAAAAATGAATATTCATTTAATAACTATACTAGCATAGATTCACACATTCAAGCATCAAAATAACAGTTTACTCTTAAATTACATCCAAGTACCGCCGTTGAGAGATACACTTATCTCATTATGGGCACTTCAACGGAACACACCGCCTAACCACCATGTCACTATGTCAGGAAGACTTTCGACACAAGGAGTCGGTCCCTTACTCGAACCACGACTCTGATACCATTGATGGGTTATCATGAGGGAAAAGCATTCACATTGTGTCAAACACTCACCTAAAGATCAAAGACTCACCCAAAAAAGTGAGAGAGACACCACATATTCACCTAAAACCTTAAGGTGATAGGTGTATGGGTCCTCTTACTTATAAAGTGCTTAACCTCCACTTTTCTAAGCAATGTGAGACTTTAGAACTCACATTTGTTTCTCCACACAAATCACACTTATTTTCCAACAGAGCGTTCATTGCTGGGTTTTGTTTATCGGGTTGTGTTATGGTGAGAATCGGATAACAAGCTATTAATTAACTTGCATCACAAAACATTGAAATTCACCACCGAGCTTTGATTTATCCAAAGGAAAGGGTAAAGATCGAAAGAAAACCCTTTTGCGCCATGTGAAGACACAACTAAGAGATCGGGGGTTCGGGGTATCTGTAGTACTCTACAGGAGCCTCTTGTTAGTATTTGTGTTATGTTATGTTTGCTTGCTAAGGAAATCTGCTAAGGTTAAAGGTAAAGACCTAAAATGCTAAAGGTAAGGACCTAGGGGGTATATACTAAGCTTGCTCGCCAAGACGTCACATCTTGTGCCTACGTGTCCTGACTAAAGAATCAGAGCAACCGTAGTTCACCTAACTAAGGATGGATTTGAGGAACCATTGACTATGGCCAAAGTTCCAAGGGGGGATGAGTATGAGCTCATATAGAGTTTAAGAAACTCTCTAAGTCTAAGTTGTAAGGGTAAGTGAATACTCATGTTGATGAGAATCACATAGAGTTGAGGAACTCTAACTTAATTCTAAGTTTGGAGGTAAATGGATCTAAGGAGACCAAAGGGGAAGGAACATCATAATGATGATGCTCACATAGATTTGAGGAACTCTGGGTGAAACCTAAGTCATGAGGTAAGTGTGGCTCTAAGGAGGCCAAAGAGGGAAGTGAGCAACTATGAAGATAGTGCTCACAAGAGGGGAACCTAGTGAGGTTAAAGAGAATAGGCTCTAAGAAGGCCAAGGGTGAATCCTTATGAGGATAAAGGATGGCTCTAAGGAAGCCAAGATGCTATATGAGCTATCTATGACTTAAAAGTCAGTAGAGAGTCTTTCCTTTGGAAGGAGGGGAATAATGAGGGTTAAGGAGGAGAGCTAAAGAGCTTGCCTCACTTGGGGAAGACTTAATAAAGTTGTAAGATAACAAATATCATAAACAAGATGAAAACAAAAGCATGGTGATAACAAAAACACTTCATGGGGGTAACATGTGAAAATGTTTTAACAAACCTAAGTGGTATGGATCAACAAAAGAATGTGGCAACATTTTAAAGTTTAAGGTCCAAAGGTGACAAACTTAAGACATTTAACAATTAAAGGTGGTTCAAACATGACATTCAAGTTTCAAGATGTAAACATGTCACATATTTGATCAAACAAACTCATGTTACAAAGCAAATGATCTAAAGAGATATCATGGTATTTCAAAGAATATTTTCAAGTAAAAACACATTGAACATTAAGGAAATAAGGTGAAACACAAAACATGCAATGTCATAACATCATACAAGGTTCAAGGTAACAAGCATTAGGTCTAATTTCATGAATATGAACAAGGAAACATGGCAAGGAAATCAAGAGAAAATCAAAATGTTCTTTATGAAAACCCTAAAAAGTCTTTCTCTTTCAACATTAACAAATGTTTCAAAAATAGTTATTTTCACCAATATCTTTTTACAATAAGAAAATATACATGTTAAGGAACATTTTGCAAAAAGAATGGATCAAAAAAAGGTGAAAATGAGCAAGTTATGAAGGTTTAAAATCAAGGTATAAACCATAAAAAACAAGAACAAGTGATAAAAAGAAATGGAAATGTCCCACATGGGACTTGAACCCACGCCATGGGGCTCAGTGCACAAAACCCTTACCAACTGGGTTGCGCGCGCAGTGTGAATACTTGAGGCAAACATGAAATAATATAACAAGGCAAGTTTCTTAGGTTGGAGAAAATAAAAAGGAAAAGGTCTGGGGCGAGGGGGATTCGAACCCCAGACCCTTCGGTTGCCAATACCTATAACCTCCTCCATGGACCAGCGGTGCTACGCTCTCATCCAAACATAACATGCTTCTAATTATTTTTATTTTAAAACCCACACTAAATGGCCACCTCAACGCCACTTGGGACAAACTGGGGGCCACTGTAACGCCCCGGTTTTGTCTTATTTATTTAATCGAGTCGATTTAATTAGTTTCGTTTTATATTATTTTATTCTTGACTTTTATTTGACTATATATTATTTTTCATCGTTGTTTATGTTTTATCGCGTTTTGAGAGCGTTTGCTAGATATTTGAGCTAAGGGGTAAAATAGTCTTTTTAGGAGTTTAGATATTTTATATAAATAGAGATTTGAGAGGAAATAGAGATAAAAGAAAAAGAAGAGAAAGAAAAGAGAAGATAGAAAGGAAGAGGAAAGAAAAGGGAGAAAGAGGAAAATCGACATAACTCTATTTCGAGCGCGATTAATTGCGTAAGGGTGAGAAGTTTCAATTATATCTTGCTTGTGTATGTATATGTGTTGTTTGTTGTAATTGTTTTGGTTGTTTCACAGCTTTTCTTATCGATTGGAATTAGGAGCGATTGATAGAAATCGATGTTTTCACGGATGAAATTCGATATAAACTGTGTAGAATACTTGTCGTTAGGTTTGGATCATGTTTTGGTTGTTATAGTATGTTTTGGAAGTGTTTGGGTGGAAGAAATGATGGATTTTGACCCCAAATGACCTATTTGATCGCTGCTGGAAATTCTGGGTTTCGCAGGTTCGCATTGCGAGCCAAAGCGAAGGAATCAGTGAACGTTCGCTAGCTGTTCGCATTGCGAACTTTAGGTCTTTTTGCTTCTGCCACGGTTCGATGGGAGCTTCGCATTGCGAACGTGACAGATTTTCAGTTTTTGTTTCCTTCATAACTTTTGATCCGTAAATCGGATTGAGGCACGGTCGGATGCATTGGAAAGATAATTCAATGCTCTTTATGATAGTGGGATAGGAACATATGTTTATGCCATGGATTGATTATGTGTGAGAATTGTGAATGGATTGATTATGTGTGGAAATTGTGAATTGATTGAGTATGTGTTGAGATTTATGATTGGATTGGTGAATTTGATGTGCATATGTGATGAATGCATTGGTTGTGGATAATATGTCTTATGCATAGACATATGATATGCGATGGGTGGGGTGTTTCCATATGTTATAACTTTGGTATGCCTTATGTGCGAATATGTGATTATGTTGGTATAATTGATATATGCTATGTATTGTGGGGATGTTGTACATTACAATGATTGTATTACTTATCTATGATATGCTATATGTATTGGTATGTAATGCTTGTGGTGAGAATAACTTTGCATGTGAATTTATATGTGTTTGCATATTATAATGCAATCTTGATTTAGTTGTTATTTCTCACCCTTCTGCTGTGGTTTGTTGCTCTATGAGGCAATTACAGATTTGTGTCTTGGAGGCTTTTGTGAAGATTAGGTCTCCACCCTTTTGTTGGTCTGTGTGCTCTGATACGTAACAGGGGAGTCGGGGACGCTTTAGTTATATATGTATACATTTATTGGATCTATTTTGTATTACCGTTGTATGAATATTTTGAGATTATAAAACAGTTTATTTTGTAAAACAAGTCAGTTATGGATCTTTCCGATTTATTCCATAATTGAACTTTCCTTTTAAATGGAAAAAGTTTCCCTTTTACGTTTATTCCATTTTGTGTTATGTATCAAACTTATGAGGGATTGTGTTTTCTTTATTTAAATGTGGCATCCTTGTTTCTGTCGGAAAAATTAATTTTTATTTACTCTGATTTATTTATGTATTATTTATTCGCGATGGGAATTGGGGTGTTACATAAGTGGTATCAGAGCAGGTCGGTCTGTCCGGCCAAGTTGTTGAGTCAGTTGGTGTGACAGTTGAATACTGACGTTGTTGTTTGTCCCTTAGTACGTGATATGTGTGTGAAACACTGTCAGTGCTATCTAGTTTTCTAATCCTTTGTCTTCAGGTGTGAGAATGAGATAAGTGGGGAAGAAGCTGGTACTTCGCCAAGTTGCTTCAGGTGTGGAGTGTTGGCTTAGTGTGCCGTTGATTGCAAGATTGTAAGTGTTGTTTGGAGAGTGTTGTGCCCGGTTCCGGAGGGAATGCGAAGGTAAGGTTTATATCGACTAAGGATTTGTGTCTTAGGCAGTTTTGTGCACGATATGCATGAAATGCTATTATAGTTTTGTAAAGGCGTTTATGCCCCATCATGATTGTCGGCTGTCTATTGACAAATTGAGAAACTGATCACCCTTAATCTCTTGTTGATAGTAGACGGAATTATGTTGGATGGAATAGACGTATCTTTCCGGCTTTGATAGTGTGTGCAATGAATTGTTTGGAATTAAGGAAATGATTACGGATTATTTTAAAGAGTTGATGAAGATTCTTATACCGGAAGATGAAATAGATTAGAGGTTTTGGTATATTGGTTCAGTTAAGAAGTCGTTCAGAGAGAACGATTGGGTATCGTTAATGGTTGTTCTCAGAGAGTGAGTGTGAACTCAAATTTGAAGAAGGTGAGGATTTGAGGTTTGGATCTGCTAAGTAAGTAGAAGAACTTTTAGGAAGTGAAACTAAGATGTTGGTCATGTTTGTGATAATAGTGTTCTGGAATTGACGGAAAGGCCATAGTGATGGGTCGTCAGTTGTGCATGGTTTTCAGATGTGTTTCTGGATGGAATTTGGATGTTAGTGTTAGAATTACTCAGATTGAAAGAGCGGTTGGAAGATTTACTGGGAAGGAGAATTATGAGGCCAAGTGTGTTGTCTTCTTGGAGAGCTCCAGTATTGTTAGTAACAAAAAGGATGGATGATTGAACGGAATAACAAGCATGATGTGTATAATGGTATTAAGACTATGGGAAGAAAGACTTAGAGTTCTGGTGAGGTTTGAAGTCTTTGGAGTTTTAAGGCATTAATGGAAATTGTGAGGAAACTCTTGTGGGTGGATGTAACATTGCGTTTGAGAGTTCTTTTTGTTGGTTGTTGATAAAGGTTGGAATGTTTGATAAGAATGGTGAATTATGTGGGTTGAGGCTTTGATCGATTTAATGTGACTGGTTAGGTTGGTTATCCTCGGAATAGGTTGTTATTTACTCGGTTAAGCTTGTATGTGAATAACCAGTTACCCAGTGGGAAGTTTTGCAAAAGCTTTAAGAATTTATATCTTTTGGAATTTGGTTGGGCATTACAATGCACAGTGATGTTGTTCGGTGTTAGTAAGGTGTCTGGAATGTTTGTGGAGTGGATGAATCATATCTTCCATATTTAATTGGATATGTTTGTAATGGCTTTGATTGAGGATATTCTGATATGTTATAAACTCAGAGGAAGAACAGGTAGAGTGTTTGAGATTTGAATTACAAGTGTCAAAAAGAGACGAAGTTTTATGCTAAGTTATTCGAGTGAGAATTTTGGTTGAAAAAAGGTAGTCTTCTTGAATATGTTATTTCGGAAGATAGTATTGGAATGGATCCATCGGAAGTAGATCCAGTTCTACATTGAGAGGCTCCGAAGTTGGTTGAGGAGATTAGAATCTTTTTGGACTTTAGTTGGTTATTACCGGAGGTTATGGAAGGCTTTTCCAAGTTAGTGTTTTCGTTACTTCGATTGACTTGCAAAAGGTAAGTTGCTTGTTTGGGATGTTCGTTGTAAGGAAAGTTTTAGAGAGCTGAAGTAGAAGTTGTCTACGGCTCCAGTTTTGATTCTGTGTGATCCTAATAAACCGTTTGTGAGGTATTGTGATGTGTCTTTGATGAGTTTAGTCGTGTGTTAATGCAAGAGGGTAAAGTCGTGGATTATGCTTTACGAAAATTGAGGATTTATAAAAGGATCTATACTATTTTGGATTTGGAATGGGTTCCGTTTGTAATGTGTTGAAATATTTGGAAGTATAATCTTTATGGTTCTAGGTTCGAAGTGGTTGGTAATCGCAAGAGTTTAGAGTACTTGTTTGGTCTGAAGGAATATAGTATGAGACAACGAGGAGGGTTGGAATTTGTGATGAGTTATGCCTTTAGCTGGAATTATCCTATTGGTAAAGTTATGGTTGTGCGTGATGAGTTAAGTCGAAAGTTTTTATACATGTCTGTTTTGATGGTCAAGGAGTTAGAATTAATTGAGCAATTCAGAGACTTGTGTCTGGTGTGGGAGATAACACAGTAGAGTGTGAGGTTGGGTATATTAAAAGTGAATAGTGATTTTTGGCGAATATGAGAAAGGGTTAGACTTTGGACGTGAAATTCGTAGTTTTGATGGTTACGAGTAATCAGAGTGCGCAGCGGAAGTGTGATGTGGCACAGTTCGTATATGCGTGTGTGACTGGTAAGAGTTCAAAGGTGGAACATTGGAAACATGTGGGAATGATGAGACTATTGGACGTTTCAGAATGGAAGTGTTAGGCGAAAGGTTTAAATATTATTCATGGGCTACTATGTAGCTGGAGGTTTTGGTTGTATGTTCGATTGGTGAATCGTAGCATTGTTGTAATATTGTTGTGTGACAAGGAGGTTGGTATTGTGGTTATGTAGAGGTTGTTGGAACGATGTTAGGTCGTGGAACTTTATGTTCTTGTTGTGTTTCGGTTCAAGAGTGAACCTGTGTGTGTTCGTAACTTGGGTATTCCTTGAGTCGTGTCTGGAGTTGTTCGTCTCAGTATATTTTTGAGGACGAAAATGTCTAAGTGGGGGAGAATTGTAACGCCCCGGTTTTGTCTTATTTATTTAATCGAGTCGATTTAATTAGTTTCGTTTTATATTATTTTATTCTTGACTTTTATTTGACAATATATTATTTTTCATCGTTGTTTATGTTTTATCGCGTTTTGAGAGCGTTTGCGAGATATTTGAGCTGAGGGGTAAAATAGTCTTTTTAGGAGTTTAGATATTTTATATAAATAGAGATTTGAGAGGAAATAGAGAGAAAAGAAAAAGAAGAGAAAGAAAAGAGAAGATAGAAAGGAAGAGGAAAGAAAAGGGAGAAAGAGGAAAATCGATATAACTCCGTTTCGAGCGCGATTAATCGGGTAAGGGTGAGAAGTTTCAATTATATCTTGCTTGTGTATGTATATGTGTTGTTTGTTGTAATTGTTATGGTTGTTTCACAACTTTTCTTATCGATTGGAATTAGCAGTGATTGATAGAAATCGATGTTTTCACGGATGAAATTCGATATAAACTGTGTAGAATACTTGTCGTTAGGTTTGGATCATGTTTTGGTTGTTATAGTATGTTTTGGAAGTGTTTGGGTGGAACAAATGATGGATTTTGACCCCAAATGACCTATTTGATCGCTGCTGGAAATTCTGGATTTCGCAGGTTCGCATTGCGAGCCAAAGCGAAGGAATCAGCGAATGTTCGCTAGCTGTTCGCATTGCGAACTTTAGGTCTTTTTGCTTCTGCCACGGTTCGATGGGAGCTTCGCATTGCGAACGTGACAGATTTTCAGTTTTTGTTTCCTTCATAACTTTTGATCCGTAAATCGGATTGAGGCACGGTCGGATGCGTTGGAAAGATAATTCAATGCTCTTTATGATAGTGGGATAGGAACATATGTTTATGCCATGGATTGATTATGTGTGAGAATTGTGAATGGATTGATTATGTGTGGAAATTGTGAATTGATTGAGTATGTGTTGAGATTTATGATTGGATTGGTGAATTTGATGTGCATATGTGATGAATGCATTGGTTGTGGATAATATGTCTTATGCATAGACATATGATATGCGATGGGTGGGGTGTTTCCATATGTTATAACTTTGGTATGCCTTATGTGCGAATATGTGATTATGTTGGTATAATTGATATATGCTATGTATTGTGGGGATGTTGTACATTACAATGATTGTATTACTTATCTATGATATGCTATATGTATTGGTATGTAATGCTTGTGGTGAGAATAACTTTGCATGTGAATTTATATGTGTTTGCATATTATAATTCAATCTTGATTTAGTTGTTATTTCTCACCCTTCTGCTGTGGTTTGTTGCTCTATGAGGCAATTACAGATTTGTGTCTTGGGGGCTTTTGTGAAGATTAGGTCTCCACCCTTTTGTTGGTCTGTGTGCTCTGATACGTAACAGGGGAGTCGGGGACGCTTTAGTTATATATGTATACATTTATTGGATCTATTTTGTATTACCGTTGTATGAATATTTTGAGATTATAAAACAATTTATTTTGTAAAACAAGTCAGTTATGGATCTTTCCACTTTATTCCATAATTGAACTTTCCTTTTATATGGAAATAGTTTCCCTTTTACGTTTATTCCATTTTGTGTTATGTATCAAACTGATGAGCAGGGATTGTGTTTTCTTTATTTAAATGTGGCATCCTTGTTTCTGTCAGAAAAATAAATTTTTATTTACTCTGATTTATTTATGTATTATTTATTCGCGATGGGAATTGGGGTGTTACAGCCACCCCTTCTTCTTCCTCGTTCTCATTCTTTTCTCTCTCGAACCCTAAACATGCAACCATGGCCAAAACTTCTCACCCACGGATCTCCCTCATTTCTCCACCAAATCAAGTGAAATAAAAATCAAAGTTGGAGTAAAAACTCCCAGGATTCTAAATATGTTCTTATTTTTCGTTAATAACCATTGTATGATTCAAAAATCAACACATAAAAGTGCAACATCATAAGGTTTCAACAAGTTATATCATGCAATATTTCAACCAAACATGGCAACCTTTGATTCAGAAACACAAAGCAATCAACACACTACATTTTAACATTCAAACAGCAACAATATCATGCATGAATATGTGAGTTTGAAGTTCAGAATTCCTACCTCTTGGAGAAAGTCCAAGGCTTCTTCTATAGCACTTGCAGAGAAGAGAAACACCCTTTTGGAACTTTGTTGACCTATAGAGAAAAGAAGCAGATGCTTAGAAAACTTGGAGAGTGCTTCAAATATGGAACCCGATCCTACTTGCAAATGGAACCTCAGAAATGGCAGATGATGGTAGGGGTGTTACAGTTAGGGTTTATGTGTTTAAAGCTTCTCTATATGGTGTTTAGGGAAGATTTGTGGAGTTGGAGAGAAAGTGCACGAGTGAAATGGAAGTTTGAAGTGTTCTTGCAAATTTGGAAGAACTTGTGAATGAGAGGATGGAGTGAGCAATCAGCCTCTTTGTGGGGTGATTCTGGTGTGGTTTTGAGAGTAGAACAAAGCCCTATTTATAGGAAAGGCTGAGGGTTTGAGGTAAGGTTAGAAATGGAAACTTGCCTCATTTGTTCTTTTGAAAGTTTTCCCTCGCAAGTGAGCTTCCTTTGCTGAATCAAGGGTCTTCAAAGCCCTAGCCCTAGGCATTGTTGTAATGTGGACTGATTGGATTGGTTCAGAGTCCAAGTTTCAAGGAGAAAAGAAGTTGTCATGCTGTTATGTAAAGTTTCTCTTTCATGGATGTCCACTTGCACATCTACTTGCCTACCTTGCTTAAACCATCATATTTTAATGCTCCAACTTGCCAAAATTGTGGCATAGGCTCCAATGATGCTAATCTGGTCTCTAAACATCAGAAGAGTGAGTAATTTGGTGATCAGAAATAGTAATGCATCATTATGCATAAGTTGGCAACTTAGAAATCAAGAAATGAACCTCAAACTTCAATCAATCGAATCTCTCAGCTCACTCAATGGATTGAGGAGTTCTTGTACTTTTTGGAAAGCCCAAAATGTCCTCTAAAACTTTCATGTTCAACCTAAGTTCTGAATCACAAGGGATCTTAGTGAAAAGTAGGGTTGAAGTCAACTGGGTTTTAAGGCAAAAAGTAATGAAATTTCACTAAGTCCTTAAGTGTTTTGAACTTCCAAGCCTTGTAACTTAAAAAACAAGCCTTAACTTGAGAAGGGTCCTCTAATATGTTTTGAATTTCATGATGAGAGCTTCAATTTGAGCTACGAGTCACAAAATTTGGATGTGTGGTTTGAAAGTTATGACTTTTCCAATTTTGTACAAGAAGTGAATTCTTCTTTACTTAGGAAATTTTAAGAACAAAACCTTGCCCTTCTAGCAAGAAATCCTTCAAATGGTGATCTCTCATGCTTTGATTCAAGGATTGAGCATGTTAAGATGGAGTGTGACTTGAATACCTCATTTTGGGTCAACAACATTAAAATCAGAGGCTTGACTTTGTCAGTCAAAACCCTAATTTCTTCAGGAATTCCACTGGATGATCTTTAAGGATCTTACTTCTTCAATCTCTTCCAAAGTTCAAAGATGACCTTTAAGGATGTTTAAGGACATGTGGAACCATGTCTCAAAGCTTGGAAACATGTCTTGATCAAAATCAAAGGCAATGGCTAACTCGTCTTGACAAAACCCTAGTTTAAGGACAGATGAACCTGTAACTCTTTGTGCTAGTGATGAAAGCCAGATGATCTTGGTTTCTTGTTGAACAAGACCTCTTGAATGTAGATAAGTTCAATTGGTTGATGAACCAATCAAACCTTGACTGATCATGACAAACCTCTTTAGTGATTCTTCAGGTTAAAACCCTAATTCCACAACTTTGGTCTGATAGTCTCTTGTTGACTTGATTTGATCCAATGTCTTGAGATCCCAAACTGGTGAACACTTGTGGTGATTGTATGGAACTAGAGAATGTCTTAGGGGACCTTGAATCATGTGAGAGCCTGGCTTAGGAGACTTTGCCCTCTTTCTGGTGTAAAACCTAGTTTTCAAACAAAAGAAACAAACTTGCAAGATGAAATGGTTAGTCAACAATGCATAGATGATTGATCCCTAAATGTAAGTGCAAGATGTTATGGCATCTAAGGGGTAAAATTTGGGGTATAACAGGTTGTTTAATAAGAAAAATAGTAAACAACCTCTGGTCTATTAATTTTATAAAAATGACTAACTTGCAGGATCGACCAAACTAAATCCTAGGACATGTGCTAAATGATTTAAAAAGGTATAAAGAGAATACTGGACATTTCAACGATGTTTGTATCTTAAAACAAGAACAATTCAACAAAACTTTGAAAAGAAGAAAATACGAGGAAATAATTAAAGAGACATTAGGAAGTAACTTAATAAGGTAAATGACACAAAGTAAACTTCAGAATAAAAATTAATTGGATTGCATTGAATAAGAAAAATGGTGTTACATAATACGTACATTTCTTCAGTAACTCGTTTCTCTCTACACACGGATACTTTGAGTAATTTGAGAAATTTGTACAACTTTTTAACACACCTATCCTAGAATGAAGACTTACTATTTATAATGGTGAAAAATAAATACCCACTAACGGCCTATTAATCAGGGCGAAACACATGGCATCGTGCATGTCTTCATTCTTCAGATGCTTAACACGTGTCCTTTCTCTCAAATGGATACGGACAAAATTCCCTCCATTATTTGAATTTGAATCTCCAAATTGAACGACGCTCATTAGCCTTCTGTCGAAGAAATTTTCCAAACTCTTAGAAATATTTCCGAGTCTTTAAACCATATCTTCTCTACACAAAGGTACTTTTCGACTAGACTTTTTAACAATGACATTTCTGTCGAAGTCTCTTGGAACTTCAAAAAATATCATCCCTTAGAATAAAATCTTAATTCAACATCAAGCGTCGAAATTGGGAGCTAACAAATTGCCCCCAAAAATGTATTTTCGACATCATTGAAAAAAAAGGCATTTTTTGAGAATGTAATTCGACGCCTCAATTAGACCTTGCATGACTTCGATACCTATTACTGGTTCCAACTGTTCACTTTCCTTTCAGAAGACCTATGAGGTCATAGCCATTATTGCTAAATCTAACATGTATTTTCAAATCACGCAAAAATCTCAGTCATCATTACCTCTCCCTAGGGTCTAGGAGATCAAGGGGAAGTATGCACTTATTACCACCGTTTCATCAAGAAACGTGGGGCAAACACGTGTCCCACTATCAGTCCTAATATTTCACAATCTTTCAAAACCGTTTCCACTCCCCCACGTATAAATACCATTTCCAACAATCATTTTCACTTTTGCAATCTCTTCCTTTCAAATCTCCCAGCAACCTCTGCACTTCAAAACTCAACCTTCTTCTTTTTTCATCAAAAAATGGCTTCCTCCACCGCTCCACCAAAGACGTTGTCAAGGTCACCAAGGATGCTGGCAAACCTACGAGAGCTCCAAAAAAGATTTCGCAACTTGCCCCGTTTGACTCTATTGCTGGACCTACCATGGTGGGGAACCAACAATATCTACCCGAACCTCTGGATGAAGAAAAGAGGAGAATTTACGCTTCCCAGGTACTCATTCCCTTAACTGTTTCTGATAAGCAATTGGCTTTGTTTGGCCCTTTAGCTGATTTGAATGTAGATCCTGCTAGGCTTGGGGAATATTTCCCCTCTTATCACAAATACAAACCTGTAGGACAATGTAGAAAACCTAAGGCTAGCATTGAAAACCCTGTTGATCCCAACGATCCTTCGACTGAAGAGGCTATTGACCTTAGATATTTGAACCATTTTAGGGTCTTTAGAGCAAGCCCAGCCTTTAAGGATCCCTCTGATTACTTAGGGTGGTTGAATAAATTAGAAAAAACAAAATCTGACGTTTGGAAGAAAATGGGTATTTATGACCTGATTATGCTGTCAAAAGTAAGACCTGATTACTGTTCGAATATGATGATTTCGTCCTTGTACTTTTGGGATAGTACCCACTATACCCTTCATCTCCCATGTGGTATGATGACACCTACCCTTTTCGACATAGCCGATATCACAGGGCTTAAACCCACTGGGAATACGAATGATCCTGACTTCATGGCTGAGGATAGCATAGGTTTCAATGCCTCTAAGGCGGCATATTCGAACCACATAGCTCACTATCATGATAAAAGCAAAGAGGAAGTATCAGACGTCGAACATATAGCTTTCCTAGCTCTGTGGTTGTCACGTTGTGTCTTCTGCTCGAAGTCACTGCAGGTTGCTAGAAAATTTCTGACCATGACGAACCAATTACACGCTGGCCATGATTTATGTCTGAGCGAATTGATTTTAGCCAGCCTTTACGAGTCCATGAGTGAAGGGGTCACCCAGCTCAAAAGCATAGCTGAAAAAGGAAGTTTGCTACTTTCTGGTCCCTTCTGGCTACTTCAGTTGTTGTTGAATGCTTCGTTCGAAGCTTGCCTCCCTCTCAAAAAATCAAATTAATGAAGACGCTGATGATGTGAAGAATCGAAGAGTAGAAGGCTTTCGTTTGGCGAAATTGACACCTGCTGATGATGGTCGACCTTTCCAACAGGCTTTCACCAACTCCATCATGATGTTTGCCAAACGATACGATTTTACACCCAGCATGTCTCCCTTTTCTGCAAGGAAGTGTGGTCCTGAATGGTTCACCAAGCCATTCCCAGCACCATCGAAAGCATAAGCAGCAGAATCCCTTGCAATTTGGGAAGCCTTCTTAAACCCTAGAGTCTTGACTCTCAGATTTAATCTCTCTAAAAGCCAAGTTTCCTTGATAACTTACCAACCAAATCTTGTCGCTCGACAGTTTGGATTGGTTCAAGTTTTACCTCGACCGATCTACGACAAGAAAATTGCTCTCCTTCTTTACAACGCCAACCATAGCGAAGCAATGACTATCAAGCAGATCGCACGATATGCTGGTCGAACGCAGTTTCTTCTAGTAGCCTTCGAACCAAGCTTCCTTTGTACTCAATAATTTGATGACTGGTGGAAGACTTATTATGCTGAAGAATTTTTCGACGTGGCTGCATTTATGCACCATATTAACAAGGCTATCCTCTCTGTGCAGGAAAAAGTGAAGGTACTTCGACGCACATTAAAGAAATCCAAGACTTCCAAAAATACTTTGAAACTATTTATCGACCAATTGACCTTGGTCGAATCGTCCGCGGTGCAGCTGTTACTCTGAAGGAAATTTTTTTAAAGAAAATGGAGAACTTAAAGATCCTCTCGTACATTCCTCTTGAGAAACGTTATGAAACGGCTTTCAATATGTTTCCTCCCAAATTTCCTCGACTGCCAAGTGCTGACTTTGGAGTGGCCCTTGCCCCTCCATTTCCAGACTGGTTTGTCTGTGGGGATTCTATCAAAATCCTTCGCCAGCAATCAAAACAAAAAGCACAGCAGGTGGTTCCGACCAAACATACACTAGACAGTTTCAAAGGGCATCTTCATATTGGGATCGAAGATGTTCACATCGAATCTGAGATATATGAAGGTGTGGAATGGGAGGATTTCGACCCAACATTTCCTTGTTTATTTATATTCACGTATAATGACTGCTTTTCTGTTTGTTTAGCCACGAAGATTCCTCCCAAAAAGCCACCAACTAGAAAGCTTGCAGAAGTGAAGGAAGAAGAAGGAAGCAAGACAACAACAACCACAACAAAGGTATTTTCATATTCTTTATTAAGTTTGTCACTTTATGTCGATTTATTTTCTAACATTTTCTTCTTCAGGGCGCTAGAAAGAAACCTCCAACCCCCCAGAAAAGGAAAGCCCAGGATGACACATTAGTGATAATCGAATCTGAAGATGAAGACTTATCTCCAACTGCCGAGCAACCTATGAAGAAGAAGAAAAGACAGCAAAAAATAAACGAAGCTATTGCTCAATCTCAGGCGAAAGGCGTGAAGGTCTTACTCAAGAAACCCACCAAGCTAACCATCTTGGAGCTAACACCTGAGGTGATGTCGAGTAAGGCTGCAGAGCAACCCGAAAGTGACAACTCAAGTCCCGGGGCAGAAGCTCCTATGGTATAAAAATGATTCAAACATATACCTCAATACCCTTGGTATTTCTCTTTGACTATTAACTTTGTTCATGCTTTTAGGAAGACGCAGAAGTTTCGACTCAACCAGCCGCCAAATCAACCAACCCAACAATCCTCAATAGTGACGGTGAACCAACCTATCACCCTACTTCAGCAAAGGATTCTGAGAAGAGCTCACTGAGCGAAATCAACCAAGTGGTCGAGAAAGCACGTGAAACTTCTCCACCCAAAACCACCACTCAAACATCTCACACCAGTGAATCCGATCACGAAAATGATCAAGACAAAGACACACAGGCTGAAGCAACTGGGGCTGACATGGAGGTGGATAATCCTGAGGTGCAAATCGAAGACGAAGTTGATGATGGGTCCCCCAGAGTCGAACTTTGGATACCGTTCAAGATGATGTTATGGAGGAAGAAGGCAAATACTTCATGTTCCCTAACCAATCAATGCCTATTGAGGAGTTTATGGATGACGGTGAAAATGTCGAAGGGGATAATAACCAAAATAAAGAAGAGGAAGAAGACAATCAGGAAGAGATAATTGTTGAAACAACTCCTAACCCTAATCTGTCAACTGCAAAGGATTCGAGCAAAACCTCCATGACACTTTCCGCAGAAGAACTAGAGGCTCTAAAAAAGAACAATCCCTCTGAGTACTTAAAAGCTTTACTTGGTTCTAGGGGAAGTTCATTTGACAAAACCCTCAGTTCGCCCTCTGTATCTGGTGGTCAAAACACTGATGATCCTTCAAGCCAGATATTGTTAAAGATTAAAGAAAATATTTTCAAGGGTGACTTGTTTCGACTAATCGAGTCTGCCCCCACTTCTCCAATTGCTTTGAAGAATCTCCTCATAGAGGTTGATATTCTAACTGCTTCTCCAAAAATCGCCAATATCATCTTGGAGCTGACCTCAATGATTGATCGAATTGCTGCGGACCTTGCCAAAATCAAACAAATCTCAAAAGATATTGAAAATCAAATTGGTTTATTCGCGGCTGCATGGGATGCTGCTACAAAATCTACCAATAGATTGGAAAATTTGGAGCAAATCCAAGAACAGAACAAGACTCAAATCGAAGCCAATAACCAGAGTATCACATTCTGGGAGGCACAGATTAAAGAACTGCAAGCAAAGATCTCGAACGTCAAGAAGCAGAACGCTGAGCTTGAAAAGTTTGACAACTTCCAGGTGGCGAAAGAGCTTAACGTAGGTTTGGATTTTGCTGACAAGGCTCAGAAACTCGAAGCAACACTAGAGACCATGAGGTCGAACCAATCCCTCTGTGAGAGGCGGCTAGAGCTTTTAAAAGCGAAGTACTCCACCATGAAAGACAACCTGCCGTTCTAATTCCAACAACTTTTTTTATTTCTTTTCATGCTTCATTATTGTTCCTTGGATTCTGTAATGTTTATTCGCTCTTTAATGTAACAAACTTAGCCATTTTGGCACCATGTTTTACTTTGCCATATTAGCTTTGATTATTTACATGTGTGATTATGCTCTGGCTATTTTTACCTCTCGAAGTCCAGGCTTGTACTTCTTTAAGTACTTCCAGTTTACCCTCAAGATTCTCTTATCTTGATCTAATTCTTCGATCTCATAAGAACCATTCAAAAAAACTTGTATGATTTGAAAAGGACCTTCCCACTTAGGAGACCACTTTCCCAAAGATCTATTCTTTCGATCCATAGGCAAAATCACTTTCCAAACCAATTCCTCAGGCGAAAAAGTCTTAAATTTGACTTTCTTATTATAAGACTGTTCTACTCTCTTCTTCTGCCTTTTCAACAATTCTAAAGCATTAAGCCTTTCCTCATCTAAGTCCACCAATTCATCTAACATCATATTCCAATATGACTTAGATGGGATATCATGGTGCCTCTGAATTCTCACCGACTGAAGATAGATTTCGACTGGTAATACAGCGTCATGGTCAAAGGTCAATCGAAAAGGCGTGGAATTAGTCGCCTCTTTAGGGGAGGTTCGACATGCCCAAAGAACTTGGTCCAATGTTTTGTGCCAGTTTCTAGGCTTCTTTCCCACATGCTTCTTAATTTGGCTAATCACCACTTTATTTGCTGCTTCGACCTGACCATTTGCCTGAGCGTAATAAGGTGTAGAGGTTAAGAGTTTGAAACCCATTTCTTTAGCAAATTCTTGCATTTTCCGACTAGTAAATACCGATCCTTGATTTTTCGTGATGGTTTCTGGGATTCCAAACCTATAAATAATGTGTTTTTTAATAAACTCGATCACGTCTTCTTGGTCAACATTTGGTAATGGTATAGCTTCGATCCATTTCGTAAAATAGTCAATGCCTACCAAAATGTATCTTTGGTTTTTAGATGACGCTGGTCAAATTTCACCCACCAAATCCAAAGCCCAACCTCTGAAGGGCCATGGTTTGACTATGGAGTGTAGTTCGTTTGTAGGAACATGTTGTATACCTGCATGCACTTGGCACTTTTGGCATCCCTTAGCGAATTCGATGCAATCTTTAAACATAGTAGGCCAATACATGCCTTGTCGAAATAAAAGCCATTTCATTTTGTGACCTACCTGATGAGCCCTACATGCCCCACTATGAACAGTCGAAAGGGCTAAGTATGCTTCTGGCTCACTAAGGCATTTAAGCAATACTCCCTCAGGAGTCTTTTTAAATAACTCATTGCCCAAAAGGACATAACTTAAAGCTTGATACCTAATTTTTTGATCAGCGGACGTCGTTAGATTCTGCAGATATTCGACTATTGGTTTTCTCCAGTCTTCGTCCGTTAAACTATCCACCGCTAATATTTCGAAGTTCTCTTCATCAGCGTATCCAAGCTTTGTTGTTTCCAAGTCTAATGGGGATAATCTGGCTGATACGACTCTGCCTCTGACTTTGATTGCCTATTCTAATCTTTCCTTTGACGCCTTATATCTGGAAGCGATCTGAGCCAGGTCATTTGCCACTTAATTTTCCAATCGAGGTATGTGTTGAATATTCACTACTTCGGACTTTTTTAGCAATCGATTGGCTATTACGAAGTACGTGATGAGATTCTCTCTAACACATTTGTACTCCCTTGTAATCTGTTTGATGACTAACTCTGAGTATCCCATTATTTTGACTCGAGTTGCCCCCAATTCCAACAAAATTTCAAGTCCGGCTATTAAGGCTTCATATTCAGCCTCATTATTCGTACAAATACCTTCGACTTTGTACTTGAATTTTGTTAGGATTTTATTAGGAGAAATGATCAGGACTCCTACACCTGTACCATCTTTATGACTAGAACCGTCGAAATATAATTTCCAAGGTTCAAGCTCAAGATAATTTGACACATCCTCGTTTATAGAGTGGTCGAAAATGAAGTCAGCCACCACTTGTCCCTTAACAGCCTTTAAAGGAATATATGTCAAGGAATATTCAATTAAAGTCAATGCCCATTTACCAATTTGACTATTCAAAATTGGCTTAGACAACATGTGTTTAATGATATCAAAATGAGATGAAACATAAACATCAACTGGTTTTATATAATGCTTTAACTTTGTACAAGAGAAATACAAGCATAAACATAATTTTTCAACTATACTATACCTAGTTTCTGCATCGTTCAAAACCCTACTAAGGTAGTAAATGGCTATTTCGACGCCATTTTCATCGTCTTGAGCCAACATGCTCAATAAGGTTTTATCCGACGCAGATATATACAGTCTCATGCTCATACTTCTACAAGGTGGTGCTAGAATTGGAGGATGACTCAAATACTCTTTGATTTTGTCGAAAGATTTCTGTTGAGCTTGTCCCTATTCGAATCCCTCCTTGTTTAGTCGGAGTAGAGGTGAGAAGGCTTGAGTTTTCCCGATGAGGTTCGAGATAAATCTCCTTAAGAAGTTTATCTTTCCCAACAGCAACTGCAGTTCCTTCTTTGTTGATGGTGATTTCGCCTCCATAATGGCCTTGGTCTTATTTTGATTTATTTCAATTCCCTTCTTATGGACCACAAAGCCTAAGAAATCTCCTGCCTGCACACAAAAAGCACATTTGATAGGATTCATTTTGAGACCATGCCTTCGCATCATTTCGAATGACTGTCGAAGATGGTCAATATGATTCTTCCCTAAAACAGACTTTACAACAATATTGTTAATTTAAATTTGCATAAAAGTCTCTATGTAATCATGGAAGATTGTATTCATTGCTCTTTGATATGTTGCCCCAGCATTCTTTAGGCCAAAAGGCATAACTACCCACTCGTAAGTGCCTAAGGCCCCAGGGCATCGAAACGCCGTTTTAGGGACATCATCTTCAGCAATGAATATTTGGTTATACCCAGAATACCCGTCGAGCATGCTAAGGTATTCATGGCCAGCGGCAAAGTCGACTAGCATTTCTGCCACAGGCATTGAGTATTCGTCCTTTGGGGTCGCAGCATTCAGATCTCTAAAGTCTATGCAAACCCTCAAAGTACCATTCTTTTTTATAACAGGCACAATTTTTGCAAGCCATTCGACATACCTGGCCATTCGAATAAATCTGTAACGAAGAAGCCTTTCGACTTCCTCCTTGATCTTCGAGAGAATTGCTGGTGCAAACCGCCTTGGATTTTGCTTGATCGACTTCTTTCCAGATTTAATTAGGAGCTTTAGTTCGACCAGCTCTCTGCTCAAACCAGGCATCTCGTCGTAATCCCATGTAAAGCAGTCTTTGAACTCCTTTAACAACTGGATCACTTCGACCTTGAATTGTGGGCTGATATTTGCACTGATATATGTTGGTCTTTTCGTTGCCCCCTCCACCAAGCCGATTTCGCCCAAAGGATCTTGCGCTAGCATTTTGATATTGGCTGCCAACAGATCCTTCTCGAAACCCAAAGGCTCGTCATCATAAATTATGTCGAGCCTCTGGCCTTGCATTTCATCCTGAAACTTATCATGTGGTTCTGGATCGAAGTCCTTCCCAGGACCTTCTTGATTTACTTCTTTGTTGTCTTCATTAGCCATATGTTTAACTTCGGCCTCCAAAGCCGCTTGTAGTTTATTTTTGGCTATGTAAGTCGAAATCCTTTCGAGTGCCTCAAACTCAGGCATCATCGTCGAATTCACTTCCCCAGCCTGTGGGGTTAACTCCGGATGTGCCTTCATAAGCGAAGTCATCTTCTCCTACAACTTCCCGATCCCATTGGAACCCATTCGTTGGATGTAGGTACAGTGAACAATACGCGTTGTCGTCTAGAGTGAATGTAAAATCGGCTGGGTTACACGGAGCAATGTTATCCAAATTCGTGTCAAAGTTTTGACTATCGACATGGTTAGACGAAGCCAAGAAATAGCTTTGGTCGGCCTCAATGTTCTCAACAATACCATCTGTCCGCTAGATGGTGATTCTTTGGTGCATCGAAGAAGGCATGGCTCCTACTCCGTGGATCCATTCTCGACCCAATAAAAGGTTGTATTTGGCCTTTGTCTCTACAACCATAAACATGGTTGACCTTGTAATTATCCCTACCGTCGGGTCTACTTGGATTACCCCCAACGTATTACCAACCTTCCCTTCGTAATTTAATAACACCATGTTATGAGGTTTGGTGTCAGTATCGAACTTTCCTATCCTCATCAACATGAAGTGCGACATCAAGTTTACAGTAGCACCGCAATCCACCAGAATTTTGTTAACTGGTAAGTCTTCAATCTTCCCAGTGATGAAGAGAGGCTTCAGATGGCTCTTCATAGCTTCACTGGGCCTTTCGAATAATGCATTTTGCTCTTCGACACACTCATTATTCATTACATAATAACAAACAGGCCTATGTGTGGCCATTTCTACATCAATGTTATCCGCCGTATCTTCGACCTCATATACCCGGTCGAACTCCCTCGGTAAAACAGATACCACATTGACCAAAATGTCAAGAGACTGCTCTGACCCTAAATCAAAATTATCAGTGAGCAATTCATCTTCAGGAACCTTTCGATCAAGCTCTTCCTTGCCTGCTTGTTCTGGTATAGCGGCAGGTGTTTTTTCGACAGGCTTGGGCTTTTTCCCGTCGACTGATACGTTGGTGCTGGATTCTGCTTTCGCCTCAGCTTCGCTTTAGGCTTTCCTTCGTCTTTGTTCACTCCTCCACTGGGACCTAGACATGGGGTTTTTCCCTTTGTAATTTTCTGAAACTTAAACTAGTTTCTTTAAGGTCATCGAAGCGCCTCTTTCTACATCAAAACTCTGCCACTTCTGGTGGCTCTTTTCCTTATTCTCATTTGGTTTTACCCACTTGCCATTGGAGAGTTCTGCAAATGGTTTAAAGGTAGCGGGCCTTGCCCCTGGAACTCTAGTCTTCGGCTGTTCTTGCTTTGAAGCAGACTTCCTATGGTCGAAACTCCGCTGGCCATGACGGGCTTTCTCCTCGCGCCTTTGTTTGGCCTTTCGAACTCCCTCGAGATTCTGCACTGCCTTCTTGTCAAATACATTGCTACACCTGGGATACAACATGACTTCTGAACTCTTCCTTTGACACTAGTGTATAAAGTCAATCAGATTTTACTCCTCTTTTAGGAAGGCCAACTTGTTGTATTCTTCCTGTCGGCGTTCATCATCAACCTCCATGGGTGCCTCTTGAGAAATCTCCACCATTTTGATTTCCATTTTGACACCCTCAGTGATATCAAGCTTACATAATTCCATCTGAAGGCCCTCAGCAGCCTTGTCCATCTGAACAAAATCGTTAGCGATTTCTTTGGTTACCATCATCCACTAAGAATCCTCAGTGATTCCTTCGTCGACGTCTTCAGTGACCCCCTATGTCAACACCATCAGTAGTGTTGTTGGTGAAACTTTCGACAGCCCCGCTAGCAAAACTCTTTATAAATTCTTGGTCGAGATCTTCAGTAATCCTGACCATGACCGCTCCATTGTTGAAATCATCAGCGATTTCGACCATGTTGACATCGTTGTTGAGGCCTTCAGCAACCTCGACCATATTAACCTTCGTTGGCTCTGCATAGTGAGCATCAGCCACTGGTAAGAGGTCTGAATCGATCTTCATCTGGTTTTTGGACTTCTCACCAAACTTGGGCCTTCCTTCTTGGATTGCATTCTGAACAAGATCCCTGAAAAGAAAACATTGAGAAGTCTTATGGCCCAAGAAATTATGGTATTTACAAAACCCTCTCTTTTTCCTTTGCTCTAAAGGAGGCATTTTAGCACCAGGAGGCACTACCATTTGACCGTCCTTAACTAATAAATAAAAAATTTTGTCACATTTAGTAACGTCGAAAGTATAAGTTTTCTTGGGGAATTTATCATTCTTTTCTGGTTCGACAAGATTTTTCCCATTCGAAGGGGCCAACAGTTTGCAAGAATATGGTGGGCCTTGTTTCAATTCAGCAAGATCGATCTCACCTTCGTCGAAACTTACTGGCTCGTTATAATATTTTTCATCTTCGTCATTAACTTCGACGTAGGCCACCCTTTTATTCTTATTCGCCCTAGCCTTTTCTTCCTTTAGGCGTTCTAGCTGTCGAACTCTATCAGCCAACTGAGCCATATCTCTTAGATATTGAGTACTCAATTTCTTTCTAATGGAATAATCAAGGCCCCCAGCGGCCATTTCGACTAACTCATGTTCCAGCACTTGTGTAAAGCATCTAGCCTTGAGCAGTCGGAATCTGTTCAAGTAGTCATCTATCGGCTCAGTGAATTTTTATTTTATACTAGCCAACTCCTTCAGACTAATCTTCGTTTGTCCCATATAGAACTGCTTATGATTTTGCATGATTTATTTACTAGGTAACTGTGGAGTTACTTTTCACAAACACATGGTGTTGGTATAAGTCATAGTTGTATGTGCAAATTATACTTTCCAGTTCATCAGTTTTTGAACATAGTACTTGTTAGAATTCAACCACAACCTATGGAGAATTACGCTCAATCTTGATCTCAAGATTGTTATCAATCATGCAATGACAATGAAAAGAAAAAGTTGAGAAAGAAAGGAAATAACGTTGGAGAAGAAGAAGATGAATATTCTGCAGAGTTTCTCTCTGCTTCCAAACTGGAATTTCTTATTCACTTGCAACTACAAACTGTGAATTATGTTATTATTAGTGCATTACAAAATAAGGGTTTCTCCCTATTACTAGATTTAGGTTAGCTTGCACCCTAAGCCAAAGCCCAAAATAGTTAACACTACTAAAATAGGCCTAAGTCGAAATCCTGTGTTGTCGCACCCTAATTTTTACCCTAAGATCCCTCTTTCTTTTTTTGCATAGCATCTTTAGGTCATCGGTCTTATGTTCGTGTTTGTTATCACTAACCAGTTTGTGCAGACGTATTTAGGTGGTAGACGTTACTTACTCTCATAGTCAAGTATTTCAGGGCGCGACCAACTGACCCTAATTTTTGTTCCTGAAGTTTTTACTTCTATATGGGCTCCACTTCCAGAATTTTGTTCTTCAGTCTTGGGCTTTTCTTGGATCGGTACCTTAAAGACGTCTTAGATGGACTTTCTCGCTTTATCTCTTAGAATCAAGACATCCCGTGCGGTTGCTTGGATACTAGCAAAGATCCGGAGAATAACTCAACACACTTGATACATTCCAATGTACCAATTTCTTTTCCGAGATGATGAAAGGGCATATGAGATGTATGAGACCGGAGAAAAGAGGCTCCATGGTTTCTATGGTTGCATTCTTGAAGACGTGTTTTAAGACGGAAACATTATTGGTTGTAATTTCTCTATTGAGTTAGCATTTGTCTAGGAATAAGAGTATTTCAAATTGAAGCCTAAGCATTGAGTCATTTCATTTGAAACTACTGCTATAGAAACTCGTGAGCAATTTCAAAAATTGACTTCAATAAAGAGGTACGTCAAACAATAAGATCCTGAGTTACACCAAGTCAAGATTTAAGTGAAAGAGAAGACTATATGTGGAATTTATCATCAAACTCAAGATTACATAATGTTAACATGGTTTACAAGGTTCACATGATCCCAAGTCCAGTTCTTTAACTACACACCAAAATTACAAAAAGCTCACATCGGATTGTTACATATTTTCGCGAGAAAACTACATGAAATGAAGCCTAATTATATCAAGTAGTTGCGTCCAAAGGCCCTTGGCCTCTTTGACTTCATGCCACGACCAAGTTTTCCTCAAGCTCTTCATGCTATGATTTACTCACCCAAGTCTCCTCCATTCATTCTCATAAGACTTAGACCACTCATATACTTCCAATTAGATTCCATTGCAAGAAAAACAGTAATATTACGTGCAAAAGGTACACTTTACACATAGTACACAATTGAGGAATAACTACACAAGAAAGCATAATCCATTAAGACGCATGTTTGCTCATTGAGTGAAGCATGGTGTTGTATATCAAGTTCGGGTGACCGCCCTAAAACCACTGATTTAGACGACGTACCGAGGCAGCCTGCAGCCTGCAGTTTGGACAGTCAACTAAAAACATCAGAACTAGATACCGAGGCAGAGAAATAATGTGTACTTTATGCAATATAGTGTAATAGCGAGACGGGTTTAATTCGCACCTTGCTGGCCAGAAACAGGCTGCTACGACGGAGAATGCAGGGTCAAGGCACTGCAAACACAGGACACAATAGAGGGAAATAAATTCAGACACAAGCATGAACCATGATATAAAAAAAGGACTCATACAATCTACATTTCCTTATTCAAGGTCATTTTAAACTCGTGAGAAGCAATTTGTTATCGTATGTTGTAAAAAGATACCTCCCAACATTATCACGGGCTTACGAAAAGAAAAACCTATGAATTAACTCTTTCAATATCAGAAACCCGTCATCCCTGATGCTTTGAATCCTCCTTCATCACATTCCCATAGGCATGAAGAAACCACCGGCTGTTGATATACCTATTGCACCTGTGAGGATATTTCAGAGTAATGATTCAGTGGCATTTCGGCCGACGGATTCGTTCGTAACATTTGGCAACCGAAACAAGGTACAAGTGACATGAATGACTTTTTTGGTTTCCATACCTGACTTTGTTCCGGAGAAACGACCTACAGCTGGTCAATGCCTACTACATCCATGGATGAATGCGGATCTGCGTACTTTGGAACCATCAGTGCCCTCTTCTAACCACAACTCTATTGCTGAAACTGCTACTTCAGACCAGAAGAATGATCCATGAGCTTTTATCATCAATGCCATGTGCCTTGTTTATAAATTTTTGTTCCAAGACGTAAATTCAAACCTGCATTAAAAAAAACCCATCATCAAACACAATCAAAAAACATCTTCAAAACAAGTTGATTTCTTTCCCTATATAATCCAAACACAATTCAGACACAGTTCAGAAACTTTTGAAAACAACAGAAGACGTGTTCCTACAAGTTGTGATTAGCTTCCCAAAACAATATCCAAACATGCTCTAACTAAAATGGCAAGTTTCATCATGGTAGTTACACAAGATCAGACATGTCCGAATCGAAAAGGAAATAACATCATCAGCATAAATCATGTGTACAAGACAAAAATCACAATCATAACAACTATGTTTCTTTCCAAGACAGTCTTCAACTACATTTAATCTGGGATTAATTGTAATACGCCTATATAAGAAGAGAAGGATACGATTGAAAGGGGGGCATAACAACCAAAACCAAAACATCAAATACACCCAGCCAATTTTGTGTCAGTAAATCATTCAAAAACCAAAAAAATCTTTCACAATCCAAAACCCTCAAATCGTCACAATTCACCAATCCTAACAAACATCACCAAGAACCAATTCAGAAAACTATACACATCAAATCCCCAACATACCAAACCAATCACCATCGACTCAATAAACCAAAGCACGACAATACGTAAATCAGGAGAAGGCTCCGAATTTCAAACTCTTCATCGCCCACAATATCAATTTCACCAGACGCTTCGAACCGAGAAAGAGGAAGCAGAGAACTTCACAACACGCGCACACCAAGGACAACAACACAAAGCACAAAAAGGGGAAGGATTCAGAAAGAGAAATTGAAAACTTATCTGTGAGAAAAATCCTAAAGATCCAGTCGCACCGCATCGCCTCGCTTCCATCTCCTCCATTTTTTTACCGCTTTTCTTCCTTTATCATTGTAATTTGTAATCAAACTCATAGTGAAATTGGGGTATTGGGATTGCCGGGGGTTAGGGTTTTTATTTGCTTGATAGTGACCGTGAGAGAACGACGAGAGAGCGTTAGCTATGCCGGCAGCTAGGGTTTAAACCCTAGTTTTATTTTCAGAGAGGGAAAGATAGCGAGAGAGACGAGAGAGAGTCTGAAGGAGAGGGCGTTTCTTTTCCTTTTCTTTTTGTTTTGTTTTACGAATAATCATGTACACACGCACACACGCCACATCTCGTACACCCTTTGTTTTATCCGTTAGATCATGCCCTGCTTGCATCATAAGGTTGAGATTTGAGGGTCCACGGTGGACCCTCTCTCCGTTGCAGCACCTAATCCCTCCGTTTTATATAATAAATCTGTTTTTATTAATTTAACCCCTTATTAAAATTTCATATTTTTCTTAAATAATAAGAACTTGTTTTTAACATAACCAATCCTAAAAAATAATAAGTGTGTAGAACTTTTTTAACCTTTGAAAAATATAACTTCTTTTTTTATATTTAAGATATCACCCTTTTATAACTAAAAATTAATTATAAACTTTTAGTAAAACCTTTTTTAAAAAAAATAATAATAATAATAATGAAAACTTTTATTAAAATACAAAAAATTAAAATCCTTTTTTTTGATGAGAAACTCTTAATAACTTTTTCTTTTTTATAACTCTAAGCTAAAAATAAGAACTTTTTAATAATATTAAAACCTTTTAATAAGTAAACCCTTTTTTATTTATAAACTTTATAACTTTAAAACTAAAATAATAAAACTTTAAATAACTAAATTTTTTTATTATTAATAAGGAAACTCTAACTTTTAATTAAATTAATCTTTAATATAAATTCTGAAATAAAAATAATAAACCTTTTATTAGTTCAAAACTCTTTTTCCTAATAAGTCGTTCCCCGCGCTTGGTTGCATTTGTATGGATTAGGCTAGAACTTGATTGATATTATGCCTTGATTTTGCTTTTGTGTGTTTATCATTGTATGTGGTGAATGTATGTTTTTCGTTCTAAACCTTTTCAAAACATTAAAAATCTCAATCCAACGTCGAGCCATTTTCCACCCTTGTAAGTCGATTGCTTTTAAAGCATCGCAATCAACCTTTTGGTCACTAGACACAAGACTAGCACCACTTTGCTAGCACACACATTAATTAATCGATTGCATTAATATCCAAGGGAAAATCCCATGTATGATAATTAAATTATTGTAAATGGTGCATATGCATTTCATACTTCCCTATAAGTTTTTACACCCTTTAAGATAAGTTATATTTGACAACTTTAGGATAGACTTCCTAAGTTAGTCCCCCTTAAAATCAAGCATCTTTAGCTCACCTAATTCTCCACACAACAGAATTAGATGTGAATCATCTCAAAGAAGGGACATACAATCCCATACCCCACAAAATACAAACATTTCAAAAACTGTGGTGGTTTCTTGAGATGATGACTCATCTTTTCTCCTAAACCTTTAAACAACTTTAGAATCATTTAGAGAGGAACTGCATGTGCTCTGATTCCTTCCCGGTAGGATATGTAGGCACAAGATGCGATATCTTGTCGAGCACACTTAGGAATATAATTCTAGGTCACCTACCCTTAAACCCTTTGCAAAACAAAAAAACAAATAACATAATAAAACAAGAGGTTCCTGTAGAGTAGTACAGATATCTAGGATGCTAACACCTTCCCTAGGTATAACCAACCCCCGAACTTTAGAATCTTAGTTTACATTTGTATTGCATTGTGGGTAATTCGATTTTTCTCCCTTCCCTTGGATAAATCAAAGACGATGGTGAAATAAAAGAAATGTGATTCAAGTTAATATAATAGCTTGGTATCCAATTCTCACCGCAACATGTGTGAAGCAACCTAAGGGGTAAACATGAAGCTAACAATGGGAAAGAATACAATAAGATATAATGCATATGCATATGACAATAAGTCAACCAATAATCCCTTCCCTTGGATTTGGTCAAAAGTGTAAGCAACATATGAAATCCACAGACACATGGAAAAATATCATGTAATCATCAAGCATCAATGAATGATCAGTAATGAACCAAAGCATCAAGAAGAAACATCATCATAATTCAGATTCATCAAGGAAAAGCATCAAGAATTAATCAAGGAAAATCATCAAGAATTAATCAAGGAAAAGCATCAAGACTAAAATAGAATCAAGCGAAGAGGAAATTATTAATCAAGTTAAATATAAATATTTAATAAGATTAATCAATTATTTAATTAATCAACATTAATTAAAAATATTTAAAGTAACTAACAATTATAACATATTTTTGACATTTTTCAATATTATACAAATTAAAAATGGAAATTATTAAAACAAATAATTAGAAATATAAATGGGTTTTTTTAATAATAAACTAAAACATAAAGAACAATTCTTAAAAAACAAAACAAACTTTTTTAAGAAAACAAGAGGTGAATGTTGAACTGTTGGTGTGTGAGTAGAAATTAGATCCATTGGCTCAAAATCCCAAGTCCATTCATAAGGCAGGTGCATGAGTTCACATGGAGTGTGTAAAATAGAAATTTAATGGTTTTGAGCCAACATGTCAATGCCAAACTTAAATGACAAAAAAAAGAGAAAAGGTTGGACCTCTCAAAATGGAACACACAGTTTCCAAGCCAACTCAAAGTTTTAAGGAGCAAAAGAATACAACATGTTCTTGCACGAAAAACTCCCTTTTCCTACTTCATCCAACACGATTAATCAAGTAACGAATATTACTCGTCACTCTCGCAAGATCCGTAACCCTCTTCTTCATATCCGGCATCACATTCCCATCAAGACAAGTATGACCATCAGTAAGAGCAGCACTCACTAATATGATTTACATCATTTCATATTATTACATCACTCAAACACAATAAAATCAGCATAGAAACAATGAAACCAAATCGAAATCTAATACATATTCAAAATAATGCACACACAGCAAATAACACAATGCAAAGGCAAACACAATTCAAATCGTTATGGAAATGTCATCGATGTGGCTGCTTTTATGCTTGCGTTACAGATGATTTTGTGGAGGTTTGACAGAGGGTGTTGTGTAACACCCTAAGCCCCCGCGACAATTTATAATTAAATATCAGAGTAAATTAAAACATACAATCAGATAAGATGCTATGCATACGATATGTAACACTTAAGATATTATCAATAAAAATATACTTAATTAATCTCCTCATAAAGCAGCGGAAATTCAACTGAAAACATAACATGTTTACTACCACATCATCACCATCAAGAAAATAAACGACGACAATTAATAAAATAAACAACGACAATCGTTCCAAAACCCCAGTGTTACAATCAGAGCAGACGCCGACTCAACGAAATAAAAGGGAAGACTCCATCTTCACCAACTTCAACTCCGCACTAATCCTGCTTATCTGCACGTTACCCGCGTGGAGGTAACATTCAAACAGAAGGGGTGAGATTCTCAATCAATATAAGCAAGGCATAATATAATTATGAAAGCATAAAACATTACACAATCTCCCCTATCATCACAACTTCAGCACAAATAACATTTCCCACAAAAACAAACAATCAACATAACATAATGCAATGCAATGAGACCCATGACTTGACTCAATGCATTTGGTACCAATTCAATCCCTGTTTCATGATCATAATTCCCGTCGGAATTTCTATATAAGTCGCTCACACCCCACATGGGCACACCACATCCATGATCGCTCACCCCCAACATGGGCACACGATCACCCGTAATCGCTCACACCCCACATGGATACACGATTACCTCAACAATAAAAACAAGACGATTCCATTTCAAGGAATTTAGATAAGGCGCTCACACCCCACATGGGCACACGACTTATCATACAACTTATGCAACATGATATGCACCTCAACAACAACATTACAACGACAACTAAATGCGTATGACTAACAATGCGTCAATACATCACAATACAATCATCCAACACGCAATATATACCTGCCAACACATACAACAACAGCAATCCACAACCACAACACGCATACACACAACCAAATTCATTGTTTCAACGCACAACACACACGAAAACCCAACTACTGCATCGAATAGTTGGAATTCTGGCATTGAAATTAATTTTATAAAACATTATATGAAACCAGCTTTCCAACGATTCGAACGGCGACTGAAACAGACATAAGGATTAAAAGTTATGAATTTCTGAAGTTTAGAAAAATTATGTCCATAACAGCAGCAAACAACACTGTCATGTTCGCTGCGAGTTCGCTACTGCTCACTATACGACGTTCGCTATGTGAACTATAGTTCGCATCACGAACTCATTACAGAATATAAACCATGGACTTTTGCTACGGCTCGCTGCTGCTCGCTATGCGAACTATATAGTTTGCTATGCGAACTCTCCTGGGCAGCAAACTAGAAAAATGCGATTTTTGCAGTTAGGAGGCCTTCCTGACCTCCGAATTCGATTCCGTAAAAAGTCCCAGTCCCAGAATTCGAAATACTACCATAATGTAACAATTATAACAGCCTACAACACCTTTTTAGAGATCCTAACATCATACATACAATTAGAAATACGTAGACCACAATCTAACCGATCGATTTATGCCTTTTTCCTCTTATCGGAACCTCCGACACGTAAGATCCCCAATCCCAAATTGATACAAACAACACCTAGGGATGATCCTAAATGTTTATCTACCCTCATACAAACATTATGCAAGTCTTAAGAGATTAAAGAACCCCACCCTTACCTTAGATGAAGATTCCTCCAAGCTCTCTAAGCTCTAGCTCTGCTTCTCTCTTTCGTTCCTCTTTTCTCCAAAAACATGATTGATCCCAAATGATTCTCTCTTTTCCAATTTTCTTTCTTTTTCCTACTATAACCCTTAGACCCCTAATATGTTCTTCCTTCTTTACCCTTGTAGCACCCCAAAATTTGCCCTACCTTTTTTTGGCTTGTGTTTCGCGATCATCTGCATTTTCCATTAGGCCATAACTCATAATCATATCATCGCATTGGTTTTCTGAGACATGGGATCGAAGATTTTGTCATGCTATTGGTATTTTCCTATCCAGAGGTTCATCAAGAGCCAGGGTTGTTGCATTCAGAGGTTCGCCAGGTTTCAGGGTGTACATCAACAAGGGTCATGGTTTCTCCTTCTTGGTTGAGTTTGTAGACAGTCATCAATTAAAGATTGTGAGATTAGGGGTTCATGTTAAGGATATCAGTGGTTATCAGGATAAGGCATTTGTGGATTGATTTAAAGAGCGGTGGGTCACATTCGATTGAGCTTACTGGTTGATAGTTTGGAATTCATTGAGGAAAGAAGTTGGTGTGGATTTGGAATTTGGTTAGAATTAGACATGGCATGAGTAGTCGTGCGTGCTATTTGGAATTCGAAATACAGAGTCATCATAAACCATTATCCCTTATTGTTAATCCAATTAACCATTCTTTTTAAGTCATTAACCCATTTTTAATCCACTTTAACCAATATCCAAACCCAGCCCATTTTTAAATCCAAATTCAATCCAGATATCCAATTGTCCATATAGGGATCCATATCCATTTTCATTAATTCCAAATTTTTTATCCATTTCATTTTAATATCCATTTTTCTAAACCAATTTATCCACATCATTTTTAATATCCATTTCATTTCATAACCGCATTTCATTTTAAAACCATTTAAATCCATTTATCCACTTCTCAAATCCATATCCATATTTTCCAACAACCAAATTCATTTTATCCATTACACTCCATATCCAAATTCAACATCCATTTTAAACTCTTTTTTAATTCAAACCAAATACTCATTTAAACATTCATTTGCCCATTTTTCTTTAAACCAATGTTGTAAATTCAACGCATCAATACAATAAAAAGGAAAAAATACTACAATTTCATAACAGAAAAATTCCAAGCTCAAAATCATTCTCCAATTCAAGATAACAGAATTTTACAAACTCCAACAAACTCTAACTGAATTTCAACTGAAAATCCTATTCTACCCTTCCCAATTTCTTGTATATAAGAAGATCCGCACCAATCTTCATCTTTTTCAACCATCATTCTGCATAATCTCTCCATTTTTCTCTTCATCTTAACTCTTCAACCATTCCTTCATCTCCATCTTCTAAACAACCTGCAGAATTCTCCACCAATTCTCCTTAAAACTTCAAATTCTCAAAATCTGCAACAACCACAGCACACACTTCACCATCTTCGATTCTCCGAAATCTCCATCACCAATCTCTAAGAAACTTTCAGCAAAATCAACGAACCAACTAAAGCAGCAAAAAACATAGAAGGAGATTGAACGGGAAGAAGCAATAGCGACGATCAACAATCAACAGCAAACCTGCAATTCACGCAAGAATCAACGACAATTTCATCCACGGTGCCATACCATTACAAGTCACAGCGCACGAAAAAGTAGAATAAGATTCGTAGAAGCAATTCGGAATCGCAGCGAGAAAGAGAAGAATCAGAAGCAAAGTGGAATTAAAGTTACCTTTGGTTTTCTATTCGTATGCTCCGATCTGAAGACGCACCGGACGGTTCTCCGGTAGGTACGTTAATCTCACACCAAACTCTGAAATATGGCAATGTGTTTGTGTGTACTGTTTTCGATTCAGATATTTGAAGCTCGTCTTTTCCATTGTAATTGTTGACAATTTCTGAACGTCGTGCTCGCACCATGAGAGTTGCATTTGAGCGCGAGTGAGTATGTTGTGGAAAGGGTTTAAATCAGTGAGAGGAGGTCCGTTCACGGCGCGACGTCGATTTTGTCAACGACGGTGAGTTTTGTGCGGATGAATAAGGACTCTGAAAAGGTGACGTCGCCAATAACATTTTCGCGGTGGCTATTTGAAAGCTTGGCTGAACGGATTCGTGAGATAGATCGGAAGATGATGGAGTTTAGAGGACGGAGAGAGGCATTCTGGTGGCGGCGATTTGTTGAAGGTTGAGTGAAGGTGATGACGGCGGCGAAGAAGGAGAACGAAGAGAGGTTAAAGGTTCCGGTGATTTCTTCATAGTAAAGATGAGATGCGAAGTGATGTCATGATGTTGAATGTTGGTCGCCGGTGTGAGGCGAACGCGGACATAGAGGATGGTTGACGGCGCCGTGTATGGCGTGAGGTCGTGGGGAAGAAGGATTGTGGCTGGAACATTGAGATAGGAAGATTTTCCGGCGGCGGTTTTCGGTTCGGGCTGAAGAAGGAGGCGGATGAAGAGAGAATGATGAATGTTGGAGAGTAGCGGCTGAGTTTGTTGTTTAGTAAGCTAGGGTTTTTTTCTTGTAGTTTGGTATTGGATCGGGCCTTGGGCCCATTTTAATTCTTTTCACACCCTCCGTTTCACTTGTTCACCTCCCCCCGTCTGCAAACTGAAGAACTATTGGGCCAAAGATACAAAGCCCTGCGCCTCATTCTATTTCTCACTTCCGGGAGTGCTGCTCGCCCCCCCCTGTAGCTTCAGAAAATCTTGGGCTTGCTGATGAAGGCCCATGCGCCTGGTTCTGTTTGCACCCCCTGGATACTGTTGCACCCTTTTTGTTTTTGTTTGTTTTTCGTGACTAATTGATGTTTGTTTTTTATTAGTTTTAGGTAATTAAATAATAATTTTGGATTTATAGTTTAGAAATTAGATTTTTGATTAGAGAATTAGAATGTAATTTTGGTTTTGATTTTAGTTCTTAATCATGATTTTGGTTAACTCACTTTTAGTTAGATTTAACTTTAGAATTTGACTAGTTAGAATTAGATTTTAATTAGAAATTAATTGGAATCAATTTTAGGATTAATATTAGTTTTAATTCTAGATTTAACTTTAAGATTAATATTTTTTAGATTTAGCTTAGAATTTCCTTGAACTAATTTTAGGATTAATTTTAGAGTTAGACAAATTAGCTTTTCTTTTTAGAATTTAATCTTGATTTTTACTTCGCATTTTAACTCTAACTTGGTTATTGTTGATTAATTGTTGACCATAATTTCAATTGCTCATTGTTGATTAATTTCTGATTTCTCTTTTATGAATAACATGATATAATGCTATGTGTAGAATTTTTTCACATCCCTTTGGGATCCTAGCTCAACTTTAATCTTTGATTAAAGTGAGGTAGGATAAGCATTAGGTAGTGCTATCCCTCTTTCTCTTTTAGTTTAAGAGTTCTCATACCACACTTGACATTAGGAACATCCATGTATGATAACTTTAGGGTTTGAGTCTTAGTTTCCCTTATTAGATTTTACCTTTCTCAACCTTTGAGTCTCTCTTCTTCTCATCTCAAAACAAAAAAGGTAAAAAAACGTTTAATAAAGGCATAACATATATTGTATTTGAGCCTTTCATGTGAGAATAAGATAGTGAGGGGTCTTCTCTCACTTTCTTAGAATGTTTAGCGTACGTCCCGTCTTGGGTAGATATGCGAGGCATTCGATCCTACGTGAAGAACTTAAATACAATATGCGTTATACACACCGATAATCAAAACACTTATTTCTTAAAAGACAAAAACAAACAAACAATTCTCTTCTCATCTCTTCATTCTATTCCTTAAGGACTCGTCATGTCCGTTCTACCGCAAACAGGTAACGCCTAAGTCTCCATACAGCGAGCTACAACACCTAACTGCTGGGATGCGCACTTTGACATTTCCGCTAAAAAACACAAACAAAGCAACCCTTGTTGAGGGGAACTACGTCGCTCTGATTCTCATGTTCCCGATGAGATACGTAAGCAGTGGGGTAGGGCCCATTCGAGCACTTCTTTTATTTTCCCTACATTTGTTTCTCATTCTCTTTCCATTCCTTTTCCAGTATCTTTTCTATCACCCCTTGATCGAGACAGCAACTGTGGATCCCATCGGGTACGATGGACGTGTTGGGTGCTAACACCTTCCCTTTGCGTAACCGACTCCCGAACCCATTTCTCTTGGTCACGAGACCATGCCTTTCCTTTCCTTCAAGTTTACGCAGTGTTTCCTTTCCCTCTCTTGGGATAAATACACATTGCTGGCGACTCTGTTTCGGTGCCACTTTCGCGTTTGTACTTGGATGAAAATCCCGGGAGCGACAGCTGGCGACTCTGCTGGGGACTCTGGTTTCCTAAGCGAGTCAATCCTAGCGCTTGGTTTTTCTTTCATTGGGTGTTTACTGTGGTGCTGTGTTTTGTTGTTCTACTATTTTACTGTATTGCTATTTACTGTATTTTTGCTTTACTGTACTACTATTTTACCGCATTTATTGCATTTTTATTTCATTATTATACTGGATTGTGTTGTGCTGTGCTGGATTTTTATGTTTGCTGGGCAGGGTGTTCTGAGAGATAAGCCCACTACCCAGGCTTGAGCATACACATAGGTATTAGCGTGGGTGGACGTGTCGCTCCCGTGGTGTTTGGCCACGTGTGGGTGTTCACGAGACCTACAGCCAGACGAGGTTCTATCCGGAGCTATCTGCTATTGTATGTTTGATACTGGCCAGTAGATATTCTCTGGAGGAATTGTCGACTCTGGTGACCATTCCCGAGAACTCAGTAACGACACTCCTCCCGAGTTGTGATAATGGCAGACCAGAAATGGCAAACCCATTACACATTCTCGATCCGAGGACCCAATGCTGGGAACTCGCTGTAGGATATCCCTTTTGAAAGAGAATCAGTGGAGGCACTCCTCGATTGGCGATAGTACTGTACCCCGAGGGATGAATGTACTATTGCTTCTCGACCTCAGTGCCAGAAGCTGAGGACCTTTCATTTTGGAAAATCAGTTGAGGCCTCCTCGATTGATGATGATGCCAAACCAAAAATGGTGAACGTATCATCATTTCTTGACCTGAGAGTCCGTGATATTGAGAATCCTCACTTTCTAGTACCCACATGTGAGAGGGGCGGGTTGTTTACAGGTTTGCAGGTAACCGTAACCTTCATCATACCTGGTATTCTGGTTCTCTTATCAGTGCGGACTCATCAGCCTGGTATTGTCGTGTTCTGACATTCTGACTATCCCAGTATTCTGATTAGTCAGATATTCTGGTATTTCTCTTTAGAACATACTCATGGTCTTATTCAGTCATCAGCACGGCACAATGATTATTCAGATTATATAGAAGCTTTGATCCCATGTCTTATTGCATTCATAACATTGCATTTTCATAATCATTTGTATAACAGGTGTTCGAGGCTTGGTTATTCTTATCTTGGTCTGGTTTTCTTCAGAATTTCAGATTTAACTGCTCAAGCCATTCGGAAGTTGACTATGGATCAAGTTCAAGCAGAGTTGAGGGAAATGCGAAGCCAAATGGGGGAGTTTATGTGGGACATGGAAGCTTTGATTCAAGACCAGAAGATGTTGAAGGAGGAGGTCCACCAACTGAAGACTCAGATGAGTCTGGTTATGGAAGTCGTGAGAGCTGTGCTAAACAAGGATAATACTCCCATGCCTGAGGCCGCGGCTGGAATTGTCTCTCCTCCACTGTTTAAGGGATCCCTTCCCAAAAGTGAGCAAACTGCCACTGTGACCGTCCCGACTGTATCTCAACAACAACAGAATCGTGCTCCACGCCAGCAGCAATTTAGGCCTAAACAGAACCAATATTTTGATACTCCACCAGTGCCATATTCTCAGCTATTCCAGTGTCTCCTGCAGTTGTAACTGGTACAGAAAAGGACTTTGGCTCCTCTCTCTGGTACTCCCCCACCGGGTTATGATGCAAGAGCTCACTGTGATTTCCAGTCTGGTGTGCCGGGGCATAATGTGGAAAATTGTAAGGCCTTTCAGCATGTCGTACAGGATCTGGTCGATTCGAGGGAAATTGAATTCACGTCGGGCGGCGTAAGCTTTCATGGTGGTTTCATTCCTACTTCAGAAAAAGAAGTGAATATCCCGGTTTCCCCTCCTGAAGTTGCACCAAGTCAGGGGCATTTCTCGCAACCTGTGGTCTTGGAATCTTCTCGTCCTCAACTGTTGCCTATTCCTAAGCCAAGTTTGAGGATGAAAGCGCCCGAACGAGAGGAAGGTACAAGTAGGTATCGGCAACAGAGCTATCATATGAAGAGTCAACAAAAGTCTAGAAGGCAGGAGAGAAAGTTTGATCCCATTACTGTTTCTTACAGTTATCTGCTTACCCGTTTACTTCAAGACCCTTTGATCGAGCTGAAGGAAGCTTCTCCTGTTCCGTATCCCCTTCCTCCAAATTATGACAAGGGTGTTAGATGCGAGTACCACTTGGGGACACAGGGGCATACCATTGAAGATTGCAAGGTGTTCAGGCACAAGGTGCAAGATCTCATTATAGCGAGCGATTTTGGACGCGGTTCTTAAGCGCTGGTCGTTCTCTGCGGTTTGAGCTTAAACTACAGGTCGATTCATTTTTTATCCTATTGTGAGCTGAATAAGGAAGGGAAATAGATGTCTCCAATTAACCCTGCTTGCATACTGAGTTTAAACAGCGGTCTGTTAAGTTACGAATGTTATCAATGTGGGGGGCCTTTGTACTGGTTATTTGTATTTTCGCTAGTACTGTTTTCTTTCTTTCTAGGACTTTCTAGCGCGGAACAAGGATTAGGATGTTAGGACTGATGCTTTGGAATTACTGATTTTTGATTGATGGAGATATGGGATTTGGGTTTTTTGTTGATTGTGCTCGCTAAGATCTTTTCTTTCGATCTTATGCCTATGTATTCCCGTTTACCGAAACAGGGAAATCAGAGCGTTCGTAGTTCCTCCTATTCTATGGGAGGAAATGGGTGTTTTTGGTGTTTTGGTGTCTTGTTCAAAGCCCAAGACGTGAAGCGAAAGGTGGTTTGTATCTTGTTCAAAGCCCAAGATGTGAAGCTGAAAGGTCTATTTGTGTCTTGTTCAAAGCCCAAGACGTGAAGCTGAAAGACCTCGACTTTAGAGAGAATTTGTCATCTCTAAAGAGGGGGAAGGAGAATTACTTTAACTGGGATACGCGGATCCGAGCAATGCCATAATTTCCGAAGAAAGGGTTTTAACCTGAAGGAGAAGACTTTAACTCAGTGTAGAGCAATGCCATCTTTCCTTAGGAATTTCTCATGCTAAAAGAGGGACAGTGGCATGGATATAGATGATCCAGAGGCTTGCCGCTTACAGCGATTAGATGAAAGGAAAGGAGTTGTTGATGTTTGTGTACTGTGAATGAGGCACAACTTTGATGCTAAAAGGTTAATTGGATCAACCAGTGGTTTTCTTATACAAAGCCTAAGAGGAGGCTAATTTCCGCTAGGAAAATCATTATACAAAGCCTAAGAGGAGGCTATTTTGTGTCTCGTACAAAGCCCGAGAGAGAGGCTAAAGGTTTTTGACCCGACAATAGAGTCTTTGTGTCTCGTACGAAGCCCGAGATAGAGATTATTGTTTGTTTGACTCTACGAGGGAGTCTTTGATACTCAACAAGAGAGTGTTTTTGTATCTCGTACGAAGCCTGAGATGGAGGCTAAAGGTTTGTTTCAGTTGAGTGACAGATCCAATATACTGATTTTAAAAGAGAAAATCAGTTCTTATATGAGCAACACTGTACTCAGGGATTTGATCTGAGGATCAGGGATATTTCCTTCTCTTTGAGGAAACGGGAAATCCAAAGGGTATTGAGACTGTCCGAGTCTGTGGGTTTCCTTCCTATTTAACGAATGGGTCACTTGAGAATGTCTTTGAGACTCAAGGAAGTTAGACTGTCCAAGTCTAGAGTTTTTTTTCTTTTGTACTATGCTTTGAGAAACAGTAGTAGACTCTATGAAAGGACTGTTTTATGAGGATGACTAGGTTCTGTTCCTATACCTCTAGGAGGTCGTCGGGACAATTTGTACGAAGCCCAAGAGGAGGCTGGAAACTTTTAAGAAGCCTACGGGTCCTTGTATGAAGCCCAAGAGGAGGCTATCATTCCCGAAGGAAGAGATCATTATACGAAGCCTAAGAGGAGGCTGTGAATACTTCTAAGAAGCCGTAGTGTCCTTGAATAATGCCCAAGAGGAGGCCGATGCTTTTAAGAAGCCCGTGGGTCTATCATCTCCTTTCCATTAGGAGAGATAACTCTTTTAAAGATAAAAACCACTGGTAAACGTGCGAGGTTTACTATCCAGCGACTTTTAGCTTTTAAAGAGGGTTCCTTAGTTAAGGTCCAAGATTATGACCGTAGTGGCCACCCAAACCCCGAGACATTCAAGGCAAGCTATCCACAAGGAATAGATCAAGTCAGGAAAGTTCGAGAATTTGGAAGAAACTCAAAGATGCCATTCACGGAGAATACATTCATCTTGGGGAGTAGAGCTTCTTGACGATTCCTAAGGAGGACAGCTGAAGAGAAGACTGTATCTGGTGCTCCTATTGGGGATCTAGGCGTCTATTTCTACGAATAAATGAAACGGCGTCACCTAGTTCTAGACATAGTTGTCGGGGAAACTCGAAATATCTATACTATTATTACACAGTAGATATGAGTTTATGAAAGGAGACTTACAGTGAGCAGCCCCACAATACAGTTTATAATATGAAAGCAGTAAATGAAAGCGAAAACCACTTACTCGGTTGTAGTGCTTCCATGCTGTTTGGTTAGTTGTTCAACAAAGAAAGATTGAAAACAACAGTATATTCAAAATCAAAGGAGAAAGTGCTTTGAAAAAGAAAGATTTGGGGCTTACAGCTCAAGGAGAGGCCCAGGGTTTTATCAGTGAGCGCACTGTTTGACTTTGTACAGCGGGACTTATACAAGTGACTGGGGCCCAAAAAGGTTTTCTGTACAAAGGGATGGGTCTTACACTCTCTCAAGAGGCCCAAAAAAGGTTTAAAGAAAAGAGAGGGGCTTATAACACGAGGGTAGGCCCAAATGATTTTTCGTTTAAAAATGGCGATCGCGCCGAGGTTTTCTTTTAACGCAGAGGGACTTATACAATAAGTGAGGCCCAAAATGTTTTGGTTAAAAGGGGGATTGGGTCTTACACTCTAATAGAGGCCCAAAAGTTTTGAATGGGTCTTATAGCTCGAGGAGAGGCCCAGATGATTTTTATTTTTAAACGGGCGACGATCGCGCCGTTTACTTGTACAGAGGGACTTATACAATGAGTGAGGCCCAAAAAGTTTTTGTACAAGGGGGGATGGGTCTTACACTCTCTCAAGAGGCCCAAAAGAGTTTTGAAAATGATTTATGAGGGTTGAATTAATCCAAAACCCTAATTTGTTTTCAAAATGTATTTAATTGAATAAAAATTCAATTAAAATGATAAAAAATTGTTTAACACATGGAAAACAAATTGTGATCTTGGATTAATGCTTCAAAAATTAAGTATTGACCTACAAAATAATTAGAAAGCATTAAAAGTTGCAAAATCAATGTAGAAAAAATATTTAAAATGTCAAAAATAATTAAAATATTAATTCTTTGCAAAAATATCAATTATATGAAATAAACAATATTTTTGGGATTTTTTGTGAAAATCAAATATTTTAACATTTTTGTGAATTATTAAAAAAAGAATCAACTCAAAATCATTAAAACTCAGAGAGAAATTAATTTTTGAATCAATTAAACAAAATCACAAAATTCAAATATTTGAATTTCTAAAAATGGCGCCAAGAACAAGCTGAAGAACACGCGCGTGTTCTTGGTTTCTCAGATTTGCATTTTCTATCCAATCTCCATGAATCCGTAATCATATCATGCAATCCACATATCATTATGCTCGCCTCAACCTCACGATCATGTCTATGTACTTTAATTTCATTTAAATTAAACATACAACAAGAAATCACGAAGAGACCTCAAGAACCCTAATTTCTGCATGAAGGCTAGGATTTTTGATACACGATTCAAACAATGCAATTAATTGAGGGAAAACATTCCATGCATGATTATGAACATATGGCCAAATTATTGTGCGAGGAAATACGCATAGATTGAGAGATGACCAAGTATGTGCTTACCTCCAAGTCGTGACAGCAAGTTCAAAGTGATTTTTGATTTGGAGGTGTTACAGATGAGTGGTGATGATCTGAACAACTTCCCTACACCCTATGGATTGTGTTTGGATGGTTGGACTTGATTGAAATTGGCTGGATCATTTTGTGGTACCTCAGCTGCACTTTGGTTAAAACCTTGAGCAACCAGCTGGAGATTTTGTGAAATTGAGGTTTCAGAAGTAATCTAAGTGTTTGATCAGCTCATATGTGATGTATGTGAGGTGTGTGAGTGATTGGTTTGATTGGAATTGCTCTCAAACTCAAAACCCGATAGTGACTTGCCTTAGAAGGAAAAATTGGAGTGAAAGAAGAGATTTTGAGGAAAGCATCTGTTAGATGGCTTTGGTGTACTCAAACTGACCACAATTGAGCTCTATTTATAGTAGAGCAAGTTTGTTTTGCAAGGAATAGTGCATGGCAGCTGGTAAGTAGGTTTGGCCAATGTTGTCCAATGAAAATCCAAGTCTCCTCTAGCCATTGACTAGAGGTTAGGGCACAGAGCTTTGGTCCCCTTGGTCTTGGATAAGTCTTGACTGATTTCAGATGAGAATGGCTCAATCCATGCCACCTTGATGGTTTCATTGAATGCCTCATTCCAAATTTGAAGTCTTGTCCCTATTTTGGCCATTCTAGGTTCAACATGTTATTTCTTGTTCCATGGACTTTGGAGGCTTGGCTCAGTGATTGTCCCCTTTAGATTCAATCCTCTGAGGTGTCCAAGTGGATAGGAGCAATTGAATTTGGCTGATTTTGGCAAATCGACCAAAGTTGCAAATTCTTCCTTGCCTTGACAGATTTCAGCAAGGCAACTTGGCAATGTTGTATCTCATGGTGTAGGTTGAATTTGGCAATGTTCTTGGCCATTTTGGAAAGCTCTTACATGATACAACAACTGTTTGAACAAGTTTGGTTTTGATCTCTTTTGATTCCAAGTGAAAAATCCCCCTACATTTGGCAAAAAGTGAGGCAGAATCTGACTTAGTGAAAATTTCACTAAGTGTTGGAAAAAGTGACATTTTCACTTTTCAGCCACTTTGATCACTCCATAACTCAAAATCCTTAATGAATTGGAATGACTTGTAGTTGAAGTTTTTGTAGGTGATAATGAGGGCTACAAATCCATCTTTGGATGAGAAAAAATGGCCTTGTGGTTTAGGAGTTATGGTCCTCCAAAGTTGGTACCTTTGCAACTTTATTTTTAACTTAGAAAATTTTCTAAGTTTTATGGTTACCCCTTTTACAAGTTATCTCACTTTTCTTGATTTTTCTTGATGAATGATGATTCAAATCATACATTAACATCATTTTAGGGTTAAAAATCCATTTTGGTGAAAAATCTCAAAAAGTCAAAGTTGACTTTTGTGCACAGTTGACTTTTTATCAGATGAATTCCAAACTGTGCAATTCTTCAGGAAATCATGTCCCTGACCTAAATCAAACTTGATGGACATGTTCCATGGGTGTCATAGGGTATATTCAATCATGTATTAGGGTTTGGGAGCATGTCCTGGTCAAAAGTCAAAGTTACAGTTGACTTTTCTCTTAAAACCCTAATTGTGGTGCAGATGAAATTGAGACTTGTTGCTCAAACTTCTTGGATCAATCCATTGTTCCAAATGGATCAATATGGTATATTAGAGACCCTCAAATCATGTCTTGAGGTCTTGGCTCATGGTTTATCCCAAAAGTCAACTTAGGGGTGAATTAGGTCAAGAAACCCTAATTCCTGATTTTTGATGAATGCATCCCCTGAGGCAAAATTGACTTGATGCATGGGTTCATGAGGTTCCATGAAGTATATTAGGTCATGTTTTGGATCATTGCCTTGTGCCCAGATGAAAATTTTCCATCTGGAGGCCCTGGTCGACCAAAACCCTAATTTGGTGCCACTGGCGATCTTGAGGCTTGATCCACCTAGAAGGGAGCATCCTTGTGCTTAATCCTTGAAGTGGGAGTCCTTTTGATCCTTTGTAGTTACTTGGGAGGTTAGACAAGTTGAAGATCATGTCATTTCTTGATTGATCCTTTGTCTGAGAACTATGAGAGGGCTTGAAACCCTAATTTTGAATGTATTGGATGCTCACCCATCTTTGGGGAGACTGATGAAGCATGATGGTTCATCCATATTGTGATGATGATTTTCACAATGATGGGAAATCTAAGTGGTCAAAATTTAGGGTATTACAGATGCCCCTATTTAATCTTCTTGGACCCGAAGGTGTGAATGACGAAGGGATTCGGGCATTCGGGGTGCAAGAGGATTAAATATCGGAATACCCGAAATTTTGATGGTGGTTATGAATGGTAGCTTACGCATTCATCTTCTTTAGCTAAGCAATGATGCTTAGAAAAGGTAAACTTCCCCTCGATCCTGGTCTCCTACCAAGAACTGGTCTCAGTCTCTTTTGAAATAAACTTCCCCTCGATCCTGGTTTCCTACCAAGGAACTGGTCTCAGTTGTGGAAACAAACTTCCCCTCGATCCTGGTTTCCTACCAAGGAACTGGTCTTAGTTTCTGATTTAAACTTCCCCTCGATCCTGGTTTCTTACCAAGGAACTGGTCTTAGTTTCTGATTTAAACTTCCCCTCGATCCTGGTTTCCTACCAAGGAACTGGTCTTAGTTTCTGATTTAAACTTCCCCTCGATCCTGGTTTCCTACCAAGGAACTGGTCTTAGTTTCTTTTGTCAATAAACTTTACTGACAAGGGACGCTATTCGTAGCGGCTTTCCTTCAAACTTCTCGCCGAATTTTCCTGGGGAGATGCCATTTGAGTGGAAAAAGTTTTGATGTCAGACTTGCTGGGGAACCCATTCGTCTGAGTTGTAGAGGTACACAAACTTCTCTGTTTTGGAGACGCCATTTGTCGATTCTACTAGGGAAAGCGAGTCTCTTGAGAGACTGTTTTTGTTTGGGGTTACATCATACTTTTCTCGGGATCTTCCCGGAGAAATGCCATATGATGGGATCCAATTTTGAGGTGCCGATGACCTTCTCATCAGTGGTTTTTCGGAGCAAAACTGGCGTACTGCCGAATCTCTGATCACGAGGCTTTCTCTGTGGATTTTCCTTAATCCGGGAAAGCAAGGATATCATCTTCAATGGCGAAGAGTGATGCTTATTGAAAGTTTTCTCTGGCTTTTCAGAGATTCAAGTTATCAAAGTGGTCAAGGACCAACTTCTTTCCAGAATTAACTGGAAGCGAGGTTGTTCAGACACAGTATTTCCTGACGAGGCAAGAACTGACAACTCGATTGAGAGGACTTCTACCACTAGGGGACAGGAGCGACTAGAGTGATAGTGATGCAATATGAAATCTAAATGCAAATAAAAAATGCATGAAGTACGTATGTATATGCTGACAAAACAGACGCGACATACAGACTAATGGATGAACACAATTGGATACTCGGCCATCGCGGGGCGAAGAAGTACCGTTGATTCAAAATAGCAATTCCACCTTGCTTAGGAGAGATAGTCTTGTTGGGAGCTATGTTGATCGGGCTTAGGAGATGAGAACTCGGCCGAGGATGTCAGACGAAACAAGGTCTCTGACACAGTTGATCCCTTCATTCAGGCGAACTGGTTTAGAAGGAGTACTTTGATTATGCACTTTGAAGTTCGCTTACTTCGGGAGAAGCGATCGATGTTCTTCTGATGTTCAACAGTCAAAAGAAATGCCATCTTTAATTTAAAAGCAGAAAAAATTTAACAAGTAAATTTGTTTTATTTCAAGAATCGCTGATTAAGTTTAAACAACGTCGTTCTGTAAAGCTAAAACAAGGAAAGAATTACAAACAAAAGCACAAGGGCTCAAATTTTATTGATAAGATGGAGATCAGCCAAACACGTGATTCCAAAGAGTATATACAAAGTTAGAAAATGGTAATTTACAGGAAAAAGGGCTACGTTGAAACATAACGACCACTATCCTTCTACCAACTTTGAGTTCGGGACATCCTGAGCTTCCGTCGAAGATGACCTTTGACTGGAGATTTCCTCCGATAGATGATGCTGTAACTGCTGCTGAGGGACTTGCCTCTGTTGAACATAGTTACTTGCCATTATCCCTAATTTTTTCCTGGATTGTACTATGAGATTTCCAATCCATCGGGATGATTTTTTTTCCATGTCTCTAACTTTTGCCTGGACCGCCCTTTCGGGTTTTCAATCCACCAAGACGATTTTTTTAGGCAAAATATTTCTTGACTACATCAACATTCGTGGGGTAGGCAAATTCCTCTCCGTCCATGGTGGCAAGTCTCAAGGCGCCGCCTGAGAAAGCTTTCGTGACCACATAGGGGCCATCATAATTTGGGGTCCATTTGCCCCGAGAGTCAGTGAGAAATGATTGTATCTTCTTGAGCACGAGGTCTCCTTTTCTGAAAATACGAGGTCGGACCTTTTTGTCGAATGCCCTTTTCATTCTCTGTTGATATAACTGACCGTGGCATAGTGCCGTGATTCTCTTTTCTTCGATCAGGTTCAGTTCATCGTGTCGACTTTGACACCATTCAGCTTCGGTGAGCTGAGCTTCCATCAATACCCGGATTGATGGGATCTCTACTTCTATGGGGAGCACTGCCTCCATGCCATATACTAGAGAGAAAGGGGTTGCCCCTGTTGAAGTGCGGATAGATGTTCGATAACCGTGAAGAGCAAAGGGTAGCATTTCGTGCCAATCTTTATAGGTTACAACCATCTTTTGAACGATCTTCTTGATGTTCTTGTTAACCGCCTCTACCGCTCCGTTCATCTTGGGTCGGTAGGGAGATGAGTTATGGTCTTTGATCTTGAACTCTGTACACAACTCTTTCATCATCTTATTGTTCAAGTTAGATCCATTATCAGTAATGATCTCGCTTGGAACACCATAACGGCAGATGATATTGTTTTTGATAAATCGGACCACCACTTGTTGGGTTACATTGGCGAATGACGCTGCTTCAACCCACTTGGTGAAATAATCAATGGCTACCAGGATGAACCGATGTCCGTTTGAAGCCTTGGGCTCAATCATACCAATCATGTCGATTCCCCATATGGAAAAAGGCCACGGGGAAGAAAGAACTTTGAGATGTGATGGCGGTACATGAATTTTGTCGGAGTATATCTGACACTTGTGACACCTCCTCATGTACTTGTAGCAGTCGGATCCCATGGTCAACCAATAATACCCGGCCCTGAGAATTTTTCTCGCCATTGTGTGTCCGTTGGCATGAGTGCCAAAGGATCCTTCATGAATTTCTTTCATGAGCATGTCTGCTTCTGGTCTGTCGACACATCGGAGCAAGACCATGTCAAAATTTCTCTTATAAAGAGTGTCACCGCTCAGGAAGAAGTTTCCAACCAATCTTCTGAGGGTTTTCCTGTCTTTTCTGAGTGCCCCAGATGGGTACTCTTGTTTCTGAAGGAAGCATTTGATATCGTGATACCAAGGTCTGTCGTCTATGACTGCTTCAATCGCGAAGATGTAAGCGGGCCGTTCAAGGCGCATGATGTCGATCTTAGGTATGTCATTCCATCGACCTACACTAATCATGGAAGAGAGAGTGGCTAATGCATCAGCCATGTGATTCTCATCATGAGGGATGTGATGAAAGTCGACTCTGTTGAAGAAGGGTAACAACCTTCTTGCATAGTATTTGTAAGGAATCAATCCTGATTGGTATGTGTTCCAATCTCCTTTTATCTGGTTAATAACCAGGGCTGAATCGCCGTATACGTCCAAGTTTTTGATCCTTAAATCAATCGCTTCTTCGAGACCCATAATACAAGCTTCGTAATCGGCCTTGTTGTTCGTACATTTGAACGTAAGTCTGGCAGTGAAAGGAATGTGGGAACCCTGAGGGGTAACAATGATTGCCCCAATTCCGTTTCCATAATGATTGACTGCTCCGTCAAAGATAAGTCCCCACTGGGAACTTGGTTCTGACCCTTCACTGGGTAGCGGTTCATCGCAATCTTTCATCTTTAGATACATGACATCTTCGTCTGGGAAGTCAAACCCGATTGATTCTTGATCGTCAATCGGTTGATGAGCCAAATGATCGGCTAAAATACTTCCTTTAACGGCTCTCTGAGCATGGTACTCTATGTCATATTCTGATAGTAACATCTGCCAACGGGCAATCCTTCCCGTGAGAGCAGGTTTTTCGAAAACGTACTTGATTGGATCCATTTCGGAGACCAACCAAGTAGTATGACGAATCATGTACTGGCGAAGACGTTTGGCTGCCCAAGCCAAAGCGCAACAAGTTTTCTCAAGCATTGTGTACCGAGTCTCGCAGTCGGTGAATTTCTTGCTTAGATAGTAAATGGCAGACTCTTTCCTTTTAGTTTCGTCTTGTTGGCCAAGTACACATCCCATTGAGTCCTCTAGGACTGTGAAGTAAATGATCAGTGGTCTTCCTTCCACTGAAGGTGATAGGATCGGAGGATTCAACAGATATTCCTTGATACTGTCGAAGGCGGTTTGGCAATCTTCTGACCAAACGCAATCCTGGTTCTTTTTGAGTAATTTGAAAATTGGCCCACATGTCGCGGTCATAAGGAATATGAATCTGGAGATGTAGTTCAAACGTCCCAGGAATCCTCTGACTTGTTTTTCAGTTTTCGGAGAAGGCATTTCTTGAATGGCCTTGACCTTGTCAGGATCAACTTCAATTCCTTTCTGGCTGACGATGAACCTTAGTAATTTCCCCGAACGGACACCGAAGGTGCACTTGTTAGGATTCAAGCGGAGCTTGAATTTTCTTAGACGTTCGAACAATTTTGACAGATGTTCAACGTGCTCATCCTCTGTTCTTAATTTTGCAATCAAATCATCGACATATACCTCGATTTATTTGTGTATCATGTCATGAAACAGAGTATTCATGGCCCTTTGATAGGTTGCCCCGACATTCTTCAAACCGAACGACATTACCTTGTAACAAAAGGTACCCCATGGGGTAATGAACGAAGTTTTCTCCATGTCTTTCGGCGCCATTTTGATCTGATTATAGCCCGAGAATCCATCCATGAAGGAGAATACTTTGAACTTTGCTGTGCTGTCAACCAGCATGTCAATGTGTGGTAAAGGAAAGTCGTCCTTTGGACTTGCTTTGTTTAGATCTCTGTAATCAACACACATTCTGACCTTTCCATCCTTTTTGGGAATGGGTACGATGTTGGCTAACCATTGAGGCTATTCAGATGTAGCGAGGAAACCCGCGTCGATCTGTTTCTGTACCTCCTCTTTGATCTTGATGGCCATGTCCGGGTGAGTCCGTCTCAACCTTTGCTTTACTGGCGGACATTCCGATCTTAGTGGTAAGTGATGTTCCACGATGCTAGTATCCAACCCTAGCATATCCTGATAGGACCAAGCGAATACATCGGGGAATTCTTTGAGAAGCTTTATCAAATTTTCTTTGACAGTTGGACTGAGCAGTGCTCCGATCCTGATTTCTTTTCTCTCTTTTTCTGAACCCAAGTTTACCGTTTCCAACGGCTCTTTGTGAGGTTCAATGGACCTTTCCTCTTGTCCGAGTAGTCGGGAGATCTCTTCTGGAATTTCGTCGTCATTTTCTTCTTCAGCCTCGAATACCGGGAACTCAAAGTTGGAAGAAGGCATCGGATCGTATGTTTCAACGGGGTTTAAAATAAGCAATCTGCATGACGTTGTGATTCGTGTTTAGAAGAGATAGAGAAAATGTAAGTGTGTGCAGTGTATTTATTTTACTGCTTGTTTTTATTTTTGAATTGTTTTTTTTAGGATTACCATTTTCTGAAAAAGCAAAAAAGAGAAAATAGCAATTAATGCGGAAATTACAGAACGACGTTATTTTATTAATGAACAAGTCGAATCTTGAAACTACAGCCCTATAAAACAAAACTCACTCGCTCTGGGCAAAGCGAAGAGGGAAATTTACAAAAAGCGAGCCCTATCAAAACATCCGTTTCACCTGGGCAGGGTGAAAGGTTAAAATGGCAATTACTTTGACTGATGAACGACCTTCGGAACCTCGACGGCAACCCATTGGCGGCGAACTCCTCGGTGAATCACAAAGTCTGGCACCTTCCTTGATTTGTCTTCAGAAATGACGCTGATTTCTGGTGGAGCGGGATCATTGGAATCTGTCTCCCAAGCAGAATTGTCGTAGGAGGATTCCTCTGTTGCATTTTGCATAGCATTGGTGCTCTCAGCTGTATCTCCCCATCCAGTTGATTGGATATCTTCGAGCCTGATACTAGAGCTTTCAAGAGCAGTGTACTTGACCATAAAGTCGTATTTTCCACTTGGTTGTCCCAAAGTGTCCCAAACTTTTTTGGAACTGGAGAAGTCATCCCTCTCGATGACGTTGACCTCAGGAAAAGCATAGTTGATGAATTCTAGTCCTGCAAACGTTGCGAATTCATCTTCATGTTGAGTAGTTTCTGAATGACCTGAGTGTTGATCCCATGACATGGCGGGGACACAGGTATTCTGTTCAATGACGCTCAACTGAGTTTCATTACTCGGCTGACTTTCTTGCCCCAAGTTTCCTGGGTAAGGCTGCCACATTGGCAGGCCATCCATCGGGCCATAGTAATTGTGATCAAAGTTTTCTTTCATCAGAGTGTCTTCCTCTAATGAATTTGGCGGAGCACGGCATCCTTCCGGATCACAATCTCCGTAGATCATTTCGACATCTGATCTTGGTATAAATCTCGGACTTTCTGTAGGAAAGCAAAAAGGCATAGGCACCTCTTCCTGAGACATATAGCCGTCCTCGTTAAGGTAGGACTTCCATTCTTCATCTGTGTCAGAGGGATTTTCCTCATTGATAGCATGAACTGTCTGAAACACTGGGTGAAGAAAACCTCCACTGTGGAAGAAGTTTTGAAGGGGATGAAGACTTTCATCGTTGGCGGCTGTTGTACCCCAAATTTTTCCCTTAGATTCATCGATTCGTCAACATAACATATTAGGTCAATCATTCGCGCGTGACTAACTGCTTTACCTAGTTTTTGTCTGTTTGTTTCATTTGTGAATATAGGTACTGCTGCAGAAAACTCGAGATATTGAAGTTGTGCTGTGTGTGTGGAGGTTCTCTGGTCTCTGCAAGTTTGTGTTCGATTCTTATCCTTTCGACCCCTAAGCCACTATCAGGTCCATCCTCCTCAAGCTTCCTCAGAGTTTCCCTAAGGAAGGTGTATTTTGGGACTCTTTCGCTAAGTTGAATCTTTGGTTACCAATTAGAAGGGTTTGGATTCTTGGTAGTTTTGTGGAGCCTGCACTTTGACATATTATTTCCTTGACGGAGAAGTGAAATATTGTGGAGCTATGATAAATGAATCAATAAGTTCAAGGGATTTCTCCCTTGATATTCAAGACATCATCACTTGGTTTACATTTGATTTTTAAGTCGTACTTCAAAATCGATTTAAGATCATATTGTACCAAGTTACTTTCAAGAAGCGTTCCCCATTTACGGGACGAGGTGGAAATCTTATTTTCAAGCTGGTATCTATTTTCAAATGAGGATTATTTGTTTCCAAGTCAAGCTCTGTTTAAGATCATGACTAATTTCGAGTTCATCACCAACAATCAAGGCTCAAATTAAGTCAGGTTTCAAGTGGCTAAGTGGTACCATGTCGTTCATAAGTTAAGTCCAAAAGTTGTCTCAAGTGGACGTTCTTGTTGTCAAATAGGTGAGGAACTTTACCAACATACTTTATTTCCAACACCACATGAGTACTGACGAAAAGGCTGAGGTGTGGATTTATTACGGGAAGGCTTTAGACATCTTGGCATGTAATTCATTGATCCTATCCATAAGTTTCAAATGACGTAGGTACTGTTGGCTTTTAAAATCTGAAGACTAACGGTGTCGGACTATGTTAATAGACGAAGGACAGTTTTCTTTTGAAAAAGCTAATTGCATTAAAGGCTCGTGCTAACACAAGATATGCAAAGCAGAAGCAACACCAGTATAAATAATTGTCTCAAAGCTACTAAATAAAATGCCATGGAAAACGCAGGAAGCATCTAAATACTGTCAAAACAAATAAAGTATTATGTCAATTCTAAGCATAATTCCTATCAAGGCCTATTCAACATCGTAGCTAGCCGAATCGAATTGACGTTGCCCGAATTCTTAAGCCCATCTACCATCTACAGAGGAATTGCTCTTCATACTTGTTGCAAATCCCTGCACAACATAAGAGTAACTATTAGTTCATGTTCGCACGGTATAATATCAAAGCAGAATACAATTAATCATCAACATTTATCAACTTCATCAAACCAAAACCGTTTTCCCATGATGAATTCATTTGTTTCTCAAGAACAAAAGATGTTTTGGCTCAAAGATTTGCAAAACCATTCAAAAGTCAAATTATCACATGCTTTGAAAATTCAAAGTTTACAAGAGATATCAAGAAAATTCAGGCCAATTCAAATTTCTGAGAAAAGGAGAGATAATTGAACATACAAGTTCCAGCTTCACCGGCTATTTCAGGGCATGTGAATTACACCAACACCGCCTGCTGCTGTTGCTCCCAACCATCACCAACTGCGGGGGCATTCTCAGACGCAATCTGGACAATATTCAGATGAAATTGCAACATAACCTGTTTGAAAATTAACCAACATGAACGATATTACAAGACCGGCACTCGTTTGATGGATCGAAACAGACGCGGGCAATGAAATACACAACGTACCGTTGAACATAGGCTCAAAACTGTGGAGAAATATTGAAGCATAATGAAGGAGCATCCTTGGAGCTTTCACAACTTGGCAAGAAATTCAAAGACGTGCCAGCATCATCAAGTATCAACAAAACTCAATAGTCTATCCAATTTCCAAAATTCAAGCCAAAACTGTTGCATACATCAAAAGAAACTTTAGATACACCAGCTGGAATTCAATACTGACAGGAGAATTTAGACTTCATTTTAGTTTACCTGTATCCCCGTTCGGACTCCCATTTGCATAACTTGCAGTAGGGTACATCGTGCAAGGTGTTGATGCTTTGATTTAAATGCCACCCCGAGCATCATGCTACCCAAACTTGCAAACTCGTCCGAGCTTCACAACATGCCGCCGTAACCTGTCCAAAATCAGTTCTTAACGATTAGCTCGCAACGCAATTGAGCCAAATGATGCAAACGACACGAGCAGTTCATATTGCAACCGTAATTGGGTTCAAATTCGGGAGAATTTCAGGGCATTGCAAATGACCTCAAACTTAAGAGTAAATACTGAGCGTCACCTTTTGCTACAAGAGTCCTCACCTTCGTTTTACTCCATACGCCTCATCTAGGACTTCATGACCAGCGGTACCATAGCCTCTCACCAATCCAAACTCCATGCCAAGGCTGTCTCAAAGGTACACGTTAAAATGAACAACTAGTTAGTGCTATGAACAAGCGAACAACGTGCGGTTCATAATAAACAACAAAGGGAGAACTATCATAAATGAATAACTGAAGCAATTTCATCTCAACCTGGCTGTTTTGATCCTTTGGCGATATCCATCCTGAGCATACCTTTCTTGGAGTGGCTTATTGATCTTGCACAAGCTGCTATTGAAGTTTGTTTTGTTCTATGGATGTGGATCTTTGGTTTTGTACAAATTGTGGAGTTGGTCACAATCCTTGAAACTTCCACACAGTCCAAGCAACCGCAAGATGCGTACATAAACAAGAAGGAGAGTAAGAGGAATCAAAGTAGCAAAATCTGATTTGAATACACTAAGGGAAGCAAAATTCATAACTATTGTCAACAAATAAAACATTCCAAGACAGGTTACAAGGAAGAATTGAGCAATTACGGAAAGTTTCGATTATTTCAAAAAAAAAAACATATCATAATTTCACCAGACAACATTTGAACATTTCCTAATTCGGCCTCAGAATTTTGAAATTGGAAATCTTTTTTCATCATTGTCAAAATTGGAAAGTATGGGCAATATCCAAGATACCGCCAGCAAGTTTTCCGAAACTGACAGGAATCAAAAAGGATAATTTTTGAAATCAAATTTCCAAACTAACGTATCAGACACAACCGAAACATTCCAAAACAGGCATCCAACAAAATCAAGAAAATCGCAACATTGAAATCACTTTCAATACAGCATTAAAAAAATTTCCCAAACCTCATCACTGGCCTTGGCTATAAAAGGGTGTTCACGCTATCGGAAAAAAGGGGACGGAAAAATCAGAGACAACCATACGAAGAGAGAAAAATCGCAAAGATCCCAAATCAACAATCACCAAAAAGTTTCCAAACCCACCAAAAACACAGGCTCAGAAGCGCGTTGGCTCATCATCGCCGCAACGATCAGAAATCAGGAAAGGAGCAAGCAACATCGCGAATCGTACAAAAGAGGTAAAGAAGAGATCTTCCCTGAGGAGAGGGTCATTCGCAACCGCCTCCAGACGTCGCCTTCGCTCTCACCGCTTTTTTTTTCTTTTTTCGCATTTTTTTGCAATCATCCATGTAAATCTAAATCTGGAAGTATAATGAGAATGGGGCTGGGGTAATCGAGGGGTGGGGTTCTTTTGTTTGTTCGCGAGAGATCGAAGAGAGACCGAGAGATTGATTGAGAGAGGAAGAGCGGCGGCGCCGATTTAGGGTAACTCGGTGTTGGTTTTGAGCGGCGAGAGAGAGAAGAGAAAGTGGCTGCGTGAGAGTTCCACCCTCCTGTCCGTTTTTATTTCTTTTTTTACCTTTTCCTTTTCCTTTAATTTTTTTTTTATCATCTAATTCGTGTTTTAAAAACCGTTAACCTTGTTTTAGACAATTATTCTCTAAATAATATTAAAACCATTTTACCAATTAACAAAAAACTCTTTTAATTAAAAACATATAATAACTTTTTTTAATAAAATTAATATTAAATCTTTTTAGAAAACTCTAATTAAAAAAATAATCGTTAATATTTTCTCACATAATAAATTAAATTAACTTTTTTCTATTCAAGACTAAAAACCTTTTTTTTTAATAATTTAAGATGGTCATCTAAGTACTAAAAAACTCTTCCTTAATTATTATGATAACTCCTAATTTTGAAATTAAAAATAATAATAACACACTTCTAAGTTTTTATATAACACTTTTCATGAAAGTTAAAAATCAACCTTTTCATTAAACCTTAAAATTAACTTTTTCTTAATAAACCTTAAGATAATCAACTCATTAGATCCCCAACGTGAGTGAATCGCATGTGTGTGATATTTCGTGATTGTTATGTTGCTTGCTATATGCTTATATATCTATATGCATTATATGTACTGCTTAAACCCTTTTCAAAAATACTAATAAAAACTCTCGATCCAACGTCGAGCCTGCTTTTATACCCATGTAAGTCGACTACCTTCGGGCGTAGCATTCAACCTTATCGGTCACTATACACTTTGGCTAGCCCACTTTGCTAGTATGCACAAATAAATCAATTAGTTGGGTCCCTCGACATTCCAAAGGAAAGGTTATTAATAATTGACTAAACCGTCATAGGACTAACACCTTTAGAACCCTTGGCCATAGGATTCGGAGTCGCCGTACTCCACGTCTCGCCGTAGACACTTAGAATCTTAGCCTTAGGATCGGAGTCGCCGCACTCCAAGTAAATGCTCCGCCGCGAACATTTACAATCCTACCCCTCTTAGACCAACCTACAACTTTTAGAGTCACCGCACTCTATGTAAGGTCTTGCCCAAGACTTTACTTCCCCTTGGAACCTTGACCCCGTCAAGAAGTTCCTCTTTTCAGAACTACGCATACTCTGATTCTACTCCCGAGGATACGTAGGCGTAAGGTGCGATACCTTATCGAGTATACTTAGATACTAACCCCTAAGGTTCAACCTTTAGCATAGAACCCTTAGCAAGCGAATGAGAGATAACATAATACTAACGAGAGGTTCCCGTAGAGTACTACGGACGTTTAGGATGCTAATACCTTCCCTAGGCGTAACCAACCCCCGAACCTTAGATCTTTAGGTTTTTTCGCTTTTGAACCTTTCCTTTGGATAAATCAAAGACGGTGGTGAACATTTAAAGAAATGTGATCCTAGTTCATTAATAACTACGGTATCCAATTCTCACCGCAACAGCGGCTGTCTGAGTACAGGTTGCATAAAAACCAAGACCCTTCTTTGTTTTATTGTCAGTAGGAATGACAAGCCGTCCCCATCCTTTCGTATCGGTACTCTCGACTGCTTTGATAGCATCTTTGTATGAAGAAATTGAAGTTCCTTCTTTGAACTGATCGTTCTTGCTCACCGATAGTGCTTGGAACTGAGTTCCAATAACCTCCTCGGGTTCCACACAAGTAGATGATGATAGGTTACTCACAAGCAAGGCTTGTTCCCCACAAACCGTGATAAGTTGATCGTTCTTGACGAAATTTAGCTTTTAGTGGAGGGTTGAAGTAACCGCTCCAGCCTGATGTATCCAAGGTCTTCCTAATAAACAACTGTATGTTGCCCGGATGTCCATGACCTGGAAAGTGATTTGAAAAGTGTGAGGACCAATAGTTATGGGAAGATCAACTTCGCCGATAACTATTTTTCTGGATCCGTCGAATGCTTTGACGACGACCTCGCTGACTCTCATCGGAGGGCCCTTAAATGATAATTGCGTCAAAGGGACTTCGGCATAACATTCAGGGCTGACCCGGTGTCTACCAGTACGTTGGCTAAAGCATCGCCCTGGCAGTTAACTGTAATGTTGAGCGCCATGTTATGACGACGACCCTCTTTAGGTAATTCCTCATCGCTAAATCCCAAATTATTGCAGGAAGTGATGTTAGAGACAATGCTATCGAATTGTCTGATTGTTACATCATGTTCCACAAAGGCTTGCTCCAAGACTTTCTGTAGAGCCTCTCTGTGTGCTTCTGAACTGAGTAACAGTGATAATACTGAGATCTTTGAAGGAGTCTGTAACAGTTGATCAACAATGTTATATTCACTCCTTTGGATGAGCTTTAGCATCTCATCTTTGTCTTTTGAAAAGTCAGGATTACCAGATTGACTGACTGGTGGATCAGGAATTTCCGCCGGAAGTTCCTTTTCTTGGTTGGATTCTCCAACCCCTCGGTTGAAGATTCGACCGCTCCGTGTTACACGACCGATGTCTGCAATATTCACGACGGAGGGTAATGGAATTTCCTTTCCATTCTCGATTGTTGTTGCACCGTATTTGTAAGGGATTGCCTTAGCTGATTCATACGGTAGTGGCCCCGGTAGATAGATGACTATAGGAACCTTCTGATTTTTCTGACCATCATAAGTAACCTTGATCCGTTCCCGGTTGGGAACTCTAGATTTGTCAAGTAAAGGGATGATGGCAAAAACATCCCTGGTCCTGTGATGACCAGAGATCGTGACAACATCCTCAACTTGCTCGGCAAGGTAGTTCGGCGACCAAATGATGGGTCCTGAACCTGGATATGGATGAATTTCTCCATGATCGATCTGACCCTGAAGAGCTGCTCTCACAAGGTAACATCCTTGGTTACTTTCTGCACAGACGCTATAACTGTCATAGTTGTGTGGTGGCACCTGGCCACGCCCACTTTGAATACAATGTAACCTCACTAGGTTACCTTCCATTGATCGGACATCCTGACTTTGACGACGAGTAGGATTCCTGTTATTGATACTAATCTGCTGAGTATCTTCGTCCATATAGATTGGCATCCACCAGTGATTTAACAAGTGCTGAAGTGCCTCCTGGACAAGGGTACAACCTCGATCGTTTTCGCAAACCGCTTTACAATTTTGATAGTCATGTGATATTAAGAATCCAAGTCGGACCTGCTCAGCATGTAACTCTACCAGGTTGGTATCCATTACGCGGATGTCGAAGATCTGAACCATGTTGATTTGATAGGAGTTCCTATCATGGTAGTCTTGGATCCATCCAAGATCCATCTGACGCTGGAGGGCCTCTTGTATGAAAGAGCATCCATGTTTGTTTATCGAGCAAATCAGACAGGAACTGTAATCGTGCCGCGGTAGATTATGATACTGGCTTTGCCTTGAGTGCATCGCCACCAAGTTGACATTCATCGCACGGATGTCGTGGTTTTGAATGACGTTGGAATTCGTGTAAACCATGTTAACTCCACGAACTCGGTGCTCTTGGATCCGTCCAAGATCCATTTGTTCCTGTAGAGCTGCTTGCACCACAGAACACCCCTGGTTGTCTTTAGAGCAGATATCACACTGGTGATAATTATGAGGTGGCACATGGCCATATCCACTCTGTCTACAATGCATCTTGACCAGATTGGTCCCTAATAAGAGTACATCGTGAATTTGATAGACATTGTTAGTCTCTTTCTCAATCAGATTGACTGCAGCTTTCTCATGTTGAGGCAGCGGGTTCGTGAGAACATTAGGATTCGTATCTTTAAAAGATAAGAGCCCGCTCCTAACAAGCTTTTGCACGTCGGATTTGAAATTGAGACAAGTCTCAATGTTATGCCCTGAACCTCCTTGATGATAAGGGCATGTTTGATCCGCTTTAAACCAAAAAGGCGGATTTTCCGGTACTGTAAGAGGAGACTTAGTCTGGATGTGCCCCTTAGCCAGTAGTAACGGAAACAGCTCTGCGTACGTTACGGGTATAGGATCAAATACTGGTGGCCGTATTATACGGTTGTTGTTATATGGAGGACGAGCCTGCTGAAGAGGCTGTTGTGTCCTTTGTTGGTCAGGTTGGCTCTGCGCAACCTGAGGTTGATACATAGGAACAGGCGCGGGGCCGATAGCAGGAGTAACAGCTGCTACTGGCTGATAACGTCGCCTTTGCTTTCCGAGAGAGATATTCCCAATATCTTGCTCTTTTTTCTTAGGGAGAGCACTTCCGTATTTTTTAGTACCGCTCGTTGATCCAGTGTCTTTTACCAAACGTCCTTCTCGGACGACTTCCTCAAGACGTACACCCATGCCGACCATTTCGGTGAAATCACTGGGTGCACTGGCAATCATTCGGTCATAGTAAAATGAGCTTAAGGTCTTTAAGAAGATTTTTGTCATCTCTTTTTCCTCAAGAGGTGAACAAATTTGAGCGGCAATTTCACGCCACCTTTGAGCATACTCCTTAAAGGTTTCCTTTTCCTTTTGCGACATTGATCTGAGTTGATCTCTGTCGGGTGCCATGTCCAAATTGTACTTGTATTGTTGGACGAAGGCAGTACCAAGATCTCTGAATGTACTGATCGTAGTACGGTTTAAACTCATGTACCATTTGAGTGCGGCACCGGTTAAACTATCCTGGAAGTAGTGAATCAGTAGGTCCTGATTCTCCGTCTGAGCTGACATCCGCCGAGCGTACATCACCAGATGGCTCTGAGGGCAAGAGTTACCCTTGTATTTTTCAAAGTCGGGCACTTGGAACTTGTGCGGGACTTTCACATTTGGGACCAAGCAGAGGTCTGCGGCGTCCTTTCCAAATAGATCCTGACCGCGAATGGCTTGCAGCTCTTTCTGCATTTCCAGGAACTGTTCCTGGAATTCATCCATTCTATCGAACATAGTTTCCTTCTTACCAGAAGGTGTTTGTGGAATCTGTCCTTCCGGGACAGTGTGCACCACAGGGGGTGGTACCGTGACTACGGCAGTAAGTCTTGGCGTTTCCCGAAGTTTCTAACCTTCAGGAGTCTTCAGTATGCCCCTGGCATCTTCGTTTTCCCGAAGTTTGTAACCTTCAGGCCCAACGGCTTCTGTTGCGATTCCCTGATCTTCAGTGATCGGCGAAACATATCCTTCCGGGATATAGTTAACAGGCATGCCCCAAGGACGATTTTTCGGCATCTGATACCTAGGATCATACTTTTCTATGATGGGCATTGAGGTGATCTCTGAGATCACAGTTCTTTGTAGCTGAGCTTCTGCCATGGCTTGCATGTCGTTTCGAAGCTTTCTCATATCCTCTCTCAGAGCGTCGATCTCTTCTTTCAACTCTCTGTTTTCTTCCTCAAGATCATCCATCTTTTTCTGACGATTGGCCCGAGTATTATACGAATGAGACAGTTTGACTCTAGAATCGAGACTCAAACGTGAGATTCGTAGGGAAGAAGAATACACGATGTGAGAATGATGAATGCAATGATTATATTAATTGTTGTTTTTTTGGTTTAATCAAAATAAACTTCGACAATTAGATTACAAATATCAAACAGTGGGGAAACCCCTTTTTATTGAAATTCAAAGGATTACAGAAATGGAAATACAGTAGATTACAAAGTGCAGAAACAGAAACCTAAACTAATGGGTCCCGAGTCCTCTCTGAGGAGAAACCGGGTGCTGATTCTGGTATCTTCATTTTCTTTGACCGGGGCGCTTGGGCCGTTGTCGGGTTGTCATTCCTTTGCCAAGTGAAAGGAGTGAGCAAATTCCTTTGGTCATCTTGATTCTCTACAGCGTGCTGCTCCAAAATTTCAATCAGAGCATCTTTCTCTTTTAGTAGTTGTTGTATTTGGATACACTCTACGTCGAGGGTGCGGTACTTGTTCTTCCAAGATCTTCTTTCCTTTTGAACTTTGTTGAGAGTAACCTGAAGCTTTTCAGTTTCTGTCATGAAGTACATAACAGATTCTCTCGGCGGAAGAATTCCGTAACGAGGATAAGGCATTTTTAGCTTGAGAGCTCTGGTTTGTACCCAATGGAGATAAGGCTCCACCGAGACACAGTCCGGTTTTCCCAGAGACTCTCGTCCTTTCTTATGAACCCGTTTCCAAGCTTGCACTATTTCCATCTTTAGTGCTCTATCATTTTCTCCTTCTTAGAAGAAAAGACCTTTCAGATGAACACCCAGTGGGATGTGTGGCATCGGGTATCCAAATTGACGAAGAACCAATATCGGATGATAGTTGATTCCTCCTTTAGTTCCTATGAGGGGTACGCTGGGGAAGTTTCCACAATGGTCAATGATTTCGATTCCCTCATAAATCCTATTACACCAATCTATATCGGAATTGATGAGAGACATGATCTTCTGCGACCAACGTAAGACACTCTTGCAATCCCAAAAAGCAGCAGACTTGGGCAAGTGAGAGATAAACCATTTGTAGAGCAAAGGTACACAGCATGTGATCTCCCCTCCGCTGTACAAATTTCCCAAGTGTACAGAATGATACGCATCTGCGAGCAAAGTTGGCACAGGGTTTCCAATGAGAAAAACCTTAATAGCGTTGATATCGACGAAGTTATTGATGTTGGGAAACAAAAATAATCCGTAGGTGAGCAAGACAAAAATGCTTTCAAAAGCAGTCCCATTCCCTATACTAGCGAAGTATAGAGCCTTTTTTGTCAAGAACTGGGCTGGCAAACCTTGGATGCTACCCTTAGTAATCATGTGAGTCTTGACCTCAGACTCGTCCAAATGAATTGCTCTTGCAATAGTCTGATTCTTTGGAATTTCTTCCAGTCCAGAAAATGGAGCTCGATCAGTGATATGTAAATCAGTCAGATGAGAATACTCCTCCAGCGTTGGTGATAGCTGGTAATTCGGGAATGTGAAACAGTGATAAACCGGATCGTAGAACTGAATGAGCGCGTCCATGATCCCCTCAATCACATGGACTCTTAACAGTGGTAGCAAACCACCGTGCTTGGCTCTGAAAGCCTCTGGGTTAACGATCATCCTTGCTAACCTTCTCAAAACCTCTAGTTTGGGAACCTTAAAGGTATACTGGCGAGTTCTCCTTCTACCGAAATCCATTAACGTAATCTTTTTCTCTGATATTTGCAATCACAGTCTTAGTTTAATTTGAAAAACAGAGAGACTAGAAGAGAAAGTTTTTTGAATGTTTTAATGTTTTATTAAATGGATGCATGAATGCAGCACACAAAAACATAGAAAAAACATGGGGTCAGAGGGTCGTTGTCATGAAGTCAAGGCTCTACCCATCCCTAAAGGTTTATACTAGGGTGATTTTTGTACCTGTACTCATTATCATCAGCTTCTCCCAGGAAGGCAGACAACAAGCGGATCGCCAGCGAGTTGTGTGCAATCTTAGAGTAAGTGCCATTCACCGAGAATAGATCACCAGCCTCAAATGAGGGTAGTATCGCGTAACAACTATTTCCGATAGTTTCCGCACTACGAAAGGGTTGGCTTTTCTAGGTGTATACTCATTCTCACCACATGCGGCATCACACACATTCCCAGTAGCAGAAAAATAAACACGTATAACAATTAGGAAAAGCAGTATATATATTTGTCCTAATCATCCTAGACTTTTAAAGCTATGAATCCTAAGTTCCTGACAGAAAACGGGTTCCCCGGCGGAAGCCCCAATCTGTGGTTCTCAGCCTAAGAGATGGACCAGCATAGGTCAATCTTTCTCCTCAGCAGAGTTCCCATTTTTCGTGGAAAACGGGGATGATGCCCTAAGGCAGAAAATGACTCTGGCAAGGAATCCCCAGCAGAGTCGCCATTTTACAAGGAAAACAGAAAGAAAGAAAGGTAGGCCCCACGGTGGGCGCCATTTTTTCTGTAGCGAGCGATTTTAGACGCGGTTCTTAAGCGCTGGTCGCTCTCTGCGGTTTGAGCTTAAACTACATGTCGATTCATTTTTTATCCTATTGTGAGCTGAATAAGGAAGGGAAATAGATGTCTCCAATTAACCCTGCTTGCATACTGAGTTTAAACAACGGTCTGTTAAGTTACAAATGCTATCAATGTGGGGGGCCTTTGTACTGGTTATTTGTATTTTCGCCAGTACTGTTTTCTTTCTTTCTAGGACTTTCTAGCGCGGAACAAGGATTAGGATGTTAGGACTGATGCTTTGGAATTACTGATTTTTGATTGATGGAGATATGGGATTTGGGTTTTTTGTTGATTGTGCTCGCTAAGATCTTTTCTTTCGATCTTATGCCTACGTATTCCCGTTTACCGAAACAGGGAAATCAGAGCGTTCGTAGTTCCTCCTATTCTATGGGAGGAAATGGGTGTTTTTGGTGTTTTGGTGTCTTGTTCAAAGCCCAAGACGTGAAGCGAAAGGTGGTTTGTATCTTGTTCAAAGCCCAAGATGTGAAGCTGAAAGGTCTATTTGTGTCTTGTTCAAAGACCAAGACGTGAAGCTGAAAGACCGCGACTTTAGAGAGAATTTGTCATCTCTAAAGAGGGGGAAGGAGAATTACTTTAACTGGGATACGCGGATCCAAGCAATGCCATAATTTCCGAAGAAAGGGTTTTAACCTGAAGGAGAAGACTTTAACTCAGTGTAGAGCAATGCCATCTTTCCTTAGGAATTTCTCATGCAAAAAGAGGGACAGTGGCATGGATATAGATGATCCAGAGGCTTGCCGCTTACAGCGATTAGATGAAAGGAAAGGAGTTGTTGATGTTTGTGTACTGTGAACGAGGCACAGCTTTGATGCTAAAAGGTTAATTGGATCAACCAGTGGTTTTCTTATACAAAGCCTAAGAGGAGGCTAATTTCCGCTAGGAAAATAATTATACAAAGCCTAAGAGGAGGCTATTTTGTGTCTCGTACAAAGCCCGAGAGAGAGGCTAATGGTTTTTGACCCGACAATAGAGTCTTTGTGTCTCGTATGAAGCCCGAGATAGAGGCTATTGTTTGTTTGACTCTACGAGGGAGTCTTTGATACTTAACAAGAGAGTGTTTTTGTATCTCGTACGAAGCCCGAGATGGAGGCTAAAGGTTTGTTTCAGTTGAGTGACAGATCCAATATACTGATTTTAAAAGAGAAAATCAGTTCTTATATGAGCAACACTGTACTCAGGGATTTGATCTGAGGATCAGGGATATTTACTTCTCTTTGAGGAAACGGGAAATCCAAAGGGTATTGAGACTGTCCGAGTCTACGGGTTTCCTTCCTATTTAACGAAGGGGTCACTTGAGAATGTCTTTGAGACTCAAGGAAGTTAGACTGTCCAAGTCTAGAGTTTTTTTTCTTTTGTACTATGCTTTGAGAAACAGTAGTAGACTCTATGAAAGGACTGTTCTATGAGGATGACTAGGTTCTGTTCCTATACCTCTAGGAGGTCGTCGGGACAATTTGTACGAAGCCCAAGAGGAGGCTGGAAACTTTTAAGAAGCCTACGGGTCCTTGTACGAAGCCCAAGAGGAGGCTATCATTCCCGAAGGAAGAGATCATTATACGAAGCCTAAGAGGAGGCTGTGAATACTTCTAAGAAGCCGTAGTGTCCTTGAATAATGCCCAAGAGGAGGCCGATGCTTTTAAGAAGCCCGTGGGTCTATCATCTCCTTTCCATTAGGAGAGATAACTCTTTTAAAGATAAAAACCACTGGTAAACGTGCGAGATTTACTATCCAGCGACTTTTAGCTTTTAAAGAGGGTTCCTTAGTTAAGGTCCAAGATTATGACCGTAGTGGGTACCCAAACCCCGAGACATTCAAGGCAAGCTATCCACATGGAATAGATCAAGTCAGGAAAGTTCGAGAATTTGGAAGAAACTCAAAGATGCCATTCACGGAGAATACATTCATCTTGGGGAGTAGAGCTTCTTGACGATTCCTAAGGAGGATAACCGAAGAGAAGACTGTATCTGGTGCTCCTATTGGGGATCTAGGCGTCTATTTCTACGAATAAATGAAACGGCGTCACCTAGTTCTATACGTAGTTGCCGGGGAAACTCGAAATATCTATACTATTATTACACAATAGATATGAGTTTATGAAAGGAGACTTACAGTGAGCAGCCCCACAATACAGTTTATAATATGAAAGCAGTAAATGAAAGCGATAACCACTTACTCGGTTGTAGTGCTTCCATGTTGTTTGGTTAGTTGTTCAACAAAGAAAGATTGAAAACAATAGTATATTCAAAATCAAATGAGAAAGTGCTTTGAAAAAGAAAGATTTGGGGCTTACAGCTCAAGGAGAGGCCCAGGGTTTTATCAGTGAGCGCACTGTTTGACTTTGTACAGCGGGACTTATACAAGTGACTGGGGCCCAAAAAGGTTTTCTGTACAAAGGGATGGGTCTTACACTCTCTCAAGAGGCCCAAAAAAGGTTTAAAGAAAAGAGAGGGGCGTATAACACGAGGGTAGGCCCAAATGATTTTTCGTTTAAAAATGGCGATCGCGTCGAGGTTTTCTTTTAACGCAGAGGGACTTATACAATAAGTGAGGCCCAAAATGTTTTGGTTAAAAGGGGGATTGGGTCTTACACTCTAATAGAAGCCCAAAAGTTTTGAATGGGTCTTATAGCTCGAGGAGAGGCCTAGATGATTTTTATTTTTAAACGGGTGATGATCGCGCCGTTTACTTGTACAGAGGGACTTATACAATGAGTGAGGCCCAAAAAGTTTTTGTACAAGGGGGGATGGGTCTTACACTCTCTCAAGAGGCCCAAAAGAGTTTTGAAAATGATTTATGAGGGTTGAATTAATCCAAAACCCTACTTTGTTTTCAAAATGTATTTAATTGAATAAAAATTCAATTAAAATGATCAAAAATTGTTTAACACATGGAAAACAAATTGTGATCTTGGATTAATGCTTCAAAAATTAAGTATTGACCTACAAAATAATTAGAAAGCATTAAAAGTTGCAAAATCAATGTAGAAAAAATATTTAAAATGTCAAAAACAATTAAAATATTAATTCTTTGCAAAAATATCAATTATATGAAATAAATAATATTTTTGGGATTTTTTGTGAAAATAAAATATTTTAACATTTTTGTGAATTATTAAAAAAAGAATCAACTCAAAATCATTAAAACTCAGAGAGAAATTAATTTTTGAATCAATTAAACAAAATCATAAAATTCAAATATTTGAATTTCTAAAAATGGCGCCAAGAACAAGCTGAAAAACACGCGCGTGTTCTTGGTTTCTCAGATTTGCATTTTCTATCCAATCTCCATGAATACGTAATCATATCATGCAATCCACATATCATTATGCTCGCCTCAACCTCACGATCATGTCTATGTACTTTAATTTCATTTAAATTAAACATACAACAAGAAATCACGAAGAGACCTCAAGAACCCTAATTTCTGCATGAAGGCTAGGATTTTTGATACACGATTCAAACAATGCAATTAATTGAGGGAAAACATTCCATGCATGATTATGAACATATGGCCAAATTATTGTGCGAGGAAATATGCATAGATTGAGAGATGACCAAGTATGTGCTTACCTCCAAGTCGTGACAGCAAGTTCAAAGTGATTTTTGATTTGGAGGTGTTACAGATGAGTGGTGATGATCTGAACAGCTTCCCTACACCCTATGGATTGTGTTCGGATGGTTGGACTTGATTGAAATTGGCTGGATCATTTTGTGGTACCTCAGCTGCACTTTGGTTAAAACCTTGAGCAACCAGCTGGTGATTTTGTGAAATTGAGGTTTCAGAAGTAATCTAAGTGTTTGATCAGCTCATATGTGATGTATGTGAGGTGTGTGAGTGATTGGTTTGATTGGAATTGCTCTCAAACTCAAAACCCGATAATGACTTGCCTTAGAAGGCAAAATTGGAGTGAAAGAAGAGATTTTGAGGAAAGCATATGTTAGATGGCTTTGGTGTACTCAAACTGACCACAATTGATCTCTATTTATAGTAGAGCAAGTTTGTTTTGCAAGGAATAGTGCATGGCAGCTGGTAAGTAGGTTTGGCCAATGTTGTCCAATGAAAATCCAAGTCTCCTCTAGCCATTGACTAGAGGTTAGGGCACAGAGCTTTGGTCCCCTTGGTCTTGGATAAGTCTTGACTGATTTCAGATGAGAATGGCTCAGTCCATGCCACCTTGATGGTTTCATTGAATGCCTCATTCCAAATTTGAAGTCTTGTCCCTATTTTGGCCATTCTAGGTTCAACATGCTATTTCTTGTTCCATGGACTTTGGAGGCTTGGCTCAGTGATTGTCCCCTTTAGATTCAATCCTCTGAGGTGTCCAAGTGGATAGGAGAAATTGAATTTGGCTGATTTTGGCAAATCGACCAAAGTTGCAAATTCTGCCTTGCCTTGACAGATTTCAGCAAGGCAACTTGGCAATGTTGTATCTCATGGTGTAGGTTGAATTTGGCAATGTTCTTGGCCATTTGGGAAAGCTCTTACATGATACAACAACTGTTTGAACAAGTTTGGTTTTGATCTCTTTTGATTCCAAGTGAAAAATCCCTCTACATTTGGCAAAAAGTGAGGCAGAATCTGACTTAGTGAAAATTTCACTAAGTGTTGGAAAAAGTGACATTTTCACTTTTCAGCCACTTTGATCACTCCATAACTCAAAATCCTTAATGAATTGGAATGACTTGTAGTTGAAGTTTTTGTAGGTGATAATGAGGGCTACAAATCCATCTTTGGATGAGAAAAAATAGCCTTGTGGTTTAGGAGTTATGGTCCTCCAAAGTTGGTACCTTTGCCACTTTATTTTTAACTTAGAAAAATTTCTAAGTTTTATGGTTACCCCTTTTACAAGTTATCTCACTTTTCTTGATTTTTCTTGATGAATGATGATTCAAATCATACATTAACATCATTTTAGGGTTAAAAATCCATTTTGGTGAAAAATCTCAAAAAGTCAAAGTTGACTTTTGTGCACTGTTGACTTTTTATCAGATGAATTCCAAACTGTGCAATTCTTCAGGAAATCATGTCCCTGACCTAAATCAAACTTGATGGACATGTTCCATGGGTGTCATAGGGTATATTCAATCATGTATTAGGGTTTGGGAGCATGTCCTGGTCAAAAGTCAAAGTTACAGTTGACTTTTCTCTTAAAACCCTAATTGTGGTGCAGATGAAATTGAGACTTGTTGCTCAAACTTCTTGGATCAATCCATTGTTCCAAATGGATCAATATGGTATATTAGAGACCCTCAAATCATGTCTTGAGGTCTTGGCTGATGGTTTGTCCCAAAAGTCAACTTAGGGGTGAATTAGGTCAAGAAACCCTAATTCCTGATTTTTGATGAATGCATCCCCTGAGGCAAAATTGACTTGATGCATGGGTTCATGAGGTTCCATGAAGTATATTAGGTCATGTTTTGGATCATTGCCTTGTGCCCAGATGAAAATTTTCCATCTGGAGGCCCTGGTCGACCAAAACCCTAATTTGGTGCCACTAGCGATCTTGAGGCTTGATCCACCTAGAAGGGAGCATCCTTGTGCTTAATCCTTGAAGTGGGAGTCCTTTTGATCCTTTGTAGTTACTTGGGAGGTTAGACAAGTTGAAGATCATGTCATTTCTTGATTTATCCTTTGTCTGAGAACTATGAGAGGGCTTGAAACCCTAATTTTGAATGTATTGGATGCTCACCCATCTTTGGGGAGACTGATGAAGCATGATGGTTCATCATATTGTGATGATGATTTTCACAATGATGGGAAATCTAAGTGGTCAAAATTTGGGGTATTACACTCATTGACGTTGGGTTTATCAATTTCACCGAATACGGTCTGTACGTTAACTGAAACTTCTCAAGTGAGCACTTGGGACCACAAAGACCTCTCCTGAAGCAATCAGTCCAGTCGGAGCCAAACTTCCTCAGCAATGGCTAATATCAATTTTCTTTACTGCATTTTCATTTGTAATTTGCATTACTGGTTAATGTTTGCATGTAATAAACTTGTTTGTTCTTAAATAATGATCTTAATGCAATAAGTATGTTTTTCTCGAAAAAGTTCATTCGTATTCACTCATTTAATGTTGGTATGCACTGCAATATTAACTGTCTTGTTTAAACTCTTGGAGGGAGGATGATGAAATTCAAAGACACAGAACTTCTGATTGTATGCTTTTGAATAAAATCCTGTTGATGATGTACAGGCATTGTTTCAAATTCCCAAACACCAGAGATATAAGGAAGATAATCCCTTGCAAACCCTGTTGAGCCTAGAAGTAGGAGTTTCTTTCTGAAAATGAAAAAAACCTCAATCTTAACCTGGGGCAGGGTAGGTGTCAGTTAATTTGACTGAGCGTTCAAATTTCAAAAGGAATGTGCATCTAAGGATCAACTACACCTAATGTTATCCCTCACCAACCGAAGAGTGAGACAGTCGGAACCCTTTACAAGTCAAGATAAGCTAGTCTTGCACGATTGTTCGAAAAAAAAGGGAAAAAGAATCATCTAAAAAAAAGAAGAAAGGAAGCCCGCTAAGTCAAAACATGAGTACAAGTGACTTAGGCAAAAGTTAGGGCATCCCGCTGGACTTCAAAATAGAAAAATTCAAAAAGAATAAGTCCAGGAAAAATCAGGGGAAAACAAAAGAACGAAAAGCGGAAAAATGAGAGGAACAAAAAGAAAAATCCTCGAGGAAAAAATAAGTCGTGTGACCACAGACACCAAAGACAGAAGGGGTGACTGTCACTCCGAAAACCGTGTGGGTTCCTTAACCATCCTCATACCGTTCATAACCTTTTGAAAGGTGAGCGCTTGTGTCGAGTTAGCTGAACGTAGGACTGGAGAACATCAAGGAGAATGGGTGGGTACAAACAAAATTTTGAGCCATAAATCCTTTTTTCTTAAACCGCGAACCAGGCCACGTTACAACCCTCAAAAGTCCTAATTGAAACAGTGTTTATTCTGAAAGCGTATTTCAATAAGATAGTGTTCCTGACTCCCATGAGTTGTGCTAAAAGACCTTGGTTGGTATTGCATGTGCATGCTATTTTCCATTTAAAAAATCTGTGTCGCACCTTAACCAGTGACTCGTTCATAGGTGTTGGCGATATCTTTTAAAAAAAGAAAAAACTTCGAGATTAATATATGTGTTGCATTATAATGTTCATTCTTGGAATAGATATTTTATGCTTGCTTACATGTATTTGATACCCGTAAGGCTTACAAAGTGAACATCAGTCGAGAATTTTGATCCCGCCAAAGTGAGATGCTTGAAAACTCCGGGGATGAGTGTGATAAGGGATGTGTTATCAAGTGATTATGTTAGGTGTGGGCTTTCACGACAACTCGTGCTAAGAAGTTGTCAATCTGGTGCAGTTATATTGTGAAATATCTCCGCTGTTCGGTTAATCTGGGGGCAATTATGTTGAGAATCTGGGGCAATCAAGTCGAGATTTAGAAAATCTCTCGCAGATTAGTCATCCAGGCACAAATCATTTCAAGGCAGGGGCAGGCCACTCCAAAAGCAAGAAGTTATTCTCTCCGGAGGACGGTTAATCAAAAGCCATGGGGCAATATATGTCGAATCTTCACGAGACATCCTGAAGACATGTTCCTTTACAGGTTATGCTGCATCGGGGCACCTCTTTTGTCATATCATATTTGCAGGTTCATGGTGGTAGTTAATGTGTGACGTCCCCAGTAGAGTTTCTCTCCTCGACAAAGATAGCTGGAGTTTTTGTCACACTCAGCAGAGCATTATGAAGATTGTGAATCATTCTCCCTAGCAAGAGTTCAGGAGTTCGTTCTCCCCTAGCCAGTGTGACGAAGTTATTGCTTTTCAGCAAGAGTTCATATCCCCGTACAGGATAAGAGTGTTGGGTTTGTGTTTTCCCAATTTGTGGTAAAGTTGTTCCCATCTCCCCAACAGAGTAAGGGTAAGAGACAAGCATCAAACAAAGGAGTAAGTCTGATCTGGTCCCCTAGCAGGGCTGACATCATCAACTATTATCCCCAAGCATATTTTTGGGTGGTGGTTAGCTTTCCCCAACAATTCAAAGGCTTTTCATTGGCACTTTTTCTTCAGTAGATTACTGGGATGTTTCTCCAGCAGACGTTTGTTATGCGTACTTCCCTGCAGAATGGAGGTTTAGTTGGGATCTCGAGCAGTTATGGTACTGAAGGCGATTCAGTTTGTTATCCCCCAGCGGAGTTGGCCTCGTCTCTTCAGCATTTATTTTGCTGGAGCGGTCCTGTTGCATATCATAATCATTGTCATTTCATAATCATCAGTATAGCATTGCATGAAGCCTTGTAAAACCAAATAGTAAATCCATAGCCCAACCTTGCTCGGCATCCTTCCACAGCCCACTTTGCTGGCATCTTTCAAAAACCTAAAGCTCATTCCCTATTGGCGACCCGCAAAAGTCCAATCCCTATTGGCACTTCATTCAAAATCCAATCCCCATTGGTACCCAGAAAGATTTCGCCTTTGAAAAATAATCACCATCAGGTTTTCACCTGTCATAGCCAGCAAAGTCCAATTGTACTTGGCACATCCTTCTTTTCCCGGTAGCCCGAGCATGCGTCGACATTTTGCATATAGTGATCATTGCATCCTCAAATCGCGTAGCATTTCCATTTCGTGTGGAGCATTACGCCATAGAAAGAATTCAAACATATGCATGCGAAGCATAAGCCAGATTTGGTACCTTGCGCGAAAGCCTGAATCAACTCTCAATCAAGACGGTGACTGTAGCGAGCGATTTTGGACGCGGTTCTTAAGCGCTGGTCGCTCTCTGCGGTTTGAGTTTAAACTACAAGTCGATTCATTTTTTATCCTATTGTGAGCTGAATAAGGAAGGGAAATAGATGTCTCCAATTAACCCTGCTTGCATACTGAGTTTAAACAGCGGTCTGTTAGGTTACGGATGCTATCAATGTGGAGGGGCCTTTGTACTGGTTATTTGTATTTTCGCCAATACTGTTTTCTTTCTTTTTACCTAGGCAGAAGGTTTCTGGCGGGGAACAAGGATTAGGATGTTAGGACTGATGCTTTTTGAATTACTGCTTTTGATTGATGGAGATATGGGATTTGGGTTTTTTGTTGATTATGCTCGCTAAGATCTTTTCTTTCGATCTTATGCCTACGTATTCCCGTTTACCGAAACAGGAAAATCAGAGTGTTCGTAGTTCCTCCTATTCTATGGGAGGAAATGGGTGTTTTTGGTGTTTTGGTGTCTTGTTCAAAGCCCAAGACATGAAGCGAAAGGTGGTTTGTATCTTGTTCAAAGCCCAAGATGTGAAGCTGAAAGGTCTATTTGTGTCTTGTTCAAAGCCCAAGACGTGAAGCTGAAAGACCTCGACTTTAGAGAGAATTTGTCATCTCTAAAGAGGGGGAAGGAGAATTATTTTAACTGGGATACGCGGATCCGAGCAATGCCATAATTTCCGAAGAAAGGGTTTTAACCTGAAGGAGAAGACTTTAACTCAGTGTAGAGCAATGTCATCTTTCCTTAGGAATTTCTCATGCTAAAAGAGGGACAGTGGCATGGATATAGATGATCCAGAGGCTTGCCGCTTACAGCGATTAGATGAAAGGAAAAGAGTTGTTGATGTTTGTGTATTGTGAACGAGGCACAACTTTGATGCTAAAAGGTTAATTGGATCAACCAGTGGTTTTCTTATACAAAGCCTAAGAGGAGGCTATTTTTCTGCTCGGAAAATCATTATACAAAGCCTAAGAGGAGGCTATTTTGTGTCTCGTACAAAGCCCGAGAGAGAGGCTAAAAGTTTTTGACCCGACGATAGAGTCTTTGTGTCTCGTACGAAGCCCGAGATAGAGGCTATTGTTTGTTTGACTCTACGAGGGAGTCTTTGATACTCAACAAGAGAGTGTTTTTGTATCTCGTACGAAGCCCGAGATGGAGGCTAAAGGTTTGTTTCAGTTGAGTGACAGATCCGATATACTGATTTTAAAATAGGGAAAATCAGTTCTTATATGAGCAACACTGTACTCAGGGATTTGATCTGAGGATCAGGGATATTTCCTTCTCTTTGAGGAAACGGGAAATCCAAAGGGTATTGAGATTGTCCGAGTCTGTGGGTTTCCTTCCTATTTAACGAAGGGGTCACTTGAGAATGTCTTTGAGACTCAAGGAAGTTAGACTGTCCAAGTCTAGAGTTTTTTTTTTCTTTTGTACTATGCTTTGAGAAACAGTAGTAGACTCTATGAAAGGACTGTTCTATGAGGATGACTAGGTTCTGTTCCTATACCTCTAGGAGGTCGTCGGGACAATTTGTACGAAGCCCAAGAGGAGGCTGGAAACTTCTAAGAAGCCTACGGGTCCTTGTACGAAGCCCAAGAGGAGGCTATCATTCCCGAAGGAAGAGATCATTATACGAAGCCTAAGAGGAGGCTATGAATACTTCTAAGAAGCCGTAGTGTCCTTGAATAATGCCCAAGAGGAGGCCGATGCTTTTAAGAAGCCCGTGGGTCTATCATCTCCTTTCCATTAGGAGAGATAACTCTTTTAAAGATAAAAACCACTGGTAAACGTGCGAGGTTTACTATCCAGCGATTTTTAGCTTTTAAAGAGGGTTCCTTAGTTAAGGTCCAAGATTATGACCGTAGTGGGTACCCAAACCCCGAGACATTCAAGGCAAGCTATCCACAAGGAATAGATCAAGTCAGGAAAGTTCGAGAATTTGGAAGAAACTCAAAGATGCCATTCACGGAGAATACATTCATCTTGGGGAGTAGAGCTTCTTGACGATTCCTAAGGAGGACAGCCGAAGAGAAGACTGTATCTGGTGCTCCTATTGGGGATCTAGGCGTCTATTTCTATGAATAAATGAAACGGCGTCACCTAGTTCTAGACGTAGTTGCCGGGGAAACTCGAAATATCTATACTATTATTACACAGTAGATATGAGTTTATGAAAGAAGACTTACAGTGAGCAGCCCCACAATACAGTTTATAATATGAAAGCAGTAAATGAAAGCGATAACCACTTACTCGGTTATAGTGTTTCCATGCTGTTTGGTTAGTTGTTCAACAAAGAAAGATTGAAAACAACAGTATATTCAAAATCAAAGGAGAAAGTGCTTTGAAAAAGAAAGATTTGGGGCTTACAGCTCAAGGAGAGGCCCAGGGTTTTATCAGTGAGCGCACTGTTTGACTTTGTACAGCGGGCCTTAGACAAGTGACTGGGGCCCAAAAAGGTTTTCTGTACAAAGGGATGGGTCTTACACTCTCTCAAGAGGCCCAAAAAAGGTTTAAAGAAAAGAGAGGGGCTTATAACACGAGGGTAGGCCCAAATGATTTTTCGTTTAAAAATGGCGATCGCGCCGAGGTTTTCTTTTAACGCAGAGGGACTTATACAATAAGTGAGGCCCAAAATGTTTTGGTTAACAGGGGGATTGGGTCTTACACTCTAATAGAGGCCCAAAAGTTTTGAATGGGTCTTATAGCTCGAGGAGAGGCCCAGATGATTTTTATTTTTAAACGGGCGACGATCGCGTCGTTTACTTGTACAGAGGCACTTATACAATGAGTGAGGCCCAAAAAGTTTTTGTACAAGGGGGGATGGGTCTTACACTCTCTCAAGAGGCCCAAAAAGTTTTGAAAATGATTTATGAGGGTTGAATTAATCCAAAACCCTAATTTGTTTTCAAAATGTATTTAATTGAATAAAAATTCAATTAAAATGATCAAAAATTGTTTAACACATGGAAAATAAATTGTGATCTTGGATTAATGCTTCAAAAATTAAGTATTGACCTACAATATAATTAGAAAGCATTAAAAGTTGCAAAATCAATGTAGAAAAAATATTTAAAATGTCAAAAACAATTAAAATATTAATTCTTTGCAAAAATATCAATTATATGAAATAAATAATATTTTTGGTATTTTTTGTGAAAATAAAATATTTTAACATTTTTGTGAATTATTAAAAAAAGAATCAACTCAAAATCATTAAAACTCAGAGAGAAATTAATTTTTGAATCAATTAAACAAAATCACAAAATTCAAATATTTGAATTTCTAAAAATGGCGCCAAGAACAAGCTGAAGAACGCGCGCGTGTTCTTGGTTTCTCAGATTTGCATTTTCTATGCAATCTCCATGAATACGTAATCATATCATGCAATCCACATATCATTATGCTCGCCTCAACCTCACGATCATGTCTATGTACTTTAAATTCATTTAAATTAAACATACAACAAGAAATCACGAAGAGACCTCAAGAACCCTAATTTCTGCATGAAGGCTAGGATTTTTGATACACGATTCAAACAATGCAATTAATTGAGGGAAAACATTCCATGCATGATTATGAACATATGGCCAAATTATTGTGCGAGGAAATATGCATAGATTGAGAGATAACCAAGTATGTGCTTACCTCCAAGTCGTGACAGCAAGTTCAAAGTGATTTTTGATTTGGAGGTGTTACAGATGAGTGGTGATGATCTGAACAGCTTCCCTACACCCTATGGATTGTGTTTGGATGGTTGGACTTGATTGAAATTGGCTGGATCATTTTGTGGTACCTCAGCTGCACTTTGGTTAAAACCTTGAGCAACCAGCTGGTGATTTTGTGAAATTGAGGTTTCAGAAGTAATCTAAGTGTTTGATCAGCTCATATGTGATGTATGTGAGGTGTGTGAGTGATTGGTTTGATTGGAATTGCTCTCAAACTCAAAACCCGATAATGACTTGCCTTAGAAGGCAAAATTGGAGTGAAAGAAGAGATTTTGAGGAAAGCATCTGTTAGATGGCTTTGGTGTACTCAAACTGACCACAATTGATCTCTATTTATAGTAGAGCAAGTTTCTTTTGCAAGGAATAGTGCATGGCAGCTGGTAAGTAGGTTTGGCCAATGTTGTCCAATGAAAATCCAAGTCTCCTCTAGCCATTGACTAGAGGTTAGGGCACAGAGATTTGGTCCCCTTAGTCTTGGATAAGTCTTGACTGATTTTAGATGAGAATGGCTCAGTCCATGCCACCTTGATGGTTTCATTGAATGCCTCATTCCAAATTTGAAGTCTTGTCCCTATTTTGGCCATTCTAGGTTCAACATGCTATTTCTTGTTCCATGGACTTTGGAGGCTTGGCTCAGTGATTGTCCCCTTTAGATTCAATCCTCTGAGGTGTCCAAGTGGATAGGAGAAATTAAATTTGGCTGATTTTGGCAAATCGACCAAAGTTGCAAATTCTGCCTTGCCTTGACAGATTTCAGCAAGGCAACTTGGCAATATTGTATCTCATGGTGTAGGTTGAATTTGGCAATGTTCTTGGCCATTTTGGAAAGCTCTTACATGATACAACAACTGTTTGAACAAGTTTGGTTTTGATCTCGTTTGATTCCAAGTGAAAAATCCCCCTACATTTGGCAAAAAGTGAGGCAGAATCTGACTTAGTGAAAATTTCACTAAGTGTTGGAAAAAGTGACATTTTCACTTTTCAGCCACTTTGATCACTCCATAACTCAAAATCCTTAATGAATTGGAATGACTTGTAGTTGAAGTTTTTGTAGGTGATAATGAGGGCTACAAATCCATCTTTGGATGAGAAAAAATAGCCTTGTGGTTTAGGAGTTATGGTCCTCCAAAGTTGGTACCTTTGCCACTTTATTTTTAACTTAGAAAATTTTCTAAGTTTTATGGTTACCCCTTTTACAAGTTATCTCACTTTTCTTGATTTTTCTTGATGAATGATGATTCAAATCATACATTAACATCATTTTAGGGTTAAAAATCCATTTTGGTGAAAAATCTCAAAAAGTCAAAGTTGACTTTTGTGCACAGTTGACTTTTTATCAGATGAATTCCAAACTGTGCAATTCTTCAGGAAATCATGTCCTTGACCTAAATCAAACTTGATGGACATGTTACATGGGTGTCATAGGGTATATTCAATCATGTATTAGGGTTTGGGAGCATGTCCTGGTCAAAAGTCAAAGTTACAGTTGACTTTTCCCTTAAAACCCTAATTGTGGTACAGATGAAATTGAGACTTGTTGCTCAAACTTCTTGGATCAATCCATTGTTCCAAATGGATCAATATGGTATATTAGAGACCCTCAAATCATGTCTTGAGGTCTTGGCTGATGGTTTGTCCCAAAAGTCAACTTAGGGGTGAATTAGGTCAAGAAACCCTAATTCCTGATTTTTGATGAATGCATCCCCTGAGGCAAAATTGACTTGATGCATGGGTTCATGAGGTTCCATGAAGTATATTAGGTCATGTTTTGGATCTTTGCCTTGTGCCCAGATGAAAATTTTCCATCTGGAGGCCCTGGTCGACCAAAACCCTAATTTGGTGACACTGGCGATCTTGAGGCTTGATCCACCTAGAAGGGAGCATCCTTGTGCTTAATCCTTGAAGTGGGAGTCCTTTTGATCCTTTGTAGTTACTTGGGAGGTTAGACAAGTTGAAGATCATGTCATTTCTTGATTGATCCTTTGTCTGAGAACTATGAGAGGGCTTGAAACCCTAATTTTGATTGTATTGGATGCTCACCCATCTTTGGGGAGACTGATGAAGCATGATGGTTCATCCATATTGTGATGATGATTTTCACAATGATGGGAAATCTAAGTGGTCAAAATTTGGGGTATTACAGATGCCCCTATTTAATCTTCTTGGACCCGAAGGTGTGAATGACGAAGGGATTCGGGCATTCGGGGTGCAAGAGGATTAAATATCGGAATACCCAAAATTTTGATGGTGGTTATGAATGGTAGCTTACGCATTCATCTTCTTTAGCTAAGCAATGATGCTTAGAAAAGGTAAACTTCCCCTCGATCATGGTTTCCTACCAAGAACTGGTCTCAGTCTCTTTTGAAATAAACTTCCCCTCGATCCTGGTTTCCTACCAAGGAACTGGTCTTAGTTTCTTTTGAACTTCCCCTCGTTCTTGGTTTCCTACCAAGAACTGGTCTCACTCTCTGAAATGAACTTCCCCTCGTTCTTGGTTTCCTACCAAGAACTGGTCTCAGTCTCTGAAATGAACTTCCCCTCGTTCCTGGTACCCTACCAAGGAACTGGTCTTAGTTTCTTTTGTCAACTTCCCCTCGATCCTGGTTTCCCACCAAGGAACTGATCTTAGTTTCTTTTGTCAATAAACTTTATTGACAAGGGACGCTATGTGTAGCAGTTTTCCTTCAAACTTCTCGCCGAATTTTCTTGGGGAGATGCCATTTGAGTGGAAAAAGTTTTGATGTCAGACTTGCTGGGGAACCCATTCGTCTGAGTTGTAGAGGTACACAAACTTCTCTGTTTTGGAGAGGCCATTTGTCGATTCTACTGGGGAAAGCGAGTCTCTTGAGAGACTGTTTTCGTTTGGGGTTACATCATACTTTTCTCGGGATCTTCTCGGAGAAATGCCATATGATGGGATCTAATTTTGAGGTGCCGATGACCTTCTCATCAGTGGTTTTTCGGAGCAAAACTGGCGTGCTGCCGAATCTCTGATCACGAGGCTTTCTCTGTGGATTTTCCTTAATCCGGGAAAGCAAGGATATCATCTTCAATGGCGAAGAGTGATGCTTATTGAAAGTTTTCTCTGGCTTTTCAGAGGTTCAAGTTATCAAAGTGGTCAAGGACCAACTTCTTTCCAGAATTAACTGGAAGCGAGGTTGTTCAGACACTGTATTTCCTGACGTGGCAAGAACTGACAACTCGATTGAGAGGACTTCTACCACTAGGGGACAGGACCGACTAGAGTGATAGTGATGCAATATGAAATATGAATGCAAATAAAAAATGCATGATGTATGTATGTATGTGCTGACAAAACAGACGCAACATACAGACTAAGAGATGAACACAATTGGATACTCGGCCATCGCGGGGCGAAGAAGTACCGTTGATTCAAAATAGCAATTCCACCTTGCTTAGGAGAGATAGTCCCGTTGGGAGCTATGTTGATCGGGCTTAGGAGATGAGAACTCGGCCGAGGATGTCAGACGAAACAAGGTCTCTGACACAGTTGATCCCTTCATTCAGGCGAACTGGTTTAGAAGGAGTACTTTGATTCTGCACTTTGAAGTTCGCTTACTTCGGGAGAAGCGATCGATGTTCTTCTGATGTTCAACAGTCAAAAGAAATGTCATCTTTAATTTAAAAGCAGAAAAAGTTTAACAAGTAAATTTGTTTTATTTCAAGAATCGCTGATTAAGTTTAAACAACGTCGTTCTGTAAAGCTAAAACAAGTAAAGAATTAAAAACAAAAGCACAAGGGCTCAAATTTTATTGATAAGATGGAGATCAGCCAAACGCGTGATTCCAAAGAGTATATACAAAGTTAGAAAATGGTAATTTACAGGGAAAAGGGCTACGTTGAAACATAACGACCACTATCCTTCTACCAACTTTGAGTTCGGGACATCCTGAGCTTCCATCGAAGATGACCTTTGACTGGAGATTTCCTCCGATAGATGATGCTGTAACTGCTGCTGAGGGACTTGCCTCTGTTGAACATAGTTACTTGCCATTATCCCTAATTTTTTCCTGGATTGTACTATGAGATTTCCAATCCATCGGGATGATTTTTTTTTCATGTCCCTAACTTTTGCCTGGACCGCCCTTTCGGGTTTTCAATCCACCAAGACGTTTTTTTTAGGCGAAGTATTTCTTGACTACATCAACATTCGTGGGGTAGGAAAATTCCTCTCTGTCCATGGTTGCAAGTCTCAAGGCACCGCCTGAGAAAGCTTTCATGACCACATAGGGACCATCATAATTTGGGGTCCATTTACCCTGAGAGTCAGTGAGAAATGATTGTATCTTCTTGAGCACGAGGTCTCCTTTTCTGAAAATACGAGGTCGGACCTTTTTGTCGAACGCCCTTTTCATTCTCTATTGATATAACTGACCGTGGCATAGTGCCGTGATTCTCTTTTCTTCGATCAGGTTCAGTTCGTCATGTCGACTTTGACACCATTCAGCTTCGGTGAGCTGAGCTTCCATCAATACCCGGATTGATGGGATCTCTACTTCTATGGGGAGCACTGCTTCCATGCCATATACTAGAGAGAAAGGGGTTGCCCCTGTTGAAGTGCGGATAGATGTTCGATAACCGTGAAGAGCAAAGGGTAGCATTTCGTGCTAATCTTTATAGGTTACAACCATCTTTTGAACGATCTTCTTGATGTTCTTGTTAACCGCCTCTACCGCTCCATTCATCTTGGGTCGGTAGGGAGATGAGTTATGGTGTTCGATCTTGAACTCTGCACGCAACTCTTTCATCATCTTATTGTTCAAGTTAGATCCATTATCAGTAATGATCTCGCTTGGAACCCATAACGGCAGATGATATTGTTTTTGATAAATCAGACCACCACTTGTTGGGTTACATTGGCGAATGACGCTGCTTCGACCCACTTGGTGAAATAATTAATGGCTACCAGGATGAACCGATGTCCGTTTGAAGCCTTGGGCTCAGTCATACCAATCATGTCGATTCCCCATATGGAAAAAGGCCACGGGGAAGAAAGAACTTTGAGATGTGATGGCGGTACATGAATTTTGTCGGCGTATATCTGACACTTGTGACACCTCCTCATGTACTTGTAACAGTCGGATTCCATGGTCAACCAATAATACCCGGCCCTGAGAATTTTTCTCGCCATTGTGTGTCCGTTGGCATGAGTGCCAAAGGATCCTTCATGAATTTCTTTCATGAGCATGTCTGCTTCTGGTCTGTCGACACATCGGAGCAAGACCATGCCAAAATTTCTCTTATAAAGAGTGTCACCGCTCAGGAAGAAGTTTCCAGCCAATCTTCTGAGGGTTTTCCTGTCTTTTCTGAGTGCCCCAGATGGGTACTCTTGTTTCTGAAGGAAGCATTTGATATCGTGATACCAAGGTCTGTCGTCTATGACTGCTTCAATCGCGAAGATGTAAGCGGGCCGTTCAAGGCGCATGATGTCGATCTTAGGTATGTCATTCCATTGACCTACACTAATCATGGAAGAGAGAGTGGCTAATGCATCAGCCATGTGATTCTCATCACGAGGGATGTGATGAAAGTCGACTCTGTTGAAGAAGGGTAATAACCTTCTTGCATAGTTTTTGTAAGGAATCAATCCTGATTGGTATGTGTTCCAATCTCCTTTTATCTGGTTAATAACCAGGGCTGAATCGCCGTATACGTCCAATTTTTTTATCCTTAAATCAATTGCTTCTTCGAGACCCATAATACAAGCTTCGTATTCGGCCTCGTTGTTCGTACATTTGAACGTAAGTCTGGCAGTGAAAGGAATGTGGGTACCCTGAGGGGTAACAATGATTTCCCCAATTCCGTTTCCATAATGATTGACTGCTCCGTCAAAGATAAGTCCCCACTGGGAACCTGGTTCTGGCCCTTCACTGGGTAGCGGTTCATCACAATCTTTCATCTTTAGATACATGACATCTTCGTCTGGGAAGTCAAACCCGATTGATTCTTGATCGTCAATCGGTTGATGAGCCAAATGATCGGCTAAAATACTTCCTTTAACGGCTTATTGAGCATGGTACTCTATGTCATATTCTGATAGTAACATCTGCCAACGGGCAATCCTTCCCGTGAGAGCAAGTTTTTCGAAAACGTACTTGATTGGATCCATTTTGGAGACCAACCAAGTAGTATGACGAATCATGTACTGGCGAAGACGTTTGGCTGCCCAAGCCAAAGTGCAACAAGTTTTCTCAAGCATTGTGTACCGAGTCTCGCAGTCGGTGAATTTCTTGCTTAGATAGTAAATGGCAGACTCTTTCCTTTTAGTTTCGTCTTGTTGGCCAAGTACACATCCCATTGAGTCCTCTAGGACTGTGAGGTAAATGATCAGTGGTCTTCCTTCCACTGGAGGTGATAGAATTGGAGGATTCAACAGATATTCCTTGATACTGTCGAAGGCGGTTTGGCAATCATCTGACCAAACGCAATCCTGATTCTTTTTGAGTAATTTTAAAATCGGCGCACACGTCGCGGTCATAAGGAATATGAATCTGGAGATGTAGTTCAAACGTCCCAGGAATCCTCTGACTTGTTTTTCAGTTTTCGGAGAAGGCATTTCTTGAATGGCCTTGACCTTGTCAGGATCAACTTCAATTCCTTTCTGGATGACGATGAACCCTAGTAATTTCCCCGAACGGACACTGAAGGTGCACTTGTTAGGATTCAAGCGGAGCTTGAATTTTCTTAGACGTTCGAACAATTTTGACAGATGTTCAACGTGCTCATCCTCTGTTCTTGATTTTGCAATCAAATCATCGACATATACCTCAATTTCTTTGTGTATCATGTCATGAAACAGAGTAGTCATGGCCCTTTGATAGGTTGCCCCGGCATTCTTCAAACCGAACGGCATTACCTTGTAACAAAAGGTACCCCATGGGGTAATGAACGAAGTTTTCTCCATGTCTTTCGGTGCCATTTTGATCTGATTATAGCCCGAGAATCCATCCATGAAGGAGAATACTTTGAACTTTGTTGTGCTGTCAACCAGCATGTCAATGTGTGGTAAAGGAAAGTCGTCCTTTGGACTTGACTTGTTTAGATCTCTGTAATCAACACACATTCTGACCTTTCCATCCTTTTTGGGAACGGGTACGATGTTGGCTAACCATTGAGGATATTCAGATGTAGCGAGGAAACCCGCGTCGATCTGTTTCTGTACCTCCTCTTTGATTTTGATGGCCATGTCCGGGTGAGTCCGTCTCAACCTTTGCTTTACTGGCGGGCATTCCGATCTTAGTGGTAAGTGATGTTCCACGATGCTGGTATCCAACCCTGGCATATCCTGATAGGACCAAGCGAATACATCGGGGAATTCTTTGAGAAGCTTTATCAAACTTTCTTTGACAGTTGGACTGAGCAGTGCTCCGATCCTGATTTCTTTTCTCTCTTTTTCTGAACCCAAGTTTACCGTTTCCAACGGCTCTTTGTGAGGTTCAATGGACCTTTCCTCTTGTCTGAGTAGTTGGGAGATGTCTTCTGGAATTTCGTCGTCATTTTCTTCTTCAGCCTCGAATACCGGGAACTCAAAGTTGGGAGAAGGCATCAGATCGTATGTTTCAACGGGGTATAAAACAAGCAATCTGCATGACGTGATGATTCGTGTTTAGAAGAGATAGAGAAAATGTAAGTGTGTGCAGTGTATTTATTTTACTGCTTGTTTTTATTTTTGAATTGTTTTTTTTTAGGATTACCATTTTCTGAAAAAGCAAAAAGAGAAAACAGCAATTAATGCGGAAATTACAGAACGACGTTATTTTATTAATGAACAAGTCGAATCTTGAAACTACAACCCTATAAAACAAAACTCACTCGCTCTGGGCAAAGCGAAGAGGGAAATTTACAAAAAGCGAGCCCTATCAAAACATCCGTTTCACCTGGGCAGGGTGAAAGGTTAAAGATGGCAATTACTTTGACTGATGAACGACCTTCGGAACCTCGACGGCAACCCATTGACGGCGAACTCCTCGGTGAATCACAAAGTCTGGCACCTTCCTTGATTTGTCTTCAGAAATGACGCTGATTTCTGGTGGAGCAGGATCATTGGAATCTGTCTCCCAAGCAGAATTGTCGTAGGAGGATTCCTCTGTTGCACTTTGCATAGCATTGGTACTCTCAGCTGTATCTCCCCATCCAGTTGACTAGATATCTTCGAGCCTGATACGAGAGCTTTCGGGAGCAGTGTACTTGACCATAAAGTCGTATTTTCCACTTGGTTGTCCCAAAGTGTCCCAAACTTCTTTGGAACTGGAGAAGTCATCCCTCTCGATGACGTTGACCTCAGGAAAAGCATAGTTGATGAATTCTAGTCCTGCAAACATTGCGAATTCATCTTCATGTTGAGTAGTTTCCGAATGACCTGAGTGTTGATCCCATGACATGGCGGGGACACAGGTATTCTGTTCAAGGACGCTCAGCTGAGTTCCATTACTCGGCTGACTTTCTTGCCCCAAGTTTCCTGGGTAAGGCTGCCACATTGGCAGACCATCCATCGGCCCATAGTAATTGTGATCAAAGTTTTCTTTCATCAGAGTGTCTTCCTCTAATGAATTTGGCAGAGCACGACATCCTTTCGGATCACAATCTCCGTAGATCATTTCGACATCTGATCTTGGTATAAATCTCGGACTTTCTGTAGGAAAGCAAAAAGGCATAGGCACCTCTTCCTGAGACATATAGCCGTCCTTGTTAAGGTAGGACTTCCATTCTTCATCTGTGTCAGAGGGATCTTCCTCATTGATAGCATGAACTGTCTGAGACACTGGGTGAAGAAAACCTCCACTGTGGAAGAAGTTTTGAAGGGGATGAAGACTTTCATCTTTGGCAGCTGTCTGAGTACAGGTCGCAGAAAAACCAAGACCCTTCTTTATTTTATTGTCAGTGGGAATGACAAGCTGTCCCCATCCTTTTGTATCGGTACTCTCGACCGCTTTGATAGCATCTTTGTATGAAGAAATTGAAGTTCCTTCTTCGGATTGATCGTTCTTGCTCACCGATAGTGCTTGGAACTGAGTTCCAATAACCTCCTCGGGTTCCACACAAGTAGATGATGATAAATTGCTCACAAGCAAGGCTTGTTCCCCACAAACCGTGACAAGTTGATCGTTCTTGACGAACTTTAGCTTTTGGTGGAGGGTTGAAGTAACCGCTCCAGCCTGATGTATCCAAGGTCTTCCTAATAAACAACTGTATGTTGCCCGGATGTCCATGACCTGGAAAGTGATTTGGAAAGTGTGAGGACCAATAGTTATGGGAAGATCAACTTCGCCGATAACTGTTTTTCTGGATCCGTCGAATGCTTTGACGACGACCTCGCTGACTCTCATCGGAGGGCCCTTAAATGATAATTGCATCAAAGTGGACTTCGGCATAACATTCAGGGCTGACCCTGTGTCTACCAGTACATTGGCTAAAGCAATGCCCTGGCAGTTAACTGTAATGTTAGCGCCATGTTATGACGGCGACCCTCTTCAGGTAATTCCTCATCACTAAATCCCAAATTATTGCAGGAAGTGATGTTAGAGACAATGCTATCGAATTGTCTGATTGTTACATCCTGTTCCACAAAGGCTTGCTCCAAGACTTTCTGTAGAGCCTCTCTGTGTGCTTCTGAACTGAGTAACAGTGATAATACTGAGATCTTTGAAGGAGTCTGTAACAGTTGATCAACAATGTTATATTCACTCCTTTGGATGAGCTTTAGCATCTCATCTTTGTCTTTTGAAAAGTCGGGATTACCAGATTGACTGACTGGTGGATCAGGAATTTCCGCCTGAAGTTCCTTTTCTTTATTGGATTCTCCAACCCCTCGGTTGAAGATTCGACCGCTCCGTGTTACACGACTGATGTCTGCAATATTCACGACGGAGGGTAATGGAATTTCCTTTCCATTCTCGATTATTGTTGCAACGTATTTGTAAGGGATTGCCTTAGCTGATTCATACGGTAGTGGCCCCAGTAGATAGATGACTATGGGAACCTTCTGATTTTTCTGACCATCATAAGTAACCTTGATCCGTTCCCGGTTGGGAACTCTAGATTTGTCAAGTAGAGGGATGATGGCAAAAACATCCCTGGTCCTGTGATGACCAGAGATCGTGACAACATCCTCAACTTGCTCAGCAAGGTAGTTCGGCGACCAAATGATGGGTCCTGAACCGGGATATGGACGAATTTCTCCATGATCGACCTGACCCTGAAGAGCTGCTCTCACAAGGTAGCACCCTTGGTTACTTTCTGCACAGACGCTACAACTGTCATAGTTGTGTGGTGGCACCTGGCCACGCCCACTTTGAATACAATGTAACCTCACTAGGTTACCTTCCATTGATCGGACATCCTGACTTTGACGACGAGTAGGATTCCTGTTATTGATACTAATCTGCTGAGTATCTTCGTCCATATAGATTGGCATCCACCAGTGATTTAACAAGTGCTGAAGTGCCTCCTGGACAAGGGTACAACCTCGATCATTTTCGCAACCCGCTTTATAATTTTGATAGTCATGTGATATTAAGAATCTAAGTCGGACCTGCTCAGCATGTAACTCTACCAGGTTGGTATCCATTACGCGGATGTCGAAGATCTCAACCATGTTGATTTGATAGGAGTTCCTATCATGGTAGTCTTGGATCCATCCAAGATCCATCTGACGCTGGAGGGCCTCTTGTATGAAAGAGCACCCCTGTTTGTTTACCAAGCAAATCAGACAGGAACTGTAATCGTGCGCGGCAGATTATGATACTGGCTTTGCCTTGAGTGCATCGCCACCAAGTTGACATTCATCGCACGGATGTCGTGGTTTTGAATGACGTTGGAATTCGTGTAAACCATGTTAACTCCAGGAACTCGATGCTCTTGGATCCATCCAAGATCCATTTGTTCCTGTAGAGCTGCTTGCACTACAGAACACCCCTGGTTGTCTTTAGAGCAGATATCACACTGGTGATAATTATGAGGTGGCACATGGCCATATCCACTCTGTCTACAATGCATCTTGACCAGATTGGTCCCCAATAAGAGTACATCGTGAATTTGATAGACATTGTTAGTCTCTTTCTCAATCAGATTGACTGCAGCTTTCTCATGTTGAGGCAGCGGGTTCGTGAGAACATTAGGATTCGTATCTTTAAAAGATAAGAGCCCGCTCCTAACAAGCTTTTGCACGTCGGATTTGAAATTGAGACAAGTCTCAATGTTATGCCCTGAACCTCCTTGATGATAAGGGCATGTTTGATCCGCTTTAAACCAAAAAGGCGGATTTTCCGGTACTGTAAGAGGAGACTTAGTCTGGATGTGCCCCTTAGCCAGTAGTAACGGAAACAGCTCTGCGTACGTTACGGGTATAGGATCAAATCCTAGTGGCCGTATTATACGGTTGTTGTTATATGGAGGACGAGCCTGCTGAAGAGGCTGTTGTGTCCTTTGTTGGTCAGGTTGGCTCTGCGCAACCTGAGGTTGATACATAGGAACAGGCGCGGGGCCGATAGCTGGAGTAACAGCTGCTACTGGCTGATAACGTCGCCTTTGCTTTCCGAGAGATATATTCCCAATATCTTGCTTTTTTTTCTTAGGGAGAGCACTACCGTATTTTTTAGTACCGCTCGTTGATCCAGTGTCTTTTACCAAACGTCCTTCTCGGACGGCTTCCTCAAGACGTACACCCATGCCGACCATTTCGGTGAAATCACTGGGTGCACTGGCAATCATTCGGTCATAGTAAAATGAGCTTAAGGTCTTTAAGAATATTTTTGTCATCTCTTTTTCCTCAAGAGGTGGACAAATTTGAGCGGCAATTTCACGCCACCATTGAGCATACTCCTTAAAGGTTTCCTTTTCCTTTTGCGACATTTATCTGAGTTGATCTCTGTCGGGTGCCATGTCCAAATTGTACTTGTATTGTTGGACGAAGGCAGTACCAAGATCTCTGAATGTACTGATCGTAGTACGGTTTAAACTCATGTACCATTTGAGTGCGGCACCGGTTAAACTATCCTGGAAGTAGTGAATCAGCGGGTCCTGATTCTCCGTCTGAGCTGACATCCGCCGAGCGTACATAACCAGATGGCTCTGAGGGCAAGAGTTACCCTTGTATTTTTCAAAGTCGGGCACTTGGAACTTGTGCGGGACTTTCACATTTGGGACCAAGCAGAGGTCTGCGGCGTCCTTTCCAAATAGATCCTGACCACGAATGGCTTGCAGCTCTTTCTGCATTTCCAAGAACTGCTCCTGGAATTCATCCATTCTATCGACCATAGTTTCCTTCTTACCAGAAGGTGTTGGCGGAATCTGTCCTTTCGGGACAGTGTGCACCACAGGGGGTGGTACCGTGACTACGGCAGTAAGTCTTGGCGTTTCCCGAAGTTTGTAACCTTCAGGAGTCTTCAGTATGCCCCTGGCATCTTCGCTTTCCCGAAGTTTGTAACCTTCAGGCCCAGCGGCTTCTGTTGCGATTCCCTGATCTTCAGTGATCGGCGGAACATATCCTTCCGGGATATAGTTAACAGGCATGCCCCAAGGACGATCTTTCGGCATCTGATACCTAGGATCATACTTTTCTATGATGGGCATTGAGGTGATCTCTGAGATCACAGTTCTTTGTAGCTGAGCTTCTGCCATGGCTTGCATGTCGTTACGAAGCTTTCTCATATCCTCTCTCAGAGCGTCGATCTCTTCTTTCAACTCTCTGTTTTCTTCCTCAAGATCATCCATCTTTTTCTGACGATTGGCCCGAGTATTATACGAATGAGACAGTTTGACTCTAGAATCGAGACACAAACGTGAGATTCGTAGGGAAGAAGAATACGCGATGTGAGAATGATGAATGCAATGATTATATTAATTGTTGTTTTTTTGGTTTAATCAAAATAAACTTCGACAATTAGATTGCAAATATCAAACAGTGGGGAAACCCCTTTTTATTGAATTCTAAAGGATTACAGAAATGGAAATACAGTAGATTACAAAGTGCAGAAACAGAAACCTAGACTAATGGGTCCCAAGTCCTCTTCTTTGACCGGGGCGCTTGGGCCGTTGTTGGGTTGTCATTCCTTTGCCAGGTGAAAGGAGCGAGCAAATTCCTTTGGTCATCTTGATTCTCTACAGCATGCTGCTCCAAAATTTCAATCAGAGCATCTTTCTCTTTTAGTAGTTGCTGTATTTGGATACACTCTACGTCGAGGGTGCGGTACTTGTTCTTCCAAGATCTTCTTTCCTTTTGAACTTTGTTGAGAGTAACCTGAAGCTTTTCAGTTTCCGTCATGACGTACAAGACAGATTCTCTCGGCGAAAGAATTCCGTAACGAGGATAAGGCATTTTTAGCTTGAGAGCTCTGGTTTGTACCAAATGGATATAAGGCTCCACCGAGACACAGTCCGGTTTTCTCAGAGACTCTCGTCCTTTCTTATGAACCCGTTTCCAAGCTTGCACTATTTCCATCTTTAGTGCTCTGTCATTTTCTCCTTCTTTGAAGAAAAGACCTTCCAGATGAACACCCAGTGGGATGTGTCGCATCGGGTATCCAAATTGACGAAGAACCAATATCGGATGATAGTTGATTCCTCCTTTAGTTCCTATGAGGGGTACGCTGGGGAAGTTTCCACAACGGTAAATGATTCTAATTCCCTCATAAATCCTATTACACCAATCTATATCGGAATTGGTGAGAGACATGATCTTCTGCGACCAACGTAAGACACTCTTGCAATCCCAAAAAGCAGCAGACTTGGGCAAGTGAGAGATAAACCATTTGTAGAGCAAAGGTACACAGCATGTGATCTCCCCTCCGCTGTACAAATTTCCCAAGTGTACAGAATGATACGCATCTGCGAGCACAGTCGGCACAGGGTTTCCAATGAGAAAATCCTTAATAGCGTTGATATCGACGAAGTTATTGATGTTGGGAAACAAAAATAATCCGTAGGTGAGCAAGACAAAGATGCTTTCAAAAGCAGTCCCGTTCCCTATACTAGCGAAGTATAGAGCCTTTTTTGTCAAGAACTGGGCTGGCAAACCTTGGATGCCACCCTTAGTAATCATGTGAGTCTTGACCTCAGACTCGTCCAAATGAATTACTCTTGCAATAGTCTGATTCTTTGGAATTTCTTCCAGTCCAGAAAATGGAGCTCGATCAGTGATATGTAAATCATCCAGATGAGAATACTCCTCCAGCGTTGGTGATAGCTGGTAATCCGGGAATGTGAAACAGTGATAAACCGGATCGTAGAACTGAATGAGCGCGTCCATGATCCCCTCAATCACATGGACTCTTAACAGTGGTAGCAAACCACCTTGCTTGGCTCTGAAAGCCTCTGGGTTAACGATCATCCTTGCTAACCTTCTCAAATCCCCTAGTTTTGGAACCTTGAAGGTATACTGGCGAGTTCTCCTTCTACCGAAATCCATTAGCGTAATCTTTTTCTCTGATATTTGCAATCACAGTCTTAGTTTAATTTGAAAAACAGAGAGACTAGAAGAGAAAGTTTTTTGAATGTTTTAATGTTTTATTAAATGGATGCATGAATGCAGCACACAAAAACATAGAAAAAACATGGGGTCAGAGGGTCGTTGTCATGAAGTCAAGGCTCTACCCATCCCCAAAGGTTTATACTAGGGTGATTTTTGTACCTGTACTCATTATCATCAGCTCCTCCTAGGAAGGCAGACAACAAGCGGATCGTCAGCGAGTTGTGTGCAATCTTAGAGTAAGTGCCATTCACCGAGAATAGATCACCAGCCTCAAATGAGGGTAGTATCGCGTAACAACTATTTCCGATAGTTTCCGCACTACGAAAGGGTTGGCTTTTCTAGGTGTATACTCAATCTTTCCACATACAGCATCACCCGCATTCCCATTAGCGGAAAAATAAACACGTATAGCATTTAGGAAAAGCAGTATATATATTTGTCCTAACCATCCTAAACCTTTAAAGCTATGAATCCTAAGTTCCTGAAAGAAAATGGGTTCCCCGGCGGAAGCCCCAATCTGTGGTATTCACACAAGTGAAGAGAAGGAAGACCGAGTTTGACAAAGACCGGCCCCACGGTGGGCGCCATTTTTCTGTAGCGAGCGATTTTCGACGCGGTTCTTAAGCGCTGGTCGCTCTCTGCGGTTTGAGCTTAAACTACAGGTCGATTCATTTTTTATCCTATTGTGAGCTGAATAAGGAAGGGAAATAGATGTCTCCAATTAACCCTGCTTGCATACTGAGTTTAAACAACGGTCTGTTAGGTTACGGATGCTATCAATGTGGGGGGGCCTTTCTACTGGTTATTTGTATTTTCGCCAATACTGTTTTCTTTCTTTTTACCTGGGCAGAAGGTTTCTGGCGGGGAACAAGGATTAGGATGTTAGGACTGATGCTTTTTGAATTACTGCTTTTGATTGATGGAGATATGGGATTTGGGTTTTCTGTTGATTGTGCTCGCTAAGATCTTTTCTTTCGATCTTATGCCTACGTATTCCCGTTTACCGAAACAGGGAAATCAGAGCATTCGTAGTTCCTCCTATTCTATGGGAGGAAATAGGTGCTTTTGGTGTTTTGGTGTCTTGTTCAAAGCCCAAGACGTGAAGCGAAAGGTGGTTTGTATCTTGTTCAAAGCCCAAGATGTGAAGCTGAAAGGTCTATTTGTGTCTTGTTCAAAACCCAAGACGTGAAGCTGAAAGACCTCGACTTTAGAGAGAATTTGTCATCTCTAAAGAGGGGGAAGGAGAATTACTTTAACTGGGATACGCGGATCCGAGCAATGCCATAATTTCCGAAGGAAGGGTTTTAACCTGAAGGAGAAGACTTTAACTCAGTGTAGAGCAATGCCATCTTTCCTTAGGAATTTCTCATGCTAAAAGAGGGACAGTGGCATGGATATAGATGATCCAGAGGCTTGCCGCTTACAGCGATTAGATGAAAGTAAAGGAGTTGTTGATGTTTGTGTACTGTGAACGAGGCACAACTTTGATGCTAAAAGGTTAATTGGATCAACCAGTGGTTTTCTTATACAAAGCCTAAGAGGAGGCTATTTTTCCGCTAGGAAAATCATTATACAAAGCCTAAGAGGAGGCTATTTTGTGTCTCGTACAAAGCCCGAGAGAGAGGCTAAAAGTTTTTGACCCGACGATAGAGTCTTTGTGTCTCGTACGAAGCCCGAGATAGAGGCTATTGTTTGTTTGACTCTACGAGGGAGTCTTTGATACTCAACAAGAGAGTGTTTTTGTATCTCGTACGAAGCCCGAGATGGAGGCTAAAGGTTTGTTTCAGTTGAGTGACAGATCCAATATACTGATTTTAAAAGAGGGAAAATCAGTTCTTATATGAGCAACACTGTACTCAGGGATTTGATCTGAGGATCAGGGATATTTCCTTCTCTTTAAGGAAATGGGAAATCCAAAGGGTATTGAGATTGTCCGAGTCTGCGGGTTTCCTTCCTATTTAACGAAGGGGTCACTTGAGAATGTCTTTGAGACTCAAGGAAGTTAGACTGTCCAAGTCTAGAGTTTTTTTTCTTTTGTACTATGCTTTGAGAAACAGTAGTAGACTCTATGAAAGGACTGTTCTATGAGGATGACTAGGTTCTGTTCCTATACCTCTAGGAGGTCGTCGGGACAATTTGTACGAAGCCCAAGAGGAGGCTGGAAACTTCTAAGAAGCCTACGGGTCCTTGTACGAAGCCATAGAGGAGGCTATCATTCCCGAAGGAAGAGATCATTATACGAAGCCTAAGAGGAGGTTGTGAATACTTCTAAGAAGCCGTAGTGTCCTTGAATAATGCCCAAGAGGAGGCCGATGCTTTTAAGAAGCCTGTGGGTCTATCATCTCCTTTCCATTAGGAGAGATAACTCTTTTAAAGATAAAAACCACTGGTAAACGTGCGAGGTTTACTATCCAGCGATTTTTAGCTTTTAAAGAGGGTTCCTTAGTTAAGGTCCAAGATTATAACCGTAGTGGGTACCCAAACCCCGAGACATTCAAGGAAAGCTATCCATAAGGAATAGGTCAAGTCAGGAAAGTTCGAGAATTTGGAAGAAACTCAAAGATGCCATTCACGGAGAATACATTCATCTTGGGGAGTAGAGCTTCTTGACGATTCCTAAGGAGGACAGCCGAAGAGAAGACTGTATCTGGTGCTCCTATTGGGGATCTAGGCGTCTATTTCTATGAATAAATGAAACGGCGTCACCTAGTTCTAGACGTAGTTGCCGGGGAAACTCGAAATATCTATACTATTATTACACAGTAGATATGAGTTTATGAAAGGAGACTTACAGTGAGCAGCCCCACAATACAGTTTATAATATGAAAGCAGTAAATGAAAGCGATAATCACTTACTCGGTTGTAGTGCTTCCATGCTGTTTGGTTAGTTGTTCAACAAAGAAAGATTGAAAACAACAGTATATTCAAAATCAAAGGAGAAAGTGCTTTGAAAAAGAAAGATTTGGGGCTTACAGCTCAAGGAGAGGCCCAGGGTTTTATCAGTGAGCGCACTGTTTGACTTTGTACAGCGGGACTTATACAAGTGACTGGGGCCCAAAAAGGTTTTCTGTACAAAGGGATGGGTCTTACACTCTCTCAAGAGGCCCAAAAAAGGTTTAAAGAAAAGAGAGGGGCTTATAACACGAGGGTAGGCCCAAATGATTTTTCGTTTAAAAATGGCGATCGCGCCGAGGTTTTCTTTTAACGCAGAGGGACTTATACAATAAGTGAGGCCCAAAATGTTTTGGTTAAAAGGGGGATTGGGTCTTACACTCTAATAGAGGCCCAAAAGTTTTGAATGGGTCTTATAGCTCGAGGAGAGGCCCAGATGATTTTTATTTTTAAACGGGCGACGATCGCGCCGTTTACTTGTACAGAGGGACTTATACAATGAGTGAGGCCCAAAAAGTTTTTGTACAAGGGGGGATAGGTCTTACTCTCTCTCAAGAGGCCCAAAAAGTTTTGAAAATGATTTATGAGGGTTGAATTAATCCAAAACCCTAATTTGTTTTCAAAATGTATTTAATTGAATAAAAATTCAATTAAAATGATCAAAAATTGTTTAACACATGGAAAACAAATTGTGATCTTGGATTAATGCTTCAAAAATTAAGTATTGACCTACAAAATAATTAGAAAGCATTAAAAGTTGCAAAATTAATGTAGAAAAAATATTTAAAATGTCAAAAACAATTAAAATATTAATTCTTTGCAAAAATATCAATTATATGAAATAAATAATATTTTTGGGATTTTTTGTGAAAATAAAATATTTTAACATTTTTGTGAATTATTAAAAAAAGAATCAACTCAAAATCATTAAAACTCAGAGAGAAATTAATTTTTGAATCAATTAAACAAAATCACAAAATTCAAATATTTGAATTTCTAAAAATGGCGCCAAGAACAAGCTGAAGAACACGCGCGTGTTCTTGGTTTCTCAGATTTGCATTTTCTATCCAATCTCCATGAATACGTAATCATATCATGCAATCCACATATCATTATGCTCGCCTCAACCTCACGATCATGTCTATGTACTTTAATTTCATTTAAATTAAACATACAACAAGAAATCACGAATAGACCTCAAGAACCCTAATTTCTGCATGAAGGCTAGGATTTTTGATACACGATTCAAACAATGCAATTAATTGAGGGAAAACATTCCATGCATGATTATGAACATATGGCCAAATTATTGTGCGAGGAAATATGCATAGATTGAGAGATAACCAAGTATGTGCTTACCTCCAAGTCGTGACAGCAAGTTCAAAGTGATTTTTGATTTGGAGGTGTTACAGATGAGTGGTGATGATCTGAACAGCTTCCCTACACCCTATGGATTGTGTTTAGAAGGTTGGACTTGATTGAAATTGGCTGGATCATTTTGTGGTACCTCAGCTGCACTTTGGTTAAAACCTTGAGCAACCAGCTGGTGATTTTGTGAAATTGATGTTTCAGAAGTAATCTAAGTGTTTGATCAGCTCATATGTGATGTATGTGAGGTGTGTGAGTGATTGGTTTGATTGGAATTGCTCTCAAACTCAAAACCCGATAGTGACTTGCCTTAGAAGGCAAAATTGGAGTGAAAGAAGAGATTTTGAGGAAAGCATCTGTTAGATGGCTTTGGTGTACTCAAACTGACCACAATTGAGCTCTATTTATAGTAGAGCAAGTTTGTTTTGCAAGGAATAGTGCATGGCAGCTGGTAAGTAGGTTTAGCCAATGTTGGCAAATGAAAATCCAAGTCTCCTCTAGCCATTGACTAGAGGTTAGGGCACAGAGCTTTGGTTCCCTTGGTCTTGGATAAGTCTTGACTGATTTCAGATGAGAATGGCTCAGTCCATGCCACCTTGATGGTTTCATTGAATGCCTCATTCCAAATTTGAAGTCTTGTCCCTATTTTGGCCATTCTAGGTTCAACATGCTATTTTTTGTTCCATGGACTTTGGAGGCTTGGCTCAGTGATTGTCCCCTTTAGATTCAATCCTCTGAGGTGTCCAAGTGGATAGGAGCAATTGAATTTGGCTGATTTTGGCAAATCGACCAAAGTTGCAAATTCTGCCTTGCCTTGACAGATTTCAGCAAGGCAACTTGGCAATGTTGTATCTCATGGTGTAGGTTGAATTTGGCAATGTTCTTGGCCATTTTGGAAAGCTCTTACATGATACAACAACTGTTTGAACAAGTTTGGTTTTGATCTCTTTTGATTCCAAGTGAAAAATCCCCCTACATTTGGCAAAAAGTGAGGCAGAATCTGACTTAGTGAAAATTTCACTAAGTGTTGGAAAAAGTGACATTTTCACTTTTCAGCCACTTTGATCACTCCATAACTCAAAATCCTTAATGAATTGGAATGACTTGTAGTTGAAGTTTTTGTAGGTGATAATGAGGGCTACAAATCTATCTTTGGATGAGAAAAAATGGCCTTGTGGTTTAGGAGTTATGGTCCTCCAAAGTTGGTACCTTTGCCACTTTATTTTTAACTTAGAAAAATTTCTAAGTTTTATGGTTACCCCTTTTACAAGTTATCTCACTTTTCTTGATTTTTCTTGATGAATGATGATTCAAATCATACATTAACATCATTTTAGGGTTAAAAATCCATTTTGGTGAAAAATCTCAAAAAGTCAAAGTTGACTTTTGTGCACAGTTGACTTTTTATCAGATGAATTCCAAACTGTGCAATTCTTCAGGAAATCATGTCCTTGACCTAAATCAAACTTGATGGACATGTTTCATGGGTGTCATAGGGTATATTCAATCATGTATTAGGGTTTGGGAGCATGTCCTGGTCAAAAGTCAAAGTTACAGTTGACTTTTCCCTTAAAACCCTAATTGTGGTACAGATGAAATTGAGACTTATTGCTCAAACTTCTTGGATCAATCCATTGTTCCAAATGGATCAATATGGTATATTAGAGACCCTCAAATCATGTCTTGAGGTCTTGGCTCATGGTTTGTCCCAAAAGTCAACTTAGGGGTGAATTAGGTCAAGAAACCCTAATTCTTGATTTTTGATGAATGCATCCCCTGAGGCAAAATTGACTTGATGCATGGGTTCATGAGGTTCCATGAAGTATATTAGGTCATGTTTTGGATCATTGCCTTGTGCCCAGATGAAAATTTTCCATCTGGAGGCCCTGGTCGACCAAAACCCTAATTTGGTGACACTGGCGATCTTGAGGCTTGATCCACCTAGAAGGGAGCATCCTTGTGCTTAATCCTTGAAGTGGGAGTCCTTTTGATCCTTTATAGTTACTTGGGAGGTTAGACAAGTTAAAGATCATGTCATTTCTTGATTGATCCTTTGTCTGAGAACTATGAGAGGGCTTGAAACCCTAATTTTGATTGTATTGGATGCTCACCCATCTTTGGGGAGACTGATGAAGCATGATGGTTCGTCCATATTGTGATGATGATTTTCACAATGATGGGAAATCTAAGTGGTAAAAATTTGGGGTATTACAGTGACATATCCCCAACAGACACTACAATCAACCCCTCTGCTTACCTTTCTTTTGGGTCGTAGATCATACGTCGATCTTACCCTCGACCAGTCATAGTCCATCAACCCCTTGATGACGACATTTCGGTCAGGTTTCCTTTCCATCAAACCCCTTTGATGATGTGTTTCTTCGTGTGTTCTCTTTCCGTCAAACCCCTTTAACGATGTGCTCCCTAAGTCAGGTCTTCTTTCCGTCAAACCCCTTTGACGATGTGTTCCGAGCTCAGGTTGTGTACCTTCGGATATGTTCAGTTTCTTTCCGTCAAACCCCTTTGACGATGTGTTTCTTCGGATATGTGTTTCTTTCTATCATCCCTATGACGATGTGTCCCTTCGGTCGGGTGTTCGGGCTGTCTTTCCGTCAATTCTTTGACGATGTGGTCCGGTGGTTATCTTTTCTCCCCGTCAACCCTTTGACGAGGTGTTTCTTGGGGTTCATCTTCTTTCTGTCATCCCTATGACAATGTGTTCTCTCCGTTCAGGTTTCCTTTCTGTCATCCCCATGACAATGTGTCCATACGGTGGAGTCTTATTTCTGTCATCCCTATGACAATGTGGTTCCTTCGTTAGGTCTTCTTTTCGTCAAACCCTTTTGACGATGTGCTTTCTTCGGTCGAGTCTTCTTTCTGTCATCCCTATGACAATGTGGTTCCTTCTGTTGAGTGTTCTTTCCGTCAAACCCCTTTGACGATGTGTCCATTCGGTACGAGTATTCTTTGGGTTCCATATTCTTCCCGTCAAACCCCTTTGACGATGTGGTTCTCTGGGTACGTTGTCTTTCCGTCAAATTCGTTTGACGAAATGTGATAGTTAACAAATTTCTGGGTTCTTTTGGTATTCAATCACCTTCTACCTTAAACGTCTGAAAGCCGTTGCTATCAACCTTTCAGGTCCAAGTTGATTGAATAGGGGCAACTGTAGCACCCCAAAATTTGCCCTACCTTTTTTGGCTTGTATTTCGCGATCATCTGCATTTTCCATTAGGCCATAACTCATAATCATATCATCGCATTGGTTTTCTGAGACATGGGAACGAAGAGTTTGTCATGCTATTGGTATTTTCCTATCCAGAGGTTCATCAAGAGCCAGGGTTGTTGCATTCAGAGGTTCGCCAGGTTTCAGGGTGTACATCAACAAGGGTCATGGTTTCTCCTTCTTGGTTGAGTTTGTAGATAGTCATCAATTAAAGATTGTGAGATTAGGGGTTCATGTCAAGGATATCAGTGGTTATCAAGATAAGGCATCTGTGGATTGATTTAAAGAGCGGTGGGTCACATTCGATTGAGCTTACTGGTTGATAGTTTGGAATTCATTGAGGAAAGAAGTTGGTGTGGATTTGGAATTTGGTTGGAATTAGACATGGCATGAGTAGTCGTGCGGGCTATTTGGAATTCGAAATACAGAGTCATCATAAACTATTATCCCTTATTGTTAATCCAATTAACCATTCTTTTTAAGTCATTAACCCATTTTTAATCCATTTTAACCCATATCCAAACCCAACCCATTTTTAAACCCAAATTCTATCCAGATATCCAATTGTCCATATAGGGATCCATATCCATTTTCAACCTACATTCCATTTAATATCCATTTTCATTAATTCCAAATTTTTTATCCATTTCATTTTAATATCCATTTTTCTAAACCAATTTATCCACATCATTTTTAATATCCATTTCATTTCATAACCGCATTTCATTTTAAAACCATTTAAATCTATTTATCCACTTCTCAAATCCATATTCATATTTTCCAACAACCAAATTCATTTCATCCATTACACTCCATATCCAAATTCAACATCCATTTTAAACTCTTTTTTAATTCAAACCAAATACTTATTTAAACATCCATTTGCCCATTTTTCTTTAAACCAATGTTGTAAATTCAACGCATCAATACAATAAAAAGGAAAAAAATACTACAATTCCATAACAGAAAAATTCCAAGCTCAAAATCATTCTCCAATTCAAGATAATAGAATTTTACAAACTCCAACAAACTCTAACTAAATTTCAACTGAAAATCCTATTCTACCCTTCCCAATTTCTTGTATATAAGAAGATCTGCACCAATCTTCATCTTTTTCAACCATCATTCTGCATAATCTCTCAATTTTTTTCTTCATCTTCACTCTTCAACCATTCCTTCATCTCCATCTTCTAAACAACCTGCAGAATTCTCCACCAATTCTCCTTAAAACTTCAAATTCTCAAAATCTGCAACAACCACAGCACACACTTCACCATCTTCGATTCTCCAAAATCTCCATCACCAATCTCTAAGAAACTTTCAGCAAAATCAACGAACCAACTAAAGCAGCAAAAAACGTAGAAGGGGATTGAACGGGAAGAAGCAATAGCGACGATCAACAATCAACAGCAAACCTGCAATTCACGCAAGAATCAACGATAATTTCATCCACAGTGCCATACCATTACAAGTCACGGCGCACGAAAAAGTAGAAGAAGATTCGTAGAAGCAATTCAGAATCGCAGCGAGAAAGAGAAGAATCAGAAGCAAAGTGGAATTAAAGTTACCTCTGGTTTTCTATTCGTATGCTTCGATTTGAAGACGCACCAGACGGTTCTTCGGTAGGTACGTTAATCTCATACCAAATTCTGAAATGTGGCAATGTGTTTGTGTGTAATGTTTTCGATTCAGCGATTTGAAGCTCGTGTTTTCCATTGTAATTGTTGACAATTTCTGAACGTCGTGCTCGCACCGTGAGAGTTGCGTTTGAGCGCGAGTGAGTTTGTTACGAAAAGGGTTTGAATCAGTGAGAGAAGGTCCGTTCATGGCGTGACGTCGATTTTGTAAACGACGGTGAGTTTTGTGCGGATGAATAAGGACTCTGAAAAGATGATGTCGCCGATAACGTTTTTGCGGTGGCTATTTGAAAGTTTGGCTGAACGGATTTGTGAGATAGATCAGAAGATGATGGAGTTTAGAGGACGGAGAGAGGCGTTCTGGTGGCGGCGATTTGTTGAAGGTTGAGTGAAGGTGATGACGGCGGCGAAGAAGGCGAACGGAGAGAGGTTAAAGGTTCTGGTGATTTCTTCATAGTAAAGATGAGATGCGAAGTGATGTCATGATGTTGAATGTTAGTCGCCGGTGTGAGGCGAACGCGGACATAGAGGTTGGTCGACGGCGCCGTGTATGGTGTGAGGTCGTGGGGAAGAAGGATTGCGGCCGGAACGTTGAGATAGGAAGATTTTCCGACGGCCGTTTTCGGTTCGGGCTGAAGAAGGAGGCGGATGAAAAGAGAATGATGAATGTTGGAGAGTAGCGGCTGAGTTTGTTGTTTAGGAAGCTAGGGTTTTTTTCTTGTAGTTTGGTATTGGATCGGGCCTTGGGCCCATTTTAATTCTTTTCACACCCTCCATTTCACTTGTTCACCTCCCCCCGTCTGCAAGCTGAAGAACTATTGGGCCAAAGATACAAAGCCCTGCGCCTCATTCTATTTCTCACTTCCGGGAGTGCAGCTCGCCCCCCCCCCCCCTGTAACTTCAGAAAACCTTGGGCTTGCTGATGAAGGCCCATGCGCCTGGTTCTGTTTGCACCCCCTGGATACTGCTGCACCCTTTTTGTTTTTGTTTGTTTTTCGTGACTAATTGATGTTTGTTTTTAATTAGTTTTAGGTAATTAAATAATAATTTTGGATTTATAGTTTAGAAATTAGATTTTTTATTAGAGAATTAGAATGTAATTATGGTTTTGATTTTAGTTCTTAATCATGATTTTGGTTAACTCACTTTTAGTTAGATTTAACTTTAGAATTTGACTAGTTAGAATTAGATTTTAATTAGAAATTAATTGGAATCAATTTTATGATTAATATTAGTTTTAATTCTAGATTTAACTTTAGGATTAATATTTTTTAGATTTAGTTTAGAATTGCCTTGAACTAATTTTAGGATTAATTTTAGAGTTAGACAAATTAGCTTTTCTTTTTAGAATTTAATCTTGATTTTTACTTCGCATTTTAACTCTAACTTGGTTATTGTTGATTAATTGTTGACCATAATTTCAATTGCTCATTGTTGATTAATTTCTGATTTCTCTTTTATGAATAGCATGATATAATGCTATGTGTAGAATTTTCTCACATCCCTTTGGGATTCTAGCTCAACTTTAATCTTTGATTAAAGTGAGGTAGGATAAGCATTAGGTAGTGTTAACCCTCTTTCTCTTTTAGTTTAAGAGTTCTCATACCACACTTGACATTAGGAACATCCATGTATGATAACTTTAGGGTTTGAGTCTTAGTTTCCCTTATTAGATTTTACCTTTCTCAACCTTTAAGTGTCTCTTCTTCTCATCTCAAAATAAAAAAAAAAGTAAAAAACGCTTAATAAAGGCATAACATATATTGTATTTGAGCCTTTCATGTGAGAATAAGATAGTGAGGGGTCTTCTCTCACTTTCTTAGAATGTTTAGCGTACGTCCCGTCTTGGTTCGATATGCGAGGCATTCGATCCTACATGGAGGACTTAAATACAATATGCGTTATACACACCGATAATCAAAACACTTCTTTCTTAAAAGACAAAAACAAATAAACAATTCTCTTCTCATCTCTTCATTCTATTCCTTAAGGACTCGTCATGTCCGTTCTACCGCAAACAGGTAACGCCTAAGTCTCCATACAGCGAGCTGCAACACCTAACTGCTGGGACGCGCACTTTGACGTTTCTGCTAAAAAACACAAACAAAGCAACCCATGTTGAGGGGAACTACGTCACTCTGATTCTCATGTTCCCGATGAGATACGTAGGCAGTGGGGTAGGGCCCATTCGAGAACTTATTTTATTTTCCCTACATTTGTTTCTCATTCTCTATCTATTCCTTTTCCAGTATCTTTTCTATCACCCCTTGATCGAGACAGCAAGCGTGGATCCCATCGGGTACGATGGACGTGTTGGGTTCTAACACCTTCCCTTCGCGTAACCGACTCCCGAACCCATTTCTCTTCGTCGCGAGACCATGCCTTTCCTTTCTTTCAGGTTTACGCAGTGTTTCCTTTCCCTCTCTTGGGATAAATACACATTGCTGGCGACTCTGTTTCGGTGCCACTTTCGCGTTTGTACTTGGATGAAAATCCCGGGAGCGACAACCCTTACTAGTCTTCATGAATGGACCACCTTGCCCCTTACTATTCTTTACTCATTTTATCCAATTTTTTAAATAAATAAATAATTAAACTAATTATATTAAATCTAAATAATTCCAAGTAATTTATTTAAATTAATAATTAATTACTGACCACACCTCTCACCTCTACACAATTGGTCACACACCCCCAACACCTCATTCTCTATAATTCTAAGGTCACTACCCCATACTAAGGGCAACCCAACCTCAACCGAAACACACATAGTCATACACAAATACACCATCTCATACAATTTTAATTACAAAAAATAATTAAAATAAATCAAGGTGTTACAACTCTCCCCCACTTAGAATATTTTCGTCCTCGAAAATTTACTCGATGCAAACTACCCCGAATACGTCCTCGCATCCAACCAATCAACTCCCATGCCATGAAACACAACACCACAAATAACAAAAAACAATGTAGCACCCCAAAATTTGCTCTCTTACCTTAATACTAACTGGCTTATGTTTCATTTCATTTTTGCATCATCATGAGTGCATATCAATTGTTCTTAGCATGTGGTCAGGGTGCCTGAGGCAGTTCAAGAGGAGAAGATGGTCTTCAAGGGTCAAGTTTCATACCATTTATCAAGAATCAAGGGTTTGTACAAAAGTCACTAAATATGGAAATGACCTATAATTTGAAAGTTTCCATTTTTGGCAAGTTTTTACACTACACTCAACTTGACTTTTCACCATCAAGGAAGCTTCAAATGAATTTTTCTCAAACATGAAAGTTGAAGATCTTTTCCTCCCCTTTCCAACAAGTACTAGATGGTCTCCATATCATTTGTGAAACTCAAGTTATGATCAAAAGAAGGCAAGGTGGTTTTTAGGGTTTTCTCATGGTTCCATTTTCACAACTTTTGCATTTTGGGACATATGACCTATGATTGATTCTATTGCTTCAAGTCACATTCCAACATCCAAGTGCACCTCATGAGGATTATCTTTGGCCTTGAAATCAAGTGGATCCATGACTTATTCATCACTTATCTCACATTGTGCAATTTGGTAAAATCATTGAAAATTCATAAACCAAGACATCTCAAGGCCCAAATTCAATTCAGGTGTGATTAGCAATTGAAAAATGAGTGATCCATCATAAAAGGCTTGGGTGTACATGCATGGAGGAGGGTGTATAAATCAAAGTGCAAATTTCTAAAATGATTCAAAACTCATTAATTGAGGAATTAATCAGACCTAAATGATTATCAGTGGAATAACCTAGAGTACATAAGCTTACTCATGCACTCATTGGAGAGGAGGCACGTTATTTTGAGGAGAACCAAGTTTTCACCCTAAATCTTTGTTCCTTTGAATCTCATCATCCACAAGAGGTTTTCACAAACTACTTTCACAATCTGAATCCTTGGGTTCCATAGAGCACGAATCAATCACCATCTGAAGCTAACAACAAGGACACGAATTGGATAATCTCAGGTTAGTGACAATTTGCATAATCTTAAAACTCTATTTTTAGATGCGCACAATGATCTATGATATCCACTGATGATTCTGATGTATTTTATTTTGATATTGGACGTGTAATATGGTTGTACTGTGAGTTTGAAAGTTTTGAGCCCTAACTTATTTCGTTCGATTTGCCTTGTGTGCTGGTTGTTTGTGAAAAATAATATGATATTTGTGATCCTCATTAAATTCTGGTCAGAATAGTGTACTTGTTGGCATTTTTTGGGAAAATTTTGGTTGCAGGTGGCCGGAAGGGACGACCGGAGCTAGGGCTCCGGCGTCTGGTTTTTTTTCTCCGGAAAGGTAGGGTTTGTGGGGAAGATGAAATCCTGGCTGTCCATTAGCCAGATCTGATGGTCTACACATTGCCACGTCTTTTAAAAATCTGTTTTATTTTATTAGTTGTGTGTGTGACGTTCCATGATTATTATTATGCATCTTCAATCTGAATCACACATCGCGTGTACTTTTGGTCTTGATTGTTAGATCTTGGATGTTGGTTTGATCCTTTGGTTTATAAGGTGCCAGCACATTAAATTTTCATGTGCCTCTCACGTGTGATTTTTTTTAGTTTCTGAATGATTTAATGTGCGCGTGTGTACGTTGTTTATGGTGTGCCTTGTGATCTGAGCCCCATATCATGAATACATGCTGGTTTGGTTGACTAAGTGTGAGGCGTTAGATTGATCCAATGGTGAGTGTGGAGTCTATTGGTTGACTGGGTCCTTATATTTTCTTTTTATTTCGCTGATGGGCTTGTATGACCTGGGCTTGCTTTTTGCACCCCTCCTTTAAGCCCATTTATCATTCCCAACGTGTTTGGCTTGCTGTTCACACCCCCATTTGTTTTCCTTCTATTTTATTTTATTTAATTGCTTTGTTTGCATTTTAATTTTTTAAAATAGTTTTGTGCATCTGAAAATTACAAAAAAATTCGTGAAGCACGTTTAGAGTTTTATAAAATTTTTCCAAATTTTTTTTTTCATTTTCATTTTATTTTTAGCATCTGAATTAATTTTTTGGTTAATTTCTTTTGAATTTATTCCATATATGCATACCCTAACTTGCTGATTTTATTTCTCATAGCATATAAAACATTTTGAACTCATTCTTTTTGAATTGTTTCACCAACATATTTAAGTTCATTAAAACATTTTTCTCATATTTTTAAAATCATTTCATATTGCATTTTGGTCCTTCTTTTTTGCATATTGAATCATGTTTCCTACTTGATCTTTGCATGATTGTTTGGGTGACTTATCTTGTGAATTTTTGCATAAGTTTTTAACATGATGTCTGTAATACCCCAAAATTTGCTCTCCCTCTTTGTCATCATAGCATGGCATTATCATTTATCATATCATATCCACCTCATTAACATTACATTGCATTTAACATAGAAAAATGAAGCATAACATCCTTCTTACCATCAGGGCATGTGATCAGGTGGAAGGTGGACAATCAAGGGATCATTCAAAGCACAAAAAGGTCAATCAAGTTTCCTCAAGGCAAGCCAAGAGGTCTTTCATGTCTCATACTATCTCAAGGGATCATCCACAACCTCAAGAATGAGAGATTCAATGGGAGATTGAAGCACTACATCTTTCATTATGCAAGAGGCTCAGAAACTGAAGGAAAACCCTCAAAAGAGATAGCTCATTGATCCAAAATCATCCTCAAATGGTATATCTCATCATCCTTTAAGAGGATACACAACATACTCTGAGGAATTTGAAATTGAAGACTGCACATTTTTCTCCTAGGAGGTGGGCACCAAAACTAGGGTTTCACATTAAATCAGGGAATCTTTGATTTCTTGGATAAAATTTGATGTCATGGTGTTCTACATGTTCTTAAGTGTATGTGTATGGAAAATTGCCTCTCAATTGGTTTTAGAAGTGGTTCAATTGGAAGAAAGATCAAAAATCAAGAAAATTGGGGCCAAGTCAAATAATCAGAGGAAAAAGTCAACTCTTGACTTTTTGAGGCCAAATCCATAAAATTCATGTTATATATGTCCAATGTACAAAATTTGGTCAAGAAACTCCAAAAGAATCATGAAAAAATCAAGAGGTGGAAAGTTGCCATTTTTGGAAGAAGAAGGGTTACTTAAAATAGCAAGTTTTGGCCATTTTGCATCAGAGTTTGAACCAAGGCCATTTAAAATTGAAGCACCAAATGAAAATTCCACTCAGCCACAACAAAAGATCTTGTTTTAAGCTTCACATCCATATGTGGAACATCTCTATTGGATAAAAATTGAGTGAGATATGATTGATCAAAGTTTGAGCAAAGTAGGTTCAAAACTAGGTCATGACCAAGATTTTCAGGGCACGCGCGCAGTCATTTTTTCAAACAGTTGGTAAGCCAAATGTCCACCCATTTTTCATCAAGATAAAAGCCTCAAATGGAAAAGTTTTCAACATCAAAGTTGTTCTTTGTAGTGTCATCTTTAATATTGATGTTGAGAAAATTTTGAATTGATCAAGTTATGAGTGAGTTATAGTGGTCTCAAGATAGGTTGATTAGGCTGAACTTCCATACATGTCACTTGCCATGCCATGACTTGCTTCGCACGCATATGTACCAGTTCTTTGTCCATCTGTTTGTGGTCATTTTTAGGCATGTTGGAGGCACCATTTCACTTCAATTTTCAAACCAATATTGTTCCCCAATGTACCTTCTTTCCAATGAACCCATAAACTCCCTAATGCAGTCATTGAGTAGAGAGAAAAACCTCCATAAACCACCCTATGTTGACACTGGTACATTGATAGCATGTTGCACAATTTGGTTCACTCATACTACAAACACTTCCACACTTTGTTTCCACATTTGGTCAAGCACATCACTTACACAATGTTTAGTATCACGTGCCATGCATGGGAATAGAAAGAACAAACTTGCTTAGCAAGTTTCTGATGCATCAGCTTTTGCTACATAAACCGTGTCAACTCTCTTTCTCATTACTCCCACCATAACTGTCATGAGCCAGCTGCATCCTACCATGGCTCTCCCTAACTAACTTGACTCAGTTAGTTAGGGATGACTCATTTAACTCAATGCCAACTCACATAACTCACTCATTTTGACCACAGTTGAGCTCAATTAACCACACATATAAATTCACCTTTGACTCACAAATTGGAAGTTGAGTTTTCATTCTTACTTTTTCTCTCAAAACACTTCAGAAAACTCTCTCATTCTCTCCACAATCTCTGAATTTTTCTCTCTCTCTGTACCCGAACTTCATCATCCTCTATCACATTTCATCTTCACCCTCATCAATGTGCTATTTCTGATCAAAAACTAGGGAGAAGAAGTTGAATTCATCAATTGTATTGTGGTCCAGTTGAGTTTGCATTGTGATTTTCTTCAAGATCTCAGGTTTCAACTGCATTTATTTTGCACGAATCAAGCTCAAGCTCAAGGGTGGATCTCTTGTTTTCTTTTGCTTCAAGATTCTGCAAACTTCAGGTTTCAATTACTACAACGTTGTTGCCTAGTTTTAGCTTGTTCTTATATGTTTAAAGCTTATTAGAAGCTGTGTGCGTTCTGTTTAGTTGATATGCTCATTAGGAGTTTAGGTGTGATTTTAGGGCAAAATGTATGGACTCGGTTTGTTATGTATGTGCATGATCTGTGATAATTAATTGCATATTTGTGATGTGCTGGAGCTTAGCTTTCGATTGGTGTATTGTTTGTGGAATTCTGGGAATTTTTAAAGTTGTAGACGGTGGCTGTTGGCCGGAGAGGGTGACCGGAGGTCCCCTCCGGCCGGTGACTGTTAGGACTAGGGTTTTCTCATGTTTTAATCCTGTCCGCCCATTTTTCATGATCGTGTGGTCTATAGCGCGACAGCACATTAAAATTCACGTGCTACTCATGTGCCTTGTTTCTGAATTGGACTTAGCCAGAATGCTATCCACACCTCCTTGTTTTAAAGCCCAATCATTCTGAACTGTTGAATTACTACGCCTGCACCCCCATCCACATTGCATTTCATTTTTATTTTCATTTTTTTTACTTGTTTCATAATTGAATTTTAAAAATACCAAAATATCATTAAAAATTCCATGAAAATTCATGTTGCATCTTGACATATTAAAGTAATTTTACATCATTTTTAATTACAATTTTGTGAATATTTGCATGTTAATTCATAATTTTCCTTTATTGCTCTTGGAAATAGTTTCTGTTTTCATACCTTTACTTCAAACTTTTATTTCTCCTAAACCATTAAACATTTTTAGTTCATTCTTGTTGCATTCATTTCATATCACATTAAACTTCATAAAAAAATTTTGTTTACATTTTTTTTACATTTTTCTCATTATACTTTGACTTCACTCTTTTGCATGATTAACTTTGGTTCTCCACTCTCTTTGACCCCTGATCTAAATGCTTAATTTAGTGGATCTTTGAGTGAAATTTTGTGACATGTTTTGATTTTGTTTGTAGAGTATCTTGACCAAGTTTCATAATTTTTGGATGTAGTTAGCTATTTTTAGTTGAATTGTTCTTTAAGGTACCTCTAATTGAGCTCTAATTGCATGAACCTAACTTTGATTGATGAAAGGCACTTGTGCCATTGTTTGAGGTTTTTTTTTAGGTTATTTTAGATACCCTAAGACTTACATGAATCACATTTGGTCAGTGGTGCATCATTTGGCCATGTCTTGATTACTCATCTAAAGTTGAACATCTTATGTGAATAGTTTGACCTAAATGACTTGTGTTTGCATTTATATTCCTCCATTCATGCTTGTATGCTCATTCAGGCATGACCAATTACATCTTGAACATGTTAATATACTGACTTCATTCATTTTCAACTCATTCCATAAATGTATGATCATTTCATCTCATGTAGGTGACTTAAATGAATTCAAAACATGAAAACTCCTTCACTTCATCTCTTCTTCATTCACTCACCAATGATTGTTTGCTTTTGTAATGGACTTAAGTAATTTGTAATTGACATTTATAGAAGACATGTTTGAATTCTGGAACTTGATTTAACTTGATTTGTTTGGCCATTTTAACATCATCTTTCTTACTTCTTCATCTTCTTTCTTCTTCCACAAGTAAAGGTGGTTACTTAGAACTTACCCTCACTTCTTTTACCCAATTTAGATGCACTACTATTAGGAGTCAATTAGGACCTTTAGCTACTGCCCCTAAGTGGTTTGAGCCTTTAATTGTTGATTCTTCTTTGGTTGTGTGCTTACTTGCTTATCATTTGTTCATATGTGATATTTCTAACATTTTAGGTGCAAATGGTAAGTAAATTGGATGTGGATATGCTTCTACATCCTACCTTCTTCCCTTAACTCCTTTAATGCTTTCAAAGTGTGGTTGTGAAGCATATGATGCCACCATTTGCTTAATTGCACACCATCCCTTCTTAGGTCCTTTCTTAACTTCATTAGGAAGTAAGAAGAATACTAAGCTTTCTTCTCTTCTTCTTCTCATCCTCTCTTATCTTCTCTTCAAGCAAGGAGCACATACAACACTAAGGAGTTTCTTTCTTCTCTTCTAAATCTCACTAACCTTAGGATATCCATGCATGATAACACTAGGTGTGTCTTAGTCTCCCCATTAGATTTTACCTTTTTTTCTCTCTTGAGTCTCTCTTCTCATCTCTTAAAGAAAATCCAAAAACATCCAATAAAGGTAAGCATTTATTGCATTTAGGCCTTTCATATAAAGAAAAGATTATAAAGGGGTTTTCTCTTATAATCTTAGAATGTATAGCATTATAGCCCATCTTGGGTCAATATGTTAAACATTCGATCTTGTATGAGGGACCTAAATGCAATACTTGTTGAAGGTGCAAATAATAAAAAACACCTCTTCATTTCATAATCAACAAAACACTTAATAAACACAAGTATGCTAGTGTGGTTGAACCTTGACAATTGGAACTAAGTGTGGGGGTCTTCTTCACACTTAGTGTATTTTCTTACTCATTCCATCTTGGAATGTGAGAATGTACACATTCCAATGACTAAGATTCAGATACACTGTCATATGCAAATAAATGGAAAAAACTTCTAAAAGACAAAAACAAACAATTACGTCTTTCCTTCGGGAATTCTTTTCTCATCTCACTCACTCTCAACGTATGAACGTGCTCCTACTCGTTCTCTTGCAAGATGGTAACGCATTCGGACCAGCGAACCTGCAACACCTGAGCTAGAACGTTAGTCGTTCCTTAAAAAACACAAACAATCCATCCCTAGTGAGGGGAACTACGTCGCTCTGATTCTCATGCTCCCGATGAGATACGTAGGCAGTGGGGTAGGGCCTATGCGAGCACTTCTTTTATTTTCCCTACATTTGTTTCTCTTTCTCTCTCCTTTCCTTATTCATTCCATTAGCAGTTCCTTTCCAGTATTCTTTTCTATCACCCTTTGATCGAGACAAGCAAGCGTGGATCCCATCGGGTACGATGGACGCGAGGGGGTGCTAATACCTTCCTCTCGCGTAACCGACTCCCTTACCCTTTCTCTTGGTCGCAAGACCATGCTCTATCCTTTCCTTCAGGTTTATGCAGTGTTTCCTTTCCATCTCGTGGGATAAATACACATTGCTGGCGACTCTGTTTGGTGCCACTTTCGCGTTTGTACTAGGATGAAAATCCCGGGAGCGACAGCTGGTGACTCTGCTGGGGAGAGTTGACCTATTGCTGGTCCATCCTAGGCGAGTCAATTCTAACGCTTGTCTATTTTTCTTTCATTGGGTGTTTATTATTGTGTTGTATTTACCGTTTTATTGTATGGTTATTTATTGCCTTACTGCACATTACTGTATTTACTGCTTTTTAGCATTACATATCATATTATTACTATTGTACTGGACTGTGTCGTTTTCTGTTTGGCGGGATGGGATTTCGGAGAGATAAGCCCATTACACAGGCTTGAGTATACACTTAGAATTAGAGTGGAGAGTAGTGGGACCTACGTGCCGTTTGGAGTGTGTTGGGTGTTCACGAAATTCACAGCTAGACGAGGCTATCTTGGGACACGTCGTGGCATGCGCATCTTGCGTATTCCAGGATGTAGATCTAGAGAGCTGTCGACTCTAGTGACCGATCATGAGGACCTTAGTGGAAACATCCCTCTTTAGCGGTGACAGTGGCAGACCACATTCTGTGGCAAACCCATTCGCACCCGAGGGCCCACTTTGGAACTTGCATAGGATGACCTTTATTTTCTAAGGGGAGTCAGCGGACGACCTCTTTGATTGGCATAGCATTGTATCCTACGGGCTGAATGTGCTATTGCTTCTCAAACCTCCGAAGCTGACAAGTCTTATTTTCTAAGAACCACATGTGAGTATGGGCGGGATGTTTACAGGTTTGCAGGAAACCCAGCCTCCTACCTACCTTACTTGTGATTCTATGATGATTTCAGACATTGTATCCTATGACAGTGATTTGAGTGTTCATCTCAGATATTGCCAGATTCAGTACAGAGACACAGTGCACACAGTTCAATACAGACACAGACACTTGATTACCTGATCACATGCCCTTTTGCATTGCATTATCATATCATAACAGTTATGTTTGTCATTTTCAGGTGCATAATACGTTTCTGATTCCAATCCATGGGTTCAACAGAGATCGTTGCCGAGAGAAAGAACAATGTGTCTTACAAGTTTCCAGACCCTGTTTTGGATTCATTGCTCAAAGTTATAGATATGGCTGGTCCGGGTATTCTTGATAGGTTTCAGAAGAGCTACGGGAATTTGGTTGGGATGGTCCGTACAATCACCAAGTATGAACATGATGCTTTGCACACTCTGCTGCAGTTCTACGAGCCTTCGTTGAGATGCTTTCTCTTCCCAGATTACATTTTGATGCCAACACTGGAAGAATTCTCATTTATTTTGGGAATTCCGATCACGCCGGCAATACCATTCTTCTCTGGTAGTTCCCCTAGCGTAAAAGAAATTGCTGTTGCGTTACAAATGGATCAGGCAGTGGTAAAGAGTGGTGTGAGCAGTAAAAATGGAGTTAGCGGATTTCATTTAGAATTTCTGTCTGGACAAGCCCAAGAGGCTGCAAGTGCTAAAAATTGGACGATTTACAATTCCATTCTGGCTCTCTGCATATATGGCCTAGTTCTCTTTCCCAATCAGCAAGACTTCGTCGATATGCAAGCAATAAGAGTTTTCATCCTTAAAAATCCGGTCCCTACTTTGTTAGGAGATTTTTATCATTATGTGCATTACAAGAACGAGAAAAGAAGGGGAGGATCTGTTAGTTATTGTACCCCACTGCTGAGTCATTGGTTTTTCAAACATTTGCCTCAGACAGGTGCCTTTGTGGAAACCAAAGATGTTATTAAATGGTCTAAACGATTGATGGGTTTAACTGCCGATAACATTGTATGGTTTAACCACCGGTTGTTGAGAATAGAGCTTGTCACAAGATGCGGAAATTTTCCAAATGTACCTTTGATTGGCAGAAAAGGAGGGATCAATTATAATCCAGTTTTGGCCATCCGACAGTTTGGGTATGCTTCCAGGGATCCTCCTACAGAGCAAGATGTGGAAGAATCTTTATTCTTTACAGGAACTAAAGATGCGAAGGTGGTAGAAGTAGTAAATGCTTGGAAAGATAAGCATAAAATTGGAAAAGCAGTTTTTGGGAAAGGAGATTGTAGGTCTTATCCTGAATATGACAGGTGGATTGAGACGAAAGTAAAGGAATTGCTTTTACCCTTTTCAAGGGGACCTCTTTTATGTTCAGTACAGACAGAGCAACCTACCATGGTGGCTATTGAAGAATGTGAGAAGTGGAAGAAAATGGTCAGAGAGCTGCAGATAGAGAATTCTGGAATGAGCAGATGTCTTCAGAAAGCTCTAGCTGACAACAAAGAGTTGGAAAAGAGAGCATTGAAAGCGAAAAAAACCTTGGCTGACAAAGAGGAAGATTTTGATGACAGAGCTCGGTACTTTCGGAAACTTACTTTGGGAGCAGATGACACTAGTCAGGCTTACAAGATTACAAAACAGGCTTTAGCCCGAAGCAAGGATTCATTAGCTCAACTTCGTCAAGCTTGGGATGAAGTCAGAATTGAAAATGCCGAGTTAAAGGATCAGTCGAAGATTAAAGACGAGGAGCTTAAAAAGGCACATGAGCAGAGGAGAAAGTATCGGGAAAGTCTCGGTAAAAGTCAAGAACAGTTAGAAGAAGCTAGAAGCCAGCTGAAGAATACCAAGAAAGAGCTTGAAGAAGCCATGATAGAAAGAGAGATACTCAAGACGCAAGCTGGCATAAAGAGACACAAAGGAGTGTGTGATGACGAAGCTCTGATGCTGCATATGGGTTCTTTAACTGAAGCTCTTGAGAAAAGGGATGTCTTGATCAAAGAGATGATTGAAAAGCCGAATCACCAGCGTACCCGTATACTTTTTGAGGAGATCAAGTATTCAAGTGATAAGCTGAAGGATGTGGAATTGTCAGACTGATGTTATTTTCCTTGTATTTTGTTGTTAATGGTTACCATCAGGCTTGTTGATGGATCCATTTTTTTCTTGTATTGCATTGGCGGATGAGCCTTTCTTAAATACTTGAATACTTTGTTGAATGAGTATGAGCAGTTTATTCAGAATTACTCTTTATCAGATATCTGTACACAAGCACATGACCATGATACGTCTCTTTATATCACGATTTCTGGTCTTCAGATTTCTGTGGTTTGGATTGGAATCAGGGTGTAAAGCACTTTGGAAATGATAAACATAACATTGCATGGCATTGCATATCATTCTGCATTTCTATTACTTGCTTTTCAGGTACTCGTTGCAGGGTCTCTAACCTTTATTTGGTTTCAGGCAGTATAGCTGAGAATCATATTCACCGATATTCGACGCGAAGAAATCAAGTAAGAATCATGGATCAAGTGCAAAGTGATTTGGCTGAAATGAGGGCGCGTATGGACCAGTTCATGACCCTCATGACTGGCATGGCGCAAAATCAGGAGAGATTGAGACTTCTGGTCGAGCGTCCAGAAAATGGGCACGAAGGTGATCAGCATGACAATTCACAGGGACATGGCATTCCTCCTCCCGGTGGCAACCCCCCTCCTGGTGGTAACAATCGGGGTAATGGAAATGGTAGACATGTTGGTGTTACTCTTGAAGATCCTCTGGAAGACCAATTTACTCTGCTGGAAGCTGTTGTGGGTAATCACAGTGATCGAAGGTATGATGAGTTAGCAGAAAAGATCAGGGCCATAGAATGCAAGAATTCTATGGGCATTGATGTTACTAGCTTGGGGATGGTCCCAGGAGTCAGAATTCCTCCTAAATTCAAACCTCTCACTTTTGATAAGTATCATGGTAATGCGTGTCCCCAAACGCATCTTCAATCTTACTTTGGGAAGATTTCAGCCCATACGGAGGACGAGAAGCTATGGATGCACTATTTTCAGGACAGTTTGGCTGGAGCGTCCTTGACCTGGTATATGAAGTTGAATAGAGCTGCTGTGAAGAGTTGGAAAGATCTGGCAGAAGCGTTCCTGAAGCAATACCAGTACAATATTGACATGGCGCCCAACCGCACTCAATTGCAGGGGTTGTCACAGAATGCCAAGGAGAGTTTCAAAGAATATGCACAGAGGTGGAGGGAAATGGCTACACAGGTTCAACCTCCCTTGTCAGATAGAGAAATGGCAGATATGTTTATGGGCACCTTGCAAGGGGCCTATCTTGATAGATTGGCTGCTTGTCCGTCAACTGGATTTGCTGACATTGTGATTGCGGGAGAAAGAATAGAAAGTCTGTTGAAACTTGGAAAGATCCAAGATGTAAGTGGGGCTGGCTCTTCTGGGACGAAGAAACCGTTTGCTAGTAGCCAGAAAAGAAGAGAAGGTGATACGAATGCTGTGTTTAGAGGACGAGGCAGGGGGCGTTCTCAAGCTTATTATCAAGTAGATGCTGTAACAATTCCCACACCGTCTGTTCAGAAACAACAACCCCAACAACAAGTTCAGCAGCAACAGCAACAACCTTTTTTCCAGCAAAGGTCTAAGCAGAGGGATCGTAAGATGGATCCTCTCCCTATGACTTATGCAGCGCTGTTACCCCAGTTACTCGAGTTAAAGTTGGTAGAACTCCATACTATGAAAGCTCCTGCTGCTGGAAACCTACCACCTAACTTCGATGCTAATGCTCGTTGTGAGTTCCATTCAGGTGCTCAGGGGCACTCCATTGAAAAATGCTGGGCTTTCCACCATAAAGTACAAGACTTGATTGATGCTAAAGCCATCAATTTCTCTCCCGCTCCTAATATTACTCAGCATCCCATGCCTGATCATAGTGCAGCAAATGTATACGCTATTGAAGATGGGAGGAGATTGAATCTGGTGGCAGACATACATCAAGTGAAAACTTCTTTGTTGGTTGTAAAAGATCGTTTATTGAAGGGACAGGTGTTCCCGGGCTGTAATCAAGATTGTTCTGAGTGTATGAATCAGGAGAATGGCTGTAATAAGTTAAAGGTGGGTTTACAGAATCTGATCGATGAAGGATGTCTACAGTTTGACAGAGTTGTGAAAGACACTGACGAGGTATCAACCGTGACCATCTATTATACTCCTGCTGAGATTCAAATGCCGATCAATGCAATTCCCGTGGCGAGTGTTGCACAAGAAAGGCCCAGTCCTGTCAATATCTCGGTGCCAGGACCAATTCCGTTCACATCCACGAAGGCTATCCCATGGCACTATGGGGCAGATGTATATTACGAAGGTAAAAAGCAGGAAGTTGAGTCGTCAGTCAGCCCAAATATTGATAATGTAGGGGGTGTAGGGGGCTTTACAAGAAGCGGAAGGTTGTTCGCTCCCCAAACCTTGAGAAGTGATAAAGAGGCAGAAGCTGCAGCAAAGGCTAAGGGTAAACAGGTGGTTGAAAATGCGCCTATACCTGAAGCAGAGACAAAGATTACTTTTGATAAGGAGATGGAAGAATTCATGAAGATAATCAAGAAAAGCAATTATAAGATTGTGGACCAACTGAATCAGACCCCTTCAAAGATTTCAATCTTGTCACTATTAATGTGCTCTAATGCGCACCGGCAGGCGTTGTTGAAAGTATTGAAGAGTGCATACGTGCCACAGGAAATTACTGTTAATCAGCTCGAGGGCGTAATCTCCAATGTTAATGTTAGCCATGGCTTGGGCTTTACAAGTAGAGATTTGACTGTTGAAGGAAGAAACCACAATAAGGCTTTGCATATCACGATGGAGTGTAAGGGCGCAGTGTTATCTCATGTACTGGTAGACACTGGTTCATCACTTAATGTCTTGCCCAAGAAGGCGTTAATGAAGCTAGAAGTTGATGGTTTGATCTTAAGGCCTAGTGAATTAGTGGTCAGAGCATTCGATGGGACTAGACGATCTCTGTTTGGTGAGGTGGAATTGCCCGTACAAATTGGACCGCAGGTATTCAAATCCACGTTCCATGTAATGGACATACAACCTGCATATAGCTGCTTATTGGGACGCCCTTGGATTCACAGAGTCGGGGCTGTTACTTCTACTTTACATCAAAAGCTGAAGTATGAGTTTGAAGGGCAGGTTGTGACAGTGTGCGGGGAAGAAGACATCTTTATGAGTCACTTGTCCACGTTCAAGTACATTGAAATGGATGGGGAAATTCATGAGATGCTGTGCCAATCATTTGAAGCGGTCAATATTGATGATGCGTCTGAATCTTCTTCTGTACCAGTTGGGGCTGGTACCTCCATTTCATCTTACAAACAAGTTGTCGAAGTCGTCAGGGCAGGCAACGCCCAAGGTTGGGGCAGGTTGATAGAGACCCCAATGAAGGAAGACAAATTTGGTATTGGTTATCATCCCTCTACAACTTCAGATGCGGGGAGCAGTGGACCCATTACTTTTAATAGTGGGGGAATTATCTACACGGACCAGTCTTGTGCAGCTACAGAGGATAGTGTTGACAGTGATTGTGACCTGGACAACTGGGTACGCCCTCATGTTCCGGGACAACAAGTGCAGAACTGGTCCGTTGAAGAAGTCATCCGGGTTACTCTTCGGACAGAGTAATTTTTCTTTGTTTTTCTAACCATAATGCATGTCAAAATCTTACGCTCTGCCCAAGGCGTATAGATTCATTTGTAGGGCCACCCTGGTTGCATTTGCAATTTTTAATCATTAATAAAGGACGTTTTGCAATCAAATTTTGTTCTCTGTCTTTCAGTTTTTATTTTTGCACAAAAATAATAAAATGGCAATGTTTCATTTTCTTTTGTTTTGCTTAAAAATAAATTCTAAAATAAGGCATGAACCCGTTCATGCAGACTTGATCCTCCGGATACCACTGATAACAATTTTGATATGGCTATGTATGACTTTGACAATCCGATTTATCAAGCCGAAGAAGGGGATGAGCAAGATTGTGAACTCCCTGAAGAACTGGCCAGATTGTTGAAACAAGAGGAAAGGGTCATCCAGCCTCATCAGGAGACTGTAGAAATCATCAATATTGGTACCAAGTGTAATACCCCAAAATTTGCTCTCCCTCTTTGTCATCATAGCATGGCATTATCATCTATCATATCATATCCACCTCATTAACATTACATTGCATTTAACATAGAAAAATGAAGCATAGCATCCTTCTTACCATCAGGGCATGTGATCAGGTGGAAGGTGGACAATCAAGGAATCATTCAAAGCACAAAAAGGTCAATCAAGTTTCCTCAGGGCAAGCCAAGAGGCCTTTCATGTCTCATACTATCTCAATGGAACATCCACAACCTCAAGAATGAGAGAATCAATGGGAGATTGAAGCACTACATCTTTCACTATGCAAGAGGTTCAAAAAATGAAGAAAGACCCTCAAAAGAGATAACTCATTGATCCAAAATCATCCTCAAATGGCATATATCATCATCTTTTAATAGGATACATAACATACTCTGAGGAATTGGAAATTGAAGACTGCACATTTTTCTCCTAGGAGGTGGGCACCAAAACTAGGGTTTCCCATTAAATCAGGGAATCTTTGATTTTTTGAACAAAACTTGATGTCATGGTATTCTACATGTTCTTAAGTGTATGTGTATGGAAAATCGCCTCTCAATTGGTTTTGGAAGTGTTTCAATTGGAAGAAAGATCAGAAATCAGGAAAATTGGGGCCAAGTCAAATAATCAGAGGAAAAAGTCAACTCTTGACTTTTTGAGCCCAAAATCATGAAATTCATGTTATATATGTCCAATGTACAAAATTTAGTCAAGAAACTCCAAAGGAATCATGAAAAAATCAAGAGGTGGAAAGTTGCCATTTTTGGAAGAGGAAGGGTTACTAAAAATAGCAAGTTTTGGCCATTTTGCATCAGAGTTTGAACCAAGGCCATTTAAAATTGAAGCACCAAATGAAAATTCCACTCGGCCACAAAAAAAGATCTTGTTTTAAGCTTCAAATCCATGTGTAGAACATCTCCATTGGATAAAAATTGAGTGAGATATGATTGATCAAAGTTAGAGGAAAGTAGGTCAAAAACCAGGTCATGACCAAGTCTTGCCAAGCTCGCGCGCAGTCATTTTCTCAAACAGTTGGTGAGCCAAATGTCCACTCATTTTTCTCATAATTAAAGGCCTCAAATGGAAAAGTTTTCAACATGAAAGTTGTTCATTGCAATGTCATTTTCAATATTCATGTTGGACAAAATTCCATTTGATCAATTTATGAGGGATAAATTTTGGTCTCAAGTTAGGATGATTGTGCTGAAATTTCGTGTGCCAAGTTGCCTTGCCAGCCAACCTCTTGCCATGCTCACCAACCAGTTTTGAACCATTGTGTTCATAGCTATTTTTAGGTGTGTTTGAGGCCTCAATTCAATACAATTCTCACACCAATGTTGTTCTCTGGTGCACCATCTTTCCAATGCCCTCAATGCCTCATTAAATCATTCACTAACAAGAGAGAAAATCATCTTCAAACAATCACTGTTGCATTGGTTCCAAACTGTCACATAAAACCAGAAAAAGAAATAAAGGTTGTTGTTATTGTACCAGCTTGCTCATGTATTGCTCACTCTCCAACCTTTGCTTCATTTAACCAAACACTTTTCATGAACAACACCTCACGTGCCTCACTATACATGGAAATGGAAAGGGAAAGCTTGTTGAACAAGTTTCTGTGGCAGCAGTAGATGTGAGCTTGCTTTATTCAATTGAACCTCACCATAACACATTGTGAACCGCCATCACCATAACTCAGCCTCAATAACTCGCCCCTAACTAACTTGACTCAGTTAGTTAGGGTGCACTCAGTCTAACCACTGTGACTCATCTAACTCAACTCATTAAACCTTAGTTAGCTCACACTATAAAAGAAAATCTAACTCACAAATCTCAGGGAGCTTCATTCTTCTCATTTCACTGCCAAATACTCTCTAATTTTCTCTCTGATTCTCCCACTCTTTTTCATCAAATCTCTCCATTGCACGAGTTCATCATTCTCTTCTAATTCCACCTTCAAGTTTCATCTTCAATCATCTCTGAACTTGAAGCAGCTTTGGATTGTTGAAATAAGCACACTGCAGATCCATCTCCATTATCACTCTTCAGAGTTTGAAAGCCTTTATTTGGCCAAGTGAAGCTCAAAAAGGAAGCAAGAATCTCTGGTTTTCTCATTATCTCCAATTTCTCCATACTTTCAGGTTTTATCACTCAACCTTTTTCCATTCGATTCCCCTTAATTTTGACTTGTTTTTGTTAATATAAGCTTGATAGAAGCTCTGCTTACTCCGGCTAGTTGATAGGCCTTCTAAAGGCATAGTTTGAAAAGTTAGGGCATGATTTCATCTCTTCGTTTCTCTATGTGTGTGATTGCTATGTGAAAAATAAGTGTGTATTCATGACCTGCTCAACTTCAGCTTCATTTTGGTATGAATATCGTGCATTTCTGTGGTGATGTGAAAGTTGCAGGTGGTGGTTCTCGCCGGAGAGGGTGACCGGAGGTCCCTCTCCGGCCGGTGATCTCATTTTAGGGTTTTATGTTCAGTTTTAATGTCAGCCGTCTGATTTGTGTAATCCAAGGGTGGAGGAACTGCCAGCGCATTAAAACACACATGCACCTCACGTGCATTATTTCTGATTTCACTTAAACATAGTGTGGTGCAGTGCGTGCTAGTTAATGTGTTCCCTCACATGTGCGCCTTGATCTTGCTTACTTTGACTTGTTTGTTGACCTGACTCAATCCGATGGTTGTTATTGTGTTGACTTGGTTTGACTGAAGTGCATGGTTATTAATGTGTACTGTGCGCTTAATGGACCTAGACTATTTTTCTATTCACACCTCCTCTTTTTTAAAGCCCAATAATGTTGAACTGAAATTTACTATGTCTGCACCCCACACTTGCTTTTCATTTCATTTTAATTTTTCTATTTTTCTACACGTTTGCTTTTTAATTTTTAAAAATACTAAATAGTATCATAAAATTCCACAAAAATTCATGAGTATCATTAAAACATTTAGAAAATTTTTGGTGATTTTATTTTCTGATTTTATGACATTTTTACCCCTGTTCCATAATTTTCTTTGAATTTCTTTGGTGTGCATTCTTAATGTGGTACATGATCTTGTTTAATTTTGTTCTTGATCATTAAAAATTGTTTTGATGCTCTTCTTTTTGCATTGAGTCATTAGAATCTTGAGGTATGTTAATTGATTTTTATTTGATTTTTTAGGTCATTTTATGGCATGTTTGGTGTTCACTTTTGTGCTACTTTGTATGATATGTCTATTTGACCTAAGTGCATTGTTTGACATCATTTTGCCTTGGTTCCTTGCATGCTACTTTGATATGTGATTCATCTCTGATTAGTGAACTTCAATACCATGTTTTCATAATTTTCATGAGGCCATTTGATTTTTGTTTGATGCATTTCATTTAAAGCATTATAACATGTCATATCATTGTAATCTTTTGTGCATGTTTACATGTTTTCTTTTGTGTATACTTGCATGATCATTTGCCTATTTGGTGAGCTACACTCTTGACATTATAGGACATTTGATACATATCATATGTCATCTTTGCTTGTTGATTATCATTTGAACCTTGTGCACCTTTAACATGTTGTGTTTGCACTTTCCTTTGTTTGGAACTTCCATTTCAATTCAACTTCTTCTATCATTTCTTAAATGTTTTGATGTGTCATGCATGAATACTTGTGAGATGTTTGTGAATCATTTTTCATTTTATTTCAATTCTGATCCATGGATTACATGTTCCATTTATACACATTTCTTCTTTTCTCTTTCATCTTTCATTCTCCCTTTTCTTATGATATCATGTTCTAATGTCATGGAGGATGTTTGTTGCCTATCCATTTGAGTTTGATTGATAATAACCATTTGTTTCCATATGATGTACATTCTGGTTATGGCTCTAGGATTTGGTTTCTCATTTAATTCTTTTGAGTTTTATGATGCATTACATGTTCTTTTACTTCTTATACTTCTTATACATGTTTACTAACCATGTAGGGGCTTTGGTAAGTTTCAATTGAGTGTGGATAAGGAATCCACATTCAACTTCTATCCTTTCTCTTTTACAATTCCATCTTGTGTTTTGTTAAGCACTTATGTGCTTTTTTCTTAATAACTCATCACTTTCCCTTTGTGAATTACAATTCATCTTCTACTTTAGAAGTGAATTGTTTAATTCATCCTTTCTTTAGACTTTAGGTTGAAACCTCACAAACCATTAGGATCACTCCCTTTAATCTTCAATTAGGATTGAGTCTTAGTCCACATAGGTTTTACCTTTTCTCCTCTCTTGAGTCTCTCTCCTCATCTCTCAAAGAAAATCCAAAACATCTAATAAAGGTAAGCATTTATTGCATTTAGGCCTTTCATATAAAGAAAAGATTATAAAGGGGTTTTCTCTTATAATCTTAGAATGTATAGCATTATAGCCCATCTTGGGTCAATGTGTTAAACATTCGATCTGGTATGAGGGACTTGAATGCAATACTTGTTGAAGGTACAAATAAAAAACACTTCTTCATTTCTTAATTAACAAAAACACTTAATAAACACAAGTATGCTAGTGTGTTTGAACCTTGACAATTGGAACTAAGTGTGGGGGTCTTCTTCACCCTTAGTGTGCTTTCTTACTCATTCCATCTTGGAATGTGAGAATGTACACATTCCAATGACTAAGATTCAGATACACTATCATATGCAAACAAATGAAAAAACTCTTAAAAGACAAAAACAAACAATAACGTCTTTCCTTCGGGAATTCTTTTCTCACCTCACTCACTCTCAGCGTACGAACGTGCTTCTACTCGTTCTCTTGCAAGATGGTAACGCACTCGGACCAGCGAGCCTGCAACACCTGAGCTAGAACGAAAGCCGTTCTCTAAAAAACACAAACAACTTTCCCTTAGGTGAGGGGAACTACGTCGCTCTGATTCTCATGCTCCCGATGAGATACGTAGGCAGTGGGGTAGGGCCCATGCGAGCACTTCTTTTATTTTCCCTACATTTGTTTCTTCGTTTCTTTCCGTTCTCGTTCCTTTTCCTTTCCAGTAGCAGCGGAGCTCCAGTTTTCTTCACCCTTTGATCGAAACAAGCAAGCGTGGATCCCATCGGGTACGATGGACGCGAGGGGGTGCTAATACCTTCCTCTCGCGTAACCGACTCCCGAACCCATTTCTTTTGGTCGTAAGACCATGCTCTTTCCTTTCCTTCAGGTTTATGCGGTGTTTCCTTTCCCTCTCTTGGGATAAATACACATTGCTGGCGACTCTGTTTGGTGCCACTTTCGCGTTTGTACTAGGATGAAAATCCCGGGAGCGAAAATGTCTACCCCTGGTTGAAGTGTTTTGAGAATTAATTTGGTATTTGTTTAAGGTGTTTTGCTAATTGTTTGATTGCTCTTTGTTTGAGGTCTTCTTTTATACTTGGATGAAAATCCCGGGAGCGACACCAAGGATGCCAAGAAAGAGATCAAGATTGGTGCCAGCTTGCAAGAAGATGTGAAGAAAACTTTGACTGAAATGTTGCGCGAGTATGTTGACATCTTCGCCTGGTCGTATCAAGACATGCCGGGGTTGGATACGGATATTGTTGTGCACAGGCTGCCATTGAGAGAAGAATGTCCGCCAGTCAAGCAGAAACTTCGTCGGACTCACCCCGACATGGCTTTAAAGATTAAGGAGGAAGTCCAAAAGCAGTGGGATGCTGGGTTTCTTGCTGTGACTAAATATCCTCCGTGGGTAGCCAACATCGTGCCAGTACCGAAGAAAGATGGAAAAGTGAGAATGTGTGTGGATTATCGAGATCTTAATAAAGCTAGCCCGAAAGATGATTTTCCACTACCTCATATTGATGTGCTGGTTGATAATACAGCTCAGTTTTCAGTGTTCTCTTTTATGGACGGTTTCTCTGGGTACAACCAGATCAAGATGGCACCTGAAAATATGGAGAAGACCACGTTCATTACTCCGTGGGGTACATATTGCTATAAAGTAATGCCTTTTGGGTTGAAAAATGCAGGGGCAACGTACCAGCGGGCGATGGTAACATTGTTTCATGACTTGATTCATAAGGAGATCGAATGTTATGTAGATGATATGATTGCCAAGTCGAGAACAGAAGAGGAACATCTGATTAACCTGAAAAAGCTGTTTGAAAGGTTGAGAAAGTTCCGTCTGAGATTAAATCCAAACAAATGTACTTTCGGTGTGCGATCTGGAAAGTTGTTGGGTTTCATTGTGAGCGAAAGAGGAATTGAGGTTGATCCTGCCAAGGTGAAAGCAATACAAGAAATGCCTGAAGCGAGAATAGAAAAAGAGGTTCGTGGTTTCTTGGGTAGATTGAACTACATTGCAAGGTTCATATCTCACCTAACAGCCACGTGTGAACCAATATTTAAATTGTTAAGGAAAGATCAAATGGTCAGGTGGAATGACGATTGCCAAGTGGCATTCGATAAGATAAAAGAATATTTGCAGGAACCTCCAATTCTAATGCCTCCAGTTGAAGGGAGACCGCTGATAATGTATCTGACAGTACTTGAAGGTTCCATGGGTTGTGTTCTCGGTCAACATGACGAGACAGGTAGGAAGGAGCATGCTATCTACTACCTGAGCAAAAAGTTCAACGATTGTGAGTCCCGGTACTCAATGCTTGAAAAGACATGTTGTGCACTTGCATGGGCCGCTAGGCGATTGAGGCAATATATGGTCAGGCACACAACCTTGTTGATTTCAAAAATGGATCCTATCAAGTACATTTTCGAGAAACCAGCACTGACAGGCAGAGTTGCACGATGGAAAATGGTTTTGACAGAGTATGATATCCAGTATACTTCCCAAAAGGCCATCAAAGGAAGTATCTTGTCCGACTATCTTGTGTAACTGCCGATTGATGATTACCAACCCATGAAATTTGACTTCCCTGATGAGGACATCATGTTTCTCAAAGCTAAAGACTGCGAGGAACCACTCCCGGAGGAAGGGCCAGACCCTGAATCCAAATGGAGTCTGATGTTTGATGGGGCTGTCAATATGAATGGGTGCGGAGTTGGAGTAGTTCTTATCACGCCGGAAGGTGTTCATATGCCTTTCACTGCCTGAATAACTTTCGGATGCACCAACAATGAAGCAGAGTACGAAGCTTGTATAATGGGGATCGAGGAGGCGATTAATCTACGGATTAAAACCCTTGATATATTCGGTGATTCAGCTTTGGTAATCAATCAAGTGAAAGGGAGTTGGTACACGCACCAAGCAAATCTAGTGCCGTATAGAGAGTATACAAGGAGATTGCTGACATTTTTCACAACAGTGAAACTGTACCATATTTCTCGAGATGAGAATAGGTTCGTTGATGCCTTGGCCACTTTGTCTTCCATGATCAAAGTGCAAGGATGGAACCATGTACCTAAGATTGAAGTATCCCGCCTTGACAGACCTGCATTTGTGTTTGCGGTCGACGCAACGTCCGATGACAAGCCTTGGTACCATGATATTAAATGCTTCTTGAGCAATCAAGAGTACCCGCCCGGGGCATCGTCCAAAGACAGGAAGACGTTGAGAAGGCTAGCTGGTAGTTTCTTCTTGAACAAAGATGGCGTGCTGTATAAGAGAAACTTTGACACGGTCCTGCTTAGATGTGTGGATAGACACGAAGCAGACCTGTTGATGATTGAAGTGCACGAAGGCTCTTTCGGCACCCATGCCGGAGGGCATGCAATGGCCAAAAAGTTGTTAAGATCGGGATATTATTGGTTGACTATGGAGTCAGATTGTTGCAAATATGCCCGCAAATGCCATAAATGCCAGATCTATGCAGACAAAGTGCATGTGCCTCCAAATCCGTTGAGTATTATGTCGTCGCCTTGGCCGTTTGCCATGTGGGGCATTGATATGATCGGAAAGATTGAGCCTACAGCTTCTAACGGTCATCGTTTCATCTTGGTGGCGATTGATTACTTCACCAAATGGGTTGAAGCTGCATCCTATGCCAATGTTACAAAACAAGTGGTAGCTCGTTTCTTAAAACGGGATATCATTTGCCGATATGGAGTTCCCGAAAGAATCATTACTGATAATGGTTCTAATTTGAATAATAAGATGATGGCTGAGTTATGCCGGGACTTCAAAATCGAACATCACAATTCTTCTCCGTACCGCCCAAAGATGAATGGCGCGGTCGAAGCGGCCAACAAAAATATCAAGAAGATTGTGCAGAAGATGGTTGTCACGTACAAAGATTGGCATGAGATGTTACCATTGGCTTTGCATGGGTATCGAACGTCGGTACGCACGTCCACTGGGGCAACCCCATTCTCACTTGTATATGGTATGGAAGCAGTGCTACCGGTTGAAGTGGAGATTCCGTCCCTCAGAGTCATGATGGATGTTAAGCTAGATGAGGCTGAATGGGTACGAGCCAGATTTGATCAGCTGAGCCTTATTGAGGAAAAGCGATTGGCGGCTGTATGTCATGGGCAATTATACCAGCGCAGAATCAAGCAGGCATTTGACCAAAAGGTGCGTCCTCGGGTTTACAAAGTCGGAGATGTGGTGCTCAAAAGGATCCTTCCTCCTAACTATGAAGGTCCATTCGTGGTTAAAAAGGTCTTCTCGGGCGGAGCCTTATTGCTTACAACCATGGATGGCGAAGACTTTTCATCCCCTGTCAACTCGGACGTAGTCAAAAAATACTTCGCATGAATAGACCCGCTGGATAATAAAAATAAAAATAAATCCAGGCAAAAAAAGGGCATCCCGGCGAACCAAAAACAGAATAAGGTTCGGGCAAAAATTAGGGATATAATTGAAAAATTGTACACCCGGTAAGTTGAAAACCCGAAAGGGCAACTTAGGCAAAAAGGGGTATCCTGGTGGATCGAAAACCTGAAAGGGCGGTCCACGCAAAAGAGGGATTTAAGCGAATGACAACGGTCTGAGTTATCTGTACCCCGTTACCGTTTGAACAACTGACATTCTGAAAGATAGGAATCGGTATGATCATTCCTCAGAAGGCAAGGTCGGGGAGTTTTGAAGACATACTGGTCATAACAGAATGGAAACTCAGTGGAATGCCGTTTTCACATTGCCGTTAGGATAGTTTCTTTTCTCAATTTTCAGCGATCACCTCTTTCCAGGGATTGCTTCCTGATGTAATTGCCTATTCTGGGCTCTCAGTCAATAAATTGAATTTCAATAAAAAGCTTTCTATTTTTTTTTTATTGCTTTGTCTGCAAAAACGTCCTAATTTTTGATAAAACATTGCATTTGAAAACATGGCGGCCTTGCAATAACATGCGCAGAAAAAACATTTGAAATTACTTTGAATGTTGAATACTCCCGGATGGTGGATTCTAGCCACGCAATATTCGGGGCATGTGTGCATATTCTTTTGTTGCAGGTAGTAGGTACAGACGATTTTAAGCACAAGACGAGTAATCATTTACCCCACGCAAAAGACTGGGGCAATCACGGGTAAGGAGGTCGGCGTTCATCGCTCGGTCGACGATCGTTCATAACGGTTCGATATCAGTGAATTAAGTTCAACTGGGTACCGTTGTATCTTATTAAGTCAATTCTCTCATACAGTACTTCCAACAGCTACAAGCTTTTCTGTGTCGATAACGGTCACAAATTCCCCAAAAGAGTGGTCTCGCCGATACCGAAGCTGATGGTCATTATCCCCAGCGAAGTTGCAGGAGTTTGAAGAGGCTAAATCTTCTGTAAAATCCTCTTATGACATCCTCTTCGGGGACAAATTGTTGGTTTGCCCAAGCATGGGGCATGTTTGTTTCCCCAGCATGAAGTGTTGATCATCCCCAGTAGAGTTTGAGGACAGTTGGTCTTCTGTAAAATCCTCTCAAAAGGCATTCCCCAGCACGAGACGCTTTAAAGCAGTTTTCTCCAGCAGAGTTTGTTATAAACTCGTCATCCCCAACGGAATTGTCTAAGGGAAAGCTCGCCTAACATGGGGCATTGTGGTACTTATCCTAAGCTCGACAGTCATATTCCTCAGCAGACTACCGTGGATTTGCTTTGGGTTTCCCCAGTAGATCTCTAAGGACTCTTTCCCAATAAGTTGTAGTGGAATGGTATAACCAGGATTTGTATGTCCCCGGCAGAGTAACCCTGATTCCCCGGCAAGATCGTATCTCTGGTCATTGTATTCCCCACAGAGTTCAGTGTTGAGTCCTATCAACAATAATCCCCAGCTAAGTTGTTGTTCTTCTCCCCACTAGAGGCCTATTGATCAACAAAATCTATTTCGCGGCAGAGTGATGATATATTTCCTCCCCAGCCAGGTTATCAGGTTGGTTCTCCCCGCAAAAGATCTCGGGTTTGATAGATCCTCATGCAGAGTTTTAATGACCTTTTTAGCAAGATGTCATGCAAAGAAATGCTCATCCCCAGTGGAGTTGTTGTGACCAGAATCCACCCCAAGCAGATGAAGTGATTCCTGGAAGAATCATCGTTTCCTCATATTTCCGAAGTCTAATATATTTTTGGCAAGAATGATAATTCGAAGCAGACGGATTGTTCATTCATTCTCCGATAATTCGAAGCAGACGGATTGTTCATTCATTCTCCGGCGGAGACATTATCCTTTCAGGAGTCTTTAAAGTCAAATCATTGATAATGGTTCCTCAGCAGAGTTGGCAGAAATGTCTGACGCAGATGCAAAGAGTAGTTCAATTTTGAAATTTTAAAAGTCCAACAGTGGATTGGCGAAAGGTCCATCTAAGGGTGGAAAATTAAGTCCAACAGTGTATTGGCGAAAGGTCCATCTAAGGGTGGCAAATTAAGTCCAACAGTGGATTGGCGAAAGGTCCATCTAAGGGTGGCAAATTCTAAAAGTCCAACAGCGGATTGGCAAAAGTCCATCTAAGGGTGGCAAAGCAGCCAAAAGTCGAACAGCGGATTGGCAAAAGTCCGTCTTCGGGTGGCAAAAGTCCAACAGTGGATTGGCAAAAGTCTGTCTTCGGGTGGCAAAAGTCCAACAGTGGATTGGCAAAAGTCCGTCTTCGGGTGGCAAAAGTCCAACAGTGGATTGGCAAAAGTCTGTCTTCGGGTGGCACGAGGCTGCAAAGTCCACCAGTAGCGTGGCAGGCCAGTAGTCATCTGGCATTGTACAAAAGACATTATTAAAGTCTACCAGTGGCGTGGCAGGCCAGTAGTCGTCTGGAGTTGCATAAAAGACATTGTTACAGTCCACCAGTAGTGTGGCGAGCCAGCAGTCGTCTGGTGTCGTTCAAAAGACAGATTTCTCCGACAATGTTTCATTGAAGATTCAATCCAGCAATGTCGGGGGGTTTCTTCTTCATCATCCAGAGCAAATTTTTGGTTATATTTGGTATTCAATCACTATATACCTTGAAAGTCCGAAAGCAATTGCTTTCAGGCATTCAGGTCTACAGCGCTTGAATAGGGGCAACTGTAATACCCCAAAATTTTCTCTCCCTCTTTGTCATCATAGCATGGCATTATCATTTATCATATCATATCCACCTCATTAACATTACATTGCATTTAACATAGAAAAATGAAGCATAGCATCCTTCTTACCATCAGGGCATGTGATCAGGTGGAAGGTGGACAATCAAGGGATCATTCAAAGCACAAAAAGGTCAATCAAGTTTCCTCAAGGCAAGCCAAGAGGTCTTTCATGTCTTATACTATCTCAAGGGATCATCCACAACCTCAAGAATGAGAGATTCAATGGGAGATTGAAGCACTACATCTTTCATTATGCAAGAGGCTCAGAAACTGAAGGAAAACCCTCAAAAGAGATAGCTCATTGATCCAAAATCATCCTCAAATGGTATATCTCACCATCCTTTAAGAGGATACACAACATACTCTGAGGAATTTGAAATTGAAGACTGCACATTTTTCTCCTAGGAGGTGGGCACCAAAACTAGGGTTTCACATTAAATCAGGGAATCTTTGATTTCTTGGAAAAAATTTGATGTCATGGTGTTCTACATGTTCTTAAGTGTATGTGTATGGAAAATTGCCTCTCAATTGGTTTTAGAAGTGGTTCAATTGGAAGAAAGATCAAAAATCAAGAAAATTGGGGCCAAGTCAAATAATCAGAGGAAAAAGTCAACTCTTGACTTTTTGAGGCCAAATCCATAAAATTCATGTTATATGTGTCCAATGTACAAAATTTGGTCAAGAAACTCCAAAAGAATCATGAAAAAATCAAGAGGTGGAAAGTTGCCATTTTTGGAAGAAGAAGGGTTACTAAAAATAGCAAGTTTTGGCCATTTTGCATCAGAGTTTGAACCAAGGCCATTTAAAATTGAAGCACCAAATGAAAATTCCACTCGGCCACAACAAAAGATCTTGTTTTAAGCTTCACATCCATATGTGGAACATCTCTATTGGATAAAAATTGAGTGAGATATGATTGATCAAAGTTTGAGCAAAGTAGGTTCAAAACTAGGTCATGACCAAGATTTTCAGGGCACGCGCGCAGTCATTTTCTCAAACAGTTGGTAAGCCAAATGTCCACCCATTTTTCATCAAGATAAAAGCCTCAAATGGAAAAGTTTTCAACATCAAAGTTGTTCTTTGTAGTGTCATCTTTAATATTGATGTTGAGAAAATTTTGAATTGATCAAGTTATGAGTGAGTTATAGTGGTCTCAAGATAGGTTGATTAGGCTGAACTTCCATGCATGTCACTTGCCATGCCATGACTTGCTTCGCACGCATATGTACCAGTTCTTTGTCCATCTGTTTGTGGTCATTTTTAGGCATGTTGGAGGCACCCTTTCACTTCAATTTTCAAACCAATATTGTTCCCCAATGTACCTTCTTTCCAATGAACCCATAAACTCCCTAATGCAGTCATTGAGTAGAGAGAAAAACCTCCATAAACCACCCTATGTTGACACTGGTACATTGATAGCATGTTGCACAATTTGGTTCACTCATACTACAAACACTTCCACACTTTGTTTCCACATTTGGTCAAGCACATCACTTACACAATGTTTAGTATCACGTGCCATGCATGGGAATAGAAAGAACAAACTTGCTTAGCAAGTTTCTGATGCATCAGCTTTTGCTACATAAACCGTGTCAACTCTCTTTCTCATTACTCCCACCATAACTGTCATGAGCCAGCTGCATCCTACCATGGCTCTCCCTAACTAACTTGACTCAGTTAGTTAGGGATGACTCATTTAACTCAATGCCAACTCACATAACTCACTCATTTTGACCACAGTTGAGCTCAATTAACCACACATATAAATTCACCTTTCACTCACAAATTGGAAGTTGAGTTTTCATTCTCACTTTTTCTCTCAAAACACTTCAGAAAACTCTCTCATTCTCTCCACAATCTCTGAATTTTTCTCTCTCTCTGTACACGAACTTCATCATCCTCTATCACATTTCATCTTCACCCTCATCAATGTGCTATTTCTGATCAAAAACTAGGGAGAAGAAGTTGAATTCATCAATTGTATTGTGGTCCAGTTGAGTTTGCATTGTGATTTTCTTCAAGATCTCAGGTTTCAACTGCATTTATTTTGCACGAATCAAGCTCAAGCTCAAGGGTGGATCTCTTGTTTTCTTTTGCTTCAAGATTCTGCAAACTTCAGGTTTCAATTACTACAACGCTGTTGCCTGGTTTTAGCTTGTTCTTATATGTTTAAAGCTTATTAGAAGCTGTGTGCGTTCTGTTTAGTTGATATGCTCATTAGGAGTTTAGGTGTGATTTTAGGGCAAAATGTATGGACTCGGTTTGTTATGTATGTGCATGATCTGTGATAATTAATTGCATATTTGTGATGTGCTGGAGCTTAGCTTTCGATTGGTGTATTGTTTGTGGAATTCTGGGAATTTTTAAAGTTACAGACGGTGGCTGTTGGCCGGAGAGGGTGACCGGAGGTCCCCTCCGGCCGGTGACTGTTAGGACTAGGGTTTTTTCATGTTTTAATCCTGTCCGTCCATTTTTCATGATCGTGTGGTCTATAGCGCGACAGCACATTAAAATTCACGTGCTACTCATGTGCCTTGTTTCTGAATTGGACTTAGCCAGAATGCTATCCACACCTCCTTGTTTTAAAGCCCAATCATTCTGAACTGTTGAATTACTACGCCTGCACCCCCATCCACATTGCATTTCATTTTTATTTTCATTTTTTTTACTTGTTTCATAATTGCATTTGAAAAATACCAAAATATCATTAAAAATTCCATGAAAATTCATGTTGCATCTTGACATATTAAAGTAATTTTTCATCATTTTTAATTACAATTTTGTGAATATTTGCATGTTAATTCATAATTTTCCTTTATTGCTCTTGGAAATAGTTTCTATTTTCATACCTTTACTTCAAACTTTTATTTCTCCTAAACCATTAAACATTTTTAGTTCATTCTTGTTGCATTCATTTCATATCACATTAAAATTCATAAAAAACTTTTGTTTACATTTTTTTTACATTTTTCTCATTATACTTTGACTTCACTCTTTTGCATGATTAACTTTGGTTCTCCACTCTCTTTGACCCCTGATCTAAATGCTTAATTTAGTGGATCTTTGAGTGAAATTTTGTGACATGTTTTGATTTTGTTTGTAGAGTATCTTGACCAAGTTTCATAATTTTTGGATTTAGTTAGCTATTTTTAGTTGAATTGTTCTTTAAGGTACCTCTAATTGAGCTCTAATTGCATGAACCTAACTTTGATTGATGAAAGGCACTTGTGCCATTGTTTGAGGTTTTTTTTTAGGTTATTTTAGATACCCTAAGACTTACATGAATCACATTTGGTCAGTGGTGCATCATTTGGCCATGTCTTGATTACTCATCTAAAGTTGAACATCTTATGTGAATAGTTTGACCTAAATGACTTGTGTTTGCATTTATATTCCACCATTCATGCTTGTATGCTCATTCAGGCATGACCAATTACATCTTGAACATGTTAATATACTGACTTCATTCATTTTCAACTCATTCCATAAATGTATGATCATTTCATCTCATGTAGGTGACTTAAATGAATTCAAAACATGAAAACTCCTTCACTTCATCTCTTCTTCATTCACTCACCAATGATTGTTTGCTTTTGTAATGGACTTAAGTAATTTGTAATTGACATTTATAGAAGACATGTTTGAATTCTGGAACTTGATTTAACTTGATTTGCTTGGCCATTTTAACATCATCTTTCTTACTTCTTCATCTTCTTTCTTCTTCCACAAGTAAAGGTGGTTACTTAGAACTTACCCTCACTTCTTTTACCCAATTTAGATGCACTACTATTAGGAGTCAATTAGGACCTTTAGCTACTGCCCCTAAGTGGTTTGAGCCTTTAATTGTTGATTCTTCTTTGGTTGTGTGCTTACTTGCTTATCATTTGTTCATATGTGATATTTCTAACATTTTAGGTACAAATGGTAAGTAAATTGGATGTGGATATGCTTCCACATCCTACCTTCTTCCCTTAACTCCTTTAATGCTTTCAAAGTGTGGTTGTGAAGCATATGATGCCACCATTTGCTTAATTGCACACCATCCCTTCTTAGGTCCTTTCTTAACTTCATTAGGAAGTAAGAAGAATACTAAGCTTTCTTCTCTTCTTCTTCTCATCCTCTCTTATCTTCTCTTCAAGCAAGGAGCACATACAACACTAAGGAGTTTCTTTCTTCTCTTCTAAATCTCACTAACCTTGGGATATCCATGCATGATAACACTAGGTGTGTCTTAGTCTCCCCATTAGATTTTACCTTTTTTTCTCTCTTGAGTCTCTCTTCTCATCTCTTAAAGAAAATCCAAAAACATCCAATAAAGGTAAGCATTTATTGCATTTAGGCCTTTCATATAAAGAAAAGATTATAAAGGGGTTTTCTCTTATAATCTTAGAATGTATAGCATTATAGCCCATCTTGGGTCAATATGTTAAACATTCGATCTTGTATGAGGGACCTAAATGCAATACTTGTTGAAGGTGCAAATAATAAAAAACACCTCTTCATTTCATAATCAACAAAACACTTAATAAACACAAGTATGCTAGTGTGGTTGAACCTTGACAATTGGAACTAAGTGTGGGGGTCTTCTTCACACTTAGTGTATTTTCTTACTCATTCCATCTTGGAATGTGAGAATGTACACATTCCAATGACTAAGATTCAGATACACTGTCATATGCAAATAAATGGAAAAAACTTCTAAAAGACAAAAACAAACAATTACGTCTTTCCTTCGGGAATTCTTTTCTCATCTCACTCACTCTCAACGTATGAACGTGCTCCTACTCGTTCTCTTGCAAGATGGTAACGCACTCGGACCAGCGAACCTGCAACACCTGAGTTAGAACGTTAGCCGTTCCTTAAAAAACACAAACAATCCATCCCTAGTGAGGGGAACTACGTCGCTCTGATTCTCATGCTCCCGATGAGATACGTAGGCAGTGGGGTAGGGCCTATGCGAGCACTTCTTTTATTTTCCCTACATTTGTTTCTCTTTCTCTCTCCTTTCCTTGTTCATTCCATTAGCAGTTCCTTTCCAGTATTCTTTTCTATCACCCTTTGATCGAGACAAGCAAGCGTGGATCCCATCGGGTACGATGGACGCGAGGGGGTGCTAATACCTTCCTCTCGCGTAACCGACTCCCTTACCCTTTCTCTTGGTCGCAAGACCATGCTCTATCCTTTCCTTCAGGTTTATGCAGTGTTTCCTTTCCCTCTCGTGGGATAAATACACATTGCTGGCGACTCTGTTTGGTGCCACTTTCGCGTTTGTACTAGGATGAAAATCCCGGGAGCAAAAATGTCTACCCCTGGTTGAAGTGTTTTGAGAATTAATTTGGTATTTGTTTAAGGTGTTTTGCTAATTGTTTGATTGCTCTTTGTTTGAGGTCTTCTTTTATGCACATCTTTAATCATGTTTGATTACTTGTCTGAGAAGGCACTTGTGCCATCATTTGGAATTGCTTCTTTGACTTCATGAACCATGTTTGAATCATTATAGGTCATTTGATTACAATTATAGGCCATTGGTGTGAGGTTGTTGCATACTTTGTGCATATGTCCTATGCTTGATTTACATGCCTCTGTGTGACTTATCTTCTCACTTCTTCTCATCTGTGCTCATTCATGACTTATGATTGGTTTGTGTATGCCATGCCATATCATCCTTTTGCACTTCATTTGATATATGTTTCTGACCTTGGAGCTTTGCATTCATGTCATATGTTATTCATGTTTCATCTTGCATACTTGAACATGTTTCACTTACATGCTTCCTCTTCCTTCTTCTAATGATTCCTAATGCTTGGATACTAGTTTGCATGCCTCATGTGAAACTTGTATAGCATGTTTAGGCACATGTTTAGGTCATCCAAATTCTGACTTGGATATTATTTGAAGCATTCTTGCATGATCATCTTGCATATCCACTCATTCTTCTTCTACTCCTTCTTTGATGGCTTTCTTGTGTGTTTTGCCACTTGTTTGCATTCTATTTGCTTGATCTTGTTTGGTAAACATTGTGGGTCACCTCTAAGGTGTACATTCTGACTTGGATGAGTTTCATTTGGTTTATAACCATTTCTCTTTGGGTTGTGATTTGTTTGGGGTTTCATTTGTCACATGGTTGCTTATGTCTGTTTTGTACTAACCTTTTATGCAGAGGCAGAGGTAAGTTATTTGAGGGTGTGGATAGTTATCCATGTCCACCCTCACTCTTTCTTTCTCTCCTCTTTTCTTTTCTTTAGGCTTAGGTTGTTGTCACACCTCCCCTTAGGGCCACCTTTGCATGATAACATTAGGATAGAATCCCTTAGTGTTTTTTCTTTTCTTTTGAGTCCCTCTTCTCATCTCTTAACACTTCTAAGATACTTAATAAGGTCAACTTACCTTGCACACAAGCCTTAAACATAGGAAGTGAAGATTGAGGGGTCCCCCTTCTCTCTTCTAGAGTGTTGAGCATACGTCCCATTGGGGACGACCATGCGATGCATTCGTTCCTGTGTCATAGACTTTGGTTTAAGGTTAGTTATGAACTAACTCAAGTCACTTCTGTCTTAAAAAATACAAACAAACTTCAAACCTTTTTGTCCTACGTGATTGTCAAACTAAAGGCTATTTTCAAAAAGGGCACGTTACTTTCCGTCTAAGTCGTAAACAGGCATCGACCCTAACTGCCGGACGCGAACTTAACGTCGCTCATAAAAAACACAAAAAGAACTTGGTCCGAACTACATTGACTCTGAATTTCCCATTGCACAAAGGGAGTACGTAGGCCTAGGGCGACGACGTCCTACCGAGTCTATCTTTGTTTTCCCCTTCCCCGTGTTAGTACAGCCATAGATGTTAGGATAACTCACCCTTAGATTAGACAACAAGCGTGGATCCCATCGAGTACGATGGACGCGTGGGGTGCTAACACCTTCCCCTCGCGTAACCGACTCCTGAACCCAGGTTATGGTTGCGATGACCATTCCTTTCCCTCTTCCTCAGGTTTATACGGTGTTCCCTTTCCCTCTCTTGGGATAAATATACACAGCTGGCGACTCTATGTTCTGCGCCACATTCGCGTTTGTACCTGGATGAAAATCCTGAGAGCGACAGCTGGCGACTCTGCTGGGGATACCTGGTTCCCTAAGCGAGTCTCTCCTAGCGCTTGTTTGTTTTTGCTCTCTTTGGGTGTTTATTGTTTTGCTTTATTTGCTGTATTTTATTTTTACCGCATTTATTGCATTGCATGTTATTATTATCTGCTGTGCTGCACTGTTTTCTGTTTGGCGGGTTAGGAATTCTGAGAGGCAAGCCCAATACCCAGGCTCGAGCATACACTTAGGATTAGCGTGGAAAGTAGTGTGACTTGTGTGGCATTTGGCCAGACGTAGTATACATGAAAACTCCACATCCAGGCGAGGTTTTCTTTGGTAATGTTCTATCCTGCGCATTGGTGCAGATGATTGAATGTAACTTGGAGAACTGTCGACTCTAGCTGCCATTCCCGAGGACTCAGTAACGGCACTCCTCCCGAGATGTGATAATGGCAGACCAGAAATGGCAAACCCATTACACCTGTCGACCCGAGGACCCAATGCTGGGAACTTGCTCTAGGGTTTCCTTTTGGAAAAGAATCAGTGGAAGCACTCCTCGATTGGCGATAGTACTATACCCCGAGGGATGAATGTACTATTGCTTCTCGACCTCAGTGCCGAAACTGAGGACTTGCCATAGGATGTTTTCTTTTGAGGGGAATCAGTTGAGGCCTCCTCGATTGGTGATGATGCCAAACCAGAAATGGTGAACGTATCATCATTTCTCGGCCTGAGAGCCCGTGATATTGAGGATCCTTGGCTTTCTAGTACCCACATGTGATAGGGCAGGGTGTTTACAGGTTTGCAGGTAACCTTGACCTCCAACATACCCGGTTTTCTGGTCAGCAGATTTATCAGTGTGGTACTATGGTTATTTTGGTATTCTGGGTATTTGGGGCAGATCTTTGAGATGGTTCAGTTTGTTCAGAGGAACAGTTGTCCAGTCTGTGTGGCATCCTTGATCCCATGTGTGCATTTGCATCATCATTTTGCATCCCAACATGTTTATGCATTTGCAGTGTTGCATCCTAACTTTGATTCTGGTTTTTGAAGTTAAACTGGAATCAAGGGGTGGATCGCCCTGTGAATTTTTAAACATGTTCATTCGCATTTGCATATTCATGATCATTGTGCATAACAGGTGTTCAAAGCTGGTTATTCTTATTCTGATATGGCTTTCTTCAGAATTGTAGACTTAACTCCTTAGGCCATTCAAGAGTTGATCATGGAGCAAATTCAAGCTGAGTTGAGGGAAATGCGAGGCCAGATGGGGCAGTTTATGGGGAATATGCAAACTCTCATGCAAGACCAGAAGATGCTGAGGGAGGAGGTCAATCAGATGATGACTCAGATGGGTTTGGTCATGGATATTTTGAAAACAGTGTTAAAGAAGGAAAACAGTCATGTGTTCGCTTCCGCGACAGAGGTCCTTACTCCTCCCATCTCTTTGGGATTTGATCTAGGTCGTGGATTGCCTCGTGAATCTCTTCCACAAGCTGAAGTTCCAAAACTTTCCCGACAGCAACCAGGTCTTATCTCCCAAGATAAGCCTAAGAATAAAAAGTGTACACAGAGACCGAAGCAGTCTGAAAGAGTGTTTCATCCGCTCCTTATGCCATATTCTCAGCTATTGCAGCATCTCCTTCAGTTGCAACTGGTACAGAAAAGGACTTTGGCTCCTCTCACTGGTAATCCCCCACCAGGCTACAATGCAAGAGCCCATTGTGATTTCTATTCTGGGGCACCAGGGCATACTGTGGAGAAATGTAGGGCCTTTCAGCACCAAGTCCAGGATTTGATTGATGCAGGGGCAATTGAATTCACGTCGGGCGGCGTGAGCATACAAGGTGATTTTACTCAAATTGTTGCAAAGGAAGTGGAGACTCCTCCCCTCTTTGCAGGATCCACCTCATGTCATGGACTTTCTCCACAACCTTTTGCTGCAGAAGCTCTACGTCAGCAATCTTTGTTTGTGCCTCAGCCAAATGTGGAAAGGGAAGTGCAAGTGCAGATGAGGCGCCCAAATCAGCAGCAGCTTCCAAATCATCAGCAGCAGAGGCAATTTGGACTAAGAAGGCCCAAGAGGATATTTGATCCTATTCCTATTCCTTATAGTTAGTTGTTTGCTCGCTTGCTCAAGAACTCTCTGATTTAAACGAGGAGTACCACGCCGGTACCGTACCCTATTCCTCCGGACTTTGATATGAATGCTAGGTGCGAGTTCCACTCGGGAACGTTTGGGCATACAATTGATAATTGCGATGCATTCCAGCACAAGGTGCAAGACTTGATCGACTCAAAGGTCATCACGCCAGTGGTACCCCTTTGGATTGAAGCTTCTTTATCAGAGCGAGCACTCGAGGCTGTGAAGACATCATCAGAAGCAATAAGTCCAGACGGAGTCAAGTCTCCTCAACAATGGCAATCATCAGTTTCTTTATTGCATGTTCATATGTAGCTTTCATTTATTTGTTTAAACATTGTCTGCATGTAAAAATTTGTTTGTGTTTGAATGTGGATTTTTAATGCAGTGAGTTTGTTTTTCTTGAAGAATTCCATCCGTGTTCACTCATTTTAAATGTTTATATGCACTGCAATACCAACCTTTCTTGACTAGAACTCTTGAGGGAGGATGACGAAATAAGAGCGCATATTTCTAATGGTACGCTTTTGGATAAAACCCTGTTAATGATGTACAGCCATTGTTTCCAATTCACAAACATTGGAGAGATAAGGAGATAGACCTTTGTCAACCTCTTTGAGCCTAGTAGTAGGAGTTCTTTCTGGAAACGAAAAAACCCCCAATCTTAACCTGGGGCAGGGTAGGCGTCAGTTAGTTTGACCAAGTGTTCAACTCTCAGAAGGAGTGTACATCTGAGGATCCATTACCTTCCATTCCACTAGAAAGAGGTTAAGAGGTGTAGAACCACAATGGTTACTCCTCACCAACCGAAGAGTGAAACAGTCACAGCCCTTTCAAACAAGTCAGACAAAACAGTGTTACACGACTTATTCAAAGAAAAAAGAGAAAAAGAAAAAGCCTGCTAAGTCGAAAAACTTGAAAGCAAGTGACTTAGGCAAAAGTTAAGGCATCCCGCTGGACTTCAAAATTGAAAACTCAAAAGAGTCAGTCCAGGCAAAATTAGGGAACAAAAAGCAAAAGAATGAGAAAGCGAAAAGCGAAAAGCATTACAAAAGAAAATCCTCGATAAGAACAAATTTGTGTGATTACAGGCACAAAAGATAAAAAGGGGCGACTGTCTCTCCAAAACTTCCTTAGGTGTCAAACCATTAGTTGTATGGGTCCCTTAAAGATCGTAAACCTTTTGGGAGATGAGCGCTTGTGCCCAATTAACTGAACATAGAACTGGAGAACATCGAGGAGAATGGGTGGGTACAAACAAAATTTTGAGCCATAAATCCTTTTTTCTAAAAAAACCGCAAACCAGGCCACGTTACAACCCTTAAAAGTCCTAATTGAAACAGGGTTTATTCTGAAGGCGTACTTCAACGAGAGGGCGTTCCTGACTCCCATGAGTCGTGCTAATAAAATATTTATGTTGGTATTGCATGTGTGTATTGTTTTCCATTCAAAAATAAACGTTATAACTAGTGACTCGTTCACAGGGTTTTGCGACATATTTTCAATAAACTTCAAGGTTAACATGTTTGTTGCATTAGAATTATCATTCTCATAATAAACTTGTTCTGCTTGCGTACATGTGCCTAAGCATCAAGGAAGCTTACACAGTGAACATCAGTCAAGAAGCTTGATCCTGCCAAGTTGGGATGCTTGAAAATTCTGAAGGACAATCATATCAAGGGGCATGCTGCCAAGAGGCTCAGTGTAGAGTGGGCTCTCCCCAGTAAGTCATGTTAAGATGTAGCCAATCTGGGGAAGTCACGTCGAGAAATCTCTCCGAAATTCAGTTATTCTGGGGCATTCATTCTAAGATCAGGGGCAAAGTCACTTCAAAGCTCATATTGAGGCAGGTCATCCCTAGAGCATGAGAAGTTGTCCTCTCCAGAAGACGGTTAATCAGAAGCACCTCTTCAAGGTTCAAAATACTAAAGCAGAGTATTTTAAGTCATTTTAAGTCCTCTCGAGGCAAATCCCTTCAAAGATCATACAATCTGGGGCAGTTACGTCGAGATCCGATAAATCTCTCCAAGAGTTTGAAGACCGTGGGGCAGTGTGAACGCCCAGTCCTCTGTGAAATCCTCTTGAGATGAGTTCTCCCATTCGACCCTGTGGTTTGGGGTAACTCAGGAAGGAACCGTTGTTCGCTCTTGATGATCAGTATGCAGTGATCAGCAGAAATTTGAAGTACTGAGCATCTCCCTCAGCAAAGAACCAGATGGTATCTTCCCAGCGAGGTGTTAGAAGTGATATTTTTCCCCAAGCAGAGGGTCGTCCTCAAATCGAAAAAGGTTATTTATGAAGATTCCTTATCCCCAACAGTGCAGGTGGATTCCTCATTCTCAGCAGGGTAAGACGATGAAATATGTTCAAGCAGGTTGGAGACAGTGAGAAGTCAGAGTATTCTCTTCCTCAAAAGTCAGATTCGGTATTTCCCCACAAGTCAAAGTCCAATGGTTATTGGCAGTTTCAGCAGTTCAAAGTCCAATCTTCATTGGCATCTCCCCGACAGAGTTTGCAATTCCACTTGCAGTTCCCCTACAGAGTTTACATCACCAGTGGTTATTGATGGTACAGTTGGTTATCTCCCCACGGGAGATCAAATATTGGTGATCCCTTCCTCAGTGAAGTCTGCTTGCTCTACTCTGCGCATTCCCCGGTGGAGTGTCCTCTCATTCTTGCATATAGTAATCATCATTGCGTTGCATCCTCAAAATGCGTAGCATTTCCATTTCGTATGGAGCATTACGCCATAGAAAAAATTCAAACATACATCGAAGCATAAGCCAGATTTGGTACCTTGTGCGAAAGCCCAGATCAACCCTTAATCGAAACAGTGATTCCAATCCTCCAAAGAGAGCTCCAACCTCAAAGTTGACGCCCTTTTTTTTACAAACCTCAGAGTTGACCCCCTTTTTTTTTACAAACCTCAGAGTTGACGCCCTTCCCCAACTGCAAAGTTGTCGTATACCTTTTCTCGACCTCAGGGTTGATGAAATATCCTTTCTTCCCCAACTTCAAAGTTGTTGTATACCTTTGCTCGACCTCAGAGTTGATGAAATATCCTTTCTTCCCTAACTTCAAAGTTGTCGTATACCTTTTCTCAACCTCAGAGTTGATGAAATATCCTTTCTTCCCCAACTTCAAAGTTGCCGTATACCTTTTCTCGACCTCAGAGTTGATGAAATATCCTTTCTTCCCCAACTTCAAAGTTGTCGTATACCTTTTCTCGACCTCAGAGTTGATGAAATATCCTTTCTTCCCCAACTTCAAAGTTGTCGTATACCTTTTCTCGACCTCAGAGTTGATGAGATATCCTTTCTTCCCCAACTTCAAAGTTGTCGTATACCTTTTCTCGACCTCAGAGTTGATGGTCTACCTTCTTATCCCCAACGGAGTCATCTTTGTAGGTCTGTTGATTCTACAAACCTCCGGTTGTAAGTCCACATTCGGCTGGCAATCACTATGTCATTTCTCTCCCCGCAGTTCGCAAATTTCCGGCTTCTTTTAATATTCAATCTCCGTGTACCTTGGATGTCTGAAAGTCGTCGCTATCATACCTTCAGGACCAAGTTGATTGAATAGGGGCAGCTGTAGCACCCCAAAATTTGCTCTCTTACCTTAGTACTAATTGGCTTATGTTTCATTTCATTTTTGCATCATCATGAGTGCATATCATTGGTTCTTAGCATGGGGTCAGGGTGCCTGAGGCAGTACAAGAGGAGAAGATGGTCTTCAAGGGTCAAGTTTCATACCATTTATCAAGAATCAAGGGTTTGTACAAAAGTCACTAAATATGGAAATGACCTATAATTTGAAAGTTTCCATTTTTGGCAAGTTTTTACACTACACTCAACTTGACTTTTCACCATCAAGGAAGCTTCAAATGAATTTTTCTCAAACATGAAAGTTGATGATCTTTTCCTCCCTTTTCCAACAAGTACTAGATGGTCTCCATATCATTTGTGAAACTCAAGTTATGATCAAAAGAAGGCAAGGTGGTTTTTAGGGTTTTCTCATGGTTCCATTTTCACAACTTTTGCATTTTGGGACATATGGACCTATGATTGATTCTATTGCTTCAAGTCACATTCCAACATCCAAGTGCACCTCATGAGGATCATCTTTGGCCTTGAAATCAAGTGGATCCATGACTTATTCATCACTTATCTCACATTGTGCAATTTGGCAAAATCATTGAAAATTCATAAACCAAGACATCTCAAGGCCCAAATTCAATTCAGGTGTGATTAGCAATTGATAAATGAGTGATCCATCATAAAAGGCTTGGGTGTACATGCATGGAGGAGGGTGTATAACTCAAAGTGCAAATTTCCAAAATGATTCAAAACTCATTAATTGAGGAATTAATCAGACCTAAATGATTATCAGTGGAATAACCTAGAGTACATAAGCTTACTCATGCACTCATTGGAGAGGAGGCACGTTATTTTGAGGAGAACCAAGTTTTCACCCTAAATCTTTGTTCCTTCGAATCTCATCATCCACAAGAGTTTTTCACAAACTACTTTCACAATCTGAATCCTTGGGTTCCATAGAGCACGAATCAATCACCATCTGAAGCTAACAACAAGGACACGAATTGCATAATCTTAGGTTAGTGACAATTTGCATAATCTTAAAACTCTATTTTTAGATGCGCACAATGATCTATGATATCCACTGATGATTCTGATGTATTTTATTTTGATATTGGACGTGTAATATGGTTGTACTGTGAGTTTGAAAGTTTTGAGCCCTAACTTATTTCGTTCGATTTGCCTTGTGTGTTGGTTGTTTGTGAAAAATAATATGATATTTGTGATCCTCATTAAATTCTGGTCAGAATAGTGTACTTGTTGGCATTTTCTGGGAAAATTTTGGTTGTAGGTGGCCGGAAGGGACGACCGGAGCTAGGGCTCCGGCGTCTGGTTTTTTTTCTCCGGCAAGGTAGGGTTTGTGGGGAAGATGAAATCCTGGCCGTCCATTAGCCAGATCTGATGGTCTACACATTGCCACGTCTTTTAAAAATATGTTTTATTTTATTAGTTGTGTGTGTGTGATGTTCCATGATTATTATTATGCACCTTCAATCTGAATCACACATCGCGTGTACTTTTGGTCTTGATTGTTAGATCTTGGACGTTGGTTTGATCCATTGGTTTATAAGGTGCCAGCACATTAAATTTTCATGTGCCTCTCACGTGTGATATTTTTTAGTTTCTGAATGATTTAATGTGCACGTGTGTACGTTGTTTATGGTGTGCCTTGTGATCTGAGCCCCTTATCATGAATACATGCTGGTTTGGTTGACTAAGTGTGAGGCGTTAGATTGATCCAATGGTGAGTGTGGGGTCTATTGGTTGACTGGGTCCTTATATTTACTTTTTATTTCGCTGATGGGCTTGTATGACCTGGGCTTGCTTTTTGCACCCCTCCTTTAAGCCCATTTATCATTCCCAACGTGTTTGGCTTGCTGTTCACACCCCCCACTTGTTTTCCTTCTATTTTATTTAATTTAATTGCTTTGTTTGCATTTTAATTTTTTAAAATAGTTTTGTGCATCTGAAAATTACAAAAAAATTCGTGAAGCACGTTTAGAGTTTTATAAAATTTTTCCAAATTTTATTTTTCATTTTCATTTTATTTTTAGCATCTGAATTAATTTTTTGGTTAATTTCTTTTGAATTTATTCCATATATGCATACCCTAACTTGCTGATTTTATTTCTCATAGCATATAAAACATTTTGAACTCATTCTTTTTGCATTGTTTCACCAACATATTGAAGTTCATTAAAACATTATTCTCATATTTTTAAAATCATTTCATATTGCATTTTGGTCCTTATTTTTTGCATATTAAATCATGTTTCCTACTTGATCTTTGCATGATTGTTTGGGTGACTTATCTTGTGAATTTTTGCATGAGTTTTTAACATGATGTCTACCCCTGGTTGAAGTGTTTTGAGAATTAATTTGGTATTTGTTAAATGTGTTTTTCTAATTGTTTGATTGCTCTTTGTTTGAGGTCTTCTTTTATGCACATCTTTGATCATGTTTGATTACTTGTCTGAGAAGGCACTTGTGCCATCATTTGGGATTGCTTCTTTAACTTCATGAACCAGGTTTGAATCATTATAGGTAATTTGATTACAATTATAGGACATTGGTGTGAGGTTGTTGCATACTTTGTGCATATGTCCTATGCTTGATTTACATGCCTCTGTGTGACTTATCTTCTCACTTCTTCTCATTTGTGCTCATTCATGACTTATGATAGGTTTGTGTATGCCATGCCATATCATCCCTTTGCACTTCATTTGATATATGTTTCTGACCTTGGAGCTTTTCATTCATGTCATATGTTATTCATGTTTCATCTTGCATACTTGAACATGTTTCACTTACATGCTTCCTCTTCCTTCTTCTAAGGATTCCTAATGCTTGGATACTAGTTTGCATGCCTCATGTGACACTTGTATAGCATGTTTAGGCACATGTTTAGGTCATCCACATTCTGACTTGGATATTATTTGAAGCATTCTTGCATGATCATCTTGCATATCCACTCATTCTTCTTCTACTCCTTCTTTGATGGCTTTCTTGTGTGTTTTGCCACTTGTTTGCATTCTATTTGCTTGATCTTGTTTGGTAAACATTGTGGGTCACCTCTAAGGTGTACATTCTGACTTGGATGAGTTTCATTTGGTTTATAACCATTTCTTTTTGGGTTGTGATTTGTTTGGGGTTTCATTTGTCACATGGTTGCTTATGTCTGTTTTGTACTAACCTTTTATGCAGAGGCAGAGGTAAGTTATTTGAGGGTGTGGATAGTTATCCATGTCCACCCTCACTCTTTATTTCTCTCATCTTTTCTTTTCTTTAGGCTTAGGTTGTTGTCACACCTCCCCTTAGGGCCACCTTTGCATGATAACATTAGGATAGAATCCCTTAGTGTTTTTTCTTTTCTTTTGAGTCCCTCTTCTCATCTCTTAACACTTCTAAGATACTTAATAAGGTCAACTTGCCTTGCACACAAGCCTTAAACATAGGAAGTGAAGATTGAGGGGTCCCCCTTCTCTCTTATAGAGTGTTGGGCATACGTCCCATTGGGGACGACCATGCGATGCATTCGTTCCCGTGTCATAGTCTTTGGTTCAAGGTGAGTTATGAACTAACTCAAGTCAGTTCTGTCTTAAAAAATACAAACAAACTTTAAACCTTTTTGTCCTGCGGGATTGTCAAACTAAAGGCTATTTTCAAAAAGGGCACGTTACTTTCCGTCTAAGTCGCAAACAGGCATCGACCCTAACTGTCGGACGTGAACTTAACGTCGCTCATAAAAGACACAAAAAGAACTTGGTCTGAACTACGTTGACTCTGAATTTCCCATTGCACAAAGGGAGTACGTAGGCCTAGGACGACGACGTCCTACCGAGTTTGTCTTTGTTTTCCCTTTCCCCGTGTCAGTACAGCCATAGATGTTAGGATAACTCACCCTTAGATTAGACAACAAGCGTGGATCCCATCGAGTACGATGGACGCGTGGGGTGCTAACACCTTCCCCTTGTGTAACCGACTCCCGAACCCAGGTTATGGTTGTGATGACCATTCCTTTCCCTCTTCCTCAGGTTTATGCGGTGTTCCCTTTCCCTCTCTTGGGATAAATATACACAGCTGGCGACTCTGTGGTCTGCGCCACTTTCGCGTTTGTACCTGGATGAAAATCCTGGGAGCGACAAACAACAATCCACCTCATCAACAACAACAACAACATGATTTAATGCTCACGCAATGCACTCGACGACCAACTCAAGACGCAAAGAATAACCAAGTTACGAATACACAGGTTCACTCTTAAACCAGAACACAACACGATCGTTACCATCACCATAGGAAACGAGGCAACAACAAAGATAAGAACAGAAAGTTCCACGACACAATATCATCTCTATCATTTCATCACACAACAACACCGTCATATGAACATCCACATAACCATAATATCGACAACATTGACACACAACATCAGTATCACAATGCTACGATCCACAAATTGAACATGCAAATTATTACATCTATTGACATGGCAGCAACACGAATAATATATAATCCTTTCACCTATCACTTCTATCCTGGAATGTCCAATGGTTTGCATCAGCCTTGCAGGCTTCTGCTATTTAACCCTCGACTCCTACAAGTCCCACATGCATAACAAACTGCGCCACATCATGCTTCGGCTGCACCACTCTGATCATCTCTCTTAAGTCACTGACCTTATTTCGATTTCCATCAACTATTAGATTTACAAGTTTCACATCTAGCTCCTAATTCTCTTTAATATTCACCATAAAATCATTGTTCACCTTAGATATCCTTAACCTCCCACTCCGCGGCTTAAGCTTGCATACTAACTCAAGTCTCCGAATTGTTCAATAAGTCCCATCTCCTTCATATCCATTTCTCCATTAGGTTCACGCAAAACAGTGAACGACTAACTTCTCAATAAAACGTCAATTGACTTTACTCACTATCAAGCTAGCAAGACAAGTCTATCCAATCCAACACTGTCCCGTCTACTATTAACAAGAGATTAAGGGTGATCAGTTCCTCAATTTGTCAATAGGTAGCCGGCAACCATAACGGTGGCATAAATCGTAGTTACCCAACTACAATAGCGTCCTTTACTTTGTGCTCAAAGTTACCTAAGCATAGTGTTCAACAATCTCTCTAAGGCTTACAAACGTTTTCTTAATTTCCTTCTTTTCAACCTCGTCAATGATACATGAACGCCCAAAATCCATTACATATTCTCCTATACACGCTCGTAGCACAACACAATTGTTAAATATTTTTCCAATACCGGAATTGCTACTACGCCAAGTACAATCCAAATTGGCCCGCTCCAAATGAAGCATCTATCCAAGTAGAGAACTTTAACAACACTAATAACTCCTTCATCTTTCCTTTAATCTCATAACCTCGACGATCCGTATAGTTTCACATTTGGGTCTCATTCTAATCACAGTCTCAACAGTATCCTCTCATCATCTGGTTGGTGAAAGAAACTTTCCAAAATCTTCCTGACACATGTCGACACCATGTCATCAATGACACACAATCCGCTTTACTATTTAACCTTCTCCCTTCCTCAAAGATCTCTCCATGCTAATCATTCTCAATTGACATACTCCGCACCTCCATTTGTTTCTCCGATACCCTCACCTCCTTCCTATTACCAAACATCTTATATCTGACCTCATCTTACCCATTTTCAGCAAGACTCGCTCAACTTCAAACACAATTATCTCCTTCAATACAGACCTTCCTGATACAAAATTACATGCCAAAATGAAGGGAATTTCTTGTAGATTCCATAAATTCAAGAATCGCTTAAATCCGAGTTACAAGTAAAAAGTTATCGCCTGTGTAATGGAGGCTGGTCAAGAAATCCAGTATACCTGCCTTCTCCAAAATCAGCATCAGACCCAAATCTTCAAATGCGTTTTTCTCTTTCGTAAAAAATACGTAGAAGACAAAGTTTATATGCAAAATGTAGAGGATTTCGTAAGCTTTCCAAAAAGTCCAAAATCCCTCCCATCGGAGTTACGAGCGAAAAGTTATTACCTGTTTAGTGAAGGTTGTTCCATAAGTGCGAAAATGAAGATGGGAAATAATGAACATGAGTTCCACCTTTCTCTCTTGCTTCTAAGATCCTCCAACTATCCTCACTCTTCACCTAATCTGAAGATAACTCGACCTCAATTCAATTATACTGAAAACATACTAGCCTACCAGTTGGTCCATCAAATCGTCAATTCTTTGGAGTGGATCCTTAACCTCGATCATCTCCTTAATCCACTGTCAGTAATCTACGCACAATCTCGTGCTACCTTCTTTCTTCTTAACAAAAAACACCGGAGCTCCCCAAGTGATGCACTTGGTCTCACAATTTCCTTTCTAATAACTCTTCTAATTGTTTCTTCAATTTGCTCAACTCTGAAGTCGACATCCTGTAAAGTGCCATAACAATGAGTCTGGTACGAAGGACAGGATCAAAAGCAAACTCCACCTTTCATCCAACATTACCACGTGACAAACAAAACACTTCCAGGTACTGGAACCATTTTTAAAACAAAGTTCGTTGCGTTATCTTTCTAACGCTCTAAACGGAACTCGAATCGGACGTCCGGAACTCCCGTTATGAATTTTTGAAGTTTTTCACCAGCACCGACACTGACATCATACACTGACACCTCAAAACCTCATTACACACTAGTTAATTTTAATTCCAGAACTTGAAACCATTTTTAAAATAAGGTACGCTGTATTAACTTTCCACAGGTTCAAACGGCGCGTCAAACGGACACCCGAAGCCCAAGATATGGATTTTTGAAGTTTTTAAACAAATCAGTCCCAGGGTAATCGGTTACTGCATATAGGGTAACCGGTTACCCTACTACAGAAGCACTTTTCTGCTGTATTTTTACATGAAAATCACTTTCCTTATCCTCCCAAAACCCCATTCTTCTTATAACACGAAAACCACCTTATTTTTATCAAAAATTCGGTTTTCAAAAATACCAAACTCCAATTCTTTTCACAAAAATATACATATCTTCGAGTTCCGACTCTGACTCGCGATTCGCAACCACCTAACAACATCAACCACTTCCAACAATCACTTATATGATTCCACAACAATTTACAGCATCTCCTCACTCTATCATCACTCCAAACATCGACTCCACACACAACTCACCAATTATGCAACATATAGCAACATCAATTTCACACTCTGGAGGCAAGTCGCAGATATCCTTAGGAAAAAAAATCAGGAATTACACACCTTGACATACCACTAGCCAACACATTGTTCTCTACTCCTGATAAGTAACTATCAACAACATCCGATCGTCCTCCTTCAAAGACCATCTCAGCTTGACCGGCATACAAGAATCACGAATTTGTACTCTATTTGGGTTCGGGAAACAACACCACACAACACTTATTCGCTCTTGCAATAACCGGTACACTGCACAAACTCTCAACACTAGAACATCTCAGAGAAGCAAAAGCTTTTCCCCCACTTATTTCAATACCACTCCTTTAGACAACTAACTAGAAAAAAATGAGTACCCACAGTGTTTCACACACCTGTCGCATACTAAGGAACAAATAACATTAGACAACTTGGCCGGACAGACCGACCTGCTCTGATACCACTATGTAACACCCTAAGCCCCCACGACAATTTATAATTAAATATCAGAGTAAATTAAAACATACAATCAGATAGGATGCTACATTCAACAAACACCTGCTCATGCATACGATATGTAACACTTAAGATATTATCAATAAAAATATACTTAATTAATCTCCTCATAAAACAGCGGAAATTCAACTGAAAACATAACATGTTTACTACCACATCATCACCATCAAGAAAATAAACGACGACAATTAATAAAATAAATAACGACAAGCATTCCAAAACCCCAATGTTACAATCAGAGCAGACGCCGACTCAACAAAGTAAAAGGGAAGACTCCATCTTCACCAACTTCAACTCCACACTAATCCTACTTATCTGCACATTACCCACGTGGAGGTAACATTCAAACAGAATGGGTGAGATTCTCAATCAATATAAGCAAGGCATAATATAATTATGAAAGCATAAAACATTACACAATCTCCCCTATCATCACAACTTCAGCACAAATAGCATTTCCCACACAAACAAACAATCAACACAACATAATGCAATGCAATGAGACCCACGACTTGACTTAATGCATGTGGTACCAATTCGATCCCTGTTTCATGATTATAATTCCCGTCGGAATTTCCATATAAGTCGCTCACACCCCACATGGGCACACGACATTCGTGATCGCTCACACCCCACATGGGCACACGATCACCCGTAATCGCTCACACCCCACATGGGCACACGATTACCTCAAATATAACAACAAGACGATTCTATTTCAAGGAATCCAGATAAAGCGCTCACACCCCACATGAGCACACGACTTATGGTACAACTTATGCAACATGATATGCACCTCAACAACAACATTAAAACGACAACTAAATGCGTATGACTAACAATGCGTCAATACATCACAATACAATCATCCAACATGCAGCATATACCTGCCAACACATACAACAATAGCAATCCACAACCACAACATGCATACACACTACCAAATTCATGGTTTCAACGCAATCACATAGCACATACACGAAAACCCGACTATTGCATCGAATAGTTGGAATTCTGGCATTGAAATTAATTTTATCAAAAAGTATATGAAACCAGCTTTCCAACTATTTAAACAGCGACTGAAACGGACATATGGATTAAAAGTTATGAATTTCGGAAGTTTAGAAAAATTATGTCCGTAACAGTAGCAAACAGCACTGTCATGTTCGCTGCGAGTTCGCTACTGCCCGCTATGCGAACTATAACTCGCATCGCGAACTCATTACAGAATGTAAACCATGGACTTTCACTACGGCTCACTGCTGCTCGCTACGCGAACGTTCGCTATGCAAACTCTCCTAGGCAGCAAACCAGAAAAATGCGATTTTTGCAGTTTGGAGGCCTTCCGGGCCGCCGAATTCGATTCCGTAAAAAGTCTCAATCCCGAAATTCGAAATACTACCATTATGTAACAATTATAACAGCCTACAACACCTTTTTAGAGATCCTAACATCATACATACAATTAGATATACGTAGACCACAATCTAACCGATCGATTTATGCCTTTTTCCTCTTATCGGAACCTCCGACACGTAAGATCCCCAATCCCAAATCGATACAAACAACACCTAGGGATGATCCTAAATGTTTATCTACCCTCATACAAATATTATGCAAGTCTTAAGAGATTAAAGAACCCCACCCTTACCTTAGATGAAGATTCCTCCAAGCTCTCTAAGCTCTAGCTCTGCTTCTCTCTTTCGTTCCTCTTTTCTCCAAAAACATGATCGATCCCAAATGATTCTCTCTTTTCCAATTTTCTTTCTTTTTCCTACTATAACCCTTAGACCCCTAATATGCTCTTCCTTCTTTACCCTTACTAGTCTTTATGAATGGACCACCTTGCCCCTTATTATTCACTACTCATTTTATCCAATTTTTTAAATAAATAAATAATTAAACTAATTATATTAAATCTAAATAATTCCAACTAATTTATTTAAATTAATAATTAATTACTAACCACACCTCTCACCTCTACACAATTGGTCACACACCCCCAACACCTCATTCTCTATAATTCTAAGGTCACTACCCCATACTAAGGGCAACCCAACCTCAACCGAAACACACATAGTCATACACAAATACACCATCTCATACAATTTTAATTACAAAAAATAATTAAAATAAATCGGGGTGTTACATGTTGTGTGAGCTGTAGTGAGTTATGTGTGTGTTGCAGTTGTGCAGCGTCGGAAACGTTTGTTGTTGCAAGTAGTTATTGCTAATGAACGTTGTCGTTGCGAGTTGTTGTTGCTGATGAATGTTGTCGGTGGCGGAAACTCACCGGAAGTGGATGTAAGGTTGCGTATGGAAACTAGGTGATGTCTCATATGAAGTTGGTTGTCAAAAATATGAAGGTTCATGAGGTTTTTTCAAGTAGATGCGTGGAAGGGAGTATTTTGTTGTTATGGTCTCGTATGTGCGTGTGAAGAGGAAATGTGTATGAAGTTATATGGGTTTGTAGTGAGAATGAGTTTTTTTATCGAGATGAAGTTTTTGTGGAAATGTTATGGTATAAAAAGATGAGGTTTTCAGAATGTATGTGTGAGGCGCATTTACACGGTTTGTTTTAGTTGAAGGGTAGTTTTCATGGAAGTTGTTTGAGTGGTGAGCAGTGGAGCAAGCAGAGAAGAAGGATGGATGATGTTTATATCAAATATGCAGGCGAGGCCGAGAGTTTGATATGAAGAGTGATATATGATTATCCTTAGCTTTTGAGAAGTATGAATAATAAAAAATGAAGAGTCAATCCTCAATTTTCTTGTTGTCCATACGGTTTTTGGTGGAATGAGTTATCGAGGAGTATTATGTAGTGTGTTGTGAAGGGATGGTTTTGTTATCTTTCACTTACATCAAGTTTTCCTTTTTTTTATGTTTCAAATGGAGGGATCTCGTTGTGGAAAGAAGAAGATGCTGAGAGTAACGTCCCCTTGCTATCTTGTGTTATGCTTACGAATATGTCATATAATAATACTAGGTTCCAAAACCAAAGAACAAAACAAATTTTTTTTAAAACTTAATAACTAAGTGTTACAAAAAAATAGATAAATTTTTTTTTTATTAATTAAAAAAAGAAATGATAAATGAATTAAAGATAAAATAAAGCTAAATTGCAAAGTTTAACAATGGTCTCAAGAGGAGTTGAACCTATAACCATTAGGTCAACATGCTAGTACATAACCATTAAACTAACCGACACATTTGTTTAGTTGATTGCAACAAATATATATATATATATATATATATATATATATATATATATATATATATATATATATATATATATATATATATATTACATAAATGATTCTAGAATTATCTGAATATTTTGTTAAATAGTTTAATTATTTCATATCATTAAATAATTTACTTAGTATTTCAACTATTAATATTTCAATTATTAATATTTCGACTATTAATATTTCAACTATTTAATATTTCAACTAATAATTAGTTTAATAAATATTCAACTATTAAATAATATAACTAATAATTAGTTTATTAAATATTTAATTAATATTTAATAATATTGCTGCTACTTAATTATTTAAATAGTTAAAATGTTGAATAAATTAATTAATTAATAAATTAAATTAGTTAGTTTAAACTATTTGATATAATAGTTGAAATAGTTATGTAAATAATTATTTAATGATATTAATATTTTATTAATATTTAATAAAATAGTTAAAATATAAATATTAAATAAACTTTTTTATCTATTAATAAAAATTAAAATATAAATTAGTTAATAAACTAATTTAAATAAACTATTTTATCTATTTAAAATATAAATTAATTAATAAACTATTTAATATTTAATAACCTATTTAATATTTTAATAGATGAAATATAAATTACTTAATAACCTATTTAATATTTAAAAACCTATTTATCAAGTATTTTAAAAAAAACTATTTAATAAGCTGTTAAAAAAGTATTTTAAAAAATTGTATAAAACTATTTAATAATGTTAATTAACTAAATAGTTGAAATATTTAATAAAATATTTAATAATATTAAAATTATTTCATAAATCAATAAAAATATAATTTAAATATAATAGTTGCAATATGTAGTATTATTTTATAGTATTTCTCACAATATTATTTGATATTCTTTCAACTATTCTAGAATATTAATAAATAATATTTCTCATAATATTATGAAATAAATATTTAATATGGTTGAAATATTTAATAGTTGAAATATTCATTAAATATTTATTTAAATAATTAAAATACTTATTAAATACTTGAAATACTATTTAATCTTTTAAATATATCAATTACTATTTAATATTTCAACTATTAACATTTCAACTATCATTTAATAATAAAATAGTATATTAAATATTAATAATTAAAATATTAAATAGTTTATTAAATATTAATTTTTGAAATAGAAAATAGTTAAAATATTTAATCATTAATTACTATTGAATTTGTTTGTTCCATAATACTGTTATTATTCCATCAATAATAGCCATTAATAATGGTGCTTGCAACAATGGGTTGAATAGTCTAGTGGTTAAAAACTATTTAATTCATGTAATGGTCATGGGTTCAACTCCTCTTGGGATCAAAAAACCTGACGTGGAATTATTGGGCATTAAAAAAAGGTGAGCACTCTGGTACCCTTGAAATTAATTGGGTACCGGTATCCTCAACCAATCAAACATTCTAATTCAATGCCACATCATTTTATTATTTTATTTTTAAAAAAATAAGTTTTTTTTACAATTTGCACTAAAGGTACCACTACCCAACTTAAATTCATGGGTACCAAAGAATTTACCTTAAAAAAAAGGAAAATGAAAAAAATGAGCTGCCACATCAGCGATAGGAACCAAGTCAACATTGCCAGGCATGCACCGTTTGTCCAGTCAGCTTTTTTTAACAGAATTTTAACGTCAGGACTAAAGGCAACACAAAAGTGAGATATAAGGACTCTGACGAAAAAACAGATACAGTGACTAAATTCAAAAACTCACTAACTTACAGGGACCAAAAGAATATTTAAGCCTAAAATAAAATATTTAAAATAAATCTAAATTAAAATCTGATTAAATTAAAATGATTATTAACTAAAAATAAAAATGAAGTTGATTAAAACCAAATAAACAGTCTGTATCGATGTGCTCGAAAAAATAAAATGAATGCACCAAAATGATCAGCGTGAAATAAATGACTCAGAAAAATACAGTGTTTGGTCAAATGTTGAAATAAATTTTCTCCAGTTAAAAGGCACAGACTGATAAAAAATGCGAGCGACAAACAGTTGAAAAATTAAAACGAGCACGCGAGATTAACCTACTGAACATAGATTAATATAACTGACGTCTACAAGCTTGATTTTGAAACTTTTCATCCATATACTTTACGCACAGTTGACATTCAGTTTGACCGATTCATCTGTAAATCCAACAATTTATTATGGCTGATAATTTGGGCATTATGCATGATGAAAGGCATGATAGGCTATGCAGATGATGCAAAGAAAGGTGAGATCTTAGTGTTAAAAATTAGGGTATAACAATGACCAAACAGCTTCTTATAAAAGAAACTTTATTCAAGAGATAATAAAATCTTTGGTAAATTAGAATTATGCTCTCATCCAAAATAATGATCCTCATTAAGCACGAGAACACTCTCAAAGCAACATGACAAAATATATGTGATAAAAATGAGAGATTTAAAGAAACTTATAAGAGAGATAGAGATAGAGATAGAGATAGATAGATAGATAGATAGATAGATAGATAGATGGAGAGAGAGAGAGAGAGAGAGAGAGAGAGAGAGAGAGAGAGAAGGATCAAATATAGTTTTATGAGTGTTTCGAAATGATAGATAAACTCTCTATTTATTAGAAAAAATGTGGTTTAAATTAGGAAACAATCCATGGGCGAAATAACTCTTATAATTGATTATGTTAATCGATTATCACACATGAATAATTGATTGTTAAATCCACAAATAAAAGGTTTTAATATTTAGATGTTGTCAATCATTAAATTATTGTCCCAATTAATTGTAGTTGTTACAATATAAAAATAATCGATTATAGCTTTAGGGATAATTGATTATCCTTTGTAAATCATTCAAGTTGATCAAACAATCCCCTAATAATTTAGCTAGGCCTTAATTTTTTTTTTGATGCGGTTCTAACAAAATAAGAGAGACTTCATTTAGGTTCTTAGTGTGTGTGTGTGTGTGTGTAATTTTGCCTTTGTAGTTCCAAAAATACCCTTGCGCCTTTACAAAACACTGGTAAATCAGGCAGACACGACTAGGTGAACTTTCACAATTCATCTCTTTCAAAACTCTTAAGCTTTAAGTCTTGACTTTAAGAACTTTGAGTTTTCTAGCTTGATGAGGCTTGAGATGTCTTCAAGTAGATTACTATCATTAAAGGGTTGAGAGAACAAACCACCAGAGAGCCTTGAAACACAACCCTTCACTAGAACATCGTTGGATGACAGTGTTGACTTCAAAGAGATGATTTGATGAAACATTTGAACAAGAGTGTCTTCAAAAGGATAACAAATCCACTAGATATCTTTTGATATCATGTGTTTTCATCATCAAAACCAAATAGTTTATTTCAATTTTTCTATAAAAAAACTTCACAATTTTGGATCATCGTGACAATACTTGCAAGCACAAAGATCCACAAGCCTATGATGGAGAACATGCATTTTTGGAAAGGGAAAACCCACCGACCGTATTGGTAAAAAATACTCTCATTTTTTACTGGGGGAAACACACACCAATTAGTAACTGAATCTACATCTCATAAAGATCGATCAAACACATTTTCATGAATGAAGATGGAAGAAATACCTAATATCTTGGGATCCACCCAATCACTTGAAATATCCTTGCCATATTTTTTGGGTTAAACTGACATTGTTACCATGAATAAAATATATCTTGAATATCACTAATGCATGTGCAACAAGGTGAGCATATTTGAATGATCTCTATTCCCAAGTCAAAGATCACAAGAATGGGGAGAATGGAAATTTCTAGCTTAGAAGAAAGATCGATCCAACATCCAAAACCGGTATCAACTTACAAGATCGCCTAAGTCATATTCAACGCTAAAACAAAATGTTTTCTTTGCAACAACTCTCCAAAAAAGAGAAGGAACACTCAGAGAACCCCTTACCCTGTATCGAAGCACTCAAAAGTCATTCAATTAAACAACATCCTTTTGACGGTGGAGATCTCATCGAAAGTGGTTCAGGGACACATAAGGACTCTAAAAGGATAACTAATGTCACCACCAACAAAGACGTGTCGATTTTTCTCAACCACTATAACTTCCAAGAGAAAAGTTTCACATACTCTCCCCATGGGATCACTATGGTTTGCCCAGGGCATCTATGCCTACGGGTTCCCTAGTCGAATGGCATTGTACGTCACAAAGTCTCACCCTATTAATCAAGGACAACAGCTTAGGGGACAACTGTTCTGAGCCTACCATAAGACCCAGTAGACAAGGCCCAATAGCTTGATAAGGTATGGTCACAAAGGAAGTATTCCATCCCATTTATCCCTCAAGAATATAGAATGTTCCTCATGAAATCATCATACACTACCTCCTATAAGTGATTCAATGGTCACCCATATCTTACTCATATACAGTTGCCAACCACCTATCCTATTTAAAGTAGAACGTGTATCACTCTCTAGTTACGATTCATTTTCAATTCCAATTTCATTCCTTACTCTCTCACTGCTTGACCGTTAGAGTGTTAACCTTGTAAATCAGCCCATAGTCCACTACATTGGAAACCTTAAAGCACCATAACTCACTGTGAATTTAATCTGATTTTCATGCAATTTCAAAAGGTGCACCAACTACTACAAATAATACATTCTATGACAAATTTTCTACCTCACCAAACAAAAACCCAAGGTGTAAACCATAGATGCATCACATTTATAATATTTTTAAAAAAAATAACATACACTCCCTTGGTTGAGCTGGCAACCAAGGGGTAAATTATTTAGGGGACACACATTCGAATCCCATCAACTATATTTTAACACCTTTTAATTCTTTTAAATTTTTTATGACTTATTACCTTGTGATCTTGACGACTGATTGATCGCGACTTTCTGAGTCTAACGGTTACTAACTGCAAGTGCACAGCCTATCGCGTAGTAATAAAGATATCGATCCCACAGGGACTTGATAATCAACCTAGTGCTACGGTTTGCTACTGTGTTAAGCTAAGGCGAAGATGTTTTGGTTTTAAGTTCAAAAAGCGCTCTCGCTGTTTTTAAAACCAATGCCCGATTTCAGCTATCCGGTTAAAATCTCACACTCTCGTGGATCTTGATCCTAACCTTTACTACCTTTTTACTCTCGTAACAAAAGTCCAGTTTTAATTAAGAAATCGCGGCCAGAAAATAAGTTGTTTATGGTCTTAGCTTAGAATTATTGAATCCATTCCAGTTAACTTAATTACATACCGATAAATCGGATTTAGCTAGACATATTAATTAAAACAAACATGCATAAAAATAAACTGCGAAACAGTAAATTAAACATTGCAATGAGAAACGATAATGCTATTATTACGATAATGAATAAAAATCTGATAAATTTGCAATAAGTTGATTCTCGCAATTCCTCTACAAGTCGGTAGGCTTTTGCTCGATGTATCGGAATAACGAATGATGAAGGCAAGATTGAAAACAAAATTCTAACTATGGTGCAATAGCTCCTCAAAGTGAGAAACTATCAGTAATTCAAGTAATGGTAAACAAGGAATGGGAATGGGAAACAAACAAGGAATGCAAAGAAAGTAAAAATTCGGAAATAAATTCTGCAGCAATTCGGGTAAATTCTCTATATGGTGTGTCCCCCTTTTTCTCTTCAATCCATGCTATATTTATAGCCAAAGCATTGCCTTAATGTTGGAGAAAATATCGGAGCACAACCTTTGGTGGTTGAGAAGTCTAAGGGAGACTGGCTCAAGTGAGTTGAAACTGAAGTTGAGAGAATGTAGGAGCAAATACTGATCGTGCGTGTGCATTGGTCTTCTTTGGCCACGTCTGCGTTTCTGAACGTAATAACCACTTTGATGCACGTGACGGTCGTGATGACTGTGTGACGAGCGTGGTGCGCTTTTGGATTGCGTGACGATCTTGGTGAGTGTGTGACGGTCGTCACACACACTACTTTTCATTTTCTGCTCTTTTTCTTGACATTTCTTCCTGTTTTCTACTCTTTTCTCCATGTTTCTCTACTTTGCTCCTTTTTAGCTTGGACAATGAAATACCTGTGAAAACACTAGAATACTCGCGGAATAATCGGAACTTGGACTGAAATAACGTAAATATTAGTCGTAACTTAAGGCAAATATATGATACAGTTTCGTGTTATCAAACTCCCCTACACTTGAATCTTTGCTTGTCCTCAAGCAATTAGTCAGTAAGAATGTCGGACAAGTTTTATCAACCGCACACACATGACATACCTTTTGTTTTGAAAATGTTTTGTAAGGCATTTTGTTAAGATGACGGATACTCAAGTAAAACAATAAAGATACATTAGTGACACAAGCAATAAGCATAATCATAGACCCCCCCCCCCCCTCTACACAAGTCAGTTCTAATCATTCTATTATAGCTCAACCTAAAGTTTTCCGTATCTATTTCACCCGGTTTCATTCTAGCGCAATCACATTAAGCCCTTTGCCTTTACACGTACGTAGTGGAGTAGCTGGTTAGTGACTTTGATCCTTCTTAGCACGAGGTCTGGTACACAAGTGTGGTAACCCTTTATATATATCCTAATCGTAGGTTGTGGGGGATCGAACCGTAGTTCGCCCTACCGAGTTCAGAACCAGGTTCCTCTGAACTAACCAATAATGGATTCTTTCTTTTCTTTTGTAATACTTTTGCAACTGGGGGTTTGGTGCATTTTTTTCAATTTTTCACAACTGCGAAGAATACGAAAGATATTTAATAATTCGGAATCAAACACTTATCTTCATCGGCTCTCCACGTGGTTTGTGTTTAAGATGGTGCTGACTGCTAATATAAACTACTTGGGGTTACTTTAGAACTAGAACTGAGGGTATCGGTATAATGGGTATTGAAATTGATCTCGCATATGCAAGAGGTCTAAGGTGTCAAGACGGTATCAATCTTGTTAAATTTTTCTCGATTTCCTAACATAGCCTATGTTTCGGTATGTTAAGTTATGCAATGATCATAAAAAAATTTTGTTATAGCTGAATAAAGTGGGGAAATTTTGAAATGTACGAATATTTCATATAAATGCTTCTTTATTAGAAAGGAAATGCGGAAAGGGAATACGTAAGGGAAAATAAAAGGTACCTCTCCCACACTATATCGGACATTGTCCTCAATGTTTCGATATAAACGCGGAAAGAAACTACAAAAAGAGATAAAACTAAAACAAAAATAAAATCTAAATCTAATGAGGTCCACGTCCTCTGCCTCGGGTGCGAGCGCGTCCATTCTGGGCTACATGATCTGGGATGCCTACGTGATGGATATAATCATGCAGGTCTTGCACGCGTAGCGTCAGGGCACCCATCTCTTCTATCATACCGCCGATCCGTTGACCTTGGTGGACTTACCCCTGTTGGATTTGTCGCATTAGGCTCATCATCTCATTGTGCTGCCTCTGTTGTTGTTCCTCTCTTTGGGCAGCCAATTGGTTTTGTAGCCATATACCCCTTAAGATTTCTTCATTAGTGACGGGGTCTTGTTCTGGAGTGGCGCAGCGACGACGTCCGGTGGATGTTGAGGCATCTTGGGTAGGAGGTGGTGGGTTTTCATGAGGCGGTTGATCCATCTCTTGCTCCATTTCATCGACTGCTTCATTATCTTGGTTTTCTTTAGCAGCCACATTAGGCTCAGGAGCACGGAGATCAAAAAGCCAATTTTCTTGTCTTTGAGGGTCGATGCGGTCTCTGCATGGCATGATGATGCTCCTGATTATTCCGGTACGGACTACTGGGTGGTATCGTCCATCCGCCCTTGCTTTAATAAGGTGGGAGGAGCGACAATACTCGGTATCCAGGGACTCAGGTGGTATGAAAGGTAAATTAGCAAGGTTGTCTCCCAGACCAAGGCCGAGTGCGATAGAAGTTACTATACCTCCGAAGTAGAAAGGTTTAGAACCTCTAGCAAAGTTGGCGTGGATGTGCGACAGTAGGAACGGAGCTGCATTTATTGGTTCAGGATGGAGCACACAGCGAAGGAAAAAGAGCTCCTTGGAGTTTACCTTGTGGTTGCTGTCCCTTGCGAAAATTGTGTGCCCTAGAACTCTGTGGAAATACCGTATTGCTGGGTTATGAATATAAGTAGCGTTGAGGTTGTCCCAGCTCGAAGCAGCTACACCTGTAAGTCAATTCCAAAGGTCGAAAGCTTCCTGAAACCAGGCATCGTTAGGCAAGCGGCAATGAACATTCTCGGCATGATGGAATCCAAGCATTTGGGCAAGTTGGTTTTGGCCCACCGAATACTTAGAGCCAAACATGCGGAATATAGCTACACCAGAAAGTTAGTTTGTTTCTCCCGGAGGTGTAACATAAGCAAATGAGCTCAGAAATTCTAGAGTTAGAGCTTCGTAGGTAGGCTGCCCTTGTGTGCAGAGCTTCCATAGACCGGCATTTTGGAGCATCCAGCGTACACCTTCTAGCATGCCCAACTCTTCAAGACTGGCAATGTGGACGTACCACATTGGTTGAAAAGAGCGTTGGTAGAAGCTGACGTAACTCGCTCTTTGGCGGTCACCGGCTTATCCCTCTCTGAATGTAACAGTAGAAAGGTCAGGAGCTTGTCTTGTGCGTCTTGCCATGGTGCATGCAAAGTGCAATAGGTTTAATGGAGGAAATGGGTATGAGTAAGAGTTGTTCTGTGAGAATGAGAGTGTTTCGTGAGGTTTAAATAAGAGGGTTTGGAAATATGAAGTGTTGGAGTGAAATTTGGATTTAATGTGAGGGGTTTATGGAAAGTAATGTGAGTGGGACGGTTAAGGAGAGTGGAAGGGTAGTGGGTCGTTTGAAAAGAATTTGAAGAGAGGAGAAGATGAAGAGAAAAGGGTCTCTGTTATAAACAGAGAGCGCGTTAAAACAAGTATGACACTCGTCACGAACCCGTCACGGTCGTAAGCCGTGTGACGGTCGTGACAAGGGCGTTACTCCCGTCATGCTCACAAAATCTGCTATTCTCACAGAGGCTAAATAAAAGCTGGCATATTATATATATTGGATATGGCAATTATAAATAGCAGTAAAATATGAGATAAACATTAGAATGCATATAAAATGACTGAAACAAATTAAAATAAGCAGGAACATTATATCATCAACTCAACCACAAGCAATGAATACGAATTGAATACTTTATTAAAATTGGAACTTCATAACAGTGTACTCAAAATAAAATTGCAGTAGAGTATTAAAGTTGAAATTGAACTGAAATAAACTTGTTCCTTGACATTAAAAAGAAACAGACGGTAAAGTAAATGGTTCTAAAACATTAAAAGAAAAGCAATTAAATGGAAAAAAGTGCAGTGTGACAGAATTAGCCATGTTGCTTCTTCAAAGATTCCACAGCTTGGTTCAGATGATCAAATTCTCTGACAGCGGTATCCATTAAACCGACAACGTCAAGACGGATAAGTTGAAGTTCATCTCTCATATCTTGAAGTGCAGTGCGGAAGGCTTCGAGAGTGGCATGTATGTTAGCAGGGGGGACAATGTAAGTATTTCTCATGGGATGCTCAGGGTAATCATGATAGTGAGGAGGAGTTTCAGGGTCGGTCTCAATGTCAGACACATGACTTTCAAAATCTCTTTCAAGTTGGGGCTCATCTAAATCATACAGCCAGTTGTGGCGGTTATGCACACTAGTTCGCTCGTGATCAGGCAGTGTAAAGTGTGAAACAACTTCATTATTGATCAGGAGTTGGAACGGGGGTGGTCCAAGATTCCTAATGAGTCCTCGGTTAAAACATAAAGTTATGTTCATTGGCCTATATCCACCTAGAGGGTTTACTTGGGAAAGTCGTGTTCTAAATCCCATGGCATCAGCAATTTTTGTTACGAGGCCACCTATCAAAATGGGACCGTGATCAGCTCGAGCAATCCTACGGATATTGTCAAGCATAAAAGTGGCTTCATTAACGGGTCGGGATTGAAACACACAAAACATGATAAAAAGCTCATCTCTAGAGATTAGGGTGTCATTCTCGGCTTTTCCAAAAAGGGTAAAGGCTAAAATCATATGGAAGTATCTAATGGCTGGGTTGTGAATTTTAGTGGACACCATAGGATGCGGGTCATGATGAGGTCGTCCTGAAATACTACTCCATAAATGGTCCAGTTCATCTTCCATTACCAAATCTTCCTGTGCCACAGTAAAAACGTCGGGTCCATTGGGGAAATCCAACAGGTCCGCAATCTCTCTAATGTTGAAGCGGCACGTGTATCCAAATAGCCTAAAGGTTATGTTACCCCTATTAAATCCTATGCCATAGTTAGGGCTGTAGCACAATGAGCTTAGGAATTCTAGGGTCAGCCTGTGGTAAGTTGGATACTTCTTTCTAGCAAAACCTTCCCATCCTATCTGGCTAAACATAAAGTCTATGCTATCTCCTATACCTAAGGCAGTCATGGTAGGTCCATGGGCAAATTTGGTTAAGGCCATAGATCTGCGAGAGAGAACCTCATAGCGGTGCCATTGGACAGCGTCCCTGAATAGCACAACCATGGTGTCTTCGTTATCCATCTTAACAGTTAGTCGGAAAAGTAAAGCAAATGTAGAAGGAAGAAGGTAGAAGGACTTTAAAAATCCTGTAGCATGTAATTATAAGATCAGCAAAGCAGTTTCCATAAAATTTTTAAATTTTTGAGAAATAAAAAATGAAAAAGTAATGAAAATAAGATTAAGAAAGTAAAGGGAAACAAAAAAAAATAAAAATAGACTTAAGAAAAATGTAAAGAAATTTAAAAAGAAATGAAAATAAAAGAAAGTTAAAAGGAAAGAAAACAATCTCGTGGGTTGCCTCCCACTAAGCGCTGTTTTTAACGTCATAAGCCTGACGAAAGCTTAGTGATAGTTCAGTTATAGGGATGAGCGGGCAGCTCTAAAAGTCTTAGACTATTCAAATAGTCTCTGTTTGCAATATTATGATAATGTTTTAAGCGTTGCCCGTTTACTATGAATGGTTCACTATTTCTTCCTTTTATTTCTATCACTCCACTTTGAAAAACTTTAGAAATTTCAAAGGGTCCGGACAACCTAGATCTAAGTTTTCCTGGAAAAAGCTTAAGTCTCGAATTAAATAGGAGCACGACGTCTCCCACACTAAATTCTTTTCTAGATAAGCGCTTATCGTGCCATCTCTTAGTTCTTTCTTTATATATGCGGGCGTTCTCATAAGCATCTAATCTTAGTTCTTCTAATTCGTGCAAATCTAAGATTTGTTTTTCTCCTGCGGCAGCGTAATTTAAATTGAGGGTCTTAATAGCCCAATAGGCTTTGTGCTCTACTTCTACCGGCAGATGACAAGATTTTCCATAGACTAACTTAAATGGAGTGGTTCCTATGGGGGTTTTGTAAGCGGTTCTGTAAGCCCATAAAGCTTCATTAAGTTTAGTTGACCAATCCTTCCTAGAGGTAGCGACCGTCTTTTCTAAAATTTGTTTTATTTCTCGATTCGTAACCTCGACTTGTCCACTGGTTTGTGGATGATATGGTGTTGCCTCACGATGTTTGACTCCGTATTTTGATAGCAATTTATCGAATATTTTGGATATGAAATGGGAGCCACCGTCACTAATGACGAGTCTTGGCACACCAAATCTAGGAAAGATTATGTTCTTAAAGAGCTTCATCACTACTCGTGTGTCATTTGTAGGAGAAGCTACAGCCTCGGTCCATTTGGAAACGTAATCGACAGCGACGAGTATGTACTGGTTACCAAAAGAAGACAGAAATGGTCCCATGAAATCTATTCCCCACACATCAAAGACTTCTACTTCTAGAATGCCCTTTTGAGGCATTTCATCGCGTCTGGAGACGTTACCAGTGCGTTGACACCGGTCGCAATTTATAACCGCGATATGGACATCTTTCCATAGAGTAGGCCAAAAGAGGCCAGCTTGCAAAATCTTAGCACAAGTCTTTGAAGTGCTCGCGTGCCCACCATAGGGCGCAGAATGACAATGAGAAATTATGTCTTCCACCTCATCTTCGGGTACACAACGACGAAAAATACCATCGGCGCCCCTCTTAAAGAGAAGTGGTTCATCCCAATAATAGTGTTTAAGGTCGTGGAAGAATTTCTTCTTTTGTTGATAGGTTAGATCAGGTGGTAGTACTCCAGCTGCTAGATAGTTGACAAAGTCAGCATACCATGGCAGCGTGGTCTTAGTGTAAACAGATTCTACCACTTCATTAGTTTTTGTATCAGTATAAGTCAGGGATTGTTCTATTGTATTGCTTTCTAACTGGGCTAAGAGTTTTTCATAGGGGAAATCGTCATTAATAGGTACTTGGTCTGGTTGGATGCTTTCCATTCTCGACAGGTGGTCAGCTACTACATTTTCAGTGCCTTTCTTGTCCTTGATTTCCAAGTCGAATTCTTGTAGAAGTAGAATCCACCTCAGAAGTCTCGGTTTGGCGTCCTTTTGGCTTAATAGGTACCTGATTGCGGCGTGATCGGTGTAGATGATTATTTTTGCTCCTACTAGGTAGGAACGAAATTTATCTAATGCGAACACGACAACTAAGAGTTCCTTTTCTGTGGTAGCGTAGTTCATTTGTGCATGATCCAAGGTTTTACTGGTATAGTAGATTACGTGAAGCTTTTTGTCCTTTCTTTGTCCTAGGACTGCACCTACAACATAGTCACTAGCATCGCACATGATTTTGAATGGTTTATTCCAATCTGGGGGTTGCATAATGGGTGCTGATATTAAAGCTTGCTTGAGTGTTTGAAATGCGTTCAAGCATTTGTCATCAAAGACGAATTCAACATCTTTCATTAACAGCTCAGTTAGGGGTTTGGTTATCTTAGAGAAATCTTTAATGAAACGTCGGTAAAAACCGGCGTGTCCTAAGAAACTTCTTATTTCTCTAACGGTTTTCGGTGGCTGGAGATTTTCTATTACTTCTATTTTTGCTTTGTCGACTTCGATTCCTCTGTCAGATACTATATGTCCTAGCACGATTCCTTGTCAGACCATGAAATGGCATTTTTCCCAATTCAGCACTAAGTTGACTTTTACACATCGTTCGAGCACCATTTCGAGGTTTGATAGACATCCTTCAAAACTTTCCCCATGGACAGAGAAATCGTCCATAAAGACTTCCATTGTACCATCTAAGAAGTCAGAGAAGATGGACATCATGCATCTCTGAAATGTTGCGGGCGCGTTACATAATCCGAAAGGCATTCGCCGGTAGGCAAAAGTTCCATAGGGACATGTGAAAGTAGTCTTTTCTCGGTCGTCAGGATGGATAGGAATTTAGAAAAATCCTGAATATCCGTCTAAATAGCAAAAATATGAGTGTTTAGCCAGACGTTCAAGCATTTGATCTATGAAGGGTAAAGGGAAATGATCTTTACGAGTGGCTTTGTTTAGTTTTCTATAATCGATACACATTCTCCATCCGGTTTGAGTACGTTGTGCTACAGATTCGCCTTTTTCATTATTGATGACCGTAACACCTCCTTTCTTGGGTACCACGTGAACTGGGCTAACCCATTCACTATCTGATATAGGGTATATGATCCCTACTTCTAACAGCTTTTGTACTTCTCTCTTAATGACATCACTCAGAATGGGATTGATTCTCCTTTGATGTTCTCTAGAGGTTTTACAGTCTTCCTCAAGCAAGATACAATGCATACAGATAGAGGGACTTATTCCTTTCAAGTCTGAGATGTTATAGGCTAAGGCAGTCGGGTACTTTCTCAGGACATGCAATAATTTCTCGGTTTCTATTTGTCCTAAATCTGCGTTGACTATAACTGGTCGTTCGAGTTCTGTATCTAGGAATTCATACCTTAGATCTTTGGGTAATGTTTTTAGTTCTACAGCTGGTTTCTTTGGGCAAGGCATAGGGTCAGGAGTGAGTGCGAGACATTCACTTAGATTATTATCTTGGTATTCACCATGCCAATTATCATCTTCAAAAATTGGTGGCATCGGGATTCTCAGCACTTCAGAACACGTGTTTTGGTGTTTTTCCATTTCTTTAACGCATTCATCAATTATATCTAGGAAGCAGCACGAATCTTCTATAGCAGGTGCTTTGAAAAATTTTGAGAGAATGAATTCTACTTTTTCTTCACCAACCTCGAAAGTCAGTTTTCCTTTTTTCACATCTATGATGGCTCCGGCGGTAGCTAGGAATGGTCTTCCTAAAATGATAGGGATGTTTGAGTCTTCCTGGATGTCCATGATTATGAAATCTGTAGGAATATAGAATTATCCTATACGTACTGGAATGTTTTCTAACATTCCTAGAGGAAATTTCACTGATCTATCAGCTAGTTGTACAGACATTCTTGTTGGTCTCAGTTCTCCCATGTTGAGCCTTTTACAAATAGATAAGGGCATTAAACTGATGTTGGCTCCTAAATCGCACAGAGCTTTGTCTATGACAAACTTTCCAATCACACATGGTATAGAGAAACTACCAGGATCTTTTAGCTTAGGAGGCATGTTGTTTTGGATTATAGCGCTACACTCTGCAGTAAGCATAACGGTTTCAGTATCCTCAAGCTTTTTCTTATTAGTTAATATCTCTTTTAGGAACTTAGCGTATGAGGGCATTTGTGTGATTGCTTCTGTAAAAGGTATTGTGACATTTAATTGTTTCAGAAGTTCAACAAATTTCTTAAATTGGCCTATGTTTTTAGATTTAGCGAATCTTTGGGGATACGGGATAGGTGGTTTATAAGGCGGCGGAGGCACATACGGTTCTTCTTTCTCTTCGGCCTCTTTGCCATTATCTTCCTTCTCGTTTTCCTTTGGTTCGCCTTCCTTTTCAGACTCCTTACTAGGCTTTTGGTACATGGCTGGATTTTCGATTCTTGGGTCAGTGGGTCCTTCTAGTTCTGTTCCACTCCGAAGTGTTATAGCGTTTGCATGTCCCTTCGGATTAATTTGAGTTTGACCTGGAAGGTTCCCAGCTGGGGCAGAGGTAACTGCTTGTTGTTGAGCCACTTGCGAGATTTGTGTTTCTAACATTTTGTTGTGAGTGGCTAGAGCGTCAACCTTGTTGGCTAGTTGTTTGATTTGCTCACCGGTGTGAACATTCTGGTTAAGGAACTCCTTATTTTGTTGAGCTTGTGCAGCAATGAAGTTCTCCATCATAATTTCAAGGTTTGACTTCCTAGGAACGTTGGGAATGTTAGCAGCAGGTTTTTGATATCCTGGTGGCACAGCAGGCGCTTGGCCAGGTGCATACAAAGCGTTATTGTTCTTGTACGAAAAGTTTGGATGGTTCTTCCAACCAGGAATGTAGGTATTTTCATATGGGTTTCCTTGAGCATAGTTCACTTGATCAGCGGAGACTCCTGCTAAGATTTGGCATTCGGAGGCAGCATGTCCAGGTACTCCGCATAATTCGCAGTTTGGAGCTACGGCAGCCACGGTGGCTGCGGGTGTTATGGTCAAGTTGTCTATCTTTTGAGCAAGGGCATCTACCTTAGCATGTACATGATCAAGACTACTAACTTCGTACATTCCACCTTTCATTTGATCTTTTTCAACTGGCGTTCTTTCACCTCCTCATTGGTAATGGTTTTGAGCCATGCTTTCGATGAGTTGATAGGCTTCGGTATAAGGTTTGTCCATAAGTGTACCACCAGTGGCGGCATCTATTGTCATTCTTGTATTGTACAAGAGACCATTGTAAAACGTATGGGTGACTAACCAATCCTCAAGACCGTGATGCAGACACATCCTCATCATATCCTTGCATCTCTCCCATGCATCGTAAAGAGACTCAGTATCTTTTTGTCGAAATCCATTAATTTGGGCTCTCAGCATAGCTGTTTTGCTTGGTGGGAAATATCGTGCTAAGAACACCTTTTTCAACTCATCCCACGTAGTGACGGAGTTTGATGGCAAGGATTGCAACCAAGCCCAAGCTCTGTCTCTTAGTGAGAAGGGAAAAAGACGTAGTCTTATCGCGTCTGCAGTTACACCGTTTGCCTTCACCGTGTCTGTGTACTGCACAAATTTGGTCAAATGTTCATTAGGATCGTCCGTAGGATTTCCAGAAAATTGATGTTATTGTACGGCTGACAGCAATGAGGGTTTCAACTCGAAATCGTTCTGGTTGATAGCGGGGGCAGCAATGTTGTTGTGTGGTTCTTGCTCAGATGGGGTAGCATAATACTTAAGAGGACGGTTTTGTGGTCCATCAGCCATGTTTCGTTCTTTGACTGGTTCAGGAGTATGAGCTAGAAGATCGAGAATATTATACTTGCGTTGATACTCAAGTATTCTGCGTCTTAAATGTAAGAAGCGCTCTAATTCGGCGATTGGTGGTTGCAAGTCTTCGCTTTGTGAGCGAGTACTTGGCATACAATCGAGAAAAAGGGAAATAAAATTTGTTGCCTTAGTCTATACTGCGCAACAAAGAATTACACGATTGACTAAATCAAAGTCCCTGACAATGGCGCCAAAAACTTGATCGTGACTTTCTGAGTCTAACGGTTACTAACTGCAAGTGCACAGCCTATCGCGTAGTAATAAAGATATCGATCCCACAGGGACTTGATAATCAACCTAGTGCTACGGTTTGCTACTGTGTTTAGCTAAGGCGAAGATGTTTTGGTTTTAAGTTCAAAAAGGGAAACTAAAGGGAATCTAAATCTTTGGAATATACTAGTTAATATTAGAATATCGGTACGTAACTTAGTATACCATCGTGGATTCAATAAAACCTAAGCGTATAAAAATAAGTCACATTATATTTCTGTAGAAAATATCAGTTTAAAAGCCCTCACCTCACACTCTCGTGGATCTTGCTTCGGACTATATTCCTAAATCATAATGTCTGCTCTCGCTAGCCCATTTGAGTTTAAAAACACATTTTGAAAACTAATACAGTCTAATTAACTTTAAAGCGCTCTCGCTGTTTTTAAAACCAATGCCCGATTTCAGCTATCCGGTTAAAATCTCACACTCTCGTGGATCTTGATCCTAACCTTTACTACCTTTTTACTCTCGTAACAAAAGTCCAGTTTTAATTAAGAAATCGCGGCCAGAAAATAAGTTGGTTATGGTCTTAGCTTAGAATTATTGAATCCATTCCAGTTAACTTAATTACATACCGATAAATCAGATTTAGCTAGACATATTAATTAAAACAAACATGCATAAAAATAAACTGCGAAACAGTAAATTAAACATTGCAATGAGAAACGATAATGCTATTATTACGATAATGAATAAAAACCTGATAAATTTGCAATAAGTTTATTCTCGCAATTCCTCCACAAGTCGGTAGGCTTTTGCTCGATGTATCGGAATAACGAATGATGAAGGCAAGATTGAAAACAAAATTCTAACTATGGTGCAATAGCTCCTCAATGTGAGAAACTATCACTAATTGAAGTAATGGTAAACAAGGAATGGGAACGGGAAACAAACAAGGAATGCAAAGAAAGTAAAAATTCAGAAATAAATTCTGCAGCAATTCGGGTAAATTCTCTATATGCTGTGTCCCCCTTTTGCTCTTCAATCCATGCTGTATTTATATCCAAAGCATTGCCTTAACGTTGGAGAAAATATCAGAGCACAACCTTTGGTGGTTGAGAAGTCTAAGGGAGACTGGCTCAAGTGAGTTGAAACTGAAGTTGAGAGAATGTAGGAGCAAATGCTGATCGTGCGTGTGCATTGGTCTTCTTTGGCCATGTCTGCGTTTCTGAACGTAATAACCACTTTGGTGCGCGTGACGGTCGTGATGACTGTGTGACGAGCGTGGTGCGCTTTTGGATTGTGTGACGGTCGTGGTGAGTGTGTGACAGTCGTCACACACACCACTTTTCATTTTCTGCTCTTTTTCTTGACATTTCTTCCTGTTTTCTACTCTTTTCTCCATGTTTCTCTACTTTGCTCCTTTTTAGCTTGGACAATGAAATACCTGTGAAAACACTAGAATACTCTCAGAATAATCGGAACTTGGACTGAAATAACGTAAATATTAGTCGTAACTTAAGGCAAATATATGATACAGTTTCGTGTTATCACTGATCAGAACCTGAAGTGGGCCAAAGATGACGTATGCGCTGCTGGGTGTGAGAGATGAGGAGGGGGTGTACCTGCAAGGCACTCCAATGCTAAAGTAAGAATCGGGAGAGAGAGCGAGAGAGAGAGAGAGAGAGAAAGAGAGCAAGTACAAAGTATGTGTTTCGTAGGATGATTTAAAATACTTGGCCCTCTCAAATGAGAGGGTTTATATAACTCCCTCAGCGCGTGGCCCATGGTCCCTATTTTTGGGGCGAAATAACTGTTTCCCGAAGAATAGGTAACTTACAGAAACTAGCCGTTGGGACGGGCAAGGGTGCCTGAAACTAGCCGTTGCACCGGGCAGAGGCGTAGTTGTGGGCACGGGCGTCATGGTTGTTTCTGGATGGTGGAACCGTGCGTGACAAGAAGAAACTACCGAGGAGGAGCAGGTGACCATTGGGGTCATCTGACCATATTTACCCGGTAGAGGGGTAGAAAGGTAACTGCTGCCCCAAATTGGCTGGACTTAGGCAATTGGGCCGTTCTGGGTGAAGAAGTAGATTGGACCATGCCTAGTCATTGGGCTAGTTCGGAACATGAGCCCCCCAAGTTGTTGCTCCCGAGCATGAGAGTGATGACTTAAGGGTAATTCGCAGTTCCGGGGAGGTCCATAAATGGTCGTCGCCTGCCGACGAGGTGAGGTTGTCATACGATGCCTGAGGGAGTTAGTATCCGCGGGATACGTAATGTTGTCTGGCATGCGCGGCATACGGGGAGCCCAATGGTTGATATGATCTAAAGAGGTGAAGTGCCACGTGTGCCTCGAGTCCTGTGTTGTATTAAATGCATCATAATGGCTAGGTTAGGGTCATGATAATGCCCCTAGCCGCGCGTGCTCGCGCACGTGCCCACATGTTGCCTTTAAATAGAGGGAGAAGCTGCTCATTTTCACTTTTCGCTTCTCTATCCTCTTTAGCTTTCCTTCATTTTCTTCTGTTGTTCGCTGTCGTCCAACCGCTGTACAAGCACCGGCCAGACTCTACGACCCTTTAATTTCTTCTCCGGCCAAGTAAGTTACTTGCCTTGATCCTTGTTTTAGGCTTTTTAGCTCTCTATTATTCTTAGAATGCATGCTGTTAGGGTGAACTTAGGTAGTGCAATAGCAGATTCCGGTGGTTGTTGGTGGTAGGCGGTGGTTTGGCCATTTTTTGCCGCTGTTGTGGTCGTCTGAAGCTTAGGAACTTAGGACTTTAGGTTGATTTTGATGTCATTGCGACGACATGACCGTTTATCGTCGGCGGAGCTCATGAATCTTCTGGTGTACTCATGAGTTTTCCGATGGATTCATGAGTTTTCCGGTAGACCTTCAAACGGTATTCTGGGTAGCGAACCAGGGAGGATTTCCCCGCGTGCGTTGGAGGGGTTGCCCCCGGGAATTTCCTCGCGCCATAGCTATGCCATTTGAGTAGGGCTTAGGTTAGGGACATCGTCCTCGGGCCTTTGCGTACCCTTTCACTTGACTAGCGGTGGAAGGGTGGATTTGATTTTGTCATCGAATTCATTTTTGTCCTCTGCTTTTCAGGTAAAGGAGATGGCCCGCGAAACTGAAGACGAAATCCTTAAAGACTTGTCCAAGGATAGCTCCTCAGAAAGTAGTGACACAGAAGACACCGCTACTCCCCGTGATATCGACGAGACCCCTCCCTTGAGGACATCTGCGGAGGAATGGTTGGTTGCTGAGCCTGCGGAGCATGCCTCCGTTTTTGCCTCGTATACTGGAGATGCTTTCACGACCATGGGGGCCGAAAGAGAGTGGAAGGTCCATTTCCCCGGAGAAGACGATCGTATTTGCACAGACTACGGGGAGAGGTTCCCGATGTATGAGTATGTTTTTAAGGAGATTGGGCTGAGGTTGCCCTTAGTGATTTCCAGAGGTCGGTCTTCGTTCATCTGTCTCTGGCTCCTTCTCAGCTGCATCCTAACTCGATTGCCTTCATACAGGCATTCAAACTGGCATGCGATTATTTAGAGATAGGAGCTACCCTCCCTCTTTTCTTTACGATCTTCCATCTCCAACACCAGGTTTCGGGGAGGAGATTTGGTTGGGCCTCCCTGAAACAGGGGATGAAGCTGTTTAAACCCTTCTCTGAGTCCATTAGGACTTTCAAGGAGAGGTATTATGTTATTGAGCCTGTGTCTGCGAGGGCTACTGATTCAACATTCGTCTGGGAGGTCTCGCTGGACGAAAACGGGGAGGACCTCGTCAACGAGGATGGGAAGATAGTGGAGCAGAGACTGCTAAAGTTCCCTTTTTGTTGGAGCGGGGACCATTTCACCCCTGGGGGCGGAAGGTGGAGAGCCGTTTTATCAACACAAAGGAGCTCCTTGAGTGTGAAACTCGCGATGATGCTCTTAAACGGCTGGGTAGTCTTTATTTCTTAGCTTGTTTGGATTATTATCTTCCCCGTTTGCTAATGTGCCCGTTATGTTTTTGCAGGTGAAATGTCTTCAGCGCATGAACAGATGGTGAAGAATGCCCATTCGAAGGGCAAGGGAGGCGCAGCAATCGGGAGGAGCCGACTCAATCAACGGGTGCCTCCTCCGTAAACGGGGTCGGGAACCACCTCGTCAACTCCCCCACCCGTCCAGACTTCCCTGGTGCCCGTAAACTCGAGGTTCAAGCGCACACAGTAGACCGAGCTGGTGGACCTCAGTCAGGCAGGGGAGAAGATCAGGTTCAAGCTGCCTCCGTGCCTTCACAATAAAAGGTTCTTCGAAGGCTCCTCTTTGACGGTTCCTTGGGAGGAGTCTCTAAAGCTTGAGGAAATGGATCGCCCGAGTAAAAGGGCAATGCTGGAACAAGATGCTTCTACCCTGATTAGGGTCCTGGAGATGGCGGCGGTTTACGCCGAGGAAGACTCTCATTATGACTCTGAATTGAAGAAGGCCCAAGCCGCGATGGCGGTCCTAGAGGAGAAGTTGAAGAAATCAAAGGAGGAGGCTAGGGTGGTCGAGGAGGCGATGAAAAGGTCTCAGGAGGCAATAACCAAACTTAACGGGGAGAAAGATACCCTTGCCGCGGAGAAGAAAGTCGCGGAAGATCTGGTCGAGCAACTGAGGAGTGGTGTTTCCCCTGCTGAGGATGAGCACGAGGAGTTGAAGAAGCTGAAGACTTGGGCTGAGTTGGTCGCACGTGTAACACCCCAATTCCCATCGCGAATAAATAATACATAAATAAATCAGAGTAAGTAAAAATTTATTTTTCCGACAGAAACAAGGATGCCACAATTTAAAGAAAGAAAACACAATCCCTGCTCATATATTTTGATACATAACACAAAATGGAATAACCTCAAAGGGAACTTTTTTTCCATGTAAACGGAAAGGTCAATTATGGAATAAAGCGGAAAAACCCATAACTGCCTTGTTTTACAAAATAAATCGTTTTATAACGTCAAAATATACATACAAAACTAATACAAAACATATTCAACAAATGTATACATATATAACATAATCGTTCCCCGACTCCCGTGCTACGTATCAGAGCAGACACCAAGACAGACAAAAGAATGGAGAACTAATCTTCACAAAAGCCTCCAAGACTACAAATCTGCAATTGCCTCATAGAGCAACAAACCACAGCAGAAGGGTGAGAAATAACAACTAAATCAAGATTGCATAATAATATGCCAACACATAAAAATTCACATGCATAGTTATTATCACCACAAGCATCACACGCTAATACCTATAGCCTGCCACAAATACATAACACATATCGATTATACTAACATAATCACATATTCTCACATAATGCATCCCAAAATTATCACATATGGAAACACACCACCACACCACGGATATTCACATATAACATACCATAGAGAATTAATATCATCAGTGTAACTCACCACGTCTCCACAAAACCTAGCACATGGCTATACATAAAACATATCATCAACAATCAATGCATTTATCACATATGCACATCCATTTACCAATTCAAACATAAATCTCAACACACACTCAATCAATTCATGATGTTCCACACATAATCAATCCATTCATGATTTTCCACACATAATCAATCTATTCATGATTTTCCACACATAATGCATCCATTCACAATTCTCACACATAATCAATCCATTCATGATTCATGCAAATGCACAGAGACCGACACAACGACTCTATGCAATGCATATGCGGTACCATCCATCCATCATCTCAACACTAGTTCACTCAGGAACTATTGGAACCATCGCTTGTTACTTAGGATTACTCATGTAACACCCCGTCGGGAAAACGATGTTCCCCGTCGCTTTAGGCCCTCTTGGTATAAGGCTCACGACGTTTATGGATTGCTTTAGGTCCTCTTTGTATAAGGCTCACAATCCGATCGCTTTAGGTCCTCTTTTTATAAGACTCACGATCATCTATAATCATCGCTTTGGGTCCTCTCGGTATAAGGCTCACGATGTTATAGCGGATTCCCTCTAGAATCGTTTTGTCGCTCACACCCACTAGGGCACACGACATCACAAGAATGCATACCATGATGCTTGGCATACAATGACTCATGACATTCAAATGCACACATATACACATCCATAATCATGCATATATCATCAAATACAACATATTGCATTTACTTGCCCTTAGGCCACAAACCATCTTCACAACCTTTAAACACATCCATTTACACCACACGACAACACACAAGTCATACGATATCTATCAAAGGAATATTGCATGATAACACATCAAATACACACTGTTAAAACGATAAAATTCGACAAAACGACACATTTCCAAATTCCCGACATAATTAAATTGGCCAATAATCTTAAAATAATTTTAATAAGAAAGAACATTTCATTAGCTTTCCAACGATATAAAGAACGTTCAAAACGGATAATCAGATCAAAAGTTACGGACTTAACAAGAAAAGTAATCGCGAAAAGACAATATTCTGCACCCTTGCTGGCCATACGCGTATTACCCTGAGCCATACGCGTATTGCCCAGCCTCATACGCGTATTGCCTACTTTCCTTCCTTTCCGTACGCGTATTGCCCTAACCAATACGCGTATTGCCCTACCCCATACACGTATTGCCCTGTCCCATACGCGTATGGGCAGCGAAACCCAGAATTTTTCCTGCATCATTTTTGTCACGAATTTCACCCCAAAACCTCTCCAAATCTCATCTAAACACTTCCAAATCACAATATATCAACCCAAACATGTCCCAACATAATCAACAAGTATTCTACGCAGTTTATATCGAGTTTCAACCGCGAAAACATCGATTTCTAACAATTATTCATCAATTAGAGAAAAAGTTGTAAAAACAACCAAAACACATACATAAACAACACATATACATACACAAGCAAGATATAATTGAAACTTCTCACCCTTACCCGATTAATCGCGCTTAAAACGGAGTTTTCTCGATTTTTCCTCTCTTTTCCTCTTCTCCCTTTCTTTCTTCTCCTTTTCCTTCTTTCCTTTCTCTTTTCTCTCTTTTTCTCTCAAAATTCTATTTTATGAAAAATATACCCAAGCAAAAGACCAAAATACCCCTCAGCTCAAATATCTCGCAAACGCTCTCAAAATGTGATAAAACATAACAACAATGATGAAATATATTTCGGAAATAAAAGTTGAAAAGAAATTATAATTTAATGCAAATGTTTTATCTATCAGAGAAACTAACCAATTAACTCAATTAGCAGGTAAAATACAATAAATTCACACATTTCACAAAATTCACATAATTGAAATAATTAAATACAACTAAACAAATCGGGGCGTTACAACTCTCCCCCACTTAGAAATTTTCGTCCTCGAAAATATAACCGATACGAACAACTCCGGATACGACTCTCGCATCCGACCAACAAACCGACATGCCAACCAAAGGCACACCACGAATAACACAACTGACAAACCACCTAGCTAACAACAACGACACGACAACGACGACAACTACAACGACAAGATGCAAAGCTCATACAATGCACTTGACGACCAACTCACAACTCAAAGAATGCACAAGTTACGAACACACACAGGTTCACTCATGAACCGAAACACAACAAGATCGTTACCCTCCCCCTAGGTAACACTCCCCTAATCCCCCACAAGGAATAGGCACGACTTTACCCTCTTGCATTACACACTGCCTAAACTCCTCAAAGACGCATCCCAACACCTCACAAACGGTTTATTAGGATCATCCATAATCAAAACTGAAGTCGTAGACAACTTCTACTTCAACTCACCAAAACTCACTCACAACGAACATCCAAAACAAATAACTCACCCTTTGCAAGTCAACTGGGATAAAAGAAGTACGAACTTAGCAAAGTCTTCCTTAGCCTGCAGTAACAACCAACTAAGCCCAAAAAGATTCTAATCTCCTTAACCAACTTTGGAGCCTCTCATTGTAGAACTACATCTACTTCCGATGGATTCATAACAATACTCTCATCTGAAATAACATCTCCAAGAAAACTAACCCTTTTCAACCAAAATTCTCACTTGAGTAACTTAGCATAAAACTTCGTCTCTTTTCAACACTTGCAATTCCAATCTCAAACACTCTACCTGTTCTTCCTCTGAGTTTATAACAGATCTGAATATCCTCAATCAAAACCACTACGAACTTATCCAAATAATTATGGAAGATACGATTCATATACTCCACAAACATTACAGACGCTTTACTTACACCAAATAACATCACTGTACGTTGTAATGCCCAACCAAATTCCAAAAGACATAAATCCTTAAAGCTTTAGCAAAAAATTTCACTGGGTAACTGGTTACTCACATACGAGCTTAACCGAGTAAATTATCGCCTATCCCGATAACAAACATAACCAGTCACATCAAACCGATCAAAGCCTCAACTCACACAATTCACCACTCTTATCAAACATTCCAACAATTGTGATTTCACTCAAACCCAACCAAACCATTCTAGTAATCTGTTCATGAAAGTCGACGCTTATTCTCAATCGTTACTTTATCCATCTGTCAGTAATCCATACACAATTTCTTCTCTTAACAGTCCAAATTCCATAAATCCCAACATGTAGCAACAACCAACCAAAAATAACTCTCAAATATTACACCCACACCTAGGGTTTTCTCAAAATTTCCATTAATGCTCTAAAACTTCAAAGATTCCAAACCTCACCAGAACTCCAAGTTTTGCTTTCCATAGTCTCAATACCATTATACTTGTTATTCCGTTCAATCATCCATTCCTTTTTGTTACTAACAAAGTTGGAGCTCTCTAAGACAACACCTTAATGTTCCATCCAAAAACACATCTGAAAACCGTGCACAACTGACGGCCCATCACTGTTACTTCCTGCCAATTTTCCAGAACACTATCATCACGGACAAAACAAACATCTTAGTCCCATCTACTAAGAGTTTCCTACTTACTTAACAGATATAAACCTCAACTATTCACCTTCGTCCAATTAAGTTCAATCTCTACTCCTTGAGAAGCAGCCATTAATAATACCCAATCATTCTCTCTCAATGACTTCCCAACTGGACCAACATACCAAAACCTCTAATCCGTCTCATCTTCCGATATTAGAATCTTCATCAACTCATCAAAACAATCCGTAACCATTTTCTTAACTCCAAACAATCCATTGCACTCACTATCAAAGCCGGAAAGACATGTCTATTCCATCCAACATAATTCTCGTCTGCTATCAACAAGAGATTAAGGGTGATTAGTTCCTCAATTTGTCAATAGACAGCCGACAATCATGATGGGGCATAAACCGTCTTTACCAAACTATAACAGCATTTCTTACATCTCATGCACAGAACTACCTAAGGCACCAATCCTTAGTCGACATAAACCTTACCTCCGCATTCCCTCTGGAACCGGGAACCACACTGTCCAAAGAGCACTTACAATCTTGCAATTCACAACACATTGAGCCAACGCTCCACACCTGAAGCAACTTGGAGAAGTACCAGCTTCTCCCCCACTTATCTCAATCTAAATCCTGCAGACAAAGGATTAGAAAACTAGAAAGTACTGACAGTGTTTCACACACATATCACGTACTAAGAAACAAATAACAACGACAGTATTCAACTGTCACACCAACCGACTCAACAACTTGGCCGGACGGACCGACCTGCTCTGATACCACTATTGTAACACCCCAATTCCCATCGCGAATAAATAATACATAAATAAATCAGAGTAAGTAAAAATTTATTTTTCCGACAGAAACAAGGATGCCATAATTTAAAGAAAGAAAACACAATCCTTGCTCATATATTTTGATACATAACACAAAATGGAATAACCTCAAAGGGAACTTTTTTTCCATGTAAACGGAAAGGTCAATTATGGAATAAAGCGGAAAAACCCATAACTGCCTTGTTTTACAAAATAAATCGTTTTATAACATCAAAATATACATACAAAAGTAATACAAAATATATTCAACAAATGTATACATATATAACATAATCGTTCCCCGACTCCCGTGCTACGTATCAGAGCAGACACCAAGACAGACAAAAGAATGGAGAACTAATCTTCACAAAAGCCTCCAAGACTATAAATCTGCAATTGCCTCATAGAGCAACAAACCACAGTAGAAGGGTGAGAAATAACAACTAAATCAAGATTGCATAATAATATGCCAACACATAAAAATTCACATGCATAGTTATTCTCACCACAAGCATCACACGTTAATACCTATAACCTGCCACAAATACATAACACATATCGATTATACTAACATAATCACATATTCTCACATAATGCATCCCAAAATTATCACATATGGAAACACACCACCACACCACGGATATTCACATATAACATACCATAGAGAATTAATATCATCAGTGTAACTCACCACATCTCCACAAAACCTAGCACATGGCTATACATAAAACATATCATCAACAACCAATGCATTTATCACATATGCACAACCATTTACCAATTCAAACATAAATCTCAACACACACTCAATCAATTCATGATGTTCCACACATAATCAATCCATTCATGGTTTTCCACACATAATCAATCCATTCATGATTTTCCACACATAATGCATCCATTCACAATTCTCACACATAATCAATCCATTCATGATTCATGCAAATGCACAGAGACCGACACAACGACTCTATGCAATGCGTATGCGGTACCATCCATCCATCATCTCAACACTAGTTCACTCAGGAACTATTGGAACCATCGCTTGTTACTTAGGATTACTCATGTAACACCCCGTCGGGAAAACGTTTTTCCCCGTCGCTTTAGGTCCTCTTAGTATAAGGCTCACGACGTTTATGGATTGCTTTAGGTCCTCTTTGTATAAGGCTCACAATCTGATCGCTTTAGGTCCTCTTTTTATAAGGCTCACGATCGTCTATAATCATCGCTTTAGGTCCTCTCGGTATAAGGCTCACGATGTTATAGCGGATTCCCTCTGGAATCGTTTCGTTGCTCACACCTACTAGGGCACACGACATCACAAGAATGCATATCATGATGCTTGGCATACAATGACTCATGACATTCAAATGCACACATATACACATCCATAATCATGCATATATCATCCAATACAACATATTGCATTTACTTGCCCTTAGGCCACAAACCATCATCACAACCTTTAAACACATCCATTTACACCACACGACAGCACACAAGTCATACGATATCTATCAAAGGCATATTGCATGATAACACATCAAATACACACTGTTAAAACGATAAAATTCGACAAAACGACACATTTCCAAATTCCCGACATAATTAAATCGGCCAACAATCTCAAAATCATTTTAATGAGAAAGAACATTTCATTAGCTTTCCAACGATATAAAGAACGTTCAAAACGGATAATCAGATCAAAAATTACGGACTTAACAAGAAAAGTAATCGCAAAAAGACAACATTCTGCACCCTTGCTGGCCATACACGTATTGCCCTGAGCCATACGCGTATTGCCCTGAGCCATACGCGTATTGTCTACTTTCCTTCCTTTCCATACGCGTATTGCCCTAACCAATACGCGTATTTCCCTACCCCATACGCGTATTGCCCTGTCCCATACGCGTATGGGCAGCGAAACCCAGAATTTTTCCTGCATCATTTTTGTTACGAATTTCACCCCAAAACCTCTCCAAATCTCATCTAAACACTTCCAAATCACAATATATCAACCCAAACATGTCCCAACATAATCAACAAGTATTCTACGCAGTTTATATCGAGTTTCAACCGCGAAAACATCGATTTCTAACAATTATTCATCAATTTATCAATTAGAGAAAAAGTTGTAAAAACAACCAAAACACGTACATAAACAACACATATACATACACAAGTAAGATATAATTGAAACTTCTCACCCTTACCCGATTAATCGCGCTTGAAACGGAGTTTTCTCGATTTTTCCCCTCTTTTCCTCTTCTCCCTTTCTTTCTTCTCCTTTTCCTTCTTTCCTTTCTCTTTTCTCTCTTTTTCTCTCAAAATCCTATTTTATGAAAAATATACCCAAGCAAAAGACCAAAATACCCCTCAGCTCAAATATCTCGCAAACGCTCTCAAAATGCGATAAAACATAACAACAATGATGAAATATATTTCGGAAATAAAAGTTGAAAAGAAATTATAATTTAATGCAAATATTTTATCTATCAGAGAATCTAACCAATTAACTCAATTAGCAGGTAAAATACAATAAATTCACACATTTCACAAAATTCACATAATTGAAATAATTAAATACAATTAAACAAATCGGGGCGTTACAGCACGCATTAACCGGGTAGAGGACGACGTGGAAGTTATCGCCGAGGACTCCTTTAACAATGTCGTGGCGTAACTGAGGATCCTGAACCCCGGGGTCGAGTATACCACTGAGGGGTCGGGGTTCCTCAATAGCGTTGAGAATGGCAAGATCGTCGTCCCCGAGTTTCTTCTGATTGGTGAGGAGCATGCTCGAACTCTCCGCGAGGACCCTCAGCATATGGAGGAGTGATTTCTTTTTGTTGTATATTTGGCCTGCATGCCATATTTATGTAACTTTATTTTTTGTGTGGGGGCATGGCCCCTTGTTAATGTAACTGGTACATTTGTGGTCCTTGTGGTCGTTTTATTGTAATATTTTGTTCCCGGCCGACCTCATCGATTTTGTATGATCTGTGCATGGATTTACTTTACTTTATTTTTTCTAAGTGTTGAAATTTTGTTCGAAGCGCGCGTGTACCCATTATAAGGGTAACTTCGAATGATTAGTAGTTTCGAGGTTTGCTTGACTTAGATGTGTTCGGCAGTGAGGGGGACTGGTCGAACGGCCTGGGTAGCTTCTGGGCATGAGACCGGAGCTCAGATCGCGTTTGAGGTCTGAGTTCGCGGTGTGAACTTCCCATCGTGAGCTGGGTGTTCTTCCTGTTATGGTACTTGAACGACGGCGGGCTCGGTCGAGGAACTGCTGTCGGGCACGGGTTCTGCTCGTTCTTGAGCAAAACCTTGCTTCGATTTGTTTCTGTATGCAGCGTTTATACCTGGGCGCGCATTCCTGGTCGGTACACTATGCTAGTCGTGTTGATGAAGCAATCCGACGATTAGGGCCTTAGCTATAGTATTGTTTTAGCTTTTCGGCGTTCCATGGTCGAGCAAGTTCTTCCCCGTTTAGCTGTTCTAGATAATAGGCCCCATTTTCTATCTTTGCGCGGACTTTATAGGGCCCTTCCCAGTTTGCGGCGAGTTTTCCTTCTCGAGAATCTTTGTGATTCCTTCTTAAGACGAGACTGCCTACTTGGAATTCTCGCCGTATAACCTTAGCGTTGTGCCTAATTGTGATTTTTCGTTTTAGTGAGGCTTCGTGGAGGGTTGCTCCTGACCAGACCTCTTCGACGAGATCGAGCTCCTCCCTTAACATCTAATTGTTTGTATCCTCTTCCAGGGGGGATTCAGTCCGGCTGAAGGGCACGTGTATCTCAATGGGGATCACTGCCTCAGTTCTGTATGCTAGACGGAAAGGGGTTTCCCCGGTCAAATAGTGCAGTGTGGTACGGTATGCCCATAGTACGCTGTGCAGCTTCTCGACTAAGCTTTCTTCGTTTCGTCCATCCTTCGTTTGAGGCCTCGTAGGATTACCCTGTTTGCTACCTCGGCTTGCCCGTTAGTTTGGGGATGTTCGACGGGCACCAAGCAGACGAACTCCTGAAACTTTTTGTCTGTAAACTGCGTCCCATTGTCGGTGACTATTGCTTGGGGGATGCCGAAGAGGGAAAGGATGTTCCGCTTGTAGAAGCAAAGTATGTTGTTGGCCGTTATTTTGGCCAGAGCCTCTGCTTCTATCCACTAGGTGAAGTAGTCAATGTCCACTATCAGGTACTTGTTCTAGTTTAACCCCACGACAAATGGTCCCAGAATATTCAGGCCCCACCATGCGAAGGGCCACGGGGAGGACATTGCTTTGAGTTTACTGGGTGGTGCCAAGTGCATGTTCCTGTGTCGTTGGCATTTTTCGCATCACTTCACGTGTTCTTTTGCATCATGCTGCATGGTCGGCCAGTAGTATCCTGCTCGTAGAGCTTTCCTAGCGAGGCATCTCCCCCCGAGGTGTTGGGTGTTGATCCCTTCATGGATCTCGTGCAGGACGTGGGCGACCATCTCTTCCTCGACATATTTGAGTAAAGGGATGGAGAAACCTCTCCTGTAGAGCATATTTTCGACCAGGACGTAGGAGCAGGCTCTGCGCTTGACTACGCTGGCCTCCTTGGGGTTGAATGGTAGTTCACCTTTGGTGAGGTAGTTGTAGACGGGGGTCATCCAGCAGTTTCTTTCGCTGATGACTTGCACGTTGAGGATCGCGAAATCTTTCTCGATGCTAGGCCGAGGAAGTACTTCTTGGATGACGGATTTGTTTCCGCTCTTTTTCTTCATGCTCGTCGGCTTTGACAAAACGTCTGCTCTGATATTATGTTCGCGGGGAACGTGCTTTATTTCTACAATTTTGAATTTCGCCATCTTCTCCTTGACCAAGGTCTAGTATTCAGACAAGTTGTCATTCTTGGCCTGGTATTCTCCTCGAACTTGGAGGGCCACGAGTTGAGAATCGGTGCATATGATGACTTCCTCGGCTCCTAAGTCTTCGGACAGGCGTAGACTGGCAAGGAAGGCTTCGTATTCAGCCTGATTATTGAAAGTAGGGAAAGATAAGGTAAGCGAGACTTTGACGATAATTCCTTCCTCGTTTTCCAAGATGATACCCGTCCCACTTCCTACCGAGCTGGATGCCCCGTCGACGAAGATTGTCCATTTGCATGCCCCGCAAGTGGGGGAATCGGCGAATGTCATCTCCGCGACAAAATCGGCCAGTGCCTGGGCCTTGAGGGATTTTATGCTCTCATATTGGATGTTAAATTCGGACAGTTCCAACGACCACTAGAGCATTCTGCCGGCCATGTCTGGTCGGCCTAATAGTTGCTTCACGGGCTGGTCTGTCTGGACCACGATTGTGTGGGCCAGAAAGTAGTGCCTTAGTCTCCTCGCAGCATTGATGAGGCCAGGGCTACTTTCTCTATCTGTTTATATCTCAGTTCTGGTCCTTGCAAGGCTTTGCTCGTGAAGTATATGGGCTTTTGTCCATCGAGTGTTTCACGAATGAGGGCGCCGCTGATGGCATCGGCTGCCACGGCGGGATAGAGGTACAGGGTTTCGCTGTTATCTGGTCGAGAGAGAATGGGAGGTTCTGACAGTGCTCGCTTTAGGTGGAGGAGAGCCTGGTCGCATTCCTCCGTTCACTCAAAAGTTGCCTCCTTGCGGAGGAGTTTGAAAAAGGGCAGTGCGTGCTGAGCAGACTTCGCCACAAAACGGGATAGCGAAGCGAGCATCCCGTTGAGGGATTAAATGGACTTCTTCGAGTTTGGCGTGGGAAATTCAGAGAAGGCCCTGTACTTGTCGGGGTTAGCTTCGATTCCTCTTTCTGTCAGATAGAAGCCGAGGAACTTGCCCGCTCGTACCCCAAACGTGTACTTCTCTGGGTTGAAACGCATCCGGTACTTTCTGGCCTGCTCGAAGACTTTCCTCAAATGGGCCGTGTGATCGGACTCCTCGTGGGATTTCACGATCATATTCTCCATATAGACTTCGAGCATGTCCCCAATTTCTCCCAGGAAGAATTTTTTCATCATTCGTTGGTAGGTAGCGCCAGTGTTTTTCAAGCGGAAGGGCATTACGTTGTAGTAATAGTTTCCCAATTCTGACATGAAGGTTGTGCACCTTTTGTCGCTTTTTTCCATGGGTATTTGATTGTAGCCCGAATAGGCGCCCATGAACGATAACAATTTAAAACCGATAGAATTATCAACTAATTTATCAATATTGGGGAGGGGATACACATCTTTAGGGTAGGCCCTATTGATATCGGTATAATCAACACTGAAATTCTGGTATCAGACGTGTGATGTTAAGTGCGATGTCACAACAACACACTCTGCAAAATGGACAAATTTAAACAGCAGAATAACACACCAAATTGTTCACCCAGTTCGGTCTAACTACCTACGTCTGGGGGCTACCAAGCCAGGGATGAAATTCACTACTTGTAGAATTAATTTACAGACTCAACAACCCAGTTGACAATCTCCTAAACTCAATTCCTACTAGTGACTTCCTACCTAAGAAACCACTTAGATATGAGAACACTACTCAATCCCTAAAACACTTTAGTGATTTAATTCAAAGATCACACACTCTGAATCACACTGCTTGATTCTGCTTCACAGCTTTGATCAAGAACAACTCAAATCAACAATACCAATTCACACTCAAATGGTTTACAAAACATACACGAAGACACAATCAACACTCAGTCTTTAGCTCTCTTTCTTCGTTGCTTTTCCTTTAGTACTGGTGCGCTTTATATAGCTCTTTGAATTTGGACTTGGACCTGCTACAATATCTGACCTGATTTGTTATTTAAAACTGAATATTCAAAACAGATTTTCTCCTAAAATCTTTTCAAATCTTCAACCTTTTAAATCTCCTACAAATCTGCATCAAATCTCTATGCAACAGAAAATATCTATCCCAAGATATTCGCATCCAATGAGACATCCTGCTCTCCACAATTCAAGCTAACACACAAACCCTAACAACATCACAAAACCTGATGTTATTAATTCTGCAGATCTAATGTCACAACATCGCCAATGACATTAGACATCCAACTTCACACTTAACACAGCCCAGTGTTAAGACTCAATGTTGTGACATCACCCATATAACATCAAACATTGAACAGCTTCACTACTTAACACAGCCCAGTGTTAAGACTCAATGTTGCAACATCACCACCTTGACGTCAACATTGAACAAACTTTGTTTTACCAAAATTCCAGCCAATCCAAGAAACTAACAATCTCCCCCTTTGGCTAATTTTGGCTAAAACAATCTCTGCACCTTCAGAGACTTCAGCAGCGGAAAAAAACTTCAATAGTTTTAAAACTCCAGGCAGTAGCATCTTCAACAGTCAACACTGGAACTCCCCCTCAAAACAAGAACCAGCATAACAGCTGTTCAGCATGCACACTCCCCCTCAATATCTGCACTTCTGTACTATAACATATATAGGGTACACTCCTAGGCTAACTCTCCCCCTTTTTAGCCACAATTTGACAATCACCAAACACAATGTTCTGACATAAAGACATGGTCAAACAACACAAGTTCCAACACCTTGACTGTCCAGTCGATACAAACGATGCTCCTTGTTTTCCATTATAAACACACGTCTTTCTACAAGTAGCACCACTCAGCAACCAAGAATGAGCCAGTCAAACAGCAAAGATGCAGCAAAGAACTCCAAGCAGACGAGCACGACTTCAGATCCACCTCAGCAGGGAAACAAAACAATGATTGTAGCTACAACTACTTCAGGAGCCAAAAGGACAGGAAGAACCTCAGAAACAACCATGAAACCAAGCAAAAAGCTTCCTGTGCAACAACAAGCTGCAGATGATGATTAGGATGAAGACTGGAAAGCTTTTCTAGATGCAGGGGATTGGGATAATCTGTAACTTATGATGTACTTCAAACTTGTATGCTATCAGCAGTTGAACAAAATCAATTTCTAATAAATACTACAACTGCTTAATACACTCTCTTGCACATTTAATCTTTATGTATACAAATTCCCAATTTACTTCTCAAACTTTCAAATTGGTTTGCATCTAATGCTTTAGTGAAGATATCAGCTAACTGTTTTTCTGTGACTACATGCTCCAATGCAACAACTTTGTCCTCAACCAATTCTCTTATAAAATGATGCCTAATATCAATATGCTTAGTTCTGCTATGTTGAATAGGATTCTTAGACATATTGATAGCACTCAAATTATCACAGTACAATGTCATGACATCTTGCTTGACATTGTATTCAGTTAACATCTGCTTCATCCAAACAAGTTGAGAGCAACTACTTCCTGCGGCTATGTACTCAGCTTCAGCAGTGGAAAGTGACACACAGTTCTACTTCTTACTAAACCATGAAATCAGATTATTCCCTAGGAAGAAACAGCCTCCTGAAGTGCTTTTCCTATCATCAGCACTCCCAGCCCAGTCAGCATCACAATATCCCCTTAACTCAGTCCCAGAACCATGACTATACAGCATTCCATAGTCACTAGTGCCATTAATATATTTCAAGATCCTTTTCACTTGATTCAAGTTATTGGCCTTCGGTTCAGATTGATATCTGGCACAAACCCCCAACAACAAAAGCAATGTCAGGTCTGCTAGCTGTGAGATACAATAGACTCCCAATCATTCTTCTATATAAACTTTGATCCACACTGACACCGTGTTCATCCTTGGATAATTTTAGATGAGTAGGAGCAGGAGTCCTCTTGTGATTTGCATTCTCCAAACCAAACTTCTTCACTATGTTCTTTGCATACTTGCTCTGCGAAATAAATATGGAGTCCTCCATTTGTCTAACTTGTAGGCCAAGAAAATAGTTTAGCTCACCAACGAGACTCATTTCAAATTCAGACTGCATCTGTTCCACAAAATGTTTAACCATCACATCCGACATCCCACCAAATACTATGTCATCAACATAGATTTGAGCTACCATCAGTTTTCCTTCTTCCTCTTTAACAAACAAGGTCTTGTCAATCCCTCCTTTTCTGTAGCCATTCACAACCAGGAACTCAGTAAGTCTTTCATACCAAGCTCTTGGTGCTTGCTTCAAACCATATAGAGCTTTCCTTAGTTTGTACACATGGTCTGGAAATGTTGGATCAATAAATCCTTTTGGTTGGTCAACATACACCTCTTCATTCAAGTAACCATTCAAGAAGGCACTTTTAACATCCATTTGAAAGAGCTTGAATTTGAAATTACAAGCCACACCTAAGAGCAATCTGATAGACTCCAGTCTTGCCACAGGAGTAAAGGTTTCATCATAATCAATTCCTTCAACCTGAGCGTATCCCTGAGCAACTAATCTGGCCTTGTTTCTGGTGACCACTCCTTGTTCATCAGATTTATTCTAGTAGACCCACTTGGTGCCAATCACATTAACTCCATCAGGCCTAGGATCAAGCTCCTATACTTCATTCCTCTTGAACTGCTCCAGCTCTTCATGCATTGCATTTATCCAAAACTCATCAGTCAATGCTTCCTTGACATTCTTTGGCTCAATTTTGGAGACAAAACATGAACTTGCTATAACATCTCTTGACCTAGCCCTTACTCTAGAGTTTGGATCACCTATAATGAGCTCCTTTGGGTGGTCCTTCTGCACTCTGATGGAGGGATCCTTATGAGGTTGCTCAGCTTCAGGCTCAGCAGCAGTAACACTAGGAGTTTGGCTTCTGTCTTCAGCTTCTGGTGCAGCTTCACCACCTGATGTCTCAACAATATCTTGGACATCATCATCTTCCTGCTTGTCACTGTCATCAATCACCACATTGATTGACTCCATCATCACCTTGGTTCTAGAGTTGAAAACTCTATATGCTCTGCTGTTAGTAGAGTATCCCAAAAATATTCCTTTATCACTTTTGGAATCCAATTTTCTTCTCTGTTCTCTATCAGCCAGTATATAGCATCTACTTCCAAAAACATGAAAGTTTTTAACATTAGGTTTTCTTCCCTTCCATAGTTCATACAGAGTGGATGAAGTGCCTCTTCTCAGGGTATCCCTGTTGTGAATGTAACAGGAAGTATTCATGGCTTCAGCCCAGAAATGATAAGGAAGTTTCTTGGCGTGGATCATCGCTCTAGCAGACTCTTGGATAGTTCTGTTCTTCCTCTCAACTACTCTATTTTGCTAAGGAGTAATAGGAGATGAAAACTCATGACTTATACCTTCAGCAGAGCAAAATTCTTCAAACTTGCTATTCTCAAACTCTCTTCCATGATCACTTCTTATTCTGATAACCTTACTCTCCTTTTCTCTTTGGAGTCTTTGACAAAGCTCTTTAAAAACATCAAACACCTCTGATTTGTCTTTGATGAAGTTCACCCAGGTGTATCTTGAATAGTCATCCACAACTACATATGCATATTTCTTTCCATATGAAGTAGTTCCAATACCTTGGAGGTGGTGTCATGTTGAAGCTTCGGATGAGACATCTTTGTCTGCTTCCCTTTTTTACAGTCTCCACACACCCTTCCTTCCTCAATACTAAGTTTGGGAATTCCTCTGACTGCTTCTGAGGAGATGATTCTCTTCATTCCCTTTAGGTGAAGATGTCCCAACTTCTGATGCCAGATTTTGACATCATCTTCTTTAGCAAGCACACACGTGGAAGAATTTGAGTTTTGAGGCACCCAAAGATAGCAATTGTCCTTAGACCTGGCTCCCTTCATAATGACTTCTCCTTTATCATCTTTGACAATACATTCAGACTTTGTAAAGTCTACTTTGAATCCTTGATCACAAAGTTGACTAATGCTAATCAAATTTGCTGTTAGTCCTTTAACAAGAAGAACATCCTCCAGTCTGGGAGCACCAGCACAGTTTAGTTTACCAATCCCCTTGATCTCTCCTTTGACCCCATCACCAAATGTAACATAGCCTGAAAACTGAAGTTTCACATCTACCAACAGATTCTTTACTCCAGTCATGTGCCTTGAACACCCACTGTCAAAGTACCAGTCTTCTTTGGTAGAAACCCTTAAGGAAGTGTGAGCTATCAAGCTGGTAACCTTAACTTTAGGGACCCATTGCTTCTTAGGCTTGGAAACCTGCCTTCCTTTATCACAGTTCTGTTTGGGAACAGCCTGATGAGCCTTCTGTGGATATCCATGTAGCTTATAACAATAAGCCTTAATGTGTCCAAAACATCCACAATGGTGACATCTCCAGCGTCTGTATTTCTTTTTAGATGGAGTTCGGTCATGATGTTTTAACATCTGTTTTAACATCACCTATATCACTGGTGAATCCCAAACCACATTTGTCTCCAGCCATCTTCCCAATACTGAGAATGTTGTCTAACGCATCAGTACCATTGTTCAACATTCTGATAGTTTTGGTCATAGAGTCCAGCTTATAGTTTAGCATACTGACTTCAGCTTCAAGTTCAGTCTTTTCTGCTTTCAACTGTATTATGTTTTTCTTCAGCTCTTCTCCTTTAAGACACACTTGCTTACTTCTCACGAAAAGATCTTTGTAAGTGACAGGCAGTTCGTCGTAAGAGACCTCATCATCACAAGACTCATCATCTGACTCATAAACCCCAACCATAGCTCTAGCAAGTTTAGCTGAATTTTCTTCAGATTCACTCTCACTGTCAGGCCAAGAAGCCGATAATCATTTCTGCTTCTTTAGAAAAGTGGGACATTCCTTCTTGACATGTCCATACCCTTCACACTCAAAGCATTGTACCCCGTTGTCATTACTGGATTTTTCTTCATCTTTAGACTTCTTCCCTTGTTCTCCTGATCTGTTGATGTCAGAGATAATATTCTTAACATTTGGATTATAACTCCTATTTATCCTCTTCATAACTTTGTTGAACTGTTTACCCAGCAAAGCAATAGCCTGAGACAGCTCCTCCTGAGAGTCATCTACTTTCTCTTTCTTGGCTTCTTCAGAACTGGAAACTAAAGCTATACTCTTGGACTTCTTCTCAGGTTCTTCTTCACTTAACCCTAGTTCAAATGTTTGAAGAGATCCAATAAGCTCATCAACCCTCATTTTGCTGATGTCTTGAGCTTCTTCAATAGCAGTCACCTTCATCTTGTACCTCTTAGGAAGGGACCTAAGGATCTTCCTTACAAGCTTTTCTTCTGACATCTTTTCACCAAGAGCACTGGATGCATTGGATAGCTCAAGAATACTCATGTGGAAGTCATGGATAGTCTCATCTTCCTTCATCTTCAGGCTTTCAAACTTTGATGTTAGAATCTGAAGTCTTGACATCTTGACTCTAGATGTTCCTTCATGTGTAGCCTTCAAAATATCCCATGCTTCCTTAGCAACTTCACATGAGTTGATCAATCTGAAGATGTTCTTATCAACTCCATTGAAGATAGCATTTAGGGCTTTAGAGTTACCAAGGGCAAGTTCATCTTCTTCCTTGGTCCATTCTTCTTCAGGCTTCAGCTTAGCGGTGCCCTCTTTGTCTTTCCCAGCATCATCTTTTTCAAACACAACAGGTGCTTTCCATTCTTTAACAATAGCCTTCCAAGCCCTGTTGTCCAAGGATTTCAAAAAGGTGATCATCCTTGGCTTCCAATAGTCATAATTTGAGCCATCCAAAATAGGGGGTCTGTTGACAAATCCTCCAAATTCCTTGTCCATCTTTACACCAGGAAGTAACTTCCCCAGATCTCACCCAGAGACAGACAGGATGCCTGCTCTGATACCAATTGAAATTCTGGTATCAGACGTGTGATGTTAAGTGTGATGTCACAACAACACACTCTGCACAATGGACAAATTTAAACAGCAGAATAACACACCAAATTGTTCACCCAGTTCGGTCTAACTACCTACGTCTGGGGGCTACCAAGCCAGGGATGAAATTCACTACTTGTAGAATTAATTTACAGACTCAACAACCCAGTTGACAATCTCCTAAACTCAATTCCTACTAGTGACTTCCTGCATAAGAAACCACTTAGATATGAGAACACTACTCAATCCCTAAAACACTTTAGTGATTTAATTCAAAGATCACACACTCTGAATCACACTGCTTGATTCTGCTTCACAGCTTTGATCAAGAACAACTCAAATCAACAATACCAATTCACACTCGAATTGTTTACAAAACATACATGAAGAGACAATCGACACTCAGTCTTTAGCTCTCTTTCTTCGTTGCTTTTCCTTCAGTACTGGTGCGCTTTATATAGCTCTTTGAATTTGGACTTGGACCTGCTACAATATCTGACCTGATTTGTTATTTAAAACTGAATATTCAAAACAGATTTTCTCCTAAAATCTTTTCAAATCTTCAACCTTTTAAATCTCCTACAAATCTGCATCAAATCTCTATGCAACAGAAAATATATATCCCAAGATATTCGCATCCAATGAGACATCCTGCTCTCCACAATTCAAACTAACACGCAAACCCTAACAACATCACAAAACCTGATGCTATTAATTCTGCAGATCTAATGTCACAACATCGCCAGTGACATCAGACATCCAACTTCACACTTAACACAGCCCAGTGTTAAGACTCAATGTTGTAACATCACTCATATGACATCAAACATTGAACAGCTTCACTACTTAACACAGCCCAGTGTTAAGACTCAATGTTGCAACATCACCACCTTGACGTCAACATTGAACAAACTTTGTTTTACCAAAATTCCAGCCAATCCAAGAAACTAACAAACACACATACGCCATTTTCCATTAGACTTTTTAACGAGTACAACATTGGACAGCCAAGTAGTGTATTTGGCCTCCGAAATAAGGTTTGCCTCAAGGAGGTCTTTTACAGCTTGCTCAGCAGCCTCTGTTTTCTCCGGAGACTACTTTCGCCTACGTTGTGCTACAACCATAGTGGCGGGGTCGATTATGAGCTGATGGTAGGCGACGGCAGGATCTAGGCCGGACATTTCTACGGCGCTCCAAGCAAACAAATCTGAATTCTCCCAAAGGCAAGCTTTGAAATGTTTCCTTGCTAGGTCGGGGAGTCCGGTCCCGATCTTCACTCCTCGCTGGGGGTCTTTGCCGAGCAGGACAAGTTCTAACTCGCCATCCGGAATGGGGTACATCGGATGGGAGTTCTCTCCAATATTGGTTGAGGCTGAGGGGCTGCTCGAGCAAGTCTGGATCTCCTTCCCCTTCTTCTTCTGCTCCTTCAGGTCGTCCTCGGAGAATCAGCTGTCAAGATTGATAGAGTCGACGCGGGGCAGCGGCTTTTCCTCCTCGGAGCTGCTGGGCAGGGCCAACTTGCAGGAAGTCTTTGGCTTGGCAACAATAGTGTTCAGCCCTTTGGTGGCTGCCTCGAAACATCTCCTTGTTGCTTTGATATCCCCGTGTAGTGGCGACCAGACCCTTAGAAGTGTATACTTCATTTTCAGGTGCACGGTTGATGGTACGGCCACGTCAAAGTTGGCCGCTCAAAGATGCACTGATAGAGAGAACGGCAATCGATGACCAAGAATTGAACTTTAATAGACCTGGTCGTCTCTGCAGATCTGAAAGTCACGATCAGTTCCACGTATCCCCAGGGGTTTGTGACCGACCTGTTGAAACCCTGCAGGTCAGAGCCTACATAGGGTGTCAGGTGTGATTCATCTAGCTGGAGGGTGGAAAACAACTACGAGTACATGATGTCGACCGAGCTGCCTTGGTCGACTGGGATTCGGCGAACATCAAAGTTATACATCTAGGCTCTCACGAGCAGCGGAATGCTTGAGTTGGGATTCCCACCGAGGAGTTACTCGCGGTAGAAAGAGATGGGGACCGACTCTCCCCAGACAGTGTCGAGCGTGGTACTCCTGTTGGAGCTCGTGCTGATAAGATGCTCGAACTTCCTTTTTACGGAGCCCGCAGTAACTTTGTTGAAGCCCCCTCCGGAGATGACCATGGCGGAGGGGAAGTTTTCCCACAGACTATGTGCTGCGAAGTAGGGGGAGCGTTGAGTCCCTCGGGAATATAGAAGTCCTCAGGTCGCGATATGCTCATGGAGACCTGAAGGCCTGTCTCTTCTGAGAAAGGCGCCTCTTCCTCGACTTTCTTGGACTTCAGGGCGTCCTGTCGTGGAGCTTCCCTCTTCTTGGTAAACTATTTCAGGTGCCCGTCCCTGATCAGTATCTCAATGGCATCCTTCAGGTGGATGCAGTCGTCGGTTATATGGCCGTGACTTTTGTGGAAACGGCAGTATTTCGACTTGTCAGCATTCGGCTTGGCTGGTATCTGCTTAGGGAATCGAACCCCTACTTGTTTGAACTCCAAGTTGGCACATTCGGAGAGCATTTTCTCCCTGGAGACACTCAGGAGAGTATACTCATGGAAGAGGCCGGAGGGTCCTTTGTTGTCCCGGGACTCCCGGGGGCGGTCTTCACGTCTTCTATCTCCCCGACAAGATGTCGAGGGTTCATCGCTCTTGGAGGTCCGGGCACTCTCCTGGTGTCGTGAGACCCGAGCGGAGCTGGCTGCTTCTTTCTCCTCGTACTGGATATATGTTTGCGCCTTGAGGAGGTAGGCGTCCAGGGTTCGTGGAGTTTCAATGCCAACTGCTTTGGCAAACTCTGTACGGGGACGAAGTCCTCGCTTGAGCAAGAACTTCTTCATGTCATCGGTCGTTGAGCCTTGTACTGCTTCTTTATTGAATCTCTCGATGTAGGCACAGAAAGGCTCATCTTTCTTTTGAATTATGGCCTCAAGGGAGGCTTCGGTCTTCGGGTGGCGGCGGGATGCCATGAAGTGTCTGGAGAACATTCTCACTAACTGTCTCCACGAGGCGATGGATTCGTCGGGGATTTTCTTGTACCAGGTCATCGCTCCCTTTCTGAGCATGGTGGGGAACAGACTACACTTGATGGCGCCCCGGACATCACGATAATCGAGCAAAGCATCGATATTCTCGATGTGCTCGTCAGGATTTTTTGTACCGTCATAGGTGCCCAAAGACGGTGGTTTCTCCATGATGGGGAGCGGGTGCTTCACTCAAGGACAGGACGGTGATTTCTGTGGGGAGACAGGGTTCGTACCCGGCCCTTGGATTTGGGCGGAGGCGAACGCTGGTCTCTCCTGGTCCTCTTGGTTCTCGGGGAGTACTAGCTCCGTGGGGAGATGTGGTTACGCTTCTTGATGGCATGGGACTCAGGCTCAGGAGGTGCCCGACAGTCTCTTTCATGTCGGGGAGGTGGACTTCAGGATCTTCAGCGTTCTTTCCTCGGCTGAGGGGATCTTGGTCGGGTAGATTCTCCAGAGCTCCAATCCTCGTGTTCTGCTGGAGGATTAGGAGGTTGGTTTTGGTGAGGGATTCAAGAAGGGCCACCACAGTCAGGTCGGCGTTGGGCGGAACAGGAACAGGCTAGTGGTCCAAGGAGGGCTAGTCCTCAACATGATCAGCACGAGCAGGGAGGGAGACGCGGTGGCTCCATCTCTCAGATGATGGGCGTCACCCCCAAGGAAGGGTGCAGTTCCGTCAGTATCATTCTTGCTGACGGGGAGAAAAGTAGAGTTATGAGCATCGTGGATATGATCTTGGCTTGCCATGATCAGAATCTTGGAAAAAGGGTTGTTTTAGTCTTGAATCTACGATGGAGGAAAGATGGGGATAACAGAAGTTCCCACAGACGGCGCCACTAATCTTGACGGCTGATCAGAACCTGAAGTGTGCCAAAGATGACGTCTGCGATGTTGGGTGTGAGAGATGATGAGGGGGTGTATCTGCAAGGCACTCCGATGCTAAAGTAAGAATCGGGAGAGAGAGAGAGAGAGAGAGAGAGAGAGAGAGAGAGAGAAAGTACAAAGTATGTGTTTCGTAGGATGATTTAGAATACCTGACCTCTCAAATGAGAGGGTTTATATAATGCCCCCAGCACGTGGCCAACGGTTCCTATTTTCGGGGCAAAATAATCATTTCTCGAAGAATAGGCAACTGCCAAAAACTAGTCGTTGGGACGGGCAAGGGTGCCCGAAACTAGCCGTTGCACCAGGCAGAGGCTCAGTTGCGGGCACGAGCGTCATGACTGTTTCTGGATGGTGGAACCGTGCGTGACGGCCAGGAACTACCAAGGAGGAGCAGGTGACCCTTGGGGTCATCCGACCATATTTGCCTGGTAGAGGGGTAGAAAGGTAACTACTGCCCCAAATTGGTTGGACTTAGGCAATTGTGCCGTTCTGGGAACAGAAGTGGATTGGGTCATGCCTAGTCATTGGGCCAGTCCGGAACACCTTGGTTGGGCTGGAAAGCGATGGGCAAAGTGTTTAGAGGACACACATTCGAATCTCAGCAACTACATTTCAGCACCTTTTAACTTTTTTTTAATTTTTTTTATAACCTATTACCTCAGTTGAGCTAAAAACTGAGGGGCAAAGTATTTAGAGGACACACTTTCAAATCTGAGCAACTACATTTTATCACCTTTTAATTTTTTTAATAATTTTTTATGACATATTATCTCGGTTTTGCTGGAAATCGATGGGTAAGGTAGTGTATTATATTTATTTTATTTTATTTTTTATTTATGACCAATTTGATGAAAAAATTAAGTAACAAATCTTTTTTGTTCATTTATAAAGTATCAATGGCCAAGACATTGTCAATTCATCAATCCACATCAAACATTAGTGATTCGCATGAAACTCTCACTAGCTAATCAAAACGTGAATGCCACAACTATCCATCTTGGATACAAAGTCACTACTACGAAAAACCCATTTAGCAACGGTTGGGAATGACATATAATGACGTGGGCGAAGGCGTTGTTATGTAGATTGTTGTTGTAAGTTCGCCGTTTCTACAACGGTCTGGAAACCGTTGTTGTATTCTGGAAGCGCGCGATATATTGCAACGGTTAGGTATTTCAACCGTTGTAATATATATTAACTATCACAACGGTTATTTGTCTCAACCGTTGTCATATATGTTAACTATCACAACGGTTATTTGTCTCAATCGTTGTGGAATGTACCCTTAGTTTATTAAATACAAATGTATATTGCTTGTTTTACCATCCACCTTATTAAAGAAATACAACCATTAAAATTGGTAAAGAACTATATAATCTGAAAATTAAACTGTTCTTGAAAACCAACTTAAACACACCACTGTTTTCCGAATTGTACCCATTTCATTCCGCACATTTTATGTCCTTAACATAAAATTTAGGGTTAATACCCATTTTTCCCCCTGCCATATAGGCGAGATTTGAAAAATCCCCCTAGAAAAAAAAACTTGCATAAAATACCCTGACTTATCAAAATTATTTCATGGTAGACCTTTTGCATGCCACATCACCAAAATTGCTTATGTGTCATTTTTTTTTCATCTTTTCTTTTAAATTTAAATGCCACATGGGTTAATGGTGAGTTGTAATGTCCAAAATACCCCTAAGTCCAAAAACATTTCATAGTTGAAAATCAAGACATTTCATCTGTCTCGTTTCCAACCCTAACAATTAGGTTTATTGTTTCACTCCGTCTTCTTCCATTGACATTTCATCACCTTCACTCCGCCTTGTTCGTTCGAAACCAATCCGTCTTCTTCCATTGACTCTAGGAATCGCGTCTATTGATACGAAAAAGGTATGATATTTACCTATTTTGTTGATGTTTTCCTGCATTTAGATTTTCGGTGTTGTTCATTGCTGGTTTGATTTGTATTTGCAGAAATGGGTGTGTTTGGAGTCATTTTCCATCATGGTGGAAACTTTGTCCATCAAGGTCACATCTTTTACCGGGGAGGGAGTGAAACAATCGTTGAAGGTCAAGACTCTGATAAATGGAGTTTCTTTAAAGCTGTTAGTTTGGTTAGAGAGTGGGGTTACGAAGGATTCAGGTTATGGAGGAACATTCCACAGGTGGACGAAGGGTTTACTCATGTTGTTGATGATGTTCAAGCTGGAGACATTGCATCTCACAGCATGTCTTGTAATGTGGTTGGTCATATTTGGGTAGAACACGGTATTAAAGACATGATGACTAAGGTGTCGAACCTGGATGTTGATGTTTTTAGTGACGGCAGTGAAGAAGATAGTAGTGATGAAGACATAACATTTGATGACAGCGAAGAAGAGAGAGCACGTGATGAAGTGGATGAACAAAATGATGACGTGGTACTTGAGGAAGTGGTCATACCAGAAAAGGGAAATAGGGTTCAAGTTAAAGGTAAGTCATTGAGATTCAAGGTTAGGGCATCAAAGGATCCAAAGAAGATGACACCCATTAAGAAGGGGGCCAAAGTCATTGTCGAAGTACCTAAACATGTGTTGGGATCTTGTTCACAAAGGAATCCAAGTAACTCTAGAAGTAATGAGGTGGAGTATGAAAGTGAGGAATTGGATAACTCTGACCCTGATGAAAGTGACATAGAGGAGAAGCATTCCAAGCCAAAGTTTGAGAAGTTTAGAGGTGAGCTGCTCAACAAAGACTTTCAATTCAAATTAGGTATGGAATTCAATTCTCTTTTTGAATTTAAAGATGCTATTAGGGAGTGGTCAGTGTTAAATGGTAGAGAGATAAAGTTTGTTAAGAATGAGAGTTATAGGGTTAGGGTAGAGTGCAAGGGTAAATGTGGTTTTTTAGCTTTGTGTAGTAAAGTGGGGGATAGGCACACTTACCAAATAAAGACTTGGGTGGGGACACACACAAGTGCAAGGGTATTAAATAACAAGTCTGCCAATTCCAAGTGGGTATCTAAACTTATTGTTGAACAAAGGAAGTCACGAGGTAAAGTTAAAGTTGGAGAAATAATGTCTGAGCTAAGGCAGAAATATTCAATTGGCATAACCAAAGGGAAGGCTTGGAGAGCTAGATCTATGGCTGAGGAAATTATTAAAGGAGATGTAAAGAAGCAATTTAACATGCTATGGAGATATGCAGCTGAGTTGAAGAAGCACTGTGCAGGAAATACAGTCAAGATTAACACTGAGAGGCCATTACCAACCCTACCACCAAGGTTTGGAAGATTTTATTTTTGCCTCGATGGTTGCAAGAGAGGGTTCACTAAGGCATGTAGGCCATTTATTGGAGTGGATGGTTGTCACCTTAAGACTCAATATGGTGGTCAGTTACTAGTTGTTGTGGCAAGGGATCCAAATGACCAATACTACCCTTTGGCTTTTGGTGTTGTAGAAACTGAAACTAAGGATAGCTGGAAATGGTTTATGGAGTTGCTCATGGAAGACATTGGGTGTGAAAGGAAATATGTTTTTATCTCACATCAACAGAAGGTAATAATTATCCATGTGTCCATATGTCTTTAATTCTTAGTGTATTTGTATTGATCTCTTTATTAGCTTTGTGTATGTTTGTTTCAGAGTCTTGTAAGTGTGTTTGAAGACATGTTTGAACATATTGAGCATAGAATATGCCTCAGACATCTCTACGCAAATTTCAAGAAGAAATTTGGTGGTGGAGCTGCAATTAGAGATCTATTGATGGGGGCTGCCAAGGCTACATACTTTCAAGCCTGGGAGAAAAAGATGAATGAGCTGAGGACACTAGACAAGAAAGCATGGGAGCGGTTGATGGGAGTGCCTACCAAGTTATGGTGTAAGCATTCATTTAGTTTCTATCCTAAGTGTGATGTGTTAATGAATAATTTGAGTGAATCTTTTAATAGTACTATCTTACAAGCTAGGGATAAACCTATTCTCACAATGGTAGAATGGATTAGGAATTATTTGATGAATAGGATTGCCAATAACTTAGTGAAACTTAAAAAATGGACACAAAAGGTTATGCCTAATCCTAGGAAAAGACTAGACAAGGAAACTATGATGAGTGGAGAATGGATACCCACATGGAGTATGGCTGACCTATGGCAGGTGCATCATCCATACAATGGGTTGCAATTTGTTGTTGACATTGGAAAACAAAGATGTTCATGTGGATTTTGGGAGCTTGTTGGTATACCATGTAGGCATGTTGTGTCTGCAATGCATTATCAGAATTTGGACCCTGAGACATTTGTTGACCCTTGTTACATGAGGGATGCTTACAAAACTTGCTATGAAAACAATGTTAGTCCAATCAATGGTATGGATATGTGGCCTGCAGTGGATGTTGAGAACATGTTGCCACCTCAGTATAAGAAGGGTCCAGGAAGGCCTAAGAAGTTAAGTATTAGAGAGCATGATGAAAGTGGGGCAAGGCTGAGGAGATTTGGAGTAGCATATAGATGTACAAAGTGTGACAAATTTGGCCATAACTCAAGAAAGTGTCAAAACAATGTGCAGGATCCTAATGCATTGAAGAGAAAGGTATAACAACAATGTTTGATATTTCCTTTACATTCTGATGTTATGTTAATCTTCTTACATTCTGTTGTTGTATTAATTTTCTTGCAGAGAAAAACACCAAGGACTAAGCCATCCACATCTGCTCCACCAACTAACAATGAGAATGCCCCACCAACTGATAATGAGCATGCACCAAATACTGACCAAGGAAATGATGATGCACAAAATAATGTTGCTGAAACAGTTGTCTAAGAAATGAATTAAGCAGACATAGATGTTATGCTGGATGACATGATGAATGCATTTGAAGAGCAACAATCATAGGTAGTAAATCCAACACCTGCCAACAATGCACCAACTGCACCTGCTACTCTCCCTGTTGCCAAGAAAAAAAAGGCTGCAAAGAAGAAGAGTGCTACTCAATCTGTTGTGAAGAAAAAGAGGTGCAGTGAGAGATTGAAGGAGGTGAGGAATGCAAGACAAATTGGTGGAGTTGGTTCAACACCTGAAGCACCTTTGATGTTAGATGAAGAGGCCTCTGTGCAGAAAAAAACAAGTGGGAGGATATTGAGAGAAGAATGACACAGTAATTAGGAACATTATGACTATTTTGTGTAATACTTTGGGAGGATATTGAACAACCATGTTTTTTTGTGTAATACTTTGACATTCTGTATTACTTTGTTCTGTTTTGTTAAAACTATGCTTTGTTCTGTAATACTTTGTTCTGCTTATGCCAAATGGAGTATTTGAGACATCTAGTTATTATGTTAATCTTCTTGTGTTCTGTTATTGAGACAACTAGTAATTAGGAACATTGTTACTGATATCAGTCTTGTGGTCTGCTGTCAAAACAATGTATACTAGTAAACACAAGACATCTAGTTACAACAAGCTATACAAAAACATTAACAAGAGTTTTAACACTCAATACATCAAATACAACAATGTATACAATAACTTGGCAATAGTACAAAGCTGTAACAATGTATACTAGTAAACACAACACATATGTAATACTTTGTTCTGCTTATGCCACATGGAATATTTGAGACATCTAGTTATTATGTTAATCTTCTTGTGTTCTGCTATTGAGACATCTAGTAATTAGGAACATTACTGATATCAGTCTAGTGGTCTGCTGTCAAAACAATGTATACTAGTAAACACAAGATATTTTGTTACAACAATGTATACAATAACATTACCAAGAGTTTTAACACTCAAGACATCAAATACAATAATGTATACAATAACTTGGCAATAGTACAAAGCTGTAACAAATTTGATTCATAACCAAAAACAACAATTACAGTGCAATAAGCTTCATTACAGTGCAATAAACTTCATTACATTACATTGATCCTAATTTGTTACACGACCCAAAAAGAAAAAAAAAATACATGAGGCAACAAGCACAACTATTACAAAATTGATCCTAATCCTTAAGCTAGACACATTCCTCTTCAATTCTTCAATCTCCTTGGTAAAAGCTATCTCCATTTTGCTCATTAGATCTGCAATCTCTCCTTCCATGAAAGTCGTTTCTTCTCCACCAAAAAACTCGTCATCCTAATGGAATAAGTTGCAGTCATCTTCTTTACCCCAAAACCTGCACTTCCAATACTTTCAGCCAGGATTTGCCATCGATTTTGAAACAAACATCTTCATCTTCATATTATGGCCGCATCTTGGAATTTTTCTTCCATTAGAAGACGTGCTAGAGTTTGAGCATACTTGTTTGCTCATGATTTGGGTTCAACAAGAAGACCAGATGAGATGAAGATGATATGAAGAAGATACAAAGGGTTGTGATGAAGTAGAAGACTGGATGCGAAGAAGACGTGCAAAACCTGGTTGCGATGAAGAAGAAGACTGGATGCGAAGAAGACTAGTTTTTTAGGGCACAAAACCTGGACAACTTGTGGAAGGAAGAAGATTAAGTTAATGTTTTTGGACTTAGGGGTATTTTGGACATTACAACTCACCATTAACCCATGTGGCATTTAAATTTAAAAGAAAAGATGAAAAAAAAATGACACATAAGCAATTTTGGTGATGTGGCGTGCAAAAGGTCTACCATGAAATAATTTTGATAAGTCAGGGTATTTTATGCAAGTTTTTTTTCTAGGGGGGTTTTTCAAATCTCGCCTATATGGCAGGGGGAAAATGGGTATTAACCCTAAAATTTATGGTTCGATGGTCGGTTTCCTTCAATCCATCGATATCTTTTGTTATAGTTTACCTCATCATCGCCAAAAATCACCACGGTTTTATCATCATAACAATGATCATGATCTTAACAACCACGGTGATTAGTGATGACGATGAGGTAAACTATAATAAAAGATATCGATGAATTGAAGCAAATGGACCATTGGACCATAAATCTTAAGTTAAGGAACATTAAATGTGCTGAATGAAATGGATGCAATTCAGAAAACATTGACATGATAAAGGTTGGTTTTCAAATACATCTTAATTTTCAGATTATTATGTTCTATAGCAATTTAACTGATTGCATTTTCAATAAAAGGATAGTGAAACAAACGATATACATAGTATATAATAAACTAAATTTCATATACAATATCAGAATGAATTCATATATATGTACCTTATCAGAATGAATTCATATATAGGTACCACCATCATCATCACCATGTGAAACAAATCCTAAGAAGTGGGAAGCAATGATGAAAATTAGTTAGTATTAAATTTAACTATATACAATATACATAGTATATATATATAATAAACTAATGTTCTATATCAATTTAACTGATTGCATTTTCAATAAAAGGATAGTAAAACAAACAATGTACATAGTATATAATAAACTAAATTTCATATACAATATAAGAATGAATTCATATATATGTACCTTATCAGAATGAATTCATATATATATGTACCACCATCATCATCACCATGTGAAACAAACCCTAAGAAGTGGGAAGCAATGAAGAAAATTAGTTAGTATTCAAAACAAAATAACCAAAAGTTGAAACAAAACCCTAAGAAGTGGGACTGTACCATTACAATGAAGTTCACCTTGCTTGTGAAGCATTGAAGTCGAATCTGCACAAAATGAGAACAATCAACAAAAACAACATGAAGCAAACGAGATAATGGGAACTATTTAACAAAAAGATTGAAGTAGAATACTACCTTATTTTCCATAAACAATATGTACATTACGCTTGCTACCGCCAGCATCATCACCATGTTCATCTAGTTTTAGATTCTGCAGGAAGAACTACAAGGAGGAAGAAGCTTAAATCAAAAGCTTCATACTTCTTGTATTTCTTCTCGCAGATTCTAAAAAAAGATGAAGTTTGGGTGCTAGGGTTTCGCTGTGAAGGAAACGGCGCGACTGTCCAAAAGGGAAAGTTAATTCCCTTATATAGGTAAATTTTTCACAACGGTTTTCTTAAATAACCGTTATGATAGATTATATATTAATTTAATAATATCACAACGGTTAGTTATAATAACCGTAGCGATACCCCTTATACGTGGTACAAGGTTCGACACCAGGCAACAACATTTTCCTAAAATTACGCCTGGATTATAAGTGATATCGCTACGGTCATTACTTATAACCGTCGTGATATTATTAACCGTTGCACTTCCCAACATATGAACGGTTTACAAGAAAATATAGTTCCAGAATATGAACGGTTTACAAGTTATCATCATTACAAGCATTAAACTATCAGTCTTTTCATCTTCAACCTCATCTATAAATAGACAATTTTACATATCTAAATAATATATTCTTCGTAACAATGAGTTCAACAAATGAGAATCCTAGAAACCTCAATGAGGAACGTCAGGCGCCAATCCAGGAGGTCGTCCAACCAGCAACTGCCAACTTCAGGGAGGCCTTAAGGGTAAGGAAGGATAAGAAGAAGAAGAAGAAGAAGAAGAAGAAGAAGAAGAAGCCGAAGAAGAAGAAGATAAAGAAGAAAAGGAGGCTTGTATATTATGATTCCGATGAGGGGAGTGAGGAGAGATGTCTAGATTATGAAGATGCATTTTATGCTATGGGCTCTGACAATGATCTTGATATGTAATATGTTTATCAATGTACTCTCAATGGAATATTAAAATAAAATTATGTCTATATATGTTCATCTCTTACAGTTTTATTTTTAAAGTTATATATATACTCTATTGCACTTAAAAATACTAAAGAATACATTGTTGTGAATCGAAGCGTGATACATGTAGTACAACGGTCTTCTAATACAAGCGTGTTAAAATGTAAAAATATGGAAAAAAATATAGAGCTGGAAATCGAAGCTTGTTACACAACTTGTATTACAATGATTATGTAATACAACCGTCGTTAAATATGGCGTTATAAATTTTTAATCCTGTTACAACGGTGGGATACGAAACCGTGGTAAACCTGGCGTCGTTAAATGGGGTTTTCGTAGTAGTTAGTGTTGAAATCTAAACTTAACATATTGAAAACAATGATAATGAAAGAAAGAGTAGGAAAATATTTCAAGTTTGGTTTCTTAACGTAATATTTTCGCTAGTAATTCCTTGTTAAAAATGTTTAATAATACTAAGAAAAGAATAAAAGTAACTTATTAATGTTAGTTGTAGTTGTATCTAGTAAAATGCTTAATATTGTTATTGTTTTTGAAATTTAATATTTAACGATACTATTGATATTGTTTATTTATTGTTGTTGTTGTTGTTGTTGTTGTTGAGATTTAACGTTTAAGGATTATATGTATTTTGTTGTTATTGTTGTTGAGATTTAATATTTAAGAATTTTATTGATTTTATTTTTGTTGTTGTTATTGGTGTTGTTGTTAATGGTGAGGAGGAAGATTTAGAATTTTTGCAGATTAAAGTGAAAAAAAAAAGTTAAAACTAAAATTTTGTAAAAGGAACTTTACTCCTCGGTTATTGTTTAAAATCTAGGTAAAAAGTAGCGCAGTTTTGAAAATCTAAAAAATGCAATTGATGGAGATCGAACCCATGGCCAGTGCCACTTTTCTCATCGGTTATACAAAAACCGAGGGGATAAAATGACAGGTTTTCATGTCGCCTTTAGTTACCTCGCTTGTGTAGCCGAAGTTATATCTCGTTCGCGTCCATGATAAAATAGGGTTATTTGTAGTAGTGGCCATTCAAATTACAACCGACTCAACCTTTATCAAAAGCCATTTTTTTTCGGTTTTCACCACCAATTTAATCTGGTTCGGGGGTCAGTTCTAGCATCAAGTGGTTCCAGCCCCCTCCCGATCGCAGTTGCGGGGATCGAACCGTGGTTCTCCCTACCAAGTACATCGCCAATCACCACTGGACCAACTAACGATTGGTTTATCAAAATCCATTTAAAAATCCATAATGGTGGTTGTTAACTCAATTTCAAAATCAGATACGTATCCTATAAAAGAAGAAAAATTGTTGGTATAGAAATCGTAGTTAGTTTAGTGGTGATTGACGCTGAATTTGGTAGGGAGAACCACGATTTCATCCCCTATAAGTACGATTAAGAATATGCTGAAACTACTTGATGTCATAACTTTTCCCTATACCGAGTTAGTCGGTTCAATAGATCAGATATTTGTAGCAAAATTAAAAATAAAAAAAGAAAAAAAGAAAAACTAACAGGCAAATAAAACTAAAATATCAAAATGCCACCACAAGAAGAAGAGGTCAAAGAACCTTTAGACCCACCATATGTATTACCTTTAAGCCAACATTAAAGCAAAGATGGGCTTTTCAATCCACCTCAATTAAATGATAGAAGGTACTTTTTAGTGCCACTAATCACTCTTAATAAATAAAGGGTGCTGCTAACCAGTGCCCAGGGGCACTGGATAAAAAATATTAAATAATCATTGATTCTACTAATATTAAATTGACTCTCTCTCTATAATTAAATATTAAACAATAGTAATAAATTTGTTCATCGACTCTCTCTCCTATTGTAGCCACTATCTAACGTACCGCCAACTACTACCAATCAAATGATACATTAAATATTCATTTCTATATAATAACAAGTGTGAAACAACTTGTTTTACTAGTTTTTCTATAAAAAAACTGGAAACAAAATAAACTAAAAAAACTCAAAATAAATTAACAATAAAATATAGCATAAAAATAAAATTAAAATTAAAAAAAAAAAACTCAAACAAAAATTTATATTCAATTTAAATATTAAATAAAAAGATTAAAATATTTTGATAAAATCTAAACTATATAAAAATATATTCAAATAAAATATAATTGAATCTCCATATTTGTGTCATTAACTTCATGAGTATTTAATTATCACTTTTAATAACCACTTTTCTAAAAAAATTGGTGGACCTATGACCCTTAACCAATGCCCCAGGGCAGTGGATAGCATTGTTCATAAATTAATAATTAAAATTTCTTTGATAGTATTGAATATATGAGACCTGTTTGTTTTAGTTTTTTTTTTATAATTATTATAGTGTAATATAATTTTGTGTATAAAAATTTTATAAATTTGTTTTCATATTTCAAATGAAAAATTGCTTTTAATAGTTATTCTTGAAATATTATTTTAGATATTTTATTATTTTATTGAAACTTTTTTAAATATCAAATTTTCAAAAAATTACTTAATTTTAAATCTATTTTAAATAAATTTTCATAAAAATTATTTTTTAGATACAAATTTTTTTTAAAAATTACGATTTCAATTATCTTTTAATATTCAATAATATATATATTTATGTTATAGGATGTTAAAATTAATCTTTAATTTAAAAAAATATATAAAAATTCGTAATATTTTAAAAAACAATTTTATAAAATCTATTTTAAAAAATAAAATAAATATTTATTTTTTTAAAGCTGAAACAACAATACTTGAATTGATGATAGATATGCCGAGATGCGTACGTCCTTATCGTCAGCGCAATTCACTTCTATCGAACCTAGTTGCCTCGAATTGCACCAAAGAGGTTAATAATCACTCCAACCATTTTGAAGAAAAAGCAAAGTAAAAAAAGAAAATGTGGGTGCACCAATTTAGCAACCAATAAAAATCTGAAGCCAACTCTAACCGTAGCAAGTACCTCATCATCTTAGAGTTAATCTATACTATATCATGAGATATTGCTACATGCTAATAAAAATGAATATGCATTTAATAACTATACTAGCATAGATTCACACATTCAAGCATCAAAATAACAATTTACTAACAGGCAAATAAAACTAAAATATCAAAATGTCACCACAAGAAGAAGAGGCCAAAGAACCTTTAGACCCACCATATGTATTACATTAAAGCCAACATTAAAGCAAAGATGGGATTTTCAATCCACCTCAATTAAATGATAGAAGGTACTTTTTAGTGCCACTAATCACTTTTAATAAATCAATGGTGCTGCTAACCAGTGCCCCTGGGCACTGGATAAGAAATATTAAATGATCATTGATTCTACTAATATTAAATTGGCTCTCTCTCCTTAATTAAATATTAAACAATAGTAATAAGTTTATTCATCGGCTCTCTCTCCTATTGTAACCACTATCTAACGTACCGCCAACTACTACCAATCAAATGATACATTAAATATTCAATTCTATGTAATAACAAGTGTGAAACAACTTGTTTTACTAGTTTTTCTATAAAAAGCTGGAAACAAAATAAACTAAAAATACTCAAAATAAATTAACAATAAAATATAGCATAAAAATAAAATAAGTATTAAAAAAACTCAAATAAAAATTCATATTCAATTTAAATATTAAATAAAAAGATTAAAATATTTTGAAAAAATCTAAAATTTGAAAAAATATATTCAAATAAAATATAATTGAATCTCCATATTTGTGTCATTAACTTCATGAGTATTTAATTATCACTTTAATAACCACTTTTCTAAAAAAATTAGTGGACCGCATTTAATGACCCTTAACCAATGCCCCGGGGCGGTGGATAGCATTGTCCATAAATAAATAATTGAAATTTCTTTGATAGTATTAAATATATGAGATCTGTTTGTTTTAGTTTTTTTATAATAATTTATATAGTATAATATAATTTTGTGTAAAACAATTTTTAACTTTTTTCCATGTTTAAAATGAAAAATTGCTTTTTAACAATGCTTGAATTGATGATAGATATGCCGAGATGAGTAGCCTTACGTCCTTGTCGTCAGCGCAATTCACTTCTATCGAACCTAGTTGCCTCGAATTGCACCAAAGAGGTTACTCCCTCCGTCCCACAATGAGTGACCCAGTTGACATTTCACACATATTAAGAAAAGTGTAATGATTAAAGAGATAGAATAAATTTTTTACTAAAAAACCATTTATCATGTATTGGGAGTGATGAAAGTGGTAATGATTAAAGGGTAAAATTGGAAAAAAAGAATTAATTTGTATTGTAAATTGTAATGGGTCATTCATTTTGGGACACCATATTATTCTAAATGGGTCACTCATTGCGGGACAGAGGGAGTAATAATCACTCCAACCATTTTGAAGAAAAAGCAAAGTAAAAAAAGAAAACGTGGGTGCACCAATTTGGCAACCAATAAAAATCTGAAGCCAACTCTAACCGTAGCAAGTACTAGGGGTGGCAATGAAATCTATTAACATAAAATCCATCCATCCATCAAATAATTTATCCATCAAATTCCTCCATCAAACAAAAAATAATTTAATGGATTTGATCCAATTCATCCACTAACTCATATGGATCCATCTTGTTTTATAAATCCATTGGATATTATATTAAAAAAATAATTAAGAATATTAAAAAAAAATTTGTGAAATTTAAATTTTTTATGAAATTTAAAAAATAATTAAGAATTTTTTAATTAATCCCACTAAAAATATGTTAATGAATGGATTTGATGTATTTTTTAATGGATAGATTGTATTGGATTTTTATTAAGAGAGTTTAGTGGATTGTTAATTGATTAATGGATTGTTTTGATCCATCCATTAACAATCCAATTCATATTCATCCAATCCATCCATTTTGCCACCCCTAATAAGTACCTCATCATCTTAGAGTTAATCTATACTATATCATGAGATATTGCTACATGCTAATAAAAATGAATATGCATTTAATAACTATACTAACATAGATTCACACATTCAAGCATCAAAATAACAGTTTACTCTTAAATTAATTAATTATATATATATATATATATATATATATATATATATATATATATATATATATATATATATATATATATATATATATATATATATATATATATATATATATATATATATATATATATATATATATATATATTTGAAATCTTAGTATCCGATTTTACAATCGACTAATTTAAGAGAATCAATCCCACTGTTCACTAGGGAAGGTCATGTTTAAAGACAAATCAATTATTATTATTATTATTATTATTATTATTATTATTATTATTATTATTATTTAGCGTTCCAATAAATTATAAACCTAACGAATTAGCTAAATTTGAAGGTCATTTCCTCAAGTTCTAAATTTGTTGGTCGAGCAGTATTTCGCCTAGCAAAATCGTTAGATTATATTTTACCTAATGAATTCGTCTAACAAAATATAAATTTTTAGGTGAATTTTTTACCTTTAAGAATTGGGTCCAATTTGGTGCCCGATAGCATTTTGGATCGGGAATTTGCATAATTGTCAATGCTTCTTTATGAAATCCAGCATGCCCGCGGTACACATGATGTTTTTATTTGACTGTTGGATAATTGCATGACATTTACGATGAAATCTTGCTAGGATTCTATTATTCTCGCTTTAGCTCAACCATCATTGGAGGATGATTGCAAAACAGCACTGGAACTTGTTTAGCTCTCAAAAATTCCATTTAAAGTAAAGATCTTTGTGTGGCGAATGGTGATAGACCGACTTCCAACTCGTTCCAACCTTGTTCGTAGAGGAATAATCTCTAATCTGCATGAAAAGGTTTGTGTTTTTTGTTTTGGATGTGAGGAAGTAAATAACCATTTGTTCGTCTCTTGTCATCGTATTGTCTTGGTTTGGAAGAAAGTGGCAGGTCGGGATTCCGTGCTTGATGGAACATAATTGCAAATTGCATTTGTTTGATTGGGCGGTGGTCATGCTAGGGAAATGCTTGAAGAATACGACGTGTATAATATGGTTTGCAACGTGTTGGTGTATTTGGCGGTCGAGGAATAAAATTATATTCAATAACAAAATTTGTAATTCCCACGTCATACTAGATATAATTATTTTGTATATGTGGATATGGTTACCTCTTTGGCATAAACATAATCTTAGGTGCTCCTTCTATGAGTGGCTCAAATGCCCTATTGAGTTTTGTAATTAACCGTATTAGGTGGTGGAGCATGATGGGTCATTATGAGGGGGAAACATTCACATTGGGTCAAACACTCACCTAAAGGTCAAAGACTCACCCAAACAAGTGAGAGATACACCACATATTCACCAAAAACCTTAAGATGATAGGTGTATGGGTCCTCTTACTTATAAAGTGCTTAACCTCCACTTTTCTACGCAACGTGAGGCTTTAGAACTCACACTTGTTTCTCCATACAACTCACACTTGTTTCCCAACAATCTCTCCCTCAAGTGTGAGCCAATCCACTATGCTCCCCTTAAGCGAAATCTTTTTCATCCACATGCTTGTACCGCTGTTGAGAGACACACTTATCTCATCATGGGCACTTTAACGGAACACACCGCCTGATCACCATGTCAGGAAGACTTTCGACACAAGGAGTCGGCCCCTTACTCGAACCACAACTCTAATACCATTGACGGGTCATCATGAGGGGAAAGCATTCACATTGTGCCAAACACTCACCTAAAGGTCAAAGACTCACCCAAACAAGTGAGAGAGACACCACATATTCACCTAAAACCTTAAGGTGATAGGTGTATGGGTCATCTTACTTATAAAGTGTTTAACCTCCACTTTTCTAAGCAATGTAAGACTTTAGAACTCACATTTGTTTCTCCACACAACTCACACGTGTTTTCCAACAAAGCATTCATCGCTGGGTTTTGTTTATCGGGTTTGAGTACCCCTAGTACTCCCTTTCAATGCATTATTGCTAGCTTATAAAAAATCTTTAAATTCTCTTGAAGAAGAGCTTTGCCACTTACTACGGTCCTACTAGGTTCAAGAGGTTAGTCTCTGCAGTTGCACACAAAGGATATTTGATTTCTAAAAAAAATACAAATTTATCGATGACGGAGAGGCATGAGGCTCGTATGACACACATGTGTTGTATTTTTACGAGAAATATGTGGCTAGAGATATTTTGGAGGAATAATTCATAATTTAATATTTAGTTACTATTATAATTTTTTATTTTTTATATTTTTAAGTACCATGAAGAACTCCTGAAAAATATAAATAATCGAAAAACAATCATCACTCTTAAGACTCTATATGAGTATTAATTCACTAATTTCATTTGAGAATAGGAACTAACCTACCTCGCTACCAAATGTTTCATCATTGTTGGCAATGGCTTGCTGATAGCCTTATCACTGAGATAACACGAGGATACGAGCACTTTCCACATTTTAGTTGGAGAGATGACATTGACACGTGACGACATTTCTTGTGTTCTGTATATGACTATATAAGGACATCCCTTTAACCACATGACTATTATCAAAGAGGGATTATAGAATTTGATAGTTGACCTTCTTGGACCAGACCTAACAATGGCTCTTTTGAAAATATTATAGAAGGTCATGCATGATTCAACTTCCTAAAATATAATTTTGTGATACACCTATTGAGTGTCATAGACGAGGAAGACGATGATGTGGATGCACATATATATGCACAAAAAATATGCAATTAGGGTGTATCTCTAGTTTCAAGTGCATGGGTTAGACCATTTTCATAGACAATAGCACCACCTATAGCCATATGGTATATGTGCATTTTTAGAGATCTAGATATGGATGATGACTATACTTGGGGACTATTGCATTAACTTACATGCATAAGGATTGAATGATATGACAAAGAATATGGTGAAGCAGCTAGTAGGATATATGACACTACTTTAGATAACATATTTATGTAATTATTTAACTAACTGTTAAGAATATGTTATTCAATGTTGTTTTCTAATTAGTATACATTGATACAAACATGGACCTATAAAAAACTTCAAGTCTTGATGGACGAGAGTTCGGCCACAATTACATGAACATTGAGCCACGTGTTAACGTCTTTATTTCAAGGAAACACCCTAATTCAGATTCATATCGGCTACTACAACATGATTTGGCGTTCGAGAACTACACCATTCACAGTGTCACACACCCGCTAAATGACATATACCTCTTTTTTTATTTTGGATCATATACGAATTGCGTAAGGACTGATACCTACTTGAGCGAATCCAATTTTAGTTCGGGTACACACATATTCCTGGACATTTTGTCGTCTCTCTTCCCTAATTGTCAGTTTATTTTAGATTGATCAGATGCATGTTGAGTTCATATACCATATTTTGTCTATTGAGGAGTTCAAATTCAACATGGTTGACAAACTGTGTACATATACATGAAATAGTGTTATAAGATAACGCATTCCTATTCGATTCCCACACCAAAAGTGTTAGTGCGTGAGGTACCTTTGGTGAGAAGAGAAAGAATGAAAGAGAGAGAGAATGAAGAATAAGGATTGTTATTATTGAAAGTTGTTACATGAACTGAATTACAAAATACCTATTTATATACAACTAAGTGACTTGACTACTAGGTAGGGATGGAAGGCAAACCCAAACCCGAGGGGCCCACCCGCACCCGAACCCGAGTCAACAGGTGAAAACCCGAGTTGACTGGGTTCGGGTTCGGGTGCCACCCGATATTTCGGGTGCGGGTTTGGGTAGTGGGAAACCCGCGCCCGAAACCCGAAACCACACCCGAACTGGGTTCAAATAATTTCAATGTTGTTGTTGTGTTTTTGTGTTTTTACTACGGGTTCGGGTTTGGGTGGAAAAATCCGAACTCAACGGGTGTGGGCGTGGGTGTTATTTTGCCACCCAAATAGCTTTTGGGTTCGGGTTCGGGTGGTGATTTCGGGTGCGGCTTTGGGTAGTGTGAAACCCGCACCTGACCCGACCCGTTGTCATCCCTACTACTAGGTAACAAACTCTAACCCTAACTAATTTGGGTTTGGGCTACAACTTGAATTATATCACAACATAAAGGACTACACCTATACCAACTGAAGTGGAAGCCATTGGAAAGGAGGAAGAGGAGGTAAAAGAGGACGATATTGTTGGTGTCATTTGAAATGTTTCATTTATATATATATATATATATATATATATATATATATATATATATATATATATATATATATATATATATATATATATATATATATATATAACCATTATGAGATGTGTCATTTAGATTCAAATTCTATAATCTGAACTCATGTTGAAGTTTTCTTACATAGTTTTGATTCTATAGTCTGAAATCTACTAATCCATTGAATTCTTTTATATGATCTAGATTGCACTAATATACTTTTGTGGACTAGAATGTACATGAATTTGTATAAAATGATGTGTTTAGCTCGTTTGCAATTCACATTAAAAATTACAATGAAATTGATCGTACCTGGATCAGAAAGTATGACAGTGGTCAGCAACGTCGTATGGTCTTCAACTCCGGTGATGATGATACGGACGGGGGGGTGTACCTGCAAGGTACTCCAATGCCAAAGTCAGGTAACGGGAGTAGGCAAGTACAGAAAAAACAGGTAAGAGAGTAAGAATGAACGTAACCTGACTCTCTCAAGTGAGAGGACATTTATAGAGTGCCCCCAGTGCGGGGCCAACGGTCTCCTGCATTGGGATGGATTGCAAGGTCCAATCCAGGTGACTGCCAGGGCTTACATGGTGTAAGGAAGACCAGCATGTGGTCTTCGCCCTGGGGTAACGGTCCCGAGATCTCTGGAAGGTGCGCAGACCGATTCCTTCAGAGGTGGGAGGTTACAAGACGACGTGTCCTCGTGGGGAGGAACACGTGGAGGTTGAGGAGAGAGATGCTCTCCTCGACCCCAAGTTCTTGATCAACAGCTTTGCCTAATACGTGGTCGACGAGGGGATGGCATGAGCGTGCTCGGCGCTGACAGGGACGTGTTCCCCGTTTCGTTGGCATCGATCGCACTTCTTGACGTGCTCCTTGGCGTCCTGTTGCATGGTGGGCCAGTAATACCCCGCTCAAAGCGCTTTACGGGCTAAGGATCGCCCACCGAGGTGTTGGGCATTGATCCCTTCGTGGATTTCTTGGAGTATACCGTGGACTTTGGTCTCTTCGACGCACCTGAGGAGGGGGATATAAAATCCACGACGGTATAGTTTATCCTCAATTATCGTGTCCGAGCACGCTCTTCGTTTAACCACCCCCGCTTCCTTGGGGTCGTCGGGTAGCTTGCCCGTGGTAAGGTATTCGTATACCGGGGTCATCTAGCAATTATTGTCCCCGATGGCGTTCACGTCCGTCGAAGGAGAGGGTTTGTCAATGCTCGGGCGAGAAAGCACTTCTTGTATGACATACTTGTTTCCGTCTTTCTTCTTTGTGCTCGCCAATTTGGACAAGACATCTGCTCGAGTATTGTGTTCGCGCGAGATGTGGGTTACTTCCGTGGAGGCGAAGTTTTTCATCTTTTCCTTCACCAAGGTCAGGTATTCGATGAGGCTGTCGTTCTTGGCTTGGTACTCTTCTCAGACTTGAGAGGCTACGAGCTGGTAGTCGGTGAAGATTTTGACCTCTTTGGCGCCGAGATCTTCGGCCAACCGTAGCCCGGCGAGGAAAGCCTCGTATTCTACCTGGTTGTTCAATGTTGGGAAGGACAATTCGAGGGAGACCTCGATCAGGATACCTTCCTCGTTCTCGAGGATAATGCCCGCCCAGCTCCCTTTCATGTTGGATGCCCCGTCGACGTAGATTGTCCACTTTTGGGATCCGTTGGCCGAAGGTTCCGGGACGGTCATTTCTGCCACGAAGTCTGCTAACACCTGAGCCTTCAAGGCTTTCCTTCCTTCATACAGGATGTCGAACTCAGCGAGTTCGAACGACCATTTGAGCATCCTTCCTGCCATGTCTGGTCGGCCGAGGAGCTGCTTATGGGCTGCTCGGTCCTTACCACGACCGTGTGGGCTAAGAAGTAATGGCGCAGCCTCCTGGTTGCGGTGACGAGGGCCAGGGCGACTTTCTCGATCTGCTGATACCTGAGCTCGGGGCCTTGGAGGGCCTTGCTTGTGAATTAAATTGGTTTCTGCCCGTCGGGGGTTTCCCGAATGAGGACAGCGTTGACCGCTTCGCTCGTGATGGCGAGGTACAGGAACAACGTCTCCCCATTCTCTAGTCGCGATAAGACCGGGGGTTGCGACAGGACTTGTTTAAGGTGGAGGAGCGCTTGCTCGCACTCCTCGCTCCATTCGAACGTGGCCTTTTGTCATAAAAGCTTGAAAAATGGGAGTGCGTACTGCGTAGATTTGGCGACGAAGCGGGAGAGGGCGGTCAGCATCCCGTTCAACGATTGTATTGACTTCTTCGAGTTCGGGATCGAGATCTCAGAGAAAGCCCTACATTTGTCGGGGTTTGCCTCGATTCCTCACTCTGTGAGTTAGAATCCGAGGAACTTGCCCGCCCGAACGCCGAAGGTGCATTTGTCGGGATTGAACCTCATACGACATCTCCTCACCGTGTCGAATACCTTCTTGAGGTAGGCAGTGTGGTCAACTTCTTCTGCGGATTTGACGATCATGTCGTCCATGTAGACCTCGAGCATGTCGCCGATCTCTCCCCGGAAGACTTTGTTCATCATCCGTTGGTAGGTTGCGTCGGCGTTCTTCAGGTCGAAGGGTATCACGTTGAAGTAGTAATTGCCCGACTCGTTCATGAAGGCAGTATGCTGCTTTTCGGCCTTATCCATGGGGATTTGGTTGTACCTCGAGTAGGCGTCCATGAAGGACAACAATTTGAAACCTGCAGAATTGTCGACCAGCTGGTCGATGTTAGGCAAAGGATAAGAGTCTTTCGGGCATACGCCCGGTTAAGGTTGGTATAGTCAACTCACATCCTCCATTTTCCATTATTCTTTTTGACAAGTACAACGTTGGACAGCCAGGTCGTGTACCTGGCTTCCGAAATAAAATTTGCCTCTAGGAGGTCTTTTACAGCTTTTTCAGCAGCCTCCGCTTTTTCGGGAGACTGCCTACGCCTACGTTGAACTATGGCCCGAGCGACCAGGTCTATGGTAAGCTGATGACAGACCACCTTGGGGTCGATGCCAGGCATCTCGGATGCGCTCCATGCAAACAGATCAGCGTTGTCTCAGAGACATGCCTTCAGCTGCTTCTTCGCCAGGTCGGGGAGTCCGGTGCCGATCTTTACGCTCCGGTCTGGGTCGTCTCCGAGGGTGACGAGCTCGAAGTCTCTGTCTGGGATGGGGCGTGTTGGGTGGAGAGGCTTTGCGTTGATTTCCGCTTAGAGGTCGTGGTCAGCTGTTCCACCTTCCTCCCGCTCGCTAGGGAACTTGCTGTCGAGGTCGACCGCGTTGACGCGCGAGAGTGGCTTCTGCACTGCTTCCTGGGACGGCTTTGCTCTGATCTTGGGCTTCATTCCGATGGAACCCAGGCCCTTGGTCGCGAAATCGAAGCACCTCCTGGCCGCTTCAATGTCCCCGTGCATGGTGACGACCCGACCCCTGGCCATGTAGTACTTCATCTTTAGATCAACTGTCGATGGTACCGTTGTGAGTTCGGCCAGAGTGGTCCTCCCCAGGATGCAGTTGTAGAGGGATGGACATTAGATCACCAAGAAGCGGGTCTTGACCTGTCGGGCCGTATCCTCGCTCCCGAAAGTGACCATCAGTTCAACGTAACCCCATGGTCTGGTGGTGGTGTCGTTGAACCCTTGTAGATCCGAGCCCACGTAAGGGGTCAAATACTTCTCGTCGAGCTGGAGGGTCTCGAAGAGGTGGGCGTACATGATATCCACCGAGCTCCCCTGGTCGACCAGGATCCTGCGGACGTCAAAATTGGCCATCTGTGCCTGGATCAAGAGGGGAATAGTGGCGTTGGATGCTCCGCCTGGCAGCTCCTCTAGGTAGAAAGTGATGGGGTTTGAATTCCCTCGCACATTTTTTAGAGTCGTGGTCTTCGCTGAGGTGGCGGATTCCAACTCGTCAAATTTCCGTTTGATCGACCCGACGGAGACCTTCCCGAAACCTCCGCCTGATATGACCATTGGCCTGGGGAAGCTCTCCCATATGCTACGGGCAGTGACAGGGTCTTCGTGGGGGAAGTTCGCCCACATGTTGCGGACTGCCTCTTGGTTCTCGATTCCCTCGGGGACAAAAAAGTCCTCGGGTCGAGTGACGTTGAGGACGACTTGTAGTCGGCTCTCTTCGGGATAAGGTGTTGTCTCCTTGACGCTTTGGGCTTCCTGGGCGCTGGGACGAGGAGCGTCGTCCCTCTTGGCATACTTCTTTAGCTTCCCTTCCTTGATCAGAGTCTCTATCGCGTCCTTGAGGTGGACGCAATCTTCTGTGACATGTCTGGTGGAACCTGCAGTACTTGGACCTGTCGATGTTAGCCTTGGGGGCTGTCGTCTTGGAAAAGCGGACACCGCCTTTTTGAAACTCTGAGTTGGCGCACTCGTTGAGAATTCGCTCGCGGGGAGCGTTGAGCGGAGTATACTCCGTCAACCGCCCAGCTGGTCCTCTCGATTTGCGAGACTCCCTGGACCGCCCTTCTTGCCTTCTCTCTCCCCTTCGCCGGGGGGGAGGAGAGCCATCGTCTTTGTGGCCGCGGGGGCCTTCTCGCCACCTTGAATCGAGGGCGATCTGGGTTGCTTCCGACTCCTCGAACTCGATGTATGATTGAGCCCGGTGGAGGAGGTCTTCCAAGTTACGAGGCCTGTGGATGCCCACAAACTTGGCGAACTCGGTTCCAATACATAGTCCCTGCATGATCAGGAACTTCTTCATGTCGTCGGTCGTGTGGACCTCGACAACTTCTCGGTTGAATCTCTCAATGTAGTCTTTGAGAGATTCGTTATTCCCCTAGAAGATGCCTTCCAACGAGGCCACCGTCTTCGGATGTCAGTGAGATGCGGTGAAATGTTTGGAGAAACGTCCCTTCAGTTGCCTCCAGGACGTGATTGATTCAGGGGAGAGACTTTTGTACCAAGTCATGGCGCGTTTCCGAAGAGAGGTCGTGAAGAACCTGCACTTGATAGCTCCCCCGACATTCCTATAGTCGACATGGCTTCGAAGCTCTCGACGTGATCGTCGGGGTCGGCTGTGCCGTCATAGGTCCCCAGTGGCGGAGGCTTCTCCATGCCCACTGGGATGGGAGTGTCCATAATCTCCCTGGATAGAGGGGTCTTCTGGTCGTCCTCATCACTTCTAACTGGCGACCGTGATGGGGAGCGATGACCTCGACCATGTCCATGTCGTCGAGGATAGTTTCTGGGGCGGTTCTTCGGCCTTTTGCCGTGAGTTGTGTTCCTCTTCTTAGTCGAGGAACGCCGAGGCTTGTTCTGCGGAGGGGAGCGAGGGCGCTTCTGGGCGACTACTTGCTAGGGTCGTTCCAGGCGCGGTCAGCGACCCTCACGCTGCGTGGAGGGACTGCGAGAGCTCGCCGGGGGATTCATTCGCGGGGAAGGAGAATGGTTGGGAGACGGTGGGTGACGATGTCTTCGCGGGGAAGAGCATCGTGGTCGCCCTCTCTCGAGTGCTTCGATCCTGAGATTCTGCTGGGCGATCAATTGGTTGGTCTGGTTGACCAAGGCGAATAGGGCCACCGTGCCCGGATCAGCGTTTGGTGGTGGGGTGACTGGCTGGTAGACAACCGGCGGGATGTCATGTTGGACGGCGTCATATGCCGCGTCTTCGGAAAAAGAGGAGGCGATCTGCCCGTCCCTTACGTCGCCTTCTTCGATGTGGACGGTAGCGTTGTCCTCACGATGGTTTCCGTTGTCGAGCTACGTGAAGGTGGTGTCCGGAGCGTTGTTCCCATGTTGGGTGCTGGTGCTGGACATGGTAGTTATGAACGGAGATATTGCTTTGGTTTAATGATGAAGGAAAAATGGGGAAGCAGTAGATCCCCACAGTCGGCCATTGTCGAGGACCTGGTGGCCATGATGCGAATCTTCGAGACTGCCTTGATCTTGAACGAGGGGACCTCCCCTGCCTCTGAGCTGCAGAAGCTAAAGGATGAATACACTGCCCTCGAGAAGGAGAAGGACAAGGTCGAGGGTGAACTGCAAGAGGCCCAGTCCAAGTGCGAGAACTATGCCAACGTCCTCCACGAGCTAAACGAGGCCAACGTTGCACTGAAGGCGACTCAAGAGGAACGTGACCGCCTCTGGACCAGGGTTACCGAGCTGGAAGCTGCTGCCCGTCCTGCAGAGAATGAGTCCGCCGAAGAGAAATGTTTCCCCACAGTCGGTGCCACTGATCGTACCTAGATCAGAAAGTATGACAGTGGCCAGCAACGTCATATGGTCTTCAACTCCAGTGATGATGATACGGCGGGGGGGGGGGGGGGGGGGGGGGGGGTGTACTTGCAAGGTACTCCGATGCCAAAGTCAGGTAACGGGAGTAGGCAAGTACAGAAAAAATAGGTAAGAGAGTAAGAATGAATGTAACCTGACCCTATCAAGTGAGAGGGTATTTATAGAGTGCCCCTAGCGCGGGGCCAACGGTCTCCTGCACTGGGCTGGATTGCAAGGCCCAATCCAGGTGACTGCCAGGGCTTACGTGGCGTAAGGAAGACCAGCACGTGGTCTTCGCCCTGAGGTAACGGTCCCGAGATCTCTGGAAGGTGCACAAACCGATTCCTTCGGAGGTGGGAGGTTACAAGACGACGTGTCCTCGCGGGGAGGAGCACGTGGATGTCGAGGAGAGAGATGCTCTCCTCGACCCCAAGTTCCTGGTCAACAGCTTTGCCTAATACGTGGTCGACGAGGGGATGGCATGAGCGTGCTCGGCGCTGACAGGGACGTGCTCGACACTGGCTATTTATGGGCCATATTGGGTCGTGCCAGTATTGGACTGGGCCTGCCCGACGGTGGGGCAGGCGTTGGCCCAGTCCGTAACAGAAATATTCTTCCTCATACCTAGTTAGAATAAACTATAACCTAATCGAAATTTACTACATCAAGGAGACACCTTCACATTTATTGAAGATCAATGTCAATGTTACTTTGTCCAAGCTAAAGGACAATTGGACCAAATTAATCATTGCGACACAAGAAGAGTGGTATATGTTGAATATCGTCGCCGGTAAGTCCAAAATGATGTACATGTTTAGTTCACTAACATACAACTTCAAAACTACAGCGATTTGAGAACCACGTTCTCGATATTTTGTCAATATAATACCAAATGATCGGTCGAGTTAGATGCTACATTGATTAGATCTAGTTGTGCTATATGTTCAAATCCTATTCGCTCCAGGACATTTGATAAAATCACATCATGTATGGTTGAACTCGTTGAAGAAGAACTAATTAATCTCAACTCATTTTATTTTTGTTTTGCATATAACATGTTAATGAATTTCATCTGATTTAACAAAATGTTTATATTTATTGAGTTAGTTCATAATTTCAACAATTTCAAATTCTAAAATACAATGTTTTAAAAACACACTCCAAATTTTAATATTCAGACATTTTTTTAAAAGAATTTCACCTTTAATTATAATAATAATAATAATATTTAGATAAAAAATTGAAGTAATCATTAAAATGAATTTAACTCATTATCATTTCAAGAATTTCTATCAAACACAAATATAATAATATTTTTTAGGAAAAGGAAGAAATAAAATAGAGTAAATATGTGAGCCGTGACGACATGTGCACGCCTTTTTTTCTTCTTATAGTTAGTTACCATCAAGGTATTAATAAACTATCGCTATCGAGTTGCGATAATGATTTTATCGATTTCAATCAGTATTGGTATAGACACTTATCAATACTGTTTTGTTGCAGTCGTTTTCGTTAGCGGATAGTTTTTAAACCCTGACCATCATATATACCTACGCACTCACCATTTCCTTCGTCTTCTTCTTCAGGTACAAAACAAAACATCCATTATGTGATTTTGCATGATTCATTCACTAGGTAACTGTGGAGTTACTTTTCACAAACACATGGTGTTGGTATAAGTCATAGCTGTATATGCAAATTTTACTTTCCAGTTCATCAGTTTTTTAAACACAGTACTTATTAGATTTCAACCACAACCTATGGAGAATTATGCTCAATCTTGATCTCAAGATTGTTATCAGTCACGCAATGACAATGAAAAGAAAAAGTTGGGAAAGAAAGGAAAAAACGTTGGAGAAGAATAAGATGAATATTCTGCAGAGTTTCTCTCTGCTTCAAAACTGGAATTTCTTATTCACTTGCAACTGCAAACTGTGAAATCTGTTATTATTAGTACATTACAAAATAAGGATTTATCCCTATTTCTAGATTTAGGTTAGCTTGCACCCCAAGCCAAAACCCAAAACTATAAAAGCCCAAAATAGTTAACACTACTAAAATAGACCTAAGTCGAAATCCTATGTGAAGCAACCTGCTTCGACACTTCGACACACTAATACAACTCGACACATACACATTAGGCTAGTTCGACTAATCCTTGTTTTTGTCGAGCTACACTGCTTTGAAACAAGGAATTATAACTCAACACACCACCTAATTCATTGTTTCTAAGCTATCTACATTCATCATGGCTCTTAGTCTTCTGAACACTTCGACCTACACTCCCTTTGTCATGATGTCTGCAATTTGATTCTCAGTTCTGTAGTGTTCCAAGTTCATCTTCCCTTCTGCTACCTGCTCTCGAAGATAATGGAACCATATTTCGACGTGCTTGCTTTGACCATGTGCTATCAGATTCTTCGCCAGATTGATAGCTGACATGCTTTAGATCTTCATGGTAATTGTTCCATGACTCTTCCCTATAATCTCTTCGACCAAGTTCATCATCCATGTTACTTGACATGCACAAAGAGAAGAATCTATGTATTCTGCTTCGCATGATGACAATGCCACTACTAGCTCCTTTCTTGAACTCCAAGAAACTAGTGCACCACTTAACATAAACACATATTCAGATGTTGATTTTCTATCCTCAGCATCACTACACAAACTTGAATCAGTGTATCCCACTAACATGCACTTTTTTCCTTCATCAGCTACAGGAAACAAAATGATGTAGTCGAGAGTTCCTTTCAGATACCTTAGTATCCTCTTCGTCGCTGCTAGGTGTGATACCTTTAGATTCTGCATGAATCTACTTACCATACGCACACTGTATGCTAAGTCAGGCCTTGTGTGACAAAGGTATCGAAGTGACCCAATAAGTCTTCTATATTGGGTTGGGTTGACATCATCTTCATCTGAATCAGTCGACAGTTGTAATCTGGTCTCAGCTGTAGTCGAAGTTGGGTTGCAATCTTGCATCTCAAATCTCTTGAGTATTTCGCCTGCATATCTTCTTTGGTTCATCATCAAACCTCTACCACTTTTGTAGAAGGAAATATGAGAGATTTCCCAAGTCTGACATTTCAAACTCCTCACTTAGGTCATGTTTGAAATCTTCGATCTCCTTCTTGTAACTTCCTGTTATCAACAGGTCATCGACATAGAGACATAGTATAAGCAACTCACTATTGCTTCTCCTTACATATACTCCATGCTCAGTCGTGCACTTCACAAATTCCTCCTCCTTTAGAAAGTTGTCGATCTTCTTATTCCAAGCTCTTGGAGCTTGCTTAAGTCCATACAGGGCTTTATGCAGCCTGTACACCTTTCTTTCTTCGCCTTGTTTCACAAACTGAGCTGGTTGTGCAACATAAACTTCTTCGTCTAAGGGGCCATTCAGGAATGCCCATTTCACATCCATCTGACATGTGTGCCAATTGTTCATGTTTACTAGACCAACAACCAACCTGATTGTTTCGATCCTAGCAATAGGTGAAAAAACTTCGTCAAAGTCAATTCCTTCCTTCTGAAGAAATCCTTTCGCCACAAGTCTTGCCTTGTGTCGAGTTACTTCTCCTTTAGGATTCACCTTCACCTTGTAAACCTATTTCACATCAATTTCCTTCTTTCCTTGAGGTAATTCGACAAGTGACCAAGTGTTTTTGACTTCGATGAACTCTAGTTCCTCATTCATTGCTTTCACCCAATTCGAATACTTCAATGCCTCAGCTGCATTGACTGGTTCAACATCTGCATAGAAAGCATAGTGTACCAGTTCACCTTCTTCATAGACCACATCATCTGATGTAATCACACATTCTTGCAACCTTGCAAGCATGTGTCTTGTTCGTCAAGGTCTGCTTGGGCCTGCTTCACCTTTGACTTCTTCTTGTCGAACTTCTCTTTCGAATTCACTAGCTGGTTCTTCACATAAGATTATCACTTAATCCTTCTTAAAATTCTCAGTCCAATCCCATTCCTTAAGCTCATCTATGATCACGTCCCTGCTGATCACTACTTACTTGTTCACTGGGTCAAACAACTAGTATCCTCCAGTCGAATGATATCCTATTAGGATTATCTGACTCGACTTGTCAGCAAGCTTTCTTCTCAACTAATCTGAAACATGTATATGTGTTATAGATCCAAACACCTTCAAATGACTTAGGCTAGGCTTGACACCAGACCAACATTCTCCTGGCGTAATTCCTTCTAGCTTCTTTGTCGGACATCTATTCAAGATATATATTGTAGTCGACACAACTTCTCCCCATAATTCTTTGGGTAGATGCTTGCCTTTCAACATACTTATCACCATATTCATGATGGTTCTATTCTTCCTTTCTGTAGTTTCATTCTGCTGTGGAGTGTAGGGTGGCACCACCTCATGCACAATCCCTTATTTCTCATATAATGCATCAAAATCTTTCGACACCTACTCTCCACCACCATCAGTCCTTAGAATCTTTAGCTTTCGACCACTTTGTCATTCGACCATAGATTTGAATTTGACAAATAAATCGATCACTTCACTTTTCTTCTTGATCAGGTAAGTTCACAGTTTTCGACTGAAATCATCTATAAACATGACAAAGTATCTGTTACCTCCAATCGAATCCACCTGGATAGGACCACATACATCAGAGTATAAGACTTCGAGAATTGCCTTCGACTTGCTTCCTACATCCTTGCTGAAGATATTCTTGTGTTGTTTCGCCTGAACACATTCTTCACACACTTCACTTGAAATGTCGATTTCTGGTAATCTTGAAACCATATTTATTCTCTTCAAATCTCTGATGTCTTTGAAGTTGAGATGGCCAAGTTGATGATGTCATATCTATTCATCTCTGCTGGCTGCAGTTGCAAGGCACTTATGCTACATCACATTAAGTTCAATCTTGAAGGTTCTATTATGAGACATTGGAGCCTTCAAGATTAACCTACCACCTGAGTCGAGAACTCTCATCATCTTGTCTTTGATCGACACCTTGTAGTTCTTTTCGACCAACTGCCCTATACTGAGCAAATTTCTCTTCATGCCTGGTATGTACAACACATTGGAAATTACTTACCTCTTGTCATCTTTCCTCATAATCAAAACATCACCAATACCTTCAGCTGCTAGAGTATTGTCATTTACAAATTTCACCATGTTCTTCGTCGAGAGTTTCATGTTGACAAACCAATCTTTCCTATCAGTCATGTGTGATGAGCATCCTGAGTCCAAGTACCATTGGTCCTGAAATCTTTCTTCATCTCTTGTTGTGACCATCAACAACATCTCTTCTTCTTCATGTTTTGCCAACTTTGCATCAGTTTCTTGATTCTTCTTCTTTTCTCGACACTCACTAAAATAGTGACCATACTTCTGAAAATTGAAACACTGAATCTGACTTTTGTCAGACTTTCAACCACAATCTCTTCCTCTACCTGCAGCACCACTTCTTTGGTTGCCTTGGTTCCAGAGTTTTCTGTGATTTGACCAGTTTCCTTCCTGCTGATTTTGACTAGTCGAATTGTTGTAACCTCCTCTACATTTGTTGTCATTCTTGCTTCCTTTGCCTTTTTTTCCTTTTCTAATTGCGCCTGCAAAGCCATATCACTCTTCGACTTTCGTACAGATCTTGCAGCCATCCTTTTTTCATGAAACTCAAGCGTCCCTTGAAGCTCTTCCTTCGTCAATACTGATAAGTCTTTCGGCTCTTCTATGGCTACTACCACGTGGTCGAACTTTGGAGCCAATGACCTCAAGATCTTTGCAATAACTGATCTTGATGTCAACACTTCTCCACATACCTTGATTTAATTCACCAGTTTTGTAACCCTAGTGAAGAAATCTGGTATACTTTCACTTTCTTCTATCTGAAGCAATTCATAGGTTCTCTTGTGAGTTTGTAACCTCACCTCTTTCACATTCTCTGCGCCTCCAAACGACTTCTCCATAATTTTCCACGCTTCTTTTGCTGATTCTACATCACTAACCTTTTCAAAGTTATCTGAATTAACACATTGATGAATTATAAAGAGAGTTTTATAATCTTTCTTCTTCAATTTTGTGTGTGCAGTTTTTTCTTGATCCGTCGCGTTTTCTGCAAGCGGTGTTACTCCTTCCTTCACAAGATCTCAAAGATCTTGATAACAGAAAATTACCTTAATCTGCTTGCACCAATTCTCATAATTATCTTTCTTGAGAATCGGAAGGTTCGCCGGAAAGTGCCCGTTTGGATGATTCATCGTCATCACGGTTTTACTTCATTGAATCGCAACCGTAACTCTAGATACCAGATGTTGGAATTCAACCACAACCTATGGAGAATTACGTTCAATCTTGATCTCAAGATTGTTATCAATCACGCAATGACAATGAAAAGAAAAAGTTGAGAAAGAAAGGAAATAACGTTGGAGAAGAAGATGATGAATATTCTGCAGAGTTTCTCTCTACTTTTAAACTGAAATTTCTTATTCACTTGCAACTACAAACTGTGAATTCTGTTATTATTAGTACATTACAAAATAAGGGTTTCTCCCTATTTATAGATTTAGATTAGCTTGCACTCCAAGCTAAAGCCCAAAACTATAAAAACCCAAAATAGTTAACACTATTAAAATAGGCTTAAGTCGAAATCCTGTGTAAAGCAACCTGTTTCAACACTTCGACACACTAATACAACTCGACACACACATTAGACTAGTTCGACTAATCCTTGTTTCTGTCGAGCTAAAATGATTCGACACAAGGAATTACAACTCAACAGTACTGTGATGTGGACCACGAGGTTTATGATGTTTAACTGCAGTTTTCTGCATTAACATGGATTGCAACACGACCGGACCACCACTGCGACCGCTAAAATTCCACGTTAACCTTTAAGTAGGATTCTGGATTGTATCTAGCTAGAGAAGTGATACATATTCTCAGAGTTGTAAGTAATTTTTTTTTTTTTCAATAATGTTCATATAGTTTACTTTTATTTATTTACTCTTACAAATCAATCAACTTGGTGATTTGTTTTCATGTGTTTGATGGATAAAAATATTTGGCTATAAACTTTTTTTCGCTCAACAAAAGCATAATGTGTTGAACTTTATGTTTGTTTGTTTTTTCAGATTTTGAGCAAGATAGAGGATAAAGAAAATGGCAGGGTTTTGGAGTGTGTTTTGTGGAGAATTTGGTTGTTCAAAGCCTTGCAGTTATTATGATGTTAAGTTTCTCATTGATCCTTTCACATGCATCAACCATTTCTTAATATCTTGCTTTGATGTCTTGCTACTCATCATGCTCTTATTTATAATGATGATCCACAAGTCATCATTAAAACCATATCGAGGTCTTATACATAGGAAAAGACATTCAAATCTGCAACTAGTTTCTGCCGTAACCAATGGTGTTCTTGGGTTGGTGCATTTATTTTATGGCATTTGGATTTTAGAAGAGAAGTTGAGGAAAAAGCAAACTGCATTGCCTATTGATATGTGGTTGTTGGAATTCTTTCAGGGATTAACATGGTTGTTAGTTGGTTTAACATTAAGTCTTAAGATTAAACAACTTCCAAGAGCATGGTTAACGTTTTTTCCTATTCTAATCTTCTTAGTTTCTGGTATAAACTGTGCTATATCCTTTTTTTATGTAATCGGTAGTATACACTTGTCCTTCAAAGTAGGAATGGATGTTCTATCTTTTCCTGGGGCAATTTTATTGCTATTATGCACATATAGGGAAATCAATGAAAGCCTTTACGCTCCTTTAAATGGTGAGTCGAATAAAGACAATTCCGTTAGCCGCGTGACGCTATTTGCAAAAGCTGGATTCTTCAGTAGGATTTCATTTTGGTGGCTGAATTCTTTGATGAAAAGTGGTAAAGAGAAAACACTTCAGGACGAAGATGTGCCGATGTTGAGGGAGGAAGATAGAGCAAAAAGTTGTTATTCAATGTTTTTAGAACAATTAAACAAGCAAAATCAGAAGGATCCATCCTCACAACCATCTGTTTTGAAGACATTGGTATTATGCCATTGGAAAGAAATTTTGATATCTGGATTCTTTGCAATGCTTAAGGTACTTGCACTTTCTTCTGGACCTATGCTTCTTAATTCCTTTATATTAGTTGCTGAGGGTTGTGAGAGTTTCAAATATCAAGGTTTTGTGTTAGCCATAGCACTTTTATTTATAAAATTTATAGAATCTCTATCACAAAGGCAGTGGTATTTCCGGTCGAGACTCGTCGGTCTCAAAGTTAAGTCGCTGCTTACAGCAGCAATCTATAAAAAACAATTGAGGTTGTCCAATTCTGCGAGATTGACGCACTCTAGTGGTGAGATACTGAATTATGTAACCGTGGATGCTTATAGAATCGGAGAATTTCCTTACTGGTTTCACCAAACATGGACAACAAGCTTCCAACTATGTATCTCGTTGGTTATACTCTTCCGTGCAGTTGGGCTAGCTACAATTGCCTCCTTGGTTGTGATAGTTATCACAGTACTTTGCAATACACCACTTGCAAAGTTACAACACAAGTTTCAAAGCAAATTAATGGTTGCACAAGATGAGAGATTGAAGGCTACTTCTGAGGCTCTTGTGAATATGAAGGTACTGAAATTGTATGCGTGGGAAACCAGTTTTAAAAACTCTATAGAAGGAATAAGGAATGAGGAACTCAAATGGTTGTCTGCCCTGCAATTGAGAGAGGCATACAACACATTTCTCTATTGGTCGTCACCGGTTTCGGTCTCTGCTGCTACATTCGGAGCATGTTATTTTCTTAACGTTCCTTTGCATGCGAATAATGTTTTCACTTTCGTTGCAACTTTACGCCTTGTTCAAGATCCAATAAGAACTATCCCTGATGTTATTGGGGCGGTTATTAAGGCAAAAGTTGCTTTCGCTCGGATTTTAAAATTCTTGGAGGCACCCGAACTGCAGAGTGAAAATATTGGGAAAAAGTGTTCAGAAGACAATACAAGGGGCTCAATTTCAATCAAGTCTGCTGAATTTTCATGGGAGAATAATAACTTATCAAATCCAACATTAAGAAATGTTAATCTGGAAGTAAGACCTGGACAAAAGGTCGCGATTTGTGGTGAGGTTGGCTCAGGCAAATCAAGTCTCTTAGCAGCAATTCTCAGAGAAGTTCCCATCACTCAAGGGAAAGTAAGATTTTGCTTTTTTTTTAATTGTATAAACTTTGCCATACTTTCATTATTTATATCACTTGCCATGTAAATTCAACTTTTTTGTCCACTTGAGTACTAATAGTAAAAGGTATTTGAATATCTTTTCTGGAATACAGATTCATGTTTATGGGAAGTTTGCGTATGTTTCACAAACAGCATGGATACAAACAGGTTCAATAAGGGATAATATATTATTTGGATCACCTATGGATGTTCAAAAATATCAGAGAACTCTTCATAGGTCTTCGCTAGTGAAAGATCTTGAGCTGTTTCCTCATGGTGATCTCACTGAAATAGAAGAAAGAGGAGTTAACTTAAGTGGTGGTCAGAAGCAACGAATTCAACTTGCTCGTGCTCTTTATCAGAATGCTGATATATATCTCTTGGATGATCCATTCAGTGCAGTTGATGCACAAACTGCCACAAATTTGTTTAATGTAATGATAAATTCAATTCTTTACGTACTGTGTTCATAATGTAGCACGGTGGCGCGCACACACACACTTTAAATACTGTAGTCGGTTATGCTTATGACACTATTAACTGGACAGGAATACATTATGGAAGGACTTGCTGGGAAGACAGTTTTGCTTGTGACTCATCAAGTTGATTTCCTTCCAGCATTTGATTTTGTTTTGGTAATTTTATACATCTTTAAAGCAATGATTATGTTTATGCTTATGTCATGGTTCTAACTGAAAAATTAGAACATTACTTTATAATCTTTGGCTAACTGAAAATTATGCGTGGACACAATGATTTCGCGGTACAGTTGATGTCAGACGGAAAAATCCTACAAGCTGCTTCGTATCACCATTTGTTGACCACAAGCAAAGATTTTCAAGACCTTGTGAATGCTCACAAAGAGACTGCTGGTTCTGACCGGCTTGTGGATGTTACTTTTTCTGAAAGAAATTCAAATTCTGCCAAAGAGATAAGAAAAACATATGTGGAGAAGGAAAAGAAATTTGAAGCACCAGAAGGAGATCAATTGATTAAGCAAGAAGAGAGAGAAACTGGAGACCAGGGGCTTAAGCCTTACTTAACGTACCTGAATCAGAAAAATGGATACATATTCTTCTCCGCGGCTTCTATTTGTCATCTTATATTTGTGATTAGTCAAATATTGCAAAACACGTGGATGGCTGCTAATGTTGACAATCCTAAAGTCAGTACTTTGAGACTGATTCTAGTTTACTTGTTGATTGGAGTTACTTCAACAGTGTTCTTATTGATGAGAAGTCTTTTTCCAGTTGCTTTGGGCCTTCAATCTTCAAAGTCTTTATTTTTACAGCTACTGAACTCCCTTTTTCGTGCACCTATGTCGTTTTATGATTCCACACCTTTGGGACGGATACTTAGTAGGGTGAGAATATTAAACAGTCCTTTCTCTTTCCATTTTTCCATCTGAGTTAATGCAATGAATGGGAAATACTTATGCTTTGACTATTATTTCTTTGTTTAGGTCTCTTCTGATCTCAGCATTGTTGATCTCGATGTTCCATTTGGTCTTCTTTCCGCCGTGGGAGCTACTTGCAATTGTTATGCTAGTCTAACTGTTTTAGCAGTAGTTACTTGGCAAGTCTTGTTTGTCTCCATACTGATGCTCTATTTTGCACTGCGGTTGCAGGTAATGAACAAATTCTTTGAATTAAAATGCAGTGATGATTTGGAGTTCTGTCTTTACATTAATACGTTATAATCATCTTTCCTAAATTTAAAATGGGCTCGTTGAAAAGTTTTCTTTTCTCCATACAGAGATACTACTTTGATTCAGCAAAAGAACTGATGCGGATGAATGGCACAACAAAATCCTTTGTAGCTAACCATCTTGCTGAATCAGTTGCTGGAGCTGTGACAATAAGGGCTTTTGAAGAGGAAGATCGTTTTTTCGCTAAGAACCTTGATCTAATTGATATCAATGCTACTCCTTTCTTTCATAGTTTTGCTGCAAATGAGTGGTTGATTCAACGGTTAGAAACAGTCAGTGCTGTTGTTCTTGCATCTGCCGTACTGTGTATAGTCGTACTTCCACCCGGAACATTTTCCTCTGGTGAGACTTCTTCTATTAGTGCCTTTACGATTTCCCTTTTATTGTTTTCTTAACCATAGTTGTGTCTTATGTAACTAGTATAATTTCAGGATTTATTGGCATGGCTCTCTCTTATGGCCTTTCACTTAATGATTACTTAATATCTTCAATTCAAAATCAATGCAATATAGCAAATTACATAATATCAGTAGAGAGGCTAAATCAATATATGCATGTACCAAGTGAGGCTCCTGAAGTAATAGAAGGAAATCGCCCTCCGGTGAATTGGCCAGTTGTTGGTAGAGTAGAAATAAAGGAACTCGAGGTATTTGTTATTATTTTGAAACTCATTTGCATAATGTTCTCTTCAAAATGTGAGCTTAAATTGAAACACGTGATTTGTTTCATGATATCGGAATAGATACGGTACAGGCATGATGCACCACTAGTACTCCGCGGAATCACATGCACATTTGAAGGAGGACACAAAATTGGTATAGTTGGTCGAACAGGAAGCGGCAAGACCACTCTTATTGGTGCTTTATTTCGTCTAGTCGAGCCAGCAGGTGGAAAAATCATTGTTGATGGCATTGACATTTGTTCTATTGGACTTCATGATTTGAGGTCGCGCTTTGGTATTATACCTCAGGATCCTACTCTTTTTATTGGAACAGTCAGATACAATTTGGATCCCTTATTTCAACACTCTGATCAAGAGATATGGGAGGTTCTTGGCAAGTGTCAGTTGCAAGAGGCTGTCCAAGAGAAAGAAGGTGGTTTAGACTCATCAGGTGCATTTTCAAGTTTTGCTAACACAACTTTGCAGTGATCAATTTTTGTCTAGCATTTTGATTGGATAGGTTTATTTGAACTTAACTACTATCATAAGAACTTGTGATAATGTTCGGAAGAGCTCATGAAAATAGCTTATTGGAATGTCTATAAAAACAACTTATAACTTAATTTTTTCTTTTGTTGTAGAAATAGCTCATGCATAAGCACTTTACGATAAACATTGATGCCATCAATGTTTAATTGAGTTGTTTATCCAAACAGTAATTCTAGATACTTATGTTTAGTAACAAATTGTTATACAGTCGTTGAAAATGGGGCGAATTGGAGCATGGGACAACGACAATTATTCTGTTTGGGCCGTGCTTTGCTGAGGAGAAGTCGGGTATTGGTGCTCGATGAAGCAACTGCATCAATTGATAATGCAACTGACTTGATTCTGCAAAAAACTATTAGGACTGAGTTTGCAGATTGTACGGTAATCACAGTAGCTCACAGGATACCTACTGTGATGGATTGCACAAAGGTTCTTTCCATCAGTGATGGTAAGTAGCATATTAATTACTCTTGTTGATTTAGCACATGTTGGGGAGAAAGCATTTGATCCTTTCATTATTTTGTTCTACGAAAATAAAATGTGCAATTGAATTTACAGGAAAATTAGTAGAGTATGATGAGCCAATGAAGTTGATGAAGAGAGAAGGATCTTTGTTTGGGAAGCTTGTCAAAGAATACTGGTCTCACTTTCAATCTGCAGAGTTTCATTAAAGCTGAAAATGTTTCTAGTTTTTGTAGTATTGGCGAGAAGCCAAAGGGTAAATAGAAGAAAATGATGTAACATATATTAATAAATTGGGACAACTCCCAATGGTTGGCCTAGTGGTGTAGACTTGAATCTTGAGAGTGTGTTTCTCTCAAGGTTTCAGGTTCGAATCCTACTAGGTGCAATCAACTCTTGTGTAGGTCAATCCATAACTATCAAAATATATGTTTAGAGAGATTGTGCAAATCTCTTTAAAATTTTCAAAGTATCTTGTAGGAAATTCGCTGGTAAACCCTTTTGCATCCAACGTGCAAAGATTGGTGGGGGCGAATTGTTCCTTAAGCTTAGTGTGGAAACACACGCTTTGGAAATTTATTGAGCAAATTTATTTCTCAATTTTCATCTCCATTTATTCTTAGTTTGGAACAGCCCCAAAATGAAATATCTAACATTCTTAAGAAACAATTCATCTTACTCAATGGCTGCTCCACTAAAAGAGATGACTTCGGACTTTGTGAAATTAGAGAAGTTCGATGGAGGAAATTTTATCCGTTGGCAGAAAAAAAATGAAATTCCTTCTCACAACATTGAAAGTGGTGTATGTCCTTAACATTCCAAGACCAGTGGAAAAAGAAGATGAAACAATTACTGAAACTAGAGAGAGACAAAAATGGGACAATGATGATTATATATGCATGAGACACATGCTTAACGGTATGTGCGATTCGTTGTTCGACATTTATCAGAGTAGTCACTCCGCAAAAGAAATATGGGAGAAACTAGAATCAAGATACATGCAAGAAGACGCTACAAGTAAGAAGTTTCTTGTTTCTCAATTTAATAATTGTTAAATTGTAATTCCTTGTGTCGAAGTGTCGAAGCAAGGGTGTGTCGAAACAGTTGTTTCACATAGATTCGATTTAGATTTGATTTAGATTTGATTTGATATAGTTCCAAAATAGGTATTTTGGACTTTTATAGTTTTGCGTTTTGGCTTGGAGAACAAGTAAACCTAAATCTATAAATAGGGAGTAACCCTTATTTTTGTATAGAATCACAAAACATTGTAATTCACGATTTGCAGTTGCAAGTGAATAGAAAGAGAAAAATCCCACAGTTTGTGGGTAACAACCTTCTTCTCCAAATTCTCTTAGAATCCTAATTTCCTTTCTTTCTCTATTTTCTTCTTTTCTTTGGAATTGCTGCGCTACGAACTCTTCTTGTTTATCAAGATAGGGTCGGAATTCCCATAGGTTTTGGGTTAATTCCAACATCTGGTATCAGAGCTCCGGTTGCGATTCAAGGAAGGAAAATCGTGATGGCAATGAATCATCTGAACGGGCACTTTCCAGTGAGTCTTACGATTCTCAAGAAAGATAATTATGAGAATTGGCGCAAGCAGATGAAGGTGGTTTTCTGTTATCAAGATCTTTTGGATCTTGTGAAGGAAGGAGTAACACCGCTTGTGGTGAACGCGGCGGATCAAGAAAAGGCTGCACACAAAGAGTTAAAGAAGAAAGATTATAAAACTCTCTTTATAATCCATCAGTTTGTCGATCCAGATAACTTTGAAAAAGTTAGTGATGTAGAGTCAACGAAGGAAGCATGGGAGATTCTTGAAAAGTCGTTTGGAGGCGCAGAAAAAGTGAAAGAGGTGAAGTTACAAACTCACAAGAGAACCTATGAGTTGCTTCAGATGGAAGACAATGAAAGTATAACAGATTTCTTCACCAGAGTTACAAAGCTGGTGAATCAAATCAAGGTATGTGGAGAGATGTTGACATCAAGATCAGTTGTTGCAAAGATCTTGAGGTCATTGGCTCCAAAGTTCGACCACGTGGTAGTAGCCATAAAAGAGTCAAAAGACTTGTCAGTATTGAAGAAGGAAGAGCTTCAAGGGACGCTTGAGTCTCATGAACAAAGGATGGCTGAAAGAGTTACAGGAAAGTCGAAAAGCGATATGGCTTTGCAGGCGCAGTCAGAAAAGGAAAGGAAAGACAAAGGATGCGAGAAAGGCAACAAAGGTAGAGGAGGCTACAACAATTCGACTGGTCGTAATCAGAATGAAGGAAACTGGTCGAATCAGAAAAAACCCTGGAATCAAGGCAACCAAAGAGGTGGTGTTGCAGGTAAAGGAAGAGGTGGTGGTCGAAAATCTGACAAAAGTCACATTCAGTGTTTCAAATGTCAGAAGTATGACCACTATTTTAGTGACTGTCCAGAAAAGAAGAAAAATCAAGAAACTGATGCAAAGCTGGCGAAACATGAAGAAGAAGAGACGTTGTTGATGGTCACAACAAGAGATGAAGAAAGATTCTAAGATCAGTGGTACTTGGACTCAGGATGCTCATCACACATGACTGGAAGGAAAGATTGGTTTGTCAACATGAAGCCCTCGTCGAAGAACACGGTGAAGTTTGCAAATGATAACACTCTAGCAGCTGAAGGTGTTGGTGATGTTCTGATTATGAGAAAAGATGGCAAGAGGTTAACAATTTCCAATGTGTTGTACATACCAGGCATGAAGATTAATTTTCTCAATATAGGGCAGCTTGTCGAAAAGAACTACAAGGTAGTTGTCGAAGATAAGATGATGAGAGTTCTCGACGCATGTGGTAGGTTGATCATGAAGGCTCCAATGTCTCAGAGTAGGACCTTCAAGATTAAACTCAAGGTGATGGAGCACAAGTGTCTAGCAACTGCAGCCAGCAGAGATGAGTGGTTATGGCATTTTTTACTAGGTCATCTCAACTTCAATGACATCAGAGAGCTAAAGAGAAGAAATATGATTTCAGGATTACCAAAAATCGACATTCCAAGTGAAGTCTGTGAAGAGTGTGTTCAGTCGAAACAACACAAGAATAGCTTCAGCAAGGATGCAGGAAGGAAGTCGAAGGCAATTCTGGAAGTCATATACTCTGATGTATGTGGTTCAATCCAGGTGGATTCGATTGGTGGCAACAGATACTTTGTCACGTTCATAGATGATTACAGTCGAAAGGTGTGGACTTACCTCATCAAGAAGAAAAGTGATGTGATCGAGGTATTTTCCATATTCAAATCTATGGTCGAAAGACAGAGTGGTCGAAAGTTGAAAATTCTGAGGACTGATGGTGGTGGAGAGTATGTTTCGAAAGAGTTCGATGCATTATGTGAAAAAGAAGGGATTGTGCATGAGGTGGTGCCACCCTACACTCCACGGCAAAATGGAGTTGCAGAACGAAAAAACAGAACCATCATGAACATGGTGAGAAGTATGTTGAATGGAAAGCATCTACCCAAAGAATTATGGGAAGAAGCTGTTTCGACAGCAACATATATTTTGAACAGATGTCAGACGAAGAAGCTTGAAGGAATCACACCAGAAGAATGTTGGTATGATGTCAAGCCTAGCCTCAGTCACTTGAAGGTGTTTGGATCTATAGCACATAGGCATATGCCAGATCAGTTGAGAAGGAAGCTTAATGACAAGTCGAATCAGATGATCTTGATAGGATATTGTCATACCCTAATTTTTGACCATAAGATTTCACCTCTCTGTGCATCATTTTGCATATTCTGCATGTTTTATTACTAACAAGTTTGTGCAGGAACATTGGTTTCAAATGAAGTTAGTATTCATTCCCTCAGTCAAATGCTTCAAGACGTGATCAACGGGTTCTGATCAAAAGGTTCCTAAGGTTTTCTACTGGTTATTTTCCTCAAGGTTTCTCAGAAGTTTCAGTGTATGCTCCTGAAGGGTTTTCTGTTCATTGGTGTTGAGTGTGGTCATTTGAGGTTCGATCATAGTTTCCGTGATAATTTGCATCACAGGCTGTATCATTTTGAAGATGTCTCAGGGCATGATTCATGTGTCGAGTTTTATTATCATCCGAGTCTTTGACTATGCGGTAAAGATTAAATTTAATTTGAAAAGGGCTTGGTTTGCATTCATGAGATTGGATCATCATTGGGTTTCATTTGATCTCTAGAGAAAGAGTTTGAAGCTTATATGCTTGGGTAAATTTTGAATTGGGCTTAAGCAAGAAGTTCTTAAAGAAGGATTCAAGACGCATGAAAGCTCAAATTGAGTCATTATTTTGAATCCATGATTGAATTCTTTCAAAATTGCGAAGTCGAGTTTAAAATTTCAAGATCAACACTAATTCTTTACAAGCCATATGCAAGAATTCAAGTATTCAAAATTTGAAAATTTGAAAGCATTATAAGCTCAATTCTTAAAAATGGTTTAGGAGAGTTTCAAGTCCACATGCCAAATTCAAGGAGATTTATCCATCTATTCAAGGTAACTCCATAAAGTCCAAAAGTACAGAAACCGAAAATTCATTTTTAATTCAAAGGACAATCCAAAGTGTCAGGATTCCAATGCCCAAGTTACATTTTCATGTTCATTACAAAATGAAAAATAATAAAACGAAAAAAGTAAGGCACTTGAAGATGAACTCATGGAAACTACACACAACCAATGGATTTTTGTTCTAGCCATTCAAGATGGTCAAAGACGACAGGACGAAATACTCACGAAGCTTTAGTTGGAGTTCCTCTTGAGACTTTAAATTCAGCTCGACATGATGCTTTTATTGGAGATGCTTTTATTGGAGCTCCACGTGAGACTTTAATCGTAGCACCGTGCGAGACATTAACTGATCTTCACGTGAATCATCTGCTGCAAACAAACATCACCAATTACAATCAATAGCCATCAAAAGGTGAAGGAAATAAAACAATATATTTGAGTTAAGTTTCCAGGGCGGCAATCACAGTTTTGGTAAGAAGTCAAAAAGCATCAATGAGAAAATGGAAACGGAAATCATCTTCTTTAATCATGATCCTAAGAAATCACACATAATAGGCAAAGAATCAAGAATTATTGGTTTCTAAATATGAACAAGATAAAGTTGGAAATTCTTGAACCTCACAATCAGGAACACTCATTACAAATATAAGAATTAATTCCTTTTCCATTACCGTAATTAACAACACGATCCCGACATTCAATTCACAAATCAGTACAATAACTCACCTGAGCCTATATAAGAACGTACCACACATACAAGTTGGGACCACGAATGAAAAATCATAATATCAGTGTTTCAATATCACACCAGTTCAGAGCAGAGAGAACGATACCAAATCACGCAAAGAAAAGAGACCAGTGGAAACACACACCAGAAAATCCACGATTCACAAAGTAAAAAAAAAACTCATACTCAGCAGCAAAAGAAAAATTGCAGAAGAACGAGAACATACACACACAACAGTACCGACGAAACACATCGCGAAATCAGACTCGACGGATCCAATCGTGACTTATTCCACCTCCGTCGGCGCCGTTTGAAGTCATAGCCGACCGCCACGCATCCCTTCCATTCGCTGACTCCTACCAAGACGTGGTGTCTCCGGCGAGGTCGCACCCTCTACCACCGCAAACGCCCTTATAAAGGTCAGTATTTTTCCTCATTTGTATTTTGTTTTCGTATGTTGTTGGTGTTTGTTCTATGTAGTAGCATATATGGGTTTGTTTTTTGGAGAAAAAGTATGTAGCGAGAGAGAGGATGGAGAGTATTACTATGAATGAAGACTGAGTTTGCTTTTATCAATAGTCCAATAAACCCTTATTGTCTTTAAAGAATAATATTTTATTTGGATTTTAAAAAAAAGTAACTTTAGAATCATCTAATTATGCAAATTGAAGATTGAATTGAAAGAGGACCGTTTGGAATCCGACCGTACCATTATTACGTTTCTTGGAACTTGATTATCTTTTCTATCTTCCACTGCTAAATGATGGCTAAATTGATGGAGTATGACATTGTTTCATTATTCTATTTGTTACAGGAACATTTATTTGGTTATACGTGTTTTATTTTTAAATGTATATATGTAATATTGTAATAGTTATATAAAATATGATAGAAACCCCAAAATACATTTTTATTTTAATACTTATTTCGGTTACTTTTATCTTCGTTTATCATAGAGTTCTATTTTAGTTTTGTTTGATCTAATTGTTTGGAGAGTTATTGATGCTTGTTTTGAATTATACTTGATATTTGACACAGGTTCCTTTCATAATACACCCTTTATTTCTTGACACCCTCTGTGATTCATTTAGTTTTAATTAAAATATAACTTATTTAGTTTTAATTATAATTTTGTTTAAATTGATTCTAATTAGATTTAAATTAATTTAGTTTTAATTAGGAATTAACTACTTAGTCTTAATTAATTTTTTTTTAATTTAATTAGTTAATTAGTTTTAAAGTAGTTAATTTAGTTTTTAATTAATTTTTTTTTGTTTAATTAGGTTTAGATTAACCTTCGTTTATTTTAGGAAAATATAGTTTGATTAGTTTATCTAGTTTATTAGAAATTTTAAAGGTTGGTTTAATCCATTTTAATTCCATGATATAAAAATAAAATCTAAAAAATATATTTTTCTCTTTCTTAAATATTTATATTTTATTATTTTTTTAGGTTTTCTTTGCCTTATTTTATCCACCATTTAACTTTGTCATACTTTTATGTTTGAGTAATTATTGGTATTTTTCCGTGTATATGCTCTTTCGATTTTATTTGTTGCTTAATGCTCGTTGCCCGATTTCGAAGGAAGGGATCTCCCTTTATTGGCTACCATGTCATATTTAGGACCCTTTCCCTTAGCACATACCCTTAGCAAGCAAACAAATAACATAACATAAATATTAACAAGAGGTTCCTGTAGGATACTACAGACGTTTAGGATGCTAATACCTTCCCTAGGCGTAACCAACCCCCGAACTTAGATTCTCTTAACTTAGGTTTTTTTCCGTTCTCTAACCTTTCCTTCGGATAAAATAAAGACCGGTGGTGAATTTCAAGATTTGTGATCCTAGTTAACATAATAGCTATGGTATCCGATTCTCACCGCGACAGAAATGGCGACTTCACTGGGGATATTTTATTTTATTGAGGGTTTCCCCTAACTTGTTTATTTATGTTATTATATTATTTGCTTGCTTGGTTTTCTTTTTTGTGCAGGTTTGGCACTTAGTGTGGTGAGACAAAGTCCTACACCCGGACTAGAGTGAAATTAAGATAGGAAAACGGTGAGAATTCAAGGATACTTTGAGGGAGTCGATTCCTGAAAAAGTGAATTGAGACTTCACCACTCAGTCTAGGCCCTCTCGAATAAAATATTTGTCCAATGAGTTCATTCGTGAAGACGATATGGTTTCGATCTAAAGGCCGTCGGGACTGGGGACCGTAGTTACCTTTAACCCAACTTGGCTTATTAGGATGTAGTGCGGGGACTATGCGGGAGTCTATGTCTGCAATAGTTGCTACGCGATACTACACTCAGACGAGATTCTCTTGAGAATATTATTGACTACCAAGTGATTTGGAAAATCGATAATATCCGAAAGATGGATTGTAGACTCTGGGAACTTTGTAGAACCCGTTCGGCAGGTACAAATAAACCTCTAGTACATACCTTGGGAAGGGTAGACCATGGCTCCATGCTGTGACCTTTCAAACCTAGGGCTCTTTGCTTGTGTGCTTTGCTTGTGTTTATGCATCCATCCATTCATGCATTCATGAATAACCATTCGGTTTCAAGAAACTCAATTGTTCTTTCCCTTGCAAAATCAATAAAAAAAATCATGGATTATAAAATGAAACCTTTTTTCTAAAATGTTTGCAACCTACTTTTGAGTTCCTTGAAACCATTGCATCACATGGCATATCATTTGCATCTTTGCATGCGTCAGTTTGTCCAGGAACTCATTTCTAGCTGTCTCTATCTTCCAGTGTCACCTGTGAGTTGTCAAGCTGATTCCTCGACATCGATACCAGACTAGAGCTAACTACAGACGCATAATGTCAAAGCAAGAAGCACATAACGCTGAGAATCTTCTCCGTGATCACAATGCTGCCAGATCACAACAAGTGATGCTTCAGTCGACTTTAGCAGACTATCTTCCGAAAAGCCAGTGTTCCAGACAGGACAACTCATATTTGTTTCTGATCAGTCACTAGACCATGTTTCTTATTGTTTGCATTTTCCTTATTTGTATTAGTTGTTTGCTTTCAATTTATGTTTGTACTTTCATAATTAATAAAATGAGCATTGCAACTTTTGGATTCAATTTCATTTGCTTTTGTTATTTACATCTTTACGCTTTATCTTTAAAAAAAAAACAAAACAAAAAACACAAAAATATAAAAAAAAAATTATCTCTTTTCCACTTTCTTTTTTTATTATGCAAAGATTGGAGGGAGGATGATGAAAACGTAAATACCCATAATTGTTGTTGGTATGCTTTCAAATCAAAACTTTGCTGAAGATGTAAGGCATTGTTTCAATTCTCAAACACAGGAGAAATAAGGAAGATAACCCCTCGTCAACCCCTTTGAGCCTTGAAGTAGGAGTTTCCTTTCTTTACAAATAAAAACCCACAATCTTAACCTGGGGCAGGGTAGTTCTCAGTTAACTTGATTGTGCATTCAAATACAAGAGTTTCATGCAAGACATCTTTCAATAAAAAGGTTGCATTCTCAATTTCTCCTTCGCACGCAACAAGCAAGTGTCGAAGATGTCTTTCAAGTCAAAAGTCGATGATGGTTCACCGTAATCATTAAGCCAAGCAGTCACTTTCTTTTAAAAAAAAAATAGGATAAAAAAATCAAAAAAAAAAAGAAAAAGCCCGCTAAGTCGAAACCTGTGAAGGAGACTTAGGCAGACAAAAAACCGGGGCATCCCGCTGACTGTAAGATTCATGAGAAACAGTTCAGGCAAAAGTTAGGGATAATAAAAAGGAGAAATCTTTAAATCCTTACCATGAAATCCTCAATGAAAAAATAACCAAGAGTTATAAGGAAGTAGTGATTGTCACCTCAAAAGTCCCTTAACTTCTGAACCATCATCATTATCATCAATGCAATCCCTAACCTATGGGAACCTGAGTGCAAAGTCTGAGTTAACTGAGTGTAGGACTGGAGATCATCACGAAGATTGGGTGGGTACAAATAAACTTTGAGCCTTTATCCTTTGTTTCTTAAACCGTGAACCAGGCCATGTTATAACCCTCAAAAGACCTAATTGAAGCAAGGTTATTTTGAAAGCATACTACAACGAGGTTGCGTAAACTGACTCCTAAAGATCTTTGCAGATCATTTTTTTTGGCATCACGCCTTTTTGCTTTATCTTTCACTTTTAAACATCTTGAACCACCGTGTTCTGACCAGTGACCCTATTGTTTTACCTCTTTCCAAAAATGATTTTGATTTCAAAAGTTGCATGAACTTTACATTTACTATGTTTGTATGAACACTTTTGTTTGCAATCTGGCTTCCTCTTAAGGAATTTTCAAACATTTGAGAAACTTGGTCGGTGATCCAATCAGGGGCAAGTTCTTTCCAGATCAGGTTAAAAATCAGTTCAAGATTTGTTACAGTGCAAGTCTTTCTCAGAATTGGTTCATTCATAATATCTTCCGAGACTCAGACTGGGGGCAAGCTTTCAAAGAGCACAGTGAAACAGCCATTTCCAACATCAATCCAGCTGAAGCAATGATCATTTCATCTACAACAGTCAGCTAATATGGGGCAGTTTTACTTGAAGAATCCCTATGCAGCTTTCCATCCTTCCTACAGGGATCAGCAAACTGATACAATTTACCAGTGTGGAGATTGTGCAGTGACATCTCTAGTTCCAAAGCAGAATGGCAGTGATCTCTGTGTTGAGGAATCAGTATTCCAGTCTTATCTTCTCCACAAAAGAGTCGAGCCGTGTCGTCTACATTACATTTACATTTGCATTTGATCATATATCATCTGCTTAATTCATATACATATGCATAGCAAGAGTGTCATCCTCATTTGTACTCATTTGCATTCTCCATAGGTCGTGTCGCTATCTACATCTTACCTCGTGGTCAAAGTCCAACTTACTTGGCACCTACCAAACATATATTGTTGTACCTATCTGATGTTATTCCGGATATGTACTTTTGTTCTGATGTTCTTCCGGAACTCCCTCTGTGTCTATCTGACGTTCTTTCAGATACGACTTTGTTTCTGATGTTTTTCCAAAACTTATCTGATGTTCTTCCAGATATTACCTTTGATTCTGATGCTTTTCTGAAATCTATCCGACGCTCTTCCGGATATGTATATTTGTTCTGATGTTCTCCCAGAACCGTCTTTGTGTCAATTTGACGTTCTTCCAGATACGACTTTACATCTGATGATTTTCCAGATGTGTCTCTATTTCTGATGTTCTTCCAGATTAAGTCTTTGTTATCTGAGGTTCTTCCAGATATATCGCCTTGTTTATTCTGATGCTTTTCCGGAATGACCTTGCTTTTACCATCTGATGTTTTTCCAGATGTTTCTGCTCCTGATGTTTTTCCAGAGCCCCTTTATGTCTATCTGATGCTCTCCCGGATATGACCTTGTTTATCCGATGTTCCTCCGGATATGTGACTTTATTCTGATGCTTTTCCGGAATAACATTGCTTTTACCATCTGATGCTCTTTCGGATGTGTCCCTCTTTCTGATGTTCTTCCAGATCAAGTCTTTTTTCACTTTGTCTAAAGCCATTATTAGATGTTGTGATTATACCTTTCATTCAAAGCCATTATTGGATGTCTGGTTTCTTTACCATCTGACGCTTTTCCGGATGTGTCCCTCTTTCTGATGTTCTTCCAGATCGAGTCTTTGTTCACAGTCATCTAAAGCCATTATTAGATATTGTGATTTTACCTTTCATTCAAAGCCATTATTGGATAACTGGTTTCTTTTGTCCAATGCTTTCTTGGATTTCTACCTTGTTCACATTCATCTAAAGCCATTATTAGATATTGTGATTATACCTTTCATTCAAAGCCATTATTGGATGTCTGGTTTCTTTACCTTGTTCACTTTCATCTGAAGCCATTATCAGATATTGTAAGTGTACCTTTCGTTCAAAGCCATTATTGGATGACTGGTCTCTTTGTGTCCGATGCCTTCTCGGATTACATTGTTTTACCTCATTCTCATCTGATGCCTTCTCAGATATTATGAGTTTTCCCTTTCATTCAAAGCCATTATTGAATGTTTGGTGTCTTTTTCATCCAAAGCCATTCTTGGATGATGTTTTTACAGATATTCCGCTTTGTTTATTCTGATGCTTTTCCGGAATGACATTGCCTTTTTACCATCTAATGTTTCCCCTTATATGTCTTCCAAATCTCTTCCTGTACCTTTATTGTCTAGTGTGTCTTCAGGGTTCTTGTCTTTGCATTCATCTCATATCATATCATTTCATGTCATATCATATGCATTTGTGGTATCTTAGGGCCAAAAATTGTGCATGTTTATATTTAAGTCTCTCCTATCTCGCCGAGACGAAGATTTCAATCTCTATATCTCCGGATAGAAGAAACTTAAATAGGGGCATCTGTCATACCCTAATTTTTGACCATAAGATTTCACCTCTCTGTGCATCATTTTGCATATTCTGCATGTTTTATTACTAACAAGTTTGTGCAGGAACATTGGTTTCAAATGAAGTTAGTATTCATTCCCTCAGTCAAATGCTTCAAGACGTGATCAACGGGTTCTGATCAAAAGGTTCCTAAGGTTTTCTACTGGTTATTTTCCTCAAGGTTTCTCAGAAGTTTCAGTGTATGCTCCTGAAGGGTTTTCTGTTCATTGGTGTTGAGTGTGGTCATTTGAGGTTCGATCATAGTTTCCGTGATAATTTGCATCACAGGCTGTATCATTTTGAAGATGTCTCAGGGCATGATTCATGTGTCGAGTTTTATTATCATCCGAGTCTTTGACTATGCGGTAAAGATTAAATTTAATTTGAAAAGGGCTTGGTTTGCATTCATGAGATTGGATCATCATTGGGTTTCATTTGATCTCTAGAGAAAGAGTTTGAAGCTTATATGCTTGGGTAAATTTTGAATTGGGCTTAAGCAAGAAGTTCTTAAAGAAGGATTCAAGACGCATGAAAGCTCAAATTGAGTCATTATTTTGAATCCATGATTGAATTCTTTCAAAATTGCGAAGTCGAGTTTAAAATTTCAAGATCAACACTAATTCTTTACAAGCCATATGCAAGAATTCAAGTATTCAAAATTTGAAAATTTGAAAGCATTATAAGCTCAATTCTTAAAAATGGTTTAGGAGAGTTTCAAGTCCACATGCCAAATTCAAGGAGATTTATCCATCTATTCAAGGTAACTCCATAAAGTCCAAAAGTACAGAAACCGAAAATTCATTTTTAATTCAAAGGACAATCCAAAGTGTCAGGATTCCAATGCCCAAGTTACATTTTCATGTTCATTACAAAATGAAAAATAATAAAACGAAAAAAGTAAGGCACTTGAAGATGAACTCATGGAAACTACACACAACCAATGGATTTTTGTTCTAGCCATTCAAGATGGTCAAAGACGACAGGACGAAATACTCACGAAGCTTTAGTTGGAGTTCCTCTTGAGACTTTAAATTCAGCTCGACATGATGCTTTTATTGGAGATGCTTTTATTGGAGCTCCACGTGAGACTTTAATCGTAGCACCGTGCGAGACATTAACTGATCTTCACGTGAATCATCTGCTGCAAACAAACATCACCAATTACAATCAATAGCCATCAAAAGGTGAAGGAAATAAAACAATATATTTGAGTTAAGTTTCCAGGGCGGCAATCACAGTTTTGGTAAGAAGTCAAAAAGCATCAATGAGAAAATGGAAACGGAAATCATCTTCTTTAATCATGATCCTAAGAAATCACACATAATAGGCAAAGAATCAAGAATTATTGGTTTCTAAATATGAACAAGATAAAGTTGGAAATTCTTGAACCTCACAATCAGGAACACTCATTACAAATATAAGAATTAATTCCTTTTCCATTACCGTAATTAACAACACGATCCCGACATTCAATTCACAAATCAGTACAATAACTCACCTGAGCCTATATAAGAACGTACCACACATACAAGTTGGGACCACGAATGAAAAATCATAATATCAGTGTTTCAATATCACACCAGTTCAGAGCAGAGAGAACGATACCAAATCACGCAAAGAAAAGAGACCAGTGGAAACACACACCAGAAAATCCACGATTCACAAAGTAAAAAAAAAACTCATACTCAGCAGCAAAAGAAAAATTGCAGAAGAACGAGAACATACACACACAACAGTACCGACGAAACACATCGCGAAATCAGACTCGACGGATCCAATCGTGACTTATTCCACCTCCGTCGGCGCCGTTTGAAGTCATAGCCGACCGCCACGCATCCCTTCCATTCGCTGACTCCTACCAAGACGTGGTGTCTCCGGCGAGGTCGCACCCTCTACCACCGCAAACGCCCTTATAAAGGTCAGTATTTTTCCTCATTTGTATTTTGTTTTCGTATGTTGTTGGTGTTTGTTCTATGTAGTAGCATATATGGGTTTGTTTTTTGGAGAAAAAGTATGTAGCGAGAGAGAGGATGGAGAGTATTACTATGAATGAAGACTGAGTTTGCTTTTATCAATAGTCCAATAAACCCTTATTGTCTTTAAAGAATAATATTTTATTTGGATTTTAAAAAAAAGTAACTTTAGAATCATCTAATTATGCAAATTGAAGATTGAATTGAAAGAGGACCGTTTGGAATCCGACCGTACCATTATTACGTTTCTTGGAACTTGATTATCTTTTCTATCTTCCACTGCTAAATGATGGCTAAATTGATGGAGTATGACATTGTTTCATTATTCTATTTGTTACAGGAACATTTATTTGGTTATACGTGTTTTATTTTTAAATGTATATATGTAATATTGTAATAGTTATATAAAATATGATAGAAACCCCAAAATACATTTTTATTTTAATACTTATTTCGGTTACTTTTATCTTCGTTTATCATAGAGTTCTATTTTAGTTTTGTTTGATCTAATTGTTTGGAGAGTTATTGATGCTTGTTTTGAATTATACTTGATATTTGACACAGGTTCCTTTCATAATACACCCTTTATTTCTTGACACCCTTTGTGATTCATTTAGTTTTAATTAAAATATAACTTATTTAGTTTTAATTATAATTTTGTTTAAATTGATTCTAATTAGATTTAAATTAATTTAGTTTTAATTAGGAATTAACTACTTAGTCTTAATTAATTTTTTTTTAATTTAATTAGTTAATTAGTTTTAAAGTAGTTAATTTAGTTTTTAATTAATTTTTTTTTGTTTAATTAGGTTTAGATTAACCTTCGTTTATTTTAGGAAAATATAGTTTGATTAGTTTATCTAGTTTATTAGAAATTTTAAAGGTTGGTTTAATCCATTTTAATTCCATGATATAAAAATAAAATCTAAAAAATATATTTTTCTCTTTCTTAAATATTTATATTTTATTATTTTTTTAGGTTTTCTTTGCCTTATTTTATCCACCATTTAACTTTGTCATACTTTTATGTTTGAGTAATTATTGGTATTTTTCCGTGTATATGCTCTTTCGATTTTATTTGTTGCTTAATGCTCGTTGCCCGATTTCGAAGGAAGGGATCTCCCTTTATTGGCTACCATGTCATATTTAGGACCCTTTCCCTTAGCACATACCCTTAGCAAGCAAACAAATAACATAACATAAATATTAACAAGAGGTTCCTGTAGGATACTACAGACGTTTAGGATGCTAATACCTTCCCTAGGCGTAACCAACCCCCGAACTTAGATTCTCTTAACTTAGGTTTTTTTCCGTTCTCTAACCTTTCCTTCGGATAAAATAAAGACCGGTGGTGAATTTCAAGATTTGTGATCCTAGTTAACATAATAGCTATGGTATCCGATTCTCACCGCGACAGATATCATTCGACTGGAGGTTACAAGTTGTTCGACCCAGTGAATAAGCAGGTAGTGATCAGCAGGGACGTGATCATAGATGAGATTAAAGAATGGGATTGGACTGAGAATGTCAAGAAGGATTCAGTGAGAATCTCTTGTGAAGAACCAGCCACTGAAGTCGAAAGAGAAGTTCGGCAGGAACAAGTCAGAGATGAAGCAGGCCCAAGCAGACCTCGATGAACAAGATACATGCCTGGAAGGTTGCAAGAATGTGTAATTACATTAGATGATGTAGTCAATGAAGAGGGTGAGCTAGTACATTATGCTTTCTATGCAGATGTAGAACCAGTCAATGCAGCTGAGGCATTAAAAGATTCGAAGTGGGTGAAAGCAATGAATGAGGAGTTAGAGTCCATCGAAGTCAACAACACCTGGTCACTCGTTGAATTTCCTCAAGGCAAGTAGGCAATTGATGTGAAGTGGGTTTACAAGGTGAAGGTAAATCCTAGAGGAGAAGTAACTCGACACAAGGCGAGACTTATGGCGAAAGGATTTCTACAGAAGGGAGGAATCGACTTCGATGAAGTGTTTGCACCTATTGCTAGGATCGAAACAATCAGGTTGGTTGTTGGTCTAGTAAATATGAACAATTGGCACACGTGTCAAATGGACGTGAAGTGGGCGTTCCTTAATGGCGCCTTAGATGAAGAAGTTTATGTCGCACAACCAGCTGGATATGTGAAACGAGGCGAAGAAGAAAAGGTGTACAGGCTGCATAAAGCCCTGTATGGACTTAAGCAAGCTCCAAGAGCTTGGAATAAGAAAATCGACAGCTTCTTAAGGGAGAAGGAATTTGTGAAGTGTACGATTAAGCATGGAGTGTATGTAAGGAGAAGCAATAATGAATTGCTTATACAATGCCTCTATGTCGATGACCTGTTGATAACAGGGAGTTGCAAGAAGGAGATCGAAGATTTCAAACATGACCTAAGCAAGGAGTTTGAAATGTCAGACTTGGAAAATCTCTCATATTTCCTTGGCATCGAATTCTACAAGACTAGTAGAGGTTTGATGATGCACCAAAGAAGATATGCATGCGAAATACTCAAGAGATTTGAGATGCAAGATTGCAACCCAACTTCGACTCCAGCTGAGACCAGACTGCAACTGTCGAATGACTCAGATGAAGATGTCGACCCAACCTAATACATAAGACGTATTGGGTCACTGAGATACCTTTGTCATACAAGGCCTGACTTAGTATACAGTGTGGGTATGGTAAGCAGATTCATGCAGAAGCCAAAGGTATCACACCTAGCAGCAACGAAGAGGATACTGAGGTATCTAAAAGGGACTCTCGACTACGGCATTTTGTTTCCTGCAGCCAATGAAGGGAAAGAATGCAAGTTAGTGGGATACACCGACTTTAGCTGGTGTAGTGATTTGAGGATAGAAAATCCACAGCTGGATATGTGTTTATGTTAGGTGGTGCACCAGTTGCTTGGAGTTCGAGAAAGGAGCCAGTAGTGGCATTGTCATTATGCGAAGCAGAATATATAGCTGCTTTTCTTTGTGCATGTCAAGCAACCTGGATGGTGAACTTGGTCAAAGAGATTACAGGGAAGAGTCATGGAGCAATTACCATGAAGATCGACAGCATGTTAGCTATCAACTTGGCAAAGAATCCAATAGCACACAGTCGAAGCAAGCACATCGAAATGAGGTTCCATTAGCTTCGAGAGCAGGTAGCAGAAGGGAAAATGAACTTGGAACACTGCAGAACTGAGAATCAGATTGCAGATATCATGACGAAGGGAGTGCAGGTAGAAGTTTTCATAAGACTAAGAGCCATAATAAATGTGGATAGCTTAGACACAATGAATTAGGTGGTGTATTAAATTGTAATTCCTTGTGTCAAAGTGTCGAAGCAAGGGTGTGTCGAAACAGTTGTTTCACACAGATTCGATTTAGATTTGATTTGATATAGTTCCAAAATAGGTATTTTGGGCTTTTATAGTTTTGGGCTTTGGCTTGGAGAACAAGTAAACCTAAATCTATAAATAGGGAGTAACCCTTATTTTTGTAAAGAATCACAACACATTGTAATTCACGATTTGCAGTTGCAAGTGAATAGAAAGAGAAAAATCCCACAGTTTGTGGGTAACAACCTTCTTCTCCAAATTCTCTTAAAATCCTAATTTCCTTTCTTTCTCTATTTTCTTCTTTTCTTTGGTATTGCTGCGCTACGAACCCTTCTTGTTTATCAAGATAGGGTCGGAATTCCCATAGGTTGTGGATTAATTCTAACAATAATTACAAAATGATAGATGATAAGTCTGTTATGGAACAAATGCACGAAATTGAACATATTCTAAATAATTACAAATAACACAATATGCACATGGATGAAACTATAATTGTATCCTCTATAATAGATAAACTTCATCCTTCTTGAAAAGATTTTTAAAAAACCATGAAGCATAAGAAGGATGACATTTCTCTTGAACAATTGGGTAATCACCTTTGTTTAGAAGAAGAGTATCGAAAACAAGATAATACTAAAAACCAATTTACAGAGAAGGTCCACATGATGAAGGAAGGAAAGTCAAGTAAAACTTCCATGAAAAGGAAACGGGATTTCGAAAAATCTCATGGAAATCATAATGGTATAGGCAATAACAACTATAGAAAGAAAAATAAATGAAGTTGTTATCATTGTGAAAAACCAGGACACTTTAAAAATGAGTGCAGGTTCTTGTAAAGAGAGAACAAAGAAAATAATTCAAAAGCAACTAAAGACAATTTTGTTGTTGTCATCTTTGAAATCAACATGATAGAAGATATTAATTCTTGGTGGATAGACTCTGGTGCTACCTGCCATGTGTGAAAAAATAAACAATTATTTAAGACCATCAATGGAGAAGATGGTAGTGTTTTGTACATGGGAAATGCTTCTACTGTTCAAGTCAAAGGAAAAGGATCAGTAGAGATTGAATTCACGTCTGGAAAAATACTCACTCTTAAAGATGTATTTTTTGTTCCCGAAGTTAGGAAGAGCTTGATTTCTGTACCTTTACTTAATAAATATGGTTTTAAATCTGTATTTGAGGGAGATAAATTTATTCTCTCTAAAGGGGGATGTTTGTAAGGAAAGGTTATCATTGTGAGAATATGTTTATGTGTAATGTTGTTAATAACAATAATAATAATGTGATTTCTGCTTATATTGTTGAGTCTTGTGATTTATGGCATATGCGACTAGGACATGTTAATTTTAGAAAATTAAATTATATGACGAAATCAAATTTAATTTCAACACTTGACAAAAATTCAAATTCATGTACTAATTGCATGTTAACTAAAATTACAAGACAACCTTTTAAAACAGTTGAAAGAAGTTCTAAAGTGTTATATTTAATTCATTCTGATGTATGTGATTTACATGGTTGGCCCACAATAGGTGGTAAAAAGTACTTTGTCACTTTCATTGATGATTGCACTAGATCTGGAAACTAGTAGATCTCCCACCAGGATCAAAACCAATAGGTTGTAAATGGATCTTTAAAAGAAAAATGAAAGTTTATGGTACCATTGAAAAATTCAAAGCTAGACTTGTCGCTAAAGGATTTACACAAAAAGAATGATTTGATTATTTTGATACATATGCACCTGTTGCAAGAATTGCATCAATTAAAGTGCTTTTGGCACTCGCTTCCATTTATAAATTTTTCATTCATCAAATAGATGTTAAAATTGCCTTCCTAAATGGAGAGTTAGATGAAGAGGTGTATATGAAACAACCTGGAAGGTTTGTTATCAAAGGTCAAGAACATAAAGTGTGTAAATTAACTAAGTCATTATATGGGTTAAAACAAGCACCCAAACAATGGCATCAAAAATTTGACCAAGTTATGTTGGCCAATGAATACAAAATAAATGAATCTGAAAAATGTATTTATAGCAAATTTAACAATAGAAAAGGGGTTATGATTTGTTTATATGTATGTGGATGATATGTTAATCTTTGGTACTGAATTAAAAGAGGTAGAATAGACTAAAGTTTTCTTATCCGAAAATTTTGATATGAAAGACTTAGGTGAAGAAGATGTGATTTTAAGGATTAAAATCATAAGAGATAGTGAACATATTGATTTATCTCAATCTCACTATATTGAAAAAGTGCTTAAGAAATTTGATCATTTTAATTGCAAATCTGTTTCTACCCCATTTGATCAAAATGTTAATTTGCAACCACATAAAGGATGTCTTGTGGCACAACTTGAATATTCAAAGGTAATCGAACGCTTGATGTATGCTATGCCTAGTACCAGACCTGATATAGCATATGTTGTTGGTAGGTTAGTCGGTATACAAATAATCCAAGTAAAGACCATTGACATGCTGTTAATAGAGTATTAAAATACTTGAAATGGACGATTAACTATACTTTAACATATAGTTGATATCCTTCGATTTTGAAAGGATATACAGATGCCAGTTGGGTAACATATGTGGGAGATCATGCCTCCACTAGTGGATGGATCTTCAATCTTGGTGGAGATGCAGTTTCTTGGGGTTCAAAGAAACAAACTTGCATTGTCGACTCCACCATGGCTGCAAAATTTATTGCTTTGGCTGCAGGTAGTATAGAGGCAGAATGGCTAAGAAATTTGTTATATGAGATACCTATTTGGTCAAAGCCAATAGCACCTGTATCCATACATTGTGATAGTCAATCCACACTATCTAAAGCATATAGCCAAGTATATAATGAAAAATCAAGACATATTGGTATAAGGCATAACTATGTGAAGGATTTAATTTTAAATTGAGCAATCTCCATAGTGTATGTAAGAACTAAAAATAATCTTGTAGATCCTCTGACGAAAGGTTTAACAAAAGACATGGTGTTGAAGACATCATTGGGGATGGGTCTCAAGCCCATATCTAATTGATCACCAATAGTCGAAACTTAACTCACACTTGATTAAAATCAAGTCTTGAGTTTAATGATGAAAGTACATTATTAGAGTGATTGAAGTACTTGACAATACATACATCCTAAGGGGCAAAAGGTACTTAGACCATAAAAGTAAAATGATAGGATGGGATTATTCTCTTAATAGATATATAGCATATATTTGCTGGAATGCTTATTATGGGAGCATTTATGATATAATCTACCTATATGAGAATGAAGTGGGCTGCTTTATAGAGTTCAAGGGCTTGATTCTTAAATTCTCATGAAAAGGATACATGACATATGGCCTTATCAAATGTGTCATATTTACAATTCTTGTGATAGTATCGAGATTTCATGTGTAAGTTTTGCACACCAGTTCTAATGAATAGTTGGTTCAAAGTTTGTCTACCAATGTCTATTCATGATTAGTGGAGCCCATGGTTTACTAAGTATTGGTTAAAATCATAAGATACCAATAGCTGAAACCATGATATTTCCAGAATTATGAGATTTAGTTATTTTGAAAATGGTGGGGGTTTGTGAGAAAAATTTCCAAAATAATAATATATTGGATAATTGTATTATTTGAAATAATGAAATAAATATTATATTCAAATTTTGTATCTAAAAATTTGGATGGTCAGTTGAATAATTTTGTTGTTTATTTAAATATAAATAATTTAAAATGAAAAGTGACTAGTTACATTTTATTTAGGAACAGATGCAACTTACCAACTGTATGCTGAAAAGGTGCAATACCTCTTTTTATACGTTATAATCAAAATTGTGCAAAACCCCTAAGAGTTGTTTTCTGTTTCTAAATAGATGTGAATCTCATTATAAATAAGAGGTTCCTGACATTTGATTAAAGCATGAAAAATTATTCAGTATCAAAATTATTTTCTCATTCTAAATCATCTTTTTCTTCTCTTATGCATGAGTGCAAGTAAAAGAAACATTCTTCTGTAAAATACTATCAAAAGATACGCTTAGAGAGATTGTGCAATTCTCTTTAAGGATTGTAAAGTATCCTGCAGGAAATTCGCCGATAAATCCTTTTGCATCCAACGTACAAAGATTGGTGGGCACGAATTGTTCCTTAAGCTTATCGTGGAAACACGCGCTTTGGAAATTTATCGAGCAAATTTATTTCTCAATTTTCATCTCCAATTATTCTTAGTTTTCCAGCAGTCTCAAAATGAAATATCTAACCTTTCCTACTAGAAACTTGCATTGTTTACGAAATACCAATGAAGGTTAACTATTGAACAATGCTTTGAAACTTTGGATAAACTTCCTTGACCAATTATTCGCTAGATGCTATATTTCCTTTAATATATAGGGATAGATTATAAAAATTATCATTTTAAATTTGCAAAAGCACTTCCAATGATATGTGAGACTTAATAAACAAAGTGATCACTGATCAAATATCACCTATTAATATGTAGGAACAAAACCTACTGAATGTGCTACTTATTCCAAATACATAATAAATACTACATATTCAACTAGTTAATTAAACACTACCTTTAATAGCATTACTGTATCCACTTTTTCCATCTTCAAATATATTCCAAATCATGACTCCACCATATATAGAAGAACTCTTAATAGCAAGAAGAACTTGAGAGTTCAAAACATCAGAAGGAACAAAACCAGAAGCAGAACTATTAGCAGGAACACCTAAAAACACTTGTTTAGCTTGACTTGAAGTCCATTGATTCCAAGCCTTAACGAGATTGTCAATATTTCCATTTGAATATTGACACTGACCATTATTATAAAACTAAACTCAAACATAATCAAACAAACCAGTATTAATAGCTGAATCTAAATGATCATCAGGATAAGGACATTGTGGTGTTGCTGACAAATAAACTCTCTTTTGTGCACTAAAACCATTAAGTGCTTTTGCAAGTTCATCTCAATGTTGACTGTCATACCCTAATTTTGACCGGACATTTTAAAACTTTCATTCAACAGAATTTATTTCCACTTTGCATCATCTGCATAGCATAACATGTCTTTCATCATGCATATTGCCTAAAATGTCAGCCAGAGTAAGTTTATCGGATTTACAGATAAATCGGTCAAACTGAAAGTCAACTGTGCGTAAAATCAATGGCCTAAAAGTTTCAAAATTGAGGTTGCAGACGTCATTTATTTTAATCTACGTTTCACATAGTTTAACCTGGCATACTCATTTTAATTTTTGATAACTTTTTGACCACGTTTTGATCAGTCTGAGCATTTTTACCGGTCTAGATTTATTTCAAAATCTAACAAAACGCTGTATTTTTCCGAGTAATTCATTTCGCATTGATAATTTTGGTGCAATCATTTTTATTTTTCGAGCATTTTGGTACCCGACTTTTTATCTGTTTTTTAACCCTTTTATTTTACTTTTTAGTCAAAAAATGCTTGTGAGTATTAATTAAATTTCTGAATTTTAGTTTTGATTTATTTTTATTTATTTAAATTATTTTAATATGTATTCTTATTTCTTTTATTTTATTTTCAAATCATTCTTGTTGATTAAGTTTTCAGAAGGACATTTTATATATATATATATATATATATATATACACATTGTTGTTGGGAGGGGACCAATCACCAAAAGGGTTGCGCCCTTCATTTGGGATCTCTCTCTTTTCATTTTTTTGAAAACGATTAAAACAAGAACTCATCCCTTCTCCCTCAAGGCTGTTCGTTCATACACAACACAAATCCCTCATTCCTTCCTGTTACTTTCAATCTACATCCACCATGTAAAAGAACACACAAAACAACCACATTTTCCTCTTTATGAGCTGCTCAACAACGCCTACCACCTCATTGTTACTCACAAACACACTTTCATCCTCCTTCATACACCCTACACCATATCACCAATCTTTTTCTCACTTTTAAATAATACTATCTTCTTCATGTGAGCAAAAAGCACAACCACCAAAATAATTTTTCACACCATCATCATCGTAAGGGCCAGTTTGTTTTAATTTTAAAAAAATAGATTTTTTCTTTGTATTTTTGAAAATGGATTCTACAAAACCGTTTTTCAAAATGTTACAAATTTTTGTAAATTTATTTTTTATAAATTAAAAGACTAATTTTGATATTCTATAATATTAATATACATTATTGAAATTTAAAACATAGTTAAAATCACAATTTTTTCAAAAAGTCATATTTCAAAAATGATTTTTATGAAAAGCTATTTGAAATAGCTTCAAAATTAAGTGATTTTTTGGAATTTTGATATTTAAAAAAAAAATCGATAAAATGATGAAATACCTAAAATAATATTTTAAGAATAACTATTCAAAACAAATTTTCATTTGAAACTTTTATTAAAAATTTATTTATAAAATTTTTTTTTACAAAATTATATTATATTATAAAAATTATTTTTAAAAAAAGGCAAAACAAACTAACCCTAAATTTGCTGCAAATTTTCCATGAGAACACTCACATAACTCGTCCATCTCCTTCCTTTAATAACCCACGCATTATTCCTCAATCTCCACCATTACAAACTCATATACTTCCATCATCTCACCATCATGAACTCTCATCATCATTCGCACTACCTTCCCATAACAACCGCGCACTTCACTTCGAAAACAACAATAGCATAGCGCAGCAACAACATAACCACGCACAACACTCCTCCCACCTCACTCACAAGCTAGAGACGTCGCAGAAAATGTGCAGCCATACCAACATAATCTCCCTACTTGACTTTTAAATCTTCAAACACAACCTAACTGTGACGCCGTGACGTCATCATCATTATTATATCATTCTTTCCGATCCACTGTTAGCAACTATTCAACAACACGAGCTCACCTTTCTCCATCCTCCGACAACCTCACTATTCTGTCGTCACTCTCGCCGCGAATCCAACGCCATAATCGCACGACAACAATACAACTACAAGAAACAGTTCTGTCATTTAACACAGCCAAACAACAACAGTACAACAACATTTGTCCCTTCATCGTAAATCCCATATTCATCCTCAACCTCACAACATCACTACCACAAGAAAAAACCTCTCACACACCATTGCAAAAAATGAAGGATCATCGTGAATATTTTTGTAGATAAGCTTTCTTTCATTTCGAGTGTTGATCTAGTTTCGACGACACAAATCTGGTGAGTCCACCATATATTCAAGTAGATAAGCTTTCTTTCATTTCGAGTGTTGATCTATTTGTTCTAAAAACTTGGATCCATTTATTTTGTTGAACATTGAAGGAAAGTTTGGAATAGAAAAAAGAACATATATGCTGAAGGAGTTTCTTCAACTATCTACCCATTACTAATAGGTTGTCCAAACTACCTAATTTACCCTTTCCACTAAAAATATTAACACTAAGCTAAGGACATTTCTGTAACTAACAAATACACCTTCAAACTTTACTTCATTTCCTTCATATGCTGCCACGTGTTGAGTCCTTACTGGCATGTTTCCCCTCTCTTTTCATTTTGAAAACACTTTTTTGACTCATTCTCTCTCTTTCTCCCTCTTTCTCGCGTCTGCCCCTTTCTCTCTCCATGTTCTCTCTTTCACCCATAACCCTAAATCACGTCGCCATATCTCTGTGTTCTCTCTTCTTTCTACAGTTCATCTCTTTCTTCATGCAACACTATCAAATCTTTTGGATGAATGAAGCTGACCAGTTCGAATCTGTTGGATTGGACGATTTTGTTGAAGACGAGAGTGATTTTGATTAGATCATGGAGGATCGCAGGGCTGCTGAGGTTGAGGTTGACACTCGTGATGTTCGGGCTTCAAATCGGACTAAACTTCCTCAGCTTCTTCATCACCGGGGTAACCATTTTTTTGCTTTAATTTCACAGCCTTATCCATGCTTAATTGCTATTTATTTTATTTATCATTATATTTATTAAATTAGGAACTGATTTAGGGTTTGTAATTTTAAACCTCTTATAAATGTTTTGCTTACTCTAGATGTTGCTTTAAGTAGCTAAAATATTTTGAAACTTAATCTAGGTATGTTTAATTTGGAGAAACAACTACTATGACATGATGCTTACTTTGTCAAGACGAGAGTGGCAAAAATGGGTTCTACATTGTTCTACTTTATTTGTTTGTTGCAACACTAAAGATAGCTTTTCTGTTTTGTAATTTGAAATTTTCAGGTTTATATTGTAATCACTACTTCAAGCAAATGCTAGCAGAAATTGGGAGGGGTCACTATGATGCAGCTTATGATTTAGGTCAATATCTTTGCTTACCCATTTAACCTATCATTGTCACTTGAAGTTAGTGAAACATTAATGCTTAAACAAATAGATTTTTTGTTTTGTACTTTGTCCTGAATTCATGATAGGTGCTAATAAATGTCATGATTTCATTGATGAAAGAATAAAAAATAGACGTATCATTAATCTATCTCTCCGCCTCTCGAATGCAAAGACTATTTAGTACTGCTTCATCAGTTACAGTTGCTGATACATTCTGAGGATTGGAAAGCGTTGATTGCTGATGCAAATGCACTGACACATTCTGAGGATTGGAAAGCGTTGATTGCTGATACAAAATCCCGCAATTGCTACATGGACACAGAATTTCTTCCCAAGGCCTTTTTGGTACCCAACGTGAGTTTGAGGAGGTATTAAACTATGAAAAGAAAAAGAAAAATACTACATCTGAAATGAAGAACATATTAATATACAAAAATATTGAATTCCTGGCATTACTTTTGCTGCTGGATTTATGCATTTCCTATTTTGTAGGTTTTGTATCAGCAATCCTAGTTTTGCATGCTATTTTGATTCTGGTTTAATGTTCTTGGGATTTGGTTGCCTGGAAGAATCTCTATAGAGAAAGATAATGGACAAAGGAATCTATAACTATAATACCTTTGGGTCTGCTTTTTCCACTTTCTTTTGTTGGTTGGGTTGTGTTTGTAGTTATTAATCCTAAATTGAGCTGAATTTATGACAGTTAATTGAACTTGTGGTTTCAGTTAAAGGAGAAACTTAAGCATTACGAAGTTACTAAAGTTGAGGATGTGACTTTGGTTGAAGATTCTAATGATAAAGGGACAAACCATGGATTTGCGCTCTTGGAATTTTCGTCACTGTTAGCTCCTAATTTCGACGCTGCATGATTTCAAATAGATTTGGCTTTAAAAGAGTTATTCTTTAAAATATAAGCTAAAGGAGAAGAAGGTTTCGACCAAGATGTATTCGACTTTATTTGTTGGAAGCCTGAGTCAAAGAGAATGATTTTAAGACTTCAAACATTTCTAAGTCCAAAGCGTCAATTCGACAGGGTAAAACGGCTATGGATAATGCGCTACAGTTACAACTGGATAGTGGAGGAAAGTTCTACTATTTGAATTTGAAAGGAGGACAAGTGGCGAACATCCAGAAGTTGAAGACGTGCAAAGTGCCAAGTGGCGTGCTCTAGGAGTAAACCGTCAAATGGTGGTTATTTTAGAATATTATAAATAGGTTAGTTCTAGAGTTAGAATGGTGTGAAAAATCATATTTGTACAAGTAACTCTATATTCACTCAAAGTATCTAGTGTGTTGAGAAACAAGTGAAGTGAGAATGTACGTGATTGTAATCACCATTACCTTTTATTACAATGCAATCTGCTTTGAAGTTTATGCTTTAGATTCTTTACTTTGAAGTCTTTTCACCAGTTTTTACTTTCCAAGTCATTTATATTGCAAAGTCTTTACTTTTGGGCATTTATAGTTCTGCATTTTAAGATCTTATGCACTCTTCTCCAGCATTTAACTCTAGTTTTCTTTGTCAAACCTTTACATTCAACCTTTCCTTTTCTTTGATGTGTTGTTCGACTTAAGCATTTCTTTGATTTTTATCACTTTCATTTACACTTCAAACACGCTCTTTTATTTATGTGCATTGTCGAAATGTATACTTTACCAAATCGCTAAATATTCTAAATACATACACAGCACATGTCCTAGGATCAATCTGATCAATCCTGTAAGTTACTAAAACTTTGTTGTTTTAGAAGATCAGCGGTTGTTTACCGATTTTCAAGGTAAACAAATTGGCACGCCTAGTGGGACAGTGCTAAACGTGTATTTGGAAGTTTATAACTTTTAAATAACTGTCAAAGGGAAGTTTTATAACTGCCCCTTTTTGAATTTTTTTTTGTTTCATTGGTCAAAATTGTGGCGAACTCTATTGGATGCACTTGAGAAGTGGAAAGGTAGCCAATTTAAGCGAATATAGACCAAAGAGAAGAAACCCGAGGAAAATGGCATTTGTCCAAGGGAATTCAAATCCTAGTTCTGCTGGGACTAATCCTCAACCAAGCAGTTCAAGCGTTCAGAACAGCACCATCAATCCTCAAGAATTACCAAGAAGTACTGTGGCGCCAACTCTAGTTCCTTCGACAGGAGGGTCAACAGTGTTAACCATGGTGACAGAGCCAGTGCCTTCGACAATAGGACCAGGGGTGACATATGTGAGGCCTTATACTCAGCCAGTCCTGGAGTACATTGCCCCATCAGTGACAAATCCTCAGACTCCGCCAGGAGGAGGTTCAACGTATAGGCAATTTCCTCCCCCAGGATTTTTACAGCTTTTGCCTAGGAACCCAATCTATGGCATGCCAATGGCAATGATGCAGAATTTGCGTACTGCACCCCCAATATTTTCAGAGAATGTGATGTCTTCCCCTTTGCAGGAGTCAGGTTCTGGGATTAACATGGGTCGAAACAACCAGTCCATAGGTTTGGGATATTCTGCTCAAGGGCCCAACTTAACCAATGAATCTGCAGCATATTTGAGGCAACAGATGGATGAGAGCAACATGTAAATGGTACATACTTTGTCTCAGACGATGGGAGAGATTTTCTAGCCATTGATCCAGAATACTACTCAAACCAACCAAATGATGACAGCCCAGATGGCGCGTATAGCAGAATTCATGGGAATGCCCGCTCCGGTTCAACACCAAAATCAAGGAGTCGAGATGAGGGAAAATGCTCAACAAGCGAATCCAGTGAATCCAGAGTTGGTCGAACCACCTAGGGAGGAGCCTCCTAGAAATCAAATGCATATACTTGAAGAGGAGGAACCAAGGATGGTGCTAGTAAACAGAAATCAAATGCTGATCGTGTGGTGAATCAGGTTCGACGTAATAATATAGCAGCGGAAAATAATTTGGCAGCCATGGTCGAGAGAATAATGGCTCGAAATGGCCTGAACATGGGTTTTTCTAGGCCAAACTTCACTTCGCCTATAGTAGACTATATACTCCAAGCTGAATTGCCCCCCAAGACAAAAGTACCAAAATTTACTAAGTTTTCAGGAGATACTACAGAATCTACCGTCGAACATGTGGCGCGCTACCTGATCGAAGCTAGTGAGATTGCGAATGATGAGAGTCTAAGGGTGAAGTATTTCCCTAGTTCCCTCACTAAAAATGCATTCACATGGTCCACTACGTTACCATCTGGTTCGATTTGTAATTGGACCCAGTTAGAACATTTGTTCTATGAGCAATTTTACATGGGGTAGACTAAAATTAGTTTGAAAGAGTTGGCTAGTGTGAAACGAAAGTTCAATGAGCCAATAGATGATTATTTGAATAGGTTTCGACTACTTAAGGCTAGGTGCTTTACACAAGTGCCTGAGCATGAACTTGTCGAAATGGCCGCTGGTGGCCTTGATTACTCTATCAGGAAAAAACTGGACACCCAGTATCTAAGGGATATGGCCCAGTTAGCTGACAGAGTTTGACAGCTAGAACGTCTCAGGGATGAGAAAGCTAGGGTGAATAAAAACAAGAAGGTAGCTTACGTCGAATACCAGGAGGGTATCGAAGAGTTATATGATGAGTCTGTTAGGTTCGACGAAAATGAAATAGACCTTGTTGAACTTAAGAAGGGCCCTCCTTATTCTTGTGAATTATTGGTCCCTTCAAATGGAAAAAATCCTGTCGAATCTGAAAAGAATGATAGGTTCCCAAAGAAAACATACACTTTCGACATCACAAAATGTGGCGAAATTTTTGATTTGTTAGTTAAGGATGGTCAAATACGAGTGCCTCCTGGTGCTAAAATACCACCTTTAGAGCAAAGAAAAAAGAGAGGTTTTTGTAAATACCATAATTACTTGGGTCATAAAACTTCTCAATGTTTTCTTTTCAGGGATTTGGTGCAGAATGCTATTCAGGAAGGCAGACTCAAATTTGGGGAGAAGACTAAGACCCAGATGAAGATTGATACCAACTCCCTTGAAGTAGCTGAAGCAAATTACGCAGAGCCTGATGAGGTTAACATGGTCGAACTGTTTGAATTGTCTGACAGTAGTTCGGATAGTGTTAGCACCAACGAAGCTCTTGGTAGAGATGCCACAGTGGTTGAGGTTACTGAGGACCTTACCAATGATGTTGTGTTCATTAGAGAGGTGGAGGAAATGGATGGTTGCCAGCTGGAGCATCTGATATGTATGGCAGCTGAACACTACTTTAGGACATCTTCTGAAGTCCAAAAGTTCGACGTTGATGCTACAGTCGAGATCCTTGATGGGACTGAAGAGTCGAAGCTACAGATGGTAACAAACGAAACTACTGACAAGTTCAGACAGATGGATGAGGCTGCTGAGGGTCTTGATGTCCACTTATCCAAAATGCACTTAAAATATGAAGTTAACATAAACATGGTCGAAGTTACTGACAGGCAGGCCATGGATATCGATGAAGACTGCAACAAGCTGGCTTACCCTAGGGAAGAAGAAACCATTGTCGATTTTCTCCATAGGTGTCAAGGCAAGAACTTTGAAGTTATGCTGTGCCCTAGGTGCAGTGCTATTTTTGACAAAGAAGCTGCTCATAGCCTCCAAGCAGGGAAAGAAGCCAAATTTGGACATGAGAAAAGAGCTGCTCAAAAGCCAGGGCGTTTTGACCCAAGGAAAGCTACTCAAAAACAGTATGGCCAAAGGCCACAGATGCCAAGGGCTAAGCAAGCTACTTTCAAGCCCAGCGGCGATGTACCAACTGGAAGATGGGTCAAACCAGTCGAAGCAGCAGGAAAAGGGAGGCAGAGATGGAAAAGTTTCGATGTGGCTAGAGGTTCTTCAATGGAGTACAGGAAAGAATTCAAGTCCTCCAACAAAGCTGCCTATATTTCCGAGAATTACAAAGGAAAAAATCCTATGTCCAGGTCCCAGTGAAGAAGGGAACAGAGACGAAGGAGGGCTTTAAGGGAAGCTCAGGCTAAAGATTCGACGGAGACCAGTACTAATGTTCTGCCAGCTAGCAATAAAGGTGTTGGCATAAAAGCAACAAACCAGCTGCCTGTGGGGCAAAAGCTGTTTACTTCCAAGAAGGAAGAAGCTGAGAAATTTGCAGTTGAAGCAGTTGAGGACGAAGCTTCGACCCACAATTTTGATTCAGACTCTGATGCCTCTTTAAACATCATTGTCAACGTAGTGATATATTTATAATAAATAAATACCTATGTATACAGTTTTTATTTATTTTAAAATTCACAGATAAAAGGGTTATCACTACGGTTATTCTGGTAAACCGTAGTGATATAGTAAATAAATAAATACATATCTATACGGTTGTTATTATTAACCGTTGTGAAATAGTTTACCCATATATAAGCGAAATAACTTTCACTTAATTGACAGTAACGCCGTTGTCTTCAAAGTGAAACCCTAAAACCCATTTTTTTCTCTTCGTTTTCACCATTAGCCGTGAATCTTGTGCTTCATACATTAAGATATTCTTCTTTTTCCATCTATTGTTAGATATTTCCCATTATCTCGTTTGTTGCATGTTGTTTTTGTTGATTGTTCTCATTTTTTCAGATTCGTTTTCAATACCTTAACAAAGACCATACTTTGGAAACTTCATAATGTTTGTGTTGCTATGGAAAAATGTATAAGAAGTATGAAGCTATGATGGAAACTTCATCCACCTTGTACCTTTTTTTCATAGCATCACGAACAAGATGTTAGTAAATGAAGAAACAACAGTGTAAGTAAACTTTATCTAGTTTTAGAAGCAATGAAAAGAAGTATAAGAAGTATGAAGCTTTTGTGTAAGCTTCTTCCTCTTTATATTTCTTTTTCATGGCTTCCCAAACTAGTTCAACATCATAATTTATTCCTGTTCCGCGATTAGTTTCATTAAAAGGTGCGTTATTCCTGTTCCTCTCTTTACACATCACTGGATTATGGTTTTAGGGTTTGTTTTCAACTAAGGATGCTCATTTTTTAAGTTTGTTTTGTTTCCTTTCAGGTTAAGGGGATGATACATGGTGATGATGCTGGTGGAAACAAACGTATTATATCAGTTTATAATTTCTGGATCTGGTATAGAATGTTGTTTGAGTTTATCATATTCTATTTACATTCACTACTACGAAAACCTCATTTAACGACGCCAGGTTTACCACAGTTTCGTATCCCACCGTTGTAACAGGATTAAAAATTTATAACGCCATATTTAACGACGGTTGTATTACATAACCGTTGTAATACAAGTTGTGTAACAAGCTTCGATTTCCAACTCTATATTTTTTTCCATATTTTTAAATTTTAACACGCTTGTATTAGAAGACCGTTGTACTATATCACGCTTCGATTCACAGCAATGTATTCTTTAGTATTTTTAAGTTCAATAGAGTATATATATAAAACTTTAAAAATAAAACTATAAGAGATGAACATATATAGACATAATTTTATTTTAATATTCCATTGAGAGTACATTGATAAACATATTACATATCAAGATCATTGTCAGAGCCCATAGCATAAAATGCATCTTCATAATCTAGACATCTCTCCTCACTCCCCTCATCGGAATCATAATATACAGGCCTCCTTTTCTTCTTTATCTTCTTCTTCTTCGGCTTCTTCTTCTTCTTCTTCTTATCCTTCCTTACCCTTAAGGCATCCCTGAAGTTGGCAGTTGTTGGTTGGACGACCTCCTGGATTGGCGCCTGACGTTCCTCATTGAGGTTTCTAGGATTCTCATTTGTTGAACTCATTGTTACGAATAATATATTATTTAGATATGTAAAATTGTTTATTTATAGATGAGGTTGAAGATGAAAAGACTGATAGTTTAATGCGCTTAATGATGATAACTTGTAAACCGTTCATACTCTGGAACTATATTTTCTTGTAAACCGTTCATATGTTGGGAAGTGCAACAGTTAATAATATCACGACGGTTATAAGTAATGACCGTAGCGATATCACTTATAATCCAGGCGTAATTTTAGGAAAATGTTGTTGCCTGGTGTCGAACCTTGTATCACGTATAAGGGGTATCGCTACGGTTATTATAACTAACCGTTGTGATATTATTAAATTAATATATAATCTATCATAACGGTTATTTAAGAAAACCGTTGTGAAAATTTTACCTATATAAGGGAATTAACTTTCCCTTTTTGGCAGTCGCGCCGTTTCCTTCACAGCGAAACCCTAGCATCCAAACTTCATCGTTTTTTAGAATTTGCGAGAAGAAATACAAGAAGTATGAAGCTTTTGATTTAAGCTTCTTCCTCCTTGTAGTTCTTCTTGCAGAATCTAAAACTAGATGAACATGGTGATGATGCTGGCGGTAGCAAGCGTAATGTACATATTGTTTATGGAAAAAAAGGTAGTCTTCTACTTCAATCTTTTTGTTAAACAGTTCCCATTATCTCGTTTGATTCATGTTGTTTTTGTTTATTGTTCTCATTTTGTGCAGATTCGACTTCAATGCTTCACAAGCAAGGTGAACTTCATTATAATGGTACAGTCCCACTTCTTAGGGTTTTGTTTCAACTTTTGTTTGTTTTGTTTTGAATACTAACTATTTTTCTTCATTGCTTCCCACTTCTTAGGGTTTGTTTCACATGGTGATGATGATGGTGGTACATATATATATGAATTCATTCTGATAAGGTACATATATATGAATTCATTCTTATATTGTATAGGAAATTTAGTTTATTATATACTACGTACATTGTTTGTTTTATTATCCTTTTATTGAAAATGCAATCAGTTAAATTGATATAGAACATTAGTTTATTATATATATACTATGTATATTGTATATAGTTAAATTTAATACTAACTAATTTTCATCATTGCTTCCCACTTCTTAGGATTTGTTTCACATGGTGATGATGATGGTGGTACCTATATATGAATTCATTCTGATAAGGTACATATATATGAATTCATTCTGATATTGTATATGAAATTTAGTTTATTATATACTATGTATATCGTTTGTTTCACTATCCTTTTATTGAAAATGCAATCAGGTAAATTGATATAGAACATTATAATCTGAAAATTAAGATGTATTTGAAAACCAACATTTATCATGTCAATGTTTTCTGAATTGCATCCATTTCATTCAGCGCATTTAATGTTCCTTAACATAAAATTTATGGTCCAATGGTCCGTTTTCTTCAATTCATCGATATCTTTTATTATAGTTTACCTCATCGTCATCACTAATCGTCGTGGTTCTTAAGATCATGATCGTTGTTTTTTTTTTTTTGAATAGAAAATTTTCATTAATTAAAAACCAACGCCAGAACTGGCTACATCAGCAGAGGGACTAACCGGAGGGAGACAATTAGACCACGAATGCGATCCAATGATCATTCCCAAACCTACCAAGGAGTGAGCAACAGAATTCAAATTCCTACTAATGAAAAACAAAGAAGAATTACATATTTCAAATAACAAGGACCTACAGTCCAAAACAACATGGTCGATCTTCGCTAGAAAATCACAATCATTGACACAATCCACCACAACCTTAGCATCAGACTGGAATGAGACATCTGATAATCCAAAGCCCTTAACAATCTGCAAACCCCAACGGATTCCCAAAGCCTCAGCCATGACCGGAGAGACGCGTATCTGATCCCGACGAGTAGCAGACCAAAAAACATCATTATTGGGATCCCGAATAACGCAACCAAACGCAACCGAACCGTTATCAAAGCACCCTGCATCAGTTTGGACAGTCCAACTCCCACACTTTTCCAAATTCATACAATTCAGCCCCTGCCTAGAACTCTCAGAACGAAGCTGGACATTTTCCCCCACGTGCCTCCAAATTTCACTAGTCAAAGAGACCGGATCCGGCGGAACAGAGTTGAACACGGCATCATTCCTAGCCTTCCAAATGAACCACAAGCTAGTAAAAACTGTCTCAGCCAAAAGTACTTCCTTCCTAGCAAACAGAACTTCCAACCAATCAAGTATAGTACCGGACGGTGGAAGCCGCAGACAAGATGGGAGGGCAAAGAGAGTGCGTTTAACCACATTGCATCTAAGAAAGAGATGAGTAGAAGTTTCTGAGCTAGAATAGGACAAAGGACAACAATCGTCGAGAACCGTACCTTTTTTCCGCATATTGGATTTAGTAGGCAAGATGTCCTTGACAAGACGCCACATGAAATTCTTGATTCGGGGATTTACGCCCACCTTCCAAAACTCTTTCCAATTAACCGCTCCTCCGCCTCTAGAAGACTCAGCCAGCTTTGCTCTTCTATTATCATCCAACCAATGGTACGCTGTCTTAACAGAAAATTCTCCACTTTTCTCAAATTTCCATATAAGCTTATCAGGGGGAAGTCTAAGAGACAGAGGGATGCTAGCAATTTGAGCTACCACATCAACCTCAAATGACTCATTCAGAGCATGTAGATCCCAGCACCTCGCCTCTGCATTAATAAGATCAGAAACTCTTGTCTTTCCTTGAAGACCCAACTGCCCCACCTTCGGACGAAAACCAGGACATGAAGGGATCCAATTGTCCTCAAGAATTCTCACAGACTCACCATTGCCTATTCTCCAATAACTCCCTCCCAAAATCACTGCTTTCGCTTCCAGCATACTACGCCAACCGTAGCTAGGCCGAAAACCAACAGCCGCCTCCAGAACTGTGCAACGGGGATAATACTTGCCCTTGAAAAAACGCTCAAACAAGGAGCCATCACTCTGTAGAAGATGCCACAGTTGTTTTCCAAGAAGACTGAGATTAAAATCTTGTATGTTACGGAACCCCAAACCCCCTTTCCCTTTCCTCTGAGAAAGCTTTTCCCAGCTCAACCAATGAATTTTCCTATCCATCCCTTTCGCCCCCCACCAGAATCTAGCCAAAATCCTCTCAATCTTCTTGCAACATTGATCCGGTAGCCTATAGAAACTCATGATATATGTTGGAATAGCTTGAGCAACCGCCTTAATCAAAACTTCCTTCCCCGCCTTAGACAAAAAGCCTTCTTTCCAGCCCTTAACCTTTTTCCAAACACGATCAATCACCAACTGAAACACCTCTTTCTTTGATCTTCCGAAAACCACCGGTAATCCCAAATACTTCACATGAGATTCAACTCCTTTGAAACCCAACTTCCGACGAATCCGCTCCTTGCAATCCTCATCCAAATTCCTACTAAACGAGATCTCAGATTTATCAATATTAACCAGTTGTCTGAAGCCTCTTGATACCTACTAATAATAGAGAGAATCTGGCCAGCCTCCACCTCATTCGCACGAGCAAACAATAAACTATCATCTGCGAAGAAAAGGTGAGAAATAGTGGGAGCCTTCCTAGCCACCTTGATGCCATGAATCATCTTCAACTCCGTCGCCGACTTCAACATTCCTGACAAGACATCTGCACAAAGAACAAACAAATAGGGTGAGAGAGGGTCCCCTTGACGGAGACCCCTGGTAGGAGAAAATCTCCTACTGGGCTGGCCATTGATAATTATCTTGTAAGAAACAGAAGAGATGCAGTTCTTGATTAGTCTGACAAGATGAGTTGGAAAGTTCATAGCCTTGAGAGTCTCCAACACAAAATCCCATTCTAGCCTGTCATACGCCTTAGCCATATCCAACTTAAGAGCCATGATCCCCTTCTTACCTTTCTTCTTGTTCTTCATCCAATGGAAACACTCCATAGCAATTAAAGCATTGTCAGTTATGGACCTACCCTTAACAAAAGCACTTTGCTCTTCACTCACCACCTTCGGGAGCACCTCTTTAAACCTGTTGGTAATTGTTTTAGAAACAATCTTCATCGTGACGTTGCATAGACTGATAGGACGAAAGTTGGTTGGGTTGGCCGGATTCTTCTGCTTCGGGATTAGAGTTATAAAAGTGGAATTAATATCAGCTGGATTTCTGTTGTTGTTAAGGATGTCCAAGGCCAGCCTAGTGATATCTTCACCCACCAAATTCCAGAACTTTTGATAAAATAAAGCTGGTAATTCATCCGGCCCAGGGGATTTGGACGGATTCATTTGCCACACAGCATTATAAACCTCACCTGCATTAAAAGGCTCATTGAACAACAACACTTGGGACGCATCTAACCTGCCCTTAATTTGGCTACAGACCTGACACATGTTGGAGGGGTTGGAGGAAGAGAAAATATCCGAAAAATAGCTCACCAAAATCTTTTCACAGTTATCCCAGCCATACCTCCAAACATCACCACCATCCTTAAGTCTTTTTATTGTGTTGGTTCTGCGATGTTGATCAGCCTTACCATGGAAGAACCTAGTATTCCTATCCCCGTCTTTAAGCCAAATAGCTCTGCTGCGCTGATGCCACATAGTTTCCTCCACCCTTAAGAGTTTGTTCTTTTGATTCTCTAGAGCTCTATAACACTTTATCTCCTCAGGATCACTAGCCCAACGCCTGTCTTCCTTGAGCAGCCCCTCCAGCCTATTTAACTCTTTAGCAATGCTGCTGGTGCGATACTCTCTGAAATAATAATGAAGGTCTTGGATGCTTCTAGCTTTCTGAATCACCGAGCCCGGGTTACCTTTCCACAACCTCTTCACCAGATCTTCGCATCTATTATCCTTAGCCCAAACTTCTTCAAATCTGAATAGGCGAGGCTTTTTTGTTTCCTCGACCTCCTTATGAATCCTAATCAAAATAGCAGCATGGTCAGAGCCGTATCTACCAAGATGAGAGACTTTCGACATAGAGAAGTAGCTTAGAAATGGCTGGGAACAAAAAGCCTTATTGAGACGACATTGAATGTTTGCCTCTCCTTTTCGTCCATTTGACCAAGTAAACTGGTAACCTTCAAACTTGAGCTCCTCCAGTTTCAACAAGTTAATCGTATTCCTACTCCAATGCAGCTGAGATAGAGACCTACTCAAACCACCTCTCTTATCCGCTTCGCACGAGACATCATTAAAATCACCAAACAATATCATCTTCTCTCCCCCATTAGATACCAAAGACTTTACCAACTCCCAAGTCTCCCACTTCCTGTTGTCGTCCGGGTAACCATAGACGCCACTAAAGTCCCAGGCAACATCCTCATCAACCTGTTGACAGACGCCTGCAATGTGATTGAGAGATTTGGAACTTATAGTAATATCCACAAACTCAGACCACATGAGACACAATCCTCCCGCCCGCTCTTTGCCAGATCCTCTACAATCCACCACTTCCAAATCCTTGAACCTGAACTTCTTGAACATTTTTGAAAATTCCTCTGTCTTTAATCTAGTCTCCATCAGAAAGACTAGCTGGGGATTCTCTTGACGAAGAAGCCTCGCAAGGCCTCGAACTGCACGACGGCTCCCCAAGCCCCTGCAGTTCCAAGATAAGGTTTTCATTGTTCTAGGCGGTGTTGGTTAACCAACACCACCTCTGGCAGCATATTCTGATTCTTCAAACCACCTTCCTCTTGTTTCCTCTTCTTATCTCCACCACTACATTCCTCCACATAGCCCTCAGTAATCATCACTTCCACCAACTGTCGTTTAGCCTTCGTCATCTTCGGAGTTTTCCCAATGGACAATCCACCAGTTTTTGGGCCAGTCCTCCTAGACCATTTCCTCTTTGGTAATATTGTCACCTCTCCCTTATTCACCTCACCCGTGTTCACTGTAGCTTGATTTTCAGGCGAGATTACCACAGTTCCAAGAGACTCAGCAACCGTCTCAATTTCTACTTATTTCTTTTTCTTTGCATTTTCCACCTCAGTATTCGCTTCATTGTTTCCTTTCACCCGTGAATGTTGTTGGACTTCCGCCTCCTCTGCTCTCTTTTTCTCGCTTGGCTCGCAACGACTCTGACTGGAGGAGATATTGAACAATTCCTTGCTGCATGTACTCGACCCAGACTCTCTTTTAATTGTGTCTTCTCCCAACTTTGGTAAAGGGGATGCTCTCAGCCACTGGCCATAAGACAAGTCATTTTCTTCAATATCGTCATAGCCACCCTCACCCAGCTCCTCAATCGCCTCACAATCCTTAATTTGATGCCCTATCCTTCCACACACAAAACAGAATGTCGGAAGCCTCTCGTATTTGAAATGAACCCGCAAATTTTTTTCCTTGAATTTCACCAGAGTTCCTCTCTTCAATGGATCTTTCAGGTTGATGCTCACCCTAATGCGCAGAAACCGCCCATTACGATGAATCTCCTTTGTGTCCATCTCCTCATATTCTCCAACAATGTTTCCTATTTTCCGTGTCATACCTTCGGTTCTCAGCTTCAGTGGTAGCTCATAAATTCTGACCCAAAAGGAAGCGAAGTGCATGTTCATATCAGAGGGCTGCTCCTCACCAGAAATTCGATTCAGGACCAGCAAAGCTCTATCAAAGCTCCAAGGACCACTCTTCAAGACAAACTCCAACTCTCGTTTCGTCGAAAACTTAAAAATGAAAAGATTCTTGCTCAGATCCTGGATTTCCACCGGATTCTTCAATCTCCACGCATTTTGCATCGTGGATTTAAAGGCTCTTGAATTGAAACCACTCTCCGTCCACACTTTGCCCGCGAGAGTTCTCTGAAATGAATCGTCCTCTTGAATCTCGTTTTCCGCAGCTTCTACTCCTTCTTCTTCTTCCTTGGACAACGTTATAGATCTCCATTTCTCCATGTTGCAGTGTGGGATACGAAAACCAGAACTAGAAAAGATTGGAAAGAAGGCAAGTCGTCGTGAAACCTTTGACAAGAAAGGGGAAAAAGAACCCTAATTTGTGAAACAAACAGGGGAAAAGAGCACGATAAGTTTCCTAGAGAGAAGGGGGACCCTCTCACTCTAAAAAACACGTGAGAATATAAGATCATGATCATTGTTATAATGATAAAATCGTGGTGATTTTTGGCGATGATGAGGTAAACTATAACAAATATATCGATGGATTGAAGGAAACCAACCATCGAACCATAAATTTGAGGGTTAATACACATTTTAGACCCTGCCATTTGGGGCGAATTCGAAAAAGGACCCTGTAAAAAAATAACATAGATTCCGTCCCTGCCATTTGAAGATTCTTTCAATTTAGACCCTGGCGCTGCTGTCATTTGAAAATTGTTTCATTTTGGACTCTGACGCTGCTTTGTTGGCTTTTTTTATTTAATTTTTATTCTTTTAATGTGAAGTGGCTGCTTTGTTGGCTTTTTATATATTTTATCTTTTTTTTTAATTACACGCGTGACTTATTTATTATTATTTTATTGTTGTGGTTTAGATTGTTAAATTTCAAAAATTAAAAATTTTGCTTCCAAGGAGTGCTGAACCCATGTCCTTTTGATTATATGAAAGTCTCTTTACCACTAGATTAGTTGTTTCTTCTATATATATATTTGCATCAAATGCTTTTAGTTTACTTTCAGGTTGCTATTTAATTTAATGTTTAACTTACTTATAATATACATCAAATACTTATTATAATTTAACATACTTATGGTATGCATCAAATACTTATAGTTATTAAAATATTTATTTTAACATACTTACATTAAAGTATTTATATTATACATAATTAATGTTAACTAAAATATTAATTTTATCATCCTTATATTAATATTAATGTTAATAATTTAATTAAAATATTAATTTTAATTCAAATAGTCATTTTTAATATTAGAAATTAATAATAAACTGAAAATAAAAATATTTTTAATTAAAATAGTAGTTTTTAATATTAGTGATTAATAATAAACTGAAAATAAAAATATTTTTAATTAAAATAGTAGTTTTAATATTAGTAATTAATAATAAATTGAAAATAAAAATATATACGTAAATTAAAATTAAATAATTACCTTAACATTAAATATATACATAAATTGAAAATAAAAATATATACGTAAATTAAATAGTTATCTTATTTTATATCATCAAAATACGTTAATATTAGTTTATTATAATTTAGTTAAAATGTTAATATTAATTTAGGTTAGTTTTTTATTAATATTAATTTAGTTAAAACATTAAAAAAAATAGTTTAGTTTAATTTAGTTTATATTAATATTAAACATATATACGTAAATTGAAAATAAAAATATATACGTAAATTAAATAGTTATTTCATTTTATTTCATCAAAATACGTTAATATTAGTTTATTATAATTTAGTTAAAATGTTAATATTAATTTGGGTTAGTTTTTTATTAATATTAATTTAGTTAAAACATTAAAAAAAAATTGTTTACTTTAATTTAGTTTATATTGATATTAATTTAGTTCAAATGTTAATATTAATTTAGTTTAATTTATTAAAACATTAATATTCATTTATAAATAAAATATTAAAATAAAATTTAGTTTATTAAAACGTTTAAAATGTTGTAATTAAATAAATTTTAGATTAGTTTATATTAAATATTAAATATTAAATAAATAAACAAATCATAAATATTTTAACATGCATCTAAATTTAATTTAGTTTAGTTTATATTATATATATATATATATATATATATATATATATATATATATATATATATATATATATATATGATACAAAACATAACCAATAAAAGCATAGTGGCATAGTGGTAAAGGGACTTTCATGCAAGCAAAAGGACATGGGTTCAACACTCATTGGAAGTAAAAATTTTAATTTTTGAAATTTAACAATTTAAACCACAACAATAAAATAATAATAAATAAGCCACGCGCGTAATTAAAATAAAAAGATAAAATATATAAAAAAACCAACAAAGCAGCCACGTCACATTAAAAGAATAAAAATTAAATAAAAAAGCCAACAAAGCAGCGTCAGGGTCCAAAATGAAACAATTTTCAAATGGCAGCAGCGTCAGGGTCTAAAATGAAAGAATCTTCAAATGGCAGAGATGGAATCTGTATTTTTTTTTTACAGGGTCCTTTTTCGAATTCGCCCCAAATGGCAGGGTCCAAAATGTGTATTAACCCTAAATTTTATGTTAAGGAACATAAAATGTGCGGAATGAAATGGATGCAATTCGGAAAACAGTGGTGTGTTTGAGTTGGTTTTCAAGAACAGTTTAATTTTCATATTATATAGTTCTTTACCAATTTTAATGGTTGTATTTCTTTAATAAGGTGGATGGTAAAACAAGCAATATACATTTGTATTTAATAAACTAAGGGTACATTCCACAACGGTTGAGACAAATAACCATTGTGATAGTTAACATATATGACAACGGTTCAAACTGATAACCGTTGTGATAGTTAATATATATTACAACGGTTGAAATACCTAACCGTTGCAATATATCGCGCGCTTCCAGAATACAACAACGGTCTGGAAAACCGTTGTAGAAACGGCGAACTTACAACAACAATCTACATAACAACGCCTTCGCCCGTGTCATTATATGTCATTCCCAACCGTTGCTAAATGGGTTTTTCGTAGTAGTGATTGTTTGTTTAACTAACCCTCACTTAAAGTTTGCTGGTGGTAGCAAGCGTATTATATGAGTTTATAATATCTCGATCTGGTATAGAATTTTGTTTGAGTTTATTATATTCTATGTAGATTGTTTGTTTCACTAACCCTCACTTAAAATACATTTAGTTTATTTGACATAGATACTTATAATCTGCAAATTAAGTTGTATTTGAAAACCAACTTAAACAAACCAATGTTGTTTTCTGATTGCATACCTCTCATCATTTATCTCACGTTCTTTTATATATAGATTATAGTATAATGATCTGGCTCCTTAGATGCATCGCCATCTTTCAATATAGTTAAATCAAAGATGAGGTAAATTATCCAATGTCTTGTTATGGAAATTTAACTATAATCAAAGATAGCGATATATCGAAGGAGTCAGATCAATAAACCACAATATATGTAAAAGAGCGTGAAATGCACGATGAGACGAATGCAATCAGAAAACAACATTGGTTTGTTTAAGTTGGTTTTCAAGAACAGTTTAATTTGCAGATTATAGACATCTTCATCAAATTTAATCCATGTATATTTATTTAGTGAGGTGTTTGGAAAACAAGCAATCTACATTTAATATAATAAACTTAGGGTACTTACAACAACGGTTATATATTGTAACCGATATCATAAGTAATTTATGTTTTATATAAATTCGCTACTGATGGATTTCGAACCCAGAACCTAAGTGTATGTATCGCAACGGTTTATTATCATAACTATTGTGATATATGGCGCACATCCTGCCTTTCAACAACGGTTTCCAGACCGTTGTAGAAACAGCGAACTTACAACGACAATCTACATAACAATGCCTTCGCCCGCGTCATTATATGTCATTTCTAACCGTTGTTAAATGGGTTTTTCGTAGTAGTGTGTTGGTGATTTTCTACATATTTTTTAAAAAATATTTTTCGTTATTAGTGATTTTATAATAATAATTATATATCAACAACAACCAAGCCGTATTATCTAAGATATGAATGAACTTACCTGTGCGGACGCACGGGTTTTCTATTAGTTTTATAAAAAAGTGTGGAAAACCCCATGAAAATTTTGAAACAACAGGTGTACCGCTTGTGAATTAGGATTCCCTGTATGACTTTTGTTTCTTTTAATTTATTAACATTAGATTGACATGTCAAGCTGAGCATGAGCAGGTGGGGCGCCTTCCCCTCAATGTTTTATTCTTTATTTTTTTTATTTTATTTTTTAAATAGGTTGTGGTATTAGACCAATTTAAATTGTTTTTTTCTTATGTTAGTTAAATGAAAATTTTACCTCATACTCCTACTATTATCCCTCTACCCTTACATTTTTTGAAATATTCCAATTTGACCCTTTTCAATTATCAAATTATTTTATTATTTAATATTTATTATTTTCCGGTATTTAATTTTTCTTCACCAGATAACTTGCAATCAAGTTTTTCGGTATGTATTTTTTCTTCACCGGATAACTTGCAATCAAGTTTTCCAGTATATATTTTTTCTTCACCAGATAACTTGCAATCAAGTTTTCCGCTATGTAATTTTTCTTCACCGAATAACTTACAATCAGGTGTTCCTGTAACGCCCCGATTCCGATTATTCTCATTTTGTTGAGTCTTTTATTTAATTTGAGTGATAAATTATTTTATTGCGAAATTGGTATGTTAATATGTTATGTTGATATGTTACGTTATTTTACCGTTTTGATAGTTTTCGGGGAAAATTAGAATGGAGGGTATTTTAGACATTTCTCAATTAATGGTAAGTTAGAAAATTTAGTGGAAATATAATTGTGAGAGAAAATGAATTAATTTGAATTGTGTAAAAAGAAAATAGAAAAGAAAAAGAGATAAGAGGAGGAAATAGGAGAGAAAGAGATAAAAAGGAAAAATAGAAAGAAAAAGGAGAGAAAGAAGAAGGAAGAGGAGAAAAGAGAAAGAAAAGAGGAAAAGCTAGAAAAATCAAGAAATCAACTTCTAGGAATCAATTTAATCGGGTAAGGGTTTGAAACTCGATTATTCTATACATGTGTGTGATTATGTATGATTGTTGTGGTTGAAAAATTATGTTTGGTAGAGTTTTGGGTTATATGTGAGTTTTAGGTCGATTTGTGGAATCGGTGTTTTTAACGGTTAAAAATCGATAAAAATGTGTTTAGAATGATCTTTATATGTGTATGATCCATAACTATGCTTGGTTTTGCTGTTGGGAATGATCAAAGGTGGGAAAATGAGAAAATGGGGGTTTTGAAGATGAAGCCACGTTGCTGAGCATGGCTGTCTGGTGTGAATCGCCGGGCGAAATGCCCAGAGCGCCAGGCGGTGCGTGCTTTCGCCGGGCGAAATTGAGAGGCGAGAGAGTGTCAAGCTACTGGTTTGGTTCACGTTTTTTAGGATTTCCTTCGCCCCTTCTTCGCCGGGCGAAGTGAAGGCGAAATCGAAGCGTCGCCGGGCGAAACGTTCTTGTCGCCGGGCGCTTTTGCTTTTTTTTTTAATTTTCTTTTCTTTTAAAAAAAATTCATAATTCTCGAACCGTAATTCCGATTTAAGCGTTCTTTATATCGTTGGAGAGCTTATGAAATGTTCTTGCTTGTGATGATGGTTTTGAGATCGTTGGCCGATTAAATAAGTCGAAAAATCGGGAATAGTGTTATTGAACAACTTTTACCGTTTTGAATGTCGGTTTGGATGTGAATCATACAATAGTGCATTGATGTGAATGTATATAGATTGTATGTGATTGTGTGAGATGAATGCATGAATATATTGTGAATATGTATGCATTTCAAGAATGTCGTGAGTCATTTGTATGTGAAGCATAATGATGTACATTCTTGTGCTGTGTGATTCTAATGAGAATCTGTTGTAACGTCGTGTGCCTAAGTGAGGTGTGAGCGATGATTACAAACGATTGTGTGCCTAGGTAAGGTGTGAGCAATCGGATTGTGTGCCTAGGTGAGGTGTGAGCAATCCATAAACATTGTGTGCCTATGTGAGGTGTGTGCAATGGGTGAACATCGTAGGCCCGACGGGGAGTTACATTGGTAACGAGCGATGGTTCCAATAAGTTCCTGAGTGGACTTGAGATGATTGAGTCGGTACCGCATTGCATTTGCATAGAGTCGTGAGTCGGTCTCTATGATTTGCATTTATCATCTTTATAATTTAGAATTGATGAAGAAACATGAATAAGTATGTTTATGTGGAATGGTGAGAATTGTGAAAGTATGCATGATGAATATGCTTGGTTATATATATATATATATATATATATATATATATATATATATATATATATATATATATATATATATATATATATATATATATATATACATTGTGATGTGTATGAGTGGGTTGTGTTGAATTGTGGTGAGAATGTAGTATATGTGTATTTTCATGCTAAGATACATAATTATATGCATTTATATTATAATTGTGTTTCTCACCCTTCTGCTGTTTTATGATGCTCTATGAGGCATTGCAGAGTAGGTATGCTGATGGTCTTTTTGTGAAGCGAGTCTTCATTCTTTTGGTCGGTCGGCTCTGATATGTAGCACCGGGTAGCTAGGAAGTATATGATTCTTTTGTGATACATTGTACATGTATCTTGTTGATGAATGTTTATGTAAACATGGATTATGTTGGTGGATAATATTTGATGATATATCCATATATGTATATATGTTTAATGTTATTCAATGTTTAGATTTTCCGCTTTTATTCTAAATATTGAGATGTGGGTGTAGGGACTAAGTTCCTCTGTTGCAAAGTTACCCCACTGTTGCATATCGATTGTTGAGCAGGTGTTGAATGTTTTAATTTCATGTGTTGTGTGACATACCTCTTTTGTACTATGTTTATAATTATACTCTGACAAAATTTTAATATGTGCCTAAATGATTATGTGATTATTTGGGGAGATAGAAAGGGGGTGTTACATTAAGTGGTATCAGAGCCAGTGTTGAGTCAGTTGTGTCTGTCTTGTTGTTGTGATGGTTGAACTGTTGTTTAACCTTGTTGTCATTTTTGGGAATGATCAGAATATAGCTGGTAGAAATGATAATGCGATGGCTGCTGCTTTGGAAGAAATGGCTAGGGCAATGCAAGGTGCACCTAACGTGAATGCTAATGACGAATTCAGGAAGAATCAACCACCGGTCTTCAAAGGAAGATTTGATCCCGATGGTGCTCAACTTTGGTTGAAAGAGATTGAAATAATCTTCAGAGTCATGGGCTGTGCGGAGGAGAATAAGGTGAGGCTTGGGTCTCACATGCTGAAGGAAGAAGCCGATGATTGGTGGGTCGGTATGCGTCAAATTCTTGAGGTGGATGATGAGGAGATAACTTGGGATTTATTTTGTACTGAGTTCTTGAGGAAGTATTACCCTGAAAGTGTGAAAGGGGAGAAGGAGATGGAGTTCCTTGAACTGAAACAAGGTAGTATGTCCGTGGTGGACTATACTGCTAAGTTTGTGGAGTTGGTTCAATTCCATCCTCACTATGCTGCAATCACTGCTGAGTTCTCAAAGTGTATTAAGTATGAGAATGGTTTGCGTCCCGAGATTAAACAAGCTGTGGGATATCAAAGGATAAGAAGGTTTACGGATTTGACGGAATGTTGTAGAATCTTCGAGGAAGATAGCAAGGCTCGTTCTACACATTACAAGAGTTTGAATGAGAGGAAGGGAAAGCAACAAGCTAGAAGTGGACCTTATGTGACACCCGTTGATAAGGGCAAGCATAGGGGAAACTTTGAGAAGAGATCTGGAGGAGAAGGTTCTGGTTCCATTAAGTGTTACAAGTGTGGTGAAATAGGTCATAAATCATTTGAGTGTAGGAAGACCGTGGTGAAATGTTCTAACTGTGGAGGTCTTGGGCATGCTACTATCGATTGTAGAAGGAATATGGTGAAGTGTTATAATTGTGGAGAAGTGGGTCACATTAGTACTAAGTGTACTAAGCCGAAACAAGCTCAAGCGGGCGGAAAGGTGTTTGCATTAGCGGGGAAGGACACTACTAGTGCAGACCGTTTGATTAAAGGTACATGCTTTATTAATAGTACGCCTTTAGTTGCTATTATTGATACGGGAGCGACTCATTCGTTTGTTTCGTCTGAGTGCGCGAAGCGTTTGAATCTTGTGTTGTCTTTGATGGATGGTAAGATGGTTATTGATACTCCAGCGATGGGGTCAGTAACTACTTCTTTAGTTTGTTTGAGTTGTCCTTTGACCATTTATGGTAAAGACTTCGAGATGGATTTAGTGTGTTTGTCGTTGGAAGGTTTGGACGTAATCTTGGGTATGAACTGGTTGCGATTTAATCGAGTTCATATAGATTGCTATCACAAGTTAGTGAGGTTTCTTTCTTTGGAAGATGATGAAGATGAGAGTTTCCTATCCACTAAAGAGTTGAAGAAACTTCTAGCGGACGAAGCTCAATTGTTCGGTTTGTTTGTATCATTGTCGGTGGAGAGTAAAGTTGAGCTCGATGTGTTCCCAGTGGTGTGTGATTTTCCAGAAGTGTTTCCGGAGGATATTACGGATGTACCGCCGGAAAGAGAAGTTGAGTTTTCTATTGATCTAGTTCCGGGTACTAGACCGGTTTCGATGGCACCGTATCGTATGTCGGCATCGGAGTTGGTAGAATTGAAGAAGCAATTGAATGACTTGTTGGACAAGAGATTTGTAAGACCAAGTGTTTCTCCTTGGGGTGCTCCGGTATTGTTGGTGAAGAAGAAGGATGGGAGTATGTGGTTATGCATTGATTATCGACAATTGAACAAGGTGACAATTAAGAACAAGTATCCGCTTCCAAGGATCGATGATTTGATGGACCAATTGGTTGGTGCGCGTGTTTTTAGCAAGATTGATTTGAGATCGGGATATCACCAGATTCGTGTGAAAGAAGAGGATATTCAAAAGAGGGCCTTTAGGACACTGTATGGCCATTACGAATATTCCGTGATGCCATTCGGGGTTTCTAATGCGCCGGGTGTGTTTATGGAATACATGAATCGCATCTTTCATGAACAGTTAGATCGTTTTGTGGTTGTGGTCATCGACGATATTTTGATTTATTCTAAGTCTCAAGAGGAGCATGAAGAGCATTTGAGAATTGTGTTGCAAATTTTGAAAGAGAAACAATCGTATGCTAAGTTGTCGAAATGTGAATTTTGGTTGTCGGAAGTAAGTTTTCTTGGGCATGTTATTTCTGGTGGTGGTATTAGTGTTGATCCATCCAAGATTGATGCGGTGATGCTATGGGAGGCTCCTAAATCGGTTACGGAAATTCGAAGCTTTTTAGGCTTGGCGGGTTATTATCGGAGGTTTATTGAGGGATTTTCGAAGTTGGCACTTTCGTTAACGCAATTGACTTGTAAGGAAAAGGCTTTCATTTGGGATATTCATTGTGAAGAGAGTTTCAATGAGCTAAAAAGGAGGTTGACAACGGCTCCGATCTTGATTTTGCCAAATCCGACGGAACCATTTGTTGTGTATTGTGATGCTTCATTGGTTGGTTTGGGTGGTGTTTTGATGCAAGATGGAAAAGTTGTGGCTTATGCTTCAAGACAATTGAGAGTGCATGAACAGAATTATCCTACACATGACTTGGAGTTAGCGGTCGTGGTGTTTGTTTTGAAAATTTGGAGGCACTATCTTTATGGTGCAAGATTTGAAGTTTTTAGCGATCACAAGAGCTTGAAATATTTATTTGATCAAAAAGAACTGAACATGAGACAAAGAAGGTGGTTAGAGCTTTTGAAGGATTATGATTTTGGTTTGAATTATCATCCGGGTAAGGCAAACGTAGTGGCCGATGCCTTGAGTCGGAAGTCGTTACATATGTCCGCATTGATGATGAGAGAATGGGAACTTTTGGAGAATTTTAGAGACTTGAGTTTGGTTTGTGAAATGACGCCGAGAAGCGTGAGACTTGGTATGCTACATGTTACGAATGATTTTCTTGCAACCGTAGGTGAAAAGCAAAAGTTGGACTTGAAGTTCGTTGATTTGATGATGAATGAGAATGAGGATTTCAAGGTTGATAATTTTGGAGTTTTGAGATTTCGTGGTCGTGTTTGTATTCCCGATGATGCGGAGTTGAAAAAGATGATATTGGAAGAAGGACACCGAAGTAACTTAAGTATTCATCCGGGAGCGAATAAAATGTATCAAGATTTGAAGAAAATCTTTTGGTGGTCCGGGTTAAAGGGAGATGTGGCTCAATTTGTGTATGCGTGCTTAACTTGTCAAAAGTCGAAGGTGGAACATCAAAAGCCTAGTGGATTGATGCAACCGTTGGACATTCCGGAGTGGAAATGGGATAGTATATCAATGGATTTTGTTACGGGGTTGCCGAATACGCAAAGAGGTCATAATGCCATTTGGGTAATCGTTGATAAGCTTACTAAATATGCTCACTTCCTTCCAATTGATATTAGTTATCCTTTGGAGAGGTTAGCCGAGATTTATATTCTTGCGGTTGTGAAGTTACATGGAGTTCCTAAGAGTATTGTATCGGATAGAGATCCTAGATTCACGTCGAGGTTTTGGGAGAGTTTACAAAAGGCTTTGGGTTCTAAGCTAAGATTGAGTTCGGCTTATCATCCACAAACGGATGGTCAAACCGAGAGGACGATTCAATCGTTGGAGGATTTATTGCGTGCTTGTGTGCTCGAGCAAGGTGGTGCTTGGGATAGTTATTTGGCATTGATTGAGTTCACCTACAATAACAGTTTTCATTCAAGTATAAGCATGGCACCATTTGAGGCTTTGTATGGTCAGAGATGTCGAACACCTTTGTGTTAGCATGAAACCGGTGAGAGGACAATAGTTGGACCGGAGATGGTACAACAAACGACGGAGAAAGTGAAGTTTATTCGTGAAAAGATGAAAGCTTCTCAAAGTAGACAAAAGAGCTATCATGACAAGAGAAGAAAAGATCTTGAGTTTCAAGAAGGCGACCATGTGTTTTTGAGAGTTACGCCGGTTACGGGTGTGGGTCGTGCTTTGAAGTCGAAGAAGTTGACTTCTCATTTTATTGGTCCGTATCAAATTTCTGCACGAGTTGGTGTTGTGGCTTACCATGTGGCGTTGCCTCCGAATCTTTCGAATTTGCATGATGTATTCCATGTTTCGCAACTTCGGAAGTATGTTCCGGATCCGTCACATGTTATTCCTATGGACGAGGTTGAAGTGAGAGATAACCTTACGGTTGAAACTTTATCGAATAGGATTTTGGACCGTGAAGTTAAGAAGCTAAGAGGCAAGGATATTGCACTTGTGAAAGTAGCGTGGGGAGGCGCAGCGGAAGGCAATATGACTTGGGAACTAGAGAGTAGGATGCGAGAGTCGTATCCGGAGTTGTTTGAATCAGGTAATATTTTCGAGGACGAAAATTTCTAAAGTGGGGGAGAGTTGTAACGCCCCGATTCCGATTATTCTCATTTTCTTGAGTCTTTTATTTAATTTGAGTGATAAATTATTTTATTGCGAAATTGGTATGTTAATATGTTATGTTGACATGTTACGTTATTTTACCGTTTTGATAGTTTTCGGGGAAAATTAGAATGGAGGGTATTTTAGACATTTCTCAATTAATGGTAAGTTAGAAAATTTAGTGGAAATATAATTGTGAGAGAAAATGAATTAATTTGAATTGTGTAAAAAGAAAATAGAAAAGAAAAAGAGATAAGAGGAGGAAATAGGAGAGAAAGAGATAAAAAGGAAAAATAGAAAGAAAAAGGAGAGAAAGAAGAAGGAAGAGGAGAAAAGAGAAAGAAAAGAGGAAAAGCTAGAAAAATCAAGAAATCAACTTCTAGGAATCAATTTAATCGGGTAAGGGTTTGAAACTCGATTATTCTATACATGTGTGTGATTATGTATGATTGTTGTGGTTGAAAAATTATGTTTGGTAGAGTTTTGGGTTATATGTGAGTTTTAGGTCGATTTGTGGAATCGGTGTTTTTAACGGTTAAAAATCGATAAAAATGTGTTTAGAATGATCTTTATATGTGTATGATCCATAACTATGCTTGGTTTTGCTGTTGGGAATGATCAAAGGTGGTAAAATGAGAAAATGGGGGTTTTGAAGATGAAGCCACGCTGCTGAGCATGGCTGTCTGGTGTGAATCGCCGGGCGAAATGCCCAGAGCGCCGGGCGGTGCGTGCTTTCGCCGGGCGAAATTGAGAGGCTAGAGAGTGTCAAGCTACTGGTTTGGTTCACATTTTTTAGGGTTTCCTTCGCCCGTTCTTCGCCGGGCGAAGTGAAGGCGAAATTGAAGCGTCGCCGGGCGAAACGTTCCTGTCGCCGGGCGCTTTTGCTTTTTTTTTTAATTTTCTTTTCTTTTAAAAAAAAATTCATAATTCTCGAACCGTAATTCCGATTTAAGCGTTCTTTATATTGTTGGAGAGCTTATGAAATGTTCTTGCTTGTGATGATGGTTTTGAGATCGTTGGCTGATTAAATAAGTCGGAAAATCGGGAATAGTGTTATTTAACGATTTTTACCGTTTTGAATGTGGGTTTAGATGTGAATCATACAATAGTGCATTGATGTGAATGTATATAGATTGTATGTGATTGTGTGAGATGAATGCATGAATATATTGTGAATATGTATGCATTTCAAGAATGTCGTGAGTCATTTGTATGTGAAGCATAATGATGTACATTCTTGTGCTGTGTGATTCTAATGAGAATCCGTTGTAACGTCGTGTGCCTAAGTGAGGTGTGAGTGATGATTACAAACGATTGTGTGCCTAGGTGAGGTGTGAGCAATCGGATTGTGTGCCTAGTTGAGGTGTGAGCAATCCATAAACATTGTGTGCCTATGTGAGGTGTGTGCAATGGGTGAACATCGTAGGCCCGACGGTGAGTTACATTGGTTACGAGCGATGGTTCCAATAAGTTCCTGAGTGGACTTGAGATGATTGAGTCGGTACCGCATTGCATTTGCATAGAGTCGTGAGTCGGTCTCTATGATTTGCATTTATCATCTTTATAATTTAGAATTGATGAAGAAACATGAATAAGTATGTTTATGTGGAATGGTGAGAATTGTGAAAGTATGCATGATGAATATGCTTGGTTATATATATATATATATATATATATATATATATATATATATATATATATATATATATATATACATTGTGATGTATATGAGTGGGTTGTGTTGAATTGTGGTGAGAATGTAGTATATGTGTATTTTCATGCTAAGATACATAATTATATGCATTTATATTATAATTGTGTTTCTCACCCTTCTGCTGTTTTATGATGCTCTATGAGGCATTGCAGAGTAGGTATGCTGATGGTCTTTTTGTGAAGCGAGTCTTCATTCTTTTGGTCGGTCGGCTCTGATATGTAGCACCGGGTAGCTAGGAAGTATATGATTCTTTTGTGATACATTGTACATGTATCTTGTTGATGAATGTTTATGTAAACATGGATTATGTTGGTGGATAATATTTGATGATATATCCATATATGTATATATGTTTGATGTTATTCAATGTTTAGATTTTCCGCTTTTATTCTAAATATTGAGATGTGGGTGTAGGGACTAAGTTCCTCTGTTGCAAAGTTACCCCACTGTTGCATATCGATTGTTGAGCAGGTGTTGAATGTTTTAATTTCATGTGTAGTGTGACATACCTCTTTTGTACTATGTTTATAATTATACTCTGACGAAATTTTAATATGTGCCTAAATGATTATGTGATTATTTGGGGAGATAGAAAGGGGGTGTTACAGTTCCGGTATGTAATTTTTCTTCACCGGATAACTTGCAATCAAGTTTTCCGGTATGTAATTTTTCTTCACCGGATAACTTGCAATCAAGTTTTCTGGTATGTAATTTTTCTTCACCGGATAACTTGCAATCAAGTTTTCTGGTATGTAATTTTTATTCATCGGATAACTTGCAATCAAGTTTTTCAGTATGTAATTTTTATTCATCTAATAACTTGAGTTAAGGCAACAAGCAAAAACCGTGGCCTAAAGTAAATAAAATCGTTGCCTAAAGTATCAGGCAACGGTTTTTCATGCGTGGGATATACAATATTTCATAAGTTGAAAAATCAAGAAAACCCGTGGCCTAAAGTAATTAAAATTATTGCCTAAAATACTAGGTAACAGTTTTTTATGTGTGGGATATACAATTTTTCATAAGTTTCAAAAATATATCGGAAAAGGGAAGAATTATAATACATATCGATACACTTTGATAGGGGTGTGAAATGATAAATATTGAATAATAAAATTATTTGATAAGTGAAAAGGGCAGAATTGGAATATTTTAAAAAATGTAGGGGTAGATGGATAATGACAGGGGTATGAGGTACAATTTTCTAGTTAAATTCAGATTTATGGTTGTTGGGCTAGGGGATGATAAAATTTAAAGCCCATTTCTTTTTGTCCTTCTATGTTTATTATGCACCCCTTTATGTTTTATTTTTTTTATATGCTATCCAATTAATTTTAAACTAGTAGTTAATTAAATGTTTAAGTCTTAATTGATTTTTAGATTTAATTATTTGCTCAATGAGTCTGATATTTTATTTGATTAGCCAATTTTCATGTGTTTACTTAATTTAGTTAAGATATTCTATCCATGTTCACATCCCCATATTAAAAATAACCATCTCACATCGATTCTATATTGTCGCATTTTCATTTGTATAGCTCAGCCAAATTACAATCAATTTTAATTTCAAACCCTTTTCAACTAACTTCTGATTAATTTCAAAACGACTTCAAAACCATTTTCCATTAATCTTGTAAGTATTCAAATCATTTTCACAATAAATTAGATGAAAGAGAGAGAGTCGAGCCTTCGATTCACTCTCCCGAATACTTGGATACGAGGAGCCTTCCTAGGCCATTCGAGTACTCGTCATCCACTTAAAATACTTTAATCATATTAAACCCTTGCCGCGCTTCAAACCTAAATTCAAACCTCGATCCACATCGAGTATTTTATCCAAATTAAATTAAGATACCTTATCATATTTGAATACTATTTCATTAAAGATGTAAAGGGAGTTAGACTGGAGCCTTCAAGTCCTCTCCTGAATTATTTAGGTACGAGGAGCCTTCCTTACACTCGAACAATTGTCTTCTCTAAAAGACTTATAATCCAAATCACATCAAACCATTTTCAAAACAAATCAAATCAAATCAAACCTAATTTTCACAAAGCAGTTAAGGTTGAAAAAGAGAGAGAGTCGAGTCTTCGATTTACTCTCCCAAATACTTGGATACGAGGAGCCTTCCTTGGCGTTCGAGTGCTTGTCATCAGTTCAAAACACTTTAACTATATCAAACCCTTTTACAATAAAGGTTGAAAAGAGAGGGAGTCGAACCTTCGATTCACTTTTCTGATTGTTTGGATATGATGAGTCTTTCTTGGCGTTCGAATGATCGTCATCCAAATAAAACATCAACGTATTAACTTAACTTCTCGCCTCCGTGCAATTAAAATATTTTCTTAATAGAATGATGTTTAGTCCTTTCTAATGTGCATACAAACTAAACGCTTAAGACTCCCTCTGCGAGCATACAAGCTAATGTTTAGCCTTTAGAATATGATCTAAACGTCTGTTAGGTAAAACAAACCAACCAACTGTAGTACCACGAACTACGGACGCTCTAATTCTTCACTTTGTTCAAGTGAAGATACGTAGGCACAAGGGCCCCAATCTTTGGTGAGCACCCTAATAAAAACCACTCATTTCCCTTTAACAAATGAATCATTTACCTTACCTTTTTATCTTAGAAGAAAACAAATAACCTTAGCTAACATTCCTCATGAATCGAATTAAGAGGTTCCCGTTGAGTACAATGGACGTGAAGGGTGATAATATCTTCCCATTGCATAACCGACTCCCGAACCTAGAACTTGGTTGCGGTGACCATGTCCTTTCCCTAAAGGTTTTATCGATATTTTTCTATTCCTTTATTGGAATGAATAAAGTTCGGTGGAGACTCTGTTCGAACCATTTATTTACGCGTTCATCGCGAAGGTCGTATTTTTTTGAGGTGCAACAGCGTGCTCTAGGGGATGTAATTTATCCCTCCTGGTCGCGCCATATTATTGATGGTCGACGTTGAGGCATTATAAGAATTGTACAATATCGTTGTGGCCATCACATTGTCACTAATGGTTGACATATTTGGTTGTAGGTAAGCCATCATAGATATTGGTATACCATACGGGTAATCTCTGCCAGGCGGTGGCATTGAGAACCCAAACAACGATCTCGCAAGCACATGATTATTAAGAGAATTTCCTGACTGCAGTGGTAGTGTGGCCCCCTAGGGTGGCATTGTTGCAATCAGCGTCGTTGATACCACTGGAGCAGTTGTTCTAATTGGTGTCGAGAGAACTGGCTCCTAAACCGCCAACACGAATGGTTGTTGCACTACATCTTGAGGGTTATTATGGGGATTAACGTTATCTACAGGAGGACGAGACATACTAGACAAAGACTTACCATTCCTTAATTGCATACAAAATACCCAGAAATGACTCTTAAAAAATAGAACACTATTTTCAAAAGTAAAGGAAACAAAGAAATCTATCAACAGATAGGAAACTTATCACATGTCCCACTGGGCGTGCCAATTTGTTTACTCTGGAAAATGGTAAACAACTGTTGGTCTCCAAATTAAGGGTTACTTGCAAGACCAGTCAGTGAATCCTAGGACATAGTTCTAAATAACATATTCGTTGTTGATTTTCTTGTGTTTAAATTAACTGCTTTCGACTTGGTCAAAATGTGATTTTAAGTAAAAAAAAATATGAAAACTTCGACTACTATAGCAATTTTTTAAAAGAAGTAATCAAGAATGGAAATGATGAATGAAAAAATTGAAAAAAAGTGAAAGTAAAGAACACAAATCAACTGTAAAGTGATAAACTAGAAACTTTGCATTGAAAGTAAAGTATGGTGACTCATTTGCTCTTGCATTCTCATGTTTCTCTTAACGCTGATACTTTGAGTTTACAGTGAGATTGTTGTAATACAATGAACATCTCTAATTCAAAAAAATAAACTCATATATATACAAGTGTAAAATAACTTCTCCTAACGTTTTTATCCCCAGAGTTCGCCACGTGACGCTCTGCATGCAACCCATCTTCAAACTTCCTCCACATGTCTCTTCAGAAGAAAACCTTCAGGCAGTTATTGTTATTTGAACGTGATATTGTGCGGCCAAATAACCGCCTCTTCGAACAATTTGTCGCTGTCGTAAGACCTGCATGCTCAAAGTACGCTTGTGTCGAGATGTTTCTTGCAACATCCGAAAATTCTCTAAGTCCATAATCTTGGTCGAACCAAAACTCCTTTTCTTTCCCCTTAATTGCTGGGGTTTTCCCTTAGTTGAAAATCCTAGCTAACAGTATGTTATCATTAGAAATACCTTTACTTGTTGAGTAACTTTAAAGTGATTATGGTTATAATCATATTGATTGATTTGTTTATCATTATCATCAATTGATTTTCATATACACATATCCAAGCTTTTTGATAGCGTTAAATTTTCAAAACAAATTTTAATGTAAATTTTTAACTTAGTGATCTATTCACGCCCCTCTAGTTAAGTCGCCATCGTCTAACACTAAAGTCTGGGAATCTGAAGAAGTTGTTCGTGTAGAAGTTTCTGAAGAAGATTCAGATGATGAAGAAATGGCTTTCATAATCTAAAGATTCCAATATCTAGAAAAGAAGAACAAAAGATTCTATGGCAGAAGCAGTGGCTTCGGATGATCAATCTCTAAAGAAAAGAAAGATGACCAAAAGAGATGCTTCAACTGCAAGAAGCATGGTCACTTCATTGTTGATTGTCTAGAGTTGTAGAAGGAACATTCAAAGAAAGCTATTAGAAAGACGGGTTCGAAAACAAAGTTAAGAAGAGTCTCATGGCGTCATACCCAAAAAATTTCCCTGCTTTTTTTTAATTTCATCTGACGTACGGCTCATTTCATATGCATGATCATATGCCCTAACCATCTATCATTCATTCACAATTACATGCATATCATTGATTCAAAGTGTTTGTTATTTATGACAAATATTGGATTTTATTCTAGGGCAAATATAGGATCAAACCTCTTTGGATTTGTTTTACATTGACATGATTGTTCATAATTATAGGTGTTTGAGATCTTGGTTTATTGAGATTGCATCACAGTATCCAATTACACATAAACCCTAATTCTTGAGTTTTGGTGCACATGGATAGATTGGTATTGCATCAAGACATTGGCTTGGTTTTGGATTACAATTGAATTCAACTGATCTTATTGGTTTATTCATTTATTCATGTCATTTCAAAGATAGCATACAAGGACAAGTTCAATTTAAATATTCAAAAATTCAAATTTTAAATGGGAGAGAAAAGCACTTTCTTGATGATCAAGTCATATATTACATTCAATGATCATTTCCCTCATTACAATCATCGAATACATTACACAAGGAAGCCAAAATTATACATTACACAAAGAGAAGACTATATTTGACCTAGAGTTAACTTTTAGTCAACTATTGACTTTTTGATCAAATAGTTTACCAAGGTCAAACTACCTCAACCTACTTGGGTCTTCATTCATCATTGATCCTCCATTTGTGCCTTCAAGGATCTCCACATGTTCATGATGCTATTCCAAAAGCTCTTTGAATCATCACAATGCTAAAACTTCATGCCATGCCAAGAATTGTCCATGTTACCAATTCGCTTACAGCCCTGTAGGAACACATACAACAACAACAATTAAACATGAAACAAGGCAAGTTGCTTATATATATAACTTACACAATCAACACATACATATGTACATTATCACCACCAAAACAAACTAATTAGGAAATTCCAAGCCAGTTCAACATCAATTAAACACAAGCATGAAAGCAACAGTTCCCATTAATTTCCTCCAATTTCACAATCACTAATACTACATTTTAACATGACAAGACCAACTTCTTCACAATTTGAACAGTCAAAATCATAGCAGAGTTTTCAAACCAATTGCATCACTTACAACTAACTGCAACAATTTGCACTCCACATTTAAAAACACAACAATCCACAACAGCAAATACACTAACTTTTAATTAAATTTCAATTTGTTGCAACAGTTTTCAACTTGCAGTAAACACTATCATCAAACTTAGATGACTAACTTCCATTAGAATCTTCACATTTCCAAGCAAGCCAACAAGGTCAATAATGCAATGAACAGTAAAATCATACCAAAACAAAATCAGTGTTGTTAAATATCCGGTATAGCACCGGTATACCGGTATTGCGTATTAGAATTTTGGCTATCCGATACAAACTCCGGTATAACATTTCAATTTCGTTATGCTCGTAATATCAGCGATTTTTCGGTATACCGGTATACCGGTTTTGAATGGAATATCGGAAGCCATATTTTTATTATTATTTTATAATAAATCATTTTTAAAAAAATTAAAGAGGGTAAGGTGAAGAGGTGGAAAAGTAGAATCTAAAGAGGTGGAAACATTGAAAAATGAAAATGCGGGCTACTGAGCCGGTGCCTAGTATTATAAAACACTAGAAAGAGTCTTTGAGGATGAGAATGATGAGGATGCCCTTAATTGGGAAGCTGTTTATAGAACTTCAGGAGTTGGAGAGCCTACAAGATATACTAGGCAAACAACTAAAAAGAGAAAAGAAACACTCAACCCTAATGTTCTTGGCACTTCATCTAAAACAAAGAAGTTGGCTGGTTCTTCATCTAGAAAGGGAAAGCAACAAGTGATTGAAGTGGAAGATCCTGTCGTCGAAGAATCAGAAGTAGAATTTGAGGATATTAATTCAGATGATTCAATTGAAAAAGCTGAAGGATGTGCCTCATTATCTGAAAAGGAGAATAATGATTATGTTGGAGAAGGGAAAAAGGAGAATAGTTAAATCTTTTATCATTAGTTAGACTTAGAAAAACTACTAGTTATTAGTTTGAACTATTTAACTTTGAGTTTTAATTCCTTTTAAATTTCTGTTTGTAGCTTTTATGTTTTAGTTATTGGATTTAAATTTTCAATTTAAATTTTAGTGAGTTTTAATTTTTGTTTTAACCGTATTATGGCTTCTGATATTTGGCCGTTACGCGATCCGATATTTCTCATATCGGTTTTTTGGTGGTCCGATATTTTCTGATATTGATATTTAACAACACTGAACAAAATACGATTTTTTTACCACATTGCCACCTTCTGAAATAAAAATACCCAAAATGCCACACGTTGAAAAAAAATTACCAATCTGCCACGTTTTGGGTTTGGGCTCGTCCTTCCATTGGACGACCCAATAATGAATTTTGTGGACTTCAAGGGTTCGGCCATTGGTTGGCCGACCCATTGAGCGGGTTTTTTTTTTTAATTTAATATTTTAAAAATTAAAAATATATATAAAAAATATTAATTGTTTTAATAAATAATAGAATAATATTAAAAATATAATAATTTTTTTTAATTAATATTATAATTAAATTTATTATTATGAAAGCTCGGCCACTCATTAGGCGAGCTCGTCCTTTCGTTGGCCGAATCGAAAATATTTTAATATTATTAATTTTTTATATAAAGCATTGTTTTGGGTTCCTCTAGATCTCAGATCATCTCAATCCATTGCTTCATTTCTGTTTTAACCGTTTCACCAAAAATGGAGTATTTTTATGATCCAAATACTCCTCTCACCAAAAGAGATGCTGTAGTGATTTTTTCTCCTGTGAAGCCACCGTTGAAGATCCGATTGTGGAATACACTCAAGTTCGAGCACTTTCAGAGAAGTCTGACCAGATGGTTAGAAGGAGGAATTTCTGAAGGAGAAAAGATAAAAAAAAAATTGAAAGGCAAGTTAAAGATGGAGATGGGAAGGCCTGGAAAAAAGTGGAAAGTGATTTAGATTGTGTTATGATGATGTGTGGAGAAGCAGACATTGTCCTGATGGTTTTAATAGCCTCCTAGGAATGTTTAGATTTTAAATCGTTCTTATGTTTGTTGTCTTGTTTGTGTGGGTGCGATTTATGTATTTTGATATTTTCGATTGTTCAATGAAAGTTGTTTCGGTAAAGTGATGGTTTTGCTAATTGAAAAATGCAAGGTTTAATTTAATTAAAATCCCACAAAAGTAAAGTTACAATAATTGAAAGTTTAATAAAAAACGAACAAGTTAATCTAGACGGGCCTATTTGACGGGCCTGCAACATTCGGACATTTTCTACGCATATGACCAATTTCTCGACAAATCCCACATCTTCTTTTTTCTTTCTCAGGATCGTCCATTTCGATTCTAATTCTTGTACTATTTGGACGCCCTTTCTTATTCCTCCGCATCGTGTCGTCATGGCAAAGAGTAAAACCGTCATAAGTCGGCCAATTCTCGTGGTGTGGAAGTCCAAAGAAGCTCTCTTTGTAGACTTTGAAAACAGTCAGAACTTTGAAAACATCTGGTATGTGGAGGTTGTGGTCCTGCCGTATACTAGCACATGTTGCGATGACATGGGAGCACGGTAAATGAAATGTTTGAAACCTCCCACAATCGCACGATCCTCTCCTGAGATCAACACCAAAAGTACCTAATGGTCGGCCATCGTTTTGATTAATCCTTTCAGCAACCATAAAACAAAATCTTTCGCGATCGAATTGGATGACATTATGGCTGCTAGATTTACGCGATTCGTCGGCCATTCCCTTGTTACAGTTATCTGTGAAAATTTGACCGGATGCCAACATTTTGGTCCAATCATGTCCTCGTTTTCCAAACAGTGATCCCAGACGATAGAACGTAGACTTGACCAGTGCTGTAATAGGAAGGTTTCAGGTAGCCTTAAGAACCGAGTTCGTCGCTTCAGCCAGATTTGATGTCATGTGCCCCCACCGTTGTCCTCCGTCAAACGCCCTCGCCCACTTCTCTCTGGGAATATTGTCTATCCACTCCAAAGCTGCTTTATTTGTTCTCCGTATTTCACCCCGGTAGTAGTTAAATGTTGTCGCATTCAATGCATATCCTGTAGCAAAAATGATAAGAAAAATTATTTAATAAAACATATGACAAACAATTAGCCAATTAATACTTATTGAATCATAAACATATGAAGATGTAGGCATACCCATGTTGCCAACTATTTTCTTTAGTTCTGTCTCGGAACTCACGCATGAAGTTTTGCGTAATGTGTCTGATGCAGTAGCAATGTGAAGACGGAGGATACTGCCATCTATTTTCGGGATCATCGTAAGCACTCTTGATTGACGGATGTCGGTCGGATATGAGACATAAATTGGCCTGGGGGGTCACATACATTCTCAAATTCCTAAGAAAGAAACTCCAAGCATCCTTTGTCTCACCTTCAACCAATGCGAATGCTATCGGAAAAATGTTACCATTTCCGTCTTGTGCCACTGCAATCAACAAAGTTCCTCTGTACTTTCCGTATAGCCAAGTTCCGTCAATTTGCATAACGGGTTTACAATAATTGAAACCACGTATACACGGCTCGAACGACCAAAATAGTCTGTGAAATTTGTGTTTGTCACCCAATTGGGTTCTGTCGGCTGTGATTATGGGCAATGTTTCTAACTGTATTACAGTTCCAGGAAGATACGTCTTCATTACCAACAACCACTGTGGTAGTTCATTGTAAGACGTCTCCCAATTCCCGTAAAGTGATTATATAGCTTTAATCTTTGCAATCCAGGCTTTCCTATAGGAGATCCTATAACCGTATTTCTCTGCAATATAAGCTTGTATCACTTTAACTTTTAGTGAAGCGTCGCTGTTAACAAGATCCCTGATGATGTGGCTAATAATTTCCGAATCTAATTTTCTATGATCCTGTGACATTGAAGTCGTTGTGCAAGTGTGGGGTCCGCTTATAGTTCCAATCTCCCATGATGTGCTCTTTTTACGCAGTGCAGCTCGACATTTGAATTTACACTGTGGGTTCTTGCATTTTATTATATACCTTACTGAATCAGACTTATAAACACCATAATCAAGATTGTTAGTAATATGCCAATGTTGCAAAAATAAAACACACGCTTCTTTGTTCTCAAACACCATCCCTACTTCCAAATTCTCACCAATATGATTTGGTGCGGTATTTTCAAAAGTATAGATTGGTTGTGAAGACACAAGACATATGTTTGACATGTGCACTGGTGGATTGTATAGATTAATGGGTTCAGCATGTATGGGTTCAACATTTATTACCTGAGAATGCATGGGAAGAACATCCTCATCATCGCTAGCACCGAAAATATCTTCATACCTAACATCATGTAGTTCATCTTCACTGTATTCACCAACCTCTTCGTTTCGTATGAAAGGTTCATTGTTTTGTATAATTTCTTCATCATTTACCTGGCTCACCCCGTATTCATGCGAATATGATGATTGTGTTGGATAAGCTTCGTCTTCAACACGAACATATAACTCAATCGTCTTCAACTGAGGCATTGAGTAGTGACATTGAAACATTGATTTGACTGATTCGTTTGAATCTATCTGCTTCATTACGTAGAACACACTACCTAACATCATCATCGCTAGCACCGAAAATATCTTCATACCTAACATCATGTAGTTCATCTTCACTGTATTCACCAACCTCTTCGTTTCGTATGAAAGGTTCATTGTTTTGTATAATTTCTTCATCATCTACCTCGTTAAATAATGGTTGACGGTAAATAATTTCATGCACCGAGCGTTGCACTTTTTTCCCAATGCGTTCTCTTAGATGAATAATATCAGAATCACGATGAATTTTGAACATCACCGTTGTTGTATTGTTGAAAGAAAAACCAGCAATTTGATCTGTGAAAATGGAACCATCATAATGCATGGCAACCAATGTATTTCTCTCTGCCATTGATATGATAATTATGAGCAGATAGTGTAAGTTGATACAAACAATACTAGATAGGAAAGAATATATAAAACGTCATGGCAGTATGGGGTCGTCAGTCCAAAGGACGAGCTAGCAGGTGAAACAGTATAGGGTCGTCCTTCCATTGGACGAACCCATGAAGCATTCACGTGCGAACAATATAGGGTCGTCCTTCCAAATGGCGTGCAGCACGGGCCAGTGTGTTTTCATTTCAAGGCAGAATCTTTGCTGCCATATTATCTTCTCAGCTAGTTATTAGGGGTGCAGGTGGAATAGCTTTGCATGCATACCATTGACCAAAAGATTTTGCATGGCACTGCATTATTGTGTGCATGGGTTGGTTTATAAATACCACCTATTCTGTCAATTGAAACATATCTAAATCAATACATTATATCATAAACATTTCATCAATTAAAATCATAATGTTGTGGATGGGAGAGACGCACCGTGGAACACCAGCTAATGTTTTCGCATGTGTAAGTAAATTTCCTTTTATTATTAAATCATTATGATTGAGATATTTTTTCGTAACCCAATATTTTGATTTTTTCTTATGTTTGAAACAGCCTGATGCAGAAAGATTTAGGTTGCATTCTCATGTCATAGATGCACCAAGTGACGCAATCAAACCATATCTGGCGCAAGCAGGTTTTGCAAAAGTTGCAGAAGTAAGCACAATCAAAGTTGATTCTAGTCTCGTGCTTGCGATGGTGGAAAGATGGAGACCCGAAACACATACTTTCATCTCCCAACCGGTGAATGTACCATCACTTTGGAGGACGTAAGTATGTTATTTGGTCTCCGTGTTAACGGTAGGGCAGTAAATGGTCCTACTCAAGTAGGCAGTGACGTATATTCCGAACACTTGGGTATTGAACCTTCAACAGCCGATAGAAATAAAGGTTGTGTTAAAATTGTTTGGCTACAATCTGTATTAGCAGACTTAAAACAAAAAGAAACGCCATCTGATGCGGACAACCTTCTCCATGCAAAAATTTATATATTACTACTCGTAGCTAAAGTATTGATGTCAGACAAGAGCCATAACTTTTTAGATTCTTCTTGGATACCCTTGGTAGGAGATTTAGATAAATGCAACGAATATAGTTGGGGCTCTGCTTGCTTAGCTACATTATATAGACATGTGTAAAGCAACTAGGGTGGGGGTAAAAAGCATTGGAGGATGCGTGCTCCTACTAAGTGCTTGGACGTATTGGCATATACCACTAATTGCTCCCGAAAGTTCCTTCGAGATAAATCATTCATACGCAAAAAGGTAAATATTAATGACACTTTCTTTTCTTTTGTACGAATTTATACTGAGGCAATCTTTTCTTCCCATATTATCTCATTTTTTTAAAACTGCAAGATTTGCGAGACGAGACATGGCTTACCAAAAAAACCCTCGTCACCACATCCGAGGATATAGATTCGCACTAGATAAATTGAGGGGAGACGATGTAAGTTTGTTACCATCTTCATTCTATACGTCGCTGATAAAATCTATTTTCATACTTTAACAATTATATTTTCTGTAACAGTTCATTTGGAGGCCCTACCCAAATTACCCAGAATGTGTGCTAGAGGATTGCCAAATTTGGAGCGCGACCACTTATATTATCAGTTTTCATATTGTCGAAATGCATCATACTGATAGGGTTAAAATGCAATTTGGATTTCAACAAGATATCCCTTCTGAGCCTATATGTCTACGCCAACACCATGAGACTGAAATGCCAAATACACGGGGAGACCATTGGCGCCATGTAAATAGAGAAGAGAACAAAGAATGGAGAAACAGAAAAAAATTGACCTTAAAAGGTAACATGGTTACTGGTAACTATGTTCATAGCGCCGCATATATGCAATGGTATTTATCCATTCCATTTATGCATGCTTCTCAAGCCCAGTTCCTCGATGATCCCCGTCAGTATGCATCCTCTTCATCACAACAAAGAGCCTCGCCCTCCATGCAGGAGGAAATCCCCCAGATGAACCCCTCGCAATTTCAATCTCAGACTTCTTCAAACCCCCAAACCACATACCACCATCCACAACCCACACAACCTCAACCGACATTTCAACGCACTCAGACCACACAACAACACACATTCTATGGCACCTCCTCTCAACAACCAACGCCATTCACCCCCACCCCTCAAGGAAACTTCTACTACCACCAAGAATACCAACAACAAACAACACTTCGACCATCCTTCCAATTCACCCCAATCCCACGACCTATCTTTGATTCCTCTTACCCCCCATCCCAACAACAACCCTTTAACCCTTCTTTCTCTCAAGTCACTTCTACCTACCGCATTGACGAGGTTTATTACCCTCCCATCCAACAAAGCTCTCCCACCGCCTTCGACCAACCATCCCAGTCAGTCCCCAATTATCTCCTTACTGATGAACAGCTCATGGACTGGCCAGGTTTCTCAGTTACGGATGTTCCTATCGTCGATACATCACATCAACCAGAAAATGTATGCGACGACGAGGGTGTAGCAGAAGACGAGGGTGTAGCTGAAGATGAAGAGTTGTCTTCCGACTCTACTCCAACGCCAACAAGACGACAACCAGACATGGGAAGAGGAAAACGTGTGATTTTTCCAAAAAAATGTGGAACTAGGGGTCATTTGTTTAGACAAAAATGATATATCTTCACCCAATAATATTAATAAAATTTATGATATTTATAATTTTATTTAATAATTATGTTATATTAATTATTTAATTACATATTGTAAAATATATTTAATTTTAATTTAAAATTAATTACAATATTTATTCAATAATATTTTAAAACATAAAAATAGTTTATTTTTTTTCAAACCAATTACATATATTAAAATATAATATAACAATTATTTTAAATTAAATTTAAAAAAAAAAAGGACCGTTCAATGGGTCGGCCAACCAATGGCCGAACCCTTGAAGCCCAAAAAAAACATCATTGGGTCGTCCAATGGAAGGACGAGCCCAACCCCAAAACGTGACAGATTGATAATTTTTTTTCAACTCGTGGCATTTTGGGTATTTTTATTTCAGAAGGTGACAATGTGGTAAAAAAATCACAAAATACCACATCTTACTAGTCTATTTTATCATATCAAATGTCATTGCAATCACAAAAGGTAGGCCATATGATGACAATTTCTAACCAATAGTGTGGTAATTCAATGATAACCGTGAAACTTTTTATCTAATATTCTAATAGTTGTATTCAAGACATTACAGAACCTACAGAAAAGAAAAAAAGTGGCCTGCAGGAATCACCAGAGTCAGCATGCATCCAAATTTAACTAATTTCATCAAGCTAACATAAACAATATGACAATCATGAACTTAGCTTGCACTTCACAGATTAACATGACTTTAGGAATGTGCATGGATCATAAATCAAACCAAATTAAACCATATATATTATTTGATTTGGATCTTGAAACTATTTCTATAAAACCGGTTTATTTTTTTAAAACCGGTTTACAAATTGATCGGTTCAGTTCTAAACCAATTTTTCACAATAACCAATTTTTTACTTTCTTTAAAAAAACCAATTTTATAAAAAAAATAGTTTTAAAACGCGTTTTTACATTAAATTTTTTTGACAAAGTGATTTATAATTTGGGAGTAAGTCATAACTAACAATTGATTTATATACTAATTCAAATCTAAATGCAAACTAAATGTAACTAAAATTAAACACAAATACATACTCACAAGTTAAGATGAATTACATTTAACATTTACATCAAATCAAACATCTTTTTATCAACTAAAGCATTTATATTTTGATTAATATTATATTGTTTTAAAATGTTCGTATTGAGAAAAAGAAATTAAGGTTTATTCGTGTAAGATAAGCTACTGCATACAATTGTTAAGCAAAAAAAGTAGTTTGAAGTGCATCTAAAAAAGTAAACAAAGATTCACTGACACCAGAGAAAAATTATAAAAACGGCTATAGAAATAAACATATAAATTTAACACATAATGAAATTTGGACACCCAATAACTAAACCACATTATTATTATTATGCTTACCGGTTTATATTTGGATAATAAAATAGATACCCACATTTATAATTTAACATTTAGTTTTGATTTTTAAAATTGGAACAGTTTGGATACCAATTTAGTTACAAATAACCAGTTTTTTTGCACACCCCTACATGACTTAGCAAATCTGCATTTCAATATTTACTACATAGCATAACCAACCACGCGGCAGTCACGCATTGCAAAATTTAGCTCATGGCAGATTTTAAAATGTACATAGAAACTCATAGTTTTCCATAATAGGTCATGACAGAAATTTAGCTCATGCACATTCAAATTAGAAATTCATGACAACCCCCCACAATTGACAGCATCATGTGTTAATAAATTAATTTCCATTTCACTAATTGCATATCCATAATCATAATCAATCAAGTTTCATGACTCCCAATAACATCTAGCCAATTTTAACGTAAATTTTCATGCTAACAGCCACAGTTCGCTTTTCAAGCTCAGTTCAAATGTATTCAATTAACTTCCAACTTCATCATTCAAAAACGGTTAATGCTAATATTCAAGTTCCCTCAAAATTAACCTCATCAACTAATAACAACTAAATTCACATTCAAAAGGAAAAGGTATGCTAACAGCAAGTTTCAATTCATTGAATCTTCAAAGCCTACACATCATAACAATCCAACATAACAGTCATAACAGTTTTCAAACAAAATTCACTACCAACTAATTCTTTTTTAACTAACTTCTAGGGGTGGACATCGGTCGGAGCTGGTTGGTTTCGGACCGGAAACGCTAATCCGACTAGAACCGTGACTACTAATTTTAGATCCAATTCCAACCGTTTAAGCTTTCGGTTTCTTTCGGTGTCGGTTTTTTCGAATGCCGGTTTTATCGGTTGGTTTGTTTCGGATTGTTCAAAGCCATACAACACAGTAGAAAAAGATAAAGAAATAGGAAGATCATGGGGTGACACCAACCCATTTAAGCTCCAACAAAATCCAGTGGCGGCAATGGTTGATGGCAACTATTTCTGCTACACTTTTACTACTGACATTTTTTAATTGAAAACTTGTAAGAAATAAGTAAACTCACTATGAATTATAAGAAAGAAATGTGATGGTGGTAGTAGAAATAAGAAAAAATTACAAATGGTAAGAGAACAGGGTGATGAGGAAATGAAGAGTAAAATTATTTCACACAAGAATAAATTTCTGCAACTTATTTATATAGTAGTGGAGAACAGAGAGTTGAAAAGTGATATGTGGTTACTATCCCTTCAATTTGTTTTTGTGAGTTCCAAAGTTTGGTAGGATGGTACAACAGACAAGAATATTAGCTGGTATAGCAGTCTAATTACTAATAATTACTGATAGACTTTAATATTTGAGATAATATTTAACTTTTTGTTTACATACTCGGTCGGTTATGGATTTCTTTGAGTGGAAATTTGTCATCCAAACCCGACCATATGAAACCGTTTAAAACTGAAAAATGCTACAATCACTACCCGAAGCCCGAACCGACTCGTCCGAATGAACTTTAATTTAATCGGGTTTTTCGGTTTTCGTTCGGGTGATTAAATTTTGTCCACCCTAGTAACTTCTCAATCATAACTAACTTACAGGCTGGCAAGTAACGAAATCCATAACTAACTCTCAGTGAGAATTTCCCACTCTAACCTCCATTTGAATCCTATAAATCTACCTCATCATCATTATTTCAATACCTCAACACATTTTTTTCCACAAATCACTCTGAATCACACGTCCCCTCTAAAATTCATCTCCCTGCTTCACTCTCATTTTCCCTGAAACCCTCACCAATCACAATCTCAAAATCACTCCAAAAAATCTTTCCCACCTCATTCGATTTCCCTGAATTTCTCTACTCACATACCACATCACAATTAAGTTAAAAAAATTCGTTCAATCACATTTCAATCAGAGTCTCCATTCCTATTCTGCGTAATCCATCAACAATAAGCATCCTACAGAAGATTTCTATAAAAAGAGTTCGAAGAATTGTGGGAGAAGTGGAAGAATAACGGAGAAGAGAGGAAACAATGTACCTGTGAAATCGCCGCCGTCGAGCCACCGCGTCGGAGCTCCTCATCGATGCATGTTTTGGTGATCTTTCGCTTATTTATTGATGTCCATCGCTTCTGAATGTATCCTTCATCTTGTTATCGTCCCAATTTAGTGTTTAGAATGTTGTCTTGATCGGATTAGAACCTAGGGCACGCCGTACTTTGAGCTTCGATTGCGGATACATGGTCGAGATTTGTGAAAGTGGTTAGCGATTTCGAACAGAGAGAGAGGGTTTGCGCGCTCGCCACTCCGTTTTAATGGAGGTAGGACGATGGTTGTGTTCGCCGGTTTTTAGTCGCGATTGCCACCCCATTCTGATATCAGGGACGTTTGATTGTTGTGAAGGGTGATTGAAGCAAGCTTTGTGGAAAATTTTACCCCATACCCCTACATTTATCTTCATACCCCTATAAATTTTTAAAAATTCCAATTTTGTCCTTTAATTTTTTATTTATATTTTTTTTACTTTTTACCATACAGTCATACAAGTTCAACAGTAATTTTTGGCATTATTCGACGAGAACCGGAGAACATAGGGTAAGGATTTTCGGAATGATTTTTTTTAAACCGGATAACTTTATCACAAGAAATCCGGTTAACATATATAGTGAACCGGATAACACAACCATAAGTTATCCGGTTTGTATTTTAGAGGCAATGTATGTAAACTGGATAACTTGTCTCCAAGATATCCGGTTTATATATTTTTGTTCACCGGATTTCTTGTTGTCAAGTTATCTGGTTTTGGTTACTATTCAACCGGATAACTTGGGACATAGTTATCCGGTTCGTTTTTTTTTTATATTTTTTTTTTAATTTAAGTTTGTGTAGGAGACATGGACATTCCTTTGATGATATGTGACAAAGACCAGACAGCTGTAGATACAACAGAAATATTCTTGACTACAGAAAAATTTCCTACAAGAGAAGAGGCGACTAGGTGGATTAAGGAGGTTGGACTGAGGAATAGAGTCACTGTTATTATAACCCGTTCGGACACCAATACTGGCAAGAGAGGAAGAAGTGACAAGGTTATATTTGGCTGTGATAGAGGTGGAAAATACAAAGAAGGGGATAGCGAAACACAAAGTGCTACCAAAAAATGTAATTGTCCTTTCAAAGTAAGATCAACACCTTCAAAAGATGGTTCCGGTTGGAAAATTGATGTAAAATGTGGAGTTCACAACCATGGTTTACCCGATAGATTTGAAGGCCATGCGTTTGTAAGTCGACTCAATGATGATGACCAACAACATATAGCTGATTTGTCAAAACGTCATGTTCCTCCAAGACACATATTGTTGTCATTGAAAGAACGAGATCCGGAGAGTGTGACTTGAATCACCCAAATATATAAACATAAGAGTAAGATTCAAAAAAACATCAGGGGCCCTAGAACAGAAATGCAACAGTTGTTTAAATTGATAGAGGAATCAGATTATGTTTATTGGAGTAGGAAAAAAGATGAGTCAGAAGTTGTGAGAGATATCTTCTGGGCCCATCCAGACTCTGTGAAGTTGTTGAATCTGTTTCCTATTGTGTTGATTATGGATAGTACTTACAAAACCAATAAGTATAGGCAACCTTTGTTTGAAATAGTTGGTGTGACATCAACTGAGTTAACATTTTCTGTTGCATTTGCCTATATGGAATCTGAGCAAACAGAGACTTTATGCTGGGTACTAGATAAATTGAAACAGTTATTTACTAAACAAGGATTATGGCCACAAGTAATTTTAACTGATAGAGATCTTGCTTTGATGAAAGCAATTGAAACAGTATTTCCTACGACAGTTAATTTGTTGTGCCGATTTCACATAAACAAGAATGTGAAAGCGAAGTGCAAGGAGTATGTTGTGAATGACATGCGAAAATCGATAGAGGAGCTTTGGTATGAACTTGTAAAAGCTGGTGATGAGGTGGAATACCATCAAAAGTTGAAATTGCTTGAGCATGCATGTTTAGAATATGGACATTTTCTGGATTATGTGAAAGACACATGGTTGACACCTCATAGGCATAGATTTGTTGAAGCTTGGATCAATAAAGTGTTGCATTTAGGCAACATCACTACTAACAGGTAATGTTTTTGTTTTATATCCATAGTTTGTTTATGGTAATGTTACTGATACTTTGTCTGAGCTTCTTTTATTTTTGTTAGAGTTGAATCTGCGCATTGGAAGCTGAAGCAAATGTTGGAGAACAGTTTAGGTGATATGTGCAAGTGCTGGGAGGCTATGAATGGCAACATCAAGGTTCAAGTGGGCAATATTAGAGCTTCATTTCAGAAGAGTTTTTATGAGGTTGAGCATGCACACACTAGTCCATATTATTCGAATTTGCGTGGATCAGTATCTAGAGCTGCTTTGCGGCACATTGCTGAAGAGTGGCATAGGGTTGACATGGTGGGTACAAACACCCAGATGTGCAGGTGTTTTCGTAGAACAGTATACGAGTTACCATGTGCCTGTGAGTTAGGGAGATACACATTGAGTGGTGAACCAATACCAATTGATGTTATTCATATCCATTGGAGGAAACTGAGTATGGAAGGTGAACAAGAGGTAGATACAGAGGATGGAGCAGAGGTGGATATGACAAATGCGATTGAAGCACTGTGGAAGAGGTTTCATTCATTAGATCTTGCAGGAAAGAGAGCACTAAAAAGCAGGGTGTGCGAAATTGCTTACCCCACTACAACAAAGATGGTACCACCACCTGAAAAAATAAAGACCAAAGGAGGAGTGAATAGAAAAGGGAAGAAACCTGTTGGGTATGATGTTTATCGTGATCCTTCGTATCATGAGTATGTTGATCAAGAACACAACAATTCCCAAAAATCTTCAAAGAAGCCTTGTTCGCAGTTATCCCAGACCTCAAAGAACAAACCATCTCATAGGTACATTGTACAATTTCCAGAACATATAAGACCATTTATTGATGAAATTGTTGATGTAAAGGATGATGGAAATTGTGGGTTTAGAGCTATTGCATCTTTGCATGGATATGGTGAGGAAGGGTGGTCAATGGTTCGTCGTGATTTGGATAATGAAATGAGAGGTCCCAGAAAAAGTCTATATGAGAAGTTATTTGAAACTAATTATTCAAAAGTGAGAGAATCTTTGTTGATATCATCTTTAGGTTCTCAGCCATTTGATAAATGGATGACACTACCAGAAATGGGTTATGTGATAGAAAATCGGTATAACATCATTCTTGTCTCACTAAGTGCTCTTAGTTTGAGTTTCTTCCCTATGACGACTACACATAGGCCTAATGTGTCGATTTACTGCATTGGTTTTGTAAACTCAAATCATTGGGTTCAGGTAAATATTATAGTTTTTTATATTGCTTAATTCTATACGATTTACGTCTTACTTATAAACTTTCTAAACAGGTAAATATGAATGAGGGATTTCCCTTGCCACCAGTCACAACAGATTGGAGAACACATCGGACATCAGATGCAACATCATGGATAATTGGATTTGTTGGACGTTTACAACACTGGCAGCAACTTACGCCTGTGCTCCCAACACATGTTAATTTATGATCGACGTTTAACTTCATATTATTTTTTTCCGTTATTTTGATTGACGTTTAACTACATATTATTTTTTACATTTTTATGAGTGACGTTTAACTTCATATTATTTTTTATAATTTTTTGTATCATCAATCATAATATAATTATAAATACTATCGCATAAATATAAATAAGTCTGAGTAATACATGAGTCTAAATAATAATACATAAATAACCTATCTACCATGAGGTAACGGTCCACCCTGAGCCAGATGTAGTGCTCGAAATATCTCAACAAAATCATCATCATCCTCCTCGGCATCGTGACGAGTGAGATAGCGACGCAGCTCATGTGAAATATGTCGTAACCTCGGATCTGCCGGTCCATCATCAAACTCTGGAACTGGAACCTCACTGGCCTCCCCCTGAGGTGGTATCAAAAGAGGATAGGAAACTGTGTAGTACCAAGCCATGTATTCAGCCACCGTATCATACGGAATATCTTTAAACTCGACCTGATGTAGCAATTGCGAGATGCTCGCATGGTAAGAAACCCACTCGAAATGTATATCAAGTGTATCAATATCAGGTGGATGAGATGGGATGAACTGCCTGTATCCAAACTGGCGTAAACATCTGTCAGGTAAATAAAGCACAGATGTACCATACCACTTCAGGCCACCCCTGTACAAACATATATCAGTAAATGGTATGGTCTGTCTGTGATCCTCGAACGGACGCCAAATGACATCAGTAGGTGTCAATCCATCAAGCACTGCCCTAATCTCATCCACCTTCTGCGTCCCTTGCTTGTATTGCCACTTCATCGCTCTGGGAAGTGGAGTACCAACACCAGCTATCTTCAAAAATCCTCTCTTCCCAACAGTTGGGAAATACTCGTGAATCCAACACTGTGACACATCATGAACATCATCAATTAAAAGTATTGTAAATAATATAATACAAATCTAAATGAAATTAAAATTAAACAGTTATACCTGTAGTAGAGAGGCATATCCACCAAGCTGTCTACAACTATAGAAAGAAGCATCTCCAAGATATCTATACAGTGTGACAAGAGCAGCAACACCCCAAGAGTATCTACCACATGTTTCCAAGTCCCGAAACAGTGGTAAGTACTTTGCCTATACAAGAGTAAAGGTCTTATCTGTACAAATAGTGCAGCCTAGTAGCAATAACATATACGCCCTAGCCGCACAATCAAATCTGTTATCAGCTCGCAGACGGACAAATAACTTCTTCAACCAATCAAGCCTATAGTAAGGACCCCTGGTTGCACGAATCTCCTCAGTTGCTTCCTCCAGTGTAGCACCCATTAGACTAACAGCCAGGGTAATAGCATCTGAGTCAGTAATCCCTTGTGCAGGGTCACATAACTCCCCTCTAATAGGTATATGAAGGAGGCACGAAACATCGTCCAATGTTATTGTCATCTCGCCAAAGGGCATATGGAATGACGATGTCTCGGGATGCCACCTCTCCACAAATGCAGATAACAGGTTCTGATCTATCCTCGATAAACTGGTATTCTGCAGAGAGGATAAACCAGAATTAGTAACCCATTGCTCAATCGGACGTGGGAGATGTGATGGAGTCCATCCAATCAGTTTGCTGCCATGTGCAGCAACCTTCAGCTCCTTCTTCGGTTCTCTCTCCTGAAAAATAAATCGTAGAATATGTCATAATACATAAATAATTAAAATTACATTTTATTCAACATAGAAAGGTCATAGATTTACTTACTTGGCCATCCCACAAATAATGAGCCACATGGTTCTGATACCTCACCAAAAGTGATGTATCAGTCGGTCCTCCCGGAAATGGTGGAAGCGGTGGAATGTGAGCTGCTGCTGGTACAGGTGGAGGATCAACTATCCGATCTTCAGCTGGAATATCAACTGCGCGAACTACCGATCCATCTGCGTACCGTCGATAGATAAATCCGTCGCGTCCTCTAAAACGGTGAGCCACTGAAAAAAAAAATTAAAAATTAAAAATCGAAACAAAATCGGAAAACTCAGCATCAAGTTTTCCGGTGAAGAAATTAACAAACCGGATAACTGAGCTTCAAGTTATCCGGTGAAAGAAATACTTAAACTGGATAACTGTGTCGTGGTGAGAATCGGATACCATAGCTATTATGTTAACTAGGATCACAAATCTTAAGGTTCACCACCGGTCTTTATTTTATCCAAAGGAAAGGTTAAAGATCGAAAAAACCTAAGTTTAGAGAATCTAAGTTCGGGGGTTGGTTACGCCTAGGGAAGGTATTAGCATCCTAAACGTCTGTAGTACTCTACAGGAACCTCTTGTTAGTATTTATATTATCTATTACTTGCTTACTAAGGGTATGTGCTAAGGGAAAGACCTAGGGGTTAGTATCTAAGTATACTCGCCAAGATATCGCATCTTGTGCCTACGTATCCTGACGGGAGTGGAATCAGAGTATTCGTAGTTCCCCTCAATACGGGGTAAAAGGGTGTAAAAGAAAAGGTGGAAAAAGAAAAAAGTAGCTCGCTAGGATCCCGCGATCCTATGCCTACGTATTCTCAAGGTGAACTTGAGAAATCAGAGCGCCCGTAGTTCCCCTCAAAGAGGGTGAGGAACTCTTGACTGTGGTCAAGGTTCCAGGGGGAGGTAGCGTCTATGGCTAAACACTACATAGAGTGCGGTGACTCTAAAGTTAAAGTTAAATTGAAATGGTAGAAAGTGCCCATGGTAGAACACATGTATAGAGTGCGGTGACTCCGATCCTAAAGTTAGGATAAATGAGAAGGACATAAAGTTTAGGCTAAGTTGTGACAGGGCAGTCAACGGGGGGAATGAAAAATGCAAATGAGATAAAAAATAAATAATAAAAAAAAATCATTAATTAAATGACTTATTAAAGTGAGATCAACTAACAAAATATAAGATAAATAATTAATTAAATCTAATTAGCTAAGCAGATAATTAATCAATCTATTAATCACTAAACTAAAACAAAATTAGTGTACTAGGGGGGACGCCCCATTCACAAGTCCTACCAGGTCTCATTATTTTATAATCACAAAATCCAAATCTCTTTTCTACAGCAACGAGATAAAACATTTACCAGTTCCACTATTTTGTACTAAGTTCAAAACATATGTCTAACCCAATTCCCTAAATATGATATCTAAACTTAATTAGAATAAACAATGATGGATAAGACAAAATATGGCCCTCCTCAAACTTTCCAGATCAATTTTCCAAAATTTCTCAACAACTTATATTATATAAAAGACATTGCATGGAATAGAAATGATGATGTAGAAACAAAGCAACGTGATATATCCTGAGATTCTGTCAAACAAACTCTCGCTTCTAATATCAATTAAAGCAATAATTTTAACACATCAGCATAACAATTCTCTCACTCTGATTTATCTTGTCAATAATATCAAAACAAATTCAGTGGCAACAATAGTAAAACCGAAACAAAAATCAACATCACGGCCATAACGAATCGCACAAAACATACACGATATCTCAAAACTGTATTTTTACAAAAATAAACAAAATATTCACAATATTCTCAGCATCACGAGACCAATCTCAATTAGAAAAGCAGTGTAGGCAACCGAAAGTTAAATCATAATCGAAACAATAGATCAGGTCAACGAAGTCAGTTCAAATCGAATCATTATCAAAACGAACGAATAATCGTCAAGAGCCGATGTCAACAACAGTGCATCAGTTTCCTAAAAAACGTAGGTGCAGTAGAAACAATCACTTTAAAACAAACAAAATAAAAAGCTTAAACTTTACCACCTGATGCTGCCTAAATCCATGAGAAATGCAACCATTAAACCGAATCAGCAAAACCAAAGTCATTAACCACCGAAGCAAACCAAAACATATCGCACAAGCATAAGAAATAAAACAACAACAACGGCAGTGTCGCATTAAAACAACAGCATAACACATATTAATAATATCGAAACTTCGGATCAGATCCGACTACGAAATGCGGTGAAAACCGAGTGATGCAGCAGAGTCATAGAATTGGATTGAAAAATACATAAGCACAATAAAATTCACATTTCTCAGCAGTCAACAATAGTAGGAAATAATGACTCATAAACATACATAACCAATGCATCAAAATCGAAATTGAATCAAATGCAAATTATACATAACAGACTTCAAAAGAGAGTTTGCTTTGAGTGTTACCAAGATCGCGATGTTACTGCCAGTTATGAGTAGCAAACGTTGTTGATGTTATCGTGGTGTTTCCAATGACAAGCATGAACGATCCCAGATGGACACCTCGAAATGGAGCAGTGAGTTGTAATGATGTTGTTGCCAAAATTGTTTATCACGGACGGATCTACAGCTTACACTTTGACTATCGAGTGTTGATGCGATTCGAAGTTGATGAGTTTGCTGCGGTATTGATGAATGTTGTTGCCGAAAAACACGAACGTCCGGGCTGAGTCGCAAATGAGTTTAGCCTCTTGCTGTTGGTTGCGTGAAGCTCCTCTTTCTCAAACTGTGTTTATGGTGCTTGGTATGGATTGATGTGGACGTGTTTTTTTTTTTAGTGTGAAGGATATGCGAGAATTTTTCTGTGATATTCTCTTTTGTGTAATGATCGTCCATCCCCCCTGTGATTGAATTTTCTTCTCCTTTTATAGCCATCTGTGGAATCCAAATTCTATAATTTTTCCTTGATGAACAATGAATTTCTTCCCATTTTTAGTGTGAGCATGTTTGAACCTCTTTTGGAAAGGATTGATGAATTCCCTTTTTATTTTGATCAGGTTTGGAGCTGTTTTGGAAATAGTTTACGACTCCATGATCTTTGTGATTTTCTTGCCATAACCACGAGTACCGTCACGAAGGTTTGACTTTCATTCTAATTTGACAGGTTTCCAAAGATGCTATAACCTGGCCTGTAAATCCAAGTGTAGTAATTGAACAGCATACCGAGACATAATGCTTCAGAACTCGTGGATTGATATTTCGAGTGGTAACAGGAAACGAGGACAAAGAATTGGGAGCCCTGGTGGAGTTAAACACGCACTGTCAATTTCAAGTTCAGCAATCGCTTGTCAACCGGGAGGGACGTGATATGTTACATAGCCCAAAAACTAGTTCCACCAAGTTACTTTTACTCGTCAGTAGGATATTCATTTATTGCAATATTCCACATCCATAACTGTAACATGGCAACTTGATCACGCAAGTGAGCCCTCACATGTCATTTTCATGATTAGCTTCCATCATGGTTTTCATCGTAAAATTCCTTGTAAACAAAATTTTAATTCAATACTAATGGAGTTCATGCACTTTAATGTCTCAACTTGTTTTTCCACAAACTGTATGGCCAAAGGTTGCGTACAATCATGGCTAGGAAACAGAGAAATTGCTTAAGCAAAATAATTCATAGTGGAATGCGGCTGCTATATCATGTGAATTCCATTTTGTATACTCAAGGCCATTGCATTAAATACTCCCTAATAAGACCTCAGCAACTTGTATGTTATCATAGCATTGAACATTTACTTGTGCCAACTTGGATGAAAAAAAACGATGCCCCAGAACTAACAATCTTCAAGTCCCTGACCGTTCAATGTGACTCTCACCATTAGTACGAATTTGTGTTTGTAAGGAAATTAACAATATACTCATGCTCATGAATCATCAATCAAACTTTCTCTCTTGAAATCCAAAGAACAAATTTATGATTCCACCTTAAAATCTTTTTTGGATCAAACTTAATTTTTGTTTATTGCACCATCAAAGAAAGATTATGATGATGACGAATTCGACACACAAACCATGAAGATATAACTTGCCACAAAATCATAACCAGTCCTCAAACGACCATGCTCGACATCAATAAACAGGAAGCCTTAATTCTTCTTGAAACACACTGAAACTTTTTGAGAAACTCTGAGGAAAATAACAAGTAGGAACCTTAGGAACATTTTGAACCAGAATTCAACGGTCACGTCTTGAAACTCTGAACTGTGAGAAAAGTACTATCTCCACTGGAAATTAAAATTCCTGCACAAACTTGTTAGTAATAAAGCATGCAGATATGCGAAATGTTTCACAAAGAGGTGAAATCTTATGGTAAAAAATTAGGGTATGACAGATGCCCCTATTTAAGTTTCTTCTATCCGGAGATATGGAGATTGAAATCTTCGTCTCGACGAGATAGGAGAGACTTAAATATAAACGTGCACAATTTTTGGCCCTAAGATGCCACAAAATGCTTATGGTATGATATGATATGAAATGCAAAGACAAAGATCCTATGGGGAATGGTGCCACAGGGAAAGAGGTGTTACAATTGTGTCAGAAACGAAATGAAACAAACCAAAGTATCTGGAAAACATCATCCAAGAATGGCATTGGATGAAGAAAAACACCAAACATCCAATAATGGTTTTTGGATGGAAGGTAAACTCACCATATCTAAGAAGGCAACAGATGAGAATGAGACAAAATAATGTAATCCGAGAAGGCATCGGACACAAAGAAACCAGTCATCCAATAATGGCTTTGAACGAAAGGTACACTCACAATATCTGATAATGGCTTCAGATGAAAGTGAACAAGGTAAAGAAACCAGACATCCAATAATGGCCTTGAATGAACGGTATAACCACAGTATCTAATAACGGCTTTAGATGACTGTGAACAAGGACTCGATCTGGAAGAGCATCAGAAAGAGGAATCCATCCGAAAAAACATCAGATGGTAAAAGAACTCAGACATCCAATAATGGCTTTGAATGAAAGGTATAATCACAATATCTAATAATGGCTTTAGATGACTGTGAACAAAGACTCGATTTGGAAGAACATCAGAAAGAGAGACACATCCGGAAGAACATCAGATTGTAAAGAAACCAGACATCCAATAATGGCTTTGAATGAAAGGTATAATCACAATATCTAATAATGGCTTTAGGTGATTGTGAACAAAGATGACATTCAAGAATGGCATTGAATGCAAAGGAACCGATCATCAAATAGTGGCTTTGAATGAAAGGTGTAATCACGATATCTAATAATGGCTTTAGACAAAGTGAACAAAGATGACATTCAAGAATGGCATTGAATGCAAAGGAACCGATCATCCAATAATGGCTTTGAATGAACGGTATAACCACAGTATCTAATAATGGCTTTAGATGAATGTGGACAAAGTAGGGATCCAAGAAAGCATTGGACGCAAAGGAACCGATCATCCAATAATGGCTTTGAATGAAAGGTACAATCACAATATCTAATAGTGGCTTTAGATGAATGTGAACAAAGTAGGGATCCAAAAAAGCATTGGACGCAAAGAAACCAGTCATCCAATAATGGCTTTGAATGAAAGGTATAATCACAGTATCTAATAATGGCTTTAGATGACTATGAACAAGGTAAAGAAACCAGACATCCAATAATGGCTTTTGAACGAAAGGTATAATCACAGTATCTAATAATGGCTTTAGATGACTATGAGGTAAAAGGGTGAGATCCAAGAAGGCATTGGATGTAAAGGGACCAGTCATCCAATAATGGCTTTGAACGAAAAGTATAATCACAATATCTAATAATGGCTTTAGATGACTGTGAACAAAGACTACATTCAAGAATGGCGTTGAATGCAAAGAAAACCAGTCATCCAATAATAGCTTTGAATGAAAGGTATGACCCATAATATCTGAGAAGACATCAGACGCCAATGAGACAAAAGGTAAAATCCAAGAAGGCATTGGATGTAAAGAAAACCACAACGTCCAGGAAAGCAGTGAACGACTATGAACAAGAAAATACCCAAGAAAGTATTAGATAGAAAGAAGTCACAATGTCCAAGAAAGCATTGAACGAATATGAACAAGGAGATACCCAAGAAAGCATGGGATAACATGGATCACCGTATCCAAGAAAGCATTGGATAGACTCGACAATGTCTGTTTAGTAGGCACCAAGTGAGTTGGACTTAGATCACAAGATAGGACGTGGATAACAATACGACCTATGGAGGATGCAAATGAGTGCAAATGAGGATGACACTCTTGCTATGCATATGTATATGAATTATGCAGATGATATATGATCAAATGCAAATGTAAATGCAATGCAGACGTCGACGACACGACCCGACTCTTTGTGCAGAAGATAAGACTGGAAGACCGATTCCTTAATACAGATGTCATTGCCATTCTGCTTTGGAACTAAAGATGCTACTGCTGAACACAATCTCTGCCACACTGGTAAACTGTATCAAAATTCATGATCCTTGTAGGAAGGATGAAGAGCTGCTTGGGGATTCTTAAAGTAAATTGCCCCAGATTAGATGACTGTTGTAAATAAACTGATCACTGCTTTAACTTGTCTGATTCTGTAAATGACTGAATCACTGTGCACTTGGAAAGCTTGTCCCAGTCCGAGTCTTGAAAAATCTTCTGGATAAACCAATTCTGAGAGGGACTTGCACTAAACAAATCTTGAACTGATTCTCAATAGGATCTGGAAGGAACTTGCCCCTGATTGGATCACTGACCAAGTTTCTCAAATGTTTGAAAATTCCTTAAGCGGAAGCCAGATTGCAAACAAAAGTGTTCATACAAACATAGTAAATGCAATGTTCATGCAACTTTTGAAATCAAAATCATTTTTGGAAAGAGGTAAAACAATAGGGTCACTGGCCAGAACACGGGGGTTCAAGACGTTTAAAAGAAAAAAGCGTGATGCCAAAAAATGATCTGCAAAGATCTTTATGAGTCATTTTACGCAACCTCGTTGTAGTATGCTTTCAAAATAACCTTGCTTCAATTAGGACTTTTGAGGGTTATAACGTGGCCTGGTTCACGGTTTAAGAAACAAAGGATAAAGGCTCAAAGTTTATTTGTACCCACCCAATCTTCGTGATGATCTCCAGTCCTACACTCAGTTAACTCAGACTTTGCACTCAGTTTCCCATAGGTTAGGGATTGCATTGATGATAGTGATGATGGTTCAGAAGTTAAGGGACCTTTGAGGTGACAGTCACTACTTCCTTATAACTCTTGGTTGTTTTTTTTTTTGTTGAGGACTTTCATGGTCTCATTTTTATTAACCCTAACTTTTGCCTGAACTGTTTCTCGTGAACCTTACAGTCAGCGGGATGCCCCAGTTTTTTGTCTGCCTAAGTCTCCTTCACAGGTTTCGACTTAGCGGGCTTTTTCCTTTTTTGATTTTTATCTTTTTTGAAAGAAAGTGACTGCCTGGCTTAATGATCACGACGAACCATCATCGACTTTTGACTTGAAGGACATCTTCGACACTTGCTTGTTGCGTGCGAAGGAAAAATTGAGAATGCAACCTTTTTGTTGAAAGATGTCTTGCATGAAACTCTTGTATTTGAATGCACAATCCAGTTAACTGAGAACTAACCTGCCCCAGGTTAAAGATTGCGGTTTTTATTTGTAAAGAAAAGAAACTCCTACTTCAAGGCTCAAAGGGGTTGATGAGGGTTTATCTTCCTTATTTCTCCAGTGTTTAGGAATTGAAACAATGCCTTACATCCTCAGCAAAGTTTTGATTCGAAAGCATACCAACAGCAATTATGAGTATAATGTTTTCATCATCCTCCCTCCAATCTTTGCATAATCGGAAAGAAAGCGGAAAAGAAATAAAATATTTTTGTTTTTGTTTTTGTTTGTTTTTTTTTTGTTTTTTAGTTTTTGAAAAGGAAGGCATAAAGACGTAAATAGCAAACACAAATGAATTGAATCCAAAAGTTGCAATGCTCATTTTATTAATTATGAAAGTACAAACATGATTTGAAAGCAACAACTAATACAAGATAAGGAAAATGCAAACAATAAGAAATAAAAGTCTAGTGACTAATCAGGAACAAGAGTGAGTTGTCCTGTCTGAAACACTGAAGTCTGCTGAAGTCAGCTGAAGCTTCACTTAGCATGCTCTGGCAAAGGATTATCCTTGACATTCGGATTGGTGTCACGAAAGGAGAGAATACCAATTCTGACCAGCTCTTGTACTCTAGCCTTCAATGCAAAGCAATGTTCCAAGTCGTGGCCTGCGGCACCTTCATGGAATGCACAATGGAGATCAGATCTGAATCCACGTGGAAGTGGATCTGGAGGAGGAGGCAAAGGCCTTGTAGTAATCAAACCTTTTTGAACCAACCCAGGATAAAGTTCAGTGTATGTCATTGGGATAGGATCAAAATTATTCCTATTACGGTACTGGTTCTGTCCAACAGTCGGACGTTGAGGGGTTTGAGCTGGTCGTGGAGCAGCAACAACAGGAGTAACAGCAGCAATATCAGGGTGGTCAGCATACTGTGGTTGAGGACGAGGCCTTCTAGTTTCAAACATAACAGCATTGGTCTGATCTTCTCTCTTCTTCTGGAAGTTCCCATAGGATTTCTTCGCTCCATTAGAAAACTCAGCAGCCTTGGATACTTTACCATTTTTAAGTCCTTCCTCGAGTCTTTGACCAATAGTAACCAAATCAGTGAAGCTGGAGGAAACACTACCAATCATCTTCTCCCAGTAGAATGGAGACAAGGTGTCCATAAACAGTCTAGTTAATTCCTTCTCTGCCAAAGGAGGTTCAACTTGAGAAGCCAACTCTCTCCAGCACTGAGCATATTCCTTGAAAGACTCTTTATCCTTCTGAGACATGTTTTGAAGCTGACGACGATCAGGAGCCATGTCAAGGTTATACTTATATTGCTTCATGAAGGCATTAATAAGATCCTGGAAACAGTGAATGCTGTTCTGTTCAAGATTCATATACCATTTGAGAGAAGCTCCACTCAGACTATCTTGAAAACAGTGGATGAGCAACTTTTGATTCTTGGCATGAGCAACCATCTTTCGGGTATACATGGCCAAATGAGCTCTTGGGCAAGAATCACCTTTGTACTTCACAAAATCGATAGCCTTGAACTTAGCAGGCATAACAAGGTCAGAAACTAAACCCATGTTTTCTGCATCAATGTTGAAGAAATCAGTACCCTCTATGGCTTTAAGTCTCTTGTCTATAGTTTGAAAATGTTCACAGACAATCGAGGGTTCAACAAAATCTTCATGGTCTTCACCCTGAGCATCGGCAGCATTGTACTCATAAAGAGGGTTCTCAAATGGAGGTCGAATGGTCTGGGCAACAGCATGAACCACAGGTCTAGGCTCGGAGAAAACTGGAGCTTGAAACACTGGTCTGGAAGTCTGACCAATCATAGCAGTAAATGCAAGAGGTGGAGAATAGTCGGGAGGTAAACCAAACTCTGGCCAAGTTGAAGGTGGCACCTGAACAGGCTGAGGATCAGCATTTGAAACTTCCTGAATGACAATCCTTTGGGGTGGTTCTCCTCTGGCAATCAAGACTTGGAGCATTTCAGTGAGCTTTGCCATGCTTGACTTAAGGTCGTCGATCTCCATTCGCATCTCAGCATTATGTGCTTCTTGCTCTGCCATTATGCGTCTGTAGTTAGCTCTAGTCCGATATCTGTGTGGAGGAATCAACTTGACAACTCACAGGTAACACTGGAAGATAGAGACAGCTGGAAATGAGTTGTTGGACAAACGGACGCATGCAAAGATGCAAATGATATGCCATGCGATGCAATGGTTTCAAGGAACTCAACAATAGGTTGCAAACATTTCGGAAAGACTGAAAAAGTTTCATTTTATAATCCAGGATTTTTATTGATTTTGCAAATGAAAGAACAACTGAGTTCCTTGAAACCAAAGGGTTATTCATGAATGCATGAATGGATGCATAAACACAGGTATACACATATACACATATACAGGTAAACAAGCCAAGGCTTAGGTTTGAAGATCGCGAGCATGGAGCCATGGTCTACCCTTCCCAAGGTGTGTACTATGGTTTCAAATGTACCTGCCGAACGGGTTCTACAAAGTTCCCAGAGTCTACAATCCATCTTTCGGATATTATCGACTTCCCAAATTACTCGGTTAGTCAATAATATCCTCAAGAGAATCTCGTCCGAGTGTAGTATCGCGTGACACCTATTTGGAAATAGACTCCCGCATAGTCACCGCACTACATTCTAAAAGGCCAAGTGGGGTTAAAGGTACTACGGTCCTCAGTCTCACGGGTTCTTGGTCGAAATTAATATCGTTTTCACAAATGGACTCATTCAAACAACATTAATTTCAAAATAACCTAAACTGGGCGATGATTTTCTCAATTCAACTTTTCAGGAATCGACTCCGTCAAAGTATCCTTGACCATATCATCTCCTATCATAATTGCACTCAAGTCCGGGTGTAGGACTCCTCACCACTCAAGAACCCCTGCACACAGCAAAACCAGGCACAACAGATATAAACAAGCAAAATAATAAATAAGCAAGAAAAATAAGAATACTAAACAAGTTAGGCCTAACCCTCTAAGTTAAGATCCCCAGTGAAGTCGCCATTTCTGTCGCGGTGAGAATCGGATACCATAGCTATTATGTTAACTAGGATCACAAATCTTAAGGTTCACCACCGGTATTTATTTTATCCAAAGGAAAGGTTAAAGATCGAAAAAACCTAAGTTAAGAGAATCTAAGTTCGGGGGTTGGTTACGCCTAGGGAAGGTATTGGCATCCTAAACGTCTGTAGTACTCTACAGGAACCTCTTGTTAGTATTTATATTATCTATTACTTGCTTGCTAATGGTATGTGCTAAGGGAAAGACCTAGGGGTTAGTATCTAAGTATACACGCCAAGATATCCCATCTTGTGCCTACGTATCCTGACGGGAGTGGAATCAGAGTATTCGTAGTTCCCCTCAATACGGGGTAAAAGGGTGTAAAAGAAAAGATGGAAAAAGAAAAAGGTAGCTCGCTAGGATCCCGTGATCCTATGCCTATGTATTCTCAAGGTGAACTTGAGAAATCAGAGCGCCCGTAATTCCCCTCAAAGAGGGTGAGGAACTCTTGACTGTGGTCAAGGTTCCAGGGGGAGGTAGCGTCTATGGAAAAACACTACATAGAGTGCGGTGACTCTAAAGTTAAAGTTAAATTGAAATGGTAGAAAGTGCCCATGGTAGAACATATGTATAGAGTGCGGTGACTCCGATCCTAAAGTTAGGATAAATGAGAAGGACATAAAGTTTAGGCTAAGTTGTGACAGGGCAGTCAACGGGGGGAATGAAAAATGCAAATGAGATCAAAAATAAATAATAAAAAAAAATCATTAATTAAATGACATATTAAAGTGAGATCAACTAACAAAATATAAGATAAATAATTAATTAAATCTAATTAGCTAAGCAGATAATTAATCAATCTGTTAATCACTAAACTAAAACAAAATTAGTGTACTAGGGGGGACGCCCCATTCACAAGTCCTACCAGGTCTCATTATTTTATAATCACAAAATCCAAATCTCTTTTCTACAGCAACGAGACAAAACATTTACCAGTTCCACTATTTTGTACTAAGTTCAAAACATATGTCTAACCCAATTCCCTAAATATGATATCTAAACTTAATTAGAATAAACAATGATGGATAAGACAAAATATGGCCCTCCTCAAACTTTCCAGATCAATTTTCCAAAATTTCTCAACAACTTATATTATATAAAAGACATTGCATGGAATAGAAATGATGATGTAGAAACAAAGCAACGTGATATATCCTGAGATTCTGTCAAACAAACTCTCGCTTCTAATATCAATTAAAGCAATAATTTTAACACATCAGCATAACAATTCTCTCACTCTGATTTATCTTGTCAATAATATCAAAACAAATTCAGTGGCAATAATAGTAAAACCGAAACAAAAATCAACATCACGGCCATAGCGAATTGCACAAAACATACACGATATCTCAAAACTGTATTTTTACAAAAATAAACAAAATATTCACAATATTCTCAGCATCACGAGACCAATCTCAATTAGAAAAGCAGTGTAGGCAACCGAAAGTTAAATCATAATCGAAACAATAGATCAGGTCAACGAAGTCAGTTCAAATCGAATCATTATCAAAACGAACGAATAATCGTCAAGAGCCGATGTCAACAACAGTGCATCAGTTTCCTAAAAAACGTAGGTGCAGTAGAAACAATCACTTTAAAACAAACAAAATAAAAAGCTTAAACTTTACCACCTGATGCTGCCTAAATCCATGAGAAATGCAACCATTAAACCGAATCAGCAAAACCAAAGTCATTAACCACAGAAGCAAACCAAAACATATCGCACAAGCATAAGAAATAAAACAACAACAGCGGCAGTGTCGCATTAAAACAACAGCATAACACATATTAATAATATCGAAACTTCGGATCAAATCCGACTACGAAATGCGGTGAAAACCGAGTGATGCAGCAGAGTCATAGAATTGGATTGAAAAATACATAAGCACAATAAAATTCACATTTCTCAGCAGTCAACAATAGTAGGAAATAATGACTCATAAACATACATAACCAATGCATCAAAATCGGAATTGAATCAAATGCAAATTATACATAACAGACTTCAAAAGAGAGTTTGCTTTGAGTGTTACCAAGATCGCGATGTTACTGCTAGTTATGAGTAGCAAACGTTGTTGATGTTATCGTGGTGTTTCCAGTGACAAGCATGAACGATCCCAGATGGACACCTCGAAACGGAGCAGTGAGTTGTAATGATGTTGTTGCCAAAATTGTTTATCACGGACGGATCTACAGCTTACACTTTGACTATCGAGTGTTGTTGCGATTCGAAGTTGATGAGTTTGTTGCGGTATTGACGAATGTTGTTGCCGAAAAACACGAACGTCCGGGCTGAGTCGCAAATGAGTTGAGCCTCTTGCTATTGGTTGCGTGAAGCTCCTCTTTCTCAAATTGTGTTTATGGTGCTTGGTATGGATTGATGTGGACGTGTTTTTTTTAGTGTGAAGGATATGCGAGAATTTTTCTGTGATATTCTCTTTTGTGTAATGATCGTCCATCCCCCCTGTGATTGAATTTTCTTCTCATTTTATAGCCATCTGTGGAATCCAAATTCTACAATTTTTCCTTGATGAACAATGAATTTCTTCCCATTTTTAGTGTGAGCATGTTTGAACCTCTTTTGGAAAGGATTGATGAATTCCCTTTTTATTTTGATCAGGTTTGGAGCTGTTTTGGAAATAGTTTACGACTCCATGATCTTTGTGATTTTCTTGCCATAACCACGAGTACCGTCACGAAGGTTTGACTTTCATTCTAATTTGACAGGTTTCCAAAGATGCTATAACCTGGCCTGTAAATCCAAGTGTAGTAATTGAACAGCATACCGAGACATAATGCTTCAGAACTCGTGGATTGATATTTCGAGTGGTAACAGGAAACGAGGACAAAGAATTGGGAGCCCTGGTGGAGTTAAACACACATTGTCAATTTCAAGTTCAGCAATCGCTTGTCAACCGGGAGGGACGTGATATGTTACATAGCCCAAAAACTAGTTCCACCAAGTTACTTTTACTCGTCAGTAGGATATTCATTTATTGCAATATTCCACATCCATAACTGTAACATGGCAACTTGATCACGCAAGTGAGCCCTCACATGTCATTTTCATGATTAGCTTCCAGCATGGTTTTCATCGTAAAATTCCTTGTAAACAAAATTTTAATTCAATACTAATGGAGTTCATGCACTTTAATGTCTCAACTTGTTTTTCCACAAACTGTATGGCCAAAGGTTGCGCACAATCATGGCTAGGAAACAGAGAAATTGCTTAAGCAAAATAATTCATAGTGGAATGCGGCTGCTATATCATGTGAATTCCATTTTGTGTACTCAAGGCCATTGCATTAAACACTCCCTAATAAGACCTCAGCAACTTGTATGTTATCATAGCATTGCACATTTACTTGTGCCAACTTGGATGAAAAAAAACGATGCCCCAGAACTAACAATCTTCAAGTCCCTGACCGTTCAATGTGACTCTCACCATTAGTACGAATTTGTGTTTGTAAGGAAATTAACAATATACTCATGCTCATGAATCATCAATCCAACTTTCTCTCTTGAAATCTAAAGAACAAATTTATGATTCCACCTTAAAATCTTTTTTGGATCAAACTTAATTTTTGTTTATTGCACCATCAAAGAAAGATTATGATGATGACGAATTCGACACACAAACCATGAAGATATAACTTGCCACAAAATCATAACCAGTCCTCAAACGACCATGCTCGACATCAATAAACAGGAAGCCTTAATTCTTCTTGAAACACACTGAAACTTTCTGAGAAACTCTGAAGAAAATAACAAGTAGGAACCTTAGGAACATTTTGAACCAGAATTCAACGGTCACGTCTTGAAACTCTGAACTGTGAGAAAAGTACTATCTCCACTGGAAATTAAAATTCCTGCACAAACTTGTTAGTAATAAAGCATACAGATATGCGAAATGTTTCACAAAGAGGTGAAATCTTATGGTAAAAAATTAGGGTATGACAAACTGAACATCAAGTTATCCGGTGAAGAAACTACACAAACCGGATAACACGGTGGCAAGTTATCCGGTATGTGTCAACGAAAAAAATTGAACCAGAACTAGCTTACTTGAGTTATCCGGTTGTTAATATTTTGTTCTCCGGATGTAGCAAACGTGTGTTCTCCGGAAGTGTATTTTTTGTGATCCGGAAGTAGTCTCTGTGTGTTCTCCGGAAGCCAAATTTTGAGCGATTTTTTACCGTTTGTATCAAGACAAAATGAGAAAGAAAAATGAAAATTTTGAAAGAAATACTATTTATATGAGGGTATTTTCGTCAAAAAAATTTATGAGTAGGGGTATGGGGATAAATGTAGGGGTATGGGGTAAAATTTTCAGCTTTGTGTTGTGCTGATACTTTCCTTAGGTGTGTTAACTAGTCTTGGGCTTTCCAAGCCTGTAGCCCAAACATAACTACTACTTGCACCCTAACATTGTCCAACTCCACCCCCCTGTTTGAGTTTATTTTTCTTTTTCATTAGAATTTTATCCTTTTTTTCATTAGAATTTCTAACATCAATTTGTTGAATTTTTGTTGCATTCTTGATTAGAATTTTTGACATAAATTTTTAAAATTTTTGTTGCATTTTTTTATAGAATTGTAGCTTTAATTTGGTGAATTTTGTTACATTTTCTTAATTGATTTTGTATGTCTCATTTTGATTGATATCTTGTGTCATCTTTTATTCGTGATTTTATGCATATTGCTAACCCTTTTACCTTTTGATCTTACCAGATCAGAAATGGATCAGTAGCTAGCAACACGTCGTGGGCCCTTTTATTCGCCGGTGGTGGTGAAGAGAAGGGGTGTACCTGCAAGGTACTCCGATGCTAAAGTCAGAGACGGAGTAATCAGCGCAAGTACAGAGAAAAGATGTAAAGAATATAATCTCTGACCCTCTAGTGAAAGAGGGTATTTATAATGTGCCCTCGGCGCAGGGCCAACGGTTACTTTGCATTGGGTTGGATCGCAAGTCCCAATACGAGTAACTGCCAGGGCTTACGTGGCGTGGGGAAGATTAGCACGTGGTCTTCGCCCTGGATCAACTGCCCCGTGATCTTCAGAAGGGGGGCTGACCAGTTCTTCCGGAAGTGGGTAGCTGCCTGATGACGTGTCCCCGCATGGGGGGCACGTGGAGTCCGTAGGAGATACGTGGGAGAGCTCCCCGGGCGTGCAGATGGGCTGGACCTTAATTGGGCCCTCCTCGATGAGGACTTGGGTTGGGTCGTGCCCGACGGTGGGCCAGCCTTAGGCCCAATCTAGAACACCTTTGATTTTGAGGTATTAATTTGAAGCACCTTGGACTACTTTTTGGACATTGAACTAATGATGTAATAATCATAGTTTATCGCTTTATTCTCGCTTTAAAATTATAGCTTAGATACTATCCCCATGGTGGGTTCATATGCCTCCCCATTCCCATAGCATTGTAATAGTGTAGGACTTTATTTCTTTATCGCTTTATTCTTGTATGCTTTGTAGGTTAAAAAAAGGATAAAACAAAAATGATAGAAAACAATTTCAAAAACAAAGTCAAAAACATAGCTTGATCCAACATCAAGCTATTTTCAAACTAAGTAATTATAATTTCATCTTTCACCCCACCTCAGGGTTTCCACACTTTTTCATTACCCATAAGTCGATTGCTTAGGCATCGTCACCAACCTTCATCCAATTCATTCCACCTTTTAACCCAAAAGCAAGCCTGGTATGTTTTTCACCCGTAATTCAATTGCTTAGGCATCTCCATCCACCACCCTTTCACTGCAATCCACTCCACCTCATTCATTCATCTCCACTCATTCTTCAATAAAACTAAAGCCTTGGTCCTTGTACCAAGTGCCTTTTCAAAGCTCTTTTCTAAGAAATCTTGGAAGGGTTTAGGAGTGGTTAGACGAAGGTCTTGTCCTATCCTAGTGTTTGACATTACCTTTAGGGTTCACTAGTTAAACAATCGTCTTCCAAAGTAAAACACTTCTTAAATAAAATGAGAAATGTCTTCCCCGTATTGGACTAAAAAGGGAAGATTGAGTGCAAACTTTTTATTCTCCGAGTATTAGGATACTCACTTTAGAGTGTGTGGTCCTGATATTTGTCTTTCAATACGAAGACGTGGTTATACTCGCCACACATCTTTCAAAGCAAACCTTTTTGAGTTATAAGGAATTGAGTACTTCCTGTAGAGGTTCGTATCCAAGGAATTATCTCCACCCTAAAATCAATGCCACCAATCAAACGTGGCACCTTGCTTTTAGGGCATCACTTCCAAAAAACCTTTTCAAAAAGGACATGTTACTTCCATTCTACCGCAATACAAACAACGTTTAAGCCTCTCATGCGCGAGCATACAAGCTACATTTAACTGCTAGAATGCGATCCAAGCGCATCTGTGTAGCGAGCGATTTTGGACGCGGTTCTTAAGCGCTGGTCGCTCTCTGCGGTTGAGCTTAAACTACAGGTCGATTCATTTTTTATCCTATTGTGAGCTGACTAAGGAAGGGAAATAGATGTCTCCAATTAACCCTGCTTGCATACTGAATTTAAACAGCGGTCTGTTAGGTTACGGATGCTATCAATGTGGGGGGCCTTTGTACTGGTTATTTGTATTTTCGCCAATACGGTTTTCTTTCTTTTTATCTTGGCAGAAGGTTTCTGGTGGGGAACAAGGATTAGGATGTTAGGACTGATGCTTTTGAATTACTGCTTTTGATTGATGGAGATATGGGATTTGGGTTTTTTGTTGATTGTGCTCGCTAAGATCTTTTCTTTCGATCTTATGCCTACGTATTCCCGTTTACCGAAACAGGGAAATCAGAGCGTTCGTAGTTCCTCCTAGTCTATGGGAGGAAATGGGTGTTTTTGGTGTCTTGTTCAAAGCCCAAGACGTGAAGCAAAAGGTGATTTATATCTTGTTCAAAGCCCAAGATGTGAAGCTGAAAAGTCTATTTGTGTCTTGTTCAAAGCCCAAGACGTGAAGCTGAAGGACCTCGACTTTAGAGAGAATTTGTCATCTCTAAAGAAGGGTTTGTCTGTCACAACTGTTGGGTGACTGGTTATCAAGGAGAATTACTTTAACCGGGATATGCGAATCCGGCAATGCCATAATTTCCTTTATAGGGGATTTTTAACCTAAAGGAGAAGACTTTAACTCAGTGTAGAGCAATACTATCTTTCCTTAGGAATTTATCATGCTAAAAGAGGGACAGTGGCATGAATGTAGATGATCCAGAGGCTTGCCGCTTACAGCGATTAGATGAAGGGGAAAGAGTGGTTGATGTTTGTGTACTGTGAACGAGGCACAGCTTTGATGCTAAAAGGTTGATTGGATCAACCAGTGGTTTTCTTATACAAAGCCTAAGAGGAGGCTAAAATGTGTCTCGTACAAAGCCCGAGAGAGAGGCTAAAAGGTTTTGACTCGACGATGGAGTCTTTTGGTATCTCGTATAAAGCCCGAGATGGAGGCTATTTGACTCAACAAGAGAGTTTATTGTATCTCGTACAAAGCCCGAGATGGAGGCTGTTGTTTGTTTGGCTCAATAAGAACCTTTTTGTATCTCGTATAAAGCCCGAGATGGAGGCGAAAGGGGTGATTGACTCAACGAGGGAGTCTCTTATGTGTCTCGTACAAAGCCCAAGAGAGAGGCTAAACGTTGTTTGACTCCGCTGGGGAGAATCATTGTACAAAGCCCAAGAGGAGGCTATGGTGACTGTTTTAGTTGAGTGACAGGTCCAGTATACTGATTTTGAAAGAGAAAATCAGTTCTTATATGAGCAACACTGTACTCATGGATTTGATTCAAGGATCCGGGTTACTCCTGTTCTTTAAGGAAGCGGGAAATCCGAAGGGTATTGAGACTGTCCGAGTCTACGGTTTTCCTTCCTATTTGACGAAGGGGTCACTTGAGAATGTCTTTGAAACTCAAGGAAGTTAGACTGTCCAAGTCTAGAGTTTCATCTTTTGTACTATGCTTTGAGAAACAGTAGTAGACTCTTTGAAAGGATTGTTCTTTGAGGATGACTAGGTTCTGTTCCTATACCTCTAGGAGGTCGTCGGGACAATTTGTACGAAGCCCAAGAGGAGGCTGGAAGCTTTTAAGAAGCCGACGGGTCCTTGTACTAAGCCCAAGAGGAGGCTATCATTCCCGGAGGAAGAGATCATTATACGAAGCCTAAGAGGAGGCTGTGAATACTTCTAATAAGCCAACGGGTCCTTGTACGAAGCCCAAGAGGAGGCGGGGTTGCTTTTAGGAAGCCTGTGGGTCCTTGTACGATGCCCAAGAGGAGGCCGATGCTTTTAAGAAGCCCGTGGGTCCCCAAACCCCGAGAAATTCAAGGCAAGCTATTCACAAGGAATAGATCAAGTCAGGAAAGTTCGAGAATTTGGAAGAAACTCAAAGATGCCATTCACGGAGAATACATTCATCTCTGGGAGTAGAGTTTCTTGACAATTCCTAATGAGGACAGCCGAAGAGAAGACTGTATCTGGTGATCCTATTTGGGGATCTAGGTGTCTATTTCTATGAATAAATGAAACGGCATCACCTAGTTCTAGACGTAGTTGCCGGGGAAACTCGAAATATCTATACTATTATTACACAGTTGATATGAGTTTATGAAAGGAGACTTACAGCGAAACAGCCCCACAGTACAGTTATATATATATATGAGTTTATGAAAGGAGACTTACAGTGAAACAGCCCCACAATACAGTTATATACATATGAAAGCGGTAAATGAAAGCGGGTAAACACTTAGTCGGTTGTAGAGCTTCCATGCTGTTTGGTTAGTTGTTCAACAAAGAAAGATTAAAAACAACAGTATATTCAAAATCAAAGGAGAAAGTGCTTTGAAATAAAAAGATTTGGGGCTTACAACTCAAGGAGAGGCCCAGGGTTTTATCAGTGAGCGCTCTGTTGCGTTTGTACAGAGGGACTTATACAAGTGACTGTGGCCCAAAAAAGTTTTCTGTACAAAGGGATGGGTCTTACACTCTCTCAAGAGGCCCAAAAAGTTTAAAGAAAAAGAGTGGGGCTTATAACACGAGGGTATGCCTAGTTGGTTAATTTTAAACTAGCGACGATCGCGTCGTTTATTTGAAAATGTACAGAGGGACTTATACAACGAATGAGGCCCAAAAAGTTTTCTGTACACGAGGGGTTGGGTCTTACACTCTAATAGAGGCCCAAAAAGTTTAAAGAAAAGAAATGGGGCTTACAACACGAGGGGAGGCCCAAGGTCTTTATTTTCAAGATGAATATTCACTTTTAAAATGCTTAAAAACAATTAAAAATGAATTTATTCACAAAAATACCAACTATATTAAATAAATAATATAAATTTGATTTTTTTGTAGAATAAAATATTTTACTATTTTTGTGATTTTTCAGAAAAAGAACCAATAAAAAATAATCAAAATTGAAGGAGTTATTAATTTTCCAAATCATTATAAAATAAAATGAGAAAATATAAAAAAGAGGGGTTGGGTCTTACACTCTATTAGAGGCCCAAAGTGTATTTTTGTACAAAAGATGGGGCTTACAACTCAGGGAGAGGCCCAAAATATTTTCAGTTTGAAAATGGCGATCGCGCCGAGATTTTTAACGTATCGGGACTTATACAATAGCTGAGGCCCAAAAATGTTTCGTTAAAAAGGGATTGGGTCTTACACTCTAATAGAGGCCCAAGTGTTTAAAAATGAAAAGAAATGAGACTTACAACTCAAAGAGAAGCCCAGTTGATTTTCGTTTGAAAATGGCGATCGCGCCGATGTTTTCTTTTAACGCAGAGGGACTTATACAATAAGTGAGGCCCAAAATTGTTTTGGTTAAAAGGGGATTGGGTCTTACACTCTAATAGAGGCCCAAGTGTTTGAAAAAGATTTGTTAGGGTGAAAATCAAAGAAAACCCCAATTTCATTTTTTTAGGCATTTTTTCAAGAAAAATTAAGTAAAAAAATGATAAAAATATCAAATAAAATCATTAAATAATGATTAAAGTTTATGAAAAAAAATATTTTATCCACATAAATATTTAAAATCATTTTGGTTTTAAAAAATCAAGAAAAAAAAAAAAAGAAATCATTTTAAAAGCATTTAAAATAATTTAAAACATTATTTTTAAATATATTAAAAATAATACTTTTTTTGTGATTTTTTGTGGATTAAAATATTATGGGGTATGAATTGGAAAATGATGATTTTTTGCTATGTAAAAAAAATTGGTTGAGTTTTGAAAATAAAAAGTAAGAAAAAGAGGAAAGATATCAAAATATCATCTCCAACATTTCTTTTGGGGTAAAAACGAGTACCGAAACTTTAATTTTCAACACGTTTTTTATCAAATTTCAAACACTCATAACTCTCAATTTTTATCGGAATCAAAATTCGGAAATACCTATCTTGACCGATTTTTCGCAAGGAATCCGATGCTACCGCACATACACACTGAAACTCGACGTACAAAACACGCAAATCGAAAAACCAGAACTGCGCGTAATTGAAAACATCGTTTCGCGCCAAACTTCCGACGCGCGTAACTCTCTCGGTTTTTAATGGAATTAAGATCCGAAAGAGTCTATCTTGACCGATTTTTCGCAAGGAATCTAATGGTATCGGACATGCATGCTGAAACTCAACGTAAAAAACGCAGCAGCAAAAAAACCAGAACTGCGCGTTAGTTGAAAACATCGTTTCGCGCCAAACTTCCGACGCGCGTAACTCTCTCGAATTTTAACCGAATCAAGATCCGCAAGAGTCTATCTTGACCGATTTTTCGCAAGGAATCCAATGGTATCACTCACGCACACGGAAACTCAACACACAAAATGCAGAAATTAAAAAACCAAAACTGCACGTTGTTTTCGACGCCGTTTCGCGTCAAATTTCCAACGCGCGTAACTCTCTCAATTTTCATCGGAATTGAAATCCGTAAAAACCTATCTTGACCGATTTTTCGCAAGGAATCCAATGGTATTATTCACGCACACTAAAACTTAATGTACATAACACATCAATACAAAAAAATCAGAACTGGATATGATTTTAAAACAACCAAAATTCCACATATAAACATGTTAAAATCAGTGGGAGGATCACAACATACACATTATGGACTACATTTTTGCCTCAATAATTGTTCAATATGATGCATGTATGTGGACAACAAAGGAAAGCATGATTCAAAGAATTCAAGTTGTGGATTTTACCTCTTTTTTGGAGATTTTGGGCAACCTACCAAGTGCTTTGTTCCAGAAATGATTTGATACTTTGGACAATCTCAAATGACCTCTTATAAGCTTTTAGGATGGTTGAAATCGGCTGGAAACCTCTGGAGCAAGTTTGTGCACTTTCTCGCAAAATGGTCAAAAGTGGCCAAAATGCCAACTCTCTCAAATGGTGTTCCAGATGTGTGGCACCATTTGGGACAGTTCAAGGATGATATTTAGAGTGTGTTTGAGGTTTTATCTGGTTTGGAAAGTGACTGAATCAAGACATGGCTTGAAAAATGCAAAAAAGTGTCATTTTGAGGTTTTGAGAGGTGACTTTGTGATGTTGTGATTACAGGTCACTTTTGATGGTTTGCACAGCTTACATATGATATATATGAGGTGTGTGTGTGATTAGTTTGAGTGGAATTTCTCTCTAGCTCAAAAACTCAGAATTTCCTTACTAAAGAAGGCATTTTGGAGTGAAAGAGAGAATTTGAGGAAAGCATCTGTTTGATGGCTTTGGTGTACTCAAACTGAACACAAATGAGCTCTATTTATAGTGGAGCAAGTTTATTTTGGGATCCACAGTGAATGGCAACTGCAACAGGTGTTTGTTCCATGTTGGCCAATGGAAATGCAAGTCTCCTCTAGCCATTGACTAGAGGTTAGGGCACAGGGTTGTGGTTCCCTTGGTCTTGGATAAGTCTTGACTGATTTCAGATGAGAATGGCTCAGTCCATGCCACCTCTAAGCATCCATTAAATGCTCCAAACCAAAATTGGAGTTTTGTCCTTCTTTTAGGGATTTCTAGGTTTTGGCATGCTTTTTTTGGTTCCTTGGACTTGGAAGGTTCATGGATCAGATCATCCCACTTGGATTTGATCCTTAGATGTGTCTAAACTGATGACAAGGCTTGAAAATTCGTGTGGCACAAAAAATGTGCAAATCTGCCCTGAAAAAATCAGCTTCAGCAAGGCCTTTTGTAAGATCCATAACTCCCTGCTCGAGTATGCTACATGGACGTTCTAGGACTTTCCGGAAAGCTTAGATGACGTACTTCAACTTTGATGTTTGACATTAGACCTGGTTCAACTTGGATCATGGAGAAAAATAGCCTTGAAGTTGGGACATTGTGCTGAAATTACAAGGCATATTTTTGGCTAAGTGCTGAAAAATGTCAATTTTAGGGTTTTAGCCATTTTGATCCAACCATAACTCAAAATCCATGATGAATTGGGATGAAGTGTAGTTGACACTTTTGTAGAGGGCCATGAGGGCTACAAATCCATCTTTGGATGGGGAAAAATGGCTTTGTGGTTTAGGAGTTATGATCCTCCAAAGTTGGTACCCTTGCCACTTTTTTTCATAACTTAGAAAATTTTCTAAGTTTTTATGGTTACCCCTTTTACAAGTTATCCCACTTTCTTTGATTTTTCTTGATGAATGATGATTCCAATCACACATTAACATCATTTTAGGGTTAAAAAACCATTTTTATGAAAAATCTCAAAAAGTCAAAGTTTGACTTTTGTGCACAGTTGACTTTTTATCAGATGAATTCCAAACTGTGCGATCCTTTAGGAAATCATGTCCTTGACCTAAATCAAACTTGATGGACATGTTCCATGGGTGTTATAGGGTGTATTGAATCATGTCCTAGGGTTTGGGATGATGTCCTGGTCAAAAGTCAAAGCTACAGTTGACTTTTCTCGCGAAACCCTAACTGTGGTTCAGATGAAATTGAAACTTGTTGCTCAAGCTTCTTGGATCAATCCATTGTTGCAAATGGATCAATGTGGTGTGTTAGGGATCCTCAAATCCTCTCTTGAGGTCTTGGCTCGTGTTTTGTCCCAAAAGTCAACTTAGGGGTGAATTAGGTCAAGAAACCCTAATTCCTGATTTTTGATGTATGCATTCCTTGAGGCTAAATTGACTTGATGATGGGGTTTATGATGTTACATGGAGCATTTTAGGTTATGCTTTGAAGCATTGGCTCATGCCCAGAGGAAAATTTCCATCTGGAGGCCCTAGTCGACCAAACCCTAATTTGGTGACACTGACGATCCTGAGGCTTGATCCACCTAGAAGGGAGCAGCCTTGTGCTTAATCCTTAAAGTGGGAGTCCTCTTGATCCATTGTGGATGTTTGAGAGGCTAGACAAGTTGAAGATCATGTCATTCCTTGATTGATCCTTTGTCTAAGAGCTCTGCGAGGGCTTGAAACCCTAAATCCTGTTTGTAGTGAATGCTCACCCATCTTTGGGGAGACTGATGAGGTATGATGGTCCATCCATATTGTGCTGATGATTTACACAATGATGGGAAATCTTAGTGGTCAAAATTTGGGGTATGACAGATGCCCCTATTTAATCTTCTTGGACCCGAAGGTGTGAATGACGAAGGTATTCGGGCATTCGGGGTGCAAGAGGATTAAATATCGGAATACCCGAAATTTTGATGGTGGTTATGAATGGTAGCTTACGCATTCATCTTCTTTAGCTAAGCGAAGATGCTTAGAAAAGGTAAACTTCCCCTCGATCCTGGTCTTCAGCCAAGGAGCTGGTCTCAGTTTTCTTTTGAAATAAACTTCCCCTCGATCCTGGTTTCCTACCAAGGAACTGGTCTTAGTTTCTTTTGTAAACTTCCCCTCGATCCTGGTTTCCTACCAAGGAACTGGTCTCGGTTTCTGATATAAACTTCCCCTCGATCCTGGTTTCCTACCAAGGAACTGGTCTTAGTTTCTTTTGTAAACTTCCCCTCGATCCTGGTTTCCTACCAAGGAACTGGTCTCGGTTTCTGATTTAAACTTCCCCTCGATCCCGGTTTCCTACCAAGGAACTGGTCTCAGTTTCTAAAGTAAACTTCCCCTCGATCCTGGTTTCCTACCAAGGAACTGGTCTCAGTTTCTTTTGTCAATAAACTTTCTTGACAAGGAACGCTGTTAGTAGCGGTTTTCCTTCAAACTTCTCGCCGAATTTTCCTGGAGAGATGCCATTTGACAGAAAAAGTTTTGATGTCAGACTTGCTGGGGAACCCATTCGTCTGAATTGTAGAGGTACACAAACTTCTTTGTTGGAGACGCCATTTGTCGACTCTATTGGGGAAAACGAGTCTCTTGAGAGACTGCTTTTGCTTGGTATTACATCATACTTTTCTCGGGATCTTCCCGGAGAAATGCCATATGATGTGATCCAATTTTGAGGTGGTGATGACCTTTTCATCAGTAATCTTTTCGGAGTGAAACTGGTGTGCCGCCGAATCTCTGATTAAGAGGCTTTCTCTGGGGATTTTCCTTAATCCGGGAAAGCAAGGATATCATCTTCAATGGCGAAGAGTGATATTTGTTGAAAGTTTATTTTGTTTCTCAGAGGTTCAAGTTATTAAAGTGGTCAAGGACCGTCTCTAATCCAGAGATAAACGGGAGAGAGATTGTCCAGACGCAACACTTCCTGATGAGGAAAAGGCTGACAACTCGATCGAGAGGACTTTTATCACTAGGGGATAAGACCGACTAGAGTGATAGTGATGCAATATGAATGTGAATGCAAATCAATAGTGCATGATGTATATATGTATATGCGGACAAAACTGACGCGACATACAAACTAAAAGATGAACATGACTGGATACTCGGCCATCGCGGGGCGAAGAAATACCGTTGGTTCAAAATAGCAATTCCACCTTGCTTAGGAAAGATAGTCCCTGTTGGGAGCTATGTTGGTCGGGCTTAGGAGATGAGAACTCGGCCGAAGATGTCAGATGGATTAGTCGCATCTGACACTATTGATCCTTCAATCAGGCGCACTGGCGTAGAAGGAGTACTTTGATTCTGCACTTTGAAGTTCGCTTACTTCTGGAGAAGCGGTTGATGTTCCTTTGATGTTCAACAGTCAAAAGAAATTGCCGTCTTTATTTTAAAAGCAGAAAAAGTTTTAACAAGTAAATTCATTTTGTTTTATTTCAAGAATCATTAATCATATTAAAATGTCGTTCTGTAAAGCTAAAACAAATAAGAATTACAAACAAAAGCACAAAGGCTCAAATTTTATTGATAGGATGGAGATCAGCCAAACGCGTGATTCCAAAGAGTATATACAAAGTTAGAAAATGGTAATTTACAGGGAAAAGGGCTACGTTGAAACATAACGACCATTAGCCTTCTACCAACTTTGAATTCGGGGCATCCTGAGCTTCTGTCGAAGATGACCTTGACTGGAGTTTTCCTTCGATGGACGATGTAACTGCTGCTGCTGCTGTGGGACTTGCCTCTGTTGAACATAGTTACTTGCCATTATCCCTAATTTTTGCCTGGATTGTACTATGAGATTTCTAATCCACCGGGATGATTTTTTCATGTCTCTAATTTTTGCCTGGACCGCCCTTTCGGGTTTTCAATCCACCGAGACGTTTTTTTTTTAGGCGAAGTATTTCTTGACTACGTCAACATTCGTGGGGTAGGCAAATTCCTCTCCGTCCATGGTTGCAAGTCTCAAGGCACCGCCTGAGAAAGCTTTCGTGACCACATAGGGGCCATCGTAATTTGGGGTCCATTTACCCCGAAAATCAGTGAGAAATGATTGTATCTTCTTGAGTACGAGGTCTCCTTTTCTGAAGACACGAGGTTGGACCTTTTTTTCAAACGCCCTCTTCATTCTCTGTTGATACAACTGACCGTGGCATAGTGCCGTTATTCTCTTTTCTTCGATCAGATTCAGTTCATCGTGTCGGTTTTGACACCATTCAGCTTCGGTGAGCTTAGCTTCCATCAGTACTCGGATTGATGAGATATCTACTTCGATGGGGAGCACTGCTTCCATGCCATATACTAGAGAGAAAGGGGTTGCCCTTGTTGAAGTGCGGACAGATGTGCGATAACCGTGAAGAGCAAAGGGTAGCATGTCGTGCCAGGCTTTGTAGGTTACAACCATCTTTTGAACGATCTTCTTGATGTTCTTGTTAGCCGCTTCTACCGCTCCGTTCATCTTGGGTCGGTAGGGAGATGAGTTATGGTGTTCGATCTTGAACTCAGCGCACAACTCTTTCATCATCTTATTGTTCAAGTTAGATCCATTATCAGTAATGATCTCGTTGGAACACCATAACGGCAGATGATATTGTTTTTGATAAATCGGACCACCACTTGTCGGGTTACATTAGCATACGATGCTGCTTCGACCCACTTGGTGAAGTAGTCAATGGCTACAAGGATGAACCGATGTCCGTTTGAAGCCTTGGGCTCAATCATGCCAATCATGTCGATTCCCCATATCGAGAAAGGCCATGGGGAAGAGAGAACTTTGAGATGTGATGGCGGTACATGAATTTTGTCGGAGTATATCTGACACTTGTGATACCTCCTCATGTACTTGTAGCAGTAGGATTCCATGGTCAACTAGTAATACCCTGCTCTAAGAATTTTTCTCGTCATTGTGTGTCCGTTGGCATGAGTGCCAAAGGATCCTTCATGAATTTCTTTCATAAGCATGTCTGCTTCTGGCCTGTCTACGCATCGGAGCAAGACCATGTCAAAATTTCTCTTATTGAGAGTGTCACTGCTCAGGAAGAAGTTTCTAGCCAATCTTCTGAGGGTCTTTCTATTTTTCCTGGATGCCCCAGGTGGGTACTCTTGTTTCTGAAGGAAGCATTTGATATCGTGATACCAAGGTTGGTCGTCTATGACTGCTTCGATCGTGAAGACGTAGGCGGGCAGTTCAAGGCGCATTATGTCGATCTTAGGTAGGTCAGTCTAATGACCTACACTAATCATGGAAGAGAGAGTGGCTAAGTCATCAGCCATGTGATTCTCATTATGAGGGACGTGATGAAACTCGACTCTGTTGAAGAAGAGTAACAACCTTCTTGCATAATCCTTGTAAGGAATCAATCCTGATTGGTATGTGTTCCAATCTCCTTTTATCTGATTAATGACCAAAGCTGAATCGCCGTATACGTCCAAGTTTTTTATCCTTAAATCAATTGCTTCTTCGAGACCCATAATACAAGCTTCGTATTCGGCCTCGTTGTTCGTACACTTGAACGTAAGTCGAGCGGTGAAAGGAATGTGGGTACCCTGAGGGGTAACAATGATTGCTCTAATTCCGTTTCCATAATGATTAACTGCTCCGTCAAAGATAAGTCCCCATCGGGAACCTGGTTCTGGCCCTTCACTGGGTAACGGTTCATCGCAATCTTTCATCTTTAGATACATGACATCTTCGTCTGGGAAGTCAAACCCGATTGATTCCTGATAGTCAATCGGTTGGTGAGCCAAATGATCGGCTAAAATACTTTCTTTAACTGCTTTTTGAGCGTGGTACTCTATGTCATATTCTGATAACAGCATCTGCCAACGGGCAATCCTTCCCGTAAGAGCAGGTTTTTCGAAAACGTACTTGATTGGATCCATTTCGGAGACCAACCAAGTAGTATGAAGAATCATGTACTGGCGTAGACGTTTGACTGCCCAAGCCAAAGCACAGCAAGTTTTCTCGAGCATCGTGTACCGAGTTTCGCAGTCGGTGAATTTCTTGCTTAGATAGTAAATGGCAGACTCTTTCCGTTTAGTTTTGTCTTGTTGGCCAAGTACACATCCCATTGAGTCCTCCTGAACTGTGAGGTAAATGATCAGTGGTCTTCCTTCCACTGGAGGTGATAGAATCAGAGGATTCAACAGATATTCCTTAATACTGTTGAAGGCAGTTTGACAGTCCTCTGTCCAAATGCAGTCCTGATTCTTTTTGAGTAACTTGAAAATCGGCGCACATGTTGCGGTCATGAGGAATATGTATCTGGAGATGTAGTTCAAACGTCCCAAGAATCCTCTGACTTGTTTTTCAGTTTTCGAAGAAGGCATTTCTTGAATGGCCTTGACCTTGTCAGGATCAACCTCAATTCCTTTCTGGCTGACGATGAACCCTAGTAGTTTCCCTGAACGGACACCGAAGGTGCACTTGTTAGGATTCAAGCGGAGCTTGAATTTTCTTAGACGTTCGAACAATTTTGACAGATGTTCAACGTGCTCACTCTCTGTTTTTGATTTTGCAATCATATCATCGACATATACCTCGATTTCCTTGTGTATCATGTCATGAAAGAGAGTAGTCATGGCCCTTTGATAGGTTGCCCCAGCATTCTTCAAATCAAACGGAATTTCCTTATAACAAAAGGTACCCCATGGGGTAATGAACGAAGTTTTCTCCATGTCTTTCGGCGCCATTTTGATTTGATTATAGCCCGAGAATCCATCCATGAAGGAGAAAACTTTGAACTTTGCTGTACTGTCTACCAGCATGTCAATGTGTGGTAAAGGAAAGTCGTCCTTTGGACTTGCCTTGTTTAGATCCCTGTAATCGACACACATTCTGACCTTTCCGTCCTTTTTGGGAACGGGTACGATGTTGGCTAACCATTGAGGATATTCTGATGTGGCGAGGAAACCTGCGTCAATCTATTTATGTACCTCCTCTTTGATTTTGATGGCCATGTCCGGGTGAGTGCGTCTCAACCTTTGCTTTATTGGCGGACATTCCGATCTTAATGGTAAGTGATGTTCCACGATGCTGGTATCCAACCCTGGCATATCCTGATAGGACCAAGCGAATACATCGAGGAATTCTTTGAGAAGCTTTATCAAGCCCTCTCTGGCAGTTGGACTGAGCAGTGCCCCAATCCTGGTTTCTTTTCTCTCTTGTTCTGAACCCAAGTTTACCATTTCCAACGGTTCTTTGTGAGGTTTAATGGAACTTTCCTCTTATCTGAGTAATCGGGAGATCTCTTCTGGAATTTCGTTGTCATCTTCTTCTTCAGCCCCAAATACCGGGAACTCAAAGTTGGGAGAAGGCATCGGATCGTATGTTTCAACTGGGTTTAAAACAAGCAATCTGCATGACGTGATGATTCGTGTTTAGAAGAGATAGAGAAAAATGCAAGAGTGTGTGCAGTGTTTTATTTTACTGCTTGTTTTTATTTTTGAATTGTTTTTTAGGATTACCATTTTCTGAAAAAGCAAAAACAGAAAACAGCAAATAATGCGGAAATTACAGAACGACGTTATTTTATTAATGAACAAGTCGAATCTTGAAACTATAGCCCTATAAAACAAGACTCTGTCGCTTCGGGCAAAGTGAAGAGGGAAATTTTACAGAAAGCGAGCCCTATCAAAACATTCATTTCACCTGGGCAGGGTAAAAGGTTAAAAGACGGCAATTACTTTCACTGATGAACGACCTTCGGAACCTCGACGGCAACCCATTGGCGGCGAACTCCTCGGTGAATCACAAAGTCTGGCACCTTCCTTGATTTGTCTTCAGAAATAACGCTGATTTCTGGTGGAGCAGGATCATTGGAATCTGTCTCCCAAGCAGAGTTGTCGTAGGAGGATTCCTCAGTTGCATTTTGCAGAGTAGTTGTGCTCTCAGCTGTATTTCCCCATCCAGTTGGCTGGATATCTTCGAGCCTGATACGAGAGCTTTTGGGAGCGGTGTACTTGACCATATAGTCGTTTTTTCCACTCAGTTCTCCCAGGGTGTCCCACACTTCTTTGGAACTGGAGGAGTCATCTTTCTCGATGACGTTGACCTCGGGAAAAGCATAGTTGATGAATTCAAGTCCTGCAAACGTTGCGAATTCATCTTCATGTTGAGTAGTTTCTGAATAACCTGAGTGTTGATCCCATGACATAGTGGGGACACAGGGATTCTGTTCAATGAGACTCAGCTGATTTTCATTACTCGGCTGACTCTCTTGCCCCAAATCTCCTGGATAATGTTGCCACATTGGTAGACCATCCATTGGGCCATATTAATTGTGGTCAAAGTTGTCTTTCATCGGAGTGTCTTCCTTTAATGAATTCGGCGGAGCACGACATCCTTCCGGATCACAATCTCCATATATCATTTCGACATCTGACCTTGGTATAAATCTCGGACTTTCTGTAGGAAAGCAAAAAGGCATAGGCACCTCTTCCTGAGATATATAACCGTCCTTGTTAAGGTAGGACTTCCATTCTTCATCTGTGTCAGAGGGATCTTCCTCATTGATAGCATGTACTGCTTGAGACACTGGGTGAAGGAAACCTCGACTGTGGAAGAAGTTTTGAAGGGGATGAAGACTTTCATCGTTGGAAGCGGTCTGGGTACAGGTTGTAGAAAAACCAAGACCCTTCTTTGTTGTATTGTCAATAGGAATGACAAGTTGTCCCCATCCGTTTGTATCGGTACTCTCGACCGCTTTAATGGCATCATTGTATGAGGAAATCGAAGTTCCTTCTTTGAACTGATTGTCCTTGCTCACCGATAGTGCTTGGAACTGCATTCCAATAACCTCCCTCGGGTTCTATACCAGTAGATGATGATAAGTTGCTTACAAGCAAGGCTTGTTCTCCACAGACTGTGACAAGTTGATCGTTCTGAACGAACTTTAGCTTTTGGTGGAGGGTTGAAGTAACCGCTCCAGCCTGATGTATCCAAGGTCTTCCTAATAAACAACTGTATGTTACCCGGATATCCATGACCTGGAAAGTGACTTGAAAAGTGTGAGGACCGATAGTTATGGGAAGATCAACTTCGCCGATAACCGTTTTTCTGGATCCGTCGAACGCTTTGACGACGACCTCGCTGGTTCTCACCGGAGGGCCTTTGAATGATAATTGCATCAAAGTGGACTTCGGCATAACATTCAGGGCTGGCCCTGTGTCTACCAGTACGCTGGCTAAAGCATCGTCCTGGCAGATAACTGTGATATTGAGCGCCATGTTATGGAGACGACCCTCTTCAGGTAATTCCTCATCACTAAATCCCAAATTGTTGCAGGAAGTGATGTTAGAGACAATGTTATCGAACTGTCTGATGGTTACATCCTGTTCCACAAAGGCTTGCTCTAAGTAACAGTGATAATACCGAGATCTTTGAAGGAGTCTGTAACAGTTGATCAACAATGTTGTATTCACTCCTTTGGATGAGCTTCAGCATCTCATCATCATTTTTCGAAAGGTCGGGATTACTGGATTGACCGACTAGTGGATCAGGAGTTTCCGTCTGAAGTTCCTTTTCCTTGTTAGGTTCCCCAACCCCTCGGTTGAAGATTCTACCGCTCCGTGTTACACGACTGATGTCTGCAATATTCACGACGGAGGGTAATGGAGTTTCCTTTCCATTTTCAACTGTCGTTGCACCGTATTTGTAAGGGATAGCCTTAGTTGATTCATACGGTGTTGGTCCCGGCAGATAGATGACTATGGGAACCTTCTGATTCTTCCGACCATCGTAAGTAATCTCGATCCGTTCCCGGTTGGGAACTTTAGATTCGTCAAGTAGAGGGATGATGGCAAAAACATCCCTTGTCTGGTGACGACCAGAGATGGTGACAACATCCTCAACTTGATCGGCAAGGTAGTTTGGCGTCCAGTTGATGGGTCCAGAACCCGGATATGGACGAATTTCTCCACGATCCACCTGACCCTGAAGAGCTGCTCTCACAAGGTAACACCCTTGGTTACTTTCCGAACAGATGCTACAACGGTCGTAATTGTGTGGTGGCACCTGGCCACGCCCACTTTGAATACAATGTAACCTCACTAGGTTACCTTCCATTGATCGGACATCCTGACTTTGACGCCGAGTAGGATTCCTGTTACTGATACTAATTTGCTGAGTATCTTCATCCATGTAGATTGGCATCCACCAATGATTTAACAAGTGCTGAAGTGCCTCCTGGACAAGGGTACAACCCTGATCGTTTTCGCAACCCGCTTTACAGCTTTGATAGTCATGTGATATTAAGAATCCGAGTCGGACCTGCTCAGCATGTAACTCTACTAAGTTGGTATTCATCACGCGAATATCGAAAATCTGAACCATGTTGATCTGATAGGAATTCCTATCATGGTAGTCTTGGATCCATCCAAGATCCATCTGACGCTGGAGGGCCTCTTGTATGAAAGAGCATCCTTGTTTGTTTACCGAGCAAGTCAGACAGGAACTGTAATCGTGTCGCGGCAGATTATGATACTGGCTTTGCCTTGAGTGTATTGCCACCAAGTTGACATTCATTGCACAGATGTCGTGGTTCTGAATGACGTTGGAATTCGTGTAAACCATGTTAACTCCACGAACTCGGTGCTCTTGGATCCATCTGAGATCCATTTGTTCCTTTAGAGCCGCTCGCACTACAGAACATCCTTGGTTATTTTTAGAGCAGATATCACACTGATGATAATTATGAGGTGGCACATGGCCATATCTACTTTGTCTACAATGCATCTTGAAAGATAAGAGCCCGCTCCTAACAAGCTTTTGCACGTCGGACTTGAAATTGAGACAAGTCTCAATGTTATGCCCTGAACCTCCTTGATGATAAGGGCATGTCTGATCCACCTTAAACCAAAAAGGCAGATTTTCCGGTACTGTAAGAGGAGACTTAGTCTGGATGTGCCCTTTAGCCAGTAGTAACGGAAACAGCTATGCGTACAACACGGGTATAGGATCAAATCCTGGTGGCCGTGTTGTACGGTTGCTGTTATATGGAGGAAGAGTCTGCTGAAGAGGCTGTTGTGTCCTTTGCTGATCAGGTTGGCTCTGCGCAACCTGAGGTTGATAAGTAGGAACAGGCGCAGGGATGATAGTAGGAGTTACATCTGCTACTGGCTGATAACGTCGCCTTTGCTTTCCGAGAGAGATATTCCCAATATCCTGCTCTTTTTTCTTAGGGAGAGTACTACCGTATTTTTTAGTACCGCTCGTCGATCCAGTGTCTTTTACCAAACGTCCTTCTCAGACGGCTTCCTCAAGACGTACGCCCATGCCCACCATCTCAGTGAAATCACTGGGTGCACTGGCAACCATTTGGTCATAGTAAAATGAGCTTAAGGTTTTTAAGAAGATCTTTGTCATCTCTTTTTCCTCAAGAGGTAGACAAATTTGAGCGGAAATTTCACGCCACCTTTGAGCATACTCCTTAAAAGTTTCCTTGTCCTTTTGCGACATCGATCTGAGTTGATCTCTGTCGGGTGCCATGTTCAAATTGTATTTGTATTGTTGGACGAAGGCAGTGCCAAGATATCTGAAAGTGCTGATCGTGGCACGGTTTAAACCCATGTACAATTTTAATGCGGCACCGGTTAAACTATCCTGGAAGTAGTGAATCAGCAGGTCCTGATTTTCCGTCTGAGCTGACATCCGCCGAGCGTACATCACCAGATGGCTTTGAGGGCAAGAGTTACCCTTGTACTTTTCAAAGTCGGGCACTTGGAACTTGTGCGGGACTCTCACATTGGGGACCAAGCAGAGGTCTGCGGTGTCCTTTCCAAATAAATCCTGACCGCGAATGGCTTGCAGCTCTTTCTGTATTTCCAAGAACTGTTCCTGGAATTCATCCATTCAGTCGAACATAGTTTCCTTTTTACTAGAAGGTATCGGCGAAATCTGTCCTCCCGGGACAGTGTGCACCACAGGGGGTGGGACCGTGACTACGGCAGTGAATCTTGGTGTTTCCCGAAGTTTGTAACCTTCAGGAGTCTTCAGTATGCCCCTGGCATATTCGCTTTCCCGAAGTTTGTAACCTTCAGGCCCAGCGGCTTCTGTTGTGATTCCCTGATCCTCAGTCATCGGCGGAACATATCCTCCCGAGATATAGTTGACAGGCATGCCCCAGGGACGATCTTTCGGCATCTGATACCTAGGATCATTCTTCTCCACTATGGGCATTGAGGCGATCTCTGAGATCACAGTTCTTTGTAGCTGAGCTTCTGCCATGGCTTGCATGTCGTTACGAAGCTTTCTCATATCCTCTCTTAGAGCGTCGATCTCTTCTTTCAACTCTCTGTTCTCTTCCTCAAGATCATCCATCTTTTTCTGACGATTGGCCCGAGTATTATACGAATGAGACAGTTTGACTCTAGAACCGAGACACAAACGTGAGATTCGTAGGGAAGAAGAATACGCAATGTGAGAATGATGAATGCAATGATTATATTAATTGTTTTTTGGTTTAATCAAAATAAACTTCGACAATTAGATTGTAAATATCAAACAGTGGGGAAACCCCTTTTTATTGAAATTCAAAGGATTACAGAAATGGAAATACAGTAGATTACAAGGTGCAGGAATAGAAACCTAATCTAATGGGTCCCGAGTCCTCTCTGAAGAGAAATCGGGTGCTGACTCTGGTACTTTCCTTTTCTTTGACCGGGGTTCTTGGGCCGTTGTCGGGTCGTCATTCCTTTGCCAGGTGAAAGGAGCGAGCAAATTCCTTTGGTCATCTTGATTCTCTACAGCATGTTGCTCCAAAATTTCAATCAGAGCATCCTTCTCTTTCAGTAATTGCTGTATTTTGATGCACTCTACGTCGAGGGTGCGGTACTTGTTCTTTCAAGACCTCCTCTCCCGTTGAACTTTGTTGAGAGTAACCTGAAGCCTTTCAGTTTCCGTCATGAAGTACATGACATATTCCTTTGGTGGAATAATTCCGTAATGAGGATAAGGCATTTTTAGCTTGAGAGCTCTAGTTTGTACCCAATGGAGATAAGGCCCCACCGAGACACAGTCCGGTTTTCCTAGAGACTTTCGTCCTTTCTTATGAACGTGTTTCCAAGCGTGCACTATTTCCATCTTTAGTGCTCTGTCACTTTCTCCTTCCTTGAAGAAAAGACCTTCCAGATGAGCGTTGCGCGGAACAAGCCTCATCGGGTATCCAAATTGACGACGAACCAATACCGGGTGATAGTTGATTCCTCCTTTAGTTCCTATGAGGGGTACGTTGGGGAAGTTTCCACAACGGTCAATGATCCTGATTCCCTCAAAAATCCTATTACATCAATCTATATTAGAGTTGGTGAGAGACATGATCTTCTGCGACCAACGTAAGACACTCTTGCAATCCCAAAAAGCAGCAGACTTGGGCAAGTGAGAGATAAACCATTTATAAAGCAGAGGTACACAGCATGTGATCTCCCCTCCACTGTACAAATTTCCCAAGTGTACAGAATGATACGCATCTGCGAGCAAAGTCGGCACAGGGTTTCCAATGAGAAAAACCTTAATGGAGTTAATATCGACGAAGTTATTGATGTTGGGAAACCAAAATAACCCGTAGGTGAGCAAGACAAAGATGCTTTCAAAAGCAGTCACATTCCCAATACTGGCAAAATACATGGCTTTCTTTGTTAAGAACTGGGCTGGCAAACCTTGGATGTCACCCTTAGTAGTCATGTGAGTCCTGACCTCAGACTCGTCCAAATGAATTGCTCTTGCAATGGTCTAATTCTTTGGAATTTCTTCCAGTCCAGAAAATGGAGCTCGATCTGTAATGTGTAGATCGATCAGATGAGAATACTCCTCCAGCGTTGGTGAAAGCTGGTAATCCGGGAATGTGAAACAGTGATAAACCGGATCGTAAAACTGGATGAGTGCATCCATGATTCCCTCAATCACATGGACTCTTAGCAGTGGTAGCAAACCTCCGTGCTTGGCTCTGAAAGCCTCAGGGTTAGTGATCATCCTTTCTAACCTTCTCAAATCCCCTAGTTTTGGAACCTTGAAGGTGTACGTATGAGTTCTCCTTCTACCGAAATCCATTAGCGTAATCCTCTTCTCTGATATTTGCAATCATAGTCTTAGTTTAATTTGAAAAATAGAGAGACTAGAAGAGAAGTTTTTTGAATGTTTTAATGTTTTTTTAAATGAATGCATGAATGCAGCACACAAAAACATAGAAAAAACATGGGGTCAAAGGGTCGTTGTCATGAAGTCAAGGCTCTACCCATCCCCAAAGGTTTATACTAGGGTGATTTTTGTACCTGTACTCATTATCATCAGCTCCTCCCAGGAAAGCAAAACAACAAGCGGATCGCCAGCGAGTTGTAGAGCAATCTTAGAGTAAGTGCCATTCACCGAGAATAGATCACCAGCCTCAAATGAGGGTAGTATCGCGTAACAACTATTTCTGATAGTTTCCGCACTACGAAAGGGTTTGGCTCCTCAGCTTCTCAGGCATCACAACCGACCCATTGTCTAGGTGAGAGAATGGTTACATTAGGATGCCTCCACTGAGGATGATGGTCGACCCCGTCGCCATCACTTATCTTAAGTGTATACTCAATCTCACCACATGCGGCATCACACGCATTCCCAGTAGCAGAAAAATAAACACATATTCAATTAGGAAAAGCAGTATATATATTTGTCCTAATCATCCTAGACTTATAAAGCTAAGAATCCTAAGTTCCTGACAGAAAATGGGTTCCCCCGCGGAAGCCCCAATCTGTGATATTCACACAAGGAATGAAAAGCAAGAAAAAAAAAGATTCGGGCCCCACGGTGGGCGCCATTTTTCTGTAGCGAGCGATTTTGGACGCGGTTCTTAAGCGTTGGTCGCTCTCTGCGGTTGAGCTTAAACTACAGGTCGATTCATTTTTTATCCTATTGTGAGCTGACTAAGGAAGGGAAATAGATGTCTCCAATTAACCCTGCTTGCATACTGAATTTAAACAGCGGTCTGTTAGGTTACGGATGCTATCAATGTGGGGGGCCTTTGTACTGGTTATTTGTATTTTCGCCAATACGGTTTTCTTTCTTTTTATCTTGGCAGAAGGTTTCTGGCGGGGAACAAGGATTAGGATGTTAGGACTGATGCTTTTGAATTACTGCTTTTGATTGATGGAGATATGGGATTTGGGTTTTTTGTTGATTGTGCTCGCTAAGATCTTTTCTTTCGATCTTATGCCTATGTATTCCCGTTTACCGAAACAGGGAAATCAGAGCGTTCGTAGTTCCTCCTAGTCTATGGGAGGAAATGGGTGTTTTTGGTGTCTTGTTCAAAGCCTAAGACGTGAAGCAAAAGGTGATTTGTATCTTGTTCAAAGCCCAAGATGTGAAGCTGAAAAGTCTATTTGTGTATTGTTCAAAGCCCAAGACGTGAAGCTGAAGGACCTCGACTTTAGAGAGAATTTGTCATCTCTAAAGAAGGGTTTGTCTGTCACAACTGTTGGGTGACTGGTTATAAAGGAGAATTACTTTAACCGGGATATGCGAATCCGGCAATGCCATAATTTCCTTTATAAGGGATTTTTAACCTAAAGGAGAAGACTTTAACTCAGTGTAGAGCAATGCTATCTTTCCTTAGGAATTTCTCATGCTAAAAGAGGGACAGTGGCATGGATGTAGATGATCCAGAGGCTTGCCGCTTACAGCGATTAGATGAAGGGGAAGGAGTGGTTGATGTTTGTGTACTGTGAACGAGGCACAACTTTGATGCTAAAAGGTTGATTGGATCAACCAATGGTTTTCTTATACAAAGCCTAAGAGGAGGCTAATATGTGTCTCGTACAAAGCCCGAGAGAGAGGCTAAAAGGTTTTGACTCGACGATAGAGTCTTTTGGCATCTCGTATAATGCCCGAGATGGAGGCTATTTGACTCAACAAAAGAGTTTTTTGTATCTCGTACAAAGCCCGAGATGGAGGCTATTGTTTGTTTGGCTCAATAAGAACCTTTTTGTATCTCGTATAAAGCCCGAGATGGAGGCGAAAGGGGTGATTGACTCAACGAGGGAGTCTCTTATGTGTCTCGTACAAAGTCCGAGAGAGAGGCTAAACGTTGTTTGACTCCGCTGGGGAGAATCATTGTACAAAGCCCAAGAGGATGCTATGGTGACTGTTTCAGTTGAGTGACAGGTCCAGTATACTGATTTTGAAAGAGAAAATAAGTTCTTATATGAGGAACACTGTACTCATGGATTTGATTCAAGGATCCGGGTTACTCCTGTTCTTTAAGGAAGCGGGAAATCCGAAGGGTATTGAGACTGTTCGAGTCTACGGGTTTCCTTCCTATTTGACGAAGGGGTCACTTGAGAATGTCTTTGAGACTCAAGGAAGTTAGACTGTCCAAGTCTAGAGTTTCATCTTTTGTACTATGCTTTGAGAAACAGTAGTAGACTCTTTGAAAGGACTGTTCTATGAGGATGACTAGGTTCTGTTCCTATACCTCTAGGAGGTCGTCGGGACAATTTGTACGAAGCCCAAGAGGAGGCTGGAAGCTTTTAAGAAGCCGACGGGTCCTTGTACTAAGCCCAAGAGGAGGCTATCATTCCCGGAGGAAGAGATCATTATACGAAGCCTAAGAGGAGGCTGTGAATACTTCTAAGAAGCCAACGGGTCCTTGTACGAAGCCCAAGAGGAAGCGGGGTTGCTTTTAGGAAGCCTGTGGGTCCTTGTACGATGCCCAAGAGGAGGCCGATGCTTTTAAGAAGCCTGTGGGTCCCCAAACCCCGAGAAATTCAAGGCAAGCTATTCACAAGGAATAGATCAAGTCAGGAAAGTTCGAGAATTTGGAAGAAACTCAAAGATGCCATTCACGGAGAATACATTCATCTCTGGGAGTAGAGTTTCTTGATAATTCCTAATGAGGACAGCCGAAGAGAAGACTGTATCTGGTGATCCTATTTGGGGATCTAGGTGTCTATTTCTATGAATAAATGAAACGGGTCACCTAGTTCTAGACGTAGTGCCGGGGAAACTCGAAATATCTATACTATTATTACACAGTTGATATGAGTTTATGAAAGGAGACTTACAGCGAAACAGCCCCACAATACAGTTATATATATATGAGTTTATGAAAGGAGACTTACAGTGAAACAGCCCCACAATACAGTTATATACATATGAAAACGGTAAATGAAAGCGGGTAAACACTTACTCGCTTGTAGAGCTTCCATGTTGTTTGGTTAGTTGTTCAACAAAGAAAGATTGAAAACAACAGTATATTCAAAATCAAAGGAGAAAGTGCTTTGAAATAAAAAGATTTAGGGCTTACAGCTCAAGGAGAGGCCCAGGGTTTTATCAGTGAGCGCACTGTTGAGTTTGTACAGAGGGACTTATACAAGTGACTGTGGCCCAAAAAAGTTTTCTGTACAAAGGGATGAGTCTTACACTCTCTCAAGAGGCCCAAAAAGTTTAAAGAAAAAGAGCGGGGCTTATAACACGAGGGTAGGCCCAGTTGGTTAATTTTAAAATGGCGACGATCGCGTCGTTTATTTGAAAATGTACAGAGGGACTTATACAACGAATGAGGCCCAAAAAGTTTTCTGTACACAAGGGGTTGGGTCTTACACTCTAATAGAGGCCCAAAAAGTTTAAAGAAAAGAAATAGGGCTTACAACACGAGGGGAGGCCCAAGGTCTTTATTTTCAAGATTAATATTCACTTTTAAAATGCTTAAAAACAATTAAAAATGAATTTATTTACAAAAATACCAACTATATTAAATAAATAATATAAATTTGATTTTTTTGTAGAATAAAATATTTTACTATTTTTGTGATTTTTCAGAAAAAGAACCAATAAAAAATAATCAAAATTGAAGGAGTTATTAATTTTCCAAATCATTATAAAATAAAATGAGAAAATATAAAAAAGAGGGGTTGGGTCTTACACTCTATTAGAGGCCCAAAGTGTATTTTTGTACAAAAGATGGGGCTTACAACTTAGGGAGAGGCCCAAAATATTTTCAGTTTGAAAATGTCGATCGCGCCTAGATTTTTAACGTATCGGGACTTATACAATAGCTGAGGCCCAAAAATGTTTCGTTAAAAAGGGATTGGGTCTTACACTCTAATAGAGGCCCAAGTGTTTGAAAAAGATTTGTTAGTGTGAAAATCAAAGAAAACCCCAATTTCATTTTTTTAGGCATTTTTCCAAGAAAAATTAAGTAAAAAAATGATAAAAATATCAAATAAAATCATTAAATAATGATTAAAGTTTATGAAAAAAAATATTTTATCCACATAAATATTTAAAATCATTTTGGTTTTAAAAAATCAAGAAAAAAAAAAGAAATCATTTTAAAAGCATTTAAAACAATTTAAAACACTATTTTTAAATATATTAAAAATAATACTTTTTTTGTGATTTTTTGTGGATTAAAATATTATGGGGTATGAATTGGAAAATGATGATTTTTTGCTATGTAAAAAAAATTGGTTGAGTTTTGAAAATAAAAAGTAAGAAAAAGAGGAAAGATATCAAAATATCATCTCCGACATTTCTTTTGGGGTAAAAACGAGTACCGAAACTTTAATTTTCAACACGTTTTTTATCAAATTTCAAACACTCATAACTCTCTCAATTTTTATCGGAATCAAAATCCGGAAATACCTATCTTGACCAATTTTTCACAAGGAATCCGATGGTACCGCACATACACACTGAAACTCGACGTACAAAACACGCAAATCGAAAAACCAGAACTGCGCGTAATTGAAAACATCGTTTCGCACCAAACTTCCGACGCGCGTAACTCTCTCAGTTTTTAACGGAATTAAGATCCGAAAGAGTCTATCTTGACCGATTTTTCGCAAGGAATCCAATGGTATCGCACATACATGCTGAAACTCAACGTACAAAACGCAACAGCAAAAAAACCAGAACTGCGCGTTAGTTGAAAACATCGTTTCGCGCCAAACTTCCGACGCGCGTAACTCTCTCGATTTTTAACCGAATCAAGATCCGCAAGAGTCTATCTTGACCAATTTTTCGCAAGGAATCCAATGGTATCACTCACGCACACGGAAACTCAACACACAAAATGCAGAAATTAAAAAACCAAAACTGCACGTTGTTTTCGACGCCGTTTCGCGTCAAATTTCCAACGCGCGTAACTCTCTCAATTTTCATCGGAATTGAAATCCGTAAAAACCTATCTTGACCGATTTTTCGCAAGGAATCCAATGGTATTATTCACGCACACTAAAACTTAATGTACAGAACACATCAATAAAAAAAATCAGAACTGTATATGATTTTAAAACAACCAAAATTCCACATATAAACATGTTTAAATGCAAACAGTGGGAGGATCACTACATACACATTATAGACTACATTTTTGCCTCAAGAATTGTTCAATATGATGCATGTATGTGGACAACAAAGGAAAGCATGATTCAAAGAATTCAAGTTATGGATTTTACCTCTTTTTTGGAGATTTTGGGCAACCTACCAAGTGCTTTGTTCCAGAAATGATTTGATGCTTTGGACAACCTCAAATGACCTCTTAGAAGCTTTTAGGATGGTTGGAATCGGCTGGAAACCTCTGGAGCAAGTTTGTGCACTTTCTCGCAAAATGGTCAAAAGTGGCCAAAATGCCAACTCTCTCAAATGGTGTTCCAGATGTGTGGCACCATTTAAGACAGTTCAAGGATGATATTTAGAGTGTGTTTGAGGTTTTATCTGGTTTGGAAAGTGACTGAATCAAGACATGGCTTGAAAAATGCAAAAAAGTGTCATTTTGAGGTTTTGAGAGGTGACTTTGTAATGTTGTGATTACAGGTCACTTTTGATGGTCTGTACAGCTTACATATGATATATATATATGAGGTGTGTGTGTGATTAGTTTGAGTGGAATTGCTCTCTAGCTCAAAAACTCAGAATTTCCTTACTAAAGAAGGAATTTTGGAGTGAAAGAGAGAATTTGAGGAAAACATCTGTTTGATGGCTTTGGTGTACTCAAACTGAACACAAATGAGCTCTATTTATAGTGGAGCAAGATTGTTTTGGGATCCACAGTGAATGGCAACTGCAGCAGGTGTTTGTTCCATGTTGGCCAATGGAAATGCAAGTCTCCTCTAGCCATTGACTAGAGGTTAGGGCACAGGGCTGTGGTTCCCTTGGTCTTGGATAAGTCTTGACTGATTTCAGATGAGAATGGCTCAGTCCATGCCACCTCTAAGCATCCATTAAATGCTCCAAACCAAAATTGGAGTTTTGTCCCTCTTTTAGGGATTTCTAGGTTTTGACATGCTTTTTTTGGTTCCTTGGACTTGGAAGGTTCATGGATCAGATCATCCCACTTGGATTTGATCCTTAGATGTGTCTAAACTGATGACAAGGCTTGAAAATTCGTGTGGCACAAAAAATGTGCAAATATGCCCTGAAAAAATCAGCTTCAGCTAGGCCTTTTGTAAGATCCATAACTCCCTGCTCGAGTATGCTACATGGACGTTCTAGGACTTTCCGGAAAGCTTAGATGACGTACTTTAACTTTGATGTTTGACATTAGACCTGGTTCAACTTGGATCATGGAGAAAAACAGCCTTGAAGTTGGGACATTGTGCTGAAATTACAAGGCAGATTTTTGGCTAAGTGCTGAAAAATGTCAATTTTAGGTTTTTAGCCATTTTGATCCAACCATAACTCAAAATCCATAATGAATTGGGATGAAGTGTAGTTGACACTTTTGTAGACGGCCATGAGGGCTACAAATCCATCTTTGGATGGGGAAAAATGGCTTTGTGGTTTAGGAGTTATGATCCTCCAAAGTTGGTACCCTTGCCACTTTTTTTCATAACTTAGAAAATTTTCTAAGTTTTTATGGTTACCCCTTTTACAAGTTATCCCACTTTCTTTGATTTTTCTTGATGAATGATGATTCCAATCACACATTAACATCATTTTAGGGTTAAAAAACCATTTTTATGAAAAATCTCAAAAAGTCAAAGTTTGACTTTTGTGCACAGTTGACTTTTTATCAGATGAATTCCAAACTGTGCGATCCTTTAGGAAATCATGTCCTTGACCTAAATCAAACTTGATGGACATGTTCCATGGGTGTTATAGGGTGTATTGAATCATGTCCTAGGGTTTGGGAGCATGTCCTGGTCAAAATTCAAAGCTACATTTGACTTTTCTCGCGAAACCCTAACTGTGGTTCAGATGAAATTGAAACTTGTTGCTCAAGCTTCTTGGATCAATCCATTGTTGCAAATGGATCAATGTGGTGTGTTAGGGATCCTCAAATCCTCTCTTGAGGTCTTGGCTCGTGTTTTGTCCCAAAAGTCAACTTAGGGGTGAATTAGGTCAAGAAACCCTAATTCCTGATTTTTGATGTATGCATTCCCTTAGGCTAAATTGACTTGATGATGGGGTTTATGATGTTCCATGGAGCATTTTAGGTTATGCTTTGAAGCATTGGCTCATGCCCAGAGGAAAATTTCCATCTGGAGGCCCTAGTCGACCAAACCCTAATTTGGTGACACTGACGATCCTGAGGCTTGATCCACCTAGAAGGGAGCAGCCTTGTGCTTAATCCTTAAAGTGGGAGTCCTCTTGATCCATTGTGGATGTTTGAGAGGCTAGACAAGTTGAAGATCATGTCATTCCTTGATTGATCCTTTGTCTAAGAGCTCTGCGAGGGCTTGAAACCCTAAATCCTGTTTGTAGTGAATGCTCACCCATCTTTGGGGAGACTGATGAGGTATGATGGTCCATCCATATTGTGCTGATGATTTGCACAATGAGGTATGATGGTCCATCCATACAGGCACGTTCCTCCTCCAGGTTTTCCACATCCAGGGTCAAGGAGTCAACCCTATGGTATGCCTACATCAATGATGCAAAATCTGTAGAATGCTCCACCTGTATTTTCAGAAACTGTGGTGTCTTCTCCACTACAAGGGTCAGGACCAGGAGGGCGAAACAACCAGAATATAGGTGTTGGTTACTCTGTTCAAACGCCTAGCCTTACGAATACATCCATAAATTGTTTGAGACAGCAGATGAATGAAAGTAACATGCAAATGGTGCATACGTTGTCTCAGACAATGGGAGAAGTTTTTCAACCCTTGATTCAAAATACGACTCAAACTAACCAGCAGTTGGCTGCACAAGTGGCATGCATGGATGATTTCATGGGAGTACCAGCGGTGGATCGAAGAGCAACTGTTGTCGAAGATATCCCAAGACGTCATCCACGCCAAATACCTGAGGCGAACTTGGAAGATCAAGAGATGATTGATCCTTTTAGAGTCGAACCACCAAGAAACCAGATGCCATACCAGATGGAGGAAGAGCCAGTAGTGATGGTGAACAGGAACCAAAATGCAGATCAACTACTTAGACAGGTTCGACACCAAAATCAAGCAGAAGAAAATAATCTTGCAGCCATGGTTGAAAGGATAATGACCAGTAATGGTATGAATTTTGGCTTCACCAGGCCAAATTATACTTCGCCTATAGTGGATTACATTCTCCAAGCAGAACTACCCCCTAGGACGAAGGTTCCAAAGTTCAGCAAGTTTTCAGGAGATACTACTGAATCTACTGTCGAACATGTGGCTAGGTATTTGATTGAAGCAGGCGAGATTGCAGCTGACGAAAGCCTTAGGATCAAATACTTCCCAAGTTCCCTTACCAAGAATGCCTTCACATGGTTTACTACTTTGCCTCCAAATTCCATATACAATTGGACCCAACTAGAACGTTTGTTTCATGAACAGTTTTACATGGGGCAAACTAAGATTAGTTTGAAAGAATTGGCTAGCATCAAATGCAAAGTTACTGAGCCAATTGATGATTACCTGAATAGGTTTCGACTTCTTAAAGCCAGGTGCTTTACCCAAGTGCCAGAGCATGAGTTGGTCAAAATGGCTGCTGGGGGTCTTGATTATTCCATTAGGAAGAAATTAGATACCCAATATCTTAGAGATATGGCCCAGTTGGCTGATAGGGTTCGACAGCTAGAGAGGTTGAAAGAAGAAAAGGCTAAATTCAGCAGGGGTAAAAAAGTAGCCTTTGTCGAATGCAATGAAGACGTGGAGAATCTGTATGGTGAAACATCTTATTTCGACGGAAATGAGGTTGACGTTGCTGAGTTAAAGCAAGGTCCACCTTATGCTTGCAAATTATTAGCTCCTTCAGAAGGAAAAAATCCTGTCGAATCTAACGATAAATTTCCTAAGAAAACATACACTTTCGACGTCACTAAATGTGACGAAATTTTTGATTTATTAGTTAAAGATGGGCAAATGATAGTGCCTGCTGGTGCTAAAACGCCACCTTTAGAACAAAGAAAGAAAAGAGGTTTTTGTAAGTACCATAATTTTTTGGGTCATAAAACTTCTCAATGTTTAATTTTCAGGGATTTGGTGCAAAATGCTATCCAAGAAGGAAGGCTGAAGTTTGGTGACAAAGGCAAAGCCCAGATGAAGATTGACTCTGACCCATTGCAAGTTGCAGAGGCTAACTATACAGAGCCTCACGAGGTTCAGATGGTGGAAGCCACATAGGGATTCGATGAGTCAGTCAACATGGTGGAGGTTACTGAAGACTTCGCCACCAATTCTGTGATAATTGAAGGCTCTAGTAAGGCTGCAAGTGGCCTGAATGTTGATGGTACCAGTCTAATGTTGGTGACCAAAGAAACTGCTGATAAGTTTGTTGAAATGGATAATACTGCTAAGGTTTTGGATATGGCCGTGAGTGGGTTGAAGATAAATGCCAATGAAGGCATTAACATGGTCGAATTGGCTGAAGAATCTGATTCTAGCTCAGATAGTATCAGCACCGATGAAGCTATGGGCAGAAATGCCCCCAAGGTCCAAGTTGTTAAGGAATTGGAAGATGACATGCTCTTGGTAGGAGAGATGCTGGACATGGATGGCTGTTTGGTGGAAAACTGGATATGTATGGCTGCTGAAAATTTTTTCAAGACATCTCCTGATGTCGAAAGAGTCAATGCTGAGGAAATGGTCGAAGCTGAAAAAGCTGCTTGGCAAAAAGCTTCCCAAAAAGCTGCAAAAGCAGTAGCAAGTGGTGGTTGTCTGGCAAAGACCACTGAAAGTCTGGGAGCCCATTTCTCCAAGATGTACTTAAAGGACAGGATGGATGTCAATATGGTCAAAATTACAGATCGAAAAGCTGAACAAGTGAGTAAGGCAGGTGAACAAGAGAAGCGCAACAAAATAGCTTATCCTAAGCAAGAAGAGACAATTGTGGATTTCTTGCATCGTTGCCAGAAGAAAGGCTCTGGAGTAATGCTATGTCCCAGATGCAGCGCCATTTTTGATGAAAAAGCTGCCCATAAGCTAGAAGGTGTCAAGAAGGCTGGTGAAAGCTGGGGGCAGAAGGTGAACAAAGGGCACAGAGGTTTTGACCATAGGCGACTTTCGACAGGGCTAAAAAACCAAGCACCAGGAGTTAGGCTAGGTACATTCAAACCAGCTGCGAATGTGCCAACAGGTAGTTGGATCAAGCCTATCGAAGGGAGAGGACAGAAGAAAAAGTGGGAGAAATTTGATGTGGAAAGAGGTTCTTCATTTGAGTATAGAAAAAAGAACCACACCACCAACAAATCAGCATACATTTCTCAGAACTACAAGGGTAAAAACCCCATGTCTAGATCACAATGGCGAAGAGAGCAGCGTAGGCGAAAAGCTGTCAGGGAGGCTCAGGTACAAGGAGATTCAAGCACCAATGTTGATAATCAAGCTGGGGTAATGGAGAAGATGCCTATACGACGAAAGTTGTTCACTGTTCATCCAGAGAAGAAGGTCAAAGATGATGAGAATATGACTGATAATTTCGACAATGAGTCAGCAGCTTCTCTAGATATTCTGGTAAATGTGGTGTCAGTATTGCCAAGAGAATTTGGTCAAGTCTCAGAGGTCGAAGACTTAGATCAAACTGCTGAATTGGAAATGTTGGCACACAAGCCTGTGTGCTATTACATCATGAACAATGGGTGCGTCGAAGAACATAATGCTTTCTTTGAACGCCCCACAGAGGCAATGAAGGGTCATTTGAAGCCTCTTTACATTACTGGCAAAGTAGAAAACGTCCCTGTCAACAAAATTTTGGTAGATTGTGGTGCAACTGTTAATTTGATGCCAAGGTTTTTGCCGAGCAAGATTGGGAAGTTTGAGACTGATACCAAACCCCACAACATGGTTCTGTCGAACTATGAAGGAAAAGTTGGTTCCACTCTAGGAGTGATTCAGGTGGATCTCACTGTGGGAACTATTACCAGACCAACAGTGTTTATGGTCGTTGAGACAAAAGCCAACTACAATCTACTCTTGGGTAGGGAGTGGATTCATGGGATAGGAGTTGTACCCTCATCTATGCATCAAAGAATCACCATTTGGAGACCAGATGGGATAGTTGAAAATATTGAAGCTGATCAAGGGTACTTTAAGGTGCCTATTAATCATGTGGACAGTAGGCAATTTGAGAAACATCTGGCGAACATTGCTCCATGTCCTCCAGCTGATTTTGAGTTTACACCTGACGTAGAAACATTTTATTCGTTGTATTTACACCCTGTTGATGGTTTCAGATGGGACAGGGAGGTACCAGGAGGAAGGTTGCCATGCTTAAGCACACCTCCAATAGAGCCCACAGGATGGGGAGATGAATTCAGTGATCATGACTGAGTTCGACGCTTTAAAAAGAATTTCGACCTATGTGGCCGAAACAAAACTACAAGCGGCTTTGGAAGCCGCCAATGACTATATGGCTGGCGAAGCCATTTCTGAAGTATATCAAGAAGGTCCTGGTAAGGACTTCGACCCAAAACCTCCAGATAAGGTCGAAACTGGAGAGCAAAGCCAGAGGCTCGACGCCATCTATGAAGATGAGCCTTTGGGATTTGAGAAGGATCTGTTGGCAAATAATATAAAAATACTAGCACAAGATCCCTTAGAAGAAGTTGACCTCAGTGAGGGGGCAACCAAAAGGCCTACCTACATCAGTGCTAATCTTGATCCCTAGTTGAAGGTTGAAGTAGTTCAGTTGTTGAAAGAGTTCAAAGACTGCTTCGCCTGGGATTATGATGAGATGCCTGGTTTGAACAGGGACTTGGTCGAACACAGGTTGCCTACGACGCTTGGGAAAAAACCAGTCAAGCAAAATCCAAGACGGCTTGCACCAGAGATATTGTCAAAGATCAAAGAGGAAGTCGAAAGACTGCTTCGTTGCAAATTCATTCGCACTGCAAGGTATGTCGAATGGTTGGCTAATATAGTACCTGTTATTAAAAAGAATGGGTCTTTGAGAGTTTGCATTGATTTTAGAGATTTGAACTCTGCAACTCCCAAAGATGAATATTCCATGCCAGTAGCAGAAATGTTAATAGATTCTGCAGCAGGACATGAATATCTTAGTATGCTGGATGGATATTCTGGATACAACCAAATATTCATTGCTGAGGAAGATGTTCATAAAACTGCTTTTAGATGCCCTGGAGCCTTAGGCACCTATGAATGGGTAGTGATGCCTTTTGGTCTCAAGAATGCTGGTGCCACCTATCAAAGGGCAATGAATTCAATTTTCCACGATTTTATAGACACATTCATGCAAATTTATATTAATGATATTGTTATAAAATCTATTTCTGGAAAAAGTCACATTGACCATCTTCGACAGTCCTTTGAAAGGATGAGAAAATATGGTCTTAAAATGAATTCTCTCAAATGTGCTTTTTGTGTGCAGGCAGGGGATTTCCTAGGCTTTGTGGTCCACAAGAAAGGGATTGAAATAAATCAGAATAAAACAAAAGCCATAATGGAGGCGAAAGCGCCATCAACTAAAAAAGAGTTGCAGTCGTTGCCGGGCAAGATCAACTTTTTAAGAAGGGTTATATCCAACCTGAGTGGCAAAACACAAGCTTTTTTGCCATTGCTTCGTTTCAACAAAGATGGTTTTGAGTGGGGGCAATTACAGCAGGAAGCCTTCGACAAGATCAAGGAGTACCTAAGCCACCCTCCAATTCTTTCGCCACCTTGTAGAAACAAGAGTGTGAGATTGTATATAGCCGCATCAGATAAAACTCTAGGGAGCATGTTAGCTTAAGAGGATGAAAATGGAGTCGAAAGAACCATTTATTATCTTAGTCGAGTTTTAAATGATGCAGAAACTAGGTATATCATGATTGAAAAGTTATGTTTATGTTTGTATTTCTCTTGTACCAAATTGAAGCAATATATAAAGCCCGTTGATGTGTATGTTTCTTCTCACTTTGACGTTGTAAAACATATGTTATCTAAACCTATTTTGCATAGTCAAATTGGCAAATGGGCATTAGCATTAACAGAATTTTCCTTAACATATCAACCTTTAAAAGCTGTGAAAGGGCAAATAGTTGCAGAATTTATAGTTGATCACTCCATAAATGAAAATGATTTGAATTATATTGAATTAAAATCCTGGAAGTTATACTTTGATGGATCAAGTCATAAAAATGGAACAGGAGTGGGAATACACATTATTTCTCCTGAAAAAATTCCAACAAAATTCAAGTACAAGGTCGAAGGACCTTGCTCTAACAATGAGGCTGAATATGAAGCATTAATTGCTGGCCTTGAAATTTTGTTAGAATTGGGGGCAACTAGAGTCGAAATAATGGGAGACTCAGAATTGGTTATAAAACAAATCACAAAAGAGTATAAATGTGTTAAAGAAAATCTCATTATGTACTTTGTGATAGCCAATAGATTATTAAAGAAATTTGAGGTAGTGGCCATCCAACACATACCTAGAATAGAGAACCAAGTTGCTAACGACTTGGCTCAAATTGCCTCTGGATACAAGGTGTCAAAGGAAAACCTTCAAGAAGTAATTAAAGCAAGAGGTAAGGTGGTAGCTGTTGGATTATGCCCATCAGACTTAGAAACAACAAAGCTTGGGTGCATAGATGGCGAAAATTTTGAAAATTTTTCCATAGATAATTTAACAGGTGAAGATTGGAGGAAGCCCATAGTCGAATATTTGCAAAACCCAACGGCTTCGACACAACGAAAAATCAGATATCAAGCTTTAAGCTATGTACTAGTGGGTAATGAATTGTTTAAAAAGACCCCTGAGGGAGTCTTATTGAAATGCCTTAGTGAAGCAGAGGCATATTTGGCCCTTTCGACAGTACATAGTGGGGCATGTGGAGCACACCAAGTTGGCCAGAAGATGAAATGGCTGTTGTTTCGACAGGGCATGTATTGGCCCACTATGCTGAAAGATTGCATAGAATTTGCTAAGGGTTGCCAAGAATGTCAAATTCATGCTGGCATACAGCACATCCCTACAAGTGAATTACATTCCATAGTAAAACCATGGCCCTTCAGAGGATGGGCTTTGGATAGAGTGGGAGAGATTCGACCAGCATCTTCAAATAACCAAAGATATATTTTGGTGGGAATTGATTATTTCACCAAGTGGATTGAAGCAATACCACTGGCGAATATAGGTCAAGAAGATGTTATTGAATTCATTCAAAATCACATTATTTATAGATTTGGTATTCCTGAAACAATCACTACAGATCAGGGATCAGTGTTCACTGGTCGAAAGATGCAGGAATTTGCCAAAGAAATAGGTTTTAAGTTATTAACTTCTACACCTTATTATGCTCAGGCCAACGGGCAAGTCGAAGCTACCAATAAGGTAGTAATTGGACTAATTAAGAAGCATGTGGGAAAGAGGCCTAGAAATTGGCACAAGACGTTAGACCAAGTTCTTTGGGCATGTTGAACATCCCCTAAAGAGGCTACCAGCACTACCCCATTTTGACTCACTTTTGGCCAAGATGCAATATTGCCTGTTGAGGTTTATTTACAATCTCTAAGAGTTCAAAGACATCATGAGATTCCCTATGAGAATTATTGGGAAATGATGGTGAATGAATTATTGGATTTGGATGAAGAAAGGCTTAGAGCCTTGGAGTTGTTAAGAAGACAAAAGAAAAGGGTCGAAGAATCCTACAACAAAAGGGTTAAGTCTAAATCTTTGGCATGTGGAGAATTGGTTTGGAAAGTGATTTTGCCTATTGATCGAAAGGATAGAACATTGGGCAAGTGGTCCCCTAAGTGGGAAGGCCCATTCCAAGTCATACAAATTTTCTCTAATGGAGCTTATGAGGTGGAAGAGTTAGACAAAGATAAAAGAGTCTTGAAAGTAAATGGCAAGTATTTGAAAAAATATAAGCCTATGCTGCAAGAGATTCATATTAAAACATAAGCTTTATTTAATAAAAAGAAAGCCAAAATAGGCCAAGTCAGGCTAATATGGCATACAAAGCAAAGAAAAACCAATACAACAATTTTAATTAAGGAAAGGTTATTCATAATCTCTCCAATCTATGGATTTGAGCAAATCCATATAATCTGCATCTGGCTCATCATCAGAGTCTTGGGTGCTGGAGCGCCCTTTCTTAGAGATCTTCATTTTAGTTTCTCTCTTTTTGCCAAGAGAGGTTGCTCCAATGGAGGCTTCAGGTTGCTTGGGTGCCTCCATGTTTTTTGTTTCCTCAACTGCCTTGGACTTTCCAGCCATCTTCTTGGTTGATGATTTCTCTGAGTTATTCATGTTTGCTTCTATGCAAAACGTGGTCAGGTGGAAGAAATTTATAGAGGCGAAGTACTGATTGGATTGGCCAGTCAAGCGGTGGAAACACGTGAGTTATTCTTGGAAGTGGGCCTGAGGGCTATGCTATAAATGCTAGAGGCTTACGCCTTGGAATTTAAAGATGGAAAGGCGACTTTCCAAGAAAAAGATAGAATGCCTTAATTGCAAATTTGACTGATAAAAGACAACAATAAAGTACATCATCATGTAATATGGGTCGAAAGCAGTTAAGGGCAAAATAATAATGATTGATTAAACCAATGCCAAAAGGCATAAAATTGTCATTACATAAAAAGCCTGAAAAGGCCAAGAAACAAGTGATGATTAAACAAACGAAGGTGTCGAAAGTATCAGAAGGGAAGCCTCGACGCCAACTGAGAAAAAGATTCTATGTGATGTTTGAGGCGAGCGTTGCACAAAGATTCATCAAGTTTTGCTTCTGCGAGCTCTTTTTCATATCTTTGGGCCGCCTCAATACGATCAATAGCATTATTTGTTTCTTCATCTATCTCAGTGTCGTCGAAATGGTGCAAATCACGGTTGCGTTTTTCAGTATTTTCAATTTTGGCTTGTAGCTCCTTGATTTGTTGCTTCCAGGTTTCAATGTCCTTCTGGTTGGAGGTTATCTCATCTTGCTTTTTCCTTTGATCAGCCTCCATACGTTTGATCTCTTTGTACGCCTCTTTTGCACCACACCAGGCTGCACTCTCACAGCCAGATGTTTTCTCTATGGTATCCCTGATCGAGGGAAGCAGTTTTATTTCTGCAGCTATTTGGTTTACCACAGCAGTTAGCTCTATCAGAAAACCAGAAACATCTGGATTGAGAGTGGTAAGCTCCACCTTCGCAAGGGTGTCCTTCAAGTAAGCAGTTGCAGTTGGATCTGAGGCCAAAACTCTGTGAATATCCCCCCTGAAGAATTTTTTCTTGATGGCTTGGAGAATTAATTGGGCGAAGTCATCTGGTGCTGGAGTCGAAGAGACAGAAGAAGAACCATACCTTTGCTCAAGAATCAATTTGGTAAACTCACGTGGGTTCGACCACTTGAGTGCTGTCAGCGAGTCCCCAGGTAGTGGAATGATCATAGGCGAAGGAGTATGGCGGGGGCGAGGCTTAGCTTGTTCTTCTTCCTCCTCTGCTGATTCTTTTCCCTCTTCATCCTGTTCTTCTCCCATTTCTTCATCAGACTCTTCAGCAACTGGTTGCATATTCTCCTGGTCATCAGCTGGTGTAAGATGTAGTTCATTTGTCTCCTCAGGCGCAGCTTGATCAGGATTGGCGTTATGTGTTTAAACTTCAGGTTCATGCCTTTCTTCTTCAACCAACTGACCTTCATCCATGGGGGTATCCAGATTGAAAGGTGGTGGGCTTGAGGCATCATCATCATCAGAGTTGGCTCCATCAGCTTGTGCGTTTTGAGTAGGGGTTGGAGCTGGTGGTGCAGTGGGTGCTGTAACATGTGGAGTAGGTTGATTAATCTCACTCAAACCAGAGCCAATATCAGAAGATGGGTGATAAGTTGGCTCACCTTGGCTGTTGAGGAGCGTGATGGTGAGGCTTTCTGAAGTTGGGCGAGGAACAGAATCGTCAATTGCGGTGGTGGCGAAGTTGCTTGGAGTTGGTCGGGAATCTGGATTGTTGATTATGGGTGCCTAAAGAACACAAGTGGAGAAAATGAGAATGAAATAATAGGCGAAAGATGTCAAGCATAATAGAAAAAGGCAATGGTGCACATACCTGAGTTTGTTCAACAGCAGGACTTGATTTATCACTCCCATGGTCACCAAGAGGGGTTCTCAAGGCCACCTTGGAGGGTTCCTTCTCGACACCACTTGTGGTGGATGCCTTTTCGAGTATTTTGGCCACCTTCGAAGGAGGTGGGCCAGTAGGTCCAGAGGCCTTTGTGGGTTTTTTCCTTTTCCTTGTGAGAACCTCCTCAGGAGATTCATCTGAGGCCTCTGAAGCTATAACCACAACTGGGGTATCCTTCTTACCTTTCTTGGAAGGTGTTGGGGGGTTTTCGACCAGTCTGAAGAGGCAATGCAAATATAAGAAAGGAATTCATATAGTACAAGCATAAACAGGGGAGGTGAAATATACCTGTGTACTCTCTGGTTCTTTGCCACTTTGCAAGGTGGCAGCTCTAGTCGAAGCAGCTTTCCTAGGCACAGCTAAAAGACAGTACACAATTATTACAAGTTAATGATTACATGGTTAGTCATAAAGCCATGGATTAAGGATTTTAAACCTTCATATATTTTAGATTCGACACGAACGTCTTGAATTCCTATATGAAGGTTCCCTTTAAAACTGTCTAACGTATGCTTAGTCGAAACCACTCGTTGAGCCTTTGGCTGAGATTGCTGTCGAAGAAGTTTTAAATGCTCCCCACAGACAAACCAATCTGGAAATGGAGGGGCAAGCGCCACTCCAAAATCAGCATTAGGCAGTCGAGGGAACTTTGGAGGAAAAAGTTTAAAAGCTACCTCATAACGTTTCTCACGAGGGACGTTGGGAGGAATTTTTAGTTGATCCAGCTTTTCTAGAAATTTTCTCTTTAGAGTGACAACAGCCTCATAAATGGTTCGACTAAGATCATCTGGTCAATAGATAGTTTCAAAGTATTTTTGAAAAGCCTGTATTTCTTCGATGTGAGTGAACTTACTCTTTTTCGTCTTGTCCTGCACATGGAGAAAAGCTTGGTCAAGTAACGAAGAAAATATGGCCACATCAAGAAAGTGCTCACTATAGTGCTTCGACCACCATTGGTTGAAGGATGAAGTACATAGAAAGGAAGGTTCAAAAAACACAGGAGAGAGGATTCTTCTTTTTTCATTTCGGTTGTTGAGTGTTTGGGAGACGTTTTCCTCGTCGAAGCAGGCGGTGTGAAGAATTACTTGGCCCTTTTTCTCATACAAGCACTGAGGGAAGCTCTGGGCCAGCCCAAATTGTCGAGAGACCAAGTTTGGTTGATAGGTAATCAATGCTGATAAACCTCTCCCTAAGTTCAACCTGTGGATAATGAATCTAGGAATAAAAAAGGCTTCCCAGATAGCAACATATTCTGGATCAAGAGGTTGAAGAGGATTTAGAAATGGCCTTTTAAACCACACAGGGCCATAGCTTCGTCGAGCAAAGGGTGCCATGTTAGGAGTGAACTCATAGCGCTTGGCGAACATCATAATATAACTGGTGAAAGCCCTTTAAATGTTTTCACCATCATTATTAGGAGTGAGTTTGGCCAGACGTGTCCCTTCAACACTCCTTTCCCTGATCTCAGCAGAGGCTTTATCAACTATGCCTTTTTTGGGGAGGCTAGCCTCAAATGTAGCATTGAGCCACAATTGAAGTAGCCAAAGAGGACCACTCAAGTGCATAGGACCTTGGGCGTCCATATTCTTAAGCCGAGAAGCCTCTTCACTGATAGATTCGTAAAGGTTCACCAGAATGAGTTCACTCAGGCAGGTTCCTCTGTTGTGGTGGAGTTGATTCGCCAGGGGCAGGTACTTCTTAGCTACCTGCAAAGATTTTGTACAAAAAACATACCTCGACAGCCAGACTGTGAGGAAAGCAATGTGTTCTTCATCAGACACCTCGTCATCTTCTTGTTTGAAGTGGTGTTTGATAAAGAGGGTGTTGGTCAGTTTGGAGCCTGAAATGTTGATGGTGTCCTCAGCATCAACATCAGGATTATAGACAAGGCCATCTGGACGAAGCCCCGTGATGGCAGCTACGTCAAAAAGGGTTGGAGTAACCATTCCACATGGCAGATGGAATGTATAATGGGTGCTGTCCCAAAAGTATAGGGATGCCACCAACATATTCAGACAATATGGTATGCTGGTCTTCGACAGCATAAGAAGGTCATAAATCCCTATTTCCTTCCAATGGTCAGCTTTAACCTTCTCCATCTTTGCCATCCATTGGTCGAATTCCTTTAAAGGGTTGACAGCTCTCACCAGCCTGGTGCCATCAGTGAGATAACCAACGTTGATTTTGGGTAAGGGGATCTCTTCAGGGGAAGCTCCAGCAGCGGAATTAATTTTGGGGAAACTCCTTTGCCCTAACGGTCTGGTTCTCCGGTACGAGGGGAAAAACTCACTTAGCCTCTCGTTAGAAATGTCCACATCAGCCAAAGGACCAGATAGCGCATAAGTTTTATCAGACATAACTATAGGAATCATTACCTGAGATTTGTAGATGGCTCTTGATTCTTCAGAGGTGGGTTCCGGCATGCAATGACGGTTATCTACTAGTTGGGGGCCTGAGATGTTAGCGAACGGAGGGATGGTTTGCTTAAATGGAGTGGCCTTGCCTCTTTGAGTCTTCTTTGCTTGAGGATTAGTTTGGGAAGATGCCATTGTTGAAGAAGATGAAAAGATGGTGTCTTTGTTGGGTTTGCGTGAGAGAACTGAAGAGAAGAAGAGGTTGCTTGAGAGTATGAAAAGTGTGGAAAGTTCACAAAGTGGCGGAAATGGGTATATATAGACATTTGAAAATCCCAAGAGACTTGGATCTACCGTTGAAGCTGAGGAGTTAGTGGGACGCGTGTCTTTCTCCTGAAGACGTGATGAAAAGTAGCAGTTATGTGCTGACTGGTAACGTCTGTTTTCAAGAAAAGTGTTATGATGAATACGGCTGAAAAGACGTTTTAAGGATTTGTCATGATGATATGACGTCAGAAGCATGGGTTAAAGAAGCTGAACAATTCAGCCATTAAGCAATTAGTGGGATATTCAATTAAAGCCATGCAAACAGGCGTCGAAATGGTTATTATATCAAGAAATGACCTTCCTACCAATTCTGGTGAAAGGACATTCCTTGGGGGCAATTTGCTAACCCTCATTTTCGACGCTAGAAAGAATCAAAGCTATTTTATGTTAAAAATTATTTTTAATGTAAAGAAGGCTTCGACCCAGTTTTGAGAAGCCTGAGTCGAATAGAGGTGTAGGAACCTCAAAAAATGGCTAAGTGCTGGAAGGGTTTCGACCATGAGAATTTGGAAACAAGCGCTGCAATGGTTATATTAAGGCTGGAGGGAATTTCCAATATTTGAAATTTAAACGAGAGCAGTTGTGAACGTGGGAACAGTTGAGACCAAGGAGAAGGCGCCAAAATCCACACGTTCGAAGCAGTAACCACCACTTAGTAGTTATTTCCTAGCACTATAAATAGGAGTTAGTTCTATGTAATAGGGGTGTTCATATTTTTGTACAAGTTACTCAAAGAAACTCAAAGTACCCGCGTGTAGAGAAACGAGTTCGCGAGAATGTACGTAATGTAACACCATACAATTTATCTTCAGCATGTTTAAGATTCAGCCATTTACTTTCCATGCCTTTACAATTTCATGAAATTTATCTTCCATGCCAAATTTACTTTCAAAGTCCTTTATTTCCCTGCATTTACCTTCGTCTGCATTGTTACATTCAAGCATTTAATCTTCAAGCATTTACTTTTCAAAATCTTTTATCTTCAAGAACGTGGAGTTCACCTTTAATTCATTGCATTTATTTTCAAAGTCCTTTAGTTTCCTGCACTTTACCTTCGACATCACTTTTATCATTCCAGCCTTTACTTTTCAAGAACGTGGAGTTCGTCGCATTTTACTTTCAAAGCTTTTTACTTATTGTCATTTCCTTTCAATGCCTTTAATTTCTACACCCTTTACTTACAGCCCTTTAAATTTCAAGCCTTTACTTTACTTTATTGCAAGTAGTCGAACGTGGAGTTCAATTAGATTTTATTTCAGCATTGTCGAATGTGGAGTTCAGTTTACATTCTCTTTAATTTTCATTTGTCATTTACACTTGTCTCTCAAATTTAGCACATGTCCTAGGATTTGTGTGGTCGATCCTGCAAGTTAATCAATTTGTGTTTAGATTGATAGACCAGAGGTTGTTTACCAAAATTCACAGTAAACAGAGGGATGCTAATACCTTCCCCTCACATAACCGGCTCCCGACCCCCTATCTTAGTTGTGAGACCACCTTATCCTTCCTTTTGGGGTTTTCTCGATGTTTCCCCTTCTTTTTGGGATAAATAAAGTTCGATGATGACTCTGTGTTTTTTTGTGTAGCGACACATGGCAACATGGAATGAACTTGACAATGAAGAGTATTCTGACAAAGATGAGGAACAAACCAATTTAGCCATGATGGCTCTTACATCTTCAGATACAAAATCTGATTCAAACTCTAGCTCAGAGTTTGAAGAAGATGGGGTATTCTCTAAATTATCTCATGCTAATCTAATTACTCTTGCTCAAGACCTTATGGGTCGTTGTCAAGACAGAGCCAGAAATATGAAAATCTTGAAAAAGCAATATGATATATTGAAAGATGAAATAAAATCTTCTCAAAATAAAAAATAAGCTTTAGAAAGAGATTATATTGCTCTAGTAAATATTCTCAGAGGATGTGGTTTTTGTTACCCTCAAAAACCTTTTAAGCTAAGGTCTGGAACCTTGATTAAACCAATAAAACCTTCTTCTTCAAGCTCTGCTAAAAAAGGGCTAGATTTCTATTTTGTACCTGCTGCTGGCAAAGCAAAGGTTCTGAACCAGTCAGAACCTAAAATTGTAGAGTCAAAGGTTTTGAAGAAATTAGAATCTGAGACTTCAAAGTTAAAGATTATGAAGAAACCAGAACCAAAAACTCTAAATTCAAAGGTTCTAAAGAAACTAGAACCTAATACAGTAGAATTTAAGGTTCTGAAGTGTTTAAAACCAAAGGCTGAGATTTATTCAAGACAATAAAATTTTAAACAAAAAGTCTTAAATGATCTTAAACCATACTCTATGAAAGCTAAGGTACAAAATAAGAAGAAACATGTCAAAACTAATTCCAAAGGACCCATAAGACTATGAGTACCTAAATTCGAAATTGTTTTTTCAACAAATATGCTTCAAGGGAGTAGAAAATAAGCAATATTGGTAGTTGGACTGTAGCTGCTCACAACTTATGACAGGTGAAAGTCATATGTTCCAAACCCTAATGTAGTGGGGAAATTTGTGAGTGTAAGCTATTGATTAACTTAACTCAAAGAAAACAGAGTCGCCGCCGCACTTTTATTTTATCCCAAGAAGAGGAAAGGAAAAAGAGCGAACAAAACCTAAGGAGTTCTAAAAAACAAGAACAAACAGAGAATGGGTAAGGGGGTTGGTTATGTAAAGGGAAGGTTTTACGCACCCAATACATCTATAGTACTCTATAGGAGCCCTTTGATATATTCATGCTTTTTGGTCTGAAAATGGTTTGCTTGAAAAGAGATTGAGGAGATGAGAAGAGAAATATTTTTTTTAGATTTTTGTATTTGGAGAGACTTATCGCCTCATGCCTACGTACCCACGATGTGCAATGTAGGATCAAAACCTCGTAGTTCGTGGTACAAAAAATGAAAATTATTGGTTATGGTTTATTTTATCTTGAAAAAGACAACCTGTCATTCTCAAGAGAGAATACTCAACTAATTACCCAAAGGTATGGGAAAGAGGCATTTGCATCACATTAAGATGGAGGATTTGCTTGGATTAACATCAACAAGACTAATCACTTCAACATCTAAGTGGAAAACGACCATACTTTCAACAAAATACCATGGTTAGGAGCTTTACATCTCATCAGAAAAATGATTCATGTCTAATTCTTTTTGAAAAGTTTAAAAGAAAAAGGTGCATAAAAGCACAAAAAAATTTGGATGAGTTTTGTATTTTGTATGTCCTTTTGAAATGGTCAAAATATGATTAAAATGGATTGACATTTATTAAGGAAAACAAAGTTTAAAAATCACTTGACCAAAGTCAAGGTTTTATTATGAAAGCGGTTTTAAGTTTGAAAACAAGAAAGTTTTGAAAGAGGGAGAAGGTTTTGAAAATTTAAGAAGGGGTGGAGAAGAAGTGACTATCCTAGTGCATAAAATAAAAGCTAAGGATAAGAAAGATCTAACCACAAATGTAGCCATCTTCACCATAAACCAAACAAAAGCACAAGGCTTCAAAGTCTTCGAACCATAATTCCAAAGCAAAGGGAAAAGGTCCTAGTTCTAAGTCCAAGGATCCAAGAATTGCATAGGATGTCCAAGGTCTAGGTGTAAAACTCCATGTCCATTGGAAAGGATAGTAACCATAGTCCAAGATTAGAAACACAAGTTTTTTAGAGGTTTTGGCCTTTATTAATATTTTTGGTCCAAGTGGACAAAGAGAAAAAGGCATAAGCATAAACAAGTGTCCAACGGACAAAGGAAAAATATGCGGAAGCATAAACATGTGTCCAACGGACAAAGGAAAAATATGCGGAAGCATAAACATGTGTCCAACAGACAAAGGAAAAATATGCGGAAGCATAAACATGTGTCAAACGGACAAAGGAAAAATTGCATAAAAGTAAAAGAGAGATAGGAGGCGAGAAGGAAACATAAAGAAGTTAGAAGTTAGTGGTTAGTAGCACAAGGCTCTAGTGCCATAAGCCTTCACCGAGTATTTCGTTTCGCGTTTTGAACTATAGTGATTAAACAATGCACTTAGGCCAAGATTGATGAACTTGACAGAAGATTGGTAGAACCAAAGCCTCTACAACGCCAAGTTTCAAAGGTTATGGACCTAATGCAAAAATTAATCAACATTGGGTTGACGCGACCAATCAATGTCCGGACCACGAAAGTTTAAATTCCGAATTGGATAAAGAGGGGCAAATGTTGCGCTATGTTAAGCAATCACCGAGTAATTTACGGAGTAATTACCCTACAATGAGGTCGGTCAATAGATCTTTGTGCTAATGCATGCTAGATGAACGATATGTAAATCGTCATCCGAAAGCAATATCGCACGAAAAGAAAAATGGTAACGATCTAGTCTTGATCAAAATTCAACAAAGGAATTCCAAGATCCATAAGACTTCCATCGATTAAAAAAAAAAAAAAAAGAGGTCAAGATGAAAAGATACAACAAATTGAATCTTAAATCGATTAAATCATCATCAATATCAATCACCTCTCTTGGTGGATAAAATCGACACCCAAAGTCCATTGATATTGATGAGATCTTATCAAAATTCAAGATCCAAAACCACCAACAATCAACCAAAAGAATTTAAAATAAAATCAAGAATGAAGTGAAATCTCATGATATATTCTTTTATGTTTTTTTTTCAAGAAATGTTTTCAAAAAAAAACAAAATACCAATATCTTCATAACAAATAAGATCTATAAAAAGAAACATTAAAAGAAAAAAATAGTGAAAATATTCTTTTAACTAAAAGAAAGAAAATAAAAGAAATCTAAAAAAAAAAGAGGTTAAAAAAAAAGAAAAGGTGGTGGTGGTAAATGAATGGGCTACCCGGCCCAAATTATTTTAAAGAAAAATATATAAAAAAAACAAATGAAATATAAAAAGAAAAAGAAAAATCAGAAAAAGGAATCATCATCATCTTCTTCTTTTCTGAACGCGCACGGCCGAACGCTGTTCATCTCATACTCTTTTGCGAAATTTTCCGCCGCCGAGCTGTTTCAAATTAGAGCATCCGCCGTGAATGTACACAAAGACAAATCCTCTTCTTCTATCAACCGTCAACAACGTGCTTTTCTATTCTTCTTCAAGATAAATCTCGCGCCGTCATTGTTCAATTTCTTCTTCTCCAGAAAAAAACGCCGGTTACTGTGCAAGAAGTTGTTCTCTCTTTTTCTCCATACGCACGGTCGGGTGCTGATATCTCCCTCGTTCGTCAAAATGCAGAACGAAACTCAACGCCACGCTCTCGTTTCCGTCGTCGCGGTACTCAATTGGAGCGGAACAACATCTGACACGAATTCCTCCTCCTCGATCTTCACGTAGCATTGTCAGTGATGACTTCCTCTCTCTCGGTTTCCATTGCGTCATGTTTCTCCAGGTTTTATTTACCACGATCTCGTTCTCATTCCTATGATCGCGAAATTGGTTGCGGATTTGTTGAATCGTGAGGTCTGTTGTGGCTTGAATTTGTTTGTCTGTTCTTTGATTTTCTTGCAGGTGATGTTATATATTTGAATTGTGACGTGGATGTTGAGTTTTGATTTTGAGGTTGAAGAAATTGATTGAACTTGAAGAAGATGAAGGTTATTGAAAATTTTATGGAAGGCGAGTTGAAGCTGTGAATTGATGAAGGTTTGTGAAGCTTTGAAGATGAAAGGTTTATGAAGTTTAAACTAATGAAGGTGATGAAGCTTTGAGGAATAATTTAGTTGATGCTTGAAAAGTGTTTATGGAGATTTTGGCAGCAGGATTTTGGCTCTCCAAGCTTGAAGAAAAGGGTGGGAGAAGCACTTATTTATAGTAAATGAAGGTGAGTTTTGATTTTCAAATCGTGTTGCCGTTTCACTGATTTTCGTCGCGTTTCACCTTAGAGTAGCAGCTGGATTTTGTGTTGATTTCCACTTCATATTGCTGCGTTTTCAATTGTTCAGCTGCCGTTTTTGTTTCGTGTATCAGCTCGTGACACGGCTTGGCTTCAAAGTGATTTGCAACTGGGATATTATTTGGTTTCAGGTTGAAGTGGCTTGACAAGGCTTTGTGTATGATGGCTCACGTGGAAAGCTGCTCTCGTGTGTAGCTTGTCATGACTTGTATTTTTTCTTTTCCCATTTTGTTGAAGTTTGGCTCACATACAACCTGGTTTATTGGTGAGGCATGGCAATGTTGTTAAGCTTGTAATTGTAGAATGAAGTAGCAGCGGCGTGAAGTTTATGCAGGAAGTAGCAACTGAAATGTGGCTTATTGTTTTGTCATGAAAATAAATGGCTTAGATGCATCTTGAAAAAAAAAAGTGGGTCGTAAAAGGAATACCAATCTTGTAAATTTTTTTGTTTATTTTAAAAATGTAAATGGGCTTCCAAAGAACATGATGGACTTTTGGGATATTAAAATTTGGATTTAGGAAAAATAGAATGAACATTTTATTTGGTAATATGGATGTGGATAATAAAAAAATGGAAATTGGATATGGATTTTTGGATTGAAATTGGATAAAAAATGAAAATGGTTATTAAATTGGAAATTAAAAATGTGGATTTTTATGGATATTGAGGAATGGATTGGATATTAGAAAAATGGATAATGGAAGTGGGTTTTTAAATGGATAATGGCTAAGAAGAGTGGATAATTGAATATGGATATGAAAAAGATAATGGATATGTGGGTAATTGGTTTAAAAATGGATTTTAATGGATATGAAATGGATACAAAAAAAAAAGGCTAGAAAATGGTAATCAAAGCGGATATACAATCTTAATTTTAATCCAAAACCTATCCAAAACTTTTCCACAAAGCATCTGATTAAAATGACTGAACAAACGTGGACCACGAATATCTTGCAACTGAAACATCGGCCATCAACTTTAATCTTTGCCATAATCCTCTGAATGAAATAAATTCTGAATCACTTTGAATTTGTCTGAATCAATCTCTGGGAAAATAAATCCACAGATGGACACAACCTGTACTGATGGGCGACGATGAACCTGATTTCTTGTAAACCACTGCTTGATAAATAGACCACTGCCACAATCAATTTGCTATTAAAGCAATATATTGATAGTTTGTCCAAGATTAGGTCAAACTTCCATCTGACCTCAACCACAATTGAATAGCTACACTTGATTCCAAGTCATACCTTTGCCATCAATCTCCCTGCAAAACCCTAAACACACAGAGAAGAAGAAACAAGAAAAAATTTCAAAATAGTTTTGGTATTTTGGTTAGAGATTAGTAAACAGAAACAAGTATAAAGCAAATAAGAAAGCACGGAGATAATGGTGATCTTGTTTGTGATATGAGATGCAAATGACATGTGGGATCTTAGGGGTCAAAATTAGGGTATTACAGCTGCCCCTATTTAAGTTTCTTCTATCCGGAGATAAGAAGATTGACATCTTTGTCTCGACGAGATAGAAGATACTTAAATATAAAAATAAACCCAATTTTTGGCCCTAAGAGACCACAAAATGATATGATTATGCAGATGGTATGTAAACACAAGACCATTGTGGAGAGAATATGCCACAGGAGATCAACAAAAAGAAGAACGGGAGAATGAAACTCCACCGGGGAAGCACATCACAGGAGACCACCAACTAGCCGGGGAACATACCGCACAACTACTGGGACTCAGGTGAGGAAAAGATTCAAACTGGGGATAAATGTATATGGAAATAAACCACAACACAACAAGGATATAACTCAATAGGGAAGACTTAGCATAGCAAGGCTCCACTGGGGAAAAGCAATACCTCAACAATGAACTGTCTCATCAAACCAAAGAGACTTACCATTCATCGGAGTCACAAAATCTCAACAACGAACTGCCCCATCAAATCGAAAAGACTTACCATTCATCGGAGTAACCAAATCTCAACAACGAACTGTCCCGTCTAACCGAAGAGACTTACCATTCATCGGAGTACAAGAATCTCAACAGCGAACTGTCCCATCAAACCGAAGAGACTTACCATTCATTGGAGTCACAAAATCTCAACAACGAACTGTCCCATCAAACCGAAGAGACTTACCATTCATCGGAGTAGAAGAATCTCAACAACGAACTGTCCCGTCTAACCGAAGAGACTTACCATTCATTGGAGTCACAAAATCTCAACAACGAACTGTCCCATCAAACTGAAGAGACTTACCATTCATTAGAGTAGAAGAATCTCAACAACGAACTGTCCTATCAAACCGAAGAGACTTAAAATTTCATTGGAGTCACAAAATCTCAACAACGAGTTGTCCCATCAAACCGAAGAGACTTACCATTCATCGGAGTAGAAGAATCTCAACAACGAACTGTCCCGTCTAACTAAAGAGACTTACCATTCATTGGAGTCACAAAATCTCAACAACAAACTGTCCCATCAAACAGAAGAGGCTTACCATTCACCGGAGTAGAAGAATTTCAACAACGAACTGTCCCATCAAACCGAAGAGACTTACCATTCATCGGAGTAGAAAAATCTCAACAACGAACTGTCCCATCTAACCGAAGAGACTTACCATTCATCGGAGTAACAAAATCTCAACAACAAACTGTCCCGTCTAACCGAAGAGACTTACCATTCATCGGAGTAACAAAATCTCAACAACGAACTGTCCCGTCTAACCGAAGAGAGTTACCATTCATCGGAGTAACAAAATCTCAACAACGAACTGTCCCGTCAAACCGAATAGACTTATCGTTCATCGGAGTAACAAAATCTCAGCAACGAACTGTCCCGTCTAACCGAAGAGACTTACCATTCATCGGAGTAAACAAAATCTCAACAACGAACTGTCCCATCAAACCGAAGAGACTTACCATTCATTGGAGTCACAAAAGGTATTAACTGCATCGCCTCAGGCTTCTCAAATAAAGGAATGCCACGAAACAGTATTGAACCTTCTAAAAGGGGAATCATACGCAGATTTCAGCTGAAGGGCGCAGAATCCTCAAAGGTGCAAAATAAATGCACTCTCAATCTAGGTTTCACAACCTAGAGATCCAAACAAATATTACAGGGGACCAAAGTTCAATCCAGGAACAAGCTGGAGAGAAACGGTCAAATAAAACTCATCCCGAGGAGGAAATATCTCAGCTGGGGACTAACTCCATCCAGATAATGAATTGGGAAGGAAACTGAATCAAAATCTTCCACGAGAAATAAACTCAGTGGGGAATTAACAAAGATAGGCATTTTTCTACTTACGGGTCGACACTCTAAATAGAGAGAGGACACACACGCTCTACGGGGGTAACAACACCAGAGAGCAAAGAAGCACCAACACAAATGCAAAATGCACAATGCAACAACAAAATGCTATGCACAACAAATGAATACGCATGCGATGCTTATGAGTATGAATATGCTGACAAAACAGACATAAAGGATAAGCAGAGGGTGGAATAAACATCACAACACCACTGAATACTCAGCTAATCTCAAAAAGATGGGGATGTCATTAGCAACTCTTCTAGGCATTTAGTTGAAGAAATCCTGCAAGAGATAAACAAAAGCCATCAAAGGAAAATAAAGCCTACTACAAGGCTCAAATCTTGCTGGAGAAAAGAAGATACTCCTTGGGGAAAGACTCAAATATCAATCTTCTAACATCGATGATCCACAAAGAGGATAACAACATAAAATTCTGCTTTGAGAAAGTCAGGAAAGCTGTTGGGGAATCATACAACCCAAATCTTTCTGAATCTTCCTGGGGATCGTAAAAATTCACAGGAACTTCCATTTCAAAAGGATGAAGAGATCTGTTGCGGAAAAGTAATGAATCCGCTGGGGATTGTAGACATATAAACATCTACGCGAAATCCACTAGGAAAACAAGGCAGATCTGCTGGAGATACGAGAACACTTTTAGAGGATTAATCAATTATGAGTAACGCATCCTGGACTTGCTGGGAGAACAGCAAAAGGTCAAGCTGTGGGGGATTTTAGATCGATACTCATCATGAATGAGAGAAAACCCAACAGGTTACTAGTATATCAATATTCCTTGAATATAGTTATCATGAACGACTTTACTGGGGAATAGCCACAATAGTGATGCATAATCTTCACTAGGAGGATAAATCTCTGAAAAACAATCCGGAGAGAAGTACATCTTGGACTTGCCGGGGGAAATGAGAAATTAACCTCACTGCTCTATGATTAGAAATAATAATGCACCGCCTCCGTTGGGTAATCATCAAGGATAAATCTCTTGGTAGAACAACCTGGAGGGAAAAACATCTACAAGACAAGATGAAACCCGACAATCGGCCACCATGTCAATGCTTCTTAGAGGAAAATAACATTGCACTTTGTTTAGGGACATCCAAAGCAACAACAACACGTCTAGAGGGTAAAACTTTGAGTGAGGATTCTTCATATGACTTTTGCTGGGGACAACAAAAATGAATCCCTGCATGGGGATTGTCATCAAGGAGAGGTAAACCTCAAAGATACTCAACTATCTGACCATAACATAATCAGCTGGAGAAGATTCGGATCAAGACCTAGCTGGGGAAAAACCAAACAACATTCGTCTGGAGAAAACTCAAACAAGTATATCAACTTGTCAACAACCGGTTACATAAGAAAAACTTTGCTTGAGGGAAAAACAGTTAACTCCACTAGAGAAATATCAACAAAACTCTACTAGGGAAATATCAATATGAACAAACTCTGCTGAGGAAATATCAACAAGCTCTACTGGGGAGATATCAATATGAACAAACTCTGCTGAGGAAATATCAACAAACTCTACTGGGGAGAACATCAACATAAACAAACTCTACTTGGGAGCATACCGAGTTCTGTTGTGTTTGATCAGCCCCAAATTGCGTGATATATAAGAAATTTTCCTCCATAAACTTTGTATCATAAGGACTTGAAATAATCTGCCCCAGTGTCTTCAAACTCTGAGAGATTTGTCTAATCTCGACGTAACTGCCCCAGATTAACTGAACTTGGCACATTCTTTGATCAATGAAGTATTCAAGCTTTGCCCATGTGAAAACATCAACTAGGAAAACAAGCCTGCTCATGCTCAACAAAATCTTCAGGCAACATGCCCATGGACATGATCATTCCTTGAAGTGATTTGCCAATTTACTCATCAGAGCTTTAAGCCTCAAAATATTAAGCACATCACTGATGCTCATATGTAAGCTTCTATGATGTCAACAAATGTATGCTAGCAGAAAATGTCAATTCTGAGAATGATAATTCTAATGCAACAATCATGTTAATCTTGAAGTTTTTACTGAAAAGATGTCGCAAAACCTTGTGAATGAATCACTAGTTTAGATATGACATTGATTTTTGAATGCACATGCAATACCAACAAAGATCTTTTAGCGCAACTCATGGGAGTCAGGAACGCTATCTCGTTTGGAGTATGCTCTCAAAATAAACCCAACTTCAATTAGGTCTTTTGAGGGTTATAACTTGGCTTGGTTCACGGTTTTTTTTAGAAAAAAAGATTTTTAGGCTCAAAATTTATTTGTACCCACCCAATCTCTGTGATGTTCTTCAGTCCTATATTCAGCTAATTGACACAAATGTTCATCTTTAAAACGATAAAACTGATGGTTTAAGAACCAATGAGGTTATTCGGGGATAACAGTCACCCTTTTTGTCCTTCGACTTGGTAGTCACACAAAGATTTGTTCTTTTGGTGAGGATTTTTTCTTTTATTCTTGCTTTTCACATTTTCATTCTTTTTATTTTTCTCGAACTTTTGTCTGGACTAATTTTTTTTTGATGTCTAGCGGGATCCCCCAATTTTTACCTAAGTCACTTGTTTTCAATTTTTCTACTTAGCGGGCTTTTTTTTTATTTCTTTCTTTTTTTTTTAACAAATCATGTGACATTGGCTTATTTGAAAGGGTTATGACTTCCTCTTTCCTTCATGGATGAGGAATAACCATTGTGGTTTCCTTAGACGCACACTCTTTTTGAAATTTGGACACTTGGTCAAATTAACTGAAGACTACCCTGCCCCAAGGTTAAATGTGAGGGTTTTTTTATTTAGAAAAGAAACTCCTACTTCAAGGCTCAAAGAGGTTAACAAGGGATTATCTTCCTTATATCTCCGGTGTTAGGGAATTTGAAACAATGCCTTACATCATCAGCAGGGTCTTATTCAAAAGCACACAGCCAGAAATTTTGCGTTTTCACTTCATCATCCTCCTTCCAAGAGTTTAAACAAGAAGTTGGTATTGCAAATGCGGGAAAAACAATTTATGAGCGAATGCGAATGGATTACTTCAAGACAAACATACTCATTGCATTATGATTAATATTCAAAATCAAACAAGTTTCTACATGCAAACAAAGCATTAATAATCATAAAAGATTACAAATAAAATTGCAGTAATAAACTCGAGATTTGAAGAGATCGTCTCAATCTAAGTTTGAAAGGACACCTTCAACTCTCTTGGGAGACACAGAAGCAAATGCACGACCGCTGAGGGTCACCCCACTAACATTAGTAATAGGAACCTCCTTGGGGTTTTATCTTCATCATTATAAAGGCGTTCCATCCACAAATGGGCTTCCTCCCTTGAAGGTCAATACCTCATCGACGATCATCTCTGTCACCGGGTGGACATTCTGAGTATTTGGCATATACCTCGAAAATCGAGAATCTTTTTCAACAACCTGGCCAACCAGATCATTTTGCACAGGTCGGGATCGAGTAGGAACATCCACTTGTAGAGCACCGTCGTCCGGAGGAAAACCGTACATCGGATTGGTCGTCACTGTAAAGCCTGACATGGGATCAACATTCTATGTTCTTTCCATTGTCCTTCAGTAACTGCTTTGAATTCAGTATTAATGACAGGAAATCAGCTAAATCCTCTTCTTTCTTTGATTAGCCCAAGTATTATATCGGTGATACAACTTGGCTGAATGAAGACCAAAAGAAACAATAAGACACCTGGAAAAGGCAAGAAACAAATGCAAGAGATGATGCTTGATGTGCAAGATACAAATGCAAAGTTTCAAGGAATTATAAGGCATATTGCAAACATTGTTATTTGAAATACCAAAATCTCATTCATTAATGATGGAAAAGATTACATATCGGAAGTACAAATTCAAAAATCCTAAAACAATAGAGAATAAAGAAAACTAGATCCCTAGAGAATCCTATGAGAAGAAGTCCCGACTCTATCTTCCAACTTCTTGATGTGGGCCTGTATCTGAGTCTTCTCAATCAGCAACTGATTAACGATCAACTTCTAAGGAGAATCTGAGCTCTTCGGAATATCAGAAACTGGCTGAATGCGAGAGGAAAATAAATCCTCTTGCGCCTTTCTCTTCTTGTTGGCAACTTCATCTTTATTCTTCTTCTTGAAGTGCTCTTGAAGTCTTGCATTTTCTAACTCAACAATTTGATACTTGTTCTTCCAAGCATCTCTCTCTTGTTGCATCTCAGCCAAAGCGATCTGAAGCTTCTTTGTGTCTTCCATAAAGTAGAGGATAGGCTTCTTAGCAGTTAGAGACAAAGGCTCCTGATGCTTAAAAGGCATATTCAAAGCAATAGCCCTATCTTTAACCCACTGGAGGTAAGGTTTCGAAGAGACACAATTTGGAATTCCCAAACTTTCCTTTCCTTTTCTACGAATGTTGCGCCAAACTTCCACAATTTGTCTCTTGAGAGGAACCTGAGATTCTTATTCCTTGAAAAAGAGACCGGTCAAATGGATGTTCTTCGGTACCTCTCGTAAAGGATATCCCAACTGACGACGAGCCAACACGGGGTTGTAGCTGATTCCTCCCTTTGTACCAAGAAGAGGTACGTTGGGAAAATCACTACAACTATCAATAATCACCACTCCAGAAGGAACACGACTACACCAATCAATATCAGAATGAGTGAGAGCCATGATCTTCCGCGACCAATATAAACCATCCTTGAGATTCCAGAAAGCTGCAGACTTTGGCAAGTGAGAAATAAACCACTTGTAAAGAAAAGGCGCGCAACCGATAATCGTCCCTTCACCATGGAAGTTCCTGAGGTGAATAGAATGGTAAGCATCGGTGAGCAAAGTGGGAATTGGATTCCCAATCAAGAAGATCTGAATAGCATTAATGTCGACAAAGTTCTCAACATTCGGGAAGAGGAACACTCCATAAATAAGCAAGGCAAGAATAGCCTCAAAAGCAACTTTGTTCTTCACACTAGCAAAGTGATGAGCTCTATCCATCAAGAACTTAGCGGGTAACCCAAGAATATTTCCTTTGGTATCCATGCGAGCCTTAATCTCAGAAACCTTCAAGTGAGTAGCCTTCGCAATAAGATCATGCTCAAGAGCGGGATCTAAACCGGAGAAAATCTGACCATGAACAGGCAAACCAAGCAGGAGAGAATACTCCTCTAGTGTAGATACCAACTGATAATCAGGAAAGGTGAAACAATGAAGCAAAGGGTCATAGAACTGAACCAAAGTAGCAAGCAACCCCTCAGCCATATCAACCTTCAAGAGAGATAAAAGCCTTCCATATCTGGATTCGAACTCCTTGGTATCAACAACCAAAGATCCTAGCTCTCTCAAACCCCCTAACTTAGGACTCTTGAAAGTGGACTTCTTTGTACTTCTCTTTCCAAAATCCATAACAAAAGTACCAGCAATGTTTGCAAAAACACCTTTAAGTTCCTTGAAACCTTTCTAGAAGAATGCTCATGAATGCATGAGTGCATGAACGCAACAAACACAAACAAGATCACACAAAGCACACGGGTCAAGGTTCAAGTCACGAGCATGAAGCCAAGGGTAAGAACCAATCCCACAAAGGTATGTACTAAGGTTTTGTCTTCATTGTACCTGCAGATAATAATGGTTCTAACAAAGTGCCCAGGGTCCACAATCTATTATCAGACACACCAGCGCACCAATTTGCTCGGAGGTTGGTAGTTATCCTCAAGAGAATCTAACCTAAGTGTATGACAGCTAAGTCAGATTTGCATCTTCATAGCTTCCGCGCCACGATCCTAAAAAGGTCAAGATGGGCTAAGGAGTTCTAAAGTCCCCAGCTTCGGGTCCTCGGATCAAGAAGTATAACGGGTTTGCCATTTCTGGTCTGCCATTACTACCTCTTGGGAGGAGTGCCTCAACTAAGTCCTCGGGAAATGGTCACCAGGTATCGACAATCCTCTTCAGACCACCTAGCCACCACATACGCATGTAATGACCAAGCATCCTCGGAAAGATCTCATTTGGTTTGTGAGTTTAGGTCGGCAACACGTGTCACACGCCACGCTTACCAACAAAAGCCCACACTAAAAAACTAGGTACACTCGAGCCTGGGTAGTGGGCTTATCTCACCACACAGAGAAACTCCCAAACAGAACAAACAAATAAGAAGCAAATCAGACAAAAAGCAGTAAATAAATCAAAGTAGGCTAAACCCCTCAAAGGGATGGACCAGCAAGAGGTCAATCTTTCCCCAGCAGAGTCGCCACTTTTCTGTAGCGGGGAAATTTGTGAGTGTAAGCTATTGATTAACTTAACTCAAAGAAAACAGAGTCGCCATCGCACTTTTATTTTATCCCAAGAAGAGGAAAGGAAAAAGAGCGAACAAAACCTAACGAGTTCTAAAAAACAAGAACAAACAGAGAATGGGTAAGGGGGGTTGGTTATGTAAAGGGAAGGTTTTACGCACCCAATACATCTATAGTACTCTATAAGAGCCCTTTGATGTATTCATGCTTTTTGGTCTGAAAATGGTTTGCTTGAAAAGAGATTGAGGAGATAAGAAGAGAAATATTTTTTTAGATTTTTGTGTTTGGAGAGACTTATCGCCTTATGCCTACGTACCCACGATGTGCAATGTAGGATCAAAACCTCGTAGTTCGTGGTACAAAGAATGAAAATTATTGGTTATGGTTTATTTTATCTTGAAAAAGACAACCCGTCATTCTCAAGAGAGAATACTCAACTAATTACCCAAAGGTATGGGAAAGAGGCATTTGCATCACATTAAGATGGAGGATTTGCTCGGATTAACATCAACAAGACTAATCACTTCAACATCTAACTGGAAAACGACCATACTTTCAACAAAATACCATGGTTAGAAGCTTTACATCTCATCAGAAAAATGACTCATGTCTAATTCTTTTTGAAAAGTTTAAAAGAAAAAGGTGCATAAAAGCACAAAAAAATTTGGATGAGTTTTGTATTTTTTATGTCTTTTTGAAATGGTCAAAATATGATTAAAATGGATTGACATTTATTTAAGGAAAACAAAGTTTAAAAATCACTTGACCAAAGTCAAGGTTTTATTATGAAAGCGATTTTAAGTTTGAAAACAAGAAAATTTTGAAAGAGGGAGAAGGTTTTGAAAATTTAAGAAGGGGTGGAGAAGAAGTGACTATCCTAGTGCATAAAATAAAAGCTAAGGACAAGAAAGATCTAACCACAAATGTAGCCATCTTCACCATAAACCAAACAAAAGCACAAGGCTTCAAAGTCTTCAAACCATAATTCCAAAGCAAAGGGAAAAGGTCCTAGTTCTAAGTCCAAGGATCCAAGAATTGCATAGGATGTCCAAGGTCGAGGTGTAAAACTCCATGTCCATTGCAAAAGATAGTAACCATAGTCCAAGATTAGAAGCACAAGTTTTTTAGAGGTTTTGGCCTTTATTAATATTTTTGGTCCAAGTGGAAAAATAGAAAAAGGCATAAGCATAAATAAGTGTCCAACGGACAAAGGAAAAATATGCGAAAGCATAAATATGTGTCCAACGGACAAAGGAAAAATATGCGGAAGCATAAACACGTGTCCAACGGACAAAGGAAAAATATGCGGAAGCATAAACATGTGTCCAACGGACAAAGGAAAAATTGCATAAAAGTAAAAGAGAGATAGGGAGCGAGAAGGAAACATAAAGAAGTTAGAAGTTAGTGGTTAGTAGCACAAGGCTCTAGTGCCATAAGCCTTCACCGAGTATTCCGTTTCGCGTTTTGAACTATAGTGATTAAACAATGCACTTAGGCCAAGATTGATGAACTTGACAGAAGATTGGTAGAACCAAAGCCTCTACAACGGCAAGTTTCAAAGGTTATGGACCTAATGCAAAAATTAATCAACATTGGGTTGACGCGACCAATCAAGGTCTGGACCACGAAAGTTCAAATTCCGAATTGGATAAAGAGGGACAAATGTTGCACTATGTTAAGCAATCGCCGAGTGATTTACGGAGTAATTACCCTACAATGAGGCCGGTCAATAGATCTTTGTGCTAATGCATGCTAGATGAACGATATATAAATCGTCATCCGAAAGCAATACCGCACGAACAAAAAAATGATAACGATCTAGTCTTGATCAAAATTCAACAAAGGAATTCCAAGATCCATAAAACTTTCATCGATCAAAATAATAAAAAAAGAGGTCAAGATGAAAAGAAACAACAAATTGAATCTTAAATCGATTAAATCATCATCAATATCAATCACCTCTCTTGGTGGATAAAATCGACACCCAAAGTCCATTGATATTGATGAGATCTTATCAAAATTCAAGATCCAAAACCACTAACAATCAACCAAAAGAATTTAAAATAAAATCAAGAATGAAGTGAAATCTCATGATATATTCTTTTATGTTTTTTTTTCAAGAAATGTTTTCAAAAAAAACAAAATACCAATATCTTCATAACAAATAAGATCTATAAAAAGAAACATTAAAAGAAAAAAATAGTGAAAATATTCTTTTAACTAAAAGAAAGAAAATAAAAGAAATCTACAAAAAAAAAAGGATAAAAAAAAGAAAAGGTGGTGGTGGTAAATGAATGGGCTACCCGACCCAAATTATTTTAAAGAAAAATATATATAAAGAACAAATGAAATATAAAAAGAAAAAGAAAAATCAGAAAAAAGAATCATCATCATCTTCTTCTTTTCTGAACGCGCACGGCCAAACACTGTTTATCTCACTCTCTTTTGGGAATTTTTTCGCCGCCGAGCTGTTTCAAATTAGAGCATCCGCCGTGGATGTACACGAAGACAAATCCTCTTCTTCTATCCACCGTCAACAACGTGCTTTTCTCTTCTTCTTCAAGATAAATCTCGCACCGTCATTGTTCAATTTCTTCTTCTCTAGAAAAAAACGTCGGTTACTGTGCAAGATGTTGTTCTCTCTTTTTTTCCATACGCACGGTCGGGTGCTGATATCTCCCTCGTTCATTAAAATGCAGAACGAAACTCAACGCCACGCTCTCGTTTCCGTCTCCGCGGTACTCGATCGGAACGGAACAATATCAGACACGAATTCCTCCTCCTCGATCTTCACGTAGCATTGTCAGTGATGACTTCCTCTCTCTCGGTTTCCATTGCGTCGTGTTTCTCCAGGTTTTATTTACCACGATCTCGTTCTCATTCCTCTGATCACAAAATTGGTTGCGGAGTTGTTGAATCGTGAGTTGTGTTGTGGCTTGAATTCGTTTGTATGTTCTTTGATTTTCTTGCAGGTGATGATATATATTTGAATTGTGACGGGGATGTTGAGTTTTGATTTTGAGGTTGAAGAAATTGATTGAACTTGAAGAAGATGAAGGTTATTGAAAATTTTATGGAAGGTGAGTTGAAGCTGTGAATTGATGAAGGTTTGTGAAGCTTTGAAGATGAAAGGTTTATGAAGTTTAAACTAATGAAGGTGATGAAGCTTTGAGGAATAATTTGGTTGATGCTTGAAAAGTGTTTATGGAGATTTTGGCAGTAGGATTTTGGCTCTCCAAGCTTGAAGAAAAGGGTGGGAGAAGCACTTATTTATAGTAAATGAAGGTGAGTTTTGATTTTTTAATCGTGTTGTCGTTTCACTGATTTTCGTCGCGTTTCACCTTAGAGTAGCAGCTGCATTTTGTGTTGATTTCCACTTCATATTGTTGCGTTTCAATTGTTCAGCTGCCGTTTTTGTTTCATGTATTAGCTCATGACACGGCTTGGCTTCAAAGTGATTTGCAACTGGGATATTATTTAGTTTCAGGTTGAAGTGTCTTGACAAGGCTTTGTGTATGATGGCTCGCGTGGAAAGCTGCTCTTGTGTGTAGCTTGTCATGACTTGTTTTTTTTCTTTTCCAATTTTGTTGAAGTTTGGCTCACATACAACATGGTTTATTGGTGAGGCATGTCAATGTTGTTAAGCTTGTAATTGTAGAATGAAGTAGCAGCGGCGTGAAGTTTATGCAGGAAGTAGCAACTGAAATGTGGCTTATTGTTTTGTCATGAAGATAAATGGCTTGGATGCATCTTGAAAAAAAAAGTGGGCCGTAAAAGGAATACCAATCTTGTAAATTTTTTTGTTTATTTTAAACATGTAAATGGGCTTCCAAAGAACATGATGGACTTTTGGGATATTAAAATGTGGATTTCGGAAAAATAGAATGAACATTTTATTTGGTAATATGGATTTGGATAATAAAAAAATGGAAATTGGATATGGATTTTTGGATTGAAATTGGATAAAAAATGAAAATGGTTATTAAATTGGAAATTAAAAATGTGGATTTTTATGGATATTGAGGAATGGATTGGATATTAGAAAAATGGATAATGGAAGTGGGTTTTTAAATGGATAATGGCTAAGAAGAGTGGATAATTGAATATGGATATGAAAAAGATAATGGATATATGGGTAATTGGTTAAAAAATGGATTTTAATGGATATGAAATGGATACAAAAAAAATGGCTAGAAAATGGTAATCAAAGCGGATATACAATCTTAATTTTAATCTAAAACCAATCCAAAATTTTTCCATAAAGCATCTGATTAAAATGACTGAACAAACGTGGACCACTGAATATCTTGCAACTGAAACATCGGCCATCAACTTTAATCTTTGCCATAATCCTCGGAATGAAATATATTCTGAATCACTTTGAATTTGTCTGAATCAATCTCTGGGAAAATAAATCCACAGATGGACACAACCTGTACTGATGGGCCACGATGAACCTGATTTCTTGTAAACCACTGCTTGATAAATAGACCACTGCCACAATCAATTTGCAATTAAAGCAATCTCTTGATAGTTTGACCAAGATTAGGTCAAACTTCCATCTGACCTCAACCACAATTGAATAGCTACACTTGATTCCAAGCCATACCTTTGCCATCAATCTCCCTGCAAAACCCTAAACACACAGAGAAGAAGAAACAAGAAAAAATTTCAAAATAGTTTTGGTATTTTGGTTAGAGGTTAGTAAACAGAAACAAGTATAAAGCAAATAAGAAAGCACAGAGATAATGGTGATCTTGTTTGTGATATGAGATGCAAATGACATGTGGGATCTTAGGGGTAAAAATTAGGGTATTACACCTAACACTGAAAGAGGGAGGTACTGTGGGATTTGGAGGAAACCAGAAAGGAAAGATCATTAGTACGTGTACTATTGGTAATTTCTCTATCTTTATTAATAATGTTTGGTTAGTAGATGGACTAAAATATAACCTACTGAGTATTAGTCAATTTTGTAACAGTGGTTATGAAGTAATGTTTAATTAGAACAATTGTATAGTCAGGAATGAGTCTGACAAGTCCATAATGTTCAAAGGTAAGAGAAAAGGCAATGTTTATAAATTAACTTCTCTGAATTGGCTTATTAGAAGGTACTTTGCCTTCTATCAATGAGTGATGAAAAGTAGCTCTGGCACAAAAGGTTAGGTCATGCTAACTAGAGATTAATCTATAAACTTAGCAAGTTAAAACTTGTTAAAGGGTTTCCAGAACTTAATTATCACTCATATGCTCTTTGTGGAGCATGCCAAGTAGGACAAATTAATTAAAACTCTTTTAAATCAAAGGACATTGTCTCTACCTCCAAACTCTTATAACTGCTTCACATTGATTTATTTGGTCCATTTGGTACTGCATCAATCAATGGGAAGAAATAAGGACTAGTCATAATTGATGACTATAGTAGATGGATTTTGGTTAAATTCCTCACAGGATAAAATTCACTCAACTCTTAAGTGTTTAGATTATTGTTTACACTCAAAACACATAATGAAAATTAGTATTACCTTAAGCTTGAAAAGACTCTAACATCCACAATAGAAATACATGCACACAAATATCAAAAAGACTTTTATTCGGGTTGTAACTTGGTTAAGGTAAGGGTGAGATAGATCCTAAGGGGTACTAGGCTAAAATTCAAAGGGTCAAAAGAAAATTGAAAGAAATTGTGGGATTTGAACTACAAAAGATTTCATCCACTTCCAAACAACAACTTTACCGTTATTTCTCTTCTATTTTCTCTTTTTTTATTCTTTTTTTTTCAGAAGGAATATGTATTGTCATCCTTCTTTTCTATTTCCATTTTTTTTCTTTTTCTTTTTTTTTATATTTTCTTTCCTTTCTATTTTTTTTTTATTTTATGCCAACTTTGAAACATCAAATCTATGTTAATTCAACCCCAGATAACTCCAAACAATACTTTTTCAACCCTTTGAATAGGGTGATAACATTGTTTTTCACTTTTCGGCTTGTAATGAGTTTTAAACAAAGAATGGGATAAATAGACTCGAGGGGTTTTCAAATAAGGGATGATATATTCAGGGTTGGATTTTTGGCTAACTGGATAAAAAATAAATCAAACAAAAACAACTTGGCTTCATCATATTAATGTGCACAAGTAAACAAAAAGCTTCAATAAGAGTCAATTCAAGTTCTAACATACATGAGTGAAACACACAAGAAAGAAAAATATGGGTTTTTGTATGATATTCATTCAAATGCTCAAATCTCACAAAGGTTAATGATCTACCCCAAATGATGCACAATTCAGATAGAAAATAATGAATCTACAATTTTTTTGGATTTTTATGAAAATATGAAAATAGAAAATAATTCAAATAAAATAGAAAAAAGAGAAATTTGCGATTTTTAGGGTCAAACTCAATTAAAAGTTTCTTTTAAGAGATAACTATTTGTTGAATTATTTCTGAATTTATGGAAAAAATTCGGAGCAATTCGAAATAGTAGCTTACATACCACTAACTGCAACCCTGAAAATCAACAAACAAAAATAAAAAACATAAACACAAAAATTGCTAACAAGACTCTAAACTAGGGTTCTAAAATTGGCTGAAATCAATAGAGAGTCCCTGGCAACGGTGCCCAATTTGATCCGCTGTCGCACACGGGTTAAAAACGAGTAACTAAAAACTGTAGTTAGGGAAGCGACACTCGAATGTCGTATCACAAGGACTCTTGTGTTTAATTTTACCAACTGAAAACAATGAGGGTTTTAAGGTTTTGGTTTCGAATAATATAACAGTAAAAAGGATTTGATTACGAATAAGCTAAAACGATTATTCCTACTGATTTGGGTTCCGACTTATCACTGGCTATTGTAACTCCAATCCCATAAGCTGCATCGATTTTATTTGATTATGAAATCAATTAGACAAGCGCTATCAATATCATGTGAATTATGTTCCTGTTACCGCATTAAGCATGACAGTTTAAAGATTAGATGAAGCTAACGAATAAGCTAAGTTAACGTGCGATTAAAATTAGGAACATGCATACAATCAAATTTAATAAAGTCTATCCTATGAGTAGGAATCAAATTAAACAAACTAAAGCAACCGAATTAAGCAAATAAATTCATAGGCGAAATTGAACAAAAATCGAAATTGAATTGGAATTAAAATAACCTCAAAGCGGTGGAACCCCTAATCAGCAGAATTTGCCTCAGAGATTATTTCTCCATAAAAATTACAAAGCAAAGTAAGAATCGTGAACAGTAATTTCGGTTCATGAACAATATCCCTCTACCTATTGTTAAAGGAAACAAGGCATTAGGGTTATAATCCTAATTGGGTCGGAAAACAAAAAACCGGTCCAAAACTAATTATTTTATTTAAGTATGAAACTAAAATGATTTATTCGAGTCTTCTGCACTCTGAATCTGCTTCTGACTTCAACATAAAACTTTTAGTTTATCCTCTTAACTTTTCAACACCTATTAGAATGCATCAATCCAATTCTCACAGCCCAAGTTATGATCTGCAAAGCGAGAGAGTGTAAATAGTTGTTTATTTAGAAAATACCATACAAAATTAAAATAAATGTAACAATAAACTAAGCTAAGGATACACACTAAAATAGTAGAAATAACAAAAGACACTCTAGAATTGTTGCAACATAATAGAGAAAAATATGCATGAAAATGCACTGATCATGAATCATATAATGTGTTTAGTATCTTCTGCAATCAAGGACAAACTAAAAGAGAATAATGTGTTTTAATGCACATTCTCTTATGTTTGTACTTAGGAATTTCCTTAATTTGTTTTGTTTATTTTACTATTTTATTGTGTTTTTAGAATTAAGTCTTCGTTTGCCGTTCATCTATTTTCGCAGCTTATTTTCAGCTTTAGCGGTTATTTGATCCATGTCCACTGTTCGGATCATAACTAGAGCTACGGGAATCGGATTTATACGTTATAATAGGCGTTGGAAAGCTGAGAAAAAGAGATACAACTTTCATGTTGTAGGAAGAAGCTGATTTGGAGTGTAGCAGACTCGAATAATTCATTGAAGTCAGGACTCGAATTCTGCCTTTAGGAATATTTAGTTTTGGGCCAGGTTTTTTTATGTTTTTCGACCTGTAGCGCGATTTTTATGGTCTTGAATCACGATCGCTTGGGTACTACAATTCAATTCATTTTTTTCCTATTGAGCTGATTAAGGAAGGGAAATAGATGTCTCCAATTAACCCTGCTTGCATACTGAGTTTAAACAGCTGACTGTTAGTTTACAGATGCTATTAAGATGTGGGCCCCTCTTCGGTTATTTTGTTAAGATTAGAATGTCTGGACTATTTGCGAGGTTTTTGGTAAGGGATTAGGTCGGATGCTTTTGATTGATATATGAAGGTACTGAATTTTGGGTTTTTGATTAGTGTGCTCGCTAAGATTTTTGCAATCTTATGCCTATGTATTCTCGTTTAACGAAACAGGGAAATCAGAGCGATCGTAGTTCGTCCTATTCTACGGGAGGAAAAAGGTTGTTTTGGTGTCTTGTTCAAAGCCCAAGACATGAAGCTAAAGGTGGTCTGTATCTTGATCAAAGCCCAAGATGTGAAGCTAAAAGTTTGGAGGAGAGAGAATTTGTCATCTCTAAAGAGGAGTTGTTGATGTTTGTATGCTGTGAGCAAGGCACATATTTGATGCTAAAAGGTTAATTGACTCAAGCGAGGCTTCCTTATACAAAGCCTAAGAGGAGGCGATTGACCCAACAAGAGGGTGCCTTTTATTTGTTGTCTCGTACGAAGCCCGAGATAGAGGCTAAAAGGGTTGACTCAACAAGAAAGTACTAACAAGTGACTGACTCAACAAGAGATTTCTTTTTATGTGTCTTGTACGAAGCCCAAGACAGAGGCTAAAAGGTTTGACTCAACAAGAGAGTACTTTTATTTGTCCTGTATAAAGCCCAGGGATGAGGCTAAAAAGGTTGACTCAACAAGAGAATCTGTTTGACAGGTGATTGACTCAATAAGAGAGTCTTTTATACTCAACAAGAGAGTGTTTTGCTGTCTCGTACGAAGCCCGAGATAAAGGCTAAAAAGAGACTGACTCAACAAGAGAGTCTTTTATACTCAACAAGAGAGTGTTTTATATGTGTCTTGTATGAAGCTCAAGACAGAGGCTAAAGAGAGATTGACTCAACAAGAGAGTCTTTTATACTCAACAAGAGAGTGGGTTTTTATATGTGTCTTGTACGAAGCCCAAGACGGAGGCTAAAAGGTTTAACTCAACAAGAGAGTACTTATAAGTGACTAACTCAACAAGAGAGTGCTTTTTATGTGTCTTGTACAAAGCCCAAGATGGAGGCTAAAAAGGGGTTTGACTCAACAAGAGAGTCTGAAAAGGTTAGCTCCGCTGGGGAGAGTCATTTGTACAAAGCCCAAGAGGAGGCTATCTTACTGCTGAGGATTAGATCCATAGGCAGGACCAAGTGGGAGAGCCCTCATGAGAGAGGTCGGGTTTCTGAGTGATAAGTGTTTTTTTCTATGTTTGAAAGGAACTTGAGAATGTCTTTGAGACTCAAGGGGTTTAGACTGTCCAAGTGTAGAGTTTTATCCATTGTACAATGCCCAAGAGGAGGCACAAGCATTAAGGGATGAGTATCAAACCTAAAGTGGCCAGAGGTTTGACACTGGAAAGACTGCTCTAGCAAAGGATGACTAAGTTCTATATTATCCCTTTAAGAGGTCATTAGGGTCCTTGTATTAAGCCCAAGAGAAGGCCTGAGAACTTCTAAGAAGTCGAAGGGTCCTTGTACAACGCCCAAAAGGAGGCGGGGATGCTTTTAGGAATCTCGTGGGTCCCCAAACTAAGAGAAGTTCAAGAAATTCAATTCACAGAGAAGAGATCATTCCAGGAAAGTTCGAGAATTTGGAAGAAACTCAAGAGATGCTATTCATGGAGAATAGATCAACTCTGGGGAGTAGAGTCTCTTTGACAATTTCTAAGAGTGACAGTCTGAGAAAAGGTTCACCGAGAATACTGCCTTTCTCTTTGTTCCATATTATTTAACCCCAAGAGAAGGGAAGACTGTATCTAGAATCCTATGGGGGATCTAGTTTTGACTGTATTTTAGAGTGATCAACAAGGCTTTACCTAGTGCTAGACGTAGTTGTAGGGAAAACTCTAAATAACTATACTAGTATTACACAGTGGATATCTGACAAGTATATAAAGGATGTGAAAGAAGACTTACAGTGAAGCAGCCCCACAATACAGTTATTTACATATGAAAGCGATAAATGAAAGCGGATAAACACTTACCCGTTGTAAAGCTTTCATGCTGTTTTGTTACTTGTTCAACAAAGAAAACTTTGATAACAATATTATATTCAAAATCAAAGGAGAAAGTGTTTTGAAAAGTTGTTGGGGCTTACAGCTCAAGGAGAGGCCCAGGGTTTTTGTTAAAAAGGCGACGATCGTGCCGAACTTTTTGACGGTATCGAGACTTATACAATACACTGAGGCCCAAAAAGGTTTTATTTACTAAGGGGTTGGGTCTTACACTCTATTAGAGGCCCAAAGATGGGTCTTATAGCTCAAGGAGAAGCCCAAATGATTTTGAAAAGGCGACGATCGCGCCGAACGTTTGAAAATATACAGAGGGACTTATACAATGTGTGAGGCCCAAAAATGTTTTGGTTTTCAAAGGAGGGTTGGGTCTTACACTCTATTAGAGGCCCAAAGAGTTATTTTTGCACAAGAGATGAGGCTTACAACTCGAGGAGAGGCCCAGTGTTAACGGCGATCGCGCCAAGGTTTTTGAAAACACAGTGGGTCTTGTACAATATCTGAGGCCCAAAAATGTTTATGTACAACAAGGATTGGGTCTTACACTCTATTAGGGGCCTAAAGTGTTTGAAAATGAATAGAGATGGGTCTTATAGCTCAAGGAGAAGCCCAACTGGTTTCGTTACAAAGGCGACGACCGCGCCGTATTTTTGAAAATATACAGAGGGACTTATACAATGTCTGAGGCCCTAAAAGGTTTATTTATAAAAGGATTGGGTCTTACACTCTATTAGAGGCCCAAAAGTGTTTTAAAAAAGTTTGATGAGGGTTGAATTAATCAAAACCCTAATTTGTTTTCAAAAATATATTTTAATTGAATAAAAATTCAATTAAAATGATCAAAATTGTTAAACATGTGTAAAAAACAAATTGTGATCTTGGATTAATGTTTGAAAAATCATGTTTTAGTCCACAAAATGATTGGAAACCAATTAAATTTGGAAAATCAAGAAGGAAAAAAACATTTTATATGTCAAAAAACAAATAAAACATTAATTCTTTGCAAAAATATCAAATATATGAAATAAATAATATTTTTGGGATTTTTTGGTAAAATAAAATATTTTAACATTTTTGTGAATTATTAAAAAAAGAATCAACTCAAAATCATTAAAACTCAGAGAGAAATTAATTTTTGAATCAATTAAATAAAATCACAAAATTCAAATATTCAAATTTTCAAAAAGGGCACCAAGAACATGGCAAGAACACGCGCGTGTTCTGAGTTTTGCCCAGATTTGCATTTTCTATCCAATCTCACTGAATACTTTATGAAATCACACAAACCACATATCAATCTGCTCGTTTTCACCTCACGATCATGTCTATGGTCTTTAATTTCATTTATTTTAAGTGTGGAATAAGAAATCAAAGAGAAACCTTAAGAACCCTAAAATTTGCATGAAGGCTCAGAAATTCCATACACGATTCAAACAAAGCAATTGATTGAGGGTAAATACTCTATGCATGATTATGAACATATGGCAAAATTATTGTGCAGCAAAATATGCATGGATCATAGAGTTAGAAGAGCTCAGGCTTACCTCTTGCAGCTGGTGAACGTGTTTTGTGTTAGAGGTGTTGCAAGCTGGTTCCAATGATTTGCACAGCTTCCTTAGGTGCCAAGTAATGTGTCTGAATGCTTGGAGTGGTTTGAAACAAGCTGAAACTTGAGATGGTACCGCAACTGCACCTCTGTCAAGAACTTGAGCAGTTGGCAAGTGATTTTGGTGTTACATATGTTATGTGAGTGTTTGGATCACTTCCATATGATGTTTATGAGGTGTGTGCGTGTGATTGGTTTGGTTGGAATAGCTCTCAAACTCAAAACCCGATAGTGACTTGCCTTAGAAGGCAAAATTGGATGTGAGAAGGAGATTTTGAGGAAAGCATCTGTTTGATGGCTTTGGTGTACTCAAACTGATCACAATTGAGCGATATTTATAGTAGAGCAAGTTTGTTTTGGCTGCAATAGTGAATGGCAATTGCAGCAGAGGTTTGGCCAATGTTGATCAATGGGAATCCAAGTCTCCTCTAGCCATTGACTAGAGGTTAGAGCACAGAGCTGTGGTTCCCTAGTTCAGATCTTATCCTTGACTCATTTAGTTAGAAATGGTTCAGTCCATGCCACCTTGGTGCATCCATTGAATGCTCCAAAACAAAATTGGAGTCTTGTCCCCCTTTTAGGCATTTCTAGGTTTGGCATGCTACTTTTGGTTCCAAAGACTTGGGAGGCTTATGGATCAGTGCATGTCCCTCCTTGGTCTCCCCCTGAGGTGTTCAGATGGATAAACTTGTTTGTCATTTGCACAAATTGCTCAAATCGAGCAAAATGCACAAATCTGCCTAGTTATGACAATTACAGCAAGGCATTTTGCCACTATCATAACTCTTAGCTCAATTGGAATTTGATGGAGTTCTTGGCCATTTTGGAAAGCTCTTATATGATACAACACATGTGTGATCATAGTTTATCTTGAAACTTTTTGGATCCAAGTGAAAAATACCCCTACTTTTGGAAAAAAAGCAAGACAGATTCTGACTTAGTGAAAATTTCACTAAGTGTTGGAAAAAAGTGACATTTTCACTTTTTGTCATTTTGGTCACTCCATAACTTAAAATCCATGAGGAATTGGAATGAGATGTAGTTGACACTTTTAAAGTATGCCATGAGAGCTATAAATCTATCTTTGGATCAGCCCAAATGGTTGCTTGGATCTCAAGTTATGATCCTTGGAAGTTGGCACCCTAGCCACTTTGTTCCATAACTTGGAAAATTTCTAAGTTTTTTATGGTTACCCCTTTTACAAGTTATCCCACTTTCTTTGATTTTTCTTGATGAATGTTGATTCAAATCACACATTAACATCATTTTAGGGTTAGGGAACCATAATTGATCAAAAAATCAAAAAGTCAAACTTTGACTTTTGGGCACAGTTGACTTTTTATCAGATGAATTCCAAACTGTGCGATCCTTTATGAAATCAAGTCCTTGACCTAAATCAAACTTGATGGATTGATTTCATAGGTGTTATAGGGTGTATTGAATCATGTCCCAAGGTTTGGGAGCATGTCTTGGTCAAAAGTCAAAGGCACAATTGACTTTTTCCGCGAAATCCTAACTGTGCTCCTGATGAACTTGAAACTTAGGAATCAAGCTTATTGGATCAATCCATTGTTGAAAATGGATCAATGTGGTGTATTAGAGACCCTCAAATCATGTCTTGAGGTCTTGGCTCATGATTTGTCCCGAAAGTCAACTTAGGGGTGAATTAGGTCAAGAAACCCTAATTCCTGATTTTTAGTGAATGCATCCCCTGAGGCCAAATTAACTTGATGATTGGGTCCATGAGGTCCCATGGAGTATATTATGTTATGCTTTGAAGCATTGACTCATGCCTAGAGGAAAATTTCCATCTGGAGGCCCTGGTCGACCAAAACCCTAATTTGGTGACACTGTCGATTTTGAGGCTTGATCCACCTGGAATGCTGCAACATTGTGCTTGATTCTTGATGTGGGAGTCCTCTTGATCCTTTGTGGATGTTTGAGAGGTTTAGATAAGTTGAAGATCATGTCATTCCTTGATTGATCCTTTGTCTAAGAGCTCTGAGAGGGCTAGAAACCCTAATCATTGTTTGTAGTGAATGCTCACCCATCTTTGGGGAGACTGATGAGGCATGATGGTACATCCATATTGTGTTGATGACTTGTACAATGATGGGAAATCTTAGTGGTCAAAATTTGGGGTATGACACGACCCAGTTGGGTTAGAACCGGATTTTGTAATGTTTTCCTATACCTAGCAGTCGTGCACTGTTCATCTTTACCTTCTTTTGACGATTTTATTTTGCTTTTGTACGATTGAATGGAGAACTAATCCCAAGGACTAATCTGCTGTAATCGGTTTCTGCCGACACTTTGAGGTTCTTTTAATTTCCAATAAACTCTATTTCCTTTCAATCCCTCCCTATAATATCTTGTTTTCTTAATTCGATTTATCTTATGGTTGATTTATTTCGATGATTGCATGTTCTTATAATTTAATCGTGTTTGCTTAATCCACGTATGTTTCTCGTGTTTGCTTAATTTACGGTTGCTATATCTCATCCGTTTGCTTAATTCAGTAAACAGGAACATAATTCATTTGATTTTGATAAGCGCTTGTCTAATTGATCTCATAATCGAATAGAATTGAAGCCGCTTAGGGATTGGTGTTATAATAGTCGAGGATAAGTCGAAACCCGGATCAATAGGAAAATCCGTTTTAGCTTAATTGATAATCACTTATTTTAATAATTTTTTCTCTTATTTTATAAATCGAAACTTAAAACCCTCATAAACCTTTTCTTTAGTTGGTTGAAATAATACAAGAATCCTTGCGATACGACATCCGAGTGTCGCTTCCCTTTACTACTTTTTCAAAACAACTCATTTTTTATCCGTGCGCGACAGCGGATCAATGGTCATGGAGGAGAATTTGAAAATGAGCCATTTGAAATATTTTGTGAAAAAACATGAAATTATACATGACTTATCTTTTTCTAGAATTCCACTGTAAAATGGAGTCGTAGAGAAAATGAACAAATATTTACAAGAAATGGCTAGAACTATGATCCATGAAAATAATTACCTAAGTACTTGTGGGTAAAAGCTGTAAACACAACATGTTATGTTCAGAATAGAATATATATTACCTATTTTGAACAAAACTTCATATGAGCTTTTTAAAGGGAGAGAGCCAGGTATTACTTATTTTTCATCAATTTGGATTTACATGTTACATCTTGAACAATAAAGTTTATCTAAAGAAATTTGATGCCAAAGCTTAAAAGGGTATCTTCTTATGATACTTTGAACGTTCAAAGACATACAAGATGTATAACTCTGAAACCAAAATGGTTGAAGAGTCAATACACATCAATTTTGATGACAAAGAGCCTGACAATAAAATGTCAGAGCTAGTTGAAAGTTTTTCTGATTTTCATGTATCTGAAGACACTTCAGAAGCTAGTGGTTCAGAAGCTACCAAACCTTCAAAAGCTGAATGTTTAGAAGTTAGATGTCCATAAGCTGGTGGTGTAGAAGCTAATCCATCTTCTGAAGCTCATCCAGAGGAAGCAAGTTCTGAAGAAGATCATGATGGCTCACAAGAAGCAACTCAATCCATAAAGACTTTCAAGTACAAGTCTTCACATCCAAAAGAGAAAATCATTGGAAACAAAGATAGTCCTCTAAAGACAGGATTTACATTCAGAGAAGATCATTCAATGATATGACTTGTCTCCATGATTGAAACTACTTCTGTTGATGAAGCATTATCTGATGGTGGTTGAATTTTGCCAATGCAAGAAGAGCTGAACTAGTTTGAAAGGAATGATGTTTGGGATCTAGTACCTAAACCTCATCATAAAAACATCATTGAAATAAAATGGATATTCAGAAACAAGCTTAATGAGCAGGGAGAAGTGGTAAGAAATAAAACTAGACTTATAAATCAAGGTTATAGTCAGTAAGAATGTATAGATTTCTTAATTTAATTATTAAATATTAATAAATTAAATAATATTTTTTAATTCAATTAAATATTAATTAAGTAAATCGTATTTATTTCAAATAAAATAGTAACCTATTATATGTAACATGGTTATTATATAAATTTCATATTTAATAATATTAATTTATTATATAATTTAGTAATTGATCGTGAAGGCTGGATCAAATCCTGTAGAATCAGGCCGCCAAGTGCGTCAAGGATGCTGGTCGTATGGAGAGGAGGGGGTGTACCTGCAAGGCACTCTGACGCTCAAGTGAGAAAGGGTCAGAGAAAAGGGGCAAGTACAAAGTATGAATTCTTAGGGTGAATATTGGATACCTGACCCTCTCAAGCGAGAGGGTTTATATAGAGCCCCCAGCGCGTGGCCAACGGTCCTATTTTCGGGGTAAAATAACCGTTTCCCCCAAAGAATAGGTAACTGCCCAAACTAGCCGTTATACCGGGCAGGGTGCTCGAAACTAGCTGTTATGTCGGGCATAACGCAGTTCCGGGCACCTGTTCTTTGCTGTTCGGGCAGCGAGGAAGCCGTGCGTAACGGGCATCAACGTCGGGGAGGAACGTTGCATTCCTTGCCCGGTTGGAGGGGCAAAAAGGTCATTTTTGCCCCTATGTGGACTGGACTTAGGAAATTTGGGCCGCTCTGGAGCAGAGGCGGATTGGGCCAATTCTAGCCATTGGTCCAGTCCAGAACAGGACCCCCCCAAGTCGTTGCTCCCGAGCATGGGAGTGATGACTTAAGGACTGCTCGTTGCTCCGGGGAGCTAGCATAGAGTCGTCGTTTGTAGACGAGGGAGGTTGTCTCAAAGTGCTCGTGACCCCAGGTGTTCGTGAGATTTGTGGTCGTGACCATGTTGCCCGGTGTACGGGGAGACTAATGGTTAGACAGAATTTGAAACGTTGGGGCGCCACGTGTACCTAGAGCTCCATGTAGCAGTTAATAGGCAATGATGGCTAGCGGATATTCATAATGGCCTACGGGCGCGTGGTTGCACGTGCCCCTTTGTATAAAAAGGGGGGAAACCGTTTCATTTGAAACTTTTTCCTTTCCGATTCCTCTTCGTCTCTTTCAGTTCTTGCCCATCACCGTCTTCAGGCTTTCCGACCACCGTCACCAGCTTCGAGCAGCTTCTACCTTCTTCCAAAATCAAGTATGTTTTCTGATCTGTAGCTTGTTTTACTCCCTTTTGTTATTAGTGGTAGATTGTATGCGGTTAGGGTTAGCTTTAGATGACAAAATAGGTGGATTTCTGGCGAGTGTTGGTGGTGGACGGTGGTTGTGCCATTTTGCTCCCCCCAGCGCTTCGCCGGAGTATGTAGTATGTCTAGCGAGGAGGGTGGTTCATGGCGTGGTTGCGGTAGTTGTGCATGTGTGACCACCGTGCTTGTTCATCTTCTGATGGAGCGATGAGTTTTTCGGTAGAACGTTTCCAGGTTCCGGTGAAGCTTCAAACGGAATCTGGGCATGAGTACGGGGAGGCTCCTCGCAGGAGGATGATATGTTTCGAGCATCTCCTCGCGGAGAGGCTTTAGCTTTTCTTTCGATGTTAGGGCTTAGGTCGGGGGCGTTGTCCTCAGCCCTTTGCGCGCCCTTTCACTTGACTTAGCAGTGGAAGGGTGGATTTGATTTTCTGTCGAATTCACTGTCTTCTCTGCTTTTCAGGTGATCGTAATGGCGACAGGGCCAGACAGAGAAGTTATTCTAGATACATCCGAGGAGGAAACTGGCTCCGAGGAAAATAGTAGCTCGACGGCTTCGAGCTCGGCGACCTCAAGTTCCTCCAGCAATGCCGGGGAGGAAGAAGAGGTTCGGGATGATATGGATGAGGATGACATCGAAGGGTTCTCCGTGGAGGAGTGGGAGGTGGCCGAACCTTCCGAGCACATTTCTACGTTCGCAAAGTCTTTGGCGGACGTCTTTACGGAGGTAGGACCGGAAGGGGAGTGGAAGGTACATTTCCCTACTGTGAACGAGCGGGTCTGCACGGACTTCGGGGGCTGCTTTACAATGTACGAGTATGCCTTCAAAGAGCTGGGACTAAGGTTGCCTTTTACTGATTCTCAGCGGTCGGTGTTCGAGCATCTGAAATTAGCCCCCACACAACTGCACCCTAATTTGCTGGCCTTCATCCGAGCTTTCGAATTAGTGTGCGAGCATCTTTCTTTGGGGGCCACTCTCCCTCTATTTTTCGCTGTTTTCCATCTACAAAGGCAGTTGATGGGGAAGAAGTATGGCTGGGTTTCTCTGAAGCAGCCTCGCAAGCTGTTTAAACCATTTTCGGAGTCAGTCCGGACATTCAAGCAGCGGTACTTCGTTGTTGAGCCTGTGTCCGAGATCGCCCAGGACAGCACATATGTATGGGAGATAGAGGTTGATGACGACAGAAATGAGCTGCTTAACGAGGAGGGGAAGTACATCGGGCAGAGGCTTTACAGGTTCCCCATTCATTGGTCACCCGACCATTTCGCCAAGAAGCCCAGCGATTACGTTTTTCAACCGGGTGACCTGCGCGGGCAGGACGCCGTGGCTTACGAGGCGTTGGTGAAGTGGGTTAACTCCTTCAATCCCGCTGAGTGTTGGACTAGCAAGGGCAGCCCGATCTTCGAGGAAGATGGGAGTCAGAGGGTCAAGCGCCGGTTCATCAACGTTAAGGCACTACTGGAGTGCAAGACTCCCGCAGACGCTGAGACACTACTTGGTAGTCTTAGTCATTTAGATTTTACTCATGTTATTTCTTTTCTTCGTATCTAACATGCTCGTGTTTTGTTTGTGCATGTGAGATGCCTCAGGCTCATGATCGGGTTGTGCGGAATGCTCTGGCGAGGAACAAAGCTGGGACGGCTCCTCTGAAATCTCGGTTCGCTGGTGCCCGCGCTCCTCCTCCCGTTCAAGCTACTGCGGGGACCTCCACTTCTCCAACTCCTGCTCCCTGGGGACCTCCTCTGCCTTTGGCCGGGCGACCAAAGCGGCCAAGGATTACTGATGTCGTGGAGCTTACTCGGGTAGCAGAGAAAGGGAAGTTCGAGCTTCCTCCCTGCATCCTCGATAGGAGGTTCTTCGAAGGCAACTCTTTAGTGGTTCCCCGGGCAGAATCTCTTCGCTTGGAAGGCATGGATCGCTCGAGCAAGAGGGTGATGGTGGCTGTGTATGCCGAAGGGGACTCCGCGACTGAATCTGAACTCAACGCTGTCCGTGCTTCTGTGGCATCCCTCAAGGAAGAAGTCAAGGGTGCCGGCGAAATAGGAAGCGGCCAATGCCTAAAAGAGGAGAACTCTAGGTTGTCGGCAGAGAAGAAAGCTGCCGAGGAGCTGATCAGGGAGCTGAGGGCGGCCAATGCCCCCGGTGCTGACGAGCCGGACGATGTGGGGAATTTGAAGACTAGACCTGAGCTGGTCGCTCCTATACTTCTGGCCGAAGACGATGGCATCGCCGTTGCGGAGGAATCCTTCGAAAACGCTGTGGCTCAGCTGCGCGTGGTGAACCCTGGGCTTGAAATCTCTGCCGAGGGTACTCACTATCTTGTGCGTGTTGATGATGGTCGCATTGTCTTGCCCGAAGGTCTCTTTGCCGTTACCCTCGAGGATCAGCCCGTAGAGGAGCAAGGACCCGAGCCAGAGTCAACCGAGCATGCTGATGAATGAGGAATTTGTTATTTTGTTGTAATTTGTCCGGCCTGCGTGCCGTTGTAATTTATTTTTGGGGGGCATGGCCCCCGTTTTATGTAACAATGTACAATTGTGGTCTTTGCGGCCACTTGTTAAATTATCGCATATTTACCTCTGTTGTTCGCATGACTTTACTTGCTTTTATTTTTGCTAAGTGTTGTATGCATGCTCGCTGTGAACGTATGTCCACCCATGATAGGGGGTATTTGACTTGTGTGAATATTTTTTGGGGAGATTGCTCGTAATAGATGTGTTCGGCAGTGTGGGGAATTGGTCGAACTGCCGGGGAATGTCCTGGCGGGGAGCGGAGCTCAGGTCGCGTTTGAGGCCTGAGTTCGCGGCGTGAACGTCCCATCGCAAGCTGGGGTTCTTCCAATCGTGGTACTCTGACGACGGCGATGCTCGATCGAGGATCGCTGTCGAGCACTTACCGGGCTCGTTACTGAGCGGGTTATGCTTTAGTCGTATGCGACGCTTGTACCTAGATGCGCATAGTGGTCGGTAGCTGACGTTCGTCATTGCGACAAGTCGAATCGAGGATTTAGCTGTAGTATTGTTTTAGCTTCTCAGCGTTCCATGGTCGAGCGAGTTCTTCCCCAGTGAGATGTTCTAGGTAGTAGGCCCCATTTTCCGTTTTTGCCCGGACGCGGTAGGGTCCCTCCCAATTGGCTGCTAGTTTGCCTTCGCGAGAGTCTTTGTGGTTTCTTCTTAGAACAAGGCTTCCCACGTCGAACTCTCGTCGTATCACTTTGGCATTGTGCCTGATGGTGATCTTTTGTTTCAGTGAGGCTTCGCGGAGAGCAGCCCCGGTTCTGATTTTCTCGACGAGGTTAAGCTCTTCCCTTAAAGATTTGTCGTTCATTTCCTCGTCTAGGGGCGACTCTGTCCTCCTAGAGGGCACATGAACTTCGACTGGAATTACAGCCTCGGTTTCGTATGCCAGACGGAAAGGTGTTTCCCCGGTTGTCGAATGGGGAGTTGTACGGTACGCCCAGAGCACGCTGTGTAGCTCCTCGACCCATTCCTTCTTTTTTTCGTCTAGCCTTCGCTTGAGGCCTCGAAGGATGACTCGGTTAGCTGCCTCAGCCTGCCTGTTTGTTTGGGGGTGTTCGACGGATGCAAAGTGTTGCTTCGTGCCCAGTTGGGCGACGAAGTCCTGAAACTTCCTGTCTGTGAACAGCGTCCCGTTGTCCGTTACTATCGCTTGGGGAATACCGAAACGTGCAAGGATGTTTCGTTTGTAGAAACGCAAGATGTTGAGGGCAGTTATTTTGGCTAGAGCTTCTGCTTCTATCCACTTTGTGAAATAATCTACGCCCACTATGAGGTACTTGTTTTGACTTGATCCTACCACGAAGGGTCCTAGGATGTCTAGGCCCCACCAAGCGAATGGCCACGGGGAGGACATAGCCTTGAGCTCGTTGGACGGAGCCAGGTGCATGTCCCCGTGGCATTGGCATTTGTCGCATTTCTTCACGTGTTCTTTCGCGTCATTTTGCATGGTCGGCCAGTAGTACCCTGCTCGGAGAGCCTTGCGAGCGAGGGACCTTCCTCCGAGATGTTGGGCGTTGATTCCCTCGTGGATTTCGCGCAGGATGTGTGCGACCATCTCCTCCTCGACACATTTGAGCAGTGGAATGGAGAATCCCGGCCTGTATAGTTTACCTTCGACCAGGACATACGAGCAGGCTCTTCGCCTAATCGTGTTGGCCTCCTTTGCGTCGGACGGGAGTTCGTCTTTGGCGAGATAGTTGTAGACTGGGGTCATCCAGTAGTTGCTGTCGCCGATCACCTGCACGTCAAGTGTCAGGGAGGTCTTCTCGATGCTGGGTCGAGGAAGCACTTCCTGTATGAAGGATTTGTTTCCGCCTTTCTTCTTCGTGGTGGCCAGTTTAGACAACACGTATGCTCGTACGTTATGTTCACGGGGAACGTGTTTCACTTCCACTGTTGTGAATTTCTCCATTTCTTTCTTTACCAGGGCCAAGTATTCGGTTAGGTTGTCGTTTTTGGCTTGGTATTCACCCCGGACCTGGAGGGCCACGAGTTGTGAGTCCGTGCAAATGACGACTTCTTGTGCGCCCAGGTCCTCGGCAAGGCGTAGCCCAACGAGGAAGGCTTTGTATTCCGCCTGGTTATTGGAGGTTGGGAAAGACAGCGTGAGTGATACCTCGATGATAATTCCTTCGTCGCTCTCTAGTATGATGCCCGCGCCGCTTCCTGCCGAGCTTGAGGCACCGTCGACGAAGATGGTCCACTTGTGCACTTCGCTCGCTGGGGAGTCTGCCAATGTCATCTCCGCGATGAAGTCGGCCAGAGCTTGGGCCTTGAGGGATTTTCTGCCTTCGTATTGGATGTCAAATTCGGACAGCTCCAGCGACCATTTGAGCATTCGGCCGGCCATATCTGGTCGTCCGAGCAGCTGCTTTATGGGCTGGTCTGTTCAAACCACGATCGTGTGAGACAGGAAGTAGTGTCTTAATCTTCTGGCTGCGTTGATGAGGGCAAATGCCACTTTCTCTATCTGCTGGTATCTTAACTCTGGTCCTTGCAACACTTTGCTTGTAAAGTAAATAGGTTTCTGCCCGCCAGGCGTCTCGCGGATGAGAGCGGCACTCACTGCTTCAGTCGCGACGGCCAGATATAAGTACAGTGTTTCGCTGTTGTCTGGTAGAGAGAGGAACGGCGGCTCTGAGAGTGCCCGTTTCAGATAGAGAAGGGCCTTGTCGCACTCCTCGATCAATTCGAATGCTGCCTCTTTGCGGAGGAGTTTGAAGAATGGCAGGGCGTGCTGGGTGGACTTGGCCACGAAACGAGATAGTGACGCGAGCATCTCGTTGAGGGACTGGATGGATTTTTTGGACTTGGGCGTAGGAAACTCGGAGAATGCCCGACATTTGTCGGGATTGGCTTCGATTCCTCGTTCCGTTAAGTAGAAGCCGAGGAATTTGCCTGCCCGGACACCGAACGTGCACTTCTCCAGATTAAAACGCATTTTGTATTTCCTGGCCTGTTCGAAGACATTTAGTAAGTGGGCAGTATGATCGGTTTCCTCATGGGACTTAACGATCATGTCGTCCATGTATACTTCGAGCATGTCGCCTATTTCTCCCCGAAATACTTTGTTCATCATTCGTTGGTACGTTGCTCCGACGTTCTTCAGGCCGAAGGGCATTACGTTGTAGTAATAGTTCTCTGATTCGGTCATGAAGGCCGTATATTTTTTGTCGGACATTGCCATTGGGATTTGATTGTAGCCCGAGTAGGCGTCCATGAACTATAAAAGTTTAAAACCAACAGAATTATCAACAAGTTTATCAATATTGGGGAGGGGGTAGGCATCCTTCGGGCATGCCTTATTGAGATTGGTATAATCAATGCACATGCACCATTTTCCATTAGATTTTTTAACCAATACAACGTTGGACAGCCAAGTGGTGTACTTGGCTTCCAAAATAAATTTGGCCTCGAGGAGGTCCTTTATAGCATTTTCGGCAGCCTCCGTTTTCTCTGAAGACTGCTTCCTCCTACGTTGTGCTACGACCTTGATGGCCGGGTCAATGGTCAGCTGGTGACATGCGGCGGATGGATCCAAGCCGGGCATTTCCGCGGCGCTCCACGCGAATAGGTCGGCATTCTCTCGGAGGCACGCTTTGAGCTGCTTCCTCGCGATGTCAGACAGGTCTTCTCTGATCTTTACTCCCCGTTGGGGGTCTTCGCCAAACAGGACTAGCTCGAAGTTGCCATCCGGGATCGGGCGCATCGGATGGGAGCTGCTGCTGGATGACTTGGATAGGCCGACTAAAGCTACTCGTTCCTCTTGTTGGTCCTCGGGGAATCGACTGTCGAGGTCGATAGAGTCGACCTGGGGCAGAGGCTTGGCCTCCTCGGAGCTGCTTGGCAGTGCTGGCTTACTCGACGCTTTAGGCTTGGGCGCAATGGCGTTGAGCCCCTTTGTAGCTGCTTCAAAACACCGTCGGTCAGCTTCTATATCACCGTGGAGGGTGGCGACCATTTCTTTCGAAGTGTAATACTTCATCTTCAGGTGGATGGTCGATGGCACCGCTACCAACTCGGCTAGAGCTGGCCTTCCAAAAATGCATTGGTAAAGTGACGGGCAGTCGATTACCAAAAATTGCACCTTGATGGATCTGGCCGTTTCAGCTGCTCCGAAGGCCACGATCAACTCGACGTAACCCCACGGCTTGGTCACAGACCCGTTGAACCCCTATAAATCGGACCCTACGTAGGGGGTAAGGTGCGATTCGTCCAGCTGCAGCGTTGAGAACAGCTGGGAGTACATGATGTTGACCGAGCTGCCCTGGTCGACTAGGATTCGGCGAACGTCGAAGTTTGCCATTTGGGCTCTGACGAGCAACGGAATGCTTGAGTTCGGGGAGCCGCCGAGGAGTTCCTCCCTGTAGAAGGAGATGGGGATGGAACCCTTCGGGGCCTGAACAAGCGTGGTCACTTTGTTCGAGCTGGTGTTGATCAGGTGTTAGAACTTCTGTTTCACGGATCCCACAGTAACATTGTTGAAACCCCCGCCAGAGATGACCATGGCGGAGGGAAAGGTCTCCCACGGGCTGTGGGCCGCGAAATATGCAGGGGAGCTGAGGCCGTCAGGGACGTTGAAGTCCTCGAGTCGCGATATGGACATAGCGACCTGTATGTTGGCGTCTTCCGAGGAGGGCACCTCCTCCTCGACCTTCTTGGACTCCTGGGCGTCCTGCTGAGGAGTGTCCTTCTTCTTCGCGAACTGCTTCAGGTGGTCGTCCCTGATCAGTATTTCAATGGCATCCTTCAGATGGATGCAGTCCTCTGTAGTATGGTCGTGACTTTTGTGGAAGCGACAGTACTTTGACTTGTCCATGTTTGGTCTGTTCGGCAACTGTTTGGGGAAACGGACCCCGGCTTGTTTGAACTCCGAATTGGCACATTCGGTCAAAATCTTCTCCCTGGAAACGGTCAAGGGAGTGTAATCATGGAAACGCCCGGAGGGCCCTTTGCTGTCACAGGAGTCGCGGGGATGGTCCTCGTGCCTTCGTTCACCTCGACGAGACGTCGAGGCTTCTTCTCCTTTGGAAGCCCGGGCGTTCTCCTGGTGGCGAGACGCTCGGACGTTGCTGACCGCAATCTTCTCCTCGTACTGAATATGAGATTGGGCTTTGAGGAGGAGGGAGTCTAAGTTCCTTGGTGGCGTGAGGCCAATGGCTTTGGCGAACTCGGAGTCCGGGCGGACCCCTTGTTCGAGCAGGAACTTCTTCATATTACTGTCGTCGAGACCTGCACAGCTTCCTTGTTGAACCTCTCGATATATGCGCGGAGAGGTTCGTCTTTCCCCTGGATTATGGCTCCGAGGGAGGCCTCAGTTTTGGGATGGCAGCGAGATGTTGTGAAGTGTCGCGAGAACATCCTGCCCAGTTGTTTCCACGAGGTGATGGATTCCTCGGGCAGTTATTTATACCATGTCATTGCTCCCTTCCGAAGCGTGGTCGGGAACAGTCTGCATTTGATGGCGCCCCGTACGCCACGGTAGTCTAGCAGCGCATCGATGTTCTCGATGTGCTCGTCGGGGTCGGTGGTCGAAACTAGCTGTTATGTCGGGCATAACGCAGTTCCGGGCACCTGTTCTTTGCTGTTCGGGCAGCGAGGAAGCCGTGCATAACGGGCATCAACGCCGGGGAGGAACATTGCATTTCTTGCCCGGTTGGAGGGGCAGAAAGGTCATTTTTGCCCCTCTGTGGATTGGACTTAGGCAATTTGGACCGCTCTGGAGTAGAGGCGGATTGGCCCAATTCTAGCCATTGGTCCAGTCCAAAACAGTAATATAAAACATATCATATATTATTATTTAATTAATTTTATTAAATAATAAATAAATATTTTTATAAATAGTTATGTATTAAATATCATATATTAAAAGTGTAATAAATATTTTTTGTTTAATTAATATTATTAAATAATAAATAAATATTTTTATAAATAGTTATGTATTAAATATCATATATTAAAAGTGTAATAAATATTTTTAAAACAAAAGTGTAATCAAAATGTTTAAAGACTCTAGAATTTTATGGTTTTAAAACTTTTAAAAATTTATAGTCTAAAATAAAGAACAAATAAAGAATAAATTCAAGTCACGTAGCATTTAATAAAAATAATAATTTAATAAAAAAAAGTCAACAATGCAGTCTATATTATTAAATAAAATTAAAAAAAACTATTATTATTATTTTTTATGATTAAGTTTTTTGAATGACCAAAATAGAGGAATCTTCGTAAGATAGAGAGGAAATTCAAACTTTTTTTATAAGGGTCTTTCAAAAATCGTTCATTTGATAAGGAGTAAAATGTGTATTAATCATTTTTTTTTAAAAAAATTCATCTTTAATATAATTAATAAAAATATTTAGATAAAAATTTGAAGTAATTATTAATTACTATGTACTATTAGTGTAAAAAATTTTACATTGCCAATTTATCACTATCATCCATTTACATTACTTTTTTATTGTTAAAATAAAAGTCAAACCACGGATGATATATCATATTTATGATTACTAAGAGTGTAAAATTCTTTAAGTGTATTTAAATTAAATTCAATGAATTTAACAAATTTACTTTTCAAGAACTTGTATCAAACACAAACACTAAATACGTGGAATTTTTTACACAAATAACCATGTTTCCCTATAATATTATCGAATATACCCACCTTCCCAACAAATTTTTCAAACTACCCAAGTTTAAAAAAAAAAAAGTTCCCCCTGAAGGGAGGCGCCATTAGGAATGACTCCCCCTTTAAAACCCAAAGAGAGGGCGCCAATAGGGGTGTAGCCTCCTTTAGAATTTAGGAGGGGGCGCCAATAGGAATGGAGTCACCTCTTTAATTTTAAAGGGGGAGCCAAATGCATTGGAGTAACCTTATTTTGTGATAAAATATTTAATTTTTAATATTTCATATATTATATAATATTATAATATTTATTTGAAATTTTTCTTGTCTAAATAGATGTCGTCATGACTTTGATCATATTCTTTCACACTTAAATTATCATTGTTTCTTACAATTTTAGCAGATTCAATCATGTATCTTAGAAGATATGGGCATGTCATTTTTTCAAGAACCAAGCCTCCGATAAGGATGCTATTTTGGAACATCCAAAGTTTAGAGCAACTACGAAAGAATTTGAATCGATGGTTAGAAAGAGACATTCCAGATGGTGAAAAAATTAGAAGCATTGAAAGACTTGTTTCGTACTTCTCGATTGCATATGGAAATATACAGCGTGAGTGGCTACGAATTAAAGATGACAACGACGTTAGGTCTATGATGTTTGGAACTGATGATATTGTTTTGATTGTTGTTATATCTTAGTTTATGTTGTATTAATCTCTATATTTTTAATGGTTTGTGTTGTTGCTTTAGAAGTATTTCAGTTTGTTTTCTTGTAACCGGAAGTTGTTATAAATATTAAATTCGAAGGTTACATCTTTTCTAATGACAAAAGTAAATCTATCTAGAACTTGTTCCAATGTTGGGACAACGTTTCCTTGTATGCCCGGGAAGACGACATATTCCACACAATCTTTCCATTTTCTCAGTTGTATCCATTTCGGTTCTAATTTGCGTGCTTTTGGGGTGACCCTTTTTATTTATTCTCATGTTTTCATTGTGGTAAATTGTGTCCCCATGATAGGTTGGCCAATAGTCTTCACTAGCTATCACTGGAAAGCTATTATTGTAGATACCGAATAAGTTCACGACCTTGTAAACTTATGATAGTTGCAAGAATGGATCCTGACGAACATTGGAACATGCCGCAATGACATGTGAACAAGGCATATGGAAGGTTTGAAACTTTCCGCATTCGCAGCAATTTTTGTGAACAAGGCATACAAACACTGTTTCATAGTATTGAATGTTAGGGTTTAGGGTTGAAATCGTGTATTATTTTGTCAGCTAGTTTCTATTATCAATGGATACTGAAGAGACAAGCTACCTATGAGTGTATAATACTATAAAGCTACCACGACGACCAATACCAACAGCCGTTATGATATACTACTTTCATAGTGAAATTTCATAAAGAAGCGCCAGAGTTAAATTTACAATTAAAAATTTTAAATAAAAAACAAAACATATCACAACGGTGGAACTAAACAACCGTAGTCATAACCCTTTAAGTTTTTTATTTAAAAATAAATAAAAAATTAAAGGCACGCCTTAACATTAAAGGAATAATATATATGAGGGAACTGAGGTTCGAACCCATGAAAGCTTGATGGTATCACCACGGTTGGCTCTTTAACCGTTGTTATATACAAATAATTTTTAATCAAAAAACAAAATAAAATGATATCGCCTTAGTTTAAAGATGTCACCACGGTGTAGGGAAGAACCGTGGTGACCATGACATTGTTGTTTACGCATTTTGTAGTAGTGAGAGATGAGAGAATATCTTACTTCCATCAACACACGTTCCATCAGGAGTGTATGTTGGAAGCAAATCCAATATTACAACCATACCAGGAACATAATTTTGAAGTGCTAGCAAATACTGTGGAAGTTGATTGTAAAATTTTTCCCAATTCCCATATACATGTTAAGCTGCTTTAATTCTTGCAATCCAAGCTTTCCTGTATGATGGAGTATAGTTGAACCATGCAACGACATGAGAGATAATCGTGCTCACCTTCACAGATGGATCTACGCCCACAAGATGCAAAATATCTTGGCATATTAATTAAGAGCTTAGTTTACCATGATCTTGCTGAAGAATGTTGGTTGTGCATGTAACACCCCCTTTCTATACCCCCAAATAATCGCATAATCATTTAGGAACATATTAAAAATTTCGTCAGAGTATAATTATAAACATAGTATAAAAGAGGTATGTCACATTATACATGAAATCAAAACATTCAACACCTGCTCAACATTTGATATGCAACAGTGGGGTAACTTTGCAACAGAGGAACTTAGTCCTTACACCCACATCTCAATATCTAGAATAAAAGCGGAAAATCTAAACATTGAATAACATCAAACATATATACATATATGGATATATCATCAAATATTATCCACCAACATAATCCATGTTTACATAAACATTCATCAACAAGATACATGTACAATGTATCACAAAAGAATCATATACTTCCTAGCTACCCGGTGCTACATATCAGAGCCGACCGACCAAAAGAATGAAGACTCGCTTCACAAAAAGACCATCAGCATACCTACTCTGCAATGCCTCATAGAGCATCATAAAACAGCAGAAGGGTGAGAAACACAATTATAATATAAATGCATATAATTATGTATCTTAGCATGAAAATACACATATACTACATTCTCACCACAATTCAACACAACCCACTCATATACATCACAATGTATATATATATATATATATATATATGCTTTACAACTCGCTGGCGATCCGCTTGTTGTTTTGCTTTCCTGGGAGGGTAGAGCCTTGACTTCATGACAACGACCCTTTGACCCCATGTTTTTTCTATGTTTTTGTGTGCTGCATTCATGCATTCATTTAATAAAACATTAAAACATTCAAAAAAATCTTCTCTTCTAGTCTCTCTGTTTTTCAAATTAAACTAAGACTGTGATTGCAAATATCAGAGAAGAGGATTACGCTAATGGATTTCGGTAGAAGGATAATTCACCAGTATACCTTCAAGGTTCCAAAACTAGAGGATTTGAGAAGGTTAGCGAGAATGATCACTAACTCAGAGGCTTTCAGAGCCAAGCACGGAGGTCTGCTACCACTGTTAAGAGTCCATGTGATTGAGGGAATCATGGATGCTGTAACGCCCCGATTCTAATTATTCCCATTTTGTTGAGTCTTTTATTTAAATTGAGTGATAATTATTTTATTTGTGAAATTGGTGTGTGAATATGCTATCTTGACATGTTGTGTTATTTTGCCGTTTTTGAGAGTTTTCGGGGAAATTAGAATGGAGAGTATTTTAGACTTTTTTCAATTAATGATAAATTAGAAATTAAGTGGAATTAGAATTTGTGAGAAAAATGAATTAATTGATTGTTTGGAAAATGAGAGAAAGAAATAGAAAAGAAAGAAATAGAAAGAAAAGAGATAGAATGGAAAAATAGAAGGAAAAATAGTAAGAAAAGGGAATTAGAGAAAAGAAGAAGAGAAAGAAAGAGGAGGAAGAGGAAAAGAGGAAAACTAGGAAAATTCATCAAGATCAATCACAGAGCAAGTTGGAATCCGGGTAAGGGTGTGAAATCTTGTTATCTTAGCAATGTGTATGATTATGTATGATTGTATTGTTGATTTTGTTGATTTTCATGAGTTTTGGGGTATAAACCCATTTGTGTAGAAAATGGTAGAAATCGATGTTTTCGCGGATAGAAATCGATATAATTTGTGTTGTATAATCTCCATATGTTTATGAATCATTGCTATGAATTGTTTTGCTGTTGGAAGTGATTTGGGGGAGAAAATGGAAATTTTGGGGGTTTTGGAACAGTGAAAACGAAGCAGAATTTCTGCTTCTGGTGCAGAGCGCCGGGCGAAAGGCCCAGAGCGCCGGGCGGTTCGAGCCTTCGCCGGGCGAAATTGAGAGGCGCGAGGGTACCAAGCTACTGGTTTAGTTCAGGTTTGGGGGAATTTCCTTCGCCCCTTCTTCGCCGGGCGAAGCGAAGGCGAAAATGAAGCGTCGCCGGGCGAAACTTTCCTGTCGCCGGGCGCTTTTGTTTTTTTTCATATAATTTTCTTTTCTTTTAAAATTCATAATTCTCGAGCCGTAACTCCGATTTAGGCGTTCTTTATATCGTTGGAAAGCCATTGAGCTGTACATTGTGATTATGATGGTGTGGAAAATTTTGGCCGATTTTATTATGTCGGAAAGTCGGGAATAGTGCTATGTAGCGACTTTTACCGTTTTGACTGTGTGTTTGAATGCGAATCGTACAATAGTGCATTGATGTGAATGTATATAGATTGTATGTGATTGTATGAGATGAAATGCATGAATATATTGTGAATATGTATGCATTTCAAGAATGTCTTGTGTCATTTTGCATGTGAGGCATCATGAAATACATTCTTGTGTTGAGCGATTCTAATGAGAATCCGTGGTAACATCGTGTGCCTATGTGAGGTGTGAGCGATGGTTACGAATGATTGTGTGCCTATGTGAGGTGTGAGCAATCGGATCGTGTGCCCGCGTGTGGGGTGTGAGCGATCGGGTCGTGTGCCCAGGTGGGGTGTGAGCGATCCATAAACGTTGTGTACCCATGTGGGGTGTGAGCAATGGGTGAACATCGTAGGCCCGACGGGGAGTTACTTTGGTAACGAGCGATGGTTCCAGTAGAAGTTCCTGAGTGAACTTGAGATGATTGAGTCGGTACCGCATTGCATTTGCATAGAGTCGTGAGTCGGTCTCTATGATTTGCATTTATCATCTTTATAATGATGTGTTGTTGAGTAAACATAATTGTGTATGTTTATGTGGAATGATTGGGAATTGTGAAATTATGCATGATGAATATACTTGGTTGATATATATATATATATACATTGTGATGTATACGGGTGAGTTTGGGCGAATTGTGGTGAGAATGTGGAATATGGGTATTTTTATGCTAAGATATATATATATATAATTATAGGCATTGTTATTATGATAATATTTCTCACCCTTCTGCTGTTTTATAATGCTCTATGAGGCATTGCAGAGTAGGTATGCTGGGGGTCTTTTTGTGGAGCGTGTCTTCATTCTTTTGGTCGGTTGGCTCTGATATGTAGCACCGGGTAGCTAGGATGTATATTATTCTTTTGTGATACATTTGTACATGTATCTTGTGGATAAATGTTGATGTAAACATGAATTATGTTGGTGGATAATACTTGGTGAAGTATATATCCCTGTATATATGTTTGAATGTGGTTCAATGTTTAGATTTTCCGCTTTTATTCTAAATATTGAAATGTGGGTGTAAGGACAAAGTTCCTCTGTTGCAAAGTTACCCCACTGTTGCATATCAACGTTTTGAGCAGGTGTTGTATGTTGTAAAATTGTGTATGATGTGACATGCCTCTTCTATGCCATGTTATAATTATACTCTGACGAAATTTTTAATATGTGCCTAAATGATTATTTAATTATTTTGGGAATGATTAGAATATGGCTGGTAGAAATGACAATGCGATGGCTGCTGCTTTGGAAGCAATGGCTAGGGCGGTGCAAGGTGTGCCGAATGTGAATGCTAATGACGAGTTCAGGAAGAATCAACCACCGGTTTTCAAAGGAAGATTTGATCCCGATGGTGCTCAACTTTGGTTGAAAGAGATTGAAAGGATCTTCAGAGTCATGGACTGTGCGGAAGAGAATAAAGTGAGGCTTGGGTCTCACATGCTGAAGGAAGAAGTCGACGATTGGTGGGTCGGTATGTGTGAAGCTCTTGAGGTGGATGACGAAGAAGTAACTTGGGATTTATTTTGTACTGAGTTCTTAAGGAAGTATTACCCTGAAAGTGTGAAAGGGATGAAGGAGATGGAGTTCCTTGAATTGAAACAAGGTAGTATGTCAGTGGTGGACTATACTGCTAAATTTGTGGAGTTGGTTCAATTCCATCCTCATTATGCTGCGATTACTGCTGAGTTCTCAAAGTGTATTAAATATGAGAACGGTTTACGTCCTGAGATTAAACAGGTTGTGGGATATCAAAGGATAAGAAGGTTTTCGGACTTGACGGAATGTTGTAGAATCTTCGAGGAAGATAGCAAGGCTCGTTCTACACATTATAAAAGTTTGAATGAGAGGAAGGGAAAGCAACAAACTAGAAGTGGACCGTATGTGACACCCGCTGATAAGGGCAAGCATGGGGGAAACTTTGAGAAGAGATCTGGAGGAGGAGGTTCCGGTCCCATTAAGTGTTATAAGTGTGGTGAAATAGGTCATAAATCATTTGAGTGTGGGAAGACTGTGGTGAAATGTTCTAACTGTGGGGGCCTTGGGCATATTGCTACAGATTGTAGAAGGAATATGGTGAAGTGCTATAATTGTGGAGAAGTTGGTCACATTAGTACTAAGTGTACTAAGCCGAAACAAGCTCAAGCGGGCGGAAAGGTGTTTGCACTGGCGGGGACTCAAACTACTAGTGCAGACCGTTTGATTAAAGGTACATGCTTTATTAATAGTACGCCTTTAGTTGCTATTATTGATACGGGAGCGACTCATTCGTTTGTTTCGTCTGAGTGCGCGAAGCGTTTGAATCTTGTGTTGTCTCTGATGGATGGTAAGATGGTTATTGATACTCCAGCAATGGGGTCAGTAACTACTTCGTTGGTTTGTTTGAGTTGTCCTTTGACCATTTATGGTAAAGACTTCGAGATGGATTTAGTGTGTTTGCCGTTGGAAGGTTTAGACGTAATCTTGGGTATGAACTGGTTGCGATTTAATCGAGTTCATATAGATTGCTATCACAAGTTAGTAAGGTTTCCTTCTTTGGAAGATGATGAATTAGAGAGTTTCCTCTCCACTAAAGAATTGAAGAAACTTTTAGCGGACGAAGCTCAATTGTTCGGTTTGTTTGCATCATTGTCTGTGGATAGTCAAGTGTCCCTTGATGAGTTTCCTGTTGTTTGTGATTTTCCTGAGGTGTTTCCTGAGGACATTAAGGATGTACCGCCGGAAAGAGAAGTTGAGTTTTCTATTGATCTAGTTCCGGGTACTAGACCGATTTCGATGGCACCGTATCGTATGTCGGCATCGGAGTTGGTAGAATTGAAGAAGCAATTGAATGACTTGTTGGACAAGAGATTTGTAAGGCCAAGTGTTTCTCCTTGGGGTGCTCCAGTATTGTTGGTAAAGAAAAAGGATGGGAGTATGCGGTTATGCATTGATTATCGACAATTGAACAAGGTGACAATTAAGAACAGGTATCCGCTTCCAAGGATCGATGATTTGATGGACCAATTGGTTGGTGCGCGTGTGTTTAGCAAGATTGATTTGAGACCGGGATATCACCATATTCGTGTGAAAGAAGAGGATATTCGAAAGACGGCCTTTAGGACACGGTATGGCCATTACGAATATTCCGTGATGCCATTCGGGGTTTCTAATGCGCCGGGTGTGTTCATGGAATACATGAATCGTATCTTTCATGAACAGTTAGATCGTTTTGTGGTTGTGTTCATCGATGATATTTTGATTTATTCTAAGTCTCAAGAGGAGCATGAAGAGCATTTGAGAATTGTGTTGCAAATCTTGAAAGAGAAACAATTGTATGCTAAGTTGTCAAAATGTGAATTTTGGTTGTCGGAAGTAAGTTTCCTCGGACATGTTATTTCCGGTAGTGGTATTAGTGTTGATCCATCCAAGATTGATGCGGTGACGCAATGGGAGGCTCCTAGATCGGTTACGGAGATTCGAAGCTTTTTAGGATTGGCGGGTTATTATCGGAGGTTTATTGAGGGATTCTCGAAGTTGGCACTTCCGTTAACGCAATTGACTTGTAAGGAAAAGGCTTTCATTTGGGATATTCATTGTGAAGAGAGTTTCAATGAGTTAAAAAGAAGATTGACAACGGCTCCGATCTTGATTTTGCCTAATCCTAATGAACCATTTGTTGTGTATTGTGATGCTTCCTTGGTTGGTTTAGGTGGTGTTTTGATGCAAGATGGAAAAGTTGTGGCTTATGCTTCAAGACAATTGAGAGTGCATAAAAAGAATTATCCTACGCATGACTTGGAGTTGGTGGCCGTGGTGTTCGTTTTGAAAATTTGGAGGCATTATCTTTATGGGGCGAGATTTGAAGTTTTTAGCGATCACAAGAGCTTGAAATATTTATTTGATAAAAAAGAATTGAACATGAGACAAAGGAGGTGGTTAGAGCTTTTGAAGGATTATGATTTTAGTTTGAATTACCATCCGGGTAAGGCAAACGTGGTGGCCGATGCTTTGAGTCGGAAGTCGTTACATATGTCCGCATTGATGATGAGAGAATGGGAACTTTTGGAGAATTTTAGAGACTTGAGTTTGGTTTGTGAAATGACGCCGAGAAGTGTGAGACTTGGTATGCTACATGTTACAAATGATTTTCTTGCAACCGTGTGTGAAAAGCAAAAGTTGGACTTGAAATTTGTTGATTTGATAATGAATGAAAATGAGGATTTCAAGGCTGATAACTTTGGAGTTTTGAGATTTCGTGGTCGTATCTGTATTCCCGATGACGCGGAGTTGAAAAAGATGATATTGGAAGAAGGACACCGAAGTAACTTAAGTATTCATCCGGGAGCGAATAAAATGTATCAAGATTTGAAGAAACTCTTTTGGTGGTCCGGATTAAAGAGAGATGTGGCTCAATTTGTGTATGCGTGCTTAACTTGTCAAAAGTCGAAGGTAGAACATCAAAAGCCTAGTGGATTGATGCAACCGTTGGACATTCCGGAGTGGAAATGGGATAGTATATCGATGGATTTTGTCACGGGATTGCCGAATACGCAAAGAGGACATAATGCTATTTGGGTAATTGTTGATAGGCTTACTAAATCTGCTCATTTCATTCTAATTGATATTAGTTATCCTTTGGAGAGGTTAGCCGAGATTTATGTTCTTGTGGTTGTGAAGCTACATGGAGTTCCTAAGAGTATTGTATCGGATAGAGATCCTAGATTCACATCGAGGTTTTGGGAGAGTTTACAAAAGGTATTGGGTTCTAAGCTAAGATTGAGTTCGGCCTATCATCCGCAAACGGATGGTCAAACCGAGAGGACAATTCAATCGTTGGAGGATTTGTTGCGTACTTGTGTGCTTGAGCAAAGTGGTGCTTAGGATAGTTATTTGGCGTTGATTGAATTCACTTACAATAATAGTTTTCATTCAAGTATAGGTATGGCACCATTCGAGGCTTTATATGGTCGGAGATGTCGAACACCTTTGTGTTGGCACGAAACAGGTGAGAGGACGGTAGTTGGACCGGAGATGGTACAACAAACGACGGAGAAAGTGAAGTTTATCCGTGAGAAGATGAAAGCTTCTCAAAGTAGACAAAAGAGTTATCATGACAAGAGGAGAAAAGATCTTGAGTTTCAAGAAGGTGACCATGTGTTTTTGAGAGTTACACCAGTTACGGGTGTGGGTCGTGCTTTGAAGTCAAAGAAGTTAACTTCTCGTTTTATTGGTCCGTATCAGATTTCTGCACGAGTTGGTGCTGTGGCTTACCATGTGGCGTTGCCTCCGAATCTTTCTAATTTGCATGATGTATTCCATATTTCGCAACTTCGGAAGTATGTTCCGGATCCGTCACATGTTATTCCTATGGACGAGGTTGAAGTGAGAGATAACCTTACGGTGGAAGCTTTGCCGATTAGGATTCTGGATCGTGAAGTTAAGAAGCTCAGAGGCAAGGATATTGCGCTTGTAAAGGTAGCGTGGGGAGGCGCTGCAGAAGGCAATATGACTTGGGAACTAGAGAGTAGGATGCGAGAGTCGTATCCGGAGTTGTTTGGATCAGGTAATATTTTCGAGGACGAAAATTTCTAAAGTAGGGGAGAGTTGTAACGCCCCGATTCCAATTATTCCCATTTTGTTGAGTCTTTTATTTAAATTGAGTGATAATTATTTTATTTGTGAAATTGGTGTGTGAATATGCTATCTTGACATGTTGTGTTATTTTTCCGTTTTTGAGAGTTTTCGGGGAAATTAGAATGGAGAGTATTTTAGACTTTTCTCAATTAATGATAAATTAGAAATTAAGTGGAATTAGAATTTGTGAGAAAAATGAATTAATTGATTGTTTGGAAAATGAGAGAAAGAAATAGAAAAGAAAGAAATAGAAAGAAAAGAGATAGAAAGGAAAAATAGAAGGAAAAATAGTAAGAAAAGGGAATTAGAGAAAAGAAGAAGAGAAAGAAAGAGGAGGAAGAGGAAAAGAGGAAAACTAGGAAAATTCATCAAGATCAATCACAGAGCAAGTTGGAATCCGGGTAAGGGTGTGAAATCTTGTTATCCTAGCAATGTGTATGATTATGTATGATTGTATTGTTGATTTTGTTGATTTTCATGAGTTTTGGGGTATAAACCCATTTGTGTAGAAAATGGTAGAAATCGATGTTTTCGCGGATAGAAATCGATATAATTTGTGTTGTATAATCTCCATATGTTTATGAATCATTGCTATGAATTGTTTTGCTGTTGGAAGTGATTTGGGGGAGAAAATGGAAATTTTGGGGGTTTTGGAACAGTGAAAACGAAGCAGAATTTCTGCTTCTGGTGCAGAGCGCCGGGCGGTTCGAGCCTTCGCTGGGCGAAATTGAGAGGCGCGAGGGTGCCAAGCTACTGGTTTGGTTCAGGTTTGGGGGAATTTCCTTCGCCCCTTCTTCGCCGGGCGAAGCGAAGGCGAAAATGAAGCGTCGCCGGGCGAAACTTTCCTGTCGCCGGGCGCTTTTGTTTTTTTTCATATAATTTTCTTTTCTTTTAAAATTCATAATTCTCGAGCCGTAACTCCGATTTAGGCGTTCTTTATATCATTGGAAAGCCATTGAGTTGTACATTGTGATTATGATGGTGTGGAAAATGTTGGCCGATTTTATTATGTCGGAAAGTCGGGAATAGTGCTATGTAGCGACTTTTACCGTTTTGACTGTGTGTTTGAATGCGAATCGTACAGTAGTGCATTGATGTGAATGTATATAGATTGTATGTGATTGTATGAGATGAAATGCATGAATATATTGTGAATATGTATGCATTTCAAGAATGTCTTGTGTCATTTTGCATGTGAGGCATCATGAAATACATTCTTGTGTTGAGCGATTCTAATGAGAATCCGTGGTAACATCGTGTGCCTATGTGAGGTGTGAGCGATGGTTACGAATGATTGTGTGCCTATGTGAGGTGTGAGTAATCGGATCGTGTGCCCGCGTGTGGGGTGTGAGTGATCGGGTCGTGTGCCCAGGTGGGGTGTGAGCAATCCATAAACGTTGTGTGCCGATGTGGGGTGTGAGCAATGGGTGAACATCGTAGGCCCGACGGGGAGTTACTTTGGTAACGAGCGATGGTTCCAGTAGAAGTTCCTGAGTGAACTTGAGATGATTGAGTCGGTACCGCATTGCATTTGCATAGAGTCGTGAGTCGGTCTCTATGATTTGCATTTATCATCTTTATAATGATGTGTTGTTGAGTAAACATAATTGTGTATGTTTATGTGGAATGATTGGGAATTGTGAAATTATGCATGATGAATATACTTGGTTGATATATATATATATATATATATATATATATATATATATATATATATATATATATATATATATATATATATATACATTGTGATGTATACGGGTGAGTTTGGGCGAATTGTGGTGAGAATGTGGAATATGGGTATTTTTATGCTAAGATATATATATATATATATATATATATATATATATATATATATATAATTCTAGGCATTGTTATTATGATAATATTTCTCACCCTTCTGCTGTTTTATAATGCTCTATGAGGCATTGCAGAGTAGGTATGCTGGGGGTCTTTTTGTGGAGCGTGTCTTCATTCTTTTGGTCGGTTGGCTCTGATATGTAGCACCGGGTAGCTAGGATGTATATTATTCTTTTGTGATACATTTATACATGTATCTTGTGGATAAATGTTGATGTAAACATGAATTATGTTGGTGGATAATACTTGGTGAAGTATATATCCCTGTATATATGTTTGAATGTGGTTCAATGTTTAGATTTTCCGCTTTTATTCTAAATATTGAAATGTGGGTGTAAGGACAAAGTTCCTCTGTTGCAAAGTTACCCCACTGTTGCATATCAACGTTTTGAGCAGGTGTTGTATGTTGTAAAATTGTGTATGATGTGACATGCCTCTTCTATGCCATGTTATAATTATACTCTGACGAAATTTTTAATATGTGCCTAAATGATTATTTAATTATTTGGGGGTATAGAAAAGGGGTGTTACAGATGCGCTCATTCAGTTTTACGATCCAGTTTATCACTGTTTCACATTCCCGGATTACCAGCTTGCACCAACGCTGGAGGAGTATTCTCATCTGATTGATCTACATATCACCGATCGAGCTCCATTTTCTGGACTGGAAGAAATTCCAAAGAATCAGACCATTGCAAGAGCAATTCATCTGGACGAGTCTGAGGTCAGGACTCACCTAACTACTAAGGGTGGCATCCAAGGTTTGCCAGCCCAGTTCTTGACAAAGAAAGCCCTGTATTTTGCCAGTATAGGAAACATAACTGCTTTTGAAAGCATCTTTGTCTTGCTCACCTACGGGTTATTTTTGTTTCCCAACATCAATAACTTCGTTGACATTAACTCCATTAAGGTTTTTCTCATTGGAAACCCTGTGCCGACTTTGCTCGCAGATGCGTATCATTCTGTACACTTAGGAAATTTGTACAGTGGAGGGGAGATCACATGATGTGTAACTCTGCTGTATAAATGGTTTATCTCTCACTTTCCCAAGTCTGCTGCTTTTTGGGATTGTAAGAGTGCCCTACGCTGGTCGCAGAAGATCATGTCTCTTACCAACTCTGATATAGATTGGTGCAATAGGATTTATGAGGGAATCAGAATCATTGACCGTTGTGGAAACTTCTCCATCATACCCCTCATAGGAACTAAAGGAGGAATCAACTACCATCCGATATTGGTTCTTCGTCAATTTGGATACCCGATGAGACACATCCCACTGGGTGTTCATCTGGAAGGTCTTTTCTTCAAAGAAGGAGAAAACGACAGAGCGCTAAAGATGGAAATAGCGCACGCTTGGAAACATGTTCATAAGAAAGGACGAGAGTCTCTAGGAAACCCGGACTGTGTCTCGGTGGAGCCTTATCTCCATTGGGTACAAACTAGAGCTCTCAAGCTGAAGATGCCTTATCCTCGTTACGGAATTCTTCCGCCGAGGGAATCTGTCATGTACTTCATGACGGAAACTGAAAAGCTTCAGGTTACTCTCAACAAAGTCCAGAAGGAGAGAAGGTCTTGGAAGAACAAGTACCGCACCCTCGACATAGAGTGCATCAAAATACAACAATTACTAAAAGAAAAGGATGCTCTGATTGAAATTTTGGAGCAACATGCTGTAGAAAATCAAGATGACCAAAGGAATTTGCTCGCTCCTTTCACCTGGCAAAGGAATGATAACCCGACAACGGCCCAAGAGCCCCGGTCAAAGAAAAGGAAGATATCAGAGTCAGCACCCGATTTCTCTTCAGAGAGGACTCGGGACCCATTAGTTTAGGTTTCTGTTTCTGCACCTTGTAATCTACTGTATTTCCATTTCTGTAGTCCTTTGAATTCAATAAAAAGGGGTTTCCCCACCGTTTGATATTTGCAATCTAATTGTCGAAGTTTATTTTGATTAAACCTTAAACAATTAACATAATCATTGCATTCATCATTCTCACATCGCATATTCTTCTTCCCTATGAATCTCACGTTTGTGTCTCGATTCTAGAGTCAAACTGTCTCATTCGTATAATACTCGGGCCAATCTTCAGAAAAAGATGGATGATCTTGAGGAAGAAAACAGAGAGTTGAAGGAAGAGATCGACGCTCTGAGAGAGGATATGAGAAAGCTTCGTAACGACATGCAAGCCATGGCAGAAGCTCAGCTACAACGAACTGTGATCTCAGAGGCCACCTCAACGCCCATAGTAGAAAAGTATGATCCTAGGTATCAGTTGCCAAAAGATCGTCCTTGGGGCATGCCTGTTAACTATATCCCGGAAGGATATGTTTCGCCGATCACTGAAGATCAGGGAATCACAACAGAAGCCGCTGGGCCTGAAGGTTACAAACTTCGGGAAAGCGAAGATGCCAGGGGCATACTAAAGACTCCTGAAGGTTACAAACTTCGGGAGACGCCAAGATTCACTGCCGTAGTCACGGTACCACCCCCTGTGGTGCACACTGTCCCGGAAGGACAGATTCCACCAACACCTTATGATAAAAAGGAAACTATGTTTGACCGAATGGAGGAATTCCAGGAACAGTTCCTGGAAATGCAGAAAGAACTGCAAGCCATTCGCGGTCAGGATTTATTTGGAAAGGACGTCGCAGATCTCTGCTTGGTCCCCAACATGAAAGTCCCGCACAAATTCCAAGTGCCCGACTTTGAAAAATACAAGGGTAACTCTTGCCCTCAAATCCATCTGGTGATGTACGCTCGGCGAATGTCAGCTCAGACGGAGAATCAGGACCTACTGATTCACTACTTTCAGGATAATTTAACCGGTGCCGCACTCAAATGGTACATGGGTTTAAACCGTGCTACGATTAGCACATTCAGAGATCTTGGTACTGTCTTCGTCCAGCAATACAAATACAATTTGGACATGGCACCCGACAGAGATCAACTCAGATCAATGTTGCAAAAGGACAAGGAAACCTTTAAGGAGTATGCTCAAAGGTGGCGTGAGATTGCCGCTCAAATTTTTCCACCTCTTGAGGAAAAGGAGATGACAAAGATCTTCTTAAAGACCTTAAGCTCATTTTACTATAACGGAATGGTTGCCAGTGCGCCCAGTGATTTCACCGAAATGGTCGGCATGGGTGTACGTCTTGAGGAAGCCGTCCGAGAAGGACGTTTGGTAAAAGACACTGGATCGACGAGCGGTACTAAAAAATACGGTAGTGCTCTCCCTAAGAAAAAAGAGCAAGATATTGGGAATATCTCTCTCGGAAAGCAAAGGCGACGTTATCAGCCAGTAGCAGCTGTAACTCCAGCTATCAGCCCAGCGCCTATTCCTACGTATCAACCTCAGGTTGCGCAGAGCCAACCTGACCAGCAAAGGACACAACAGCCTCTTCAGCAGGCTCGTCCTCCATATAACAACAACCGTGCAACACGGCCACCAGGGTTTGATCCTATACCCGTGACGTACGCAGAACTGTTTCCGTTACTACTGGCTAAGGGGCACATCCAGACCAAGTCTCCTCTTATAGTACAGGAAAATCTGCCTTTTTGGTTTAAGGTGGATCAGACATGCCCATATCATCAAGGAGGTTTAGGGCATAACATTGAAAACTGTCTTAATTTCAAGTCTGACGTGCAAAAGCTTGTTAGGAGCGGGCTCTTATCTTTCAAGGATACGAATCCCAATGTTCTTACGAACCCGCTGCCTCAACACGAGAAAGCTGTAGTCAATCTGATTGAGAAAGAGACTAACAATGTCTATCAAATTCACGATGTACTCTTGTTGAAAACCAATCTGGTCAAGATGCATTGTAGACAGAGTGGATATGGCCATGTGCCACCTCATAACTATCACCAGTGTGATATCTGCTCTAAAGACAACCAAGGATGTTTGGTAGTGCAATCAGCTCTACAGGAACAAATGGATCTCGGATGGATCCAAGAGCACCGAGTTCGTGGAGTTAACATGGTCTACACGAATTCTAACGTCATTCAGAACCACGACATCCGTACAATGAATGTCAACTTGGTGGCGATGCACTCAAGGCAAAGCCAGTATCATAATCTGCCACGGCACGATTACAGTTCCTGTCTGACTTGCTCGGTAAACAAACAGGGATGCTCTTTCATACAAGAGGCCCTCCAGCGTCAGATGGATCTTGGATGGATCCAAGACTACCATGATAGGAATTCCTATCAGATCAATATGGTTCAGATCTTCGATATTTGCGTGATGAATACCGACCTGGTAGAGTTACATGTTGAACAGGTCCGACTCGGATTCCTAATATCACATGACTATCAAAGCTGTAAAGCGGGTTGCGAAAACGATCGGGGTTATACCCTTGTCCAGGAAACACTTCAGCACTTGTTAAATCATTGGTGGATGCCAATATACATGGACGAAGATACTCAGTAGATTAGTATCAGTAATAGAAACCCCACTCGACGTCAGAGTCAGGATGTCCGATCAGTGGAAGCTAACCTGGTGAGGTTACATTGTATTCAAAGTGGGCGTGGCCAGGTGCCACCACACAACTACGACAGTTGTAGCGTCTGTTCGGAAAGTAACCAAGGGTGTTACCTTGTGAGAGCAGCTCTTCAAGGTCAGGTCGATCGTGGAGAAATCCGTCCCTATCCGGGTTCTGGACCCATCAACTGGACGCCGAACTACCTTGCCGATCAAGTTGAGGATGTTGTCCCAATCTCTGGTCATCACAGGACCAGGGATGTTTTTTCCATTATCCCTCTACTTGACGAGTCTAAAGTTCCCAACTGGGAACAGATCGAGATTACTTACGATGGTCAGAAAAATCAGAAAGCTCCCGTAGTCATCTATCTACCGGGACCACTACCGTATGAATCAACTAAGGCTATCCCTTACAAATACGGTGCGACAACAATTGAGAATGGAAAGGAAATTCCATTACCCTCCGTCGTGAACATTGCAGACATCAGTCGTGTAACACGGAGCGGTCGAATCTTCAACCGAGGGGTTGAAGAACTTAAAAAAAGAAAAGGAACTTCAGACAGAAGCTCCCGATCCCCCAGTCGGTCAATCCAGTAATCCCGACCTTTCAAAAAATAATGATGAGATGCTGAAGCTCATCCAAAGGAGTGAATACAACATTGTTGATCAACTGTTACAGACTCCTTCAAAGATCTCGGTATTATCACTGTTACTCAGTTCAGAAGCCCACAGGGAGGCTCTACAGAAAGTCTTGGAGCAAGCCTTTGTGGAACAAGATGTAACAATCAGACAGTTCGATAGCATTATCTCTAACATCACTTCCTGCAATAATTTGGGATTGAGTGATGAGGAATTACCTGAAGAGGGTCGCCGTCATAACATGGCGCTCAATATCACAGTTAACTGCCAGGACGATGCTTTAGCCAGCGTACTGGTAGACACAGGGTCAGCCCTGAATGTTACCAGCTGCCATTCACTATTCCTTGCAAAACAAACTTGCTCTACTATAAATAGAGCTCAATTGTGATCAGTTTGAGTACACCAAAGCCATCTAACAGATGCTTTCCTCAAAATCTCTTTCTCTTGGCAAAAATGCCTTTCTTAGCAAGGTAGCTATCGGGTTTTGAGTTTGAGAGCAATTCCAATCAAACCAATCACTCACACACCTCATATACATCACATATGAGCTGATCAAACACTTAGATCACTTCTGAAACACCAATTTCACAAAATCACCAGCTGGTTGCTCAAATTTTCAATCAAGTTGCAGCTGAGGTACCACAAATTGATCCGGCCAATTTCAATCAAGTCCAACTATCCAAACACACTCCATAGGGTGTAGGGAAGCTGTTCAGATCATCACCACTCATCTGTAACACCTCCAAATCAAAAATCACATTGCACTTGCTGTCACGGCTTGGAGGTAAGCATATACTTGGTCATCTCTCAATCCATGCATATTTCCTCGCACAATAATTTGGCCATATGTTCATAATCATGCATGAAATGTTTTCCCTCAATTAATTACATTGTTTGAATCGTGTATAAAAAATTCTAGCCTTCATGCAGAAATTAGGGTTCTTGAGGTTTCTTCGTGATTTCATGTTTTATGTTTAATTTAAATGAAATTAAGTGTTATAAACATGATCGTGAGGTTGAGACGAGCATAATGATATGTGGATTGCATGATATGATTACGTATTCAGTGAGATTGGATGGAAAACGCAAATCAGCCAAACCCAGAAAAACGCGCGTGTTCTTGCTTGTGTTCTTGGCGCCTTTTTCACAAATTCAAATATTTGAATTTTGTGATTTTGTTTAATTGATTCAAAAATTAATTTCTCTCTGAGTTTTAATGATTTTGAGTTGATTCTTTTTTTGATAATTCACAAAAATGTTGAAATATTTTATTGTATAAAAAAATCCCAAAAATATTATTTATTTCATATAATTGATATTTTTGCAAAGAATTAATATTTTAATTGTTTTTGACATTTTAAATATTTTTTCTACATTGATTTTGCAAATTTTAATGCTTTCTAATTATTTTGTAGGTCAATACTTAATTTTTGAAGCATTAATCCAAGATCACAATTTGTTTTTCACATGTTAAACAATTTTGATCATTTTGATTGAATTTTTATTCAATTAAATACATTTTTGAAAACAAATTAGGGTTTTTTGGATTAATTCAACCCTCATAAATCATTTTCTTTAAAACACTTTGGGCCTCTAATAGAGTGTAAGACCCAATCCTTTCTTGACCGAAACATTTTAGGCCTCAGTGTATTGTATAAGTCCCGATACCGTCAAAAACAAACGGTGCGATCGTCGCCTTTTAAAAAAAAACCTTTTGGGCCTCTCCTCGAGCTATAAGACCCATTCAAAACACTTTGGGCCTCTAATAGAGTGTAAGACCCAACCCCTTTTTAACCAAACTCATTTAGGCCTCACTTATTGTATAAGTCCCTCTGCGTTAAAAGAAAACCTCGGCGCGATCGCCATTTTTAAACGAAAAAATCAATTGGGCCTACCCTCGTGTTATAAGCCCCACTCTTTTTCTTTAAAACTTTTTGGGCCTCTTGAGAGAGTGTAAGACCCAACCCCCTTTGTATAGAAACATTTTTGGCCTCAGTCACTTGTATAGGTCCCTCTGTACAAATTTAAACAGTGTGCTCACTGATAAAACCTTGGGCCTCTCCTTGAGCTGTAAGCCCCAAATCTTTTTATTTCAAAGCACTTTCTCCTTTGATTTTGAATATACTGTTGTTTTCAATCTTTCTTTGTTGAACAACTAACCAAACAGCATGGAAGCTCTACAACCGAGTAAGTGTTTACCCGCTTTCATTTACCGCTTTCATATGTATATAACTGTATTGTGGGGCTGTTTCACTGTAAGTCTCCTTTCATAAACTCATATATATATAACTGTATTGTGGGGCTGTTTCGCTGTAAGTCTTCTTTCATAAACTCATATCAACTGTGTAATAATAGTATAGATATTTAGAGTTTCCCTGGCAACTACGTCTAGCACTAGGTAAAGCCGTTTCGTTTATTCATAGAAATAGACACCTAGATCCCCAAATAGGATCACCAGATACAGTCTTCTCTTCGGCTGTCCTCATTAGGAATTGTCAAGAAACTCTACTCCCAGAGATGAATGTATTCTCCGTGAATGGCATCTTTGAGTTTCTTCCAAATTCTCGAACTTTCCTGACTTGATCTATTCCTTGTGAATAGCTTGCCTTGAATTTTTCGGGGTTTGGGGACCCACGGGCTTCTTAAAAGCATCGGCCTCCTCTTGGGCATCGTACAAGGACCCACAGGCTTCCTAAAAGCAACCCCGCCTCCTCTTGGGCTTAGTACAAGGACCCTACGGCTTCTTAGAAGTATTCACAGCCTCCTCTTAGGCTTCGTATAATGATCTCTTCCTCCGGGAATGATAGCCTTCTCTTGGGATTAGTACAAGGACCCCTCGGCTTCTTAAAAGTTTCCAGCCTCCTCTTAGGGTTCGTACAAATTGTCCCGACGACCTCCTAAAGGTATAGGAACAGAACCTAGTCATCCTCATAGAAAAGTCCTTTCATAGAGTCTACTACTGTTTCTCAAAGCATGGTACAAAAGATAAAACTCTAGACTTGGACAGTCTAACCCCCTTGAGTCTCAAAGACATTCTCAAGCACCCTTCAAAAATAGGAAGGAAACCCGCAGACTCGGACAGTCTCAATACCCTTCGGATTTCCCGCTTCCTTAAAGAACAGGAATAACCCGGATCCTTGAAACAAATCCCTGAGTACAGTGTTGCTCATATAAGAACTGATTTTCTCTTTAAATCAGTATACTGGACCTGTTACTTAACTGAAACAGTAACCATAGCCTCCTCTTGGGCTTTGTACAAATGATTCTCCCCAGTGGAGTCAAACAACGTTTAGCCTCTTTCTCGGGCTTTGTACGAGACACATAAGAGACTCCCTCGTTGAGTCAATCACCCTTTCGCCTTCATCTCGGGCTTTATACGAGATACAAAAAGGTTCTTATTGAGCCGAACAAACAAACAACAGCCTCCATCTCGGGCTTCGTACGAGATACAAAAACACTCTCTTGTTGAGTATACAAGATTCTCTTGGTGTGTCACCATCCTTAGCCTCAATCTCGGGCTTTATATGAGATACCAAAAGATTCCATCGTCGAGTCAAAACCTTTTAGCCTCTCTCTCGGGCTTCGTACGAGACACACAAAAATACCCTCTTGTTGGGCCAACAGCCTCCTCTTAGGCTTTGTATAAGAAAACCACTGGTTGATCCAATCAACCTTTTAGCATCAAAGTTGTGCCTCGTTCACAACACACAAACATCAACAACTCCTTTCCCTTCATCTAATCGCTGTAAGCGGCAAGCCTCTGGATCATCTACATCCACGCCACTGTCCTTCTTTTAGCATGAGAAATTCCTAAGGAAAGATAGCATTGCTCTACACTGAGTTAAAGTCTTCTCGTTCAGGTTAAAACCCCCTTTAAAGGAAATTATGGCATTGCTAGGATCCGCGTATCCCGATTAAAGTAATCCTCCTTTATAAACCAGTCACCCAAAAGTTGGGACAGGCAAACCCTTCTTTAGAGATGACAAATTCTCTCTAAAGTCGAGGTCTTTCAGTTTCACGTCTTGGGCTTTGAACAAGACACAAATAGACCTTTCAGCTTCATATCTTGGGCTTTGATCAAGATATAAATCACCTTTCGCTTCACGTCTTGGGCTTTGAACAAGACACCAAAAACCAATTTCCTCCCATAGACTAGGAGGAACTACGAACGCTCTGATTTCCCTGTTTCGGTAAACGGGAATACGTAGGCATAAGATTGAAAGAAAAATCTTAGCGAGCACACTAAACAAAAAACCAAAATCCCATACTCTCATGTATCTATCAAAAGCATCAGTCCTAACATTCTAACCCTTGTTCCCCGCTAGAAAGTCCTAGAAAGAAAGAAAACCGTATTGGTGAAAATACAAATAACCAGTACAAAGGCCCCCCCACATTGATAGCATCTGTAACCTAACAGGCCGTTGTTTAAACTCAGTATGCAAGCAGGGTTAATTGGAGACATCTATTTCCCTTCCTTATTCAGCTCACAATAGGATAAAAAATGAATCGACCTGTAGTTTAAGCTCAAACCGCAGAGAGCGACCAGCGCTTAAGAACCGCGTCCCAAAATCGCTCGCTACAATATCCCGATCTCAAATCAATCTTGCTAAAAACACGCGCACCAACCAATTGGTCCATCAAATCATCGATCCTTGGAAGTGGATACTTGTTCTTAAATGTCACCTTGTTCAATTGTCGATAATCAATGCATAACCGCATACTCCCATCCTTCTTCTTCACCAACAATACCGGAGCACCCCAAGGAGAAACACTTGGTCTTACAAATATTTTGTCCAACAAGTCATTCAATTGCTTCTTCAATTCTACCAACTCCGATGCCGACATACGATACGGCGCCATCGAAACCGGTCTAGTACCCAGAACTAGATCAATAGAAAACTCAACTTCTCTTTCCGGCGGTACATCCGTAATATCCTCCGGAAACACTTCTGGAAAATCACACACCACTGGAAACACATCGAGCTCAACTTTACTCTCCACCGACAATGATGCAAACAAACCGAACAATTGAGCTTCGTCCGCTAGAAGTTTCTTCAACTCTTTAGTGGATAGGAAACTCTCATCTTCATCATCTTCCAAAGAAGGAAACCTCACTAACTTGTGATAGCAATCTATATGAACTCGATTAAATCGCAACCAGTTCATACCCAAGATTACGTCCAACTCTTCCAACGGCAAGCACACTAAATCCATCTCGAAGTCTTTACCATAAATGGTCAAAGGACAACTCACACAAACCAAAGAAGTAGTTACTGACCCCATCGCTGGAGTGTCAATAACCATCTTACCATCCATCACAGATAACACAAGATTCAAACGCTTCGCGCACTCAGACGAAACAAACGAATGAGTCGCTCCCGTATCAATAATAGCAACTAAAGGCGTACTATTAAAAAAGCATGTACCTTTAATCAAACGGTCTGCACTAGTAGTGTCCTTCCCCGCTAATGCAAACACCTTTCCGCCCGCTTGAGCTTGTTTCGGCTTAGTACACTTAGTACTAATGTGACATACTTCTCCACAATTATAGCACTTCACCATATTCCTTCTACAATTGGTAGTAGCATGCCCAAGACCTCCACGGTTAGAACATTTCACCACGGTCTTCCTACACTCAAATGATTTATGACCTATTTCACCACTCTTGTAACACTTAATGGAACCAGAACCTCCTCCTCCAGATCTCTTCTCAAAGTTTCCCCTATGCTTGCCCTTATCAACGGGTGTCACATAAGGTCCGCTTATAGCTTGTTACTTTCCCTTCCGCTCATTCAAACTCTTGTAATGTGTAAAACGAGCCTTGCTATCTTCCTCGAAGATTCTACAACATTCCGTCAAATCCGTAAACCTTCTTACCCTTTGATATCCCACAGCTTGTTTAATCTCGGGACGCAAACCATTCTCATACTTAATACACTTTGAGAACTCAGCAGTGATTGCAGCATAGTGAGGATGGAATTGAACCAACTCCACAAACTTAGCAGTATAGTCCACCACGAACATACTACCTTGTTTCAGTTCAAGGAACTCCATCTCCTTCTTCCCTTTCACACTTTCAGGGTAATACTTCCTCAAGAACTCAGTACGAAATAAATCCCAAGTTATCACCTCATCATCCACCTCAAGAATTTGACGCATACCGACCCACCAATCATCGGCTTCTTCCTTCAGCATGTGAGACCCAAGCCTCACCTTATTCTCCTCCGCACAACCCATGACTCTGAAGATCCTTTCAATCTCTTTCAACCAAAGTTGAGCACCATCGGGATCAAATCTTCCTTTGAAGACCGGTGGTTGATTCTTCCTGAATTCGTCATTAGCATTCACGTTAGGTGCAACTTGCACCGCCCTAGCCATTGCTTCCAAAGCAGCAGCCATCACATTATCGTTTCTACCAGCCATATTCTGATCATTCCCAAAAATGACAACAAGGTTAAACAACAGTTCAACCATCACAACAACAAGACAGACACAACTGACTCAACACTGGCTCTGATACCACTTAATGTAACACCCCCTTTCTATACCCCCAAATAATCGCATAATCATTTAGGAACATATTAAAAATTTCGTCAGAGTATAATTATAAACATAGTATAAAAGAGGTATGTCACATTATACATGAAATCAAAACATTCAACATCTGCTCAACATTTGATATGCAACAGTGGGGTAACTTTGCAACAGAGGAACTTAGTCCTTACACCCACATCTCAATATCTAGAATAAAAGCGGAAAATCTAAACATTGAATAACATCAAACATATATACATATATGGATATATCATCAAATATTATCCACCAACTTAATCCATGTTTACATAAACATTCATCAACAAGATACATGTACAATGTATCACAAAAGAATCATATACTTCCTAGCTACCCGGTGCTACATATCAGAGCCGACCGACCAAAAGAATGAAGACTCGCTTCACAAAAAGACCATCAGCATACCTACTCTGCAATGCCTCATAGAGCATCATAAAACAGCAGAAGGGTGAGAAACACAATTATAATATAAATGCATATAATTATGTATCTTAGCATGAAAATACACATATACTACATTCTCACCACAATTCAACACAACCCACTCATATACATCACAATGTATATATATATATATATATATATATATATATATATATATATATATATATATATATATATATAACCAAGCATATTCATCATGCATACTTTCACAATTCTCACCATTCCACATAAACATACTTATTCATGTTTCTTCATCAATTCTAAATTATAAAGATGATAAATGCAAATCATAGAGACCGACTCACGACTCTATGCAAATGCAATGCGGTACCGACTCAATCATCTCAAGTTTACTCAGGAACTTATTGGAACCATCGCTCGTTACCAATGTAACTCCCTGTCAGGCCTACGATGTTCACCCATTGCTCACACCTCACATAGGCACACAATGTTTATGGATTGCTCACACCTCACATAGGCACACAATCTGATTGCTCACACCTCACCTAGGCACACAATCCGATTGCTCACACCTCACCTAGGCACACAATCGTTTGTAATCATCGCTCACACCTCACTTAGGCACACGACGTTACAATGGATTCTCATTAGAATCACACAGCACAAGAATGTACATCATTATGCTTCACATACAAATGACTCACGACATTCTTGAAATGCATACATATTCACAATATATTCATGCATTCATCTCACACAATCACATACAATCTATATACATTCACATCAATGCACTATTGTATGATTCACATCCAAACCCACATTCAAAACAGTAAAAGTCGTTAAATAATACTATTCCCAATTTTTCGACTTATTTAATCGGCCAACGATCTCAAAACCATCATCACAAGCAAGAACATTTCATAAGCTTTCCAACGATATAAAGAACGCTTAAATCGGAATTACGGTTCGAGAATTATGAATTTTTTAAAAGAAAAGAAAATTAAAAAAAAAAAGCAAAAGCGCCCGGCGACAGGAACGTTTCGCCCGGCGACGCTTCAATTTCGCCTTCACTTCGCCCGGCGAAGAAGGGGCGAAGGAAACCCTAAAAAATGTGAACCAAACCAGTAGCTTGACACTCTCTCGCCTCTCAATTTCGCCCGGCGAAAGCACGCACTGCCTAGCGCTTTGGGCATTTCGCCCGGCGATTCACACCAGACAGCCATGCTCAGCAGCGTGGCTTCATCTTCAAAACCCCCATTTTCTCATTTTCCCACCTTTGATCATTCCCAACAGCAAAACCAAGCATAGTTATGGATCATACACATATAGAGATCATTCTAAACACATTTTTATCGATTTTTAACCATTAAAAACACCGATTCCACAAATCGACCTAAAACTCACATATAACCCAAAACTCTACCAAACATAATTTTTCAACCACAACAATCATACATAATCACACACATGTATAGAATAATCGAGTTTCAAACCCTTACCCGATTAAATTGATTCCTAGAAGTTGATTTCTAGATTTTTCTAGCTTTTCCTCTTTTCTTTCTCTTTTCTCCTCTTCCTTCTTCTTTCTCTCCTTTTTCTTTCTATTTTTCCTTTTTATCTCTTTCTCTCCTATTTCCTCCTCTTATCTCTTTTTCTTTTCTATTTTATTTTTACACAATTCAAATTAATTAATTTTCTCTCACAATTATATTTTCACTAAATTTTCTAACTTACCATTAATTGAGAAATGTCTAAAATACCCTCCATTCTAATTTTCCCCGAAAACTATCAAAACGGTAAAATAACATAACATGTCAACATAACATATTAACATACCAATTTCGCAATAAAATAATTTATCACTCAAATTAAATAAAAGACTCAACAAAATGAGAATAATCGGAATCGGGGCGTTACAGTGCAACTGTGAGGTGGATCAATCGAACCTATCTCCCAACAATCACTTCTCTTCCGATATGACGTTGCTAACCAAAACTTGCAAAGTTTGTTACAACAAACTATGACATAGCGTTTAGAATCATTGTGGTTTACTTCAAAATTAACAAAATTATCCATGTGAAACCTTATTATAGCTTGCTTGCACTATGCTTTTGTGCGGTACTGATTCCCCACTTTCAAGACACCTTCGATTTGTTGAGAAGGATTGTAGAACAGATCCGAGGATGGCTCGTCTCCACTCAATTGCAAGTTAGTCATGTGATGGGGAGGGCAATAGACATGACTTAATGGTAATGCCTCTTCATCTACGTCTTCAAGTGGAGTGATTACAGTGTAGTCCCCAGTTCCAAAAAAAATCACCATTTGATCAACCATGGCCTCAGGTTCTTCTTCCTCCTCGTCAAATGCATCAACTTCATCTTGTTCCAATGATTGTGACTGATCTATTACCTGAGATTCACCAAACATTTGGGATTGTTGAGTCTGACAGAGTAATAGATACAACTCGATATAGTCAAACCCAGAGTGTTCATGGCTATCAAACCTGCGTTGAACATCGTCATCGTCTCGTATATTCTGTTGAAAATACTTGACCTGACTATTTAAAAAAAATGGGACTTCTATATATGATTTGAGAGATAGGACCGGATAACATATTTGACTCTATTCGCTCTTTGAAATGCAAGAAATTTGATTTCCTGCTCATGGTTAATCAAGTAACATCGGTATTTTGAAACCCGAAATCGAAAATATCAGAGACGTATGTGTCCCCATTATAATGAGCATGAATGATATAATTTGTTGTTCTAGACATATTTGAATCTAATGTAATGTAGTTTAGATGATATTTACCTTCTCCAATGTGTACTGATACATATATAATAAACGATGCAGAATAAAATAATAATTTAACTTATAAGGGTGGCGCCATTTGAAGTAAAGTCCCTTCATTAAAATAACACTAGGGCGCCATTTCAAGTAAAGTTACCTTTTCATAAAATAATACAATGGCGCCATTTGAAGTGAAATCGCCATTTAAAATAACGCAAGGGCGCCATTCCTAGTGAAGTCACCCCATTAATGCGTCAGAATTTGGTATCTTGCATACATGCAATCTGCCAAGTGTTTAAGTTCTTCTTCAATATCATCTACCTCATTAATTTTTCTGCATGGCAATGAATGTAACATTAACTTTTTTTCATCTACCTCAATTCAAATTTTTACTATAAATACATGTAGAAAAATGTAGAAAAATGTCTCTTTTAACCATGGGAGATGAGCATAGAGGAACACCAAACAACATCGCATATTATGTAAGTATAATGTTCCATTGTGTCACATCTTATGTAACGATTTTTATTTTACAATGTTGTAGCTAACTATTTCTTTTTTCTTAGAATCCTCATGAAGAGTTAATTGTACCATATTTGGAGCGCACAGGATTTGGAGACCTAATAAAAATAAAAAGTTATTCAGTGGATACAAGGTTCATTCTAGCGCTTCAAGAAAGGTGGCGACCCGAGACGCATACATTCCATCTTCCAATAGATGAATGTACTGTTACTCTCGAAGACACTTACATGTTATTGGGTTTACCTATTAATGGTAAAGCGGTAAACGGTCTCACTAATCTTAACGCTAATGTGGCAGAAGAACTTTTAGGAGTCGCCACGACGTACCCCACGAGATTTGAGGGGTCAAAAACTATTACTATCATGGCTCAAAAAAATTTTATAGAGCAATAAGATTAACCGTAGACTCGTCTGAAATATTGAAAATAAGAAAAACTAGAATTTATATCATGCTACTAATAGGTTTATTTTTATGTCCGGATGCAAGTGTTGTTCATCCTATGTATTTACCTTTATTAGAGGACATAGATAAAATAAAAACATATAGTTGGGGTCCGCCACGCTATCGTACCTATATAGGTCTTTGTGTAACAATGCAACAGCAAATTCGTCTACTTTTACTGGATGTGATGTTCTTCTTCAAGCTTGGGGTTGGTCAAGAATGGCCAATCTAGTGCCTATCAACCACAATAATTTTGGATTTCCATACGCTACAAGGTAATTTCTGCACCAATTCTTTGAAAACAAATTATTCTCTTATTTAATTTATCCTATTATTAACAAATGTTTCCTTTTCGATTTGTAGGTGGTCTGCACTTGGGATGAATTATGACAACTGTCCCCATTACAGCATCACCCAATACCGAAATCTTCTGGATCATTTGGGTCTGATGTACCATCACTGACCTACCTATTTAAAATAGAGTCACCTTTAATATTAACGTATTATTTACATATACTAAATATTATCTTTTTTCATACAGTTTATTTGGCGGTCATATCTTGGTATAAAAGCCATTCATGAAGTTAACGAACACCACTCTAACGTGTGGAGTGCAAAGATACTGATTATCAACTTCACCATAGTGGAAATGCACAACAGTGATCGTGTCAAGCTTCAGTTTGGAATGCTACAAGATATTCCATGTCCACCAAAATGCATCCCCCATAAATACCACACAAGTAAAGTCTCCGATCAATGGGACTATCCCGACTGGACCCGCTTTGTAAAAAAATGAGTGTCGTGAATGAAAGTATCACTGTCATTTTGTTCTGTTGTAATGCCATTCGAGAGAAAACCATCTATTTGATACATGAATTGTATAGGAGGCTTCAGGGCATTTGGTGCCCCCTCCTCATGTATAAAGGTGACTGCAATTTAAATGGTGCCCCTCATTAGCCTTTAAAGGGGTCGCCACCCCTAATGGCGCCACTCTATAACGAAACTTTTATTTTTGAAACTATGGTAATTTAAAAAATTGATTGGAAAGATGGGTTATTTTGGAAAATATTACAAGGCGGTTATGTGAGTAAAATTTTCAAATACTTGAGCCGTGACGACATGTTGAGCGCCTTTTGTTCTTTGCATGTTGCGATAATGATTTCAGTCAGTATATGTGTCGTCTTCCAATCATCCTTCTTTCAACCATCATTTGACACACACCTTTTCCTTAGTCGTCTTCTTCAGGTACAAAACAAAACAACAGTGTAATTTTGCATGATTCATTCACTAGGTAACTGTGGAGTTACTTTTTAAAAAAACACTTGGTGTTGGTATAAGTCATAAATGCACCTGCAAATTTTACATTCCAGTTCATCAGGTTTTTAAAAACAGTACTGTCATTTGGACCACGAGGTTTATGATGTTTAACTGCAATTTTCTGCACTAACCAGGATCGCGACACGACCGACCACTACTGCGACCGCTAAAATTCCTCGTTAACCTTTAAGTAGGATTCTGGATCGTAGCTAGCTAGAGAAGTTATACATATTCTCAGAGTTGTAAGTAATTTTTTTCTTTTCAATAATGTTCATATAGAGCATAATCAACTTGGTGATTTGTTTTCATCTGTGTTTGATGTCTCTTTTGGTTGAAAAAAAATTTGGCTATAAACTTTTTTCCTCTCAGTAAAAGCATAATGTGTTGAACTTTATGTTTTTTTTTATTTTTTTATTATTATTATTTTTTTTTCAGATTTTGAGCAGGATAGAGGATAAAGAAAATGGCAGGGTTTTGGAGGGTGTTTTGTGGAGAATCTGGTTGTTCAAAGCCTTGCAGTTATTATGATGTTAAGTTTCTCATTGATCCTTCCACATGCCTCAACCATTTCTTAGTATCTTGCTTTGATGTGGTTTTTCTCATCGTGCTCCTATTTGTAATGATGATCCACAAGTCGTCATTAAAACCATATCAAGGTCTTATACATAGGGAAAGATATTCAAATCTGCAACTAGTTTCTGCCGTAACTAATGGTGTTCTTGGGTTGGAGCATTTATTTTATGGCATTTGGATTTTAGAAGAGAAGTTGAGGAAAAACCAAACTGCACTGCCTCTTGATTTGTGGTTGTTGGAATTCTTTCAGGGATTAACATGGTTGTTAGTTGGTTTAACATTAAGTCTTAAGGTTAAACAACTTCCAAGAGCATGGTTAAGGTTTTTTTCTATTCTAATCTTCTTAGTTTCTGCTATAAACTGTGCTATATCCTTGTTTTATGTAATCGGTAGTAGACACTTGTCCTTCAAAGTAGGAATGGATGTTCTATCATTTCCTGGGGCAATTTTATTGCTATTATGCACATATAGAGAATCTAAGTGTAGCGACACTGACAGAGAAATCAATGAAAGCCTTTACGCTCCTTTAAACGGTGAGTCGAATAAAGACAATTCCGTTAGCTGCGTGACGCTATTTGCGAAAGCTGGATTCTTCAGTAGGATTTCATTTTGGTGGCTGAATTCTTTGATGAAAAGTGGTAGAGAGAAAACACTTCAGGACGAAGATGTGCCGAAGTTGAGAGAGGAAGATAGAGCAGAAAGTTGTTATTCGATGTTTCTAGAGCAATTAAACAAGCAAAATCAGAAGGATCCATCCTCACAACCATCTATTTTGAAGACAATGGTTTTATGCCATTGGAAAGAAATTTGGATATCTGGATTCTTTGCAATGCTTAAGGTACTTGCACTTTCTTCTGGACCTATGCTTCTGAATTCCTTTATATTAGTAGCTGAGGGTTATGAGAGTTTCAAATATCAAGGTTTTGTGTTAGCCATATCACTTTTCTTTATGAAAATTATAGAATCTCTATCGCAAAGGCAGTGGTATTTTCGGTCGAGACTCATCGGTCTCAAAGTTAAGTCACTGCTTACAGCTGCAATCTATAAAAAACAATTGAGGTTGTCCAATTCTGCGAGATTGGCGCACTCTAGTGGTGAGATAATGAATTATGTAACCGTGGATGCTTATAGAATCGAAGAATTTCCTTACTGGTTTCACCAAACATGGACAACAAGCTTCCAACTATGTATCTCGTTGGTAATACTTTTCCGTGCAGTTGGGCTAGCTACAATTGCATCCTTGGTTGTGATAGTTATCACAGTACTTTGCAATACACCACTTGCAAAATTACAACACAAGTTTCAAAGCAAACTAATGGTTGCACAAGATGAGAGATTGAAGGCTACTTCTGAGGCTCTTGTGAATATGAAGGTACTGAAATTGTATGCATGGGAAACCAGTTTTAAAAACTCTATAGAAAAATTAAGGAATGAGGAACTCAAATGGTTGTCTGCAGTGCAATTGAGAAAGGCATACAATGTATTTCTCTATTGGTCGTCACCGGTTTTGGTCTCTGCAGCTACGTTCGGAGCATGTTATTTTCTTAATGTTCCTTTACATGTGAATAATGTTTTCACTTTTGTGGCAACTTTACGCCTTGTTCAAGAACCAATTAGAATTATCCCTGATGTTATTGAGGTGGTTATTCAGGCAAAAGTTGCTTTCGCTCGGATTTTAAAATTCTTGGAGGCACCCGAACTGCAGAGTGAAACTATTGGGAAGAGGTGTTCAGAAGACAATACAAGGGGCTCAATTTCAATCAAATCTGCTGAATTTTCATGGGAGAATAATAACTTATCAAATCCAATATTGAGAAATGTTAATCTGGAAGTAAGACCTGGACAAAAGGTCGCGATTTGTGGTGAGGTTGGCTCAGGCAAATCAACTCTCTTAGCAGCAATTCTCAGAGACGTTCCCATCACTCAAGGGAAAGTAAGATTTTGCTTTTTTTTTATTGTATAAACTTTGCAATACTTTCATTATTTATAACCTTTATATCACTTGGTATGTAAATTCAACTTTTTGTCCACTTGAGTACTAATAGTAAAAGGTATTGGATTGTCTTTTCTGGAATACAGATTGATGTTTATGGGAAGTTTGCGTATGTTTCACAAACTGCATGGATACAAACAGGTTCAATAAGGGATAATATATTGTTTGGATCACCTATGGATGTTCAAAAATATCAGGAAACTCTTTATAGGTCTTCACTTGGCAAAGATCTTGAGCTGTTTCCTTATGGTGATCTCACTGAAATAAGAGAGAGAGGAGTTAACTTAAGTGATGGTCAGAAGCAACGAATTCAACTTGCTCGTGCTCTTTATCAGAATGCTGATATATATCTCTTGGATGATCCATTCAATGCTGTTGATGCACAAACTGCCACAAATTTGTTTAATGTAATGATAAATTCACTTCTTTACATACTGTGTTCATAATGCAGCACGCGGGTGCGCACATACACTTTTTAAATACTGTAGTTGGTTATGCTTATGACACAATTAACTGGACAGGAATACATTATGGAAGGACTTGTTGGGAAAGACTCATCAGTTTTTCTGAAGCAAGGCGTTCCTGAATGATATGCTCGAGAGCATTGATCTTCTCCCCCTGCTGGAGGATTAAGAGGTTCGAGTTGTTAAGAGATGCGATGAGCGCTGTGGTGCTCGGATAAGCATCCTGGGAAACCGGGATGGGCTCGAAGGTGAGCTCCACAGCTGGTGCCCGTGGCTTTGGTTCATCGGGTTTCGGGGAAGCAGGCCTTCCGTCTCTTCGGTCACTTTCCTGCGGGATATGCCCGACGAAAGCATGGTCGTTGTTGTTGGCCGCAGAGGCCACAAAGTCTTGGTGAACATCGTTCTTGATGAAAGCCATGTTGATCTGAGATTTGAAAGGATGAAGCTTTGGTCTTTGTTGTGCAAGAGAGAATCTTGGTTAAAGACGGGGAAGCTGAGATTTCCCACAGACGGCGCCACTGATCGGAGAGGACCAGAAGGAGATCGTCGCGGCCTTCGTGTAGGGCAGGAGTTGATGCTCGTAGGAGAGGAGAATGGGGATGCCAAAGTGAGAGTTTGGACAAGAGGACAAAAGCAAGTACAAAGTAAGAATGTAAGAGATTAGATACCTGACCCTCTCAAGTGAGAGGCTATTTATAATATACCCCCAGCGCGGGGCTAAGATCTCTCCCCGCGAGTAGGATGCCTGCTCGGCGAATGAGAGACTGCCAAGTGGAGGACACAGCGTGTGGTCCTCTGACTTGGTCCAACTATCCCCACAAGATCCGGGGAGGTAGTTGGCCGCGTGAACTGTCAAGCGAGTGGGGGGGACGTGCCCAACGGCTATATTGTGCCCAACGGTTATATTGTGCCCAACGGCTATATTGTGCCTATTGGGCCTGTTTGCCAACTATAATGGATTGGGCCTGATCCTTAAGGACAGGAAGCCCTGCCCGGTCCAGAACAACATTTATTGAAGATCAATGTCAATGTTACTTTGTCCAAGCTAAAGGACAATTGGACCAAATGAATCATTGCGACACAAGAAGAGTGGTATCTGTTGAATATCGTCGCCAGTAAGTACAAAATGATGTACATGTTTAGTTCACTAACATACAACTTCAAAACTACAGCGATTTGAGAACCACGTTATCGATATTTTGTCAATATAATACCAAATGATTGGTCGAGTCAGATGCTACATTAATTAGATCTAGTTGTTCTATATGTTCAAATCCTATTCGCTCCAGGACATTTGATAAAATCACATCATGTATGGTTGAACTCGATGAAGAAGAACTAATTAATCACAACTCATTTTATTTTTGTTTTGCATATAACATGTTAATGAATTTCATCTGATTTAACTAAATGTTTATATTTATTAAGTTAGTAGATAATTTCAACAATTTCAAATTCTAAAATACAATGTTTTAAAAACACACTCCGAATTTTAATATTCAGACATTTTTGGAAAATAATTTCACCATTAATTATAATAATAAAAATATTTAGATAAAAAATTGAAGTAATCATTAAAATGAATTTAACTAATTTACTTTTCAAGAACTTCTATCAAACACAAATATAATAATATTTTTTAGGAAAAGGACGAAATAAAAGAGAGTAAATATGTGAGCCGTGACGACATGTGCACACCTTCTTATAGTTAGTTACTATCAAGGTATTAATAAACTGTCGCTCTCGAGTTGCAATAATGATTTTCTTGATTTTAATCAGTATTGATATAGACACTTATCAATACTGTTTTGTTGTAGTCATTTTCGTGATAATGGATAGTGTTTTAAACCCTGACCACCATATATACCTACGCACTCACCATTTCCTTCGTCTTCTTCTTCAGGTACAAAACAAAACATCCGTTATGTGATTTTGCATGATTTATTTACTCGGTAACTGTGGAGTTACTTTTCACAAACACATGGTGTTGGTATAAGTCATAAATGTCTGTGCAAATTTTACTTTCCAGTTCATCAGTTATTTAAACACAGTACTTGTTAGAGTTCAACCACAACCTATGGAGAATTACGCTCAATCTTGATCTCAAGATTGTTATCAATCACACAATGATAATGAAAAGAAAAAGTTGAGAAAGAAAGGAAATAACGTTGGAGAAGAAGATGAATATTCTGCAGAGTTTCTCTCTGCTTCCAAACTGGAATTTCTTATTCACTTGCAACTGCAAACTGTGAATTATGTTATTATTAGTACATTACAAAATAAGGGGTTCTCCCTATTTCTAGATTTAGGTTAGCTTGCACCCCAATCCAAAGCCCAAAATAGTTAACACTACTAAAATAGGCCTAAGTCGAAATCCTGTGCGAAGCAACCTAAGGGGTAAACATGAAGCTAAAGATGGGAAAGAATACAATAAGATATATTGCATATGCGTATGACAATAAGTCAACCAATAATCCCTTCCCTTGGATTTGGTCACAAGTGTAAGCAACATATGAAATCCACAGACACATGGAAAAATATCATGTAATCATCAAGCATCAATGAATGATCAGTAATGAACCAAAGCATCAAGAAGAAACATCATCATAATTCAAATTCATCAAGGAAAAGTATAAAAAATTAATCAAGGAAAATCATCAAGAATTAATCAAGGAAAAGCATCAAGACTAAAATATAATCAAGCAAAGAGGAAATTATTAATCAAGTTAAATATAAATATTTAATAAGATTAATAAATTATTTAATTAATCAATATTAAATAAAAGTATTTAAAGTAATTAACAATTATAACATATTTTTGACATTTTTCAATATTATAGAAATTAAAAATGGAAATTATTAAAACAAATAATTAGAAATATAAATGGGTTTTTTTTTAATAATAAACAAAAACATAAAGAACAATTCTTAAAAAACAAAACAAACTTTTTTAAGAAAACAAGAAGTGAATGTTGAACTGTTGGTGTGTGAGTAGAAATTAGATTCATTGGCTCAAAATCCCAAGTCCATTCATGAGGCAGGTGCATGAGTTCACACGGAGTGTGTAAAATAGAAATTTAATGGTTTTGAGCCAACATGTCAATGCCAAACTTAAATGACAAAAAAAAAAGAGAAAAGGTTTGACCTCTCAAAATGGAAGACACGGTTTCCAAGCCAACTCAAAGTTTTAAGGAGCAAAAGAATACAACATGTTCTTGCACGAAAAAACTCCCTTTTCCGACTTCATCCAACACGATTAATCAAGTAACGAGTATTACTCGTCACTCTCGCAAGATCCGTAACCCTCTTCTTCATATACGACATCACATTCCCATCAAGACAAGTATGACCATCAGTAAGAGCAGCACTCACTAATATGATTTACATCATTTCATATTATTACATCACTCAAACACAACAAAATCAGCATAGAAACAATGAAACCGAATCAAAATCTAATACATATTCAAAACAATGCACACAAAGCAAATAACACAATGCAAAGGCAAACACAATTCAAATTGTTACTGAAATATCGTCGATGTGGCTACTTTTATGCTTGCGTTACAGATGATTTTGTGGAGGTTTAACGGAGGGTGTTGTGTGAGCTGCGGTGAGTTATGTGTGTGTTGCAGTTGTGCAGCGTCGGAAACGTTTGTTGTTGCAAGTTGTTATTTCTAATAAACGCTGTCGTTGCGTGTTGTTGTTGCTGATGAATGTTGTCGATAGCAGAAACTCATCGGAAGTGGATGTGAGGTTGCGTATGGAAACTAGGTGATGTCTCACATGAAGTTGGTTGGCAAAAATATGAAGGTTCATGTGGTTTTTTCATGTAGATGCGTGGAAGGGAGTATTTTGTTGTTATGGTTTCGTATGTGCGTGTGAAGAGGAAATGTGTATGAAGTTATGTGGGTTTGTAGTGAGAATGAGTTTTTTTTATCGAGATGAAGTTTTTGTGGAAATGTTATGGTATGAAAAGATGAGGTTTTCATAATGTATGTGTGAGGCGCATTTACACGGTTTCTTTTAGTTGAAGGGTAGTTTTCATGGTAGTTGTTTGAGTGGTGAGCAGTGGAGCAAGCAGAGAAGAAGGATGGATGATGCTTATATCAAATATGCAGGCGAGGCCGTATAAAGAGTTTGATGTGAAGAGTGATATATGGTTATCCTTAGCTTGTGAGAAGTATGAATAATAAAAAATGAAGAGTCAAACCTCTATTTTCTTGTTGTCCATATGGTTTTTGGTGGAATGAGTTATCGAGGAGTATTATGAAGTGTGTTGTGATGGGATGGTTTTGTTATCTTTCACTTACAGCAAGTTTCAAGTTTTCCTTCTTTTTTTTTATGTTTCAAATGGAGGGATCTCGTTGTGGAAAGAAGAAGATGCTGAGAGTAACGTCCCCTTGCTATCTTGTGTTATGTCTACTAATATGTCATATAATAATACTAGGTTCCAAAACCAAAGAACAAAACAATTTTTTTTTCAAAACTTAATAACTAAGTGTTACAAAAAAAAATAGATAAAAAACAATATTGTATTAATTAAAAAAAGAAATGATAAATGAATTAAAGATAAAATAAAGCTAAATTGCAAAGTCTAATAATGGTCCCAAGAGGAGCCGAACCCATAACCATTAGGTCAACATGCTAGTACATAACCATTAAACTAACCAACACATTTGTTTAGTTGGTTGCAACAAATATATATATATATATATATATATATATATATATATATATATATATATATATATATATATATATATATATATATATATATATATATATATATATATATATATATATATATGGTTATAGAATTATCTAAATAATTTGTTAAATAGTTTAATTATTTCATATCATTAAATAATTTACTTAGTATTTCAACTATTTAATATTTCAATTATTAATATTTCAACTATTAATATTTCAACTATTTAATATTTCAACTAATAATTAGTTTAATAAATATTTCAACTATTAAATAATACAACTAATAATTAGTTTCTGAAATATTTAATTAATATTTAATAATATTGTTGCTACTTAATTATTTAAATAGTTAAAATATTGAATAAATTAAATAAGTTAGTTTAAACTATTTGATATAATAGTTGAAATAGTTATGTAAATAATTATTTAATGATATTAATATTTGATTAATATTTAATAAAATAGTTAAAATATAAATACTAAATAAACTATTTTATCTATTTAATAAAAACTAAAATATAAATTAGTTAATAAACTAACTTAAATAAACTATTTTATCTATTTAATATAAACTATTTTATCTATTTAATATAAACTATTTTATCTATTTAAAATATAAATTAATTAATAAACTATTTAATATTTAATAACCTATTTAATATTTTAATAGTTGAAATATAAATTACTTAATAACCTATTTAATATTTAAAAAACTATTTATCAATTATTTTAAAAAAATTATTTAATAAACTGTTAAAAAAGTATTTTAAAAAATTGTATAAAACTATTTAATAATGTTAATTAACTAAATAGATGAAATATTTAATAATATTAAAATTATTTCATAAATCAATAAAAATATAATTTAAATATAATAGTTGCAATATGTAGCATTATTTTATAATATTTCTCACAATATTATTTCATATTCTTTCAACTATTCTAGAATATTAATAAATAATATTTCTCATAATATTATGAAATAAATATTTAACATGGTTGAAATATTTAATAGTTGAAATATTCATTAAATACATATTTAAATAATTGAAATACTTATTAAATACTTGAAATACCATTTAATGTTTTAAATATATCAATTACTATTTAATATTTCAACTATTAACATTTCAACTATCATTTAATAATAAAATAGTATATTAAATATTAATAGTTGAAATAGAAAATAATTAAAATATTTAATCATTAATTACTATTGAATTTGTTGGTTCCATAATACTGCTATTATTCTATCAATAATAGCCATCAATAATAGTGCTTGCAACAATGCAAATCAGCTTAGTAAATATTAATTTATGTAATATATAAATTTGTTGCAATATATTAAACAAATGAGTTGAATAGTTTAGTTGTTAAAAACTATTTAATTCATGTAATGGTCATGAGTTCAACTCCTCTTGAGATCATTTTTTAGACTTTGCATTTTAATCAAAACAAAAAATAATAATAAAAAAAGCTGACATGGAATTACTGGGCATTAAAAAAAAGAAAAATGAAAAAAATGAGCCGCCACATTGCAATTAGGGGTGGCAAACGGGCATGACCGCCCCGTTTAGGCCCACACCGCAAATGCCCGCAAAAAAATGGGGCGGACGGGGCGGTCATAGTTGATGATGCGGGCCTAAAACCTATGTCCACCCCGCAAAAATGTGAGGGCGGGGCGGAGAAAGCTTGTGGGTACTGCACCTTTTAAGCCTAAAAATGCAAAATTTTATGTAAATGCTCGTGCCAGCAAAAACCCGCGAAGAAAACGGGGCGGGGCGGGGCAGACACATTAGAGGGTGAGAGCCTAAACCTTTAGCACACCCCGCACTAAAGTGCGGGTAAAACGGGCATGCCCAACGAGCCGGGCCCGTTTTGCCACCCCTAATTGCGATAGGAACCAAGTCAACATTGTCACGCATGCACCTTTTGTCTAGTCAACTTTTTCATTGACTCAGACAAAAAAAAAGATACAGGGACTAAATTCAAAAACTCGCTAACTTACCAAAAGACTATTTAAGCCTAAAATAAAATATTTAAAATAAACCTAAATTAAAATCTGATTAAATTAAAATGATTATTAACTAAAAATAAAAATGAAGCCGAGTAAAAACGAATAAACAGTCTGTATCGAAGTGCTTGAAAAAATAAAATGAATGCACCAAAATGATCAGCGCGAAATAAACGACTTGGAAAAGTATAGTGTTTGGTCAAATGTTGAAATAAATTTTCTCCCGTTAAAAGGCTCAGACTGATAAAAAATGCGACCGACAAACAGTTGAAAAAAGGTGAGCACTCCGGTACCCTTGAAATTAATTGGGTACACCCTCAACCAATCAAACATTCTAATTCAATGCCACATCATTTTATTATTTTATTTTATTTTTAAAAAAATCAATTATTTTTTACAATTTGCACTAAAGGTACCGGTACCCAACTTAAATTCATGGATACCAAAGAATTTACCTTAAAAAAAAAAGGAAAATGAAAAAAATGAGCTGTCACATCAGCAATAGGAACCAAGTCAGCATTGCCAGGTGTGCACCGTTTGTCCAGTCAACTTTTTTTAACAGAATTTTAACGTCGGGACTAAAGGCAACACAAAAGTGAGATATAAGGACTCAGACAAAAAAGCAGATACAGTGACTAAATTCAAAAACTCACTAACTTACATGGACCAAAAGACTATTTAAGCCTAAAATAAAATATTTAAAATAAACCTAAATTAAAATCTGATTAAATTAAAATGATTATTAGCTACAAATAAAAATGGAGCCGATTAAAAACGAATAAACAGTCTGTATCGAAGTGCTCAAAAAAATAAAATGAATGCACCAAAATGATCAGCGCGAAATAAATGACTCGGAAAAATACAGTATTTGGTCAAATGTTGAAATAAATTTTCTCTTGTTAAAAGGCTCAGACTGATAAAAAATGCGACCGACAAACAGTTGAAAAATTAAAACGAGCACGCGAGATTAAACTACTGAACATAGATTAATATAACTGACGTCTGCAAGCTCGATTTTGAAACTTTTCATCCATATACTTTACGCACAATTGACATTTAGTTTGACCAATTCATTTGTAAATCCAACAGTTTATTCTGGCTGATAATTTGGGCGTTATGCATAATGAAAGGCATGATAGGCTATGCAGATGATGCAAAGAAAGGTGGGATCTTAGTGTTAAAAATTAGGGTATAACAGTAACAAAACAGCTTCTTATAAAAGAAACTTTATTCAAGAGATAATAAAATCTTTGGTAAATTAGAATTATGCTCTCATCCAAAACAATGATCCTCATTAAGCACGAGAACACTCTCAAAGCAACATGACAAAATATATGTGATAAAAATGAGAGATTTAAAGAAACTTATAAGAGAGATAGAGATAGAGATAGATAGATATAGATAGATAGATAGATAGATAGATAGATAGATAGAGAGAGAGAGAGAGAGAGAGAGAGAGAGAGAGAGAGAGAGAGAGAGAGAAGGATCAAATATAGTTTTATGAGTGTTTCGAAATGATAGATAAACTCTCTATTTATTGGGAAAAAATGTGGTTTAAATTAGGAAACAATCCATGGGCGAAATAACTCTTATAATCGATTATGTTAATCGATTATCACACATGAATAATTGATTGTTAAATCCACAAATAAAAGGTTTTAATATTTAGATGTTGTCAATCATTAAAATATTGTACCAATTGATTGTAGGTGTTACAACCTCAAAATAATCGATTATAGCTTTAGGGATAATTGATTATCCTTTGTAAAAAAGCTTCCAGTTGATCAAACAATCCCCTAATAATTTAGCTAGGCCTTAATTTTTTTTATACGGTTCTAAAAAAATAAGAGAGTCTTCATTTAGGTTCTTAGTGTGTGTGTGTGTGTGTGTGTGTGTGTAATTTTGCTTTTGTAGTTCCAAAAATACCCTTGCGCCTTTACAAAACACTGGTAAATTAGACAGACACGACTAGGTGAACTTTCACAATTCATCTCTTTCAAAACTCTGAAGCTTTAAGTCTTGACTTTAAGAACTTTGAGTTTTCTAGCTTGATGAGGCTTGAGATGTCTTCAAGTAGATTACCATCATTAAAGGGTTGAGAAAACAAACCACCAGAGAACCTTGAAACACAACCCTTCACTAGAACATCGTTGGATGACAGTGTTGACTTCAAAGAGATGATTTGATGAAACATTTGAACAAGAGTGTCTTTAAAAGGATATCAAATCCACTAGATATATTTTGATATCATGTGTTTTCATCATCAAAACCAAATAGTTTATTTCAAATTTTCTATAAAAAAACTTCACAATTTTGGATCATCGTGACAATACTTGCAAGCACAAAGATCCACAAGCCTATGATGGAGAACATGCATTTTTGGAAAGGGGCAACACACCGACCGTATTGGTAGAAAATACTCTCATTTTTTACTGGGGGAAACACACACCAATTAATAAATGAATCTACATCTCATAAAGATCGATCAAACACATTTTCATGAAAGAAGATGGAAGAAATACCTAATATCTTGGGATCCACCCAATCACTTGAAATATCCTTGCCATACTTTTTGGGTTAAACTGACATTGTTACCATGAATAAAATATATCTTGAATATAACTAATGTATGTGCAACAAGGTGAGCATATTTGAATGATCTTTATGCCCTAGTCAAAGAGCACAAGAATGGGGAGAATGGAAATTTATAGCTTAGAAGAAAGATCAATCCAACATACAAAACTGGTATCAACTTACAAGATCGCCTAAGTCATATTCAACGCTAAAACAAAATGTTTTCTTTGCAACAACTCTCCAAAAAAGAGAAGGAACACTCAGAGAAACCCTTACCCTATATCGAAGCACTCAAAAGTCATTCAATTAAACAACATCCTTTTGACGGTGGAGATCTCATCGAAAGTGGTCCAGGGACACATAAGGACTCTAAAAGGATAACTAATGTCACCACCAACAAAGACGTGTCGATTTCTCTCAACCACTACAACTTCCAAGAGAAAAGTTTCACATACTCTCCCCATGGGATCACTATGGTTTGCCCAGGGCATCTACGCCTACGGGCTCCCTAGTTGAATAGCATTGTACGTCACAAAGTCTCACCCAATTAATCAAGGACAACAGCTTAGGGGACAATTGTTCTGAGCCTACCACAAGACCCAGTAGACAAGGCCCAATAGCTTGATAAGGTATGGTCACAAAGGAAGTATTCCATCCCATTTATCCCTCAGGAATATAGAATGTTCCTCATGAAATCATCATACACTACCTTCTATAAGTGATTCAATGGTCACCCATATCTTACTCATATACAGTTGCCAACCACCTATCCTATTTAAAGTAGAACGTGTATCACTCTCTAGTTACGATTCATTTTCCATTCCAATTTCATTCTTTACTCTCTCAGTGACTTGACCGTTAGAGTGTTAACCTTGCAAATCAGCCCATAGTCTACTACATTAGAAACCTTAAAGCACCATAACTCACTGTGTATTTAATCTCTCTGATTTTCATGCAATTTCAAAAGGTGCACCAACTACTACAAATTATACATTCTATGACAAATTTTCGACCTCACCCAATAAAAACCCAAAGTGTAAACGATAGACGCATCACATTTATAATATTTTTTAAAAAAATAACATACACTCCCTTGGTTGAGCTGGCAACCAAGGGGTAAATTATTTAGGGGACACACATTTGAATCCCATCAACTATATTTTAACACATTTTAATTCTTTTAAATTTTTTATGACTTATTACCTTGTGATCTTGACGGCTGATCAGAACCTGAAGTGGGCCAAAGATAACGTCTGCGCTGCTGGGTGTGAGAGATGAGGAGGAGGTGTACCTGCAAGGCACTCCAATGCTAAAGTAAGAATCGAGAGAGAGAGAGAGAGAGAGAGAGAGAGAGAGAGAGAGAGAGGGAGAGAGAGAGAGCAAGTACAAAGTATGTGTTTCGTAGGATGATATAAAATACCTGGCCCTCTCAAGTGAGAGGGTTTATATAACGCCCTCAGTGCGTGGCCAACGGTCCCTATTTTCGGGGCGAAATAACCGTTTCCCGAAGAATAGGTAACTGACAGAAACTAGCCGTTGGGATGGGCAAGGGTGCCCGAAACTAGCCGTTGCACCGGGCAGAGGCGTAGTTGTGGGCACGGGCGTCATGGCTGTTTCTGGATGGTGGAACCGTGCATGACGGGAAGAAACTATCGAGGAGGATCAGGTGACCCTTGGGGTCATCCGACCATATTTGCCCTGTAGAGGGGCAGAAAGGTAAATGCTGCCCCAAATTGGCTGGACTTAGGCAATTGGGCCATTCTGGAAGCAGAAGTGGATTGGGCCATGCCTAGTCATTGGGCTAGTCCGGAACAGGAGCCCCCCAAGTTTTTCTCCCGAGCATGGGAGTGATGACTTAAGGGTAATTCGCAGTTCCGAGGATGTCCAGAAATGGTCGTCGCCTGCTGACGAGGTGAAGTTGTCATACGATGCCCGAGGGAGTTAGTATCTGCGGGATACATAACATTGTCTGGCATGCCCGGCGTACGGGGAGCCCAACGGTTGATGTGAGATGAAGAGGTGAAGTGCCACGTGTGCCTCGAGCCCTGTGCTGTATTAAATGCATCATGATGACAAGGCTAGGGTCATGACGATTCCCCTAGCCGCGCATGCTCGTGCACGTGCCCACAGGTTGCCTTTAAATATAGGGAGAAGCTGCTCATTTTCACTTTTTGCTTCTCTATCCTCTTTAGCTTTTCTGCATTTTCTTCTGCTGTTCGCTGCCGTCCAGCCGCCGTACAAGCACCGGCCAGACTCAACGACCCTCTAATTTCTTCTCCGACCAAGTAAGTTACTTGCCTTGATCCTTGTTTTAGGCTTTTTAGCTCTCTATTCTTCTTAGAATGCATGTTGTTAGGGTGAACTTAGGTAGTGCAGTAGCAGATTCTGGTGGCTGTTGGTGGTAGGCGGTGGTTTGGCCATTTTTTGCTACTGTCGTGGTCGCCTGAAGCTTAGGAACTTAGGACTTTAGGTTGATTCTGATGTCGTTGCGACGACGGGACCGTTTGTCGCCGGCGGAGCTCATGAATCTTCTGGTGTACTCATGAGTTTTCCGATGGATTCATGAGTTTTCCTGTAGACCTTCAAACGGTATTCTGGGTAGCAAACCAGGGAGGATTTCCTCGCGTGCGTTGGAGGGGTTTCCCCCGGGAATTTCCTCGTGCCATAGCTATTCCATTTGAGTAGGGCTTAGGTCGGGGACATCATCCTCGGGCCTTTGCGCACCTTTTCACTTGACTAGCGGTGGAAGGGTGGATTTGATTTTGTCATCAAATTCACTTTTGTCCTCTGCTTTTCAGGTAAAGGAGATGGCCCGCGAAACTGAAGACGAAATCCTTAAAGACTTGTCCGAGGATAGCTCCTCGGAAAGTAGTGACACAAAAGACACCGCTATTCCTCGCGATACCGATGAGACCCCTCCCTTGAGGACATCCGCGGAGGAATGGTCGGTTGCTGAGCCTGCGGAGCATGCCTCCATTTTTTCCTCGTATACTGGAGACGCTTTCACGACCGTGGGGGCCGAAAGAGAGTGGAAGGTCCATTTCCCCGGAGAAGACGATCGCATTTGCACGGACTACGGGGAGAGGTTCCCGATGTATGAGTATGTTTTTAAGGAGATTGGGCTGAGGTTGCCCTTACTGATTTCCAGAGGTCAGTCTTCGTTCATCTGTTTCTGGCTCATTCGCAACTGCATCCTAACTCGATTGCCTTCATATGGGCATTCGACCTGACATGCGATTATTTAGAGATAAGAGTTACCCTCCCTCTTTTCTTTACGATCTTCCATCTCCAACGCTAGGTTTTGGGGAGGAGATTTGGTTAGGCCTCCCTGAAATATGGGATAAAGCTGTTTAAACCCTTCTCTTAGTCCATTAGGATTTTCAAGGAGAGGTATTATGTTAATGAGCCTGTGTCTGCGAGGGCTACTGATTCAACGTTCGTCTGGGAGGTCTCGTTGGACGAAAACGGGGAGGACCTCGTCGACGAGGATGGGAAGATAGTGGAGCAGAGACTGCTGAAGTTCCCTTTTTACTGGAGCGGAGACCATTTCATCCTGGGGGCGGAAGGTGGAGAGCCGTTTTATCAACACAAAGGATCTCATTGGGTGTGAAATTCGCGATGATGCTCTTAAACTGCTGGGTAGTATTTATTTCTTAGCTTGTTTGGATTATTATCTTCCCCGTTTGCTAACGTGCCCGTTATGTTTTTGCAGGTGAAATGTCTTCTACGCATGAATAGATGGTGAAGAATGCCTATGCGAAGGGCAAGGGAGGCGCAACAATCGGGAGGAGCCGACTCAGTCAACGGGTGCCTCCTCCGCAAACGGGGTCGGGGACCTCCTCGTCAACTCCCTCACCCGTCCAGACTTCCCCGGTGCCCGTAAACTCGAGGTTCAAGCGCACACGGCAGACCGAGATAGTGGACCTCAGTCAGGCAAGGGAGAATAGCAGGTTCGAGCTGCCTCCGTGCCTCCACAATAAAAATTTCTTCGAAGGCTCCTCTTTGATGGTTCCTCGGGAGGAGTCTCTAAAGCTTGAGGAAATGGATCGCCCGAGTAAAAGGACAATGGTGGCACAAGATGCTTCTGCCCTAATTAGGGTCCTGGAGATGGCGGCGGTTTACGCCGAGGAATATTTCCATCATGACTCTGAATTGAAGAAGGCCCAAGCCGTGATAGCGGTCCTGGAGGAGAAGTTGAAGAAATCAAAGAAGGAGGCTAGGGTGGCCGAGGAGGCAATGAAAAGGTCTCAGGAGGCAATGACCAAACTTAACGGGGAGAAAAATACCCTTGTCGCAGAGAAGAAAGTCGCGAAAGATCTGGTCGAGCAACTGAGGAGTGGTGTTTCCCCTGTTGAGGATGAGCACAAGGAGTTGAAGAAGCTGAAGACTCGGGCAGAGCTGGTCGGACGCATCAACCGGGCGGAGGACGACGTGGAAGTTAACGCCGAGGACTCCTTTAACAATGTCGTGGTGTAACTGAGGATCCTGAACCCCGGGGTCGAGTTTACCACCGAGGGGTCGGGGTTCCTCAATAGCGTTGAGAACGGCAAGATCGTCGTCCTCGTGTTTCTTGTGATTGGCGAGGAGCATGATCGAACTCTCCACGAGGACCCTCAGTAGATGGAGGAGTGATTTCTTTTTTTTGTATCTTCGGCCTGCATGCCGTATTTATGTAACTTAATTTTTTGTGCGGGGGCATGGCCCCTTGTTAATGTAACTGGTACATTTGTGGTCCTTGTGGTCGCTTTATTGTAATATTTTGTTCCCGACCGACCTGGTCGGTTTTGTATGATATGTGCACGGCTTTACTTTTCTTTATTTTTTCTAAGTGTTGAAATTTTGTTCGGAATGCGCATGTGCCCATTATAAGGGTAACTTTGAATGATTAGTAGTTTCGAGGTTTGCTCGACTTAGATGTGTTCGGCAGTGAGGGGGACTGGTCGAACGACCTGGGTAGCTTCCGGGCATGAGAGCGGAGCTCAGGTCGCGTTTGAGGCTAAAGTTCGCGGCGTGAACTTCCCATCGCGAGCTGGGTGTTCTTCCTGTTATGGTACTTTGACGACGGAGGGCTCGGTCGAAGAACCGCTGTCGGGCACGGGTTCTGCTCTTTCTTGAACAAAACCTTGCTTCGATTTGTTTCTGTATGCAGCGCTTGTACCTGGGCGCGCATTCATGGTCGGTACACTATGCTCGTCGTGTTGACGAAGCAAGACGACGATTAGGACCTTAGTTATAGTATTGTTTTAGCTTTTTGACGTTCCATGGTCGAGTAAGTTCTTCCCCATTTAGCTGTTCTAGGTAATAGGCCCCATTTTCTGTCTTTGCTCGGACTCTATAGGGCCCTTCCTAGTTCGCGGCGAGTTTTCTTCTCGATAATCTTTGTGATTCCTTCTTAAGACGAGACTGCCTACTTGGAATTCTCGCCGTATAACTTTGGCGTTGTGCCTAATTGTGATTTTTCGTTTTAGTGAGGCTTCGTGGAGGACTGCTCCTGACCAGACCTCTTCGACGAGATCGAGCTCCTCCCTTAATGCCTAATTGTTTGTCTCCTCTTCCAGGGGGGATTCAGTCCGTCTGGAGGGCACGTGTATCTCAATGGGGATCACTGCCTCAGTTCCGTATGCTAGATGGAAAGGGGTTTCCCCGGTCGAAAAGTGCGGTGTGGTACGGTAGGTCCATAGTACGCTATGCAGCTCCTCGACCAAGCTTTCTTCGTTTCGTCCAGCATTCGTTTGAGGCCTCGTAGGATTACCCTGTTTGCTGCCTCAGCTTGCCCGTTAGTTTGGGGATGTTCGACGGACGCGAAGTGTTGCTTGGTGCCCAATTGGGCGACGAACTCCTGAAACTTTTTGTCTGTAAACTGCGTCCCGTTGTCGGTGACTTTTGCTTGGGGGATGCCGAAGTGGGAAAGGATGTTCTGATTGTAGAAGAAAAGTATGTTGTTGGCCATTATTTTGGCCAGAGCCTCTGCTTCTATCCACTAGGTGAAGTAGTTAACGCCCACTATCAGGTACTTGTTCTGGTTTAACCCCACGACGAATGGTCCCAAGATATCCAGGCCCCCCACCATGCGAAGGGCCACGGGGAGGACATTGCTTTGAGTTTATTGGGCGGTGCCAAGTGCATGTTCCTGTGCCGTTGGTATTTTTCGCATCACTTCACATGTTCTTTTGCATCATGCTGCATGGTCGACCAGTAGTATCCTGCTCGTAGAGCTCTCCTAGCGAGGGATCTCCCCCTGAGGTGTTGGGCGTTGATCCCTTCACGGATCTCGTGCAGGACGTGGACGACCATCTCTTCCTCGACATATTTGAGTAAAGGGATGGAGAACCCTCGCCTGTAGAGCTTATTTTCGACCACAACGTAGGAGTAGGCTCTGCGTGTGACTACGCTCGCCTTCTTGGGGTCGGATGATAGTTCATCTTTAGCGAGGTAGTTGTAGACGGGGGTCATCCAGAAGTTACTTTTGCTGATGACTTGCACGTCGAGGATCGCGAAAGCTTTCTCGATGCTGGGTCGAGGAAGTACTTCTTGGATGATGAATTTGTTTCCGCCCTTTTTCTTCGTGCTCGCTGGCTTTGACAAAATGTCTGCTCTGACATTATGTTCACGGGGAACGTGCTTTACTTCTACCGTTGTGAATTTCGCCATCTTCTCCTTGACCAAGGTCTATTATTCAGACAAGTTGTCGTTCTTGGCCTGGTATTCTCCTTGAACTTGGAGGGCCACGAGTTGAGAATCAGTGTAGATGATGACTTCCTCGGCTCCTAGGTCTTCGGTCAGGCATAGACCGGTGAGGAAGGCTTCGTATTCAGCCTGATTGTTGGAAGTAGGGAAAGATAAGGTAAGCGAGACTTCGACAATAATTTCTTCCTCATTTTCCAAGATAATACCTGCCTCACTTCCTGCCGAGCTGGATGCCCCGTTGACGAAGATTGTCCATTTGCGTGCCCAGCAAGTGGGGGAATCGGCGAATGTCATCTCCGCGACAAAATCGGCCAGCGACTGGGCCTTGAGGGATTTTCTGCTCTCATATTGGATGTCAAATTCAAACAGTTCCAACGACCACTTGAGCATTCTACCGGCCATGTCTGGTTGGCCTAATAGTTGCTTCACGGGCTGGTCTGTCTAGACCACGATTGTGTGGGCCAGAAAGTAGTAGTCTCCTTGCTGCATTGATGAGGGCCAGAGCTACTTTCTCTATCTAATGCTATCTCAGCTCTGGTCTTTGCAAGGCTTTGCTCGTGAAGTATATGGGTTTTTGCCCATCGGGTGTTTCACGAATGAGGGTGGAGCTGATGGCCTCGGCTGCCACGGCGAGATAGAGGTACAGGGTTTCACCGTTATCTGGTCGAGAGATAACAGGAGATTCTGACAGTGCTTGCTTTAGGTGGAGGAGAGCCTAGTCGCATTCCTCCGTCCACTCGAAAGTTGCCTCCTTGCGGAGGAGTTTGAAAAAAGGTAGTGCGTGCTGAGCAGACTTCGCCACAAAACGGGATAGCGAAGCAAGCATCCCGTTGAGGGATTGAATGGACTTCTTCGAGTTTGGCATGGGAAATTCGGAGAAGGCCCTGTACTTGTCGCGGTTAGCTTCGATTCCTCGTTCCATCAAATAGAACCGAGGAACTTGCCTGCTCGTACCCCGAACGTGTACTTCTCCTGGTTGAAACGCATCCGGTAATTTCTGGCCTACTCGAAGACTTTCCTCAAATGGGCTGTGTGATCGGACTCCTCGTGGGATTTCATGATCATATCGTCCATATAGACTTCAAGCATGTCCCTAATTTCTCCCCGGAAGATTTTTTTCATCATTCGTTGGTAGGTAGCGCCAGTGTTTTTCAAGCCGAAGGGCATTACGTTGTAGTAATAGTTTTCTGATTCGGTCATGAAGGTTGTGCACCTTTTGTCGCTTTTTACCATAGGTATTTGATTATAGCCCGAATAGGCGTCGATGAATGATAACAATTTAAAACCGACAAAAATATCACTAATTTATCAATATTGGGGAGGGAATACACATCTTTAGGGCAGGCCCTATTGAGATCGGTATAATCAACACACATACGCCATTTTCCATTAGACTTTTTAACGAGTACAACATTGGACAGCTAAGTAGTGTATTTGGCCTCTGAAATAAAGTTTGCCTCGAGGAGGTCTTTTACATCTTGGTCGGCAGCCTCCGTTTTCTCCGGAGACTATTTTCGCCTACGTTGTGATACAGCCCTAGCGGCGGGGTTGATTATGAGCTGATGGCAGGTGACGACAGGATCTAGGTCGGGCATTTCTGCGATGCTCCAAGCAAACAAATCTGAATTCTCCTAGAGGCAAGCTTTGAGATGTTTCCTCGCTAGGTCGAGGAGTCCGGTCCCGATCTTCACTCCTCGCTGGGGGTCTTTGTCGAGCAGGACAAGTTCAAACTCGCCATCTGGAATGGGGCACATCGGATGGGAGTTCTCGCTGGTATTGGTTGAGGCTGAGGGGCTGCTCGAGCAAGTCTGGATCTCCTTCCCCTTCTTCTTCTGCTCCTTCAGGCCGTCCTCGGAGAAGCGACTGTCAAGATTGATAAAGTCGACGCGGGGCAGCGGCTTTTCCTCCTCGGAGCTGCTGTGCAAGGCCAACATGTTGGAAGTCTTTGGCTTGGCAGTAATAGTGTTCAGCCCTTTGGTCGCTGCCTCGAAACATCTCCTTGCTGCTTTGATATCCCTGTGTAGTGGCGACTAAACCCTTAGAAGTGTAGTACTTCATTTTTAGGTGCACGGTTGATGGTACGACCATCAATTCGGCCAAAGTTAGCCGCCCAAAGATGCACTGGTAGAGAGAAGGGCAATCGATGACCAGGAATTGACTTTAATAGACCTGGCCGTCTCTGTAGATCCGAAAGTCACGATCAGTTCCACGTATCCCCAGGGCTTTATGACCGACCTGTTGAAACCCTGCAGGTCAGAGCCTACATAGGGTGTCAGGTGTGATTCATCTAGCTGGAGGGTGGAAAACAACTACGAGTACATGATGTCGACTGAGCTGCCTTGGTCGACTAGGATTCAGCGAACATAGAAGTTAGCCATCTAGGCTCTCACGAGCAGCGGAATGCTTGAGTTGGGAGTCCCACCGAGGAGTTACTCGCGGTAGAAAGAGATGGGGATCGACTCTCCCCGGACAGTGTCGAGCGTGGTACTCCTGTTGGAGCTCGAGAAGATGCTCGAACTTCTTTTTTACGGAGCCCACAGTAACCTTGTTGAATCCCCCTCCGAAGATGACCATGGCGGAGGGAAGGCTTTCCACGGACTATGTGCTACGAAGTAGGGGGAGAGTTGAGTCCGTCGGGAATATAGAAATCCTCAGGCCGCGATATGCTCATGGAAACCTGAAGACCTGTCTCTTTTGAGGAAGGCGCCTCTTCCTCGACTTTCTTAGACTCCTGGGCGTCCTATCGTGGAGCTTCCCTCTTCTTGGTAACCTATTTTAGGTGCCCGTCCCTGATCAGTATCTCAATGGCATCCTTCAGTTGGATGCAGTCGTCGGTTGTATGATTGTGACTTTTGTGGAAATGGCAGTATTTCGACTTGTCAGCATTCGGCTTTGCCGGTATCTGCTTAGGGAATCGAACCCCTGCTTGTTTGAACTCTGAGTTGGCACATTCGGAGAAGATTTTCTCCCTGGAGACACTCAGGGGAGTATACTCATGGAAGAGGCCGGAGGGTCCTTTGTTGTCCCGGGACTCCCGGGGGCAGTCTTCACGTCTTCTATCTCCCCGACGAGATGTCGAGGGTTCATCGCTCTTGGAGGTCCGGGAACTCTCCTGGTGTCGTGAGACCTGAGCGGAGCTGGTCACTTCTTTCTCCTCGTACTGGATATATGCTTGCGCCTTGAGGAGGAAGGCATCCAGGGTTCATGGAGTTTCGATGCCAACTACTTTGGCAAACTCTGTACGGGGGCGAAGTCCTCGCTCGAGCAAGAACTTCTTCATGTCATCGGTCGTTGAGACCCGTACTGCTTCTTTATTGAACCTCTCGATGTAGGCACGGAGAGGCTCGTCTTTCCCTTGAATTATGGCCTCAAGGGAGGCTTCGGTCTTCGGGATGCGGCGGGATGCCATGAAGTGTCTGGAGAACATTCTCACCAACTGTTTCCACGAGGTGATGGATTCGTCGGGGAGTTTCTTGCACTAGGTCATCGTTCCCTTTCTGAGCGTGGTGGGGAACAATCTACACTTGATGGCGCCCCAGACGCCACGATAGTCGAGCAAAGCATCGATATTCTCGATGTGCTCGTCAAGATTTTTTGTACCGTCGTAGGTGCCCAGAGACGGTGGTTTCTTCAGTCCCTTGGGGAGGCGCATGGCCATGATTTCCTGAGACAACGGGCCATGAGGCTCGTCGTCGCTGCTGCTACTGGACCATGACGGGGAGCGGGCGCTTCGCTCAAGGACAGGAGGGTGATTTCTGCGGGGAGACGGGGTTTGTGCCCGACCCTTGGATTTGGGCGGAGGCAAATGCTGGTCTCTCCTGGTCTTCTTGGTTCCCGGGGAGTATTGGCTTCGTGGGAAGATGTTGTCATGTTTCCTAATGGCATGGGACTCTGGATCAGGAGGTGCCCGACAGTCTCTTTCATGTCGGGGAGGCGGACTTCGGGATCTGCGGCATTCTTTCCTCGGCGGAGGGGATCTTGGCCGGGTAGACTCCTTCAGGGCTCCAATCCTCGCGTTCTGCTGGAGGATTAGGAGGTTGGTTTTGTTGAGGGTTTCAAGAAGGGCCACCACAGTCGGGTCGGTGTTGGGCAGAACAGAACAGGCTGGTGGTCCAGGGAGGGCTAGTCCTCAACATGATCAGCACGAGCAGTGGAGGGAGACGCGGTGGCTCCATCTCTCAGATGATGGGCGTCACCCCCAAGGAAGGGTGCAGTTACGTCAGTATCAGTCTTGCTAACGGGGAGAAAAACAGAGTTACGAGCATCGTGGATATGATCTTGGCTTGCCATGATCGGAATCTTGGAAAAAGGGATGTTTTAGTCTTGAATCTACGATGGAGGAAAGACGGGGATAACAGAAGTTCCCACAGACGGCGCCACTGATCTTGACGGCTAATCAGAACCTAAAGTGGACCAAAGATGACGTCTGCGATGCTGGGTGTGAGAGATGATGAGGGGGTGTACCTGCAAGGCACTGTGATGCTAAAGTAAGAATCGGGAGAGAGAGAGAGAGAGAGCAAGTACAAAGTATGTGTTTCGTAGGATGATTTAGAATACCTGACCCTCTCAAATGAGAGGGTTTATATAATGCCCCCAGCGCGTGGCCAACGGTCCCTATTTTCGGGGCAGAATAATCATTTCCCGAAGAATATGTAACTGCCAAAAACTAGCCGTTGAGACAAGTAAGGGTGCCCGAAACTAGCCGTTGCACCGGGCAGAGGCGCAATTGCGGGCACGAGCGTCATGGCTGTTTCTGGATGGTGGAACCGTGCGTGACGGGCAGGAACTACCGAGGAGGAGCAGGTGACCCTTGGGGTCACCCGACCATATTTGCCCGGTAGAGGGGCAGAAAGGTAACTGCTGCCCCAAATTGGTTGAACTTAGGCAATTGGGCCGTTCTGGGAACATAAGTGGATTGGGCCATGCCTAGTCATTGGGCCAGTCCGGAACACCTTGGATGGGCTGGAAAGCGATGGCCAAAGTGTTTAGAGGACACACATTCGAATCTCAGCAACTACATTTCAACACCTTTTAACTTTTTTTTTTTAAATTTTTTTTATAACCTATTACCTCAGTTGAGCTAAAAACTGAGGGGTAAAGTATTTAGAGGACACACTTTCAAATATGAGCAACTACATTTTATCACCTTTTAATTTTTTTATAATTTTTTATGACATATTATCTCAGTTTTGCTGGAAACCGATGGGTAAGGTAGTGTAGTATATTTATTTTATTTTATTTTTTATTTATGACCAATTTGATGAAAAAATTAAGTAACAATTTTTTTTGTCCATTTATAAAGTATCAATGGCCAAGACATTGTCATTCATCAACCCACATCAAACATTAGTGATTCACATGAAACTCTCACTAGCTAATCAAAACGTGAATGCCACAACTATCCATCTTAGATACAAAGTGTTGAAATCTAAACTTAACATATTGAAAACAATGATAATGAAAGAAAGAGTAGGAAAATATTTCAAGTTTGGTTTCTTAATGTAATATTTCTCTAGTAATTCCTTGTTAAAAATGTTTAATAATAGTAAGAAAAGAATAAAAGTAACTTATTAATGTTAGTTGTAGTTGTATCTAGTAAAATGCTTAATATTGTTATTGTTTTTGAAATTTAATATTTAACGATACTAGTGATATTGTTTATTTATTGTTGTTGTTGTTGTTGTTGTTGAGATTTAACGTTTAAGGATTATATGTATTTTGTTGTTATTGTTGTTATTGTGGTTGTTGTTGAGATTTAATATTTAAGAATTTTATTGATTTTATTTTTGTTGTTGTTATTGGTGTTGTTGTTGATGGTGAGGAGGAAGATTTAGAATTTTTGCAAATTAAAATGAAAAAAAAAGTTAAAACTAAAATTTTGTAAAAGAAACTTTACTCCTCGGTTATTGTTTAAAATCTAGATAAAAAGTAGCGCAGTTTTGAAAATCTAAAAAATTCAATTGATGGAGATTGAACCCATGATCAGTGCCACTTTTCTCATCGGTTATACAAAAACTGAGGGGATAAAATGACAGGTTTTCATGTCACCTTTAGTTACCTCGCTTGTGTAACCGAAGTTATATCTCGTTTGCGTCCATGATAAAATAGGGTTATTTGTAGTAGTGACCATTCAAATTACAACCGACTCAACCTTTATCAAAAGCCATTTTTTTCGGTTTTCACTACCAATTTAATCTGGTTCGGGGATCAGTTCTGGCATCAAGTGGTTCCAGCCCCCTTCCGGTCGCAGTTGCGGGGGATCGAACCATGGTTCTCCCTACCAAGTACATCGCCAATCACCACTGGACCAACTAAGTGAACTAACAATTGGTTTATCAAAAGCCATTTAAAAAGCCATAATGGTGGTTGTTAACTCAATTTCAAAATTAGATATGTATCCTATAAAAGAAGAAAAATTGTTGGTATACGAATCGTTAGTTAGTTTAGTGGTGATTGACACTGAATTTGCTAGGGAGAACCACGATTTCATCCCCTATAACTACGATTAAGAATAGATTGAAACTACTTGATGTCATAACTGACCCCTATACCGAATTAGTCGGTTCAATAGATCAGATATTTGTAGTGAAAATATAAAAAAAAAAAGAAAAAAAAAAGAAAAACTATCAGGCAAATAAAACTAAAATATCAAAATGCCACCACAAGAAGAAGAGGCCAAAGAACCTTTAGACCCACCATATGTATTACATTAAAGCCAACATTAAAGCAAAGATGGGATTTTCAATCCACCTCAATTAAATGATAGAAGGTACTTTTTAGTGCCACTAATCACTCTTAATAAATCAATGGTGCTGCTAACTAGTGCCCCTGGACACTGGATAAGAAATATTAAATGATCATTGATTCTACTAATATTAAATTGGCTCTCTCTCCATAATTAAATATTAAACAATAGTAATAAGTTTATTCATCGACTCTCTCTCCTATTGTAGCCACTATCTAACGTACCGCCAACTACTACCAATCAAATGATACATTAAATATTCAATTCTATATAATAACAAGTGTGAAACAACTTGTTTTACTAGTTTTTCTGTAAAAAGCTGGAAACAAAATAAACTAAAAAAACTCAAAATAAATTAACAATAAAATATAGCATAAAAATAAAATAAGTATTAAAAAAACTCAAATAAAAATTCATATTCAATTTAAATATTAAATAAAAAGATTAAAATATTTTGAAAAATTCTAAAATTTGAAAAAATATATTCACATAAAATATAATTGAATCTCCATATTTGTGTCATTAACTTCATGAGTATTTAATTATCACTTTAATAACCACTTTTCTAAAAAAATTAGTGGACCGCATTTAATGACCCTTAACCAATGCCCCGGGGCAGTGGATAGCATTGTCATAAATTAATAATTGAAATTTTTTTGATAGTATTAAATATATGAGATCTGTTTGTTTTAGTTTTTTTATAATAATTTTTATAGTATAATATAATTTTGTGTAAAAATTTTTTTTAACTTTTTTTCATGTTTCAAATGAAAAATTGCTTTTTAACAATACTTGAATTGATGATAGATATGCCGAGATGAGTAGCCTTACGTCCTTGTCGTCAGCGCAATTCACTTCTATCGAACCTAGTTGGCTCGAATTGCACCAAAGAGGTTAATAATCACTCCAACCATTTTGAAGAAAAAGCAAAGTAAAAAAAAAGAAAACGTGGGTGCACCAATTTGGCAACCAATAAAAATCTCAAGCCAACTCTAACCGTAGCAAGTACCTCATCATCTTAGAGTTAATCTATACTATATCATGAGATATTGCTACATGCTAATAAAAATGAATATGCATTTAATAACTATACTAGCATAGATTCACACATTCAAGCATCAAAATAACAATTTACTCTTAAATTATATATATATATATATATATATATATATATATATATATATATATATATATATATATATATATTTGAAATCTTGGTATCCGATTTTACAATCGACTAATTTAAGAGAATCAATCCCACCGTTCACTAGCAGATGTCATATTTAAAGGCAAATCAATTATTATTATTTAGTGTCCCAATAAAGTATAAACCTAACGAATTAGCTAAATTTGAAGGTCATTTCCTCAAGTTCTAAATTTGTTGGTCGAGCAGTATTTCGCCTAGCAAAATCTTTAGGTTATATTTTACTTAATGAATTCGTCTAACAAAATATAAATTTTTAGGTGAATTTTTGACCTTTAAGAATTGGGTCCAATTTGGTACACCCAATTTGGTGCCCAATAGCATTTTGGATCGGGAAATTGCAGAATTGTCAATGTTTCTTTATGAAATCTAGCATGCCCGCGGTACACATGATGTTTTTATTTGATTGTTGGATAATTGCATGACATTTACGATGAAATCTTGCTAGGATTCTATTATTCTCGCCTTAGATCAGCCCTCATTGGAGGATGATTGCAAAACAGCACTGGAACTTGTTTGGCTCTCAAAAATTCCATTTAAAGTAAAGATCTTTGCGTGGCGAATGGTGATAGACCGACTTCCAACTCGTTCCAACCTTGTTCGTAGAGGAATAATCTCTAATCCGCATGAAAAGGTTTGTGTTTTTTGTTTTGGATGTGAGGAAGTAAATAACCATTTGTTCTTCTATTGTCATCGTATTGTCTTGGTTTGGAAGAAAGTGGCATCCTGGGTTGGGATTCCGTGCTTGATGGAACATAATTGCAAATTGCATTTGTTTGATTGGGCGGTGGTCATGCTAGGGAAATGCTTGAAGAATACGACGCGTATAATATGGTTTGCAACATGTTGGTGTATTTGGCGGTCGAGGAATAATATTATATTCAATAACAAAATTTGTAATCCCAACGTCATACTAGATATAATTATTTTGTATATGTTGAGGTGGTTAGCCCTTAGGCATAAACACAATCCTAGGTGCTCCTTCTATGAGTAGCTCAAATGCCCTCTTGATTTTTGTAATTAACCGTATTAGGTGGTGGAGCGTGATGGGTCATTATGAGGAGGAAACATTCACATTGGGTCAAACACTCACCTAAAGGTCAAAGACTCACCCAAACAAGTGAGAGAGACACCACATATTCACCAAAAACCTTAAGGTGATAGGTGTATGGGTCCTCTTACTTATAAAGTGCTTAACCTCCACTTTTCTACGCAACGTGAGGCTTTAGAACTCACACTTGTTTCTCCATACAACTCACACTTATTTCCCAACAATCTCCCCCTCAAGTGTGAGCCGATCCACTATGCTCCCCCTTAAGCGGAATCTTTTTCATCCAAATGCTTGTACGGCCGTTGAGAGACACACTTATCTCATCATGGGCACTTCAACGGAACACACCGCCTGACCACCATGTCAGGAAGACTTTCGACACAAGGAGCCGGTCCCTTACTCGAACCATGGCTCTGATACCATTAATGGGTCATCATGAGGAGAAAGCATTCACATTGTGTCAAACACTCACCTAAAGGTCAAAGACTCACCCAAACAAGTGAGAGAGACACCACATATTCACCTAAAACCTTAAGGTGATAGGTGTATGGGTCATGTTTCTTATAAAGTGCTTAACCTCCACTTTTCTAAGCAATGTAAGACTTTAGAACTCACATTTGTTTCTCCACACAACTCACACGTGTTTTCCAACAGAGCGTTCATCGCTAGGTTTTGTTTATCGGGTTTGAGTACCCCTAGTACTCCCTTTCAATGCATTATTGCTAGTTATAAAAAAAAAGCTTTAAATTCTCTTGAAGAAGAACTTTGCCACTTACTACGGTCCTACTAGGTTCAAGAGATTAGTCTATGCAGTTGCACGCAAAGGATATTTGATTTCTAAAAAAAATACAAATTTATCGATGACGGAGAGGCATGAGGCTCGTATGACACACACATATTGTATTTTTACGAGAAATATGTGGTTAGAGATACTTTGGAGGAATAATTCATAATTTAATATTTAGTTACTATTATAATTTTATATTTTTTATATTTTTTAGTACCATGAAGAACTCCTGAAAAATATAAATAATGGAAAAACAATCATCACTCTTAAGACTCTATATGAGTATTAATTCACTAATTTCATTTGAGAATAGGAACTAGCCGACCTCGCTACCAAATGTTTCATCATTGTTAGTAATGGCTTGCTGATTGCCTTATCACTGAGATAACACGAGGATACGAGCACTTTCCACATTTTAGTTGGAGAGATGACATTGACACGTGATGACAATTCTTGTGTTCTGTATATGACTATATAAGGACATCCCCTTAACCACATGACTATTATCAAAGAGGGATGATAAAATTTGATAGTTGAGCTTCTTGGACCAGACCTAACAAGGGCTCTTTTGAAAATATTAGAGAAGGTCATGCATGATTCAACTTTCTAAAATATAATTTTGTGATACACCTATTGAGTGTCATAGACGAGGAAGACGATGATGTGGATGCACATATATATGCACAAACAATTTTCAATTAGGGTGTATCTCTAGTTTCAAGTGCATGGGTTAGACCATTTTCATAGACAAGAGCACCACCTATAGCCATATGGTATATGTGCATTTTTAGAGATCTAGATATGGATGATGACTATAATTGGGGACTATTGCATTAACTTACACGCATAAGGATTGAATGATGTGACAAAGAATATGGTGAAGCAGCTAGTAGGATATATGACACTACTTTAGATAACATATTTATGTAATTATTTAACTAACTGTTAAGAATATGTTATTCAATGTGGTTTTCTAATTAGTATACATTGATACAAACGCGGATCTATAAAAAACTTCAAGTCTTGATGGACGAGAGTTCGGCCACAATTACATGAACATTGAGCCACATGTTAACGTCTTTATTTCAAGGAAACACCCTAATTCAGATTTATATCGGCTACTACAACATGATTTGGCATTCGATAACTACACCATTCACAGTGTCACACACCCGCTGAATGACATATACCTCTTTTCTATTTTGGATCATATACGAATTGCGTAAGGACTGATACCTACTTGAGCGAATCCAACTTTAGTTCGGGTACACACATATTCCCGGACATTTTGTCGTCTCTCCTCCCCAATTATCAGTTTATTTCAGATTGATCAGATGCATGTTGAGTTCATAAACCATATTTTGTCTACTGAGGAGTTCAAATTCAACATGGTTGACAAACTCTGTACATATACATGAAATAGTATTATAAGATAACGCATTCCTATTTGATTCCCACACCAAAAGTGTTAGTGCGTGAGGTACCTTTGGTGAGGAGAGAAAGAATGAAAGAGAGAGAGAATGAAGAATAAGGATTGTTATTATTGAAAGTTGTTACATGAACTGAATTACAAAGTACCTATTTATATACAACTAAGTGACTTGACTACTAGGTAACAAACTCTAACCCTAACTAATTTGGGTTTGGGCTACAACTTGAATTATATCACAACATAAAGGACTACACCTATACCGACTGAAGTGGAAGCCATTGGAAAGGAGGAAGAGGAGGTAAAAGAGGACGACATTGTTGGTGTAATTTGAAATGTTTCCTTTACATATATATATATATATATATATATATATATATATATATTGTGACAAACGATATCTTTAAGCAAAGTATAAAATAGTTTCTTGATGATCAAGAACCAAAACACAAGGGTTAGGGTTTAACGAAAAAGAAAACAAGAAGAAGAAGAATAAGGAACAACAAGGATTGGGCAATTCTGTTTACTATTCACTTTCTCATTAAAGTCACAAATGATTACAAGTGAATATCACAATTTGCCACACTCACCAAACTGAGTGTACTAGCCTATTTATAGACTAACTAGGTAACTTGCAGCCCAAGAAACCTAAACAATTGGATCCTTAACACAAGGCCCAATTCGACAGAATAAACTATTTCGACAATACATACATACTAGAACAGACTTCGACTACAGTATGTAACAATAAGGCATCAGCATGTGAACAAAGCTTCGACTGCATGCTTGCCTCATGTCGAAATACATGAAAGCTTCTCCTTCGACACATCATGAGTTCGACCCAAATCTCACAAATCTCCACCTTGGATCTAACTCAGCAACAAGAGAATCAACTAGCTTTCATCATGCAGCTTTATCAACTACATACAGTGGAAGAACCTGCAGCCTGGCAACGTCTTGGTGATCATATCAGCAGCATTGTCTTCAGTTGAAACCTTCAGCACCTAGACTTCACCGCGCTCGATTATCTCTCTGACGAAGTGCAGCCTCACATCGATGTGCTTAGTTTGCTCATGATAGGCTGAATTCTTCGACAGGTGTATTGCACTTTGACTATCACATTTAACAGTGATACTTCGACCTTGAAGTTTCAGCTCCTTTGCAAAACCTTCAAGCCACAATGCTTCCTTCATAGCTTCAGTGAGGGCAATATATTCAGCTTCAGTGGTTGATAAGGCAACAACCTTCTGAAACGTCGCTTTTCAACTGATTGTTGTGCCAAACATTGTAAAAACATATCCAGAAATAGACTTTCTGGAATCCATACAACCTGCATAATCAGAGTCGACAAATCCTTCGATTTCGACTATGCTATCACCACCACAGGCTCCACCATAAATCAAGACTCTTTTCAGAGACCCATTTATGTACCTGAGAATCCACTTTACAGCTTGCCAGTGCGCCTTTCCAGGATTGGCCATATACCTGCTCACAAGGCTCACTCCATATGTTATGTCTGGCCTCGTACAGACCATAGCATACATCAAAGAACCCACTACACTAGCATATGGAATGCTATTCATATAGATTCTTTCAGCTTCAGTACTCAGACTTTGAGTAGTACTAAGCTTAAACTGAGGATTTGTAGGTGTCACAACAGGCTTTGAATTCGACATACCAAACTTGTCGAGAAGCTTCCATAGGTATGTCACCTGAGATAAGCACAACTTCGACTGCTTTCTATCTCTCTGGATGTCAATCCCAAGAATCCTGGCTGCAGCTCCCAGATCCTTCATTTCGAACTCCTTACTGAGTTCAGCCTTCACCTTCGTCACATCCTCAACACTGTTGCTAGCTATGAGGATATCATCCACATACAGCAGTAACATAACAAGTGAGTTTCCAGGTCGAAATCTGAAGTAAACACAGTGATCGAACTGACTTCTAGTGAAACCAACGTGTGTCATGAACGTGTCGAATCTCCTATTCCACTGTCGAGGAGATTGTTTCAGGCCATACAAATACCTATTCAGCTTGCACACATAATCTTCTTTACCCTTTTCTACATACCCTTCAGGTTGACGCATCAGGATCGTTTCATCTAGATCACCATACAGAAATGTTGTCTTCACATCCATTTGCTCAAGTTCCAAGTCGAACTTTGCGACCATGGCCAACAGCATTCGAATGGATCTATGCTTTACAACAGGTGAGAACACATCATTGAAGTCGACTCATTCTTTCTGAGTGAACCCCCTAGCAACCAGCCTCGCCTTAAAGCGCTTTGACATTACTCCTTCGATTCCTTCTTTGACCTTGAAAATCCACTTACAACTTACTAACCTTGCTCCTGTAGGTTTCTCAATCAGCTCCCAAGTGTTATTATCATGAAGAGATTTCATCTCGTCATCCATGGCTTTTCGCCATTCAGTCTTGTTTTGACTCCTTATAGCTTCCTTGTAATCTCTAGGTTCTTTGTCAAGTACCTCACTTGCAGAGATTAAAGCAAATGCTATAAGATCTGCATAACCAAGTCTCTGAGGTGGCTTGATGACTCTTCTCGACCTATCTCTTGCCAGTAGGTAGTCATCAACAGTTTCCTCAGCCTCTTCAGCATCTTGCTCTTCAACTTCATCAGGGCTATGCACTTCAGCATCACTATGCTCCACCTCAACAGGCATCTCTACCTATTCCAACTCCTCTTCAGAGATTTCTGCACTTTGACCAACATCACCATTTTTTTTTAAAGCCATTTCGACCTCATTGAAAACTACATCACGACTTGTGATACATCTTTTGTGACCTGGTTCTAGGCACCACAACCTATAACCCTTGACTCCCTCAGGATATCCAAGGAACATGCATCTCAGAGCTCTAGGTTTGACCTTGTCTTGCCTAATGTGAGCATAGGCTAAGCAGCCAAATACTCTCAGTTTGTCGAGATCTGGTGGGTGACCCGACCAAACTTCTTCAGGTGTCTTCATTCCCAGCGCAGTCAAGGGACATCTATTTATCAGATAAGCTGCGGTCGAAACAGCCTCCGCCCAAAACACCTTCTTCAATCCAGCACTAACCAACATGCATCTAACCCTTTCAAGGATTGTTCGATTGAATCTCTCAGCTAAGCCATTTTGTTGAGGAGTACCTGCTACAGTCTTATGACTTGCAATCCCAGACTCCACGCAGTAACTGTCGAACGCTTCGTTGCAGAACTCAAGGCCATTGTCGGTTCTCAACCTCTTAACCTTTCTGCCAGTTTGAGTTTCGACCAAAACCTTCCAACTTTTGAAATTCTCAAAAGTTTCATCCTTCGTCTTCTGAATGAATACCCATAGCTTTCTGGAATAGTCATCAATGATGGATAGAAAATACCTTGCACGTGAGTGTGAAAGATTCCTTGCAGGCCCCCAAAGATCAGCATGAATGTAATCAAGGGATCCATGTGTTCTTTGCTTGCCTTTGTTAAACTTCGCCCTATAGGATTTACCAAATACACAAGATTCACAAAACTCCAGCTTTTCGACTTTGTCACCTCCTAGCAGGTTCTGCTTCCCCAATTCGACCAGGCCTCTTTCGCTGACATGGCCCAATCTCATGTGCCATAAATCTGTCTTCGACATAGGTTTCGTGGATACAACATTTGTCGAAACACTTACAACCTCAGCCTCAAGGGTATACAAGCCTTGGTTTTTCACGTCTCTCAAGACTTCCTTCGACGCTTTCATGACTTTCAGGATACCTTGCTCTCCTTTAAAAGCATATCCTTTCTTGTCGAATTCACCAAGAGAAATTAAATTCCTCTTAAGATCAGGTACATACCTAACCCAGTCAATAGCGTTATTGACTCATCATGGAGCTTGAATCTAACAGATCCAATACCTGCAATCTTGCAAGCTTTATTGTTCCCCAGCAGCACTGATCCACCATCTTGATCACATAATTCTTCAAACACATTCTTGTTTGGAGTCATATGTCAAGTACATCCAGAACCCATAATCCACTCTTCGCAAGAGTTGCTGCTCGACACCACAAGGACATCAGATGATTCATAAGCATCTTGCACTATAGCTGCATTCCCATTGTCCTTACCTCCATGATTATTCAGGCGCTCAGGGCACATCTTTCTTATGTGACCCTCCTTGTTACAGTGATAACATTTAATACTAGACATATCACCGCCATAAGACTTCTGCTGAGCCTTTCCTTTCTTCTTGTCAAACCTACCATCTTTCTTTGACGATCTTCCTTTCACGGACAACCCTTCGCCAACTGATGAAGGTTTCTGCTCCTTTCTTTCGTTTAAATCCTTCGAATACAAGTCTACTTGAACTTCTTCAAAGGTCAGGGACTCTCTTCCATACAAGAGAGTTTCTTTGAAGTGAGCATGCGATCTGGGCAAAGCACATAACAACAACAATGCTTGATCTTCGTCATCGATCTTCACATCAATATTTTCAAGATCAAGAATCAGCTTGTTGAACATATCCAACTGCTCAGCCAAAGCTTTGTCTTCACTCATCTTGAATGAATACAAAGCTTGCTTCAAGTACAAACGATTTACCAACGATTTGGTCATGTACAAGCTTTCTAGCTTTACCCATAATCCTGACGCCGTCGTCTCTTTTGATACCTGTCGGAGAACCTTATCACCAAGGCTCGACAATATTGCGCTGTGTGCTTTCTCGATCATTATCGTCTTTTCTCTTTCCTTCAACGCAGCATCCATGGCTGCCTGTCCCTTCAACGCTTCCAAACAACCCTGTTGCACCAGTAGGGCTTTCATCTTCAAACGCCACAGACCGAAATCGTTCACTCCGGTGAACTTTTCAATCTCATACTTTGTTGAAGACATCTTCTCCACGCTCACCGCACCAATTTGTTGTGACAAACGATATCTTTAAGCAAAGTATAAAACGGTTTCTTGATGATCAAGAACCAAAACACAAGGGTTGGGGTTTAACGGAAAAGAAAACAAGAAGAAGAAGAATAAGGAACAACAAGGATTGGGCAATTCTGTTTACTATTCACTTTCTCATTAAAGTCACAAATTATTACAAGTGAATATCACAATTTGCCACACTCACCAAACTGAGTGTACTAGCCTATTTATAGACTAACTAGGTAACTTGCAACCCAAGAAACCTGAACAATTGGATCCTTAACACAAGGCCCAATTCGACAGAATAAACTATTTCGACAATACATACATACTAGAACAGACTTCGACTACACTATGTAACAATAAGGCATCAGCATGTGAACAAGGCTTCGACTGCATGCTTGCCTCCTGTCGAAATACATGAAAGCTTCTCCTTTGACACATCATGAGTTCGACCCAAATCTCACAATATATATATATATAACCATTATGAGACGTGTCATTTAGATTCAAATTCTATAATCTGAACTCATGTTGAAATTTTTTTACATAGTTTTGATTCTATAGTCTGAAATCTACTAATCCATTGAATTCTTTTATATGATCTAGATTGCACTAATATACTTTTGTGGACTATAATGTACATGAATTTGTATAAAATGATGTGTTTAGCTCGTTTTCAATTCACATTAAAAGTTACAATGAAATATTCTTCCTCATACCTAGTTAGAATAAACTATAACCTAATCGGAATTTACTACATCAAGAGACACCTTCACATTTATTGAAGATCAATATCAATGTTACTTTGTCCAAGCTAAAGGACAATTGGACCAAATGAATCATTGCGACACAAGAAGAGTGGTATATGTTGAATATCGTCGTCGATAAGTCCAAAATGATGTACATGTTTAGTTCACTAACATACAACTTCAAAACTACAGCGATTTGAGAACCACGTTCTCGATATTTTGTCAATATAATACCAAATGATCGGTCGAGTTAGATGCTACATTGATTAGATCTAGTTGTGCTATATGTTCAAATCCTATTCGCTCCAGGACATTTGATAAAATCACATCATGTATGGTTGAACTCGATGAAGAAGAACTAATTAATCACAACTCATTTTATTTTTGTTTTGCATATAACATGTTAATGAATTTCATCTAATTTAACGAAATGTTTATATTTATTGAGTTAGTTCATAATTTCAACAATTTCAAATTCTAAAATACAATGTTTTAAAAACACACTCCGAATTTTAATATTCAGACATTTTTTTAAAAGAATTTCACCTTTAATTATAATAATAAAAATATTTAGATAAAAAATTGAAGTAATCATTAAAATGAATTTAACTAATTTACTTTTCAAGAATTTCTATCAAACACAAATATAATAATATTTTTTAGGAAAAGGAGGAAATAAAAGAGAGTAAATATGTGAGCCGTGACGACATGTGCACGCCTTTTTTTCTTCTTATAGTTAGTTACCATCAAGGTATTAATAAACTGTCACTATCGAGTTGCGATAATGATTTTATCAATTTCAATCAGTATTGGTATAAACACTTATCAATACTGTTTTGTTGCAGTCGTTTTCGTGATAGCGGATAGTTTTTAAACCCTGGCCACCATATATACCTACGCACTCACCATTTCCTTCGTCTTCTTCTTCAGGTACAAAACAAAACATCCATAATGTGATTTTGCATGATTCATTCACTAGGTAACTGTGGAGTTACTTTTCACAAACACATGGTGTTGGTATAAGTCATAGTTGTATATGCAAATTTTACTTTCCAGTTCATCAGTTTTTTAAACACAGTACTTGTTAGAATTCAACCACAACCTATGGAGAATTACGCTCAATCTTGATCTCAAGATTGTTACCAATCATGCAATGACAATGAAAAGAAAAAAGTTGAGAAAGAAAGGAAAAAACGTTGAAGAAGAAGAAAATGAATATTCTGCAGAGTTTCTCTCTGCTTCGAATCTGGAATTTCTTATTCACTTGCAACTGCAAACTGTGAATTCTGTTATTATTAGTACATTACAAAATAAGGATTTATCCCTATTTCTAGATTTAGGTTAGCTTGCACCCCAAGCTAAAGCCCAAAACTATAAAAACCCAAAATAGTTAACACTACTAAAATAGGCCTAAGTCGAAATCCTATGTGAAGCAACCTGCTTCGACACTTCGACACACTAATACAACTCGACACACACACATTAGGCTAGTTCGATTAATCCTTATTTTTGTCGAGCTACACTGCTTCGAAACAAGGAATTATAACTCAACACACCACCTAATTCATTGTGTCTAAGCTATCTACATTCATCATGGCTCTTAGTCTTCTAAACACTTCGACCTGCACTCCCTTTGTCATGATGTATGCAATTTGATTCTCAGTTCTGTAGTGTTCCAAGTTCATCTTCCCTACTGCTACCTGCTCTCGAAGATAATGGAACGATATTTCGACGTGCTTGCTTCGACCGTGTGCTATCAGATTCTTCGCCAGATTGATAGCTGACATGCTGTTGATCTTCATGGTAATTGTTCCATAACTCTTCCCTGTAATCTCTTCGACCAGGTTCATCATCCATGTTGCTTGACATGCACAAAGAGAAGAATCTATGTATTCTGCTTCGCATGATGACAATGCCACTACTAGCTCCTTTCTTGAACTCCAAGCAACTGGTGCACCACTTAACATAAACACATATCCATATGTGATTTTCTATCCTCAACATCACTACACAGACTTGAATCAGTGTATCCCACTAGCATGCATTCTTTCCCTTCATCAGCTGCAGGAAATAAAATGTTGTAGTCGAGAGTTCCTTTCAGATACCTTAGTATCCTCTTCGTCGCTGCTAGGTGTGATACCTTTGGATTCTGCATGAATCTACTTACCATACACACATTGTATGCTAAGTCAGGCCTTGTGTGACAAAGGTATCTAAGTGACCCAATAAGTCTTCTATATTGGGTTAGGTCGACATCATCTTCATCTGAATCTTTCGACAGTTGCAATCTGGTCTCAGCTGTAGTCGAAGTTGGGTTGCAATCTTGCATCTCAAATCTCTTGAGTATTTCGCCTGCATATCTTCTTTGGTGCATCATCAAACCTCTACCACTTTTGTAGAAGGAAATATGAGAGATTTCCCAAGTCTGACATTTCAAACTCCTCACTTAGGTCATGTTTGAAATCTTCGATCTCTTTTTTGCAATTTCCTGTTATCAACAGGTCATCGACATAGAGACATAGTATAAGCAACTCACTATTGCTTCTCCTTACATATACTCCATGCTCAGTCGTGCACTTCACAAATTCCTTCTCCCTTAGAAAGTTGTCGATCTTCTTATTCCAAGCTCTTGGAGTTTGCTTAAGTCCATACAGGGATTTATGCAACCTGTATACCTTTCTTTCTTTGCCTTGTTTCACAAACTGGGCTGGTTGTGCAACATAAACTTCTTCGTCTAAGGGGCCATTCAGGAATGCCCATTTCACATCCATCTGACATGTGTGTCAATTGTTCATGTTTGCTAGACCAACAACCAACCCGATTGTTTCGATCCTAGCAATAGGTGAAAAAACTTCGTCAAAGTCGATTCCTTCCTTCTGAAGAAATTCTTTCGCCACAAGTCTTGCCTTGTGTCGAGTTACTTCTCCTTTAGGATTCACCTTCACCTTGTAAACCTATTTCACATCAATTTCCTTCTTTCCTTGAGGTAATTCGACAAGTGACCAAGTGTTTTTGACTTTGATGGACTCTAGTTCCTCATTCATTGCTTTCACCCAATTCGAATACTTCAATGCCTCAGCTGCATTGACTGGTTCAACATCTGCATAGAAAGCATAGTGTACCAACTCACCTTCTTCATCGACCACATCATTTGATGTAATCACATATTCTTGCAACCTTGCAAACATGTGTCTTGTTCGTCGAGGTCTGCTTAGGCCTGCTTCACCTCTGACTTCTTCTTGTCGAACTTCTCTTTCGAATTCACTAGCTGGTTCTTCATATAAGATTCTCACTTAATCCTTCTTAACATTCCCAGTCCAATCTCATTCCTTAAGCTCATCTATGATCACGTCCCTACTGATCACTACTTACTTGTTCACTGGGTCAAATAACTTGTATCCTCCAGTCGAATGATATCCTATTAGGATTATCTGACTCGACTTGTCGGCAAGCTTTCTTCTCAACTAATCTGAAACATGTATATGTGCTATAGATCTAAACACCTTCAAATGACTTAGGCTAGGCTTGACACCAGACCAACATTCTTCTGGCGTAATTCCTTCTAGCTTCTTCGTCGGACATCTATTCAAGATATATGTTGTAGTCGACACAGCTTCTCCCCATAATTCTTTGGGTAGATGCTTGCCTTTCAACATACTTATCACCATATTCATGATGGTTCTATTCTTCCTTTCTGTAGTTTCATTCTGCTATGGAGTGCAGGGTGGCACCACCTCATACACAATCCCTCTTTCTTATATAATGCATCAAAATCTTTCGACACCTACTCTCCACCACCATTAGTCCTCAGAATCTTTAGCTTTCGACCACTTTGTCTTTCGACCATAGATTTGAATTTGGCAAATAAATCAATCACTTCACTTTTCTTCTTGATCAGGTAAGTTCACAGTTTTCGACTGAAATCATCTATAAACGTGACAAAGTATCTCTTACCTCCAATCGAATCCACCTGGATAAGACCACATACATCAGAGTATAAGACTTCGAGAATTGCCTTCGACTTGCTTCCTGGATCCTTGCTAAAGCTATTCTTGTGTTGTTTCTCCTGAACACATTCTTCACACACTTCGCTTGAAATGTCGATTTCTGGTAATCTTGAAACCATATTTATTCTCTTCAAATCTCTGATGTCTTTGAAGTTGAGATGACCAAGTTGATGATGTCATATCCATTCATCTCTGCTGGCTGCAGTTGCAAGGCACTTTTGCTAGATCACATTAAGTTCAATCTTGAAGGTTCTATTATGAGACATTGGAGCCTTCAAGATTAACCTACCACCTGAGTCGAGAACTCTATTCATCTTGTCTTTGATCGACACCTTGTAGTTCTTTTCGACCAACTGCGTTATACTGAGCAAATTGCTCTTCATGCCTAGTATGTACAACACATTGGAAATTACTGACCTCTTGTCATCTTTCCTCATAATCAAAACATCACCAATATCTTCAGCTGCTAGAGTATTGTCATTTGCAAATTTCACCATGTTCTTCGTCGAGAGTTTCATGTTGACAAACCAATCTTTCCTACCAGTCATGTGTGATGAGCATCTTGAGTCCAAGTACCATTGATCCTGAAATCTTTCTTCATCTCTTGTTGTCACCATCAACAACATCTCTTCTTCTTCTTCTTCATGTTTTTCCAATTTTGCATCAGTTTCTTGATTCTTCTTCTTTTCTCGACACTCACTAAAATAGTGACCATACTTCTGACAATTGAAACACTGAATCTGACTTTTGTCAGACTTTCGACCACCATCTCTTCCTCTACCTGCAGCACCACCTCTTTGGTTACCTTGGTTCCAGAGTTTTCTGTGATTCGACCAGTTTCCTTCCTGTTGATTTCGACTAGTCGAATTGTTGTAACCTTCTCTACATTTGTTGTCATTCCTGCTTCCTTTGCCTTTTTTTTCCTTTTCTAATTGCGCCTGCAAAGCCATATCACTCTTCGACTTTCCTACAGCTCTTGCAGCCATCCTTTTTTCATGAAACTCAAGCGTCCCTTGAAGCTCTTCATTCGTCAATACTGACAAGTCTTTCAACTATTCTATGGCTACCACCACGTGGTCGAACTTTGGAGTCAATGACCTCAAGATCTTTGCAATAACTGATCTTGATGTCAACACTTCTCCACATACCTTGATTTGATTCACCAGTTTTGTAACCTAGTGAAGAAATCTGTTATACTTTCACTTTCTTCTATCTGAAGCAATTCATAGGTTCTCTTGTGAGTTTGTAACCTCGCCTCTTTCACCTTCTCTGTCCTCCAAACGACTTCTCCATAATTTCTCACACTTCTTTTGTTGATTCTACATCACTAATCTTTTCAAAGTTATCTGGATTAACACATTGATGAATTATAAAGAGAGTTTTATAATCTTTCTTCTTCAATTCTTTGTGTGCAGTCTTTTCTTGATCCGTGGCGTTTTCTGCAAGCGGTGTTACTCCTTCCTTCACAAGATCCCAAAGATCTTGATAACAGAAAATCATCTTAATCTGCTTGCACCAATTCTCATAATTATCTTTCTTGAGAATCGGAAGGTTCGCCGGAAAGTGCCTGTTTGGATGATTCATCGTCATCACGGTTTTACTTCATTGAATCGCAATCGGAGCTCTAGATACCAGATGTTGGAATTCAACCACAACCTATGGAGAATTACGTTCAATCTTAATCTCAAGATTGTTATCAATCACGCAATGACAATGAAAAGAAAAAGTTGAGAAAGAAAGGAAATAATGTTGGAGAAGAAGATGATAAATATTTTGCAGAGTTTCTCTCTACTTTCAAATTGGAATTTCTTATTCACTTGCAAATACAAACTGTGAATTCTGTTATTATTAGTACATTACAAAATAAGGGTTTCTCCCTATTTATAGATTTAGGTTAGCTTGCACTCCAAGCTAAAGCCCAAAACTATAAAAGCCCAAAATAGTTTACACTATTAAAATAGGCTTAAGTCGAAATCCTGTATGAAACAACCTGCTTCAACACTTCGACACACTAATACAATTCGACACACATTAGGCTAGTTCAACTAATCCTTGTTTCTGTCGAGCTACACTGGACCACGAGGTTTATGATGTTTAACTGCAGTTTTCTGCATTAACATGGATTGCAACACGACTGGACCACCACTGCGACCACTAAAATTCCACGTTAACCTTTAAGTAGGATTCTAGATTGTATCTAGCTAGAGAAGTCAAACATATTCTCAGAGTTGTAAGTAATATTTTTTTTTTCAATAATGTTCATATAGTTTACTTTTATTTATTTACTCTTACAAATCAATCAACTTGGTGATTTGTTTTCATGTGTTTGATGGATAAAAATATTTGGCTATAAACTTTTTTTTCGCTCAACAAAAGCATAATGTGTTGAACTTTATGTTTGTTTTTTCAGATTTTGAGCAAGATAGAGGATAAAGAAAATGGCAGGGTTTTGGAGTGTGTTTTGTGGAGAATCTGGTTGTTCAAAGTCTTGCAGTTGTTATGATGTTAAGTTTCTCATTGATCCTTTCACATGCATCAACCATTTCTTAATATCTTGCTTTGATGTCTTGCTACTCATCATGCTCTTATTTATAATGATGATCCACAAGTCATCATTAAAACCATATCGAGGTCTTATACATAGGAAAAGACATTCAAATCTGCAACTAGTTTCTGCCGTAACCAATGGTGTTCTTGGGTTGGTGCATTTATTTTATGGCATTTGGATTTTAGAAGAGAAGTTGAGGAAAAAGCAAACTGCATTGCCTATTGATATGTGGTTGTTGGAATTCTTTCAGGGATTAACATGGTTGTTAGTTGGTTTAACATTAAGTCTTAAGATTAAACAACTTCCAAGAGCATGGTTAACGTTTTTTCCTATTCTAATCTTCTTAGTTTCTGGTATAAACTGTGCTATATCCTTTTTTTATGTAATCGGTAGTATACACTTGTCCTTCAAAGTAGGAATGGATGTTCTATCTTTTCCTGGGGCAATTTTATTGCTATTATGCACATATAGGGAAATCAATGAAAGCCTTTACGCTCCTTTAAATGGTGAGTCGAATAAAGACAATTCCGTTAGCCGCGTGACGCTATTTGCAAAAGCTGGATTCTTCAGTAGGATTTCATTTTGGTGGCTGAATTCTTTGATGAAAAGTGGTAAAGAGAAAACACTTCAGGACGAAGATGTGCCGATGTTGAGGGAGGAAGATAGAGCAAAAAGTTGTTATTCAATGTTTTTAGAGCAATTAAACAAGCAAAATCAGAAGGATCCATCCTCACAACCATCTGTTTTGAAGACATTGGTTTTATGCCATTGGAAAGAAATTTTGATATCTGGATTCTTTGCAATGCTTAAGGTACTCGCACTTTCTTCTGGGCCTATGCTTCTTAATTCCTTTATATTAGTTGCTGAGGGTTATGAGAGTTTCAAATATCAAGGTTTTGTGTTAGCCATAGCACTTTTCTTTATAAAATTTATAGAATCTCTATCACAAAGGCAGTGGTATTTCCGGTCAAGACTCGTCGGTCTCAAAGTTAAGTCGCTGCTTACAGCTGCAATCTATAAAAAACAATTGAGGTTGTCCAATTCTGCGAGATTGACACACTCTAGTGGTGAGATAATGAATTATGTAACCATGGATGCTTATAGAATCGGAGAATTTCCTTACTGGTTTCACCAAACATGGACAACAAGCTTCCAACTATGTATCTCGTTGGTTATACTCTTCCGTGCAGTTGGGCTAGCTACAATTGCATCCTTGGTTGTGATAGTTATCACAGTACTTTGCAATACACCACTTGCAAAGTTACAACACATGTTTCAAAGCAAACTAATGGTTGCACAAGATGAGAGATTGAAGGCTACTTCTGAGGCTCTTGTGAATATGAAGGTACTGAAATTGTATGCATGGGAAATCAGTTTTAAAAACTCTATAGAAAAATTAAGGAATGAGGAACTCAAATGGTTGTCTGCAGTGCAATTAAGAAAGGCATACAATATATTTCTCTATTGGTCGTCACCGGTTTTGGTCTCTGCTGCTACGTTCGGAGCATGTTATTTTCTTGACGTTCCTTTGCATGTGAATAATGTTTTCACTTTCGTGGCAACTTTACGCCTTGTTCAAGAACCAATTAGAGTTATCCCTGATGTTATTGAGGCGGTTATTCAGGCAAAAGTTGCTTTCGCTCGGATTTTAAAATTCTTGGCGGCACCCGAACTGCATAGTGAAAATATTGGGAAAAGGTGTTCAGAAGACAATACAAGGGGCTCAATTTCAATCAAGTCTGCTGAATTTTCATGGGAGAATAATAACTTATCAAATCCAACATTGAGAAATGTTAATCTGGAAGTAAGACCTGGACAAAAGGTCGCGATTTGTGGTGAGGTTGGCTCAGGCAAATCAAGTCTCTTAGCAGCAATTCTCAGAGAAGTTCCCATCACTCAAGGGAAAGTAAGATTTTGCTTTTTTTTTTTTAATTGTATAAACTTTGGAATACTTTCATTATTTATATCACTTGCCATGTAAATTCAACTTTTTGTCCACTTGAGTACTAATAGTAAAAGGTATTTGATTATCTTTTCTGGAATACAGATTGATGTTTATGGGAAGTTTGCGTATGTTTCACAAACAGCATGGATACAAACAGGTTCAATAAGGGATAATATATTATTTGGATCACATATGGATGTTCAAAGATATCAGAGAACTCTTCATAGGTCTTCGCTGGTGAAAGATCTTGAGATGTTTCCTCATGGTGATCTCACTGAAATAGGAGAGAGAGGGGTTAACTTAAGTGGTGGTCAGAAGCAACGAATTCAACTTGCTCGTGCTCTTTATCATAATGCTGATATATATCTCTTGGATGATCCATTCAGTGCAGTTGATGCACAAACTGCCACAAATTTGTTTAATGTAATGATAAATTCAATTCTTTACGTACTGTGTTCATAATGTAGCACGGTGGCGCGCACACACACACTTTAAATACTGTAGTCGGTTATGCTTATGACACTATTAACTGGACAGGAATACATTATGGAAGGACTTGCTGGGAAGACAGTTTTGCTTGTGACTCATCAAGTTGATTTCCTTCCAGCATTTGATTTTGTTTTGGTAATTTTATACATATTTAAAGCAATGATTATGTTTATGTTTATGTCAATGTTCTAACTGAAAAATTAGAACATTATTTTATAATCTTTGGCTAACTGAAAATTATGCGTGGACACAATGATTTCGCGGTACAGTTGATATCAGACGGAAAAATCCTACAAGCTGCTTCGTATCAGCATTTGTTGACCACAAGCAAAGATTTTCAAGACCTTGTGAATGCTCACAAAGAGACTGCTGGTTATGACCGGCTTGTGGATGTTACTTCTTCTGAAAGAAATTCAAATTCTGCCAAAGAGATAAGAAAAACATATGTGGAGAAGGAAAAGAAATTTGAAGCACCAGAAGGAGATCAATTGATTAAGCAAGAAGAGAGAGAAACTGGAGACCAAGGGCTTAAGCCTTACTTAACGTACCTGAATCAGAAAAATGGATACATATACTTCTCCGCAGCTTCTATTTGTCATCTTATATTTGTGATTAGTCAAATATTGCAAAACTCGTGGATGGCTGCTAATGTTGACAATCCTAAAGTCAGTACTTTGAGACTGATTTTAGTTTACTTGTTGATTGGAGTTACTTCAACAGTGTTCTTATCGATGAGAAGTCTTTTTCCAGTTGCTTTGGGCCTTCAATCTTCAAAGTCTTTATTTTTACAGCTACTGAACTCCCTTTTTCGTGCACCTATGTCGTTTTATGATTCCACGCCTTTGGGACGGATACTTAGTAGGGTGAGAATATTAAACAGTCCTTTCTCTTTCCATTTTTCTATCAAAGTTAATGCAATGAATGGGAAATACTTATGCTTTGACTATTACTTCTTTGTTTAGGTCTCTTCTGATCTCAGCATTGTTGATCTCAATGTTCCATTTGGTCTTCTTTCCGCCGTGGGAGCTACTTGCAATTGTTATGCTAGTCTAACTGTTTTAGCAGTAGTTACTTGGCAAGTCTTGTTTGTCTCCATACCGATGCTCTATTTTGCACTGCGATTGCAGGTAATGAACAAATTCTTTGAATTAAAATGCAGTGATGATTTGGAGTTCTGTTTTTACATTAATACGTTATAATCATCTTTTCTAAATTTAAAATGGGCTCGTTGAAAAGTTTTCTTTTCTCCATACAGAGATACTACTTTGCTTCAGCAAAAGAACTGATGCGGATGAATGGCACAACAAAATCCTTTGTAGCTAACCATCTTGCTGAATCAGTTGCTGGAGCTGTGACAATAAGGGCTTTTGAAGAGGAAGATCGTTTTTTCGCTAAGAACCTTGATCTAATTGATATCAATGCTACTCCTTTCTTTCATAGTTTTGCTGCAAATGAGTGGTTGATTCAATGGTTAGAAACATTCAGTGCTGTTGTTCTTGCATCTGCCGCACTGTGTATAGTTGTACTTCCACCCGGAACATTTTCCTCTGGTGAGACTTCTTCTATTAGTGCCTTTACGATTTCCCTTTTATTGTTTTCTTAACCATAGTTGTGTCTTATGTAAGTAGTATAATTTCAGGATTTATTGGCATGGCTCTCTCTTATGGCCTTTCACTTAATGCTTCCTTAGTATGTTCAATTCAAAATCAATGCAATATAGCAAATTACATAATATCAGTGGAGAGGCTAAATCAATATATGCATGTACCAAGTGAGGCTCCTGAAGTAATAGAAGGAAATCGTCCTCCGGTAAATTGGCCAGTTGTTGGTAAAGTAGAAATAAAGGAACTCAAGGTATTTATTATTATTTTGCATATGGTTCTTTTCAAAATGTGAGCTTGAACTGAAACACGATTTGTTTCATGATATCGGAACAGATACGGTACAGGCATGATGCACCACTAGTACTCCGCGGAATCACATGCACATTTGAAGGAGGACACAAAATTGGTATAGTTGGTCGAACAGGAAGCGGCAAGACCACTCTTATTGGTGCTTTATTTCGTCTAGTCGAGCCAGCAGGTGGAAAAATCATTGTTGATGGCATTGACATTTGTTCTATTGGACTTCATGATTTGAGGTCGCGCTTTGGTATTATACCTCAGGATCCTACTCTTTTTATTGGAACAGTCAGATACAATTTGGATCCCTTATTTCAACACTCTGATCAAGAGATATGGGAGGTTCTTGGCAAGTGTCAGTTGCAAGAGGCTGTCCAAGAGAAAGAAGGTGGTTTAGACTCATCAGGTGCATTTTCAAGTTTTGCTAACACAACTTTGCAGTGATCAATTTTTGTGTAGCATTTTAATTGGATAGGTTTTTTTGAACTTAACTACTATCATAAGAACTTGTGATAATGTCCGGAAGAGCTCATGAAAATAGCTTATTGGAATGTCTATGAAAACAACTTATAGCTTATATGAAAACAGTTTGACTTAATTTTTCTTTTATTGTAGAAATAGCTCATGCATATGCACTTTACAATAAACATTGATGCCATCAATGTTTAATTGAATTGTTTATCCAAACAGTGATTCTAGATACTTATGTTTAGTAACAAATTGTTATACAGTGGTTGAAGATGGGGCGAATTGGAGCATGGGACAACGACAATTATTCTGTTTGGGCCGTGCTTTGCTGAGGAGAAGTCGGGTATTGGTGCTCGATGAAGCAACTGCATCAATTGATAATGCAACTGACTTGATTCTGCAGAAAACTATTCGGACTGAGTTTGCAGATTGTACGGTAATCACGGTAGCTCACAGGATACCGACCGTGATGAATTGCACAAAGGTTCTTTCCATCAGTGATGGTAAGTAGCATATTAATTACTCTTGTTGATTCCACATTTGAAAATTTAGCACATGTTGGGGAGAAAGCATTTGATCCTTTCATTATTTTGTTCTACGAAAATAAAATGTGCAATTGAATTTACAGGAAAATTAGTAGAGTATGATGAGCCAATGAAGTTGATGAAGAGCGAAGGATCTTTGTTTGGGAAGCTTGTCAAAGAATACTGGTCTCATTTTCAATCTGCAGAGTTTCATTAAAGCTGAAAATGTTTCTAGTTTTTGTAGTATTGGCGAAAAGCCAAAGGGTAAATAGAAGAAAATGATGTAACATGTATTAATAAATTTGGCCAAACACTGGGTCCTAGGTAGAAGAAACTGATGCAACAGACAAGGTATGAGCAGTCTCCTGTGGGAAAAATTTCCAACATAATAATATATATGAAATAATGAAATAAATATTATATTCAAATTTTGTATCTAAAAAATTGGATGGTCGGATGAATAATTTTGTTAATTATTTAAATAAATAATTTAAAATAAAAAGTGACTAATTGCCTTTTATTTAGAAACAGATGCAACTTACCAACTGAACAATGCTATTTTTTATGCTAAATAGGTGCAATACCTCTTTTTATACGTTATAATCAAAACGGTGTAAAACTTGTAAGAGATGTATCTATTTCTAAACAGATGTGATTCTCATTATAAATAAGAGGTTCTTGTCATTTGATTAAAGTATGAAAAATTATTCAGTCTCAAAATTATTTTTTCATTCTAAATCGTCTTTCTCTTCTCTAATGCATGAGAGTAAGTAAAAGAAATAGGCTTAAATGCACTTTTAGTCCCCCTATTTACAAATTTTTAACTTTTAAGCTCCCCTATTAATTTTTTCAGCTTTTTGGTCCCTTTAGTTGTAAATTTTTTGAATTTTTGTTAGTCCCCCATAGATTTTGATTATGTGGCGCTTTTTTGGCTGAGTTGGCATTAAATATCATTTGCCATGTCATTTACTCTATTTTCATGTCAAAAAAACAATTTTAATTTAAATAATGACTAGGATGATTTTTTATTAATTTATTAATATTTTTTAATTAATAAATTAATTTAATTTAATTAGTTAACTACTTTATTTAAATAATTTTTTAATCTTAAATAAATTAGATTTTTAATATTAAATAATTAAATTAGTAAAATTAAAATTTTGAACACAGGCCCGTTTCATTGGCCAAATAATCCAATCAATTAATAAGGTTGTGTTGGTTAGCTTATATAAACACTAAAACTAATTGACATTAAAACAATGTGGGACTTGCAATGGAACCTTTTACAACTATCTTATATTGGAGTCTCTCATAATATCTACCAAACAACAATAATCAATATCACTTTTTTTATTCAAATGGATTTTATCCAGTAGAACAAAAAGAAATGGAAGGGAATGAAAATAATAGTATGGTGTTGTACCAAACAACAATAATCAACGTCACTTTATTTACCCTTGTTTTTCATTTGTTTTTCACTTGTTTTTCACTTGAAAATAATAGTTCATGATGTTGTACCAGCCTAGATGGAAATTATTCTAATATATGAAATTCCATTAATCTGCAAAAGATGATGATGTTGTAAGCTTTTTCTATATTCATGATTTTTATAATCTTGATTCTAATATATGAAATTCCATTAAGCTTTTTCTATATGAAATTCATGTTTTGCAAAACAAGTATTTATATCTCAATCAAGTAGATGATACATACAAGAATCTTATGGCACAGGTATTGATGAATCCATCCCCATGAGAAAATAGCAGAAAACAGGGGATTTAAAACTAGCCATAATGGTGCAGCTATGTAGTAACTATCTTCAACAAAGTAAATAAATCAATAATCTACACTTTAGTTGTAGGAGGAAACACTTTAGTTGCACAATCACCACACTGCGATAATGGTGCTACTATTGTTTTGAATTTATTCCCTTTCAATTACATTTGCAGGCAGTATTATTTGACACTACTAATACTAGATTTATGAAGTGAGAATTTTTCTTTCCTTATTAGTATTACCCTTAAAATGCAGACAATATGGTTTTGAATTTATTCATGGAGAATATATGGTGTATGTATGTGTTCATAGCTTGTAGTGCATTTGCAGCTTGAATTGCTATTATTGTTTTGATGTTTGCAAGTCCCACATTGTTTTAATGTCAATTAGTTTTAGTGTGTATATAAGCTAACCAACATAGCCTTGTTAATTGATTGGGTTATTGGGCCAATGAAACAGGTCTGTGTTCAAAATTTTAATTTCACTAATTTAATTATTTAATATTAAAAATCTAATTTATTTAATATTAAAAAATTAATTTAATAAAGTAGTTAATTAATTAAATTAATTTATTAATTAAAAAATATTAATAAATTAATAAAAAATCATCCTAGTCATTATTTAAATTAAAATTGTTTTTTTGACATGGAAATAGAGTAAATGACATGGCAAATGATATTTAATGTCAACTCAGCCAAAAAAGCGCCACATAATCAAAATCTATGGGGGACTAACAAAAATCCAAAAAATTTACAACTAAAGGGACCAAAAAGCTGAAAAAATTAATAGGGGGCTTAAAAGTTAAAAATTTGTAAATAGGGAGATTAAATGTGCATTTAAGCCAAAGAAATATTATTCTGTAAAATACTATCAAAAGATACGCTTAGAAAGATTGTGCAAATCTCTTTAAAATTTCCAAAGTATCTTGCAGGAAATTCGTCGGTAAACCCTTTTGCCTCCAACGTGCAAAGATTGGTGGGGGCGAATTGTTCCTTAAGCATAGTGTGAAAACACACGCTTTGGAAATTTATTGAGAAAATTTATTTCTCAATTTTCATCTCCATTTATTCTTAGTTTGCAGCAGCCCCAAAACGAAATATCTAACATTCTTAAGGAAAAATTCATCTTACTCAATGGCTGCTCCACTAAAAGAGATGACTTCGAACTTTGTGAAATTAGAGAAGTTCGATGGAGGCAATTTTATCCGTTGGCAGAAAAAAATGAAATTCCTTCTCACAACATTGAAAGTTGTGTATGTCCTTAACATTCCAAGACCAGTGGAAAAAGAAGATGAAACAATTACTGAAACTAGAGAGAGACAAAATGGGACAATGATTATTATATATGCATGAGACACATGCTCAACGGTATGTGCGATTCGTTGTTCGACATTTATCAGAGTAGTCACTCCGCAAAAGAAATATGGGAGAAACTAGAATCAAGATACATGCAAGAAGACGCTACAAGTAAGAAGTTTCTTGTTTCTCAATTTAATAATTACAAAACGATAGATGATAAGTCTGTTATGGAACAAATGCACGAAATTGAACATATTCTAAATAATTACAAATAACACAATATGCATATGGATGAAACTGTAATCGTATCCTCTATAATAGATAAACTTCATCCTTCTTGAAAAGATTTTAAAAAAACCCATGAAGCATAAGAAGGATGACATTTCTCTTGAACAATTAGGTAATCACCTTTGTTTAGAAGAAGAGTATCGAAAACAAGATAATACTAAAAGCCAATTTACAGAGAAGGTCCATGTGATGAAGGAAGGAAAGTCAAGTAAAACTTCCATGAAAAGGAAACGAGATTTTGAAAAATCTCATGGAAATCATAATGGTAAAGGCAATAACAACTATAGAAAGAAAAATAAACGAAGTTGTTATCATTGTGAAAAACCAGGACACTTTAAAAATGAGTGCAGGTTCTTGTAAAGAGATAACAAAGAAAATAATTCAAAAGCAACTAAAGACAATTTTGTTGTTGCCATCTTTGAAATCAACATGATAGAAGATATTAATTCTTGGTGGATAGACTCTGGTGCCACCTGTCATGTGTGCAAAAATAAAGAATTATTCAAGACCATCAATGAAGAAGATGATAGTGTTTTGTACATGGGAAATACTTCTACTGTCCAAGTCAAAGGAAAAGGATCAGTAGAGATTGAATTCATGTCTGGAAAAATACTCACTCTTAAAGATGTATTTTTTGTTCTCGAAGTTAGGAAGAGCTTGATTTCTGTACCTTTACTTAATAAATATGGTTTTAAATCTGTATTTGAGGGAGATAAATTTATTCTCTCTAAAGGGGGATGTTTGTAGGGAAAGGTTATCATTGTGAGAGTATGTTCATGTGTAATGTTGTTAATAACAATAATAATAATGTGATTTCTGCTTATATTGTTGAGTCTTGTGATTTATGGAATATGCGACTAGGACATGTTAAATTTAGAAAATTAAATTATATGATCAAATCAAATTTAATTTCAACACTTGACAAAAATTCAAATTCATGTACTAATTGCATGTTAATTAAAATTACAAGACAACCTCTTAAAACTATTGAAAGAAGTTCTAAAGTGTTAGATTTAATTCATTCTGATGTATGTGATTTACAAGGTTGGCCCACAATAGGTGGTAAAAAGTACTTTGTCACTTTCATTGATGATTGCACTAGATGTTGAAACTAGTAGATCTCCCACCAGGATCAAAACCAATAGGTTGTAAATGGATCTTTAAAAGAAAAATGAAAGTTTATGGTACCATTGAAAAATTCAAAGCTAGACTTGTCGCTAAAGGATTTACACAAAAAGAATGAATTGATTATTTTGATACATATGCACATGTTGCAAGAATTGCATCAACTATAGTGCTTTTGGCACTCGCTTCCATTTATAAAATTTTCATTCATCAAATGGATGTTAAAATTTCCTTCCTAAATGGAGAGTTAGATGAAGAGGTGTATATGAAACAACCTGGAAGGTTTGTTATCAAAGGTCAAAAACATAAAATGTGTAAATTAACTAAGTCATTATATGGGTTAAAACAAGCACCCAAACAATGACATCAAAAATTTGACCAAGTTATGTTGGCCAATGAATACAAAATAAATGAATCTGAAAAATGTATTTATAGTAAATTTAACAATAGAAAAAGGGTTATGATTTGTTTATATGTGGATGATATGCTAATCTTTAGTACTGAATTAAAAGAGGTAGAATGGACTAAAGTTTTCTTATCCGAAAATTTTGATATGAAAGAATTAGGTGAAGAAGATGTGATTTTAGGGATTAAAATCATAAGAGATAGTGAACATATTGATTTATCTAAATCTCACTATATTGAAAAAGTGCTTAAGAAATTTGATCATTTTAATTGCAAATCTGTTTCTACTCCATTTTATCAAAATGTTAATTTGCAACCACATAAAGGATGTCTTGTGGCATAACTTGAATATTCAAAGGTAATATGATGCTTGATGTACGCTATGACTAGTACCAGACCTGGTATAACATATGTTGTTGGTAGGTTAGTCGGTATACAAATAATCCAAGCAAAGACCATTGGCATGCTGTTAATAGAGTATTAAAATACTTGAAATGGACGATTAACTATACTTTAACATATAGTGGATATCCTTCGGTTTTGAAAGGATATACAGATGCCAGTTGGGTAACATATGTGGAAGATCATGCCTCTACTAATGGATGGATCTTCAATCTTGGTGGAGGTGCAGTTTCTTGGGGTTCAAAGAAACAAACTTGCATTGTCGACTCCACCATGGCTGCAAAATTTATTGCTTTGGCTGCAGGTAGTGTAACGACCACATACAATACATGCCTCAAATCATATATTATACATGAATCCCACTTTCTGGTACTGAAACATACTAAGTTCCTAGTTAACACATTATATATATAAATGCCTCTAATACAAAAGAACTAAAAGTCTAAGGCATTACATATACAAGATGTTCCAAAATGATAAAAACTAAGAACTAGATCAAAACAATGATCTCAAAACATAACGCCATAGCGGAAGCCATGCCATCACAAAACCACGATCCGTAAGGAAGGTCAAATAACCTTGTCCTTACCCTTCGCTAAACCTGCAGAACCTGTGATGTAAACAACAACAGTGGGGTGAGATACATCAAATCTCAGTGAGTTCCCTATCTTAAAGTCCTCTCGGCTCTACAAGGTTCTAACAAACCTAACTCAAGTCAAAAGGGGAAAAGGGGAGTGACCATGAGTACACACACACTATATGGAAACATGTTATGAGTTCATCAACTCACAATATCACTAATCGATAACCATGCCAAGGTATCCCCTATTCCCGTCCTCTTCTACGTCTAGAAGTCGACCCGGGTCATGGATCCTTGCAACCTACTTGACATACGAATGGATTCGGGTTCTACGGGCCATTAACCGTTATGAACCGTCACTTCTCACGGGCCTTATACCGTCACAAGCCTACGCTCCATGGGCGCCATTCGTACTAAAATGAAATGCGGGAATCAAACCTGCCAAGTAGTGGTGCATATGTTTCAGAGGAGCTCGAGACCCATGAAACGCACTCGCAAAAATAACCGGTTACGATTACGTGATCACACACAGTCGTGATTGTATTCAACAATCACAAGGCCATTACGCCTTATCACAACCAAACGGTTAACACACATGTTCCATACTAGTGTTTATCCATTCTATATTCTTCCGACACTGTTTGGGTTAATTGTCCTCACTCTACTTATTTTATGTTTTATCATACATACATTTTCAACAATAATTACACAACATTAAACACTAAAATCAACAAAGCGACACGATTTCATAAATCCCAATATAATTAAATCGGCCGACAGTCTTAAAACCCATGAATTAAGAAAGTACATTTTATTACCTTTCCAACGATACCAAAATTGTTCCAATCCGAGTCACGGATAAAAAGTTACGGCATTGGAAACAAACGATCGGAAATAAAATATCACAACAGCAGAATTCTGCAAGTCCCCTGGCCATTCGCGTATTGGCACTCCCCGTACGCGTATTGCCTAAGATTCTCGCCCAGCCATACGCGTATTGCCCAAGGCCATACGCGTATGGGCAAGGCTATTTTCCTTCAAAATTCACTTGTAAAAGTCCAATACGCGTACCACCATGTCTCATACGCGCATTGCCTTGTCCATACGCGTAACGCCCAATTTTCTTCACATCCATACGCGTATTGCCCAAGTCAATACGCGTATGGCCCTGCGTGATACGCGTATGGGCAGTTTGAACCCAGAAATTTTCCTGCAGAATCTGTCTGCTACGGGTTGATTCAATTCAACCCCAAAATCCCATTTTTCCAATCTAAAATTCATCAAAACATGTTATAACATAACAATCGGTATAAACATACAATCACACATTGCATTTAGCAGCTAGATTCATGAATTTCATGCAAAATTAATCAATTTCCATAATACCAATCTAACTCTAACTCAATAAAACTCTACCCTAAAGAGTCTAACTAGAACCCACCTGGATTACTAGACGAGGAGGTTGAAATTGAGACGAATTGATGAAGAACAGATGATTGTTGATGATCTTGAGCTTTTGGGAAATTTTCCTCTCTTTTTCCTCCTCCTTCCTTTCCTTCTCTTCCTTTTCCCTTTCTCTTTACTATCTTTAGCTTTTGTTTGTTTTTCAATTGAGAAAAGAAAACATAGTAAAGAAAATAATTTCCATCAATTAGCAATACTACTAAATGTCCAAATTAGCTCAAATGCGCGAAAGAATAAAACTCAACGTTAAATACTATTAATTTAATCAACTATGAGTTCGTCAGTTTACTCTAATTATTTTATCAAATAATTGTTCAGAGTACTCCGGAACCCAGTTGATCATAATAATATTAACCAGAGCGTTTATAAATTTACGGGGTATTACATCCTCCCCCCCTTAAATAGAAATTCGTCCTCGAATTTAGAATATTACCTGAACAGATGTGGATAAGATTCTTGCATTTCCGATTCTAGTTCCCAAGTAGCATCGCCCGGATGCGTCATATCCCATTGCACCTTAACAAGTGGAATATCTTTGTTCCTTAACACTTTTGTTTCCCTTCCCACAACACAACTCGGTTGTGGTCTAAAAGTCAAATCCGCTTCAATTTCCACTGATTCGGGTAGAATTGGCTGAAGAGGATCAGGAATAAACTTACGGAGCTGAGATACGTGAAAAACGTCATGCATCTCGAATAGAGAGGGTGGTAAGGCTAATCTATAAGCAACTTCACCAATCCTTTCTAAAATCTGATACGGTCCCACGTATCTCGGACTTAACTTACGTGACTTAAACGGTCCTTTCAATCTCAATCTCGGAGTAACTTTCAGAAATACATGGTCACCTTCCTCAAATTCCAAAGGTCTCCTACGATTATCCGCATAACTCTTTTGGCGATCTTGTGCTTGTTTAACCTTCTCGCGGATCATTCGAATCTTTTCCGTAGTCTCTTGAATAATCTCGGGTCCCAAAATTCTATCTTCGCCAATTTCAGCCCAACACAAAGGTGTCCTACACTTTCTCCCATACAACGCTTCATAAGGAGCCATACCGATGCTCGCATGGTAACTATTGTTATATGAAAACTCAATTAACGGCAAAAGTTCTTTCCAATTCCCTCTACTCTCTAACACACAAGCTCTTAACATATCCTCCATCGTTTGTATTGTTCGTTCAGTCTGACCATCCGTTTGAGGATGATTCGACGTGCTCAAACACAAATTCGTACCCATCGCTTGTTGGAACACTTCCCAAAATCTCGAAGTAAACTTCGGATCTCTATCAGACACAATACTAGAAGGAATACCATGCAATCTCACAATCTCAGCAATAAACAACCTTGCAAGATGACTTGCCTTATAAGTAGTCTTTACAGCTAAGAAGTGTGCAGATTTCGTTAGTCGATCCACAATTACTCAATTAGAATCATAACCTCCTAGTGCACGAGGTAAACCTACTGCAAAATCCATAGAGATACTACTCCACTTCCAAACTGGAATATCCAAAGGTCGTAACAGACCGCCCGGTCTTTGGTGTTCAATCTTCACCTGTTGACATACTGCACATTCTGACACATATTCCGCTATATCCTTTTTCATCCCGGACCACCAATAATCCTTCTTTAAATCCTGATACATCTTCGAAGAACCAGGATGTATCGTAAAAGTACCTTTATGGGCTTCATCTAAAATCTTCCTTTTCAATGCCTCATCCTTCGGAACACAAATCCTTTGATTAAACAGAACAATCCCATATGTCGCTCGTGTAAAACCCGGCTGAAGTAACAACTCTTGTAACTCTTCCTCTAACAATTGTGCCTGTTGAATCTCAACTCTCAAAGTAGAATTGACATTCAAATTTCCCATGATCACACCATTCGGAGTCCACACAAACCGGGGATTAAGATCTCTAAACTTCTCCAACAATGAATACTCCAAAATCATCAATTCCGCACTATGAACCATTTTCCGACTTAAAGCATCCGCTACTATATTCGCTTTTCCTGGATGACACTTCAATTCTAAGTCATAATCCTTTAAGTACTCCATCCACCTTCTTTGTCGCATATTCAACTCCTTTTGATCAAACAAATACTTCAAACTTTTGTGGTCACTGTACATTTCAAAACGTACACCATACTAGTAATGACGTCACACCTTCAGTGCAAAAACCACTGCAGCTAGTTCCAAATCATGAGTTGGATAATTCTTCTCATGAACTTTTAACTGTCGAGAAGCATAAGCTACCACTTGACCACCTTGCATCAGAACACCCCCTAATCCCCTCTTAGAAGCATCACAGAATACTTCATAAGAGTTGTTAGGATCAGGAATAATTAATACTGGAGCACTCGTCAAACTTTCCTTCAATTTTATAAAACTTTGCTCACAACTCGAATCCCACTTAAAAGCAAAACCCTTCCGAGTAAGCTTCGTCATTGGTAAGGCCAATTGAGAAAAATCCTTAATAAATCTTCCATAGTAACCTGTCCATTCCAAGAAACTTCTAACTTCTGTAACATTTCTCGGTCTCTCCCAATTAATCACTACTTCTACCTTTGATGGATCTACCACCACACCACCCTGAGATATAACATGTCCAAGAAAATTAACTTCCGACATCCAAAACTCACACTTGCTTAACTTAGAAAACAATTGCTTCTCTTGCAATACCGATAAGACAATCCTCAGATGTTCTTCGCACTTTTGTGGAGTACGAGAATAAATAAGAATGTCATCAATAAAGATTATCATAAATTGGTCCAAGTAAGCCTGAAATATTCGATTCATGTAATCCATGAAAACAGCTGGAGCATTAGTCACACCGAAAGGCATCACTAAGAATTCGTAATGACCGTAACGGGTCCTAAATGCAGTCTTTGGCACATCGGAACTCTTCACTCGAATCTGATGATAACCCGATCGTAAATCAATCTTTGAGAACACACAGGCTCCTTTTAATTTATCTAACAAGTCGTCTATCCTTGGTAAGGGATACTTGTTCTTAATAGTCACTTTATTCAACTTACGATAATCGATGCATAAACGCATTCCCCCATCTTTCCTTCTTTACCAATAACACTGGAGCTCCCCAAGGTGAAACACTAGATCTAACAAAGTGCTTAGACATTAAGTCTTCCAACTGGTCCTTTAATTCTCTTAACCCAAGCGGCGCCATCCGATACGGAGAAACGGATACAGGAGCCGTTCCTGGTATCAGGTCAATAGAGAACTCAACTCCTCTCTCCGGAGGAAAGAGTAGTAACATTCTCTGGAAACACTTCGGAAAACTCACCCACTATAGGAATACTCAGAACTTGCTGGTCACTACCTCCTTCCTTAGGAAGAACCATTAAAACAGATTTCTCCTTCTCGAATAAGAAGTCTACCATTCTTACCGTACTTCCTAAAATCGTCAATAACGCATCCTTAGAAGTAGCCTCAGCAGATGGAATAATGATTAACTTCTCTTCACAACCGATAAAAACCGAATTAACTGAAAGCCAAACCATTCCCAGAACAACATCCACTTTCTTAAGCGCTATACTAATAAGGTCGATCTGGAAAACTCTATTATTCATAGACAAAACAAAATTTTCACACACACCTGGACACAAAAGAATATGTTGCACCGCAATCCAATAAAACAAAACAAGGATATCCGTTAACGAAGCACGTACCCGAAATTCCAAGGTCATCGCCTTTTACTTCCTCCCTTTGCGTCTGATTCCTATTCTGAGGACAATCCCTCGCAATGTGTCCCACCTTCTGACATTGATAACACTTCACCCCTTTGAAGCTACATATACCAAAATGCATCTTACCACATATGCAACACACAGGAGATGCACCCGTTCGAGATTTCTGGATCTGTTTCCTTTTGAAAGCCTGTTGCTTAGACCGAAACTGTTGGCCTGACCTCCCACACTCGTTCTGATTCGGCCTACGCGAATCCCCTTCTGTCTGAACTTCCCTCAAGCTATCCTTTATCATATCATATTGCCTCAACTGCTGGGTTTCAGGCTCTCTTCGAATCCTCAAAGAACTAGGAAGATACTTTTCAATAAAAATAGGCCTGAATTGCTCCCACACTTTAGGTACACCTTGCATAGTCATAAAAGCTGAAGCAACCTCCCACCATCTCTCAGCCGGACCCCTCAGTGAGTGAGAAGCAAACACTACCTTGTTCTCCTCACTACAGCAAATTACTAGAAAAATTCTCTCCATGCCAGCAATCCAGTCATGAGCTCTCACAGGATCCATTCCGCCATGAAATTCTGGAGGATTCATGCGGAGGAAATCCCGAAAACTCCCACCTACAATCTCTGGGACAACCACTCGAGGATGAAGACCTACATTCATCCGTTGCACCATATGTTGCATGAACTGGTTTTGCTGCTGCTGCATCTGTTGCACAAACTGATACAAAGAAGCATTCGTATCGCCGCCTGGCGGATTCGTCCCAGCTGGAGGATTTGTGGGTCTACCACGATTGTTTCTGCGTTCGCCAACCATGTTCCTAAATGTCATATAGATAGAATTAAGTTGATCAGGCTCAATACCATAAATATAACACTTAAGACCCATAGCGACACAACACATATGAAACGGAAAGAAACACTTATACTATTTCATGGCTAGGTCGAGGATACGACCTGCTCTGATACCAACTGTAACGACCACATACAATACATGCCTCAAATCATATATTATACATGAATCCCACTTTCTGGTACTGAAACATACTAAGTTCCTAGTTAACACATTATATATATAAATGCCTCTAATACAAAAGAACTAAAAGTCTAAGGCATTACATATACAAGATGTTCCAAAATGATAAAAACTAAGAACTAGATCAAAACAATGATCTCAAAACATAACGCCATAGCGGAAATCATGCCATCACAAAACCACGATCCGTAAGGAAGGTCAAATAACCTTGTCCTTACCCTTCGCTAAACCTGCAGAACCTGTGATGTAAACAACAACAGTGGGGTGAGATACATCAAATCTCAGTGAGTTCCCTATCTTAAAGTCCTCTCGGCTCTACAAGGTTCTAACAAACCTAACTCAAGTCAAAAGGGGAAAAGGGGAGTGACCATGAGTACACACACACTATATGGAAACATGTTATGAGTTCATCAACTCACAATATCACTAATCGATAACCATGCCAAGGTATCCCCTATTCCCGTCCTCTTCTACGTCTAGAAGTCGACCCGGGTCATGGATCCTTGCAACCTACTTGACATACGAATGGATTCGGGTTCTACGGGCCATTAACCGTTATGAACCGTCACTTCTCACGGGCCTTATACCGTCACAAGCCTACGCTCCATGGGCGCCATTCGTACTAAAATGAAATGCGGGAATCAAACCTGCCAAGTAGTGGTGCATATGTTTCAGAGGAGCTCGAGACCCATGAAACGCACTCGCAAAAATAACCGGTTACGATTACGTGATCACACACAGTCGTGATTGTATTCAACAATCACAAGGCCATTACGCCTTATCACAACCAAACGGTTAACACACATGTTCCATACTAGTGTTTATCCATTCTATATTCTTCCGACACTGTTTGGGTTAATTGTCCTCACTCTACTTATTTTATGTTTTATCATACATACATTTTCAACAATAATTACACAACATTAAACACTAAAATCAACAAAGCGACACGATTTCATAAATCCCAATATAATTAAATCGGCCGACAGTCTTAAAACCCATGAATTAAGAAAGTACATTTTATTACCTTTCCAACGATACCAAAATTGTTCCAATCCGAGTCACGGATAAAAAGTTACGGCATTGGAAACAAACGATCGGAAATAAAATATCACAACAGCAGAATTCTGCAAGTCCCCTGGCCATTCGCGTATTGGCACTCCCCGTACGCGTATTGCCTAAGATTCTCGCCCAGCCATACGCGTATTGCCCAAGGCCATACGCGTATGGGCAAGGCTATTTTCCTTCAAAATTCACTTGTAAAAGTCCAATACGCGTACCACCATGTCTCATACGCGCATTGCCTTGTCCATACGCGTAACGCCCAATTTTCTTCACATCCATACGCGTATTGCCCAAGTCAATACGCGTATGGCCCTGCGTGATACGCGTATGGGCAGTTTGAACCCAGAAATTTTCCTGCAGAATCTGTCTGCTACGGGTTGATTCAATTCAACCCCAAAATCCCATTTTTCCAATCTAAAATTCATCAAAACATGTTATAACATAACAATCGGTATAAACATACAATCACACATTGCATTTAGCAGCTAGATTCATGAATTTCATGCAAAATTAATCAATTTCCATAATACCAATCTAACTCTAACTCAATAAAACTCTACCCTAAAGAGTCTAACTAGAACCCACCTGGATTACTAGACGAGGAGGTTGAAATTGAGACGAATTGATGAAGAACAGATGATTGTTGATGATCTTGAGCTTTTGGGAAATTTTCCTCTCTTTTTCCTCCTCCTTCCTTTCCTTCTCTTCCTTTTCCCTTTCTCTTTACTATCTTTAGCTTTTGTTTGTTTTTCAATTGAGAAAAGAAAACATAGTAAAGAAAATAATTTCCATCAATTAGCAATACTACTAAATGTCCAAATTAGCTCAAATGCGCGAAAGAATAAAACTCAACGTTAAATACTATTAATTTAATCAACTATGAGTTCGTCAGTTTACTCTAATTATTTTATCAAATAATTGTTCAGAGTACTCCGGAACCCAGTTGATCATAATAATATTAACCAGAGCGTTTATAAATTTACGGGGTATTACAGGTAGTATAGAGGCAGAATGGCTAAGAAATTTGTTATATGAGATACCTATTTGGTCAAAGCCAATAGCACCTGTATCCATACATTGTGATAGTCAATCCACACTATCTAAAGCATATAGCCAAGTATATAATGAAAAATCAAGACATATTGGTATAAGACATAGCTATGTGAAGGATTTAATTTTAAATGGAGCAATCTCCATAGTGTATGTAAGAACTAAAAATAATCTTGCAGATCCTCTGACGAAAGGTCTAACAAAAGACATGGTGTTGAAGACGTCATTGGGGATGGGTCTCAAGCCCATATCTAATTGATCACCAATAGTCGAAACTTAACTCACACTTGATTAAAATCAAGTCTTGAGTTTAATGATGAAAGTACATTATTAGAGTGATTGAAGTACTTGACAATACATACATCCCAAGGGGCAAAAGGTACTTAGACCATAAAAGTAAAATGATAGGATGGGATTATTCTCTTAATAGATATATAGCATATGTTTGTTAGAATGCTTATTATCGGAGCATTTCTGATATAATCTACCTATATGAGAATGAAGTGGGCCTCTTTATAGAGTTCAAGGGCTTGATTCTTAAATTCTCATGAAAATGATACATGAGATATGGCCTTATCAAATGTGTCATATTTACAATTCTTGTGATAGTATCGAGATTTCATGTGTAAGTTTTGCACACTTGTTCTAATGAATAGTTGGTTCAAAGTTTGTCTACCAATGTCTATTCATGATTAGTGGAGCCCATGGTTTACTAAGTATTGGTTCAAATCATAAGATACCAATAGCTGAAACCATGATATTTCCAGAATTATGAGATTTTGTTATTTTGAAAATGGTGGGGGTTTGTGAGAAAAATTTCCAAAATAATAATATATTGGATGATTGTATTATTTGAAATAATGAAATAAATATTATATTCAAATTTTGTATCTAAAAATTTGGATGGTCAGTTGAATAATTTTGTTGTTTATTTAAATATAAATAATTTAAAATGAAAAGTGACTAGTTACCTATTATTTAGGAACAGATGCAACTTACCAACTGAACAATGCTATTTTTATGCTAAAAAGGTGCAATACCTCTTTTTATACGTTATAATCAAAATGGTACAAAACCCCTAAGAGTTGTTTTCTGTTTCTAAACAGATGTGAATCTCATTATAAATAAGAGGTTCCTGACATTTGATTAAAGCATGAAAAATTATTCAGTCTCAAAATTATTTTCTCATTCTAAATCATCTTTCTCTTCTCTTATGCATGAGTGCAAGTAAAAGAAACATTCTTCTGTAAAATACTATCAAAAAATACGCTTAGAGAGATTGTGCAATTCTCTTTAAGGATTGTAAAGTATCCAGCAGAAAATTCGCCGATAAACCCTTGTGCAATTCTCTTTAAGAATTGTTCCTTAAGCTTATTGTGGAAACACGCGCTTTGAAAATTTATCGAGCAAATTTATTTCTCAATTTTCATCTCCATATATTCTTAGTTTTCCAGCAGTCTCAAAACGAAATATCTAACCTTTCCTACTAGAAACTTGCATTGTTTACCAAATACCAATGAAGCTTAACTATTGTACAATGCTTTGAAACTTTGGATAAACTTCCTTGACCAATAATTCGCCAGATGTTATATTTCCTTTAATATATAGGTATAGATTATAAAAATTATCATTTTAAATTTGCAAAAGCACTTCCAATGATATGTGAGACTTAATAAACAAAGTGATCACTGATCAAATAGCACCTATTAATATGTAGAAACAAATACATAATAAAGACTACATATTCAACTAGTTAATTAAACACTACCTTTAATAGCATTACTGTATCCACTTTTACCATCTTCAAATATATTCCAAATCATGACTCCACCATATTTAGAAGAACTCTTAATAGCAAGAAGAACTTGAGAGTTCAAAACATCAGAAGGAACAAAATCAGAAGCAGAACTATTAGCAGGAACACCTAAAAACACTTGTTTAGCTTGACTTGAAGTCCATTGATTCCAAGCCTAAACAAAATTGTCAATATTTCCATTTGAATATTGACACTGACCATTATTATAAAATTGAACCCAAACATAATCAAACAACCCAGTATTAATAGTTGAATCTAAATGATCATCGGGATAAGGACATTGTGGTGTTGCAGACAAATAAACTCTCTTTTGTGGACTAAAACCATTAAGTGCTTTTGCAAGTTATTTCCAATGTTGACTGTCATACCCTAATTTTGACCAGACATTTTAAAACTTTCATTCATCATAATTTATTTCCACTTTGCATCATCTGCATAGCATAACATGCTTTTCATCATGCATATTGCATAAAATGTCAGCCAGAGTAAATTTATCGGATTTACAGACAAATCGGTCAAACTGAAAGTCAATTATGCGTAAAATCAGTGGACTAAAAGTTTCAAAATTGAGCTTGTAGACTTCATTTATTTTAATCTATGTTTCGCATAGTTTAACCTGGCGTACTCATTTTAATTTTTGATAACTTTTTGACCACGTTTTGATCAGTCTGAGTATTTTTACCGGTCCAGATTTATTTTAAAATCTAACAAAACGCTGTATTTTTTCGAGTAGTTTATTTCACGCTGATAATTTTGGTGCAATCATTTTTATTTTTCGAGCACTTTAATAACCGACTTTTTATCCGTTTTTTAACCCTTTTATTTTACTTTTTAGTCAAAAATGCTTGTGATTATTAATTAAATTTCAGAATTTTAGTTTTGATTTATTTTTATTTATTTAAATTATTTTAATATTTATTCTTATTTCTTTTATTTTATTTTCAAATCATTCTTGTTGATTAAGTTTTCAGAAGGACATTTTGGGTCCCTCTCTTTTCATTTTTTGGAAAACGATTAAAACAAGAACTCACCCCCTCTCCCTCAAGGCTGTTCGTTCATACACAACACAAATCCCTCATTCCTTCCTGCTACTTTCAATCTACATCCACCATGTAAAAGAACACACAAAACAACCACACTTTACTCTTTATGAGCTGCTCAACAACGCCTACCACCTCATTTTTACTCACAAACACACTTTCATCCTCCTTCATACACCCCTACACCATATCACCAATCTTTTTCTCACTTTTAAAAAATAAAAAGAAGGAAAAAGATGAATACTATCTTCTTCATGTGAGCTAAAAGCACAACCAACAAAACAACTTTTCACACCATCAACATCATAAATTTGCTGCAAATTTTCCATGAGAACACTCCCACATAACTCGTCCATTTCCTTCCTTTAACAACCCAGGCATTGTTCCTCAATCTCCATTACAAACTCATATACTTCCATTATCTCACCATCATGAATTCTCATCATCATTCGCACTACATTCCCATAACAACCATGCACTTCACTTTGAAAACAACAATAGCAAAGCGCAGCAACAACATAACCACGCACAACACTCCTCCCACCTCACTCACAAGCTAGAGACGTCGCAGAAAATGTGCAGCCATACCAACATAATCTCCCTACTTGACTTTTAAATCTTCAAACACAACCTAACTGTGACGCCGTGACGACATCATCATTATTATATCATTCTTTCCGATCCACTGTGAGCAACTATTCAACAACACGAGCTCACCTTTCTCTATCCTCCGACAACCTCACTATTCTGTCGTTACTCCCGCCGCGAATCCAACCCCATAACCGCACGGCAACAATACAACTACGACAAACAGTTCCGCCATTTAACACAGCCAAACAACAACAGTACAACAACCTTTGTCCCTTCATCGTAAATCCCATATTCATCCTCAACCTCACAACATCACTACCACAAGAAAAAACCTCTCACACACCATTGCAAAAAATGAAGGATCATCGTGAATATTTTTGTAGATATGCTTTCTTTTTCATTTCGAGTGTTGATCTAGTTTCGACGACACAAATCCGGTGAGTCCACCGTATATTCAAGTAGATAAGTTTTCTTTCATTTCGAGTGTTGATCTATTTGTTCTAAAAACTTGGATACATTTATTTTGTTGAACATTGAAGGAAAGTTTGGAATAGAAAAAAGAACATATATGCTGAGGGAGTTTCTTTTTTATAAAAAAGTGTGGAAAAACCCATGAAGATTTTGAAACAATGGGTGTACCGCTTGTGAATTGGGATTCCCTGTATGACTTTTGTTTCTTTTAATCTATTAACATTAGATTGACATGTCAAGCTGAGCATGAGCAGGTGGGGCGCCTTCCCCTCAATGTTTTATTCTTTATTTTTTTTATTTCATTTTTTAAATAGGTTGTGGTATTAGACCAATTTAAATTGTTTTTTTCTTATGTTAGTTAAATTCAGATTTATGGTTGTTGGGCTAGGGGATGATAAAATTTAAAGCCTATTTCTTTTTGTCCTTCTATGTTTATTATGCACCCCATTATGTTTTATTTTTTTTATATTTTATCTAATTAATTTTAAACTAGTAGTTAATTAAATGTTTAAGTCTTAATTGATTTTTAGATTTAATTATTTGCTCAATGAGTCTGGGATTTTATTTGATTAGCCAATTTTCATGTGTTTACTTAATTTAGTTAAGATATTTCTATCCATGTTCACATCCACATATTATAAATAATCATCTCACATCGATTCTATATTGTCGCATTTTCATTTGTATAGCTCAGCCAAAGTACAATCAATTTTGATTTCAAACCATTTTCAACTAACATCTGATTAATTTCAAAACGACTTCAAAACCATTTTCCATTAATCTTGTAAGTATTCAAATCATTTTCATAATAAATTAGATGAAAGAGAGAGAGTCTAGCCTTCGATTCACTCTCTCGAATACTTGGATACGAGGAGCCTTCCTTGGCTATTCGAGTACTCGTCATCCGCTTAAAATACTTTAATCATATTGAACCCTTGCCGCGCTTCAAACATAAATTCAAACCTCGATCCGCATCGAGTATTTTATCCAAATTAAATTAAGATACCTTATCATATTTGAATACTATTTCATTAAAGATGTAAAAGGAGTTGGACTGGAGCCTTCGAGTCCTCTCTTGAATTGTTTAGGTACGAGGAGCCTTCCATACACTCGAACAATTATCTTCTCTAAAAGACTTATAATCCAAATCACATCAAACCATTTTCCTAACAAATCAAATCAAACCTAATTTTCTCAAATCAATTAAGGTTAAAAAAGAGAGAGAGTCGAGTCTTAGATTCACTCTCCCGAATACTTGGATACGAGGAGCCTTCCTTGGCGTCTGAGTGCTCGTCATCCGTTCAAAACACTTTAACTATATAAAACCCTTTTACAATAAAGGTTGAAAAAAGAAAGAGAGAGAGAGAGAGAGAGAGAGAATCGAGCATTCGATTCACTTTCGCGATTGTTTGGATATGAGGAGTCTTTCTTGGCGTCCAAATGATCGTCATCCAAATAAAACATCAATGTATTAACTCAACTTCTCGCGCCCCGTGCGATTAAAACCTTTTCTTAAAAGAATGATGTTTAGTCCCTTTTAATGTGCATACAAACTAAACGCTAAAGCCTCCCTCCGCGAGCATACAAGCTAATGTTTAGCCTTTAGAATGCGATTTAAACGTTCGTTCGATAAAACAAACCAACCAACCGTAGTACCACGAACTACGGGCGCTCTGATTCTTCACTTTGTTCAAGTGAAGATACGTAGGCACAAGGGCCCCAATCCTTGGCGAGCACCCTAATAAAAACCATTTATTTCCCTTTAGCAAATGAATCCTTTTACCTTACCTTTTCATCTTATAAGAAAACAAATATCCTTAGCTAACATTCCTCACGAATCGAATTAAGCATTTCCCGTTGAGTACAACGGTCGTGAACTTGGTTGCGGTGACCATGTCCTTTCCCTAAAGGTTTTATCGATATTTTCCTATTCCTTTATTGGAATGAATAAAGTTTAGTGGCGACTATGTTCGGACCATTTATTTCCGCGTTCATCGCGAAGGTCATATTTTTTTGAGTTGCGACAGTGTGCTCTGGGGGATGTAATATATCCCTCCTGATCACGCCATATTATTGATGGTCAACGTTGAGGCATTATAAGGATTGTATAATGTTGTTGCGGCCATCACATTATCACTAATGGTTAACATATTTGGTTGCAGGTAAGCCATTATAGATGTTGGCATACCATACGGGTAATCTCTGCCAGGCGGTGGCATCGAGAACCCAAACAACGATCTCGCAAGCGCATGATTATTAAGAGAATTTCCTGACTGCAGTGGTGGTGTGGCCTCATGGGGTGGCATTATTGCGATCAGCGCCGCTGATACCACTGGAGCGGTTGTTCTAACTGGTGTCGAGAGAACTGGCTCCTAAACCACCAACACGAATGGTTGTTGCACTACATTTTGAGAGTTATTCCAGGGATTAACGTTATCTACAGGAGGACGAGACATACTAGACAAAGTCATACCACTCTTAATTGCATACAAAATACCCAAAAAAGACTCTTAAAAAATAGAACACTATTTTCAAAAGTAAAGGAAACAAAGAAATCTATCAACGGATAGGAAACTTAGCACATGTCCCACTGGGCATGCCAATTTGTTTACTCTAGAAAATGGTAAACAAACGTTGGTCTCCAAATTAAGGGTTACTTGCAGGATCAGCCAGTGAATCCTAGGAAATAGTTCCAAAAAATCTGTTCGTTGTTGATTTTCTTGTGTTTAAAGTAACTGCTTTCGACTTGGTCGAAATTTGATTTAAGTAAAAAATATATATGAAAACTTCGACTACTTTAGCAATTTTTTAAAAGAAGTAATCAAGACTGGAAATGATGAATGAAAAGACTTGAAAGAAAGTGAAAGTAAACAACACGAATCAACTGTAAAGTCAAAAACTAGAAATTTCGCATTTTAAGTAAAGTATGGTGATTCATTTGCTCTTACATTCTCTCAGTCATTCTCTCGTTTCTCTTAACGCTGATACTTTGAGTTTTCAGTGAGATTTTTGTAATACAATGAACACCTCTAATTTAATAAATTGAACTCATATATATACAAGTGTAAAATAACTTCTCCTAACGTTTATATCCTCAGAGTTCGCTACATGAAGCTCTGCATGCAACTCATCTTCAAACTTTCTATACGTGTCTCTTTAGAAGGAAACCTTCAGGGAGTTATTGTTATTTTAACGTGATATTGCGCGCCCAAATAACCGCCTCTTCGACCAATCTGTCGCTGTCGTAAGACCTGCATGGTCAAAGTACGCTTGTGTCGAGATGTTTCTTGCAACATCCGAAAATTCTCTAAGCTCAAAATCTTGGTCGAACCAAAACTTCTTTTCTTTGCCCTTAATTGCTGGGGTATTCCCTTAGTTGAAAATCCCAGATAACACTATGTTATCATTGGAAATAGCTTTACTTGTTGATTAACTTTCAAGTGATTATGGTTATAATCATATTGATTGATTTGTTTATCATTGTCATCAATTGCTTTTCATATACACATATCCAAGCTTTTTGATAGCAGATCAGTTTAGACGATTCAATCCGGGTCACTTCCGCTAGCCGTTAAATTTTCAAAACAATTTTTAAAGTAAAATTTTAACTTGAGATCTATTCACGCCCCTCTAGATAAGTCGCCTTTGTCTAACACTAAAGTCTGGGAATCTTAAGAAGTTGTTCGTGTAGAAGTTTATGAAGAAGATTCAGATGATGAAGAAATGGCATTCATAATCAAAAGATTCCAATATCTAGAAAAGAATAACAAAAGATTATATGACAGAAGCAGTGGCTTCAGAGGATTAATCTTTAAATAAAAGAAAGATGACCAAAAGAAATGTTTTAACTCCAAGAAGCGTGGTCAATTCATTGTTGACTGTCTAGAGCTGTAGAAGAAAAATTAAAAGGAAGCTATCAGAAAGACAGGTTCAAAAACAAATTTAAGAAGAGTCTCATGGTGTCATACCCAAAATTTTCCCTATTTTATTTTTAATTTCATCTGACATACGACTCATTTCATCTGCATGATCATATGCCCTAATCATCTATCATTCATTCATAATTTCATGCATATCATTTATTCAAAGTGTTTTCTATTTATGACAAATATTGGATTTTATTCCACGGCAAATATGGAATCAAACCTCTTTGGATTTGTTTTACATTGACATGTTTGTTTATCTCTTAAAACCCTAATTCTAGGTGTTTGAGATCTAGGTTTATAGAGATTGCATCACAATATCCAATTACACATAAACCCCAATTCTTGAGTTTTGGTGCACATGGATAAATTGGTATTGTATCAGGGCATTGGCTTGATTTTGAATTATAATTGAATTCAACTGAACTTATTAGTTCATGCATTGATTCATGTCATTCAAAAATTCAAATTTAAAATGGGAGAGAAAAGCACTTTCTTGAGGATCAAGTCATATATTACATTCAATGATCATTTCCCTCATTACAATCATCAAATACATTACACAACGAAGCCAAAATTATACATTACACAAGGAGAAGACTACATTTGACCTAAAGTTGACTTTTAGTCAACTGTTAACTTTTTGGTCAAATAGTTGACCAAGGTCAAACTACCTAGACCTACTTAGGTCTTCATTCATCATTGATCCTTCATTTGTGCCTTCAAGGATCTCCACATATTCTTGATGCTATTCCAAAAGCTCTTTGAATCATCACAATGCTAAAACTTCATGCCATGCCAAGAATTGTCCATGTTACCAATTCACATACAGCCCTGCAGGAACACAAACAACAAGAACAATTAAACATGAAACAAGGCAAGTTGCTTATATATATAACCTACACAATCAACACATACATATGTACATTATCACCACCAAAACAAACTAATTAGGAAATTCCAAGCCAGTTCAACATCAATTAAACACAAGAATGACAGCAGCACTTCCCATTAATTTCCTCTGATTTCACAATCTCTAATACTACATTTTAACATGACAAGACCAACTTCATCACAATTTGAACAGTCAAAACCATAGCAGAGTTTTCAAACCAATTGCATCACTTACAACTAACTGTAACAATTTGCACTCCACATTTCAAAAACACAACAATCCACAACAGCAAATACATTAACTTCTAATTAAATTTCAATTTGTTGCAACAGTTTCAACTTGCAGTAAACACTAACATCAAACTTAGATGACTAACTTCCATTAGAATCTTTAACATTTCCAAGCAATCCAACAAGGTCAATAATGCAATGAACAGTAAAATCATACAAAAACAAAATAACACATCTTGCTAGTCTATTTTATCATATCAGATGTCATTGCAATCACAAAAGGTAGGCCCTATGATGACAATTTCTAACCAATAGTGTGGTAATTCAATTGATATCCTTGAAACTTTTTATCTAATATTCTAATAGATATATTCAAGACATTTCAGAACCAACAGAAAAGAAAAAAAAAGTGGCATGCAGGAATCACCAGAGTCAGCATGCATCCACATTTAACTAATTTCATCAAGCTAACATAACTAATATGACACTCATGAACTTATCTTGCACTTCACAGATTAACATGACTTAGCAAATCTGCATTTCAAAATTGACTGCATAGCATAACAAACCACGCATGGAAAATTTCAAATTGTGCATAGAAACTCATAGTTTTCCATAATAGATCATGACAGAAATTTAGCTCATGCACATTCAAATTAGAAATTTATGACCACCCCCCACAATTGACAGCATCATGTGTTAATAAATTAATTTTCCTTTCACTAATTTCACTAACATCTAGCCAATTTTAACGTAAATTTTCATGCTAACAACCACAGTTTGTTTTTCAAACTCAGTTCAAATGTATTCAATTAACTTCCAACTTCATCATTCAAAAACGGTTAATGCTAATATTCCAGTTCCCTCACAATTAACCTCATCAACTAATAACAACTAAATTCACATTCAAAAGGAAAAGGTATGCTAACAGCAAGTTTCAATTCATTGAATCTTTAAAGCCTACACATCATAACAATCCAACATAACAGTCATAACAGTTTTCAAACAAAATTCACTACCAACTAATTCTTTTTTAACTAACTTCTCAATCATAACTAACTTACAGGCTGGCAAGTAACGAAATCCATAACTAACTCTCAGTGAGAATTTCCCACTCTAACCTCCATTTGAATCCTATAAATCTACCTCCTCATCATCATCATTTCAAGGGCTCAACACATTTTTTCCACAAATCACTCTGAATCACAATTCCCCTCTAAAACTTCATCTCCCTGATTCACTCTCTCTTTCCTTGAAACCCTCACCAATCACAATCTCAAAATCACTCCAAAAAATCTTTCCCACTCTCATTCGATTTCCCTGAATTTCTCTACTCACATACCACATCACAATTCAGTTAAAAATTTTCGTTCAATCACAATTCAGTTTTCAATCACATTTCAATCAGAGTCTCCATTCCTATTCTGCGTAATCCATCAACAATCAACAATAAGCATCCAACAGAAGATTTCCATAAAAAGAGTTCGAAGAATAATTGTAGGAGAAGTGGAAAAATAACGGAGAAGAGAGGAAACAAGGTACCTGTGAAATCACCGCGTCGGAGCTCCTAATCGATACGTGTTTTGGTGATCTTTCGCTTATTTATTGATGTCCATCGCTTCTGAATGTATCCTTCATCTTGTTATCGTCCCAATTTAGTGTTTAGAATGTTGCCTTGATCGGATTAGAACCTAGGGCATGCCATGCTTTGAGCTTCGATTGCGGATACATGGTTGAGATTTGTGAAAGTGGTTAGCGATTTCGAACAGAGAGAGAGGGTTTGCGCGCTCGCCACTCCGTTTTAATGGAGGTAGGACGATGGTCGTGTTCGCCGGTTTTTAGTCGCGATTGCCACCCCATTCTGATATCAAGGACGTTTGATTGTTGTGAAGGGTGATTGAAGCAAGCTTTGTGTTGTTGCTGATACTTTCCTTAGGAAAATTTTAGCTGTCACCTCCCAATTAAACCTGACAATCCCTCATTTATAGCGAAATATTATAGTTATTTTTTTGAAAATTATGAATGTTGGGGGATGGATCGGAGATTTTGAAAAATACTGATAATTTTAAAATTATCGGTAAAAATTACGGGGAATTTCGAAATTACCGATAAAAATTATCAAGAATTTCAAAATTATTAGTAAAATCCCTAAAAATTTTCACATGATACCGGGAATTTGAAATTACCGGTAGTGTAAAAATTTTCAAAAAAAAAAAAATGAAAATTTTTACACTACCGGTAATTTTAAATTCTCCGAAATTTCACTTAATACCGAAAATTTGAAAATTTCCTGTAGACAAATTTTTTTCATTTTCCACCCAAATTTTTCAGGGACAATGTTGGAATTTTGATAGTTTGGGAGGTGCCAGATTTAATTGGGGGGTGGCAGGTAGAATTCTCTTTCCTTAGGTGTGGTAACTAGTCTTGGGCTTTCCAAGCATGTAGCCCAAACATAACTACTACTTGCACCCTAACATAGTCCAACTTCACCCCCCGTTTGAGTTTATTTTTCTTTTTCATTAGAATTTTATCCTTTTTTTCATTAGAATTTCTAACATCAATTTGTTGAATTTTTGTTGCATTCTTGATTAGAATTTTTGACATAAATTTTTTAGAATTTTTGTTGCATTTTTTATAGAATTGTAGCTTTAATTTGGTGAATTTTGTTACATTTTCTTAATTGATTTTGTATGCCTCATTTTGATTGATATCTTGTGTCATCTTTTATTCATTATTTTATGCATATTGCTAACCCTTTTACCTTTTGATCTTACCGGATCAGAAATGGATCAGCAGCCAGTAACATGTCGTGAGCCCCTTTATTCGCCGGTGGTGCTGAAGAGAAGGGGGTGTACCTGCAAGGTACTCCGATGCTAAAGTCAGAGACGAAGTAATCAGCGCAAGTACAGAGAAAAGATGTAAAGAATGGAATCCCTGACCCTCTAGTGAAAGAGGGTATTTATAATGTGCCTCCAGCGCAGGGCCAACGGTTACTTTGCATTGGGTTGGATCGCAAGACCCAATACGAGTAACTGTCAGGGCTTACGTGGCGTAGGGAAGACCAGCACGTGGTCTTCGCCCTGGATCAACTGTCCCGTGATCTTCGGAAGGGGAGCTGACCAGTTCTTCCGGAAGTGGGTAGCTGCCTGATGACGTGTCCCCGCATGGGGGGCACGTGGAGTTCGTGGGAGAGACGTGGGATAGCTCCCCGGGCTTGCAGATGGGCTGGACCTTAATTGGGCCCTCCACGATGAGGATTGGGTTGGGTCGTGCCCGACGGTGGGCCAACCTTAGGCCCAGTCCAGAACACCTTTGATTTTGAGGTATTAATTTGAAGCACCTTGGACTACTTTTTGGACATTAAACTAATGATGTAATAATCATAGTTTATCGCTTTATTCTCGCTTTAAAATTATAGCTTAAATATTATCCCCATGGTGGATTCATATGCCTCCCTATTCCCATAGCATTGTAATAGTGTAGGACTTTATTTCTTTATCGCTTTAGTCTTGTATGTTTTGTAGGTTTAAAAAAAGGATAAAACAAAAATGATAGAAAACAATTTCAAAAACAAAGTAAAAAACATAGCTTGATCCAACATCAAGCTATTTTCAAACTGAGTAATTATAAGTCGATTGCTTAGGCATCATCACCAACCTTCATCCAATTCATTCCACCTTTTAACCCAAAAGCAAGCCTGGTATGTTTTTCACCCGTAATTCAATTGCTTAGGCATCTCCATCCACCACCTTTTCACTGCAATCCACTCCACCTCATTCATTCATCTTCACTCATTCTTCAATAAAACTAAAGCCTTGGTCCTTGTACCAAGTGCCTTTTCAAAACTCTTTTCTAAGAAATCTTGGAATGGTTTAGGAGTGGTTAGACGAAGGTCTTGTCCTATCCTAGTGTTTGACATTACCTTTAGGGTTCGCTATTTAAACAATTGTCTTCCAAAGTAAAACACTTCTTAAATAAAATGAGAAATGTCTTCCCCGTATTGGACTAAAAAGGGAAGATTGAGTGCAAACTTCTTCTTCTCCGAGTATTAGGATACTCACTTTAGAGTGTGTGGTCCTGATATTTGTCTTTCAATACGAAGACGTGGCTATACTCGCCACACATCTTTCAAAGCAAACCTTTTTGAGTTATAAGGAATTGGGTACTACCTGCAGAGGTTCGTATCCAAGGAATTATCTCCACCCTAAAATCAATGCCACCAATCAAACGTGGCACCTTGCCTTTAGGGCATCACTTCCAAAAAACCTTTTCAAAAAGGACATGTTACTTCCGTTCTACCGCAATACAAACAACGCTTAAGCCTCCCATGCGTGAGCATACAAGCTACGTTTAACTACTAGAATGCGATCCAAGCGCATTTGTTCTACCGCAAACAAACAAATGCTTAAGTCTCCCATGCGCGAGCATACAAGCAAAGTTTAACTGCTAGAGCGCGAACGTTAACATTGTTCACTAAAATCAACAAACCCATACTTATTTTTTACTCAGAACTACAGAGCTCTAATTCCTTATTTCAATATAAGGATGCGTAGGCACGAGGACCCTAATCCTTGGTGAACACACTAATTTAAAACCATTTTCCCCTTTAATAAAGAATTCATAGCAAGCATAAACCCTTAGCAACATCTTCACACATAAGACAAACAAACGGTTCCCATTGAGTACAATGGATATGAGGGGTGCGAATACCTTCCCCTCACATAACCGGCTCCCGACCCCCTATCTTAGTTGTGTGTCGCTCCCAGGATTTTCATCCAAGTACAAACGCGAAAGTGGCACGAAACAGAGTCGCCAGCAATGTGTATTTATCCCAAAAGAGGGAAAGGAAACACCGTATAAACCTGAAGGAAGGAAAGAGCATGGTCTTGCGACCAAGAGAACTGGGTTCGGGAGTCGGTTGCGCGCGAGGAAGGTATTAGCACCCCCACGTGTCCATCGTACCCGATGGGATCCACGCTTGCTTGTCTCGATCAAAGGGTGTAGAAAAGATACTGGAAAAGGAACTGGAAAAGGAAAGGAGAGAAAAAGAGAAACAAATGTAGGAAAAATAAAAGAAGTGCTCGCATGGGCCCTACCCCACTGCCTACGTATCTCATCGGGAACATGAGGATCAGAGCGACGTAGTTCCCCTCACCTAGGGAAAGTTGTTTGTGTTTTTTAGTGGAAACGTCAGAGTACGCGTTCCAGCAGTTAGGTGTTGCAGCTCGCTGTAGGGAGACTTAGGCGTTACCTGTTTGCGGTAGAACGGACATGACGCATCCTTAATGAGTAGAATGAAGGAGATGAGGAAAGAATTTGTTTGTTTGTTTTTGTCTTTTAAGAAAGAAGTGTTTTGTTTATTTGGTGTTTTGTAACACGTATTGTATTTAAGTCCCTCATGTAGGATCGAATGCCTCGCATATCGACCCAAGACGGGACGTAGACTAAACATTCCCAAAGAAATGAGAGAAGACCCCTTACCTCCTTGTTCCCACATGAAAGGCCTAAATACAATATTTGTCATGCCTTTATTAAGTGTTTTTTACTTTTATTATAAGGTGAGAGAGAAGAGACTCAAAAGAGGGGTAAAGGTGAAAACTAAGGGGAGACTAAGACACACCCCAGTGTTAGCATGCTTGGAGGTCCTAAGATTAATGTGGTTTAAGAAACCCTAAGTCTAAAGGAAAGAGAAGGCAGTCTACCTAATGTTGTCATGCATGGATTGTTATCCTAATGTCTCTCCTACCTCCGACTTAATCGAAAATTAAGTGGAGCTAGGAATCCTACGGGATCATGTCATCAGACAAGTAAACACAGGATAAATCAATCACAAAATGAACAAAACGCAACGAAAGAGTAAACAGTGTCAGTCAACAATAACGTCACACAATCAAAGGGAGAGAAAGGGGAGCTTTAGCCAAGGGGTCATATCAACCGAGGCAAACAGGCTAGCTATAGGAAATAAGAGTGCTCGCCCAATGGTACCAAGAACCATGGAGAGCAGAGTAAGAAAGGGGAAGATGTGAGTCAGATCACATAAGCATCAACATCGATCAATGCGAGCTATAGACAAGGCGTGGGGGTTTGATTACTAAACTCTTCTTCCACTGACCGACTCAATAACAGGAGTAGGTGATGTTCAAAGCTTCAATCATGTAATGAGAGCTAAGAACGACTCAACTAGAATAACGGGGGTTGATTGCGAACCCTACCTTCCGTCAATTGCCTCCTTGGAGGTCTTACCAGGGGAAATGGGAATGGGATGCCTCATAGAGGTCTTCAGGCACAATATTAAACAATCACAAACAGAGCCTCCTTTGAGGACTTCCATCATTGCCGGCCAAGTGGCACGGACTCCCAATCCTACTTCTCATGGCATAAAAAGGAAAAACGCGGAATTAGTAAAAGAGAAGAGAAGTAATACCGAACGGATATCAATCCGTAGCAACGCAAGCAAACTATAAGCAAACCAACAAGCTTCTAGTAACCTAGCATAAATGGACAAAGGTGTTAGAAAATGGAATGGATCCGTGAAAGGCATGGAACCAAATGCTCTTCAAAAAAACAATAAAACAAGGCCAAAAGCCATAAACAGCAACAACAACAGCGCCCCAACACCTGCATAGTTGTAAAAACTAGCAACAAGTAAAAACAGTCTATAACAGCTACTATTTCCAGAACATAATGGGTGTATATGCTGCCAGCCAGGATATCAACAATTTTACAGCACCCTTTGTGCACAGCAGCTGTGTATACTACAACAACTTCTATGTTTAATGTGAAGCACTACAAAATAAACTCAAATATTAGTCAAAGTTCAAATGGAAATAACCAAAGTGAGCAACTAAGATCAAAAGGAAATGTCAATAAGAAGTGATTGAAATCAATATTAAAATGCAAACAACCATTAGTCAAAACCTATGCAAAACATATTAAAGGCTATTAACAAAGTTAACTAAATGAAACTATTAAAAAAATAGTCAATATTAGCATTAAAATCTAAGTATAGTCAATGTTAAAACAAAATCAAATCAAACTATGTCAATGTCCATTAGTTCAAAGTCACTTCTAATGAACAATTAATAGACAATTAGTGACCGATTAAGCCAAAAACAAATAGTGCGATTAAGCAAAAATGATTATCAAGCCATTAAACTAAAAACAATTATCAAGCAATCAAGCTAAAACGATTAGTGAACCATTAAGCTAAACAATTAGTGCACTTAAGCAAAAAATCAATTAATGAACAATTAGGCTAAAAAATAATTAATGAGCAATTAAGATAGAACAGTTGCGGAGCAATTAAGCAAAAAATTAATCAAGGAAATGATTAAAAAGAAATCACTTAATGAACGATTAGCCCAAAGTCAATTAATCAAAGACCACTATCACCATCTAAATCTAATTATCAAAATATTAACCACCAAAGTTAATTGTTAATTTCCTAACATCTCTAATTCCAATTCTAAAATCAAACCAAGATTATCTAATCTAAAAACAATTAATCAACGACTCGATTAACAAAGCCATTAAGCCAAAAATCAAATCAATTAATGAACGATTAAGTAAAAAAAAAATTAATCGAAATCAAATAGCCCAAAACTCAATCAGTAAAATCATTATCAAAATTCTATAACTAATTAGTCAAAGTTACAACTAATTAGAAAAAAACATGAAATTCTAAAATGACCAAAAGAAATTAATTAAAAACCTTACCAGAGGGGGTGCCTTCAGCGGAAATGAGGCGTGGATGGCATTTCTATGGAGGTTTTGGGCCGTTTAGGGTGCGAGGAGGAAAACCACACGGGCTTGAAGCCCGATCCACCTGGACATGAATGGCTTTTCAAAAGAGAACCTAGCGATTATTCAACACACAAACCTCACTCTCTTTCGTTCTTGCTTGCGTCGCCGTCTTCCTTTCTTCTTCTTACTCACAAATCGCGCCGTCAATGGCTTTGTCTTCACTCCCTCAGGATTCGCAAATAGCTTCGCCGGGAAACTTCCTCCCCCCTCGCAAAAACCGTCGCCAGATGCTTCACACCGCCACCTTCGTCTCATTCTCACACTCTCAACACTCAAACAGCCGCGACGTATTCACCTCCGCCGCCTTAAACAAACCTTTTGTGAGCGATGAAGGACCTTGAAATCCTTTCGCCGGTAAGCGTTTCGATCTTCGTCTCGAATTCTTCTTCCACTCTTTCGAAATCGCTCCGTATGTGTGTTCTTGTGTTGATGATTTTGGAATATTGTTGAATCCATTGCAGGGAGAGTTATTTGATGAAGATGATTTGTGTAAAGTGAGGATTGATGAACCTTCAACGTAGAAGATGGCACCGAATTCTGTAGATTGTTGAAGATGGTGAACAATCACGAAGACGATCTCCGCTCAGATAAACTTAGTTTGCAAATCCTTCTCTTTTTCCCGTTGCAAATCAGAATTCTTCCCCTTGTACGCTACGTTTCAATTTGTTGTTGAATTGCCGTTCAGAATTGCTTTGAATTCTTGATGATTGATCTGTTGTTACAGGTTGTGATTTCTGCAAGCTGAAGATTGTTGTAGAATTCTGAATGAATATTGAAGATGATGCTGAGGTTGTTCTTGATCTGCAGGTTGAGGTGAATTGTAGGGAATTCAGGATTGATGATGATGAAGAGGAATTGAAGTTCGAAGAATTCGAGAGGGAGAAAGCGTTTGTTCATTCAGAAGTTTGCAGTTATGTCCAGTTATGAGATGGTTAGGAATTCTGATAGGAGAATAGGTTAGTTAGAGATTTTCGGTTTTCTGTTAGAGTGTATTGGTGAAGATGGAGGATGGTGATTGGTATGAAGACGGTTTTTTTGGAGCTGGTGGAAGACGATGAGAATTAGATGAAGGTGATGACCAGGGTGAAGATTGGTGATCGAAAAGTGGAGAAGCTCTGTTAGATCCCCCAAAACTGTTATTCTGTTAGCCGTCCCTTTCACCGGTTTTTTCTGTTATAAATTCAGTTAGAAGTTTGAAGTTGTTAGAGAATCGGTTCCGTGGTTAGTTGTGAAATGTTTTTTTTTTTCTGTAATGTGAAATTGGTTAGTCCTTAGGGAATTGTTAGAAGTAATTCTGATAGAATCTTGTAAAAATGCTGGTATGAAATAAATTGTGCAGTGTAAAAATCAGTCGGAAGGCTATTGTATTATTCTTCTTTTGAATGTACTTTTCTCTCTTTGTTGTTACAAAATTTCTTTTGCATTTGTTTATCAATTTCTGTGGGTAAGTTCTTTACAGCTAAGAACTTTATTGCTCTAAACTGCACACGTGCGTGATCCACACGAAGTGCAAGGGCATTTAGAATATCCTTGGAGGCTATTCTACATTGTAGTAGAATGCTTTGTAATACACCTCAACATTAGCAACTTTGACATATATGATCCTGTGCTTCAAGTGAATGGCTCACGATGGTAGTTGTAGCATTATCACACTCATCACAAAAAGGTTAATTCTTTCCAATGCTACTGTCCAAGCTTTTTGGCTTCAAATTGTGTTTGTATGTTAACTTGAATATGGATATGTGGACCTTGGGTGATTATTGTAATGAACTTGAACATGGGCTAAAAAAAATTTAAAAGATGGATGTAGTATATAATTTGGATATGGAGAAGTTTGGATGTTGGGTATAGAAAATGGTTGTTTGTAAATTGGATGGGAATGGATTTGAATTTTAAAATGAGCATCAAAATGGTTTTACACAAATGAGTTTGGAATGGATTTAAACTCTAAACAAAACGGACATGACCACAAATTTGAACGATCATAATGGTTTGTAAAATGGACTTTGACATTGGCTTTAAAACGGGTGAAAATGCGACACAGTACTTGCCTTGATGACTTGGGCTCAAAACAATCCATATGACCACTTCCTACAACGTTGACGAATCCAAACCCAAATTTTCTCCTTCAAGAACCATGTCTTTAATGCAATCCCCTGACCTATTCCCAATTTCCATGGCAATCAACAGATATCTCAATGATCTTCAGTTGATGAAATGTTCCCGTACTCAACCGAGAAGAAGAACCCTAATCCTCGTTGGTGTACACTCTGAATGGGGAAATGTTTTGCGCAGGGAAGGGATAAAAACCCTGGTTCACCAATGACCCGGACCCATGGCTTTTGGTGGATCTTCTGAATAGAGCAACCTTGGAGCTTGACGAACCTCTGAATGAGAAGATATTCCTGATAATATGAATTCACCCTTGAATGTAGATGAGAACCTCACAACAATAGAGAAACCCGAACCTGCACATGAAACCTTGATTCCACGCCTCAGAAGACCAATGCAAATGAATGAATGAGTTATGCCTAATGATGCAAATGAAAAGGAAACATAAACCAATCATTGAGAAAAATAAGAGGGCAAATTTTGGGGTATTACATTGTGAGACCACCTTATTCTTCCTTTTGGGGTTTTCTCGGTGTTTCCCCTTCTTTTTGGGATAAATAAAGTTCGATGATGACTCTGTGTTTTTTTGCGTAGCGACACATGGCAACATGGAATGAACTTGACAATGAAGAGCATTCTGACAAAGATGAGGAACAAACCAATTTAGCCATGATGGCTATTACATCCTCAGATACAGAAACTGATTCAAACTCTAGCTCAAAGTTTGAAGAAGATGAGGTATTCTCTAAATTATCTCATGCTAATTTAATTACTCTTGCTCAAGACCTTATGGGTCGTTGTCAAGACAGAGCCAGAAATATGAAAATCTTGAAAAAGCAATATGATATATTGAAAGATGAAATAAAATCTTCTCAAAATAAAAAATGAGCTTTAGAAAGAGATTATATTGCTCTAGTAAATATTCTCAGAGGATGTCGTTTTTGTTACCCTAAAAAACCTTTTAAGCTAAGGTCTGAAACCTTGATTAAACCAATAAAACCTTCTTCTTCAAGCTCTGCTAAAAAAGGGCTAGATTTCTATTTTGTACCTGCTGCTGGCAAAGCAAAGGTTTTGAACCAGTCAAAACCTAAAATTGTAGAGTCAAAGGTTTTGAAGAAATTAGAATCTGAGACTTCAAAGTTAAAGATTATGAAGAAACCAGAACCAAAAACTCTAAATTCAAAGGTTCTAAAGAAACTAGAACCTAAGACAGTAGAATTTAAGGTTCTGAAATGTTTAAAACCAAAGACTGAGATTTATTCAAGACAATAAAATTGAAAAAAAAAAGTCTTAAATGATCTTAAACCATACTCTATGAAAGCTAAGGTACAAAATAAGAAGAAGCATGTCAAAATTAATTCCAAAGGACCCACAAGACTATGAGTACCTAAATTCGAAATTGTTTTTTCAACAAATATGCTTCAAGGGAGTAGAAAATAAGCAATATTGGTAGTTTGACTGTAGCTGCTCATAACATATGACAGGAGAAATTCATATGTTCCAAACCCTAACACTGAAAGAGGGAGGTACTGTGGGATTTGGAGGAAACCAAAAAGGAAAGATCATTAGTACGTGTACTATTGGTAATTTCTCTATCTCTATTAATAATGTTTGGTTAGTAGATGGACTAAAATATAACCTACTGAGTATTAGTCAATTTTGTAACAGTGGTTATGACGTAATGTTTAATTAGAACAACTGTATAGTCAGGAATGAGTCTGACAAGTCCATAATGTTCAAAGGTAGGAGAAAAGGCAATGTTTATAAAATTAACTTCTCTGAATTGGCTTATTAGAAGGTACTTTGCCTTCTATCAGTGAGTAATGAAAAGTGGCTCTGGCACAAAAGGTTAGGTCATGCTAACTAGATATTAATCTATAAACTTAGCAAGTTAAAACTTGTTAAAGGGTTTCCAGAACTTAATTATCACTCATATGCTCTTTGTGGAGCATGCCAAGTAGGACAGATTAATTAAAACTCTTTTAAATCAAAGGACATTCTCTCTACCTCCAAACTCTTATAACTGCTTCACATTGATTTATTTGGTCCATTTGGTATTGCATCAATCAATGGGAAGAAATAAGGACTAGTCATAGTTGATGACTATAGTAGATGGATTTTGGTTAAATTCCTCACAGGATAAAATTCACTCAACTCTTAAGTGTTTAGATTATTGTTTACACTCAAAACACATAATGAAAATTAGTATTACCATAAGCTTGAAAAGACTTTAGCATCCACAATAGAAATACATGCACACAAATATCAAAAAGACTTTTATTCGGGTTGTAACTTGGTTAAGGTAAGGGTGAGAAAGATCCTAAGGGGTACTAGGCAAAAATTCGAAGGGTCAAAAGAAAATTGAAAGAAATTGTGGGATTTGAACTACAAAAGATTTCATCCACTTCCAAACAACAACTTTACCGCTATTTCTCTTCTCTTTTCTCTTTTTTTTTTTTATTCTTTTTTTTTCCAGAAGGAATATGTATTGTCATCCTTCTTTTCTATTTCCATTTTTTTTCTTTTTCTATTTTTTTTATTTTCTTTCCTTTCTATTTTTTTCTTTTATGCCAACTTTGAAACATCAAATCTATGTTAATTCAACCCCACATAACTCCAAACAAGACTTTTTCAACCCTTTGAATAGGGTGATAACATTGTTTTTCACTTTTCGGCTTGTAATGAGTTTTAAATAATTAATGGGATAAATAGACTCAAGGGGTTTTCAAATAAGGGATGATATATTCAGGGTTGGATTTTTGGCTAACAGGATAAAAAATAAATCAAACAAAAACAACTTGGCTTCATCATATTAATGTGCACAAGTAAACAAAAAGCTTCTGTTGGTTCTTGTATTGGCTGGAATTTTGGTAAAACGAAGTTGAACAATGTTGATGTCATATGTCTGATGTCTTAACATTGGTTCCTAACATTAGTTGTTGCAGGGTTGAAGTTTTATATGCTGATGTTAAACTTGATGTCTTGACATCAGTTATCAGAACATCAGAACATCAGGTTGTGATGTTTGAGGGCTGCGCGTGTTAGTTTGTTTTGCTGATGATCTGTTAGAGAGATTGTGTGCGAAAATCTTGGAGAAGATATTTTCAGTTGCAATCAGATTTGGAGCAGATCCTGTTGCTGTGTTTAGGGCTGATTGATATGATTAGATTTAAAAAGATTTGAAGATCAAATCTGTTTTGAAAACAAATCAAATCAGATATTTGGAAGAGGTCCAAGACCAAGTCAGAATTCTATTTAAAGCAGCCTCAACCCTTGTTGAAGATCATCGAAGACAAAAAGCTAAAGACTGAGAGTCATTTTGTGTTTTCGTGTGTGTTTTGTATACCTTTCATGGTTGAATAGGTGTTACTATTTTGGGTTGTAAGTGTGTTCACTCTAGAGCTTTTAAGCAAGAGTGTGTTGTTCTTGATCAAAGCTGTTAAGCAGGATCAAGGTGGGTTTTAAAGTGTAATCTTTGAATTGTATCACTGAGGTGATTTAGGGAGTGAGTGGTTTCTCATATCTAAGTGGTTTCTTAGGTAGAAGTGTCATTGGGTAGTGATTAAGATTAGTAGATGTCAACTAGAATTGTTGAGTATGTAATTTAATACTACTAATAGTGAATTTCCTCCCTGGCTTGGTAGCCCCCAGACGTAGGTAGTTAGACCGAACTGGGTGAACAATTCATTATGTTGATTTACAGTTGTTATTGCCTTGTTCATATAGCAGATTGTGTTGTTGTGACATCACACTTAACATCACACATCTGCTACTAGAATTTCAATAGGTATCAGAGCAGGCATCCTGCTCTGCATCTGGGTGAGATATAGGGCTGATACTTTCTGGTGCAATGGACAAGGAGAGTGGTGGATTTGTGAATAGATCCCCTATTCTAGATGGCTCTAATTATGACTATTGGAAACCACGGATGGTTACCTTCTTGAAGTCATTAGACAGCAGGGCTTAGAAGGCTGTCTTAAAAGAATGGAAATCACATGTTATTGTTGAAAAGGATGGTACAACAAAGCTGAAACCTGAGGTAGATTGGACCAAGGAAGAAGATGAGCTTGCACTTGGAAATTCAAAAGCCTTGAATGCCATCTTTAATGGTATTGACAAGAACATCTTTAGGTTAGTCAACACTTGTGAAGTAGCTAAGGAAGCTTGGGATGTCTTGAAAACTACTCATGAAGGAACTTCCAAGGTCAAGATGTCAAAACTTCAACTATTGACTACTAAGTTTGAAAATCTGAAGATGAAGGAGGATGAAACCATTCATGATTTTCACATGAATATTCTTGAGCTGTCCAATGCTTCTAGTGCTTTAGGAGTAAGAATGACTGAAGAGAAGCTGGTAAGGAAGATTCTCAGATCCCTTCCCAAGAGATATAAAATGAAGGTGACTGCTATTGAAGAAGCTCAAGACATCAGCAAGATGAGGGTTGATGAGTTGATTGGTTCTCTTCAAACTTTTGAGTTGGGATTGAATGAGGAGCCTGAAAAGAAGACCAAAAGCATAGCTTTGGTGTCTAATATTGAAGATGGTAAGAAGGAGTGTAATTTTGAAACTCAGGAGGAACTGTCAAATGCTGTTGTGATGCTTGGGAGACAGTTTAATAAGGTGTTAAAGAGAATGGACAGAAACTATATACCTAATGTTAAGAACATCACATCTGACAACAACAGGTCTAGTGATTAAGTGAAGAAAACAAGAGATGAAGAAAAGTCCAATCATGACAAAGGAGTTCAATGCTATGAGTGTGAAGGTTATGGTCATGTCAAGAAAGAATGTCCCACATATCTCAAAAAGCAGAAAAAGGGGTTATCTGTTTCCTGGTCTGATACAGATAGTGAAAGTGAAGAAGAGAATGCCAAGCATGTTAAGGCATTGACTGTAATATGTGCCTCTGATGAAGAATCTAGTGATGGTGAGTTGACCTTTGAAGAGCTGGCATCTTCTTATCAAGAGCTGTGTCTGAAAAGTGTAGAGGTCTGTCAAGAAGGGGAGAAGCAGAAGAATATTATAATACAGCTTGAGACTGATAAAGCTGAACTTGAGAATGAAGTTTTGTTGTTAAAATCCCAGCTTGATCAAATTTCAAAATCCATTAGAATGTTAAATAGTGGAACTGACACTCTGGATAAAATACTTGAAGCTGGAAAAGGGGCAAGTGATAAGACTGGTCTAGGATATGAGGGTGAGAAGAAGATATTTGCAGAGGCTAGTTTTTCTGGGGTTAAACAGAACATTCCTCATCATCATGAAAAATGACATGTTTCTGAAATTAAGAAGGTTGTTCCTCATCTTGTGCCACAAAATAATAGGAAGGGTTATGGTCTTGTACCTAAGAAGTTTGTGCCTCAACCTCAAGGAAAGCCTCAGGTTTATGGAGCTAGGCAGTATATACCTCTTCAATACCATAGGAGTATGCAGGCTTCTAGTTTCAAACATAACATGTTCCATCAGATGTCTCAACATCAAGGGAAAATGTATAGTTTTGGACCTAATAATGTTGTGCCTCATTTTTATGGCAGAAGAAAGCCTCATCATCATGGTAGAAGACAACTTAATCATTACAAAAGACAGACTCATCATTACAGAAGACAGCCTAATTATGGGAGAAGACAACATCAATATTTTGACAGATGGCAGCCTCAGCAGTATGACAGAAATCATCATCAAGGTGGCAGACATTTCAATCACTTCAGAGAAGAGATTCAACGAGTGAGATGTTACTATTGTGGAAGATTTGGCCATATACAATCTTCTTGCTTTAAACTGCATGGTTATCCCAAATCTGTTCCTCAACCTAGACAGAAGCAGAACAGGCCTCAGGCTGTTAAACAATGGGTTCCTAAAGCTGCTGTCACATGTCTATTAGCTCACTCATTTGTTAGAACCCCAGCTATGGATGGTTGGTATTTTGACAGTGGTTGCTCAAAGCATATGACAGGTTTCAAGAATCATTTGGTGGATATCAGGACTTACTCCACAAATGATGTAACTTTTGGTAATGGAGAAAAAGGGGAAGTTAAAGGAATTGGAAAATTGAATTGTGAGGCTGGACCTAATCTTGAAAATGTACTTCTTGTCAAAGGATTGACTGCTAATTTGATTAGCATCAGTCAGTTATGTGATGAAGGATTCAAGGTTAGCTACACTAAAGATGAATGTTTAGTGACTAATGAGAAGAGTGAAGTCATTATGAGGGGAGTTAGATGCATAGATAACTGTTATTTATGGGTTCCTCAAGAGTCCAGCTCATCATGTAATGTCAAGGATGATGTTATGACATCTGACTATGACATTAGAAGGATCACCAAACAACCTAGTGTTATGCAACTATTCAGAGGAAATCTTGAAGAAACTAAGGTCTTAGAGGTTGATCATTCAGATATGAAGTGTAATGACAATTTCCCTAAAGATATGTGTGCTAAAATTAGTGAAGTCTTAAGTAGAAAATTGGGCATGTGGAAAAGTCAACTGAAGTTAGTGACTTATGGTGTGAATTTATTAAAATTCAAAAATTTAAAAGGAATTGATTTTGATGAAACCTTTGCTCCTGTGGCAAGACTGGAATCTATCCGATTACTCTTAGGTGTGGCTTGTAATCTTAAATTCAAGCTTTTTCAGATGGATGTTAAGAGTGCCTTTTTGAATGGGTACTTAAATGAAGAGGTTTATGTAGATCAACCAAAAGGATTTATTGATCCAACATTTCCTAATCATGTTTACAAACTTAGGAAAGCTCTCTATGGTTTGAAGCAAGCACCAAGAGCTTGGTATGACAGGCTTACTGAATTTTTGGCTGTGAATGGTTACAGGAAAGGAGGGATTGACAAGACTTTGTTTGTCAAAGATGAAGGAGGAAAACTGATGATAGCTCAAATATATGTTGATGACATAGTATTTGGTGGGATGTCAGATGCAATGGTTAAACATTTTGTGAAACAGATGCAGTCTGAGTTTGAAATGAGTCTTGTTGGAGAGCTCAGCTATTTTCTAGGTCTACAAGTTAGACAAATGGAAGACTCCATATTCATCTCTCAGAGCAAGTATGCTAAGAACATTATTAAGAAGTTTGGTCTGGAAAATGCTAATCACAAGAGGACACCTGCTCTTACTCACTTAAAGTTGTCCAAGGATGAACATGGTGTGAGTGTCGATCATAGTCTATATAGAAGCATGATTGGTAGTCTATTGTATCTCACAGCTAGTAGACCTAATATTTCTTTTGCTATTGGAGTATGTGCCAAATATCAATCTGAGCCTAAAGTTAGTCACTTGAATCAAGTGAAGAGGATTTTGAAATATGTGAATGGGACTAGTGACTATGGTATGCTTTACAGTCATGGATCAGGCACTGAGTTATGTGGTTTTTGTGATGCTGATTGGGAAGGGAGTGCTGATGATAGAAAAAGTACTTCAGGAGGTTGCTTCTTCTTAGGGAATAATCTGATATCTTGGTTTAGTAAAAAGCAGAACTGTGTGTCTCTTTCTACTGCTGAAGCTGAGTACATAGCAGCAGGGAGTAGTTGTTCTCAACTAGTTTGGATGAAGCAGATGTTAACAGAATACAATGTCAAGCAAGATGTCATGACATTGTACTGTGATAATCTGAGTACTATCAATATATCTAAGAACCCTATTCAACATAGCAGAACTAAGCATATTGATATAAGTCATCATTTTATAAGAGATTTGGTTGAAGACAAAGTAGTTGCTCTGGAACATGTTGCTACTGAAAAGCAGTTAGCAGATATTTTTACCAAGACCTTAGATGCAAATCAATTTGAAAAATTAAGAAGCAAATTAGGAATTTGCATATATGAGGATTAAATGTGCTGGGAAGTGTCTTATGCAGTTGTGAACTTTATTGCATATGTTTAGTTTAAAGGAAATAGAATTTTATTCAACTGCTGAAAGCATACAAGAGTAGATTTTAATACATCAAAAGCAACAAACAAAGGGTCTAAAGATTATCCCAACCCCCAGAATCAAGAAAAGTTTTCCAATCTTCATCCCATTCATCATCAGAAGCTTGAAGTTAAACTGGAGGTTTTTTGTTAGTTTTCATCCTTGTCTCTGAGGTCCTGCCTGTTCTTGATGCTCCTGAAGAAGTCCCAGCTGCTGTCATTGTTTTGTTCTTATTCTTCAGTGGATCTGGTTTCTTGACCTCCTGCATGTGTTTCTTCCCTGCATCTTTGTTAGACTGGCTCATACCTGTTTGTTGTCTGGTGCTATTAGAAGGAAGAAGGCTTGGATTTTATAGTGCTATAAGAATCCATTATTTGTATCGCCTGACCAGTCAAAGTTTTTGGAATTTGTGTTCCTTGGGAAGCTTGTTATTTGACCATGTCTTAATGGCTGTCATATCTTTGTGTTTGATGTAGAAGTTGTCCAATTATGGCAAAAAAGGGGGATAGTTAGCCTATGTGTTGCCTAGTTGTCTGATGTGGTTCTTGTTTTGAGGGGGAGTTTAGCTTGCTGCTGGTTATGTTTTGGAATGTTAGGAGTATGGAGTTTTTCTGCTGCAGGTATCTCTGATGTTGGCATAGATTATTTTAGCCAAAATTAGCCAAAGGGGGAGATTGTTGGTTCTTGTATTGGCTGGAATTTTGGTAAAACAAAGTTGAACAATGTTGATGTCATATGTATGATGTCTTAACATTGGTTCCTAACATTAGTTATTGCAGGGTTGAAGTTTTATATGCTGATGTTAAACTTGATGTCTTGACATCAGTTATCAGAACATCAGAACATCAGGTTGTGATGTTTTAGGGCTGCGCGTGTTAGTTTGTTTTGCTGATGATCTGTTAGAGAGATTGTGTGCGAAAATCTTGGAGAAGATATTTTCAGTTGCAATCAGATTTAGAGCAGATCCTGTTGCTGTGTTTAGGGCTGATTGATATGATTAGATTTAAAAAGATTTGAAGATCAAATCTGTTTTGAAAACAAATCAAATCAGATATTTGGAAGAGGTCCAAGCCCAAGTCAGAATTCTATTTAAAGCAGCCTCAACCCTTGTTGAAGATCATCGAAGACAAAGAGCTAAAGACTGAGAGTCATTTTGTGTTTTCGTGTGTGTTTTGTAAACCTTTCATGGTTGAATAGGTGTTACTATTTTGGGTTGTAAGTGTGTTCACTCTAGAGCTTTTAAGCAAGAGTGTGTTGTTCTTGATCAAAGCTGTTAAGCAGGATCAAGGTGGGTTTTAAAGTGTAATCTTTGAATTGTATCACTGAGGTGATTTAGGGAGTGAGTTGTTTCTCATATCTAAGTGGTTTCTTAGGTAGAAGTGTCATTGGGTAGTGATTAAGATTAGTAGATGTCAACTGGAATTGTTGAGTCTGTAATTTAATACTACTAATAGTGAATTTCCTCCCTGGCTTGGTAGCCCCCAGACGTAGGTAGTTAGACCGAACTGGGTGAACAATTTATTGTGTTGATTTACTGTTGTTATTGCCTTGTTCATATAGCAGATTGTGTTGTTGTGACATCACACTTAACATCACACATCTGATACCAGAATTTCAGCTTCAATAAGAGTCAATTCAAGTTCTAACATACATGAGTGAAACACACAAGAAAGAAAAATATGGGTTTTTGTATGATATTCATTCAAATGCTCAAATCTCACAAAGGTTAATGATCTACCACAAATGATGCACAATTCAGATAGAAAATAACGAATCTACAATTTTTTTGGATTTTTATGAAAATATGGAAATAGAAAATAATTCAAATAAAATAGAAAAAAGCGGAATTTTCAATTTTTAGGGTCAAACTCAATTAAAAGTTTCTTTTAAGAGATTACTATTTGTTGAATTATTTCTGAATTTATGGAAAAAATTCGGAGCAATTCGAAATAATAGCTTACATACCACTAACTGCAACCCTGAAAAGCAACAAACAAAAATAAAAAACATAAACACAAAAATTGCTAACAAGACTCTAAACTAGGATTCTAAATTTGGCTAAAATCAATAGAGAGTCCCTGGCAACGGTGCCCAATTTGATCCGTTGTCGCACACGGGTCAAAAACGAGTAACTAAAAACTGTAGTTAGGGAAGCGACACTCGAATGTCGTATCACAAGGACTCTTGTGTTTAATTTTACCAACTGAAAACAATGGGGGTTTTAAGGTTTAGGTTTCAAATAATATAACAGTAAAAAGGATTTGATTACGAATAAGCTAAAACGATTATTCCTACTGATTTGGGTTCCGACTTATCACTGGCTATTGTAACTCCAATCCCTTAAGCGGCATCGATTCTATTCGATTATGAAATCAATTAGACAAGTGCTATCAAAATCACGTGAATTATGTTCTTGTTACCACATTAAGCATAACAGTTTAAAGATTAGATGAAGCTAACGAATAAGCTAAGTTAACGTGCGATTAAAATAAGGAACATGCATACAATCAAATTTAATAAAGTTGATCCTATGAGTAGAAATCAAATTAAACAAACTAAAGCAATCGAATTAAGCAAACAAATTCATAGGCGAAATTGAACAGAAATCGAAATTGAATTGGAATTAAAATAACCTCAAAGCGGTGGACCCCTAATCAATAGAATTTGCCTCAAAGATTATTTCTCCATAAAAATTACAAAGCAAAGCAAGAATCGTGAACAGTAATTCCGGTTCATGAACAATATCCCTCTACCTATTATTAAAGGAAACAAGGCATTAGGGTTCTAATCCTAATCGGGTCGGAAAACAAAAAACCGGTCCAAAACTAATTATTTTATTTAAGCATGAAACTAAAATGATTTATTCGAGTCTTCTGCACTCTGAATCTGCTTCTGACTTCAACATTTTTAGTTTATCCTCTCAGCTTTTCAACACCTATTAGAACTCATCAATCCAATTCTCATAGCCCAAGTTATGATCTGCAAAGCGAGAGAGTGTAAATAGTTGTTTATTTAGAAAATACCATACGAAATTAAAATAAATGTAACAATAAACTAAGCTAAAGAAACACACTAAAATAGTAGAAATAACAAAAGACACTCTAGAATTGTTGCAACATAATAGAGAAAAAATATGCATGAAAATGCACTGATCATGAATCATATGATGTGTTTAGTATCTTCTGCAATCAAGTACAAACTAAAAGAGAATAAAAAATTTTAAAAGTCAGAAGTGGTTGATCAGTGCATTTTAATGCACATTCTCTTATGTTTGTACTTAGGAATTTCCTTAGTTTGTTGTGTTTATTTTACTATTTTATTGTGTTTTTAGAATTAAGTCTTCGTTTGCCGTTCATCTATTTTCGCAGCTTATTTTTAGCTTTAGCGGTTATTTGATACATGTCCACTGTTCGGATCATAATTAGAGCTACGGGAATCGGATTTATGCGTTCTAATAGGCGTTGGAAATCTGAGAAAAAGAGATACAACTTTCATGTTGTAGGAAGAAGCTGGTTCGGAGTGTAGCAGGCTCGAATAATTCGTTGAAGTCAGGACTCGAATTCTGCCTTTAGGAATATTTAGTTTTGGGCCAGGTTTTTTATGTTTTTCGACCTAGTTGGGTTAAAACTGGATTTTGTGATGTTTTCCTATACCTAGCAGCCGCCCACTGTTCATCTTTACCTTCTTTTGACGATTTTATTTTGCTTTTGTACGATTGAATGGAGAACTAATCCCAAGGATTAATCTACTGTAATCGGTTTCTGCCGATACTTTGAGGTTCTTTTAATTTCCAATAAACTCTATTTCCTTTCAATCCCTCCCTGTGATATCTTGTTTTCTTAATTCGATTTATCTTAGGGTTGATTGATTTATTTTGATGATTGCATGTTCTTATAATTTAATCGCGTTTGCTTAATCCACGTATGTTTCTCGTGTTTGCTTAATTTACGGTTGCTATATCTCATCAGTTTGCTTAATTTGGTAAACAGGAACATAATTCATTTGATTTTGATAAGCTCTTGTCTAATTGATCTCATAATTGAATAGGATCGAAGCCGCTTAGGGATTGGTGTTATAATAGTCGAGGATAAGTCGAAACTCGGATCAGTAGGAATAGTCGTTTTACCTTAATTGATAATCACTTATTTTAATCACTTTTTCTCTTGTTTTATAAATCAAAACTTAAAATCCCCCATAAACCTTTTCTTTAATTGGTTGAAATAATACAAGTATCCTTGCGATACGACATCCGAGTGTCGCTTCCCTTTATTACTTTTTCAAAATAACTCGTTTTTGATCCGTGCGCGACAACGGATCAATGGTCATGGAGGAGAATTTGAAAATGAGCCATTTGAAATATTTTGTGAAAAAACATGAAATTATACATGACTTATCTTTTCCTAGAATTCCACTGTAAAATGGAGTCGTAGAGAGAAAGAACAAATATTTACAAGAAATTGCTAGAACTATGATCCATGAAAATAATTTACCAAAGTACTTGTGGGTAGAAGCTGTAAACACAACATGTTACGTTCAGAATAGAATATATATTACCTATTTTGAACAAAACTTTATATGAGCTTTTTAAAGGGAGAGAGCCAGGTATTTCTTATTTTTCATCAGTTTGGATGTACATGTTACGTCTTGAACAATAAAGTTTATCTAAAGAAATTTGATGCCAAAGCTCAAAAGGGTATCTTCTTATGATACTTTGAACGCTCAAAGACATACAAGATGTATAACTCTGAAACCAAAATGGCTGAAGAGTCAATACACATCAATTTTGATGACAAAGAGCCTGACAATAAAATGTCAGAGCTAGTTGAAAGTTTTTCTGATTTTCATGTATCTGAAGACACTTCAGAAGCTAGTGGTTCATAAGCTACCAAACCTTCATAAGCTGAATGTTTAGAAGCTAGATGTCCATAAGCTGGTGGTGTAGAAGCTAATCCATCTTCTGAAGCTCATCCAGAGGAAGCAAGTTCTGAAGAAGATCATGATGGCTCACAAGAAGCAACTCAATCCATAAAGACTTTCAAGTACAAGTCTTCACATCCAAAAAAGAAAATCATTGAAAACAAAGATAGTCCTCTAAAGACATGATTTGCATTCAGAGAAGATCACTCAATGATAGGACTTGTCTCCATGATTGAACCTACTTCTTTTGATGAAGCATTATCTGATGATGGTTAAATTTGGCCAATGCAAAAAGAGGTGAACTAGTTTGAAAGGAATGATGTTTGAGATCTAGTACCCAAACCTCATCATAAAAACATCATTGAAACAAAATGGATATTCAGAAACAAGCTTAATGAGCAGGGAGAAGTGGTAAGAAATAAAACTAGACTTATAAATCAAGGTTATAGTCAGTAAGAATGTATAGATTTCTTAATTTAATTATTAAATATTAATAAATTAAATATTATTTTTTAATTCAATTAAATATTAATCAAGTAAATCGTATTTATTTCAAATAAAATAGTAACCAATCATATGTAACATGGTTATTATATAAATTTCATATTTAATAATATTAATTTATTATATAATTTAGTAATATAAAACATATCATATATTATTATTTAATTAATATTATTAAATAATAAATAAATATTTTTATAAATAGTTATGTATTAAATATCATATATTAAAAGTGTAATAAATATTTTTAAAACAAAAGTGTAATCAAAATGTTTAAAGACTCTAGAATTTTATGGTTTTAAAACTTCTAAAAATTTATAGTCTAAATAAAGAACAAACAAAGAATAAATGCAAGTCACGTAGCATTTAATATAAATAATAATTTAATAAAAAAGCCAACAATGCAATCCATATTATTAAAAAAAATTAAAAAAACTATTACACTATTATTTTTTATGATTAAGTTTCTTGAATGACCAAAATAGAGGAATCTTCTTAAGACAGGGAGGAAATTCAAACTTTTTTTATAAGGGTCTTTCAAAAATCGTTCATATGACAAGGAGTAAAATGTGTATTAATCATTTTTTTTTAAATTCCATCTTTAATATAATTAATAAAAATATTTAGATAAAAATGTGAAGTAATTATTAATTACTATGTACTATGAGTGTAAAAAAATTTACATTGCCAATTTATCACTATCATCTATTTACATTACTTTTTTATTGTTAAAATAAAAGTCAAACCACTAATGATATATCATGTTTATGATTACTGAGAGTGTCAAATTTTGTAAGTGTATTTAAATTAAATTCAATGAATTTAACAAATTTACTTTTCAAGAACTTGTATCAAACACAAACACTAAATACGTGGAATTTTTTACACAAATAACTATGTTTCCCTATAATATTATCCAATATACCCACCTTCCCAACAAATTTTCCAAACTACCCAAGTTTCCAAAAAAAAAGAAAAAGTTCCCCCTGAAGGGAGGCGCCATTAGGAATGGCTCCCCTTTTAAAATCCAAAGAGGGGGCGCCAATAGGGGTGCAACCCCCTTTAGAATTTAGGAGGGGGCGCCAATAGGAATGGAGTCACCTCTTAAATTTTAAAGGGGGAGCCAAATGCATCGGAGTCACCTTATTTCGTGATAAAATATTTAATTTTTTATATTTCATATATTATATAATATTGTAATATTTATTTAAAATTTTATTTGAAATTTTTCTTGTATAAATAGATGTTATGACTTTCATATTCTTTCACACTTAAATTGTCATTGTTTCTTACAATTTTAGCAGATTCAATCATGTATCTTACAAGATATGGGCATGTCATTTTTTCAAGAACCAAGCCTCCGATAAGGATGCTATTTTGGAACATCCAAAGTTTAGAGCAACTACGAAAGAATTTGAATCGATGGTTGGAAAGAGGCATTCCAAATGGTGAAAAAATTAGAAGCATTGAAAGACTTGTTTCGTACTTCTCGATTGCAGATAGTAATATACAGCGTGAGTGGCTGCGAATTAAAGATGACAACGACGTTAGGTCTATGATGTTTGGAACTGATGATATTGTTTTAATTGTTGTTATATCTTAGTTTATGTTGTATTAATCTCTATATTTTTAATGGTTTGTATTGTTGCTTTAGAAGTATTCCAGTTTGTTTTCTTGTAACCGGAAGTTGTTATAAATATTAAATTCGAAGGTTACATCTTTTCTAATGACAAAAGTAAATCTATCTAGAACTTGTTTAAACATTAGGACAACGTTTCCTTGTATGCCCGGGAAGACGACATATTCCACACAATCTTTCCATTTTCTCAGTTGTATCCATTTCGGTTCTAATTCACGTGCTTTTGAGGCAGCCCTTTTTGTTTCTTCTCATGTTTTCATTGTGGTAAATTGTGTCCCCATGATAGGTTGGCCAATAGTTCTCACTAGCTACCACTGGAAAGTTATTATTGTAGATACCGAATAAGTTCACGACCTTGTAAACTTCTGATAGTTGCAAGAATAGATCCTGACGAACACTAGAACATGCCGCAATGACATGTGAACAAGGCATATGGAAGGTTTGAAACTTTCCACATTCGTACCAATTTTTGTGAACAAGGCATACGAACACTGTTTCATAGTATTGAATGTTAGGGGTTTAGGGTTGAAATCGTGTATTGTTTCGTCAGCTAGTTTCTATTATCAATGGATACTGAAGAGACAAGCTACCTAGGAGTGTATATTACTATAAAGCTACCACGACGACCAATACCAGCAACCGTTATGATATATTACTTTCATAGTGAAATTTCATAAAGAAGCGCCAGAGTTAAATTTACAATTAAAATTTTTAAATAAAAAACAAAATATATCACAACGGCAGAACTCAACAACCGTAGTCATAACCCTTTAAGTTTTTTATTTGAAAATAAATAAAAAATAAAAGGCGCGCCTTAACATTAAAGGAATAATATATATGAGGGAGCTGAGATTCGAACCCATGAAAGCTTGATGGTATCACCACGGTTGGCTCTTCAACCGTTGTTATATACAAATAATTTTTAATCAAAAAACAAAATAAAATGATAGCGCCTTAGTTTAGAGATGCACTACTACGAAAAACCCATTTAGCAACGGTTGGAAATGACATATAATGACGCGGGCGAAGGCGTTGTTATGTAGATTTTCGTTGTAAGTTACCTATTTCTACAACGGGCTAGAAACCGTTATTGAAAGGTAGGGCGCGAGCCATATATCACAACGGTTATGATAATAAACCGTTATGATACATACACTTAGGTTTTGGGTTCGAAACCCATCAGCAGTGAAATTATATAAATTACTTATAATATCAGTTACAATAGATAACCGTTGTTGTAAGTACCCTAAGTTTATTATATTAAATGTATATTGCTTGTTTTCTATACACCTCACTAAATAAATATACATGGATTCAATTTGATGAAGATGTCTATAATCTGCAAATTAAACTGTTCTTGAAAACCAACTTAAACAAACCAATGTTGTTTTCTGATTGCATTCGTCTCATCGTGCATTTCACGCTCTTTTACATATATTGTGGTTTATTGATCTGACTCCTTTGATATATCGCTATATTCGATTATAGTTAAATTTCCATAAGATCAACAAGACATTGGATAATCTGCCTCATCTTTAATTTAACTGTAATGGAAGATGGCGATGCATCTAAGGAGCCAGATCATTATACCATAATCTATATATAAAAGAACGTGAGATAAATGATGAGAGGCATGCAATCAGAAAACAACATTGGTTTGTTTAAGTTAGTTTTCAAATACAACTTAATTTGCAGATTATAAGTATCTATGTCAAACTAACTGAATGTATTTTAAGTGAGGTTAGTGAAACAAACAATCTACATAGAATATAATAAACTCAAACAACATTCTATACCAGATCCAGATATTATAAACTCATATAATACACTTGCTATTACCACCAGCAAACTTTAAGTGAGGGTTAGTTAAACAAACAATGTAAATAGAATATAATAAACTCAAACAACATTCAATACCAGATCCATAAATTATAAACTGATATAATACGCTTGCTTCCACCAGCATCATCACCCTGTATCATCCCCTTAACCTGAAAGGAAACAAAGCAAACTTCAAAAATGAGCATCCTCAGTTGAAAACAAACCCTAAAACCATAATCCAGTGAAGCGTAAAGAGAGGAACAGGAATAATGCACCTTTTAATGAAACTAATCGCGGAACAGGAATTAATTATGATCTTAAACTAGTTTGGGAAGCAATGAAAAAGAAATATAAGGAGGAAGAAGCTTACACAAAAGCTTCATACTTCTTATACTTCTTTTCATTGTTTCTAAAACTAGATAAAGTTTGCTTACACTGTTGTTTCTTCATTTACTAACATCTTGTTCGTGATGCTATGAAAAAAAAGTATAAGGTGGATGAAGTTTCCATCATAGCTTCATGCTTCTTATACATTTTTCCATAGCAACACAAACACTATGAAGTTTCCAAAGTATGGTCTTTGTTAAGGCAGTGAAAACGAATCTGAAAAAATGAGAACAATCAACAAAAACAACATGCAACAAACAAGATAATGGGAAATATCTAATAATAGATGGAAGAAGAAGAATACCTTAATGTATGATTCACGGCTAACAGTGAAAACGAAGAGAAAAAATGGGTTCTAGGGTTTCACTTTGAAGGCAACGGCGTTACTGTCAATTAAGTGAAAGTTATTTTGCTTATATATGGGTAAACTATTTCACAACCGTTAGCAATAACAACCGTATAGATAGGTATTTATTTATTATAAATATATCACGACGGTTAACTAGAATAACCATAGTGATAACCCTTTTTATGAATTTTAGGTATTTATTTATTATAAATATATCACAACGGTTGACCAGGAGAACCGTAGTGATAACCCTTTTATTTGTAAATTTTAAAATAAATAGAAAAGAAAAGGTGCGCCTTAACTTCTCACTTAATGCATCTGCAGTTTAAACATCAACAATGTAATTCACAATGGATCTGCAGTTTAAACATCAACAATGTAATTCAAACCCTAATTCAACTATTACATTTCATAATAAAGTAAACATTAAACATAAAGGAGACAAGAAAACATAACATCTTGATATTTCCAGAAAATATCTCTGATTTCAGTTTGTTCTTCAAATTGTTGTTCTTTTTCTTTAAATCCTCATACATAACCTTCAGATAGCCCACAACTTCCAACTCTGACTTCATAATGCTCTCATCGTCATTTCCATCTCTTTCTCCCACGTCTTCATCCCATATGAACAAATTACATGTTTCATTGCTCCTCCAAAATGGACATCTCCAAAAAAGCCTTCCTTTATTTTGTCCCTTCTTGCATTGATACGAAACCATACGACCATCACAACCACAAAAATTTCCAGATCGAGATTTTACACTGGAAGAAGACGTAGAAACACCTTTGGATGATTTTGTCTTCAAATGTGACATTGCAACACCTTAAAGTAGAACACTTTCTTGTTGTTGTTGTCTTCTTCCCGACAATGGTGACGGCGTTGGTGTTAGGGTTGTTTCGTCTTGTTTCTTTTTGGCTAAAATACAGTTTTGGTCCCCCTGTTTTTCAAAATTCACAGTTTTGGTCCCCCTGTTTTTTTTTTAACAGTTTTGGTCCCCCACCCCAATTTTGGCCCAAAAAAAGTGATGAACAGTAACCTGTCCGTACATGAACAGTACACGTCCGTACATGAACAGTGAGGGGTGGGGGACCAAAACTGTTAAAAAAAAAACAGGGGGACCAAAACTGTGAATTTTGAAAAACAGGGGGACCAAAACTGTATTTTAGCCTTTCTTTTTTCAATGGATAAATTGATATATACTTGGTGTTTAAAATACATAAAAAGAAGCTTCAGTTTGTAACAACGGTTTTAAGAAAAAGTCGTCGTGATATCCTTATTATTTTTTAGTTAAATACTAATAAAACTTAAAAAGGGAGCATTTACGTTAAAGGGATAAACTATTTGAGGGCGATGAGGTTCGAACCCATGATAGCTAGATTGTATCACCACGGTTTTCATAACAACCATTATTATACCCTTGAGATTTCTAATTAAAATAATGCGCACGCATTCAGTACGCACTATAAGAACGGTGTATAGGATGCCGTTGTAAACCTGGTGTTGTTGTTTGGCCGTTTTGTAGTAGTGATGTCACCACGGTGTAGGGAAGAACCGTGGTGACCATGGCGTTGTTGTTTACGCGTTTTGTAGTAGTGAGAGATGAGAGAATATCTTACTTCCATCAACACACGTTCCATCAGGAGTGTATGTTGGAAGCAAATCTAATATTACAACCGTACCAGGAACATATTTTTGAAGTGCTAGCAAATACTGTGGAAGTTGATTGTAAGATTTTTCCCAATTCCCATATACATGTTCAACTGCTTTAATTCTTGCAATCCAAGCTTTCCTGTACGATGGAGTATAGTTGAACCATGCAACGACATGAGAGATAATCGTGCTCACCTTCACAGATGGATCTACGCCCACAAGATGCAAAATCTCTTGGCATATTAATTGAGAGCTTAGTTTACCATGATCTTGCCGAAGAATGTTGGTTGTGCAACTGTGAGGTGGATCAATCGAACCTATCTCCCAACAATCACTTCTCTTTCGATAGGACGCTGCTAATCGAAACTTGCAAAGTTTGTTACAACAAACTATGACACAGCGTTTAGAATCATTGTGGTTTACTTCAAAATCAACAAAATTATCCATGTGAAACCTTATTATAGCTTGCATGCACTATGCTTTTGTGCGATACTGATTCCCCACTTTCAAGACACCTTCGATTTGTTGAGAAGGATTGTAGAACAGATCCGAGGATGGCTCGTCTCCACTCAATTGCAAGTTAGTCATGTGATGGGGAGGAGAATAGACATGACTTAATGGTAATGCATCTTCATCTACGTCTTCAAGTGGAGTGATTACAGTGTAGTCCCCAGTCCCGAACATATTCACCATTTGACCAACCATGGCCTCATGTTCTTCTTCCTCCTCGTCAAATGCATCAACTTCATCTTGTTCCAATGATTGTGACTGATCTATTACCTGAGATTCACCAAACATTTGGGATTGTTGAGTCTGACAGAGTAATAGATACAACTCGATATAGTCAAACCCAGAGTGTTCATGGCTATCAAACATGCGTTGAACATCGTCATCGTCTCGTATATTCTGTTGAAAATACTTGACCTGACTATTTAAAAAAAAAACGGGACTTCTATATATGATTTGAGAGATAGGACTGGACAACATATTTGACTCTATTCGCTCTTTGAAATGCAAGAAATTTGATTTCCTGCTCATGGTTAATCGGGTAACATCGGTATTTTGAAACCCGAAACCGAAAATATCAGAGACGTATGTGTCTCCATTATAATGAGCATGAACAATATAATTTGTTGTTCTAGACATATTTGAATCTAATGAAATGTAGTTTAGATGATATTTACCTTCTCCAATGTGTACTGATACATATAATAAACGATGCAGAATAAAATAATAATTTAACTTATAAGGGTGGCGCCATTTGAAGTAAAGTCCCTTCATTAAAATAACACTGGGGCGCCATTTCAAGTAAAGTTACCTTTTCATAAAATAACACAATGGCACCATTTGAAGTGAAGTCACCATTTAAAATAACACAAGGGCGCCATTTCTAGTGAAGTCACCCCATTAATGCGTCAGAATTTGGTATCTTGCATGCATGCAATCTGCCAAGTGTTTCAATTCTTCTTCAATATCATCTACCTCATTAATTTTTCTGCATGGCAATGAATGTAACATTAGCTTTTTTTCATCTACCTCAATTCAAATTTTTACTATAAATACATGGTAGATTTCAATGTAAAATTCATCTATCCTCTCCAGCAAATACATTCTTGTCATAATCACATTCTTAATTCGTGTAGAAAAATGTCTCTTTTAACCATGGGAGAGGAGCATAGAGGAGCACCAAACAACATCGTATCTTATGTAAGTATAATGTTCCATTGTGTCGCATCTTATGTAACGATTTTTATTTTACAATGTTGTAGCTAACTATTTCTTTTTTCTTAGAATCCTCATGACTTCCGAACTCGTGCGCATAAATATTTCCCACATGAAGAGTTAATTGTACCATATTTGGAGCGCATAGGATTTGGAGACCTAATAAAAATCAAAAGTTATTCAGTGGATACAAGGTTCATTCTAGCACTTCAAGAAAGGTGGCGACCCGAGACGCATACATTCCATCTTCCAATAGATGAATGTACTGTTACTCTCGAAGACACTTACATGTTATTGGATTTACCTATTAATGGTAAATCGATAAACGGTCTCACTAATCTTAACGCTAATGTGGCAGAAGAACTTTTAGGGGTCGCCACGACCCCACGAGATTTGAGGGTCAAAAACTATTACTATCATGGCTCAAAAAAATTTATAGAGCAATAAGATTAACCGTAGACTCGTCTGAAATATTGAAAATAAGAAAAACTAGAATTTATATCATGCTACTAATAGGTTTATTTTTATGTCCAGATGCAAGTGTTGTTCATCCTATGTATTTACGTTTATTAGAGAACATAGATAAAATAAAAACATATAGTTGGGGGTCCGCCATGCTATCGTACCTATATAGGTCTTTGTGTAACAATGCAACAACAAATTCGTCTACTTTTACTGGATGTGATGTTCTTCTTCAAGCTTGAGGTTGGTCAAAAATGGCCAATCTAGCGCCTATCAACCACAATAATTTTGGATTTCCATACGCTACAAGGTAATTTCTGCACCAATTCTTTGAAAAAAAATTATTCTCTTATTTAATTTATCCTATTATTAACAAATGTTTCCTTTTCGATTTGTAGGTGGTCTGCACTTGGGATGAATTATGACAACTGTCCCCATTACAAAATCACCCAGTACCGAAATCTTCTGGATCATTTGGGTCTGATGTACCGTCACTGACCTACCTATTTAAAATAGAGTCACCTTTAATATTAACATATTATTTACATATACTAAATATTATCTTTTCTCCTACAGTTTATTTGGCGGCCATATCTTGGTATAGAAGCCATTCATGAAGTTAACGAACACCACTCTAACGTGTGGAGTGCAAAGGTACCGATTATCAACTTCACCACAGTGGAAATGCACAACAGTGATCGCGTCAAGCTTCAGTTTGAAATGCTACAAGATATTCCATGTCCACCAAAATGCATCCCCCATAAATACCACACAAGTAAAGTCTCCGATCAATGGGACTACCCCGACTGGACCCACTTTGCAAAAAATGAGTGTCGTGAATGGAAGTATCGCCGCCATTTTGTTCTGTCTGACACTGTGGTGCCATTCGAGAGAAAACCATCTATCCGATACATGAATTGGTATAGGGCGGTTACCATTGGTTTCATTTCTCATCCAAGATATTTGGTTGACTCACACCAACAAGCCTCTTCATCACGAACCCAACCGCCGACCCAACCCTTAACCCAACAGCCAACCCAACCCCCACTCACTCAACCACAACTCCATGAACATACCCTTTACCAATCCACCCCCATTCTAACAGAGTTATTCTTAGTTCCAATGCCAACAAATGCCATCACCATACCAAACATGCTCATATGATACTACAAACCAATTTAACATGGAGTATCAAACACCCAATCATACCTTACCCACTCAAACATTTACATCAATGTCACCTTACGACCAAGTCGGCTATCGTCCTGACATAGCCTCATCGAGCCAACCACCCCAACAAAATTATGAAGGCATGGGCAACCCCTTCAATCTGGATGACTTTACTGACATCAACTCATCTTCATGGGCCCAAATGATCCAATTTCTTGATAGCGACCCAACACAAGCATCAGCGGCGATTTTCTATCAAACACCCCTTGTGGACCCACGTCACCACAAAGACCACCGAGAGACATACGTCCTCGAGGATGCGGTATCGACGGACATTTATTTCGATTTAGTCGTAAAATTTAATGTACAATGTTTCGCCTAGAATATTTTAGAAAATTGGTCGGAAAGATGGATATTTTGGAAAATATTATAAGGCAGTTATGTGGGTAAAAATTTCAAATACGTGAGCCGTGACGACATGTTGGGCGCCTTTTGTTCTTGCAGGTTGCGATAATGATTTCAGTCAGTATAAGTGTCGTCTTCCAATCATCCTTCTTTCAACCATCATTTCACACCTTTTCCTTCGTCGTCTTCTTCATGTACAAAACAAAACAACCGTGTGATTTTGCATGATTCATTCACTAGGTAACTGTGGAGTTACTTTTCAAAAAAACACTTGGTGTTGGTATAAGTCATAAATGCACCTGCAAATTTTACATTCCAGTTCATCAGGTTTTTAAAAACAGTACTGTCATATGGACCACCAGGTTTATGATGTTTAACTGCAATTTTCTGCATTAACAAGGATCGCGACACGACCGGACCACCACTGCGATCGCTAAAAATCCACCTTAACCTTTAAGTAGGATTCTGGATCGTAGCTAGCTAGAGAAGTTATACATATTCTCAGAGCATAATCAACTTGGTGATTTGTTTTCATCTGTGTTTGATGTCTCTTTTGGATAAAAAAAATTTGGCTATAAACTTTTTTTCTCTTAGCAAAAGCATAATGTGTTGAACTTTATGTTTTTTTTTTTCCTTCAAATTTTGAGCAAGATAGAGGATAAAGAAAATGGCAGGATTTTGGCGTGTGTTTTGTGGAGAATCTGGTTGTTCAAAGCGTTGCAGTTATTATGATGTTAAGTTTCTCATTGATCCTTCCACATGCCTCAACCATTTCTTAGTATCTTGCTTTGATGTGGTTTTTCTCATCGTGCTCCTATTTGTAATGATGATCCACAAGTCGTCATTAAATCCATATCGAGGTCTTATACATAGGGAAAGATATTCAAATCTGCAACTAGTTTCTGCCGTAACCAATGGTGTTCTTGGGTTGGTGCATTTATTTTATGGCATTTGGATTTTAGAAGAGAACTTGAGGAAAAACCAAACTGCATTGCCTCTTGATTTGTGGTTGTTGGAATTGTTTCAGGGATTAACATGGTTGTTAGTTGGTTTAACATTAAGTCTTAAGATTAAACAACTTCCAAGAGCATGGTTAACGTTTTTTTCTATTCTAATCTTCTTAGTTTCTGCTATAAACTGTGTTATATCCTTGTTTTATGTAATCGGTAGTATACACTTGTCCTTCAAAGTAGGAATGGATGTTCTATCTTTTCCTGGGGCAATTTTATTACTATTATGCACATATAGGGAATCTAAGTGTAGCGACACTGCCAGAGAAATCAATGAAAGCCTTTACGCTCCTTTAAGTGGTGAGTCGAATAAAGACAATTCCGTTAGCCGCGTGACGCTATTTGCGAAAGCTGGATTCTTCAGTAGGATTTCATTTTGGTGGCTGAATTCTTTGATGAAAAGTGGTAAAGAGAAAACACTTCAGGACGAAGATGTGCCGAAGTTGAGGGAGGAAGATAGAGCAGAAAGTTGTTATTCGATGTTTCTAGAGCAATTAAACAAGCAAAATCAGAAGGATCCATCCTCACAACCATCTATTTTGAAGACAATGGTTTTATGCCATTGGAAAGAAATTTGGATATCTGGATTCTTTGCAATGCTTAAGGTACTTGCACTTTCTTCTGGACCTATGCTTCTGAATTCCTTTATATTAGTTGCTGAGGGTTATGAGAGTTTCAAATATCAAGGTTTTGTGTTAGCCATATCACTTTTCTTTATGAAAATTATAGAATCTCTATCGCAGAGGCAGTGGTATTTTCGGTCGAGACTCATCGGTCTCAAAGTTAAGTCGCTGCTTACAGCTGCAATCTATAAAAAACAATTGAGGTTGTCCAATTCTGCGAGATTGGCGCACTCTAGTGGTGAGATAATGAATTATGTAACCGTGGATGCTTATAGAATCGGACAATTTCCTTACTGGTTTCACCAAACATGGACAACAAGCTTCCAACTATGTATCTCGTTGGTAATACTTTTCCGTGCAGTTGGGCTAGCTACAATTGCATCCTTGGTTGTGATAGTTATCACAGTACTTTGCAATACACCACTTGCAAAATTACAACACAAGTTTCAAAGCAAACTAATGGTTGCACAAGATGAGAGATTGAAGGCTACTTCTGAGGCTCTTATGAATATGAAGGTACTGAAATTGTATGCATGGGAAATCAGTTTTAAAAACTCTATAGAAAAATTAAGGAATGAGGAACTCAAATGGTTGTCTGCAGTGCAATTGAGAAAGGCATACAATATATTTCTCTATTGGTCGTCACCGGTTTTGGTCTCTGCTGCTACGTTCGGAGCATGTTATTTTCTTAACGTTCCTTTGCATGTGAATAATGTTTTCACTTTCGTGGCAACTTTACGCCTTGTTCAAGAACCAATTAGAATTATCCCTGATGTTATTGAGGCGGTTATTCAGGCAAAAGTTGCTTTCGCTCGGATTTTAAAATTCTTGGAGGCACCCGAACTGCAGAGTGAAAATATTGGGAAGAGGGGTTCAGAAGACAATACAAGGGGCTCAATTTCAATCAAGTCTGCTGAATTTTCATGGGAGAATAATAACTTATCAAATCCAACATTGAGAAATGTTAATCTGGAAGTAAGACCTGGACAAAAGGTCGCGATTTGTGGTGAGGTTGGCTCAGGCAAATCAAGTCTCTTAGCAGCAATTCTCAGAGAAGTTCCCATCACTCAAGGGAAAGTAAGATTTTTCTTTTCTTTTTAATTGTATAAACTTTGCAATACTTTCATTATTTATAACCTTTATATCACTTGGTATGTAAATTCAACTTTTTGTCCACTTGAGTACTAATAGTAAAAGGTATTGGATTGTCTTTTCTGGAATACAGATTGATGTTTATGGGAAGTTTGCGTATGTTTCACAAACAGCATGGATACAAACAGGTTCAATAAGGGATAATATATTGTTTGGATCACCTATGGATGTTCAAAAATATCAGGAAACTCTTCATAGGTCTTCACTAGGCAAAGATCTCGAGCTGTTTCCTCATGGTGATCTCACTGAAATAGGAGAGAGAGGAGTTAACTTAAGTGGTGGTCAGAAGCAACGAATTCAACTTGCTCGTGCTCTTTATCAGAATGCTGATGTATATCTCTTGGATGATCCATTCAGTGCTGTTGATGCACAAACTGCCACAAATTTATTTAATGTAATGATAACATCACTTCTTCACATGCTGTGTTCATAATGCAGTGTGCGCACACACTTTAAATACTGTAGTTGGTTATGCTTATGACACTATTAACTGGACAGGAATACATTATGGAAGGACTTGCTGGGAAGACAGTTTTGCTTGTGACTCATCAAGTTGACTTCCTTCCAGCATTTGATTTTATTTTGGTAATTTTATACATCATTGAAGCAATGATTATGTTTATGTCATTGTTCTAACTGAAAATTAGAACATTATTTTATAATCTTTGGCGAACTGAAAATTATGCATGGACACAATGATTTCGCGGTACAGTTGATGTCAGACGGCAAAATCCTACAAGCTGCTCCGTATCACCATTTGTTGACCTCAAGCAAAGATTTTCAAGACCTTGTGAATGCTCACAAAGAGACTGCTGGTTCTGACCGGCTTGTGGATTCTTCTGAAAGAAATTCAAATTCTACCAACGAGATAAGAAAAACATATGTGGAGAAGGAAACGGAATTTGAAGCACCAGAACGAGATCAATTAATTAAGCAAGAAGAGAGAGAAACTGGAGACCAGGGGTTTAAGCCTTACTTAACGTACCTGAATCAGAACAATGGATACATATACTTCTCCGTGGCTTCTATTTGTCATCTTATATTTGTGATTAGTCAAATATTGCAAAACTCGTGGATGGCTGCTAATGTTGACAATCCTAAAGTCAGCACTTTGAGACTGATTCTAGTTTACATGTTGATTGGAGTTACTTCAACAGTGTTCTTATTGATGAGAAGTCTTTTTCCAGTTGCTTTGGGCCTTCAATCTTCGAAGTCTTTATTTTTACAGCTACTGAACTCCCTTTTTCGTGCACCTATGGCATTTTATGATTCCACACCTTTGGGACGGATACTTAGTAGGGTAAAAATATTAAACAGTCCTTTCTCTTTCCATTTTTCCATCTAAGTTAACGCAATGAATGGGAAATACTGATGCTTTGACTATTACTTCTTTATTTAGGCATCTTCTGATCTCAGCATTGTTGATCTCGATGTTCCATGTAGTCTTTTTTTCGCCGTAGGAACTACTGTCAATTGTTATGCTAGTCTAACTGTTTTAGCAGTAGTGACTTGGCAAGTCTTGTTTGTCTCCATACCGATGCTCTATTTTGCACTGCGGTTGCAGGTAATGAACAAATTCTTTGAATTAAATTGCAGTGATTATCAGGTGTTCTGTTTTTACATTAATACGTTATAATTATCTTTCTTAAATTTAAAATGGACTCGTTGAATTTTTTTTTCTACATACAGAGATACTACTTTGCTTCAGCAAAAGAACTGATGCGGATGAATGGCACAACAAAATCCTTTGTTGCTAACCATCTTGCTGAATCAGTTGCTGGAGCTGTGACAATAAGGGCTTTTGAAGAGGAAGATCGTTTTTTCGTAAAGAACCTTGATCTAATCGATATCAATGCTACTCCTTTCTTTCATAGTTTTGCTGCAAATGAGTGGTTGATTCAATGGTTAGAAACATTCAGTGCTGTTGTTCTTGCGTCTGCCGCACTGTGTATAGTTGTACTTCCACCCGGAACATTTTCCTCTGGTGAGACTTCTTCTATTAGTGCCTTTACGATTTCCCTTGTATTGTTTTCTTAACCATAGTTGTGTCTTATGCAAGTAGTATAATTTAAACATATGATGTTATTTCAGGATTTATTGGCATGGCTCTCTCTTATGGCCTTTCACTTAGTGATTACTTAATGTATTCAATTCAAAATCAATGCAATATAGCAAATTACATAATATCAGTGGAGAGGCTAAATCAATATATGCATGTACCAAGTGAGGCTCCTGAAGTAATAGAAGGAAATCGCCCTCCGGTGAATTGGCCAGTTGTTGGTAGAGTAGAAATAAAGGAACTCGAGGTATTTGTTATTATTTTGAAATCATTTGCATCATGTTCTCTTCAAAATGTGAGCTTAAACTGAAACACGTGATTTGTTTCATGATATCGGAACAGATACGGTACAAGCATGATGCACCACTAGTACTCCGCGGAATCACATGCACATTTGAAGGAGGACACAAAATTGGTATAGTTGGTCGAACAGGAAGCGGCAAGACCACTCTTATTGGTGCTTTATTTCGTCTAGTCGAGCCAGCAGGTGGAAAAATCATTGTTGATGGCATTGACATTTGTTCTATTAGACTTCATGATTTGAGGTCGCGCTTTGGTATTATACCTCAGGATCCTACTCTTTTTATTGGAACAGTCAGATACAATTTGGATCCCTTATTTCAACACTCTGATCAAGAGATATGGGAGGTTCTTGGCAACTGTCAGTTGCAAGAGGCTGTCCAAGAGAAAGAAGGTGGTTTAGACTCATCAGGTGCATTTTCAAGTTTTGCTAACACAACTTTTGTGTAGCATTTTGATTGGATAGGTTTATTTGAACTTAACTACTATCATAAGAACTTGTGATAATGTCCGGAAGAGCTCGTGAAAATAGCTTATTGGAATGTCTATAAAAACAACTTATAGCTTAAATGAAAACAGTTTGACTTAATTTTTTCTTTTATTGTAGAAATAGCTCATGCATAAGCACTTTACGATAAACATTGATGCCATCAATGTTTAATTGAGTTGTTTATCCAAAGAGTAATTCTAGATACTTATGTTTAGTAACAAATTGTTATACAGTCGTTGAAGATGGGGCGAATTGGAGCATGGGACAACGACAATTATTCTGTTTGGGCCGTGCTTTGCTGAGGAGAAGTCGGGTATTGGTGCTCGATGAAGCAACTGCGTCAATTGATAATGCAACTGACTTGATTCTGCAGAAAACTATTAGGACTGAGTTTGCAGATTGTACGGTAATCACGGTAGCTCACAGGATACCGACTGTGATGAATTGCACAAAGGTTCTTTCCATCAGTGATGGTAAGTAGCATATTAATTACTCTTGTTGATCGCACATTTGAAAATTTAGCACATGTTGAGGAGAAAGCATTTGATCCTTTCATTATTTTGTTCTAAGAAAATAAAATGTGCAATTGAATTTACAGGAAAATTAGTAGAGTATGATGAGCCAATGAAGTTGATGAAGAAAGATGGATCTTTGTTTGGGAAGCTTGTGAAAGAATACTGGTCTCATTTTCAATCTGCAGAGTTTCATTAAAGCTGAAAATGTTTCTAGTTTTTGTAGTATTGGCGAAAAGCCAAAGGGTAAATAGAAGAAAATGATGTAACATGTATTAATAAATTTGGCCAAACACTGGGTCCTAGGTAGAAGAAACTGATGCAACAGACAAGGTATGAGCAGTCACCCGTGGGAAAAATTTCCAACATAATAATATATATGAAATAATGAAATAAATATTATATTCAAATTTTGTATCTAAAAAATTGGATGGTATGATGAATAATTTTGTTAATTATTTAAATAAATAATTTAAAATAAAAAGTGACTAGTTACCTTTTATTTAGAAACAGATGCAACTTACCAACTGAACAATGCTGTTTTTTATGCTGAATAGGTGCAATACCTCTTTTTATACGTTATAATCAAAACGGTGTAAAACTTTTAAGAGATGTATCTGTTTCTAAACAGATGTGATTCTCATCATAAATAAGAGGTTCTTGTCATTTGATTAAAGTATGAAAAATTATTCAGTCTCAACTATTTTTTCATTCTAAATCATCTTTCTCTTCTCTAATGCATGAGAGAACGTAAAAGAAATATTATTCTGTAAAATACTATCAAAAGATACACTTAGAAAGATTGTGCAAATCTCTTTAAAATTTTCAAAGTATCTTGCAGGAAATTCGCCGGTAAACCCTTTTGCCTCCAACGTGCAAAGATTGGTGGGGGCGAATTGTTCCTTAAGCTTAGTGTGAAAACACACGCTTTGAAAATTTATTTCTCAATTTTCATCTCCATTTATTCTTAGTTTGCAGCAGCCCCAAAACGAAATATCTAACATTCTTAAGGAAAAATTCATCTTACTTAATGGCTGCTCCACTAAAAGAGATGACTTCGGACTTTGTGAAATTAGAGAAGTTCGATGGAGGCAATTTTATCCGTTGGCAGAAAAAAATGAAATTCCTTCTCACAACATTGAAAGTGGTGTATGTCCTTAACATTCCAAGACCAGTGGAAAAAGAAGATGAAACAATTACTGAAACTAGAGAGAGACAAAAATGGGACAATGATGATTATATATGCATGAGACACATGCTCAACGGTATGTGCGATTCGTTGTTCAACATTTATCAGAGTAGTCACTCCGCAAAAGAAATATGGGAGAAACTAGAATCAAGATACATGCAAGAAGACGCTACAAGTAAGAAGTTTCTTGTTTCTCAATTTAATAATTACAAAACGATCGATGATAAGTCTGTTATGGAACAAATGCACGAAAATTGAACATATTCTAAATAATTACAAATAACACAATATGCATATGGATGAAACTATAATTGTATCCTCTATAATAGATAAACTTCATCCTTCTTGAAAAGATTTTAAAAAAACCCATGAAGCATAAGAAGGATGACATTTCTCTTGAACAATTGGGTAATCACCTTTATTTAGAAGAAGAGTATCGAAAACAAGATAATACTAAAAGCCAATTTACAGAGAAGGTCCACGTGATGAAGGAAGGAAAGTCAAGTAAAACTTTCATGAAAAGGAAACGAGATTTTGAAAAATCTCATGGAAATCATAATGGTAAAGGCAATAACAACTATAGAAAGAAAAATAAATGAAGTTGTTATCATTGTGAAAAACCAGGACACTTTAAAAATGAGTGCAGGTTCTTGTAAAGAGAGAACAAAGAAAATAATTCAAAAGCAACTAAAGACAATTTTGTTGTTGTCATCTTTGAAATCAACATGATAGAAGATATTAATTCTTGGTGGATAGACTCTGGTGCTACCCGTCATGTGTGCAAAAATAAAGAATTATTCAAGACCATCAATGAAGAAGATGATAGTGTTTTGTACATGGGAAATGCTTCTACTGTCCAAGTCAAAGGAAAAGGATCAGTAGAGATTGGATTCATGTCTGGAAAAATACTCACTCTTAAAGATGTATTTTTTGTTCCCGAAGTTAGGAAGAGCTTGATTTTTGTACCTTTACTTAATAAATATGGTTTTAAATCTGTATTTAAGGGAGATAAATTTATTCTCTCTAAAGGGGAATGTTTGTAGGGAAAGGTTATCATTGTGAGAGTATGTTCATGTGTAATGTTGTTAATAACAATAATAATAATGTGATTTCTGCTTATATTATTGAGTCTTGTGATTTATGGAATATGCGACTAGGACATGTTAAATTTAGAAAATTAAATGATATGATCAAATCAAATTTAATTTCAACACTTGACAAAAATTCAAATTCATGTACTAATTGCATGTTAACTAAAATTACAAGACAACCTTTTAAAACTGTTGAAAGAAGTTCTAAAGTGTTAGATTTAATTCATTCTGATGTATGTGATTTACAAGGTTGACCCACAATAGGTGGTAAAAAGTACTTTGTCACTTTCATTGATGATTACACTAGATGTGGAAACTAGTAGATCTCCCACCAGGATAAAAACCAATAGGTTGTAAATGGATCTTTAAAAGAAAAATGAAAGTTTATGGTACCATTGAAAAATTCAAAGCTAGACTTGTCGCTAAAGGATTTACACAAAAAGAATGAATTGATTATTTTGATACATATGCACCTGTTGCAAGAATTGCATCAATTATAGTGCTTTTGGCACTCGCTTCCATTTATAAATTTTTCATTCATCAAATGGATGTTAAAATTTCCTTCCTAAATGGAGAGTTAGATGAAGAGGTGTATATGAAACAACTTGGAAGGTTTGTTATCAAAGGTCAAAAACATAAAATGTGTAAATTAACTAAGTCATTATATGGGTTAAAACAAGCACCCAAACAATGACATAAAAAATTTGACCAAGTTATGTTGGCCAATGAATACAAAATAAATGAATCTGAAAAATGTATTTATAGTAAATTTAACAATAGAAAAAGGGTTATGATTTGTTTATATGTGGATGATATGCTAATCTGTGGTACTGAATTAAAAGAGGTAGAATAGACTAAAGTTTTCTTATCCGAAAATTTTGATATGAAAGACTTAGGTGAAGAAGATGTGATTTTAGGGATTAAAATCATAAGAGACAGTGAACATATTGATTTATCTCAATCTCACTATATTGAAAAAGTGCTTAAGAAATTTGATCATTTTAATTGCAAATCTGTTTCTACCCCCATTTTATCAAAATGTTAATTTGCAACCACATAAAGGATGTCTTGTGGCACAACTTGAATATTCAAAGGTAATTTGATGCTTGATGTACGCTATGACTAGTATCAGACCTGATATAGCATATGTTGTTGGTAGGTTAGTCGGTATACAAATAATCCAAGCAAAGACCATTGGCATGTTGTTAATAGAGTATTAAAATACTTGAAATGGACGATTAACTATACTTTAACATATAGTGGATATCCTTCGGTTTTGAAAGGATATACAGATGCCAGTTAGGTAACATATGTGGAAGATCATGCCTCTACTAATGGATGGATCTTCAATCTTGGTGGAGGTGCAATTTCTTGGGGTTCAAAGAAACAAACTTGCATTGTCGACTCCACCATGGCTGCAAAATTTATTGCTTTGGCTGCAGGTAGTATAGAGGCAGAATGGCTAAGAAATTTGTTATATGAGATACCTATTTGGTCAAAGCCAATAGCACCTGTATCCATACATTGTGATAGTCAATCCACACTATCTAAAGAATATAGCCAAGTATATAATGAAAAATCAAGACATATTGGTATAAGACATAGCTGTGTGAAGGATTTGATTTTAAATGGAGCAATCGCCATAGTGTATGTAAGAACTAAAAATAATCTTGCAGATCCTCTGACGAAAGGTCTAACAAAAGACATGGTGTTGAAGACGTCATTGGGGATAGGTCTCAAGCCCATATCTAATTGATCACCAATAGTCGAAACTTAACTCACACTTGATTAAAATCAAGTCTTGAGTTTAATGATGAAAGTACATTATTAGAGTGATTGAAGTACTTGACAATACATACATCCCAAGGGGCAAAAGGTACTTAGACCATAAAAGTAAAATGATAGGATGTGATTATTTTCTTAATAGATATATAGCATATGTTTGCTGGAATGCTTATTATCGGAGCATTTCTGATATAATCTACCTATATGAGAATGAAGTGGGCCGCTTTATAGAGTTCAAGGGCTTGATTCTTAAATTCTCATGAAAAGGATACATGACATATGGCCTTATCAAATGTGTCATATTTACAATTCTTGTGATAGTATCGAGATTTCATGTGTAAGTTTTGCACACTTGTTCTAATGAATAGTCGGTTCAAAGTTTGTCTACCAATGTCTATTCATGATTAGTGGAGCCCATAGTTTACTAAGTATTGGTTCAAATCATAAGATACCAATAGCTGAAACCATGATATTTCCAGAATTATGAGATTTAGTTATTTTGAAAATGGTGGGGGTTTGTGAGAAAAATTTCCAAAATACTAATATATTGGATGATTGTATTATTTGAAATAATGAAATAAATATTATATTCAAATTTTGTATCTAAAAATTTGGACGGTCAGTTGAATAATTTTGTTGTTTATTTAAATATAAATAATTTAAAATAAAAAGTGACTAGTTACCTTTTATTTAGGAACAGATGCAACTTACCAACTGAACAATGCTATTTTTATGCTGAAAAGGTGCAATACCTCTTTTTGTACGTTATAATCAAAATGGTGCAAAACCCCCAAAGAGTTATTTTCTGTTTCTAAACAGATGTGAATCTCATTATAAATAAGAGGTTCCTGACATTTGATTAAAGCATGAAAAATTATTCAGTCTCAAAATTATTTTCTCATTCTAAATCATCTTTCTCTTCTCTTATGCATGAGTGCAAGTAAAAGAAACATTCTTCTGTAAAATACTATCAAAAAATACGCTTAGAGAGATTGTGCAATTTTCTTTAAGGATTGTAAAGTATCCTGCAGGAAATTCGCCAATAAACCCTTTTGCATCCAACGTACAAAGATTGGTGGGCGCGAATTGTTCCTTAAGCTTATTGTGGAAACACGCGCTTTGGAAATTTATCGAGCAAATTTATTTCTCAAATTTCATCTCCATTTATTCTTAGTTTTCCAGCAGTCTCAAAACGAAATATCTAACCTTTCCTACTAGAAACTTGCATTGTTTACCAAATACCAATGAAGGTTAACTATTGTACAATGCTTTGAAACTTTGGATAAACTGCATTGACCAATAATTCGCCAGATGTTATATTTCCTTTAATATATAGGTATAGATTATAAAAATTATCATTTTAAATTAGCAAAAGCACTTCCAATGATATGTGAGACTTAATAAACAAAGTGATCACTGATCAAATAGCACCTATTAATATGTAGGAACAAAACCTAGTGAATGTGCTACTTATTCCAAATAAATAATAAAGACTACATATTCAACTAGTTAATTAAACACTACCTTTAATAGCATTACTGTATCCACTTTTACCATCTTCAAATATATTCCAAATCATGACTCCACCATATTTAGAAGAACTCTTAATAGCAAGAAGAACTTGAGAGTTCAAAACACCAGAAGGAACAAAATCAGAAGCAGAACTATTAGCAGGAACACCTAAAAACACTTGTTTAGCTTGACTTGAAGTCCATTGATTCCAAGCCTTAACGAGATTGTCAATATTTCCATTTGAATATTGACACTGACCATTATTATAAAATTGAACCCAAACATAATCAAATAACCCAGTATTAATAGTTGAATCTAAATGATCATCAGGATAAAGACATTGTGGTGTTGCAGACAAATAAACTCTCTTTTGTGGACTAAAACCATTAAGTGCTTTTGCAAGTTCTTCCCAATGTTGACTGTCATACCCTAATTTTGACCGGACATTTTAAAACTTTCATTCATCAGAATTTATTTCCACTTTGCATCATCTGCATAACATAACATGCCTTTTATCATGCATACTGCCTAAAATGTCAGCCAGAGTAAATTTATCGGATTTACAGACAAATCGGTCAAACTGAAAGTCAATTGTGCGTAAAATCAGTGGACTAAAAGTTTTAAAATTGAGCTTGCAGACGTCATTTATTTTAATCTATGTTTCACATAGTTTAACCTGGCGTACTTATTTTAATTTTTGATAACTTTTTGACCACGTTTCGATCAGTCTGAGTATTTTTACCGATCCAGATTTATTTCAAAATCTAACAAAACGCTGTTGTTCTGGACTAGACCAATGGCTAGTGAAATTCTGGTATAAGATATGTGATGTTAAGTGAGATGTCACAACATCAATATCTTCTGTATGAACAAGACAATAAAAGTACTGAAAAGCATAAACAACACACACGAATTGTTCACCCAGTTCGGTCTAACAACCTACATCTGGGGGCATACCAAGCCAGGAAGGAAGTCCACTATTAGTAGTATCAAATTACAGACTCAACAATCCCAGTTGACAATCTCCTAATCTAATCACTACCCAATGACCCTTCTACCTAAGTCCACCCTAGATAAGAGACTCCATCTCACTTCCAATCATCGCAATGATGTCTAGCAGTCAACATCTCAGCCACTGCATCAACAGCTTGATTTCCAACAACACTTCCATGACAATATCTAGACATGACACACATGACTAAGAACAATACTTAGAGTTGCTTAACAGCTTCCTCTAAGAACAATACATCTCTTACCTACAGGCTTTGAGATAAACACGATGACCATCCCACAAACCGGGTGGTTCATCAACCAACACAGCCCTTATAATCTACATGATGGCTGGCTACTTTTTTTCTAGGTTACAAAGACCCTATTTATAACCTATACCCAACTGGATTTGGGCTTCAAATCACAGCATATCAGCTGCACCAAATCTGCAAAAGATTCTGCTGCTAAATAGATCTTCAATCAAATCTTCAATTAAATCTTCAATTAAATCTTCAATTAAATCTAATTATTCTCCAATATTCTTCTTGATTCTGACTTGAATCTTCCAGACCTTTAAATCAGCTTCATAATATTTCCAGGATATTAGGTATCTTTTAAATCTTCACTTTTTAATTCAGCTGCAAGATCTTCTCCATAAAAATAGGAACAAATCTCCAAATAGTTTCCTAAAAAGTCTCTAAGATCCTTTTTATGAAATCCAATTAAATCTGCACTTAGTTCCTAATAAATCTCCTTGACCTGCGTATAATGATGAGGTATATCCAAACATATCTCATCAAATCAAATCAAATCCGTCAAGAGATATACAACAGCAGTACTTGCTGTCCCAGACAACTGATGTCGTGACATCTCCTTTGACATCACATGACAGCAGTACTTGCTGTCCCAGACACCTGATGTCGTGACATCTCCTTTGACATCACATGACAGCAAAACAGCAACACCTTCTATACCAGACTAAGATGTCATGACATCTCCTGCAACATCTGTCACATAACAGCAGCAACTGTTATGCCAGAACCAAGATGTTATGACATACTGTCATGACAGTAATACTCCATATCTGTACTGATGTCTGATTAACCATGTCAGGACATCTCACCCAACATCCTGCAATACAAAAAACACAACAGATGGTTTTCTAATGTTCTGTCAACTGATGTCAAGACATCATGTTTAACATCAGACCACAAAACTGCAACCCTGCAACAACTAATGTTAGGAACCAATGTTAAGACATAAGACATATGACATCAACATTGTTCAACTTTGTTTTACCAAAATTCCAGCCAATACAAGAACTAACAGCTAGAATTGGCCCAATCCGCCTCTGCTCCAGAGCGGCCCAAGTTGCCTAAGTCCAATCCGCGGAGGGGCAAAAGTTACCTTTCTGCCCCTCCAACCGGGCAAGGAATGCAACGTTCCTCCCCGGAATTACTGCCCGTCACGCACGGCTCCATTTCTCCCCGAACAGCTATGAGCAGGTGTTCGGAACTATGCCATGCCCGACATAACGGCTAGTTTCGGGCACCCTACCCAACATAACGGCTAGTTTGGGTAGTTACCTATTCTTCGGGAAAACGGTTATTTCGCCCCGAAAATTGGACCGTTGGCCACGTGCTGGGGGCTCTATATAAACCCTCTCGCTTGAGAGGGTCAGGTATCCAATATTCACCATAAGAATCCATACTTTGTACTTGCCCATTTTCTCTGACCCTTTCTTACTTAAGCGTCAGAGTGCCTTGCAGGTACACCCCCCTCCTCTCCTTACGACCAACATCCCTGACGTACTTGGCGGCCTGATTCTACAGGATCTGATCCAGCCTTCACGATCAGTGGCGCCGTCTGTGGGAAGCTTTGTTCTCCCCTTCTTTCTTTAATCGAAGATCAAAACAATTCTCGAACATCATCAGGATCATGGCCTCCTAAGATCGCACCCAGGATGCTCTCCAATCAACCATCCTCCCCGTCAACAAATCTGATGTTGACGGCCAATCATCTCTCCTCCGAGATGCCCGTTTTCTTAGGGATGGAGCCAATGCTTCTCCTTCCCCTAGCCCTGCTGATCGCAACAACAATCAACCCTCTCTTGACCTCCAGGCCGTTCCCGTTCCGCCCAACGCCGACCCGACCGTGACAGCTCTCCTGGAGGCGCTCAACAAAACTAACACCCTGATCCTGCAGCAGAACGAGATGATCGGGGCACTGGAAGAGTCTCGTCGTCCAAGATCCCCTCCTACGCGGAGGAACCAGCGACGATCAAGAAGCCCGAAGCCCCAGAGAGAAATCGATCGAAGACTGCGCCAAGAGCATGATCCTCGCGTAGCTCGAAAGCGCGACCAGATCTCCCCGCGTGACCAGCACACTCATGACCACAAAAGGACTCGAAGGAACGAGGAATCTCCTCCGATCAAGTCCAAAGGACGGGCACGCTCACCTTCTCCTCGAAGGAACCGCTCGCCTTCTCCTCGAAGGAAGCACTCACCTTTTCCTCGAAGGAACTGCTCACCTTCTCCTCGAAGGAACCGCCGACGCGAGCATCCCGTCCGGTCACCATCATACACCAGTACTAGCAGCGACGATGAGCCTCGCGGCCTGTTGTCCCAGAAAATCTTGGCTACCCATCTCCCGAAAGGCTTGGAGAAACCCCCGTCACTTGGCATGTACGTCGGGACCACTGACCCAGACGAGTACATCGAGAATATCGATGCGCTACTAGACTACCGCGGCGTACGGGGCGCCATCGAGTGCAGGTTATTCTCGGCCATGCTCCGAAAATGAGCAATGACATGGTATAAGCAACTTCCCGAGGAGTCCATTACCTCGTGGAAACAGCTCGGCAGGATGTTCTCGCGGCACTTCACAGCATCTCGCCGCCACCCCAAAACTGAGGCCTCCCTCAGAGCTATAATCCAGAGGAAAGACGAACCTCTCCGAGCATACATCGAGAGGTTCAACAAGGAAGTAGTGCAGGTCCCGACGACAGATAAAATGAAGAAGTTCCTGCTCGAATAAGGGGTCCTCCCGGACTCCGATTTCGCTAAAGCCATCGGCCTCGCCCCACCGAGGAACTTTGACGCTCTCCTCCTCAAAGCCTAATCTCATATCCAGTACGAGGAGAAGATTGCGGCCTGCAACGTCTGAGCGTCTCGCCGCCAGGAGAACGCCCGGGCCGCCAAAGGAGAAGAAGCATCGACATCTCGTCGGGGTGAATGAAGACACGAGGACCGTCCGAGGGACTCCCGCGACAGCAAGGGACCCTCCGGGCGCTTCCACGACTACACTCCCCTGAACGTTTCCAGGGAAAAGATTTTGTCCGAATGTGCCAATTCGATGTTCAAACAAGTCGGGGTCCGTTTCCCCAAACAGCTTTCGAACAGACCAAACGTGGACAAGTCAAAATACTGCCACTTCCACAAAAGTCACGGCCATACTACGGAGGACTGTATCCATCTGAAGGATACCATAGAGATACTGATCAGGGACGGGCACCTGAAGCAGTTCGCGAAGAAGAAGGACACTCCTCGGCAGGACGCCCAGGAGTCCAAGAAGGTCGAGGAAGAGGTACCCTCCTCGGATGACGCCAACGTACAGGTCGCAATGTCCATATCGCGACCAGAGGACTTCTACGTCCCAGACGAGCTCAACGCCCCTGCTTATTTCGCGGCCCACAGCCCGTGGGAGACTGTTACTTCCGCCATGGTCATTTCTGGCGGGGGATTCAACAAAGTCACTGTGGGCTCCGTGAAACAGAAGTTCGACCACCTGATCAACACAAGCTCCAACAAAGTAACCACGCTTGATCAGGCCCAAAAGGGCTCCGTCCCCATCTCCTTCTACAAGGAGGAACTCCTCGGCGGATCCCCGAACTCTAGCATACCTCTGCTCGTCAGAGTCCGGATGGAGAACTTCGACGTTCGCAGAATACTCGTCGACCAGGGCAGCTCGGTCGACATCATGTACTCCCAGCTATTTTCAACACTTCAGCTGGACGAGTCGCACCTTAATCCCTACGTATGGTCTGATTTGCAGGGATTCAACGGGTCTGTGACGAAGCCATGGGGGTACGTCGAGCTGATCGTGACCTTCGGATCAGCGGAAACGGCCAGATCCATCAAAGTTCAATTTTTGGTAATCGACTGCCCATCGCTTTACCAATGCATTTTCGGAAGGCCAACTCTGGCCGAGTTGGTAGCGGTGCCCTCGACCGTCCACCTGAAGATGAAGTATTACACTTCGAAAGGGATGGTCGCCACACTCCACGGCGATATAGAAGCTACCCGACGGTGTTTCAAAGCAGCTACAAAGGGACTCAACACCATTGCGCCCAAGCCAAAGGTGTCGAGCAAGCCAGCACTGCCAAGCAGCTCCGAGGAGGCCAAGCCTCTGCCCCAGGTCGACTCTATCGACCTCGACAGTCGCTTCCCCGAGGACCAATAGGAGGAACGAGCAGCTTCAGCCGGCCCATCCACGTCATCTAGCAGCGGCTCCCATCCGATGCGCCCAATCCCAGATGGCAACTTCGAGATAGTTCTTTTCGGCGAAGACCCCCAACGGGGAGTGAAGATTGGAGTAGACCTGCCCGATATCGCGAAGAAGCAGCTCAAAGAATGCCTCAGAGAGAATGCCGACCTCTTCGCATGGAGCACCGCGGAAATGCCCGATTTGAATCCATTCGTCGTCTGTCACCAGTTGACCATTGACCCGACCATCAAGGCCGTAGCACAACGTAGGAGGAAGCTATCTCCGGAGAAGACGGAGGCTGCTAAAAAAGCTGTAAAGGACCTCCTCGAGGCCAAATTTATTTCGGAGGCCAAGTACACCACTTGGCTATCCAACGTTGTATTGGTTAAAAAATCTAGTGGAAAATGGTACATGTGCATTGATTATACCGATCTCAATAAGGCATGCCCGAAGGATGCCTACCCCCTCCCCAATATCGATAAACTTGTTGATAATTCCGCTGGTTTTAAACTTTTATCGTTCATGGACGCCTACTCAGGCTACAAACAAATCCCAATGGCAATGTCCGACAAAAAATATACGGCCTTCATGACCGAATCGGGGAACTATTACTACAACGTAATGCCCTTCGGCCTGAAGAACGTCGGAGCAACGTACCAACGAATGATGAACAAAGTGTTTCGGGGAGAAATAGGCGACATGCTCGAAGTCTACATGGACGACATGATCGTAAAATCCTACGAGGAAACCGATCATACTGCCCACTTATGAAAGGTCTTCGAACAGGCCAGGAAATACAAAATGCGTTTTAATCCGGAGAAGTGCATGTTCGGTGTCCGAGCAGGCAAATTCCTCGGCTTCTACTTAACGGAACGAGGAATCGAAGCCAATCCCGACAAATGTCTGGCATTCTCCGAGTTTCCTACGCCCAAGTCCAAAAAATCCATCCAATCCCTCAACGGGATGCTCACGTCACTATCTCGTTTCGTGGCCAAGTCCGCCCAGCGCGCCCTACCATTCTTCAAGCTCCTCTACAAAGAGGCTGCATTCGAATGGACCGAGGAGTGCGACAAGGCCCTTCTCCATCTGAAACGAACACTCTCAGAGCCACCGGTCCTCTCTCGCCCGGACAATGGCGAAACGTTGTACCTATACCTGGCCGTAGCAACCGAAGCAGTGAGTGCCGCTCTCATCCGCGAGACACCTGACGGGCAGAAGCCCATATATTTCACGAGCAAGGCGCTGCAAGGACCAGAGTTACGTGACCATCAGATAGAGAAAGTGGCGTTAGCCATCATCAACGCAACCAGGAGATTGAGACACTAATTCCTGGCTCACACGATCGTGGTGCGAACAGATCAGCCCATAAAGCAGCTGCTCGGACGACCAGATATGGCCGGCCGAATTCTTAAATGGTCGCTGGAGTTGTCTGAATTTGACATCCAATACGAAGGCAGAAAATCCCTCAAGGCCCAAGCTCTGGCCGACTTCGTCGCGGAGATGACGTTCGTAGACTCCCCCGCGAGCGAGGCACGTAAATGGACCATCTTCGTCGATGGTGCCTCAAGCTCGGCAAGAAGCGGCGCGGGCATCATACTGGAGAGCGACGAAGGGATTATCGTCGAGGTATCACTCACACTGTCTTTCCCAACTTCCAATAACCAGGCGGAATACGAAGCCTTCCTCGCGGGGCTACACCTTGCCGAGGACCTGGGCGCACAAGAAGTCGTCATTTGCACAGATTCACAACTCGTGGCCCTCCAGGTCCGGGGTGAATACCAAGCCAAAAACGACCACTTGACCGAATACTTGGCCCTAGTAAAGAAGGAAATGGCGAAATTCACAACAGTGGAAGTGAAACACGTTCCCCGTGAACATAACGTACGAGCATACGTGCTGTCTAAACTAGCCAGCACAAAAAGGAAAGGCGGAAACAAATCCATCATATAAGAAGTACTTCCTTGACCTAGCATCGAGAAGGCCTCCCCGACACTAGACGTACAGGTGATCGGCGACAACAACTGCTGGATGACCCCAGTCTATAACTACCTCGCCAAAGACGAGCTCCCGTCCGACCCTAAGGATGCCAGCATAGGCAGGCAAAGAGCCTGCTCTTATGTCTTGGTCGAAGATAAACTCTACAGACGGGGATTCTCCATTCCACTACTCAAATGTGTCGAGGAGGAAATGGTCGCACACATCCTGCACGAAATCCACAAAGGAATCAACGCCCAACATCTCAGCGGAAGGTCCCTTGCTCGAAAGGCTCTCCGAGCAGGATACTACTAGCCGACTATGCAAAACGACGCGAAAGAACACGTAAAGAAATGCGACAAATGCCAACGTCACGGGGACATGCACCTGGCTCTGCCTAACGAGCTTAAGTTTATGTCCTCCCCGTGGCCATTCGCCTGGTGGGGCCTGGACATCCTAGGACCCTTCGTGGTAGGATCAAGTCAGAACGAATACCTCATAGTGGGCGTGGACTATTTCACAAAATGGATAGAAGCAGAAGCTCTATCCAAAATAATTGCCCTCAACATCCTGTGTTTCTACAAACGAAACATCCTTGCACGTTTCGGTATCCCCCAAGCGATAGTAACAGACAACGGGACGCAATTCACGGACAGGAAGTTTCAGGACTTCGTCGCCCAATTGGGCACGAAGCAACACTTCGCATTCGTCGAGCACCCCCAAACAAACGGGCAGGCTGAGGCAGCTAACCGAGTCATCCTTCGAGGCCTCAAGCAAAGGCTAGACGAAACAAAGAAGGCATGGGTCGAGGAGCTACATAGCCTACTCTGGGCATACCGTACAACTCCCCACTCAACGACCGAGGAAACACCTTTCCGTCTAGCATATGGAACCGAGGCTGTAATTCCCATTGAAGTTCACGTGCCCTCTAGGCAGACAGAGTCGCCCTTAGATGAGGAGATGAACGACGAATCTTTAAGAGAAGAGCTCGACCTCGTCGAGGAAATCAGAACCGGGGCAGCTCTCGGCGAAGCCTCAATGAAACAAATGATCACCATCAGGCACAACGCCAAAGTGATACGACGAGAGTTCAACGTGGGAATCCTTGTCCTAAGAAGAAACCACAAAGACTCTCGCGAAGGCAAACTAGCAGCCAATAGGGAAGGACCCTATCGCGTCCGGGAAAAAACGGAAAATGGGGCCTACTACCTAGAACATCTCACTGGGGAAGAACTCGCTCGACCATGGAACGCTGAAAAGCTAAAACAATATTATAGCTAAGTTCTCGGTTCGACCCGTCGCAACGACGAACGTCAGCTACCGACCACTATGCGCGTCTAGGTACAAGCGTCGCATACGATTAAAGCATAACCCCACTCAGTAACGAGCCGGGTAATTGCTCGACTACGGTCCTCGATCGAGCATCGCCGTCGTCAAAGTACCATGATTGGCAGAACCCCAGCTCGCGATGGGACGTTCACACCGCGAACTCAGGCCTCAAACGCGACCTGAGCTCCGCATCCCGCCAGGACATTCCCCGGCAGTTCGACCAGTTCCCCTCACTGTCGAACACATCTGTAACGAGCAACTCCCCCAAAATATTCACACAAGTCAAGTACCCCCTATCGCGGACGGACATACATTCACAGCGAGCATGCATACAACACTTAGCAAAAATAAACGCAAGTAAAATCATGCAGATGACGAAGCCAGAAATATAATAAGTTAACATAATGGGTGGCCACGAGGACCACAATTGGGCTTAATTACATCAAACAGGGGCCACGCGCCCCCGAAAAGAAAATAAATTACAATGATTCAACGGCACGCAGGCCATACAAAATACAACAACATCAAAATAACAAAACTCCTCACTCATCAGCATGCTCGGTGGACTCCTGCTGGGTTCCCTGGTCCTCTGCGGGCTGATCCTCAGGGGTACCTATAACGAGGCCATCGGGCAGGACAATGCGACCATCCTTAACACACGCCAGGTAGTGAGTGCCCTCGACAGAAACTTCAAGCCCAGGGTTTACCACGCGCAGCTGAGCCACAGCATTTCTAAAGGACTCCTCCGCAACGGCGATACCATCGTCTTCGGCCAGCAGAATGAGAGCAACCAGCTCGGATCTAGTCTTCAATTCTTTTACATCATCCGGCTCGTCGACACCAGGGGCGTTGACCGCCATCAACTCTCTGTTCAGCTCCTCGACAGCTTTCTTCTCCGCTGCCAGCTTGGAGACCTCCTCCTTCAGCTTGGCCGTCTCCTCTTCGGCCTTCTTCCGAGCCTCGCCGACACTCTTGACCTCTTCCTTGAGGGATGCCACAGAAGCGCGGGTAATATTGAGTTCAGACTCAGTTGTAGAGTCCCCTTCAGCATGAACAACCGCCATCTCTAGCATCCGGACCAAGGCTGAAGCGTCTTGGGCCACCAGCGCCCTCTTGCTCGGGCGATCCATGCCCTCCAAGCGAAGAGATTCCGCCCGAGGAACGACCAGAGAATTGCCTTCGAAAAACCTCCTGTCGAGGATACAGGGAGGAAGCTCGAACTTCCCTTTCTCCGCCACTCAAGTAAGGTCCATGGCATTAGTGATCCTTGGCCGCTTAGGTCGCCGGCCAAAGGCAGGGGAGATCCCCGGGGAGCAGGAGTCAGAGAAGTGGAGGTCCCTGCAGCGGACTGATACGGAGGAGGAGCGTGAGCACCTGTAAACCGAGATTTCGGAGGAGCCGTTCCAGCTTTATTCCTCGCCAGGGCATTCCTCACAACCCGATCATGAGCCTGAGGCATCTCACCTGCACAAGCGAAACACGAACATGTTAGATACGAGGAAAGGAAATAACATGATCAAAATCTAAATAACTAAAGACTACCGAGCAGTTTCTCGGCATCCACAGGAGTCTTGCACTCCAGCAGTGCCTTAACATTGATAAACCGGCGTTCGACCCTCTGGCTCCCATCCTCCTCGAAGATCGGACTGCCCTTGCTCGTCCAACACTCAGCAAGGCTAAAGGAGTTAACCCACTTTACCAGCACCTCGTAAGCCACGACGTCCTGCCCGCGCAGGTCGCCCGGCTGAAAGACACAATCGCTGGGCCTCTTGGCGAAGTGGTCGGGTGCCCAATGGAGGGGGAACCTGTAGAGCCTCTGCTCAATGTACTTCCCCTCCTCATTATGCAGCTCGTTTCCGTCCTCGTCAACCTCGATCTCCCAGACATATGTGGTGTCCTGGGCCACCTCGGACACGGGCTCAACGATGAAGTACCGTTCCTTGAATGTCCGGATTAACTCCGAGAACGGCTTGAACAACTTGCGAAGCTGCTTCAAAGAAACCCAGCCATACTTCTTCCCCGTCAGCTGCCTTTGGAGATGGAAAACAGAGAAGAACAGAGGGAGAGTAACCACCAAGGAGAGATGCTCGCACAACAACTCGAAAGCCTAGATGAAGGCCAGCGAATTAGGGTGCAGTTGTGTAAGGGCTAACTTCAGATGCTCGAACACTGACCGCTGGAAATCAGTAAAAGGCAGCCTCAGTCCCAGCTCTTTGAAGGCATACTCATACATTGTGAAGCGGTCCCCGAAGTTCGTGCAGACCCGCTCATTCAAAGTAGGGAAATGCACCTTCCACTCCCCTTCTGGTCCTACCTCCGTGAAGACGTCCGCCAAAGACTTTGCGAATGTGGACACATGCTCGGAAGGTTTGGCCACCTCCCACTCCTCCGCGGAGAACCCGTCGACGTCTTCCTCCATGACATCCAACTCTTCTTCCTCCCCAGTATTGCTAGAGGAACTCGAGGTCGCCGAGCTCGAAGCCGTCGAGCTACTATTTTCCTCGGAGTCAATTTCCTCCTCGGACGTATCTAGAATAACTTCTCTGTCTGGCCCCGTCGCCATTACGATCACCTGAAAAGCAGAGAAGACAATGAATTCGACAGCAAATAATATCCACCCTTCCACTGCTAAGTCAAGTGAAAGGGCGCGCGAAGGGCTGAGGACAACGTCCCCGGCCTAAGCCCTAACATCAAAAGAAAAGCTAAAACCTCCCCGCGAGGAGATGTAACACCCCCAATCTATACCCCCAATATATTAAAGCGGTAACAAGTATTCAAAATTTCATCAGAGTATATTTAGAAATTCACAGCATAGACCGAGGGGTCACATCAATTTGAAACAAACACAATAAACCTGCCCATAAAGATATGCAACACTCGCATGTAGCAAATAACAGAGGAACTTAGTTCCTACTACCCACAATTCAAATACAGAATAAAAGCAGAAAATCTGTACTGAATCTCATATATATATATATATCACATAAAAAGTTTGTCATACATCAAGTCTTACATGTACAATCTCAAAAGAACATATACATATACACACAAATCACCAACGGTCTCCCTAACTACCCGGTGTCACATATCAGAGCCGACCGACAAAAGAATGAAGACCTAAGCTTCACAAAAAGACCTCCAGCAATCTAATCTGCAATGCCTCATAGAGCATTATAAAACAGCAGAAGGGTGAGAAAAACAATCATAATATAATTGCATACTGTAAGTTCTTGTAATTGGCTGAAATTTTGTTAAAACAATGCTGATGTCATGGTTGATGTTGCAACATGAGCTTCTAGCATTATTGATATGCTTAGGTAACATTCAGGTCTGTTAAAGATATAAGGGTTGCAGCTGTGTGCTGATGTTACACCCGATGTCGTGACATCAGTAGTGAACATCAGGTCTGAGATGTATGTTTATGGCTGTCGCTCCCGGGATTTTCATCCTAGTACAAACGCGAAAGTGGCACCGAACAGAGTCGCCAGCAATGTGTATTTATCCCAAGAGAGGGAAAGGAAACACCGCGTAAACCTGAGAGAAAGGAAAAGCATGGTCTTGCGACCAAGAGAAGTGGGTAAGGGAGTCGGTTACGCGAGAGGAAGGTATTAGCACCCCCTCGCGTCCATCGTACCCGATGGGATCCACGCTTGCTTGTCTCGATCAAAGGGTGTAAAGAAAAGATATTGGAAAAAGGAACTAAAAGAAAGAAAGGAGAAAGAAGAACAAATGTAGGGAAAATAAAAGAAGTGCTCGCATGGGCCCTACCCCACTGCCTACGTATCTCATCAGGAGCATGAGAATCAGAGCGACGTAGTTCCCCTCACTAGGGATGGATTGTTTGTGTTTTTTAGAGAACGGCTTACGTTCTAGCTCAGGTGTTGCAGGCTCGCTGGTCCGAGTGCGTTACCGTCTTGCAAGAGAACGAGTAGAAGCGCGTTCGTGCGTTGAGAATGAATGAGGCGAGAAAAGAATTCCCGAAGGAAAGACGTTATTGTTTGTTTTTGTCTTTTAGAAAGAAGTGTTTTGTTATTTGTTTGCATATGATAGTGTATCCAAATCTTAGTCATTGGAATGTGTACATTCTCATATTCCAAGATGGAATGGGTAAGAAAGCACACTAAGAGTGAAGAAGACCCCCACACTTAGTTCCAATTGTCAAGGTTCAAACGCACTAGCATACTTGTATTTATTAAGTGTTTTGTTGATTATGAAGTGAAGAAATGTTTTTTATTATTTGCACCTTCAACAAGTATTGCATTTAAGTCCCTCATACAAGATCAAATATGTAACACATTGACCTAAGATGGGCCATATGCTACACATCTTAAGATTATAAGAGAAGACCCCTTATAATCTTTTCTTTATATGAAAGGCCTAAATGCAATAAATGCCTACCTTTATTAGATATTTTGAATTTTCTTTGAGATGAGAAGATGAAAGACTCAAGAGAGGAGAAAAGGTAAAACCTACATGGACTAAGACTCAATCCTAATGGAAAATTAAAGAGAGTGATCCTAAAGGTTTGTGAGGTTTCAACCTAAAGTCTAAAGAAAGAAAGAATTAAACAATTCACTTCTAAAGTAGAAGATGAATTGTAATTCACAAAGGGAAAGTGATGAGTTATTAAAAGAAAACACATAAGTGCTTAACAAAACACAAAGTGGAATTGTAAAAGAGAAGGGATAGAAGTTGAATGTGGATTCCTTATCCACACTCAATTGAAACTTACCAAAGCCCCTACATGGTTAGCACAATCACTTACAAGTAAAGTAAGAAAATAAAATGAACAAATCAAATTCAAACAAGTTGACAAACAAAGTAAAATGAGATTAAATGCTATACATGCTTCCAAGTCAGAATGTAACTCATATTTACACAACCTAATGTTATCCTAAATGAGCATACCAAATCATGCAAATCTCAATCCAACAAGAAGCAAAGACAAAAAAGGTGAAGTGATGTGAATGTGGTTCATACTTGTGAAACAAGTGACTTAAGGTGCAAGATAAACATCAAACATGCAAAGATGAAACCCAAATGTCACAATCAGAAGTCAATTAACATGCTATACATCCTCAAACAAAACCACAACTCATGGCACAAGTGCCTTCATGATCAAGCAAACCAAACATGAGGCATGCATTCACAAAATGAACAAGTTAAACTTCATGCTTCAAACAAATAGCAAACATGCTTCAAAAATTATGACTTTCACCAATCAAACACCTTAAACACATGCCATTAACATATCAAGTCCACAAGCAATGAATCAGAACCAAAGTCACTCAACAATTAGGTCAAAGTCTCATGGAAGTTTCATGCATTCATGCTCAAAGCAACACATCAAAAGTCATCCAAAAAAGACTTAAAAATCATCTCATAAATCTCAAACATACCTCAACATATTGTGACCACAATGCAAAAAGAAAGGCATCAAAATCATTTTTTATGATCAAGAACAAAAATGCACAAAATCATATGTCACATTAAGTATGCATACAAATGGAAATTCAAAAGAAATAATGGAACAGGGGCAAAATGGTCATAAAATCAGAAAATAAAATCATAGAAAATTTCCTAAATGTTTTATTGATGTCCATGAATTTTTGTAGAATTTTCCAATATGTTTTGGTATTTTTAAAAATTAATTATGAAACGTGTAGCAAAAATGAGAAATAAAATGAAATGGAACTAAAGAAGGGGGTGCATGCATAGCAAATTAACAGTTCAAAATCATTGGGCCTTGAAAACATGGGGTGTGGATATCAATCTGGCTTAGGTCCATTTCTGCGCATAACATGTTAACAACCATGTGCTTCAGTCAAACTAAGTCAAACCATTCACCACCATCAGATCAGGTCAAGGTCAAATCTAGGTCAAGGTAATCAAGATCAACGCGCACACTTGAATGTCCATACACACTACCATGTACCATACCACACAAAGTTTAAAAAAATTTCAGAAAATCACACGTGACATGCACATGAATTTTTATGTGCTGGCAGCATGGTAGCCATTAGATCACACTCATCCAACGGATCACATTCAAACTGGTCATAAAACCCTAACATGAAGCCATCGGCCGGAGAGGGACCTCCGGTCACCTTCTCCGGTCACTTACCACCGTCTGCAACTCACATTTCTCCAGAAAATCACAATGCATACATCAATTGAAAGCTAAGCTCACGTACATTATGAATATGCTAATGAAAATCACCAAACACATACGCACAGCAAGAACAGAGTCAATCAAATTAAGCCCTAGGTATAGAACTATGCCTCTAAGAAGCCTATCAACTAGCCAGAATCAAACTTGTGCTTCTAATAAGCTTCAATCAATGTGTAATGAACTTAAAACTCTCATGAATCGTACAGAAAAAGATGATGAATATTTACCTGATGTTGATGGAACTTTTGAACCAAGAAAAACCAGAGAATAAACTTGATACTCTTGATCTTCTATTGGCCAAATAAAGGCTTAAGCACTGAAACTTGAGCAGCGAGAGAGTGAGTAAATCGTGTGGAGAAGAATGGCGATGAAGCTTGAGCAGTGTGAGAATGAGACTCTGAAACTTGGAGAGATGAACCTCTGAACTCGTGACACAAAATGAACAAGTGAAAAACCTCCCTGAGTTATGAGCAATGTGATGTTTATATAGCCAGCCCTAACCATAGTTTAATGAGTGAGTCAAGCGAGTTGAGGGTGGTCAACTGAGTGCACCCTAACTAACTGAGTCAAGTTAGTTAGGGGGCGAGTGATCAAGGCTGGGTTATGGTGAGGTTAATCTCATGACAGTTATGGTGAGGATGAAGAGTAAAACTTGGAATGGTAGGACTGTTGTGGCAGAAACTTGCTCAACAAGTTGTTCTCTCCATTTTCATGCAAGGCACGTGATACTAAATATTGTGTAAGTGATGTGTGCTTGGTCTAAAGAGGAAACTGAAGTGAGGAAGTGTTTGTAGTGTGTGTGAACCAAAATCATGCAACATGCTGTCAATGTATCCATGCCAACATAGGGTAGTTTGTGGAGGTTTTTCTCTCTACTCAATGGCTGCATTAGGGAGTTTATGGGTTCATTGGAAAGAGGATGCATTGGAGCACAATATTGATTTGGAAATTGAAGTGGAATGAGGTCTCAAACATGTCTAAAAATGACCTCAAACAGATGGAAAAAGAAGCTGGTACATGGGTGCGCAGACTTGTGGCATGACCTGGTTGTGACCTGGTCAAATTTCAGTTGCAATGACCATTCTTTGAGCCATCATAACTCCTTAACCTTTGATCAGATGAAAAATTGATAAACACCAACTTTGAAGATCTCACATAGAGGAACAACTTTGATGTTGAAAGATTTTCCATTTGAAGCCTCTAATCATGAGTAATTGATCAATACATTTGGCCCACCAAGTGTTTGAAAAAATGGCTGCGCGCGTGCCCTGAAAATCTTGGTCATGACCTAGTTTTGGACCTACTTTGCTCAAACTTTGATCAATCATATCTCACTCAATTTTTATCCAATGGAGATGTTCCACACATGGACTTGAAGCTTAAAGCAAGGCCTTTCATTGAGGCAGAGTGGAATTTTCATTTGGTGCTCCAAATTTAAATGGCCTTGGTTCCAATTCTGATGCAAAATGGCCAAAACTTGCTATTTTTAGTAACCCTACTTCATCCAAAAGTGGCAACTTTCCAAATCTTGATTTTTTCATGATTCCTTTGGAGTTTCTTGATCAAATTTTGTACATTGGTCACATATAACATGAATTTCATGAATTTGGCTTTAAAAAGTCAGGAGTTGACTTTTTCCTCTGATTATTTGACTTGGCCCCAAATCCCCTGATTTTTGATCTTTCTTCCAATTGAACCACCTCCCAAAACCAATTGAGGGGCAATTCTCCATACACATACACTTAAGAACATGTAGAATACCATGACATCAAGTTTTGTCCAAAAAATCAAAGATTCCCTGATTTAATGGGAAACCCTAGTTTTGGTGCCCACCTCCTAGGAGAAAAATGTGCAGTCTTCAATTTCAAATTCCTCAGAGTATGTTGTGTATCCTCTTAAAGGATGATGAGAAATGCCACTTGAGAATGATTTTGAATCAATGAGCTATCTCTTTTGAGGGTTTTCCTTCAATTTTTGAACCTCTTGCATAGTGAAAGATGTAGTGCTTCAATCTCCCATTGAATCTCACTTCCTTGAGGTTTTGGAAGATCAATTGAGATAGTATGAGACATGAGAGGCTCTTGGCTTGCCTTGAGGCAACTTGATTGACCTTTTTGTGCTCTGAATGATTCCTTGATTGTCCACCTTTCACCTGATCACATGCCCTGATGGTAAGAAGGATGCCATGCTTCATTTTTCTATGTTAAATGCAATGTAATGTTAATGAGGTGGATATGATATGATAAATGATAATGCCATGCTATGATGACAAAAGGGGAGAGCAAATTTTGGGGTATTACAGCTGCCCCTATTCAAGCGCTGTAGACCTGAATGCCTGAAAGCAATTGCTTTCGGACTTTCAAGGTATATAGTGATTGAATACCAAATATAACCAAAAATTTGCTCTGGATGATGAAGAAGAAAAGGGATATAAACCCAACGAGACTGCTGGATTGAATCTTCGATGAAACGTCGGAGAGATCTGTCTTTTGAACGATGCCAGACGACTACTGGCTTGCCACACTGTTGGTGGACTTTAATAATGTCTTTTATGCAACTCCAGACGACTACTGGCCCGCCACACTGCTGGTGGACTTTGATAACGTCTTTTGAACGACGCCAGACGACTACTGGCTTGCCACACTGCTGGTGGACTTTAATAATGTCTTTTATGCAACTCCAGACGACTACTGGCCTGCCACACTGCTGGTGGACTTTGATAACGTCTTTTGAACGACGCCAGACGACTACTGGCTTGCCACACTACTGGTGGACTTTGCAGCTTCGTGCCACCCGAAGATGGACTTTTGCCAATCCACTGTTGGACTTTTGCCACCCGAAGACGGACTTTTGCCAATCCACTGTTGGACTTTTGGCTGCTTTGCCACCCGAAGATGGACTTTTGCCAATCCACTGTTGGACTTTTGCCACCCGAAGACGGACTTTTGCCAATCCACTGTTGGACTTTTGCCACCCGAAGACGGACTTTTGCCAATCCACTGTTGGACTTTTGCCACCCGAAGACGGACTTTTGCCAATCCACTGTTGGACTTTTGCCACCCGAAGACGGACTTTTGCCAATCCACTGTTGGACTTTTGCCACCCGGAGACGGACTTTTGCCAATCCACTGTTGGACTTTTGCCACCCGAAGACGGACTTTTGCCAATCCACTGTTGGACTTTTGCCACCCGAAGACGGACTTTTGCCAATCCACTGTTGGACTTTTGCCACCCGAAGACGGACTTTTGCCAATCCACTGTTGGACTTTTGCCACCCGAAGACGGACTTTTGCCAATCCACTGTTGGACTTTTAGCTGCTTTGCCACCCGAAGATGGACTTTTGCCAATCCACTGTTGGACTTTTGGAATATGCAACATTGCATTACTCTCTGCATCTGTGTCAGACATCTATGCTGACTCTGCTGAGGAGCAAAGACCAATGAAATGACTTGACTTTAGAGGTTCCTGAGAGGATAATATCTCTGCTGGCGAATGGATGAACAATCCGTCTGCTTCGAATTGTCAAGCTTGCCAAAAATAAATTGGACTTTAAGATATGAGGGAATGACGACTCTGCCAGGAATTATTCCATCTGTTTGGGGGAACGAATTCTGGTCACAGCGATTCCGCTGGGGATGAGAATTTTTAAATGACGTCCTGCTGGGGAAATGAGCCATTAAAACTCTGCTTGGGGATTTATTCAACCCAAGATCTTTTATAGGGATTATCAACCTTCTGACCCGGCTGGGGAAAGGCTGTACCATCCTTGTTGAGGAATAGATTTTGTCGACCTGATAAACCTCTGCGGAGAGAACAACAACTCAGCTGGAAGTTGCTGACAAGATTCGATGCTGACCTTTGTGAGGATACCATGACCAGAGATACGATCTTGCTGGGTATCAGGGCTACTCTGCCAGGGATATGCAAATCCTGGTTAGAACATTCCACTGCAACTTGCTAGAAAGAGTCCTTAGAGATCTGTTGGGAAAACCCAAAGCAAATCCACAGTAGTCTGCTGAAGAATATGACTGTCAAGCTTAGGATGAGTACCACAATGCCCCATGTTAGGCGAGCTTTCCCTTTGGACAATTCCGTTGGGGATGACGAGTTTATAACAAACTCTGCTGGAGAAAACTGCTTTAAAGCGTCTCATGTTGGGGAATGCCTTTCGAGAGGATTTTACAGAAGACCAACTGTCCTCAAACTCTACTGGGGGTGACCAACACTTCATGCTGGGGAAACAATCATGCCCCATGCTTGGACAACACAACAATTCGTCCCCGCAGGGGATGTCATAAGAGGATTTTACAGAAGATCTAGCCTCTTCAAACTCTTGTGACTTCGCTGGGGATAATGACCATCAGTTTCGGTGTCGACGAGACCACTCTTTTGGGGAACCTGTGACCGTTATCGACATAGAAAAGCTTGTAGCTGTTGGAAATACTATATGAGAGAATCGACTTAATAAGATACAACGGTACCCAGTTGAACTTAATTCACTGAGATCGACCCGATGAACGCCGATCTCCTTACCCATCACTGCCCCAGTCTTTTGTGTGGGGTGATTTATTACTGGTCTTGTGCTTAAAATCATCTGCACCTGCTACCTGCAACAAAAGAATATGCCCACATGCCCCGAATATTGCATGGCTAGAATCCACCATCCGGGAGTATTCAACATTCGAAGTAATTTCAAATGTTTTTTCTGCGCATGTTATTGTAAGGCTGCCATGTTTTCAAATGCAATGTTTTATCAAAATTAGGACGTCTTTGCAAACAAAGCAATAAAACAAAAATAGGAGGCTTTTTACTGAAATTCAATTTATTGACTGAGAGCCCAGAATAGGCAATTACATCTGGAAGCAATCCCTGGAAAGAGGTGATCGCTGAAAATTGAGAAAAGAAACTATCCTAATGGCAATGTGAAAACGGAATTCCACTGAGTTTCCATTCTGTTATGACCAGTATGTCTTCAAAACTCCCCGACCTTGCCTTCTGAGGAATGATCAGACCGATTCCTATCCTTCAGAACGTCAGTTGTTCAAACGGTAATGGGGTACAGATAACTCAGACTGTAGTCATTCGCTTAAATCCCTCTTTTGTGTGGACCGCCCTTTCAGGTTTTCGATCCACCAGGATACCCTTTTTTGCCTAAGTTGCCCTTTCGGGTTTTCAACTTACCGGGTGTACCAATCTTTTTTCAATTATATCCCTAATTTTTGCCCGAACCTTATTCTGTTTTTGGTTCGCCGGGATGCCCTTTTTTGCCTGGATTTTTTTTATTCTTATTATCCAACGGGTCTATTTATGCGAAGTATTTTTTGACTACGTCCGAGTTGACAGGGGATGAAAAGTCTTCGCCATCCATGGTTGTAAGCAATAAAGCTCCGCCCGAAAAGACCTTTTTAACCACGAATGGACCTTCATAGTTAGGAGTCCATTTGCCCCTGTGATCTGTATTGGGAGGAAGGATCCTTTTGAGTACTACATCTCCGACTTTATAAACCCGAGGACGCACCTTCTGGTCAAATGCCTGTTTCATTCTGCGCTGATATAGTTGCCCATGACATACAGCCGCCAATCGCTTTTCCTCAATAAGGCTCAACTGATCAAATCTGGCTCGTACCCATTCAGCTTCATCTAGCTTAACATCCATCATGACTCTGAGGGACGGAATCTCTACTTCAACCGGTAGCACTGCCTCCATACCATATACAAGTGAGAATGGGGTTGCCCCAGTGGACGTGCGTACCGACGTTCGATACCCATGCAAAGCAAATGGTAACATCTCATGCCAATCTTTGTACGTGACAACCATCTTCTGCACAATCTTTTTGATATTTTTGTTGGCCGCTTCGACCGCGCCATTCATCTTTGGGCGGTACGGAGAAGAATTATGGTGCTCGATTTTGAAGTCCCGGCATAACTCAGCCATCATCTTATTGTTCAAATTAGAACCATTATCAGTAATGATTCTTTCGGGAACTCCATATCGGCAAATGATATCCCGTTTTAAGAAACGAGCAACCACTTGCTTAGTAACATTGGCATAGGATGCGGCTTCAACCCATTTGGTGAAGTAATCAATTGCCACCAAGATGAAACGATGACCATTGGAAGCTGTGGGCTCAATCTTTCCGATCATATCAATGCCCCACATGGCAAACGGCCAAGGCGACGACATGATGCTCAACGGATTTGGAGGCACATGCACCTTGTCTGCATAGATCTGGCATTTGTGGCATTTGCGGGCATATTTGCAACAATCTGACTCCATAGTCAACCAATAATATCCCGACCTTAACAACTTTTTAGCCATTGCCTGCCCTCCGGCATGAGTACCGAAAGAGCCTTCGTGCACTTCAATCATCAACAAGTCTGCTTCATGTCTATCCACACATCTAAGCAGGACCGTGTCAAAATTTCTTTTATACAGCACGCCATCTTTGTTCAGGAAGAAACTACCAGCTAACCTTCTCAACGTCTTCCTGTCTTTGGACGATGCCCCGGGCGGGTACTCTTGACTTTTTAAGAAACACTTAATGTCATGAAACCATGGCTTGTCATCAGACGTTGCATCTACCGCAAACACAAATGCTGGTCTGTCAAGGCGGGATACCTCAATCTTAGGTACATGGTTCCATCCTTGCACTTTGATCATGGAAGACAAAGTGGCCAAGGCATCAGCGAACCTATTCTCATCTCGAGGAATGTGGTACAGTTTCACTGTTGTGAAAAATGTCAGCAATCTCCTTGTATAATCTCTATACGGCACTAGATTTGCTTGGTGCGTGTACCAACTCCCTTTCACTTGATTGATTACCAAAGCTGAATCACCGAATATATCAAGGGTTTTAATCCGTAGATTAATCGCCTCCTCGATCCCCATTATACAAGCTTCATACTCTGCTTCATTGTTGGTGCATCCGAAAGTTATTCGGGCAGTGAACGGCATATGAACACCTTCCGGCGTGATAAGAACTGCTCCAACTCCGCACCCATTCATATTGACAGCCCCATCAAACATCAGACTCCATTTGGATTCAGGGTCTGGCCCCTCCTCCGGAAGTGGTTCCTCACAGTCTTTAGCTTTGAGAAACATGATGTCTTCATCAGGGAAGTCAAACTTCATGGGTTGGTAATCATCAATCGGCTGTTGCGCAAGATAGTCGGACAAGATACTTCCTTTGATGGCCTTTTGTGAAGTGTACTGAATGTCATACTCTGTCAAGACCATTTGCCACCGTGCAACTCTGCCTGTCAATGCTGGTTTCTCGAAAATATACTTGATAGGATCCATTTTTGAAATCAACAAGGTCGTGTGCCTAACCATATATTGCCTCAATCGCTTAGCGGCCCATGCAAGCGCACAGCATGTCTTTTCAAGCATTGAGTATCGGGACTCACAATCATTGAACTTTTTGCTCAGGTAGTAAATAGCATGCTCCTTCCTACCTGTCTCGTCATGTTGACCGAGAACACAACCCATGGAACCTTCAAGCACTGTCAGATACATTATCAGCGGTCTCCCTTCAACTGGAGGCATTAGAATCGGAGGTTCCTGCAAGTATTCTTTTATCTTATCGAATGCCAATTGGCAATCGTCATTCCACCTGACCGTTTGATCTTTCCTTAACAATTTAAATATTGGTTCGCACGTGGCTGTTAGGTGAGATATGAACCTCGCAATGTAGTTCAATCTACCCAAGAAACCACGAACCTCTTTTTCTGTTCTCGGTTCAGGCATTTCTTGTATTGCTTTCACCTTAGCAGGATCAACCTCGATTCCTCTTTCGCTCACAATGAAACCCAGCAACTTCCCAGAACGCACCCCAAACGTGCACTTGTTTGGGTTTAATCTCAGACGGAACTTTCTCAACCTTTCAAACAGCTTTTTCAGATTAACCAGATGTTCCTCTTCTGTTCTCGACTTGGCAATCATATCATCTACATAACATTCGATCTCCTTATGAATCAAGTCGTGAAACAATGTCACCATCGCCCGCTGGTACGTTGCCCCTGCGTTTTTCAACCCAAAAGGCATTACTTTATAACAATATGTACCCCACGGAGTAATGAACGTGGTCTTCTCCATGTCTTCAGGTGCCATCTTGATCTGGTTGTACCCGGAGAACCCGTCCATAAATGAGAACACTGAAAATTGAGCTGTATTATCGACCAGCACATCAATATGAGGTAGTGGAAAATCATCTTTCGGGCTAGCTTTATTAAGATCTCGATAATCCACACACATTCTCACTTTTCCATCTTTCTTCGGTACTGGCACGATGTTGGCTACCCATGGAGGATACTTTGTCACAGCAAGAAAACCAGCATCCCACTGCTTCTGGACTTCCTCCTTAATCTTTAAAGCCATGTCGGGGTGAGTCCGACGAAGTTTCTGCTTGACTGGCGGACATTCTTCTCTCAATGGCAGCCTGTGCACAACAATATCTGTATCCAACCCCGGCATGTCTTGATACGACCAGGCGAAGACGTCAACATACTCGCGCAACATTTCCGTCAAAGTTTGCTTCACATCTGCTTGCAAGCTGGCACCAATCCTGATCTCTTTCTTGGCGTCCTTGGTACCAATATTGATGATTTCTACAGTCTCCTGATGAGGCTGGATGACCCTTTCCTCCTGTTTCAACAATCTGGCCAGTTCTTCAGGGAGTTCACAATCTTTCTCATCCCCTTCTTCGGCTTGATAAATCGGATTGTCAAAGTCATACATGGCCATATCAAAATCGTTATCAGTGGTATCCGGAGGATCAAGTCTGCATGAACGGGTTCATGCCTTATTTTAGAATTTATTTTTAAGCAAAACAAAAGAAAATGAAACATTGCCATTTTATATTTTTTGTGCAAAAATAAGAACTGAAAGACAGAGAACAAAATTTGATTGCAAAACGTCCTTTATTAATGATTAAACATTGCAAATGCAACCATGGTGGCCCTACAAATGAATCTATACGCCTTGGGCAGAGCGCAAGATTTTGTCATGCATTATGGTTAGAAAAAACAAAGAAAAATTACTCTGTCTGAAGAGTAACCCGGATGACTTCTTCAACGAACCAGTTTTGCACTTGTTGTCCCGGAACATGAGGGCGTACCCAATTGTCCAGGTCACAATCACTGTCAACACTATCCTCTGTGGCTGCACAAGACTGGTCCATGTAGATAATTCCCCCACTATTGAAAGTAATGGGTCCCCTGCTCCCCGCATCTGAAGTTGTAGAGGGATGATAACCAATACCAAATTTGTCTTCCTTCATTGGGGTCTCTATCAACCTGCCCCAACCTTGGGCGTTGCCTGCCCTGACGACCTCGACAGCTTGTTTGTAAGATGAAATAGAGGTACCAGCCCCAACTGGTACAGAAGAAGACTCAGGTGCATCGTCAATGTTGACTGCTTCAAATGATTGGCACAGCATCTCATGAATTTCCCCATCCATTTCAATGTACTTGAACGTAGACAAGTGACTCACAAAGATGTCTTCTTCCCCACACACTGTCACAATCTGCCCTTCAAACTCATACTTCAGCTTTTGATGTAGAGTAGAAGTAACAGCCCCGGCTCCGTGAATCCAAGGGCGTCCCAATAGGCAGCTATATGCAGGTTGTATGTCCATTACATGGAACGTGGATTTGAATACCTGTGGTCCAATTTGTACGGGCAATTCCACCTCACCAAACACAGATCGTCTGGTCCCATCGAATGCTCTGACCACCAATTCACTAGGCCTTAAGATCAAACCATCAACTTCCAGCTTCATTAATGCCTTCTTGGGCAAGACATTGAGTGATGAACCAGTGTCTACCAGTACATGAGATAACACTGCGCCCTTACACTCCATCGTGATATGCAAAGCCTTATTATGGTTTCTTCCTTCAACAGTCAAATCTCTACTTGTAAAGCCCAAGCCATGGCTGACATTAACATTGGAGATTACGCCCTCAAGCTGATTAACAGTAATTTCTTGCGGCACGTACGCACTCTTCAACACTTTCAACAACGCCTGCCGGTGCGCATCAGAGCACATCAATAGTGACAGGATTGAAATCTTTGAAGGGGTCTGATTCAGTTGGTCCACGATCTTATAATCGCTTTTCTTGATTATCTTCATAAATTCTTCCATTTCCTTATCAAAAGTAATCTTTGTCTCTGCTTCAGGTGAAGGCTCACTTTCAACCACCTGTTTACCCTTAGCCTTTGCTGCAGCTTCTACCTCCTTATCACTTCTCAAGGTTTGGGGAGCGAACAACCTTCCACTCCTTGTAAAGCCCCCTACACCCCCTACATTATCAACATTTGGGCTGACTGATGACTCAACTTCCTGTTTTTTACCTTCGTAATATACATCTGCCCCATAGTGCCATGGGATAGCTTTCGTAGATGTGAACGGAATTGGCCCTGGCACCGTGATAGTGACAGGACTGGGCCCTTCTGGCGCAACACTCGCCACGGGAACTGCATTGACCGGCATTTGAATCTCAGCGGGAGTGTAATAGATGGTCACGGTTGATATCTCATCAGTGTCTTTCACGACTCTGTCAAACTGTAGACATCCTTCATCGATCAGATTCTGTAAACCCATCTTCAACTTATCACAGCCGTTCTCCTGATTCATACACTCAGAGCAATCCTGACTACAGCCCGGGAACACCTGTCCCTTCAATAAACGATCTTTTACAACCAATAAAGAAGTTTTCACTTGATGAACGTCTAACACCAAATTCAATCTCCTCCCACCTTCAATAGCATACACATTTGCTGCACTATGATCAGGCATGGGATGCTGAGTAATATTAGGAGCGGGAGAGAAATTGATGGCTTTAGCATCAATCAAATCTTGTACTTTATGATGGAAAGCCCAACATTTTTCAATGGAGTGCCCCTGAGCACCTGAGTGGAACTCACAACGAGCATTAGCATCGAAGTTAGGTGGCAGATTTCCAGCAACCGGAGCTTTCATAGTACGGAGCTCTACCAACTTTAACTCGAGTAGCCGGGGCAACAGCGCGGCATAAGTCATAGGGAGAGGATCCATCTTACGATCCCTCTGTCTAGACCTTTGCTGGAAAAAAGGTTGTTGCTGTTGAACTTGTTGTTGGGGTTGTTGTTTCTGAACAGACGGTGTGGGGATTGTTACAGCATCTACCTGATAATAAGCTCGAGAACGCGCTCTGCCTCGTCCTCTAAACACAGCATTCGTATCACCTTCTCTTCTTTTCTGGTTATTAGCGAACGGTTTCTTCGTCCCCGAAGAGCCAGCCCCGCTCACATCCTGGATCTTTCCCAGCTTTAACAGACTTTCTATTCTTTCTCCCGCAATTACAATATCAGCAAATCCAGTTGACGGACAAGCAGCTAATCTATCCAAATAGGCCCCTTGCAAGGTGCCCATGAACATATCTGCCATTTCTCTGTCTGACAAGGGAGGTTGGACCTGGGCAGCCATTTCCCTCCACCTCTGTGCATATTCTTTGAAACTCTCCTTGGCATTCTGTGACAACCCCTGCAATTGAGTGCGGTTGGGCGCCATGTCAATATTATACTGGTATTGCTTCAGGAACGCTTCTGCCAGATCTTTCCAATTCTTCACAGCAGCTCTACTCAACTTCATGTACCAGGTCAAAGACGCCCCAGCCAGACTGTCCTGAAAATAGTGCATCCATAGCTTCTCGTCATCCGTATGGGCTGAAATCTTCCCAAAGTAAGCTTGAAGATGCGTTTGGGGACACGCATTGCCGTGATACTTATCAAAAGTAGGAGGTTTGAATTTAGGGGGAATTCTGACTCCTGAGACCAGCCCCAAGCTGGTAACATCAATACCCATAGAGTTCTTGCATTCTATGGCCCTGATCTTTTCTGCTAACTCATCATACCTTCGATCACCTTGATTACCCACATCAGCATCCAGCAGAGTAAATTGGTCTTCCAGAGTATCCTCAAGAGTAACACCAGCATGCCTACCATTTCCATTACCCCGATTGTTACCACCATGAGGAGGGTTGCCACCGGGAGGAGGAATGCCATGTCCCTGTGAATTGTCATGATGATCACCTTCGGGCCCATTGTCGGGACGCTCTACCAGAAGCCTCAGTCTCTCCTGATTTTGCGCCATGCCAGTCATGAGGGTCATGAACTGGTCCATACGCGCCCTCATTTCCGCCAAATCACTTTGCACTTGATCCATGATTCTTACTTGATTCCTTCGCGTCGAATATCGGTGAATATGACTCTCCGCTATACTGCCTGAAACCAAATAAAGGTTAGAGACCCTGCAACGAGTACCTGAAAAGCAAGTAACAAAAATGCAAAATGATATGCAATGCCATGCAATGCCATGTTTGTCATTTCCGAGGTGCTTTATACCCTGATTCCAATCCAACTACAGAAATCTGAAGACCAGAAATTGTGATATAAAGAGACGTGTCATGGTCATGTGCTTGTGTGCAGCTATCTGATAAGGAATAATCCTGAATAAAACTGCTCATACTCATTCAACAAAGTATCCAAGTACATTTAAGAAAGGTTCAACCGCAAATGCAATACAAGGAAAAAAAAATGGATCCATCAACAAGCCTGATGGTAGCCATTAACAACAAAATACAGGGAAAAGAACATCAATCTGACAATTCCACATCCTTCAGCTTATCACTTGAGTATTTGATCTCCTCAAAAAGTATACGGGTACGCTGGTGATTCGGCTTTTCAATCATCTCTTTGATCAAGACATCCCTTTTCTCAAGAGCTTCAGTCAAAGAACCCACATGCAGCATCAGAGCTTCGTCATCACACACTCCTTTGTGTCTCTTTATGCCGGCTTGCGTCTTGAGTATCTCCCTTTCTATCATGACTTCTTCAAGCTCTTTCTTGGTATTCTTCAACTGGCTTCTAACTTCTTCTAACTGTTCTTGACTTTTACCGAGGCTTTCCCGATACTTTCTCCTCTGCTCATGTGCCTTTTTAAGCTCCTCGTCTTTAGTCTTCGACTGATCCTTTAACTCGGCATTTTCAATTCTGACTTCATCCCAAGCTTGACGAAGTTGAGCTAATGAATCCTTGCTTCGGGCTAAAGCCTGTTTTGTAATCTTGTGAGCCTGACTAGTGTCATCTGCTCCCAGAGTAAGTTTCCGAAAGTACCGAGCTCGGTCATCAAAATCTTCCTCTTTGTCAGCCGAGGTTTTTTCCTCTTTCAAGGCTCTCTTTTCCAACTCTTTGTTGTCAGCTAGAGCTTTCTGAAGACATCTGCTCATTCCAGAATTCTCTATCTGCAACTCTCTGACCATTTTCTTCCACTTCTCACATTCTTCAATAGCCACCATAGTGGGTTGTTCTGGCTGTGCTGAACATAAAAGAGGTCCCCTTGAAAAGGGTAAAAGCAATTCCTTTACTTTCGTCTCAATCCACCTGTCATATTCAGGATAAGATCTACAATCTCCTTTTCCAAAAACTGCTTTTCCAATTTTGTGCTTATCTTTCCAAGCATTCACTACTTCTACCACCTTCGCATCTTTAGTTCCTGTAAAGAATAAAGATTCTTCCACATCTTGCTCTGTAGGAGGATATCTGGAAGCATACCCAAACTGTCGGATAGCCAAAACTGGATTATAATTAATCCCTCCTTTTCTGCCAATCAAAGGCACATTTGGAAAATTTCCGCATCTTGTGACAAGCTCTATTCTCAACAACTGGTGATCAAACCATACAATGTTATCAGCAGTTAAACTCATCAATCGTTTAGACCATTTCGCCACATCTTTGGTTTCCACAAAGGCACCTGTCTGAGGCAAATGTTTGAAAAACCAATGACTCAGCAGTGGAGTGCAACAACTAACAGATCCTCCCCTCCTTTTCTCATTCTTGTAATGCACGGAATGATAAAAATCTCCTAACAAAGTAGGGACTGGATTTTTAAGGACAAAAACTCTCGTTGCTTGCATATCCACAAAGTCTTGCTGATTGGGAAAGAAAACTAGGCCATATATGCAGAGAGCCAGAATGGAATTGTAAACCGTCCAATTTTTAGCACTTGCAGCCTCCTGGGCCTGTCCAGACAGAAATTCTAAATGAAATCCGCTAACTCCATTTTTACTGCTCACACCACTCTTTATCACTGCCTGATCCATTTGTAAAGCAGCAGCAATTTCTTTTACGCTGGGAGAACTACCAGAGAAGAATGGTATTGCCGACGTGATCGGAATTCCCAAAATAAATGAGAATTCTTCCAGTGTTGGCATCAAAATGTAATCTGGAAAAAGAAAGCACCTCAACGAAGGCTCGTAGAACTGCAGCAGAGTGTGCAAAGCATCATGCTCATACTTGGTGATTGTACGGACCATCCCAACCAAATTCCCGTAGCTCTTCTGAAACCTATCAAGAATACCCGGACCAGCCATATCTATAACTTTGAGCAATGAATCCAAGACAGGATCCGGAAACTTGTAAGACACATTGTTCTTTCTCTCGGCGACGATCTCTGTTGAACCCATGGATTGGAATCAGAAATGTATTATGCACCTGAAAATGACAAACATAACTGTTATGATATGATAATGCAATGCAAGAGGGCATGTGATCAGGTAATCAAGTGTCGGTGTCTGTATTGAACTGTGTGCACTGTGTCTCTGTACTGAATCTGGCAATATCTGAGATGAACACTTAAATCACTGTCATAGGATACAATGTCTGAAATCATCATAGAATCACAAGTAAGGTAGGTAGGAGGCTGGGTTTCCTGCAAACCTGTAAACATCCCGCCCATGCTCACATGTGGTTCTTAGAAAATAAGGCTTGTCAGCTTCGGAGGTTTGAGAAGCAATAGCACATTCAGCCCGTAGGATACAATGCTATGCCAATCAAAGAGGTCGTCCACTGACTCCCCTTAGAAAATAAAAGTCATCCTATGCAAGTTCCAAAGTGGGCCCTCGGGTGCGAATGGGTTTGCCACAGAATGTGGTCTGCCATTGTCACCACTAAAAAGGGATATCTCCACTAAGGTCCTCATGATCGGTCACTAGAGTCGACAGCTCTCTAGATCTACATCCTGGAATACGCAAGATGCGCATGCCACGACGTGTCCCAAGATAGCCTCGTCTAGCTGTGAATTTCGTGAACACCCAACGCACTCCAAACGGCACGTAGGTCCCACTACTCTCCACTCTAATTCTAAGTGTATACTCAAACCTGTGTAATGGGCTTATCTCTCAGAAATCCCATCCCGCCAAACAGAAAATAGCACAGTCCAGTATAGCATAATATATCATATGAAATGAAAATGCTAAAATACGGTAAATACAGTAAAGTACAGTAAAGCAGTAAATAACCATACAATAAAACAGTAAATACAACACAACAGTAAACACCCAATGAAAGAAAAACAGACAAGCGCTAGGATTGACTCGCTTAGGGATGGACCAGCAATAGGTCAACCTCATAGTCCCCAGCAGAGTCGCCAGCTGTCGCTCCCGGGATTTTCATCCTAGTACAAACGCGAAAGTGGCACCGAACAGAGTCGCCAGCAATGTGTATTTATCCCAAGAGAGGGAAAGGAAACACCGCGTAAACCTGAGAGAAAGGAAAAGCATGGTCTTGCGACCAAGAGAAGTGGGTAAGGGAGTCGGTTACGCGAGAGGAAGGTATTAGCACCCCCTCGCGTCCATCGTACCCGATGGGATCCACGCTTGCTTGTCTCGATCAAAGGGTGTAAAGAAAAGATATTGGAAAAAGGAACTAAAAGAAAGAAAGGAGAAAGAAGAACAAATGTAGGGAAAATAAAAGAAGTGCTCGCATGGGCCCTACCCCACTGCCTACGTATCTCATCAGGAGCATGAGAATCAGAGCGACGTAGTTCCCCTCACTAGGGATGGATTGTTTGTGTTTTTTAGAGAACGGCTTACGTTCTAGCTCAGGTGTTGCAGGCTCGCTGGTCCGAGTGCGTTACCGTCTTGCAAGAGAACGAGTAGAAGCGCGTTCGTGCGTTGAGAATGAATGAGGCGAGAAAAGAATTCCCGAAGGAAAGACGTTATTGTTTGTTTTTGTCTTTTAGAAAGAAGTGTTTTGTTATTTGTTTGCATATGATAGTGTATCCAAATCTTAGTCATTGGAATGTGTACATTCTCATATTCCAAGATGGAATGGGTAAGAAAGCACACTAAGAGTGAAGAAGACCCCCACACTTAGTTCCAATTGTCAAGGTTCAAACGCACTAGCATACTTGTATTTATTAAGTGTTTTGTTGATTATGAAGTGAAGAAATGTTTTTTATTATTTGCACCTTCAACAAGTATTGCATTTAAGTCCCTCATACAAGATCAAATATGTAACACATTGACCTAAGATGGGCCATATGCTACACATCTTAAGATTATAAGAGAAGACCCCTTATAATCTTTTCTTTATATGAAAGGCCTAAATGCAATAAATGCCTACCTTTATTAGATATTTTGAATTTTCTTTGAGATGAGAAGATGAAAGACTCAAGAGAGGAGAAAAGGTAAAACCTACATGGACTAAGACTCAATCCTAATGGAAAATTAAAGAGAGTGATCCTAAAGGTTTGTGAGGTTTCAACCTAAAGTCTAAAGAAAGAAAGAATTAAACAATTCACTTCTAAAGTAGAAGATGAATTGTAATTCACAAAGGGAAAGTGATGAGTTATTAAAAGAAAACACATAAGTGCTTAACAAAACACAAAGTGGAATTGTAAAAGAGAAGGGATAGAAGTTGAATGTGGATTCCTTATCCACACTCAATTGAAACTTACCAAAGCCCCTACATGGTTAGCACAATCACTTACAAGTAAAGTAAGAAAATATAATGAACAAATCAAATTCAAACAAGTTGACAAACAAAGTAAAATGAGATTAAATGCTATACATGCTTCCAAGTCAGAATGTAACTCATATTTACACAACCTAATGTTATCCTAAATGAGCATACCAAATCATGCAAATCTCAATCCAACAAGAAGCAAAGACAAAAAAGGTGAAGTGATGTGAATGTGGTTCATACTTGTGAAACAAGTGACTTAAGGTGCAAGATAAACATCAAACATGCAAAGATGAAACCCAAATGTCACAATCAGAAGTCAATTAACATGCTATACATCCTCAAACAAAACCACAACTCATGGCACAAGTGCCTTCATGATCAAGCAAACCAAACATGAGGCATGCATTCACAAAATGAACAAGTTAAACTTCATGCTTCAAACAAATAGCAAACATGCTTCAAAAATTATGACTTTCACCAATCAAACACCTTAAACACATGCCATTAACATATCAAGTCCACAAGCAATGAATCAGAACCAAAGTCACTCAACAATTAGGTCAAAGTCTCATGGAAGTTTCATGCATTCATGCTCAAAGCAACACATCAAAAGTCATCCAAAAAAGACTTAAAAATCATCTCATAAATCTCAAACATACCTCAACATATTGTGACCACAATGCAAAAAGAAAGGCATCAAAATCATTTTTTATGATCAAGAACAAAAATGCACAAAATCATATGTCACATTAAGTATGCATACAAATGGAAATTCAAAAGAAATAATGGAACAGGGGCAAAATGGTCATAAAATCAGAAAATAAAATCATAGAAAATTTCCTAAATGTTTTATTGATGTCCATGAATTTTTGTAGAATTTTCCAATATGTTTTGGTATTTTTAAAAATTAATTATGAAACGTGTAGCAAAAATGAGAAATAAAATGAAATGGAACTAAAGAAGGGGGTGCATGCATAGCAAATTAACAGTTCAAAATCATTGGGCCTTGAAAACATGGGGTGTGGATATCAATCTGGCTTAGGTCCATTTCTGCGCATAACATGTTAACAACCATGTGCTTCAGTCAAACTAAGTCAAACCATTCACCACCATCAGATCAGGTCAAGGTCAAATCTAGGTCAAGGTAATCAAGATCAACGCGCACACTTGAATGTCCATACACACTACCATGTACCATACCACACAAAGTTTAAAAAAATTTCAGAAAATCACACGTGACATGCACATGAATTTTTATGTGCTGGCAGCATGGTAGCCATTAGATCACACTCATCCAACGGATCACATTCAAACTGGTCATAAAACCCTAACATGAAGCCATCGGCCGGAGAGGGACCTCCGGTCACCTTCTCCGGTCACTTACCACCGTCTGCAACTCACATTTCTCCAGAAAATCACAATGCATACATCAATTGAAAGCTAAGCTCACGTACATTATGAATATGCTAATGAAAATCACCAAACACATACGCACAGCAAGAACAGAGTCAATCAAATTAAGCCCTAGGTATAGAACTATGCCTCTAAGAAGCCTATCAACTAGCCAGAATCAAACTTGTGCTTCTAATAAGCTTCAATCAATGTGTAATGAACTTAAAACTCTCATGAATCGTACAGAAAAAGATGATGAATATTTACCTGATGTTGATGGAACTTTTGAACCAAGAAAAACCAGAGAATAAACTTGATACTCTTGATCTTCTATTGGCCAAATAAAGGCTTAAGCACTGAAACTTGAGCAGCGAGAGAGTGAGTAAATCGTGTGGAGAAGAATGGCGATGAAGCTTGAGCAGTGTGAGAATGAGACTCTGAAACTTGGAGAGATGAACCTCTGAACTCGTGACACAAAATGAACAAGTGAAAAACCTCCCTGAGTTATGAGCAATGTGATGTTTATATAGCCAGCCCTAACCATGGTTTAATGAGTGAGTCAAGCGAGTTGAGGGTGGTCAACTGAGTGCACCCTAACTAACTGAGTCAAGTTAGTTAGGGGGCGAGTGATCAAGGCTGGGTTATGGTGAGGTTAATCTCATGACAGTTATGGTGAGGATGAAGAGTAAAACTTGGAATGGTAGGACTGTTGTGGCAGAAACTTGCTCAACAAGTTGTTCTCTCCATTTTCATGCAAGGCACGTGATACTAAATATTGTGTAAGTGATGTGTGCTTGGTCTAAAGAGGAAACTGAAGTGAGGAAGTGTTTGTAGTGTGTGTGAACCAAAATCATGCAACATGCTGTCAATGTATCCATGCCAACATAGGGTAGTTTGTGGAGGTTTTTCTCTCTACTCAATGGCTGCATTAGGGAGTTTATGGGTTCATTGGAAAGAGGATGCATTGGAGCACAATATTGATTTGGAAATTGAAGTGGAATGAGGTCTCAAACATGTCTAAAAATGACCTCAAACAGATGGAAAAAGAAGCTGGTACATGGGTGCGCAGACTTGTGGCATGACCTGGTTGTGACCTGGTCAAATTTCAGTTGCAATGACCATTCTTTGAGCCATCATAACTCCTTAACCTTTGATCAGATGAAAAATTGATAAACACCAACTTTGAAGATCTCACATAGAGGAACAACTTTGATGTTGAAAGATTTTCCATTTGAAGCCTCTAATCATGAGTAATTGATCAATACATTTGGCCCACCAAGTGTTTGAAAAAATGGCTGCGCGCGTGCCCTGAAAATCTTGGTCATGACCTAGTTTTGGACCTACTTTGCTCAAACTTTGATCAATCATATCTCACTCAATTTTTATCCAATGGAGATGTTCCACACATGGACTTGAAGCTTAAAGCAAGGCCTTTCATTGAGGCAGAGTGGAATTTTCATTTGGTGCTCCAAATTTAAATGGCCTTGGTTCCAATTCTGATGCAAAATGGCCAAAACTTGCTATTTTTAGTAACCCTACTTCATCCAAAAGTGGCAACTTTCCAAATCTTGATTTTTTCATGATTCCTTTGGAGTTTCTTGATCAAATTTTGTACATTGGTCACATATAACATGAATTTCATGAATTTGGCTTTAAAAAGTCAGGAGTTGACTTTTTCCTCTGATTATTTGACTTGGCCCCAAATCCCCTGATTTTTGATCTTTCTTCCAATTGAACCACCTCCCAAAACCAATTGAGGGGCAATTCTCCATACACATACACTTAAGAACATGTAGAATACCATGACATCAAGTTTTGTCCAAAAAATCAAAGATTCCCTGATTTAATGGGAAACCCTAGTTTTGGTGCCCACCTCCTAGGAGAAAAATGTGCAGTCTTCAATTTCAAATTCCTCAGAGTATGTTGTGTATCCTCTTAAAGGATGATGAGAAATGCCACTTGAGAATGATTTTGAATCAATGAGCTATCTCTTTTGAGGGTTTTCCTTCAATTTTTGAACCTCTTGCATAGTGAAAGATGTAGTGCTTCAATCTCCCATTGAATCTCACTTCCTTGAGGTTTTGGAAGATCAATTGAGATAGTATGAGACATGAGAGGCTCTTGGCTTGCCTTGAGGCAACTTGATTGACCTTTTTGTGCTCTGAATGATTCCTTGATTGTCCACCTTTCACCTGATCACATGCCCTGATGGTAAGAAGGATGCCATGCTTCATTTTTCTATGTTAAATGCAATGTAATGTTAATGAGGTGGATATGATATGATAAATGATAATGCCATGCTATGATGACAAAAGGGGAGAGCAAATTTTGGGGTATTACAATGGCTGCACGTGGTTCTGGGTTTAATGAGATATTCTGTTAAAGAGAATCAGAGATTGCAGGCGAATATCATGGGGTGAATATATTCTGTTGTAATCAGTTATGAAGAAGATTAGTTTGTTGCTATTTAAATGCAAAAAGATATGGAGAATAATTAGAGTTAATTATGAAGAGTTGATTAAAGATTTAATTGAAGATCTATTTAGTAGCAGAATCTTTTGCAGATTGGGAGAGAAGATTTGATATGATTTGAAGGCCCAAATCCAGTTGGGAAAAAGCTATAAATAGAATGCGTGTATCCTAGATGAGGTACGGATCCAAGATGTAAAACATTAGGGCTTTGTCTAAGTGAACCATTCGGGTTGTGAGATGGTCACTGTGTTACTCAGAAACCTGTAGGTAATGAGTATTGTATTATTCTTGGAGGAAGCTTTGAAGTAACTCCAAAGGGTGTCATGGAAGTGTGTCTTCTAAGTTTATGTGAGAGAAAAGTTACTTGGAAATCAAGCTGTTGATGCAGTGGCTGAGATGTCGACTGCTAGACATCATTGAGATGATTGGAAGTGAGATGGAGTCTCATATCTAAGTGGTCTCTTAGATAGAAGGGGCATTGGGTAGTGATTAGATTAGGTAGATTGTCAACTGGTTTGTTGAGTCTGTAATTTGATACTATTAATAGTGGACTTCCTTCCTGGCTTGGTATGCCCCCAGATATAGGTTATTAGACCGAACTGGGTGAACAATCCTTGTGTGTGGTTTATGCGGTTCTGTTTCTACTATTGCCTTGTTCATACAGCAGATTGCGATGTTGTGACATTGCACTTGACATCACACATCTGTACCAGAATTTCAATTGGTATCAGAGCAGGCATCCTGTCTGTTTCTGGATGAGATCTTGGGAAGATACTTTCTGGTTCATGAGCAAGGAAGATAGTTATGGACTTGGTCAGTTCATAGAGATTTTTGTATGATCCCTTGAAGTGGAGAATGAAGTTATCAGGCTTGTAGCTTTGGTGGTGAGCTGCTGTGTGGTTTAACTTATTTTCAAACATATGATGACCTAGTGCACTTGGAGTGTCATGTTTATGCAAGGGTTATTATGTTTTGCCTGAAGGTTGTAGAGGAGTTTTCTGATGTATGTTCTGCTGCATATATATCTGATGGAAAATTACTGGTGGTTTTGTGTTAAGGCTGCAACATTCTGTTCTCCTTTGAAGATGTATCACATGGTGTGGTGATACGTGAGGACATCTTCAACTAGCTTGTTAGAGTTGCCAAAGATACTTGTGGTTCATCCCAAGTCCACTCATAAAGGAACTCTTATATGAGCTTGTTGAAAAGAGGTCTGAAGAAAGGTAGAAGCAATTTATTCTTGCCTCCAACCTTACAAGGTCAATCTCTGGGTTGTGTTAAAGGATCTTTTGGTGTGAAGAGAACTTATGTCCTACCAGCAGATTGTGCAGAATCGTGACATAACAGATGCTTGGGGGCTAAACAAATGTGTTGATCACATCTGTTTGGAACCTACTCCTGGCTTGGAAGAGGAGGCATCTGGGTTGTGTGTCTAAGAAGTTTCATCAAGAAAGAAGTTGAGCTTAATATATCAATGTTTGTAAATCAACCTTTGGTCAATTGGAATTGGTGTCTGCATTAGTTGTGTGGGATAAACTCTTCCAGTTTTGTGGCTGAAAGGATCAGAAGAAGAAGACCAATTTGTTCAGTACTGTGACTCCTTCATCCTTTTTAATGGTGAAAGAAGAAGGTAGAGCCAAAGCAAAAGAGTATCACTGTCAAATCTTTCATGCGGGAGTGAAGTTCTTGATAAGTTATCTCTTAAGCTTAGTTGTGGTGACCTAAGGAGGATGGCATCAATCATCTGAACATTAAAAGTTTAAAGATTCTTGAAATATAGAGTATGCTGGTTCATGTTTAGTGTGATTGCTGATGTCGGAACTGATGTTGAAACATAATTTCAGTTCTTTGCTCAGGGAGGAGTGAAAGGTAAAGACACGGACCTAACCTGGAATGCTTTGGTGGTGTGAATGGTTGTCATGATGGTCTGTTTTGAAGAAGAATCAGCAGATGCATGTTGTGTGAGAAGGTTACCTTGACAGGAGCTGAGCGTTTATCTAAGATGTTGTGCATTCAACTAATGACAATATACATTGACGTGAGACTATGTATATGTAAAAGTGCAGGACTGCAGAAGTGTTGAGAATTTACCTTTCTCTATGTGGCTGTTTATCTCTCTTTGTGGTGTATTGGTGTGTGACGACTTGAATTATGATGAAGAGGGAAGACTATGAAGACAACATAATCTTGATGGTCTAAGTGGTTTGGAGCATGGTGTTTGCTCTGGTTATGAAGGTCGAGGATAAGTGGCAGTTATCTCTGGCTTTCTACTGACGGCTCTACTAAGGGAAGTGGCATTCTTTGGTATAGCTACGGGGTAGTCTTGAACTACTTATTTTCTGAAGATTCAGATGTGGTAGGTTTGAAGTCTTTGGAGTTTCTGAGCAGGATGGAGGTTGTCTACTCAAACTTGATTGTTGAATCAAGTCTATGAGAGCATGAAAATCTGTTTCTGCAAAGGGAGGAGGTTCTTCTGAGTGGCAGAAGGAGGACCTGAATTCAACAGTTGGATGTCATAATGTTCTGACATCTAGCTTAACATCAGAAGTATCAGCTGGTGATGTGGCACATCATCTTAAGATAGAGGTGATCTACAGTAATTGAAGTTATGGATGCTTCAAAAAGATCTATCTCATACAGTTCGCGGGAGCTGTGGTTTGAGAAGTTGTTAGATGACTAAGAGGCTTGGTGAATCCAAGATGTCTTGCTTTGGAGCAAGTAGTTCATATGACTTGAAGATCTGGTTTCATTGGTGGATCAGGATATCTTGTGGGAGTTCTGAAGAAGATTGAGATCAATCAAAAGGTGGAATTTGGTTGGTTTCATTGTGTGCATTCAAGCAGGATGCTTGAAACTGATTGCTCTTATGCAGAAGAGTATTTAGTTGAAAACGAAAGGAGGCTCTAATTCTCTTGGAGCTTGTGGCAGAAGTTCTAGGTTGAGGATGGAAGTATACCTTCTTTTGGTGGATGAGAGTTTATTTCTCTCAGGGTTCCTGAAGCTCTCTTTGTTCAAGCTGATGACGCAGTGTGTGTGAAGATCTTCAGTTTAGATTACTATGCAATAGTAAGTCCAGTTGGTAGAGCATATCAAGAATCGTGGTGATGATATCTTGGTGTGTGGGAAATGTTCTAACTTGTGTTGGGACATTATATGGTTGAATATCCTTGGTAAAGGATGATTTGGATCAGGTTCTGAAGCTTGGTGCATACATTATGCCTAAGGAGCGTCTACATAGTCATACGGGAGAATGATGAAGTAGAAGGTCTGCCTTGGATGGAGAATGTCGTGAAGACTGAAGTAGATTAGGGTCTTGCTAAAGGCAGAAGAAAAACCTGTGAAGGGGACATGGACCTAGTGTCAAGTCATTGCTAGATCAGCCAGGCAAGATGTGGAGTTTTGGAGCATGTGAAGATGGCAAACCAAGAGGAAGTTATATCTGATGTTGGGACAACACTCGAACGTGTTGAGTTTTCAGCCAAGAAAGTTAGTTGGGCTCATGGTGGAGTATCAGGACAAGCCACTTACCTAATCTGAAGTAATCAGCGATGTGAATTTTTAAAAGAATGACCAGCTAGTGCCACGAGTGTGCATAAAAGTATGTCTGGCCAAATGTCATGCCTTCTGTGAGAAGGTAATCTTATTCTGTCTAATAGTAGATACTTTGACGGGAGACTTAGTATTTGTCTATTAGTGATATTGTGCATAAGGGTAAATACTTTGACGGGAGACTGAGTATTTGTCTAGAGAATTATGCAAATCTGTGTCTGGATTTTTATTTTTGTGGCCATGATGGAGTAGCTTGATATTTGAAAGTGACAACCTAAGTTAGTCTTATCAGCTGACTGTATCAGAAGTGTGTGAATGAAGGAGTGAGCATCATCTGCTGGCTGTTGGCAGTTGTCTGTTGTGATCAGATGGTTGTGATTACCTGAATGAAATGCAGTATATGTGAGCTGTTATCTAATGCTGATGTCCTACATAATGTTACAACATCTTTGTCTGGTATGAAGGTCTGGGACTGAGCGTATGAAGAATTAGTGTCTGAAGTGGTTTGATCTGATCAGAATGGCTAAAGATAAGGAGGGTTCGTCTAATACAAGTAAAAGGTGGTGTCAGCCCTTATCTTGTGGTGCAAGTGATATTGGACTTGACAGACCATGTATCTGAAATAAACATGATGAGATTATGCTCAACAAATACAAGAAGTGGCAGTTCTTAATGTTGAGAATGTGGCAATTTCATTGTGCTTTTATCTGGTGTCAAGTATTCATCCTCATAAGGAGCATTGGGTGTTCAAGACAGGGGGAGTTAAGGCTGTTGTCTATGGTCTATTACTGCAAGGGTGAAGATTATTGTGAAGATTGCGCAGAGTGGTGTCAATCAACATGATGGGACATGTACTTCTGAGTATGGTTGGGTGTTCCTAAGGCTGGTATACTAGTGCTTATGAGGAGGCTGAAGAGCAGAATTGTTGTATCCGGAAAAGGTTATTTGTCTAGAGGAATCTATAAGGGAGTGTGAGTTATGCTGATCAATACATGTCGTGCTTGTGTTTTGGAATCTTTCGAAGAGTCAGGGGTTGAGAATTGTGTGAGCCAGCAGACAATGTCTGATGCGATGTCAGAACATGGTATATGACATGTTTTTCTTGAGCCAAACAAGGAAGTATTTTGGACGGTGGTGTAAGGATAAGGTGAAACACGTGTCTTCGACTATGCATGGAACTGCTTTGGCACAATTTATGGTAAAGATTAGTTAGGAAACAATAAAAGTGGTCAAGACTGTTTTGGATGGTAGGCATTGAATTTGGAAGGAGTTTTTAGTACCTAAAATAACGTTTCTATGACCAAGAACTTTGACTATTCAAAGCTCGTTAATTCCTACGTAACTGATCAGTTATTTATAGGGGTTATTTTATTCTCCTTCAGCTAGTGAGTGTTCTTGTCTCATAAGTCTTATGGCGTTTATTCGTGTTTGGGTGAGCACTACTTGGGTCTGGTTCTGTGAGGGTTTCCTTTGCCAATTTATGGCTAAAAAGGGAGAGAAAGGAAAGTGTTTGGCTAAATGGTTTACGCAGATGTTATGCCTGGAGTCTGCAGTTCCAGATGTTGCAGAGGATATCCTATGCTGCTGGTGGTGATTGAGTCTTTGTGACTTGTGTCCTGAGTTATGAACACAGTTGTGACTTGTGTTCTGAGTTACCTGGGTTAGCAGAACGACACTTCTTAAGTTTCATCTTATGCTATAGATTAAACCCAGTGTTTGATCAATGAAGGTGTGCAGAATTATCTTATGCCACCATTGGTCTGTGATGTATAGACAAACATTTCTTTTCTGGAGGAGTCTTCTACATTTATTTTGGGTCTGTCCTGGAAGGAAAAAGAAATGTGTTATGGGAGAGTGTCAGATATCTTCTTCCTCATGTACACTAAATGACTTCAGGACTGTCTGCTACCTAGGTCCTGATGTGCTGACAGAAGGTGCTGTGGTGATGTTATGTCAAGAATGATGTTCTAACATCATTCAAAATTAGCCAAGAAGATTATTCTCCATGGATGCAGTACACAGTAGCTTCTGCTGACTACTGATGATTACTGATGTGGGATATTAAGATCAAATGACTTGTAACAGTAGTATAGGGTTGTTATTGCTGCTGTAATTTGAGCTGTAATGTTTATATATGTGTTTTAGCCAAAATTAGCCAAAGGGGGAGATTGTAAGTTCTTGTAATTGGCTGAAATTTTGTTAAAACAATGCTGATGTCATGGTTGATGTTGCAACATGAGCTTCTAACATTATTGATATGCTTAGGTAACATTCAGGTCTGTTAAAGATATAAGGGTTGCAGCTGTGTGCTGATGTTACACCCGATGTCGTGACATCAGTAGTGAACATCAGGTCTGAGATGTATGTTTAGGGCTGCATGTGGTTGTGGGTTTAATGAGATATTCTGTTGAAGAGAATCAGAGATTGTAGGCGAATATCATGGGGTGAATATATTCTGTTGTAATCAGTTATGAAGAAGATTAGTTTGTTGCTAATTAAATGCAAAAAGATATGGAGAATAACTAGAGTTAATTATGAAGAGTTGATTGAAGATTTAATTGAAGATCTATTTAGTAGCAGAATCTTTTGCAGATTGGGAGAGAAGATTTGATATAATTTGAAGGCCCAAATCCAGTTGGGAAAAAGCTATAAATAGAATGCGTGTATCCTAGATGAGGTACGGGTCCAAGATGTAGAACATTAGGGCTTTGTCTAAGTGAACCACTCGGGTTGTGAGATGGTCACTGTGTTACTCAGAAACCTGTAGGTAATGAGTATTGTATTGTTCTTAGAGGAAGCTTTGAAGTAACTCCAAAGGGTGTCATGGAAGTGTGTCTTCTAAGTTTATGTGAGAGAAAAGTTACTTGGAAATCAAGTTGTTGATGTGGTGGCTGAGATGTCGACTGCTAGACATCATTGAGATGATTGGAAGTGAGATGGAGTCTCATATCTAAGTGGTCTCTTAGATAGAAGGGTCATTGGGTAGTGATTAGATTAGGTAGATTGTCAACTGGTTTGTTGAGTCTGTAATTTGATACTACTAATAGTGGACTTCCTTCCTGGCTTGGTATGCCCCCAGATGTAGGTTGTTAGACCGAACTGGGTGAACAATCCTTGTGTGTGGTTTATGCGGTTCTGTTTCTATTATTGCCTTGTTCATACAGCAAATTGCGATGTTGTGACATTGCACTTGACATCACACATCTGTACCAGAATTTCACATAACATTATATAACACCAAAAATACACATATACACTGTTCTCACCACACCTCATACCAGTACTCAAACACAAAACAACACAATGTATAATTCATATTTCCATTACCAAGGTATACCAACCATGCACAATACAAGTATCACCAACACATATACATGTACCAATTTATCAATTCCATCCACAATTCCACAAATAAACAAACCATTAATGATTTATGCAAATGCAAGAGACCGACACAACGACTCTATGCATATGCACATGCGGTACCGACTTCCATCAATTCTCAACACCAGTTCACTCAGGAACTATTGGAACCATCGCTCGTTACTTAGTGTAACTCCCCGTCGGGCATACGATGTTCCCCGTCACTTTCGGTCCTCTTTGTATAAGGCTCACGACGTTTATGGATCGCTTTCAGTCCTCTTTGTATAAGGCTCACGATCCGATCGCTCACACCCCACATGGGTACACGATCGTCTATAACCATCGCTTTCGGTCCTCTTATTTTTAAGGCTCACGATCCAATCAGATCGCTTTCAGTCCTCTTATGTTTAAGGCTTACGATGTTATAGCAGATTCCCTCTGGAATCAAACCGTCACTCAGGACGTCACAAGAATGCATATCATGATGCTCAGCATACAATGACTCATGACATTCAAATGCACACATATATGCAACCATTTCACTTAAGAATAATCATGCTTTTCAATTCAAGCCCAAAACAATGCATTTATACCATGCAACAGCACGCAAATCATACCATTTCCATATCAACAACACATTGCATTATACACACCAATTACACACAATTAAAACGACAAAAGTCGACAAAACGACACTATTCCAAATTCCCGACATAATTAAATCGGCTAACGATTTTAAAACCATCATCATGAGAAAATACATGCTACAAGCTTTCTAACGCATCAAACCACGCCTCAAACTGACTCACGGATCAAAAGTTACAGAGAAAACAAATCGGAATAGACTGTCATGTTCGCAGTGCGAAGCTCCTACCGAGTCCTTCGCTCCCTCATTCGCAGTGCGAATGTCCTAGCGAACAGTGGCAGAAGCAAAATAGCCTAGAAAATTCCCTACGTTCGCAGTGCGAACTCCCAGCGAATGCTCGCTACCCCATTCGCAATGCGAATCCTCCAGCGAACAGTGGCATAATGAAAAATAATACAACATTCGCAGTGCGAACCTCACGCGAACGCTCGCCACCCATTCGCTGGCCATTCGCAGTGCGAACCTGCGGTTTCAGCAAAACCCAGCAGCGCACCAGATCATCCCAAAACCATATTTTCTCCACCAAAACATTTTCAAACCAACATATAGCAATCAAAACATAACTCAATCATGGTAACAAGTATTCTACTACGTTTACACTGATTTTCAACCGCGAAACCATCGATTTCTCATCATATTTCTCATTTCCAACCTAGAATCAAAAGCTATGGAAAGGCTAGAAAATATGCAAACATACACATACATAATCATACACAAGCATAAGATAATCGAATTTCACACCCTTACCCGATTAAATAGCGTGTAGAAAAGTCGGGAGATTGATTTCTTGATTTCCAAGTTTTTCTCTCTTTTTCTTCTCTTCTTCTCTTTTCCTTCTTCTCTTTTTCTTTCTCTCTATTTTTCTCTCTTTCTATTTTCTATTTTCTAACTTAAGGAAAAATAAGATGAAATGACCAAAATACCCCTACACTCAAATATCTCACAAACGTTCCCAAAACCCGATAAAATATCACAACATTGAAAAATAACATATTTCCAAATAAAAGTCGAAAATAAAATAAAATAATAATAAAATACTCAAAACGACTCAAATAAATAAAACTGACAAAACTGGGGCATTACAACTCTCCCCCACTTAGAAATTTTCGTCCTCGAAAATATACCTGAGACAAACAACTCTAGATACGACTCCCGCATCCGACTCTCTAACTCCCAAGTCAAATTGCCCTCAGCAGTGCCTCCCCACGCTACCTTCACAAGTGCAATATCCTTGCCCCTTAACCTCTTCAACTCGCGATCCAAAATCCTAACTGGTAATGCCTCAACCGTAAAGTTCTCCCTTACCTCAACCTCATTCATCGGAATCACATGCGACAGATCCGGAACATACTTCCGAAGTTGTGAAACATGGAACACATCGTGCAAATTCGACAAATTCGGCGGCAACGCCACCCTATAAGCCACAACACCCACTCTCGCGGATATCTGGTAAGGACCAATAAACCGAGAAGTAAGTTTCTTCGATTTCAATGCACGACCAACACCCGTTACCAGCGTAACTCTCAAAAATACATGATCGCCCTCTTGGAACTCAAGATCTTTTCTTCTTCGATCATGATAACTCTTTTGCCTACTCTGAGAAGCCTTCATTTTCTCACGAATAAGCTTCACTTTTTCCGTAGTCTGTTGAACCAACTCTGGTCCAACCACCGAACTCTCACCTGATTCATGCCAACACAACGGTGTTTGACACCTTCGTCCATACAGTGCTTCAAAAGGTGCCATTCCAATACTAGAATGGAAACTGTTATTATACGTCAATTCAATCAATGCAAGATAACTATCCCATGCACCACCTTGTTCAAGAACACAAGCCCTCAACAAATCTTCCAACGACTGAATCGTTCTCTCAGTCTGATCATCCGTCTGCGGATGATAAGCCGAACTCAATCTCAATTTAGAACCCAATGCCTTCTGTAAACTTTCCCAAAATCTCGAGGTAAACCTTGGATCTCGATCCGAAATAATACTTAACGGAACCCCATGCAACTTCACAATCACACTGATATAAATCTCAGCTAACCGTTCCAAGGAAAAACTGATGTCAATCGAATGAAATGAGCCGATTTAGTCAGCCTATCAACAACCACCCAAATAGCATTATGCCCTTGCTGGGTATTCGGCAAACCTGTCACAAAATCCATGGAAATGCTATCCCACTTCCACTCAGGAATATCCAATGGCTGCAACAAACCACTAGGCCTTAGATGTTCCACCTTTGATTTCTGACAAGTCAAACATGCGTAAACAAACTGAGCCACATCGCTCTTCAAACCAGACCACCAAAACATCTTCTTCAAATCTTGGTACATCTTATTTGCTCCCGGATGTATACTCAAATTACTCTGGTGTCCTTCCTCCAAAATCATCTTTTTCAACTCCGCATCATCCGGAATACAAATTCTACCTCGAAATCTCAAAACTCCATTAACATCCACTTGAAAATCACCACTTGCATCTTTACCGCCAACCAACATCAAATCCACCAATTTCACATCCAACTTCTGTTTCTCACTAACCGTCAACAGAAAATCATTAGTAATCGTTAGCATTCCAAGCCTCACGCTATCCGACGTCACTTCACATACCAAACTCAAGTCTCTAAACGATTCCAAAAGTCCCCACTCCTTAACCATTAAAGCGGACATATGCAATGATTTCCGGCTCAATGCGTCGGCTACCACATTAGCTTTACCAGGATGGTAATTCAAGCCAAAGTCGTAGTCCTTCAAAAATTCCAACCATCTCTGTTGCCTCATATTTAACTCTTTTTGATCAAACAAATATTTCAAACTTTTATGATCACTAAAGACTTCAAATCTTGCACCGTAGAGATAATGCCTCCAAATCTTCAACACAAAAACCACGGCCGCTAATTCAAGATCATGAGTAGGATAATTTTTCTCATGCACTCTCAATTGCCTTGAAGCATAAGCCACCACCTTACCTTCTTGCATCAGAACACCACCTAGACCAATCAAAGACGCATCACAATACACCACAAATGGTTCATTAGGATTCGGTAAAATCAAAATCGGAGCTATCGTTAATCTTCTCTTCAGCTCATTAAAACTTTCTTTGCACCGAATATCCCAAATGAACGCTTGCCCTTTACAAGTCAATTGGGTCAAAGGAAGTGCTAGCTTAGAAAAACCTTCAATGAAACTTCGATAATATCCGGCCAAACCCAAAAAGCTTCGAATTTAAGTAACAGATCTCGGAGCCTCCCATTGTAGAACTGCTTCTACTTTAGATGGATCCACAGAAATACCATTACCTGAAATCACGTGCCCAAGAAAACTCACCTCCGACAACCAGAACTCGCACTTGGACAATTTGGCAAAAAGCTTTATTTCTTTCAAAACCTGCAAAACAATACGCAAATGCTCCGCGTGCTCCTCCTGAGACTTAGAATAAATCAAAATGTCATCAATAAACACAACAACAAATCGATCCAAATGCTCGTGGAAGATACGATTCATGTACTCCATAAACACACCTGGCGCATTAGAAACCCCGAACGGCATCACAAAATATTCATAATGACTATAACGTGTCCTAAAAGCCGTCTTCTGGATATCTTCCTCTTTCACCCTTATCTGATGATACCCTGACCTCAAGTCAATCTTACTGAACACACAAGCACCAACCAACTGATCCATCAGATCATCAATCCTTGGAAGAGGATGCTTATTCTTAATCGTCACCTTATTCAACTGGCGATAATCAATATACAATCGCATACTTCCATCTTTCTTTTTCACCAATAAAACTAGAGCACCCCAAGGAGAAACGCTTGGTCTCATAAACCTCTTTTCCAACAATTCATTCAATTGTTTCTTTAACTTAACCAACTCAGATACCGACATACGATAAGGTGCCATAGAAACAGGTCTAGTACCAGGAACTAGATCTATAGAAAACTTCACCTCTCTCTCTGGCGACAAGTCTGAAATATCCTCAGGGAACACTTCCGGAAACTCACACACAACAGGAAACACATCAAGTGAAACTTAACTATCCACGGATAACGAAGCAAACAACCCGAACAACTGAGCTTCATCCGCCAAAAGTTTCTTCAACTCTTTGGTAGATAAGAAACTTGAGTCTTCGTCTTCCTCAAGAGAAGGAAACCTTACTAACTTATGATAACAATAAATATGAACCCGATTGAACTGCAACCAATTCATTCCCAGAACCACATCTAAACCCTTCAACGGCAAACACACCAAGTCCATCTCAAAGTCTTTACCATAAATGGTCAAAGGACAACTTAGACAAACCAAAGAAGTAGTTACTGAACCCATGGCTGGAGTATCAATAACCATCTCACCATCCATCGAAGACAACACAAGATTCAAACGCTTCGCGCACTCAGACGAAATAAACGAATGAGTCGCTCCAATATCAATAATAGCAACTAAAGGTGTACTATTAATAAAACAAGTACCTCTTATCAGACGGTCTGCACTTGAAGTCTGAGTTCCCGCTAATGCAAAACCCTTCCCACCAGATGGAGCATGCTTTAGTTTCGGACACTTCGAACTAATATGATCAGGTTCACCACAGTTGAAACACTTCACCACATTCTTCCTTGCACAATCAGCTGCGACATGTCCTAAACCTCCACAATTAGAACACTTCCTCAAATCTTTCCTACATTCAGACTGACGATGTCCCACATCCCCACATCTATAACATCTCAGAGGACCCAACATACCTCCTCCACTTGACCTCCTCTCAAAATTACCCCTTTGTTTACCTTTATCAGCTGGTGTTACATACGGACCACCACGGAACTGTTGCTTCCCTTTCCTCTCGCTCACATTCTTATAGTGAGTAGAACGAGCCTTACTATCCTCCTCATAAATCCTACAACAATCCACCAAATCAGAAAACCTCTGAATCCTTTGATATCCAATTGCCTGCTTTATCTCAGGACGCAATCCGCTCTCATACTTTACACACTTAGATAATTCCGCGGTCGCTTCAGCATAATGTGGGTAAAACTGCACCAGCTCCACAGACTTAGCAGTATAATCAACAACAGACATATTACCTTGTTTCAATTCCAAGAACTCTATCTCTTTCTTTCCTCTGACATCCTCGGGAAAATACTTCCTCAAGAACTCCCGGCTAAAAACTTCCCAAGTGATCTCTTCCTCCTCTGCAGCTTCCAACACATGACGTGTACTAACCCACCAATCATCAGCTTCTTCCACTAACATGTGAGTACCCAGTCTCACCTTCTGATCCTCAGTACAATCCATCACTCGAAAAATTCTTTCAATCTCTTTAAGCCATATCTGAGCACCATCAGGATCATATCTTCCCTGGAAGACAGGCGGTTTGTTCTTCCTGAACTCATCATTACCCGCAGCATTAGGTGCACCCTGCACAGCCCGAGCCATAGCTTGCATAGCAGCATCCAAAGCAGCGTCATTCCTACCAGCCATATTCGGTTCATTTCCAATAACAGCAACTATGGTTAAACAAACAGCTCACTCCAAACGCCAACACCAACAAGGACAGACACAAACAGACACGAACTGACATGGACTGGCTCTGATACCACTTAATGTAACACCCTCAATCTATTAAAGCGGTAACAAGTATTCAAAATTTCATCAGAGTATATTTAGAAATTCACAGCATAGACCGAGGGGTCACATCAATTTGAAACAAACACAATAAACCTGCCCATAAAGATATGCAACACTCGCAGGTAGCAAATAACAGAGGAACTTAGTTCCTACTACCCATAATTCAAATACAGAATAAAAGCGAAAAATCTTTACTGAATCTCATATATATATATATATATATATATATATATATATATCACATAAAAAGTTTGTCATACATCAAGTCATACATGTACAATCTCAAAAGAACATATACATATACACACAAATCACCAACGGTCTCCCTAACTACCCGGTGTCACATATCAGAGCCGACCGACAAAAGAATGAAGACCTAAGCTTCACAAAAAGACCTCCAGCAATCTAATCTGCAATGCCTCATAGAGCATTATAAAACAGCAGAAGGGTGAGAAAAACAATCATAATATAATTGCATACCATTATATAACACCAAAAATACACATATACATTGTTCTCACCACACCTCATACCAGTACTCTAACACAAAACAACACAATGTATAATTCATATTTCCATTACCAAGGTATACCAACCATGCACAATACAAGTATCACCAACACATATACATGTACCAATTTATCAATTCCATCCACAATTCCACACATAAACAAACCATTAATGATTTATGCAAATGCAAGAGACCGACACAACGACTCTATGCATATGCACATGCGGTACCGACTTCCATCAATTCTCAACACCAGTTCACTCAGGAAAATTTGAACCATCGCTCGTTACTTAGTGTAACTCCCCGTAGGGCATACGATGTTCCCCGTCGCTTTCGGTCCTCTTTGTATAAGGCTCACGACGTTTATGGATCGCTTTCGGTCCTCTTTGTATAAGGCTCACGATCCGATCGCTCACACCCCACATGGGCACACGATCGTCTATAACCATCGCTTTCGGTCCTCTTATTTTTAAGGCTCAAGATCCAATCAGATCGCTTTCAGTCCTCTTATTTTTAAGGCTCACGATGTTATAGCAGATTCCCTCTGGAATCAAACCGTCACTCAGGACGTCACAAGAATGCATATCATGATGCTCAGCATACAATGACTCATGACATTCAAATGCACACATATATGCAACCATCTCACTTAACAATAATCATGCTTTGCAATTCAAGCCCAAAACAATGCATTTATACCATTCAACATCACGCAAATCATACCATTTCCATATCAGCAGCACATTGCATTATAAACACCAATTACACACAATTAAAATGACAAAAGTCGACAAAACGACACTATTCCAAATTCCCGACATAATTAAATCGACTAACGATTTTAAAACCATCATCATGAGAAAGTACATGCTACAAGCTTTCTAACGCATCAAACCACGCCTCAAACCGACTCACGGATCAAAAGTTACAGAGAAAACAAATCGGAATAGACTGTCATGTTCGTAGTGCGAAGCTCCTAGCGAGTCCTTCGCTCCCTCATTCGCAGTGCGAATGTCCTAGCGAACAGTTGCAGAAGAAAAATAGCCTAGAAAATTCCCTACGTTCGCAGTGCGAACTCCCAGCGAATGCTCGCTACCCCATTCGCAATGCGAATCCTCCAGCGAATAGTGGCAGAATGAAAAATAATACAACATTCGCAGTGCGAACGCTCGCCACCCATTCGCTGGCCATTCGCAGTGCGAACCTGCGGTTTCAGCAAAACCCAGCAGCGCACCAGATCATCCCAAAACCATATTTTCTCCACCAAAACATTTTCAAACCAACATATAGCAATCAAAACATAACTCAATCATGGTAACAAGTATTCTACTACGTTTACACCGATTTTCAACCGCGAAACCATCGATTTCTCATCATATTTCTCATTTCCAACCTAGAATCAAAAGCTATGGAAAGACCAGAAAATATGCAAACATACACATACATAATCATACACAAGCATAAGATAATCGAATTTCACACCCTTACCCGATTAAATAGCGTGTAGAAAAGTCGGGAGATTGATTTCTTGATTTCCAAGTTTTTCTCTCTTTTTCTTCTCTTCTTCTCTTTTCCTTCTTCTCTTTTTCTTTCTCTCTATTTTTCTCTCTTTCTATTTTCTATTTTCTAACTTAAGGAAAAATAAGATGAAATGACCAAAATACCCCTACACTCAAATATCTCACAAACGTTCCCAAAACCCGATAAAATATCACAACATTGAAAATTAACATATTTCCAAATAAAAGTCGAAAATAAAATAAAATAATAATAAAATACTCAAAACGACTCAAATAAATAAAATTGACAAAACTGGGGCCTTACAGGAGACACTCGAAACTATCACCCCAGAGCAAGGAGCTTCCCCACGCTCACACCCAGTTTCCGTTTGGAGCTCCACCGGAAATCGCGAAGCTTTGCCGGAATCTGGAAATGTTCTACCGGAAAACTCATCGCTCTATCAGAAGATGAACAAACATGGTGGTCACGCATGTAACCTCGCCGTGAACCACCCTCCTCGCTGAATGTACTACATACTTCGGCGAAATGCTGGAGGCAGAAAAATGGCACAAACACCGTCCACCACCAACACTCGCCAGAAATCCGCCTATTTTGTCCCCTAAAGCTAACCCTAACCGTATACAATCTACCATTAACAACGAAAAGAAGTAAAACAAGTTCCAGATCAGAATACTTACTTGATTTGAGAAGAAGAAGAAGTTGCTCGAAGCTGGTCGCGGTGGTCGGAAGCACCGAAGACGGTGACGGAAAAGAGATTAGAAGAGGCGAAAAGAAATCAGAAAGAAAAAGTACAAAATGGGACAATCTTCCCCCTTTTATACAGAGGGGCACGTGCAAACACGCGCCCGTAGGCCATCATGACTACCCACTAGCCATCATTGCCTATTAACTGCTACACGGGGCTCTAGGCACACGTGGCGTCCCAACGTTTTCGATTCTGTATGACCATTAGTCTCCCCGAATATCGGGCAATAAGGTCACGAGCATGAATCTCACGAACATCTTGGGGCCTCGAGCACTTTGAGACAATCTTCCTCGTCTTCAAACGACGACTCCATGCTGGCTCCCCGGAGCATCGAGTAGTCCTTAAGTCATCACTCCCATGCTCAGGAGCAACGACTTGGGGGGCTCCTGTTCTGGACTGGACCAATGGCTAGAATTGGCCCAATCCGCCTCTGCTCCAGAGCGGCCCAAGTTGCCTAAGTCCAATCCGCGGAGGGGCAAAAGTCACCTTTCTGCCCCTCCAACCGGGCAAGGAATGCAACGTTCCTCCCCAGAATTACTGCTTGTCACGCACGACTCCATTGCTCCCCGAACAGCTATGAGCAGGTGCCCGGAACTATGTCATGCCCGACATAACGGCTAGTTTCGGGCACCCTGCCCGACATAACGGCTAGTTTAGGTAGTTACCTATTCTTCGGGAAAACGGTTATTTCGCCCCGAAAATAGGACAGTTGGCCACGCGCTGGGGGCTCTATATAAACCCTCTCGCTTGAGAGGGTCAGGTATCCAATATTCACCCTAAGAATCTATACTTTGTACTTGCCCCTTTTCTCTGACCCTTTCTTATTTGAGCTTCGGAATGCCTTGCAGGTACACCCCCTCCTCTCCTTACGACCAGCATCCCTGACGCACTTGACGACCTGATCTATAGGATCTGGTCCAGCCTTCACGATCAGCTGTATTTTTTCGAGTAGTTTATTTCGCGCTGATAATTTTGTTGCAATCATTTTTATTTTTCGAGCACTTTAATATCCGACTTTTTATCCGTTTTTTAACCCTTTTATTTTACTTTTTAGTCAAAAATACTTGTGATTATTAATTAAATTTCAGAATTTTAGTTTTGATTTTTTTTTATTTATTTAAATTATTTTAATATTTATTCTTACTTCTTTTATTTTATTTTCAAATCATTCTTGTTGATTAAGTTGATTAGGTTTTCAGAAGGACATTTTGGGTCTCTCTCTTTTTCATTTTTTTTGAAAACGATTAAAACAAGAACTCACCCCCTCTCCCTCAAGGCTGTTCGTTCATACACAACACAAATCCCTCATTCCTTCCTGCTACTTTCAATCTACATCCACCATGTAAAAGAACACAAAAAACAACCACACTTTACTCTTTATGAGCTGCTCAACAACGCCTACCACCTCATTGTTACTCACAAACACACTTTCATCCTCCTTCATACACTCCTACACCATATCACCAATCTTTTTCTCACTTTTAAAAAATAAAAAGAAGGAAAAAGATTAATACTATCTTCTTCATGTGAGCTAAAAGCAAAACCAATAAAACAACTTTTCACACCATCAACATTATAAATTTGCTGCAAATTTTCCATGAGAACACTCCCACATAACTCCTCCATCTCCTTCCTTCAATAACCCACGCATTATTCCTCAATCTCCATTACAGACTCATATACTTCCATTATCTCACCATCATGAATTCTCATCATCATTCGCATTACCTTCCCATAACAACCACGCACTTCACTTTGAAAACAACAACAGCAAAACACAGCAACAACATAACCACGCACAACCATCCTCCCACCTCACTCACAAGCTAGAGACGTCGCAGGAAATATGCAGCCATACCAGCATAATCTCCCTACTTGACTTTTAAATCTTCAAATGCAACCCAACTGTGACGTCGTGATGACATCATCATCACTATATCATTCTTTTCGATCCACTGTGAGCAACGATTCAACAACACGAGCTCACCTTTCTCCATCCTCTGACAACCTCATTATTCTGCCATCACTCCCGCTGCGAATCCAACGCCATAACCGCATGGCAACAATACAACTACAACAAACAGTTCCGCCATTTAACACAGCCAAACAACAACAGTACAACAACCTTTGCCTCTTCATCGTAAATCCCATATTCATCCTCAACCTTACAACATCACTACCACAAGAAAAAACCTCTCACACACCATTGCAAAAAATGAAGGATCATCGTGAATATTTTTGTAGATAAGCTTTCTTTCATTTCGAGTGTTGATCTAGTTTCGACGACACAAATTCGGTGAGTCCACCATATATTCAAGTAGATAAGCTTTCTTTCATTTCGAGTGTTGATCTGTTTGTTCTAAAAACTTGGATACATTTATTTTGTTGAACATTGAAGGAAAGTTTGGAATAGAAAAAAGAACATATATGCTGAGGGAGTTTCTTTTATATAAAAAAAAAGTGTGGAAAAACCCATGAAGATTTTGAAACAATGGGAGCTGTCAAAATGGGCTACCCGGCCCTAAACGGGTCGGTCTTGATATACTCGGGCTTTTTAGGATTGGGCCAAAAAAGCTCATTTTTAATATGGGCTAAAAAATTACTACTCAAGCCCGGCTCTAAATGGGTTTCGGGCTACCCGGCCCTAAATGGACTTTTTTTAATAAAAAATTATAATAAAAATACCATAATATTTATTATAAATAAAATAAAAAATCATATTATTTTAAACATAATACATTTTTATAATACATTTTTAAGTACTATATTATCATTTATCAATACTATAATGTATTTTTAAATACAATGCATGTCTGAATTGTATAAAATAATACTCGAGTATTTAACATAAGGAAAACTAATAGAATACGAGAAAAGAGTGTTGATTATATTAATGTATAATATTTAAAAGAGAAATATTGAATAGAATATATATAAAATTTAGCGAGGTGAGAAAAATCAGTGTGTTATTTTGGAGTAAGATAATATAAGTATTAGTATAATTTTTTAAAATTTATAGTGATATGGGCCTAATGGGCTACCCACGGCCCATATGGGCTAGCCCTAATAGGTAGCGGGCTTTTTAGGGCTGGGCTAAAAAGACCCTGAAAAATATGGGCTCTAATTTTAAGGCCCAAGTTCTATGATTCTTCGGGCCTGGTGGGTCGGCCCATGTGGGCTAGCCCATTTTGACGGCTCTCCGTGTACCGCTTGTGAATTGGGATTCTCTGTATGACTTTTGTTTCTTTTTAATTTATTAACATTAGAATGACATGTCAAGCTGAGCATGAGAAGGTGGGGCGCCTTCCCCTCAATGTTTTATTCTTTATTTTTTTATTTCATTTTTTAAATAGGTTGTGGTATTAGACCAATTTAAATTGTTGTTTTTTCTTAGGGTTAAATAAGTATTAAGTCTCTGAAAATAACCCAACTTTAAAGTTTAGTCCCTAAAAAAATTTTCTTCAAACTTTGGTCCTCCCAAATATTTCCGTTCCTAAGTCTAGCCCTTCCCGTTAGTTTCCACTAACGGAGGATGACCTGACATGCCATGTGTGATTAATTGTTTAAACTTATTAGGTCACGGTGTATTTTATGATTAAAGAAACTCTAAAGTCAATTTTTGAAAGAAGCTCAAAAGTCATTTTTTGAGAAATAGAAAAAGAGGAATTTGAGTCATTGTCGTTTATTGCTTTGTCAAAGAGATTGTGCCCTAGCAGAAGAAGAAATTTGTTCGTCAACTCGCAACTCTCAGAAGTGGTCCCAAAGGAGGTGTACTTCGTTTCGCAGCAATGGTCCCATGTAAGTGAATTTGTCTGCCATTGTTTGGTTTGTTCTATTGTTTTATGAGAAGTTTGATTTAGTGGACCCTCGATGGTTGTATTGTTCTATTGTTTGTTCATTGTTTGTTAAATGAGAAATTTTTTGTTTGTGGTCCCTTGTCTGCCATTGTTCATAGTTTGTTCTGTTTAATATATGTTTTCAATGGTGGTCCCCTGCTTTCAATATTTGTTTTTGGTTGGTAATTGTTCTGGACCGGGCAGGGCTACCTGCCCTTAAGGATCAGGCCCAATCCATCATAGTTGGCGAACAGGCCCAATATGCACAAATAGCCGTTGGGCACAATATAGCCGTTGGGCACGTCCCCTCCACTCGCTTGACAGTCCACGCGACCAACTACCTCCATGGATATTGCGGGGATAGTTGGACCAAGTCTGAGGACCACGCGCTGTGTCCTCCACTTGGCAATCTCTCAATCGCCGAGCAGGCATCCTACTCGCGAGGAGAGATCTTAGCCCCGTGCTGGGGGAATATTATAAATACCCTCTCACTTAAGAGGGTCAGGTATCTAATCTCTTACATTCTTACTTTGTACTTGCTTTTCTCCTCTTGTCCAAACTCTCACTTTGGCATCGGAGTACCTTGCAGGTACAACCCCCCCCCCCCCAATTCTCCTCTCCTACGAACATCAACTCCTGCCCTACACGAAGACCGCGACGATCTCCTTCTGGTCCTCTCTGATCAGTGGCGCCGTCTGTGGGAAATCACAACTTCCTCGTCTTTAACCAAGATTCTCTCTCTTGCACAACAAAGACCAAAGCTTCATCCTTTCAAATCTCAGATCGACATGGCTTTCATCAAGAACGATGTTCACCAAGACTTTTTGACCTCTGCGGCCAACAACAATGACCATGCTTTCGTCGGGCATATCCCGCAGGAAAGTGACCGAAGAGACGGAAGACCTGCTTCCCCGAAACCCGACGAACCAAAGCCACGGACACCAGCTGTGAAGCTCACCTTCGAGCCCCTCCCGGTTCCCTAGGATGCTGATCCGAGCATCGCAACGCTCATCGCATCTCCTAACAACTCGAACCTCTTAATCCTCCAGCAGGGGAAGAAGATCAATGCTCTCGAGCATATCATTCAGGAACGCCTTGCTTCAAAAAAACTAATGAGTCTTTCCCCGCGTCCATGAACTCCCTCGAAGCGAAGATGCGACAGCCTCTCCCCAGAGAGGAAACGTTCAAGATAGAGGAACCCTACACCCGATCTAGCACGACGACACCATCAGTCTCATCCATGGAGATCCAGGCACTCCCCGGTACCCAAGAAGTCTCGACACTCAGATAAGTACAAGCATCGACACACCTGTGGACGTTCTCCTCGCCGAAGTCGAAGTCGCGGTCACAGCCGTTCCCTTTCACTCTCTCCTAGTTCAAGCAGTGACGACGACGTTCACGGCCCGTTCATAAGAAACACCCTGGACACTCGAATCCCCCGCAGATTGGAGAAACCACCCACGTTGACAACCTATGACGGGACATCTGATCCCCGCGAGCATATCGAAAATATAAAAGCTATGCTCCAATATCACGTTGTCTCCAGAGCTATCAGATGCAGAATGTTCCCCATCACCTTGAGAAAGGGAGCGATGACATGGTTTAAACGACTTCCTCGCGGATCCATCTCTTCATGGAAAGAGTTAAAGAGCCAGTTTGCCCGCCATTTCACAGCCTCCCAACGACATCCTAAGTCGGAGGCTACCCTGGAGGCCATTATACAAGGCAGGGATGAATCCCTGCGGGCATACATTGAAAGATTTAACAAAGAAGCGGTGGAAGTCCGAACAACGGATCACATGAAGAAGTATCTCCTCGAAAAGGGACTCCGACCCAAAAGCGAAATTCGTAAGGCAGTAGGGATCGAAGCTCCCCGGACACTGACGGAACTCCTTCGCAAAGCTGAGGACTACATCCGCTATGAGGAAAAAGAAGCTGAATTCCATGCCCGGGACTTAAGAGATCACGAAGCACCCCGGACATCAAAAAAAGACGAGCCAAAATCATCCCGGCAAGGGAAAGAGAAAAGGCGCGACGAGCGTCCTCGCGAAAGCAAAGGGCCAGCTGGTCAGTTTACAGAGTACACCATGCTCACGACCTCGCACGAGCGCAATCTCTCCGAATGCATCAACACAGAGTTTAAACAAGGGGGTTGTCGCTCCCGGGATTTTCATCCAGGTACAAACGCGAAAGTGGCACCGAACAGAGTCGCCAGCAATGTGTATTTATCCCAAGAGAGGGAAAGGAAACACCGCATAAACCTGGAGAGAAGGAAAGAACATGGTCTTGCGACCAAGAGAACTGGGTTCGGGAGTCGGTTACGCGAGAGGAAGGTATTAGCACCCTCTCGCGTCCATCGTACCCGATGGGATCCACGCTTGCTTATCTCGATCAAAGGGTGATAGAAAAGAATACTGGAAAAGGAACTGAAAGAAAGAAATGAGAAAGAATGGAAAAGGAACGAGAAACAAATGTAGGGAAAATAAAAGAAGTGCTCGCATGGGCCCTACCCCACTGCCTACGTATCTCATCGGGAGCATGAGAATCAGAGCGACGTAGTTCCCCTCACTAGGGAAAGTTGTTTGTGTTTTTTAAGGAACGACTAACGTTCTAGCTCAGGTGTTGCAGGCTCGCTGGTCCGAGTGCGTTACCATCTTGCAAGAGAACGAGAAGGATCACGTTCGTGCGTTGAGAATGAATGAGATGAGAAAAGAATTCCCGAAGGAAAGACGTTATTGTTTGTTTTTGACTTTTAGAAGTTTTTTCATTTGTTTGCATATGATAGTGTATCTGAATCTTAGTCATTGGAATGTGTACATTCTCACATTCCAAGATGGAATGAGCAAGAAAGTACACTAAGGGTGAAGAAGACCCCCACACTTAGTTCCAATTGTCAAGGTTTAACCACACTAGCATACTTGTGTTTATTAAGTGTTTTGTTGATTATGAAATGAAGAAGTGTTTTTTTATTATTTGTACCTTCAACAAGTATTGCATTTAAGTCCATCATACAAGATCAAATGTCTAACACATTGACCCAAGATGGGCTATATGCTACACATTCTAAGATTATAAGAGTAGACCCCTTATAATCTTTTCTTTATATGAAAGGCCTAAATGCAATAAATGCTTGCCTTTATTAGATATTTTGAATTTTCTTTTAAGATGAGAAGAGAGACTCAAGAGAGGAGAAAAGGTAAAAATCTATATGATCTAAGACTCAATCCTAAGTGAAGATTAAAGGGAGTGATCCTAATGGTTTGTGAGGTTTCAAAACCTAAAGTCTAAAGAAAGAATGAATTAAACAATTCACTTCTAAAGTAGAAGATGAATTGTAATTCAAAAAGGGAAAGTGATGAGTTATTAAAAGGAAACACATAAGTGCTTAACAAAACACAAAATTGAATTGTAAAAGAGAAGGGATAGAAGTTTGAATGTGGATTCCTTATCCACACTCAATTGCAACTTACCAAAGCCCCTACATGGTTAGTAAACATGTGTAAGAAGTATAAGAAGTAAAAGAACATTTAATGCACCATAAAACTCAAAAGAATTAGATGATAAATCAAATCCTATTAATCATAACCATAATGTACATCATATGGAAAACAAATGATCATTATCATGCAAGTCCAAGTGGATAGGCAACAAACATCATCCATGACATTAGAACATGCTACCATAAGAAAAGGGAGAATGAAAGTGAAAAGAAATAAAAAAACATGCATGAATGGAACATGTAATCTAAGGATCAGAATTGAAATGAAATACAAAATGATTCACAAACATCTCACAAGTGTTCATGCATAACACATCAAGCCATTTAAGAAGTGATAGAAGAGGTAGAATTGAAATGGAAATTCAAAAGAAAACACAAGTACTTCATATTAAGGACACACAAAGTTCAAATGAAAATGAACATGCAATGATGACACATAACATGTACCAATGACCTATAATGTCAAATGAATGGTTCACAAAGTAGGCAAATGATCATGCAAGTATGTACAAAAGAAATCATGTAAACATGCACAAAGATTACAAGGATATGACATGTTGTAATGCTTCAAATGAAATGTTTTAAACAAAAATCAAATGAATTCATGAAAATTATGAAAACATGGTATTGGGGTTCACAAATCAGAGATGAATCACATATCAAAGTATCATGTAAAAAAATTCAAGGCAAAAAGGCTTTATACAATGCACTTAAATCAAATTGGATGCACATGCAAAGTAATGCAAAGATGAACATCAAAACATGCCATAACAGGACCTAAAAAATCAAATAAAAATCACTTAACATAATTCAAGATGTTAATGACTCACTACAAAAAGAAGCAACTAAAAACAATTTTTAATGATCAAGAACAAAATTAAACAAAATCATGTACCACATTATGGATGCATACAAAAGAAAATCAAAGAAAATTGTGGAACAGGGGCAAAAAGGTCATAAAATCAGAAACTAAAATCACCAAAAATTTTATAAATGTTTTAATGATGCTCATGAATTTTTGTGGAATTTTATGATGATATTTGATATGTTTAAAAAATGAAAAACAAACGTGTATGAAAATAAAAAAATAAGATGAAATGTAAATGTGAATGGGGGGTGTAAACATAGCAAAGATCTAGTTCAAAAATGTTTGGGCTCTAAAACAATGGGGTGCGAATAGCAAAATAGTCTAGGTCCAAGTCTGCGCAATCCACAATAACTAGCATGTACGCTCAGTCAACACAAGGTCAAAGCAATTACAACCATTGGATGAAGTCAAGTCACACAAGCAGTCAAAGTAGGCTAATCTAACGCATGTACATGCATGACCACACTCCATACCATGTACCACGCCACACAAAGTTTGAAAATAAAATCAGAATAAGCACGTGAGAAGCACATGCGTTTTAATGTGTTGTCGCACTATAGACCACACGATCATGAAAAATGGACGGACATGATTAAAACGCACACAAACCCTAGCATTCAATATCACCGGCCGAAGATGACTTCCGGTCATCTTCTCCGGCCAACATCCACCACCTGCAAACTCACATTCTCCCAGAAATTCACAATACACATATCAATCGAAAGCTAAGCTCATGTACATCATGAATATGCTCATAAAAATCACAAAACACACACACATAGCAAGAACAAAAGAGATCAAATCATGCCCTAAGTTTTGCAACTATGCCTTTAGAAGGCCTATCAACTAGCCGGAGTTAGCAAATGCTCCTATTGAGCTCAAACACATTGAATATCAACAAAAATCAAGCAACAAAAGCATGAATCGAAACCTGAAATTTGAAGTTGCTTGAGTCTTCAGAAAACCAGAGATCCTTTCCAATGAGTCTTGAACTTGATCTGGCCAAATAAAGGCTTACAATCTCTGAAGAATTGAGATGAACACGAACCTGCAGTGTAGCTACTTCCACAATACAATGCCACTTCAAGTTCAGTGATGCTTAAGGCTGAAGCTTGAGAATGAAGTTAGAGGAGAACAATGATGGATTCGTGCTAGCTAAGAGTGAATGTAGAGAAACTGAGAGAGAAAGAAGAGAGGTTTTGGAGTGAATGTGAAAAAATGAAGCTGAATCCGAAATTAGAGAGTTTGATTAGGTTTTATAGTGTGAGCTAACCATGGTTTAATGAGTGAGTTAGAGTGAGTCAAGGTGGTTAAACTGAGTCATCCCTAACTAACTGAGTCAAGTTAGTTAGGGAGAGCAATGATATGGTGTGGCTGGTTCATAATGTGTTACCATGTTCTTGCTGCTAAGCTTCTATAGCAAGCTTCCAACCTTTCCCTTTTCATGTATGACTCGATCAAGTGTGTAAAGAGTGCAGGCATGTGTTGGTCTTAATGAGGAAGCAAGCATACAAACTTCTGTCATGTATTTGATGTGTGCTTGAACCAGAATTATACAGCAAGTCATCATTGTAACAGTGGGTGTTTGAGAATGGAATTCTCTATGTTCATGGCATGAAACTGCATGGTTTTGGAATCAATGGAAAGAGGGATCATAATAGAACAACTTTGGTATGAAAAATGAGTTGACATAATGCTTAGAAAAGGTTGAAAAATGACTTGAAACACAAAGGTTTGGGAATTGGTACAAGGGCGAGGAAATGAGGTTGGTTGACAAGGTGTGCATAGCATGGATTTTCAGCATGATCACCATGACTTTGGGCCAATATATCTCCATCCTAACTTGATCAAATGGAATTTTGTCCAACATGAATATTGAAGATGACATTACAAGGAACAACTTTGATGTTAAAAAGTTTTCCATTTGAAGCTTTCTTCTTGGAGAAATTGAGCTTGACATTTGGCACACCACCTGCTTGTAGAAATGACTGCGCGCGAGCTTGAAAATCCTTGGTCATGGCTTGGTTTTTGCCCTACTTTTCTCCAACTTTGATCAGTCATATCTCACTCAATTTTTATCCAATGGAGATGTTCTACACATGGATTTGAAGCTTAAAGAAAGAACTTTTGTTGTGGCTGAGTGGAATTTTCATTTGGTGCTTCAATTTTAAATGGCCTTGGTTCAAACTCTGATGCAAAATGGCCAAAACTTGCTATTTTTAGTAACCTTTCTTCATCCAAAAATGGCAACTTTCCCCATCTTGATTTTTTTCATGATTCCTTTGGAGTTTCTTGACCAAATTTTGTACATTGGACACATATAACATGAATTTTATGAATTTGGCCTCAAAAAGTCAAGAGTTGACTTTTTCCACTGATTATTTGACTTGACCCCAATTTCTCTGATTTTTTATTTTTCTTCCAATTGAACCACTTCTAAAACCAATTGAGAGGTAATTTTCCCCATACATACACTTAAGAACATGTAGAATACCATGACATCAAGTTTTGTCCAAAAAATCAAAGATATCCTGATTTTATTAGAAACCCTAATTTTGGTGCCCACCTCCTAGGAGAAAAATGTGCAGTCTTCAATTTCAAATTCCTCAGAGTATGTTGTGTATCCTCTTAAAGGATGATGAAATATGCCATTTGAGGGTGACTTTGGATCAATGAGTTATCTCCTTTGAGGGGTTTCCTTCAGTTTTTTGAACCTCTTGCATGATGAAAGATGTAGGGCTTCAATCTCCTATTGAATCTCACTTCCTTGAGGTTTTGGATGATCAATTGAGATAGTGTAAGACATGAGAGACTCTTGGCTTGCCTTGAGGAAACTTGATTGACCTTTTTGTGCTTTGAGTGATCCCTTGATTGTCCATCTTTCCCCTGATCACATGCCCTGATGGTAAGAGGGATGATATGCTCTATTTTTCTATGTTAAATGCAATGCAATGCTAATGAGATGGATATGATATTGTAAATGATAATGCTATGCTATGATGCAAAAAAGGGAGAGCAAATTTTGGGGTATTACAGCTGCCTCTATTCAAACGCTGTAGACCTGAATGCCTGAAAGCGATTACTTTCAGACTTTCAAGGTATATAGTGATTGAATACCAAATATAACCAAAAATTTGCTCTGGATGATGAAAAAGAAAAGGGATATAAACCCAACGCGATTGTTGGATTGAATCTTCAAGTGAAACGTTGTCGGAGAAATCTGTCTTTTGAACGACGCCAGGCGACTACTGGCTTGCCATACTGTTGATGGACTTTAACAAATGTCTTTTTGAACGACGCCAGATGACTACTGGCTTGCCATGCTGCTGGTGGACTTTAGAAATGTCTTTTTGAACGACGCCAGACGACTACTGGCTTGCCACACTGCTGGTTGACTTTAGCTGCTCTGCCATTCTAAACAATGGACTTTTACCAGTTCGTGCTGGATTTTTGCCAATCTGTCATTGGACTTCAATGATTACCAAACAAGCTTTGGAATCTCAAAATTGCCATCCTCGGATGGACTTTTGCAGCTTTGCCAAATTAAACTTGGACTTTGATGCTTACCAAACCGGCTCTGGAAGCTTTGTCAGATGATCATCCCACCTGCTGGAACAACCATCTGCCATACTGCTGGAATAATATAAACAAACTGTATATAATGATCATCCCACTGGCTGGAACAATCATCTTCCATACTATTCCACAGGCTGGAATAATATGAACAAACTGTATATAATGATCATCCCACTGGCTGGAACAACCATCTTCCATACTATTCCACAGGCTGGAATAATATGAACAAACTGCATATAATGATCATCCCACTGGCTGGAACAACCATCTTCCATACTATTCCACAGGCTGGAATAATATGAACAAACTGTATATAATGATCATCCCACTGGCTGGAACAACCATCTGTCATACTATTCCACAGGCTGGAATAATATGAACAAACTGTATATAATGATCATCCCACTGGCTGGAACAACCATCTGTCATACTATTCCACAGGCTGGAATAATATGAACAAACTGCATATAACGATCATCCCACTGGCTGGAACAACCATATGCCATACTATGCCACCGGCTGGAATAATATGAACAAACTGTATGCCAAAAATAAATTGGACTTTGGATTGTAACTGAGCAATGCTGAAAATTACACCACCTGCTGGGTAATATCATATGCTGACACCTTGCTAAAGAAGAGATTCCCTTGATCCATTTAGACCTTGCTGGGGAGAACCACAACTCCGCTGGGGAGTATAGCGGACAAGATTCAATGCTGAACTCTGTGGGGATATCATTACCAAAGATATGATCTTGCCGGGGATCAGGGCTACTCTGCGGGGAATATCCAAATCTTGGCTGAAAGACAATCCATTGCAATATACTGAGAAAGAGTCCCTAGAGATCTGCTGGGGAAACCCAAAGCAATTCCTCGGTAATCTACTGAAGAAAATGACTGTCGAGCTTAGGGTAAATGTCACAATGCCCCCTGTTGGGCGAACTTTCCATTTGACGACTCCGTTGGGGATAACGAGTTTACAACAACTCTGCTGGAGAAAAACCGCTTTAAAGCGTCTCTTGTTGGGGCTGCCCTTCGAGAGGATTTTACAGAAGACCAAATGTCCTCAAACTCTACTGGGGATTATAGATCGGGGATATCCTTTGCTGGGGAGGTTACATGCCCCATGCATGGGATGGTCAATAACTCTGCTGGGGATTATTCTTTGACAAATTTCACATGCTGAAACCTGCGGGAGACATGATACTACCACTTGCTGGTACATCCTGCCAAGAGTAAACTCCACAAAGGATGTTGGTACTAAAAGTTTCGTCTCTTAAGAGGATTTTATAGAAAACCAAGAATTTTCAAACTCTTAGACAAACACTCTGCCTTGAACTACCTTTCACATCGTCTGCAAGGTACTGGAGGATTGGCACTTGTTGTCGACCTGGAGTATTCACTGAATTAATAACCGTTATCAACACAGAAGAATTCCATCTTCGAACACCGTTGTCGTCACGAAACTCGGTGGGAACTCTTGAATGGAAGAATCGACTTAACAAGATACAACAGTATCAAGTCATAGCAAATATCTGCTCGTGGTTACGATCATGCTGTTTGGATCGATCGAGCTCATTACCTGCAACAGAAAAACATGCCCCAGGATATTGCGTGGTCTCTTGGGTCCACCATCCAAGGTTGTCCAACAAGCAAAGTAATCTCAATTGTCTTTGTGCACGTTTTTGCAAGGCCAAGATATTTTCAAAGTAACGTTTTATTATAAAAAATCGGACGTTTTTGCAAACAAAACAGTAAAATGAAAATAAAAGCCTGTGACTGAATATTCAACTTTATTGATGAAATGCCAAAAATTGGCAAATTTACAATCAGAAGCAAACCCCTGAAAGAGGCGATTGCCATAAAATTGAGAAAAGAAATCTATCCTAATGATAATGCGGAAATTGGATTCCAACTGATTTCTGATTCTGTTATAGCCAGTATGTATTCCAACTCTCCTGATTATCTTTGCCTTCAGAAGCTCGTGGCCCGACCAATTCCTCCTTTGGAATTTTGCCAGCTTGCTGAAGAGTAGAAAATGTACAGATTAATTCAGACTGCAGTCATTCGCTTTAATCCCTCTTTTGTGTGGATCGCCTTTTCAGGTTTTCAATCCACCGGGATACCCTTTTTTGCCTAAGTTGCCCTTTCGGGTTTTCAACTTACCGGGTGTACAATTCTTTTCAATTATATCCCTAATTTTTGCCCGAACCTTTATTCTGTTTTTGGTTCGCCGGGATGCCCTTTTTTGCCTGGATTCTCTTTTTTTTTATCCAGCGGGTCTCTTTATACGAAGTATTTTTTAACTGCATCTGAATTAACAGGGGATGAAAAATCTTCACCATCCATGGTTGTCAGCAACAAGGCTCCACTTGAGAAAACCTTTTTAACCACGAATGGACCTTCATAGTTAGGAGTCCATTTGCCCCTGTGATCTGTACTCGGAGGAAGTATTCTCTTGATTACCACATCCCCGACTTTGTAGACTTGAGGTCGAACCTTTTGATCGAATGCCCTCTTCATTCTGCGCTGGTATAGCTGGCCATGGCATACCGCTGCTAATCGCTTCTCCTCAATAAGGCTCAGCTGATCAAATCTGGCTCGTACCCATTCAGCTTCATCTAGCTTAACATCCATCAATACTCGGAGAGAGGGAATCTCCACTTCTATCGGTAGAACTGCCTCTATACCATATACAAGCGAGTATGGTGTTGCCCCAGTGGACGTGCGGACTGATGTTCGATACCCATGCAAAGCCAGGGGTAACATCTCATGCCAATCTTTGTACGTGACAACCATCTTCTGCACAATCTTCTTGATATTTTTGTTGGTCGCTTCAACCGCGTCATTCATCTTCGGGCGGTACGGAGAAGAATTGTGGTGCTCAATTTTGAAGTCCCGGCATAGTTCAGCCATCATCTTATTATTCAAATTAGAACCATTATCGGTAATGATTCTTTCGGGCACTCCATATCGACAAATGATGTCCCTTTTCAAGAAACGAGCCACTACTTGCTTAGTGACATTGGCATAGGATGCTGCTTCAACCCATTTAGTGAAGTAATCAATGGCGACCAAGACGAAACGATGGCCGTTTGAAGCAGTAGGCTCAATTTTTTCGATCATATCAATGCCCCACATCGCAAATGGCCACGGAGAAGACATGATACTCAACGGATTGGGAGGAACGTGCACTTTGTCTGCATAGATCTGGCATTTGTGACACTTGCGAGCATACTTGCAGCAATCTGACTCCATGGTCAGCCAATAATACCCTAATCTCAACAATTTCTTAGCCATCGCATGTCCTCCGGCATGGGTACCGAAAGATCCTTCGTGCACTTCAATCATCAACAGGTCTGCCTCGTGTCTATCCACACATCTGAGCAGAACCGTGTCAAAATTCCTTTTATACAGCACGCTATCTTTGTTTAAGAAGAAACTACCAGCTAGCCTTCTTAATGTCTTCTTGTCATTGGAAGATGCCCCAGACGGGTATTCTTGATTTTTTAAGAAGCATTTGATGTCATGGTACCAAGGCTTATCGTCAGACACTGCATCAACCTCAAACACAAAAGCAGGCCTATCAAGACGAGATACATCAATCCTGGGCACAAAGTTCCAACCATGCACTTTGATCATCGAAGAGATAGTGGCCAAGGCGTCTGCAAACTTATTCTCATCTCGGGGAACATGGTACAACTTGACAGTTGTAAAGAATGTCAGTGTCGCGGTGAGAATCGGATATCAAGCTATTGGATTAACTTGAATCACATTTTTTGAAATTCACCACCGGTCTTTATTTTATCTAAAGGAAAGGGTTAAAGATCGAAAAAAACCTAAGTTAAGAGAATCTAAGTTCGGGGGTTGGTTACGCCTAGGGAAGGTATTAGCATCCTAAACGTCTGTAGTACTCTACAGGAACCTCTTGTTATTATTTACGTTATTTATCGCTTGAAATAAGGAGAAGAAGTTATTAAAAATTAAAATTAAAATAGGTAATATCTAAAAAAAGAAAATTTAGAACTGAGAACTAAATAAGCAGTATTTTTTAAATTTTTGGGATTAAGAAAAAAAATTAATTTAAAATAATTAATTGAGTTAAAGTCAAATATTTAATAAAATTAATCCTTTAATGGATTAATTAGTATTAAATAAAAGAATTTAATAAAATTAATCAAAAGTTACTTAATAATTATTTTTTGAGTTTTTTTTTTAATAAAATATAAAATTAAAGGAAATTAAATTAAACATAAAAAATTAATAAAGAAAAGGAATGGGCTTAAGAGAAATAACAAATAAGTGGGGTGCATCTAGAAAAAATGGGATCCAGACCCAATAATAAGGGTCCAAAACCAACCGAAATCGAATGACAACTGAATTTAGCTTTGAAGCTAACTAAGAGTAGATTCATGTAAGAATCACTCTATGAGAAGCCAAGCAAATGACTATATGCCTCAAGCGGTTCTCGAAGGTTAAATTAGATTTTAACTCCGAAATCAAAATGCAATGATAAACAAATATAAATCCGCATAAAAACCGATGAAAATCGATAAACGGTTTGCTACACTCAACGTGGTCATCGCAATGGATCCAAATTATGCGGATCTAAGTTTATAAAAAAGGAAACAAAAATAAAAAAGAAATTTTAAAGTGTTTTAAAATTGTAATATTATTACAAAGAAAAAAAATAATAAAAAAACCTCAACAACATTGCTATCGCGAAAACGCGGTCATCGCAACTGGATCCGAATTGTACGAATCTAAATATAACAAAAAAAGCAACTCAAAGAAAAGAGAAATTTAACTTTGATAAAAAAAGCTAAACAATATTGCTATCGCGAAAACGCGGTCATCGCAACCGGATCTAAATCGTAAGGATCTAAAATTTTTTAGAGATAGAGAATGCATGAAAAAAATAAATTTTAAAATAAAAAATTTTAAAACAATAATGTTGCTACGCAAAATGCGATCATCGCAGTCGGATCGAACTAAATATAAAGGTCACGCATCATGCACATATATGCAGACAGCGTATCGATGTAATTCGATCCGAACAATCTAATAAAAAAAGAATTAAAACAAAAAAAAGGCAAATTGCTACCGCATAAGCGGTCATCGCAACCAGATCCGAATTGTACAGATCTAAATATAATGAAAAGAAAAATAAAGCAAAAGGAAATTTTTAAAATTTGATAAAACCCAACAATGTTGCTACGCAAAATGCGATCATCGCTGTCGGATCGAACTAAATATAAAGGTCACGCATCATGCACATATATGCAGACAGCGTACCGACATAATTCGATCCGAACAATATAATCAAAACATAAAAATAAATAAAAAAATATTACTAGATTTAATATATATATATATATATATATATATATATATATATATATATATATATATATACGCTGTCGGCATGTGAACGGTAAAAATACCATGGCAGTAACATGTCATTAGAAAAGTAACATATTTTATTAAAAAGCTAAATAAAGAAAAGATGAATAGTAGCTACAGGATATCGCTAATGAACCATATAAAATCTATATATAAAAGGATATTCAGCGCAACACTACTTACCAGTTACCACTGTCTCTCTTTTTATTTTTTGAAGAAAAAAATTGGAACGAGTGGATTCCTCCTTCACCCGCAGCCGTGGATCCTTTTTTTTGTTTTTTTTTCGGTCCCCTCTTCTCAGCATTAGCACACATATATATAATAAAATAAATTAGGGTAATCTTTTAGTTGCCAATAATATCCCTAATATCCAATTTGAGGCCCAAAATAACATTAAAATTAAATAAAAATTTAAACTAAATGAAATTTAAACAATTTAATTAAAATAATTTTAAAACAGAAACTAAAAATCTTATTTATTTATGAAAAACAATATTAGTTAAAAATAAAAATAAAAATTTAAAATAAAATAAAATAAAAAATACATATTATCTTATTTATCTATTCTAAACATTATTTAAATTAAAAAATAAGAATAAAAGGGAAAATAAATATTTAAAATAAAATTAAAATAAAATGCTAATTACTATAATTATTTATTCTAAATAATATTAGTTGGAAAAGTAAAATAAACGGACCCTAAATAAATAAAAATCGGACGTCCAAGTGATCGAAAAAATAAATCGAGTACACTAAAATAGATCAGTACGAAATATACGACATGGAAAAATACCAAATTTTAGGGTAAAAAATTAGGGTGTGACAGATGCCCATATTTAAGTTTCTTCTATCCGGAGATATGAAGATTGAAATATTCATCTCGACGCGATAGGAGAGACTTAAATACAAACATGCACAATTTTTGGCCCTAAGATGCCTTATGATATGATATGATATGAAATGAAAGATAGAGATCCTGAAGATACACCCGAAACATTTAGAAAAGCATTAAATGTACGGGTAAAGATTTGGAAGACATATCTGGAAGAACGTCAGATAAGTCAGGGTCATATCTGGAAGAACGTCAGGTAGACACAAACAAGGTTCTAGAAAGCATCAGAATAAAGTCACATATCTAGAAGAACATCGGATTAAACAAGGTCATATCCGGAAGAGCATCAGATAGACATAAAAGGGCTCTGGAAAAACATCAGGGGCAAACACATCTGAGAAAATATCAGACGGTAAAGCAAGGTCATTCCGGAAGAGCACCAGAATAAAGTCACATATCCGGAAGAACATCAGATAAACAAGGTGATATATCTGGAAGAACATCAGATAACAAAGACTCAATCTGGAAGAACATCAGAAATAGAGACATATCCGGAAAAACATAGGATAGATTCCAGAAAAGCATCAGAATCGATATGAATGTCTGGAAAAACATCAGACAGGTTCTGGAAGAACATCAGAATAAAAGTACATATCCGGAAGAACATCGGAGTGATTCTGGAAAAGTATCAGAATCAAAGGTAATATCTGGAAGAACATCAGAATAAAGGACACATCTGGAAAAACGTCAGACACAACGTTATATCTGGAAGAACGTCAGATAGACATAAAGAATGTTCTGGGAGAAACATCAGAACAAAAGTACATATCTAGAAGAACATCGGATAGAGGGACCCATCCGGAAAAACATCAGATGGAAAAGAAACCAGACATCCAATAATGGCCTTGAATGAAAGGTACAATCACAATATCTAATAATGGTTTTAGATGAATGTGAACAAAGATATACCCAAGAAAGCATTGGATAGACGCGAAAATATCTGTTTGGTAAGTTCCAAATGAGTTGGAGTTTGACTGCAAAGGTAAGACGTGGATAACAACATGACCAATGGATAATGCAAATGAGTGCAAATGAGGATGACTCTCTTGCTATGCATGTGTATATGAATATGATCAAATGCAAATGTAGATGTAATACAGACGTCGAAGACACGACTCGACTCTTGTGGAGAGGACAAGACTGGGAGACTGATTCCTCAACACGGAGATCACTGCCATTCTGCTTTGGGACTAGAGATGCTACTGCCGAACACATCTCTGCCATACTGGTAAATTGTATCAATTTGCTGATCCTTGTAGGAAGGATGGAAAGCTGCATGGGGATTCTTCAAGTTAACTGCCCCAGATTGGCTGTCTGTTGTATATGAACTGATAACTGCTTCAGCTTGGATTGATGCTGAAAATGACTGAATTACTGTGCACTTGGAAAACTTGCCCCAGTATGAGTCTTGAAAAAGTCTTCTGTATAAACCAATTCTGAGAAGGACTTGCACTGAACAAATCTTGAACTGATTCTCAACAGGATCTAGAAGGAACTTGCCCCTGATTGGATCACTGACCAAGTTTCTCAAATGTTTGAAAATTCCTTAAGCGGAAGCCAGATTGCAAACAAAAGTGTTCATACAAACATAGTAAATGCAAAGTTCATGCAACTTTTGAAATCAAAATCATTTTTGGAAAGAGGTAAAATAATAGGGTCACTGGTTAGAACATGGTGGTTCAAGACGTTTAAAAGTGAAAGATAAAGCAAAAAGGTGTGATGCCAAAAAATGATCTGCAAAGATCTTTAGGAGTCAGTTTACGCAACCTCGTTGTAGTATGCTTTCAAAATAACCTTGCTTCAATTAGGTCTTTTGAGGGTTGTAATGTGGTTTGGTTCACGGTTTAAGAAACAAAAGGATAAAAGCTCAAAGTTTATTTGTGCCCACCCAATCTTCGTGATGATCTTCAGTCCTATGCTCAGTTAATTTAGACTATGCACTCAGGTTCCCATAAGTTAGGAGTTGTACTGATGATAATGATGATGGTTCATAAATGAACTTGAGATGGTAGTCACTTCTTCCTTACAACTTTTGGTCGTCATACAAGCTTGTTCTTATTTCTCTTTGTAGAAGGTAAGGTCATTAGCTTCCCATCTTTCTTAGCTTTTGCCTCAAAAGGGACTCGGCTCATTCTTTGAGTAAGGATTTCTTGAGGATCCTTATTTGTTTATCACTTTGGGAACAACTTGTACAACATTTAATTTGGAAGAGTTGAAAGTTTATGACTGTCTGGCTTAATGATTACGGCGAACCATCATTGGCGTTTGACTTGAAAGACATCTTCGACACTTGCTCGTTGCGTGCGAAGGAAAATTTGTGAATGCAAACTTTTGTTGAAAGGTGTCTTGCATGAAGCTCTCGTATTTGAATGCATAATCAAGTTAACTAAGAACTACCCTGCCCCAGGTTAAGATCGCGGGTTTTTATTTGTAAAGAAAAGAAACTCCTACTTCAAGGCTCAAAGGGGTAGACAAAGGGTTATCTTCCTTATTTCTCCACTGTTTGGGAATTGAAACAATGCCTTACATCCTCAGCAAAGTTTTGATTTGAAAGCATACCAACATCAATTATGAGTAATTTGTTTTCATCATCCTCCCTCCAATCTTTGTATAATCAAAAGAAAGTGGAAACGAGATAAAACATTTTTTTTTGTTTTTTGTTTTAAAGATAAAGCGTAAAGATGTAAATAACAAAAGCAAATGAAATTGAATCCAAAAGTTGCTCATTTTATTAATTATGAAAGTACAAACATAAATTGAAAGTAAACAACTAATACAAATAAGGAAAATGCAAACAATAAGAAACATGGTCTAGTGACTAATCAGAAACAAATATGAGCTGTCCTGTCTGGAACACTGGCTTTTCGGAAGATAGTCTGCTAAAGTCGACTGAAGCATCACTTGTTGTGATCTGGCAGCATTGTGATCACAGAGAGGATTCTCAGCGTTATGTGTTTCTTGCTCTGACATTATGCGTCTGTAGTTAGCTCTAGTCTGGTATCGATGTCGAGGAATCAGCTTGACAACTCACAGGTGACACTGGAAGATAGAGACAGCTAGAAATGAGTTGCTGGACAAACTGACGCATGCAAAGATGCAAATGATATGCCATGTGATGCAATGGTTTCAAGGAACTCAAAAGTAGGTTGCAAACATTTCGGAAAAAGGTTTCATTTTATAATCCATGATTTTTTTTATTGATTTTGCAAGGGAAAGAACAATTGAGTTTCTTGAAACCGAATGGTTATTCATGAATGCATGAATGGATGGATGCATAAACACAAGCAAAGCGCACAGGCAAAGAGCCCTAGGTTTGAAAGGTCACAGCATGGAGCTATGGTCTACCCTTCCCAAGGTATGTACTAGAGGTTTATTTGTACCTGCATAACGGGTTCTACAAAGTTCCCAGAGTCTACAATCCATCTTTCGGATATTATCAATTTTCCAAATCACTTGGTAGTCAATAATATTCTCAAGAGAATCTCGTCTGAGTGTAGTATCGCGTAGCGACTATTGCAGAAATAGACTCCTGCATAGTCCCCGCACTACGTCCTAATAGGCCAAGTTGGGTTAAAGGTAACTACGGTCCCCAGTCCCGAGGGCCTTTAGATCGAAACCATATCGTCTTCACGAATGAACTCGTTGGACAAATATTTTATTCGAGAGGGCCTAGACTGAGTGGTGAAGTCTCAATTTACTTTTTCAGGAATCGACTCCCTCAAAGTATCATTGAAGTCTCACCGTTTTCCTATCTTAATTTCACTCTAGTCCGGGTATAGGACTTTGTCTCACCACACAAATAGTACCCTACACACAGAAAAACCAAGCAAAACAGATATATATACAGATATAAAGATATATAGGCAAATAAGCAAATAAATAACATAGATATAAACAAGTTAGGGGAAACCCTCGAAATTCCCCAGTGAAGTCGCCATTTCTGTCGCGAAGAAACTACCAACTAGCCTTCTTAATGTCTTCTTGTCATTGGAAGATGCCCCAGGCGGGTATTCTTGATTTTTTAAGAAGCATTTGATGTCATGGTACCAAGGCTTATCGTCAGACACTGCATCAACCTCAAACACAAAAGCAGGCCTATCAAGACGAGATACATCAATCCTGGGCACAAAGTTCCAACCATGCACTTTGATCATCGAAGAGATAGTGGCCAAGGCGTCTGCAAACTTATTCTCATCTCGGGGAACATGGTACAACTTGACAGTTGTAAAGAATGTCAGTGTCGCGGTGAGAATCGGATATCAAGCTATTGGATTAACTTGAATCACAATTTTTGAAATTCACCATCGGTCTTTATTTTATCCAAAGGAAAGGGTTAAAGATCGAAAAAAACCTAAGTTAAGAGAATCTAAGTTCGGGGGTTGGTTACGCCTAGGGAAGGTATTAGCATCCTAAACGTCTGTAGTACTCTACAGGAACCTCTTGTTATTATTTACGTTATTTATCGCTTGAAATAAGGAGAAGAAGTTATTAAAAATTAAAATTAAAATAGGTAATATCTAAAAAAAGAAAATTTAGAACTGAGAACTAAATAAGCAGTATTTTTTAAATTTTTGGGATTAAGAAAAAAAATTAATTTAAAATAATTAATTGAGTTAAAGTCAAATATTTAATAAAATTAATCCTTTAATGGATTAATTAGTATTAAATAAAAGAATTTAATAAAATTAATCAAAAGTTACTTAATAATTATTTTTTGAGTTTTTTTTTTAATAAAATATAAAATTAAAGGAAATTAAATTAAACATAAAAAATTAATAAAGAAAAGGAATGGGCTTAAGAGAAATAACAAATAAGTGGGGTGCATCTAGAAAAATGGGATCCAGGCCCAATAATAAGGGTCCAAAACCAACCGAAATCGAATGGCAACTGAATTTAGCTTTGAAGCTAACTAAGAGTAGATTCATGTAAGAATCACTCTATGAGAAGCCAAGCAAATGACTATATGCCTCAAGCGGTTCTCGAAGGTTAAATTAGATTTTAACTCCGAAATCAAAATGCAACGATAAACAAATATAAATCCGCATAAAAACCGATGAAAATCGACAAACGGTTTGCTATACTCAACGTGGTCATCGCAATGGATCCAAATTATGCGGATCTAAATTTATAAAAAAGGAAACAAAAATAAAAAAGAAATTTTAAAGTGTTTTAAAATTGTAATATTATTACAAAGAAAAAAAATTAAAAAAATAATAAAAAAACCTCAACAACATTGCTATCGCGAAAACGCGGTCATCGCAACTGGATCCGAATTGTACGAATCTAAATATAACAAAAAAAAGCAACTCAAAGAAAAGAGAAATTTAACTTTGATAAAAAAACCTAAACAATATTGCTATCGCGAAAACGCGGTCATCGCAACCGGATCTAAATCGTAAGGATCTAAAATTTTTTAGAGATAGAGAATGCATGAAAAAAATAAATTTTAAAATAAAAAGTTTTAAAACAATAATGTTGCTACGCAAAATGCGATCATCGCAGTCGGATCGAACTAAATATAAAGGTCACGCATCATGCACATATATGCAGACAGCGTATCGACGTAATTCGATCCGAACAATCTAATAAAAAAAGAATTAAAACAAAAAAAAGGCAAATTGCTACCGCCTAAGCGGTCATCGCAACCAGATTTGAATTGTACAGATCTAAATATAATGAAAAGAAAAATAAAGCAAAAGGAAATTTTTAAAATTTGATAAAACCCAACAATGTTGCTACGCAAAATGCGATCATCGCTGTCGGATCGAACTAAATATAAAGGTCACGCATCATGCACATATATGCAGACAGCGTATCGACATAATTCGATCCGAACAATATAATCAAAACATAAAAATAAAAAAAAAAATATTACCAGATTTAATATATATATATATATATATATATATATATATGTATATATATATATATATATATATATATATATATATATACGCAGTCGGCATGTGAACGGTAAAAAAAACCATGGCAGTAACATGTCATTAGAAAAGTAACATATTTTATTAAAAAGCTAAATAAAGAAAAGATGAATAGCAGCTACAGGATATCGCCAATGAACCATATAAAATCTATATATAAAAGGATATTCAGCGCAACACTACTTACCAGTTACCACTGTCTCTCTTTTTATTTTTTGAAGAAAAAAATTGGAACGAGTGGATTCCTCCTTCACCCGCAGCCGTGGATCCTTTTTTTTGTTTTTTTTCCGGTCCCCTCTTCTCAGCATTAGCACACATATATATAATAAAATAAATTAGGGTTATCTTTTAGTTGCCAATAATATCCCTAATATCCAATTTGAGGCCCAAAATAACATTAAAATTAAATAAAAATTTAAACTAAATGAAATTTAAACAATTTAATTAAAATAATTTTAAAACAGAAACTAAAAAACTTATTTATTTATGAAAAACAATATTAGTTAAAAATAAAAATAAAAATTTAAAATAAAATAAAATAAAAAATACTAATTATCTTATTTATCTATTCTAAACATTATTTAAATTAAAAAATAAGAATAAAAGGGAAAATAAATATTTAAAATAAAATTAAAATAAAATGCTAATTACTATAATTATTTATTCTAAATAATATTAGTTGGAAAAGTAAAATAAACGGACCCTAAATAAATAAAAATCGGACGTCCAAGTGATCGAAAAAATAAATCGAGTACACTAAAATAGATCAGTACGAAATATACGACATGGAAAAATACCAAATTTTAGGATAAAAAATTAGGGTGTGACAGTCAGCAATCTCCTCGTATAATCTCTATACGGAATCAAATTCTGTTGGTGTGTGTGCCAAGTTCCCTTTACTTGATTGATTACCAGTGCTGAATCACCAAAGATATCGAGGGTCTTGATTCGTAAATCAATAGCTTCCTCGATCCCCAGTATGCAAGCTTCGTATTCTGCTTCATTGTTGGTACACCCGAAGGTTACTCGGGCAGTGAAGGGCATGTGAACACCTTCTGGTGTAATAAGGACTGCACCAACTCCGCACCCATTCATATTAACTGCCCCATCAAACATCAAACTCCATTTGGACTCAGGGTCAGGCCCCTCCTCCAGAAGTGGTTCCTCGCAGTCTTTCGCTTTGAGAAACATGATGTCCTCATCAGGGAAATCAAATCTCATGGGCTGGTAATCATCAAGAGGCTGTTGCGCAAGGTAATCTGACAGTATACTTCCTTTGATTGCCTTTTGCGAAGCAAATTGAATATCGTACTCTGTCAGTACCATCTGCCACCTTGCAACTCTGCCTGTAAGTGTTGGTTTCTCAAAAATATACTTGACCGGATCCAATTTTGAGATCAACAGGGTTGTATGTGTGAGCATGTATTGTCTCAATCGCTTGGTGGCCCATGCGAGTGCACAACATGTCTTCTCAAGCATTGAATAACGCGATTCACAATCTGTAAATTTCTTGCTCAGGTAGTAGATAACATGTTCTTTCCTACTTGTCTCGTCGTGTTGACCGAGAACACAACCCATGGATCCTTCGAGCACTGTCAAGTACATAATCAGTGGTCTCCCTTGAACTGGAGGTATCAGGATTGGAGGTTCCTGCAAATATCTTTTTATTTTATCGAAGGCATTTTGACAATCATCATTCCACCTGACCGTTTGATCTTTTCGTAGCATTTTAAATATCGGTTCGCAAGTGGCAGTTAGGTGAGATATGAACCTTGAAATGTAGTTCAATCTTCCTAGAAAGCCGCGAACTTCTTTCTCAGTCCTTGGTACAGGCATATCTTGTATAGCTTTCACCTTAGTAGGATCAACCTCTATCCCTTTTTCACTGACAATGAAACCAAGCAATTTTCCGGACCTCACGCCGAAAGTACACTTGTTAGGATTCAGTCTCAACCTGAATTTCCTCAGCCTCTCAAACAACTTCTTCAAGTTGATCAGATGTTCCTCTTCTGTCTTTGATTTAGCAATCATGTCATCCACATAGCACTCGATCTCTTTATGAATTAGATCGTGGAATATCGTCACCATTGCTCTTTGATAAGTTGCCCCTGCGTTCTTCAACCCAAAAGGCATTACTTTGTAACAGAAGGTCCCCCACGGGGTAATGAATGTCGTCTTCTCCATGTCTTCAGGCGCCATCTTTATCTGATTGTACCTGGAGAATCCATCCATAAATGAGAACACTGAAAACTGAGCGGTATTATCAACCAGCACATCAATATGAGGGAGTGGAAAATCATCTTTAGGGCTCGCCCTGTTGAGATCTCTGTAATCCACACACATTCTGACTTTGCCATCTTTCTTCGGCACCGGTACTATATTGGCCACCTAGGGAGGATAGTTGGTTACTGCCAGAAAACCTGCATCCAACTGTTTCTGTACTTCTTCCTTGATCTTCAAAGCCATTTCTGGTTTTGTCCTGCGCAGTTTCTGCTTGACCGGTGGGCAGTCCTCTTTCAATGGTAGTCTATGTACAACTATGTCTGTATCTAAACCTGGCATATCTTGGTATGACCAAGCAAAGATGTCAACGTATTCACGTAGCATGACTATCAGCTCTTGCTTTACATCGGCCCGCAGACTCGCACCCATCTTGATCTCTTTCTTGCTTTCCTCTGACCCAATATTGATGATCTTAAGATCTTCCTGATGAGGTTGAATGGTCTTCTCTTCCTGTTTCAACAACCTAGCCAACTCTTCCGGGAGTTCATAGTCTTCATCACTTTCTTCCTCAGCTTGATAGATCGGATTGTCGAAATCATACGTGGGCATAACAGAATCATTTTCAGAGAAATCCACAGAATCCAGTCTGCATGATTGGGTTTATGCTTTATTTTATATTTTTTTTGCTTGAAAACAAAAGAAAAGAAAGTGCATTATCATTTTTAATTTTCTTTGTGCAAAAATAAAATAAAGAAAGAGTAAAGGAACACAAATTTGTAAACAAAAACGTCCTTTTATTGATATTTGAACATTATATGAGAAAATATGGTGGCCCTACGAATGGATCCTCACACCTTTGGGCAGAGCGTGGGATTTCATGCATTATGAAAGACAAGAATTATTACTCTGAATGGTGAACAACATGAACGATTTCTTCACTAGACCAATTTTGCAACGCCTCGCCTGGAGCCAGTGCATATACCCATCTGTCCAGATAATCTGAGCTTTCAGCGCCATCTTCTATTGCTGAGCAGGACTGGTTGGGATTGATAATTCCTCCACTGTTGAAACTAATTGGCCCACGGAATCGGGGAACTGGCATCCGGCCCGGCTGGTATCCAATGCCAAACTTATCTTCTTTCACGAACACATCTATAGCTTTACCCCAATCTTGGGCATTTCCGCTTTCGACCACTTCTCTGGCCTGCTTGTACGACGCAATTGATGCACTCGGCCCACCTAACACATTCGACACCACCGCTGCTGAAGTAGATTCTGGTAAGTTATTGATATTCAGGGCTTCAAAAGATTGGCACAAAGTTTCATGAATTTCTCCATCCATTTCCACATATTTGAAAGTGGATAAATGACTCACGAATATATCTTCCTCGCCGCAAACAGTAACCACCTGACCCTCGAACACATATTTGAGCTTCTGATGAAGTGTGGAGGTAACTGCGACTGCTGCGTGAATCCACGGTCGGCCCAACAAACAGCTATAAGCAGGCTGAATGTCCATAACATGAAATATCGTCTTGAATATCTGTGGACCAACCTGTATTGGTAGTTCAACCTCCCCAAACACCGATCTTTGGGATCCATCGAAAGCTCTCACAATCAGATCGCTGGGTCGCAGAACCAATCCATCTACTTCAATTTTCATCAGGGCTTTTTTGGGTAACACATTTAAGGAAGAACCTGTGTCAACCAACACATGCGACAAAACTGCTCCTTCGCATTCAAGTGTGATGTGCAGTGCTTTGTTGTGGTTACGTCCATCTGGTGTCAAATCCCTGTTCGTAAATCCCAACCCGTGGCTCACATTCACATTAGAAATTAATCCCTCCAACTGATTCACTGTAATCTCTTGGGGAACGTATGCCATATTCAGAACTTTCAACAAAGCAGCCCGGTGTGCATCTGAACTCATTAACAGGGATAATATCGAAATTTTAGAGGGTGTCTGATTAAGTTGGCCAATGATCTTGTAATCACTCTTTTTGATAACCCTCATAAATTCCTCAACATCATTATCAAAATTGACTTTAGGGTCCTCTTCCTGAGCAGGCACCTTATCATCAACAACCTGTTTTCCTTTCGCTCTTGCAGCGGCTTCAGCCTCTTTATCATTCCTTAGAGTCTGGGGAGCAAACAGTCGACCGCTCCTAGTGAAACCACTTGGTCCACTGACATTCTCAATGCTAGTACCAACAGCCTCTGCCTTCTGCCGACTTCCTCCTTGACGAGTACCAGTTCCATACTGCCACGGAACTGCCCTATTAGACACATAAGCAGCCGATTCAGGAACTATAATCGTAACTGGTCTCGGCCTCTCGGGCACGATGATAGCAACAGGCTCCTCAACAGGCACCTGTATCTCGACTGGATTATAGTAAATGGTAATGGAAGAAACATCCTGTTCTTTCTCTACTTTATCAAACTGAAGACTTCCCTCGTCCATAAGATCCTGCAGTCCAACTCTCAACTTACTGCAGCCATTAACCTGCTTTGAACAATCCTCGTAATCAGAGGCGCATCCAGGAAATACCTTTCCTTTTAACAAATGTTCTTTTACAATCAACAGCGGAGTCTTCACCAAATTAACATCAGTAATCAAATTCAACTTCTCGCCATCAAAAATAGCATTTGTGCCTGCACCTCCATGATGAGGCATTGGATTGTCACGAACATTCGGCGGCCTAGAGAAGTTAATAGCTTTTGCATCAATCAGATCTTGAACCTTATGTTGAAAGGCCCAACACTTTTCTATTGAATGACCTGGCGCCCCAGAATGAAATTCACATCGAACATTAGCATCGTAACCTTGAGGCAATTTTCCGGAATCCAGCGGCTTCATAGTCCGAAGTTCAACCAACTTCTCTTTGAGCAGTTGTGGTAACAAAGCAGCATATGTCATAGGTAAGGGATCAAACTTACGGTCCCTTTGTCTATTGTTCTAGAATCGGGGTCTACCTTGCTGATCTGGAGTTTGCTGTCCAGCTGGAACCGGAATGGTTATCGCATCCACCTGATGATAGAACTGATTTCTTCCTCTGCCCCCTCTTCTATACACAGCGATGGACTCCCCTTCTCTTTTCCTTGATCCATTGGCAAAGGGTTTCTTCGAACTTGAAGCAACATCTTGAATCTTACCCAATTTCAGCAGACTTTCTATTCGTTCCCCAGCAACGACAATATCAGCAAACCCCGTGGAAGGACATGCAGCAAGTCTATCCAGATACGTCCCTTGAAGTGTGCTCATGAACATATCAGCCATCTCACGATCACCCAAAGGTGGTTGAACTCGAGCAGCCAATTCTCTCCATCTCTATGCATACTGCTTAAAGCCCTCCTTGTTGTCCTGAGTCATACTCTGCAATTGAGTGCGATTAGGTGCCATGTCCAGATTATATTGATACTGCTTCAGAAAAGCAGCGCACAAATCTTTCCAACTCCTTATATGAACCCTGTCCAGCTTAATGTACCATTCCAGGGAAGCGCCTGACAGGCTATCCTGGAAAAAATACATCCAGAGCTTTTGGTCCTCGGTGTAAGCGGCAATCTTGCGATTGTAAGCTTGCAAATGTGTTTTGGGACATGTACCGCCGTTGTACTTATCCAGTGTAGGAAGCTTGAACTTGGGAGGAATCCTCACACCCTGCACGAGGCCCATGTCTTCCACGTCAATCCCCAGAGGATTTTGGCTCTCAATAGCCTTGAGTCTTTCATCCAGCCCTTCATACTTCCGGTCGTCATTATAGAAACCCATGTCATTGTTGAATGTAGTGAACTGGTCCTCTTGACCATCCACATTGTTATCAAGTCCCAGATGTACCCCACCAGCAGGGATTGTGCCAACAGGAGGAGTGCGCACGTTGTGATTTGGGATTTCAGTTTCCAGCCTCTGGATAGTGGTTCTCATAGCTTCTTGTCCAATCCCATGTTTTCTTGACCAGTCCTCAGCTCCTGCTGTCCTTGAGCAATCCCCTGCATGAGGTTCATGAACTGTTCCATCCTTCCCCTCAAATCAGCTAACTCTGTCTGAACTTGCTCCATGACTCTTGCTTGGTTGCGTCGGGTAGAGTATCGGTGAACCGGGGTATCAGCTATCGTGCCTGAAAACCAAATAAAGGTTAGCAGGCGCCTGCAAAAAAGAAAACCTGCAATGCAAAAAATGATATGCCATGCAAATGCAAATGCCATGTTTATCATTTCCGAGGTGGCTCACACCCTGATTCCAATCTTAACCACGGAAATCTAAAGACCAGAAATCGTGATATAAAGAGACGTGTCGTGGTCATGTGCTTGTGTACAGATATATGATGATGACTAATTCTGAATAAAACTGCTCATCCCCATTCTACAAAGTGTTCAAATACATTCAAAAGAGATTCATCAATAACTGGCGTACAAAGGAAAGATGGATCCATCAACAAGCCTGATGGTAACCATTAACGACAAAATACAAGAAAACAAAGAACATCAATCTGACAATTCCACGTTCTTCAGCTTATCACTTGTGCATTTGATCTCCTCAAAGAGTATGCGAGTACGCTGGTGATTAGGCTTTTAAATCATCTCTCTGATCAAAACATCCCTTTTCTCGAGAGCCTCTGTTAAGGAACCCATATGCAGCATCAAAGCTTCGTCATCGCACACTCCTTTATGTCTTTTTATGCTAGCTTGCGTCTTGAGTATCTCCTTCTCTATGATGACATCTTCAAGCTCTTTCTTGATATTCTTCAGCTCTCTTCTGGCTTCTTCTAACTGTTCTTGACTTTTACCGAGACTTTCCCGATACCTTCTCCTCTGCTCATGTGCCTTCTTAAGCTCTTCGTCTTTAATCTGCGACTGTTCCCGTAACTCAGTATTCTCGAGCCTGACCTCATCCCAAGCTTGCTGAAACTTAGATAACTTCTCTTTGTTCTGCGCTAAGGCCTATTTGGTTTGCTTATGGGCTTGAGTGGCATCATCAGCACCTCTGCTAATTTTCTGAAAATGTTGTGCTCTTTCGGCAAAATCCTTTTCTTTTGCTGCTAGGACTCTTTCAGCATCTTGGGCCTTCCGTTCCAGTTCTTTGTTGGCATGTAGAGCATTCTGAAGACAGCTACTCAACTCGGAATTCTCTCCTTGAAGCTTTTTCACCAAGGCTTGCAACTTGTCAACTTCTTCCACAGTAGCAGTGCTTCTTGCTTTCTCATTCTCCGGATACAAAAGGGGTGCCTTACCAAAAGGCAAGAGAAAATATTCAACTCTTTTCTTCACCCACTCTTCATATGCTGGATAAACCCGGTTATTAGGCTTGCCTAGAGCAACTTTCCCCCTTTTCAGTATGCTACCCCAGCTTTTAGAAGCTTTCTGCGCTGCTTCCCAACCATCTGATGTATGAAAATAAAGGGACTCCTCTACATCTCTCTTAATAGGCGGACCCGTCAGGGCATACCCAAATTGCCGAATGGCCAAAGAAGGATTGTAGTTAATTCCGCCCATTCTTCCTATCAGTGGAACGTTAGGGAACTTACCACAACTGTGGATAATATTCTTGCCAATCAGCGCATGATCTACCCATACGATGTCCTTGGCCACCAATCCCATTAAACGCTGTTTCCACTCTAGAGAATCTTTGGAATCCACAAAAGCCCCTGATTGTGGTAAGCGGCCTGCAAACCACTTATAGAACAAAGGTGCATAGCAACGAATTATCCCTCCTCTTTTCTTTTCGTTTCGGTTGTACAAAGAGTAGTGAAGATCTCCCAGTAGCGTTGGCACCGGGTTCTTCATCATGAATATCTGTATGGCGTCCGTATCAATGAAATCCGGCTCGTTGGGAAACAACACTATGCCGTATATACAAAGGGCTAGAAAAGCATTAAAAACAAGCCAATTCTCGCCTTTAGCTGCTTCCTGGGCCTTCTTAATCAGATATTCCAGCTTGTAACCACGAGTCTTTCCTTTGTTGGAGACATTGGCGTCTAACTCTGATTTGCTCAAATAAAGAGCACCAGCCACCTTTCCAAAGTCAAGATCCCCCACCGATCCAAAGAAAGGGGGCTCCTCCTTGATAGCAATCCCCAACATGTTGGAATACTCCTCCAAGGTAGGAACCAACACATAGTCTGTAAATACAAAACACCTCAGAGGCGGATCATAGAACTGCATCAACGTATGGAGACCTCTGGCTTCATAATCACTGACATTACGGACCATAGATAAAATCCACCCATATTTCTCTTCAAAAGCTTCTCGTACTGCAGGGCTCGCCATTCCCTTCAGCATAACAATAGGGCCCAAAGTAGGCGTAAGGAACTTATAGCTGATGGTATTCTTCCTCTCTTTAGTGTTCATCTTTGCGGGGACCTGATGACTGGAATCAAGGGTAATATATGCACCTGGAAATGAATAAACATGTATGTTAGGATATGATAATGCAATGCAAAGGACAATGTGATCAGGTAATCAGGTGTCTGTGCTGGACCGTGTACGATGTCAGTGTAGCTCTGAGAACAATATAGAACCATAGATAAAGACCATCTGAATACAATAGGATGTAACTTCCTTGTGAGCGACGATGATAGAAAACCGGGTATGTAGGAGGTTATGGTTTCCTGCAAACCTGTAAACAACCCGCCCTTCTCACATGTGGGTACTAGGATGTTCAGTATCCCGGGCTCTCAGGTCGAGAAATGATGATACTTTCACCATTTCTGGTTTGGCATCATCATCAATCGAGGAGGCCTCAACTGATTCTCCAAAATGAAAGGTCCTCAGCTTCTGGCACTGAGGTCGAGAAGCAATAGTACATTCATCCCTCGGGGTACAGTACTATCTCCAATCGAGGAGTGCCTCCACTGATTCTCTTTCAAAAGGGATAACCTATAGCAAGTTCCCAACATTGGGTCCTCGGATCGAGAATGTGCAATGGGTTTGCCACAGAATGTGGTCTGCCACTGTCACAACTCGGGAGGAGTGCCGCAACTGAGTCCTCGGGAATGGTCACCAGAGTCGACAGTTCCTCAAGAGAATAACTACTGGCCTGCATAACATGCAGTAGCAGAAAGCTCCTGATAGAACCTCGTCTGGTTGTGGGTCTCATGAACAACACTACGTGGTCACCACCACGCAAGCGTCATGACTATCCACTATAATACCTATGTGTGTACTCAAGCCTTGGTAGTGGGCTTATCTCTCAGAACATCCCGACCGCCAAACAGAAGACAACAGCACAGTCCAGCACAATAATGATATGTAATGCAGTAAATGCGATAAATACAGTAAAGTACAGTAAAGCAGCAATACAATAAATAGCAATACAGTACAACAGTAAATACAGCAAAAAAAAGTAAACACCCAATGAAAGAAAAACAGACAAGCGCTAGGATTGACTCGCTTAGGATGGACCAGCAATAGGTTAATCCGTCCCCAGCAGAGTCGCCAACTGTCGCTCCCGGGATTTTCATCCAGGTACAAACGCGAAAGTGGCACCGAACAGAGTCGCCAACAATGTGTATTTATCCCAAGAGAGGGAGAGGAAACACCGCATAAACCTGGAGAGAAGGAAAGAACATGGTCTTGCGACCAAGAGAACTGGGTTCGGGAGTCGGTTACGCGAGAGGAAGGTATTATCACCCTCTCGCGTCCATCGTACCCGATGGGATCCACGCTTGCTTATCTCGATCAAAGGGTGATAGAAAAGAATACTGGAAAAGGAACTGAAAGAAAGAAATGAGAAAGAATGGAAAAGGAACGAGAAACAAATGTAGGGAAAATAAAAGAAGTGCTCGCATGGGCCCTACCCCACTGCCTACGTATCTCATCGGGAGCATGAGAATCAGAGCGACGTAGTTCCCCTCACTAGGGAAAGTTGTTTGTGTTTTTTAAGGAACGGCTAACGTTCTAGCTCAGGTGTTGCAGGCTCGCTGGTCCGAGTGCGTTACCATCTTGCAAGAGAACGAGAAGGATCACGTTCGTGCGTTGAGAATGAATGAGATGAGAAAAGAATTCCCGAAGGAAAGACGTTATTGTTTGTTTTTGACTTTTAGAAGTTTTTTCATTTGTTTGCATATGATAGTGTATCTGAATCTTAGTCATTGGAATGTGTACATTCTCACATTCCAAGATGGAATGAGCAAGAAAGTACACTAAGGGTGAAGAAGACCCCCACACTTAGTTCCAATTGTCAAGGTTCAACCACACTAGCATACTTGTGTTTATTAAGTGTTTTGTTGATTATGAAATGAAGAAGTGTTTTTTTATTATTTGTACCTTCAACAAGTATTGCATTTAAGTCCATCATACAAGATCAAATGTCTAACACATTGACCCAAGATGGGCTATATGCTACACATTCTAAGATTATAAGAGTAGACCCCTTATAATCTTTTCTTTATATGAAAGGCCTAAATGCAATAAATGCTTGCCTTTATTAGATATTTTGAATTTTCTTTTAAGATGAGAAGAGAGACTCAAGAGAGGAGAAAAGGTAAAAATCTATATGATCTAAGACTCAATCCTAAGTGAAGATTAAAGGGAGTGATCCTAATGGTTTGTGAGGTTTCAAAACCTAAAGTCTAAAGAAAGAATGAATTAAACAATTCACTTCTAAAGTAGAAGATGAATTGTAATTCAAAAAGGGAAAGTGATGAGTTATTAAAAGGAAACACATAAGTGCTTAACAAAACACAAAATTGAATTGTAAAAGAGAAGGGATAGAAGTTTGAATGTGGATTCCTTATCCACACTCAATTGCAACTTACCAAAGCCCCTACATGGTTAGTAAACATGTGTAAGAAGTATAAGAAGTAAAAGAACATTTAATGCACCATAAAACTCAAAAGAATTAGATGATAAATCAAATCCTATTAATCATAACCAGAATGTACATCATATGGAAAACAAATTATCATTATCATGCAAGTCCAAGTGGATAGGCAACAAACATCATCCATGACATTAGAACATGCTACCATAAGAAAAGGGAGAATGAAAGATGAAAAGAAATAAAAAAACATGCATGAATGGAACATGTAATCTAAGGATCAGAATTGAAATGAAATACAAAATGATTCACAAACATCTCACAAGTGTTCATGCATAACACATCAAGCCATTTAAGAAGTGATAGAAGAGGTAGAATTGAAATGGAAATTCAAAAGAAAACACAAGTACTTCATATTAAGGACACACAAAGTTCAAATGAAAATGAACATGCAATGATGACACATAACATGTACCAATGACCTATAATGTCAAATGAATGGTTCACAAAGTAGGCAAATGATCATGCAAGTATGTACAAAAGAAATCATGTAAACATGCACAAAGATTACAAGGATATGACATGTTGTAATGCTTCAAATGAAATGTTTTAAACAAAAATCAAATGAATTCATGAAAATTATGAAAACATGGTATTGGGGTTCACAAATCAGAGATGAATCACATATCAAAGTATCATGTAAAAAAATTCAAGGCAAAAAGGCTTTATACAATGCACTTAAATCAAATTGGATGCACATGCAAAGTAATGCAAAGATGAACATCAAAACATGCCATAAAAGGACCTAAAAAATCAAATAAAAATCACTTAACATAATTCAAGATGTTAATGACTCACTAAAAAAAGAAGCAACTAAAAACAATTTTTAATGATCAAGAACAAAATTAAACAAAATCATGTACCACATTAAGGATGCATACAAAAGAAAATCAAAGAAAATTGTGGAACAGGGGCAAAAAGGTAATAAAATCAGAAACTAAAATCACCAAAAATTTTATAAATGTTTTATTGATGCTCATGAATTTTTGTGGAATTTTATGATGAAATTTGGTATTTTTAAAAAATGAAAAGCAAACGTGTATGAAAATAAAAAAATAAGATGAAATGTAAATGTGAATGGGGGGTGTAAACATAGAAAAGATCTAGTTCAAAAATGTTTGGGCTCTAAAACAATGGGGTGCGAATAGCAAAATAGTCTAGGTCCAAGTCTGCGCAATCCACAATAACTAGCATGTACGCTCAGTCAACACAAGGTCAAAGCAATTACAGCCATTGGATGAAGTCAAGTTACACAAACAGTCAAAGTAGGCTAATCTAACGCATGTACATGCATGACCACACTCCATACCATGTACCACGCCACACAAAGTTTGAAAATAAAATCAGAATGAGCACGTGAGAAGCACATGCGTTTTAATGTGTTGTCGCACTATAGACCACACGATCATGAAAAATGGACGGACATGATTAAAACGCACACAAACCCTAGCATTCAATATCACCGGCCGGATATGACTTCCGGTCATCTTCTCCGGCCAACATCCACCACCTGCAAACTCACATTCTCCCAGAAATTCACAATACACATATCAATCGAAAGCTAAGCTCATGTACATCATGAATATGCTCATAAAAATCACAAAACACACACACATAGCAAGAACAGAAGAGATCAAATCATGCCCTAAGTTTTGCAACTACGCCTTTAGAAGGCCTATCAACTAGCCGGAGTTAGCAAATGCTCCTATTGAGCTCAAACACGTTGCATATCAACAAAAATCAAGCAACAAAAGCATGAATCGAAACCTGAAATTTGAAGTTGCTTGAGTCTTCAGAAAACCAGAGATCCTTTCCAATGAGTCTTGAACTTGATCTGGCCAAATAAAGGCTTACAATCTCTGAAGAATTGAGATGAACACGAACCTGCAGTGTAGCTACTTCCACAATACAATGCCACTTCAAGTTCAGTGATGCTTAAGGCTGAAGCTTGAGAATGAAGTTAGAGGAGAACAATGATGGATTCGTGCTAGCTAAGAGTGAATGTAGAGAAACTGAGAGAGAAAGAAGAGAGGTTTTGGAGTGAATGTGAAAAAATGAAGCTGAATCCGAAATTAGAGAGTTTGATTTGGTTTTATAGTGTGAGCTAACCATGGTTTAATGAGTGAGTTAGAGTGAGTCAAGGTGGTTAAACTGAGTCATCCCTAACTAACTGAGTCAAGTTAGTTAGGGAGAGCAATGATATGGTGTGGCTGGTTCATAATGTGTTACCATGTTCTTGCTGCTAAGCTTCTATAGCAAGCTTCCAACCTTTCCCTTTTCATGTATGACTCGATCAAGTGTGTAAAGAGTGCAGGCATGTGTTGGTCTTAATGAGGAAGCAAGCATACAAACTTCTGTCATGTATTTGATGTGTGCTTGAACCAGAATTATACAGCAAGTCATCATTGTAACAGTGGGTGTTTGAGAATGGAATTCTCCATGTTCATGGCATGAAACTGCATGGTTTTGGAATCAATGGAAAGAGGGATCATAATAGAACAACTTTGGTATGAAAAATGAGTTGACATAATGCTTAGAAAAGGTTGAAAAATGACTTGAAACACAAAGGTTTGGGAATTGGTACAAGGGCGAGGAAATGAGGTTGGTTGACAAGGTGTGCATAGCATGGATTTTCAGCATGATCACCATGACTTTGGGCCAATATATCTACATCCTAACTTGATCAAATGGAATTTTGTCCAACATGAATATTGAAGATGACATTACAAGGAACAACTTTGATGTTAAAAAGTTTTCCATTTGAAGCTTTATTCTTGGAGAAATTGAGCTTGACATTTGGCACACCACCTGCTTGTAGAAATGACTGCGCGCGAGCTTGAAAATCCTTGGTCATGGCTTGGTTTTTGCCCTACTTTTCTCCAACTTTGATCAGTCATATCTCACTCAATTTTTATCCAATGGAGATGTTCTACACATGGATTTGAAGCTAAAAGAAAGAACTTTTGTTGTGGCTGAGTGGAATTTTCATTTGGTGATTCAATTTTAAATGGCCTTGGTTCAAACTCTGATGCAAAATGGCCAAAACTTGCTATTTTTAGTAACCTTTCTTCATCCAAAAATGGCAACTTTCCCCATCTTGATTTTTTTCATGATTCCTTTGGAGTTTCTTGACCAAATTTTGTACATTGGACACATATAACATGAATTTTATGAATTTGGCCTCAAAAAGTCAAGAGTTGACTTTTTCCACTGATTATTTGACTTGACCCCAATTTCTCTGATTTTTTATTTTTCTTCCAATTGAACCACTTCTAAAACCAATTGAGAGGTAATTTTCCCCATACATACACTTAAGAACATGTAGAACACCATGACATCAAGTTTTGTCCAAAAAATCAAAGATATCCTAATTTTATTAGAAACCCTAATTTTGGTGCCCACCTCCTAGGAGAAAAATGTGCAGTCTTCAATTTCAAATTCCTCAGAGTATGTTGTGTATCCTCTTAAAGGATGATGAAATATGCCATTTGAGGGTGACTTTGGATCAATGAGTTATCTCCTTTGAGGGTTTTCCTTCAGTTTTTTGAACCTCTTGCATGATGAAAGATGTAGGGCTTCAATCTCCTATTGAATCTCACTTCCTTGAGGTTTTGGATGATCAATTGAGATAGTGTAAGACATGAGCGACTCTTGGCTTGCCTTGAGGCAACTTGATTGACCTTTTTATGCTTTGAGTGATCCCTTGATTGTCCATCTTTCCCCTGATCACATGCCCTGATGGTAAGAGGGATGCTATGCTCTATTTTTCTATGTTAAATGCAATGCAATGCTAATGAGATGGATATGATATTGTAAATGATAATGCTATGCTATGATGTAAAAAAGGGAGAGCAAATTTTGGGGTATTACAGGGGTGTCAGTGTAATACCCCAAATTGTGCAAATCATGATCACAATATGGGTGAACCATTAGTCTCCACAAAGATGGGTGAGCATCCACTACAATCAAAATTAGGGTTTCAAGCCCTCTCAGAGCCTTTAGACAAAGGATCAATCAAGAAATGACTTGATCTACAACTTGTCTAACCTCTCAAACATACACAATGGATCAAAAGGACTCCCACTTCAAGGATTAAGCACAAAGCTAGGTGGATCAAGCCTCCAGATCGACAGTGTCATCAAATTAGGGTTTTGGTCGACCAGGGCCACCAGATGGGAAATTTCATCTGGGCACAAGCCAATGATCCAAGACATAACCTAATATACTCCATGGAACCTCATGGACCCAGTTATCAAGTCAATTTTGCCTCAGGGGATGCATACATAAAAAATCAGGAATTAGGGTTTCTTGACCTAATTCACCCCTAAGTTGACTTTTGGGACAAACCATGAACCAAGACCTCAAGACATGATTTGAGGGTCTCTAATGAACTATATTGATCCATTTGGAACAATGGGTTAATCCAAGAAGCTTGAGCAACAAGTCTCAATTTCATCTGCACCACAATTAGGGTTTCGCGAGAAAAGTCAACTGTAACTTTGACTTTTTACCAGGACATGCTCCCAAACCCTAATACATGATTCAATATACCCTATGACACCCATGGAACATGTCCATCAAATTTGATTTAGGTCAAAGACATGATTTCCTGAAGAATTGCACAGTTTGGAATTCATCTGATAAAAAGTCAACTGTGCACAAAAGTCAACTTTGACTTTTTGAGATTTTTCACCAAAATGGATTTTTAACCCTAAAATGATGTTAATGTATGGTTTGAATCATCATTCATCAAGAAAAATAAAGAAAAGTTGGATAACTTGTAAAAGGGGTAACCATAAAAACTTAGAAAATTTTCTAAGTTAAAAATAAAGTGGCTAGGGTACCAACTTTGGAGGACCATAACTCCTAAACCACAAGGCCATTTTTTCTCATCCAAATATGTATTTGTAGCCCTCATTATCCTCTAGAAAAACTTCAACTACAAGTCATTCCAATTCATTAAGGATTTTGAGTTATGGAGTGATCAAAGTGGTTGAAAAGTGAAAATGTCACTTTTTCCAACACTTAGTGAAATTTTCACTAAGTCCAAATCTGTCTTCACTTTTTGCCAAATGTAGGGACATTTTTCACTTGGAATCAAAAGAGATCAAAACCAAACTTGTTCAAACAGTTGTTGTATCATGTAAGGGCTTTCCAAAATGGCCAAGAACATTGCCAAATTCAACTTACACCATGAGATATGACATTGTCAAGTTGCCTTGCTAAAATCTGTCAAAAGCAAGGCAGATTTTGCATTTTGGCTCGATTTGCCAAAATCAGCCAAATTCAAATGCTCCTATCCACTTGGACACCTGTGAGGATTGAATCTAAAGGGGACAATCACTGAGCCAAGCCTCCAAAGTCCATGGAACAAGAAATAGCATGTCGAACCTAGAATGGCCAAAATAGGGACAAGACTTCAATTTTGGATTGAAGCATTCAATGGAACCATCAAGGGGGCATGGACTGAGCCATTCTCACCTGAAATCAGTCAAGACTTATCCAAGACCAAGGGGACCAGAGCTCTGTGCCCTAACCTCTAGTCAATGGCTAGAGGAGACTTGCATTTCCATTGGCCAACATTGAGGAAACACCTGCTGCAGTTGCCATTCACTGTGGATCCCAAAACAAACTTTCTCTACTATAAATAGAGCTCAATTGTATTCAGTTTGAGTACACCAAAGCCATCTAACAAATGCTTTCCTCAAAATCTCTTTCTCTTGGCAAAAATGCCTTTCTTAGCAAGGTAGCTATCGGGTTTTGAGTTTGGGAGCTTTTACAATCAAACCAATCACTCACACACCTCACATACATCATATAGAAGTGATCCAAACACTCACATAACATCTGGAACACAGATTTCACAAAATCACCAGCCAATTGCTCAAGTTCTTGACAGTTTTGCAGTTGAGGTGCCATCTTCAACTCCAAACCATTTCAATCCATTCCAAGCACTCAGACACATCACTTGGCGCCTAGGGAAGCTATCCACATCATTGGAACCTAGCTGTAACACCTCCAACACAAATCACGATCACCAGCTGTAAGTGGTAAGCATGAGCTCTTCTAACTCAATGATCCACACAATTTTTGCTACACAATAATTTGGCCATATGTTCATAATCATGCATGGAATATTTTCCCTCAATTAATTGCATTGTTTGAATCGTGTATCAAAAATCCTAGCCTTCATGCAAAAATTAGGGTTCTTGAGGTTTCTTCGTGATTTCTTGTTGTATGTTTAATTTAAATGAAATTAATGGACAAAGACATGATCGTGAGGTTGAGACGAGCATAATGATATGTGGAATGCATGTTATAATCAAGTATTCAGTGAGATTGGATAGAAAATGCAAATCTGGGAAACTTAGAAAAACGCGCGTGTTCTTGCTTATGTTCTTGGCGCCATTTTCAGAAATTTGAATATTTGAATTTTGTGTTTTTATTTAATTGATTCAAAAATTAATTTCTCTATGAGTTTTAATGATTTTGAGCTGATTCTTTTTTTAATAATTTACAAAAATGTTAAAATATTTGATTTTCCCAAAAAATCCCAAAAATATTATTTATTTTATATAATTGATATTTTTGCAAAGAATTAATGTTTTAATTGTTTTTAACCTTTAAAATATTTTTTCCACATTGATTTTGCAACTTTTGATGCTTTCTAATTATTTTGTAGGTCAATACTTAATTTTTGAAGAATTAATCCAAGATCACAATTTGTTTTCCATGTGTTAAACAATTTTGATCATTTTAATTGAATTTTTATTCAATTAAATACATTTTAGGAAATAAATTAGGGTTTTGGATTAATTCAACCCTCATAAATCATTTTCAAAACACTTTTGGGCCTCTATTAGAGTGTAAGACCCAATTCTTTTTTGACCAAATCATTTTGGGCCTCACTTATTGTATAAGTCCCGATACCGTCAAAAAACAAACGGCGCGATCGTCGCCTTTTCAAAAATCATCTGGCCCTCTCCTTGAGCTATAAAACCCATTCAAAACTCTTTTGGGCCTCTATTAGAGTGTAAGACCCAACCCACTTGTACAGAAATATTTTGGGCCTCACTTATTGTATAAGTCCCTCTGTACATTTTTAAATTCGGCACGACAATCGCCAGTTTAAAAATAAACCATCTGGGCCTCTCCTTGAGCTATAAGACCCATTCAAAACTTTTGGGCCTCTATTAGAGTGTAAGACCCAACCCCCTTTTAACCAAAACCTTTTTGGGCCTCACTTATTGTATAAGTCCCTCTGCGTTAAAAGAAAACCTCGGCGCGATCGCCATTTTAAACGAAAAGTCAACTGGGCCTACCCTCGTGTTATAAGCCCCACTCTTTTTCTTTAAAACTTTTTGGGCCTCTTGAGAGAGTGTAAGACCCATCCCTTTGTACAGAAAACCTTTTTGGGCCACAGTCACTTGTATAAGCCCCTCTGTACAAATTCAACAGTGCGCTCACTGATAAAACCTTGGGCATCTCCTTGAGCTGTAAGCCCCGAATCTTTCTTTTTCAAAGCACTTTCTCCTTTGATTTTGAATATACTGTTGTTTTCAATCTTTCTTTGTTGAACAACTAACCAAACAGCATGGAAGCTCTACAACCGAGTAAGTGTCTATACGCTTTCATTTACTGCTTTCATATCATATAACTGTATTGTGGGGCTGCACACTGTAAGTCTCCTTTCATAAACTCATATCGACTGTGTAATAATAGTATAGATATTAGAGTTTCCCCGACAACTACGTCTAGAACTAGGTAAAGTCGTTTCGTTTATTCGTAGAAATAGACACCTAGATCCCCAAATAGGATCACCAGATACAGTCTTCTCTTCGGCTGTCCTCCTTAGGAATCTTCAAGAAACTCTACTCCCAAAGATGAATGTATTCTCCGTGAATAGCATCTTTGAGTTTCTTCCAAATTCTCGAACTTTCCTGACTTGCTCTATTCCTTGTGAATAGCTTGCCTTGAATTTCTCAGGGTTTGGGGACCCACGGGCTTCTTAAAAGCATCGGCCTCATCTTGGGTATCGTACAAGGTCCCACAGGCTTCCTAAAAGCAACCCTGCCTTCTCTTGGGCTTTGTACAAGGACCCGTCAGCTTCTTAGAAGTATTGACAGCCTCCTCTTAGGCTTCGTATAATGATCTCTTCCTCCGGGAATGATAGCCTCCTCTTGGGCTTCGTACAAGGACCGATCGGCTTCTTAAAAGCTTCCAGCCTCCTCTTGGCCTTTGTACAAATTATCCCGACGACCTCCTACAGGTTGAGGAACAAAACTTAGTTATCTCCATAGAGCAGTCCTTTCCAGAGTCTACTACTGTTTCTCAAAGCATAGTACAAAAGATAAAACTCTAGACTTGGACAGTCTGTTTTCCTTAAGTCTCAAAGACATTCTCAAGTGACCCTTTCGTTAGATAGGAAGGAAACCCGTAGACTCGGACAGTCTCAATACCCTTTGGATTTCCCCGTTTCCTTAAAGAATAGGGAGCAACCTCGATCCTCGGACCAAATCCTCGAGTACAGTATTGCTCATATAAGAACTAATTATCTCTTTCAAAATCAGTATACTGGATCTGTCACTCAACTAAAACATTCACCAGCAATTAGCCTCCTCTTAGGCTTTGTATAACGATATCCCTAAAGGAGTCGGTCTCCTTTTCGCCTCCTCTTAGGCTTCGTATAATGATCCTTCTTATCCTCAGCATAAGTTAGCCTCCTCTTAGGCTTTGTACAAATGTTTCCCCCCAGCGGAGCAAACCTTTTGCCTCCATCTCGGGCTTTATACGAGATACAAAAAGGTTCTTATTGAACCAAACAAACAAATCGCCTCCATCTCGGGCTTCGTACGAGATACCAAAAAGACTTCCTCGTTAATTCAAATAACTTTCAGCCTCTCTCTCAGGCTTTGTATAAGACACATAAAAGACTCCCTCGTTGAGTCAATCACTCTTTTGCCTCCATCTTAGGCCTCGTACGAGATACAAATTCCTTAAGCAAGAGTCAAACTCTTTTTCAGCCTCCATCTCGGGCTTCATACGAGCTACAAAAGATTCTCCAACTGAGTCAACTCTTTTTAGCCTCCTCTTAGGCTTTGTATAAGGAAATCCCCCACTGAGTCGAACCCTTTTAGCCTCTTGTAGCGAGCGATTTTTGGACGTGCTTGCGAGGCACAACCGCTCTTCGGTGTATTTTACTACTACAGCTCGATTCATTTTTTATCCTATTGTAAGCTGATGAAGGAAGGGAAATAGATGTCTCCAACTAACCCTGCTTGCATACTGAGTTTGAACAGCGGTCTGTTCGGTTACAGATGCTCCAAAGATTCGGGGTTTTTTCCTAGGTTATTTTGTTCGCTGAGATGTTTTGATGTTAGGACTGATTGCTTTTCTGATATATATACGTGAAAGTAGGGGATTTTGGGTTTTTGTTTAGTGAGCTCGCTAAGATCTTTTCTTTCGATCTTATGCCTACGTATTCCCGTTTACCGAAACAGGGAAATCAGAGCGTTCGTAGTTCCTCCTATTCTATGGGAGGAAATAGGGTTTTGGTGTCTTGTTCAAGGCCCAAGACGGGAAGCGTAAGGTTTTTTTTTTGTATCTTGTTTAAAGCCCAAGATGTGAAGCTGAAAGGTCTCGACTTTAGAGAGAGTTTGTCATCTCTAAAGAGGGGTAAAGGAGAATTACTTTAACTGGGATACGCGGATCCTAGCAATGCCATAATTTCCGAAGAAGGGGTTTTAACCTGAAGGAGAAGACTTTAACTCTGTGTAGAGAGCAACGCCATCTTTCCTTAGGAATTCCTCATGCTAAAAGAAGGACAGTGGCATGGATGTAGATGATCCAGAGGCTTGCCGCTTACAGCAATTAGATGATAGGGAAGGAGTTGTTGTTGTTTGTTTACTGTGAATGATGCACATATTTGATGCTAAAAGGTTAATTGGATTAACCAGTGGTTTTCTTATATAAAGCCTAAGAGGAGGCTAATTTCCGCCGGGGAAAATCATTATACAAAGCCTAAGAGGAGGCTAATGATTATCTCGTACAAAGCCCGAGAGAGAGGCGAAAAAGGTTCGATTCAGTGGGGGATATCATTATACAAAGCCTAAGAGGAGGCTAAAAGGAGTTGACTCAGCTGGAGAATCTTTTATAGCTCGTACGAAGCCCGAGATAGAGGCTGAAGAAGAGTTTGGCACTTGTTGGAGAGTATTATCTGTCTTGTACAAAGCCCAAGGTTAAAGCTGAAAAGAGGATTGACTCGGCTTAGGGAAGTTTGTATCTCGTACGAAGCCCGAGATGGAGGCGAAAGGGTGATTTACTCAATGAGGGAGTCTCTTATGTGTCTCATACAAAGCCTGAGAGAGAGGCTAAAAGGGTTGATTCCATAGGGGAATCTTTTATACTCAATAAGATAGTGCTTTTGTATCTCGTATGAAGCCCGAGATGGAGGCGAAAGGTTTGCTCCGCTGGAGGGAACATTTATACAAAGCCCAAGAGGAGGCTAATTACTGGGTCAGTTAAGTGACAGGTCCAGTATACTGATTTCGAAAGAGAAAATCAGTTCTTATATGAGCAATACTGTACTCATGGATTTGGTCTGAGGATCGGGGTTGTTCCCTGTTCTTTAAGGAAAGGGGAAATCCAAAGGGTATTGAGACTGTCCGAGTCTGCAGTTTCTTCCTATCTGACGAAAGGGTCACTTGAGAATGTCTTTGAGACTCAAGTAAAATAGACTGTCCGAGTCTAGAGCTTTATCCTTTGTACTATGCATTGAGAAACAGTAGTAGACTCTAGAAAGGACTGATCTATGAAGATTACTAAGTTCTGTTCCTATACCTCTAGGAGGTCGTCGGGACAATTTGTACGAAGCCCAAGAGGAGGCTGGAAACTTTTAAGAAGCCGACGGGTCCTTGTACGAAGCCTAAGAGGAGGCGGTCAATACTTCTAAGAAGCCGACGAGTCCTTGTATGAAGCCCAAGAGGAGGCGGGGTTGCTTTTAGGAAGCCTGTGGGTCCCAAACCAAAGAAAAGTCCAAGAAAACTCTTTTAAAGATAAAACCACTGGTAAACGTGCGAGGTTTACTATCCAGCAACTTTAACTTTAAAAGGGGGCTAAGTGAACAGTCGCGAAGTTTGAAGAAATTCAAGAGAAGTTTCACCGAGAATAATTCATCTCCGGGGAATAGAATTTCTTGACGATTCCTAAGAAGGACAGCCGAAGAGAAGACTGTATCTGGTGGATCCTATTTGGGGATCTAGGTGTCTATTTCTATGAACAAACAAAGCGGCTTTTCCTAGTACTAGACGTAGTTGCCGGGGAAACTCTGATATCTATACTATTATTACACAGTCGATATGAGTTTATGAAAGGAGACTTACAGTGAAACAGCCCCACAATACAGTTATATGTATATGAAAGCGGTAAATGAAAGCGGGGTAAACACTTACTCGGTTGTAGAGCTTCCATGCTGTTTTGTTAGTTGTTCAACAAAGAAAGATAAACAACAATATATTCAAAATCAAAGGAGAAAGTGCTTTGAAAAAGAAAGATTTGGGGCTTACAGCTTAAGGAGAGGCCCAAGGTTTTATCAGTGATTGCACTGTGAAATTTGTACAGAGGGTCTTATACAAGTGACTGTGGTCCAAAAAGTTTTTTGTACAAAGGGATGGGTCTTACACTCTATTAGAGGCCTAAAAAGTTTTAAAGAAGAAGAGTGGGGCTTATAACGCGAGGGTAGGCCAAGTTGACTTTTTGTTTAAAATGGCGATCGCGCCGAGGTTTTCTTTTAACGCAGAGGGACTTATACAATAAGTGAGGCCCAAAAGGTTTTGGTTAAAAGGGGGGTTGGGTCTTACACTCTAATAGAGGCCCAAAAAGTGTTTTGAATGGGTCTTACAGCTCAAGGAGAGGCCCAGATGATTTTTGAAAAGGCGACGATTGCGCCGTTTGTTTTTTGACGGTATCGAGACTTATACAATAAGTGAGGCCCAAAAAGGATTTGGTCAAAAAAAGGATTGGGTCTTACACTCTATTAGAGGCCCAAAAGTGTTTTGAAAATGATTTGTGAGGGTTGAATTAATCCAAAACCCTAATTTGTTTTCAAAATGTATTTAATTGAATAAAAATTCAATTAAAATGATCAAAAATTGTTTAACACATGAAAAACAAATTGTGATCTTGGATTAATGCTTCAAAAATTAAGTATTGACCTACAAAATAATTAGAAAGCATTAAAAGTTGCAAAATCAATGTGGAAAAAATATTTAAATTGTCAAAAACAATTAAAATATTAATTCTTTGCAAAAATACCAATTATATAAGATAAATAATATTTTTGGGATTTTTTGATAAAATAAAATATTTTAACATTTTTGTGAATTATCAAAAAAAGAATCAACTCAAAATCATTAAAACTCAGAGAGAAATTAATTTTTGAATCAATTAAACAAAATCACAAAATTCAAATATTTGAATATTTGAAAAAGGCGCCAAGAACACCCAAGAACACGCGCGTGTTCTGGGTTTTGCCTAGATTTGCATTTTCAATCCAATCTCACTGAATACGTAATTATAACATGCAATCCACATATCATTATGCTCGTCTCAACCTCACGATCATGTCTATGTACTTTAATTTATTTAAATTAAACATACAACAAGAAATCATGAAAAATCCTCAAGAACCCTAATTTCTGCATGAAGGCTAGGATTTTTGATACACGATTCAAACAATGCAATTAATTGAGGGAAAACATTCCATGCATGATTATGAACATATGGCCAAATTATTGTGCGAGGAAATATGCATAGATTGAGAGATGACCAAGTTTAGGCCTACCTTCAAGTCGTGACAGCAAGAGCAAAGTGATTTCTGGGTTAGAGGTGTTATAGATGAGTTGTGATGATCTGAACAGCTTCCCTACATCCTATGGAGTGTGTTTGAATGCTTGGACTTGATTGAAATTGGCTGGATCACTCTGTGGTACCTCAGCTGCAACTTGATTGAAAATTTGAGCAACCAGCTGGTGATTTTGTGAAATCTGTGTTCCAGATGTTGTTTGAGTGTTTGGATCACTTCTATATGATGTATGTGAGGTGTGTGAGTGATTGGTTTGATTGGAATTGCTCTCAAACTCAAAACCCGATAGTGACTTGCCTTAGAAGGCAAAATTGGAGTGAAAGAAGAGATTTCCAGGAAAGCATCTGTTAGATGGCTTTGGTGTACTCAAACTGAACACAATTGAGCTCTATTTATAGTAGAGCATGTTTTTTTTGGGATCCACAGTGAATGGCAACTGCAGCAGGTGTTTCCTCAATGTTGGCCAATGGAAATGCAAGTCTTCTCTAGCCATTGACTAGAGGCTAGGGCACAGAGTTGTGGTTCCCTTGGTCTTGGATAAGTCTTGACTGATTTCAGATGAGAATGGCTCAGTACATGCCACCTTGAGGGTTCCATTGAATGCTTCATTCCAAATTTGAAGTCTTGTCCCTATTTTGGCAACTCTAGGTTCAACATGCTATTTCTTGTTCCATGGACTTTGGAGGCTTGGCTCAGTGATTCTCCCCTTTAGATTCAATCCTCAGATGTGTCCAAGTGGATAGGAGCATTTGAAATTGGCTGATTTTGGCAAATCGAGCCAAAATGCAAAATCTGCCTTGCTTTGACAGATTTCAGCAAGGCAACTTGCCAATGTTGTATCTCATGGTGTAGGTTGAATTTGGCAATGTTCTTGGCCATTTTGGAAAGCTCTTACATGATACAACAACTGTTGGAACAAGTTTGGTTTTGATCTCTTCTGATTCCAAGTGAAAAATCCCCCTACATTTGGCAAAAAGTAAGGCAGATTCTGACTTAGTAAAAATTTCACTAAGTGTTGGAAAAAGTGACATTTTCACTTTTCAGCCACTTTGATCACTCCATAACTCAAAATCCTTAATGAATTGGAATGACTTGTATTTGAAGCTTTTGTAGATGATAATGAGGTCTACAAATCAAGCTTTGGATGGAAAAAATTGGCCTTGTGGTTTAGGAGTTATGGTCCTCCAAAGTTGGTACCCTAGCCACTTGAATTTTAACTTAGAAATTTTCTAAGTTATTATGGTTATCCCTTTTACAAGTTATCTAACTTTTCTTGATTTTTCTTGATGAATGATGATTCAAATCATACATTAGCATCATTTTAGGGTTAAAAACCCATTTTGGTGAAAAATCTCAAAAAGTCAAAGTTGACTTTTTGTGCACAGTTGACTTTTTGTCAGATGAATTCCAAACTGTGCAATTCCTCAGGAAATCATGTCCTTGACCTAAATAAAACTTGATGGACATGTTCCAAAGGTGTCATAGGGTATATTGAGGCATGTATTAGGGTTTGGGAGCATGTCCTGGTCAAAAGTCAAAGTTACAGTTGACTTTTCTCGCGAAACCCTAATTGTGGTGCAGATGAAGTTGAGACTTGTTACTCAAGCTTCTTGGATTAATCCATTGTTCCAAATGGATCAATATGGTATGTTGGAGACCCTCAAATCATGTCTTGAGGTCTTGGTTCATGATTTATCCCAAAAGTCAACTTAGGGGTGAATTAGGTCAAGAAACCCTAATTCCTGATTTTTGATGTATGCATCCCCTGAGGCAAAATTGACTTGATGATGGGGTTCATGAGGTTTCATGAAGTATATTAGGTTATGTTTTGGCTCAATGGCTTGTGCCCAGATGAAATTTTCCATCTGGAGGCCCTGGGCGATCAAAACCCTAATTTGGTGACACTGTCGATCTTGAGACTTGATCCACCTAGAAGGGAGCAGCCTTGTGCTTAATCCTTAAAGTGGGAGTCCTTTTGATCCATTGTGGATGTTGGAGAGGTTAGACAAGTTGAAGATCAAGTCATTTCTTGATTGATCCTTTGTCTAAGGCTCTGTGAGGGCTTGAAACCCTAATCCTGATAGTAGTGAATGCTCAACAATTCCTTGAGGAGATTGATGAGGCATAAAAGTCCATCCATATTGTGATGATGATTTGCACAATGATGGGAATATAAGTGGTCAAAATTTGGGGTATGACAGATGCCCCTATTTAATCTTCTTGGACCCGAAGGTATGAATGACGAAGGTATTCAAGCATTCGGGGTGTAAGAGGATTAAATATCGGAATATCCAAAATTTTGATGGCTATGAATAACAGCTTACGCATTCATCTTCTTTTGCTAAGCACTGATGCTTAGAAAAGGTAAAACTTCCCCGCGATCCTGGTTTCCAACCAAGGAACTGGTCTTAGTTTCTGATTTAAACTTCCCCTCGATCCTGGTTTCCTACCAAGGATCTGGTCTTAGTTTCCGATTTAACTTTCCCCTCGATCCTGGTTTCCTACCAAGGAACTGGTCTTAGTTTCTGATTTAAACTTCCCCTCGATCCTGGTTTCCTACCAAGGAACTGGTCTTAGTTTCTGATTTAAACTTCCCCCCGATCCTGGTTTCCTACCAAGGAACTGGTCTTAGTTTCTGATTTAAACTTCCTCTCGATCCTGGTTTCCTACAAAGGAACTGGTCTTAGTTTCTGATTTAAACTTCCCCTCGATCCTGGTTTCCTACCAAGGAACTGGTCTTAGCTTCTTTTGTCAATAAACTTTATTGACAAGGGACGCTATTCGTAGCGGGTTTCCTCAAACTTCTCGCCGAATTTTCCTGGGGAGATGCCATTTGACGGAAAAAGTTTTAACGTCAGACTTGCTGGGGAACCCATCCGTCTGAGTTGTAGAGTTGCACAAACTTCTCTGTTGGAGACGCCATTTATTGAATCTACTGGGGAAAGCGAGTCTCTTGAGAGACTGTTGTCGCTTGGGGATATTACATCATACTTTTCTTGGGATCTTCCCAGAGAAACGCCATATGATGGGATCCAATTTTGAGGTGCCGATGACCTTTTCATCAGCGGATTTTCGGATGAATACGGATGTATTGCCGAATCTTTGTTTAAGAGGCTTTCTCTGGGGATTTTCCTTAATCCGGGAAAGCAAGGATATCATCTTCAATGGCGAAGAGTGACATCTGTTGAAGGTTTCTCTGGTCTTTCAGAGGTTCAAGTTATCAAAGTGGTCAAGTGTCGACTCTGATCTAGAGATACACTGGACACGAGATTGTTCAGACGAAGCAATTCCTGACGAGGAAAGAACTGAAAAACTCGATTGAGAGGACGGTTATCACGGCAGGATAAGACCGACTCAAGTGGTAGTGATGCAATATGAAATGCGAATGCAAACAAAATGCTTGGTGCATGTATGTATATGCTGACAAAACAGACGCGACATACAGAGTAAAAGATGAACACGGTTGAATACTCGGCCATCGCGGGGTGAAGAAGTATCGTTGGTTCGAAATAGCAATTCCACCTTGCTTAGGAGAGATAGTCCCTGTCGGGAGCTATGTTGGTCGGGCTTAGGAGATGAGAACTCGGCCGAGGGGTATCAGACGAAACAAGATCGCTGACACGGTTGATCCTTCATTCAGGCATACTGGTTTAGAAGGAGTACTTTGATGCTGCACTTTGAAGTTCGCTTACTTCCGGAGAAGTGATCGATGTTCTTCTGATGTTCAACAGTCAAAAGAAATGCCATCTTTATTTTAAAAGCAGAAAAAGTTTTAACAAGTAAATTCGTTTTGTTTTATTTCAAGAATCGCTGATTAAGTTTAAACAACGTCGTTCTGTAAAGCTAAAACAAGCAAGACTTACAAACAAAAGCACAAGGGCTCAAATTTTATTGATAAGATGGGAATCAGCCAAACGCGTGATTCCAAAGAGTATATACAAAGTTTGAAAATGGTAATTTACAGGGAAAAGGGCTACGTTGAAACATAACGGCCACTATCCTTCTACCAACTTTGAATCCGGGACATCCTGAGCTTCTGTCGAAGATGACCTTTGACGGGAGATTTCCTCCGATGGGTTATGTAACTGCTGCTGAGGAACTTGCCTCTGTTGAACATAGTTACTTGCCATTATCCCTAATTTTTGCCTGGATTGTACTATGATGTTTCCAATCCACCGGGATGTTTTTTTTCATGTCTCTAACTTTTTCCTGGACTGCCCTTTCGGGTTTTCAATCCACCGAGACGTTTTTTTTTAGTTTAGGCGAAGTATTTCTTGACTACATCAACACTCGTGGGGTAGGAAAATTCCTCTCCGTCCATGGTTGCAAGTCTCAAGGCGCCGCCTGAGAAAGCTTTCGTGACCAGATAGGGGCCATCATAATTCGGAGTCCATTTGCCTCGCGAATCAGAGAGAAATGATTGTATCTTCTTGAGCACGAGGTCTCCTTTTCTGAAGATACAAGGTTGGACCTTTTTGTCAAGCGCCCTCTTCATTCTTTGTTGATACAACTGACCGTGGCATAGTGCTGTAATTCGCTTTTCTTCGATCAGGTTCAATTTGTCATGTCGGCTTTGACACCATTCAGCTTCGGTGAGCTTAGCTTCCATCAATACCCGGATTAATGGGATCTCTACTTCTATGGGGAGCACTGCTTCCATGCCATACACTAGAGAGAAAGGGGTAGTCCCTGTTGAAGTGCGGACAGATGTTCGATAACCGTGAAGAGCAAAAGGTAGCATCTCGTGCCAATCTTTGCAGGTTACAACCATCTTTTGAACAATCCTCTTAATGTTCTTGTTAGCCGCTTCTACCGCTCCATTCATCTTGGGTCGGTAGGGAGATGAGTTATGGTGTTCAATCTTGAACTCTGCGCATAACTCCTTCGTCATCTTATTGTTCAAGTTAGATCCATTATTTGTAATGATCTGGCTCAGAACACCATAACGACAGATGATATTGTTTTTGATAAATCGGACCACCACTTGTCGGGTTACATTAGCATACGACGCTGCTTCGACCTACTTGGTGAAGTAATCAATGGCTACCAGGATGAACCGATGTCCGTTTGAAGCCTTAGGTTCAATCAAGCCAATCAATCATGTCAATTCCCCATATGGAAAAAGGCCATGGCGAAGAAAGAACTTTGAGATGCGATGGCGGTACATGAATTTTGTCGGAGTATATCTGACACTTGTGACACCTCCTCATGTACTTGTAGCATCCATGGTCAACCAATAGTACCCGGCTCTGAGAATTTTTCTCGTCATTGTATGTCCATTGGCATGAGTGCCAAAGGATCCTTCATGAATTTCTTTCATGAGCATGTTTGCTTCTGGTCTGTCGACGCATCAGAGCAAGACCAAGTCGAAGTTCCTCTTATACAGCGTGTCACCGCTCAGGAAGAAGCTTCTAGCTAGCCTTCTGAGGGTTTTCCTGTCTTTTCTGAGTGCCCCAGGTGGGTACTATTGTTTCTGAAGGAAGCATTTGATATCGTGATACCAAGGTCTGTCGTCTATGACTGCTTCGATCGCGAAGATGTAGGCGGGCCGTTCAAGGCGCATAACGTAAATCTTAGGTAGGTCATTCCATCGGCCTACACTAATCATGGAAGAGAGAGTAGCTAATGCATCAGCCTTGTGATTCTCACCACGAGGGATGTGATGAAACTCAACTCTGTTGAAGAAGGGTAGCAACCTTCTTGCGTAATCTTTGTAAGGAATCAATCCTGATTGGTATGTGTTCTAATCTCCTGTTATCTGATTGATAACCAAGGTTGAATCGCCGTATACGTCCAAGTTCTTGATCCTTAAATCAATCGCTTCTTCGAGACCTATAATACAAGCTTCGTATTCGGCCTCATTGTTCGTACACTTGAACATAAGTCTGGCAGTGAAAGGAATGTGGGTACCCTGAGGGGTAACAATGATTGCCCCAATTCCGTTTCCGTAATGATTAACTGCTCCGTCAAAGATAAGTCCCCATTAGGAACCTGGTTCTGGCCCTTCACTGGGTAACGGTTCATTGCAATCTTTCATTTTGAGATACATGACATCTTCGTCTGGGAAGTCAAACCCGATTGATTCCTGATCGTCAATCGGTTGATGAGGCAAATGATCGGCTAAAATACTCCCCTTAACGGCTTTCTGAGTGTGGTACTCTATGTCATATTCTGATAGTAACATCTGCCAACGGGCAATCCTTCCCGTGAGAGCAGGTTTTTCGAAGACGTACTTGATTGGATCCATCTCGGAGACCAACCAAGTAGTATGACGAATCATGTACTGGCGAAGACGTTTGGTTGCCCAAGCCAAAGCACAGCAAGTTTTCTCAAGCATCGTGTACCGAGTTTCACAGTCGGTAAACTTCTTGCTCAAATAGTAGATGGCAGACTCTTTCCGTTTGGTTTTGTCTTGTTGGCCAAGTACACATCCCATTGAGTCCTCAAGGACTGTAAGATAAATGATCAGTGGTCTTCCTTCCACTGGTGGTGATAGAATCGGCGGATTCAACAGATATTCCTTAATACTGTCGAAGGAAGTTTGGCAGTCTTCTGACCAAACGCAATCCTGGTTCTTTCTGAGTAATTTGAAAATCGGCGCACACGTGGCGGTCATAAGGAATATGAATCTGGAGATGTAGTTCAAACGTCCCAAGAATCCTCTGACTTGTTTTTCAGTTTTCGGAGAAGGCATTTCTTGAATGGCCTTGACCTTGTCAGGATCAACCTCGATTCCTTTCTGGCTGACGATGAACCCTAGTAGCTTCCCTGAACGGACACCGAAGGTGCACTTGTTGGGATTCAAGCGGAGCTTGAATTTTCTTAAACGTTCGAACAATTTTGACAGATGTTCAACGTGCTCATCCTCTGTTCTTGATTTTGCAATCAAATCATCGACATACACCTCAATTTCCTTGTGTATCATGTCATGAAACAGAGTAGTCATGGCCCTTTGATAGGTTGCCCCGACATTCTTCAAACCGAACGACATTACCTTGTAACAAAAGGTACCCCATGGGGTAATGAACGAAGTTTTCTCCATGTCTTTCGGCGCCATTTTGATTTGGTTATAGCCCGAGAACCCATCCATGAAGGAGAAAACTTTGAACTTTGCTGTGCTGTCTACCAGCATGTCAATGTGTGGTAAAGGAAAGTCGTCCTTTGGACTAGCCTTGTTCAGATCCCTGTAGTCGACACACATTCTGACCTTTCCGTCCTTTTTAGGAACGGGTACGATGTTGGCTAACCATTGAGGATATTCAGATGTAGCGAGGAAACCCGCGTCGATCTGTTTCTGTACCTCCTCTTTGATTTTGATGGCCATGTCCGGGTGAGTGCGTCTCAACCTTTGCTTTACTGGCGGACATTCCGATCTTAATGGTAAGTGATGTTCCACGATGCTGGTATCCAACCCTGGCATATCCTGATAGGACCAAGCGAATACATCGGGGAAGTCTTTGAGAAGCTTTATTAAACCCTCTCTGGCAGTTGGACTGAGTAGTGCTCCAATCCTGATTTCTTTTCTCTCTTTTTCCGAACCCAAGTTTACCGTTTCCAACGGCTCTTTGTGAGGTTCAATGGACCTTTCCTCTTGTTTGAGTAATCGGGAGATCTCTTCTGGAATTTCGTTGTCAACTTCTTCTTCAGCCCCAAATACCGGGAACCCAAAGTCGGGAGAAGGCATCAGATCGTATGTTTCAACGGGGTGTAAAACAAGCAATCTGCATGACGTGATGATTCGTGTTTAGAAGAGATAGAGAAAATGCAAGTGTGTGCAGTGTATTTATTTTACTGCTTGTTTTTATTATTGAATGTTTTTTTTAGGATTACCATTTTCTGAAAAAAGCAAAAAGAGAAAACAGCAAATAATGCGGAAATTACAGAACGACGTTATTTTATTAATGCACAAGTCGGTTCTTGAAACTACAGCCCTATAAAACAAAACTCTGTCGCTTCGGGCAAAGCGAAGAGGGAAATTTACAGAAAGCGAGCCCTATACAAACATCCGTTTCACCTGGGCAGGGTGAAAGGCTTAAAGATGGAAATTACTTTGACTGGTGAACGACCCTCGGAACATCGACAGCGACCCACTGGCGGCGAACTCCTCGGTGAAACACAAAGTCTGGCACCTTCCTTGATTTGTCTTCAGAAATGACGCTGATTTCTGGTGGAGTAGGATCATTGGAATCTGTCTCCCAGGCAGAATTGTCGTAGGAGGATTCCTCTGTTGCATTTTGCATAGCACTTGTGCTCTCAGCCGCATCTCCCCATCCAGTTGGCTGGATATCTTCGAGCCTGATACGAGAGCTTTCAGGAGTGGTGTACTTGACCATGAAGTCGTATTTTCCACTTGGTTCTCCCAGAGTGTCCCAAACTTCTTTGGAACTGGAGGAGTCATCCCTCTAGATGACGTTGACCTCGGGAAAAGCATAGTTGATGAATTCAAGTCCTGCAAACGTTGAGAATTCATCGTCATGTTGAGTAGTTTCCGAATGACCTGAGTGTTGATCCCATGACATGGCGGGGACACAGGTATTCTGTTCAATGACGGTCAGCTGTTTTTCATTGTTTGGCTGACTCTCTTGCCCCAAGTTTCCTGGATAAGGTTGCCACATTGGCAGACCATCCATCGGGCCACAGTAGGTGTAATCAAAGTTCTCTTTCATCGGAGTGTCTTCTTCTAATGAATTTGGCAGAGCGAGGCATTCTTTCGGATCACAATCTCCGTAGATCATTTCAACATCTGATCTGGGTATAAATTTCGGACTCTGTGCGGGATAGCAAAATGGAGTTTGCGTTTCGTCCTGCGACACATAACCGTCCTTGTTAAGATAGGGATTCCAATCCTCATCTATGTCAAAGGGATCCTCTTCATTGATAGCATGGACTACTTGAGTCACTGGTTGGAGGAAGCCTCCACTATAGAAGAAGTTCTGAATGGGATGAAGACTTTCATCGTTGACAGCTGTCTGGGTACAGGTTGCAGAGAAACCAAGACCCTTCTTTGTTTTATTGTCGATAGGAATGACAAGCTGTCCCCATCCTGTTGTATTGGTACTCTCGACCATTTTGATAGCATCCTTGTATGAGGAAATCGACGTTCCTCCTCCGGATTGATTGTTCTTGCTTACCGATAGTGCTTGGAACTGAGTCCCAATAACCTCTTCAGGTTCTATACCAGAAGATGATGACAAGCTACTTACGAGCAGAGCCTGTTCCCCACAGACTGTGACGAGTTAATCGTTCTGAACGAACTTTAGCTTTTGGTGGAGGGTCGAAGTGACCGCTCCAGCCTAATGTATCCAAGGTCTTCCCAATAAACAAATGTATGTTTCCCGGATGTCCATGACCTGGAAAGTGACTTGGAAAGTATGAGGACCAATAGTTAAGGGAAGATCAACTTCGCCGATAACTGCTTTCCTGGATCCGTCGAACGCTTTGACGACGACCTCACTGATTCTCATTGGAGGGCCTTTGAATGATAATTGCATCAAGGTAGACTTCGGCATAACATTCAGGGCTGACCCTGTGTCTACTAGTACGCTGGCTAAAGCATCGTCCTGGCAGTTAACTGTAATGTTGAGCGCCATGTTATGACGGCGACCCTCTTCGGGTAATTCCTCATCACTAAATCCCAAATTGTTGCAGGAAGTGATGTTAGAGACAATACTATCGAACTGTCTGATTGTTACATCCTGTTCCACAAAGGCTTGCTCTAAGACTTTCTGTAGAGCCTCTCTATGTGCTTCTGAACTGAGTAACAGTGATAATACCGAGATCTTTGAAGGAGTCTGTAGTAGTTGATCAACAATGTTGAATTCAATCCTTTGGATGAGCTTAAGCATCTCATCTTTGTCTTTCGACAGGTCGGGATTACTAGATTGACCGACTGGTGGATCAGGAATTTCTGTCTGAAGTTCCTTTTCTTTGTTGGATTCTCCAACCCCTCGGTTGAAGATTCTACCGCTCCGTGTTACACTTCTAATGTCTGCAATATTCACGACGGAGGGTAATGGAATTTCCTTTCCATTTTCAACTGTCGTTGCACCTTATTTGTAAGGGATAACCTTAGCTGATTCATACGGTAAGGGTCCCGGTAGATAGATGACTATGGGAACCTTCTGATTTTTTTGACCATCATAAGTAATCTCAATCCGTTTCCGATTGGGAACTCTAGATTCGTCAAGTAGAGGGATGATGGCAAAAACATCCCTGGTCCTGTGATGACCAGAGATCGTGAGGACATCCTTAACTTGCTCAGCAAGGTAGTTTGACGACCAATTGATGGGTCCAGAACCTGGATATGGACGAATTTCTCCGCGATCCACTTGACCCTGAAGAGCTGTTCTCACAAGGTAACACCCTTGGTTACTTTCTAAACAGACGCCACAACTGTCATAGTTGTGTGGGGGTACTTGGCCACGCCCACTTTGAATACAATGTAACCTCACTAGGTTAGTCTCCACTGATCGGACATCATGACTTTGACACCGAGTGGGATTTCTGTTACTGATACTAATCTGCTGAGTATCTTCATCCATATAAATTGGCATCCACCAATGATTTAACAAGTGATGAAGTGCCTCCTGGACAAGGGTACAACCTCGATCATTTTCGCAACCCGCTTTACAGCTTTGGTAATCATGTGAGATCAGGAATCCGAGTCGGACCTGCTCAGCATGCAACTCTACCAGGTTGGTATTCATCACACGAATATCGAAAATCTGAACCATGTTGATCTGATAAGGGTTCCTATCATGGTAGTCTTGGATCCATCCAAGATCCATCTGACGTTGGAGGGCCTCTTGTATGAAAGAACATCCCTGTTTGTTTACCGAGCAAGTCAGACAGGAACTGTAATCGTGCCGCGGCAGATTATGATACTCGATTTGCCTTGAGTGCATCGCCACCAAGTTGACATTCATCGCACGGATATCGTGGTTCTGAATGATGTTGGAATTCGTGTAGACCATGTTAACTCCACGAACTCGGTGCTCTTGGATCCATCCGAGATCCATCTGTTCCTATAGAGCTGTTTGCACTACAGAACATCCTCGATTGTCTTTAGAGCAAATATCACACTGGTGATAGTTATGAGGTGGCACATGGCCATATCCACTCTGTCTACACTGCATCTTGACCAGATTGGTTCTCAACAAGAGTACATCGTGAATTTGATAGACATTGTTAGTCTCTTTCTCAATCAGATTGATCGTAGCTTTCTCGTGTTGAGGCAGCGGGTTCGTGAGAACATTAGGATTCGTATCTTTGAAATATAAGAGCCCGCTCCTAACAAGCTTTTGCACGTCAGATTTGAAATTGAGGCAATTCTCTATGTTATGCCCCAATCCTCCTTGATGATAAGGGCACGTCTGATCCGCTTTAAACCAAAAAGACGGATTTTCCGGTACAGTAAGAGGAGACTTAGTCTGGATGTGCCCCTTAGCCAGTAGTAACGGAAATAGTTCTGCGTACGACATAGGTATAGGATCAAATCCTGATGGTCGTGTTGTACGGTTGTTATTGTACTGAGGACGAGCCTGCTGAAGAGGTTATTGAGTCCTTTGCTGATTAGGTTGGCTCTGCGCAACCTGAGGTTGATACGTAGGAACAGGCGCGGGGCCGATAGCAGGAATTACCGCTGCTACTGGTTGATAACGACGCCTTTGCTTTCCGAGAGAGATAATCCCAATATCTTGCTCTTTTTTCTTAGGGAGAGCACTACCGTATTTTTTAGTACTGCTTGATGGTCCAGCGTCTTTTGCCAAACGTCCTTCTCAGACGGCTTCCTCAAGACGTACACCCATACCGACCATTTCGGTGAAATCACTGGGCGCACTGGCGACCATTCGACCGTAGTAAAATGAGCTTAAGGTTTTTAAGAAGATCTTTGTCATCTCTTTTTCGTCAAGAGGTGGACAAATTTGAGCGGCAATTTCACGCCACCTCTGGGCGTACTCCTTAAAAGTTTCCTTGTCCTTTTGCGACATCGATCTGAGTTGATCTCTGTCTGGTGCCATGTCCAAATTATATTTATAATGTTAAACGAAGGCAGTGCCAAGATCTCTGAATGTGCTGATCGTGGCACGGTTTAAACCCATGTACCATTTTAAGGCAGCACCGGTTAAACTATCCTGAAAGTAGTGAATCAGCAGGTCCTGATTCTCCGTCTGAGCTGACATCCGTCGAGCGTACATTGTCAAGTGACTTTGAGGGCAAGAGTTACCCTTGTATTTTTCAAAGTCGGGCACTTGGAACTTGTGCGGAACTTGCACATTGGGGACCAGACAAAGGTCTGCGGCTTCCTTTCCAAAAAGATGCTGACCACGAATGGCTTACAGTTCCTTCTGCATTTCCAAGAACTGTTCCTGGAATTCATCCATTCGGTCAAACATAGTTTCCTTTTTACCAGCAGGTATCTGTGGAATCTGTCCTTCCGGGACAGTGTGCACCACAGGCGGTGGTACCGTAACTACGGCGTTGAATCTTGGCGTTCCCCAAAGTTTGTAACCTTCAGGGGTCTTTAATATGCCTCTGGCATCTTCGCTTTCCCGAAGTTTGTAACCTTCAGGACCAGTGGCTCCTGCAAAAGTTCCCTGATCTTCAATGATCGGCGGAACATATCCTTCTGGGATATAACTAACAGGCATGCCCCAGGGACGATCTTTCGGCATCTGATACCTAGGATCGAACTTCTCCACTATGGGCGTCGAGGTGATCTCCGAGATCACAGTTTTTTGTAGCTGAGCTTCTGCCATGGCTTGCATGTCGTTACGAAGCTTTCTCATATCCTCTCTCAGAGCGTCGAGATCTTCTCTCAACTCTCTATTCTCTTCCTCAAGATCATCCATCTTTTTCTGACGACTGGCCCAAGTATTGTACGAATGAGACAGTTTGACTCTAGAACCGAGACACAAACGTAAGATTCGTAGGTAAGGAGAATATGCGATGTGAGAATGATAAAATGCAATGATTATATTAATTGTTTGTTGATTTAATCAAAATAAACTTCGACAATTAGATTGCAAATATCAAACGGTGGGGAAACCCCTTTTTATTGAATTTAAAGGATTACAGAAATGGAAATACAGTAGATTACAAAGTGCAGAAACAGAAACCTAAGCTAATGGGTCCTGGTACTTCCTCTTCTTTGACCGGGGCTCTTGAGCCGTTGTCGGGTTGTCATTCCTTTGCCAGGTGAAAGGAGCGAGCAAATTCCTTTGGTCATCTTGATTCTCTACAGCATGTTGCTCTAAAATTTCAATCAGAGCATCTTTCTCTTTCAGTAGTTGCTGCATTTGGTTACACTCTATGTTGAGGGTGTGGTACTTGTTCTTCCAAGACCTTCTCTCCTTTTGAAATTTGTTGAGAGTAACCTGAAGCTTTTCAGTTTCCGTCATGAAGGACATGACAGATTCCCTCGGCGGAAGAATTCCGTAACGAGGATAAGGCATTTTTAGCTTGAGAGCTCTAGTTTGTACCCAATGGAGGTAAGGCTCCACTGAGACACAGTCCGGTTTTCCTAGAAACTCTCGTCCTATCTTATGAACGTGTTTCCACGCGTGCACTATTTCCATCTTCAGTGCTCTGTTGTTTTCTCCTTCCTTGAAGAAAAGACCTTCCAGATGAACACCTAGCGGGATGTGTCCCATCGGGTATCCAAGTTGACGAAGAACCAATATCGGATGGTAGTTGATTCCCCCTTTAGTTCATATGAGGGGTACGTTGGGGAAGTTTCCACAACGATCAATGATCCTGATCCCATCATAAATCCTATTACACCAATCTATATCAGAGTTGGTAAGAGACATGATCTTCTGCGACCAACGCAAGACACTATTACAATCCCAAAAAGCAGCAGACTTAGGCAAATGGGAGATAAACCATTTGTAAAGCAAAGGTACACAGCATGTGATCTCCCCTCCGCTGTACAAATTTCCTAAGTGTACAGAATGATACGCATCCGCGAGTAAAGTCGGCACAGGGTTTCCAATGAGAAAAACCTTAATAGCGTTGATATCAATGAAGTTATTGATGTTGGGAAACAAAAATAACCCGTAGGTGAGCAAGACCAAGATGCTTTCAAAAGCAGTCCCATTCCCTATACTAGCGAAGTACAGAGCTTTCTTTGTTAAGAACTGGGCTGGCAAACCTTGTATGCCACCCTTGGTAGTCAAGTGAGTCTTGACCTCAGACTCGTCCAAATGAATTGCTCTTGCAATGGTCTGATTCTTTGGAATTTCTTCCAGTACAGAAAATGGAGCTCGATCAGGGATATGTAGATCCATCAGATGAGAATACTCCTCCAACGTTGGTGCTAGCTGGTAATTCGAGAATGTGAAACAGTGATAAATTGGATCGTAGAACTGAATGAGCGCGTCCATGATTCCCTCAATCACATGGACTCTTAACAGTGGTAGCAAACCACCGTGCTTGGCTCTGAAAGCCTCTGGGTTAGTGATCATCCTCGCTAACCTTCTCAAATCCTCTAGTTTTGGAACCTTGAAGGTATACTGGTGAGTTCTCCTTCTACCGAAATCCATCGGTGCAATCCTTTTTCTCTGATATTTGCAATCACAGTCTTAGTTTATTTTGAAAAACAGAGAGACTAGAAGAGAAATTTTTTGAATGTTTTAATGTTTTTTAGATGAATGCATGAATGCAGCACACAAAAACATAGAAAAAACATGGGGTCAGAGGGTCGTTGTCATGAAGTCAAGGCTCTACCCATCCCCAAAGGTTTACTAAGGTGATTTTTGTACCTGTACTCATTATCATTAGCTCCTCCCAAGAAGGCAGACAACAAGTGGATCGCCAGCGAGTTGTGTGCAATCTTAGAGTAAGTGCTATTCACCGAGAATAGATCACCAGCCTCAAATGAGGGTAGTATCGCGTAACAGCTATTTCCGATAGCTTCCGCACTACGAAAGTGTTGGTTTTCCTAGATGTATACTCAATCTTTCCACATACGGCATCACCCGCATTCCCAGTAGCAGAAAAATAAACACATATAGTAATTAGGAAAAGCAGTATATATATTTGTCTTAAACATCCTAGACCTATAAAGCTAAGAATCTTAAGTTCCTGACAGAAATGGCTCCCCGGCGGAGTCACCACTCTGTAGTTTCTACAAACGACGATTTTGACCTAAGATCCTAATAGAGCTAAAAGGCTTAATCAGCGAAGGTTTCTACTTAGGAGAAAAGAATGAACAACTAGAGATTCTGGGTTGGTTTTCATCCCCAGCAGAGTCGCCACTTTTCTGTAGCGAGCGATTTTTGGACGTACTTGCGAGGTACAACCGCTCTTCGGTGTATTTTACTACTACAGCTCGATTCATTTTTTATCCTATTGTAAGCTGATGAAGGAAGGGAAATAGATGTCTCCAACTAACCCTGCTTGCATACTTAGTTTGAACAGCGGTCTGTTCGGTTACAGATGCTCCAAAGATTCGGGGTTTTTTCCTAGGTTATTTTGTTCGCTGAGATGTTTTGATGTTAGGACTGATTGCTTTTCTGATATATATACGTGAAAGTAGGGGATTTTGGGTTTTTGTTTAGTGTGCTCGCTAAGATCTTTTCTTTCGATCTTATGCCTACGTATTCCCGTTTACCGAAACAGGGAAATCAGAGCGTTCGTAGTTCCTCCTATTCTATGGGAGGAAATGGGGTTTTGGTGTCTTGTTCAAGGCCCAAGACGGGAAGCGTAAGGTTTTTTTTTGTATCTTGTTTAAAGCCCAAGATGTGAAGCTGAAAGGTCTCGACTTTAGAGAGAGTTTGTCATCTCTAAAGAAGGGTAAAGGAGAATTACTTTAACTGGGATACGCGGATCCTAGCAATGCCATAATTTCCGAAGAAGGGGTTTTAACCTGAAGGAGAAGACTTTAACTCTGTGTAGAGAGCAACGCCATCTTTCCTTAGGAATTCCTCATGCTAAAAGAAGGACAGTGGCATGGATGTAGATGATCCAGAGGCTTGCCGCTTACAGCGATTAGATGATAGGGAAGGAGTTGTTGTTGTTTGTTTACTGTGAATGATGCACATATTTGATGCTAAAAGGTTAATTGGATTAACCAGTGGTTTTCTTATATAAAGCCTAAGAGGAGGCTAATTTCCGTTGGGGAAAATCATTATACAAAGCCTAAGAGGAGGTTAATGTGTGTCTCGTACAAAGCCTGAGAGAGAGGCGAAAAAGGTTCGATTCAGTGGGGGATATCATTATACAAAGCCTAAGAGGAGGCTAAAAGGAGTTGACTCAGCTGGAGAATCTTTTATAGCTCGTACGAAGCCCGAGATAGAGGCTGAAGAAGAGTTTGGCTCTTGCTGGAGAGTATTATCTGTCTTGTACAAAGCCCAAGGTTAAAGCTGAAAAGAGGATTGACTCGGCTTAGGGAAGTTTGTATCTCGTACAAAGCCCGAGATGGAGGCGAAAGGGTGATTTACTCAATGAGGGAGTCTCTTATGTGTCTCATACAAAGCCTGAGAGAGAGGCTAAAAGGGTTGATTCCATAGGGGAATCTTTTATACTCAATAAGAGAGTGCTTTTGTATCTTGTATGAAGCCCGAGATGAAGGCGAAAGGTTTGCTCCGCTGGAGGGAACATTTGTACAAAGCCCAAGAGGAGGCTAATTACTGGGTCAGTTAAGTGACAGGTCCAGTATACTGATTTCGAAAGAGAAAATCAGTTCTTATATGAGCAATATTGTACTCATGGATTTGGTCTGAGGATCGGGGTTGTTCCCTGTTCTTTAAGGAAAGGGGAAATCCAAAAGGTATTGAGACTGTCCGAGTCTGCAGTTTCTTCCTATCTGACGAAAGGGTCACTTGAGAATGTCTTTGAGACTCAAGTAAAATAGACTGTCCGAGTCTAGAGCTTTATCCTTTGTACTATGCTTTGAGAAACAGTAGTAGACTCTGGAAAGGACTGATCTATGAAGATTACTAAGTTCTGTTCCTATACCTCTAGGAGGTCGTCGGGACAATTTGTACGAAGCCCAAGAGGAGGCTGGAAACTTTTAAGAAGCCGACGGGTCCTTGTATGAAGCCCAAGAGGAGGCGGTCAATACTTCTAAGAAGCCGACGAGTTCTTGTATGAAGCCCAAGAGGAGGCGGGGTTGCTTTTAGGAAGCCTGTGGGTCCCAAACCAAAGAAAAGTCCAAGAAAACTCTTTTAAAGATAAAACCACTGGTAAACATGCGAGGTTTACTATCCAGCAACTTTAACTTTAAAAGGGGGTTAAGTGAACAGTCCCGAAGTTTGAAGAAACTCAAGAGAAGTTTCACCGAGAATAATTCATCTCCGGGGAATAGAATTTCTTGACGATTCCTAAGGAGGACAGCCGAAGAGAAGACTGTATCTGGTGGATCCTATTTGGGGATCTAGGTGTCTATATCTATGAACAAACGAAGCGGCTTTTCCTAGTACTAGACGTAGTTGTCGGGGAAACTCTGATATCTATACTATTATTACACAGTCGATATTAGTTTATGAAAGGAGACTTACAGTGAAACAGCCTCACAATACAGTTATATGTATATGAAAGCGGTAAATGAAAGCGGGTAAACACTTACTCGGTTGTAGAGCTTCCATGTTGTTTTGTTAGTTGTTCAACAAAGAAAGATAAACAACAATATATTCAAAATCAAAGGAGAAAGTGCTTTGAAAAAGAAAGATTTGGGGCTTACAGCTTAAGGAGAGGCCCAAGGTTTTATCAGTGATTGCACTGTGAAATTTGTACAGAGGGTCTTATACAAGTGACTGTGGTCCAAAAAGTTTTTTGTACAAAGGGATGGGTCTTACACTCTATTAGAGGCCCAAAAAGTTTTAAAGAAGAAGAGTGGGGCTTATAACGCGAGGGTAGGCCCAGTTGACTTTTCGTTTAAAATGGCGATCGCGCCGAGGTTTTCTTTTAACGCAGAGGGACTTATACAATAAGTGAGGCCCAAAAGGTTTTGGTTAAAAGGGGGGTTGGGTCTTACACTCTAATAGAGGCCCAAAAAGTGTTTTGAATGGGTCTTACAGCTCAAGGAGAGGCCCAGATGATTTTTGAAAAGGCGACGATTGCGCCGTTTGTTTTTTGACGGTATCGGGACTTATACAATAAGTGAGGCCCAAAAAGGATTTGGTCAAAAAAAGGATTGGGTCTTACACTCTATTAGAGGCCCAAAAGTGTTTTGAAAATGATTTGTGAGGGTTGAATTAATCCAAAACCCTAATTTGTGTTCAAAATGTATTTAATTGAATAAAAATTCAATTAAAATGATCAAAAATTGTTTAACACATGAAAAACAAATTGTGATCTTGGATTAATGCTTCAAAAATTAAGTATTGACCTACAAAATAATTAGAAAGCATTAAAAGTTGTAAAATCAATGTGGAAAAAATATTTAAAATGTCAAAAACAATTAAAATATTAATTCTTTGCAAAAATACCAATTATATAAGATAAATAATATTTTTGGGATTTTTTGATAAAATAAAATATTTTAACATTTTTGTGAATTATCAAAAAAAGAATCAACTCAAAATCATTAAAACTCTGAGAGAAATTAATTTTTGAATCAATTAAACAAAATCACAAAATTCAAATATTTGAATATTTGAAAAAGGCGCCAAGAACACCCAAGAACACGCGCGTGTTCTGGGTTTTGCCCAGATTTGCATTTTCAATCCAATCTCACTGAATACGTAATTATAACATGCAATCCACATATCATTATCCTCGTCTCAACCTCACGATCATGTCTATGTACTTTAATTTCATTTAAATTAAACATACAACAAGAAATCATGAAAAATCCTCAAGAACCCTAATTTCTGCATGAAGGCTAGGATTTTTTATACACGATTCAAACAATGCAATTAATTGAGGGAAAACATTCCATGCATGATTATGAACATATGGCCAAATTATTGTGCGAGGAAATATGCATAGATTGAGAGATGACCAAGTTTAGGCCTACCTTCAAGTCGTGACAGCAAGAGCAAAGTGATTTCTGGGTTAGAGGTGTTACAGATGAGTTGTGATGATCTGAACAGCTTCCCTACATCCTATAGAGTGTGTTTGAATGCTTGGACTTGATTGAAATTGGCTGGATCACTCTGTGGTACCTCAGCTGCAACTTGATTGAAAATTTGAGCAATCAGCTGGTGATTTTGTGAAATCTGTGTTCCAGATGTTGTTTGAGTGTTTGGATCACTTCTATATGATGTATGTGAGGTGTGTGAGTGATTGGTTTGATTGGAATTGCTCTCAAACTCAAAACCCGATAGTGACTTGCCTTAGAAGGCAAAATTGGAGTGAAAGAAGAGATTTCGAGGAAAGCATCTGTTAGATGGCTTTGGTGTACTCAAACTGAACACAATTGAGCTCTATTTATAGTAGAGCAAGTTTGTTTTGGGATCCACAGTGAATGGCAACTGCAGCAGGTGTTTCCTCAATGTTGGCCAATGGAAATGCAAGTCTTCTCTAGCCATTGACTAGAGGTTAGGGCACAGAGCTATGGTTCCCTTGGTCTTGGATAAGTCTTGACTGATTTCAGATGAGAATGGCTCAGTACATGCCACCTTGAGGGTTCCATTGAATGCTTCATTCCAAATTTGAAGTCTTGTCCCTATTTTGGCAACTCTTGGTTCAACATGCTATTTCTTGTTCCATGGACTTTGGAGGCTTGGCTCAGTGATTGTCCCCTTTATATTCAATCCTCAGATGTGTCCAAGTGGATAGGAGCATTTGAAATTGGCTGATTTTGGAAAATCGAGCCAAAATGCAAAATCCGCCTTGCTTTGACAGATTTCAGCAAGGCAACTTGCCAATGTTGTATCTCATGGTGTAGGTTGAATTTGGCAATGTTCTTGGCCATTTTGGAAAGCTCTTACATGATACAACAACTGTTGGAAAAAGTTTGGTTTTGATCTCTTCTGATTCCAAGTGAAAAATCCCCCTACATTTGGCAAAAAGTAAGGCAGATTCTGACTTAGTGAAAATTTCACTAAGAGTTGGAAAAAGTGACATTTTCACTTTTCAGCCACTTTGATCACTCCATAACTCAAAATCCTTAATGAATTGGAATGACTTGTAGTTGAAGCTTTTGTAGATGATAATGAGGTCTACAAATCAAGCTTTGGATGGAAAAAATTGGCCTTGTGGTTTAGGAGTTATGGTCCTCCAAAGTTGGTACCCTAGCCACTTGAATTTTAACTTAGAAATTTTCTAAGTTATTATGGTTACCCCTTTTACAAGTTATCTAACTTTTCTTGATTTTTCTTGATGAATGATTATTCAAATCATACATTAGCATCATTTTAGGGTTAAAAATCCATTTTGGTGAAAATCTCAAAAAGTCAAAGTTGACTTTTTGTGCACAGTTGACTTTTTGTAAGATGAATTCCAAACTGTGCAATTCCTCAGGAAATCATGTCCTTGACCTAAATCAAACTTGATGGACATGTTCCAAAGGTGTCATAGGGTATATTGAGGCATGTATTAGGGTTTGGGAGCATGTCATGGTCAAAAGTCAAAGTTACAGTTGACTTTTCTCGCGAAACCCTAATTGTGGTGCAGATGAAGTTGAGACTTGTTACTCAAGCTTCTTGGATTAATCCATTGTTCCAAATGGATCAATATGGTATGTTGGAGACCCTCAAATCATGTCTTGAGGTCTTGGTTCATGATTTGTCCCAAAAGTCAACTTAGGGGTGAATTAGGTCAAGAAACCCTAATTCCTGATTTTTGATGTATGCATCCCCTGAGGCAAAATTGACTTGATGATGGGGTTCATGAGGTTTCATGAAGTATATTAGGTTATGTTTTGGCTCAATGGCTTGTGCCCAGATGAAATTTTCCATCTGGAGGCCCTGGGCGATCAAAACCCTAATTTGGTGACACTGTCGATCTTGAGACTTGATCCACCTAGAAGGGAGCAGCCTTGTGCTTAATCCTTAAAGTGGGAGTCCTTTTGATCCATTATGGATGTTGGAGAGGTTAGACAAGTTGAAGATCAAGTCATTTCTTGATTGATCCTTTGTCTAAGGCTCTGTGAGGGCTTGAAACCCTAATCCTGATAGTAGTGAATGCTCAACAATTCCTTGAGGAGATTGATGAGGCATAAAAGTCCATCCATATTGTGATGATGATTTGCACAATGATGGGAATATAAGTGGTCAAAATTTGAGGTATGACACCTCTCTCTCAGGCTTTGTACGAGACACAAATTAGCCTCCTCTTATGCTTTGTATAATGATTTTCCCTAGCGGAAATTAGCCTCGTCTTAGGCTTTGTATAAGAAAACCACTGGTTGATCCAATCAACCTTTTAGCATCAAATATGTGCCTCGTTCACAGTACACAAACATCAACAACTCCTTCCCTTTCGTCTAATCGCTGTAAGCGGCAAGCCTCTGGATCATCTATATCCACGCCACTGTCCCTCTTTTAGCATGAGGAATTCCTAAGGAAAGATAGCGTTGCTCTACACTGAGTTAAAGTCTTCTCCTTCAGGTTAAAAACCCCTTCTTAGGAAATTATGGCATTGCTAGGATCCGCGTATCCCGGTTAAAGTAATTCTCCTTTACCCCTCTTTAGAGATGACAAATTCTCTCTAAAGTTGAGACTTTTCAGCTTCACATCTTGGGCTTTGAACAAGATACAAACAACCTTTTCGCTTCACGCCTTGGGCTTTGAACAAGACACCAAAAACACCATTTCCTCCCATAGAATAGGAGGAACTACGAACGCTCTGATTTCCTTGTTTCGGTAAACGGGAATACGTAGGCATAAGATCGAAAGAAAAGATCTTAGCGAACACACTAAACAAAAACCCAAAATCCCATACTTTCACACATCAATCAAGAAAAAAGTCCTAACATCCTAAACATCTCATCGAACAAAATAACCTAGGAAAATCCCCGAATCTTTGGAGCATCTGTAACCGAACAGACCGCTGTTCAAACTCAGTATGCAAGCAGGGTTAGTTGGAGACATCTATTTCCCTTCCTTCATCAGCTTTAATAGGATAAAAAATGAATCGAGTTGTAGTAACACCAAAGAACGGTTGTGCTTCGCAACCACGTCCAAAAATCGCTCGCTACAGAAAAGTGGCGACTCTGCTGGGGACTTTGTTGAATTTGATCCATGCATTGTTTGTTCATTCTTGTCTCCTAGGTAGAAACCTTCGCTGAGATGAGACTTTTTGACTCTATTAGGATCTTAGGTCAAAACCTTCACTTGTGTATTAAACTACAGAGTGGTGACTCCGCCAGGGAGCCATTTCTGTCAGGAACTTAAGATTCTTAGCTTTATAGGTCCAGGATGATTAGGACAAATATATGTACTGCTTTTCCTAATTTCTATACGTGTTTATTTTTCTGCTACTGGGAATGCGTGTGATGCCGCATGTGGAAAGATTGAGTATACACCTAGGAAGCCAACCCTTTCGTAGTGCGGAAACTATCGGAAATAGTTGTTACGCGATACTACCCTCATTTGAGGTTGGTGATCTATTCTCGGTGAATAGCACTTACTCTAAGATTGCACACAACTCGCTGGCGATCCGCTTGTTGTCTGCCTTCCTGGGAGGAGCTGATGATAATGAGTACAGGTACAAAAATCACCTTAGTAAACCTTTGGGGATGGGTAGAGCCTTGACTTCATGACAACGACCCTCTGACCCCATGTTTTTTTTATGTTTTTGTGTGCTACATTCATGCATTCATTTAAAAAAACATTAAAACATTCAAAAAAAATTCTCTTCTAGCCTCTCTGTTTTTTTCAAAATAAACTAAGACTGATATTGCAAATATCAGAGAAAAGGATTGCACTAATGGATTTCGGTAGAAGGAGAACTCACCAGTATACCTTCAAGGTTCCAAAGCTAGAGGATTTGAGAAGGTTAGCGAGGATGATCACTAACCCAGAGGCTTTCAGAGCCAAGCACGGTGGTTTGCTACCACTGTTAAGAGTCCATGTGATTGAGGGAATCATGGACGCGCTCATTCAGTTCTACGATCCAATTTATCACTGTTTCACATTCTCGAATTACCAGCTAGCACCAACGCTCGAGGAGTATTCTCATCTGATGGATCTACATATCCCTGATCGAGCTCCATTTTCTGTACTGGAAGAAATTCCAAAGAATCAGACCATTGCAAGAGCAATTCATTTGGACGAGTCTGAGGTCAAGACTCACTTGACTACCAAGGGTGGCATACAAGGTTTGCCAGCCCAGTTCTTAACAAAGAAAGCTCTGTACTTCGCTAGTATAGGGAATGGGACTGCTTTTGAAAGCATCTTGGTCTTGCTCACCTACGGGTTATTTTTGTTTCCCAACATCAATAACTTCGTTGATATCAACGCTATTAAGGTTTTTCTCATTGGAAACCCTGTGCCGACTTTACTCGCGGATGCGTATCATTCTGTACACTTAGGAAATTTGTACAGCGGAGGGGAGATCACATGCTGTGTACCTTTGCTTTACAAATGGTTTATCTCCCATTTGCCTAAGTCTGCTGCTTTTTGGGATTGTAATAGTGTCTTGCGTTGGTCGCAGAAGATCATGTCTCTTACCAACTCTGATATAGATTGGTGTAATAGGATTTATGATGGGATCAGGATCATTGATCGTTGTGGAAACTTCCCCAACGTACCCCTCATATGAACTAAAGGGGGAATCAACTACCATCCGATATTGGTTCTTCGTCAACTTGGATACCCGATGGGACACATCCCGCTAGGTGTTCATCTGGAAGGTCTTTTCTTCAAGGAAGGAGAAAACGACAGAGCACTGAAGATGGAAATAGTGCACACTTGGAAGCACGTTCATAAGAAAGGACGAGAGTCTCTAGGAAAACCGGATTGTGTCTCGGTGGAGCCTTATCTCCATTGGGTACAAACTAGAGCTCTCAAGCTAAAGATACCTTATCCTCGTTACGGAATTCTTCCACCGAGGGAATCTGTCATGTACTTCATGACGGAAACGGAAAAGCTTCAGGTTGCTCTCAACAAAGTTCAACGGGAGAGAAGGTCTTGGAAGAACAAGTACCGCACCCTCAACGTGGAGTGTATCCAAATACAGCAACTACTGGAAGAGAAAGATGCTCTGATTGAAATTTTAGAGCAACAAGTTGTGGATAACCAAGATGACCAAAGGAATTTGCTCACTCCTTTCACCTGGAAAAGGAACGACAACCCGACAACAGCTCAAGTGTCCCGGTCAAAGAAAAGGAAGATACCAGAATCAGCTCCCGGTTTCTCTTCAGAGAGGACTCGGGACCCATTTAGCTTAGGTTTCTGTTTCTGCACCTTGTAATCTACTGTATTTCCATTTCTGTAATCCTTTGAATTTCAATAAAAAGGGGTTTCCCCACTATTTGATATTTGCAATCTAATTGTCGAAGTTTATTTTGATTAAACAAAAAAAAAACAATTAATATAATCATTGCATTTCATCATTCTCACATCGCGTATTCTCCTTACCTACGAATCTCACGTTTGTGTCTTGGTTCTAGAGTCAAACTGTCTCATTCGTATAATACTTGGGCCAATCGTCAGAAAAAGATGGATGATCTTGAGGAAGAGAATAGAGAGTTGAAAGAAGAGATCGACGCTCTGAGAGAGGATATGAGAAAGCTTCGTAACGACATGCAAGCCATGGCAGAAGCTCAGCTACAAAGGACTGTGATCTCGGAGATCACCTCAGCGCCCATAGTGGAGAAGTTCGATCCTAGGCATCAAATGCCAAAAGATCGTCTCTGGGGCATGTCTGCGAACTATATCCCGGAAGGATATGTTCCGCCGATTGTCGAAGATAAGGGGATCGCAACGGATACCGCTGGTCCTGAAGGTTACAGACTTTGGGAAAGCGAAGATGCCAGAGGCATACTGAAAACTCCTGAAGGTTACAAACTTCGGGAAATGAAAAGATTCACCGCCGTAGTTACGGTACCACCCCCTGTGGTGCACACTGTCCCGGAAGGACAGATTCCACAGATACCTTCTGGCAAGAAGGAAACTATGTTTGACCGAATGGATGAATTCCAGGAACAGTTCTTGGAAATGTAGAAGGAACTGCAGGCCATTCGCGGTCAGGATCTTTTTGGAAAGGACGCCGCAGACCTTTGTATGGTCCCCAATTTGAAAGTTCCGCACAAATTCCAAGTGCCCGACTTTGAAAAATACAAGGGTAACTCTTGCCCTCAAAGTCACTTGACAATGTACGCTCGACGAATGTCAGCTCAAATGGAGAATCAGGACCTGCTGATTCACTACTTTCAAGATAGTTTAACCGGTGCCGCCTTAAAATGGTACATGGGTTTAAACCGTGCCACGATCATCACATTCCGAGATCTTGGCAAAGCATTCGTTCAACATTACAAATACAATTTGGACATGGTACCCGACAGAGATCAACTCAGATCAATGTCACAAAAGGACAAGGAAACCTTTAAGGAATACGCCCAGAGATGGCGCGAAATTGCCGCTCAGATTTGTCCACCTGAGGAAAAAGAGATGACAAAGATCTTCTTAAAAACCTAAAGCTCATTTTACTATGGCCGAATGGTTGCCAGTGCACCCAGTGATTTCACCGAAATGGTCGGCATGGGTGTACGTCTTGAGGAAGCCGTCCGAGAAGGACGTTTGGTAAAAGACACTGGATCGACGAGTGGTACTAAAAAATACGGTAGTGCTCTCCCTAAGAAAAAAGAGCAAGATATTGGGAATATCTCTCTCGGAAAGCAAAGGCGTCGTTATCAACCAGTAGCAGCGGTAACTCCTGCTATCGGCCCCGCGCCTGTTCCTACGTATCAACCTCAGGTTGCGCAGAGCCAACCTAATCATCAAAGGACTCAACAACCTCTTCAGCAGGCTCATCCTCAGTACAATAACAACCATACAACACGACCATCAGGGTTTGATCCTATACCCATGTTGTACGCAGAACTATTTCCGTTACTACTGGCTAAGGGGCACATTCAGACTAAGTCTCCTCTTACAGTACCGAAAAATCCGCCTTTTTGGTTTAAAGCGGATCAGACATGCCTTTATCATCAAGGAGGATCGGGGAATAACATAGAGACTTGCCTTAATTTCAAATCTGACGTGCAAAATCTTGTTAGGAGCGGGCTTTTATCTTTCAAAGATACGAATCCTAATGTTCTCACGAACCCGCTGCCTCAACACGAGAAAGCTACGGTCAATTTGATTAAGGAAAAGACTAACAACGTCTATCAAATTCACGATGTACTCTTGTTAAGGACCAATCTGGTCAGGATGCATTGTAGACAGAGTGGATATGGCCATGTGCCACCTCATAACTATCACCAGTGTGATATCTCCTCTAAAGACAACCAGGGATGTTCTGTGGTGCAAGAAGCTCTACAGGAACAGATGGATCTTGGATGGATCCAAGAGCACCGAGTTCGTGGAGTTAACATGGTCTATGCGAATTCCAACATCATTCAGAACCACGACATCCGTGCAATGAATGTCAACTTGGTGGCAATGCACTCAAGGCAAAGCCAGTATCATAATCTGCTGCGGCATGATTACAGTTCCTGTCTGAATTGCTCGGTAAACAAACAAGGATACTCTTTCATACAAGAGACCCTCCAGCGTCAGATGGATCTTGGATGGATCCAAGACTACCATGATAGGAACCCTTATTAGATCAACATGGTTCAGATCTTCGATATTCGTGTGATGAATACCAACCTGGTGGAGTTGCATGCTTAGCAGGTCCGACTCGGATTCCTGATCTCACATGACTATCAAAGCTGTAAAGCGGGTTACGAAAACGATCAAGGTTGTACCCTTGTCCAGGAGGCACTTCAGCACTTGTTAAATCACTGGTGGATGCCAATCTATATGGACGAAGATACTCAGCAAATTAGTATCAGTAACAGAAATCCCACTCGGCGTCAAAGTCAGGATGTCCGATCAGTGGAAGCTAACCTAGTAAGGTTACATTGTATTCAAAGTAGGCGTGGCCAGGTGCCACCACACAACTATGACAGTTGTAGAGTCTGTTCGGAAAGTAACCAAGGGTGTTACCTTGTGAGAGCAGCTCTTCAGGGTCAGGTCGATCGCGGAGAAATTCGTCCATACCCGGGTGCTGGACCCATCAACTGGACGCCGAACTACCTTGTTGAGCAAGTTGAGGATGTTGTCACGATCTCTGGTCGTCACCAGACCAGGGATGTTTTTGCCATCATCCCTTTGCTTGATGAATCTAGAGTTCCCAACCGGGAACGAATTGAGATTACTTATGATGGTCAAAAAAATCAGAAGGCTCCTGTAGTCATCTATCTACCGGGACCACTACCATATGAATCAGCTAAGGTTATCCCTTACAAATACGGTGCAACAATAGTTGAAAATGGAAAGGAAATTCCATTACCCTCCGTCGTGAACATTGCAGACATCAGTCGTGTAACACGGAGCGGTCGAATCTTCAACCGAGGAGTTGGGGAACTTAACAAAGAAAAGGAACTTCAGACAGAAATTCCTGATCCACCAGTCGGTCAATCCAGTAATCCCGACCTTTCGAAAAACAAAGATGAGATGCTGAAGCTCATCCAAAGGAGTGAATACAACATTGTTGATCAACTGTTACAGACTCCTTCAAAGATCTCGGTATTATCACTGTTACTCAGTTCAGAAGCCCACAGGGAGGCTCTACAGAAAGTCTTAGAGCAAGCCTTCGTAGAACAGGATGTAACAATCAGACAGTTCGATAGTATTGTCTCTAACATCACTTCCTGCAACAATTTGGGATTTAGTGATGAAGAATTACCCGAAGAGGGTCGCCGTCATAACATGGCACTCAACATTATAGTTAACTTCCAGGACGATGCTTTAGCCAGCGTACTGGTAGACACAGGGTCAGCCCTGAATGTTATGTCGAAGTCCACTTTGATGCAATTATCATTCAAAGGCCCTCCGGTGAGAATCAGCGAGGTCGTCGTCAAAGCATTCGAAGGTTCCAGGAAAGCAGTTATCGGCAAAGTTGATCTTCCCATAACTATTGGTCCTCATACTTTCCAAGTTACTTTCCAGGTCATGGACATCCAGGCAATGTACAGTTATTTATTAGGAAGACCTTGGATACATCAGGCTGGAGCGGTCACCTCGACCCTCCACCAAAAGCTAAAGTTCGTTCAGAACGATCAACTCATCACAGTCTGTGGAGAACACGCCTTGCTTGTGAGTAACTTGTCATCATCTACTGGTATAGAACCCGAAGAGGTTATTGGAACGCAGTTCCAAGCACTATCGGTGAGCAAGGACAATTAATCCGGAGGAGGAACATCGATTTCCTCATACAAGGATGCTATCAAAGCGGTCGAGAGTACCGATACAACAGGATGGGGACAACTTGTTACTCCTACTGATAATAAAACAAAGAAGGGTCTTGGTTTTTCTGCAACCTGTACCCAGACAGCTGTCGACGATGAAAGTCTTCATCCCATTCAGAACTTCTTCCGTAGCGGAGGTTTCCTCCAACCAGTGACTCAAGTAGTCCATGCTATCAATGAAGAGGATCCCTTTGACATAGATGAGGAATGAAAGTCCTATCTTAACGAGGACGATTATGTGTTGCAGGACGAAACACAAACTCCATTTAGCTATCCCGCACAGAGTCCGAGATTTATACCCAGATCAGATGTTGAAATGATCTATGGAGATTGTGATCCGGAAGGATGCCGTGCTCCGCCAAATTCGTTAGAGGAAGACACTCCGATGAAAGACAATCTTGACCGCAATTACTATGGCCCAATGGATGGTCTACCAATGTGGCAACCTTACCCAGGAGACTTGGGGCCAGAAAGTCAGCCGAGTAATGACACTCAGCTGAGCATCATTGAACAGAATACCTGTGTCCCCACCATGTCATGGGATCAACACTCAGGTCATTCGGAAACTACTCAACATGAAGATGAATTCACAACGTTTGCAGGACTAGAATTCATCAACTACGCTTTTCCCGAGGTCAACGTCATCGAGAGAGATGACTCCTCCAGTTCCAAAGAAGTTTGAGACACTCTGGGAGAACCAAGTGGAAAGTTTGACTTCATGGTCAAGTACACCGCTCCCGAAAGCTCTCGTATCAGGCTCGAAGATATCCAGTCAACTGGATGGGGAAATCTACCTGAGAGCACAAATACTTTGCAAAATGCAACTAAGGAATCCTCCTACGACAATTCTGACTGGGAGACAGATTCCAATGATCCTACTCCACCAGAAATCAGCGTCATTTCTGAAGACAAATCAAGGAAGGTGCCAAACTTTATGATTCACCGAGGAGTTCGCCGCCATTGGGTTGCTGTCGAGGTTCCGAGGGTCGTTCACCAGTCGAAGTAATTGCCGTCTTTAAACCTTTCACCCTGCCCAGGTGAAACGGATGTTTTGATAGGACTCACTTTCTATAAATTTTCCCTCTTCGCTTTGCCCGAAGCGACAAAGTTTTGTTTTATAGGGCTGTAGTTTCAAGAGTCGACTTGTTCATTAATAAAATAACGTCGTTCTGTAATTTCCGCATTATTGTTGTTTTCTCTTTTTGCTTTTTCAGAAAATGGTAATCCTAAAAAACAAGCAGTAAAATCAAAACACTGTACACACTTGCATTTTCTCTATCTCTTCTAAACACGAATCATACCGTCATGCAGATTGCTTGTTTTACACCCTGTTGAAACATACGATCCGATGCCTTCTCCCGACTTTGAGTTCCCGATATTTTGGGCTGAAGAAGAAAATGACAACGATATTCCAGAAGAGATCTCCCGATTACTCAGACAAGAGGAAAGGTCCATTGAACCTCGTAAAGAGCCGTTGGAAACGGTAAACTTGGGTTCGGAAAAAGAGAGAAAAGAAATCAGGATTGGGGCACTGCCCAGTCCAACTGCCAGAGAGGGTTTGATAAAGCTTCTCAGAGAATTTCCCGATGTATTCGCTTGGTCCTATCAGGACATGCCAGGGTTGGATACCAGCATCGTGGAACATCACTTACCGTTGAGATCGGAATGTCCGCCATTAAAACAAAGGTTGAGACGCACTCACCCGGACATGGCCATCAAAATCAAAGAGGAGGTACAGAAACAGATCGACGCGGGTTTCCTCGCTACATCTGAATATCCTCAATGGTTAGCCAACATCGTACCCGTTCCTAAAATGGACGGAAAGGTCAGGATGTGTGTCGATTACAGAGATCTAAACAAGGCTAGTCCAAAGGACGACTTTCCTTTACCACACATTGACATGCTGGTGGACAGTACAACAAAGTCAAGGTTTTCTCCTTCATGGATGGATTATCGGGCTATAACCATAATAAAATGGCGCCGAAAGACATGGAGAAAACTTCGTTCATTACCCCATGGGGTACCTTTTGTTACAAGGTAATGCCGTTCGGTTTGAAGAATGCCGGGGCGACCTATCAAAAGGCCATGACTACTCTGTTTCATGACATGATACACATGGAAATTGAGGTATATGTCGATGATATGATTGCAAAATCTAAGACAGAAGAGGAGCATGTGACCCACCTGTCAAAATTGTTCGAACGTTTAAGAAAATTCAAGCTCCGCTTGAATCCCAACAAGTGCACCTTCGGTGTCCGTTCGGGGAAACTCTTAGGGTTCATCGTCAGCCAGAAAGGAATTGAGGTTGATCCTGACAAGGTCAAGGCCATTCGAGAAATGCCTTCTCCGAAAACTGAAAAACAAGTCAGAGGATTCTTGGGACGTTTGAACTACATCTCCAGATTCATATTCCTTATGACCACCACGTGTGCACCGATTTTCAAATTACTCAAAAAGAACCAGGATTGTGTTTGGTCAGAAGACTGCCAAACTGCCTTCGACAGTATTAAGGAATATCTGTTGAATCTCCCGATTCTATCACCACCCGTGGAAGGAAGACCACTGATCATCTATCTCACAGTCTTGGAAGACTCAATGGGATGTGTACTTGGCCAGCAAGACGAAACCAAAAGGAAAGAGTCTTCCATTTACTATCTAAGCAAGAAGTTCACCGACTGTGAAATTCGGTACACGATGCTTGAGAAAACTTGTTGCGCTTTGGCTTGGGCAGCCAAACGTCTTCTCCAATACATGATTCGTCATACTACTTGGTTGGTCTCCGAGATGGATCCAATCAAGTACGTCTTCGAAAAACCTGCTCTCACGGGAAGGATTGCTCGTTGGCAGATGCTACTATCAGAATATGACATAGAGTACCACGCTCAGAAAGCCGTTAAGGGGAGTATTTTAGCCGATCATTTGGCTCATCAACCGATTGACGATCAAGAATCAATCGGGTTTGACTTCCCAGACGAAGATGTCATGTATCTCAAAATGAAAGATTGCGATGAACCGCTACCCAGTGAAGGACCAGAACCAGGTTCCCAGTGGGGACTTATCTTTGACGGAGCAGTTAATCATTACGGAAACGGAATTGGGGCAATCATTGTTACCCCTCAGGGTACCCACATTCCTTTCACTGCCAGACTTACGTTCAAATGTACGAACAACAAGGCCGAATACGAAGCTTGTATTATGAGTCTCGAAGAAGTGGTTGATTTAAGGATCAAAAACTTGGACGTATATGGCGATTCAACCCTGGTTATCAATCAGATCACAGGAAATTGGAACACATACCAATCAGGACTGATTCCTTACAAAGACTACGCAAGAAGGTTGCTACCTTTCTTCGACAGAGTTGAGTTTCATCACATCCCTCGTGGTGAGAATCACATGGCTGATTCTTTGGCCACTCTTTCTTCCATGATTAGTGTAGGTCAACGGAATGACCTACCTAACATTGACGTTATGCGCCTTGAACGGCCCGCCTACATCTTCGTGATTGAAGCAGTCATAGACGACAAACCTTGGTATCACGATGTCAAGTTCTTCCTTCAGAAACAAGAGTACCCACCTGGGGCACTCAGAAAAGATAGGAAAACCCTCAGAAGGCTAGCTGGAAGCTTCTTCCTGAGCGGTGACACTCTTTATAAGAGAAATTTTGACCTGGTCTTGGTCCGATGTATGGACAGACTAGAAGCAGACATGCTTATGAAAGAAATTTTTGAAGGATCCTTTGGCACTCATGCCAATGGACATACAATGGCGAGAAAAATTCTCAGGGCCGGGTACTATTGGTTGACCATGGAATCCGACTGCTACAAGTACATGAGGAGGTGTCACAAGTGTCAGATATACTCCGACAAAATTCATGTACCGCCATCGCATCTCAAAGTTCTTTCTTCCCCGTGGCCTTTTTTCATATGGGGAATCGACATGATTGGCTTGATTGAACCTAAGGCTTCAAACGGACATCGGTTCATCCTGGTAGCCATTGACAATTTCACCAAGTGGGTCGAAGCAGCGTCGTACGCTAATGTTACCCGACAAGTGGTGGTCCGATTTATCAAAAACAATATCATTGGCCGTTATGGTGTTCCAAGCCAGATCATTACAGATAATAGGTCTAACTTGAACAATAAGATGATGAAGGAGTTGTGCGCAGAGTTCAAGATCGAACATCATAACTCATCTCCCTACTGTAGCGAGCGATTTTTGGACGTGGTTGCGAAGCACAACCGCTCTTTGGTGTTACTACAGCTCGATTCATTTTTTATCCTATTAAAGCTGATGAAGGAAGGGAAATAGATGTCTCCAACTAACCCTGCTTGCATACTGAGTTTGAACAGCGGTCTGTTCGGTTACAGATGCTCCAAAGATTTGGGGATTTTCCTAGGTTATTTTGTTCGATGAGATGTTTAGGATGTTAGGACGGATGCTTTTCTGATAGATATGTGAGAGTATGGGATTTTGGGTTTTTGTTTAGTGTGCTCGCTAAGATCTTTTCTTTTGATCTTATGCCTACGTATTCCCGTTTACCAAAACAGGGAAATCAGAGCGTTCGTAGTTCCTCCTATTCTATGGGAGGAAATGGGTGTTTTTGTGTCTTGTTCAAAGCCCAAGACGTGAAGCTAAAGGTGTTTATATCTTGTTCAAAGCCCAAGATGTGAAGCTGAAAGGTCTCAACTTTAGAGAGAATTTGTCATCTCTAAAGAGGGATGAAGGAGAATTACTTTAACTGGGATACGCGGATCCTAGCAATGCCATAATTTCCTGAGAAGGGGTTTTTTAGCCTGAAGGAGAAGACTTTAACTCAGTGTAGAGCAATGCTATCTTTCCTTAGGAATTCCTCGTGCTAAAAGAAGGACAGTGGCATGGATATAGATGATCCAGAGGCTTGCCGCTTACAGCGATTAGATGAAAGGGAAGGAGTTGTTTATGTTTGTTTACTGTGAACGAGGCACATGTTTGATGCTAAAAGGTTGATTGGATCAACCAGTGGTTTTCTTATACAAAGCCTAAGAGGAGGCTAATTTTCGCTAGGGAAAATCATTATACAAAGCCTAAGAGGAGACGAATATGTGTCTCGTACAAAGCCCGAGAGAGAGGCTAAAAGGGTTCGACCCAGTGGGGGATATCATTATACAAAGCCTAAGAGGAGGCTAACAAAGTGTTGACTCAGCTGGAGAATCTTTTATAGCTCGTATGAAGCCCGAGATGGAGGCTGAAAAAGAGTTTGACTCTTGCTTATGGAATTTGTATCTCATACGAGGCCCGAGATGGAGGCGAAAGGGTGATGGACTCAACGAGGGAGTCTTTTGTGTCTCATACAAAGCCTGAGAGAGAGGCTACAAGGGTTGACTCTACAGGGGAATCTTTTATACTCAACAAGAGAGTGATTTTGTATCTCGTACAAAGCCCGAGATGGAGGCTAAAATTTGTTTGGCTCAATAATAACCTTTTTGTATCTCGTATAAAGCCCGAGATGGAGACGAAAGGTTTGCTTCGCTGGGGAGAGTCATTTTTACAAAGCCCAAGAGGAGGTTAACTTATCCTGAGGATAAGAAGGATCATTATACGAAGCCTAAGAGGAGGCGAAAAGGATACCGACTCTTTTAGGGATATCGTTATACAAAGCCTAAGAGGAGGCTATCTGCTGGTGACTGTTTTAGTTGAGTGACAAATCCAGTATACTGATTTTGAAAGAGAAAATCAGTTCTTATATGAGCAACACTGTACTCGAGGATTTGGTTCGAGGACCCGGGTTATTTCCTGTTTCTTTGAGGAAAGGGGAAATCCAAAGGGTATTGAGACTGTCCGAGTCTACGGGTTTTCTTCCTATTTAACGAAGGGGGTCACTTGAGAATGTCTTTGAGACTCAAGGAAAATAGACTGTCCAAGTCTAGAGTTTTATCTTTTGTACTATGCTTTGAGAAACAGTAGTAGACTCTTGAAAGGACTGCTCTATGAAGATAACTAAGTTCTGTTCCTATACCTCTAGGAGGTCGTCGGGACAATTTGTACGAAGCCAAGAGGAGGCTGGAAGCTTTTAGGAAGCCGAGGTCCTTGTACTAAGCCCAAGAGGAGGCTATCATTCCCGGAGGAAGAGATCATTATACGAAGCCTAAGAAGAGGTTGTCAATACTTCTAAGAAGCCGAGGGGTCCTTGTACTAAGCCCAAGAGGAGGCGGGGTTGGTTATAGGAAGCCTGTGGGTCCTTGTACGATGCCCAAGAGGAGGCCGATGCTTTTAAGAAGCCCGTGGGTCCCCAAACCCCGAGAAATTCAAGGCAAGCTATTCACAAGGAATAGATCAAGTTGGGAAAGTTCGAGAATTTGGAAGAAACTCAAAGATGCCATTCACGGAGAATACATTCATCTCTGGGAGTAGAGTTTCTTAACAATTCCTAATGAGGACAGCCGAAGAGAAGACTGTATCTGGTGCTCCTATTTGGGATCTAGCTGTCTATTTCTACGAATAATCGAAACGGCTTTACCTAGTTCTAGACGTAGTTGCCTGGGAAACTCTAAATATCTATACTATTATTACATAGTCGATATGAGTTTATGAAAGGAGACTTACAGCGAAACAGCCCCACAATGCAGTTATATATATGAAAGCAGATAAAAGAAAGCGGATAAACACTTACCCGGTTGTAGCGCTTCCATGCTGTTGTGTTAGTTTGTTCAACAAAGAAAGATTGAAAACAACAGTATATTTCAAAATCAAAGGAGAAAGTATTTTGAAAAGAGGTTGGGGCTTACAGCTCAAGGAGATGCCCAAGTTTTTATCAGTGATTGCACTGTGGTTTTGAGTTTGTACAGGGACTTATACAAGTGACTGAGGCCCAAATGGTTTTCTGTACAAAGGGATGGGTCTTACATTCTCTCAAGAGGCCCAAAAAGTTTTAAAGAAAGAGTGGGGCTTATAACACGAGGGTAGGCCCAGTTGACTTTTCGTTTAAAATGGCGACCGCGCCGAGGTTTTCTTTTAACGCAGAGGGACTTATACAATAAGTGAGGCCCAAAATATTTCTGGTTAAAAGGGGGTTGGGTCTTACACTTTAATAGATGCCAAAAAGTTTTGAATGGGTCTTATAGCTCAAGGAGAGGCCCAGATGGTCTTTCAACGGATGATGATCGCGTCGAACTTTTTGAAACACAACGGGACTTATACAATAAGTGAGGCCCAAATTTAGGGTTGTATTTACAAAGGGTTGGGTCTTACACTCTATTAGAGGCCCATAAGTTTTAGAAAAAAGAAATGGGTCTTACTAGTCGAGGGTAGGCCCAGATGATTTTTGAAAAGGCGACGATCGCGCCGTTTATTTTTTGACGGTATCGGGACTTATACAATAAGTGAGGCCCAAAATGATTTGGTCAAAAAAGGATTGGGTCTTACACTCTATTAGAGGCCCAAAAGAATTTGAATGGGTCTTATAGCTCAAGGAGAGGCCCAGATGGTTTATTTTTAAATGGGCGACGATCGCGTCGTTTACTTGTACAGAGGGACTTATACAATGAGTGAGGCCCAAAAAGTTTTTGTACAAGGGGGGTGTGGGTCTTACACTCTCTCAATAGGCCCAAAAAGTTTTAGAAATGATTTATGAGGGTTGAATTAATTCAAAACCCTAATTTATTTCCAAAATGTGTTTTAATTGAATAAAAATTCAATTAAATTGATCAAAATTGTTTAACACATTGGAAACAAATTGTGATCTTGGATTAATGCTTCAAAAATTAAGTATTGACCTACAAAATAATTAGAAAGCATTAAAGGTTGCAAAATCAATGTGAAAAAAAATATTTCAAATGTTAAAAACAATTAAAACATTAATTCTTTGCAAAAATATCAATTATATAAAATAAATAATATTTTTGGTATTTTTTGGTAAAATAAAATATTTTAACATTTTTGTGAATTATTAAAAAAGAATCAACTCAAAATCATTAAAACTCAGAGAGAAATTAATTTTTGAATCAATTAAACAAAAATCACAAAATTCAAATATTCAAATATTTGAAAAAAGGCGCCAAGAACACCCAAGAACACGCGCGTGTTCTGGGTTTGCCCAGATTTGCATTTTCTATCCAATCTCATTGAATACTTGATTATATCATACAATCCATATATCATTGTGCTCGTCTCAACCTCACGATCATGTCTATGTCCATTAATTTCATTTAAATTAAACATACAACAAAAAATCACGAAGAAACCTCAAGAACCCTAATTTCTGCATGAAGGCTAGGATTTTTGATACACGATTCAAACAATGCAATTAATTGAGGGAAAACATTCCATGCATGATTATGAACATATGGCCAAATTATTGTGCGAGAAAATATGCAGAGATTGAGAGATGACCAAGCTTAGGCTTACCTCCAAGTCGTAACAGCAAGAGCAAATTGATTTCGGAGTTGGAGGTGTTACAGATGAGTTATGATGATCCGAACAGCTTCCCTACACCCTATGGAGTGTGTTTGAATGCATGGACTTGATTGAAATTGGTTGGATCACTTCATGGCATCTCAACTGCAACTTGGTTGAAAGTTTGAGCAACCAGCTGGTGATTTTGTGAAATCTGTGTTCCAGATGTTGTTTGAGTGTTTGGATCACTTCTATATGATGTATGTGAGGTGTGTGAGTGATTGGTTTGATTGGAAAAGCTCTCAATCTCAAAACCCGATAGTGACTTGCCTTAGAAGGCAAAAATGGAGTGAAGAATGAGATTTTGAGGAAAGCATCTGTTAGATGGCTTTGGTGTACTCAAACTGAACACAATTGAGCTCTATTTATAGTATAGCAAGTTTGTTTTGGCTGCAATAGTGAATGGCAACTGCAGCAGGCGTTTCCTCAATGTTGGCCAATGGAAATGCAAGTCTCCTCTAGCCATTGACTAGAGGTTAGGGCACAGAGCTCTGGTCCCCTTGGTCTTGGATAAGTCTTCAATGATTTTAGATGAGAATAGATCAGTCCATGCCACCTTGATGGTTCCATTGAATGCCTCATTCCAAATTTGGAGTCTTGTCCCTATTTTGGCCATTCTAGGTTCAACATGTTATTTCTTGTTCCATTGACTTTGGAGGCTTGGCTCAGTGATTGTCCCCTTTAGATTCAATCCTCAGATGTGTCCAAGTGGATACGAGAAATTGAAATTGGCTGATTTTGGCAAATCGAGCAAAGTTGCAAAATCCGCCTTGCCTTTGAAAGATTTCAGCAAGGCAACTTGACAATGTCATATCTCATGGTGTAAGTGGAATTTGGCAATGTTCTTGGCCATTTTGGAAAGCCCTTACATGATACAACAACTGTCTGAACAAGTTTGGTTTTGATCTCTTTTGATTCCAAGTGAAAAATCCCCCTACATTTGGCAAAAAGTGAAGGCAGATTTGGACTTAGTGAAAATTTCACTAAGTGTTGGAAAAAGTGACATTTTCACTTTTCAGCCACTTTGATCACTCCATAACTCAAAATCCTTAATGAATTGGAATGACTTTTAGTTGAAGTTTTTGTAGAGGATAATGAGGGCTACAAATCCATCTTTGGATGAGAAAAAATGGCTTTGTGGTTTAGGAGTTATGGTCCTCCAAAGTTGGTACCCTAGCCACTTTAATTTTAACTTAGAAAAATTTCTAAGTTTTTATGGTTACCCCTTTTACAAGTTATCCAACTTTTCTTGATTTTTCTTGATGAATGATGATTCAAATCATACATTAACATCATTTTAGGGTTAAAAATCCATTTTGGTGAAAAATCTCAAAAAGTCAAAGTTGACTTTTGTGCACAGTTGACTTTTTATCAGATGAATTCCAAACTGTGCAATTCTTCAGGAAATCATGTCCTTGACCTAAATCAAACTTGATGGACATGTTCCATGGGTGTCATAGGGTATATTTAATCATATCTTAGGGCTTGGAAGCATGTCCAGGTCAAAAGTCAAAGTTACAGTTGACTTTTCTCCCGAAACCCTAATTGTGGTGCAAATGAAATTGAGACTTGTTGCTCAAGCTTCTTGGATCAATCCATTGTTCCAAATGGATCAATATGGTTCCGTAGAGACCCTCAAATCATGTCTTGAGGTCTTGGCTCATGGTTTGTCCCAAAAGTCAACTTAGGGGTGAATTAGGTCAAGAAACCCTAATTCCTGATTTTTGATGTATGCATCCCCTGAGGCAAAATTGACTTGATGATTGGGTTCATGAGGTTCCATGGAGTATATTAGGTTATGTTTTGGATCATTGGCTTGTGCCCAGATGAAATTTCCCATCTGGAGGCCCTGGTCGACCAAAACCCTAATTTGGTGACACTGTCGATCGGGAGACTTGATCCACCTAGCTTTGTGCTTAATCCTTGAAGTGGGAGTCCTTTTGATCCATTGTGTATGTTTGAGAGGTTAGACAAGTTGAAGATCAAGTCATTTCTTGATTGATCCTTTGTCTAAAGGCTCTGAAAGGGCTTGAAACCCTAATTTTGATTGTAGTGGATCCTCACCCATTTTTGGGGAGACTAATGGTTCACCCATATTGTGATGATGATTTGCACAATGATGGGAAATCTTAGTGGTCAAAATTTGGGGTATTACACTGACACCCCCTTGTTTAAACTCTGTGTTGATGCATTTGGAGAGAATGCGCTCGTGCGAGGTCGTGAGCATGGTGTACTCCGTAAACCGGCCAACTGGCCCTTTGCTTTCGCGAGGACGCTCGTCGCTCCCAACGACATCCTATGTCGGAGGCTACCCTGGAGGCCATTATACAAGGCAGGGATGAATCCCTGCGGGCATACATTGAAAGATTTAACAAAGAAGCGGTGGAAGTCCGAACAACGGATCACATGAAGAAGTATCTCCTCGAAAAGGGACTCCGGCCCAAAAGCGATTTTCGTAAGGCAGTAGGGATCGAAGTTCCCCGGACACTGACGGAACTCCTTCGCAAAGCTGAGGACTACATCCGCTACGAGGAAAAAGAAGCTGCATTCCATGCCCGGGACTTAAGAGATCACGAAGCACCCCGAGCATCAAAAAAAGACGAGCCGAAATCATCCCGGCAAGGGAAGGAGAAAAGGCGCGACGAGCGTCCTCGCGAAAGCAAAGGGCCAGCTGGCCGATTTACGGAGTACACCATGCTCACGACCTCGCACGAGCGCATTCTCTCCGAATGCATCAACACAGAGTTTAAACAAGGGGGGTGTCAGTGTAATACCCCAAATATTGACCACTAAGATTTCCCATCATTGTGCAAATCATCATCACAATATGGGTGAACCATTAGTCTCCCCAAAGATGGGTGAGGATCCACTACAATCAAAATTAGGGTTTCAAGCCCTCTCAGAGCCTTTAGACAAAGGATCAATCAAGAAATGACTTGATCTTCAACTTGTCTAACCTCTCAAACATACACAATGGATCAAAAGGACTCCCACTTCAAGGATTATGCACAAAGCTAGGTGGATCAAGCCTCCAGATCGACAGTGTCATCAAATTCGGGTTTTGGTCGACCAGGGCCTCCAGATGGGAAATTTCATCTGGGCACAAGCCAATGATCCAAGACATAACCTAATATACTCCATGGAACCTCATGGACCCAGTTATCAACTCAATTTTGCCTCAGGGGATGCATACATCAAAAATCAGGAATTAGGGTTTCTTGACCTAATTCACCCCTAAGTTGACTTTTGGGACAAACCATGAACCAAGACCTCATGACATGATTTGAGGGTCTGTAATGAACTATATTGATCCATTTGGAACAATGGATTAATCAGAGAAGCTTGAGCAACAAGTCTCAATTTCATCTGCACCACAATTAGGGTTTCGCGAGAAAAGTCAACTGTAACTTTGACTTTTGACCAGGACATGCTCCCAAACCCTAATACATGATTCAATATACCCTATGACACCCATGGAACATGTCCATCAAGTTTGATTTAGGTCAAAGACATGATTTCCTGAAGAATTGCACAGTTTGGAATTCATCTGATTAAAAGTCAACTGTGCACAAAAGTCAACTTTGACTTTTTGAGATTTTTCACCAAAATGGATTTTTAACCCTAAAATGATGTTAATGTATGATTTGAATCATCATTCATCAAGAAAAATCAAGAAAAGTTGGATAACTTGTAAAAGGGGTAACCATAAAAACTTAGAAAATTTTCTAAGTTAAAAATAAAGTGGCTAGGGTACCAACTTTGGAGGACCATAACTCCTAAACCACAAGGCCATTTTTTCTCATCCAAAGATGGATTTGTAGCCCTCATTATCCTCTACAAAAACTTCAACTACAAGTCATTCCAATTCATTAAGGATTTTGAGTTATGGAGTGATCAAAGTGGCTGAAAAGTGAAAATGTCACTTTTTCCAACACTTAGTGAAATTTTCACTAAGTCCAAATCTGTCTTCACTTTTTGCCAAATGTAGGGACATTTTTCACTTGGAATCAAAAGAGATCAAAACCAAACTTGTTCAAACAGTTGTTGTATCGTGTAAGGACTTTCCAAAATGGCCAAGAACATTGCCAAATTCAACTTACACCATGAGATATGACATTGTCAAGTTACCTTGCTGAAATCTGTCAAAGGCAAGGCAGATTATGCATTTTGGCTCGATTTGCCAAAATCAGCCAAATTCAAATGCTCCTATCCACTTGGACACCTCTGAGGATTGAATCTAAAGGGGACAATCACTGAGTCAAGCCTCCAAAGTCCATGGAACAAGAAATATCATGTTGAACCTAGAATGGCAAAAATAGGGACAAGACTTCAATTTTGGATTGAAGCATTCAATGGAACCATCAAGATGGCATGGACTGAGCCATTCTCATCTGAAATCAGTCAAGACTTATCCAAGACCAAGGGGACCAGAGCTCTGTGCCCTAACCTCTAGTCAATGGCTAGAGGAGACTTGCATTTCCATTGGCCAACATTGAGGAAACACCTGCTGCAGTTGTCATTCACTGTGGATCCCAAAACAAACTTGCTCTACTATAAATAGAGTTCAATTGTGTTCAGTTTGAGTACACCAAAGCCATCTAACAGATGCTTTCCTCAAAATCTCTTTCTCTTGGCAAAAATGCCTTTCTTAGCAAGGTAGCTATCGGGTTTTGAGTTTGGGAGCTTTTCCAATCAAACCAATCACTCACACACCTCACATACATCATATAGAAGTGATCCAAACACTCACATAATATCTGGAACACAGATTTCACAAAATCACCAGCCAATTGCTCAAGTTCTTGACAGTTTTGCAGTTGAGGTTCCATCTTCAACTCCAAACCATTTTAATCTATTCCAAGCACTCAGACATATCACTTGGCACCTAGGGAAGCTATCCACATCATTGGAACCTAGCTGTAACACCTCCAACACAAATCACGATCATCAGCTGCAAGTGGTAAGCATGAGCTCTTCTAACTCTATGATCCACACAATTTTTGCTGCACAATAATTTGGCCATATGTTCATAATCATGCATGGAATGTTTTCCCTCAATTAATTGCATTGTTTGAATCGTGTATCAAAAATCCTAGCCTTCATGCAGAAATTAGGGTTCTTGAGGTTTCTTCGTGATTTCTTATTGTATGTTTAATTTAAATGAAATTAATGGACATAGACATGATCATGAGGTTGAGACGAGCATAATGATATGCGGATTGCATGTTATAATCAAGTATTCAGTGAGATTGGATAGAAAATGCAATTATGGGAAACCCAGAAAAACGCGCGTGTTCTTGCTTGTGTTCTTGGCGCCATTTTCAGAAATTTGAATATTTGAATTTTGTGTTTTTATTTAATTGATTCAAAAATTAATTTCTCTCTGAGTTTTAATGATTTTGAGCTGATTCTTTTTTTAATAATTCACAAAAATGTTAAAATATTTGATTTTCCCAAAAAATCCCAAAAATATTATTTATTTTATATAATTGATATATTTGCAAAGAATTAATGTTTTAATTGTTTTTAACCTTTAAAATATTTTTTCCACATTGATTTTGCAACTTTTGATGCTTTCTAATTATTTTGTAGGTCAATACTTAATTTTTGAAGCATTAATCCAAGATCACAATTTGTTTTCCATGTGTTAAACTATTTTGATCATTTTAATTGAATTTTTATTCAATTAAATACATTTTTGGAAATAAATTAGGGTTTTGGATTAATTCAACCCTCATAAATCATTTTCAAAACACTTTTGGGCCTCTATTAGAGTGTAAGACCCAATCCTTTTTTGACCAAATCATTTTGGGCCTCACTTATTGTATAAGTCCTGATACCGTCAAAAAACAAACGGCGCGATCGTCGCCTTTTCAAAAATCATCTGGGCCTCTCCTTGAGCTATAAGACCCATTCAAAACTCTTTTGGGCCTCTATTAGAGTGTAAGACCCAACCCACTTGTACAGAAATATTTTGGGCCTCACTTATTGTATAAGTCCCTCTGTACATTTTTAAATTCGGCACGACAATCGCCAGTTTAAAAATAAACCATCTGGGCCTCTCCTTGAGGTATAAGACCCATTCAAAACTTTTAGGCCTCTATTAGAGTGTAAGACCCAACCCCCTTTTAACCAAAACCTTTTTGGGTCTCACTTATTGTATAAGTCCCTCTGCGTTAAAAGAAAACCTCGGCGCGATCGCCATTTTAAACGAAAAGTCAACTGGGCCTACCCTCGTGTTATAAGCCCCACTCTTTCTTTAAAACTTTTTGGGCCTCTTGAGAGAGTGTAAGACCCATCCCTTTGTACAGAAAACCTTTTTGGGCCACAGTCACTTGTATAAGTCCCTCTGTACAAATTCAACAGTGCGCTCACTGATAAAACCTTGGGCATCTCCTTGAGTTGTAAGCCCCGAATCTTTCTTTTTCAAAGCACTTTCTCCTTTGATTTTGAATATACTGTTGTTTTCAATATTTCTTTGTTGAACAACTAACCAAACAGCATGGAAGCTCTACAACCGAGTAAGTGTCTATACGCTTTCATTTACTGCTTTCATATCATATAATTGTATTGTGGGGCTGCTCACTGTAAGTCTCCTTTCATAAACTCATATCGACTGTGTAATAATAGTATAGATATTAGAGTTTCCCCGGCAACTACGTCTAGAACTAGGTAAAGCCGTTTCGTTTATTCGTAGAAATAGACACCTAGATCCCCAAATAGGATCACCAGATACAGTCTTCTCTTCGGCTGTCCTCCTTAGGAATCTTCAAGAAACTCTACTCCCAAAGATGAATGTATTCTCCGTGAATAGCATCTTTGAGTTTCTTCCAAATTCTCGAACTTTCATGACTTGCTCTATTCCTTGTGAATAGCTTGCCTTGAATTTCTCAGGGTTTGGGGACCCACGAGCTTCTTAAAAGCATCGGCCTCCTCTTGGGCATCGTACAAGGACCCACAGGCTTCCTAAAAGCAACCCCGCCTTCTCTTGGGCTTTGTACAAGTACCCGTCGGCTTCTTAGAAGTATTGACAGCCTCCTCTTAGGCTTCGTATAATGATCTCTTCCTCCGGGAATGATAGCCTCCTCTTGGGCTTCGTACAAGGACCGATCGGCTTCTTAAAAGCTTTCAGCCTCCTCTTGGGCTTCGTACAAATTGTCCCGACGACCTCCTACAGGTATAGGAACAGAACTTAGTTATCTCCATAGAGCAGTCCTTTCCAGAGTCTACTACTGTTTCTCAAAGCATAGTACAAAAGATAAAACTCTAGACTTAGACAGTCTGTTTTCCTTGAGTCTCAAAGACATTCTCAAGTGACCCTTTCGTTAGATAGGAAGGAAACCCGTAGACTCGGACAGTCTCAATACCCTTTGGATTTCCCCGTTTCCTTAAAGAACAGGGAACAACCCCGATCCTCGAACCAAATCCTCGAGTACAGTATTGCTCATATAAGAACTTATTTTCTCTTTCAAAATCAGTATACTGGATCCGTCACTCAACTAAAACAGTCACCAGCAATTAGCCTCCTCTTAGGCTTTGTATAACAATATCCCTAAAGGAGTCGGTCTCCTTTTCGCCTCCTCTTAGGCTTCGTATAATGATCCTTCTTATCCTCAGCTTAAGTTAGCCTCCTCTTGGGCTTTGTACAAATGTTTCCCCCCAGCGGAGCAAACCTTTCGCCTCCATCTCGGGCTTTATACGAGATACAAAAAGGTTCTTATTGAACCAAACAAACAAATCGCCTCTATCTCGGGCTTCGTACGAGATACCAAAAAGACTTCCTCGTTAAGTCAAATAAGTTTCAGCCTCTCTCTCAGGCTTTGTATGAGACACATAAAAGACTCCCTCGTTGAGTCAATCACTCTTTTGCCTCCATCTCGGGCCTCGTACGAGATACAAATTCCTTAAGCAAGAGTCAAACTCTTTTTCAGCCTCCATCTCGGGCTTCATACGAGCTACAAAAGATTCTCCAACTGAGTCAACTCTTTTTAGCCTCCTCTTAGGCTTTGTATAACGAAATCCCCCACTGAGTCGAACCCTTTTAGCCTCTCTCTCGGGCTTTGTACGAGACACAAATTAGCCTCCTCTTAGGCTTTGTATAATGATTTTCCCTAGCGGAAATTAGCCTCCTCTTAGGCTTTGTATAAGAAAACCACTGGTTGATCCAATCAACCTTTTAGCATCAAATCTGTGCCTCGTTCACAGTACACAAACATCAACAACTCCTTCCCTTTCGTCTAATCGCTGTAAGCGGCAAGCCTCTGGATCATCTATATCCACGCCACTGTCCCTCTTTTAGCTTGAGGAATTCCTAAGCAAAGATAGCGTTGCTCTACACTGAGTTAAAGTCTTCTCCTTCAGGTTAAAAACCCCTTCTTAGGAAATTATGGCATTGCTAGGATCCGCGTATCCCGGTTAAAGTAATTCTCCTTTACCCCTCTTTAGAGATGACAAATTCTCTCTAAAGTTGAGACTTTTCAGCTTCACATCTTGGGCTTTGAACAAGATACAAACAACCTTTTCGCTTCACGTCTTGGGCTTTGAACAAGACACTAAAAACACCATTTCCTCCCATAGAATAGGAGGAACTACAAATGCTTTAATTTCCCTGTTTCGGTAAACGGGAATACGTAGGCATAAGATCGAAAGAAAAGATCTTAGCGAGCACACTAAACAAAAACCCAAAATCCCATACTTTCACACATCAATCAAGAAAAAAGTCCTAACATCCTAAACATCTCATCGAAAGGAAAATCCCCGAATCTTTGGAGCATCTGTAACCGAACAGACCGCTGTTCAAACTCAGTATGCAAGCAGGGTTAGTTGGAGACATCTATTTCCCTTCCTTCATCAGCTTTAATAGGATAAAAAATGAATCGAGCTGTAGTAACACCAAAGAGCGGTTGTGCTTTGCAACCACGTCCAAAAATCGCTCGCTACAGTCAGGTTCCCTAAACTGACCACATCCAAAGGGAACGTCGACAAAAAAAAATACTGTCGTTTCCACCGTTGTCACGGCCACGTGACAGAAGATTGCGTGCATCTTAAGGACGCAATAGAGATCCTCATCAAAGAGGGTCACCTAAAGTAGTACGTGAAGAAGGGAGAGTCCTCCCGATGAGACACATCTGATTCGAAGAAAGAGGCAGAATCAGCCCAATCCAGTCCTCCCCCGCAGGTCGCAATGGCCATCAGCCGACCAGAGGACTTCTTCGTTCCTGACCACCTCGATACGACTTCCCAGGTATTCATACACAGCACATGGGAAGCCTTTCCTACGGCCATGGTCATCTCATGTGGGGGTACCATGAGCTTACAATAGGGTCCATCAAACAAAAGGTTGAGCAGCTGATAGACAGTAGCCCCGATCAGTTGTCCGCGATTGGAAAAAGTAAAGGGCGTTCGCAGCCGATCACGTTTTACCGAGAAGAACTGCCCGGGGGATCCCCAAATTCCCATATCCCTCTGCTGATCAGGGCCAAATTGTCCTCTACCGATGTTCGGAGAATCCTGGTCGACCAGGGCAGTTCAGTGGACATCATGTATACCAATTTGTTCCGTGCATTGAAACTGAATAAGTCCAACCTCTCACCAAACGTGGGATCGGATCTCCAAGGATTCAACGGAGCAACAACCCGACCTTGGAGTTACGTAGAGATACCAGTCACTTTTGGAGAGGAAGAAGCATCTTGGATAATCAAAACACAGTTCTTAGTCATTGATTGCCCGTCACTTTATCAGTGCATCCTTGGGAGGCCAGCTCTCGTAGAACTCGTTGCTGTCCCCTCTACGGTCCACCTCAAACTCAAGTACTATACTGAGAAAGGGAACGACGCAACTCTGCATGGCGACATCGAGGCTGCTCGCAGATGCTTTGAGGCCGCAACAAAGGGGCAGAACCAGATCGTGACGACGGCAAAATTAGCAAAGCGCCCAAGAGAGGATGAGGTTCCAGCTGAAGGTGGTCAGCCAGACAAAAATCCCACGCTTCCCGTGCATATCATCGACCTCGACAACAGGCTTCCTGAAGATGGTAAAGAGGATCGTGACGAAGACAAACAGTCAGGAGCAACAAGCTCCCCGACTTCTGCACTTTTGCGACCAGTCCTAGATGGGGAATTCGAGATCATCACCTTCAGCAATAACCCCAACAGGGGAGTGAAGATAGGTGTTGGTCTCCCTGAAGAGAACAAGAAGGAACTGAAGAAATGTCTTGACGACAACACCGATCTGTTCGCCTGGAGTGTGGCGGATATGCCCGGCCTTGATCCAGAAACTGCATGTCACCACTTGACAATCAATCCAGCTACTCGCGCCATTGCCCAACGAAGAAGAAAGCAATCCGAGGAAAATACACAAGCTGCCGAGAAACTAGTACAAGACCTCTTAGAGGCAAAATTTATTTCCGAGGCCAGGTATACGACCTGGCTCTCAAACATTGTACTTGTAAAGAAAAGTAATGGAAAATGGCGCATGTACATTGATTACACTGATCTCAATCGGGCTTGCCCGAAAGACGCTTATCCTCTACCAAGCATAGATAAACTCGTAGATAATTCTGCAGGTTTCAAACTCTTGTCCTTCATGGACGCTTATTCGGGATACAACCAAATCCCAATGGCAGACGAAGACAAGAGGTATACGGCATTTATGACCTCCTCGGGGAACTATTACTACAACGTAATGACCTTTGGATTAAAGAATGTCGGGGCCACGTACCAGCGCATGATGAATAAAGTCTTCCGATCAGAAATCGGGGACATGCTCGAAGTATATATGGATTATATGATCGTGAAATCCCAAGAGGAATCCGACCATACCACCCACTTACAAAAGGTGTTCGACCAAGCTCGAAAGTGTAAAATGTGTTTCAATCCAGAAAAATGCACCTTTGGTGTACGAGCAGGGAAATTCCTCGGGTTTTACCTCACCGAAAGAGGAATAGAAGCAAACCCAGATAAATGTCGAGCACTCGTGGAGTTCCCCACTCCACGGTCGAAGAAGGCGATACAATCCCTCAACGGGATGCTCGCGTCCCTTGCTCATTTCGTGAGAAAATCCGCCCAGCACGCTCTGCCCTTCTTCAGATTACTCAGGAAGGAGACCAATTTTGAGTGGACGGACGAATGCGAGCAGGCCCTTGCCCATTTCAAACAAGCTTTGTCCGAGCCACCAGTATTGTCTCAACTAGACTGTGGGGAAGTCATATACCTATACCTCTCAGTGGCCGACGAAGCAGTAAGTGCAGCACTTATTTGCGAGACGACTGACGGGCAGAAACCCATCTATTTCACCAGCAAAGCCCTACAGGGACCTGGAGTCAGGTACACACAAATAGAACGAGTGGCCCTTGCTCTCATAGTTGCCGCGAGGAGACTCAGATATTACTTCCTGGCGCACACTATCGTCGTCAGAACCGACCAGCCTATTAGGCAGCTGTTAAGCCGACCAGATATGGCAGGCAGGATGCTAAAATGGTCCCTTGAATTGTCTGAGTTCGACATTCACTACGAGGGGAGGAAAGACCTCAAGGCACAGGTCCTGGCCGACTTTGTAGCAGAAATAACTCTGGAACTATCCCCTCCAGGAGGGACGCGGAAGTGGATCATTTACGTGGATGGCGCATCAAGTCCCTCAGGCAGCGGAGCAGGAATTATCCTCGAGAACGAGGAAGGGACCCTGATCGAAGTATCCCTGGTCCTATCCATCAAAACATCTAACAATCAAGCCGAGTATGAAGCCTTTCTCGCAGGATTACGATTGGCCAAAGACGTTGGCGCGAAAGAAATAAAAATTTGCACTGATTCCCTGCTCGTAGCGTCCCAAGTACGCGGAGAATTCCAAGCAACGAACGACCAACTGGCCGAATATTTGACAATGGTGAAAGGAAAAATAGCGGAGTTTGATGCATGGGAAGTTCAGCATGTCCCGCGCGAGCAAAACACCCGAGCAGATATCCTCTCTAAACTAGCCAACACCAGGAAAAAAGGGGGGAACAAATCCATCATACAAGAAATGCTGGCCCGCCCGAGCATTGTAAAACCCGACCTGCTAAATGTCAACGTCATCGGAGGTCCCCTTTGTTGGATGACCCCTGTGTACAATTATCTCACCAAGGGGGAACTCCCCGAGGACAGTAAGGAGGCCAGCGTAACTAAACGACGAGCCTGTTTGTAGGTACTGGTCGAGGACAAATTATATCGACGAGGATTTTCCATTTCCCTGTTGAAATGTGTCGACGAGGCCCAGGTCCCCGAAATCTTACAAGAGATTCACGAGGGCATCAACGCACAACACTTAGGGGGAAGATCCTTGGCCCGGAAAGATTTGCGAGCAGGATACTATTGGCCGACCATGCAACACGACGCCAAAGAGAACGTACAAAAGTGCGACCGTTGTCAACGCCACGGGGACATGCACTTAGCACCCCCTAACGAGTTGAAGACCCTCTCCTCGCCGTGGCCCTTCGCTTGGTGGGGGATGAACATTCTAGGCCCCTTTACAATGGGATCTTATCAAAACAAATTCCTAATCGTGGCCGTCGATTATTTTACAAAATGGATTGAAGTCGAGGCACTCACCAAGATCACAGCCTTCAACATACTACGTTTCTACAAAAGGAACGTCCTCGCAAGATTTGGGGTACCTCAGGCCCTTGTGACCGACAACGGAACCCAGTTCACGGATAAAAACTTCCAAGATTTCGTTGCCAAACTAGGGAAAAAACAACATTTTACCTCTGTCGAGCACCCCCAGACAAACGGGCAAGTGGAGGCCGCGAACAGGGTAATCCTCCGCGGGCTAAAACGAAGGCTAGGCGAGGCCAAGAAAAGATGGGTCGAGGAGCTCCACAGCGTCCTTTGGGCGTATAGAACAACACCACACTCCACCACCGGGGAAACTCCCTTCCGACTAGCGTATGGAACAGAGGCAGTAATACTGGTGGAGATAAGGGAACCCTCCAGAAGGACAGAAGCTCCCCTCGACGAAGAAATGAACGACGAGGCTCTACGCAAAGAGCTCTACCTGGTCGAAGAAATAAGATCAGGAGCTGTGCTACGCGAGGCCACATTAAAACAATAGATAACGTTGCGACATGACGTCAGGGTCATAAAACGTGACTTCCCCATGGGCAGTCTGGTCCTGTGTATAAACTAGAAGGATTCGCGCGAAGGGAAACTGGCAGCAAACTGGGAAGGACCTTATAGGGTCAAGTCCAAAACGGGCACAGGAGCATATTACTTGGAAACATTGGACGAAAAACCACTTGCTCGACCATGGAATGCTGAAAAACTCAAGCAGTACTACAACTAAGTCCTTAACCACAAGGCTAGACAAATTGCCGACGTAATCACCCAAAACGGGGAGATTTGCGCGGCCATCGTATCATGCCCTGGTGAAGCACGACACGTATTACAACGCCGGCCAGCTTCTGCTTATTGTACGAGCAGATCCTGTGCACAACCGGGATACCTCGACCGAGCTCCACCGTTGTCGCACCATTCAGGCAGGACTCCTAGCTTGTGATGGGAATAGTCCAAGCCTATGAGATTAGTACATCAAACGAAGTCCTAACCTCATCATGGGCAAAACCATTTTGCCCTCCTCGATAGGTTTCACAACTCGCCGAGCACACACATATGAATAAACATAGAAAACGTCCAAGATAAAACATTTTTACACAAAATCCAAGTATATTAAACACCGTTCAGAGCCAGGTAATGTTATAGGTACAAAAAGGGCAGCACCCATAGAAAATGATAAGGGCACGTAGGCCCACAAAACAAAAAAAAAAAAAAAACAAATCCTAGACTTCGCTTCCATCCTCGGGAGGAACAACCTGACCATTAACAACCCTGTTGAACAGACTCATTCCGTCAGTCAGAAGCTGCATGTCCGAGTTAAGGGCTTTCATCTGCTCCGAAGCAGCATCGAAACTGAACTTAGCCGCCTTCAGGTTATCCTCGCCAAGGATCTGAATCCTTCCGATCAGCTCAGCTTTGGTCCTCAGGGACTTCTCATCATCGTTCTCACCCTTGACAGCCGCTGACAAACCCTCCAGTTCAGCTATTCTGGCCTGCAATCGTGCCTTCTCCTCGTCGATCGCGGTTAACTGCAACTTCAGTTGGGTAACTTCCTGCTGAAGCAATACTTTGGCCTCCTCGTGACCTTCGAATTGCTTCAGATCATTGTACAGCTTATTGTTATCAATTTACAACTCGGCAATTCTCGCCTTGGTCGTACGAAGGTTAACACGTGAAACCGCGTCATCGTCCCCTAGGGCAAGAGCCGCTTCGAGCACCCTGAACATGCCCGCAGCGTCCTGCCAGAGTTGTTTCCTCCTCGCCTGAGGATTGGCGTTCACAATGGCCTCGACTTCAAAATCCTGAACGGCAATTGAGTTCCCTTCATTAAACATATTTCCACGCAAATAACACGGGGGCAAAACATATTGGTCGGCGCCCGAACCTCCCAGGCCTGCGGCCGCAGAAGTCCCTGTGGCATCTCTCTTCCTCTTATGGCTGGTATCCGGGGTCAGCGGCGTCGAGGCTCTCTCCGGGACAGGGGTAGGACCAGCTGCAAAATTTTCCAGAACAGTCTGCTTAGGCACCCCGACCTTGGCACCTGTGGTCGACTTCTTGTGAACCTTCGCCGCTTGAGATCTCATCAGGCGTTCCCTCATGTCTGCCATCATACCTGCGAACACACAAAACAAGTCAGAACTCAGAAATTCGAACAAATAAAAACAAACAGCAGACCATACCAAGTAATTGGATCGTATCATCATCATTATCGCATTCAAGGAGAGCTTTGATGTTAATATATCTAGCTGCTTGGACGGGCTCCCCATCATCCCCGATCACATTATTCCCGTCCCGATCAACTACGAAGGACGGGGAAAAACTCTCCACATAAGCATGGAGGATCCTGTACGACTCCTTGTCGGCCTCACAAAGTTTCTCGTGTTTCACCAAGAATTGGTCGGTCCTACGCTTAAAATGGGAGTAAACCTATTCCAGGGGAAACATGGATACAACTCCATCCACCTCCCGACCATCAACCGTCACCTTTTCGATAGTCGAGATAGTTCTTTTTGCCTCCTCGGAAATAGGCTTCACGATCAGAAACATATCCTTGAAGTGGCGAATCGAGTCGGAGTACGGCCAGAATAGCCTGCTTTTCTGTTTAAACGAAACCCAACTTTGTCTCGTCCCCGTGGTGCTCCTCTGAAGTTGGAAGAGACAAAATAAGAGATCCACGGTCGCCCCGACATTGAGATGACGGCAGACTAATTCAAATGCCCGGATGAAGACCAAAGCATTAGGATGAAGGTGCGACGGGCACAACGCCAAATGGGTGAAGAGAGCCACTTGAAAATCACTAAACGGGAGATGCATCTTGGCCTCCGTAAAAGCAAACTCGTACATTGGGAAACGCAATCCCGGATACCCAGAGCAAATTCTATCATTCTCCCCGGGACGAAATGCTTTCCATTGTCGAGGAGCTTCCCCTACCCGGTTCTCCAACAGAGAGAATTCTCGAATCTCCTCGTCGGTGAAAGTCGATCGGAACGACAGAGGTTCGTGCGCTATCCAGTCCAGGTCCCCCTCTGCGACCTTTATGTTGGAATAATCGGCGGGTGCAGCCGGCTCCTCTTGTGTCTCTTGAAGGTCGGGCACTACTTCATCCCGAGGATCAACCATTTTCACCTGAAAAGCAGAGGAAGATAAGTGAATTTGACATCTAAGATCAAATCAATGCTTCTACCACTAATCAAGTGAAAGGGCGAGGATGAAGCCGAGGACAACCTCGAGCCCGTTCTAACTCATCTGTCTGACGACCTGCAGGGCAAGTCCCGCGACTTAATATAGCAAGACGAGGACACAGGCTCGTCGCGTCCCAAAATCACGACTGGGGGGCTCCGAACAGGCCTAGTGCCCGACTACAAACCTAAACTACGCCTAACCAGAATCTACAAAAATCTACATCAAAACATTCTCTACAATTATCCTAGAAATCTTCATGTTCTTCATGTTCTTCATGGGTTTTCCAGAAACTCATGTGTTCATCAAAGAACACATGAAGTTCAACCGGAAAATTCATAAACCCACCGGAGAATCCATGAACAACACCCAGAAAACTCGAAGGTTCATAAAAAATACATAGAAGGAAGAACAAACTTACAGGAAGAAGAAGAAGTTGACGGAGAAGAGGAGGATCAACGGTGGCGAAGAGGAACTCCGGCGGAAGGACTAGTTGCAGAGCAAATAAGAGCAAGGAGTAAGAACTTGTGAGAATGTGAAAATAAAACCTTCCCCGACCTTTTATAACCATTTTATCATGGGGAATCGTGAAGGTCATCATAGCCTACGTGTCCCTAGGACTGTCAAAGCCATGCATGCTCACCACGTGTCACAAAAACTCTTCGCATGGCTTATTACAGAAAATACACTAAGTCCTTGGCTCCCTCACGGGCAAACCTCCTCGTCCTTGGCTCCCTCACAAGCAAACCTCCTCGTCCTTGGCTCCCACACGAGCAAACCTCCTCATAAAAAACGAACGCACTAATTGCAGATCTGCTCAGCAAAAACACCAATTTCTGCGAGCACGTTTCGAATCTTGACCGACACTCAGCGTAATTATCTAGCGACCACATCTGGTCGGGACATAAATGGGACACTCCACGCGAGCAAACACGTCCTCAACAGTACGGTCGTAGGCACAGCTATCTTAAGTCATTACTCTCCAGCAGAGCAACGACTTGGGGGGCTCCTGTTCTGGACCGGGCAGGGCTGCCTGCCCTTAAGGATCAAGCCCAATCCATCATAGTTGGCGAACAGACCCAATATGCACAAATAGCCTTTGGGCACAATATAGCCGTTGGGCACAATATAGCTGTTGGGCACGTCCCCTCCACTCGCTTGACAGTTCACGCGACCAACTACCTCCTTGGATATTGCGGGGATAGTTGGACCAAGTCTGAGGACCATGCGCTGTGTCCTCCACTTGGCAATCTCTCATTCGCCGAGCAGACATCCTACTCGCGAGGAGAGATCTTAGCCCCGCGTTGGGGGAATATTATAAATACCCTCTCACTTAAGAGGTTCAGGTATCTAATCTCTTACATTCTTACTTTGTACTTGCTTTTCTCCTCTTTTCCAAACTCTCACTTTGGCATCGGAGTACCTTGCAGGTACACCCCCCCCATTCTCCTCTCCTACGAACATCAACTCCTGCCCTACAGAAAGGCCGCGACGATCTCCTTCTAGTCCTCTCCGATCAGTATTGTTAGTAAACTTTGTGGGTAGTAAAATTAGGTTTACGTTTGTTTTGTACAGAAATGATAAAAATTAAAGTTAGGTTTAACTGTTGTGTACAGGGTTATGGATAAGTTCACTGTTGTTTTTTACATAAAGGGGTCATTTGTAAAAGACACAAACCTAAAATACGAAGGTGGGGAAGTCTATGCGTTTAAGGGTCAGGATCCTGATTTTTGAAGTTTCTTTAAAGCTTGTGACTTAGTTAAGGAGCTGGTACCTGAGTTTGATCACACATTGGTTAAGATGTGGTGGAAGCACGAGGAAAGATCATTTGAGAATGACTTAAAACTATTTAAGGATGATGGAGATATGTTTAAGTTGGCCTTGTATGCCATGGAGTACAGGTGTGATGTTGAAATTTACTGTGAAAATAGGGTTCAAGGAGAAGACACAACTATGGAGAGGATTAGAGAGAAAGGAAAAGAACCTAAATGTGAGGAGGACATTGACAACAAGAGTGGAACAATTGAAGAGTCTGATGAAGACTCTGTGAAAGGCGTGCATTTTGAAGATAGTGAGGAGGAGAGAATGGGTGGGTTTGAGGAAGGCCTTGATGAGGTGTTGCTTAATAGGGCTGCTGGGGAAGATAAAAAAGAAGATGATGGTGCAACTGTGGAAGGCAACAACAGTGAGCAAGAGAAGAAGGTGTTTATAACTGAGGAGTTGGGAAAGGAACATGTTATTGAGGATGAATACTTGACTGATGAGCTGGACAGTGGTGGGGATGATGATAGTTGTGATGAAAGGCCTTGTGTTTTGAGGTATAGTGAGGAAGATTCATTGTGCAAGGATTATGTGTTCAAAGTTGGGATGGAGTTTTCATCCTTAAGGCAGTTTAAGAATGCCATATTAGAACACAATGTGTTGAATGGTAGGGAGGTAAAGTTTGAAAAAAATGATAAAAATAGATGTAGGGTTATGTGCAAGGACAAGAAGAAATGTGACTATACAGTGTTGTATAGTAGGGTTCTGACCTCAACCACTTTTAGGATAAAAACCTTGTTTGCCAAACACAAATATGGTAGACAATTCTTTAATAGAAATGCTAGAGCTGAGTGGGTTGCCAAGGTCATTGTTGATGGCTTGAAGAATAATCCTAGAATGAGGTAGTAGCTGATGTAAGGGAGATGTATGCAATAGAAATCCCAGGATGTAGGGCATTTAAGGCTAGACAGATAGCAAGAGCCATTGTTGAAGGTGACTCAAGCAAACAAATATAGCCTCCTATGGTCCTATGCTGCTGAATTGAATAGGGCTTCAACTGGTAACACATTTAAAATCAGTACCAGTTGTCTAAGTGAAGGGTTGAAACCAAGATTTAAGAGATGTTATATGTCATTTGATGGAACTAAGAAAGCCTTGACAAGAACATGTAGACCTTTCATTGGCTTGGATGGATGCCATTTGAAGCATAAATATGGTGGTGTTCTTTTGATTGCTGTTGGGAGAGACCCCAATGATCAATACCTACCTGTTGCATTTGCTATGGTTGAGATGGAGACAAAAGATTCCTGGAGATGGTTTATGAAGTTGCTAATTGAGGATATTGGAGATGGAAGGTGGTGCTTTATATCTGATCAACAAAAGGTAGTCTTCATGCATTGTTGGATTTCATTTTTTTACATGCATTACATTGTCCTAATGCTTTATTATTTTCCTTGATTAGGGACTGGTGCAGGTTTTTTAGGAAGAGTATCTAGCATATGAACATAGATTCTGTCTAAGGCATCTATATGCAAACTTCAAGAAGAGATTTGGAGGAGGGACCTTGTTCAGGGATCTAATGATGGCTGCTGCCAAAGCTACATACTTTGAAGCTCATGAGGCAAAAATGCTAATGATTAAGGATGTCAGTTATGAGGCCTATGAATGGATAGAGGCAATTCCCAAAAAAATGGTGTAAGCATGCATTTCCTATATTTTCTAAATGTGATGTTTTGATGAACAATCTGAGTGATTCTTTTAATGCAACCATATTGTTGCAAAGAGACAAACCCATCATTACAATGTTTGAGTGGATTATGAATTATTTAATGGGGAGGTTTGCTACTCTTAGGGAAAAGGTGGAGAGTTATAAGGGTAACATAATGGCCAAACCCTTAAGGAGATTAGATAGGGAAATAGAGAAGAGTGCTAGTTGGACAGCTACATATGCTGGTAGGTTAACATTTCAAGTCACTCATGTGTTGTTCACTGACAGTTTTGTGGTAGATCTAGAAAAATAAACTTGTTCTTGCAACTTTTGGGAACTTGTAGGTATTCCTTGTAGGCGTGTTGTGGCTTCCATCTATAGAAAGGTAGATGACCCTATAAAATATGTTCACACATGCTATCACAAGACCACTTATGCAGCCTGCTATAGTGAGGTTATTACCCCATTAAATGGACATAACAAGTGGCCTAGAACTAATAATGAGGGAATGTTGCCACCTACTTTCAAACATGGCCCAGGGAGGCCTAAGAAATTGAGAAGAAGGGAACCTAATGAAAAGAGTCAAACAAGATGGCAAAGAACAAACATAAACCATAGGTGTAGGTTCTGTTTTCAAGTAGGTCATAATAAAAAGACTTGTAAGAAATTGAAGGAAGAATTAGAGGCTACAAAAAGGCCTAGTCAAGTCACTCAAGATAGCCCAGCAGAAACAACTCAGGCAATTCCTACCCAAATAAGTCAAACTACCGAGGTATAAAAAAAAAGGGTAAGGGTTCCACTTTAATAATGTTGATCTTTTCAATGTTTAATACTTTGCTTAAAATATTAATCATGTTGATGTTTTCAAATATACAGGGGAGGCCTAAGGGTTCAACAAACAAGGTGCCTAAGAAATCAAAGAATGATAGAAGTGCCTCAGAGCCTGCAGTCCAAGATGGTAGTACATCAAAGCCTGCTGTCAAGGATAGAGGGGCATCAAAGCCTGCTGGCAAGAATAGAAGTGCCTCAAAGGCACCAATGGGAGAAGATGTAACTGTGAAGAAGCATAATGTGGCAAGAGATCAAGATGGTGTGCAGGAACCAACTAAGCAAATTGATACAATTGAGCAAGAGTCTGTCAAGGATGCATGTGAGCAAATGGATCCAGATGAACCTGAGGGCATTGAAGTGGAAAACTCAACAACATTAGATGAGACTATTGTTGTTGTACTAACAGGATCAGACGTCTTAAACATTCAACCACTGAGGATTGACAAGTCACCTGTAAAGAAATCTCAGCCAAGGCCAGGTGGTCCAAAAATTTTCTTTGGGAGGCAACCAAAGGTGGGTAGGAACACTCCTTTCAAACCACCTGGAATAAGAACAACATTGTCTGGGCCTTGCAGCAGTGAACCTCCCAAATTCAGGACACAAAGCAGGTATAAAACAAATGACAATGTGTTCCCTGAAAAAAGACAAAGTCAGAGGTTGAAGACACTCAAGTCTAAGGGCATGTCAGGCCCAGGGAAAGACCATGATGATCCTGTGGTTATTCCTGAAATTGACTGCATCAATGCCAAGGGTCACACACAATGAAGTAGAGCCTGCTTTTGTGTAACTGAAGTTTAATAAGCAACTGTTATCATGTTTTGTTAACCCTAAAACTTATGAATTTAAATATGTGATGTAAAGTTCTGATGAGGTCTTTAGGACCAAAATACAATTCCTTATTTTGATGTAATGTACTGGTGACTTAATCAAATCAAATTACTATTCTGGTTTTGGTATTCTACTGTTTTAGTATAACTGTCACTTTTATAGGTCACTTAAATATATGTCACTTAATTATGGGTCACTTAATTACAGGTCATTTGAATAGTACTCTTTTGGTATAATTGTCACTTTAATGCCAAAACAATACGAGACATCAGTATAAATCAACATTTCATATTGATCAAATATTCGTAACAAAACTACTATAGATATCATTAAGACAACATATAACATGTTGAACAATTTTGCCAAACTAAACCATAACAGAACATTGTTACATTTTGGAGACTTCCTCAAAACAAGAAAACATTACATCTCCTTAAGACAACATTACATTCTCAGTAAAACAACAACACATTTCATTCACTCAATTAAACAATTACACCTAATCACAAAATACATGTTGACCAATACTGAAATTATAACACAAATAGTCTTCAAATTTCCATAGAATTCCACTGCCTTAAGCTTCATCTTTAGCATGTTGTTCTTCTTCATTGAATTTTCATAAAGATCCTTAAAGGTTTCCACCATTTGCATTTCCCTCTCATCCTTGCTCCATTCAACATCCACCCCTTGAACATCTTCCATCCCTCCTCCAATTTCATCATCCCAAAGAAACATATTGCAAGTGCCATCATTCTTCCAAAAGGGACATCTCCAAAATAATCTACCTTGATTTTTTCCCCTCTTGCACACGTAGGAAATCAAAGTTCCCTTGCATCCACACTTTTTCCCTTCACTGTTGTTAAAACTCTTGGAGTGATGTGAGACTACCTTGCTGAGCCTGGATGATGTAGACAGCACGAAGAAGAAAGAAAACTATGGAGATTAGAGAAGGGACAAGATCAGAGAAGAAAAAGAGGGACGGATATGGAGATTGGGATTTTAGGGATTTGCTCGTGAATGAGGAAGGAGGAGTATAAATCTAACATAACAACATTTCTGACTGGGCAATGAAATAATACACAGTTGGCAAAGAAATGTTACACATGTGGAAAACCTTGAAGGAAATATTTAGAGGGACCAAACTTGAATGTTGGGTTATTTTAAGGGACCTTATACATATTTAACCATTTTTCTTATGTTACTTAAATTCAGATTTATGGTTGTTGGGCTAGGGATAATAAAATTTAAAGCCAATTTCTTTTTGTTCCTCTATGTTTATTATGCACCCCTTTATGTTTTATTTTTTTTATATTTTATCCAATTAATTTTTAACTAGTAGTTAATTAGATGTTTAAGTCTTAATTGATTTTTAGATTTAATTATTTGTTCAATGAGTCTGGGATTTTATTTGATTAGCCAATTTTCAAGTGTTTACTTAATTTAGTTAATATATTTCTATCCATGTTCATATCCCCATATTGTAAATAACCATCTCACATCGATTCAATATTATTGCATTTTCATTTGTATAGCTCAGCCAAATTACAATCAATTTCGATTTCAAATCATTTTCAACTAACTTCTGATTAATTTCAAAACGACTTCAAAACCATTTTCCATTAATCTTTTAAGTATTCAAATCATTTTCACAATAAATCAGATGAGAGAGAGATAGAGAGAGAGAGAGAGAGAGAGAGAGAGAGAGTCGAGCCTTCGATTCACTCTCTCGAATACTAGGATACGAGGAGCCTTCCTTGGCAATTTGAGTACTCGTCATCCGCTTAAAATACTTTAATCATATTGAACCCTTGCAGCGCTTCGAACATAAATTCAAACATCGATCAACATCGAATATTTTCTCCAAATTAAATTAAGACACCTAATCATATTTAAATACTATTTCATTAAAGATGAAAAGAGAGCTGGACTGGGGCCTTCGGGTCCTCTCCTCAATTGTTTAGGTACAAGGAGCCTTCCTTACACTCGAACAATTGTCTTCTCTAAAAGACTTATAATCCAAATCACATCAAACCATTTTCCTAACAAATCAAATCAAACCTAATTTTCTCAAATCAATTAAGGTTGAAAAAGAGAGAGAGTCGAGTCTTAGATTCACTCTCCCGAATACTTGGATATGAGGAGCCTTCCTTGGCGTCCGAGTGCTCGTCATCCGTTCAAAACAATTTAACTATATCAACCCCCTTTACAATAAAGGTTGAAAAGAGAGAGAGTTGAGCCTTCGATTCACTTTCGCGATTATTTGAATATGAGGAGTCTTTCTTGGCGTCCAAATGATCGTCATCCAAATAAAACATCAACGTATTAACTCAACTTCTCGTCCTCGTGCGATTAAAACCTTTTATTAAAAGAACGATGTTTAATCCCTTCTAATGTGCATACAAACTAAACGCTTAAGTCTCCCTCCGCGAGCATACAAGCTATGTTTAGCCTTTAGAATGCGATCTAAACGTCTGTTCGATAAAACAAACCAACCAACCGTAGTACCATGAACTACAGACGATCTGATTCTTCACTTTGTTCAAGTGAAGATACGTAGGCACAAGGGCCCCAATCCTTGGCGAGCACCCTAATAAAAACCATTTATTTCCCTTTAGCAAATGAATCCTTTTACCTTACCTTTTCATCTTAGAAGAAAATAAATATCCTTAGCTAACATTCCTCACGAATCGAATTAAGAGGTTCTCGTTGAGTACAACAGACGTGAACTTGGTTGTGGTGACCATGTTCTTTCCCTAAAGGTTTTATCGATATTTTCCTATTCCTTCATTGGAATGAATAAAGTTCGATGGCGACTCTGTTCGAACCATTTATTTTCGCGTCCATCACAAAGGTCGTATTTTTTCGAAGTGCGACAGTGTGCTCTGGGGGATGTAATATATCCCTCCTGATCGCGCCATATTATTGATGGTCAACGCTGAGGCATTATAAGGATTGTATAATGTTGTTGTGGCCATCACATTATCACTAAGGGTTGACATATTTGGTTGCAGGTAAGCCATTATAGATGTTGGCATACCATACGGGTAATCTCTGCCAGGCGGTGGCATCGAGAACCCAAACAACGGTCTCGCAAGCGCATGATTATTAAGAGAATTCCCTTACTGCAGTGGTGGTGTGGCCCCCTGGGGTGGCATTATTGCGATCAGCGCCGCTGATACCACTGGAGTGGTTGTTCTAATTGGTGTCGAGAGAATTGGCTCTTAAACCACCAACACAATGGTTGTTGCACTACATTTTGAGGGTTATTCTATGGATTAACGTTATCTATAGGAGGACGAGACATACTAGACAAAGTCATACCACTCTTAATTGCATACAAAATACCCAAAAAGGACTCTTAAAAAATAAAACGCTATTTTCAAAAGTAAAGGAAACAAAGAAATATATCAACGGATAGGAAACTTAACACATGTCCCACTGGGCGTGCCAATTTGTTTACTCTGAAAAATGGTAAACAACCGTTGGTCTCCAAATTAAGGGTTACTTGCAGGATCAGCCAGTGAATCCTAGGACATAGTTCCAAATAACCTGTTCATTGTTGATTTTCTTGTGTTTAAAGTAATTGTTTTCGACTTGGTCGAAATTTGATTTTAAGTAGAAAATATATATGAAAACTTCGACTACTTTAGCAATTTTTTAAAAGAAGTAATCAAGACTGGAAATGATGAATGAAAAGACTTGAAAGAAAGTGTAAGTAAACAACACGAATCAACTATAAAGTGAAAAACTAGAAACTTTGCATTTAAAGTAAAGTATGGTGATTCATTTGCTCTTACATTCTCTCAGTCATTCTCTCGTTTCTCTTAACGCTGATACTTTGAGTTTTCAGTGAGATTTTTGTAATACAATGAACACCTCTAATTCAACAAAATAAACTCATATATTCAAGTGTAAAATAACTTCTCCTAACGTTTATATCCTCAGAGTTCGCCACGTGAAGCTCTGCATGCAACCCATCTTCAAACTTTCTCCACGTGTCTCTTCAAAAGAAAACCTTCAGGAAGTTATTGTTATTTTAACATGATATTGGGCGCCCAAATAACCGCCTCTTCGACCAATCTGTCGTTGTCGTAACACCTGCATGGTCAAAGTACACTTGTGTCGAGATGTTTCTTGCAACATCCGAAAATTCTCTAAGTCCAGAATCTTGGTTGAACCAAAACTTCTTTTCTTTGCCCTTAATTGCTGGGGTATTCCCTTAGTTGAAAATCCCAACTTACACTATGTTATCATTGGAAATAGCTTTACTTGTTAAGTAACTTTCAAGTGATTATGGTTATAATCATATTGATTGATTTGTTTATCATTATCATCAATTGCTTTTCATATACACATATCCAAGCTTTTTTATAGCAGTTCAGTTTAGACGACTCAATCCGGGTCACTTTCGCTAGCCGTTAAATTTTCAAAACAATTTTTTAAAGTAAAATTTTAACTTGGGATCTATTCACGCCCCTCTAGATAAGTCGCCTTCGTCTAACACTAAAGTCTGGGAATCTTAAGAAGTTGTTCGTGTAAAAGTTTATGAAGAAGATTCAGATGATGAAGAAATGGCTTTCATAATCAAAAGATTCCAATAGCTAGAAAAGAATAACAAAAGATTATATGGCATAAGTAGTGGCTTCAGAGGATTAATCTTTAAATAAAAGAAAGATGGCCAAAAGAAATGTTTTAATTGCAAGAAGCGTGGTCAATTCATTGTTGATTGTCTAGAGCTGTAGAAGGAAAATGAAAAGGAAGATATCAGAAAGACAGGTTCATAAACAAAGTTAAGAAGAGTCTCATGGTGTCATACCCAAAATTTTCCCTATTTTTTTTTAAATTTCATCTGACATACGGCTCATTTCATCTGCATGATCATATGCCCTTATCATCTATCATTCATTCATAATTTCATGCATATCATTGATTCAAAGTATTTTCTATTTATGACAAATATTGGATTTTATTCCAAGTCAAATATGGGATCAAACCTCTTTGGATTTGTTTTACATTGACATGATTGTTTATCTCTTAAAACCCTAATTATAGGTGTTTGAGATCTAGGTTTGTAGAGATTGCACCATAATATCCAATTATACATAAACCCCAATTCTTGAGTTTTGGTGGACATGGATAGATTGGTATTGCATCAGGGTATTGACTTGATTTTGGATTATAATTGAATTCAACTGATCTTATTGGTTCATGCATTGATTCATGTCATTCAAAAATTCAAATTTAAAATGGGAGAGAAAAGTACTTTCTTGAGGATCAAGTCATATATTACATTCAATGATCATTTCCCTCATTACAATCATCAAATACATTACACAAGGAAGCCAAAATTATACATTACACAAAGAGGAGACTACATTTGACCTAAAGTTGAATGGTTGACTTTTTGGTCAAATAGTCTACCAAGGTCAAACTACCTAGACCTACTTCCCATTAATTTCCTCCGATTTCACAATCTCTAATACTACATTTTAACATGACAAGACAAACTTCATCACAATTTGAACAGTCAAAACCATAGCAGAGTTTTCAAACCAATTGCATCACTTACAACTAGCTGTAACAATTTGCACTCCACATTTCAAAAACACAACAATCCACAACAGCAAATACACTAATTTCTAATTAAATTTCAATTTGTTGCAACAGTTTCAACTTGCAGTAAACACTAACATCAAACTTAGATGACTAACTTCCATTAGAATCTTAACATTTACAAGCAAACCAATAAGGTCAATAATGCATTGAACAGTAAAATCATACAAAAACAAAATACCACATCTTGCTAGTCTATTTTATCATATCAGATGTCATTGCAATCACAAAAAGTAGGCCCCATGATGACAATTTCTAACCAATAGTGTGGTAATTCAATTGATATCCTTGAAACTTTTTATCTAATATTCTAATAGATATAATCAAGACATTTCAGAACCAACAGAAAAGAAAAAAAGTGACCTGCAGGAATCACCAGAGTCAGCATGCATCCACACTTAACTAATTTCATCAAGCTAAGATAACCAATATGACAATCATGAACTTAGCTTGCACTTCACAGATTAACATGACTTAGCAAATCTGCATTTCTAAATTGACTACATAGCATAACAAATCACGCAGCAGGTACGCATTGCAAAATTATGGAAATTTTCAAAATGTACATAGAAACTCATAGTTTTCCATAATAGATCATGACAGAAATTTAGCTCATGCACATTCAAATTAGAAATTTTTGACAGTCATAACAATCCAACATAACAGTCATAAAAGTTTTCAAACAGAATTCACAAACAACTAATTCTTTTTTAACTAACTTCACAATCATAACTAACTTACAGGTTGGCAAGTAACTGAATATATAACTAACTCTCAAGGAGAATTTCCCACTCTAACCTCCATTTGAATCCTATATATCTACCTCATCATCATCATTTCAAGGGCTCAACACGTTTTCCCACAAATCACTCTGAATCACAATTCCCCTCTAAAATTCATCTCCCTGATTCACTCTCTCTTTCCCTAAAACCCTCACCATTCACAATCTCAAAATCACTCCAAAAAATCTTTACCACCTAATTCAATTTCCCTGAATTTCTCTACTCACATACCACATCACAATTAAGTTAAAAAATTTCGTTCAATCACATTTCAATCAGAGTCTCCATTCCTATTCTGTGTAATCCATCAACAATAAGCATCCTACAGAAGATTTCCATAAAAATAGTTCGAAGAAGAATAGTAGGAGAAGTGGAAGAATAACGGAGAAGAGAAGAAACAAGGTACCTGTGAAATCGCCGTCGTCGAGCCACCGCGTCGGAGCTCCTCATCGGTACATGTTTTGGTGATCTTTCGCTTATTTATTGATGTCCATCGCTTCTGAATATATCCTTCATCTTGTTATCGTCCCAATTTAGTGTTCAGAATATTGTCTTGATCGGATTAGAACCTAGGGCACGCCGTAATTTGAGCTTCGATTGCGGATACATGGTTGAGATTTGTGAAAGTGGTTAGCGATTTCGAACAGAGATAGAGGGTTTGCGCGCTCGCCACTCCGTTTTGATGGAGGTAGGGCGATGGTCGTGTTCACCGGTTTTTAGTCGCGATTGCCAATCCATTCTGATGGATCAGGGACATTTGATTGTTGTGAAGGGTGATTGAAGCAAGCTTTGTGTTGTTGCTGATACTTTCCATAGGCGTGGTAACTCGTCTTGGGCTTTCCAAGCCTGTAGCCATAGGCATGGTAACCGTGCTAGGTGGTGTTTTTCGAAGAGTCCTTAGAAGAGGGTGGCATCGCATGACAACTATTTCCGATAGCCTCTGCGCCACTAAAAGGATTTTGCCTAGGTGTATACTCAATCTTTCCACATGCGGCATCACACGCGTTCCCATTAGCAGAAAAATAAAAACATATATCAATTAGGAAAAGCAGTATATATATTTGCCCTAATGTCTTAGACTTTTAAAAGCTATGAATCCTATGTTCCTGACAGAAAATGGCTCCTCGGCGGAGGCGTCACTCTGTGGTCCCTTCCCAGCTTAAAGGTTTTGACCTAAGATCCTAGTGAAGTAAAAAAAAAGTCCAATCTCAGTAAAATTCCCAAAGAAAAAAGAGAAGGGCCCCCCGGTGGGTGCCACCCTTCTTTGGAACCCCTTCTTAAGGTTTCTACCTAGAAGACGAGAAGAGAACAAGATCTCGAGTTTCCCCAGCAGAGTCGCCATTTTTTCTGTAGCGAGCGATTTTGGACGTGGTTGTGAAGCACTATCGCTTTGGTATCTACAGCTCGATTCATTTTTTATCCTATTGAAGCTGATGAAGGAAGGGAAATAGATGTCTCTAATTAACCCTGCTTGCAAACTGAGTTTAAACAGATGACTGTTGGTTTACAGATGCTGTTTGAGATTGTGGGTCTCTCTTAGGTTATTTTGTTAAAAAAGGGTGTTTAGGCTATCGGTTTAAGATGCTAGGACTGCTGTTTTTCGATTTGGTGTATGAAGGTACGGGATTTTGGGTTTTTTATTAGTGTGCTCGCTAAGATTTTTCTTGCAATCTTATGCCTACGTATTCCCGTTTACCGAAATAGGGAAATCAGAGCGATCGTAGTTCCTCCTATTCTATGGGAGGAATGGGTTGTTTTGGTGTCTTGTTCAAAGCCCAAGACGTGAAGCTAAAGGTGATTTGTATCTTGTTTAAAGCCCAAGTTGTGAAGCTGAAGGGTCTATTTGTATCTTGTTCGAAGCCCAAGATGTGAAGCTGAATTGGGTTGACTTTAGAGAGAATTTGTCATCTCTAAAGGGGTTTGTTGTCACAACTGTTAGGTGACTGGTTATAAAGGAGGATTACTTTAACTGGGGTATGTGAATCCAGCAATGCCATAATTTCCTTTATAGGGGATTTTAACCTGAAGGAGAAGACTTTAACTCAGTGTAGAGCAATGCCATATTTCCTTAGGAATTTCTCATGCTAAAAGAGGGACAGTGGCGTGGATGTAAATAATCCAGAGGCTTTCCGCTTACAGCAGTTAGATGAAGGAGTTGTTGATGTTTGTATACTGTGAACGAGGCACAACTTTGATGCTAAAAGGTTGATTGGCTCAACCAGGGTTTTCTTATACAAAGCCTAAGAGGAGGCTATTGGTCCAACAAGAGGGTGTTTTTATGTGTCTCGTACAAAGCCCGAGAGAGAGGCCAAAAGGGTTTGACTCAATGAGGGAGTCTTTTGTATCTCGTATGAAGCCCGAGATGGAGGCTACAGAAGTTTGACTCAACAAGAGAGTCTTTTGTATCTCGTACAAAATCCGAGATGGAGGCTACAGAAGTTTGACTCAACAAGAGAGTCTTTTGTATCTCGTACAAAGCCCGAGATGGAGGCTAAAATTTGTTTGGCTCAATAAGAACCTTTTTGTATCTCGTACAAAGCCTGAGATGGAGGCTAAAATTCTTAGCTCTGTTGGGGAGAATCATTATACAAAGCCCAAGAGGAGGATATTGTAACTGTTTCAGTTGAGTGACAGATCCAATATGTTGATTTAAAGAGAAAATCAGTTCTTATATGAGTAATGTTTGCACTCAGGGATTTGATTCGAGGATCAGGGTTATTTCCTATTCTTTAAGGAAATGGGAAATCCAAAGGGTATTGAGACTATCCAAGTCTACGAATTTTATCTTTTGTACTATGCTTTGAGAAACAGTAGTAGGGTCTAGACTCTTTGAAAGATTGTTCTATTAAGATGACTAATTTTTGTTCCTATACCTCTAGGAGGTCGTCGGGACAATTTGTACGAAGCCCAAGAGGAGACTGGAAACTTTTGAGAAGTCGAGGGACAATTTGTACTAAGCCCAAGAGGAGGCTATCATTCCCGGAGGAAGAAATCATTTATACGAAGCCTAAGAGGAGACTGTGAATACTTCTAAGAAGCCGACGGGTCCTTGTACAACACCCAAGAGGAGGCGGGGATGCTTTTAAGAAGCCTGCGGGTCCTTGTACATCGCCCAAGAGGAGGCAGATGCTTTTAACAAGCCTGTGGGTCCCCAAACCCCGAGAAATTCAAGACAGGCTATTCACAAGGAATAGATCAAGCCAGGAAAGTTCGAGAATTTGGAAGAAACTCAAGAGATGCAATTTATAGAGAAGAGATCATCTCTGGGGAGTAGAGTTTCTTGACAATTCCTAAGGAGGACAGCCAAAGAGAAGACTGTATATGGTGCTCCTATTGGGGATCTAGCTTGTCTATTTCTAAGAGCGATCGATACGGCTTTACTTAGTGCTTAGACGTAGTTGTCGGGGAAACTCTAAATATCTATACTATTATTACACAGTTGATATGAGTTTATGAAAGGAGACTTACAATGAGCAGACCCACAATACAGTTATATACATATGAAAGCAGTAAATGAAAGCGGGTAAACACTTACTCGGTTGTAGAGCTTCCATGCTGTATTGTTAGTTTGTTCAACAAAGAGAAGTTGAAAACAACAGTATATTTCAAAATCAATGGAGAAAGTGCTTTGAAAAGAAAGATTGGGGCTTACAGCTCAAGGAGAGGCCCAGTGTTTTGTCAGTGATCACACTGTTGTTTTCGTACAGAGGGACTTATACAAGTGACTGAGGCCAAAGAAAAGTTTTTTGTACAAAGGGATGTGTCTTGCACTCTCTCAAGAGGCCTAAAAAGTTTTAAAGAAAAGAAATGGGTCTTACTACTCGAGGGTAGGCCCAGATGATTTTTGTTTTGAAATGGCGATCGCGCCGAGGTTTTGAAAACGCCGTGGGTCTTATACAATGACTGAGGCCTAAAGATAATATGGTTTTCAAAAGGGGTTGGGTCTTACACTCTAATAGAGGCCCAAAAGTTTTGAATGGGTCTTATAGCTCGAGGAGCGACCCAATTGATTTTGTTAAAAAGGCGACGATCGCGCCGTTTATTTGAAAATGTACAGAGGGACTTATACAACGAATGAGGCCCAAAAAGTTTTCCTGTACAAAGGGGGTTGGGTCTTACACTCTATTAGAGACCCAAAAGTTTGAAAATGATTTGTGAAGGTTGAATTAATCAAAAACCCTAATTTGTTTTTCAAAATGTATTTTAATTGAATAAAAAATTCAATTAAATTGATCAAAAATCGTTTAACATGTGGAAAACAAATTGTGATCTTGGATTAATGTTTCAAAAATCATGTTTTGACCTACAAAATGATTAGAAACCATTAAAATTTGCAAAATCAAGAAGGAAAATATATTCAAAATGTCAAAAACAATTAAAATATTAATTCTTTGCAAAAATGTCAATTATATGAAATAAATAATATTTTTGGGATTTTTTGGGGAAATAAAATATTTTAACATTTTTGTGAATTATTAAAAAAAGAATCAACTCAAAATCATTAAAACTCAGAGAGAAATTAATTTTTGAATCACTTAAATAAAATCACAAAATTCAAATATTTGAATTTTCAAAAAATGGCGCCAAGAACACCCAAGAGCACGCGCGTGTTCTGGGTTTTGCCCAGATTTGCATTTTCTCTCCAATCTCACTGAATACTTGATGGAATCATGCAAACCACATACCAATCTGCTCGTTTCAACCTCACGATCATGTCTATGGTCTTTAATTTCATTTATTTTTAACATGGAATAAGAAATCAAGACAAAGCCTCAAGAACCCTAAAATTTGCATGAAGGATGAGAATTTTGATACACGATTCAAACAAAGCAATTAATTAAGGGGAAACATTCCATGCATGATTATGAACATTTGGCAAAAGTATTGTGCGAGGAAATATGCATAGATTAAGAGATGACCAAGTTTAGGCTTACCTCTAGGTCGTGACAGCAAGTGCAATGTGATTTTTGAGTTGGAGGTGTTACAGATGAGTTGTGATGATCTGAACAGCTTCCCTACACCCTATGGAGTGTGTTTGAATGCTTGGACTTGATTGGAAATGGCTGGATCACTTCATGGCATCTCAGCTGCAACTTGGTTGAAACCTTGAGCAACTGACTGGTGATTATGAGAAATCAGTGTTCCAGATGTTGTTTAAGTGTTTGGATCACTTCTATATGATGTTTATGAGGTGTGTGTGTGTGATTAGTTTGATTGGAAAAGCTCTCAAACTCAAAACCCGATAGTGACTTGCCTTAGAAGGTAAAATTGGAGTGAAAGAAGAGATTTTGAGGAAAGCATTTGTTTGATGGCTTTGGTGTACTCAAACTGATCACAATTGAGCTCTATTTATAGTAGAGCAAGTTTGTTTTGGGATCAATAGTGAATGGCAACTGCTGAGTAGGTTTGGCCAATGTTGGCAAATGAAAATCCAAGTCTCCTCTAGCCATTGACTGGAGGTTAGGGCACAGGCTGCTGGTTCCCTTGGTCTTGGATAAGTCTTGATTGAATTCAGTTGCAAATAACTCAGTCCATGCCACCTTGGTACTTCCATTGAATGCTCCATTCCAAAATTGGAGTCTTGTCCCTCTTTTAGGGATTTCTATGTCTAGCATGCTATTTTTTGTTCCAAGGACTTTGGAGGCTTAGCTCGGTGATTTTCCCCTTTAGATTTGATCCTCAGATGTGTCCAAAGTGATGACAAGGCTTGGAATTGGCTGATTTTGGCAAATCGACCAAAAATGCAAAATTCTGCCTTGCCTTGGCAGTTTTCAGCAAGGCATTTTGCCACTACCATATCTCTTAGCTCAAATTGAATTTGGTGATGTTCTTGGCCATTTTGGAAAGCCCTCATATGATACAACAACTGTTTGATCATATTTGGTTTTGATGCCTTTTGGGTCCAAGTGAAAAATGTCCCTACATTTGGAAAAAAGTAAGGCAGATTCTGACTTTTTCACTTTTTGTGATTTTGATCATTCCATAACTCAAATTCCCTAATGAATTGGAATGAGTTCTAGTTGAAGTTTTTGTAGAGGGTCATGAGGGCTACAAATCAAGCTTTGGATGGGGAAAAATGGCTTTGTGGTTTAGGAGTTATGACCCTCCAAAGTTGGTACCCTTGCCACTTTATTTCATAACTTAGAAAATTTTCTAAGTTTTTATGGTTACCCCTTTTACAAGTTATCCCACTTTCTTTGATTTTTCTTGATGAATGATGATTCAAATTATACATTAACATCATTTTAGGGTTAAAAAACCATTTTTATGAAAAATCTCAAAAAGTCAAAGTTGACTTTTGTGCACAGTTGACTTTTTATCCGATGAATTCCAAACTGTGCGATCCTCTATGAAATCAAGTCCTTGACCTAAATCAAACTTGATGGATTGACTTCATAGGTATTATAGGGTGTATTGAATCATGTCTTAAGGCTTGGGAGCATGTCTTGGTCAAAAGTCAAAGTTACAGTTGACTTTTCCCGCGAAACCCTAACTGTGGTTCAGATGAAATTGAGACTTGTTGCTCAAGCTTCTTGGATCAATCCATTGTCACAAATGGATCAATGTAGTGTTTTAGAGACCCTCAAATCCTCTCTTGAGGTCTTGGCTCATGTTTTGTCCCAAAAGTCAACTTAGGGGTGAATTAGATCAAGAAACCCTAATTCCTGATTTTTTATGAATGCATCCCCTGAGGTTAAATTGACTTGATGCCTGGGTTTATGATGTCCCTTGGGGCATCATAGGTTATGCTTTGAAGCATTGGCTCATGCCCATAGGAAAATTTCCATCTGGAGGCCCTGGTCAACCAAAACCCTAATTTGGTCACACTGGCGATCTTGAGGCTTAATCCACCGAGAAGGGAGCAGCCTTGTGCTTAATCCTTGAAGTGGGAGTCCTTTTGATCCCTTGGATGTTTGAGAGGCTAGACAAGTTGAAGATCATGTCATTCCTTGATTGACCCTTTGTCTAAAGCTCTGAGAGGGTTTGAAACCCTAATTCTTATTATAGTAAATGCTCAACAATCCTTGAGGAACTTGATGAGGCATAAAGGTACATCCATATTGTGATGATGATTTGCGCAATGATGAGGAATCTTAGTGGTCAAATTTTGGGGTATGACAATAGGCTCAAGGGATTTTCGAACAAGGGATGATATATTCAGGGTTGGATTTTTGGCTAACTGGATAAAAAATAAATCAAACAAAAACAACTTGGCTTTATCATATTAATGTGCACAAGTAAACAAAAAGTTTTAATAAGAGTCAATTCAAGTTCTAACATACATGAGTGAAACATACAAGAAAGAATAATATGGGTTTTTGTATGATATTCATTCAAAGGCTCAAATCTCACAAAGGTTAATAATCTGCCACAAATGATGCATAATTTAGATAAAAAATAACGAATCTACACTTTTTTTTTGGATTTTTTTAAAAATATGAAAATAGAAAATAATTCAAATAAAATATAAAAAAGAGGAATTTGAGATTTTTAGGGTCAAACTCAATTAAAAGTTTCGTTTAAGAGATTACTATTTGTTGAATTATTTCTGAATTTATGGAAAAAATTCAGAGCAATTCGAAATAGTAGCTTACATACCACTAACTACAACCCTGAAAATCAACAAACAAAAACAAAAAACAAAAACATAAAAATTGCTAACAATGTAACACCTTTCTAATCCCCGCGGAAAACATATAATAAATCAGAGTAAATAATCATGTCATTCTCATAAGGGTGTCACACATTTTCATAAAACATCATACAACACCTGTCATGCTCATTAACACTTTAATAATTTCATGCTTTTCAAAAATTTCACTTAGCATGTAGTAGCGGATTCAAATTAATCAAAATTGACATAAAGAGAGTTTCAAACTCATCACATTAATAAACAATTCTTAGGCATAAAAGCCAAACTTCATACAAATCAAATAAACATAAAGCATAAGTAGAGTACTTGGTGTATCTCTAAAACATAAACCAAACGATCCCAGTATTACATGATCAGAGCATGACTCGACCCAACATAAATACAGACACTAAACAGCTGCACCAGCGGCTACCTCGCGCTACGAGCAAATCTACTCCTCGAAACCTGAGTGATATCGTATAAAACATCATTCCAACAGAAGGGTGAGAATTCACATCAATATTGAAATTATAAGGTAATGATTAATGTAAAGCATATGAACATAAATACAATTAATCTCACACTTCAATATTCATCAACAAGTATCACTCAAGTAATCACACAATTCACAATTTTCTAATTTAACAAGTCACATACACACTCATACTTCCACATAACAATTATATATATGCAATGCGACTCGATGCAAACTCAATGCAACTCATGCCATGTGGTACCAACACTTGTTATTATTTTTCGGTTTTTACATTAAACCGGGTCCGTTCTCTAGACCAATAACACACAAAGCCTGTTCTCTAAGCTTTCAAACCCCTCTCTAGGTTTGGGACAAGTCACTAGCTCCCACGGAACTAGCAAGCATTGTCTCTTGACACAAATGATGCGTATGCAATCAACACTCATATGCAATTAAGATCATTCTCTAATCTTGATATCATGCATATCTCAAATAATTCATCACACTTGAATTACCACACAATTGCACACACAAACATATTTTCATAATCAAAGTATTCATACTTTAAACATCGTCACCACCATAAGCAAATAATACACAAGGATTGGCTCGATCCAATCACAACTCACAAAACACAAATTACCGATTAAATATAGAATAATTAATCTGTCCCCAATAATTGAATCAATATTCAATAAATAGTCAATATTCAATAAAAATCCAATACTTTAATAATTAGTCAATATTTAATAAATAATTTAATATTCAATTAAATAATCCAATATTCACTAGTTAATTCAATTATTCAATAATTAATAATCTAATTTACTAACCATCTATTTTTAAATGAATAACTATTATTGAAATAACTATTAGTACAATGGAATGTTCCTTGAAGGAACCCATGCATAGATTTAATATAATTAGTAACTACACTTTCCAAGTGGCCTTGAATTAATAGAATTAAAAAAAAAAATAGTGTGAAGTCTACTTTCCCAAATTAGGCGCAGGATTTTGATATGTTGAGTGGAAATGAATTAATGCTCTTGTAGTAATTGAGTATCATATAGAGATACACACACATGTATATATATATATATATATATATATGGTTAATATCCATTTTGCCTCCGGCCATATAGGCGATTTTTGAAAAATCTCCTGTAAAAAAAAATTGCAAAAAAAACTCTAACATTTGAAGATTCTCTCAATTTTAACCTTTATCACATCCAGTCACCAAAAACTTGCCATTTTGACCCCTGCCATTTTGACAGCGTTTTTATTTTAATCCCTGCCATTTTGACAGCGTTTTTATTTTGACCTCTGCCACATCAGCTTTTTTGGTGACTGGATGTGATAAAGGTTAAAATTGAGAGAAACTTCAAATGTTATGATTTTTTTTGCAAGTTTTTTTTTACAGAGTGATTTTTTAAAAATCGCCTATATGGCAGGGGCCAAAATGACTATATATATATATATATATATATATATATATATATATATATATATATTATCCAGCAAATGAACTAGATAGTTCACTCTCCCTAATTATTGCAGCAGTGTGGGTGTTCAAAGAGGGTATAAAAAAGTGGCTTTATGTGTTGTGTGATTGTTATTATTATAATTCTATTAGTAATACAATATGGGATGGGGTAATATACATATGTCTATATAACTAGCGCAGGGACCAATATATAATGGTTCTAATTTCTAATTAGATTTGATTCTAATTTACACATATATTGCGAACTAGTGATAATACTAAACCACCATCATGGAATAACAAGACAGAATATTAGAAAGGCATGATGTGAATAGTACATGTAGTGATTAATTAAGTAGTTGAGTTATTGAGAAGTTATATCACAACATTGTTTTACTAATTACATAATAATTAATTAAAATATGAATTATCTTCTTAAAAATTTAATTATGTTCCTTGAAGGAATGTTCCATTATGTACACACTACATAATGTGAGTAGCCACTAAATAACATTCCATTGTACTAATCCCAGCGCTTTACTTCAAGGAACATGGGTTCCTGCGCTACCACATTCTTAAGGACAGGGTGGGCCACATGAGAGAAGGATATATATATATATATATAACTCCATGAAATCATTCTCGCGCCTGAACATAAAGAAAAGTTTCCATTTTTATTACGGAGGATTCCTATCGCTACAGAAATGGAGAGAGGAAAATTCACAAATCAATTATTTCAATAGGTATCCCAAATATTAAATGGGCCTCTTAACTATCACTAAAAATTAATTTCTAAACATCAAAAATTTATAATTTCAGAAATATTCATTAACCTAATTAATTTCAATTTTATAGAAAAGTTTTTGGAATTTTTCACTAACTCTATGTTTATCCAATAATCAACATCTAATAACCACAATAATGAGTAAAAAATCACTCTTACCTTAAATTTCTGTATAAATTTATTCTTGTGTTTAGGGTTCCTCTCTTCTCCTACTTTTTCTCTTTTCCCTTCTCCTCTTTTACTCTTTCTCTTTTATTTTTCTGGTTTTTCAAATCTTACTAACTTTTCATACTAACTCTCCTTCTAAAACCCTACTAGTCATCAAGTGGGCTTAACTCAACTATTATTTTTACGGTTAACACCCCACTCTAAGCCCATTTAATTTCTAATACCTATAAAATCATATTAAATAATTTAAATAGTTCACTAAATACAAATAATCCAATTAAAATAAATAATTAGATAAATTCAACAATTTAATCTATTTTCAAATAATAAATTAAATCACACATTTCGATTTAATCAATTAATTCACATAATTTAAATAAATCAAATAATTATATAAACTCAATAAATTATATAAATCAAACAATTCATATAATTCACTAAATCAAGTAATCCAGTTAAAATAAATAATTCAAATAAATTAATTAAGTCACATAAATAAATATTTAATAAAATCACTCAATAATTAATATAAATAATTAATTACTAAAAATCGGGGTGTTACAAACAAGACTCTAAACTAGGATTATAAAATTGGATAAAATCAATAGAGAGTCCCTGGCAATGGTGCCCAATTTGATCCGTTGTTGCACACGGGTCAAAAACGAGTAACTAAAAATTGTAGTTAGGGAAGCGACACTCGAATGTCGTATCACAAGGACTCTTGTGTTGAATTTTACCAACTGAAAACAATGGGGGTTTTAAGGTTTAGGTTTCGAATAATATAATAGTAAAAAGGATTTTATTACGAATAAGCTAAAACGAGAATTCCTACTGATTTGGGTTCCGACTTATCTCTGGTTATTGTAACACTAATCCCTTAAGCGGCATCGATTCTATTCGATTATGAAATCAATTAGACAAACGCTATCAATATCATGTGAATTATGGGCCGAGGCTGCCCAACAGTCGAGCAGGCCCAACCCATATAGCATGGGGAGGCCCAATAAGACCCTTCTGCGGGGCACTTGACTGCCACGAGCAAACCACCGTTTCCCCCGGGCACTTTACAGTGTCGGGCACTTGGATCCACAAGGCAGGAGTACCTCGCACCCCGGCAGAGAGGTACCTCCCCGACATATCAGCTTCTCCCCGCGAGAATGCCACATATCACTCCTCGACAGACATGGTTCCTCCCTGCGAGGCCATGTCCGTCGTACGGCTTGATTGGTCCTCGACACTGAAGGCTCCTCCCCCGGGAGGAGTGTCTAACGGTCCATACCACGTGGACACGTTCCAAGTAACCACTCCACTCCCGAAGGATTCGGTCTGCCTTAGTCCCGGAAATCTAGGAGCGGTTACCCCAGGGCGAAGACCACGTGCTAGTCTTCACTACGCCACGTAAGCCCTGACAGTTACTTGGATTGGGCCTGACAATCCAGCCCAATGCAAGTAACCGTTGGCCCCGCGCTGGGGGTTCTCTATAAATACCCTCTCACTTGAGAGGGTCAGGTTAAGTTCACTTTTCTTACTCACCTATGTACTTGCTTTTCTCTGACAACCACCTTACTTGAGCGTCGGAGTGCCTTGCAGGTACACCCCCCCGCCGTCCTTCAACCTCACCGGAGCCGGAGTTCAACAGACGTCGTTGGCCACCAGTAACTGTCTGATCTAGGTACGATCAGTGGCGCCGTCTGTGGGAAATTCATAAGCTTCCCCGTTTTTCTCCTCGATAAACCAAAGCTTCCTCTATTCATCACCAACATGGCCAATCCGACCGTCAGCCAGGCTCTGGACACCGTGCTCGCACAACTGGAAAACAGGAGCCACCGTGAGGACGCCATCATCCTCCACGGCGGCGAAGGCGACATAAGGGACGGACATACCGCCTCCCCGGACTCCCAGGATGCGACCCACAACATCGTTCGCGCGGACGACCAGCAAACCACTCTCTAGCCAGTTGCTCCGCCGCCCAACGCGGACCCGAGCACCGTAGCCCTGTTTGTATTGATCAACCAGAAAAATCAGCTGATCGCACAGCAGAACACCAGAATTGAAGCCTTGGAACAGGGACGGGCACGAAGATCTTCCCCGCGAAGACATCGTCGTCCCCAGTCACCTCGCCGCTCTCCTTCCCCGCGAAGGACCCCTTCCGAAGATTCTCGGACCCCGTCGCCCGTACGCCAGGGTCGTCGACCGCGTCTCGAGCGCCCCCAGCCGACGATCACCCAGAAACGCCCTCGTTCCCCACCTCGGAAGGAACCCAGGGCCTTCACCATCTCCAAGAAGTCCAAGCAGACCGAAGAGAGACCAAAGAACCGTTCGAGGAACTCCCCTCCACGGCACCATTGATCACCTTCGAGATCCCCGGCTGGTAGCGACGACGAGGACCAAATGACCCCTTTGTAGTGGGAAATCATGGACGCCCCAATCCCTGCAGGCATGGAGAGACCCCCACCATTGGGGACCTATGACGGGCTGACCGACCCTGACGATCACGTGGAGAATTTCGAAGCGATGCTCGACTTTCGAAACGTCAGGGGAGCCATCAGGTGTAGGCTGTTCCCCACCACCTTGCGGAAGGGAGCCATGGCGTGGTATAAGGGTATGAAACCTGGTTCGATCACGTCATGGAAGCAACTGAAGCAACGCTTCACCAAACACTTCACCGCGTCTCATCGACACCCGAAGACGGAGGCTGCCCTAGAAAAGATCTTCCAAGGAAGGAACGAATCTCTCCGAAACTACATCGAGAGGTTCAACAAGGAAGCCGTCGAGGTCCATACGACCGACGACATGAAGAAATACTTAATTATCCATGGACTACACGCGGGGTCGGACTTTGCCAAATCCATAGGCCTCCAAAGACCCCGGCGTCTCGAGGACCTTCTCGCTCGAGCCCAGAAGTACATCGAACTCGAAGAGACGGAAGCAGCCCAGATCGCTCTTGAGACGAGACGTAGGGAAGGCCCCCGCGGCCACAAAGATGAAGACTTTTCTCCCCGACGGGGAGGGGAAAAGAAGAAAGAGAACCGCAACCGAGATCCTCGGGAACAACGCGGGCCAGCTGGCCGATTCACGGAATACACCCCGCTCAACACCTCCCGGTCTCGGATCCTCTCGGACTGCCAGAATTCTGAGTTTGTGAAGGGAGGGGTTCGCTTCCCGAAGCCCGCTGCTCCCAAATCAAACGTTGACAAGTCTAAGTACTGCAGGTTCCACCGAAGCCACGGGCACGTGACCGAAGATTGCATCCATCTCAAGGACGCCATTGAGATTCTCATCAAAGAGGGACACTTGAAGAAATATGCCCAAAAGAATGACCCTCCTCGTCCCAGCTCAAAGGAAGCACAGAACGTCGGTGTAGTGAGCGATTTTGGACGCGGTTCTTAAGCACAGGTCGCTCTCTGCAGTTGAGTTTACTACAGGTCGATTCATTTTTTATCCTATTGTAAGCTGACTAAGGAAGGGAAATAGATGTCTCCAATTAACCCTGCTTGCATACTGAGTTTAAACAGCGGTCTGTTAAGTTACGAATGCTACAATGTGGGGGGGCTTTGTACTGGTTATTTGTATTTTCGCCAATACGGGTTTCTTTATCTAGGCAAAGGGTTTCTGACAAGGAATAAGGATTAGGATGTTAGGACGAATGTTTTTGAATTACTGCTTTTGATATGGGATTTGGGTTTTTGTGGATTGTGCTCGCTAAGATCTTTTCTTTCGATCTTATGCCTACGTATTCCCGTTTACCGAAACAGGGAAATCAGAGCGTTCGTAGTTCCTCCTATTCTATGGGAGGAAATTGGTTTTTTGGTGTCTTGTTCAAGGCCCAAGACGTGAAGCGTAAGGTTGTTTGTATCTTGTTCAAAGCCCAAGATGTGAAGCTGAAAGGTCTCGACTTTAGAGAGAGTTTGTCATCTCTAAAGAGGGGAGAAAGAGAATTACTTTAATTAGGATACGCGGATCCTAGCAATGCCATAATTTCCGAAGAAAGGGTTTTAACCTGAAGGGGAAGACTTTAACTCTGTGTAGAGAGCAACGCCATCTTTCCTTAGGAATTCCTCATGCTAAAAGAAGGACAGTGGCATGGATGTAAATGATCCAGAGGCTTGCCGCTTACAGCGATTAGATGAAAGGGAAGGAGTTATTGATGCTTGTGTACTGTGAATGATGCACAGGTTTGATGCTAAAAGGTTAATTAGATTAACCAGTGGTTTTCTTATATAAAGCCTAAGAGGAGGCTAATTTTCGCTAGGGAAAATCATTATACAAAGCCTAAGAGGAGGCTAATTTGTGTCTCGTATAAAGCCCGAGAGAGAGGCTAAAAGGGTTGATTCAACAAGAGAATCTTTTATACTCAACAAGAGAGTGTTTTTGTATCTCGTATGAAGCCCGAGATGGAGGCGAAAAGGGTGATTGGCTCAACGAGGGAGTTTTTTTTTTATGTGTCTCATACAAAGCCTGAGAGAGAGGCTAAAAGTTATTTTGACTTGACGAGGAAGTCTTTTTGTATCTCGTATAAAGCCCGAGATGAAGGCTGTTTGTTTGTTCGGCTCAATAAGAGCCTTTTTGTATCTCGTATAAAGACCGAGATGGAGGCGAAAGGTTTGCTCCGCTGGGGAGAATCATTTGTACAAAGCCCAAGAGGAGGCTATCTGCTGGTGACTGCTTTTAGTTAAGTGACAGATCCAGTATACTGATCTTAACAGAGAAAATCAGTTCTTATATGAGCAACACTGTACTCATGGGTTTGATCCAAGGATCGGGGTTATTCCCTGTCTTTAAGGAAAGGGGAAATCCAAAGGGTATTGAGACTGTCCGAGTCTACGGGTTTCCTTCCTATCTAATGAAAGGGTCACTTGAGAATGTCTTTGAGACTCAAGGAAAATAGACTGTCCAGGTCTAGAGTTTTATCTTTTGGTGCTATGCTTTGAGAAACAGTAGTAGACTCTGGAAAGGAAGGCTCTATGTAGATTACTAAGTTCTGTTCCTATACCTCTAGGAGGTCGTCGGGACAATTTGTACGAAGCCCAAGAGGAGGCTGGAAGCTTTTTAAGAAGCCGATCGGTCCTTGTACGAAGCCCAAGAGAAGGCTATCATTCCCGGAGGAAGATATCATTATATGAAGCCTAAGATGAGGCTGTGAATACTTCTAAGAAGCCGACGGGTCCTTGTACAATGCCCAAGAGGAGGCCGATGCTTTTAAGAAGCCCGTGGGTCCATCATCTCCTTTCCATTCGGAGAGATGACTCTTTCAAAGATAAAAACCACTGGTAAACGTGCGAGGTCTACTATTCAGCGACTTTTAAATTTTAAAGAGGGTCCCTTAGTTAAGGTCCAAGATTATGACCGTAGTGGGTTCCCAAACCCCGAGACATTCAAGGGAAGCTATTCACAAGGAATAGATCGAGTCAGGAACGTTCGAGAATTTGGAAGAAACTCAAAGATGCCATTCACGGAGAATACATTCATCTTGGGGAGTAGAGTTTCTTGATGTTTCCTAAGGAGGACAGCCGAAGAGAAGACTGTATCTGGTGCTCCTATTGGGGATCTAGGTGTCTATTTCTACGAATAAACGGAACGGCTTCACCTAGTTCTAGACGTAGTTTCCGGGGAAACTCAAAATATCTATACTATTATTACACAGTTGATATGAGTTTATGAAAGGAGACTTACAGTGAGCAGGCCCACAATACAGTTTATATATATATGAAAGCAGTAAATGAAAGTGATAACCACTTACTCGGTTGTAGAGCTTCCATGCTGTTTGGTTAGTTGTTCAACAAAGAAAGATTGAAAACAACAGTATATTCAAAATAAAAGGAGAAAGTGCTTTGAAAAAGAAAGATTTGGGGCTTACAGCTCAAAGAGAGGCCCAGGGTTTTACCAGTGATTGCACTGTTGAATTTGTACAGAGGGACTTATACAAGTGACTGTGGCCCAAAAAGGTTTTCTGTACAAAGGGATGGGTCTTACACTCTCTCAAGAGGCCCAAAAAGTTTTAAAGAAAAAGAGTGGGGCTTATAACACGAGGGTAGGCCCAGTTGACTTTTCGTTTAAAATGGCGATCGCGCCGAGGTTTTCTTTTAACGCAGAGGGACTTATACAATAAGTGAGGCCCAAAATGTTTTGGTTAAAAGGGGGTTGGGTCTTACACTCTAATAGAGGCCCAAAGAGTTTTGAATGGGTCTTATGGCTCAAGGAGTGGCCCAGATGATTTTTGAAAAGGCGACGATCGCGCCGTTTGTTTTTTGACGGTATCGGGACTTATACAATAAGTGAGGCCCAAAAATAATTTGGTCAAAAAAAGGATTGGGTCTTACACTCTATTAGAGGCCCAGAGTGTTTTGAAAATGATTTATGAGGGTTGAATTAATCCAAAACCCTAATTTATTTCCAAAAAATGTATTTAATTGAATAAAAATTCAATTAAATTGATCAAAAATTGTTTAACACATGGGAAACAAATTGTGATCTTGGATTAATGCTTCAAAAATTAAGTATTGACCTACAAAATAAATAGAAAGCATTAAAAGTTGCAAAATCATTGTGGAAATAATATTTCAAATGTTAAAAACAATTAAAATATTAATTCTTTGCAAAAATATCAATTATATGAAATAAATAATATTTTTGGGATTTTTTGGTAAAATAAAATATTTTAACATTTTTGTGAATTATTGAAAAAAGAATCAACTCAAAATCATTAAAACTCAGAGAGAAATTAATTTTTGAATCAATTAAACAAAAATCACAAAATTCAAATATTCAAATTTGGAAATATGGCGCCAAGAACAGCTGAAGAACACGCGCGTGTTCTGGGATTCTCAGATTTGCATTTTCTATCCAATCTCCATGAATACGTAATTATACCATGCAATCCACATATCATTGTGCTCGTCTCAACCTCACGATCATGTCTATGTACATTAATTTCATTTAAATTAAACATACAACAAAAAATCATGAAGAAACCTCAAGAACCCTAATTTATGCATGAAGGCTAGGATTTTTGATACACGATTCAAAGAATGCAATTAATTGAGGGAAAACATTCCATGCATGATTATGAACATATGGCCAAATTATTGTGCGAGGAAATATGCATAGATTGAGAGATGACCAAGTATGTGCTTACCTCCAAGTCGTGACAGCAAGAGCAAATCAAATTTTGGGTTAGAGGTGTTACAGATGAGTTGTGATGATCTGAACAGCTTCCCTACACCATATGGAGTGTGTTTGAATGCTTGGACATGATTGCAATTGGCTGGATCACTCTGTGGTACCTCAGCTGCAACTTGGTTAAAACCTTGAGCAACCAGCTGGTGATTTTGTGAAATCAGTGTTCCAGATGTTGTTTGAGTGTTTGGATCACTTCTATATGATGTATGTGAGGTGTGTGAGTGATTGGTTTGATTGGAATTACTCTCAAACTCAAAACCCGATAGTGACTTGCCTTTGAAGGCAAAATTGGAGTGAAAGAAGAGATTTTGAGGAAAGCATCTGTTTGATGGATTTGGTGTACTCAAACTGAACACAAATGAGCTCTATTTATAGTAGAGCAAGTTTGTTTTGGCTGCAATAGTGAATGGCAACTGCAGCAGGTGTTTCCTCAATGTTGGCCAATGGAAATGCAAGTCTTCTCTAGCCATTGACTAGAGGTTAGGGCACAGGACTGTGGTTCCCTTGGTCTTGGATAAGCCTTGACTGATTTCAGATGAGAATGGCTCAGTCCATGCCACCTTGATGGTTCCATTGAATGCTTAAATCCAAATTTGGAGTCTTGTCCCTATTTTGGCAACTCTAGGTTCAACATGCTATTTCTTGTTCCATGGACTTTGGAGGCTTGGCTCAGTGATTGTCCCCTTTGGATTCAATCCTCAGAGGTGTCCAAGTGGATAGGAACTATTGAAATTGGCTGATTTTGGCAAATCGACCCAAAATGCAAATTCTGCCTTGCTTTGACAGATTTCAGCAAGGCAACTTGCCAATGTTGTATCTCATGATGTAGGTTGAATTTGGCAATGTTCTTAGCCACTTTGGAAAGCCCTTACTTGATACAACAACTGTTTGAACAAGTTTGGTTTTGATCTCTTTTGATTCCAAGTGAAAAATCCCTCTACATTTGGCAAAAAGTGAAGGCAAATTCTGACTTAGTGAAAATTTCACTAAGTGTTGGAAAAAGTGACATTTTCACTTTTCAGCCACTTTGATCACTCCATAACTCAAAATCCTTAATGAATTGGAATGACTTGTAGTTGAAGCTTTTGTAGATGATAATGAGGTCTACAAATCAAGCTTTGGATGGAAAAAATTGGCCTTGTGGTTTAGGAGTTATGGTCCTCCAAAGTTGGTACCCTAGCCACTTTAATTTTAACTTAGAAAAATTTCTAAGTTTTTATGGTTACCCCTTTTACAAGTTATCTCACTTTTTTTTATTTTTCTTGATGAATGATGATTCAAATCATACATTAACATTATTTTAGGGTAAAAAAACCATTTTGGTGAAAAATCTCAAAAAGTCAAAGTTGACTTTTTGTGCACAGTTGACTTTTTATCAGATGAATTCCAAACTGTGCAATTCTTCAGGAAATCATGTCCTTGACCTAAATCAAACTTGATGGACATGTTCCATGGGTGTCATAGGGTATATTCATTCATGTATTAGGGCTTGGGAGCATGTCCAGGTCAAAAGTCAAAGTTACAGTTGACTTTTCTCGCGAAACCCTAATTGTGGTGCAGATGAAGCTGAGACTTGTTACTCAAGTATCTTGGATCAATCCATTGTTCCAAATGGATCAATATAGTATATCAAAGACCCTCAAATCATGTCTTGAGGTCTTGGCTCATGGTTTGTCCCAAATGTCAACTTAGGGGTGAATTAGGTCAAGAAACCCTAATTCCTGATTTTTAATGTATGCATCCCCTGAGGCAAAATTGGCTTGATGATTGGGTTCATGAGGTCCCATGAAGTATATTAGGTTATGTTTTGGATCATTGACTTGTGTCCAGATGAAATTTCCCACCTGGAGGCCCTGGGCGATCAAAACCCTAATTTGGTGATACAGTCGATCTAGAGGCTTGATCCACCTAGAAGGGAGCAGCTTTGTGCTTAATCCTTGAAGTGGGAGTCCTTTTTGATCCATTGTGGATGCTTGAGAGGTTAGATAAGTTGAAGATCAAGTCACTCCTTGATTGATCCTTTGTCTAAAGCTCAGAGAGGGCTTGAAACTCTAGTTCTGATTGTCGTAAATGCTCAACAATTCCTCGAGGAGATTGATGAGGCATGATGGTTCATCCATATTGTGATGATGATTTGCACAATGATGGGAAATCTTAGTGGTCAAAATTTGGGGTATTACAGTCGGGGAGGCGACACCTCCTCCCGTCGACAGTCAGCTTCAGGTCGCCCTCAGCGTCACCCGACCTGAGGACTTCTTCGTCCCCCCAATCATCGAGGGCGAAGAGGCGATCCGCAACATGTGGGCGACCTTCCCCGACGAGGACCCCGTCACTGCCCGCAGTACATGGGAAGGCTTCCCCAAAGCAATGGTCATCTCCGGAGGCGATCCCGGGAAAGTGTCGGTTGGATCGATCAAACGAAAGTTTGACGAACTGGAATCCGCGACATCAGCGAAAGCGACCACCCTCGAGAAAGTGCGGGGAGACTCCAATCCCATCACCTTCTACCTCGAGGAACTCCCCGGGGGAGCACCAAACACCACTATTCCCCTCCTGGTCAGGGCACAAATGGCGAACTTTGACGTCCGAAGAATCTTAGTCGACCAGGGGAGCTCGGTCGACATCATGTATTCTCATTTGTTCGGGACCCTTCAGCTGGACGAGAGGCATTTGACCCCGTACGTCGGGTCAGATCTACAGGGGTTCAATGGAACCACCACCAGACCATGGGGTTACATGGAGCTAATGGTTACGTTCGGGGCCGAAGACACGGCCCGACAGGTGAAGATCCGTTTCCTGGTAGTTGAATGCCCATCCCTTTACAACTGCATCCTCAGAAGGACCACCCTTGCTGAACTCATGGCGGTCCCATTGACGGTCCACCTCAAAATGAAGTACTATACGAGGAGGGGACGAGTAGTGACGATGCACGGGGACATCGACGCAGCCAGAAGATGCTTCGACGCCGCCGTCAAGGGCCTAAGTTCAAACAGTCCCAAACTTAAAGCCGTGGCCAAGCCACCCCCAGACGCCGAATAGGTACCTCTCCCGCTCGTCAACGCGGTCGACCTAGACAGCAGGTTCTCCGCGCGAGCCCGACGAAGATAGAGTCGAAGACCCCGACCACCAGGCGGAAAACAACGGGCAGCCTCTCCACCCAGCGCGCCCCATCCCAGATGGAGACTTTGATCTCGTGGCCCTCGGGGACGATCCAGATCGCAATGTGAAGATCGGTGCCGGGATCCCCGACCTGGCGAAAGAGCAGTTGAATGCATGTCTGAGGGAGAATGCCGACCTCTTCGCGTGGAGCGCATCCGAGATGCCTGGCCTCGACCCAGAAGTAGCCTGCCACCAGCTCGCGGTAGATCCGGCCGCTAGGGCCGTAGCACAACGTAGACGCAAGCAGTCTCCCGAGAAAGCGGAGGCTGCTGAGAAAGCTGTAAAAGACCTCCTAGAGGCAAATTTTATTTCGGAAGCCAAATACATGACATGGCTGTCCAACGTTGTACTTGTTAAGAAAAATAATGGAAAATGGAGAATGTGCGTTGACTACACTGATCTCAACCGGGCTTGCCCGAAAGACTGTTATCCCTTGCCTAACATCGACCAACTGGTCGACAATTCTGCAGGTTACAAACTACTATCTTTCATGGACGCCTATTCAGGATACAACCAAATTCCCATGGACAAGGTCGACAAGCAACACACGGCCTTCATGACCGCGTCAGGCAACTACTATTACAACGTAATGCCCTTCGGTATGAAGAATGCCGGTGCGACCTACCAACGGATGATGAACAAGGTCTTCCGGACTGAAATCAGCGACATGATCGAAGTCTACATGGACGACATGATCATCAAGTCTGCAGAAGAAGTCAACCACGCCGCATACCTCAAGAAGGTGTTCGACACGGCGAGGAGGTGCCACATGAGGTTTAACCCCGACAAATGCACCTTCGGCGTTCGGGTAGGAAAGTTCCTCGGATTTTACCTCACGGAACGAGGAATCGAGGCAAACCCCGACAAGTGTAGAGCCTTCTCCGAGCTCCCTACTCCGAACTCGAAGAAGTCAATACAATCGTTGAACGGGATGCTCACCGCCCTTTCCCGGTTCGTCGCCAAATCCGTGCAGTACGCACTCCCCTTTTTCAAACTTCTCCGGCAAAAAGCGGAGTTTGAGTGGAGCGAGGAATGCGAACAAGCACTCGCACACTTGAAACAAGTCCTATCGCAACCCCCGGTCCTCTCGCGGCCTGAGAACGGGGAAACACTCTTCTTATATCTCGCGATCACGAGCGAAGCGGTCAGTGCCGTCCTCATTCGGGAAACCTCGGACGGACAGAAGCCAGTTTACTTCATGAGCAAAGCTCTCCAAGGCCCCGTGCTCAGATATCAGCAGATCTAGAAAGTCGCACTGGGCCTCGTCACCGCGGCCAGAAGGCTTCGCCACTACTTCCTCGCCCATACTGTCATCGTAAGGACCGAACAGCCTATCAGGCAGCTCCTCGGTCGACCGGACATGGCAGGGAGGATGCTCAGGTGGTCACTTGAGCTCGCCAAATTTGACATCCGATATGAAGGGAGGAGAGCCTTGAAGGCACAGGTATTGGCCGACTTTGTGGCGGAGATGACCATCCCGAAACCCTCGACCAATGGGTCGCAGAAATGGACAATCTATGTCGACGGAGCATCCAGCCTGAAAGGAAGCGGGGTGGGAATCATCCTCAAAAATGAGGAAGGCATCCTGATCGAGGTGTCCCTCGAACTGTCCTTCCCGACTTCAAACAACCAAGCTGAATACGAGGCCCTCCTCGCGGGACTCAGGCTGGCCGAGGACCTCGGCGCTAAAGAGGTCAAACTTTTCATCGACTCTCAGCTCGTAGCCTCGCAAGTCTGAGGAGAATACCAAGCCAAGAACGACAGCCTCATAGAATACTTGGCCTTAATAAAAGAGAAGATGAAAAAGTTCACCTCGGCGGAGGTAACGCACATCCCCCGGGAGCATAATGGCCGAGCGGACGTCCTGTCAAAATTGGCGAGCACGAAAAAGAAAGGCGGGAACAAGTCCGTCATACAAGAAGTGCTTTCCCGCCCAAGCATTGACAAGTCGGTCATGGTCTCGGACATCAATGCCATAGGGGACAGCAGCTACTGGATGACCCCGGTATACGAATACCTCATGACAGGCAAACTTCCCGAAGATCCCAAAGAGGCAGGAATGGTCAAGAGGCGGGCATGCTCGTATACCATATTCGAGGATAAGCTATACCGCCGAGGGTTCTCTATTCCCCTCCTCAGATGCGTCGAGGATACCAAGGTCCCCGGCATACTCCAGGAGATTCATGAGGGAATCAATGCGCAGCACCTCGGCGGATGATCGCTAGCTCGTAAAGCACTCCGGCCAGGATATTACTGGCCCACCATGCAACAAGACGCCAAGGAGCACGTCAAGAAGTGCGACAAATGCCAATGGCACGGGGACATGCACCTCGCCCCTCCCAGCGAGCTCACGTCGCTATCCTCCCTGTGGCCGTTCGCATGGTGGGGGATGGATATCCTCGGACCTTTCGTCCAGGGATCGTATCAAAACAAATACCTCATCGTCGGGGTGGACTACTTCACGAAGTGGATTGAAGCAGAAGCATTGGCCAAAATCACTGCCTTCAACATACTGCATTTCTATAAAAGAAACATCCTCGCCCGGTTCGGAGTGCCCCAAGCCATTGTCACCGACAACGGAACCCAGTTCACCGACAGGAACTTCCAAGACTTCGTCGCAAAACTAGGCACGAAGCAGCACTTCACGTCGGTCGAGCATCCTTAAACAAACGGGAAGGCTGAGGCGGCGAATAGAGTGATCCTTCGGGGATTAAGACGACGACTGGACGACGCCAAACAACGATGGGTCGAGGAGCTACACAGCGTCCTCTGGGCCTACCGAACAACCCCACACTCCACGACCGGGGAGACCCCCTTCCGTTTGACTTACGGAATGGAAGCAATGATCCCCGTAGAGATCAGGGAACCCTCGAGGAGGATAGAAGACCCCCTCGACGGGAACACAAACGATGAGGCCCTGAGAGAGGAGCTCGACTTCGTCGAGGAAACACGCTCGGGCGCTTCTCTCCGAGAAGCTTCACTTAAACAAAAAATAACACTACGCTATAACGACAAAGTTATCAGATGTGAGTTTCAGGTAGGCACCCTTGTCCTGCGCAGGAAGCACAAGGACTCGCGAGAAGGCAAACTCGCCGCGAACTGGGAGGGGCCGTACCGCGTCCGCGGAAAAACGGGGACAGGAGCCTACTTCCTCGAAAACCTGCATGGGGAAGAACTTGCTCGACCATGGAACGCTGAAAAGCTAAAACAATACTACAGTTAAACACTGCCCGTGGGTCACTAGCACCGCGATTAGGGGACGCACTAGGGTACAAGCGCGACACCCCTATACAGAACACGACGATTAGAGACCGCGTTGTGTGTGCGCGAGGACCTCTGATCCGCGGGGATCCCTCAATCGAGGCCCACCGTCGTCGTACCAACCGGGCATAACACCCAGCTTGCGATGGGAAGTTCATGCCACGAAGCTAGGACGTCAATCAAACTCTTAGTCTCGTTGAAGGTCGGAGTACGCCTCCGGCCGCCCGACCAGCTCTCCACGCGGTCAGGGACTATCAAGGTCGAGCAAATCCCAAAGCCCTATTACTTAGGCAAAAATAAAAGTATAATAAACAACACATCACACACAAGCAAATTTAATAAGGAGGTATTACGAAGTACGAATATCGGGCAAAACCCTTAGTACAAAAAGTTACAAATATAAGCCCACAAGCCGGGCAAAAATAACCATTATGCAAATAGTACATCAAAAAGCCCCTGGCACACATGCCGGGCACAAATCATTACAAATAGAACGGCTCGTAGGCCGACCAAAACAAAGATAAAAAATCTACTCAGCTGCGGTCCCAGCAGGCTCCTCGTGCACATGAATGTCATTCTCCCGCAGAGGATGCACGATCTGGCCATCCACCACCTCAGCGTCGGGGTCAATCCCTTCGGTGACGAGGTCGGGGTTGAGAACCCGAAGTTGCGCCACGGCACTTCAGAACCCTATGCCCGCAGTTTCAATAGCATCGTCCTCGGACAACCGGAGATCTTGCTCGAGCTTCCGGAGTTGGGCCACAAACGCTGCTCGAGTGGTTAGGAGCCTGTCCTCCTCGATTTCCCCTTCAGCCGGCCGCACAGTATCTTCAAACTCAGAAATCCTTTCCTTAAGCCGCTTCTCCTCCACCTCCAGCTCGGCGATTCGGGCAAGGTGGCCTCTCTCCGTTTCCTCGGCTTTCTTAAGCTTGGCCTCGACCCGCTGCTGCTGCTCGCTTTACTCTTTGTTCAGGTCTTGGCACTCCTTTAGTTCCTTGCGCATACCGAGCATCTCAGCATCCAAGGTCTCCAGCTTTTCCTGCAAGCGGGCAAGTTCAGCAGCAGGGTGGGTCTCGTCATTAAGGATGATAGCAGTCGAGCAGAGGCGCATGACGGCCGACAGATCCTCAAAAATCATCCTCCTCCTCGCTTCAGTAGCAGTCCCCAGTACAGTTTGGATCTCGGAGGGAGGGACGCGAGGATAAGTGACCTCGGAGAAGAAGCGAGGCTTTTGATGGCAAGGCGGGAGGTCAAAGGTGGAAGGAGGCGGGGGACTGTCTTCCCCACCCAGGTCGACGACCTCCGCAACCCGTTGTCGCTTCGGAGTCCCTTGGGTAGCCGGGGACTGGCTTCCAGCGGGAGTTGTGCGCCCACCTACAATCCCCGACACGGTGGCAGCGGGCTGAGACTGACTGGAACCTTCGGGCATGGCAGCCGAGGAAACACCCTCGGGCGGGGCCCCAGAAGGAGCAACCTCTTGGTCCTTGGAGCGCGATGTCTCTCCCCGGGCCTGCGCTTCTCGGGCCCTCTTCACTTTCAGCTTCTTGAACCTCTCCTCGGCTCTGGCCATTGTTCCTGCAAAAAGAAAGAAAACGTTAGTAAGGCGAGGAACACAGATGCGAGGAAGACCTAAAGCGGGGACGTTTTCACCACCTAACAACTCGATTGCTTCCTCGTCGAAGAAGGTCTCGAGCAGAACGCGGGTATTTATCAGGCGACGTTCTTTTTTCACCTGCCCATCTGCACCCATTATAGGCTGGCCGTCCAGCGTCTCGTGCTGAGCTTCAGTAAAGCTTTCAATGAAAGCGACGATTTTATCGTAGGCTTCCCGCTCGTAGGCCTCCATCTGAACATGCTTCGTCTTGTATTTGTCGACTTCCTTCTTAAAGTGTTCCTCCGTCCAATACAGAGGGAACTTCGGCTCCAGCACCTCCTCGGAACGACCGTCGACCTCGCGGGTGACTTTCCGGTACAACGAATAGATAGCCTCGAGGGTGACCGGTTTCACGAAGTAATAGCGGAACTTGAAATCCCGGATGGAATCCAAGTAAGTGTGGAACAGTGCCTTGCTCTGCTTGAAAGACACCCAGCCATGTCGTCCACCGGCCGACGACCTTTGGAGGTGGAATATACGGAAGAAGAGGCGAACGGTCGGCACGATTTTTAAATATTTGCAAACGAGCTCGAAGGCCCGAATAAAAGCTAGTGAGTTCGGATGAATCTGAGAGGGCGCCAGCTGCAACCAAGTAAAGATCCCCTATTGTAAGTCTGTGAAGGGCAGCCTCCACCCCGCTTTCTCGAACATAAATTCATATAAGGGGACTCGCATTCCCCGGTAAGGTGAGCATATCCGATGATGCTCCTCGGGACGAAAAACCTTCCAAGATTTGCCGGATCCGATTAGTCTGTGCTCGAAGGTGCAAAAAGCGTCGTCCTCGTCTGGGTAAACGAAGATGGACGACATTTCCAGGGCCTCGTCGCAGACCCACTCCTCGAGCGGGCGTTCTTACGTGAAAGCCATGTGAGCCATGGGGGAGTCGGGCTGGTCGTCATTTTCTTCGAAATATCCTACGGCCACCTCTGCAGCCAAATCGTCCATTTACCTGAAAAGCAGAAGGAAACAGTGAATTCGATTGGTCGTATCAAATTCACCCCTCCACCGCTATTCAAGCGAATGGGCGAAGAAGGGGCAAGGCTTTCTCAACTCCCTGACATACTCGGCCAAGGTTCAACGTGGTCACCGGGGAATTCATCGCCTCCCCGGAAGGTTCTACCCCCGTGTTCCCGCGGCACTAGCAAGTATACTATTTATTGGGGACCCCGAGACATTCAACGGGTCCCCAAAATGTTCGTCCCTAGTCCCCGAGATATTCATCAAAAGTGAGCGAAGTTCTTCGCACCCTTTCTCTCTACAACTAAAGATTCCCGCCGTATTCGCCAGGAATCCTTTCGTTTCTCATGGGAACATCGTCAGTTCACCAAGGAAATGTAAAACACTAGTTGAAATTGAAGAAAAATGCAAAAGAAAGGCCAGGCTTGAAGCAAATACCTGGTAAGCGGCGGTTTAGGGTTCCGGCACGGAGTTTCTGGCGGCGTTACGGCAGCGAACGATGGTTGTAGAGGAGAAAAGGTCTCCGGCGGGGAGTGTCCGGCGCTTGACGGCTGCAAGCTACGACGGAAGAGGGTAGAGAGAGAAGGAGATGGATTCTTGAGAGAGAAGCGGAAAAGTGAAAAATGAGCGAGGGGAACGGCTTTTATAAGTGGTTCTCGCGAGACTCGAGGGGCGTAGGGCACTCGAGTGCGCTACCCTAGCCAGCCGCCCTAGCCTCCCTAGGTAATTATGGCAGGCGACACGTGGCACGCATGCAGCCTCCCATCTCCCCACGCGTGTCGTTTCGGTTTTCCCCAACGCTTCGAATCCGAAACCCTTCATCTCCCCGACCATACGATCAGACACAACTGCCCGATGCCCGACTCTCATCCGGCCGAAGGAATTTCGCGCATGGGAACGACCTCCTCGGTTCCTCTCTTGGCGTATCCTCGACATGCCAATAACCCTTAAGTCATTACTCTGACACCTCAGAGCAACGACTTGGGGGGCTCCTGTTCTGGACTGGGCTGAGGCTGCCCAACAGTCGAGCAGGCCTAACCCATATAGCATGGGGAGGCCCAATAAGACCCTTCTGCTGGGCACTTGACTGCCACGAGCAGACCACCGTTTCCCCCTGGCACTTTACAGTGTCGGGCACTTGGATCCACAAGGCAGGAGGACCTCGCACCCCGGTGGAGAGGTACCTCCCCGACATATCAGCTTCTCCTCGCGAGAATGCCATATATCACTCCTCGACAGACTTGGTTCCTCCCTGCGAGGCCATGTCCGTCGTACGGCTTGATTGGTCCTCGACACTGAAGGCTCCTCCCCCGCGAGGAGTGTCTAACGGTCCGTACCACGTGGACACGTTCCAAGTAACCACTCCACTCCCGAAGGATTCGGTCTGCCCTAGTCCCGGAAATCTAGGAGCGGTTACCCCAGGACGAAGACCACGTGATGGTCTTCACTACGCCACGTAAGCCCTGGCAGTTACTTGGATTGGGCCTGACAATCCAGCCCAATGCAAGTAACCGTTGGCCCCGCGCTGGGGGTTCTCTATAAATACCCTCTCACTTGAGAGGGTCAGGTTAAGTTCACTTTTCTTACTCACCTCTGTACTTGCTTTTCTCTGACAACCACCTTACTTGAGCGTCGGAGTGCCTTGCAGGTACACCCCCCCCCCCCCCCGCGCTGTCCTTCAACCTCACCGGAGACGGAGTTCAACAGACGTCGTTGGCCACCAGTAACTGTCTGATCCAGGTACGATCAGAAATCAATTAGACAAACGCTATCAATATCATGTGAATTATGTTCCTGTTACCGCATTAAGCATGACAATTTAAAGATTAGATGAAGCTAACGAATAAGCTAAGTTAACATGCGATTAAAATTAGGAACATGCACACAATCGAATTTAATAAAGTCTATCCTATGAGTAGGAATCAAATTAAACAAACGAAAGAAATCGAATTAAGCAAACAAATTCATATGCGAAATTGAACAGAAATCAAAATTGAATTGGAATTAAAATAACCTCAAAGCGGTGGAACCCCGAATCAGCAGAATTTGCCTCAGAGATTATTTCTCCATAAAAATTACAAAGCAAAGCAAAAATCATGAACAGTAATTCTGGTTCATGAACAATATCCTACCTATTGTTAAAGGAAACAAGGCATTAGGGTTCTAATCCTAATCGGGTCGAAAAACAAAAAACCGGTCCAAAACTAATTATTTTATTTAAGTATGAAACTAAAATGATTTATTCGAGTCTTCTGCACTCCGAATCTGCTTCTGACTTCAACATGAAACTTTTAGTTTATCCTCTCAGCTTTTCAACACCTATTAGAACGCATCAATCCAATTCTCATAGCCCAAGTTATGACCTGCAAAGCGAGAGACTGTAAATAGTTGTTTATTTAGAAAATAGCATACGAAATTAAAATAAATGTAACAATAAACTAAGATAAGGAAACACACTAAAATAGTAGAAATAACAAAAGACACTCTAGAATTGTTGCAACATAATAGAGAAAAAAATATGCATGAAAATGCACTGATCATGAATCGTATGATGTGTTTAGTATCTTCTGCAATCAAGTACAAACTAAAAGAGAATAAAAAAAATTTAAAAGTCAGAAGTGGTTGATCCATGCATTTTAATGCACATTCTCTTATGTTTGTACTTAGGCATTTCCTTAGTTTATTTTGTTTATTTTACTATTTTATTGTGTTTTTAGAATTAAGTCTTCGTTTGCCGTTAATCTATTTTCGCAGCTTATTTTCAGCTTTAGCGGTTATTTGATACCTGTCCACTGTTCGGATCATAACTGGAGCTACGAGAATCTTATTTATGCGTCCTAATAGGCGTTGGAAAGCTGACAAAAAGAGATACAACTTTCATGTTGTAGGAAGAATCTGATTCAGAGTGTAGCAGGCTCGAATAATTCGTTGAAGTTAGGACTCGAATTCTGCCTTTAGGAATATTTAGTTTTTGGCCGGGTTTTTTATGTTTTTCAACCCAGTTGGGTTAGAACCAGATTTTGTGATGTTTTTCTTTACCTAGAAACCGCGCACTGTTCATCTTTACCTTCTTTTGAAGATTTTATTTTGCTTTTGTATGATTGAATGGAGAACTAATCCCAAGGATTAATCTGCTGTAATCAGTTTCTATCGACACTTTGAGGTTCTTTTAATTTCCAATAAACTCTATTTCTTTTCAATCCCTCCCTGTGATATCTTGTTTTCTTAATTCGATTTATCTTAGGGTTGATTGATTTATTTTGATGATTGCATGTTCTTATAATTTAATCGTGTTTGCTTAATCCACGTAGGTTTATCGTGTTTGCTTAATTCACGGTTGCTATATCTCATCTGTTTGCTTAATTCGGTAAACAGGAACATAATTCATTTGATTTTGATAAGCGATTGTCTAATTGATCTCATAATCGAATAGGATCAAAGCCGCTTAGGGATTGGTGTTATAATAATCGAGGATAAGTCGGAACCTGGATAAGTAGGATTAGTCGTTTTAGCTTAATTGATAATCACTTATTTTAATCACTTATTCTCTTATTTTATAAATCGAAACTTAAAACCCCCCATAAACCTTTTCTTTAGTTGGTTGAAATAATACAAGAATCCTTGCGATACAACATCCGAGTGTCGCTTCCCTTTACTACTTTTTCAAAAAGACTCATTTTTTATCTGTGCGCGACAGCGGATCAGTGGTCATGGAGGATAATTTGAAAATGAGCCATTTGAAATATTTTGTGAAAAAACATGAAATTATACATGACTTATCTTTTCCTAGAATTCCACAGTAAAATGGAGTTGTAGAGAGAAAGAACAAATATTTACAAGAAATGGCTAGAACTATGATCCATGAAAATAATTTACCTAAGTACTTGTGGGTAGAAGCTATAAACACAACATGTTATGTTCAAAATAGAATATATATTACCTATTTTGAACAAAACTTCATATGAGCTTTTTAAAGGGAGAGAGCCAGGTATTTCTTATTTTTCATCAGTTTGGATGTACATGTTACATCTTGAACAATAAAGTCTATCTAAAGAAATTTGATGCCAAAGCTCAAAAGGGTATCTTCTTATGATACTTTAAACGCTCAAAGAAATACAAGATGTATAACTCTGAAGCCAAAATGGCTGAAGAGTCAATACACATCAATGTTGATGACAAAGAGCCTGACAATAAAATGTCAGAGCTAGTTGAAAGTTTTTCTGATTTTCATGTATCTGAAGACACTTCAGAAGCTGGTGGTTCAGAAGCTGGTGGTTCAGAAGCTACCAAACCTTCAGAAGCTAAATGTTTAGAAGCTAGATGTCCATAAGCTGATGGTGTAAAAGCTAATCCATCTTCTGAAGCTCATCCAGAGGAAGCAAGTTTTGAAGAAGATCATGATGGCTCACAAGAAGCAACTCAATCCATAAAGACTTTCAAGTACAAGTCTTCACATCCAAAAGAGAAAATCATTGGAAACAAAGATAGTCCTCTAAAGACATGATTTGCATTCAGAGAATATCACTCAATGATAGGACTTATCTCCATGATTGAACCTACTTCTGTTGATGAAGCATTATCTGATGATGGTTGAATTTTTCCAATGCAAGAAGAGCTGAACTAGTTTGAAATGAATGATGTTTGGGATCTAGTACCCAAACCTCATCATAAGAACATCATTGAAACAAAATGGATATTTAGAAACAAGCTTAATGAGCAGGGAGAAGTGGTAAGAAATAAAACTAGACTTATAAATCAAGGTTATAGTCAATAAGAAGGTATAGATTTCTTAATTTAATTATTAAATATTATTTTTTAATTCAATTAAATATTAATCAAGTAAATCGTATTTATTTCAAATAAAATAGTAACCAATTATATGTAACATGGTTATTATATAAATTTCATATTTAATAATATTAATTTATTATATAATTTAGTAATATAAAACATATCATATATTATTATTTAATTAATATTATTAAATAATAAATAAATATTTTTATAAATAGTTATGTATTAAATATCATATATTAAAAATGTAATAAATATTTTTAAAACAAAAGTGTAATCAAAATGTTTAAAGACTCTAGAATTTTATGGTTTTAAAACTTTTAAAAATTTATAGTCTAAATAAAGAACAAATAAAGAATAAATGAAAGTCACGTAGAATTTAATAAAAATAATAATTTAATAAAGAAAGCCAACAATGCAGTCCATATTATTAAGAAAATTAAAAAAAAAAACTATTACACTATTATTTTTGATGATTGAATTTCTTGAATGACCAAAATAGAGGAATCTTCTTAAGACAGGGAGGAAATTCAATCTTTTTTTTATAAGGGTCTTTCAAAAATCGCTCATATGACAAGGAGTAAAATGTGTATTAATCATTTTTTTTAAATTCATCTTTAATATAATTAATAAAAATATTTAGATAAAAAATTGAAGTAATTATTAATTACTATGTACTATCCGTGTAAAAAATTTTACACTGCCAATTTATCACTATTATCCATTTACATTACTTTTTTATTGCTAAAATAAAAGTCAAACCACTGATGATATTCAAAGTTTATGATTACTGATAGTGTAAAATTCTGTAAGTGTATTTAAATTAAATTTAATTAAATTCAGTGAATTTAACAAATTTACTTTTCAAGAACTTGTATCAAACACAAATACTAAATACGTGGAATTTTTTATACAAATAACCATGTTTCCTTATAATATTATCCAATATACCCACCTTTCCAACAAATTTTCGAAACTACCCAAGTTTCAAAAAAAAAGTTCCCCCTGAATGGAGGCACCATTAGGAATGGCTCCCCCTTTAAAACCCAAAGAGGGGGCGCCAATAGGGGCGCAGTCTCCTTTAGAATTTAGGATGGAGCGCCAATAGGAATGGAGTCACCTCTTAAATTTTAAAGGGGGAGCCAAATGCATTGGAGCCACCTTATTTTGTGATAAAATATTTAATTTTTAATATGTCATATATTATATAATATTATAATATTCATTATTATTTTATTTGAAATTTTTCTTGTATAAATAGATGTCATGACTTTCATATTCTTTCACACTTAAATTGTCATTGTTTCTTACAATTTTAGCGGATTCAATCATGTATCTTAGAAGATATGGACATGTCATTTTTTCAAGAACCAAGCCTCTGATAAGGATGTTATTTTGGAACATCCAAAGTTTAGAGCAACTACGAAAGAATTTGAATCGATGGTTAGAAAGAGACATTCCAGATGCTGAAAGAATTAGAAGCATTGAAAGCCTTGTTTCGTACTTCTCGATTGCAGATGGCAATATACAACGTGAGTGGCTGCGAATTAAAGATGACAACAACGTTAGTTCTATGATGTTTGGAACTGATGATATTGTTTTTATTGATGTTATATCTTAGTTTATGTTGTATTAATCTCTATATTTTTAATGGTTTTGTTGTTGTTTTAGAAGTATTTCAGTTTGTTTTCTTGTAACCGGAAGTTGTTATAAATATTAAATTCGAAGGTTACATCTTTTCTAATGACAAAAGTAAATCTATCTAGAAATTGTTCCAACTTTGGGACAACGTTTCCTTGTATGCCCGGGAAGACAACATATTCCACACAATCTTTCCATTTTCTCAGTTGTATCTATTTCGATTCTAATTCGCGTGCTTTTGGGGTGGCCCTTGTTGTTACTTCTCATGTTTTCATTGTGGTAAATTGTGTCCCCATGATAGGTTGGTCAATAGTCCTCACTAGCTACCACTAGAAAGCTATTATTGTAGATACCGAATAAGTTCACGACTTTGTAAACTTCTGATAGTTGCAAGAATAGATCCTGACGAACACTAGAATATGCCGCAATGACATGTGAACAAGGCATACGGAAGGTTTGAAATTTTCCGCAGTCGCACCAATTTTTATGAATTTCCACCCTGTAGTATCCCATTGGCCGACCCTCATTGTGATCCTTTATCTCGTAAATAATGAAGTTGTAATCGTGACGGTCAAATGCTCTAACTCGATGTGGGGTCGCTTTAATAATTTCCTCCTTCATATATTTCATGTAGGTTTCGCTGAATAATTGCCCTGATTCCAAAACATCGCTCCATTTTTTGCCTCTTATCGTAAATAGTGACCCCAACCTATAATAGGTTGCTCTTACCAGTGTAGTGATGGGGAGGTTTCTAGTTCCCTTAAATACGTTGTTCAGGGACTCCACAAGGTTTGTGGTCATGTGACCCCATCGGCATCCTCCATCAAATGCCCTTGTCCACTTCTCCACTGGAATGTTATTCACCTAGCTTAATGCTTTCGCGTTTGACAATCTTATTTCTTTGCGGTAATACATGAATGATGGTTGGTTTAAGGCATACTCCGCATTCACAACTTTTTTACGAAGGTTTCTGTCTTTGATTTCCCGCATAAAATTCTGAGCAATGTGTCTTATGCAGTAGACATGAACAGAAGGAGGATTGTGCCAACCATTAGCAGGATTATTGTAAGCGCTCACAATAGAGACATGTCTGTTGGAAATCAGACATAAGTTGGGTTGTGGGGCGACATGTGTAACACCCTTATACCCCAAAGGACATTCACGATAATTAAAAACAATTATATCAGAGTACATCACTACAAGGGTGCCATATTTCAACATAAAACTTCATAATAGTGTCTTACTCCGTATCACGGGATCGATCATCATAAATTCAATCAAATACTACGCAGCAGAAAATCAAAAATCATAACATAGTTCATAACTCAAATCATCTTAAAAACAAGAACTCATAGCGTCAGGGTGTCAACAAGAAAAAAAAGAACATAATGGTTCGACTCAAACGTCCCGACCCGATGTTACATATCAGAGCAAGGCCCTCTCATCAACAGAAATAACCAGAAGACTTCAAAACTAAATCTTCACGCACCAAGAGAGCTAATCCTGATCACCTGTTCGTTACCCACATAGAGGCAACAATTCCAAGCAGGCTAGGTGAGTAACCATAAATCATTATACAAGATATAAAGAGAATATAAACAGGTATATAAATACATCAGCATTCAATAGTTCACATACATCATCATAGAATCATCAAGCAACATAATCATCATTAAGTCATCATCATTGTGCGTCAATTAAAATCACGCCATCAAATACATCATTCGTTCATAATTATGCAATGCCACATAACATGAAATGCATCAACAATATACTCATGCATGTGGTACCAATTCATCATGTTGATGGATACTGGGTCATCACCCTCCAAAGATCCCCACCAATAGGATCGATTCTACACAAGAACCAGAGCATGTAATAAACACCACAATCCAAACAATGGGATTGAAATACCCCAAATTTTGACCACTTAGATTTCTCATCATTGTGCAAATCATCATCACAATATGGATGTACCTTTATGCCTCATCAAATGCCTCAAGGGTTGTTGAGCATTCACTACAATCAGAATTAGGGTTTCAAGCCCTCTTAGAGCTCTTAGACAAAGGATCAATCAAGAAATGACATGATCTTCAACTTGTCTAACCTCTCAAACATCTACAATGGATCAAAAGGACTCCCACTTCAAGGATTAAGCACAAAGCTGTTCCCTTCTAGGTGGATCAAGCCTCAAGATCACCAGTGTCACCAAATTAGGGTTTTGGTCGACCAGGGCCTCCGGATGAAATTTTTCATCTGGGCACAAGCCAATGATCCAAAACATAACCTAATATGCTCCATGGAACCTCATGGACCTAAGCATCAAGTCAATTTTGCCTCAGGGGATGCATTCAACAAAGATCAGGAATTAGGGTTTCTTGACCTAATTCACCCCTAAGTTGACTTTTGGGACAAATCATGAGCCAAGACCTCAAGAGAGGGTTTGAGGGTCTCTAATGAACCATATTGATCCATTTGGAACAATGGATTAATCCAATAAGCTTGAGCAACACGTCTCAATTTCATCTGCACCACAATTAAGGTTTCGCGAGAAAAGTCAACTGTAGCTTTGACTTTTGACCAGGACATGCTCCCAAACCCTAAGACATGATTCAATATAACCTATGACACCCATGGAAAATGTCCATCAAGTTTGATTTAGGTCAAGGACATGATTTCCTGAAGAATTGCACAGTTTGGAATTCATCTGATAAAAAGTCTACTGTGCACAAAAGTCAACTTTGACTTTTTGAGATTTTTCACCAAAATGGATTTTTAACCTAAAATGATGTTAATATATGATTTGAATCATCATTCATCAAGAAAAATCAAAGAAAGTGGGATAACTTGAAAAAGGGGTAACCATAAAAACTTAGAAAAATTTCTAAGTTATGGAAAAAGTGACACTAATGTGCCAACTTTGGAGGACCATAACTCCTAAACCACAAGGCCATTGTGCCCCATTCAAAGCTTGATTTGTAGATCACATTACCCTATACAAAAGCATCATACTGACCTATGTCCAAATTCCTCATGGATTTTGAGTTATGGAGTGATCAAAATCAAGAAAAGTCACTTTGTTCCAACACTTAGTGAAAATTTCACTAAGTCAGAATCTGCCTTTACTTTTTTCCAAATGTAGGGGGATTTTTCACTTGGATCCAAAAGAGATCAAAACCAAACATGTTCAAACAGTTTTTGCATCATGTAAGGGCTTTCCAAAATGACCAAGAACATCACCAAATTCAATTTGAGCCATGAGATATGACATTGGCAAGTTGCCTTGTTGAAATCTGTCAAGGCAAGACAGATTTTACACTTTTTGCTCGATTTGCCAAAATCAGCCAATTCCAAACACTCCTATCCACTTGGACACCTCTGAGGATTGAATCTAAAGGGGACAATCACTGAGCCAAGCCTCCAAAGTCTTTGGAACAAGAAATAGCATGTTGAACCTAGAATTGCCAAAATAGGGACAAGACTCCAATTTTGGATTAGAGCATTCAATGGAAGCATCAAGGTGGCATGGACTGAGCCATTTGCAACTGAATTCAGTTAAGACTTATCCAAGACCAAGGGAACCACAACCCTGTGCCCTAACCTCTAGTCAATGGCTAGAGGAGACTTGAATTCTCATTGGCCAACATTGAACAAACCTCTGCTGCAGTTGCCATTCACTATTGTTGTGAAAACAAACTTGCTATACTATAAATAGAGCTCATTTATGCTCAGTTTGAGTACACCAAAGCCATCAAACAGATGCTTTCCTCAAAATCTCTTCTTTCACTCCAATTTTGCCTTCCAAAGCAAGTCACTATCGGGTTTTGAGTTTGAGAGCTATTCCATCACAACCAATCACACACACACACCTCATATATATATATATATATATATATATATATATATATATATATATCATATGTAAGCTGTGCAAACTATCACAAGTGACATGTAATCACAAAATCACAAAGTCACTTCTCAAAACCTCAAAATAGCACTTTTTTGCATTTTTCAAGCCATGTCTTGATTCAGTCACTTTCCAAACCAGATAAAACCTCAAACACACTCCAAATATCATCCTTGAACTGTCCCAAATGGTTCCCTTCATCTGGAACACCGTTTGAGGGAGTTGCTATTTTGGTCACTTTTAACCCCTTTTGCAAGAAAGGGACTGTTTGTGTTTTTGCAGGTACCAGCTGATTCCAATCATCCTAAAAGCTTCTAAGGGATCATTTGAGTGTGTCTAAAGCATCAAATCATTTCTGGAACAAGAGGCTTGACAGATTGCACAAAAGCTCCAAAATCTCAAAAAAAGAGGTAAGCCTCACAACTTGGAATCTTTGAATCATGCAATGCTTTGAAGTCCACTGATTATAAGCATCTCATACATGTTGTATATGTTGTGTTTGAGCTAATTCACCATGTAATCCATGCCTGTACCAAGTTGTAGCATAGAAAATGCAATTATAGGTCATTTTCAAAACCACTATCGGGTTTTGAGGAGGGAGTGTGATCTGAAAAAACTACCACCACCATTGGATTCCTTGTGAAATTCTGGTCCAGATGCATATAAATTTTGTCTCAAACCATTAAGAATTGAGAAAGTTATGACCTTCACGTTTCTGAGCCAAAACTTGCCAAAACTTGCCTTGGGCCAGGCCTAAAACCAAGTCATGCCTTGTATATTTGTTGTTTTGTTTCAAACAATGGATGTATCACCACCCCAGTGGTAAGGCGCGCGCCTTGTAACCTTGAGGTCGTGGGTTCAAACTCCACCCATGCCATTTTGTGTTTTTTCACATTTTGCCATTTTTTCCAATATTTTCATGTTTTGTTAATTAATTGGAAAATTAATAACTCTTTCAATTTTAATTATTTTGATTGGTTCTTTTTGTAAAAAATCACAAAAATGTTGAAATATTTTATTCTACAAAAAAATTAAGTTTATATTATTTATTTAATATAATTAGTATTTTTGTGAATAAATTCATTTTTATTTGTTTTTTAACATTTTAAAATGAATATTCATCTTGAAAAATCAAGACCAAATGAGTTTTAATATCTCTTGTGATTTATACCTCATTTTTCAAACCTTAAACAAAAATCACAAGTGGTTTATTCAAACCTATTTGGTATTTTTCATTGATTTTCTTTAAATATTTACTTTTAAAGAATAAAATTAGGGTTTTCTTTGATTTTCACTCAAACAAATCATTTTCAAACAACCTTGGGCCTCTCCTCGAGCTATAAGACCCATTCAAAACACTCATGGGCCTCTAATAGAGTGTAAGACCAAATCCTTTTTTTTACCAAATCATTTTGGGCCTCAGTGTATTGTATAAGTCCCGATACCGTCAAAAAACAAACGGCGGGATCGTCGCCTTTTTTAAAAAAATAACCTTGGGTCTCTCCTCGAGCTATAAGACCCATTCAAAACTTTTTGGGCCTCTAATAGAGTGTAATACCCAATCCTTATTTTGACAAAATCATTTTGGGCCTCAGTGTATTGTATAAGTCCCGATACCGTCAAAAACAAACGGCGCGATCGTCGCCTTCTTAAAAATAACCTCGGGCCTCTCCTCGAGCTATAAGACCCATTCAAAACTTTTTGGGCCTCTAATAGAGTGTAAGACCCAACCCCCTTTTAACCAAAACCATTTTGGGCCTCACTTATTGTATAAGTCCCTTTGCGTTAAAAGAAAACCTCGGCCCGATTGCCATTTCAAACGAAAGTCAACTGGGCCTCCCCTCGTGTTATAAGCCCCACTATTTTTCTTTAAACTTTTTGGGCCTCTTGAGAGAGTGTAAGACCCATCCCTTTGTACATAAAAACAATTTTTTGGCCACAGTCACTTGTATAAGTCCCCCTGTACAAATTCAACAGTGCAATCACTGGTAAAACCCTGGGCCTCTCCTTGAGTTATAAGCCCCAAATCTTTCTTTTTCAAAGCACTTTCTCCTTTGATTTTGAATATATTATTGCTTTCAATCTTTCTTTGTTGAACAACTAACCAAACAGCATGAAAGCTCTACAACCGAGTAAGTGTTTATCCGCTTTCATTTACCGCTTTCATATACATATAACTATATTGTGGGGCTGTTTCGTTGTAAGTCTTCTTTCATAAACTCATATCGACTGTGTAATAATAGTATAGATATTTAGAGTTTCCCCGGAAACTACGTCTAGAACTAGGTAAAGTCGTTTCGATTACTTATAGAAATAGACAGCTAGATCCCCAATAGGAGCACCAGATACAGTCTTCTCTTCGGCTGTCCTCCTTAGGAATTGTCAAGAAACTCTACTCCCAGAGATGAATGTATTCTCCGTGAATGGCATCTTTGAGTTTCTTTCAAATTTTCAAACTTTTCTGACTTGATCTATTCCTTGTGAATAGCTTGCTTGAATTTCTCGGGGTTTGGGGACCCACGGGCTTCTTAAAAGCATCGGCCTCCTCTTGGGCATTGTACAAGGACCCACAGGCTTCCTAAAAGCAACCCCGCCTCCTCTTGGGCTTAGTACAAGGACCCATCGGCTTCTTAGAAGTATTCACAGCCTCCTCTTAGGCTTCGTATAATGATCTCTTCCTCCGGGAATGATAGCCTCCTCTTGGGCTTCGTACAAGGACCTCTCGGTTTCTTAAAAGTTCCTAGCCTCCTCTTGGGCTTCGTACAAATTGTCCCGACGACCTCCTAGAGGTATAGGAACAGAACTTAGTCATCTTCATAGAACAATCCTTTCAAAGAGTCTACTACTTTTTCTCAAAGCATAGTACAAAAGATGAAACTCTAGACATGGACAGTCTGTTTTCCTTGAGTCTCAAAGACATTCTCAGGTGACCCTTTCGTTAAATAGGAAGAAAACCCGTAGACTCGGACAGTCTCAATACCCTTTAGATTTCCCGTTTCCTCAAAGAACAGGAAATAACCCTGGTCCTCAAACCAAATCCTCGAGTACAGTGTTACTCATATAAGAACTGATTTTCTCTTTTAAAATCAGTATACTGGATCTGCACTCAACTGAAACAGTTACACTCGCCTCCTCTTGGGCTTTGTACAATGATTCTCCCCAGCGGAGCTCACAACTATAGCCTCCATCTCGGGCTTTATACGAGATACAAAAAGGTTCTTATCGAGCCAAACAAAACTTTTAGCCTCCATCTCGGGCTTTGTACGAGATACAAAAACAAACAACGTTTAGCCTCTCTCTCGGGCTTTGTACGAGACACACAAAAGACTCCCTCGTTGAGTCAATCCCCTTTTCGCCTCCATCTCGGGCTTTGTACGAGATACAAAAACACTCTCTTGTTGAGTATAAAAGATTCTCCTGTAGAGTCAACCCTTTTAGCCTCTCTCTCGGGCTTTGTACGAGACACATAAAAACCCTCTTGTTGGGCCAATAGCCTCCTCTTAGGCTTTGTATAAGAAAACCACTGGTTGATTCAATCAACCTTTTAGCATCAAATTTATGCCTCGTTCACAGTACACAAACATCAATAACTCCTTCCCATTCATCTAATCGATGTAAGCGGCAAGCCTCTGAATCATCTACATCCATGCCACTGTCCCTCTTTTAGCATGAGAAATTCCTAAGGAAAGATGGCATTGCTCTACACTGAGTTAAAGTCTTCTCCTTCAGGTTAAAACTCCCCTATAAAGGAAATTATGGCATTGCCGGATTCACATATCACGGTTAAAGTAATTCTCCTTTATAAACAGTCGTAACAGACAAACCCCTCTTTAGAGATGACAAATTCTCTCTAAAGTTGAGACCTTTCAGCTTCACATCTTGGGCTTTGAACAAGATACAAACTACCTTTCGCTTCACGTCTTGGGCTTTGAATAAGACACCAAAACACCCATTTCCTCCCATAGAATAGGAGGAACTATGAACGCTCTGATTTCCCTGTTTCGGTAAACGGGAATATGTAGGCATAATATCGAAAGAAAATATCTTAGCGAGCACACTAAACAAAAACAAAAAAATCCCATCATTTCATAAAACATCAGTCTTAACATCATGTCCAGGTATCATTCTGGAGAAATAACCTAAGAGAGACTCCCCGAATCTTTGTAGCATCTGTAACCTAACAGACCGCTGTTTAAACTCAGTATGCAAGCAGGGTTAATTGGAGACATTTATTTCCCTTCCTTCATCAGCTTTAATAGGATAAAAAATGAATCGAGTTGTAGTACTAGAGCGATCGTGCTTCGCAACCACATCCAAAAATCACTCGCTACAGAAAAATGGCGACTCTGCTGGGGAGCGTCACAGTGAGGTCTAGTCATCATTCGTCCCCATTTTTCCACAAATGGAAAAATGGCGACTCTGCTGGAGAGAAAGATTGACCTCTTGCTGGTCCATCTCTTAGGTAGAAAATCCTGATTTCACAGAAATGACAGCTCGGCTGGGAAGTCATTGTCTGTTTAGGACCATAAGACTAGAGGTCTAGGACATTAAGACAAATATATATACTGCTTTTCCTAATTGATATATGTGTTTATTTTTCTGCTAATGGGAATGCATGTGATGCCGCATGTGGAAAGATTGAGTATACACCTAGGAAAACCCCTTTAGTGGCGCAGAGGCTATAGGAAATAGCTGTCATGCGATGCCACCCTCTTCTGAGGACTCTTCAAAAAACATCACCTAGCACGGTTCCCGGCCCGCTGGTGTTTTCTTGACAAGAGTTGATGATGAAGAGAGACAGGTACAAAAGTCATTAGTAAACCTTTGGGATGGGTAGAGCCTTGACTCCATGACAACGACCCTTTGACCCCATGTTTTTTCTATGTTTTTGTGTGCTGGATTCATGCATTCATTTAAAAAACATTAAAACAAAAAATATTTCTCTTCTAGTCTTTCTGTTTTTTCAAAATTAAACTAAGACTGTGATTGCAAATATCAGAGAAAAGGATTGCGCTAATGGATTTCAGTAGAAGGAGAACTCATAAGTATACCTTCAAGGTTCCAAAACTAGAGGATTTGAGATGCTTGGCGAGAATGATCACAAACCAAGAGGCTTTCAGAGCCAAGTACTGAGGTCTGCTACCTCTACTAAGGGTCCATGTGATTGAGGGAATCATGGACGCGCTCGTTCAATTCTACGATCCGGTTTATCATTGCTTTACATTCCCGGATTACCAGCTCGCACCAACGCTGGAGGAATATTCTCATTTGATTGATCTACACATCACTGATCGAGCTCCATTTTCTGAACTAGAAGAAATTCCAAAAGATCAAACCATTGCAAGAGCAATTCATTTGGATGAGTCAGAAGTCAAGATTCACATGACTACCAAGGGTGGCATCCAAGGTTTGCCAACCCAGTTCTTAACAAAGAAAGCTCTGTACTTCGCTAGTATAGGGAACGAGACTACTTTTGAAAGCATCTTTGTTTTATTCACCTACGGATTATTTTTGTTCCCCAACATTAATAACTTCGTCGATATCAACGCTATTAAGGTTTTTCTCATTGGAAACCCTGTGCCGACTTTGCTCGTGGATGCGTATCATTCTGTACACTTAGGAAATTTGTACAGCGGAGGGGAGATCACATGCTGTGTACCCTTGCTCTACAAATGGTTTATCTCCCATTTGCCTAAGTCTGCTGCTTTTTGGGATCATAAGAGTGTCTTACGCTGGTCGCAGAAGATCATGTCTCTCACCAACTCTGACATAGATTGGTGTAATAGGATTTATGATGGGATCAGGTTCATTGAACATTGTGGAAACTTCCCCAACGTACCCCTCATAGGAACTAAAGGAGGAATCACCTATCATCCGGTATTGGTACGTCATCAATTTGGATACCCGATGAGGCATGTCCCGCGGAATGCTCATCTGGAAGGTCTTTTCTTCAAAGAAGGAGAAAATGACAGAGCACTAAAGATGGAAATAGTGCACGCTTGGAAACACGTTCATAAGAAAGGACGAGAGTCTCTAGGAAAACCAGACTATGTCTCGGTGGAGCCTTATCTCCACTAGGTACAAACTAGAGCTCTCAAGCTAAAAATGCCTTATCCTCGTTTCGGAATCCTTCCACCGAGGGAATCTGTCATGTACTTCATGACGGAAACTGAAAAGCTTCAGGTTACTCTCAACAAAGTTCAACGGGAGAGGAGGTCTTGGAAGAACAAGTACCGCATTCTCAATGTAGAGTGTACCTGTCGTACCTCAAAAAATACGATCCTCGCGATGGACGCGGAAAAAACTGTTCGAAACAGAGTCCCACCGAACTTTATTTATCCCAAAGAGGGAAAGGAAAATATTGAGAAAACCTTTAAAGGGAGATAAGAACATGGTCGTCGCAAACAAATTCGGGTTCGGGAGTCGATTACGCAAAGGGAAGGTATTAGCACCCTCTACGTCCGTTGTACTCAACGGGAACCTCTTGATTCGATTCGTGAGAAAGTTAGTTAGGTTTGTTTGTTATCTTCTAAAGGATTTGTTTCTAAGGGGAAAATGGGGTATTTTTTATTAGGGTGCTCGGCAAGGATTAGAACCGTTGTGCCTACGTATTCCCTCGTGCAATGGGAAAGTCAGAGCATTCGTAGTTCGTGGGACTACGGTTGTTTGGTTCGTGTTTTTTAAATGAACGAGTGTTTAATTCACATTTTAACTGTTAAATGTTGGCTTGTCTGCTCGTCAAGGGAGGATGAAGCACTAGTTCATATGCGCAGAAGAATGGACTAAACAATGTTCTTATTGTGAAAAGTTGTTTGGATAAGGATTAAGTGTGTTAAGGATTTGATTGAGAAAATAGTTTGATTTGGACGTGTTTTAGGCGAACGAGAGTTTAATTCACATTCTAACTGCTAAACGTTTGGCTTGTCTGCTCGTCAAGGGAGGCTGAAGCACAAGTTCATATGCGCGGAAGAATGGGCTAAACAATGTTCTTTGGGAAAGGCATTTGAGTTGTGGATTAAGTGTATTAGGGGTTCGGTTGCGTGGGCGTGGAAAGGAGTTTTTTAGTCGCGTTAGATATTTTAGAGGTGACAATTGCCCACACACGAATAAGAGAACTCGCACCCGAACAATTGAGGAGAAGGGTCAAAGACTCGACCACCCTCACTTCACCTTTAGTAAAATTTGTTTAGATAGAGATTAAGTGTTTTAATGGTTACTTGGAAAAAGGTTTGAATGTTGTCGAGTTACAAGTGTTTTGGAGGTGTCAATTGTCCACACATGAGTAAGAGAACTCGCACCTAAACAATCGACAGGTTAAAGCTTAAGTTTTTTAGAGGCGACAATTGTTCACACACGAGTAAGAGAACTCGCATCTAAACAATCGACAAGTTTAAGTTTAAGTTTTTTAGAGGTGTCAATTGTTCACACACGAGTAAGAGAACTCGCACCTAAACAATCGACAAGTTAAAGTTTAAGTTTTTTAGAGGTGTCAATTGTTCACACACGAGTAAGAGAACTCGCACCCAAACAATCGACAAGTTAAAGCTTAGGTTTTTTAAAGGTGTCGATTGTTCACACACGAGTAAGAGGACTCGCACCCAAACAATAGAAGAGAAAGACCAAAGACTCGATCCCCCTCACTTTTCACCTTCTAAGGAATAATGTTTAAATCGGATCAAATGTTTTGATAATTTGATTTTAAAATGTTTGAATGTTTGTCGAGTTCGTGTGTTTTAAAGGCGTCAATTGTCCACACACGAGTAAGAGAACTCGCACCCAAACAATTGAGGAGAAAGACCAAAGACTTGATCCCCCTCTTTTTCACCTTTTAAGAAATAGTGTTTAAGTATGATTTGAAAATAAACTCGATGTTGATCGAAGTTTGGATTATTGTTGTAAAAGGGGGTTGATTTTAATCTTATGGGATAGGGGTGTAATGAATCACATGGGAATAATCGAGCCATGATTAAAGTGAGCCAATCACATATACGCATGCAAACCAAAGTGAAATGTGCAACAATTATCGTTGTATAAAGCCCAAGAGGAGGCGTTGTGAGGTCGATTGCGATCGTGAAAACGATCGACTTACAAGGTATTAAAAGGGCTTGACATTAAGTCAAGATATTAGTTTGAAAAGATTTTTGGTTTGGACAAGCATAATATGAATAGCATAAACATAATTAAGGCATGAAATAAATCCACAAGAGAAAAATATACACCTCACAAAGATTAAAAATCAAACATAGTGGGGGGAAGAAACATGCTTCTAACATGGATACAATCCTAGAATGAGGCATGAAAGATAAAATCGAGATTCTAGGGGTACCTAATGGAGAAGGTCCGTTGCCTCTTCAATGCGTGCAAAAAAAAAAACTCAAGGAGACTTGTAGAAGCTTCGCACGATCAATCCAATAAGCTCAAGTGTCCAACGTCACAAATCAACATCCAAGATCAACTGAGCCAAAATCAAAAGTACTAACAAGAGAGTCAAAAAGTTTGTAAGAACTTAATAAAAGAGAGCTAATTAAAATTCTAATCAAAACCAGTTAAGAAAAAAAAGTGACATTTGAACAAAAACTACTCAAGATTATCATTGAAAATTAATCAAGAATTAATATCAAAAGTTTAGTCCAAAATAATTAATCCAATATCTAATAAAAATTAAATAATCTAAACTCAAACTAAAAAATGAGATTAAAATTTAACAAACCAAGATCACTAACGAACTAAAGTCAAATTACCCAAAATCAGATTATCGAAATCTAATATTAATAACCATGTAATTAAAAGTAACTTTCTAACAAAACAAAATATAAAAAACAAACAGGGGTGCAAATCTGGTGGATGGATAGTGATTAGCAATCTCATGGAATCCTCATGGGCCTTATGGCCCATTCATCTAATATCAATAAAATAAAAGAAACGGGCCTAAGCCCCGGCCCACACGGGAACCGATTCCGCAAAACCAAATTAGGAGAGGCAGGACATCATTTCATCATCACATTTCAACAGATCAAAAGCCATAGCATCATTATTTATTCATTATGATAAAGAAAAATTAAAATTAAAGGGTAGTTATACGAAACAGAACACCGTAATCACCACCATCATCAACATTGACTCGCCATCGTCATCAACATCGTCCGGTCCCGATCAACTCATCTTCCTTCGTTCGTCTGGTTTCTCTTCGTCGATGATGCCCTCGTCTCGACACCGATTCACATTTCTGGCTCTCTTTCTTTCTCTTCCGCGACGGCTTTTCATCGCTTCGGTTCACTTGGCTCAAGATTTGCTTCGATTCATCTTTCAAATCGCATCCGCCTCAAGTTCCACTTCAGGTTTGTATCCATGATTCACTTAGTTCCGTTGCGTTTCGACCTCGATTTCTATTCTCCTTCCTCTTCTCTCAGTTTCTGATTCGGTTTGGTCTTGATCTTCGTGTTGGGTGCGATTACTGAGTTGGTTTTTGAACGGAGGATTGAAGAGTTCTCGTGTGGTTGTTATCATTGATTATTGGTGTGTGATTTGGAGGGACTTGAGGTTTTAGGTTGGAGATTTTGGGAAGATTTGCGAAGGGAGAATGAAAGGTGGGGGTGGTGGAATTAGGAACTGATATGGTGTTTATGTTAAGTGTAATAAGTGTGTGGTTCACACGTCGGTCGTTGTTGGTTATAAATAGAAACACGGTGGAAGGGGAGGCGAAAGGTTTATGCGCCGGCGGTGGTGACTTGGGAGAAGGGTGGAGAGTAAAGCAACCTTCTTCGCCAACTTGTGTGGAAGAAGGGCGGAAGACCGGCTACGAAAACAAAGGAGGAGGGATTTGGTGGTGGATGGGTGAATCGGAGAAGATTTGTGAGGGAATCAAGAGGAAAATCATGTGGTGTTTTGATTGAAGAAGAAAAACAATATTACTTTTTATTTTTATATTTCAGATCGAAAAAAAAAGGTGAGGCGCGGCTGAAAACAAAAGTGGGGTTGGTCTGTTGAAAGTGGGATGGCGTGGAGTTTGTAAGGAAGCAGGTCCGGTATTTTTTCTCCCTACTATTCTATTCCTCTCCTCCTTTTAAAGGAAATCACAAACTTGCTTATTAAGTTTTGGTACAGATTTTTTGTCTTGATATTCATGTTCGGTCCCTTTCCATGTTCAGGTTTTAAAACGTTATTTTCATAGCAGATTGGGGTTGCGTATAGGTGGCAGCTCTGTGGCGGTTTTGCTGGATTTTTGGAGTTTTGCTGGAGTGGTGCAGTGAAATGTCTTTGTTGGCTCAGGGTCGTACGGGTACAGTAGTGGAAGGCTGTGTGGTTTTTGGCATGTCGTTGTTTTGATGCAGGTAGTAAGCACGCCGGTTGTACGGCTTGTTTCTTGCAAGAATGTGTTGTCTGTTTTGGTGCAAAGAGTTTTGGCAGTGTTTGTTCTCCCATTGTTCAAGTTGGCTTTTTTTGAATATTTTTCTTGTAATAATGTAGGCCTTGTCCTCATATCATTTTTGTAATTTTTTTTGTAATAAACCATAAGTCTTTATTGTAATAAATGTGGACTTTTGGCATATTTTTGGAATTGGGTATAATAATATTTTGGATAGAATTTGGACATGGATGGAATTTTAAAAAAATGGATAATATTTGAGATTAAAAGTGGATAATGAATTATATTGAAAAATGGATTTGAAGAAAGTTTAATGGATAAAAATATAAAAATGGGTTTAAATGGATATGAAGAATTAGATACAGACACGGTAAAGAAAATGGATATGACAAAGGGGAAATATGGATATGAAGAAATGGATGTTTAAAAAATGAATTATGAAAATGAGCTTAATGGATTTTTTGTAGAAAATGATTTAGAAAATAGCTTAAGAAAAGGTTATGGAAAAAATGGTTAATAAGATGAAAATGGACAATGGATATGGTAGAAATGGATAATAAAATTTGGGTTAGAAAAATGGAGAATTATGGATAATGGAAATGGTTATAAAAAATGAATACAAGAAAAATATAGGTTAATTAAAAGTGAAAATGGACAAATGGATTGGATATAGATATGATGGCTAGTGGATGAATGTTCAGATGAAAACTATTCATAGGTAGGACAAATTTGGGGTATGACAGATGCCCCTATCTAATTGGCTTAAACCGAGAGAGTGAACGACTACGGCGTTCATTCTAAGGGTAGAAGTCAATTAGATATAAGAATGCCCCAAAATTTGTCTCACAAAAGGTAAAGTGTTGTAGAGTAAGAGTTGACAGAATGAAGTAGCGGGGTTCAAACTGAACAACATAACTTGAGGTTCTTTGGGTGATCGAAGCAGTCTCTCTGCAGTAAATTTGTTGGAGAATAGTTGAGCAAGATTCTTGTCGAAGGAGGTGCGTTGGCTTTGCAGGGGAAAACTCACAAGAAACTTTCTAGGATATCCTCTGCTTGGGGAGCAACGAAAGCAACAGCTGTTGGGGATCGTCATTATTAATTGCATGGTTGAAGAATGACTTGCTGGGAAATAGGATTCCATGAGCACGTGCGAGGTATCAACTCTTTTCAGATGAATACTGCCGACTTTAAAGGAGGACTAGCTATGATGCTTGCGAACTGATCCTGGATCATGCTATGCTATGTTGGGGATGGATATGCCATGCATACAGGAATGCAAAGGAATGCAAATGAACTTGTTTATTATGAGATGCATATGGAAATGCAACTGGGCAAGGCTTCACTTCTGGTTTCCAAAGAAGGATTAAAGGGGATTAGATGCAGCAAGGTGAAAGACTCACTGGGAATACTGGCATATCAACTCGGGGGTTGAGAAAAGGAAATACACTATCGACTCGGGGGTCGAGAAACATTAAGATAAACTGTCGTCAACTCGGGGGTTTAAGGAAATAACAAATATCGACTCGGGGGTCGAGAAAATAAAGGCAAGGTAATCTATCAAGTCGGGGGTTGAAGGAAATAACAAAATATCAACTCAGGGGTTGAAGGTAAAAGCAAATATCGACCCGGGGGTCGAGAACAGAAATAAAGGCAATATCGACTCGGGGGTCGAGGGAAATAACAAAATATCAACTCGGGGGGTTGAAGGTAAAAGCAAATATCGACTCGGGGGTCGAGAACAAAAATAAAGGCAATATCGACTCGGGGGTTGAGGGAAATAACAAAATATCAACTCGGGGGTTGAAGGTAAAAGCAAATATCGACTCGGGGGTCGAGGACGGAAATAAAGGCAATATCGACTTGGGGGCCGAAAGAACTATAGAAAGATATCAACTCGGGGGTTGAAGAAGATAAAGATAACAATGACTCGGGGGTCAGTACAAGCAATAAGATGTCAACTTGGGGGTTGAAGATGTAATAATGATATCGACTCGGGGGTCTAGAAACTAAGGCAACATCGACTTGGGGGTCGAGAAAATAAAGACAAAATATCATCAACTCGGGGGTTGAAGGAAAGGTAAATATCGACTCGGGGGCCGAAGAAAATAAAGACAACATTGACTCAGGTATCAAGAACAAAGCAATATATATCAACGCGGGGGTTGATGAAGGAAATAGGTTATGCTATGTATGCATATGGTGCGTGTATGTTGTATGTGATGCATATGTGGATGCAAGCAGGTTATTGGTTTTATGAAAGTTCCAGCAGGGTGGACTTTTGGTGGTGATGCCAGCAGGGTAGACTTTAGGTAGTTGCCAAGCAAGGTTGGACTTTAGGAGGTGCCAAGCAGGGTTGGACTTTTGGTGGTTGCCAAGTAGGGTTGAACTTTTGGTAGGTGCCAAGCAGGGTTGGACTTTATGAGGTGAAAGGATTTGATTTCCCGACACTCGAAAATGGAATAATATTATGATCAGTAGACCAATATGATTCTCTTGGTGCCCCAAGTCTGATCCTTTGCAGAAAGTTGGGTGCTTGTGCGAGAACCTCACTTCTAGCTGATATGCCATAAATGGTTGTATGAGCGCAGCGACGTAACCAATACATGTTGATTGTATGAGCGTAGCGACTTATCCAATGCATTCTGATGGTGCATTTGCTCTGCCCCAAGGCTTTTAATACTTGTTGAATTCAAGGGTCGCTTAGTGCATGACATGGCCAGCTTGACCAACTTGATTGTATGAAGGGAATCTGCCCCTTTGCAACCTGTATGCCCCAGTCTGTAGGGTATTGAGATGATTTGCCCCAGTGTATGAATCAATGATCTGCCCCAGTCTTGGCTCTTGAAAGACTTGCCTCCAATTGACTGAGTATTGCTTTGAAGGACTTGCCCCAGATTCACAAGGTTATGAGATAGTCTTGATTCGAGTCAGTGCCAATGAATACTCAAGTTTCTCTCTGGTTGCACTTTGTCAGAATTTCCAAACTGTCAAGTACTGATTTACAGTTAAAATTGTTTATTCAAAAATGGTAATTTTAATGCGACATTCATGCAAGTTTTGAAAAAATCATTTATTGGAATGATGTGTCAGTGTGTGACGAGTGAACCATTAGTCCAAACTCAGTGCTGAGTTATCTGATGTGTGAAAGATACAACAAGAATATGATACCAATTCAAAAGACTAGCGAATTCGTAGGAGTCAGTTTACGCAACCTTGTTGTAGTATGCTTTCAGAATAAACCCCGCCTCAATTAGGTCTTTTGAGGGTTGTAACATGGTCTGGTTCATGGTTAAGAAACAAAAGGATATAAGGCTCAAAACTTGATTTGTACCCACCCCTTCTTCGTGATGATCTCCAATCCTACGTTCAGTTAATTCTGCACATGTACTTAGATGTTGACGGTGTAAGAGTGAAGATGAAGGTTCAAGATTCGCTTGAAATGGCAGTCATCTTATTTTGTTTTTGATGGACGTCAATGACCTTTTGATTTTTGATATGGCGGTTACTAAAACTTATTTTGCTTCGCTTGAGGATTTAAAGACCTCTTTTGTTTTTTTTTTATCCCTAATTTTTGCATGGACTGATTTTATTCTACGAGTCCATCGGGATTGCCCCAATTTTTTGCCTAAGTCTCCTTTTTGAGGTGTTTGGCTTAGCGGGCTCTCTTCCTTTTTTAGAGTAAGGCTTGTGACTGCCAAGTCAGTAGTCATTGAAGAACAACCATCATAACTTCTGGATTTTACACGATTTCTTCGTCACCTCAAGACGTGTACAAAGAATATGGGTCAGATTAACTGAACACTACCCTGCCCCGGGTTGAGTATAAGGGTTTGAATATCCGAAGGAAACTTCTACTTCTCGGCTCGAAATGGTGAACTAGGGAATAACTCATTATCTCTCCAGTGTTTAGGAATTTGAAACAATGCCTGTACATCTTTGGAAGGATTCTATCCGAAAGCATACCATCAGCAATTATGGGTATCTTATTTTCATCATCCTCCATCCGATCTTTGCTAAACAATAATTTAGTTAAGAAAGTGAATGAGAGGTATATAGATGAACATTTTTGGTTTTTTTTTTATATAAGTGAAGATAGTGTGAGCGAATGCGACATGATTAGTTCAAAAAATGCATTATCACTTCATTAATATTACCATTAATAAACAACAATGTCTAAAAGCAAATAACACATAACAAAAAGAAACTACAAATGCATAGAACTGACATGATCTAAAAATTGCCAGCATTGGGGACTGGGCTTTTCTTTCTTGACCCACTGTTGGACTAGCATTCTTGTTCATCGAGACCACTATGATAGCCTTCTTCACACCTACTCTCAGTAACTTCTTCCATAACATGGGCGGATGGACCCACTCGATCAAGTGAAGGATTGACGTTGATTTGAAGACCTCGAGGCGTAAATGAGATTAGCTTGGACTCAATCAGATCTTGGATCTTGTTTTTGAGCTGTTTGTAATTCTCAGTTGAATGCCCCATGGCGCCAGTATGGTATCCACATCGTGCGTTGGCGTCGAATCCTAGAGGGTATGGAGGAATAACAAGATCCAAGCCCTTTGGCACTATTAGCCTGCTACTAATCAAACGTGGCAATATATGACTGAATGGCACTGGCAAATGATCAAAATGCCTTTTTGGTCTTTGACTATAGTAGCGTCGGGGTTGTGAAGAGTGTTGTTGTGCAATCTGATGTTGACGAGGGGGACCTCTATTGGCAGGAGTATATTGACCATGTGGAGAGGATGGAATCACAAAGGGAGACCCATGGGATTGCTGACTTTGAACATTTGAGATGCTTGGGTATTAAGGATAAGGTACTGGAGACGGAGCTTGCAGAGTGTCCCAGATTGTATTGATTTCATCCTCCTCTTCCTCTTGAGAACTGACAATGGATTCACTCTCACTAGCCTGGATGCTCGAGGCGTCTAAGATCTTTCCACTCTTGATATGACTCTCAATGCGTTCTCCTACTAAAACCAAGTCAGAGAAGTTTAATGTCCCATTGCTCATCATTTTTTCTAGGTATGGGCCTTGTAAAGAAACTATGAACAGGTCAACCAATTCTCTATCTAAAAGTGGTGGTTAAACGCGAGCAGCTACCTCTCTCCATCTCTGAGCATACCCCCTAAAGGATTCGTTCTCCTCTTGAGATAAGCCTTGCAACTGTATGCGGTTGGGAGCCATGTCAAGATTGTATTCGTATTGTTTCACAAAGGCGTTGGCTAAGTCCAACCATGACTGGATATGGCTACTCTGCAGCTGCATGTACCAACTCAACGATGCCCCACTCAGACTATCTTGGAAACAGTGGATCATAAGTTTATCATTGAGAGCATTAGAGGTCATCTTTCTGCAAAACATCACCAAATGTTGCTTTGGACAGCTATCTCCTTTGTACTTCTCAAATTTTGGCATCTTGAACTTTGGAGGTATTACAAGTCTGGGTACCAAACACATGTTCAAAGCATTCACATCAAAAGCGTCACGCCCCTTCATGGTTTCAAGCTTCTCTTCCAACACACGACATCTTTCTACAAACTCAACATCTTGAGGTCGTTCAGTATTCACCACCAGGTTTGTCCCTCGGGAATTCGGTGTAGTGAATGCAAAGCTATGGTATTCAATTGCATCATGCGACGAGGCATGTTCATCTTGAATAGTGTGACATTCTTGTATAACCTGGTCCCCAACAGGAATCCGCACAGGCTGAAATTGGGCAAGATTATTCACTTGAGGCAGAATGACGTTCTTAGTGATTGTAGACCTTTGAATGTTGTCCTCTTTCCTTGCCATAGCTTCCACAAGTTGGTCTAGCTGGTTCTTCATCAAGTCAACATCTGCTCTTGATGCAAATTGGTTCTGCTCTCCTGAGTCCATGATTCTTCTAAAAGAGGCTCAATTCCGATACGGGTGTCGGGAAATCAACTGCGGGTTATGGACAAAGGATGGTTGAGTTTGTTGGAAAAATGACATGCATACATGCTAATATCATGAGTATGCAATGCTTATGCACGGTTCCAGGATCAAAACAACATCTGATTCTGAGGAAGGAGTTAGACACAGGATATCTCAGATCGCAAGCCCCCCCATAGGTAGGTTCTAAACGGGTAGGTGCCAAGAGTTATGGATATCTTTCAAAGACATTATAGCCATGACGAAGGAACATCAGACGATAATATCCTTAAAAGGATCTCGTCTAGGTGAGGTCTTCATTTCTTCCCCACGAGAAAGACTCCGCGGAGGTGCCCACTACACAACCATCGACACACGGGTTCTAAGTAGGGTTCTCAGAATCCTAGATCGAGGTCGAAAATATTACTGTCAAGAAGTAATACGTTCGAGGGATCTCATCTGATTGTGGCGTTCACATTAACTCACATAGAATTAACACTACTAACCACCATGGAAAAGCGGGTTAAAGGTCCTTGGGATCGACGATTCAGGCTCGAAAACATTATCATCGTGACGAAGTAACGTCAAAACGATAACATTTCCAAGGGAATCTACTCCAAGCGGGGTCTTTGCTTTGGCTCACGCGGAAGAGACCACGCAAACCTCCACTACACAACCACCATCCTAATCCTAGGGTTATACTCGGACACGGGTATATAGTCATCTCATAGAGCACCAATGATCAGAGAACCCCAATAGTGTCACGAGAAACAATAACAGGATATAATAATAATGAGCAAGCAAGTAGATAATAGATAGTCAAACAAGTTAGGCTTGATTCTCTCAAGCATAGGGCAATGCATGTCCCCAGCAGAGTCGCCATCTATCGTACCTCGAAAAATACGATCCTCGCGATGGACGTGGAAAAAACTGTTCGAAACAGAGTCGCCACCGAACTTTATTTATCCTAAAGAGGGAAAGGAAAATATCGAAAAAACCTTTAAAGGGAGATAAGAACATGGTCATCACAACCAAATTCGGGTTCGGGATTCGATTACGCAAAGGGAAGGTATTAGCACCCTCTACGTCCGTTGTACTCAACGGGAACCTCTTGATTCGATTAGTGAGAAAGTTAGTTAGGTTTGTTTGTTATCTTCTAAAGGATTTGTTTCTAAGGGGAAAATAGGGTAGTTTTTTATTAGGGTGCTCGGCAAGGATTAGAACCCTTGTGCCTACGTATTCCCTCGTGCAATGGGAAAGTCAGAGCATTCGTAGTTCGTGGGACTACGGTTGTTTGGTTCGTGTTTTTTAAATGAACGAGTGTTTAATTCGCATTCTAAGTGCTAAATGTTGGCTTGTCTGCTCGTCAAGGGAGGCTGAAGCACTAGTTCATATGCGCGGAAGAATGGACTAAACAATGTTCTTATTGTGAAAAGTTGTTTGGATATGGATTAAGTGTGTTAAGGATTTGATTGAGAAAATAGTTTGATTTGGACGTGTTTTAGGCGAACGAGAGTTTAATTCGCATTTTAACTGTTAAACGTTTGGCTTGTCTGCTCGTCAAGGGAGGCTGAAGCACTAGTTCATATGTGCGGAAGAATGGGATAAACAATGTTCTTTGGGAAAGGCGTTTGAGTTGTGGATTAAGTGTATTAGGGGTTCGGTTGCGTGGGCGCGGAAAGGAGTTTTTTAGTCGCGTTGGATATTTTAGAGGTGATAATTTCCCACACACGAGTAAGAGAACTCGCACCGGAATAATTAAGGAGAAGGGTCAAAGACTCGACCACCCTCACTTCACCTTTAGTAAAATGTGTTTAGATAGAGATTAAGTGTTTTAATGATTACTTTGAAAAAGGTTTGAATGTTGTCGAGTTACAAGTATTTTGGTGGCGTCAATTGTCCACACACGAGTAAGAGAACTCGCACCTAAACAATCGACAGGTTAAAGCTTAAGTTTTTTAGAGGCGACAATTGTTCACACACGAGTAAGAGAACTCGCACCTAAACAATCGACAAGTTAAAGTTTAAGTTTTTTAGAGGTGTCAATTGTTCACACACGAGTAAGAGAACTCGTACCTAAACAATCGACAAGTTAAAGTTTAAGTTTTTTAGAGGTGTCAATTGTTCACACACGAGTAAGAGAACTCGCACCCAAACAATCGACAAGTTAAAGCTTAGGTTTTTTAAAGGTGTCTATTGTTCACACACGAGTAAGAGGACTCGCACCCAAACAATCGAAGAGAAAGACCAAAGACTCGATCCCCCTCACTTTTCACCTTCTAAGGAATAATGTTTTAGTATGATTAAATGTTTTGATAATTTGATTTTAAAAGGTTTGAATGTTTGTCGAGTTCGTGTGTTTTAAAGGCGTCAATTGTCCACACACGAGTAAGAGAACTCGCACCCAAACAATTGAGGAGAAAGACCAAAGACTTGATCCCCCTCTTTTTCACCTTATAAGAAATAGTGTTTAAGTATGATTATGTTTATTGATTTGATTTGAAAATAAACTCGATGTTGATCGAAGTTTGGATTATTGTTGTAAAAGGGGGTTGATTTTAATCTTATGGGAGAGGGGTGTAATGAATCACATGGGAATAATCGAGCCATGATTAAAGTGAGCCAATCACATATATGCATGCAAACCAAAGTGAAATGTGCAACAATTATCGTTGTATAAAGCCCAAGAGGAGGCGTTGTGAGGTCGATTGCGATCGTGAAAACGATCGACTTACAAGGTATTAAAAGGGCTTGAAATTAAGTCAAGATATTAGTTTGACAATATTTTTGGTTTGGACAAGCATAATATGAATAGCATAAACATAATTAAGGCATGAAATAAATCCACAAGAGAAAAATATACACCTCACAAAGATTAAAAATCAAACAAAGTGGGGGGAAGAAACATGCTTCTAAGATGGATACAATCCTAGAATGAGGCATGAAAGATAAAATCGAGATTCTAGGAGTACCTAACGGAGAAGGTCCGTTGCCTCTTCAATGCGTGCAAAAAAAAGTCAAGGGGACTTGTAGAAGATTTGCACGATCAATCTGTCATACCCCAAATTTTGACCACTAAAGTTTCCCATCATTTTGCAAATCATCATCACAATATGGATGAACCATTAGTCTCCCCAAAGATGGGTGAGCATCCACTATAATCAGAATTAGGGTTTCAAGCCCTCTCAGAGCCTTAGACAAAAGATCAATCAAGGAATGACTTGATCTTCAACTTGTCTAACCTCTCAAACATCCACAATGGATCAAAAGGACTCCCACTTCAAGGATTAAGCACAAAGCTGCTCCCTTCTAGGTGGATCAAGCCTCCAGATCGACTGTGTCACCAAATTAGGGTTTTGATCGACCAGGGCCTCCAGATGGGAAATTTCATCTGGGCACAAGCCAATGATCTAAAACATAACCTAATTTACTCCATGTAACCTCATGAACCCAAGCATCAAGTCAATTTTGCCTCAAGGGATGCATACATCAAAAATCAGGAATTAGGGTTTCTTGACCTAATTCACCCCTAAGTTGACTTTTGGGACAAATCATGAGCCAAGACCTCAAGACATGATTTGAGGGTCTCTAATGAACCATATTAATCCATTTGGAACAATGGATTAATTAAAGAAGCTTGAGTAACAAGTCTCAATTTCATCTGCACCACAATTAGGGTTTCGCGAGAAAAGTCAATTGTAACTTTGACTTTTGACCTGGACATGCTCCCAAGCCCTAATACATGATTCAATATACCCTATGACACCCATGGAACATGTCCATAAAGTTTGATTTAGGTCAAGGACATGATTTCCTGAAGAATTGCACAGTTTGGAATTCATCTGATAAAAAGTCAATTGTGCACAAAAGTCAACTTTGACTTTTTGAGATTTTTCACCAAAATGGATTTTTAACCCTAAAATGATGTTAATGTATGATTTGAATTATCATTCATCAAGAAAAATCAAGAAAAGTGAGATAACTTGTAAAAGGGGTAACCATAAAAAATTAGAAAATTTTCTAAGTTAAAAATAAAGTGGCAAGGGTACCAACTTTGGAGGACCATAACTCCTAAACCACAAGGCCATTTTTTCTCATCTAAAGATGGATTTGTAGCCCTCATTACCCTCTACAAAAACTTCGACTACAATTCATTCCAATTCATTAAGGATTTTAAGTTATGGAGTGATCAAAGTGGCTGAAAAGTGAAAATGTTACTTTTTCCAACACTTAGTGAAATTTTCACTAAGTCCAAATCTGCCTTCACTTTTTGCCAAATATAGGGGGATTTTTCACTTGGAATCAAAAGAGATCAAAACCAAACTTGTTCAAACAGTTGTTGTATCATGTAAGGGCTTTCCAAAATGGCCAAGAACATTGCCAAATTCAACTTACACCATGAGATATGACATTGTTAAGTTGCCTTGCTGAAATTTGTCAAAGCAAGGCAGATTTTGCATTTTGGCTCGATTTGCCAAAATCAGCCAATTTCAATCACTCCTATCCACTTGGACACCTCTGAGGATTGAATCCAAAGGGGACAATCACTGAGCCAAGCCTCCAAAGTCCATGGAACAAGAAATAGCATGTTGAACCTAGAATGACCAAAATAGGGACAAGACTTCAATTTTGGAATGAGGCATTCAATGGAACCATCAAGGTGGCATGGACTGAGCCATTCTCATCTGAAATCAGTCAAGACTTATCCAAGACCAAGGGAACCAAAGCTCTGTGCCCTAACCTCTAGTCAATGGCTAGAGGAGACTTGATTTCTCATTTGACAACATTGGCCAAACCTACTTACCAGCTGCCATTCACTATTCCTTGCAAAACAAACTTGCTCTACTATAAATAGAGCTCATTTGTGTTCAGTTTGAGTACACCAAAGCCATCTAACAGATGCTTTCCTCAAAATCTCTTTCTCTTGGCAAAAATGCCTTTCTTAGCAAGGTAGCTATCGGGTTTTGAGTTTGAGAGCAATTCCAATCAAACCAATCACTCACACACCTCACATACATCATATAGAAGTGATCCAAACACTCAAACAACATCTGGAACACAGATTTCACAAAATCACCAGTCAATTGCTCAAGGTTTTAACCAAGTTGCAGTTGAGATGCCATGAAGTGATCCAGCCAATTTCAATCAAGTCCAAGCATTCAAACACACTTCATAGGGTGTAGGGAAGCTGTTTAAATCATCACAACTCATTTGTAACACCTCCAACTCAGAAATCAATTTTCTCTTGCTGTCACGACTTGGAGGTAAGCCTAAGCTTGGTCATCTCTCAATATATGCATATTTCCTCGCACAATAATTTGGCCATATGTTCATAATCATGCATGGAATGTTTTCCCTCAATTAATTGCATTGTTTGAATCGTGTATCAAAGATCCTAGCCTTCATGCAGAAATTAGGGTTCTTGAGGATTTTTCATGATTTCTTGTTGTATGTTTAATTTAAATGAAATTAAAGTACATAGACATGATCGTGAGGTTGAGACGAGCACAATGATATGTGGATTGCATGGTATAATCAAGTATTCAGTGAGATTGGATAGAAAACGCAAATCTGAGAATCCCAGAACACGCGCGTGTTCTTCAGCTGTTCTTGGCGCCATTTTTCAAATTCAAATATTTGAATTTTGTGATTTTGTTTAATTGATTCAAAAATTAATTTCTCTCATAGTTTTAATGATTTTGAGTTGATTCTTTTTTTAATAATTCACAAAAATGTTAAATTATTTTATTTTCCCAAAAAATCCCAAAAATATTATTTATTTTATATAATTGATATTTTTACAAAGAATTAATGTTTTAATTGTTTTTAACATTTGAAATATTTTTTCCACATTGATTTTGCAACTTTTAATGCTTTCTAATTATTTTGTAGGTCAATACTTAGTTTTTGAAGCATTAATCCAAGATCACAATTTATTTTCCATATGTTAAACAATTTTGATCATTTTAATTGAATTTTTATTCAGTTAAATACATTTTTGGAAATAAATTAGGGTTTTGGATTAATTCAACCCTCATAAATCATTTTCAAAACACTTTGGGCCTCTAATAGAGTGTAAGACCCAATCCTTTTTTGACCAAAAACTTTTTGGGCCTCACTTATTGTATAAGTCCCGATACCGTCAAAAAACAAATGGCGCGATCGTCGCCTTTTCAAAAATCATCTGGGCCTACCCTCGAGTAGTAAGACCCATTCCTTTTTCTTTAAAACACTTTGGGCCTCTTGAGAGAGTGTAAGACCCACCCCCTTGTACAAAAACAATTGTAGGCTTCACTTATTGTATAAGTCCCTCTGTACAAGTAAATAGCGCGATCGTCGCCCGTTTAAAAATAAACCATCTGGGCCTCTCCTTGAGCTATAAGACCCATTCAAAACTCTTTTTGGGCCTCTAATAGAGTGTAAGACCCAATCCCCTTTTAACCAAAATCATTTTGGGCCTCACTTATTGTATAAGTCCCTCTGCGTTAAAAGAAAACCTCGGCGCGATCGCCATTTTTAAACGAAAAGTCAACTGGGCCTACCCTCGTGTTATAAGCCCCACTCTTCTTCTTTAAAACTCTTTGGGCCTCTTGAGAGAGTGTAAGACCCATCCCTTTGTACAGAAAACCTTTTTTGGGCCACAGTCACTTGTATAAGAACCTCTGTACAAATTCAATAGTGCACTCACTGATAAAACCCTGGGCCTCACCTTGAGCTGTAAGCCCCAAATCTTTCTCTTTCAAAGCACTTTCTCCTTAGATTTTGAATATACTGTTGTTTTCAATCTTTCTTTGTTGAACAACTAACCAAACAGCATGGAAGCTCTACAATCGAGTAAGTGTTTATACGCTTTCATTTACTGCTTTCATATCATATAACTGTATTGTGGGGCTGCTCACTGTAAGTCTCCTTTCACAAACTCATATATATATAACTGCATTATGGGGCTGCTCACTGTAAGTCTCCTTTCATAAACTCGTATCGACTGTGTAATAATAGTATAGATAATCAGAGTTTCCCCGGCAACTACGTCTAGAACTAGGTAAAGTCGTTTCGTTTATTCGTAGAAATAGACAGCTAGATCCCAAATAGGAGCACCAAATACAGTCTTCTCTTCGGCTGTCCTCCTTAGGAATCGTCAAGAAACTCTACTCCCAAAGATGAATGTATTCTCCGTGAATGGCATCTTTGAGTTTCTTCCAAATTCTCGGACTTTCCTGACTTGCTCTATTCCTTGTGAATAGCTTGCCTTGAATTTCTCGGGGTTTGGGGACCCACGGGCTTCTTAAAAGCATCGGCCTCCTCTTGGGCATTGTACAAGGACCCACAGGCTTCCTAAAAGCAACCCCGCCTCCTCTTGGGCTTAGTACAAGGACCCGTCGGCTTCTTAGAAGTATTGACAGCCTCCTCTTAGGCTTCGTATAATGATCTCTTCCTTCGGGAATGGTAGCCTTCTCTTGGGCTTCGTACAAGGACCGATCGGCTTCTCAAAAGCTTCCAGCCTCCTCTTGGGCTTTGTACAAATTGTCCCGACGACCTCCTAGAGGTATAGGAACAGAACTTAGTAATCTTCATAGAACAGTCCTTTCCAGAGTCTACTACTGTTTCTCTAAGCATAGTACAAAAGATAAAACTCTAGACTTGGACAGTCTATCTTCCTTGAGTCTCAAAGACATTCTCAAGCACCCTTCGTTAATAGGAAGGAAACCTGCAAACTCGGACAGTCTCGATACCCTTCGGATTTCCCCTTTCCTTAAAGAACAGGGACCAACCCCGATCCTCAGATCAAACCCATGGGTACAATGTTGCTCATATAAGAACTGATTTTCTCTTTTAAAATCACTATTCTAGCCTCCTCTTGGGCTTTGTACAATGATTCTCCCCAGCGGAGCAGACCGTCTTTTTTAGCCTCCATCTCAGGCTTCGTACGAGATACAAATATTCTCCTGTAGAATCAAAACTTTTTAGCCTCTCTCTCGGGCTTCGTACGAGATACAAAGAGACTCCCTCGTTGAGTCAATCACCCCTTTTCGCCTCCATCTCGGGCTTTATACGAGATACAAAAAGGTTCTCATTGAGCCAAATAAATTTTCGCCTCCATCTCGGGCTTTGTACGAGATATAAAAAACACTCTCTTGTTGAGTATAAAAGATTCTCTTGTTGAGTCACCCTTTTAGCCTCTCTCTCGGGCTTTGTACGAGACACCAAAATAGCCTCCTCTTAGGCTTTGTATAAGAAAACCACTGGTTGATCCAATCAACCTTTTAGCATCAAACATGTCCCTCGTTCACAGTAAACAAACATCAACAACTCCTTCCCTTTCATCTAATCGCTGTAAGCGGCAAGCCTCTGGATCATCTATATCCATGCCACTGTCCTTCTTTTAGCATGAGGAATTCCTAAGGAAAGATGGCATTGCTCTACACTGAATTAAAGTCTTCTCCTTTAGGTCAAAAACCCATTCTTCAGAAATTATGGCATTGCTAGGATCCGCGTATCCCAGTTAAAGTAATTCTCCTTTACCCCTCTTTAGAGACGACAAATTCTCTCTAAAGTTGAGACCTTTCAGCTTCACATCTTAGGCTTTGAACAAGATACAGATCACTTTTAGCTTCACATCTTGGGCTTTGAACAAGATACAAACTACCCTTTAGCTTCACGTCTTGGGCTTTGAACAAGACACCAAAACACCATTTCCTCCCATTCTGGGAGGAACTACGAACGCTCTGATTTCCCTGTTTCGGTAAATGGAAATACGTAGGCATAAGATCGAAAGAAAAGATCTTAGCGAGCACAATCAACAAAAAACCCAAATCCCATTTCAAAAGCAGTAATTCAAAAGCATCCTAGATCCTTGTTCCCTGTCAGAAACCTTCTGCCTAGATAAAAAGAAAGAAAACCGTATTGGCGAAAATACAAATAACCAGTACAAAGGCCCCCCACATTGTAGCATTCGTAACCTAACAGACCGCTGTTTAAACTCAGTATGCAAAGCAGGGTTAATTGGAGACATGTATTTCCCTTCCTTCATCAGCTTTAATAGGATAAAAAATGAATCGACCTGTAGTAAACTCAACCGCAGAGAGCGACCAGTGCTTAAGAACCACGTCCAAAATCACTCGCTACAGAAAAGTGGCACCCACCGTGGGGCAAACTTTCTTTCTTACAATTTAAACCTTGGGTAAGTCATTTTTCTTGGCGGTGGCCGCCAACAGAAAAGTGGCAGCCACCGTGGGGCCGTCTTGACTTTTCTTATTTCTTTTCTTCACTTGTGTGAATACCACAGATTGGGGCTTCCGCCGGGGAACCCATTTTCTGTCAGGAACTTAAGCTTCTTAGCTTCATTAGGTCTAGGATGTTTAAGACAAATATATATACTGTTTTTCCTAATTGCTATATGTGTTTATTTTTCTGCTACTGGGAATGCGGGTGATGCCGTATGTGGAAAGATTGAGTATACACCTACAAAAGCCAACCCTTTCGTAGTGCGGAAGCTATCGGAAATAGTTGTTACGCGATACTACCCTCATTTGAGGCTGGTGATCTATTCTCGGTGAATAGCACTTACTCTAAGATTGCACACAACTCGCTGCCGATCTGCTTGTTGTTTGCCTTCCTGGGAGGAGCTAATGATAATGAGTACAGGTACAAAAATCACCTTAGTAAACCTTTGGGGATGGGTAGAGCCTTGACTTCATGACAACGACCCTCTGACCCCATGTTTTTTCTATGTTTTTGTGTGCTGCATCCATGCATTCATCTAAAAAACATTAAAACATTCAAAAAACTTTCTCTTCTAGTCTCTCCATTTTTCAAATTAAACTAAGACTGTGATTGCAAATATCAGAGAAAAGGATTGCACTAATGGATATCGGTAGAAGGAGAACTCACCAGTACACCTTCAAGGTTCCAAAGCTAGAGGATTTGAGAAGGTTAGCGAGGATGATCACTAACCCAGAGGCTTTCAGAGCCAATCACGGTGGTTTGCTACCACTGTTAAGAGTCCATGTGATTGAGGGAATCATGGACACGCTCATTCAGTTTTATGATCCGGTTTATCACTGTTTCACATTCCCGGATTACCAGCTAGCACCAACGCTGGAGGAGTATTCTCATCTGTCGGATTTACATATCACTGATCGAGCTCCATTTTCTGGACTGGAAGAAATTCCAAAGAATCAGACCATTGCAAGAGCAATTCATTTGGACGAGTCTGAGATCAGGACTCACCTGACTACCAAGGGTGGCATATAAGGTTTGCCAGCCCAGTTCTTAACAAAGAAAGTTCTGTACTTCACTAGTATAGGGAACGTGACTGCTTTTGAAAGCATCTTTGTATTGCTCACCTACGGTTTATTTTTGTTTCCCAACATTAATAACTTCGTCGATATCAACGCTATTAAGGTTTTTCTCATTGGAAACCCTGTGCCGACTTTGCTCGCGGATGCGTATCATTCTGTACACTTAGGAAATTTGTACAACGGAGGGGAGATCACATGCTGTGTACCTTTTCTTTACAAATGGTTTATCTCTCATTTGCCTAAGTCTGCTGCTTTTTGGGACTGCAAGAGTGCCTTGCGCTGGTCGCAGAAGATCATGTCTCTTACTAACTCTGATATAGATTGGTGTAATAGGATTTATGATGGGATCAGGATCATTGACCGTTGTGGAAACTTCCCCAACGTACCCCTCATAGGAACTAAAGGGGGAATCAACTACCATCCGATATTGGTTCTTCGTCAATTTGGATACCCGATGAGGCTCGTTCTGCAGAACGCTCATCTGGAAGGTCTTTTCTTCAAGGAAGGAGAAAACGACAGAGCACTAAAGATGGAAATAGTGCATGCGTGGAAGCACGTTCATAAGAAAGGACGAGAGTCTCTAAGAAAACCGGACTGTGTCTCGGTGGAGCCTTATCTCCACTGGGTACAAACTAAAGCTCTCAAGCTAATGATGCCTTATCCTCGTTACAGAATTCTTCCGCCGAGGGAATCTGTCATGTACTTCATGACGGAAACTGAAAAGCTTCAGGTTACTCTCAACAAAGTTCAAAATGAGAGAAGGTCTTGGAAGAACAAGTACCGCACCCTCAACGTAGAGTGTATCCAAATACAACAACTACTAAAAGAGAAAGATGCTCTGATTGAAATTTTAGAGCAACATGTTGTAGAGAATCAAGATGACCAAAGGAATCTGCTCACTCCTTTCACCTGGAAAAGGAATGACGACCCGACAACGGCTCAAGCGCCCCGGTCAAAGAAAAGGAAGATACCAGAATCAGCTCCCAGTTTCTCTTCAGAGAGGACTCGGGACCCATTAGCTTAGGTTTCTGTTTCTGCACCTTGTAATCTACTGTATTTCCGTTTCTGTAATCCTTCGAATTTCAATAAAAAGGGGTTTCCCCACCGTTTGATATTTGCAATCTAATTGTCGCAATTTATTTTGATTAAATTAACAAACAATTAATATAATCATTGCATTTTTATCATTCTCACATTGCGTATTCTCCTTAACTACGAATCTCACGTTTGTGTCTCGGTTCTAGAGTCAAACTGTCTCATTCGTACAATACTCGGGCTAATCGTCAGAAAAAGATGGATGATCTTGAGGAAGAGAACAGAGAGTTGAAAGAAGAGATCGACGCTCTAAGAGAGGATATGAGAAAGCTTCGTAACGACATGCAAGCCATGGCAGAGGCTCAGCTACAAAGGACTGTGATCTCAGAGATCACCTCAGCGCCCATAGTGGAGAAGTTCGATCCTAGGTATCAGATGCCGAAAGATCGTCCCTGGGGCATACCTGCGAATTATATAACGGAAGGATATGTTCCGCCGATCGTTGAAGATCAGGGAATCGCAACAGATACCGCTGGTCCTGAAGGTTACAGACTTCGGGAAAGCGAAGATGCCAAAGGCATACTGAAGACTCCTGAAGGTTACCAACTTCGGGAAATGCCAAGATTCACCGCCGTAGTTACGGTACCACCCCCTGTGGTGCACTCTGTCCCGGAAGGACAGATTCCACAGATACCTTCTGGCAAGAAGGAGACTATGTTTGACCGAATGGACAGTTCTTGGAAATGCAGAAGGAACTGCAAGCCATTCGCGGTCAGGATATTTTTGGAAAGGACGCCGCAGACCTTTGTCTGGTCCCCAATGTGAAAGTCCCGCACAAGTTCCAGGTGCCCGACTTTGAAAAATACAAGGGTAACTCTTGCCCTCAAAGTCACTTGACAATGTACGCTCGACGAATGTCAGCTCAGACGGAGAATCAGGACCTGCTGATTCACTACTTTCAGGATAGTTTAACCGGTGCCGCCTTAAAATGGTACATGGGTTTAAACCGTGCCTCGATCGGTACTTTTAGAGATCTTGGCAAAGCCTTCGTTCAAAATTACAAATACAATTTGGACATGGCACCCAACAGAGATCAACTCAGATCGATGTCACAAAAGGACAAGGAAACCTTTAAGGAGTACGCCCAGAGATGGAGCGAAATTGCCGTTCAGATTTGTCCACCTCTTGAGGAAAAAGAGATGACAAAGATCTTCTTAAAAACCTTGAGCTCATTTTACTACGGCCGAATGGTCGCCAGTGCGCCCAGTGATTTCACCGAGATGGTCGGTATGGGTGTACGTCTTGAGGAAGCCGTCCGAGAAGGACGTTTGGTAAAAGACACTGGATCGACGAGCGGTACTAAAAAATACGGTAATGCTCTCCCTAAGAAAAAAGAGCAAGATATTGGGAATATCTCTCTCGGAAAGCAAAGGTGTCGTTATCAACCAGTAGTAGCGGTAACTCCTGCTATCGGCCTCACGCCTATTCCTACATATCAACCTCAGGTTGCGCAGAGCCAACCTAATCAGCAAAGGACACAACAGCCTCTTCAGCAGGCTCGTCCTCAGTGCAATAACAACCGTACAACACGACCATCAGGGTTTGATCCTATACCCGTGTCGTATGCAGAACTATTTCCGTTACTACTGGCTAAGGGGCACATTCAGACTAAGTCCCCTCTTACAGTACCGGAAAATCCGCCTTTTTGGTTTAAAGCGGATCAGACATGCCCTTACCATCAAGGAGGATCAGGGCATAACATAGAGAGTTGCCTCAATTTCAAATCTATCGTGCAAAAGCTTGTTAGGAGCGGGCTCTTATCTTTCAAAGATATGAATCCTAATGTTCTCACGAACCCGCTGCCTCAACACGAGAAAGCTACGGTCAATCTGATTGAGAAAGAGACTAACAATGTCTATCAAATTCACGATGTACTCTTATTGAAGACCAATCTGGTCAAGATCCATTGTAGACAGAGTGGATATGGCCATGTGCCACCTCATAATTATCACCATTATGATATCAACTCTAAAGACAACCAAGGATGTTCTGTAGTGCAAGCAGCTCTACAGGAACAGATGGATCCAAGAGCACAGAGTTCGTGGAGTTAACATGGTCTACACGAATTCCAACATCATTCAGAACCACGACATCCGTGTGATGAATGTCAACTTGGTGGCATTGCACTCAAGGCAAAGCCAGTATCATAATCTGTCGTGGTACGATTACAGTTCTTGTCTGACTTGCTCGGTAAACAAACAGGGATGCTCTTTCATACAAGAGGCCCTCCAGCGTCAGCTGGATCTTGGATGGATCCAAGACTACCATGATAGAAACCCCTATCAAATCAACATGGTTCAGATTTTCGATATTCGTGTGATGAATACCAACCTGGTAGAGTTGCATGCTGAGCAGGTCCGACTCGGATTCCTGATCTCACATGACTATCAAAGCTGTAAAGCGGGTTGCGAAAATGATCGAGGTTGTACCCTTGTCCAGGAGGCACTTCAGTACTTGTTAAATCATTGGTGGATGCCAATCTACATGGATGAAGATACTCAGCAGATTAGTATCAGTAACAGGAACCCCACTCGGCGTCAAAGTCAGGATGTCCGATCAGTGGAAGCTAACCTAGTGAGGTTACATTGTATTCAAAGTGGGCGTGGCCAGGTGCCCCCACACAACTATGACAGTTGTAGCGTCTGTTTAGAAAGTAACCAAGGGTGTTACCTTGTGAGAGCAGCTCTTCAGGGTCAAGTCGATCGTGGAGAAATTCGTCCATATCCGGGTTCTGGACCTATCGATTGGTCGCCGAACTACCTTGTTGAGCAAGTTGAGGATGTTGTCACGATCTCTAGTCATCACAGGACCAGGGATGTTTTTGCCATTATTCCTCTACTTGACGAATCTAAAGTTCCCAACCAGGAACGGATCGAGATTACTTATGATGGTCAGAAAAACCAGAAGGTTCCTATAGTCATCTATCTGCCGGGGCCATTACCGTATGAATCAGCTAAGGCGATCCCTTACAAATATGGTGCAACAACAGTTGAGAATGGAAAGGAAATTCCATTACCCTCCGTCGTGAATATTGCAGACATCAGTCGTGTAACACGGAGCGGTCGAATCTTCAACCGAGGAGTTGGAGGGTCCAGCAAAGAAAAGGAATTCCAGACAGAAATTCCTGATCCACCAGTCGGTCAATCCAGTAATCCCGACCTTTCGAAAGACAAAGATGAGATGCTAAAGCTCATCCAAAGGAGTGAATATAACATTGTTGATCAACTATTACAGACTCCTTCAAAGATCTCGGTATTATCACTGTTACTCAATTCAGAAGCGCATAGGGAGGCTCTACAGAAAGTCTTAGAGCAGGCCTTTGTGGAACAGGATGTAACAATCAGACAGTTCGATAGTATTGTCTCAAACATCACTTCCTGCAATAATTTGGGATTTAGTGATGAGGAATTACCTGAAGAGGGTCGCCGTCATAACATGGCGCTCAATATTACAGTCAACTGCCAGGACGATGCGTTGGCCAGCGTACTGGTAGACACAGGGTCAGCCCTGAATGTTATGCCGAAGTCTACTTTGATGCAGTTATCATTCAAATGCCCTCCGATGAGAATCAGCGAGGTCGTCGTCAAAGCGTTTGACGGATCCAGAAAAACAGTAATCGGCGAAGTTGATCTTCCCATAACTATTGGTCCTCACACTTTCCAAGTCACTTTCCAGGTCATGGACATCTGGGCAACATACAGTTGTTTATTAGGAAGACCTTGGATACATCAGGCTGGAGCGGTCACTTCGACCCTCCACCAAAAGCTAAAGTTCGTTCAGAACGATCAACTTGTCACAGTCTTTGGGGAACAGGCCTTGCTTGTGAGTAACTTGTCATCATCTGCTGGTATAGAACCTGAGGAGGTTATTGGGACGCAGTTCCAAGCACTATCGGTGAGCAAGGACAATCAATCCGAAGGAGGAACGTCGATTTCCTCATACAAGGATGCTATCAAAGCGGTCGAGAGTACCGATACAAAAGGATGGGGACAGCTTGTCATTCCTATTGACAATAAAACAAAGAAGGGTCTTGGTTTTTTTGCAACCTGTACCCAGACAGCTGTTGGCGATGAAGGTCTTCATCCCATTCAGAACTTCTTCCGTAGCGGAGGTTTCCTCCAACCAGTGACTCAAGTAGTCCATGCTATCAATGAAGAGGATCCCTTTGACATAAATGAGGAATGGAAGTCCTATCTTAATGAGGACGATTATGTGTCGCAGGACGAAACGCAAACTCCATTTTGCTATCCCGCACAGAGTCCAAGATTTATACCTAGATCAGATGTTGAAATGATCTATGGAGATTATGATCCGGAAGGATGTTGTGCTCTGCCAAATTCATTAGAGGAAGACACTCCGATGAAAGACAATTTTGACTACAATTACTATGGCCCAATGGATGGTCTGCCAATGTGGCAACCTTATCCAGGAGACTTGGGGCAAGAGAGTCAGCCGAACAATGAAAATCAGCTGACTGTCATTGAACAGAATACCAGTGTCCCCGCCATGTCATGGGATCAACACTCAGGTCATTCGGAAATTATTCAACATAACGATGAATTCTCAATGTTTGCAGGACTTGAATTCATCAACTATGCTTTTCCCGAGGTCAACGTCATCGAGAGGGATGACTCCTCCAGTTCCAAAGAAGTTTGGGACACTCTGGGAGAACCAAGTGGAAAGTTTGACTTCATGGTCAAGTACACCGCTCCCGCAAGCTCTCGTATCAGGCTTGAAGATATCCAGCCAACTGGATGGGAAGATCTACCTGAGAGCACCAATACTATGCAAAATGCAACAGAGGAATCCTCCTACGACAATTCTGCCTGGGAGACAGATTCCAGTGATCCTGCTCCACCAGAAATCAGCGTCATTTCTGAAGACAAATCAAGGAAGGTGCCAGACTTTGTTATTCACCGAGGAGTTCGCCGCCAGTGGGTTACTGTCGATGTTTTGAAGGTCGTTCACCAGTCAAAGTAATTGCCATCTTTAACCTTTCACCCTGCCTAGGTGAAACAGATGTTTTGATAGGGCTCGCTTTCTGTAAATTTCCCTCTTTGCTTTGCCCGAAGCGACAAAGTTTTGTTTTATAGGGCTGTAGTTTCAAGAGCCGACTTATTCTTTAATAAAATAACATCGTTCTATAATTTCCGCATTTATTGCTGTTTTCTCTTTTTGCTTTTCTCAGAAAATGGTAATCCTAAAAAACATTCAATAATAAAAACAAGCAGTAAAATAAATACACTGCACACACTTGCATTTTCTCTATCTCTTCTAAACACGAATCATACCGTTATGCAGATTGCTTGTTTTACACCCCATTGAAACATACGATCCGATGCCTTCTCCCGACTTTGAGTTCCCGGTATTTGGGGCTGAAGAAGAAGTTGACAACGAAATTCCAGAAGAGATCTCCCGATTACTCAGACAAGAGGAAAGGTCCATTGAACCTCACAAAGAGCCGTTGGAAACTGTAAACTTGGGTTCAGAAAAAGAGAGAAAAGAAATCAGGATTGGGGCACTGCTCAGTCCAACTGCCAGAGAGGGTTTGATAAAGCTTCTCCGAGAATTTCCCGATGTGTTCGCTTGGTCCTATCAGGACATGCCTGGGTTGGATACCAGCATCGTGGAACATCACTTACCATTGAGATCGGAATGTCCGCCAGTAAAGCAGAGGTTGAGACACACTCACCCAGACATGGCCATCAAAATCAAAGAGGAGGTACAAAAATAGATCGACGTGGGTTTCCTCGCTACATCTGAATATCCTCAATGGTTAGCCAACATCGTACCCGTTCCTAAAAAGGATGGAAAGGTCAGAATGTGTGTCGATTACAGAGATCTAAACAGGGCTAGTCTAAAGGACGACTTTCCTTTACCACACATTGACATGCTGGTAGACAGTACAGCAAAGTTCAAAGTTTTCTCCTTCATGGATGGATTCTCGGGCTATAACCAGATCAAAATGGCGCCGAAAGACATGGAGAAAACTTCATTCATTACCCCATGGGGTACCTTTTGTTACAAGGTGATGCCATTCGGTTTGAAGAATGTCAGGGCAACCTATCAAAGGGCCATGACTACTCTGTTTCATGACATGATACACAAGGAAATCGAGGTATATGTCGATGATATGATTGCAAAATCAAAAACAGAGAGTGAGCACGTTGAACATCTGTCAAAATTGTTCGAACGTTTAAGAAAATTCAAGCTCCGCTTGAATCCCAACAAGTGCACCTTCGGTGTCCGTCCAGGGAAACTACTAGGGTTTATCGTCAGCCAGAAAGGAATTGAGGTTGATCCTGACAAGGTCAAGGCCATTCAAGAAATGCCTTCTCCGAAAACTGAAAAACAAGTCAGAGGATTCCTGGGACGTTTGAACTACATCTCCAGATTCATATTCCTTATGACCGCCACGTGTGCGCCGATTTTCAGATTACTGAAAAAGAACCAGGACTGCGTTTGGTCAGAAGACTGCCAAACTGCCTTCGACAGTATTAAGGAATATCTGTTGAATCCACCGATTCTATCACCTCCAGTGGAAGGAAGACCACTGATCATTTACCTCACAGTCCTTGAGGACTCGATGGGATGTGTACTTGGCCAGCAAGACGAAACCAAACGGAAAGAGTCTGCCATTTACTATCTGAGCAAGAAGTTCACCGATTGCGAAACTCGGTACACGATGCTTGAGAAAACTTGTTGCGCTTTGGCTTGGGCAGCCAAACGTCTTCGCCAGTACATGATTCGTCATACTACTTGGTTGGTCTCCGAGATGGATCCAATTAAGTACGTCTTTGAAAAACCTGCTCTCACGGGAAGGATTGCCCGTTGGCAGATGCTACTATCAGAATATGACATAGAGTACCACGCTCAGAAAGCCGTTAAGGGGAGTGTTTTAGCCGATCATTTGGCTCATCAACCGATTGACGATCAGGAATCAATCGGGTTTGACTTCCCAGACGAAGATGTCATGTATCTAAAAATGAAAGACTGCGATGAACCGTTACCCAGTGAAGGGCCAGAACCAGGTTCCCAATGGGGACTTATCTTTAACGGAGCAGTTAATCATTACGGAAACAGAATTGGGGCAATCATTGTTACCCCTCAGGGTACCCACATTCCTTTCACTGCCAGACTTACGTTCGAATGTACAAACAACGAGGCCAAATACGAAGCTTGTATTTTGGGTCTCGAAGAAGCAATTGATTTAAGGATCAAGAACTTGGACGTATACGGCGATTTAGCCATGGTTATCAATCAGATAACATGAGATTGGAACACATACCAATCAGGATTGATTCCTTACAAAGACTACGCAAGAAGGTTGCTACCTTTCTTCAACAGAGTTGAGTTTCATCACATCCCTCGTGGTGAGAATGACATGGCTGATGCTTTAGCCACTCTCTCTTCCATGATTAGCGTAGGTCGATGGAATGACCTACCTAAGATTGACGTTATCACGATATCCAATGCTTCCTTCAGAAACGAGAGTACCCACCTGGGGCACTCCGAAAAGACAGGAAAACCCTCAGAAGGCTAGCTGGAAGCTTCTTCCTGAGCGGTGACACTCTTTATAAGAGGAATTTTGACATGGTCTTGCTCCGATGCGTCGACAGACCAGAAGCGGACATGCTTATGAAAGAAATTCATGAAGGATCCTTTGGCACTCATGCCAACGGACACACAATGGCGAGAAAAATTCTCAGGGCCGGGTACTAGTGGTTGACCATGGAATCCGACTGCTACAAGTACATGAGGAGGTGTCACAAGTGTCAGATATACTCCGACAAAATTCATGTACCGCCATCGCATCTCAAAGTTCTCTCTTCCCCGTGGCCTTTTTCCATATGGGGAATCGACATGATTGGCTTGATTGAACCTAAGGCTTCAAACGGACATCGGTTCATCCTGGTAGCCATTGATTACTTCACCAAGTGGGTCGAAGTAGCGTCATACGCTAATGTAACCCGACAAGTGGTGGTCCGATTTATCAAAAACAATATCATCTACCGTTATGGTGTTCCAAGCCTGATCATTACTGATAATGGATCTAACTTGAACAATAAGATGATGAAGGAGTTGTGCGCAGAGTTCAAGATCGAACACCATAACTCATCTCCCTACCGACCCAAGATGAACGGAGCGGTAGAAGCGGCTAACAAGAACATCAAGAAGATCGTTCAAAAGATGGTTGTAACCTACAAAGATTGGCACGAGATGCTACCCTTTGCTCTTCACGGTTATCGCACATCTGTCCGCACTTCAACAGGGGTAACCCCTTTCTCTCTAGTGTATGGCATGGAAGCAGTCCTCCCCATAGAAGTAGAGATCCCATCAATCTGGGTATTGATGGAAGCTAAGCTTACAGAAGCTGAGTGGTGTCAAAGCCGACACGACGAATTGAATCTGATCGAAGAGAAGCGAATCACGACATTATGCCACAGTCAGTTGTATCAACAAAGAATGAAGAGGGCGTTAGACAAAAAGGTCCGACCTCGCGTCTTCAGAAAAGGAGACCTTGTGCTAGAAAAGATACAATCATTTCTCACTGATACTCGGGGCAAACGGACCCCAAATTATGATGGCCCCTATGTGGTCACGAAAGCTTTCTCAGGCGGCGCCTTGAGACTTGCAACCATGGACGGAGAGGAACTTGCCTACCCCACGAATGTTGATGTAGTCAAGAAATACTTCGTCTAAACTAAAAAAAAAACATCTCGGTGGATTGAAAACCTGAAAGGGCGGTCCAGGCAAAAGTTAGAGACATGAAAAAAATCATCCCGGTGGATTGGAAACATCATAGTACAATCCAGGCAAAAATTAGGGATAATGGCAAGTAACTATGTTCAACAGAGGCGAGTCCCTTAACAGCAGTTACATCACCCATCGGAGGAAATCTCCTGTCAAGGTCATCTTCGACAGAAGCTCAGGATGCCCCGAACTCAAAGTTGGTAGAAGGATAGTGGTCGTTATGTTTCAACGTAGCCCTTTTCCCTGTAAATTACCATTTTCTAACTTTGTATATACTCTTTGGAATCACACGTTTGGCTGATCTCCATCTTATCAATAAAATTTGAGCCCTTGTGCTTTTGTTTGTAATTCTTACTTGTTTTACCTTTACGGAACGACGTTGTTTAACTTAATTAACGACTCTTGAAATAAAACAAAACGAATTTATTTGTTAAAACTTTTTCTGCTTTTAAATTAAAGATGGCATTTCTTTTGACTGTTGAGCATCAAAAGAACATTGATCGCTTCTCCAAAAGTAAGCGAACCTCAAAGTGCAGAACCAAAGTACTCCTTCTAAACCAGTACGCCTGAACGAAGGATCAACTGTATCAGATGCGGTTTTCCCGTCTGATACCTTCGGCCGAGTTCTCATCTCCTAAGCCCGACCAACGGTATTCCCCGCGAGGACTACTTCTCCTAGGCAAGGTAGAATTGCTATTATTGAACCAGTGGTACTTTTTCGCCCCGCGATGGCCGAGTATTCAGTCGTGTTCATCTTTTAGTTTGTATGTCGTGTCAGTTTTGTCAGCATAAACATACATACATCATGCACTTTTGATTTGCATTCCCATTTCATATTGCATCACTATCACTTAAGTCGGTCTTATCCTGCCGTGATAAACGTCCTCTCAATCGAGTTTGTCAGTTATTGCTTTGTCAGGAAGTGTTGCGTCTGAACAATCTCGCCACCATTGTATCTCTAGATCAGAGTCAGCGCTTGGACACTTTGATAACTTGAACCTCTGAAACATCAGAGAACCTTCAACAGATGTCACTCTTCGCCATTGAAGATGATATCCTTGCTTTCCCGGATTAAGGAAAACCCCCAGAGAAAGCCTCTTAAACAGAGATTCGGCAGTACATCAGTATTTCTCCAAAAAATCCGCTGATGAAAAGGTCATCGGCACCTCAAAAATTGGATCACATCATATGGCATTTCTCCAGGAAAATTCCGAGAAAAGTATGATGCACGGCCCCAAGCGGAAGCAGTCTCTCAAAAGACTCGCTTTCCCCAATAGAATCGACAAATGGCGTCTCCAACTGAGAAGTTTGTGCAACTCTACAACTCAGACGTTGGGTTCCCCAGCAGGGCTGACATCAAAACTTTTTCCGTCAAATGGTATCTCTCCAGGAAAATTCGGTGAGAAGTTTGAGGAAAACCGCTACGAATAGCGTTCCTTGTCAATAAAGTTTATTGACAAAAGAAACTAACGCCGGTTCCTTGTTAGGAAACCAGGAATGAGTGGAAGTTTGAATCAGAAACTAAGACCATTTCCTTGGTAGGAAATCAGGATCGAGGGGAAGTTTGCATCAGAAACTAAGACCAGTTCCTTGGTAGGAAACCAGAAACGAGGGGAAGTTTATTTCAGAAACTAAGACCAGTTCCTTGGTAGGAAACCAGGATCGAGGGGAAGTTTGAATCAGTAACTGAGACCAGTTCCTTGGTAGGAAACCAGGAACGAGGGGAAGTTTATTTCAGCAACTAAGACCAGTTCCTTGGTAGGAAACCAGGAACGAGGGGAAGTTTGAATAAGAAACTGAGACCAGTTCCTTGGTAGAAAACCAGGATCGAGGGGAAGTTTACCTTTTCTAAGCATCATTGCTTGGCAAAAGAAGATGAATGCGCAAGCTGCCATTCATAGCCATCAAAATTTCGGGTATTCCGATATTTAATCCTCTTGCACCCCGAATGCTCGAATACTTTCTTCAATCACACCTTCGGGTCCAAGAAGATTAAATAGGGGCATATGTCATACCCCAAATATTGACCACTAAATTTTCCCATCATTGTGCAAATCATCATCACAATATGGATGAACCATTAGTCTCCCCAAAGATGGGTGAACATCCACTACAATCAGAATTAGGGTTTCAAGCCCTCTCAGAGCCTTAGACAAAAGATCAATCAAGGAATGACTTGATCTTCAACTTGTCTAACCTCTCAAACATCCAAAATGGATCAAAAGGACTCCCACTTCAAGGATTAAGCACAAAGCTACTCCCTTCTAGGTGGATCAAGCCTCCAGATCGATTGTGTCACCAAATTAGGGTTTTGATCGACCAGGGCCTCCAGATGGGAAATTTCATCTAGGCACAAGCCAATGATCCAAAACATAACCTAATTTACTCCATGGAACCTCATGAACCCAAGCATCAAATCAATTTTGCCTCAAGGGATGCATACATCAAAAATCAGGAATTAGGGTTTCTTGACCTAATTCACCCCTAAGTTGACTTTTGGGACAAACCATGAGCCAAGACCTCAAGACATGATTTGAGGGTCTCTAATGAACCATATTAATCCATTTGGAACAATGGATTAATCCAAGAAGCTTGAGTAACAAGTCTCAATTTCATCTGCACCACAATTAGGGTTTCGCGAGAAAAGTCCACTGTAACTTTGACTTTTGACCTGGACATGCTCCCAAGCCCTAATACATGATTCAATATACCCTATGACACCCATGGAACATGTCCATCAAGTTTGATTTAGGTCAAGGACATGATTTCCTGAAGAATTGCACAGTTTGGAATTCATCAGATAAAAAGTCAACTGTGCACAAAAGTCAACTTTGACTTTTTGAGATTTTTCACCAAAATGGATTTTTAACCCAAAATGATGTTAATGTATGATTTGAATCATCATTCATCAAGAAAAATCAAGAAAAGTGAGATAACTTGTAAAAGGGGTAACCATAAAAACTTAGAAATTTTTCTAAGTTAAAAATAAAGTGGCAAGGGTACCAACTTTGGAGGACCATAACTCCTAAACCACAAGGCCATTTTTTCTCATCCAAAGATGGATTTGTAGCCCTAATTACCCTCTACAAAAACTTCAACTACAAGTCATTCTAATTCATTAAGGATTTTGAGTTATGGAGTGATCAAAGTGGCTGAAAAGTGAAAATGTCACTTTTTCCAACACTTAGTGAAATTTTCACTAAGTCCAAATCTGCCTTCACTTTTTGCCAAATGTAGGGGGATTTTTCACTTGGAATCAAAAGAGATCAAAACCAAACTTGTTCAAACAGTTGTTGTATCATGTAAGGGCTTTCGAAAATGGCCAAGAACATTGCCAAATTCAACTTACACCATGAGATTTGACATTGTCAAGTTGCCTTGCTGAAATCTGTCAAAGTAAGGCAGATTTTGCATTTTGGCTCGATTTGCCAAAATCAGCCAATTTCAATCACTCCTATCCACTTGGACACCTCTGAGGATTGAATCCAAAGGGGACAATCACTGAGCCAAGCCTCCAAAGTCCATGGAACAAGAAATAGCATGTTGAACCTAGAATGGCCAAAATAGGGACAAGACTTCAATTTTGGAATGAGGCATTTAATGGAACCATCAAGGTGGCATGGACTGAGCCATTCTCATCTGAAATCAGTCAAGACTTATCCAAGACCAAGGGAACCAAAGCTCTGTGCCCTAACCTCTAGTCAATGGCTAGAGGCGACTTGATTTCTCATTGGACAACATTGGCCAAACCTACTTACCAGCTGCCATTCACTATTCCTTGCAAAACAAACTTGCTCTACTATAAATAGAGCTCATTTGTGTTCAGTTTGAGTACACCAAAGCCATCTAACAGATGCTTTCCTCAAAATCTCTTTCTCTTGGAAAAAATGCCTTTCTTAGCAAGGTAGCTATCGGGTTTTGAGTTTGAGAGCAATTCCAATCAAACCAATCACTCACACACCTCACATACATCATATAGAAGTGATCCAAACACTCAAACAACATCTGGAACACAGATTTCACAAAATCACCAGTCAATTGCTCAAGGTTTTAACCAAGTTGCAGTTGAGATGCCATGAAGTGATCCAGCCAATTTCAATCAAGTCCAAGCATTCAAACACACTCCATAGGGTGTAGGGAAGCTGTTCAAATCATCACAACTCATCTGTAACACCTCCAACTCAGAAATCAATTTGCTCTTGCTGTCACGACTTGGAGGTAAGCCTAAGCTTGGTCATCTCTCAATCTATGCATATTTCCTCGCACAATAATTTGGCCATGTTCATAATCATGCATGGAATGTTTTCCCTCAATTAATTGCATTGTTTGAATCGTGTATCAAAGATCCTAGCCTTCATGCAGAAATTAGGGTTCTTGAGGATTTTTCATGATTTCTTGTTGTATGTTTAATTTAAATGAAATTAAAGTACATAGACATGATCGTGAGGTTGAGACGAGCACAATGATATGTGGATTGCATGGTATAATCAAGTATTCAGTGAGATTGGATAGAAAACGCAAATCTGAGAATCCCAGAACACGCGCGTGTTCTTCAGCTGTTCTTGGCGCCATTTTTCAAATTCAAATATTTGAATTTTGTGATTTTGTTTAATTGATTCAAAAATTAATTTCTCTCTTAGTTTTAATGATTTTGAGTTGATTCTTTTTTTAATAATTCACAAAAATGTTAAAATATTTTATTTTCCCAAAAAATCCCAAACATATTATTTATTTTATATAATTGATATTTTTGCAAAGAATTAATGTTTTAATTGTTTTTAACATTTGAAATATTTTTTCCACATTGATTTTGCAACTTTTAATGCTTTCTAATTATTTTGTAGGTCAATACTTAGTTTTTGAAGCATTAATCCAAGATCACAATTTGTTTTCCATATGTTAAACAATTTTGATCATTTTAATTGAATTTTTATTCAATTAAATACATTTTTGGAAATAAATTAGGGTTTTGGATTAATTCAATCCTCATAAATCATTTTCAAAACAATTTGGGCCTCTAATAGAGTGTCAGACCCAATCCTTTTTTGACCAAAAACTTTTTGGGCCTCACTTATTGTATAAGTCCCGATACCGTCAAAAAACAAAACGGCGCGATCGTCGCCTTTTCAAAAATCATCTGGGCCTACCCTCGAGTAGAAAGACCCATTCCATTTTCTTTAAAACACTTTGGGCCTCTTGAGAGAGTGTAAGACCCACCCCCTTGTACAAAAACAATTGTGGGCCTCACTTATTGTATAAGTCCCTCTGTACAAGTAAACGGCGCGATCGTCGCTCGTTTAAAAATAAACCATCTGGGCCTCTCCTTGAGCTATAAGACCCATTCAAAACTCTTTTTGGGCCTCTAATAGAGTGTAAGACCCAATCCCCTTTTAACCAAAATCATTTGGGGCCTCACTTATTGTATAAGTCCCTCTACGTTAAAAGAAAACCTCGGCGCGATCGCCATTTTTAAACGAAAAGTCAACTGGGCCTACCCTCGTGTTATAAGCCCCACTCTTATTCTTTAAAACTCTTTGGGCCTCTTGAGAGAGTGTAAGACCCATCCCTTTGTACAGAAAACCATTTTTGGGCCACAGTCACTTGTATAAGACCCTCTGTACAAATTCAATAGTGCACTCACTGATAAAACCCTGGGCCTCTCCTTAAGCTGTAAGCCCCAAATCTTTCTCTTTCAAAGCACTTTCTCCTTAGATTTTGAATATACTGTTGTTTTTAATCTTTCTTTGTTGAATAACTAACCAAACAACATGGAAGCTCTACAACCGAGTAAGTGTTTATATGCTTTCATTTACTGTTTTCATATCATATAACTGTATTGTGGGGCTGCTCACTGTAAGTCTCCTTTCACAAACTCATATATATATAACTGTATTGTGGGGCTGCTCACTGTAAGTCTCCTTTCATAAACTCATATCGACTGTGTAATAATAGTATAGATATTCAGAGTTTCCCCGGCAACTACGTCTAGAACTAGGTAAAGCCGTTTCGTTTATTCGTAGAAATAGACAGCTAGATCCCAAATAGGAGCACCAGATACAGTCTTCTCTTCGGCTGTCCTCCTTAGGAATCGTCAAGAAACTCTACTCTCAAAGATGAATGTATTCTCCGTGAATGGCATCTTTGAGTTTCTTCCAAATTCTCGGACTTTCCTGACTTGCTCTATTCCTTGTGAATAGCTTGCCTTGAATTTCTCGGGGTTTGGGGACCCACGGGCTTCTTAAAAGCATCGGCCTCCTCTTGGGCATTGTACAAGGACCCACATGCTTCCTAAAAGCAACCCCGCCTCCTCTTGGGCTTAGTACAAGGACCCGTCGGCTACTTAGAAGTATTGACAGCCTCCTCTTAGGCTTCGTATAATGATCTCTTCCTCCGGGAATAATAGCTTTCTCTTGGGCTTCGTACAAGGACCGATCGGCTTCTCAAAAGCTTCCAGCCTCCTCTTGGGCTTCGTACAAATTGTCCCGACGACCTCCTAGAGGTATAGGAACAGAACTTAGTAATCTTCATAGAACAGTCCTTTCCAGAGTCTACTACTGTTTCTCTAAGCATAGTACAAAAGATAAAACTCTAGACTTGGACAGTCTATCTTCCTTGAGACTCAAAGACATTCTCGAGCACCCTTCGTTAATAGGAAGGAAACCTGCAGACTCGGACAGTCTTGATACCCTTCGGATTTCCCCTTTCCTTAAAGAACAGGGACCAACCCCGATCCTCAGATCAAACCCATGAGTACAGTGTTGCTCATATAAGAACTGATTTTCTCTTTTAAAATCAGTATACTGGATCTGTCACTTAACTGAAACGGTTACACTAGCCTCCTCTTGGGCTTTATACAATGATTCTCCCCAGCGGAGCAGACCGTCTTTTTAGCCTCCATCTCGGGCTTCGTACGAGATACAAAGATTTTCCTGTAGAATCAAAACTTTTTAGCCTCTCTCTCGGGCTTCGTACGAGATACAAAGAGACTCCCTCGTTGAGTTAATCACCCCTTTTCGCCTCCATCTCGGGCTTTATACAAGATACAAAAAGGTTCTCATTGAGCCAAATAAATTTTCGCCTCCATCTCGGGCTTTGTACGAGATATAAAAAACACTCTCTTGTTGAGTATAAAAGATTCTCTTGTTGAGTCACCCTTTTAGCCTCTCTCTCGGGCTTTGTACGAGACACCAAAATAGCCTCCTCTTAGGCTTTGTATAAGAAAACCACTAGTTGATCCAATCAACCTTTTAGCATCAAACCTATGCCTCGTTCACAGTAAACAAACATCAACAACTCCTTCCCTTTCATCTAATCTCTGTAAGCGGCAAGCCTCTGGATCATCTATATCCATGCCACTGTCGTTCTTTTAGCATGAGGAATTCCTAAGGAAAGATGGCATTGCTCTACACTGAGTTAAAGTCTTCTCCTTCAGGTCAAAAACCCCTTCTTCGAAAATTATGGCATTGCTAGGATCCGCGTATCCCAGTTAAAGTAATTCTCCTTTACCCCTCTTTAGAGACGACAAATTCTCTCTAAAGTTGAGACCTTTCAGCTTCACATCTTGGGCTTTGAACAAGATACATATCACTTTTAGCTTTACATCTTGGGCTTTGAACAAGATACAAACTACCCTTTAGCTTCACGTCTTGGGCTTTGAACAAGACACCAAAACACCATTTCCTCCTATTCGGAACTACGAACGCTCTGATTTCCCTGTTTCGGTAAACGGGAATACGTAGGCATAAGATCGAAAGAAAAGATCTTAGTGAGCACAATCAACAAAAAACCCAAATCCCATTTCAAAAGCAGTAATTCAAAAGAATCATAGATCCCATTTCCCCGTCAGAAACCCTCTGCCTAGATAAAAAGAAAGAAAACCGTATTGGCGAAAATACAAATAACCAGTACAAAGGCCCCCCACATTGTAGCATTTGTAACCTAACAGACCGCTGTTTAAACTCAGTATGCAAAGCAAGGTTAATTAGAGACATCTATTTCCCTTCCTTCATCAGCTTTAATAGGATAAAAAATGAATCGACCTGTAGTAAACTCAACCGCAGAGAGCGACCAGTGCTTAAAAACCACGTCCAAAATCGCTCGCTACATAATCCAATAAGCTCAAGTGTCCAACGTCACAAATCAACATCCAAGATCAACTGAGCCAAAATCAAAAGTACTAACAAGAGAGTCAAAAAGTTAGTAAGAACTTAATAAAAGAGAGCTAATTAAAATTCTAATCAAAATCAATTAAGAAAAAAAATGACATTTGAACAAAAACTACTCAAGATTATCATTGAAAATTAATCAAGAATTAATATCAAAAGTTTAGTCCAAAATAATTAATCCAATATCTAATAAAAATTAAATAATCTAAACTCAAACTAAAAAATGAGATTAAAATTTAACAAACCAAGATCACTAACAAACTAAAGTCAAATTACCCAAAATCAGATTATCGAAATCTAATATTAATAACCATGTAATTAAAAGTAACTTTCTAACAAAACAAAACATAAAACACAAACAGGGGTGCAAATCTGGTGGATGGATAGTGATTAGCAATCTCATGGAATCCTCATGGGCCTTATGGCCCATTCATCTAATATCAATAAAATAAAAGAAACGGGCCTAAGCCCCGGCCCACACGAGAACCGATTCCGCAAAACCAAATTAGGAGAGGCAGGACATCATTTCATCATCACATTTCAATAGATCAAAAGCCATAGCATCATTATTTATTCATTATGATAAAGAAAAATAAAAATTAAAGGGTAGTTATACGAAACAGAACACCGTAATCACCACCATCATCAACATCGACTCGCCATCGTCATCAACATCGTCTGGTCCCGATCAACTCATCTTCCTCCGTTCGTCTGGTTTCTCTTCATCGATGATGCCCTCGTATCGACACCGATTCGTGTTTCTGGCTCTCCTTCTTTCTCTTCCGCGACGGCTTTTCGTCGCTTCGGTTCACCTGGCTCAAGATTTGTTTCGATTCATCTTTCAAATCGCATCCGCCTCAAGTTCTACTTCAGGTTTGTATCCATGATTCACTTAGTTCCGTTGCATTTCGACCTCGATTTCTCTTCTCCTTCCTCTTCTCTCGGTTGCTGATTCGGTTTGGTCTTGATCTTCTTGTTGGGTACGATTACTGAGTTGGTTTTTGAACGGAGGATTGAAGAGTTCTTGTGTGGTTGTTATCGTTGATTATTGGTGTGTGATTTGGAGGGACTTGAGGTTTTAGGTTGGAGATTTTGGGAAGATTTGCGAAGGGAGAATGAAAGGTGGGGGTGATGGAGTTAGGAACTAATATGGTGTTTATGTTCAGTGTAATAAGTATGTGGTTCACACGACGGTCATTGTTGGTTATAAACAGAAACACGGTGGAAGGGGAGGCGAAAGGTTTATGCGCAGGCGGTGGTGACTTGAGAGAAGGGTGGAGAGTAGAGCAAGCTTCTTCGGCAGCTTGTGTGGAAGAAGGGCGGAAGACCGGCTACGAAAACAAAGGAGGAGGGATTTGGTGGTGGATGGGTGAATCGGAGAAGATTTGTGAGGGAATCAAGAGGAAAATCATGTGGTGTTTTGATTGAAGAAGAAAAACAATATTACTTTTTATTTTTATATTTCAGATCGAAAAAAAAAGGTGAGGCGCGGCTGAAAACAAAAGTGGGGTTGGTCTGTTGAAGGTGGGATGGCGTGGAGTTTGTAAGGAAGCAGGTCCGGTATTTTTTCTCCCTACTGTTCTATTCCTCTCCTCCTTTTAAAGGAAATCACAAACTTGCTTATTAAATTTTGGTACAGATTTTTTGTCTTGATATTCATGTTCGGTCCCTTTCCATGTTCAGGTTTTGAAACGTTATTTTCATAGCAGATTGGGGTTGCGTATAGGTGGCACCTCTGTGGCAGTTTTGCAGGATTTTTGGAGTTTTGCTGGAGTGGTGCAGTGAAATGTCATTGTTGGCTCAGGGTCGTACAGGTACAGTAGTGGAAGGCTGTGTGGTTTTTGGCATGTCGTTGTTTTGATGCAGGTAGTAAGCACGCCGGTTGTACGGCTTGTTTCCTGCAAGAATGTGTTGTTAGTTTTGGTGCAAAGAGTTTTGGCAGTGTTTGTTCTCCCATTGTGCAAGTTGGCTTTTTTTGAATATTTTTCTTGTAATAATGTAGGCCTTGTCCTCATATCATTTTTGTAATTTTTTTTGGTAATAAATCATAAGTATTTATTGTAATAAATGTGGACTTTTGGTATTTTTTGGGAATTGGGTATAATAATATTTTGGATAGAATTTGGACATGGATGGAATTTTAAAAAAATGGATAATATTTGAGACTAAAAGTGGATAATGAATTATATTGAAAAATAGATTTGAAGAAAGTTTAATGGATAAAAATATAAAAATGGGTTTAAATGGATATGAAGAATTAGATACGGACACGGTAAAGAAAATGGATATGACAAAGGGGAAATATGGATATGAAGAAATGGATGTTTAAAAAATGAATTATGAAAATGGGCTTAATGGATTTTTTGTAGAAAATGATTTAGAAAATAGCTTAAGAAAAGGTTATGGAAAAAATGGTTAATAAGATGAAAATGGACAATGGATATGGTAGAAATGGATAATAAAATTTGGGTTAGAAAAATGGAGAATTATGGATAATGGAAATGGTTATAAAAAATGAATACAAGAAAAAGATAGGTTAATTAAAAGTGAAAATGGACAAATGGATTGGATATAGATATGGCGGCTAGTGGGTGAATGTTCAGATGAAAACTATTCACAAGTAGGACAAATTTGGGGTATGACAGTACCCAAATACAGCAACTGCTGAAAGATAAGGATGCTCTGATTGAAATTTTAGAGCAACATGCTGTAGAGAATCAAGATGACCAAAGGAATGTGCTCACTCCTTTCACCTGGAAAAGGAATGACGACCCGACAACGGCTTAAGAGCCCTTGTCAAAGAAAAGTAAGATACCAGAATCAGCACCCGAGTTCTCTCGGGACCCCTTAGCTTAGGTTTCTGTTTCTGCACTTTGTAATCTACTGTATTTCCATTTCTATAATCCTTTAAATTTCAATAAAAAGGGGTTTCCCCACCGTTTGATATTTGCAATCTAATTGTCGAATTTTATTTTGATTAAACATAAAAAAACAAAAAAACAATTAATATAATCATTGCATTTCATCATTCTCACATCGCGTATTCTCCTTACCTACGAATCTCACATTTGTGTCTCGGTTCTAGAGTCAAACTGTCTCATTCGTATAATACTCGGGCCAATCGTCAGAAAAAGATGGATGATCTTGAGGAAGAGAACAGAGAGTTGAAAGAAGAGATCGACGCTCTGAGAGAGTATATGAGAAAGCTTCGTAACGACATGCAAGCCATGGCAGAAGCTCAGCTACAAAGGACTGTGATCTCAGAGATCACCTCAACGCCCATAGTGGAGAAGTTTGATCCTACGTATCAAATGCCGAAAGATCGTCCCTGGGGCATACCTGCAAACTATATCCCGGAAGGATATGTTTCGCCGATCGCAGAAGATCAGAGAATCACAACAGATATCGCTGGTCCTGAAGGTTACAGACTTCGGGAAAGCGAAGATGCCAGAGGCATATTAAAGACCTCTGAAGGTTACAAACTTTGGGAAACGCCAAGACTTACTGTCGTAGTTACGGTACCACCCCCTGTGGTGCACACTGTCCCGGAAGGACAGATTCCACAGATACCTTCTGGTAGAAAGGTAACTATGTTTGACCGAATGGATGAATTCCAGGAACAATTCTTGGAAATGGAGAAGGAACTGCAGGCCATTCGCGGTCAGGATCTATTTGGAAAGGACGCCGCAGACCTTTGTCTGGTCTCCAATGTGAAAGTCCCGCACAAATTCCCAATGCCCGACTTTGAAAAGTACAAGGGTAACTCTTGCCCTCAGAGTCACTTAGTGATGTACGCTCGGCGAATGTCAGCTCAGACGGAAAATTAGGACCTGCTGATTCACTACTTTCAGGATAGTTTAACCGGTGCCGCCTTAAAATGGTACATGGGTTTAAACCGCACCACGAACGGCACGTTCAGAGATCTTGGCACTGCCTTCGTCCAACAATACAAATACAATTTGGACATGGCACCAGACAGAGATCAACTCAGATCAATGTCACAAAAGGACAAAAAAACCTTTAAGGAATACGCTCAAAGATGGCGTGAAATTGCCACTCAGATTTGTCCACCTCTTGAGGAAAAAGAGATGACAAAGATCTTCTTAAAGACCTTGAGCGCATTTTACTATGACAGAATGGTTGCCAGTGCACCCAGTGATTTCACCGAAATGGTGGGCATGGGAGTTCGTCTTGAGGAAGCCGTCCGAGAAGGACGTCTGGCAAAAGATGCTGGACCATCAAGCAGTACAAAACGATACGGTAGTGCTCTCCCTAAGAAAAAAGAGCAGGATATTGGGAATATCTCTCTCGGAAAGCAAAGGCGACGTTATCAACCGGTAGTAGCTCCGAAAAATCCGCCTTTTTGGTTTAAGGTGGATCAGACATGCCCTTATCATCAGGGAGGATCGGGGCCTAACATAGAGAATTGTCTCAATTTAAAATCTGACGTGCAAAAGCTTGTTAGGAGCGGGCTCTTATCTTTCAAAGATATGAATCCTAATGTTCTCACAAACCCGCTGCCTCAACACGAGAAGGCTACGGTCAATTTGGTAGAAAAAGAATTTAACAATGTCTATCAAATTCATGATGTACTCTTGTTGAAAACCAATCTGGTCAAGATGCATTGTAGACAGAGTGGATATGGCCATGTGCCACCTCATAATTATCATCAATGTGATGTTTGCTTTAAAAACAATCAAGGGTGTTCTGTAGTGCAAGCAGCTCTACAGGAACAGATGGATCTCGGATGGATCCAAGAGCACCGAGTTCGTGAAGTTAACATGGTCTATACGAACTCCAACATTATTCAGAATCACAACATTCGTGCAATGAATGTCAACTTGGTGGCGATGCACTCAAGGCAAAGCCAATATCATAATCTTCCACGACACGATTACAGTTCCTGTCTGACTTACTCGGTAAACAAATAGGGATGCTCTTTCATACAAGAGACCCTCCAGCGTTAGATGGATCTTGGATGGATCCAAGACTACCATGATAGGAACCCTTATCAGATCAACATGGTTCAGATTTTCGATATTCGCGTGATGAATACCAACCTGGTAGAGTTACATGCTGAGCAGGTCCGACTCGGATTCTTAATATCACACGACTATCAAAGATATAAAGCGGGTTGCAAAAATGATCGAGGTTGTACCCTTGTCCAGGAGGCACTTCAGCGCTTGTTAAATCATTGGTGGATGCCAATCTATATCGATGAAGATACTCAGCAAATTAGTATCAGTAACAGGAATCCTACTCGGCATCAGAGTCAGGATGTCCGATCTGTGGAAGCTAACCTAGTGAGGTTACATTGTATTCAAAGTGGGCGTGGCTAGGTGCCACCACACAATTATGAACGTTGCAGAGTCTGTTCAGAAAGTAACCATGGGTGTTACCTTGTGAGAGCAGCTCTCCAGGGTCAGGTGGATCGCAGAGAGATTCGCCCATATCCAGGTTCCGGACCTATCAATTGGTCGCCGAACTACCTTGCCAATCAAATTGAGGACGTTGTCGTCATCTCTGACCATCAGAGGACTAGAGATGTTTGTGCCATCATCCCTCTGCTTGACGAATCAAGAGTTCCCAACCGGGAAGGGATCGAGATTACTTATGATGGTCAGAAAAACCAGAAGGTTCCCATAGTCATCTATCTGCCGGGACCATTACCGTATGAATCAACTAAGGTTATCCCTTACAAATACGGTGCAACAACAGTCGAGAATGGAAAGGAAATTTCATTACCCTCCGTCGTGAATATTGCAGACATCAGTCGTGTAACACGGAGTGGTCGAATCTTCAACCGAGGAGTTGGAGAGTCCAACAAAGAAAAGGAACCTCAGGCAAAAGTTCCTAATCCACCAGTCGGTCAATCCAGTAATCCCGACCTTTTAAAAAGCGAAGATGAGATGCTGAAGCTCATCCAAAGGAGTGAATACAACATTGTGGGTCAACTGTTACAAACTCCTTCAAAGATCTCAGTATTATCACTGTTACTCAGTTCAGAAGCGCACAGGGAGGCTCTGCAGAAAGTCTTGGAGCAAGCCTTTGTGGAACAGGATGTAACAATCAAACAGTTCGATAGTATTGTCTCTAACATCACTTCCTGCAATATTTTGGGATTTAGTGATGAGGAATTACCTGAAGAGGGTCGCCGTCATAACATGGCGCTCAATATCACAGTCAACTGCCAGGATGATGCGTTGGCCAGCGTACTGGTAGACACAGGGTCAACCCTGAATGTTATGCCGAAGTCCACTTTGATGCAATTATCATTCAAAGGCCCTCCGATGAGAATCAGCGAGGTCGTCGTCAAAGCATTTGACGGATCCAGAAAAGCGGTTATCGGCGAAGTTGATTTTCCCATAACTATCGGTCCTCACACTTTCCAAGTCATTTTCCAGGACATGGACATCCGGGCAACGTATAGTTGTTTATTAGGAAGACCTTGGATACATCAAGCTGGAGCAGTCACCTCGACCCTCCACCAAAAGCTAAAGTTCGTTCAAAACGATCAACTTGTCACAGTTTGTGGAGAACAGGCCTTGCTCGTGAGTAACTTGTCATCATCTACTTGTGTAGAACCCGAGGAGATTATTGGGACGCAGTTCCAAGCACTGTCGGTGAGCAAGGACAATCAATCTGAAGGAGGAACATCGATTTCCTCTTACAAAGATGCTATCAAAGAGGTCGAGAGTACCGATACAAAGGGATGGGGACAGCTTGTCATTCCTATTGACAATAAAACAAAGAAGGGTCTTCGTTTTTCTGCAACCTGTACCTAGACAACTGCCAGCGATGAAAGTCTTCATCCCACTCAGAACTTCTTCCACAGTGGAGGTTTTCTTCACCCAGTCCCTCAAGCAGTCCATGCTATCAATGAGGAAGATTCCTCTGACACAGAGGAAGAGTGGAAGTCCTATCTTAACAAGGACGGTTATATGTCTCAGGAAGAAGTGTCTACGCCATTTTGCTATCCAGCACAGAGTCCGAGATTTATACCCAGGTCAGATGTCGAGATAATCTATGGAGATTGTGATCCAGAAGGATGTCGTGCTCCACCAAATTCATTAGAGGAGGACACTCCGATGAAAGACAATTTTGACTACACTTACTATGGCCCGATGGATGGCCTGCCAATGTGGCAACCTTACCCAGGAGACTTGGGGCTAGAAAGGCAGCCGAGTAATGAAACTCAGCTGAGCAACATTGAACGGAATACCTGTGTCCCCACCATTTCATGGGATCAACACTCCGGTCATTCAGAAACTACTCAACATAACGATGAATTTGCAAAGTTTGCAGAACTAGAATTCATCAACTACGTTTTTCCCGAGGTCAACGTCATCGAGAGGGATGACTCCTCCAGTTCCAAAGAAGTGTGGGACACCTTGGGACAACCGAAGCGATTGAGTTTTGTTTTATAGGGCTGTAGTTTCAAGATTCGACTTGTTCATTAATAAAATAACGTTATTCTGTAATTTCCGCATTTATTGTTGTTTTCTTTTTTCGTTTTTCAGAAAATGGTAATCCTAAAAAACAGTAAAAAAAACAAGCAGTAAAATCAAAACACTGCACACACTTGCATTCTCTCTATCTCTTCTAAACACAAATCATCACATCATGCAGATTGCTTGTTTTAAACCCCGTTGAAACATACGATCCGATGCCTTCTCCCGACTTTGAGTTCCCGATATTTGGGGCTGAAGAAGAAGTTGACAACGAAACTCCAGAAGAGATCTCCCGATTACTCATACAAGAGGAAAGGTCCATTGAACCTCACAAAGAGCCGTTGGAAACGGTAAACTTGGGTTCGAAAAAAGAGAGAAAAGAAATCAGGATTGGGGCACTGCTCAGTCCGACTGCCAAAGAGAGTTTGATAAAGCTTCTCAAAGAATTCCCCGATGTATTCGCTTGGTCCTATCAGGACATGCCAGGGTTGGATACCAACATCGTGGAACATCATCTACCGTTGAGATCGGAATGTCCGCCAGTAAAGCAGAGGTTGAGACGAACTCACCCGAACATGGCCATCAAAATCAAAGAGGAGGTACAAAAACAGGTCGACGCGGGTTTCCTCGCTACATCTGAATATCCTCAATGGTTAGCCAACATTGTACCCGTTCCTAAAAAAGACGGAAAGGTCAGAATGTGCGTTGACTACAGAGACTTAAACAAGGCTAGTCCAAAGGACGACTTTCCTTTACCACACATTGACATGCTGGTAGACAGTACAGTAAAGTTCAAAATTTTCTCCTTCATGGATGGATTCTCGGGCTATAACCAAATCAAAATGGCGCCGAAAGACATGGAGAAAACTTCGTTCATTACCCCATGGGGTACCTTTTGTTACAAGGTAATGTCGTTCGGTTTGAAGAATGTCGGGGCAACCTATCAAAGGGCCATGACTACTCTATTTCAAGACATGATACACAAAGAAATCGAGGTATATATCGATGACATGATTGCAAAATCTAAGACAAAAGAGGAGCATGTGACCCACCTGTCAAAACTATTCGAGCATTTGAGAAGGTACAAACTCCACTTGAATCCCATCAAATGCACCTTCGGTGTCCGTTCAGGAAAACTCTTAGGGTTCATCGTCAGCCAGAAAGGAATTGAGGTTGATCCTGACAAGGTCAAGGCCATTCAAGAAATGCCCTCTCCGAAAACTAAAAAAAAAAGTCAGAGGATTCTTGGGACGTTTGAATTACATCTCCAAATTCATATTCCTTATGACCGCCACGTGTGTGCCAATTTTCAAATTACTCAAAAAGAACCAGGACTGCGTTTGGACAGAAGACTGCCAAACTGCCTTCGACAGTATTAAGGAATATTTGTTGAATCCGCTGATTCTATCACCTCCAGTGGAAGGAAGAGCACTGAATATCTACCTCACAGTCCTAGAGGACTCAATGGGATGTGTACTTGGCCAACAAGACGAAACCAAAAGGAAAGAGTCTGCCATCTACTATCTGAGCAAGAAATTCACCAACTGCGAGACTCGGTACACGATGCTCGAGAAAACTTGTTGCGCTTTGGCTTGGGCAGCCAAACATCTTCGCCAATACATGATTCGTCATACAACTTGGTTGGTTTCCGAGATGGATCCAATCAAGTACGTCTTTGAAAAACCTGCTCTCACGGGAAGGATTGTCCGTTGGCAGATGTTATTATCAGAATATGACATAAAGTACCACGCTCAGAAAGCCGTTAAAGGAAGTATTTTAGCCAATCATTTGGCTCATCAACCGATTGACGATCAAGAATCAATCGGGTTTGACTTCCCAGACGAAGATGTCATGTATCTAAAAATGAAAGATTGCGATGAACCGCTACCCAGTGAAGGGCCAGAACCAGGTTCCCAATGGGGACTAATCTTTGACGGAGCAGTTAATCATTATGGAAACGGAATTGGGGCAATCATTGTTACCCCTCAGGGTACCCACATTCCTTTCACTGCCAGACTTACGTTTAAATGTATGAACAATGAGGCCGAATACGAAGCTTGTATTATGGGTCTCGAAGAAGCGATTGATTTAAGGATCAAAAACTTGGACGTATATGGCGATTCAGCCTTGGTTATCAATCAGATAAAAGGAGATTGGAACACATACCAATCAGGATTGATCCCTTACAAAGATTACGCAAGAAGGTTGTTACCCTTCTTCAACAGAGTCGAGTTTCATCACATCCCTCGTGGTGAGAATCACATGGCTGATGCCTTAGCCACTCTCTCTTCCATGATTAGTGTAGGTCAATGGAATGACTTACCTAAGATTGACATAATGCGCCTTGAACGGCCCGCTTACGTCTTGTCGATTGAAGCAGTCATAGACGATAAACCTTTGGTATGATGATATCAAATGCTTCCTTCAAAAGCAAGAGTACCCACCTAGGGCACTAAGAAAAGACAGAAAAACCCTCAGAAGGTTGGCTAGAAACTTCTTCCTGAGCGGTGACATACTCTATAAGAGGAATTTTGACATGGTCTTGCTCCGATGTGTAGACAGACCAGAAGCAAACATCCTGATTAAAGAAATTCACGAAGGATCCTTTAGCACTCATGCCAACGGACACACAATGGCGAGAAAAATTCTCAGAGCCGGGTACTATTGGTTGACAATGGAATCCGATTGCTACAAGTACATGAGGAAGTGTCACAAGTGTCAGATATACTCCGACAAAATTCATGTACCGCCAACGCATCTCAAAGCTCTCTCTTCCCCATGGCCTTTTTCCATATGGGGAATCGACGTAATTGGCTTGATTGAACCTAAGGCTTCAAACGGACATCGGTTCATCCTAGTAGCCATTGATTACTTCACCAAGTGGGTCGAAGAAGCGTCGTACGCCAATGTAACCCGACAAGTGGTAGTCCGATTTATCAAAAACAATATCATCTGCCGTTATGGTGTTCCAAGCCAGATCATTACAGATAATGGATCTAACTTGAACAACAAGATGATGAAAGAGTTGTGCACAGAGTTCAAGATCGAACACCATAACTCATCTCCCTACCTGTCATACCCCAAATTTTGACCACTAAGATTCCCATCATTGTGCAAATCATCCGCACAACATGGATGTACCTTTATGCCTCATCAATCTCCTCAAGGGTTGTGGAGCATCCACTACAATCAAAATTAGTGTTTTAAACTCTTTATGAGCCTTAGACAAAGGATCAATCAAGGAATGACTTGATCTTCAACTTGTCTAACCTCTCAAGCATCCACAAAGGATCAAAAGGACTCCCACTTCAAGGATTAAGTACAAAGCTGCTCCCTTCTAGGTGGATCAAGCCTCAAGATCGCCAGTGTCATCAAATTAGGGTTTTGGTCGACCAGGGCCTCCAGATGGAAAATTTCATCTGGGCATGAGCCAATGATCCAAAACATAACCTAATATACTCCATGGAACCTCATGGGCCCAAGCATCAAGTCAATTTTGCTTCAGGGGATGCATTCATCAAAAATCAGGAATTAGGGTTTCTTGACCTAATTCACCCCTAAGTTGACTTTTGGGACAAATCATGAGCCAAGACCTCAAGACATAACTTGAGGGTCTCCAATATACCATATTAATTCATTTGGAATAATGGATTGATCCAAGAAGTGTGAGCAACAAGTCTCAATTTCATCTGCACCACAATTAGGGTTTCGCGGGTAAAGTCAACTGTAACTTTGACTTTTGACCAGGACATGCTCCCAAACCCTAGGACATGAATCAATATACCCTATGACACCCATGGAACATGTCCATCAAGTTTGATTTAGGTCAAGGACATGATTTCTTGAAGAATTGCACAGTTTGGAATTCATCTGATAAAAAGTCAACTGTGCACAAAAGTCAACTTTGACTTTTTGAGATTTTTCACAAAATTGGTTTTTTAACCCTAAAATGATGTTAATGTATGATTTGAATCATCATTCATCAAGAAAAAACAAAGAAAGTGGGATAACTTGTAAAAGGGGTAACCATAAAACTTAGAAATTTTTCTAAGTTATGGAAAAAGTACCAGTAATACACTAACTTTGGAGGGCCATAACTCCTAAACCACAAGGCCAAATTTTTCAATCCAAGGCTTGATTTGTAGATCTCATTGTCCTATACAAAAGCTTCATACTAAGTTATGTCCAAATTACTCATGGATTTTGAGTTATGGAATGATCAAAATCAAGAAATCACACTTTGTTCCAACACTTAGTGAAAATTTCACTAAGTCAGATTTTGCTTCACTTTTTGCCAAATGTAGAGGGATTTTTCACTTGGATTCAAAAGAGATCAAAACCAAGTATGTTCACACAGTTATTGTGTCATGCAAGGGCTTTCCAAAATGGCCAAGAACATTACCAAATTCAACTTACACCATGAGATATGACATTGTCAAGTTGCCTTGCTGAAATCTGTCAAAGGCAAGGCAGATTTTGCATTTTGGCTCGATTTGCCAAAATCAGCCAAATTCAAATGCTCCTATCCACTTGGACACATCCGAGGATTGAATCTAAAGGGGACAATCACTGAGCCAAGCCTCCAAATTCCATGGAACAAGAAATAACATGTTGAACCTAGAATGGCCAAAATAGGGACAAAACTCCAAATTTGGATTGAAGCATTCAATGGAGGCATCAAGGTGGCATGGAATGAGCCATTCTTATCTGAAATTAGTCAAGACTTATCCAAGACCAAGGGGACCAAAGCTCTGTGCCCTAACCTCTAGTCAATGGCTAGAGAAGACTTGGATTTTCATTTGCCAACATTGGCCAAACCTACTCAGCAGTTGCCATTCACTATTCCTTGCAAAACAAACTTGTTCTACTATAAATAGAGCTCAATTGTGATTAGTTTGAGTACACCAAAGCCATCAAACAGATGCTTTCCTCAAAATCTCATTCTTCACTCCAATTTTGCCTTCTAAGGTAAGTCACTATCGGGTTTTGAGTTTGAAAGCTTTTCCAACCAAACCAATCACTCACATACATCATATAGAAATGATCCAAACACTCACATAACATCTGGAACACAGATTTCACAAAATCACCAGCCAATTGCTCAAGTTCTTGACAGATTTGCAGTTGGGGTACCATTTCAAGTTCCAGATCATTTCAATCCATTCCAAGCATTCATACACACTCCATGGCACCTAGGGAAGCTATCCAGATCATTGGAACCTAGCTATAACACCTCCAACACAAATCACGATCACCGACTGCAAGTGGTAAGCATGAGCTCTTCTAACTCTATGCTCCATGCAATTTTTGCTGCACAATAATTTGGCCATATGTTCATAATCATGCATGGAATGTTTTCCCTTAATTTATTGCATTGTTTGAATCGTGTATCAAAAATCCTAGCCTTCATGCAGAAATTAGGGTTCTTGAGGTTTCTTCGTGATTTCATGTTTTGTGTTTAATTTAAATGAAATTAAGTGTTATAAACATGATCGTGAGGTTGAGACGAGCATAATGATATGTGGATTACATGATATGATTGAGTATTTAGTGAGATTGGATGGAAAACGCAAATCAGCCAAACCCAGAACACGCGCGTGTTCTTCAGCTTGTTCTTGGACCCTTTTTTCCAAATTCAAATATTTGAATTTTGTGATTTTGTTTAATTGATTCAAAAATTAATTTCTCTCTGAGTTTTAATGATTTTGAGTTGATTCTTTTTTTGATAATTCACAAAAATGTTGAAATATTTTATTTTATCAAAAAATCCCAAAAATATTATTTATTGCATATAATTGATATTTTTGCAAAGAATTAATGTTTTAATTGTTTTTAACATTTAAAATATTTTTTCCATCTTGATTTTGCAACTTTTAATGCTTTCTAATTATTTTGTAGGTGAATACTAAATTTTTGAAGCATTAATCCAAGATCACAATTTGTTTTCCATATGTTAAACAATTTTGATCATTTTAATTGAATTTTTATTCAATTAAATACATTTTTGAAAACAAATTAGGGTTTTGGATTAATACAACCCTCATAAACTATATTCAAAAACTTTTTGGGCCTCTTGAGAGAGTGTAAGACCCAACCCCCTTTTTTGAAAACACTTTTTTGGGCCTCACTTATTGTATAAGTCCCGGTGTATATAAAAAAAAAACAAACGGCGCGATCGTCGCCTTTTTTAAAGAAACCATCTGGGCCTCTAATAGAGTGTAACACCCAATCCTTTTTTTACCAAATCATTTTTGGGCCTCACTTATTGTATATGTCCCGATACCGTCAAAAAACAAACGACGCGATCGTCGCCTTTTCAAAAATCATCTGGGCCTCTCCTTGAGCTATAAGACCCATTCAAAACTCTTGGGCCTCTATTAGAGTGTAAGACACAACCCCCTTTTAACCAAAACCATTTTGGGCCTCACTTATTGTATAAGTCCCTCTGCGTTAAAAGAAAACCTCAGCGCGATCGCCATTTTAAACGAAAAGTCAACTGGGCCTACCCTCGTGTTATAAGCCCCACTCTTTTACTTTAAAACTTTTTTGGCCTCTTGAGAGAGTGTAAGACCCATCCCTTTGTACAGAAAACCTTTTTGGGCCACAGTCACTTGCATAAGTCCCTCTGTACAAATTCAACAGTGCACACACTGGTAAAAACCTTGGCCCTCTCCTTGAGCTGTAAGCCCCAAATCTTTCTTTTTCAAAGCACTTTCTCCTTTGATTTTGAATATACTGTTGTTTTCAATCTTTCTTTGTAGAACAACTAACCAAACAGTATGGAAGCTCTACAACCGAGTAAGTGTTTATACGCTTTCATTTACTGCTTTCATATATATATAACTGTATTGTGGGGCTGCTCACTGTAAGTCTCCTTTCACAAACTCATATATATATAACTGTATTGTGGGGCTGCTCACTATAAGTCTCCTTTCATAAACTCATATCAACTGTGTAATAATAGTATAGATATTAGAGTTTCCCCGGCAACTACGTCTAGAACTAGGTGACGCCGCTTCCTTTATTCGTATAAATAAGACACCTAGATCCCCAAATAGGATCACCAGATACAGTCTTCTCTTCGGCTGTCCTCATTAGGAATTGTCAAGAAACTCTACTCCCAAAGATGAATGTATTCTTCGTGAATGGCATCTTTGAGTTTCTTCCAAATTCTCGAACTTTCCTGACTTTGATCTATTCTCGGTGAATAGCATTGCCTTGAATTTCTTGGGGTTTGGGGACCCACGGGCTTCTTAAAAGCATCGGCCTCCTCTTGGGCATTGTACAAGGACCCACAGACTTCCTAAAAGCAACCCCGCCTTCTCTTGGGCTTAGTACAAGGACCCCTCGGCTTCTTAGAAGTATTCACAACCTCCTCTTAGGCTTCGTATAATGATCTCTTCCTCCGGGAATGATAGCCTCCTCTTGGGCTTCGTACAAGGACCGATCGGCTTCTTAAAAGTTTCCAGCCTCCTCTTGGGCTTCGTACAAATTGTCCCGACGACCTCCTAGAGGTATAGGAACAGAACTTAGTCATCTTCATAGAATAGTCCTTTCAAGAGTCTACTACTGTTTCTCAAAGCATAGTACAATAGATAAAACTCTAGACTTGGACAGTCTATTTTCTTTGAGTCTCAAAGACATTCTCAAGTGACCCTTTCGTTAAATAGGAAGAAAACCCGTAGACTCAGACAGTCTCAATACCCTTTGGATTTCCCACTTCCTCAAAGAAACAGGAATAACCCGGATCCTTGAACCAAATCCTCGAGTACAGTGTTACTCATATAAAAACTGATTTTCTCTTTTAAAATCAGTATACTGGATCTGTCACTCAACTGAACAGTTACACTAGCCTCCTCTTGGGCTTTGTACAAATGATTCTCTCCAGTGGAGCAAACCCTTTTCGCCTCCATCTCGGGCTTCGTACGAGATACAAAAGACTCCCCCGTTGAGTCAATCACCTTTTCGCCTCCATCTCGGGCTTCGTACGAGATATAAATTTCCCTAAGTAGGGTCAAACTCTTCTTCAACCTCCATCTCGGGCTTCATACGAGCTATAAAGGACTCTCCAGCTGAGTCAACCCCTTTTAGCCTCTCTCTCGGGCTTTGTACGAGACACATATTAGCCTTCTCTTAGGCTTTGTATAAGAAAACCACTGGTTGATCCAATCAACCTTTTAGCATCAAAGTTGTGCCTCGTTCACAGTACACAAACATCAACAACTCCTTCCCCTTCATCTAATCGCTGTAAGCGGCAAGCCTCTGGATCATCTATATCCATGCCACTGTCCCTCTTTTAGCATGAGAAATTCCTAAGGAAAGATAGCATTGCTCTACACTGAGTTTAAGTCTTCTCCTTCAGGTTAAAAACCCCTTCTTAGGAAATTATGGCATTGCTAGGATTCGCATATCCCGGTTAAAGTAATTCTCCTTTATAAACAGTCGTAACAGACAAACCCCTCTTTAGAGATGACAAATTCTCTCTAAAGTCGAGGCCTTCAGCTTCACATCTTGGGCTTTGAACAAGATACAAACTACCCTTTCGCTTCACGTCTTGGGCTTTGAACAAGACACCAAAACACCCTTTCCTCCCATAGAATAGGAGGAACTACGAACGCTCTGATTTCCCTATTTCGGTAAACGGGAATACGTAGGCATAAGATCGAAAGAAAAGATCTTGGCGAGCACACATAAAAAAACCTGAGACAATCCCCAAATCTTTGTAGCATCTGTAAACCAACAGTTTTGACTGTTTAACCTCAGTATGCAAGCAGGGTTAGTTGGAGACATCTATTTCCCTTCCTTCATCAGCTTTAATAGGATAAAAAATGAATCGAGCTGTAGTACCAGAGCGATTGTGCTTCGCAACCACGTCCAAAAATTGCTCGCTACACTACCGACCCAAGATGAACGGAGTGGTAGAAGCGGCTAACAAGAACATCAAGAAGATCGTTCAAAAGATGGTTGTAACTTACAAAGACTGGCACGAGATGCTACCCTTTGCTCTTCACGGTTATCGTACATCTGTCTGCACTTCAACAGGGGCTACCCCTTTCTCTCTAGTGTATGGCATGGAAGCAGTGCTCCCCATAGAAGTAGAGATCCCATCAATCTGGGTATTTATGGAAGCTAAGCTTACGGAAGCTGAGTGGTGTCAAAATCGACACGACGAACTTAACCTGATCGAAGAGAAACGAATCACGGCACTATGCCACGGTCAGTTATATCAGCAAAGAATGAAGAAGGCATTTGACAAAAAGGTCATACCTCGCATCTTCAGAAAAGGAGACCTTGTGCTCAAGAAAATACAATCATTTCTCACTGATTCGCGAGGCAAATGGACTCTGAATTATGATGGCCCCTATGTGGTCACGAAAGCTTTCTCAGGCGGCGCCTTGAGACTTGCAACCATGGACGGAGAGGAATTTTCCTACCCCACGAATGTTGATGTAGTCAAGAAATACTTCGCCTAAAAAAAACGTCTCGGTGGATTGAAAACCCGAAAGGGAGGTCCAGGAAAAAGTTAGAGACATGAAAAAATCATCCCGGTGGATTGGAAATCTCATAGTACAATCCAGGAAAAAATTTGGGATAATGGCAAGTAACTATGTTCAACAGAGGCAAGTCCCTTAACAGCAGTTACATCATCTCCAGTCAAGGTCATCTTCGACAGAAGCTCAGGATGTCCAGAATTCAAAGATGGTAGAAGGATAGTGGTCGTTATGTTTCAACGTAGCCCTTTTCCCTGTAAATTACCATTTTCTAACTTTGTATACACTCTTTGGAATCACGTGTTTGGCTGATCTCCATCTTATCAATAAAATTTGAGCCCTTGTGCTTTTGTTTGTAATTCTTACTTGTTTTAGCTTTACAGAACGACATTTTAATATGATCAACGATTCTTGAAATGAAACAAAATGAATTTACTTGTTAAAACTTTTTCTGCTTTTTTAAAATAGATATGGCAATTTCTTTTGACTGTTAAACATCGAAAGAACGTCAATCGCGTCTCCAAAGGCGTTTGAATTTCAAAGTGCATAATCAAAGTACTCCTTCTAAACCAGTATGCCAGAATGAAGGATCAGCTGTGCCAGAGACCACGTTTCATTTGACACTCTCGGCCGAGTTCTTATCTCCTAAGCCCGACCAACATAGTTCCCCGCAGGGACTATTTCTCCTAAGCAAGGCAGAATTGCTATCTTGAACCAGCGGTACTTCTTCGTCCCCAGTAGTGGTCGAGTATCCAGTCATGTTCATCTTTTAGTTTGTATGCCGCATCAGTTTTGTCAGCATAAACATACATACATCATGCATTATTGATTTGCATTCACATTTCATATTGCATCGCTATCACTCTAGCCGGTCTTGTCCCCTAGTGATAATCGTTCTCTCAATCGAGTTGTCAGTTCTTTCCTCGTCAGGAAGTGTTGTGTCTGAACAATCTCGCCACCAGTGTATCTCTGGATCAGAGTCGGCACTTGACCACTTTGATAACTTGAACCTCTGAAAGGCCAGAACAACCTTTGACAGATGTCACTCTTCGCCATTGGAGATGATATCCTTGCTTTCTCGGATTAAGGAAAATCCCCAGAGAAAGCCTCTTAAACAAAGATTCGGCATTACATCAGTATTTCTCCGAAAATCCGCTGATGAAAAGGTCATCGGCACCTCAAAATTGGATCACATCATATGGCATTTCTCTGGGAAGATCCCAAGAAAAGTATGATGCAAGACCCCAAGCGGAAGCAGTCTCTCAAGAAACTCATTTTCCCCAGTAGAATCGACAAATGGCGTCTCCAACAGAGAAGTTTGTTCAAATCTACAACTCAGACGATGGGTTCCCCAGCAAGTCTGACATCAAAACTTTTTCCGTCAAATGGCATCTCTCCAGGAAAATTCAGCGAGAAGTTTGAGGAAAACCGCTACGAATAGCGTCCCTTGTCAATAAAGTTTATTGACAAAAGAAACTAAGACCAGTTCCTTGGTAGGAAACCAGGATCGAGGGGAAGTTTAAATCAGAAACTAAGACCAGTTCCTTGGTAGGAAACCAGGATCGAGGGGAAGTTTAAATCAGAAACTGAGACCAGTTCCTTTGTAGGAAACCAGGATAGAGGGGAAGTTTATTTCAGAAACTAAGACCAGTTCCTTGGTAGGAAACCAGGATCGAGGGGAAGTTCAAATCAGAAACCGAGACCAGTTCCTTGGTAGGAAACCAGAATCGAGGGGAAGTTTACCTTTTCTAAGCATCATTGCTTAGCAAAAGAAGATGAATGCGCAAGCTGCCATTCATAGCCATCAAAATTTCGGGTATTCTGATATTTATTCCTCTTGCACCCCGAATGCCCGAATACTTTCGTCATTCACACTTTCGGGTCCAAGAAGATTAAATAGGGGCATTTGTAATACCCCAAATTTTGACCACTTAGATTTCCCATCATTGTGTAAATCATCATCACAATATGGATGTACCTTTATGCCTCATCAAATGCCTCAAGGGTTGTTGAGCATTCACTACAATCAGAATTAGGGTTTCAAGCCCTCTTAGAGCTCTTAGACAAAGGATCAATCAAGAAATGACATGATCTTCAACTTGTCTAACCTCTCAAACATCTACAATGGATCAGAAGGACTCTCACTTCAAGGATTAAGCACAAAGTTGCTCCCTTCTAGGTGGATCAAGCCTCAAGATCACCAGTGTCACTAAATTAGGGTTTTGGTCGACCAGGGCCTCCAGATGAAATTTTTCATCTGGGCACAAGCCAATGATCCTAAACATAACCTAATATGCTCCATGGAACCTCATGGACCCAAGCATCAAGTCAATTTTGTCTCAGGGGATGCATTCAACAAAGATCAGGAATTAGGGTTTCTTGACCTAATTCACCCCTAAGTTGACTTTTGAGACAAATCATGAGCCAAGACCTCAAGAGAGGAATTGAGGGTCTCTAATGAACCATATTGATCCATTTGGAACAATGGATTAATCCAAGAAGCTTGAGCAACAAGTCTCAATTTCATCTGCACCACAATTAGGGTTTCGCGAGAAAAGTCAACTGTAGCTTTGACTTTTGACCAGGACATGCTCCCAAACCCTAAGACATGATTCAATATACCCTATGACACCCATGGAAAATGTCCATCAAGTTTGATTTAGGTCAAGGACATGATTTCCTGAAGAATTGCACAGTTTGGAATTCATCTGATAAAAAGTCAACTGTGCACAAAAGTCAACTTTGACTTTTTGAGATTTTTCACCAAAATGGATTTTTAACCCTAAAATGATGTTAATATATGATTTGAATCATCATTCATCCAGAAAAATCAAATAAAGTGGGATAACTTGTAAAAGGGGTAACCATAAAAACTTAGAAAAATTTCTAAGTTATGGAAAAAGTGACACTAATGTGCCAACTTTGGAGGACCATAACTCCTAAACCACAAGGCCATTGTGCCCCATTCAAAGCTTGATTTGTAGATCACATTGCCCTCTACAAAAGCTTCATACTGACCTATGTCCAAATTTCTCATGGATTTTGAGTTATGGAGTGATCAAAATCAAAAAAAGTCACTTTGTTCCAACACTTAGTGAAAATTTCACTAAGTCAGAATCTGCCTTTACTTTTTTCCAAATGTAGGGGGATTTTTCACTTGGATCCAAAAGAGATAAAAACCAAACATGTTCAAACAGTTGTTGTATCATGTAAGGGCTTTCCAAAATGACTAAGAACATTAACAAATTCAATTTGAGCCATGAGATATGACATTGGCAAGTTGCCTTGTTGAAATCTGTCAAGGCAAGACAGATTTTGCACTTTTTGCTCGATTTGCCAAAATCAGCCAATTCCAAACACTCCTATCCACTTGGACACCTCTGAGGATTGAATCTCAAGGGGACAATCACTGAGCCAAGCCTCCAAAGTCTTTGGAACAATAAATAGCATGTTGAACCTAGAATTGCCAAAATAGGGACAAGACTCCAATTTTGGATTGGAGCATTCAATGGAAGCATCAAGGTGGCATGGACTGAGCCATTTGCAACTGAATTCAGTCAAGACTTATCCAAGACCAAGGGAACCACAACCCTGTGCCCTAACCTCTAGTCAATGGCTAGAGGAGACTTGAATTCTCATTGGCCAACATTGAACAAACCTCTGCTGCAGTTTCCATTCACTATTGCTGCGAAAACAAACTTGCTCTACTATAAATAGAGCTCATTTGTGCTCAGTTTGAGTACACCAAAGCCATCAAACAGATGCTTTCCTCAAATTCTCTTCTTTCACTCCAATTTTACCTTCCAAAGCAAGTCACTATCGGGTTTTGAGTTTGAGAGCTATTCCATCACAACCAATCACACACACACACCTCATATATATCATATGTAAGCTGTGCAAACTATCACAAGTGACCTGTAATCACAAAATCACAAAGTCACTTCTCAAAACCTCAAAATAGCACTTTTTTGCATTTTTCAAGCCATGTCTGGATTCAGTCACTTTCCAAACCAGATAAAACCTCAAACACACTCCAAATATCTTCCTTGAACTGTCCCAAATGGTTCCCTTCATCTGGAACACCATTTGAGGGAGTTGCTATTTTGCTCACTTTTAACCCCTTTTGCAAGAAAGGGACTGTTTGTGATTTTGCAGGTACCAGCTGATTCCAATCATCCTAAAAGCTTCTAAGGGATCATTTGAGTGTGTCTAAAGCATCAAATCATTTTTGGAACAAGAGGCTTGACAGATTGCACAAAAGCTCCAAAATCTCAAAAAAGAGGTAAGCCTCACAACTTGGAATCTTTGAATCATACAATGATTTGAAGTCCACTGATTATAAGCATCTCATACATGTTGTATATGTTGTGTTTAAGCTAATTCATCATGTAATCCATGCCTGTACCAAGTTGTAGCATAGAAAATACAATTATAGGTCATTTTCAAAACCACTATCGGGTTTTGAGGAGGGAGTGTGATCTGAAAAAACTACCACCACCATTGGATTCCTTGTGAAATTCTGGTCCAGATGCATATAAATTTTGTCTCAAACCATTAAGAATTGAGAAAGTTATGACCTTCACGTTTCTGAGCCAAAACTTGCCTTGGGCCAGGCCTAAAACCAAGTCATGCCTTGTATATTTGTTGTTTTGTTTCAAACAATGGATGTATCACCACCCCAGTGGTAAGGCGCGCGCCTTGTAACCTTGAGGTCGTGGGTTCAAACCCCACCCATGACAATTTGTGTTTTTTCACATTTTGCCATTTTTTCCAATATTTTCATGTTTTGTTAATTAATTGGAAAATTAATAACTCTTTCAATTTTAATTATTTTTTATTGGTTCTTTTTGCAAAAAATCACAAAAATGTTGAAATATTTTATTCTACAAAAAAATTAAGTTTATATTATTTATTTAATATAATTAGTATTTTTGTGAATAAATTCATTTTTATTTGTTTTTTAACATTTTAAAATGAATATTCATCTTGAAAAATCAAGACCAAATGAGTTTTAATATCTCTTGTGATTTATACCTCATTTTTCAAACATTAAACAAAAATCACAAGTGGTTTATTCAAACCTATTTGGTATTTTTCATTGATTTTCTTTAAATATTTACTTTTAAAGAATAAAATTAGGGTTTTCTTTGATTTTCACTCAAACAAATCATTTTCAAACAACCTTGGGCCTCTCCTCGAGCTATAAGACCCATTCAAAACATTCATGGGCCTATAATAGAGTATAAGACCCAATCCTTTTTTTGACCAAATCATTTTGGGCCTCAGTGTATTGTATAAGTCCCGATACCGTCAAAAAACAAACGGCGCGATCGTCGCCTTTTTTAAAAAAATAACCTTGGGCCTCTCCTCGAGCTATAAGACCCATTCAAAACTTTTTGGGCCTCTAATAGAGTGTAAGACCCAATCCTTTTTTTGACCAAATCATTTTGGGCCTTAGTGTATTGTATAAGTCCCGATACCGTCAAAAATAAACGGTGCGATCGTCGCCTTCTTAAAAATAACCTTGGGCCTCTCCTCGTGCTATAAGACCTATTCAAAACTTTTTGGGCCTCTAATAGAGTGTAAGACCCAACCCCCTTTTAACCAAAACTATTTTGGGTCTCACTTATTGTATAAGTCCCTTTGCGTTAAAATAAAACCTCGGTGCGATCGCCATTTCAAACGAAAAGTCAACTGGGCATCCCCTCGTGTTATAAGCCCCACTCTTTTTCTTTAAAATTTTTGGGCCTCTTGAGAGAGTGTAAGACCCATCCCTTTGTACAGAAAAACAATTTTTTTGCCACAGTCACTTGTATAAGTCCCCATGTACAAATTCAACAGTGCAATCACTGGTAAAACCCTGGGCCTCCCCTTGAGTTGTAAGCCCCAAATCTTTCTTTTTCAAAGCACTTTCTCCTTTGATTTTGAATATATTGTTGTTTTCAATCTTTCTTTGTTGAACAACTACCCAAACAGCATGGAAGCTCTACAACCGAGTAAGTGTTTATCCGCTTTCATTTACCGCTTTCATATACATATAACTGTATTGTGGGGCTGTTTTGCTGTAAGTCTTCTTTCATAAACTCATATCGACTGTGTAATAATATTATAGATATTTAGAGTTTCCCCGGCAACTACGTCTAGAACTAGGTAAATCCGTTTCGATTACTTATATAAATAAATAGCTAGATCCCTAATAGGAGCACCAAATACAGTCTTCTCTTCGGCTGTCCTCCTTAGGAATTGTCAAGAAACTCTACTCCCAGAGATGAATGTATTCTCCGTGAATGGCATCTTTGAGTTTCTTCCAAATTCTCGAACTTTCCTGACTTGATCTATTCCTTGTGAATAGCTTGCCTTGAATTTCTCGGGGTTTGGGGACCCACGGGCTTCTTAAAAGCATCGGCCTCCTCTTGGGCATTGTACAAGGACCCACTGGCTTCCTAAAAGCAACCCCGACTCCTCTTGGGCTTAGTACAAGGACCCATCGACTTCTTAGAAGTATTCACAGCCTCCTCTTAGGCTTCGTATAATGATCTCTTCCTCCGGGAATGATAGCCTCCTCTTGGGCTTCGTACAAGGACCTCTCGGCTTCTTAAAAGTTTCTAGCCTCCTCTTGGGCTTCGTACAAATTGTCCCGACGACCTCCTAGAGGTATAGGAACAGAACTTAGTCATCTTCATAGAACAGTCCTTTCAAAGAGTCTACTACTGTTTCTCAAAGCATAGTACAAAAGATGAAACTCTAGACATGGACAGTCTGTTTTCCTTGAGTCTCAAAGACATTCTCAAATGACCCTTTCGTTAAATAGGAAGAAAACCCGTAGACTCGAACAGTCTCAATACCCTTTGGGTTTCCCGTTTCCTCAAAGAATAGGAAATAACCCTGGTCCTCAAACCAAATCCTCGAGTACAGTGTTACTTATATAAGAACTGATTTTCTCTTTTAAAATCAGTATACTGGATCTGTCACTCAACTGAAATAGTTACACTCGCCTCCTCTTGGGCTTTGTACAATGATTCTCCCCAGCGGAGCTCACAACTTTAGCCTCAATCTCGGGCTTTATACGAGATACAAAAAGGTTCTTATCGAGCCAAACAAAACTTTTAGCCTCCATCTCGGGCTTTGTACGAGATACAAAAGCAAACAACGTTTAGCCTTTCTCTCGGGCTTTGTACGAGACACACAAAAGACTCCCTCATTGAGTCAATCCCCTTTTTGCCTCCATCTCGGGCTTTGTAAGAGATACAAAAACACTCTTGTTGAGTATAAAAGATTCTCCTGTAGAGTTAAGCCTTTTAGCCTCTCTCTCGGGCTTTGTACGAGACACATAAAAACCCTCTTGTTGGGCCAATAGCCTCCTCTTAGGCTTTGTATAAGAAAACCACTGGTTGATTCAATCAACCTTTTAGCATCAAAGTTGTGCCTCGTTCACAGTACACAAACATCAACAACTCCTTCCCATTCATCTAATCGCTATAAGCGGCAAGCCTCTGGATCATCTACATCCATGCCACTGCCCCTCTTTTAGCATGAGAAATTCCTAAGGAAAGATGGCATTGCTCTACACTGAGTTAAAGTCTTCTCCTTCAGGTTAAAACTCCTCTATAAAGGAAATTATGGCATTGCCGGATTCACATATCCCGGTTAAAGTAATTCTCCTTTATAAACAGTCGTAACAGACAAACCCCTCTTTAGAGATGATAAATTCTCTCTAAAGTTGAGACCTTTTAGCTTCACATCTTGGGCTTTGAACAAGATACAAACTACCCTTCGCTTCACTTCTTGGGCTTTGAACAAGACACCAAAACACCCATTTCCTCCTATAGAATAGGAGGAACTACGAACGCTCTGATTTCCCTGTTTCGGTAAACGGGAATACGTAGGCATAATATCGAAAGAAAAGATCTTAGCGAGCACACTAAACAAAAACCCAAAATCCCAACATTTCATAAAACATCAGTCTTAACATCATGTCCAGGTATCATTCCGGAGAAATAACCTAAGAGAGACTCCCCGAATCTTTGTAGCATCTGTAACCTAATAGACCGCTGTTTAAACTCAGTATACAAGCAGGGTTAATTGGAGGCATCTATTTCCCTTCCTTCATCAGCTTTAATAGGATAAAAAATTAATCGAGATGTAGTACTAGAGCGATCGTGCTTCGTAACCACATCCAAAAACCACTCGCTACAACTGGACCGATGTCCTCACATCGTCACTGGACCGAAGTCCTAACATGCTATGAATGCATGATGCAGAACGTCACAATCATCATCATCATAGGATCATCAATTGCATCACCATTCATAAAAATTTCATCGTAACCATCATGGTATTAGGTCATTATCGTGCATCAATATTCTTCATGTTACATCACAAATCATCATGTTTTAATCATCAAAATACAACACGTCAATTGCCCAAAGCATACAGAAAACACTCAAGGTTCGTCACTTACACCACGACTGCTTAAGGTACACAACAAGCACAATCACATTCTTCAAGATATTAGACATAGAAATATTAGGAAAATGATTCATATAATTACACCATGTTAAAGTTTTACTTGTTAGCTTTCCAACGCTTCGAACGGTTCGTCATTTGGATTAACGGTTAAAAAGTTATGATCGAAACCGTTTCTAGCGTTTTTCTACCTATGAGTTGACTCAAAGGTCGACGCACAGAGCTTTGAGTCGACGCATACTGTTAAAAATTTTCACAATTTTGCATTCGGGTAGCTATGAGTCGACCCAGGAGTACCTATGAGTCGGCGCATACTGTTCCGAACCCCAAAAATCACTTTTTTTAAATGCACTTTCACCCCAGAATTTCACACCAAAGCCTATGCTACGAAAACCCATCATCATGGACTCGATTTTACACTAAAATAACATTCTAAAACTCAATTATTCATAGTTTTACTCATAGATTAAGACACTATCATCATGAATTCATACTTTCGACTCAGACCTTCAATTTCAACAATGGAGGAAACTCATTAGCAATCCAAAACAGATTATCACATAGTTATGCAAACAAAATTCTTGGTATATCGATCAATCAACCAAAGCATATCATAGAACAACTCACTATTCAATATACTAACCCTTAGAAGATCAGAACCCCACCCTTACGATTCCAGTACCAAACAGTCCAAAATTACTCATAAATCACAATGCAATCTATAGTATAAGAAAAGTTAGTGTTCTGGAATTTATTTTTTTGCCCCAACCTCTACATCTTCCACCTCACCAAAATTAAGGTATTTTGTGTCCAAAAAATACTTTTTCCAACTAATGATGTCATATTTTTCTATTTCAGTTACATGGTTGTTGTTTTTTTGCCTTTGATCATTAGGTTGGAATGAGTTGATGATGTCACTTAGTTCAAATTCAATGTCTACTTTAATTCAAAATGTGTAGAATCTTCACTTTCTCTCTCTATTCCTTTTTCTCTTTCTTTTTTGATGTTCTCTCTCTTTTCTCTATCAGCTCAATCTCTCTCTTCCTCTTCTTCTTTCTTTTCATCTTCCACTCCGTTCTTCTTTCTTTTCATATTCCACTTCGTTCTTCTTTCTGTTCTCCATTTCTTCTCATTAACATGACTTTTTTTTCCAGATCCAACACTTTCATGGATACTCCATTTTCTGGTGAAAAGTGTCGAAGTCACGATGAAGTAATGTCGAAAATCAGAACAACGGAAGAGGATGTAAAGTTTGGGTTTTTCTTGAAGATGATTTGGTATAGTATTGTTTTTCTTGATGATTATGGACCTTATCCATTGTCCATTCTCATTAACAGGATTTTTTATTTTTCCAGATCCAACGCTTCCATGGCTTAGGGTTTGCGAAGCCAACGCTTCACCATTGACCTTATGTTTTTCTTGACTGCTGTTTTGGTCTATAGAAAGTTAGCTTCTTTTTACTGTTGATGAAGTTTTGTTGTGTTAAGTTTAGGTTTTTTATTCCCCTTTTGATTTTTCCTAGGTGCAGTGTAGTTGTTGATTTGAGGAAAGTTAATTTGTGTTTAGACTTTAGACAAGAGTCATTATCTGGAGTTTGTTTTTTAATGTCTGGTTTCTGCTTTCAATAGTTTTGAAAAACACCTTGTCACTTGGATCCAACTGAGTGTAAAATATTGATAAAATCTCTTACTTTTTATGATTTACATTATATATTTTCTTGTGTGAATAATCAAAATAATGACTATTTATATTATTGATTTTCTAAGATTTGTTGAATAGCTACGTTTTATTCCTTTTTCTTCTTCTGTTTTTTATGATGAGTTTGTTTTCCATCCTATTTAAAATATGCAATTTTTGATTTTTTGTTATATATGTGTGTATTAATACAGAAAACAATTGATTACTATGTGGTTTTATGAGGTTTGCTGTAACTCTGATTTTCATTCTTGATGCAACTCTATTTTATGAGGTATGTTGATTTCCTGTTATTTTACTTCACTGTTACAAGTCATATTTTTAGGGTTAATACACCTTTTACCCCTTGTCATTTGGGCGAAATCGCAAAAACAACCCTGTAAAAAGAAATACAGATTTCATCTCTGTCATTTGTAGATTCCCTCGTTTTGCCCCTGAGTATATTTGGTCAACAATATTGATGATGTGGCGCTCCTTAGTTGGATTTTTATTTATTTTTTTTAATTTTAATTATACGTGTGGCTTTTTTTATTATTTTATTGTTAAAATGTTAAAATAACTAAACCTAAAATTTTGTCACCCATAATAGTTGAACCCATGACCTTTTACTTGCAAGTATATATATCTTCCACTAGGCTAGCATTAATTACATGTCATTTATTTTGCTTCAAATATACATATTACATAACATGTAATGAATATTTAATATGTTAAATAAATTCTTCCAAAAATGTTAATAAGAAACTAAACCAAAAATATTTATTATATTTATAATTAATAATATTATTTTCAGTTTATTAATTATTATTAATTAAAAAAAAATTATTTTCAGTTTATTAATTATTATTATTTTCAGTTTAAATAATTAATAGTTAATAATTAATAATAGACAAAAAATAAAAATATTTTTAATTAAAATAGTAGTTTTAATATTAGTAGTTAATAATAAACTAAAAATATAAATATTTTTAATTAAGATAGTAGTTTTAATATTAGTAGTTAATAATAAACTGAAAATAAAAACATTTTTAATTAAAATAACAGTTTTTAATAACTAATAATAAACTGAAAATAATTTTTTTTAATTAATAATAAATAAAAATATCTTAAAGTTAAATAAACTGAAAATATAATCTAATTTAAATATTAATTATTATTTTCAGTTTATTATTAATTTAATTTCAATAATAAAACCTACTAATTATATTAATTAAAAATATTTTTATTTTCAGTTTATTATTAACTAATAATATTAAAACTACTATTTTAATTAAAAATATTTTTATTTTCCGTCTATTATTAATTATTAACTATTAATTATTTAAACTGAAAATAATATTATTTAATAAGCTGAAAATAATTTTTTTAAAATTAATAATAAATTAAAATATCATAACGTTAAATAAACTGAAAATATAATCTAATTTAAATATTAATTATTATTTTTAGTTCATTATTAATTTAATTTCAATAATAAAACCTACTAATTATATTAATTAAAAATATTTTTATTTTCAGTTTATTATTAACTACTAATATTAAAACTACTATTTTAATTAAAAATATTTTTATTTTCCGTCTATTATTAATTATTAACTATTAATTATTTAAACTGAAAATAATAATAATTAATAAATTGAAAAAAAAAATTTTAGTTAATAATAAATTAAAATATCTTAACGTTAAATAAACTAAAAATATAATCTAATTTAAATATCTTAACGTTAAATAAACTGAAAATATAATCTAATTTAAATATCTTAACGTTAAATTAAAATTAAAATTAAAATTAAATATTTAATATCTTAACTTTAAATCATTAAAATTAAACTAAAAATATAAATATCTTAACGTTAAACAAAAATTAAATATTTATATTAACATTTAATATTTAAAAAATAAACTAATTTATTAATTATAAATATAATAAATATTTTTGGTTTAGTTTCTTATTAACATTTTTGGAAGAATTTTGTTCTGGACTGGACCAATGGCTAGAATTGGCCCAATCCGCCTCTGCTCCAGAGCGGCCCAAGTTGCCTAAGTCCAATCCAAAGAGGGGCAAAAGTTACCTTTCTGCCCCTCAAACCGGGCAAGAACGCAACGTTCCTCCCCGGATTTTGATGCCCGTCATGCGCGGCTTCCTCACTCCCCGAACAGTCAAGGGCAGGTGCCCGAAACCACGCCTGTGCCCGACACAACGGCTAGTTTCGGGCACCCTGCCCGACATAACGGCTAATTTGGGCAGTTACCTATTCTTTGGGGAAAACGGTTATTTCGCCCCGAAAATAGGACCGTTGGCCACGCGCTGGGGGCTCTATATAAACCTTATCGCTTGAGAGGGTCAGGTATCCAATATTCACCCTAAGAATTCATAATTTGTACTTGCCCCTTTTCTCTGACCCTTTCTCACTTGAGCGTCGGAGTGCTTTGCAGGTACACCTCCTCCTCTCCATACGACCAGCATCCCTGACGCACTTGGTGGCCTGATTCAACAGGATCTGATCCAACCTTCATGATCAGTGGCGCCGTCTGTGGGAAATTTTGTTCTCCCCTTCTTTCTTTAACCGAAGATCAAAACAATTCTCAAACATCATCACGATCATGGCCTCCCAAGATCGTACCCAGGATGCTCTCCAGTCAACCATCCTCCCCGTCAACAAATCTGACGTTGACGACCAATCGTCTCTCCTCTGAGATGCCCGCTTCTGTAGGGGATGGAGCCACTGCCTCTCCTTCCCCTACCCCTACTGATCGCAACAATGATCAACCTTTTCTTGACCTCCAGTTCATTCCCGTTCCGCCCAACGCCGACCCGACCGTGGCAGCTCTCTTGGAGGCGCTCAACAAAACTAACACCCTGATCCTGCAGCAGAACGAGAGGATCGGGGCACTGGAAGAGTCTCACCGTCCAAGATCTCCTCCTACGCGGAGGAACCAGAGACGATCAAGAATCCCGCAGCCACGGAGAGAAATCGACCGAAGACTGCGCCAAGAGGCTGATCCTCGCGGAGCCCGAAAGTGCGACCAGATCTCCCCGCGTGACCAGCACGCTCATGACCACAAACGGACTCGAAGGAACGAGCAATCTCCTCCGATCAAGTCCAAAGGACGGGCACGCTCACCTTCTCCCCGAAGGAACCACTCGCCGTCTCCTCGAAGGAAGCACTCACCTTCTCCTCGTAGGAACCACTCACCTTCTCCACGAAGGAACCGCCGACGTGAGTATCCCGTCCGGTCACCATCATACACCAGTACTAGCAGCGACAACGAGCCCCGCGGCCCGTTGTCCATGGAGATCTTGGCTACCCGTCTCCCGAAAGGCTTGGAGAAACCCCCGTCACTTGGTACGTACGACGGGACCATTGACCCAGACGAGCACATCGAAAATATCGATGCGCTCTTTGAGTACCGCGGCGTACGGGGCGCCATCAAGTGCAGACTGTTCCCGACCACGCTCCGGAAGGGAGCAATGACATGGTATAAACAACTGCCCGAGGAGACCATCACCTCGTGGAAACAGCTCGGCAAAATGTTCTCGGTACTTCATAGCATCTCGTCGCCACCCCAAAACTGAGGCTTCCCTCGGAGCCATAATCCAGAGGAAAGACGAACCTCTCCGAGCATACATCGAGAGGTTCAACAAGGAAGCAGTGCAGGTCCCGACGACGGATAAAATGAAGAAGTTCCTGCTCAAACAAGAGGTCCTCCCGGACTCCGATTTCGCTAAAGCCATCGGCCTCACCCCACCGAGGAATTTAGACGCTCTCCTCCTCAAAGCCTAATCCCATATCCAGTACGAGGAGAAGAGTGCGGCCTGCAACGTCTGAGCATCTCGCCGCCAGGAGAATGCCCGGGCCGCCAAAGGAGAAGAAGCCTCGACATCTCGTCGGGGTGAACGAAGACACGAGGACCGTCCGAGGGACTCCCGCGACAGCAAGGGACCCTCCGGGCGCTTCCACGACTACACTCCCTTGACTGTTTCCAGGGAAAAGATTCTGTCTGAATGTGCCAATTCGGAGTTCAAACAAGCCGGGGTTCGTTTCCCCAAATAGCTGCCGAACAGACCAAACATGGACAAGTCAAAATACTGCCGCTTCCACAAAAGTCACGGCTATACTACGGAGGACTGCATCTATCTGAAGGATGCCATAGAGATACTGATCAGGGACGGGCACCCGAAACAGTTCGCAAAGAAGAAGGACACTCCTCGGCAGGACGCCCAGGAGTCCAAGAAGGTCGAGGAAGAGGTACCCTCCTCGGATGACGCCAACGTACAGGTTGCAATGTCCATGTCGAGGCCAGAGGACTTCTACGTCCCAGACGGGCTCAACGCCCCTGCTTATTTCGCGACCCACAGCCCGTGGGAGACTTTTCCTTCCACCATGGTCATTTCTGGCGGGGGATTCAACAAAGTCACTGTGGGTTCCGTGAAACGGAAGTTCGACCACCTGATCAACACCAGCTCCAACAAAGTGACCACGCTTGATCAGGCCCAGAAGGGCTCCGTCCCCATCTCCTTTTACAAAGAGGAACTCCTCGGCGGCTCCCCAAACTCCAGCATACCTCTGCTTGTCAGAGCCCGGATGGCGAACTTCGACGTTCGCAGAATACTCGTCGACCAGGGCAGCTCGGTCGACATCATGTACTCCCAGCTATTTTTAACACTTCAGCTGGACGAATCGCACCTTACTCCCTACGTAGGGTCCGATTTGCAGGGATTCAACGGGTCCGTTACAAAGCCGTGGGGTTACGTCGAGCTGATCGTGACATTCGGATCAGCGGAAACAGCCAGATCCATCAAGGTGCAATTTCTGGTAATCGACTGCCCGTCGTTTTACCAATGCATTTTCGGAAGGCCAACTCTGGCCGAGTTGGTAGTGGTGCCCTCGACCGTCCACCTGAAGATGAAGTATTATACTTCCAAAGGGATGGTCGCCACACTCCACGGCGATATAGAAGCTGCCTGACGGTGCTTCGAAGCAGCTACCAAGGGACTCAACACCATTGCGCCCAAGCCAAAGGTGTCGAGCAAGCCAGCACTGCCGAGCAGCTCCGAGGAGGCCAAGCCTCTGCCCCAGGTCGACTCTATCGACCTCAACAGTCGTTTCTCCGAAGACCAGCAGGAGGAACAAGCAACTTCAGCCAACCCATCCACGTCATCCAGCAGCGGCTCCCATCCGATGCGCCCAATCATGGATGGCAACTTTGAGATAGTCCTGTTCGGCGAAGACCCCCAACGGGGAGTGAAGATTGGAGGAGACCTGCCCGATATCATGAAGAAGCAGCTCAAAGCATGCCTCAGAGAGAATGCCGACCTCTTTGCATGGAGCGCCGCGGAAATACCCGGCTTGGATCCTTCTGTTGCCTGTCACCAGCTGACCATTGACCCGCCCATCAAGGTCGTAGCACAACGTAGGAGGAAGCAGTCTCCGGAGAAGACGGAGGCTGCCGAAAAAGCTGTAAAGGACCTCCTCGAGGCCAAATTTATTTTGGAGGCCAAGTACACCACTTGGCTGTCCAACATTGTATTGGTTAAAAAATCTAATGGAAAATGGCGCATGTGCATTGATTATACCGATCTCAATAAGGCATGCCCGAAGGATGCCTACCCCTCCCCAATATTGATAAACTTGTTGATAATTCTGTTGGTTTTAAACTTTTATCGTTCATGGACGCTTACTCGGGCTACAATCAAATCCCAATAACAATGTCCGACAAAAAATATACGACCTTCATGACCGAATCGGGAAATTATTACTACAACGTAATGCCCTTCGGCCTGAAGAACGCCGGAGCAACGTACCAACGAATGATGAACAAAGTATTTCGGGGAGAAATAGGCGACATGCTCGAAGTCTACATGGACGACATGATCGTAAAATCCCACGAGGAAACCGATCACACCGCCCATCTACGAAAAGTCTTCAAACAAGCAAGGAAATACAAAATGCGTTTTAATCCGGAGAAGTGCACGTTCGGTGTCCGGGCAAGAAAATTCCTCGGCTTCTACTTAACAGAACGAGGAATAGAGGCCAACCTCGACAAATGTCAGGCATTCTCCGAGTTTCCTACGCCCAAATCCAAAAAATCCATCCAGTCCCTCAACGGGATGCTCGCGTCACTATCCCGTTTCGTGGCCAAGTCCGCCCAACACGCCCTGCCATTCTTCAGACTCCTCCGCAAAGAGGCAGCATTCGAATGGACCGAGGAGTACGACAAGGCCCTTCTCCATCTGAAACGGGAACTCTCAGAGCCGTCGGTCCTCTCTCGCCCGGACAATGGCGAAACGTTGTACCTGTACCTGGCCGTAGCAACCGAAGCAGTGAGTGTCGCCCTCATCCGCGAGACATCTGACGGGCAGAAACCCATTTACTTCGCAAGCAAAGCGTTGCAAGGACCAGAGTTAAGATACCAGCAGATAGAGAAAGTGTCATTGGCCCTCATCAACGCAGCCAGAAGATTAAGACACTACTTCCTAGCTCACACGATCGTGGTTCGAATAGATCAGCCCATAAAGCAGCTACTCGGACGACCAGATATGCCCGGCAGAATGCTCAAATGGTCGCTGGAGCTGTCCGAATTTGACATCCAATACGAAGGCAGAAAAACCCTCAAGTCCCAAGCTCTGGCCGACTTTGTCACGGAGATGACATTCGCAGACTCCCCCACGAGCGAAGCATGCAAGTGGACCATCTTTGTCGACGGTGCCTCAAGCTCGGCAGGAAGCGGCGCGGGGATCATACTGGAGAACGACGAAGGAATTATCGTCAAGGTATCACTCACATTGTCTTTCCCAACCTCCAATAACCAGGCGGAATACGAAGCCTTCCTCGCTGGGCTACGCCTTGCCGAGGACATGGGCGCACAAGAAGTCGTCATTTGCACGGACTCATAACTCGTGGCCCTCCAGGTCCGGGGTGAATACCAAGCCAAAAACGACAACCTGACCGAATACTTGGCCCTGGTAAAGAAGGAAATAGGGAAATTCACAACAGTGGAAGTGAAACACGTTCCCCGCGAACATAACATACGAGCAGACGTGCTGTCTAAACTGGCCAGCACAAAGAAGAAAGGCGGAAACAAATCCATCATACAGGAAGTGCTTCCTCGACCCAGCATCGAGAAGGCTTCCCTGACACTCGACGTGCAGGTGATCGGCGACAACAACTGCTGGATGACCCCAGTCTACAACTATCTCGCCAAAGACGAACTCCCGTCCGACGCAAAGGAGGCCAGCACGATCAGGTGAAGAGCCTGCTCGTATGTCCTGGTCGAAGGTAAACTATACAGGCGGGGATTCTCTATTCCACTGCTCAAATGTGTCGAGGAGGAAATGGTCGCACACATCTTACGCGAAATCCACGAGGGAATCAACGCCCAACATCTCGGAGGAAGGTCCCTTGCTCGCAAGGCTCTCTGAGCAGGGTACTACTGGCCGACCATGCAAAACGACGCGAAAGAACATGTGAAGAAATGCGACAAATGCCAATGGCACGGGGACATGCACCTGGCTCCGCCCAACAAGCTCAAGGCTATGTCCTCCCCGTGGCCATTCGCCTGGTGGGGCCTAGACATCCTAGGACCCTTCGTGGTAGGATCAAGTCAGAACAAGTACCTCATAGTGGGCGTAGATTATTTCACAAAGTGGATAGAAGTAGAAGCTCTAGCCAAAATAACTGCCCTCAACATCCCGCGTTTCTACAAACGAAACATCCTTGCACGTTTTGGTATTCCCTAAGCGATAGTAACGGACAACGGGACGCAGTTCACGGACAAGAAGTTTCAGGACTTCGTCGCCCAACTGGGCACGAAGCAACACTTCGCATCCATTGAACACCCTCAAACAAACAGGCAAGCTGAGGCAGCTAACCGAGTCATCCTTCGAGGCCTCAAGCGAAGGCTGGACAAAACAAAGAAGGCATGGGTCGAGGAGCTACACAGCGTGCTCTGGGCATACCGTACAACTCCCTATTCAACAACCGGGGAAACACCTTTCCGTTCAGCATACGGAATCGAGGCTGTAATTCCCGTCGAAGTTCACGTGCCCTCTAGGCGGACAGAGTCGCCCCTAGACGAGGAGATGATCGGCAAATCTTTAAGGGAAGAGCTCGACCTCGTCGAGGATATCAGAACCGGGGCAACTCTCCGCGAAGCCTCACTGAAACAAAAGATCATCATCAGGCACAACGCCAAAATGATACTATGAGAGTTCGACGTGGGAAGCCTTGTCCTAAGAAGAAACCACAAAGACTCTCGCGAGGGCAAACTAGCAGCCAATTGGGAGGGACCCTATCGCGTCCGACCATGGAACGCTGAAAAGCTAAAACAATACTACAGCTAAATCCTCGGTTCGACTCGTCGCAACGACAAACGTCAGCCACCGACCACTATGCACGTCTAGGCACAAGCGTCGCATATGATTAAAGCATAGCCCCACTCAGTAACGAGCCGGGTAATTGCTCGACAGCGGTCCTCGATCGAGCATCGCCGTCGTCAAAGTACCATGATTGGCAGAACCCCAGCTCGCGATGGGATGTTCACGCCGCGAACTCAGGCCTCAAACGCGACCTGAGCTCCACACCCCGCCAGGACATTCCCCGGCAGTTCGACCAGTTCCCCTCACTGTCGAACACATCTGTAACGAGCAACTCCCCCAAAATATTCGCACAAGTCAAAAAACCCCTATCACGGGCGGGCATACATTCACAGCGAGCATGCATACAACACTTAGCAAAAATAAAAGCAAGTAAAATCATGCAAACGAGAGAACTAAATATGTGATAATTTAACAAATGGCCGCAAAGACCACAATTGTATGTTGTTACATAAAACGGGGGCCATGCCCCCCAAGAATAAATTACAACGGCACGCAGGCTGGACAAATTACAACGACATCAAAAAAATAACAAATTCCTCATTCATCAGCGTGCTCGGTTGATTCTGGCTCGGGTCCCTGCTCCTCTGCGGGCTGATCCTCGGGGGTAACGACAAGGAGACCTTCGGGAAAGACAATATGACCATCCTCAACACGCGCAAGATAGTGAGTGCCCTCGGCAGAGATTTCAAGCCCAGGGTTCACCACCCGCAATTGAGCCACAGCGCTTTGGAAAGACTCCGCCGCAACGACAATACCATCGTCTTCGGCCAGCAGCAGGCGAGCAACAAGCTCGGACCTAGTCTTCAATTCTTTTACATCATCTGGCTCGTCAGCACCCGGGGCGTTGGCCGCCATCAACTCCCTGTTCAGCTCCTCGGCAGCCTTTTTCTCCGCCGCCAGCTTGGAGACCTCCTCCTTCAACCTGGTCGTCTCCTCTTTGGCCTTCCTCTGAGCCTCGCCGGCACTCTTAACTTCCTCCTTTAGGGACGCCTCAGAAGCCCGGGCAGCATTGAGTTCGGACTCAAGTGCAGAGTCCCCTTCTGCATAGACAGCAACCATCTCCAGCATCCTTACCAAGACAGAAGCATCTTAGGCCACCAACGCCCTCTTGCTCTGGCGATCCATGCCTTCCAAGCGAAGAGATTCCGCCCGGGGGACGACCAAAGAGTTGCCTTCGAAAAACCTCCTATCAAGGATGCACGGAGGGAGCTCAAACTTCCCTTTCTCCAGCGCCCGGGTAAGGTCTACAACGTTAGATGTCCTTGGCCGCTTCGCCCGCCCGGTCAAGGACAGAGGAGATCCTTGATCGGTAAAATAACAAGTGGACTATTTTATCGATGTAGTAGTAAATAGGAAAAACCCCAGTGTCGATCTCTTGAGGACTGCGTAGTAAATTAAGTCTTTTTCAAACTAATTTTAATTAAACAAAAGCGTTGGTCGATAGTTTGTTTTGAGCCACAAAGATAAAGGACATAAAAATATAAATAAAATAACGAAAGTTTCACAATTAGGAGAATAATGCCAGGGACGGTGTATAACTAGCAATGCAATGACTTTTCGAATTCTAACTCTGAAGAGACATGTCTCAAACCTTATCTATCCTATGTCCAAATTATTTTTCCAAAATTCCTTTAATGAAAAACTTTTGGTATTTTTCCTTGACCCTAATTCCTCAATGACCAAGGAAGAATATCAAGCAATAGTTCTGACATAAAAAGGTTTTCACAGGTATTCTAATTCCTTAGTAATATCTACTACGATAAAAATCATGCAACAAGACTAGGTTGGTTGGTCAGACCAAACCCTAACTACGATCAATTACCAATTTTTCCAAATGGATAAAGCATTAAGGACGTTGCACAAAATAAAGATAATTATTTAACGCAAAATCATAGATTAGAAATTCAAAGAGTCATTACCATTATGCAAATTAGGGACACCCCCTGGCATTGGGGTGTTTAGCCTCTCATGTTCATGACAGAAATAAAAATTACAGATAAATCAGCGGAAGACATTACAATAAGATTGGGATCGCTTAGATCGTCAATTGCTTCCGCTCTTGATCGATCCTTGTTCTCCGATCGTCTCCACTCACCCTCAGTCTAAAAATTCTAAATTAAAAACTAACTCCTTTTTCAGTCACAAAGCGTCTAATGTATCAGATCCACATTTGCACCGCGAATTGCCTAAACTGCCCTCCGAGATAGCAACAGTCAGCATAAAATAAAATAATGCAATTTCACTTCCAGGAGCCCTGACACGGGCCGTGTCAGGTGACACGGGTGGCTGTGTCAGGCTGCTGACTCTTGGATCCACACATTCCTCCTTCAGGGGTCCTGACACGGGCCGTGTCCTATGACATGGGCCCCCGTGTCAGGCTTCTCTTTTTTTCCTTTCAAATGTCTTCCATCCATGAGTCTCCTGACACGAGCCGTGTCAGGTGACACGGGCACCCGTGTCAGGCTTCTGATGTCCATTTTCTCAGCAATTTTTTGTATCAGGAACGGCTTTGCACGGATGTCAGATCACCAGCTTATCACAAACCTAAAAACACACTACAAGCAACCAAATTAAAAGCACCAATGGCATAAAATGATAAAAACATTAAAACATGACTTGCTTAATGAAACATGAAAATAAAGATGAAAACACAATCAAAAGACTCGAAAGCTGAAGAAAACATTAGAAACGAACGACACAAACAGTTTGAAATACACGACTGAAACCCACTGATCAAACTCCCCCGAACTTGAACTTTTGCTTGTCCTCAAGCAAAAAGCTTGCATAAATACATGAATTAACAATTAACTGTTTCAGAACTTGCGAGTTAAAGTGAGGATACTCATACGTGAGTTTTTCGTTCCAAGTCACCCGACGAGTACTTTCAGTACCTCTCTCTCTATAAAAGTATCACACAAACACTAAACCGCGGTAACACCACGGACCTCAATCTCCTTTTCGGTAACCTCTCCGACTATGCTTTGGGCTTAAGTCTTATCTTTCGATTTTCCACCCTTTTCATTCGGACAATCACTTTAAGGCTTTTATGATTTTTCCTCGCATGCATAAGATTGATCAACATTTTTTTCCCTTTGTTTTTTTTATTGTTTTATTGGCACCATTATTATGTTTGTCCCCTTAGGGACGGCTTTTAGGTTCAACCGCCGTTAGGCTGAATAACCGGGTGAGGGTTACCCAACTTAGAAGGATCGATTGTCTAATTGCCTTTATTCACTTTTTTTTCGGTGCCCTTTTCTCAAAATTTTGTTTTTTTTTCGATCAACCTTGTACACACAATTCGTATAGATTAAGCCCGACTTTCAATAGAAACTACTGAGGGAGTACTTCTCAGATCAAAGTACCATGGCACAAATCTACTTGTCGGACTCGTTCCTTACTCAGAAAACTCATTGTGTTTGTGTTATACCTCAACGTCAAGATTTTTCCAATTTACTTATCAGTCTTCTTTTTACTCAAACCCCATATACTTCCTCCTCACTCACTCGCGTCAACAGAATGCTTAACAATTTCAGCATTATTTTTTTTTAGTCCAGTTCAGGGGTGTTTTCACAAAGGACTTCAACCACAATTTCAAACAAACAACCAAAAACAACTACGGACTCAAATAAAACTGACAAAAATAAATAAACAAAAAAAAATAGAACAAAACACATAAATAAATACCCCCCCACACTTGAACTTAACAGTGTCCTCACTGTTGAAGAACTAGTGCAGAAGGGGACTCACAGAGCTCACTGATGCGGAGGTCGGTCTTGCAGCCTCATATGCCGCATCCATTCGTGCATCTCCCCAATCATTTCCCCTTGACGGGTTTGTTCAGCTCCTTGTCTAACTTGCTCTTCCTTCTGACGGTTTTGCTCTCCCCTAATTTCTCCTATCTCAGTGTGCAACCAGTTCCAGTGGTCATGTGCCATAGAAAATGAGCTAGCACTCGAGCCACTGGTGAACGGAGGAACCGTCTGATGGGGTTCCGGTTCAGTCCGTAAATTTTCCTGGCCTTGGTTACCTGCATCAAAAACATCGTCATCCTGCTCGTCCACGATATCGAGGGCGGCATCACCATAACACCAATTATTCGTATCATGAATCCCACAGCGGTGGGGGTTAGGCAAGGTCATAATATATTTACCTGAACACATTAATGAATAAGAATTATCATAAAGAGCAATCATACCTTGCTGGACCAATGAGTTCATGTCCAGACGGGATATACCTGTGACCTGTGTTTCCTCTAATCTTCTCTGGTCGTACCCGAGATGTTCAGCAATTTGGGTAATCATACCCCCAACCGAGATACCACCAGATGCTGCTCTACCAACTCGACCCAAGTAATCAGCTGCGAAAGCTGCCACACTTACTTGAGTTTTATTTGCCATTGCATGGAGGAAGAATAACTCCTTTTGAGTTGCCACCCCTGTACTATCACCCCTACCAAACAGAGTGTAGGCCAGGCACTTATGCGCATATCTGAAACAAGGATTTTGAATTCCTGAGGCTTTAGCTCCCTTGGCTATATACTCCGTGTGACCAGTAATCTCCATCCAAAAGGTGCGTGCATCAAATTCCTCCGGTACAAAACCGGGGCCCATAATTGGGAGCTTCCGAATGCTTCCAATATCCTCTACAGTCAGCTCATGATCATTATCATACAACCTGAAACTCATGGTACCAAAAAAATAATTAGTACCTGTCCACTTCTTTCTTAACTTAAATTCAACGGTACTAAAAAATTCTAAAGTTATACGCTCATAAGTGGGCGCTTCACATTGCACAAATTCAAGCATACCTAAAGTGTGGAACATACGTCCTACCTCAACAAACAGTCCTAACTGCGATAAAGTGTCGGGACAGAGATACCTGGTCGGGGTAATTTTTCGCTTAACATGATATCCATACCGCTTTTCATGCTCCTCCGAATTGAAGAGAATGCCATGAGCATTTGGTCTCCGTATGGTGCGCTTCCGTGGGCGCGATGCCTCTGCAGCTGGCTGCTTACCTCTGTCAGTTCACTTAGGGGGCATTTTCGTCACCTGAAAATTTCACAAAACTAAAACAGAGATTATTGCAAAAATAAAATCGTAGAAGTGTAGAGGGAGGTGAGGCGAGCGCTTTTCGTGAAGGGAGTGGGATGTTTTGATGAGTGGGTGTTGATGAAATTGAAGGTTTTATGAGAGGAGGGTTATGGAGGTTTTGGTTTTTTTTAGAGATGAAGAGATGAGGAAGATGATATGATAAGGTAAAAGTGAATAAAGTGTGGTAAAAGTGAATAAAGTGTGGTAATTGGGAAATAAAGGGTGGTTAATGAGGTTAAATTCGCGGGCCCCACCAAATTAATTGTTAGGCAACAAAAACAAAAATAATAATAAAGAATGAAACGTAAAAAAGTTTTCAAAAACTCCAACCCGCGCCCCCTGACACGGGCGGCCGTGTCAGGGCTCTGCCTCTTCCTCAAAAGGGAATTTATAATCCAAAGATCCCAGGGTACCTGACACGGGCCGTGTCCCGTGACACGGGTGGCCGTGTCAGGTCTCTGACTTTCCTTTACATTCATCCAAAACACCCACACACCCAGTTATCCTGACACGGGCCGTGTCCCGTGACACGGGCGGCCGTGTCAGGGCACTGTGAACCTTCAAACTTCATATCCTTTGGGGTTTTTGCCCCGTTTTTCGAACCTTCCTCGCCTCCGGCTAGCTCAGTGAAAAAGATGAAATAAAATCCTGCAAATTAAAAAGAAAATGGTAAGCAAATAACACCGTGGGTTTCCTCCCACGCAGCGCTGCGTTTAAAGTCGCCTGGCTCGACGGTCGTTCGTCTTATCCTGTAAAACGAACAAGATCCACTTGTCCAGATGGTTGACCTTGGAAATAGGTCTTTAACCTCTGCCCGTTCACTTTAAAGATATCTCCATTAGCATGATTCTTAATCTCAACTGCTCCGTGTGGGAATACCTTATGAACCACAAACGGTCCCGACCATTTAGACCGCAACTTCCCAGGGAATAACTTCAAGCGGGAATTGTACAGGAGAACCAGTTGTCCTTCCCAAAACTCTTTTCTCTCGATCTTCCTATCATGTCACTTCTTTGTCTGTTCTTGGTACACTTTGGCATTTTCGTATGCACCATTCCGAAACTCTTCCAATTCATGCAGCTGAAGAATTCTTGAATTTCCTGCCAGTGATAGATCCATATTCAAGAATTTGGTTGCCCAAAAGGCTTTGTGTTCCAGCTCTAACGGCAAGTGGCATGCTTTTCCGTAGACAAGTTGATATGGCGACATACCGATTGGCGTTTTGAAAGCCGTTCGATAAGCCCATAATGCATCATCTAACTTAATCTCCCAATCCTTCCGTGATGAACTCACAGTTTTCTCTAGAATCTTCTTGAGCTTCCTATTAGATACCTCTACCTGACCACTTGTTTGAGGGTGGTAAGGAGTGGCTACCCGATGCTTCACGTTGTACTTCTGAAGGAGTCTCTCCATGAGGTGATTTAGGAAATGAGTTCCTTCATCACTTATCAGCACTCTTGGTACTCCAAACCTTGCGAATATATTCTCTTTTAAAAACTTAACCACCACCTTCTCATCATTGGTAGGTAAAGCTACAACTTCAACCCATTTTGAGACATAGCCCACAACAACCAAAATGTAGTTTTTTCCAAATGATGGTGGGAACGGACCCATAAAGTCAATTCCCCAAACGTCAAACAGTTCGACCTCTAACATGAAATTCTGAGGCATCTGATTCCTCTTCGATATGTTCCTAGTTCTCTGACACTTATCATATTCTTTCACCATTTCCTGGGCGTCTTTGAATAATGAGGGCCAGTATAAACCTGATTGCAAGACTTTGGATGCGGTTCAATCACCACTGAAATGTCCCCCATATTCGGAATCATGACATGCTTTCAACACATCCTTTTGTTCCTCTTCCGGCATACATCGCCGTATCAATCCATCCACTCCTCTCTTGTACAAGTAAGGATCATCCCATAAATAAAACCTGCAATCATGAATAAACTTTTTCTTACGGTTAGAATCAAAATCATCTGGTATGATACCACCCACCAGATAGTTTGCATAGTCAGCAAACCAGGGCACTCCAATAACAGCTAGGATGTGTTCATCAGCAAACTCATCCTTTATTGGATGCCGATCCTCGGTTTCCTCAATTGGTGACATCCGAGAAAGGTGATCCACAATAGCATTCTCACATCCTCTTTTGTCACGAATTTCCACATCGAACTCTTGGAGGAGTAGAATCCACCTCAGGAGCCTGGGCTTAGAATCCTGCTTAGCAAAAAGATATTTCAAAGCAGCGTGGTCAGTATAAACAATCACTTTTGAACCCAACAGATATTGCCTGAATTTATCGAAAGCGTACACCACAGCTAACAACTCCTTCTCGGTAGTTGCATAATTCATCTGTGCAGGGTTCAAAACGTGACTAGCATAATAAATAACATGAAGAAGCTTATCTCTCCGCTGTCCAAGCACAACCCCCACTGCAATGTCGCTCGCATCGCACATGATCTCAAACGGTAAAGACCAATCTAGGGCAGTAACAATGGGTGCCGACACTAGTTTATTTTTCAGTGCCTCAAATGCATCGGCGCATTCTTTATCAAACACAAAAGCCTTGTCTTTAACCAAAAGAGTAGTTAAAGGCTTGGCTATCTTTGAGAAGTCTCTTATGAACCGGCGGTAGAAACCCGCATGTCCTAAGAAGCTTCTTATACCTATTTTGTTCACCGGAGGTGGCAACTTAGAAATCACCTCCACTTTCGCCTTGTCGACTTCGATCCCCTTGTGGGAGATCTTGTGCCCTAGAACAATGCCTTCTCTAACCATAAAATGGCATTTCTCCCAATTGAGAATTAAATTGCTTTCCTAGCATCTTTTCAAAACAAGAGAGAGGTTAGTCAAGCAAATATCAAAAGATGAGCCAAATACCGAAAAATCGTCCATGAAGACCTCCATATGCTTTTCAAGCATGTCAGCCAAAATGGAGGTCATGCAGCTCTGGAAAGTGGCTGGCGCATTACATAACCCGAATGGCATTCTTCTGTAGGCAAAGATTCCATAAGGGCATGTGAAGGCTGTCTTCTCTTGATCTTCAGGTGCAACCGCAATTTGGTTGTACCCAGAATACCCATCCAAGAAACAGTAAAACTCATGACCAGCTAGTCTCTCTAACATTTGATCAATAAAAGGCAATGGGAAGTGATCTTTTCTTGTGGCTAAGTTTAGCCTTCGATAGTCAATGCACACACGCCATCCCGTCACAGTTCTCGTAGGGATCAACTCATTTTTCCCATTAGTAATCACGATGGTTCCCCCTTTCTTCGGTACCACATGCACCTGACTCACCCATGAGCTATCGGATATGGGGTAGATGAGCCCCGCATCAAGCAATTTAACAAGCTCTTTTCTAACTACCTCTTTCATGGCCGGGTTGAGTCTTCTTTGAGGTTGGACCACCGGCTTATGATCATCTTCCATAAGGATTTTATGCATGCACACCGTTGGACTTATACCTTTCAAATCTTCAATCTTCCACCCAATAGCACCCTTGTACAACTTCAGAACTCCAATCAACTTTTCTTCTTGGATACTTTTTAAGTTCGAGCTTATAATGGCGGGAAAATTCCCGTCGGTGTCGAGGAAGACATATTTAAGATTTTCCGGAAGTTGTTTCAATTCCGTGCCCCTTTTTTTTCTACACTTTCTTCCACCAATAGTGGTTGTCTTAAATCCTCCCACCGGTGTGGTCGGACTCCCTTCCAAGGAGGTTGGGATTCCATAATAGCTAACACTTCCGATTCCCCCTCTTCAACTTCTTCATCGTCTTCAAAGATGGACATTCGCAACACTTTCTCTAAAGGTGATTGAGAAATAGTGTCAAAGTGATCAACTTCTACCATTTGATTTATTACTTGGATGTTGCTACTTGTACCAACACCTTCTTTGTGTTTCATGGTATCTCTCACATCAATTTTTAATTCTTCATCATACACCTTCAATGTCAAAGTCCCCCCCTCCATATCAATCAACACTCTGCCAGTTTCCAAAAACGGTCTTCCAAGAATAAGAGGGATCTCTTCATCTTCCGGCATTTCTAGAATGACAAAGTCCACAGGAAACACAAATTTATCAACCTTCACAAGAACATCTTGGACTACCCCATAAGGTCGCTTCACTGAGTGATCTGCAAACTGAAGTGTCATCCGTGTGTCTTGAACTTTACCTATACCTAACTTTTTGTAGATGGATAGAGGCATGAGGCTTATGCTTGCCCCTAAGTCAATAAGAGCTCTTTTGAATGATCGGTCTCCAATTGTGCACGGAATGGTGACCGCTCCTCGGTCCTTCTTTTTCACCGGAATCTTGAGTCCCTGCAAAATAGCACTACAAGTTTCTGTTAGAATAATCGGTTCCGTATCGGTGGTCCTCTTCTTTGATATGATATCCTTCATAAACTTAGCATAAGTAGGCATTTGCTCCATTGCCTCCAAGAATGGGATGTTCAACTCAAGCTTTTTGAACATCTCAAGGAACTTCTCAAAATTCTTCTCTTGCTGTCCCTTTTTCTTGTTTCTTTGGGGATAGGGGAGCTTGATAACCGGTTTTGAATCCGCCGCTGTTTCCTTGACCACCGGCTTTGGCACCACCAATTCTTCTTCAACCACCTCATTTTCTTTAATTTCCAACTCTACTTCAAGCATTTGGTAATCCAGTTCATAATTTTTCTCAACCTCTTCTTTGGATTTCCCTCTTCGCGTGGTGACTGCATTAACTTTATGGTTGTCTTTGGGGTTAGTCACGGTTGCGCTCGGAAGGGCTCCCGGCGTTTGAGGGATTGCAAGATGCTGAGCAATTTGACTCATTTGCACCTCAAGATTCTTAATTGAGGCTCCGGTATTCCTTAGGTTGCTTCTTGTTTCTTCTTGGAATTGGGAACTTTGAGCGGCCATCTTTTCAATGGCGATTTCCCAATCCGCCTTCCTTGGACCCCGTGGTTGGTATTGTTGCTGAGGTTGTTGGTATGGTTGTTGTTGTTGCGGTGGCTGGTACTGTTGGATCTGAGGTTGGAAAGGTTATTGTCCTTGAACCGGTTTCTGAACGTTTCCTTGCTGATCTTTCCATGAGAAATTTGGGTGATTTTTCCAACCCGGATTATATGTGTGGGCATAAGGATTGTTCTGCCTCAACATATTAATCTGTTCAACCTGTTCTTGAGTTGCTACACAATGCATCGCAAAGTGCGGTCCACCACATATTTCACAAATTACAGCTTGAACTAGTTCAACCTGTGCCACTGTCTGAGTTCCAATATTCATCTTCTTTAACCTTCTCTCTACCTCGGCGGCGATTTGAGCCTCCATTTTAGCAACTTGATCCGTCAGCTTCAAATCAATCTTTCCCTCTGGTTGATTCACAGTTCGATCATACAACTCGATATGCTCATTCGCGGCAATTGCTTATATGATCCTTTTGATACCAGTGGCTGTTGCGAAATTAGTTGAGCCACCAGCAGCAGTATCTATAAGCTGTTTTGTTTTGAGTCGTAAACCATTCACAAAATTTTGCATCTGCTCGGTAGCATCCATGTTATGAGTTGGACATGCTGTCAGACACCTTTTAAACCTCTTATATGCATCTCCAAGAGACTCCCCTTCTTTTTGTTTGAAATTGACAATGTCGTATCTTTTCTGAATGAACACTGAAGCAGGAAAATACTCGTTGAGGAATGCGGTTTCCATTTCTTGCCAATTTGTGATACTCCCAGCTGGAAGTGAGTAGAACCACTCTTCAGCATCATCAGTCAGTGTGAACGGAAACATAACAAGTCTCTTGGCCTCTTCTGAATGACCTTCTATCTTCAAAGATGTTGTGGTAGTAAGGAATCTCTGTAAATGCTTATTTGCATCTTCGTTGATTTTTCCAGAGAAAGCCTTGCTCTCCAACTGGCGAATAGTGGATGGATGCAACTGAAAGTGTGCCACATTCACCAGTTGATTTACAATGGTCATCCAATTTGGTTGAGCATTTTCCCCTCCATAGTCTCCTAACAATCTCTCTACAGGAGGTTGATTACCTGCCATGTTACCGAATTCCTGATTTGTCTCCCTGACAGAGTCAGAGTCACTGTGCTCAGAATGCACAGATACTTTGTCTTCCGTTTCCTGATTCAGAACACTAGGACTTGCACTTGAAGCTGCCAGTCTTTCAATTCTTGCCTTGCGGCATCTCTCGTGCAATGCTCTTTCTGGTTCTGTGTCAAAGGAAAATTTAGCTGAGGCCTGACCTCGCATAAACAGTTAGACAAGAGTTAGAACGGATAACAAAAAATTGCAATAATAAAAATTAAAATAGCAGAAAAATAAAATTTTGGTTGCAGAGCAACAAAATTTCAATTAAAATAAGGAAAAGGACTTAAATCTTTGGCAGTCCCCGGCAACGGCGCCAAAAACTTGATCGGTAAAATAGCAAGTGCACTATTTTATCGATGTAGTAGTAAATGGGAAAAACCCCAGTGCGATCTCTTGAGGACTGCGCAGTGAATTAAGTCTTTTCCAAACTAATTTTAATTAAACAAAAGCGTTGGTCGATAGTTTGTTTTGAGCCACAAAGATAAAGGACATAAAAATATAAATAAAATAACGAAAGTTTCACAATTAGGAGAATAATGCCAGGGATGGTGTATAACTAGCAATGCAATGACTTTTCGAATTCTAACTCTGAAGAGACATGTCTCAAACCTTATCTGTCCTATGTCCAAATTATTTTTCCAAAATTCCTTTAAAGAAAAACTTTTGGTATTCTTCCTTGACCCTAATTCCTCAATGACCAAGGAAGAATATCAAGCAATAGTTCTGACATAAAAAGGTTTTCACAGGGTATTCTAATTCCTTAGTAATATCTACTGCGATAAAAATCATGCAACAAGACTAGGTTGGTTGGTCAGACCAAACCCTAACTACGATCAATTACCAATTTTTCCAAATGGATAAAGCATTAAGGACATTGCACAAAATAAAGATAACGATTTAACGCAAAATCATAGATTAGAAATTCAAAGAGTCATTACAATTATGCAAATTAGGGACACCCCCTGGCATTGGGGTGTTTAGCCTCTCATGTTTATGACAGAAATAAAAATTACAGATAAATCAGCGGAAGACATTACAATAAGATTGGGATCGCTTAGATCGTCAATTGCTTCCGCTCTTGATCGATCCTTGTTCTCTGGTCGTCTCTACTCACCCTCAGTCTAAAAATTCTAAATTAAAAACTAACTTCTTTTTCAGTCACAAAGCGTCTAATGTATCAGATCCACATTTGCACCGCGAATTGCCTAAACTGCCCTCCGAGATAGCATCAGTCAGCATAAAATAAAATAATGCAATTTCACTTCAGGAGCCCTGACACGGGTCGTGTCAGGTGACACGGGTGGCCGTGTCAGGCTGCTGACTCTTGGATCCACACGTTCCTCCTTCAGGGGTCCTGACACGGGCCCCCGTGTTAGGCTTCTGACTTGTCTCTTTTTTTCCTTTCAAATGTCTTCCATCCATGAGCCTCCTGACACGGGCGGTGTTAGGTGACACGGGCACCCGTGTCAGGCTTCGGATGTCCATTTTCTCAGCAATTTTTTGTATCCGGAACGGCTTTGCACGGATGTCAGATCACCAGCTTATCGCAAACCTGAAAACACACTACAAGCAACCAAATTAAAAGCACCAATGGCATAAAGTGATAAAAACATTAAAACATGACTTGCTTAACGAAACATGAAAATAAAGATGAAAACACAATCAAAAGACTCAAAAGCTGAAGAAAACATTAGAAACGAACGACACAAACAGTTTGAAATACACGACTGAAACCCACTGATCAAAGAGTTGCCTTCGAAAAACCTCCTATCAAGGATGCATGGAGGGAGCTCAAACTTCCCTTTCTCTGGCGCCCGGGTAAGGTCCACAACGTCAGATGTCCTTGACCACTTTGCCCGCCTGGTCAAGGACAGAAGAGATCCTCGTGGAGCAGGAGTGGGAGAAGAAGAGGTCCTCGCGACGGTTTGAACAGGAGGAGGAGCACGGGCACCAGCAAGCCGAGATTTAGGAGGAACTGCTCCAGCTTTATTCCTCACCAGAGCATTCCTCACCACGCGATCGCAAGCCTGAGGCATCTCACCTGCACAAATAAAAAAAAGCGAGCACGTTAGTTACGGGGAAAAGAAATAACACGAACAAAATCTAAATAACTAAGACTACCGAGCAGCTTCTCAGCGTCCGCGGGAGTCTTGCACTCCAACAGTGCCTTAACATTGACGAATCTGCGCTCAACTCTCTGGCTCCCATCCTCCTCGAAGATATGGCTGCCCTTGCTCGTCCAGCACTCAGCAAGACTGAAGGAGTTGACCCACTTCACCAGCGCCTCATAAGCCACAGCGTCCTGCCCGCGCAGGTCGCTCGGCTGAAAGACGTATTTGCTGGGCTTCTTGGCGAAATGGTCAGGTGCCCAGTGAATTGGGAACTTGTACAGCCTCCGCCCAATGTACTTCCCCTCCTCATTAAGCAGCTCATTTCTGTCCTCGTCAACCTCGATTTCCCAGATATATGTGCTGTCCTGGGCCACCTCAGACACGAGTTCAACGACGAAGTACCGCTCCTTGAAAGTCCGGATTGACTCCGAGAACGGCTTGAAAAGCTTGCGAGGCTGCTTCAAAGAAACCCAACCATACTTCTTCCCTGTCAGCTGCCTTTGGAGATGGAAAACGGTGAAGAACAGAGGGAGAGTAGCCCCCAGGGAGAGATGCTCGCACACCAATTCGAAAGCCCGGATGAAGGCCAACGAATTAGGGTGCAGTTGTGTAGGGGCTAACTTTAGATGCTCGAACACCGACCGCCGGAAATCAGTAAAAGGCAGCCTCAGTCCCAACTCTTTGAAGGCGTACTCACACATTGTGAAGCGGTCCCCGAAGTACGTGCAGACCCGCTCGTTCAAAGTAGGGAAATGCATCTTCCACTCCCCTTCCGGTCCTACCTCCGTAAAGACGTCCGCCAAAGACCTTGCAAACGTAGAAACATGCTCGGAAGGTTCGGCCACCTCCCACTCCTCCGCGGAGAATCCTTCGACGTCTTCCTCCATTACGCCCAACTCTTCTTCCTCCCCGGTATTGCTAGAGGAACTCGAGGTCGCCGAGCTCGAAGCCGTCGAGCTACTATTTTCCTCGGAGCCAGTTTCCTCCTCAGACGTATCTAGAATAACTTCTCTATCTGGCCCCGTCGCCATTATGATCACCTGAAAAGCAGAGAGGACAGTGACTTCGACAGTAAATCAAATCCACCCTTCCACTGCTAAGTCAAGTGAAAGGGCGCGCAAAGGGCTGAGGACAACGTCCCCGGCCTAAGCCCTAACATCAAAAGAAAAGCTAAAACCTCCCCGCGAGGAGACGCTCGAAACATATCATCCTCTTGCGAGGAGCCTCCCCGCGCTCATACCTAGTTTCCGTCTAAAACTCCACCGGAAATCGCAAAGCTTCACCGGAATCTGGGAATGTTCCGCTGGAAATTCGTCATTCGCTCAACAGATGAAACGTCACGACGATCACACGAGTGTCGCCATCGTGACGACGCCGTCAACCGCCCTCCTAACCAGTACATACTACATACTCCGGCAAAATGCTAGAGGCAGAAAAATGGCACAACCACCGTCCACCACCAACACTCGCCAGAAATCCACCTATGTCGTCATCTAAAGCTAACCCTAACCGCATACAATCTACCACTAACAACAAAAGGGAGCAAAACAAGTTACAGATCAGAAAACTTACTCGATTATAGAAGAAGGTAGAAGCTGCTCGAAGCTGGTGATGGTGGTCGAAAAGCCTGAAGACGGTGACGGGCAAGAACCGAAAGAGACGAAGAGAAATCAGAAAGGAAAAGTTTCAAATGAAACGGTTCCCTCCCTTTTTATACAAAGGGGCACGTGCAACCACGCGCCCGTAGACCATTATGACTACCCACTAGCCATTATTGTCTATTAAATGCTACACGGAGCTCGAGGCACACGTGGTAACCCAACGTTTCCAATTATGTCTGACCATTAGTGTCCCCGACCACCGGGCAATAATGTCACGACCATGAATCTCACGAACATCTGGGGTCACGAGCACTTCGAGACAATCCTCCTCGTCTTCAAACGACGACTCCATTCTGGCTCCCCAGAGCAACGAGCAATCCTTAAGTCATCACTCCCATGCTCGGGAGCAACGACTTGGGGGGCTCCTATTCTGGACTGGACCAATGGCTAGAATTGGCCCAATCTGCCTCTGCTCCAGAGCGGCCCAAGTTGCCTAAGTCCAATCCAAAGAGGGGCAAAAGTTACCTTTTTGCCCCTCAAACCGGGCAAGAACGCAACTTTCCTCCCCAGATTTTGATGCCCGTCACGCACGGCTTCCTCACTCCCCGAACAGTCAAGGGTAGGTGTGCAAAACCACGCCTGTGCCCGACACAACGGCTAGTTTTGGGCACCCTGCCCGACATAACGGCTAGTTTGGGCAGTTACCTATTCTTTGGGGAAAACAGTTATTTCGCCCCAAAAATAGGACTGTTGGTCACGCGCTGGGGGCTCTATATAAACCCTCTCGCTTGAGAGGGTCAGGTATCCAATATTCACCCTAATAATTCATACTTTGTACTTGCCCCTTTTCTCTGACCCTTTCTCACTTGAGCGTCGGAGTGCCTTGTAGGTACACCCCCTCCTCTTCATACGACCAGCATCCCTGACGCACTTGGCGGCCTGATTCTACAGGATTTGATCCAGCCTTCACGATCAAATTTATTTAACATATTGAATATTCATTACATGTTATGTAATATGTATATTTGAAGCAAAGTAAATGACATGTAATGAATGCTAGCATAGTGGAAGAGACATATATTTGCAAGCAAAAGGTCATGGTTCAACACTTATGGGTGACAAAATTTTAGGTGTAGTTATTTCAACATTTTATAACAATAAAATAATAAAAAAAAGCCACGCGTATAATTAAAATAAATAAAAAAATAAAAATCCAACTAAGCAGCGCCACATCATCAATTTTGTTGACCAAATCTACTCAGGTACAAGGTTGTTTTTGGGATTTCGCTCAAATAGCATAGGGTAAAAGGTGTATTATCCCTATTTTTTGTGTCTCTTACTATTGTCTTGCTTTTATTTTAGTGTTTCTTCTCTTCCGTGGTTTATTTCAAATCAAGAGACAAGTTTTGTGACAATTAGTCAGTGATTGTTGGAAAATCCCTTAAGGTAAGCTCTATTGGTTCTTCTTTTCAAGTTTTTTTTTACAACAGAAAAAAGTTTGTATCTTCTTCATCCATGTCCAGGTAATGTTCTCTTCCTTAATAGAAGATGTATATTTCGATTTTGTGTTTGTGTTTTCCATATTTACCAACTGAATCAGTGTTTTTCATAGAAAAAGTTTGATAAATTTGTAATATGGAGAACATACTGTGACGGACAACTGAAAAAACAGTTTGTACAGAAAAGCCGAGAAGGTCCATTTAATCAGTTGATATTTAATATAAGCGTTTATCAAGAAACTGTTACCAAGATAAATCTCATACTGCACATAGGCTTTTTAATGGTTTCCATAGCTTCTTCAAGACAAAAATGAATAATTTTTCAAAAATATATTGACCTATGAACTTCATTATTTATTTCTGTTTTCAAAATTTGAATGGATTAATAATATTATTTTTTAATTTTTTCCTTCTCTATTTAATGTTTTTTTACAAGAATTTCAATACATTAAATTTTTTTTTCATGACAATCTCTCTTTTATATTTTTGCATATATAAAGTATTAAATGCTTAGAATTAGTGAAGAAAAAGATTTGTTACAAAGTTCTAAAGATTTTCAAAGAGCTTTTTTTTAATGTATTTCATCTTCTTAAAAATTGTATTTTAAAAACATTGTGTAAAATCAATTTTACATGAGGACCTCTATCAAATGAAATAATTGACTGCATACTCAAAGAAAATTTATATTTACAATCACATGCTTAAATTTTTTTATTTCTTAAGAAACAGTTGGACATACATTAACAAGGATTTGTAATTTCTTTTATATTAAACATGATTCTTTATATTTATTTAATAATTGTATTCATAATGACAAATAGTAGAATAGTATGATGCACGTGATAAACCATATATAAAGAGTAAGTTATAGGAAAATACAGAGTAGGGTCATAATAGTATTTTGTTTTGTAGTTTTAATGCTTTTTGGACATATTCAATAAGAGTAAGAGTAGTTGAACATCAAGTTATAAATTGTTTAGTTTATTTTATTTGAAATACTTTATTTCTATATTTTTAGTATCTTCTTTTGATTTCAATGAAATTGTTTGATTTCTATTTAGTTTCTTTTCCCGGTTTCCAATGCAATAAATGTGACACTTCTTACAATCCTTTTCTTTCTCTATCACACATAAAATTTGTAAAACAAATCTTTGTTTTCTCTCTCACCCAGTAGAGTGATAAAAGCTGGTTGAAGTTGTTTATTCAATAACATTTTTTCTACTACAAAGGAGACTGAATTGGTTTACTTGCTAATGGGTAGGTTTCACACATTCTGCTTTTGTGTTTAGAAATGAGGGTGACATTAACAAGTGCCCCATTGATGGAAATTTGGTCCCATCAGGCGCTCTTGTCACATATGTTCAGAAGAGACTACCGTTCTTGGAGATGGAAGCTAACTTAAATAATGTTAACATTCTTTACTTTTTGTATTATAGTTGCATTCTTTACTTTCTGTACTATTATTGTACTCTTAGATTGAATCATATAATAACATCCTTGCAATTTTCGTTTTTATTCTAATTTATTTTATTTTTATGTCTTCAAAGTACAACCTACTCTAAATTGAGCCCTTCCTAAATCACTAAGATTTGCATAGTACACGTTTTTCTAAACTGGCATATTGTGTGCGTTGTTATCACATATAGTGGTCTACTACCAATGTATCTCTATCTAGCATGCATAATATCATGAAAATGTCATATATTTTTTTTTCTTCGTACATACCTTTGAAATGTATCAAGAAAAATATAAAACCAAAAAATAAAGAAAAAAATTATATGTATATGTTTAATCAATTTGGATTGATTGGGATCAATTAATAAAAATCACATTTAATTAATATTATTAATTATTTCAATTATATTAGTAGAAAACATAAATAATAAATAAATTTATAGTCAATATAAATATATATAGATAACATAAATAATAGTAGATAACACATTTATAGTCAATATACAGATTTTGAAAAAAAAAACACATTTAATTGATATTATTTATTGTATCAAATATACTATAATTAATAGTAGATGACATAAATAATAAATAAATTTATAGTCAATACAGAGGTTTGATTATTTTGTAAACAAAATAAATTAAATTTTAATGCATATGAATATGAATAAAAAGTTATAAGTTTTTTAAATTATTTAAATGGTCGAGTTATAATTTAGATTGCATGATAAACATTTATATAAATTAGTAAAAAATTTAGGTTTTAAAATTTTTAATATGCACTAATTATAGAGTTAGAAATTTAATTATATATAATTATTAAGAATAAATAGCAAATAATGGTGCATTAATTATACAAAATATATATATATATATATATATATATATATATATATATATATATATATATATATATATATATATATATATATATATATATATATATATATATATATATATATATATAATTAATAGTGAGAAACTAAACTTTAAAACTTTCTAATGTCATACCAATAATAGAGTAAAAGTTTGAATGGATAGATAATTATTGACAATAAATAGTTAGAAATTGAGTTTCATTTATTTTTTTTTACGATTTAATATATTTTTATATTTGTAAATTTAATAATAATAAAATATCTCAATAGATATTATTTGACATTTTTTTATTGAGTTAAAATTTAAATTGATACATAATTATTTAAGATAAATAGTTAGACATAAGGTTATAATTTTTTTAATACGATACTAATTGAAGACTTCGAAAAAATTAGGTACATAATTATAAGGTTTCAAAATTAATAGTGAAAAATAAATTTTAATAGTAAAAATTAGTGAGTAAAAATAATAATTATAGAGTTTCAAATATTGACAAATAAAATTTCAAATATGATACGTAACAGTGAAATACTAATTGAATTTCAAATATTGACAAATAGAATTTTAAAATGAATTACTAAGTAATCATTGATACTAAATATTGACAAATAGAATTTCAATTTTTTTTAATATTTCATTAATTAAATAATATCAATCAACTATGTAACGGTGAAATGTAAGAAACGAGAATTTCAAATTTCTTCCATTTATTCATTTACTTCAAATGTAATAATATACCTTCTTTCGTATTATTATTTTTAAGTTATGTTCTTTTCTTATAATGCAATCATAATGGTTGGATTTTATTTATTTATATATAGGTATTATATTAGTTAAAATTGTACAATAAGATATCATATTTTTATATAATAATATATAATGTATAATATAAGAAAAAATTTATTTTTGATTGAAATTTTTTTATATAAGATAAAATACTACTGTTGTAAACAGTGACAACTATAATTTTGATTCAAACATTTTTCTATACGAAAAAAATATTATTGTTATAAACAGACACAAGTAGTATTTTGATTTAAAAAATTTGATTTACGAAAAAAATACTATTGTTATAAACGGGGACAACTTTAATTTTGATTCAAATTTTTTTATATAAGATAAAATACTACTATTATAAACGGAGACAACTATAATTTTAGTATAAGTATTTTTATATATGAAAAAAATACTATTGTTATAAATGGGCACAACTTTAATTTTGATGTAAATTTTGTTATATACAAAAAAAATACTACTGTTATAAACGGGCACAACTTTAATTTTGATTCAAATTTTTTTATATAAGATAAAATACTACTGGTATAAACGGGGACAACTATAAATTTAATTCAAATATTTTTATACACGAAAAATATTATTGTTATAAACGGGCACAACTTTAATTTTGATTTAAATTTTTTTATATACGAAAAAAATACTATTGTTATAAACGGGCACAACTTTAATTTTAACTCAAATTTTTTCATATAAGATAAAATACTACTGTTATAAACGGGGACATCTTTAATTTTGATTCAAATATTTTTATATACGAAAAAAATACTATTGTTATAAACGGGCACAACTTTAATTTTGATTCAAATTTTTTTATATACGAAAAAAATATTACTGTTATAAAAGGGTACAACTTTAATTTTGATTCAAATTTTTTCATATAAGATAAAGGCTTAAATAATGATTTAGTCCCTATAAGTTGGCGAGATTTTGGTTTTAGTCCCTGGATCTTTTTTTTTTCGGTCCAAGTCCCTATATGTTCTATTCCTTTTGGCGTTAATCCCTGCTGTTACTCTTCCGTTTAAAAAAAGGTGACTTGGCAGACGGTGGTGATGTGTAATATTTTTTTTTTCATTTCTTTTATATATTTGTTTAACACATGTGGCTATTAAACTTTCCCCCCATAACATGTCATCTAATTCTCATTTCCATATTTTGTTTTAAGTCCCTATAAATTAGGGCTTGACTTTTCCATTTACAAGTTTGTCTCTTCCATTCATTGATAGTTCAGGTAAGCTCAACGGTGGTTGTACGTCTGCGTTTGAACTTTCAAGAAAGAATCTTCCAGGTATGTCGTTTACTGTGAACTTACATTATGGGGGAAAGTTTGTTAGGGATAGTGTCGTGTACTACCTAGGTGGGGATAAAGTTGAAGTAGACATTGACCTGATAAGTGGAGCTTCTTTGAAGCAACCGGTATTGTTAATGATGTTTGCAAACTTGAAATCAATGATTTTTGGCTATGGTGGTATAACATTGTATCGGGTAAGCATGCAAGGGTAGTTAGTGATGTTGATGCTGGTAAGATTTATGAACACTATGTTGAAACTGGTGTTAGTGTAGACCTTTTTGTTGAGCACAGAATTACGGAAGATGCTGTTAATGATGTGGAAACTAACAATGTTATTGAGGATGATGCTGATAATGTTGAAGCTGACACTGTTGGTGAGGCAAATGTAAGTAATGTTGAAGGTGATGCAGTTGGTGAGGAAAATGTAACTAATGCTGAAGCTGAGACTGGTATGGATCATGGCGTTTCTGATAATGTAGATGCTGACACAGTTCGTGAGGAAAATGTAACTAATGTTCAAGCTGAGACAGGTATTGATGATGGTCATGAAAGTGATAGTTCTGATAGTGATTACACTGGTTTATCATTTGAGGATAGTGAGGATGAAAGGGCCATTGGTTTGGATGATGGGTTTGATGTGGTAGAAAAAACTCCTGCAAGGGTTAAGCAGATAGCAAGGAAACATAGGAAAACTCCAACAAAGATAAGAATTGTTGATGCAGCTGGGGGTTCATCTACTGGAAATAGAGTTGGTAATGAAGGGATTGAAACTAATTACTTAAGTGATGATCTTGGGAGTAGTGATCCAGATGCATCAGATGAAGAGAAATGACCATCATATCCAAGGTTCAAGATGGAGGAATTAAACAAGGACTACAAGTTCAAAATTGGGTTGGAGTTTGTTTCTTTGCATGAATTCAAGGAAGCAATAACTGAATGGTCAGTCTTAAATGGTAGAGAGATAAAGTATGTGAAAAATGACAAGGTTAGAGTGAGAGTGGTGTGCAAGGGAAAATGTGGTTTTTTGGCTCTGGTTAGTAAAGTGGGGAATAAACACACGTATAGAATGAATAAATGGATTGGTACTCACACGTGTGGAAGGTTTTTGAATAATACAACTGCTAACTCAAAGTGGATTGCTAAAATTGTGGCGGCTAGGATGGCTTCTTCTGATGGTCCCAAGCTTCGTGATATTGTGTCTGAGATTAGGACAACATATTCTGTAGGTATTAGTATGAACAGGGCATGGAAGGATAAACAAATAGCTTCGGATTTGGTTGAAGGTGATGCCACAAAGCAGTATACACTTTTATGGAGGTATTCAGCTGAATTGAAGAGGGTCAATGCAGGTAATACTTGCAAAATTAATGTCACCAGAATTGCACCCACTATTCAACCAAGATTTGGTTGTTTTTACTTCTGCTTTGATGGAATCAAGAAGGGATTCACCACTGCTTGTAGACCATTCATTGGTGTTAATGGCTGTCATCTAAAGACAAAATATGGAGGAACTTTGCTTGTTGTTGTTGGAAGGGATCCTAATGACCAATACTATCCATTGGCCTTTGGTGTATGTGAGACTGAGACTAAGGAGTCATGGAGGTGGTTCTTGACCTTGCTTTTGGAGGACATTGGGCAAGATAAAAGATGGGTATTCATTTCAGACCAACAAAAGGTACTTGTCATATCTATGTTTTTTTGCTTTACATCCTTATGCAATGTTTGACTTTTTAAATTCATCCCTGTATTATTAGATTCATTTTTGATTTGGTCCCTGATTTTATTGTTTATTTTGTTTTCAAGGGGTTGATACCAGTATTTGAGGAGATGTTTGAGAGGGTAGAGCATAGGTTATGTCTTAGGCATTTATATGCCAATTTCAAAGAGAAGTTTGGTGGTGGGACCAAAATCAAAGACTTGATGATGTCTGCAGCGAAGTCAACATATATACAAGCATGGGAGGCAAAGATGAAAGAGCTGAAGGCATTTAATCCTAAGGCTTGGGAATGGTTGTCCAAGATCCCAACAAAGTCATGGTGTAAGCATGCTTTTTCATTCTATCCTAAATGTGATGTGTTAATGAATAATGTATCTGAGGCTTTCAATAGCACAATACTTATGGCTAGGGATAAAACAATATTGAGAATGTGTGAATGGATAAGGAACTATCTGATGAATAGAAATTCTACATTAAGAGAGAAAGCTGATAGGTGGGAACATAGGATTATGCCAAGACCTAGAATTAGGCTAGATAACGAAGTTCAGCATGTTGGCAACTGGATACCTAGTTGGTCTGGTGATAGTATTTGGCAGGTTGAACATATTCATAGAAAACATGTGTTCATTGTTGACACATCTAAGAAAACTTGCACTTGTAACTTTTGGGAGTTGGTAGGCATACCATGTAGACATGCAGTTGCTGCCCTAGGATATAGGAATCTTAAAATAGAAGACTATGTAGATGATTGCTATTCTAAGGAGACCTATGTGGCATGCTATGACTACAACATTAGCCCAATTAATGGCCAAGACATGTGGCCTGAAGTTGACACTGAGGAAATGTTGCCTCCATCTTACAAGAGAGGGCCTGGTAGGCCAAAGAAGTTAAGGAGAAGAGAACCTGATGAGGATCCCATTAAAGTGAGGACACAAACTACTTATTGTTGTACCAAATATGGAGTGCATGGACATAATTCCAGGAGTTGTTTGGTTCAGGTGTCGTGCCCTGAAGCTTAGAAAAGAAAGGTATCATTTAAAATCAGTTATGTTTACAAATTTTGTTATTTTGTCATTGATATTGATTGAGACTTTGTTTATGCAGAAAAAACCTAAGAAAACTGCTACACAAGCATCACAGCCTGGGAATGAGCAATCAACTGAACAACAACAGGAACCAAGTAATACCGAGAATGAGCAACCAACTGAACAACAACAGAATCCAAGTAATGTTGAGAATGAGGCTCTAACTGAACAACAGCTGGGAACATAATGTGATGTGGATCCAGAATTTGAGATGCTTGCAGCTGATCTATGTGCAACTTTTGAATCAACACAAACCCAACCCAACATCAATGACATCACAATAGAAATTCCAGATATTCCCCACGTTTCTATTAATATATAACCAACTGTTGAGGTTTCTAATGAACAGCCTACACAGGCTTCACAAGGACTTGGTGGCTCTCAGCCAAATTACATTTTGTCTGTACTTGTCAAAGAAGGTGGTGGCTCACAGTCAAGTGTTGAAGTTGGTATGGTCCCACCTCTGTCATCAGCTCCACCAAAACAACCTGTTGCTAAGCATCCTAAACCAGTTGAGTGTAAAACTTAGTTATTGTCTATGTTGTTTGGTCTGCTGATATTTCTCTGATTGTGTGTGTTTTATAATGTGACTTTGTAGGCCAAACAACCCAGACAGAAGGTGGCAAGGAAGTTGGAACTGAGGAGAAGTGACAGAACAAGGGTATTACAATGCAAAAAGCTTAAGGGATATGGAAGTAGCAAAGACCAACCATGGAAGTATTAGACAAGCACCTGTTTTGAATTATGTTGTACTGCTTTGGCTTATAACTTGTTGTTAAAACCTTTATGTATTATGACTTAAGAATGTATTTTATTATGACTTTAAGTATGTATGGGCTTAAGATGGTATTTTGTTAAGACTTTAAGTATTTTGTAATGACTTAAGACATGTATTTTGTTATGCCTTTAAATATAAAGCTATGGTTTAAGTAATACTGAAAAAGCACTTATCAACTTAATTGAATACTTATACTGAACAATATAATCGCATAAAGTTTTATGAAGAAAACAAAAACATGTTTTTCATTCAAAATATGGTACAGGGACCAATTCCAAAATACATTAATGTTACAAGGACTTAAAAGCAAAATAACATCAACAGCAGATACAACTGCATTCACCATTTCAGATAACCACAAAAAATCCCCCATGAAACAACCAAAGCAATCTTCAACAGAGTCACTTTTCTCTTCTCCTTCTCCAGCTTGATCTTCATCTTCGTTTTTTTACCAGCTTCAATCGCCTTGACCATGACCCCAATATCCTTCAATGCTTCAGTGCAGTTGCAACTACCAAAACATCTAACATCACTAGCTGGATTTCTTTCAAGCTCATCGTCCCAAATAAACAACTTACAACCGGACATTAATCCTGAATTTTGACACTTCCAAAATCGTCTTTTAGGGTTTTCCATTGAATTTGACATAAACATTTTCATGCTTCTATTGCAACCACACACCGGTGTTTGGCCATGATGAGAATTCATAGAAGAAAATGACGCCATGGATGTTGAAGGAAGTGGGTAGAAGAAGAACAGAACTGATACAAGTGTAGAAGAAAGAAGAAGACAACTTCTAAAGTTTTTGGGTTTGGTCCCTCTTTATTTAAAGCTGAATTACCATTTCCACGTGTGTTACACAATTAAATAAAGAAATCATTAAACAATATTCTAACTCAGCACCGTTTGCCAACTAGGAATTTTTTTAACGTTCCATTGACGCGAGGGACTATTACCAAAAGGAATAGAACATATATAGGGACTTGGACCGAAAAAAAAAGATTCAGGGACTAAAACCAAAATCTCGCCAATTTACAGGGACTAAGTCACTATTTAAGCCTAAGATAAAATACTACTGTTATAAACGAGGACAACTATAATTTTGATTCAAATATTTTTATATACGAAAGAAATACTATTGTTATAAACGGGCACAACTTTAATTTTGATTCAAATTTTTTTATATACGAAAAAAATACTACTGTTATAAACGGGCGCACCTTTAATTTTGATTCAAATTTTTTCATATAAGATAAAATACTACTGTTATAAACGGGAACAACTTTAATTTTGATTCAAATATTTTTATATACGAAAAAATACTATTGTTATAAACGGCCACAACTTTAATTTTGATTCAAATTTTTTTATATACGAAAAAAATACTATTGTTATAAACGGTCACAACTTTAATTTTGATTCAAATTTTTTCATATAAGATAAAATACTACTGTTATAAACGAGGACAACTTTGATTTTAATTCAAATATTTTTATATACGAAAAAAAATATATTGTTATAAACGGGCACATCGTTAATTTTGATTCAAATTTTATTATATACGAACAAAATACTATTGTTATAAACGACGACAACTGTAATTGTGAATCAAATTATTTTATATACAAAGAAAAATACTATTGTTATAAACGGACACAATTTTAATCTTGATTTAAATTATTTTATATACGAAAAAAAAATAATATTGTTATAAACTGGCACACCTTTACTTTTGATTCAAATTTTTTGATATACGAAAAAATACTACTGTTATAAACGGCCACAACTTTAATTTTGATTCAAAAATTTTTTATATATGAAAAAACTACTATTGTTATAAACGGGCATAACTTTAATTTTGATCCAAATTTTTTTATATACGAGAAAAATACTATTGTTATAGACGGGCACAACTTTAATCTTGATTCAAATTTTTTATATACTAAAAAATACTATTGTTATAAACGGGCACACCTTTACTTTTCAATAGTTTTTTAATCATATTATTATTATTGATATTTTTTTTACCTTTCATCTTCTACATGTATTATTATTTCAACTTAATTTTACTATTATTCTTAAGTTTTAATCATATTATTATTCTTAAGTTTACTATTATTCTTTAGTTTCATTTGTTTTTGGTCTACCTATTGATTAATATTTTTTGTTTAATATTTCCAATCATCATTGCATTATTTGAATTTATATCAATAATTAATTTAATTTATTCTTTTACAACACACAACATTTTCTTATACTTACCAATACAAATTTGTAATGACAATCATATATATTTTTATAATTTTACCATTTTTTTTCAATTTGATTAACAATTACGCATCCATAACATAAAATCCTCGAACAGACAGCCCCGTGCGAACGCACGGGTTAGTTACTAGTTAACACAATAACAACAACACATTATACTAGGTTTCATACATATCATCTAATACAACTCAAAACCCCAATTTCATCATAATCTCACCATTCTAAAAAAACCCAAACTAACTACCTACATCTGCACTCTATATCCATTACAATAAAAAGTAATACTCCCCATACCTTAGATAGTTCGATTTCGACTTTCTCCTTGAATTCTTCAGAGTTCTCTCTGAGCCCTAGCCTCTTCCTCTTTCTTTCTTCAGAGCGTTCTCCCAAAAACACGATTGTACCAAATAAACTTATCCCCTATCTCTTTTTCCCTTTTGTTATTCTTACCCCTTGGACCCCTATTATGATTTCCCAATTTCGTCCTCACTTATTCCACCCAACAGTACCATTTTATCCTCAGTGTTCCCTTCCTATTATTTAAAATAATAATAATAATATAAATAACATTATTCACATTAATCCACTATTATTATTAGCAAAATAATTCTAGTAAATTATACACTTCTAAATATCCTCAATACCCTCTTAACATCATCAGTACCCCATGTCGCAATGAGAATCGGATATCATAGCTATTAAGTTAACTAGGTTCACAAATCTTACTTCACCACCGAACTTTGATTTATCCAAAGGAAAGGGTAAAGGTCGAAAACCCTAATTGCAATGTAAAATAATGCAAGAGAGAATCTAAGGTTCGGGGGTTGGTTATACCTAGGGAAGGTGCTAGCATCCTAAGTATCTATAGTACTTTACAAGAACCTCTTGTTTTATTGTGTTATTTGTTATTTGTCTGCTAAAGGGTGAAAAGGTAAAAGGAGACCTAAGGTGTTATTTATACGTATGCTCGCCAAGACATTGCATCGCATCTCGTGCCTACACTTCTAAATATCCTCAATACCCTCTTAACATCATTAATACCCAATAATACAAATCATCAGGCATCAACATATTTCACCAAAATTCACCGAAAATCACGAATATTTATAATAAATAAATTAAATAAATATTCTAATTATCTTGGGGTGTTACAACATGTGTTCCGAGATTTCTGAGGAAGAAACTCCAAGCTTCACTCGTCTCACCTTCGACCAGAGTAAAGGCAATTGGAAATATATTATTATTTCCATCTTGTGCAACCGCCATCAGCAATGTTCCTTTGTATTTTCCATACAACCATGTTCCATCAACTTGAATAACAGGTTTGCAGAATGCAAAACCTTTGATACACGATTGAAATACCTAGAAGACACTACTATGGAAAAGGCATTTAACAACGGTTGGGAAAGATGTATAACTACGCAGGACCAGGCGTTGTTATGTACAGTGTCGTTGTATATTAGGTGCTTACAATCACGGTCCTGGGACCGTTGGTATATTATAGAAAGTTATCACAATGATTGTTTAAACCAATCGTTGTGATAGAACTATTGTATTTTATATTATTCTGGTCAGCGTTCAATATACAACCACTATTATGCTTTATAACCGTTGTCAAAACTTCCTCCGTTTTAAATATGAATTTTTTTTCTTTTCAAATTCTTTCCATTTTTTATCCTGTAACTATTATAGCCATATAATTTTATTAACCATGCATAAAGAACACATCTCAATAGATCACAAAGAGCATAAAAACAGCTAACATTGTGCATCAAAAGCCAAAATTAATATTTACATCAAACTGTACAATATGTTTACATCAAACTGTACAATATATTCACATCATCAATACAAAAACTAAGTCATTAGCACATCTCAATAGATCAATCAATAGGCCCTTAAGCACATTGTGGATATACGCCCAACGTTTACGAAGATCTACAAAGTCCTCGACGGGTAATGAGGTTTCGTCATTAAACATCTACATAAGAAAGAGCAAAAAATTGAATATCATGCATGAATCAACAACTTATATATTAATATATGTTAACATTTTATGACATATATACCTTGTCCCATGAATCAACAATACTTACAAGGACAATGTTTAACATGTGTTTCATGACATAATACCCACACTCGTAAGTCCCGGGTTGTCTCCTTGTCTACAAATTTAAGCAAAATTACATGAATATAACCACACATGAATGTAAATGAAAGAAATAGGTAATCGGGCCACTTACTTTAGGAAAGATCCATGAGGGCTTTCTTCTAACATTGTTCATCATATTCACTTGCTCCACAACACTGTACATCGAAAATGAATTATACATATTACATGATAAACAAATTACAATTTCAAGGAAAATGAATTAAACATGTACACAATTACGAATTAATAATATCTTTCATTTTCTTTTCGAGTGGATCATGCAAGGAACACAGTACAGTTACCGTATTTGTCCTAAATGATATGATGATCAATTGCCAATGACCACTGAATAAACACGAGCATATATATTATTAGTATTTTCTAAAACAAAACTAAATATAGAATACATAAACATCAATTACAAAAATACTTACGAACAGAGAAATGATGCTAAGTAACATTCTTTTCCTCCCTCATTTAACTGTTTTTTCAAGTACTCTAGAATGTCTCTTGGTTGATTAAAGGCCCATCGAATAAAAAATGGGTCCAAGATTCCATAAAGACTTGATTTATTTAACTCTATACAAACACGGTGAATGTACCTAAATGGTTAAAGAAAATGAATAAATTAAGGGAGGAAATACAAAAAATGATAATGTTGTATAATGACATGTGTTATACCCTAATTTTTACCCCTAATATTTCCCACATCTCATTTGCATCTTTGCCACAAACAAGATCATGCTTTGGTTCCTCTATCCCTCTCTTCTTTGGGTTTGTACCTTGCAGGGATCACCGAACATCTGTATGTTTCTCATTTGCCTTTATTTGTTTATGTTTACTAACCTTTAATCAAAATACAAAAAAAATGTTTGTTTTCCCTTTACTAACTTTTCGGGAAGGATTTGGATCAAGGATATCAAATACCAGTTCCTTAACTCGAGTGAAATTCATCCGAACAAAGTCAAAGTTGATCTGCAAATAATTCAAAATCATCTGATCAAGAGTTTCCAAGATTTAATTGACTATTATTCAAGAGACTCCAAGGTTCATGTGTTTATTTCCATGCCTTCTTTTACCAATAAAAAAGAATCGAGTCAGAGCCAAGAAAGCACATCAAAAGGCAAATTTTCACAATTTTTCACTATGGTAATCGATTACCAGCATTAGGGTAATCGATTACCCAGTACGTTTTTTGTGAAAATGTGCCAAATTCAAATTCTGCACTATTTGGCACCAATTTCATCATTTGAGAATATTCTATATCACTTCCAACTAATTCCCTTACCTCATCACAATTAATTCCCACCATACACCCTCATTAATCACCACTTGATCTTGATTTTGCCTCCAAATTCAAATTCCAAGCCTAATTTTGGTTCCAAACCAAACTCCAAGCCACCAAAATTTCCAAGCCTAAATCCTATAAATAGAGGTCTCATTTCATTCATTCTTCAATCTTTTGATAGCCAAATTCACCTTGTCAAAATTCTTCTTGACTCTCTCAATTTTCTCCAACTACCAAATTTACCAAAGCTCTTTCTTCCATTGAAAGTTAGTAAGTTCTTCATTGGAGCTTACTAATCTTTGAGCTAAACCTCCATCCAAACACTTTTTCATCATCAATTTATGTAGATCAAGGCTTTGGAGTGTGGTTTTTGAAGTCGATTTAAAGCAATTTCAGATTTGGATGTGGTAAACTCTTGATCCGCCATTGTTATTCTTGATCCATCTTTCACAATGTGATCTATTGTTGATTCTTGTTGCTTGATCTTTGGATCTTGCAAATTGTGTTTTATTGGTGTTATTTGCTGTTTTTTTACTTGAATTTCTGTGCTAATTTGCATCCATGACCATGAGGTGTTTGAAGAAATGATTGGATCATGAATGCTGAATTTTTCAAAATTTTGTTGTTGTCCTGTCAATGTTAACCGGTTAACCAAATGCAGTGCAATTTGGTTAATCAGTTAACCAGTAGCAGAATTGTGATTTTTGCTTGTTTTTGGGACTATTTTGGTTCCTTTTCCTTTTCCTTCCCTTTCCTTTTGTTCTTTGCCTTGGATTACATCTTTGTGTGGTTCAATTTGGCATTTCTTCATCTATTCTCATTTTCTTTTGATCAATGAAAATCTTCAACACATTGGAACTTATTTTAAGTTCTTGATGAATATGAGATCGTTACCTCTTTTCTTTTCGTGCGGTATTGCTTTCGGAGAGTGATCTACATATCACTTCTCTAGCATGCATTAAAACTAACATTGTTATTGACCGGCCTCCCATAGTATGATCTTCCACAATGATTATGCTACGATTGCTTAACATAGTGCTACATGCGTCCCGTATTGGAAAATGATCATTCGTGGCTCAAACTTATGTTTGAAAGTCCAAGTATGGTTGATTATTTGTCTTGGGTCCATTACTTATGAAATTTGTTGTTAGGAGGCATTGATTTTATCAATCCTCTAATGAGTCTTAATTAACTTTGGCCCAAGTTCATTATTTAACCATTGTTGATCATTTGTTCTAACAACTAATCACTAACTCAATAACAATATTAATTGTGCTATGTTTATGCTTCCTTCTTGCTCCCTGTCTCTCTTTATTTTTTTTTATGCATTATGTTATCATATCATATCATATATTGTTTATGCTCTTGCCTTTTTTTTTTCTTTTGTCCATTTGGACCAAAAACATTAATAAAGGCTTAAACCCCTAAAACACATGTTACCTTAATTTTGGACTATGGTTACTATCCTTTGCATTTTGGACATGGAACTTTGGACCTAGAGTTAGGATCTTAACCTATGCTTGGAAGCTTGTGATGTCAAACCTTGGATTTTGGGTACTTGGAGTTCTCCTTTGAAGGCTTATTTTGATCAAGGCCTAATCTAAAGGAAGAATGCTTATGCTATGGAGCTTACTTGTGTGGTTAGACCGTTCTTATCCTTAACTTTTATCTTTTTGCCTTAGGATAGTCACCTGTTCTCCACCCATTCTTCAATTTTCAAAATCTTCTCCCTTTTTCAAAATTTCTTGTTTTCAAAAACCATAACCTCTTTCACAATACACCTTGACTTTTGTCAAGTGCTTTTTCAAACTTCCTTTTCTTTAATATATGTCAATCAATGTTAATCATACTTTGGCTCTTTTTAGAAAGACATAAAAAAATATTCAAACTCATTCAAACTCCTTTTGTGTCTTATACACTTTTTCTTTTAAAACTTTTTTTCATAAGTTTAGACATGAGTCATCTCTTTAAGCGGAACTATTCGCTTGGAAATGACGACTTTTCTTTTCTTTTAAAATCAAACATAACAAACCAATTTTTTTATTTATACCACGAATTACGGGGTTTTGATCCTATATTGCACTTTGTGGGTACGTAGGCATGGGGCGATAAGTCTCTCCAAACACAAAAATCTAAAAAAATACTTCTCTTCTCATCTCCTCAATCTCATTTCAAACAAACCTTTTCAAACCAAAAAGCATAGATATTTCAAAGGGTTCCTATAGAGTACTATAGACGTTTTGTGTGCTAACACCTCCCCTTAACGTAACCAACCCCCTTACCTAGTCTCTGTTTACTTGTTCTTGTTTAGAACTTGCTTAGGTTTTGTTCTCTCTTTTCCTTTCCTTTTGGATAAAATGAAAGTGCGGTGGCAACTCTTGCAATTTTGAGTTAAGTTAATCAATAGCTTACACTCACGATTTTTGCTGCTACAACATGTACATTCAACTATATACTTACTTGCACCAAACTTGCAATATCCCTACGTCCAACCACTTATACCCACTAAGAAAATCCTTTACATCCTCAGGACTGTAATAGAATAACTCCAAACATGGACAATGTTCTAGCGGGAGAGGTTGCGTATCATTTATCACCACAACTTTCAAGTATAGCATGATGATTTCATTTGCGTTAGGGTCCATTATGTCATTGCGGTTATCTGGAGGGGCGGAAGGGGCTGAACAATTACTTCCTTTGGTAGAAGCACGGCGTACAACACTTCTACTTAGAGTTTGATCATCATCATCATCACCATCAACATAACGATGATCTTCATTTGTACGTTGTTCGAGGTTTTCACTTAACCTCTACGTCATAATATTCAATTAGAACTAAAACAAAAATAAGCACAATATATATCACACATTTCCAATAAAACACTAACATCTCAAGTAAAGCACATATCGAATACAACTCTTGAAACATTTCCATATCTTTCTCCTTTTTTTCTTCTCCTCTTTTAACATCCTGTGTTGTTCTTCCAATTGCTTCTCAACATTCTCAATCTTTTGTCTTTGTGTCATACCCAAAATTTGTCCTACTTGTGTATAAATAACCCCTGTACATCTTTTTTCTTCCAAACCATTGCCAATCCAAACTTTTAATCCATGTCCACTTCAAATTTATTTATCCATATCCATAAAAATCCACTTCATTTTTAATGTCCATAATTACCCATTCTCCATTATTATCCTTTTCTATTTTATCATTTTTCTAAATCCATTTCATTTTATTCTATCCATTTTCTAAGCCAATTTACCAAGCCACTTGTCCATTTTTAAATTCAATCCATTTCATTCATATCCTATTTCAATTGTCCAAAATTTGTATTTGTTTTCCCACATTATCCTTTTTCTCATTACCCATTTTTCAAATCGATTTCCAATATCCATTCTTTTAACCATTATTATCCAATTTCATTAATCCAAACCGTAAACTATTTTTGTTCATCCAATTAACCATTCTTTTTTATGTCTTTATTTCTTTAATCAATTTTTTTTCATTATACCTTTTCAATTTTTTTCATCCATCCCATTTGCGATTCAAGTTTCAGGTACCTTCACATTCATGTCAATTTCCAAAATCATTCATATTATAGATTGTGAGGCTCATTTTTATATTTCATTTTTTTAGAATCCCAAAACCATTACTTCTTTTTTTAAAGCCCATTACCGAAAAGTTGTACCAAAATCAACCAAGTCCATACAATAGTAAAAGTCCATCTATAAAAGCTCATTTTACAAAACCATGAAAAAATAGTACAAAACATATAAGATAAATGTTGCTCCAAAACAGTCTTCACGTACATATTCCCACAAACCAAAACAACTTCAACTACACTCCAACCTTGTGTTTGCCACACCATAAGCCAGCTACTAATGAACCGTACCGCCACCTGCATAATACGAACAAAACCTTACACAGCCCTGCACAAAGCCATACGCAACGCTCCAAAGCTCTGCTATAACAACCTACAAACGAAAACAACATTTCACTGCTGCAACTAACAAGCAACTGTCACAGCCTGCAGTGAAAGGGATGTCTCATACAATATCAGACAAAAAATGGTATCAGAAACTTAATGAACAATGGGGATTTGTTTTAAAAAGAGAGGAGGGGAAACGGAAGCAGACCTCAAGAATTCTCTTCATCCGTAACTCACTACCACACCGCGCTACCACTCGTACACCACAAACCATCACCGAACCCTCTCTTCTTTGTTCCTCCACCATCTAAACCTGACCCTAATCCATCTTCAAACCTCCATCAGATTTCTTCAACAACACATCAACCCAAATCACAATCACACGACTCAACTTCATCAATCAACAATCGAAACAGAAAGATAAAGAGATGAAGCAGATCATATAAACATAACCCCAAATCAATTTCTAAACCGAAACACCCACTAAACCCAAAACAGAATCGAGTAGAAGAGGAGAAGAAGTGAGAGCGAACGAAATCAAAACCAGAGCGATAGACAAAGTAAAATGGAGGGGTTCACAAACCTGAAACCAGATCGAGCAAATAAAGAGGTCGAGCAGAGAGAATCGAAAGAGAAAGGTTGATGATGCGTCGTGTCGTGTTTATGCGTGTTTGTCCTTACAATATCGTTGTCTTGGTTTTGTTACTTTGGATTTGTTTAAGAAAACAGTGAGCTGATGATAATGTTGTGGTTCTATTTTCCATCGTGTTACTTTTATCTTTTATTTTTCTTTTTTTCTTTTCGTTTTAAAGAATAAGAAATCTGGGGCGGAGAAAATGAAGAAGAGATCAAGTCTCTTCTGGTAACGTTTTAGCTAAATGGCCTTTTGGCATATGATTTGAAACGGGCTTCCAAGCCCATGTAATCTCCACCATCGTATCCATTTTAGCACCCCCCACATCTCCTCTTTTGTTTTTTTAATTAATTCCACTTTTATTTGTTCTATTATTTTGTTTTTTATGAAGCTTTATAGTAAATAACATTTGATTTATAATTTCCATTTTGCCTTTTTATTTTTCTTTTGGGCCGATGATATGAAAAAATCTTGATTAAGTTGATTTATTGAAATCGATTCAAAATCTTGATTTATATGAGGCCACCTTTTTATTTTTTTTATCGGTCAATGAAAGTAAAAAATCATAGCTTATCGATCTAAGATTAAAGATCTTGATTTAGACGAGACCGATTTTATTTTCACTTTTACTTTTCATTTTTTTATGGGTCGATGAACATCTAAAACCAAATTTTGTCGGTTAAGATGAGACTGTTCTTCGATTTCGATTTCATTTCACATTTTATTTTGCACTATATTCTTTTCATTTCCGATCAATGAAGTTCTTAAACATCATGGAACCTTTTTTAGAGTTCTTGATTAAGACGAGGTCGTCTCCTTTTATTTCCCGATTCACCCGATTAGTCATTATCTTGTTTATTTTCCATCAAATATTATCTCGATTATATTTTTTTATACTATTCATATTGTCCATATCATATGCATATTCATGTTTATCTAACAATTTTCTTAGATCATCCACTTAATCTAAATACACTAAATTGGAGACCTTTTATTGTACGTCACCCCTTTTTTTAATCAAACTTTCGAAAGGAGGAGTTCTTGGAATCTAGCATTCCTTGGGTCTTCGAATGGATGGATCTCGAGGCACGCCCCTTGGGTTGTCATTCATTCAATCTTTCGACCTTTTCGACTAAACCATTTCCAAACTAGTCCTCGATTCACCATCGAGCCCAATCGTAAGTTGAGCGCCTTTTGCCTCGCCATCAAACACACACACTTGCACATCTCGAGGTTTCGTTACTAGGAGCACCCCTAGGGACTAGTATCGATCCCCACTTCTTTTCGTAACCAATCCGATTCTACCTATTTCAAACACTTTCTTAATCAACTAACGAAAGGCGGAGATTTTTGGAGTCTAGCATTCCTTGGATCTTTGAATGAATGGCTCTTGAGGCACGCCCATGGGTTGTTGTTCATTCAACCTTTCGTCTTAAAACACTTAATCATTATCAAACAATTTCATAATCAATAGAATGAAAAAGGTGTCGTTGAGATCTAGCATCTCAGTAATGCCCCGATTAATTGGTTGCGAGGCCGACGTCTCGTTTATCGAATAGTCGTCGTTCTCCCTCAAAATATTTAACAAACCAAACACTTCCCACGCAACCGAAACCCTAATACACTTAATCCACAACTCAAACACCTTTCCCAAAGAACATTGTTTAAGTCATTCTTTCGCGCATATGAACTAGTGCTTCAGCCTCCCATGACGAGCCGACAAGCCAACGTTTAGCAGTTAGAATGTGACCTAAAACTCTCGTTCGCCTAAAACATGCCCAAATCAAACCTTTTTCTCAATCAAATCTCTAACATACTTAATCCAAATCAAACAACTTTTCACAAAAAGAACATTGTTTAATCCATTCTTCCGCACATATGAACTAGTGTTTCAGCCTCCCTTGACGAGCAGACAAGCCAATGTTTAGCAGTTAGAATGCGAATTAAACACTCGTTCGTTTAAAAAACACAAACCAACCGTAGTCCCACGAACTACGAATGCTCTGACTTTCCCATTGCACGAGGGAATACGTAGGCACAAGGATCTTAATCCTTGCCGAGCACACTAATAAAAAACCACCCCATTTTCCCTTTTAAAAATAAATCCTTTTACCTTAGAAGATAAACAAACAAACCAAGCTAACATTTCTCTCGAATCGAATCAAGAGGTTCCCGTTGAGTACAACGGACGTAGAGGGTGCTAATACCTTCCCTCTTGCGTAACCGACTCCCGAACCCGAATTTGGTTGCGACGACCATGTTCTTATCTCCCTTTAAAGGTTTTCTCGATATTCTCCTTTCCCTCTTTTGGGATAAATAAAGTTCGGTGGCGACTCTGTTTCGAACGGTTTTTTCCGCGTCCATCATGAGGATCGTATTTTTTCGAGGTACGACAGATAGCGACTCTGCTGGGGAATCTCATTGCCCTATGCTAGAGAGAGTCAAGCCTAACTTGACTCGATTCGAGAGTGTTAGCTTTGTATGTTTAATTTATTCTTGTTTGTTTTCTCCTATTACTTCTTTATTTGCTTTATCCTGCTCTCTCTTTATTATATGTTGTTTATCATATTTATCTGTTGGGTTCTGGGGTGATATCACAAGTAAAGCTCTACTCCCGAGTCTTGGTAAAAGAAGAGGGAACACATAGTTTAGATTTTGGAAGTAATTAGTGTTAGTCCCTAAGGACTCGCTCCTTGTGTGCCTAGCATGAAAGATTCCCCTAGAGTAGACCTTTTCGTAGATCTTGTTGTAACGCAGCTAGCCTGTCACACGACTTGATTCATGAAGGGTCCGTGACTCTAGGAACCACTCTTAGCACCAGTTTCTATCTTGGTGGTCATTAGTGTTAGTCTCCGAGGACTCGCTTCTCGTGGGCCTAGCATGAAGACTACACTCAGGATAGACCTTTTTGTATCCCCGTTGCAATGCAGCTAGCCTGTTGCGTGATGTTGATGCGATTAGTGTCCGAGACCCTGAGAACCATATCCATCAACATAAGAGCTATCCCGTGAGTGGGTTTATGGGTAAAGAATCTAGAACTATCCTTATAAAGCATACCTGTTAGGAGGGTTGGGAAGTTACTTGTGAAATCCTGGATCTTGGATCTTCCTGCATTGCATATCATTGCATTTGCATCTCATTTGCATGGCATACCCTTCTAACCAAAACTCATCTGATCCTCTGTCCATTTCCTGCCAACTGATTCCCCGACACTCATACTGAATCTGTGGTAGCCGCAAAGCATTTGAAGCAAGTTCAAACAGAGATAAAAGGAGCATAGACAATTTGAAATTTGTGATAGCTATGTCAGAGGATAGTTTTCAACATATTGGGATGAAGGATTTTGACCCCCCAACAGGTTTTACTGTGTCGACTAACCCATTGTATGATCATCTACCTGGTGATCATCCTCCACAAGAGAACATCCCTGCTCAGTCTCAGATGATGTCGATGTCTGATTCCATGGAGAAAAGGTTTTGTGCCCTCGAAGAGAAAGTTCAAGCTATGAAAGTGCACGATACTTCCGGGCTCGATGCTGTTGATATGTGCTTAGTGTCGGACCTGGTAATTCCTCCGAAATTCGAAGTACCCAACTTCGAGAAGTACGCTGGTCTCAGTTGCCCAAAGCGTCATTTGGTGATGTTTTGCCGAAAGATGACTTCTCATGTCCGCGACAACAAGTTGATGATTTACTGTTTTCAAGACAGTTTAAGTGGTGCATCTTTGAATTGGTACATGGATTTAGAAAGAAGCTGTATCCAATCATGGAAAGACTTATCCAACGCTTTCCTAAAGCAATATGAGTACAATTTGGACATGGCTCCCAGTCGCACGCAGCTACAAATCCTATCTCAGAAGAGCGGTGAATCCATTAAGGATTATGCACAACGATGGAGAGAGTTGGCAACCAGGGTGCAACCACCACTCCTGGATAAAGAAGTGATTGACATGTTCTTGAATAGTCTGCATGACACCTATCTTGAAAGAATGGCTGGCAGTTCATTCTCAAGCTTCTCTGACCTTATAATAGTAGGACAACGCATCGAGAGTTACCTCAAAGCTAAACGAGTCTGAGACGCCTCGAGTAATCAAGCTAGTGAGACTGAATCCTTCAGCAATCCCCAAGAGGAAGAGGATAATGAAATTGATGCAGTCATAGCAAATATTGAGTATTCTCAAGGTGCACCAGCAAGACTTTATGGCCCTTCAGCTTCTCGGCAGTTATCATTGTCAGCGCCATATCATCCTTATGGGGAACCTGTCAACCTAGGGCGTCATACCAGAAACCCACGATTTCTCCTCGTGCAAATCAACGAGCCCGTGGTCAAGGATATCAGAATCATCATCAGAATCAGCATAGGCCTCGAAACAACTTGGAAAGAAGGACTGCTCCTCTTCACATAGTTCCTATGTCGTACAGTCAACTTTTGTCGCATTTGGTCCGAAGCTCACTGGTAGAGCCCAAAGCTATCAAGCCATTGCCAAGACCATACCCGCCTGGATATGACCCCAATGCACATTGTGGATATCATGCTGGATCAATGGGGCATTCGACCGAAGATTGCAAAGCTTTTCAAGCTAAGGTGCAATAGTTGATTGACAAGAAGCACATATCTTTTCAAGAAGGGAACTTGGTTGTGCACGTCAGCTTCTCGCCCAAATATGTTCCAAGACTTCAAGAGGCATCCAGTGGTTTAGACAAGAAGACTTCCTCAGATACTGGCAATCATTGGATTGTTTTTATCATTCCCATTTGTAATTTCTTTATGATTAAATGCTACTTGTTTTGAACATTGTTTATTTTGAATGGTAATATCAATGAAGTGATCATGCATTTTTTGAACTAATCACGTCGCATTCACTCATTTTTCTTCACATATATATAAAAACAAAAAGCAAAAAAATGCATCTATATAACTCTCATCCACTTTCTTCACCAAATTGTCATTTTAGCAAAGATTGGAGGGAGGATGATGAAAACAAGATACCCATAATTGTTGATGGTATGCTTTCGGATAAAATCCTGCCAAGGATGTACATGCATTGTTTCAAACCCCCAAACACTGGAGAGATAAGGAATTAGTCCCTAGTTAACCACTTCGAGCCTAGAAGTAGCAGTTTCCTTCGGATATTCAAACCCTTACACTCAACCTGGGGCAGGGTAGTGTTCAGTTAACCTGATTACGCACTCAGTTCACAAAAGCAAAATCCAAAAACATGATGGTTGTTCATCAATTATCCATGACCTAGAAGTCACAATCCTCTGAACCAAAAAAATCAAAAAAACAAAAATCAAAAGCCTGCTAAGTCAAACACCTCAAAAGAAGACTTAGGCAAAAATCAAGGCAACCCTGATGGACTCGAAAAGCAAAGTCAGTCCATGCAAAAGATAGGGATAAAAAAACAAAAGAGTTCCTCGAATCCTCAACAAAAACAAAATAAGATCCAGTGGTCACCATATCAAAAACCAAAAGGTCGCCGACATCCATCAAAAATAAAATAAAGGTGACCGCCATTTCAAGCATACCTTACACCGTCAACCCTTTGGAAGACAAATATGTGCAAAATTAACTGAACGTAGGACTGGAGATCATCACGAAGAAAGGGTGGGTACAAATTATACTTTGAGCCTAATATCCTTTGTTTCATAAACCGTGAACCAGACCTGTTATAACCCTCAAAAGACCTAATTGAGGCAGGGTTTATTCTGAAAGCATACTACAGCAAGGTTGCGTAAACCGACTCCTACAAATTTGCTAATCACTTGTTTTGGTGTCATATCTTTTATACATCAGATAAATCAATATTGTCACATCATTCCAATAATGACTGATTTTCAAAACTTGCATGAGCATCACATTAAAATTACCATTTGTGAACGAACAATTTTGACTGCAAGTCAGCGTTTGACATCAAGGAAATTCCTACAAGGAGCAATCAAAGGGGGCTGGGTCACTCAACAAAGTTGATCTGAACTAACAACACCTCATAATCCTATGGAACATGGGCATTGATTATGGAATCAGTCAGTTTAAAGCAAGTCCCCGAAGCATTAGTTGATTATGGGGAAAATCATTCAGGAATCAGGTTGAACATGGTGAATCATCTCAAGACTCTACCAACTAGGGGCAGGCCACCCAGAGGTTCTTTTGACTAAAGGAAAACCCCTCCAATGTTCAATCAACACAACTTAAGTCGCTCCAACGCTCATTCTGGGGCAAGCTACCTCAGGGGTACTTTGAAGCCAAATACTCCAAGAGCCAGTCAATCAAGGAAGAATCCCTTTTACGACTTGAAGTTCTGGGGCAAGCCATCTCGAGTTTATCTCATGGTACAAGTGCTTCCAACTTCCTTTCAAGGACAAATCCTTTCACGACTTGGAATTCTGGGGCAAGCCATCTCGAGATCATCTCATGGTACAGTTGTTTCCAGTTTCCTGTCAAGGAAAAATTCTTCATAGACCCAGACTGGGGTAAGATGAGCTACACAGGGGCAAGTCTCTCCGTTACTTTCAATCTGCTCAAGCGAACACCGTCAAGTGACCTTTGAGTTCAAGACGAGTGTCGGGGAGTCATGCTATCACCCCACAAATAACCTTTTGCCTTCCTTTTGACAAGAAACCTTGCTGCAAAGGAACCTACCCATACCTTACCCTCTCCCGGGGCATCTTTGGGAACCTTCATATCATTGTATAAATCACTCGTATGCATTAATCATGCCGCTTCGCTCATTGCATAGACATGTATATCATTCCTCAAGCCTAACCTTCCAACAAGATTTGACATCTCAAAGCCTGATATCGTTAGACTTGGCACCAAAGTCCAATTTCATTTGGCACATATATCCAAAGTCCAACTTAGCTTGGCTACCCAAAGTCCAATTTAGCTTGGCAACCCAAAGTCCAACTTAGCTTGGCAATCCAAGGTCCAGTTCCCGCCTGGCAAATCTTTTTAAGGTCCAGTTCTCGACTGGCAAATCATTTAAGGTCCAGTTCCCGCCTGGCAAATCTTTTAAAGGTCCAGTTCCCGCCTGGCAAATCTTTTAAGGTCCAGTTCCCGCCTGGTAAATCTTTTAAGGTCCAGTTCCCGCCTGGAAAATCTTTTAAGGTCCAGTTCCCGCCTGGCAAATCTTTTAAAGGTCCAGTTCTCGACTGGCAAATCTTTTAAGGTCCAGTTCTCGACTGGCAAATCTTTTAAGGTCCAGTTCTCGACTGGAAAATCTTTTAAAGGTCCAGTTCTCGACTGGCAAATCATTTAAGGTCCAGTTCTCGCCTGGCAAATATTTTAAAGGTCCAGTTCCCGTCTGGAAAATCTTTTAAGGTCCAGTTCCCGCCTGGCAAATCTTTTAAGGTCCAGTTCCCGCCTGACAAATCTTTTAAGGTCCAGTTCCCGCCTGACAAATCTTTTAAAGGTCCAGTTCTCGACTGGCAAATCTTTTAAGGTCCAGTTCTCGACTGGAAAATCTTTTAAGGTCCAGTTCTCGACTGGCAAATCTTTTAAAGGTCCAGTTCTCGACTGGCAAATCTTTTAAGGTCCAGTTCTCAACTGGAAAATCTTTTAAGGTCCAGTTCTCGACTGGAAAATCTTTCAAGGTCCAGTTCCCGCCTGGAAAATCTTTTAAAGGCCCAGTTCTCGTCTGGCAAACCAATTCAAGCTCCAGTTCTCGTCTGGAAAATTATTTAAGGCCCAGTTCTCGTCTGGCAAATGCCCTTTTCACACCAGTTCTCGTCTGGTAATCTATCCTTCAATCCAGTTTTAGTCTGGAAGTTTAACCTAAAGTCCAATTCCATTTGGCAAAATAATCAAAGTCCAACTTCATTTGGCGCATAAAACCCAAAGTCCAATCTTTTATTGGCAACTACTCAAAAGTCCATACTCGTTGGCATCTTCAAGTTTGACCCAAAGTCCAGTCTTCATTGGCAACCATTAAAAGTCAACCGTCGTTGGCATCCTCATAACACCAAAATAACCAAAGCCCGATTTCATTTGGCAGTTACTAAATCCAATCCCTGGTGATACCCTCGACAAGGAAACATATCCCCAGCGCGCCCGATCATTTGCATCGTCATATACATAGCATGCAAGCATAACATTACATAATCATATCAAGCACTATCATATCATACATGCATTAGATTCCCCAGCAGTTGCATCTTAGCATGTGTTTCAGTGCATCATGCAATGCATGGCATATCCATCCCCAGCATCATGGCATAACAGGATCCAGGATAAGGTCGCAAGTATCTTGGCCAGTCCTTCATCAAAGTCGGCAGTATTCCTCTAAAAAGAATTGATACCCCGCCCGTGCTCAAGGAATTCTATTCCCCAACAAGGCATTCTTCAGCCTTGCAATTGATATTGACAATCCCCAGCAACTGCTGCTATTCTTACTCCCCAAGCAGAGGACATCCTAGAAAATTTCTTGTGAACTTTCCCCTGCAGAGCCAGCATATTTCCTCCGACGGGAATCTTGCTCAACTATTAGTCAGCAAATTTACCGTGGAGATACTGCTTTGGTATCATCGAAGAACCTTAATGGATAAGGGACTGCTTCGACAACCCAGAGAATCGTCTGCCTTCAGAGATACTGCTTTGGTATCATCGAGGAACCTTAATGGATGAGGGACTGCTTCGACGACCCAGAGAATCGTCTGCCTTTCAGAGATACTGCTTTGGTATCATCGGGGAACCTTAACGGATAAGGGACTGCTTCGACGACCCAGAGAATCGTCTGCCCACAGAGATACTGCTTTGGTATCATCGAGGAACCTTAATGAATAAGGTGTTGCTTCGACCACCCAGAGAATCCTCTGCATTCAAAATATTACTTTGGAATCACAAAGAACCTTAATGGATAAGGGACTGCTTCGACCATCCAGAAGACCTCAAGTTATTTTGTTCAGTTTGAATCATGTTACTTCATTCTGTCAACTCTCACTCTATATCGCTTCACCTTATGTCGGACAAATTTTAGGGTCTTCTTATATCTAATTTCCTTCTACCCTAACAATAAACGCTATACAACAGTTCATTTTCTCGGGTTCAAGACAATTAGATAGGGGCATCTGTCATACCCCAAATTTGTCCTACTTGTGTATAAATAACCTCTGTACATCTTTATTCTTCCAAACTATTTTCAATCCAAACTTTTAATCCATGTCCACTTCAAATTTATTTATCCATATCCATAAAAATCCACTTCATTTTTAATGTCCATAATTACCCATTCTCCATTATTATCCTTTTCTATTTTATCATTTTTCTAAATCCATTTCATTTTATTCTATCCATTCTCTAAGCCCATTTACCAAGCCACTTGTCCATTTTTAAATTCAATCCATTTCATTCATATCCTATTTCAATTGTCCAAATTTCGTATTTGTTTTTCCACATTATCCTTTTTCTCATTACCCATTTTTCAAATCGACTTCCAATATCCATTCTTTTAACCATTATTATCCAATTTCATTAATCCAAACCGTAAACTATTTTTGTTCATCCAATTAACCATTCTTTTTTATGTCTTTATTTCTTTAATCAATTTTTTTTTCATTATACCTTTTCAATTTTTTTCATCCATCCCATTTGCGATTCAAGTTTCAGGTACCTTCACATTCATGTCAATTTCCAAAATCATTCATATTATAGATTGTGAGGCTCATTTTTATATTTCATTTTTTTAGAATCCCAAAACCATTACTTCTTTTTTTTAAAACCCATTACCGAAAAGTTGTACCAAAATCAACCAAGTCCATACAATAGTAAAAGTCCATCTTTAAAAGCTCATTTTACAAAACCATGAAAAAATAGTACAAAAAATATAAGATAAATGTTGCTCAAAAACAGTCTTCACGTACATATTCCCACAAACCAAAACAACTTCAACTACACTCCAACCTTGTGTTTGCCACACCATAAGCCAGCTACTAATGAACCGTACCGCCACCTGCATAATACGAACAAAACCTTACACAGCCCTGCACAAAGCCATACACAACGCTCCAAAGCTCTGCTACAACAGCCTACAAACAAAAACAACATTTCACTGCTGCAACCAACAAGCAACTGCCACAGCCTGCAGTGAAAGGGATGTCTCATACAATATCAGACAAAAAATGGTATCAGAAACTTAATGAACAATGGGGATTTGTTTTAAAAAGAGAGGAGAGGAAACGGAAGCAGACCTCAAGAATTCTCTTCATCCGTAAATCACTACCACACCGCACTACCACTTGTACACCACAAACCATCACCGAACCCTCTCTTCTTTGTTCCTCCACCATCTAAACCCGACCCTAATCCATCTTTAAACCTCCATCAGATTTCTTCAACAACACATCAACTCAAATCACAATCACACGACTCAACTTCATCAATCAACAATCGAAACAAAAAGATAAAGACATGAAGCAGATCATATAAACACAACCCCAAATCAGTTTCTAAACCGAAACACCCACTAAACCCAAAACAGAACCGAGTAGAAGAGGAGAAGAAGTGAGAGCGAACGAAATCAAAACCAGAGCGATAAACGAAGTAAAACGGAGGGGTTCAAAAACCTGAAACCAGATCGAGCAAATAGAGAGGTCGAGCAGAGAGAATCGAAAGAGAAAGGTTGATGATGCGTCGTGTCGTGTTTATGTGTGTTTGTCTTTACAGTATCGTTGTCTTGGTTTTGTTACTTTGGATTTGTTTAAGAAAACAGTGAGCTGATGATAATGTTGTGGTTCTATTTTCCATCGTGTTACTTTTATCTTTTATTTTTCTTTTTTCTTTTCGTTTTAAAGAATAAGAAATCTGGGGCGGAGAAAATGAAGAAGATATCAAGTCTCTTCTGGTAACGTTTTGGCTAAATGGCCTTTTGGCATATGATTTGAAACGGGCTTCCAAGCCCATGTAATCTCCACCATCGTATCCATTTTAGCACCCCCACATCTCCTCTTTTGTTTTTTTAATTAATTCCACTTTTATTTGTTCTATTATTTTGTTTTTTATGAAGCTTCTTGGTAAATAACATTTGATTTATAATTTCCATTTTTCCTTTTTATTTTTCTTTTGGGCCGATGATATGAAAAAATCTTGATTAAGTTGATTTATTGAAATCGATTCAAAATCTTGATTTATATGAGGCCACCTTTTTATTTTTTTTTATCGGTCAATGAAAGTCAAAAATCATAGCTTATGGATCTAAGATTATAGATCTTGATTAAGACGAGACCGATTTTATTTTCACTTTTACTTTTCATTTTTTTATGGGTCGATGAACATCTAAAACCAAATTTTGTCGGTTAAGATGAGACTGTTCTTCAATTTCGATTTCATTTCACATTTTATTTTGCACTATATTCTTTTCATTTCCGATCAATGAAGGTCTTAAACATCATGAAACCTTTTTTAGAGTTCTTGATTAAGACGAGGTCGTCGCCTTTTATTTCCCGATTCACCCGATTAGTCATTATCTTGTTTATTTTCCGTCAAATATTATCTCGATTATATTTTTTCATACAATTCATATTGTCTATATCATATGCATATTCATGTTTATCTAACAATTTTCTTTGTTCATACACTTAATCTAAATACACTAAATTGGAGACCTTTTATTGTACGTCACCCCTTTTTTTAATCAAACTTTCGAAAGGAGGAGATTCTTGGAATCTAGCATTCCTTGGGTCTTCGAATGGATGGCTCTCGAGGCACGCCCCTTGGGTTGTCATTCATTCAATCTTTCGACCTTTTCGACTAAACCATTTCCAAACTAGTCCTCGATTCGCCATCGAGCCCAATCGTAAGTTGAGCGCCTTTTGCCTCGCCATCAAACACACACACTTGCACATCTCGAGGTTTCGTTACTACGAGCATCCCTAGGGACTAGTATCGATCCCCACTTCTTTTCGTAACCAATCAGATTCTACCTATTTCAAACACTTTCTTAATCAACTAATGAAAGGAGGAGATTTTTGGAGTCTAGCATTCCTTGGATCTTCGAATGAATGGCTCTTGAGGCACGCCCTTGGGTTGTTGTTCATTCAACCTTTCGTCTTAAAACACTTAATCATTATCAAACAATTTCATAATCAATAGAATGAAAAAGGTGTCGTTGAGATCTAGCATCTCAGTAATGCCCCGATTAATTGGTTGCGAGGCCGACGTCTTGTTTATCGAATAGTCATCGTTCTCCCTCAAAATATTTAACAAACCAAACACTTCCCACGCAACCGAAACCCTAATACACTTAATCCACAACTCAAACACCTTTCCCAAAGAACATTGTTTAAGTCATTCTTTCGCGCATATGAACTAGTGCTTCAGCCTCCCATGACGAGCCGACAAACCAACGTTTAGCAGTTAGAATGCGACCTAAAACTCTCGTTCGCCTAAAACACGCCCAAATCAAACCTTTTTCTCAATCAAATCTCTAACATACTTAATCCAAATCAAACAACTTTTCACAAAAAGAACATTGTTTAATCCATTCTTCCGCACATATGAACTAGTGTTTCAGCCTCCCTTGATGAGCAGACAAGCCAACGTTTAGCAGTTAGAATGCGAATTAAACACTCGTTCGTTTAAAAAACACAAACCAACCGTAGTCCCACGAACTACGAATGCTCTGACTTTCCCATTGCACGAGGGAATACGTAGGCACAAGGATCTTAATCCTTGCCGAGCACACTAATAAAAAACCACCCCATTTTCCCTTTTAAAAATAAATCCTTTTACCTTAAAAGATAAACAAACAAACCAAGTTAACATTTCTCTCGAATCGAATCAAGAGGTTCCCGTTGAGTACAATGGACGTAGAGGGTGCTAATACCTTCCCTCTTGCGTAACCGACTCCCGAACCCGATTTTGGTTGCGACGACCATGTTCTTATCTCCCTTTAAAGGTTTTCTCGATATTCTCCTTTCCCTCTTTTGGGATAAATAAAGTTCGGTGGGGACTCTATTTCGAACGGTTTTTTCCGCGTCCATCGCGAGGATCGTATTTTTTCGAGGTACGACACTTTGTGCAATAAATTTCGGGCTTTCGGTACTTTTCTTTGAGACCCAAAAAATGTCCTTAAGTCGACACCTTCTCCAACACTACGGACACGCCCACCATGTTGATTTATTCCAATAGCTTCTACTAATATGTCATTTCGTGCTTCTAGAACAAATGTGCCTTCACGGGAGGCCTCAACCAACTTATCCTACACAACATGAGCAACTTACATATTTGTTACTAACACATTTAAATAACAAAGAACATAAGCAAAACAAATCATACTTACAATTTTCTCAACAACTACTCTTGACGTCTCAGAGATGTACTCTTCATTTGGTCTTAATCTAGCCATCTTCCATTTCTCATATCTTGAAGGTGGAGATGGGATGCGATCATCTCCTATTTGTGTTTGTTTTTCAAGCATGATTCTTTTCTCAAGTTTCCTATAACCCCCACAAGATAATCTATGGGGGTACATGTTCTTTTCCTTATTTTGGATTCCTATTTCGCTTTTAACTTATTATTAACATAATGAAAAATATATATGATTAGTATCTATATCTCATTAGCATAACATTAAAGGTTACACAAGACTAGTACTAACCTTGAATTCCTCAGAACGACGTATCTTCGCAAACTTGTTCAATTGCTTATTCGATATAAAACTATATCGAATCCATGGACGAGCAAGACCGCTTTTAGGCTTCCTAATGTAGTCAGCCGTGAGCTATGACTTAAATCCCCTCCAACGAGTACCGACATAAGATATCCACTTTTTTTCAACTTTGAGTCATCGGTAAACTCAAAATTCAACTACATTTAAATCAATATATAAGTATGTATCAGAAATTATAGGTAGTGATATCAAATATATGAAAATTATAGTATGTAATACCTTAACGTCTGTCCATATGCTTTCTTTGACTTTATCATCCACTTGTTTCCAATCATCTATCAGTATACTCACTTTGCTACGTGCAAGGAACACAACATAACTCTTAAAAGTAGAGTAATGTTCACAATCCACTACTCTATAGAACGAATCAAACTCGATCGAAATTTTTTCACTTGATGAGTTGCAGACTGATGTGAATTGGGGCATCATTGTGACACCTCTTTGTGATCTTTTCGATAAAGTATCATTTGTTTGAGTTTCATTCGCACAACTCTCATATGTTTGAGTTTATTCGCTAGTATCAGATGTTGAACTCGCAAGGTCGACATCTATGTCCAAAAACAACAACAACAACAACAACATGAACAACAAGAACATAAACAACAACCACAACAATGGCAAATGAAGTTTACTGTAGATGCATGGCAAAAATATTTTACGTACCCTAAACGTGATAACTAAGTAAATTATGTTGGTGTTGGTGTTGGTGTTGTCTTCCTTCCTTAAAGCAACAACAATGTTGTTGTTGTCTTCCTTCTCGACGGTGTACTCTTCCTTCTCGACGTCACGATCGTGATGGTCTTGTCAACCTCCTTGACGATGATGACGAAAATGACAGGATACTGAAGAATGGGTGAACGATGGCGTTTTGGTTGAAATCATGCATTGTTTCAGAGTATTGAATGTTAGGGTTTAGGGTTAAAATCGTGTATTGTTTCGTCAGCTAGTTTCTATTATCAATGGATACTGAAGAGACAAGCTAACTAGGAGTGTATATTACTATAAAGCTACCACGACGGCCAATACCAGCAACCGTTATGATATATTACTTTCATAGTGAAATTTCATAAAGAAGCGCAGAGTTAAATTTATAATTAAATTTTTTAAATAAAAAACAAAATATATCACAACGGTGGAACTCAACAACCGTAGTCATAACCCTTTAAGTTTTTTTATTTAAAAATAAATAAAAAATAAAAGGCGCGCCTTAACATTAAAGGAATAATATATATGAAGGAGTTGAGGTTCGAACCCATGAAAGCTTGATGGTATCACCACGGTTGGCTCTTCAACCGTTGTTATATACAAATAATTTTTAATCAAAAAACAAAAATAAAATGATAGCGCCTTAGTTTAGAGATTTCACCACGGTGTAGGGAAGAACCGTGGTGACCATGGCGTTGTTGTTTACACGTTTTGTAGTAGTGAGAGACGAGAGAATATCATACTTCCATCAACACACATTCCATTAGGAGTGTATGCTGGAAGTAAATCCAATATTACAACTGTACCAGGAACATATTTTTGAAGTGCTAGCAAATACTGTGGAAGTTGATTGTATGATTTTCCCCAATTCCCATATACATGTTCAACTGCTTTAATTCTTGCAATCCAAGCTTTCCTGTACGATGGAGTATAGTTGAACCGTGCAACGACATGAGAGATAATCGTGCTCACCTTCACAGATGGATCTACGCCCACAAGATGCAAAATCTCTTGGCATATTAATTGAGAGCTTAGTTTACCATGATCTTGCCGAAGAATGTTGGTTTTGCAACTGTGAGGTGGATCAATCAAACCTATCTCCCAACAATCACTTCTCTTTCGATAGGACGCTGCTAACTGAAACTTGCAAAGTTTGTTACAATAAACTATGAAATAGCGTTTAGAATCATTGTGGTTTACTTCAAAATCAACAAAATTATCCATGTAAAACCTTATTATAGCTTGTATGCACTCTACTTTTGTGAGGTACTGGTTCCCCACTTTCAAGACACCTTCGATTTGTTGAGAAGGATTGTAGAACAGATCCGAGGATGGCTCGTCTCCACTCAATTGCAAGTTAGTCATGTGCTGGGGAGGACAATAGACATGACTTAATGGTAATACCTCTTCATCTACGTCTTCAAGTGGAGTGATTACATTGTAGTCCCCAGTCCCAAAAAAATTCACCATTTGATCAACCATGGCCTCAGGTTCTTCTTCCTTCTCGTCAACTACATCAACTTCATCTTATTCCAATGATTGTGACTGATCTATTACCTGAGATTCACAAAACATTTGGGATTGTTAAGTCTGATAGAGTAATAGATACAACTCGATATAGTCAAACCCAGAGTGTTCATGGCTATCAAACATGCGTTGAACATCGTCACCGTCTCGTATATTCTATTGAAAATACTTGACCTAACTATTTAAAAAAAATGGGACTTCTATATATGATTTGAGAGATAGGACCGGACAACATATTTGACTCTATTCGCTCTTTGAAATGCAAGAAATTTGATTTCCTGCTCATGGTTAATCGGGTAACATCAGTTTTTTGAAACCCAAAACCGAAAATATCAGAGACGTATGTGTCTCCATTATAATGAGCATGAACAATATAATTTGTTGTTCTAGACATATTTGAATCTAATGAAATGTAGTTTAGATGATATTTATCCTCTCTAATGTGTACTGATACATATAATAAACTATGCAGAATAAAATAATAATTTAACTTATCAGGGTGGCGCCATTTGAAGTAAAGTCCCTTCATTAAAATAACACTGGGCGCCATTTCAAGTAAAGTTACATTTTCATAAAATAACACAATGGCGCCATTTGAAGTGAAGTCACCATTTAAAATAACATAAAGGCGCCATTTCTAGTGAAGTCACCCCATTAATGCGTCAGAATTTGGTATCTTGCATGCATGCAATTTGCCAAGTGTTTCAATTCTTCTTCAATATCATCTACCAAGGGGTAAATTATTTAGAGAACACACATTTGAATCCCATCAACTATATTTTAACACCTTTTAATTCTTTTAAATTTTTTTATGACTTATTACCTTAGTTGGGCTGGAAAGCGGCGCGCAAAGTGTTTAGAGGACACACATTCGAATCTCAGCAACTATGTTTTAGCACCTTTTAATTTTTTTTAAATTTTTTTATAACCTATTAACTCAGTTGAGCTAAAACCTGAGGGGTAAAGTATTTATATGACACACTTTCAAATTTGAGCAACTACATTTTATCACCTTTTAATTTTTTTAATAATTTTTTTATGACATATTATCTCGGTTTTGCTGGAAATCGATGGATAAGGTAGTGTATTATATTTATTTTATTTTATTTTTTATTTATGACCAATTTGATGAAAAAATTAAGTGACGAATCTTTTTTGTCCATTTATAAAGTATCAATGGTCAAGACATTGTCAATTCATCAATCCACATCAAACATTAGTGATTCGCATGAAACTCTCACTAGCTAATCAAAACCTGAAGGCCACAACTATCCATCTTAGGTACAAAGTGTTGAAATCTAAACTTAACATATTGAAAACAATGATAATGAAAGAAACAGTAGGAAAATATTTCATGTTTGGTTTCTTAATGTAATATTTTCTCTAGTAATTCCTTGTTAAAAATGTTTAATATTAGTAAGAAAAGAATAAAAGTAACTTATTCATGTTAGTTGTTGTTAAGAGTCCCACATCGGACAATATATGGCTTGAACATGTGTTAATAAGTGGGGGCAATCCTCACTCTACCAACCGGTTTTGTAGGGTTGAGTTAGGCCCAACCACATTTTTTAACATTGTATCAGAGCCTCGTTTAAGATCCAGTGGGTCACCTTCTATGGTTTCCGCTATCGGGCCACCCACCATTTATTTCCACGCTCCAGTTGTCTAGTCCTGAGCGTGAGGGGGTGTGTTAAGAGTCTCACATTGGACAATATATGGCATGAACATGTGTTTATAAGTGGGGATAATCCTCACTCTACCAACCGGTTTTGTAGGGTTGAGTTAGGCCCAACCACATTTCTTAACATGGTATCAAGAGCCTCGTTTAAGATTCGGTGGACCACTTTCTATGGTTTCCGCTCTCGGGCCACCCATCATTTATTTTCCATGCTCCAGATGTCCAGTCCTGGGCGTGAGGGTGTGTGTTAAGAGCCCCACATCGGACAATATATGGCATGAACATGTGTTTATAAGTGGTGGCAATCCTCACTCTACCAACCGGTTTTGTAGGGCTGAGTTGGGCCCAACCACATTTCTTAACAGTTGTAGTTGTATCTAGTAAAATGTTTAATATTGTTATTGTTTTTGAAATTTAATATTTAACGATACTATTGATATTGTTTATTTATTGTTGTTGTTGTTGTTGTTGTTGAAATTTAACGTTTAAGGATTATATGTATTTTGTTGTTATTGTTGTTGTTGTTGTTGTTGAGATTTAATATTTAAGAATTTTATTGATTTTATTTTTGTTGTTGTTATTGGTGTTGTTGTTGATGGTGAGGAGGAAGATTTAGATTTTTTGCAGATTAAAATGAAAAAAAAACAAGTTAAAACTAAAATTTTGTAAAAGGAACTTTACTACTCGGCTATTGTTTAAAATCTAGGTAAAAAGTAGCGCAGTTTTGAAAATTTAAAAAATGCAATTGATGGGGATCGATCTCATGACCAGTGCCATTTTTCTCAACGGTTATTCAAAAATCGAGGGGATAAAATGACAGATTTTCATGTCACCCTTAGTTACCTCGCTTGTGTAACCGAAGTTATATCTTGTTCACGTCCATGATAAAATAGGGTTATTTGTAGTAGTGCCCATTCAAATTACAACTGACCCAACCTTTATCAAAAGCTATTTAAAAAGCCATAATGGTGGTTGTTAACTCAACTTCAAAATCAGATATATATCCTATAAAAGAAGAAAAATTGTTGGTATACGAATCGTTGGTTAGTTCAGTGGTGATTGATGCTGAATTTGGTAGGGACTAAGGAGAACCACGATTTCATCCTCTACAACTACGATTAAGAATAGGCTGAAACTACTTGATGTCATCACTGACCCCTATACCGAGTTATTCGGTTCAATAGATTAGATATTTATAGCGAAAATAAAAAATAAATATAAAAAAGAAAAAAGAAAAAAGAAAAACTGACAGGCAAATAAAACTAAAATATCAAAATGCCACCACAAGAAGAAGAAGAGGCCAAAGAACCTTTAGACCCACCATATGTATTACATTTAAGCCAACATTAAAGCAAAGATGAGCTTTTTAACCACCTCAATTAAATGATAGAAGGTACTTTTTAGTGCCACCGATCACTCTAAATAAATTAAAGGTGCTGCTAATCAGTGCCCCTGGAACACCGGATAAGAGATATTAAATAATAATTGATTCTACTAATATTAAATTTGCTCTCTCTCCATAATTAAATATTAAATAATAGTAATACATTTATTCATCGACTCTCTCTACTATTGTAGCCACTATCTAACGTACCGCCTGATACTACTAATCAAATGATACATTAAATATTCAATTCTATATAATAACAATTGTGAAACAACATGTTTTACTAGTTATTTTTATAAAAAGCTGGAAACAAAATAAACTAAAAAAACTCAAAATAAATTAACAATAAAATATAGCATAAAATTAGAATAATAATTAAAAAAACTCAAATAAAAATTCATATTCAATTTAAATATTAAATAAAAAGATTTAAATATTTTGATAAAATCTAAAATATGAAAAAATATATTCAAATAAAATATAATTGAATCTCCATACTTGTGTCATTAACTTCATGAGCATTTAATTATCACTTTTAATAACCACTTTTCTAAAAAAATTAGTGGACCTATAATGCCTTTAACCAATGCCCCGGGGCAGTGGATAGCATTGTCCATAAATTAATAATTGAAATTTCTTTAATAGTATTGAATATATGAGACCCGTTTGTTTTAGTTTTTTTAATAATTTTTATAGTCTAATATAATTGTGTAAAAAAAACTTTATAAATTTTTTTTCATGTTTCAAATAAAAAATTGCTTTTAATAGTTATTCTTAAATTATTTTAGATATTTCATCATTTTATTGAAATTTTTTTTTAATATCAAACTTTCAAAAAATCACTTAATTTTAAATCCATTTCAAATAGATTTTCATAAAAATATTTTTTAGATACAAATTTTTTAAAAAATTGCGATTGCGATTATCTTTTGATATTCACTAATATATATTTATGTTATAGGATATTAAAATTAATCTTTTAATTAAAAAAAATATATAAAAACTCAAAATATTTTAAAAAACAATTTTTTAAAATCTATTTTGAAAAATAAAATAAAAATTTATTTTTTTAAAACTGAAACAAACATGTCCATAATAAATTGAAAAAGATCCCAAAAGAAACAACAATACTTGAATTGATGATAGATATGCCGAGATGAGTAGCCTTACGTCCTTGTCGTCATAGCGCAATTCACTTCTATCGAACCTAGTTGCCTCTAATTGCACCAAAGAGGTTAATAATCACTCCAACCATTTTGAAGAAAAAGCAAAGTTAAAAAAGAAAATGTGGGTGCACCAATTTGGCAGCCAATAAAAATCAGAAGCCAACTCTAACTATAGCAAGTACCTCATCATCTTAGAGTTAATCTATACTATATCATGAGATATTGCTACATGCTCATAACAATGAATATGCATTTAATAACTATACTAGCATAGATTCACACATTCAAGCATCAAAATAACAGTTTACTCTTAAATTACATTCAAGTACCGCCGTTGAGAGATACATTTATCTCATTATGGGCATTTCAACGGAACACACCGCTTGACCACCATGTCACTATGTCAGGAAGACTTTTGACACAAGGAGCCGGTCCCTTACTCGAACCATGGCTCTGATACCATTGATGGGTCATCATGAGGGGAAAGCATTCACATTGTGTCAAACACTCACCTAAAGGTCAAAGACTCACCAAAAAAAGTGAGAGAGACACCACATATTCACCTAAAACCTTAAGGTGATAGGTGTATGGGTCCTCTTACTTATAAAGTGCTTAACCTCCACTTTTCTAAGCAATGTGAGACTTTAGAACTCACATTTGTTTCTCCACACAACTCACACTTGTTTTCCAACAGAGCGTTCATTGCTGGGTTTTGTTTATCGGGTTGTATTACGGTGAGAATCGGATAACAAGCTATTAATTAACTTGCATCACAAAACATTGAAATTCACCACCGAGGTTTTATTTATCCAAAGGAAAGGGTAAAGATCGAAAGAAAACCCTTTTGCGCCATGTGAAGACACAGCTAAGAGATCGGGGGTTGGTTATACTAAGGGAATGTATTAGCATCCTAAGTATTTGTAGTACTCTACAGGAGCCTCTTGTTAGTATTTGTGTTAGGTTATGTTTGCTTGCTAAGGAAATCTGCTAATGTTAAAGGTAAAGACCTAAAATGCTAAAGGTAAGGACCTAGGGGGTATATACTAAGCTTGCTCGGCAAGACGTCTCATCTTGTGCCTACGTATCCTGACTAAAGAATCAGAGCAACCGTAGTTCACCTAACTAAGGATGGATTTGAGGAACCATTGACTATGGCCAAAGTTCCAAGGGGGGATGAGTATGAGCTCATATAGAGTTTAAGAAAGTCTCCAAGTCTAAGTTGTAAGGGTAAGTGAATACTCATGTTGATGAGAATCACATAGAGTTGAGGAACTCTAACTTAATTCTAAGTTTGGAGGTAAATGGCTCTAAGGAGGCCAAAGGGGAAGGAACATCATAATGATGATGCTCACATAGAGTTGAGGAACTCTGGGTGAAACCTAAGTCATGAGGTAAGTATGGCTCTAAGGAGGCCAAAGAGGGAAGTGAGCAACTATGAGGATAGTGCTCACAAGAGGGGAACCTAGTGAGGTTAAAGAGAAGAGGCTCTAAGAAGGCCAAGGGTGAATCCTTATGAGGATAAAGGATGGCTCTAAGGAAGCCAAGATGGTATATGAGCTATCTATGACTTAAAAGTCAGTAGAGAGTCTTTCCTTTGGAAGGAGGGGAATAAAGAGGGTTAATGAGGAGAGCTAAAGAGCTTGCCTCACTTGGGGAAGACTTAATAAAGTTATAAGATAACAAATATCATAAACAAGATGAAAACAAAAGCATGGTGATAACAAAAACACTTCATGGGGATAATATGTGAAAATGTTTTAACAAACCTAAGTGGTATGGATCAACAAAAGAATGTTTCAACATTTTAAAGTTCAAGGTCCAAAGGTGACAAACTTAAGACATTTAACAATTAAAGGTGGTTCAAACATGGCATTCAAGTTTCAAGATGTAAACATGTCACATATTTGATCAAACAAACTCATGTTACAAAGCAAATGATCTAAAGAGATCTCATGGTATTTCAAAGAATATTTTCATGTAAAAACACATTAAACATCAAGGAAATAAGGTGAAACACAAAACATACAATGTCATAACATCATACAAGGTTCAAGGTAATATGCATTAGGTCTCATTTCATGAATATGAACAAGGAAACATGGCAAGGAAATCAAGAGAAAATCAAAATTTTTCTTTATGAAAACCCTAAAAAGTCTTTCTCTTTCAACATTAACAAATGTTTCAAAATTAGTTATTTTCACCAATTTCTTTTTACAATCAGAAAATATACATGTTAAGGAACATTTTGCAAAAAGAATGGATCAAAAAAGGTGAAAAATGAGCAAGTTATGAAGGTTTTAAATCAAGGTATATACCATAAAAAACAAGAACAAGTGATAAAAAGAAATGGAAATGTCCCACATGGGACTTGAACCCACGCCATGGGGCTCAGTGCACAAAACCCTTACCAACTGGGTTGCGCGCGCATTGTGAATACTTGAGGCAAACATGAAATAATATAACAAGGCAAGCTTCTTAGATTGGAAAAAATAAAAAGGAAAAGGTCTGGGGCGAGGGGGATTCGAACCCCAGACCCTTCACTTGCCAATACTTATAACCTCTTCCATGGACCAGCGGTGCTACGCTCTCATCCAAACATAACATGCTTCTAATTATTTTTATTTTAAAACCCTCACTAAATGCCCACCTCAGCGCCACTTGGGACAGACTGGGGGCCACCACTTCTTCTTCCTCGTTCCCATTCTTTTCTCTCTCGAACCCTAAACATGCAACCATGGCCAAAACTTCTCACCCATGGATCTCCCTCATTTCTCCACCAAATCAAGTGAAACAAAAATCAAAGTTGGAGTAAAAACTCCCAGGATTCTAAATATGTTCTTAGTTTTCATTAATAACCATTGTATGATTCAAAAATCAACACATAACAGTGCAACATCATAAGGTTTCAACAAGTTATATCATGCAATATTTCAACAAAACATGGAAACCTTTGATTCAGAAACACAAAGCAATCAACACACTACATTTTAACATTCAAACAGCAACAATATCATGCATGAATATGTGAGTTTGAAGTTCATGATTCCTACCTCTTGGAGAAAGTCCAAGGCTTCTTCTATAGCATTTGCAGAGAAGAGAAACACCCTTTTGGAACTTTGTTAACCTATGGAGAAAAGAAGAAGATGCTTAGAAAACTTGGAGAGTGCTTCAAATATGGAACCCGATCCTACTTGCAAATGGAACCTCAGAAATGATAGATGATGGTAGGGGTGTTACAGTTAGGGTTTATGTGTTTAAAGCTTCTCTATATGGTGTTTAGGGAAGATTTGTGGAGTTGGAGAGAAAGTGCACGAGTGAAATGGAAGTTTGAAGTGTTCTTGCAAATTTGCAAGAACTTGTGAATGAGAGGATGGAGTGAGCAATTAGCCTCTTTGTGGGGTGATTCTGGTGTGTTTTTTAGAGTAGAACAAAGCCCTATTTATAGGAAAGGCTGAGGGTTTGAGGTAAGGTCAGAAATGGAAACTTGCCTCATTTGTTCTTTTGAAAGTTTTCCCTCGCAAGTGAGCTTCCTTTGCTGATTCAAGGGTCTTCAAAGCCCTAGCCCTAGGCACTGTTGTAATGTGGACTGATTGGATTGGTTCAGAGTCAAAGTTTCAAGGAGAAAAGAAGTTGTCATGCTGTTATGTAAAGTTTCTCTTTCATGGATGTCCACTTGCACATCTACTTGCCTACCTTGCTTAAACCATCATATTTTAATGCTCCAACTTGCCAAAATCGTGGCATAGGCTCCAATGATGCTAATCTGGTCTCTAAACATCAGAAGAGTGAGTAATTTGGTGATTAGAAAGAGTAATGCATCATTATGCATAAGTTGGCAACTTAGAAATCAAGAAATTAACCTCAAACTTCAATCAATCGAATCTCTCAGCTCACTCAATGGATTGAGGAGTTCTTGTACTTTTTGGAAAGCCCAAAATGTCCTCTAAAACTTTCATGTTTAACCCAAGTTCTGAATCACAAGGGATCTTAGAGAAAAGTGGGGTTGAAGTCAACTGGTTTTTAAGGCAAAAAGTAATGAAATTTGATTAAGTCCTTAAGTGTTTTGAACTTCCAAGCCTTGTAACTTAAAAAACAAGCCTTAACTTGAGAAGGTTCCTCTAATATGTTTTGAATTTCATGATGAGAGCTTCAATTTGAGCTATGAGTCAAAAAATTTGGATGTGTGGTTTGAAAGTTATGACTTTTCCAATTTTGCACAAGAAGTGAATTCTTCTTTACTTAGGAAATTTTAAGAACAAAACCTTGCCCTTCTTGCAAGAAATCCTTCAAATGGTGATCTCTCATGATTTTATTCAAGGATTGAGCATGTTAAGATGGAGTGTGACTTGAATACCTCATTTTGGGTCAACAACATTAAAATCAGAGGCTTGACTTTGTCAGTCAAAACCCTAATTTCTTCAGGAATTCCACTGGATGATCTTAAGGATCTTGCTTCTTCAATCTCTTCCAAAGTTCAAAGATGACCTTTAAGGATGTTTAAGGACATGTGTAACCATGTCTCAAAGCTGGGAAACATGTCTTGATCAAAATCAAAGGCAATGGCTAACTTGTCTTGACAAAACCCTAGTTTAAGGACAGATGAACTTGTAACTCTTTGTGCTAGTGATGAAAGTCAGATGATCTTGGTTTCTTGTTGAACAAGACCTCTTGAATATAGGTAAGTTCAATTGGTTGATGAACCAATCAAACCTTGACTAATCATGACAAACCTCTTTAATGATTCTTCAGGTTAAAACCCTAATTCCACAACTTTGGTCTGATAGTCTCTTGTTGACTTGATTTGATCCAATGTCTTGAGATCCCAAACTGGTGAACACTTGTGGTAATTGTATGGAACTAGAGAATTTCTTATGAGACCTTGAATCATGTGAGAGCCTGGCTTAGGAGACTTTACTCTCTTTCTGGTGTAAAACCTAGTTTTTAAACAAAAGAAACAAACTTGCAAGATGAAATGGTTAGTCAACAATGCATAGATGATTGATCCCTAAATGTAAGTGCAAGATGTTATGACATCTAATGGATAAAATTTGGGGTATAACAGGTAGTTTAATAAGAAAAATAGTAAACAACCTCTGGTCTATTAATTTTATAAAAATGACTAACTTGCAGGATCGACCAAACTAAATCCTAGGACATGTGCTAAATGATTTAAAAAGGTATAAAGAGAATACTGGACATTTCGACTATGTTTGTATCTGAAAACAAGAACAATTCGACAAAACTTTGAAAAGAAGAAAATACGAGGAAATAATTAAAGAGACATTAGGAAGTAACTTAATAAGGTAAATGAGACAAAGTAAACTCCAGAATAAAAATTAATTGGATTGCATTGAATAAGAAAAATGGTGTTACATAATACGTACATTTCTTCAGTGACTCGTTTCTCTCTACACACGGATACTTTGAGTAATTCGAGAAATGTGTACAACTTTTTAACACACCCATCCTAGAACGAAGACTTACTATTTATAATGGTGAAAAATAACTACTCACTAACGGCCTATTAATCAGGGCGAAACACATGGCATCGTGCATGTCTTCATTCTTCAGATGCTTAACACGTGTCCTTTCTCTCAAATGGATACGGACAAAATTCCCTCCATTATTTGAATTTGAATCTCCAAATTGAACGACGCTCATTGGCCTTCTGTCGAAGAAATTTTCCAAACTCTTAGAAATATTTTTGAGTCTTTAAACCATATCTTCTCTGCACAAAGGTACTTTTCGACTAGACTTTTTAACAATGACATTTCTGTCAAAGTCTCTTGGAACTTCAAAAAATCTCATCCCTTAGAATAAACTCTTAATCCAACATCAAGCGTCAAAATTGGGAGCTAACAAATTGCCCCCCAAAAATGTATTTTCGACATCATTGAAGAAAAAGGCATTTTTTGAGAATGTAATTCGACGCCTCATTTAGACCTTGTATGACTTTGATACCTATTACTGGTTCCAACTGTTCAGTTTCCTTTCAGCAGAACTATGACGTCATAGCCATTATTGCTAAATCTGACATGTCTTTTCAAATCACGCAAAATCTCAGTCATCATTACCTCTCCCTAGGGTCTAGGAGATCATGGGGAAGTATGCACTTATTACCACCGTTTCATCAAGAAACGTGGGGGGAACACGTGCCCCACTATCAGTCCCAATATTTCACAATATTTCTAAACCGTTTCCACTCCCCCACGTATAAATACCATTTCCAACAATCATTTTCACTTTTGCAATCTCTTCCTTTCAAATCTCCCAGCAACCTCTGCACTTCAAAACTCAACCTTCTTCATTTTTTCATAAAAAAATGGCTTCCTCCACATGCTCCACTAAAGACACTGTCAAGGTCACCAAGGATGTTGGCAAACCTACGAGAGCTCCAAAAAAGATTTCTCAACTTGCCCCGTTTGACTCTGTTGCTGGACCGACCATGGTGGGGAACCAACAATATCTATCCGAACCTCTGGATGAAGAAAAGAGGAGAATTTACGCTTCCCAGGTACTCATTCCCTTAACTGTTTCTGATAAGCAATTGGCTTTGTTTGGCACTTTAGCTGATTTGAATGTAGATCCTGCTAGGCTTAGGGAATATTTCCCCTCTTATCACAAATACAAACCTGTAGGACAATGTAGAAAACCTAAGGCTAGCATTGAAAACCCTGTTGATCCCAACGATCCTTCGACTGAAGAGGCTATTGACCTTAGATATTTGAACCATTTTAGGGTCTTTAGAGCAAGCCCGACCTTTAAGGATCCCTCTGATTACTTAGGGTGGTTGAATAAATTTGAAAAAATGAAATCTGACGTTTGGAAGAAAATGGGTATTTATGACCTGATTATGTTGTCAAAAGTAGGACCTGATTACTGTTCGAATATGCTGATTTTGTCCTTGTACTTTTGGGATAATACCCACTACACCCTTCATCTCCCATGTGGCATGATGACACCTACCCTTTTCGACATAGCTGATATCACAGGGCTTAAACCCACTGGGAATACCAATGATCCTGACTTCATGGATAAGGATAGCATAGGTTTCACTACCTCTAAGGCGGCTTATTCAAATCACATAGCTCACTATCATGATAAAAGCAAAGAGGAAGTATCAGACGTCGAACATATAGCTTTCCTAGCTCTGTGGTTGTCACGCTGTGTCTTCTGTTTGAAGTCACTGCAGGTTGCTAAAAAATTTCTGACCATGGCGAACCAATTACACGCTGGCCATGATTTATGTCTGAGCAAATTGATTTTAGCCAGCCTTTACGAGTCCATGAGCGAAGGGGTCACCCAGCTCAAAAGCATAGCTGAAAAAGGAAGTTTGTTACTTTCTGGTCCCTTCTGGCTACTTCAGCTGTTGTTGAATGCTTCGTTCGAAGCTTGCCTCCCTCTCACAAAATCAAATTAATGAAGACGCTGATGATGTGAAGAATCGAAGAGTAGAAGGCCCTCGTTTGGAGAAATTGACACCTACTGATGATGGTCGACCTGTCCAACAGGCTTTCACCAACTCCATCATGATGTTTGCCAAACGATACGATTTTACACCCAGCATGTCTCCCTTTTCTACAAGGAAGTGTGGTCCTGAATGGTTCACCAAGCCATTCCCAGCACCATCAAAAGCACAAGCAGCAGAATCCCTTGCAATTTGGGAAGCCTTCTTAAACCCTAGAGTCTTGACTCTCAGATTTAATCTTTCTAAAATCTAAGTTTCCTTGATAACTTACCAACCAAATCTTGTCGCTCGGCAATTTGGATTGGTTCAAGTTTTACCTCGACCGATCTATGATAAGAAAAGTGCTCTCCTTCTTTACAATGCCAACCATAGCGAAGCAATGGCTATCAAGCAGATCGCACGATATGTTGGTCGAACGCAGTTTCTTCTAGTAGCCTTCGAACCAAGCTTCCTTTGTACTCAACAATTTGATGACTGGTGGAAGACTTATTATGCTGAAGAATTTTTCGACGTGGCTGCATTTATGCACCATATTAACAAGGTTTTCCTCTCTGTGCAGGAAAAAGTGAAGGTACTTCGATGCACATTAAAGAAATCCAAGCCTTCCAAAAATACTTTGAAACTCTTTATCAACCAAATGACTTTGGTCGAACTGTCCGCGATGCAGCTGTTACTCTGAAGGAATTTTTTTTAAAGAAAATGGAGAACTTAAAGAACCCCTCGTACATTCCTCCTGAGAAACGTTATGAAATGGCTTTCAATATGTTTCCTCCCAAATTTCCTCGACTGCCAAGTGCTGACTTTGGAGTGGCCCTTGCCCCTCCATTTCCAGACTGGTTCGTCTGTGGGGATTCTATCAAAATCCTTCGCCAGCAATCAAAACAAAAAGCACAACTAGTGGTTCCGACCAAACATACGCTAGACAGTTTCAAAGGGCATCTTCATATTGGGATCGAAGATGTTCACATCGAATCTGAGATATATGAAGGTGTGGAATGGGAGGATTTCGACCCAATATTTCCTTGTCTATTTATTTTCACGTATAATGACTGCTTTTCTGTTTGTTTAGCCATGAAGATTCCTCCCAAAAAGCCACCAACTAGAAAGCTTGCAGAGGTGAAGGAAGAAGAAGGAAGCAAGACAACAACAACCACAACAAAGGTATTTTTATATTCTTTATTAAGTTTGTCACTTTATGTCGATTTATTTTCTAACATTTTCTTCTTCAGGGCGCTAGAAAGCAACCTCCAACCCCCTAGAAAAGGAAGGCCCAGGATGACACGTTAGTGATAATCAAATCTGAAGATGAAGACTTATCTCCAACTGCTGAGCAACCTATGTAGAAGAAGAAAAGACAGCCAAAAATAAACGAAGCTATTGCTCAATCTCAGGCGAAAGGCGTGAAGGTCTTACTCAAGAAACCCACCAAGCTAACCATCTTGGAGCCAACACCTGAGGAGATGTCGAGTAAGGCTGCAAGCAACCCGAAAGTGACAACTCAAGTCCCGGGGCAGAAGCTCCTATGGTATAAAAATGATTCACACATATACCTCAATACCCTTGGTGTTTCTCTTTGACTATTAACTTTGTTCATGCTTTTAGGAAGACGCAGAAGTTTCGACTCAACCAGCCGTCGAATCAACCAACCCAACAATCCTCAATAGTGATGGTGAACCAACCTATCACCCTACTTCAGCAAAGGATTCTGAGAAGAGCACACTAAACGAAATCAACCAAGTGGTCAAGAAACCATGTGAAACTTCTCCACCCAAAACCACCACTCAAACATCTCACACCAGTGAATCCGATCACGAAAATGATCAAGATAAAGACACATCGGCTGAAGAAACTGGGGTTGACATGGAGGTGGATAATCCTGAGGTGCAAATCAAAGATGAAGTTGATGATGGGTCCCCCAGAGTCGAACTTCGGATACCGTTCAAGATGATGTTATGGAGGAAGGAGGCAAACACTTTATGTTCCCTAACCAATCAATGCCTATTGAGGAGTTTATGGATGACGATGAAAACATAGAAGGGGGTAATGACCAAAATGAAGAAGAGGAAGAAGACAATCAGGAAGAGATAATTGTTGAAAAAACTCATAACCCTAATCTGTCAACTGCAAAGGATTCAAGCAAAACCTCCATGACACTTTCCGCAGAAGAACTAGAGGCTCTAAAAAAGAACAATCCCTCTGAGTACTTAAAAGTTTTACTTGGTTCTAGGGGAAGTTCGTCTGACAAAACCCTCAGTTCGCCCTCAGTATCTGGTGGTCAAAACACTGATGATCCTTCAAGCCAGATATTGTTAAAGATTAAAGAAAATATTTTCAAGGGTGACTTGTTTCGACTAATCGAGTCTTCCCCCACTTCTCCAATTGCTTTGAAGAATCTCCTCAAAGAGGTTGATATTCTAACTGCTTCTCCAGAAATCGCCAATATCATCTTGGAGCTGACCTCAATGATTGATCGAATTGCTGCGGACCTTGCCAAAATCAAACAAATCTCGAAAGATATTGAAAATCAAACTGGTTTAGTCGCGGCTGCATGGGATGCTGCTACAAAATCTACCAATAGATTGGCAAATTTGGAGAAAATCCAAGAACAGAACAAGACTCAAATCGAAGCCAATAACCAGAGTATCAAATCTTGGGAGGCACAGATTAAAGAACTGCAAGCAAAGATCTCGAACGTCAAGAAGAAGAACGCTGAGCTTGAAAAGTTTGACAACTTCCAGATGGCGAAAGAGCTTAACGTAGGTCTGGATTTTGCTGACAAAGCTCAGAAACTCAAAGCAATACTAGAGACCATGAGGTCGAACCAATCCCTCTGTGAGAGGCGGCTAGAGCTTTTAAAGCCGAAGTACTCCACCATGAAAGACAACTTGTCGTTCTAATTCTAAAAAACTTTTTTTTATTTCTTTTCATGCTTCATTATTGTTCCTTGGATTCTGTAATGTTTATTCGCTCTTTAATGTAACAAACTTAGCCATTTTGGCACCATGTTTTACTTTGCCATATTAGCTTTGATTATTTACATGTGTGATTATGCTCTGGCTATTTTTACCTCTCGAAGTCCAAGCTTGTACTTCTTTAAGTACTTCCAGTTTACCCTCAAGATTCTCTTATCTTGATCTAATTCTTCGATCTCATAAGCACCATTCAAAAAAACTTGTATGATTTGAAAAGGAACTTCCCACTTAGGAGACCACTTTCCCAAAGATTTATCCTTTCGATCCATAGGCAAAATCACTTTCCAAACCAATTCCTCAGGCGAAAAAGTCTTAAATTTGACTTTCTTATTATAAGACTGTTCTACTCTCTTCTTTTGCCTTTTTAACAATTCTAAAGCATTAAGCCTTTCCTCATCTAAGTCCACCAATTCATCGAACATCATATTCCAATATGACTTAGATGGGATCTCATGGTGCCTCTGAATTCTCACCGACTGAAGATAGATTTCGACTGGTAAAACTGCATCATGGTCAAAGGTCAATCAAAAAGGCATGGAATTAGTCGCCTCTTTGGGGGAGGTTCGGCATGCCCAAAGAACTTGGTCCAATGTTTTGTGCCCATTTCTAGGCTTCTTTCCCACATGCTTCTTAATTAGGCTAATCACCACTTTATTTGCTGCTTCGACCTAACCATTTGCCTGAGCGTAATAAGGTGTAGAGGTTAAGAGTTTGAAACCCATTTCTTTAGCAAATTCTTGCATTTTCCGACTAGTAAATACCGATCCTTGATCTGTCGTGATGGTTTATGGGATTCCAAACCTATAAATAATGTGTTTTTTAATAAACTCGATCACGTCTTCTTGGTCAACATTTAGTAATGGTATATCTTTGATCCATTTCGTAAAATAGTCAATGCCTACCAAAATGTATCTTTGGTTTTTAGATGACGCTGGTCGAATTTCACCCACTAAATCCAAAGCTCAACTTCTGAAGGGCCATGGTTTGACTATGGAGTGTAGTTCGCTTGCAGGAACATGTTATATACCTGCATGCACTTGGCACTTTTGGCATCCCTTAGCAAATTCGATGCAATCTTTAAACATAGTAGGCCAATACATGCCTTGTCGAAATAAAAGCCATTTCATTTTGTGACCTACCTGATGAGCCCCACATGCCCCACTATGAACAGTCAAAAGGGCTAAGTATGCTTCTGACTCACTAAGGCATTTAATCAATACTCCCTCAGGAGTCTTTTTAAATAACTCATTGCCCAAAAGGACATAACTTAAAGCTTGATACCTAATTTTTCGATCAGTGGACGTCGTTAGATTTTGCAGATATTCGACTATTGGTTTTCTCCAGTCTTCATCCGTTAAACTATCCACTACTAATATTTTGAAGTTCTCTTCACCAGCGTATCCAAGATTTGTTGTTTCCAAGTCTGTTTCCAAGTCTGATGGGGATAATCTGGCTGATACGACTCTGCCTCTGACTTTGATTGCCTCTTCTAATCTTTCCTTCGACACCTTATATCTGGAAGTGATCTGAGCCAGGTCATTTGCCACTTAATTTTCCAATCGAGGAATGTGTCGAATATTCACTACTTCGAACTTTTTCAGCAATCGATTGGCTATTACGAAGTACGTGATGAGATTCTCTCTAATACATTTGTACTCCCTTGTAATCTGTTTGATGACTAACTCTGAGTCTCCCATTATTTTGACTCGAGTTGCCCCCAATTCCAACAAAATTTCAAGTTCGGCTATTAAGGCTTCATATTCAGCCTCATTATTCGAACAAATACCTTCGACTTTGTACTTGAATTTTGTTAGGATTTTATTAGGAGAAATGATCAGGACTCCTACACCTGTACCATCTTTATGACTAGAACCGTCGAAATATAATTTCCAAGGTTCAAGCTCAAGATAATTTGACACATCCTCGTTTATAAAGTGGTCGAAAATGAAGTCAGCCACCACTTGTCCCTTAACAACCTTTAAAGGCATATATGTCAAGGAATATTCAATTAAGGCCAATTGCCCATTTACCAATTCGACTATGCAAAATTGGCTTAGACAACATGTGTTTAATGATATCAAAATGAGATGAAACATAAACATCAACTGGTTTTATATAATGCTTTAACTTTGTACAAGAGAAATACAAGCATAAACATAATTTTTCAACTATACTATACCTAGTTTCTGCATCGTTCAAAAAACTAAGGTAGTAAATGGCTCTTTCGATGCCATTTTCATCGTCTTGAGCCAACATGCTCAATAAGGTTTTATCCGACGCAGATATATATAGTCTCATGCTCATACTTCTACAAGGTGGTGCTAGAATTGGAGGATGACTCAAATTCTCTTTGATTTTGTAGAATGCTTCCTGTTGAGCTTGCCCATATTCGAATCCCTCCATGTTTAGTCGGAGTAGAGGTGAGAAGGCTTGAGTTTTCCCGATGAGGTTCGAGATAAATCTCCTTAAGAAGTTGATCTTTCCCAACAGCAACTGCAGTTCCTTCTTTGTTGATGGTGCTTTCGCCTCCATAATGGCCTTGGTCATATTTTGATTTATTTTAATTCCCTTCTTATGGACCACAAAGCCTAAGAAATCTCCCGTCTGCACACAAAAAGCACATTTGATAGGATTTATATTAAGACCATGCCTTCACATCATATCGAATGACTGTCGAAGATGGTCAATATGATTCTTCCCTGAAACAGACTTTACAACAATATCGTTAATTTAAATTTGCATAAAAGTCTCTATTTAATCATGGAAGATTGTATTCATTGCTCTTTGATATGTTGCCCCAACATTCTTTAGGCCAAAAGGCATAACTACCCACTCGTAAGTGCCTAAGGCCCCAGGGCATCGAAACGCCGTTTTAGGGACATCATCTTCAACAATGAATATTTGGTTATACCCAGAATACCCGTCGAGTATGCTAAGGTATTCATGGCCAGCGGCAGAGTCGACTAGCATTTCCGCCACAGGCATTGAGTATTCGTCCTTAGGGGTCGCAGCATTCAGATCTCTAAAGTCTATGCAAACCCTCAAAGTACCATTCTTTTTTATAACAGACATAATGTTTACAAGCCATTCGACATACGTGGTCGTTCGAATAAATCTGTAACGAAGAAGCCTTTCGAATTCCTCCTTGATCTTCGAGATAATTGATGATGCAAACTGCCTTGGATTTTGCTTGATCGACTTCTTTCCAGATTTAATTGGCAGCTTTAGTTCGACCAGCTCTCTGCTCAAACCAGGCATCTCGTCGTAATCCCATGTAAAGCAGTCTTTGAACTCCTTTAACAACTGGATCACTTCGACCTTGAGTTGTGGGCTGATATTTGCACTGATATATGTTGGTCTTTTCGTTGCCCCTTCCACCAAGTCAATTTCGTCCAAAGGATCTTGCGCTAGCATTTTGATATTGGCTGCCAACGGATCCTTCTCGAAACCCAAAGGCTCATCATCATAAATTGCGTCGAGCCTCTGGACTTGCATTTCATCCTGAAACTTATCAGGTGGTTCTGGATCGAAGTCCTTCCCAGGACCTTCTTGATTTACTTCTTTTTTGTCTTCGTTAGCCATATGTTTAACTTTGGCCTCCAAAGCCGCTTGTAGTTTATTTTTGGCTATGTAAGTCAAAATCGTTTCGAGTGCCTCAAACTCAGGCATCATCGTCGAATTCACTTCCCCAGCCTGTGGGGTTAACTCTGGATGTGCCTTCATAAGCGAAGTCATCTTCTCCTACAACTTCCCGATCCCATTGGAACCCATTCGTTGGATGTAGGTACAGTGAACAATACGTGTTGTTGTCTGGAGTGAACGTAAAATCGGCTGGGTTACACGGAGCAATGTTATCCAAATTCGTGTCAAAGTTTCGACTATCGACATGGTTAGACGAAGCCAAGAAATAGCTTTGGCCGACCTCAATGTTCTCAACAATACCATTTGTCCGCTAGATGGTGATTCTTTGGTGCATCGAAGAAGGCACGGCTCCTACTCCGTGGATCCATTCTCGACCCAATAAAAGGTTGTAGTTGGCCTTTGTCTCTACAACTATAAACATGGTTGACCTTGTAATTATCCCTACCGTCAGGTCTACTTGGATTAGCCCCAATGTATTACCAACCTTCCCTTCGTAATTTGATAACACCATGTTGTGAGGTTTGGTGTCAGTATCGAACTTTCCTATCCTCATCAACATGAAGTGTGGCATCAAGTTTACAGTAGCACCGCAATCCACCAGAATTTTGTTAACTGGTAAGTCTTCAATCTTCCCAGTGATGAAGAGAGGCTTCAGATGGCTCTTCATAGCTTCACTGGGCCTTTCGAATAATGCATTTTGCTCTTCGACACACTCATTATTCATTACATAATAACAAACAGGCCTATTGTGGCCATTTCTACATCAATTTTATCCGCCGTATCTTCGACCTCATATACCTGGTCGAACTCCCTCGGTAGAACAGATACCACATTGACCAAAATGTCAAGAGACTTCTCTGACCCTGAATCAAAATTATCAGTGAGCAATTCATCTTCAGCAACCTTTCGATCATGCTCTTCCTTGCCTGCTTGTTCTGGTATAGCGGCAGGTTATTTTTCTACAAGCTTGGGCTTTTTCCCATCGACTGATACGTTGGTGATGGATTCTGCTTTTGCCTCAGCTTCTCTTTGGGCTTTCCTTCGTCTTTGTTCACTCCTCCACTGGGACCTAGACATGGGGTTTTTCCCTTTGTGGTTTTCTAAAACGTAAGCTGGTTTCTTTAAGGCCATTGAAGCGCCTCTTTCTACGTCAAAACTCTGCCACTTCTGGTGGCTCTTTTCCTTATTCTCCTTTGGTTTTACCCACTTGCCATTGGAGAGTTCTGAAAATGGTTTAAAGGTGCGGGCCTTGCCCCTGGAACTCTAGTCTTCGGCTGTTCTTGCTTTGAAGCAGACTTCCTAGGGTCGAAACTCCGCTGGCCATGACGGGCTTTCTCCTCGCTCCTTTGTTTGGCCTTTCGAACTCCCTCGAGATTCTGCACTGCCTTCTTGTCAAATACATCGCTACACCTGGGACACAACATGACTTATGAACTCTTCCTTTGACACTTGTGTATAAAGTCAATAAGATTTCCCTCCTCTTTTAGGAAGGCCAACTTGTTATATTCTTCCTGTCGGCGTTCATCATCAACCTCCATGGGTGTCTCTTGAGAAATCTCCACCATATTTATTTCCATTTTGACATCCTCAGTGATATCAAGCTTACATAATTCCATCTGAAGGCCCTCAGCAGCCTTGTCCATCTGAACGAAATCGTCAGCAGTTTCTTTGGTTACCATCATCCACTGGGAATCCTCAGTGATTCCTTCGTCGGCGTCTTCAATGACCCCTATGTCAACACCATTAGTAATGTTGTTGGTGAAACTTTCGACAGCCCCGCTAGCAAAACTCTTTATAAATTCTTGGTCGAGATCTTCAGTAATCCTGACCATGACCGCTCCATTGTTGAAATCATCAGCGATTTTGACCATGTTGACATCGTTGTTGAGGCCTTCAGCAACCTTGACCATATTAACCTTCATTGGCTCTGCATAGTGAGCATCAGCCACTAGTAAGGGGTCTGAATCGATCTTCATCTGGGTTTTGGACTTCTCACTAAACTTGAGCCTTCCTTCTTGGATTGCATTCTGAACAAGATCCCTGAAAAGAAAACATTGAGAAGTCTTATGGCCCAAGAAATTATGGTATTTACAAAACCCTCTCTTTTTCCTTTTCTCTAAAGGAGGCATTTTAGCACCAGGAGGAACTATCATTTGAGCGTCCTTAACTAATAAATAAAATTTTTTGTCACATTTAGTAACGTCAAAAGTATAAGTTTTCTTGGAGAATTTATCATTCTTTTCTGGTTCGACAAGATTTTTCCCATTCGATGGGGCCAACAGCTTGCAAGAATAAGGTGGGCCTTGTTTCAATTCAGCAAGATCGATCTCGCCTTCGTTGAAACTTACTGGATCGTTATAATATTTTTCATCTTCGTCATTAACTTCGACGTAGGCCACCCTTTTATTCTTATTCGCCCTAGCCTTTTCTTCCTTTAGGCGTTCTAGTTGTCGAACTCTATCAGTCAACTGAGCCATATCTCTTAGATATTTAGTATTCAATTTCTTTCTAATGGAATAATCAAGGCCCCCATCGGCCATTTCGACTAACTCATGTTCCGGCACTTGTGTAAAGCATCTAGCCTTGAGCAGTCGGAATCTGTTCAAGTAGTCATCTATCGGCTCAGTGAATTTTTGTTTTATACTAGCCAACTCCTTCAGACTAATCTTCGTTTGTCCCATATAGAACTGCTCATGATTTTGCATGATTTATTTACTAGGTAACTGTGGAGTTACTTTTCACAAACACATGGTGTTGGTATAAGTCATAGTTGTATGTGCAAATTTTACTTTCCAGTTCATCAGTTTTTGAACATAGTACTTGTTAGAATTCAACCACAACCTATGGAGAATTACGCTCAATCTTGATCTCAAGATTGTTATCAATCACACAATGACAATGAAAAGAAAAAGTTGAGAAAGAAAGGAAATAACGTTGGAGAAGAAGAAGATGAATATTCTGCAGAGTTTCTCTCTGCTTCCAAATTGGAATTTCTTATTCACTTGCAACTACAAACTGTGAATTATGTTATTATCAGTGCATTACAAAATAAGGGTTTCTCCCTATAACTAGATTTAGGTTAGCTTGCACCCCAAGGCAAAGCTCAAAATAGTTAACACTACTAAAATAGGCCTAAGTCGAAATCCTGTGTTGTCGCACCCTAATTTTTGACCCTAAGATCCCTCTTTCTTTTTTTGCATAGCATCTTTAGGTCATCGGTCTTATGTTCATGTTTGTTTTCACTAACCAATTTGTACAGACGTATTTAGGGTGTAGACTTACTTACTCTCATAGTCAAATATTTCAGGGCGCGACCAACTGACCCTAATTTTTGCTCCTGAAGTTTTTACTTCTATATGGGCTCCACTTCCAGAATTTTGTTATTCAGGCTTGGGATTTTCTTGGATCAGTACCTTAAAGACGTCTTGGATGGACTTTCTCGCTCTATCTCTTAGAATCAAGACATCCCGTGCGGTTGCTTGGATACTGGCAAAGATCCGGAGAATAACTCAACACACTTGATACATTCTAATGTACCAATTTCTTTTCCGAGATGATGAAAAGGCATATGAGATGTATGAGACCGGAGAAAAGAGGCTCCATGGTTTCTATGGTTTCATTCTTGAAGATGTGTTTTAAGACGGAAACATTATTGGTTGTAATTTCTCTATTGAGTTAGCATTTGTCTAGGAATAAGAGTATTTCAAATTGAAGCCTAAGCATTGAGTGATTTCATTTGAAACTACTGCTATAGGAAACTCGTGAGCAATTTCAAAAATTGACTTCAATAAAGAGGTACGTCAAACAATAAGATCCTGAGTTACACCAAGTCAAGATTTATGTGAAAGAGAAGACTATATGTGGAATTTATCATCAAACTCAAGATTACATAATGTTGACATGGTTTACAAGGTTCACATGATCCCAAGTACAGTTCTTTAACTACACACCAAAATTACAAAAAGCTCACATCGGATTGTTACATATTTTCACGAGAAAACTACATGAAATGAAAGCCTAATTATATCAAGTAGTTGCGTCCAAAGGCCCTTGGCCTCTTTGACTTCATGCCACGTCCAAGTTTTCCTCAAGCTCTTTATGCTATGATTTACTCACCCAAGTCTTCTCCATTCATTCTCATAAGACTTAGACCACTCATATACTTCCAATCAGACTCCATTGCAAGAAAAACAGTAATATTACATGCAAAAGGTACACTTTACACATAGTACACAAATAAAGAATAACTACACAAGAAAGCATAATCCATTAAGATGCATATTTGCTCATTGAGTGAAGCATGGTGTTGTATATCAAGTTCGGGTGACCGCCCTAAAACCGTCGATTTAAACGACGTACCTAGGCAGCCTGCAGTTTGGACAGTCAACCAAAAACATCAGAACTCGATACCGAGGCAGAGAAATAATGTGTACTTTATGCAATATAGTGTAATAGCGTGACGGTTTTAATTCGCACCTTGCTGGCCAAAAACAGGCTGCTACAGTGGAGAATGCAGGGTCAAGGCACTGCAAACACAGGACACAATAGAGGGAAATAAATTCAGACACAAGCATGAACCATGATATAAAAAAAGGACTCATACAATCTACATTTCCTTATTCAAGGTCATTTTAAACTCATGAGAAGCAATTTATTATCGTATGTTGCAAAAAGATACCTCCCAACATTATCACGGGCTTACAAAAAGAAAAACCTATGAATTAACTCTTTCAATATCAGAAACCCGTCATCCCTAATGCTTTGAAGCCTCCTTCATCACATTCCCATAGGCATTAAGAAACCAACGGCTGTTGATATACCTATTGCACCTGTGAGGATATTTCAGAGTAATGATTCAGTGGCATTTCGGCCGACGGATTCGTTCGTAACATTTGGCAACCGAAATAAGGTGCAAGTGACATGAATGACTTTTTTGGTTTCCATACCTGACTTTGTTCCGGAGAAATGACCTACAGCTGGTCAATGCCTGCTACATCCATGGAAGAATGCAGATCTGCGTACTTTGGAACCATCAGTGCCCTCTTCTAACCATAACTCTATTGCTGAAACCGCTACTTCAGACCAGACGAATGCTCCATGAGCTTTTATCATCAATGCCATGTGCCTTGTTTATCATGTCAAAGATGACGATAAGTTTTTGTTCCAAGACGTAAATTCAAACCTGAATTAAAAAAAAACCATCATCAAACACAATAAAAAAACATCTTCAAAAGAAGGTGATTTCTTTCCCTATATAATCCAAACACAATTCAGACACAGTTCAGAAACTTTCCAAAACAACAAAAGACGTGTTCCTACAAGTTGTGATTAGCTTCCCAACACAATATCTAAACATGCTCCAACTAAAATGGCAAGTTTCATCATGGTAGTTACACAAGATCAGACATGCCCGAATCGAAAAGGAAATAACATCATCAGCATAAATCATGTGTACAAGACAAAAATCACAATCATAACAACTATGTTTCTTTCCAAGACAGTCTTCAACTGCATTCAATATGGGATTAATTGTAATACGCCTATATAAGAAGAGAAGGATATGATTGAAAGGGGGGCATAACAACCAAAACCAAAACATCAAATACACCCAGCCAATTTCGTGTCAGTAAATCATTCGAAAACCAAAAAAATCTTTCACAATCCAAAACCCTCAAATAGTCACAATTCACCAATCCTTACAAACACCACCAAGAACCAATTCAGAAAACTATACACATCAAATCCCCAACATACCAAACCAATCACCATCGACTCAATAAACCAAAGCACGGCAATACGTAAATCGGGAGAAGGCTCGGAATTTCAAACTCTTCATCGCCCACAATATCAATTTCACCAGACGCTTCGAACCAAGAAAGAGGAAGCAGAGAACTTCACAACACGCGCACACCAAGGACAACAACACAAAGCACAAAAAGGGGAAGGATTCGGAAAGAGAAATTGAAAACTTATCTGTGAGAAAAATCCTGAAGATCGAGTTGCACCGCATCGCTTCGCTTCCATCTCCTCCATTTTTTTTACCGCTTTTCTTCCTTTATCATTGTAATTTGTAATCAAACTCATAGTGAAATTGGGGTATTGGGATTGCTGGGGGTTAAGATTTTTATTTGCTTGATAGTGATCGTGAGAGAACGACGAGAGAGCATTAGCTATGCCGGCGGCTAGGGTTCAAACCCTAGTTTTAATTTCAGAGAGAGAAAGATAGCGAGAGAGACGAGAGAGAGTCTGAAGGAGAGGGCATTTCTTTTCCTTTTCTTTTTGTTTTGTTTTACGTATAATCATGTACACACGCACACACACCACATCTCGTACACCATTCTTTTTATCCGTTAAATCATGCCCTGCTTGCATCATAAGGTTGAGATTTGAGGGTCCACGGTGGACCCTCTCTCCCTTGCAGCACCTAATCCCTCTGTTTTATATAATAAATATGTTTTTATTAATTTAACCCCTTATTAAAATTTCATCTTTTTCTTAAATAATAAGAACTTGTTTTTAACATAACCAATCCATAACCAATCCTAAAAAATAAAAAGTGTGTAGAACTTTTTTAACCTTTGAAAAATATAGCTTCTTTTTTTATATTTAAGATATCACCCTTTTATAACTAAAAATTAATTATAAACTTTTAGTAAAACCTTTTTTAAATAAAATAATAATAATAATGAAAACTTTTATTAAAATACAAAAAATTAAAATCTTTTTTTTTTATGAGAAACTCTTAATAACTTTTTCTTTTTTATAACCCTAAGCTAAAAATAAGAACTTTTTAATAATATTAAAACTTTATTATTAAAAACCTTTTAATAAGTAAACCCTTTTTATTTATAAACTTTATAACTTTAAAACTAAAATAATAAAACTTTAAATAACTAAAATTTTTTATTATTAATAAGAAAACTCTAACTTTTAATTAAATTAATCTTTAATATAAATTCTGAAATAAAAATAATAAACCTTTTATTAGTTCAAAACTCTTTTTCCTAATAAGTCGTTCCCCGCGCTTGGTTTCATTTGTATCGATTAGGCTAGAACTTGATTGATATTATGCCTTGCTTTTGCTTTTGTGTGTTTATCATTGTATGTGGTGAATGTATGTTTTTCGTTCTAAACCTTTTCAAAACATTAAAAATATCGATCCAACGTCGAGCCATTTTCCACCCTTATAAGTCGATTGCTTTTAAAGCATCGCAATCAACCTTTTGGTCACTAGACACAAGACTAGCACCACTTTGCTAGCACACACATTAATTAATCAATTGCATTAATACCCAAGGGAAAATCCCATGCATGATAATTAAATTATTGTGCATGGTGCATATGCATTTCATTCTTCCCTATAAGCTTTTACACCCTTTAAGATAAGTTATATTAGACAACTTTAGGATAGACTTCCTAAGTTAGTCCCCCTTAAAATCAAGCATCTTTAGCTCACCTAATTCTCCACACAAGAGAATTAGATGTGAATCATCTCAAAGAAGGGATATACAATCCCATACCCCACAAAATACAAACATTTCGAAAACTGTGGTGGTTTCTTGAGATGATGACTTATCTTTTCTCCTAAACCTTTAAACAACTTTAGAATCCTTTAGAGAGGAATTTCATGTGCTCTGATTCCTTCCCGACAGGATATGTAGGCACAAGATGCGATATCTTGTCGAGCACACTTAGGAATATAATTCTAGGTCACCTACCCTTAAACCCTTAGCAAAACAAAAAAACAAAAAACATAATAAAACAAGAGGTTCCTGTAGAGTACTACAGATATCTAGGATGCTAACACCTTCCCTAGGTATAACCAACCCCTGAACTTTAGAATCTTAGTTTGCATTTGTATTGTATTGTGGGTAATTCGATCTTTCTCCCTTCCCTTGGATAAATCAAAGACGGTGGTGAAATAAAAGAAATGTGATTCAAGTTAATATAATAGTTTGGTATCCAATTCTCACCGTGACAGAAATGGCGACTTCACTGGGGAAGAGCTCATAAGAGGGTTCCCCCAACTTGTTTAATTATGTTATTTGTTATATATTTATATCTGTTATGCTTGCTTGGGCTGTCACTTTGTGTTGTGAGGAGTCCTATACCCGGACTTGAGTGCATATGATAGGAGATGATATGTTCAAGGATACTTTGACGGAGTCGATTCCTAAAAAGTTGAGTTGAGAAAATCATCGTTCAGTTTAGGTTCTTTTGAAATTAGTGTTGTTTGAACGAGTCCATTCGTGAAAACGATATTAATTTCGATCAAGAATCCGTGAGACTGAGGACCGTAGTACCTATAACCCAACTTGGCCTATTAGGATGTAGTGCGAGGACTATGAGGGAGTCTATTCCTGAATTAGTTGCTACGCGATACTACACTCAGACGAGATTCTCTTGAGAATATTATTGACTACCAAGTGATTTGGAAAATCGATAATACCCGAAAGATGGATTGTAGACTCTGGGAACTTTGTAGAACCCATTTGGCAGGTACATTTGAAACCAAAGTACACACCTATTGGGATGGGTAGACCTTGGCTCCATGCTGTGACCTTTCAAACCTAGGGCTCTTTGTCTGTTTGATTGCTTGTGTGTGCTTTGTGTTTTGTCCTTTGTGTGTTTGCATATATGCATTCATGAGCATCATTTCATAAAGATTCATGGAACTTAGCTTTGTTTGTAAACATCATAGGGATGTCATGGACTCTGAAAAATAATAAATAAATAAATAAATAAAATAAAATAAATGTTGAAGTACACTTACAAGAGTCATAACCCGGACGATCTAAGGAGATTAAAGATTTTGTTGATAGATAAAGAAGGGTTCAAGACCAAATATGGGAAGCTGCTACCTCTGTCGAAAGGGAAGCTTGATAAGGGATTTATATCTACTCAGTTTTATGACCTTGTTTTCACACTTCCTGATTACCAGTGGTGCCGACTCTTAAAGAGTATTCTCAGCTGATGGAGTTACTTATTCAAGACAATCCTCAGTTAATATCTTGGGAGCTCAATCGGAAGAAGAAGTCAAATGACTCAAGACAAAACCGTTGGAAGAGTCTCCTTAGATCCATAATTACTAGCTTTTATTTAGCTTTATGACATGATTCTTGTGAGGTGTACAGACGCGTTTGTAATCAATTTTGTAATAAATCAACCTTTTAGTATTCTGATACTAATTGTTGTAACCGTTTTTTAGTAAAAATGAGTCTTTTGATATTCCATGATGATTATAAATAGTTGAGTTCCATGAATCTTATTGCATCATTTGCATTTACATTTGCATTCCTTTGCATTCCAAGTTCTCATTTGTGTTTCTCTTATTAGTTAAGCTGAATCATCGATATGATACTCGGGCCGATCAAAGGAAGAAGATGGACAATATTGAGCGAGAAAACCGTGAACTCCGCAAGGAAGTGACTGCTTTGAGGGCTAGTGTGGAAAGGCTCTCTACTTTGGTTGAAACTCTGATTGCTGCTCGAAGTCAACCTTCTCCTCATATTTCTCAGACTTCATTTTAGGAGACTGAGACTTCTGAAATCACGTCAGCGCCCATTTCCACGGCTCTCGTTAACATTCCTAACAACTCTAAGGATCTTAGAGAGGGTTTGCTCAAGAAGAAGGAACAAATTGCTGACGCCATTCCGCGAGAAAAGTATAAAGGATCTCGTAGCGAAAGTAAACAACACGTGGATCAGTTTGACCCGATCCCAATGGCCTATTCTGAGTTATATCCTGCTTTAGTACAGAAGAATCTGATGCAAACGAAGAAACCGTCGGCCATCCCAAAGAAGCTCCCATGGTGGTTTAAGTCTGATTGTTTTTGTCTATTTCATCAAGGGGCACCTGGTCATGACATTGAACAATGTTATGCTTTGAAAGCTAAAGTACAGAAGTTAGTGCAAAGTGGCATTTTGTCTTTTGAGGATTCTGGACCCAACATCTCAACTAACCTGTTGCCCAAATATGAAAGCCCTGTGGAAGAATGCCTTGAAGAATACCATATTTCTGACGTGAATTCTATAAGAGGATCTTTGGTGGATATGCATGTCAATCTCTGTAGGCTTACCCACTACGAGCATAACCATGCTTCTTGCAAAACTTGCTCGAGGAATCCCCGCGGATGTTCCGTCGTGAAGAGGGATCTCCAAGATATGCTGGATCAGGAACTTCTTCATATCCCTAGAGAAAGGATGAATGTCGTAGTCCTGCGCTTTAATATGCCAAAACCAGTGGTGATTACTGTTGAATGAGGTACAAAGGCTAATGCGACAAGCTAAGACAACAACAATCTCCTCAAAGCTTAAGTTAATTTACTGCTTTTCACGTGTAACGCTCCTTGTTTGTTAATGCATTTGTTATCTGCATGTAAGAACTTGTTATTTTGAATAAGTAATGCAATAAATAGTGTTTTTCTTGAAGAAATCCATTTGTTTCACTCATTTTAAATGTTCTTTCTATTTTACAATGCCAATACTACCCCAATCTCTTACCATGGCAGAGAATTGGAAGGAGGATGACGAAATCACAAATGCAAGATCTCCTGTTGTATGCTTTTGAATAAAACTCTGCTAGTGATGTAAGGCATTGTTTCAAATCCCCAAACACCGGAGATATAAGGGAGATATACCCTCGTCAACCCTTTTGAGCCTTAGAATAGTAGTTTTCTTCTCTAAGAAAATTCAAAGAACCTTCATTTGTACCTGGGGCAGGGTAATTTTCAGTAAAAAAAAAGGAGTAAAATATTACGAAGATTGGGTGGGCACAAACAAACTTTGAGCCCTATATCCTTTGTTTCTTAAACCGTGAACCAAGCCACGATACAACCCTGAAAGACCTAATTGAAGCAGGGTTTATTTCAAAGGCATGCTCATTGGGATATTGTTTCCTGACTCTTATGAGCTATGCTCAAATTAGTGTTGGCATTATAAAATCGGTAGTTCAACCACCAAAATATTTAAATAAAAAACTTCAAGACAAACATATGTTGCATTAGCAGTTTCAGAATTAACATTTTTCTGCCTGCTAACATTGCTTGACATCATAGAAGCTAGCATACGAGCATCAACGATGAACTTAATCCTTTGAGACCTGTGACTCTGATGAGTAAATGGCAGATCATTTCAAAAGGATGACCGCATCTAGGGTCAAGTTGTTTCCCAGTTGTTCTTTCACGGTCTGACCCAAGGGGTAAGTTTGAAGACTCGGTTTTACAGAACACCTTCAATCTGGGGCAGTTACGTCGAGATTTGATAAATCTCTCCAAGTCTAAAAAACGAGTTTGAGGACTCTATTATGCAAGATCACCATCAATCTAGGCTAGTTACGTCGAGATTTGGCAAATTTCTCCAAGAGTTTGAAGACTTTGGAACAGTTGGATGCCAAGTTTTCTGTAAAACCCTCTTGGGATGACTTCTTCTCATAAACCATGTGGCCTGGGGCATTTGAGGTTCGAAGACTTTCGATCCATTCACAACAACAATTGTTCAAAATGGCGACTACCATACAATATCAATGCAGAATTACGTCAGTCTCACGACATTATCCACTCATACCTCAAAGAGTTTTTTGTCTCGAGTAATGTGACGACTCCCCAGTAAGTTTCTACTTCAAGTAGTCACGACCATTCTCCGGTGAATCTCTACTTTGAGAAGTGATGGCACTGTTTGACGCATGATTTCTCCATTCGGCAGCCCAGGAATCCTAGGCGATTTTCTTACAATTTCAACCTTCCCCAGCGAAGTGAGTGTTTATTTCGCTCCTCAGTGGATTTTCTCACTATCTCAATCTTCTCCAACAAAGGTGGATGTTTATTTCATCCTCTCAAAGTTTTATAGCTGATATTTTCAACTATTATTGATTCAAGCTTCCCCGAGGAAGTGGATATTTATTTTATCCAGTTACAACGCTCATTCAGATTACTTCAGCTCGCAGTGGATATTTATTTTATCCCCCATGAAGTCTTTTCGATCATTGAGTTTGACTCGTTCCCAGTGAATCTTTCTCATCCCCAACAGAATCACAAGGTTCATCCTGACAATCCTAAATGAAGTCATGATGTTCATCCCCAAGTGGAGTGCTATATTTTCCCCAGAGATTTGAAGCTTTGAAGCGGGAATTGTTTTGTATATGGCTCTCCTCTCATCCCCAATGATGCTTCTTATATTACGAAGACCGACCGAGTATCCGTATTGAGATGCTTATTTTCATCTCCAGTTTGCTTCTTGTTGTTGTTTTGTCAGCATAAGCATAAGCATAGCATGGCATTCTTTCATGTAGATTCATGGCATGTGCGCTTTTTTTTTTGCATCTTGCATTTCTTTGTGTTTGTTTGTTCTTTCACTTTGGTTGCGCTTATCCCTAAGTGACTGGGTTTCGTCTGCTCCCTCCAAGTAGAATCGTCAGCCCTAGGCAGAAAGAACACGTCCTTTCTAAACTCCCCACTGAGTTCAATCCTCGTGGAAGATGGTTGTTTCAGTTTTCTATTCCATTTTCGGATAAAGATAAACCCGTTGAGTTCATTCCTCAATGGATGGAGTCTTGTTTGACCGTTTCTTTCCAGTTATTTCCTGGATTGAACTTTGGTCCCTGACAATCACAAATTTCGGATACTTCTGGACTTTTGAACCCAGATCGAGCGTGCATTTATTTTGCACTTTGTCTCCCCAAGAAGAGTTTATTTGAAGATCTCTATGGAAGACATAAATTATTTCTCCGACGGTTATTACAACATTTTCTTAGAGACAACAAGTGGTGGCCTCTTTATTTGAGCAACTTGTTTTGTTCTCAAGTTTTTATTGGGACGACAAATGGTAGTCTCCTCAAGGCAGTTTGTCTATCCCCAGCAGATAATTCTTTTTTCTTCACTGACTACCCAGTAAATTGGTAGCAGGCAATATTTTCTCTAAGGACTACCCAGTAAACCGGTAGCATACGATCTTTTCTTCGCTGACTACCTAGTAAATCGGTAGTAGGTAATATTCTACCCAGTAAATTGGTAGCAGATGATATTTTCCTACCCAGTAAATCGGTAGCAAATAATATTTTCCTACCCAGTAAATCGGTAGCAGATGATATTTTCTTTGTGGACTACCCAGTAAATCGGTAGCAGGTAACATTTTACTACCCAGTAAATCGGTAGCAGGTAATCTTCCTACCCAGTAAATCGGTAGCAAATAACATTTTCCTACCCAGTAAATCGGTTGCAAATAACATTTTCCTACCCAGTAAATCGGTAGCAAGTAATATTTCTCTACCCAGTAAATCGGTAGCAAGTAGAATTTTCTTTGCCGACTACCCAGTAAATCGGTAGCAGATGATCTTTCCTTTGTGGACTACTTAGTAAACCGGTAGTGGATATTCTATCCCCAAAGAAGGAACTGAGACCAGTCCGTGGCTTATGACCCGAGACAAGGGGAGGTTTATTTTTACCCTTTTCAAGTGAAATGCTTGATTAAAGAAGAAACTAAGACCAGTCCGTGGCATATGACCCGAGACGAGGGGAAGTTTATTTTTACCCTTTTCAAGTGAAATGCTTGATTAAAGAAGAAACTAAGACCAGTCTGTAGCTTATGACCCGAGACGAGGGGAAGTTTATTTTTACCCTTTTCAAGTGAAATGCTTGATTAAAGAAGAAACTGAGACCAGTCCGTGGCTTATGACCCGAGACAAGGGGAGGTTTATTTTTACCCTTTTCAAGTGAAATGCTTGATTAAAGAAGAAACTGAGACCAGTTCGTGGCTTATGACCCGAGACGAGGGGAAATTTATTTTTACCCTTTTCAAGTAGAATTTGGCTCGAGGCAGACAACCTCGTAGCATTTTATTTCAAGACGTTGCAACATCCAGTTAAATAAGAAGTTGAACCATGCTGGGAAACATGTTTGTTTATCATATTTGCGATATACACTATTGTTTTCATTGGAGGACACCCTACTGCTCAAGACACTTTTTGATTGTCAGTTGGTAGTCTCTTTCCCCGTGGAGTCTTGTCTTGCTGAGTCGTCCTCGTCGGGTCTTTCTTTCTTTATGTTTCAACCTCGGTTATCCCCTGTGACATTATTCCTCACAAGATCTTTGTCTTGCATTTCATATCCTTTTCACACAGTATCATGTGCATCTTGTGGCATCTTAGGGCCAAATATTATGCATGTTTATATTTAAGTCTCTCCTATCAAGTCGAGACGAAGATTTCGATCTCCATATCTCCGGATAGAAGAAAATCAAATAGGGGCATCTGTCGCACCCTAATTTTTGACCCTAAGATCCCTCTTTCTTTTTTTGCATAGCATCTTTAGGCCATCGGTCTTATGTTCGTGTTTGTTATCACTAACCAGTTTGTGCAGACGTATTAGGGTGTAGACATTACTTACTCTCATAGTCAAGTATTTCAGGGCGCGACCAACTGACCCTAATTTTTCTTGGATCAGTACCTTAAAGACGTCTTGGATGGACTTTCTCGCTTTATCTCTTAGAATCAAGACATCCCGTGCGGTTGCTTAGATACTGGCAAAGATCCGGAGAATAACTCAACACACTTGATACATTCCAATGTACCAATTTTTTTTCCGAGATGATGAAAAGGCATATGAGATGTATGAGACCGGAGAAAAGAGGCTCCATGGTTTCTATGGTTTCATTCTTGAAGACGTGTTTTAAGACGGAAACATTATTGGTTGTAATTTCTCTATTGAGTTAGCATTTGTCTAGGAATAAGAGTATTTCAAATTGAAGCCTAAGCATTGAGTGATTTCATTTGAAACTACTGCTATAGGAAACTCGTGAGCAATTTCAAAAATTGACTTCAATAAAGAGGTACGTCAACCAATAAGATCCTGAGTTACACCAAGTCAAGATTTATGTGAAAGAGAAGACTATATGTGGAATTTATCACCAAACTCAAGATTACATAATGTTAACATGGTTTACAAGGTTCACATGATCCCAAGTCCAGTTCTTTAACTACACACCAAAAATAGCGAGACAGTTTTAATCCGCACCTTGCTGGCCAGAAACAGGCTGCAACGGCGGAGAATGCAGGGTCAAGGCACTGCAAACACAGGACACAATAGAGGGAAATAAATTCAGACACAAGTATGAACCATGATATAAAAAAAGGACTCATAAAATCTACATTTCCTTATTCAAGGTCATTTCAAAACTCGTGAGAAGCAATTTGTTATCGTATGTTGCAAAAAGATACCTCCCAACATTATCACGGGCTTACGAAAAGAAAAACCTATGAATTAACTCTTTCAATATCAGAAACCCGTCATCTCTGATGCTTTGAAGCCTCCTTCATCACATTCCCATAGGCATGAAGAAACCACCGGCTGTTGATATACCTATTGCACCTGTGAGGATATTTCAGAGTAATGATTCAATGGCATTTCGGCCGACAGATTCATTCGTAACATTTGGCAACCGAAACAAGGTGCAAGTGACATGAATGACTTTTTTGGTTTCCATACCTGACTTTGTTCCGGAGAAACGACCTACAGCTGGTCAATGCCTGCTACATCCATTGATGAATGCAGATCCGCGTACTTTGGAACCATCAATGCCCTCTTCTAACCACAACTCTATTGCTGAAACTGCTACTTCAGACCAGAATAATGCTCCATGAGCTTTTATCATCAATGCCATGTGCCTTGTTTATCATGTCAAAGATGACGATAAATTTTTGTTCCAAGACGTAAATTCAAACCTGCATTAAAAAAAACCATCATCAAACACAATCAAAAAACATCTTCAAAACAAGTAGATTTCTTTCCCTATATAATCCAAACACAATTCAGACACAGTTCAGAAACTTTCCAAAACAACAGAAGACGTGTTCCTACAAGTTGTGATTAGCTTCCCAAAACAATATCCAAACATGCTCCAACTAAAATGGTAAGTTTCATCATGGTAGTTACACAAGATCAGACATGTCCGAATCGAAAAGGAAATAACATCATCAGCATAAATCATGTGTACAAGACAAAAATCACAATCATAACAACTATGTTTCTTTCCAAGACAGTCTTCAACAGCATTCAATCTGGGATTAATTGTAATATGCCTATATAAAAAGAGAAGGATACGATTGAAAGGGGGGGCATAACAACCAAAACCAAAACATCAAATACACCCAGCCAATTTCGTGTCGGTAAATCATTCAAAAACCAAAAAAATCTTTCACAATCCAAAACCCTCTAATAGTCACAATTCACCAATCCTTATAAACACCACCAAGAACCAATTCAGAAAACTATACACATCAAATCCCCAACATACCAAACCAATCACCATCGACTCAATAAACCAAAGCACGACAATACGTAAATCGGGAGAAGGCTCAGAATTTCAAACTCTTCATCGCCCACAATATCAATTTCACCAGACGCTTGGAACCGATAAAGAGGAAGCAGAGAACTTCACAACACGCCCACACCAGGGACAACAACACAAAGAACAAAAAGGGGAAGGCTTCGGAAAGAGAAATTGAAAACTTATCTGTGAGAAAAATCCTAAAGATCCAGTCGCACCGCATCGCCTAGCTTCCATCTCCTCCATTTTGTTTACCGCTTTTCTTCCTTTATCATTGTAATTTGTAATCAAGCTCATAGTGAAATTGGGGTATTGGGATTGCTGGGGGTTAGGGTTTTTATTTGCTTGATAGTGATCGTGAGAGAACGACGAGAGAGCGTTAGCTATGCCGGCGGCTAGGGTTCAAACCCTAGTTTTATTTTCAAGGAGAGAAAGATAGTGAGAGAGACGAGAGAGAGTCTGAAGAATAACTACACAATTGAGGAATAACTACACAAGAAAGCATAATCCATTAAGATGCGTGTTTGCTTATTGAGTGAAGCAGGGTGTTGTATATCAAGTTCGGGTGACCGCCCTAAAACCGTTGATATAGCGACGTATAGAGGCAGCCTGCAGCCTGCAGTTTGGACAGTCAACCAAAAACATCAGAACACGATACCGAGGCAGAGAAATAATGTGTTCTTTATACAATATAGTGTAATAGCGAGACAGTTTTAATTCGCACCTTGCTGGCCAGAAACAGGCTGCTACAGCGGAGAATGCAGGGTCAAGGCACTGCAAACACAGGACACAATAGAGGGAAATAAATTCAGACACAAGCATGGACCATGATATAAAAAAAGGACTCATACAATCTACATTTCCTTATTCAAGGTCCTTTTAAACTCGTGAGAAGCAATTTGTTATCGTATGTGGCAAAAAGATACCTCCCAACATTATCACGGGCTTACGAAAAGAAAAACCTATGAATTAACTCTTTCAATATCAGAAATGCTTTGAAGCCTCCTTCATCACATTCCCATAGGCATGAAGAAACCACTGGCTGTTGATATACCTATTGCACCTGTGAGGATATTCCAGAGTAATGATTCAGCGGCATTTCGGCCGACGGATTCGTTCGTAACATTTGGCAACCGAAACAAGGTGTAAGTGACATGAATGACTTTTTTGGTTTCCATACCTGACTTTGTTCTGGAGAAACGACATACAGCTGGTCAATGCCTGCTACATCCATGGAAGAATGCAGATCCGCGTACTTTGGAACCATCAGTGCCCTCTTCTAACCACAACTCTATTGCTGAAACTGCTACTTCAGACCAGAAGAATGCTCCATGAGCTTTTATCATCAATGCCACGTGCCTTATTTATCATGTCAAAGATGACGATAAATTTTTGTTCCAAGACGTAAATTCAAACCTGCATTAAAAAAAAACAATCATCAAACACAATCAAAAAACATCTTCAAAACAAGTTGATTTCTTTCCCTATATAATCCAAACACAATTCAGACACAGTTCAGAAACTTTCCAAAACAATAGAAGACGTGTTCCTACAAGTTGTGATTAGCTTCCCAAAACAATATCCAAACATGCTCCAACTAAAATGGCAAGTTTCATCATGGTAGTTACACAAGATCAGACATGTTCGAATCGAAAAGGAAATAACATCATCAGCATAAATCATGTGTACAAGACAAAAATCACAATAATAACAACTATGTTTCTTTCCAAGACAGTCTTCAACTGCATTTAATCTGGGATTAATTGTAATACGCCTATATAAGAAGAGAAGGATACGATTGAAAGGGGGGCATAACAACCAAAACCAAAACATCAAATACACCCAGCCAATTTCGTGTCAGTAAATCATTCAAAAACCAAAAAAATCTTTCACAATCCAAAACCCTCAAATAGTCACAATTCACCAATCCTTACAAACACCACCAAGAACCAATTCAGAAAACTATACACATCAAATCCCCAACATACCAAACCAATCACCATCGACTCAATAAACCAAAGCACGACAATACGTAAATCGGGAGAAGGCTCAGAATTTCAAACTCTTCATCACCCACAATATCAATTTCACAAGACGCTTCGAACCGAGAAAGAGGAAGCAAAGAACTTCACAACACGCGCACACCAGGGACAACAACACAAAGCACAAAAAGGGGAAGGATTCGGAAAGAGAAATTGAAAACTTATCTGTGAGAAAAATCCTGAAGATCGAGTTGCACCGCATCGCTTCGCTTCCATCTCGTCCATTTTTTTTACCGCTTTTCTTCCTTTATCATTGTAATTTGTAATCAAACTCATAGTGAAATTGGGGTATTAGGATTGCTGGGGGTTAAGGATTTTATTTGCTTGATAGTGATCGTGAGAGAATTACGAGAGAGCGTTAGCTATGCCGACGGCTAAGGTTCAAACCCTAGTTTTATTTTCAGAGAGAGAAAGATAGCGAGAGAGACGAGAGAGAGTTTGAAGGAGAGGGCGTTTCTTTTCCTTTTCTTTTTGTTTTGTTTTACGAATAATCATGTACACACGCACACACGCCACATCTCGTACACCCTTTGTTTTATCCGTTAGATCATGCCCTGCTTGCATCATAAGGTTGAGATTTGAGGGTCCACGGTGGACCCTCTCTCCCATGCAGCACCTAATCCCTCAGTTTTATATAATAAATCTGTTTTTATTAATTTAACCCCTTATTAAAATTTCATCTTTTTCTTAAATAATAAGAACTTGTTTTTAACATAACCAATCCTAAAAAATAATAAGTGTGTAGAACTTTTTTAACCTATGAAAAATATAACTTCTTTTTTTTTATATTTAAGATATCACCCTTTTACAATTAAAAATTAATTATAAACTTTTAGTAAAACCTTTTAAAAAATAATAATAATAATAATGAAAACTTTTATTAAAATACAAAAAATTAAAATCCTTTTTTTTATGAGAAACTCTTAATAACTTTTTCTTTTTTATAACTCTAAGCTAAAAATAAGAATTTTTTAATAATATTAAAACCTTATTATTAAAAACCTTTTAATAAGTAAACCCTTTTTATTTATAAACTTTATAACTTTAAAACTAAAATAATAAAACTTTAAATAACTAAACTTTTTTATTATTAATAAGAAAACTCTAACTTTTAATTAAATTAATCTTTAATATAAATTCTGAAATAAAAATAATAAACCTTTTATTAGTTCAAAACTCTTTTTCCTAATAAGTCGTTCCCCGCGCTTGGTTGCATTTGTATGGATTAGGCTAGAACTTAATTGATACTATGCCTTGCTTTTGCTTTTGTGTGTTTATCATTGTATGTGGTGAATGTATATTTTTCATTCTAAACCTTTTCAAAACATTAAAAATCTCGATCCAACGTCGAGCCATTTTCCACCCTTGTAAGTCGATTGCTTTTAAAGCATCGCAATCAACCTTTTGGTCACTAGACACAAGACTAGCATCACTTTGCTAGCACACACATTAATTAATCGATTGCATTAATACCCAAGGGAAAATCCCATGCATGATAATTAAATTATTGTGCATGGTGCATATGTATTTCATACTTCCCTATAAGCTTTTACACCCTTTAAGATAAGTTATATTAGACAACTTTAGGATAGACTTCCTAAGTTAGCCCCCCTTAAAATCAAGCATCTTTAACTCACCTAATTCTCCACACAAGAGAATTATATGTGAATCATCTCAAAGAAGGGACATACAATCCCATACCCCACAAAATACAAACATTTCAAAAACTGTGGTGGTTTCTTGAGATGATGACTCATCTTTTCTCCTAAACCTTTAAACAACTTTAGAATCATTTAGAGAGGAACTTCATGTGCTCTGATTCCTTCCCGATAGGATATGTAGGCACAAGATGTGATATTTTGTCGAGCACACTTAGGAATATAATTCTAGGTCACCTACCCTTAAACCCTTAGCAAAACAAAAAAACAAATAACATAATAAAACAAGAGGTTCATGTAGAGTACTACAGATATCTAGGATGCTAATACCTTCCCTAGGTATAACCAACCCCCAAACTTTAGAATCTTAGTTTGCATTTGCATTGCTTTGTGGGTAATTCGATCTTTCTCCCTTCCCTTGGATAAATCAAAGACGGTGGTGAAATAAAAGAAATGTGATTCAAGTTAATATAATAGCTTGGTATCCAATTCTCACCGCGACATGTGTGAAGCAACCTAAGGGGTAAACATGAAGCTAAAGATGGGAAAGAATACAATAAGATATAATGCATATGCATATGACAATAAGTCAACCAATAATCCCTTCCCTTGGATTTGGTCACAAGTGTAAGCAACATATGAAATCCACAGACACATGGAAAAATATCATGTAATCATCAAGTATCAATGAATGATCAGTAATGAACCAAAGATCAAGAAGAAACATCATCATAATTTAGATTCATCAAGGAAAAGCATCAAGAATTAATCAAGGAAAATCATCAAGAATTAATCAAGGAAAAGCATCAAGACTAAAATAGAATCAAGCGAAGAGGAAATTATTAATCAAGTTAAATATAAATATTTAATAAGATTAATCAATTATTTAATTAATCAACATTAATTAAAAATATTTAAAATAATTAACAATTATAACATATTTTTGACATTTTTCAATATTATACAAATTAAAAATGGAAATTATTAAAACAAATAATTAGAAATATAAATGGGTTTTTTTAATAATAAACAAAAACATAAAGAACAATCCTTAAAAAACAAAACAAACTTTTTTAAGAAAACAAGAGGTGAATGTTGAACTGTTGGTGTGTGAGTAGAAATTAGATCCATTGGCTCAAAATCCCAAGTCCATTCATGAGGCAGGTGCACGAGTTCACATGGAGTGTGTAAAATAGAAATTTAATGGTTTTGAGCCAACATGTTAATGCCAAACTTAAATGACAAAAAAAAAGAGAAAAGGTTGGACCTCTCAAAATGGAACACACAGTTTCCAAGCCAACTCAAAGTTTTAAGGAGCAAAAGAATATAACATGTTCTTGCACGAAAAACTCCCTTTTCCTACTTCATCCAACACGATTAATCAAGTAACGAATATTACTCGTCACTCTCGCAAGATCCGTAACCCTCTTCTTCATATCCGACATCACATTCCCATCAAGACAAGTATGACCATCAGTAAGAGCAGCACTCACTAATATGATTTACATCATTTCATATAATTACATCACTCAAACACAATGAAATCAGCATAGAAACAATGAAACCGAATCGAAATCTAATACATATTCAAAACAATGCACACACAGCAAATAACATAATGCAAAGGCAAACACAATTCAAATCGTTACGGAAATGTCGTCGATGTGGCTGCTTTTATGCTTGCGTTACAGATGATTTTGTGGAGGTTTGACAAAGGGTGTTGTGTAACACCCTAAGCCCCCGCGACAATTTATAATTAAATATCAGAGTAAATTAAAACATACAATCAGATAGGATATGTTGCGGTGAGAATCGGATATCAAGCTATTAATTAACTTGAATCACACATCTTTGAAATTCACCACCGAGCTTTGATTTATCCAAAGTAAAGGGTAAAGAACGAAAACCCTAAAAAGAGAATCTAGGTTCGGGGGTTGGTTATACTAAGGGAAGGTATTAGCACTCTAAGTATCTGTAGTACTCTACAGGAACCTCTTGTTAGTATTTGTGTTATGCTAAAGTTTGCTTGCTAAGGGAAATGTGCTAAGGTAAAGGCCTAAGGGTATATACACTAAGTATGCTCGCCAAGACATCGCATCTCGTGCCTACGTATCCTGACGGGAATGGAATCAGAGCAATCGTAGTTCCCCTCACTATGGGGTAAAGAACTTTTGACTATGGTCAAGGTTCCAAGGGAAATTAGGGTCTGACAGCAAGACACCTACGTGGAATGCGGCGATTCCAAACCTAAGGCCAGGTAAAACGGGGAAGAAATGCCCACGGGAAAGTAGGGTCTGACAGCAAGACACCTAAATAGAGCACGACGGCTCTAATCCTAAGGCTAGGATAAAGGTAAAGGAAGTGTCCATGGCGGAACACCTAAATAGAGCACGGCGGCTCTAATCCTAAGGCTAGGATAAAGGTAAAGGAAGTGTCCACGGCGGAACACCTAAATAGAGCACGGCGACTCTAATCCTAAGGATAGGATGAAAAACGGAATGCAAGTCTCAATCGCGCGGCGGCGTGAGATAAGGGAATGAGGGACAAGGCTATCCTAAATGATATGGCCGTCAACTATAGGGTCCTTTCCTTTGGAATGAAGCAAAAGTGACAAAGAGGAACAAAGGGGAAAACCTCGAGTGTCAAGAGTAAAATAAATAGCAATATAAATGCAATAAGAATTGAATTCAAAATGAACAACAGGAATTAGGGACTAATCACAGTTAAGAGTAAAAAGAATATCAGGAATTGATTAAAGCAAAAATTTCAAGATTAACTTAGAAATAAATAAAGTCTAAACAAACCAAAGTCTAAAAGGATTAATGTCTAAAAGCTAATTAAATTAGTTCTAAAATTAATTAACTAAAACTAAATAAAATAATCTAATTCCAAAACTAATTAACTAAACTATAAAAATTAACTAATTAATAATTAAAACTAATTCTAAACTAATTCTAAAATCTAACTAAATAACAAATTAAAAAAAGTTAACTAAATTCTAAGACTATAACTAGAATCTAATTAAAAACTAACTAAAACTTATTAATTGAATTAAAATCTAAAACTACAATGTTAGTCCTAAAAAAACTTAGAAACTAGACTTAAATATTGAAAATATCTTAAGTGAGAAACTTAAGAAACAAATATGGAGCAGCAAAGGCCTTGGGTGTATGAATTAAAGTGAGTGAGACTTAAAAAGAACATCTGCCAGTCCAGAAGACAAATTCCTGCGGACCGGGTTGGATTGTAATTGGCCATGGGTTGGGTTATATGAACCGCTAAACAAGAGAAACCCTACAAGAAAACACAAACACGGCTACATTTCTCCCAACAGAAAACACGATTCCAAAATAATCAACATAGCAGAGCAAAACGTTCAAGAAAAGCATGAAACCCAAACTTCTGAAAAACGACCACAAACCTCTGTCTCTCGAATCCCTCTCCCTGGCTCTCTTCTCCGTGAATCCTCGTACTCGCTCTGTTCTCTTAGCGTGGCTCTCTTTCCGATCAGATTCTTCTCACTTCGGTGCTTCTTCACGGCGCGGCGGTGGATGGTTGAAATGGGGATGTGGTGATTCGTTTAGGGAAAGACGTGGAAGGGTTACTCAAAGCTATCGTTCTGCGATTGTGATTTGATGGAGAAATGGTATTGGAGAGCTTGGTTAATGGTTATTGTGATGCTTTTCCGCTCCGCTTGGATCTTTCCCACGTTCTCAACCGTTCGCTTATATCTTTCTCTCACTCCTCTATTTGTCTTCGCAGCGGCCGTCGTTGTAGATGGAGAGGAACGAAATGGGTTGTTGTGTGGTTAAGGTGGACGATAGCAGTGGTTTAAAGGTGATGAGGTTGTTTCAGAAGTGTATCACTCGGTTTTTGCTCTATGAAAACCGTAGTATCTGCGATGTATGTGGATTGATGGTTCTAATGTGAAATGTATGTGAGCTGGAAAGATGTGGAAGAAAGCGAGGTTTAAGTGGTAGTTATGAAATTGGTTTCCAAGCTGCTATCAAAAACCGACGGGTAGTGTTGCAGGTAAACGGTTATGTTCTAGTTTCCTTCTTCTTCCTTCTGGTTTGATTGTGGTTTGAGGATGGGTTGAAGATTGTTTTTGCTATGAGTCTTTTGTGTGTTGTGGATGGTATGTAGGATTGATGAGGAAGTAAGTGGCTGAAGGTGAGAGTTAATGGGATTTGGTTTGACAGTGTGACAAGGTGGTGATGTGAAAAATGGTTTTGGAAGTGATGAAGGAGAGTCTCTTGAAGAGGGGATTCACTCTCTGTTTTTCTTCTGTTCCGTTCTGGGTTTGTGCGTGTATGATTGTTGCTACTGTTGCTGTTGGAAATGGAGAGGAGGTTTGATGCTGGTAAAGCTAGTCAATGGATGTTATTGTAGTGAGGTTAAGTTGAGTTTTGACTCAAGATGTATGGTGGTTGTTGTTTACGGTTTATGGGTGAAGGTCTATGAAAAAAGAAGGGAGTGGATGTGTATGAAGTATGTTAAAAGGATGGTGGAATGGTGGCTATGGCTGTGGGAGGTGATTGCAGAGGGTTATGAAGGGTAAAGAATGGATCACGGAAGAAAAGAGTCGTGAATGTTTTCGCCTCCCCAATTTGTTTCAGACGGTGTATTTTTGAAGGGATTGAAGAGGTATGTTCTTCTGTCTTAATCTCTTTTTTTTTCTGTTCTGATACCTCCTCTTATTCTGTTTCAATGTTATTGGCTTTGTCCCGTTATGGTTTGAAATATCATTCTCAAATGCAGGTTTAGCAGGTTGATGCAGGTGTAAGATTGTTGTTTTGGAGGGATGCATATGTGTTGTCGTTGTGAGCAGCAGACTATGTCGCAGGGGTCTTTGGGATTTTGCAAGGCTTGTACGGTTTTGGAAAGGCGTGTTGGAGCAAATGGTTTGGCATAGGTTGTAGCATGATCTGTTTCGTGTAACTGTGGCAGCAGTATGATGCGCAAGGTACTCTTCTGGCAACAAGGGAGTACTTGGTCAAAGTTGTAGTGTAGCAAGGTTTAGTTGACAAGGGATTTGCATAAAGCTGGTCTTTGCAATTTCTTTTTTGAAATGTATACAAACTTTTTAACATATATATATATATATATATATATATTTTTTTTTTTTTTTTTTAATTTTTTTTATAGAATTAGAACCTAATCTAAAATAAAATAAGCAAACTTACATTAAAATAAAATCATGATCAAAATTAAATTAAATTAAACTAATAAAAATAGATTAACTAAATTAAAAATCATACTGGTATTAAAAGAAAAACTATATGAGAAATAATCTAACGAAAACTAAATTAAATTAAACTAAAATAAATCCTAAATAAACCTAAGATAACTATTTAACTAAATATTAATAAATGAAATAATTATAAAATCAAGAATGGCATGGAAGAAGAAAATGCATGATTAATGATATGCTTAAATGAAAATGCAAAACAGAGATCGATTAAAATGATATGCAAAGGATCAAAACATCTGAGGGTAAAATTTGGGGTGCAACAGTTGCCCCTATTTAAATATCTTTACCGGATGACATGAGTGATGATAGTTCTCGTGAAATCATTGTGAAAGGTATTTAAATATAGATAACCGAAAATTTTTCCCTCAGATGCGCCGACATGCAATGCTATGGACGAAAATGCTAACATGCAATGAACTTTAATATGATGAAAGTGATAGGATGCTAAATGCAAAATGCAAACGGAGACGAAAGCAGACGGGGACAAAGTCCACACAATGAGCAATCACTCACTGGGGATGACAACAACACTGGGGAAATCTAAAGTGATGAGATCAACTGGTTCAAGCATGACCGGTTGACACTTAAAAAGAAGAGATAACAAAAAATCTTCAATGGAAGTAGCACCGGAAAGACGGTCTCCCCTGGGGGATAAAAAAAACAAAGACTAAATCTGGAAGAACATTAGAAAGAGAAAGGAACATCCGAGAAGACAACAGATGCAAAGAAACCAGTCATCCAATAATGGCTTTGAATGAAAGGTAAACTCATAATATCTGAGAAGGCATCAGATGAGAATGAGGTAAAAGAGGGTAATCCAAGAAGGTATTGGACACAAAGGAACCAGACATTCAATAATGGCTTTGAATGAAAGGTATAAATCACGATATCTAATAATAGATTCAGATAAAGTGAGCAAAGTAAGGATCCAAGACAGCATTGGATAAAGAAACCAAAGTATTCAATGACAGCATTGAATGAATGGTATAAATCACGATATCTGAGACGACGTGAGAAAGGTAAGGATCCAAGATAGCATTGGATAAAGAAACCAAAGTATTCAAGACAACATTGAATGAATGGTATAAATCACGATATCTGAGACGGCGTGAGAAAGGTAAGGATCCAAGACAGCATTGGATAAAGAAACCAAAGTATTCAAGACAGCATTGAATAAATGTGAACAAAGATATACCCAAGAAAGCATTGGATAAAGGGAATCACAGTATTCAAGACAACATTGAATGAATGTGAACAAAGATATACCCAAGAACGCATTGGATACAAAGAAAGAACAATGTCCAAGAAAGCATTGAACAAAGAAATACCCAAGAAAGCATTGGATAAGAGGAAAGAACTTTCAGGAATGATACTGCAAGATATCAAGCAAATTTGATGGGGATTACAGAAGAGAGGCAAAAATTCCAGGAATAACACTGGGAGAAACAAGAGGAATAAGATATCCAGGAATGACATTGTAGAGAAAAAGAGATAGACATCCAGGAATTGCACTGGAGTGAAGGAATATAAATATCCAGGAATAGCACTGGAATGAAAGGATAAGTAACGTTTTGGTAGGCGCCAAGTAAGTTGGACTTTGACCACAAGGTAAGACGCGGATAACGACACGACCTCGGGAGAAATGCAAATGAGGATGAAACACTCATGCTATGCATATGTATATGAATTATGCAGATGATATATGATCAAATGCAAATGCAGGTGCAGATGCTGATGTCGACGACACAACACGACTCTTGAGAAAAGACAAGACTAGAAGACTGATTCCTCAACATGGAGATCACTGCCGTTCTGCTTGGGACTAGAGATGCTATTACTGAACACATCTCTGCCACTCTGGTAAACTGTATCAAGTGATGATCCTTGTAGGGAGGATGAAGAGCTATTTGGGGATTCTTCAAGTTAACTGCCCCAGATTAGCTGACTGCTGTAGATGAACTGATCATTGCTTCAGCTTGATTGCTTCTGGAAATGACCATTTCATGGTGCTCATAAAAAGCTTGTCCCAGTCTGAGTCTTGAAAGATGATTATTTTACTGTACACTGGGAAAGCTTGCCCCAGTATGAGTCTTGCAAGGTTTTCTAGATAAACCAAATCTGAGAAGTCGCCATTAAACCACAAATCTTGAATTGATTCTCAACAGGATATGGAAGAAACTTACCCCTGATTGGATCACCGACCAAGTTTCTCAAATGTTTGAAAATTCCTTAAGAAGAAAGCTAGTTTGCAAACAAAAGTATTTGTACAAACATGGTAAATGCAAAGTTCATGCAACTTTTGAAATCAAAATCATTTTGAAAGAGGTGCAAAGTATATGAGTCATTGGTCAGAACACGGTGGTTCAATACATTAAAGTGAAAAGTTTAAGCAAAAGGGCGTGATGCCAAAATAGATGATCTGCAAAGATCTTTTGGAGTAAGTTTGCGCAACCTTGATGTAGTATGCTTTCAAAATAACCTTGCTTCAATTAGGACTTTTGAGGGTTATAACGTGGCCTGGTTCACGGTTTAAGAAACAAAGGATAAAGGCTCAAAGTTTATTTGTGACCCACCCAATCTACGTGATGAACTTCAGTCCTATGCTCAGTTAACTCAAACTATGCACTCAGGTTCCCATGAGTTAGGAATTGCACTAATGATGATGATGGTTCAGAAGTTAAGAGACTTTGAAATGGCGGTCACTACTTCCTTACAAAGTTGTTTACCATTGAGGACTTCCAGGATAAAGGATTTAAAGATTTCCTCCTTTGGTTGTCACACAAACTTTTCCTTTCTTATTTTTTTTCCTTCTTTTTTTTTAGTGACTGCCTGGCTTAAGGATTACGACGAACCATCGTTGGCGTTCGACTTGAAATACATCTTCGACACTTGCTTGTTGTGTGCGAATGAAAATTTGTGAATGCACCCTTTTGTTGAAAGCGTCTCGCATGAAAATCTTGTATTTGAATGCGTAATCAAGTTAACTAAGAACTACCCTGCCCCAGGTTAAGATTGCGGGTTTTTATTTGTAAAGAAAAGAAACTTCTACTTCTAGGCTCGAAGGGGTTAAAGAGGGGTTAACTTCCTTATTTCTCCAGTGTTTAGGAGTTGAAACAATGCCTTACATCGTCAGCAAAGTTTTGATTTGAAAGCATACCAACAACAATTATGAGTATTTTGTTTTCATCATCCTCCCTCCAATCTTTGCATAATCAAGAAGAAAGTGAAAAAGATAAAGTATTTTGCAAAAGAAAGCATAAAGATGTAAATAGTAAACACAAATGAATTGTATCAAAAAGTTGCAAATGCTCATTTCATTAATTGTGAAAGTACAAACATAATTTGGAAGCAAACAGCTAGTACAAAACAAAGGAAAATGCAAACAATAAGAAACAAGGTCTAATGACTATTCAACTACAAGTATGAGTTGTCCTGTCTTCGGAAAGTAGCTGAGCTGAAGTCGAATGAAGCTTCACTTGCCCTGACAGAGGGTTGTTCTTGACATTGTCGCTCCAGGGATTTTCATCCTAGTACAAACGCGAAAGTGGCACCGAAACAGAGTCGCCAGCAATGTGTATTTATCCCAAGAGAGGGAAAGGAAACATTTCATAAACCTGAAGGAAAAGGAAAGAGCATGGTCTTGCGACCAAGAGAACTGGGTTCGGGAGTCGGTTATGCGTGAGGAAGGTATTAGCCCCCCCACGCGTCCATCGTACCCGATGGGATCCACGCTTGCTTGTCTCGATCAAAGGGTGTCGTCAACTGGAGCTCTACTGCTACTGGAAAGGGAAAAGAACAGGAAAAAAAGGAAAAGGAACAGAGAGACAAAGAAGAAACAAATGTAGGGAAAATAAAAGAAGTGCTCGAATGGGCCCTAACCCACTGCCTACGTATCTCATCGGGAACATGAGAATCAGAGCGACGTAGTTCCCCTCAACGAGGGTCGCTTTGTTTGTGTTTTTTGGGAACGGCTAACGTTCTAGCTCAGGTGTTGCAGGCTCGCTGGTCCGAGTGCGTTACCATCTTGCAAGAGAACGAGTAGGAGCACGTTCGTACGTTAAGAGTGAGTGAGATGAGAAAAGAATTCCCGAAGGAAAGACGTTATTGTTTATTTTTGTCTTTTAAGAAAGAAGTGTTTTGGTTGTTTGGTGTTTTGCAACGCGCATTGTATTTAAGTCCCTCATGTAAGATCGAATGCCTCACATAACGACCCGAGATGGGACGCACGCTAAACATTCCAAGAAAATGAGAGAAAATCCCTCACTATCTTATTCTTACATGAAAGGCCTAAATACAATGGTTTTTTTGCCTTTATTAAGTATTTTTTAACTTTTGTTTGAAGATGAGAAGAGGGAAAAACGCAAAGGAAACTCTAAAGGGAGACTAAAGGGTCCTAATGTTATCATGCATGGATGTCCTATGGTTAGTGAGGTTTAGGAGAAAGACTACCTAACCTAATGCTAATCCTACTCCAAGCTTAATCAAAAATTAAGTTGGACTAGGTAGCTCTAAGGGGAAAAGAATCCAAGACTTGAACAAGTCTTGAGATTCAAGGGATGAGAAAGAGTGAGAGAAGAAAAGAAGAAGAGAGATGAGATACAAAGATAGGGCAGCAAGCACATCATAATCATCATATCTAAATCATATCATAAAACATGCTTCAAAGATCATACAAGCACATCTCAAGTACGCAAGTGAAAGCACACAAGAAAAGATGCAAGTAAACTTGCATAAGAAGTACAATTAAGCATCAACGAACTTTACACAAAGATGAAATGGACAAAATAAGATGAACATGAATCCAAGTCAGAACTTAAGACATCTCATGATCTATCAATTCAAACACACAAAAGTATCTCACATCATGATGCATTATGAGCCAAAGAAGCAACAAAACATTTGATAATGACATGCATCATACAAATCATCCCAAGATGAACATGTGAAGTGAAAACCAAGTAATGAGCTCAAGAGGGCAGTAGCATGTGTGTCAACATCATACCAAAATCAAACTCAAGTCATGCAAGATGAAACCTTAAGCCTCACATTTAAAACATGCATCAAAGTTAATCAAAGCATCCACTTATCATTCATGCCAACAAACAAAGAAACATGTGAAGCAAAGAGCGAGAACATGTCACATAAAGCACCTTAAACCAAGAGGGTCAGAACCTCTAGCATGTCATACAAGTCAAACAAAAGGCCTCATGCATTGGTTGTTTCATACAAAGGAGCATTGCACAAGATTATGTCAAACATACCACAAAATTCAAGTCAAAACAACACCAACTTAGAAAATCAAGATCAAATTGTAAAATGAATCAATGAAGATGATTCCAAAGCCCCAAACAAGCTCAAACAGAACATGATCACACCATATAATCATCTCAAGCATCAATCAATCACAAGTAAACAAACGCACTCAAACTAGGTCAAGTATCAAAGTGTACCTCATCCAAATCCAAACCACAAGTGAAAGTCAACCAAAAATAGCAAAGTGGTTCAATAAATTCCCAAAAAATAATCAAAGGTAAGCTAACTCAGTCAAGTAACATATGCAAAAAGATTGGATCAAAAAGAGTTAAGGAGCTTGTCTAAAAGTGATCCACAAGTCAAGATGTGCAAAGAATCGAGCAAGAGTCGAGGGCTCATGAAAAGCAAGTGGCAAGTCACCTAAAGCAACTCAAACCCTCATCAAATCAGCATGGAAACACCCTCATATTGTGCCTATAAAGTGACCAAAAGATTGGCCTCAAATGATGTGTGAAAGCCACAAAAATTCCTAACCCTAGAAGAAGGGTTTCATTGGAAATCAACAAGGTTGTGTGCCTAATCATATATTGCCTCAATCACTTTGCGGCCCATGCAAGCGCACATCATGTCTTTTCAAGCATTGAGTACCGAGACTCACAATCATTGAACTTTTTGCTCAGGTAGTAGATAGCATGCTCCTTCCTACCTGTCTCGTCGTGTTGACCGAGAACACAACCCATGGAACCTTCAAGCACTGTCAAATACATTATCAAAGGTCTTCCTTCAACTGGAGGTATGAGAATTGGAGGTTCCTGCAAGTATTCTTTTATCTTATCGAATGCCAATTGGCAGTCATCGTTCCACCTGACCGTCTGATATTTTCTCAGCAGTTTAAATATTGGTTCACACGTGGCTGTTAGGTGAGATATGAACCGTGCAATGTAGTTCAATCTACCCAAGAAACCATGAACTTCTTTTTCTGTTCTCGGTTCAGGTATTTCTTGTATTGCTTTCACTTTGGCAGGATCAACCTCAATTCCTTTTTCACTCACAATGAAACCCAACAACTTTCCAGAACGCACCCCAAAAGTTCACTTATTTGGATTCAACCTTAAGTGAAACTTCCTCAACCTTTCAAACAGCTTTTTCAAGTTTATCAGATGTTCTTCTTCCGTTCTCGACTTGGCAATCATGTCATCCACATAACATTCAATCTCTTTGTGAATCAAGTCGTGAAACAAAGTTACCATTGCCCGTTGATACGTTGCCCCTGCATTTTTCAACCCAAAAGGCATCACCTTATAACAGTATGTACCCCACGGAGTAATGAACGTGGTCTTCTCCATATCCTCAGGTGCCATCTTAATCTGGTTGTACCCAGAGAATCCGTCTATAAACGAGAACACTGAAAACTGAGCTGTATTGTCGACCAATACATCAATGTGTGGCAGTGGAAAATCATCTTTCGGACTAGCTCTATTAAGATCTCAATAATCCACACACATTCTAACCTTTCCATCTTTCTTCGGTATCGGCACAATGTTGGCAACCCAGGGAGGATAGTGAGTCACTGCAAGAAACCCTGCATCCCACTGTTTCTGAACTTCTTCTTTGATCTTTATGGCCATGTCGGGGTGAGTCCGACGAAGTTTCTGCTTGACTGGCGGACACTCTTCTCTCAATGGCAGCCTGTGTACAACAATATCAGTATCTAACCCTGGCATGTCTTGATACGACCAGGCGAAGATATCAACATATTCACACAACATCTCAATCAAAGCTCTCTTCACATCTGCTTGCAGGCAGGCACCAATCTGAATCTCTTTCTTATCATCCTCGGTACCAATATTGATGACCTCTACAGTCTCCTGATGAGGCTGGATGACCCTTTCCTCTTGTTTTAACAACCTGTCCAGTTCTTCAGGGAGTTCGCAATCCTTCTCATCCCCTTCTTCGGCTTGATAAATCGGATTTTCAAAGTCATACATAGCCATAGCAAAATCATTATCAATGGAATCCGGAGGATCAAGTCTGCACGAACGGGTTCATGCTTTATTTCAGAATTTATTTTAAAAGAAAAAGAAAAAGAAAAAGAAACATTGCCATTTTATTATTTGTGCAAAAATAAAAAACAGAAAGAAAGAGAACAAAAATTTGAGTGCAAAACGTCCTTTATTAATGATTGAAATTGCAAATGCAAACAGGGTGGCCTTACAAATGAATCTATACGCCTCGGGAAGAGCGCAAGATTTTGACATGCATTATGGTTAGAAAAACAAAGAAAAATTACTCTGTCTGAAGAGTAACCCGGACGACTTCTTCAGCAGACCAGTTCTGCAATTGTTGTCCCGGGGCACGTGGGCGTACCCAGTTGTCCCAGTCACTGTCATTGTCAATACCATCTTCTGTAGCTGCACAAGACTTGTCTGTGTAAATAATCCCCCCACTACTGAAAGTGATGGGTCCACTGCTTTCCGTATCTGAAGTCATAGAGGGATGATAACCAATACCAAATTTGTCTTCCTTCATTGGTGTCTCTATCAACCTGCCCCAGCCTTGGGCGTTGCCGGCTCTGACGACTTCGACAGCTTGTTTGTAGGATGAAATAGAAGTACCAGCCCCAGCTGGTGTAGAGGAAGACTCAGGCACATTGTCAATATTCACCGCTTCAAATGATTGGCAAAGCATCTCGTGAATTTCTCCATCCATCTCAACATACTTAAACGTAGACAAATGGCTGACAAAGATATCTTCTTCGCCACACACTGTAACGACTTGTCCTTCAAACTCATACTTCAGCTTTTGGTGTAAGGTAGAGGTAACGGCCCCAGCTGCATGAATCCAAGGGCGACCCAATAAGCAGCTATATGCAGGCTGTATGTCCATCACATGGAATGTGGATTTGAACACCTGCGGTCCAATTTGCACGGGCAACTCTACTTCACCAAACACAGATCTTTTGGTCCCATTGAATGCTCTGACAACCAATTCACTAGGCCTTAAGATCAAACCATCAACCTCCAGCTTCATTAGTGCCTTTTTAGGAAAGACATTAAGTGAGGAACCAGTGTCTACCAGTACATGAGACAACACTGCCCCCTTGCACTCCATTGTGATGTGCAAAGCTTTATTGTGGTTTCTTCCCTCAGCAGTCAAATCCCTACTTGTAAAGCCCAAACCATGGCTAACATTAACATTGGAGATTACACCCTCCAGTTGATTAACAGTGATTTCTTGTGGCACATATGCGCTCTTCAACACTTTCAACAAAGCTTCCCGATGCGCATCAGAACACAACAACAATGATAAAATTGAAATCTTCGAAGGGGTCTGATTCAATTGATCGACAATCTTATAATCGGTCTTCTTTATTATCCTCATGAACTCTTCCATCTCATTATCAAAATTACTCTTGGTCTCTGATTCAGGTACAGGCATACTCTCGACCACCTGTTTTCCCTTAGCCTTTGCAGCGACTTCAACTTCTTGATCACTGCGCAAAGTTTGGGGAGCAAACAATCTTCCGCTTCTTGTAAAACCACCTACACCACCCACATTATCAATATTCGAACCGGCTGATGATCCAACTTCTTGCTTTTTACCTTCATAATATATGTCTGCACCATAGTGCCAAGGGATTGCCTTCGTAGTTGCAAACGGAACTGGTCCTGGCACCGTGATGGTAACAGGACTGGGCCTTTGTTGTACAACACTTGCTACAGGAACTGTACTAGCAGGCACCTGGATCTCAGCGGGAGTATAATATATGTCTGCCCCATAGTGCCACGGGGTTTCCTGTGTAGTTGTAAACGGAACTGGTCCTGGCACCATGATGGTAACAGGACTAGGTCTTTGTTGCACAACACTTGCTACAGGAACTATACTAGCAGGCACCTGGATCTCAGCAGGAGTATAATATATGGTCACAGTTGATACCTCGTCAGTCTCTTTCACAACCCTGTCAAACTGTAGACATCTTTCATTGATCAGATTCTGCAAACCCGCTTTCAACTTATCACAGCCAGTCTCTTGATTCATACACTCAGAACAATCTTGATTACAGCCCGGGAACACATGTCCCTTCAACAAACGATCTTTTACAACCAACAAAGAAGTCTTCACCTGATTGATATCTGCTACCAAATTCAACCGCTTTCCATCTTCGATAGCATGCACATTTGCCGTACCATGATTAGGTATGGGGTGCTGAATAATATTAGGAGGCCGAGAGAAATTGATTGCCTTGGCATCAATCAAGTCTTGCACTTTATGATGAAAAGCCCAACATCTTTCAATGGAGTGCCCCTGAGCACCTGAGTGGAACTCACATTGTGCGTTAGGATTGAAATTAGGAGGCAAGTTGCCAGGGGCAGGAGGCCTCATAGTGCGGAGCTCAACCAACTTCATCTGGAGTAACTGTGGTAGCAACGCAGAATAAGTCAAAGGGAGAGGGTCAATCTTACGATCCTTCTGCCTAGACCTCTGTTGCGGTTGTTGCTGCTGAACCTGCTGTTGGGGTTGTTGTTGCTGAACAGACGGTGCTGGGATTGTTACTGCACCTACCTGGTGATAACCCTGAGAACGTCCTCTGCCTCGTCCTTTAAACACAACATTTGTATCTCCTTCTCTTCTTCTCTGAATACCAGCAAACGGTTTCTTTGTCCCAGAAGAGCCAGCCCCACTCACGTCCTGAATCTTTCCAAGCTTCAACAAACTCTCTATTCTTTCTCCAGCAATCACTATCTCAGTAAATCCGGTTGATGGACAAGCAGCTAATCTCTCAAGATATGCCCCTTGCAGGGTGCCCATAAACATGTCTGCCATTTCTCTATCCAATAAAGGAGGTTGAACCTATGCAGCCATTTCCCTCCACCTCTGTGCATATTCCTTGAAACTTTCTTTAGCATTCTGTGACAACCCCTGCAATTGAGTGCGATTGGGCGCCATATCAATATTGTACTGATACTGTTTTAGGAATGTTTCAGCCAGATCCTTCCAACTTCTCACAGCAGCTCTGTTCAATTTCATATACCAGGTCAAAGAAGCTCCAGCCAGACTGTCTTGAAAGTAATGTATCCATAACTTCTCATCATCTGTATGAGCTGAGATCCTCCCAAAATAAGCTTGGATATGTGTCTGGGGACACGTATTACCCTGATATTTATCAAAAGTAGGCGGCTTGAATTTTGGAGGGATCCTGACCCCTGGTACCAAACCCAGACTAGTAACATCAATGCCCATGGAATTCTTGCATTCCATAGCCCTTATCTTCTCTACCAGTTCATCATATCTTCTATCACTCACATCAGCATCCAATAAAGTAAATTGGTCTTCCTGAGCATCTTCCTGAATAACACCAACATTTCTGCCATTTCCATTACCCAGATTGCCACCAGGAGGGGGATTGACAATAACAGGAGGAGGAGTGCCATGAGTCTGTGAATTGTCATTCTGATTACCCCCAGGCGTGGCTTCCGGACGCTTGACCAGAAGCCTCAGTCTTTCTTGAGTTTCGGCCGTACCAGTCATGAGAGTCATGAACTGGTCCATTCATGCCCTCATATCAGCCAAATCACTCTGCATTTGATCCATTATCCTTGCTTGATTTCTTCGAGTTGAGTAACGATGAATATGATTCTCAGCTATAGCTCCTGAAACCAAATAAAGGTTAGAGATCTCCTGCAACAGGTACCTGAAAACAAACAACAGAATGCAACATGATATGCGATGCAATGCAATGTTTATTCATTTTGAGGCATTTCTTCCTTCGATTCCAATTTGACCAAAAGAGAAGAGCGCATATCCCTGCAGTTGCTAACAGCGACAGAATGCCAGAAGTGAATACTAATAATTCAGAATACCCATCATATAATTTGACGAAGAATCTACCTCAATAATTACCAACAAATCTAATAACATGAAAAACAAACCCACAGCCATGTGTGGAACAGTCACATACAAATTGTTTTCGGACAAATACAACTGAAAAAGTCTGAATACAAATAAAGGAAAACCCATCAACAAGCCTGATGGTGATTCCCAGAATAGCAACAAAATAACTCAAACACTGAGCCCATATAAATCTTCCTGGACCTCTTTGAGAAGCGCTTCAGTAACTGGATCATTTGGGCGCTCCGTGAGACCTCTGATCAATTGGCTCCTGAACTTGACAGCTTCTTCTAGCTTTCGGATTTGATCTTTGACAGCTGACTCTTTGGCTCTCTTTACTCCGGCGCGGGTCTTCAGATCTTCGATCTCTTGATTAGCTGAACTTAGTTGTTGGAGAAATTCACCTTCTTTGCTCTTCAAATTTTCCCTCAACTCGTCGTTTTCAGCCCTGATTCTCGCCTCGATCTCCCTCCGACATTCAGAAAACTCATCCCACCTCTGTTGTCCTTTGGCAAGGGCATTCTCTGACTTGGTCAACTGCTCATTGATGCGCTTACACGCCTCTTTTAGCGCCATCTCATTCTGTTTGACCTTACGAATATAGATAGTGTCTTCGACAATTCTTTTTTTATCAGCCTCGTGAAGCTCAGTCAGCTTCTGCAGTTCTTACTCGACCTTACGCTTGTCACAAAGTGTCTTTCTGAGTCCTTCACTTAGCTTCTCCTTCTTTTTGACAGTCTTATCCAACTCTGCTTTAAGCTTGTCATATTCGTCAATGCTTATCATGGTCACTGGTTCCACTGGATCTGACGGTCTTTCCTGAGAAAACGACAAAAGAGTAATCTGAACCCTTCTTTTCAACCAAGCATCATATTGAGAGGAAGACACATTGTTGCACTTTCCGAAGACGACTTTACCCTTCATTTGAAGATTACCCCAAGCTCCAGCCGCTTGCCTTACCAACAAAAGGTTATCCTTTACGGGAAAAAAGAAAGACTCTTCCAAATCACTGTCCCTCGGAGGCTCTACCAAGGCAATTCCTAATTGTCTCCTAAGAATGACAGGGTTATAATTAATGCAACCCCTTACTCCCAAGAGTGGCACATTAGGATGTCTTCCACAGCTGCTGATGAAATCTCCCCCAATTGTCCTCTGATTGAACCAACGGATATCCTTTGTTGTCAACTGAATCATCCTCTTAGCCCAGTTCTTTGCAAGCTGAGGATTCAAAAAGGCCTCTGAATTTGGTAAATGACCCATAAGCCACCTATGGAACAGAGGCGCATAACATCTAACCAACCTTCCCCACTTCTTCTCATTTTTGAAGTGCACAGAATAATACAAATCACCCAGGAGGGTAGGTACGGGGTTCTTCATTACAAAAATATGGATTGCACTCATGTCCACAAACTTTGGTTCATCAGCAAACAGCATAATTCCATAGATACTCAAAGCCAGGATTGCACAAACGGTTTCCCACTGAGACTTAGCAGCACATTCTTCAGCTTTGGCAACCAAGAAGTCCAGGTGAAAACCAGATAAACTTCCTTTGGTAGTGAGGTTATCTGCTACCACAGGTACGCTCATATGGAGAGCCTTAGCAATTTCTTCATGCTTTGGAGGGCGCATGTCAGAGTTGAAGGGAACCTGGTACTTGAGAGGCACACCTAGCAGCAAAGCATACTCTTCTAGCATTGGGCCCAACTGAAAATCCGAGAAGGTGAAACACCTTAGCTGTAGGTCATAAAACTGTAAGCACGTATGAATGACACTCCTTTCCGAAGCATTCAAGTCAACAACCACAGTCATAATCTCCCCATAAGCCTTCCGAAACATACCCACATGGTCTGGAGTAATAAGAGCAATCTTCCTTCGCAATTGTCCCACCTTTGTGTCAAAGAAACTATAGTGTACATTGTTCTTCCTAGAAGTCTCCATAACTGAACAAGGAAACTATCAACTGGAATCGAAAGGAAGTGTACCCTGCAAATGAATAAACATGAGGGTTAAATGCAAGAATGCTAATGATGATATGTATGCAAGGGCATGTGACCACTGCTGCACAAATACTGCTGAACCCACTGTACTGCAATCTGAATCTGGAGAGATATACAACCCCAGGATAAGAAACCCAATAAGAAACACAGAACCAAATGTGAGCTGATCAGGATCAAAACTTCGGTAACCAATCCAGAACAAATAAGAAAACCAGGTATTCTGACGGTCAAGGGTTCCTGCACACCTGTAAACAATTCCCCCAATCTCACAGGTAGGTACTAGGATGTTCAGTATCCCGGACTCTCAGGTCGAGAAATGATGATACGTTCACCATTTCTGGTTTGGCATCATCATCAATCGAGGAGGCCTCAACTGATTCTCCAAAATGGAAGATCCTCAGCTTCAGAGGTTTGAGAAGCAATAGCACATTCAGCCCGAAGGATACAATGCTACCGCCAATCAAAGAGGTCGTCCGCTGATTCACCTCAAAATAAAGAGGGGTCATCCTAACAGGTCATCCAGACTTAGCAGCTCTTCCAGATAGCTCTACCATCGTGGGAAATCCACAACGCGGAATTCTCTAGAGAGAACCACATCCAGATTGTGTTTCATATTCCCTCCTCGAACCGAGATGGAACGTGAGAGGACATGAAACACGCTAATCCTAAGTGCACTCAGGCCTGTGTATTGGGCCTATCTCTCAGAATACCCCTATCCCGCCAAACAGAAAACAGTACAGCAGTGCAGCATAATACATCATATGAAATGAAAAAATGCTAAAATACAGTAAATGCAGTAATATACAGTAGTATACAGCAAAAAATAGTAAATAACTATACAGTAAAACAGTAAATACAACAAAGTACAGTAAACACCCAATGAAAGAAAAACAGACAAGCGCTAGGATTGACTTGCTAAGGAAACCAGAGATTCTGGGTTTGTCCCCAGCAGAGTCGCCAACTGTCGCTCCCGGGCTTTTCATCCTAGTACAAACGCGAAAGTGGCACCGAAACAGAGTCGCCAGCAATGTGTATTTATCCCAAGGGAGGGAAAGGAAACACTGCATAAACCTGAAGGAAAAGGAAAGAGCATGGTCTTGCGACCAAGAGAACTGGGTTTGGGAGTCGGTTACGCGTGAGGAAGGTATTAGCACCCCCACGCGTCCATCGTACCCGATGGGATCCACGCTTGCTTGTCTCGATCAAAGGGTGTCGTCAACTGGAGCTCTACTGCTACTGGAAAGGGAAAAGAACAGGAAAAAAAGGAAAAGGAACAGAGAGAAAAAGAAGAAACAAATGTAGGGAAAATAAAAGAAGTGCTCGAATGGGCCCTACCCCACTGCCTACGTATCTCATCGGGAACATGAGAATCAGAGCGACGTAGTTCCCCTCAACGAGGGTCGCTTTGTTTGTGCTTTTTGGAAACGGCTAATGTTCTAGCTCAGGTGTTGCAGGCTCGCTGGTTCGAGTGCGTTACCATCTTGCAAGAGAACGAGTAGGAGCACGTTCGTACGTTAAGAGTGAGTGAGATGAGAAAAGAATTACCGAAGGAAATATGTTATTGTTTGTTTTTGTCTTTTAAGAAAAAAGTGTTTTGGTTGTTTGGTGTTTTGCAACGCGCATTGTATTTAAGTCCCTCATGTAAGATCGAATGCCTCACATAACGACCCGAGATGGGACGCACGCTAAACATTCCAAGAAAATGAGAGAAAATCCCTCACTATCTTATTCTTACATGAAAGGCCTAAATACAATGGTTGTTTTGCCTTTATTAAGTATTTTTTAACTTTTGTTTGAAGATGAGAAGAGGGAAAAACGCAAAGGAAACTCTAAAGGGAGACTAAAGGGTCCTAATGTTATCATGCATGGATGTCCTATGGTTAGTGAAGTTTAGGAGAAAGACTACCTAACCTAATGCTAATCCTACTCCAAGCTTAATCAAAAATTAAGTTGGACTAGGTAGCTCTAAGGGGAAAAGAATCCAAGACTTGAACAAGTCTTGAGATTCAAGGGATGAGAAAGAGTGAGAGAAGAAAAGAAGAAGAGAGATGAGATACAAAGATAGGGCAGCAAGCACATCATAATCATCATATCCAAATCATATCATAAAACATGCTTCAAAGATCATACAAGCACATCTCAAGTACGCAAGTGAAAGCACACAAGAAAAGATGCAAGTAAACTTGCATAAGAAGTACAATTAAGCATCAACGAACTTTACACAAAGATGAAATGGACAAAATAAGATGAACATGAATCCAATTCAGAACTTAAGACATCCCATGATCTATCAATTCAAATACACAAAAGTATCTCACATCATGATGCATTATGAGCCAAAGAAGCAACAAAACATTTGATAATGACATGCATCATACAAATCATCCCAAGATGAACATGTGAAGTGAAAACCAAGTAATGAGCTCAAGAGGGTAGTAGCATGTGTGTCAACATCATACCAAAATCAAACTCAAGTCATGCAAGATGAAACCTTAAGCCTCACATTTAAAACATGCATCAAAGTTAATCAAAGCATCCACTTATCATTCATGCCAACAAACAAAGAAACATGTGAAGCAAAGAGCGAGAACATGTCACATAAAGCACCTTAAACCAAGAGGGTCAGAACCTCTAGCATGTCATACAAGTCAAACAAAAGGCCTCATGCATTGGTTGTTTCATACAAAGGAGCATTGCACAATATTATGTCAAACATACCACAAAATTCAAGTCAAAACAACACCAACTTAGAAAATCAAGATCAAATTGGAAAATGAATCAATGAAGATGATTCTAAAGCCCCAAACAAGCTCAAACATAACATGATCACACCATGTAATCATCTCAAGCATCAATCAATAACAAGTAAACAAACGCACTCAAACTAGGTCAAGTATCAAAGTGTACCTCATCCAAATCCAAACCACAAGTGAAAGTCAACCAAAAATAGCAAAGTTGTTCAATAAATTCCCAAAAAGTAATCAAAGGGAAGCTAACTCAGTCAAGTAACATATACAAAAAGATTGGATCAAAAAGAGTTAAGGAGCTTGTCTAAAAGTGATCCACAAGTCAAGATGTGCAAAGAATAGAGCAAGAGTCGAGGGCTCATGAAAAGCAAGTGGAAAGTCACCTAAAGCAACTCAAACCCTCATCAAATCAGCATGGAAACACCCTCATATTGTGCCTATAAAGTGACCAAAAGATTGGCCTCAAATGATGTGTGAAAGCCACAAAAATTCCTAACCCTAGAAGAAGGGTATCATTGGAAACACCTTAACAATTTAATTCAAAATAAAATAATGGGTTAAATAAGTTTTTAGTCCCTATAAAGTTTGAAATTTCATTTTTAATCCCTCCCTACCTTTTGACAACAGTTTTTACAAAAAAACCGTTGCCAAAACCAGCTAAAACCGTTGCCAAAACCCAGGAGGGACTAAAAATGAAATTTTAAACTTTATAGGGACTAAAAACTTATTTAACCCTAAAATAATAAAATGAAATTAAAAATAAAATAAAAATTACGAAAATTAAGTTGACACATTAATTAAACAGAAAAAATATTTTTTGGTTTTTTATAAGATGTTTAACAAATAAAACGAAAAAAGAAACACTAAATAAAAACAAGGAAATAAAAACAAATAAGAATCCAGGGGGGTGTGCTAGCAATTCCCAGCAATACATGATTCATATGCACGCGCGTTGGGCCTCAAAATGGGAGGTGTGAAAAGTAGGGCGTATGGCCCATGCCATCAAAACAACATCAGATTTTTAACCAACAAAAAAGAAAGAAAAATAAATGAAATAAAATGCCACAAAGAATCATGTAACACAACATCAATCGGACAACTCCTTTTAAATCACAAAAGGACAAAAACGAACATAACCAACCAGGACAGGCCACGTCATCATCTTCCTCACTACAACATGCAGATTTCGTGAAACCAGCAGCAACACAATATTGAAACACGAAAATGGAACACAAGCTACCAGCAACTTCACCACACCATATCTCAATCAAAACTCAACGAAATTAAATGAAATCAAAACCAAAAATATAGATCTAAATGAGATGAACACAACCCTCACTAGCATGAGGTAAAATGCAAACTAAATCATAGAGAAAGGTGGGCTCAAAGGTACGGGTACCAAACAAACATCAACAACTTAAGTCATCCAACAAACTCAGATGCGAACCTTCAAACTAAATCATCATTCTAAACCAAATCAGAGGCAATATATGAGCATGGATAGATCTAAAAAAAAAGTTCAAAGAAGGTTGAAGAAGCTTACCAAGTGGAGTATGTCCACTGCTTCTTGTGGTGTTTACAACTCCAGAAATCCAGAGGACTTGTTCTTCTCCTTTCCTAAAGCTTGAAATCAATAAGAGGAATAATCTTCTTTGTGGGAACGGAAGGATGCTTGAGATGGAGAGGAAGAATTCAAAAATCTGGAATCCGAGAGAGTGAGAATGTCTGCCACTCTTAGGGTTTTTTCATCTTAAATATGATGGGTTGGAGTGTTTAATGAGCCTGAAATGTGGAATGGTTTATTTGGAATTTTTGGCCAAGATTGGAAGAGAGAGAGAGGGCACGGTTTAGCAAAAATGGGAGGGTGTGTTGATTTTGATCTTTGAGTGAAGAGTGTGAACAAGGTGTGGAGAGAGGCACGTGAGAGAGAGGTCAGAAGATACCTCTGCTTCTTTTCGCCAAAATGGTAAAAATCTGCATGGCATGCATGAGAATTATGGTGTGTTGTTTGGTCATTTAAGGCAATGTTGTGGTGGGGTAATTGGTGATGAAATCGTGACCCTAACATGTACATAACCATGCTGCCATATAACTTCAAAATATACCATGGCATGCCTTGAAAAAAAGATTGGAAACCATGCACTTTAAATGAACATTACTTTATGAATATGGCTCCATTAGAGACAAACTTGGAATCAATGGAAAGTAGGGAAATGATAGAACAAAAATCATGTTGGAAGCTGGTGGAAATAAGGCCTTGAACCATGTGAAATTTGGCCATGAAGAGTTGTCCATAAATCTGCCAAAAGTAACTTAGAAAAAATTCTAAGCTTTGAACTTGACAAGGTGAAAATGTCACACTTTGAACCCTTATAACTCACTCGATATCCAATCAAATACCATGGTTCTTGTACCCATTTTGAAGAGAGGACTTCAAACTACAACTTTCATGTTAAAGTTTTCTCAATTCAAAGCTTGGAAGTTGATCAAAATCGAGCATGAACATTGATGCACAAAACTGTCCAAAATAACTTAGAAAAAATTCTAAGTTTTCACATTTTACAACTTGAAGATTCCAACTTTGGGACACCATAACTCTCTCAAAAATAATCCAAATGAGACAAACTTTACATGGTTGGAAAGCTTGGAAAAAACTCTACAACTTTCATGTTTGAGGAAAATTGAAATGAGGCTCGTATCATGATGGAAATTGGCTTGGAAGATGGCTGAATTCATGTTAAAACTTTCCCAAAATGGCAACTTCCTAAAAACCTAGATTTCCAAAAATAGCAACTTTTCCACATTCTTGATTTTCCATAAATCCTTGAACATTTCTTGATCAAATCTTGTCCATGGACCATATTTGACTTGAAAATCATGATGTTGACCTCAAAAAGTCAGGAGTTGACTTTTTCACTGCATAGTTGACTTTGTTCCCAATTCTCCTGATTTTCAATCTTCTGATCAATTGAAACCCTTTTGAACCACTTTGATGGACGATCCTCCATTCCTAGACACTTGAGGACATGAGGAATACCATGGGATCAAGCCTTGCCCAAAAAATCAGAAATAAACTGATTTTATGGCAAACCCTAGTTTTGGTACCCTCTAGTTAGGAGGAAATAACACATCCTCCAAATTCAAATTCCTCTGAATATGTTGTGTATCATGTCCACCAATGATGACATGTACCACTTGGAGATGAAAAAGAATTAAAGAGCTTGCTCATTTGGGGGCCAGATCCCAACTTTTGACTTCCTTGTATAGGAGACCATGCACTGTCCAATCTTCTTGATGAATTCTCCTCTTTCTATGACTTGTGAGATCAAATAGAGATGATACATGATGTAAGAGGTCCTTGAAGCTTGTGAGAAACACTTGGTCTTCTTCTTTGGATGATCAACACCTTAGAGAATCACCTGATCACATGCCCTTATGCAAGATGCAATGCTAAATGCTTGACGCTTTATTTTTCCATGCTTGAATGCAATGCAATGCAAATGAAAACTCATGCTAAAAGATATGAAGAAATGAGAGGGAAAATTTTGGGGTATTACAGACATTCTGCATCTGATGTTAGCTCTAGTCCTGTATCGGTGTTGAGGAATCAGCTTGACGACTCACAGGTGACACTGGAAGATGGAGTTAGTTGGAAATGACTAACTGGATAAACAGACGCATGCAATGAATCATGCAAAGATGCAAATGATATGCAATGCAAAGTAAATAGGATGTAAAACACACATAGCAGGATCAAAGGTTTGAGATCACAACATGGAGTCTGGGTAGAGAACCAACCACAGGGTGTGTACTAAGGTTACTGTATCCGTAGAACAGGGTTCTAAAAAGTTCCCAGAGTCGACAATCCATCTTTCAGATTTTATCGACTTCCCAAATGATTCGGTAATCAATAAAATTCTCAAGAGAATCTCGTCTGAGTGTAGTATCGCGTGACAACCATTTCAGAAATAGACTCCATCATGGTCACCGCACTACATCCTAAAAGGCTTAGTGGGGTTTGGTAACTACGGTTCTCAATATCATAGGCTCCTAGGTTGAGATTAGCACGTCTTCACGAACAGATTCGTTCAACATGACTAGAATCTCAAGAGGGCCTCAACTGAGTGATGGTGTCTCAATTCAACTTTTCAGGATTCGACTCCCTCAAAGCCTCCTTGAATACCATCGTCCTATCATAAGTGTACGCTCAAGTCCAGGTTAGGACTAATCCTCACCACTCAAAGCAGCAACCCTGCATACAGAAAACCCAAGCACAACAGGCATACAGATATATATATATATACAGATATGAATATACAAATTTACAAGCAAGCAAACATGTAAATAACACAAATACAAACAAGATAGGCTTAACCCTCTTAGGGGAATGTCTCCCCAGTGAAGTCGCCATTTCTGTTGCGGTGAGAATCGGATATCAAGCTATTAATTAACTTGAATCACACATCTTTGAAATTCACCACTGAGCTTTGATTTATCCAAAGGAAAGGGTAAAGAACGAAAAACCTAAAAAGATAATCTAGGTTCGGGGGTTGGTTATACTAAGGGAAGGTATTAGCACCCTAAGTATCTGTAGTACTCTACAGGAACCTCTTGTTAGTATTTGTGTTATGCTAAAGTTTGCTTGCTAAGGGAAATGTGCTAAGGTAAAGGCCTAAGGGTATATACACTAAGTATGCTCGCCAAGACATCGCATCTCGTGCGTACATATTCTGACGGGAATGGAATCAGAGCAATCGTAGTTCCCCTCACTACAGGGTGAAGAACTTTTGACTGTGGTCAAGGTTCCAAGGGAAAGTAGGGTCTGACAGCAAGACACCTACGTGGAGTGCGGCGACTCCAAACCTAAGGCCAGGTAAAACGGGGAAGAAATGCCCACGGGAAAGTAGGGTCTGACAGCAAGACACCTAAATAGAGCACGACGACTCTAATCCTAAGGCTAGGTTAAAGGTAAAGGAAGTGTCCACGGCGGAACACCTAAATAGAGCACGTCGGCTCTAATCCTAAGGCTAGGATAAAGGTAAAGGAAGTGTCCATGGAGGAACACCTAAATAGAGCACGGCGACTCTAATTCTAAGGCTAGGATGAAAAACGGAATGCAAGTCTCAATCGCGCGGTGGCGTGAGATAAGGGAATGAGGGAAAAGGCTATCCTAAATGACATGGCAGTCAACTATAGGGTTCTTTCCTTTGGAATGAAGCAAAAGTGACAAAGATGAACAGAGGGGAAAACCTCGAGTGTCAAGAGTAAAATAAATAGCAATATATATGCAATAAAAATTGAATTCAAAATGAACAACAGGAATTAGGGACTAATCACAGTTAAGAGTAAAAAGAATATCAGGAATTGATTAAAGAAAAAATTTCAAGATTAACTTAGAAATAAATAAAGTCTAAACAAACCAAAATCTAAAAGGATTAATGTCTAAAAGCTAATTAAATTAGTTCTAAAATTAATTAACTAAAACTAAATAAAATAATCTAATTCCAAAACTAATTAACTAAACTATTAAAATTAACTAATTAATAATTAAAACTAATTCTAAACTAATTCTAAAATCTAACTAAATAACAAATTAAAAAAAGTTAACTAAATTCTAAGACTATAACTAGAATCTAATTAAAAACTAACTAAAACTTATTAGTTGAATTAAAATCTAAAACTACAATGTTAGTCCTAAAAAAACTTAGAAACTAGACTTAAATATTGAAAATATCTTAAGTGAGAAACTTAAGAAATGAATATGGAGCAACAAAGGCCTTGGGTGTATGAATTAAAGTGAGTGAGGCTCAAAAACAACATCTGCCAGCCTAGAAGACAAAGTCATGCGGACCGGGTTGGATTGAAATTGGCCATGGGTTGGGTCATATGACCCGCTAAACAAGAGAAACCCTACAAGAAAACACAAACACGGCTACATTTCTCCCAACAGAAAACACGATTCCAAAATAATCAACAAAGCAGGGCAAAACATTCAAGAAAAGCATGAAAGCTAAACTTCTGAAAAACGACCACAAACCTCTGTCTCTTGAATCCCTCTCCTTGGCTCTCTTCTTCGTGAATCTTCGTACTCGCTTTGTTCTCTTCGCGTGGCTCTCTTTCCGATCGGATTCTTCTCACTTCGGTGCTTCTTCACGACGCGGCGGTGGATGGTTGAAATGGGGATGTGGTGATTCGTTTAGGGAAAGACGTGGAAGGGTTACTCAAAGCTATCGTTCTGCGGTTATGATTTGATGGAGGAATGGTATTGGAGAGCTTGGTTAATGGTTATTGTGATGCTTTTCTGCTCCACTTGGATCTTTCCCACGTTCTCAACCGTTCGCTGATATCTTTCTCTCACTCCTCTATTTGTCTTCGCAGCGGCCGTCGTTGTAGATGGAGAGGAACGAAATGGGTTGCTGTGTGGTTAAGGTGGACGGTAGCAGCGGTTTAAAGGTGATGAGGTTGTTTCAGAAGTGTATCACTCGGTTCTTGCTCTGTGAAAACCGTAGTATCTACGATGTATGTGGATTGATGGTTTTAATGTGAAATGTATGTGAGCTGGAAAGATGTGGAAGAAAGTGAGGTTTAAGTGGTAGTTATGAAATTGGTTTCCAAGCTGGTGTCAGAAACCGATGGGTAGTGTTGCAGGTAAACAGTTATGTTCTAGTTTCCTTCTTCTTCCTTCTGGTTTGATTGTGGTTTGAGGATGGGTTGAAGATTGTTTTTGCTATGAGTATTTTGTGTGTTGTGGATGGTATGTAGGATTGATGAGGAAGTAAGTTACTGAAGGTGAGAGTTAATGGGGATTTGGTTTGACAGTGTGACAAGGTGGTGATGTGAAAAAAGGTTTTGGAAGTGATGAAGGAGAGTCTTTTGAAGAGGGGATTCACTATCTGTTTTTCTTCTGTTCCGTTCTGGGTTTGTGCGTGTATGATTGTTGCTACAGTTGCTGTTGGAAATGGAGAGGAGGTTTGATGCTGGTAAAGCTAGTAAATGGATGTTATTGCAGTGAGGTTAAGTTTAGTTTTGATTCAAGATGTATGGTGGTTTTTGTTTATGGTTTATGGGTGAAGGTCTGTGAAAAAAGAAGGGAGTGGATGTGTATGAAGTATGTTAAAAGGATGGTGTAATGGTGGTTGTGGGTGTGGGAGGTGATGGAGGAGGGTTATGAAGGGTAGAGAATGGATCACGGAAGAAAAGAGTCGTGAATGTTTTCGCCTCCCCAATGTGTTTCAGACGGTGTTTTTTTTTAGGGATTGAAGAGGTATGTTCTTCAGTCTTAATCTCATTTTTTTTCTGTTCTGATACCTCCTCTTATTCTGTTTCAATGCTATATTGGCTTTGTCCCATAATGGTTTGAAATATCATTCTCAAATGCAGGTTTAGCAGGTTGATGCAGGTGTAAGATTGTTGTTTTGAAGGGATGCATATGTGTTGTCGTTGTGAGCAACAGACTATGTCGCAGGGGTCTTTGGGATTTTGCAAGGCTTGTACGGTTTTGGCAAGGTGTGTTGGAGCAAATGGTTTGGCATAGGTTGTAGCATGATCTGTTTCGTGTAACTGTGGCAGCAGTATGATGCGCAAGGTACTCTTCTGGCAGCAAGGGAGTACTTGGTCAAAGTTGTAGTGTAGCAAGGTTTAGTTGACAAGGGATTTGCATAAAGCTGATCTTTGCAATTTCTTTTTTGAAATGTATACAAACTTTTTACTATATATATATTTTTTAATTTTTTTTTATAGAATTAGAACCTAATCTAAAATAAAATAAGTAAACTTACATTAAAATAAAATCATGATCAAAATTAAATTAAATTAAACTAATAAAGATAGATTAACTAAATTAAAAATCATACTGGTATTAAAAGAAAAACTAAATGAGAAATAATCTAACTAAAACTAAATTAAAATTAAACTAAAATAAATCCAAAATAAACCTAAGATAACTATTTAACTAAATATTAATAAATGAAATAATTATAAAATCAAGAATGGCATGGAAGAAGAAAATGCATGATTAATGATATGCTTAAATGAAAATGCAAAATAGAGATCGATTAAAATGATATGCAAACGATCAGAACATCTGTGGGTAAAATTTGGGGTACAACAGGATGCTATGCATACGATATGTAACACTTAAGATATTATCAATAAAAGTATACTTAATTAATCTCCTCATAAAGCTGTGGAAATTCAACTGAAAACATAACATGTTTACTACCACATCATCACCATCAAGAAAATAAACGACGACAATTAATAAAATAAACAACGACAATCATTCCAAAACCCCAGTGTTACAATCAGAGCAGACGCCGACTCAACGAAATAAAAGGGAAGACTCCATCTTCACCAACTTCAACTCCGCACTAATCCTGCTTATCTGCACGTTACCCACGTGGAGGTAACATTCAAACAGAATGGGTGAGATTCTCAATCAATATAAGCAAGACATAATATAATTATGAAAGCATAAAACATTACACAATCTCCCCTATCATCACAACTTCAGCACAAATAGCATTTCCCACACAAACAAACAATCAACATAACATAATGCAATGCAATGAGACCCATGACTTGACTCAATGCATGTGGTACCAATTCGATCCCTGTTTCATGATTATAATTCCCGTCAGAATTTCCATATAAGTCGCTCACACCCCACATGGGCACACGACATCCATGATCGCTCACACCCAACATGGGCACACGATCACCCGTAATCGCTCACACCCCACATGGGCACACGATTACCTCAACAATAAAAACAAGACGATTCCATTTCAAGGAATTCAGATAAGGCCCTCACACCCCACATGGGCCCACAACTTATCATACAACTTATGCAACATGATATGCACCTCAACAATAACATTACAACGACAACTAAATGCATATGACTAAAATGCGTCAATACATCACAATACAATCATCCAACACGCAGTATATACCTGCCAACACATACAACAACAGCAATCCACAACCACAACACGCATTCACACAACCAAATTCATTGTTTCAACGCACAACACATAGCACATACACGAAAACCCAACTACTGCATCGAATAGTTGGAATTATTTGAAATTAATTTTATAAATAATTATATGAAACCGGCTTTCCAACAATTCGAATGGTGACTGAAACGGACATACGGATTAAAAGTTATGAATTTCTGAAGTTTAGAAATTTTTTGTCCATAACAGCAGCAAACAACATTGTCATGTTCGCTGCGAGTTCGCTACTGCTCGCTATGCGACGTTCGCTATGTGAACTATAGTTCGCATCGCGAACTCATTACAGAATATAAACCATGGACTTTTGCTACGGTTCGCTGCTGCCCGCTATGCGAACTATATAGTTTGCTATGCGAACTCTCCTGGGCAGCAAACTAGAAAAATACAATTTTTTGCAGTTTGGAGGCCTTCCAGACCTCCGAATTCGATTCTGTAAAAAGTCCCAGTCCTGGGATTCGAAATACTACCATTATGTAACAATTATAACAGCCTACAACACCTTTTTAGAGAACTTAACATCATACATACAATTAGAAATACGTAGACCACAATCTAACCGATCGATTTATGCCTTTTTCCTCTTATCGGAACCTCCGACACGCAAGATCCCCAATCCCAAATCGATACAAACAAAACCTAGGGATGATCCTAAAGGTTTATCTACCCTCATACAAACATTATGCAACTTTTAACAGATTAAAGAACCCCACCCTTACCTTAGATGAAGATTCCTCGAAGCACTCTAAGCTCTAGCTCTGCTTCTCTCTTCCGTTCCTCTTTTCTCCAAAAACACGATCGATCCCAAATGATTCTCTCTTTTCAAATTTTCTTTCTTTTTCCTACTATAACCCTTAGACCCCTAATATGTTCTTCCTTCTTTACCCTTACTAGTCTTCATGAATGGACCACTTTGCCCCTTACTATTCTCTACTCATTTTATCCAATTTTTTAAATAAATAAATAATTAAACTAATTATATTAAATATAAATAATTCCAACTAATTTATTTAAATTAATAATTAATTACTAACCACACTTAGAATATTTTCGTCCTCGAAAATTTACTCGATGCAAACTACCCCGAATACGTCCTCGCATCCGACCAATCAACTCCCATGCCATGAAACGCAACACCACAAATAACACAAAACAAAAATCCACCTCATCAACGACAACAACAACATGATACAATGCTCACGCAATGCATTCGACGACCAACTCAAGACGCAAGGAATAACCAAGTTAAGAACACACAGGTTCACTCTTAAACTAGAACACAACACGATAGTTACCATCACCATAGGAAACGAGGCAACAACAAAGATAAGAACAGAAAGTTCCACGACACAACATCGTCTCTATCATTTCATCACACAACAACACCGTCATATGAACATCCACATAACCATAATACCGACAACATTGACACACGACATCAGTATCACAATGCTACGATCCACAAATCGAACATGCAAATTATTACATCTATTGACATGGCAGCAACACGAATAATATATAATCCTTTCACCTATCACTTTTATCCTGGAATGTCCAATGGTTTGTGTAGCGAGCAATTTTGGACGTGGTTCTTAAGCACTAGTCGCTCTCTGCGGTTGAGTTTACTACAGGTCGATTAATTTTTTATCCTATTATAAGCTGACTATGGAAGGGAAATAGATATCTCCAATTAACCCTGCTTCCATACTGAGTTTAAATAGCGGTCTGTTAGGTTACGAATGCTATCAATGTGGGGGGCCTTTGTACTGGTTATTTGTATTTTCGCCAATACAGTTTTCTTTCTTTTTATCTAGGAAAATGGGTTTCTGACGGAGAATAAGGATTAGGATGTTAGGACAGATGTTTTTTGAGTTACTGCTTTTGAGTGATGGGATTTTGGGTTTTTGTTTAGTGTGCTCACTAAGATCTTTTCTTTCGATCTTATGCCTACGTATTCCCGTTTACCAAAACAGGGAAATCAGAGCGTTCGTAGTTCCTCCTAGTCTATGGGAGAAATTGGTTTTTGGTGTCTTGTTCAAAGCCCAAGACGTGAAGTGAAAGGTTGTTTGTATCTTGTTCAAAGCCCAAGATGTGAAGCTGAAAGGTCTCGACTTTAGAGAGAATTTGTCGTCTCTAAAGAGGGGAGAAGAAGAATTACTTTAACCGGGATACGCGGATCCTAGCAATGCCATAATTTCCTGAGAAGGGGTTTTAAACTGAAGGAGAAGACTTTAACTCAGTGTAGAGCAATGCCATCTTTCCTTAGGAATTCCTCATGCTAAAAGAAGGACAGTGGCATGGATATAGATGATCCAGAGGCTTGCCGCTTACAGCGATTAGATGAAGGGGAAGGAGTTGTTGATGTTTGTGTACTGTGAATGAGGCACATATTTGATGCTAAAAGGTTGATTGGATCAACCAGTGGTTTTCTTATACGAAGCCTAAGAGGAGGCTAATTTGTGTCTCGTACAAAGCCCGAGAGAGAGGCTAAAAGGGTTGATTCAACAAGAGAATCTTTTATACTTAACAAGAGAGTGTTTTTGTATCTCGTACAAAACCCGAGATGGAGGCTAAAATTTGTTTGGCTCAATAAGAACCTTTTTATATCTCGTATAAAGCCCGAGATGGAGGCGAAAAGGTGATTGACTCAACGAGGGAGTCTCTTTATGTGTCTCGTACAAAGCCCGAGAGAGAGGCTAAAAGAATTTGCTCCACTGGGGAGAATCATTTATACAAAGCCCAAGAGGAGGCTAGTGTAACTGTTCAGTTAAGTGACATATCCAGTCTACTGATTTTAAAGAGAAAATTAGTTCTTATATGAGCAACACTGTACTCGAGGATTTGGTTCGAGGACCCGGGTTATTTCCTGTTCTTTAAGGAAGCGGGAAATCCGAAGGATATTGAGACTGTCCGAGTCTACGGGTTTCTTCCTATCTAATGAAAGGGTCACTTGAGAATGTCTTTGAGACTCAAGGAAAATAGACTGTTCGAGTCTAGAGTTTTATCTTTTGTACTATGCTTTGAGAAACAGTAGTAGACTCTGGAAAGGACCTCTCTATAGAGATAACTAAGTTCTATTCCTATACCTCTAGGAGGTCGTCGGGACAATTTGTATGAAGCCCAAGAGGAGGCTGGAAGCTTTTAAGAAGCCGACGGGTCCTTGTACTAAGCCCAAGAGAAGGCTATCATTCCCGGAGGAAGAGATCATTATACGAAGCCTAAGAGGAGGCTGTGAATACTTCGAGGAAGCCGAGGGGTCCTTGTACTAAGCCCAAGAGGAGGCGGGGTTGCTTATAGGAAGTCGGTAGGTCCTTGTACGATGCCCAAGAGGAGGCCGATGCTTTTAAGAAGCCCGTGGGTCCCTAAACCCCGAGAATTTCAAGGCAAGGCTATTCACCGAGAATAGATCAAAGTCAGGAAAGTCCGAGAATTTGGAAGAAACTCAAAGATGCCATTCACGGAGAATACATTCATCTTTGGGAGTAGAGTTTCTTGACAATTCCTAATTAGGACAGCCGAAGAGAAGACTGTATCTGGTGATCCTATTTGGGGATCTAGCTGTCTATTTCTACGAATAAACGGAACGGCTTTACCTAGTGCTAGACGTAGTTGCCGGGGAAACTCTGAATATCTATACTATTATTACACAGTCGATATAAGTTTATGAAAGGAGACTTACAGTGATCAGCCCCACAATACAGTTATATATATATGAAAGCAGTAAATGAAAGCGTATAAAGATAAACAGCAATATATTTCAAAATCAAAGGAGAAAGTGCTTTGAAAAAGAAAGATTTGGGGCTTACAGCTTAAAGAGAGGCCCAGATGGTTTTTCAACGGATGATGATTGTGTCGAACGTTTTTGAAATACAACGGGACTTATACAATAAGTGAGGCCCACAAATAGGTTGTATTTACAAAGGGTTGGGTCTTACACTCTATTAGAGGCCCAAAAGAATTTTGAATGGGTCTTATAGCTCAAGGGGAGGCCCAAAAAGGTGTTAAAGAAAAAGAAGTGGGTCTTACTACTCGAGGGTAGGCCCAGATGGTTTTTGAAAAGGCGACGATTGCGCCGTTTGTTTTTTGACGGTATCGGGACTTATACAATAAGTGAGGCCCAAAAATGATTTTGGTCAAAAAAGGAATTGGGTCTTACACTCTATTAGAGGCCCAAAAGTTTTGAATGGGTCTTACTACTCGAGGGTAGGCCCAGTTGGTTTAGTTTTAAACAGGCGACGATCGCGCTGTTCACTTGTACAGAGGGACTTATACAATGAGTGAGGCCCAAAAAGTTTTTGTACAAGGGGGGTGTGGATCTTACACTCTCTCAAGAGGCCCAAAAGGTTTTAAAAAAAAAGTGTGGGGATTATAACACGAGGGTAGGCCCAGTTGACTTTTCGTTTAAAAATGGCGATCGCGCCGAGGTTTTCTTTTAACGCGGAGGGACTTATACAATAAGTGACGCCCAAGATGATTTAAGTTAAAAGGGGGTTGGGTCTTACACTCTAATAGAGGCCCATGAGTGTTTGAAAATGATTTATGAGGGTTGAATTAATCCAAAACCCTAATTTATTTCCAAAATATATTTAATTGAATAAAAATTCCATTAAAAATGATCAAAATTGTTTAACACATGGAAAACAAACTGTGATCTTGGATTAATGCTTCAAAAATTAAGTGTTGACCTACAAAATAATTAGAAAGCATTTAAAGTTGCAAAATTAATGATGGAAATAATATTTTAAATGTTAAAAACAATTAAAACATTAATTCTTTGCAAAAATATCAATTATATGAAATAAATAATATTTTTGGGATTTTTTGATAAAATAAAATATTTTAACATTTTTGTGAATTATTAAAAAAAGAATCAACTCAAAATCATTAAAACTCAGAGAGAAATTAATTTTTGAATCAATTAAACAAAATCACAAAATTCAAATATTCAAATATTTGAAAAAAGGCGCCAAGAACACCCAAGAACACGCGCGTGTTCTGGGTTTGCCCAGATTTGCATTTTCTATCCAATCTGACTGAATACTTGATTATACCATGCAATCCACACATCATTGTGCTCGTCTCAACCTCACGATCATGTCTATGTACATTAATTTCATATAAATTAAATATACAACAAGAAATCACGAAGAAACCTCAAGAACCCTAATTTCTGCATGAAGGCTAGGATTTTTGATACACGATTCAAACAATGCAATTAATTGAGGGAAAACATTCCATGCATGATTATGAACATATGGCCAAATTATTGTGCAAGGAAATATGCATAGATTGAGAGATGACCAAGCTTAGGCTTACCTCCAAGTCGTGACAGCAAGAGCAAATTGATTTCTGATTTGGAGGTGTTACAGATGAGTGGTGATGATCTGAACAGCTTCTCTACACCCTATGGAGTGTGTTTGAATGCTTGGACTTGATTGAAATTGGCTGGAGCACTTCATGGCATCTTAATTGCAACTTGGTTAAAACCTTGAGCAATTGACTGGTGATTTTGTGAAATCTGTGTTCCAGATGTTGTTTGAGTGTTTGGATCACTTCTATATGATGTATGTGAGGTGTGTGAGTGATTGGTTTGATTGGAATTGCTCTCAAACTCAAAACCCGATAGTGACTTGCCTTAGAAGGCAAAATTGGAGTGAAAGAAGAGATTTTGAGGAAAACATCTGTTAGATGGCTTTGGTGTACTCAAACTGAACACAATTGAGCTCTATTTATAGTAGAGCAAGTTTGTTTTGCAAGGAATAGTGAATGGCAGCTGGTAAGTAGGTTTGGCCAATGTTGTCCAATGAGAATTCAAGTCTCCTCTAGCCATTGACTAGAGGTTAGGGCACAGAGCTTTGGTCCCTTTGGTCTTGGATAAGTCTTGACTGATTTCAGATGAGAATGGCTCAGTCCATGCCACCTTGATGGTTCCATTGAATGCCTCATTCCAAATTTGAAGTCTTGTCCCTATTTTGGCCATTCTAGGTTCAACATGCTATTTCTTGTTCCAGGGACTTTGGAGGCTTGGCTCAGTGATTCTCCCCTTTAGATTCAATCCTCAGAGGTGTCCAAGTGGATAGGAGTGTTTGAATTTGGCTGATTTTGGCAAATTGAGCCAAAATGCAAAATCTGCCTTGCTTTGACAGATTTCAGCAAGGCAACTTGACAATATCATATCTCATGATGTAAGTTGAATTTGGCAATGTTCTTGGCCAATTTGGAAAGCTCTTACATGATACAACAACTGTTTGAACAAGTTTGGTTTTGATCTCTTTTGATTCCAAGTGAAAAATCCCCCTACATTTGGCAAAAAGTGAAGGCAGATTCTGACTTAGTGAAAATTTCACTAAGTGTTGGAAAAAGTGACATTTTCACTTTTCAGCCACTTTGATCATTCCATAACTCAAAATCCTTAATGAATTGGAATGACTTGTAGTTGAAGTTTTTGTAGATGATAATGAGGGCTACAAATCCATCTTTCGATGAGAAAAAATGGCCTTGTGGTTTAGGAGTTATGGTCCTCCAAAGTTGGTACCCTAGCCACTTTATTTTTAACTTAGAAAATTTTCTAAGTTTTTATGGTTACCCCTTTTACAAGTTATCCAACTTTTCTTGATTTTTATTGATGAATGATGATTCAAATCATACATTAACATCATTTTAGGGTTAAAAATCCAATTTGGTGAAAAATCTCAAAAAGTCAAAGTTGACTTTTGTGCACAGTTGACTTTTTATCAGATGAATTCCGAACTGTGCAATTCTTCAGGAAATCATGTCCTTGACCTAAATCAAACTTGATGGACATGTTCCATGGGTGTCATAGGGTATATTCAATCATGTCTTACGGTTTGGGAGCATGTCCAGGTCAAAAGTCAAAGCTACAGTTGACTTTTCTCGCGAAACCCTAATTGTGGTGCAGATGAAGTTGAGACTTGTTACTCAAGCTTCTTGGATTAATCCATTGTTCCAAATGGATCAATATGGTTCATTAGAGACCGTCAAATCTTCTCTTGAGGTCTTGGCTCATGGTTTGTCCCAAAAGTCAACTTAGGGGTGAATTAGGTCAAGAAACCCTAATTCCTGATTTTTGATGTATGCATCCCCTGAGGCAAAATTGACTTGATGATTGGGTTCATGAGGTTCCATGAAGTATATTAGGTTATGTTTTGGATCATTGGCTTGTGCCCAGATTAAATTTCCCATCTGGAGTCCCTGGGCGATCCAAACCCTAATTTGATGACACTGTCGATCTGGAGGCTTGATCCACCTAGAAGGGAGCAACTTTGTGCTTAATACTTGAAGTGGGAGTCCTTTTGATCCTTTGTGGATGCTTAAGAGGTTAGACAAGTTGAAGATCAAGTCATTCCTTAATTGATCCTTTGCCTAAGGCTCTGAGAGGGCTTGAAACCCTAATTCTGATTGTTATGAATGCTCAACAAATCCTTGAGGAGTTTGATGAGGCATGATGATTCATCCATATTGTGATGATGATTTGCACAATGATGGGAAATCTTAGTGGTCAAAATTTGGGGTATGACAGATGCCCCTATTTAATCTTCTTGGACCCGAAGGTGTGAATGACGAAGGTATTTGGGCATTCAGGGTGCAAGAGGATTAAATATCGGAATATCCGAAATTTTGATGGCTATGAATGGCAGCTTGCGCATTCATCTTCTTTTGATAAGTCATGATGCTTAGAAAAGGTAAACTTCCCCTCGATCCTGGTTTCCTACCAAGGAACTGGTCTCAGTTTCTGATTTAAACTTCCCCTCGATCCTGGTTTCCTACCAAGGAACTGGTCTTAGTTTCTGATTCAAACTTCCCCTCGATCCTGGTTTCCTACCAAGGAACTGGTCTTAGTTTTTTATTTTAAACTTCCCCTCGATCCTGGTTTCCTACCAAGGAACTGGTCTCAGTTTCAGATTCAAACTTCCCCTCGATCCTGGTTTCCTACCAAGGAACTGGTCTTAGTTTCTGATTTTAAACTTCCCCTCGATCCTTGTTTCCTACCAAGGAACTGGTCTCAGTTTCTTTTGTCAATAAACTTTATTGACAAGGTACGCTATTCGCAGTGGTTTTCCTCAAACTTCTCGCCGAATTTTCCTGGAGAGATGCCATTTGAGTGGAAAAAGTTTTGACGTCAGACTTGCTGGGGAACCCATCGTCTGAGTTGTAGAGGTACACAAAATTCTCTGTTGGAGACGCCATTTGTTTCTACTGGGGAAAGCAAGTTTCTTGAGAAACTGCTTCGGCTTAGGGATATTGCATCATACTTTTCTCGGGATCTTCCCCAGAGAAATGCCATATGATGGGATCCAATTTTGAGGTGTCGATGACCTTTTCATCAGCGGTTTTTTGGAGAAACACTGATGTACTGCCAAATCTCTGTTTAAGAGGCTTTCTCTGGGGATTTTCCTTAATCCGAGAAAGCGAGGATATCATATTCAATGGCGAAGAGTAACATCTGTTGAAGGTTTCTCTGATGTTTCAGAGGTTCAAGTTATCAAAGTGGTTGAGGACCGACTCTGATCTAAAGGTATACTGGACACGAGATTGTTCAGACGTGATACTTCCTGATGAGGAAAGAACTGACAAACTCGATTGAGAGGACGGTTATCACGGCCGGATAAGACCGACTCAAGTGATAGTGATGCAATATGAAATGCGAATGCAAATAAAATGCATGATATATGTATGTTTATGCTGACAAAACAGACGCAACATACAAATTAAAAGATGAACACGGCTGGATACTCGGCCATCGCGGGGCGAAGAAGTACTTTTGGTCCAAAAAGTAGAATTCTTCCTTGCTTAGGAGAAGTAGTCCTCACGGGGAATACCATTGATCGGGCTTAGGAGGTAAGAACTCGGCCGAAGATGCCAGACGAAACAAGGTCCCTGACACAATTGATCCTTCATTCAGGCGCACTGGCCTAGAAGGAGTACTTTGATTCTGCACTTTGAGGCTCGAACGCCTTTGGATACACAATCGAGGTTCTTTCGATGTTCAACAGTCAAAAGAAATGCCATCTTTGTTTTAAAAGCAGAAAAAGTTTTAACAAGTAAATTCATTTTGTTTCATTTCAAGAATCGCTGATTAAGTTAAACAACGTCGTTCTGTAAAGCTAAAACAAGTAAGAATTACAAACAAAAGCACAAGGGCTCCAATTTTATTGATAAGATGGAGATCAGCCAAACGCATGATTCCAAAGAGTATATACAAAGTTAGAAAATGGTAATTTACAGGGAAAAGGGCTACGTTGAAACATTACGACCACTATCCTTCTACCAACTTTGAGTTCGGAGTATCCTGAGCTTCTGTCAAAGATGACCCTTGACTGGAGATTTCCTCCGATGGATGATGTAACTGTTGCTGAGGGACTTGCCTCTGTTGAACATAGTTACTTGCCATTATCCCTAATTTTTGCCTGGATTGTACTATGATGTTTCCAATCCACCGGGATGGTTTTTTTTCATGTCTCTAACTTTTGCCTGGACCGCCCTTTCGGGTTTTCAATCCACCGAGACGTTCTCTTTTTTTTTTAGTTTAGGCGAAGTATTTCTTGACTACATCAACATTCGTGGGGTAGGAAAATTCCTCTCCGTCCATGGTTGCAAGTCTCAAGGCGCCGCCTGAGAAAGCTTTCGTGACCACATAGGGGCCATCATAATTTGGGGTCCATTTGCCCCGAGAATCTGTGAGAAATGATTGTATCTTCTTGAGCACGAGGTCTCCTTTTCTGAAGATACGAGGTCGGACCTTTTTGTCAAACGCCCTCTTCATTCTTTGCTGATACAACTGACCGTGGTATAAAGTCGTGATTCGCTTTTCTTCGATCAGATTCAGTTCGTCGTGTCGACTTTAACACCACAGCTTCGGTGAGCTTAGCTTCCATCAATACCCGGATTGATGGGATCTCTACTTCTATGGGGAGCACTGCTTCCATGCCATACACTAGAGAGAAAGGGGTAGCCCCTGTTAAAGTGCGGACAGATGTTCGATAACCGTGAAGAGCAAAGGGTAGCATCTCGTGCCAGTCTTTGTAAGTTATAACCATCTTTTGAACAATCTTCTTGATGTTCTTGTTAGCCGCTTCTACCGCTCCGTTCATCTTGGGTCGGTAGGGAGATGAGTTATGATGTCCAATCTTGAACTCTGCGCACAACTCCTTCATCATCTTATTGTTCAAGTTAGATCCATTATCCGTAATGATCTGGCTCGGAACACCATAACGACAGATGATATTGTTTTTCATAAATCGAACCACCACTTGTCGGGTTACATTAGCGTACAACGCTTCTTCGAACCACTTGGTGAAGTAATCAATGGCTACCAGGATGAACCGATGTCCATTTGAAGCCTTAGGTTCAATCAAGCCAATCATGTCGATTCCCCATATGGAAAAAGGCCATGGGGAAGAAAGAACTTTCAGATGCGATGGTGGTACGTGAATTTTGTCGGAGTACATCTGACACTTGTGACACCTCCTCATGTACTTGTAGCAGTCGGATTCCATGGTCAACCAATAGTACCCGGCTCTGAGAATTTTTCTCGCCATTGTGTGTCCATTAGTATGAGTGCCAAAGGATCCTTCATGAATTTCTTTCATAAGCATGTCTGCTTCTGGTCTGTCCACACATCGGAGCAAGACCATGTCAAAATTCCTCTTATAAAGAGTGTCACCGCTCAGGAAGAAGCTTCCAGCTAGCCTTCTGAGGGTTTTTCTGTCTTTTCTGAGTGCCCCAGGTGGGTACTCTTGTTTCTGAAGAAAGCATTTGATATCGTGATACCAAGGTTTGTCGTCTATGACTGCTTCGATCGCGAAAATGTAGGCGGGTCGTTTAAGGCACATAACGTCAATCTTAGGTAGGTCATTCCATTGACCTACGCTAATCATGGAAGAGAGAGTAGTTAAGGCATCAGCCATGTGATTCTCACCACGAGGGATGTGATGAAAGTCAACTCTGTTGAAGAAGGGTAACAACCTTCTCGCATAGTCCTTGTAAGGAATCAATCCTGACTGGTATGTGTTCCAATCTCCTGTGATCTGATTGATAACCAGACCTGAATCGCCGTATACGTCCAAGTTCTTGATCCTTAAATCAATCGCTTCTTCGAGACCCATAATACAAGCTTCGTATTCGGCCTCGTTGTTCGTACATTTGAACATAAGTCTGGCAGTGAAAGGAATGTGGGTACCCTGAGGGGTAACAATGATTTCCCCAATTCCATTTCCGTAATGATTAACTGCACCGTCAAAGATCAGTCCCCATTGGGAACCTGGTTCTGGCCCTTCACTGGGTAACGGTTCATCGCAATCTTTCATTTTGAGATACATGACATCTTCGTCTGGGAAGTCAAACCCGATTGATTCCTGATCGTCAATCGGTTGATGAGCCAAATGATCGGCTAAAATACTCCCCTTAACGGCTTTCTGAGCGTGATACTCTATGTCATATTCTGATAATAACATCTGCCAACGGGCAATCCTTCCCGTGAGAGCAGGTTTTTCAAAGACGTACTTGATAGGATCCATTTCGGAGACCAACCAAGTAGTGTGACGAATCATATATTGGCGAAGACGTTTGGCTGCCCAAGCCAAAGCGCAGCAAGTTTTCTCAAGCATCGTGTACCGAGTTTCACAATCGGTAAATTTCTTGCTCAAATAATAAATGGCAGACTTTTTCCTTTTGGTTTCGTCTTGTTGGCCAAGTACACATCCCATTGAGTCCTCAAGGACTGTGAGGTAAATGATCAGTGGTCTTCCTTCCACTGGTGGTGACAGAATTGGCGGATTCAACAGATATTCCTTAATACTGTCGAAGGCAGTTTGGCAGTCTTCTGACCAAATGCACTCCTGGTTCTTTCTCAGTAATTTGAAAATCGGCGCACACGTGGCGGTCATAAGGAATATGAATCTAGAGATGTAGTTCAAACGTCCCAAGAATCCTCTGACGTGTTTTTCAGTTTTTCGGAGAAGGCATTTCTCGAATGGCCTTGACCTTGTCAGGATCAACTTCAATTCCTTTCTGGCTGACGATGAACCCTAAGAGTTTCCCCGAACGGACACCGAAGGTGCACTTGTTGGGATTCAAGTGGAGCTTGAATTTCCTTAGACGTTCGAACAATTTTGACAGATGTTCAACGTGCTCATCCTCTGTTATTGATTTTGCAATCAAATCATCGACATATACCTCTATCTCTTTGTGTATCATGTCATGAAACAAAGTAGTCATGGCCCTTTGATAGGTTGCCCCAGCGTTCTTCAAACCGAACGGCATTACCTTGTAACAAAAGGTACCCCATGGGGTAATGAACGAAGTTTTCTCCATGTATTTCAGCGCCATTTTGATCTGATTATAGCCCGAGAATCCATCCATGAAGGAGAAAACTTTGAACTTTGTTGTACTGTCTACCAGCATGTCAATGTGTGGTAAAGGAAAGTCGTCCTTTGGACTTGCCTTGTTTAGATCTCTGTAGTCGACACACATTCTGACCTTTCTGTCCTTTTTAGGAACGGGTACGATGTTGGCTAACCATTGAGGATATTCAGATGTAGCGAGGAAACCCGCGTCGATCTGTTTCTGTACCTCCTCTTTGATTTTGATGGCCATGTCCGGGTGTGTCCATCTCAACCTCTGCTTTACTGGCGGACATTCCGATCTCAATGGTAAGCGATGTTCCACGATGCTGGTATCCAACCCAGGCATGTCCTGATAGGACCAAGCGAACACATCGGGAAATTCTCTGAGAAGCTTTATCAAACCCTCTCTGGCAGTTGGACTGAGCAGTGCTCCAATCCTGATTTCTTTTTTCTCTTTTTTTGAACCCAAGTTTACCGTTTCCAACAGCTCTTTGTGAGGTTCAATGGACCTTTCCTCTTGTCTGAGTAATCGGGAGATCTCTTTTGGAAATTCGTTGTCAGCTTCTTCTTCAGCCCCAAATACCAGGAACTCAAAGTCGGGAGAAGGCATCGGATTGTACGTTTCAACGGGGTGTAAAACAAGCAATCTGCATGACGTGATGATTTGTGTTTAGAAGAGATAGAGAGAATGCAAGTGTGTGCAGTGTTTTGATTTTACTGCTTGTTTTTATTATTGAATGTTTTTTAGGATTACCATTTTCTGAGAAAGCGAAAAGAGAAAACAGCAAATAATGCGGAAATTACAGAACGATGTTATTTTATTAATGAACAAGTCGAATCTTGAAACTACAGCCCTATAAAACAAAACTCTGTCGCTTCGGGCAAAGCGAAGAGGGACATTTATAGAAAGCGAGCCCTATCAAAACATCCGTTTCACCTGGGCAGGGTGAAAGGTTAAAGATGGCAATTACTTTGACTGATGAACGACCTTCGGAACCTCGATAACAACCCACTGGCGGCGAACTCCTCGGTGAAACACAAAGTCAGGCACCTTCCTTTATTTGTCTTCAGAAATGACGCTGATTTCTGGTGGAGCAGGATCGCTGGAATCTGTTTCCCAGGCAGAATTGTCGTAGGAGGATTCCTCTGTTGCATTTTGTATAGTATTTGTACTCTCAGCTGTATCTTCCCATCCAGTAGGTTGGATATCTTCGAGTCTGATACGAGAGCTTTCGGGAGCGGTGTACTTGACCATATAGTCGTATTTTCCACTTGGTTCTCTGTTGAAGCGGAATAGCGGCAAGCAAGCAAAAAGATTTGGAAGTATTTTTCCGGGAATTATCGTGTCCACAGAGATCGGTGCTACTGAACTGCCGTTCGACAGTTTAATTGTTAATGAGTTTGGGTTTAAATGGGTTTAAAAGTAAATAACAGAAAAGTAAATAAAAACATAAAAACTAATTCATTCGTCAAACAGACAAACTTATCAGGCGTGTATATATTCGATTCATCACAGACTTAAACTTACCGACCAATTACACTCAACTTACAATACTCCTCAATATCACCCGGTATCGCTCACAACAATGTCCATTTCTGGCACACTGAGTTGAGAAATCACCCGTATCACTCTCTTCGTCACTCTCGCGCACGAAGCCTCGAGACACGGACGTCATTAAGTTTCAAAACCCTTACGGATTGTTAGCCCTAAATCTATCTCTAGCATTCAGAAACTAACAGATAATCACCCCTAATCGAAGTTTGTGAAGTTTATCTCTAACACGACCCAAACCCCGCACATAAAGCAAAAATCAGAGACAATCACCAATAGAGATTTGTAAAGCAAATTTCATATAACGCCATGGGCGACAAATATATATAGGATCAAAGTAAAAGCATATACAAACCCAACAAAAGAAATTACAAAGAGAAGAGAGAAGAGGAACCAAACATTTCACGGTTTGTCGGCGCCGATCGACGAGAGATTCCACTCCGGATCATCCAAATGCAAGATCCAATGATGTTTTCTAAGCTAATCTACAAGAAAAATGAAGTTTGATGGAGTTGGGAGCAAAAAATACCCAAAACCATCCCAAAAAATGTGTTTTTTCACTATATTTATTGCTGTCAAAGTCGCAGACCGCGCTCAGCGCGCTACGGGCGCTCAGCGCGCGTTTTTGAAGTTAAACCGCCTTAAAAAGCGCGCTCAGCGGGCTTGGAGCGTGCTCAGCACGCAACCTACTGTAAGTATCTCTTTCTGGGGGCTTAGAGCGCGCTCAGCGCGCTCCAAGCATGCTTCCTGGGGCTTGGAGCGCGCTCAGCGCGCTCAAAGCATGCTCGAAAATCCAAAGCTTATTTTCTTCATAACTTTTGAACCGTAATTCCGTTTTTCGCCCGGTTCGAAGCGTTGGAAAGCTTATTCAATGCTCTATACAACAATGGCAAAATCCCACTGCTTAAATACCTACAAAAATGAGATAAAATCAATTAAACTCAATGATATTTACACGAAACGCAATATATACACTAAAATGTAACTATACGCATTTATAAACAAAACAGGGTTTATTCGTATGATATTTAACAAAAAGCAACGATAAGTGCAACAAAACATATATACAAAAACAGGTACATTTTGCACTTATCAACTCTCCCCAACTTACATAATTGTTTGTCCTCAAACAAAGCCAACAACTAAAGGAACAAAAGCGAAATCCAAGAAATCACGCAACAACAAGTTTTGAAAACTGAAAACAAATGCAATGGTTCAACCGAAAATGGTACACACAAAGTAAACACTTACCACTAAACTACAACGATAACATAATCACGAAACAAATGCTAGATACAAAAATCATGCCAAACATTCTAAAACAACACAAGTTCAAATGTGAATCACACCTAGCAAAAACAATCATCGGAAGATGAAAAACATAAAATGAGGTACTTTCACTCACACAACAATCTTGCAAACAAAAGACTAAATTATGCATCCATCCAAAAATTCACATTGAACATACAAAGGCAAGAATCACAAGGACTTTTCAAGGTTGTATTGTGGTCGGGTAAACAAACAAGGGGAAATTCCTAAAGCTAATCGAAACAAAAACTTGCCGAAACCTAAGGGAGTGATCAACTCACAAAAGTTCAAACACAAAATTTCAATGAAACTTCTTCCACACACCCAAGTGTTACACAACAACACACAACTTATTTAGCACAATTATTGAAACTCTTTTTGTTTCCTTTCACAAGGATTTTATTTTTCTTTCTTTTTTCTTTCTTTTTCTCTTGTCGTATTTTTCTCTTTTTTCTTTTCTTTTTCAACCTCATAGCAACCAATAACATAAGTGAGAAAACATTTCTCTCCCCAACTTGAATTCAACCACATCATTATGTGAATACTCCCTACTTTCTAAGGCAAGGTAAAAATTCATACAACAACACAAAGTTGAGGGTTCAAGAAAAAACAATAATCAAGATCCACACAAAAAATGAATTTGACACTCATAGACAAGAATCAAACTCAAACAACATGGATAATGACCAAAGGCTCAAAGGGTTTACAAACGATCACACACTCACAAGGTGAATTGACTATTTGGCTTAGGTAGTTGTGCTCAAAATGAAACAAATGCCTTGATCCTTTTCATGCATTCATATACACAACATAAACAACAGATTCAACATAATTAAATCCAGTAAAACAAAATTGTCGGTACTCCGAGCATATAACAATGGAAGGCTTCCTCACAAAAAGGGTAGGAACTAAAGTGATTCACACAAGAACAAGTATACAAAAGAATAAATGGCATGAAAGTTGTAAAAAACCTAAGTATCATGAATATGCCAAAGTCAAGAAAGCGATAAACACATACCTTGGACGTGTAGAAAACTTTAAACACTATCATTACCACGCATTCGCAAGTTGAAATGATCAAAAATCGGAAAAATCACTGAATGCGACTTCAAGCAATCGGGCAAAAATTTGAGTCCAAACAATCAACAAAAGAATTAGAAAAATTACTAATAATTACTAATATATAAGGCCTTGGTGGAAGTGGGAGAAAGGGGGAACCAAGTGAACAATTACAAAAATTCACTGGTTCAGCACAGCAAAGCGCGCTCAGCGCGCTACACCAGAACCAGAAAAATCAGTACAGCTACAGGGTTCTGGTGTAGGCCTCCACTTAACACCTACACAATCTCATATACAATGAAAAATTAATAACGGAACAAAAAACGATAAAACACGCTTGTTTTACGTCGTAAGCTCGACGCCTATTATTTATACACACTTCTCCAAGTTGCCTCTTTACACGGTTAGCGCTCACCGACGACGAAACCTAACCAAACACTTAGCAAACGTGAAGAGAAACAAACAAATACACTAAATTTACAATTATGCAAAACATGTAAAATTCACAAATATGGTAAACATATACAAGTATTAATATAAACAAGTGAAAATAGACAATATATACGATATCTACAAAACTCAAAAACGAAGAAACAATCGCAATGCGATTCAATAAAAACACCAATCCCCGGCAACGGCGCCATTTTGTTGAAGCGGAATAGCGGCAAGCAAGCAAAAAGATTTGGAAGTATTTTTCCGGGAATTATCGTGTCCACAGAGATCGGTGCTACTGAACTGCCGTTCGACAGTTTATTTGTTAATGAGTTTGGGTTTAAATGGGTTTAAAAGTAAATAACAGAAAAGTAAATAAAAACATAAAAACTAATTCATTCGTCAAACAGACAAACTTATCAGGCGTGTATATATTCGACTCATCACAGACTTAAACTTACCGACCAATTACACTCAACTTACAATACTCCTCAATATCACCCGGTATCGCTCACAACAATGTCCATCTCTGGCACACTGAGTTGAGAAATCACCCGTATCACTCTCTTCGTCACTCTCGCGCACGAAGCCTCGAGACACGGACGTCATTAAGTTTCAAAACCCTTACGGATTGTTAGCCCTAAATCTATCTCTAGCATTCAGAAACTAACAGATAATCACCCCTAATCGAAGTTTGTGAAGTTTATCTCTAACACGACCCAAACCCCGCGCATAAAGCAAAAATCAGAGACAATCACCAATAGAGATTTGTAAAGCAAATTTCATATAATGCCATGGGCGACAAATATACATAGGATCAAAGTAAAAGCATATACAAACCCAACAAAAGAAATTACAAAGAGAAGAGAGAAGAGGAACCAAACATTTCACGGTTTGTCGGCGCCGATCGACGAGAGATTCCACTCCGGATCATCCAAATGCAAGATCCAATGATGTTTTCTAAGCTAATCTACAAGAAAAATGAAGTTTGATGGAGTTGGGAGCAAAAAATACCCAAAACCATCCCAAAAAATGTGTTTTTTCACTATATTTATTGCTGTCAAAGTCGCAGACCGCGCTCAGCGCGCTACGGGCGCTCAGCGCGCGTTTTTGAAGTTAAACCGCCTTAAAAAGCGCGCTCAGCGGGCTTGGAGCGCGCTCAGCGCGCAACCTACTGTAAGTATCTCTTTCTGGGGGCTTAGAGCGCGCTCAGCGCGCTCCAAGCATGCTTCCTGGGGCTTGGAGCGCGCTCAGCGCGCTCAAAGCATGCTCGAAAATCCAAAGCTTATTTTCTTCATAACTTTTGAACCGTAATTCCGTTTTTCGCCCGGTTCGAAGCGTTGGAAAGCTTATTCAATGCTCTATACAACAATGGCAAAATCCCACTACTTAAATACCTACAAAAATGAGATAAAATCAATTAAACTCAATGATATTTACACGAAACGCAATATATACACTAAAATGTAACTATACGCATTTATAAACAAAACAGGGTTTATTCGTATGATATTTAACAAAAAGCAACGATAAGTGCAACAAAACATATATACAAAAACAGGTACATTTTGCACTTATCAACTCTCCCCAACTTACATAATTGTTTGTCCTCAAACAAAGCCAACAACTAAAGGAACAAAAGCGAAATCCAAGAAATCACGCAACAACAAGTTTTGAAAACTGAAAACAAATGCAATGGTTCAACCGAAAATGGTACACACAAAGTAAACACTTACCACTAAACTACAACGATAACATAATCACGAAACAAATGCTAGATACAAAAATCATGCCAAACATTCTAAAACAACACAAGTTCAAATGTGAATCACACCTAGCAAAAACAATCATCGGAAGATGAAAAACATAAAATGAGGTACTTTCACTCACACAACAATCTTGCAAACAAAAGACTAAATTATGCATCCATCCAAAAATTCACATTGAACATACAAAGGCAAGAATCACAAGGACTTTTCAAGGTTGTATTGTGGTCGGGTAAACAAACAAGGGGAAATTCCTAAAGCTAATCGAAACAAAAACTTGCCGAAACCTAAGGGAGTGATCAACTCACAAAAGTTCAAACACAAAATTTCAATGAAACTTCTTCCACACACCCAAGTGTTACACAACAACACACAACTTATTTAGCACAATTATTGAAACTCTTTTTGTTTCCTTTCACAAGGATTTTATTTTTCTTTCTTTTTTCTTTCTTTTTCTCTTGTCGTATTTTTCTCTTTTTTCTTTTCTTTTTCAACCTCATAGCAACCAATAACATAAGTGAGAAAACATTGCTCTCCCCAACTTGAATTCAACCACATCATTATGTGAATACTCCCTACTTTCTAAGGCAAGGTAAAAATTCATACAACAACACAAAGTTGGGGGTTCAAGAAAAAACAACAATCAAGATCCACACAAAAAATGAATTTGACACTCATAGACAAGAATCAAACTCAAACAACATGGATAATGACCAAAGGCTCAAAGGGTTTACAAACGATCACACACTCACAAGGTGAATTGACTATTTGGCTTAGGTAGTTGTGCTCAAAATGAAACAAATGCCTTGATCCTTTTCATGCATTCATATACACAACATAAACAACAGATTCAACATAATTAAATCCAGTAAAACAAAATTGTCGGTACTCCGAGCATATAACAATGGAAGGCTTCCTCACAAAAAGGGTAGGAACTAAAGTGATTCACACAAGAACAAGTATACAAAAGAATAAATGGCATGAAAGTTGTAAAAAACCTAAGTATCATGAATATGCCAAAGTCAAGAAAGCGATAAACACATACCTTGGACGTGTAGAAAACTTTAAACACTATCATTACCACGCATTCGCAAGTTGAAATGATAAAAAATCGGAAAAATCACTGAATGCGACTTCAAGCAATCGGGCAAAAATTTGAGTCCAAACAATCTTCAAAAGAATTAGAAAAATTACTAATAATTACTAATATATAAGGCCTTGGTGGAAGTGGGAGAAAGGGGGAACCAAGTGAACAATTACAAAAATTCACTGGTTCAGCACAGCAAAGCGCGCTCAGCGCGCTACACCAGAACCAGAAAAATCAGTACAGCTACAGGGTTCTGGTGTAGGCCTCCACTTAACACCTACACAATCTCATATACAATGAAAAATTAATAACGGAACAAAAAACGATAAAACACGCTTGTTTTACGTCGTAAGCTCGACGCCTATTATTTATACACACTTCTCCAAGTTGCCTCTTTACACGGTTAGCGCTCACCGACGACGAAACCTAACCAAACACTTAGCAAACGTGAAGAGAAACAAACAAATACACTAAATTTACAATTATGCAAAACATGTAAAATTCACAAATATGGTAAACATATACAAGTATTAATATAAACAAGTGAAAATAGACAATATATACGATATCTACAAAACTCAAAAATGAAGAAACAATCGCAATGCGATTCAATAAAAACACCAATCCCCGGCAACGGCGCCATTTTGTTGAAGCGGAATAGCGGCAAGCAAGCAAAAAGATTTGGAAGTATTTTTCCGGGAATTATCGTGTCCACAGAGATCGGTGCTACTGAACTGCCGTTCGACAGTTTATTTGTTAATGAGTTTGGGTTTAAATGGGTTTAAAAGTAAATAACAGAAAAGTAAATAAAAACATAAAAACTAATTCATTCGTCAAACAGACAAACTTATCAGGCGTGTATATATTCGACTCATCACAGACTTAAACTTACCGACCAATTACACTCAACTTACAATACTCCTCAATATCACCCGGTATCGCTCACAACAATGTCCATCTCTGGCACACTGAGTTGAGAAATCACCCGTATCACTCTCTTCGTCACTCTCGCGCACGTAGCCTCGAGACACGGACGTCATTAAGTTTCAAAACCCTTACGGATTGTTAGCCCTAAATCTATCTCTAGCATTCAGAAACTAACAGATAATCACCCCTAATCGAAGTTTGTGAAGTTTATCTCTAACACGACCCAAACCCCGCGCATAAAGCAAAAATCAGAGACAATCACCAATAGAGATTTGTAAAGCAAATTTCATATAATGCCATGGGCGACAAATATACATAGGATCAAAGTAAAAGCATATACAAACCCAACAAAAGAAATTACAAAGAGAAGAGAGAAGAGGAACCAAACATTTCACGGTTTGTCGGCGCCGATCGACGAGAGATTCCACTCCGGATCATCCAAATGCAAGATCCAATGATGTTTTCTAAGCTAATCTACAAGAAAAATGAAGTTTGATGGAGTTGGGAGCAAAAAATACCCAAAACCATCCCAAAAAATGTGTTTTTTCACTATATTTATTGCTGTCAAAGTCGCAGACCGCGCTCAGCGCGCTACGGGCGCTCAGCGCGCGTTTTTGAAGTTAAACCGCCTTAAAAAGCGCGCTCAGCGGGCTTGGAGCGCGCTCAGCGCGCAACCTACTGTAAGTATCTCTTTCTGGGGGCTTAGAGCGCGCTCAGCGCGCTCCAAGCATGCTTCCTGGGGCTTGGAGCGCGCTCAGCGCGCTCAAAGCATGCTCGAAAATCCAAAGCTTATTTTCTTCATAACTTTTGAACCGTAATTCCGTTTTTCGCCCGGTTCGAAGCGTTGGAAAGCTTATTCAATGCTCTATACAACAATGGCAAAATCCCACTGCTTAAATACCTACAAAAATGAGATAAAATCAATTAAACTCAATGATATTTACACGAAACGCAATATATACACTAAAATGTAACTATACGCATTTATAAACAAAACAGGGTTTATTCGTATGATATTTAACAAAAAGCAACGATAAGTGCAACAAAACATATATACAAAAACAGGTACATTTTGCACTTATCAACTCTCCCCAACTTACATAATTGTTTGTCCTCAAACAAAGCCAACAACTAAAGGAACAAAAGCGAAATCCAAGAAATCACGCAACAACAAGTTTTGAAAACTGAAAACAAATGCAATGGTTCAACCGAAAATGGTACACACAAAGTAAACACTTACCACTAAACTACAACGATAACATAATCACGAAACAAATGCTAGATACAAAAATCATGCCAAACATTCTAAAACAACACAAGTTCAAATGTGAATCACACCTAGCAAAAACAATCATCGGAAGATGAAAAACATAAAATGAGGTACTTTCACTCACACAACAATCTTGCAAACAAAAGACTAAATTATGCATCCATCCAAAAATTCACATTGAACATACAAAGGCAAGAATCACAAGGACTTTTCAAGGTTGTATTGTGGTCGGGTAAACAAACAAGGGGAAATTCCTAAAGCTAATCGAAACAAAAACTTGCCGAAACCTAAGGGAGTGATCAACTCACAAAAGTTCAAACACAAAATTTCAATGAAACTTCTTCCACACACCCAAGTGTTACACAACAACACACAACTTATTTAGCACAATTATTGAAACTCTTTTTGTTTCCTTTCACAAGGATTTTATTTTTCTTTCTTTTTTCTTTCTTTTTCTCTTGTCGTATTTTTCTCTTTTTTCTTTTCTTTTTCAACCTCATAGCAACCAATAACATAAGTGAGAAAACATTGCTCTCCCCAACTTGAATTCAACCACATCATTATGTGAATACTCCCTACTTTCTAAGGCAAGGTAAAAATTCATACAACAACACAAAGTTGGGGGTTCAAGAAAAAACAACAATCAAGATCCACACAAAAAATGAATTTGACACTCATAGACAAGAATCAAACTCAAACAACATGGATAATGACCAAAGGCTCAAAGGGTTTACAAACGATCACACACTCACAAGGTGAATTGACTATTTGGCTTAGGTAGTTGTGCTCAAAATGAAACAAATGCCTTGATCCTTTTCATGCATTCATATACACAACATAAACAACAGATTCAACATAATTAAATCCAGTAAAACAAAATTGTCGGTACTCCGAGCATATAACAATGGAAGGCTTCCTCACAAAAAGGGTAGGAACTAAAGTGATTCACACAAGAACAAGTATACAAAAGAATAAATGGCATGAAAGTTGTAAAAAACCTAAGTATCATGAATATGCCAAAGTCAAGAAAGCGATAAACACATACCTTGGACGTGTAGAAAACTTTAAACACTATCATTACCACGCATTCGCAAGTTGAAATGATAAAAAATCGGAAAAATCACTGAATGCGACTTCAAGCAATCGGGCAAAAATTTGAGTCCAAACAATCAACAAAAGAATTAGAAAAATTACTAATAATTACTAATATATAAGGCCTTGGTGGAAGTGGGAAAAAGGGGGAACCAAGTGAACAATTAAAAAAATTCACTGGTTCAGCACAGCAAAGCGCGCTCAGCGCGCAGGGCCGCGCTCAGCGCGCTACACCAGAACCAGAAAAATCAGTACAGCTACAGGGTTCTGGTGTAGGCCTCCACTTAACACCTACACAATCTCATATACAATGAAAAATTAATAACGGAACAAAAAACGATAAAACACGCTTGTTTTACGTCGTAAGCTCGACGCCTATTATTTATACACACTTCTCCAAGTTGCCTCTTTACACGGTTAGCGCTCACCGACGACGAAACCTAACCAAACACTTAGCAAACGTGAAGAGAAACAAACAAATACACTAAATTTACAATTATGCAAAACATGTAAAATTCACAAATATGGTAAACATATACAAGTATCAATATAAACAAGTGAAAATAGACAATATATACGATATCTACAAAACTCAAAAACGAAGAAACAATCGCAATGCGATTCAATAAAAACACCAATCCCCGGCAACGGCGCCATTTTGTTGAAGCGGAATAGCGGCAAGCAAGCAAAAAGATTTGGAAGTATTTTTCCGGGAATTATCGTGTCCACAGAGATCGGTGCTACTGAACTGCCGTTCGACAGTTTAATTGTTAATGAGTTTGGGTTTAAATGGGTTTAAAAGTAAATAACAGAAAAGTAAATAAAAACATAAAAACTAATTCATTCGTCAAACAGACAAACTTATCAGGCGTGTATATATTCGACTCATCACAGACTTAAACTTACCGACCAATTACACTCAACTTACAATACTCCTCAATATCACCCGGTATCGCTCACAACAATGTCCATCTCTGGCACACTGAGTTGAGAAATCACCCGTATCACTCTCTTCGTCACTCTCGCGCACGAAGCCTCGAGACACGGACGTCATTAAGTTTCAAAACCCTTACGGATTGTTAGCCCTAAATCTATCTCTAGCATTCAGAAACTAACAGATAATCACCCCTAATCGAAGTTTGTGAAGTTTATCTCTAACACGACCCAAACCCCGCGCATAAAGCAAAAATCAGAGACAATCACCAATAGAGATTTGTAAAGCAAATTTCATATAACGCCATGGGCGAAAAATATACATAGGATCAAAGTAAAAGCATATACAAACCCAACAAAAGAAATTACAAAGAGAAGAGAGAAGAGGAACCAAACATTTCACGGTTTGTCGGCGCCGATCGACGAGAGATTCCACTCCGGATCATCCAAATGCAAGATCCAATGATGTTTTCTAAGCTAATCTACAAGAAAAATGAAGTTTGATGGAGTTGGGAGCAAAAAATACCCAAAACCATCCCAAAAAATGTGTTTTTTCACTATATTTATTGCTGTCAAAGTCGCAGACCGCGCTCAGCGCGCTACGGGCGCTCAGCGCGCGTTTTTGAAGTTAAACCGCCTTAAAAAGCGCGCTCAGCGGGCTTGGAGCGCGCTCAGCGCGCAACCTACTGTAAGTATCTCTTTCTGGGGGCTTAGAGCGCGCTCAGCGCGCTCAAAGCATGCTCGAAAATCCAAAGCTTATTTTCTTCATAACTTTTGAACCGTAATTCCGTTTTTCGCCCGGTTCGAAGCGTTGGAAATCTTATTCAATGCTCTTTACAACAATGGCAAAATCCCACTGCTTAAATACCTACAAAAATGAGATAAAATCAATTAAACTCAATGATATTTACACGAAACGCAATATATACACTAAAATGTAACTATACGCATTTATAAACAAAACAGGGTTTATTCGTATGATATTTAACAAAAAGCAACGATAAGTGCAACAAAACATATATACAAAAACAGGTACATTTTGCACTTATCATTCTCCCAGAGTGTCCCAAACTTCTTTGGAACTGGAGGAGTCATCTCTCTCGATGACGTTGACCTCGGGAAAAGCATAGTTGACGAATTCAAGTCCTGCAAACGTTGCGAATTCATCGTCGTGTTGAGTAGTTTCCGAATAACCTGAGTGTTGATCCCATGACATGGTGGGGACACAGGTATTCTGTTCAACGACAGTCAGCTGATTTTCATTGTTCGGCTGACTCTCTTGCCCCAAGTCTCCTGGATAAAGTTGCCACATTGGCAGACCATCCATTGGGCCATAGTAGGTGTAGTCAAAATTGTCTTTCATCGGAGTGTCTTCCTCTAATGAATTTGGCGGAGCACGGCATCCTTCTAGATCACAATCTCCATAGATCATCTCGATGTCTGATCTGGGTATAAATCTCGGACTCTGTGCGGGATAGCAAAACGGAGTTTGCGTTTCGTCCTGCGACACATAACCGTCCTCGTTAAGATAGGACTTCCATTCCTCATCTATATCAAATGGATCCTCTTCATTGATAGCATGGACTACTTGAGTCACTGGTTGGAGGAAGCCTCCACTATGGAAGAAGTTCTGAATGGGATGAAGACTTTCATTGTTGACAGCAGTCTGGGTACAGGTTGCAGAAAAACCAAGACCCTTCTTTATTTTATTGTCAATAGGAATGGCAAGCTGTCCCCATCCGGTTGTATCGGCACTCTAGACCGCTTTGATAGCATCCTTGTATGAGGAAATCGAGGTTCCTCCTTCGGATTGATTGTTCTTGCTCACCGATAGTGTTTGGAACTGAGTTCCAATAACCTCCTCAGGTTCTATACCAGCAGATGATGACAAGTTACTCACAAGCAAAGCCTGTTCCCTACAGACTATGACGAGTTGATCGTTCTGAACGAACTTTAGCTTTTGGTGGAGGGTTGAGGTGACCGCTCCAGCCTGATGTATCCAAGGTCTTCCAAATAAACAACTGTACGTTGCCCGGATGTCCATGACCTGGAAAGTGACTTGGAAAGTGTGAGGACCAATAGTTATGGGAAAATCAACTTCGCCGATAACTGTTTTTCTGGATCCGTCAAACGCTTTGACGACGACCTCGCTGATTCTCATCAGAGGGCCTTTGAATGATAATTGCATCAAAGTGGACTTCGGCATAACATTCAGGGCTGACCATGTGTCTACCAGTACGCTGGCCAACGCATCGTCCTGGCAGTTAACTGTGATATTGAGCGTCATGTTATGACGGCGACCCTCTTCGGGTAATTCCTCATCACTAAATCCCAAATTGTTGCAGGAAGTGATGTTAGAGACGATACTATCAAACTGTCTGATTGTTACATCCTGTTCCACAAAGGCTTGCTCTAAGACTTTCTGTAGAGCCTCTCTGTGCGCTTCTGAACTGAGTAACAGTGATAACACCGAGATCTTTGAAGGAGTCTGTAACAGTTGATCAACAATGTTGTATTCACTCCTTTGGATGAGCTTTAGCATCTCACCTTTGTCTTTCGACAGGTCGGGATTACTGGACTGACCGACTGGTGGATCGGGAATTTCTGTCTGAAGTTCCTTTTCTTTGTGGGATTCTCCAACTCCTCGGTTGAAGATTCTACCGGTCCGTGTTACACGACTAATGTCTGCAATATTCACAACGGAGGGTAATGGAATTTCCTTTCCATTTTCAACTGTCGTTGCACCGTATTTTTAAGGTATAGCCTTAGCTGATTCATACGGTAGTGGTCCCGATAGATAGATGACTATGGGAACCCTCTGGTTTTTCTAACCATTAAAAGAAATCTCGATCCGTTCCCGGTTGGGAACTGTGAATTCGTCAAGTAGAGGGATAATGGCAAAAACATCCCTGGTCCTGTGATGACCAGAGATCGTGACAACATCCTCGACTTGCTCGGCAAGGTAGTTCGGCGACCAATTGATGGGCCCAGAACCTGGATATGGAAGAATTTCTCCGCGATCCACTTGACCCTGAAGAGCTGCTCTCACAAGGTAGCACCCTTGGTTACTTTCTGAACAGACGCTACAACTGTCATAGTTGTGTGGGGGCACCTGGCCACGCCCACTTTGAATACAATGTAACCTCACTAGGTTAGCTTCCACTGATCGGACATCCTGACTTTGACGCCGAGTAGGATTCCTGTTACTGATACTAATCTGCTGAGTATCTTCATCCATATAGATTGGTATCCACCAATGATTTAACAAGTGCTGAAGTACCTCCTGGATAAGGGTACAACCTCGATCATTCTCGCAACCCGCTTTACAGCTTTGGTAATCATGTGAGATCAGGAATCCGAGTCGGACCTGCTCAGCATGTAACTCCACCAGGTTGGTATTCATCACACGAATATCGAAAATCTGAACCATGTTGATCTGATAGGGATTCCTATCATGGTAGTCTTGGATCCATCCAAGATCCATCTGACACTGGAGGGCCTCTTGTATGAAAGAGCATCCTTGTTTATTTACCGAGCAAGTCAGACAGGAATTGTAATCGTGCCGTGGCAGATTATGATACTGGCTTTGCCTTGAGTGCATCGCCACCAAGTTGACATTCATCACACGGATGTCGTGGTTCTAAATGATGTTAGAATTCGTGTAGACCATGTTAACTCCACGAACTCGGTGCTCTTGGATCCATCCGAGATCCATATGTTCCTGTAGAGCTGCTTGCACTACCGAACATCCTTGATTGTCTTTAGAGCAGATATCACACTGGTGATAGTTATGAGGTGGCACATGGCCATATCCACTCTGTCTACAATGCATCTTGACCAAATTGGTCCTCAATAAGAGTACATCGTGAATTTGATAGACGTTGTTAGTCTCTTTCTCAATCAGATTGACCGTAGCTTTCTCGTGTTGAGGCAGCGGGTTCGTGAGAACATTAGGATTCGTATCTTTGAAAGATAAGAGCCCGCTCCTAACAAGCTTTTGCACGTCGGATTTGAAATTGAGGCAACTCTCTATGTTATGCCCCGATCCTCCTTGATGATAAGGGCATGTCTGATCCGCTTTAAACCAGAAAGGCGGATTTTCCGGTACTGTAAGAGGAGACTTAGTCTGAATGTGCCCCTTAGCCAGCAGTAACGGAAATAGTTCTGCGTACGACACGGGTATCGGATCAAACCCTGATGGTCGTGTTGTACGGTTGTTGTTGTACGGAGGACGAGCCTGCTGAAGAGGCTGTTGTGTCCTTTGCTGATTAGGTTGGCTCTGCGCAACCTGAGGTTGATACGTAGGAACAGGCGCGGGGTCGATAGCAGGAGTTACCGCTGCTACTGGTTGATAACGATGCCTTTGCTTTCCGAGAGAGATATTCCCAATATCTTGCTCTTTTTTCTTAGGGAGAGCACTACCGTATTTTTTAGTACCGCTCGTCGATCCAGTGTCTTTTACCAAATGTCCCTCTCGGACGGCTTCCTCAAGACGTACACCCATGCCGACCATTTCAGTGAAATCACTGGGCGCACTGGCGACCATTCGACCGTAGTAAAATGAGCTCAAGGTCTTTAAGAAGATCTTTGTCATCTCTTTTTCCTCAAGAGGTGGACAAATCTGAGCGGCAATTTCACGCCATCTCTGGGCATATTCCTTAAAGGTTTCTTTGTCCTTTTGAGACATCGATCTGAGTTGATCCCTGTCGGGTGCCATGTCTAAATTGTATTTGTATTGTTGGACGAAGGCAGTGCCAAGATCTCTGAATGTGCTAATCGAGGCACGGTTTAGACCCATGTACCATTTTAAGGCGGCACCGGTTAAACTATCCTGAAAGTAATGAATCAGCAGGCCCTGATTCTCCGTCTGAGCTAACATCCGTCGAGCGTACATTGTCAAGTGACTTTGAGGGCAAGAGTTACCCTTGTATTTTTCAAAGTCGGGCACTTGGAACTTGTGCGGGACTTTCACATTGGGGACCAGACAAAGGTCTGCGGCGTCCTTTCCAAAAAGATCATGACCGCGAATGGCTTGCAGTTCCTTCTGCATCTCCAAGAACTGTTCCTGGAATTCATCCATTCGGTCAAACATAGTTTCCTTCTTACTAGAAGGTATCTGTGGAATCTGTCTTTCCGGGACAGTGTGCACCACAGGGGGTGGTACCGTAACTACGGCAGTAAATCTTGGTGTTTCCCGAAGTTTGTAACCTTCAGGAGTTTTCAGTATGCCTCTGGCATCTTCGCTTTCCCGAAGTTTGTAACCTTCAGGACCAGCGGTATCTGTTGCGATTCCCTGATCTTCAACGATCGGCGGAACATATCCTTCCGGGATATAGTTCACAGGCATGCCCCAGGGACGATCTTTCGGCATCTGATACCTAGGATCGAACTTCTCCACTATGGGCGCTGAGGTGATCTCTGAGATCACAGTCCTTTGTAGCTGAGCTTCTGCCATGGCTTGCATGTCGTTATGAAGCTTTCTCATATCCTCTCTCAGAGCGTCGATCTCTTCTTTCAACTCTCTATTCTCTTCCTCAAGATCATCCATCTTTTTCTGACGACTGGCCCGAGTATTGTACGAATGAGACAGTTTGACTCTAGAACCGAGACACAAACGTAAGATTCGTAGGTAAGGAGAATACGCGATGTGAGAATGATGAAATGCAATGATTATATTAATTGTTTTTTATTGGTTTAATCAAAATAAACTTTGACAATTGGATTTCAAATATCAAACAGTGGGGAAACCCCTTTTTATTGAAATTCAAAGGATTACAGAAATGGAAATACAGTAGATTACAAGGTGCAGAAACAGAAACCTAAGCTAATGGGTCCCGAGTCCTCTCTGAAGAGAAACCGGGAGCTGATTCTAGTATCCTCCTTTTCTTTGACCGGGGCGCTTGGGCCGTTGTCGGGTTGTCATTCCTTTTCCAGGTGAAGGGAGTGAGCAAATTCCTTTGGTCATCTTGATTCTCTACAGCATGCTGCTCTAAAATTTCAATCAGAGCATCTTTCTCTTTCAGTAGTTGCTGTATTTGGATACACTCTATGTTGAGGGTGCGGTACTTGTTCTTCCAAGACCTCCTCTCCTTTTGAACTTTGTTGAGAGTAACCTGAAGCTTTTTCGTTTCCGTCATGAATTACATGACAGATTCCCTCGGCGGAAGAATTCCGTAACGAGGATAAGGCATTTTTAGCTTGAGAGCTCTAGTTTGTACCCAGTGGAGATAAGGTTCCACCGAGACACAGTCCGGTTTTCCTAGAGACTCTCATCCTTTCTTATGAACGTGCTTCCATGCATGCACTATTTCCATCTTCAGTGCTCTGTCGTTTTCTCCTTCCTTGAAGAAAAGACCTTCCAGATGAACACCCAGCGGGATGTGTCTCATCGGGTATCTAGATTGACGAAGAACCAATATCGGATGGTAGTTGATTCCCCCTTTAATTCCTATGAGGGGTATGTTAGGGAAGTTTCCACAACGATCAATGATTCTGATCCCATCATAAATCCTAATGCACCAATCAATGTCAGAGTTGGTAAGAGACATGATCTTCTACGACCAGCGCAAGACACTCTTGTGATCCCAAAAAGTAGCAGACTTAGGCAAATGGGAGATAAACCATTTGTAAAGTAAAGGTACAAACCATGTGATCTCCCCTCCGCTGTACAAATTCCCTAAGTGTACAGAATGATACGCATCTGCGAGCAAAGTCGGCACAGGGTTTCCAATGAGAAAAACCTTAATAGCGTTGATATCAACGAAGTTATTAATATTGGGAAACAAAAATAACCCGTAGGTGAGCAAGACAAAGATGCTTTCAAAAGCAGTCCCGTTCCCTATACTTGCAAAGTACAGAGCTTTCTTTGTTAAGAACTGGGTTGGCAAACCTGGTATGCCACCCTTGGTAGTCATGTGAGTCCTGACCTCAGACTCGTCCAAATGAATTGCTCTCGCAATAGTATGATTCTTTGGAATTTCTTCCAGTCCGGAAAATGGAGCTCGATCAGTGATATGTAAATCCAACAGATGAGAATACTCCTCAAGCGTTGGTGCAAGCTGGTAATCTGGGAATGTAAAATAGTGATAAACTGGATCGTAGAACTGAACGAGTGTGTCCATGATTCCCCCAATCACATGGACTCTTAACAGTGGTAGCAAACCACCTTGCTTGGCTCTGAAAGCCTCTGGGTTAGTGATCATCCTCGCCAACCTTCTCAAATCCTCTAGCTTCGGAACCTTGAAGGTATACTGATGAGTTCTTCTTCTACCGAAATCCATTAGTGCAATCCTTTTCTCTAATATTTGCAATCACAGTCTTAGTTTATTTTGAAAAACAGAGAGACTAGAAGAGAAATTTTTTTTGAATGTTTTAATGTTTTTTAAATGAATGCATGAATGCAGCACACAAAAACATAGAAAAAACATGGGGTCAGAGGGTCGTTGTCATGAAGTCAAGGCTCTACCCATCCCCAAAGGTTTACTAAGGTTATTTTTGTACCTGTACTCATTATCATTAGCTCCTCCCAGGAAAACAAAACAACAAGCGGATCGCCAGCGAGTTGTGTGCAATCTTAGAGTAAGTGCTATTCACCGAGAATAGATCACCAGCCTCAAATGAGGGTAGTATCGCGTAACAACTATTTCCGATAGTTTCCGCACTACGAAAGGGTTGGCTTTTCTAGGTGTATACTCAATCTTTCCACATACGGCATCACCCGCATTCCCATTAGCAGAAAAATAAACACGTATAGCAATTAGGAAAAGCAGTATATATATTTGTCCTAAACATCCTAGACCTAAGAAGCTAAGAATCTTAAGTTCCTGACAGAAAATGGGTTCCCCGGCGGAAGCCCCAATCTGTGGTATTCACACAAGTGAAGAGAAGGAAGACCGTGCCTAGATCTAACTTTGAAAGACCCCACGGTGGGCACCACTTTTCTGTAGCGAGCGATTTTGGACGTGGTTCTTAAGCACTGGTCGCTCTCTGTGGTTGAGTTTACTACAGGTCGATTCATTTTTTATCCTATTGTAAGCTGACTAAGGAAGGGAAATAGATGTCTCCAATTAACCCTTCTTGCATACTGAGTTTAAACAGCGGTCTGTTAGGTTACGAATGCTATCAATGTGGGGGGCCTTTGTACTGGTTATTTGTATTTTTGCCAATACAGTTTTCTTTCTTTTTATCTAGGCAAAGGGGTTTCTGACGGGGGAATAAGGATTAGGATGTTAGGACGGATGTTTTTTGAGTTACTGCTTTTGAGTGATGGGATTTTGGGTTTTTGTTTAGTGTGCTCACTAAGATCTTTTCTTTCGATCTTATGCCTACGTATTCCCGTTTACCGAAACAGGGAAATCAGAGCGTTCGTAGTTCCTCCTAGTCTATGGGAGGAATTGGTTTTTGGTGTCTTGTTCAAAGCCCAAGACGTGAAGCGAAAGGTTGTTTGTATCTTGTTCAAAGCCCAAGATGTGAAGCTGAAAGGTCTCGACTTTAGAGAGAATTTGTCGTCTCTAAAGCGGGGAGAAGGAGAATTACTTTAACCGGGATACGCGGATCCTAGCAATGCCATAATTTCCTGAGAAGGGGTTTTAACCTGAAGGAGAAGACTTTAACTCAGTGTAGAGCAATGCCATCTTTCCTTAGGAATTCCTCATGCTAAAAGAAGGACAATGGCATGGATATAGATGATCCAGAGGCTTGCCGCTTACAGCGATTAGATGAAGGGGAAGGAGTTATTGATGTTTGTGTACTGTGAATGAGGCACAGATTTGATGCTAAAAGGTTGATTGGATCAACCAGTGGTTTTCTTATACGAAGCCTAAGAGGAGGCTAATTTGTGTCTCGTACAAAGCCCGAGAGAGAGGCTAAAAGGGTTGATTCAACAAGAGAATCTTTTATACTCAACAAGAGAATGTTTTTGTATCTCGTACAAAGCCCGATATGGAGGCTAAAATTTGTTTGGCTCAATAAGAACCTTTTTGTATCTCGTATAAAGCCCGAGATGGAGGTGAAAAGGTGATTGACTCGACTAGGGAGTCTCTTTATGTGTCTCGTACAAAGCCCGAGAGAGAGGCTAAAAGAATTTGCTCCGCTGGGGAGAATCATTTGTATAAAGCCCAAGAGGAGGCTAGTGTAACTGTTCAGTTAAGTGACAGATCCAGTATACTGATTTTAAAGAGAAAATCAGTTCTTATATGAGCAACACTTTACTCGAGGATTTGGTTCGAGGACCCGGGTTATTTCCTGTTCTTTAAGGAAGAGGGAAATCCGAAGGATATTGAGACTGTCCGAGTCTACGGGTTTCTTCCTATCTAATGAAAGGGTCACTTGAGAATGTCTTTGAGACTTAAGGAAAATAGACTGTCCGAGTCTAGAGTTTTATCTTTTGTACTATGCTTTAAGAAACAGTAGTAGAATCTGGAAAGGACCGCTCTATAGAGATAACTAAGTTCTGTTCCTATACCTCTAGGAGGTCGTCGGGACAATTTGTATGAAGCCCAAGAGGAGGCTGGAAGGTTTTAAGAAGCCGACGGGTCCTTGTACTTAGCCCAAGAGAAGGCTATCATTCCCGGAGGAAGAGATCATTATACGAAGCCTAAGAGGAGGCTGTGAATACTTCTAGGAAGCCGAGGGGTCCTTGTACTAAGCCCAAGAGGAGGCGGGGTTACTTATAGGAAGCCAGTGGGTCCTTGTACGATGCCCAAGAGGAGGCCGATGCTTTTAAGAAGCCCGTGGGTCCCCAAACCCCGAGAATTTCAAGGCAATGCTATTCACCGAGAATAGATCAAAGTCAGGAAAGTCCGAGAATTTGGAAGAAACTCAAAGATGCCATTCACGGAGAATACATTTATCTTTGGGAATAGAGTTTCTTGACAATTCCTAATTAGGACAACCGAAGAGAAGACTGTATCTGGTGATCCTATTTGGGGATCTAGCTGTCTATTTCTACGAATAAACGGAACGACTTTACCTAGTGCTAGACGTAGTTACCGGGGAAACTCTGAATATCTATATTATTATTACACAGTCAATATGAGTTTATGAAAGGAGACTTACAGTGATCAGCCCCACAATACAGTTATATATATATATATATATATATATATGAAAGCAGTAAATGAAAGCGTATAAACACTTACTCGGTTGTAGAGCTTCCATGCTGTTTGGTTAGTTGTTTCAACAAAGAAAGATAAACAACATTATATTTCAAAATCAAAGGAGAAAGTGCTTTGAAAAAGAAATATTTGGGGCTTACAGCTCAAAGAGAGGCCCAGATGGTTTTTCAACGGATGATGATCGTGTCGAACATTTTTGAAATACAACGGGACTTATACAATAAGTGATGCCCACAAACAGGTTGTATTTACAAAGGGTTGGGTCTTACACTCTATTAGAGGCCCAAAATAATTTTGAATGGGTCTTATAGCTCAAGGAGAGGCCCAAAAAGGTGTTAAAGAAAAAGAAGTGGGTCTTACTACTCGAGGGTAGGCCCAGATGGTTTTTGAAAAGGCGACGATTACGCCGTTTGTTTTTTGACGGTATCGGGACTTATACAATAAGTGAGGCCCAAAAATGATTTTGGTCAAAAAAAGGGATTGGGTCTTACACTCTATTAGAGGCCCAAAAGTTTTGAATGGGTCTTACTACTTAAGGGTAGGACCAGTTGGTTTAGTTTTAAACGGGCGACGATCACGCCGTTCACTTGTACAGAGGGACTTATACAATGAGTGAGGCCCAAAAAGTTTTTGTACAAGGGGGGTGTGGGTCTTACACTTTCTCAAGAGGCCCAAAAGGTTTTAAAGAAAAAGAGTGGGGCTTATAACACGAGGGTAGGCCCAGTTGACTTTTCGTTTAAAAATGGCGATCACGCCGAGGTTTTCTTTTAACGCGGAGGGACTTATACAATAAGTGAGGCCCAAGATGATTTTGGTTAAAAGGGGGTTGGGTCTTACACTCTAATAGAGGCCCATGAGTGTTTGAAAATGATTTATGAGGGTTGAATTAATCCAAAACCCTAATTTATTTCCAAAATGTATTTAATTGAATAAAAATTCAATTAAAAATGATCAAAATTGTTTAACACATGGAAAACAAACTGTGATCTTGGATTAATGCTTCAAAAATTAAGTGTTGACCTACAAAATAATTAGAAAGCATTAAAAGTTGCAAAATCAATGATGGAAATAATATTTTAAATGTTAAAAACAATTAAAACATTAATTCTTTGCAAAAATATCAATTATATGAAATAAATAATATTTTTGGGATTTTTTGATAAAATAAAATATTTTAACATTTTTGTGAATTATTAAAAAAAGAATCAACTCAAAATCATTAAAACTCAGAGAGAAATTAAATTTTGAATCAATTAAACAAAATCACAAAATTCAAATATTCAAATATTTGAAAAAAGGCGCCAAGAACACCCAAGAAGACGCGCGTGATTATGAACATATGGCCAAATTATTGTGCGAGGAAATATGCATTGATTGAGAGATGACCAAGCTTAGGCTTACCTCCAAGTCGTGACAGCAAGAGCAAATTGATTTCTGATTTGGAGGTGTTACAGATGAGTGGTGATGATCTGAACAGCTTCCCTACACCCTATGGAGTGTGTTTGAATGCTTGGACTTGATTGAAATTGGCTGGATCACTTCATGGCATCTCAACTGCAACTTGGTTAAAACCTTGAGCAATTGACTGGTGATTTTGTGAAATTTGTGTTCTAGATGTTGTTTGAGTGTTTGGATCACTTCTATATGATGTATGTGAGGTGTGTGAGTGATTGGTTTGATTGGAATTGCTCTCAAACTCAAAACCCGATAGTGACTTGCCTTAGAAGGCAAAATTGGAGTGAAAGAAGAGATTTTAAGGAAAGCATCTGTTAGATGGCTTTGGTGTACTCAAACTGAACACAATTGAGCTCTATTTATAGTAGAGCAAGTTTGTTTTGCAAGGAATAGTGAATGGCAGCTGGTAAGTAGGTTTGGCCAATGTTGTCCAATGAGAATTCAAGTCTCCTCTAGCCATTGACTAGAGGTTAGGGCACAGAGCTTTGGTCCCCTTGGTCTTGGATAAGTCTTGACTGATTTCAGATGAGAATGGCTCAGTCCATGCCACCTTGATGGTTCCATTGAATGCCTCATTCCAAATTTGAAGTCTTGTCCCTATTTTGGCCATTCTAGGTTCAACATGCTATTTCTTGTTCCATGGACTTTGGAGGCTTGGCTCAGTGATTGTCCCTTTTAGATTCAATCCTCAGAGGTGTCCAAGTGGATAGGAGTGTTTGAATTTGGCTGATTTTGGCAAATCGAGCCAAAATGCAAAATCTTCCTTGCTTTGACAGATTTTAGCAAGGCAACTTGACAATGTCATATCTCATGGTGTAAGTTGAATTTGGCAATGTTCTTGGCCAATTTGGAAAGCTCTTACATGATACAACAACTGTTTGAACAAGTTTGGTTTTGATCTCTTTTGATTCCAAGTGAAAAATCCCCCTACATTTGGCAAAAAGTGAAGGCAGATTCTGACTTAGTGAAAATTTCACTAAGTGTTGGAAAAAGTGACATTTTCACTTTTCAGCCACTTTGATCATTCCATAACTCAAAATTCTTAATGAATTGGAATGACTTGTAGTTGAAGTTTTTGTAGATGATAATGAGGGCTACAAATCCATTTTTGGATGAGAAAAAATGGCCTTGTGGTTTAGGAGTTATGGTCCTCCAAAGTTGGTACCCTAGCCACTTTATTTTTAACTTAGAAAATTTTCTAAGTTTTTATGGTTACCCCTTTTACAAGTTATCCAACTTTTCTTGATTTTTCTTGATGAATGATGATTCAAATCATACATTAACATCATTTTAGGGTTAAAATCCAATTTGGTGAAAAATCTCAAAAAGTCAAAGTTGACTTTTGTGCACAGTTGACTTTTTATCCGATGAATTCTGAACTGTGCAATTCTTTAGGAAATCATGTCCTTGACCTAAATCAAACTTGATGGACATGTTCCATGGGTGTCATAGGGTATATTCAATCATATCTTAGGGTTTGGGAGCATGTCCAGGTCAAAAGTCAAAGCTACAGTTGACTTTTCTCGCGAAACCCTAATTGTGGTGCAGATGAAGTTGAGACTTGTTACTCAAGCTTCTTGGATTAATCTGTAATACCCCAAATTTTGACCACTTAGATTTCCCATCATTGTGAAAATCATCATCACAATATGGATGTACCTTTATGCTTCATTAGTCTCCCCAAAGATGGGTGAGCATCCACTACAATCAAAATTAGGGTTTCAAGCCCTCTCTGAGCTTTAGACAAAGGATCAATCAAGAAATGACATGATCTTCAACTTGTCTAATCTCTTAAATATCCACAATGGATCAAAAAGGACTCCCACTTCAAGGATTAAGCACAAGGCTGCTCCCTTCTAGGTGGATCAAGTCTCAAGATCGACAGTGTCACCAAATTAGGGTTTTGGTCGACCAGGGTCTCCAGATGGAAATTTTCATCTGGGCATAAGGCAATGATCCAAAACATAACCTAATATGCTTCATGGAACCTCATGAACCCATGCATCAAGTCAATTTTGCCTCAGGGGTTGCATTCATCAAAAATCAGGAATTAGGGTTTCTTGACCTAATTCACCCCTAAGTTGACTTTTGGGACAAACCATGAGCCAAGACCTCAAGAGATGATTTGAGGGTCTCTAATACACCATATTGATCCATTTGGAACAATGGATTGATCCAAGAAGTTTGAGCAACAAGTCTCATTTTCAACTGCACCACAATTAGGGTTTTAAGGGAAAAGTCAACTGTAACTTTGACTTTTGACCAAGACATGCTCCCAAACCCTAATACATGATTGAATATACCCTATGACACCCGTGGAACATGTCCATCAAGTTTGATTTAGGTCAAGGACATGATTTCCTGAAGAATTGCACAGTTTGGAATTCATCTGATAAAAAGTCAACTGTGCACAAAAGTCAACATTGACTTTTTGAGATTTTTCACCAAAATGGATTTTTAACCCTAAAATGATGTTAATGTATGATTTGAATCATCATTCATCAAGAAAAATCAAGAAAAGTGAGATAACTTGTAAAAGGGGTAACCATAAAACTTAGAAATTTTTCTAAGTTAAAAATAAAGTGGCAAAGGTACCAACTTTGGAGGACCATAACTCCTAAACCACAAGGCCATTTTTTCTCATCCAAATATGGATTTGTAGCCCTCATTATCACCTACAAAAACTTCAACTACAAGTCATTCCAATTCATTAAGGATTTTGAGTTATGGAGTGATCAAAGTGGCTGAAAAGTGAAAATGTCACTTTTTCCAACACTTAGTGAAATTTTCACTAAGTCAGAATCTGCCTTCACTTTTTGCCAAATGTAGGGGGATTTTTCACTTGGAATCAAAAGAGATCAAAACCAAACTTGTTCAAACAGTTGTTGTACCATGTTAGGGCTTTCCAAAATGGCCAAGAACATTGCCAAATTCAACCTACACCATGAGATACAACATTGCCAAGTTGCCTTGCTGAAATCTGTCAAGGCAAGGCAGAATTTGCAACTTTGGTCGATTTGCCAAATTCAATTGCTCCAATACACTTGGACACCTCAGAGGATTGAATCTAAAGGGGACAATCACTGAGCCAAGCCTCCAAGGTCCAAGGAACAAGGAATAGCATGTTGAACCTAGAGTTGCCAAAATAGGGACAAGACTTCAAATTTGGAATGAGGCATTCAATGGAACCATCAAGGTGGCATGGACTGAGCCATTCTCATCTGAAATCAGTCAAGACTTATCCAAGACCAAGGGGACCAAAGCTCTGTGCCCTAACCTCTAGTCAATGGCTAGAGGAGACTTGGATTCTCATTGGACAACATTGGCCAAACCTACTTACCAGCTGCCATGCACTATTCCTTGCAAAACAAACTTGCTCTACTATAAATAGAGCTCAATTGTGGTCAGTTTAAGTACACCAAAGCCATCTAACAGATGCTTTCCTCAAAATCTCTTTCTCTTGGCAAAAATGCCTTTCTTAGCAAGGTAGCTATCGGGTTTTGAGTTTGAGAGCAATTCTGCACAAACCAATCACTCACACACCTCACATACATCACATATGAGCTGATCAAACACTCACATAACTTCTGAAACATCAATTTCATGAAATCACCAGCTGGTTGCTCAAATTTTCAAACAAGGTGCAGCTGAGGTACCACAAAATGATCCAGCCAATTTCAATCAAGTCCAACCATCCAAACACAATCCATAGGGCGTAGGGAAGCTATTCAGATCATCACCACTCATCTGTAACACCTCCAAATCAAAAATCACTCTGAACTTGCTGTCACGGCTTGGAGGTAAGCACATACTTGGTCATCTCTCAATCTATGCATATTTCCTCGCACAATAATTTGGCCATATGTTCATAATCATGCATGGAATGTTTTCCCTCAATTAATTGCATTGTTTGAATCGTGTATCAAAAATCCTAGCCTTCATGCAGAAATTAGGGTTCTTGAGGTCTCTTCGTGATTTCTTGTTGTATGTTTAATTTAAATGAAATTAAAGTACATAGACATGATCGTGAGGTTGAAACGAGCATAATGATATGTGGATTGCATGATATGATTACGTATTCATGGAGATTGGATAGAAAACGCAAATCTGAGAAACCAAGAACACGCGCGTGTTCTTCAGCCTGTTCTTGGCGCCTTTTTTTCAAATTCAAATATTTGAATTTTGTGATTTTGTTTAATTGATTCAAAAATTAATTTCTCTCTGAGTTTTAATGATTTTGAGTTGATTCTTTTTTTAATAATTCACAAAAATGTTAAAATATTTTATTTTATCAAAAAATAACAAAAATATTATTTATTTCATATAATTGATATTTTTGTAAAGAATTAATATTTTGATTGTTTTTGGCATTTTAAATATTTTTTCTACATTGATTTTGCAACTTTTAATGCTTTCTACTTATTTTGTAGGTCAATACTTAATTTTTGAAGCATTAATCCAAGATCACAATTTGTTTTCCATGTGTTAAACAATTTTTGATCATTTTAATTGAATTTTTATTCAATTAAATACATTTTGAAAACAAATTAGGGTTTTGGATTAATTCAACCCTCATAAATCATTTTCAAAACACTTTGGGCCTCTAATAGAGTGTAAGACCCAATCCTTTTTTTGACCAAATCATCTTTGGGCCTCACTTATTGTATAAGTCCCGATACCGTCAAAAAACAAACGGCGCGATCATCGCCTTTTCAAAAAATCATCTGGGCCTACCCTCGAGTAGTAAGACCCATTTATTCATCTTAAAACTTTTTGGGCCTCTTGAGAGAGTGTAACACCCATCCCCCCTTGTACAAAAACTTTTTGGGCCTCACTCATTGTATAAGTCCCTCTGTACAAGTAAACGGCGCGATCGTCGCCCGTTTAAAAATAAAAACCATCTGGGCCTACCCTCGAGTAGTAAGACCCATTTATTTTTCTTTAAAACACTTTGGGCCTCTATTAGAGTGTAAGACCCAATCCCCCTTTTAACCAAAGCATTTTGGGCCTCACTTATTGTATAAGTCCCTCTGCGTTAAAAGAAAACCTCGGCGCGATCGCCATTTTTAAACGAAAAATCATTTGGGCCTACCCTCGTGTTATAAGCCCCACTCTTTTTCTTTAAACCTTTTTGGGCCTCTTGAGAGAGTGTAAGACCCATCCCTTTGTACAGAAAACCTTTTTGGGCCTCAGTCACTTGTATAAGTCCCTCTGTACAAATTCAAAACAACAGTGCGCTCACTGATAAAACCCTGGGCCTCTCCTTGAGCTGTAAGCCCCAAAATCTTTCTTTTTCAAAGCACTTTCTCCTTTGATTTTGAATATACTGTTGTTTTCAATCTTTCTTTGTTGAACAACTAACCAAACAGCATGGAAGCACTACAACCGAGTAAGTGGTTATCGCTTTCATTTACTGCTTTCATATTATAAACTGTATTGTGGGGCTGCTCACTGTAAGTCTCCTTTCATAAACTCATATCTACTGTGTAATAATAGTATAGATATTTCGAGTTTCCCCGGCAACTACGTCTAGAACTAGGTAACGCCGTTTCACTTATTCATATAAATAGACGCCTAGATCCCTAATAGGAACACCAGATACAGTCTTCTCTTCGGCTGTCCTCCTTAGGAATCGTCAAGAAGCTCTACTCCCCAAGATGAATGTATTCTCCGTGAATGGCATCTTTGAGTTTCTTCCCAATTCTCGAACTTTCCTGACTTGATCTATTCCTTATGGATAGCTTGCCTTGAATGTCTCGGGGTTTGGGTACCCACTACGGTCATAATCTTGGACCTTAACTAAGGAACCCTCTTTAAAAGCTAAAAGTCGCTGGATAGTAAACCTCGCACGTTTACCAGTGGTTTTCATCTTTAAAAGAGTTATCTCTCCTAATGGAAAGGAGATGATAGACCCACGGGCTTCTTAAAAGCATCGACCTCCTCTTGGGCATTATTCAAGGACACTACGGCTTCTTAGAAGTATTCACAGCCTCCTCTTAGGCTTCGTATAATGATCTCTTCCTCCGGGAATGATAGCCTCCTCTTGGGCTTCGTACAAGGACCCGTCGGCTTCTTAAAAGTTTCCAGCCTCCTCTTGGGCTTCGTACAAATTGTCCCGACGACCTCCTAGAGGTATAGGAACATAACCTAGTCATCTTCATAGAACAGTCCTTTCATAGAGTCTACTACTGTTTCTCGAAGCATAGTACAAAAGATAAAACTCTAGACACGGACAGTCTAACTTCCTTGAGTCTCAAAGACATTCTCAAGCACCCTTCGTTAAATAGGAAGGAAACCCGCAGACTCAGATAGTCTCGATACCCTTTGGATTTCCCGTTTCCTCAAAGAGAAGGAAATATCCCTGATCCTCAAATTAAATCCCTGTGTACAGTGTTATTCATATAAGAACTGAATTTCTCTTTTAAATCAGTATATTGGATCTGTCACTCAACTGAAACAGTTACAATAGCCTCCATCTCAGGCTTCGTACGAGATACCAAAATTCTCCCCAGTGGAGTCAAAACAACCTTTTCACCTCTCTCTCGGGCTTTGTACGAGATACAAAAACACTCTCTTACTGAGTATAAAAGATTCTCCAACTGAGTCAACTCTTTGCTAGCCTCCTCTTAGGCTTTGTATAACGATATGCCCCACTGGGTCAAAAACTTTTAGCCTCTCTCTCGGGCTTTATACGAGACATAAAATAGCCTTCTCTTAGGCTTTGTATAATGATTTTCCTAGCGGAAATTAGCCTTCTCTTAGGCTTTGTATAAGAAAACCACTGGTTGATCCAATCGACCTTTTAGCAACAAAGTTGTGCCTCGTTCGCAGTACACAAACATCAACAACTCCTTTCCCTTCATCTAATCGCTGTAAGCGGCAAGCCTCTGGATCATCTATATCCATGCCACTGTCCCTCTTTTAGCATGAGAAATTCCTAAGGAAAGATGGCATTGCTCTACACTGAGTTAATGTCTTCTCCTTCAGGTTAAAACCCTTTCTTCGGAAATTATGGCATTGCTCGGATCCGCGTATCCTAGTTAAAGTAATTCTCTTTCTCCCCTCTTTAGAGATGACAAATTCTCTCTAAAGCCGAGGTCTTTCAGCTTCACGTCTTGGGCTTTGAACAAGACACAAATAGACCTTTTAGCTTCACATCTTGGGCTTTGAACAAGATACAAATCACCTTTCGCTTCACGTCTTGGGCTTTGAACAAGACACCAAAACACCCATTTCCTCCCATAGAATAGGAGGAACTACGAACACTCTGATTTCCCTGTTTCGGTAAACGGGAATACGTAGGCATAAGATCGAAAGAAAAGATCTTAGCGAGCGCAATCAACAAAAAAAACCAAATCCCATATCTCCAACAATCAAAAGCAGTATTTCAAAAGCATCAGTCCTAACATCCTAATCCTTATTCCCTGCCAGAAACCTTCTGCCCAGGTAAAAAGAAAGAGAACAATATTGGCGAAAATACAAATAACCAGGACAAAGGCCCCCCACATTGATAGCATTCGTAACCTAACAGACCGCTGTTTAAACTCAATATGCAAGCAGGGTTAATTGGAGACATCTATTTCCCTTCCTTATTCAGCTCACAATAGGATAAAAAATGAATCGACATGTAGTTTTAAGCTCAAACCGCAGAGAGCGACCAGCGCTTAAGAACCGCGTCCAAAATCGCTCGCTACAGAAAAGTGGCGCCCACCGTGGGGCCTGTTCCTTTCTTTCTACTTCTCTTGTGTGAAAATTTACACAAATGGCGACTCTGCTGGGGAGTCTCCTTTTATGCCTTAGGGCATCATCCCCGTTTTCTACGGAAAATGGGAACTCTACCGAAGAGAAAGATTGACCTATGCTGGTCCATCTCTCAGGCAGGGAACCACAGATTGGGGCTTCCGCCGGGGAACCCATTTCTGTCAGGAACTTAAGAATCGTAGCTTTATAAGTCTAGGATTATTAGGACAAAATATATATACTGCCTTTCCTAATTGCTATACGTGTTTATTTTTCTGCTACTGGGAATGCGTGTGATGCCGCATGTGGTGAGATTGAGTATACACTTAAGAAAAGCCAACCTTTTTCGTAGTGCGAAAGCTATCGGAAATAGCTGTTATGCGATACTACCCTCATTTGAGGCTGGTGATCTATTCTCGGTGAATGGCACTTACTCTAAGATTGCACACAACTCGCTGGCGATCCACTTGTTGTCTGCCTTCCTGGGAGGAGCTGATGATAATGAGTACAGGTACAAAAATCACCCTAGTATAAACCTTTGGGGATGGGTAGAGCCTTGACTTCATGACAACGACCCTCTGACCCCATGTTTTTTCTATGTTTTTGTGTGCTGCATTCATGCATCCATTTAATAAAACATTAAAAAAAAAACTTTCTCTTCTAGTCTCTCTGTTTTTCAAATTAAACTAAGACTGTGATTGCAAATATCAGAGAAAAAGATTGCATTAATGGATTTCGGTAGAAGGAGAACTCACCAGTATACCTTCAAGGTTCCAAAACTAGGGGATTTGAGAAAGTTAGCGAGGATGATAGTTAACCCAGAGGCTTTCAGAGCCAAGCACGGTGTTTTGCTACCACTGTTAAGAGTCCATGTGATTAAGGGGATCATGGACGCGTTCATTCAATTCTACGATCCGGTTTATCATTGTTTCACATTCCCAGATTACCAGCTATCACCAACGCTGGAGGAGTATTCTCATCTGACTGATTTACATATCACTGATCGAGCTCCATTTTCTGGACTGGAAGAATTTCCAAAGAATCAGACTATTGCAATAGCAATTCATTTGGACGAGTCTGAGGTCAGGACTCACATGACCACTAAGGGTGGCACCCAAGGTTTGCCAGCCCAGTTCTTGACAAAGAAAGCTCTGTACTTCGCTAGTATAGGGAACGGGACTGCTTTTGAAAGCATCTTTGTCTTGCTCACCTACGGATTATTTTTGTTTCCCAACATCAATAACTTCGTCGATATCAACGCTATTAAGGTTTTTCTCATTGGAAACCCTGTGCCGACTTTGCTCGCAGATGCGTATCATTCTGTACACTTAGGAAATTTGTACAGCGGAGGGGAGATCACATGTTGTGTACCTTTGCTCTATAAATGGTTTATCTCGCACTTGCCAAAGTCTGCTGCTTTTTGGGATTGCAAGAGTGTCTTATGTTGGTCGCAGAAGATCATGTCTCTCACCAACTCTGATATAGATTGGTGTAATAGGATTTATGAGGGAATCAGAATCATTGACCGTTGTGGAAACTTCCCAAGCGTACCCCTCATAGGAACTAAAGGAGGAATCAACTATCATCCGATATTAGTTCTTCGTCAATTTGGATACCCGATGAGACACATCCCACTGGGTGTTCATCTGGAAGGTCTTTTCTTCAAAGAAGGAGAAAGTGACAGAGCACTAAAGATGGAAATAGTGCAAGCTTGGAAACATGTTCATAAGAAAGGACGAGAGTCTCTGGGAACACCGGATTGTGTCTCGGTGGAGCCTTATCTCCATTGGGTACAAACTAGAGCTCTCAAGCTAAAGATGCCTTATCCTCGTTACGGAATTCTTTCGCCGAGGGAAATTGTCATGTACTTCATAACAGAAAATGAAAGGCTTCAGGTTACTCTCAACAAAGTTCAAAAGGAAAGAAGATCTTGGAAGAACAAGTACCGCACCCTCGACGTAGAGTGTATCCAAATACAGCAATTACTGAAAGAGAAAGATGCTCTGATTGAAATTTTGGAGCAGCATGCTGTAGAGAATCAAGATGACCAAAGGAATTTGCCCGCTCCTTTCACCTGGCAAAGGAATGACAACCCGACAACGGCCCAAGCGCCCCGGTCAAAGAAGAGGACTCAGGACCCATTAGTTTAGGTTTCTGTTTCTGCACTTTGTAATCTACTGTATTTCCATTTCTGTAATCCTTTGAATTTCAATAAAAAGGGGTTTCCCCACTGTTTGATATTTGCAATCTAATTGTCGAAGTTTATTTTGATTAAACCAAAAAACAACAATTAATATAATCATTGCATTCATCATTCTCACATCGCGTATTCTCCTTACCTACGAATCTCACGTTTGTGTCTCGATTCTAGAGTCAAACTGACTCATTCGTACAATACTCGGGCCAATCGTCAGAAAAAGATGGATGATCTTGAGGAAGAAAACAGAGAGTTGAAATAAGAGATCGACACTCTGAGAGAGGATATGAGAAAGCTTCGTAACGACATGCAAGCCATGGCAGAAGCTCAGCTACAAAGAACTGTGATCTCAGAGATCACCTCAACGCCCATCATAGAAAAGTATGATCCTAGGTATCAAATGTCGAAAGATCGTCCTTGGGGCATGCCTGTTAACTATATCCCGGAAGGATATGTTCCGCCGATCACTGAAGATCAGGGAATCGCAACAGAAGCCGCTGGGCCTGAAGGTTACAAACTTTGGGAAAGCGAAGATGCCAGGGGTATACTCAAGACTCCTGAAGGTTACAAACTTCGGGAGGCGCCAAGACTTACTGCCGTAGTCATGGTACCACCCCCTGTGGTGCACACTGTCCCGGAAGGACAGATTCCACGGACACCTTCTGGTAAGAAGGAAACTATGTTTGACAGAATGGATGAATTCCAGGAACAGTTCCTAGAAATGCAGAAAGAGCTGCAAGCCATTCGCGGTCAGGATCTATTTGGAAAGGACGCCGCAGACCTCTGCTTGGTCCCAAATGTGAAAGTCTCGCACAAATTCCAAGTGCCCGACTTTGAAAAATACAAGGGTAACTCTTGCCCTCAGAGCCATCTGGTGATGTACGCTCGGCGGATGTCAGCTCAGACGGAGAATCAGGACCTACTGATTCACTACTTCCAGGATAGTTTAACCGGTGCCGCACTCAAATGGTACATGGGTTTAAACCATACTACGATCAGTACATTTAGAGATCTTGGTACTGCCTTCGTCCAACAATACAAGTACAATTTGGACATGGCACCCGACAGAGATCAACTCAGATCAATGTCGCAAAAGGACAAGGAAACCTTTAAGGAGGATGCTCAAAGGTGGCGTGCAATTGCCGCTCAAATTTGTCCACCTCTTGAGGAAAAAGAGATGACAAAAATCTTCTTAAAGACCTTAAGCTCATTTTACTATGACCGAATGGTTGCCAGTGCGCCCAGTGATTTCACCGAAATGGTCGGCATGGGTGTACGTCTTGAGGAAGCCGTCTGAGAAGGACGTTTGGTAAAAGACACTGGATCAACGAGCGGTACTAAAAAATACAGTAGTGCTCTCCCTAAGAAAAAAGAGCAAGATATTGGGAATATCTCTCTCGGAAAGAAAAGGCGACGTTATCAGCCAGTAGCAGCTGTTACTCCTGCTATCGGCCCCGCGCCTGTTCCTATGTATCAACCTCAGGTTGCGCAGAGCCAACCTGACCAACAAAGGACACAACAGCCTCTTCAGCAGGCTCGTCCTCCATATAACAACAACCGTACAACACGGCCACCAGGATTTGATCCTATACCCGTAACGTACGCAGAGCTGTTTCCGTTACTGCTGGCTAAGGGGCACATTCAGGCTAAGTCTCCCCTTTCAGTTCCGGAAAATCCGCCTTTTTGGTTTAAAGCGGATCAAACATGTCCTTATCATCAAGGAGGTTTAGGGTATAACATTGAGACTTGCCTCAATTTCAAATCCGACGTGCAAAAGCTTGTTAGGAGCGGGCTCTTATCTTTCAAAGATACGAATCCTAATGTTCTTACGAACCCGCTGCCTCAACACGAGAAAGCTACAGTCAATCTGATTGAGAAAGAGACTAACAATGTCTATCAAATTCACGATGTACTCTTATTGGGGGCCAATCTAGTCAAGATGCATTGTAGACAGAGTGGATATGGCCATGTGCCACCTCATAACTATCACCAGTGTGATATCTGCTCTAAAGATAACCAAGGATGTTCTGTAGTGCAAGCAGCTCTACAGGAACAAATGGATCTTGGATGGATCCAAGAGCACCGAGTTCGTGGAGTTAACATGGTCTCTACAAATTCTAACGTCATTCAAAACCATGACATCCGTGTGATGAATGTCAACTTGGTGGCGATGCACTCAAGGAAAGCCAGTATCATAATCTGCCGCGGCACGATTATAGTTCCTGTCTGATTTGCTCGGTAAACAAACAGGGATGCTCTTTCATACAAGAGGCCCTCCAGCGTCAGATGGATCTTGGATGGATCCAAGACTACCATGATAGGAACTCCTATCAAATTAACATGGTTTAGATCTTCGACATCCGCGTGATGAATACCAATCTGGTAGAGTTACATGCTGAGCAGGTCCGACTTGGATTCTTAATATCACATGATTATCAAAACTGTAAAGCGGGTTGTGAAAGCGATCGAGGTTGTACCTTTGTCCAGGAGGCACTTCAGCACTTGTTAAATCACTGGTGGATGCCAATCTATATGGACGAAGATACTCAGCAAATTAGTATCAATAACAGGAATCCTACTCGTCGTCAAAGTCAGGATGTCCGATCAATGGAAGGTAACCTAGTGAGGTTACATTGTATTCAAAGTGGGCGTGGCCAGGTGCCACCACACAACTATGACAGTTGTAGCGTCTGTTCGGAAAGTAACCAGGGGTGTTACCTTGTGAGAGCAGCTCTTCAGGGTCAGATCGATCATGGAAAAATTCATCCATATCCAGGTTCAGGACCCATCATTTGGTCGCCGAACTACCTTGCCGATCAGGTTGAGGATGCTGTCACGATCTCTAGTCATCACCAGATCAGGGATGTTTTTGCCATCGTCCCTCTACTTGACGAATCTAGAGTTCCCAATCAGGAACGGATCGAGGTTACTTATGACGGTCAGAAAAATCAGAAGGTTCCCATATTCATCTATCTACCGGGACCATTACCGTATGAATCAGCTAAGGCGATCCCTTACAAATACAGTGCAACAACAATTGAGAATGGAAAGGAAATTCCATTACCCTCCGTCGTGAATATTGCAGACGTCAGTCGTGTAACACGGAGTGGTAGAATCTTCAACCTAGGGGTTGGGGAAGCTAACAAAGAAAAGGAACTTCAGGAAGAAATTCCTGATCCGCCAGTCGGTCAATCTGGTAATCCCGACTTTTCAAAAGACAAAGATGAGATGCTAAAGCTCATCCAAAGGAGTGAATATAACATTGTTGATCAACTGTTACAGACTCCTTCAAAGATCTCAGTATTATCACTGTTACTCAGTTCAGAAGCACACAGAGAGGCTCTACAGAAAGTCTTGGAGCAAGCCTTTGTGGAACAGGATGTAACAATCAGACAGTTCGATAGTATTGTCTCTAACATCACTTCATGCAATAATTTGGGATTAAGTGATGAAGAATTACCTGAAGAGGGTCGCCGTCATAACATGGCGCTCAATATCACAGTTAACTGCCAGGGCGATGCTTTAGCCAACGTACTGGTAGACACAGGGTCAGCCCTGAATGTTATGCCGAAGTACACTTTGATGCAATTATCATTCAAGGGCCCTCCGATGAGAGTCAGCGAGGTCGTCGTCAAAGAATTCGACGGATCCAGAAAAACAGTTATCGGTGAAGTGGATCTTCCCATAACTATTGGTCCTCACACTTTCCAAATCACTTTCCAGGTCATGGATATCCGGGCAACATACAGTTGTTTATTAGGAAGACCTTGGATACATCAGGCTGGAGCGGTTACTTCGACCCTCCACCAAAAGCTAAAGTTCGTCAAGAACGATCAACTTGTCACGGTTTGTGGGGAACAAGCCTTGCTTGTGAGTAACTTATCATCATCTACTTGTGTAGAACCCGAGGAGGTTATTGGAACTCAGTTCCAAGCACTATCGGTGAGCAAGAACGATCAATCCGAAGAAGGAACTTCAATTTCTTCATACAAAGATGCTATCAAAGCGGTCGAGAGTACCGATACGACCGGATGGGGACGGCTTGTCATTCCCACTGACAATAAAACAAAGAAGGGTCTTGGTTTTTCTGCGACCTGTACCCAGACAGCCGCCAACGATGAAAGTCTTCATCCCCTTCAAAACTTCTTCCACAGTGGAGGTTTTCTTCACCCAGTGTCTCAGACAGTTCATGCTATTAATGAGGAAGATCCCTCTGACACAGATGAAGAATGGAAGTCCTACCTTAACGAGGACGGCTATATGTCTCAGGAAGAGGTGCCTATGCCTTTTTGCTTTCCTACAGAAAGTCCGAGATTTATACCAAGATTAGATGTCGAAATGATCTACGGAGATTATGATCCGGAAGGACGCCGTGCTCCACCAAATTCATTAGAGGAAGACACTCTGATGAAAGAAAACTTTGATTACAATTACTATGGCCCGATGGATGGTATGCCAATGTGGCAGCCTTACCCAGGAAACTTGGGGCAAGAAAGTCAGCCAAATAATGAAACTCAGCTGAGCGTCATTGAACAGAATACCTGTGTCCCCGCCATGTCATGGGATCAACACTCAGGTCATTCAGAAACTACTCAACATGAAGATGAATTCGCAACATTTGCAGGACAAGAGTTCATCAACTATGCTTTTCCTGAGGTCAACGTCATCGAGAGGGATGACTTCTCCAGTTCCAAAGAAGTTTGGGACACTTTGGGACAACCAAGTGGAAAGTACGACTATATGGTCAAGTACACTGCTCCCGAAAGCTCTCGTATCAGGCTCGAAGATATCCAATCAACTGGATGGGGAGATACAGCTGAGAGCACCAATGCTATGCAAAATGCAACAGAGGAATCCTCCTACGACAATTCTGCTTGGGAGACAGATTCCAATGATCCTACTCCACCAGAAATCGGCATCATTTCTGAAGACAAATCAAGGAAGGTGCCAGACTTTGTGATTCACCGAGGAGTTCGCCGCCAATGGGTTGCCGTCGAGGTTCCGAAGGTCGTTCATCAGTCAAAGTAATTTCCATCTTTAAACCTTTCACCCTGCCCAGGTGAAACGGATATTTTGATAGGGCTCGTTTTCTGTAAATTTCCCTCTTCGCTTTGCCCAAAGCGACAGAGTTTTGTTTTATAGGGTTGTAGTTTCAAGATTCGACTTGTTCATTAATAAAATAATGTCGTTCTGTAATTTCCGCATTAATTGCTGTTTTCTCTTTTTGCTTTTTCAGAAAATGGTAATCCTAAAAAAACATTCAATAATAAAAACAAGCAGTAAAATCAAAACACTGCACACACTTGCATTTTCTCTATCTCTTCTAAACACGAATCATCACGTCATGCAGATTGCTTGTTTTATACCCCGTTGAAACATACGATCCGATGCCTTCTTCCAACTTTGAGTTCCTGGTATTCGAGGCTGAAGAAGAAAATGACAACGAAATTCCAGAAGAGATCTCCCGACTACTCAGACAAGAGGAAAGGTCCATTGAACCTCACAAAGAACCGTTGGAAACGGTAAACTTGGGTTCAGAAAAAGAGAGAAAAGAAATCAGGATTGGAGCACTGCTCAGTCCAACTGTCAAAGAAAGTTTGATAAAGCTTCTCAAAGAATTCCCCGATGTGTTCGCTTGGTCCTATCAGGATATGCCAGGGTTGGATACCAGCATCGTGGAACATCACTTACCGCTAAGATCGGAATGTCCTCCAGTAAAGCAAAGGTTGAGACGGACTCACCCGGACATGGCCATCAAAATCAAAGAGGAGGTACAGAAACAGATTGACGCGGGTTTCCTCACCACATCTGAATATCCTCAATGGTTAGCCAACATCGTACCTGTTCCTAAAAAGGACGGAAAGGTCAGAATGTGTGTCGACTACAGAGATCTGAACAAGGCAAGTCCAAAGGACGACTTTTCTTTACCACACATTGACATGCTGGTTGACAGCACAGCAAAGTTCAAAGTATTCTCCTTCATGGATGGATTCTCGGGCTATAATCAGATCAAAATGGCGCCGAAAGACATGGAGAAAACTTCGTTCATTACCCCATGGGGTACCTTTTGTTACAAGGTAATGCCGTTTGGTTTGAAGAATGTCGGGGCAACCTATCAAAGGGCCATGACTACTCTGTTTCATTACATGATACACAAAGAAATTGAGGTATATGTCGATGATTTGATTGCAAAATCAAGAACAGAGGATGAGCACGTTGAACATCTGTCAAAATTGTTTGAACGTCTAAGAAAATTCAAGCTCCGCTTGAATCCCAACAAGTGCACCTTCGGTGTCCGTTCGGGGAAATTACTAGGGTTCATCGTCAGCCAGAAAGGAATTGAAGTTGATCCTGACAAGGTCAAGGCCATTCAAGAAATGCCTTCTCCGAAAACTGAAAAACAAGTCAGAGGATTCCTGGGACGTTTGAACTACATCTCCAGATTCATATTCCTCATGACCGCGACATGTGCGCCGATTTTCAAATTACTGAAAAAGAACCAGGATTGCGTTTGGTCAGAAGATTGCCAAACCGCCTTCGACAGTATTAAGGAATATCTATTGAAACCTCCGATTCTATCACCTCTAGTGGAAGGAAGACCACTGATCATTTACCTCACAGTCCTAGAGGACTCAATGGGATGTGTACTTGGCCAACAAGACGAAACTAAAAGGAAAGAGTCTGCCATTTACTATCTAAGCAAGAAATTCACCGACTGCGAGACTCGGTACACAATGCTTGAGAAAACTTGTTGCGCTTTAGCTTGGGCAGCCAAACGTCTTCGCCAGTACATGATTCGTCATACTACTTGGTTGGTCTCCGAAATGGATCCAATCAAGTACGTTTTCGAAAAACCTGCTCTCACGGGAAGGATTGCCCGTTGGCATATGTTACTATCAGAATATGACATAGAGTACCATGCCTAGAAAGCCGTTAAAGGAAGTATTTTAGCCGATCATTTGGCTCATCAACCGATTGACGATCAAGAATCAGTCGGGTTTGACTTCCCAGATGAAGATGTCATGTATCTAAAAATGAAAGATTGCAATGAACCGCTACCCAGTGAAGGGCCAGAACCAGGTTCCCAGTGGGGACTCATCTTTGACGGAGCAGTTAATCATTATGGAAATGGAATTGGGGCAATCATTGTTACCCCTCAGGGTTCCCACATTCCTTTCACTGCCAGACTTACGTTCATATGTACGAACAACGAGGCCGAATACGAAGCATGTATTATGGGTCTCGAAGAAGCGATTGATTTAAGGATCAAAAACTTGGACGTATACAGCGATTCAGCCCTGGTTATTAACCAAATAAAAGGAGATTGGAACACATACCAATCAGGATTGATTCCTTACAAAGACTATGCAAGAAGGTTGTTACCCTTCTTCAACAGAGTCGACTTTCATCACATCCCTCGTGATGAGAATCACATGGCTGACGCATTAGCCACTCTCTCTTCCATGATTAGTGTAGGTCGATGGAATGACATACCTAAGATCGACATCATGCGCCTTGAACGGCCCGCTTACATCTTCGCGATTGAAGCAGTCATAGACGACATACCTTGGTATCACGATATCAAATGCTTCCTTCAGAAACAAGATTACCCATCTGGGGCACTCAGAAAAGACAGGAAAACCCTCAGAAGATTGGCTGGAAACTTCTTCCTGAGCGGTGACACTCTTTATAAGAGAAATTTTGACATGGTCTTGCTCCGATGCGTCGACAGACCAGAAGCAGACGTGCTCATGAAAGAAATTCATGAAGGATCCTTTGGCACTCATGCCAACAGACACACAATGGCGAGAAAAATTCTCAGAGCAGGGTACTATTGGTTGACAATGGAATCTGACTGCTACAAGTACATGAGGAGGTGTCACAAGTGTCAGATATACTCCGACAAAATTTATGTACCGCCATCACATCTCAAATTTCTTTCTTCCCCATGGCCATTTTCCATATGGGGAATCGATATGATTGGTATGATTGAGCCCAAGGCTTCAAACGGACATCGGTTCATCCTGGTAGCCATTGACTATTTCACCAAGTGGGTCGAAGCAGCGTCATTCGCCAATGTAACCCGACAAGTGGTGGTCCGATTTATCAAAAACAATATCATCTGCCATTATGGTGTTCCAAGCGAGATCATTACTGATAATGGATCTAACTTGAACAATAAGATGATGAAAGAGTTGTGCGCAGAGTTCAAGATTGAACACCATAACTCATCTCCCTACCGACCCAAGATGAACAGAGTGGTAGAAGCGGCTAACAAGAACATCAAGAAGATCGTTCAAAAGATGGTTGTAACCTATAAAGATTGGCACGAAATGCTACCCTTTGCTCTTCATGGTTATCGCACATCTGTCCCCACTTCAACAGGGGCAACCCCTTTCTCTCTAGTATATGGCATGGAGGCAGTTCTCCCCATAGAAGTAGAGATCCCATCAATCCAGGTATTGATGGAAGCTCAGCTCACCGAAGCTGAATGGTGTCAAAATTGACACGACGAACTCAACCTGATCGAAGAAAAGCGAGTCACGGCATTATGCCATGGTCAGTTGTATCAGCAAAGAATGAAGAGGGCGTTTGACAAAAAGGTCCGACCTCGTGTCTTCAGGAAAGGAGACCTTGTGCTCAAGAAGATACAATCATTTCTCACTGATTCTCGGGGCAAATGGACCCCAAATTATGATGGCCCCTATGTGGTCACGAAAGCTTTCTCAGGCGGCGCCTTGAGACTTGCAACCATGGACGGAGAGGAATTTGCCTACCCCATGAATGTTGATGTAGTCAAGAAATACTTCGCCTAAAACAAAAAAAAAAACGTCTCGGTGGATTGAAAACCCGAAAGGGCGGTCCAGGCAAAAGTTAGAGACATGAAAAAAAAGAATCATCCCGATGGATTGGAAATCTCATAGTACATTCCAGGTAAAAGTTAGGGATAATGGCAAGTAACTATGTTCAATAGAGGCAAGTCCCTCAGCAGTAGTTACATCATCTATCGGAGGAAATCTCCAGTCAAAGGTCATCTTCGAAAAAAGCTCTGGATGCCCCGAATTCAAAGTTGGTAGAAGGATAGTGGTCGTTATGTTTCAACGTAGCCCTTTTCCCTGTAAATTACCGTTTTCTAACTTTGTATATACTCTTTGGAATCACGCGTTTGGCTGATCTCCATCTTATCAATAAAATTTGAGCCCTTGTGCTTTTGTTTGTAATTCTTGCTTGTTGTAGCTTTACAGAACGACGTTGTTTAAACTTAATCAGCGATTCTTGAAATAAAACAAAAATGAATTTACTTGTTAAAACTTTTTCTGCTTTTAAAATAAAGATGGCAATTTCTTTCGACTGTTGAACATCAGAAGAACATCGATCGCTTCTCCCGAAGTAAGCGAACTTCAAAGTGCATAATCAAAGTACTCCTTCTAAGCCAGTATGCCTGAATGAAGGGATCAACTGTGTCAGAGACCTTGTTTCGTCTGACATCCTCGGCTGAGTTCTCATCTCTTAAGCCCGATCAACATAGCTCCCAACTGGACTATCTCTCCTAAGCAAGGTGGAATTGCTATTTTGAATCAACGGTACTTCTTCGCCCCGCGATGGTCGAGTATCCAATTGTGTTCATCCATTAGTCTGTATGTCGCGTCTGTTTTGTCAGCATATACATACATACTTCATGCATTTTATTTGCGTTCGCATTTCGTATTGCATCACTATCACTTGAGTCGGTATTGTCCCCTAGTGATAAACAGTTTTCTCAATCGAGTTTGTCAGTTCTTTCCTCATCAGGAAGTGTTGCGTCTGCACAATCTCCCCACCAGTGTATCTTTAGATCAAAGTCGACACTTGGCCACTTTGATAACTTGAACCTCTAAAAAGCCAGAGAAAACTCTCAATAAACATCACTCTTCGCCATTGAAGATGATATCCTTGCTTTCCCGGATTAAGGAAAATCCATGGAGAAAGCCTCGTGATCAGAGATTCGGCAGCATGCCAGTTTTGCTCCGAAAGGACCGCTGATGAAAAGGTCATCGGCCCCACAAAATTGGACCCCATCATATGGCGTTTCTCCGGGAAGATCCCGAGAAAAGTATGATGAAAGATCCCAAATGAAAACAGTTTCTCAAGAGACTCGCTTTCCCCAGTAGAAACAAATGGCGTCTCCAACAGAGAAGTTTGTACAACTCTACAACTCAGACGACTGGGTTCCCCAGCAAGTCTGACATCAAAACTTTTTCCACTCAAATGGCATCTCCCCAGGAAAATTCGGCGAGAAGGTTGAGGAAAGCCGCTATGAATAGCGTCCCTTGTCAAGAAAGTTTATTGACAAAAGAAACTAAGACCAGTTCTTGGTAGGAAACCAGGATCGAGGGGAAGTTTAAATCAGAAACTAAGACCAGTTCCTTGGTAGGAAACCAGGATCGAGGGGAAGTTTAAATCAGAAACTAAGACCAGTTCCTTGGTAGGAAACCAGGATCGAGGGGAAGTTTATTTCAAAAGAGACTGAGACCAGTTCCTTGGTAGGAAACCAAGATCGAGGGGAAGTTTACCTTTTCTAAGCATCATCGCTTAGCTAAAGAAGATGAATGCGTAAGCTACCATTCATAACCACCATCAAAATTTCGGATATTTCGATATTTAATCCTCTTGCACCCCGAATGCCCGAATCCCTTCGTCATTCATACCTTCGGGTCCAAGAAGATTAAATAGGGGCATCTGTAATACCCCAAATTTTGACCACTTAGATTTCCCATCATTGTGAAAATCATCATAACAATATGGATGTACCTTTATGCTTCATTAGTCTCCCCAAAGATGTGTGAGCATCCACTACAATCAAAATTAGGGTTTCAAGCCCTCTCTGAGCTTTAGACAAAGGATCAATCAAGAAATGACATGATCTTCAAATTGTCTAATCTCTTAAATATCCACAATGGATCAAAAAGGACTCCCACTTCAAGGATTAAGTACAAGGCTGCTCCCTTCTAGGTGGATCAAGTCTCAAGATCGACAGTGTCACCAAATTAGGGTTTTGGTCGACCAGGGTCTCCAGATTGAAATTTTCATCTGGGCATAAGGCAATGATCCAAAACATAACCTAATATGCTTCATGGAACCACATGAACCCATGCATCAAGTCAATTTTGCCTCAGGGGTTGCATTCATCAAAAATCAGGAATAAGGGTTTCTTGACCTAATTCACCCCTAAGTTGACTTTTGGGACAAACCATGAGCCAAGACCTCAAGAGATGATTTGAGGGTCTCTAATACACCATATTCATCCATTTGGAACAATGGATTGATCCAAGAAGTTTGAGCAACAAGTCTCATTTTCATCTACACCACAATTAGGGTTTTAAGGGAAAAGTCAACTGTAACTTTGACTTTTGACCAAGACATGCTCCCAAACCCTAATACATGATTGAATATACCCTATGACACCCATGTAACATGTCCATCAAGTTTGATTTAGGTCAAGGACATGATTTCCTGAAGAATTGCACAGTTTGGAATTCATCTGATAAAAAGTCAACTGTGCACAAAAGTCAACTTTGACTTTTTGTGATTTTTCACCAAAATGGATTTTTAACCCTAAAATGATGTTAATGTATGATTTGAATCATCATTCATCAAGAAAAATCAAGAAAAGTGAGATAACTTGTAAAAGGGGTAACCATAAAACTTAGAAATTTTTCTAAGTTAAAAATAAAGTGGCAAAGGTACCAACTTTGGAGGACCATAACTCCTAAACCACAAGGCCATTTTTTCTCATCCAAAGATGGATTTGTAGCCCTCATTATCACCTACAAAAACTTCAACTACAAGTCATTCCAATTCATTAAGGATTTTGAGTTATGGAGTGATCAAAGTGGCTGAAAAGTGAAATTGTCACTTTTTCCAACACTTAGTGAAATTTTCACTAAGTCAGATTCTGCTTCACTTTTTGCCAAATGTAGGGGGATTTTTCACTTGGAATCAAAAGAGGTCAAAACCAAACTTGTTCAAACAGTTGTTGTATCATGTTAGGGCTTTCCAAAATGGCCAAGAACATTGCCAAATTCAACCTACACCATGAGATACAACATTGCCAAGTTGCCTTGCTGAAATATGTCAAGGCAAGGCAGAATTTGCAACTTTGGTCGATTTGCCAAAATCAGCCAAATTCAATTGCTCCAATCCACTTGGACACCTCAGAGGATTGAATCTAAAAGGGACAATCACTGAGCCAAGCCTCCAAGGTCCAAGGAACAAGGAATAGCATGTTGAACCTAGAGTTGCCAAAATAGGGACAAGACTTCAAATTTGGAATGAGGCATTCAATGGAACCATCAAGGTGGCATGGACTGAGCCATTCTCATCTGAAATCAGTCAAGACTTATCCAAGACCAAGGGGACCAAAGCTCTGTGCCCTAACCTCTAGTCAATGGCTAGAGGAGACTTGGATTCTCATTGGACAACATTGGCCAAACCTACTTACCAGCTTCCATGCACTATTCCTTGCAAAACAAACTTGCTCTACTATAAATAGAGCTCAATTATGGTCAGTTTAAGTACACCAAAGCCATCTAACAGATGCTTTCCTCAAAATCTCTTTCTCTTGGCAAAAATGCCTTTCTTAGCAAGGTAGCTATCGGGTTTTGAGTTTGAGAGCAATTCAGCACAAACCAATCACTCACACACCTCACATACATCACATATAAGCTGATCAAACACTCACATAACTTCTGAAACATCAATTTCATGAAATCACCAGCTGGTTGCTCAAATTTTTAAACAAGGTGCAGCTGAGGTACCACAAATTGATCCAGCCAATTTCAATCAAGTCCAACCATCCAAACACAATCCATAGGGTGTAGGGAAGCTGTTCAGATCATCACCACTCATCTGTAACACCTCCAAATGAAAAATCACTTTAACTTGCTGTCACGGCTTGGAGGTAAGCACATACTTGGTCATCTCTCAATCTATGCATATTTCCTCGCACAATAATTTGGCCATATGTTTATAATCATGCATGGAATGTTTCCCCTCAATTAATTGCATTGTTTGAATCGTGTATCAAAAATCCTAGCCTTCATGCAGAAATTAGGGTTCTTGAGGTCTCTTCGTGATTTCTTGTTGTATGTTTAATTTAAATGAAATTAAAGTACATAGACATGATCGTGAGGTTGAAACGAGCATAATGATATGTGGATTGCATGATATGATTACGTATTCATGGAGATTGGATAGAAAACGCAAATCTGAGAAACCAAGAACACGCGCGTGTTCTTCAGCCTGTTCTTGGCGCCTTTTTTTCAAATTCAAATATTTGAATTTTGTGATTTTGTTTAATTGATTCAAAAATTAATTTCTCTCTGAGTTTTAATGATTTTGAGTTGATTCTTTTTTTAATAATTCACAAAAATGTTAAAATATTTTATTTTATCAAAAAATCCCAAAAATATTATTTATTTCATATAATTGATATTTTTGTAAAGAATTAATATTTTGATTGTTTTTGGCATTTTAAATATTTTTTCTACATTGATTTTGCAACTTTTAATGCTTTCTAATTATTTTGTAGGTCAATACTTAATTTTTGAAGCATTAATCCAAGATCACAATTTGTTTTCCATGTGTTAAACAATTTTTGATCATTTTAATTGAATTTTTATTCAATTAAATACATTTTGAAAACAAATTAGGGTTTTGGATTAATTCAACCCTCATAAATCATTTTCAAAACACTTTGGGCCTCTATTAGAGTGTAAGACCCAATCCTTTTTTTGACCAAATCATCTTTGGGCCTCACTTATTGTATAAGTCCTGATACCGTCAAAAAACAAACGGCGCGGTCATCGCCTTTTCAAAAAATCATCTGGGCCTACCCTCGAGTAGTAAGACCCATTTATTCATCTTAAAACTTTTTGGGCCTCTTGAGAGAGTGTAAGGCCCATCCCCCTTGTACAAAAACTTTTTGGGCCTCACTCATTGTATAAGTCCCTCTGTACAAGTAAACAGCGTGATCGTCGCCCGTTTAAAAATAAAACCATCTGGGCCTACCCTCGAGTAGTAAGACCCATTTCTTTTTCTTTAAAACACTTTGGGCCTCTATTAGAGTGTAAGACCCAATCCCCCTTTTAACCAAAACATTTTGGGCCTCACTTATTGTATACGTCCCTCAGCGTTAAAAGAAAACCTCGGCGCGATCGCCATTTTTAAATGAAAAATCATTTGGGCCTACCCTCGTGTTATAAGCCCCACTCTTTTTCTTTAAACCTTTTTGGGCCTCTTGAGAGAGTGTAAGACCCATCCCTTTGTACAGAAAACCTTTTTGGGCCTGAGTCACTTGTATAAGTCCCTCTGTACAAATTCAAAACAACAGTGCGCTCACTGATAAAACCCTGGGCCTCTCCCTGAGCTGTAAGCCCCAAAATCTTTCTTTTTCAAAGCACTTTCTCCTTTGATTTTGAATATACTGTTGTTTTCAATCTTTCTTTGTTGAACAACTAACCAAACAACATGGAAGCACTACAACCGAGTAAGTGGTTATCGCTTTCATTTACTGCTTTCATATTATAAACTGTATTGTGGGGCTGCTCACTGTAAGTCTCCTTTCATAAACTCATATCTACTGTGTAATAATAGTATAGATATTTCGAGTTTCCCCGGCAACTACGTCTAGAACTAGGTAACGCCATTTCACTTATTCGTAGAAATAGACGCCTAGATCCCCAATAGGAGCACCAGATACAGTCTTCTCTTCGACTGTCCTCCTTAGGAATCGTCAAGAAGCTCTACTCCCCAAGATGAATGTATTCTCCGTGAATGGCATCTTTGAGTTTCTTCCCAATTCTCGAACTTTCCTGACTTGATCTATTCCTTGTGGATAGCTTGCCTTGAATGTCTCGGGGTTTGGGTACCCACTACGGTCATAATCTTGGACCTTAACTAAGGAACCCTCTTTAAAAGCTAAAAGTCGCTGGATAGTAAACCTCGCACGTTTACCAGTGGTTTTCATCTTTAAAAGAGTTATCTCTCCTAATGGAAAGGAGATGATAGACCCACGGGCTTCTTAATAGCATCGGCCTCCTCTTAGGCATTATTCAAGGACACTACGGCTTCTTAGAAGTATTCACAGCCTCCTCTTAGGCTTCGTATAATGATCTCTTCCTCCGGGAATGATAGCCTCCTCTTGGGCTTCGTACAAGGACCCGTCGGCTTCTTAAAAGTTTCCAGCCTCCTCTTGGGCTTCGTACAAATTGTCCCGACGACCTCCTAGAGGTATAGGAACAGAACCTAGTCATCTTCATAGAACAGTCCTTTCATAGAGTCTACTACTGTTTCTCGAAGCATAGTACAAAAGATAAAACTCTAGACACGGACAGTCTAACTTCCTTGAGTCTCAAAGACATTCTCAAGCACCCTTCGTTAAATAGGAAGGAAACCCACAGACTCAGATAGTCTCGATACCCTTTGGATTTCCCGTTTCCTCAAAGAGAAGGAAATATCCCTGATCCTCAAATTAAATCCCTGTGTACAGTGTTACTCATATAAGACCTGATTTTCTCTTTTAAATCAGTATATTGGATCTGTCACTCAACTGAAACAGTTACAATAGCCTCCATCTCGGGCTTCGTACGAGATACCAAAATTCTCCCCAGTGGAGTCAAAACAACCTTTTCGCCTCTCTCTCGGGCTTTGTACGAGATACAAAAACACTCTCTTACTGAGTATAAAAGATTCTCCAATTGAGTCAACTCTTTGCTAGCCTCCTCTTAGGCTTTGTAAGCGGCAACCTTTTCCCTTCATCTAATCGCTGTAAGCGGCAAGCCTCTGGATCATCTATATCCATGCCACTGTCCCTCTTTTAGCATGAGAAATTCCTAAGGAAAGATGGCATTGCTCTACACTGAGTTAAAGTCTTCTCCTTCAGGTTAAAACCCTTTCTTCGGAAATTATGGCATTGCTCGGATCCGCGTATCCCAGTTAAAGTAATTCTCCTTCTCCCCTCTTTAGAGATGACAAATTCTCTCTAAAGCCGAGGTCTTTCAGCTTCACGTCTTGGGCTTTGAACAAGACACAAATAGACCTTTTAGCTTCACATCTTGGGCTTTGAACAAGATACAAATCACCTTTCGCTTCACGTCTTGGGCTTTGAACAAGACACCAAAACACCCATTTCCTCCCATAGAATAGGAGGAACTACGAACGCTCTGATTTCCCTGTTTCGGTAAACGGGAATACGTAGGCATAAGATCGAAAGAAAAGATCTTAGCGAGCGCAATCAACAAAAAAACCAAATCCCATATCTCCATCAATCAAAAGCAGTATTTCAAAAGCATCAGTCCTAACATCCTAATCCTTATTCCCTGCCAGAAACCTTCTGCCCAGGTAAAAAGAAAGAGAACAGTATTGGCGAAAATACAAATAACCAGTACAAAGGCCCCCCACATTGATAGCATCCGTAACCTAACAGACCGCTGTTTAAACTCAATATGCAAGCAGGGTTAATTGGAGACATCTATTTCCCTTCCTTATTCAGCTCACAATAGGATAAAAAATGAATCGACCTGTAGTTTTAAGCTCAAACCGCAGAGAGCGACCAGCGCTTAAGAACCGCGTCCAAAATCGCTCGCTACATAATCCATTGTTCCAAATGGATCAATATGGTTCATTAGAGACCCTTAAATCTTCTCTTGAGGTCTTGGCTCATGGTTTGTCCCAAAAGTCAACTTAGGGGTGAATTAGGTCAAGAAACCCTAATTCCTGATTTTTGATGTATGCATCCCCTGAGGCAAAATTGACTTGATGATTGGGTTCATGAGGTTCCATGAAGTATATTAGGTTATGTTTTAGATCATTGGCTTGTGCCCAGATTAAATTTCCCATCTGGAGGCCCTGGGCGACCAAAACCCTAATTTGATGACACTGTCGATCTGGAGGCTTGATCCACCTAGAAGGGAGCAGCTTTGTGCTTAATCCTTGAAGTGGGAGTCCTTTTGATCCTTTGTGGATGCTTGAGAGGTTAGACAAGTTGAAGATCAAGTCATTCCTTGATTGATCCTTTGCCTAAGGCCCTGAGAGGGCTTGAAACCCTAATTCTGATTGTAGTGAATGCTCAACAAATCCTTGAGGAGATTGATGAGGCATGATGATTCATCCATATTGTGATGATGATTTGCACAATGATGGGAAATCTTAGTGGTCAAAATTTGGGGTATGACAGTTTGCATCAGCCTTGCAGGCTTCTGCTATTTAACCCTCGACTCCTACAAGTTTCACATGCATAACAAACTGTGCCACATCATGCTTCAGTTGCACCACTCTGATCATCCCTCTTAAGTCACAGACCTTATTTCGATTTCCATCAACTATTAGAGTTACAAGTTTCACATCTAGCTCCTGATTCTGTTTAATATTCACCATAAAATCATTGTTCACCTTAGATATCCTTAACCTCCCACTCTGCGGCTTAAGCTTGCATACTAACTCAAGTCTCTGAACTGTTCAATAAGTCCCATCTCCTTCATATTTATTTCTCCATTAGATTCACACAAAATGGTGAACGACTAACTTCTCAATAAAACGTCAATTCACTTTACTCACTATCAAGCTAGCAAGACAAGTCTATCCAATCCAACACGGTCCCGTCTACTATCAACAAGAGATTAAGGGTGATCAGTTCCTCAATTTGTCAATAGGTAGCCGGCAACCATAACGGTGGCATAAATCGTCGTTACCCAACTACAATAGTGTCCTTTACTTTGTGCTCAAAGTTACCTAAGCATAGTGTTCAACAATCTCTCTAAGGCTTACAAATGTTTTCTTATTTTCCTTCTTTTCAACCTCGTCAATGATACACGAACGCCCAAAATCCATTACATATTCTCCTATACACGCTCGTAGCACAACACAATTGTTAAATATTTTTCCAATACCGGAATTGCTACTACGCCAAGTACAGTCCAAATTGGTCCGCTCCAAATGAAGCATCTATCCAAGTAGAGAACTTTAACAACACTAATAACTCCTTCGTCTTTCCTTTAATCTCATAACCTCGACGATCCGTATAGTTTCACATTTGGGTCTCATTCTAATCACAATCTCAACAGTATCCTCTCATTATCTGGTTGGTGAAAGAAACTTTCCAAAATCTTCCCGACACGTGTCGACACCATGTCATCAATGACACACAATCCGCTTTACTATTTAACCTTCTCCCTTCCTTAAATATTTCTCCACGCTAATCATTCTCAATTGGCATACGCCGCACCTCCATGTGTTTCTCCGATACCCTCATCTCCTTCCTATTACCAAACATCTTATAGCTGACCTCATCTTACCCATTTTCAGCAAGACTCGCTCAACTTCAAACACAATTATATCCTTCAATACAGACCTTCCTATTACAAAATTACATGCCAAAATGAAGGGAATTTCCTGTAGATTCCAGAAATTCAAGAATCTCTTAAATCCGAGTTACAAGTAAAAAGTTATCGCCTGTGTAATGGAGGCTGGTCAAGAAATCCCGTATACTAGGGGTGTTCAAAACCGAACCAACCCAATAGAAAACCACAAACCAAACCAACCCAAACCGAAACTGCAAAAAATTGCATTTGGTTCGGATTTGTTCGGGTCATCTTTTAACAAAACCGCGCGGTTTAGTTTGGTTTTCAGTTTGTATTTTACAAACCGAACTAAACCAAACCAAACTGCATTATATTACAACTCAAACTTCACTTATCCCACATCCAACCCAAAACTCACACCCATTAGCTTTTAAGTTTCAACCTTCTCAAACCTCTTCTAATAATATTAGATATTCTTCTCATCTTCTTTGCCATATACATCTCACCTCTTCTACATTAATCTCTTATGTCACATGTTTTTTCTTTTTCATCTTCTCATTTTTATGTTACTATTTTCTCTTCTAATTACGTTTTTATCGCACTTTTCTTCTCTAATCTCACATCTTTTATATTTTTACTTTTTCATTTTTCTCTAATCTCCATTCTTCTCTATTTTTTAGTTTAATTATAATATTTTTGACATTGTTTTATGCAACTATTTTTTTCCACTTTTGATTAAATTGATTTTTGTATATTGAATGAGAAAATTTTGTCTAAATATGATGAGTTTTTTCGTTATTTGGTAATGTATGAATGACTAAACAGAAAGTTATGTTGTTCTTTATATGTGTATGTATGGCTCAATAAAAATCTTGTAAAAAACCAAACTAACCGAACCAACCCAAACCACATTGATTTGGTTTGGTTTGGTTCGAATTTTTTCAAAAAGCCAACCGAACCAAACCGAACCGCATGGTTTTTTCTCTTGAGGTTCGGATGATTTTTAGCGTCAAAACCGCCCAAACCACACCGCGAACACCCCTACCGTATACCTGCCTTCTCCAAAATCAGCATCAGACCTAAATTTTCAAATGCGTTTTTCTCTTCCGTCAAAAACACGTAGAAGACAAAGTTTATATGCAAAATGTAGGGGATTTCGTAAGCTTTCCAAAAAGTCCGAAATCGCTCCCATCGGAGTTACGAGCGAAAATTTATTACCTATTTAGTGAAGGTTGTTCCATAAGTGCGAAAATGAAGATGGGAAATAATGAACATGAGTTCCACTTTTCTCTCTTGCTTCTAAGATCCTCCAACTATCCTCACTCTTCACCTAATCTGAAGATAACCCGACCTCAATTAAATTATACTAAAAACATACTAGCCTACCAGTTGGTCCATCAAATCGTCAATTCTTTGGAGTGGATCCTTAACCTCGATCATCTCCTTAATCCACTGTCAGTAATCTATGCACAATCTCGTGCTACCTTCTTTCTTCTTAACTAAAAACACCAGAGCTCCCCAAGTGATGCATTTGGTCTCACAATTTCCTTTCAAATAACTCTTCTAATTGTTTCTTCAATTTGCTCAACTCTGAAGTCGACATCCTGTAAAGTGCCATAACAATGAGTCTGGTACGAAGGACAGGATCAAAAGCAAACTCCACCTTTCATCCAACATTACCACGTGACAAACAAATCACTTCCAGGTACTGGAACCATTTTTAAAACAAATTTTGTTACGTTATCTTTCTAACGCTCCGAACGGAACTCGAATCGGACGTCCGAAACTCCCGTTATGAATTTTTGAAGTTTTTCAACAGACACCGACACTAACATCATACACTGACACCTCAAAACCTCATTACACACTAGTTAATTTTAATTCCAGAACTTGAAACTATTTTTAAAAGAATGTACGCTGTATTAGCTTTCCACAGGTTAAAACGACGCGTCAAACGGACACCCGAAACCCAAGATATGGATTTTTAAAGTTTTTAAACAAATCAGTCCTAGGGTAATCGGTTACTGCATATAGGGTGACTGGTTACCCTGCTACAGAAGCACTTTTCTGCTATATTTTTACATGAAAATCCCTTTCCTTATCCTCCCAAAACCCCATTCTTCTTATAACACGAAAACCACCTTATTTTATCAAAAATCCGGTTTTCAAAAACACCAAACTCCAATTCTTTTCACAAAAATATACATATCTTCGAGTTCCGACTCTGACTCGCGATTCGCAACCACCTAACAACATCAACCACTTCCAATAATCACTTATATGATTCCACAACAATTTATAGCATCTCCTCACTCTATCATCACTCCAAACATCGACTCCACACACAACTCACCAATTATGCAACATATAGCAACATCAATTTCACACTCTGGAGGCAAGTCGCAGATATCCTCGGGAAAAAAAATCAAGAATTACACACCTTGACATACCACTAGCCAGCATATTGTTCTCTACTGCTGATAAGTAACTATCAACAACATCCGATCGTCCTCCTTCAAAGACCATCTCAGCTTGACCGGCATACAAGAATCATAAATTTGTACTCAATTCGGGTTCGGGAAACAACACCACACAACACTCATTCGCTCTTGCAATAAGCGGTACACTGCACAAACTCTCAACACCATAACATCTCAGAGAAGCAAAAGCTTTTCCCCCACTTATTTCAATACCACTCCTTCAGACAACTAACTAGAAAAAAACGAGTACCGACAGTGTTTCACACACCTGTCGCATACTAAGGAACAAATAACATTAGACAACTTGGCCAGAAGGACCGACCTGCTCTGATACCACTATGTAACACCCTAAGCCCGCACGACAATTTATAATTAAATATCAGAGTAAATTAAAACATACAATCAGATAGGATGCTACATTCAACAAACACCTGCTCATGCATACAATATGTAACACTTAAGATATTATCAATAAAAATATACTTAATTAATCTCCTCATAAAGCAGCGGAAATTCAACTGAAAACATAACATGTTTACTACCACATCATCACCATCAAGAAAATAAACGACGAAAATTAATAAAATAAATAACGACGAGCATTCCAAAACCCCAATGTTACAATCAGAGCATACGCCGACTCAACGAAATAAAAGGGAAGACTCCATCTTCACCAACTTCAACTCCACACTAATCCTGCTTATCTGCACGTTACCCACGTGGAGGTAACATTCAAACAGAAGGGGTGAGATTCTCAATCAATATAAGCAAGGCATAATATAATTATGAAAACATAAAACATTACACAATCTCCCCTATCATCATAACTTCAGCACAAATAGCATTTCCCACATAAACAAACAATCAACACAACATAATGCAATGCAATGAGACCCACGACTTGACTTAATGCATGTGGTACCAATTCGATCCCTGTTTCATGATTATAATTCCCATCGGAATTTCCATATAAGTCGCTCACACCCCACATAGGCACACGACATCCGTGATCGCTCACACCCCACACGGGCACACGATCACCCGTAATCGCTCACACCCCACATGGGCACACGACTTATCATACAACTTATGCAACATGATATGCACCTCAACAACAACATTATAAAGACAACTAAATGCGTATGACTAACAACGCGTTAATACATCACAATACATTCATCCAACACGCAGCATATACCTGCCAACACATACAACAATAGCAATCCACAACCACAACACGCATACACACAACCAAATTCATCTTTTCAACGCACAACACATAGCACATACACGAAAACTCGACTACTGCATCGAATAGTTGGAATTCTGGAATTGAATTTAATTTTATCAAAAAGTATATGAAACCAGCTTTCCAACTATTTGAACAGCGACTGAAACGGACATACGGATTAAAAGTTATGAATTTTGGAAGTTTAGAAAAATGTTGTCCGTAACAGCAGCAAACAGCACTGTCATGTTCGCTGCGAGTTCGCTACTGCTCGCTATGCGAACTATAATTCGCATCGCGAACTCATTACAGAATGTAAACCATGGACTTTCACTACGGCTCACTGCTGCTCGCTACGCGAACGTTCGCTATGTGAACTATAGTTCGCTATGCAAACTCTCCTGGGCAGCAAACCAGAAAAATGCAATTTTTGCAGTTTGGAGGCCTTTCGGGCCTCCGAATTCGATTCCGTAAAAAGTCTCAGTCCCAGAATTCAAAATACTACCATTATGTAACAATTATAATAGCCTACAACACCTTTTTAGAGATCCTAACATCATACATACAATTAGAAATACGTAGACCACAATCTAACCGATCGATTTATGCCTTTTTCCTCTTATCGGAACCTCCGACACGCAAGATTCTCAATCCAAAATCGATACAAACAACACCTAGGGATGATAATAAAGGTTTATCTACCCTCATACAAACATTATGCAACCCTTAAGAGATTAAAGAACCCCACTCTTACCTTAGATGAAGATTCCTCGAAGCTCTCTAAGCCCTAGCTCTGCTTCTCTCTTCCGTTCCTCTTTTCTCCAAAAACACAATCAATCCCAAATGATTCTCTCTTTTCCAATTTTCTTTCTTTTTCCTACTATAACCCTTAGACCCCTAATATGCTCTTCCTTCTTTACCCTTACTAGTCTTCATGAATGGACCACTTTGCCCCTTACTATTCTCTACTCATTTTATCCAATTTTTTAAATAAATAAATAATTAAACTAATTATATTAAATCTAAATAATTCCAACTAATTTATTTAAATTAATAATTAATTACTAACCACACCTCTCACCTCTACACAGTTGGTTACACACCCCCTACACCTCATTCTCTATAATTCTAAGGTCACTACCCCATACTAAGGGCAACCCAACCTCAACCGAAACACACATAGTCATACACAATTACACCGTCTCATACAATTTTAATTACGAAAAATAATTAAAATAAATCGGGGTGTTACATGTTGTGTGAGCTGCGGTGAGTTATGTGTATGTTGCAGTTGTACAGCGTCGGAAACATTTGTTGTTGCAAGTTGTTATTGCTAATGAACGCTGTCGTTGCGAGTTGTTGTTGCTGATGAATGTTGTCGGTGGCGGAAACTCACCGGATGTGGATGTGAGGTTGCGTATGGAAACTAGGTGATGTCTCACATGAAGTTGGTTGTCAAAAATATGAAGGTTTATGTGGTTTTTTCAAGTAGATGCGTGGAAGGGAGTATTTTGTTGTTATGGTCTCGCATGTGCGTGTGAAGAGGAAATGTGTATAAAGTTATATGGGTTTGTAGTGAGAATGAGTTTTTTATCGAGATGAAGTTTTTGTGGAAATGTTATGGTATGAAAAGATGAGGTTTTCAGAATGTATGTGTGAGGCGCATTTACACGGTTTGTTTTAGTTGAAGGGTAGTTTTCATGGAAGTTGTTTGAGTGGTGAGCAATGGAGCAAACAGAGAAGAAGGATGTATGGTGTTTATATCAAATATGCAGGCGAGGCCGAGAGTTTGATGTGAAGTGTGATATATGGTTATCCTTAGCTTGTGAGAAGTATGAATAATAAAAAATGAAGAGTCAAACCTCTATTTTCTTGTTGTCCATACGGTTTTTGGTGGAATGAGTTATCGGGGAGTATTATGAAGTGTGTTGTCAAGGGATGGTTTTGTTATCTTTCACTTACATCAAGTTTTCCTTTTTTTTTATGTTTCAAATGGAGGGATCTCGTTGTGGAAAGAAAAAGATGTTGAGAGTAACGTCCCTTTGCTATCTTGTGTTATGCTTACTAATATGTCATATAATAATAGTAGGTTCCAAAACCAAAGAACAAAACAATTTTTTTTTTAAAACTTAATAACTAAGTGTTACAAAAAAAATAGATAAAAAACAAATTTTTTATTAATTAAAAAAAGAAATGATAAATGAATTAAAGATAAAATAAAGCTAAATTGCAAAGTTTAACAAGGGTCTCAAGAGGAGTTGAACCTATAACTATTAGGTCAACATGCTAGTACATAACCATTAAACTAACCAACACATTTGTTTAGTTGATTGCAACAAATATATATATATATATATATATATATATATATATATATATATATATATATATATATATATATATATATATGTATATATATATATATTACATAAATGATTCTAAAATTATCTAAATAGTTTGTTAAATAGTTTAATTATTTCATATCATTAAATAATTTACTTAGTATTTCAACTATTAATATTTCAATTATTAATATTTCGACTATTAATATTTCAACTATTTAATATTTCAACCAATAATTAGTTTAATAAATATTCAACTATTAAATAATATAACTAATAATTAGTTTATTAAATATTTAATTAATATTTAATAATATTGCTGCTACTTAATTAATTAAATAGTTAAAATGTTGAATAAATTAATTAATTAATAAATTAAATAAGTTAGTTTAAACTATTTGATATAATAGTTGAAATAATTATGTAAATAATTATTTAATGATATTAATATTTTATTAATATTTAATTAAATAGTTAAAATATAAATATTAAATAAACTATTTTATCTATTAATAAAAATTAAAATATAAATTAGTTAATAAACTAATTTAAATAAACTATTTTATCTATTTAAAATATAAATTAATTAATAAACTATTTAATATTTAATAACCTATTTAATATTTTAATAGATGAAATATAAATTACTTAATAACCTATTTAATATTTAAAAACCTATTTATTAAGTATTTTAAAAAAAACTATTTAATAAGCTGTTAAAAAAGTATTTTAAAAAATTGTATAAAACTATTTAATAATGTTAATTAACTAAATAGTTGAAATATTTAATAAAATATTTAATAATATTAAAATTATTTCATAAATCAATAAAAATATAATTTAAATATAATAGTTGCAATATGTAGTATTATTTTATAGTATTTCTCACAATATTATTTCATATTCTTTCAACTATTCTAGAATATTAATAAATAATATTTCTCATAATATTATGAAATAAATATTTAATATGGTTGAAATATTTAATAGTTGAAATATTCATTAAATACTTATTTTAATAATTGAAATAATTATTAAATACTTGAAATACTATTTAATCTTTTAAATATATCAATTACTATTTAATATTTTAACTATTAACATTTCTACTATCATTTAATAATAAAATAGTATATTAAATATTTTTAATTAAAATATTAAATAGTTTATTAAATATTAATAGTTGAAATAGAAAATAGTTAAAATATTTAATCATTAATTTCTATTGAATTTGTTGGTTCCATAATACTGTTATTATTCCATCAATAATAACCATTAATAATAGTGCTTGCAACAATGGGTTGAATAGTCTAGTGGTTAAAAACTATTTAATTCATGTAATGGTCATGGGTTCAACTCCTCTTGGGATCAAAAAAGATGACGTGGAATTATTGGACATTAAAAAAAGGTGAGCACTCCGATACCCTTGAAATTAATTGGGTACCGGTACCCTCAACCAATCAAGCATTCTAATTCAATGCCACATCATTTATTTATTTTATTTTTAAAAAAATAAGTTATTTTTTACAATTTGCACTAAAGATACAAGTACCCAACTTAAATTCATGGGTACCAAAGAATTTACCTTAAAAAAAAAGGAAAATGAAAAAAATGAGCTGCCACATCAGCGATAGGAACCAAGTCAGCATTGCCAGGCATGCACCGTTTGTCCAGTCAGCTTTTTTTAACAGAATTTTAACGTCAGGACTAAAGGCAATACAAAAGTGAGATATAAGAACTCTGACGAAAAAACAGATACAGTGACTAAATTCAAAAACTCACTAACTTACAGGGACCAAAAGAATATTTAAGCCTAAAATAAAATATTTAAAATAAACCTAAATTAAAATCTGATTAAATTAAAATGATTATTAACTAAAAATAAAAATGAAGTCGATTAAAAACGAATAAACAGTCTGTATCGATGTGCTCGAAAAAATAAAATGAATGCACAAAAAATGTTCAGCGTGAAATAAATGACTCAGAAAAATACAGTGTTTGGTCAAATGTTGAAATATATTTTCTCCAGTTAAAAGGCACAGACTGATCAAAAATGCGATCGACAAACAGTTGGAAAATTAAAACGAGCATGTAACACCCCCAATCTATACCCCCAATTAAATAAAGCAGTAAAAGAAAATTCAAAATTTCATCAGAGTATATTTAGAAATTCACAGCATAGACCGAGGCGTCACATCAAATTGAAACAAGACATACAACACCTGCCCATAAAGATATGCAACACTCGCAGGTAGCAAATAAACAGAGGAACTTAGTTCCTACAACCCACAATTCAAATACAGAATAAAGCAGAAAATCTGTACTGAATCTCATATATATATATATATATATATCATAAAAAGTTTGTCATACAACAAGTCATACATGCACAAGCCAAAAGATATATATACATATACACATCAATCTATAAAACAATCCCCCTAACTACCCGGTGTCACATATCAGAGCCAACCGACAAAAGAATGAAGTCCTAAGCTTCACAAAAAGACCTCCAGCAATCTAATCTGCAATGCCTCATAGAGCATTATAAATAGCAGAAGGGTGAGAAAAACAATCATAATATAATTGCATACAATTATATATAACACCAAGAATACACATATATACTGTTCTCACCACAACGCACACCAGAATTCAAACACAAAACAACACAATGTGTATTTCATATTTCCATCACCAAAGTATACCAACCATGCACAATACAAGTATCACCAACACATATACATATATCAATTTATCAATTTCATCCACAATTCCACACATAAACACACCAATAATGATTTATGCAAATGCAAGAGACCGACACAACGACTCTATGCATATGCACATGCGGTACCGACTTCCAATGTTTCTCATCACTAGTTCACTCAGGAACTCTGCTGGAATCATCGCTCGTTACATCACTGTAACTCCCCGTCGGGCATACAATGTTCCCCGTCGCTCACACCCCACACGGGCACACGACGTTTATGGATCGCTCACACCCCACACGGGCACACGACCCGATCGCTCACACCCCACATGGGCACACGATCGTCTATAATCATCGCTCACACCCCACGCGGGCACACGACGTTATAGCGGATTCCCTCTGGAACCAAACCGTCACTCAGGACGTCACAACAATGCATATCATGATGCTTGGCATACAAGGACACATGACATTCAAATGCACACATATATGCAACCATCTCACTTAACATAAATCATGTTTTGCAATTCAAGCCCAAAACAATGCATTTATACCACACAACATCACGCAAATCATACCATATCCATATCAACAGCACATTGCATGCTACACACCAATTACACACAATTATAACGACAAAAGTCGACAAAACGACACTATTCCCAATTCCCGACATTAATAAGTAGACTAACAATCTCAAAATTATTCTCATAAGAAAGTACAGTTCAATAGCTACTCAACGATACCAAGAATGTTAAAAACGGATAAACGAAACACAAGTTACGGACTAAACAAGAAAAGACATCGCGGAAAAACCCCATTTTGCAATTATCCTGACAATACGCGTACTGCCCTGAGCCATACGCGTATTGCCCTGATTCCTCACCCATTCCATACGCGTATTGCCCAAGGTCATACGCGTATGGGCAGAGACCATTTTTCCCTAAAATTCCCATTAAAATTCCAATACGCGTAGTGTCTTCCATCATACGCGTATTGCCCCACACGTTACGCGTACCATACGCAAATGGACAGATGGCCGGGAAATTGAAGCTTCCATACGCGTATTGCCCAGTTTCCTTCAATGCCATACGCGTATTGCCTTGACCAATACGCGTATTGCCTTGAGTGATACGCGTATGGGCAGTGGAAATCCAGAATTTTTCTGCGTTTTTCCACCCCAAGATCCATCCAATTTCACCTAAACATCAGAAAATTGCCAATAGATTGCATAATAACATATATCCAACATGTATCATCAATAAGGAACACCAAAACATGATTTCCAACACGACTTAATCGATTTCTAATCAATTTTACATAATTTGGGCTTTTACTATATTTTTCCATTTCAATCTAATAACAATCAAAAACATACATACATAATCATACACAAGCATATAATAATCAATTTTCACACCCTTACCCAATTTAATCGCGTTTAGAAAAGTCGGGAGATTGATTTCTTGATTTCCAAGTTTTTTCCTCTTTTTCTTCTCTTCTTCTCTTTTCTTTCCCTTTTCCTTCTTCTCTTTTTCTTTCTCTCTATTTTTCTCTCTTTCTATTTTCTATTTTCTAACTTAAAGAAAAATAAGATGAAATGACCAAAATACCCCCACACTCAAATATCTCGCAAACGTTCCCAAAACCCGATAAAATATCACAACATTGAAAAATAACATATTTCCAAATAAAATTCGAAAATAAAATAATATAATAATAAAATAATCAAAACGACTCGATTAAATAAAAACTGACAAAACTGGGGCGTTACAAGCACGCGAGATTAAACTACTGAACATAGATTAATATAACTGGCGTCTACAAGCTCGATTTTGAAACTTTTCATCCATATACTTTACGCACAGTTGGCATTCAGTTTGACCGATTCATCTGTAAATCCAACAGTTTATTATGGTTGATAAACTGGTAAGGACCTATAAGCCACAACACCCACTCTCGCGGATATCTGGTAAGGACCAATAAACCGAGAAGTAAGTTTCTTCGATTTCAATGCACGACCCACACCCGTTACCGGCGTAACTCTCAAAAGTACATGATCGCCCTCTTGGAACTCAAGATCTTTTCTTCTCCGATCATGATAACTCTTTTGCCTACTCTGAGAAGCCTTCATTTTCTCACAAATAAGCTTCACTTTTTCCGTAGTCTGTTGCACCAACTCTGGTCCAACTACCGAACTTTCACCAGATTCGTGCCAACACAACGGTGTTTGACATCTTCGTCCATACAGTGCTTCAAACGGTGCCATTCCAATACTCGAATGGAAACTATTATTATACGTGAATTCAATCAATGCAAGATAACTATCCCACGCACCACCTTGTTCAAGAACACAAGCCCTCAACAAATCTTCCAACGACTGAATCGTTCTCTCCGTCTGTCTATCCGTCTGCAGATGATAAGCCGGACTCAATCTCAATTTAGAACCCAATGCCTTCTGTAAACATTCCCAAAATCTCGAAGTAAACCTCGGATCTCGATCATAAACAATACTCAACAGAACCCCATGTAACTTCACAATCACACTGATGTAAATCTCAGCCAACCTCTCCAAAGTAAAACTGATGTCAATCGGAATGAAATGAGCTGATTTAGTCAGCCTATCAACAACCACCCAAATAACATTATGCCCTCGCTGTGTATTCGGCAACCCTGTTACAAAATCCATGGAAATGCTATCCCATTTCCACTCAGGAATATCCAACGGTTGCAACAAACCACTAGGCCTCAGATGTTCTACCTTCGATTTCTGACATGTCAAACATGCATAAACAAACTGAGCCACATCTCTCTTCAATCCAGACCACCAGAAAATCTTCTTCAGATCTTGGTACATCTTATTCGCTCCCAGATGTATACTCAAATTACTCCGGTGTCCTTCCTCCAAAATCATCCTTTTCAACTCCGCATCATCAAGAATACAAATTCTACCTCGAAATCTCAAAACACCATTACTATCCACTTTAAAATCACTATTCACATCTTTTTCTCCAACCAACATCAAATCCACAAATTTCACGCCCAGCTTTTGTTTCTCACTAACAGTCATCAGAAAATCATTAGTAATCGTTAGCATTCCAAGCCTCACGCTATCCGACGTCACTTCACATACCAAACTCAAGTCCCTAAAAGCTTCCAAAAGTTCCCACTCTTTAACCATTAAAGCGGATATATGTAATGATTTTCGGCTCAATGCGTCGGCTACCACATTAGCTTTACCAGGATGGTAATTCAAGCCAAAGTCGTAGTCCTTCAAAAATTCCAACCTTCTCCGCTGCCTCATTTTAGCTCTTTCTGATCAAACAAATATTTCAAACTTTTATGATCACTAAAGACTTCAAATCTTGCACCGTAGAGATAATGCCTCCAAATCTTTAACACAAAAACCACAACCGCTAATTCAAGATCATGAGTAGGATAGTTTTTCTCATGCACTCTCAACTGCCTTGAAGCATAAGCCACCACCTTACCTTCTTTCATCAGAACACCACCTAGACCAATCAAAGAAGCATCACAATAAACCACGAATGGTTCATTAGGATTCGGCAAAATCAAAATCAGAGTTGTCGTCAATCTTCTCTTCAGTTCATTAAAACTTTCCTCGCACCGAATATCCCAAATGAATGCTTTCCCTTTACAAGTCAACTGGGTCAAAGGAAGTGCTAGCTTAGAAAAACCTTCAATGAACCTTCGATAATATCCGGCCAAACCCAAAAAGCTTCGAATTTCAGTAATAGATCTCGGAGCCTCCAACTATAGAACTGCTTCTACTTTAGATGGATCCACAAAAATACCATTACCTGAAATCACGTGCCCAAGAAAACTCACCTCCGACAACCAGAACTCACACTTGGACAATTTGGCAAAAAGCTTTCTTTCTTTCAAAACCTTCAAAACAATACGTAAATGCTCCGCGTGCTCCTCCCGAGACTTAGAATAAATCAAAATGTTATCAATAAACACAACAACAAATCGATCCAAATGCTCGTGGAAAATACGATTCATGTACTCCATAAACACACCTGGCGCATTAGAAACCCCGAACGGCATCACAGAATATTCATAATGACCGTAAGGTGTCCTAAAAGCCATCTTCTGAATATCTTCCTCTTTCACCCTAATCTGATGATACCCTGACCTCAAATCAATCTTACTAAACACACATGCACCAACCAACTGATCCATCAGATCATCAATCCTTGGAAGAGGATACTTATTCTTAATCGTCACCTTATTCAACTAACGATAATCAATACACAACCGCATACTTCCATCTTTCTTTTTCACCAATAAAACTGGAGCACCCCAAGGAGAAACGCTTGGCCTCACAAACTTCTTCTCCAACAATTCATTCAACTATTTCTTTAACTCAACCAACTCAGATGCCGACATACGATAAGGTGCCATAGAAACAGGTCTAGTACCAGGAACTAGATCTATAGAAAACTCCACCTCTCTCTCTGGCGGTAAGTCCGAAATATCCTCGGGAAACACTTCTGGAAACTCACACACAACAGGAAACACATCAAGTGAAACTTGACTATCCACAGTCAAAGATGCAAACAACCCAAACAACTGAGTTTCATCCGCCAAAAGTTTCTTCAACTCTTTGGTAGATAAGAAACTCGAGTCTTCGTCTTCCTCAAGAGAATGAAACCTTACCAGCTTATGATAACAATCAATATGAACCCGATTGAACTGCAACCAATTCATTCCCAGAACCACATCTAAACCCTCCAACGGTAAACACACCAAATCCATCTCAAAGTCTTTACCATAAAAGGTTAAAAGACAACTTAGACAAACCAAAGAAGTAGTTACTGACCCCATTGCTGGAGTATCAATAACCATTTCACCACCCATCGAAGACCACACAAGATTCAAACGCTTCGCGCACTCAGACGAAATAAACGAATGAGTCGCTCCAGTATCAATAATAGCAACTAAATGAGTACTATTAATAAAACAAGTACCTCTAATCAGACGGTCTGCACTTAAAGTCTGAGTTCTCGCCAAGGCAAAAACCTTCCCACCAGCTGGAGCTTGCTTCGGTTTCTGACACATCGTACTAATATGACCAGGTTCACCACAGTTGTAACATTTCACCACGTTTTTCCTGGCACAATCAGCTGCAACATGTCCTAAACCTCCACAATTAGTACACTTCCTCATATCTTTCCTGCACTCAAACTGATGATGCCCCAACTCACCACATTTATAACACCTCAGAGGACCAGACATTCCCCCTCCACTTGACCTTTTCTCAAAATTCCCCCTTTGTTTACCCTTATCAGCTGGTGTTACATACGGACCACCACGGAACTGCTGCTTCCCTTTCCTCTCGCTCACACTCTTATAGTGAGTAGAATGAGCCTTACTATCCTCCTCATAAATCCTACAACAATCCACCAAATCAGAGAACCTCCGAATCCTTTGATAACCAATGGCCTGCTTTATCTCAGGACGCAATCCGTTCTCAAACTTTACATACTTAGAAAATTCCGCAGTCGCTTCAGCATAATGAGGATAAAACTGCACAAGCTCCACAAACTTAGCAGTATAATCAACAACATGCATATTACCTTGTTTCAGTTCCAAGAACTCAATTTCCTTCTTTCCTCTTACATCTTCAGGAAAATACCTCCTCAGAAACTCAGTGCTAAACACAGCCCAAGTGATCTCCTCCTCTGCAGCTTCCAACACACGACGTGTACTAACCCACCAATCATTAGCTTCTTCCAGTAACATGTGAGTACCCAGTCTCACCTTCTGATCCTCAGCACAATCCATCACTCAGAAAATTCTTTCAATCTCTTTAAGCCATATCTGAGCACCATCAGGATCATATCTTCCTTTGAAGACAGGCAGTTTGTTCTTCCTGAACTCATCATTACCTGCAGCATTAGGTGCGCCCTGCACAGCCCGAGCCATAGCTTGCATAGCAGCAGCCAAAGCAGTGTCATTCCTACCAGCCATATTCTGTTCATTTCCAATAACAGTAACTATGGTTAAACAAACAGCTCATCCAAACACCAATACTGACAAGGACTGACACAAACTGACACGGACTGGCTCTGATACCACTTAATGTAACACCCCCAATCTATACCCCTAATTAAATAAAGCAGTAAAAGAAAATTCAAAATTTCATCAGAGTATATTTAGAAATTCACAGCATAGACCGAGGGGTCACATCAAATTGAAACAAGACATACAACACCTGCCCATAAAGATATGCAACACTCGAAGGTAGCAAATAAACAGAGGAACTTAGTTCCTACAACCCACAATTCAAATACAGAATAAAGCGGAAAATCTGTACTGAATCTCATACATATATATATATATATATATCATAAAAAGTTTGTCATACATCAAGTCATATATGCACAAGCCAAAAGATATATATACATATACACATCAATCTATAAAACAATCCCCCTGACTACCCGATGCCACATATCAGAGCCAACCGACAAAAGAATGAAGTCCTAAGCTTCACAAAAAGACCTCCAGCAATCTAATCTGCAATGCCTCATAGAGCATTATAAACAGCAGAAGGGTGAGAAAAACAATCATAATATAATTGCATACAATTATATATAACACCAAGAATACACATATATACTATTTTCACCACAACGCACACCAGAATTCAAACACAAAACAACACAATGTGTATTTCATATTTCCATCACCAAAGTATACCAACCTTGCACAATACAAGTATCACCAACACATATACATATATCAATTTATCAATTTCATCCACAATTCCACACATAAACAAACCAATAATGATTTATGCAAATGCAAGAGACCGACACAACGACTCTATGCATATGCACATGCGGTACCGACTTCCAATGTTTCTCATCACTAGTTCACTCAGGAACTCTGCTGGAATCATCGCTCGTTACATCACTGTAACTCCCCGTCGGGCATACGATGTTTCCCGTCGCTCACACCCCACACGGGCACACGACGTTTAAGGATCACTCACACCCCACACGGGCACACGACCCGATTGCTCACACCCCACATGGGCACACAATCGTCTATAATCATCGCTCACACCCCACCCGAGCACACGACGTTATAGCGGATTCCCTCTGGAACCAAACCGTAACTCAGGACGTCACAACAATGCATATCATGATGCTTGGCATACAAGGACTCATGACATTCAAATGCACACATATATGCAACCATCTCACTTAACATAAATCATGCTTTGCAACTCAAGCCCAAAACAATGCATTTATACCACACAACATCACGCAAATCATACCATATCCATATCAACAACACATTGCATGATACACACCAATTACACACAATTATAACGACAAAAGTCGACAAAACGACACTATTCCCAATTCCTGACATAATTAAGTCGACTAAAAATCTCAAAATTATTCTCATAAGAAAGTAAAGTTCAATGGCTACTCAACGATACCAAGAATGTTAAAAACGGATAAACGGAACACAAGTTACGGACTAAACAAGAAAAGACATCGCGGAAAAACCCCATTTTGCAATTTTCCTGACAATACGCGTACTGCCCTAAGCCATACGCGTATTGCCTTGATTCCTCACCCATTCCATACGCGTATTGCCCAAGGTCATACGCGTATGGGCAGAGACCATTTTTCCCTAAAATTCCCATTAAAATTCCAATACGCGTAGTGTCTTCCATCATACGCGTATTGCCCCACACGTTACGCGTACCATACGCAAATGGACAGATGGCCGGGAAAATGAAGCTTTCATACACGTATTGGCCAGTTTCCTTTAATGCCATACGCGTATTGCCTTGACCAATACGCGTATTGCCTTGAGTGATACGCGTATGGGCCGTGGAAATCCAGAATTTTTTTCTGCAGAATTTTTCTGCGTTTTTCCACCCCAAGATCCATCCAATTTCACCTAAACATCAGAAAATTGCCAATAGATTGCATAATAACATATATCCAATATGTATCATCAATAAGGAACACCAAAACATGATTTCCAACACGACTTAATCGATTTCTAATCAATTTTACATAATATGGGTTTTTACTATATTTTTCCATTTTAATCTAATAACAATAAAAAAACATACATACATAATCATACACAAGCATATAATAATCGAGTTTCGCACCCTTACCCGATTTAATCGCGTTTAGAAAAGTCGGGAGATTGATTTCTTGATTTCCAAGTTTTTTCCTCTTTTTCTTCTCTTCTTCTCTTTTGTTTCCCTTTTCCTTCTTCTCTTTTTCTTTCTCTCTATTTTTCTCTCTTTCTATTTTCTATTTTCTAACTTAAAGAAATTAAGATGAAATGACCAAAATACCCCCACAGTCAAATATCTCGCAAACGTTCCCAAAACCCGATAAAATATCACAACATTGAAAAATAACATATTTGCAAATAAAAGTCGAAAATAAAATAATATAATAATAAAATAATCAAAACAACTCGATTAAATAAAAACTGACAAAACTGGGGCGTTACAAGCACGCGAGATTAAACTACTAAACATAGATTAATATAACTGACGTCTACAAGCTCGATTTTGAAACTTTTCATCCATATACTTTACACACAGTTGGCATTCAGTTTGACCGATTCATCTGTTAATCCAACAATTTATTATGGCTGATAATTTGGACATTATGCATGATGAAAGGCATGATAGGCTATGCAGATGATGCAAAGAAAGGTGAGATCTTAGTGTTAAAAATTAGGGTATAACAGTGACCAAACAACTTCTTATAAAAGAAACTTTATTCAAGAGATAATAAAATCTTTGGTAAATTAGAATTATGCTCTCATCCAAAATAATGATCCTCATTAAGTACGAGAACACTCTCAAAGCAACATGACAAAATATATGTGATAAAAATGAGAGATTTAAAGAAACTTATAAGAGAGATAGAGGTAGAGATAGAGATAGATAGATAGATGGAGAGAGAGTGAGAGAGAGAGAGAGAGAGAGAGAAGGATCAAATATAGTTTTATGAGTGTTTCGAAATGATAGATAAACTCTCTATTTATTAGAAAAAATGTGCTTTAAATTAGGAAACAATCCATGGGCGAAATAACTCTTATAATCGATTATCACACATGAATAATTGATTGTTAAACCCACAAATAAAAGGTTTTAATATTTAGATGTTGTCAATCATTAAATTATTGTCCCAATTAATTGTAGGTGTTACAACATAAAAATAATCGATTATAGCTTTAGGGATAATTGATTATCCTTTGTAAATCATTCTAGTTGATCAAACAATCCCCTAATAATTTAGCTAGGCCTTAATTTTTTTTTTATGCGGTTCTAACAAAATAAGAGAGACTTCATTTAGGTTCTTAGTGTGTGTGTGTGTGTGTGTGTGTGTGTGTGTGTGTGTGTGTGTGTGTAATTTTGCCTTAGTAGTTCCAAAAATCCCCTTGCGCCTTTAGAAAACACTGATAAATCAGGCAGACACGACTAGGTGAACTTTCACAATTCATCTCTTTCAAAACTCTTAAGCTTTAAGTCTTAACTTTAACAACTTTGAGTTTTCTAGCTTGATGAGGCTTGAGATGTCTTCAAGTAGATTACTATCATTAAAGGGTTGAGAGAACAAACCACCAGAGAGCCTTGAAACACAACCCTTCACTAGAACATCGTTGGATGACAATGTTGACTTCAAAGAGATGATTTGATGAAACATTTGAACAAGAGTGTCTTCAAATGGATAACAAATCCACTAGATATCTTTTGATATCATGTGTTTTCATCATCCAAACCAAATAGTTTATTTCAATTTTTCTATAAAAAAACTTCACAATTTTGGATCATCGTGACAATACTTGCAAGCACAAAGATCCACAAGCCTATGATGGAGAACATGCATTTTTGGAAAGGGACAACCCACCGACCGTATTGGTAGAAAATACTCTCATTTTTTACTGGGGGAAGCACACACCAATTAGTAACTGAATCTACATCTCATAAAGATCGATCAAACACATTTTCATGAATGAAGATGGAAGAAATACCTAATATCTTGGGATCCATCCAATCACTTGAAATATCCTTGCCATATTTTTTGGGTTAAACTGACATTGTTACCATGAATAAAATATATCTTGAATATAACTAATGCAGGTGCAATAAGGTGGGCATATTTGAATGATCTCCATTCCCTAGTCAAAGATCACAAGAATGGGGAGAATGAAAATTTCTAGCTTAGAAGAAAGATCGATCCAACATGCAAAACCGGTATCAACTTACAAAATCTCCTAAGTCATATTCAACGCTAAAACAAAATGTTTTCTTTGCAACAACTCTCCAAAAAAAGAGAAGGAACACTCAGGGAACCCCTTACCCTGTATCGAAGCACTCAAAATTCATTCAATTAAACAACATCCTTTTGATGGTGGAGATCTCATCGAAAGTGGTCCAGGGACACATAAGGGCTCTAAAAGGATAACTAATGTCACCACCAACAAAGACGTGTCGATTTCTCTCAACCACTATAACTTCCAAGAGAAAAGTTTCACATACTCTCCCCATGGGATCACTATGGTTTGCCCAGGGCATCTATGCCTACGGGTTCCCTAGTCGAATGGCATTGTACGTCACAAAGTCTCACCCTATTAATCAAGGACAACAGCTTAAGGGACAACTGTTCTGAGCCTACCATAAGACCCAGTAGACAAGGCCCAATAGCTTGATAAGGTATGGTCACAAAGGAAGTATTCCATCCCATTTATCCCTCAAGAATATAGAATGTTCCGCATGAAATCATCATACACTACCTCCTTTAAGTGATTCAATGGTCACCCATATCTTACTCATATACAGTTGCCAACAACCTATCCTATTTAAAGTAGAACGTGTATCACTCTCTAGTTACGATTTATTTTCCATTCCAATTTCATTCCTTACTCTCTCACTGCTTGACCGTTAGAGTGTTAACCTTGCAAATCAGCCCATAGTCCACTACATTAGAAACCTTAAAGCACCATAACTCACTGTGAATTTAATCTGATTTTCATGCAATTTCAAAAGGTGCACCAACTACTACAAATAATACATTCTATGACAAATTTTCTACCTCACCATTCACCAAACAAAAACCCAAGGTGTAAACCATAGACGCATCACATTTATAATATTTAAAAAAAAATAACATACACTCCCTTGGTTGAGCTGGCAACCAAGGGGTAAATTATTTAGGGGACACACATTCGAATCCCATCAACTATATTTTAACACCTTTTAATTCTTTTAAATTTTTTATGACTTATTACCTTGTGATCTTGACGACTGATCAGAACCTGAAGTGGGCCAAAGATGACGTCTGCGCTGCTGGGTGTGAGAGATGAGGAGGGGGTGTACCTGCAAGGCACTCCAATGTTAAAGTAAGAATCGGGAGAGAGAGAGAGAGAGAGCAAGTACAAAGTATGTGTTTTGTAGGATGATTTAAAATACCTGGCCCTCTCAAATGAGAGGGTTTATATAACTCCCTCAGCGCGTGGCCCACGGTCCCTATTTTTGGGGAGAAATAACTGTTTCCCGAAGAATAGGTAACTTACAGAAACTAGCCGTTGGGACGGACAAGGGTGCCTGAAACTAGTCGTTGCACCGGGAAGAGGCGTAGTTATGGGCACGGGCATCATGGTTGTTTCTGGATGGTGGACCCGTGCGTGACAGAAAGAAACTATTGAGGAGGAGCAGGTGACCCTTGGGGTCATCTGACCATATTTGCCCGGTAGAGGGGTAGAAAGATAACTGCTGCCCCAAATTGGCTGGACTTAGGCAATTGGGTCGTTCTGGGAGAAGAAGTAGATTGGGCCATGCCTAGTCATTGGGATAGTCCGAAACAGGAGCCCCCCAAGTTGTTGCTCCCGAGCATGAGAGTGATGACTTAAGGGTAATTCGCAGTTCCGGGGAGGTCCAGAAATGGTCGTCTCCTGCCGACGAGGTGAGGTTGTCATACGATGCCCGAGGGAGTTAGTATCCATGGGATACTTAATGTTGTCTGGCATGCGCGACATACATGGAGCCCAACGGTTGATGTGATTTGAAGAGGTGAAGTGTGACGCCCCCGATCTACACCCCCAATAACAGGCAATTAAAGCACTAAAAGAAAATTCGAAAATTGATCAGAGTATATTTGAAACATCATGGCATAGAAAGGGAGGATCACATCAAAGTAACCAAACATACACATAACATGCAACACCTGCTCATCTAGATATGCAACGTGGGGTAACAATCATAAAGAGGAAACTTCGTTCCTTGCACCCACTTTTAAGAAATTAGAATTAAAGCGGAAAGATCTAAGATCTGAATAACACACATACATATAAACTTGGCTGTCATACATCAAGTTATAACTGTACAACCAAAATATAATCATCAGATATACAAAACAATCACAAACGGCCACCCTATGCTACCCGGAGTCACATATCAGAGCCGACCGACCAAAATAATGAAGACGCAACGCTTCACAAAAGAGTACCTCCAGCAATCTAATCTGCAACGCCTCATAGAGCGTTATAAAACAGCAGAAGGGTGAGAAAAACAACCATAATATAATTGCATAAGATTATATATTAACACCGAAATGCACAAATAACATATCCTCACCACCAAAGCACACAGATAAATTATAACAACACACCGTACAATTCACACGTATCAATTACCACTGCACATCAATCATTCACAATACAATCACACATATTCCCTTTCATTAATCACATTCGCAAATTCACACACAATTAATTCATGATTTATGCAATGCACATAGACCGACACAACGACTCTATGCACATGCCATGCGGTACCGACTTCCATTGTCACGTCATGTCACGTCATTAGTCCACTCAGGAACTATTGGAACCATCGCTCGTTACTGAGAATCTCAAGTAACTCCCCGTCGGGCCTACGATGTTCACCCGTCGCTTTAGGTCCTCAGGCATCGCCTCATATTTTCGAGGCACACGACGTTAAGGATTGCTTTAAGTCTCCAAAGGAGCCCACAATCGTTTATACCCATCGCTTTAAGTCCTCAGGCATCGCCTTATATTTTCAAGGCACACGATTGTATAGCATATTCCCTCAGGAATCAAACCGTCTCTCAGGACGTTTCCACAATGCACATTATGATGCTTGGCATACAATGACTCATGACACTCACATTGCATCCATGCACACATTCACAATTATGCATATATCATCAAATACCACACTTAGCATTTTCTTGCCTTACGGCTACAAATCATCATCACAACAGCACATAAGTTATCCCACATTCGAAGCAACACCATAAAGCATAACACAAGTCAAATACGCACCATTAAAACGACAAAAGTCGACCATTGACACTATTCACATTTACCGATAAAATAAAATCGGCTAACAAATTCTAAACCATCATAATAAGAAAGTACAGCTCAATGGCTTTCCAACGCATCCAACCACGCCTCAAACCGAATCACAGATCAAAAGTTATGCAGAAAACAAAATTACACGAACAGCACTGTTCGCTGGGCGAACCTCCCTCGCGAGCATTCGCTAGCTACTTCGCTAGGCGAACCCCCTCGCGAGCATTCGCTAGCTACTTCGCTAGGCGAATGTTCCAGCGAACCACCTGTTAGCTAAAAACAGACACAAAGTTCGCTAGGCGAACACTTGGCGAACCAAGTCAGAACCAAAAACACCCAAAGTTCGCTAGGCGAACACTCTAGCGAACCTTCGCTCATGCCTTCGCTAGGCGAATACCCGTAGCGAACCTTCGTTACCATTCGCTGAATGGTTCGCTAGGCGAACCTGCGAAATCTCAGAATCCTTCAGCGCTGTTAAAAACCCAAAAAGTGATATTTTCCAACCCAAACCATTTCCAAATCAACATATTTCAATCAAAACCTATTCTAATCATGTCAACAAGCAAACTACCACCTTTACATCGATTTCCAACCGTTAAACCATCGATTCCCACAATCCGACCTAAAATCAAAAGCTATAAAACACCACCAAAACACATACACACACATACATAACCATACACAAGTATAATATAATCGAGTTTCGCACCCTTACCCGATTTAATTCGATTCTAGAAGTTGATCTTTATGGTTTTCACACTTTTTCTCCACTTTTCTCTCTTCTCCTCTTTTCCTCTCTTTTCCCTTCTTTCTTCTTTCTTTCTCTCTATTTTCTCTCCCTTTTCTCTTCTATCTTACTAACTTAGTAAAAATATCTATGAAATGTCTAAAATACCCCCACACTCAAATATCTCATAAACGATCCCAAAACGCGATAAAATATATTCACGACTAAAAATAACACATTTTCACACAAAAGTCGAAATTACAATAAAATAATAATAAAATAATCAAAAACGACTCAATAAAATAAAATTGGCAAAACGGGGCGTTACATGAAGTGCCACGTGTGCCTCGAGTCCTATGTTGCATTAAATGCATCATGATGGCCAGGTTAGGGTCATGATGTTGCCCCTAGCCGCGCGTGCTCGCGCACGTGCCCACAGGTTGCCTTTAAATAGAGGGAAAAGTTGCTTATTTTCACTTTTCGCTTCTCTATCCTCTTTAGCTTTCCTGCATTTTCTTCGGTTGTTCGCTGTCGTCCAGCCGCCGTACAAGCACCGGCCAGACTCTACGACCCTTTAATTTCTTCTCCGACCAAGTAAGTTACTTGCCTTGATCCTTGTTTTAGGCTTTTTAGCTCTCTATTCTTCTTAGAATGCATGCTGTTAGGGTGAACTTAGGTAGTGCAGTAGCGGATTCCGGTGGCTGTTGGTGGTAGGCGGTGGTTTGGCCATTTTTTTCCGCTGCCGTGGTCGTCTGAAGCTTAGGAACTTAGGACTTTAGGTTGATTCTGATGTCATTGCGATGACAGGACCGTTTGTCGTCAGCGGAGCTCATGAATATTCCAGTGTACTCATGATTTTTTCGATGGATTCATGAGTTTTTTGGTAGACCTTCAAACGGTATTCTGGGTAGCGAACCAGGGAGGATTTCCCTGCGTGCGTTGGAGGGGTTGCCCCCGGGAATTTCCTCGCGCCATAGCTATGCCATTTGAGTAGGGCTTAGGCCGGGGCATCGTCCTCGGGCTTTTGCGCACCCTTTCACTTAACTAGCGGTGGAAGGGTGGATTTAATTTTGTCATCGAATTCTCTTTTGTCCTCGGCTTTTCAGGTAAAGGAGATGGCCCGCGAAACTGAAGACGAAATCCTTAAAGACTTGTCCGAGGATAGCTCCTCAGAAAGTAGTGACACAGAAGACACCGCTACTCCCCACGATATCGACGAGACCCCTCCCTTGAGGACATCTGCAGAGGAATGGTCGGTTGCTGAGCCTGCGGAGCATGCCTCTATTTTGCCTAGTATACTGGAGATGCTTTCACGACCGTGGGGGCCGAAAGAGAGTGGAAGGTCCATTTCCCCATAGAAGACGATCGCATTTGCTCAGACTACGGGGAGAGGTTCCTGATGTATGAGTATGTTTTTAAGGAGATTGGGCTGAGGTTGCCCTTAGTGATTTCCAGAGGTCGGTCTTCATTCATCTGTCTCTGGCTCCTTCGCAGCTGCATCCTAACTCGATTGCCTTCATACAGGCATTCAAGCTGACATGCGATTATCTAGAGATAAGAGCTACCCCCCCCCCTCTTTTCTTTACGATCTTCCATCTCCAACGCCAGGTTTCGGGTAGGAGATTTGGTTGGGCCTCCCTGAAACAAGGGATGAAGCTGTTTAAACCCTTCTCTGAGTCCATTAGGACTTTCAAGGAGATGTATTATGTTATTGAGCCTGTGTCTGCGAGGGCTACTGATTCAAAGTTTGTCTGGGAGGTCTCGCTAGACGAAAACGGGGAGGACCTCGTCGACGAGGATGAGAAGATAGTGGAGCAGAGACTGCTGAAGTTCCCTTTTTCCTGGAGCAGGGACCATTTCACCCCTGTGGGCGGAAGGTGGAGAGCCGTTTTATCAACACAAAGGAGCTCCTTGAGTATGAAACTCACGATGATGCTCTTAAACTACTGGGTAGTCTTTATTTCTTAGCTTTTTTGGATTATTATCTTCCCCGTTTGCTAACCTGCCCGTTATGTTTTTGCAGGTGAAATATCTTCAGCGCATGAACAGATGATGAAGAATGCCCATGCAAAGGGCAAGGGAGGCGCAGCAATCGGGTGGAGCTGACTCAGTCAACGGGTGCCTCCTCCGTAAACAGGGTCGGGGACCACCTCGTCAACTCCCCCACCCGTCCAGACTTCCCTGGTGCCCGTAAACTCGAGGTTCAAGCGCACACAACAGACTGAGCTGGTGGACCTCAGTCAGGCAGGGGAGAAGAGCAGGTTCGAGCTGCCTCCGTGCCTTCACAATAAAAGGTTCTTCGAAGGCTCCTCTTTGACGGTTCCTTGGGAGGAGTCTCTAAAGCTTGAGGAAATGGATCACCCGAGTAAAAGGGAAATGCTGGAACAAGATGCTTCTGCCCTGATTAGGGTCCTGGAGATGGCGGCGGTTTACGCCGAGGAAGACTCTCAGCATGAATCTGAATTGAAGAAGGCCCAAGCCGCGATAGCGGTCCTATAGGAGAAGTTAAAGAAATCAAAGGAGGAGGCTAGGGTGGTCGAGGAGGCGATGAAAAGGTCTCAGGAGGCAATAACCAAACTTAACGGGGAGAAAGATACCCTTTCCGCAGAGAAGAAATCCGCGGAAGATCTGGTCGAGCAACTGAGGAGTGGTGCTTCCCCTGCTGAGGATGAGCACGAGGAGTTGAAGAAGCTGAAGACTTGGGCTGAGTTGGTCGCACGCATCATCCGGGCAGAGGACGGCGTGGAAGTTATTGCCGAGGACTCCTTTAACAATGTCGTGGCGTAACTGAGGATCCTGAACCCCGGGGTCAAGTTTACCACTGAGGGGTCGGGGATCCTCAATAGCGTTGATAATGGCAAGATTGTCGTCCTCGAGTTTCTTCTGATTGGCGAGGAGCATGCTCGAACTCTCCGCGAGGACCCTCAGCAGATGGAGGAGTGATTTATTTTTGTTGTATCTTTGGCCTGCATGCCATATTTATGTAACTTTATTTTTTGTGTGGGGGCATGGCCCCTTGTTAATGTAACTGGTACATTTGTGGTCCTTGTGGTCGTTTTACTGTAATATTTTGTTCCCGGCCGACCTGGTCGGTTTTGTATGATCTGTGCATGGATTTACTTTTCTTTATTTTTTTCTAAGTGTTGAAATTTTGTTCGAAACGCGCGTGTACCCATTATAAGGGTAACTTTGAATGATTAGTAGTTTCGAGGTTTGCTTAACTTAGATGTGTTCGGCAGTGAGGGGGACTGGTCGAACGACCTGGGTAGCTTCCGGGCATGAGAGCAGAGCTCAGGTCGCGTTTGAGGTCTGAGTTCGCGGTGTGAACTTCCCATCGCAAGCTGGGTGTTCTTCCTGTTATGGTACTTGAACGACGGCGGGCTCGGTCGAGGAACCGCTGTCGGGCACGGGTTCTGCTCATTCTTGAGCAAAACCTTGCTTCGATTTGTTTTTGTATGCAGCGCTTGTACCTGGGTGCGAATTTGTGGTCGGTACACTATGCTAGTCGTGTTGATGAAGCAAGCCGGCGATTAGGGCCTTAGCTATAGTATTGTTTTAGCTTTTCAGCGTTCCATGGTCAAGCAAGTTCTTCCCCGTTGAGCTGTTCTAGATAATAGGCCCCATTTTCTATCTTTGCATGGACTTTATAGGGCCCTTCCCAGTTTGCGGCGAGTTTTCCTTCTCGAGAATCTTTGTGATTCCTTCTTAAGACGAGACTGCCTACTTGGAATTCTCGCCGTATAACTTTGGCGTTGTGCCTAATTATGATTTTTTGTTTTAGTGAGGCTTCGTGGAGGGCTGCTCCTGACCGGACCTCTTTGACGAGATCGAGCTCCTCCCTTAACGCCTAATTGTTTGTCTCCTCTTCCAGGGGGATTCAGTCCGCCTGGAGGGCACGTGTATCTCAATAGGGATCACTGCCTCAGTTCTGTATGCTAGACAGAAAGGGGTTTCCCCGGTCGAAGAGTGCAGTGTGGTACGGTAGGCCCATAGTATGTTGTGCAACTCCTTGACTAAGCTTTCTTAGTTTCGTCCATCCTTCGTTTGAGTCCTCGTAGGATTACGTTGTTTGCTACCTCGGCTTTCCCGTTAGTTTGGGGATGTTCGACGGACGCGAAGTGTTGCTTGGTGCCCAGTTGGGCGACGAACTCCTGAAACTTTTTGTCTGTAAACTGCGTCCCGTTGTTGGTGACTATTGCTTGGGGGACGCCGAAGAGGGAAAGTGTTGTACCCCAAATTTTACCCTTAGATCCATTGATCTTTTGCATGTCATCTTAGGTCAATCATATTGCATAGCTAACCCTTTTGTCAGGTTTTGTTTGTGTTTGTTTCATTTGTGAATCAGGTTTTATCTCAAGAGGATTCAAGGGTTGATCAATCAAGATGTTGGATGGAGCATTGAATCAAGTAAGTTTCTCATGTTCAAAAAGATATCTCATAACCCTCTCCATAGCATTTTTTTATGCATTTTATTCACCCTCAATTGTCATTCTTAATTCCAAACCAATTTCAATAGTCATTTATTAACCTTTTTTTTATCCAGTTTCAATTCTATTTGACCATATCAATTTTCCTAAACCATAACCATTTCAATTATCAAATTCACCTATTATTTATTTTTCTAAACCATTTCTTTTTATAACAAAAAAGAAAGAGAAAACCAATCTGTTGCGGTGAAAATCGGATAAGAAGCTATTTATTAACTTGCATCATATTTCTTTTACAACCGACTTTGATTTATCCAAAGGAAAGGTTCAAGATCGTTAAAAAAACCTAAAGGGGGAGATCTAAGGTTTGGGGGTTAGTTACGCCTAGGGAAGGTATTAGCACCCTAAACGTCCGTAGTACTCTACGGGAGCCTCTTGTTTTACTTGTTATATCTCACTCGCTTGCTAGAGGTTCTATACTAAAGGTTGAAACCCTAGGGGTTTGTTTCTAAGTATACTCGACAAAGCATCGCACTTTGCGCCTACGTATCCTCGGGAGTGGAATCAGAGTATCCATAGTTCACCGATCTAAGGGTGAAGGAATAGGAACCATTGACTATGGCCAAAGTCCCAAGGGGAAAATGAGTATGACTCATTTTTAGAGTTCACGATAACTCTCTAAGTCTACGTTGTAAAGGGGAAAGTGAGTTCTCATGATGATGAGAATCACATGGAGTGTAAGAACTCCAACGTACTTCTAAGTTATGATTTCATTGGCTCACGATAGCCAAGAAATAAGGGTGAACCTAGAAGGGTAGGGTAAGGTGGTTGTTTAGTGACTAATGAGTCAATTTAAGGTGTTCTCCCTTTGGAATGGGGGGAAAGATAATTGTTCTAAAATGCTAAGATAAAGAGATTAAGATGCAAATAAGATGATGCAATAATACATGAATAAGAGAGATGAGATAAAATAGAAATAGTCTCGTCTTAATCATGATTTAATCGAGAAATCGATAATCAATGATTCTTGGCTTTCATCGACTAAATAGTAAAGAAACTGAAATAAAAGAAAGTGGTCTCATGTTGATCAAAGTTTTGTCAACTCAATGAAATCAACCAAACCATGAGGTTTGTTATGTCATCGACCAAAGTAAAGAAAGTGGAATCGAAGTGAAAATAAAAGTCGGTCTCGTCTAAATCAAGATTTAATCGATAAATCGATTATCTTAGATTTTTAACTTTTATCGACTAAAATAGAATCGGACTAAAATTAATCTAATTAATTAAACCAAGTGTATCAAACTCATCCTAAATCGTTTCTACAACCCAATTCCTTGGCGCATTTTTTTTTACTTTTGAATTCTCCAAATCACTTCCCGTTTGAGCTTTCATTACTCTGATTCATTAAAAGTTGTTCTAAAGAGTTGCTTGTTTCAGCATAGGGACTGCTTTTGCCTGCAAATACCCTTACGCAATCCCAACCATTGCCTCATTTTATACCCTCTCATATGACAACAAAGGAGAAGTTTTTAAGCAATGCACTGAGTCGTGAAATTTACCCTGCACCTATGAGGTTTTTGTGCAGCAAGAGAAGCGCGTTTGTCTCCAAGAAGTGGACCAAGTTTGAATTTAAAAAGAGACATTGCAAACCCTAGTTTTCTACTCAGCATACTATGTGTTTGTGCATTGGACTCAACCTACCAAAGCCGATCTGCTCAGCCTATAAAAGGAGCTCACCTCAACACTTAAACTCACCAACAATTTTCACAAAATACTCAAATAGTTTCTGAGTTCTAAGCTTCACGAGCAAGAAAGGAGAAGGCTTGCTCTAGAGTTCTCTTGTTAGTTCAGAAGTAGAGCATTCAGCATACTTGAAGGTGCAGTGGACATTACTCCACTTGGTAACTATTCTTTCCCTTTTAATGTTCATGCTCAACTGATACCATTATGTCATATCTTAACTGTTGTAATGCGCATTATGTTGTTCTTTTATATATCTATGGCTTGCTAATATGTGCTTGAGTATGTTTGACTGTTTGTCCATGGCTTGATATCTTGAAGTAAGTTTGGCTTCATTTGCTTTGTTGATGTACTGAGATATACATGTATGCTGCTTTTTGTTAAGTCATTATGCTTGAGATATCACCATGATGATTAAGTTTTTGTTCATTAGCTGGCTGTGGGCATATAAGATTTCACTTTGGTATTGTAGTGTCAAGCTTAGATGGATGAAATTGTTAACCTACTTATGTATGTCATATGTGCTTGGATGTTATTTTGAGATAAGAGATTCTTGAATCTTAGTTCCGTACTTATTTCTGATATGCTCATAAGTTTTATGGTGGGTGAACCTATTTATCACTTTTGTTGGTGGTTTAATGTTTGACTGAATGTTGTTAAGTTATCTTCATTAAAATAGCACTGGTCTTCTCTTTCTATGGATGATCATCTTATATATCTAAGTTCATAGCCACGATTTGTACCCCAGATTACCTAAGTGTTATTGCTTTTGTCATATTCTGTCATAGAGGTTACCTTTTGGTGCTCTTGTTTAACTATATTATGATATGCACTTTTTGTCCATGGCATGATCTTTATTTTCTTGACTTATATGTTCAAGTGTTTGAATTGCTAAAAATACACAGCTGGTTATGCTTTTGATTAACTTGAACTTGTTGCTATTTTTCTAGTTTAAGTTTTTGTTCTAACCATGTACTTACAACACTTCACCACTTGTCTGAAATTTGTGTGTTATGGCTATTTGTTTATATGCCTAAGAATTGATACATCTAACTGCTAAATGCATGCTGAATGTGTACTTGTTGTGTATAACTTGCTGGTGTGATAAGTTTAAAAATGTCTTTCCAAGCATGTTTGTGTTTAATCTATCAATCTTTGATACATAATATGCCATTTGTGTTTTGCTGCTTCTGTGATTTGTGACTGGTTTGTAACCTAGAATCCCTGATAGGCATGCCTTGCTATGTTTGAACTTGCATTGTCCATATGCCATTGTTATTAGCATGCTGTCAGTTTGATATCTCTAATTTACGTAGAAGTTTTAAAGTGCTAAGTAGGATGTGTGTTTGTCTGTCATGTAACTTTGCTTCACATCAGGACTAATTTTTGATCCATGCCCTTATGCTTGTTTTACATCCACTGCATGCTAGCACAACAAGTATTTGTTTCACCATGCTCTGCCACTGCCTGTACCTGAGTAACTTATTGTTATGCCATCATGTCTTATGCCCTGTTGCCTAGAATATATGTGCTCAGTTTCTGACCATCAGGATGTTATTTTTGTTGTATGTTTATCATTAGAAGCATGATTAATCATACCAGTATCAACATGATGAGTATGAAGCCTTTTGTGTACGCTTATATGTGATACTCTTTGCTCAACCACTATTTGATTTGGATGTCTATATGTGTATAATTTCTATTTGAATCTATGATCTATGACAGCATTGTGTGTCAAAAAGTCCTGAACATATGCCTTCTACCATTTATGACTGAATGCAAACTTTCCTTGCCATTATGTTTGATTGTTATTCCTATAATCTTGCCTTGATGAGCAGTTGAGTTGTATGAACCATAATCTTGTCTTTGTATGCTATCTTTGTGGAAGTTATGTCTACTGCATTGTTTAATAACCACAATGGATCATGACTTTTGAATCTTGTTATTTGACTGGTGTGCTAGCATTGATTGTTGTACATTTAATCCTATGGAATCATTGCCTTGTGGAATGTATATTAACTGCTCTAATGACATGTTGCTTATCTGTTGCTGACTGCTTGTATTGTTGATGTTTTATGTTGTTGCCATCATTCTACTTAACACTTATTTAGCATATTTTTAAGGCCTGCCACCAATAGTTGGAGTAGTCTTGGAGTAGGTCATTACTTGATCTGACCTATTCCTGTTTTCACCACTCATGTTAACATGTTTGAGTTGCTTTTGAATTTTAAGAATGTATCATTAGAACTGACTGCATCATGCCTTAACCTGTCCTCTTGTTTTCTTGCATTTTGAGCAATTAACCTTGTCAATCATGTGATTTGGTCCTAAAACAGCTCTGCTACCTTTCATTAAGAATGTTAAGCCTTGAAAATGTTTTGATATACATGAAACTCAACCTAATGACATGCTAATTTGGATCCATAGTCTACATGTTTGTTTATTAGTTACATTCAAGTTATGTCATTACATGATTTCCTTTCGAATGTGTTGAATGTTTGCTAAATATTGATGCCATGACTGTGTGTGAATCTGTTACACAATGTATTCAAGTGTTCCACTACTTTGTGAATGTTTAGTTCAAAGCATTGCTTGGTATTTAATTTGTTTGGCAATTTATATGTTGAGGTGGTAATCATGCGTTTCTGTTTCTTTCTAATTGGCAATGGTTTGAGTGGTGAATGGCATGACATTGATGTTTTCTTTCGTGAGCAGATTGTTGTTTGATTTGGGTTCTTTGTTAATTTTGGTCATATGCACACGCAAGGTTTATGTATTGATCAAGTTGTGTTTGTTACCGGATGTAATAGCCACCCTAGTGGCAAACACACACATGCACATGCGCCCTTTTACCCTTAGGACTGGGGTTCGAATCCCCCTCGCCCCAGTCCTTTTGTTTTATTTTTCAATTTTGCTTCACTTTATATATATACATGTGTTGCCATTGTTTGTTCAGAATGCGCGCATGGCTTGCTTGGTAATGTTTTAAGCCTGTACACGCAGGGTCCTGGGTTCAATCCCTAGGAGTGCCTTTTCCTTCTTTTTTTACTACTTGTTTGTTTTGTTTATTTTTAAATTTATGCTTTAATTTCAAACCTTCATAACTTGTTTGTTTTTCATCCTTTTTCTTCCATTCTTTTTGCTATTTGTTTCTAATTGGATCCTCTTGTTGAATATAAAAAGAAATGTTTGAAAATGTTTAATATTATTTTCTTTTATTCATGCGGAAATTGGAAATTCTTTTAAAGTTTTATTGCCTTTTTATTCATCTCATGATGTTATCTTTGTTCATTATGTTTAAGCATTGTCTAATATGAATAATTCTAACTTTGCATGATATTATGAACTTTGTTTTATCCCAATATCTTGTTTGTGTCTTTTTACATCATCTTATTATATTCATATAACTCTTTATTTCATGATAATTTAAAACTGTTATTTTTCCTCATTCCAAAGGGAGAGCTTCCTAAATTGACTCATGAGTCACTAAACAACCACCCTTGCCTTAGCCTCATAAGTTTATCCCCTTTCTTGGCCTCATGAGAGCCATGAAATCATAACTTAGTAATAGGCTAGAGTTTTGAACTCTATGTGATTCTCACCATCATGAGAACTCACCTTCCCCCTATAACTTAGATTTAGAGAGTTATCGTGAACTCTAAAATGAGCTCATACTCATTTCCCCTTGGAACTTTGGCCATAGTCAATGATTCCTTCTTCACCCTTAGATCGGTGAACTACGGATACTCTGATTCCACTCCCGTCAGGATATGTAGGCGCAAGGCGTGATACCTTGTCGAGTATACTTAGATACTAACCCCTAGGGTTTCAACCTTTAGCATAGAACCCTTGGTAAGCGAGTAAGACATAACAAGCTAAAACAAGAGGTTCCCGTAGAGTACTACGGACGTTTAGGATGCTAATACCTTCCCTACGCGTAACCAACCCCCGAACCTTAGATCTCCCCCCTTTAGGTTTTCTCGATCTTGAACCTTTCCTTTGGATAAATCAAAGTCAGTGGTGAATTCAAATTTTTGTGATGCAAGTTAATTAATAGCTTGTTATCCGATTCTCACCGCAACAGAAATGGCGACTTCACTGGGGAAGGAATTCTTATTTGAGGGCTAAGCCCACCTTGTTTTTGCTTGTTTTATTTATGCTTGTTTGCTATATTTGTACATATTTGTATGTTTACCTGTATAAATGATTTGCTTGAGATCTTTTGTTGACTTGGTTCTTGAGTGGTGAGATAAATCCTAACCCGGATTTGAGTACACATATGATAGGACGATGGTATATTCAAGGAGGCTTTGAGGGAGTCGATTCCTGAAAAAGTTAACTTGAGACACCATCACTCAGTTGAGGCCCTCTTGAGAGTCTAGTCATGTTGAACGAGTCCATTCGTGAAAAAGTTCTACTTTCGACCTAGGTGCCCTTGATATTGAGGACCGTAGTTTCCAAACCCCACTTGGCCTTTTAGGATGTAGTGCGGTGACCATGATGGAGACTATTTCTAAATTGGTTGTCACGCGATACTACACTCAGACGAGATTCTCTTGAGAATTTTATTGATTACCGAGTCATTTGGGAAGTCGATAAAATTCGAAAGATGGGTTGTCGACTCTGGGAACTTCTTAGAACCCTGTTCAACAGATGAAAACCAGTAGTACATACCAATGGGAAAGGTAAACCCTGTCTCCGTGCTCAAACCTATCCCCTTTGTTTGTGTTTTGTGTGTATCTTTGTGTGTGCTTTGCATTCATACATCATAAGCATTCATTTGTTTCATGGGACTCAGACTTCTCATTTTGTGAATATCAGAGGGATATCATGGACAGTTCAAGAAGAAACACTATCAAATACACTTTCAAGAGTCCAAAACTAGGTGACCTAAGGAGATTGGGAGATTTGCTAACAGACCCTGAAGGATTCATAGACAGATATGGGAATTTGTGGGTTTTGTTGAAGAAAGACATTGATGAAGGACTCCTCTCAACTCTGCTTCAGTTTTATGATCCAAAGTATCACTGCTTCACGTTTCCTGACTATCAACTCTTGCCCACCCTTGAGGAATACTCTTAGATAATTGGTTTGCCTATCAAGGATGAGTCCCCATTTCCTATCTTCGAGAAGGATCCTAAAGAAGAAGAAATAGCCAAGAAAACTCATCTGGAATTAGTTGACATCAAAAGCAATTTAACTTCTAAGGGAGGAATTTTTGGGTTAACTGCTAAGTTTTTCTTTGAAAATGCTCGTTATTTTGCTAAACACTCCAACCGGGATGCCTTTGAACCTGTTTTTGCATTACTCATCTATGGACTTTTCTTGTTCCCGAATATTGACAACTTTGTGGATCTGAACGCAATCAAAATCTTCTTGAAACAAAATCCGGTACCTACCCTATTTGCTGAAGCTTATCATTCAGTCCACACAAGAAATTCTCATGGTAATGGACAAATTACTTGTTGCGTCCTCATGTTGTATAGATGGTTTATTTCGCATCTACCAAAGGCGAGCGCGTTTTAGGATTCCACGAAAGGATGGTGGTCTCAGAGAATTATGGCACTCTCCCATTCAGACATTGACTGGTATAATCGGGCGTATGATGGAATCCTGATTACAGATAGCTGTGGAAACTATGGCAATGTGCCTCTTCTTGGCATTAAAGGTGGAATCAGCTACAACCTTGTATTGGCACGACGCCAATTAGGGTACCCTTTGGAGGATAAACCTCTCAGTATTCATCTGGAAAACATCTACTTTGAAGCATATGACAAGAACGAAGAACAGAAGAAGTTGATCTTGAACGCTTGGGGTAGCAAGCGTAAAAGAGGAAGAAGTTCTTTGGGAAGGCCTAATTGTGTGTCATTGGAGCCTTATCTCCAATGGGTCCGAAGAAGAGCCATAGAGTTAAAGATGCCCTACAAGAGGCAGGAACCAATTACTTTGAAGAAAGAGTCTGCGTTATACTTTATGTCAAGAGAAGAAGAGCTGGAGATTTCTTTAAGACAAGCCCAACGGTCAGAAGAAGCCTAGAAGCTCAAATAGCAGGTGGTTGTTGAAGAAAACCTTGAACTCCAGAAGCAACTACAGGACAAGAACGAAGAGTTACTCTCATGCAAGAAGAGAAAAGCCCTGGAAGGTCCAAGTCCCTCTAACACTCAGCCTCCTGCTTGGAAATCCATCATCGACAACCTCGTCACAGAAAGGGACCAGATGGAGAAAGAAATCAGAAGACTCAACATGAGACTCTTAGGAGAATCTCCTTAGGACTTTCTAGCTTTTATTTAGCTTCATGTTTAGGGCTTTTGAAAGTGTATCGACTTTTGTAATTCACCTTTTTATTAATGAGAATGAGGTCTTTTGATATCTCTTGATATTCTGCGAGTGTCTGAGTTCCATGAAACTTTGCATTGCATCTTGCATCCTCTGCTAAACTATCAAGATACTAATTTTGTTTTGCAGATTTTGTAGAAATGGATGCTGCAAGGAAAAGAGTTTGGCCTTATTTCTTTGAACTACCAGAGTTAGAGCGTTTGTTGTGGTTGGGGGAGATGGTTGAAGACCAGTCAGCCTTTGTTGATAGGTATGGGTGTATCATTCCACTTATGAGAGTCTCAGTAACTGAAGGACCCCTTGAAGTCTTGGTCCAGTTGTATCATCCAGCGTGCCGCTGTTTTGTGTTCCCTGAATTCCAGTTGGTGCCAACCCTAGAGGAATTCTCAGCCATGATAGGGATTCCAGTCAGAGAAGCCCCTATCTTTTCTAGGATTGAAGAATCACCTTCCACCAGAGACATCGCCAGAAAAACCAGAATCAGATTGTCTGACATCCAGGCTAACCTGACTAACAAAGGAGGAAAGCGCGGACTGCCCGCCCAATTATTGCTGGAAAAGGCTCTTTACTTCAAGAACAAAGGAAGTGAGGCTTTGTTTGAATCGACCCTCGTTATGATGATCTACGGTTTGTTTCTGTTTCCAAACGCCAAAAATTTTGTGGATGATCAAGCCATTCAGATCTTCACAATCAATAATCCAATTCCAACACTGCTAGCTGATGTCTACCACGCCATTCAAACCAGGTATACAAGGGGCAGCGGGCAAATCGTCTGTTGCGGGGCTCTTTTCTATAAGTGGTTCAAATCCTACTTGCCGAAGACACCAGTATTTTGGGAGGTTGAGGATTGCAAGATTTGGTCCAAAAAGCTGATGGAATTGAAGCATACTGATATCGAATGGTATGATTCAACTGATGAAGGAATTGTCATAATTCATAGCTGTGGGGATTGCCCCAATGTACCTCTTATGGGGAGAAATGGTTGTATCAATTACAACCCTGTCCTTGCACACCGTCAGCTAGGTCATCTGAAGGAGGGAGTTCTAGATAATGAGGATATGCAGATGATGTTTTATGATGAGAGGGGAGGTTTTGAAATGAAGATGCGATTGGAGCGCGCTTGGCGCCAAATTAATAGACAACTATGGAAAGCTGAATGCCCAGTCACAGAGGCCCACTTACAATGGTCTCGTGACATAGCTCGTGTGATGAGGAAGCCACTTCCTCGCCATGAATCACCCTCAAAGACAAAGCAGAGGATGGTGGAAGCTTTAGGAGAGTTGGTTCTTGCAGGAGAGGAGACAAAAGAACGTATCAGTAAATTGATGAGAATGATTAATGGAGGAGAGGGATCATCAACCAGTGGATCCAATTCTTAGTTCCTTTGATGTTACTATTGATATTTCCTTTATTGTTAATGTTCCCTTCGTATTGATGTATTTCTACTTATGTACTTGGAGTATGAGGATACACTGCTCCTAATGTAATGCTCACCAGATTCTTGAATGAAGAAGTTTATTTTGTCAAAGAATCTATTGTCTATATTATTTGCAAAATTTCTTTGGTTTCTTGATAGTTTAGCGTGCATTTGCATTTGCATCCTCATTTGCATCATCATGTGCATTTTTCTTTGTCTCATGTCACCGTGTTCTCTCTAGAATCGTCACACTGAATCCCAGACACAACTACAACACTCGGGCCCAAGCTCGATTCAGGATGTCAGAGGCATACGGAGAAATGGACAGAGTCAACAATGAACTAAATGAGATACGAGGAGGGATGGGACAAATCCTCGAGGCTATTAATGTTATGAGAGCAAAGATGGACACCCAGACCACTGTGGTCTCCAAAATCATCACTACAACAGTAGAACCTCCTATCATCCCTGTCACAAACCATATGTTGGGCATGCCAAGTGATTTCATCCGTGCTACAGTTCCTTTGTCAACTAAGCAAATAGTTCCTCTGATCAATGAGACTCTGCAAGCTATTTCGACTTTTGCTCCGCCAACAATACAAACACAAATGCATCCGGTTTTCCAAAACCACCATCCTTACGATTACGTTGATGTGTCAGAAGAAGGGGATGATCGACACGAGAAATTGAGAGAAAGTGTTGAAACAATGCAGAGGAAGATGAAAGTGATAGAGTTAAGTAATGCATGATATTAAGGATATGTGCTTGGTTTCAAATTTGGTAATTCCACCCAAATTCAAATTGCCAAATTTTGATATGTATTCAGGGGCCACGTGTCCCAAATCTCATTTAATCATGTACTACCGAAGAATGGCCGCGCACGTACGTAATGACAAACTAATGATCCATTATTTTCAAGACGGTTTGAAGGGGGCTGCTACTAAGTGGTATTTAAGTCTAGACCAGTCCCAGGTCCATTGTTTCCAGGATGTGGTTGATGCTTTTGTGAAACACTACAAGTACAATATGGATCTAGCCCCTAACCGTAGGCAGTTATTGAGTATGGCCCAAAGCAGTACTGAATCTTTCAAAGAGTATGCACAATGATGGAGAGAGACTGCATCTCAGGTTGAACCGCCCTTGACCGAGAAAGAGTTGGCTGATTGTTTTGTAGACACAGTAAAGCCTGAGTTTTATGAGAGAATGATCAGCAGTGCCAGTGTTAATTTCGCCGATATTGTTGCAATTGGCGTGAAGGTAGAGGCAGGATTAAAGAGTGGAAAGGTAATCAGTTCTCTGAGCAGTTCAACTGGCGTCAGTACTAAGAAATCTCCTAGTCACTCCCACAAAAAGAGAGAAGGAGAAACTAATGTCGTCATAGCGGGAAAGACCCAAAGCCCTCGATGGAAGCAACCAATGTACCAGCAACAGCAGAGACCAAACTTCTCTCAACATCCTATCTACCAGATGCAGTATGCTCAACAACCCTACATAGCTGCTGTTACACCTACTTTCAACCACCAAGCAGCGCAGCAGACGCTAACTTATCAACAAGCAGCCTATTAGCAATGGCCTAAAAAACAGAACTATCAACAACCAAGGCAACTGGTTCCACAGCAGAATTCTCCCCACAAAAGGCAAGAGGGAAAGCCGGCATTTCCACCTATACCAATGTCATATACAGAGCTCTACCCTTCCTTAGTGGAGCAAGGGTTGATCATTACTAGACCTTTGGGACCACCAACCGAGAAATCTATGCCTTTCTTCAACCCAAATGCGACTTGTGCTTTCCATCAAGGAGGGGCTGGTCACGACTTGGATGGATTTTTAGCGTTGAAAAATGTAGTGAAGGGGTTGATGGAGAAGAATATCCTTTCATTTGCTGATAATCAACCGAATGTGAAAAACAATCCTTTGCCTACCCATGGGGCTACTAATGCCATCGAAGATGAAAAGGATGATTTATTAGTTTTGGATGCCACAAAGATCAAAACCCCTATCAAGGCTTTTCATGCTAAGCTGTTTAAAGCTGGGTTAGTTAAAGTTTATCACGATGACTGCGAAGAATGTAATGTCAGTATCAAAGGCTGACGTTTAGTCCAAGATGACGTTCAGTATCTGATCAATGAAGGGTTCCTACAGGTGTTCTGCAAAGAAAAGGAAAACAAAGTTGCAGCAATCGAACCTGTGTTTAACCTACCAAAGCCAAGAGGGCAGGTATCCGAGTCCAACACACCTAAGTCTGGGTCTGTAATTCCTGTATTTAATAAACCAGTACCAGTTTTCAACACTCCTGGAACGAGTGATGTTCCACTATCAATCATTCCAACCAATATGACACCCGACAACCTGTTCCATTTAGGTTCAGAGGGACCAAGGCCGTGCCATGGGTCAATGAGAACATCATGAGTAGCAGAAGACGAGAAGACGTGATTCCAAGGAAAGGGGTGGGAATCGCTGTTAAAGATGTAGTTCCAAGGAAAGAGGTGGGAACTACTATTAAGGAAGTAACCAATATAGTTGGAACTGGAAAGATGACCCGAAGCGGTAGAGTATACACTCCTTCTTCCAAAGAAACCACACCCAAAGAAATTGTTGTCCTCACACCGCCTAAAGACAAATGAAAAGAGGTAATTTCAAAAGAAGAAGATGAAGAGTTCCTAAGGATTATCAAGAGGAGTGATTACAGGGTGGTAGATCAACTCCATTAAACCCCATCCAAGATTTCGATCCTGTCTCTATTTGTCAATTCACCCGTTCATAGATCAGCTTTGCAGAAGGCATTAGCCCAGGCATACGTAGCCCAAGATATAACAGCTGGACAGTTTGACCATGTTGTCGCCAATATTACAGCTTGTAACACTCTCATCTTCAGTGACGAGGAGTTGCCTCGAGCAGGAAGGAATCATTATCTTACCTTACATGTATCTGTGAAATGTCAGGAGGATACAATGGCCAGAGTTCTTGTAGATACCAGTTCATCCTTGAATGTTTTGCCAAAAAGAACTCTTGAGAAACTGTCTTACCAAGGAGCTATAATGAGACCCACTTCACTCATTGTCAAAGCCTTTGATGGCTCAAGAAGATTAGTGATGGGTGAGATTGAGCTACCTGTCTTGATTGGCCCTCAAGTATTCAGCATTCTTTTTCAGATCCTAGATATTAACCCCGCCTACAGTTGTTTGTTGGGTAGACCATGGATCCATGAGGTTGGCGCTGTAATCACTACCCTGCATCAGAAGATGAAGTTCGTGGTCAAGGAGAAATTAGTTATTATACATGGTGAGGAAGACCTGATGGTCAGCAATTTGTCCTCGTTTCGTTACATTGAAGCGGATGAAGATGCTTTGGAAACCTCTTTCCAGGCTCTTGAGATAGTAAATGTCGTTATGCTTAATGATAAGGAACCAGTGGTCTCCGGTTGTCCATCTTTTGTTTCTCTTAAAAGCATTCAATCTACTCTACGAGGAGGAGTACCTGAAGGCTGGGGCAAGATCGTTGAAGTCCCAGAGAGAGAAAAGTACCAAGGGTTGGGTTACAAACCGACTCTTGAGGGAAGAGCTGCTCGAACAAAGGGAAGACCAAGGACCATTCAAGAGGTGTTCGTCAGTGGAGGACAGCAAGTCCATGCCATTATTGAAGACGCTGAAGATGAAGATATCAACCATTAAGTGTTTCGGTGTGACGCCGCTTTAAGTAACTGGGAAGCTATTGAGATACCCACTTTGTACCCTATGCCAGAGTAATTTGTTTGATTATGTTGATGTTTTTAATTCCGCAGCCTTGCCCAAGGCTATCGGATTATTTTGTATGGGCCACCGCTTCTAAATCTTATTAATCAATGAAAGTGTTTGTTTTGGTAAAACTCCTTGTCTTTATTCTTGTTTTTACTTTTAGAAAAATGGCAATATTTTCAAAACTACAAATTTCTCCTTCTCGCATTCATGTTTGTGCATTTTTAATGAAATAAGTCCCTCCATCATGCAGAGTAAATCCCAAACCCGTTGTAGTCAATGACCCTACTCCCACTATCGACTTTGACTTGCCTATTTATCAAGCGGAGGAAGAGAAGGATTATGAGGTCCCCGATGATTTGGCAGAAATGTGTGAGTATCAGTACACAGATCTTCAGCCGCATGAAGAGAAAGTTGACGTCATCAACCTTGGCACTGAAGAAAAGAGGAAAGAAGTCAAGATTGGGGAAACACTTGGGGTAGAAGTCAGACAACGGCTAGTACTGCTTTTGGAAGAATATGTAGATGTGTTTTCTTGGTCTTATCAAGATATGCCTGGATTGGATACAGACATAGTAGTTCATAAGCTACCACTCAAGCCTGAATGTCCACCTGTGAAACAGAAGCTCCATAGAAGTAGACCCGATATGGCTCTCCAAATCAGAGATGAGGTTAAGAAGAAACTGGATGCAGGATTCTTAGCAGTTTCAAAATATCCGAAATGGGTAGCCAACATCGTGCCAGTTATGAAGAAAAATAGTAAAGTGCGAATGTGCGTGGATTACAGGAATCTAAACAAAGCTAGTCCCAAGGACGATTTCCCCCTACCGCATATTGACACTCTTGTGGATAACACAACCAAGTTTGCAGTTTTCTCCTTCATGGATGGTTTCTCCGATTACAATCAGATCAGAATGGACCCACTGACATGGATAAAACTACATTTATCACCCCATGGGGAACCTACTGCTACAAAGTCATGTCTATTGGTTTGAAAAACGCAGGGGCCACCTACCAGAGAGCTATGGTGACTTTATTCCGTGACATGATCCACAAGGAAATTGAAGTATACGTGGATGATATGATTGCTAAATCCCGAAGTAAGGAGGAGCATTTGGACCATCTCTTGAAGTTGTTCAAGAGACTCCGAAAGTATCAGTTGAAGTTGAATCCGGCAAATGTACTTTCGGTGTCAGGTCAGGGAAGTTGCTTGGTTTTATCGTCAGTCAAAGAGGAATTGAAGTAGATCCTGACAAGGTACGAGCTATTCAAGAGATGCCAGCCCCGCAGACCGAATCTCAAGTGAGAGGTTTTCTGGGTCGTTTGAATTATATATCCAGATTCATCTCCAACATGACTCCTATTTGTGAACCGATCTTCAAACTGCTCCGCAAAGATCAGACTGTAGAGTGGAATCCTGATTGCCAACAAGCTTTTGAAAAGCTCAAGAACTATTTGTAAGAACCACATATTCTAATTCCTCTTGTTCCTGGAAGACCCCTCTTCATGTACATGACTGTTTTGGAAGGATCAATGGGTTGTGTATTGAGCCAACATGATGAAACTGGTCGCAAAGAGCATGCCATTTATTACCTGAGTAAGAAGTTTGCTGATAGTGAAAGTCGTTATTCGCTGCTTGAGAAAACCTGTTGTGCTTTAGCATGGGCCGCCAGACGTTTGAGGCAGTATTTGATATGTCACACTACTTTGTTGATCTCGAAAATGGATCCAATAAAGTATATCTTTGAGAAGCCTGCTCAAACAAGAAGACTTGCCCGTTGGCATATGCTATTGTCAGAATATGATATCCAATATGTTCCTCAAAAGGCTATCAAGGGAAACGTTTTGTCAGAGTACCTTGCGGACCAGCCTGTTGAAAATTATGAACCTCTCAAGTTTGATTTCCCAGATGAAGACATCATGGTAGTAAAGGATTGTGAAGGGCCTGGCCCTGATGAAGGTCCTGAGCCCGGTTTTAGATGGAAGATGATGTTTGATGGTTCTTCCAATTGCAAAGGACACGGTGTAGGTGTTGTATTGATAAACCCCGATGGTGGTTATACTCCTTTAACAGCAAGGTTGGACTTTGGATGCACGAACAATATTGCGGAGTATGAAGCATGTATTTTGGGTCTAGAAGCTGCAATTGACCTTGGAATCAATGTTCTTGAAGTTATGGGTGATTCTGCCTTGGTCATTTACCAAGTCAAGGGTGAATGGGAAACCAAGAATGAAAAACTCATTCCATATCATGCATACATTATGGAATTGATTAAGTGTTTTGATGAAATCACTTTCTGTCATGTACCTCACATCGAAAATCACATAGCTGGCTCCCTAGCCATGTTAGCTTCAATGTGGCAAGTCAGGTTTCACAATGAAGCACCTCTCATCAGTATCGGGCGCAAGACCAAACCCGCTAATTGCCAGTCAGTTGAAGAAGAGATGGACGAAAAACCGTGGTTTCACGACATCATGAATTATCTGAAGACTCAAGAATACCCTGCCAATGCTTCCAATCTTGATAAGAAAACTTTGCGAATATTGTCATCCAAATTCTTTCTCAGTAATAACTTACTTTACAAGAGGAATCATGACATGGTCCTGCTAAGATGTGTTGATAAACGAGAAGCAGACCTATTGATTCACGACATTCACGAAGGTGCCTTTGGCACTCACGCCAACGGATATGCCATGGTTAAGAAAATCTTGAGGGCTGGATATTATTGGTTGACTATGGAAGTTGATTGTATCCAATACACTAGGAAGTGTCATAAGTTCCAGATCTACGCTGATAAGATGCATGTTCCTCCGACCTAGCTGAATGTTCTGTCATCCCCTTGGCCTTTCTCCATGTGGGGCATTGACATGATTGGAGCTATTGAACCGAAAGCTTCCAACGACCATTGTTTTGTTCTAGTGGCCATTGATTATTTTACCAAGTGGGTTGAAGTTGCTTCTTACGCCAATGTGACTAAGCAAGTAGTTGCCCGCTTCGTCAAGAATAATATCATTTGTCTTTATGGAATCCCCAACAAGATCATCACTGACAATGGGACAAATTTGAACAACAAAACCATGAAAGAGTTATGTGACAATTTCAAGATTAAGCATCATAATTCTTCACTTTACCGTCCCAAGATGAATGGAGCTGTTGAAGCTGCTAATAAAAACATCAAGAAAATCCTGCAGAAGATGGTCAAGACTTATAAGGACTGACACGAAATGTTACCTTTTGCTTTGCATGGATACAGAACTTCGGTTCGAACCTCAACAGGGGCAACCCCTTTTTTCTCTTGTATATGGAATGGATGCGGTCCTCCCCATTGAAGTGGAGATACTATCCCTAAGAATGGAAACTAAGCTTGACGAGGTTGAATGGGTCAGAGAGAGATATGACCAACTGAACCTCATCGACGAAAAGCGACTAACTGCTATGTGTCATGGTCATCTGTATCAGAAAAGAATGAAGAGAGCATTTGACAAGAAGGTCCGTGTTCGGGAATTTCGAGAAGGAGAGCTTGTACTCAAGAAGATTCTGCCATCTCAAAGTGATGCTCGCGGAAAATGGGCGCCTAACTACGAGGGTTCATTTGTGGTAAAAACTGTATTTTCAAGAGGTTATTTACTTCTCACAACAATGGATGGTGAACAGCTCGCGCACGCTGTAAATGCCGACGCAGTACGAAAATATTACGCCTGAGGATCTAGGCCCTCTTGTCTATATCAGCAGCAAAGAATTCTAGAATTTTTAGTCATTAGGGGGCAGTGGTCATTGAATATGATGTAATCCTTTCCCATTGCCATTTTTCAATTGTAATGATCCATGGAACTTCGCTATTGGCAAGTTACCATTCTAATGAAATCAGATTTTTTAGCCATTCTTTGTTTGATATTTATCACTACTTTGATATTTTCCTTGTTATGCAAAACTTCACTTATTTATTAATAACAGTTTTAAAAGCGGAAAATGTTTGAAAACTTTGTACTCCCTTTTCTTTGTTACTAAAAGAGGATAGGCAATATTTCCCTGAATTAAACGTTTCTACAATGGCTGACCACTAATACAAAGGACGTCTCACCAGTATCTTTGCTAGATGATTGTTGAAAAAATTAACTCCCCAGCAAACTAAGGATGTTCTCACATTGGTTTTAAGACTGACTACCTGCTCAGATTTCAGTGTGATTCCCTGTAGTGGACACGGTGTCTTTCCTTTCGCTGTCCCCGGTCTGCCGTCTCTTGTTGGTGTCGTTTCTTTCATATCATTAAACATTCACATCATACCATAGCATTGAGCATCTTTGCATTTGGGCATTTTGTTTTCTTTTCCCTTTCTTTTTTTTCCTCTTTGTGGGCCTTTGGATCTTTGTCTTTGTTTTGCTTGTGTCCGGTTTTTCACCTTTGTGCGCCAGATTTTGACTCTTTGTGCAGTATTCCCCAGGAAGTCTAACCTGCAACCATTATGTTACTTAATCCCCATTTGGAAACCTAAAATTCCAGTAACTGCTGACACTATTTACATCAGGTTATCGTGAACCTAAACTTCCGGTTATCGTGAACCAGTTGTTTATATCAGGTTATCGTGAACCTAAACTTCTGGTTATCGTGAACCAGTTGTTTATATCAGGTTATCGTGAACCTAAACTTCCGGTTATCGTGAACCAGTTGTTTATATCAGGTTATCGTGAACCTAAACTCCCGGTTATCGTGAACCTAAACTCCCAGTTATCATGAACCAGTTGTTTGAAATCAGGTCAGATATGAACCTAAACCAAATTTACAAATCCAGCTCATACGTCTTCCTCATAAAGCAAATTATTTGTTATCTCAACCAACTCTTAGGAGTACCAGAGTCCATTCTTGGCTCATTAACCTTACTCTCAGCTAAACTCCAGTTGTTTTTTATTACCTGGCACGCAGAATTCGTCTCTGTCTTTTCTAGTTTTTCTTGGAGATCCCGTTTGAACTCTTCAGTATAAGAAATCCCTAGAAAATCTTGTATTCGGGTGTCTATCCTTTTATTTCAAACTGATCCCCGGTGGAGATCATGTCTTCTTTTTGGTTTTACGCCCAGTAAGAATGTGTCTTTTTCCCCAGTGTCGTCCGGTCACATTTGAACCTGTCGTTCATCTCCCTGGATATTTCCCCAGTGGAGAATACCTTTTTGGCTTCTATCCCCAGTGTTGCCTTAGAGTCTCCCCAGTGAGTCTCTTTTGTTGGTTAGCCTGCATCCCCAGGAGTCTTCCTTGTGGATACGAACCTTTATCCTTCCCCAGTAGGCTCATCTGTGGTTGTTTGCTCCTTTATTTTTGGTGTCCTATTTTGTCTACATCTTTGCATTATCATGGCATCATATCATCATATTAGTAGCATTGCATATCTTTGCATCTAAGGGCAAAATTTTTGGTTATTTGTATTTAAATATCTTTCACCTTGATTCCATGAGGATTTTCATCTCTCATGTCATCCGATGAAGATATTTAAATAGGGGCAACTGTTGTACCCCAAATTTTACCCTTAGATTCATTGATCTTTTGCATGTCATCTTAGGTCAATCATATTGCATAGCTAACCCTTTTGTCAGGTTTTGTTTGTGTTTGTTTCATTTGTGAATCAGGTTTTATCTCAAGAGGATTCAAGGGTTGATCAATCAAGATGTTGGATGGAGCATTGAATCAAGCAAGTTTCTCATGTTCAAAAAGATATCTCATAACCCTCTCCATAGCATTTTTTTATCCATTTTATTCACCCTCAATTGTCATTCTTAATTCCAAACCAATTTCAATAGTCATTTATTAACCTTTTTTTTATCCAATTTCAATTCTATTTGACCATATCAATTTTCCTAAACCATAACCATTTCAATTACCAAATTAACCTATTATTTATTTTTCTAAACCATTTCTTTTTATAATAAAAAAGAAAGAGAAAACCAATCCTAAAAATATTTGCTCATAAGCCCATCACCATAGGCACATCACGTTGCAAATCATGTTACAAATTATATTGGAATGAAACTCATTGGCTGAGGACCAATAGGAATCATGCAAGAGGTTTTGACTTTTCAACTCTATCCTGGCAACCAATGAGGGGATACCGCGTGGCTAGCAAGGAAGTAAAACAACCAAAACATTTTCTTCTCCTTTGTCATGTTTGCGAGTTTCAGAAGAGAAGAAGAAATTCAATACAAGTGTATCAAACTCATCCTAAATCGTTTCTACAACCCAATTCCTTGGCGCGTTTTTTTTTACTTTTGAATTCTCCAAATCACTTCCCGTTTGAGCTTTCATTACTCTGATTCATTAAAAGCTGTTCTGAAGAGTTGCTTGTTTCAGCATAGGGACTGCTTTCGCCTGCAGATACCCTTACGTAATCCCAACCATTGCCTCATTTGATACCCTCTCATATGACAACAAAGGAGAAGTTCTCAAGCAATGCACTGAGTCGTGAAATTTACCCTGCACCTCTGAGGTTTTTGTGCAGCAAGAGAAGCGCGTTTGTCTCCAAGAAGTGGACCAAGTTTGAATTTGAAAAGAGATGTTGCAAACCCTAGTTTTCTACTCAGCATACCATGTGTTTGTGCATTGGACTCAACCTACCAAAGCCCATCTGCTCAGCCTATAAAAGGAGCTCACCTCAACACTTAAACTCACCAACAATTTTCACAAAATACTCAAATAGTTTATGAGTTCTAAGCTTCACGAGCAAGAAAGGAGAAGGCTTGCTCTGGAGTTCTCTTGTTAGTTCAGAAGTAGAGCATTCAGCATACTTGAAGGTGCAGTGGACATTACTCCACTTGGTAACTATTCTTTCCCTTTTAATGTTCATGCTCAACTGATACCATTATGTCATATCTTAACTGTTGTAATGCGCATTATGTTGTTCTTTTATATATCTATGGCTTGCTAATATGTGCTTGAGTATGTTTGACTGTTTGTCCATGGCTTGATATCTTGAAGAAAGTTTGGCTTCATTTGCTTTGTTGATGTATTGAGATTTACATGTATGCTGCTTTTTGTTAAGTCATTATGCTTGAGATATCACCATGATGATTAAGTTTTTGTTCATTGGCTGGCTGTGGGGATATAAGATTTCACTTTGGTATTGTACTGTCAAGCTTAGATGGATGGAATTGTTAACCTACTTACGTATGTCATATGTGCTTGGATGTTATTTTGAGATAAGAGATTCTTGAATCTTAGTTCCATACTTATTTCTGATATGCTCATAAGTTTTATGGTTGGTGAACCAATTTATCACTTTTGTTGGTGGTTTAATGTTTGACTGAATGTTGTTAAGTTATCTTCATTAAAATAACACTGGTCTTCTCTTTCTATGGATGATCATCTTGTATATCTAAGTTCATAGCCACGATTTGTACCCCAGATTGCCTAAGTGTTATTGCTTTTGTCATATTCTGTCATAGAGTTTACCTTTTGGTGCTCTTGTTTAACTATATTCTGATATGCACTTTTTGTCCATGGCATAATCTTTATTTTCTTGACTTATGTGTTCAAGTCTTTGAATTGCTAAAAATACACAGCTGGTTATGCTTTTGATTAACTTGAACTTGTTGCTATTTTTCTAGTTTAAGATTTTGTTCTAACCACGTACTTACAACACTTCACCACTTGTCTGAAATTTGTGTGTTATGGCTATTTGTTTATATGCCTAAGAATTTATACATCTAACTGCTGAATGCATGCTGAATGTGTACTTGTTGTGTATAACTTGCTGGTGTGATAAGTTTAAAAATGTCTTTCCAAGCATGTTTGTCTTTGTTCTATCAATCTTTGATACATAATATGCCATTTGTGTTTTGCTGCCTTTGTGATTTGTGACTGGTTTGTAACCTATAATCCATGATAGGCATGCCTTACTATGTTTGAACTTGCATTGTCCATATGCCATTGTTATTAGCATGTTGTCAGTTTGATATCTCTAATTTATGTACAAGTTTTAAAGTGCTAAGTAGGATGTGTGTTTGTCTGCCATGTAACTTTGCTTCACATCAGAACTAATTTTTGATCCATGCCTTTATGCTTGTTTTACATCCACTGCATGCTAGCACAACAAGTATTTGTTTCACCATGCTCTGCCACTTCCTGTACCTGAGTAACTTATTTCTATGCCATCATGTCTTATGCCCTGTTGCCTAGAATATATGTGCTCAGCTTCTGACCATCAAGATGTTATTTTTGTTGTATGTTTATCATTAGAAGCATGATTAATCATACCAGTATCAACATGATGAGTATGAAGCCTTTTGTGTATGCTTATTTGTGATACTCTTTGCTCGACCACTATTTGATTTGGATGTCTATATGTGTACAATTTCTATTTGAATCTATGATCTATGACATCATTGTGTGTCAAAACATCCTGAACATATGCCTTCTACCATTTATGACTGAATGCAAACTTTCCTTGCCATTATGTTTGATTGTTATGCCTATAATCATGCCTTGATGAGCAGTTGAGTTGTATGAACCATCATCATGTCTTTGTATGCTATCTTTGTGGAAGTTACGTCTACTGCATTGTTTAATAACCACAATGGATCATGACTTTTGAATCTTGTTATTTGACTGGTGTGCTAGCATTGATTGTTGTACATTTAATCCTATGGACTCATTGCCTTGTGGAATGTATATTAACTGCTCTAATGACATGTTGCTTATCTGTTGCTGACTGCTTGTATTGTTGATGTTTTATGTTGTTGCCATCATTCTACTTAACACTCATTTAGCATATTTTTAAGGCCTGCCACCAATAGTTAGAGTAGTCTTGAAGTAGGTCATTACTTGATCTGACCTATTCCTATTTTCACCACTCATGTTAACATGTTTGAGTTGCTTTTGAATTTTAAGAATGTATCATTAGAACTGACTGCATCATGCCTTAACCTGTCCTCTTGTTTTCTTGCATTTTGAGCAATTAACCTTGTCAATCATGTGATTTGGTCCTAAAACAGCTCTGCTACCTTTCATTAAGAATGTTAAGCCTTGAAAATGTTTTGATATACATGAAACTCAACCTAATGACATGTTAATTTGGATCTATAGTCTACATGTTTGCTTATTAGTTACATTCAAGTTATGTCATTACATGATTTCCTTTCGAATGTGTTGAATGTTTGCTAAATATTACTGCCATGACTGTGTGTGAATCTGTTACACTATGTATTAAAGTGTTCCACTACTTTGTGAATGTTTAGTTCAAAGCATTGCTTGGTATTTAATTTGTTTGGAAATTTATATGTTGAGGTGGTAATCATGCGTTTCTGTTTCCTTCTAATTGGCAATGGTTTGAGTGGTGAATGGCATGGCATTGATGTTTTCTTTCGTGAGCAAATTGTTGTTTGATTTGGTTACTTTGTTAATTTTGGTCATATGCACACGCAACATTTATGTATTAATCAAGTTGTGTTTGTTACCGGATGTAACAGCCACCCCAGTGGCAAGTACACACATGCACATGCGCCCTTTAACCCTTAGGACTGGGGTTCGAATCCCCCTCGCCCCAGTCCTTTTGTTTTATTTTTCAATTTTGCTTCACTTTACATATATACATGTGTTGCCATTGTTTGTTCAGAATACGCGCATGACTTGCTTGGTAATGTTTTAAACCTGTACACGCAGGGTCCTGGGTTCAATCCCTAGGAGTGCCCTTTCCTTCTTTTTTTACTACTTGTTTGTTTTGTTTATTTTTAAATTTATGCTTTAATTTCAAACCTTCATAACTTGTTTGTTTTTCATCCTTTTTCTTCCATTCTTTTTGCTATTTGTTTCTAATTGGATCCTCTTGTTGAATATAAAAAGAAATGGTTGAAAATGTTTAATGTTATTTGCTTTTATTCATGCAGAAATTGGAAATTCTTTTAAAGTTTTATTGCCTTTTTATTCATCTCATGATGTTATCTTTGTTCATTATGTTTAAGCATTGTCTAATATGAATAATTCTAACTTAGCATGATATTATGAACTTTGTTTTATCCCAATATCTTGTTTATGACCTTTTACATCATCTTATTAAATTCATATAACTCTTTATTTCATGATAATTTAAAACTGTTATTTTTCCCCATTCCAAAGAGGGAGCTTCCTAAATTGACTCATGAGTCACTAAACAACCACCCTTTCCTTAGCCTCATAAGTTTATCCCATTTCTTGGCCTCATGAGAGCCATGAAATCATAACTTAGTAATAGGCTAGAGTTTTGAAATCTATGTGATTCTCACCATCATGAGAACTCACCTTTCCCCTATAACTTAGATTTAGAGAGTTATCGTGAACTCTAAAATGAGCTCATACTCATTTCCCCTTGGAACTTTGGCCATAGTCAATGATTCCTTCTTCACCATTAGATCGGTGAACTACGGATACTCTGATTCCACTCCCGTCAGGATACGTAAGCACAAGGCGTGATACCTTGTCGAGTATACTTAGATACTAACCCCTTGGGTTTCAACCTTTAGCATAGAACCCTTAGTAAGCGAGTAAGTCATAACAAGCTAAAACAAGAGGTTCCCGTAGAGTACTACGGACGTTTAGGATGCTAATATCTTCCCTAGGCGTAACCAACCCCCGAACCTTAGATCTCCCCCCTTTAGGTTTTCTCGATCTTGAACCTTTCCTTTGGATAAATCAAAGTCGGTGGTGAATTCAAAGTTTTATGATGCAAGTTAATTAATAGCTTGTTATCTGATTCTCACTGCAACAGAAAGGATGTTTCGCTTGTAGAAGCGAAGTATGTTGTTGGCCGTTATTTTGGCCAGAGCCTCTGCTTCTACCCACTAAGTGAAGTAGTCAACGCCCACTATGAGGTACCTGTTCTAGTTTAACCCCACGAGAATGGTCCCAGGATATCCAGGCCCTACCATGCGAAGGGCCACGGGGAGGACATTGCTTTTAGTTTATTGGGCGGTGCCAAGTGCATGTTCCTGTGTCGTTGGCATTTGTCGCATCACTTCACGTGTTCTTTTGTACCATGCTGCATGGTCGGCCAGTAGTATCCTGCTCGTAGAGCTTTCCTAGTGAGGTATCTCCCCCCGAGGTGTTGGGCGTTGATCCCTTCATGGATCTCATGTAGGACGTGGGCAGCCATCTCTTCCTCGACATATTTGAGTAAAGGGATGAAGAACCCTCTCTTGTAGAGCATATTTTTGACCAGGACGTAGGAGCAGGCTCTGCGCTTGACTACGCTGGCCTCCTTGGGTCGAATGGTAGTTCACCTTTGGTGAGGTAGTTGTAGACGGGGGTCATCCAACAGTTTCTTTCGCTGATGACTTACACCTCGAGGATCGCAAAAGCTTTCTCGATGCTGGGCCGAGGATGTACTTCTTGGATGAAGGATTTGTTTTCGCCCTTTTTCTTCGTGCGAGCTGGCTTTGACAAAATGTCTGCTCTGACATTATGTTCGCGGGGAACGTGCTTTATTTCTACCATTGTGAATTTCGCCATCTTCTCCTTGACCAGGGTCTAGTATTCATACAAGTTGTCGTTCTTGGCCTGGTATTCTCCTCGAACTTGGAGGGCCACGAGTTGAGAATCGGTGCAGATGATGATTTCCTCGGCTCCTAAGTCTTTGGCCAGGCGTAGACCGGCGAGGAAGGCTTCATATTCAGCCTGATTGTTGAAAGTAGGGAAAGATAAAGTAAGCGAGACTTCGACGATAATTCCTTCCTCGTTTTCCAAGATGATACCTGTCCCACTTCCTGCCGAGCTAGATGCCCCGTCGACGAAGATTGTCCATTTGCATGCCCCGCAAGTGGAGGAATCGGCGAATGTCATCTCCGCGACAAAATCGGCCAGCGCCTGGGCCTTGAGGGATTTTCTTCTCTCATATTGGATGTCAAATTCGGACAGTTCCAACGACCACTAGAGCATTCTGCCGGCCATGTCTAGTCAGCCTAATAGTTGCTTCATGGGCTGGTCTGTCTGGACCATGATTGTGTGGGCCAGAAAGTAGTGCCTTAGTCTCCTCGCAGCATTGATGAGGGCCAGGGCTACTTTCTCTATCTGTTGATATCTCAGCTCTGGTCCTTGTAAGGCTTTGCTCATGAAGTATATGGGTTTTTTCCCATCGGGTGTTTCACGAATGAGGGCGCCGCTGATGGCCTCGGCTGCCACGGCGAGATAGAGGTATAGGGTTTCCCCGTTATCTGGTCGAGAGAGAATGGGAGGTTCTGACAGTGCTCGCTTTAGGTGGAGGAGAGTCTAGTCGCATTCCTCCGTTCACTCGAAAGTTGCCTCCTTGCGGAGGAGTTTGAAAAAGGGCAGTGCGTGCTGAGGAGACTTCGCCACAAAACGGGATAGCGAAGCGAGCATCCCGTTGAGGGATTAAATGGGCTTCTTCGAGTTTGGCATGGGAAATTCGGAGAAGGCCCTGCACTTGTCGGGGTTAGCTTCGATTCCTCGTTCTGTCAGATAGAAGCCAAGGAACTTGCCCGCTCGTACCCCGAACGTGTACTTCTTCGGGTTGAAACGCATTCGGTACTCTCTGGCCTGCTCGAAGACTTTCCTCAAATGGGCCGTGTGATCGGACTCCTCGTGGGATTTCACGATCATATCGTCCATATAGACTTCGAGCATGTCCCCGATTTCTCCCAGGAAGAATTTTTTCATCATTCGTTAGTAGGTAGCGCCAGTGTTTTTCAAGCGGAAGGGCATTACGTTGTAGTAATAGTTTCCCGATTCTGACATGAAGGTTGTGCACCTTTTGTCGCTTTTTTCCATGGGTATTTGATTGTAGCCCGAATAGGCGCCCATGAACGATAACAATTTAAAACCGATAGAATTATCAACTAATTTACTAATATTAGGGAGGGGATACACAGCTTTAGGGTAGGCCCTATTGAGATAGGTATAATCAACACACATACGCCATTTTCCATTATACTTTTTAACGAGTACAACATTGGACAACCAAGTAGTGTATTTGACCTCTGAAATAAAGTTTGCCTCGAGGAGGTCTTTTACAGCTTGCTCGGCAGCCTCCGTTTTCTCCGGAGACTACTTTCGCCTACGTTGTGCTACAACCCTAGCGGCAGGGTCGGTTATGAGCTGATGGCAGGCGACAGCAGGATCTAGGCCGGACATTTCTACGGTGCTCCAAGCAAACAAATCCGCATTCTCCCAGAGGCAAGCTTTGAGATGTTTCCTCGCTAGGTCGGGGATTCCGGTCCCGATCTTCACTCCTCGCCGGGGGTCTTTGCCAAGCAGGACAAGTTCTAACTCGCCATCCAGAATGGGGTACATCGGATGGGAGTTCTCGTCGATATTGGTTAAAGCTGAGGGGCTGCTCGAGCAAGTCTGGATCTCCTTCCCCTTCTTCTTCTGCTCCTTCAGGTCGTCCTCGGAGAATCGGCTGTCAAGATTGATAGAGTCGACGCGGGGCAGTGGTTTTTCCTCCTCGGAGCTGCTGGGCAGGGCCAACTTGCTGGAAGTCTTTGGCTTGGCAGCAATAGTGTTCAGCCCTTTGGTGGCTGCCTCGAAACATCTCCTTGTTGCTTTGATATCCCCGTGTAGTGGCGACCAGACCCTTAGAAGTGTAGTACTTCATTTTTAGGTGCACGGTTGATGGTACGACCACTAATTCGGCCAAAGTTGTCTGCTCAAAGATGCACTGATAGAGAGAATGGCAATCGATGACCAGGAATTGAACTTTAATAGACTTGGTCGTCTCTGTAAATCCGAAAGTCACGATCAGTTCCACGTATCCCCAGGGGTTTGTGACTGACCTGTTGAAGCCCTGCAGGTCAGAGCCTACGTAGGGTGTCAGGTGTGATTCATCTAGCTGGAAGGTGGAAAACAACTATGAGTACATGATGTCGACCGAGCTGCCTTGGTCGACTGGGATTTGGTGAACATCAAAGTTATCCATCTGGGCTCTCACAATCAGCGGAATGCTTGAGTTGGGATTCCCACTGAGGGGTTACTCGCGGTAGAAAGAGATGGGGACCGACTCTCCCCAGAAAGTGTCGAGCATGGTACTCCTGTTGGAGCTCGTGCTGAGAAGATGCTCGAACTTCCTTTTTACGGAGCCCACAATAACTTTGTTGAAGCCCCCTCCGGAGATGACCATGGCGGAGGGGAAGTTTTCCCATGTGAAATTCTGGTACCAGATATGTGATGTTACGTGTGATGTCACAACAACACACTCTGCAATGGACAATGTAAAACAACAGAAGAGAACACAAAGAATTGTTCACCCAGTTCAGTTAAACAACTTACTCTGGGGGCTACCAAGCCAGGGATGAATTTCACTATCAGTAGAATTAATTTACAGACTCAACAACCCAATTGACATCTCCTAAACTTAATCTCTACTTAATGAACCTTCTACCTAAGAGACCACTTAGGTATGAGAACACTACTCAATCGCTAAATCACTTCAGAGACATAATTCAAAGATCACACACTTTGAAAAACACAACTTGATTCTGCTTCAAAGCTTTGATCAAGAACAAAACAACACCAATTCACACTAGAATGGTTTACAATTCATACACAAAGACACAAACGACTCTCAGTCTTTAGCTCTCTTTCTTCGTTACTTTTTCTTCAGGATTGATGCGCTTTATATAGCTGTTGGACTTGGTCTTGGACCTGCTACAATATCTGACCTGATTTGTTATTTAAAACTGAATCTTCAAAACAGATTTTCTCTCTCAAAATCTTCTTAAATCTCCAGCCTTTAAACACTCCTACAAATTTGCATCAAATCTGTTTGCAACAGAAAATATCTCCTCCAAGATATTCGTATCCAATAACTCTAACAGCTCTCCCAAAATCCAGCTAATACGCTTAACCCTAAAAACATCTCAAACCTGATGTTTTAATGATCTGCATATCTGATGTCATGACATCGCATGTGACATCAGACTTCAAAACTTCAACAACTTAAAAAATATAACATTAACCAATGTTAAGACTCAATGTTTAGACATCACCCATGTGACATCAACATTGAACAACTTTGTTTTACCAAAATTCTAGCCAATCCAAGAACTAACAATCTCCCCCTTTGGCTAATTTTGGCTAAATCAATCTCTGCAACATCAGAGACTTCAGCAGCGGATAAATTTTTTAAAACAAACAGCTCCCATCAATAAAGGGCAAACTCCCCCTCAAAACCAGAACCAACATAACTAGCTGTTCAACATGCACACTCCCCCTCAACATCTGCACCACACCAGATCTTAGATAGGATACACTCTACACACCTAGGCTAACTCTCCCCCTTTTTAGCCATAATTGGACAATCACCAAACACAATGTCCTGACATAAAGACATGGTCAAACACCATGCTTCCCAAAAAAACAAGTTCCAACACATTGACTGTTCAGTCGATACAAACTATGCTCCTTGTTTGCATTATAAAAACAAGCCTTTCTTCCTTCTAGCAGCACCACACAACACCCAAGAATGAGCCAGTCAAACACCAAAGATGCAGCAAAGAACCTCAAGCAGAAGGACAAGACTTCAGATCCACCTAAGAAGAGGAGCAAACCAATTACTGCAGCTGGAACTACTTCAGGAGCCACAAAGACAGGCAGAACCTTAGAGACAATCATGAAACCCAGCAAGAAACTTCCTGTGCAACAACATGCTTCTGATGATGATTGGGATGAAGACTGGAAAGCTTTTCTAGATGCAGGGGGTTGGGATAATCTGTAACTATTGATGTACTTCAAACATGTATGCCTTCAGCAGTTGAATAAAATCAATATCTAATAAAGAATACAACTGCTTAATACACTCTCTAGCACATTTAATCTTCATAAATGCAAATTCCCAATTTACTTCTCAAACTTTCAAATTGGTTTGCATCTAATGCTTTAGTGAAGATATCGGCTAACTGTTTATCTGTAGCAACATGTTCCAAGGCAACTACTTTATCCTCTACCAAATCTCTTATAAAATGGTGCCTTATATCAATATGCTTAGTTCTGCTATGTTGAATAGGATTCTTAGAGATATTGATAACACTCAAATTATCACAGTACAATGTCATAACATCTTGTTTGACATTGTATTCTGTTAACATCTGCTTCATCCAAACAAGTTGAGAACAACTACTCCCTGCTGATATGTACTCAGCTTCAGCAGTAGAAAGAGACACACAGTTCTTCTTTTTACAAAACCATGATATCAGATTATTCCCTAAGAAGAAACAACCTCCTAAAGTGCTTTTCCTATCATCAGCACTCCCAGCCCAGTCAGCATCACAATATCCCCTTAACTCAGTCCCAAATCCATGACTATACAACATCCCATAGTCACTAGTGCCATTAACATATTTCAGGATCCTCTTCACTTGATTCAAGTGACTAACCTTAGGCTCAGATTGATATCTGACACAAACTCCAACAGCAAAAGAAATGTCAGGTCTGCTAGCTGTGAGATACAATAGACTCCTAATCATGCTTCTATATAAAATTTGATCCACACTAACTCCATGTTCATCCTTGGATAATTTTAAATGAGTAGGAGTAGGAGTCCTCTTATGATTAGCATTCTCTAGACCAAACTTCTTCACTATGTCCTTTGCATACTTGCTCTGGGAAATGAATATGGAGTCCTCCATTTGTCTAACTTGTAGACCAAGAAAGTAGTTTAGCTCACCAACAAGACTCATTTCAAACTCAAACTGCATCTGTTCCACAAAATGTTTCACCATTGCATCTGACATCCCACCAAATACTATGTCATCAACATAGATTTGACCTATCATCAGTTTTCCTCCTTCCTCTTTAACAAACAAAGTCTTGTCAATCCCTCCTTTTCTGTAGCCATTCACAACCAGGAATTCAGTAAGCCTTTCATACCATGCTCTTGGTGCTTGCTTCAAACCATATAGAGCTTTCCTTAGTTTGTACACATGGTCAGGAAATGTTGGATCAATAAATCCTTTTGGTTGATCAACATACACCTCTTCATTTAAGTAACCATTCAAGAAGGCACTCTTAACATCCATCTGAAATAGCTTGAATTTGAAATTACAAGCCACCCCTAAGAGCAATCTGATAGAGTCCAGTCTTGCCACAGGAGAAAATGTTTCATCATAATCAATTCCTTCAACCTGAGTGTATCCCTAAGCAACTAATCTGGCCTTGTTTATGGTGACCACTCCTTGTTCATCAGATTTATTCTTGTAAATCCACTTGGTGTCAATCACATTAACTCCATCAGGCCTAGGTACAAGATCCCACACTTCATTCCTCTTGAATTGCTCCAGCTCTTCATGCATTGCATTTATCCAAAACTCTTCAGTCAATGCTTCCTTGACATTCTTTGGCTCAATTTTGGAGACAAAACATGAACTTGCTACAACTTCTCTTGACCTAGTCCTCACTCCAGAATTTGGATCACCTATAATAATCTCCTTTGGGTGGTCCTTCTGCACTCTAATAAAAGGATCTTTATGAGGTTACTCAGATTCAGGCTCAGCAGCAGCAACACTAGGAGTTGGACTTCTGTCTTCAGCTTCTGGTGCAACTTCACCAACTGATGTTCCAACATCATCTAGGACATCATCATCTTCCTGCTTATCATTGTCATCAATCACCACATTGATGGACTCCATCATCACCTAGGTTCTAGAGTTGAAAACCCTATATGCTCTGCTGTTGGTAGAGTATCCCAAAAATATTCCTTCATCACTTTTGGAATCCAATTTTCTTCTCTGCTCTCTATCAGCCAGAATATAACATCTATTTCCAAAAACATGAAAGTATTTAACATTAGGTTTTCTTCCCTTCCATAGTTCATACAGAGTGGATGAAGTGCCTCTTCTCAGGGTAACCCTGTTGTGAATGTAGCAGGCAGTATTTATGGCTTCAGCCCAGAAATGATAGGGAAGTTTCTTGGCATGAATCATAGCTCTAGCAGACTCTTGGATAGTTCTGTTCTTCCTCTCAACTACTCCATTTTGCTGAGGAGTAATAGGAGATGAAAACTCATGACTTATACCTTCAGCAGAGCAAAATTCTTCAAACTTGTTGTTCTCAAACTCTCTTCCATGGTCATTCCTTATCCTGATAACATTACTCTCCTTTTCTCTTTGGAGTCTTTGACAAAGATCTTTAAAAACATCAAACACCTCTGATTTGTCTTTGATGAAGCTCACCCAGGTGTACCTTGAATAGTCATCCACAACTACATACACATATTTCTTTCCACCCAGACTTTCAACCTGCATAGGTCCAATCAAGTCCATATGAAGTAGTTCCAAGCCTTGGAGGTGGTGTCATGTTGAAGCTTCGGATGAGACATCTTTTTCTGCTTCCCTTTTTGACAGTCTCCACACATTTTTCCTTCCTTAATATTAAGTTTGGGAATTCCTCTGACTGCTTCTGAGGAGATGATTCTCTTCATTCCCTTTAGGTGAAGATGTCCCAACTTCTGATGCCAAATTTTGACATCATCTTCTTTAGCCAAAACACAAATGGAGGAATTTGAGTCTTGTGGCACCCAAAGATAACAATTGTCCTTAGACTTGACTCCCTTCATAATGACTTCTCCTTTATCATTTTTGACAATGCATTCAGACTTTGTAAAGTCTACTTTGAATCCTTGATCTCAAAGTTGACTAATGCTAATCAAATTTGTTGTCAGTCCTTTAACAAGAAGAACATCCTCCAGTCTGGGAGCACCAGCACAGTTTAGTTTACCAATCCCCTTGATCTCTCCTTTGACCCCATCACCAAATGTAACATGGCCTGAAGACTGAAGCTTCACATCTACTAACAGATTCTTAACTCCAGTCATGTGCCTTGAACACCCACTGTCAAAGTACCAATCTTCTTCGGTGGAAACCCTTAAAGAAGTGTGAGCTATCAAGCTGGTAACCTTAACTTTAGGGACCCATTGCTTCTTAGGCTTGGTAACCTGCCTTCCTTTATGACAGTTCTGTCTGGGAACAACCTGATGAGCCTTCTGTGGATATCCATGTAGCTTATAACAATAAGCCTTAATGTGTCCAAAACATCCACAATGGTGACATCTCCAGTGTCTGTATTTCTTCTTATATGGAGTTCTGTCATGATGTTTTAACATCTGTTTTAACATCACTTGTTTGGAGGTGATAACATCATTAGAACCTGCATCATTGGTGAATCCTAAACCACATTTGTCTGTAGCCATCTTCCCAATACTAAGAATGTTGTCTAAAGCATCAGTACCATTGTTCAACATTCTGATAGTTTTGGTCATAGAGTCCAGTTTATAGTTAAGTATACTGACTTCAGCTTCAAGTTCAGTTTTTTCAGCTTTTAATTGTACTATGGTTTTCTTCAGCTCTTCTCCTTCAAGACACACTTGTTCACTTCTTATGAAAAGATCTTTATAAGTGACAGCAAGTTCATCATAAGTAACTTCATCATCACAAGAATCATCATCTGACTCATAAACCCCAACCATAGCTCTAACAAGTTTAGCTGAATTTTCTTCAGATTCACTCTTACTGTCAGACCAAGAAGCTGATAACTCTTTCTGCTTCTTTAGAAAAGTATGACATTCCTTCTTGACATGCCCATACCTTTCACACTCATAGCATTGTGTCCCTTTGTCATTACTGGACTTTTCTTCATCTTTAGACTTCTTCCCTTGTTCTCCTGATCTGTTGATGTCAGAGGTAATGTTCTTGACATTGGTATTATAACTCCTACTTATCCTCTTCATAACTTTGTTGATTTATTTTCCCAGCAAAGCAATAGCCTGAGACAGCTCCTCCTGAGAATCATCCTCTTTCCCTTTCTTGGCTTCTTCAGAACTGGAAACCAAAGCTATACTCTTGGACTTCTTTTCAGGTTCCTCTTTACTTAACCCTAGCTCAAATGTTTGAAGAGATCCAATAAGCTCATCAACCCTCATTTTGCTGATGTCTTGAGCTTCTTCAATTGCAGTCACCTTCATCTTATACCTCTTGGGAAGGGATCTTAGGATTTTCCTCACCAACTTTTCTTCAGTCATCTTTTCTCCAAGAGCACTAGAGGCATTAGACAGCTCAAGAATACTCATATGAAAGTCATGAATAGTTTCATCTTCCTTCATCTTTAGACTTTCAAACTTTGATGTCAGAAGTTGAAGTCTTGACATCTTAACCTTTGAAGTTCCTTCATGAGTAGTCTTCAAGATGTCCCAAGCTTCCTTAGCAACTTCATAGGTATTGATAAACCTGAATATGTTCTTATCAACTCCATTGAAAATAGCATTTAAAGCTTTGGAATTACCAAGGGCAAGCTCATATTCTTCCTTGGTCCATTCTTCTTCAGGTTTCAGTTTTGAGCTTCCTTCTTTTTCTTTCCCAGCATCATCTTTCTCAACAACAACAGGTGCTTTCGATTCTTTTATGATAGCCTTCCAAGCCCTGCTGTCCAAGGATTTCAAAAAGGTAATCATCCTTGGCTTCCAATAATCATAATTAGAGTCATCCAAAATAGGGGGTCTATTTACAAATCCACCAACTTCCTTGTCCATCTTTACCAGAAAGTATCAGCCCTAGATCTCACCCAGATGCAGAGCAGGATGCCTGCTCTGATACCAATTGAAATTCTGGTACCAGATATGTGATGTTACGTGTGATGTCACAACAACACACTCTGCAATGGACAATTTAAAACAACAGAAGAGAACACAAAGAATTGTTCACCCAGTTCAGTTAAACAACTTACTCTACGGGCTACCAAGTCAGGGATGAATTTCACTATCAGTAGAATTAATTTAAAGACTCAACAACCCAGTTGACATCTTCTAAACTTAATCTCTACTTAATGAACCTTCTACCTAAGAGACCACTTAGGTATGAGAACACTACTCAATCCCTAAATCACTTCAGTGACATAATTCAAAGATCACACACTTTGAAAAACACAACTTGATTCTGCTTCACAGCTTTGATCAAGAACAAAACAACAACACCAATTCACACTAGAATGGTTTACAATTCATACACGAAGACACAAACGACTCTCAGTCTTTAGCTCTCTTTCTTCGTTACTTTTTCTTCAGGATTGATGCGCTTTATATAGTTGTTGGACTTGGTCTTGGACCTGCTACAATATGACTTGATTTGTTATTTAAAACTGAATCTTCAAAACAGATTTTCTCTCTCAAAATCTTCTTAAATCTTCAGCCTTTAAACACTCCTACAAATCTGCATCAAATCTGTTTGCAACAGAAAATATATCCTTCAAGATATTCGTATCCAATAACTCTAACTGCTCTCCCAAAATCCAGCTAATATGCTTAACCCTAAAAACATCTCAAACCTGATGTTTTAATGATCTGCATATCTGATATCATGACATCGCATGTGACATCAGACTTCAAAACTTCAACAAATTAAAAAATATAACATTAACCAATGTTAAGACTCAATGTTAAGACATCACTCATGTGACATCAACATTGAACAACTTTGTTTTACCAAAATTCTAGCCAATCCAAGAACTAACACCATGGACTATGTGCTGCGAAGTAGGGGGCGTTGAGTCCCTCGAGAATATAGAAGTCCTCAGGCCGCGATATGCTCATGGAGACCTGAAGGCCTGTCTCTTCTGAGAAAGGCGCATGTTCCTCGACTTTCTTGGACTTCAGGGCATCCTGCCGTGGAGCTTCCCTCTTCTTGGTAAGCTATTTCAGGTGCCCGTCCCTGATTAGTATCTCAATGGCACCCTTCAGGTGGATGCAGTCGTCGGTTGTATGGTCGTGACTTTTGTGGAAACGACAGTATTTCGACTTGTCAACATTCGGCTTGGCCGGTATCTGCTTAGGGAATCGAACCCCTGCTTGTTTGAACTCCGAGTTGGCACATTCGGAGAGCATTTTCTCCCTGGAGACACTCAGGAGAGTATACTCATGGAAGAGGCCGGAGGGTCCTTTGTTGTCCCAGGACTCCCGGGGGCAGTCTTCACGTCTTCTATCTCCCCGACGAGATGTCAAGGGTTCATCGCTCTTGGAGATCCGGGCACTCTCCTGGTGTCGTGAGACCCGAACGGATCTGGCTGCTTCTTTCTCCCCGTACTGGATATATGTTTGCGCCTTGAGGAGGAAGGCGTTCAGGATTCGTAGAGTTTCAATGCCAACTGCTTTGGCTAACTCTGTACGGGGGCGAAGTCCTCGCTTGAGCAAGAACTTCTTCATGTCATCGGTCGTTGAGCCTTGTACTACTTCTTTATTGAATCTCTCGATGTAGGCACGGAGAGGCTCGTCTTTCTTTTGAATTATGGCCTCAAGGGAGGCTTCGGTCTTCGGGTGGCGGCGGGATGCCATGAAGTGTCTGGAGAACATTCTCACTAACTGTCTCTACGAGGCGATGGATCCGTCGCGGATTTTCTTGTACCAGGTCATCGCTCCCTTTCTAAGCGTGGTGGGGAACAGTCTACACTTGATGGCGCCCCGGACTTCACGATAATCGAGCAAAGTATTGATATTCTCGATGTGCTCGTCAGGATTTTTTGTACCATCATAGGTGCCCAAATACGGTGGTTTCTCCATGACGGGGAGCGGGTGCTTCGCTCAAGGACAGAACAATGATTTCTGCGGGGAGATGGGGTTTGTGCCCGACCCTTGGATTTGGACGGAGGCGAACGCTGGTCTCTCCTGGTCCTCTTGGTTCCCGGGGAGTACTGGCTCCGTGGGGAGATGTGGTTACACTTCCTGATGGCATGGGACTCTGGCTCAGGAGGTGGCCGCCACTCTCTTTCATGTCGGGGAGGCGGACTTCGGGATCTTCGGTGTTCTTTCCTCGGCGGAGGGGATCTTGGCCGGGTAGACTCTCCAGAGCTCCAATCCTCGCGTTCTGCTGGAGGATTAGGAGGTTGGTTTTGTTGAGGGCTTCAAGAAGGGCCACAACAGTCGGGTCGGCGTTGGGCAGAACAGGAACAGGCTGGTGGTCCAAGGAGGGCTGGTCCTCAACGTGATTAGCACGAGCAGGGAGGGAGACGCGGTGGCTCCATCTCTCAGATGATGGGCGTCACCCCCAAGGAAGGGTGCAGTTCCGTCAGTATCATTCTTGCTGACGGGGAGAAAAGTAGAGTTACGAGCATCGTGGATATGATCTTGGCTTGCCATGATCAGAATCTTGGAAAAAGGGTTGTTTTAGTCTTGAATCTACGATGGAGGAAAGATGGGGATAACAGAAGTTCCCACAGACGGCACCACTGATCTTGACGGCTGATCAGAACCTGAAGTGGGCCAAAGATGACGTCTGCGATGCTGGGTGTGAGAGATGATGAGGGGGTGTACCTGCAAGGCACTCCGATGCTAAAGTAAGAATCGGGAGAGAGAGAGAGAGAGAGAGAGAGAGAGATAGAGAAAGAGAGAGAGAGAGAGAGAGAGAAAGTACAAAGTATGTGTTTCGTAGGATGATTTAGAATACCTGACCCTCTCAAATAAGAGGGTTTATATAATACCCCCAGCGCGTGGCCAACGGTCCCTATTTTCGGGGCAAAATAATCATTTATCGAAGAATAGGTAACTGCCAAAAACTAGTCGTTGGGACAGGCAAGGGTGCCCGAAACTAGCCGTTGCACCAGGCAGAGGCTCAGTTGCGGGCACGAGCGTCATGACTGTTTCTGGATGGTGGAACCGTGTGTGACGGCCAGGAACTACCAAGGAGGAGCAGGTGACCCTTGGGGTCATCCGACCATATTTGCCCGGTAGAGGGGCAGAAAGGTAACTACTGCCCCAAATTGGTTGGACTTAGGCAATTAGACCGTTCTGGGAACATAAGTGGATTGGATCATGCCTAGTCATTGGGCCAGTCCGAAACACCTTGGTTGGGCTGGAAAGCGATGGGAAAAGTGTTTAGAGGACACACATTCAAATCCCAGCAACTACATTTCAGCACCTTTTAACTTTTTTTTAAATTTTTTTTTATAACCTATTACCTCAGTTGAGCTAAAAACTGAGGGGTAAAGTATTTAGAGGACACACTTTCAAATCTGAGCAACTACATTTTATCACCTTTTAATTTTTTTTATAATTTTTTATGACACATTATCTCGGTTTTGCTGGAAACCGATGGGTAAGGTAGTGTAATATATTTATTTTATTTTATTTTTTATTTATGACCAATTTGATGAAAAAATTAAGTAACGAATCTTTTTTGTTCATTTATAAAGTATCAATGGCCAAGACATTGTCAATTCATCAATCCACATCAAACATTAGTGATTCGCATGAAACTCTCATTGTAACACCCCCAATTAATTAAAGCATTACCAGATAATCAGAGTACAATTAAAACATTCATGGCATAGACGGGAGCGTCACATCAAAATGATGAAATATAATAACCTGCTCATAAATATATGCAACAATCAGGTAGCAACATAAACAGAGGAACTCGGTTCCTAACACCCACAATTCAGATACAGAATAAAAGCGGAAAATCTACAACTGAAATCTCATATATATAAACATAAAAGTTTGTCTGTCTTAAACAGAGTCATACATGTCAAATCCAAAAAGATATATATGCATAATGTCACATAACGATCTCCCCGACTACCCGGTGCTACATATCAGAGCCGACCGACAAAAGAATGAAGACATAATCTTCACAATAAGACCTCCAGCATCTAATCTGCAATGCCTCATAGAGCATTCAAAACAGCAGAAGGGTGAGAAACACAATTATAATATAGTTGCATATAATTATGTATTAACAGGAAATACGCACACAACAACATTCTCGCCACAACATATACCATAATTCAAACACAAAACAACACGATTCTTATCTCATATATCCATCATAAAGGCATATCAATCATGCTCAATACATTTATCACCAACATGTGTATATATCAACTCATCAATTCCATTCACAAATCCCACACATAATCAATCCATTCATGACTTATGCAAATGCACAGAGACCGACACAACGACTCTATGCAATGCAATGCGGTACCGTTCCATCCATCATCTCATCATTAATTCTCTCAGGAATTATTGGAATCATCGCTTGTTACTTAGTGTAACTCCCCGTCGGGCAAACGATGTTCCCCGTCGCTTTAGGTCCTCTTTGTATAAGGCACACGATGTTTATGGATCGCTTTAGGTCCTCTTTGTATAAGGCACATGATCCGATCGCTTTAGGTCCTCTTTGTATAAGGCACACGATCGTCCATAACTTCGCTTTAGGTCCTCTTTATATAAGGCACACGACTGTTACAGCAGATCCCCTAGGGAATCGTTTCGTTGCTCACACCCACTAGGGCACACGACATCACAAGAATGCATATCATGATGCTTGGCATACAAAGACTCATGACAATCAAATGCATACACATATACAACCATGTAAACCATTTCAACATCCATAATCATGCATATACAATCAAACATAACACAATGCATTTATTTGCTATAAGGCCGCAAAACATCATCACATCATTTCATCACATACATTCATATCATATAACAGCACACACACTATACGTTATAGATCAAAAGCATATCGCATGATAACACATCAAATACACACAGTTAAGATGGTAAAAGTCGACAAAATGACACATTTCCAAATTCCCGACACAATTACGGATCGAACGTTATGAAGGAAACAAAACGGAATAATTTGTCATGTTCACTATGCGAAGCTCCTAGCGAGCATTCGCTTTCCTCATTCGCCGTGCGAAGCTCCAGCGAACCCTGGTAGAAGAAAAGGGCACAAAGTTCGCTTTGCGAACTGTTGGCGAACATTCGCCTACACATTCGCACTGTGAAGCCCTGGCGAGCCTTCGCTTTCCTCTTCGCTGCTGTTCGCAATGCGAACCTGCGAATTCTGGGATTCGCAGCAGCGCTGTTACTCACCCCAAATAAAAATTTTCCCCACCAAAACACTTCAAAACCACAACTTAACAATCATAACATATTCCAATCATAACAACAAGTATTCTACCGCATTTACATCGCATTTCAACCGCGAAAACATCGATTCCTATCATTTTTCCTCATTCGACCTAGAATTGAAAAGTTAGGAAAAAACCAACAAACATCCCAACACACACATACATTATTACACACAAACATAGCATAACCGAGTTTCGCACCCTAACCCGATTAATCGTGCTTTGAAATGTCAGTTCAATCAATTTCTTACACTCCAAGTTTTTCCTCTTTTTCTTCTTCTCACTCTCCTTTTCTCTTCTCTTCTTTTCTTTCTATGTTTCTATTTTAATGAAAAACAATATCTAACCAAGCCAAAAAGACCAAAATACCCCTACACTCAATTTTCTCGCAAACGTTCCCAAAACGCGATAAAACATAATAACCAAGAATAAAATAATATAAAGACCAAAAATAATTAAATCGACTCGATTAAATAAATCTAACAAAAACTAGGGCGTTACAACTCACCCCCACTTAGAAATTTTCGTCCTCGAAAATATTACCTGAGAAGAACAACTCCGGATACGATTCCCGCATCCGACTTTCCAACTCCCAAGTCAAATTGCCCTCAGCAGCGCCTCCCCACGCTACTTTCACAAGCGCAATATCCTTGCCTCTTAACCGCTTTAACTCGTGATCCAAAACTCCCACCGGTAATGCCTCAACCGTAAGGTTCTCCCTTACCTCAACCTCATCCATTAGAATCACATGCGACGGATCCAGAACATACTTCCGAAGCTGTGAAACATGGAACACATCATGCAAATTCGAAAGATTCGGTGGCAACGCCACCCGATAAGCCACAGCACCCACTCTCGCGGATATCTGGTAAGGACCAATAAACCAAGAAGTAAGTTTCTTCGACTTTAATGCACGCCCAACACCCGTCACCGGTGTAACTCTCAAAAATACATGATCGCCTTCTTGAAACTCGAGATATTTCCTCCTTCGATCATGATAACTCTTCTGCCTACTCTGAGAAGCCTTCATCTTCTCACGAATAAGTTTCACCTTCTCCGTAGTTTGTTGAATTAACTCTGGTCCAACCACCCAACTCTCACCAGATTCATGCCAACACAACGGCGTTCAACATCTTCTTCCATACAACGCTTCAAAAGGTGCCATTCCAATACTCGAATGGAAACTGTTGTTATACGTGAACTCCACCAACGAAAGATAACTATCCCAAGCACCACCTTGCTCAAGAACACAAGCCCGCAACAAATCTTCCAATGACTGAATAGTTCTCTCGGTCTGACCATCTGTCTGAGGATGATAAGCAGAACTCAATCTTAACTTGGAACCTAACGCCTTTTGCAAACTTTCCCAAAATCTGGAAGTAAACCTCGGATCTTGATCTGAAACAATACACAACGGAACACCATGTAGCTTCACAATCACACAGATATAAATCTCAGCCAACCTCTCTAAAGAAAAACTGATGTCAATCCGAATGAAATGCGTTGATTTGGTCAGCCTATCCACAACCACCCATATGGCATTATGCCCCCTTTGTGTATTTGGAAATCCTGTCACAAAATCCATAGAAATGCTATCCCATTTCTACTCGGGAATATCCAATGGTTGCAATAATCCACTAGGCTTCTGATGTTCTACCTTTGACTTCTGACACGTCAAACACGCATAAACAAACTGAGCCACATCCCTCTTCAATCCGGACCACCAAAAGATCTTCTTCAAATCTTGGTACATTTTATTAGCTCCCGGATGTATACTCAAACTACTCCGGTGTCCTTCCTCTAAAATCATCTTTTTCAATTCCAAATCATCCGGAATACAAATTCTACTACGGAATCTCAAAACACCCTTATCATCCACTTTAAAGTCACCATTCACACCTTTATCTCCAACCGTCATCAAATCAACAAATTTCACATCCAGCCTCTATTTCTTGCTAACCGTCAACAAAAACTCATTAGTGACCCTTAAGATACCAAGCCTCACGCTGGCAGATGTCAACTCACACACCAAACTCAAATCTCTAAATGCTTCCAAAAGTTCCCACTCTCTAACCATCAAAGCAGACATATGCAAAGATTTCCGGCTTAATGCATCGGCTACCACATTAGCTTTACCCGGATGGTAATTCAAGCTAAAATCGTAGTCCTTCAAAAATTCCAACCATCTCCGTTGCCTCATATTCAGCTCTTTCTGATCAAACAAGTATTTAAAACTCTTATGATCACTAAAGACTTCGAATCTTGCACCGTAGAGATAATGCTTCCAAATTTTCAACACGAAAACCACTACCACTAATTCCAAATCATGAGTAGGGTAATTTTTCTCATGAACCCTCAATTGCCTCGAAGCAAAAGCCACCACCTTACCTTCCTGCATCAACACTCCATCTAAACCAATCAAAGACGCATCGCAATACACCACAAACGATTCACTAGGATTCGGCAAGATCAAAATCGGAGATGTAGTCAACCTTCTCTTCAGCTCACTAAAACTTTCCTCACACTGAATATCCCAAATGAACGCTTTACCTTTACAAGTCAGTTGGGTCAAAGGAAGTGCTAATCTTGGAAAAGCTTTGAATGAATCTTCGATAATATCCAGCTAAACCCAAAAAGCTTCTAATTTCAGTAACAGGTCTAGGAGCCCCCAATGTAGAACTGCATCTACTTTGGATGGATCCACAGCAATACCATTACCTGAAATCACATGCCCAAGAAAACTCACTTCTGACAACCAGAACTCACACTTGGACAACTTGGCATAAAGTCTATTCTCCTTAAAAATTTGCAATACAATACGCAAATGCTCCGCATGCTCCGCATGCTCCTCCCGAGACTTAGAATAAATCAAGATGTCATCGATAAACACAACAACAAATTGATCCAAATGCTCATGGAAAATGCAATTCATATACTCCATAAACACTCCCGGCGCATTAGAAACCCCGAACGGCATCACGGAATATTCGTAATGTCCGTATCGTGTCCTAAAAGCCGTCTTTTGAATATCTTCCTCTTTCACTCTAATCTGATGATAACCTGACCTCAAATCAATTTTACTAAAGACACACGCACCTACCAACTGGTCCATCAAATCATCAATTCTCGGAAGAGGATACTTGTTCTTAATCGTCACCTTATTCAGCTGGCGATAATCAATACACAATCGCATACTTCCATCTTTCTTTTCACCAATAAAACTGGAGCACCCCAAGACGATACACTCGGCCTCACAAACCTCTTCTCTAACAATTCATTCAACTGTTTCTTCAACTCAACCAACTCAAATGCCGACATACGATATGGTGCCATAGATACAGGTCTAGTACCAGGAACTAGATCTATGGAAAACTCCACCTCTCTCTCTAGCGGCACATATGAAGTATCCTCCGGAAACACCTCTGGAAAATCACACACGACTAGAAACACGTCAATTGCAACTTGACTATCCACGGTCAACGATGCAAACAACCCGAACAACTGAGCTTCATACGCCAAAAGTTTCTTCAACTCTTTGGTAGATAAGAAACTCGATTCCCCGTCTTCTTCAAGAGAAGGAAATCTTACCAACTTATGATAACAATCGATATGAACTCGATTGAACTGCAACCAATTCATCCCCAGAACCGCGTCTAAACCCTCCAACGGCAGACACACCAAATCCATATCAAAATCCTTACCATAAATGGTCAAAGGACAACTTAAACAAACCAAAGAAGTAGTTACCGACCCCATTGCTGGAGTATCGATAACAATCTCTCCACCCATCAACGACAACAAAAGATTCAAACGTTGCGCACACTCAAACGAAATAAACGAATGAGTCGCTCTGGTATCAATAATAGCAACTAAAGGCGTACTATTAATAAAACAAGTACCTCTGATCAGACGATCTGCACTAGTAGTCTGAGTTCCTGCCAATGCAAATACTTTCCCTCCAGCTTGAGCTTGCTTTGGTTTCGGACACTTCGCACTAACATGACCAGGTTCACCACAGTTGAAACACTTCACCATATTCCTCTTGCAATCAGTTGTGACATGTCCTATACCTCCACAATTGGAACACTTCCTAATATCCTTTCTACATTCAAACTGACGATGTCCTAAGTCACCACACCTAAAATAACTCAGGGGTTATACGTACCTCCCCCACTTGGCCTTTTATCAGAATTAGCCCTTTGCTTACCCTTGTCAGCTGGTGACACATAAGGACCACCACGAAACGGTTTCTTCCCTTTCCTTTCGTTCACACTCTTATAATGAGTAGAACGAGCTTTGCTATCCTCCTCATAAATTCTACAACAATCCACCAAATCCGAAAACCTCCTAATTCTTTGATAACCAATTGCCTGCTTGATCTCAGGACGCAACCCGTTCTCAAACTTCACACATTTGGAAAACTCCGCAGTTGCTTCAGCATAATGTGGATAAAACTGAACAAGCTCCCTAATCTATAACCCTCAATTAATTAAAGCGATACCAGATAATCAGAGTACAATTAAAACATTCATGGCATAGACGGGAGCGTCACATCAAAATGATGAAATATAATAACCTGCTCATAAAGATATGCAAACATCAGGTAGCAACATAAACAGAGGAACTCGGTTCCTAACACCCACAATTCAGATACAGAATAAAAGCAGCAAATCTACAACTGAAATCTCATATATATAAACATAAAAGTTTGTCTGTCTTATACAGAGTCATACATGTCAAATACAAAAAGATATATATACATAATGTCACATAACGATCTCCCCGACTACCCGGTGCTACATATCAGAGCCGACCGACAAAAGAATGAAGACAGAATCTTCACAAAAAGATCTCCAACATCCAATCTGCAATGCCTCATAGAGCATTCAAAACAGCAGAAGGGTGAGAAACACAATTATAATATAGTTGCATACAATTATGTAATAACACGAAATACGCACACAACAACATTCTCACCACAACATATACCATAATTCAAACACAAAACAACACGATTCTTATCTCATATATCCATCATAAAGGCATATCAATCATGCTCAATACATTTATCACCAACATGTGTATATATCAACTCATCAATTCCATTCACAAATCCCACACATAATCAATCCATTCATGACTTATGCAAATGTATAGAGACCGACACAACGACTCTATGCAATGCAATGCGGTACCGTTCCATCCATCATCTCATCATTAATTCTCTCAGGAATTATTGGAATCATCGCTTGTTACTTAGTGTAACTCCCCATCTGGAAAACGATGTTCCCCGTCGCTTTAGGTCCTCTTTGTATAAGGCACACGACATTTATGGATCGCTTTAGGTCCTCTTTGTATAAGGCACACGATCCGATCACTTTAGGTCCTCTTTGTATAAGGCACACGATCGTCCATAACGTCGCTTTAGGTCCTCTTTGTATAAGGCACATGACTGTTACAGTAGATCCCCTCGGGAATCGTTTCGTCACTCATACCCACTAGGGCACACGACATCACAAAAATGCATATCATGATGCTTTGCATACAAAGACTCATGACAATCAAATGTATACACATATACAACCATGTAAACCATTTCAATATCCATAATCATGCATATACAATCAAATATAACGCAATGCATTTATTTTCCATAAGGCCGCAAAACATCATCACATCATTTCATCACATACATTCACATCATATAACAGCACACACGCTATACGTTATAGATCAAAAGCATATCGCATAATAACACATTAAATACACACAGTTAAGACGGTAAAAGTCGACAAAATGGCACATTTCTAAATTCCTGACACAATTAAATCGATCAACCATCCCAAAACCATTTCTATAAGAAAGAACATCTCATTAGCTTTCCAACGCATCCGACCTCGCCTCTATCCGAGTTACGGATCAAAAGTTATGAAGGAAACAAAACAGAACAATCTGTCATGTTCGCTATGCGAAGCTCCTAGCGAGCATTCGCTTTCCTCATTCGCCGTGCGAAGCTCCAGCGAAACCTGGCAGAAGAAAAAGGGTACAAAGTTTGCTTTGCGAACTGCTGGCAAACATTCGCCTACCCATTCGCACTGCGAAGCCCTGGCGAGCCTTCGATTTCCTCTTCGCTGCTGTTCGCAATGCGAACCTGCGAATTCTGGGATTCGCAGCAGCGCTGTTACTCACCCCAAATCAACATTTTCCACACCAAAACACTTCCAAACCACTACATAACAATCAGAACATATTCCAATCATAACAACAAGTATTCTACTGCATTTACATCGCATTTCAACCGCGAAAACATCGATTCATATCGTTTTTCCTCATTCGACCTAGAATTGAAAAGCTAGGAAAAAACCAACAAACATTCCAACACACACATACATAATCACACACAAACATAGCATAACTGAGTTTCGCACCCTTACCCGATTAATCGTGCTTTGAAATGTCGGTTGAATCGATTTGTTACACTCTAGGTTTTTCCTCTTTTTCTTCTTCTCACTCTCCTTTTCTCTTCTCTTCTTTTCTTTCTATGTTTCTATTTTAATGAAAAACAATATCTAACCAAGCCAAAAAGACCAAAATACCCCTACACTCAATTTTCTCGCAAACGTTCCCAAAACGCAATAAAACATAATAACCAAGAATAAAATAATATAAAGACCAAAAATAATTAAATCGACTCGATTAAATAAATCTAGCAAAAACTGGGCGTTACACTCACTAGCTAATCAAAACGTGAATGCCACAACTATCCATCTTGGATACAAAGTGTTGAAATCTAAACTTAACATATTGAAAACAATGATAATGAAAGAAAAAGTAGGACAATATTTCAAGTTTGGTTTCTTAACGTAATATTTTCGCTAGTAATTCCTTGTTAAAAATGTTTAATAATAGTAAGAAAAGAATAAAAGTAACTTATTAATGTTAGTTGTAGTTGTATCTAGTAAAATGCTTAATATTGTTATTGTTTTTGAAATTTAATATTTACCGATACTATTGATATTGTTTATTTATTGTTGTTGTTGTTGAGATTTAACGTTTAAGGATTATATGTATTTTATTGTTATTGTTTTTGTTGTTGAGATTTAATATTTAAGAATTTTATTGATTTTATTTTTGTTGTTGTTATTGGTGTTGCTAATGGTGAGGAGGAAGATTTAAAATTTTTGCAGATTAAAGTGAAAAAAAAAGTAAAAACTAAGATTTTGTAAAAGGAACTTTACTCCTCGGTTATTGTTTAAAATCTAGGTAAAAAGTAGCGCAGTTTTGAAAATCTAAAAAATGCAATTGATGGAGTTCGAACCCATGACCAGTGCCACTTTTCTCATCGGTTATACAAAAACCGAGGGGATAAAATGACAGGTTTTCATGTCACCTTTAGTTACCTCGCTTGTGTAACCGAAGTTATATCTCGTTCGCGTCCATGATAAAATAGGGTTATTTGTAGTAGTGACCATTCAAATTACAACCGACTCAACCTTTATAAAAATCCATTTTTTCGGTTTTCACCACCAATTTAATCTGGTTCGGGAGTCAGTTCTGGCATCAAGTGGTTCCAGCCCTCTCCTGATCGCAGTTGCGGGGATCAAACCGTGGTTCTCCCTACCAAGTACAGCGCCAATCACCATTGGACCAACTAACGATTGGTTTATCAAAATCCATTTAAAAAGCCATAATGGTGGTTGTTAACTCAATTTCAAAATCAGATATGTATCCTATAAAAGAAGAAAAATTGTTGGTATAGAAATCGTTAGTTAGTTTAGTGGTGATTGACGCTGAATTTGGTAGGGAGAACCACAATTGCATCCCCTATAACTACGATTAAGAATAGGCTGAAACTACTTGATGTCATAATTGACCCCTATATCGAATTAGTCAGTTCAATAGATCAGATATTTGTAGCGGAAAAAAAAAACTAACAGACAAATAAAACTAAAATATCAAAATGCCACCACAAGAAGAAGAGGTCAAAGAACCTTTAGACCCACCATATGTATTACATTTAAGCCAACATTAAAGCAAAGATGAGCTTTTCAATCCACCTCAATTAAATGATAGAAGGTACTTTTTAGTGCCATTAATCACTCTTAATAAATAAAGGGTGCTGCTAACCAATGCCCAGGAGCACTGGATAAAAAATATTAAATAATCATTGATTCTACTAATATTAAATAGACTATCTCTCTCTATAATTAAATATTAAACAATAGTAATAAATTTATTCATAGACTCTCTCTCAGTCTTCTATTGTAGCCACTATCTAACGTACCGCCAATTACTACCCATCAAATGATACATTAAATATTCAATTGAATCAATTCTATATAATAACAACTGTGAAACAACTTGTTTTACTAGTTTTTCTATAAAAAAATTGAAACAAAATAAACTAAAAAAACTCAAAATAAATTAACAATAAAATATAGCATAAAAATAAAATAAAAATTTAAAAAAACTCGAATAAAAATTTATATTCAATTTAAATATTAAATGAAAAGATTAAAATATTTTGATAAAATCTAAACTATATAAAAATATATTCAAATAAAATATAATTGAATCTCCATATTTGTGTCATTAACTTCATGAGTATTTAATTATCACTTTTAATAACCACTTTCCTAAACAAATTGGTGGACCTATGACCCTTAACCAATGCCCCGGGGCAGTGGATAGCATTGTCCATAAATTAATAATTGAATTTTTTTTTTATAGTATTGAATATATGAGACCTGTTTGTTTTAGTTTTTTTTTTTATAATTATTATAGTGTAATATAATTTTGTGTATAAAAATTTTATAAATTTTTTTTCATGTTTCAAATGAAAAATTGCTTTTAATAGTTATTCTTGAAATGTTATTTTAGATATTTTATTATTTTATTGAAACTTTTTTTGAATATCAAATTTTCAAAAAATCACTTAATTTTAAATCTATTTTAAATAAATTTTCATAAAAATTATTTTTTAGATACAAATTTTTTTTAAAAAATTACGATTTCGATTATCTTTTAATATTCAATAATATATATATATATATTTATGTTATAGAATGTTAAAATTAATCTTTCAATTTAAAAAAATATATATAAAAATTCGTAATATTTTAAAAAACAATTTTATAAAACCTATTTTAAAAAATAAAATAAATATTTATTTTTTAAAAGCTGAAACAACAATACTTGAATTGATGATAGATATGCTGAGATGAGTAGCCTTACGTCCTTGTCGTCAGCGCAATTCACTTCTATCGAACCTAGTTGCCTCGAATTGCACCAAAGAGGTAATAATCACTCCAACCATTTTGAAGAAAAAGCAAAGTAAAAAAAGAAAATGTGGGTGCACCAATTTGGCAACCAATAAAAATCTGAAGCCAACTCTAACTGTAGCAATTACTAGGGGTGGCAGTGAAATCCATTAGCATAAAATCCATCTAATCCATCCAATAATTTATCCATCCAATCTATCCATCAAACAAAAAATAATTTAATGGATTTGATCCAATCCATCTACTAACTCATATGGATGGATTCAATCCATCCATCTCGTTTTATAAATCCATTGGATATTATATTAAAAACATAATTAAGAATATTAAAAAAAAAATTTGTGAAATTTAAAAAATAATTAAGAATTTTTTAATTAATTTTTTAGATGGATGGATATTCATCCACTAAAAATATGTTAATAGATGGATTGGATGGATTTTATTTTTTAATTGATGGATTGGATTGGATTTTTATTAAGAGAGTTTAGTGGATTGTTAATGAATTAATGGATTGTTTTGATCCATCCATTAACAATCCAATCCATATTCATCCAATCCATCAATTTTGCCACCCCTAACAAGTACATCATCATCTTAGAGTTAGTCTATACTATATCATGAGATATTGCTACATGCTAATAAAAATGAATATGCATTTAATAACTATACTAGCATAAATTCACACATTCAAGCATCAAAATAGCAGTTTACTCTTAAATTACATTCAAGTACCGCCGTTGAGAGAATCTCATTATGGGCACTTCAACGGAACACACCGTCTGACCACCATGTCACTATGTCAGGAAGACTTTCGACACAAGGAGCCGGTCCCTTACTCAAACCACGGCTCTGATACCATTGATGGGTCATCATGAGGGGAAAGCATTCACATTGTGTCAAACACTCACCTAAAGGTCAAAGACTCACCCAAAAAAGTGAGAGAGACACCACATATTCACCTAAAACCTTAAGGTGATAGGTGTATGGGTCCTCTTACTTATAAAGTGTTTAACCTCCACTTTTCTAAGCAATGTGAGACTTTAGAACTCACATTTGTTTCTCCACACAACTCACATTTGTTTTCCAACAGAGCGTTCATTGCTGGGTTTTGTTTATCGGGTTGTGTTGTGGTGAGAATCGGATAACAAGCTGTTAATTAACTTGCATCACAAAACATTGAAATTCACCACCGAGCTTTGATTTATCCAAAGGAAAGGGTAAAGATCGAAAGAAAACCCTTTTGCGCCATGTGAAGACACAGCTAAGAGATCGGGGGTTCGGGGGTTGGTTATACTAAGGGAAGGTATTAGCACCCTAAGTATCTGTAGTACTCTACAGGAGCCTCTTGTTAGTATTTGTGTTATGTTATATTTGCTTGCTAAGGAAATCTGCTAAGGTTAAAGGTAAAGAACTAAAATGCTAAAGGTAAGGACCTAGGGGGTATATACTAAGCTTGCTCGCCAAGACGTCACATCTTGTGCCTACGTATGCTGACTAAAGAATTAGAGCAACCGTAGTTCACCTAACTAAGGATGGATTTGAGGAACCATTGACTATGGCCAAAGTTCCAAGGGGGAATGAGTATGAGCTCATATAGAGTTTAAGAAACTCTCTAAGTCTAAGTTGTAAAGGTAAGTGAATACTCATGTTGATGAGAATCACATAGAGTTGAGGAGACCAAAGGGGAAGGAACATCATAATGATGATGCTCACATAGAGTTGAGGAACTCTGGGTGAAACCTAAGTCATGAGGTAAGTGTGGATCTAAGGAGTCCAAAGAGGGAAGTGAGCAACTATGAGGATAGTGCTCACAAGAGGGGAACCTAGTGAGGTTAAAGAGAAGAGGCTCTAAGAAGGCCAAGGGTGAATCCTTATGAGGATAAAGGATGGCTCTAAGGAAGCCAAGATGGTATATGAGCTATCTATGACTTAAAAGTCAGTAGAGAGTCTTTCCTTTGGAAGGAGGGGAATAATGAGGGTTTAGGAGGAGAGCTAAAGAGCTTGCCTCACTTGGGGAAGACTTAATAAAGTTGTATGATAACAAATATCATAAACAAGATGAAAACAAAAGCATGGTGATAACAAAAACACTTCATGGGGATAACATGTGAAAATGTTTTAACAAACCTAAATGGTATGGATCAACAAAAGAATGTGGCAACATTTTAAAGTTCAAGGTCCAAAGGTGACAAACTTAAGACATTTAACAATTAAAGGTGGTTCAAACATGACATTCAAGTTTCAAGATGTAAACATGTCACATATTTGATCAAACAAACTCATGTTACAAAGCAAATGATCTAAAGAGATATCATGGTATTTCAAAGAATAATTTCAAGTAAAATCACATTAAACATTAAGGAAATAAGGTGAAACACAAAACATACAATGTCATAACATCATACAAGGTTCAAAGTAACATGCATTAGGTCTAATTTCATGAATATGAACAAGGAAACATGGCAAGGAAATTAAGAGAAAATCAAAATGTTCTTTATGAAAACCCTAAAAAGTCTTTCTCTTTCAACATTAACAAATGTTTCAAAAATAGTTATTTTCACCAATTTCTTTTTACAATCACAAAATATACATGTTAAGGAACATTTTGCAAAAAGAATGGATCAAAAAAGGTGAAAATGAGCAAGTTATGAAGGTTTAAAATCAAGGTATAAACCATAAAAAACAAGAACAAGTGATAAAAAGAAATGGAAATGTCCCACATGGGACTTGAACCCACGCCATGAGGCTCAATGCACAAAACCCTTACCAACTGGGTTGCGCGCGCAGTGTGAATACTTGAGGCAAACATGAAATAATATAACAAGGAAAGCTTCTTAGGTTGGAAAAAATAAAAAGGAAAAGGTCTGGGGCGAGGGGGATTCAAACCCCAGACCCTTCGCTTGCTAATACCTATAAGCTCCTTCATGGACCAGCGGTGCTACGCTCTCATCCAAACATAACATGCTTCTAATTATTTTTATTTTAAAACCCACACGAAATGGCCACCTCAGCGCCACTTGGGACAAAATGGGGGCAACCACTTCTTCTTCCTCGTTCTCATTCTTTTCTCTCTTGAACCCTAAACATGCAACCATGGCCAAAACTTCTCACCCACGGATCTCCCTCATTTCTCCACCAAATAAAGTGAAACAAAAATCAAAGTTGGAGTAAAAACTCCCAGGATTCTAAATATGTTCTTAGTTTTCGTTAATAACCATTGTATGATTCAAAAATCAACACATAACAGTGCAACATCATAAGGTTTCAACAAGTTATATCATGCAATATTTCAACCAAACATGGCAACCTTTGATTCAGAAACACAAAGCAATCAACACACTACATTTTAACATTCAAATAGCAACAATATCATGCATGAATATGTGAGTTTAAAGTTCAGAATTCCTACCTCTTGGAGAAAGTCCAAGGCTTCTTCTATAGCACTTGCAGAGAAGAGAAACACCCTTTTGGAACTTTGTTGACCTATGGAGAAAAGAAGCAGATGCTTAGAAAACTTGGAGAGTGCTTCAAATATGGAACCCGATCCTACTTGTAAATGGAACCTCAGAAATGGTAGATGATGGTAGGGGTGTTACAGTTAGGGTTTATTTGTTTAAAGCTTCTCTATATGGTGTTTAGGGAAGATTTGTGGAGTTGGAGAGAAAGTGCACGAGTGAAATGGAAGTTTGAAGTGTTCTTGCAAATTTGGAAGAACTTGCGAATGAGAGGATGGAGTGAGCAATCAGCCCCTTTGTGGGGTGATTCTGGTGTGTTTTTTAGAGTAGAACAAAGCCCTATTTATAGGAAAGGCTGAGGGTTTGAGGTAAGGTCAGAAATGGAAACTTGCCTCATTTGTTCTTTTGAAAGTTTTCCCTCACAAGTGAGCTTCCTTTGCTGATTCAAGGGTCTTCAAAGCCCTAGCCCTAGGCACTGTTGTAATGTGGACTGATTGGATTGGTTCAGAGTCTAAGTTTCAAGGAGAAAAGAAGTTTTCATGCTGTTATGTAAAGTTTCTTTTTCATGGATGTCCACTTGCACATCTACTTGCCAACCTTGCTTAAACCATCATAGTTTAATGCTCCAACTTGCCAAAATCATGGCATAGGCTCCAATGATGCTAATCTGGTCTCTAAACATCAGAAGAGTGAGTAATTTGGTGATCAGAAAGAGTAATGCATCATTATGCATAAGTTGGCAACTTAGAAATCAAGAAATGAACCTCAAACTTCAATCAATTGAATCTCTCAGCTCACTCAATGGATTGAGGAGTTCTTGTAATTTTTGGAAAGCCCAAAATTTCCTCTAAAACTTTCATGTTCAACCCAAGTTCTGAATCACAAGGGATCTTAGTGAAAAGTGGGGTTGAAGTCAACTGGTTTTTAAGGCAAAAAGTAATGAAATTTCACTAAGTCCTTAAGTGTTTTGAACTTCCAAGCCTTGTAACTTAAAAAACAAGCCTTAACTTGAGAAGGGTCCTCTAATATGTTTTGAATTTCATGATGAGAGCTTCAATTTGAGCTATGAGTCACAAAATTTGGATGTGTGGTTTGAAAGTTATGACTTTTCCAATTTTGCACAAGAAGTGAATTCTTCTTTACTTAGGAAATTTTAAGAACAAAACCTTGCCCTTCTTGCAAGAAATCCTTCAAATGGTGATCTCATGCTTTGATTCAAGGATTGAGCATGTTAAGAATGAGTGTGACTTGAATACCTCATTTTGGGTCAACAACATTAAAATCAGAGGCTTGACTTTGTCAGTCAAAACCCTAATTTCTTCAGGAATTCCACTGGATGATCTTTAAGGATCTTGCTTCTTCAATCTCTTCCAAAGTTCAAAGATGACCTTTAAGGATGTTTAAGGACATGTGGAACCATGTCTCAAAGCTTGGAAACATGTCTTGATCAAAATCAAAGGCAATGGCTAACTTGTCTTGAAAAAACCCTAGTTTAAGGACAGATGAACCTGTAACTCTTTGTGCTAGTGATGAAAGCCAGATGATCTTGGTTTCTTGTTGAACAAGACCTCTTGAATGTAGATAAGTTCAATTGGTTGATGAACCAATCAAACCTTGACTGATCATGACAAACCTCTTTAGTGATTCTTCAGGTTAAAACCCTAATTCCACAACTTTGGTCTGATAGTCTCTTGTTGACTTGATTTGATCCAATGTCTTGAGATCCCAAACTGGTGAACACTTATGGTGATTGTATGGAACCAGAGAATGTCTTAGGAGACTTTGAATCATGTGAGAGCCTGGCTTAGGAGACTTTGCCCTCTCTCTGGTGTAAAACCTAGTTTTCAAACAAAAGAAACAAACTTGCAAGATGAAATGGTTAGTCAACAATGCATAGATGATTGATCCCTAAATGTAAGTGCAAGATGTTATGGCATCTAAGGGGTAAAATTTGGGGTATAACAGGTTGTTTAATAAGAAAAATAGTAAACAACCTCTGGTCTATTAATTTTATAAAAATGACTAACTTGCAGGATCGACCAAACTAAATCCTAGGACATGTGCTAAATGATTTAAAAAGGTATAAAGAGAATACTGGACATATCGACGATGTTTGTATCTGAAAACAAGAACAATTTGACAAAACTTTGAAAAGAAGAAAATACGAGGAAATAATTAAAGAGACATTAGGAAGTAACTTAATAAGGTAAATGAGACAAAGTAAACTTCAGAATAAAAATTAATTGGATTGCATTGAATAAGAAAAATGGTGTTACATAATACGTACATTTCTCCAGTATCTCGTTTCTCTCTACACACGGATACTTTGAGTAATTTGAGAAATTTGTACAACTTTTTAACACACCCATCCTAGAACGAAGACTTACTATTTATAATGGTGAAAAATAACTACCCACTAACGGCCTATTAATCAGGGCGAAACACATGGCATCGTGCATGTCTTCATTCTTCAGATGCTAAACACGTGTCCTTTCTCTCAAATGGATACGGACAAAATTCCCTCCATTATTTGAATTTGAATCTCCAAATTGAACGACGCTCATTGGCCTTCTGTAGAAGAAATTTTCCAAACTCTTAGAAATATTTATGAGTCTTTAAACCATATCTTCTCTGCACAAAGGTACTTTTCGACTAGACTTTTTAACAATAACATTTCTGTCGAAGTCTCTTGGAACTTCAAAAAATATCATCCCTTAGAATAAACTCTTAATCCAACATCAAGCGTCGAAATTGGGAGCTAACAAATTGCCCCTCAAAAATGTATTTTCGACATCATTGAAGAAAAAGGCATTTTTTGAGAATGTAATTCGACGCCTCATTTAGACCTTGTATGACTTTGATACCTATTACTGGTTCCAACTGTTCACTTTCCTTTCAGTAGACCTATGAGGTCATAGCCATTATTGCTAAATCTGACATGTCTTTTCAAATCAAGCAAAAATCTCAGTCATCATTACCTCTCCCTAGGGTCTAGGAGATCACGGGGAAGTATGCACTTATTACCACCGTTTCATCAAGAAACATGGGGGGAACACGTGTCCCACTATCAGTCCCAATATTTCATAATCTTTCAAAACCGTTTCCACTCCCCCACCTATAAATACCATTTCCAACAATCATTTTCACTTTTGCAATCTCTTCCTTTCAAATCTCCCAGCAACCTCTGCACTTCAAAACTCAACCTTCTTCATTTTTTAATCAAAAAATGGCTTCCTCCACCGCTCCACTAAAGACGCTGTCAAGGTCACCAAGGATGTTGGTAAACCTACAAGAGCTCCAAAAAAGATTTCTCAACTTGCCCCGTTTGACTCTATTGCTGGACCTACCATGGTGGGGAACCAACAATATCTACCCGAACCTCTGGATGAAGAAAAGAGGAAAATTTACATTTCCCAGGTACTCATTCCCTTAACTGTTTCTGATAAGCAATTGGCTTTGTTTGCCCTTTAGCTGGTTTGAATGTAGATCCTGCTAGGCTTAGGGGATATTTCCCCTCTTATCACAAATACAAACCTGATGTTTAAACCTTAGATATTTAAACCATTTTAGGGTCTTTAGAGCAAGCTCGGCCTTTAAGGGTCCCTCTGATTACTTAGGGTGGTTGAATAAATTAGAAAAAACGAAATCTGATGTTTGAAAGAAAATGGGTATTTATGACCTGATTATGCTGTCAAAAGTAGGACCTGATTACTGTTCGAATATGCTGATTTCGTCCTTGTACTTTTGGGATAATACCCACTACACCCTTCATCTCCCATGTGGCATGATGACACCTACCCTTTTCTACATAGCCGATATCACAAGGCTTAAACCCACTGGGAATACCAATGATTCTGACTTCACGGTTGAGGATAACATAGGTTTCAATACCTCTAAGGCGGCTTATTCGACCCACATAGCTCACTATCATGATAAAAGCAAAGAGGAAGTATCAGACGTCGAACATATAACTTTCCTAGCTCTGTGGTTGTCACGCTGTGTCTTCTGCTCGAAGTCACTGCAAGTTGCTAGAAAATTTCTGACCATGACGAACCAATTACACGCTGGCCATGATTTATGTATGAGTGAATTGATTTTAGCCAGCCTTTACGAGTCCATGAGCGAAAGGGTCACCCAGCTCAAAAGCATAGCTGAAAAAGGAAGTGTGTTACTTTCTGGTCCCTTCTGGCTACTTCAGCTATTGTGGAATGCTTCGTTCGAAGCTTGCCTCCCTCTCAAAAAATAAAATTAATGAAGACGCTAATGATGTGAAGAATCGAAGAGTAGAAGGCCTTCGTTTGGCGAAATTGACACCTGCTGATGATGGTCGACCTGTCCAACAGGCTTTCACCAACTCCATCATGATGTTTGCCAAACGATACGATTTTACACCCAGCATGTCTCCCTTTTCTGCAAGGAAGTGTGGTCCTGAATGGTTCACCAAGCCATTCCCAGCACCATCGAAAGCACAAGCAGCAGAATCCCTTGCAATTTGGGAAGCCTTCTTAAACCCTAGAGTCTTGACTCTCAGATTTAATCTCTCTAAAAGCCAAGTTTCCTTGATAACTTACCAACCAAATCTTGTCGCTTGACAGTTTGGATTGGTTCAAGTTTTACCTCGACCGATCTACGACAAGAAAAATGCTCTCCTTCTTTACAACGCCAACCAAGCGAAGCAATGGCTATCAAGCAGATCGCACGATATGCTGGTCGAACGCAGTTTCTTCTAGTAGCCTTCGAACCAAGCTTCCTTTGTACTCAACAATTTGATGACTGGTGGAAGACTTATTATGCTGAAGAATTTTTCGACGTGGCTGCATTTATGCACCATATTAACAAGGCTATCCTCTCTGTGCAGGAAAAAGTGAAGGTACTTCGATGCACATTAAAGAAATCCAAGTGTTCCAAAAATACTTTGAAACTATTTATCGACCAAATGACCTTGGTCGAACCGTCCGCGATGCAACTGTTACTCTGAAGGAAATTTTTTTAAAGAAAATGGAGAACTTAAAGATCCCCTTGTACATTCCTCCTGAGAAACGTTATGAAACGACTTTAAATATGTTTCCTCCCAAATTTCCTCGACTGCCATGTGCTGACTTTGGAGTGGCCCTTGCCCCTCCATTTCCAGACTGGTTTGTCTATGGGGATTCTATCAAAATCCTTCGCCAGCAATCAAAACAAAAAGCACAGTAGGTGGTTCCGACCAAACATACGCTAGACAGTTTCAAAGGGCATCTTCATATTGGGATCGAAGATGTTCACATCGAATATGAGATATATGAAGGTGTGGAATGGGAGGATTTCGACCCAACATTTCCTTGTCTATTTATTTTCCCGTATAATGACTGCTTTTTTGTTTGTTTAGCCACGAAGATTCCTCCCAAAAAGCCACCAACTAGAAAGCTTGCAGAGGTGAAGGAAGAAGAAGGAAGCAAGACAACAACAACCACAACAAAGGTATTTTCATATTATTTATTAAGTTTGTCACTTTATGTCGATTTATTTTCTAACATTTTCTTCTTCAGGGCGCTAGAAAGTAACCTCCAACCCCCCAGAAAAGGAAGGCCCAGGATGACACATTAGTGATAATTGAATCTGAAGATGAAGACTTATCTCCAACTGCTGAGCAACCTATGAAGAAGAAGAAAAGACAGCCAAAAATAAACGAAGCTATTGCTCAATCTCAGGCGAAAGGCGTGAAGGTTTTACTCAAGAAACCCACCAAGTTAACCATCTTGAGCCAACACATGAGGAGATGTCGAGTAAGGCTGCAGAGCAACCCGAAAGTGACAACTCAAGTCCCGGAGCAGAAGCTACTATGGTATAAAAATGATTCACACATATACCTCAATACCCTTGGTATTTCTCTTTAACTATTAACTTTGTTCATGCTTTTAGGAAGACGCAGAAGTTTCGACTCAACCAGCCGCCGAATCAACCAACCCAACAATCCTCAATAGTGACAGTGAACCAATCTATCACCCTACTTCAGCAAAGGATTCTGAGAAGAGCTCACTGAGCGAAATAAACCAAGTGGTCGAGAAACCACGTGAAACTTCTCCACCCAAAACCACCACTCAAACATCTCACACCAGAGAATCCGATCATGAAAATGATCAAGACGAAGACACACAGGCTGAAGCAACTGGGGCTGACATGGAGGTGGATAATCCTGAGGTGCAAATCAAAGATAAAGTTGATGATGGGTCCCCCAGAGTCGAACTTCAGATACCGTTCAAGATGATGTTATGGAGGAAGGAGGCAAATACTTCATGTTCCCTAACCAATCAATGCCTATTGAGGAGTTTATGGATGACGATGAAAACGTCGAAGGGGGTAATAACCAAAATGAAGAAGAGGAAGAAGACAATCAGGAAGAGATAATTGTTGAAACAACTCCTAACCCTAATCTATCAACTGCAAAGGATTCGAGCAAAACCTCCATGACACTTTCCGCAAAAGAGCTAGAGGCTCTAAAAAAGAACAATCGCTCTGAGTACTTAAAAGTTTTACTTGGTTCAAGGGGAAGTTCGTCTGACAAAACCCTCAGTTCACCCTCTGTATCTGGTGGTCAAAACACTGATGATCCTTCAAGCCAGATATTGTTAAAGATTAAAGAAAAGATTTTCAAGGCTGACTTGTTTCGACTAATCGAGTCTGCCCCCACTTCTCCAATTGCTTTGAAGAATCTCCTCAAAGAGGTTGATATTCTAACTGCTTCTCCAGAAATCGCCAATATCATCTTGGAGCTGACCTCAATGATTGATCGAATTGCTGCGGACCTTGCCAAAATCAAACAAATCTCGAAAGATATTGAAAATCAAATTGGTTTATTCGCGGCTGCTACAAAATCTACCAATAGATTGGAAAATTTGGAGCAAATCCAAGAACAGAACAAGACTCAAATCGAAGCCAATAACCAGAGTATCAAATCCTGGGAGGCACAGATTATAGAACTGCAAGCAAAGATCTCAAACGTCAAGAAGCAGAACGCTGAGCTTGAAAAGTTTGACAACTTCTAGGTGGCGAAAGAGCTTAACGTAGGTCTGGATTTTGCTGACAAAGCTCAGAAACTCAAAGCAACACTAGAGACCATGAGGTCGAACCAATCCCTCTGTGAGAGGCGGCTAGAGCTTTTAAAGGCGAAGTACTCCACCATGAAAGACAACCTGCCGTTCTAATTCCAAAAAGTTTTTTTATTTCTTTTCATGCTTCATTATTGTTCCTTGGATTCTGTAATGTTTATTCGCTCTTTAATGTAACAAACTTAGACATTTTGGCACCATGTTTTACTTTGCCATATTAGCTTTGATTATTTACATGTGTGATTATGTTCTGGCTATTTTTACCTCTCGAAGTCCAGGCTTGTACTTCTTTAAGTACTTCCAGTTTACCCTCAAGATTCTCTTATCTTGATCTAATTCTTCGATCTCATAAGCACCATTCAAAAAAACTTGTATGATTTGAAAAGGACCTTCCCACTTAGGAGACCACTTTCCCAAAGATCTATCCTTTCGATCCATAGGCAAAATCACTTTCCAAACCAATTCCTCAGGCAAAAAAGTCTTAAATTTGACTTTCTTATTATAAGACTGTTCTACTCTCTTCTTCTGCCTTTTCAACAATTCTAAAGCATTAAGCCTTTCCTCATCTAATTCCACCAATTCATCTAACATCATATTCCAATATGACTTAGATGGGATCTCATGGTGCCTCTGAATTCTCACCGACTGAAGATAGATTTTGACTGGTAATACTGCGTCATGGTCAAAGGTCAATCGAAAAGGCGTGGAATTAGTCGCCTCTTTAGGGGAGGTTCGACATGCCCAAAGAACTTGGTCCAATGTTTTGTTCCAGTTTCTAGGCTTCTTTCCCGCATGCTTCTTAATTAGGCTATTCACCACTTTATTTGCTGCTTCGACCTGACCATTTGCCTGAGCGTAATAAGGTGTAGAGGTTAAGAGTTTGAAACCTATTTCTTTAGCAAATTCTTGCATTTTCTGACTAGTAAATACCGATCCTTGATTTGTCGTGATGGTTTCTAGGATTCCAAACCTATAAATAATGTGTTTTTAATAAACTCGATCACGTCTTCTTAGTTAACATTTGGTAATGGTATAGCTTCGATCCATTTCGTAAAATAGTTAATGCCTACCAAAATGTATCTTTGGTTTTTAGATGACGCTGGTCGAATTTCACCCACCAAATCCAAAGCCCAACCTCTAAAGGGCCATGGTTTGACTATGGAGTGTAGTTCACTTGCAGGAACATGCTGTATACCTGCATGCACTTGGCACTTTTGGCATCCCTTAGCGAATTTGATGCAATCTTTAAACATAGTAGGCCAATACATGCCTTGTCGAAATAAAATCCATTTCATTTTGTGACCTACTTGATGAGCCCCACATGCCCCACTATGAACAGTCGAAAGCGCTAAGTATGCTTCTGACTCACTAAGGCATTTAAGCAATACTCCCTCAGGAGTCTTTTTAAATAACTCATTGCCCAAAAGGACATAACTTATAGCTTGATACCTAATTTTTTGATCAGCGGACGTTGTTAGATTCTGCAGATATTCGACTATTGGTTTTCTCCAGTCTTCGTCCGTTAAACTATCCACTGCTAATATTTTGAAGTTCTCTTCATCAGCGTATCCAAGCTTTGTTGTTTCTAAGTCTGATGGGGATAATCTGGCTGATACGACTCTGCCTCTGACTTTGATTGCCTCTTCTAATCTTTCCTTCGACACCTTATATCTGGAAGCGATCTGAGCCAGGTCATTTGCCACTTAATTTTCCAATCGAGGTATGTGTCAAATATTCACTACTTCGAACTTTTTCAGCAATCGATTGGCTGTTACAAAGTACGTGATGAGATTCTCCATAACACATTTGTACTCCCTTGTAATCTATTTGATGACTAACTCTGAGTCTCCCATTATTTCGACTCGAGTTGCCCCCAATTCCAACAAAATTTCAAGTTCGGCTATTAAGGCTTCATATTCAGCCTCATTATTCGAACAAATACCTTCGACTTTGTACTTGAATTTTGTTAGGATTTTATTAGGAAAAATGACCAGGACTCCTACACCTGTACCATCTTTATGACTAGAACCGTCAAAATATAATTTCCAAGGTTCAAGCTCAAGATAATTTGACACATCCTCGTTTATAGAGTGGTCGAAAATGAAGTCAGCCACCACTTGTCCCTTAACAGCCTTTAAAGGAATATATGTCAAGGAATATTCAATTAAAGCCAATGCCCATTTACCAATTCGACTATGCAAATTTGGCTTAGACAACATGTGTTTAATGATATCAAAATGAGATAAAACATAAACATCAACTGGTTTTATATAATGCTTTAACTTTGTACAAGAGAAATACAAGCATAAACATAATTTTTCAACTATACTATACCTAGTTTCTGCATTGTTCAAAACCATACTAAGGTAGTAAATGGCTCTTTCGATGCCATTTTCATCGTCTTGAGCCAACATGCTCAATAAGGTTTTATCCGACGCAGATATATACAGTCGCATGCTCATACTTCTACAATGTGGTGCTAGAATTGGAGGATGACTCAAATACTCTTTGATTTTGTCAAATGCTTCCTGTTGAGCTTGCCTCTATTCGAATCCCTCCTTGTTTAGTCAGAGTAGAGGTGAGAAGGCTTGAGTTTTCCCGATGAGGTTCGAGATAAATCTCCTTAAGAAGTTGATCTTTCCCAACAGCAATTGTAGTTCCTTCTTTGTTGATGGTGCTTTCGCCTCTATAATGGCCTTGGTCTTATTTTGATTTATTTCAATTCCCTTCTTATGGACCACAAAGCCTAAGAAATCTCCCTCCTGCACACAAAAAGCACATTTGATAGGATTCATTTTGAGACCATGCCTTCGCATCATTTCGAATGACTGTCGAAGATGGTCAATATGATTCTTCCCTAAAACAGACTTTACAACAATATCGATAATTTAAATTTGCATAAAAGTCTCTATGTAATCATGGAAGATTGTATTCATTGCTCTTTGATATGTTGCCCCAGCATTCTTTAGGCCAAAAGGCATAACTTCCCACTCGTAAGTGCCTAAGGCCCCAGGGCATCGAAACGCCGTTTTAGGGACATCATCTTCAGTAATGAATATTTGGTTATACCCAGAATACCCGTCGAGCATACTAAGGTATTCATGGCCAGCGGCAGAGTCGACTAGCATTTCCGCCACAGACATTGAGTATTCGTCCTTTGGGGTCGCAGCATTCAGATCTCTAAAGTCTATGCAAACCCTCAAAGTACCATTCTTTTTTATAATAGGCACAATGTTTTCAAGCCATTCGACATACCCGACCGTTTGAATAAATCTGTAACGAAGAAGCCTTTCGACTTCCTCCTTGATCTTCGAGAGAATTGCTGGTGCAAACCGCCTTGGATTTTGCTTGATCGGCTTCTTTCCAGATTTAATTGGCAGCTTTAGTTCGACCAACTCTCTGCTCAAACCAGGCATCTCTTCGTAATCCCATGTAAAGCAGTCTTTGAACTCCTTTAACAACTAGATCACTTCGACCTTGAGTTGTGGGCTAATATTTGCACTGATATATGTTGGTCTTTTCGTTGCCCCTCCACCAAGTCGGTTTCGTCCAAAGGATCTTGCGCTAGCATTTTGATATTGGCTGCTAACGGATCCTTCTCAAAACCTAAAGGCTCGTCATCATAAATTGCGTCGAGCATCTGGCCTTGCATTTCATCCTGAAACTTATCAGGTGGTTCTGGATCGAAGTCCTTCCCAGGACCTTCTTCATTTACTTCTTTGTTGTCTTCATTAGCCATATGTTTAACTTCAGCCTCCAAAGCCGCTTGTAGTTTATTTTTGGCTATGTAATTCGAAATCCTTTCGAGTGCCTCAAACTCAGGCATCACCGTCGAATTCACTTCCCTAACCTGTGGGGTTAACTCCAGATGTGCCTTCATAAGCGAAGTCATCTTCTCCTACAACTTCCCGATCCCATTGGAATCCATTCATTGGATGTAGGTACAGTGAACAATACGCGTTGTCATCTAGAGTGAATGTAAAATCGGCTGGGTTACACGGAGCAATGTTATCCAAATTAGTGTCAAAGTTTCGACTATCGACATGGTTAGACGAAGCCAAGAAATAGCTTTGGTCGGCCTCAATGTTCTCAACAATACCATCTGTCCGCTAGATGGTGATTCTTTGGTGCATCGAAGAAGGCACGGCTCCTACTCCGTGGATCCATTCTCGACCCAATAAAAGGTTGTATTTGGCCTTTGTCTCTACAACCATAAACATGGCTGACCTTGTAATTATCCCTACCGTCAGGTCTACTTGGATTACCCCCAACGTATTACCAACCTTCCATTCGTAATTTAATAACACCATGTTGTGAGGTTTGGTGTCAGTATCGAACTTTCCTATCCTCATCAACATGAAGTGCGGCATCAAGTTTACAGTAGCACCGCAATCCACCAGAATTTTGTTAACTGGTAAGTCTTCAATCTTCCCAGTGATGAAGAGAGGCTTCAGATGGCTCTTCATAGCTTCACTGAGCCTTTAGAATAATGCATTTTGCTCTTTGACACACTCATTATTCATTACATAATAATAAACAGGCCTATGTGTGGCCATTTCTACATCAATGTTATCTGCCGTATCTTCGACCTCATATACCCGGTCGAACTCCCTCGGTAGAACAGATACCACATTGACCAAAATGTCAAGAGACTGCTCTGACCCTGAATCAAAATTATCAGTGAGCAATTCATCTTCAGGAACCTTTCGTCAAGCTCTTCCTTGTCTGCTTGTTCTGGTATAGCGGCAGGTGCTTTTTCGACAGGCTTGGGATTTTTCCCGTCGACTGATACGTTGGTGTTGGATTCTGCTTTCACCTCAGCTTCTCTTTGGGCTTTACTTCGTCTTTGTTCACTCCTCCACTGGGACCTAGACATGGGGTTTTTCCCTTTGTAGTTTTCTGAAACGTAAGCTGGTTTCTTTAAGGCCATCAAAGCGCCTCTTTCTACATAAAGACTCTGCCACTTCTGGTGGCTCTTTTCCTTATTCTCATTTGGTTTTACCCACATGCCATTGGAGAGTTCTGCAAATGGTTTAAAGGTAGCGGGCCTTGCCCCTGGAACTCTAGTCTTCGGCTGATCTTGCTTCGAAGCAGACTTCTTATGGTCGAAACTCCGCTGGCCATGACGAGCTTTCTCCTCGCGCCTTTGTTTGGCCTTTCGAACTCCCTCGAGATTCTGCACTGCCTTCTTGTCAAATACATCGCTACACCTGGGATACAACATGACTTCTGAACTCTTCCTTTGACACTAGTGTATAAAGTCAATCAGATTTTCCTCCTCTTTTAGGAAGGACAACTTGTTGTATTCTTCCTGTCGGCGTTCATCATCAACCTCCATGGGTGTCTCTTGAGAAATCTCCACCATATTGATTTCCATTTTGACACCCTCAGTGATATCAAGCTTACATAATTCCATCTGAAGGCCGTCAGCAGCCTTGTCCATCTGAACAAAATCGTCAGCGATTTCTTTGGTTACCATCATCCACTAGGAATCCTCAGTGATTCCTTCGTCGGCGTCTTCAATGACCCCTATGTCAACACCATCAGTAATGTTGTTGGTGAAACTTTCGACTGCCCCGCTAGCAAAACTCTTTATAAATTCTTGGTCGAGATCTTCAGTAATCCTGACCATGACCACTCCATTGTTGAAATCATCAGCGATTTCGACCATGTTGACATCGTTGTTGAGGCCTTCAGCAACCTCGACCATATTAACCTTCGTTGGCTCTACATAGTGAGCATCAGCCACTGGTAAGAGGTCTGAATCGATCTTCATCTGGTTTTTGGACTTCTCACCAAACTTGAGCCTTCCTTCTTGGATTGCATTCTGAACAAGATCCCTGAAAATAAAACATTGAGAAGTCTTATGGCCCAAGAAATTATGGTATTTACAAAACCCTCTCTTTTTCCTTTTCTCTAAAGGATGCATTTTAGCACCAGGAGGCACTACCATTTGACTGTCCTTAACTAATAAATCAAAAATTTCGTCACATTTAGTAACGTCGAAAGTATAAGTTTTCTTGGGGAATTTATCATTCTTTTCTGGTTCGACAAGATTTTTCCCATTCGAAGGGGCCAACAGCTTGCAAGAATAAGGTGGGCCTTGTTTCAATTCAGCAAGATCGATCTCGCCTTCGTCGAAACTTACTGGCTCGTTATAATATTTTTCATCTTCGTCATTAACTTCGACGTAGGCCACCCTTTTATTCTTATTCTCCCTAGCCTTTTCTTACTTTAGGCATTCTAGCTGTCGAACTCTATCAGCCAACTGAGCCATATCTCTTAGATATTGAGTATTCAATTTCTTTCTAATGGAATAATCAAGGCCCCCAGCGGCCATTTCGACTAACTCATGTTCCGGCACTTGTGTAAAGTATCCAGCCTTGAGCAGTCTGAATCTGTTCAAGTAGTAATCTATCGGCTCAGTGAATTTTTTTTTTATACTAGCCAACTCCTTCAGACTAATCTTCGTTTGTCCCATATATAACTGCTCATGATTTTGCATGATTTATTTACTAGGTAACTGTGGAGTTACTTTTCACAAACACATGGTGTTGGTATAAGTCATAGTTGTATGTGCAAATTATACTTTCCAATTCATCAGTTTTTGAACATAGTACTTGTTAGAATTCAAACACAACCTATGGATAATTACGCTCAATCTTGATCTCAAGATTGTTATCAATCATGCGATGACAATGAAAAGAAAAAGTTGAGAAAGAAAGGAAATAACGTTGGAGAAGAAGAATATGAATATTCTGCATAGTTTCTCTCTGCTTGTAAACTAGAATTTCTTATTCACTTGCAACTACAAACTGTGAATTATGTTATTATTAGTGCATTACAAAATAAGGGTTTCTCCCTATTACTAGATTTAGGTTAGCTTGCACCCCAAGCCAAAGCCCAAAATAGTTAACACTACTAAAATAGGCCTAAGTCAAAATCATGTGTTGTCGTACCCTAATTTTTGACCCTAAGATCCCTCTTTCTTTTTTTGCATAGCATCTTTAGGTCATCAGTCTTATGTTCGTGTTTTTTTATCACTAACCAGTTTGTGCAGACGTATTTAGGGTGTAGACGGTACTTACTCTCATAGTCAAGTATTCCAGAATTTTGTTCTTCAGTCTTGGGGTTTTCTTGGATCGGTACCTTAAAGACGTCTTGGATGGACTTTCTCGCTTTATCTCTTAGAATCAAGACATCCCGTGCGGTTGCTTGGATACTAGCAAAGATCCGGAGAATAACTCAACACACTTGATAATTTCCAATGTACCAATTTCTTTTCCGAGATGATGAAAAGGCATATGAGATGTGTGAGCCTGAAGAAAAGAGGCTCCATGGTTTCTATGGTTGCATTCTTGAAGACGTGTTTTAAGACGGAAACATTATTGGTTGTGATTTCTCTATTGAGTTAGCATTTGTCTAGGAATAAGAGTATTTCAAATTAAAGCCTAAGCATTGAGTGATTTCATTTGAAACTACTGCTATAGGAAACTCGTGAGCAATTTCAAAAGTTGACTTCAATAAAGAGGTACGCCAAACAATAAGATCCTGAGTTACACCAAGTCAATATTTATGTGAAAGAGAAGACTATATGTGGAATTTATCATCAAACTCAAGATTACATAATGTTAACATGGTTTACAAGGTTCACATGATCCCAAGTCCAGTTCTTTAACTACACGCCAAAATTACAAAAAGCTCACATCGGATTGTTACATATTTTCACGAGAAAACTACATGAAATGAAGCCTAATTATATCAAGTAGTTGCGTCCAAAGGCCCTTGGCCTCTTTGACTTCATGCCACGACCAAGTTTTCCTCAAGCTCTTCATGCTATGATTTACTCACCCAAGTCTACTCCATTCATTCTCATAAGACTTAGACCACTCATATACTTCCAATTAGACTCCATTGCAAGAAAAACAGTAATATTACGTGCAAAAGGTACACTTTACACATAGTACACAATAGAGGAATAACTACACAAGAAAGCATAATCCATTAAGACGCATGTTTGCTCATTGAGTGAAGCATGGTGTTGTATATCAAGTTCGGGTGACCGCCCTAAAACCGCTGATTTAGACGATGTACTGAGGCAGCCTGCAACCTGCAGTATGGACAGTCAACCAAAAACATCAGAACTCGATACCGAGGCAGAGAAATAATGTGTACTTTATGCAATATAGTGTAATAGCGAGACGGGTTTAATTCGCACCTTGCTGGCCAGAAACAGGCTGCTACGGCGGAGAATGCAGGGTCAAGGCACTGCAAACACAGGACACAATAGAGGGAAATAAATTCAGACACAAGCATGAACCATGATATAAAAAAGGACTCATACAATCTACATTTCCTTATTCAAGGTCATTTTAAACTCGTGAGAAGCAATTTGTTATCGTATGTTGCAAAAAGATACCTCCCAACATTATCACGGGCTTACGAAAAGAAAAACCTATGAATTAAATCTTTCAATATCAGAAACCCGTCATCCCTGATGCTTTGAATCCTCCTTCATCACATTCCCATAGGCATGAATAAACCACCGGCTGTTAATATACCTATTGCACCTGTGAGGATATTTCAGAGTAATGATTCAGTGGCATTTCGGCCGACGGATTCGTTCGTAACATTTGGCAACCGAAACAAGGTACAAGTGACATGAATGACTTTTTTGGTTTCCATACCTGACTTTGTTCCGGAGAAACGACCTACAGCTGGTCAATGCCTGCTACATCCATGGATGAATGCAGATCCGCGTACTTTGGAACCATCAGTGCCCTCTTCTAACCACAACTCTATTGCTGAAACTGCTACTTCAGACCAGAAGAATGCTCCATGAGCTTTTATCATCAATGCCATGTACCTTGTTTATCATGTCAAAGATGACGATAAATTTTTGTTCCAAGACGTAAATTCAAACCTGCATTAAAAAAAACCATCATCAAACACAATAAAAAAACATCTTCAAAACAAGTTGATTTCTTTCCCTATATAATCCAAACACAATTCAGACACAGTTCAGAAACTTTCGAAAACAACAGAAGACGTGTTCCTAAAAGTTGTGATTAGCTTCCCAAAACAATATCCAAACATGCTCCAACTAAAATGGCAAGTTTCATCATGGTAGTTACACAAGATCAGACATGTCTGAATCGAAAAGGAAATAACATCATCAGCATAAATCATGTGTACAAGACAAAAATCACAATCATAACAACTATGTTTCTTTCCAAGACAGTCTTCAACTGCATTCAATCTGGGATTAATTTTAATACGCCTATATAAGAAGAGAAGGATACGATTGAAAGGGGGGCATAACAACCAAAACCAAAACATCAAATACACCCAGCCAATTTCGTGTCAGTAAATCATTCAAAAACCAAAAAGATCTTTCACAATCCAAAACCCTCAAATCGTCACAATTCACCAATCCTTACAAACATCACCAAGAACCAATTCAGAAAACTATACACATCAAATCCCAAACATACCAAACCAATCACCATCGACTCAATAAACCAAAGCACGACAATACGTAAATCAGGAGAAGGCTCGGGATTTCAAACTCTTCATCGCCCACAATATCAATTTCACCAGACGCTTCGAACCGAGAAAGAGGAAGCAGAGAACTTCACAACACGCGCACACCAAGGACAACAACACAAAGCACAAAAAGGGGAAGGATTCAGAAAGAGAAATTGAAAACTTATCTGTGAGAAAACTCCTGAAAATCCAGTCGCACCCTATCGCCTCGCTTCCATCTCCTCCATTTTTTTACCGTTTTTCTTCCTTTATCATTGTAATTTGTAATCAAACTCATAGTGAAATTGGGGTATTGGGATTGCCGGGGGTTAGGGTTTTTATTTGCTTGATAGTGATCGTGAGAGAACGGCGAGAGAGCGTTAGCTATGCCGACGGCTAGGGTTCAAACCCTAGTTTTATTTTCAGAGAGAGAAAGATAGCGAGAGAGACGAGAGAGAGTCTGAAGGAGAGGGCGTTTCTTTTCCTTTTCTTTTTGTTTTGTTTTACGAATAATCATGTACACACGCACCCACGCCACATCTCGTACACCCTTCGTTTTATCCGTTAGATCATGCCCTACTTGCATCATAAGGTTGAGATTTGAGGGTCCACGGTGGACCCTCTCTCCCTTGCAGCACCTAATCCCTCCGTTTTATATAATAAATCTGTTTTTATTAATTTAACCCCTTATTAAAATTTCATCTTTTTATTAAATAATAAGAACTTGTTTTTAACATAACCAATCCTAAAAAATAATAAGTGTGTAGAACTTTTTTAACCTTTGAAAAATATAACTTCTTTTTTTATATTTAAGATATCACCCTTTTATAACTAAAAATTAATTATAAACTTTTAGTAAAACCTTTTTAAAAAAAAATAATAATAATGAAAACTTTTATTAAAATACAAAAAATTAAAATCCTTTTTTGTTATGAGAAACTCTTAATAACTTTTTCTTTTTTATAACTCTAAGCTAAAAATAAGAACTTTTTAATAATATTAAAACCTTTTAATAAGTAAACCATTTTTTATTTATAAACTTTATAACTTTAAAACTAAAATAATAAAACTTTAAATAACTAAACTTTTTTATTATTAATAAGAAAATTCTAAATTTTAATTAAATTAATCTTTAATATAAATTCTGAAATCAAAATAATAAACCTTTTATTAGTTCAAAACTCTTTTTCCTAATAAGTCGTTCCCCGCGCTTGGTTGCAATTGTATGGATTAGGCTAGAACTTGATTGATATTATGCCTTGCTTTTGCTTTTGTGTGTTTATCATTGTATGTGGTGAATGTATGTTTTTCGTTCTAAACCTTTTCAAAACATTAAAAATCTCGATCCAACGTCGAGTCATTTTCCACCCTTGTAAGTCGATTGCTTTTAAAGCATCACAATCAACCTTTTGGTCACTAGACACAAGACTAGCACCACTTTGCTAGCACACACATTAATTAATCGATTGCACTAATATCTAAAGGAAAATCCCATGCATGATAATTAAATTATTGTACATGGTGCATATGTATTTCATACTTCTCTATAAGCTTTTACACCCTTTAAGATAAGTTATATTAGACAACTTTAGGATAGACTTCCTAAGTTAGTCCCCCTTAAAATCAAGCATCTTTAGCTCACCTAATTCTCCACACAAGAGAATTAGATGTGAATCATCTCAAAGAAGGGACATACAATCCCATACCCCACAAAATACAAACATTTCAAAAACTGTGGTGGTTTCTAGAGATGATGACTCATCTTTTCTCCTAAACCTTTAAACAACTTTAGAATCATTTAGAGAGGAACTGCATGTGCTCTGATTCCTTCCCGATAGGATATGTAGGTGCCGCTCCCGGGATTTTCATCCAAGTACAAACGTGAAAGTGGCACCGAAACAGAGTCGCCAACAATGTGTATTTATCCCAAGAGAGGGAAAAGAAACACTGTGTAAACCTGAGGGAAAGGAAAGAGCATGGTCTTGCGACCAAGAGAACTGGGTTCGGGAGTCGGTTACGCGCGAGGAAGGTATTAGCACCCCCATGCGTCCATCGTACCCGATGGGATCCACGCTTACTGCTTTAATCAAAGGGTGTAAGGAAAGGATACTGGAAAAGGATCTACTAGCTGGAAAACTGGAAAAGGAAAGGAGAGAGAAAGAGAAACAAATGTAGGGAAAATAAAAGAAGTGCTCGAATGTGCCTTACCCCACTGCCTACGTATCTCATCGGGAACATGAGAATCAGAGCGACGTAGTTCCCCTCACTAGGGATGGGTTGTTTGTGTTTTTTAGGGAACGACTAATGTTCTAGCTCAGGTGTTGCAGCTCGCTGTATGGAGACTTAGGCGTTACCGTCTTGCAAGAGAACGAGGAGAAGCACATTCGTACGTTGAGAATGAGTGAGATGAGAAAAGAATTCCCGAAGGAAAGACGTTATTGTTTGTTTTTGTCTTTTAAGAAAGAAGTGTTTTGATTATTTTATGTTTTGTAACACGTATTATATTTAAGTCCCTCATGTAGGATCGAATGCCTCGCATATCGACCCAAGACGGGACGTACGCTAAACATTCTAAGAAAGTGAGAGAAGACCCCTCACTATCTTATTCTCACATGAAAGGCTCAAATACAATATTTGTTATGCCTTTATTAAGTATTTTTTACTTTTTGTTTTGAGATGAGAAGAAGAGAAACTCAAAGGGTTAAGAAAGGTAAAATCTAATGAGGGAGACTAAGACTCAAACCCTAAAGTTATCATACATGGAGATCCTATGGTCGTGTGAGGTAAGAGGGGAAGATTCTACCTAATGTTATCATGCATGGATTGCTATCCTAATGTCTCTCCTACCTCCGACTTAATCAAAAATTAAGTGGAGAGAGGAATCCTACGGGATCATGCCATCAGACAAGTAAACACAGGGTGAATCAATCACAAAATGAACTAAAAACAAACGAAAGAATAAACAGTGTCAGTCAACAACAATGTCACATAATCAAAGTAAAAAGGGGGGAGCTTTAGCCAAGGGGTCATATCAACCGAGGCAAACAAGCTAGCTATGGGAAATAGGGGTACTCACCCAATGGTATTGAGAATCATGGAGAGCAGAGTAAGGGGGATGTGAATAAGATAACATAAGCATCAGCATCGGTCAATGCGAGCTATAGACAAGCGTGGGGGTTTGATTGCGAAACTCTTCTTCCACTTGACAGACTCGATAACAAGAGTAAGTTATATCCAAAGCTTCAATCATGTAATGAGAGCTAAGAACGACTCGACTAGAATAACGGGGGTCGATTGCGAACCCTACCTTCCGTCAATTGCCTTCTTGGAGGTCTTATAAGGGGATACGGGAGTGGGGTGCCTCTTTGGAGGTCTTAGGCACAAATGTAAACAAACACAATCAGAGCCTCCTTTGAGGACTTTCCAACATTGCCGGCCAAGTGGCACGGACTCCCAATCCTACTTCTCATGGCATCAAAAGAAAAAATGCAGAAAGAGAGTAAATCGGCTCAAGAAATTATACCCCACAGATAGTAATCTGTAAATAGCAACGCAAGCAGAACAAGAAACCCGGAGAGCGAGCTATCATCAGGCAAACAAAAGCGAGTCAGAAATCCGGTACAAGCATAAGCGTCAAAACATTGTCGGTGTGAAAATAAATCACAACCGACACGTGGTGTGTGTATCGGACACGGCCACATAGGAAACCTGCATGAAAACACAAGCCAGACAACCATGCATGCAATATATAATGCATCTCATAGCATGAGATAAAAGCCATCGCATCGGAAGCAAAGTAGTATCCCACAAATAATGTGGAATACCGAGTGAATAACCACCGTCGGATCTTAGCGGAAACCTTGCACAATCTCAAAAAACATGTTAGCAACCACAAGGAGATGCAACCGGAAGTTGCACCCATGCATCATAACTCTAAATCAAGCACAATGATAAGCATACGAGTAATGAGCATGCATCAGAACACAAAGTCTCAAAACGGGGCAGCACCGCCACAACATCATAAAATGCACACAAAGTCGAACCGGAAAAGAGAGAAACCAATCACAATAATAATGTATGAGCAAGTAAGCACAAGTGCACATCAAATACAAGTCAACATGCAAAGTTCGCACGAAACGGAGTTTAAAAACGTCAAATCGGAAAAAACGCGTCAAAAATCATCGACTCGGAATTGAATGAAAATCGCATGGTTGACCGCAAACGTGCCAACGGACTTAAAAACGAACTCGGTTTGAATTAATTCCGCTCGGAAGTGGGACTTTTAGGCCAATTTCGTCGGCTGGCAGTAGCGAAACGGTAAAAAAAATTGTCCAAAATCGACTAAAAAGTCCACCAACAGCTCCGAAATCATCAACAAAGTCAAGTTACATTATTCACATTCGCAAAAACACACTACGGTTAGTAAGTTATGACTAAAACACCCTTTTACAGGAAAGCGACATAATAACGCTCCTACACACTCGAACTTTTATTTTTCAAGCAAACATGCCCCAAGCTCAAGCCAATGATCATACACAATTAATGCACATCAATTACGCGACTTTCAAACATGTAGACCAAGAAAAATCATCCATTAAGCATGCGAATCAATAATTCTCAACACGTGAACCATTAACACACAACAATCGAACAATTCCACGGTTAATCCATTCTTGATGCAAATTGAATATCAACAATTGTGGAACCGGATTAGTTTCGACACGCGGAACACAACAATTCAAATGAAATCATCCAATTTCACATTTGCTCATAATCAACTTATTTCAAGAATCAATTAATCACAACAACTATTGTTCAAGAACATTCAACAAATCTCCACAATATCAATCTCAAATCCATGATCAAACAATTAATTCACTCAACAATTATCACAATTCTTGAATTCAAATGTTCACCTAAGCATTTTATCAAACACCTAAGCTACAACATTATCAAACTCACTTTAATTCAATCCAAACCTCAACAATTAACAAATAATGAAGTGAAAGATTCAAGAATTGTTACCGAAAAGTAGATCGGAGGAGCAATTGATGAAGAATCTGTGAAGAAGAGGGAGTTCGCCGGCGCGCGGTGGCTGGCCGGAGCTAGGGAGGTCGGCGCGGTGATCCGGCGGGAGTGGGGGAGGCGATCGTGGTTGATCGGCGGTGGTCGGAGCTCGATCGGAGACTTTGCGTTCTTGAGTGTTCTTGAAGATTGATGAAATTGTTGTTGTGTTCTTGAGAAAAAGTTGAGAGAACTTGATTTGATATTTGAGAGAGTGAGTGAGAATGTTTTTGGTGTTTGTGAGAATGAGTGAAGTTATGAGAGAAATTATGGGTCAAAAGAATATATAGTGGAGTCTAAAATGAAGGGCAAAAGGTAGAATTTTGACTTAAGTGAGAATAACACCGTCTTCGGCAAGAAATTTCGACTCTGAGCCTTCCACAACATCGTCCACCTCTGAATCACGGTTGCAACACAAAAATAACGGCCGACATACGATCAAAATCGAGTGTGATCGATACGTTTAAGCTGCAAGACGTCACTGAATAAGTTGTTTTTTCAGCTTATTTGGTTTCCGCTACTCAAAAACGTGACGAGGTCAACCTCTTAGGAGTATAATATCGACTCGACTTTGTCAGAAAAGTTGTATATCTATGAGTCAGTGACCTCGTGTTTAAATGTGAGCTCAAATGGACAAACGACGAGGGAGATATGAATTTTCTCGCGAAACAACTCTCAGCCATTTTTTCCGATTCAGCACGTCAGTTTTGCGAAATAAACCAAATCGACAATCTTCGGAGTACCGTTCGGACTCGAGCTTGTCTTGGAACTGGAAGATGATAAAATTTATGAACCAACGCTTTGAGAATGGACGCAATCCAATGAAAATTGACCGAGTTATGAATTTTACAAAATCTGACAGACAGTGCACTGCATCAAAGAACCCCACTGGTAATTCACATTTTCGGGGTCCTCGGACCTGACCCAAACTGAATTCACGGCACGAAGATAACATCTAAATGAAATTTTAGGCACCATAACAGCATCAATCCGACGAACGAGCTGAGAGTTATGAATTTTTTAGTGTCCGAAATACACCGGTTCAGCACTATTTTTCGTTGTTCTTCTGCTGTATCGACTCAGAGAATTCGTGTATTCGGAGATCTTCCTCAAAGAATTAGCTTTTGGCCCAAACATGAAAGTTGGAGAGAATAACAAGACAGAACTTTTGGCATAGGAATCGCTCAAAAATGATGATCCAATCAGAAGCTAAGCCCCTTTGAATACCACTGACGCAATTATCCAGCGAAACCAAAATTCCAGAAACAAATAATTCCCACCACTTTCCTTTATGAATTGACTTCCGAGCCGAACATAAAGGTTGTAGAGAATACCAAGAAGGTTATAACTGTTGAATATCCAGCCAAAATGAGTTCCAGGGCAAGAGTTATGAATTTTGCAAATTTGCACAACAAACTGATTTTCTGCTCAAACTGTTCTGAATCGGCTGAAAAATTCAACTTCCTCTGAGATTCTTGACATGAAAAATTATTTTTGATAAGAGCTTTGCTGACCTGGTAATTACGTAACCCGGAGAAATACTCTACGCATGTGTCGAGTGACGAAATAAACGTCTGTTGCAACCTGACGATGCTTGAACAGAGAACCTTGATCCCATAACCACAGAGCCAAATGATATGCATGTATGTGCCCGATGACCTAGCTAAAATGCAAATGAAGCATAAGCCACTTGGATTAGAAAAGTGAAGGCAAATTTTGGGGTGCTACAGCTGCCCCTATTCAATCAACTTGGACCTGAAGGGATGATAGCAACTACTTTCAGATATTTAAGGTAGAAGGTGATTGAATACAAAGAGAACCCAAAAATTTGCTAACTACGAGGAGAGAAAATATAAAACTGGAGCCCAGTCACATCTCGTCAAAGGAATTTGGCGGAAAGACAACATACCCCGAGAACCACATCGTCAAAGGGGTTTGACGGAAAGAAAAATGGAACCCCACCGAAAGGACACATCGTCAAAGTAATTTGACGGCAGGAAGACTCAACGGAAGGAACACGTTGTCATAGGGATGACAGGAAGAAGACTCGACCAAGGGAAACACATTGTCATGGGGATGACAGAAAGAAAACCTGACCATAGTCAACACATTGTCATAGGGATAACAGAAAGGAAACCTGAATGGAGAGAACACATTATCATAGGGATGACAGAAAGAAGATGAACCCCAAGAAACACCTCGTCAAAGGGTTGACGGGAAGAAAAGATAACCAACAGACCACATCGTCAAAGAATTGACGGAAAGACAGCCCGAACACCCGACCGAAGGGACACATTGTCATAGGGATGACAAAAAGAAGTTGAAACCCAAGAAACACTTCGTCAAAGGGTTGACGGGAAGAGAAAAGATACCTAACGGACCACATCGTCAAAGAATTAACGGAAAGACAGCCCGAACACCCGACCGAAGGGACACATCGTCATAGGGATGACAGAAAGAAGATGAAACCCAAGAATCACCTCGTCAAAGGGTTGGCGGGAAGAGAAAAGATACCTAACGGACCACATCGTCAAAGAATTGACGGAAAGACAGCCCGAACACCCGACCGAAGGGACACACCGTCATAGGGATGACAGAAAGAAAATGAACCCCAAGAAACGCCTCGTCAAAGGGTTGACGGGAAGAAAACTGACCAAAGAAAACACATCATCAAAAGGGTTTGATGGAAAGGGAACCTGACCGATATGTCGTCATCAAGGGGTTGATGGACAAAGATGATGGACAAAGACTGGTCGAGGGTAAGATCGACGTATGATCTACGACCCAAAAGAAAGATAAGTAGAGGGGCTGATTGTAATGTCTGCTGGGGATATGTCACCGTCTTGACTGAACATTGATTTGGGCTTTCACGCAAGGTACCAAATCTGGCTTATGCTTCGCATGTATATGTTTGAATTTTCTTTCTATGGCATAATGCTCCATATCAAATGGAAATGCTACGCATTTTGAGGATGCAATGATTGCTATATGCAAAATGCCGATGTATGCTCAGGCTACTGGGAAGAAGGATGTGCCAAGTATGATTGGACTTTGCTGGCCAGGACAGGTGAAACCTGATGGTGATTGTTTTTTTCAAAGGAGAAATCTTTCTGGGTGCCAATGGGGATGGATTTTGCAGGAAGCGCCAATAGGGATTGGGCTTCAGGTTTTTTGAAAGATGCCAGCAAAGTGGGTTGTTGAAGGTGTCGGGCAAGGTTGGGCTATGGATTTCTGTTTGGTTTTACAAGGCTTCATGCAATGCTATGCTGATGATTATGCGATGACAATGATTATGCAATGATGTTTATGATATGCAACAGGACCACTCCAGCAAAATAAATGCTGAAGAGACGAGGCTAACTCCACTGGGGATAACAAACTGAACCGTCTTCAGTGTCATAACTGCTCGAGACCCCGACTAAACCTCCATTCTGCAGGAAAGTATGAATAACAAACTTCTGCTGGAGGAAACATCCCAGGAATCTTGCTGAAGAAAAGTGCCAATGACAATCGACCTTTGACTTGCTGGGGAACGCTAACCACCACCCAAAAATATGTTTGGGAGACAATGATTGATGATATCAGCTCTGCTAGGGGACAAGATCAAACTTGGTCCTCTGTTCGGAATCTACCTTCTACCCTTGATCCGTTGGGGGGACGGAAACAACTTTACCGTAAAATAGGGAAGCATAAACCCAACACTCTGTACAGGAATATAAACTTTTGCTGAAGAGCAATAAACTTCGTCAAACTAGATAGGGGAGAACGAACCCCTGAATTCTTGCTAGGGAGAATGATTCACAATCTTCATAATGCTCTGCTGAGTGATAAAAACCTCAGCTGTCTCTGCCGAGGAGATAAACTCTACTGGGGATGTCACACGTTAACTACCACCATGAACCTGCAAGTATGATATGACCAAAAGAGGTGCCCCGATGCAGCATAACCTGTAAATGAACATGTCTTCAGGATGTCTCGTGAAGATCCGACATATATTTCCCCAGACTGTGATTTACCATTCACCGGAGAGAATAACTTTCTGGTCTTTGGGGTGACCTGTCCTAGCCTTGAAATGATTGGTGCCATTGTCTGGCTGATATGTGAAGGAGTACCTTTAACTGACTGACCTTCGAGAGATTTGTCGAATCTCGACCTGATTGCCCCAGATTGGCTGAATCTTAGAATGAATTGCCCATTTGAAATGACTTGCCCCGGCTCAACGAAATACTCAGGCACTTTGCACCGTAGATTAATCAATCTTTCCATTGTTGAAATTTTCCTGATGTCAAGTACTGACTCGCAAGTAAAACAATTCGTTTTGAAAAGATAATTTTGATGCAATGCATATGACAGTTTTGAAATCCAAGTTTGTTCACTGGAAAAATGTTATGACGTGTAGTGAACGAATCACTTATTAGAATGTCACATCGATACCAACATGAATGGTAAGAAAGTCCTTTTGGGAGTCAGAACTGACGCGATTTTAACCGAAGTATGCTTTCGAAACAACCCTGCTTCAATTAGGTCTTTTGAATGTTGTAACGTGGGCTGGTTCGCGATTTAAGAAAGAAAGGATATAAGGCTCAATGTTTTGTTTTAACCCACCCATTCTCCATGATGTTCTCCAGTCCTACGTTCAGCTAACTCGACACATGCGTTCACCTTTCAAAAGGTTAATGAATGGTATGAGGATAGAAGGAACCCACATGATTTTCGGAGTGACAATCATCCCTTTTGTCCTTGGTGTCTGTAGTCACACGACTTGTTCTTTGCTCGAGGATTTTTCTTTTATAATCCTTTTCGCTTTTCATTCTTTTGTTTTTAATATCCCTGATTTTTGCCTGGACTGATTCCTTTTGAATTTTCGATTTTGAAGTCCAACGGGATGCCCTAACTTTTGCCTAAGTCACTTGTTTTCAAGTTTCGACTTAGCGGGCTTTCTTTTTTTTCTTTTGATTGATTTTTTTTAACTAATCGTGTGACACAGGTTGGTCTTGACTTGTAAAGGGTTGTGACCGTCTCACTCTTCGGTTGGTGAGGGATAACCGTAGATGTAATTGATCCTCGAACAAAACACTCCTTTTAAAACTTGAACGCACAGTCAAATTAGCTGGCACCTACCCTCCCCCAGGTTAAGATTGAGGGTTTTTCATTTTCAAAAAGAAACTCCTACTACTAGGCTCAACGGGGTTTACAAGGGATTATCTTCCTTATATCTCCGGTGTTTGGGAAGTTGAAACAATGCCTGTACATCATCAGCAGGGTTTTGTCCCAAAAGCATACAATTGGAAGTTCTGCGCCTTTCAATTTCGTCATCCTCCCTAGGATCCTGCTTAAACAAGTGTTAGATACCGATAAAAAGTATGAGTGAACACGACATGATTTAATCAAAACATGCATATTCATTTCATTACCATTATCAATTAAAAACAGACAAGTTTTACAAATGAGTTTGCACTTTAACAGAAAAGAAACTACAAATGCAAAGAAATGACATGATCTGAGAGATTGCCAACTTTGAGGAACTGGGCTTTCCAAGTTTGATTTGCAAATGAGCTAGCCATCTTCAGAATTGCTCATCGAAGTCATTCTGATAATCATCTGCACTACCGCTCTCGATGACTTCTTCCATAACTTGGATTGATGAACCCACCTGAATGGACGAAGGAGGATTATTGATTCGAATACCCTGAGGCATGAACGAGAACATATTGGAGTCAAGGAGAGTCTGAATCTTGCTCCTAAGCACCTTACAATCTTCAGTTGAATGCCCTTGTGCCCCAACGTGGTAATCACAACGGGCGTTGACATCAAAACCTGGTGGGTACGGAAAAGGTACTGGCTTTAATTCCTTCAATACTATTAATTCACCTTCGATCAAATCTGGCAGTATTTGACTGTACGACATTAGCAACTGAGTGAAATGCCTCTCTGGTTTCCTTGGTCTTTGTTGGGCGTGTTGACGCGGATGACGGTGATATGATCGTTGATTCTGAGAAGGTCCCTGATTTGTAGAAGAATATCGTCCCTGATATGAAGACCCATAAGATTGTTGACTCTGAACAGTTGATATGTTTGAACACCGAGAACGAGGTAGTGAAGATTCCTGAATGGAACTATTTTCCTCCTCGAATTCTTCTTGAGAACTGACAACTAATTCACCTTCATTAGCTTGGAAGTTCGAGAGGCCTTGGAGCTTTCCACAATTGAGCAATCTCTCAATACGTTCTCCCACCATCACCAGGTCAGAAAATTTTGCTGCCCCATTGACAATCATCTTTTCCAGGTACGACCCTTGCAAGGTATCCATGAACAAATCAACCAATTCTCTATCCGAAAGTGGTGGTTGAACACAAGATGATAACTCTCTCCATCTCTGAGCATACTCTCTGAATGATTCGTTATCCGCTTGAGACAAGTCTTGCAAACGCATCCGGCTGGGAGCCATGTCAAGATTATAATTGTACTGCTTTACAAAGGCGTTAGCTAGGTCTGTCCATGATTTGATGCAACCACTTTCCAACTGCATATACCAATACAAAGATGCCCCACTCAGACTGTCTTGGAAATAGTGGATCATGAGCTTGTCATTGTCGACATGTGAGGTCATTCTTCTGCAGAACATCACCAAATGTAGCCTCGGACAACTATCTCCTTTGTATTGCTCAAACTTCGGCATCTTAAACTTTGGAGGAATTACAAGGCCAGGTACCAGACACATGCTTGAAGCATTCAAATCAAGAGTATCACGCCTCTCCAGGGCTGTAATATTTTCCTCCAACACACGGTATCTTTCATCATCAATAGATCGTGGATCCTTAGGCTTCATCTTTGGAACTACCCCTTGGACATCTGGCATAGAGAAGGCAAAACTCTGATAATCTGTGGCATCAAGAGAAGAAGAATGTCCATCTCGGAAGATGGTACACTCGTGTATAGCATGATTCTCAACCGGGATCTGCACAGGCTGAGCTTGAGCAACATTGTTCACCAGAGGTGGAATAACATTCTCATTTCTTTGAACATTGGCCTCTCCCCTTGTCATGGTGGCCATAGCTTCCATAAGTTGGTCCAACTAATTTTTCATCAATTCAACATCGGCCCTAGTCATAAACTGATTCTGCTCCCCAGAGTTCATGATCTTTCCAGAAGCTGATTCAAGTCCAATACGAAAGTCGGGAAATCAAACTGCAGTTCAGATAAAGGATGGATGAGCTCACTGGTCTGGCCTGGAGAAAGATATGCAAAATGATGCAAGATGCAAGATGCAATGCAATAATATGAATGCAATAAGACATGGGATCAAAGCTTCCATATAATCTGAATAACCATTGTGCTGTGCTGATGACTGAATAAGTTCATGAGTCTGTTCTGAAGAAAATACCGGAATACCAGAATATCGGATGATTAGAATACCAGAATACCAGGCTGATAAGTCCACACTGATAGGAAATCCAGAATACCGGGTATGTAGAAGGTTAGAGTTACCTGTATACCTGTAAACAACCCGCCCCTCTCACATGTGGGTACTAATATCCTCAGTATCCCGGGCTCTCAGGTCGAGATGATGATACGTTCACCATTTCTGGTTTGACATCATCATCAATCGAGGAGGCCTCAACTGATTCTCCAAAACGAAAGATCCTCAGCTTCTGGAACTGAGGTCGAGAAGCAATAGTACATTCATCCCTCAGGGTACAGTACTATCGCCAATCAAGGAGTGCCTCCACTGATTCTCTTTCAAAAGGGATATCCTACAGCGAGTTCCCAGCATTGGGTCCTCGGATCGAGAATGTGCAATGGGTTTGCCACGGAACGTGGTCTGCCACTGTCACATCTCGGGAGGAGTGCCGCAACTGAGTCCTTGGGGAAACGGTCACCAGAGTCGACAGCTCTCTAGATCAACACCCTAACATGTGCAAGACACACACGTCAGAATGCGTCCCAAGATAGCCTCGTCTGGTTGTGAATTTCGTGAATACCCAACGCACTCCAGACGGCACGTAGGTCCCACTACTCTCCACTCTAATTCTAAGTGTATACTCAAGCCTGTGTAATGGGCTTATCTCTCAAAAATCCCATCCTGCCAAACAGAAAACCAGTCCAGCACAACAGTAATAATATGATATGTAATGCTAAAATGCAGTAAATACAGTAAAGTAAATAAACAGAAAAATAAAGCACGACAGTAAACACCCAATGAAAGAAAGAAAAAAAACAAACAAGTGTTAGGATTGACTCGCTTAGGGATGGACCAGCAAGAGGTCAATCTGTCCCCGGCAGAGTCGCCAGCAGTCGCTCCCGGGATTTTCATCCAAGTATAAACGCGAAAGTGGCACCGAAACAGAGTCGCCAGCAATGTGTGTTTATCCCAAGAGAGGGAGAGGAAACACTGCGTAAACCTGAGGGAAAGGAAAGAGCATGGTCTTGCGACCAAGAGAACTGGGTTCGGGAGTCGATTACGCGCGAGGAAGGTATTAGCACCCCCACGCGTCCATCGTACCCGATGGGATCCACGCTTGCTGCTTCAATCAAAGGGTGTAAGGAAAGGATACTGGAAAAGGAACTACTAGCTGGAAAACTAGAAAAGGAAAGGAGAGAGAAAGAGAAACAAATGTAGGGAAAATAAAAGAAGTGCTCGAATGGGCCCTACCCCACTGCCTATGTATCTCATCGGGAACATGAGAATCAGAGCGACGTAGTTCCCCTCACTAGGGATGAATTGTTTGTATTTTTTAGGGAACGGCTAATGTTCTAGCTCAGGTGTTGCAGCTCGCTGTATGGAGACTTAGGCGTTACCGTCTTGCAAGAGAACGAGGAGAAGCACGTTCGTACGTTGAGAATGAGTGAGATGAGAAAAGAATTCCCGAAGGAAAGACGTTATTGTTTTTTTTTGTCTTTTAAGAAAGAAGTGTTTTGATTATTTTATGTTTTGTAACACGTATTGTATTTAAGTCCCTCATGTAGGATCGAATGCCTTGCATATCGACCCAAGACGGGACATACGCTAAACATTCTAAGAAAGTGAGAAAAGACCCCTCACTATCTTATTCTCACATGAAAGGCTCAAATACAATATTTGTTATGCCTTTATTAAGTATTTTTTACTTTTTGTTTTGAGATGAGAAGAAGAGAAACTCAAAGGGTTAAGAAAGGTAAAATCCAATGAGGGAGACTAAGACTCAAACCCTAAAGTTATCATACATGGAGATCCTATGGTCGTGTGAGGTAAGAGGGGAAGATTCTACCTAATGTTATCATGCATGGATTGCTATCCTAATGTCTCTCCTACCTCCGACTTAATCAAAAATTAAGTGGAGAGAGGAATCCTACGGGATCATGCCATCAGACAAGTAAACACAGGGTGAATCAATCACAAAACGAACTAAAAACACACGAAAGAATAAACAGTGTCAGTCAACAACAATGTCACACAATCAAAGTAAAAAGGGGGGAGCTTTAGCCAAGGGGTCATATTAAATGAGGCAAACAAGCTAGCTATGGGAAATAGGGGTACTCACCCAATGGTATCGAGAACCATGGAGAGCAGAGTAAGGGGGATGTGAATAAGATAACATAAGCATCAGCATCGGTCAATGCGAGCTATAGACAAGGCGTGGGGGTTTGATTGCGAAACCCTTCTTCCACTTGACGGACTCGATAACAAGAGTAAGTTATATTCAAAGCTTCAATCATGTAATGAGAGCTAAGAACGACTCGACTAGAATAACGGGGGTCGATTGCGAACCCTACCTTCCGTCAATTGCCTTCTTGGAGGTCTTACAAGGGGATACGGGTGTGGGGTGCCTCTTTTGAGGTCTTAGGCACAAATGTAAACAAACATAATCAGAGCCTCCTTTGAGGACTTTCCAGCATTGCTGGCCAAGTGGCACAGACTCCCAATCCTACTTCTCATGGCATCAAAAGAAAAAATGCGGAAAGAGAGTAAATCGGCTCAAGAAATTATACCCCACAGATAGCAATCCGTAAATAGCAACGCAAGCAGAACAAGAAACCCGGAGAGCGAGCTATCATCAGGCAAACAAAAGCGAGTCAGAACTCCGATACAAGCATAAGCGTCAAAACATTATCGGTGTGAAAATAAATCACAACCGACACGTGGTGTGTGTATCGGATACGGCAAGATAGGAAACTTGCATGAAAACACAAGTCAGACAACCACGCATGCAATATATAATGCATCTCATAGCATGAGATAAAAGCCATCGCATTGGAAGCAAAGTAGTATCCCACAAATAAAGTGGAATACCGAGTGAAATAACCACCGCCGGATCTTAGAGGAAACCTTGCACAATCTCAACAAACATGTTAGCAACCACAAGGAGATGCAACCGGAAGTTGCACCCATGCATCATAACTCTAAATCAAGCACAATGATAAGCATACGAGTAATGAGCATGCATCGGAACACAAAGTCTCAAAACGGGGGGCAGCATCGCCACAACATCATAAAATGCACACAAAGTCGATCCGGAAAAGAGAGAAACAAATCACAATAATAATGTATGAGCAAGTAAGCACAAGTGCACATCAAATACAAGTCAACATGCAAAGTTCGCACGAAACGGAGCTTAAAAACGTCAAATCGGAAAAAATGCGTCAAAAATCATCGACTCGGAATTGAACGAAAATCGCATGGTTGGCCGCAAACGTGCCAACGGACTTAAAAACAAACTCGGTTTGAATTAATTCCGCTTGAAAGTGGGACTTTTAGGCCAATTTCGTCGGCTGGCGGTAGCGAAACGGTAAAACAAAATTGTCCGAAATCGACTAAAAAGTCCACCAACAGCTCCGAAATCATCAACAAAGTCAAGTTACATTATTCACATTCGCAAAAACACGCTACGGTTAGTAAGTTATGACCAAAACACCTTTTTACGGGAAAGCGACACAATAACGCTCCTACACAACCGAACTTTTATTTTTCAAGCAAACATGCCCTAAGCTCAAGCCAATGATCATACACAATTAATGCACATCGATTACGCGACTTTCAAACATGTAGACCAAGCAAAATCATCCATTAAGCATGCGAATCAATAATTCTCGACACGTGAACCATTAACACACAACAATCGAACAATTCCATGGTTAATCCATTCTTGATGCAAATTGAATATCAACAATTGTGAAACCGGATTAGTTTCGACACACGGAACACAACAATTCAAATGAAATCATCCAATTTCACGTTTGCTCATAATCAACTTATTTCAAGAATCAATTAATCACAACAACTATTGTTCAAGAACATTCAACAAATCTCCACAATATCAATCTCAAATCCATGATCAAACAATTAATTCACTCAACAATTATCACAATTCTTGAATTCAAATGTTCACCTAAGCATTTTATCAAACACCTAAGCTACAACATTATCAAACTCACTTTAATTCAATCCAAACCTCAACAATTAACAAATAATGAAGTGAAAGATTCAAGAATTGTTACTGGAAAGTAGATCGGAGGAGCAATTGATGAAGAATCCGTGAAGAGGAGGGAGTTCGCCGGCGCGCGGTGGCTGGCCGGGGCTAGGGAGGTCGGTGCGGTGATCCGACGGGAGTGGGGGAGGCGATCGCGGTTGATCGGCGGTGGTCGGAGCTCGATCGGAGACTTTGCGTTCTTGAGTGTACTTGAAGATTGATGAAATTGTTGTTGTGTTCTTGAGAAAAAGTTGAGAGAATTTGATTTGATATTTGAGAGAGTGAGTGAGAATGTTTTTGGTGTTTGTGAAAATGAGTGAAGTTATGAGAGAAATTATGGGTCAAAAGAATATATAGTGGAGTCTAAAATGAAGGGTAAAAGGTAGAATTTTGGTTTAAGTGAAAATAACACCGTCTTCGGCAAGAAATTTCGACTCTGAGCCTTCCACAACATCGTCCGCCTCTGAATCAAGGTTGCAACGCAAAAAGAATGGACGTCATACGATCAAAATCGAGTGCGATCGATACGTTTACGCTGCAAGACGTCACTGAATAAGTTGGTTTTTCAGCTTATTTGGTGTCCGCTACTCGAAAATGTGACGAGTTTAACCTCTTCGGAGCATAATATCGACTCGACTTTGTCAGTAAAGTTGTAGATCTATAAGTCAGTGACCTCGTGTTAAAATGTGAGCTCAAACGGACAAACGACGAGGGAGATATGAATTTTCTCGCGAAACAACTCTTAGCCATTTTTTCCGATTAAGCACGTCAGTTTGCGAAATAAACCAAACTGACAATCTTCGGAGTACCGTTCGGACTCGGGCTTGTCTTGGAACTTGAATATGATAAAATTTGTGAACCAACTCTTTGAGAACAGACACAATCCGATGAAAATTGATCGATTTATGAATTTTACAAAATCTGACAGACAGTACACTGCATCAGAGAACCCCACTGGTAATTCACATTTTCGGGGTCCTTCCGCTCGGACCTGACCCAAACTGAATTCTCGGCACGAAGATAACATCTAAAAGGAATTTTAGGCACCGGAACAGCATCAATTTGATGAACGAGCTGAGATGTATGAATTTTTTAGTGTCTGAAATACACCAGTTCAGCACTATTTTTCGTTGTTCTTCTGCTGTATCGACTCAGAGAATTCGCGTATTCAGAGATCTTCCTCAAAGAATTAGCTTTTGGCCAAAACACGAAAGTTGTAGAGGATATCAAGACGAAACTTTTGGCATAGGAATCGCTCAAAAATGATGATCCAATCAGAAGCTAAGCCCTTTTGAATACCACTGACGCAATTATCCAGCGAAACCGAAATTCCAGAAACAAATAATTCCCACCACTTTCCTTGATGAATTGACTTCCGAGCCGAACATAAAGGTTGTAGAGAATACCAAGACGGTTCTAACTGTTGAATATCCATCCAAAACGAGTTTCAGGGCAAGAGTTATGAATTTTGTAAATTTGCACAACAAACTGATTTTCCGCTCAAACTGTTCTGGATCGGCTGAAAACTTCAACTTCCTCTGAGATTCTTGACATGAAAAATTATGTTTGATAAGAGCTTTCTGACCTGGTAATTACGTAACCCGGAGAAATACTCTGCGCATGTGTCGAGTGACGAAATAAATGTCTGTTGCAACCTGACGATGCTTGAACAGAGAACCTTGATCTCATAACCAAATAGCCAAATGATATGCATGTATGTGCCCGATGACCTAGCTAAAATGAAAATGAAGCATAAGCCACTTGGGTTAGAAAAGTGAAGGCAAATTTTGGGATGCTACAGTAGGCACAAGATGCGATATCTTGTCGAGCACACTTAGGAATATAATTCTAGGTCACCTACCCTTAAACCCTTAGCAAAACAAAAAAACAAATAACATAATAAAACAAGAGGTTCCTATAGAGTACTACAGATATCTAGGATGCTAACACCTTCCCTAGGTATAACCAACCCCCGAACTTTAGAATCTTAGTTTGCATTTGTATTGCATTGTGGGTAATTCAATCTTTCTCCCTTCCCTTGGATAAATCAAAGACGGTGGTGAAATAAAAGAAATGTGATTCAAGTTAATATAATAGCTTGGTATCCAATTCTCACCGCGACATGTGTGAAGCAACCTAAGGGGTAAACATGAAGCTAAAGATGGGAAAAAATACAATAAGATATAATGCATATGCATATGACAATAAGTCAACCAATAATCTCTTCCCTTGGATTTGGTCAAAAGTGTAAGCAACATATGAAATCCACAGACACATGGAAAAATATCATGTAATCATCAAGCATCAATGAATGATCAGTAATGAACCAAAGCATTAAGAAGAAACATCATCATAATTCAGATTCATCAAGGAAAAGCATCAAGAATTAATCAAGGAAAATCATCAAGAATTAATCAAGGAAAAGCATCAAGACTAAAATAGAATCAAGAGAAGAGGAAATTATTAATCAAGTTAAATATAAATATTTAATAAGATTAATCAATTATTTAATTAATCAACATTAATTAAAAATATTTAAAGTAATTAACAATTATAACATATTTTTGACATTTTTCAATATTATACAAATTAAAAATGGAAATTATTAAAACAAATAATTAGAAATATATATGGGTTTTTTTAATAATAAACAAAAACATAAAGAACAATTCTTTAAAAACAAAATAAACTTTTTTAAGAAAACAAGAGGTGAATGTTGAACTGTTGGTGTGTGAGTAGAAATTAGATCCATTGGCTCAAAATCCCAAGTCCATTCATGAGGCAGGTGCATGAGTTCACATGGAGTGTGTAAAATAGAAATTTAATGGTTTTGAGCCAACATGTCAGTGCCAAACTTAAATGACAAAAAAAAGAGAAAAGGTTGGACCTCTCAAAATGGAACACACAGTTTCCAAGCCAACTCAAAGTTTTAAGGAGCAAAAGAATACAACATGTTCATGCACGAAAAACTCCATTTTCCTACTTCATCCAAAACGATTAATCAAGTAACGAATATTACTCGTCACTCTCGCAAGATCCGTAACCCTCTTCTTCAAATCCGACATCACATTCCCATCAAGACAAGTATGACCATCAGTAAGAGCAGCACTCACTAATATGATTTACATCATTTCATATTATTACATCACTCAAACACAATAAAATCAGCATAGAAACAATGAAACCGAATCGAAATCTAATACATATTCGAAACAATGCACACATAGCAAATAACACAATGCAAAGGCAAACACAATTCAAATCGTTACGGAAATGTCATCGATGTGGCAACTTTTATGCTTGCGTTACAGATGATTTTGTGGATGTTTGACAGAGGGTGTTGTGTAACACCCTAAGCCCCCACGACAATTTATAATTAAATATCAGAGTAAATTAAAATATACAATCAGATAAGATGTTATGCATACGATATGTAACACTTAAGATATTATCAATAAAAATATACTTAATTAATCTCCTCATAAAGCAGCGGAAATTCAACTGAAAACATAACATGTTTACTACCACATCATCACCATCAAGAAAATAAACGATGAAAATTAATAAAATAAACAACGACAATCGTTCCTATAACACCCCAAATCCCATCGCGAATAAATAATACATAAATAAAATTAGAGTAACTAAAAATTTATTTTTCCGACAGGAACAAGGATGTCACATTTAAATAAACAAAACATCATCCCTGCTCATAAATTTTTAATACATAGCACAAAATATAATACCCTCAAAGGGGAAACTTTTTCCAACAAAACGAAAGGTCAATTATGGAATAAAGCGGAAAGATCCATAACCGACTTGTTTTTACAAAATAAATCATTTTAGAATATCAAACTATATATATAAAAGTACTACCAAATACATTCAACAATGTATACATATATAAATATAATCGTTCCCCGACTCCCGTGCTACGTATCAGAGCAGACACCAAGACCGACAACAGAATGGAGGGCTAATCTCCACAAAAAGACCTCCAGCAACTCTAATCTGCAATGCCTCATAGAGCATTATAAAACAGCAGAAGGGTGAGAAATAACAACTAAAATCAAGATTGCATAATAATATGCAAACACACATAAAAATCACATACACAGTTATTCTCACCTCACGCATCACATACCAATACATATAGCAAGCCACAGATGCATAACATATTTCTAACAATCCAACCACATCACATAGCATGCCCACACATAACACATATTATCCACAACCAATGCATTTATCACATATGCATATCAATTCACCAATTCAATTATACATCTCAACACATATTCAATCAATTCACCATTTCCAACACATAATGAATCAAATCATGATTTATGCAAATGCACAGAGACCGACACAACGACTCTATGCAAATTCCATGCGGTACCGACTTCCATTGTCACGTCACTAGTTCACTCAGGAACTCTGCTGGAACCATCGCTCGTTACATCACTGTAACTCCCCGTCGGGCCTACGATGTTCACCCGTCGCTTACAGTCCTCTTATTTTTAAGGCTATTCATACCTCTTATTTTTAAGGCTCACGATGTTTATGGATTGTTTTCAGTCCTCTTTGTATAAGGCTCACAATCCGATCGCTTGCAGTCCTCTTTGCATAAGGCTCACGATCATCTATAACCACCGTTTTCAGTCCTCTTTGCATAAGGCTCACGATGTTATAGCAGATTCTCTCAGGAATCAAACCGTCGCTCACACCCCACATGGGCACACGACGTTCATGGATTGTTTTCAGTCCTCTTGGTATAAGGCTCACAATCCGATCGTTTTCAGTCCTCTTTGTATAAGGCTCACGATCCCACAAGATGCATATCATGATGCTTGATACACAAGAACTCATGACAATCAAATGCATCTTCACACATATATGCAACCATAATCATGAATATATTTCAACTCATCAATTCCATACATTCACAGTTCACCATATGAATTAATCAACATCATCACACTCATGCATTGCAAATCAATTCAAACAATGCATTTCAAACCATAAAAGCCACCACACAACATACATTGAATTTCACATAAACAATGCATTTCATCACAAACCACAAACCACAACAATCATACAATCACAATTACTTCCACAAGGGATTCACACCACAAAGGCTACCCACAATACATCATAACAACATACATTGATATTCAATCAAACAATGTATTTTACCACACAACAACATCATTAATCACGCATCGAAGTCTAATCCAAAACAATGCACATATTTTCCATAAGGCCACAAACCACCATCACAACATTCCATCATGTATATTCACATCATATAAACCACATAAAAGCTCCACGTTACATATCCACAAACATATTGCATAATAACGCATCAATCGTCCACAATTACGACGATAAAAACCCGACAACCCGACTATTTTTCAAAAACACGAATTAATTAAATCATATTTTACCCTCCAAACCATTTTTAAAAGAAAGAACTTTTCGTTAGCTTTCTAACGCTTCGAACGGGGGTCAAAACGGATTTACGGTTCAAAAGTTATGAAGAAAACAAAATCGGACATTTTTGGAAAATTCTGCAATCAGAGGTCGACGCATAGAATCATGGGTCGATGCATAAACCTGCAATTTTCGCCCGGGTCAACGCATGAAAGTCATGAGCCGACGCACAGTTGCAGGTTTTTGCTGAAAAATCAGTTTTCGATCGTTAAATGACTTCCGGAACTCCGATTTCGATTCCGTAAAAAGCTGCGATCTCAGAATTCGAAATACTACAATATTTTCACCATTAAAAAGTCATCCAACCCATTTTCCATTTTTGAAATATTTTAAAACATAGTTTTATCCGTTTATCCCAACTCCAAACTCGCTCAAAACCACTCGAAAACATACACTTAACCATCCCCGATTAATTTCTATCCTTACCCGATTAAATATCAACCTGTACCAATGTTACCAGACATATTCAAACACTTTTACTCAATCACAACATATTTTGCACAAAAACATCAACATATATCAAAAACTCAAAAGTTACCAATTCAACTCGATTCAATCAAACGATTACACTAAATCAAGACCCAACATCACACGACTCTACTCAGCGATTTATTCCGATTTTCGTCCGTGAAAACATCGATTTCTAATCAGTTCTACCATTTTCAACCTAAATGAAAAACTAGAGAAAACAACCAAAACAATCCAAGAAAACATACACATATACATATACAAGCAAGATATAATTGGAATTTCTCACCCTTACCCGATTATTCGAAGATCAAGCTTTGTTTTGATGATTTTCTCTTCTTCCCCTTCTTCTCTCTTTCCCCACGTTTTCCTTCTCCTCTTTCTCTCTGTTTTTCATCTTCCTTTCTAACTTTTTCTTTTCTCTTTCCTTCTAACCAATATATATATATATATATAATACTTATTATATAATATAAATCCAATAGGGTTAAATATCTCCAATTGATATTTTGTCTTCTAATGCCAATTGATCAATTATTAGAGTTACCTTAAAATACCCTCTTTCTCTCAAATCTCTATTTATAAAAATATCTAATCTTTCTAAAATATCTAATCCCTCAAAATGACCATTTTACCCCTCAGCTCAAATATCTCCCTAACGCTCTCAAAATGCGATAAAACATAACCATACCGATGAAAGATATTTCGGGAAGTAAAAGTTGAAAATAAATTATAATTTATTGCAAATATTTACCTATCAGAGAAATTAACTAATTAACTCAATTTGCATGTAAATTACAATAAATTCACACATTTCACAAAATTCACATAAATGAAATAAATAAATACAATTAAACAAATTGGGGCGTTACAGTTCCAAAACCCCAGTGTTACAATCAGAGCAGACGCCGACTCAACGAAATAAAAGGGAAGACTCCATCTTCACCAACTTCAACTCTGCACTAATCCTGCTTATCTGCACGTTACCCACGTGGAGGTAACATTCAAACAGAAGGGGTGAGATTCTCAATCAATATAAGCAAGGCATAATATAATTATGAAAGCATAAAACATTACACAATCTTCCCTATCATCACAACTTCAGCACAAATAGCATTTCCCACACAAACAAACAATCAACATAACATAATGTAATGCAATGAGACTCATGACTTGACTCAATGCATGTGGTACCAATTCGATCCCTATTTCATGATCATAATTCCCATCGGAATTTCCATATAAGTCGCTTACCCCTAGCATGGGCACACGATCACCCGTAATTGCTCACACCCCACATGGGCACACGATTACCTCAACAATAAAAACAAGACGATTCCATTTCAAGGAATTCAGATAAGGCGCTCACACCCCACATGGGCACACGACTTATCATACAACTTATGCCACATGATATGCACTTCAACAACAACATTACAACGACAGCTAAATGCGTATGAATAACAATGCGTCAATACATCACAATACAATCATCCAACACGCAGTATATACCTGCCAACACATACAACAACAGTAATCCACAACCACAACGCGCATACACACAACCAAATTCATTGTTTCAACGTACAACACATAACACATACATGAAAACCCAACTACTGCATCAAATAGTTGGAATTCTGGCATTGCAATTAATTTTATAAAAAATTATATGAAATCAGCTTTCTAACGATTCGAACGGCGACTGAAACGGACATAAGGATTAAAAGTTATGAATTTTTGAAGTTTAGAAAAATTTTGTCCATAACAGCAGCAAACAGCACTGTCATGTTCGCTGCGAGTTCGCTACTGCTCGCTATGCGACATTCACTATGTGAACTATAGTTCGCATCGCGAACTCATTACAGAATATAAACCATGGACTTTTGCTACGGCTCGGTGCTGCTCGCTATGCGAACTATATAGTTTGCTATGCGAACTCTCCTGGGCAGCAAACTAGAAAAATGCGATTTTTGCAGTTTGGAGGCCTTCCAGACCTCCGAATTCAATTCCGTAAAAAGTCCCAGTCCCGGAATTCGAAATACTACCATTATGTAACAATTATAACAGCCTACAACACCTTTTTAGAGATCCTAACATCATACATACAATTAGAAATACGTAGACCACAATCTAACCGATCGATATATGCCTTTTTCCTCTTATCGGAACCTCCGACACGTTAGATCCCCAATCCCAAATCGATACAAACAACACCTAGGGATGATCCTAAAGGTTTATCTACCCTCATACAAACATTATGCAACTCTTAAGAGATTAAAGAACCCCACCCTTACCTTAGATGAAGATTCCTCGAAGCTCTCTAAGCTCTAGCTCTGCTTCTCTGTTCCGTTCCTCTTTTCTCCAAAAATACGATCGATCCCAAATGATTCTCTCTTTTCCAATTTTCTTTCTTTCTCCTACTATAACCCTTAGACCCCTAATATGTTCTTCCTTCTTTACCCTTGTTAGTCTTCATGAATGGACCACCTTGCCCCTTACTATTCTCTACTCATTTTATCCAATTTTTTAAATAAATAAATAATTAAACTAATTGTATTAAATCTAAATAATTCCAACTAATTTATTTAAATTAATAATTAATTACTGACCACACCTCTCACCTCTACACAATTGGTCACACACCCCCAACACCTCATTCTCTATAATTATAAGGTCACTACCCCATACTAAGGGCAACCCAACCTCAACCGAAACACACATAGTCATACACAAATACACCATCTCATATAATTTTAATTACGAAAAATAATTAAAATTAATCGAGGTGTTACAACTCTCCCCCACTTAGAATATTTTCGTCCTCGAAAATTTACTCGATGCAAACTACCCCGAATACGTCCTCGCATCCGACCAATCAACTCCCATGCCATGAAACGCAACACCACAAATAGCACAAAACAATAATCCACCTCATCAACAACAATAACAACATGATGCAATGCTCACACAATGCACTCGACGACTAACTCAAGACGCAAAGAATAACCATGTTACGAACACACAGGTTCACTCTTAAACCAGAACACAACACGATCGTTACCATCACCATAAGAAATGAGGCAACAACAAAGATAAGAACATAAAGTTCCACGACACAAACCGTCTCTATCATTTCATCACACAGCAACACCGTCATATGAACATCCACATAACCATAATACCGACAACATTGACACACAACATCAGTATCACAATGCTACGATCCACAAATTGAACATGCAAATTATTACATCTATTGACATCGCAACAACACAAATAATATATAATCCTTTCACCTATCACTTATATTCTGGAATGTCCAATGGTTTGCATCAGCCTTGCAGGCTTCTGCTATTTAACCCTCGACTCCTACAAGTCCCACATGCATAACAAATTGCGCCACATCATGCTTCGGCTGCACCACTCTAATCATCTCTCTTAAGTCACTGACCTCATTTCGATTTCCATCAACTATTAGATTTACAAGTTTCACATCTAGCTCCTGATTCTCTTTAATATTCACCATAAAATCATTGTTCACCTTAGATATCCTTAACCTCCCACTCTGCGGCTTAAGCTTGCATACTAACTCAAGTCTCTGAACTCTTCAATAAGTCCCATCTCCTTCATATCCATTTCTCCATTAAGTTCACGCAAAACGGTGAACGACTAACTTCTCAATAAAACATCAATTCACTTTACACACTATCAAGCTAGCAAGACAAGTCTATCCAATCCAACACGGTCCCGTCTACTATCAACAAGAGATTAAGGGTGATCAGTTCCTCAATTTGTCAATAGGTAGCCGGCAACCATAACGGTGGCATAAATCGTAGTTACCCAACTACAATAGCATCCTTTACTTTGTGCTCAAAGTTACCTAAGCATAGTGTTCAACAATCTCTCTAAGGCTTACAAACGTTTTCTTAATTTCCTTCTTTTCAACCTCGTCAATGATACATGAACGCCCAAAATCTATTACATATTCTCCTATACACGCTCGTAGCACAACACAATTGTTAAATATTTTTCCAATACCGGAATTGCTACTACGCCAAGTACAATCCAAATTGGTCCGCTCCAAATGAAGCATTTATCCAAGTAGAGAACTTTAACAACACTAATAACTCCTTCGTCTTTCCTTTAATCTCATAACCTCGACGATCCGTATAGTTTCACATTTGGGTCTCATTCTAATCACAGTCTCAACAGTATCCTCTCATCATCTGGTTGGTGAAAGAAACTTTCCAAAATCTTCCCGACACATGTCAACACCATGTCATCAATGACACACAATCCGCTTTACTATTTAACCTTTTCCCTTCCTCAAAGATCTCTCCACGCTAATCATTCTCAATTGGCATACGCCGCACCTCCATGTGTTTCTCCGATGCCCTCACCTCCTTCCTATTACCAAACATCTTATATCTGACCTCATCTTACCCATTTTCAGCAAGACTCGCTCAACTTCAAACACAATTATCTCCTTCAATACAGACCTTCCTGATACAAAATTACATGCCAAATTGAAGGGAATTTCCTGTAGATTCCAGAAATTCAAGAATCGCTTAAATCCGAGTTACAAGTAAAAAGTTATCGCCTGTGTAATGGAGGCTGGTCAAGAAATCACGTATACCTGCCTTCTCCAAAATCAGCATCAGACCCAAATCTTCAAATGTGTTTTTCTCTTTCGTCAAAAATACGTAGAAGACAAAGTTTATATGCAAAATGTAGGGGATTTCGTAAGCTTTCCAAAAAGTCAGAAATCGCTCCCAGCGGAGTTACGAGCGAAAAGTTATTACCTGTTTAGTGAAGGTTGTTCCATAAGTGCGAAAATGAAGATGGGAAATAATGAACATGAGTTCCACCTTTCTCTCTTGCTTCTAAGATCCTCCAACTATCCTCACTCTTCATCTAATCTGAAGATAACTCGACCTCAATTCAATTATACTGAAAACATACTAGCCTACCAGTTGGTCCATCAAATCGTCAATTCTTTGGAGTGGATCCTTAACCTCGATCATCTCCTTAATCTACTGTCAGTAATCTACGCACAATCTCGTGCTACCTTCTTTCTTCTTAACTAAAAACACCGGAGCTCCCCAAGTGATGCACTTGGTCTCACAATTTTCTTTCTAATAACTCTTCTAATTGTTTCTTCAATTTGCTCAACTCTGAAGTCGACATCCTGTAAAGTGCCATAACAATGAGTCTGGTACGAAGGACAGGATCAAAAGCAAACTCCACCTTTCATCCAACATTACCACGTGACAAACAAATCACTTCCAGGTACTGGAACCATTTTTAAAACAAAGATCGTTATGTTAGCTTTCTAACGCTCCGAACAGAACTCGAATCGGACGTCCGGAACTCCCGTTATGAATTTTTGAAGTTTTTCAACAACACCAACACTAACATCATACACTGACACCACAAAACATCATTACACACTAGTTAATTTTAATTCCAGAACTTGAAACCATTTTTAAAAGAAGGTAGGCTGTATTAGCTTTCCACAGGTTCAAACGACGCGTCAAACAGACACCCGAAGCCCAAGATATGGATTTTTGAAGTTTTTAAACAAATCAGTCCCAGGGTAATCGGTTACTGCATATAGGGTAACCGGTTACCCTGCTACATAAGCACTTTTCTGTTGTATTTTTACATGAAAATCACTTTCCTTATCCTCCCAAAACCCCATTCTTCTTATAACACAAAAACCACCTTATTTTATCAAAAATTCGGTTTTCAAAAACACCAAACTCCAATTCTTTTCACAAAAATATACATATCTTCGAGTTCCGACTCTGACTCGCGATTCGCAACCACCTAACAACATCAAACACTTCCAACAATCACTTATATGATTCCACAACAATTTACAGCATCTCCTCACTCTATCATCACTCCAAACATCGACTCCACACATAACTCACCAATTATGCAACATATAGCAACATCAATTTCACACTCTGGGGGCAAGTCGCAGATATCCTCAGGAAAAAAAATCAGGAATTACACACCTTGACATACCACTAGCCAGCAAATTGTTCTCTACTCCTGATAAGTAACTATCAACAACATCTGATCGTCCTCCTTCAAAGACCATCTCAGCTTGACCGGCATACAAGAATCACAAATTTGTACTCTATTCGGGTTCAGGAAACAACACCACACAACACTCATTCGCTCTTGCAATAAGCGGTACACTGCACAAACTCTCAACACCAGAACATCTCAGAGAAGCAAAAGCTTCTCCCCCACTTATTTCAATACCACTCCTTCAGACAACTAACTAGAAAAAAATGAGTACCGACAGTGTTTCACATACCTGTCGCATACTAAGGAACAAATAACATTAGACAACTTGGCCGAACGGACCGACCTGCTCTGATACCACTATGTAACACCCTAAGCCCCCACGACAATTTATAATTAAATATCATAGTAAATTAAAACATACAATCAAATAGGATGCTACATTCAACAAACACCTGCTCATGCATACGATATGTAACACTTAAGATATTATCAATAAAAATATACTTAATTAATCTTCTCATAAAGCAGCGGAAATTCAACTGAAAACATAACATGTTTACTACCACATCATCACCATCAAGAAAATAAACGACGACAATTAATAAAATAAATAACGACAAGCATTCCAAAAACCCAATGTTACAATCAGAGCAGACGCCGACTCAACGAAATAAAAGGGAAGACTCCATCTTCACCAACTTCAACTCCACACTAATCCTGCTTATCTGCACGTTACCCATGTGGAGGTAACATTCAAACAGAAGGGGTGAGATTCTCAATCAATATAAGCAAGGCATAATATAATTATGAAAGCATAAAACATTACACAATCTCCCCTATCATCACATCTTCGGCACAAATAGCATTTCCCACACAAACAAACAATCAACACAACATAATGCAATGCAATGAGACCCACGACTTGACTTAATGCATGTGGTACCAATTCGATCCCTGTTTCATGATTATAATTCCCGTCGGAATTTCCATATAAGTCGCTCACACCCCACATGGGCACACGACATCCGTGATCGCTCACACCCCACATGGGCACACGATCACCCGTAATCGCTCACACCCCACATGGGCACACGATTCCTCAACATCAACAACAAGACGATTCTATTTCAAGGAATCCAGATAAAGCGCTCACACCCCACATGGGCACACGACTTATCATACAACTTATGCAACATGATATACACCTCAACAACAACATTACAACGACAACTAAATGCGTATGACTAACAATGCGTCAATACATCACAATACAACCATCCAACACGCAACATATACCTGCCAACTCATACAACAATAGTAATCCACAACCACAACACGCATACGCACAACCAAATTCATCGTTTCAACGCACAACACATAGCACATACACGAAAACCCGACTACGGCATCGAATAGTTGGAATTCTGGCATTGAAATTAATTTTATCAAAAAGTATATGAAACCAACTTTCCAACTATTTGAACAGCGACTGAAACGGACATATGGATTAAAAGTTATGAATTTCGAAAGTTTAGAAAAATTCTGCCCGTAACAGCAGCAAACAGCACTGTCATGTTCGCTGCGAGTTCGCTACTGCTCGCTATGCGAACTATAATTCGCATCGCGAACTCATTACAGAATGTAAACCATGGACTTTCGCTACGGCTCACTGCTGCTCACTACGCGAACGTTCGCTATGCGAACTATAGTTCGCTATGCAAACTCTCCTGGGCAGCAAACCAGAAAAATGCGAATTTTGCAGTTTGGAGGCCTTCCGGGCCTCCGAATTCGATTCCGTAAAAAGTCTCAATCCAGGAATTCGAAATGCTACCATTATGTAACAATTATAACAGCCTGCAACACCTTTTTAGAGATCCTAACATCATACATACAATTAGAAATACGTAGACCACAATCTAACCGATCGATTTATGCCTTTTTCCTCTTATCGGAACCTCCAACACGCAAGATTCCCAATCCCAAATCGATACAAAAAACACCTAGGGATGATCCTAAAGGTTTATCTACCCTCATACAAACATTATGCAACCCTTAAGAGATTAAAGAACCCCACCCTTACCTTAGATGAAGATTCCTCGAAGCTCTCTAGGCCCTAGCTCTGCTTCTCTCTTCTGTTCCTCTTTTCTCCAAAAACACGATCAATCCCAAATGATTCTCTCTTTTCCAATTTTCTTTCTTTTTCCTACTATAACCCTTAGACCTCTAATATGCTCTTCCTTCTTTACCCTTACTAGTCTTCATGAACGGACCACCTTGCCCCTTACTATTCTCTACTCATTTTATCCAATTTTTTAAATAAATAAATAATTAAACTAATTATATTAAATCTAAATAATTCTAACTAATTTATTTAAATTAATAATTAATTACTAACCACACCTCTCACCTCTACACAATTGGTCACACACCCCCAACACCTTATTCTCTATAATTCTAAGGTCACTACCCCATACTAAGGGCAACCCAACCTCAATCGAAACACACATAGTCATACACAAATACACCATCTCATACAATTTTAATTACGAAAAATAATTAAAATAAATAGGGTTGTTACATGTTGTGTGAGCTGCGATGAGTTATGTGTGTGTTGCAGTTGTGCAGCGTCAGAAACGTTTGTTGTTGCAAGTTGTTATTGCTAATGAACGTTGTTGTTGGGAGTTGTTGTTGCTGATGAATGTTGTCGGTGGCGAAAACTCACCGGAAGTGGATGTAAGGTTGCGTATGGAAACTAGGTGATGTCTCACATGAAGTTGGTTGTCAAAAATATGAAGATTCATGTGGTTTTTTCAAGTAGATGCGTGGAAGGGAGTATTTTGTTGTTATGGTCTCGTATGTGCGTGTGAAAAGGAAATGTGTATGAAGTTATATGGGTTTGTAGTGAGAATGAGTTTTTTTTATCGAGATGAAGTTTTTATGGAAATGTTATGGTATGAAAAGATGAGGTTTTCAGAATGTATGTGTGAGGCGCATTTACACGGTTTATTTTAGTTGAAGGGTAGTTTTCATGGAAGTTGTTTGAGTGGTGAGCAGTGGAGCAAGCAGAGAAGAAGGATGGATGATGTTTATATCAAATATGCAGGCAAGGCCGAGAGTTTGATGTGAAGAGTGATATATGGTTATCCTTAGTGTTAGTTCCTGGATTGGCTGGAATTTTGGTAAAACAAGGTATGTTCAATGTTGATGTCAAGGTGCTGATGTTGCAACATTGAAGTCTTAATATTGGGTTGTGTTAAGTAATTAATTGCTGAAGTTGGATGTCTGATGTCACATGGCGACGTTGTGACATTAGATCTAACAACAGCAGGATATGTTGTTAGGGCACGCGTGTTAGCTGGAATTGTGGAGAGTGGTTGACTCATTGGATGAGAATATCTTGGGATAGATATTTTCTGTTACATGGGAGATTTGATTGCAGGTCTGTTGGAGAATTAAAAGGTTGAAGATTTAAAAAGATCTTGGGGGATAAAATCTGTTTTGAAGATTCAGTTTTAATTAACAAATCTGATCAAATATTGTGACAAGTCCAAGCCCAATTCAGGATGCTATATAAAGCGCACAAGACCAAAGGAAAAAGTATAGAAATACAGAGAGAAGATAAAGAGCAAAGGCTGAGTGTCTTGAGTATTTTGTAGGAGTTGTATAACCAGAATTCTAGAGTGAATTGCTGTGTCATATTCTGTCCTCTCTAGAAGCTGTGAAGCAATAGAGAGTGGTTGCCTGATCGAAGCTGTGAAGTAAGATCAAGGTTTCTCAAAGAGGTTGTTCTTTGAGTGTTTTAGGGATTGAGTAGTGTTCTCATACCTAAGTGGTTTCTTAGGTAGGAAGTCATTAGTAGAGTATAAGTTTAGGAGATTGTCAATGGGTTGTTGAGTCTGTAAATTATATCTACAAGTAGTGAATTCCATCCCTGGCTTGGTAGCCCCCAGAGTAGGTTGGTTGTAACCGAACTGGGTCAACAATTCTTGGTGTTATTTTGCTGTTTATACTGTCCATTGTGCAGAGTGTATTGTTGTGACATCGCACCTTAACATCACACGTCTGATACCAGAATTTCAATTGGTATCAGAGCAGGCATCCTGTCTGTCTCTGGGTGAGATTTAGGGAAGTTACTTTCTGGTGTAAAGACGGACAAAGAAGTTGGAGGATTCGTCAACAGACCCCCTATTTTGGATGGATCCAATTATGATTATTGGAAGCCAAGGATGGCCACCTTCTTAAAATCCTTGGACAGCAGGGCTTGGAAGGCAGTTATTAAAGAATGGAAAGCACCTGTCATGTGTGAGAAAGATGATGCCGGCAAAGATAAAGAAGGCACCTCTAAGCCTAAGCCTGAAGAAGAGTGGACCAAGGAGGAAGATGAGCTTGCCCTTGGAAATTCCAAAGCTCTAAATGCCATCTTCAATGGAGTGGATAAGAATATCTTCAGGTTAATCAATACCTGTGAAGTTGCTAAGGAAGCATGGGACATTTTGCAGGCTACACATGAAGGAACATCTAGAGTTAAGATGTCAAGACTTCAGCTGTTAACATCAAAATTTGAAAACCTAAAGATGAAGGAAGATGAGACTATTCATGACTTCCACATGAGTGTTCTTGAGCTGGCCAATGCATCTAGAGCTCTTGGAGAGAAAATGTCTGAAGAGAAGCTTGTAAGGAAGATTCTTAGGTCCCTTCCTAAGAGGTACAAGATGAAGGTGACTGCTATTGAAGAAGCTCAAGACATCAGCAAGATGAGAGTAGATGAGCTCATTGGATCACTTCAAACGTTTGATCTTGGTTTGAATGAAGAAGAACCAGAAAAAACGCCCAAGGGTATTGCTTTGGTTTCCACTCCTGCTGAAGATAAGGAAGTCAAAGATTCTCAGAAAGATTTGTCTCAAGCCATTGCAATGTTGGGAAGGCAGTTCAACAAAGTGTTAAAAAGATGGAGCAATAACTACAAGCCTACTGTCAAAAACAGTTCTTCTGACATCAGCAAGCCAAAAGAGAAAGAGGAAGAGAAGACTGCCCAGGATAGAGGTGTTCAGTGCTTTGAATGTGAAGGGTATGGACATGTCAAGAAAGAATGTCCCACATTCTTGAAGAAGCAGAAGAAGGGCATGTCAGTTTCCTGGTCTGAGTCTGATAGTGAAAGTGAAGGTGAGACATCAAGGCATGCTAGAGCCTTAACAGGAACTGTTGTGTGTGATGATGATAGTGATGAAGAAATAACTTATGAGGAGCTAGCTTCTACTTATCGAGAGCTGTGTTTGAAAAGTGCTGAGATTTGTCAAGAAAACAAGTATCACAAGCAACAGATTGCTCAGCTTCAAAATGAAAAAGCTGATCGGGAAAATGAAGTTGTACTAGTTATGTCTCAACTGGATCAGATGACAAAACTTGTTAGGATGATGAACAGTGGTACTGCTAATCTTGATAAGATTCTTCAGTCAGAGAAAGCTGCTGGAGATAAATCAGGCATAGGATTTGTGGCCAGCACTTCAGGAACAAAAAGGGAGATGTCTCAACCATTGTCTCAACATCAACCTAAGAGACAGGGTCCTACCCCAAAGAAGGTTGTTCAGCCCCAGAATGCTGAGAAGAAGAATGGTCCTCATCAGAGGAAGATGCAGCCCCAAGGAGCTAGTCAGTATATGCCTCCCCAATATCACCAGAGCATGCAGGATGCTAGGTTCAAGCAGAACATGTCTCATCAGAGGGTTCAACATCAGGAAAACGGGCATGGTTATGGATACAACAATGCTGTGCCTTATTACTATAGAAGAAGGAAGCCTTATCACCATAGAGGACAGCCTAAGAGACAACATCATCACTACAGGAGAAGATAATTCAACTATGGAATAAGGAGACAACATTGTGGATGGCAGCCACAACACTATCAAAGTGGAAGAAGATATAACCACCTGAGAAACGACAGAGTCAGATGCTTCTATTGTGGAAGGATTGGACATATACAGTCCTCGTGCTTCAAGCTTCACGGTTACCCTAGTCCTGCTCCTCAACCCAAACAGCATGAGGTAAGGCCTAAGGTGATGAAGCAATGGATACCTAAAGTTACCAGCTTGATAGCTCACACTTCCTTAAGGGTTTTTACCAAAGATGACTGGTATTTTGACAGTGGGTGTTCAAGACACATGACTGGGGTAAAGAATCTGCTTGTTGATGTGAAACCTCAGTCTTCTGGCTATGTTACATTTGGTGATGGGATCAAAGGAGAGATAAAGGGGATTGGTAAACTAATATGTGCTAGTGCTCCCAGACTGGAGAATGTCCTTCTTGTTAAAGGACTAGCAGCAAATTTGATTAGTATTAGTCAACTTTGTGATCAAGGATTCAAAGTAGACTTCACAAAGTCTGAATGTATGGTCAAAGATGACAAAGGAGAAGTCATTATGAAGGGAGCCAGATCTAAGGACAATTGTTATCTTTGGGTGCCGCAAAACTCAGATTCCTCCACATGTGTGCTTGCTAAAGAAGATGATGTCAAAATCTGGCATCAGAAGTTGGGACATCTTCACCTAAAGGGAATGAAGAGAATTATCTCCTCAGAAGCAGTTAGAGGGATTCCCAAACTTAGTATTGAGGAAGGAAAGGTATGTGGAGACTGTAAAAAAGGAAAGCAGACAAAGATGTCTCATTCGAAGCTTCAACATGACACCACCTCCAAGGTATTGGAACTCCTCCATATGGATTTGATGGGACCTATACAGGTTGAAAGTCTGGAGGGAAAGAAATTTGCCTATGTAGTAGTGGATGACTATTCAAGATACACCTGGGTGAATTTCATCAAAGAAAAATCTGAGGTGTTTGATGTCTTTAAAGAGCTCTGTCAAAGACTCCAAAGAGAAAAGGAGAGTAAGGTCATCAGAATAAGAAGTGATCATGGAAGAGAGTTTGAGAATAGAAAGTTTGAAGAATTTTGCTCGGCTGAAGGTATAAGTCATGAGTTTTCATCGCCTATCACCCCTCAGCAAAATGGAGTTGTTGAGAGGAAGAACAGAACTATACAAGAGTCGGCCAGAGCAATGATTCATGCCAAGAAACTTCCTTATCACTTCTGGGCTGAAGCCATGAACACTTCCTGCTACATTCACAACAGGGTTACCTTGAGAAGAGGCACTTCATCCACTCTATATGAACTATGGAAGGGAAGAAAACCTAATGTTAAGTACTTCCATGTTTTTGGTAGCAGATGTTACATCCTGGCTGATAGAGAGCAGAGGAGGAAATTGGATTCCAAAAGTGATGAAGGAATATTTTTGGGGTACTCCATCAATAGCAGAGCATATAGAGTCTTCAACTCCAGGACCAAAGTAATGATGGAGTCAATCAATGTTGTGATTGATGATGAAGATAAGCAGGAAGTTGAGGATGTCATAGAAGATGTTGGAACATCAGCTGAAGAAGTGCCTGTAGAAGTTGAAGAAAGAAATCCATCCCCTGGTGCTGCTAATACTGAGCCTGAGCAACCTCAGAAAGATCCTTCTATCAGAATTCAGAAGGATCATCCAAAGGAGCTAATTATAGGTGATCCAAATTCTGGAGTAAGGACTAGGTCAAGAGAAATCATAGCTAGCTCGTGCTTTGTATCCAAAATTGAGCCAAAGAATGTCAAGGAAGCTCTGACAGATGAGTTTTGGATAAATGCTATGCAAGAAGAACTGGAGCAGTTCAGAAGAAATGATCTCTGGGATCTTGTGCCAAGACCAGAAGGGGTGAATGTTATTGGAACAAAGTGGATCTACAAAAACAAGTCTGACGAGCTTGGAGTGGTTACAAGAAACAAAGCGAGACTTGTTGCACAAGGGTATTGAAATTTTGGTATCAGACGTGTGATGTTAAGGTGCGATGTCACAACAACACACTCTGCACAATGGACAGCAATAACAGTAAAATAACACCAAGAATTGTTGACCCAGTTCGGTTACAACCAACCTACTTTGGGGGCTACCAAGCCAGGGATGGAATTCACTACTTGTAGATATAATTTACAGACTCAACAACCCGTTGACAATCTCCTAAACTTATACTCTACTAATGACTTCCTACCTAAGAAACCACTTAGGTATGAGAACACCACTCAATCCCTTACAAACTCTCAAAGAAACTACTTTGAGTACCCTTGATCTTACTTCACAGCTTCGATCAAGCAACCACTCTCTATTGCTTCACAGCTTCTAGAGAGGACAGATCACCAATTCACACTTGAATGGTTTACTCACAATTTGTACAAATATCTAAGACACTCAGCCTCTGCTCTTGTTCTTCAATCTGTACTTTTTCCTTTGGTCTTGTGCGCTTTATATAGCATCCTGAATTGGGCTTGGACTTGTCACAATATTTGATCAGATTTGTTAATTAAAACTGAATCTTCAAAACAGATTTTATCCCCAAAATCTTTTTAAATCTTCAACCTTTTAATTCTCCAACAGACCTGCAATCAAATCTCCCATGTAACAGAAAATATCTATCCCAAGATATTCTCATCCAATGAGTCAACCACTCTCCACAATTCCAGCTAACACGCAACCCTAACAACATATCCTGCTGTTGTTAATTCTGCAGATCTAATGTCACAACATCGCCATGTGACATCAGACATCCAACTTCAGCAATTGATTATTTAACACAGCCCAGTGTTAAGACTTCAATGTTGCAACATCAACACCATGACATCAACATTGAACACCTTGTTGTTTTACCAAAATTCCAGCCAATCCAGGAACTTACAATCTCCCCCTTTGGCTAATTTTGGCTAAAACACCCTCTGAGCCCTCAGAGTCTTCAGCAGCGGAAAATCTTCAATCAATAAATCATTTTGAGACTTCATCAACAGCAGTTTGACAATTTTCATAGTCTTCATCACTTGATCTGCTGCAGCCCCATCTTCATTATTGACAACAGCCAATTGGTGCCCCCCCTCAAAAATATGAACCAGCATCACAACTGTTCAGAGGCTCACAATGTGCAGCACTTCTCTCCCTTGATGTCTGCTTGGCTGCACTCTTCAAATGCTATGATATCTTCACTATCTCAGTCAAAACTCCCCCTTAATATCTGCATCACATTAGCAGCATTTGGTAGTAACATCCTTTGATACTCTTGACTCTCTTGGCTATTATCTCCCCCTTTTTAGCCACAATTAGGAAAACTTCAGTTAGAAGCCCTATTAACTATAGTCAGTACACCCTATCTCTCATTGTTAGCCTCTCAGTTAGGCACAACAAATCATAGAAAACAAAACAAGTGCATATAACAACACAATGTTCAAATTACATAACCAAGCACATTAAGTGCTGAACCAAATACATAAACTAAAGCTAACACTACTAAATAAGAAGGCAAACATTAAAAGCTTGAATTATCTGAGCTGAGATCATCATTATCTTCTTCATCAACATCCTTCCTTGTGTTGGCTGCTTCACCTTCCTTAGCTGCCAATCTCAGTGTCATGACAAGTCTTTCAAATTTTAGTTTCCTTTCAGTACTAACTCTTATGACTTCATCCAACTCCTTGCAAGCCTCCTCTAGTTCTGTAATCAACCCAGTCTTGGCTGGTGGCTGTTGTGATGTTGAAGCAGATGTCTTGTCACTGTCAGGAACATGTTTTACTTCAAACAGCTTGGAATGGACTGACAAGGCAGGCTTCCTTTTGCAAGCAACATCTAAATGCTGTAGAATTCCAGGATGTTGAGACAAGATAATCCCATAAATGAGAGAGGGAAAAGCAATGGGCATCTTCACAGCATTTGTAGCAGCATGCTTAATAGTATGATCATAGATGTAGGAGCCATAATCAATTCTTTGCTTTGTCCCAACTGCATAAATTATTTTCCCCAATCCAACAGAAATTGTGGTCTTGTGACTAGTAGGAACCCAGTTGACAACACCTATTCTATGCAGAATGGCATATTTGACACTCAACCAACTGGCTAACAGCTTTCCTTTTTCGGGCCAAACATTTACCTGACCACCAGTGATTTCTTTGCATATAACATTATTAGAGACTTCTAATTCTCCATAAACTTCCTCACTTCTTCCTAAGTAGGCATTGATCACTCTAGGAGAGAACCAGACACACTTACCCCTGATGGTAACTCTTCTGAAGGTTAGGCTTTTGCTGTCATTTATAGATTCAGGGATATTAACTATGAATTCTCTGACCAGTCTATCATAGCAATTAGTCAACCCTGACATAGTCCTTATGAGACCAACACACTTAATTAGGTCTACAATTTCAGTAGACTCTAAGTCTTCTGCTACTACCTCTCTTTCCAGTGCTATCCTTCTTTGGCTCACACAATTCCACATGGATGCACAGTGAGATAAGATGTGATCAGGCACTTGATTAGTAGCTGGGTTGATGTCTTGAGCATCACTCTCAGAATCTGACTCTTCCCTGATTCTCCTCTTCGTGCCTGACCTGGCAACTTTCGTCCACGATTTGGGAGAGTCTGTAACTGAAGTCCTTTTCTTATCATTCCTTCTTCCAATTCTATCATCATCAGATGAGTCTTCAATCTCTATAACCTCAACCTGTTCCTTTCCTTTACCCCTGTGACTTTCATTCCTAGGGGACGATGTTCTGACATCAAAGCTGACATCAGTGTCATCAGGATCTTCACCTTCAGCTTCTTGACTCAGGGCCTGTCTTTCAAGATTTTTGTCCTCACCTTGAGAGTCGACTTGTTCAACAGGCATTTGCCTTAAAGGGGCAGAAATCCCTTTCACCCGTATCCCCTTCTCAAGGATTTTGGTGGCAAGTTGTTCCAGATGCATGTCTACATCAAACTTCTCCTCAACAGCTTGAGAGGATGATGACCTAGCTTTAGTTTTATTCATCGTGGTTGAGGTTTTAGGGTTACCTGACTCGGGAAGAGCAATAGAAATGTGTTCTTCGGAAGAAACCCTAGTTCGTACCTGCTCAGAGTTCGTGGAAGGGAATGACATCGTTCCTTTGTAACAGACTAGGTTTAGAGAAGAACTTTCTATTCTGTTGAGATTTAGGGAGATGAAACGTTGCGATGAGAATGCTTTGGTAAGTCTTGATGTAGTATCAATATGGTAAGGTGCCTGATTTTGAATACTCTTTAAAGACCAATTACTAATTTTCTCCCTCCATAAAGACTTTCCTTTTAAGCAATTCACATTAGGACTCACTAATTCTGAGTGACCTTTCAGCATCCTGGTGTCATAGTCTGATGTTATAACATCAACTTGAGCATCAATAGTTGAATTTCCTTCAAGAGAAATCCACTGATAGCAGTTATCCTTGGTTATGGCACCCTTCATAACAATCTGATTATGCTCATCAGAAACCACACACTCATGCTTAGTGTAGTTTACCTTGTAACCTTCATCACACAACTGGCTTATGCTGATCAAATTTGTATTTAAACCGCTGACAAATAGAACATTGTCAAGTTCAGGTCTACCATCACCTTTCATTTTCCCAACTCCTGCAACAACACCTTTTTCTCCATTGCCAAACATAACTTCAAGTGAGGGGCAAGGTCTAAATTTAGCAAACATGGATCTACATCCAGACATGTGTTTGGAACACCTACTGTCAAAATACCATGTTCCTTCTTCAACCTCTTTGTCAGCCATATGAGCCAATAAGCACTTCACCTTCTCCTTAGGTACCCATTGTTTAACAACTTTGGGTCTGTACTTGTCATACCCCAAATTTTGACCACTAAAGTTTCCCATCATTGTGCAAATCATCATCACAATATGGATGAATCATCATGCCTCATCAATCTCCTCAAGGAATTGTTAAGCATTGACTGCAATCAGACCTAGGGTTTCAAGCCCTCACAGAGCCTTAAACAAAGGATCAATCAAGAAATGACTTGATCTTCAACTTGTCTAACCTCTCAAATATCCACAATGGATCAAAAGGACTCCCACTTCAAGGATTGAGCACAAGGCTGCTCCCTTCTAGGTGGATTAAGTCTCCAGATCGCCAGTGTGACCAAATTAGGGTTTTGATCGCCCAGGGCCTCCAGATGAAAAATTTCATCTGGGCACAAGCCACTGATCCAAAACATAACCTAATTTACTTCATAGAACCTCATGAACCCATTCATCCAGTCAATTTTGCCTCAGGGGATGCATACATCAAAAATCAGGAATTAGGGTTTCTTGACCTAATTCACCCCTAAGTTGACTTTTGGGACGAATCATGAACCAAGACCTCAAGAGATGATTTGAGGGTCTTTGATATACTATATTGATCCATTTGGAACAATGGATTAATCCAAGAAGCTTGAGCAACAAGTCTCAATTTCATCTGCACCACAATTAGGGTTTCGCGAGAAAAGTCAACTGTAACTTTGACTTTTGACCAGGACATGCTCCCAAACCCTAAGTCATGATTCAATATACCCTATGACACCCATGGAACATGTCCATCAAGTTTGATTTAGGTCAAGGACATGATTTCCTGAAGAATTGCACAGTTTGGAATTCATCTGATAAAAAGTCAACTGTGCACAAAAGTCAACTTTGACTTTTTGAGATTTTTCACCAAAATGGATTTTTAACTCTAAAATGATGTTAATGTATGATTTGAATCATCATTCATCAAGAAAAATCAAGAAAAGTGAGATAACTTGTAAAAGGGGTAACCATAAAAACTTAGAAATTTTTCTAAGTTAAAATTCAAGTGGCTAGGGTACCAACTTTGGAGGACCATAACTCCTAAACCACAAGGCCAATTTTTTCCATCCAAAGCTTGATTTGTATACCTCATTATCATCTACAAAAACTTCAACTACAAGCCATTCCAATTCATTAAGGATTTTGAGTTATGGAGTGATCAAAGTGGCTGAAAAGTGAAAATGTCACTTTTTCCAACACTTAGTGAAATTTTCACTAAGTCAGAATCTGCCTTACTTTTTGCCAAATGTTGGGGGATTTTTCACTTGGAATCAAAAGAGATCAAAACCAAACTTGTTCAAATAGTTGTTGTATCATGTAAGAGCTTTCCAAAATGGCCAAGAACATTGCCAAATTCAACCTACACCATGAGATACAACATTGTCAAGTTGCCTTGCTGAAATCTGTCAAAGCAAGGCAGATTTTGCATTTTGGCTCGATTTGCCAAAATCAGCCAATTTCAAATGCTCCTATCCACTTGGACACCTCTGAGGATTGAATCTAAAGGGGACAATCACTGAGAGGGGACAATCACTGAGCCAAGCCTCAAAAGTCCATGGAACAAGAAATAGCATGTTGAACCTAGAGTTGCCAAAATAGGGACAAGACTCCAAATTTGGAATGAGGCATTCAATGGAACCCTCAAGGTGGCATGTACTGAGCCATTCTCATCTGAAATCAGTCAAGACTTATCCAAGACCAAGGAAACCACAGCTCTATGCCCTAACCTCTAGTCAATGGCTAGAGGAGACTTGATTTCTATTGGACAACATTGGCCAAACCTACTTACCAGCTGCCATTCACTATTCCTTGCAAAACAAACTTGCTCTACTATAAATAGAGCTCAATTGTGTTCAGTTTAAGTACACCAAAGCCATCTAACAGATGCTTTCTTCAAAATCTCTTTCTCTTGGCAAAAAATGCCTTTCTTAGCAAGGTAGCTATCGGGTTTTGAGTTTGAGAGCAATTCCAATCAAACCAATCACTCACACACCTCACATACACCATATAGAAGTGATCCAAACACTCAAACAACATCTGGAACACAGATTTCACAAAATCACCAGCTGGTTGCTCAAATTTTCAATCAAGTTGCAGCTGAGGTACCACAGAGTGATCCAGCCAATTTCAATCAGGTCCAAGCATTCAAACACACTCCATAGGGTGTAGGGAAGCTGTTCAGGTCATCACAACTCATCTGTAACACCTCTAGCCCAGAAATCACTTTGCTCTTGCTGTCACGACTTGAAGGTAGGCCTAAACTTGGTCATCTCTCAATCTATGCATATTTCCTCGCACAATAATTTGGCCATATGTTCATAATCATGCATGGAATGTTTTCCCTCAATTAATTGCATTGTTTGAATCGTGTATCAAAAATCCCAGCCTTCATGCAGAAATTAGGGTTCTTGAGGATTTTTCATGATTTCTTGTTGTATGTTTAATTTAAATGAAATTAAAGTACATAGACATGATCGTGAGGTTGAGACGAGCATAATGATATGTGGATTGCATGTTATAATTACGTATTCATGGAGATTGGATGGAAAATGCAAATCTGGGCCAAGCTGAAACACGCGCGTGTTCTTCAGCTGTTCTTGGCGCCATTTTTCACAAATTCAAATATTTGAATTTTGTGATTTTGTTTAATTGATTCAAAAATTAATTTCTCTCTGAGTTTTAATGATTTTGAGTTGATTCTTTTTTTTGATAATTCACAAAAATGTTAAAATATTTTATTTTATCAAAAAATCCCAAAAATATTATTTATTTTATATAATTGATATTTTTGCAAAGAATTAATATTTTAATTGTTTTTTGACATTTTAAATATTTTTTCCACATTGATTTTGCAACTTTTAATGCTTTCTAATTATTTTGTAGGTCAATACTTAATTTTTGAAGCATTAATCCAAGATCATAATTTGTTTTCCATATGTTAAACAATTTTTGATCATTTTAATTGAATTTTTTATTCAATTAAATACATTTTGAAAACAAATTAGGGTTTTGGATTAATTCAACCCTCATAAATCATATTCAAAACACTTCTGGGCCTCTAATAGAGTGTAAGACCCAATCCTTTTTTGACCAAATCATTTTGGGCCTCACTTATTGTATAAGTCCCGATACCGTCAAAAAACAAACGGCGCGATCGTCGCCTTTTCAAAAACCATCTGGGCCTCTCCTTGAGCTATAAGACCCATTCAAAACGCTTTTTTGGGCCTCTAATAGAGTGTAAGACCCAATCCTTTTTTTGACCAAACTATTTTTGGGCCTCACTTATTGTATAAGTCCCGATACCGTCAAAAAACAAACGGCGCGATCGTCGCCTTTTTAAAAATCATCTGGGCCTCTCTTTGAGCTATAAGACCCATTCAAAACACTTTTGGGCCTATATTAGAGTGTAAGACCCAACCCCCTTTTAACCAAAAACCTTTTGGGCCTCACTTATTGTATAAGTCCCTCTGCGTTAAAAGAAAACCTCGGCGCGATCGCCATTTTTAACGAAAAGTCATCTGGGCCTACCCTCGTGTTATAAGCCCCACTCTTTTTCTTTAAAACCTTTTGGGCCTCTTGAGAGAGTGTAAGACCCATCCCTTTGTACAGAAAACCTTTTTGGGCCACAGTCACTTGTATAAGACCCTCTGTACAAATTCCACAGTACAATCACTGATAAAACCTTGGGCCTCTCCTTGAGCTGTAAGCCCCAAATCTTTCTTTTTCAAAGCACTTTCTCCTTTGATTTTGAATATACTGTTGTTTTTCAATCTTTCTTTGTTGAACAACTTACAAAACAGCATGGAAGCTCTACAACCGAGTAAGTGTTTACCCGCTTTCATTTACTGCTTTCATATATATAACTGTATTGTGGGGCTGCTCACTGTAAGTCTCCTTTCATAAACTCATATCTACTGTGTAATAATAGTATAGATATCTCGAGTTTCCCCGACAACTACGTCTAACACTAGGTAACACCGTTTCGTTTAGTCGTAGAAATAGACACATAGATCCCCAAATAGGATCACCAGATACAGTCTTCTCTTCGGCTGTCCTCCTTAGGAATCGTCAAGAAATTCTATTCCCCGAAGATGAATTATTCTCGGTGAAACTTCTCTTGAATTTCTTCAAACCTCAGAGCTGGTCACTTAATCCTCTTTTAAAGTTAAAGTTGCTGGATAGTAAACCTCGCACGTTTACCAGTGGTTTTATCTCTAAAAGAGTTTTTCGTTGACTTTTCTTTGGTTTGGGACCCTCAGGCTTCCTAAAAGCAACCCCGCCTCCTCTTGGGCTTTGTACAAGGACTCGTCGGCTTCTTAGAAGTATTCACAGCCTCCTCTTAGGCTTCGTATAATTATCTCTTCCTCCGGGAATGATAGCCTCCTCTTGGGCTTCGTACAAGGACCCGTCGGCTTCTTAAAAGTTTCCAGCCTCCTCTTGGGCTTCGTACAAATTGTCCCGACGACCTCCTAGAGGTATAGGAACAGAACTTAGTAATCTTCATAGATCAGTCCTTTCCAGAGTCTACTACTGTTTCTCAAAGCATAGTACAAGAGCTAAAACCTTAGACTTGGACAGTCTATTTTCCTTGAGTCTCAAAGACATTTTCAAGTGACCCTTTCGTCAGATAGGAAGAAAACCCGCAGACTCGGACAGTCTCAATACCCTTTGGATTTCCCCTTTCCTTAAAGAACAGGGAACAACCCCGATCCTCAGACCAAATCCATGAGTACAGTGTTGCTCATATAAGAACTGATTTTCTCTTTCGAAATCAGTATACTGGATATGTCACTTAACTGCCACAGTAACTAGCCTTCTCTTGGGCTTTGTACAAATGATTATCCTCAGCGGAGCAAACCTTTCGCCTCCATCTCGGGCTTTATACAAGATACAAAAAGGTTCTAATTAAGCCAAACAAACCTTTCGCCTCCATCTCGGGCTTTATACGAGATACTAAAAGACTTCCTCGTCGAGTCAAATAACTTTTAGCCCCTCTCTCAGACTTTGTATGAGACACATAAAAAGACTCCCTCGTTGAGTCAATCACCCCTTTTCGCCTCCATCTCGGGCTTCGTACGAGATACAAAAACACTCTCTTGTTGAGTATAAAAGATTCTCTTGTTGAGTCAAACCCTTTTTAGCCTCCTCTTAGGCTTTGTATAAGGATATCCCCACTGGGTCGACCCCTTTTTAGCCTCTCTCTCGGGCTTTGTACGAGACACAAATCAGCCTCCTCTTAGGCTTTGTATAATGATTTTCCCCAGTGGAAATTAGCCTCCTCTTAGGCTTTATATAAGAAAACCACTGGTTAATCCAATTAACCTTTTAGCATCAAATCTGTGCCTCATTCACAGTACACAAACATCAACAACTCCTTCCCTTTCATCTAATCGCTGTAAGCGGCAAGCCTCTGGATCATCTACATCCATGCCACTGTCCTTCTTTTAGCATGAGGAATTCCTAAGGAAAGATGGCGTTGCTCTCTACACAGAGTTAAAGTCTTCTCCTTCAGGTTAAAACCCCTTCTTAGGAAATTATGGCATTGCTAGGATCCGCGTATCCCGGTTAAAGTAATTCTCCTTTACCCCTTCTTCAGAAATTATGGCATTGCTCGGATCCGCGTATCCCAGTTAAAGTAATTCTCCTTCTCCCCTCTTTAGAGATGACAGATTCTCTCTAAAGTCGAGACCTTTCAGCTTCACATCTTGGGCTTTGAACAAGATACAAACAACCTTACGCTTCACGTCTTGGGCCTTGAACAAGACACCAAAACCCCATTTCCTCCCATAGAATAGGAGGAACTACGAACGCTCTGATTTCCCTGTTTCGGTAAATGGGAATACGTAGGCATAAGATCGAAAGAAAAGATCTTAGCGAGCACACTAAACAAAAACCCTAAATCCCATACTCTCACTAATCTATCAGAAAAGCAATCAGTCCTAACATCAAAACATCTCAGCGAACAAAATAACCTAGGAAAATCCCCGAATCTTTGGAGCATCTGTAACCGAACAGATCGCTGTTCAAACTCAGTATGCAAGCAGGGTTAGTTGGAGACATCTATTTCCCTTCCTTCATCAGCTTACAATAGGATAAAAAATGAATCGAGCTGTAGTAGTAAAATACACCGAAGAGCGGTTGTGCCTCGCAAGCACGTCTAAAAATCGCTCGTTACAGAAAAGTGGCGACTCTGCTGGGGAGAACATTTGTCCAGAATCTCTGGTTGTTCATTCTTTTCTCCTAGGTAGATACCTTCGCTGAGATTAAGCTCTTTTGACTCTATTAGGATTTTAGGTTAAAGCCTTCGCTTGTAGAAACTACAGAGTGGTGACTCCGTCGGGGAGCCATTTATGTCAGAAACTTAAGATTCTTAGCTTTATAGGTCTAGGATGTTTAGGACAAATATATATACTGCTTTTCCTAATTGCAATATGTGTTTATTTTTCTGCTACTGGGAATGCGGGTGATGCCGTATGTGGAAAGATTGAGTATACATCTAGGAAAACCAACCCTTTCGTAGTGCGGAAGCTATCAGAAATAGTTGTTACGCGATACTACCCTCATTTGAGGCTGGTGATCTATTCTCGGTGAATAGCACTTACTCTAAGATTGCACATAACTCGCTGGCGATCCGCTTGTTGTCTGCCTTCCTGGGAGGAGCTAATGATAATGAGTACAGGTACAAAAATCACCTTAGTAAACCTTTGGGGATGGGTAGAGCCTTGACTTCATGACAACGACCCTCTGACCCCATGTTTTTTCTATGTTTTTGTGTGCTGCATTCATGCATTCATCTAAAAAGCATTAAAACATTCAAAAAACTTTTCTCTTCTAGTCTCTCTGTTTTTCAAATTAAACTAAGACTGTGATTGCAAATATCAGAGAAAAAGGATTGCACCGATGGATTTCGGTAGAAGGAGAACTCACCAGTATACCTTCAAGGTTCCAAAGCTAGAGGATTTGAGAAGGTTGGCGAGGATGATCACTAACCCAGAGGCTTTCAGAGCCAAGCACGGTGGTTTGCTACCACTGTTAAGAGTCCATGTGATTGGGGGAATCATGGACGCGCTCGTTCAGTTCTACGATCCGGTTTATCACTGCTTTACATTCCCGGATTACCAGCTCGCACCAACGCTGGAGGAGTATTCTCATCTGATCGATTTACATGTCACTGATCGAGCTCCATTTTCTGGACTGGAAGAAATTCCAAAGACTCAGGCCATTGCAAGAGCAATCCATTTGGACGAGTCTGAAGTCAGGACTCACCTGACTACCAAGGGTGGCATACAGGGTTTGCCAACCCAGTTCTTAACAAAGAAAGCTCTGTACTTCGCTAGTATAGGGAACGTGACTGCTTTTGAAAGCATCTTTGTCTTGCTCACCTACAGGTTATTTTTGTTTCCCAACATCAATAACTTCGTCGATATCAACACTATTAAGGTTTTTCTCGTTGGGAACCCTGTGCCGACTTTGCTTGCAGATGCGTATCATTCTGTACACTTAGGAAATTTGTACAGCGGAGGGGAGATCACATGTTGTGTACCTTTGCTTTACAAATGGTTTATTTCCCATATGCCTAAGTCTGCTGCTTTCTGGGATTGCAAGAGTGTCTTACGCTGGTCGCAGAAGATCATGTCTCTTACCAACTCTGATATAGATTGGTGTAATAGGATTTATGATGGGATCAGAATCATTGATCGTTGTGGAAACTTCCCCAACGTACCCCTCATAGGAATTAAAGGGGGAATCAACTACCATCCGATATTGGTTCTTCGTCAATTTGGATACCCGATGAGGCTCGTTCCGCAGAACGCTCATCTGGAAGGTCTTTTCTTCAAGCAAGGAGAAAACGACAGAGCACTAAAGATGGAAATAGTGCACACGTGGAAACACGTTCATAAGATAGGACGAGAGTCTCTAGGAAAATCGGACTGTGTCTCTGTGGAGCCTTATCTCCATTGGGTACAAACTAGAGCTCTCAAGCTAAAAATACCTTATCCTCGTTACGGAATTCTTCCGCCTAGGGAATCTGTCATGTCCTTCATGACGGAAACTGAAAAGCTTCAGGTTGCTCTCAACAAAGTTCAAAAGGAAAGAAGGTCTTAGAAGAACAAGTACCGCACCCTCAACATAGAGTGTAACCAAATGCAGCAACTACTGAAAGAGAAAGATGCTCTGATTGAAATTTTAGAGCAACATGCTGTAGAGAATCAAGATGACCAAAGGAATTTGCTCGCTCTTTTCACCTGGCAAAGGAATGACAACCCGACAACGGCTCAAAAGCCCCGGTCAAAGAAGAGGAAGTACCAGGACCTATTAGCTTAGGTTTCTGTTTCTACACCTTATAATCTACTGTATTTCCATTTCTGTAATCCTTTGAATACAATAAAAAGGGGTTTCCCCACCGTGTGATATTTGCAATCTAATTGTCAAAGTTTATTTTGATTAAATCAACAAACAATTAATATAATCATTGCATTTTATCATTCTCACATCGCGTATTCTCCTTACCTACGAATCTTACGTTTGTGTCTCGGTTCTAGAGTCAAACTGTCTCATTCGTACAATACTCGGGCCAGTCGTCAGAAAAAGATGGATGATCTTGAGAAAGAAAACAGAGAGTTGAGAGAAGAGGTCAATGCTCTGAGAGAGGATATGAGAAAGCTTCGTAACGACATGCAAGCCATGGCAGAAGCTCAGCTACAAAAGACTGTGATCTCGGAGATCACCTCGACGCCCATAGTGGAAAAGTTCGATCCTAGGTATCAGATGCCGAAAGATCGTCCATGGGGCATGGCTGTTAATTATATCCCGGAAGGATATGTTCTGCCGATCGTTGAAGATCAGGGAACTTCTGCAGGAGCCGCTGGTCCTGAAGGTTACAAACTTCAGGAAAGCGAAGATGCTAGAGGCATATTAAAGACCCCTGAAGGTTACAAACTTCAGGGAACGCCAAGATTCAACGCCGTAGTTACGGTACCACCCCCTGTGGTGCATTCTGTCCCAGAAGGACAGATTCCATAGATACCTTCTGAGAGGAAGGAAACTATGTTTGACCGAATGGATGAATTCCAGGAACAGTTCTTGGAAATGCAAAGGGAATTGCAAGCCATTCGCGGTCAGGATCTTTTTGGATAGGACGCTGCAGACCTTTGTCTAGTCCCCAATGTGAAAGTTACGCACAAATTCCAAGTGCCTGACTTTGAAAAATACAAGGGTAACCCTTGCCCTCAAAGTCACTTGACAATGTACGCTCGACGAATGTCAACTCAGACAGAAAATCAGGACCTGCTGATTCACTACTTTCAGGATAGTTTAACCGGTACCGCCTTAAAATGGTACATGGGTTTAAACCGTGCCTCGATCAGCACATTCAGAGATCTTCGCACTGCCTTTGTTCAAAATTATAAATACAATTTGGACATGGCACCTAACAGAGATCAACTCAGATCGATGTCTCAAAAGGACAAGGAAACTTTTAAGGAGTACGCCCAGAGATGGCGTGAAATTGCCGCTCAAATTTGTCCACCTCTTAAGGAAAAAGAGATGACAAAGATCTTCTTAAAAACCTTAAGCTTGTTTTACTACGGCCGAATGGTCGCCAGTGCGCCCAGTGATTTCACCGAAATGGTCGGTATGGGTGTACGTCTTGAGGAAGCCGTCCGAGAAGGACGTTTGGTAAAAGACACTGGTTCAACGAGCGGTACTAAAAAATACGGTAGTGCTCTCCCTAAGAAAAAAGAGCAAGATATTGGGAATATCTCTCTCGGAAAGCAAAGGCGTCGTTATCAACCAGTAGCAGCGGTAATTCCTGCTATCGACCCCGCGCCTGTTCCTACGTATCAACCTCGGGTTGCGCAGAGCCAACCTAATCAGCAAAGGACTCAACAGCCTCTTCACCAGGCTCGTCCTCAGTACAATAACAACCGTACAACACGATCATCAGGGTTTGATCCTATACCTGTGTCGTACGCAGAACTATTTCCGTTACTTCTGGCTAAGGGGCACATTCAGACTAAGTCTCCTCTTACTGTACCAGAAAATCTGTCTTTTTGGTTTAAAGCAGATCAGACATGTCATTATCATCAAGAAGGATCGGGGCATAACATAGAGAATTGCCTCAATTTCAAATCTGACGTGCAAAAGCTTGTTAGGAGCGGGCTCTTATCTTTCAAAGATACGAATCCTAATGTTCTCACGAACCCGCTGCCTCAACACGGGAAAGCTACGGTCAATCTGATTGAGGAAGAGACTAACAACGTCTATCAAATTCGCGATGTACTCTTATTGAGGACCAATCTGGTCAAGATGCATTGTAGAAAAAGTGGATATGGCCATGTGCCACCTCATAATTATCATCAATGTGATGTCTGCTCTAAAAGTAATCAAGGATGTTCTGTAGTGCAAGCGGCACTGCAGAAACAGATGGATCTCGGATGGATCCAAGAGCACCGAGTTCGTGGAGTTAACATGGTCTACACGAATTCCAACGTCATTCAGAACCACGACATCCGTGTGATGAATGTCAACTTGGTGGCGATGCACTCAAGGCAAAGCCAATATCATAATCTGCCACGGCACGATTACAGTTCCTGTCTGACATGCTCGGTAAACAAACAGGGATGCTCTTTCATACAAGAGGCCCTCCAGCGTCAGATGGATCTTGGATGGATCCAAGACTACCATGATAGGGATCCCTATCAAATCAACATGGTTCAGGTTTTCGATATTCGTGTGATGAATACCAACCTGGTGGAGTTACATGCTGAGCAGGTCCGACTCGGATTCCTGATCTCACATAACTATCAAAGTTGTAAAGCGGGTTGCGAAAACGATCGAGGTTGTACCCTTGTCCAGGAGGCACTTCAGCACTTGTTAAATCACTGGTGGATGCCAATCTATATGGATGAAGATACTCAGCAGATTAGTATCAGTAACAGAAATCCCACTCGGCGTCAAAGTCATGATGTCCGATCAGTGGAAGCTAACCTAGTGAGGTTACATTGTATTCAAAGTGGGCGTGGCCAGGTGCCTCCACACAACTATGACAGTTGTAGCGTCTGTTCAGAAAGTAACCAAGGGTGTTACCTTGTGAGAACAGCTCTTCAGGGTCAAGTGGATCGCGGAGAAATTCGTCCATATCCAGGTTCTGGACCCATCAATTGGTCGTCGAACTACCTTGCTGAGCAAGTTGAGGATGTCCTCACGATCTCTGGTCATCACAGGACCAGGGATGTTTTTGCCATTATCCCTCTACTTGACGAATCTAAAGTTCCCAACCGGGAACGGATCGAGATTACTTATGATGGTCAGAAAAACCAGAAGGTTCCCATAGTCATCTATCTACCGGGACCCTTACCGTATGAATCAGCTAAGGCGATCCCTTACAAATACGGTGCAACGACAGTTGAAAATGGAAAGGAAATTCCATTGCCCTCCGTCGTGAATATTGCAGACATCAGTCGTGTAACACGGAGCGGTAGAATCTTCAACCGAGGAGTTGGAGAATCCAACAAAGAAAAGGAACTTCAGACAGAAATTCCTGATCCACCAGTCGGTCAATCCAGTAATCCTGACCTGTCGAAAGACAAAGATGAGATTCTTAAGCTCATCCAAAGGAGTGAATTCAACATTGTTGATCAGCTGTTACAAACTCCTTCAAAGATCTCGGTATTATCACTGTTACTCAGTTTAGAAGCGCATAGGGAAGCTCTACAGAAAGTCTTAGTGCAGGCCTTTGTGGAACAGGATGTAACAATCAGACAGTTCGATAGTATTGTCTCTAACATCACTTCCTGCAATAATTTGGGGTTTAGTGATGAGGAACTACCCGAAGAGGGTCGCCGTCATAACATGGCACTCAATATCACAGTCAACTGCCAGGACGATGCTTTAGCCAGCGTACTGGTAGACACAGGGTCAGCCCTGAATGTTATGCCAAAGTCTACTTTGATGCAATTATCATTCAAAGGCCCTCCAATGAGAATCAGCGAGGTCGTCGTCAAAGCATTCGACGGATCCAGAAAAGCAGTTATCGGCGAAGTTGATCTTCCCATAACTATTGGTCCTCACACTTTCCAAGTCACTTTCCAGGTCATGGACATCCGGGCAACGTACAGTTGTTTATAAGGAAGACCTTGGATACATCAGGATGGAGCGGTCACTTCAACCCTCCACCAAAAGCTAAAGTTCGTTCAGAACGATCAACTCGTAACAGTCTGTGGAGAACAGGCTTTGCTCGTGAGTAACTTGTCATCATCTGCTTGTGTAGAACCTGAGGAGGTTATTGGAACTCAGTTCCAAGCACTATCAGTGAGCAAGGACAATCAATCTGGAGGAGGAACATCGATTTCCTCATACAAGGATGCTATTAAAGCGGTCGAGAGTACCGATACAATAGGATGGGGACAGCTTGTCATTCCTATCGACAATAAAACAAAGAAGGGTCTTGGTTTCTCTGCAACCTGTACCCAGATAGCTGTTGGCGATGAAAGTCTTCATCCCATTCAGAACTTCTTCCATAGTGGAGGTTTCCTCCAACCAGTGACTCAAGTAGTCCATGCTATCAATGAAGAGGATCCCTTTGACATAGATGAGGATTGGAATCCCTATCTTAACGAGGACGGTTATGTATCGCAGGACGAAACGCAAACTCCATTTTGCTATCCCGCATAGAGTCCGAAATTTATACCCAGATCAGATGTTGAAATGATCTACGGAGATTGTGATCCGGAAGGATGTCGTGCTCCGCCAAACTCATTAGAGGAAGACACTCTGATGAAAGACAACTTTGACTACAATTACTATGGCCCGATGGATGGTCTGCCCATGTGGCAACTTTATCCAGGAGACTTAGGGTAAGAAAGTCAGCCGAACAATGAAAATTAGCTGACCATCATTGAACAGAATACCTGTGCTCCCACCATGTCATGGGATCAACACTCAGGTCATTCGAAAACTACTCAACATGAAGATGAATTCGCAATGTTTGCAGGACTTGAATTCATCAACTACGCTTTTCCTGAGGTCAACGTCATCGAGAGAGATGACTCCTCCGGTTCCAAAGAAGTTTGGGACACTCTGGGAGAACCAAGTGGAAAATACAACTTCATGGTCAAGTACACCGCTCCCGAAAGCTCTCGTATCAGGCTCGAAGATATCCAGCCAACTGGATGGGAAGATGCAGCTGAGAGCACCAATACTATACAAAATGCAACTGAGGAATCCTCCTACGACAATTCTGCCTGGGAGACAGATTCCAATGATCCTGCTCCACCAGAAATCAGCGTCATTTCTGAAGACAAATCAAGGAAGGTGCCATACTTTGTGTTTCACCGAGGAGTTCGCCGCCAGTGGGTTGCTGTCAATGTTCCGAAGGTCGTTCACCAGTCAAAGTAATTGTCGTCTTTAAACCTTTCACCCTGCCCAGGTGAAACGGATGTTTTTATAGGGCTCGCTTTCTGTAAATTTCCCTCTTCACTTTGCCCAAAGCGAGTGAGTTTTGTTTTATAGGGCTATAGTTTCAAGAACTGACTTGTTCATTAATAAAATAACGCCGTTCTGTAATTTCTGCATTATTTGCTGTTTTCTCTTTTTTGCTTTTTCAGAAAATGGTAATCCTAAAAAACAAAAAAATAAAAAAAACAAGCAGTAAAATAAATACACTGCACACACTTGCATTTTCTCTATGTCTTCTAAACACGAATCATCACGTCATGCAGATTGCTTGTTTTACACCCCGTTGAAACATACGATCCGATGCCTTCTCCCGACTTTGGGTTCCCGGTATTTGGGGCTGAAGAAGAAGTTGACAACGAAATTCCAGAAGAGATCTCCCGATTACTCAGACAAGAGGAAAGGTCCATTAAACCTCATAAAGAGCCGTTGGAAACGGTAAACTTGGGTTCGGAAAAAGAGAGAAAAGAAATCAGGATTGGAGCACTGCTCAGTCCAACTGCCAGAGAGGGTTTGATAAAGCTTCTCAAAGACTTCCCCGATGTGTTCGCTTGGTCCTATCAGGATATGCCTGGGTTGGATACCAGCATCGTGGAACATCATCTACCATTGAGATCGGAATGTCCGCCAGTAAAACAAAGGTTGAGACGCACTCACCCGGACATGGCCATCAAAATCAAAGAGGAGGTACTGAAGCAGATCGACGCAGGTTTCCTCGCTACATCTGAATATCCTCAATGGTTAGCCAACATCGTACCCGTTCCTAAAAAGGACAGAAAAGTCAGAATGTGTGTCGACTACAGGGACTTAAACAAGGCTAGTCCAAAGGACGACTTCCCTTTACCACACATTGACATGCTGGTAGACAGCACAGCAAAGTTCAAGGTTTTCTCCTTCATGGATGGATTCTCGGGCTATAACCAAATCAAAATGGCGCCGAAAGACATGGAGAAAACTTCGTTCATTACCCCATGGGGTACCTTTTGTTACAAGGTGATGTCATTCGGCTTGAAGAATGCCGGGGCAACCTATCAAAGGGCCATGACCACTCTGTTTCATGACATGATACACAAGGAAATCGAGGTATATGTCGATGATTTGATTGCAAAATCAAAAACAGAGAATGAGCACGTTGAACATCTGTCAAAATTATTCGAACGTTTAAGAAAATTCAAGCTCCGCTTGAATCCCAACAAGTGCACCTTCGGTGTCCGTTCGGGGAAACTATTAGGGTTCATCGTCAGCCAGAAAGGAATTGAGGTTGATCCTGACAAGGTCAAGGCCATTCGAGAAATGCCTTCTCTGAAAACGGAGAAACAAGTCAGAGGATTCCTGGGACGTTTAAACTACATCTCCAGATTCATATTCCTTATGACCACCACGTGTGCGCCGATTTTCAAATTACTCAAAAAGAACCAGGATTGCGTTTGGTCAGAAGACTGCCAAACCGCTTTCGACAGTATTAAGGAATATCTGTTGAATCCGCCGATTCTATCACCTTCAGTGGAAGGAAGACCACTGATCATTTACCTCACGGTCCTAGAAGACTCAATGGGATGTGTACTTGGCCAACAAGACGAAACCAAACGGAAGGAGTCTGCCATCTACTATTTGAGCAAGAAGTTTACCGACTGTGAAACTCGGTACACGATGCTTGAGAAAACTTGCTGCGCTTTGGCTTGGGCAGCCAAACGTCTTCGCCAGTACATGATTCGTCATACTACTTGGTTGGTCTCCGAGATGGATCCAATCAAGTACGTCTTCGAAAAACCTGCTCTCACGGGAAGAATCGCCCGTTGGCAGATGCTACTATTAGAATATGACATAGAGTACCACGCTCAGAAAGCCGTTAAGGGGAGTATTTTAGCCGATCATTTGGCTCATCAACCGATTGACGATCAGGAATCAATCGGGTTTGACTTCCCAGACGAAGATGTCATGTATCTAAAAATGAAATATTGCGATGAACCGTTACCAAGTGAAGGGCCAGAACCAGGTTCCCAGTGGGGACTTATCTTTGACGGAGCAGTTAATCATTACAGAAACGGAATTGGGGCAATCATTGTTACCCCTCAGGGTACCCACATTCCTTTCACTGCCAGACTTATGTTCAAATGTACGAACAACGAGGCCGAATACGAAGCTTGTATTATGGGTCTCGAAGAAGCGATTGATCTAAGGATCAAGAAATTGGACGTATACGGCGATTCAGCCCAGGTTATCAATCAGATAACAGGAGATTGGAACACATACCAATCAGGACTGATTCCTTACAAAGACTATGCGAGAAGGTTGCTACCCTTCTTCAACAGAGTTGAGTTTTATCACATCCCTCGTGGTGAGAATCACATGGCTGATGCTTTAGTCACTCTTTCTTCCATGATTAGCGTAGGTCGATGGAATGACCTACCTAAGATTGACGTTATGTACCTTGAACGGCCCGCCTACATTTTTGCGATCGAAGCAGTCATAGACGACAAACCTTGGTATCACGATATCAAATGCTTCCTTCAGAAACAAGAGTACCCACCTGGGGCACTCCGAAAAGACAGGAAAACCCTCAGAAGGCTGGCTGGAAGCTTCTTCTTGAGTGGTGACACTCTTTATAAAAGGAATTTTGACATGGTCTTGCTCCGATGCGTCGACAGACCAGAGGCAGACATGCTTATGAAAGAAATTCATGAAGGATCCTTTGGCACTCATGCCAACAGACATACAATGGCGAGAAAAATTCTCAGAGCCGGGTACTATTGGATGACCATGGAATCCGACTGCTACAAGTACATGAGGAGGTGTCACAAGTGTCAGATATACTCCGACAAAATTCATGTACCGCCATCGCGTCTCAAAGTTCTTTCTTCCCTATGGCCTTTTTCCATATGGGGAATCGACATGATTGGCTTGATCGAACCTAAGGCTTCAAACGGACATCGGTTCATCCTGGTAGCCATTGATTACTTCACCAAGTGGGTCGAAGCAGTGTCGTACGCCAATGTAACCCGACAAGTGGTGATCCGATTTATCAAAAACAATATCATCTGCCGTTATGGTGTTCTGAGTCGGATCATTACATATAATGGATCTAACCTGAACAACAAGATGATGAAGGAGTTGTGCGCAGAGTTCAAGATTGAACACCATAACTCATCTCCCTACCGACCCAAGATGAACGGAGCGGTAGAAGCGGCTAACAAGAACATCAAGAAGATCGTTCAAAAGATGGTTGTAACCTACAAAGACTGGCACGAGATGCTACCCTTTGCTCTTCACGGTTATCGAACATCTGTCCGCACTTCAACAGGGGCTACCCCTTTCTCTCTAGTGTATGGCATGGAAGCAGTGCTCCCCATAGAAGTAGAGATCCCATCAATCCGGGTATTGATGGAAGCTAAGATCACCGAAGCTGAATGGTGTCAAAGCCGACACGACGAATTAAACCTGATCGAAGAAAATCGAATTACGGCATTATGCCACGGTTAGTTGTATCAACAAAGAATGAAGAGGGCGTTTGACAAAAAGGTCCGACCTCGTGTCTTCAGGAAAGGAGACCTCGTGCTCAAGAAGATACAATCATTTCTCTCTGATTCGCGAGGCAAATGGACTCCGAATTATGATGGCCCCTATGTGGTCACGAAAGCTTTCTCAGACGGTGCCTTGAGACTTGCAACCATGAACGGAGAGGAATTTGCCTACCCCACGAATGTTGATGTAGTCAAGAAATACTTCGCCTAAACTAAAAAAAATCGTCTCGGTGGATTGAAAACCCGAAAGGGCAGTCCAGGCAAAAGTTAGAGACATGAAAAAAATCATCCTGGTGGATTGGAAACATCATAGTACAATCCAGGCAAAAATTAGGGATAATGGCAAGTAACTATGTTCAACAGAGGCATGTTCCTTAGCAACAGTTACATCATCCATTGGAGGAAATCTCCAGTCAACGGTCACCTTCGACAGAAGCTCAGGATGCCCCGATTTCAAAGTTGGTAGAAGGATAGTGGTCGTTATGTTTCAACGTAGCCCTTTTCCCTGTAAATTACCATTTTCAAACTTTGTATATACTCTTTGGAATCACACGTTTGGCTGATCTCCATCTTATCAATAAAATTTTAGCCTGTGTGCTTTTGTTTGTAATTTTCACTTGTTTTAGCTTTACAAAACGACGTTGTTTTAAATTAATCAGCGATTCTTGAAATGAAACAAAATGAATTTACTTGTTAAAACTTTTTCTGCTTTTAAATTAAAGATGGCATTTCTTTTGACTGCTGAACATCGAAAGAACGTCGATTACATCTCCAAAGGCGTTCGAGCCTCAAAGTGCAGAATCAAAGTACTCATTCTAAGCCAGTGCGCCTGAATGAAGGATCAACTGTGTCAGAGACCTTGTTTCGTCTGATGCCTTCGGCCGAGTTCTCATCTCCTAAGCCCGATCAATGTAACGCCCCAGTTTTTGTCAGTTTTATTTAATCGAGTTTATTTGATTATTTTATTATTATATTATTTTATTCTTGACTTTTATTTGGCAATATAGTATTTTTCATCGTTGTTTATGTTTTATCGCATTTTGAGAGCGTTTGCGAGATATTTGAGCGTAGGGGTATTTTGGTCTTTTGCTTGGGTAAGTTTTATGTTTTATAAAAATAGAAAGAAAGAGAGAAAATTAGAAAGAAGGAAAAAGAGAAGAGAGAAAGGAGGAGAAGGGAGAAAGAGAAAAGAGGAAAATCGCGGGAACTCCGTTTCGAGCGCGATTAATCGGGTAAGGGTGAGAAGTTTCAATTATATCTTGCTTGTGTATGTATATGTGTATGTTTTCTTGATGGTTTTGGATATTTTCTTATAGTTTTCCGTTTAGGTCGAATTGTAGGAAATCGATAGAAATCGATGTTTTCACGGATGAATTTCGAAATAAATTGCGTAGTTTAGTCGAGTGAAGTGAGGCCGACGTTATAGAAACTCGTTTCGTTAAAATCGGTTGATATTTGAAAATTTGGCGTTTTTAGGTTCCGGAATAGTGTTTTTCAAAAGTCGCGGAATCGCGTAATTTTTTATTCTAATACGTCCGTATACATTTATGGAGGATTATCATGTATTTTGTTTGAAGAAAATAATTGAATCGGTCGGGTTTCGGGCGAAAACGCCCCAAAAATCACTGCTGAACCAGAACTGGTGTATTTTCACGCAGTCGTACGGACACGACTGCTAGTGTGAAAATTCTGGTTTCGTGCGATTTTCGGAAATTCATATCTCTCGAACCGTAAGTCGGTTTTGATCCCCGTTCGAAGCGTTGGGAAGCTAACGAGATGTTTTTTCTAGGAAAAATAGTTTTGAGGTCTGAATCCTTCCCAATCGGTACAGTTTTTACGAACCGTTTCGTAGTGTCGGGCGTCCGGTTTATGTTTTGCGTTATTTGGAAATATTCGTAACTTATTCGTCGTTTATCGGATTTAAGAGTTCTTTATATCGAATCGAAGGTCTTTAGGAGTACTTTTTAGTGATGATGAAAAATATTATTTTTGGCCGACTTTTCCGAGAAAACGAATTATGGACTTTTGTGTTATTTTTCAATATTGTGGGTTATGCTTTGGTAAGTGATTGTATGACTTGTGTGATGATTCTTTGATGATAATTGGTTGTTGTGGAATACTTTGTTGATGGTTTGTGGCTTTATGACAATAATTGTGTTGATGTGAATATATATGATAAGTATTGGTGATGATGGTTTGTGGTGTTATGGAGGAATAAATGTGTGTTTTGGGTTTTGATTTCAATGTGCGATAATGATGTGTTGTGAGTAGCATTTGATATGTGAATTCCTTGTGGAAGTGATTGTGATTGCATAATTGTTGTGGTTTGTGGTTTGTAATGAAAATGCATGTGGTGACATGTTGTGAAATGAATATGCACGTGATATTGTTGTGATGATGATTTGTGGCCTTACGGCAAGAAAATGCGATACGTGGTAATTGTTGATTTATGCATGATTATGGATGTGTATGTGGGTGCAATGTGAATGTCATGAGTCATTGTATGCCAAACATCATAATATGCATTGTTGAAACGTCCTGAGTGACGGAATGATTCCAGAGGGAATTTTCTATAACACCGTGTGCCTCCAAAATATGAGGCGTTGCCTGAGGACTGAAAGCGGTGGTTATAGACGATTGTGCGCCCTGAAATAGTGGACTATAGCAATCGGATTGTGCGCCCTGAAATAGTGGTAGAAAGCAATCCATAAACGTCGTTCGCCCTGAAATAGTGGTTTATAGCGACGGGGAACATCGTAGGCCCGACGGGGAGTTACTCTATGTAACGAGCGATGATTCCAAGAGTTCCTGGGGGACTAATGTATCACCAATTGAGTCGGTACCCGCATTTGCATCTATATAGAGTCGTTGGTCGATCTCTATGGTATGCATTGATCATTTTTTGTATATTTGCATTGATGAATGATTATGGAAAAGTATGCTTTGTGGAAGTATGGAATTAATGGAATATGCATGATTATATGCTTGGTTTCGTATAGATATATACATTGTGATGTATATGAGTGAGTTGTGATGAATTGTGGTGTGAATTGTGAAGGGATGTGTTATGTGTGGAAAATCATGATTCGATTTATTATGTGTGATATATTATGTATTGGTGCCATGCTATATGTGTTAGTATGTGATGTATGCGGTGAGAAATATTACATATGTGAATTATCTGTGTTGTGGCATATTATTATGCAATCTTGTTATAGTTGTTATTTCTCACCCTTCTGCTGGAATATGCTTTTTATGGCATAGTGCAGATTGTCAGCTTTAGAGGCGTGGAGGATTTTGTGAAGATTAGTCCTCCGTTCCGTTGTCGGTCTTGGTGTCTGCTCTGATACGTAGCACGGGAGTCGGGGAACGTTTATTATATGTATATTTTTGTTGAATATATTAAATATTATTTTGTATTTATATTTTGATGTTCTAAAACCATTTATTTGTAAAACAAGTCGGTTATGGATCTTTCCGCTTTATTCCATAATTGACCATCCTTTTGTAAGGAAAAGTTTCTCTTTGTGTTATGTATCAAAAGTGTTGAGCAGGGATTGTATTTTATTTCTTTAAATGTGGCATCCCTGTTTCTGTCGGAAAAATAAATTTTTAGTTACTCTGATATTTTTTATGTGTTATTTATTCGCGATGGGAATTGGGGTGTTACAATCAACATAGCTCCCGACAGGGACTATCTCTCCTAAGCAAGGTGGAATTGCTATTTTGAACCAGCGGTACTTTTTCGTCCCCAACAGTGGCCGAGTATCCAGTCGTGTTTATCTTTTAGTTTATATGTCGCGTCTATTTTGTCAGCATAAACATACATACATCATGCATTTTTTATTTGCATTCACATTTCATATTGCATCACTATCACTTGAGTCGATCTTATCCTGTCGTGATAACCGTCCTCTTTATCGAGTTTGTCAATTCTTTCCTCGTCAGGAATTGCTTCGTCTGAACAATCTCGTCACCAATGTATCTCTAGATCAGAGTCGGCACTCGACCACTTTGATAACTTGAACCTCTGAAACATCAGAGAAACCTTCAACAGATGTCACTCTTCGCCATTGAAGATGATATCCTTGCTTTCCCGGATTAAGGAAAATCCCCAGAGAAAACCTCTTAAACAGAGATTCGGCAGTACATCTGTATTTCTCTGAAAATCCGCTGATGAAAAGGTCATCAGCACCTCAAAATTGGATCCCATCATATGGCGTTTCTCTGGGAAGATCCCAAGAAAAGTATGATGCAACATCCCCAAGCGGAAGCAGTCTCTCAAAAGACTTGCTTCCCCCAGTAGAATCGACAAATGGCGTCTCCAACAGAGAAGTTTGTGTACCTCTACAACTCAGATGGATGGGTTCCCCAGCAAGTCTGACGTCAAAACTTTTTCCGTCAAATGGCATCTCTCCAGGAAAATTCGGCGAGAAGTTTGAGGGAAACCGCTACAAGTAGCGTTCCTTGTCAATAAAGTTTATTGACAAAAGAAACTTAGACCAGTTCCTTGGTTGGAAACCGGGATCGAGGGGAAGTTTATTTCAGCAACTGAGACCAGTTCCTTGGTAGGAAACCAGGATCGAGGGGACGTTTACATCAGAAACTAAGACCAGTTCCTTGGTAAGAAACCAGGATCGAGGGGAAGTTTAAATCAAGAAACTAAGACCAGTTCCTTGGTTGGAAACCAGGATCGAGGGGAAGTTTATTACTGAAACTAAGACCAGTTCCTTGGTTGGAAACCAGGATCGAGGGGAAGTTTGCATCAGAAACTAAGACCAGTTCCTTGGTTGGAAACCAGGATCGAGGGGAAGTTTGAATCTGAAACTGAGACCAGTTCCTTGGTTGGAAACCAGGATCGCCGGGGAAGTTTTACCTTTTCTAAGCATCATCGCTTAGCAAAAGAAGATGAATGCGCAAGTTTCCATTCATAGCCATCAAAATTTCGGTTATTCCGATATTTAATCCTCTTGCACCCCGAATGCTCAAATACTTTCGTCATTCACACCTTCGGATCCAAGAAGATTAAATAGGGGCATCTGTCATACCCTAAATTTTGACCACTAAAGTTTCCCATCATTGTGCAAATCATCATCACAATATGGATGAATCATCATGCCTCATCAATCTCCTCAAGGAATTGTTAAGCATTGACTGCAATCAGACCTAGGGTTTCAAGCCCTTACAGAGCCTTAGACAAAGGATCAATCAAGAAATGACTTGATCTTCAACTTTTATAACCTCTCAAATATCCACAATGGATCAAAAGGACTCCCACTTCAAGGATTAAGCACAAGGCTGCTCCCTTCTAGGTGGATTAAGTCTCCAGATCGCCAGCGTCACCAAATTAGGGTTTTGATCGCCCAGGGCCTCCAGATGAAAAATTTCATCTGGGCACAAGCCATTGATCCAAAACATAACCTAATTTACTTCATGGAACCTCATGAACCCATTCATCCAGTCAATTTTGCCTCAGGGGATGCATACATCGAAAATCAGGAATTAGGGTTTCTTGACCTAATTCACCCCTAAGTTGACTTTTGGGACAAATCATGAACCAAGACCTCAAGAGATGATTTGAGGGTCTTTGATATACTATATTGATCCATTTGGAACAATGGATTAATCCAAGAAGCTTAAGCAACAAGTCTCAATTTCATCTGCACCACAATTAGGGTTTCGCGAGAAAAGTCAACTGTAACTTTGACTTTTGACCAGGACATGCTCCCAAACCCTAAGTCATGATTCAATATACCCTATGACACCCATGGAACATGTCCATCAAGTTTGATTTAGGTCAAGGACATGATTTCCTGAAGAATTGCACAGTTTGGAACTCATCTGATAAAAAGTCAACTGTGCACAAAAGTCAACTTTGACTTTTTGAGATTTTTCACCAAAATGGATTTTTAACCCTAAAATGATGTTAATGTATGATTTGAATCATCATTCATCAAGAAAAATCAAGAAAAGTGAGATAACTTGTAAAAGGGGTAACCATAAAAACTTAGAAATTTTTCTAAGTTAAAATTCAAGTGGCTAGGGTACCAACTTTGGAGGACCATAACTCCTAAACCACAAGGCCAATTTTTTCCATCCAAAGCTTGATTTGTATACCTCATTATCATCTACAAAAACTTCAACTACAAGCCATTCCAATTCATTAAGGATTTTGAGTTATGGAGTGATCAAAGTGGCTGAAAAGTGAAAATGTCACTTTTTCCAACACTTAGTGAAATTTTCACTAAGTCAAAATCTGCCTTACTTTTTGCCAAATGTTGGGGGATTTTTCACTTGGAATCAAAAGAGATCAAAACCAAACTTGTTCAAATAGTTGTTGTATCATGTAAGAGCTTTCCAAAATGGCCAAGGACATTGCCAAATTCAACCTACACCATGAGATACAACATTGTCAAGTTGCCTTGCTGAAATCTGTCAAAGCAAGGCAGATTTTGCATTTTGGCTCGATTTGCCAAAATCAGCCAATTTCAAATGCTCCTATCCACTTGGACACCTCTGAGGATTGAATCTAAAGGGGACAATCACTGAGAGAGGACAATCACTGAGCCAAGCCTCAAAAGTCCATGGAACAAGAAATAGCATGTTGAACCTAGAGTTGCCAAAATAGGGACAAGACTCCAAATTTGGAATGAGGCATTCAATGGAACCCTCAAGGTGGCATGTACTGAGCCATTCTCATCTGAAATCAGTCAAGACTTATCCAAGACCAAGGGAACCACAGCTCTGTGCCCTAACCTCTAGTCAATGGCTAGAGGAGACTTGATTTCTCATTGGACAACATTGGCCAAACCTACTTACCAGCTGCCATTCACTATTTCTTGCAAAACAAACTTGCTCTACTATAAATAGAGCTCAATTGTGTTCAGTTTAAGTACACCAAAGCCATCTAACAGATGCTTTCTTCAAAATCTCTTTCTCTTGGCAAAAAATGCCTTTCTTAGCAAGGTAGCTATCGGGTTTTGAGTTTGAGAGCAATTCCAATCAAACCAATCACTCACACACCTCACATACACCATATAGAAGTGATCCAAACACTCAAACAACATCTGGAACACAGATTTCACAAAATCATCAGCTGGTTGCTCAAATTTTCAATCAAGTTGCAGCTGAGGTACCACAGAGTGATCCAGCCAATTTCAATCAGGTCCAAGCATTCAAACACACTCCATAGGGTGTAGGGAAGCTGTTCAGGTCATCACAACTCATCTGTAACACCTCTAGCCCAGAAATCACTTTGCTCTTGCTGTCACGACTTGAAGGTAGGCCTAAACTTGGTCATCTCTCAATCTATGCATATTTCCTCGCACAATAATTTGGCCATATGTTCATAATCATGCATGGAATGTTTTCCCTCAATTAATTGCATTGTTTGAATCGTGTATCAAAAATCCCAGCCTTCATGCAGAAATTAGGGTTCTTGAGGATTTTTCATGATTTCTTGTTGTATGTTTAATTTAAATGAAATTAAAGTACATAGACATGATCGTGAGGTTGAGACGAGCATAATGATATGTGGATTGCATGTTATAATTACGTATTCATGGAGATTGGATGGAAAATGCAAATCTGGGCCAAGCTGAAACACGCGCGTGTTCTTCAGCTGTTCTTGGCGCCATTTTTCACAAATTCAAATATTTGAATTTTGTGATTTTGTTTAATTGATTCAAAAATTAATTTCTCTATGAGTTTTAATGATTTTGAGTTGATTCTTTTTTTTGATAATTCACAAAAATGTTAAAATATTTTATTTTATCAAAAAATCCCAAAAATATTATTTATTTTATATAATTGATATTTTTGCAAAGAATTAATATTTTAATTGTTTTTTGACATTTTAAATATTTTTTCCACATTGATTTTGCAACTTTTAATGCTTTCTAATTATTTTGTAGGTCAATACTTAATTTTTGAAGCATTAATCCAAGATCATAATTTGTTTTCCATATGTTAAACAATTTTTGATCATTTTAATTGAATTTTTTATTCAATTAAATACATTTTGAAAACAAATTAGGGTTTTGGATTAATTCAACCCTCATAAATCATATTCAAAACACTTCTGGGCCTCTAATAGAGTGTAAGACCCAATCCTTTTTTGACCAAATCATTTTGGGCCTCACTTATTGTATAAGTCCCGATACCGTCAAAAAACAAACGGCGCGATCGTCGCCTTTTCAAAAACCATCTGGGCCTCTCCTTGAGCTATAAGACCCATTCAAAACGCTTTTTTGGGCCTCTAATAGAGTGTAAGACCCAATCCTTTTTTTGACCAAACTATTTTTGGGCCTCACTTATTGTATAAGTCCCGATACCGTCAAAAAACAAACGGCGCTATCGTCGCCTTTTTAAAAATCATCTGGGCCTCTCTTTGAGCTATAAGACCCATTCAAAACACTTTTGGGCCTATATTAGAGTGTAAGACCCAACCCCCTTTTAACCAAAAACCTTTTGGGCCTCACTTATTATATAAGTCCCTCTGCGTTAAAAGAAAACCTCGGCGCGATCGCCATTTTTAACGAAAAGTCATCTGGGCCTACCCTCGTGTTATAAGCCCCACTCTTTTTCTTTAAAACCTTTTGGGCCTCTTGAGAGAGTGTAAGACCCATCCCTTTGTACAGAAAACCTTTTTGGGCCACAGTCACTTGCATAAGACCCTCTATACAAATTCCACAGTGCAATCACTGAAAAACCTTGGGCCTCTCCTTGAGCTGTAAGCCCCAAATATTTCTTTTTCAAAGCACTTTCTCCTTTGATTTTGAATATATTGTTGTTTTTCAATCTTTCTTTGTTGAATAACTAACAAAACAACATGGAAGCTCTACAACCGAGTAAGTGTTTACCCGCTTTCATTTACTGCTTTCATATATATAACTGTATTGTGGGGCTGCTCACTGTAAGTCTCCTTTCATAAACTCATATCTACTGTGTAATAATAGTATAGATATTTCGAGTTTCCCTGGCAACTACGTCTAACACTAGGTAACACAGTTTCGTTTAGTCGTAGAAATAGACACCTAGATCCCCAAATAGGATCACCAGATACAGTCTTCTCTTCGGCTGTCCTCCTTAGGAATCGTCAAGAAATTCTATTCCCCGGAGATGAATTATTCTCGGTGAAACTTCTCTTGAATTTCTTTAAACCTCAAAGCTGGTCACTTAATCCTCTTTTAAAGTTAAAGTTGCTGGATAGTAAACCTCGCACGTTTACCAGTGGTTTTATCTCTAAAAGAGTTTTTCTTGGACTTTTCTTTGGTTTGGGACCCTCAGGCTTCCTAAAAGCAACCCCGCCTCCTCTTGGGCTTTGTACAAGGACTTGTCGGCTTCTTAGAAGTATTCACAGCCTCCTCTTAGGCTTCGTATAATGATCTCTTCCTCTGGGAATGATAGCCTCCTCTTGGGCTTCGTACAAGGACCCGTCGGCTTCTTAAAAGTTTCCAGCCTCCTCTTGGGCTTCGTACAAATTGTCCCGACGACCTCCTAGAGGTATAGGAACAGAACTTAGTAATCTTCATATATCAGTCCTTTTCAGAGTCTACTACTGTTTCTCAAAGCATAGTACAAAAGATAAAACCTTAGACTTGGACAGCCTATTTTCCTTGAGTCTCAAAGACATTTTCAAGTGACCCTTTCGTCAGATAGGAAGAAAACCCGCAGACTCGGACAGTCTCAATACCCTTTGGATTTCCCCTTTCCTTAAAGAACAAGGAACAACCCCGATCCTCAGACCAAATCCATGAGTACAGTGTTGCTCATATAAGAACTGATTTTCTCTTTCGAAATCAGTATACTGGATCTGTCACTTAACTGACACAGTAACTAGCCTTCTCTTGGGCTTAGTACAAATGATTATCCTCAGCGGAGCAAACCTTTCGCCTCCATCTCGGGCTTTATACAAGATACAAAAAGGTTCTAATTAAGCCAAACAAACCTTTCGCCTCCATCTCGGGCTTTATACGAGATACTAAAAGACTTCCTCGTCGAGTCAAATAACTTTTAGCCCCTCTCTCAGGCTTTGTATGAGACACATAAAAAGACTCCCTCGTTGAGTCAATCACCCCTTTTCGCCTCCATCTCGGGCTTCGTACGAGATACAAAAACACTCTCTTGTTGAATATAAAAGATTATCTTGTTGAGTCAAACCCTTTTTAGCCTCCTCTTAGGCTTTGTATAAGGATATCCCCACTGGGTCGACCCCTTTTTAGCCTCTCTCTCGGGCTTTGTACGAGACACAAATCAGCCTCCTCTTAGGCTTTGTATAATGATTTTCCCCAGCGGAAATTAGCCTCCTCTTAGGCTTTATATAAGAAAACCACTGGTTAATCCAATTAACCTTTTAGCATCAAATCTGTGCCTCATTCACTGTACACAAACATCAACAACTCCTTCCCTTTCATCTAATCGCTGTAAGCGGCAAGCCTCTGGATCATCTACATCCATGCCACTGTCCTTCATTTAGCATGAGGAATTCCTAAGGAAAGATGGCGTTGCTTTCTACACAGAGTTAAAGTCTTCTCCTTCAGGTTAAAACCCCTTCTTAGGAAATTATGGCATTGCTAGGATCCGCGTATCCCGGTTAAAGTAATTCTCCTTTACCCCTTCTTCGGAAATTATGGCATTGTTCGGATCCGCGTATCCCAGTTAAAGTAATTCTCCTTCTCCCCTCTTTAGAGATGACAGATTCTCTCTAAAGTCGAGACCTTTCAGCTTCACATCTTGGGCTTTGAACAAGATACAAACAACCTTACGCTTCACGTCTTGGGCCTTGAACAAGACACCAAAACCCTATTTCCTCCCATAGAATAGAAGTAACTACGAACGCTCTGATTTCCCTGTTTCGGTAAATGGGAATACGTAGGCATAAGATCGAAAGAAAAGATCTTAGCGAGCACACTAAACAAAAACCCTAAATCCCATACTCTCACGTATCTATCAGAAAAGCAATCAGTCCTAACATCAAAACATCTCAGCGAACAAAATAACCTAGGAAAATCCCCGAATCTTTGGAGCATCTGTAACCGAACAGACCGCTGTTCAAACTCAGTATGCAAGCAGGGTTAGTTGGAGACATCTATTTCCCTTCCTTCATCAGCTTACAATAGGATAAAAAATGGATCGAGCTGTAGTAGTAAAATACACCGAAGAGCGGTTGTGCCTCGCAAGCACGTCCAAAAATCGCTCGCTACAGTACTCTCTCCATCTGTTTTGAGACTGAGGGTATCCATGCAGCTTGTAGCAAGAGTACTGCATATGTCCAAACCTTCCATAATAAAAGCATTTCACCCTTTCATCTCTGAATCTTCTGCCATGATGAGATTGCTTAGGCTGCCATCCATAACTAGCCTGCCTTCTATTATGCTGGTATCTTCTTCCATAAGAAGGCTGAGAGTGTTGTTTCCTAGATTGTCTCCCATGATGGTGTGGTTTTCTTCTTCCATAGATATGAGGGACAACATTGGTGTAACCATATCCATACCAGTTTTCCTGATGTTGAGACCTCTGATGAGACATGTTCCGCTTTAGCCTGGCAGCTTGCATGCTCTGGTGATATTGGGGAGGCATATACTGGCTAGCTTCTTGAGGTTGTATCTTTCTCTGATGGAGACCATTCTTTCTCTCAGCATTCTGAGGCTGAACAACCTTCTTAGTGGTAGGATCCTGTCTCTTAGGTTGATGTTGAGACAATGGTTGAGACATCTCCTTCTTTGTTCCTGACGTGCTTGCCACAGTAGACATCTTTTCCTCGACCACAAATCCTAGTCCAGTCTTGTCTCCAGCTACCCTTTCTGTCTAAAGGATCTTGTCAAGTGTGTCTGTACCACTGTTAAGCATCCTCGCAGTTTTGGTCATATGATCAAGATGAGCTCTAACTAGAACAACTTCACTTTCCAGATCAGTCTTTTCATTCTCTAGCTGAGCAATTTGTTGCTTGTGGCATTTGTTCTCTTGACAAATCTCAGCACTTTTTAAACACGGCTCTTGATAGGTAGATGCTAACTCCTCATAAGTTACTTCTCCATTACTAGAATCATCATCAGAAACCACAGCTCCTGTTAAAGCTCTCACATGCTTTGCTGACTCACCTTCACTTTCATTATCAGAGTCAGACCAGGAAACTGTCATGCTCTTCTTCTGCTTTTTCAAGAAGGTGGGACATTCTTTCTTGACATGTCCATACCCTTCACACTCAAAGCACTGAACTCCTTTATCTTGGGTAGTTTTCTCTTCATCCTTCTTGCTGGTGTCAGAAGTCATGTTCTTGACATTAGGCCTGGAGTTATTATTCATTCTCTTGAATACTTTGGTGAATTGTCTTCCCAACATCACTTTGGCCTGAGATAGATCCTCCTGTGATTCAGAACTCTTTCCTTTTTCTTCTGCATCATTTGACACCAAGGCTATACTCTTAGGCTTCTTTTCTGGTTCTTCCTCATTCAACCCCAGCTCAAACGTTTGAAGAGATCCAATGAGCTCATCTACTCTCATCTTGCTGATGTCTTGTGATTCTTCAATGGCAGTAACCTTCATCTTATACTTCTTAGGTAGGGACCTAAGGATCTTCCTTACAAGCTTTTCATCTGACATTTTCTCACCAAGAGCACTGAAAGCATTAGCCAGCTCCAGAACATTCATGTGGAAGTCATAAATAGTCTCATCATCCTTCATCTTCAGGCTTTCAAATTTTGATGTTAAAATCTGAAGTCTTGACATCTTGACTCTAGATGTTCCTTCATGTGTTGCCTGCAAGATATCCCACGCTTCCTTAGCAACTTCACAGGTATTGATTAACCTGAAGATATTCTTATCCACTCTATTGAAGATGGAATCTAGAGCTTTGGAATTTCCAAGGGCAAGCTCATCTTCCTCCTTGGTCCATTCTTCTTCAGGCTTTGGCTTTGAGGTGCCTTCTTTATCTTTGCTAGCATCATCTTTTTCACACACAACAGGTGCTTTCCATTCTTTAATAACAGCCTTCCAAGCCCTGTTGTCCAAGGATTTTAAGAAGGTGGTCATCCTTGGTTTCCAATAGTCATAATTGGATTCATCCAAAATAGGGGGTCTGTTGACGAATCCTCCAACTTCTTTGTCCATCGTTACACCAGAAAGTAACTTCCCTAGATCTCACCCAGAGACAGACAGGATGCCTGCTCTGATACCAATTGAAATTCTGGTATCAGACGTGTGATGTTAAGGTACGATGTCACAACAACACACTCTGCACAATGGACAACAATAATAGTAAAATAACACCAAAAATTGTTGACCCAATTCGGTTACAACCAACCTACTCTGGGGGCTACCAAGCCAGGGATGGAATTCACTACTTGAAGATATAATTTACAGACTCAACAACCCGTTGACAATCTCCTAAACTTATACTCTACTAATGACTTCCTACCTAAGAAACCACTTAGGTATGAGAACACCACTCAATCCCTTACAAACTCTCAAAGAAGCCACTTTGAGTACCCTTGATCTTACTTCACAGCTTCGATCAAGCAACCACTCTCTATTGCTTCACAGCTTCTAGAGAGGACAGATCACCAATTCACACTTGAATGGTTTACTCACAATTCGTACAAATATCTAAGACACTCAGCCTCTGCTCTTGTTCTTCAATCTGTACTTTTTCCTTTGGTCTTGTGCACTTTATATAGCATCCTGAATTGGGCTTGGACTTGTCACAATATTTGATCAGATTTGTTAATTAAAACTGAATCTTCAAAACAGATTTTATCCCCAAAATCTTTTTAAATCTTCAACCTTTTAATTCTCCAACAGACCTGCAATCAAATCTCCCATGTAACAGAAAATATCTATCCCAAGATATTCTCATCCAATGAGTCAACCACTCTCCACAATTCCAGCTAACACGCAACCCTAACAACATATCCTACTGTTGTTAATTCTGCAGATCTAATGTCACAACATCGCCATGTGACATCAGACATCCAAATTCAGCAATTGATTATTTAACACAGCCCAGTGTTAAGACTTCAATGTTGCAACATCAACACCATGACATCAACATTGAACACCTTGTTGTTTTACCAAAATTCCAGCCAATCCAGGAACTTACAGGTATACTCAAGTTGAGGGAGTTGACTTTGATGAGACTTTTGCTCCAGTGGCTAGATTGGAGTCCATCAGACTACTCTTGGGGATGGCTTGTAATCTAAAATTCAAGCTGTTCCAAATGGACTTGAAGAGTGCTTTTCTGAATGGCTATCTGAATGAAGAAGTCTATGTAGATCAACCTAAAGGATTCACTGATCCAAACTTCCCCAATCATGTGTACAAACTGAGGAAAGCGCTGTATGGCTTGAAATAAGCTCCAAGGGCCTGGTATGAGAGGCTGACAGAATTCTTAGTAGCAAATGGTTATAGAAAAGGAGGGATTGACAAAACTTTGTTTGTCAAGGAAGAAGGCGGAAAATTAATGGTTGCCCAAATTTATGTGGATGACATTGTATTTGGGGGAATGACAGAAGCTATGGTGAAACAGTTTGTTCAACAAATGCAATCAGAATTTGAAATGAGTTTGGTTGGAGAACTTAGCTACTTTCTTGGATTACAAGTCAGACAAATGGAGGATTCTATCTTTATTTCTCAAAGCAAATATGCGAAGAGCATAGTTAAGAAATTTGGCCTGGATAATGCCAATCACAAAAGGACACCTACTCCCACCCATTTGAAGCTATCCAAGGATGAGAATGGAGTAAGTGTGGACCACAACTTATACAGAAGTATGATTGAAAGTCTACTGTATCTCACAGCAAGCAGACCTGACATTTCCTTTGCTGTTGGAGTGTGTGCCAGATATCAATCTGATCCTAAGGTGAGTCACTTGAATCAAGTGAAGAGGATTCTGAAATATGTGAATGGCACAAGTGACTATGGGATGCTATATAGCCATGATTCAGGGACTGATTTAAGAGGATACTGTGATGTTGATTGGGCTGGAAGTTCAGATGATAGGAAAAGCACTTCAGGAGGTTGTTTCTTTCTAGGGAATAATCTGATTTCTTGGTTCAGTAAGAAGCAGAATTGTGTATCTCTCACAACTGCTGAAGCTGAGTATATAGCAGCAGGAAGTAGTTGTTCTCAGCTTGTCTAGATGAAGCAGATGTTGAGTGAATACAATGTCAAACAAGATGTTATGACACTATACTATGATAATCTGAGTGCCATTAATATATCTAAAAATCATATACAGCATAGTAGGACAAAGCACATAGACATAAGGCATAACTTCATAAGGGATCTGGTTGAAGACAAAATTGTTACCTTGGAGCATGTAGCCACAGATAACCAGCTGGCTGACATATTCACTAAAGCCTTAGATGTAAACCAATTTGAAAAGTTAAGAAGCAAATTGGGAATCTGCATTTATGAAGACTAAATGTGCTGGAAAGGGGTTGTTGGCAGTTGGAGTTATTTTTGAAAATGTTTAGTCAACTGCCAGGTGAAGGTTGTCAAATTGTGGCTAAAAAGGGGAAGATGGTAGCCAAGAGAGTGTCAAAGAATGCCAACTGCTGCTAATGTGGTGCAGATATTAAGGGGGAGTAATTGACTGTTGTTATGCTGATTAAGGGGGAGTGCTATGCTGGTTGTTGCATTGTTGAAAATTGCTGCACATTGTGAGCGTCTGAACAGCTGTGATGCTGGTTCATATTTTTGAGGGGGAGCACCAATTGGATGTTGTCAATAATGAAGATGGTGCTGCAGCAGATCAAGTGATGAAGACTATGAAGATTGTCAAACTGCTGCTGATGTTGGAGATTTCAAATTACTGAAGATTTTCCGCTGCTGAAGACTCTGAGGGTTCAGAGGGTGTTTTAGCCAAAATTAGCCAAAGGGGGATATTGTTAGTTCCTAGATTGGCTGGAATTTTGGTAAAATAAGGTATCTTCAATGTTGATGTCAAGGTGCTGATGTTGCAACATTGAAGTCTTAACACTGGGTTGTGTTAAGTAATTAATTGCTGAAGTTGGATGTCTGATGTCACATGGCGATGTTGTGACATTAGATCTAACAATAGTAGGATATGTTGTTAGGGCACGCGTGTTAGCTGGAATTGTGGAGAGTGGTTGACTCATTGGATGATAATATCTTGGGATAGATATTTTCTGTTACATGGGAGATTTGATTGCAGGCCTATTGGAGAATTAAAAGGTTGAAGATTTAAAAAGATCTTGGGGATAAAATCTGTTTTGAAGATTCAGTTTTAATTAACAAATCTGGTCAAATATTGTGACAAGTCCAAGCCCAATTCAGGATGCTATATAAAGCGCACAAGACCAAAGGAAAAAGTATAGAAATACAGAGAGAAGATAAAGAGCAAAGGCTGAGTGTCTTGAGTATTTTGTACGAGTTGTATAACCAGAATTCTAGGGTGAATTGCTGTGTCGTATTCTGTCCTCTCTAGAAGCTGTGAAGCAATAGAGAGTGGTTGCCTGATCGAAGCTGTGAAGTAAGATCAAGGTTTCTCAAAGAGGTTGTTCTTTGAGTGTTTTAGGGATTGAGTAGTGTTCTCATACCTAAGTGGTTTCTTAGGTAGGAAGTCATTAGTAGAGTATAAGTTTAGGAGATTGTCAACGGGTTGTTGAGTCTGTAAATTATATCTACAAGTAGTGAATTCCATCCCTGGCTTGGTAGCCCCCAGAGTAGGTTGGTTGTAACCGAACTGGGTCAACAATTCTTGGTGTTATTTTGCTGTTTATACTGTCCATTGTGCAGAGTGTGTTGTTGTGACATCGCACCTTAACATACACGTCTGATACTAGAATTTCACTTAGCTTGTGAGAAATATGAATAATAAAAAATGAAGAGTCAATCCTCAATTTTCTTGTTGTTCATACGGTTTTTGGTGGAATGAGTTATCGAGGAGTATTATGAAGTGTGTTGTGAAGGGATGGTTTTGTTATCTTTCACTTACATCAAGTTTTCCTTTTTTTTTATGTTTCAAATGGAGGGATCTCGTTGTGGAAAGAAGAAGATGCTGAGAGTAACGTCCCCTTGCTATCTTGTGTTATGCTTACTAATATGTCATATAATAATACTAGGTTCCAAAACCAAAGAACAAAACAATTTTTTTTTAAAACTTAATAACTAAGTGTTACAAAAAAAAGATAAAAAACATATTTTTTATTAATTAAAAAAAGAAATGATAAATGAATTAAAGATAAAATAAAGCGAAATTGCAAAGTTTAACCATGGTCTCAAGAGGAGTTGAACCTATAACCATTAGGTCAACATGCTAGTACATAACCATTAAACTAACCAACACATTTGTTTAGTTGATTGCAACAAATATATATATATATATATATATATATATATATATATATCTGTGTGTGTGTGTGTGTGTGTGTGTGTGTGTGTGTGTATTACATAAATGATTCTAGAATTATCTAAATAGTTTAATTATTTCATATCATTAAATAATTTACTTAGTATTTCAAGTATTAATATTTCAATTATTAATATTTCGACTATTAATATTTCAACTATTTAATATTTCAACTAATAATTAGTTTAATAAATATTCAACTATTAGTGAAATTTGAATCATCATTCATAAAAAAAAATCAAGAAAAGTTGGATAACTTGTAAAAGGGGTAACCATAAAAACTTAGAAAATTTTCTAAGTTAAAAAATAAAGTGACAAGGGTACCAACTTTGGAGGATCATAACTCCTAAACCACAAGGCCATTTTTTCCCATCCAAATATGCATTTGTAGCCCTCATTACCCTCTACAAAAACTTCAACTAGACCTAAGTCCAATTCATTAAGGATTTTGAGTTATGGAGTGATCAAAATGGCTGAAAAATGAAAATGTCACTTTTTCCAACACTTAGTGAAATTTTCACTAAGTCCAAATCTGTCTTCACTTTTTGCCAAATGTAGGGGGATTTTTCACTTGGATTCAAAAGAGATCAAAACCAAACATGTTCAAACAGTTGTTGTATCATGTAAGGGCTTTCCAAAATGGTCAAGAGCATTACCAAATTCAACTTACACCATGAGTTATGACATTGTCAAATGGCTTTGTTGAATTCTGTCAAGGCAAGGCAGAATTTGCATTTTTGCTCGATTTTCCAAAATCAGCTAAATCCAAATGCTCCTATCCACTTGGACACCTCTGAGGATTGAATCTAAAGGGGACAATCACTGAGCCAAGCCTCCAAAGTCTTTGGAACAAGAAATAGCATGTTGAACCTAGAATTGCCAAAATAGGGACAAGACTCCAAATTTGGATTGAAGCATTCAATGGAAGCATCAAGGTGGCATGGAGTGAGTCATTCTCATCTGAAATCAGTCAAGACTTATCCAAGACCAAGGGAACCAAAGCTCTGTGCCCTAACCTCTAGTCAATGGCTAGAGGAGACTTGGATTTTCATTTGCCAACATTGGCCAAACCTACTTACCTGTTGCCATTCACTATTCCTTGCAAAACAAACTTGCTCTACTATAAATAGAGCTCAATTGTGATCAGTTTGAGTACGCCAAAGCCATCTAACAGATGCTTTCCTCAAAATCTCTTTCTCTTGGAAAAAATGCCTTTCTTAGCAAGGTAGCTATCGGGTTTTGAGTTTGAGAGCTTTTCCAATCAAACCAATCACTCACACACCTCACATACATCATATAGAAGTGATCCAAACACTCAAATAACATCTGGAACACAGATTTCACAAAATCACCAGCCAATTGCTCAAGTTCTTGACAGTTTTGCAGTTGAGGTACCATCTTCAACTCCAAACCATTTCAATCCATTCCAAGCACTCAGACACATCACTTGGCACATAGGGAAGCTATCCACATCATTGAAACCTAGTTGTAACACCTCCAACACAAATCACGATCAACAGTTGCAAGTGGTAAGCATGAACTCTTCTAACTCTATGATCCATGCAATTTTTCCTGCAAAATAATTTGGCCATATGTTCATAATCATGCATGGAATGTTTTCCCTCAATTAATTGCATTGTTTGAATCGTGTATCAAAAATCCTAGCCTTCATGCAGAAATTAGGGTTCTTGAGGATTTTTCATGATTTCTTGTTATATATTTAATTTAAATGAAATTAATGGACATAGACATGATCGTGAGGTTGAGACGAGCATAATGATATGTGGATTGCATGTTATAATCAAGTATTCAGGGAGATTGGATAGAAAATGCAAATCAGCCAAACCGAGAACACGCGCGTGTTCTTCAGCTGTTCTTGGCGCCATTTCTTTCAAATTCAAATATTTGAATTTTGTGATTTTATTTAATTGATTCAAAAATTAATTTCTCTCTGAGTTTTAATGATTTTGAGTTGATTCTTTTTTTAATAATTCACAAAAATGTTAAAATATTTTATTTTCCCAAAAAATCCCAAAAATATTATTTATTTCATATAATTGATATTTTTGCAAAGAATTAATATTTTAATTGTTTTTGACATTTTAAATATTTTTTCCACCTTGATTTTGAAAATTTTAATGCTTTCTAATTATTTTGTAGGTCAATACTAAATTTTTGAAGCATTAATCCAAGATCACAATTTGTTTTTCATATGTTAAACAATTTTGATCATTTTAATTGAATTTTTATTCAATTAAATACATTTTTGAAAAACAAATTAGGGTTTTTTGATTAATTCAACCCTCATAAATCATTTTCAAACTTTTGGGCCTCTTGAGAGAGTGTAAGACCCAACCCACTTGTACAGAAATATTTTGGGCCTCACTTATTGTATAAGTCCCTCTGTACATTTTCAAATAAACGGCACGATCATCGCCTTTTGAAAAATAACCTTCTGGGCCTCTCCTTGAGCTATAAGACCCATTCAAAACTTTTGGGCCTCTAATAGAGTGTAAGACCCAATCCCCTTTTGACCAAAACATTTTTGGGCCTCACTTATTGTATAAGTCCCTCAGCGTTAGAAGAAAACCTCGGCGCAATCGTCATTTTTAAACGAAAAAATCAATTGGGCCTACCCTCGTGTTATAAGCCCCACTCTTTTTCTTTAAACCTTTTGGGCCTCTTGAGAGAGCGTAAGACCCATCGCTTTGTACAGAAAACATTTTGGGCCTCAGTCACTTATATAAGTCCCTTTGTACTAATTCAAACAGTGCGCTCACTGATAAAACCCTGGGCCTCTTCTTGAGCTGTAAGCCCCAAATCTTTCTTTTTCAAAGAACTTTCTCTTTTGATTTTGAATATACTATTGTTTTCAATATTTATTTGTTGAACAACTAACCAAACATCATGGAAGCTCTACAACCGAGTAAGTGGTTATTGCTTTCATTTACTGCTTTCATATACATATAACTGTATTGTGGGGCTGTTTCACTGTAAGTCTTCTTTCATTAACTCATATCAACTGTGTAATAATAGTATAGATATTTCGAGTTTCCCCGACAACTACGTCTAGAACTAGGTGACGTCGTTTTGTTTATTCGTAGAAATAGACAACTAGATCCCCAATAGGATCACCAGATACAGTCTTCTCTTCGACTGTCCTCATTAGGAATTGTCAAGAAACTCTACTTCCAGAGATGAATGTATTCTCCGTGAATGGCATCTTTGAGTTTCTTCCAAATTCTCGAACTTTCCTGACTTTGATTTATTCTCGGTGAATAGAATTGCCTTGAATTTCTCGGGGTTTGGGGACCCGCGGGCTTCTTAAAAGCATCGGCCTCCTCTTGGGCATCGTACAAGGACCTACAGGCTTCCTAAAAGCAACCTAGCGTCCTCTTGGGCTTAGTACAAGGACCCTACGGCTTCTTAGAAGTGTTCACAGCCTTCTCTTAGGCTTCGTATAATGATCTCTTCCTCCGGGAATGATAGCCTTCTCTTGGGCTTAGTACAAGGACCGATCGGCTTCTTAAAAGCTTCTAGCCTCCTCTTGGGCTTCGTACAAATTATCCTGACGACCTCCTGGAGGTATAGGAACAGAACTTAGTCATTTGCATAGAACAGTCCTTTCAAAGAGTCTACTACTGTTCCTCAAAGCATAGTACAAAAGGTAAAACTCTAGACTTGGACAGTCTAACTTCCTTGAGTCTCAAAGACATTCTCAAGTGACCCCTTCGTTAAATCAGGAAGGAAACCTGCAGACTTGGATAGTCTCAATGCCTTTCGGATTTCCCACTTCCTTAAAGAACAGGAATAACCCGGATCCTCAAATCAAAACCATGAGTACAGTATTGCTCATATAAGAACTGATTTTCTCTTTAAAATCAGTATACTAGACCTGTCACTTAACTGAAACAGTTAGAATAGCCTCTCTCTTAGGCTTTGTACAATGATTCTTCCCCGTGAAGCAAACGTTTAGCCTCTCTCTCGGGCTTTGTACGAGACACATAAGAGACTCCCTCGTTGAGTCAATCACCCCTTTCGCCTCCATCTCGGGCTTTATACGAGATACAAAAAGGTTCTTATTGAGCCAAATAAACAACAGCCTCCATCTCGGGCTTCGTATGAGATACAAAAACTCTCTTGTTGAGTCAAATAGCCTCCATCTCGGGCTTTATACGAGATACCAAAAGACTCCATCGTCGAGTCAAAACCTTTTAGCCTCTCTCTCGGGCTTTGTACGAGACACATATTAGCCTCCTCTTAGGCTTTGTATAAGAAAACCACGGGTTGATCCAATCAACCTTTTAGCATCAAAGCTGTGCCTCGTTCATAGTATATAAACATCAACAACTCCTTCCTTTTCATCTAATCGCTGTAAGCGGCAAGCCTCTGGATCATCTACATCCATGCCACTGTCCCTCTTTTAGCATGAGAAATTCCTAAGGAAAGATAGCATTGCTCTACACTGAGTTAAAGTCTTCTCCTTCAGGTTAAAATCCCCTTTAAAGGAAATTATGGCATTGCCGGATTCACAAATCCCGGTTAAAGTAATTCTCCTTTATTAACAGTTGTGACATACAACCCCCTCTTTAGAGTTGACAAATTCTCTCTAAAGTCAAACCCTTTCAGCTTCATATCTTGGGCTTTGAACAAGATACAAACTACCATTTCGCTTCACGTCTTAGGCTTTGAACAAGACACCAAAACACCATTTCCTCCCATAGAATAGGAGGAACTACAAACGCTCTGATTTCCCTGTTTCGGTAAACGGGAATACGTAGGCATAAGATCGAAAGAAAAGATCTTAGCGAGCACAATCAACAAAAAAACCAAATCCCATACTCTCACATCAAAAAGCATCAGTCCTAACATCCTAATCCTTGTTCCCCGCCAGAAACTTTCTGCCTAGATAAAAAGAAAGAAACCGTATTGGCGAAAATACAAATAACCAGTACAAAGGCCCCCCAAATTGATAGCATTCGTAACCTAACAGGCCGCTGTTTAAACTCAGTATGCAAAGCAGGGTTAATTGGAGACATCTATTTCCCTTCCTTCATCAGCTTTAATAGTATAAAAAATGAATCGACCTGTAGTAAGCTCAACCGCAGAGAGCGACCAGCGCTTAAGAACCGCGTCCAAAATCGCTCGCTACAATGTGATCTGAATAGGTGAAGTGCCACATGTGCTTCGAGTCCTATGTTGCATTAAATGCATCATGATGGCTAGGTTAGAGTCATGATGATGCCCCTAGCCGCGCGTGCTCGTACACGTGCCCACAGGTTGCCTTTAAATAGAGGGAGAAGCTGCTCATTTTCACTTTTCGCTTCTCTATCCTCTTTAGCTTTCCTGCATTTTCTTCTGTTGTTCGCTGTCGTCCAGCCGCCGTACAAGCACCGGCCAGACTCTATGACCCTTTAATTTCTTCTCCGACCAAGTAAGTTACTTGCCTTGATCCTTGTTTTAGGCTTTTTAGCTCTCTATTCTTCTTAGAATGCAGGCTGTTAGGGTGAACTTAGGTAGTGCAATAGCAGATTCCGGTGGCTGTTGGTGGTAGGCGGTGGTTTGGCCAATTTTTGCCGCTACCGTGGTCGTCTGAAGCTTAGGAACTTAGGACTTTAGGTTGATTCTGATGTCATTGCGACGACAGGACCGTTTGTCGTCGGCGGAGCTCATGAATCTTCCAGTGTACTCATGAGTTTTCCAATGGATTCATGAGTTTTTCGGTAGACCTTTAAACGGTATTCTGGGTAGCGAACCAGGGAGGATTTCCCCGCGTGCATTGGAGGGGTTGCCCCCGGGAATTTTCTCGCGCCATAGCTATGCCATTTGAGTAGGGCTTAGGTCGGGGACATCGTCCTCAGGCCTTTGCGCACCCTTTCACTTGACTAGCGGTGGAAGGGTGGATTTGATTTTGTCATCGAATTCACTTTTGTCATCTGCTTTTCAGGTAAAGGAGATAGCCCGCGAAACTGAAGACGAAATCCTTAAAGACTTGTCCAAGGACAGCTCCTCGGAAAGTAGTGACACAGAAGACACCGCTACTCCCCGCGATATCGACGAGACCCCTCCCTTGAGGACATCTGCGGAGGAATGGTCGGTTGCTGAGCCTGCGGAGCATGCCTCCATTTTTGCCTCGTATACTGGAGATGCTTTCACGACCGTGGGGGCCGAAAGAGAGTGGAAAGTCCATTTCCCCGGAGAAGACGGTCGCATTTGCAAAGACTACAGGGAGAGGTTCCCGATGTATGAGTATGTTTTTAAGGAGATTGGGTTGAGGTTTCCCTTAGTGATTTCCAGAGGTCGGTCTTCGTTCATCTATCGCTGGCTCCTTCGCAGCTGCATCCTAACTCGATTGCCTTCATACAGGCATTCAAGATGACATGTGATTATTTAGAGATAGGAGCTACCCTCCCTCTTTTATTTACGATCTTCCATCTCTAACGCCAGGTTTCGGGGAGGAGATTTGGTTGGGCCTCCCTGAAACAGGGGATGAAGCTGTTTAAACTCTTCTCTGAGTCCATTAGGACTTTCAAGGAGAGGTATTATGTTATTAGGCCTGTGTCTGCAAGGGCTACTGATTCAACGTTCATCTGGGAGGTCTCGCTGGATGAAAACAGGGAGGACCTCGTCGACGAAGATGGGAAGATAGTGGAGTAGAGACTACTGAAGTTCCCTTTTTGCTGGAGCAGGGACCATTTCACCCCTGGGGGCGGAAGGTGGAGAGCCATTTTATCAACACAAAGGAGCTCCTTGAGTGTGAAACTCGCGATGATGCTCTTAAACTGCTGGGTATGCTTTATTTCTTAGCTTGTTTGGATTATTATCTTCCCCGTTTGCTAACGTGCCCATTATGTTTTTGCAGGTGAAATGTCTTCAGCGCATGAACAGATGGTGAAGAATGCCCATGCGAAGGGCAAGGGAGGCGCAACAATCGGGAGGAGCCGACTCAGTCAACGGGTGCCTCCTCTGTAAACGGGGTCGGGGACCACCTCGTCAACTCCCCCACCCGTCCAGACTTCCCCGGTGCCCGTAAACTCGAGGTTCAAGCGCACACAGCAGACCGAGCTGGTGGACCTCAGTCAGCCAGGGGAGAAGAGCAGGTTCGAGCTGCCTCCGTGTCTTCACAATAAAAGGTTCTTCGAAGGCTCCTCTTTGACGGTTCCTTGGGAGGAGTCTCTAAAGCTTGATGAAATGGATCACCCGAGTAAAAGGGCAATGCTGGAACAAGATGCTTCTACCCTGATTAGGGTCCTGGAGATGGCGGCGGTTTACGCCGAGGAAGACTCTCAGTATGACTCTAAATTGAAGAAGGCCCAAGCCGCGATAGCGGTCCTAGAAGAAAAGTTGAAGAAATCAAAGGAGGAGGCTAGGGTGGTCGAGGAGGCGATGAGAAGGTCTCAGGAGGAATAACCAAACTTAACGGGGAGAAAGATACCCTTGCCGCGGAGAAGAAAGCCGTGGAAGATCTGGTCGAGCAACTGAGGAGTGGTGCTTCCCCTGCTGAGGATGAGCACGAGGAGTTGAAGAAGCTGAAGACTTGGGTTGAGTTGGTCGCACGCATCAACCAGGCAGAGGACGGCGTGGAAGTTATTGCCGAGGACTCCTTTAACAATGTCGTGGCGTAACTGAGGATCTTGAACCCCGGGGTCGAGTTTACCACTGAGGGGTTGGGGTTCCTCATTAGCGTTGAGAACGGCAAGATCGTCGTCCCCGAGTTTCTTCTGATTGGCGAGGAGCATGCTCGAACTCTCCGCGAGGACCCTCAGCAGATGGAGGAGTGATTTCTTTTTGTTGTATCTTTGGCCTGCATGCCATATTTATGTAACTTTATATTTTGTGTGGGGGCATGGCCCCTTGTTAATGTAACTGGTACATTTGTGGTCCTTGTGGTCGTTTATTGTAATATTTGGTTCCCGGCCGACCTGGTCGGTTTTGTATGATCTGTGCATGGATTTACTTTTCTTTATTTTTTCTAAGTGTTGAAATTTTGTTCGAAACGCGCGTGTACCCATTATAAGGGTAACTTCGAATGATTAGTAGTTTTGAGGTTTGCTTGACTTAGATGTGTTCGGCAGTGAGGGGGACTGGTCGAACGGCCTGGGTAGGTTCCGGGCATGAGAGCGGAGCTCAGGTCGCGTTTGAGGTCTGAGTTCGTGGTGTGAACTTCCCATCATGAGCTGGGTGTTCTTCCTGTTATGGTACTTGAACGACGGCGGGCTCGGTCGAGGAACCGCTGTCGGGCACGGGTTATGCTCGTTCTTGAGCAAAACCTTGCTTCGATTTGTTTCTGTATGCAGCGCTTGTACCTGGGCGCGCATTCGTGGTCGGTACACTATGCTAGTCGTGTTGATGAAGCAAGTTGACGATTAGGGCCTTAGCTATAGTATTGTTTTAGCTTTTTGGCGTTCCATGGTCGAGCAAGTTCTTCCCCGTTGAGCTGTTCTAGATAATATGCCCCATTTTCTATCTTTGCACGGACTTTATAGGGCCCTTCCCAGTTTGCGGCGAGTTTTCCTTCTCGAGAATCTTTGTGATTCCTTCTTAAGACGAGACTGCCTACTTAGAATTATCGTCGTATAACCTTGGCGTTGTGCCTAATTGTGATTTTTCGTTTTAGTGAGGCTTCGTGGAGGGCTGCTCCTGACCGGACCTCTTCGACGAGATCGAGCTCCTCCCTTAACGCCTAATTGTTTGTCTCCTCTTCCAGGGGGATTCAGTCCGCCTGGAGGGCACATGTATCTCAATGGGGATCATTACCTCAGTTCCGTATGCTAGACGGAAAGGGGTTTCCCCCGTTGAAGAGTGCAGTGTGGTACGGTAGGCCCATAGTATGTTGTGCAGCTTCTCGACTAAGCTTTCTTCGTTTCGTCATCCTTCGTTTGAGGCCTCGTAGGATTACCCTGTTTGCTACCTTGGCTTGCCCGTTAGTTTGGGGATGTTCGACGGACGCGAAGTGTTGCTTGGTGCCCAGTTGGGCGACGAACTCCTGAAACTTTTTGTCTGTAAACTGCGTCTCGTTGTCGGTGACTATTGCTTGGGGGATGCCGAAAAGGGAAAGGATGTTCCGCTTGTAGAAGCGAAGTATGTTGTTGGCCGTTATTTTGGCTAGAGCCTCTGCTTCTATCCACTAGGTGAAGTAGTCAACGCCCACCATCAGGTACTTGTTTTAGTTTAACCCCACGACGAATGGTCCCAGGATATCCAGGCCCCACCATGCGAAGGGCCACGGGGAGGACATTGCTTTGAGTTTATTGGGCGGTGCCAAGTGCATGTTCCTGTGTCGTTGGCATTTGTCGCATCACTTCACGTGTTCTTTTGCATCATGCTGCATGGTCGGCCAGTAGTATCCTGCTCGTAGAGCTTTCCTAGCGAGGCATCTCCCCCCGAGGTGTTGGCGTTGATCCCTTCATGTATCTCGTGCAGGACGCGGGCGACCATCTCTTCCTCGTCATATTTGAGTAAATGGATGGAGAACCCTCTCCTGTAGAGCATATTTTTGACCAGGACGTAGGACCAGGCTCTGCGCTTGACTACGCTGGCCTCCTTGGGGTCGAATGGTAGTTCACCTTTGGTGAGGTAGTTGTAGACGGGGGTCATCCAGCAGTTTCTTTCGCTGATGACTTGCACGTCGAGGATCGCGAAAGCTTTCTCGATACTGGGCCGAGGAAGTACTTCTTGGATGACGGATTTGTTTTCGCCCTTTTTCTTCGTGCTCGCCGGCTTTGACAAAACGTCTTCTCTGACATTATGTTCGCGGGGAATGTGCTTTATTTCTACCATTGTGAATTTCTCCATCTTCTCCTTGACCAGGGTCTAGTATTCAGACAAGTTGTCGTTCTTGGCCTGGTATTCTCCTCGAACTTGGAGGGCCACGAGTTGAGAATCGGTGCTGATGATGACTTCCTCAGCTCCTAAGTCTTCGGCCAGGCGTAGACCGGCGAGGAAGGCTTCGTATTCAGCCTGATTGTTGAAAGTAGGGAAAGATAAGGTAAGAAAGACTTCGACGATAATTCCTTCCCCATTTTCCAAGATGATGCTTGTCCCACGTCCTGCCGAGCTGGATGCCCCGTCGACGAAGATTGTCCATTTGCATGCCCCGCAAGTGGGGGAATCGGCGAATGTCATCTCCGCGACAAAATCGGTCAGCGCCTGGGCCTTGAGGGATTTTATGCTCTCATATTGGATGTCAAATTCGGACAGTTCCAACGACTACTAGAGCATTCTTCCGGCCATGTCTGGTCGGCCTAATAGTTGCTTCACGTGCTGGTCTGTCTGGACCACGATTGTGTGGGCCAGAAAGTAGTGCCTTAGTCTCCTCGCAGCATTGATGAGGGCCATGGCTACTTTCTCTATCTGTTAATATCTCAGCTCTGGTCCTTGCAAGGCTTTGCTCGTGAAGTATATGGGCTTTTGTCCATCGGGTGTTTCACGAATAAGGGCACCGCTGATGGCCTCGGCTGCCACGGCGAGATAGAGGTACAGGATTTCGTTATTATCTGGTCGAGAGAGAATAGGAGGTTCTGACAGTGTTCGCTTTAGGTGGAGGAGAGCCTGGTCGCATTCCTCCGTTCACTCGAAAGTTGCCTCCTTGCGGAGGAGTTTGAAAAATGGCAGTGCGTGCTGAGCAGACTTCGCCACAAAACGGGATAGCGAAGCGAGCATCCCGTTGAGGGATTAAATGGACTTCTTCGAGTTTGGCGTGGGAAATTCGGAGAAGGCCCTGCACTTGTCGAGGTTAGCTTCGATTCCTCGTTCTGTCAGATAGAAGCCGAGGAACTTGCCTGCTTGTACCCTGAACGTGTACTTCTCCGGGTTGAAACGCATCTGGTACTTTCTGGCCTACTCGAAGACTTTCCTCAAATAGGCCGTGTGATCGGACTCCTCGTGGGATTTCACGATCATATCATCCATATAGACTTCGAGCATGTCCCCGATTTCTCCCAGGAAGAATTTTTTCATCATTCGTTGGTAGGTAGCGCCAGTGTTTTTCAAGCGGAAGGGCATTACGTTGTAGTAATAGTTTCCCAATTCTGACATGAAGGTTGTGCACCTTTTGTCGCTTTTTGCCATGGGTATTTGATTGTAGCCCGAATAGGCGCCCATAAACGATAACAATTTAAAACCGATAGAATTATCAACTAATTTATCAATATTGGGGAAGGGATACACATCTTTAGGGTATGCCCTATTGAGATCGGTATAATTAACACACATACGCCATTTTCCATTAGACTTTTTAACAAGTACAACATTGGATAGCCAAGTAGTGTATTTGGCCTCCGAAATAAAGTTTGCCTCGAGGAGGTCTTTTACAGCTTGCTCGGCAACCTCCGTTTTCTCCGGAGACTACTTTCGCCTACGTTGTGCAACAACCCTAGCGGCGGGGTCGATTATGAGCTGATGGCAGGCGATGGCAGGATCTAGGCTGGACATTTCTACGACACTCCAAGTAAACAAATCCGAATTCTCCCAAAGGCAAGCTTTGAGATGTTTCCTTGCTAGGTCGGGGAGTCTGGTCCCGATCTTCACTCCTCGCTGGGGGTCTTTGCCGAGCAGGACAAGTTCTAACTCGCCATCCGGAATGGGGTGCATCGGATGGGAGTTCTCGCCGATATTGGTTGAGGCTGAGGGGCTGCTCGAGCAAGTCTGGATCTCCTTCCCCTTCTTCTTCTGCTCCTTCAGGCCGTCCTCGGAGAATCGGATGTCAAGATTGATAGAGTCGACGTGGGGCAGCGGCTTTTCCTCCTCGGAGCTGCTGGGCAGGGCCAACTTGCTGGAAGTCTTTGGCTTGGCAGCAATAGTGTTCAGCCCTTTGGTGGCTGCCTCGAAACATCTCCTTGTTGCTTTGATATCCCCGTGTAGTGGTGACCAGACCCTTAGAAGTGTAGTACTTCATTTTCAGATGCACGGTTGATGGTACGGCCACCAATTCAGCCAAAGTTGGCCGCTCAAAGATGCACTGATAGAGAGAACGACAATCGATGACCAGGAATTGAACTTTAATATACCTGGTCGTCTCTGCAGATCCGAAAGTCACGATCAGTTCCACGTATCCCCAGGGGTTTGTGACCGACCTGTTGAAGCCCTACAGGTCAGAGCCTACGTAGGGTGTCAAGTGTGATTCATCTAGCTGGAGGGTGGAAAACAACTACGAGTACATGATGTCGACCGAGCTGCCTTGGTCGACTGGGATTCGGCGAACATCAAAGTTATCCATCTGGGCTCTCACGAGCAGCGGAATGCTTGAGTTGGGATTCCCACCGAGGAGTTACTTGCGGTAGAAAGAGATGGGGACCGACTCTCCCGAGACAGTGTCGAGCGTGGTACTCCTGTTGGAGCTCGTGCTGAGAAGATGCTCGAACTTCCTTTTTACGGAGCCCACAATAACTTTGTTGAAGCCCCCTCCGGAGATGACCATGGCGGAGGGGAAGTTTTCCCACGGACTATGTGTTGCGAAGTAGGGGGAGTGTTGAGTCCCTCGGGAATATAGAAGTCCTCAGGCCGCGATATGCTCATGGAGACCTGAAGGCCTGTCTCTTCTGAGAAAGGCGCCTCTTCCTCGACTTTCTTGGACTTCAGGGCGTCCTACCGTGGAGCTTCCCTCTTCTTGGTAAACTATTTCAGGTGCCCGTCCCTAATCAGTATCTCAATGGCATCCTTCAGGTGGATGCAGTCGTCAGTTGTATGGCCGTGACTTTTGTGGAAACGGCAGTATTTTGACTTGTCAACATTCGGCTTGGCCGGTATCTACTTAGGGAATCGAACCCCTGCTTGTTTGAACTCCGAGTTGGCACATTCGGAGAGCATTTTCTCCCTGGAGACACACAGGAGAGTATACTCATGGAAGAGGCCGGAGGGTCCTTTTTTGTCCCGGGACTCTCGGGGGCGATCTTCACGTCTTCTATCTCCCCGACGAGATGTCGAGGGTTCATCGCTCTTGGAGGTTCGGGCACTCTCCTGGTGTCGTGAGACCCGAGCGGAGCTGGCTGCTTCTTTCTCCTCGTACTGGATATATGTTTGCGCCTTGAGGAGGAAGGCGTCTAGGGTTCGTGGAGTTTCAATGTTGAAATTCTGGTATCAGACATGTGATGTTAAGTGTGATGTCACAACAACACACTCTGCACAATGGAAAAAATAAACAGCATAATAACACACAAAATTGTTCACCCAGTTCGGTCTAACTACCTACGTCTGGGGGCTACCAAGCCAGGGATGAAATTCACTACTTGTAGAATTAAATTACAGACTCAACAACCCAGTTGACAATCTCCTAATCTTAATTCCTACTAGTGACTTTCTACCTAAGAAACCACTTAGATATGAGAACACTACTCAACCCCTAAAAACACTTCAGTGATATACTTCAAAGATCACACACTTTGAATAACACTACTTGATTCTGCTTCACAGCTTTGATCAAGAACAACTCAAAATAACAATACCAATTCACACTCGAATGGTTTATAAAACATACACGAAGACACAATCGACACTCAGTTTTTAGCTCTCTTTCTTCGTTACTTTTTCTTCAGTACTGATGCGCTTTATATAGCTCCTTGAATTGGACTTGGACCTGCTACAATATCTAACCTGATTTGTTATTTAAAACTGAATATTCAAAATAGATTTTCTCCTAAAATCTTTTCAAATCTTCAACCTTTTAAATCTCCTACAAATCTGCACCAGATCTCCTATGTAGCAGAGAATATCTATCCCAAGATATTCGTATCCAATGAGACAGCTTGCTCTCCACAATTCCAGCTAACACGCAAACCCTAACAACATCACAACCTGATGTTATTAATTCTGCAGATCTAATGTCACAACATCGCTTGTGACATCAGACATCCAAACTTCAGTAACCTAAACACTTAACACAACCCAGTGTTAAGACTCAATGTTGTGACATCACTCATATGACATCAAACATTGAACAGCTTCACTACTTAACACAGCCCAGTGTTAAGACTCAATGTTGCAACATCACCACCTTGACATCAACATTGAACATACTTTGTTTTACCAAAATTCCAGCCAATCTAAGAAACTAACAATCTCCCCCTTTGGCTAATTTTGGCTAAAACAATCTCTGCACCTTCAGAGACTTTAGCAGCGGAAATAACTTGACTAATTTTGAAAACATCAAGCAGCAGCCTCTTCAATACATAAAGACTTCACTCTGCTGCAGCACCATCTTCAACAGCAACTACGACAATCAAAAATGTTGTTCCCTCTTAATCATGAACCAGCATAACCAGCTGTTCAGCAATTCAGTAATTACTCCTCCTTAATATCTGCACTTCTGAACTATAACTTCAGCAATCAGCTACATCCTCAGCAGCAATACCCTTCAACTCCTTTGACAACAGAGAATATTTGACAACTTTAACTCCTTGCCCTTTAACTTCTTGGCTACTTCTCCCCCTTTTTAGCCACAGTTTGACAACTTGTAGACTCTTTGTTTGCACTCCAATCTTGTATGCTTTCAGCAGTTGAATCAATTTTCAATTAAGTACACAACTGCACAATACACTCTCCATCACATTTAATCTTCATAAATGCAAATTCCCAATTTACTTCTTAAACTTTCAAATTGGTTTGCATCTAAGGCTTTAGTGAAAATATCTGCTAATTGCTTATCTGTAGCTACATGTTCTAAGACAATAACTTTGTCTTCAACCAACTCTCTTATAAAATGATGCCTTATATCAATGTGTTTAGTCCTGCTATGCTGAATAGGATTCTTAGAAATATTGATTGCACTCAAATTATCACAGTACAATGTCATGACATCTTGCTTGACATTGTATTCAGTCAGCATTTGCTTCATCCAAACAAGTTGAGAACAACTACTTCCCGCTGCTATGTACTCAGCCTCAGCAGTAGAGAGCGACACACAGTTCTGCTTCTTGCTAAACCATGATATCAGATTATTCCCTAGGAAGAAACAGCCTCCGGAAGTGCTTTTCCTATCATCAGCACTCCCAGCCCAGTCACCATCACAATATCCCCTTAACTCAGTCCCAGAACCATGACTATACAACATTCCATAGTCACTAGTGCCATTAACATATTTCAAAATCCTTTTTACTTGATTCAAGTGACTGGCCTTCGGATCAAATTGATATCTGGCACAAACCCCGATAGCAAAAGCAATGTCAGGTCTGCTAGCTGTGAGATACAATAGACTCCCAATCATGCTTCTATATAAACTTTGATCCACACTGACACCATGTTCATCCTTGGATAATTTTAGATGAGTAGGAGCAGGAGTCCTCTTGTGATTAGCATTCTCCAAACCAAACTTCTTCACGATGTTCTTTGCATACTTGCTCTGGGAAATAAATATGAAGTCCTCTATTTGTCTAACTTGTAGGCCAAGAAAATAGTTTAGCTCACCAACAAGACTCATTTCAAATTCAGACTGCATCTGTTCCACAAACTGTTACTGTTTAACCATCGCATCCGACATCCCACCAAATACTATGTCATCAACATAGATTTGAGCTACCATCAGTTTCCCTTCTTCCTCTTTAACAAACAAGGTCTTGTCAATCCCTCTTTTTCTGTAGCCATTCACAACCAGGAACTCAGTGAGTCTTTCATACCAAGCTCTTGGTGCTTGCTTCAAACCATATAGAGCTTTCCTTAGTTTGTACACATGGTCAGGAAATGTTGGATCTATAAATCCTTTTGGTTGATCAACATACACTTCTTCATTCAAGTAGCCATTCAAGAAGGCACTTTTAACATCCATCTGAAAGAGCTTGAATTTGAAATAACAAGCCACGCCTAAGAGCAATCTGATAGACTCCAGTCTTGCCACAGGAGCAAAGGTTTCATCATAATCAATTCCTTCAACCTGAGCGTATCCCTGAGCAACTAGTCTGGCCTTGTTTGTGGTGACCACTCCTTGTTCATCAGATTTATTCTTGTAGACCCACTTGGTGCCAATCATATTAACTCCATCAGGCCTAGGAACAAGCTCCCATACTTCATTCCTCTTGAACTGCTCCAGCTCTTCATGCATTGCATTTATCCAAAACTCGTCAGTCAATGCTTCCTTGACATTCTTTGGCTCAATTTTGGAGACAAAGCATGAATTTGCTATAACATCTCTTGACCTAGTCCTTACTCCAGAGTTTGGATCACCTATAATGAGCTCCTTTGGGTGGTCCTTCTGCACTCTGATGGAGGGATCCTTATGAGGTTGCTCAGCTTCAGGCTCAGCAGCAGCAACACTAGGAGTTTGGCTTCTGTCTTCAGCTTCTGGTGCAACTTCACCAACTGATGTCTCAACAACATCTGGGACATCATCATCTTCCTGCTTGTCACTGTCATCAATCACCACATTGATTGACTCCATCATCACCTTGGTTCTAGAGTTGAACACCTTATATACTCTGCTGTTAGTAGAGTATCCCAAAAATATTCCTTCATCACTTTTGGAATCCAATTTTCTTCTCTGCTCTCTATCAGCCAGAATATAACATCTACTTCCAAAAAAATGGAAGTACTTAACATTAGGTTTTCTTCCCTTCCATAGTTCATACAGAGTGGATGAAGTGCCTCTTCTCAGGGTAACCCTGTTGTGAATGTAGCAGGCAGTGTTCATGGCTTCAGCCCAGAAATGATAAGGAAGTTTCTTGGCATGGATCATTCCTCTAGTAGACTCTTGGATAGTTCTGTTCTTCCTCTCAACAACTCTATTTTGCTTAGGAGTAATAGGCGATGAAAACTCATGACTTATACCTTCAGCAGAGCAAAATTCTTCAAACATGTTATTCTCAAACTCTCTTCCATGATCACTTCTTATTCTGATAACCTTACTCTCCTTTTCTCTTTGGAGTCTTTGACAAAGCTCTTTAAAGACATCAAACACCTCTGATTTGTCTTTGATGAAGTTCACCCAGGTGTATCTTGAATAGCCACCCACAACTACATAAGCATATTTCTTTCCACCCAGACTTTCCACCTGCATAGGTCCCATCAAGTCCATATGAAGTAGTTCTAATACCTTGGAGGTGGTGTCATGTTGAAGCTTCAGATGAGACATCTTTGTCTGCTTCCCTTTTTTACAGTCTCCACACACCTTTCCTTCCTCAATACTAAGTTTGGGAATTCCTCTGACTGCTTCTGAGGAGATGATTCTCTTCATTCCTTTTAGGTGAAGATGTCCCAACTTCTGATGCCAGATTTTGACATCATCTTCTTTAGCAAGCACACACGTGGAAGAATTTGAGTTTTGAGGCACCCAAAGATAACAATTGTCCTTAGACCTGGCTCCCTTCATAATGACTTCTCCTTTATCATCTTTGACAATACATTCAGACTTTGTAAAGTCTACTTTGAATCCTTGATCACAAAGTTGACTAATGCTAATCAAATTTGTTGTTAGTCCTTTAACAAGAAGAACATCCTCCAGTCTGGGAGCACTAGCACAGTTTAGTTTACCAATCCCCTTGATCTCTCCTTTAACCCCATCACCAAATGTAACATAGCCTGAAGACTGAAGTTTCACATCTACCAACAGATTCTTTACTCCAGTCATGTGCCTTGAACACCCACTGTCAAAGTACCAGTCTTCTTTGGTAGAAACCCTTAAGGAAGTGTGAGCTATCAAGCTGGTAACCTTAACTTTAGGGACCCATTGCTTCTTAGGCTTGGAAACATGCCTTCCTTTATCACAGTTCTGTTTGTGAACAGCCTGATGAGCCTTCTGTGGATACCCATGTAGCTTATAACACTAAGCCTTAATGTGTCCAAAACATCCACAATGGTGACATCTCCAGCGTCTGTATTTCTTCTTAGATGGAGTTCTGTCATGATGTTTTAACATCACTGGTTTTGGGGTGATAGAACCTGTATCACTGGTGAATCCCAAACCACATTTGTCTCCAGCCATCTTTCCAATACTGAGAATGTTGTCTAACGCATCAGCACCATTGTTCAACATTCTGATAGTTTTATTCATAGAGTCTAGCTTATAGTTGAGCATACTGACTTCGGCTTCAAGCTCAGTCTTTTCTGCCTTCAACTGGATTATGTTTTTCTTCAGCTCTTCTCCTTTAAGACACACTTGCTCACTTCTCACGAAAAGATCTTTGTAAGTGACAACCAGTTCATCGTAAGAGGCCTCTTCATCATAAGACTCATCATCTGACTCATAAACCCCAACCATAGCTCTAGCGAGTTTAGCTGAATTTTCTTCAGATTCACTCTCACTGTCAGACCAAGAAGCTGATAACCCTTTCTGCTTCTTTAGAAAAGTGGGACATTCCTTCTTGACATGTCCATACCCTTCACACTCAAAGCATTGTACCCCTTTGTCATTACTGGATTTTTCTTCATCTTTAGACTTCTTCCCTTGATCTCCTGATGTGTTGATGTCAGAGGTAATGTTCTTGATATTGGGATTATAACTCCTATTTATCCTCTTCATAACTTTGTTGAACTGCTTACCCAGCAAAGCAATAGCCTGAGACAGCTCCTCCTGAGAGTCATCTACTTTTTCTTTCTTGGCTTCTTCAGAACTGGAAACTAAAGCTATACTCTTGGTCTTCTTCTCAGGTTCTTCTTCACTTAACCCCAGCTCAAAAGTTTGAAGGGATCTAATGAGCTCATCAACCCTCATCTTGCTGATGTCTTGAGCTTCTTCAATAGCAGTCACCTTCATCTTGTACCTCTTAGGAAGGGACCTAAGGATCTTCCTTACAAGCTTTTCATCTGACATCTTTTCACCAAGGGCACTGGATGCATTAGCCAGCTCAAGCACACTCATATGGAAGTCATGGATAGTCTCATCTTCCTTCATCTTCAGACTCTCAAACTTCAATGTTAGAAGCTGAAGTCTTGACATCTTAACTCTAGATGTTCCTTCATATGTAGCCTTCAAAATATCCCATGCTTCCTTAGCAACTTCACATGTATTGATCAGCCTGAATATGTTTTTAATCCACTCCATTGAAGATTGCATTCAGAGCTTTGGAATTACCAAGGGCAAGCTCATCTTTTTCCTTGGTCCATTCTTCTCCAGGCTTCGGCTTTGAGGTGCCTTCTTTATCTTTCCCAGCATCATCTTTTTCAAACACAACAGGTGCTTTCCATTCTTTAATTATAGCCTTCCAAGCCCTACTGTCCAAGGATTTTAAAAACGTGATCATCTTTGGCTTCCAATAATCATAATTGGATCCATCCAAAATAGGGGGTCTGTTGACAAATCCTCCAACTTCTTTGTCCATCTTTACACCAGAAAGTAACTTCCCTAGATCTCACCCAGAGACAGACAAGATGCCTGCTCTGATACCAATTGAAATTCTGGTATCAGACATGTGATGTTAAGTGCGATGTCACAACAACACACTCTGCACAATGGACAAAATAAACAGCAGAATAACACACAAAATTGTTCACCCAGTTCGGTCTAACTACCTACATTTGGGGGCTACCAAGCCAGGGATGAAATTCACTACTTGTAGAATTAAATTACAGACTCAACAACCCAGTTGACAATCTCCTAATCTTAATTCCTACTAGTGACTTTCTACCTAAGAAACCACTTAGATATGAGAACACTACTCAACCCCTAAAAACACTTCAGTGATATACTTCAAAGATCACACACTTTGAATAACACTACTTGATTCTGCTTCACAGCTTTGATCAAGAACAACTCAAAATAACAATACCAATTCACACTCGAATGGTTTACAAAACATACACGAAGACACAATCGACACTCAGTCTTTAGCTCTCTTTCTTTGTTACTTTTTCTTCAGTACTGATGCGCTTTATATAGCTCATTGAATTGGACTTGGACCTGCTACAATATCTGACCTGATTTTTTATTTAAAACTGAATATTCAAAACAGATTTTCTCCTAAAATCTTTTCAAATCTTCAACCTTTTAAATCTCCTACAAATCTGCACCAGATCTCCTATGCAGCAGAGAATATCTATCCCAAGATATCCGCATCCAATGAGACAACTTGCTCTCCACAATTCCAGCTAACACGCAAACCCTAACAACATCACAACCTGATGTTATTAATTCTGCAGATCTAATGTCACAACATCGCTTGTGACATCAGATATCCAAACTTCAGTAACCTAAACACTTAACACAACCCAGTGTTAAGACTCAATGTTGTGACATCACCCATATGACATCAAACATTGAACAACTTCACTACTTAACACAGCCCAGTGTTAAGACTCAATGTTGCAACATCACCACCTTGACATCAACATTGAACATACTTTATTTTACCAAAATTCCAGCCAATCCAAGAAACTAACAAATGCCAACTGCTTTGGCAAACTCTGTACGGGGGCGAAGTCCTCGCTTGAGCAAGAACTTCTTCATGTCATCGGTCGTTGAGCCTTGTACTGCTTCTTTATTGAATCTCTCGATGTAGGCACGGAGAGGCTCGTCTTTCTTTTGAATTATGGCCTCGAGGGAGGCTTCGGTCTTCGGGTGGCGGCGGGATGCCATGAAGTGTCTGGAGAACATTCTCACTAACTGTCTCCACGAGGCGATGGATTCGTCGGGGATTTTCTTGTACCAGGTCATCGCTCCCTTTCTGAGTGTGGTGGGGAACAGTCTACACTTGATGGCGCCCCGGACGTCACGATAATCGAGCAAAGTATCGATATTCTCGATGTGCTCGTCAGGATTTTTTGTACCGTCATAGGTGCCCAAAGACGGTGTTTTCTCCATGACGGGGAGCGGGTGCTTTGCTCAAGGACAGGACGGTGATTTCTGCGGGGAGACAGGGTTCGTGCCCGACCCTTGGATTTAGGCGGTGGCGAACGCTGGTCTCTCCTGGTCCTCTTGGTTCCCGGGGAGTACTAGCTCCGTGGGGAGATGTGGTTACGCTTCTTGATGGCATGGGACTCTGGCTCAGGAGGTGCCCGACAGTCTCTTTCATGTCGGGGAGGCGGACTTCAGGATCTTCGGCGTTCTTTCCTCGGCGGAGGAGATCTTGGCCGGGTGGACTCTCCAGAGCTCCAATCCTCGCGTTCTGCTGGAGGATTAGGAGGTTGGTTTTGTTGAGGGCTTCAAGAAGGGCCACCACAGTCGGGTCGGCGTTGGGCGGAACAGGAACAGGCTGGTGGTCCAAGGAGGGCTGGTCCTCAACATGATCAGCACGAGTAGGGAGGGAGACACGGTGGCTCCATCTCTCAGATGATGGGCGTCACCCCCAAGGAAGGGTGCAGTTCCGTCAATATCATTCTTGCTGACGGGGAGAAAAGTAGATTTACGAGCATCGTGGATATGATCTTGGCTTGCCATGATCAGAATCTTGGAAAAAGGTTGTTTTAGTCTTGAATCTATGATAGAGGAAAGATGGGGATAACAGAAGTTCCCACAGACGGCGTCATTGATCTTGACGGCTGATCAGAACCTGAAGTGGGCCAAAGATGACGTCTGTGATGCTGGGTGTGAGAGATGATGAGGGAGTGTACCTACAAGGCACTCCGATGCTAAAGTAAGAATCGGGAGAGAGAGAGAGAGAGAGAGAGAGAGAGAGAGAGCAAGTACAAAGTATGTGTTTCGTAGGATGATTTAGAATACCTGACCCTCTCAAATGAGAGGGTTTATATAATGCCCCCAGCGCATGGCCAACGGTCCCTATTTTCGGGGCAAAATAATCATTTCTCGAAGAATAGGTAACTGCCAAAAACTAGCTGTTGGGACGGGCAAGGGTGCCCGAAACTAGCCGTTGCACCAGGAAGAGGCTCAGTTGCAGGCACGAGCGTCATGACTGTTTCTGGATGGTGGAACCGTGCATGACGGCCAGGAACTACCAAGGAGGAGCAGGTGACCCTTAGGGTCATCCAACCATATTTGCCCGGTAGAGGGGCAGAAAGGTAACTACTACCCCAAATTGGTTGGACTTAGGCAATTGGGCCATTCTGGGAACAGAAGTGGATTGGGTCATGCCTAGTCATTGGGCCAGTCCGGAACACATTGGTTGGGCTGGAAAGCAATGGGCAAAGTGTTTAGAGGACACACATTCGAATCTCAACAACTACATTTCAGCACCTTTTAACTTTTTTTTTTAAAATTTTTTTTATAATAAAAACTGAGGGGTAAAGTATTTAGAGGACACACTTTCAAATCTGAACAACTACATTTTATCACCTTTTAATTTTTTTATAATTTTTTATGACATATTATCTCGGTTTTGCTGGAAACCGATGGGTAAGGTAGTGTATTATATTTATTTTATTTTATTTTTTATTTATGACCAATTTGATGAAAAAATTAAGTAACAAATCTTTTTTATTCATTTGTAAAGTATCAATGGCCAAGACATTGTCAATTCATCAATCCACATCAAACATTAGTGATTCGCATGAAACTCTCACTAGCTAATCAAAACGTGAATGCCACAACTATCCATCTTGGATACAAAGTCACTACTACGAAAAACCCATTTAGCAACGGTTGGGAATGACATATAATGACGCGGGCGAAGGCGTTGTTATGTAGATTATTGTTGTAAGTTCTCCGTTTCTACAACGGTCTGGAAACCGTTGTTGTATTCTGGAAGCGCGCGATATATTGCAACGGTTAGGTATTTCAACCGTTGTAATATATATTAACTATCACAACGGTTATTTGTCTCAACTGTTGTCATATATGTTAACTATCACAACAGTTATTTGTCTCAACCATTGTGGAATGTACCATTAGTTTATTAAATACAAATGTATATTGCTTGTTTTACCATCCACCTTATTAAAGAAATACAACCATTAAAATTGGTAAAGAACTATATAATCTGAAAATTAAACTGTTCTTGAAAACCAACTTAAACACACCACTGTTTTCCGAATTGCATCCATTTCATTCCGCACATTTTATGTTCCTTAACATAAAATTTATGGTTCGATGGTCGGTTTTCTTCAATCCATCAATATCTTTTGTTATAGTTTACCTCATCATCGCCAAAAATCACCACAATTTTATCATCATAACAATGATCATGATCTTAATAACCACGACAATTAGTGACGACGATGAGGTAAACTATAATAAAAGATATCGATGAATCGAAGCAAATGGACCATTGGACCATAAATCTTATGTTAAGGAACATTAAATGTGCTGAATGAAATGGATGCAATTCAGAAAACATTGACATGATAAAGGTTGGTTTTCAAATACATCTTAATTTTCAGATTATAATGTTCTATAGCAATTTAACTGATTGCATTTTCAATAAAAGGATAGTGAAACAAACGATATACATAGTATATAATAAACTAAATTTCATATACAATATCAGAATGAATTCATATATATGTACCTTATCAGAATAAATTCATATATAGGTACCACCATCATCATCACCATGTGAAACAAATCCTAAGAAGTGGGAAGCAATGATGAAAATTAGTTAGTATTAAATTTAACTATATACAATATACATAGTATATATATATATAATAAACTAATGTTCTATATCAATTTAACTGACTGCATTTTCAATAAAAGGATAGTAAAACAAACAATGTACATAGTATATAATAAGCTAAATTTCATATACATTATAAGAATGAATTCATATATATGTACCTTATCAGAATGAATTCATATATATATGTACCACCATCATCATCACCATGTGAAACAAACCCTAAGAAGTGGGAAGCAATGAAAAAAATTAGTTAGTATTCAAAACAAAACAACCAAAAGTTGAAACAAAACCCTAAGAAGTGGGACTGTACCATTACAATGAAGTTCACCTTGCTTGTGAAGCATTGAAGTCGAATATGCACAAAATGAGAACAATCAACAAAAACAACATGAAGCAAACGAGATAATGGGAACTGTTTAACAAAACGATTGAAGTAGAAGACTACCTTATTTTCCATAAACAATATGTACATTACGCTTGCTACCGCCAACATCATCACCATGTTCATCTAGTTTTAGATTCTGGAGGAAGAACTACAAGGAGGAAGAAGCTTAAATCAAAAGCTTCATACTTCTTGTATTTCTTCTCGCAGATTCTAAAAAAAGATGAAGTTTGGGTGCTAGGGTTTCGCTGAAACGGTGCGACTGTCAAAAAGGGAAAGTTAATTCCCTTATATAGGTAAATTTTTCACAACGGTTTTCTTAAATAACCGTTATGATAGATTATATATTAATTTAATAATATCACAACGGTTAGTTATAATAACCGTAGCGATACCCCTTATAAGTGGTACAAGGTTCGACACCAGGCAACAACATTTTCCTAAAATTACACTTGGATTATAAGTGATATCGCTACGGTCATTACTTATAACCGCCGTGATATTATTAACCGTTGCACTTCCCAACATATGAACGGTTTACAAGAAAATATAGTTCCAGAATATGAACGGTTTACAAGTTATCATCATTACAAGCATTAAACTATCAGTCTTTTCATCTTCAACCTCATCTATAAATAGACAATTTTACATATCTAAATAATATATTCTTCGTAACAATGAGTTCAGCAAATGAGAATCCTAGAAACCTCAATGAGGAACGTCAGGCGCCAATCCAGGAGGTCGTTCAACCAGCAACTGCCAACTTCAGGGATGCCTTAAGGGTAAGGAAGGATAAGAAGAAGAAGAAGAAGAAGCCGAAGAAGAAGAAGATAAAGAAGAAAATGAGGCATGTATATTATGATTCCGATGAGGGGAGTGAGGAGAGATGTCTAGATTATGAAGATGCATTTTATGCTATGGGCTCTGACAATGATCTTGATATGTAATATGTTTATCAATGTACTCTTAATGGAATATTAAAATAAAATTATGTCTATATATGTTCATCTCTTACAGTTTTATTTTTAAAGTTATATATATACTCTATTGCACTTAAAAATACTAAAGAATACATTGTTGTGAATCGAAGCGTGATACATGTAGTACAACGGTCTTCTAATACAAGCGTGTTAAAATGTAAAAATATGGAAAAAAAATATAGAGCTGGGAATCGAAGTTTGTTACACAGCTTGTATTACAATGGTTATGTAATACAACCGTCGTTAAATATGGCGTTATAAATTTTTAATCCTGTTACAACGGTGGGATACGAAACCGTGGTAAACCTGACGTCGTTAAATGGGGTTTTCGTAGTAGTGAGTGTTGAAATCTAAACTTAACATATTGAAAACAATAATAATGAAAGAAAGAGTAGGAAAATATTTCAAGTTTGGTTTCTTAACGTAATATTTTCGCTAGTAATTCCTTGTTAAAAATGTTTAATAATAGTAAGAAAATAATAAAAGTAACTTATTAATGTTAGTTGTAGTTGTATCTAGTAAAATGCTTAATATTGTTATTGTTTTTGAAATTTAATATTTAACGATACTATTGATATTGTTTATTTATTGTTGTTGTTGTTGAGATTTAACGTTTAAGGATTATATGTATTTTGTTGTTATTGTTGTTATTGTTGTTGTTGTTGAGATTTAATATTTAAGAATTTTATTGATTTTATTTTTGTTGTTATTATTGGTGTTGTTGTTAATGGTGAGGAGGAAGATTTAGAATTTTTGCAGATTAAAGTGAAAAAAAAAGTTAAAACTAAAATTTTGTAAAAGGAACTTTACTCCTCGGTTATTGTTTAAAATCTAGGTAAAAAGTAGCGCAGTTTTGAAAATCTAAAAAATGCAATTGATGGAGATCGAACCCATGGCCAGTGCCACTTTTCTCATCGGTTATACAAAAACCGAGGGGATAAAATGACAGATTTTCATGTCACCTTTAGTTACCTCGCTTGTGTAACCGAAGTTATATCTCGTTCGCGTCCATGATAAAATAGGGTTATTTGTAGTAGTGACCATTCAAATTACAACCGACTCAACCTTTATCAAAAGCCATTTTTTTCGGTTTTCACCACCAATTTAATCTGGTTCGGGGGTCAGTTTTAGCATCAAGTGGTTCCAGCCCCCTCCCGGTCGCAGTTGCGGGGATCGAATCGTGGTTCTCCCTACCAAGTACAACGCCAATCACCACTGGACCAACTAACGATTGGTTTATCAAAATCCATTTAAAAAGCCATAATGGTGGTTGTTAACTCAATTTCAAAATCAGATATGTATCCTATAATAGAAGAAAAATTGTTGGTATAGAAATCGTTAGTTAGTTTAGTGGTGATTGACGCTGAATTTGGTAGGGAGAACCACAATTTCATCCCCTATAACTACGATTAAGAATAGGCTGAAACTACTTGATGTCATAACTGACCCCTATACCGAGTTAGTCGGTTCAATAGATCAGATATTTGTAGCGAAAATAAAAATAAAAAAAGAAAAAAAGAAAAACTAACAGGCAAATAAAACTAAAATATCAAAATGTCACCACAAGAAGAAGAGGTCAAAGAACCTTTAGACCACCATATGTATTACTCCCTCCGTCTCATAAAAAGTGTCTCATTTGCACTTTTTCTTTGTCTCAAAATAATTGTCCATTTACATTATCAATGTTGTAATTATTATTATTTTTCCACTACTATACTCCTATTCATTAAATTTTACTTTATTCAACTACTTCATCAACTACATTTAATAGGGGTATTTTAGTAAATGACATTAACTTTTTCACTACAACCAACACATCTAATCATTTTCTTAAGAACCGCGCATTGCTCAAATAGGACACTTTTTATGAGACGGAGGGAGTACATTTAAGCCAACATTAAAGCAAAGATAGGCTTTTCAATCCACCTCAATTAAATGATAGAAGGTACTTTTTAGTGCCACTAATCACTCTTAATAAATAAAGGGTGTTGCTAACCAGTGCCCAGGGACACTGGATAAGAAATATTAAATAATCATTGATTCTAATAATATTAAATTGACTCTCTCTCTCTATAATTAAATATTAAACAATAGTAATAAATTTATTCATCGACTCTCTCCTATTGTAGCCACTATCTAACGTACCGCCAACTACTACCAATCAACTGATACATTAAATATTCAATTCTATATAATAACAAGTGTGAAACAACTTGTTTTACTAGTTTTTGTATAAAAAACTGGAAACAAAATAAACTAAAAAACTCAAAATAAATTAACAATAAAATATAGCTTAAAAATAAAATAAAAATTAAAAAAACTCACATAAAATTTATATTCAATTTAAATATTAAATAAAAAGATTAAAATATTTTGATAAAATCTAAACTATATAAAAATATATTCAAATAAAATATAATTGAATCTCCATATTTGTGTCATTAACTTCATGAGTATTTAATTATCACTTTTAATAACCCCTTTTCTAAAAAAATTGGTGGACCTATGACCCTTAACCAATGCCCCGGGGCAGTGGATAGCATTGTTCATAAATTAATAATTGAAATTTCTTTGATAGTATTGAATATATGAGACCTGTTTGTTTTAGATTTTTTTTTAATAATTATTATAGTGTAATATAATTTTGTGTATAAAAATTTTATAAATTTTTTTTCATATTTTAAATGAAAAATTGCTTTTAATAGTTATTTTTGAAATGTTATTTTAGATATTTTATTATTTTATTGAAACTTTTTTTGAATATCAAATTTTCAAAAAATCACTTAATTTTAAATCTATTTTAAATAAATTTTCATAAAAATTATTTTTTAGATACAATTTTTTTTTAAAAATTACGATTTCGATTATCTTTTAATATTCAATAATATATATATATTTATGTTATAGGTTGTTAAAATTAATCTTTCAATTTAAAAAAATATATATATAAAAATTCGTAATATTTTAAAAAACAATTTTATAAAACCTATTTTAAAAAATAAAATAAATATTTATTTTTTTAAAGCTGAAACAACAATACTTGAATTGATGATAGATATGCTGAGATGAGTAGCCTTACGTCCTTGTCGTCAGCGCAATTCACTTCTATCGAACCTAGTTGCCTCGAATTGCACCAAAGAGGTTAATAATCACTCCAACCATTTTGAAGAAAAAGCAAAGTAAAAAAAGAAAATGTGGGTGCACCAATTTGGCAACCAATAAAAATCTGAAGCCAACTCTAACCGTAGCAATTAGTAGGGGTGGCAGTAAAATCCATTGGCATAAAATTCATCTAATTCATCCAATAATTTATCCATTCAATCCATCCATCAAACAAAAAATAATTTAATGGATTTGATTCAATCCATCTACTAACTCATATGGATGGATTCAATCCAGTGATCTCGTTTTATAAATCCATTGGATATTATATTAAAAAAATAATTAAGAATATTAAAAAAAAAATTGTGAAATTTAAATTTTTTATGAAATTTTAAAAATAATTAAGAATTTTTTAATTAATTTTTTAGATGGATGGATATTCATCCACTAAAAATATGTTAATAGATGGATTGGATGGATTTTATTTTTTAATGGATGTATTGGATTGGATTTTTATTAAGAGAGTTTAGTGGATTGCTAATGAATTAATGGATTGTTTTGATCCATTAACAATCAAATCCATATCCATCCAATCCATCAATTCTGCCACCCCTAACAAGTACCTCATCATCTTAGAGTTAATCTATACTATATCATGAGATATTGCTACATGCTAATAAAAATGAATATGCATTTAATAACTATACTAGCATAGATTCACACATTCAAGCATCAAAATAACATTTTACTCTTAAATTATATATATATATATATATATATATATATATATATATATATATATATATATATATATATATATATATATATATATATATATATATATATATATATTTGAAATCTTAGTATCCGATTTTACAATTGACTAATTTAAGAGAATCAATCCCACTGTTCACTAGAGGAAGTCATGTTTAAAGACAAATCAATAATAATAATAATAATTATTATTATTATTATTTTTATTATTATTATTATTATTAGGGTTAAATATGTATAAGGTCCCTGAAAATAACCCAACATTTAAGTTTAGTCACTATAAAAATTTTCTTCAAGGTTTAGTCCCCCAAATGTTTTCCGTTTCCAACTCTAGTCCCTCCCGTTAGTTTTCACTAACGGAGGGTGACATGGCGTGCCATGTGTGCTGAAATGCTTTGCCAAGTGTGTTTAATTTGTTTGACCAGTCAAAATGTATAATTGATTCATTCATTCTCATTTGTTTTATATGTTGGCTCCTTCTTCTTCTTCCAATGCACGACCAAATCCCTAAACCCCCAATTCCTCTTAATCTCTCAATCTTGACCTCTCAATCTTCTTCGTCGTCATGTCTACATCTTCTAGGCCCAGCAAGGTAGTTTCATGTCACTCCAAGAGTTTAAACAACAGTGAAGGAAGAAAGTATGGTTGCAAGGGAAGTTTGATTTCCTACATGAGGAAGAGGGGGAAGAATGAAGGTAGATTGTTTTGGAGATGTCCGTTTTGGAAGAATGACGGAACGCGCAACATGTTTCTTTGGGATGATGAAATCGGAGGTGGGATTGAATAACTTCAAGGGGGGATGTAGAATGGAGCAAGGAAGAGAGGGAAACGAAAATGGTGGAAACCTTTAAGGATCTTTATGAAAGTTAGATGAAGAAGAACAACAAGCTGAAGATGAAGCTCAAGACAGTGGAATTCTATGGAAATTTGAAGACTTTTTTTGTTATAATTTTAGTAGCGGTGAACATGTATTTTGTGGTTAGGTGTAATTGTAGAATTGAGTGAATGACATTTGTTGTCGTTGTAATGAGATTGTAATGTTTGTTTTATTTTTAGGAGTTGTAATGTTGTATTGTTTTGAGAAAGTCTTCAAATTGTAAGAATGTTGTTATATGGTTTGGTTTGGAAAATGTAAGACCTGGTTGTGTTAAATGATATCTGTGTTAAATGGTATAGATCCAAATTAAATGTTGTTTTGTAATGTTGTAATGATATCTGTGTTAAATGGTATAGATCCAAATTAAACCTTGTTTTGTACTGTTGTTTTATAGGTGGTGATACCAAAAGAGACATATACAAATGACCTGTAATTCAAAATGAAATCTAACAACAGAGAATTTGACTCAAAACAGCTGACATACATTTCAGTAACATTTAGCAACAGACAATTAAACTTAAGTACCCTTACATAACATCACAGCATAGTAAGGAAATGTATTTTGGGCCTAAAGACCACTTCAGTACCCTTACATCAGAAATTAGAATACATAAATTTGAACAAAAGATGATAACACGTGTTCATAAAACATCAGTTACAGTTACACAACAACAGGATCTATTTCATTGTGTGTGCCCCTTGGCATGATGCAGTCATCCTCTGGCATGCTCTTTGTTTTGAGTGTCTTCAACCTCTGACTTTCTCTTTTTTCAGGCAACCCACTTTCATTTGTCTTGTATCTGCTCTGTGTCCTGATTTTTGGTGGTTCACTACTGCTTGGTTTAGACAAAGTTGTTCTTATACCAGGTGGTTTGAAAGGAGTATTCCTGCCCACCTTTGTTTGACTCCCAAAGAAAACCCTTGGGCCACTTGCAGTTGGCTTAGATGTCTTGCTCGACGACTTATCAATCCTAATAGGTTTAATGTTCAAGACAGCAGAACCTGTAAGAACAGCAGTAATAGTGTCATCTAATGATGTTGGGTTTTCCACCTCAATGCCCTCAGGCTCATCTGTATCCATTTGGTCACATTTATCCATGACAGTAGCCTCCTTAACAGCAGACTTTGAATGCATTTCATCCTTGACAGTAGGCCCTGATGCAATCTCCTCATTGACAGCAGGTCTTGATTCACTTTCCTCATTGACAGTAGGCCCTGATGCAATCTCCTCATTGACAGCAGGTCTTGATGCAATTCCTTCTTTGGCTGCAGGCTTTGATTTCTTACCTTTCTTGTTTGATGATCCCTTAGGCCTCCCCTGCATATTAACACAACATCAACAACACTTGTATATAAAGCAATTGAATTACAATATGAAAATAACAACATTATTAAAGTGGTACCCTCTTTTTAGATGCCTCAGTAGTCTGACTTATTTGGGTTGGAATTGGCTGAGATGTTTTTGCTGTGCTATCTAAAGTGACTTGAGTAGTCTTGTTTGCAGCTTCTAACTCTTCCTTCAATTTCTTGCAAGTTTTTTTATTATGACCCAACTGAAAACAGAACCTACACCTATGGCTGGTGTTTGTTCTTTGCCATCTAGTTTGATTCTCTTCATTAGGCTCCCTTCTCCTCAACTTCTTGGGCCTCCCAGGTCCTCGTTTGAGCATAGGTGGAAACATTCCCTCATTATCAGTCTTGGGCCACTTGTTTTGTCCATTCAATAGGGTAATAACCTCACTATAGCATGCTGCATAGGTGGTCTTGTGATAGCAAGAGTGAACATATTTTATAGGGTCATCTACCTTCCTATAGATGGCAGCCACAACATGCCTACAAGGGATACCCACCAGTTCCCAAAAGTTGCAATAGCAGGTATGTTTTTCAAGATCCACTACAAAACTTTCAGTCAATAACACATGGCTCACTTGAAATGACAACCTACCAGCATAGGTAGCTGTCCTAAACCTGTACTAAACCCTGTACTAAACCTATGCTCATATGTTGGATACTCTTCCTCAAAAACCTGTACTAAACCCTAAACAAGGAATACAATAAGGCATTAGAAGAGTGTAATGTATGTAACAAAATTCAATCCAACAATGCACTAACACTACCTTTTGTTGATCAGATATAAAGCACCACCTTCCAACTCCAATATCCTCAATCAAGAACTTCAAAAACCAGCTCCACGAATCCTTTGTCTCCATCTCAACCACAGCAAATGCAATAGGTAGGTATTGATCATTGGGGTCTCTCCCAACAGCAATCAAAAGTATACCACCATATTTATGTTTCAAGTGGCATCTATCCAAACCAATGAAAGGCCTACATGTTTTTGTCAATGCTTTCTTAGTTCCATCAAATGACATATAACATCTCTCAAACCTTGGTTTCAACCATTCACTTGGAGAACTAGTACTGATCTTAAATGTGTTACCAGCTGAAGCCTTCTTCAATTCAGCAGCATAAGACCAAAGTAGGCTATACTATTTGCTTGAGTCACCTTCTACAATTGTTCTTGCTATTTGCCTAGCCTTAAATGCCCTACAACCTAGAATTTCTGTAGCATACCTCTTTCTAACATAAGCAACTACCTCAGTCAACCTCATTTTAGGATTATTCTTCAAGCCATCAACAATTACCTTGGCAACCCACTCAGCTCTAGCATTTCTGTTATAGAATTGTCTACCACACTTGTGTTTGGCAAACAAGGTTTTTATTCTAATAGTGGTTGAGGTCAATACCCTACTACACAATACTGTATAGTCACATTTCTTCTTGTCCTTGCACACTACCCTGCATCTATTTTTATCATTCTTTTCAAACTTTACCTCCCTTCCATTCAACACATTGTGTTCTAAAATGGCACCCTTAAACTGCCTTAAGGATGAAAACTCCATCCCAACTTTGAACACATAATCCTTGCTCAATGACTCCTCCTCACTATACCTCAAAACACAAGGCCTCTCATCACAACTATCATCATCCCCACCACTGTCCAGCTCATCAGTCAAGTATTCATCCTCAATGACATGTTCCTTTCCCAACTCCTCTGTTATACATACCTTCTGCTCTTGCTCACTCTTGTTGCCTTCCCCAACAGCCCTCTTAGGCAGCACCTCATCAAGCCCTTCCTCAAATCCACCCATTTTCTCCTCCTCACTATCTTCAAAATGTACATCCTCCACAGAGTCTTCATCAGACTGTTCACTTGATCCACTCCTATTGTCAATTTCCTCTTGACAATTAGGTGCCTTTCCTTTCTCTCTAAACCTCTCCATAGCTGTGTGCTCTCCATGAACCCTATTTTCACAGTAAATTTCAATCTCACACTTGTACTCCATGGCATACAATGCCAACTCATACGCATCTCCGTCATCCTTGAATGGTTTCAAGTCATTTTCAAATGATCCTTCCTCATGCTTCCACCACATCTTAACCAAATTGTAATCAAACTCAGGTACCAGCTCCTTAACTAAGTCACATGCCTAAACAAAACTCCAAAAATCAGGATCCTGCCCCTTGAAAGCATACACCTCCCCTCCTTCGTATGTTAAGTTTGTGTCTTTTACAAAAGACCCCTTTACATAAAAAACAACAGTGAATTTATCCATACCCCTGCACACAAAAGTTAAAACTAACATTCATTTTTGCCATTTTAGTACAAAACAAAAGTAAACGTAATGGCAGACAACATACAACTATTGAAACCAGGGGACCACCTTCGAAAACATATATTAATCTTAGTAAAGAAACGATACTGGCAGACAAGTTTATCATTTAACAAACAAATGACAAACAAAGTATCAAAACACGCATGGAGGGACCACGATCGTATTCTAATCAGTAACTAATAAAAGAAACCAAACAATGGCAGACAACTTCATTTACCTGGGACCACAACTTCGAATCGCAGAAGACCTACTTTGGGACCACTTCTGAGAGTTGCGAAGAAATGAAGACGACGTTCCTCTGCTAGGGCACACGGTCTTTGAAGAAGAAACGATTTGTGGAAAATGACATTCTTCCTCTTCTATGTTTTTGACTTTTGTCTTTTCAGCTTCTTCCATTTCGCATCCATCCACCGTGTCCATATCAAAATAAAGATTCTGCACACATGGCACGCCATGTCACCCTCCGTTAGTGAAAACTAACGGGAGGGACTAGAGTTGGAAACGGAAAACATTTGGGGGACCAAACCTTGAAGAAAATTTTTATAGGGACCAAACTTGAATGTTGGATTATTTTCTGGGACCTATTACTTATTTAACCCTTATTATTATTATTCTTATTTAGCGTTCCAATAAATTATAAACCTAACGAATTAGCTAAATTTGAAGGTCATTTCCTAAAGTTCTAAATTTGTTGGTCGAGCAGTATTTCGCCTAGCAAAATCGTTAGATTATATTTTACCTAATGAATTCGTCTAACAAAATATAAACTTTTAGGTGAATTTTTGACCTTTAAGAATTGGGTCCAATTTGGTGCCCGATAGCATTTTGGATCGGGAATTTGCAAAATTGTCAATGCTTCTTTATGAAATCCAGCATGCCCGCGGTACACATGATGTTTTTATTTGACTGTTGGATAATTGCATGACATTTACGATGAAATCTTGCTAGGATTCTATTATTCTCGCTTTAACTCAGCCCTCATTGGAGGATGATTGCAAAACAGCACTGGAACTTGTTTAGCTCTCAAAAATTCCATTTAAAGTAAAGATCTTTGTGTGGCGAATGATGATAGACCGACTTCCAACTCATTCCAACCTTGTTCGTAGAGGAATAATCTCTAATCTGCATGAAAAGGTTTGTGTTTTTTGTTTTGGATGTGAGGAAGTAAATAACCATTTGTTCGTCTCTTGTCATTGTATTGTCTTGGTTTGGAAGAAAGTGGCAGGTCGGGATTCCGTGCTTGATGGAACATAATTGTAAATTGCATTTGTTTGATTGGGCGGTGGTCATGCTAGGGAAATGCTTGAAGAATACGACGTGTATAATATGGTTTGCAACGTGTTGGTGTATTTGGCGGTCGAGGAATAAAATTATATTCAATAACAAAATTTGTAATTCCAACGTCATACTAGATATAATTATTTTGTATATGTGGATGTGGTTACCCCTTAGGCATAAACACAATCATAGGTGCTCCTTCTATGAGTGGCTCAAATGCCCTCTTGATTTTTGTAATTAACCGTATTAGGTGGTGGAGCATGATGGGTCATTATGAGGGGGAAACATTCACATTGGGTCAAACACTCACCTAAAGGTCAAAGACTCACCCAAACAAGTGAGAGATACACCACATATTCACCAAAAACCTTAAGGTGATAGGTGTATGGGTCCTCTTACTTATAAAGTGCTTAACCTCCACTTTTCTACGCAGCGTGAGGCTTTAGAACTCACACTTGTTTCTCCATACAACTCACACTTGTTTCCCAATAATCTCTCCCTCAAGTGTGAGCCAATCCACTATGATCCCCCTTAAGCGGAAGCTTTTTCATCCACATGCTTGTACCGCTGTTGAGAGACACACTTATCTCATCATGGGCACTTTAACGGAACACACCGCCTGACCACCATGTCAGGAAGACTTTCGACACAAGGAGTCGGTCCCTTACTCGAACCACGACTCTAATACCATTGATGGGTCATCATGAGGGGAAAGCATTCACATTGTGCCAAACACTCACCTAAATGTCAAAGACTCACCCAAACAAGTGAGAGAGACACCACATATTCACCTAAAACCTTAAGGTGATAGGTGTACGGGTCCTCTTACTTATAAAGTGTTTAACCTCCACTTTTCTAAGCAATGTAAGACTTTAGAACTCACATTTGTTTCTCCACACAACTCACACGTGTTTTCCAACAGAGCGTTCATCGCTGGGTTTTGTTTATCGGGTTTGAGTACCCCTAGTACTCCCTTTCAATGCATTATTGCTAGATTATAAAAAAGCTTTAAATTCTTTTGAAGAAGAGTTTTGCCACTTACTACGCTCCTACTAGGTTCAAGAGATTAGTCTCTGCAGTTACAGTTGTACGCAAAGGATATTTGATTTCTAAAAAAAATACAAATTTATCGATGACGGAGAGGCATGAGGCTCGTATGACACACACATGTTGTATTTTTACGAGAAATATGTGGCTAGAGATATTTTGGAGGAATAATTCATAATTTAATATTTAGTTACTATTATAATTTTTTATTTTTTTATATTTTTTTAGTACCATGAAGAACTCCTGAAAAATATAAATAATCGAAAAACAATCATCACTCTTAAGACTCTATATGAGTATTAATTCACTAATTTCATTTGAGAATAGGAACTAGCCTACCTCGCTACCAAATGTTTCATCATTGTTGGCAATGGCTTGTTGATAGCCTTATCACTGAGATAACACGAGGATACGAGCACTTTCCACATTTTAGTTGGAGAGATGACATTGACACGTGACGACATTTCTTGTGTTCAGTATATGACTATATAAGGACATACCTTTAACCACATGACTATTATCAAAGAGGGATTATAGAATTTGATAGTTGACCTTCTTGGACCAGACCTAACAATGGCTCTTTTGAAAATATTAGAGAAGGTCATGCATGATTCAACTTCCTAAAATATAATTTTGTGATACACCTATTGAGTGTCATAGACGAGGAAGACGATGATGTGGATGCACATATATATGCACAAAAAATATGCAATTAGGGTGTATCTCTAGTTTCAAGTGCATGGGTTAGACCATTTTCATAGACAATAGCACCACCTATAGCCATATGGTATATGTGCATTTTTAGAGATCTAGATATGGATGATGACTATACTTGAGGACTATTGCATTAACTTACATGCATAAGGATTGAATGATATGACAAAGAATATGGTGAAGCAGCTAGTAGGATATATGACACTACTTTAGATAACATATTTATGTAATTATTTAACTAATTGTTAAGAATATGTTATTCAATGTTGTTTTCTAATTAGTATACATTGATACAAACATGGACCTATAAAAAACTTCAAGTCTTGATGACGAGAGTTCGGCCACAATTACATGAACATTGAGCCATATGTTAACGTCTTTATTTCAAGGAAACACCCTAATTCAGATTCATATCGGCTACTACAACATGATTTGGTGTTCGATAACTACACCATTCACAGTGTCACACACCCGCTAAATGACATATACCTCTTTTTTTATTTTGGATCATATACGAATTGCGTAAGGATTGATACCTACTTGAGCGAATCCAATTTTAGTTCGGGTACACACATATTCCTGGACATTTTGTCGTATCTCTTCCCTAATTATCAGTTTATTTTAGATTGATCAGATGCATGTTGAGTTCATAGACCATATTTTGTCTATTGAGGAGTTCAAATTCAACATGGTTGACAAACTGTGTACATATACATGAAATAGTGTTATAAGATAACGCATTCCTATTCGATTCCCACACCAAAAGTGTTAGTGCGTGAGGTACCTTTGGTGAGGAGAGAAATAATGAAAGAGAGAGAGAATGAAGAATAAGGATTGTTATTATTGAAAGTTGTTACATGAACTGAATTACAAAATACCTATTTATATACAAATAAGTGACTTGACTACTAGGTAGGGATGACAGGCAGACCCAAACCCGAGGGGCCCACCCACACTCGAACCCGAGTCAACGGGTGAAAACCCGAGTTGACTGGGTTCGGGTTCGGGTGCCACCCGATATTTTGGGTGCGGGTTTGGGTAGTGGGAAACCCGCGCCCGAAACCACACCCGAACTGAGTTCAAATAATTTCAATGTTGTTGTTGTATTTTTGTGTTTTTACTACGGGTTCGGGTTTGGGTGGAAAAACCCGAACTCAACGGGTGTGGGCGTGGGTGTTATTTTGCCACCCGAATAGCTTTTGGGTTCGGGTTCGGGTGGTGATTTTGGGTGCGGCTTTGGGTAGTGTGAAACCCGCACCCGACCCGACCAGACCCGTTGCCATCCCTACTACTAGGTAACAAACTCTAACCCTAACTAATTTGGGTTTGGGCTACAACTTGAATTATATCACAACATAAAGGACTACACCTATACCAACTGAAGTGGAAGCCATTGGAAAGGAGGAAGAGGAGGTAAAAGAGGACGACATTGTTGGTGTCATTTGAAATGTTTCATTTACATATACACACACACACACACACACACACACACACATATATATATATATATATATAACCATTATGAGATGTGTCATTTAGATTCAAATTCTATAATCTGAACTCATTTTGAAGTTTTCTTACATAGTTTTGATTCTATAGTCTGAAATCTACTAATCCATTGAATTCTTTTATATGATCTAGATTGCACTAATATACTTTTGTGGACTAGAATGTACATGAATTTGTATAAAATGATGTGTTTAGCTCGTTTGCAATTCACATTAAAAATTACAATGAAATTGATCGTACCTGGATCAGAAAGTATGACAGTGGCCAGCAACGTCGTATGGTCTTCAACTCCGGTGATGATGATACAGACCGGGGGGGGGGGGGGGGGGTGTACCTGGAAGGTACTCCGATGCCAAAGTCAGGTAACGGGAGTAGGCAAGTACAGAAAAAACAGGTAAGAGAGTAAGAATGAACGTAACCTGACCCTCTCAAGTGAAAGGGTATTTATAGAGTGCCCCCAGCGCGGGGCCAACGGTCTCCTGCATTAAGCTAGATTTCAAGGCCCTATTGTAACACCCCCAATCTATACCCCCCCCCCCCAAGCTATTAAAGCAGTAAAAGAAAATTCAAAATTTCATCAGAGTATATTTAAATTATCATGGCATAGAGCATCACATCAATTTGAAACAAAACATACAACATCCGCCCATAAAGATATGCAACAGTGGGGTAGCAATCAACAGAGGAACTCAGTTCCTTATACCCACATTTCAAGTTTTAGAATAAAAGCGGAAAATCTAAAACTGAATAACATATATATATATATATATATATCACATAAAGGTTTATCTGTTATCAACAGAATCATGTAAATATACAACTACAAAGGACAAAGATGCATATACACAACATCACAAAATAGTCCTAATCGATCTCCCGACTACCCAGTGTCACATATCAGAGCCGACCGACAAAAGAATGAAGTCCTAAGCTTCACAAAAAGACCTCCAGCAACTAAACTACAAGGCCTCATAGAGCATTATAAAACAGCAGAAGGGTGAGAAACACAATTATAATATAAATGCATATAATTATATATATATATATATATCAACATAAAAATACACATATCAAGTATTCTCACCACAATTATCAAATGCCAACACATAAAACATATACCGATTATATTCACATATTCACACATCATGCATATGTTTATACGCAAATACATATCATTCAGAATTCGACGCATTTAACATGAATGCACACCAATTCACAAATGTTATCACCCGCTCAATCACGCAATCACTTCATCCCCAATGGCATATTAATCATGGCCAATACATTTATCACCAATTCACATCACAGTGTCTCACACATAATCAACTAAATCATGATTTTCCACATATAACCAACGCAATCATAACTCATGCAGATGCAAAGAGACCGACATAACGACTCAATGCAAATGCATATGCGGTACCGACTCCATCAAATCTCAATACTAGTTTACTCAGGAACTCTGCTGGAACCATCGCTGGTTACATAATTGTAACTCCCCGTCGGGCTTACGATGTTCACCCACCGCTCACACCCCACACGCGGGCACACAGTGTTTATGGATCATTCACACCACACACACGGGCACACGACCTGATCGCTCACACCCCACACGCGGGCACACGATCGTCTATAATCATCGTTCACACCCCACAAGCGGGCACACGACGTTATAGCGGATACCCTCTGGAACCAATCCGTCACTCAGGACGTCATAACGATGCATATCATGATGCTTGACACACAAGAAATCATGACAACCAATGCATCTTCACACATATATGCAACTATAAACATGCATATATAACCAAATACAACACATTGCATTTATTTGCCTTTCGGCCACAATTCATCACCACAATATGTCATCACATGCATTCACATCATATAACATCATACAAGTCATACGATATCCATATTCAAGGCACATTACATGATACCCACCAATTACACACAATTATAACAACAAAAGTCTACAAAATGACACTATTCCAAATTCTCGACATAATTAAATCGGCTAACAAATTCCAAACCATCATAATAAGAAAGTACAGCTCAATAGCTTTCTAACGACACCAAGAATGTTAAAATCGGATAAACGGAACAAAAGTTACGAAAGAAGAACAAAAACGATATTTTGAAAAGTCCCATTTTACCATTCTCCTGGCCATACGCGTATTGCCCTAAGCCATATGCGTATCGCCCAAAATCCTCGCCATGCCATACGTGTATCACTAATTCCCATACGCGTATGGACAAAATCATTTTCCTTCACAAATTTCACGTTTCAAAGCCCATACGCGTATGCCCAACACCATACGCGTATCACCAGATGGTCGGGAAAAGACACATTTCATACCCGTAATGACCAAAACACAGGCCAATGATACGCTTAACGCCTAGGCTCATACGCGTATGAACATGCCCCATACGCGTATGACCTGGGTAAAACTAGAAAAATTCTGCAGAACGAGTTTCTTCGTTTTCCACCCCAAATCCACCAAAATCATCATCTAAACTCAGAAAAACACCAATTTGAGGTATAACAATTCATATCCAACATGTACAAACAACAAAGAACACCACTAGATGAGTTTAAACACATTTGAAATCAATTTCTACCAAAGTCTACACATTATGATTTTTACTATATTTCTCCATTTCAATCCAAAAGCAATCAAAAACACGCATACATAATCATACACAATCATACAATAACTGAGTTTCGCACCCTTACCCGATTTAATCGATTCTAGAAGTTGTTTTCTTTGATTTCCAAGCTTTTCTTCTTTTCTCTCTTTTTCCCCTTCTCTTCTCTTTCCTTCTTCCTTTTTTTTTTCTCTCTATTTTCTCTCTTCCCCTTATATTTCTATTTTCTTTCTTTTCTAACTTAGTAAATATTAGGGAAAAGACTAAAATACCCTTATTCTTAATCATCCCGCAACCGCTCTCAAAACGCGATAAAATATAATAATAATGCAAAACAACATATTATCACACCAAAGTCATAAATAAAAATAATATAATACTCAAAATAATTAAATAGACTCGATTAAATAAAATGATCAAAACTGGGGCGTTACAACTCTCCCCCACTTCGAAATTTTCGTCCTCGAAAATATAACCGATCCCAACAATCCCAGACACGGCCCTGGCATCCGACCAACAAACAACAGACCAACCGAAAGCACACCACAAATAACACAACTGACAAACCACCTTGCTAACAGCAGCAACAACAATGACAAGACGCAAAGCCCCCACAATGCACTTGCCGACCAACTCACAACTCAAAGAATACACAAGCACAAACTCACTGGTTCACTCTCAAATACAAAATGTGCCACATCACGCTTCCGCTGCGCACTCTGATTACCCGAAACCATCAAGACTATCAACCTCACGTCCAAAACCTAACTCTTTCTCATATTCACCAAAAATCACCGTTCACTGCCAATATATCCAACCACACTAAACACGAGCCTCTGTACTGCTCAAATAATTCCAATTCTCTGACCATCAAAACAGACATGCATAAAAATTTTCGATTTACACATCAGGCACAACAAAATCCCCTCCCCAAGGATACCTCAAACCAATTCATGACTCGCCACGAATCCTAATCATCCTCGTTGTCTCTATTCCTTCAGACTAAACCAGTACTCAATATTCTTATAATTACCAAACACTTCGAATCTAGCATCATAAAAATAATACTTCCAATATTCCAACATAATACCACTGCAACCAATTCTAATTCCACAATAGTACTGATCCTTTCACGATTACTCAAATGTCGAAGAACATAAGCCACGACTTTACTTTCTTGTCTTAACACACTGACTATACTCATCAAAGATGCATCCTAAACAATCGACTTCCCCTTTGCAAGTCAACTGAAGTAACGAAAATGCTAATCTTGGAAAAGCCTTCCATACCCTTCGGTAATAACCAACAAAATCCAAAAAAAATTCTAATCACCTTTAACTAACTTCGGAGCCTCTCATAGTAACACCGCATCTACTTCCAATGATAACAAATATAACCCGTCACACAAGGTCGATCGAAACCTCAACTCAAACAAATCACCACTCTTATCAAACATTCCAATAATTGTAATTCTAATCAAACTCAACCAACCCATTCCAATTACCTAATCCTGAACGTGAACACTTATTCTCAATCGTCACCCTATATCACTGTCCGTAGTCCATACACAATTTCTTCCATTGACAATCCAAATTCCAATCTATCACAACAACCAACCAAAAAGGACTCTTAATGACTTCACCACTTAACCACATACCAAAACCTCTAATCCATCTCATCTTCTGATATAAGAATCTTCATCGACACAACAAAACAATCTGTAACCATATCCTTAAATTCCAAATAACTCATTGCACACACTATCAAAGCCAGAAAGACACGTCCATTCCATCCAACATAATTCCCGTCTGCTATCAATAAGAGATTAAGGGTGATCAGTCCCTCAATTTGCCAATAGACAGCCGACAATCATGATGGGGCATAAACTGTCTCTACCAAACTATAATAGCATTCCTTACATGCCTTACCTCCACATCCCTTCTAGAACCGGGAACCACATTGACCAAACAACACTTACAATTCACAACACCCTGAGCTAGCGCTCTACACCTGAAGCAACAAGGGGAAGTACCAGCTTCTCCCCCACTTATCTCATTCTAATCCTTCCAACTGTAAACACACCAAAACCAATTCAAGTCTTTACCATAAACGGTCAAAGAACAATTAAACAAACCCAAGAAGTAATTGCCGACCCCTAAGCAAAAGTATCGATAACCATCACACCACCCCAAAAAAGACCACAACAAATTCAAACGCTTCGCGCACTCATACGAAATAAACGAATGAATCGCTCCAGTACCAATAATAGCAAAATAAAGGCGTACTATTAATAAGACAAGTACCTTGAGTCAAACGATCCTCACTAGTAGTCTCATCTCCTGCTAATGCAACAACCTTCCCACCAGTCTGAGCTTTCTTCGGTTTCGTACACCTCGTACTAATATGACCTGTTTCACCACAGTTGAAACACTTCACCACATTCTTCCTTTTACAATCAGCTGCGACATGTCCCGAACCTCCACAATCAGAACACTTAACCAAATTCTTCCTACATTCGGACTGACGGTGTCCCCACTCACCACACCTAAAACACCTCGGAGAATTAAACATACCTCTTCCACTTGGCTTTTTCTCAAAATTCTCCCTTTGCTTACCCTTATCAGCTGGTGTGACATAAGGACCACTACGAGACTGTTGTTTCCCTTTCCTGTCATTCACACTCTTATAGGGAGTAGCACGCGCCCTACGATCCTCTTCGTAAATCCTACAACTGTCCACCAATTCAGAAAACCTTCTAATCCTCTGATAACCGATTGCCCGTTTAATCTCCGGACGCAATCCGTTCTCATATTTCACACACTTAGAAAACTCAGCAGTAGATTCAGCATAATGAGGATAAAACTGCACCAGCTCAACAAACTTAGCAGCATAGTCAACGACAGACATATTACCCTGTTTCAACTCCAAAAACTCAATCTCTTTCTTTTCCTTCACACCTTCAGGATAATACTTCCTCCGAAACTCTCGTCTAAACAATTCCCAAGTAACCTCTTCATCATCCTCTCCCAACACTTGGCGCAAACTAACCCACCAATCAGCTGCTTCTTCCTCCAGCAGGTGAGTACCCAGTCTCACCTTATTCTCTTTAGCACAATCCATCCCATGGAAGATTCTTTCAACCTCCTCAAGCCAAAATTGTGCACCATCAGGATCACATCTTCCCTTGAAGATAGGCGTCTCGTTCTTCCTGAACTCATCATTACCCGTAACATTCGGTAAACCCTGCACAACCCGAGCCATATTTTGTTCATTTCCAATAGCAGCAACTATGGTTAAACAAGAAGCTCACCGAACCACAAAGACCAACAAGGACTGACACAGACTGGCTCTGATACCACTTAATGTAACACCCCCAATCTATACCCCCCCCCCCCAAGCTATTAAAGCAGTAAAAGAAAATTCAAAATTTCATCAGAGTATATTTAAATTATCATGGCATAGACAGGGAGCATCACATCAATTTGAAACAAAACATACAACATCTACCCATAAAGATATGCAACAGTGGGGTAGCAATCAACAGAGGAACTCAGTTCCTTATACCCACATTTCAAGTTTTAGAATAAAAGCGGAAAATCTAAAACTGAATAACATATATATATATATATATATATATATATCACATAAAGGTTTATCTGTTATCAACAGAATCATGTAAATATACAACTACAAAGGACAAAGATGCATATACACAACATCACAAAATAGTCCTAATCGATCTCCCGACTACCCGGTGTCACATATCAGAGCCGACCGACAAAAGAATGAAGTCCTAAGCTTCACAAAAAGACCTCCAGCAACTAAACTGCAATGCCTCATAGAACATTATAAAACAGCAGAAGGGTGAGAAACACAATTATAATATAATGCATATAATTATATATATATCAACATAAAAATATACATATCAAGTATTCTCACCATAATTATCAAATGCCAACACATAAAACATATACCGATTATATTCACATAATCACATATTCACACATCATGCATATGTTTATACGCAAATACATATCATTCATAATTCGACGCATTTAACACGAATGCACACCAATTCACAAATGTTATTACCCGCTCAATCACACAATCACTCCATCCCCAATTGCATATTAATCATGCCAATACATTTATCACCAATTCACATCACAGTGTCTCACACATAATCAACTATATAACCAACGCAATCATAACTCATGCAGATGCAAAGAGACCGACACAACGACTCTATGCAAATGCATATGCGGAACCGACTCCATCAAATCTCAATACTAGTTCACTCAGGAACTCTGCTGGAACCATCGCTTGTTACATCACTATAACTCCCCGTCGGGCCTACGATGTTCACCCACTGCTCATACCCCACACGCGGGCACACGGTGTTTATGGATCACTCACACCCCACACGCGGGCACACGACCCGATCGCTCACACCCCACACGCGGGCACACGATCGTCTTTAATCATCGCTCACACCCCACAAGCGGGCACACGATGTTATAGCGGATTCCCTCTGGAACCAATTCGTCACTCAGGACGTCACAACGATGCATATCATGATGCTTGACACACAAGAACTCATGACAACCAATGCATCTTCACACATATATGCAACTATAAACATGCATATATAACCAAATACAACACATTGCATTTATTTGCCTTTCGGCCACAATTCATCACCACAACATGTCATCACATGCATTCACATCATATAACATCATACAAGTCATACGATATCCATATTCATGGCACATTACATGATACCCACCAATTACACACAATTATAACAACAAAAGTCTACAAAACGACACTATTCCAAATTCTCGACATAATTAAATCAGCTAACAAATTCTAAACCATCATAATAAGAAAGTACAGCTCAATAGCTTTCCAACGACACCAAGAATGTAAAAATCGAATAAACGGAACAAAAGTTACGAAAGAAGAACAAAAACGATATTTTGAAAAGTCCCATTTTACCATTCTCCTGGCCATACGCGTATTGCCCTAAGCCATACGCGTATCACCCAAAATCCTCGCCATGCCATACGCGTATCACTAATGCCCATACGCGTATGGACATAATCATTTTCCTTCACAAATTTCACGTTTCAAAGCCCATACGCGTATGACCAACACCATACGCGTATCACCAGATGGCCGGGAAAAGACACATTCCATACGCGTAATGACCAAAACACAGGCCAATGATACGCGTAACGCCTAGGTTCATACGTGTATGAACATGCCCCATACGCGTATGACCTGGGCAAAACCAGAAAAATTCTGCAGAATGAGTTTCTGCGTTTTCCACCCCAAATCCACCAAAATCATCATCTAAACTCAGAAAAACACCAATTTGAGGTATAACAATTCATATCCAACATGTACAAACAACAAAGAACACCACTACATGAGTTTAAACACATTTGAAATCAATTTCTACCAAAGTCTACACATTATAATTTTTACTATATTTCTCCATTTCAATCCAAAAGCAATAAAAAACACACATACATAATCATACATAATCATACAATAACTGAGTTTCACACCTTTACCCGATTTAATCGATTCTAGAAGTTGTTTTCTTTGATTTCCAAGCTTTTCTTCTTTTCTCTCTTTTTCCCCTTCTCTTTTCTTTCCTTCTTCCTATTTTTTTTCTCTCTATTTTCTCTCTTCCCCTTATATTTCTATTTTCTTTCTTTTCTAACTTAGTAAATAATTAGGGAAAAGACTAAAATACCCTTACTCTTAATCATCCCGCAACCGCTCTCAAAACGCGATAAAATATAATACTAATGCAAAACAACATATTATCACACCAAAGTCATAAATAAAAATAATATAATACTCAAAATAATTAAATCGACTCGATTAAATAAAGGCTTAATTACACTTTTGGTCCCTATGTTTTGGCCAACTCACGAAATTGGTCCCTATGTTTTAAAATTGAACGAATTAGTCCCTATGGTTTAATGTTTTGTGCAGTTTTAGTCCCCATCCCAATTTTGATCCAACTGTTCGTGCACTGTTCATGTACGGTCATGTACTGTTCATGTACGGACAGTCACTGTTCATGTACGGACATGCACTGTTCATGTACGGACATGCATTGTTCATGTACGTTTTTGGATCAAAATTGGGATGGAGGACCAAAACTGCACAAAACATTAAACCATAAGGACTAATTCGTTCAATTTTAAAACATAGGGACCAATTTCGTGAGTTGGCCAAAACATAGGGACTAAAAGTGTAATTAAGCCTTAAATAAAATGATCAAAACTGGGGCGTTACACCTATCCAGGTGACTGCCAGGGCTTACATGGTGTAAGGAAGACCAGCATGTGGTCTTTGCCCTGGGGTAACGGTCCCGAGATCTCTGGAAGGTGCGCAGACCGATTCCTTCGGAGGTGGGAGGTTACAAGACGACGTGTCCTCGTGGGGAGGAACACGTGGAGGTTGAGGAGAGAGATGCTCTCCTCGACCCCAAGTTCCTGATCAACAGCTTTACTTAATACGTGGTCGATGAGGGGATGGCATGAGCGCGCTCGGCGCTGATAGGGACGTGCTCCCGGTGTCATTGGCATCGATCGCACTTCTTGACGTGCTCTTTGGCGTCCTGTTGCATGGTGGTCCAGTAATACCCCGCTCGAAGCGCTTTACGGGCTAAGGATCGCCCGCCGAGGTGTTGGGCATTGATCCCTTCGTGGATTTCTTGGAGTATACCGTGGACTTTGGTCTCTTCGACGCACCTGAGGAGGGGGATAGAAAATCTACGACGGTATAGTTTATCCTCAACTATCGTGTCCGAGCATGCTCTTTGTTTAACCACTCCCACTTCCTTGGGGTCGTCGGGTAGCTTGCCCGTGGTAAGGTATTCGTATACCGGGGTCATCCAGCAATTGCTGTCCCCGATGGCGTTCACGTCCATCGAAGGAGAGGGTTTGTCGATGCTTGTGCGAGAAAGCACTTCTTGTATGATGGACTTATTTCCTCCTTTCTTCTTTGTGCTCGCCAATTTGGACAAGACATCTGCTCGAGTATTGTGCTCGCGCGAGATGTGGGTTACTTTCGTGGAGGTGAAGTTTTTCATCTTTTCCTTCACCAAGGTCAGGTATTCGATGAGGCTGTCGTTCTTGGCTTGGTACTCTCCTCGGACTTGAGAGGCTACGAGCTGGTAGTCAGTGAAAATTTTGACCTCTTTGGCGTCGAGATCTTCGGCCAACTGTAGCCCAGCGAGGAAAGCCTCGTACTCTACCTGGTTGTTCGATGTTGGGAAGGAAAATTCGAGGGAGAACTCGATCAGGATGCCTTCCTCGTTCTCGAGGATAATGCCCGCCCCGCTCCCTTTCGTGCTGGATGCCCCGTCGACGTAGATTGTCCACTTTTGGGATCCGTTGGCCGAAGGTTCCGGGACGGTCATTTCTGCCACGAAGTTTGCTAACACCTGAGCCTTCAGGGCTTTCCTTCCCTCATACTGGATGTCGAACTCGGCGAGTTCGAGCGACCATCTGAGCATCCTTCCTGCCATGTCTGGTCGGCCGAGGAACTGCTTATGGGCTGCTCGGTCCTTACCACGACCGTGTGGGCTAAGAAGTAATGACGCAGCCTCCTGGCTACGGTGACGAGGGCCAGGACGATTTCTCGATCTGCTGATACCTGAGCTCGGGGCCTTGGAGGGTCTTGCTTGTGAAGTAAATTGGTTTCTGCCCGTCGGGGGTTTCCTGGATGAGGACAGCGCTGACTGCTTCGCTCGTGATGGCGAGGTACAGGAACAACGTCTCCCCATTCTCTAGTCGCGATAGGACCGGGGGTTGCGACAGGACTTGTTTAAGGTGGAGGAGCGCTTGCTCGCACTCCTCGCTCCATTCGAACATGGCTTTTTGTCATAAAAGCTTGAAAAATGGGAGTGCGTACTGCACAGATTTGGCGACGAAGCGGGAGAGGGCGGTCAGCATCCCGTTCAATGATTGTATTGACTTCTTCGAGTTCGGGGTCGAGATCTTAGAGAAAGCCCTACATTTGTCGGGGTTTGCCTCGATTCCTCACTCTGTGAGTTAGAATCCGAGGAACTTGCCCGCTCGAACGCCGAAGGTGCATTTGTCGGGATTGAACCTCATGCGACATCTCCTCACTGTGTCGTGTACCTTCTTGAGGTAGGCAGCGTGATCGACTTCTTCTACGGATTTGACGATCATGTCGTCCATGTAGACCTCGAGCATGTCGCCGATCTCTCCCCAGAAGACTTTGTTCATCATCCGTTGGTAGATTGCGGTGGCATTCTTCAGGCCGAAGGGTATCACGTTGTAGTAGTAATTGCCCGACTCGTTCATGAAGGCAGTATGCTGCTTTTCACCCTTATCCATGGGGATTTGGTTGTACCTCGATTAGGCGTCCATGAAGGACAACAATTTGAAACCTGCAGAATTGTCGACCAGCTGGTCGATGTTAGGAAAAGGATAAGAGTCTTTCGGACATATGCCCTGTTAAGGTTGGTATAGTCAACTCACATCCTCCATTTTCCATTATTCTTTTTGACAAGTACAACGTTGGACAGCCAGGTCGTGTACCTGGCTTCCGAAATAAAATTTGCCTCTAGGAGGTTTTTTACAACTTTTTCAGCAGCCTCCGCTTTTTCGGGAGACTGCCTACGCCTACGTTGAACTATGGCCCGAGCGGCTGGGTCTATGGTAAGCTGATGACAGGCCACCTCGGGGTCAATGCCAGGCATCTCGATGCGCTCCATGCGAACAGATCAACGTTGTCCCGGAGACATGCCTTCAGCTGCTTCTTCGCCAGGTTGGGGAGTCCGGTGCCGATCTTTACGCTCCGGTCTGGGTCGTCTCCGAGGGTGACGAGCTCGAAGTCTCCGTCTGGGACGGGGCGCATTGGGTGGAGAGGATTCCCGTTGATTTCCGCTTGGAGGTCGTGGTCAGCTGCTCCGCCTTCCTCCTGCTTGCTAGGGAACCTGCTGTCGAGGTCGACCGCATTGACGCGCGAGAGTGGCTTCTGCACTGCTTCCTGGGACGGCTTTGCTCCGATCTTGGGCTTCCTTCCGATGGAACCCAGGCCCTTGGTCGCGACATCTAAGCACCTCCTGGCCGCTTCAATGTCCCCGTGCATGGTGACGACCCGACCCCTGGCCGTGTAGTATTTCATCTTCAGATCGACTGTCGATGGTACTGTTGTGAGTTCGGCCAGAGTGGTCCTCCCCAGGATACAGTTGTAGAGGGATGGACATTCGATCACCAAGAAGCGGGTCTTGACCTGTCGGGCCGTATCCTCGCTCCCGAAAGTGACCATCAGTTCAACGTAACCCCATGGTCTGGTGGTGGTGCCTTTAAACCCTTGTAGATCCGAGCCCATGTAAGGGGTCAAATGCTTCTCGCCGAGCTGGAGGGTCTCAAAGAGGTGGGCGTACATGATACCCACCGAGCTCCCCTGGTCGACCAGGATCCCGCGGACGTCAAAATTGGCCATCTGTGCCCGGATCAAGAGGGGAATAGTGGCATTGGATGCTCCGTCTGGCAGCTCCTCTAGGTATAAAGTGATGGGGTTTGAATTCCCTCGCAAATTTTCGAGAGTCGTGGTCTTCGCTGAGGTGGCGGATTCTAACTTGTCAAATTTCCGTTTGATCGACCCTACGGAGACCTTCCCGAAACCTTCGCCTGATATGACCATTGCCTTGGGGAAACTCTCCCATGTGCTGCGGGCAGTGACAGGGTCTTTATGGGGGAAGTTCGCCCACATGTTGTGGACTGCCTCTTGGTTCTCGATTCCCTCGGGGACAAAAAAGTCCTCGGGTCGAGTGACGCTGAGGGCGACTTCTAGTCGGCTTTCTTCGGGAGGAGGTGTTGTCTCCTTGACGCTTTGGACTTCCCGGGCGCTGGGATGAGGAGCGTCGTCCCTCTTGGCATACTTCTTTAGGTTCCCTTCATTGATCGGAGTCTCTATCGCGTCCTTGAGGTGGACGCAATCTTCTGTGACATGTCCAGTGGAACCTGCAATACTTGGACCTGTCGGTGTTAGCCTTAGGGGTTGTCGGCTTGGAAAAGCGGACACCGCCTTTCTGAAACTCCGAGTTGGCGCACTCGTTGAGAATTCGCTCGCGGGGAGCGTTGAGCGGAGTATACTCCGTGAACTGGCCAGATGGTCCTCTCGATTTGCGAGACTCCCTGGACCGGCCTTCTTGCCTTCTCTCTCCCCCTCGCCGGGGGGAGGAGAGTCGTCGTCTTTGTGGCCGCGGGGGCCTTCTCGCCGCCTTGAATCGAGGGCGATCTGGGCTGCTTCCGACTCCTCGAACTCGATGTATGATTGAGCCCGGTGGAGGAGGTCTTCCAAGTTACGAGGCTTGTGGATGCCCACAGACTTAGTGAACTCGGTTCCAATACGTAGTCCCCACATGATCAGGAACTTCTTCATGTCGTCGGTCGTGTGGACCTCGACAGCTTCTCGGTTGAATCTCTCAATGTAGTCTCTGAGAGATTCGTTATTCCCCTAGAAGATGCCTTCCAACGAGGCCACCGTCTTCGGATGTCGGTGAGATGCGGTGAAATTTTTGGAGAAACGTCCCTTCAGTTGCCTCCAGGACATGATTGATTCATGGGAGAGACTTTTGTACCAAGTCATGGTACGTTTCCGAAGAGAGGTCGGGAAGAACCTGCACTTGATAGCTCCCCCGACATTCTTATAGTCGACATGGCTTCGAAGCTCTCGACGTGATCGTCGGGGTCGGCTGTGCCGTCATAGGTCCCCAGTGGAGGAGGCTTATCCATGCCCACCGGGATGGGAGTGTCCATGATCTCCCTGGATAAAGGGATCCTCTGGTCATCCTTATCACTTCTAACTGGCGACCGTGATGGGGAGCGATGACCTCGACCATGTCCATGTCGTCGAGGATAGTTTCTGGGGCGGTTCTTCGGCCTTTTGTCGTGAGTTGTGCTCCTTTTCATGGTCGGGGAACGCCGAGGCTTGTTCTGCGGAGGGGAGCGAGGGCGCTTCTGGGCGACTACCTGCTAGGGTCCTTCCAGGCGCGGTCGGCGACCCTCACGCTGCGTGGAGGGGCTGCGAGAGCTCGTCGGGGGATTCCTTCGCGGGGAAGGAGAACGGTTGGGAGACGGTGGGTGACGATGTATTCGTGGGGAAGAGCGTCGTGGTCTCCCTCTCTCGAGTGCTTTGATCCTGAGATTATGCTGGGCGATCAATTGGTTGTTCTGGTTGACTAAGACGAATAGGGCCACTGTGCTCGGATCAGCGTTTGGTGGTGGAGCGACTGGCTGGTAGACAACCGGCGGGATGTCATGTTGGAAGGTGTCATATGCCACGTCTTGGGAAAAAGGGGAGGCGATCTGCCCGTCCCTTATGTCGCCTTCTTCGATGTGGACGGTAGCGTTGTCCTCACGGTGGTTTCCGTTGTCGAGCTACATGAAGGTGGTGTCCGGAGCGTTGTTCCCATGTTGGGTGCTGGTGCTGGACATGGTAGTTATGAACGGAGAGATTGCTTTGGTTTAATGATGAAGGAAAAATGGGGAAGCAGTAGATCCCCACAGTCGGGCGTTGTCGAGGATCTGGTGGTCATGATGTGAATCTTCGAGACTGCCTTGATCTTGAACGAGGGGACCTCCCCTGCCTCTGAGCTGCAGAAGCTAAAGGATGAATACACTGCCCTCGAGAAGGAGAAGGACAAGGTCGAGGGTGAACTGCAAGAGGCCCAGTCCAAATGCGAGAACTATGCCAACGTCCTCCACGAGCTGAACGAGGCCAACGCTGCACTGAAGGCGACTCAAGAGGAACGTGACCGCCTCCGGACCAGGGTTTCCGAGCTGGAAGCTACTGCCCGTCCTGCAGAGAATGAGTCCGCCGAAGAGAAATGTTTCCCCACAGTCGGTGCCACTGATCGTACCTAGATCAGAAAGTATGACAGTGGCCAGCAACGTCATATGGTATTCAACTCAGGCGATGATGATACGGCGGGGGGGAGGGGGGTCTACCTGCAAGGTACTCCGATGCCAAAGTCAGGTAACGGGAGTAGGCAAGTACTTAAAAAACAGGTAAGAGAGTAAGAATGAACGTAACCTGACCCTCTCAAGTGAGAGGGTATTTATAGAGTGCCCCTAGCGCGGGGCCAACGGTCTCCTTGTAATACCCCAAATTTTGACCACTAAGATTTCCCATCATTGTGAAAATCATCATCATAATATGGATGAACCATCATGCTTCATCAGTCTCCCCAAAGATGGGTGAGCATCCACTACAAGCAAAATTAGGGTTTCAAGCCCTCTCTGAGCTTTAGACAAAGGATCAATCAAGAAATGACATGATCTTCAACTTGTCTAATCTCTCAAACATCCACAATGGATCAAAAAGGACTCCCACTTCAAGTATTAAGCACAAGGCTGCTCCCTTCTAGGTGGATCAAGTCTCAAGATCGACAGTGTCACCAAATTAGGGTTTTGGTCGACCAGGGCCTCCAGATGGAAATTTTCATCTGGGCATAAGGCAATGATCCAAAACATGACCTAATATACTCCATGGAACCTCATGGACCCATGCATCAAGTCAATTTTGCCTCAGGGGATGCATTCATCAAAAATCAGGAATTAGGGTTTCTTGACCTAATTCACCCCTAAGTTGACTTTTGGGACAAACCATGAGCCAAGACCTCAAGAGATGATTTGAGGGTCTCTAATACACCATATTGATCCATTTGGAACAATGGATTGATCCAAGAAGCTTGAGCAACAAGTTTCATTTTCATCTGCACCACAATTAGGGTTTTAAGGGAAAAGTCAACTGTAACTTTGACTTTTGACCAAGACATGCTCCCAAACCCTAATACATGATTGAATATACCCTATGACACCCATGGAACATGTCCATCAAGTTTGATTTAGGTCAAGGACATGATTTCCTGAAGAATTGCACAGTTTGGAATTCATCTGATAAAAAGTCAACTGTGCACAAAAGTCAACTTTGACTTTTTGAGATTTTTCACCAAAATGGATTTTTAACCCTAAAATGATGTTAATGTATGATTTGAATCATCATTCATCAAGAAAAATCAAGAAAAGTGAGATAACTTGTAAAAGGGGTAACCATAAAACTTAGAAATTTTTCTAAGTTAAAAATAAAGTGGCAAAGGTACCAACTTTGGAGGACCATAACTCCTAAACCACAAGACCATTTTTTCTCATCCAAAGATGGATTTGTAGCCCTCATTATCACCTACAAAAACTTCAACTACAAGTCATTCCAATTCATTAAGGATTTTGAGTTATGGAGTGATCAAAGTGGCTGAAAAGTGAAAATGTCACTTTTTCCAACACTTAGTGAAATTTTCACTAAGTCAGAATTCTGCTTCACTTTTTGCCAAACGTAGGGGGATTTTTCACTTGGAATCAAAAGAGATCAAAACCAAACTTTTTCAAACAGTTGTTGTATCATGTAAGAGCTTTCCAAAATGGCCAAGAACATTGCCAAATTCAACCTACATCATGAGATACAACATTGGCAAGTTGCCTTGCTGAAATCTGTCAAAGCAAGGCAGAATTTGCATTTTGGCTCGATTTACCAAAATCAGCCAATTGCAATTGCTCCAATCCACTTGGATACCTCAGAGGATTGAATCCAAAGGGGACAATCACTGAGCCAAGCCTCCAAGGTCCAAGGAACAAGGAATAGCATGTTGAACCTAGAGTTGCCAAAGTAGGGACAAGACTTCAAATTTGGAATGAGGCATTCAATGGAACCATCAAGGTGGCATGGACTGAGCCATTCTCATCTGAAATCAGTCAATACTTATCCAAGACCAAGGGAACCAAAGCTCTGTGCCCTAACCTCTAGTCAATGGCTAGAGGAGACTTTCATTTCCATTGGACAACATTTGCCAAACCTACTTACTAGCTGCCATGCACTATTCCTTGCAAAACAAACTTGCTCTACTATAAATAGAGCTCAATTGTGGTCAGTTTAAGTACACCAAAGCCATCTAACAGATGCTTTCCTCAAAATCTCTTTCTCTTGGCAAAAATGCCTTTCTTAGCAAGGTAGCTATCGGGTTTTGAGTTTGAGAGCAATTCTGCACAAACCAATCACTCACACACCTCACATACATCACATATGAGCTGATCAAACACTCACATAACATTTGGAACATCAAAATCTCAAAATCACTTGCCATCCACACAAGTTTGAAGTGAAGTTGCAGCTGAGATGCCATAAACTGATCCAGCCCATTTCAATTCAATCCAAGTGTTCAAACACACTCCATATGGTGGAGGGAAGCTGTTCAGATCATCACAACTCATCTGTAACACCTCCAACCCAGAATTTGATTTGCTCTTGCTGTCACGACTTGGAGGTAAGCCTAAACTTGGTCATCTCTCAATCTATGCATATTTCCTCGCACAATAATTTGGCCATATGTTCATAATCATGCATGGAATGTTTTCCCTCAATTAATTTCATTGTTTGAATCGTGTATCAAAAATCCTAGCCTTCATGCAGAAATTAGGGTTCTTGAGGTCTCTTCGTGATTTCTTGTTGTATGTTTAATTTAAATGAAATTAAAGTACATAGACATGATCGTGAGGTTGAGCCGAGCATAATGATATGTAGATTGCATGTTATAATTACGTATTCAGTGAGATTGGATGGAAAATGCAAATCTGGGCAAACTGAAAAACGCGCGTGTTCTTGGTGTTGTTCTTGGCGCCATTTTCATAAATTTGAATATTTGAATTTTGTGATTTTGTTTAATTGATTCAAAAATTAATTTCTCTCTGAGTTTTATTGATTTTGAGTTGATTCTTTTTTTAATAATTCACAAAAATGTTAAAATATTTTATTTTATCAAAAAATCCCAAAAATATTATTTATTTTGTATAATTGATATTTTTGCAAAGAATTAATATTTTGATTGTTTTTGGCATTTTAAATATTTTTTCTACATTGATTTTGCAACTTTTAATGCTTTCTAATTATTTTGTAGGTCAATACTTAATTTTTGAAGCATTAATCCAAGATCACAATTTGTTTTCCATGTGTTAAACAATTTTTGATCATTTTAATTGAATTTTTATTCAATTAAATACATTTTGAAAACAAATTAGGGTTTTGGATTAATTCAACCCTCATAAATCATTTTCAAAGCACTTTTGGGCCTCTATTAGAGTGTAAGACCCAACCCCCTTTATTTGACCAAATCATCTTTGGGCCTCACTTATGGTATAAGTCCCGATACCGTCAAAAAACAAACGGCGCGATCGTCGCCTTTTCAAAAATCATCTGGGCCTACCCTCGAGTAGTAAGACCCATTTATTTTTCTTTAAACCTTTTTGGGCCTCTTGAGAGAGTGTAAGACCCATCCCCCCTTGTACAAAAACTTTTTGGGCCTCACTCATTGTATAAGTCCCTCTGTACAAGTAAACGGCGCGGTCGTCGCCCGTTTAAAATTAAAAACCATTTGGGCCTACCCTCGAGTAGTAAGACCCATTTCTCTTTTCTTTAAACCTTCTTGGGCCTCTTGAGAGAGTGTAAGACCCATCCCTTTGTACAGAAAACCATTTTTGGGCCCCAGTCACTTGTATAAGTCCCTCTGTACAAATTCAAATAGTGTGCTCACTGATAAAACCCTGGGCCTCTCCTTGAGCTGTAAGCCCCAAATCTTTCTTTTTCAAAGCACTTTCTCCTTTGATTTTGAATATACTGTTGTTTTTATCTTTCTTTGTTGAACAACTAACCAAACAGCATGGAAGCACTACAACCGAGTAAGTGGTTATCGCTTTCATTTACTGCTTTCATATTATAAACTGTATTGTGGGGCTGCTCACTGTAAGTCTCCTTTCATAAACTCATATCCACTGTGTAATAATAGTATAGATATTTCGAGTTTCCCCGGCTACTACGTCTAGAACTAGGTGACGCCGTTTCACTTATTCGTAGAAATAGACGCCTAGATCCCCAATAGGAGCACCAGATACAGTCTTCTCTTCGGCTGTCCTCCTTAGGAATCGTCAAGAAATTCTATTCCCCAGAGATGAATTATTCTCGGTGAAACTTCTCTTGAATTTCTTCAAACCGCCGAACGGTTCGGACTATCTCTAACAGTTTAAGTCACTGGATAGTAAACCTCGCAAGTTTACCAGTGGTTTTATCTTTAAAAGAGTTTTCCTGAACTTTTCTTTGGTTTGGGACCCACGGGCTTCTTAAAAGCATCGGCCTCCTCTTGGGCATCGTACAAGGACCCACAGGCTTCCTATAAGTAACCCGGCCTCCTCTTGGGCTTCGTTCAAGGACCCTACGGCTTCTTAGAAGTATTCACAGCCTCCTCTTAGGCTTCGTATAATGATCTCTTCCTCCGGGAATGATAGCCTCCTCTTGGGCTTCGTACAAGGACCCGTCGGCTTCTTAAAAGATTCCAGCCTCCTCTTGGGCTTCGTACAAATTGTCCCGACGACCTCCTAGAGGTATAGGAACAGAACTTAGTCATCCTCATAGAACAGTCCTTTTATAGAGTCTACTACTGTTTCTCGAAGCATAGTAAAAACGATAAAACTCTAGACTTGGACAGTCTAACTTCCTTGAGTCTCAAAGACATTCTCAAGCACCCTTCGTTAAATAGGAAGGAAACCCGCAGACTCGGATAGTCTCAATACCCTTTGGATTTCCCGTTTCCTCAAAGAAAAGGAAATATCCCTGATCCTCAAATTAAATCCCTGTGTACAGTGTTGCTCATATAAGAACTGATTTCCTCTTTTAAATCAGTATATTGGATCTGTCACTCAATTGAAACAGTTACAATAGCCTCCATCTCGGGCTTCGTACGAGATACCAAAATTCTCCCCAGTGGAGTCAAAACAACCTTTTAGCCTCTCTCTCAGGCTTTGTATGAGACACAAAAGATTCCCTCGTAGAGTCAATCACCCCTTTTTTTGCCTCCATCTCGGGCCACGTACGAGATATAAATCCCTTAAGCAAGAGTCGAACTCTTTGCTAGCCTCCTCTTAGGCTTTGTATAACGATATGCCCCACTGGGTCAAAACCTTTTAGCCTCTCTCTCGGGCTTTGTACGAGACACAAAATAGCCTCCTCTTAGGCTTTGTATAATGATTTTCCTAGCGGAAATTAGCCTCTTCTTAGGCTTTGTATAAGAAAACCACTGGTTGATCCAATCGACCTTTTAGCATCAAAGTTATGCCTCGTTCACAGTACACAAACACCAACAACTCCTTTCCCTTCATCTAATCGCTGTAAGCGGCAAGCCTCTGGATCATCTATATCCATGCCACTGTCCCTCTTTTAGCATGAGAAATTCCTAAGGAAAGATGGCATTGCTCTACACTGAGTTAAAGTCTTCTCCTTCAGGTTAAAACCCTTTCTTCGGTAATTATGGCATTGCTCAGATCCGCGTATCCCAGTTAAAGTAATTCTCCTTCTCCCCTCTTTAGAGATGACAAATTCTCTCTAAAGTCGAAGTCTTTTAGCTTCACATCTTGGGCTTTGAACAAGATACAAACTACCTTTCGCTTCACGTCTTGGGCTTTGAACAAGACACCAAAAACCAATTTCCTCTCATAGAATAGGAGGAACTACGAACGCTCTGATTTCCCTGTTTTGGTAAACGGGAATACGTAGGCATAAGATCAAAAGAAAATATCTTAGCGAGCGCAATCAACAAAAAACCCAAATCCCATATCTCCATCAATCAAAAGCAGTAATTCAAAAGCACCAGTCCTAACATCCTAATCCTTATTCCCCGCCAGAAACCCTTTGCCTAGATAGAAAGAAAGAACCTGTATTAGCGAAATACGAATAACCAGTACAAAGGCCCCCCCACATTGATAGCATCCGTAACCTAACAGACCACTGTTTAAACTCAGTATACAAGCAGGGTTAATTGGAGACATCTATTTCCCTTCCTTATTCAGCTCACAATAGGATAAAAAATGAATCGACCTGTAGTTTAAAGCTCAACCGCAGAGAGCGACCAACGCTTAAGAACCGCGTCCAAAATCGCTCGCTACAGAAAAAGTGGCGCCCACCGTGGGGCCAGTTTTTATTTCTATCTGTTTTCCTTGTAAAATGGCGACTCTGCTGGGGAGTCTCCTTTTCTGCCTTAGGGCATCATCCCCGTTTTCTACGGAAAATGGGAACTCTACCGAAGAGAAAGATTGACCTATGTTGGTCCATCTCTTAGGCAGGGAACCATAGATTGGGGCTTCCGCCGGGGAACCCATTTCTATCAGGAACTTAAGATTCATAGCTTTATAAGTCTAGGATGATTAGGACAAATATATATACTGCTTTTCCTAATTGCTATACGTGTTTATTTTTCTGCTACTGGGAATGCGTGTGATGCCGCATGTGGTGAGATTGAGTATACACTTAAGAAAAGCCAACCTTTTTCGTAGTGCGGAAGCTATCGGAAATAGCTGTTACGCGATACTACCCTCATTTGAGGCTGGTGATCTATTCTCGGTGAATAGCACTTACTCTAAGATTGCACACAACTCGCTGGCGATCCGCTTGTTGTTTTGCTTTCCTGGGAGGAGCTGATGATAATGAGTTCAGGTACAAAAATCACCCTAGTATAAACCTTTGGGGATGGGTAGAGCCTTGACTTCATGACAACGACCCTCTAACCCCATGTTTTTTCTATGTTTTTGTGTGCTGCATTCATGCATTCATTTAATAAAACATTAAAACATTCAAAAAACCTTCTCTTCTAGTCTCTCTGTTTTTCAAATTAAACTAAGATTGTGATTGCAAATATCAGAGAAAAAGATTACGCTAATGGATTTCGGTAGAAGGAGAACTCACCAGTATACCTTCAAGGTTCCAAAACTAGGGGATTTAAGAAAGTTAGCGAGGATGATCGTTAACCCAGAGGCTTTCAGAGCCAAGCACGGTGGTTTGCTACCACTGTTAAGAGTCCATGTGATTAAGGGAATCATGGACACGCTCATTCAGTTCTACGATCCGGTTTATCACTGTTTCACATTCCCGGATTACCAGCTAGCACCAACGCTGGAGGAGTATTCTCATCTGACTGATTTACATATCACAGATCGAGCTCCATTTTTTGGACTGGAAGAAATTCCAAAGAATCAGACTATTGCAATAGCAATTCATTTGGACGAGTCTGAGGTCAAGACTCACATGACCGCTAAGGGTGGCATCCAAGGTTTGCCAGCCCAGTTCTTGACAAAAAAAGGCTCTATACTTCGCTAGTATAGGGAACGGGACTGCTTTTGAAAGCATCTTTGTCTTGCTCACCTACGAGTTATTTTTGTTTCCCAACATCAATAACTTCGTCGATATCAACGCTATTAAGGTTTTTCTCATTGGAAACCCTGTGCCGACTTTGCTCGCAGATGCGTATCATTCTGTACACTTGGGAAATTTGTACAGCGGAGGGGAGATCACATGCTGTGTACCTTTGCTCTATAAATGGTTTATCTCACACTCGCCCAAGTCTGCCGCTTTTTGGGATTGCAAGAGTGCCTTACGTTGGTCGCAGAAGATCATGTCTCTCACCAACTCTGATATAGATTGGTGTAATAGGATTTATGAGGGAATCAGAATCATTGACCGTTGTGGAAACTTCCCCAGCGTACCCCTCATAGGAACTAAAGGAGGAATCAACTATCATCCGATATTAGTTCTTCGTCAATTTGGATACCCGATGAGACACATCCCACTGGGTGTTCATCTGGAAGGTCTTTTCTTCAAAGAAGGAGAAAATGACATAGCACTAAAGATGGAAATAGTGCATGCTTGGAAACAGGTTCATAAGAAAGGACGAGAGTCTCTGGGAAAACCGGACTGTGTCTCGGTGGAGCCTTATCTCCATTGGGTACAAACCAGAGCTCTCAAGCTAAAGATGCCTTATCCTCGTTACGGAATTCTTCCACCGAGGGAATCTGTCATGTACTTCATGACTGAGACTGAAAAGCTTCAGGTTACTCTCAACAAAGTTCAAAAGGAAATAAGGTCTTGGAAGAACAAGTACCGCACCCTCGACGTCGAGTGCATCAAAATACAGCAATTACTGAAAGAGAAAGATGCTCTGATTGAAATTTTGGAGCAGCATGCTGTAGAGAATCAAGATGACCAAAGGTATTTGCTCACTCCTTTCACTTGGCAAAGGAATGACAACCCGACAACGGCCCAAGCGCCCCGGTCAAAGAAAAGGAAGATACCAGAATCAGCACCCGGTTTCTCCTCAGAGAGGACTCGGGACCCATTAGTTTAGGTTTCTGTTTCTGCACTTTGTAATCTACTGTATTTCCATTTCTGTAATCCTTTGAATTTCAATAAAAAGGGTTTCCCCACTGTTTGATATTTGCAATCTAATTGTCGAAGTTTATTTTGATTAAACAAAAAAAAAACAATTAATATAATCATTGCATTCATCATTCTCACATCGCGTATTCTTCTTCCCTACGAATCTCACGTTTGTGTCTCGATTCTAGAGTCAAACTGTCTCATTCGTATAATACTCGGGCCAATCGTCAGAAAAAGATGGATGATCTTGAGGAAGAAAACAGAGAGTTGAAAGAAGAGATCGACACTCTGAGAGAGGATATGAGAAAGCTTCGTAACGACATGCAAGCCATGGTAGAAGCTCAGCTACAAAGAACTGTGATCTCAGAGATCACCTCAATGCCCGTAGTGGAGAGGTATGATCCTAGGTATCAGATACCGAAAGATCTTCCTTGGGGCATGCCTGTTAACTATATCCCAGAAGGATATGTTCCGCCGATCACTGAAGATCAGGGAATCGCAACAGAAGCCGCTGGCCCTGAAGGTTACAAACTTTGGGAAAGCAAAGATGCCAGGGGCATACTCAAGACTCCTGAAGGTTACAAACTTCGGGAAGCGCCAAGACTTACTGTCGTAGTCACGGTACCACCCCCTGTGGTGCACACTGTCCCGGAAGGACAGATTCCACCAACACCTTCTGGTAAGAAGGAAACTATGTTTAACAGAATGGATGAATTCCAGGAGCAGTTCTTGGAAATGTAGAAAGAGCTGCAAGCCATTCGCGGTCAGGATCTATTTGGAAAGGACGCCGCAGACCTCTGCTTGGTCCCAAATGTAAAAGTCCCGCACAAGTTCCAAGTGCCCGACTTTGAAAAATACAAGGGTAACTCTTGCCCTCAGAGCCATCTGGTGATGTACGCTCGGTGGATGTCTGCTCAGACGGAGAATCAGGACCTGCTGATTCACTACTTTCAGGATAGTTTAACCGGTGCTGCCTTAAAATGGTACATGGGTTTAAACCGTACTACGATCAGTACATTCAGAGATCTTGATACTGCCTTCGTCCAACAATACAAGTACAATTTGGACATGGCACCCGACAGAGATCAACTCAGATCAATGTCACAAAAGGACAAGGAAACCTTTAAGGAGTATGCTCAAAGGTGGCGTGAAATTGCCGCTCAAATTTGTCCACCTCTTGAGGAAAAAGAGATGACGAAAATCTTCTTAAAGACCTTAAGCTCATTTTACTATGACCGAATGGTTGCCAGTGCGCCCAGTGATTTCACCGAAATGGTCGGCATGGGTGTACGTCTTGAGGAAGGCGTCCGAGAAGGACGTTTGGTAAAAGACACTGGATCGACGAGCGGTACTAAAAAATACGGTAGTGCTCTCCCTAAGAAAAAAGAGCAAGATATTGGGAATATCTCTCTCGGAAAGCAAAGGCGTCATTATCAGCCAGTAGTAGCTGTTACTCCTGCTATCGGCCCCGTGCCTGTTCCTATGTATCAACCTCAGGTTGCGCAGAACCAACCTGACCAACAAAGGACACAACAGCCTCTTCAGTAGGCTCGTCTTCCATATAACAACAACCGTACAACACGGCCACCAGGATTTGATCCTATACCCTTGTCGTACGCAGAGCTGTTTCCGTTACTGCTGGCTAAGGGGCACATTCAGACTAAGTCTCCCCTTTCAGTTCTGGAAAATCCGCCTTTTTAGTTTAAAGCGGATCAAACATGTCCTTATCATCAAGGAGGTTCAGGGCATAACATTGAGACTTGCCTCAATTTCAAATCCGACGTGCAAAATCTTGTTAGGAGCGGGCTCTTATCTTTCAAAGATACGAATCCTAATGTTCTTACGAACCCGCTGCCTCAACATGAGAAAGCTGCAGTCAATCTGATTGAGAAAGAGACTAACAATGTCTATCAAATTCACGATGTACTCTCATTGGAGACCAATCTGGTCAAGATGCATTGTAGACAGAGTGGATATGGCCATGTGCCACCACATAATTATCACTAGTGTGATATCTGCTCTAAAGATAACCAGGGGTGTTCTGTAGTGCAAGCAGCTCTAAAGGAACAAATGGATCTCGGATGGATCCAGGAGCACCGAGTTCGTGGAGTTAACATGGTCTCTACGAATTCTAACGTCATTCAAAACCACGACATCTGTGCGATGAATGTCAACTTGGTGGCAATGCACTCAAGGCAAAGCCAGTATCATAATCTGCCGCGGCACGATTACAGTTCCTGTCTGATTTGCTCGGTAAACAAACAGGGATGCTCTTTCATACAAGAGGCCCTCCAGCGTCAGATGGATCTTGGATGGATCCAAGACTACCATGATAGGAACTCCTATCAAATTAATATGGTTCAGACTTCGATATCCGCGTGATGAATACCAACCTGGTAGAGTTACATGCTGAGCAGGTCTGACTTGGATTCTTAATATCACATGACTATCAAAGCTGTAAAGCGGGTTGCGAAAACGATCGAGGTTGTACCCTTGTCCAGGAGGCACTTCAGCACTTGTTAAATCACTGGTGGATGCCAATCTATATGGACGAAGATACTCAGCAGATTAGTATCAATAACAGGAATCCTACTCGTCGTCAAAATCAGGATGTCCGATCAATGGAAGGTAACCTAGTGAGGTTACATTGCATTCAAAGTGGGCGTGGCCAGGTGCCACCACACAACTATGACAGTTGTAGCGTCTGTTCGGAAAGTAACCAAGGGTGTTACCTTGTGAGAGCAGCTCTTCAGGGTCAGATCGATCATGGAGAAATTCGTCCATATCCAGGTTCTGGACCCATCATTTGGTCGCCGAACTACCTTGCCGATCAAGTTGAGGATGTTGTCACGATCTCTGGTCACCACCAGATCAGGGATGTTTTTGCCATCATCCCTCTACTTGACGAATCTAGAATTCCCAACCAGGAACGGATCGAGGTTACTTATGACGGTCAGAAAAATCAGAAGGTTCCCATAGTCATCTATCTACCGGGGCCACTACCGTATGAATCAGCTAAGGCGATCCCTTACAAATATGGTGCAACAACAATTGAAAATGGAAAGGAAATTCCATTACCCTCCGTCTTGAACATTGCAGACATCAGTCGTGTAACACGGAGCGGCCGAGTCTTCAACCGAGGGGTTGGAGAATCCAACAAAGAAAAAGAACTTCAGGCAGAAATTCCTGATCCACCAGTCGGTCAATCTAGTAATCCCGACTTTTCAAAAGACAAAGATGAGATGCTAAAGCTCATCCAAAGGAGTGAATATAACATTGTTGATCAACTGTTACAGACTCCTTCAAAGATCTCGGTGCTATCACTTTTACTCAGTTCAGAAGCCCACAGGGAGGCTCTACAGAAAGTCTTGGAGCAAGCCTTTGTGGAACAGGATGTAACAATTAGACAATTCGATAGCATTGTCTCTAACATCACTTCCTGCAATAATTTGGGATTTAGTGATGAGGAGTTACCTGAAGAGGGTCGCCGTCATAACATGGCGCTCAATATCACAGTTAACTGCCAGGGCGATGCTTTAGCCAACGTACTGGTAGATACAGGTTCAGCCCTGAATGTTATGCCGAAGTACACTTTGACGCAATTATCATTTAAGGGACCTCCGATGAGAGTCAGCGAGGTCGTCGTCAAAGCATTGGACGGATCCAGAAAAACAGTTATCGGTGAAGTTGATCTTCCCATAACTATTGGTCCTCACACTTTCCAAATTACGTTCCAGGTCATGGATATCCGGGCAACATACAGTTGTTTATTAGGAAGACCTTGGATACATCAGGCTGGAGCGGTTACTTCAACCCTCCACCAAAAGCTAAAGTTCGTCAAGAACGATCAACTTGTCATGGTTTGTGGGGAACAAGCCTTGCTTGTGAGCAACTTATCATCATCTACTTGTGTGGAACCCGAGGAGGTTATTGGAACTCAGTTCCAAGCACTATCGGTGAGCAAGGACAATCATTTTAAAGAAGGAACTTCAATTTCTTCATACAAAGATGCTATCAAAGCGGTCGAGAGTACCGATACAACAGGATGGGGATGGCTTGTCATTCCTATTGACAATAAAACAAAGAAGGGTCTTGGTTTTTCTGCAACCTGTACCCAGACGGCCGCCAATGATGAAAGTCTTCATCCCCTTCAAAACTTCTTCCACAGTGGAGATTTTCTTCACCCAGTGTCTCAGACAGTTCATGCTATCAATGAGGAAGATCCCTCTGACACAGATGAAGAATGGAAGTCCTACCTTAACAAGGACGGCTATATGTCTCAGGAAGAGGTGCCTATGCCTTTTTGCTTTCCTACAGAAAGTCCGAGATTTATACCAAGATCAGATGTCGAAATGATCTACGGAGATTGTGATCCGGAAGGATGTCGTGCTCCGCCAAATTCATTAGAGGAAGACACTCTGATGAAAGAAAACTTTGATCACAATTACTATGGCCCAATGGATGGCCTGCCAATGTGGCAGCCTTACCCAGGAAACTTGGGGCAAGAAAGTCAGCCGAGTAATGAAACTCAGCTGAGCATCATTGAACAGAATACCTGTGTCCCCGCCATGTCATGGGATCAACACTCAGGTCATTCAGAAACTACTCAACATGAAGATGAATTCGCAACGTTTGCAGGACTAGAATTCATCAACTATGCTTTTCCTGAGGTCAACGTCATCGAGAGGGATGACTTCTCCAGTTCCAAAGAAGTTTGGGACACTCTGGGACAACCAAGTGGAAAATACGACTTTATGGTCAAGTACACTGCTCCTGAAAGCTCTCGTATCAGGCTCGAAGATATCCAGTCAACTGGATGGGGAGATACAGCTGAGAGCACCAATGCTATGCAAAATGCAACAGAGGAATCCTCCTACGAAAATTCTGCCTGGGAAACAGATTCCAATGATCCTACTCCACCAGAAATCAGCGTCATTTCTGAAGACAAATCAAGGAAGGTGCCAGACTTTGTGATTCACCGAGGAGTTCACCGCCAATGGATTGTCGTCGAGGTTCCGAAGGTCGTTCGTCAGTCAAAGTAATTGCCATCTTTAACCTTTCACCCTGCCCAGGTGAAACGGATGTTTTGATAGGGCTCGCTTTTTGTAAATTTCCCTCTTCGCTTTGCCCAAAGCGAGTGAGTTTTGTTTTATAGGGCTGTAGTTTCAAGATTCGACTTGTGCATTAATAAAATAACGTCGTTCTGTAATTTCCGCATTAATCGCTGTTTTCTCTTTTTGCTTTTTCAGAAAATGGTAATCCTAAAAAAAAAACATTCAATAATAAAAACAAGCAGTAAAATCGAAACACTGCACACACTTGCATTTTCTCTATCTCTTCTAAACACGAATCATCACGTCATGCAGATTGCTTGTTTTATACCCCGTTGAAACATACGATCCGATGCCTTCTCCCAACTTTGAGTTCTCGGTATTCGAGGCTGAAGAAGAAGTTGACAACGAAATTCCAGAAGAGATCTCCCGACTACTCAGACAAGAGGAAAGGTCCATTGAACCTCACAAAGAACCGTTGGAAACGGTAAACTTGGGTTCAGAAAAAGAGAGAAAAGAAATCAGGATCGGAGCATTGCTTAGTCCAACTGCCAGAGAGGGTTTGATAAAGCTTCTCAAAGAATTTCCCGATGTATTCGCTTGGTCCTATCAGGATATGCCAGGGTTGGATACCAGCATCGTGGAACATCATTTATCGTTAAGATCGGAATGTCCGCCAGTAAAGTAAAGGTTGAGACGCACTCACCCGGACATGGCCATCAAAATCAAAGAGGAGGTACAGAAACAGATCGACGCGGGTTTCCTCGCTACATCTGAATATCCTCAATGGTTAGCTAACATCGTACCCGTTCCCAAAAAAGATGGAAGGGTCAGAATGTGTGTTGATTACAGAGATCTAAACAAGGCAAGTCCAAAGGACGACTTTCCTTTACCACACATTGACATGTTGATTGACAGCACAACAATGTTCAAAGTATTCTCCTTCATGGATGGATTCTCGGGCTATAACCAGATCAAAATGGCGCCGAAAGACATGGAGAAAACTTCGTTCATTACCCCATGGGGTACCTTTTGTTACAAGGTAATGTCGTTCTGTTTGAAGAATGCCGGGGCAACCTATCAAAGGGCCATGACTACTCTGTTTCATGACATGATACACAAGGAAATCGAGGTATATGTCGATGATTTGATTGCAAAATCAAGAACAGGGGATGAGCACGTTGAACATCTGTCAAAATTGTTCGAACGTCTAAGAAAATTCAAGCTCCGCTTGAATCCCAACAAGTGCACCTTCGGTGTCCGTTCTGGGAAACTGCTAGGGTTCATCGTCAGCCAGAAAGGAATTGAGGTTGATCCTGACAAGGTCAAGGCCATTCAAGAAATGCCTTCTCTGAAAACTGACAAACAAGTCAGAGGATTCCTGGGACGTTTGAACTACATCTCCAGATTCATATTCCTTATGACCGTGACGTGTGCGCCGATTTTCAAATTACTCAAAAAGAACCAGGATTGCATTTGGTCAGAAGATTGCCAAACCGCCTTCGACAGTATCAAGGAATATCTGTTGAATCCTCCGATTCTATCACCTCCAGTGGAAGGAAGACCCCTAATCATTTACCTCACAGTCCTAGAGGACTCAATGGGATGTGTACTTGGCCAACAAGACGAAACTAAAAGGAAAGAGTCTGCCATTTACTATCTAAGCAAGAAATTCACCGACTGCGAGACTCGGTACACAATGCTTGAGAAAACTTGTTGCGCTTTGGCTTGGGCAGCCAAACGTCTTCGCCAGTACATGATTCGTCATACTACTTGGTTGGTCTCCGAAATGGATCCAATCAAGTACGTTTTCGAAAAACCTGCTCTCACGGGAAGGATTGCCCGTTGGCAGATGTTACTATCAGAGTATGACATAGAGTACCACGCTCAGAAAGCCGTTAAAGGAAGTATTTTAGCCGATCATTTGGCTCATCAACCGATTGACGATCAAGAATCAATCGGGTTTGACTTCCCAGACGAAGATGTTATGTATCTAAAGATGAAAGATTGCGATGAACCACTACCCAGTGAAGGGCCAGAACCAGGTTCCCAGTGGGGACTTATCTTTGACGGAGCAGTCAATCATTATGGAAACGGAATTGGGGCAATCATTGTTACCCCTCAGGGTTCCCACATTCCTTTCACTGCCAGACTTACGTTCAAATGTACGAACAACGAGGCCGAATACGAAGCTTGTATTATGGGTCTCGAAGAAGCGATTGATTTAAGGATCAAAAACTTGGACGTATACGGCGATTCATCCCTGGTTATCAATCAGATAAAAGGAGATTGGAACACATACCAATCAGGATTGATTCCTTACAAAGACTATGCAAGAAGGTTGTTACCCTTCTTCAACAGAGTCGACTTTCATCACATCCCTCGTAATGAGAATCACATGGCTAACGCATTAGCCACTCTCTCTTCCATGATTAGTGTAGGTCGATGGAATGACATACCTAAGATCGACATCATGCGCCTTGAACGGCCCGCTTACATCTTCGCGATTGAAGCAGTCATAGACGACAGACCTTGGTATCACGATATCAAATGCTTCCTTCAGAAATAAGAGTACCCATCTGGGGCACTCAGAAAAGACAGGAAAACCCTCAGAAGATTGGCTGGAAACTTTTTCCTGAGCGGTGACACTCTTTATAAGAGAAATTTTGACATGGTCTTGCTCCGATGCGTCGACAGACCAGAAGCAGACATGCTCATGAAAGAAATTCATGAAGGATCCTTTGGCACTCATGCCAACGGACACACAATGGCGAGAAAAATTCTCAGGGCCGGGTATTATTGGTTGACCATGGAATCCGACTGCTACAAGTACATGAGGAGGTGTCACAAGTGTCAGATATACTCCGACAAAATTCATGTACCGCCATCACATCTCAAAGTTCTTTCTTCCCCGTGGCCTTTTTCCATATGGGGAATCGACATGATTGGCATGATTGAGCCCAAGGCTTCAAACGGACATCGGTTCATCCTGGTAGCCATTGATTATTTCACCAAGTGGGTCGAAGCAGCGTCATTCGCCAATGTAACCCAACAAGTGGTGGTCCGATTTATCAAAAACAATATCATCTGTCGTTATGGTGTTCCAAGCGAGATCATTACTGATAATGGATCTAACTTGAACAATAAGATGATGAAAGAGTTGTGTGCAGAGTTCAAGATCGAACACCATAACTCATCTCCCTACTGCCCCAAGATGAACGGAGCGGTAGAGGCGGTTAACAAGAACATCAAGAAGATTGTTCAAAAGATGGTTGTAACCTATAAAGATTGGCACGAAATGCTACCCTTTGCTCTTCATGGTTATCGCACATCTGTCCGTACTTTAACAGGGGCAACCCCTTTCTCTCTAGTATATGGCATGGAGGCAGTGCTCCCCATAGAAGTAGAGATCCCATCAATCCGGGTATTGATGGAAGCTCAGCTCACCGAAGCTGAATGGTGTCAAAGTCGACACGACGAACTGAACCTGATCGAAGAGAAGAGAATCACGACACTATGCCACGGTCAGTTGTATCAACAGAGAATGAAAAGGGCGTTCGACAAAAAGGTCCGACCTCGTATTTTCAGAAAAGGAGACCTCGTGCTCAAGAAGATACAATCATTTCTCACTGACTCTCGGGGCAAATGGACCCCGAATTATGATGGCCCCTATGTGGTCACGAAAGCTTTCTCAGGCGGCGCCTTGAGACTTGCAACCATGGACGGAGAGGAATTTGCCTACCCCACGAATGTTGATGTAGTCAAGAAATACTTCGCCTAAAACTAAAAAAAAACGTCTCGGTGGATTGAAAACCCGAAAGGGCGGTCCAGGCAAAAGTTAGGGATAATGGCAAGTAACTATGTTCAACAGAGGCAAGTCCCTCAGCAGCAGTTACAGCATCACCTATCGGAGGAAATCTCCAGTCAAAGGTCATCTTCGACAGAAGCTCAGGATGCCCCGAATTCAAAGTTGGTAGAAGGATAGTGGTCGTTATGTTTCAACGTAGCCCTTTTCCCTGTAAATTACCATTTTCTAACTTTGTATATACTCTTTGGAATCACGCGTTTGGCTGATCTCCATCTTATCAATAAAATTTGAGCCCTTGTGCTTTTGTTTGTAATTCTTAACTTGCTTTAGCTTTACAGAACGACATTGTTTAAACTTAATCAGCGATTCTTGAAATAAAACAAAAATGAATTTACTTGTTAAAACTTTTTCTGCTTTTAAAATAAAGATGGCAATTTCTTTTGACTGTTGAACATCAGAAGAACATCGACTGCTTCTCCCGAAGTAAGCGAATTTCAAAGTGCAGAATCAAAGTACTCCTTCTAAGCCAGTATGCCTGAATGAAGGGATCAACTGTGTCAGAGACCTTGTTTCGTCTGACACACCTCGGCCGAGTTCTCATCTCCTAAGCCCGATCAACATAGCTCCCCGCGTGGACTATCTCTCCTAAGCAAGGTGGAATTGCTATTTTGAATCAACGGTACTTCTTCGCCCCGCGATGGCCGAGTATCCAATTATGTTCATCCATTAGTCTGTATGTCGCGTCTGTTTTGTCAGCATATACATACGTACTTCATGCATTTTTTATTTGCATTTACATTTCATATTGCATCACTATCACTTGAGTCGGTCTTCTCCCCTAGTGATAAACAGTTTTCTCAATCGAGTTTGTCAGTTCTTTCCTCGTCAGGAAGTGTTGCGTCTGCATAATCTCGCCACCAGTGTATCTTTAGATCAGAGTCGGCACTTGGCCACTTTGATAACTTGAACCTCTGAAATATCAGAGAACCTTCAACAAATGTCACTCTTTTCCATTGAAGATGATATCCTTGCTTTCCCGGATTAAGGAAAATCCACAGAGAAAGCCTCGTGATCAGAGATTCGGCAGCATGCCAGTTTTGCTCCGAAATGACCGCTGATGAAAAGGTCATCGGCCCCACAAAATTGGACCCCATCATATGGCGTTTCTCCGGGAAGATCCCGAGAAAAGTATGATGAAAGATCCCAAACGAAAACAGTCTCTCAAGAGACTCGCTTTCCCCAGTAGAAACAAATGGCGTCTCCAACAGAGAAGTTTGTACAACTCTACAACTCAGACGAATGGGTTCCCCAGCAAGTCTGACATCCAAACTTTTTCCACTCAAATGGCATCTCCCCAGGAAAATTCAGCGAGAAGTTTGAGGAAAGCCGCTATGAATAGCATCCCTTGTCAATAAAGTTTATTGACAAAAGAAACTTAGACCAGTTCCTTGGTAAGAAACCAGGATCGAGGGGAAGTTTAAATCAGAAACTAAGACCAGTTCCTTGGTAGGAAACCAGGATCGAGGGGAAGTTTAAATCAGAAACTGAGACCAGTTCCTTGGTAAGAAACCAGGATCGAGGGGAAGTTTAAATCAGAAACTAAGAACAGTTCCTTGGTAGGAAACCAGGATCGAGGGGAAGTTTACCTCTTCTAAGCATCATTGCTTAGCTAAAGAAGATGAATGCATAAGCTGCCATTCATAACCACCATCAAAATTTCGGATATTCCGATATTTAATCCTCTTGCACCCCGAATGCTCGAATCCCTTCGTCATTCACACCTTCGGGTCCAAGAAGATTAAATAGGGGCATCTGTAATATCGCAAATTTTGACCACTAAGATTTCCCATCATTGTGAAAATCATCATCACAATATGGATGAACCATCATGCTTCATCAGTCTCCCCAAATATGGGTGAGCATCCACTACAAGCAAAATTAGGGTTTCAAGCCCTCTCTGAGCTTTAGACAAAGGATCAATCAAGAAATGACATGATCTTCAACTTGTCTAATCTCTCAAACATCCACAATGGATCAAAAAGGACTCCCACTTCAAGTATTAAGCACAAGGCTGCTCCCTTCTAGGTGGATCAAGTCTCAAGATCGACAGTGTCACCAAATTAGGGTTTTGGTCGACCAGGGCCTCCAGATGGAAATTTTCATCTGGGCATAAGGCAATGATCCAAAACATGACCTAATATACTCCATGGAACCTCATGGACCCATGCATCAAGTCAATTTTGCCTCAGGGGATGCATTCATCAAAAATCAGGAATTAGGGTTTCTTGACCTAATTCACCCCTAAGTTGACTTTTGGGACAAACCATGAGCCAAGACCTCAAGAGATGATTTGAGGGTCTCTAATACACCATATTGATCCATTTGGAACAATGGATTGATCCAAGAAGCTTGAGCAACAAGTTTCATTTTCATCTGCACCACAATTAGGGTTTTAAGGGAAAAGTCAACTGTAACTTTGACTTTTGACCAAGACATGCTCCCAAACCCTAATACATGATTGAATATACCCTATGACACCCATGGAACATGTCCATCAAGTTTGATTTAGGTCAAGGACATGATTTCCTGAAGAATTGCACAGTTTGGAATTCATCTGATAAAAAGTCAACTGTGCACAAAAGTCAACTTTGACTTTTTGAGATTTTTCACCAAAATGGATTTTTAACCCTAAAATGATGTTAATGTATGATTTGAATCATCATTCATCAAGAAAAATCAAGAAAAGTGAGATAACTTGTAAAAGGGGTAACCATAAAACTTAGAAATTTTTCTAAGTTAAAAATAAAGTGGCAAAGGTACCAACTTTGGAGGACCATAACTCCTAAACCACAAGGCCATTTTTTCTCATACAAAGATGGATTTGTAGCCCTCATTATCACCTACAAAAACTTCAACTACAAGTCATTCCAATTCATTAAGGATTTTGAGTTATGGAGTGATCAAAGTGGCTGAAAAGTGAAAATGTCACTTTTTCCAACACTTAGTGAAATTTTCACTAAGTCAGAATTCTGCTTCACTTTTTGGCAAATGTAGGGGGATTTTTCACTTGGAATCAAAAGAGATCAAAACCAAACTTGTTCAAACAGTTGCTGTATCATGTAAGAGCTTTCCAAAATGGCCAAGAACATTGCCAAATTCAACCTACATCATGAGATACAACATTGGCAAGTTGCCTTGCTGAAATCTGTCAAAGCAAGGCAGAATTTGCATTTTGGCTCGATTTGCCAAAATCAACCAATTGCATTTGCTCCAATCCACTTTGACACCTCAGAGGATTGAATCCAAAGGGGACAATCACTGAGCCAAGCCTCCAAGGTCCAAGGAACAAGGAATAACATGTTGAACCTAGAGTTGCCAAAGTAGGGACAAGACTTCAAATTTGGAATGAGGCATTCAATGGAACCATCAAGGTGGCATGGACTGAGCCATTCTCATCTGAAATCAGTCAAGACTTATCCAATACCAAGGGGACCAAAGCTCTGTGCCCTAACCTCTAGTCAATGGCTAGAGGAGACTTTCATTTCCATTGGACAACATTGGCCAAACCTACTTACCAGCTGCCATGCACTATTCCTTGCAAAACAAACTTGCTCTACTATAAATAGAGCTCAATTGTGGTCAGTTTAAGTACACCAAAGCCATCTAACAGATGCTTTCCTCAAAATCTCTTTCTCTTGGCAAAAATGCCTTTCTTAGCAAGGTAGCTATCGGGTTTTGAGTTTGAGAGCAATTCTGCACAAAACAATCACTCACACACCTCACATACATCACATATGAGCTGATCAAACACTCACATAACATCTGGAACATCAAAATCTCAAAATCACTTGCCATCCACACAAGTTTGAAGTGAAGTTGCAGCTGAGATGCCATAAACTGATCCAGCCCATTTCAATTCAATCCAAGTGTTCAAACACACTCCATATGGTGTAGGGAAGCTGTTCAGATCATCACAACTCATCTGTAACACCCCCAACCCAGAATTTGATTTGCTCTTGCTGTCACGACTTGGAGGTAAGCCTAAACTTGGTCATCTCTCAATCTATGCATATTTCCTCGCACAATAATTTGGCCATATGTTTATAATCATGCATGGAATGTTTTCCCTCAATTAATTTCATTGTTTGAATCGTGTATCAAAAATCCTAGCCTTCATGCAGAAATTAGGGTTCTTGAGGTCTCTTCGTGATTTCTTGTTGTATGTTTAATTTAAATGAAATTAAAGTACATAGACATGATCGTGAGGTTGAGGCGAGCATAATGATATGTAGATTGCATGTTATAATTACGTATTCAGTGAGATTGGATGGAAAATGCAAATCTGGGCAAACTGAAAAACGCGCGTGTTCTTGGTGTTGTTCTTGGCGCCATTTTCATAAATTTGAATATTTGAATTTTGTGATTTTGTTTAATTGATTCAAAAATTAATTTCTCTCTGAGTTTTATTGATTTTGAGTTGATTCTTTTTTTAATAATTCACAAAAATGTTAAAATATTTTATTTTATCAAAAAATCCCAAAAATATTATTTATTTTGTATAATTGATATTTTTGCAAAGAATTAATATTTTGATTGTTTTTGGCATTTTAAATATTTTTTCTACATTGATTTTGCAACTTTTAATGCTTTCTAATTATTTTGTAGGTCAATACTTAATTTTTGAAGCATTAATCCAAGATCACAATTTGTTTTCCATGTGTTAAACAATTTTTGATCATTTTAATTGAATTTTTATTCAATTAAATACATTTTGAAAACAAATTAGGGTTTTGGATTAATTCAACCCTCATAAATCATTTTCAAAACACTTTTGGGCCTCTATTAAAGTGTAAGACCCAACCCCCTTTTTTTGACCAAATCATCTTTGGGCCTCACTTATGGTATAAGTCCCGATACCGTCAAAAAACAAACGGCGCGATCGTCACCTTTTCAAAAATCATCTGGGCCTACCCTCGAGTAGTAAGACCCATTTATTTTTCTTTAAACCTTTTTGGGCCTCTTGAGAGAGTGTAAGACCCATCCCCCCTTGTACAAAAACTTTTTGGGCCTCACTCATTGTATAAGTCCCTCTGTACAAGTAAACGGCGCGATCGTCGCCCGTTTAAAATTAAAAACCATTTGGGCCTACCCTCGAGTAGTAAGACCCATTTCTCTTTTCTTTAAACCTTTTTGGGCCTCTTGAGAGAATGTAAGACCCATCCCTTTGTACAAAAAACCATTTTTGGGCCCCAGTCACTTGTATAAGTCCCTCTGTACAAATTCAAACTGTGCGCTCACTGATAAAACCCTGGGCCTCTCCTTGAGCTGTAAGCCCCAAATCTTTCTTTTTCAAAGCACTTTCTCCTTTGATTTTGAATATACTGCTGTTTTTATCTTTCTTTGTTGAACAACTAACCAAACAGCATGGAAGCACTACAACCGAGTAAGTGGTTATCGCTTTCATTTACTGCTTTCATATTATAAACTGTATTGTGGGGCTGCTCACTGTAAGTCTCCTTTCATAAACTCATATCCACTGTGTAATAATAGTATAGATATTTCGAGTTTCCCCGGCTACTACGTCTAGAACTAGGTGACGCCGTTTCACTTATTCGTAGAAATAGACGCCTAGATCCCCAATAGGAGCACCAGATACAGTCTTCTCTTCGGCTGTCCTCCTTAGGAATCGTCAAGAAATTCTATTCCCCAGAGATGAATTATTCTCGGTGAAACTTCTCTTGAATTTCTTCAAACCGCCGAACGGTTCGGACTCTCTCTAACAGTTAAAGTCACTGGATAGTAAACCTCGCAAGTTTACCAGTGGTTTTATCTTTAAAAGAGTTTTCCTGAACTTTTCTTTGGTTTGGGACCCACGGGCTTCTTAAAAGCATCGGCCTCCTCTTGGGCATCGTACAAGGACCCACAGGCTTCCTATAAGCAACCCGGCCTCCTCTTGGGCTTCGTTCAAGGACCATACGGCTTCTTAGAAGTATTCACAGCCTCCTCTTAGGCTTCGTATAATGATCTCTTCCTCCGGGAATGATAGCCTCCTCTTGGGCTTCGTACAAGGACCCGTCGGCTTCTTAAAAGATTCCAGCCTCCTCTTGGGCTTCGTACAAATTGTCCCGACGACCTCCTAGAGGTATAGGAACAGAACTTAGTCATCCTCATAGAACAGTCCTTTTATAGAGTCTACTACTGTTTCTCGAAGCATAGTAAAAACGATAAAACTCTAGACTTGGACAGTCTAACTTCCTTGAGTCTCAAAGACATTCTCAAGCACCCTTCGTTAAATAGGAAGGAAACCCGCAGACTCGGATAGTCTCAATACCCTTTGGATTTCCCGTTTCCTCAAAGAAAAGGAAATATCCCTGATCCTCAAATTAAATCCCTGTGTACAGTGTTGCTCATATAAGAACTGATTTCCTCTTTTAAATCAGTATATTGGATCTGTCACTCAATTGAAACAGTTACAATAGCCTCCATCTCGGGCTTCGTACGAGATACCAAAATTCTCCCTAGTGGAGTCAAAACAACCTTTTAGCCTCTCTCTCAGGCTTTGTGTGAGACACAAAAGATTCCCTCGTAGAGTCAATCACCCCTTTTTTTGCCTCCATATCGGGCCTCGTACGAGATATAAATCCCTTAAGCAAGAGTCGAACTCTTTGCTAGCCTCCTCTTAGGCTTTGTATAACGATATGCCCCACGGGGTCAAAACCTCTTAGCCTTTCTCTCGGGCTTTGTACGAGACACAAAATAGTCTCCTCTTAGGCTTTGTATAATGATTTTCCTAGCGGAAATTAGCCTCCTCTTAGGCTTTGTATAAGAAAACCACTGGTTGATCCAATCGACCTTTTAGCATCAAAGTTGTGCCTCGTTCACAATACACAAACACCAACAACTCATTTCCCTTCATCTAATCGCTGTAAGCGACAAGCCTCTGGATCATCTATATCCATGCCACTGTCCCTCTTTTAGCATGACAAATTCCTAAGGAAAGATGGCATTGCTCTACACTGAGTTAAAGTCTTCTCCTTCAGGTTAAAACCCTTTCTTCGGAAATTATGGCATTGCTCGGATCCGCGTATCCCAGTTAAAGTAATTCTCCTTCTCCCCTCTTTAGAGATGACAAATTCTCTCTAAAGTCGAGGTCTTTTAGCTTCACATCTTGGGCTTTGAACAAGATACAAACTACCTTTCGCTTCACGTCTTGGGCTTTGAACAAGACACCAAAATCCAATTTCCTCCCATAGAATAGGAGGAACTACGAACGCTCTGATTTCCCTGTTTCGGTAAACGGGAATACGTAGGCATAAGATCGAAAGAAAAGATCTTAGCGAGCGCAATCAACAAAAAACCCAAATCCCATATCTCCATCAATCAAAAGCAGTAATTCAAAAGCACCAGTCCTAACATCCTAATCCTTATTCCCCGCCAGAAACCCTTTGCCTAGATAGAAAGAAAGAACCTGTATTGGCGAAATACGAATAACCAGTACAAAGGCCCCCCCACATTGATAGCATCCGTAACCTAACAGACCGCTGTTTAAACTCAGTATGCAAGCAGGGTTAATTGGAGACATCTATTTCCCTTCCTTATTCAGCTCACAATAGGATAAAAAATGAATCGACCTGTAGTTTAAAGCTCAATCGCAAAGAGCGACCAGCGCTTAAGAACTGCGTCCAAAATCGCTCGCTACACTCCTGTACTGGGATGGATTGCAAGGCCCAATCCAGGTGACTGCCAGGGCTTACGTGGCGTAAGGAAGACCAGCACGTGGTCTTCGCCCTGGGGTAACGGTCCCGAGATCTCTGGAAGGTGCACAGACCGATTCTTTCGGAGGTGGGAGGTTACAAGATGACGTGTCCTCGTGGGGAGGAGCACGTGGAGGTCGAGGAGAGAGATGCTCTCCTCGACCCCAAGTTCCTGATCAACAGCTTTTCCTAATACGTGGTCGACGAGGGGATGGCATGAGCGTGCTCGACGCTGACAGGGACGTGCTCGACACTGGTTATTTATGGGCCATATTGGGTCGTACCAGTATTGGGCTGGGCCCGCCCGACGGTGGGGCAGGCGTTGGCCCAGTCCGTAACAGAAATAGTCTTCCTCATACCTAGTTAGAATAAACTATAACCTAATCGGAATTTACTACATCAAGGAGACACCTTCACATTTATTGAATATCAATGTCAATGTTACTTTGTCCAAGCTAAAGGACAATTGGACCAAATTAATCATTGCGACACAAGAAGAGTGGTATATGTTGAATATCGTCGCCGGTAAGTCCAAAATGATGTACATGTTTAGTTCACTAACATACAACTTCAAAACTACAGCGATTTGAGAACCACGTTCTCGATATTTTGTCAATATAATACCAAATGATCGGTCGAGTTAGATGCTACATTGATTAGATCTAGTTGTGATATATGTTCAATCCTATTCGCTCCAGGACATTTGATAAAATCACATCATGTATGGTTGAACTCGATGAAGAAGAACTAATTAATCTCAACTCATTTTATTTTTATTTTGCATATAACATGTTAATGAATTTCATCTGATTTAACAAAATGTTTATATTTATTGAGTTAGTTCATAATTTCAACAATTTCAAATTCTAAAATACAATGTTTTAAAAACACACTCCAAATTTTAATATTCAGACATTTTTTTAAAAGAATTTCACCTTTAATTATAATAATAATAATAATATTTAGATAAAAAATTGAAGTAATCATTAAAATGAATTTAACTCATTATCATTTCAAGAATTTCTATCAAACACAAATATAATAATATTTTTTAGGAAAAAGAGGAAATAAAAGAGAGTAAATATGTGAGCCGTGACGACATGTGCACGCCTTTTTTTCTTCTTATAGTTAGTTACCATCAAGGTATTAATAAACTATCGCTATCGAGTTGTGATAATGATTTTATCGATTTCAATCAGTATTGGTATAGACACTTATCAATACTGTTTTACTGCAGTCGTTTTCGTGATAGCGGATAGTTTTTAAACCCTGACCATCATATATACCTACGCACTCACCATTTCCTTCGTCTTCTTCTTCAGGTACAAAACAAAACATCCATTATGTGATTTTGCATGATTCATTCACTAGGTAACTGTGGAGTTACTTTTCACAAACACATGGTGTTGGTATAAGTCATAGCTGTATGTGCAAATTTTACTTTCCAGTTCATCAGTTTTTTAAACATAGTACTTATTAGAATTCAACCACAACCTATGGAGAATTACGCTCAATCTTGATCTCAAGATTGTTATCATTCACGCAATGACAATGAAAAGAAAAAGTTGGGAAAGAAAGGAAAAAACGTTGGAGAAGAATAAGATGAATATTCTGCAGAGTTTCTCTCTGCTTCAAAACTGGAATTTCTTATTCACTTGCAACTGCAAACTGTGAAATCTGTTATTATTAGTACATTACAAAATAAGGATTTATCCCTATTTCTAGATTTAGGTTAGCTTGCACCCCAAGCCAAAGCCCAAAACTATAAAAGCCCAAAATAGTTAACACTACTAAAATAGACCTAAGTCGAAATCCTATGTGAAGCAACCTGCTTCGACACTTCGACACACTAATACAACTCGACACACACACACATTAGGCTAGTTCGACTAATCCTTGTTTTTGTTGAGCTACACTGCTTTGAAACAAGGAATTATAACTCAACACACCACCTAATTCATTGTTTCTAAGCTATCTACATTCTTCATGGCTCTTAGTCTTCTGAACACTTCGACCTGCACTCCCTTTGTCATGATGTCTGCAATTTGATTCTCAGTTCTGTAGTGTTCCAAGTTCATCTTCCCTTCTGCTACCTGCTCTCGAAGATAATGGAACCATATTTCGACGTGCTTACTTCGACCATGTGCTATCAGATTCTTCGCCAGATTGATAGCTAACATGCTTTTGATCTTCATGGTAATTGTTCCATGACTCTTCCCTGTAATCTCTTCGACCAGGTTCATCATCCATGTTACTTGACATGCACAAAGAGAAGAATCTATGTATTCTGCTTCGCATGATGACAATGCCACTACTAGCTCCTTTCTTGAACTCCAAGAAACTAGTGCACCACTTAACATAAACACATATTCAGATGTTGATTTTCTATCCTCAGCATCACTACACAAACTTGAATCAGTGTATCCCACTAACATGCACTCTTTTCCTTCATCAGCTGCAGGAAACAAAATGTTGTAGTCGAGAGTTCCTTTCAGAAACCTTAGTATCCTCTTCGTCGCTGCTAGGTGTGATACCTTTAGATTCTACACGAATCTACTTACCATACACACACTGTATGCTAAGTCAGGCCTTGTGTGACAAAGGTATCGAAGTGACCCAATAAGTCTTCTATATTGGGTTGGGTTGACATCATCTTCATCTGAATTTTTCGACAGTTGTAATCTGGTCTCAGCTGTAGTCGAAGTTGGGTTGAAATCTTGCATCTCAAATCTCTTGAGTATTTCGCCTGCATATCTTCTTTGGTTCATCATCAAACCTCTACCACTTTTGTAGAAGGAAATATGAGAGATTTCCCAAGTCTGACATTTCAAACTCCTCACTTAGGTCATGTTTGAAATCTTCGATCTTCTTCTTGCAACTTCCTGTTATCAACAAGTCATCGACATAGAGACATAGTATAAGCAACTCACTATTGCTTCTTCTTACATATACTCCATGCTCAGTCGTGCACTTCATAAATTCCTCCTCCTTTAGAAAGTTGTCGATCTTCTTATTCCAAGCTCTTGGAGCTTGCTTAAGTCCATACAGGGCTTTATGCAGCCTGTACACCTTTCTTTCTTCGCCTTGTTTCACAAACTGAGCTGGTTGTGCAACATAAACTTCTTCGTCTAAGGGGTCATTCAGGAATGCCTATTTCACATCCATCTGACATGTGTTCCAATTGTTCATGTTTGCTAGACCAACAACCAACCTGATTGTTTCGATCCTAGCAATAGGTGAAAAAACTTTGTCAAAGTCAATTCCTTCCATCTAAAGAAATCCTTTCGCCACAAGTCTTGCCTTGTGTCGAGTTACTTCTCCTTTAGGATTCACCTTCACCTTGTAAACCTATTTCACATAAATTTCCTTCTTTCCTTGAGGTAATTCGACAAGTGACCAAGTGTTTTTGACTTCGATGAACTCTATTTCCTCATTCATTGCTTTCACCCAATTCGAATACTTCAATGCCTCAGCTGCATTGACTGGTTCAACATCTGCATAGAAAGCATAGTGTACCAGCTCACCTTCTTCATAGACCACATCATCTAATGTAATCACACATTCTTGCAACCTTGCAAGCATGTGTCTTGTTCATCGAGGTCTGCTTGGGCCTGCTTCACCTTTGATTTCTTCTTGTCGAACTTCTCTTTCGAATTCACTAGTTGGTTCTTCACATATGATTATCACTTAATCCTTCTTAAAATTCTCAGTCCAATCCCATTCCTTAAGCTCATCTATGATCACGTCCCTGCTGATCACTACTTACTTGTTCACTGGGTCAAACAACTAGCATCCTCCAGTCGAATGATATCCTATTAGGATTATCTGACTCGACTTGTCAGCAAGCTTTCTTCTCAACTAATCTGAAACATGTATATGTGCTATAGATCCAAACACCTTCAAATGACTTAGGCTAGGCTTGACACCAGACCAACATTCTCCTGGCGTAATTCCTTCTAGCTTCTTTGTCGGACATCTATTTAAGATATATGTTGTAGTCGACACAACTTCTCCTCATAATTCTTTGGGTAGATGCTTGCCTTTCAACATACTTATCACCATATTCATGATGATTCTATTCTTCCTTTCTGTAGTTTCATTCTGCTGTGGAGTGTAGGGTGGCACCACCTCATGCACAATCCCTTCTTTCTCATATAATGCATCAAAATCTTTCGACACCTACTCTCCACCACCATCATTCCTTAGAATCTTTAGCTTTCGACCACTTTGTCTTTCGACCATAGATTTGAATTTGACAAATAAATCGGTCACTTCACTTTTCTTCTTGATCGGGTAAGTTCACAGTTTTTGACTGAAATCATCTATAAATATGACAAAGTATCTGTTACCTCCAATCGAATCCACCTGGATAGGACCACATACATCAGAGTATAAGACTTCGAGAATTGCCTTCGACTTGCTTCCTACATCCTTGCTGAAGATATTCTTGTGTTGTTTCTCCTGAACACATTCTTCACACACTTAGCTTGAAATTTCGATTTCTAGTAATCTTGAAACCATATTTATTCTCTTTAAATCTCTGATGTCTTTGAAGTTGAGATGGCCAAGTTGATGATGTCATATCCCTTCATCTCTGCTGGCTGCAGTTGCAAGGCACTTATGCTACATCACATTAAGTTCAATCTTGAAGGTTCTATTATGAGACATTTGGAGCCTTCAAGATTAACCTACCACCTGAGTCGAGAACTCTCATCATCTTGTCTTTGATCGACACCTTGTAGTTCTTTTCGACCAACTGTCCTATACTGAGCAAATTTCTCTTCATGCCTGGTATGTACAACACATTGAAAATTACTGACCTCTTGTCATCTTTCCTTATAATAAAAACATCACCAATACCTTCAGCTGCTAGAGTATTGTCATTTGCAAATTTCACCATGTTCTTCGTCGAGAGTTTCATGTTGACAAACCAATCTTTTCTACCAGTCATGTGTGATGAGCATCCTGAGTCCAAGTACCATTGGTCCTGAAATCTTTCTTCATCTCTTGTTGTGACCATCAACAACATCTCTTCTTCTTCATGTTTTGCCAACTTTGCATCAGTTTCTTGATTCTTCTTCTTTTCTCGACACTCACAAAAATACTGACCATACTTCTGACAATTGAAACACTGAATCTGACTTTTGTCAGACTTTCGACCACCATCTCTTCCTCTACCTGCAACACCACTTCTTTGGTTGCCTTGGTTCCAGAGTTTTATGTGATTTGACCAGTTTCCTTCCTGCTGATTTCGACTAGTCGAATTGTTGTAACCTCCTCTACATTTGTTGTCATTCCTGCTTCCTTTGCCTTTTTTTCCTTTTCTAATTGCACCTGCAAAGCCATATCACTCTTCGACTTTCGTACAGCTCTTGCAGCCATCCTTTTTTCATGAAACTCAAGCGTCCCTTGAAGCTCTTCCTTCGTCAATACTGACAAGTCTTTCGGCACTTCTATGGCTACTACCACGTGGTCGAACTTTGGAGCCAATGACCTCAAGATCTTTGCAATAACTGATCTTGATGTCAACACTTCTCCACATACCTTGATTTAATTCACCAGTTTTGTAACCCTAGTGAAGAAATCTGGTATACTTTCACTTTCTTCTATCTGAAGCAATTCATAGGTTCTTTTGTGAGTTTGTAACCTCACCTCTTTCACATTCTCTGCGCCTCCAAACGACTTCTCCATAATTTTTCACGCTTCTTTTGCTGATTCTACATCACTAACCTTTTTAAAGTTATCTGGATTAACACATTGATGAATTATAAAGAGAGTTTTATAATCTTTTTTCTTTAATTTTTTATGTGCAGTCTTTTCTTGATCCATCGCGTTTTCTGCAAGCGGTGTTACTCCTTCCTTCACAAGATCCCAAAGATCTTGATAACAGAAAATTACCTTAATCTGCTTGCACCAATTCTCATAATTATCTTTCTTGAGAATCGGAAGGTTCGCCGGAAAGTGCCCGTTTGGATGATTCATCGTCATCACGATTTTACTTCATTGAATCGCAACCGGAGCTCTAGATACTAGATGTTGAAATTCAACCACAACCTATGGAGAATTACGTTCAATCTTGATCTCAAGATTGTTATCAATCACGCAATGACAATGAAAAGAAAAAGTTGAGAAAGAAAGGAAATAACGTTGGAGAAGAAGATGATGAATATTCTGCAGAGTTTCTCTCTACTTTTAAACTGAAATTTCTTATTCACTTGCAACTACAAACTGTGAATTCTGTTATTATTAGTACATTACAAAATAAGGGTTTCTCCCTATTTATAGATTTAGATTAGCTTGCACTCCAAGCTAAAGCCCAAAACTATAAAAATCCAAAATAGTTAACACTATTAAAATAGGCTTAAGTCGAAATCCTGTGTAAAGCAATCTGTTTCAACACTTCGACACACTAATACAACTCGACACACACATTAGACTAGTTCGATTAATCCTTGTTTCTGTCGAGCTACAATGCTTCGACACAAGGAATTACAACTCAACAGTACTGTGATGTGGACCACGAGGTTTATGATGTTTAACTGCAGTTTTCTGCATTAACATGGATTGCAACACGACCGGACCACCACTGCGACCGCTAAAATTCCACGTTAACCTTTAAGTAGGATTCTGGATTGTATCTAGCTAGAGAAGTCATACATATTCTCAAAGTTGTAAGTAATATATTTTTTTTTCAATAATGTTCATATAGTTTACTTTTATTTATTTACTCTTACAAATCAATCAACTTGGTGATTTGTTTTCATGTGTTTGATGGATAAAAATATTTGGCTATAAACTTTTTTTCGCTCAACAAAAGCATAATGTGTTGAACTTTATGTTTGTTTGTTTTTTCAGATTTTGAGCAAGATAGAGGATAAAAAAAATGGCAGGGTTTTGGAGTGTTTTTTGTGGAGAATCTGGTTGTTCAAAGCCTTGCAGTTATTATGATGTTAAGTTTCTCATTGATCCTTTCACATGCATCAACCATTTCTTAATATCTTGCTTTGATGTCTTGCTACTCATCATGCTCTTATTTATAATGATGATCCACAAGTCATCATTAAAACCATATCGAGGTCTTATACATAGGGAAAGACATTCAAATCTGCAACTAGTTTCTGCCGTAACCAATGGTGTTCTTGGGTTGGTGCATTTATTTTATGGCATTTGGATTTTAGAAGAGAAGTTGAGGAAAAACCAAACTGCACTGCCTATTGATTTGTGGTTGTTGGAATTCTTTCAGGGATTAACATGGTTGCTAGTTGGTTTAACATTAAGTCTTAAGATTAAACAACTTCCAAGAGCATGGTTAACGTTTTTTTCTATTCTAATCTTCTTAGTTTCTGCTATAAACTGTGCTATATCCTTGTTTTATGTAATCGGTAGTATACAGTTGTCCTTCAAAGTAGGAATGGATGTTCTATCTTTTCCTGGGGCAATTTTATTGCTATTATGCACATATAGGGAAATCAATGAAAGCTTTTACGCTCCTTTAAATGGTGAGTCGAATAAAGACAATTCCGTTAGCCGCGTGACGCTATTTGCAAAAGCTGGATTCTTCAGTAGGATTTCATTTTGGTGGCTGAATTCTTTGATGAAAAGTGGTAAAGAGAAAACACTTCAGGACGAAGATGTGCCGATGTTGAGGGAGGAAGATAGAGCAAAAAGTTGTTATTCAATGTTTTTAGAACAATTAAACAAGCAAAATCAGAAGGATCCATCCTCACAACCATCTGTTTTGAAGACATTGGTTTTATGCCATTGGAAAGAAATTTTGATATCTGGATTCTTTGCAATGCTTAAGGTACTTGCACTTTCTTCTGGACCTATGCTTCTTAATTCCTTTATATTAGTTGCTGAGGGTTGTGAGAGTTTCAAATATCAAGGTTTTGTGTTAGCCATAGCACTTTTCTTTATAAAATTTATAGAATCTCTATCACAAAGGCAGTGGTATTTCCGGTCGAGACTCGTCGGTCTCAAAGTTAAGTCGCTGCTTACAGCAGCAATCTATAAAAAACAATTGAGGTTGTCCAATTCTGCGAGATTGACGCACTCTAGTGGTGAGATAATGAATTATGTAACCGTGGATGCTTATAGAATCGGAGAATTTCCTTACTGGTTTCACCAAACATGGACAACAAGCTTCCAACTATGTATCTCGTTGGTTATACTCTTCCGTGCAGTTGGGCTAGCTACAATTGCCTCCTTGGTTGTGATAGTTATCACAGTACTTTGCAATACACCACTTGCAAAGTTACAACACAAGTTTCAAAGCAAATTAATGGTTGCGCAAGATGAGAGATTGAAGGCTACTTCTGAGGCTCTTGTGAATATGAAGGTACTGAAATTGTATGCGTGGGAAACCAGTTTTAAAAACTCTATAGAAGGAATAAGGAATGAGGAACTCAAATGGTTGTCTGCCCTGCAATTGAGAGAGGCATACAACACATTTCTCTATTGGTCGTCACCGGTTTCGGTCTCTGCTGCTACATTCGAAGCATGTTATTTTCTTAACGTTCCTTTGCATGCGAATAATGTTTTCACTTTCGTGGAAACTTTACGCCTTGTTCAAGATCCAATAAGAACTATCCCTGATGTTATTGGGGCGGTTATTAAGGCAAAAGTTGCTTTCGCTCGGATTTTAAAATTCTTGGAGGCACCCGAACTGCAGAGTGAAAATATTGGGAAAAAGTGTTCAGAAGACAATACAAGGGGCTCAATTTCAATCAAGTCTGCTGAATTTTCATGGGAGAATAATAACTTATCAAATCCAACATTAAGAAATGTTAATCTGGAAGTAAGACCTGGACAAAAGGTCGCGATTTGTGGTGAGGTTGGCTCAGGCAAATCAAGTCTCTTAGCAGCAATTCTCAGAGAAGTTCCCATCACTCAAGGGAAAGTAAGATTTTGCTTTTTTTTTAATTGTATAAACTTTGCCATACTTTCATTATTTATATCACTTGCCATGTAAATTCAACTTTTTTGTCCACTTGAGTACTAATAGTAAAAGGTATTTGATTATCTTTTCTGGAATACAGATTCATGTTTATGGGAAGTTTGCGTATGTTTCACAAACAGCATGGATACAAACAGGTTCAATAAGGGATAATATATTATTTGGATCACCTATGGATGTTCAAAAATATCAGAGAACTCTTCATAGGTCTTCGCTAGTGAAAGATCTTGAGCTGTTTCCTCATGGTGATCTCACTGAAATAGGAGAAAGAGGAGTTAACTTAAGTGGTGGTCAGAAGCAACGAATTCAACTTGCTCGTGCTCTTTATCAGAATGCTGATATATATCTCTTGGATGATCCATTCAGTGCAGTTGATGCACAAACTGCCACAAATTTGTTTAATGTAATGATAAATTCAATTCTTTACATACTGTGTTCATAATACAGCACGGTGGCGCGCACACACTCACTTTAAATAATGTAGTTGGTTATGCTTATGACAGAATTAACTGGACAGGAATACATTATGGAAGGACTTGCTGGGAAGACAGTTTTGCTTGTGACTCATCAAGTTGATTTCCTTCCAGCATTTGATTTTGTTTTGGTAATTTTATACATCTTTAAAGCAATGATTATGTTTATGCTTATGTCATGGTTCTAACTGAAAAATTAGAACATTACTTTATAATCTTTGGCTAACTGAAAATTATGCGTGGACACAATGATTTCGCGGTACAGTTGATGTCAGACGGAAAAATCCTACAAGCTGCTTCGTATCATCATTTGTTGACCACAAGCAAAGATTTTCAAGACCTTGTGAATGCTCACAAAGAGACTGCTGGTTCTGACCGGCTTGTGGATGTTACTTTTTCTGAAAGAAATTCAAATTCTGCCAAAGAGATAAGAAAAACATATGTGGAGAAGGAAAAGAAATTTGAAGCACCAGAAGGAGATCAATTGATTAAGCAAGAAGAGAGAGAAACTGGAGACCAGGGGCTTAAGCCTTACTTAACGTACCTGAATCAGAAAAATGGATACATATTCTTCTCCGCGGCTTCTATTTGTCATCTTATATTTGTGATTAGTCAAATATTGCAAAACACGTGGATGGCTGCTAATGTTGACAATCCTAAAGTCAGTACTTTGAGACTGATTCTAGTTTACTTGTTGATTGGAGTTACTTCAACAGTGTTCTTATTGATGAGAAGTCTTTTTCCAGTTGCTTTGGGCCTTCAATCTTCAAAGTCTTTATTTTTACAGCTACTGAACTCCCTTTTTCGTGCACCTATGTCGTTTTATGATTCCACACCTTTGGGACGGATACTTAGTAGGGTGAGAATATTAAACAGTCCTTTCTCTTTCCATTTTTCCATCTGAGTTAATGCAATGAATGGGAAATACTTATGCTTTGACTATTATTTCTTTGTTTAGGTCTCTTCTGATCTCAGCACTGTTGATCTCGATGTTCCATTTGGTCTTCTTTCCGCCGTGGGAGCTACTTGCAATTGTTATGCTAGTCTAACTGTTTTAGCAGTAGTTACTTGGCAAGTCTTGTTTGTCTCCATACCGATGCTCTATTTTGCACTGCGGTTGCAGGTAATGAACAAATTCTTTGAATTAAAATGCAGTGATGATTTGGAGTTCTGTCTTTACATTAATACGTTATAATCATCTTTCCTAAATTTAAAATGGGCTCGTTGAAAAGTTTTCTTTTCTCCATACAGAGATACTACTTTGATTCAGCAAAAGAACTGATGCAGATGAATGGCACAACAAAATCCTTTGTAGCTAACCATCTTGCTGAATCAGTTGCTGGAGCTGTGACAATAAGGGCTTTTGAAGAGGAAGATCGTTTTTTCGCTAAGAACCTTGATCTAATTGATATCAATGCTACTCCTTTCTTTCATAGTTTTGCTGCAAATGAGTGGTTGATTCAACGGTTAGAAACAGTCAGTGCTGTTGTTCTTGCATCTGCCGTACTGTGTATAGTCGTACTTCCACCCGGAGCATTTTCCTCTGGTGAGACTTCTTCTATTAGTGCCTTTACGATTTCCCTTTTATTGTTTTCTTAACCATAGTTGTGTCTTATGTAACTAGTATAATTTCAGGATTTATTGGCATGGCTCTCTCTTATGGCCTTTCACTTAATGATTACTTAATATCTTCAATTCAAAATCAATGCAATATAGCAAATTACATAATATCAGTAGAGAGGCTAAATCAATATATGCATGTACCAAGTGAGGCTCCTGAAGTAATAGAAGGAAATCGCTCTCCGGTGAATTGGCCAGTTGTTGGTAGAGTAGAAATAAAGGAACTCGAGGTATTTGTTATTATTTTGAAACTCATTTGCATAATGTTCTCTTCAAAATGTGAGCTTAAATTGAAACACGTGATTTGTTTCATGATATCGGAATAGATACGGTACAGGCATGATGCACCACTAGTACTCCGCGGAATCACATGCACATTTGAAGGAGGACACAAAATTGGTATAGTTGGTCGAACAGGAAGCGGAAAGACCACTCTTATTGGTGCTTTATTTCATCTAGTCGAGCCAGCAGGTGGAAAAATCATTGTTGATGGCATTGACATTTGTTCTATTGGACTTCATGATTTGAGGTCGCGCTTTGGTATTATACCTCAGGATCCTACTCTTTTTATTGGAACAGTCAGATACAATTTGGATCCCTTATTTCAACACTCTGATCAAGAGATATGGGAGGTTCTTGGCAAGTGTCAGTTGCAAGAGGCTGTCCAAGAGAAAGAAGGTGGTTTAGACTCATCAGGTGCATTTTCAAGTTTTGCTAACACAACTTTGCAGTGATCAATTTTTGTCTAGCATTTTGATTGGATAGGTTTATTTGAACTTAACTACTATCATAAGAACTTGTGATAATGTCCGGAAGAGCTCATGAAAATAGCTTATTGGAATGTCTATAAAAACAACTTATAACTTAATTTTTTCTTTTGTTGTAGAAATAGCTCATGCATAAGCACTTTACGATAAACATTGATGCCATCAATGTTTAATTGAGTTGTTTATCCAAACAGTAATTCTAGATACTTATGTTTAGTAACAAATTGTTATACAGTCGTTGAAAATGGGGCGAATTGGAGCATGGGACAACGACAATTATTCTGTTTGGGCCGTGCTTTGCTGAGGAGAAGTCGGGTATTGGTGCTCGATGAAGCAACTGCATCAATTGATAATGCAACTGACTTGATTCTGCAGAAAACTATTAGGACTGAGTTTGCGGATTGTACGGTAATCACGGTAGCTCACAGGATACCTACTGTGATGGATTGCACCAAGGTTCTTTCCATCAGTGATGGTAAGTAGCATATTAATTACTCTTGTTGATTTAGCACATGTTGTGGAGAAAGCATTTGATCCTTTCATTATTTTGTTCTAAGAAAATACAACGTGCAATTGAATTTACAGGAAAATTAGTAGAGTATGATGAGAGAAGGATCTTTGTTTGGGAAGCTTGTGAAAGAATACTGGTCTCATTTTCAATCTGCAGAGTCTCATTAAAGCTGAAAATGTTTCTAGTTTTTGTAGTATTGGCGAGAAGCCAAAGGGTAAATAGAAGAAAATGATGTAACAAGTATTAATAAATTTGGACAAACACTGGGTCCTAGGTAGAAGAAACTGACGCAACAGAATTCAAATGTACAATTTGTAAGACAAGGTATGAGCAGTCTCCTGTGAGAAAAATTTCCAACATAATAATATATATGAAATAATGAAATAAATATTATATTCAAATTTTGTATCTAAAAAATTGGATGGTCAGATGAATAATTTTGTTAATTATTTAAATAAATAATTTAAAATGAAAAGTGACTAGTTACCTTTTATTTAGAAACAGATGTAACTTACCAATTGAACAATGTTATTTTTTATGCTGAATAGGTGCAATACCTCTTTTTATACGTTATAATCAAAACGGTGTAAAACTTGTAAGAGATGTATTTGTTTCTAAACAGATGTGATTCTCATTATAAATAAGAGGTTCTTGTCATTTGATTAAAGTATGAAAAATTATTCAGTCTCAAAATTATTTGTTCATTCTAAATCATCTTTCTCTTCTCTAATGCATGAGAGTAAGTAAAAGAAATATTATTATGTAAAATACTATCAAAAGATACGCTTAGAGAGATTGTGCAAATCTCTTTAAAATTTTCAAAGTATCTTGCAGGAAATTCGCCGGTAAACCCTTTTGCATCCAACATGCAAAGATTGGTGGGGGCGAATTGTTCCTTAAGCTTAGTGTGGAAACACACGCTTTGGAAATTTATTGAGCAAATTTATTTCTCAATTTTCATCTCCATTTATTCTTAGTTTGCAGCAGCCCCAAAACGAAATATCTAACATTCTTAAGAAACAACTCATCTTACTCAATGGCTGCTCCACTAAAAGAGATGACTTCGGACTTTGTGAAATTAGAGAAGTTCGATGGAAGCAATTTTATCCGTTGGCAGAAAAAAAATGAAATTCCTTCTCACGACATTGAAAGTGGTGTATGTCCTTAACATTCCAAGACCAGTGGGAAAAGAAGATGAAACAATTACTAAAACTAGAGAGAGAAAAAAATGGGACAATGATGATTATATATGCATGAGACACATGCTCAACGGTATGTGCGATTCGTTGTTCGACATTTATCAGAGTAGTCACTCCGCAAAAGAAATATGGGAGAAACTAGAATCAAGATACATGCAAGAAGACGCTACAAGTAAGAAGTTTCTTGTTTCTCAATTTAATAATTGTTAAATTGTAATTTCTTGTGTCGAAGTGTCGAAGCAAGGGTGTGTCGAAACAGTTGTTTCACACAGATTCGATTTAGATTTGATTTAGATTTGACTTGATATAGTTCCAAAATAGGTATTTTGGGCTTTTATAGTTTTGGGCTTTGGCTTGGAGAACAAGTAAACCTAAATCTTTAAATAGGGAGTAACCCTTATTTTTGTAAAGAATCACAACACATTGTAATTCACAGTTTGCAGTTGCAAGTGAATAGAAAGAGAAAAATCCCACAGTTTGTGGGTAACAACCTTCTTCTCCAAATTCTCTTAGAATCCTAATTTCCTTTTTTTCTCTATTTTCTTCTTTTCTTTGATATTGCTGCGCTACGAACCCTTCTTGTTTATCAAGACAGGGTCGGAATTCCCATAGGTTTTGGGTTAATTCCAACATCTGGTATCAGAGCTCCGGTTGCGATTCAAGGAAGGAAAATCGTGATGGCAATGAATCATCCAAACGGACACTTTCCGGCGAGTCTTCCGATTCTCAAGAAAGATAATTATGAGAATTGGTGCAAGCAGATGAAGGTGGTTTTCTGTTATCAAGATCTTTGGGATCTTGTGAAGGAAGGAGTAACACCGCTTGTGGAGAACGCGACAGATCAAGAAAAGGCTGCACACAAAGAGTTGAAGAAGAAATATTATAAAGCTCTCTTTATAATCCATCAGTGTATCGATCCAGATAACTTTGAAAAAGTTAGTGATGTAGAGTCAGCGAAGGAAGCGTGGGAGATTCTTGAAAAGTCGTTTGGAGGCGCAGAGAAAGTGAAAGAGGTGAGGTTACAAACTCACAAGAGAACCTATGAGTTGCTTCAGATGGAAGACAATGAAAGTATAACATATTTCTTCACCAGAGTTACAAAGCTGGTGAATCAAATCAAGGTATGTGGAGAGGTGTTGACATCAAGATCAGTTGTTGCAAAGATCTTGAGGTCATTGGCTCCAAAGTTCGACCACGTGGTAGTAGCCATAGAAGAGTCGAAAGACTTGTCAGTATTGACGAAGGAAGAGCTTCAAGGGACGCTTGAGTCTCATGAACAAAGGATGGCTGAAAGAGCTGCAGGAAAGTCGAAGAGCGATATAGCTTTGCAGGCGCAGTCAGAAAAGGAAAGGAAAGGCAAAGGAAGCGGGAATGACAACAAAGGTAGAGGAGGCTATAACAATTCGACTGGTCGAAATCAGAATGAAGGAAACAGGTCGAATTAGAAAAAAACCCTGGAATCAAGGCAACCAAAGAGGTGGTGCTGCAAGTAAAGGAAGAGGTGGTGGTCGAAAATCTGACAAAAGTCACATTCAGTGTTTCAAATGTCAAAAGTATGACCACTATTTTAGTGATTGTCCAGAAAAGAAGAAAAATTAATAAACTGATGCAAAGCTGGTGAAACATGAAGAAGAAGAGACGTTGTTGATGGTCACAACAAGAGATGAAGAAAGATTCCAAGATCAGTGGTACTTGGACTCAGGATGCTCATCACACATGACTGGAAGGAAAGATTGGTTTGTCAACATGAAGCCCTCGTCGAAGAACACGGTGAAGTTTGCAAATGATAACACTCTAGCAGCTGAAGATGTTGGTGATGTTCTGATTATGAGGAAAGATGGCAAGAGGTCAACAATTTCCAATGTGTTGTACATACCAGGCATGAAGATCAATTTGCTCAGTATAGGGCAGCTTGTCGAAAATAACTACAAGGTAATTGTCGAAGATAAGATGATGAGAGTTCTCGACGCAGGTGGTAGGTTGATCTTGAAGGCTCCAATGTCTCATAATAGAACCTTCAAGATTAAACTCAAGGTGATAGAGCACAAGTGTCTAGCAACTGCAGCCAGGAAAGATGAGTGGTTATGGCATTTTCGACTAGGCCATCTCAACTTCAATGACATCAGAGAGCTAAAGAGAAGAAATATGGTTTCAGGATTACCAGAACTCGACATTCCAAGTGAAGTCTGTGAAGAGTGTGTTCAGTCGAAACAACACAAGAATAACTTCAGCAAGGATGCAGGAAGGAAGTCGAAGGCAATTCTGGAAGTCATATACTTTGATGTATGTGGTCCAATCCAGGTGGATTCGATTGGTGGCAACAGATACTTTGTCACGTTCATAGATGATTACAGTTAAAAGGTGTGGACTTACCTCATCAAGAAGAAAAGTGATGTGATCGAGGTATTTGCCAGATTCAAATCTATGGTCGAAAGACAGAGTGGTCGAAAGTTGAAAATTCTGAGGACTGGTGGTGGTGGAGAGTATGTTTCGAAAGAGATCGATGCATTATGTGAAAAGAAGGGATTGTGCATGAGGTGGTGCCACCCTACACTCCACAGCAAAATGGAGTTGCAGAACGAAAAAACATAACCATCATGAACATGGTGAGAAGTATGTTGAATGGAAAGCATCTACCCAAAGAATTATGGGGAGAAGCGGTTTCGACAGTAACATATATTTTGAACAGATGTACGACGAAGAAGCTTGAAGGAATCCCACCAGAAGAATGTTTGTCTGGTGTCAAGCCTTGCCTCAGTCACTTGAAGGTGTTTGGATCTATAGCACATAGACATGTGCCAGATCAGTTGAGAAGGAAGCTTGATGGCAAGTCGAATCAGATGATCTTGATTGGATATCATTCGACTGGAGGTTACAAGTTGTTCGACCCAGTGAATAAGCAGGTAGTGATCAGCAGGGACATGATCATAGATGAGCTTAAAGAATGGGGTTGGACTGAGAATGTCAAGAAGGATTCAGTGAGAATCTCTTGTGAAGAACCAGCCACTGAAGTCGAAAGAGATGTTCGACAGGAACAAGTCAGAGATGAAGCAGGCCCAAGCAGACCTCGACGAACAAGACACATGCCTGGAAGGTTGCAAGAATGTGTAATTACATCAGATGATGTGGTCGATGAAGAGGGTGAGCTGGTACATTATGCTTTCTACGCAGATGTCGAACCAGTCAATGCAGCTGAGGCATTGAAAGATTCGAAGTGGGTGAAAGCAATGAATGAGTAGTTAGAGTCCATCGAAGTCAACAACACCTGGACACTTGTTGAATTGCCTCAAGGCAAGAAGGAAATTGATGTGAAGTGGGTTTACAAGGTGAAGGTAAATCCTAGAGGAGAAGTAACTCGACACAAGGCGAGACTTGTGGCGAAAGGATTTCTACAGAAGGAAGGAATCGACTTTGATGAAGTGTTCGCACCTGTTGCTAGGATCGAAACAATCAGGTTGGTTGTTGGTCTAGCAAATATGAAAAATTGGCACACATGTCAGATGGACGTGAAGTGTGCGTTCCTTAATGGCCCCTTAGATGAAGAAGTTTATGTCGCACAACCAGCTGGATATGTGAAACGGGGCGAAGAAGGAAAGGTCTACAAGCTGCATAAAGCCCTGTATGGACTTATGCAAGCTCCAAGAGCTTGGAATAAGAAAATCGACAGCTTCTTAAGGGAGAAGGAATTTGTGAAGTGTACGACTGAGCATGGAGTGTATGTAAGGAGAAGCAATAATGAATTGCTTATACTATGCCTCTATGTCGATGACCTGTTGATAACAGGGAGTTGAAAGAAGGAGATCGAAGATTTCAAACATGACCTAAGCGAGGAGTTTGAAATGTCAGACTTGGGAAGTCTCTCATATTTCCTTGGCATCGAATTCTACAAGACTAGTAGAGGTTTAATGATGCACCAAAGAATATATGCAGGCGAAATACTCAAGAGATTTGAGATGCAAGATTGCAACCCAACTTCGACTCCAACTGAGACCAGACTGCAACTATCGAAGGACTCAGATGAAGATGACGTCGACCCAACCCAATACAGAAGACTTATTGGGTCACTGAGATACCTTTATCATACAAGGCTTGACTTAGCATACAGTGTGGGTATGGTAAGTAGATTCATGCAGAAGCCAAAGGTATCACACCTAGCAGCAATGAAGAGGATACTGAGGTATCTAAAAGGGACTCTCGACTACGGCATTTTGTTTCCTGCAGCTGATGAAGGGAAAGAATGCAAGTTAGTGGGATACACCGACTTTAGCTGGTGTAGTGATGTTGAGGATAGAAAATCCACAGCTGGATATGTGTTTATGTTAGGTGGTGCACCAATTGCTTGGAGTTAGAGAAAGGAGCCAGTAGTGGCATTGTCATCATACGAAACAGAATATATAATTGTTTCTCTTTGTGCATGTCAAGCAACCTGGATGGTGAACTTGGTCGAAGAGATTACAGGGAAGAGTCATGGAGCAATTACCATGAAGATCGACAGCATGTCAGTTATCAACTTGGCGAAGAATCCAATAGTACACAGTCAAAGCAAGCACATCAAAATGAGGTTCCATTAGCTTCGAGAGCAGGTAGCAAAAGGGAAGATGAACTTGGAACACTGCAGAACTGAGAATCAGATTGCAGATATCATGACGAAGGGAGTGCAGGTCGAAGTTTTCAGAAGACTAAGAGCCATGATGAATGTGGACAGCTTAGACACAATGAATTAAGTGGTGTGTTAAATTGTAATTCCTTGTGTCGAAGTGTCGAAGCAAGGGTGTGTCGAAACAGTTGTTTCACACAGATTCGAGTTAGATTTGATTTAGATTTGATTTGATATAGTTCCAAAATAGGTATTTTGGGCTTTTATAGTTTTGGGCTTTGGCTTGGAGAACAAGTAAACCTAAATCTATAAATAGGGAGTAACTCTTATTTTTGTAAAGAATCACAACACATTGTAATTCACGGTTTGCAGTTGCAAGTGAATAGAAAGAGAAAAGCCCACAGTTTTTGGGTAACAACCTTCTTCTCCAAATTCTCTTAGAATCCTAATTTCCTTTCTTTCTCTATTTTCTTCTTTTCTTTGGTATTGTTGCGCTACGAACCCTTCTTGTTTATCATTATAGGGTCGGAATTCCCATAGGTTTTGGATTAATTCCAACAATAATTACAAAATGATAGATGATAAGTCTGTTATGGAACAAATGCACGAAATTGAACATATTCTAAATAATTACAAATAACACAATATGCACGTGGATGAAACTATAATTGTATCCTCTATAATAGATAAACTTTATCCTTCTTGAAAAGATTTTAAAAAAACCATGAAGCATAAGAAGGATGACATTTCTCTTGAACAATTGGGTAATCACCTTTGTTTAGAAGAAGAGTATCGAAAACAAGATAATACTAAAAGGCAATTTACAGAGAAGGTCCACGTGATGAAGGAAGGAAAGTCAAGTAAAACTTCCATGAAAAGTAAACGAGATTTCGAAAAATCTCATGGAAATCATAATGGTAAAGGCAATAACAACTATAGAAAGAAAAATAAATGAAGTTGTTATCATTGTGAAAAACCATGACACTTTAAAAATGAGTGCAGGTTCTTGTAAAAAGAGAACAAAGAAAAGAATTCAAAAGCAACTAAAGACAATTTTGTTGTTGTCATCTTTGAAATCAACATGATAGAAGATATTAATTCTTGGTGGATAGACTCTGGTGCTACCCGTCATGTGTGCAAAAATAAAGAATTATTCAAGACCATCAATGAAGAAGATGGTAGTGTTTTGTACATGGGAAATGCTTCTACTGTCCAAGTCAAAGGAAAAGGATTAGTAGAGATTGAATTCACGTCTGAAAAAATACTCACTCATAAAGATGTATTTTTTGTTCCCGAAGTTAGGAAGAGCTTGATTTCCGTACCTTTACTTAATAAATATGGTTTTAAATCTGTATTTGAGGGAGATAAATTTATTCTCTCTAAAGGGGGATGTTTGTAAGGAAAGGTTATCATTGTGAGAATATGTTCATGTGTAATGTTGTTAATAACAATAATAATAATGTGATTTCTGCTTATATTGTTGAGTCTTGTGATCTATGGCATATGCGACTAAGACATGTTAATTTTAGAAAATTAAATGATATGATGAAATCAAATTTAATTTCAACACTTGACAAAAATTCAAATTCATGTATAATTGCATGTTAACTAAAATTACAAGACAACCTCTTAAAACAGTTGAAAAAAGTTCTAAAGTGTTAGATTTAATTCATTATGATGTATGTGATTTACATGGTTGGCCCACAATAGGTGGTAAAAAGTACTTTGTCACTTTCATTGATGATTGCGCTAGATCTGGAAACTAGTAGATCTCCCACCAAGATCAAAACCAATAGGTTGTCAATGGATCTTTAAAAGAAAAATGAAAGTTTATGGTACCATTGAAAAATTCAAAGCTAGACTTGTCGCTAAAGGATTTACACAAAAAGAATGAACTGATTATTTTGATACATATGCACCTGTTGCAAGAATTGCATCAATTATAGTGCTTTTGGCACTGGCTTCCATTTATAAATTTTTCATTTATCAAATGGATGTTAAAATTTCCTTCCTAAATGGAGAGTTAGATGAAGAGGTGTATATGAAACAACCTGGAAGGTTTGTTATCAAAGGTCAAGAACATAAAGTGTGTAAATTAACTAAGTCATTATATGGGTTAAAACAAGCACCCAAACAATGGCATCAAAAATTTGACCAAGTTATGTTGGCCAATGAATACAAAATAAATGAATATGAAAAATGTATTTATAGTAAATTTAAGAATAGAAAAGGGGTTATGATTTGTTTATATGTGGATGATATGTTAATCTTTGGTACTGAATTAAAAGAGGTAGAATAGACTAAAGTTTTCTTATCCGAAATTTTTGATATGAAAGACTTAGGTGAAGAAGATGTGATTTTAGGGATTAAAATCATAAGAGATAGTGAACATATTGATTTATCTCAATCTCACTATATTGAAAAAGTGCTTGAGAAATTTGATCATTTTAATTGCAAATCTGTTTCTACCCCATTTGATCAAAATGTTAATTTGCAACCACATAAAGGATGTCTTGTGGCACAACTTGAATATTCAAAGATAATCGGATGCTTGATGTACACTATGACTAGTACCAGACCTGATATAGCATATGTTGTTGGTAGGTTAGTCGGTATACAAATAATCCAAGTAAAGACCATTGACATGCTGTTAATAGAGTATTAAAATACTTGAAATGGATGGTTAACTATGCTTTAACATATAGTGGATATCCTTCGGTTTTGAAAGGATATACAGATGCCAGTTGGGTAACATATGTGGAAGATTATGCCTCCACTAGTGGATGGATCTTCAATCTTGGTGGAGGTGCAGTTTCTTGGGGTTCAAAGAAACAAACTTGCATTGTCAACTCCATCATGGCTGCAAAATTTATTGCTTTGGCTGCAGGTAGTATAGAGGCAGAATGACTAAGAAATTTGTTATATAAGATACCTATTTGGTCAAAGCCAATACCACCTGTATCCATACATTGTAATAGTCAATCCACACTATCTAAATCATATAGCCAAGTATATAATGAAAAATTAAGACATATTGGTATAAGGCATAGCTATGTGAAGGATTTAATTTTAAATGGAGCAATCTCCATAGTGTATGTAAGAACTAAAAATAATCTTGCAGATCCTCTGACGAAAGGTCTAACAAAATACATGGTGTTGAAGAAATCATTGGGGATGGGTCTCAAGCCCATATCTAATTGATCACCAATAGTCGAAACTTAACTCACACTTGATTAAAATCAAGTCTTGAGTTTAATGATGAAAGTACATTATTAGAGTGATTGAAGTACTTGACAATACATACATCCCAAGGGGCAAAAGGTACTTAGACATGTCATACCCCAAATTTTGACCGCTAAGATTCCCCATCATTGTGCAAATCATCATCACAATATGGATGTATTTACATGCCTCATCAATCTCCCCAAAGATGGGTGAGCATTCACTACAAACAAGAATTAGGGTTTCAAGCCCTCTCTGAGCACTTAGACAAAGGATCAATCAAGGAATGACATGATCTTAAACTTGTCTAACATCTCAAACACCTATCAAGGATCAAGAGGACTCCCACATCAAGAATCAAGCACAAGGTTGCAGCATTCCAAGTGGATCAAGCCTCAAGATCACCAGTGTCACCAAATTAGGGTTTTGGTCGACCAAGGCCTCTATATGGAATTTTTCCCCTGGGCATGAGCCAATGCTTCAAAACATAACCCAAGATACTCTAAGGGACTTCATGAACCCCATCATCAAGTCAAAGTGGCATCAGGGAAGGCATTCATAAAAAATCAGGAATTAGGGTTTCTTGACCTAATTCACCCCTAAGTTGACTTTTGACACACAACATGAGCCAAGACCTCAAGACATGATTTGAGGGTCTCCAATATACTACATTGATCCATTTTCAACAATGGATTGATCCAAGAAGCTTGATTCACAACTTTCAATTTCATCTGGACCACAATTAGGGTTTTGAGGAAAAAGTCAACTGTACCTTTGACTTTTGACCAAGATATGCTCCCAAACCTTGGGACATGATTCAATACACCCTATATCACCTATGGAGTCCATCCATTAGGTTTGATTTAGGTCAAGGACTTGATTTCACAAAGGATCGCACAGTTTGGATTTCATCTGATAAAAAGTCAACTGTACAAAAAGTTAAAGTTTGACTTTTTGATTTTTTTGGTCAACCAAGGTTCCTTAACCCTAAAACAATGTTAATATGTGATTTGAATCATCATTCATCAAGAAAAATCAAGAATAGTGAGTTAACTTGTAAAAGGGGTAACCATAAAAAAACTTAGAATTTTTCTAAGTTATGGAACAAAGTTGCTAGGGTACCAACTTCCAAGGATCATAACTTGAGATCCAAGCAACCATTTTAGATGATCCAAAGATGGATTTGTAGCTCTCATGGCATACTTTAAAAGTGTCAACTTGTAATACCCAAATTTTGACCACTAAAGTATCCCATCATTGTGCAAATCATCATCACAATATGGATGAATCATCATGCCTCATCAAATGCCTCAAGGGTTGTTGAGCATTCACTACAATCAGAATTAGGGCTTCAAGCCCTCTCAGAGCCTTAGACAAAAGATCAATCAAGGAATGACTTGATCTTCAACTTGTCTAAACCTCTCAAACATCCACAATGGATCAAAAGGACTCCCACTTCAAGGATTAAGCACAAAGCTGCTCCCTTCTAGGTGGATCAAGCCTCCAGATCAACTGTGTCATCAAATTAGGGTTTTGGTCGACCAGGGCCTCCAGTTGGAAATTTTCCTCTGGGCATGAGCCAATGTTCCAAAGCATAACCTAATATACTCCATAGAACCTCATGGACCCAATCATCAAGTCAATTTTGCCTCAGGGGATGCATTCACTAAAAATCAGGAATTAGGGTTTCTTGATCTAATTCACCCCTAAGTTGACTTTTGGGACAAAACATGAGCCAAGACCTCAAGACATGATTTGAGGGTCTCTAATGAACCATATTGATCCATTTGGAACAATGGATTAATCCAAGAAGCTTGAGCAGCAAGTCTCAACTTCATCTGCACCACAATTAGGGTTTCGCGAGAAAAGTCAACTGTAACTTTGACTTTTAACCTGGACATGCTCCCAAACCCTAAGACATGATTCAATATACCCTATGACACCCATGGAACATGTCCATCAAGTTTGATTTAGGTCAAGGACATGATTTCCTGAAGAATTGCACAGTTTGGAATTCATCTGATAAAAAGTCAACTGTGCACAAAAGTCAACTTTGACTTTTTGAGATTTTTCACCAAAATGGATTTTTAACCCTAAAATGATGTTAATGTATGATTTGAATCATCATTCATCAAGAAAAATCAAAGAAAGTGGGATAACTTGTAAAAGGGGTAACCATAAAACTTAGAAATTTTTCTAAGTTATGGAAAAAGTACCACTAATGCACCAACTTTGGAGGGCCATAACTCTTAAACCACAAGGCCAATTTTTTTCATCCAAAGGTGGATTTGTAGCCCTTATTACCCTCTACAAAAAGTTCAACTATACCTAAGTCCAATTCATTAAGGATTTTGAGTTATGGAGTGATCAAAATCAAGAAATCACACTTTGTTCCAACACTTAGTGAAATTTTCACTAAGTCAGATTTTGCTTCACTTTTTGCCAAATGTAGAGGGATTTTTCACTTGGAATCAAAAGAGATCAAAACCAAACTTGTTCAAACAGTTGTTGTATCATGTAAGGGCTTTCCAAAATGGCCAAGAACATTGCCAAATTCAACTTACACCATGAGATATGACATTGTCAAGTTGCCTTGCTGAAATCTGTCAAAGGCAAGGCAGATTTTGCATTTTGGCTCGATTTTCCAAAATCAGCCAAATTCAAATGCTCTTATCCACTTGGACACATCTGAGGATTGAATATAAAGGGGACAATCACTGAGCCAAGCCTCCAAAGTCCATGGAACAAGAAATAGCATGTTGAACCTAGAATGGCCAAAATAAGGACAAGACTCCAAATTTGGATTGAAGCATTTAATGGAACCCTCAAGGTGGCATGGACTGAGCCATTCTCATTTGAAATCAGTCAAGACTTATCCAAGACCAAGGGGACCAAAGCTCTGTGCCCTAACCTCTAGTCAATGGCTAGAGGAGACTTGCATTTCCATTGGCCAACATTGAACAAACACCTGCTGCAGTTGCCATTCACTATTGCAGCCAAAACAAACTTGCTCTACTATAAATAGAGCTCACTTGTGTTCAGTTTAAGTACACCAAAGCTATCAAACATATGCTTTCCTCAAAATCTCTTCTTTCACCTCAAATTTGCCTTCCAAAGCAAGTAATTCTGAGTTTTCGAGCTAGAGAGCAATTCCACTCAAACTAATCACACACACACCTCATATATATCATATGTAAGCTGTTCAAACCATCAAAAGTGACCTGTAATCACAACATCACAAAGTCACCTCTCAAAACCTCAAAATGGCACTTTTGTGCATTTTTCAAGCCATGTCTTGATTCAGTCACTTTCCAAACCAGATAAAACCTCAAACACACTCCAAATATCATCCTTGAACTGTCCCAAATGGTTTCATACATCTGGAACACCATTTGAGGGAGTTGCTATTTTGGTCACTTTTGACCCCTTTTGCAAGAAAGGGACTGTTTGTGTTTTTGCAGGTACCAGCTGATTCCAATCATCCTCAAAGCATCTAAGAGATCATTTGAGGTTGTCCAAAGCATAAAACCATATCTGGAGCAAGGGAGTTGGCAGATTGCTGAGAAAACTCCAAAATCTCAAGGAAGGGTAAGTCACTCAACTTGCAGTCACCAAAACATGTGTGCATTTGAAGTCCATTGATCATGCAATTCATGCCTGTAATGAGTTGTAGCATAGAACATGCAATTATAAGTCATTTTCAAAACCACTATTGGGTTTTGAGGAGGGAGTGTGATCTGAAAAAACCACCACTACCATTGGATTCCTTGTGAAATTCTGGCCCAGATACATATAAATTTTGTCTCAAACCATTAAGAATTGAGAAAGTTATGATCTTCACGTTTTTGAGCCAAAACTTGCCTTGGGCAAGCCAAAACCATGTCATACCTTGTATATTTGTTGGTTCAGTTCAAACAATGGATGTATCACCACCCCAGTGGTAGGGCGCGCGCCTTGTATGCTTGAGGTCGTGGGTTCAAACCCCACCCATGACATTTTGTGATTTTTCACATTTTTGCTATTTTTCCAATTATTTTCATGTTTTGTTAATTATTTGGAAAATTAATAACTCACTCAATTTTAATTATTTTTTATTTTCCCCTTTAACAAACTTAGTCAAACACTCATGGGCCTCCAATAGAGTGTAAGACCCAATCCTTTTTTTGACCAAATTATTTTTGGGCCTCACTTATTGTATAAGTCCCGATACCGTCAAAAAACAAACGGCGCGATCGTCGCCTTTTCAAAAACCATCTGGGCCTACCCTCGAGTAGTAAGACCCATTTCTTTTTCTTTAAACCTTTTGGGCCTCTAATAGAGTGTAAGACCCAACCCTTTGTAAATACAACCTATTTTGGGCCTCACTTATTGTATAAGTCCCGTTGTATTTCAAAAAGTTCGACGCGATCATCATCCGTTGAAAAACAAACTTTGGGCCTCTCCTTGAGCTATAAGACCCATTCAAAACTTTTGGACCTCTATTAGAGTGTAAGACCCAATCCCCTTTTAACCAAAACCTTTTGGGCCTCACTTATTGTATAAGTCCCTCTGTGTTTAAAGAAAACCTCGGCGCGATCGCCATTTTAAACGAAAAGTCAACTGGGCCTACCCTCGTGTTATAAGCCCCACTCTTTTTCTTTAAAACTTTTTGGGCCTCTTGAGAGAGTGTAAGACCCATCCCTTTGTACAGAAAACCTTTTTGGGCCACAGTCACTTGTATAAGACCCTCTGTACAAATTCAACAGTGCAATCACTGGTAAAACTTCTGGGCCTCTCCTTGAGCTGTAAGCCCCAAATCTTCTTTTTCAAAGCACTTTCTCCTTTGATTTTGAATATACTGTTGTTTTCAATTTTTCTTTGTTGAACAACTAACCAAACAGCATGGAAGCTCTACAACCGAGTAAGTGGTTATACGCTTTCATTTACTGTTTTCATATATAACTGTATTGTGGGGCTGTTTCACTGTAAGTCTCCTTTCACAAACTCATATATATATAACTGTATTGTGGGGCGGCTCACTGTAAGTCTCCTTTCATAAACTCATATCAACTGTGTAATAATAGTATAGATATTAGAGTTTCCCCGGCAACTACGTCTAGAACTAGGTGACGCCGTTTCATTTAGTCATAGAAATAGACAGCTAGATCCCCAATAGGATCACCAGATACAGTCTTCTCTCAGGCTGTCCTCATTAGGAATTGTCAGGAAACTCTACTCCCAAAGATGAATGTATTCTCCGTGAATGGCATCTTTGAGTTTCTTCCAAATTCTCGGACTTTCCTGACTTTGATCTATTCTCGGTGAATAGCATTGCCTTGAATATCTCGGGGTTTGGGGACCCACGGGCTTCTTAAAAGCATCGGCCTCCTCTTGGGCATCGTACAAGGACCCACAGGCTTCCTAAAAGCAACCCCGCCTCCTCTTGGGCTTAGTACAAGGACCCTTCAGCTTCTTAGAAGTATTCACAGCCCCCTCTTAGGCTTCGTATAATGATCTCTTCCTCCGGGAATGATAGCCTCCTCTTGGGCTTCGTACAAGGACCCGTCGGCTTCTTAAAAGCTTCCAGCCTCCTCTTGGGCTTCGTACAAATTGTCCCGACGACCTCCTAGAGGTATAAGAACAGAACTTAGTCATCTTAATAGAACAGTCCTTTCAAGAGTCTACTACTGTTTCTCAAAGCATAGTACAAAAGATAAAACTCTAGATGTGGACAATCTATTTTTCTTGAGTCTCAAAGATATTCTCAAGAGGCCGCTTTCGTTAAATAGGAAGGAAACCCGTAGACTCGGACAGTCTCAATACCCTTTGGATTTCCCGCTTCCTTAAAGAACAGGAAATAACCCGGGTCCTCGAACCAAATCCTCGAGTACAGTGTTGCTCATATAAGAACTGATTTTCTCTTTTAAAATCAGTATACTGGATCTGTCACTCAACTGAAACAGTTACACTAGCCTCCTCTTGGGCTTGGTACAATGATTCTCCCCAGCGGAGCAAACCCAATTTTTATCCTCTCTCTCGTGCTTTGTACGAGACACATAAGAGACTCCCTCGTTGAGTCAATCACACCTTTTTCAGCCTCCATCTCGGGCTTCGTACGAGATATAAAAGACTCCCTCGTTGAGTCAAACAACTTTTTAGCCTCTCTCTCGGGCTTTGTACGAGACACATAAAAGACTCCCTCATTAAGTCAATCACCCCTTTTCGCCTCCATCTCGGGCTTTATACGAGATACAAAAAGGTTCTTATTGAGCCAGACAAATTTTAGCCTCCATCTCGGGCTTTGTACGAGATACAAAACACTCTCTTGTTGAGTATAAAAGACTCTCCAGCTAAGTCAAACCTTTTTAGCCTCTCTCTCGGGCTTTGTACGACACATATATTAGCCTCCTCTTAGGATTTGTATAAGAAAACCACTGGTTGATCCAATCAACCTTTTAGCATCAAAGCTGTGCCTCGTTCAAAGTATACAAACATCAACAACTCTTTTCCCTTCATCTAATCGCTGTAAGCGGCAAGCCTCTGGATCATCTATATCCATGTCACTGTCCTTCTTTTAGCATGAGAAATTCCTAAGGAAAGATAGCATTGCTCTACACTGAGTTAAAGTCTTCTCCTTCAGGTTAAAAAAACCCTTTCTTCGGAAATTATGGCATTGCTAGGATCCGCGTATCCCGGTTAAAGTAATTCTCCTTTACCCCTCTTTAGAGATGACAGATTCTCTCTAAAGTTGAGACCTTTTAGCTTCACATCTTGGGCTTTGAACAAGATACAAACAACCTTTCGCTTCACGTCTTGGGCTTTGAACAAGACACCAAAACACCCATTTCCTCCCATAGAATAGGAGGAACTACGAACGCTCTGATTTCCCTGTTTCGGTAAACGGGAATACGTAGGCATAAGATCGAAAGAAAAGATCTTAGCGAGCACACTAAACAAAAACCCAAAATCCCATACTCTCACGTATCAATCAAAAAACATCAGTCCTAACATCCTAATCCTTGTTCCCCGTCAGAAACCTGTCTGTCAAAATAACACAAGAAAGAAAGAGAACCGTATTGGCGAAAATACAAATAACCAGTACAAGAGCCCCCCCCCCCCCCCCCACATTGATAGCATCCGTAACCTAACAGACCGCTGTTTAAACTCAATATGCAAGTAGGGTTAATTGGAGACATCTATTTCCCTTCATTAGTCAGCTTATAATAGGATAAAAAATGAATCGACCTGTAGTAAACTCAACCGCAGAGAGCGACCGCGCTTAAGAACCGCGTCCAAAATAGCTCACTACAGAAAAGTGGCTCCCACCGTGGGGCCAAGATCTCTTTCTTCTTCACTTGTGTGAATACCACAGATTGGTGACTCCGTCGGGGAGCCATTTCTGTCAGGAACATAGGATTCATAGCTTTATAGGTCTAGGATGATTAGGACAAATATATATACAGCTTTTCCTAATTTCTATACGTGTTTATTTTTCTGCTAATGGGAATGCGTGTGATGCCGCATGTGGTGAGATTGAGTATACATCTAGGAAAAGCCAACCCTTTCGTAGTGCGGAAGCTATCGGAAATAGTTGTTACGCGATACTACCCTCATTTGAGGCTGGTGATCTATTCTCGGTGAATAGCACTTACTATAAGATTGCTCTACAACTCGCTGGCGATCCGCTAGTTGTTTTGCTTTCCTGGGAGGAGCTGATGATAATGAGTACAGGTACCAAAATCACCCTAGTATAAACCTTTGGGGATGGGTAGAGCCTTGACTTTATGACAACGACCCTTTGACCCCATGTTTTTTCTATGTTTTTGTGTGCTGCATTCATGCATTCATTTAAAAAACATTAAAACATTCAAAAAATCTTCTCTTCTAGTCTCTCTGTTTTTCAAATTAAACTAAGACTGAGATTGCAAATATCAGAGAAAAGGATTGCACTAATGGATTTCGGTAGAAGGAGAATTCACCAGTATACCTTCAAGGTTTCAAAGCTAGAGGATTTGAGAAGGTTAGCGAGGATGATCATTAACCCAGAGGCTTTCAGAGCCAAGCACGGAGGTCTGCTACCTCTGCTAAGAGTCCATGTGATTGAGGGAATCATGGATGCGCTCGTTCAGTTTTATGATCCAGTTTATCACTGTTTCACATTCCCAGATTACCAGCTAGCACCAACGCTGGAGGAGCATTCTTATCTGATGGATCTACATATCACTGATCGAGCTCCATTTTTTGGACTGGAAGAAATTCCAAAGAGTCAGACCATTGCAAGAGCAATTCATTTGGACGAGTCTGAGGTCAGGACTCACATGACTACCAAGGGTGGTATCCAAGGTTTGCCAGCCCAGTTCTTAACAAAGAAAGCCATGTACTTTGCCAGTATAGGAAACGTGACTGCTTTTGAAAGCATCTTTGTCTTGCTCACCTACGGATTATTTCTGTTTCCCAACATTAATAACTTCGTCGATATCAACGCTATTAAGGTTTTTCTCATTGGAAACCCTGTGCCGACTTTGCTCGCGGATGTGTATCATTCTGTACACTTAGGAAATTTTTACAGCGGAGGGGAGATCACATGTTGTGTACCTTTGCTTTACAAATGGTTTATCTCCCATTTGCCTAAGTCTGCTGCTTTTTGGGATTGCAAGAGCATCTTGCGTTGGTCGCAGAAGATCGTGTCTCTTACCAACTCTGATATAGATTGGTGTAATAGGATTTATGATGGGATCAGGATCATTGATCGTTGTGGAAACTTCCCCAACGTACCCCTCATAGGAACTAAAGGGGGAATCAACTACCATCCAGTATTGGTTCTTCGTCAATTTGGATACCCGATGAGACACATCCCACTGGGTGTTCATCTTAGAAGAACAAGTACCGCACCCTCGATGTGGAGTGTATCAAAATACAACAATTACTAAAAGAGAAAGATGCTCTGATTGAAATTTTGGAGCAACATGCTGTAGAGAATCAAGATGACCAAAGGAATTTGCTCACTCCCTTCACCTGGCAAAGGAATGACAACCCGACTACGGCTCAAGAGCCCCGGTCAAAGAAAAGGAAGATACCAGAATCAGCACCCGATTTCTCTTCAGATAGGACTCGGGACCCATTAGCTTAGGTTTCTGTTTCTGCACCTTGTAATCTACTGCATTTCCATTTCTGTAATCCTTTAAATTTTAATAAAAAGGGGTTTCCCCACTGTTTGATATTTGCAATCTAATTGTCGAAGTTTATTTTGATTAAACCAAAAAACAATTAATATAATCATTGCATTCATCATTTTCACATCGCGTATTCTTCTTACCTGCGAATCTCACGTTTGTGTCTCGGTTCTAGAGTCAAACTGTCTCATTCGTACAATTCTCGGGCCAATCGTTAGAAAAAGATGGATGATCTTGAGGAAGAGAACAGAGAGTTGAAAGAAGAGATCGAAGCTCTGAGAGAGGATATGAGAAAGCTTCGTAACGACATGCAAGCCATGGCAGAAGCTCAGCTACAAAGGACTGTGATCTCGGAGATCACCTCAGCGCCCATAGTGGAGAAGTTCGATCCTAGGTACCAGATGCCGAAAGATCGTCCCTGGGCATGCCTGCAAACTATATCCCGGAAGGATATGTTCCGCCGATCGTTGAAGATCAGGGAATCGCAACAGATGCCGCTGGTCCTGAAGGTTACAGACTTCGGGAAAGCGAAGATGCCAGAGGTATACTGAAAACTCCTGAAGGTTACAAACTTCGGGAAACGCCAAGATTCACCGCCATAGTTACGGTACCACCCCCCGTGGTGCACACTGTCCCGGAAGGACATATTCCACAGATACCTTCTGGTAAAAAGGAAACTATGTTTGACCGAATGGATGAATTCCAGGAACAGTTCTTGGAAATCCAGAAGGAACTGCAAGCCATTCGTGGTCAGGATCTTTTTGGAAAGGACGCCGCAGACCTCTGTCTGGTCCCCAATGTGAAAGTCCCGCACAAGTTCCAAGTGCCCGACTTTGAAAAATACAAGGGTAACTCTTGCCCTCAGAGTCACTTGACAATGTATGCTCGACGGATGTCAGCTCAGACGGAGAATTAGGACCTGCTGATTCATTACTTTCAGGATAGTTTAACCGGTGCCGCCTTAAAATGGTACATGGGTTTAAACCGCTCCTCGATCAGTACATTCCGAGATCTTGGCAAAGCCTTCGTTCAACATTACAAATACAATTTCGACATGGCACCCGACAGAGATCAACTCAGATCGATGTCTCAAAAGGACAAGGAAACCTTTAAGGAGTACGCCCAGAGATGGCGCGAAATTGCCGCTCAGATTTGTCCACCTCTTGAGGAAAAAGAGATGACAAAGATCTTCTTAAAAACCTTGAGCTCATTTTACTATGACAGAATGGTAGCCAGTGCGCCCAGTGATATCACCGAGATGGTGGGTATGGGAGTTCGTCTTGAGGAAGCCGTCCGAGAAGGACGTTTGGCAAAAGACGCTGGACCATCAAGCAGTACAAAACGATACAGTAGTGCTCTCCCTAAGAAAAAAGAGCAAGATATTGGGAATATCTCTCTCGGAAAGCAAAGGCGACGTTATCAACCAGTAGCAGCGGTAACTCCTACTATCGGCCCTACGCCTGTTCCTACGTATCAACCTCAGGTTGCGCAGAACCAACCTAATCAGCAAAGGACACAACAGCCTCTTCAGCAGGCTCGTCCTCCATACAATAACAACCGTACAACACGACCTTCAGGGTTTGATCCTATACCCATGTTGTATGCATAACTATTTCCGTTACTACTGGCTAAGGGGCACATTCAGACTAAGTCTCCTCTTACAGTACCGGAAAATCCGCCTTTTTGGTTTAAAGCAGATCAGACATGCCATTATCATCAAGGAGGATCGGGGCATAACATAGAGAGTTGCCTCAATTTCAAATCCGACGTGCAAAAGCTTGTTAGGAGCAGGCTCTTATCTTTCAAAGATACGAATCCTAATTTTCTCACGAACCCGCTGCCTCAACACGAGAAAGCTGCAGTCAATCTGATTGAGAAAAAGACTAACAACCTCTATCAAATTCACGATGTACTCTTATTGAGGACCAATCTGGTCAAGATGCATTATAGACAAAGTGGATATGGCAATGTGCCACCTCATAACTATCACCAGTGTGATATCTGCTCTAAAGACAACCAGGGATGTTCTGTGGTGCAAGCAGCTCTGCAGGAGAAGATGGATCTCGGATGGATCCAAGAGCACCGAGTTCGTGGAGTTAACATGGTCTACACGAATTCTAACATCATTCAGAACCACGACATCCGTGCAATGAATGTCAACTTGGTGGCGATGCACTCAAGGCAAAGCTAGTATCATAATCTGCCGCGGCACGATTACAGTTCCTGTCTGACTTGCTCGGTAAATAAACAGGGATGCTCTTTCATACAAGAGGCCCTCCAGCGTCAGATGGATCTTGGATGGATCCAAGACTACCATGATAGGAATCCCTATCAGATCAACATGGTTCAGATCTTCGATATTCGCGTGATGAATACCAACCTGGTGGAGTTACATGCTGAGCAGGTCCGACTCAGATTCCTGATCTCACATGACTATCAAAGCTGTAAAGCGGGTTGCGAAAACGATTGAGGTTGTACCCTTGTCCAGGAGGCACTTCAGCACTTGTTAAATCACTGGTGGATGCCAATCTATATGGATGAAGATACTCAGCAGATTAGTATCAATAATAGAAACCCCACTCGGCGTCAAAGTCAGGATGTCCGATCAGTGGAAGCTAACCTAGTAAGGTTACATTGTATTCAAAGTGGGCGTGGCCAGGTGCCCCCACACAACTATGACAGTTGTAGCGTCTGTTCGAAAAGTAACCAAGGGTGCTACCTTGTGAGAGCAGCTCTTCAGGGTCAAGTGGATCGCGGAGAAATTCGTCCATATTCGAGTTCTGGACCCATCAATTGGTCGCTGAACTACCTTGCCGAGCAAGTTGAGGATGTTGTCACGATCTCTGGTCGTCACCGGACCAGGGATGTTTTTGCCATCATCCCTCTACTTGACGAATCCAAAGTTCCCAACCGGGAACAGATCAAGATTGCTTATTATGGTCAGAAAAACCAGAAGGTTCCCATAGTCATCTATCTACCGGGACCATTACCGTATGAATCAGCTAAGGCTATCCCTTACAAATACAGTGCAACAACAATTGAGAATGGAAAGGAAATTCCATTACCCCCCGTCGTGAATATTGCAGACATCAGTCGTGTAACACGGAGCGATCGAATCTTCAACAGAGGAGTTGGAGAGTCCAACAAAGAAAAGGAATTTCAGACAGAAATTCCTGATCCACCAGTCGGTCAATCCAATAATCCCGACCTTTCGAAAAATGATGATGAGATGTTGAAGCTCATCCAAAGGAGTGAATACAACATTGTTGATCAACTGTTACAGACTCCTTTAAAGATCTCAGTATTATCACTGTTACTCAGTTCAGAAGCCCACAGGGAGGCTCTACAGAAAGTCTTAGAGCAAGCCTTTGTGGAACAAGATGTAACAATCAGACAGTTTGATAGTATTGTCTCTAACATCACTTCCGGCAACAATTTGGGATTTAGTGATGAGGAATTACCTGAAGAGGGTCGCCGTCATAACATGGCGCTCAATATCACAGTTAACTACCAGGACGATGCTTTAGCCAGCGTACTGGTAGACACAGGGTCAGCCCTGAATGTTATGCCGAAGTCTACTTTGATGCAATTATCATTCAAGGGCCCTCCGATGAGAATCATCGAGGTCGTCGTCAAAGCATTCGACGGATCCAGGAAAATAGTTATCGGCGAAGTTGATCTTCCCATAACTATTGGTCCTCATACTTTCCAAGTCACTTTCCAGATCATGGACATTGGGGCAACGTACAGTTGTTTATTAGGAAGACCTTGGATACATCAGGCTGGAGTGGTCACTTCGACCCTCCGCCAAAAGCTAAAGTTCGTTCAGAACGATCAACTTGTCATAGTCTGTGGGGAACAGGCCTTGGTCGTGAGTAACTTGTCATCATCTGCTGGTATAGAACCCGAGGAGGTTATTGGAACTCAGTTCCAAGCACTATCGGTGAGCAAGGACAATCAATCCAAAGGAGGAACATCGATTTCCTCATACAAGGATGCTATCAAAGCGGTCGAGAGTACCGATACAAAAGGATGGGGACAGCTTGTCATTCCCACTGACAATAAAACAAAGAAGGGTCTTGGTTTTTCTGCAACCTGTACCCAGACAGCTGCCAGCAATGGAAGTCTTCATCCCATTCAGAACTTTTTCCACAATGGAGGTTTTCTTCACCCAGTCCCTCAAGCAGTCCATGCTATCAACGAGGAAGATTCCTCCGACACAGAGGAAGAGTGGAAGTCATATCTTAACAAGGACGGTTATACGTCTCAGGACGAAACGCAAACTCCCTTTTGCTTTCCTACAGAGAGTCCGAGATTTATACCCAGATCAGACGTCGAGAGGATCTATGGAGATTGTGATCCGGAAGGATGCCGTGCTCCACCAAATTCATTAGAGGAGGACACTCTAATGAAAGACAATTTTGACTACAACTACTATGGCCCAATGTATGGTTTGCCAATGTGGCAACCTTATCTAGGAGACTTGGGGCAAGAGAGTCAGCCGAGTAATGAAAATCAGCTGACCATCATTGAACAGAATACCTGTGTCCCCACCATGTCATGGGATCAACACTCAGGTCATTCAGAAACTACTCAACATAACAATGAATTTGCAACGTTTGCAGGACTAGAATTCATCAACTATGCTTTTCACGAGGTCAACGTCATCGAGAGAGATGACTCCTCCAGTTCCAAAGAAGTGTGGGACACTTTGGGACAACCAAGTGGAAAATGCGACTATATGATCAAGCACACCGCTCACAAAAGCTCTCGTATCAGGCTCGAAGATATCTAGCCAACTGGATGGGGAGATACAAATGAGAGCACAACTACTCTGCATAATACAACTGAGGAATCCTCCTACGACAACTCTGTCTGGGAGACAAATTCCAATGATCCTGCTCCACCAGAAATCAGCGTCATTTCTGAAGACAAATCAAGGAAGGTGCCAGACTTTGTGATTCACCGAGGAGTTCGCCGCCAGTGGGTTGCTGTCGATGTTCCGAAGGTCGTTCACCAGTCAAAGTAATTGCCATCTTTAACCTTTCACCCTGCCCAGGTGAAACGGATGTTTTTATAGGGCTCGCTTTCTATAAAATTTCCCTCTTCGCTTTGCCCGAAGCGACAGAGTTTTGTTTTATAGGGCTGTAGTTTCAAGTTTCGACTTGTTCATTAATAAAATAACGTCGTTCTGTAATTTCCGCATTAATTGCTGTTTTCTCTTTTTTCTTTTTCAGAAAATGGTAATCCTAAAAAACATTCAATAATAAAAACAAGCAGTAAAATAAAAACACTGCACACACTTGCATTTTCTCTATCTCTTCTAAACACGAATCATCACGTCATGCAGATTGGTTGTTTTACACCCCGTTGAAACATACGATCCGATGCCTTCTCCCGACTTTGAGTTCCTGGTATTTGGGGCTGAAGAAGAAAATGACAACGAAATTCCAGAAGAGATCTCTCGACTACTCAGACAAGAGGAAAGGTCCATTGAACCTCACAAAGAGCCGTTGGAAATGGTAAAATTGGGTTCAGAAAAAGAGAGAAAAGAAATCAGGATTGGGGCACTGCTCAGTCCAACTGCCAGAGAGGGTTTGATAAAGCTTCTCAAAGAATTTCCCGATGTGTTTGCTTGGTCCTATCAGGACATGCCAGGGTTGGATACCAGCATCGTGGAACATCATCTACCGTTGAGATCGGAATGTCCGCCAGTAAAGCAAAGGTTGAGACGCACTCACCCGAACATGGCCATCAAAATCAAAGAGGAGGTACAGAAACAGATCGACGCGGGTTTCCTCGCTACATCTGAATATCCTCAATGGTTAGCCAACATCGTACCCGTTCCCAAAAAGGACGGAAAGGTCAGAATTTGTGTCGACTACAGGGATCTGAACAAGGCTAGTCCAAAGGATGACTTCCCTTTGCCACACATTGACATGTTGGTTGACAGTACAGCAAAGTTCAAAGTTTTCTCCTTCATGGATGGATTCTCGGGCTATAACCAGATAAAAATGGCGCCGAAAGACATGGATAAAACTTCGTTCATTACCCCATGGGGTACCTTTTGTTACAAGGTAATGTCGTTCGGTTTGAAGAATGTCGGGCAACCTATCAAAGGGCCATGACTACTCTGTTTCATGACATGATACACAAAGAAATCGAGGTATATGTCGATGATATGATTGCAAAATCAAAAACAGAGAATGAGCACGTTGAACATCTGTCAAAATTGTTCAAACGTTTAAGAAAATTCAAGCTCCGCTTGAATCCCAACAAGTGCACCTTCGGTGTCCGTTCAGGGAAACTACTAGGGTTCATCGTCAGCCAGAAAGGAATTGAGGTTGATCCTGACAAGGTCAAGGCCGTTCAAGAAATGCCTTCTCCGAAAACTGAAAAACAAGTCAGAGGATTCTTGGGACGTTTGAATTATATCTCCGGATTCATATTCCTTATGACCGCCACGTGTGCGCCGATTTTCAAATTACTCAAAAAGAACCAGGATTGCGTTTGGTCAGAAGACTGCCAAACCGCATTCGACAGTATCAAGGAATATCTGTTGAAACCTCCGATTCTATCACCTCCAGTGGAAGGAAGACCACTGATCATTTACCTCACAGTCCTTGAGGACTCAATGGGATGTGTACTTGGCCAACAAGACGAAACCAAAAGGAAAGAGTCTGCCATTTACTATTTAAGCAAGAAGTTCACCGACTGCAAAACTCGGTACACGATGCTTGAGAAAACTTGTTGCGCTTTGGCTTGGGCAGCCAAACGTCTTCGCCAATACATGATTCGTCATACTACTTGGTTGGTTTCCGAGATGGATCCAATCAAGTACGTATTTGAAAAACCTGCTCTCACGGGAAGGATTGCCCGTTGGCAGATGCTATTATCAGAATATGACATAGAGTACCATGCTCAGAAAGCCGTTAAAGGAAGTATTTTAGCCGATCATTTGGCTCATCAACCGATTGACGATCAAGAATCAATCGGGTTTGAATTCCCAGACAAAGATGTCATGTATCTAAAAATGAAAGACTGCGATGAACCGTTACCCAGTGAAGGGCCAGAACCAGGTTCCCAATGGGGACTTATCTTTGACGAAGCAGTTAATCATTATGGAAACGGAATTGGGGCAATCATTGTTACCCCTCAGGGTACCCACATTCCTTTCACTTCCAGACTTATGTTCAAATGTACGAACAACGAGGCTGAATACGAAGCTTGTATTATGGGTCTCGAAGAAGCGATTGATTTAAGGATCAAAAACTTGGATGTATACGGCGATTCAGCCTTGGTTATCAATCAGATAACAGGAGATTGGAACACATACCAATCAGGATTGATTCCTTACAAAGACTATGCAAGAAGGTTGTTGCCTTTCTTCAATAGAGTTGAGTTTCATCACATCCCTCGTGAGGAGAATCACATGGCTGATGCCTTAGCCACTCTCTTCCATGATTAGCGTGGGTCAATGGAATGACTTACCTAAGATTGACATAATGTGCCTTGAACGGCCCGCCTACATCTTCGCGATCGAAGCAGTCATAGACGACAAACCTTGGTATCATGATATCAAATGCTTCCTTCAGAAACAAGAGTACCCACCTGGGGCACTCAGAAAAGACAGGAAAACCCTCAGAAGGCTGGCTGGCAGTTTCTTCCTGAGCAGTGACACTCTTTATAAGAGAAATTTTGATATGGTCTTGCTCCGATGTGTCGACAGACCAGAAGCAGACATGCTTATGAAATAAATTCATGAAGGATCCTTTGGCACCCATGCAAACAGACACACCATGGCGAGAAAGATTCTCAGGGCCGGGTACTACTGGTTGACCATGGAATCCGACTGCTACAAGTACATGAAGAGGTGTCACAAGTGTCAGATATACTCTGACAAAATTCATGTACCGCCAACGCATCTCAAAGTTCTCTCTTCCTCTTGGCCTTTTTCCATATGGGGAATCGACATAATTGGCTTGATTGAACCTAAGGCTTCAAACGGACATCGGTTCATCCTGGTAGCCATTGATTACTTCACCAAGTGGGTCGAAGCAGCGTCATACGCTAATGTAACCCGACAAGTGGTGGTCCGATTTATCAAAAACAATATCATCTGCCGTTATGGTGTTCCAAGCCAGATCATTACAGATAATGGATCTAACTTGAACAATAAGATGATGAAGGAGTTATGCACAGAGTTCAAGATCGAACACCATAACTCATCTCCCTACCGACCCAAGATGAACGGAGCGGTAGAAGCGGCTAACAAGAACGTCAAGAGGATTGTTCAGAAGATGGTTATAACCTACAAAGATTGGCACGAGATGCTACCCTTTGCTCTTCACGGTTATCGCACATCTATTCGCACTTCAACAGGGGCTACCCCTTTCTCCCTAGTGTATGGCATGGAAGCAGTGCTCCCCATAGAAGTAGAGATCCCATCAATCAGGATATTGATGGAAGCCAAGCTCACCGAAGCTGAGTGGTGTCAAAATTGACACGACAAATTGAATCTGATCGAAGAGAAGCAAATCACGGCACTATGCCACGATCAGTTATATCAGCAAAGAATGAAGAGGGCGTTCGACAAAAAGGTCCGACCACGTGTCTTCAGAAAAGGAGACTTCGTGCTCAAGAAGATACAATCATTTCTCACTGATACTCGGGGCAAATGGACCCCAAATTATGATGGCCCCTATGTGGTCACGAAAGCTTTCTCAGGCGGCGCCTTGAGACTTGCAACCATGGACGGAGAGGAATTTGCCTACCCCACGAATGTTGATGTAGTCAAGAAATACTTCGCCTAAACTAAAAAAAAACGTCTCGATGGATTGAAAACCCGAAAGGGCGGTCCAGGCAAAAGTTAGAGACTTGGAAAAAATCATCCTGGTGGATTGGAAACATCACAGTACAATCTAGGCAAAAATTAGGGATAATGGCAGGTAACTATGTTCAACAGAGGCAAGTCCATCAGCGGCAACAGTTACATCGTCCATCAGGAAAACTCCCATCAAGGTCATCTTCGACGGAAGCTCGGGATGCCCAGAATTCAAAGTTGGTAGAAGGATAGTGATCGTTATGTTTCAACATAGCCTTTTTCCCTGTAAATTACCATTTTTTGAATTTTGTAAATACTCTTTGGAATCACGCGCTTGGCTGATCTCCATCTTATCAATAAAATTTGAGCCCGTGTGCTTTTGTTTGTAATTCTTACTTGTTTTAGCTTTACAGAACGACGTTGTTTTAACATAATTAACGATTATTGAAATGAAACAAAATGAATTTACTTGTTAAAACTTTTTCTGCTTTTAAATTAAAGACGGCAATTGCTTTTGACTGTTGAATATCGAAAGAACGTCGATTGCGTCTCCAAAGGCGTTCGAGCCTCAAAGTGCAGAATCAAAGTACTCCTTCTAGGCCAGTGTGCCTGAATGAAGGATCAACTGTGTCAGAGACCTTGTTTCGTGTGGCACGCCTCGGCCAAGTTCTCATCTCCTAAGCCCGATCAACATAGCTCCCAGCAGGGACTACCTCTCCTAAGCAAGGTAGAATTGCTACTTTTTGGACCAACGGTACTTCTTCGCCCCGCGATGGCCGAGTATCCAGTCGTGTTCATTTGTTAGTTTGTATGTCGCGTCTGTTTTGTCAGCATAAACATACATACATCATGCATTTTTTATTTACATTCATATTACATCGCTATCACTTTAGTTGGTCTTATCCTGCCGTGATAACCGTCCTCTCAATTGAGTTTGTCAGTTCTTGCTTTGTCAGGAAGTGTTGTGTCTGAACAATCTCGCCACCAGTGTATCTCTAAATCAGAGTCGGCGCTCGACCACTTTGATAACTTGAACCTCTGAAAGTCCAAAGCAACTTTTGACAAATGTCACTCTTCACCATTGAAGATGATATCCTTGCTTTCCCGGATTAAGGAAAATCCCCAGAGAAAGCCTCTTAATCAAAGATTCGGCAGTACGTCAGTATTTCTCCCAAAATCCGCTGATGAAAAGGTCATCGGCACCTCAAAATTGGATCCCATCATATGGCATTTCTCTGGGAAGATCCCAAGAAAAGTATGATGCAAGACCCCAAGCAGAAGCAGTCTCTCAAGAGACTCACTTTCCCCAATAGAATCGACAAATGGCGTCTCCAACAGAGAAGTTTGTGCAACTCTACAACTCAGACGACTGGGTTCCCCAGCAAGTCTGACATCAAAACCTTTTCCGTCAAATGGCATCTCCCCAGGAAAATTTGGCGAGAAGTTTGAGGGAAAACCGCTACTAATAGTGTCCCTTGTCAATAAAGTTTATTGACAAAAGAAACTAAGACCAGTTCCTTGGTAGGAAACCAGGAACGAGGGGAAGTTTAAATCAGAAACTAAGACCAGTTCCTTGGTAGGAAACCAGGATCGAGGGGAAGTTTAAAAAAGAAACTTAGACCAGTTCCTTGGTAGGAAACCAGGAACGAGGGGAAGTTTAAATCAGAAACTAAGACCAGTTCCTTGGTAGGAAACCAGGATCGAGGGGAAGTTTAAAAAAGAAACTTAGACCAGTTCCTTGGTAGGAAACCAGGATCGAGGGGAAGTTTACAAAAGAAACTAAGACCAGTTCCTTGGTGGGAAACCAGGATCGAGGGGAAGTTCACAAATCAGAAACCAAGACCAGTTCCTTGGTAGGAAACCAGGATCGAGGGGAAGTTTACCTTTTCTAAGCATCATTGCTTAGCAAAAGAAGATGAATGCGCAAGCTGCCATTCATAGCCATCAAAATTTCGGGTATTCCGATATTTAATCCTCTTGCACCCCGAATGCCCGAATACCTTCGCCATTCGAACCTTCGTGTCCAAGAAGATTAAATAGGGGCATCTGTAATACCCCAAACTTTGACCACTAAAGTATCCCATCATTGTGAAAATCATCATCACAATATGGATGAATCATCATGCCTCATCAAATGCCTCAAGGGTTGTTGAGCATTCACTACAATCAGAATTAGGGCTTCAAGCCCTCTCAGAGCCTTAGACAAAAGATCAATCAAGGAATGACTTGATCTTCAACTTGTCTAAACCTCTCAAACATCCACAATGGATCAAAAGGACTCCCACTTCAAGGATTAAGCACAAAGCTTCTCCCTTCTAGGTGGATCAAGCCTTCAGATCGACTGTGTCATCAAATTAGGGTTTTGGTCGACCAGGGCCTCCAGTTGGAAATTTTCCTCTGGGCATGAGCCAATGATCCAAAACATAACCTAATATACTCCATGGAACCTCATGGACCCAATCATCAAGTCAATTTTGCCTCAGGGGATGCATTCACTAAAAATCAGGAATTAGGGTTTCTTGACCTAATTCACCCCTAAGTTGACTTTTGGGACAAAACATGAGCCAAGACCTCAAGACATGATTTGAGGGTCTCTAATGAACCATATTGATCCATTTGGAACAATGGATTAATCCAAGAAGCTTGAGCAACAAGTCTCAACTTCATCTGCACCACAATTAGGGTTTCGCGAGAAAAGTCAACTGTAACTTTGACTTTTAACCTGGACATGCTCCCAAACCCTAAGACATGATTCAATATACCCTATGACACCCATGGAACATGTCCATCAAGTTTGATTTAGGTCAAGGACATGATTTCTTGAAGAATTGCACAGTTTGGAATTCATCTGATAAAAAGTCAACTGTGCATAAAAGTCAACTTTGGCTTTTTGAGATTTTTCACCAAAATGGATTTTTAACCCTAAAATGATGTTAATGTATGATTTGAATCATCATTCATAAAGAAAAATCAAAGAAAGTGGGATAACTTGTAAAAGGGGTAACCATAAAACTTAGAAATTTTCTAAGTTATGGAAAAAGTACCACTAATGCACCAACTTTGGAGGGCCATAACTCCTAAACCACAAGGCCAATTTTTTTCATCCAAAGGTGGATTTGTAGCCCTCATTACCCTCTACAAAAACTTCAACTAGACCTAAGTCCAATTCATTAAGGATTTTGAGTTATGGAGTGATCAAAATCAAGAAATCACACTTTGTTCCAACACTTAGTGAAATTTTCACTAAGTCAAATTTTGCTTCACTTTTTGCCAAATGTAGAGGGATTTTTCACTTGGAATCAAAAGAGATCAAAACCAAACTTGTTCAAACAGTTGTTGTATCATGTAAGGGCTTTCCAAAATGGCCAAGAACATTGCCAAATTCAACTTACACCATGAGATATGACATTGTCAAGTTGCCTTGCTGAAATCTGTCAAAGGCAAGGCAGATTTTGCATTTTGGCTCGATTTACCAAAATCAGCCAAATTCAAATGCTCCTATCCACTTGGACACATCTGAGGATTGAATTTAAAAGGGACAATCACTGAGCCAAGCCTCCAAAGTCCATGGAACAAGAAATAGCATGTTGAACCTAAAATGGCCAAAATAGGGACAAGACTCCAAATTTGGATTGAAGCATTTAATGGAACCCTCAAGGTGGCATGGACTGAGCCATTCTCATCTGAAATCAGTCAAGACTTATCCAAGACCAAGGGGACCAAAGCTCTGTGCCCTAACCTCTAGTCAATGGCTAGAGGAGACTTGCATTTCCATTGGCCAACATTGAACAAACACCTGCTGCAGTTACCATTCACTATTGCAGCCAAAATAAACTTGCTCTACTATAAATAGAGCTCACTTGTGTTCAGTTTAAGTACACCAAAGCCATCAAACAGATGCTTTCCTCAAAATCTCTTCTTTCACCTCAAATTTGCCTTCCAAAGCAAGTAATTCTGAGTTTTTGAGCTACAGAGCAATTCCACTCAAACTAATCACACACACACACCTCATATATATCATATGTAAGCTGTGCAAACCATCAAAAGTGACCTGTAATCACAACATCACAAAGTCACCTCTCAAAACCTCAAAATGGCACTTTTGTGCATTTTTCAAGCCATGTCTTGATTCAGTCACTTTCCAAACTAGATAAAACCTCAAACACACTCCAAATATCATCCTTGAACTGTCCCAAATGGTTTCATACATCTGGAACACCATTTGAGGGAGTTGCTATTTTGGTCACTTTTGACCCCTTTTGCAAGAAAGGGACTGTTTGTGTTTTTGCAGGTACCAGCTGATTCCAATCATCCTCAAAGCATCTAAGAGATCATTTGAGGTTGTCCAAAGCATAAAACCATATCTGGAGCAAGGGAGTTGCAAATTGCTGAGAAAACTCCAAAATCTCAAGGAAGGGTAAGTCACTCAACTTGCAGTCACCAAAGCATGTGTGCATTTGAAGTCCATTGATTGTGCGTCTCTTATACATGTCATATGTGTTGTGTTTCTGCCAATTGATCATGTAATTCATGCATGTAATGAGTTGTAGCATAGAACATGCATTTATAGGTCATTTTCAAAACCACTATCGGGTTTTGAGGAGGGAGTGTGATCTGAAAAAACCACCACGACCATTGGATTCCTTGTGAAATTCTGGCCCAGATACATATAAATTTTGTCTCAAACCATTAAGAATTGAGAAAGTTATGACCTTCACGTTTTTGAGCCAAAACTTGCCTTGGGCAAGCCAAAACCATGTCATACCTTGTATATTTGTTGGTTCAGTTCAAACAATGGATGTATCACCACCCCAGTGGTAGGGCGCGCGCCTTGTATGCTTGAGGTCGCGGTTTCAAACCCCACCCATACAATTTTGTGATTTTTCACATTTTTGCTATTTTTCCAATTATTTTCATGTTTTGTTAATTATTTGGAAAATTAATAACTCACTCAATTTTAATTATTTTTTATTGGTTCTTTTTGCAAAAAATCACAAAAATAATGAAATATTTGTTTCCACAAAAAAATTAGATTTATATTATATATTTAATATAGTTAGTATTTTTGTGAATAAATGCCTTTTATTTGTTTTTAAACCCTTTTAAAAATAAATATCCATGTTGAAAAATCAAAACCAAGTAGGTTTTAATTCATCTTGTGATTGAAACCTCATTTTTCAAACCTAAAAAACCAAAATCACAAGTTGTTTATTCAAACTTATTTGGAATTTTGTATCATTTTAATTAATTTTTCTTTGAATAATTATTTTAAAATGATGAAATTAGGGTTTTGTTGATTTTCCCCTTTAACAAACTTTGTCAAACACTCATGGGCCTCTAATAGAGTGTAAGACGCAATCCTTTTTTTGACCAAACCATTTTTGGGCCTCATTTATTGTATAAGTCCCGATACCGTCAAAAAACAAACGGCGCGATTGTCGCCTTTTCAAAAACCATCTGGGCCTACCCTCGAGTAGTAAGACCCATTTCTTTTTCTTTAAACCTTTTGGGCCTCTAATAGAGTGTAAGACCTAACCCTTTGTAAATACAACCTATTTTGGGCCTCACTTATTGTATAAGTCCCGTTGTATTTCAAAAAGTTCGACGCGGTCATCATCCGTTGAAAAACAAACCTTGGGCCTCTCCTTGAGCTATAAGACCCATTCAAAACTTTTGGGCCTCTATTAGAGTGTAAGACCCAATCCCCTTTTAACCAAAACCTTTTGGGCCTCACTTATTGTATAAGCCCCTCTGCGTTTAAAGAAAACCTCGGCGCGATCGCCATTTTAAACGAAAAGTCAACTGGGCCTACCCTCGTGTTATAAGCCCCACTCTTTTTCTTTGAAACTTTTTGGGCCGCTTGAGAGAGTGTAAGACCCATCCCTTTGTACAGAAAACCTTTTTGGGCCACAATCACTTGTATAAGGCCCTCTGTACAAATTCAACAGTGCAATCACTGGTAAAACTTCTGGGCTTCTCCTTGAGCTGTAAGCCCCAAATCTTCTTTTTCAAAGCACTTTCTCCTTTGATTTTGAATATACTGTTGTTTTCAATTTTTCTTTGTTGAACAACTAACCAAACAGCATGGAAGCTCTACAACTGAGTAAGTGTTATACGCTTTCATTTACTACTTTCATATATAACTGTATTATGGGGTTGTTTCACTGTAAGTCTCCTTTCACAAACTCATATATATATATAACTGTATTGTGGGGCTGCTCACTGTAAGTCTCCTTTCATAAACTCATATCAACTGTGTAATAATAGTATAGATATTAGAGTTTCCCCGGCAACTACGTCTAGAACTAGGTGACGCCGTTTCATTTAGTCGTAGAAATAGACAGCTAGATCCCCAATAGGATCACCAGATACAGTCTTCTCTTAGGCTGTCCTCATTAGGAATTGTCAAGAAACTCTACTCCCAAAGATGAATGTATTCTCCGTGAATGGCATCTTTGAGTTTCTTCCAAATTCTCGGAATTTCCTGACTTTGATCTATTCTCGGTGAATAGCATTGCCTTGAATAGCTCGGGGTTTAGGGACCCACGGGCTTCTTAAAAGCAACGGCCTCCTCTTGGGCATCGTACAAGGACCCACAGGCTTCCTAAAAGCAACCCCGCCTCCTCTTGGACTTAGTACAAGGACCCTTCGGCTTCTTAGAAGTATTCACAGCCTCCTCTTAGGCTTCGTATAATGATCTATTCCTCCGGGAATGATTGCCTCCTCTTGGGCTTCGTACAAGGACCCGTCGGCTTCTTAAAAGCTTCCAGCCTCCTCTTGGGCTTCGTACACATTGCCCCGACGACCTCCTAGAGGTATAAGAACAGAACTTAGTCATCATAATAGAACATTCCTTTCAAGAGTCTACTACTGTTTCTCAAAGCATAGTACAAAAGATAAAACTCTAGACGTGGACAGTCTATTTTTCTTGAGTTTTAAAGATATTCTCAAGAGGCCCCTTTCGTTAAATAGGAAGGAAACCCGTAGACTCGGACAGTCTCAATACCCTTTAGATTTCCCGCTTCCTCAAAGAACAGGAAATAGCCCGGGTCCTCGAACCAAATCCTCGAGTACAGTGTTGCTCATATAAGAACTGGTTTTCTCTTTTAAAATCAGTATACTGGATCTGTCACTCAATTGAAACAGTTACACTAGCCTCCTCTTGGGCTTGGTACAATGATTCTCCCCAGCGGAGCAAACCCAATTTTTAGCCTCTCTCTCGGGCTTTGTACGAGACACATAAGAGACTCCCTCGTTGAGTCAATCACACCATTTTCAGCCTCCATCTCGGGCTTCGTACGAGATATAAAAGACTCCCTCGTTGAGTCAAACAACTTTTTGGCCTCTCTCTCGGGCTTTGTACGAGACACATAAAAGACTCCCTCGTTGAGTCAATCACCCCTTTTCGCCTCCATCTCGGGCTTTATACGAGATGCAAAAAGGTTCATATTGAGCCAGACAAATTTTAGCCTCCATCTCGGGCTTTGTACGAGATACAAAAATACTCTCTTGTTGAGTATAAAAGACTCTCCAGCTGAGTCAAACCTTTTTAGCCTCTCTCTCGGGCTTTGTACGAGACACATATTAGCCTCCTCTTAGGCTTTGTATAAGAAAACCACATGTTGATCCAATCAACCTTTTAGCATCAAAGATGTGCCTCGTTCACAGTATACAAACATCAACAACTCTTTCCCCTTCATCTAATCGCTGTAAGCGGCAAGCCTCTGGATCATCTATATCCATGCCACTGTCCTTCTTTTAGCATGAGAAATTCCTAAGGAAACATAGCATTGCTCAACACTGAGTTAAAGTCTTCTCCTTCAGGTTAAAAAAACTCCTTCTTCGGAAATTATGGCATTGCTAGGATCCGTGTATCCCGGTTAAAGTAATTCTCCTTTACCCCTCTTTAGAGATGACAGATTCTCTCTAAAGTTGAGACCTTTTAGCTTCACATCTTGGGCTTTGAACAAGATAAAAACAACCTTTCGCTTCACGTCTTGGGCTTTGAACAAGACACCAAAATACCCATTTCCTCCCATAGAATAGGAGGAACTACGAACGTTCTGATTTCCCTGTTTCGGTAAACGGGAATACGTAGGCATAAGATCGAAAGAAAAGATCTTAACGAGCACACTAAACAAAAACCCAAAATCCCATACTCTCACGTATCAATAAAAAAGCATCAGTCCTAACATCATAATCCTTGTTCCCCGTCAGAAACCTGTCTGTCAAAATAACACAAGAAAGAAAGAGAACCGTATTGGTGAAAATACAAATAACCAGTACAATAGCCCCCCCCCCCACATTGATAGCATCCGTAACCTAACAGACCGCTGTTTAAACTCAGTATGCAAGCAGGGTTAATTGGAGACATCTATTTCCCTTCATTAGTCAGCTTACAATAGGATAAAAAATGAATCAACCTGTAGTAAACTCAACCGCAGAGAGCGACCGCACTTAAGAACCGCGTCCAAAATCGCTTGCTACACAACTACATCTCATTCCAATTCCTCGTGGATTTTAAGTTATGAAGTGATCAAAATGGCTGAAAACATGAAATACCACTTTTTCCAACACTTAGTGAAATTTTCACTAAGTCAGAATTTGCCTTACTTTTTCCAAAATGTAGGGGCATTTTTCACTTGGATCTAAACTGAATCAAGACCATCCTTGAACATCAAAGTTAAAGTATGTCATGAGGGCTTTCCAACAAGTACCAGATCATCTCCAAATTCCATTTGAGCAAAGAGATACAACCCTTGGAACATGGCATCCTGAACTGGTTTTTCAAGGCAGAATTTGTGCATTTGGCTCGATTTGTCCAAATCTAATAATTCCAAGCCTTGTCATCATTTTGGATACATTAGAGGATCAAATCCAAGGGGGATGATCTGATCTCCAAGCCTCCAAAGTCCAAGAATCTACAAGTAGCATGCCAAACCTAAAAGGCTTCAAAGATGCCAAATATCCAATTTTGTTTCCAAGCATTCAATGCATACACCAAGGTGGCATGAATTGTGCCCATTCCAACTGAATTCAATCCAAGTTTATCTCTTAACCAAAGCTATAAAGCCTGTGCTCTAATCTCAAGTCAATGGCTAGAGGAGACTTGAGATTCCTTTTGCATAACATTGGCCAAAGGCCTGCTGCAGCCTCCATTCACTATTGATGCCAAAACAAACTTGACACACTATAAATAGACATCAATTGTGATCAGTTTGAGTACACCAAAGCACCCAAACTGGTGTTTTCCTCAAAATCCCTCTCTTTAGGCCAAAATGCCTTCTTTTGCAAGGTATCTCTGAGTTTTTGAGTTAGAGAGCATTTCCATCACAGCTCATGATCCAAACACATCCAATATGTCATATCTAAGCTGTCCAAACTCTCTTATGTGACCTGTAACACCAAAATCACAAAGTCCCCTCTCAAAACCTCAAAATTGGACTTTTTTGCATTTTTCAAGCCATGTCTTGATTCAGTCACTTTCAAAACCAGATAAGACCTCAAACACACTTCAAATATCATCCTTGAACTGTCCCAAATGGTTCCCCACATCTGGAAGACCATTTGAGAGAGTTGCTATTTTGGTCACTTTTGCCCCTTTTGCAAGAAAGAGCTCAAACTTGTTCCTGAGGATTCCAGCTGGTTCCAACCATTCTAAAAGCTTCTAAGGGATTAATTGAGAGTGTCTACAACATCAAATTACTTCTGGCACATGAAACTTGGCAGATAGCACAAAAAGCTCCTAAAGAGGTAAGCATCACAACTTGAACTCTTAGAAATATGCATTGCCTTGAAGTCCACTGATCATAAACATCTCTTACATGTTGTATATGTTGTGTTTGAACCAATTCATCATGTAATTCATGCATGTACCATGAGGTAGCACAGAAAATGCAATTATAGGCCTATTTCAAAACCACTATCAGGTTTTAAAATGGGGACCTCATCTGAAAAAACCAACACCACCATTGGATTCCTTGTGAAATTCTAGGCAGGATATACCTAAATTTTGTCCTAATCCATGGAGAAATGAGGAAGTTACAACCTTCACGTTTTTGGCCAAAACCTTGCCTTGCCTTGCCTTGGCCAGGCCAAAAACAAGGCATGCCTTAAGTATTCATGGGGTGGTTTTGATACACGGATGTATCACCACCCCAGTGGTAGAAGGCACACGCTGCACCCTAGAGGTCTGGGGTTCGAATCCCCCTCGCCCCAGATCCTCTTTTTTTACCACTTTTTCCATTTTTAATATTTATTATATTATTTTAAATGATTTGGAAAATTAACTTCTCTTTCAAATTTAATGATTTTTTATTGGTTCTTTTTGCAAAAAATCACAAAACTGTTAAAATATTTTATTCCACAAAAAAATCAAATTTATATTATTTATTTAATATAGTTGATATTTTTGTAAATAAATTCTTTTTATTTGTTTTTAAACCTTTTAAAAATGAATATTCACCTTGAAAAACAAAATCAAGTGAGTCCTAAATCCTCTTGTGATTAAAACCTCATTTTTTAAAACCTTAACCAAAAATCACAGGTAGTTTATTTAGACTTCTTTAGTATTTTTGTCATTTTATTCATTTTTATTAAAAAAGATTACTTTTAAAAATGATGAAATTAGGGTTTCTCTGATTTTCACCCTCACAAATCTTTTTCAAACACTCATGGGCCTCTAATAGAGTATAAGACCCAATCCCTTTTTAACCAAAACTATTTTGGGCCTTACACATTGTATAAGTCCCTCTGTACATTTTCAAAACAACGGCGCGATTGTCGCCTTTTTAACAAAATCAATTGGGCTTCTCCTTGAGCTATAAGTCCCATCTTTATTCATTTTCAAACTTTTTGGGCCTCTCCTTGAGTTGTAAGATCCATCCCTTTGTACAGAAAACCTCTTTGGGCCTCAGTCGTTGTATAAGTCCCGAAGCGATCTTTAAAACAACGGTGCAATCACTGTTAAAACCTTGGGCCTCTCTTTGAGTATAAGCCCCAACAATCTCTTCAAAACAATTTCCCTTTTGATTTAGATTCAAATGTACAGTTGTTATCAAAACTTTCCTTAATTTCTTTGAACAACTAACAATACAGCATGGAAGCTTGCTCACCTGTAAGTTTTAATAGCTTTCGTTTACTCGCTTTCATATATATATATATATATATAACTGTATTGTGGGAAGCTGCTCCGCTGTAAGTCTGCTTTCATTCTTTTAAATACATGTCAAATATATAATTATACTGTGGGAAGCTGCGCATGGTTAGTCTTCTTTCATACCCTTTATATACTAGTATAGTTATTTAGAGTTTTCCCCGACAACTAGGTCTAGAACTAGGTAAAGCCAGTTTGGTCACTCATTAATACAGTCAAAACTAGATCCCCATAGGACTTCCAGATACAGTCTTGCCTTCTCTTGGGATTAAACAATACGGAACAAAGAGAAAGGCAGTATTGTCGGTGAACCTTTTCTTAGACTGTCACTATTTGAAATTGTAAAAGAAATTCTACTCCCTAGAGTTGATTTATTCTCGGTGAATAGCATCTCTTGAATTTCTTCAAACCACAAAACTTTCATTAAATGATCTATTCTTGGTGAATAGCATTTCTTGAACTTTTTTTGGTTTGGGACCCATAGGCTTCCTAAAAGCATCCCCCCCTCCTCTTGGCCTTTGTACAAGGATCCTTCGGCTTCTTAGAAGTTCTCATGCCTTCTCTTGGGCTTCATACAAGGACCCTCAAGACCTCTTAAAGGTATAGGACATAACTTAGTCATCCTTCGTTGGAGCTGTCTTTCTGAAAAGAGTTAAAACCCTCAGACCAATTTTAGGGTTGATACTCATCCCTTAAAAGAGTCAGCCTTCTCTTGGGCGTTGTACAAAGATAAACTTTTCCAATAGACCTGGACAGTCTAATTACCTCTTGAGTCTCAAAGACATTCTCAAGCACCCTACAAATATAGAAGAAACCCCAGATTCTGGATTAATCTCTAGCAGAGTTAAAACTTGTGGGTTCTAAATCCCCGTCTCCATCCTAAAATTCCCCAACCAGGGTCAACTTATCATCAGTATAACACTATCTCAAATTAGAACCTCAAGGTCTCTGATCTGTCAACTCTGTTGTATCCTCAGCAAGAGTTCATTTCCCCATTTGGACATGCCTCTGGACCTCAAGAATCCCCAGCATAAGATAGCCTTCTCTTAGGCTTTGTATAATGATCCTTTCCTCAGCATAGTCAGCCTCCTCTTGGGCTTTGTACAATGATTATCCCCAGTGGAGCTAGCCGTTTCAGACTCTCTTATTGATTCAATCAACTTTCAGACTCTCTTGTTGAGTCAATCACCTTTTCAGACTCTCTTGGTGAGTCAATCAACTTTCAGACTCTCTCGATGAGTCAATCACTTTTCAGCACTCTCTTGTTGAGTCAACCCCTTTTAGCCTCAATTTTGGGCTTTATACAAGACAGATAAAACCATTCTATTGTTAAGATAATATTTTCCAGCCTACTCTTAGGCTTGGTATAAAGATTTCCCCTAGTAGGAGTTAGCCTCAATCTCGGGCTTTGTACGAGATAGATAAAAAACACTCTCTTGTTGAGTCAATCTTCTCTAGCCTCCTCTTAGGCTTTGTATAATGATTTCCCCTAGAAAAAGTTAGCCTACTCTTAGGCTTTCTCCACCTTGTTCAGCCACAATCCTGGGCTTTGTACAGGACAGATAAAAGTACTCTCTTGTTGAGTCAAACCCTTTTAGCCTCAATCTCGGGCTTTGTACGAGAGATAAATCGTCATAACCTTCTCTCAAGCTTGGGACAAATATCTTCCCTAGCGGGGTCTATTCCTCCTAGCTTCCTTTTAGGCTTTGAGAAATAATTTCCCAAACAGAGTCAAACTCATTTCAGCCTCAATCTTGGGCTTTGTACAAGACACCTAAAATATCCTCAGCCGAGTCAGTAAAGTCTCACTTTTAGCCTCAATCTTGGGCTTTGTACAAGACAGATAAAGATTTCTCTCTCCCACAGAGTCAGTCTCCTTTTCAGCCTCAATCTTGGGCTTTATACAAGACAGATAAGTACTTCCCCATCGGAGTTAGCCTCCTCTTAGGCTTTGTATAATGATATCCCCCCAAAGAGTCACTCTCTTTCAGCCTCAATCTTGGGCTTTGTACAAGACACATATATAAACACTCTCTTGATGAGTCATTCATTCCCAGCCTCCTCTTAGGCTTTGTATAAGGACTCCCCCAGTGGAGTCAATCAACCTCTTAGCTTCAACCTTGGGCTTTGATCAAGGCACACAAAAATCAACATCCCCTAAGAGGAAATCAAAAGTCCCTCTGTAGGAAGTCATTTCTCTGTTTATCCTATGTCAAAACAGAAACTCCCTTTCTTTCATCTAATTGCTGTAAGCGGCAAGCCTCTGGATTATTTACATCCACGCCATTGTCCCTCTTTTAGCATGAGAAATTCCTAAGGAAAGATGGTATTGCTCTACACTAAGTTAAAGTCTTCTCTTTCAGGTCAACCCCCCCCCCCCCTATAAAGGAAATTATGGCATTGTTGGATATGCATATCCCAGTTAAAGTAATCCTCCTTTATAAACAGTCACCCAACAGTTGTGATAAACAGACGAGATGTCTCCCCTCTAGAGATGACAAATTCTCTCTCAGTCAAACCTTTTAGCTTCAATCTTGGGCTTTGAACAAGACACAAATATTCAACCCTTTAGCTTCAATCTTGGGCTTTGAGCAAGACACCAAAACATCTTTTCCTCCCTTAGAATAGGAGGAACTACGATTGCTCTAATTTCCCTGTTTCGTTTAAACGGGAATACGTAGGCTTAAGATTGCGAAATCTTAGCGAGCATACCAATCAAAAACTCTAGGTCCAGTACCTTCATATCAATCAAAACTTAGGTCCAGTACTTTACCAAAAACATCAACAAAAACTCATACTCTCTCTCATATTTTCCAAGAAACTTTCCCAACCCATTAACGGATAAACACCATAAAGTACAAAGCGAAACCAAATGCTAACATCCTGTGGATTACCACATATAGGATGGGTAATTGACAACTCCCCATTGCATAACCTGACCCCGAACTCCCCGAATCTCTTTAAGCGTTTCTTCAGTTAAACATTTGCGTTCACGGTTAGTTTTAGATACCTTCCCTTTCCCTTCCAGCTTCATGGGATAAATAAGAAATCAGAAAGTAGCACCCCCTTTCTCCTTGAGGAGGAAAACCCAAATTTCGCGGTAAGGTGGTCGCGTCACCGACAAAAATCACGCGCTACAGGAAAATGGCAACTCTGCTGGGGAGTCATATCATAAGATTCTATTTTAGTCATCATCATCCCCATTTTCCACAGGAAAATGGCGTCTCTGCTGGGGAGTCATATCATAAGAATCTGTTTTAGTCATCATCGTCCCCATTTTCCACAGGAAAATGGCGACTCTGCTGGGGAGTCATTGTTCTGTTTAAGGATATAAACTAGAATTCTTAAGAGGTCTAGGATGTTAGTTTTAGGAATGAATATATATATATATATATATATATATATATATATATATATATATATATATCGCTTTTCCTACTTGATATCCGTGTTTATTTTTCTGCTAATGGGACTGCGGGTGATGCCGCATCTGGAAAGTTTGAGTGCCACCTAAGATAAGTGATGGCACGAGACGGGTAATCTTACAGGGAGTGACTCCCAAATAAGAGATCCCGGTAGACCATCGAATCAGTGGAGATACCATTTAAGGATTCAATGCCTATACGACTTCGGTTGTTGAAAGCAGATTGTTCGATTGTGGTATCTGAGAAACTGAGGATTTTAGTAGGCTGAGACCATGTTACTATTTTGTAGTGCGGAAGCTATCAGAAATAGTTGTCACGCGATACTACCCTCATTTGAGATTACCTTAAGATACATCAGCTCGCTCGGGTGAACCAGCCTGCTCTTGTTTTCCCAAGGGGGGTCAATGATTTTGCGGACAGGTACAAAAAAATCACCAGAATACAACCTTTGGGGATGGGTAGAGCCTTGACTTCATGACACCGACCCTTTGACCCCATGTTTTTTCTATGTTTTTGTGTGCTGCATTCATGCATTCATTTCATTAAAAAACATTAAACAAAGGAAAATTTTCTCTTCTAGTCTCTCTTTTTCAAATTAAACTAAGACAATGATTGAAAATGTCAGAGAAAAAGATTGCGTTATGGATTTCGGTAGAAGGAAGACTCACAAGTACACCTTCAAGGTTCCAAAATTAGAGGATTTAAGAGGGTTGGCAAGGATGATCACCAACCCTGATGCTTTCAGAGCTAAGTACGGAGGACTACTGTCTCTGTTAAGGGTCCATGTAATTGAAGGAATCATGTCCATGCTAATCCAGTTCTATGATCCGGTCTATCACTATTTCACATTCCCGGATTTTCAACTAGAACCAACACTAGAGGAGTACTCTCACCTAACTAATTTACCTATCACTGACCAAGCTCCCTTTTCTGGACTGGAAGAAATTCCAAAGGATCAAACCATTGCAAGAGCAATCTATTTGGATGAGTCAGAAGTCAGGACTCACATGACCGTTAAGGGTCGAATCCAAGGTTTGCCAGCCCAGTTTTTGATAAAGAAAGCCCTGTACTTTGCTAGTATAGGGAACGTGACTGCTTTCGAGGGCATCTTTGCTTTGCTCACCTACGGGTTATTTTTGTTTCCCAACATCGATAACTTCGTTGATATCAATGCAATTAAGATTTTTCTGATTGGAAACCCTATACCTACCTTGCTCGCAGATGCTTACCATTCTGTACACTTAAGAGATTTGTATGGTGGAGGAATGATCACATGTTGTGTCCCCTGCTGTACAAATAGTTCATTTCCCATTTGCCTAAGTCTGCTGCTTTTTGGGATCATAAGATTACTTTGCGTTGGTCACAGAGAATCATGTCTCTTACCAACTCTAACATAGACTGGTACAATCGGATCTATGACGGGATAAGGATCATTGACCGTTGTGGAAACTTCCCTAATGTACCCCTCATAGGAATTAAAGGAGGAATCAACTATCATCCGGTGTTAGTTCGTCGTCAATTCAGATACCCGATGAGACATATCCCACGTAATGTTCATCTGGAAGGTCTTTTCTTCAGGGAAGGAGAAAATGACATGGCACTAAAGACAGAAATAGTGCATTCCTGGAAACATGTTCACAGGAAAGGAAGAGAGTCTCTAGGAAAACCAAAATGTATCTCTGTGGAACCTTATCTCCACTGGGTACAAGCTAGAGCTCTCAAATTGAGGATGCCATACCCTCATCACGAAGTTCTTCCGTTAAAGGAATATGTCCTTTATTTTATGTCTGATACGGAAAAACTCCAGGTCACGCTCAGCAAAGTTCAACAGGAAAGGAAATCTTGGAAGAACAAGTACCGCATTCTCAACGTGGAGTGTGCCAAAATACAGCAACTGTTAAAATAAAAAGATGCTCTGATCGAGATTTTAGAGCAACATGCTGTAGAAAATCAAGAAGACCAAAGGAATTTGCTCGCTCCTTTCACTTGGCAAAGGAATGACAACCCGACAACGGCTCAAGAGCCCCGGTCAAAGAAAAAGAAAATACCAGAATCAGCACCTGAGCCCTCCTCAGAGAGGACTCGGGATCCATAAGCTTAGACTTTTCCTTTTAGCACTTTGTAAATTACTGTATTTCCATTTCCGCAATCTTTGAATTCAATAAAACGGGGTTTCCCCACTGTACGATATTTGCAATCCAATTGTTGAAGTTTCTTTTGAAAATAACAAAAAAAATTAATTAATATATTATCATTCATCATTCTCACATAACGCATTCTACCTACGAATCTCACATCTGTGTCTCGATTCTAGCATCAAACTGTCTCATTCGTAGAATACTCGGGCCAATCGACAAAAGAAAATGGATGATCTCGAGGAAGAGAACAGGGAGTTGAGAGAAGAAATCGACACTCTGAAAGAAGATCTGAGAAAGCTTCACAATGACATGCAATCTCTGGCAACAGCTCAGAGGTAACAACAACGGACTGTGATCTCAGAGATCACATCTACGTCCATAGTGGAGACGTATGGTCCTAGGTATAACATGCCTAAAGATCTTCCCTGGGGCATGCCACTCAACTATATCCCGGAAGGATATATTCCGCCGATCAAAGAAGATCCAGAAACTGCAATAGGAACCGTTGGGCCTGAAGGTTACAAACTTCGGGAAAGCGAAGATGCAAGGGGCATGACAGCAACTCCTGAAGGTTACAAACTTCGGGATAGGGAAGCACCAAGAGTCACTGCCGTAATGACTATACCACCACCCGTGGTACACACTGTCCCGGAAGGACAGATTCCACAGATACCTTATGTTGGAAATGAAAGTATGTACGACAGAATGAATGAGTTCCAGGAGCAATTCCTAGAGATGCAGAAGGAACTGCATGCCATTCGTGGTCAGGATCTATTCGGTAAGGACGCCGCAGACCTTTGTTTGGTCCCCAATGTGAAAATTCCGCACAAATTCAAGGTGCCCAAATTTGAGAAATACAAGGGTAACTCTTGCCCTCAGAGTCATTTGGTGATGTACGCTCGAAATATGTCAACTCAGACTGAGAATTAACAGCTATTGATCCTCTATTTTCAAGACAGTTTAACCGGTGCCGCACTCAAATGGTACATGGGTTTAAACCGCACTAAGATCGTCACTTTCAGAGATCTTGGCGTAGCTTTCGTTCAACAATATAATTATAACCTGGACATGGCACCGGACAGAGATCAACTTCGAGCCATGTCGCAGAAGGACAAGGAGACCTTTAAGGAATATGCTCAGAGATGGCGTGAAATTGCCGCCCAGATTTGTCCCCCTCTTGAGGAAAAAGAGATGACAAAAATCTTTTTGAAAACCTTAAGTTCATTTTACTACGACCGAATAGTCGCCAGTGCGCCCAGCGACTTTATTGAAATGGTGAATATGGGAGTACGTCTTGAAGAAGCAGTCCGAGAAGGACGTCTGGTCAAAGGTATAGAATCATCAAGCCGTACCAAAAGATACAGTAGTGCTTTCCCTAAGAAAAAAGAGCAAGATATTGGTAATATCTCTCTCGGAAAGCAAAGGGGACGGTACCAGCCAGTAGAAGCTGTAACACCTGCTATTAACCCTGCGTCTGTTCCAATGTATTAACCTCAGGTTGCTCAGAGCCAACCGAATCAACAACAATATCATCAAAGGACACAACAGCCTCTTCAGCAGGCTCGTCCTCAGCACAATAACAACCGTACAATGCGACCACCAGGGTTTGACCCTATACCAATGTTGTACACAGAACTATTTCCACTCTTACTGGTCAAGGGGCACGTCCAAACTAGGTCTCCTCTTACAATACCAGAAAATCTGCCTTTTTGGTTCAAAGCGGATCAAACTTGCCCTTACCATCAAGGAGGACCAGGGCATAACATAGAAAACTGCATCAGTTTCAAATTTGATGTGCAAAAACTTGTCAGGAACGGGGTCATATCCTTCAAGGATACAAATCCAAATATTCATACGAACCCGTTGCCTCAACACGAGAAAGCTGTAGTAAATTTGATAGAAGAAGAGTTTAATCATAGATATCAAATTCACGATGTACTCTCATTGGAAACTAACCTGGTCAAGATGCATTGCAAACAGAGCGGATATGGGCATGTGCCATTTCATAATTATCACCAGTGTAATATCTGCTCTAAAAACAATCAAGGATGTTCTGTGGTGCAATCAGCTCTACAGGAACAGATGGATCTCGGATGGATCCAAGATCACCGAATCCGTGAAGTCAACATGACTTATACAAATTCCAACATCATTCAAAACCACGATATCCGTGCGATGAATGTCAACTTGGTGGTGATGCACTCAAGGAAAAGCCAGCATCATAATCTGCCGCAACATAATTACAATTCCTGTCTGATTAGGTCGGTAAATAATCAGGGATGCTCTTTTATACAAGAGGCCCTCCAGTGTCAGATGGATCTCGGGTGGATCCAGGATTACCATGATAGAAATCCTTATCAGGTCAACATGATTCAAATCTTCGATATTCGCTTGATGAATACCAGCTTGGTAGAATTACACGCTAAGCAAGTCCAGCTCGGTTTTCTGACTTCGCATGATTATCAGAACTGTGAAGTATGTCGTGAGAGTGACCAAGGATGTGATCTCGTTCAGAGAGTGCTGCAACACTTGTTGAACCACTGGTGGCTTCCGATCTATCTAGATGAAGACACACAACAAGTCAGTATGATTAACGGGAACCCTACTAGGCATCAAAGTCAGGATGTTCGATCAATGGAAACAGATCTAGTGAGGCTGCACTGCGTACAAAGCGGACGTGGCCGGTTGCCACCACACAACTATGAGCGCTGTAGAGTGTGCTCAGAGAATAATCAAGGATGCTACCTTGTGCGATCAGCCCTTCAAAGTCAGTTGGACCACAAAGAGATTCAACCGTGTTCAAGCTTCGGGCCAATGTCAGACTATCTTCCCAATCGAGACAAAAAGGTTATCTTGATCCCTAAATGAGAAGTGGCCAAAGATGTATGCGCCGTAATCCCTTTACTCCATGAATCAAGAGATCCTCTCGATAGTGGAAGGATTCTCAACCTCGAACCAATTGAGGCCAGCTATGATGGTTGGAAAAATCAAAAGGCCCCTGTAGTTATCTATTTGTCGGGACCAGTACCGTACAAATCTAATAAGGTGATCCCTTACAAATACGGTGCAACAACAATTGAGAATGGAAAGGAAACTTCATTACCCTCCGTCATGAATATTGCAGACATCAGTCGAGTGACACGGAGCGGTCGGATCTTCAACAGAGGAGTTGGAGAACCCAGCAAAGAAAAGGAACCGCAGACAGAAATTCCTAATCAACCAGTCATTCAATCCAGTGATCCCGACCTTTCAAAGAACAACGATGAGATACTGAAGCTCATCCAAAAGAGTGAGTACAACATTGTAGATCAGCTGTTGCAAACTCCTTCAAAAATCTCTGTGTTATCTCTTTTACTCAGTTACGAAGCTCACAGGGAAGCTCTACAGAAAGTCTTAGAGCAGGCCTTTGTGGAACAAGATGTAACAATAAGACAATTTGATAGCATCATCTCCAACGTCACTTCCTACAACAACTTAGGATTCAGTGATGAGGAACTGCCGGAAGAAAGCTAAAGTCACAACATGGCGCTTAACATTACAGTCAACTGCCAGGACGATGCTTTAGCTAGTGTACTGGTAGACACCAGATCAGCTCTGAATGTTATGCCAAAGTCAAATCTAATGCGACTATCATTTAATGGATCTCCGATGAGAGGCAGTGAGGTCATCGTCAAAGCATTTGACAGATCCTGAAAAACAGTTATCCGCGAAATCGATCTTCCCATAACTATCGGTCCTCACACTTTCCAAGTCACTTTCTAGGTCATGGACGTCCGGGCAGCATACAGCTGCTTATTAGGAAGACCTTGGATACACGAGGCTGGGCAGTCACTTCGACACTTCACCAGAAGCTGAAGTTCGTCAAGAATGACCAACTAGTCACAGTCTGTGGAGAACAAGCCTTGATCATGAGCAATTTATTGTCGTCCACTTGTGTAGAACCAGAAGAGGTTATTGGAACCCAGTTCCAAGCACTCACAGTGAGTAGTGATAACCAATCAGAAAAAGGGACATCGATTTCCTCGTACAAAGATGCCCTCGAAGTGATCAAAAGTAACAATGCAAAAGGATGGGGACAGCTTATCATTCCTACTGATAACAAAACAAAGAAAGGTCTTCGTTTTTCCTCAACCTGTACCCAGACTGCTACTAACGATGAAAGTTTTCATCCCATTCAGGACTTCTTCCACAGTGGAGGTTTCCTTCACCCAGTGTCTCAAGAAGTACATACCATCAACGAGGGAGACTCCTCCGATACAAATGAAGAGTGGAAGTCCTACCTTAACGAGGACAGTTATATGTCTCAGGAAGAAGTGCCTACGCCATTTTGCTATCCCGCACAGTGTCTGAGATTTATACCGAGGTCAAACGTCAAAATGATATATGGGGATTGTGATCCAGAAGGATTTCGTGCTCCACCAAACTCATTAGAGGAAGACACTCTGATGAAAGACAACTTTGACCACGACTATTACGGCCCAATGGATGGCTTGCCTATCTGGCAGCCGTACCCAAGAGACTTGGGACAAGGAAATCATCTCGACGACGCTTATCAACTGAGCATCATTAAAAAGAACACCTGCATCCCCACCATGTCATGGGATCAACACTCAGGGCATTCAGAAAATACCCAGCACGACGATGAATTTGCAAAGATTGCAGGGCTAGAGTTCATTAACTATGCTTTCCCTGAGGTCAACGTCATCGAAATGGATGATTCCTCCAGTTCCACGGAAGTATGGGACACCTTAGGACAACCAAGTGGCAAGTACAACTATTTGGTCAAGTACACCACTCCTGAAAGCTCTCGTATCAGGCTCGAAGACATCCAGCCAACTGGATGGGAAGATCCACCTGAGAGTGAAAACACTGTGCAAGATACAACAGAAGAGTTCTCCTATGACAACTCTGCCTGGGAGACAGATTCCAACGATCCTGCTCCACCACAAATCAGCGCTATTTCTGAAGACAAGCCAAGAAAGAAGGTACCAGACTTTGTGATTCACCGAGGAGTTCGCCGCCAATGGGTTGCTGTCAACGTTCCAAAGGTTGTTCATAAGTCTAAGTAATTGTCGTCTTTATCTTAACCTTTCACCTTGCCCAGGTGAAACGGATGTTTTGATAGGGCTCACTTTCTGTAAATGTCTCTCTTCACTTTGCCCAAAGCGACAGAGTTTTGTTTTATAGGGCTGTAGTTTCAAGAATCGACAAGATCATAAATAAAATAACGTCGTTCTATAATTTCCGCATTTATTGTTGTTTTCTCTTTTCGCTTTTTCAGAAAATGGTAATCCTAAAAACAACTCAAATAATAAAAACAAGCATTTTCAGAAAATACACTGCACACACTCTTGCATTTCTCTCTATCTCTTCTAAAAAACAATCACCAAATCATGCATATTGCTTATTTTAAACCCTGTTGAAACATATGATCCAATGCCTTCTCCCACTTTTGAATTCCCGGTATTCGAGGCTGAAGAAGAAAATGACGAAGAAATTCCAGAAGAGATCTCCCGATTACTCAGACAAGAGGAAATGTCCATTGAACCTCACAAAGAACCGTTGGAAACGGTAAACTTGGGTTCAGAAGAAGAGAGAAAAAAAGTCAAGATTTGGGCACTGCTCAGTCCAACTGTCAAACAAGATCTGATAAAGCTTCTCAAAGAATTTCCCGATGTGTTCGCTTGGTCCTATCAGAATATGCCAGGGTTAGATACCCGCATTGTGGAACATCATCTACCATTACGATCAGAATGTCCGCCGGTAAAACAGAGGTTGAGAAGAACTCACCCAGACATGGCCATCAAAATCAAAGAGGAAGTACAGAAACAGATTGACGCGGGTTTCCTCGCCACATCAGAATATCCTCAATGGTTAGCTAACATCGTACCAGTTCCGAAAAAGGACGGAAAGGTCAGAATGTGTGTGGATTACAGAGATCTAAACAAGGCCAGACCAAAGGACGGCTTTCCTTTACCACACATTGACATGCTGGTTGACAGTACAACGACGTTCAAAGTTTTCTCCTTCATGGATGGATTCTCGGGCTATAATCAGATAAAAATGGCGCCGAAAGACATGGAGAAAACTTTGTTCATCACCCCATGGGGCACTTTTTGTTACAAGGTAATGTCGTTTGGCTTGAAGAACGTTGGGGCAACCTATCAAAGGGCCATGACTAATCTCTTTCATGACATGATACACAAAGAGATAGAAGTGTATGTCGATGATATGATTGGCAAATCCAAAACAGAAGAGGAGCATATGACCCACCTGTCAAAGCTATTCGAGCGGTTGAGGAGATACAAACTCCGCTTAAATCCCAACAAGTGCACATTCGGTGTCCGTTTAGGGAAACTCTTAGGGTTCATCGTCATCCAGAAATGGATTGAGGTTGATCCTGACAAGGTCAAGGCCATTCAAGAAATGCCTTCTCCGAAAACTGAAAAACAAGTCAGGGGATTCCTGGGGCATTTGAATTACATTTCCAGATTTATATTCCTCATGACCGTGACGTGTGCGCCGATTTTTAAATTACTGAAAAAGAATCCGGACTGCGTTTGGACAGAAGACTGCCAAACCGCCTTCGATAGTATTAAGGAATACCTGTTGAACCCACCAATTCTATCACCTCCAGTGGAAGGAAGACCACTAATCATCTATCTAACAGTCTTGGAAGACTCGATGGGTTGTGTACTTTGCCAACAAGATGAAACAAAAAGAAAAGAGTTTACCCTCTACTATTTGAGCAAGAAGTTTACCGACTGTGAAACTCGGTATACTATGCTTGAGAAAAATTACTGTGCTCTGGCTTGGGCAGCCAGACGTCTTCGCCAGTATATGATTCGTCACACTACTTGGTTAATCTCTGAAATGGATCCAATCAAGTATGTCTTTGAAAATCTTGCTCTCACTGGAAGGATTACCCGTTGGCAGATGTTGTTATCAGAATACGACATATAGTACCATGCTCAGAAAGTCGTCAAAGGAAGCATTTTAGCCGATCATTTGGCTCATCAACCAATTGACAATCAGGAATCAGTCAGATTTGACTTCCCAGACGAAGATGTCATGTATTTAAAAATGAAAGATTGTGATGAACCGCTACCCAGTGAAGGGCCAGAACCAGGTTCCCAATGGGAACTAATTTTTGACGGAGCTGTCAATCATTATGGAAACGGAATTGGGGCAATCATCATAACATCTCAGGGTACCTACACTCCTTTCACTTCCAGATTAACATTCAAGTGCACAAACAACGAGGCCGAATACAAAGCTTGTATCATGGGTCTCAAAGAAGTAATTGACCTAAGGATCAAGAACTTGGATGTATACGGAGACTCAGCCCTGGTTATCAATCAGATCAAAGGAGATTGGAACACATACCAATCAGGATTGATTCCTTACAAATACTACGGGAGAAGGTTGTTACCATTCTTCAACAGAGTCAAGTTTCATCACATCCCTCGTGAAGAGAATCACATGGCTGATGCATTGGCCACTCTCTCTTCCATGATAAGTGTAGGTCAATGGAATGACATACCTAAGATTGACATAATGCGCCTAGAACGGCCCGCTTACATCTTCGCAATCGAAGCAGTCATAGACGACAAACCCTGGTATCATGATATCAAATGCTTCCTTCAGAAACAAGAGTACCCACCTGGGGCATCAAGCAAAGACAGAAAGACCCTCTGAAGAATGGCAGGCAGCTTCTTTCTGAGCAGTGATACACTTTAGAAGATAAACTTTGACATGGTCCTGCTCCGATGCGCAGACAGACCAGAAGCAAACATGCTAATGAAAGAAATTCACTAAGGAACCTTTGGCACTCATGCCAACGGACACACAATGGCCAGAAAAATTCTGAGAGCAGGATACTATTGGTTGACCATGGAATCCAATTGCTACAAGTACATGAGAAGATGTCACAAGTGTCAGATATACTCAGACAAAATCCATGTACCGCCAACACATCTCAAAGTTCTCTCTTCCCCATGGTCTTTTTCCATATGGGGAATCGACATGATTGGCATGATCGAACCCAAAGCTTCAAACGGACATCGGTTCATCCTGGTAGCCATTGATTACTTCACCAAGTGGGTCGAAGCAGCGTTGTACGCCCACGTAACCCGACAAGTGGTGGTATGATTTATCAAAAACAATATCATCTGCTGTTATGGTGTTTCAAGCCAGATCATTACTGATAATGGATCTAACTTGAACAATAGCATGATGAAAGAGTTGTGCGCAGAGTTCAAGATCGAACACCATAACTTATCTCCCTACCGACCCAAGATGAATGGAGCGGTAGAAGCGGCTAACAAGAACATCAAGAAGATCGTTCAGAAGATGGTTGTAACCTACAAAGACTGGCACGAGATACTACCCTTTGCTCTTCACGGTTATTGCACATCTATCTGCACTTCAACAGGGGCAACCCCTTTCTCTCTAGTATATAGCATGGAGGCGGTACTCCTCATCGAAGTAAAGATCCCATCGATCCGGGTATTGATGGAAGCTAAGCTAACAGAAGCTGAATGGTGTCAAAGCAGACACGACGAATTAAACCTGATCGAGGAAAAGCGAATAACGGCTCTATGTCACGATCATTTGTATCAGCAAAGAATGAAGAAAGCGTTTGAAAAAAAGGACCGACCTCGTGTCTTCAGGAAACGAGACCTCGTGCTCAAGAAGATACAACCATTTCTCACTGATTCCCGAGGAAAATGGACTCCGAATTATGACGGCCCCTATTGTGAGGGATATTCTTCTAGCTACCTTGTTTTAATGATGTCAACAAACATATTAGATTATAATTTGAGCGGTATCACTTCACGTGTCGGGCATATAGCGTCTAACCATTATCGTTCATATGTCTAGATGCATAGTATCTTGTCCTCTCCAAAAATAAATGTCCACTATCGTTTTAGTTGTGTCTAGTATGTGTTTCTGATCTTGGTCTGGTGAAAATGCTTAGAAAATTGAATTTCCTGAAAAAAATGCACTTCATGCGCTGACCCTCCAGTTTATGCGCTAACCTCCAGATTCATGCGCTAACCTCCAAAACTTGCGGGAAAGCGTACAAATCAGTGGACACTAAAATCTTCTTTTATGCGTCGACGCATGAAGGCTGGAGGTCGACTCATGACTCCAAAATTCTGCATTTTTTTCACTTAATTTTTTTTCTGTTATTTTTCTGTTATTATTTTTGTTGGTCATTTTTTTCATATAAATAGTTTTGGTCATCCTTTTTATTTAAAACAAGAAACGTGAAAGATATATGTCATTTCTCTCTTCATCTTCATCTTCTTCATTGTGTAAATAAACAATCACACATAATCATCTTTGTTTGTGTCGCCCATTGATCGAAGTGATAACGTTCAGAATTTAGGAAGTGTAATCTTCATCTTTTGGGTTGAGAGTTTGGCAGGTGTTTCTTGAATAAAACCAGTTGGTTTTGTCCTCCAAGAATCGGATAGATTTTGGGGGTTTTTGCACAAACTGTGCTTTCTACAGGTATTCGGCTTGGCGAAGGTAACCGGAAATTGGCGCAATTGTTCGGTTTAGTAGCTGTAATCAGAGGATCGTAGAAAGGAAGTTTGGGTTTGAATTCTTGGTAGATTGCAATTGACCGAGTGAAGGTAACTGAAGAACGGTGGTTTCTTTTGGTTTAGTAGTGTGGGACGGTAATTGGATCAACCATATTCGGAGCACTTGATTCATCTTGAATCAAGGGAAGAGAAAATTCTGCATCAACGATCGAAGACGTTCGAGGGTTTGGATGTTCATTGTTTTCTCTTGTAATAAACAATTTGCAACAACTATATATATATATATATATATATATATATATATATATATATATATATATATATATATATATATCAATTCCATTTGTGGAGTTGGGGGCAGACGTACCCAAAGCGAGGACGATTGGGGAACTGCCTAATCAAATCGCGTTTGTTCTCTCTTTCCTTAACTCTTTTACAATTCAGTTCGTTCGAATTTGTGAAGTCGCAAGTCATCAAAATTTCTGTAGTAGAGTAATTGTACGCTGATAAATTGTTTTTGTTAACTGATACAACTCCTTGAATTGTGTTTTGGAGCAGTTGTACATTACCCTGCATAGAAATTCTGCACATAGTGTGTTTTCGCACACTAGGTGTTTGATAATTTGTTTCAAAGCAAAATTCAAACTTGTTGCCTTTAAATTGCTTATCACTTTACCTCATTGGATTGGAATATACATCAACCAAGTGATATTTTGTTGATTGCGTATCTTAAGTGTAATATTCAAAACTGAATTTTTCTCTTCCGTACTCATCCGTGATATATTCATGCATATCCGATCCTTTTGGTAGAAGGTTCATTGTAGACATTCTATCCAGTGGTAGCTTCCGTTTAAGCAATTTTTAAAAACAAATTTTGTAAACCATTTGCGTGTAAAACTCAAGGGATCTATTCAACCCCCCTTCTAGATCCATAGCCATCGTCTAACAAGTGGTATCACAAACTCCGGTTAATTCTGGTGCTTCGGTAAAACTTCTTGGATCATGGCAAACGATCCTAAAGGGGCTTATAATATAGCTCCAGTTTTTACAGGCGAAAATTACAGCTACTGGAAGGATTGTATGCGCGTTCATATTAATTCCAATGATCGAAAGGTTTGGAACGTTATTTTAGACGGTCCCATGCAAATTACTATGACTAACGCGGAAGGCGTTGTCATTCCTAAATCCGAAGCTCAATGGACTGAGGAGGATGAGAAAAAGTACAACTATGATTGGAAGGCTCGTAATATGATCATCTCCTCCTTGGGAGTTGACGAGTATTATCGAGTCTCCCATTGTGAAATGGACAAAGCCATGTGGGATGCTTTACAAGTAGCCCACGAAGGCACTAATTATGTTAAGTTGGCTCGTATTAATACACTAACGCAAGAGTTCGATTTGTTTTACATGAAGAAATGGGAAACCATTGCGGATATGCAAAAACGATTCACTCACATTATCAACAAACTGCATGTTCTTGGTAAACCAATTCCAAATGAGGTTTCTACTAACAAAATTCTGAGGTGTCTTAACAGGGAATGGCAACCGAAGGTCACCGCTATCAAGGAGGCCAATGATCTTGCTACACTAGACCTCACAACACTCTTTGGTAAACTCGATGAGCATGAGCAAGTGCTCATTAGCTTGGATAAACATGAAAAGAGTATCAAGAAAGAGAAGGCAAAAGATACGGAGAAGAAGTCGATAGCTTTTAAGGCTTCTTGTTCAAAGTCCACACATCAAGAGCTAAGTGATGATGAAACCAATAATGACAAAGATGAAGAATCCGGTGATGATATGGGCTTATTTGTGAAGAGATACAATAGATATGTTCGTAAGAACGATATTCAACACTCGGATAGAAATCTAGTCAAGTTTAGGAAGCAATCTAGAAGTGAAGGAAATAAAAATGGCAAGGTAAAAGGCACGTGCTACAACTGTGGAAAATCCGGGCACTACAAGCCGGATTGTCCATCTCTAAAGAAAGACAAAGATAAGGATAATGACGAGAGTCGCTCAAAAAAAAAGTCCAACAAGTCTCGACGAGCATACATCGAGAAAGATGATTCCTCAAGTGACGAAAGTGAATCCGTTAACTTTTGTCTTATGGCACGCCACAACAAAGTAAAAGAGGTAAAGCATTCTAAATATGATCATGTTAATACTATGTCTCATTTAGAGTTACGAAAGGCTTTTGACATGTTACACTATGAGGCTAAGGAAGCATTTCAACGCTTAGCCTCAAATAAAAGGATTTTCACATATTTGGAGAAGAAGGTTTCCGATTCCAAAAAGGAATTGGAAGCTCTCAAAAACTCTATAGTGGACACATCAAAAGCCAAGGTTGAAAAGGATCCTACCTCTTGGTTCAATTGGGGTTGTGACACTTGTCATATTTGGCAACGAGAGGTGAGAACCCTCAAGGCCAAATTGGTCAAGGCTTTTAAGCCAAAAGTTACGTTTGCTATTGATCGATCACATTTTCGTGAGAGCATGAATAATCCATATCAAAAGTATACCTATGTGATTCGAGATAGTGATAGCAAAAGTAAATTCCAAATGAATCGTAATTGTCTTTACTGTTGTAAGCCTGGTCATACTATTGCTAAATGCTGCTTCAGAAGGTTTCTTGTTCCGAAAGGCATCTACCAATGGTTGCCTAAGTGCGGTCATGGTTTCGCTCACCTTAAAGGACCCAATGAGAATTGGGTACCTACTCTCCCTTGATTGTTTTTGTAGGTACAAAGTCTTGAGACCACCAAAAGAAGATGGGTTATGGATAGTGGCTACTCGAGACGCATGACCGGAGACATATCTCTTTTTATCGACTTTGCGGCGAAGGAAAAGGGGTTTGTCACCTACGGAGATAACAACAAGGGACAGATTCTCGGCAAAGGTAGTGTAGGTAACCCCTCATCTACTACTATCTCTGATGTGCTGCTTGTGGAAGGCCTTAGACATAACCTTTTAAGCATTAGTCAACTATGTGACAAGAATTATAAAGTATCTTTTTCAAAGGATTGTTGCATAGTTGAAGATAGCGACAAAAAGAATGTGTTTAAGGGATTGAGGGTGAACAACGTCTACATGCTAGACTTAAATGAGGTATCGTTGAATGGAGACAAGTGTCTAGTGGCTATGAATGAAGATTCATGGTTGTGGCATAGACGGTTGGCTCACATCAATTTTGATTTGCTTAACAAAATTGTCTCTAAAGACCTAGTCATCGGTCTGCCCAAAATTAAATTCACAAAGGATTACCTTTGTGATGCGTGTCAAATGGAGAAGCAAACAAGGATCTCATTCAAATCTAAAAACATCGTTTCAACTATGAGATCCCTTGAGCTCCTCCATATGGACCTCTTTGGACCATCTAGGGTTAAAAGTCTAGGTGGTAACTATTATGGGCTTGTTATAGTCGATGATTTTTCTAGGTTTTGCTGGACAATTTTCTTAGCAAATAAGAGTGATACCGTTTCGGCCTTTGAACGATTTGCTAAGTTATCTCAGAACAAGTTAAACACAAACATTGGGTCAATTAGAAGTGACCATGGGGGTGAGTTTGAAAATCATTTATTTGAAGCATTTTGTGATTCAAACGGAATTGATCATAATTTTTCTGCACCACGTACCCCTGAACAAAATGGGGTAGTGGAACGTAAAAATAGAGTTTTGGAAGAACTTGGAAGGACTATAATCAATGATGGTGGATTACCAAAATACTTTTGGGCCGACGCCATAAGTACGGCTTGTTATGTTTTGAATAGGGTGCTCATCCAGCCTATTCTAAACAAGACACCGTATAAACTTTTAAAGGGGCGTAAGCCAAACATCTCTCACCTTCATGTATTTGGTTGCAAATGCTTTGTGTTAAACAATGGGAAAGAGACTCTTGGTAAATTTGATGCCAAGGCCGATGAGGGTATTTTTCTTGGATACTCTCAGTCAAGTAAAGCATATAGAATTTATAATAAGAGGTTACGCATAGTTGAAGAGTCAGTTCATGTCACTTTTGACGAGTCTTATCCGAGAAATGTCGGAGAAGGTAGTTCTTTTCATGGTGCAGGTGTACCTACTGAAGACATACTCAAGGACACTGATAAGGGAATTGATCAGCCTGAAGCAGTGTGCATTGAGGAGGAAAAGGGTCACCAGCCAGTGAAAAGTGAGGATGATCATTATGCTAATAAAGATGAACTTCCTCCAGCTTGGAAGTCTTCAAAAGACCATCTAATTGACAACATTCTCGGTGATATCTCTAAGGGAGTAACTACTCGCTCTAAACTTAGTAACTTTTTTTATTACTCTGCTTTTGTCTCCCAAGTTGAACCTAAAAACGCTAAGGAGGAGTTACTCGATGAGCATTGGTTTCTATCAATGCAAGATGAAATAAATCAATTCTGGAGAAATGAGGTTTGGGACCTTGCCCCCCCCCCCCCTCCGCGAGATCATCGAGTAATCGGCACCCGATGGGTGTTTAGGAATAAACTTGATGAAATGGAGTAATAACGCGTAACAAAGTTAGGCTTGTAGCGCAAGGCTATAACCAAGAGAAAGGAATCGACTATGAGGAAACTTATGCGTCGGTTGCCCGACTCGAGGCCATACGCCTTCTACTTGCCTATGCTTGCACAAAGAACTTTAAATTATTCCAAATGGATGTTAAAAGTGCGTTCCTTAATGGATACATAAATGAAGAGGTTTATGTAGCTCAACCTCTGGGTTTTGAATCCCACGAATATCCTGATCATGTCTATAAACTTAAACGAGCTCTGTACGGACTTAAACAATCCCCTAGGGCTTGGTATGAACGTCTAAGTAAATTTCTACTAGATCAAGGGTATTCAAGAGGAAAGGTTGACACAACCCTCTTTATTAAACGTCAAGGAAAACACTTAATTTTGGTACAAATTTATGTTGACGATATCATATTTGGGTCTACTAACATGACCTTGGTCAAGGAGTTTTCTAGTTTGATGCAGGGGGAGTTTGAAATGAGCATGATGGGGGAGCTCAACTATTTCCTCGGATTGGAAATCAAACAACTTGAAGAGGGCACATTCGTGAGTCAAATGAAATATTTTCTTGAGTTACTAAAACGTTTTGATATGCTGAACTGCAAAGCAATAGACACTCCTATGCCTACAAGTGTTAATCTTGATCGTGACGAAAAGGGTAAGGATGTTGAGGTAAAGAAGTATCGAGGTATGATAGGATCTCTTCTTTATCTTACCGCATCACGTCCCGATATAATGTTTAGTGTATGCATGTGTGCAAGGTATCAGGCACATCCCAAGGAATCCCACCTAAAGGCAGTTAAGCGTATACTTTGATACCTTTCTGGTACTCCAAAGTATGGGCTGTGGTATTCCAAAGGTAGTGTTTGTTACTTAGTTGGCTACTATGATTCCGACTTTGTCGGGTGCAAGTTGGATAGGAAAAGTAATAGTGGCACGTGTCACTTTTTCGCAAATTCCTTGGTGAGTTGGCACAGTAAGAAACAGGTTTTCGTTGCTTTGTCAACAGCCGAGGCGAAATACGTTGCCGCCGGTAGTTGTTGTGCTCAAGTCTTATGTCTTAAACACCAATTACTTGATTTCAACTTAAAACTTGAACGTATTCCAATTTTGTACGATAACACTGTAATACCCCAAATTTTGACCACTTAGATTTCCCATCATTGTGAAAATCATCATCACAATATGGATGAACCATCATGCTTCATCAGTCTCCCCAAAGATGGGTGAGCATCCAATACAATCAAAATTAGGGTTTCAAGCCCTCTCTGAGTGCTTAGACAAAGGGTCAATCAAGAAATGACATGATCTTCAACTTGTATAATCTCTTAAACATCCACAATGGATCAAAAAGGACTCCCACTTCAAGGATTAAGCACAAGGCTGCTCCCTTCTAGGTGGATCAAGTCTCAAGATCGACAGTGTCACCAAATTAGGGTTTTGGTCGACCAGGGTCTCCAGATGGAAATTTTCATCTGGGCACAAGGCAATGATCCAAAACATAACCTAATATACTTCATGGAACCTCATGAACCCATGCATCAAGTCAATTTTGCCTCAGGGGATGCATTCATCAAAAATCAGGAATTAGGGTTTCTTGACCTAATTCACCCCTAAGTTGACTTTTGGTACAAACCATGAGCCAAGACCTCAAGAGATGATTTGAGGGTCTCTAATACACCATATTGATCCATTTGGAACAATGGATTGATCCAAGAAGCTTGAGCAACAAGTCTCATTTTCATCTGCACCACAATTAGGGTTTTAAGGGAAAAGTCAACTGTAACTTTGACTTTTGACCAAGACATGTTCCCAAACCCTAATACATGATTGAATATACCCTATGACACCCATGGAACATGTCCATCAAGTTTGATTTAGGTCAAGGACATGATTTCCTGAAGAATTGCACAGTTTGGAATTCATCTGATAAAAAGTCAACTGTGCACAAAAGTCAACTTTGACTTTTTGAGATTTTTCACCAAAATGGATTTTTAACCCTAAAATGATGTTAATGTATGATTTGAATCATCATTCATCAAGAAAAATCAAGAAAAGTGAGATAACTTGTAAAAGGGGTAACCATAAAACTTAGAAATTTTTCTAAGTTAAAAATAAAGTGGCAAAGGTACCAACTTTGGAGGACCATAACTCCTAAACCACAAGGCCATTTTTTCTCATCCAAAGATGGATTTGTAGCCCTCATTATCACCTACAAAAACTTCAACTACAAGTCATTCCAATTAATTAAGGATTTTGAGTTATGGAGTGATCAAAGTGGCTAAAAAGTGAAAATGTCACTTTTTCCAACACTTAGTGAAATTTTCACTAAGTCAGAATTTGCCTTCACTTTTTGCCAAATGTAGGGGGATTTTTCACTTGGAATCAAAAGAGATCAAAACCAAACTTGTTCAAACAGTTGTTGTATCATGTAAGAGCTTTCCAAAATGGCCAAGAACATTGCCAAATTCAACCTACATCATGAGATACAACATTGTCAAGTTGCCTTGCTGAAATCTGTCAAAGCAAGGCAGAATTTGCATTTTGGCTCGATTTGCCAAAATCAGCCAATTTCAATAGTTCCTATCCACTTGGACACCTCAGAGGATTGAATCCAAAGGGTACAATCACTGAGCCAAGCCTCCAAGGTCCAAGGTACAAGGAATAGCATGTTGAACCTAGATTTGCCAAAATAGGGACAAGACTTCAAATTTGGAATGAGGCATTCAATGGAACCATCAAGGTGGCATGGACTGAGCCATTCTCATCTGAAATCAGTCAAGACTTATCCAAGACCAAGGGGACCAAAGCTCTGTGCCCTAACCTCTAGTCAATGGCTAGAGGAGACTTGGATTTTCATTTGCCAACATTGGCCAAACCTACTTACCAGCTGCCATGCACTATTCCTTGCAAAACAAACTTGCTCTACTATAAATAGAGCTCAATTGTGGTCAGTTTGAGTACACCAAAGCCATCTAACAGATGCTTTCCTCAAAATCTCTTTCTCTTGGCAAAAATGCCTTTCTTAGCAAGGTAGCTATCGGGTTTTGAGTTTGAGAGCAATTCTGCACAAACCAATCACTCACACACCTCACATACATCACATATGAGCTGATCAAACACTCACATAACTTCTGAAACATCAATTTCATGAAATCACCAGCTGGTTGCTCAAATTATCAAACAAGGTGCAGCTGAGGTACCACAAAATGATCCAGCCAATTTCAATCAAGTCCAACCATCCAAACGCAATCCATAGGGTGTAGGGAAGCTGTTCAGATCATCACCACTCATCTGTAACACCTCCAAATCAAAAATCACTCTGAACTTGCTGCCACGGCTTGGAGATAAGCACATACTAGGTAATCTCTCAATCTATGCATATTTCCTCGCACAATAATTTGGCCATATGTTCATAATCATGCATGGAATGTTTTCCCTCAATTAATTGCATTGTTTGAATCGTGTATCAAAAATCCTAGCCTTCATGCAGAAATTAGGGTTCTTGAGGTTTCTTCGTGATTTCTTGTTGTATGTTTAATTTAAATGAAATTAAAGTACATAGACATGATCGTGAGGTTGAGATGAGCATAATGATATGTGGATTGCATGATATGATTACGTATTCATGGAGATTGGATAGAAAACGCAAATCTGAGAAACCAAGAACACGCGCGTGTTCTTCAGCCTGTTCTTGGCGCCATTTTTTTCAAATTCAAATATTTGAATTTTGTGATTTTGTTTAATTGATTCAAAAATTAATTTCTCCCTGAGTTTTAATGATTTTGAGTTGATTCTTTTTTTAATAATTCACAAAAATGTTAAAATATTTTATTTTATCAAAAAATCCCAAAAATATTATTTATTTCATATAATTGATATTTTTGTAAAAAATTAATATTTTGATTGTTTTTGGCATTTTAAATATTTTTTCTACATCGATTTTGCAACTTTTAATGCTTTCTAATTATTTTGTAGGTCAATACTTAATTTTTGAAGCATTAATCCAAGATCACAATTTGTTTTCCATGTGTTAAACAATTTTTGATCATTTTAATTGAATTTTTATTCAATTAAATACATTTTGAAAACAAATTTGGGTTTTGGATAAATTCAACCCTCATAAATCATTTTCAAAACACTTTGGGCCTCTATTAGAGTGTAAGACCCAATCCTTTTTTTTGACCAAATCATCTTTGGGCCTCACTTATTGTATAAGTCCCGATACCGTCAAAAAACAAACGGCGCGATCGTCACCTTTTCAAAAATCATCTGGGCCTACCCTCGAGTAGTAAGACCCATTTATTTTTCTTCAAAACTTTTTGGGCCTCACTCATTGTATAAGTCCCTCTGTACAATTAAACGGTGCGATCGTCGCCCGTTTAAAAATAAAACTCATTTGGGCCTACCCTCGAGTAGTAAGACCCATTTATTCATCCCAAAACACTTTGGGCCTCTTGAGAGAGTGTAAGACCCATCCCCCCTTGTACAAAAACTTTTTGGGCCTCACTCATTGTATAAGTCCCTCTGTACAAGTAAACGGCGCGATCGTCGCCCGTTTAAAAATAAAAACCATCTGGGCCTACCCTCGAGTAGTAAGACCCATTTCTTTTTCTTTAAAACACTTTGGGCCTCTAATAGAGTGTAAGACCCAATCCCCCTTTTAACCAAAAACATTTTGGGCCTCACTTATTGTATAAGTCCCTCTGCGTTAAAAGAAAACCACGGCACGATCGTCATTTTTAAACGAAAAATCATTTGGGCCTACCCTCGTGTTATAAGCCCCACTCTTTTTCTTTAAACCTTTTTGGGCCTACCCTGCTGGGGATAATAGTTGACCTATTGCTGGTCCATCCTAAGCGAGTCAATCCTAGCGCTTGTTTACCTTTCTTTCATTGGGTGTTTACTGTTATCTTGTATTTGCTGTTTACTGTATTTTATTACTTGTACCATATTTACAGCATGTTAGCCTTTACATTTCATATATTATACTGTGTTGCATTGTTCTGGCTGTTTGGCGGGCGGGATGTTCTGAGAGATAAGCCCACTACCAAGGCTTGAGTACACACATAGGTATTAGAGTGGATAGTCATGACGCTTGCGTGGTGGTGACCACGTATTGTTGTTCATGAGACCCACAACCAGACGAGGTTCTATCAGGAGCTTTCTGCTACTGCATGTTATGCAGGCCAGTAGTTATTCTCTTGAGGAACTGTCGACTCTGGAGACCATTCCCGAGGACTCAGTTGCGGCACTCCTCCCGAGTTGTGACAGTGGCAGACCACATTCTGTGGCAAACCCATTGCACATTCTCGATCCGAGGACCCAATGCTGGGAACTTGCTATAGGTTATCCCTTTTGAAAGAGAATCAGTGGAGGCACTCCTCGATTGGCGATAGTACTGTACCCCGAGGGATGAATGTACTATTGCTTCTCGACCTCAGTGCCAGAAGCTGAGGACCTTTCGTTTTGGAGAATCAGTTGAGGCCTCCTCGATTGATGATGATGCTAAACCAGAAATGGTGAACGTATCATCATTTCTCGACCTGAGAGCCCGGGATACTGAACATCCTAGTACCCACATGTGAGAGGGGCGGGTTGTTTACAGGTTTGCAGGTAACCTTGACCTTCAACATACCCGGTATTTTGAATTTCCTATCAGTGTGGACTTAGCAGCCTGGTGTTCTGGTATTCTGATCATCCGGTATTCTGTTATTCCGGTATTCTCTTCAGAACAGACTCATGAACTTATTCAGTCATCAGCACAGCACAGTGATTATTCGGACTATGTGGAAGCTTTGATCCCATGTCTTTTTGCATTCATATTATTGCATTGCATTTGCATATTGCATCATTTTTGCATATCCTTTCTCCAGGCCAGATCAGTGAGCTCATCCATCCTTTATCTGAACTGCAGTTTGATTTCCCGACTTCTGTATTGGACTTGAACCAGCTTCTGGAAGAATCATGAACTCTGGGGAGCAGAATCAGTTTGTGACTAGGGCCGATGTGGAATTAATGAAGCATCAGTTGGACCAACTTATGGAAGCTATGGCCGCCATGACAAGGGGAGATGCCAATATTCAAAGAAATGAGAATGTCATTCCACCTCCGGTGAACAATGTTGCTCAAGCTCAGCCTGTGCAGGTCCCGGTTGAGAATCATGCTATACACGAGCGTACCATCTTCCGAGACGGACATTCTTCTTCTCTTAATGCCACAGATTATCATAGTTTTGCCTTCTCAATGCCAGATATCCAAGGGGTAGTTCCGAAGATGAACCCTAATGACCCACGATCTGTTGATGATGAAAGATACCGTGTGTTGGACGAGAAAATTAAAGCCCTGGAGAGGCGTGATACTCTTGATTTGAATGCTTCGAGCATGTGTCTGGTACCTGGCCTTGTGATGCCTCCAAAGTTTAAAATGCCGAAGTTTGAGCAATATAAAGGAGATAGCTGCCCAAAGCTACATTTGGTGATGTTCTGCAGAAGAATGACCTCACATGTCGACAATGACAAGCTCATGATCCACTGTTTCCAAGACAGTCTGAGTGGGGCATCTTTGTATTGGTATATGCAATTGCAGAGTGGTAGCATCCGATCATGGTCGGACCTAGCTAACGCCTTTGTAAAGCAGTACAGTTATACTCTTGACATGGCTCCCAGCCGGATGCATTTGCAAGACTTGTCTCAAGCAGATAATGAATCATTCCGAGAGTATGCTCAGAGATGGAGAGAATTAGCCGCTCGTGTTCAACCACCGCTTTCGGATAGAGAATTGGTTGATTTGTTCGGGGACACCTTGCAAGGGCCGTACTTGGAAAAGATGATTGCCAATGGGGCAGCAAAATTTTCTGACCTAGTAATGGTGGGAGAACGCATCGAGAGACTGATCAAGTGTGGAAAGCTCCAAAGCGTCTCGAACTTCCAAGCTAATGAAAATGAATCAGTTGTCAGTTCTCAGGAAGAATTCGAGGGAGAAATTAGTTCCATGCAGGAATCTTCACCACCTCGTTCCCGGTGTTCAGACATATTAACTGTTCAGAGTCAACAATCTTATGGGTCTTCATATCAGGGACAATATTCTTCTGCAAATCAGAGACCTCCTCAGAGTCAACGATCATATCGCCGTCAGTCGCGTCAGCATGCCCGACAAAGGCCAAGGAAGCCAGAGAGGCATTTCGCTCAGTTGCCAATGTCGTACAATCAGATGTTGCCGGATTTGATCAGAGGTGGATTGATAGTGCCGAAGGAATTGAAGCCAGTGCCTTTTCCGTACCCACCAGGTTTTGATGTCAACGCCCGTTGTGACTACCATGCTGGGGCACAGGGGCATTCAACGGAAGACTGTAAGGTGCTCAGGAGCAAGATTCAGACACTGCTTGACTCTAACATGTTCTCATTCACGCCTCAGGGTATTCAGATCCACGACTCTCCTTCGTCCAGTTATGTGGGTTCATCAGTTCAGGTTATGCAAGAAGTCACTGAGAGTAGTTGTGCAAATGATTATCAGACTGACTTCGATGAGCAATTCTGAAGATGGCTATCTCATTAGCAAATCAAGCTTGGAAAGCCCAGTTTCTCAAAGCTGGCGACCATTTAGATCATGTCATTTCTTTGCATTTGTAGTTTCTTTTCTGTTAAAAAGTACAAACTCATTTGTAAAACTTGTCTGTTTTCGATTGATAATGATAATGAAATGAATATGCATGTTTTGATTAAATCCAGTCGTGTTCACTCATACTTTTCTTTATTGGTATCTAACATTTGTTTAAGCAGGATCCGAGGGAGGATGATGACATTCAAAGACGTAGAACTTCCAATTGTATGCTTTGGAACAAAACTCTGCTGATGATGTACAGGCATTGTTTCAATTCCTCAAACACCGGAGACATAAGGAAGATAATCCCTTGTCAACCCCTTTGAGCCTAGCAGTAGGAGTTTCCTTCTGAAAACGAAAAACCCTCAATCTTAACCTGGGGCAGGGTAGGTGTCAGTTAATTTGACCAAGCGTTCAAATTTCAAAGGAGTGTCCCGTTCAAGGATCAATTACATCCATGGTTATCCCTCACCAACTGAAGAGTGAGACGGTCACAACCCTTTACAAGTCAAGACAAACCTGTGTCACACGATTAGTTCAAAAAAAAAAAGAATCGAAAGGAAAAAAGAGAGAAAAAAGCCCGCTAAGTCAAAACTTGAAAGCAAATGACTTGGGCAAAAGTTAAGGCATCCCGCTGGACTTCAAAAAAAAAAAAAAAAAAAAAAAAAAAAAAAAAAAACAATCGGTCCAGGCAAGATCATGGATATCAAAAGCAAAAAGAATGAAAAGTGAAAAGGATTACAAAAGAAAAATCCTCGAATAAAGAACAAATCGCGTGAATATAGACACCAAGGACAAAAGGGGTGACCGTCACTCTGAAAATCGTGCGGGTTCCTTCCATCCTCATACCATTCACTAACCTTTTTGAAAGATGAGCGCCTGTGTTAAGTTAACTGAACGTAGGACTGGAGAACATCAAGGAGAATGGGTGGGTTAAAATAAAACTTTGAGCCTTATATCCTTTCTTTCTTAAACCGCGAACCAGACCACATTACAACCTTCAAAAGACCTAATTGAAGCAGGGTTGTTTTGAAAGCATACTTCGGTTAAGATCGCGTCAGTTCTGACTCCCAAAAGAATCTTCTTACCATTCATGTTGGTATCAGTGGCATTTTGATAAGTGATTCATTCACTATATGTCACAACGCTTTTTCCAGTGAACAGACTCGGATTTCAAAATTGTCATATGCATTGCATTAAAATTGTCATTTTCAAAACAAATTGTTTTACTTGCGAGTAAACACTTGACATCAGGAAAGTTTCTGCAATGGAAAGATTGATTAATCTAAGGTGCAAAATGCCCGAGTACTCCGTTGGGCCGGGGAAAGTCATACCAAACGGGCGATTCATTCCAAGATTCAGCCAATCTGGGGCAATCAGGTCGAGATTCGACAAATCTCTCGAAGGTCAGTCAGTCAGAGGTACTCCTTCACATATCAGCCAGACAGGGGCACAAATCATTTCAAGGCTGGGGCAGGTCACCTTAAGAGCACAAAAGGTTATTCCCTCTAGAGGACGGTTAATCAAAAGTCATGGGGCAAGATATGCCGGATCTTAAAGACATGTTCATTTACAGGTTATGCTGCATTGGGGCACCTCTTTTGTCATATCACGTCTACAAGGCCCGTGTTGATAGCTGACACGTGACGACCCCAGTAGAGTTTCTCTCCTCGGCAGAGATGGTTGAAGTTTTATCACTCAGCAGAGCATATGAAGACTGTGAATCATTCTCCCCAGCAAAAGTTTATGAGTTCGCTCTCCCCTAGCCAGCTTGGCGAAGTTTATTACTCTTCAGCTAGAGTTTATATTCCTGTACAGAGTGTTGGGTTTATGCTTCCCTATTTTACGATAAAGTTGTTTCCGTCCCCCCAACGGAGTAAGGGTAGAAGGTAGATTACCAACAGAGGACCAAGTCTGATCTTGTTCCCTAGCAGAGTTGACATCATCAACCATTGTCCCCCAAACATATTTTTGGGTGGTGCTTAACTTTTCCCAGCAAGTCAAAGCCCGATTGTCATTAGCACTTTTCTACAGCAGAGTTCCTAACAGATGATTGTTATTCGTACTTTTCTGCAGAATGGAGGTTTAGTCGGGATCTCGAGCAGTTTATGACCCTGAAGACGCTTCAGTTTGTTATCCCCAGCGGAGTTGGCCTCGTCTCTTCAGCATTTATTTTGCTGGAGTGCTCCTGTTGCATATCATAAACATTGTAGCATAATCATCATCGCATATCATTAGCATAACATTGTATGAAACCTTGTAAAACCAAACAGAAATCCGTAGCCCAACCTTGCTCGGCGTCCATCCACAGCTCACTTTGCTGACATCTTTCAAAAACCTGAAGCCCTATCCCTATTGGCGTCTCCTTCAAAGCAAAAGTCCAATCCCTATTGGCACTTCATACAAAATCCAATCCCCATTGGTACCCAGAAAGATTTTGCCCTTGAAAAAAACAATCACCATCAGGTTTCAACTATCCTTGTCAGCGAAGTCCAATTGTACTTGGCACATCCTTCTCTTCCCGGTAGCCCGAGCGTGCGTCAGCATTTTTGCATATAGTAATCATAGCATCCTCAAATCGTGTAGCATTTCCATTTTGTATGGAGCATTACGCCATAGAAAGAAAATTCAAACATATGCATGCGAAGCATAAGCCAGATTTGGTACCGTGCGCGAAAGCCCAAATCAACTCAATCAAGACGGAGACATATCCCAGCAGACATTTCAATCAACCCCTCTGCTTACCTTTCTTTTGGGTCGTAGATCATACGTCGATCTTACCCTCAATCAGTCTTTGTCCATCAACCCTTTGATGACGAAGTTTCAAAGCAAGTCCTCTTCCCGTCAACCCTTTGACGATGTGTTCCGAGCTCAGGTTTCGTACCTTCGGATGTTTTCAGTTTCTTCCCGTCAACCCTTTGACGATGTGTTCCGAGCTCAGGTTTCGTACCTTCAGATGTTTTCAGTCTCTTTCCGTCAACCCTTTGACGATGTGTTCTAAGCTCAGGTTTCGTACCTTCGGATGTTTTCGGTTTCCTTTCTGTCATCCCTATGACAATGTGTTGCATTCGATCGAGTCTTCTTTCCGTCATCCCTATGACGATATGTTCCTACGGTGGAATTTTCTTTCCTTCATCCCTATGACGATGTGTCTCTTTCGGTCAAGTTCTCTTTCCGTCATCCCTATGACGATGTGTTCCTTTGGTCGAGTTTTTCTTTCTGTCATCCCTATGACAGTGTTTTATCTTCGTTCAGGTTTCTTTCCGTCATCCCCATGACGATGTGTCCCTACTGTGGAATTTTCTTTCTGTCATCCCTATGACAATGTGTTCCCTCAGTTGGGTCATCTTTCTGTCATCCCTATGACAATGTGTTTCTTTGGGTTCAGTCTTCTTTCCATCAATTCTTTGACGATATGGGTCGGTGCATATCTTTTCTTTCAGTCAACCCCTTGACGATGTTAGATTGTCTCCCCTACAGAGTTGTCTGCTTGGATTTCTCTTTTCCCCAGTAGAGTTGCCTCACAGAGCTACCTTGCAGTTTGTGGTCAAGACTCAGTGAATGTCCAAGAGTTTGAAGATGCCAAGTCTTCTGTAAAATCCTTTTGGGATGATTTTTTTCAGATCTACTGTGTAATTTGGGGCAAAAGGCAAGTAGTTGACCTTCCCACACATGGGACATGTTGAATTTCCCCGGCAGAAGATGTTCCATATCTATAATTCCCAGTAGAGTTGGAGGACATTTGGTCTTCTGTAAAATCCTCTCAAAAGGCATTCCCTAACATGAGACGCTTTAACGCAGTTCTCCCCACAGAGTTCAACATTTTGACAGTAATTTCCCCAGCATGGTCTAAATAGATCGATGGAATCTCTTCTTCAACAAAGTGTCAGCATATGATATTACCCAGCCGGTGGTGTAATTCTCAGCCTTGCTCATTTAAAACTCAAAGTCCAATTCATTTTGGCAATATAGATAGCTTGTTCACATTATTCCAGCCGGTGGGATAGTATGGCAGATGGTTGTTCCAGCCAGTGGGATAATCATTATATACATTTTGTTCACATTATTCCAGCATGTGGGATAATATTGCAGGTGATTGTTCCAGCAGGTGGGATGATCATTTGGCAAAGCTTCCAAAGCCGGTTTGGTAAGCATCAAAGTCCAAGTTTAATTTGGCAAAGCTGCAAAAGTCCATCTGAGGATGGCAATTTTGAGATTCCAAAGCCTGTTTGGTAATCATTGAAGTCCAACGACAGATTGGCAAAAATCCAGCACGAACTGGTAAAAGTCCATTGTTTAGAATGGCAGAGCAGCTAAAGTCCACCCGCAGTGTGGCAAGCCAGTAGTCATCTGGCGCCGTACAAAAGACATCTCCCCAGTGTTATGGTTATCATCAGAGTTTTATCCAAGCAGAGTTCGTTTGGTTGGGTTTATATCCCTTATTCTCCACAGAGTGCAAATTTTGCGGTTCTTTTTGTATTCAATCACCTTGTACCTTGAATGTCTAAAAGCAGTTGCTATCATCCTTTCAGGTCCAAGTTGATTGAATAGGGGCAGCTGTAGCACCCCAAAATTTGCCCTACCTTTTTTCTGGCTTTTGCATCGCGCTCATCTGCATTTTTAGGCCATACTCATAATCATATCATTGCATTGGTTTCCTGAGACATGGGATCGAAGGATTTTCTTGTTATAAGTGTTTGCCCTGTTCGGGACTATTCTGCAAGTCATCTTCTGCAAAGTTCATCAGTGTACATCTAGGTGATTTAGGTTTTATTCATGGTTGAGCTAGTGAACTGTTTATCGGTTGAGATTCTTCAGTGGATCATGTGAGTGGCCAGATTCATCAGTGGTAGCTGTGACCATTTTATCAGAGGCTTGTGAATAGTTTGTGATTGGTTTTGAATTCTTTGGGTTATCCATTTTCTATCCATCATGACCATTTTCAACCATTTTAACCAAGTTTCTTTCCACATTCAAATCCATTTTTTATCTTCTCTATTATCCATATTTTTCACTATATTCAAATCCATTTCTTTCCATAATCTTTTCTTTATCCATTTCAATCCATTTTTATAAATATCCATTTATCATTTTTCGATTATCCATATTCACATTCTCTTTATATTTTAAATCCATTTCAATCCATTTTTATAAATAATCCATAAACCAATTATCCATATCCAATTTCATCCATTTGTTTAAAATCATTTTTCAACCTATATCCATTCTTGTCATCCACTTTAAATCCATTTAGAGCCATTCTATCCATTGAATTTCCCATTTTTTTAAAATGCAATTATAAATCCAAATAACCAATTGCCTACTATTCATTCAATATGAAGAGAGTTATTTCGCCTAAGAAATGGAATGTGCAATTAATGTGTGGGATGCTTAGTCTGAACGTATCATTCAAGAAGCCTTAGAAAGGATTATATACACAACAGCGGCGGTTCATAAGAAATTTTAGCAGGAAAAAATAGCAAAAAGGCCAAAACTAATTACAGCAGGATACATTGAAGATTTTCCATTTTTTTTCATAACAGTTGACGGTAGCAAGTTATTTTCAACGGCAATCGTAACGGGAATTCAGCAGAGTTGTTATTCAACAGAAAAACAGATTTCACAAAAAAAACAATGACAGCTTCTGACAGAAAATTGCAGGAAATTACAATAGAGTTCATAGTTCTCTTTTTCTTTCCGATACATTCACAACAAAAAATATTAACACAGCAGTTTCTCATTCATAAAAGAAAATCAAATTCACCAAGCTTCTAACAGAAGTTTCTAACACAAATCCTAACCAATTCTAACAGAATTTCACAAATCCCTAAAAAAAACTCTAACAGAATTTAACAAACTCCAAGAAAACCCTAACTGAATTTCAATTGTAAATACCAAACTACCCTCACCCCATTCCTGTATATAAGCAGTTGCAGCTGAATTGAGAGGGGGATTTCTTCATTTTCATGATTCATCTTCAACTCATCACCTTCAATCTCTCTCTCTTCTCTGATTCTCCTTCACCAATTCTCCATTTCAATTCTCTCCAATTTCACTCTGTAACTAATCTTCACCATCTTCCATACCAATACATCGTCACCTTCAACTCAACCTTCATCATAATTTTCAGTTTTTCCAGAACTTCATCAACCTGCAGAATTCAGTAACAGCAACAAAGTAAATTCAAAGCACGGAACCAGAAAGAGTAGAAGAAGGAATTAGAACTCACACGAAGAACAATCACCAACATCAACAATTCAGCAACCGTAATAACAGTTCACGATTCGAACCAAAATCAACAACAACAACTTCACACAGCGCTCAAGAAAAGTAGCAGAAAATTTAGAAAACAGAAGAAAGAAGACGTCACGCAGCAAGCAATGGATTAAGAAGACTATTATCTCACCTCTGGTTTTCTATTTTTTCGCCGAAGTTGAAGAAGCACCGAACTTTCTCCGGTCGGTAAATTTTCTGATTTCTCTTCATCTCGTCATATGCTGTTGTTTTAATCGCGTTATCTTGATTTGTAATGAGAGTGAGGTGAGATCATTTTGCTGTCTTGGATATCAAAGAGGTTCCGCCGTCGCCGGCGGGATACCATGACGCGGCGGAGTATTGAACCATGACTATTGTTGCGTTGGCTTTAAGCTGAGAAAGAGCGAAGTAGATGGCGTGTTGTTGTTCGGCGCAGTTTTTGTTGTTGCCGGCGAAGTCGGAATGGTGAGAATGGAGGAGAGCTTTTGTGGTTGTTTGAACGGAAGCAATGGAGGCGAGCGGAGGGAGGTGATGTTTTCCGGCGACGATTTTTGCGCGAGCTAACGGAGAAGAAAGATCGTGTTAGAGATTGAGCCGCTCGGTTTGTTTTTGGTTTGCGGCGGCGGCTTATCGTTGAAGGAGAAGAGAAGGTGGATTTGTGACGAAGGAGAAGAGAGGGATGCGGCGCGGTGAGGATGGATTGGAGAGATGTGTTTACTGATAGTGAAGCTTAGGTTTATTAGGTTTGTAATGGTGACTTGGACTGGGCCCTAGGAGCAATTCCTTTTCCGCACCCCCTGACTCCTCTTTACAAACCCGTTGCATTTCCCTTTTCACACCCTCTGTTTCCCTCGTTACACCCCTCTCCTGGCTGCTAAGAGATTCTTGGGCCACAACCTAAAGGCCCACGCGCCTGAACTCATTTACACACCCCAAGATCAATTCTACACCCATCTTTCTTAAGTTTTTTTTTAGAATTTATTTTTTGTGAGTGGTTTAGATTTTGATTCTATTTGTTTTGTTTAATCGTTGGATTTACTAATTAGATTTTAATTAGAATTTAAAACTTTAATTTGGTTTAGATTTTGAATTAGATTTTAATTTTGGAATTAACTTTGATTAGAGATTATAGGATATTAGAATTTGATTTTAGTTTTAGGATGTTTTTTAACTAGAAAATAACTTGAATAAACAATAGCTTTGGATGTTAAGATTAACCTTAGTATTAACTTTAGAACTAATTTGCCTTAGAATTAGTTCATAGTCTTAACCTTGGAATTTGATTAGTTTTAATTAGAAATTTCATTAGGATTAGTACTAGTTTAATTCTAGATTTAATTTTAGGATTAATTTTCTTTAGAATCAACTTGAACTAATTTTAGGATTAATCCTAGTACTAATTTTAGACTAACTTTTACTTAGAATTTAATCTTGCTTAATTAGCATTTTAATTTTTGTGGATATTCTTGATTGATTTTAAATCTTGATTTTGATATTCATTTTGATTAATACTTGAGTTGTCTCTTTTACTTGTCTATCTCTTTTATGAATAGCATGACATAATGCTATGTGTGTAGAATTTTCTTCATCCCTCTTTAAGATAAACTTAACTTCCATCTTGGAAGTAAGTTGCTTCTTATGTTCTTCTTCTCCTTTTTTAGGATTAGATTCTCAAACCTCACAAACCATTAGTATCATTCCCTTAACTAATCAGTTAGGATTGTGTCTTAGTCTCCCACTTGGTTTTCACCTTTACCTCACTCTTGAGTCTTTCATCTTCTCATCTCAAAGAAAATTCAAAACATATAATAAAGGTAGGCATTTATTGCATTTAGGCCTTTCATATAAAGAAAAGATTACAAGGGGTCTTCTCTTGTAATCTTAGAATGTGTAGCATATAGCCCATCTTGGGTCAATGTGTTAAACATTTGATCTTGTATGAGGGACTTAAATGCAATACTTGTTGAAGGTGCAAATAATAAAAAACACTTCTTCATTTCTTAATCAACAAAAACACTTAATAAATACAAGTATGCTAGTGTGTTTGAACCTTGACAATTGGAACTAAGTGTGAGGGTCTTCTTCACTCTTAGTGTGCTTTCTTACCCATTCCATCTTGGAATGTGAGAATGTACACATTCCAATGACTAAGATTCAGATACACTATCATATGCAAACAAATGAAAAAACTCTTAAAAGACAAAAACAAACAATAACGTCTTTTCCTTCGGGAATTCTTTTCTCATCTCATTCATTCTCAACGCACGAACGTGCTTCCTAATCGCTGTAAGTGGCAAGCCTCTGGATCATCTACATCTATGCCACTGTCCCTCTTTTAGCATGAGAAATTCCTAAGGAAAGATGGCATTGCTCTACACTGAGTTAAAGTCTTCTCCTTCAGGTTAAAACCCTTTCTTCAGAAATTATGGCATTGCTCGGATCCGCGTATCCCAGTTAAAGTAATTCTCCTTCCCCCTCTTTAGAGATGACAAATACTCTCTAAAGTCGAGGTCCTTTCGCTTCACATCTTGGGCTTTGAACAACACACAAATAGACCTTTCAGCTTCACATCTTGGGCTTTGAACAAGATACAAACCACCTTTCGCTTCACGTCTTGGGCTTTGAACAAGACACCAAAACACCAAAAACACCCATTTCCTCCCATAGAATAGGAGGAACTACGAACGCTCTGATTTCCCTGTTTCGGTAAACGGGAATACGTAGGCATAAGATCGAAAGAAAAGATCTTAGCGAGCGCAATCAACAAAAAACCCAAATCCCATATCTTCGTCAATCAAAAGCAGTAATTCAAAAGCACCAGTCCTAATATCCTAATCCTTATTCCCCGCCAGAAACCTTCTGCCCAGGTAAAAAGAAAGAGAACAGTATTGGCGAAAATACAAATAACCAGTACAAAGGCCCCCCACATTGATAGCATCCGTAACCTAACAGACCGCTGTTTAAACTCAATATGCAAGCAGGGTTAATTGGAGACATCTATTTCCCTTCCTTATTCAGCTCACAATAGGATAAAAAATGAATCGACCTGTAGTTCAAAGCTCAAACCGCAGAGAGCGACCAGCGCTTAAGAACCGCGTCCAAAATCGCTCGCTACAGAAAAGTGGCGCCCACCGTGGGGCCCTTGTTTTTCTTACTGTCTGTTTTCCTTGTAAAATGGCGACTCTGCTGGGGAGTCTCCTTTTCTGCCTTAGGGCATCATCCCCGTTTTCCACGGAAAATGGGAACTCTGGTGAGGAGAAAGATTGACCTATGCTGGTCCATCTCTTAGGCAGGGAACCACAGATTGGGGCTTCCGCCGGGGAACCCATTTCTGTCAGGAACTTAAGATTCATAGCTTTATAAGTCTAGGATGATTAGGACAAATATATATACTGCTTTTCCTAAATGCTATACGTGTTTATTTTTCTGCTACTGGGAATGCGTGTGATGCCGCATGTGGTGAGATTGAGTATACACTTAAGAAAAGCCAACCTTTTTCGTAGTGCGGAAGCTATCGGAAATAGCTGTTACGCGATACTACCCTCATTTGAGGCTGGTGATCTATTCTCGGTGAATGGCACTTACTCTAAGATTGCACACAACTCGCTGGCGATCCGTTTGTTGTCTGCCTTCCTGGGAGAAGCTGATGATAATGAGTACAGGTACAAAAATCAGCCTAGTATAAACCTTTGGGGATGGGTAGAACCTTGACTTCATGACAACGACCCTTTGACCCCATGTTTTTTCTATGTTTTTGTGTGCTGCATTCATGCATTCATTTAATAAAACATTAAAACATTCAAAAAATTTCTCTTCTAGTCTCTCTGTTTTTCAAATTAAACTAAGACTGTGATTGCAAATATCAGAGAAGAGGATTACGCTAATGGATTTCGGTAGAAGGAGAACTCACCAGTATACCTTCAAGGTTCCAAAACTAGGGGATTTGAGAAAGTTAGCGAGGATGATCGTTAACCCAGAGGCTTTCAGAGCCAAGCACGATGGTTTGCTACCACTGTTAAGAGTCCATGTGATTAAGGGGATCATGGACGCGCTCATTCAATTCTATGATCCAGTTTATCATTGTTTCACATTCCCGGATTACCAGCTATCACCAACGCTGGAGGAGTATTCTCATCTGACTGATTTACATATCACTGATCAAGCTCCATTTTCTGGACTGGAAGAAATTCCAAAGAATCAGACTATTGCAATAGCAATTCATTTGGACGAGTCTGAGGTCCGGACTCACATGACCACTAAGGGTGGCACCCAAGGTTTGCCAGCCCAGTTCCTGACCAAGAAGGCTCTATACTTCGCTAGTATAGGGAACGAGACTGCTTTTGAAAGCATCTTTGTCTTGCTCGCCTACGGGTTATTTTTGTTTCCCAACATCAATAACTTCGTCGATATCAACGCTATTAAGGTTTTTCTCATTGGAAACCCTATGCTGACTTTGCTCGCAGATGCGTATCATTCTGTACACTTGGGAAATTTGTACAGCGGAGGGGAGATCACATGTTGTGTACCTTTCCTTTACAAATGGTTTATCTCGCACTTGCCCAAGTCTGCTGCTTTTTGGGATTGCAAGAGTGTCTTACGTTGGTCGCAGAAGATCATGTCTCTCACCAACTCTGATATAGATTGGTGTAATAGGATTTATGAGGGAATCAGAATCATTGACCGTTGTGGAAACTTCCCCAGTGTACCCCTCATAGGAACTAAAGGAGGAATCAACTATCATCCGATATTGGTTCTTTGTCAATTTGGATACCCGATGAGACACATCCCACTGGGTGTTCATCTGGAAGGTCTTTTCTTCAAAGAAGGAGAAAGTGACAGAGCACTAAAGATGGAAATAGTGCAAGCTTGGAAACATGTTCATAAGAAAGGACGAGAGTCTCTGGGAAAACCGAACTGTGTCTCGGTGGAGCCTTATCTCCATTGGGTACAAACAAGAGCTCTCAAGCTAAAGATGCCTTATCCTCGTTACGGAATTCTTCCGCCAAGGGAAATTGTCATGTACTTCATGACGGAAACTGAAAGGCTTCAGGTTACTCTCAACAAAGTTCAAAAGGAAAGAAGATCTTGGAAGAACAAGTACCGCACCCTCGACGTAGAGTGTATCCAAATACAGCAATTACTGAAAGAGAAAGATGCTCTGATTGAAATTTTGGAGCAGCATGCTGTAGAGAATCAAGATGACCAAAGGAATTTGCTCGCTCCTTTCACCTGGCAAAGGAATGACAACCCGACAACGGCCCAAGCGCCCCGGTCAAAGAGGAGGACTCGGGACCCATTAGTTTAGGTTTCTATTTCTGCACTTTGTAATCTACTGTATTTCCATTTCTGTAATCCTTTAGAATTCAATAAAAAGGGGTTTCCCCACTGTTTGATATTTGCAATCTAATTGTCGAAGTTTATTTTAATTAAACCTAAAAACAATTAATATAATCATTGCATTCATCATTCTCACATCGCGTATTCTCCTTACCTACGAATCTCACGTTTGTGTCTCGATTCTAGAGTCAAACCGTCTCATTCGTATAATACTCGGGCCAATCGTCAGAAAAAGATGGATGATCTTGAGGAAGAAAACAGAGAGTTGAAAGAAGAGATCGACACTCTGAGAGAGGATATGAGAAAGCTTCGTAACGACATGCAAGCCATGGCAGAAGCTCAGCTACAAAGAACTGTGATCTCAGAGATCACCTCAACGCCCATCAAAGAAAAGTATGATCCTAGGTATCAGATGCCGAAAGATCGTCCTTGGGGCATGCCTGTTAACTATATCCCAGAAGGATATGTTCCGCTGATCACTGAAGATCAGGGAATCGCAACAGAAGCCGCTGGGCCTGAAGGTTACAAACTTCAGGAAAGCGAAGATGCCAGGGGCATACTGAAGACTCCTGAAGGTTACAAACTTCGGGAAGCGCCAAGACTTACTGCCGTAGTCACGGTACCACCCCCTGTGGTGCACACTATCCCGGAAGGACAGATTCCACGGACACCTTCTGGTAAGAAGGAAACTATGTTTGACAGAATGGATGAATTCCAAGAGCAGTTCTTGGAAATGCAGAAAGAGCTGCAAGCCATTCGCGGTCAGGATCTATTTGGAAAGGACGCCGCAGACCTCTGCTTGGTCCCAAATGTAAAAGTCCCGCACAAGTTCCAAGTGCCCGACTTTGAAAAATACAAGGGTAACTCTTGCCCTCAGAGCCATCTGGTGATGTACGCTCGGCGGATGTCAGCCCAGACGGAGAATCAGGACCTGCTGATTCACTACTTCCAGGATAGTTTAATCGGTGCCGCACTCAAATGGTACATGGGTTTAAACTGTACTACGATCAGTACATTCAGAGATCTTGGTACTGCCTTCGTCCAACAATAGAAGTACAATTTGGACATGGCACCCGACAGAGATCAACTCAGATCAATGTCGCAAAAGGACAAGGAAACCTTTAAGGAGTATGCTCAAAGGTGGCGTGAAATTGCCGCTCAAATTTGTCCACCACTTGAGGAAAAAGAAATGACAAAGATCTTCTTAAAGACCTTAAGCTCATTTTACTATGACCGAATGATTGCCAGTGCGCCCAGTGATTTCACCAAAATGGTCGGCATGGGTGTACGTCTTGAGGAAGCCGTCCGAGAAGGACGTTTGGTAAAAGACACTGGATCAACGAGCGTTACTAAAAAATACGGTAGTGCTCTCCCTAAGAAAAAAGAGCAAGATATTGGGAATATCTCTCTCGGAAAGCAAAGGCGTCGTTATCAGCCAGTAGCAGCTGTTACTCCTGCTATCGGCCCCGCGCCTGTTCCTATGTATCAACCTCAGGTTGCGCAGAGCCAACCTGACCAACAAAGGACACAACAGCCTCTTCAGCAGGCTCGTCCTCCATATAACAACAACCGTACAACACGGCCACCAGGATTTGATCCTATACCCGTAACGTACGCAGAGCTGTTTCCGTTACTGCTGGCTAAGGGGCACATCCAGACTAAGTCTCCCCTTTCAGTTCCAGAAAATCTGCCTTTTTGGTTTAAGGTGGATCAAACATGCCCTTATCATCAAGGAGGTTCAGGGCATAACATTGAGACTTGTCTCAATTTCAAATCCGACGTGCAAAAGCTTGTTAGGAGCGGGCTCTTATCTTTCAAAGATACGAACCCTAATGTTCTTACGAACCCGCTGCCTCAACATGAGAAGGCTGCAGTCAATCTGATTGAGAAAGAGACTAACAATGTCTATCAAATTCACGATGTACTCTTGTTGAAAACCAATCTGGTCAGGATGCATTGTAGACAGAGTGGATATGGCCATGTGCCACCTCATAATTATCACCAGTGTGATATCTGCTCTAAAGATAACCAAGGATGTTCTGTAGTGCAAGCAGCTCTACAGGAACAAATGGATCTTGGATGGATCCAGGAGCACCGAGTTCGTGGAGTTAACATGGTCTCTACGAATTCCAACGTCATTCAAAACCACGACATCTGTGCGATGAATGTCAACTTGGTGGCGATGCACTCAAGGCAAAGCCAGTATCATAATCTGTCGCGGCACGATTACAGTTCCTGTCTGATTTGCTCGGTAAACAAACAGGGATGCTCTTTCATACAAGAGGCCCTCCAGCGTCAGATGGATCTTGGATGGATCTAAGACTACCATGATAGGAACTCCTATCAAATCAACATGGTTCAGATCTTTGACATCCGCGTGATGAATACCAATCTGGTAGAGTTACATGTTGAGCAGGTCTGACTCGGATTCTTAATATCACATGACTATCAAAGCTGTAAAGCGGGTTGCGAAAACGATCGAGGTTGTACCCTTGTCCAAGAGGCACTTCAGCACTTGTTAAATCACTGGTGGATGCCAATCTATATGGACGAAGATACTCAGCAGATTAGTATCAATAACAGGAATCCTACTCGTCGTCAAAGTCAGGATGTCCGATCAATGGAAGGTAACCTAGTGAGGTTACATTGTATTCAAAGTGGGCGTGTCCAGGTGCCACCACACAACTATGACAGTTGTAGCATCTGTTCGGAAAGGAACCAAGGGTGTTACCTTGTGAGAGCAGCTCATCAGGGTCAGATCGATCACGGAGAAATTCGTCCATATCCAGGTTCAGGACCCATCATTTGGTCGCCGAACTACCTTGCCGATCAAGTTGAGGATGTTGTCACGATCTCTGGTCATCACCAGATCAGGGATTTTTTTGCCATTGTCCCTCTACTTACCGAATCTAGAGTTCCCAACCGGGAACGGATCGAGGTTACTTATGACGGTCAGAAAAATCAGAAGGTTCCCATAGTCATCTATCTACCGGGACCATTACCGTATGAATCAGCTAAGGCAATCCCTTACAAATACGGTGCAACAATAATCGAGAATGGAAAGGAAATTCCATTACCCTCCGTCGTGAATATTGCAGACATCAGTCGTGTAACACGGAGCGGTCGAATCTTCAACCGAGGGGTTGGAGAATCCAACAAAGAAAAGGAACTTCAGGCGGAAATTCCTGATCCACCAGTCGGTCAATCTAGTAATCCCGACTTTTCAAAAGACAAAGATGAGTTGCTAAAGCTCATCCAAAGGAGTGAATATAACATTGTTGATCAACTGTTACAGACTCCTTCAAAGATCTCAGTATTATCACTGTTACTCAGTTCAGAAGCACACAGAGAGGCTCTACAGAAAGTCTTGGAGCAAGCCTTTGTGGAACAGGATGTAACAATCAGACAGTTCGATAGTATTGTCTCTAACATCACTTCCTGCAATAATTTGGGATTTAGTGATGAGGAATTACCTGAAGAGGGTCGCCGTCATAACATGGCGCTCAATATCACGGTTAACTGCCAGGGCGATGCTTTAGCCAACGTACTGGTAGACACAGGGTCAGCCCTGAATGTTATGCCGAAGTACACTTTGATGCAATTATCATTTAAGGGCCCTCCGATGAGAGTCAGCGAGGTCGTCGTCAAAGCATTCGACGGATCCAGAAAAACAGTTATCGGCGAAGTTGATCTTCCCATAACTATTGGTCCTCACACTTTCCAAATCACTTTCTAGGTCATGGACATCCGGGCAACATACAGTTATTTATTAGGAAGACCTTGGATACATCAGGCTGGAGCGGTTACTTCAACCCTCCACCAAAAGCTAAAGTTCGTCAAGAACGATCAACTTGTCACGGTTTGTGGGGAACAAGCCTTGCTTGTGAGTAACCTATCATCATCTACTTGTGTGGAACCCGAGGAGGTTATTTGAACTCAGTTCCAAGCACTATCGGTGAGCAAGAACGATCAATCCGAAGAAGGAACTTCAATTTCTTCATACAAAGATGCTATCAAAGCGGTCAAGAGTACCGATACGACAGGATGGGGACAGCTTGTCATTCCTATTGACAATAAAACAAAGAAGGGTCTTGGTTTTTCTGCAACCTGTACCCAGACAGCCGCCAACGATGAAAGTCTTCATCCCCTTCAAAACTTCTTCCACAGTGGAGGTTTTCTTCACCCAGTGTCTCAGACAGTTCATGCTATCAATGAGGAAGATCCCTCTGACACAGAAGAAGAATGGAAGTCCTACCTTAACAAGGATGGCTATATGTCTCAGGAAGAGGTGCCTATGCCTTTTTACTTTCCTACAGAAAGTCCGAGATTTATACCAAGATCAGATGTCGAAATATCTACGGAGATTGTGATCCGGAAGGATGTCGTGCTCCGCCAAATTCATTAGAGGAGGACACTTTGATGAAAGACAACTTTGATCGTAATTACTATGGCCCGATGGATGGTCTGCCAATGTGGCAGCCTTACCCAGGAAACTTAGGGCAAGAAAGTCAGCCGAGTAACGAAACTCAGTTGAGCGTCATTGAACAGAATACCTGTGTCCCCGCTATGTCATGGGATCAACACTCAGGTCATTCGGAAACTACTCAACATGAAGATGAATTCGCAACGTTTGCAGGACTAGAATTCATCAACTATGCTTTTCCTGAGGTCAACGTCATCGAGAGGGATGACTCCTCCAGTTCCAAAGGAGTTTGGGACACTCTGGGACAACCAAGTGGAAAATTCGACTATATGGTCAAGTACACTGCTCCCGAAAGCTCTCGTATCAGGCTCGAAGACATCCAGCCAACTGGATGGGGAGATACAGCTGAGAGCACAAATGTTATGCAAAATACAACAGAGGAATCCTCCTACGACAATTCTGCTTGGGAGACAGATTCCAATGATCCTACTCCACCAGAAATCAGCGTCATTTCTGAAGACAAATCAAGGAAGGTACCAGACTTTCTGATTCACCGAGGAGTTCGCCGCCAATGGGTTGCCGTCGAGGTTCCGAAGGTCGTTCATCAGTCAAAGTAATTGCCATCTTTAAACCTTTCACCCTGCCCAGGTGAAACGGATATTTTGATAGGGCTCGCTTTCTGTAAATTTCCCTCTTCGCTTTGCCCAAAGCGACAGAGTTTTGTTTTATAGGGCTGTAGTTTCAAGAGTCGACTTGTTCATTAATAAAATAACGTCGTTCTGTAATTTCCACATTAATTGCTGTTTTCTCTTTTTGCTTTTTTAGAAAATGGTAATCCTAAAAAACATTCAATAATAAAAACAAGCAGTAAAATCAAAACACTGCACACACTTACATTTTCTCTATCTCTTCTAAACACGAATCATCACGTCATGCAGATTGCTTATTTTATACCCCGTTGAAACATACGATCCGATGCCTTCTTCCAACTTTGAGTTCCCGGTATTCGAGGCTGAAGAAGAAAATGACAACGAAATGCCAGAAGAGATCTCCCGACTACTCAGACAAGAGGAAAGGTCCATTGAACCTCACAAAGAACCGTTGGAAACGGTAAACTTGGGTTCAGAGCAAGAGAGAAAAGAAATCAGGATTGGGGCACTGCTCAGTCCAACTGCCAGAGAGAGTTTGATAAAGCTTCTCAGAGAATTTCCCGATGTATTCGCTTGGTCCTATCAGGATATGCCAGGGTTGGATACCAGCATCGTGGAACATCACTTACCGTTGAGATCAGAATGTCCGCCAGTAAAGCAAAGGTTGAGACGGACTCACCCGGACATGGCCATTAAAATCAAAGAGGAGGTACAGAAACAGATCGACGCGGGTTTCCTCGCTACATCTGAATATCCTCAATGGTTAGCCAACATCGTACCCGTTCCCAAAAAGGACGGAAAGGTCAGAATGTGTGTCGATTACAGAGATTTGAACAAGGCAAGTCCAAAGGACGACTTTCCTTTACCACACATTGATATGCTGGTTGACAGCACAGCAAAGTTCAAAGTATTCTCCTTCATGGATGGATTCTCGGGCTATAACCAGATCAAAATGGCGCCGAAAGACATGGAGAAAACTTCGTTCATTACCCCATGGGGTACCTTTTGTTACAAGGTAATGTCGTTCGGTTTGAAGAATGCCGGGGCAACCTATCAAAGGGCCATGACTACTCTGTTTCATGACATGATACACAAAGAAATCGAGGTATATGTCGATGATTTGATTGCAAAATCAAGAACAGAGGATGAGCACGTTGAACATCTGTCAAAATTGTTCGAACGTCTAAGAAAATTCAAGCTCCGCTTGAATCCCAACAAGTGCACCTTCGGTGTCCGTTCAGTGAAACTACTAGGGTTCATCGTCAGCCAGAAAGGGATTGAGGTTGATCCTGACAAGGTCAAGGCCGTTCAAGAAATGCCTTCTCCGAAAACTGAAAAACAAGTCAGAGGATTCCTGGGACGTTTGAACTACATCTCCAGATTCATATTCCTTATGACCGCCACTTGTGCGCCGATTTTCAAGTTATTGAAAAAGAACCAGGATTGCGTTTGGTCAGAAGACTGCCAAACTGCCTTCGACAGTATTAAGGAATATTTGTTGAATCCTCCGATTCTATCACCTCCAGTGGAAGGAAGACCACTAATCATTTACCTCACAGTCCTAGAGGACTCAATGGGATGTGTACTTGGCCAACAAGACGAAACTAAAAGGAAAGAGTCTGCCATTTACTATCTAAGCAAGAAATTCACCGACTGTGAAACTCGGTACACAATGCTTGAGAAAACTTGTTGCGCTTTGGCTTGGACAGCCAAACGTCTTCGCCAGTACATGATTCGTCATACTACTTGGTTAGTCTCCGAAATGGATCCAATCAAGTACGTTTTCGAAAAACCTGCTCTCACGGGAAGGATTGCCCGTTGGCAGATGTTACTATCAGAATATGACATAGAGTACCATGCTCAGAAAGCCGTTAAAGGAAGTATTCTAGTCGATCATTTATCTCATCAACCGATTGACGACCAAGAATCAATCGGGTTTGACTTCCCAGACGAAGATGTCATGTATCTAAAAATGAAAGATTGCGATGAACCGCTACCCAGTGAAGGGCCAGAACCAGGTTCCCAGTGGGGACTCATCTTTGACGGAGCAGTTAATCATTATGGAAACGGAATTGGGGCAATCATTGTTACCCCTCAGGGTTCCCACATTCCTTTCACTGCTAGACTTACGTTCAAATGTACGAACAACGAGGCCGAATACGAAGCTTGTATTATGGGTCTCGAAGAAGCAATTGATTTAAGGATCAAAAACTTGGACGTATACGGTGACTCAGTCCTGGTTATTAACCAGATAAAAGGAGATTGGAACACATACCAATCCGGATTGATTCCTTACAAAGACTATGCAAGGAGGTTGTTACCCTTCTTCAACAGAGTTGACTTTCATCACATCCCTCGTGATGAGAATCACATGGCTGACGCATTAGCCACTCTCTCTTCCATGATTAGTGTAGGTCGATGGAATGACATACCTAAGATCGACATCATGCGCCTTGAACGGCCCGCTTACATCTTCGCGATTGAAGTAGTCATAGACGACAGACCTTGGTATCACGATATCAAATGCTTCCTTCAGAAACAAGAGTACCCATTTGGGGCACTCAGAAAAGACAGGAAAACCCTCAGAAGATTGGCTGGAAACTTCTTCCTGAGCGGTGACACTCTCTATAAGAAAAATTTTCACATGGTCTTGCTCCGATGTGTCGACAGACCAGAAGCAGACGTGCTCATGAAAGAAATTCATGAAGGATCCTTTGGCACTCATGCCAACGGACACACAATGGCGAGAAAAATTCTCAGGGCCGGGTATTATTGGTTGACCATGGAATCCGACTGCTACAAGTACATGAGGAGGTGTCACAAGTGTCAGATATACTCCGACAAAATTCATGTACCGCCATCACATCTCAAAGTTCTTTCTTCCCCGTGGCCTTTTTCCATATGGGGAATCGACATGATTGGCATGATTGAGCCCAAGGCTTCAAACGGACATCGGTTCATCCTGGTAGCCATTGACTATTTCACCAAGTGGGTCGAAGCAGCGTCATTCGCCAATGTAACCCGACAAGTGGTGGTCCGATTTATCAAAAACAATATCATCTGCCGTTATGGTGTTCCAAGCGAGATCATTACTGATAATGGATCTAACTTGAACAATAAGATGATGAAAGAGTTGTGTGTTGAGTTCAAGATCGAACACCATAACTCATCTCCCTACCGACCCAAGATGAACGGAGCGGTAGAAGCGGCTAACAAGAACATCAAGAAGATCGTTCAAAAGATGGTTGTAACCTATAAAGATTGGCACGAAATGCTACGCATTTCTCTTCAGGGTTATCGTACATCTGTCCGCACTTCAACAGGGGCAACCCCTTTCTCTCTAGTATATGGCATGGAGGCAGTTCTCCCCATAGAAGTAGAGATCCCGTCAATCCGTGTATTGATGGAAGCTAAGCTCACCGAAGCTGAATGGTGTCAAAGCCGACACGACGAACTGAACCTGATCGAAGAAAAGAGAATCACGACACTATGCCACGGTCAGTTGTATCAACAGAGAATGAAAAGGGCGTTCGACAAAAAGGTCCGACCTCGTGTCTTCAGGAAAGGAGACCTTGTGCTCAAGAAGATACAATCATTTCTCACTGACTCTCGGGGCAAATGGACCCCAAATTATGATGGCCCCTATGTAGTCACGAAAGCTTTCTCAGGCGGTGCCTTGAGACTTGCAACCATGGACGGAGAGGATTTTGCCTACCCCACGAATGTTGATGTAGTCAAGAAATACTTCGCCTAAACTAAACTAAAAAAAAAACGTCTCGATGGATTGAAAACCCGAAAGGGCGGTCCAGGCAAAAGTTAGAGACATGAAAAAAAAGAATCATCCCGATGGATTGGAAATCTCATAGTACAATCCAGGCAAAAGTTAGGGATAATGGCAAGTAACTATGTTCAACAGAGGCAAGTCCCTCAGCAGCAGTTACAGCATCATCTATCGGAGGAAATCTCCAGTCAAAGGTCATCTTCGACAGAAGCTCAGGATGTCCCGAATTCAAAGTTGGTAGAAGGATAGTGGTCATTATGTTTCAACGTAGACCTTTTCCCTGTAAATTACCATTTTCTAACTTTGTATATACTCTTTGGAATCACGCGTTTGGCTGATCTCCATCTTATCAATAAAATTTGAGCCCTTGTGCTTTTGTTTGTAATTCTTAACTTGTTTTAGCTTTACAGAACGACGTTGTTTAAACTTAATCAGCGATTCTTGAAATAAAACAAAAATGAATTTACTTGTTAAAACTTTTTCTGCTTTTAAAATAAAGATGGCAATTTCTTTTGACTGTTGAACATCAGAAGAACATCGATTGCTTCTCCCGAAGTAAGCGAACTTCAAAGTGCAGAATCAAAGTACTCCTTCTAAGCCAGTATGCCTGAATGAAGGGATCAACTGTGTCAGAGAACTTGTTTCGTCTGACAGCCTCGACCGAGTTCTCATCTCCTAAGCCCGATCAACATAGCTCCCTACGGGACTATCTCTCCTAAGCAAGGTGGAATTGCTATTTTGAATCAACGGTGCTTCTTCGCCCCGCGATGGCCGAGTATCCAATTGTGTTCATCCATTAGTCTGTATGTCGCGTCTGTTTTGTCAGCATATACATACATACTTCATGCATTTTATTTGCGTTCGCATTTCGTATTGCATCACTATCACTTGAGTCGGTCTTGTCCCCTAGTTATAAACAGTTTTCTCAATCGAGTTTGTCAGTTCTTTCCTCGTCAGGAAGTGTTGCGTCTGCACAATCTCGCCACCAGTGTATCTTTAGATCAGAGTCGGCACTTGGCCACTTTGATAACTTGAACCTCTGAAAAGCCAGAGAAAACACTCAATAAACATCACTCTTCGCCATTGAAGATGATATCCTTGCTTTCCCGGATTAAGGAAAATCCACAGAGAAAGCCTCGTGATCAGAGATTCGGCAGCATGCCAGTTTTGCTCCGAAAGGACCGCTGATGAAAAGGTCATTGGCCCCACAAAATTGGACCCCATCATATGGTGTTTCTCCGGGAAGATCCCGAGAAAAGTATGATGAAAGATCCCAAATGAAAACAATCTCTCAAGAGACTCGCTTTCCCCAGTAGAAATAAATGGCGTCTCTAACAGAGAAGTTTGTACAACTCTACAACTCAGATGACTGGGTTCCCCAGCAAGTCTGACATCAAAACATTTTCTATTCAAATGGCATCTCCCCAGGAAAATTCGGCGAGAAGTTTGAAGGAAAGCCGCTACGCATAGCGTCCCTTGTCAATAAAGTTTATTGACAAAAGAAACTAAGACCAGTTCTTGGTAGGAAACCAGGATCGAGGGGAAGTTTAAATCAGAAACTAAGACCAGTTCTTGGTAGGAAACTAGGATCGAGGGGAAGTTTAAATCAGAAACTAAGACCAGTTCCTTGGTAGGAAACCAGGATCGAGGGGAAGTTTATTTCAAAAGAGACTGAGACTAGTTCCTTGGTAGGAAACCAGGATCGAGGGGAAGTTTACCTTTTCTAAGCATCATCGCTTAGCTAAAGAAGATGAATGTGTAAGCTACCATTCATAACCACCATCAAAATTTCGGATATTCCGATATTTAATCCTCTTGCACCCCGAATGCTCGAATCCCTTCGTCATTCACACCTTCGGGTCCAAGAAGATTAAATAGGGGCATCTGTAATACCCCAAATTTTGACCACTTAGATTTCCCATCATTGTGAAAATCATCATCACAATATGGATGAACCATCATGCTTCATCAGTCTCCCCAAAGATGGGTGAGCATCCAATACAATCAAAATTAGGGTTTCAAGCCCTCTCTGAGTGCTTAGACAAAGGGTCAATCAAGAAATGACATGATATTTAACTTGTCTATTCTCTTAAACATCCAAAATGGATCAAAAAGGACTCCCACTTCAAGGATTAAGCACAAGGCTGCTCCCTTCTAGGTGGATCAAGTCTCAAGATCGACAGTGTCACCAAATTAGGGTTTTGGTCGACCAGGGTCTCCAGATGTAAATTTTCATCTGGGCACAAGGCAATGATCCAAAACGTAACCTAATATACTTCATGGAACCTCATGAACCCATGCATCAAGTCAATTTTGCCTCAGGGGATGCATTCATCAAAAATCAGGAATTAGAGTTTCTTGACCTAATTCACCCCTAAGTTGACTTTTGGGACAAACCATGAGCCAAGACCTCAAGAGATGATTTGAGGGTCTCTAATACACCATATTGATCCATTTGGAACAATGGATTGATCCAAGAAGCTTGAGCAACAAGTCTCATTTTCATCTGCACCACAATTAGGGTTTTAAGGGAAAAGTCAACAGTAACTTTGACTTTTGACCAAGACATGCTCCCAAACCCTAATACATGATTGAATATACCCTATGACACCCATGGAACATGTCCATTAACTTTGATTTAGGTCAAGGACATGATTTCCTGAAGAATTGCACAGTTTGGAATTCATCTGATAAAAAGTCAATTGTGCACAAAAGTCAACTTTGACTTTTTGAGATTTTTCACCAAAATGGATTTTTAACCCTAAAATGATGTTAATGTATGATTTGAATCATCATTCATCAAGAAAAATCAAGAAAAGTGAGATAACTTGTAAAAGGGGTAACCATAAAACTTAGAAATTTTTCTAAGTTAAAAATAAAGTGGCAAAGGTACCAACTTTGGAGGACCATAACTCCTAAACCATAAGGCCATTTTTTCTCATCCAAAGATGGATTTGTAGCCCTCATTATCACCTACAAAAACTTCAACTACAAGTCATTCCAATTCATTAAGGATTTTGAGTTATGGAGTGATCAAAGTGGCTGAAAAGTGAAAATGTCACTTTTTCCAACACTTAGTGAAATTTTCACTAAGTCAGAATTTGCCTTCACTTTTTGCCAAATGTAGGGGGATTTTTCACTTGGAATCAAAAGAGATCAAAACCAAACTTGTTCAAACAGTTGTTGTATCATGTAAGAGCTTTCCAAAATGGCCAAGAACATTGCCAAATTCAACCTACATCATGAGATACAACATTGTCAAGTTGCCTTGCTGAAATCTGTCAAAGCAAGGCAGAATTTGCATTTTGGCTCGATTTACCAAAATCAGCCAATTTCAATAGTTCCTATCCACTTGGACACCTCAGAGGATTGAATCCAAAGGGGACAATCACTGAGCCAAGCCTCCAAGGTCCAAGGAATAAGGAATAGCATGTTGAACCTAGAGTTGCCAAAGTAGGGACAAGACTTCAAATTTGGAATGAGGCATTCAATGGAACCATCAAGGTGGCATGGACTGAGCCATTCTCATCTGAAATCAGTCAAGACTTATCCAAGACCAAGGGGACCAAAGCTCTGTGCCCTAACCTCTAGTCAATGGCTAGAGGAGACTTGGATTTTCATTTGCCAACATTGGTCAAACCTACTTACCAGCTGCCATGCACTATTCCTGGCAAAACAAACTTGCTCTACTATAAATAGAGCTCAATTGTGGTCAGTTTGAGTACACCAAAGCCATCTAACAGATGCTTTCCTCAAAATCTCTTTCTCTTGGCAAAAATGCCTTTCTTAGCAAGGTAGCTATCGGGTTTTGAGTTTGAGAGCAATTCTGCACAAACCAATCACTCACACACCTCACATACATCACATATGAGCTAATCAAACACTCACATAACTTCTGAAACATCAATTTCATGAAATCACCAGCTGGTTGCTCAAATTTTCAAACAAGGTGCAGCTGAGGTACCACAAAATGATCCAGCCAATTTCAATCAAGTCCAACCATCCAAACGCAATCCATAGGGTGTAGGGAAGCTGTTCAGATCATCACCACTCATCTGTAACACCTCCAAATCAAAAATCACTCTGAACTTGCTGTCACGGCTTGGAGGTAAGCACATACTTGGTAATCTCTCAATCTATGCATATTTCCTCGCACAATAATTTGGCCATATGTTCATAATCATGCATGGAATGTTTTCCCTCAATTAATTGCATTGTTTGAATCGTGTATCAAAAATACTAGCCTTCATGCAGAAATTAGGGTTCTTGAGGTTTCTTCGTGATTTCTTGTTGTATGTTTAATTTAAATGAAATTAAAGTACATAGACATGATCGTGAGGTTGAGACGAGCATAATGATATGTGGATTGCATGATATGATTACGTATTCATGGAGATTGGATAGAAAACGCAAATCTGAGAAACCAAGAACACGCGCGTGTTCTTCAGCCTGTTCTTGGCGCCATTTTTTTCAAATTCAAATATTTGAATTTTGTGATTTTGTTTAATTGATTCAAAAATTAATTTCTCTCTGAGTTTTAATGATTTTGAGTTGATTCTTTTTTTAATAATTCACAAAAATGTTAAAATATTTTATTTTATCAAAAAATCCCAAAAATATTATTTATTTCATATAATTGATATTTTTGTAAAGAATTAATATTTTGATTGTTTTTGGCATTTTAAATATTTTTTCTACATTGATTTTGCAACTTTTAATGCTTTCTAATTATTTTGTAGGTCAATACTTAATTTTTGAAGCATTAATCCAAGATCACAATTTGTTTTCCATGTGTTAAACAATTTTTGATCATTTTAATTGAATTTTTATTCAATTAAATACATTTTGAAAACAAATTAGGGTTTTGGATTAATTCAACCCTCATAAATCATTTTCAAAACACTTTGGGCCTCTATTAGAGTGTAAGACCCAATCCTTTTTTTTGACCAAATCATCTTTGGGTCTCACTTATTGTATAAGTCCCGATACCGTCAAAAAACAAACGGCGCGATCGTCGCCTTTTCAAAAATCATCTGGGCCTACCCTCGAGTAGTAAGACCCATTTATTTTTCTTCAAAACTTTTTGGGTCTCACTCATTGTATAAGTCCCTCTGTACAAGTAAACGGTGCGATCGTCGCCCGTTTAAAAATAAAATTCATTTGGGCCTACCCTCGAGTAGTAAGACCCATTTATTCATCTCAAAACACTTTGGGCCTCTTAAGAGAGTGTAAGACCCGTCCCCCCTTGTACAAAAACTTTTTGGGCCTCACTCATTGTATAAGTCCCTCTGTACAAGTAAACGGCGCGATCGTCGCCCGTTTAAAAATAAAAACCATCTGGGCCTACCCTCGAGTAGTAAGACCCATTTCTTTTTCTTTAAAACACTTTGGGCCTCTAATAGAGTGTAAGACCCAATCCCCCTTTTAACCAAAAACATTTTGGGCCTCACTTATTGTATAAGTCCCTCTGTGTTAAAAGAAAACCTCGGCGCGATCGCCATTTTTAAACGAAAAATCATTTGGGCCTACCCTCATGTTATAAGCCCCACTCTTTTTCTTTAAACCTTTTTGGGCCTCTTGAGAGAGTGTAAGACCCATCCCTTTGTACAGAAAACCTTTTTGGGCCTCAGTCACTTGTATAAGTCCCTCTGTACAAATTCAAAACAACAGTGCGCTCACTGATAAAACCCTGGGCCTCTCCTTGAGCTGTAAGCCCCAAAATCTTTCTTTTTCAAAGCACTTTCTCCTTTGATTTTGAATATACTGTCGTTTTCAATCTTTCTTTGTTGAACAACTAACCAAACAGCATGGAATCACTACAACCGAGTAAGTGGTTATCGCTTTCATTTACTGCTTTCATATTATAAACTGTATTGTGGGGCTGCTCACTGTAAGTCTCCTTTCATAAACTCATATCTACTGTGTAATAATAGTATAGATATTTCGAGTTTCCCCGGCAACTACGTCTAGAACTAGGTGACGCCGTTTCACTTATTCATAGAAATAGACTCCTAGATCCCCAATAAGAGCACCAGATACAGTCTTCTCTTCGGCTGTCCTCCTTAGGAATCGTCAAGAAGCTCTACTCCCCAAGATGAATGTATTCTCCGTGAATGGCATCTTTGAGTTTCTTCCCAATTCTCGAACTTTCCTGACTTAATCTATTCCTTGTGGATAGCTTGCCTTGAATGTCTCGGGGTTTGGGTACCCACTACGGTCATAATCTTGGACCTTAACTAAGGAACCCTCTTTAAAAGTTAAAAGTCGCTGGATAGTAAACCTCGCACGTTTACCAGTGGTTTTTATCTTTAAAAGAGTTATCTCTCCTAATGGAAAGGAGGTGATAGACCCACGGGCTTCTTAAAAGCATCGGCCTCCTCTTGGGCATTATTCAAGGACCCTACGGCTTCTTAGAAGTATTCACAGCCTAATCTTAGGCTTCGTATAATGATCTCTTCCTCCGGGAATGATAGCCTCCTCTTGGGCTTCGTACAAGGACCCGTCGGCTTCTTAAAAGTTTCCAGCCTCCTCTTGGGCTTCGTACAAATTGTCCCGACGACCTCCTAGAGGTTTAGGAACAGAACCTACTCATCCTCAGAGAACAGTCCTTTCATAGAGTCTACTACTGTTTCTCAAAGCATAGTACAAAAGACAAAACTCTAGACACGGACAGTCTAACTTCCTTGAGTCTCAAAGACATTCTCAAGCACCCTTCGTTAAATAGGAAGGAAACCCGCAGACTCGAATAGTCTCAATACCCTTTGGATTTCCCGTTTCCTCAAAGAGAAGGAAATATCCCTGATCCTCAAATTAAATCCCTGTGTACAGTGTTACTCATATAAGAACTGATTTTCTCTTTTAAATCAGTATATTGGATCTGTCACTCAACTGAAACAGTTATAATAGCCTCCATCTCGGGCTTCGTACGAGATACCAAAATTCTCCCCAGTGGAGTCAAAACAACCTTTTAGCCTCTCTCTAGGGCTTTGTACGAGACACAAAATAGCCTCCTCTTAGGCTTTGTATAATGATTTTCCTAGCGGAAATAAGCCACCTCTTAGGCTTTGTATAACGATATGCCCCACTGGGTCAAAAACTTTTAGCCTCTCTCTCGGGCTTTGTACGAGACACAAAAGAGCCTCCTCTTAGGCTTTGTATAATGATTTTCCTAGCGGAAATTAGCCTCTTCTTAGGCTTTGTATAAGAAAACCACTGGTTGATCCAATCGACCTTTTAGCATCAAAGTTGTGCCTCGTTCGCAGTACACAAACATCAACAACTCCTTTCCCTTCATCTAATCGTTGTAAGCGGCAAGCCTCTGGATCATCTACATCCATGCCACTGTCCCTCTTTTAGCATGAGAAATTCCTAAGGAAAGATGGCATTGCTCTACACTGAGTTAAAGTCTTCTCCTTCAGGTTAAAACCCTTTCTTCGGAAATTATGGCATTGCTCGGATCCGCGTATCCCAGTTAAAGTAATTCTCCTTCCCCCTCTTTAGAGATGACAAATACTCTCTAAAGTCGAGGTCCTTTCGCTTCACGTCTTGGGCTTTGAACAACACACAAATAGACCTTTCAGCTTCACATCTTGGGCTTTGAACAAGATACAAACCACCTTTCGCTTCCCGTCTTGGGCTTTGAACAAGACACCAAAACACCAAAAACACCCATTTCCTCCCATAGAATAGGAGGAACTACGAACGCTCTGATTTCCCTGTTTCGGTAAATGGGAATATGTAGGCATAAGATCGAAAGAAAAGATCTTAGCGAGCGCAATCAACAAAAAACCCAAATCCCATATCTTCGTCAATCAAAAGCAGTAATTCAAAAGCACCAGTCCTAATATCCTAATCCTTATTCCCCGCCAGAAACCTTCTGCCCAGGTAAAAAGAAAGAGAACAGTATTGGCGAAAATACAAATAACCAGTACAAAGGCCCCCCACATTGATAGCATCCGTAACCTAACAGACCGCTGTTTAAACTCAGTATGCAAGCAGGGTTAATTGGAGACATCTATTTCCCTTCCTTATTCAGCTCACAATAGGATAAAAAATGAATCGACCTGTAGTTCAAAGCTCAAACCGCAGAGAGCGACCAACGCTTAAGAACCGCGTCCAAAATCGCTCGCTACAGAAAAGTGGCGCCCACCGTGGGGCCCTTGTTTTTCTTTCTGTCTGTTTTCCTTGTAAAATGGCGACTCTGCTGGGGAGTCTCCTTTTCTGCCTTAGGGCATCATCCCCGTTTTCCACGGAAAATGGGAACTCTGGTGAGGAGAAAGATTGACCTATGCTGGTCCATCTCTTAGGCAGGGAACCACAGATTGGGGCTTCCGCCGGGGAACCCATTTCTGTCAGGAACTTAAGATTCATAGCTTTATAAGTCTAGGATGATTAGGACAAATATATATACTGCTTTTCCTAAATGCTATACGTGTTTATTTTTCTGCTACTGGGAATGCGTGTGATGCCGCATGTGGTGAGATTGAGTATACACTTAAGAAAAGCCAACCTTTTTCGTAGTGCGGAAGCTATCGGAAATAGCTGTTACGCGATACTATAGATGTTTATCGTTCCAATTTATAGATGTTTATCAATATTTTGTGCCATATTAATTACTCTAATCTTGATGTTTATTGCATTTTGAGCACTTATCGTTCATGTGGATGTTTTGCTCTGTTTGTGCATATGTCTATTTATCTTGTTGGAACTTAAAAATTGCAAAATTTCACTTTTATATGTTCATCGCGTCGACGCATAGATTCATGCGCTGACCTAGTAAATTTTCGGGATAGCGCATAATCTCATGTTCAACTTTTTTAAGAAAATTCAAGAATCATGCGCCGACGCACAAATTCATAGGTCGACGCATAACTTGACCGTTCAGACTCCCTTCTTTACTGGGACGAGTGCGCCGACCTAGTGTTGTTCTTTTTCCCTACATATTCTCATTGCACATTAATCTATGGTTATTGCATGTCATCTCATTAGACTTTGTGGTCAATCTCTCCCTATCCTCCTCCATTAAACCTCATCAATAACAATTACTCTCCACTAAATCCTCATCAAAACCCTAGAAATCAAAAACCTACCAAGAGAAAATCTTCTATATTACTGCTACAAGGTTTTCTAAGGGTTGCACATATCTCCTCTTCACTCTCAGTGAAAAACAAGTGTTATCATCCTCTTTCAATTTTTCTTCAACCATGGCTTCAAGAAGAAACCCTAGTAGAAGGGGAACAAGAGGATCATCTTCACAATCAGCACCAACCAGAACATCATCACCTTCACAACGGGTAACCTTTAAGTCTTTGATTTCTGAAAGGCTAACTACTCCTTTTGAGGAACTATTTTCTAACCGGGATGTTATAAGACAACATGGGTTTTATCCTCTGATGAGTCCAGATTTTCACATTCCTGAGATTTATAAACTTATAAATTTTCAAAATCTTAGTGAATTTGTAGAATGTGATGATAAGTATAATGAAGATTTGACTCGGTTGTTCTATTGTGGGATCAAGGGCAAGTTTCATGGGGCTGAATTTAAATTCTCTATGAATAATACAGACTTTGAAGTGACCAATGATGTATGGTCTACACTTTTTGTATTGGATACTGATGACACTCTCCCAAAGGTTACTGATAAAACCTTTGTTCAGAACTATGAGTTCAAAACTGCTCTGAATTCGATGATGCGGGAACCGTATTCAGATGATTTTGTGGCAAGTGAATTATTTCCTAAAAGTGTCACTACCGGCCATCTAAAATTCAAAGACCGTATTCTTCAGTGGATTGTTGCTCGCATCTTGAGGCCTAAGAAAGGAGGATACTCAAGAGTTGAGCAGGCAGAGGTTCACCTCATCTATATTCTCAAGAATAAGATCAAAATTAATTGGCCTTATTATTTTGCTTATAGGATGTTCGTTACTCGCAGCTCCCATAAATTTCTGGCACTTGGTTATGTGTCTGTTGTTGCAAACATTTTGAATCACTTTGATGTTCCTATTCCGCAGATTTGTCACATTCATATAACCGCTGAACATCAATTTCTTGCCAAAACCCTTTCCATGATGGGTTACTTTTGGCATTCACGTGAGAACAAGTTCTTTTATCGACCAAGATCCACCCATCCTGAACATGATGAATCGGTTCACCTTGAAGGAAATGATGATGAGGGCATTCCAAAAAATGCAAATCAAGTTGTTAATGATGAAGATGTGGGCATGCAAGAAGATATGGTTATGCAAGAAAATATGGTTATGCAAGAAGAGGACAATGAGGCATGGATGGGATATCAACCTGAAGAAACTTCTAAAAATCAGGGTTGCGGTCAGTGGCAACAGAATTACTGGACTGTGCGTGGAAGCGCCTATGTGCCTCCAACCTATGGTGAGGATTATGAATGGCATCAACCTGAAAATTCTGCTCCTCTAACTCCACCATCTCAGCATGATCAGCAGGGTTCTGAATAAATTCTGGCTAGGTTGAACGACTTGACTCTTCAGCATCAAGAATTTCAAGCTCTGCAAGATACTCGTTACTCTACTTAGCAAGAACAGTTCACTAATTAGTCTGAACAAGTTTCATCTCACATTACCAACTTCAACAATTTTGCCAACGCCGCTATGAATCGTTTCAATCAGATGGACGCCAACTTGACTCAATAAAACCAGAACCTGGCAAATAGTCTTAGAAACCTAAACACTGTGTTGATTGAACTCAACCTACATCTAGAGGACCTTCCACCTCCAAGCCAACACTATAGGGGAAGAGGAGATCCGTTTAGGGGGAGAAGACCATAGAGCTTAGGGAATTATGTTTCATTTGTGTTTCCATTTATGTTTTGTGGTTTGGTTTTTTTTTTTTCTCGGTTGCTTTACTTTGACGTGTGCTTCCGTTTGTTTAAACTCTTCTGAAGTGAATGTTTTGCTTGTATGTTTTTGTTCCTTATTTAATCATTCCTAAGTTTACATTAGCGGTATCATATGTTGATGCATGTTAATGTTTGGTTGTTGCAAATATATGATGATCCACTACGTATTATACTGCGTTATTTTGACCACCGTCTTTTCTTCTTTTTGATGTTGTCAAAGGGGGAGAAGAATAACAAGCAGAAATTTTATTAACCAGATGTCAAAGACAGGGGGAGCTTTGTTCACTCTCAAATTACATATCTCTTGACAGCTAAGAAAGTGTTGCCATCATAAAAAAGGGGGAGTATGTGAGGGATATTCTTCTAGATACCTTGTTTTAATGATGTCAACAAACATATTAGATTGTAATTTGAGCGGTATCACTTCACGTGTCGGACATATAACGTTTAACCATTATCGTTCATATGTCTAGATGCATAGGATCTTGTCCTCTCCAAAAATAAATGTCCACTATCGTTTTAGTTGTGTCTAGTATGTGTTTCTGATCTTGGTCTGGTGAAAATGCTTAGAAAATTGAATTTCTTGAAAAAATGCACTTCATGCGCTGACCCTCTAGTTTATGCGCTAACCTCCAGATTCATGCGCTAACCTCCAAAACTTGCGGGAAAGCGCACAAATCAGTGGACACTAAAATATTCTTTTATGCGTCGACGCATGAAGGCTGGAGGTCGACGCATGACTCCAAAATTCTGCATTTTTTTCACTTAATTTATTTTCTGTTATTTTTCTGTTATTATTTTTGTTGGTCATTTTTTTCATATAAATAGTTTTGGTCATCCTTTTTATTTAAAACAAGAAACGTGAAAGATATATGGCATTTCTCTCTTCATCTTCATCTTCTTCATTGTGTAAACAAACAATCACACATAATCTTCTTTGTTTGTGTCGCCCATTAATCGAAGTGATAACATTCAGAATTTAGGAAGTGTAATCTTCATCTTCTAGGTTGAGAGTTTGGCAGGTGTTTCTTGAATAAAACCATTTGGTTTTGTCCTCTAAGAATCGGATAGATTTTGGGGGTTTTTACACAAACTGTTCTTTCTACAGGGATTCGGCTGGGTGAAGGTAACCAAAAATTGGCGCAATTGTTCGGTTTAGTAGCTGTAATCAGAGGATCGTAGAAAGGAAGTTTGGGTTCGAATTCTTGGTAGATTGCAATTGACCGAGTGAAGGTAACTGAAGAACGGTGGTTTCTTTCGGTTTAGTAGCGTGGGACGGTAATTGGATCAACCATATTCAGAGCACTTGATTCATCTTGAATCAAGGGAAGAGAAAATTCTGGATCAACGATCGAAGACGTTCGAGGGTTTGGATGTTCATTGTTTTCTCTTGTAATAAACAATTTGCAACAACTATATATATATCTCAATTCCATTTGTGGAGTTGGGGGCAGACGTACCCAAAGCGAGGACGATTGGGGAACTGCCTAATCAAATCGCGTTTGTTCTCTCTTTCCTTAACTCTTTTACAATTCAGTTCGTTCGAATTTGTGAAGTCGCAAGACATCGAAATTTCTGTAGTAGAGTAATTGTATGCTGATAAATTGTTTTTGTTAACTGATACAGTTCCTTGAATTGTGTTTTGGAGCAGCTGTACATTACCCTCCATAGAAATTCTGCACATAGTGTGTTTTCGCACACTAGGTGTTTGATAATTTGTTTCAAAGCAAAATTCGAACTTGTTGCCTTTAAATTGCTTATCACTTTACCTCATTGGATTGGAATATACATCAACCAAGTGATATTTTGTTGATTGCGTATCTTAAGTGTAATATTCAAAACTGGATTTTTCTCTTCCGTACTCATCCGTGATATATTCGTGCATATTTGATCCTTTTGGTAGAAGGTTTGTTGTAGACGTTCTATCCAGTGGTAGCTTCCGTTTAAACAATTTTTAAAAACAAATTTTGTAAACCATTTGCGTGTAAAACTCAAGGGATCTATTCAACCCCCACCCCCTTCTAGATCCATAGCCATCGTCTAACACCTATGTGGTCAAGAAAGCTTTCTCAGTCGGCACCTTGAGACTTGCAACCATGGATGGAGAAGAATTTTCCTACCCCACGAATGTTGATGTAGTCAAGAAATACTTCGCCTAAATAATAAAAAACGTCTCGGTGGACTGAAAACCTGACAAGGCGGTCCAGGCCAAAAATTAGAGACATAATCAAAAAAACATCCTGATGGATTGGAAATTCCAAAGTACAATCCAAGCAAAAGTTAGGGATTCATGGCAAGTAACTACGTCTGACAAGGGCAAATCCCCCAGCAGCGGTCATGCCATCCATCAGAAAACTCCAGTCAAGGTCATCTTCGACGGAAGCTCAGGATGTCTAGAATTCGAAGTTGGTAGAAGGATAACGGTCGTTATGTTTCAATGTAGCCTATTTCCCTTAAATTACCATTTTCTAGCTTTGTAAATACTCTATGGTATCACGCGCTTGGCTGATTTCCATCCTATCAATAAAATTTGAGCCCTAGTGCTTTTGTTTGCAATTCTTATTTGTTTTAGCTTTACAGAACGACGTTTTAACATGATTAACGATTCTTGAAATAAAACAAAAATGAATTTACTTGTCAAAATTTTTCTGCTTTTAAAATAATTATGGAAATTTCTTTTGACTAATTGAACATCGAAAGAACATCGATCGCTTATCCCAAAGACGGTTAAGCTTTAAAGTGCAGAAGCAAAGTACTCCTTCTAAACCAGTACACCTGAATGAAGGATCACATGTGTCGGATGCGAATTTTTCATCTGACATCTCCGGCAGAGTTCTTACCTCCTAAGTCCGACCAGTGTTGTTCCCCGCAGGAACTATCTCTCCTAAGCAAGGCAGAATTGCTATCTTGAACTAAATGGTACTTTTTAGTCCCCTGCAGTGGCCGAGTATCCAAACGTGTTCATCTACTAGTCTGTATGTCGCTTCAGTTTTGTCAGCATATACGTACATACATCATGCATTATTGATTTGCATTCACATTCATACTGCATCACTATCACTCTAGTCGGTCTTGTCCCCTAGTGATAAAAGTCCTCTTGTCAATCGAGTCGTCAGTTCTTTCCTCGTCAGGAAGCGAATCAGCTAAGCAATCTCTCCCCAGTTTATTTCTGGGATGAAGTTGGTCCTCGACAACTTTGATTACTTGAACCTCTGAAAAAAAAGAGACAGTCAACGAGCGTCACTCTTCACCATTGAAGATGATATTTTCGCTTTATCAGATTAAGGAAAATCCCCAGGGAAAGCCTCGCAACCGAAGACACCCGGCAATACAACAGTTTCTCTCTGAAAATTTGCTATCAAATGAGGTCATCAGCACCTCCAAATTGGATTATATGTCATGGCATTTCTCCGAGGAGATCTCGAAGAAAAGTATGATGTAATATCCCCAAGCAGAAATCAGTCTTTCAAGAGACTCGTTTTCCCTAGTAGAGTCAACAAATGGTGTCTCCAACAGAGAAGTTTGTACTGTAACACCCCAAATTTGTAAGAATATTTATTTAATTTATTTAAATATAATATTTATGAATTTTCAGTGAATTTTGGTGGTTTGTGTTGACGTTGGCATTTTCGTAGAGTTTCGGTTATTTAATTAAATAATAGTATATAATATGAATATATTAGTATTATTATTAATTTAAATAATATTAGAGGAATTAAGGGTAAGATGGACTTTTGAGGAGAATTAGTGAGGGTATTATTGGAAAAGTCCATTTTGGAAGCCCAAGGGTTTAACAAAAAGGAATTGGGAAGAATATGATTCATTTTGTTAGATCTGAGGAAATAAGGAAAAGGCGAGGATTTGAGAAGGTTTCCAATGGCTCAATAGAGAAAAGCTCCGGATCGACAATCTAAGGTATGGGGAGTATTGCCTTTCATTGTTTTTAATATAGGAAGTGATGTGTTTAAAGTGGATTTTGGGGTTTTTGGAGTTTTTGAAGGGTTTATGAGTTATTGATGATTTAGAGGTATTTCTGAGGATCGATGATGGATTATTAAGGGTTGAATTGATTCGGGTAAAAATAAGCCTTCGAGGCAAAACCTTATTTGATGATATGTGGATCTTGTATGAGAAAGGGATTTATGGGGTTTATGGGAATCTTGAGAATTTGTGAAGGTTTAGGTATTTCGAGTTAGAATAGTGAAATTAACCGACCTAATAGTCGTAAGTTTTATGCCTTTGATTGCCTTGATGTTTCAGGACTATTTTGGGAGTGTTTTAGGGGAGAATTGATGGAATGAGATGTAGAAATTGTTGATAATATAATGGTTGTATCCCTAAAATAAGTTTCATATGTTGTTATAAATGTTATACAGTCGTAGGATTTTGAATTACGAAACTGAAACTTTTTACGGAATCGAAATCGGAGGTCCAGAAGGCCTCCAACGATGAAAAATGCAAAATCTGCATTCTGTAGGTAAACGGCGAGCGCCATAAGGCTTACGGCGGTCGCCATGGAGTTCCGTCACAGCCAGGCAGCTTTGGGTCCAGATACGGTTTTGATCATAACTCTTGATCCGTAAGTCTGATTGAGGTCCCGTTCGAAGCGTTGGAAAGCTAACGCGATGAACTACTTTTTTGTGAAACCAAAAGAGCAGTATGGAGTATTTTTCCATTGTCTAAACTATGAGGAATTGAGGTTAATTGTGACGATATACGTATGATAGGTGTCGTTGTTGAATTAGTGGTGTTATGAAGTTGTGATTGCTGAACCCTGATGTTATTGATGATCATATGATGATGATTTTGTGATGTTTGATGATTAATTGATGATATGAATTACCGCGATGTATATTGATGATTATGAGCTGTTATATATGATGTTTGATGATTTAAGTGATGATATGAATTACCACGAGTGTATTGATGATTTTGAGCTGTTTATACCGATGTTTGATGATTAAATACTGATGTGAATTACCATGAGCTATATTGATAATTATAAGATGATGATGATGATTTTTGATGAATAAATGACGATATGACGAAAATCAGATTTTAATGAATGATGATGCACATAATGATATTTTGATGATGATCATTATTGATGTTGTGCATCATGCATTCATAGCATATTTTGATGATGATGTTAGGACTTCGGTCCAGTGATGATGATGTTAGACTTCGGTCTATTATGGCTTCCATCCCATTGTGTGGATGTGAAGTGGTTTATGACGTGCTCCAGATCTTGTGTGGAACCGATCCTATTGACGAGGATCTTTGGAGGGTGATGGCCTAAGTGTCCATCGATTGTGACGATTGGTACCACATGCATGAGTCATATTGTGCATTGCATTTATGTGGCATATTGTTGTGATTTATGATGTCGTGTGTTGATGTTTGTCTGTGATGACTCTGATGATGTTGTATATGATGATGACGCCATTTTTATGGATATCCTATTTTATATTGATTATAATGAATTGTATTACTCACCCTGCCTGTTTGAATGTTGCCTCCACGTGGGTAACGTCCAGGTGATCAGGATTAGCCGTGGATGCTTTCGAGGAACTTTTGAAGTTTATTTGCATTTTGGTCGATGTAGGGGGTCTTGCTCTGATAGTGTAACATCGGGTTGGGTCGTTGAGTTGAACCATGTTGAGTTTTATTTGGCTGTTATTTTGTTGTTATTTGATGATTATGGTTTACTTTAATAAACCTTTTTGTCGGATTTTTGTGGTTATGGTGGTTATGCTGCCCTTTGAAGGCATTTTGAGTTATTTTGAGGAAAACCCGTTATTTACGGAGCAAGTTTTGTTGAGTTGAATTCATTGAGTAATGTGCACCCTTTGAGGTGATTCTGATTTTACTATAATTTTATGTTTATTCCGCTGCGATTAATGTGGGGTAGAAAATGGTGTTACATTAGTGGTATCAGAGCAGGTCAGTCCGTCCGGCCAGGTTGTTTAATGTTGTATATTCCCTAGTGTGCGACATGTGTGTGAAAACATTATCGATGCTTGTTTTGTTTTCCATTTGCAGGTTGGGAATGAAACAAGTGGGGGAGAAGATGGTGCTTCTCCAAGATGCTTCACGTGTGGAGCGATGGCTAAGTGTGGTGTTGGACGCTACGATATTTTGGTGAGATAGTTTATACCGCCTCATGATAGTCAGTTGTTATTGACAAATTGAGGAACTGATCACCCTTAATCTCTTGTTGATAATAGACGGGATCGTGTTGGATGGGATAGACGTGTCTTGCAAGCTTAAGTGGTGTGCGCGGTGAATTATTTGGAGTTAAGCCAAGTGCTTACAGATGGTTTTGATGAGTCGATGCAGGTTGGTGCTGAGATGTTTAAGTTGAGGGTAACTTGGAGTATTAGTGAAGGTGGAGAAGTGGGTGTTTTGCCTGGTGTTTGTGAAATTTCAGAAGTGATTCCTGATGACGTAAGTGATTGGCCTCTAGAGCGTGAGGTAGAGTTTGTTGTGGAATTAATACCAGGTACGAGTCCAGTGTCGATGGCTCTTTATCGGATGTCGGCTTCTGAGTTGAGTAAATTGAAGAAACAATTGGAAGAGTTGCTTGGGATGAAGTTGTTCCACTGAGTGTTTCTCTGTGGGGTGCTCCTGTGTTGTCGGTGAAGAAGAAAGATGGTACCATGAGATTGTGTGTGGATTATAGATAGTTGAATAAAGTGACGATCAAGGATAAGTATCCACTTCTGAGGATTGACGATTTGATGGATTAATTGGTGGGCGCTTGTGTTTAGCAAGATTAATTTGAGGTCTGGTTATCATCAAATTCGTGTTAAGCCTGATGATATTCCGAAGACAGCTTTCAAGACGAGGTATGGTGACTATGAGTATACTGTGATGTCGTTTGGTGGATCTAATGCACCTGGTGTTCATGAAGTATATTAATCAGATTTTTCATGAGTATTTGGATAAGTTTGTGGTGATTTTTATTGATGATATTCTGATATACTCTAAATCTGAAGAAGAGCATGCTGATCATTTGAGAACTGTGTTGCAAGTATTGAAGAAGAAGTTGTATGCAAAGCTGTCAAAGTGTGAGTTCTGGTTGTAGGAATTGAGTTCTCTTGGCCATGTGATTTCAAGTGGCGGGATTTCTGTTGATCCCTCTAAGATTGATGATGTGTTACAGTGGGAGACTCCGAAGTGTGCTACTGAGATATGAAGTTTTCTGGGATTGGCGGGTTATTACTGCAAGTTTATCGAGGGTTTTTCTAAGTTGGCATTACCTTTGACTCAGTTGACTCAAAAGGGTCAATCGTTTGTGTGGGTTGTAGCTTGCGAAGAGAGTTTTGTGGAATTGAAGAAGAAGTTGACGACCGCTCCAGTGTTGATTTTGCCTAATTCGAGCGAATCTTTTGTGGTGTATTGTGATGCATCGAAGATGGGTCTTGGTGGAGTATTGATGAAGAATGGACAAGTTGTTGCCTATGCTTCGAGACAATTATGAGTTCATGAGAGGAATTATCCTACCCATAACTTGGAATTGGCTGCCATGGTGTTTATGTTGAAAATTGGAGACATTATCTGTTTGGCTCTAAGTTTGAAGTGTTCAGTGATCATAAAAGTCTGAAGTACTTATTTGATAAGAAAGAATTAAATATGAGGCAGAGAAGGTGGTTAGGGTTGTTGAAGGATTTCGATTTTGATTTGAGTTATCATCCGGGCAAAGCAAATATAGTGGCTGATGCATTGAGCAGGAAGTCAGTGCATATGTCGATGCTTATAGTGAGAGAATTGGAATTAATCAAACAATTTTGAGATTTGAGTTTGGTGTGTGAAGAGACTCCTGACAGTGTGAAGTTAGAAATGTTGAAGCTGACAAGTGGTGTTTTGGGAGGAAATCAGAGTGGGTCAGCAAGTGGATTATAAGTTGGTGGACCAATTGACGTTAATTAACCAATGTAACAGAGGTGAATTCTAGATTGATGAGAATGGTGTGATGAGGTTTCGAGACAGAGTGTGTGTTTTAGATGTTCCAGAGATCGAGAAAAGTATTCTATGAAGAAGGATATTGCCTAGTTTGTTTATGCTTGTTTGACTTTTCAGAAGTTGAAGATCGAACATCAGAAATCGTTGGGTGTGATGCAACCGTTGAATATTCTAGAATGGAAATGGGATAGTATTTCCATGGATTTTGTGTTGAGATTGCCGAAGACTGAAAGAGGGAATGATTCTATTTGGGTGATTGTGGATAGATTAACTAAATCGGCTTGTCTATTATCAATGAAGATTTACCATTCTATGCAGAAGCTAGCTGAGATGTATATTGAGGAAATTGTGAAGTTGCATGGGATACCATCGATTATTGTGTCGGATAGAGACTCGAGATTTACGTCGAGGTTTGGAAGAGTTTGCAAGATTCTTTGGGTACTAAGTTAAGGTTGAGTTCTGCCTATCATCTCCAGGAGGATAGACAGACATAGAGGACTATCCAGACTTTAGAGGATTTTGCTGAGAACTTATGTGTTGGATCAAGGTGGATCGTGGGATAGTCATTTTCTGTTGATCGAGTTTACCTACGACGACAGTTTTCATGCTAGTATTGGGATGACGCCCTATGAAGCTTTATATGGGAGAAGGTGTAGAAATCATTTGTGTTGGTATGAGTCGGGCGAGAGTGATGTACTTGGACCTGAAATTGTGCAAGGGACGACTGAGGGGAGTAAGATGATCCAAGAAAGGATGAGAGCTTCGCAGAGTCGTCAGAAGAGCTACCATGATAAGAGGAGGAAGACTCTTGAATTCCAAGAGGGAGATCACGTGTTTTTGAGGGTGACGCCAGTGACTGGTGTGGGTCGAGCATTGAAGTCTAGGAAGCTCACTCCACCTTTTGTTGATCCATATCAAATTTTGCAGAGGATAGGAGAGGTAGCCTATCGAATTGCTTTACCGCCGTCACTTGCGAATTTGCATGACGTGTTCTATGTGTCTCAGTTGAGGAAGTACATTCCGGATTCGTCGCATGTGATTCAGATGGATGATGTACAAGTGAGGGATAACCTGACAATGGAAGCTTTACCTGTGCGGATTGACGGTCGAGAGATGAAGCAACTGCGGGGTAAAGACATAACTTTGGTGAAGGTGTTGTGGGGTGGATCAGATGGCGAAAGTTGGACTGGGGAATGTGAAGATCAAATGAGGGAGTCGCATCCCACTCTATTTCCTTGAGGTAATTTTCGAGGACGAAAATTCTTTAAGTGGGGGAGAGTTGTAACACCCCAAATTTGTAATATTTATTTAATTTATTTAAATATAATATTTGTGAATTTTCGGTGAATTTTGGTGGTTTGTGTTGACGTTGGCATTTTCGTAGAGTTTCGGTTATTTAATTAAATAATAGTATATAATATGAATATATTAGTATTATTATTAATTTAAATAATATTAGAGAAATTAAGGGTAAGATGTACTTTTGAGGAGGATTAGTGAGGGTATTATTGGGAAAGCCCATTTTGGAAGCCCAAGGGTTTAACAAAAAGGAATTGGGAAGAATAGGATTCATTTTGTTAGATCGTGAAAAGAAGGGAAAAGTGCAGAGCTCTGAGGAAAGAAGGAAAATGTGAGGATTCGAGAAGGTTTCTAATGGCTCAATAGAGAAAAGCTCTGGATCGACAATCTAAGGTATGGGGAGTATTGCCTTTCATTGTTTTCAATATAGGAAGTGATGTGTTTAAAGTGGATTTTGGGGTTTTTAGAGTTTTTGAATGGTTTATGAGTTATTGATGATTTAGAGGTATTTCTGAGGATCGATGATGGATTATTGTAGCGCAATTTTTGTGGTTTCGAATCACTATCGCTTGGGTACTATAGTTCGATTCATTTTTATACTATTAAGCTGATTAAGGAAGGGAAATAGATGTCTCCAATTAACCCTGCTTGCATACTGAGGTTAAACAGTCAAAACTGTTGGTTTACATATGCTATTGTGATTGTGGGTCTCTCTTAGGTTATTTTGTTAAGGACACAGTGTCTGGACTATTTGTGAGGCTTTTGGTAATGTGTTTAGATTTGATGCTTTAGGATTGATTGATGGAGATACTGGATTTTGGTTTTTTTTGTTTAGTGTGCTCGCTAAGATTTTTCAATCTTATGCCTACGTATTCCCGTTTAACGAAATAGGGAAATCAGAGGGATCGTAGTTCCTCCTATTCTATGGGAGGAAAAAAGGTTGTTTTGGTGTCTTGTTCAAAGCCCAAGACATGAAGCTAAAAGGTGATTTGTATCTTGTTCAAAGCCCAAGATGTGAAGCTAAAAGGCTGGACTGAGAGAGAATTTGTCATCTCTAAAGAGGAGTTGTTGATGTTTGAAGGTTGTGAGCAAGGCACAAATTGATGCTAAAAGGTGAATTGACTCAACCGGGGATTTCTCTATACAAAGCCTAAGAGGAGGCTATTGACCCAACAAGAGGGTGCTTTTTACTTGTCTCGTACGAAGACCGAGATAGAGGCTAAAAAGGGTTTGACTCAACAAGAGAGCCTTTTATACTCAACAAGAGAGTGTTTTTTATGTGTCTTGTACGAAGCCCAAGATGGAGGCTAAAAGGTTTGACTCAACAAGAGAGTCTTTTATACTCAACAAGAGAGTGTTTTGGTATCTCGTACGAAGCTCGAGATGGAGGCTAAAGAGGAAGTGACTCAACAAGAGAGTCTTTTATACTCAATAAGAGAGTGATTTAGTATCTCGTACGAAGCCCGAGATGGAGGCTAAAAGAGGATTTTGACTCAACAAGAGAGTCTTTTATACTCAACAAGAGAGTTTTTTATATGTCTTATACGAAGCCTAAGACGGAGGCTAAAAAGAAGGTTTGACTCAACAAGAGAGTGTGAAAAAATTAACTCCGCTGGGGAGAATCATTTGTACAAAGCCCAAGAGGAGGCTGACTTTCCTGAGGAAAGGATCATTATGCAAAGCCTAAGAGGAGGCTATCTTCTGCCGAGGATTCTTGAGATCCCGAGACAGGTCCAAATGGGAGAGCCCTCATGAGAGAGGCCAGGTTTCTGCTGGAGATTTATCCCGAGTGATCAGGGTTTCTTCCTACGTTTATAAGGAGCTTGAGAATTTCTTTGAGACTCAAGGGGTTTAGACTATCCAAATCTAGAGTTTTATCTTTTGTACAATGCCCCAGAGGAGGCACGGGCGTTAAGGGATGAGTATCAACCCTAAAGTGGCCAGAGGTTTGACACTGGAAAGACTGCTCTAACAAAGGATGACTAAGTTCTGTCTTATACCTTTAAGAGGTCGTCAGGGTCCTTGTATTAAGCCCAAGAGAAGGCATGAGAACTTCTAAGAAACCGACGGGTCCTTGTACAATGCCCAAGAGGAGGCGGGGATGCTTATAGGAAGCCTGTGGGTCCCCAAACCAAGAGAAGTTCAAGACATGCTATTCACAGAGAATATATCAAGCTAGTAAAGTTCTTGAATTTGGAAGAAACTCAAGAGATGCTATTCATAGAGAATAGATCAACTCTGGGGAGTAGAGTTTCTTTGACAATTTCTAAGAGTGACAGTCTGAGAAAGGGTTCACCGAGAATACTGCCTTTCTCTTTGTTCCATATTGTTTAACCCCAAGAGAAGGGAAGACTGTGTCTGGTAATCCTATGGGGGATCTAGTGTTGATTGTGTTAAAGAGTGATCAACAAGCTTTACATAGTGCTATACGTAGTTGCCGGGGAAAACTCTAAATAACTATACTAGTATATATACAGTTGATATATGACAAGTATGTAAAAGTTTATGAAAGGAGACTTACAGTGAGCAGCCCCACAATATAGTTATATGTATGAAAGCAGTAAATGAAAGCAGGTAAACACTTACTCGGTTGTAGAGCTTCCACGCTGTTTGGTTAGTTGTTCAACAAAGGAAACTTTGATAACAATATTATATTTAAAATCAAAGGAGAAAGTGCCTTGAAAAGATTGTTGGGGCTTACAGCTCAAGGAGAGGCCCAGGTTTTAACGATGATTGCATCGTTGTTTTTGAAAACTGTACAGAGGGACTTATACAATATGTGAGGCCCAAGAAGTTTTAGTTTTCAAAAGAGGGTTGGGTCTTACACTCTATTATAGTCCCAAAAAGTTTTTGTACAAGTGATGGGGCTTACAGCTCAAGGAGAGGCCCAGGGTTTTTGTTAAAAAGGCGATGATCGTGCCGAACCTTTTAACGGTGTTGGGACTTATACAACATCTGAGGCCCAAACTACTTTATTTACAAAGGGGTGGGACTTACACTCTATCAAGAGACCCAAAGTGTTTTGAAAAAGATTTGTGAGGGTGAAAATCAAAGAAACCCTAATTTTATTTTCCTTTAAAAGTAAATATTTAAAGAAAATCAATAAAATGATAAAAATACCAAATAAGTTTGAATAAACTACTTGTGATTTTTGTTTAAGGTTTAAAAAATGAGGTTTTAATCACAAGATAATTTAGAGCTCATTTAGTTTTGATTTTCAAGATAAATATTCACTTTTAAAATGTTTAAAAACAATTAAAAATGAATTTATTCACAAAAATACCAACTATATTAAATAAATAATATAAATTTGATTTTTTGTGGAATAAAATATTTCAACATTTTTGTGATTTTTTGCAAAAAGAACCAATCAAAAATGATAAAAATTGAGTGAGAAATTAATTTTTCAAATCATTAATAAAATAATATGAAAAACCAAAAAAAATAGGAAAAAGTGATAAAAAAGAGGTCTGGGGCGAGGGGGATTCGAACCCCAGACCTCTCGCTTGCCAATACTCACAAATATACTAGTGTTTCCACTAGGGCGCAATGCCAATTCATTAATAACATGACAAGGGAAAAATATAAGGCAAACTTGGTTGGTTTTCTGAACCATGGCGCCATGGCCATCTTCATCAAGCTCAGATGCGTGAAGCTCTCTAACTCACTCGTTTCTCAACCATTTGTCATGATCGAAACACCAATTTCATGCGTTTTTTCACAAGGATCATGATGGCAATATTTGATTTCATTTATTTTTAGTGTACAACAAGTTATATCAACATGAACGTATGAACCCTAATTTTGCAAAAGCAATCGTGCAGACATGTTGGTGAGTGCTATGATCAAATTTTTTGAGGGGAAACACTCAACATATGATGACAAGCAAATGGCAAAAGTATCATGCGAGGAAATATGCATGGATCATGAAGATGTAGTTTTAGGCTTACCTTGATGCAAGTTGAAATGTGATCTCTGCACAAACTGTGTTCCAGATGTGATTTGATGATCCCTACAGCTTCAATGGATGTTGTGGAGTGGACTGCTAGCTTTAGAACACTTTGAAAACCTTTGGATCAAGTTGGAGGAATCCAACTGCATAATTGAGGCATAATGGCTTGGTTGAAGAGTGATTTTGAGCTAGAGGTGTTACAGTTGGTGTTTAAGTGTTTGGACACCTCAGATACATCATATGTGATGTGTTTGAGCAATTGGAATGGATTGCCTAAGGCTGCAACTCAAAACCCGATGGTGGTTGCTCAAAAACAAAGAAATTTGGTACTTAAGAGAGAATGAGAGAAAGCAGTGCTGTAAATTGCTTTGGTGTGATTTGAATGTTCAATTGGAACCTCTATTTATAGGTGATCAACTCTTGTCTTGGAGGAATAGTGAATGGCTGCTGGATCAGATCACACTCAATGGCTTTGGCTTGGTGGCACTTCTTCTCATGCAAGGCAACCTAGCCCCTCCCAAGAGCAGGGCTATGTCTTGACCAAATCCACATTCTTTAGATGTTTTTATTGTTGTTTAATCAGAGAACTTGACTGAGTAGAGTGGCTTTGTTGAAAGTGCCATATTTCACATAAATGCCTTTGAATTCAAGGCATATATGCCAAAAACTCGTCAATTTTCAAGGATAAGCTCTTGGCATTTCAGTCCACGTTTGTTGGTTAGATCAGGTGTATTGTGATCAGATTGAATGCATGTGGCATAGTGATCATTGCTTTTTGGCTCAAAATCGTAGATGGCAAGAAAACTCACAAACTGATTTTTCATGACAGCCTTGCCATGGTGACTTGCAGCAGCCATAATTCTTAGCTCAAGTGGAGTTGTTTCATGCTAGTGAGTTGCTTGGATTGTAGGCAATATGTACAACAACTTTGATGTTTACACCTTGAATTGATTCAGCTTGGAACTGTGTGAAAAAATCCCACATGTTTTGGTGTTTTCAACAAAATCTGTCATGGACAGAATTTTGTCTAAGTATTGGAAAAGTGGTACTTTCATGTTTTTAGTGATTTTGATCCAACCATAACTTGAAATCCATGAGGAATTGGAATGAGTTGTGTTTGAAGCTTTTGTAGAGTGCCATGAGAGCTACAAATCCATCTTTGGATCAGCCAAAATGGTTGCTTGGATCTCAAGTTATGATCCTTGGAAGTTGGTACCCTAGCCACTTTATTTCATAACTTAGAAAAAATTATAAGTTTTTATGGTTACCCCTTTTTCAAGTTATCGCACTTTCTTTGGTTTTTCTTGATGAATGTTGATTCAAATCACACATTAACATCATTTTAGGGTTAAGGAACCATAATTGATAAAAAAATCAAAAAGTCAAACTTTGACATTTTGGCACGGTTGACTTTTTATCAGATGAATTCCAAACTGTGTGATCCTCTATGAAATCAAGTCCTTGACCTAAATCAAACTTGATGGATTGATTTCATAGGTGTTATAGGGTGTATTGAATCATGTCCTAGGGTTTGGGAGCATGTCCTGGTCAAAAGTCAAAGCTACAGTTGACTTTTTCCTTAAAACCCTAATTGTAGTTCAGATGAAATTGAAACTTGTTGATCAAGCTTCTTGGATCAATCCATTGTTGCAAATGGATCAATGTAGTGTGTTGGAGACCCTCAAATCATGCCTTGAGGTCTTGGCTCATGATTTGTCCCAAAAGTCAACTTAGGGGTGAATTAGGTCAAGAAACCCTAATTCCTGATTTTTTATTGTCGCTCCTGGGATTTTCATCCAGGTACAAACGCGAAAGTGGCGTGGAAACAGAGTCGCCAGCAATGTGAATTTATCCCAAGAGAGGGAAAGGAAACACTGCGTAAACCTGAGGGAAGGAAAGAGCATGGTCTCGCGACCAAGAGAAATGGGTAAGGGAGTCGGTTACACGAAGGGAAGGTGTTAGCACCCCACGCGTCCATCGTACTCGATGGGATCCACGCTTGTTGTCTCCATCAAAGGGTGTCGTCGTCTGGAGCTCCACTGCTACTGGACCGAAGAAGGAACGAGAACGGAAAAGAACGGAGAAACGAAGAAGAAAAGAAAAAGAAGTGACTCGATAGGACGTCCTCGGAATCCTAGGCCTACGTATTCCCTCGGGAACGGGAAAATCAGAGTCAACGTAGTTCGGACACGAACTATGGGGGGAGGTTGCTCGCCAAGGCATCGTCGTCTCGTGCCTACGTACCCTCAATCTAACCAGAGAGAGGAAATCAGAGCAGTCGTAGTTCGACTTAACAAGGTCGGTGTTTTTTATGAGCGACGTTAAGTTCGGGTCCGGCAGTTAGGGTCGATGCCTGTTTGCGACGAGACGGAAGTAACGTGCCCTTTTCTGAAAATGAGGTTTGAAACTTAACGATCCCGAAGGATAAAAAGGTTTGAATTTGCTTTATGTGTTTTAGACAGAAGTGTTTTTGAAGTTGTTTGTAACTTGCATTGCACCCAAGTCTACAACATTGGATCGAATGTCTCGCGTATCGACCCAAGACGGGACGCATGCTAAACATCCAAAGAAAGTGAAGAAAGATCCCCCACCATCTCATTTCCCACATATAAGGCTCGTGCGCAATACATGTTAATCCTTTATTAAGTGTTTTATAAAGATTAGGAGATGAGAAGAGAAGACTCAAGTTGAAAAGAAAACACTAAAGGGCATCTAATTTACTCCTAATGTTATCATGCAAAAGTGGCCCTAAGATCAAGGTCAAGAGGTAAGTCTACCTAATGTTGTCATGCATGGATTGATATCCTAATGTCTCTCCTACCTCCGACTTAATCGAAAATTAAGTGGAGCTAGGAATCCTACGGGATCATGTCATCAGACAAGTAAACACAGGATGAATTAATCACAAAATGAAATAAAAGCAACTAAGGAGTAAACAGTGTCAATTAACAGTAATATCACACAATCACACTAAGAAAGAGGGAGCTTTAGCCAAGGGGTCATATCAACCGAGACAAACAAGCTAGGTGTGGGAAATAGGGGTGCTCGCCCAATGGTATCAAGAACCATGGATAGCAGAGTAAGAAAGGGGAAGATGTGAATCAGATCACATAAGCATCAGCATTGGTCAATGCGAGCTAAAGACAAAGCGTGGGGGTTTGATTGTTAAGCCCTCATTCCACTTGACCGACTCGATAACAAGAGTAGGTATGTTCAAAGCTTCAATCATGTAATGAGAGCTAAGAACGACTCAACTAGAATAACGGGGGTCGATTGCGAACCCTACCTTCCGTCAATTGCCTCCTTGGAGGTCTTACAAGGAGAAATGGGGAATGGGATGCCTCTTTGGAGGTATTTAGGCACAATATTATACAAGCACAATCATGGCCTCACTTGAGGGTTTTCCATACAATCCTACTTATCATGGCATCGACTATTCCTGCTTCTCATGGCATTTGAAAGCATTAAAGAGAATGGGAGAGATAAGAAGTCCTACCAAACGGATATGAATACGTAGAAAAGCAACGAAAGCGCAACGAAAGCAAGTCACGAAAGCACCTATAAACAGATAGCAAACCAAGTTAGAAACAAGTTTTTATTTACAAACTGAAATGGTCAAACCACCTTTGGAATGTCTCCTTTATGCACCTTGCACACGTGAACCAAAGACATTAGTAATAATAAGAGAGTGTATGTACAACATGAAAACCTAAGTCTAATGACTATGTCCATTTGAGTCACATTAGTCAAAGGGAAAGACCTAAAAGGATTATGAAATTACAAGTCAAGTTACAACTATGCTACAAGACTAATCTACTTTGAAGTTAAAGGTAAACCAACAAAAGAAAGTTGTTACAAGTTAGATGAATTGAATTAAAACGTGAAAATAGACCAAGGTCAGAAGTGAAACAACTTATACGCATGCTTAAACCAATCTCAAAGTGTCACCAAGGTTTGCGTTAAACTCTCTCTCCCAAGCCAATTCATTCCATGAGAAAAATCACCTTTAAACTTCTCATACAAATACGTAAAATTGTCACTCAAGTAAGGCAAGTGAAATGACATGATAAGGCAATGTTAAAGCTCACACGCCAGAGGAAAATTACCTATAAAATGTCTTAATTGAATCCCAAAAGCAATCATGAACATGGCATACAAGTGGCGTCAAAAGAAGTGGCCAAAGTGAAACACAAATTCAAGTTCACATACACACAAAGTAGGCATCATTTAAGGCATGTGAAATGATAAAATGCAATACTTAAGCATGTCTCAATTGTGCATCAAAATACACTTAATAAAGTGCCCTCACACAAGCGTCAAACCAAGACCTATTTCTAAGCATGTGCCAACACGTCATGTTCACTTTGAAAAATAGGTGAAAAATAGCAAAATGTCTTTGAAAATTATGAGTAATTAAACAAGTTATCCCAAGTCCAGTAGGTAATCACATGCGAAAGATAAGGTACAAAACATGCACCAGACATACTCAATCAATTGCAAACATGGATCAATTTATCAATGATGCTCTTACAAGACAAGGCACAAAGATGATGCTCAAAAGCAATTCAATAATCATGGCCAAGGTACCAATCAAACATCATTAGGTCATATAGTCAGAGGCCTAAATGCACAACAAAAATTAACTCCAAACGGTCAAGGGAAGATCACATTTTAGAACTTGTATCACTAGACATACCATTAAGAACACATTCCTTTCCAAAATTCCAGAAGAATATCAAACAGCCCCAAAAATGAAATTAAAGATATCCAAAAATTAATTAACACTTTTAAAAGCATACATGAATTTTATTGGAATTTTATGAGGCACGAAACTATTTTTAGAATTAGATTTTGAAACAAGTACAAAAAGGAACTAGGAATAATGGAAGAACCAGGGGGTGCACTATAGCAAAAAGTCAATTCAGATTTTCATGGGCTTAACAAGGGGAGGGTGTGAACAACAAACTTCACTTAGGCCCACGAAGTTGAAAGACGAAGGGTGTATGGTGGACCTCAGTCAAATAGTGGACTAATCTAGGCCGTATGATTCTATGCTTGAATCAATCCAATGGTGATCCAGAGAGGGCGCATGATAGGGGGAGTGGGAGCGCACGCGTTGGATTAAAAGCTAAAACCTACCGGACGGTGACAAGTGTCACCGCCGGTTTGGACCACACCATCACAATCTTATCCTCTCACTTTGTCCCGTTAAAAGGCAGTGGATGAAACAAATTGTTGAACACATTTCCTCAACGTCTCTATCTCTCTCTCGCAATGAATTCGCCGGAAAATAAATATGGCCGGAGAAGGCTGGTGGCCGGTGGCGGTGCCACCGTCTTCTCCGGCGAACTACCACCACCAAATCAAAAACCTTAACATAAACCCCCACTCAAATTTCGCCCCTATTCCAAATCCGGTGACGGTTTTCTCAGATACTCGCTCAAGGGACGGGATCGTGCATACAGAAACGAAGCTAACAACCTAGATCGGTACTACGGAGCATAAATCGAGCGCAAATAGGAACGATGCAGAAGACGGAGCAGAGAGATATTTACCTTGATTTGAAACTCCTCCGGTATGTGACTCACGCTTCCTCCTCAATTTCGTAATCTTCTTCTACAATTCTTTGACGGTCCTGGCATTGTGAATCATTGTGTTGCCGGTGGTCACATTCTTGATCTTCCGCTTCTGCAGGTGTGATTAATTTGAGTCATGTCACTGAAGCGTTATTGATATGAATTTGAAGAAAGCTTCTCGATGCAGGGTGAAGTTGTTGTCATTGCAAAGTCGAGGAAGAGTTGGTTATGACGACGAAGGATTTGCTGTGGTGGAATGCTTAGTTACGATTCGATCCTCTTTTCTCTTCTACGCTATTCTTCCTTCAATTGCCACTGTTGAATTCTTGCGTGAATGGCCGAAAGTCTGAGCTATTGTTGAATTACAGGTATTGAATGTTGACGATATTGTGTCGAGTTGAAGAATCGACGCAGAGTCTGTACTATGTTGGTGAATTATTGCACGTTGAAGATTGATGGAAGTTGGAGAATTGAGAAGTTGTGCGAAATTTAATCGAGAGAGAAGTATCATAGGGAAAGAATGAAGAGATTGAATATGAATAAAGTTGGTTAGAAGAATTGGAAGAATGGTTAGAGGTAGTTAGAAAACGGTTAGGGAGAAAAATGACAGTTAGTTTTTTCCTTGGTTTTTCTGATATGGAGTTTTTATATTGTAATTTTCTGTTGTGCATTGGAAGTTCTGGAGAGAATTGGAGAGTTGAGAGCGATAGATTAGTTTGGAGTGTTTGAAATTCTGTTAGTAGTTGATGCGTTACCTGGTGTAATATTTTGGTTTTTGGAAACGTTGTTGTTATTTTGCTTGGTGCGATATGTATTCTTCTTGCAATGTATCACTTTTGTAATTACCACTCCAAATTAAGCTAATTGGAAAAGTCTGGCCTTTGATAAAAATTCACTCCGGGCGTGGGATAACCAAGGCCTAAGAAGGAGCATGGCTGAATCCCAATCGTAGGTGACTAATTAAGGTAGTAAAACAAATTGGGTGATATTCCTCTTAATAGTAAAACTCCCTTCAAAGAAGTTATTTGAACACATGGATTTATATATGGATGATGGTTTATGTGTGGATTCATCAAATGGTCATGAATATTGGATATATAAAATGGGAATTTTGGATTTTAAAATGTGAATTTTGGAATTGGTTCAAAATGATATTGGATCTAGATGAATGAAAATGGGTTTAGATTAATATGTGGTTTATGAGAGAAATTGGTTAAAAATTGATACCAAGAAAAATGGGTTTACAAAATGGATATTGGATATTGACTTTGGAATTAATGAAAAATGGTATTAAATGAATATGGGTTAGAAAGTGATTTAAAACGAATATCAAAATGGTTATGGGTTAAAAAAATGGAGTTGTATCTCGAATTCCACGTAATTCCCCTGATCAATCTTAACACATTCAATCCACATCAAACTTCAAATCCAAAGCAAACTTGTACTCAACCAAGAAGGAAAAACCTTACACATCCGTGAGACGTACACCCTGATTCACACCAACGAAACCCTGACCCAATATCTCTGATGATTTCTCTGACTAGGAAAACCTCAGATCAGGAAGATTACAACGAGGGGAATTCAACCTCTTGCCCCAACTTAACCTGGAATAGAAACCGACTGGATCACTTATGAATAAGGCCAACCAGAAAATCCTTTGATCCCCTGCCAAGAGCCAATGATATGCAAAGATGATTATGCAAGGATGATTATGCAAAGAATGAAACGAAACATAAGCCAGTTAGAGTTAAAACATGAGGGCAAATTTTGAGGTGTTACATTGATGTATGCATCCCCTGTGTCTAAATTGACTTGATGATTGAGTCCATGGGGTTCCATGGGGTATTTTAGGTTATGCTTTGAAGCATTGGCTCATGTCCAGAGGAAAAATTCCATCTGGAGGCCCTGGTCGACCAAAACCCTAATTTGGTGACACTGTCGATCTTGAGGCTTGATCCACCAGGAAGGGAGCAACTTTGTGCTTAATCCTTGATGTGGGAGTCCTCTTGATCCTTTATGGGTGTTTGAGAGGTTAGACAAGTTGAAGATCATGTCAATTCTTGATTGATCATTTGTCTAAAGCTCAGAGAGGGCTCGAAACCCTAAGTATTGTTTGTAGTGAATGCTCACCCATCTTTGGGGAGATTGATGAAATATAATGGTACCTCCATATTGTGATGATGATTTGCACAATGATGGGAATCTTAGTGGTCAAAATTGTGGGTATGACAATTATTAAGGGTTGAATTGATTCGGGTAAAAATAAGCCTTCGAGGCAAAACCTTCTTTGATGATATGTGGATCTTGTATGAGAAAGGGATTTATGGGGTTTATGGGAATCTTGAGAATTTGTGAAGGTTTAGGTATTTCGAGTTAGAATAGTGAAATTAACCAACCTAATAGTCGTAGGTTTTATGCCTTTGATTGCCTTGATGTTTCAGGACTGTTTTGGGAGTGTTTTAGGGGAGAATTGATGGAATGAGATGTAGAAATTGTTGATAATATGATGGTTGTATCCCTAAAATAAGTATCATATGCTGTTATAAATGTTATACAGTCGTAGGATTTTGAATTACGAAACCGAAACATTTTACGGAATCGAAATCGGAGGTCCAGAAGGCCTCCAACGATGAAAAATGCAAAATCTGCATTCTGTAGGTAAACGGCGAACACCATAAGGCTTACGGCGGTCGCCATGGAGTTCTGTCACAGCCAGGCAGCTTTGGGTCCAGATACGGTTTTGATCATAACTTTTGATCCGTAAGTCCGATTGAGGTCCCGTTCGAAGCGTTGGAAAGCTAACACGATGAACTACTTTTTAGTGAAACCAAAAGAGCAGTATGGAGTATTTTTCCATTGTCTAAACTATGAGGAATTGAGGTTAATTGTGACGATATACGTATGATAGGTGTCATTGTTGAATTAGTGGTGTTATGAAGTTGTGATTGTTGAACCCTGATATTATTGATGATCATATGACGATGATTTCATGATGTTTGATGATTAATTGATGATATGAATTACCGCAATGTATATTGATGATTATGAGCTGTTATATATGATGTTTGATGATTTAAGTGATGATATGAATTACCACGAGTGTATTGATGCTTTTGAGTTGTTTATATAGATGTTTGATGATTAAAAACTGATGTGAATTACCATGAGCTATATTGATGATTATAAGATGATGATGATGATGTTTTGATGAATAAATGACGATATGACGAATATGAGATTTTGATGAATGATGATGCACATAATGATATTTTGATGATGATGATTATTGATGTTGTACATCATGCATTCATAGCATATTTTGATGATAACGTTAGGACTTCGGTCCAGTGATGATGATGTTAGACTTCGGTCTATTGTGGCTTCCATCCCATTGTGTGGATGTGAAGTGGTTTATGACGTGCTCCGGTTCTTGTGTGGAACCGATCCTATTGACGGGGATCTTTGGAGGGTGATGGCCTAAGTGTCCATTGATTGTGACGATTGGTACCACATGCATGAGTCTTGTTGTGCATTGCATTTATGTGGCATATTATTGTGATTTATGATGTTGTGTGTTGATGTTTGCCTGTGATGACTCTGATGATGCCGTATATGATGATGACGCCATTTTTATGGATATCCTATTTTATATTGATTATAATGAATTGTATTACTCACCCTGCTTGTTTGAATGTTGCCTCCACGTGGGTAGCGTGCAGGTGATCAGGATTAGCCGTGGATGCTTTCGAGGAACTTTTGAAGTTTATTTGCATTTTGGTCGATGTAGGGGGTCTTGCTCTGATAGTGTAACATCGGGTTGGGTCGTTGAGTTGAACCATGTTGAGTTTTTATTTGGCTATTATTTTGTTGTTATTTGATGATTATGGTTTATTTTAATAAACCTTTTGTGGGATTTTTGTGGTTATGGTGGTTCTGCTGCCCTTTGAAGGCATTTTGAGTTATTTTGAGGAAAACCCATTATTTACGGAGCAAGTTTTGTTGAGTTGAATTCATTGAGAAATGTGCACCCTTTGAGGTGATTCTGATTTTACTATAATTTTATGTTTATTCCACTGCGATTATTATAGGGTAGAAAAGGGTGTTACATGTACAACTCTGCAGCTCAGATGGATGGGTTTCCCCAGCAAGTCTGACATTAAAACTCTTTCTATCAAATGGCATCTCCCAAGGAAAATTCGGAGAGAAGTTCGATGAAAACCGCTGCACATAGTGTCCCTTGTCAAGAAAGTTTATTGACAAAAGAAACTAAGACTAGTTCCTTGGTAGGAAACCAGGATCGAGGGAAAGTTTACATCAGAAACTAAGACCAGTTCCTTGGTAGGAAAATAGGATCGAGGGGAAGTTTACATCAGAAACTAAGACCAGTTCCTTGGTAGAAAACCAGGAGCGAGGGGAAGTTTACACCAGAAACTTAGACCAGTTCCTTGGTAGAAAACCAGGATCGAGGGGAAGTTTATATCAGAAACTAAGACCAGTTCCTTGGTAGGAAACTAGGAGCGAGGGGAAGTTTACACCAGAAACTTAGACCAGTTCCTTGGTAGAAAACCAGGATCGAGGGGAAGTTTATATCAAAAATTGAGACCAGTTGCTTGGTAGAAAACCAGGATCGAGGGGAAGTTTTATCCTTTTATAAGCGTCATTGCTTAGCAAAAGAAGATGGATGAGCAAGCAGCCATTGATAACCTCCATCAAAATTTCGGGTATTCCGATATTTAATCCTCTTGCACCCCGAATGCCCGAATACCTTCGCCATTCACACCTTCGGGTCCAAGAAAATTAAATAGGGGCATCTGTCATACCCCAAATTTTGACCACTAAGATTCCCCATCATTGTGCAAATCATCATCACAATATGGATGTATTTACATGCCTCATCAGTCACCCCAAGGATGGGTGAGCATTCACTACAAACAAGAATTAGGGTTTCAAGCCCTCTCTGAGCACTTAGACAAAGGATCAATCAAGGAATGACATGATCTTCAACTTGTGTAACATCTCAAACACCTATAAAGGATCGAGAGGACTCCCACATCAAGAATCAAGCACAAGGTTGCAACATTCCAAGTGGATCAAGCCTCAAGATCGCCAGTGTCACCAAATTAGGGTTTTGGTCGACCAAGGCCTCCAGATGGAATTTTTCCTCTGGGCATGAGCCAATGCTTCAAAACATAACCCAAGATACTCTAAAGGACCTCATGAACCCCATCATCAAGTCAAAGTGGCATCAGGGAAGGCATTCTTAAAAAATCAGGAATTAGGGTTTCTTGACCTAATTCACCCCTAAGTTAACTTTTGACACACAACATGAGCCAAGACCTCAAGACATGATTTGAGGGTCTCCAATATACTATATTGATCCATTTGCAACAATGGATTGTTCCAAGAAGCTTGATTCACAAGTTTCAATTTCATCTAGACCACAATTTTTGAGGAAAAAGTCAACTGTACCTTTGACTTTTGACCAAGATATGCTCCCAAACCTTGGGACATGATTCAATACACCCTATATCACCTATGAAGTCCATCCATTAGGTTTGATTTAGGTCAAGGACTTGATTTCACAAAGGATCGCACAGTTTGGATTTCATTTGATAAAAAGTCAACTGTACAAAAAGTCAAAGTTTGACTTTTTGATTTTTTTGGTCAACCAAGGTTCCTTAACCCTAAAACAATGTTAATATGTGATTTGAATCATCATTCATCAAGAAAAATCAAGAATAGTGAGTTAACTTGTAAAAGGGGTAACCATAAAAAACTTAGAATTTTTCTAAGTTATGGAACAAAGTTGCTAGGGTACCAACTTCCAAGGATCATAACTTGAGATCCAAGCAACCATTTTGGATGATCCAAAGATGGATTTGTAGCTCTCATGGCATACTTTAAAAGTGTCAACTACATCTCAATCCAATTCCTCATGGATTTTAAGTTATGGAGTGATCAAAATGGCTGAAAACATGAAATGCCACTTTTTCCAACACTTAGTGAAATTTTCACTAAGTCAGAATCTGCCTTACTTTTTCCAACACTTAGTGAAATTTTCACTAAGTCAGAATCTGCCTTACTTTTTCCTAACTGAATTAAGACCATCCTTGAACATCAAAGTTAAAGTATGTCATGAGGGCTTTCCAACAAGTACCAGATCATCTCCAAATTCCATTTGAGCAAAGAGATACAACCCTTAGAACATGGCATCCTGAACTGGTTTTTCAAGGCAGAATTTGTGTATTTGTCTCGATTTGTCCAAATCTGATAATTCCAAGCCTTGTCATCATTTTGGACACATTAGAGGATCAAATCCAAAGGGGTGATCTGATCTCCAAGCCTCCAAAGTCAAAGAATCTACAAGTAGCATGCAAAACCTAAAAGGCTACAAAGATGCCAAATATCCAATTTTGTTTCCAAGCATTCATTGCATACACCAAGGTGGCATGAACTGAGTCTATTCTAACTGAATTCAGTCCAAGTTTATCTCTGAACCAAAGCTACAAAGCATGTGCTCTAATCTCAAGTCAATGGCTAGAGGAGACTTGAGATTCCTTTTACATAACATTGGCCAAAGGCCTGCTGCAGCCTCCATTCACTATTGATGCCAAAACAAACTTGACACACTATAAATAGACATCAATTGTGATCAGTTTGAGTACACCAAAGCACCCAAACTGATGCTTTCCTCAAAATCCCTCTCTTTAGGTCAAAATGCCTTATTTTGCAAGGTATCTCTGAGTTTTTGAGTTAGAGAGCATTTCCATCACAGCTCATGATCCAAACACATCCAATATGTCATATCTAAGATGTCCAAACTCTCATATGTGACGTGTAACACCAAAATCACAAAGTTCCCTCTCAAAACCTCAAAATTGGACTTTTTTACATTTTTTAAGCCATGTCTTGATTCGGTCACTTTCAAAACCAGATAAGACCTCAAACACACTTCAAATATCATCCTTGAATTGTCCCAAATGGTTCCCCACATCTGGAACACCATTTGAGAGAGTTGCTATTTTGGTCACTTTTGCCCATTTTGCAAGAAAGAGCTCAAACTTGTTCCTGAGGATTCCAGCTGGTTCCAACCATTCTAAAAGCTTCTAAGGGATCAATTGAGAGTGTCTAAAGCATCAAATTACTTCTGGCACTAGAAACTTGGCAGATAGCACAAAAAGCTCCTAAAGAAGTAAGCATCACAACTTGAACTCTTAGAAATATGCATTGCCTTGAAGTCCACTGATCATAAACATCTCATACATGTTGTATATGTTTTGTTTGAACCAATTCATCATGTAATTCATGCCTGTACCATGAGGTAGCACAAAAAATGCAATTATAGGCCTATTTCAAAACCACTATCGGGTTTTAAAATGGGGACCTCATCTGAAAAAACCAACACCGCCATTGGACTCCTTGTGAAATTCTAGGCAGGATAGACCTAAATTTTGTCCCAATCCATGGAGAAATGAGGAAGTTACAACCTTCACGTTTTTGGCCAAAACCTTGCCTTGACTTGCCTTGGCCAGGCCAAAAACAAGGCATGCCTTAAGTATTCATGGGGTGGTTTTGATACACGGATGTATCACCACCCCAGTGGTAGAAGGCGCACGCTGCACCCTAGAGGTCTGGGGTTCGAATCCCCCTCGCCCCAGATCCTCTTTTTTTTACCACTTTTTCCATTTTTTAATATTTGTTATATTATTTTAAATGATTTGGAAAATTAATTTCTCTTTCAATTTTAATGATTTTTTATTTGTTCTTTTTGCAAAAAATCACAAAAATGTTAAAATATTTTATTCCACAAAAAAATCAAATTTATATTATTTATTTAATATAGTTGATATTTTTGTAAATAAATTCTTTTTATTTGTTTTTAAACCTTTTAAAAATGAATATTCATCTTGAAAAACAAAATCAAGTGAGTCCTAAATCCTCTTGTGATTAAAACCTTAACCAAAAATCACAGGTAGTTTATTTAGACTTCTTTGGTATTTTTGTCATTTTATTCATTTTTATTAAAAAGATTACTTTTAAAAATGATGAAATTAGGGTTTCTCTGATTTTCACCCTCACAAATCTTTTTCAAACACTCATGGGCCTCTAATAGAGTGTAAGACTCAATCCCTTTTCAACCAAAACTATTTTGGGCCTCATACATTGTATAAGTCCTTCTGTACATTTTCAAAACAACGACGCGATTGTCTCCTTTTTAACAAAATCAATTGGGCTTCTCCTTGAGCTATAAGTCCCATCTTTATTCATTTTCAAACTTTTTGGGCCTCTCCTTGAGTTGTAAGACCCATCCCTTTGTACAGAAAACCTCTTTGGGCCTCAGTCGTTGTATAAGTCCCGAAGCGATCTTTAAAACAACGGTGCAATCACTGTTAAAACCTTGGGCCTCTCTTTGAGTATAAGCCCCAACAATCTCTTCAAAACAATTTCCCTTTTGATTTAGATTCAAATGTACAGTTGTTATCAAAACTTTCCTTAATTTCTTTGAACAACTAATAATACAGCATGGAAGCTTGCTCACCTGTACGTTTTAATATCTTTCGTTTACTCGCTTTCATATATATATATATATATATATATATAATTGTATTGTGGGAAGCCGCTCCGCTGTAAGTTTGCTTTCATTCTTTTAAATACATGTCAAATATATAATTGTACTGTGGAAAGCTGCGCATGGTTAGTCTTCTTTCATACCCTTTTACATACTTGTCATATATCCACTGTATATATACTAGTATAGTTATTTAGAGTTTTCCCCGGCAACTAGGTCTAGAACTAGGTAAAGCCAGTTTGGTCACTCTTTAATACAGTCAAAACTAGATCCCCATAGGACTTCCAGATACAGTCTTGCCTTCTCTTGGGCTTAAACAATACGGAACAAAGAGAAAGGCAGTATTCTCGGTGAACCTTTTCTCAGACTATCACTATTAGAAATTGTCAAAGAAATTCTACTCCCCAGAGTTGATCTATTCTCGGTGAATAGCATCTCTTGAATTTCTTTAAACCACAGAACTTTCATTAAATGATCTATTCTCGGTGAATAGCATTTCTTGAACTTTTCTTGGTTTGGGACCCACAGGCTTCCTAAAAGCATCCCCGTCTCCTCTTGGGCTTTGTACAAGGACCCTTCGGCTTCTTAGAAGTTCTCATGCCTTCTCTTGGGCTTCATACAAGGACCCTCAAGACCTCTTAAAGGTATAGGACAGAACTTAGTCATCCTTCGTTAGAGCTGTCTTTCTAAAAAGAGTCAAAACCCTCAGACCAATTTTAGGGTTGATACTCATCCCTTAAAAGAGTTAGCCTTCTCTTGGGCGTTGTACAAAGATAAACTTTTCCAATAGACCTGGACAGTCTAATTACCTCTTGAGTCTCAAAGACATTCTCAAGCACCCTACAAATATAGGAGAAACCCCAGATTCTGGATTAATCTCCAGCAGAGTTAAAACTTGTGGGTTCTAAAACCCCGTCTCCCTCCTAAACTTCCCCAACCAGGGTCAACTTATCATCAGTATAACACTATCTCAAATCAGAACCTCAAGGTCTCTGATCTGTCAACTCTGCTATATCCTCAGCAAGAGTTGATTTCCCCATTTGGACATGCCTCGGGACCTCAAGAATCCCCATCATAAGATAGCCTCCTCTTAGGCTTTGTATAATGATCATTTCCTCAACATAGCCAACCTCCTCTTGGGCTTTGTACAATGATTCTCCCCAGCGGAGCTAACCGTTTCAGACTCTCTTGTTGAGTCAATCAACTTTCAGACTCTCTTGTTGAGTCAATCACCTTTTCAGACTCTCTTGGTGAGTCAATCAACTTTCAGACTCTCTCGTTGAGTCAATCACTTTTCAGCACTCTCTTGTTGAGTCAACCCCTTTTAGCCTCAATCTTGGGCTTTGTACGAAACAGATAAAACCATTCTCTTGTTAAGATAATCTTTTCCAGCCTACTCTTAGGCTTAGTATAAAGATTTCCCCTAGTAGGAGTTAGCCTCAATCTCGGGCTTTGTACGAGACAGATAAAAAACACTCTCTTGTTGAGTCAAACTTCTCTAGCCTCCTCTTAGGCTTTGTATAATGATTTCCCCAAGCTAAAGTTAGCCTACTCTTAGGCTTTCTCCAGCTTGTTCAGCAACAATCCTGGGCTTTGTACAGGACAGATAAAATTACTCTCTTATTGAGTCAAACCCTTTTAGCCTCAATCTCGGGCTTTGTATGAGACATAAATCGTCATAACCTTCTCTCAAGCTTGGGACAAATATCTTCCCTAGCGGGGTCCATTCCTCCTAGTTTCCTTTTAGGCTTTGAGAAATAATTTCCCAAGCAGAGTCAAACTCATTTCATCCTCAATCTTGGGCTTTGTACAAGACACCTAAAATATCCTCAGCCGAGTTAGCAAAGTCTCACTTTTAGCCTCAATCTTGGGCTTTGTACAAGACAGATAAAGATTTCTCTCTCCCACAGAGTCAGTCTCCTTTTCAGCCTCAATCTTGGGCTTTATACAAGACAGATAAGTACTTCCCCAGCGGAGTTAGCCTCCTCTTAGGCTTTGTATAATGATATCCCCCCAAAGAGTCACTCTCTTTCACCCTCAATCTTGGGCTTTGAACAAGACACATATATAAACACTCTCTTGATGAGTCAGTCATTCCCAACCTCCTCTTAGGCTTTGTATAAGGACTCCCCCAGTGGAGTCAATCAACCTCTTAGCTTCAACCTTAGGCTTTGATCAAGGCACACAAAAATCAACATCCCCTCAGAGGAAATCAAAAGTCCCTCTGTAGGAAGTCATTTCTCTGTTTATCCTATGTCAAAATAGAAACTCCCTTTCTTTCATCTAATTGTTGTAAGCGGCAAGCCTCTGGATTATTTACATCCACGCCACTGTCCCTCTTTTAGCATGAGAAATTCCTAAGGAAAGATGACATTGCTCTACACTGAGTTAAAGTATTCTCCTTCGGGTCAAACCCCCCCCCCCTATAAAGGAAATTATGGCATTGATGGATATGCATATCCCAGTTAAAGTAATCCTCCTTTATAAACAGTCACTCAATAGTTGTGATAAACAGACGAGATGTCTTCCCTCTAGAGATGACAAATTCTCTCTTAGTCAAACCTTTTAGCTTCAATCTTGGGCTTTGAACAAGACACAAATACTCAACCCTTTAGCTTCAATCTTGGGCTTTGAACAAGACACCAAAACATCTTTTCCTCCCTTAGAATAGGAGGAACTACGATTGCTCTGATTTCCCTGTTTCGGTTAAACGGGAATACCTAGGCATAAGATTGTGAAATCTTCGCGAACATACCAATCAAAAACTTTAGGTTCAGTACCTTCATATCAATCAAAACCTAGGTCCAGTACCTTACCAAAAACATCAACAAAAACTCACTCTCTCTCTCATATTTCCCAAGAAACTTTCCCAACCCATTAATGGATAAACATCATCAAGTACAAAGCGAAACCAAATGCTAACATCCTGTGGATAACCACATATAGGATGGGTAATTGACAACTCCCCATTGTATAACCTGACCCCGAACTCCCCGAATCTTTTTAAGCATTTATTCAGTTAAACATTCGCGTGCAAGGTTAGTTTTAGATATCTTTCCTTTCCCTTCCAGCTTCATGGGATAAATAAGAAATCAGAAAGTAGCACCCCCTTTCTCCTTGAGGAGGAAAACCCAAATTCTGTGGTAAGGTGATCGCATCACCGACAAAAATCGCGTGCTACAAGACCATAAAAGTAAAATGATAGGATGAGATTATTCTCTTAATAGATATATAGCATATGTTTGCTGGAATACTTATTATGGGAGCATTTCTGATATAATCTACCTATATGAGAATGAGGTGGGCTGCTTTATAGAGTTCAAGGGCTTGATTCTTAAATTCTCATGAAAAAGATACATGACATATAGCCTTATCAAATGTGTCATATTTACAATTCTTGTGATAGTATCGAGATTTCATGTGTAAGTTTTGCACACCTGTTCTAATGAATAGTTGGTTCAAAGTTTGTCTACCAATGTCTATTCATGATTAGTGGAGCCCATAGTTTACTAAGTATTGGTTCAAATCATAAGTTACCAATAGCTGAAACCATGATATTTCCAGAATTATGAGATTTAGTTATTTTGAAAATGGTGGGGGTTTGTGAGAAAAATTTCCAAAATAATAATATATTGGATAATTGTATTATTTGAAATAATTAAATAAATATTATATTCAAATTTTGTATCTAAAAATTTGGATGGTCAGTTGAATAATTTTGTTGTTTATTTAAATATAAATAGTTTAAAATGAAAAGTGACTAGTTACCTTTTATTTAGGAACAGATGCAACTTACCAACTGAACAATGCTATTTATATGCTGAAAAGGTGCAATACCTCTTTTTATACGTTATAATCAAAATGATGCAAAACCCCTAAGAGTTGTTTTCTGTTTCTAAACAGATTTGAATCTCATTATAAATAAGAGGTTCCTGGCATTTGATTAAAGCATGAAAAATTATTTAGTCTCAAAATTATTTTCTCATTCTAAATCATCTTTCTCTTGTCTTAAGCATGAGTGCAAGTAAAATAAACATTCTTCTGTAAAATACTATCATAAGATACGCTTAGAGAGATTGTGCAATTCTCTTTAAGGATTGTAAAGTATCCTGCAGGAAATTCGCCGATAAACCCTTTTGCATCCAACGTACAAAGATTGGTGGGCGCGAATTATTCCTTAAGCTTATTGTGGAAACACGCGCTTTGGAAATTTATCGAGCAATTTTATTTCTCAATTTTCATCTCCATTTATTCTTAGTTTTCCAGTAGTCTCAAAACGAAATATCTAACCTTTCCTACTAGAAACTTGCATTGTTTACCAAATACCAATGAAGGTTAACTATTGTACAATGCTTTGAAACTTTGGATAAACTTCCGTGACCAATAATTCGCCAGATGCTATATTTTCTTTAATATATAGGTATAGATTATAAAAATTATCATTTTAAATTTGCAAAAGCACTTCCAATGATATGTGAAACTTAATAAACAAAGTGATCACTGATCAAATAGCACCTATTAATATGTAGGAACAAAACCTAGTGAATGTGCTACTTATTCCAAATACATAATAAAGACTACATATTCAACTAGTTAATTAAACTCTACCTTTAATATATTCCAAATCATGACTCCACCATATTTAGAAGAACTCTTAATAGCAAGAACAACTTGAGAGTTCAAAACATCAGAAGGAACAAAACCAGAAGCAGAACTATTAGCATGAACACCTAAAAACACTTGTTTAGCTTGACTTGAAGTCCATTGATTCCAAGCCTTAACGAGATTGTCAATATTTCCATTTGAATATTGACACTGACCATTATTATAAAACTGAACCCAAACATAATCAAACAAACCAGTTTTAATAGCTGAATCTAAATGAGCATCAGGATAAGGACATTGTGGTGCTGCAGACACATAAACTCTCTTTTGTGCACTAAAACCATTAAGTGTTTTTGCAAGTTCATCCCAATGTTGACCATTACCTGCTTCAATATCAAAATCTATTCCATCCAAAACTGCATCACCTAATGGTCTTGAACTTGATGTTCCACCAAGGAAATTGTTCCATAGGTAAGTTGCTAGTTGTGTGGCTTCATCGGACGAATTAAGAGAGTAACTACCAGCGGCATCATCCTAACTGTGAGCAACGACGACATGACTGTGACGCCATGACGACATCATCCTCACTATATCATTCTTTCTGTTCCACTGTGAGCAACGACTCAATAACATGAGCTCACCTTTCTGTTGGAGAAATTTCCAAAATATTAAATTGATAAATATTAATGGTTAAATTAATAAAATAAATGACCAAAAGTTGCAACTGTCTAGAATAGAACCAGAGACCCTATAATAATTGGGTGCGTGGTCAAAAGGTGCAACCACCAGATCAACACAACTTTTCATGAAAAAGTTTGTTGTTATTGATTACAATGGTTCGTGAATGGTCATGTTGGAATCAAATGAAACATTGTCTCTCCACACCAATCGGTACAAGTTTTCTTATAAATAGATATACTTGTCAGCCATAAAATACATACGAAATTTATTTGTTTCAAGTGGCAAAAATTATATCTAAGTCATTCTTTTCTTTTTCTAGTGCACAAGAATAAATAATGGAACTTTATTCTGTAAAATATCGTTGATCGATATGCTTAATGTGAAAATGCGATTCATGTTAAGGTTTCCAAAGTATCCTGAAGGGGATTCGCCAGTTAACCCTTTTGCATCCAATTTGCATAAATTGGTAGGGGCGAATCGAACCTAAAGCTTAGTGTAAATACACGCTTTGGAATTATTTTGTGCAACTTCATCGTACCGTGTTCATCATCTTCTTCTGGTTCATATTTTGTAGTAGACCCCAAAACAAGATCTAACAATCTTTAGGTTCGATTATGATTTTTTGTGATTAATTTATGGTTGCAACTTTGATGGAGAAATGAATCCATGCTCTCTTATTCATAACCATGGTGAAAGGTACATAATAATTCGATTACATTAATATTATATTTTAACTTTGAATAAAGTTTGTTTCTTAAACTGTAAGAATAAGGATGATCAAAAATAGCAATCATTCGGATTCAAACCGAAAACAGTTACACCAAGGGGCGTGTAAGAACATGAGCGCTGCCATTGAAACAATGTGATGTTTTGGTAAGTATTTAATATATAATAAAATAAAAGTTTTGTTTTATTAAGTCAATTTTAATTGATCATTTGATAATCACAAACAAAATTATAATTTAAGATTATTTATTATAGTTGAAATTTGTTAATCAACAAATTGATCAAATTTATTAAAATTTATGATTTCTAATTATGCAATTGAATTTTGATTTGAATTCTATGTGAATAACATATTTGTATTCAATGAGACTCATTAATATAAGACATATAAAGATCATTCAAAAATGAATCATGACTTATATAAAAGTTTGAATTTGAAGTCTAGTTAACTATTGAATACTGAGATGTGGAATTTTGAGATCCTTATCACGAAGAATAAGAAATTCAAAATTTACACAAATGAAGAAACTCATGAGGAAGGTTAATTTTTCACGGATTGTTAAAACACAAATAAAAATTGTGGCTTCCACAAATCGTATTTTTAGAGATGATGCTCTAGTCAAGAAATTAAAAAATTCTTGAGAAAAAAATGGAGCTTTGAATGTGGAGAAATAGGACATGTTAAAAATGAATGCCCTACACTTCAAAAGAATAATAAATTCAAAAGCAAGAAGAACAAAAGGTTGGTAAATGAAGAATGACATAAAAGTTGTGTATATGACAAAATAAATGACTAAAGTGTCATGGTGATAGTTTGTCAAAACTATCAAAAATATAAATATACTTTGTATATGATAATTGTACTAATGTGCTAAAAGTGTTATGATTTGATGATAGATGGCAAATGCTATCAAGTGTACATAAAGTAATCATATACATGATTAGTTGAAAAATTGAATATTCAGAATTTATTAAAGTTTGGAAAATCTTGCAATTCTTTGACGAAAGGATTGGCAAAGATATGATGTCTTTGGATATAATTGAAGACAATGAAGACATCATTAGGGATGTGGAACAAGCCCATATCTAATTAATCATCAATAGTGGAAACTCAACTCACACTTGATTAACATTAAGTCTTGAGTTCAATGGTGAAAGTACACTATTAGAGTGATTGAAGTACTTAATGATAAATACATCCTAAGGGGTAAAAGTACTTGGGCCATAAGAATAAGTGTGGTAGGATGAAGTTTTCTTCTTAATAGACATATAGCATAAGTTTGCTGGAATGCATAATTATGGGTGCATTTCTGATATAGTCTACCTATATGAGAATGAAGTGGTGCCGCTTCATAGAGTTCAAGGGCTTGACTCTTAAATTCTCATGAAAAGGATATGAGACACAAGGCCTTATTAAATGTGTCATATTAATAACTCGATCAATGGTACCGAGATTTCATGTGTGAGTTATGCACGCTTGTTCTAATGAATAATTGGTTCAAAGCTTGTCTACCAATCTATTCGGGGATGAGTGAAAACTTAACTTACTAAGTATTGGTTCAAATCGTAAGATACCTTTATCTGAAACCATGGAATTTCCTGAATAATGGATTTAGGTATATTTTAAAAATGGCGGGGGATTGTTGGAGAAATTTCCAAAATATTAAATTGATAAACATTAATGGTTAAATTAATAAAATAAATGGCCAAAAGTTGCAACTGTCTAGAATAGAATCAGAGACCCTATAATGATTGGGTGCGTGGTCAAAAGGTGCAACCACCAGATCAACACAATTTTTCATGAAAAAGTTTGTTGTTATTGATTACAATGGTTTGTGAATGGTCATGTTGGAATCAAATGAAACATTATCTCTCCACACCAATCGGTACAAATTTTCTTATAAATATATATACTTGTCAGTCATAAAATACATACGAAAATTATTTGTTTCAAGTGGCAAAAATTATATCTAAGTCATTCTTTTATTTTTCTAGTGCACAAGAATAAATAATGGAACTTTATTCTGTAAAATATCGTTGATTGATATTCTTAATGTGAAAATGCGATTCATGTTAAGGTTTCCAAAGTATCCTCAAGGGGATTCACCAGTTAACCTTTTTGCATCCAATTTGTATAAATTGGTGGGGGCGAATCGAACCTAAAGCTTAGTGTAAACACACGTTTTAGAATTATTTTGTGCAACTTCATCGTACCGTCTTCATCATCTTCTTCTGGTTCATATTTTGCAGCAGACCCTAAAACAAGATCTAACACTTTATCCATCCTCCGACAACGTCATTATTCTGCTGTCACTCCCGCCTCGAATCCAATGCCATAACCGCACGGAAACAATACAACTACAACAAACAGTTCCGCCATTTAACACAGCCAAACAACAACAATACAACAACCTTTGTCCCTTCATCGTAAATCCCATCTTCATCCTCAACCTCACAACATCACTACCACAAGAAAAAACCTATCACACACCATTGCAAAAAATGAAGGATCATCGTGAATATTTTTGTTCTGATCTACACACGTCAAAGCCATCAAAACCCAACCACGACTCAACGCATCCAAACCACCAACACCGCAGAACAACCGTTATAAAAAACATTAAGCTTCACCCTTCCTCACTAGAAAATTCAGCGTAACAAGAGAAAGAGTGAGGAAAACAAGGACGCGCAAGGGAGGAAGAGAAGAATGTGGCCACTGATTGGGTTTCCAACTATCGCTAAGTAGTTCCGACGACACAAATCCGACGAGTCCACCATATATTCAAGTAGGTAAGCTTTCTTTCATTTCGAGTGTTGATTTGTTTGTTCTAAAAACTTGGATCCATTTATTTTGTTGAACATTGAAGGAAAGTTTGGAATAGAAAAAAGAACATATATGCTGAGGGCGTTTCATTTTTAAAAAAAAGTGTGGAAAAACCCATGAAGATTTTGAAACAATGGGTGTACCGCTTGTGAATTGGGATTCCCTGTATGACTTTTATTTCTTTTAATTTAGGCTAAATTACGATTTTGGTCTCCTATTTTGGTTTACTCACGATTTTAATTCTTATTTTATTTTTAAATAGTTTTGGTCCGCCATCTCATTTTTTATCCAACTGTTCATGCATGGGTCATGTACGGTTATGCATTGTTCATGTAGGATCATGTACTGTTTATATACGATATATGTACAGTCAGCGTTTTTTTTATCAAAATTGGGATGAGGGATCAAAACTATTTAAAATAAAAATAGAAGGACTAAAACCGTAAATAAACCAAAACAGGGGACCAAAATAGTAATTTAGCCTTTAATTTATTAACATTAGATTGACATGTCAAGCTGAGCATGAGCGGTGGGGCGCCTTCCCCCTCAATGTTTTATTCTTTATTTTTCTTATTTCATTTTTTAAATAGGTTTTGGTATTAGACCAATTTAAATTGTTCTTTTCTTATGTTAGTTAAATTCAGATTTATGGTTGTTGGGTTAGGGGATAATAACATTTAAAGCCCATTTCTTTTTGTCCCTTTATGTTTATTATGCACCCCTTTATGTTTTATTTGTTTATATTTTATCTAATTAATTTTTAACTAGTAGTTAATTAGATGTTTAAGTCTTAATTGATTTTTAGATTTAATTATTTGTTCAATGAGTCTGGGATTTTATTTGATTAGCCAATTTTCATGTGTTTACTTAATTTAGTTAAGATATTTTTATCCATGTTCATACCCCCATATTGTAAATAACTATCTCACATCGATTCTATATTGTCGCATTTTCAATTGTATAGCTCAGCCAAATTACAATCAATTTCGATTTCAAACCATTTTCAACTAACTTCTGATTAATTTCAAAACGACTTCAAAACCATTTTCCATTAATCTTGTAAGTATTCAAATCATTTTCACAATAAATTAGATGAAAGAGAGAGAGTCGAGCCTTCGATTCACTCTCCCGGATACTTGGATACAAGGAGCCTTCCTTGGCCATTCGAGTACTCGTCATCCGCTTAAAATACTTTAATCATATTGAACCCTTGTCCCGCTTCGAACATAAATTCCAACCTCGATCCACATCGAGTATTTTATCCATATTAAATTAAGATACCTTATCATATTTAAATACTATTTCATTAAATATGAAAAGGGAGTTGAACTGGAGCTTTCGAGTCCTCTCCTCAATTGTTTAGGTACGAGGAGCCTTCCTTACACTCGAACAATTGTCTTCACTAAAAGACTTGTAATCCAAATCACATCAAACCATTTTCATAACAAATCAAATCAAACTTAATTTTCTCAAATCAGTTAAGGTTGAAAAAGAAAGAGATTCGAGTCTTCGATTTACTTTCCCGAATACTTGGGTACGAGGAGCCTTCCTTGGCGTCCGAGTGCTCGTCACCCGTTCAAAACACTTTAACTATATCAAACCCTTTTACAATAAAGGTTGAAAAGAGAGAGAGTCGAGCCTTCGATTCACTTTTCCGATTGTTTGGATATGAGGAATCTTTCTTGGCGTCCAAATGATCGTCATCCAAATAAAACATCAACGTATTAACTCAACTTCTCTCCCCTGTGCGATTAAAACATTTTCTTAAAAGAACGATGTTTAGTCCCTTCTAATGTGCATACAAACTAAACGCTTAAACCTCCATCCGCGAGCATACAAGCTAATGTTTAGCCTTTAGAATACGATCTAAACGTCCATTCGGTAAAACAAACCAACCAACCATAGTAGCACGAACTACGGACGCTCTGATTCTTCACTTTGTTCAAGTGAGGATACGTAGGCACAAGGGCCACAATCCTTGGCGAGCACCCTTATAAAAACCACCCATTTCCCTTTAACAAATGAATCATTTACCTTACCTTTTCATCTTAGAAGAAAACAAATAACCTTAGCTATTATTCCTCACGAATCGAGTTAAGAGGTTCCCGTTGAGTACAACGGACGTGAGGGGATGATAATATCTTCCCCTTGCATAACCGACTCCCGAACCTAGAACTTGGTTGCAGTGAGCATGTCCTTTCCCTAAAGGTTTTATCGATATCTTCCTATTCCTTTATTGGAATAAATAAAGTTCGTTGGCGACTCTGTTCGAACCATTTATTTCCGCGTCCATCGCGAATGTCGTATTTTTTTGAGGCGCGACAGTGTGCTCTATAGGATGTAATTTGTAACACCCCAATTCCCATCGCGAATAAATAATACATAAATAAAATCAGAGTAACTAAAAAAATTATTTTTCCGACAGAAACAAGGATGTCACATTTAAATAAACAAAACATCATCCTTGCTCATATATTTTTAATACATAGCACAAAATAGAATGCCCTCAAAGGGGAAACTTTTTCCAACAAAAGGAAAGGTCAATTATGGAATGAAGCGGAAAGATCCATAACCGACTTGTTTTACAAAATAAATTGTTTGTTAACATCCAAAATACAAACAAGATAATACAAAATAAATCCTACAAATGTATACAAATATAACATAAGCGTTCCCCGACTCCCGTGCTACGTATCAGAGCAGACACCAAGACCGACAAACAGATGGAGAACTAATCTTCACAAAAGCCTCCAAGACACTAATCTGCAATTGCCTCATAGAGCAACAAACCACAGCAGAAGGGTGAGAAATAACAATTAAATCAAGATTGCATAATAATATGCAAACACACACTCAAACACATGCATAAATCATCTCACACATACCATCACATACTAACACCTATAGCATGTCACTAATACAAAACATATCACACATAATAAATCAAATCATGATTTTCCACACATAACGCATCCATTCACAATTTTCACCACAATTCATCACAACTCACTCATATACATCACAATGTATGTATATATATACGAAACCAAGCATATTCATCATGCGTACTTTCACAATTCGTATCATTCCACATAAACATATATATTCATGTTTATTCATCAATGCACAATTATGCACAATTATAGAGATGATAAATGTAAATCATAGAGACCGACTCACGACTCTATGCAAATGCAATGCGGGTACCGACTCAATCATCTCAAGTTCACTCAGGAACTCATTGGAACCATCGCTCGTTACCAATGTAACTCCCCGTCGGGCCTACGATGTTCCCCATCTCTCACACCTCTTATTTTTAAGGCACACGATCCGATTTAATCGCTCACACCTCTTATTTTTAAGGCATGCGACGTTTATGGATCGCTCACACCTCTTTGTATAAGGCACACGACCCGATCGCTCACACCTCTTTGTATAAGGCACACGATCGTCTATAACCATCACTCACACCCCACACGGGCACACGACGTTACAACGGGTTCTCATTAGAATCCCTCAACACAAGAATGCACATCATTATGCTTCACATGCAAATGACTCGAGACATTCTTGAAATGCATATATTCACAATATAATCATGCATTCATCTCATTCAATCACATACAATTTATATACATTCACATTAATTACGTCAAACGGCAACGAGCATCGCTTTACCACCTAAACGGCAACGAACTCTTTCACAATTCACATGCATTTACATTTAATTTAAACAATGCATTTATTTGCCAAAATGCCACAATTCACAATAAATTCCACAATTCACAATAAATTCCACAATCTAGGATTCACACCATAAGGCTACCCACAACACATCGTATAACAACACATACAAGCTATACGTTATATTACAAAAGCATATTGCACGATAACACCTCAATCGCACACATTCACGACGGTATTAATTAACACAACAATACGGTTTCAATTTTCTACTATAATTAAACCATATACAGACCTCAAAACTATTTTTCCTAGAAAGAACATCTCGTTAGCTTTCCAACGCTTCGAACAGAGGTCAAAACCGACTTACGGTTCAAGAGTTATGAATTTTTGAAGTTTTGCAAAAACCAGAATTTTTCTGCTAACAGCCCTACGGGTTCATGCAATTTTGTCTGAAAATCCGACCGATTCAATTATTTTCTTCGAAACAAACACATACTTATTCATACCAAACATATAGTAGTGATTTAGAACCATTAAACGTGAATTCTACGACTTTCGATTTCAATCCGAATCTTAAACCCTCAAATCTCCAAAAATGCAAAAACTTACAAAATCAACCAAATTCGATAAAACAAGCATACCCGATCACGGCCTAACATTACTCGACACAACTACGCAATTTATTCCGACTTTCGTCCGTGAAAACATCGATTTCTATTCATTTCTACCATTTCGACCTAAAAGTGAAAACTATGAAAAACAAGCAAACATTCCAAGAAAACATACACATATACATACACAATCGAAATATAATTGAAACTTCTCACCCTTACCCGATTAATCGCGCTTTAAACAGATGAATTCTCGATTTTCCTCTTTTTCCTCTTCTTTCTTTCTTCCTCTTCTTTTCTCTTTTTCTCTTCTCTTTCTCTTTTTCTTTTCCTTTCTATCTTTTCTCTCTCCACTTTCTATTTATATAAAATATCTACTACCCAAATGACCAAAATACCCCTCAGCTCAAATATCTCCCAAACGCTCTCAAAATGCGATAAAACTTAAACATACCGATGAAATATATTTCGGGAAATAAAAGTTGAAAAGAAATTATAATTTATTGCAAATATTTTACCTATCAGAGAAATTATCCAATTAACAGGTAAAACTCATTTAATTTACACAATTCAAAAAAATGCCAAAAACTCACTAACTTCCACCAGTAGATGTTAGTTCAAAATGTGACACATTTATGTCACAAAACTCTCAATGCCCAAACATGATGCATTAACATGAAACACAATAAATCACACAATTCACAAAATTTCACATAAATGGAATAATTAAATACGGTTAAATAAATCGGGGCGTTACATAATTTATCCCTTCTGATCGCGTCATATTATTGATGGTCAACGTTGAGGCATTATAAGAATTGTACAATGTTGTTGTGGCCATCACATTGTCATTAATGGTTGACATATTTGGTTGTAGGTAAGCCATCATAGATGTTGGCATACCATACGGGTAATCTCTGTCAGGCGGTGGCATTGAGAACCCAAACAACGATCTCACAAGCGCATGATTATTAAGAGAATTTCCTGATTGCAGTGGCGGTGTGGCCCCTTAGGGTGGAATTGTTGCGATCAGCGCCGCTGATACCACTGGATCAGTTGTTCTAATTGGTGTCGAGAGAACTGGCTCCTAAACCGCCAACACGAATGGTTGTTGCACTACATTTTGAGGGTTATTCTGGGGATTAATGTTATCTACAAGAGGATGAGACATACTAAACAAAGACTTACCACTTCTTAATTGCATACAAAATACCCAGAAAGGACTCTTAAAAAATAGAACACTATTTTCAAAAGTAAAGGAAACAAAGAAATCTATCAACGGATAGGAAACTTATCACATGTCCCACTGGGCGTGCCAATTTGTTTACTCTGGAAAATGGTAAACAACCGCTGGTCTCCAAATTAAGGGTTACTTGCAGGACCATCCAGTGAATCCTAAGACATAGTTCCAAATAACCTGTTCGTTGTTGATTTTCTTGTGTTTAAAGTAACTGCTTTCGACTTGGTCGAAATGTGATTTTAAGTAAAAAAAATATATGAAAACTTCGACTACTTTAGCAATTTTTTAAAAGAAGTAATCAAGATTGGAAATAATGAATGAAAAAACTTGAAAGAAAGTGAAAGTAAAGAACACAAATCAACTGTAAAGTGAAAATCTAGAAAATTTGCATTGGAAGTAAAGTATGGTGATTCATTTGCTCGTACATTCTCTCAGTCATTCTCTCATTTCTCATAACGCCGATACTTTGCGTTTACAATGAGATTTTTGTAATACAATGAACACCCCTAATTCAAAAAAAAATGAACTCATATATATACAAGTGTAAAATAACTTCTCCTAACGTTTCTATCCTCAGAGTTCGCCATGTGAAGCTCTGCATGCAACCCATCTTCAAACTTTCTCCACATGTCTCTTCAGAAGGAAACCTTCAGGCAATTATTGTTATTTGAACGTGATATTGCGCGCCCAAATAACCACCTCTTCGACCAATCTGTCGATGTCGTAAGACCTGCATGGTCAAAGTACGCTTGTGTCGAGATGTTTCTTGCAACATCCGAAAATTTTCTAAGTCCAGAATCTTGGTCGAACGAAAACTCCTTTTCTTTACCCTTAATTGCTGGGGTTTTTCCTTAGTTGAAAATCCCAGCTAACAGTATGTTATTATTGGAAATAACTTTACTTGTTGAGTAACTTTCAAGTGATTATGGTTATAATCATATTGATTGATTTGTTTATCATTATCATCAATTAGTTTTCATATACACATATCCATGCTTTTTGATAGCGGTTCGATTTAGACGATTCAATCCGGGTCACTTCCGCTAGCCGTTAAATATTCAAAACAATTTTTAAAGTAAATTTTTAACTTGGGATCTATTCACGCCTCTCTAGATAAGTCGCCTTCGTCTAACACTAAAGTCTGGGAATCTGAAGAAGTTGTTCGTGTAGATATTTCTGAAAAAGATTCAGATGATGAAGAAATGGCTTTCATAATCAAAAGATTCCAATATCTAGAAAAGAAGAACAAAAGATTCTATGGCAGAAGCAGTGGCTTCAGATGATCAATCTCTAAAGAAAAGAAAGATGACCAAAGGAGATTCAACTGTAAGAAGCATGGTCACTTCATTGTTGACTGTCTAGAGCTGTAGAAGGAAAATTTAAAGGAAGCTATCAGAAAGACGGGTTCAGAAACAAAGTTAAGAAGAGTCTCATAGTGTCATACCCAAAAAATCTCCCTACTTTTTTTTAGTTTCATCTGACCTACGGCTCATTTCATCTGCATGATCATATGCCCTAATCATCTATCATTCATTCACAATTGCATGCACATCATTGATTCAAAGTGTTTGCTATTTATGACAAATATTGGATTTTATTCCAAGGCAAATATGGGATCAAATCTCTTTGGATTTGTTTCACATTGACAATTCACAATTGCATGCACATCATTGATTCAAAGTGTTTGCTATTTATGACAAATATTGGATTTTATTCCAAGGCAAATATGGGATCAAATCTCTTTGGATTTGTTTCACATTGACATGTTTGTTTGTAATTCTAGGTGTTTGAGATCTTGGTTTATGGAGATTGCATCACAGCATCCAATTACACATAAACCCCAATTCTTGAGTTTTGGTACAAATGGATAGATTGGTATTGCATCAGGACATTTGCTTGGTTTTGGATTACAATTGAATTCAACTGATCTTATTGGATTATGCATTGATTCATGTCATTTCAAAGAAAGCATACAAGGACAAGTTCAATTCAAATTTTAAATGGGAGAGAAAAGCACTTTCTTGAGGATCAAGTCATATATTATATTCAATGATCATTTCCCTCATTACAATCATTGAATACATTACACAAGGAAGCCAAAATTATACATTACACAAAGAGAAGACTACATTTGACCTAGAGTTGACTTTTAGTCAACTGTTGACTTTTTGGTCAAATAGTTGACCAAGGTCAAACTACCTAGACCTACTTGGGTCTTCATTCACCATTGATCCTCCATTTATGCCTTCAAGGATCTCCACATGTTCTTGATGCTATTCCAAAAGCTCTTTGAATCATCACAATGCTAAAACTTAATGCCATGCCAAAAATTATCCATGTTACCAATTCGCATACAGCCCTGCAGGAACACAAACAACACCAATTAAACATGAAACAAGGCAAGTTGTTTACACATAACCAACACAATCAGCACATACATATTTACATTATCACCACCAAAACCAACCAATTAGGAAATTCCAAGCTAGTTCAACATCAATTAAACAGAAGCATGACAACAGCGGTTCCCATTAATTTCCTCCAATTTCACAATCCCTAATACCACATTTTAACATGACAAGACAAACTTCATCACAATTTGAACAGTCAAAACCATAGCAGAGTTTTCAAACCAATTGCATCACTTACAACTAGCTGTAACAATTTGCACTCCACATTTCAAAAACACAACAATCCACAACAGCAAATACACTAACTTCTAATTAAATTTCAATTTGTTGCAACAGTTTCAACTTGCAGTAAACACTAACATCAAACTTAGATGACTAACTTCCATTAGAATCTTAACATTTCCAAGCAAGCCAACAAGGTCAATAATGTAATGAACAGTAAAATCATACCAAAACAAAATACCACATCTTGCTAGTCTATTTTATCATATCAGATGTCATTGCAATCTCAAAAGGTAGGCCCTATGATGACAATTTCTAACCAATAGTGTGGTAATTCAATTGATATCCTTGAAACTTTTTATCTAATATTCTAATAGATATATTCAAGACATTTCAGAACCAACAGAAAAGAAAAAAAGTGGCATGCAGGAATCACCAGAGTCAGCATGCATCCACATTTAACTAATTTCATCAAGCTAACATAACTAATATGACAATCATGAACTTATCTTGCACTTCACAGATTAACACGACTTAGCAAATCTGCATTTCAAAATTGACTGCATAGCATATCAATCCACGCAGCAGGTACGCATTGCAAAATTTAGCTCATGGAAAATTTCAAAATGTACATAGAAACTCATAGTTTTCCATAATAGATCATGACAGAAATTTAGCTCATGCACATTCAAATTAGAAATTTATGACAACCACCCACAATTGACAGCATCATGTGTTAATAAATTAATTTTCATTTCACTAATTGCATATCCATATCAGAATCATGAAAGTTTCATGAATCTCAATAACATCTAGCCAATTTTAACGTAAATTTTCATGCTAACAGCCACAGTTTGCTTTTCAAGCTCAGTTCAAATGTATTCAATTAACTTCCAACTTCATCATTCAAAAACGGTTAATGCTAATATTCAAGTTCCCTCACAATTAACCTCATCAACTAATAACAACTAAATTCACATTCAAAAGGAAAAGGTATGCTAACAGCTCAATTCATTGAATCTTCAAAGCCTACACATCATAACAATCCAACATAACAGTCATAACAGTTTTCAAACAAAATTCACTACCAACTAATACTTTTTTAACTAACTTCTCAATCATAACTAACTTACAGGCTGACAAGTAACGAAATATCCATAACTAACTCTCAGTGAGAATTTCCCACTCTAACCTCCATTTGAATCCTATAAATCTACCTCATCATCATCATTTCAAGAGTTCAACACATTTTTGTGTTTCCACAAATCATTCTGAATCAGAATTCCCCTCTAAAACTTAATCTCCCTGATTCACTCTCTCTTTCCCGGAAACACTCACCAATCACAATCTCAAAATCACTCCAAAAAATCTTTCCCACCTCATTCGATTTCCCTGAATTTCTCTACTCACATACCACATCACAATTAAGTTAAAAAATTTCGTTCAATCACAATTCAGTTTTCAATCACTTTTCAATCAGTCTCCATTCCTATTCTGCGTAATCCATCAACAATCAACAATAAGCATCCTACAGAAGATTTCCATAAAAAGAGTTCGAAGAAGAATAGTAGGAGAAGTGGAAGAATAACGGAGAAGAGAGGAAACAAGGTACCTGTGAAATCGCCGCGTCGAGCCACCGCGTCGGAGCTCCTCATCGTACATGTTTTGGTGATCTTTCGCTTATTTATTGATGTCCATCGCTTCTGAATGTATCCTTCATCTTGTTATCGTCCCAATTTAGTGTTTAGAATGTTGTCTTGATCAGATTAGAACCTAGGGCAAGCCGTACTTTGAGCTTCGATTGCGGATACATGGTTGAGATTTGTGAAAGTGGTTAGCGATTTCGAACAGAGAGAGAGAGAGAGGGTTTGCGCGCTCGCCACTCCGTTTTGATGGAGGTAGGACGATGGTCGTGTTCGCCGGTTTTTAGTCGCGATTGCCACCCCATTCTGATATCAGGGACGTTTGATTGTTGTGAAGGGTGGTGATTGAAGCGAGCTTTGTGTTGTTGCTGATACTTTCCTTAGGTGTGGTAACTAGTCTTGGGCTTTCCAAGCCTGTAGCCCAAACATAACTACTACTTGCATCTAAACATAGTCCAACTCCACCCCCTGTTTGAGTTTATTTTTCTTTTTCATTAGAATTTTATCCTTTTTTCCATTAAAATTTCTAACATCAATTTGTTGAATTTTTGTTGCATTCTTGATTAGAATTTTTGACATAAATTTTTTAGAATTTTTGTTGCATTTTTGATAGAATTGTAGCTTTAATTTGGTGAATTTTGTTACATTTTCTTAATTGATTTTGTATGCCTCATTTTGATTGATATTTTGTGTCATCTTTTATTCATTATTTTATGGATATTGCTAACCCTTTTACCTTTTGATCATACCGGATCAGAAATGGATCAGCAGCCAGCAACACGGTGTGAGTCCCTTTATTCGCCGGTGGTGGTGAAGAGAAGGGGGTGTACCTGCAAGGTACTCCGATGCTAAAGTCAGAGACGGAGTAATCAACGCAAGTACAGAGAAAAGATGTAAAGAATATAATCCCTGACCCTCTAGTGAAAGAGGGTATTTATAATGTGCCCCCAGTGCAGGGTCAATGGTTACTTTGCATTGGGTTGGATCGCAAGACCCAATACGAGTAACTGACAGGGCTTACGTGGCGTAGGGAAGACCAGCACGTGGTCTTCGCCCTGGATCAACTGCCCCGTGATCTTCGGAAGGGGGGCTGACCAGTTCTTCCGAAAGTGGGTAGCTTCCTGATGACGTGTCCCCGCGTGGGGGGCACGTGGAGTCCGTGGGAGAGCTCCACGAGCATGCAGATGGGTTGGACCTTAATTGGGCCCTCCTCGATGAGGACTTGGGTTGGGTCGTGCCCGACGGTGGGTCAGCCTTAGGCCCAGTCCAGAACACCTTTGATTTTGAGGTATTAATTTGAAGCACCTTGGACTACTTTTTTTACATTAAACTAATGATATAATAATCATAGTTTATCACTTTATTCTCGCTTTAAAATTATAGCTTAGATACTATCCCCATGGTGGGTTCATATGCCTCCCCATTCCCATAGCATTGTAATAGTGTAGGACTTTATTTCTTTATCGCTTTATTCTTGTATGCTTTGTAGGTTAAAAATAAGGATAAAACAAAAATGATAGAAAACAATTTCAAAAACAAAGTCAAAAACATAGCTTGATCCAACATCAAGCTATTTTCAAATTGAGTAATTATAATTTCATCTTTCACCCCACCTCTGGGTTTCCACACTTTTCATTACCCATAAGTCGATTGCTTAGGCATCGTCACCAACCTTCATCCAATTCATTCCACCTTTTAACCCAAAATCAAGCCTGGTATGTTTTTCACCCGTAATTCAATTGCTTAGGCATCTCCATCCACCACCCTTTCACTGCAATCCACTCCACCTCATTCATTCATCTTCACTCATTCTTCAATAAAACTAAAGCCTTGGTCCTTGTACCAAGTGCCTTTTCAAAACTCTTTTCTAAGAAATCTTGGAATGGTTTAGGAGTGGTTAGACGAAGGTCTTGTCCTATCCTAGTGTTTGACATTACCTTTAGGGTTCACTGTTTAAACAATCGTCTTCCAAAGTAAAACACTTCTTAAATAAAATGAGAAATGTCTTCCCCGTATTGGACTAAAAAGGGAAGATTGAGTGCAAACTTCTTCTTCTCCGAATATTAGGATACTCACTTTAGAGTGTGTGGTCCTGATATTTGTCTTTCAATACGAAGACGTGGCTATACTCGCCACACATCTTTCAAAGCAAACCTTTTTGAGTTATAAGGAATTAGGTACTACCTGCAGAGGTTCGTATCCAAGGAATTATCTCCACCCTAAAATCAATGCCACCAATCAAACGTGGCACCTTGCCTTTAGGGCATCACTTCTAAAAAACCTTTTCAAAAAGCACATGTTACTTCCGTTCTACCGCAATACAAACAACACTTAAGCCTCTCATGCGTAAGCATACAAGCTACGTTTAACTGCTAGAATACGGTCTAAGCGCATTTGTTCTATCGCAAACAAACAAATGCTTAAGTCTCTCATGAGCGAGCATACAAGCAAAGTTTAACCGCTAGAGCGCGAACGTTAACATTGTTCACTAAAATCAACAAACCCATACTTATTTTTTACTCAGAACTACGGAGCTCTAATTCCTTATTTCAATATGAGGATACGTAGGCACGAGGACCCTAATCCTTGGTGAACACACTAATTTAAAACCAGTTCCCCCTTTAATAAAGAATTCATAGCAAGCATAAACCCTTAGCAACATCCTCACACATGAGACAAACAAATGGTTCACATTGAGTACAATGGATATGACGGGTGCTAATACCTTTCCCTCACATAACCGGCTTCCGACCCCCTATCTTAGTGTCATACCCCAAATTTGTCCAACCTGTGTATATTTTCATCTGTACATCCACCCACTGACAATTATTCGGAAAAATCCAAAAAAATATGTTGTCTTCAACTTCATCTCTCTTTTATTTCTTATCCATTTTTATTCATATCTACTTTTTAACCATTTTTATCATTTATCCAATTAAATATCCATTTGAACCATTTTCATATCCAAAATCAATTCAAGTATCCATTCATAAAATCATTCTTTTTTAGTTAGTTATCCATTTATCCCATTATCCATTTCAAACAAAATTCCAAAAAATCTAATTTGCCTTATTTTCAAATCACCGTTTCTTTTTTAGTCCATATCCATTTTTAGCACCAAATTATCTTCTTTTATTCTCAATTTTCATCCCAAGTCAAATTTTCAAACAAATTCTTTAAATCCATTTTATTTTCATGTACAAATTCCATGTCACTTTACCATTTTTTCCCTCATTACCATTTTTTATTAAAACCCATGTCAAATGCTACAAAAAAAAAGACCATCCTACATGATATTTATCCAACAAATTGAAGCCACATGAAGCATCCCCGCGCGACCACTACTGATGCCATGCAATTACCACTGCCCACATCACCACTACAGCAACAAAATCACAGCACTACACACACATTTGAAATAGCAAACCAGGACCTCACCCAAACCACCTACGCACCCAGCCACAAAGCCTAAAATCATCAAAACCATGATGGCATCGTCCGCAAGCTCAAACGGCAGCAACGTTACACCATGATTCTTCCAAACCCGCAAAACCGTTCACACATACGACAAACAAACTAATAACCATGGCCCACCTTCACATCCCATACAACCCTGCAAACCACAACACGATCCCAAAATTTCATCCTCTGCGCAAAACCACTAAAATGAATCAAAATTGCTACGATACAAAAAACTGTACGACAACCACGTCACCAAAAATTCTCACCAAGTTTCCCATTCCACCCTCGTATCTCCTCCTATAAATCAAACATTTTCTTCACTATCTTGGGAGGAGCCCTAGCCGCCAATACTCAGCCTTCATCCTTCTTCAAATCACCCTTCAACTAAACCAATCCGAACCATACTCTTCAAATCTTCACACTTCACAAACCCAATCCAAATCCCCCTCAACCAAACAACAATAAAAAACCTTCACTCTCAAAACCTTCGACCTCCATCAACTCATAACCACTTTCAATCAAACAACCCTTACAAACCAATCATTTCGCACTTCCAAACATCAACCCTTCATTTTCCATCATTTCACAAATTAACCTTCAGTAACTTCAACCTTTAATCACAAACCCATTCAGATATGAAACACAAACAGAACGCAGATGAATCAGAAATAGAACCAGAGAGTGAATAGAAGAAGAGTATGAGAGAGAGTAAGCGAATCAGATCAAGCACAGAACCAAACTGCAGAGAAAAGAAGAAGAGAACCTAAATCGGGAAGAGGTTGGGAACAATTTTCGACGTCACTTGTTGTTGATTCATCCGCGGTTTTGTTTCAATGGTGGATAGTTTCTTTATTATGTATTGTGGTGGACCGTTTGATATGTGATGATGGTTAACAATGTTTTCTTTTTATCTTTTAACCTAATATAGTTTTTTTTATTCATTTTGTTGCCTTTCTTGTTTTTGTTGGGTGTGGCTGGTTCTTGTAAAGGGCCCACGATGTTCTTTTGACACAAACCATCATTCCTTTTTTCTTTAACCACCCCCACCGTGTTTAAACCGTATGGATGATGCGCTTTAAGGCCCACGTGATTCCACCCATATCCACACCCTTGGATTTTGATACGCACCCCTTAATCTTGTGTTAACTTCTTTTTTTAGTTCTTTGTTATTTTTATTTATTTTCTAAAAAATAGTTTACTATTTTTCTTCAAATATGATATTTGTTTAGTTATCTATTCTATTTTGTTTTCATTTTCGATTCTCTATCGGTTGATGAAAATCTAAAAAACTAAAGATTATCGATTTATCGATTTAAAATCTTGGTAAAGATGAGACCTTTCTTCCTTTTCCATCTTATTTTCGATTATAACTTTTCATTTTCGATTTCTATCTTTTCTTTTCATTTTTGGTCAATGAATGTCAAATATCATAGATTATCGGTTTCCCGATTAAATCTTGATTAAGACGAGACCATTTCGATTTCATTTCGATTTTCACTCCATTTTGCATCTTCTTCTATCTTCTTTTTTATCTTCGATCGATGAAGTCTTTCTATTCACGAATATTGGTGGTTGAAGCGATTAACCTTCATTATTTCAAATCTGTAGTGAGTGATCATCGAGATCTCTTTCTATACTTTGATATCGTGATAGGTTACCTTCGATTAATCGACGAAAGTTTATGATTAAGACGAGATCTTCACCTTTTCTTTTCGTGTGGCACGATTCAATTGGAGAATGATCCTCAATATCATTTCTCCATCGTGTTTTAGCACAAAGATCAAAGTGCGCATCCTCCTATAGTATGATCTTCGTCATAGATTGTGCTACGATGGCTTAGCGCTACATTGGACCCGAATCATCCGATTAACCACTAACTTTACATTTCCGTCAATATTATCTTGATTTACTTTTATGTCAATATTATATCTTGTTCATATTATCTTGATTATATTATTGTTCATATTATATTATTATCATTGTCCATATCATATTATTCATACTAGTTCATCTAACCATTTTTTCCTTTGTTCATACTTTAATCAAAAAACATTAACAAATATCGAAACCCTAAAACACTAATTGGTGGACTGTTGGTTACTATCCTTTGCTTGGAGCTTTTGTCCGACTCTTGCTCAAGGCTTAGTTTAGGACACCTTGCACACACACGGCTTTCTCTTGGGCTACCTTACAATGAGACCCTTTATTTCATGTCATCCCCTGTACTTTACATGTACCCCGCTCCCCATTCCGATTTACACATTTAGTTTTCTTTTGATTGTGGTTTGTTTACTAGGAGCACCCCTAGGGACTAGCATAGACAACCCATTTTCAAACTAAACTCTCGATTCGTCATCGAGCCATTTTCAAACAAACCCTTTTCAACCAAACTCTCGATTCGTCGTCGAGCCCATTTTCAAATCAACCTCTAACCAAATCCTTTTTCAAACCAAACTCTTTTCATACAATAAACCTTTGATCCAACGTCAAGCGGATTTTCATAATCAAACTTCAAAAACAACTAACAACTATCGCAACTCTTTTAAGGTGAAAAATGGGGGTTCAAGTCTTTGATCTTCCTTCGATTGTTTGGGTGCGAGTTCTCTTACTCGTGTGTGAGCAATTGACGCCTCTTCTTTTAACAAATCAAATCCTTTTCAAAATAACCAAGCGCATACAATAAACCCTTGATCCCACGTCAAGCGGACTTTCATAATCAAACCTCAAAACGACTAACAACTATTGAAACTCTTTCAAGGTGAAAAATGGGGGTTCAAGTCTTTGATCTTCCTTCGATTGTTTGGGTGCGAGTTCTCTTACTGGTGTGTGAGCAATTGATGCCTCTAAAATACATCCAACTCGACAACCGTCCGTCCAACCATCCAAAACACTTTTCAAACCATCAAACCTTTTCAAACTCAACCACCTTAGATGAAAAAAAAGAGAGAGCCAAATCTTTGACTCACTCTCCCGATTACTTGGGCCCGAGGAATCTTTCTTAAGTTCAAGTAATCGTCATCTAAACCAACCCAACTCTCCCTTTTGTTTCGTGGGCGTACCACGAACTACGACTGCTCTGATTCTTTATTCTAGTCCGAGTAAAGATACGTAGGCACAAGATTGCGATGATCTTGGCGAGCACACTTTTTCTTTTCTCCCCGTTTCCACACTACCATCTTTTTCCATCAAAACCCCGTAGTCGAACTACGATTGCTCTGATTACTCATTCTCGTCCGTATGAGCATACGTAGGCACAAGATTGCGATAATCTTGCTGAGCACCCTATCCTTAAACCACCCATTTTCCCTTAGCATCTTTTCCCTTTTATCTTACCTTTTTCGCATTTATCATTGAGAAGAAAATAAACAAGCTTAGCTAACGAGTATCACGATTCGAGTCAAGAGGTTCCTGTTGAGTACAACGGACGTGAGGGGGTGCGCGTACCTTCCCCTCACGTAACCGACTCCCGAACCCAGAATGTGGTTGCGACGACCATGTTCTTATCCATCCCTCTTTAAAGGTTTTCTCGATATTTTCCTTTCCCTCTTTTGGGATAAACAAAGTTCGGTGGCGACTCTGTCTAACCGTTCCGCGCCTTTCACGCGAGGGTTGTGTCTTCGATTAAGCAATTTTTTCGAGGTGCGACAGCTGGCGACTCTGCTGGGGATAATTTTCTCCATGCAAGAGACAGTCAAGCATATCTTGATTCGAATCGCGAGCCCTTTAGCTTTGTTTGTTTATTTTCTTCTTGTTTATTCGTTCGCTTATTTACTTGCTTTCCTTTTTCCTTATCTGTGTTACCTTTTGTGGCATTGTTGGGTTATTCTGATATTGGGAACTTTGTGAGACGGCTCTACACCCGAGTCGAGAAATACCCTAGGATTAGGATGGTGGTTGTGTAGTGTAGGCTTGCGTGGTCTCTTCCGCGTGAGTTGAAGCGAAAACCCCGCTTGGAGTAGATTCCCTTGGAGATATTATTGTTGTGGTGAATCTTTGCCATGGCGGTAATATTTTCGAGGTGAATCGTTGATCCCAAGGACCATTAACCCATTTATCCATGGTGGTTGGTAGTGTTAACTCCTTTTGGGTTAATGCGAACGCCCCAATCAGATGAGATCCCTCGAACGTATTACTTCTTGACAGTAATATTTTCGACCTCGATCTAGGATTCTGAGAACCCTACTTAGAACCCGTGTGTCGATGGTTATGTAGTGGACGCCTCCGAGGAATCTTTCTCGTGGGGAAGATACGAAGACCTCACCTAGACGAGATTATTTCAAGAATATTATAGTCAGACAAATCTTTGTCGTGGCTATAATGTTTTCGAAATATATCTGTAACTCTAGGCACCTACCCATTTTAGAAACCTACCCGTGGGCTTTCTTTGATCTGAGTTGTGGTTCTTGACCCGTTCCTCCGGCCAACCTCAGAACTGTTCGAAGCTGTTTGATTATGCGATCCTGGATCTTGCATCTTGCATTGCATCTCATGTCATTGCATTGCATTGCATCAGTTATACATCTTGCATTGCATTTCAACCTCATAACTCACTTCACCTTCCTTCCTTCTCCAGTAAATCAAGCTGTTTCCTCGACACTGATACGCTACTCGAGCCAATAGTAGACGAATGATATTCAACAAGACCATGTCGTCATATGTCAGTCTAGGCCACCAGTCATTGAAGGGGTTGCCGAAGACAAGCAAAATAGTCTCGACCTCTGAACAAGCCAGTTCAAGCACCAATCAAGTCAAGACAGGAAGATCAGTTCCTCGAAGAAGGCAGTCATCATGCCATCCCATCATTCTTCATCCTTGTCTTTTTGCTTTATTTTTTCAAGTACTGTTTGCTTCAAACATTGTCATTTGTATTTGGTTTTCTTAATGTAGTGATTATGCATGTTTTGAATCAGTTATGTCGTATTCACTCATTTTTTTCATTTACTGCAAAACACCGACACATTTATCCACTTCACTCTCTATATCAAATTGTTGTTAGCAATGATTGGAGGGAGGATGATGACAAGCGAAATACCCATAATTGCAAAATGTATGCTTTCGGATAGAATCCCGCCGATGATGTACAAACATTGTTTCAACCCCCAAACACTAGAGAGACAAGGAGTTAATCCCTAGTTAAACCACTTCGAGCTAAGAAGTAGCAGTTCCCTTCGGATATTTCAAACCCTTACACTCAACCTGGGGCAGGATAGTGTTCAGTTAACCCAATTACGCACTCAAATCACAAAGCAAAATCCAAAGGACATGACGGTTGTTCATCAATAACCCACGACTTGGCAGTCACTATCCTCCAACAAAACAAAACAAAACAAAAAAATCAAAAGCCTGCTAAGTTGAGCACCTCAAAGGAGACTTAGGAAAAAATCAAGGCTACCCTGATGGACTCGACAAGCGAAATCAGTCCATGCAAAAGATAGGGATTAAAAGAAAAACAAAAGAGGCCCTCGAATCCTCAACAAAAACAAAATAAAGTCCAGTGATCACCAAATCAAAACCAAAGGGTCACTGACATCCATCAAAAACAAAATAAGGTGACTGCCATGTCCAGCATACCTTGAATTATCACGCTTACACTGTCAACCCTTTTGGAAGACAAACATGTGCAAAATTAACTGAACGTAGGACTGGAAGTTCATCACGAAGAAGGGGTGGGTACAAATCAAATTTGAGCCTAATATCCTTTGTTTCATAAACCTTAAACCAGACCACGTTACAACCCTCGAAATACCTAATTGAGGCGGGTTTATTCTGAAAGCATACTATTGCAAGGTTGCGTAAACTGACTCCTCACTTATTTGCTAATCCTCAACATTGGTGTCACTCTCCTTGCTATATCTTTCACACCACCAAAATCAGCACATCGTCTGGACTAACGGTCCATTCGTTTCACTATCACGACACTCCGATTAATGACTATTTTTCAAAACTTGCATGAGCATTGCATTAAGATTACCACTTGTGAATGAGCAATTTTAACTACAAATCAGTGTTAGACATCAAAGCAATTCCAACAAGGGGCAATCAAAGAGGAACTTGAACTTTCAGTGGTGCCGACCCGAATCAAGATCACCTCAACACCCTCAGTCTGGGGCAAACTCCTTCAACAACTCAATCAGGGGCAAGTCATTTCATCAAAGATCAACGTCTGCAGATCAAATCACCTCAGAACTAGTTAATCAGGGGCAGACCATTACCATGTTCAGACTGGAGCAAGACCTATTGCAGTAGGCAAATCCCTTATGTACCTTCAACTTGGACAAGCATACCTTGCCAGACACTATCAATCTTCAAATCCAGAGCAAAAACACAATCTTCATGAGTTGATCATGTCGCTACGCTCAGTTTCAGGCTATCCTGACCCTCAAACACAGAGTCATGGTCTTCTCAGAAACGACTTATCATCAAGTGACCAAACTTGAGGCATCAAGAGTATCTTCGTCTGCTTCAATCATGGCGTCTTCAACTAACTGAGTGTCGAGGAAATCAAACCCTCCCACCACCCGAAGTCCAATTCGCATTGGCAACTACCCAAAAGTCCACCATGCTGGCACCCTCTCCAAACATATCTAATCGCCTGTCTGCAATCATACACATCATATGCATCGCATTCTTCATCATAAACATCATGTACATACCCAAAAAACCAAATCATACTTCCCCAACACTTGCATCTTCGCGTATCAGCATTTGCATTACACATCATTACAAAATCAAACATTCATACATGCATATTCAAGATCCATGATCAATCTCAAGACTGCAAGAAGATCTTCAGCCTAACCAAGGGCATCTTCTGCAAATCTGTGGGTGTTCCTCACGAAGTTTTCAACTTTTTGTTGATCAAGCTCAAGAGCATCCTCAGCTCGGACAAGGGCATCTCTTTCAAGTTCATGGGCGTTCCTCATGAAATTTTTTCAATAGGGTTATGATCTCCAAGAAAGTCAGTGGGCGTTCCTCATTGAGTTGTGCTCCTCAACCTTTTGTTGATGTAGTTATCATCCCCAGCTCAACCAATAATCATTTCTCCAAGTCAGTGGGTGTTCCTCATTGAGTTGGATCCCTTCAACCTTTTGTTAATAAGTCTCACTCATCATATCCCTAGCAAACTTGACCTTTTTCCTTACTATCATCCTTTTGGTGATAGCCGAACCTAGTCAACTCAACTCAATCTGCATCCTTTTAGTGTTGGTCAATCCTCAAAATCAGAAATTTACTATCATCATTTTGGTGGTAGCCACTCATGTCATTTCAACCTAACCTGCATCCTTTTGGTGTTGGTCCTCGCAAGTGGGAAGTTCCTATCATCCTTTTGGTGGTAGCAACTTGTGTTGTTTGATCCGTCATCCTTTTGGTGTCGCCGATCCGTGAACCCTTGGTCTGTGTGTCATCCTTTTGGTGAGTGACAACCTTTGTTATCGTTTTGCTTGCTATTATCCTTTTGGTAGTAGTAAGTTGTGCCCACTATCATCCTTTAGGTGATAGGTATGTCATCCTTTTGGTGTCAGATGTCCGTGTGTGTGTGTGCCCTATTATCCTTTTGGTAATAGTAGGCTTTGACCTCATTTTCATCCTTTGGTGGAATGGTCTGTGTGTGTGTGCCCTATTATCCTTTTGGTAATAGCAGGCTTTGACCTCATTTTCATCCTTTTGGTGGAAGGGTTTGTGTGTGTGTGTGCCCTATTATCCTTTTGGTGATAGCGGGCCTTGGCCTTATTTTCATCCTTTTGATGAAAGGGTGTGTGTGTGTGTGTGCCCTATTATCCTTTTGGTAATAGCAGGCTTTGACCTCATTTTCACCCTTTTGGTGGAAGGGTCTGTGTGCGTGTGTCCCCTATTATCCTTTTGGCAATAGCAGGTTGTGACCTCATTTTCATCCTTTTGGTGGAAGGGTTTGTGTGTGTGTGCCCTATTATCCTTTTGGTAATAGCAGGTTTTGGCCTCATTTTCATCCTTTTGGTGGAAGGGTATGTGTGTGTGTGTGTGCCCTATTATCCTTTTGGTAATAGCAGGCTTTGACCTCATTTTCATCCTTTTGGTGGAGGGGTCTGTGTGTGTGTGTATGTGCCCTATTATCCTTTTGGTAATAGCAGGCTTTGACCTTATTTTCATCTTTTTGGTGGAAGGGTATGTGTGTGTGTGCCCTATTATCCTTTTGGTAATAGCAAGCTTTGACCTCATTTTCATCCTTTTGGTGGATGGGTCTGTGTTTGTGTGTGTGCCCTATTATCTTTTTGGTAATAGCAGGCTTTGACCTCATTTTCATCCTTTTGGTGGAAGGGTCTGTGTGTGTGTGTGCCCTATTATCCTTTTGGTAATAGCAGGCTTTGACCTCATTTTCATCATTTTGGTGGAAGGGTATGTGTGTGTGTGCCCTATTATCCTTTTGGTAATAGCAGGCTTTGACCTCATTTTCATCCTTTTGGTGGAAGGGTCTGTGTGTGTGTGTGCCTTATTATCCTTTTGGTAATAGCAGGCTTTGACCTCATTTTCATCCTTTTGGTGGAAGAGTCTGTGTGTGTGTGTGTGTGCCCTATTATCCTTTTGGTAATAGCAGTCGTTTACCTGATTTTCATCCTTTTGGTGGAAGGGTCTGTGTGTGTGCCCTATTATCCTTTTGGTAATAACAGACTTTGACATCATTTTCATCCTTTTGGTGGAAGGGTGTGTGTGTGTGCCCTATTATCCTTTTGGTAATAGCAGGTTTTGACCTCATTTTCATCCTTTTGGTGGAAGGGTCTGTGTGTGTGCCCTATTATCCTTTTGGTAATAGTAGGCTTTGACCTCATTTTCATCCTTTTGGTGGAAGGGTCTGTGTGTGTATCCTATTATCCTTTTGGTAATAGCAGGTTTTGACCTCATATTCATCCTTTTGGTGGAAGGGTCTGTGTGTGTGCCCTATTATCCTTTTTGGTAATAGCAGGTTTTGACCTCATTTTTCATCCTTTTGGTGGAAGGGTCCATGTGTGTGTGTTACTATCATCCTTTTGGTGATAAGTCGGTCATCCTTTTGGTGTCAGATTCTCCTGTTATCATCCTTTTGGTGATAACGACCTTTGTAAATTATTCAGTGTCTACTCGACGGTCGACAATGACTACCTGTTTATCCAACTTCCTAAGTCTTTTCTTTCTTTTCGGACAAATTCGTGGTCCTCTTCATATCTAATTGTCTTCTACCTTGAAAGAACGAACGTCGTAGCAGTTCATATTGCTCGGTTCAAGCCAATTAGATAGGGGCATCTGTCATACCCCAAATGTGTCCTACCTGTGTATATTTTCATCTGTACATCCACCCACTGACAATTATTCGGAAAAATCCAAAAAAATATGTTGTCTTCAACTTCATCTCTCTTTTATTTCTTATCCATTTTTATTCATATCTACTTTTTAACCATTTTTATCATTTATCCAATTAAATATCCATTTGAACCATTTCCATATCCAAATTCAATTCAAGTATCCATTCATAAAACCATTCTTTTTTAGTTAGTTATCCATTTATCCCATTATCCATTTCAAACAAAATTCCAAAAAATCTAATTTGCCTTATTTTCAAATCACCATTTCTTTTTTAGTCCATATCCCTTTTTAGCACCAAATTATCTTCTTTTATTCTCAATTTTCATCCCAAGTCAAATTTTCAAACAAATTCTTTAAATCCATTTTATTTTCATGTACAAATTCCATGTCACTTTACCATTTTTTCCCTCATTACCATTTTTTATTAAAACCCATGTCAAATGCTACAAAAAAAAAGAGACCATCCTACATGATATTTATCCAACAAATTGAAGCCACATGAAACATCCCCACGCGACCACTGCTGATGCCATGCAATTACCACTGCCCACATCACCACTACAGCAACAAAATCACAGCACTACATACACATTTGAAATAGCAAACCAGGACCTCACCCAAACCACCTACGCACCCAGCCACAAAGCCTAAAATCATCAAAACCATGATGGCATCATCCGCAAGCTCAAACGGCAGCAGCATTACACCATGATTCTTCCAAACCCGTAAAACCGTTCATACATACGACAAACAAACTAATAACCATGGCCCACCTTCACATCCCATACAACCCTGCAAACCACAACGTGATCCCAAAATTTCATCCTTTGCGCAAAACCACTAAAATGAATCAAAATTGCTACGATACAAAAAACTGTACGACAACCACGTCACCAAAAATTTTCACCAAGTTTCCCATTCCACCCTCGTATCTCCTCCTATAAATCAAACATTTTCTTCACTCTCTTGGGAGGAGCCCTAGCCGCCAATACTCAGCCTTCATCCTTCTTCAAATCACCCTTCAACTAAACCAATCCGAACCATACTCTTCAAATCTTCACACTTCACAAACCCAATCCAAATCCCCCTCAACCAAACAACAATAAAAAAACCTTCACTCTCAAAACCTTCGACCTTCATCAACTCATAACCACTTTCAATCAAACAACCCTTACAAACCAATCATTTTGCACCTCCAAACATCAACCCTTCATTTTCCATCATTTCACAAATTAACCTTCAGTAACTTCAACCTTTAATCACAAACCCATTCAGATTTGAAACACAAACAGAATGCAGATGAATCAGAAATAGAACCAGAGAGTGAATAGAAGAAGAGTATGAGAGAGAGTAAGCGAATCAGATCAAGCGCATAACCAAATGGCAAAGAAAAGAAGAAGAGAACCTGAATCGGGAAGAGGTTGGGAACGATTTTCGACGTCACTTGTTGTTGATTCATCCGCGGTTTTGTCTCAATGGTGGATAGTTTCTTTATTCTATATTGTGGTGGACCGTTTGATATGTGATGATGGTTAACCGTGTTTTCTTTTTCTCTTTTAACCTAATAAAGTTTTTTTTATTCATTTTGTTGCCTTTCTTGTTTTTGTTGGGTGTGGCTGGTTCTTGTAAAGGGCCCATGATGTTCTTTTGACACACACCACCATTTCTTTTTTATTTTACCACCCCCATCGTGTTTAAACCGTATGGATGATGGGCTTTAAGGCCCACGTGATTCCACCCATATCCACACCCTTGGATTTTGATACGCACCCCTTAATCTTGTACTATCTTCTTTTTTTAGTTCTTTGTTATTTTTATTTATTTTCTAAAAAATAGTTTACTATTTTTCTTCAAATATGATATTTGTTTAGTTATCTATTCTATTTTATTTTCATTTTCGATTCTCTATCGGTCGATGAAAATCTAAAAAACTAAAGATTATCGATTTATCGATTTAAAATCTTGGTAAAGATGAGACCTTTCTTCCTTTTCCATCTTATTTTCGATTATAACTTTTCATTTTCGATTTCTATCTTTTATTTTCATTTTTGGTCAATGAATGTCAAATATCATAGATTATCGGTTTCACGATTAAATCTTGATTAAGACGAGACCATTTCGATTTCATTTCGATTTTCACTTCATTTTGCATCTTCTTCTATCTTCTTTTTTATCTTCGATCGATGAAGTCTTTCTATTCACGAATGTTGGTGGTTGAAGCGATTAACCTTCATTATTTCAAATCTGTAGTGAGTGATCATCGAGATCTCTTTCTATACTTTGAGATCATGATAGGTTACCTTCGATTAATCGACGAAATTTTGTGATTAAGACGAGATCTTCACCTTTTATTTTCGTGTGGCACGATTCAATTGGAGAATGATCCTCAATATCATTTCTCCATCGTGTTTTAGCACAAAGATCAAAGTGTGCATCCTCCTATAGTATGATCTTCGTCATAGATTGTTCTACGATGGCTTAGCGCTACATTGGACCCGAATCATCCGATTAACCAGTAACTTTACATTTCCGTCAATATTATCTTGATTTACTTTTATGTCAATATTATATCTTGTTCATATTATCTTGATTATATTATTGTTCATATTATATTATTATCATTGTCTATATCATATTATTCATACTAGTTCATCTAACCCTTTTTTTCCTTTGTTCATACTTTAATAAAAAAACATTAACAAATATCGAAACCCTAAAACACTAATTGGTGGACTGTTGGTTACTATCCTTTGCTTGGAGCTTTTGTCCGACTCTTGCTCAAGGCTTATTTTAGGACACCTTGCACACACACGACTTTCTCTTGGGCTACCTTACAATGAGACCCTTTATTTCATGTCATCCCCTGTACTTTACATGTACCCCACACCCCATTCCGATGTACGCATTTAGTTTTCTTTTGATTGTGGTTTGTTTACTAGAAGCACTCCTAGGGACTAGCATAGACAACCCATTTTCAAACTAAACTCTCGATTCGTCGTCGAGCCATTTTCAAACAAACCCTTTTCAACCAAACTCTCGATTCGTCGTCGAGCCCATTTTTAAATCAACCTCTAACCAAATCCTTTTTCAAACCAAACTCTTTTCATACAATAAACCCTTGATCCAACGTCAAGCGGATTTTCATAATCAAACTTCAAAAATAACTAACAACTATCGCAACTCTTTTAAGGTGAAAAATGGGGGTTCAAGTATTTGATCTTCCTTCGATTGTTTGGGTGCGAGTTCTCTTACTCGTGTGTGAGCAATTGACGCCTCTTTTTTTAACAAATCAAATCCTTTTCAAAATAACCAAGCGCATACAATAAACCCTTGATCCCACGTCAAGCGGACTTTCATAATCAAACCTCAAAACGACTAACAACTATCAAAACTCTTTCAAGGTGAAAAATGGGGGTTCAAGTCTTTGATCTTCCTTCGATTGTTTGGGTGTGAGTTCTCTTACTCGTGTGTCAGCAATTGACGCCTCTAAAACACATCCAACTCGACAACCGTCCGTCCAACCATCCAAAACACTTTTCAAACCATCAAACCTTTTCAAACTCAACCACCTTAGATGAAAAAAGAGAGAGAGCCAAATATTTGACTCACTCTCCCGATTACTTGGGCCCGAGGAATATTTCTTAAGTTCAAGTAATCGTCATCTAAACCAACCCAACTCTCCCTTTTGTTTCGTGGGCGTACCACGAACTACGACTACTCTGATTCTTTATTCTAGTCCGAGTAAAGATACGTAGGCACAAGATTGCGATGATCTTGGTGAGCACACTTTTTCTTTTCTCCCCGTTTCCGCACTACCATATTTTTCCATCAAAACCCCGTAGTCGAACTACGATTGCTCTGATTACTCATTCTCGTCCGAATGAGCATACGTAGGCACAAGATTGCGATAATCTTGCTGAGCACCTTATCCTTAAACCACCCATTTTCCCTTAGAATCTTTTCCCTTTTATCTTACCTTTTTCGCATTTATCATTAAGAAGAAAATAAACAAGCTTAGCTAACGAGTATCGCGATTCGAGTCAAGAGGTTCCCGTTGAGTACGACGGACATGAGGGGGTGCGCGTACCTTCCCCTCACTTAACCGACTCCCGAACCCAGAATGTGGTTGCGACAACCATGTTCTTATCCATCCCTCTTTAAAGGTTTGCTCGATATTTTCCTTTCTCTCTTTTGGGATAAACAAAGTTCGGTGGCGACTCTGTCGAACCATTCCGCGCCTTTTGCGCGAGGGTCGTGTCTTCAATTAAGCGATTTTTTTGAGGTGCGACACTTAGTTGTGAGATCACCTTATCCTTCCTTTTGGGGTTTTCTCGATGTTTCTCCTTCTTTTTGGGATAAATAAAGTTCGATGATGAATCTTTGTTTTTTTGTGTAGCGGCACATGGCAACATGGAATGAACTTGACAATGAAGAGTATTCTGACAAAGATGGGGAACAAACCAATTTAGCCATGATGGCTCTTACATCCTCAGATACAGAATATGATTCAAACTCTAGCTCTGAGTTTGAAGAAGATGAGGTATTCTCTAAATTATCTCATGCTAATTTAATTACTTTTGCTCAAGACCTTATAGGTCGTTGTCAAGACAGAGCCAGAAATATCAAAATCTTGAAAAATCAATATGGTATATTGAAAGATGAAATAAAATCTTCTCAAAATAAAAAATAAGCTTTAGAAAGAGATTATATTGCTCTAGTAAATATTCTCAGAGGATGTGGTTTTTGTTACCCTCAAAAACCTTTTAAGCTAAGGTCTGGAACCTTGATTAAACCAATAAAACCTTCTTCTTCAAGCTCTGCTAAAAAAGGGCTAGATTTCTATTTTGTACCTGCTACTGGCAAAGCAAAGGTTCTGAACCAGTCAGAACCTAAAATTGTAGAGTCAAAGGTTTTGAAGAAATTAGAATCTGAGACTTCAAAGTTAAAGATTATAAAGAAACCAGAACCAAAAACTCTAAATTCAAAGGTTCTAAAGAAACTAGAACCTAAGACAGTAGAATTTAAGGTTCTGAAATGTTTAAAACCAAAGGCTGAGATTTATTCAAGACAATAAAATTTAAAAAAAAAAAAGTCTTAAATGAGCTTAAACCATACTCTATGAAAGCTAAGGTACAAAATAAGAAGAAGCATGTCAAAACTAATTCCAAAGGACCCACAAGACTATGAGTACCTAAATTCGAAATTGTTTTTTCAATAAATATGCTTCAAGGGAGTAGAGAATAAGCAATATTGGTAGTTGGACTGTAGCTGCTCACAACATATGACAGGAGAAAGTCATATGTTCCAAACCCTAACACTGAAAGAGGGAGGTAATGTGGGATTTGGAGGAAACAAGAAAGGAAAAATCATTAGTACGTGTAATATTGGTAATTTCTCTATCTCTATTAATAATGTTTGGTTAGTAGATGGACTAAAATATAACCTACTGAGTATTAGTCAATTTTGTAACAGTGGTTATGAAGTAATGTTTAATTAGAACAACTGTATAGTCAGGAATGAGTCTGACAAGTCAATAATGTTCAAAGGTAGGAGAAAAGGCAATGTTTATAAAATTAACTTCTATAAATTGGCTTATTAGAAGGTACTTTGCCTTCTATCAGTGAGTGATGAAAAATAGCTATGGCACAAAAGGTTAGGTCACGCTAACTAGAGATTAATCTATAAACTTAGCAAGTTAAAACTTGTTAAAGGGTTTCCAGAACTTAATTATCACTCATATGCTCTTTGTGGAGCATGCCAAGTAGGACAAATTAATTAAAACTCTTTTAAATCAAAGGACATTGTCTCTACCTCCAAACTCTTATAACTGCTTCACATTGATTTATTTGATCCATTTGGTATTACATCAATCAATGGGAAGAAATAAGGACTAGTCATAGTTGATGACTATAGTAGATGGATTTTGGTTAAATTCCTCACAGGATAAAATTCACTCAACTCTTAAGTGTTTAGATTATTGTTTACACTCAAAACACATAATGAAAATTAGTATTACCATAAGCTTGAAAAGACTCTAACATCCACAATAGAAATTCATGCACACAAATATCAAAAAGACTTTTATTCGGGTTGTAACTTGGTTAAGGTAAGGGTGAGATAGATCCTAAAGGGTACTAGGCAAAAATTCAAAGGGTCAAAAGAAAATTGAAAGAAATTGTGGGATTTGAACTACAAAAGATTTCATCCACTTCCAAACAACAACTTTACCGCTATTTCTCTTCTCTTCTCTCTTTTTTTTTATTATTTTTTTTTCAGAAGGAATATGTATTGTCATCCTTCTTTTCTATTTCCATTTTTTTTCTTTTTCTATTTTTTTTTATTTTCTTTCCTTTCTATTTTTTTCTTTTATGCCAACTTTGAAACATCAAATCTATGTTAATTCAATCCCACATAACTCCAAACAAGACTTTTTCAACCCTTTGAATAGGGTGATAACATTGTTTTTCACTTTTCGGCTTGTAATGAGTTTTAAACAATTAATGGGATAAATAGACTCAAGGGGTTTTCAAATAAGGGATGATATATTCAGGGTTGGATTTTTGGCTAAAAGGATAAAAAATAAATCAAACAAAAATAACTTGGCTTCATCATATTAATGTGCACAAGTAAACAAAAAGCTTCAATAAGAGTCAATTCAAGTTCTAACATACATGAGTGAAACACACAAGAAAGAAAAATATGGGTTTTTGTATGATATTCATTCAAATGCTCAAATCTCACAAAGGTTAATGGTCTACCACAAATGGTGCACAATTCAGATAGAAAATAACGAATCTATAATTTTTTTTGGATTTTTATGAAAATATGAAAATAGAAAATAATTCAAATAAAATAGAAAAAAGAGGAATTTGCAATTTTTAGGGTCAAACTCAATTAAAAGTTTCTTTTAAGAGATTATTATTTGTTGAATTATTTCTGAATTTATGGAAAAAATTCGGAGCAATTCGAAATAGTAGCTTACATACCACTAACTGCAACCCAGAAAATCAACAAACAAAAATAAAAAACATAAACACAAAAATTGCTAACAAGACTCTAAACTAGGATTCTAAAATTGGCTAAAATTAATATAGAGTCCCTGGCAACGGTGCCCAATTTGATCCGCTGTCGCACACGAGTAACTAAAAACTGTAGTTAGGGAAGCGACACTCGAATGTCGTATCACATGGACTCTTGTGTTTAATTTTACCAACTGAAAACAATGGGGATTTTAAGGTTTAGGTTTCGAATAATATAACAGTAAAAAGGATTTGATTACGAATAAGCTAAAACGATTATTCCTACTGATTTGGGTTCCGACTTATCACTGACTATTGTAACTCCAATCCCTTAAGCGGCATCAATTCTATTCGATTATGAAATCAATTAGACAAGCACTATCAATATCATGTGAATTATGTTCCTGTTACTGCATTAAGCATGACAGTTTAAAGATTAGATGAAGCTAACGAATAAGCTAAGTTAACGTGCGATTAAAATAAGGAACATGCATACAATCAAATTTAATAAAGTATATCCTATGACTAGGAATCAAATTAAACAAACTAAAGCAATCGAATTAAGCAAACAAATTCATAGGCAAAATTGAACAGAAATCGAAATTGAATTGGAATTAAAATAACCTCAAAGCGGTGGAACCCCTAATCAACAGAATTTGCCTCAGAGATTATTTCTCCATAAAAATTACAAAGCAAAGCAAGAATCGTGAACAGTAATTCCGGTTCATGAACAATATCCCTCTACATATTGTTAAAAGAAACAAGGCATTAGGGTTCTAATCCTAATCGGGTCGGAAAACAAAAAACCGGTCCAAAACTAATTATTTTATTTAAGTATGAAACTAAAATGATTTATTCGAGTCTTCTGCACTCTGAATCTGCTTCTGAATTCAACATAAAACTTTTAGTTTATCCTCTCAGCTTTTCAACACCTATTAGAACGCATCAATCCAATTCTCATAGCCCAAGTTATGATCTGCAAAGCGAGAGAGTGTAAATAGTTGTTTATTTAGAAAATACCATACGAAATTAAAATAAATGTAACAATAAACTAAGCTAAGGAAACACACTAAAATAGTAGAAATAACAAAAGACACTCTAAAATTGTTGCAACATAATAGAGAAAAAATATGCATGAAAATGCACTGATCATGAATCATATGATGTGTTTAGTATCTTCTGCAATCAAGTACAAACTAAAAGAGAATAAAAAATTTTAAAAGTCAAAAGTGGCTGATCAGTGCATTTTAATGCACATTCTCTTATGTTTGTACTTAGGAATTTTCTTAGTTTGTTTTGTTTATTTTACTATTTTATTGTGTTTTTAGAATTAAGTCTTCATTTGTCGTTCATCTATTTTCGCAGCTTATTTTCAGCTTTAGCGATTATTTGATACATGTCCATTGTTCGGATCATAACTGGAGCTACGGGAATCGGATTTATACATTCTAATAGGCGTTGGAAAGCTAAGAAAAAGAGCTACAACTTTCATGTTGTAGGAAGAAGCTGATTCGGAGTGTAACAGGCTCGAATAATTTGTTGAAGTCAGGACTCGAATTCTGCCTTTAGGAATATTTAGTTTTGGGCCAGGTTTTTTATGTTTTTCGACCCAGTTGGGTTAGAACCGAATTTTGTGATGTTTTCCTATACCTAGCAGCCGCGCGCTGTTCATATTTACCTTATTTTGACGATTTTATTTTGCTTTTATACGATTGAATGGAGAACTAATCCCATGGATTAATATGTTGTAATCGGTTTCTGCCGACACTATGAGGTTCTTTTAATTTCCAATAAACTCTATTTCCTTTCAATCCCTCCCTGTGATATCTTGTTTTCTTAATTCGATTTATCTTAGGGTTGATTGATTTATTTTGATGATTGCATGTTCTTATAATTTAATCGTGTTTGCTTAATCCACCTATGTTTCTCGTGTTTGCTTAATTTACGGTTGCTATATCTCATCCGTTTGCTTAATTCGGTAAACAGGAACATAATTCATTTGATTTTGATAAGCACTTGTCTAATTGATCTCATAATCGAATAGGATCGAAGCCGCTTAGGGATTGGTGTTATAATAGTCGAGGATAAGTAGAAACCCGGATCAGTAGGAATAGTCGTTTTAGCTTAATTGATAATCACTTATTTTAATCAATTTTTCTCTTGTTTTATAAATCGAAACTTAAAACCCACCATAAACCTTTTCTTTAGTTGGCTGAAATAATACAAAAATCCTTGCGATACGACATCCGAGTGTCGCTTCCCTTTATTACTTTTTCAAAACAACTCGTTTTTTATCCGTGCACGACAGCGGATCAATGGTCATGGAGGAGAATTTGAAAATGAGCCATTTAAAATATTTTGTGAAAAAACATGAAATTATACATGAGTTGTCTTTTCCTAGAATTCCACTGTAAAATGGAGTCGTAGAGAGAAAGAACAAATATTTACAAGAATTGCTAGAACTATGATCCATGAAAATAATTTACCTAAGTACTTGTGGGTAGAAGCTGTAAACACAACATGTTATGTTCAGAATAGAATATATATTACCTATTTTGAACAAAACTTCATATGAGCTTTTTAAAGGGAGAGAGCCAGGTATTTCTTATTTTTCATCAGTTTGGACGTACATGTTACATCTTGAACAATAAAGTTTATCTAAAGAAATTTGATGCCAAAGCTCAAGAGGGTATCTTCTTATGATACTTTGAACGCTCAAAGACATACAAGATGTATAACTCTGAAACCAAAATGGGTGAAGAGTCGATACACATCAATTTTGATGACAAAGAGCCTGACAATAAAATGTCAGAGCTAGTTGAAAGTTTTTCTGATTTTCATGTATCTGAAGACACTTCAGAAGCTAGTGGTTCAGAAGCTACCAAACCTTCAGAAGCTGAATGTTTAGAAGCTAGATGTCCATAAGCTGGTGGTGTATAAGCTAATCCATCTTCTGAAGCTCATCCAGAGGAAGCAAGTTCTGAAGAAGATCATGATGGCTCACAAGAAGCAACTCAATCCATAAAGACTTTCAAGTACAAGTCTTCACATCCAAAAGAGAAAATCATTGGAAACAAAGATAGTCCTCTAAAGACAGGATTTGCATTCAGAGAAGATCACCCAATGTTAGGGCTTGTCTCCATGATTGAATCTACTTCTGTTGATGAAGCATTATCTGATGATGGTTGAATTTTGCCAATGCAAGAAGAGCTGAACTAGTTTGAAAGGAATGATGTTTGGGATCTAGTACCCAAACCTCATCATAAAAACACCATTGAAACAAAATAGATATTCAGAAACAAGCTTAATGAGCAGGGAGAAGTGGTAAGAAATAAAACTAGACTTATAAATCAAGGTTATAGTAAGTAAGAGTGTATAGATTTCTTAATTTAATTATTAAATATTAATAAATTAAATATTATTTTTTAATTCAATTAAATATTAATCAAGTAAATCGTATTTATTTCAAATAAAATAGTAACCAATTATATGTAAAATGGTTATTATATAAATTTCATATTTAATAATATTAATTTATTATATAATTTAGTAATATAAAACATATCATATATTATTATTTAATTAATATTATTAAATAATAAATAAATACTTTTATAAATAGTTATGTATTAAATATCATATATTAAAAGTGTAATAAATATTTTTAAAACAAAAGTGTAATCAAAATGTTTAAAGACTCTAGAATTGTATGGTTTTAAAACTTTTAAAAATCTATAGTCTAAATAAAGAACAAATAAACAATAAATGCAAGTCACGTAGCATTTAATAAAAATAATAATTTAATAAAAGAAGCCAACAATGCAGTCCATATTATTAAAAAAAAATTTAAAAACTATTACACTATTATTTTTTATGATTAAGTTTCTTGAATGACCAAAATAGAGGAATCTTCTTAAGATAGGGAGGAAATTCAAACTTTTTTATAAGGGTCTTTCAAAAATCGTTCATATGACAAGGAGTAAAATGTGTATTAATAATTTTTTTTTTAAAAATTCATCTTTAATATAATTAATAAAAATATTTAGATAAAAATTTGAAGTAATTATTAATTACTATGTACTATCAGTGTAAAAAAATTTACATTGCCAATTTATCACTATCATCCATTTACATTGCTTTTTTATTGTTAAAATAAAAGTCAAACCACTGATGATATATCATGTTTATGATTACTGAGAGTGTAAAATTCTGTAAGTGTATTTAAATTAAATTCAATGAATTTAACAAATTTACTTTTCAAGAACTTGTATCAAACACAAACACTAAATACGTGAAATTTTTTACACAAATAACCATGTTTCCCTATAATATTATCCAATATACCCACCTTCCCAACAAATTTTCCAAACTACCCAAGTTTAAAAAAAAAAAATGTTCCCCCTGAAGGGAGGCGCCATTAGGAATGGCTCCCCCTTTAAAACTCAAAGAGGGGGCGCCAATAAGGGTGCAGCCTCCTTTAGAATTTAGGAGGGGGCGCCAATAGGAATGGAGTCACCTCTTAAATTTTAAAGGGGGAACCAAATGCATTGGAGTCACCTTATTTCGTGATAAAATATTTAATTTTTAATATTTCATATATTATATAATATTATAATATTTATTTGAAATTTTATTTGAAATTTTTCTTGTATAAATAGATGTCATGACTTTCATATTCTTTCACACTTAAATTGTCATTGTTTCTTACAATTTTAGCAGATTCAATCATGTATCTTAGAAGATATGGGCATGTCATTTTTTCAAGAACCAAGCCTCCGATAAGGATGCTATTTTGGAACATCCAAAGTTTAGAGAAACTACGAAAGAACTTGAATCGATGGTTGGAAAGAGACATTCCAGATGGTGAAAAAATTAGAAGCATTGAAAGACTTGTTTCGTACTTCTCGATTGCAGATGGCAATATACAGCGTGAGTGGTTGCGAATTAAAGATAACAACGACGTTAGGTCTATGATGTTTGAAACTGATGATATTGTTTTGATTATTGTTATATCTTAGTTTATGTTGTATTAATCTCTATATTTTTAATGGTTTGTGTTGTTGCTTTAGAAGTATTTCAGTTTGTTTTCTTGTAACCGGAAGTTGTTATAAATATTAAATTCGAAGGTTACATCTTTTCTAATGACAAAAGTAAATCTATCTAGAACTTGTTCCAACATTGGGACAACGTTTCCTTGTATGCCCGGGAAGATACATATTCCACACAATCTTTCCATTTTCTCAGTTGTATCCATTCCGGTTCTAATTCGCGTGCTTTTGAGGCGGCCTTTTTGTTTCTTCTCATGTTTTCATTGTGGTAAATTGTGTCCCCATGATAGGTTGGCCAATAGTCCTCACTAGCCACCACTGGAAAGCTATTATTGTAGATACCGAATAAGTTCACGACCTTGTAAACTTCTGATAGTTGCAAGAATGGATCCTGACGAACACTGGAACATGCCGCAATGACATGTGAACAAGGCATATGGAAGGTTTGAAACTTTCCGCATTCGCACCAATTTTTGTGAACAAGGCATACGAACACTGTTTCATAGTATTGAATGTTAGGGTTTACGGTTGAAATCGTGTATTGTTTCGTCAACTAGTTTCTATTATCAATGGATACTGAAGAGACAAGCTACCTAGGAGTGTATATTACTATAAAGCTACCACGACGACCAATACCAGCAACCGTTATGATATATTACTTTCATAGTGAAATTTCATAAAGAAGCGCCAAAGTTAAATTTACAATTAAAAATTTTAAATAAAAAATAAAATATATCACAACTGTGGAACTCAACAACTGTAGTAATAACCCTTTAAGTTTTTTATTTAAAAATAAATAAAAAATAAAAGGCGCGCCTTAACATTAAAGGAATAATATATACGAGGGAGCTGAGGTTCGAACCCATGAAAGCTTGATGGTATCACCACGGTTGGCTCTTCAACGTTGTTATATACAAATAATTTTTAATCAAAAACAAAATAAAATGATAGCGCCTTAGTTTAGAGATGTCACCACGGTGTAGGGAAGAACCGTGGTGACCATGGCGTTGTTGTTTATGCGTTTTGTAGTAGTGAGAGATGAGAGAATATCTTACTTCCATCAACACACGTTTCATCAGGAGTGTATGTTGGAAGCAAATCTAATATTACAACCGTACCAGAAACATATTTTTGAAGTGCTAGCAAATGCTGTGGCAGTTGATTGTAAGATTTTTCCCAATTCCCATATACATGTTCAACTGCTTTAATTCTTGCAATCCAAGCTTTCCTGTACGATGGAGTATAGTTGAACCATGCAACGACATGAGAGATAATCGTGCTCACCTTCACAGATGGATCTACGCCCACAAGATGCAAAATCTCTTGGCATATTAATTGAGAGCTTAGTTTACCATGATCTTGCCAAAGAATGTTGGTTGTGCAATTGTGAGGTGGATCAATCGAACCTATCTCCCAACAATCACTTCTCTTTCGATAGGACGCTGCTAACCAAAACTTGCAAAGTTTGTTACAACAAACTATGACATAGCGTTTAGAATCATTGTGGTTTACTTCAAAATCAACAAAATTATCCATGTGAAACCTTATTATAGCTTGCATGCACTATGCTTTTGTGCGATACTGATTCCCCACTTTCAAGACACCTTCGATTTGTTGAGAAGGATTGTAGAACAGATCCGAGGATGGCTCGTTTCCACTCAATTGCAAGTTAGTCATGTGATGGGGAGGACAATAGACATGACTTAATGGTAATGCCTCTTCATCTACGTCTTCAAGTGGAGTGATTACAGTGTAGTCCCCAGTCCCAAACAAATTCACCATTTGATCAACCATGGCCTCAGGTTCTTCTTCCTCCTCGTCAAATGCATCAACTTCATCTTGTTCCAATGATTGTGACTGATCTATTACCTGAGATTCACCAAACACTTGGGATTGTTGAGTCTGACAGAGTAATAGATACGACTCGATATAGTCAAACCCAGAGTGTTCGTGGCTATCAAACATGCGTTGAACATCGTCATTGTCTCGTATATTCTATTGAAAATACTTGACCTGACTATTTTAAAAAAAACGGGACTTCTATATATGATTTGAGAGATAGGACCGGACAACATATTTGACTCTATTCGCTCTTTGAAATGCAAGAAATTTGATTTCCTGCAAATGGTTAATCGAGTAACATCGGTATTTTGAAACCCGAAACCGAAAATATCAAAGACGTATGTGTCTCCATTATAATGAGCATGAACAATATAATTTGTTGTTCTAGACATACTTGAATCTGATGAAATGTAGTTTAGATGATATTTACCTTCTCCAATGTGTATTGATACATATAATAAACGATACAGAATAAAATAATAATTTAACTTATAAGGGTGACGCCATTTGAAGTAAAGTCCCTTCATTAAAATAACACTGGGGCGCCATTTCAAGTAAAGTTACCTTTTCATAAAATAACACAATGGCGCCATTTGAAGTGAAGTCACCATTTAAAATAACACAAGGGCGCCATTTCTAGTGAAGTCACGCCATTAATGCGTCAGAATTTGGTATCTTGCATGCATGCAATCTGCCAAGTGTTTCAATTCTTCTTCAATATCATCTACCTCATTAATTTTTCTGCATGGCAATAAATGTAACATTAACTTTTTTTCATCTACCTCAATTCAAATTTTTACTATAAATACATGGTAGATTTCAATGTAAAATTCATCTATCCTCTCCAGCAAATACATTCTTGTCATAATCACATTCTTATTTCGTGTAGAAAAATGTCTCTTTTAACCATGGGAGAGGAGCATAGAGGAACACCAAACAACATCGCATCTTATGTAAGTATAATGTTCCATTGTGTCGCATCTTATGTAACAATTTTTATTTTACAATGTTATAGCTAACTCACTACTACAAAACGCGCAAACAACAACGTCAGGCTTACAACGGATTGCCTATACACCGTTGTAATAGATGCGCACTTTTTTTTAATCTCGTTAAAAGGCTTTTAATGACGGTTAATATTCAAACCGTGGAGAAATGTGAGGCCTTTCACAACGGGTATTTAAAAAACCGTCATTATAGGAAGCGCATGGTCATGGGTTCAATTCCCAGCACCAACATTTATGGTTTTTTACATATTATTTCAAAATGCCCACATCCTTTCACCACTGGTATGTTTTCAACCGTCATTATAGCCAATAATTTAGTTTTAGGTCTTGCACTTCGAAAAATCGGTTTTAGGGAAAATCGTCTCCTTTTTTAGATCTGTTTCGTGTATTTGAAGCAGAAAAATTGTCTTTTTACTGTTTTTATAGTCTCATTATACCCAAATTCATCTTTTTTCTATTTTTAATGAATTTTTTACTATTTTCATAGTCTCAAAAAATTCTAAAAAAATTCTCAAAATTCTTATTTTACCTAATTAGATTAAATTTCGTGTTTTTAGATTTTTCTGAATTTATTTTAATCATTTTTTCCTATTTTTTCAAAATGCTGACAGACCTTTCACAACGGGTATTTAAACCAACCGTTGTAATAGGTAGCTTTTTTTTACTTATTTTTTCAAAATGATGACAGACCTTTCACCACGGGTAATTTAAACCAACCGTCATTATAGGTAGCGTCTTGTCATGGGTTCAAGTCTCAGCACCAACATTTTTGGTTTTTTACTTATTTTTTCAATTCTCATTACCAACATTATAGGTGGCGCGCATATTGAGTTTATTCCTTATCCTTAAACAAATCTTGGTCGTCCATTTAGTGATTATCAACGGCCAAGACGCTACTATTAGTGATCCGCGTGAAACCTAAAACTCAGACGAACTACATCTTCTACCTCCAAACATCGTCTTCCAGTTATGATACTCTATTTCTCCACTAAACCAAATTTCAGAACTCGAGTTAGCAATGTTAGTTGTTGGTGTTCTTTTTTAATTATTGTTGTTTTTGTTGTTCTTTTTTATTATTGTTGTTCTTGTTGTTATTATTGTTATTGTTGTTGTTGTTGTTGATGTTGTTGTTCTTGTTGTTATTATTGTTATTATTGTTGTTGTTGTTGTTGTTCTTCTTCTTCTTCTTCTTCTTCTTCTTCTTCTTGTTATGATTCTTTTTCTTGTTCTTGTTCTTGTTGTTCTTCTTGTTATTGTTGTTGTTGTTGTTGTTGTTGTTGTTGTTCTTATTGTTGTTCTTGATGTTCTTACTGTTGTTCTTATTCTTATTGTTGTTCTTGATGTTCATGTTGTTGTTCTTGTTCTAATGCTGCAATTTTTTTTATTTTATTAAAAGACATACAACAACGGTCTTTTTAAAATAACCGTCATTATAGGTAGTTCTAATGCTATATTTTATTTTATTTTATTAAAAGACATACAACAACGGATATTTAAAATAACTGTCATTATAGGTAGCGCGTTTTTCATTTTATTACAACGGTTACTGGACCGTCATTGTACGTACTGCATATACAACAACACTCTACATAACAACGTCTTCGCCAGCGTCATTATATGTCATTTCCATCCGTTGTTAAATGGGTTTTTTGTAGTAGTGACTATTTCTTTTTTTCTTAGAATCCTCATGACTTCCGAACTCGTGCGCATAAATATTTCCCACATGAAGAGTTAATTGTACCATATTTGGAGCGCACAGGATTTGGAGACCTAATAAAAATCAAAAGTTATTCAGTGGATACAAGGTTCATTCTAGCGCTTCAAGAAAGGTGGCGACCCGAGACGCATACATTCCATCTTCCAATAGATGAATATACTGTTACTCTCGAAGAAACTTACATGTTATTGGGTTTACCTATTAATGGTAAAGCGGTAAACGGTCTCACTAATCTTAATGCTAATGTGGCAGAAGAACTTTTAGGGGTCGCCACCCCCACGAGATTTGAGGGGTCAAAAACTATTACTATCATGGCTCAAAAAAATTTATAGAGCAATAAGATTAATCGTAGACTCGTCTGAAATATTGAAAATAAGAAAAACTAGAATTTATATCATGCTACTAATAGGTTTATTTTTATGTCCGGGTGCAAGTGTTGTTCATCCTATGTATTTACCTTTATTAGAGGACATAGATAAAATAAAAACATATAGTTGGGGGTCCGCCACACTATCGTACCTATATAGGTCTTTGTGAAACAATGCAACATCAAATTCGTCTACTTTTACTGGATGTGATGTTCTTCTTCAAGCTTGGAGTTGGTCAAGAATGGTCAATCTAGCGCTTATCAACCACAATAATTTTGGATTTCCATACGCTACAAGGTAATTTCTGCACCAATTCTTTGAAAACAAATTATTCTCTTATTTAATTTATCCTATTATTAACAAATGTTTCCTTTTCGATTTGTAGGTGGTCTGCACTTGGGATGAATTATGACAATTGTCCCCATTACAACATCACCCAGTACCAAAATCTTCTGGATCATTTGGGTCTGATGTACCGTCACTGACCTACCTATTTAAAATAAAGTTACCTTTAATATTAACATATTATTTACATATACTAAATATTATCTTTTCTCCTACAGTTTATTTGGCGGCCATATCTTGGTATAGAAGCCATTCATGAAGTTAACGAACACCACTCTAACGTGTGGAGTGCAAAGGTACCGATTATCAACTTCACCACAGTGGAAATGCACAACTGTGATCGTGTCAAGCTTCAGTTTGAAATGCTACAAGATATTCCATGTCCACCAAAATGCATCCCCCATAAATACCACACAAGTAAAGTCTCTAATCAATGGGACTACCCCGACTGGATCCACTTTGCAAAAAATGAGTGTCGTGAATAGAAGTATCGCCGCCATTTTGTTCTGTCCGACACTGTGGTGCCATTCGAGAGAAAACCATCTATTCGATACATGAATTGGTATAGGTTGGTTACCATTGGTTTCATTTCTCATCCAAGATATTTGGTTGACTCACACCAACAAGCCTCTTCATCACGAACCCAACCGCCGACCCAACCCTTAAACCAACAGCCAACCCAACCCCCACTCACACAACCACAACTCCATGAACATACCCCTTACCAATCCACCCCCATTCCAACAGAGTTATTCTTAGTTCCAATACCAACAAAACCCATCACCATACCAAACATGCTCATATGATACTGCAAACCAATTTAACATGGAGTATCAAACACCCAGTCAAACGTTACCCACTCAAACATTTACACCAATGTCACCTTATGACCAAGTCGGCTATCGTCCTGACATAGCCTCATCGAGCCAACCACCCCAACAAAATTATGAAGGCATGGGCAACCCCTTCAATCTGGATGACTTTACTGACATCAACTCATCTTCATGGGCTCAAATGATCCAATTTCTTGATAGCGACCCAACACAAGCATCGGCAGTGATTTTCTATCAAACATCCCTTGTGGACCCGACGTCACCACAAAGACCACCGAGAGACATACGTCCTCGAGGATGCGGTATCGACGAACATTTATTTCGATTTAGTCGTAAAAATTAATGTACAATGTTTCGTCTATGTATTTAATTTATTATTAAATGAAATTGTTTATTATTTAATATATTATTTATTAAATATTTTTTAAAAATAATTGTTTAAAAGAGGCTTCAGGGCATTTGGTGTCCCCCTCCTCATGTATAAAGGTGACTGCAACCTAAATGGCGCCCCCTCATTAGCCTTTAAAAGGGTCGCCATCCCTAATGGCGCCACTCTTCAATGAAGGTTTTTTTTTAAACTAGAATATTTTACAAAATTGGTCAGAAAGATGAGTATTTTGGAAAATATTATAAGGCGGTTATGTGGGTAAAAATTTCAAATACTTGAGCCGTGAGGACATGTTGGGCGCCTTTTGTTCTTGCGTGTTGCGATAATGATTTCAGCCAGTATATGTGTCGTCTTCCAATCATCCTTCTTTCAACCATCATTTCACACCTTTTCCTTCGTCGTCTTCTTCATGTACAAAACAAAACAACCGTGTGATTTTGCACGATACATTCACTAGGTAACTGTGGAGTTACTTTTCAAAAAAACACTTGGTGTTGGTATAAGTCATAAATGCACCTTCAAATTTTACATTCCAGTTCATCAGGTTTTTAAAAACAGTACTGTCATATGGACCACGAGGTTTATGATGTTTAACTGCAATTTTCTGCATTAACAAGGATCGCGACACGACCGGACCACCACTGCGACCGCTAAAAATCCACCTTAACCTTTAAGTAGGATTCTGGATCGTAGCTAGCTAGAGAAGTTATACATATTCTCAGAGCATAATCAACTTGGTGATTTGTTTTCATCTGTGTTTGATGTCTCTTTTGGATAAAAAAAATTTGGCTATAAACTTTTTTTCTCTTAGCAAAAGCATAATGTGTTGAACTTTATGTTTTTTTTTTCTTCAAATTTTGAGCAAGATAGAGGATAAAGAAAATGGCAGGATTTTGGCGTGTGTTTTGTGGAGAATCTGGTTGTTCAAAGCGTTGCAGTTATTATGATGTTAAGTTTCTCATTGATCCTTCCACATGCCTCAACCATTTCTTAGTATCTTGCTTTGATGTGGTTTTTCTCATCGTGCTCCTATTTGTAATGATGATCCACAAGTCGTCATTAAATCCATATCGAGGTCTTATACATAGGGAAAGATATTCAAATCTGCAACTAGTTTCTGTCGTAACCAATGGTGTTCTTGGGTTGGTGCATTTATTTTATGGCATTTGGATTTTAGAAGAGAACTTGAGGAAAAACCAAACTGCATTGCCTCTTGATTTGTGGTTGTTGCAATTGTTTCAGGGATTAACATGGTTGTTAGTTGGTTTAACATTAAGTCTTAAGATTAAACAACTTCCAAGAGCATGGTTAAGGTTTTTTTCTATTCTAATCTTCTTAGTTTCTGCTATAAACTGTGCTATATCCTTGTTTTATGTAATCGGTAGTATACACTTGTCCTTCAAAGTAGGAATGGATGTTCTATCTTTTCCTGGGGCAATTTTATTACTATTATGCACATATAGGGAATCTAAGTGTAGCGACACTGCCAGAGAAATCAATGAAAGCCTTTACGCTCCTTTAAGTGGTGAGTCGAATAAAGACAATTCCGTTAGCCGCGTGACGCTATTTGCGAAAGCTGGATTCTTCAGTAGGATTTCATTTTGGTGGCTGAATTCTTTGATGAAAAGTGGTAAAGGGAAAACACTTCAGGACGAAGATGTGCCGAAGTTGAGGGAGGAAGATAGAGCAGAAAGTTGTTATTCGATGTTTCTAGAGCAATTAAACAAGCAAAATCAGAAGGATCCATCCTCACAACCATCTGTTTTGAAGACAATGGTTTTATGCCATTGGAAAGAAATTTGGATATCTGGATTCTTTGCAATGCTTAAGGTACTTGCACTTTCTTCTGGACCTATGTTTCTGAATTCCTTTATATTAGTTGCTGAGGGTTATGAGAGTTTCAAATATCAAGGTTTTGTGTTAGCCATATCACTTTTCTTTATGAAAATTATAGAATCTCTATCGCAGAGGCAGTGGTATTTTCGGTCGAGACTCATCGGTCTCAAAGTTAAGTCGCTGCTTACAGCTGCAATCTATAAAAAACAATTGAGGTTGTCCAATTCTGCGAGATTGGCGCACTCTAGTGGTGAGATAATGAATTATGTAACCGTGGATGCTTATAGAATCGGACAATTTCCTTACTGGTTTCACCAAACATGGACAACAAGCTTCCAACTATGTATCTCGTTGGTAATACTTTTCCGTGCAGTTGGGCTAGCTACAATTGCATCCTTGGTTGTGATAGTTATCACAGTACTTTGCAATACACCACTTGCAAAATTACAACACAAGTTTCAAAGCAAACTAATGGTTGCACAAGATGAGAGATTGAAGGCTACTTCTGAGGCTCTTGTGAATATGAAGGTACTGAAATTGTATGCATGGGAAATCAGTTTTAAAAACTCTATAGAAAAATTAAGGAATGAGGAACTCAAATGGTTGTCTGCAGTGCAATTGAGAAAGGCATACAATATATTTCTCTATTGGTCGTCACCGGTTTTGGTCTCTGCTGCTACGTTCGGAGCATGTTATTTTCTTAACGTTCCTTTGCATGTGAATAATGTTTTCACTTTCGTGGCAACTTTACGCCTTGTTCAAGAACCAATTAGAATTATCCCTGATGTTATTGAGGCGGTTATTCAGGCAAAAGTTGCTTTCGCTCGGATTTTAAATTTCTTGGAGGCACCCGAACTGCAGAGTGAAAATATTGGGAAGAGGTGTTCAGAAGACAATACAAGGGGCTCAATTTCAATCAAGTCTGCTGAATTTTCATGGGAGAATAATAACTTATCAAATCCAACATTGAGAAATGTTAATCTGGAAGTAAGACCTGGACAAAAGGTCGCGGTTTGTGGTGAGGTTGGCTCAGGCAAATCAAGTCTCTTAGCAGCAATTCTCAGAGAAGTTCCCATCACTCAAGGGAAAGTAAGATTTTTCTTTTCTTTTTAATTGTATAAACTTTGCAATACTTTCATTATTTATAACCTTTATATCACTTAGTATGTAAATTCAACTTTTTGTCCACTTGAGTACTAATAGTAAAAGGTATTGGATTGTCTTTTCTGGAATACAGATTGATGTTTATGGGAAGTTTGCGTATGTTTCACAAACAGCATGGATACAAACAGGTTCAATAAGGGATAATATATTGTTTGGATCACCTATGGATGTTCAAAAATATCAGGAAACTCTTCATAGGTCTTCACTAGGCAAAGATCTCGAGCTGTTTCCTCATGGTGATCTCACTGAAATAGGAGAGAGAGGAGTTAACTTAAGTGGTGGTCAGAAGCAACGAATTCAACTTGCTCGTGCTCTTTATCAGAATGCTGATATATATCTCTTGGATGATCCATTCAGTGCTGTTGATGCACAAACTGCCACAAATTTGTTTAATGTAATGATAAATTCACTTCATTACTTACTGTGTTCATAATTCAGCACGCGGGTGCGCACATACACTTTTTAAATACTGTAGTTGGTTATTCTAATGACACAATTAACTGGACAGAAATACATTATGGAAGGACTTGCTGGGAAGACAGTTTTGCTTGTGACTCATCAAGTTGACTTCCTTCCAGCATTTGATTTTGTTTTGGTAATTTTATACATCATTGAAGCAATGATTATGTTTATGTCATTGTTCTAACTGAAAATTAGAACATTATTTTATAATCTTTGGCTAACTGAAAATTATGCATGGACACAATGATTTCGCGGTACAGTTGATGTCAGATGGCGAAATCCTACAAGCTGCTCCGTATCACCATTTGTTGACCTCAAGCAAAGATTTTCAAGACCTTGTGAATGCTCACAAAGAGATTGCTGGTTCTGACCGGCTTGTGGATTCTTCTGAAAGAAATTCAAATTCTACCAACGAGATAAGAAAAACATATGTGGAGAAGGAAACGGAATTTGAAGCACCAGAACGAGATCAATTAATTAAGCAAGAAGAGAGAGAAACTGGAGACCAGGGGTTTAAGCCTTACTTAACGTACCTGAATCAGAACAATGGATACATATACTTCTCCGTGGCTTCTATTTGTCATCTTATATTTGTGATTAGTCAAATATTGCAAAACTCGTGGATGGCTGCTAATGTTGACAATCCTAAAGTCAGCACTTTGAGACTGATTCTAGTTTACATGTTGATTGGAGTTACTTCAACAGTGTTCTTATTGATGAGAAGTCTTTTTCCAGTTGCTTTGGGCCTTCAATCTTCAAAGTCTTTATTTTTACAGCTACTGAACTCCCTTTTTCGTGCACCTATGGCATTTTATGATTCCACACCTTTGGGACGGATACTTAGTAGGGTAAAAATATTAAACAGTCCTTTCTCTTTCCATTTTTCCATCTAAGTTAACGCAATGAATGGGAAATACTGATGCTTTGACTATTACTTCTTTATTTAGGCATCTTCTGATCTCAGCATTGTTGATCTCGATGTTCCATGTAGTCTTTTTTTCGCCGTAGGAGCTACTGTCAATTGTCATGCTAGTCTAACTGTTTTAGCAGTAGTGACTTGGCAAGTCTTGTTTGTCTCCATACCGATGCTCTATTTTGCACTGCGGTTGCAGGTAATGAACAAATTCTTTGAATTAAATTGCAGTGATTATCAGGTGTTCTGTTTTTACATTAATACGTTATAATTATCTTTCTTAAATTTAAAATGGACTCGTTGAATTTTTTTTTTCTACATACAGAGATACTACTTTGCTTCAGCAAAAGAACTGATGCGGATGAATGGCACAACAAAATCCTTTGTTGCTAACCATCTTGCTGAATCAGTTGCTGGAGCTGTGCCAATAAGGGCTTTTGAAGAGGAAGATCGTTTTTTCGTAAAGAACCTTGATCTAATCGATATCAATGCTACTCCTTTCTTTCATAGTTTTGCTGCAAATGAGTGGTTGATTCAATGGTTAGAAACATTCAGTGCTGTTGTTCTTGCATCTGCCGCACTGTGTATAGTTGTACTTCCACCCGGAACATTTTCCTCTGGTGAGACTTCTTCTATTAGTGCCTTTACGATTTCCCTTGTATTGTTTTCTTAACCATAGTTGTGTCTTATGCAAGTAGTATAATTTAAACATATGATGTTATTTCAGGATTTATTGGCATGGCTCTCTCTTATGGCCTTTCACTTAGTGATTACTTAATGTATTCAATTCAAAATCAATGCAATATAGCAAATTACATAATATCAGTGGAGAGGCTAAATCAATATATGCATGTACCAAGTGAGGCTCCTGAAGTAATAGAAGGAAATCGCCCTCCGGTGAATTGGCCAGTTGTTGGTAGAGTAGAAATAAAGGAACTCGAGGTATTTGTTATTATTTTGAAATCATTTGCATCATGTTCTCTTCAAAATGTGAGCTTAAACTGAAACACGTGATTTGTTTCATGATATCGGAACAGATACGGTACAGGCATGATGCACCACTAGTACTCCGCGGAATCACATGCACATTTGAAGGAGGACACAAAATTGGTATAGTTGGTCGAACAGGAAGCGGCAAGACCACTCTTATTGGTGCTTTATTTCGTCTAGTCGAGCCAGCAGGTGGAAAAATCATTGTTGATGGCATTGACATTTGTTCTATTGGACTTCATGATTTGAGGTCGCGCTTTGGTATTATACCTCAGGATCCTACTCTTTTTATTGGAACAGTCAGATACAATTTGGATCCCTTATTTCAACATTCTGATCAAGAGATATGGGAGGTTCTTGGCAAGTGTCAGTTGCAAGAGGCTGTCCAAGAGAAAGAAGGTGGTTTAGACTCATCAGGTGCATTTTCAAGTTTTGCTAACACAACTTTGCAGTGATCAATTTTTGTGTAGCATTTTGATTGGATAGGTTTATTTGAACTTAACTACTATCATAAGAACTTGTGATAATGTCCGGAAGAGCTCATGAAAATAGCTTATTGGAATGTCTACGAAAACAACTTATAGCTTATATGAAAACAGTTTGACTTAATTTTTCTTTTGTTGTAGAAATAGCTCATGCATATGCACTTTACAATAAACATTGATGCCATCAATGTTTAATTGAATTGTTTATCCAAACAGTGATTCTAGATACTTATGTTTAGTAACAAATTGTTATACAGTGGTTGAAGATGGGGCGAATTGGAGCATGGGACAACGACAATTATTCTGTTTGGGCCGTGCTTTGCTGAGGAGAAGTCGGGTATTGGTGCTCGATGAAGCAACTGCATCAATTGATAATGCAACTGACTTGATTCTGCAGAAAACTATTAGGACTGAGTTTGCAGATTGTACGGTAATCACGGTAGCTCACAGGATACCGACCGTGATGAATTGCACAAAGGTTCTTTCCATCAGTGATGGTAAGTAGCATATTAATTACTCTTGTTGATCGCACATTTGAAAATTTAGCACATGTTGAGGAGAAAGCATTTGATCCTTTCATTATTTTGTTCTAAGAAAATAAAACGTGCAATTGAATTTACAGGAAAATTAGTAGAGTATGATGAGCCAATGAAGTTGATGAAGAGAGAAGGATCTTTGTTTGGGAAGCTTGTGAAAGAATACTGGTCTCATTTTCAATCTGCAGAGTCTCATTAAAGCTGAAAATGTTTCTAGTTTTTGTAGTATTGACGAAAAGTTGAAAATATTAAATTTGGACAAACACTGGATCCTAGGTGGAAGAAAATGATGCTAAAAAATTCAATTATAGGTGAGGTATGGGCAGTTTCACACTATTGTACAATGCTTTGAAACTTTGGATAAACTTCCTTGACCAATTCGCCAGATGCTATATCTCCTTTAATATATCGGTATAGATTATAAAAATTCTCATTTTAAATTTGCAAAAACACTTCCAATGATAGGTGAGATTTCATAAACAAAGTGATCACTGATCAAATAGCACCTATTAATATGTAGGAACAAAACCTACTGAATGTGCTACTTATTCCAAATACATAATAAAGACTACAGATTTAACTAGTTAATTAAACACTGCCCTTAATAGCATAACTGTATCTACTTTTTCCATCTTCAAATCTATTCCAAATCATGACTCCACCGTATTTAGGAGAACTCTTAATAGCAGGAAGAATTTGAGAGTTCAAAACATTAGAAGGAACAAAACCAGAAGCAGTATTATTAGCAGGAACACCTAAAAACACTTGTTTAGCTTGACTTGAAGTCCATTGATTCCAAGCCTTAACGAGATTGTCAATATTTCCATTTGAATATTGACACTGACCATTATTATAAAACTGAACCCAAACATAATCAAACAAACCAGTTTTAATAGCTGAATCTAAATGAGCATCAGGATAAGGACATTGTGGTGCTGCAGACACATAAACTCTCTTTTGTGCACTAAAACCATTAAGTGCTTTTGCAAGTTCATCCCAATGTTGACCATTACCTGCTTCAATATCAAAATCTATTCCATCCAAAACTGCATCACCTAATGGTCTTGAACTTGATGTTCCACCAAGGAAATTGTTCCATAGGTAAGTTGCTAGTTGTGTGGCTTCATCGGACGAATTAAGAGAGTAACTACCAGCGGCACCACCAAGAGAGAGTAACACTTTGATTCCCTTGCCTTGACAAGTTTGAATTTCACTACTAAACTTTACGCAGTCATTGATACTTGGGGTACAATGACCAGCAAGGTTTAGTTGTGGGGTTTGGCGATGGCCAAAAGTGGACAGAAAAGCTATGTTTACAAATTGGTAGTTGTTTGTGTTGCAAGCATCTGCCAAGGAACCTTCACGTCCATCTTGGCCCTAATAGACTGCAATTCCTGCAGCATGGGAGTATTTGAATAGGGAAATGAGGAAAAAGGATAATAAAAGGATTGAAACTTGTGTGAAGGATGCCATGTTTTTTTAAGGTTGTTTTGTGAGTTGTGTTGAAAATGTAGATAGATGTATAGCACTTTATATCTGGTGGAAACTATGTAAATACAAAGTTGGAAGAAGAAATTATGAGAACCGTGTTGTGTACGTTGGGCTAGAAATTGGTTTCATCCATTCATAGGGAAGAAAAGTAAGAAGCATCAAATTTCAACAACTAGTATCTTCTTAGAAATATCATGTCAAGCTCATATTTGAGTGGAGTTGTTGTGTTTTTGGACTGATCTGTTGCTGATTCTGCAGATTTTTTAGACCTGGACGCCGTGACGGCTGTCACCCATGGTGACGGGTTGATCGTCACGCTCCAATGCTCATAATGGTAAGAAGTGACAATTGAAACAAAATTAATTTTTATCATATCTTTAAAGTTTTGATGATAACAAAGTATTTAAAAAACAATAGAGTATATTAACAAATGTTCAAGTGTGCAGGATTATAGACTAAATTTTTTGAAGAGAACCTAATACTGGTACTGAGAATGGACATTTAAAGAGAAGATAAAGTTTCAGATCTTGAGACTCAGACTCTGGATAACGCCAGCCTCTGGAGATCCAGACTCTTAAGAGTCAGTACTCTGAAGATCCAGATTCTGGAGACTCAGACTCTGAAGATCTAGTCAACACAATGATTGAGAAGATTCTGATAGGTCACTATCAGACTCTGAGGACATTTTGTCTTCTTCTGATCACGTGAAGACTTAAGCAAAAATAGTAGAAGACAGTTGGGATGCAACGTATAATTCCTTTTGTAGCAAAGGGATTTCAAATGAACTTTAAATGGTATTAACCATATCAAGAAACATCTCAACGTCTCTGAATCAAGCTTCTCAAAGACTCTCTTGTGCAAACTCTTCAACGACTCTTTTTCTTCTCTATATAAGGAGTTGAAGACTTGAAGAAATAACAATGACCTATTTGTCGCTACGTAAAAAATACAGAGTCGCCACCGCACTTTATTTATTTTAAAGGAAAGGAAAAATATCGATAAAACCCCTAAAGGTAAAAAAAAATGGTCGTCGCAACCAAAAGCGAATTCGAAAGTCGGTTATGCAAGGGAAAGGTATTAGCTTCTCTCACATCTGTTGTACTCAATGGGAACTATTTTGATTGTTTTGCGCAGATGGGTGTTATTATCTAAAGGTTACTTGCGAAAAGGAAAAAAAAATTTTAAATTAGTGTACTCGTCAGGATTTCGCAATCCTGTGCTTACGTATCCTCATAGTGCAATAAGGAAATCAGAGTTTCGTAGTTTGGGTAGAAAATGAGTGTTTGTTGATTGTTTTTATTGAACAGTGTTAATGTTCGCGTTCTAATAGTTAAACGTTGCTTGTATGCTCGCGCGTGAGAGACTTACGCGTTGTTTGTTTGCGATAGAAAGAAAATAACATGTCTTTTATGAAAGGTTTTTGAATGCCCTAAGGCAAAAAAGTGGATTTGATGAGTTGTGATTGATTTTAGTTTTGAAAAAGATTGTCTTGATTTGAATCACACTAAAACCTATGAACGGAGGCGAATATTTTGAATAACGAGGGCATGCGCCCCGTATTCAAAGATATTCAGAACAAGGATAGGAATAATCCATTTCATTCTTCTCCATTGCTTAAGCCTCGTGGCGTACAATTCGCATCGTATTTTTAAATATTTTTTATTTATTTACAAAATTAATTTTAGTCTTAAATGAACAAAGAAAAGGGAACATGATGGAATCCAACAATGGTAAATGCCTTGATGTCGAGTTTGTCTGCAGTGTCTTGCAAGTGAAGCCTTGAACTTGAATGATCCAGTGCAGTGCAAATACCAGGGAATAGTCCCCCCAAGTACCTAAGAGGCTTATAATCACTTGACTGGATAAAGAGAATCAGACGGATGTCAAATGATTAAATGATCAAAGAAGACTTTGATTAATCAACCAATCAAGGATATGAATCAAGCACAAAGATTTTATGAATTTAAAATCACAATGAAATTAAAGTGTTATCATCCTTACTAATTTTCAAAATCAAACAAAACTAATATGGACATGTTTATTAATTTCTAAAGTACCAAATTGAAAATAAAATTCTAAAACTTAAGGCTAATTCTAACATGAATCTAAGTATTCTATTTTATTTATTTATTAATTTTTTCAAAGTATCTCAAATCCTAATAAAAATGTGAAAAAAGTTATTAAAATCTATTAAAGAAAACAAACTAAATGTATTAAAAGATTCCAAAAAAAATAAAATAAAAAAGAGAAGTAAAGATTAAAGAAAATAATAAGAAAATAAAAATAGGGGTGTAGTGTGGCTTGCAGGAGTGTGCCACTAGCCATTTAATTTGGGCTTGACAGAAAACCCAAAAAGAATGGTGTTTGGATCAGCCATCAACAAAGAGGGGGTGTCATGTGGAAATCAAAGGTGCAGCGTGCAAATTGTTTGGGCCCGTATTGGCCCTAGGCCTAGAACATATTTGCAAGAGGTGAGTTTCTTAAAACACCCTATAGACTTCTTACACACCATGTGACTTTCTATATATGCCCCTTGATTCCGGAGATATATCTCCGAACACATCATAGTTTAACTAAACGTTAAGATATTCCGGAGATATATCTCCGGACGCACCAAAGCTTAATTGAAAGTTGAAATATTTCAGAGATATATCTCCGAAACAATTTGGAGCATATTATCGCGCCAGACTCTTCTCCTCCCACACTTTTTCATTTCCATTGATAAACCTCTTTATCTCTCCCATTCCCAAATTTCTCAAACTTCACCAAATTTGATTTCTTCCGTCTGAGGCTCAAGTAATCATCAAGCAGCATCCAGTGCATCATTTAACATCTTCTGAATCATATAATCCGGGTAAGTTTTTTCGAGTTTCCGATAAATATTCTAGTATTCCTATAAACGAGTTAGAATGCATTGTTAGGTGTAGAAATGTTTAGATATCAGCCGAAACATAGTTTAGAGTTAGTGTATGTATTGTTTGTTGGCTGAAATGGACGATCAGGGCTTCAAATTTCTCATTATGAGGGCCAGAGGACGTCATTGCCGCGACCTCTGACTTGCAGAAAATTCCGGAGATACATCTCTAGAAAAATTCAACGTTTCATGTACTCTGGTGATTCTGGAGATACATCTGCGAAATGTTTCCATAGATGTATCTCTAAAATCATCTCATTCTGTTTTTTTTCTTTTTATTTTATAATTTTCGTATTGTGCTGATTCCACGACTAATTTAACCTTGCAGGCATAATGGCTGACAGAGCAGACCGATTGAGACATGGACGGGTTTCCAGCACACATTCGTTAGACGAGAGCAGAGCCAGCCGAGTCCGGTTGCAGCTGGTACCTCTGGTCAGGGAGAGGCGTCGACTACTGGTGTACATTCTACTCCTGAGACTCAGTCCACTCCTTCAGCCTTCACCTCATGCCACTTCATCTACATCTCAGGCCATTCTAGCTACATCTCAGCCAACTCCATATACATCTCAGCCCACTTCACCTTCTTCATCATCTTCCTGCAGATCACGGGATGCACTAGCTGACGCGTCACTTCCCCCATTCTCTTGCAGGCGGTGGGGATGCACCTAGGCCACCTCCTATTGATCCGGTGCCACCTCTGCTAATCATGATGCACCGGTGCCACCTCCGGGAGGGTGATATTACTGATACCGAGCCAGGGGAGTGGTTTTAGTTGGTTCTGACTGCTTTTGGGTTGAGTGAACTATGCTTGCCCAGTTACAGTCTGGTCAACCACATGATGCTTAATGCATTCGTGGAGCGATGGCACTCTGAGACCTATTTCTTTCATCTCCTGCATGGTGAGATGTCAATTACACTGGACGATGTCTCGTCTTTGTTGCATCTACTGATCAGAGGGAGATTCCTCCATCATGGTAAGATGACCAAAGACGAGGCAAACGATATGATAGTGGAGCATCTGAGGGCTGATCCAGGGAAGGTGCTCAAGGAGGTGGATAGGACCAGAGGTGCTCATGTTAGGTTTTCGTTCTTGAAGATGAGATTTGATGAGGCGCTCGTTGCTGCAGAGCAGACTGATGGTGATGCCCAGGAGGTGGCCGTACACAAGACCTATTCTTTTAGGGCATATTTTCTATTTTTAGTTGGCACTGCGATTTTTGTGGACACGAGTGGCACCTACACTGACGTTGCATACCTCTAGTACTTTTTGGATCTCACACGGATCCATGAGTACAACTGGGGGGCGGTTTGCCTTGCATATCTGTATTCGAGGCTGAAAGATGGATGTCAGTGGAGGACGAAGCATGTCATAGGTAGAACAACACTACTAGTGATAATAATTTTTTATCCTTGAATGTTTTTTTATCTTTATCATTTCATATTTGCGATAATTATTGATCCCTGAATGCTTTTTATTTTCATTTCAGGCTTGGATCCTCCAGCACTTCCCGCGCATCGCTGGCTGGTCGTGTTGGGTTGAGTACAACAAGGAGATGCCTCGTGTCTGTGTTTTTATCCCGCTGAGAGTGAATCAGGAGGCCGAGCCTTTCAGAGTCTATCTTGACCGCTAGGCTGCCGAGGACATCCACTTCAACTGCAACGTGGATCACCGTCAGTCGCAGCCATTTAACGACATATCATTATACTCTGAATGGCTGGACTGTGGATCGAGTATCATTGCTCCTCATCTTCCCGAGCGCGTCATGCGGCAGTTCGGGTACACCCAAACCATCCCCAGACACCCTGTTGTCTATACTTCTCCTGTCTTGACTCGTATACAGGTAGAGGAGATGCTTGTTAATTATCATAGTCATCTGGTACCGGAGGAGGCTCGGGCTACCATAGCGCCAAATAACTGGAGCTACGTCGACGGATACATCAGGTGGTTCTTCAGGGTCTCACATTCGTACATGGTGCCGACTGCTCCAGGAGATCTGCCGAGACCCGCTCATCAGGAGATTCTGTAACGCCCCAGTTTTGTTAGATTTATTTAATATAGTAGATTTAATTGGTTTTGGTTTTATATTATTTTATTATTGACTTTTATTTGGCAATATATTATTTTTCATCGTTGTTGATGTTTTATCACATTTTGAGAGCGTTTGGGAGATATTCGAGCTGAGGGGTATTTTGGTCTTTTGCTTGGGTAAGTTTATGTTTTTATATAAATAGAAAGAAATAGAGAGAAAATGAGAGAAAGAAGAAAAGAAGAAAGAAGAGAAAGAGAAAAGAAGAGGAAGAAGAGAGAAAAGAGGAGAAAGTGAGAAAAATCGGGAAAAGCTCCGTTTCAATCGAATTTAATCGGGTAAGGGTGTGAAATATTGTTATCCTAACTTTGTGTATGATTATGTATGTGTGATTGTGTGAAGGTTTTCTTGTTTTTCCATAGTTTTCCAATTCTAGGTCGAAATGAGAAAAATGGATAGAAATCGATGTTTTCACGGATGAAATTCGGAATAAATCGCGTAGTAGAGTCGTGTGATGTTGAGCCTTGATTTAGTGTGATCGTTTGATTGAATCGAGTTGAATTTATAACTTTTGAGTTTTTGGTATATATTGAGGTTTTTGTGTAAATTGATGTTGTGATCGAGTAAGAGTGTTTGGATATGTCTGGTAACATTGGTATAGGTTGATATTTCATCGGGTAAGGTTTGGGTTTAATCGGGAATGGTTGTTTGCGTGTTTTTCCGCGGTTTCGATCGAGTTCGAATTTAGAATTCAATGATAAAATTATGTTTTAAAATATTTCAAAAATGGAAAATGTGTTGGATGGCTTCTTAATGGTGAAAATATTGTAGTACGTTGAATTCTGAGATCGTAGTTTTTTACGGAATCGAAATCGGAGGTCCGGAAGGCTTCCGACGATGAAAAATGCATTTTCTGGGCCCTGACATGGCCCGTGTCACACAGCACAGGGGCCGTGTCAGACCACTGACTAGGGAGGGTGGAAACGTGAAAAAAAATGTGAAATTTGGGTTTTTGAGTGACACGGGCCGTGTCCCACAACACGGGGGCCGTGTCAGCCCTGCTGTAGGTTTTTCTTTCAAAATTGTTTCGATCGTAACTTTTGATCCGTAAATCCGTTTTGGTCCCCGTTCGAAACGTTGGAAAGCTTATGAAATATTCTTTCTAATAAAAATGGGTTGGAGGTCAGTAGATGATTTATTTAAGTCGTGATTTTGAAAAAGTGTTGTATTGTTGGATTTTTACCGTCGTATTGGTGTGCGAATGATGTGTTATCATGCTACATGCTTTTGATATGTAACGTATAGCTTGTGTGCTGTTATATGACGTGAGTATATGTGATAAAATGTTGTTCATGATTGATATGTATTGGTGATGGATGTATGATGTCTGAATAGTGTGTTTTGTCGACTTTTAACCGACTTTTCCGGTGAACCGTAAATTGAATTGTTTGGGTAATTGTGTATGTTGTTATACAATTGATGTGAATGTATGTGGATTATATGTGATGAATGCATGACTATATTGTGAAATATGTGTGCATTGCATGAGTGTATGTGGTCATTTTGTATGAGAAACATCATGACATGCATTCATGTGTCGCGATTCGTGGAGAATCGGGTGTAATATCGCGTCCCTGTTGGGTGTGAGTGATTGATTACACAAATGATCATTTGAGGATCCTCTGAACATTGCGTAGTCAATGGGTGTAATCGTTGCGATGAGTTACACTTGATTCCGTGGAAATCTTCAGAATGATTGTGTGCCCTTGTGGGGTTTGAGCAATCGGATTGTGTCTGCGTGAACAATCCAGAAACATCGGATGGCATGATGGTATGAGCGATGGGGAAATATCGTAGGCCCGGCAGGGAGGATATTTCCATTGAGTTCTTCAATTGAGCTCGGGTGATGAGTCGGTACCACATGCATCTGCATAGAGTCGAGAGTCGGTCTCTATGAGTTGCATTGATCATCTTTGTATTTGTGCATTGATGAATAAACATTGATATATGTATGTTTATGGGAAATGATATAAACTGTATCTTATAATGATGCATTGTTGAATGAACAAGTATGTGTGTGTTCATGTGGAATGATGATAATGGTGAATGTGTGCATAATGAATCATAGTCTGATTATGTGATTATGAGTGGAATTGTGAATTGATTGAGCATGTGTGAGAATTGTGATGGCATGTGGTATTTGTGGTGAGAATATTTGATATGTGTATTTTTATGTTGATATATATAATTATATGCATTTATATTATGGTTGTTTTTCTCATCCTTCTGCTGGAATATGCTTTTTATGGCATAGTGCAGATTGTCAGCTTTAGAGGAGTGAAGGCAAGTGGAAGAGTTAGATCTTCAGTTTGCTTGGGTCTTTGGTGTCTGCTCTGATATGTAACACGGGAGTCGGGAGACGCTTATGTTGTTTTGTTTATCCTTGTGAATATTTTGATGTATAAAACCATTTATTTTGTAAAACAAGTCAGTTATGGATCTTTCCGCTTTATTCCATAATTGATCTTACTTTCGTTGGTAAAAGTTTCCCTTGGTGGATTATTCTTTTGTGTGTTATGTATCAAAAACAATTGAGCAGGGATTGTATTTTATTTCTTTAAATGTGGCATCCCTGTTTCTGTCGGAAAAATAAATTTTTAGTTACTCTGATTTTATTTATGTATTATTTATTCGCGATGGGAATTGGGGTGTTACAGATTCTAGAGGAGGACCAGGCTCAGCTGGATCATACTGAGAATGTCTTGCCTCGTTGTCGTCGTATAGTAGAGATGGCGTGGGCAGGTATTGACGAGGGTATCTTCCCTGAGGGGTCTGTTGTCAGGCGAGTACTGGATGACATTATTGCAGAAGCACAGGGGGCGCTTTTGTACCGCAGACATCGTGTGAGGATAGAGGGATCGATGGCCGAGGAGGCAGACCATGCAGAGGAGGCACATGAGGCAGAGGAGAGGTTGTTAGGCACACCCAGTAGTTACCTGTATTTATTTTGTTTCAGTACTATAGTTTGTACGTTTTTCCTGACATTGTTACTACATTTTAGATTTACGTGACGTATGACATCCTATTACTATATTATTATGTTATTTTGGTTTGTCTGTTATTTTATAATTCATCTGCGAACAAATACACAATGCATTTAAAAAAAAAAAAACTATTCTGAAACACTTCGGAGATATATCTCAGGAAAATTCCCGTAGATGCATCTCAGAAAAAAAATTCAAATGGAAATGAGCTATGGGAAATATGTTGTGACCGTTTAAGGTTTAAATTGTTTCGAAGATATATCTCCGGAATATTATTAAGCCATGGAGCGCGTCCGGAGATATATCTCCGGAATCTAAAGGCATTTGTAGAAAACCACACAGTGAAAAAGAAACACATGTGGTGCCTTAAGAAATTCTCTCTTGCAAGAGAGGGATCGAAGAACTCATCATATTCACTTCCATTCAACTCAACACGTTTATCACCTCGCGTGTGGTCAAAAACTCTGTCCGCACCGAAAATCGCCTCGGCGGCAGCAGAGATGCAATCACGTCGAAACACCTATCAAAGTGTTCATCCTCCTTTCCTCCTTCACAATCCACCATTATTTTTACCTAATTTCTATCCTAGAGTCCAAATTGAAGCTAAAGATCATATGAACCCTAAAAACAAATTCAGATATTAAATGACAATACTGAGTTATCCGGAGTCCAAACCTTAGGCTATGTTTAAATATTGTAAAATGAACGGAGCGGAACAGAATGGAACACAATGGAACGGAATGGAGTGGAGCGGAATGGAATAAATGTGATGCTTCATTGTTTGGGTATTTCATGACGGAATATTGAGATTTTGTCATACCGCTCAAATCGGAGGGTAAAAAAAGTGACGGAAAGTCATGGAGTAGGATGGAATGCATTCCATCTGGTTCCGCTCCATTCCATCATTTTTTAATCAATCCAAACAATATAACTTAAGTTTATACCATTCCATTCCATGTCATCCCATTCCATCCCATCTCATTTCATTCCATTCCATCATTTTTTAATCAATCCAAACAATAAAACTTAAGTTTATACCATTCCATCTCATCTCATCCATTCTATCCCATCTCATTTCATTCCATCAATCCAAACATATCCTTAAGATTTGGCTCCTTGGATATTGGATTACATCGTGGTAAACGGAAATAATTAAAAGGAGAGGGCGACGACACCTACCGACGAGTATGAGGATCTCTCCAGAAGTGGTTGTAACGAAGAAGATGAGGCCAATGCAAGAACTTCAGAGATGCTTCCAAGAGGTAATCAACTCGCACCTATTCCAAGCTCTATTATCTTCTTCCTCTTCTCCCACGTATAGTCTGTAGGTTCCAATATGTTGATGTTGTTGTGTGGTTGTTGGATTGCGTTTGAGCTTGATATTGAAAGAGTTGAGAGAATGAATTGAGCCAAAAAAACCCAGAGAGAATCGATTCAAAGTGAGAATGAGATTAAAAAAACTGTGAGCAAAATGATTGTATGTTTCTGGTGTGAGAAGTGATTGTTAATGACTCAATGATTGAAGAGGATGATGATTTATAGAGTTTGAAGTGTGTAACTGAATCGGGCAATCGGTCAGGTCTGTTAATAGAGTTTGGGCACTTGTTAAATTCTAGTTAGATTAAGATGAAAGTCGGTTAGGATGATTAACACTGTTAAGAATCTGTTAAATTGTTGTTAAATGAATCAGTTAGTGTAGTTAAATTGACTTTGGTTAGTAAGTTAGCTGAGTTAGAGTTGGTTTAATTGTGTTAGCAAGAATGTTAATTATAGTTAGGTTGTTTTTGAAATTATGTTAGAACTCTGTTGGAATTGCATTTACAGTTAGTTAGAAAAATGTTAGATTATTAAATTCTGTTAAAACAGCTTGTTGAAATGAAGTCAGTGGACTTGGTATTGAATTCGAAGTTATGCTTTGCTATCAATTAATTAATGAAAACAAGCTAGTGTATGTACTGATGTAGGAATTGGCAAAACAATTGAGTTAGTTAATTCTCGTGATAAAACTGTCAGGGTATTATGTTAGTTAGGAAAGTAAAACAATTAAAGTTTGGATTAGTTTTGAATTCAGTTAGTGAAGTTATGTTAACTTCTGTTAGTATAATATTGGTTAGAGTTAGTGATGAATAAGTTAGTAATGTAGCTTTGTTAGATTATGTTAGAGTGAGGTACAATTTTCGTGACAGTTAGGACGAGTGAAGTTGGATGAGCTAGGTTAATTGTAATAACAATGGAACAGTTAGGACGAGTGAAGTTGGATGAGCTAGGTTAATTGTAATAACAATGGAACCTCTATTACCTCTATTACATCTTGGTGGTTTAGAATCTATTTATTTAAGTGAACTAGGTTGTAAAGAATTTATTTTCTATTGAGCTCCTAATGGCTGCTTGAACTGAATTGTTACTGTTTTGGAGTTAATCTTGAATTATTATGAAAAGTTAAAGTTCATTGATAGTTGGAATCAAATGGAAGCTTGAGCTGAACTGTGATGTTAAAATTAGTACACTTGTTTGTAATCTGAACTATGTTAGGGTTAGTTGTTATGGTTAGTTATACAGTGCTATGAGAAGTTAGTAATGGAGTCAATAGGTGAACTTGGAGTGCTAATTAGGACTGTTAAAAATATTTGGGTTAATTGTGATTTACCCCCCTGACATATGAGCGTGTTTTGGTTTACCCCCCCACCGTTGCCATAGGCAGGTTTTGACAACGATTTTTTCAAAAAATCCGTTGTCTAAAGGCATGTAGGGGGGTAAATCAAAATTCGCTCATATGTCAGGGGGGTAAATCACAATTAACCCAAAAAATTTATGAATCGAACTGAACTGCCAAACCGAACCGAACTGAAGTTAAAATAACCAAACCATTATATTTGGTTAGTGAACCGAATTGTTATTTTACTAACGGTTCTAAAACTGAACCAAATTAAAATTAATTAAACATTAACCAAAACTAAATCATTAAACTATTAACACTACACTAAACTTACAAACTCCAAATATGAAAATCTCTTGAAGCTCTAAAGATGAAGAACCCTAAATTCCCAAATTGTTGAAGTTCCCAAAATCGAAATTCATTCTCACATTCTCGTGCAACTGTTTGCTTCTCTCTCATTTCTCAATTCCACATCTCATTCTTCCATTTCATTTCATCTTCTGTAAGTTTCTTTAGATCTATCATCTTAGTGATTCTGATTTTATATGCTCCAAATCCTTAGGTTCTACTATGGTGAAAATTGATTTTGTATCTTGTTGTATGCATCATTTATGGGTGTATGTTTGATTTCTCAATTGGGTAAAAAAATGCATGGGTATATGTTTGATCATTTATGGGTATTTTGGTGGCTATCTCTGTCTGGTTTTGTTGGTATGTTCTGTTATTTTTCTACATAAATCATTTGGTTGAATTTTCTACTTTAGCATTTTCTAGTATATGAACTATATGCTTGTTATAATTCATGTCCAACACACATTCATGAATGAAACTGCGATTTCTGAGAACTATTTATATTAATAATATCAACATCTGGCTGATTCAATTACAGTGGTTATCCTGCTGAAAACTTTGGCTAGTACCTGTTGTTCCTTGAATCTGGCCTGAACACTTGATTATGCAGGGACAAAAATGTGAAACAGGTCTGAACCAGATTGGAATTTTGTCAGGTATGCTGTTATGTATTGTTGGTCTTGGAACTTTGTCATAGCATTGTGAAACTGAAATGAATTGATGTTAAAAGGTGAAATTCTATGCATAGTCTGTAAAAGGGGTTTGATGGACTTGCTAATTTTCTAGGCTAGGCACATGTTCAAGTTCATTCATTTGTATCCAACGATAAATCACATCCTAATTCTTTAGAAATGTATGTTACATTAAACATGTTGCTTAGCCCAATGAAGGAGTAAAGGTATGAATTTGTAAATGGTAACATCACATTCAGATAATGATCTACATCATCCATACTAACATGGATTATTATTCAATGTTTTGCTTTAAAGATCTGTAAGTGGTGGCTTGGCTTTCAATTGTTATGTTTGAACTAACATATGCTAAAAAAATTCACTTGTGCTTTTGACCAAAAACCATAGATACATATTACTTGTTATGTAGTAAAGTAACAATACCTAAAGTTTCTTGTAGGTGTTATTTTCCTAAGCTACATTCAAAACCTAGACAATCATAATAATCTACATTACAATTTGAACCTAACAGAGGGGTATTAATTTTCTGTTAAATCTATGATATTCGACACTGCTTGATCTTTCCATTTGAATTTCAATTTTTTTTCTTCAATAGGTGCAATTGAGAGACCACTTTGAATACTCGAACAACCATAATCATAGATTTCTTGAATAAAAACAAGAAAACTCAATTACAGAAATTAGATAAACTTTATTAGGTATGTGAATATTACAAAGTTTGACTATGTGCTTCAATGTGTCATGATATGGATGACCTAGTCCACAATGTCACATTAGCAATGCTAGAACTATTATCATTACAAGTGAGATTCAAAGCATGATAGGATTTAAAGCAACATAATGGGACGGGCTTGGAAGTTGATGTTGAGTTTGAGACTTGAGGCTTGAGGAGATGATGGCGTGGACAAGACCATCCCTCCAAAAGAAAGCCTCTAAAAAAAAAGTTTAGCGGTAGGATGACATTTAATAAAACATGAATTAGCATGAAATTCAAAGAACACTGAGTTATCTCTAGCAAACTGACTAACACTGACAAGATTTTTTGTAATGAATGGAATAAATAATAGTTTGTTTATCTTAAGTGTTGTGTTAGGATATAAGTTAGAGGAAAAGGTCATTGAGCCAATGGAAGTAATAGACAAACCTTATCTATTTCCAATGTGAACTTGATCAAATCCTGGGAGTGAATTTGATTCCATGAGGCTAGAGGCATTAGGTATGACATGATGGGTAGCACCTGTGTTAGGGTACCATGTATGATTGTAAAAGGAAGAGGCATTAGTGCCTGTAACTAGGGCTCGGGATCTTGGTGTAACATATTGAGCATTAGATGAAGGTATGATATGTATAGTTGAAGTCGTGTGCATTGGTGCAGGTGGTCGATATCCTAGTTGAATTCATACATTGATTGAGACGTACCATAACTTCTATAGGGATCAATTGAGTGACGATAGAAGCAGTAAATTGCCTCATGTTCAGTTTTGCAAAAAATTCGGCATTGAGTGTAGCTTTGATTGCCACAACAGCCTATGAACATCCACCATGGAATCTACAGCCTCGAAATTTATTTATAGGACCAAAATTTGAAGAACTGAAGACATAATAGTCACTAGGAGTACACTCATGTGAGTTAGGAGGTTGCGATGTACCTTTGAGTAAGGTTAATAGAAACAATTTCAGTTACTTCTTTATTTTATTTTTCAATTAGTTGATGTTCAGTTATGAAAGTGGCACGATTGTAATGTGTGTTATACCTTAACTTGCACTGTGGAAAAAGATCTAGTTAGTTGATGATATTTTCATAATTTGTTGCAGTTCTTGTCTTTCCTGTGGAAAAATTTAGCCATGCATACTTCAATTCATATTCTCATTTTAGTTTTAATTTTGCTATTGATTTTTTTATTAAATAGATGACAGAGGATGTAGAGTATACAAGTCTTACAACCTCAGCTAGCCCTCATGATGAAGTTATATTGCCACCACATCCCAATGAAAAAAAGCGCCAATTGCGGTCTGATATGTGGAACCACTTCACAATGGTGGAAGGTGATGAGAAAAAGGCTAAATGTCAATACTGTGGAGTCTTAATTAAGTATAGTAATGGAACAAGTGGTATGCGGACTCATCTAGGTAGATGCACTGCTTATGATCATGATAAAACCCAAGCAACCCAACCAAACAAAAGGAGAAAAACCATAGAAGGGCAAGTAGTTTATTCGCAAAGCTACTCTAAGTTTGATCAAGAGGCATGTCGAGCGCAACTTGTGAACACATTTGTGTGTGATGAGCTTCCATTTCCTTTTATGGAGAATGAAGAATTTAGAAAGCTATTAATCACCTTGCAGCCTCGGTTTTATATCCCATCACGATCTACATTGAGGTGTGATATTTGGGCGCTCTACCTTGAAGAAAGGAGAAATTGAAAAAAATCTTGCCAAATTGTGGAAGAGTTTGTTTGACCACTGACACTTGGACTTCAACTCAAAACTTAAGTTACATGAGTTTGACTGTGCATTTTGTGGATAGTGAGTGGAAGATGCATAATAAAATCATCAACTTTTGTTAAATCACAGGGCACTTGGGACACATGATTGGGAAATATATTGACGATTACTTAAGAAGTTGGGAGTTGAGTCAAATCTTGACCATAACGGTTGACAATGCTTCGGCAAACACCACTATGATTAAGTATCTCAACATAAGGATGGGGTCTTGAAGTAATCTTGTTTTGAATGGGGAATTTGTCCACATGCGTTGTTGTACGCATATCTTGAATTTAATTGTAAAGTCGGGATTGAAAGAGGATAAAAGTTGCATAAAAAAATTGTCATGCGGTTAAATATGTCAAAATTTCTCCAAGTAGACTAGCCACATTTATGAAATGTGCAGTGCAGGAAAAAGTTACATACAAAGGTGTTGTTATCCTTGATGTTGAAACCAGATGGAATTCAACTTATTCAATGTTGAAGGCTGCCTTACAGTATCAAAAAGCTTTTGACTTGCTCTATGCACGAGATAAGACATTTCGCGAAGAAATGGACAAAACAAACTAGGTAGTTCAGAAAGAGGATTGGACATATATTGCATCAGTGCTTCCCTTGCTTGAGATGTTCTATAAATCTACAAATCGTTTGTCTGGATCATTATATGTCACTAGTGTTTCATATATGGAAGAGGTATTCACCATTGGAAAAGGGATCAATAAGCATTTAAAGAGTAATAATGAGCACATCAAAAATACGACTAGTAAGATGAAAGGCAAATTCAACAAATATTGGGGAGATCCTGACATAATAAACATCTTACTATTGATTGCTTTTGTTCTTGATCCAAGGGTGAAATTGTCTATTGCGGAATTTTATATGTTAACACTGGAAAAGTCGATGATTTAAAGAAAAAATTGAAGTCTTCTCTTATAAAACTTTATGTTTAATATCGAGGTTTTGACGACTCTCAATCTAGCCAACTAGACACACCACCGAATGAGGATGATGATGTTTTTCGTCACTATAGTCAAGAAACTGGACATAAGTCTAATCCTATGATTGAAATTGAATCATATTTACAAGAAACACGGGTACCATACAATAAAGCAGTTGAGTTTGACATCTTAGGTTGGTGGAAAGCCAACTTAACAAGATATCCTATTCTGGCAAGCGTAGCTCGAGAAGTATTGGCTATTCCTGCCTCTACTGTAGCTTCAGAATCTGCTTTCAGCACTGGTGGAAGGGTTGTTAGTGATTATCGCACATGTCTAACTCCTAAAATGGTGGAAGCGCTTGTTTGCACGCAAGACTGGTTGAAAGGAAAATCACTCACCCTATTTTCTGAAGAGGACCTTGATGAGATCCATCAAATAGAGCAAGGTAAATAAATTTTCTAGCCAATAGTTCATTATATATATATATATATATATATATATATATATATATATATATATATATATATATATATATATATATATATATATATATATAGAGGGTTCATATCCTATGAGAATACCATTTTTATATAAGAACATGAGAATGAATCTCAATCATTAGATTTTAAAATAAATGGTGGAGATTATGTGTGGTTTTTGTTTTTCTCTCTCCTCCATTATTAAAATAAATGATGGAGGATAGAGAAAAAAAGCTAACTGTAGCGAGCGATTTTGGACGCGGTTCTTAAGCGCTGGTCGCTTTCTGCGGTTGAGCTTACTACAGGTCAATTCATTTTTTATCCTATTAAAACTGAATAAGGAAGGGAAATAGATGTCTCCAATTAACCCTGTTTTGCATACTGAGTTTAAACAGCGGTCTGTTAGGTTACGAATGCTATCAATGTGGGGGGGCCTTTGTACTGGTTATTTGTATTTTCGCCAATACGGTTTTCTCTCTTTTTATCTTGACATAATGTTTCTGGCGGGGAACAAGGATTAGGATGTTAGGACTGATGCTTTCTGATGTGAGAGTATGGGATTTTTGGTTTTTGTTTAGTGTGCTCGCTAAGATTTTTTCTTTCAATCTTATGCCTACGTATTCCCGTTTACCGAAACAGGGAAATCAGAGCGTTCGTAGTTCCTCCTATTCTATGGGAGGAAATGGGTGTTTTTGGTGTCTTGTTCAAAGCCCAAGACATGAAGCGAAAGGTGATATATATCTTGTTCAAAGCCCAAGATGTGAAGCTGAAAAAGTATATTTGTATCTTGTTCAAAGCCCAAGATGTGAAGCTGAAAGATGTTGTCTTTAGAGAGAATTTGTCACCTCTAAAGAGGGGTTTGACTGTTTATAAAGGAGAATTACTTTAACCAGGATTTGTGAATCCAGCAATGCCATAATTTCCTTTATAGGGGATTTCAACCTGAAGGAGAAGACTTTAACTCAGTGTAGAGCAATGCTATCTTTCCTTAGGAATTTCTCATGCTAAAAGAGGGACATTGGCGTGAATGTAGATAATCCAGAGGCTTGCCGCTTACAGCGATTAGATGAAGGGGGAAAAAGTTGTTCATGTTTGTGTACTGTGAACGAGGCACATTTTTGATGCTAAAAGGTTAATTGGATTAACCAGTGGTTTTCTTATATAAAGCCTAAGAGGAGGCTAATATGTGTCTCGTACAAAGCCCGAGACAGAGGCTAAAAAGTTTTGACTTGACGATGAAGTCTTTTGGTATCTCGTATAAAGCCCGAGATGGAGGCTATTGTTTGTTTGGCTCAATAAGAACCTTTTTGTATCTCGTATAAAGCCCGAGATAGAGGCGAAATGGGTAATTGACTTAATGAGGGAGTCTTTTATGTGTCTCGTACAAAGCCCGAGAGAGAGGCTAAACATTGTCTCAGTTAAGTGACAGGTCCAGTAGACTGATTGTTAAAGAGAAAATCAGTTCTTATATGAGCAACACTGTACTCAAGGATTTGATTCAAGGATCCGGGTTATGTCTGTTCTTTAAGGAAGTGGGAAATCCGAAGGGTATTGAGACTGTCCGAGTCTACGGGTTTACTTCCTATTCTTGAAGGGTGCTTGAGAATGTCTTTGAGACTCAAGGAGATTAGACTGTCCAAGTCTAGAGTTGTAACCTTTGTACTATGTTTTAAGAAACAGTAGTAGACTCTTTGAAAGGACTGTTCTATGCAGATGATTAAGTTCTATTCCTATACCTCTAGGAGGTCGCCGGGACAATTTGTACGAAGCCCAAGAGGAGGCTGGAAACTTTTAAGAAGCCGATCGGTCCTTGTACGAGGCCCAAGAGGAGGCTATCATTCCCGGAGGAAGAGATCATTATACGAAGCCTAAGAGGAGGCTGTGAATACTTCTAAGAAGCCGTAGCATCCTTGTACTAAGCCCAAGAGGAGGCTAGGTTGCTTTTAGGAAGCCTGTGGGTCCTTGTACAATGCCCAAGAGGAGGCCGATTGCTTTTAAGAAGCCTGTGGGTCCCCAAACCCCGAGAAATTCAGGGCAAGCTATCCACAAGGAATAGATCAAGTCAGGAAAGTTCAAGAATTTGGAAGAAACTCAAGAGATGCCATTCACGGAGAAAAGATCATCTCTGGGGAGTAGAGTTTCTTGATAAGTGCTTTTAAGAAGCCTGTGGGCCTCTAAACCCCGAGAAGTTCAAGACATGCCATTCACCGAGAATAGATCAAGCCAGGAAAGTTCGAGAATTTGGAAGAAACTCAAGAGATGCCATTCACGGAGAAAAGATCATCTCTGGGGAATAGAGTTTCTTTAACAACTTTTATGAGTGACAGTCTATGAAAGGGTTCACAGAGAATGCTGCCTTTCATGTCTCCATATTGTTTAACCCCAAGAGGAGGGAAGACTGTGTCTGGTAATCCTATGGGGATCTAGTTTAGACTATTTCTAAGAGCGATCAACGGGCTTAATGCTAGACGTAGTTGCCGGGGAAACTCTAAATATCTATATTATTATTACACAGTTGATATGAGTTTATGAAAGAAGACTTACAGTGAAACAGCCCCACAATACAGTTATATGTATATGAAAGCGGTAAATGAAAGCGTATAAACACTTACTCGGTTGTAGAGCTTCCATGCTGTTTGGTTAGTTGTTCAACAAAGAAAGATTGAAAACAACAGTACATTCAAAATCAAAGGAGAAAGTGCTTTGAAAAAGAAAGATTTGGGGCTTACAGCTCAAGGAGAGGCCCAGGGTTTTATCAGTGGGCGCACTATTTGAATTTGTACAGAGGGACTTATACAAGTGACTGTGGCCCAAAAATGTTTTCTGTACAAAGGGATTTGGGTCTTACACTCTCTCAAGAGGCCCAAGTGAGTTTTAAGAAAAGAAATGGGTCTTACTACTCGAGGGTAGGCCCAGTGTTATTTTGAAAAGGCGACGATCGTGCCGTTTATTTGAAAATGTACAGAGGGACTTATACAATAAGTGAGGCCCAAAAAAATGTTGTCTGTATAAAGTGGGTTGGGTCTTACACTCTAATAGAGGCCCAAAAAGTGTTTGAAAATCAATTTTGAAAGTTGAATTAATCAAAAACCCTAATTTTAATCTTTAAAAGTAAATATTTAAAGAAAATCAAACAAAATTCAAAATAAATTTGAATAATCCATTTATGATTTTGTTTAAGGTTTGGAAAAAATGAGGGATAATCACAAGGAATATTTAAACTCATTAGGTTTTGATTTTCAAGGTAAATATTCACTTTTAGAATGTTTAAAAACAATTAAAAATGAATTTATTCACAAAAATACTAATTATATTAAATAAATAATATAAATCTAATTTTTTTGTGGAATAAAATATTTCAACATTTTTGTGAATTGTTGCAAAAAGAACCAATAAAAAATGATAAAAATTGAAGAAGTTATTAATTTTTCAAATCATTAAAAATAATAATATGAAAAATAACAAAATAAACAAGTGATAAAAAGAAGTCTGGGGCGAGGGGGATTCGAACCCTAGACCTCTCGCTTGCCAATACACACAAAACCAGCTGATGAACCGCTGGGGCGCAATGCCAATTCAAATATAACATGGCAAGTGAAAAATATATATCAAACTTAGTTGGAAAACCTGAAGAATGGCGCCATGACCATCTTCTTCCTCGAGCTCGTGCGTGAAGCACCATATCTCACTCATCTCTCAACCATTGGACATCATTCAAACACCAAACTCACGCGTTTTTTCACAAGGAAGAAGATGGCAATACCCAATTTTATTCATTTTCAGTGTATAACAAATTATATCATTGTGGCCGTATGAACCCTAATTTTGCAAAAGCAATCGAGTAGGCATGATTATGAGTGCAATGATCAAATTTTTTGAGGGAAAACAATCAGCATATGATGGCAAGCAATTGGCAAAAATATCATGTGAGGAAATATGCATGGATCATGGAGTTTGAGTTGTGAGGCTTACCTTGATGCAAGCTGAAATGGAACTCTGCACAAACTTTGTTCCAGTCGTGAACTGATGATCCCTACAGCTTCAATGGATGTTATGGAGTGTGTTACAAGCTTTGGAACACTTTGAAACTCTTTGGATCAAGCTGGAGACCTCCACCAGCATTATTGAGGTATAATGGCTTGGTTGAAGGGTGATTTTGAGCCTGAGGTGTTACAGTCAGTGTTTAAGTGTTTGGACACCTCAAATACATCATATATGATGTGTTTGACCAATTGGAATTGATTGCCTACGGCTGCAACTCAAAACCCGATAGTGGTTACTCAAAAACCAAAAAACTTGAGGTTCAAGGAAGAATGAGAGAAAGCAGTGTTGTAACTGGCTTTGGTGTGAGTTGAATGATCCATTGGGACCTCTATTTATAGGTGATCGACTTTTTTTTTGGAGGAATAGTGAATGGCTGCTGGATCAGATCACATTTGCATGGATTGGCTTGGAGGATTTCTTCTAAAGCAAGGCAAACTAGCCATTCCCAAGAGTAGGGTTATGCCTTGACCAAAATCACATTCTTCAGATGTTTTTATTGTTGTTTAATCAGAGAACTCGACTGAGTAGGGTAGCTACCTTGGCAATGCACTATTCCACATTAATGCACTTTGAATTCAAGGCAAAATGTGCCAAAGTGGATGAATTTCAAGTTGGAAGATTCCTTGGTCTTTTGACTCAGATTTATCAGTTGGATCAGATGCAATGTGATTGGTTTGAATACATGTGGCATGTTGATCCTTAGTTTTTGGTTCAAAATCGTGTGCGGCAAGCAAACATGCAAACTGGTTTTTTCATAACAGCTTGCAGCTGCATGACTTTGGGCATGGATTTCTCTTGGCTCAAGTTGAATCAATTCATGCTGTTAAGCTCTTTAAATTCTTGGCAACATATGCAACAACATTGATGTTTAACTTTGGACTTGATTCAGCTTGCATCTATGTGAAAAGATCTCACAAGTTTTGGTGTTTCAACACAAAATCTGCCTTGCCCAGAATTTTTCTAAGTGTTGGAAATTGGTGTACTTTCATATTTTCAGCCACTTTGGCTCACTTATAGCTCAAAATCCATAATGAATTGGAGTTAGGTCTAGTTGAAGTTTTTGTAGAGGGCAATGAGATCTACAAATTAAGCCTTGGATGGAAGAAAATGGCTTTGTGGTTTAGGAGTTATGACCCTCCAAAGTTGGTACCCTAGCCATTTTATTTTTAACTTAGAAAATTTTCTAAGTTTTTATGGTTACCCCTTTTACAAGTTATCCAACTTTTCTTGATTTTTCTTGATGAATGATGATTCAAATCATACATTAACATCATTTTAGGGTTAAAAATCCATTTTGGTGAAAAATCTCAAAAAGTCAAAGTTGACTTTTGTGCACAGTTGACTTTTTATCAGATGAATTCCAAACTGTGCAATTCTTCAGGAAATCACGTCCTTGACCTAAATCAAACTTGATGGACATGTTCCATGGGTGTCATAGGGATATTGATGCATGTCATAGGGCTTGGGAGCATGTCCTGGTCAAAAGTTAAAGTTACAGTTGACTTTTTTCCTTAAAACCCTAATTGTGGTGCAGATGAAATTGAGACTTGTTGCTCAAGCCTCTTGGATTAATCCATTGTTCCAAATGGATCAATATAGTTCATTAGAGACCCTCAAACCCTCTCTTGAGGTCTTGGCTCATGGTTTGTCCCAAAAGTCAACTTAGGGGTGAATTAGGTCAAGAAGCCCTAATTCCTGATTTTTGATGTATGCATCCCCTGAGGTCAAATTGACTTGATGCTTGGGTCCATGAGGTTCCATGGAGTATATTAGGTTGTGTTTTGGATGATTGGCTTGTGCCCAGATGAAAATTTTCCATTTGGAGGCCCTGGTAGACCAAAACCCTAATTTGGTGACACTGTCGATCTTGAGACTTGATCCACCTAGAAGGGGGCAACCTTGTGCTTGATCCTTGAAGTGGGAGTCCTTTTGATCCTTTGTAGTTAATTGAGAGGTTAGACAAGTTGAAGATCATGCCATTCCTTGATTGATCCTTTGTCTAAGAACTCTGAGAGGGCTTGAAACCCTAATTCTTAATTGTAGTGGATGCTCACCCATCTTTGGGGAGATTGATGAGGCATGAAGGTACATCCATATTGTGCTGATGATTTGCACCATGATAGGAAATCTAAGTGGTCAAAATTTGGGATATGACACTAACACATAATCTCCACCATATATTTTAAAATCTAATGGTTCAAATTCATTCTCATATTCTCACATAAAAATGGCATTCTCATATGATATGTAACACCCCCTCTCTATACCCCCAAATTATCACATTTAATCATTTAGGCACATATTAAAAATTTCGTCAGAGTATACTTGTAAACAAGGTATAAAAAGAGGTACGTCACATTATACATTAAATTAAAACATACAACACCTGCTCAACCGTTGATATGCAACAGTGGGGTAACTTGCGACAGAGGAACTTAGTCTTCACACACACATCTCAATATTTAGAATAAAAGCGGAAAATCTAAACATTGAATAACAACAAACATATATACATTATATACATGAATCATCAAATATCCTCCACCAACATCATACATGTTTACATAAACATTCATCAGACAGATACATATACAAATGTATCGCAAAAGAATAATATACATCCTAGCTACCCGGTGCTACATATCAGAGCCAACCGACCAAAAGAATGAAGACGCGCTTCACAAAAAGACCTTCAGCATACCTACTCTGCAATGCCTCATAGAGCATTATAAAACAGCAGAAGGGTGAGAAATATTATCATAATAACAATGCATATAATTATATATATCTTAACGTAACAATACACATATTCCACATTCTCACCACAATTTATCAAAACTCCCCTATATACATCACAATGTATACATATATCACCAAGCATATTCATCAGACATGCTTTCGCCATTCTCAATCATTCCACACAAACATACACATTCATGTTTATTCATCAATGCACAAATACAAAGATGATAAATGCAAATCATAGAGACCGACTCACGACTCTATGCAAATGCAATGCGGTACCGACTCAATCATCATTAGTTCACTCAGGAACTCTACTGGAACCATCGCTCGTTACCAATGTAACTCCCCGTCGGGCCTACGATGTTTACCCATTGCTCATACCCCACATGGGCACACAATGTTTATGGATCGCTCACACCCCACACGGGCACACGACCCGATTGCTCACACCTCACCTAGGCACACAATCCGATTGCTCACACCTCACCTAGGCACACAATCATTTGTAACCATCGCTCACACCTCACATAGGCACACGACGATACAACGGATTCTCATTAGAATCGCTCAACACAAGAATGTACTTCATTATGCCTCACATGCAAAATGACCCCAGACATTCTTGAAATGCATACATATTCACAATATAATCATGCATTCATCTCATACAATCACATACAATCTATATACATTCATATCAATTCACTATTGTACGATTCGCATTCAAACACACTGTCAAAACGGTAAAAGTCGCTAAATAGCACTATTCCCGACTTTTCGACATAATAAAATTGGCCAACTGTTTCCACCCCATCATAATCACACGGTACAGTTCAATAGCTTCCCAACGATATAAAGAACACCTAAATCGGAATTACGGTTCGAGAATTATGAATTTTTAAAAGAAAAGAAAATTATATGAAAAAAATCAAAAGCGTCCGGCGACAGGAAAGTTTCGCCCGGCGACGCTTCATTTTCGCCTTCGCTTCGCCCGGCGAAGGAGGGGCGAAGGAAATCCCCATAAACGTTAACCAAACCAGTAGCTTGACACCCTCTCGCCTCTCAATTTCGCCCGACGAAGGCACGAACTGCCTGGCGCTTCACACCAGAAGCAGAATTTCTGCTTCGTTTTCACTGTTCCAAAACCCCCAAAAATTCCATTTTCTCCCCCAAATCACATCCATCAGCAAAACAGTTAATAGCAATCATTCATATACTCATAGAGATCATACAACACAAATTATATCGATTTCTATCCGCGAAAACATCGATTTCTACCATTTTCTACACCAATGGGTTTATACCAAAACTCATGAAAATCAACAAAATCAACAATACAATCATACATAATCGTACACATTGCTAAGATAACAAGATTTCACACCCTTACCCGGATTCCAACTTGCTATGTGATTGATCTTGATGAATTTCTAAGTTTTCCTCTTTTCCTCTTCTTTTCTCTTCCTCCTCTTTCTTTCTCTTCTTCTTTTTCTCTAATTCTCTTTTCTTTCTATTTCTATTCTATTTCTTTCTTATCTCTTTTTTTTTCCTTCTTCTTATTTCTTTTTCCTTTCTATCTATTTTTCCCACTCAAATACAATTAGTTCATTTTCTCACAAAATTCCACACTTAATCATTTTTCCAACCATTATTACTAAATTTTTAACTTACTAATAATTGAGAAATGTCTAAAATACCTTCCATTCTAATTTCCCCGAAAACTCTCAAAACGGTAAAATAACATAACAGGTCAACATAACATATTAACCGACCAATTCCACAAATAAAATAATTTATCACTCAATTTAAATAAAAGACTCAACAAAATGGGAATAATTGGAATCGGGGCGTTACAACTCTCCCCCACTTTAGAAATTTTCGTCCTCGAAAATATTACCTGATTCGAACAACTCCGGATACGACGCTCGCATCCTACTCTCTAGTTCCCAAGTCATATCGCCTTTCGCAGCGCCTCCCCACGCTGCTTTCACAAGTGCAATATCCTTGCCTCTCAGCTCCTTAACTTCACGGTCCAAAATCCTAATCGGTAAAGTTTCAACCGTAAGGTTATCTTTCACTTCAACCTCGTCCATAGGAATAACATGTGACGGATCCGGAACATACTTCCGAAGTTGCGAAACATGGAAAACGTCATGCAAATTCGAAAGATTCGGAGGCAACGCCACATGGTAAGCCACAGCACCAACTCGTGCAGAAATCTGATACGGACCAATAAAACGAGAAGTCAACTTCTTCGACTTCAAAGCACGACCCACACCCGTAATCGGCGTAACTTTCAAAAATACATGGTCGCCTTCTTGAAACTCAAGGTCTTTTCTTCTCTTGTCATGATAGCTCTTTTGTCTACTTTGAGAAGCCTTCATCTTCTCACGGATAAACTTCACTTTCTACGTCGTTTGTTGTACCATCTCCGGTCCAACTACCGTCCTCTCACCTGTTTCATGCCAACACAAAGGTGTTCGACATCTCCGACCATATAAAGCCTCAAATGGTGCCATACCTATACTTGAATGAAAACTGTTATTATAGGTGAACTCAATCAACGCCAAATAACTATCCCAAGCACCACCTTGCTCGAGCACACAAGCACGCAACAAATCCTCCAACGATTGAATTGTCCTCTCGGTTTGACCATCCGTTTGCGGATGATAAGCTGAACTCAATCTTAGCTTAGAACCCAAAGCCTTTTGTAAACTCTCCCAAAACCTCGATGTGAATCTAGGATCTCTATCCGATACAATACTCTTAGGAACTCCATGTAACTTCACAACCACAAGAACATAAATCTCGGCTAACCTCTCCAAAGGATAACTAATATCAATTGGAATGAAATGAGCAGATTTAGTAAGCCTATCAACAATTACCCAAATAGCATTATGTCCTCTTTGCGTATTCGGCAATCCCGTAACAAAATCCATCGATATACTATCCCATTTCCACTCCGGAATGTCCAACGGTTGCATCAATCCACTAGGCTTTTGATGTTCCACCTTAGACTTTTGACAAGTTATGCACGCATACACAAATTGAGCCACATCTCTCTTTAATCCGGACCACCAAAAGATTTTCTTCAAATCTTGATACATTTTATTCGCTCCCAGATGAATACTTAAGTTACTTCGGTGTCCTTCTTCCAATATCATCTTTTTCAACTCCGCATCATCGGGAATATAGATACGACCACGGAATCTCAAAACTCCAGAATTATCAACCTTGAAATCCTCATTTTCATTCATCATCAAATCAACAAACTTCAAGTCCAACTTTTGCTTTTCACACACGGTTGCAAGAAAATCATTCGTAACATGTAGCATACCAAGTCTCACACTTCTCGGCGTCATCTCACAAACCAAACTCAAGTCTCTAAAATTCTCCAAAAGTTCCCATTCTCTCATCATCAATGAGGACATATGTAACGACTTCCGACTCAAAGCATCGGCCACCACGTTTGCCTTACCCGGATGGTAATTCAAACCAAAATCATAATCCTTCAAAAGCTCTAACCACCTTCTTTGTCTCATGTTCAATTCTTTTTGATCAAATAAATATTTCAAGCTCTTGTGATCACTAAAAACTTCAAATCTCGCACCATAAAGATAATGCCTCCATATTTTCAAAACAAACACTACGGCCGCCAACTCCAAGTCGTGCGTAGGATAATTCTTTTCATGCACTCTCAATTGTCTTGAAGCATAAGCCACAACTTTTCCATCTTGCATCAAAACACCACCCAAACCAACCAATGAAGCATCACAATACACAACAAATGGTTCCGTCGGATTTGGTAAAATCAAGATCGGAGCCGTTGTCAACCTTCTTTTTAACTCATTGAAACTCTCTTCACAATGAATATCCCAAATGAAAGCCTTTTCCTTACAAGTCAATTGCGTTAACGGAAGTGCCAACTTTGAAAATCCCTCAATAAACCTCCGATAATAACCCGCCAAGCCTAAAAAGCTTCGAATCTCCGTAACCGATCTAGGAGCCTCCCATTGCATCACCGCATCAATCTTGGATGGATCAACACTAATACCACTACCGGAAATAACATGTCCAAGAAAACTTACTTCCGATAACCAAAACTCACATTTCGACAACTTAGCATACAATTGTTTCTCTTTCAAAATTTGCAACACAATTCTCAAATGCTTTTCATGCTCCTCTTGAGACTTAGAATAAATCAAAATATCGTCAATGAACACAACCACAAAATGATCTAACTGTTCATGAAAGATACGATTCATGTATTCCATAAACACACCCGGCGCATTAGAAACCCCGAATGGCATCACGGAATATTCGTAATGGCCATACCGTGTCCTAAAGGCCGTCTTTTGAATATCCTCTTCTTTCACACGAATCTGGTGATATCCTGATCTCAAATCAATCTTGCTAAAAACACGCGCACCAACCAATTGGTCCATCAAATCATCGATCCTTGGAAGCGGATACTTGTTCTTAATTGTCACCTTGTTCAATTGTCGATAATCAATGCACAACCGCATACTCCCATCCTTTTTCTTTACCAACAATACCGGAGCACCCCAAGGTGAAACACTTGGTCTTACAAATTTCTTGTCCAACAAGTCATTCAATTGCTTCTTCAATTCTACCAACTCCGATGCCGACATACGATACGGTGCCATCGAAATCGGTCTAGTACCCGGAACTAGATCAATAGAAAACTCAACTTCTCTTTCCGGAGGTACATCCTTAATGTCCTCAGGAAACACCTCAGGAAAATCACACACAACAGGAAACACATCAAGGGACACTTGACTATCCACAGACAATGATGCAAACAAACCGAACAATTGAGCTTCGTCCGCTAAAAGTTTCTTTAATTCTTTAGTGGATAGGAAACTCTCATCTTCATCATCTTCCAAAGAAGGAAACCTTACTAACTTATGATAGCAATCTATATGAACTCGATTAAATCGCAACCAGTTCATACCCAAGATTACGTCCAACCCTTCCAACGGCAAACACACTAAATCCATCTCGAAGTCTTTACCATAAATGGTCAAAAGACAACTCACACAAACCAAAGAAGTAGTTACTGACCCCATCGTTTGAGTGTCAATAACCATCTTACCATCCATCACAGACAACACAAGATTCAAACGCTTCGCGCACTCAGACGAAACAAACGAATGAGTCGCTCCCGTATCAATAATAGCAACTAAAGGCGCACTATTAATAAAGCATGTACCTTTAATGAAATGGTCTGCGTTAGTAGTTTGAGTCCCCGCCAATGCAAACACCTTTCCGCCCGCTTGAGCTTGTTTCGGCTTAGTACACTTAGTACTAATGTGACCAACTTCTCCACAATTATAGCACTTCACCATATTCCTTCTACAATCTGTAGCAACATGCCCAAGACTTCCACAGTTAGAACATTTCACCACTGGCTTCCCACACTCAAATGATTTATGACCCATTTCACCACACTTGTAACACTTAATAGAATCGAAACATCCTCCCGATCTCTTCTCAAAGTTTCCCCTATGCTTGCCCTTATCAGCAGGTGTCACATACAGTCCACTTCTAGCTTGTTGCTTTCCCTTCCTCTCATTCAAACTTTTGTAATGTGCAGAACGAGCCTTGCTATCTTCCTCGAAGATTCTACAACATTCCGTCAAATCCGAAAACCTTCTTATCCTTTGATACCCCACAGCTTGTTTAATCTCAGGACGCAAACCATTCTCATATTTAATACACTTTGAGAACTCAGCAGTAATTGCAGCATAGTGAGGATGGAATTGAACCAACTCCACAAACTTAGCAGTATAGTCCACCACGGACATACTACCTTGTTTCAATTCAAGGAACTCCGTCTCCTTCTTTCCCTTCACACTCTCAGGGTAATACTTCCTCAAGAACTCAGTACGAAATAAATCCCAAGTTATCTCCTCATCATCCACCTCAAGAACTTGGCGCATACCGACCCACCAATCGTCGGCTTCTTCCTTCAACATGTGAGATCCCAGCCTCACCTTATTCTCCTCCGCACAGTCCATGACTCTGAAGATCCTTTCAATCTCTTTCAACCAAAGTTGAGCACCATCGGGATCAAATCTTCCTTTGAAGACCGGTGGTTGATTCTTCCTGAACTCGTCATTAGCATTCACGTTCGGGGCACCTTGCACCGCCCTAGCTATTGCTTCCAAAGCAGCAGCCATCACATTGTCGTTTCTACCAGCCATATTCTAATCATTCCCAAAAATAACAACAAAGTTAAACAACAATTCAAACAATACGACAACAAGACAGACACAACTGACTCAACTCTGGCTCTGATACCACTTAATTTAACACCCCCTCTCTATACCCCCAAATTATCACATTTAATCATTTAGGCACATATTAAAAATTTCGTCAGAGTATACTTGTAAACAAGGTATAAAAAGAGGTACGTCACATTATACATTAAATTAAAACATACAACACCTGCTCAACCGTTGATATGCAACAGTGGGGTAACTTGCGACAGAGGAACTTAGTCCTCACACCCACATCTCAATATTTAGAATAAAAGCGGAAAATCTAAACATTGAATAACAACAAACATATATACATTATATACATGAATCATCAAATATCCTCCACCAACATCATACATGTTTACATAAACATTCATCAGACAGATGCATATACAAATGTATCGCAAAAGAATAATATACATCCTAGCTACCCGGTGCTACATATCAGAGCCAACCGACCAAAAGAATGAAGACGCGCTTCACAAAAAGACCTTCAGCATACCTACTCTGCAATGCCTCATAGAGCATTATAAAACAGCAGAAGGGTGAGAAATATTATCATAATAACAATGCATATAATTATATATATCTTAACATAACAATACACATATTCCACATTCTCACCACAATTTATCAAAACTCCCCCATATACATCACAATGTATACATATATCACCAAGCATATTCATCAGACATGCTTTCGCCATTCTCAATCATTCCACATAAACATACACATTCATGTTTATTCATCAATGCACAAATACAAAGATGATAAATGCAAATCATAGAGACCGACTCACGACTCTATGCAAATGCAATGCGGTACCGACTCAATCATCATTAGTTCACTCAGGAACTCTACTGGAACCATTGCTCGTTACCAATTGTAATACCCCAAAATTTGCTCTCCCCTTTTGGCATCATAGCATGGCGTTATCATTTATCATATCATATCCATCTCATTAACATTACATTGCATTTAACATAGAAAAATGAAGCATAGCATCCTTCTTACCATCAGGGCATGTGATCAGGTGGAAGGTGGACAATCAAGGAATCATTCAAAGCACAAAAGGTCAATCAAGTGCCCTCAAGGCAAGCCAAGAGGTCTTTCATGTCTCATACCATCTCAATTGATCATCCATAACCTCAAGGATAAGAGATACAATGGGAGATTGAAGCATTACATCTTTCACTATGCAAGAGGTTCAAAAACTGAAGGAAAACCCTCAAAAGAGATAGCTCATTGATTCAAAATCATCCTCAAGTGGCATTTCTCATCATCCTTTAAGAGGATACACAACATACTCTGAGGAATTTGAAATTGAAGACTGCACATTTTTCTCCTAGGAGGTGGGCACCAAAACTAGGGTTTCCCATTAAATCAGGGAATCTTTGATTTTTTGAACAAAACTTGATGTCATGGTATTCCATATGTCCTTAAGTGTATGTATGTGGAAAATTGCATCTCAATTGGTTTTAGAAGTGGTTCAATTGGAAGAAAGATCAAGAATCAGAGAAATTGGGGCAAAGTCAAATAATCAGAGGAAAAAGTCAACTCTTGACTTTTTGAGGCCAAATTCATAAAATTCATGTTACATGTGTCCAATGTGCAAAATTTGGTCAAGAAACTCCAAAGGAATCATGAAAAAATCAAGATGTGGAAAGTTGCCATTTTTGGGTGAAGTAGGGTTACTAAAAATAGTAAGTTTTGGCCATTTTGCATCAGAGTTTGAGCCAAGGCCATTTAAAATTGGGGCATCAAATGAAAATTCCACTCAGCCACAACAAAAGGTCTTGCTTTAAGCTTCAAATCCATGTGTGGAACATCTCCATTGGATAAAAATTGAGTGAGATATGATTGATCAAAGTTTGAGCAAAGTAGGTTCAAAACTAGGTCATGACCAAGATTTTCAGGGCACGCGCGCAGTCATTTTAACAAACAGTTGGTGGGCCAAATGTCCACTCATTTTTCTCATGGTTAAAGGCCTCAGATGAAAAACTTTTCAACATCAAAGTTGTTCCTCTATGTGAGATCTTCAAAGTTGGTGTTTATCAATTTTTCATCTGATCAATGGATTAAGGAGTTATGATGGCTCAAAGTATGGTCAATGTAACTGAAATTTGACCAGGTTACAACCAGGTCATGCCACACATGCGCGTGTTCTGCAGCATTTTTAAGCCAGTCTTGAGTTCCCATGTTTGAAGCACATTTCCAAGTTGTTGCAAGTCTCATTTTCATTTACTTTCAACATCAAAGCTGTTGTATCATGTACACACTTTGTAATGATACCAAGATCATTCATGTCCATGGCTTGAGGAGAGAGATATCCATGCGTAAACATCACCATTTCCAACTGATGAATCACATCAGAATTTGCAGTTTGGTTTAGACATCCATCAAACAACCCTTGCACTTTATTTCCACATTAAGCCAAGCACATATCACCTCCACCTTGCACATTAGCATGTGCCTTGTGTAACGCCCCAGTTTTGGTCAGTTTTATTTAATCGAGTTTAGTTGATTATTTTATTATTATATTATTTTATTATTGACTTTTATTTGACAAAATGTTATTTTTCAATGTTGTAATCTTTTGTCGCGTTTTGAGAGCGTTGGCGAGATATTTGAGATGAGGGGTATTTTGGTCATTTGGGTAGATATTTTGTTTAAATAGAATAGAAAGATAGAAAAAGAGAAAAGAAAAGAAAAGGAAAAGAAGAAAGAAGAGAAAGAGAAGGAAAGAAGAGGAAGAGGGGAGAAAAGAGAAAAAGAGGAAAATCGAGTATTCGTCCGTTTCAATCGCGATTAATCGGGTAAGGGTGAGAAGTTTCAATTATATCTTGCTTGTGTATGTATATGTGTATGTTTTCTTGATTGTTTTGGATATTTTCTTATAGTTTTCCGTTTAGGTCGAATTGTAGGAAATCGATAGAAATCGATGTTTTCACGGATGAATTTCGAAATAAATTGCGTAGTTTAGTCGAGTGAAGTGAGGCCGACGTTATAGAAACTCGTTTCGTTAAAATCGGTTGATATTTGAAAATTTGGCGTTTTTAGGTTCCGGAATAGTGTTTTTCAAAAGTCGCGGAATCGCGTAATTTTTTATTCTAATACGTCCGTATACATTTATGGAGGATTATCATGTATTTTGTTTGAAGAAAATAATTGAATCGGTCGGGTTTCGGGCGAAAACGCCCCAAGAATCACTGCTGAACCAGAACTGGTGTATTTTCACGCAGTCGTACGGACACGACTGCTAGTGTGAAAATTCTGGTTTCGTGCGATTTTCGGAAATTCATATCTCTCGAACCGTAAGTCGGTTTTGATCCCCGTTCGAAGCGTTGGGAAGCTAACGAGATGTTTTTTCTAGGAAAAATAGTTTTGAGGTCTGAATCCTTCCCAATCGGTACAGTTTTTACGAACCGTTTCGTAGTGTCGGGCGTCCGGTTTATGTTTTGCGTTATTTGGAAATATTCGTAACTTATTCGTCGTTTATCGGATTTAAGAGTTCTTTATATCGAATCGAAGGTCTTTAGGAGTACTTTTTAGTGATGATGAAAAATATTATTTTTGGCCGACTTTTCCGAGAAAACGAATTATGGACTTTGGTGTTATTTTTCAATATTGTGGGTTATGCTTTGGTAAGTGATTGTATGACTTGTGTGATGATTCTTTGATGATAATTGGTTGTTGTGGAATACTTTGTTGATGGTTTGTGGCTTTATGACAATAATTGTGTTGATGTGAATATATATGATAAGTATTGGTGATGATGGTTTGTGGTGTTATGGAGGAATAAATGTGTGTTTTGGGTTTTGATTTCAATGTGCGATAATGATGTGTTGTGAGTAGCATTTGATATGTGAATTCCTTGTGGAAGTGATTGTGATTGCATAATTGTTGTGGTTTGTGGTTTGTAATGAAAATGCATGTGGTGACATGTTGTGAAATGAATATGCACGTGATATTGTTGTGATGATGATTTGTGGCCTTACGGCAAGAAAATGCGATACGTGGTAATTGTTGATTTATGCATGATTATGGATGTGTATGTGGGTGCAATGTGAATGTCATGGGTAATTTGTATGCCAAGCATCATGATATGCATTGTTGTGACGTCCTGAGTGACGGAATGATTCCAGAGGGAATTTTCTATAACACCGTGTGCCTCGAAGATATGAGGCGTTGCCTGAGGACTGAAAGCGGTGGTTATAGACGATTGTGCGCCATGAAATACTGGTAGAAAGCAATCGGATTGTGCGCCCTGAAATAGTGGTAGAAAGCAATCCATAAACGTCGTTCGCCCTGAAATAGTGGTTTATAGCGACGGGGAACATCGTAGGCCCGACGGGGAGTTACTCTATGTAACGAGCGATGATTCCAAGAGTTCCTGGGGGACTAATGTATCACCAATTGAGTCGGTACCCGCATTTGCATCTATATAGAGTCGTTGGTCGATCTCTATGGTATGCATTGATCATCTTTTGTATATTTGCATTGATGAATGATTATGGAAAAGTATGGTTTGTGGAAGTATGGAATTAATGGAATATGCATGATTATATGCTTGGTTTCGTATAGATATATACATTGTGATGTATATGAGTGAGTTGGGATGAATTGTGGTGTGAATTGTGAAGGGATGTGTTATGTGTGGAAAATCATGATTCGATTTATTATGTGTGATATATTATGTATTGGTGCCATGCTATATGTGTTAGTATGTGATGTATGCGGTGAGAAATATTACATATGTGAATTATCTGTGTTGTGGCATATTATTATGCAATCTTGTTATAGTTGTTATTTCTCACCCTTCTGCTGGAATATGCTTTTTATGGCATAGTGCAGATTGTCAGCTTTAGAGGCGTGGAGGATTTTGTGAAGATTAGTCCTCCGTTCCGTTGTCGGTCTTGGTGTCTGCTCTGATACGTAGCACGGGAGTCGGGGAACGTTTATTATATGTATATTTTTGTTGAATATATTAAATATTATTTTGTATTTATATTTTGATGTTCTAAAACCATTTATTTGTAAAACAAGTCGGTTATGGATCCTTCCGCTTTATTCCATAATTGACCATCCTTTTGTAAGGAAAAGTTTCTCTTTGTGTTATGTATCAAAAATGTTGAGCAGGGATTGTATTTTATTTCTTTAAATGTGGCATCCCTGTTTCTGTCGGAAAAATAAATTTTTAGTTACTCTGATATTTATTATATGTTATTTATTCGCGATGGGAATTGGGTTGTTATATAAGTGGTATCAGAGCAGGTCGGTCCGTCCGGCCAAGCTATTGAGTCAGTTGGTGTGACAGTTGAATACTGTCGTTGTTGTTTATCTCTTAGTACGTGATAGGTGTGTGGAACACTGTCAGTACTTTCTGGGTTTTCTAATCCTTTGTTTTCAGGATTGAGTTTGAGATAAGTGGGGGAGAAGTTGGTACTTCTCCATGTTGCTTCAGGTGTGGAGCGTTGGCTCAGTGTATTGTGAATTGCAAGATTGTAAGTGTTGTTCGGACAATGTTGTTCTCAGTTCCGAAGGGGATGCGGAGGTAAGGTTTATGTCAACTAAGGATTTGTGCCTTAGGTAGTTTTGTGTACAGGATGTAAGAAATGTTATTATAGTTTGGTAAAGACGGTTTATGCCCCATCGTGATTGTCGGCTGTCTATTGACAAATTGAGGAACTGATCACCCTTAATCTCTTGTTGATAGCAGACGGAAATTATGTTGGATGGAATAGGCGTGTCTTTCCGGCTTTGATAGTGTGTGAAATGGATTAGAGATTTTGATATGTTGGTCCAGTTGGGAAGTCATTGGGAGAGAACGATTGGGTATCGTTAATGGTTGTTCTCAGAGAGTAAAGTGTGAACTCAAATTTGACGAAGGTAAGGATTTAAGGTTTGGATATGCTAAATAAGTAGAAGAACTTTTAGGAAGCGAAACTCAGATTGAAAGAGCAGTTGAAGGATTTGCTGGAAAAAGGGATTTGTGAAACCAAGTGTGTTGTCTTAGAGAGCCCCAGTATTGATAGTAATACAAGGAACTGATGATTGAATGGAATAACAAGTATGATGGAGATGATGGTATTGGTATTGAGACTATGAAAAGTAAAACTTAGAGTTCTAGTGAGGTTTGGAGTCTTTGGAGTTTTAGAGAAATAATGGGAAATGTTGAGAGAACCCCTAAGTGTGGATGTAATATTTAAGAGTTATTGTTGGTTGGTTATTGCTACATGTTGGAATTTATGGAATTTGGACTGTTAAGCGAAGAAAGTATGTATGGATTGCTAATAGTGGAATAAGGTAACGATTGAGAATAAGTGACCACTTTCATGAACAGATAACTGGAATGGTTTGGTTGAGTTTGAGTGGAATTGCAATTGTTTGGAACGTTTGATAAGGATATTGAATTGTGTGAGTGAAGGCTTTGATCGATTTGATGTGACTTGTTTGTGTTGTTACCATCGGATTAGGCTGTTAATTACTCGGTTAAGCTTGTGTGTGAGTAACCAGTTTCCCAGTGGAAAGTTTTGCAAGAGCTTTAAGAATTTTTATCTTTTGGAGTTTGGTTGGACATTACAATGTGCAGTGATGTTGTTCGGTGATAGTAATGCGTCTGTAATGTTTGTGGAGTAGAGGAATCGTATCTTTCATATTTATTTGGATAAGTTCGTATTGGTTTTGATTGAGGATATTCGGATCTGTTATAAACCCAGAGGAAGAACATATAGAGTGTTTGAGATTTGAATCACAAGTATTGAAAAGAGGCGAAGTTTTATGCTAAGCTATCCGAGTGAGAATTTTGGTTGAAAAGGTTAGTTTTCTTGGATATGTTATTTCTGAGGATGATATTTGTTGTGGATTCATCGGAAGTAGATGCAGTTCTACAATGAGAGGTTCCGAAGTCGGTTAAGGAGATTAGAAACTTTTGGGCTCAGTTGGTTGTTACGGTAGGGTATGGAAGACTTTACTAAGTTTGTACTTCTGTTATTTCAGTTGGCTTGCAAAGGATGAGTCGTTTGTTTTGGATGTTCGTTGTGAGTTAGTTTTGGGTGAGTTGAAGTAGAAATGGTATACGGCTTCATTTTTGATTCTGTGTGATCCTAATAAATCGTTTGTGAGGTATTGTGATGTGTCTTTGATGAGTTTAGTCAGTGTGTTAATGCAAGGGAGTAAAGTCGTGGCTTATGCTTTACGACAATTGAGGATTCATAAAAGGATCTATACTATTCAGGATTTGGAATTGGTTGCGGTTGTATTGTGTTGGAAAATTTGGAGGTATTATTTTTATGGTTCTTGACTCGAAGTGTTGGGTAACCACAAGAGTTTAGAGTACTTGGTTGGTTTGAAGGAATAGAGTATGAGACAATGAGGATGGCTAGAATTTGTGATGAGTTATGAATTTGGCTTGGATTATTCTTTGGGAAAAGCCGAGGTTGTGCCGGATGAGTTAAGTCGAAAGTTTTAGTGTATGTCTGTTTTGATGGTCCGAGAATTAGAATTATTTGAGCAGTTTAGAGACTTGTGTCTGGTGCGTGAGATAACACCGTAGAGTGTGAAGTTGGATATATTAAAAGTGAACAGTGATTTTTGGAGAATATGAGGAAGAGTTAGACTTTGGTCGTGAGATTGGTAGTTTTGATGGTTACGAGTAATCAGAGTGCGCATCGAAAGCGTGATGTGGCACATTTCATATATAAGTGTGTGACTTGTAAGATTTCTTAGGTTGAACATTGGGAATATGTAGGACTGATGAGACCATTGAACTTTTCAAAATGGAAGTGATAAGTGAAAGGTTTAAATGTTATTCATGGGCTGTTATGTAAATGGATGTTTTGGTTATATGTTCGATTGGTGAATCGTAGCATGGTTGTAATAAGGTTGTGTGACAAGGATGTTGGTATTATGGTTGTGTGGAGGTTGTTTAATCGATGTTGTGTCGTGGAACTTGTGTTCTTGTTTGTGTTATTGCCTCGTTTCCATGGTGATGGTTCGAGTGTGTGTAGCTAATTCCTGTGTGGGGAATTAGGGGAGTGTTACCTAGAGTAGGGTAACGATCTTGTTGTGTTTCGGTTCTAGAGTGAACCTGTGTGTTGGTATCGTGGTTTTCATTGAGTTGTGAGTTGGTCGTCAAGTGCATTGTATGGGCTTTGCATCTTGTCGTTGTTGTTGTCGTCGTATCGTGTTGTTGTAATTACGGTTAGCAAGGTGTTTATCTGTTGTGTTATTCGTGGTGTGCCTTTTGATGGCATGTTGGTTTGTTTGTCGGATGCGAGAGTCGTGTCCGGAGTTGTTCGTCTCAGTAGATTTTCGAGGACGAAAATGTCTAAGTGGGGGAGAATTGTAACGCCCCAGTTTTGGTCAGTTTTATTTAATCGAGTTTAGTTGATTATTTTATTATTATATTATTTTATTATTGACTTTTATTTGACAAAATGTTATTTTTCAATGTTGTAATCTTTTGTCGCGTTTTGAGAGCGTTGGCGAGATATTTGAGATGAGGGGTATTTTGGTCATTTGGGTAGATATTTTGTTTAAATAGAATAGAAAGATAGAAAAAGAGAAAAGAAAAGAAAAGGAAAAGAAGAAAGAAGAGAAAGAGAAGGAAAGAAGAGGAAGAGGGGAGAAAAGAGAAAAAGAGGAAAATCGAGTATTCGTCCGTTTCAATCGCGATTAATCGGGTAAGGGTGAGAAGTTTCAATTATATCTTGCTTGTGTATGTATATGTGTATGTTTTCTTGATTGTTTTGGATATTTTCTTATAGTTTTCCGTTTAGGTCGAATTGTAGGAAATCGATAGAAATCGATGTTTTCACGGATGAATTTCGAAATAAATTGCGTAGTTTAGTCGAGTGAAGTGAGGCCGACGTTATAGAAACTCGTTTCGTTAAAATCGGTTGATATTTGAAAATTTGGCGTTTTTAGGTTCCGGAATAGTGTTTTTCAAAAGTCGCGGAATCGCGTAATTTTTTATTCTAATACGTCCGTATACATTTATGGAGGATTATCATGTATTTTGTTTGAAGAAAATAATTGAATCGGTCGGGTTTCGGGCGAAAACGCCCCAAGAATCACTGCTGAACCAGAACTGGTGTATTTTCACGCAGTCGTACGGACACGACTGCTAGTGTGAAAATTCTGGTTTCGTGCGATTTTCGGAAATTCATATCTCTCGAACCGTAAGTCGGTTTTGATCCCCGTTCGAAGCGTTGGGAAGCTAACGAGATGTTTTTTCTAGGAAAAATAGTTTTGAGGTCTGAATCCTTCCCAATCGGTACAGTTTTTACGAACCGTTTCGTAGTGTCGGGCGTCCGGTTTATGTTTTGCGTTATTTGGAAATATTCGTAACTTATTCGTCGTTTATCGGATTTAAGAGTTCTTTATATCGAATCGAAGGTCTTTAGGAGTACTTTTTAGTGATGATGAAAAATATTATTTTTGGCCGACTTTTCCGAGAAAACGAATTATGGACTTTGGTGTTATTTTTCAATATTGTGGGTTATGCTTTGGTAAGTGATTGTATGACTTGTGTGATGATTCTTTGATGATAATTGGTTGTTGTGGAATACTTTGTTGATGGTTTGTGGCTTTATGACAATAATTGTGTTGATGTGAATATATATGATAAGTATTGGTGATGATGGTTTGTGGTGTTATGGAGGAATAAATGTGTGTTTTGGGTTTTGATTTCAATGTGCGATAATGATGTGTTGTGAGTAGCATTTGATATGTGAATTCCTTGTGGAAGTGATTGTGATTGCATAATTGTTGTGGTTTGTGGTTTGTAATGAAAATGCATGTGGTGACATGTTGTGAAATGAATATGCACGTGATATTGTTGTGATGATGATTTGTGGCCTTACGGCAAGAAAATGCGATACGTGGTAATTGTTGATTTATGCATGATTATGGATGTGTATGTGGGTGCAATGTGAATGTCATGGGTAATTTGTATGCCAAGCATCATGATATGCATTGTTGTGACGTCCTGAGTGACGGAATGATTCCAGAGGGAATTTTCTATAACACCGTGTGCCTCGAAGATATGAGGCGTTGCCTGAGGACTGAAAGCGGTGGTTATAGACGATTGTGCGCCATGAAATACTGGTAGAAAGCAATCGGATTGTGCGCCCTGAAATAGTGGTAGAAAGCAATCCATAAACGTCGTTCGCCCTGAAATAGTGGTTTATAGCGACGGGGAACATCGTAGGCCCGACGGGGAGTTACTCTATGTAACGAGCGATGATTCCAAGAGTTCCTGGGGGACTAATGTATCACCAATTGAGTCGGTACCGCATTTGCATCTATATAGAGTCGTTGGTCGATCTCTATGGTATGCATTGATCATCTTTTGTATATTTGCATTGATGAATGATTATGGAAAAGTATGGTTTGTGGAAGTATGGAATTAATGGAATATGCATGATTATATGCTTGGTTTCGTATAGATATATACATTGTGATGTATATGAGTGAGTTGGGATGAATTGTGGTGTGAATTGTGAAGGGATGTGTTATGTGTGGAAAATCATGATTCGATTTATTATGTGTGATATATTATGTATTGGTGCCATGCTATATGTGTTAGTATGTGATGTATGCGGTGAGAAATATTACATATGTGAATTATCTGTGTTGTGGCATATTATTATGCAATCTTGTTATAGTTGTTATTTCTCACCCTTCTGCTGGAATATGCTTTTTATGGCATAGTGCAGATTGTCAGCTTTAGAGGCGTGGAGGATTTTGTGAAGATTAGTCCTCCGTTCCGTTGTCGGTCTTGGTGTCTGCTCTGATACGTAGCACGGGAGTCGGGGAACGTTTATTATATGTATATTTTTGTTGAATATATTAAATATTATTTTGTATTTATATTTTGATGTTCTAAAACCATTTATTTGTAAAACAAGTCGGTTATGGATCCTTCCGCTTTATTCCATAATTGACCATCCTTTTGTAAGGAAAAGTTTCTCTTTGTGTTATGTATCAAAAATGTTGAGCAGGGATTGTATTTTATTTCTTTAAATGTGGCATCCCTGTTTCTGTCGGAAAAATAAATTTTTAGTTACTCTGATATTTATTATATGTTATTTATTCGCGATGGGAATTGGGTTGTTATACCTTGCATGAAAGTGGAAAGAATAAACTTGCTGAACAAGTTTCTGATACATTCAGCCGTGCCATTGCAAGCTCATTTTCAGCTCCACCATAACCCACCATGAACTATCACCACCATATCCTCGCTCTCCCTAACTAACTTGACTCAGTTAGTTAGGGATGACTCACTTAAACCACTTCAACTCAGTTAATTCACCCAGTTAACCATGGTTAAACTCACACTATAAATAGAAAACTCACACTCTAACTTCAGTTTTCAACCACATTCTCTCAAAAACACTTCAGAATTCTCCTCTCACTCTCTCTGATTTTTCTCATCTTCCTCTCCACGATTTCATCTTCATTGTGATTTCATTCCTCATGGCTTAGTGTGATTGAATCAAGAACAGCAAGAATAACTCCATTTATGCAAGCTTAGCCTCACTGCAATCTTGGTATGCTTTCATCAATACGTGAGTCAGAGGCATTTATTTTGCTAAAGGTGGAAATCTAGAAGCTGAAAGTATCAAGCTCTTCCCTGGTCTTCTCAACATCTCAAGGTTCTCCACATTTTCAGGTTTCATCATGCACTTTTCTTCATTCGATTCTCTTTAGTTTTGATTTATTTTTGCTGTTTTAAGCTTGATAGAAGCTTTACTCCAACCGGCTAGTTGATAGGCCTTCTAAAGGCTTAGTTGCAAAACCTAGGGCATAAATTGATCTCCTCTGTTCTTGCTATGTGTGTGTTTTTTGTGGATTTCATGAGCATATCCATGATGTACGTGAGCTCAGCATCATTTTGATATACGTTTTGTGCATTTTGGTGAGGTTCGAAAGTTGCAGGTGGTGGCTGTTGGCCGGAGAAGGTGACCGGAGGTCCCCTCCGGCCGGTGACTGTTATGACTAGGGTTTATGCACGTTTTAATCTTGTCCATTCATTTTCCATGATCGTGTGGTCCAAAAGTTGACAGCACATTAAAATTCACGTGCAAATCATGTGCACTATTTCTGAATTTACTTAAACATTGTGTGGCATGGTACATGGTAGCGAGTGTGTGTCCTCATCCGCATGTGTTGGATCTGCGTACTTTGACTTTGGCTTGACCTTGACTTGATCTAATGGCTATTGATGAGTCAATTTTGTTGACTGGAGTGCATGGTTACTATGGTGTTTTGCGCGTAATTGGACCTATGACAGATTGTTATTTACACCCCACGCTTCTAAGGCCCAAGCGAATTGAACTATGGATTTGCTATGTTTGCACCCCATTCACATTGCATGTCATATTTTATTTTTCATTTTTGCTACACGTTTCATAATTAATTTTTAAAAATACCAAATATCATCATAAAATTCCACAAAAATTCATGAGTATCACTAAAACATTTAGGAAATTTTCCATGATTTTATTTCTTGATTTTATGACCTTTTTACCCCTGGTCCATAATTTTCTTTGAATTTCCATTTAGATGCATTCTAAGCATGATACATGAATTTGTTTAATTTTGTTCTTGCTCATTACAAACTGTTTGGACATGATTCTTTTTGCATTGATTCACTAATACATTGAAGCATGTTAGATGATTTTGTTTGATTTTTTAGGTCACTTTATTACATGTTTTGATGCCTATATTTGCACCACTTTGCATGATGTTTCAATTTGACCTAATTGCTTTGTTTGAAGTCATTTTGCTCTGAATTTTTACATGCTATCTTGATGTATGATGCATTTCTGACCTAGGCATTCCAATAATATGCTGGCATAATTTTCATGAATCCATTTGGTCTTTGTTTGATGCATTACACTGGAAGTATAATCCATGGCATGTCATTACAACTTTAGTGCATGTTTACATGAATTCTTTTGTGCACATTTGTATGAGCATTTGCATATGTTATGAGCCATTCATATGATATTATAGGTCTTTGATACATATTATAGGTCATCTTTACATGTTCATTTCAATTTGAACTTTGTGCATCATTAACATGTATTGTTTGCACTTTCTTTTTGAACTTTCATTTCAATTCTTCTTATATTACTTCTTGAATGTCTTGAAGTTGATTCATAAATACTTTTGAGATGCTTATAAACCATTTTCCATTTAGTTTCAATTCTGGTTGTTGATTTACATGTTCCATTTATGCATGTCCTCTTCATTTCTTTCCATCTTTCATCTACCCCTTCTTCTTGTAACATGTTTAAATGCTAATGGGTGATGATTATTGCTTATTCACTTGCAATTGTATGATGATATTCACTTGTTGTCCATATGATGCCCATTCTGGTTGTGGCTCTAGGATTTGTTTTCTCATTTAATTCTTTTGAGTTTTATGATGCATTACATGTTCTTTTACTTCTTATACTTCTTATACATGTTTACTAACCATGTAGGGGCTTTGGTAAGTTTCAATTGAGTGTGGATAAGGAATCCACATTCAACTTCTATCCTTTCTCTTTTACAATTCCATTTTATGTTTTGTTAAGCACTTATGTGTTTTCTTTTAATAACTCATTACTTTCCCTTTTTGAATTACAATTCATCTTCTACTTTAGAAGTGAATTGTTTAATTCATTCTTTCTTTAGACTTTAGGTTGAAACCTCACGAACCATTAGGATCACTCCCTTTAATCTTCAATTAGGATTGAGTCTTAGTCCATATAGATTTTTACCTTTATCCTCCCTTGAGTCTCTTTTCTAATCTCAAAGAAAATTCAAAGTATCTAATAAGGGTAGGCACTTATTGCATTTAGGCCTTTCATATAAAGAAAAGATTATAAGGGGTCTTCTCTTATAATCTTAAAATGTGTAGCATATGGCCCATCTTAGGTCAATGTGTTACATATTTGATCTTATATGAGGGACTTAAATGCAATACTTGTTGAAGGTGCAAATAATAAAAAACACTTCTTCACTTCATAATCAACAAAACACTTAATAAACACAAGTATGCTAGTGTGTTTGAACCTTGACAATTGGAACTAAGTGTGGGGGTCTTCTTCATATTTAGTGTACTTTCTTACTCATTCCATCTTGGAATGTGAGAAGGTACACATTCCAAGGACTAAGATTTGGATACACTATCATATGCAAACAAATAACAAAACACTTCTTTCTAAAAGACAAAAACAAACAATAACGTCTTTCCTTCGGGAATTATTTTCTCACCTCATTCACTCTTAGCGTACGAACGCGCTTCTACTCGTTCTCTTGCAAGACGGTAACGCACTCGGACCAGCGAGCCTGCAACACCTGAGCTAGAACGTAAGCCGTTCTCTAAAAAACACAAACAATTCATCCCTAGTGAGGGGAACTACGTCGCTCTGATTCTCATGCTCCCGATGAGATACGTAGGCAGTGGGGTAGGGCCCATGCGAGCACTTCTTTTATTTTCCCTACATTTGTTTCCCGTTCCTTTTCTTTTCTTTCTCCTTTCTTTCTTTCAGTTCCTTTTCCGGTATCCTTTCTTCACACCCTTTGATCGAAACAGCAAGCGTGGATCCCATCGGGTACGATGGACGCGTGGGGGTGCTAATACCTTCCCCGTGCGTAACCGACTCCCGAACCCAGTTCTCTTGGTCGTAAGACCATGCTTTTCCTTTCTCTTAGGTTTACGCGGTGTTTCCTTTCCCTCTCTTGGGATAAATACACATTGCTGGCGACTCTGTTTCGGTGCCACTTTCGCGTTTGTACTTGGATGAAAATCCCGGGAGCGACAGCTGGCGACTCTGCTGGGGACGAACCCAGAATCTCTGGTTTCCTTAGCGAGTCAATCCTAGCGCTTGTCTGCTTTTCTTTCATTGGGTGTTTACTGTTGTGCTATATGTTGCTGTTTATTTATTTTACTGTATTTACCGCATTTTAGCATTGCATATCATATATTATGTTGTGTTGCACTGTTTTGTCTGTTTGGCGGGATGGGTGTTCTGAGAGATAAGCTCGCTACCAAGGCTTGAGTACATACATAGGTATTAGAGTGGATAGTCATGACGCTTGCGTGGTGGTGACCACGTATTATTGTTCATGAGACCCACAACCAGACGAGGTTCTATCAGGAGCTTTCTGCTACTGCATGTTATGCAGGCCAGTGGTTATTCTCTTGAGGAACTGTCGACTCTGGTGACCATTCCCGAGGACTCAGTTGCGGCACTCCTCCCAAGATGTGACAGTGGCAGACCACATTTCGTGGCAAACCCATTGCACATTTTCGATCCGAGGACCCAATGCTGGGAACTTGCTATAGGACATCCCTTTTTGAAAGAGAATCAGCGGAGGCACTCCTCGATTGGCGATAGTACTGTACCCTGAGGGATGAATGTACTATTGCTTCTCGACCTCAGTGCCAGAAGCTGAGGACCTTTTGTTTTGGAGAATCAGTTGAGGCCTTCTCGATTGATGATGATGCCAAACCACAAATGGTGAACGTATCATCATTTCTCGACCTGAGAGCCCGGGATACTGAACATCCTAGTACCCACATGTGAGAAGGGCGGGTTGTTTACAGGTTTGCAGGTAACCATGACCTCCTACATACCCGTTTTTTCTATCATCAGTGCACAAAAAGGAAGTTTCATCCTATTGTATTCAGATGGTTCTTATCTATGGTTCTATGTTAGTCTCAGAGCTACACTGACACCGTTCACAGTTCAGCACAGACACCTGATTCCCTGATCACATTGCCCTTTGCATTGCATTATCATATTTTAACATACATGTTTATTCATTTCCAGGTGCATATATTACCCTTGATTCCAGTCATCAGGTCCCTGCAAAGATGAACACTAAAGAAAGGAAGAATATCATCAGCTATAAGTTCCTTACGCCTACTTTAGGCCCTATTGTTATGCTGAAGGGAATGGCGAGCCCTGCAGTACGAGAAGCTTTTGAAGAGAAATATGGGTGGATTTTATCTATGGTCCGTAATGTCAGTGATTATGAAGCCAGAGGTCTCCATACGTTGATGCAGTTCTATGATCCACCTCTGAGATGTTTTGTATTTCCAGACTATGTGTTGGTTCCTACCTTGGAGGAGTATTCCAACATGTTGGGGATTGCTATCAAGGAGGAGCCCCCTTTCTTTGGATCGGTGGGGGATCTTGACTTTGGGAAGTTGGCTGGTGCTCTTTATTTGAGCAAATCAGAGTTAAGTGACAATGTCTCCAACAAAGGAAAGATTCGTGGTTACAAGCTGGAATATCTGATTAAGAAGGCCCAGGAAGCAGCTAAAGGCGAGAATTGGCTTGTTTTTAATGCTTTGCTAGCCCTTTGTATATACGGCATAGTGTTGTTTCCCAACGAGCCGGATTTTATTGATACAGACGCTATACGAATATTCATGATGAAGAACCCGGTGCCAACGCTACTGGGAGATCTTCACTACTCATTGTACAACCGAAACGAAAAGAAAAGAGGAGGGATAATTCGCTGTTGTGCACCTTTGTTCTATAAGTGGTTCGCAGGCCGTTTACCACAATCAGGGGCTTTTGTGGATTCCAAAGATTCTCTAGAGTGGAAACAGCATTTAATGGGATTGGTGGCCAAGGACATCGTATGGGTAGATCATGGGCTGATTGGCAAGAATATTATCCACAGCTGTGGTAAGTTCCCTAACGTTCCACTGATAGGAAGACTGGGTGGGATTAACTACAATCCTTCTTTGGCCATTCGACAATTTGGGTATGCCCTGACAGGTCCGCCTATTAAGAGAGATGTGGAGGAGTCCCTCTATTTTCATACATCAGATGGATGGGAAGCAGCACAGAAAGCTTCTGAAAGCTGGGGTAGCGTACTGAAAAAGGGGAAAGTTACTCTAGGAAAGCCTAACAACCGGGTTTATCCAGCATATGAAGAGTGGGTAAAGAAAAGAGTTGAAGATTTTCTCTTGCCTTTTGGTAAGGCACCCCTTTTGTATCCGGAGAATGAGAAAGCAAGAAGCACTGCTACGGTGGAAGAAGTTGACAAGTTGCAAGCCTTGGTGAAAAAGCTCCAAGGAGAGAATTCCGAGTTGAGTAGCCGTCTTCAGAATGCTCTACATGCCAACAAAGAGCTGGAGCGGAAAGCCCAAGATGCTGAACAAATCCTAACTGCAAAAGAAAAAGACTTTGCTGGAAGAGCCCAACATTTCCGAAAGATTAGTAAAGGTGCTGATGATGCTACTCAAGCCCACAAGCAAACCAAACAGGCGTTAGCACAGACCAAAGAAAAGTTAACAAAGTTTCAGCACGCTTGGGACGAAGTTAGGATAGAGAATGCTGAATTACAGGAACAGTTGCAGATTAAGGACGAAGAGCTTGAAAAGGCGCATGAGCAGAGGAGAAAGTATCGGGAAAGCCTCGGTAAGAGTCAAGAACAGCTAGAAGAAGCTAGAGGTGAGCTGAGGAACACCAAGAAAGAGCTTGAAGAAGTCATGATAGAAAGGGAGATACTCAAGACGCAAGCTGGCATAAAGAGACACAAAGGAGTGTGTGATGACGAGGCTCTGATGCTGCATATGGGTTCTTTAAATGAAGCTCTTGAGAAAAAGGATGTCTTGATCAAAGAGATGATTGAAAAGCCGAATCACCAGCGTACCCGTATACTTTTTTAGGAGATCAAATACTCAAGTGATAAGCTGAAGGATGTGGAATTGTCAGACTGATGTTCTTTTCCTTATATTTTGTTGTTAATGGTTACCATCAGGCTTGTTGATGGATCCATTTTTCCTTGTATTGCATTTGCGGATGAGCCTTTCTTAAATGTACTTGAATACTTTGTTGAATGAGTATGAGCAGTTTTATTCAGAATTATTCCTTATCAGATAGCTGCACACAAGCACATGACCACGATACGTCTCTTTATATCACGATTTCTGGTCTTCAGATTTCTGTGGTTTGGATTGGAATCAGGGTATAAAGCACCTCGGAAATGACAAACATAGCATTGCATGGCATTGCATATCATTTTGCATTTTTGATACTTGCTTTTCAGGTACTCGTTGCGGGGTCTCTAACCTTTATTTTATTTCAGGAAGTATAGCTGAGAATCATATTCACCGATATTCGACGCGAAGAAATCAAGTAAGAATCATGGATCAAATGCAGAAGGATTTGGCTGGGGTGAGGGCCCAATTGGGGCATTTTATGGGGGACATTCAAGCGCTGTCCCGAGGTCAGGAACTACTGAGGGAGGAAGTCAACCAGATGAAGATTCAAATGGGCCTGGTCATGGAAATCTTGAATAAGGTGTTAAAAAAGGAAAATGATCATGTGCCCGCTTCCACAACAGAGGTCTCTACTCCTCCCATCTCTTTGGGATATGCTTTAGATCATGGATTGCTTCGTGAATCTCCTCTGAAAGCTAAAGGTTCAGAGCTCTCGCATCAGCAGTCACTTCCTGATTTCCAAGAGGATCCTAAGTCAGAGGGGCCTAAGAGGAAGTTCAATCCCATTCCGATTTCGTATGCGCAATTGCTTTCTTACTTGCTCGAGCTCAAGCTGGTTGAGTGTGTTAGTTTGGGACCATTGCCCACGAAGATTCCTCTGGGACCTAATGCTAAGGCTAGATGTGAGTTCCATTCTGGGGCACCTGGTCACAATGTTGAGAATTGTACCAGGTTCAAGCATAAAGTCCAGGAGCTAATTGATTCAGGGGCAATCAAGTTTGCATCAGTTGGTGCTGGTAAACCAAGTGATGTCACTCCCATTGTTGCAAGGGAACTGAGGACTCTCTCCTTTTCCAAAGGGTCTACCTCGCGTCAGGGATCTCTTCCACAACCCTGTGTTGCAGAAGACCTATGTCAGCAACCCTTATTTGTGCCTCAGCCGAATGCAGAAAGGAAAGTGCAGGGCCAGGTTGGGCGCCCGAACCAGCAGCAGCAAGATTATCAGCAGCGGAGGCTACTCAGACCAAGGAAGCCCAAGAGGACATTTGATCCTATTCCTATTCCGTACAGTCAGTTGTTGGCTCGTTTGCTCAAAAGTTCGCAAATCCAGCTGAGAAGGGACATGCCCGTGCCATACCCCATTCCTCCGGACTATGACATGAGTGTTAGCTGTGAGTTCCATTCAGGAACATTTGGGCACACACTTGATAACTGTAATGTGTTCCAGCACAAGGTGCAGGATTTGATTGACTCAAAGGTTATCACCCCAGACGGTACCCCACAAGGTGAAGCTTCTGTACCATGGTGAGTGCTCAAAGTTACAAGAACATCACCAGAAGTGGTCAGTCTAGACGGAGCCAAGCCTCCTCAACAACGACAATCTTTATTTTCCTTGCTGCATTTTCATATGTAGTCTTTATTTGTTCGTTCAGACATTGTTCGCATGTTAAAATTTGTTTGTATTTGGTATGAGGATTTTAATGCAATGAATATGTTTTCTTAAAGAATTTCATTTGTGTTTACTCATTTAATGCTAATGTGTACTGCAATACCATTTTTCTTGCTCAAACTCTATGAGGGAGAATGATGGTCTGAAAACGCAAAAATCTCTAACGGTGTGCTTTGGAATAAGAACCCTGTTGAGGATGTACAGGCATTGTTTCAACTCCTCAAACACTGGAGATATAAGGGAGATAGACCCTCGTTAACCCCTTTGAGCCTTGAAGTAGGAGTTTCTTTTCGTACGAAAAAACCCTCACATTTAACCCAGGGGCAGGGTAGGCGTCAGTTAATTTGACCAAGCATTCAAATTTCAAAAGGAGTGTGCATCTGAGGATCCATTACCTTCTATTCCACCGTCAAGAGGGCAAGAGATGTGAAACCACAATGGTTATCCATCAACAATCAAATAGTGAGGCAGTCACGACCTTTCCAATCAAGTCAAGACAAGCCAGTGTCACACGATTTGTTCAAGAAAAAAGGAAAAAGAATAAAAAAAATGAAAAAATGAAAAAAAAACCCGCTAAGTTGAAACTTGAAAACAAGCAACTTAGGCAAAAGTTAGGGCATCCCGCTGGACTCTGAAATTAAAGATTCAAAAGAATCAGTCCAGGCAAAAATTAGGGATCAAAAAGCAAAAGAATGTGAAAGCGGAAAACAAAAGGATTACAAAAGAAAATCCTCGAGCAAGAACAAAGTCGTGTGACTATGGACAAAAGACAAAGGGGTGACTGTCAATCCAAAGCCTCATTAGGTGTCAAACCATCAGTATCATGGTTTCCTTAAAGATCACAAAATCTTTTTGAGAGGCGAACGCTTGTGCAAATTAGCTGAACGTAGGACTGGAGAACATCACGAAGAGTGGGTGGGCACCAATAAACTTTGAGCCATAAATCCTTTTTTCTCAAAACCGTGAACCAGGCCCCGTTACAACCCTCAAAAGTCCTAATTGAAACAGGGTTATTTCAAAGGCATACTACCAAGAGATAGCGTTCCTGACTCCTATCAGTTGTGCTAAAAGATCTTTGTTGGTGTTGCATGTGCATTGCATTATTTCTTTCAAAAATTAATGTCGTATCCTAACCCGTGATTCGCTCACAAAAGGGTTTGCTACATCTTTTTAGTAAAACTTCGAGATTAACATGTTGTGTTGCATTAGAATTTTCATTCTCAGAATAAAACATTTTCTGCTTGCATACATTTGTTTGACATCAAAAGAAGTTTACATATGGAAATCCAGTCCAGAAGTTTAATCTTGCCGAGTTGAGAATCCTAAAACTCCCGAAGGGCAGTCACGTCCAGTGGTACCTCCTCAGGAAACTTTGTTGAGCAGGAGCTTTCCCAACAAGTTGTGTTAAGACGTAGTCGATCCGGGGCAGTCACGTCGAATCATCTCTTTAAGGTGTAGCCGGTCTGAGCCAATTACGTCGAGAAATCTTTTCAGAGTTCAGCCAAACTGGGGCAAAACCACTTCAAGGGTCATACTGAGGCAGGCCATCCCAAAAGCACGAGAAGTTAGTCCATCCAGACAACTAATCAGCCCATCCAGGTTTCAGAATACCGAGGCAGAATATCCCACGGTGGTATGAGATTCTTCATGGATCTTTTCAAGGTGAATTCCTCTGTAGTCCATACGGTCTGGGGAAGTTACGTCGAGATCCAACGAATCTCTACAAGAGTTTGAAGACACTGAAGCATTGAGCTTGCCAAGTCTTCTGTAAAATCCTCATGCGATGACTTCTTCTAAGTAATCCATGCGGTCTGGGGCAGTTACGGCGAGATCCAACGAATCTCTACGAGAGTTTGAAGACATTGAAGCGTTTTGGATGTCAAGTCTTCTGTAAAATCCTCTTGGGACAATTTCTTCCGGTGGACCATGTTGGTTTGGGACAAGTGAAGAAAAACAGTTGGTCACGCATATGCAGTCAATCAGCCAAAAGGAGTGAAACTAAGGGGCATTCCAACCCAAGGCATTTTTGGTCCCCGTCTTCAGTAGGCTTCATTAATAATGTTCTCCAGTAAGAGATTGCATGCAAGCCTTTCTCCCCAACAAGTGGTGGTTCAGAGTTAGATTTTCTCAGTTGCAGAAGTCATATCTCGCACGCGGTGTACGTGCATATCCTTTGCTTGCAGGTAGCAGCCTCATACTAGGCTCAAAGGCAAAATTGAAGCCTTTGCGAGATCACGGGATCATGTCTTCTAGACGAGTAATCACTTACTTCCATGCAGAAGACTGGGGCAATCATGTTCGAGAAAGGTGGTCACCCCTTTGTCACAATGTTCACTGATTAAGTCCATCATTCGGTCGACGGTCGGTCACGACGATTCGATATCAACGAATTGAGCTCAACTGGGTATCGTGGTATCTTATTAAGTCGATTCTCTTATTTAGTCCTTCCAACAGCTACAAGCTTTTCTGTGTCGATAACGGTCACAGGTTCCCCAAAAGAGTGGTCTCGTCGACACCGAAACTGATGGTCATTATCCCCAGCGAAGTCGCAGGAGTTTGAAGAGGCTAAATCTTCTGTAAAATCCTCTTATGACATCTTCTTCGGGGACAAATTGTTGGTTTGTCCAAGCTCGGGGCATGTTTGTTTCCCCAGCATGAAGTGTTGATCATCCCTAGTAGAGTTTGAAGACAGTTGGTCTTCTGTAAAATCCTCTCAAAAGGCATTCCCCAGCACGAGACGTTTTAAAGCAGTTTCCTCCAGTAGAGTTGGTTATAAACTCGTCATCCCTAACGGAATTGTCTAAAGGGAAGCTCGCCTAACATGGTGCATTGTGGTACTTATCCTAAGCTCGACAGTCATATTCTTCAGCAGACTACTGTGGATTTGCTTTGGGTTTCCCCAACAGATCTCTAAGGACTCTTTCTAGCAAGTTGCAGTGGAATGTTCTAACCAGGATTTGCATATCCCTGGCAGAGTAGCCATGATCCCCAACAAGATTGTGTCTCTGGTAATGATCCCCCACAGAGGTCAGCATCGAATCTTGTCAGCAATACTCCCCAGCCGAGTTATAAGGTTGATAATCCCTATAAAGGATCTTGGGTTGAATAAATCCCCAAGCAGAGTTTTAATGGCTCATTTCCCCAGCAGGACGTCATTTAAAAATTCTCATCCCCAGCGGAGTTGCTGTGACCAGAATCCAGCCCCAAACAGATGGAATAATTCCTGGCAGAGTCATCATTCCCTCATATCTTAAAGTCCAATTTATTGTTGGCAAGCTTGACAATTCGAAGCAGACGGATTGTTCATCCATTCGCCAGCAGAGATATTATCCTTTTAGGAGTCTCCGAGATTAAATCATTGATTGTGGTTCCTCAGCAGAGTCGGCAGAGATGTCTGGCGCAGAGGCAGAGAGTAATTCAATTTTGAAATTCTAAAAGTCCAACAGTGGATTGGCAAAAGTCCGTCTTCGGGTGGCAAAAGTCCAACAGTGGATTGGCAAAAGTCCATCTTCGGGTGGCAAAGCAGCTAAAAGTCCAACAGTGGATTGGCAAAAGTCCGTCTTCGGGTGGCAAAAGTCCAACAGTGGATTGGCGAAAGGTCCATCTAAGGGTGGCATATTCTAAAAGTCCAACAGTGGATTGGCAAAAGTCCGTCTTCGGGTGGCAGAAGTCCAACAGTGGATTGGCAAAAGTCCATCTTCGGGTGGCACGAAGCTGCAAAGTCCACCAGTAGCGTGGCAGGCCAGTAGTCGTCTGGAATTGCATAAAAGACATTATTAAAGTCCACCAGTAGCGTGGCAAGCCAGTAGTCGTCTGGCGTCGTTCAAAAGACGTTATCAAAGTCCACCAGTAGCGTGGCAGGCCAGTAGTCGTCTGGAATTGCATAAAAGACATTATTAAAGTCCACCAGTAGTGTGGCAAGCCAGTAGTCGTCTGGCGTCGTTCAAAAGACGTTATCAAAGTCCACCAGTAGTGTGGCAGGCCAGTAGTCGTCTGGAGTTGCATAAAAGACATTATTAAAGTCCACCAGCAGCGTGGCAAGCCAGTAGTCGTCTGGCGTCGTTCAAAAGACAGATCTCTCCGACGTTTCATCGAAGATTCAATCCAGCAGTCTTGTTGGGTTTATATCCCTTTTCTTCTTCATCACCCAGAGCAAATTTTTGGTTATATTTGGTATTCAATCACTATATACCTTGAAAGTCCGAAAGCAATTGCTTTCAGGCATTCAGGTCTACAGCGCTTGAATAGGGGCAACTGTAATACCCCAAAATTTGCTCTCCCCTTTTGGCATCATAGCATGGCGTTATCATTTATCATATCATATCCATCTCATTAACATTACATTGCATTTAACATAGAAAAATGAAGCATAGCATCCTTCTTACCATCAGGGCATGTGATCAGGTGGAAGGTGGACAATCAAGGAATCATTCAAAGCACAAAAGGTCAATCAAGTGCCCTCAAGGCAAGCCAAGAGGTCTTTCATGTCTCATACCATCTCAATTGATCATCCACAACCTCAAGGATAAGAGATACAATGGGAGATTGAAGCATTACATCTTTCACTATGCAAGAGGTTCAAAAACTGAAGGAAAACCCTCAAAAGAGATAGCTCATTGATTCAAAATCATCCTCAAGTGGCATTTCTCATCATCCTTTAAGAGGATACACAACATACTCTGAGGAATTTGAAATTGAAGACTGCACATTTTTCTCCTAGGAGGTGGGCACCAAAACTAGGGTTTCCCATTAAATCAGGGAATCTTTGATTTTTTGAACAAAACTTGATGTCATGGTATTCCATATGTCCTTAAGTGTATGTATGTGGAAAATTGCATCTCAATTGGTTTTAGAAGTGGTTCAATTGGAAGAAAGATCAAGAATCAGAGAAATTGGGGCAAAGTCAAATAATCAGAGGAAAAAGTCAACTCTTGACTTTTTGAGGCCAAATTCATAAAATTCATGTTACATGTGTCCAATGTGCAAAATTTGGTCAAGAAACTCCAAAGGAATCATGAAAAAATCAAGATGTGGAAAGTTGCCATTTTTGGGTGAAGTAGGGTTACTAAAAATAGTAAGTTTTGGCCATTTTGCATCAGAGTTTGAGCCAAGGCCATTTAAAATTGGGGCATCAAATGAAAATTCCACTCAGCCACAACAAAAGGTCTTGCTTTAAGCTTCAAATCCATGTGTGGAACATCTCCATTGGATAAAAATTGAGTGAGATATGATTGATCAAAGTTTGAGCAAAGTAGGTTCAAAACTAGGTCATGACCAAGATTTTCAGGGCACGCGCGCAGTCATTTTAACAAACAGTTGGTGGGCCAAATGTCCACTCATTTTTCTCATGGTTAAAGGCCTCAGATGAAAAACTTTTCAACATCAAAGTTGTTCCTCTATGTGAGATCTTCAAAGTTGGTGTTTATCAATTTTTCATCTGATCAATGGATTAAGGAGTTATGATGGCTCAAAGTATGGTCAATGTAACTAAAATTTGACCAGGTTACAACCAGGTCATGCCACACATGCGCGTGTTCTGCAGCATTTTTAAGCCAGTCTTGAGTTCCCATGTTTGAAGCACATTTCCAAGTTGTTGCAAGTCTCATTTTCATTTACTTTCAACATCAAAGCTGTTGTATCATGTACACACTTTGTAATGATACCAAGATCATTCATGTCCATGGCTTGAGGAGAGAGATATCCATGCGTAAACATCACCATTTCCAACTGATGAATCACATCAGAATTTGCAGTTTGGTTTAGACATCCATCAAACAACCCTTGCACTTTATTTCCACATTAAGCCAAGCACATATCACCTCCACCTTGCACATTAGCACGTGCCTTGCATGAAAGTGGAAAGAATAAACTTGCTGAACAAGTTTCTGATACATTCAGCCGTGCCATTGCAAGCTCATTTTCAGCTCCACCATAACCCACCATGAACTATCACCACCATATCCTCGCTCTCCCTAACTAACTTGACTTAGTTAGTTAGGGATGACTCACTTAAACCACTTCAACTCAGTTAATTCACCCAGTTAACCATGGTTAAACTCACACTATAAATAGAAAACTCACACTCTAACTTCAGTTTTCAACCACATTCTCTCAAAAACACTTCAGAATTCTCCTCTCACTCTCTCTGATTTTTCTCATCTTCCTCTCCACGATTTCATCTTCATTGTGATTTCATTCCTCATGGCTTAGTGTGATTGAATCAAGAACAGCAAGAATAACTCCATTTATGCAAGCTTAGCCTCACTGCAATCTTGGTATGCTTTCATCAATACGTGAGTCAGAGGCATTTATTTTGCTAAAGGTGGAAATCTAGAAGCTGAAAGTATCAAGCTCTTCCCTGGTCTTCTCAACATCTCAAGGTTCTCCACATTTTCAGGTTTCATCATGCACTTTTCTTCATTCGATTCTCTTTAGTTTTGATTTATTTTTGCTGTTTTAAGCTTGATAGAAGCTTTACTCCAACCGGCTAGTTGATAGGCCTTCTAAAGGCTTAGTTGCAAAACCTAGGGCATAAATTGATCTCCTCTGTTCTTGCTATGTGTGTGTTTTTTGTGGATTTCATGAGCATATCCATGATGTACGTGAGCTCAGCATCATTTTGATATACGTTTTGTGCATTTTGGTGAGGTTCGAAAGTTGCAGGTGGTGGCTGTTGGCCGGAGAAGGTGACCGGAGGTCCCCTCCGGCCGGTGACTGTTATGACTAGGGTTTATGCACGTTTTAATCTTGTCCATTCATTTTCCATGATCGTGTGGTCCAAAAGTTGACAGCACATTAAAATTCACGTGCAAATCATGTGCACTATTTCTGAATTTACTTAAACATTGTGTGGCATGGTACATGGTAGCGAGTGTGTGTCCTCATCCGCATGTGTTGGATCTGCGTACTTTGACTTTGGCTTGACCTTGACTTGATCTAATGGCTATTGATGAGTCAATTTTGTTGACTGGAGTGCATGGTTACTATGGTGTTTTGCGCGTAATTGGACCTATGACAGATTGTTATTTACACCCCACGCTTCTAAGGCCCAAGCGAATTGAACTATGGATTTGCTATGTTTGCACCCCATTCACATTGCATGTCATATTTTATTTTTCATTTTTGCTACACGTTTCATAATTAATTTTTAAAAATACCAAATATCATCATAAAATTCCACAAAAATTCATGAGTATCACTAAAACATTTAGGAAATTTTCCATGATTTTATTTCTTGATTTTATGACCTTTTTACCCCTGGTCCATAATTTTCTTTGAATTTCCATTTAGATGCATTCTAAGCATGATACATGAATTTGTTTAATTTTGTTCTTGCTCATTACAAACTGTTTGGACATGATTCTTTTTGCATTGATTCACTAATACATTGAAGCATGTTAGATGATTTTGTTTGATTTTTTAGGTCACTTTATTACATGTTTTGATGCCTATATTTGCACCACTTTGCATGATGTTTCAATTTGACCTAATTGCTTTGTTTGAAGTCATTTTGCTCTGAATTTTTACATGCTATCTTGATGTATGATGCATTTCTGACCTAGGCATTCCAATAATATGCTGGCATAATTTTCATGAATCCATTTGGTCTTTGTTTGATGCATTACACTGGAAGTATAATCCATGGCATGTCATTACAACTTTAGTGCATGTTTACATGAATTCTTTTGTGCACATTTGTATGAGCATTTGCATATGTTATGAGCCATTCATATGATATTATAGGTCTTTGATACATATTATAGGTCATCTTTACATGTTCATTTCAATTTGAACTTTGTGCATCATTAACATGTATTGTTTGCACTTTCTTTTTGAACTTTCATTTCAATTCTTCTTATATTACTTCTTGAATGTCTTGAAGTTGATTCATAAATACTTTTGAGATGCTTATAAACCATTTTCCATTTAGTTTCAATTCTGGTTGTTGATTTACATGTTCCATTTATGCATGTCCTCTTCATTTCTTTCCATCTTTCATCTACCCCTTCTTCTTGTAACATGTTTAAATGCTAATGGGTGATGATTATTGCTTATTCACTTGCAATTGTATGATGATATTCACTTGTTGTCCATATGATGCCCATTCTGGTTGTGGCTCTAGGATTTGTTTTCTCATTTAATTCTTTTGAGTTTTATGATGCATTACATGTTCTTTTACTTCTTATACTTCTTATACATGTTTACTAACCATGTAGGGGCTTTGGTAAGTTTCAATTGAGTGTGGATAAGGAATCCACATTCAACTTCTATCCTTTCTCTTTTACAATTCCATTTTATGTTTTGTTAAGCACTTATGTGTTTTCTTTTAATAACTCATTACTTTCCCTTTTTGAATTACAATTCATCTTCTACTTTAGAAGTGAATTGTTTAATTCATTCTTTCTTTAGACTTTAGGTTGAAACCTCACGAACCATTAGGATCACTCCCTTTAATCTTCAATTAGGATTGAGTCTTAGTCCATATAGATTTTTACCTTTATCCTCCCTTGAGTCTCTTTTCTAATCTCAAAGAAAATTCAAAGTATCTAATAAGGGTAGGCACTTATTGCATTTAGGCCTTTCATATAAAGAAAAGATTATAAGGGGTCTTCTCTTATAATCTTAAAATGTGTAGCATATGGCCCATCTTAGGTCAATGTGTTACATATTTGATCTTATATGAGGGACTTAAATGCAATACTTGTTGAAGGTGCAAATAATAAAAAACACTTCTTCACTTCATAATCAACAAAACACTTAATAAACACAAGTATGCTAGTGTGTTTGAACCTTGACAATTGGAACTAAGTGTGGGGGTCTTCTTCATATTTAGTGTACTTTCTTACTCATTCCATCTTGGAATGTGAGAAGGTACACATTCCAAGGACTAAGATTTGGATACACTATCATATGCAAACAAATAACAAAACACTTCTTTCTAAAAGACAAAAACAAACAATAACGTCTTTCCTTCGGGAATTCTTTTCTCACCTCATTCACTCTTAGCGTACGAACGCGCTTCTACTCGTTCTCTTGCAAGACGGTAACGCACTCGGACCAGCGAGCCTGCAACACCTGAGCTAGAACGTAAGCCGTTCTCTAAAAAACACAAACAATTCATCCCTAGTGAGGGGAACTACGTCGCTCTGATTCTCATGCTCCCGATGAGATACGTAGGCAGTGGGGTAGGGCCCATGCGAGCACTTCTTTTATTTTCCCTACATTTGTTTCCCGTTCCTTTTCTTTTCTTTCTCCTTTCTTTCTTTCAGTTCCTTTTCCGGTATCCTTTCTTCACACCCTTTGATCGAAACAGCAAGCGTGGATCCCATCGGGTACGATGGACGCGTGGGGGTGCTAATACCTTCCCCGTGCGTAACCGACTCCCGAACCCAGTTCTCTTGGTCGTAAGACCATGCTTTTCCTTTCTCTTAGGTTTACGCGGTGTTTCCTTTCCCTCTCTTGGGATAAATACACATTGCTGGCGACTCTGTTTCGGTGCCACTTTCGCGTTTGTACTTGGATGAAAATCCCGGGAGCGACACCAATGTAACTCCCCGTCGGGCCTACGATGTTCACCCATTGTTCACACCCCACATGGGCACACAATGTTTATGGATCGCTCACACCCCACACGGGCACACGACCCGATTGCTCACACCTCACCTAGGCACACAATCTGATTGCTCACACCTCACCTAGACACACAATCATTTGTAACCATCGCTCACACCTCACATAGGCACACGACGATACAATAGATTCTCATTAGAATCGCTCAACACAAGAATGTACTTCATTATGCCTCACATGCAAAATGACCCCAGACATTCTTGAAATGCATACATATTCACAATATAATCATGCATTCATCTCATACAATCACATACAATCTATATACATTCATATCAATGCACTATTGTACGATTCGCATTCAAACACACAGTCAAAACGGTTAAATAGCACTATTCCCGACTTTTCGACATAATAAAATCGGCCAACAGTTTCCACCCCATCATAATCACATGGTACAGTTCAATAGCTTCCCAACGATATAAAGAACACCTAAATCGGAATTACGGTTCGAGAATTATGAATTTTTAAAAGAAAAGAAAATTATATGAAAAAAAACAAAAGCGCCCGGCGACAGGAAAGTTTCGCCCGGCGACGCTTCATTTTCGCCTTCGCTTCGCCCGGCGAAGGAGGGGCGAAGGAAATCCCCATAAACGTTAACCAAACCAGTAGCTTGACACCCTCTCGCCTCTCAATTTTGCCCGGCGAAGGCACGAACCGCCCGGCGCTCTGGGCCTTTCGCCCGGCGCTTCACACCAGAAGCAGAATTTATGCTTCGTTTTCACTGTTCCAAAACCCCCAAAAATTCCATTTTCTCCCCCAAATCACTTCCATCAGCAAAACAGTTAATAGCAATGATTCATATACTTATAGAGATCATACAACACAAATTATATCGATTTCTATCCGCGAAAACATCGATTTCTACCATTTTCTACACCAATGGGTTTATACCAAAACTCATGAAAATCAACAAAATCAACAATACAATCATACATAATCGTACACATTACTAAGATAACAAGATTTCACACCCTTACCCGGATTCCAACTTGCTATGTGATTGATCTTGATGAATTTCTAAGTTTTCCTCTTTTCCTCTTCTTTTCTCTTCCTCCTCTTTCTTTCTCTTCTTCTTTTTCTCAAATTCTCTTTTCTTTCTATTTCTATTCTATTTCTTTCTTATCTCTCTCTTTTTTTTTTATTTTTTTTTTTTTCCTTCTTCTTATTTCTTTTTCCTTTCTATCTATTTTTCCCACTCAAATACAATTAGTTCATTTTCTCACAAAATTCCACACTTAATCATTTTTCCAACCATTATTACTAAATTTCTAACTTACTAATAATTGAGAAATGTCTAAAATACCTTTCATTCTAATTTCCCCGAAAACTCTCAAAACGGTAAAATAACATAACAGGTCAACATAACATATTAACCGACCAATTCCACAAATAAAATAATTTATCACTCAATTTAAATAAAAGACTCAACAAAATGGGAATAATTGGAATCGGGGCGTTACATGATACGTTCCCTATATATATATATATATATATATATATATATATCAGATTTTCAAACATTATTAGACATGATCTATTAAAGTACTCTTTTTACTGTTAGCAATTTCCATGCAACTCTCACAAAGGGTCATAAAGTAGAAACAATATTTTGAGTGACATATCTAATATATGCCTCAAAAAATTGTGGTTGCATGTTATTATAATGTGGGGATTATGCAAAAGATAAAAAATTATGCAGCTTAAATTCATACATGCTATATATAACAATTGTATGAAAAATAATTGATCGGAAGTGTTCTTGTTATTTAATTAGTTGTTACTATAATTCATACATCCTATATATTGCCATTTCCTTCTAATATTGCCAATGGAGAGTTGGATCAATGAAACTAAGTTGCCTAGCTCTTTTGGAGTTCTTCCTGTAAGATGGTTTGATGAGAGGTTAAGATAATGTAAATTTGTTGCTCTACCTAATTCTAGAGGAATGGTTCCTATTAAGTTATTATCGGATATTTTAGGCTTATGAGATTCTTACACTTTACCCAATTTTGTGATAGATGACAATTTGAAATATGAGGATGTGTTAGGGATATGGTGTTAACGGCTAGCTGCTAACTTGAAATGTTATTGATTTTGGATTAGCTCACTTGGCCTGGACGCTGTGACATTATACTGCTAGCTGCTAACTACAAATTTTAAATGTGTTAAAGGTTAGATGGTTGTTGGTGTTAAGGAATAAAAATGTCTGCTGTGAATTAGATGTAAGTTGTGATTTAACTAGTGCTAGGAGATGTTAGTTCAATTAGCCATAACAGTTGATTTACACGTGATTCATGCTTTGTCAATTCGTTAACAGTTAGTTAACGCTTGTGCCTATTGTGCTATTTGAATGTGAATTCGAATCAGCTAAGTGTGAATATTTCTTGAGACAGTTGGATTCAATTAGTAGGATTTGGTAGTATTGTTTGGTTTAAAAAAAAGTTTGCTTGCTGTTATGTTGTCAAAGTTGTTTGTTATGATATGATATTACTCCTCGCGGTTAGGGGTCAATTAGTATTAAACCAAATTCTTTTGAATGTTGTGGCTCATTGTGTGATTTATTAGATGCAGGTTGTTGTAACAAATTAGATATGCAACATGCTAAATTTTAGAAGAGTGTTAGCTAACTAGATGAACTTACCTAGAATCAAACAAGTTAACTAGAGACTAGAACCAGGTTGATTTTAGCAGGCCATTGGTAACTTATTAGGTCATTACTGTGTGAATTAAAATATGCAAATGACTATGGCTATTAATCGAGTTGTTAGGCTAGTTATCTATTTGGTTAAACAACAATTCTGCTAGTGTCAGTTGTGATTTGTTTGTGAAATGGACTTAGTTATGTTATATTTCCAGTTACTTGATTTTTTTGGAGCCTAACTCTAAGAAGGTTGAAACAGTTCTTCAAACTTCTTGGAACTAGTCATGTTAAATGATTTTCGGCAGCAGTGAACCAAATTAACTTGCCTCCAACACAAATGTTGTGAGGTAATTAACCTATGAAGTTATTATAATCTAGATTTAAAAGTTCAAAATTGGTAAGCCTATTCACTTCTGTTGGAATATTGCCACTTAGTGCATTTGATAAAAATGATAAGCTACTGAGTTGGTCCAGAAAGATTATTTAATTGAAGGAGAATATTATCTAAATTGATCAATATGAAACTTTTTCTACTTTTATGTCTATGCTCTTTTTGTATAGTGATTACACAAGGGGAAATTGATCAATATTATCCAAATTGATCAATATGCAACTTAGTTTCTTCCTCCATAAGTAGCAATTTGCCATTTCCTTCTAATATGAAACTTTTTCTACTTTTATGTCTATGCTCTTTTTATATAGTGATTACCAGTAGAAATTGTCTAGTATGTCAAATAACTGAACAAGAAGGAATTGTTTATTGTTCCATATATATTGACTAACTGGATGATAGATGCTCCCAAACTAAAAAACAAATCCAAGCTCCCAAAGTAGTGTGACATAGATATCATATTCAAGTATGTTCAATCTTTTCTTGTGTTTTGGTTTGACTTGAAGAGTGTGACTTGTATGTTATGTTTGGATCTTCATTCTTTACACTAATTTTTTATTTTGTTTTGTAGAGATAACATCTCTGACATCGGTTAATCTTGATGATGATGAAGACCTTGCAAGTTAAAAGAGTATGAGAACACGCTAGTTTGATTTTAGACAACGTCGCGTATGTGACACGCCTCATCTTAAAAGTGTATTGCTTCATAGCTTGTGAATTCTACCTTCTGATTTTGATGTAGCTTTCTTGGTTGTTTTTCTGCTACCAAACCAAAATATTCACAATTTGCAAGCGGGAGAATATGCTGCACGGATTGCTTCAAAAACCATAGTATTCCTAATCGAATATTCCTGCATAAAAAGCCGTTGTTTGTGTATAAAGCATGCTGATACGCATTTTGGTTTCATCTGGTATTCTTTGATGATTGTTGTTGTCTGATATTCTTTCTCCCACTTTTGAAAGTGATTCTTCATGTTCATATACGTTTCGTCAAACCTTGTATAGCCAGTGTTGTATTTTGTGTAAAGGAAATTGGCACTAAACTTGTTTTTGCAGGCATTATTGTGAATCAAGAGTTCTTTAGATTGTAACATAATTATCAGTTTTTCTTCTTTATGGATTTTTTATGTTATGATACGCCGAGTAAACTTACCTTAGTTTTGCAACTATTGTGACTAGCAAGTATCAATCTAACAATCTAAGACAAAAAATCGACCTGAGACTATAAAGCTCATGCCATGGCAATGCGCACAAAAGGAGACTGGTTTAACGAGTTGAATCTATGATCTGGTAGTATTTATTCAGAACATGACAGTATTACAAAAGCAAGAAAGTTGATTAATGAACAAAGTTTGTAGCTGCAACTAGCATTATAATTGTCCATTCAATGAGATATTCTACTTTGTACTCATCATCATAATAGACATTTATGAGTATAAAATGTATCATACAAATATATTTGGTCTATTTTCCCCAAGCCACTGTATAACTCATTTCTTCATTGTGCCTTATGAGCAAATGAGTCTTCAGAAGCACATTTCCTTCTCCACCTGTTCCTGCAATTCTCCATTCTTGTATGCCTCTATAGAAAAGAAAAAAAGTGAGATTACAATAATTATTTTCAAGAAATCAGGTGGTGATAATTATGCAGTCAATAGTAACAGCAACCTGTAATCATATGAAAGCTAGAGGACAAACTCGAAAGTAACAACTTTATGTTTTTGTTTTTTCCAACTTTTATGAATCAGAGAAATAAGTTATACATGTTAACATTATCATCAATTCATCAAGCCAAATTAAACAAATATCATAGAAACAAAACAAGTTACACATGTTAACATTATCATCAATTCATCATGAATTGATTAAGCCAATATTGCAGAAAACAAAGATAGAGTTAAAATCATAATCAACAATGTAACCTCAACCCAGAGAACTGGACATGACATTGAAAATGAATGAATGTAATCTAATGTATTGGTGTAGTGTCGACACCGATCACGCCAATTCATCATGAATTGATTAAGCCAAATTAAAAAAATATCAATTAAACAAAACAAGTATAACTGTTCAGTTCTTTAACAAATGGTTCGGTTTGGAAAAAATTGTCATCTAATAGTTTGGTACTGTTCGGAGTTCCGAACCATTATGCCAAACCAAAAATTTTGGTTCAGTTCGGTTATGGGAAAATGGAAATGGTTCGGTTCGGTTCGGATGATTTTGTATAATGATTTGGTTCGGTTCGGTTCAGTTTTCTTACCGAACCATACCATAAACAACCCTAGTGCTAATTATGTAAACTTGAATTAAAATTTAGTAATTATTAAAACTACTAGTGTAAAATTTTGGTTAATGCTAGAAGTTAATTGAAATTAGTTTAGTGAATTTGTGCTAATGGTGTTAGTATTATACATGTTATGCTAAGCTTATTATGTGTTATATTGAACTTAGTCATGGTGTGCTAATTCTATAATGTGTGCATAATGGTTCATGACTGCTAGAATTATGTTAGGGTGGTTTATGTTTGAATCATGAATGTTTGCAATGGCAAGGAATGTGACAATGGATTTGTATGTTGTGGTTTTGTAGGATTGATATGGGCTTGAAATGGAGCAAAGTCTTGGCAAGGCATGGATGATCAAGGTTGGCATATTCATATAGCTCATGAAGGCTTTTGGCCAATCATGGCATAATGGAGGAAATCTTGGAAAGGAATACCAAAATAGACTTAAGGGTTAGGGTAGTTAGTTTGACTTTGGTCAATTGTTGACCAAAAATTCAATGTTTGACCAAAGTCATCTATAGGTCAAAAATGTATATTTTGTATAGAATTTGGTTTTGAATTTTTTGTAATGAAAATTTGAGAGTTTGTAAATGAAAACTGATTCTTGAATGGTAGTATGTGATTTGTTTCATAAGAAAACTTTCTCTCTAAATTGGTATTTGAATTTGAATTGAACTTGAATGCTTTGAATAATAATGAACCCTTGAATGAATTAAATTCATAGATAAAGAAGCAATCCAATAATATCATGTAAAAGGCCCTATAATGATATTTGGTCAACAAAAAGTCAACCTTCCATGGTTGACTTTGTTAATCAAAGCCAAACTTGCCCATCACTTCCAAATTCTTCAATCTCTGATGTAATCCACATAAAAAAATGCCTAGACCAAAATTAGGGTTTCTTACTATACTTGATCCAAAAAGGTGAGCCTCCCAAGTTAAGTGTAATACAATCTCATAGGTTTGATCCTCATATGTGCCATGGAAGTAAACCTAGCCCATGAGACTTGCCAAGTTAATTGTCAAGAATCCAGTCTTTGTGTCATAAATAGCAAGAACTTTTGGATCAGTGATATGTATGCAATTATGAATGAATATCTTAAGATGGATGATTAGGGCATATGAGCATGCAGATGAAATGAGCTATGGGCCAAATGAAATTAAAAGGTAGGGAAAATTTTGGGGTATGACATTATTGACGATAAAAGAGTTGTTACTCTATCAAACAAAAAGCTCAAGTTTAACTTAGAATTTCTTAACACTTGTACATCTTTGAAATTCTTACGTCTTAGAGTCTTTGGGTGTTGTATTTTGCCTACACCTATGATTGTATATCAAGTGTAGTTGTTCACAATCTTTTAACTGTAAGTTATAGTTTAAGAAGTCTCTTGCTTGTGTGCTTGAGCATTTGAAGTATCTTGCTTGTGTGCTTGAGCATTTGAAGTCTCTTGCTTATGTGCTTGAGAATCTTAAGTCTCTTGCTCGTGGATTTGAGCATTGTAAGTCTCTTACTTGTGGGTTTGAGTATTGAAAGTCTCTTTCTTTGTGCTTGAGCAATTGTAATCAGTTTTGGTTATAGTGAAATCCTTTGAAAGTTCAAGGGGACTGGACTATTCTCGATTTGTGGGAGGAACTAGGATAACTGCTTATGCCTCTCTTTCTTTCCTTTCTACCTCTCAATTGTTTTTATCCACTACCAAACACTTAACTCTGATTCATATTCTAACTTTGTGTTTAGATTTTGATAAGAGATTTTTCAGAAAAGAAAGAAATATTCAATACAATTCAACCCCCTCATTCTTGTATTTTTCTCACCTTCAGTTGGCATCAGAGCACGATCTGTGCTTTTAATACTTAACAATGGTACAAAAAAAGATCCTAAGAGAAAAACATGACAAATGTATCTGAAACCTCTAGTCCTAGAAACAATACAGTAAATTATGACTATAGTACATTTGAAAAGAACAATTATACTTTTAAACCTCCAACCTTCAGTGGAGATTCCACAGAGTTTGAATGGTGGAAAAGTAAGATGTACACTCACATCATAGATGTTAATGATGAGCTATGGGGTATTCTTTAGGATGGTATTGATATTTGTAACACCCTAAATCCCCAAATCGACAATTTATAAAATAATTTAAATAAAACTCCATGATTAGAGTGTCACGTATGCTTCACCATACCATAAAACATCAAACATAACATACTCAGTCAAATTTACCAACGAAAAATCATTAAGTTTCAAATACAAGCCTCAACATCAAACGAACAACAAACCTTCAACATAATGGGATAAATATCTAAAGAGGCATCGACATCATCCTCTAACTTAACGACTACTCTTATACTTGATTGTCTGTACTCTAGAGGAGCACAGAGGCCACAACAACAAAAAGGGGTGAGAATACACTCAAATACTATAGCGCTACAATACATAAAAAGGATATATCACAAAATCTACATCATCAAATTAAACAAACTTCACATATAGTACACATTACACCACTACTACTAGTTCATGCACAATGCAAGTATATATGCAATGTGATACCACATCAACTCTACATGCAAATGCAGTACCGACTTATTAGACATCAGAGGTATGTTACTAATATTGTCCACTCGGTACTGATCCCACCAATGGACCAGAGCATGAGAGCACATCAAATCACTAATGATTCCACCACTAAATCAATAATGCTTCACCACTCACATTATACGGAAGTCGGCTACTCGCTCCTGATCCCACCAATGGACTAGAGCACATCAAACTATTATTAATCTTACCACTAATTCAGAAACGCTTTACAGATCCCACCATAGGCATCAACTACTCGCTCCCGATTCCACCACTGGACCAGAGCACACCGCTGTACCGAAGTCCATACATCATGATGCATGACACATGCAACTATACACCAACTAAGGCCATCAACACAACATACATGCATAACTCAAAACATTAATTCCTCAGCACATAATGTCTGTATAATATTAATTTATCAACAACATTCATCACATTAAATCACTAATTCATATCAACATTCATGCAAGTTCATAATTCGTAAACAACTAATCATATACTCATTCAATAATAGAGCATATCGGTTCATTCCCCAACACATCAAACAGAATCACATAATCTCAAATAATTCATGATAGTGCCGATTAATCGTCAAAATAATACAATGTCATAAAATTAACTATAAAACACTCAATTTTGCGTTGTCACCCTCGTCAGGAAACCTACAACTCGTTGGGCGAGCCATCGCTAGGCGAGCTCTTCTCTCGCTGGGCACACATCTCAAGAAACAAAATTCCTCACTCTGTACATCTCGTTGGGTGAGACATTTCTCACTGGGAGAATTTCATCCTCGTTGGATGAGATCGCTCAGACCATAAACTCCAAAAACATGATTTCCACCATTGGATCTCTATCACAACTCCAATTTCACACTCAGAACACTCAAATCGACCAGAAACAAATCATACCCCATTTATAACACATAGGAATGTTAATTTCACATATATTCACAACTGATTTCACCAATTTATCATGAATTAAAGTCATACTCTTGAAACTCAAACATACCAATTACCAACAACAGTTTGCAGATTTCACATGCTTTCATCGTGCATCAATTTGACATAATGCAATACATGAATTTCACATAATAACATCAATCAAAACATAATATACATGTATTCATAACCAACAGTTCACACACAATCAACAATGACAAAATAAGAGAAAACCTAGAGGAGGATTAAGGAGTCCTCACTACCTTTTCATGAAATTAACACCCTTAATTAAGTAGTTCTCCCCCTTACCTTGATTTTCCAGGAAAACCACCCTAGCTATGGCTTCCTATTCTTCCTCAAACCCTGTTCTTGCCTCTTTTTCTCCAACTCTCTCAATTTCCACGTACTTACACAATTAAGCTCCACTAATCCCTTTTTAATAATAAACCTAATTTTTAGCTAGCTTACTAACGATTACACCTTGGCCCAACTTATTTTTATTTTTCACCACTTACACCATAATGTATCATAATTCTATTTTCTACCCAAATCTTACTATTTGTCATTTTCTATTTATTTTACTAATATTATATTATTTTTAATTAAATAAACCAGTTAAAATTTTAATAACCCCTAAACCCCACACACCACATATTATCATCAACCAAATACTTAAAACATATTAAGTCATTTAAATGATAAAATAAAGAAAACAAAATTCAATTGAATAAATTAATTGAATTCAGGGGGTTACAATATTCCTGTTGATGGTGTAGGAATGTTGGATGATAGAAAGAACCTCACCCGTGCTCAAAATAAAACATATAAAAAACATCACAAAGTGCAGGGCATTCTAGTAGATACTCTACCCTGTCGCGGCTGAAAAAATCACAGAGTCTCCATCATCATTTATTTGTTCTTAAGGAACATGGAAATAATGATAAAACCTAATAACTAAGGGCGAGAGACTAGGTTCGTGAGTCGATTAAGTAAGGGAAAGGTGTTAGGCACCCCTCACTTCTATTGTACTCAATGGGATCCTTCTCTAATTCTATGGTTATTGCTTGCCTAAGGGAATATTTGCTTACTTATTAATTAACTGCTTAATTTATTTATTTACAATGTTTAATTAAAAAGAATGACAGAGATTTTTTTTTATTATTGTACTCGCTAGAGTTTTAGAACTTTATGCCTTTGTACCTCAAAGTTGATTGAAGGATCAGAGTGTCGTATCTTAATTTTGAAAAGTTCTCAACGCATCAGGGGCGGAGAAAAGTTTGGTTAAAAATGTCTCAATGCACAAGGGTAGAGACCGTGATATTTGAATGTGTTGAAAGTTTATTTTAGATTGATTTCAGTTGATTGATAAGGTGTTACACTAGCCAATCAACTTAATTTGCAAAAATATAATCTTAATTTAATTTAAAAAATAAGGTATATACATAGATAATTACTATTTATTTTATTTTTAATTTAATGAAATAAAGCTCATTTTTTTATAATTATTTTTATATTAGTAATTGTTGTACCTCGAAAAATAAGAACGACCTCGCGAAGCGCAATCGCACGCCTGCGAGATGGACTTAATAGAGTCGCCACCGATCTTTATTTATTCTCATAAAGGGAAAGGGAAACTATCGAATAAATTCTCTAAAAGAAAGACAAGGATATGGTCATCGTAACCAATATCTGAGTTCGGAAGTCGGTTAATATGCAAGGGGAAGGTATTAACACCCCCTCACGTCCGTTGTACTCAACAGGAACCATTTAGTTAGGGTCAAATGAATGTTAGTTTATGTTAATTTCTAATCTTCTATTTATTTAGGATAGAAAAGAGAGAGAAGAGAAATGTTTTTGGATTTTATTAAAGAGAAAGGGGGACCTAAAAGTTTTTATTACTAGGGGGCTCGACAAGACTTCGTAATATCATGCCTACGTATCCTCATAGTGTAGTAAGGGACTCAGAGCCTTCGTAGTTCGAGGGCTACGGTGAAAAAAGAAAAAGGTGGCTTGCCAAAGATTAGGGCCCTTGTGCCTATGTATTCTCATTGATAAATGAGAAATCAGAGCGTCTGTAGTTCTGGGAACTATGGTGAAAAAGGGAAAAGGTGGATCGCCGAGGATTAGGGCCCTTGTGCCTACATATTCTCATTGATAATTGAGAAATCAGAGCGTCTGTAGTTCTGGGAACTACGGTGAAAAAGGGAAAAGGTGGCTCGCCAAGGATTAGGGCCCTTGTGACTACGTATTCTCATTGATAATTGAGAAATCAGTGAGTCCGTAGTTCTGGGTAAAAAAGAGTTTTTTGTTGGTCGATTTTAGCGAAAGATATTTAGTCGCATTGGACAGAAAACATCGCTTTGTCCAAAATAGATGAGGAGCAGACGTTTGCATCACAACATAATGGATTTGCAAAACAACATTCGCGGGAAACGCCTCTTATCTCAACTCAAAGTTGTTTGTGGATGAAGCAATGTTTTGCGTCGTCTCAAGATACAATATCTCACGTTTATGAAATTTTTTGAAGGATTGCACGGTGACGAGGAAAAATACTTTGATTAGTTGGATGTATTTTAGCTGAATGACGAACGTTTGATGAGAATCAAATGCTCAAAGAGTTACGCCAGAATGCTAGATTCCAACGGCCCTTATTCATTCAAGTTGTTATGAAAATTGTTCGATGGACAACAAGCCCTTGATGATAATCAATTGCTCAAAGAGTTACGCTAAGATGCTAGATCTTAACGGCCTTTATTTGTTAGATTCCAATAGTCCTCTTTGTTTGAAGTTACTTTTAAACTTGTTTGATGGACGACAAACGCTTGATAATAATCAATTACTCAAAGGGTTATGCCAAGATGCTAAATCTTAACGACTCTTATTTGTCCAAGTTAATTATTAAGTGTTTTAAGAAACAAAAGAATGAATGAACGGTTATCCCAATGCGCGAGGTTCAGGACCGATCATTTGAGGGTTCTGCCAAAATGCTAGATTCCAATAGTTCTCACTACTACAAAACGCGCAAACAACAACGCCAGGCTTACAACGGCTTACATATACACCGTTGTAATAGATACACGCTTTTTTTAATCTCGTTAAAAGACTTTTAATGACGGTTAATATTCAAACCGTGGTGAAATGTGAGGCCTTTCAATACGGGTATTTAAAAAACCGTCATTATAGGTAGCGCATGGTCATGGGTTCAATTCCCAGCACCATCATTTATGGTTTTTTACATATTATTTCAAAATGCCCACATCCTTTCACCACTGGTATGTTTTCAACCGTCATTATAGCCAATAATTTAGTTTTAGGTCTTGCACTTCAAAAAATCGATTTTAGGGAAAATCGTCTCCTTTTTGAGATCTGTTTCGTGCATCTGAAGCAGAAAAATCGTGCGGTCATTAGTCCCCTACTTTGGAAGAGTTACGGGACTTCACCCTCAAAACCCCAAATTCATCTTTTTTCTATTTTTAATGAATTGTTTACTGTTTTCATAGTCTCAAAAAATTCTAAAAAAACTCTCAAAATTCTTATTTCACCTAATTAGATTAAATTTCGTGTTTTTAGATTTTTCTTAATTTATTTTAATCATTTTTTCCTATTTTTTCAAAATGCTGACAGACCTTTCACAACGGGTATTTAAACCAACCGTTGTAATATGTAGCTTTTTAAACTTATTTTTTCAAAATGATGACAGACATTTCACCACGGGTAATTTAAACCAACCGTCATTATAGGTAACGTCTTGTCATGGGTTCAAGTCCCAGCACCAACATTTTTGGTTTTTTACTTATTTTTTTAATTCTCATTACCAACATTATAGGTGGCGCGCATATTGAGTTTATTCACTATCCTTAATCAAATCTTGGTCGTCCATTTAGTGATTATCAACGGCCAAGACACTACTATTAGTGATCCACGTGAAACTTAAAACTCAGACGAACTACATCTTCTACCTCCAAACATCATCTTTCAGTTACGATACTCTATTTCTCCACTAAACCAAATTTCAGAACAAATTTCAGAACTCGAGTTAGCAATGTTAGTTGTTGGTGTTCTTTTTTAATTATTGTTGTCCTTGTTGTTATTATTGTTATTATTGTTGTTGTTGTTGTTGATGTTGTTGTTCTTCTTGTTATTATTGTTATTATTGTTGTTGTTGTTGTTGTTGTTGTTCTTCTTCTTCTTGTTCTGATTCTTTTTCTTGTTCTTGTTCTTGTTGTTGTTCTTGTTGTTGTTCTTGTTGTTGTTGTTGTTGTTGTTGTTACTGTTGTTCTTGTTCTTATTGTTGTTCTTGATGTTCTTGCTGTTGTTCTTGTTCTAATGCTGCAATTTTTATTTTATTTTATTAAAAGACATACAACAACGGTTTTTTTAAAATAACCGTCATTATAGGTAGTTCTAGTGCTGTATTTTTTTTTATTTTATTAAAAGACATACAACAACGGGTATTTAAAATAACCGTCATTATAGGTAGCGCGTTTTTCATTTTATTACAACGGTTACTGGGCCGTCATTGTACGTACCGCATATACAACAACACTCTACATAACAACGCCTTCGCCTGCGTTATTATATGTCATTTTCAACCATTGTTAAATGAGTTTTTTGTAGTAGTGTCTCTTCTTTCGTATTATTTTTAAAAAAATTTATATTACGCTGAAAATGATTTGTGAAATAGTTTGAGGTTAATTTTGAAATGGATTTTGAAACTGTGAAAAGTTAGAATTGATTTTGAAATCATGGAAAGTTAGTGAAATTGAATTGAAATGCTAGTAAATTTGAATGTGACTATTTACATGGAAAAGTATGAACACGGATAGAGATTGCCTATCTAAATGACTAAACACATTGAAATCAATTAATCAAATAAACTAATTAAAAACACTTAATGATTAAAAAAGATCAATAATTAATTAATTAAAAAACTAAATCAACTACTCAACTAAATAAAATTTTAATCAATTAAATAAATACTATATTAAGTAATTAAACTAACTAAAAAGATGAAAAATGAAAAAAAATAACTAAATAAAATAAAATAAAATAGTAAATAAATAAATAAGTAAATAAAATAAATAACAATGTGGAAGAAAGTGATTTTAATTATAATAGTTATTTAATTTATAATCTAAAATAATGAAACAAAAAGTGTTTGTATATAATGACGAGACTATATTAAGGGTTAATAGTCATTTTGCCCCCTGCCATATAGGCGCTTTCCGAAAAACCCTCTGTAAAAAAAAAAAACTTGCAAGAATTCTCCTAACATTTGAAGATTCTCTTAATTTTGACATTCATCACATCTAGTAATAAAAAATGCTGACGTGGAAGGTCTTTATTATTTTTTTAAAAATTTTGTTTCCTATGTGGATGACGAGTTGACTTTTTTTTTTTGAATTATTTTTATTTTCACGTAGGCATTTCATTTTATATTTATTGTTTGGTTTATTTTTGAAAATATATAAACATTCAAAAAATGCTAGAGTTGGGTATAGAAACCATGACCTCAATATCACATGAGAGAGGCACTACCACTAGGTTGGTTTGTTTTTCCTAATATGATATGCTATTCAAATGTATATATTACATATTTCCTTTAATATTCAGTATTTAATGATTTTTTTTATATTTAGTATATTTCTATTATATTATTTAGTATATGTTATATATTGTAACTAAAATATTATTTAGTATATTATTCATTATTTAATATTATTTAACGTTATTAACGTTATTATCGTTATTATTACTAAAATATATTAATGTTATGACTAAAATATATTATGTTTTAATATTAATATTAATTTAGTTAAAATGTTTAAAAAATATATTAAATTAGATAAAACGTTAAGAAAATTAGTTTAAACTATACTGTAGCATTAGTTTGGAAACATTACTAAAAATATTACTGTAAAATTAGTCAAAAATTAGTTTATTAAATTAGTTTAACTAAAAATATATTAACGCTTATATTTAAATATTTTAACTAAATTAATATTAACATTTATATTTAAATGTTAATTACTGTACCATAATAACATGTTAAATTAATATACTAAATTAATATACTAAATTAACATACTAAATTAACATTTTATTACTAAATTAACATTGTATTACTAAATTAATATACTAAATTAACATACCAAATTAATATACTAGTAATAATATTAGTTTAATAATGTTTTAAGTAAAATCCAAAATATTCAAATAAAACTAAAAAATATTCAATTAAATTACTGTAGCAAAAATTAAATTAGTTTATTAGTATTATTAAAAACTATTAAACTATTAATAGAAACTATTAGTATTAAACTAAATTGAATAAACAAAATCTAACGTATTAGTAAATAAAAACTAAATAAAAACTAAATTGAATAGTAATATTAAACTATTAGTATTATTAGAAACTATTAAACTAAATACTAAATTCTAATGTTAAAATAATTTAGTTTATATTAATAGAAAAAAATACTAAACATATAATGTATACATTTTAAAAGTATGAAATAACAAAAGAAGTGGATTAACTTAGTGGTAAGGAGGAGAACCTATGAAAGAAAGGGGATGGGTTCATGACATATTTTTTTAAAATAAACCAAAAATAAATAAAAAACAAAATGCCAAGATGACCTTAACATAATTAAAAAATAAAATTAAAAAGCCACTTGACCTTCTACATCACTAAAAAAAACCTGACACGTCAGCATTTTTGCTGACCGGGCGTGATGAATGTCAAAATTAAGAGAATCTTTAAATGTTAGAGTATTTTTTATAGGGGTTTTTCGAAAAGCATAATAATAAGAGATTATTTGGAATACACTCTCAGTGTAAAACTACTTTACACTGACATCCAATTAAAATGAATCATTTTCACACATAATTATGAAATTAAAAATAAAAATAAATAAATTATAATTAAACTATTTTAATAACTACTTCTTCCATGTTTTTTTCTTTTCACGTGTCAAAATAATTCATTCTAATTGGATGATAGTGTAAAGTGGTTTTACACTGACAGTATATTTCAATTAATCTCTAATAATAATAATAATAATAATAATAATACTAATAATAATTTATAATCTATACAGTAATCTATAATAGGCAAAACATAGTGTTTTGGTGTAGTCTATTTTTCTATCAATTTTACCCTTTAATATAAATTTACACAATAACTTCCATTAAAATCACTACTATTATCTTTCACATAATTTCTTATTATTAATTTCTTATCTAACTTCTTACTATTAACTTCTTACATAATTTCTTATCTAACTTCTTACTATTACATTTCCACATAACTTCCATTTAAAATTAATATTAAATAAAAAAATATCATTTAAATTTTTATGGGTGCATTAAAAAAGCAGAGAGAGACGGGCACGCCGTCCGTGCCCGTCTAGACACTAGTAATAATAATAATATAAACAAAAGGAGACTCACACTGTGAACATACTGTAACAACTAGCCACGTTTAAAAATCAAAACAACAACCATGGGACCACATATTGGCATGGATTTGCAAAGAAAAAAGTAAGCATCTTCCTCATTATTTCTCACAAAAAAAAGATTTGTGGCTATGCTTGGTCGTATATAGGAGTGTGTATTATCATGAAGGTTGGTGTATAGATGTCTTTATGCTAGTATGAAGTTGGGAAAGATTGATGAAGAAGAGATTTATGTAATTTTCTTCTAAAAAAATGAAGATTAATGTGTGGTTTATGAAGAAAAAAAGTGGTGTTAGTGTTGCCGAATCGTTGTGTAATATATTGATGAAGTTCTATTGGTAATTTTGTTGTGGTTAGTGGTGTTTTGGTGTTGTATTTGAAGGTTTGAAACTTTTAAAAGGTTAATATTGAAGAACGTTTATGGTAATGATGAATTTTTGTTTTAATTTTGTAGTTTTGTGATTGTTTTCATATGTTGTGGGTGTAAGTTGTTCTACTGTTTTGTGTAGTTGAATGTTATTGTATTTTTTCTGAAAAAAGTTGATGGTGAAAAGATAGTGTAAGAGTCAACTAACTATCTATAAATGGAAAATGCTACCAAACCACCTTCCTTGCCCTTTCATTAAATTCAAATTAACCTCTAATCAAATGCCCTTAATCGTCATTTACTAATTGCAAACTCATTGTCCAATGAAAATGCCTCTTTTGTCCAAGTGGCATAACTATTGCCACTACATTTTCAAATTTCAAACATTGCCTCATTTTTCTCTCATCAGTACCTCCCCCCTCTCTCTCTCCCTCTCTCTCTCTCTCTCTCTCTCTCTCTCTCTCTCTCTCTCTCATTTTCTCTCCCCTCCGCCTTTCATTCTCTTCATTCTCAGATTTAGGGTTTCAGAACCCCTCATCTCCTTCTATGCGATTTTCTCACTCTCCATTTCCTCAACAAACCCTAAATCTACCGCCACCTCCTTTCTCCGTTTCCTCACCCTTTGGACTCCCCTCTTCCCCTTTTCCTTTCCCCTCCCTTCTCCATCGCCCCATTCTAAAGGAGGTTCATGCTTTGATGTTGGAACTTGGAAATGAATGTAAGAAGAAGGTTATTGTTTGTGCTGAATGGTGGCTTTGGCGAGGTTTCACAGACTTGGGTTATTGTTTGTGCTGTTGTTGGAACTTAGTCTTGAATGGTGGCTTTGACATTTGCTTCACTAAATGTTGTTTGTACGGGTTTGTTGTTGTTTGTAGTGTTCCGGCGAAATAATTTGTGGTTGTAAAGTTTCATTTCGTCATACTTTCATGTCGTAATAATCTGGTTAAGTATTCGTTTTTCCTGGGTTTTTTTTTGTTTCTATTTATTCTTGAGGTTTAACCTGTGTTTGTTTCTTCATTTTTTCATGGCGAGTGGGTCAGATTCTGATTTACTCTTTTAGGGTTTTTGATGGTTTTGGTATTTGGTGAAGGTTTGCGATGGTTTTGGTATTTGGTGAAGGTTTGTTGTTGTCTATACATTTGAACCATATTGATTTCATATACATTTTAATTTTAAAGTAAGATTTCCTTTATCATTGTTGGTGTATTGTTTTATTTCACTGCAGTGACTTGTGTTTATCATTGCCTTGTACTCCTTCAATCATTATATGAATTGATCTTCTATTATGATTTTCATTGCAGTAGATTGAATTTGGATTTGGTTCTGGTTGTGTTACATGGTTCTTATCATGAATTACTTAAAATGCCAAATTTGGAAATCATAAATTTTTAACGTCAATATCTTAATGTTTCTTGATTTGTTTGGCAGATTTTGACAAGGTTATGGAGAGAAAACAACATACGGCAAGTCTTTTTTGGGGCATGAGGAAAGGAAGCATGGCTTACCAAAACTACGTCAACTGGTGTATCTTTTAATGATTGTTTATGCTCATTACATTTTCATTGTAGGTAAAAAATATACCCCCTCACATGGACTCTGCAGTATGTCAATCTTTTCACGATAAGTACTAGCTACATCATTTTGACGGGTTCAACTTTGAAGGTAACATCATTTTCTAGATGATGGCCATCTTGCTCACTACATGGACTAGATCTTGTTGTTCATGTTGTAGTGAGGGACTTCTTTATCATGCTGGTAAGAATCGGTAGACTTAAACGATATATTTTTGATATCATGCCGGTAACATCTATGTTCTATATTTTCTCAAAACTAATAAATTGTTTATACATTTGAAGGAAAAGGTGATAAGGTAATAAATTGTGTAATCATCACATTATTTTATCCTTGTAGGCGTCAAGCCTGCCTTCATCAGTTCCAGATCGTGAACGAAAATTGCAGTTTAGCCTTGGATGTGAAGTGATCTTGCCACAAGTATGGCTATTTCATTGCCTGTTCATTATCACTAAAATTTGCTGGTGGTTTTCTAATTACTTCTTACTTGGCTGACTGGTTTTCTACTTCTAATTACCTGTTCAATTTGTTGGTGGAAAAGGTAACAAAATATCATATGGGCTCAGCAAACTGCAGGTCGGGATGTTATTCATTATCACTGAAATTCATTATTTTCACGGGACACTAACACCACAATGAGGCACCTGGTTTGGCAGATTGTTGGGGTGAAGAATATGAGAATTTGCACACCCAGTATGAAAGAGCTGTAAGTGTGGTCTTACTAAGCAGGGTTGTTTTGGATATTGCAGCATGAATACATCTTTTGCTGATTCTTGCTGATTATTACTGCTTTGTTATTTATCTATCAAATCCACAGGGAAAAGCAAAGAAGGTTCTTCAAGCACAGAGTCTCTGGTTTGTGATTTTGAAGTCACAGATAGAAATTGGAAATCCTTACATGCTTTTTAAAGTGATTTGACACAAGTCCACCAGAGACTGTTGTGTGTAACCTTGCATCAATTGCACTACCATGATATGTCGGAGATAAGGTATGATGAGACCCCTGACATACTCTAGGTTTTACACTTAGACCTGAGCTTGTTTGATTTTTCTGTAAGCTTGCTTTTTGTGATTTTGAATGTTTATTTGCCTCTTATATAGGGTGTGCCTGTGGAGTCTCAACAATCTAAGCTTGTTGGTAGGCATATGTTGCTGCATAAAGACTGATTTTTATTAATTTTAGTTTTAGTTTAATAAGTGTCCATGATGGTAATTGATTATTTTGCATTGTAGGTCTGGATGTTGTTCAGACAGATCGATCACTTATCTTTTACGAAGATGAAGGTAAGCAAGCAAAACTTTGGGATGCTCTGTCAATTTATGCTTGGTTCGACAATGATATTGGTTATGTACAAGGTGGATTGATATACCTTTAAATTTTTTAATGTAAAATTGAAACAACTCCAAGAAGTTTCTAAATGGATTATTTCCTAACTTCATTATATTTCTGAATTAATTATGTTCACTGCCCACCAACTATTTGTGATATTGTTTGTGTTGATTTGATTGTAATAGATTGTAATTGTACTTGATTCTTAGGTTTCTGAAAATGAACTTGCATAGGTTTAGCTTATTATTAGTTTTTTTTGTTTTGTTTTGTTTGTTTTCTAATGATATGGCTGAGGTTTTATAGATAAACACATAGTTAACACATGATATGGTGTTCTGTCTTTAGGTTTGCTTTAAGTTGACTGTACTGGTGTATACATGCCATAGTTCTCTCAATTCAAAGTTTTTCTTACATGATGTTTTGTGTTTTCTTTTTCCCCAGTAAACTACAAGAATCTGGAGTTACTGATCTAGCATCAAAGGGGCAGGGTGCTTCTCGCAGCATCTCAATTGCGTTGTTATTCCGGATATACCAACTAAAGGAATGCCAACATTACATATCAAACTTGCCTTTAGAGTAAAAATATCAAAATATATATAGCTTTACTTCAAACCAAAATTTTCAAACTTGCCTTGTGTTATTTTGTTGTAGCTAGACATAGTTGTGTAATTGTGTATATTTGTTTTTGATTCCAACTAAAGGGAGTTGATGATTTTTTATGCATTCAATAGTATCTTAAATGTTGTTGGTTAGGTAAGCTTTTAACTCATTCAATGCATATCTGTGAAAGCTTTCATACATAATAATGTATTGAAGTTTTGAATGTTTTTGTAGATGAACACACTATTGAAAGAAAACAGATTGGAAGATGTGGTAGACAGAAGATGCACTGATGCAGATGCAGAGACTCTTGAAGTAATTTTTGAGCTAGTAGCAAGATGCACCGATTCAAATGCAGATGACCGTCCTTCAATATACCAAGTATTGCAGTTGCAGTTACTGGAGCAAGAGGTTATGGCTTTCTTCGCTGAGAATGTTCACCTGTTAGCCAGCTAAATATCTTTTTTGTTTCAGTTTGTCATGGCTTTTTATTTTCAATTATACATTTATTAATTTTTCCTTTACATTTGCTCGTGCATTCACAGTGCTAGCACTGATGGGAAAATTTTTATATGGAAAATCAATGAGGGTCCTGATGAGGAAGACAAGCCTCAAATTACTGGAATAGACTTGACAGTTACAGTTCTAACTACTGGCTTCAGGCCAAGTTATAAATCTTTTGATCTCAGTCTTCCTGCAGAAATGGTAAGCTGGACCCCTTTTGTATATGGTAGCAAGGTTATATTCTTTTGCCCACCCTTTAATGTTTTTCTTTTTGCCTTAACTTGCTATCTTTTGTTTTTCTCTCTTAAATGTGTGAATTTTAGGGAAAGGATACGATCAAAAGGAATTGTCATGAGCTGTTGGAGAACAATCCCACAAATGGTGGGATTTGAGAGTGAGTGGAGGTGAGAGTCATAACCATGTGCTGTGTAACGCCCCGATTCCAATTATTCCCATTTTGTTGAGTCTTTTATTTAAATTGAGTGATAATTATTTTATTTGTGAAATTGGTGTGTTAATATGCTATATTGACATGTTGTGTTATTTTGCCGTTTTTAAGAGTTTCGGGGAAAATATAATGGAGGGTATTGTAGACATTTCTCAATTAATGATAAGTTAGAAATTTAGTAAAATTGTTAGAAAAGTGTTTAAGTGTTGAATTTTGTGAGAAAAATGAATTAATTGATTTAGTGGAAAATGAGAGAAAAGAAATAGAAAAGAAAGAAAATAGATAGAAAAGAGAAATAGAGAGAAATAGAGAAAGATAGAAAGAAAAAGAAGAGAAAGAAAGAGGAAGAGGGAAAAAAGAGAAGAAAGGAGGAAAAAGAGTGGAAATCATCAAGAACAAGAGCTAGATCATTTGGAATCCGGGTAAGGGTGTGAAACATTGTTATCTTATCAATGTATGTGATTATGTATGAGATGTTGTAGTTGTTGATTGATTTTATGAGTTTTGGGTATAAACCCTTTTTGAGAAATTGATTGGAAATTGATCCAAATGTGTTCAAATTTGTGTTGATTGTGTTCTTGTTGGTCTATACATGTTTAATATGTATTGGTACCCTTCCAAATGTTGTTTTTCTGAGTTTTAGGTGATGAATTGGTGAATTGGGAGTGGAAAACGCAGAACAGAATTCTGCAGAAATTTTTTTCTGGGTTTTCTAGGTCATACGCGTATGGGGCATGTTCGTACGCGTATGGACCTTGGCAATACGCGTATGGTGGGCGAGCCATGGGCCAATACGCGTATGGTTTTTCTTTTCACTCGGCCATCTGCCCATTTGCGTATGATACGCGTAGCACTTTAGGTCATTACGTGTATGAAGGAGGTCATTACGCGTATGGGGTTTTCAACGTGGAATTTAGGAAAAATGGGCTTCTGCCCGTACGCGTATGACATGTGCCCGTACGGGTATGGCCAGAGGAATGGTAAAAATGAGATTTTTCAAAATGTGCTTTTCGTTTCCGTCCGTAACTTTTGTTCCGATTATCCGATTTTTGTGTTCTTGGTATCGTTGTGAAGCTATTGAGCAGTACTATATGATTATGATGATTTGGAAATTGTTGGCCGATTAAATAAGTCTGAAAAGTCGGGAATAGTGCTATTTAGCGACTTTTACCGTTTTGACGGTGTGTTTGAATGTGAATCGTACAATAGTGCATTGACGTGAATGTATATAGATTGTATGTGATTGTATGAGATGAATGCATGTGTATATTGTGAATATGTATGCATTTCAAGAATGTCTTGAGTCATTATCATGTGTAGCATAATGATATGCATTCTTGTGTTGAGGGATTCTAATGAGAATCCGCTATAACATCGTGAGCCTCTCTCGGTGGAGGTGTGAGCGAAGGTTATGGACAATCGTGAGCCTCTCTTGGTGGAGGTGTGAGCGATCGGGTCGTGAGCCTCTCTTGGTGGAGGTGTGAGCGATCCATAAACATCGTGAGCCTCTCTTGGTGGAGGTGTGAGCGGTGGGTGAACATCGTAGGCCCGACGGGGAGTTACTTTGGTAACGAGCGATGGTTCCAGCAGAAGTTCCTGAGTGAACTTGAGATGATTGAGTCGGTACCGCATTGCAATTGCATAGAGTCGTGAGTCGGTCTCTATGATTTGTATTTCTCATCTTTAAATGATGCATTGGTGAATAAACATTTGTGTATGTTTATGTGGAATGACAAGAATTGTGAAAGTATGCCTGATGTGTATGCTTGGTTTTATATATATGGATACATTGCGATGTATATGAGTGAGATGTGATGAATTGTGGTGAGAATGTGAAATATGTGTAATTTTATGTTATAATATATAATTATATGCATTGTTATTATGATAATATTTCTCACCCTTCTGCTGTTTTATGATGCTCTATGAGGCATTGCAGAGTAGGTATGCTGGTGGTCTTTTTGTGAAGTGTGTCTTTATTCTTTTGGTCTGTTGGCTCTGATATGTAGCACCGGGTAGCTAGGAGGGCTATGATTCTTTTATGATACATTGTATATGTATCTTGTTGATAAATGTTTATGTAAAAATGAATTACGTTGGTGGATAATACTTGGCGATGTATATATGTGTATGTATATATGTTGGTTGTTATTCAATGTTTAGATTTTCCGCTTTTATTCTAAATATTGAAATGTGGGTGTAAGGACTAAGTTCCTCTGTTGTAAGTTACCCCACTGTTGCATATCATTAAGTTGAGCAGGTGTTGTATGTTTTAATTTCATAATTGATGTGACATACCTCTTTTATACCATGTTTGTAATTATACTCTGACGAAATTTTTAATATGTGCCTAAATGATTATTTGGGGGTATAGAAAGGGGGTGTTACATTAAGTGGTATCAGTGCCAGAGTTGAGTCAGTTGTGTCTGTCTTGTTGTTGTGTTGGTTGAACTGTTGTTTAAATTTGTTGTCGTTTTTGGGAATAATCAGAATATGGCTGGTAGGAACGACAATGCGATGTCTGCTGCTTTGGAAGCAATGGCTAGGGCGGTGCAAGGTGCGCCGAACGTGAACGCTAATGACGAGTTCAGGAAGAATCAACCACCGGTCTTCAAAGGAAGATTTGATCCCGATGGTGCTCAACTTTGGTTAAAAGAGATTGAACGGATCTTCAGAGTCATGGACTGTGCGGAGGAGAATAAGGTGAGGCTTGGGTCTCACATGCTGAAGGAAGAAGCCGACGATTGGTGGGTCGGGATGCGTCAAGTTCTTGAGGTGGATGATGAAAAGCTAACTTGGGACTTATTTCGTATTGAGTTCTTGAGGAAGTATTACCCTGAAAGCGTGAAAGGGAAGAATGAGATGAAGTTCCTTGAATTGAAACAAGGTAGTATGTCCGTGGTGGACTATACTGCTAAGTTTGTGGAGTTGGTTCAATACCATCCTCACTATGCTGCGATTACTGCTGAGTTATCCAAGTGCATTAAGTATGAGAATGGTTTACGTCCTGAAATTAAACAAGCTGTGGGATATCAAAGGATAAGAAGGTTTTCGGATTTGACGGAATGTTCTAGAATCTTCGAGGAAGATAGCAAGGCTCGTTCTACACATTATAAAAGTTTGAATATGAGGAAAGGAAAGCAACAAGCTAGAAGTGGACCTTATGTGACACCCGCTGATAAGGGCAAGCATAGGGGAAACTTCGAGAAGAGATCAGGAGGAGGAGGTTCTGGTCCCATTAAGTGTTATAAGTGTGGTGAAATGGGTCATAAATCATTTGAGTGTGGGAAGACAGTGGTGAAATGTTCTAACTGTGGAGGCCTTGGGCATGCTTCTACAGATTGTAGAAGGAATGTGGTGAAGTGCTATAACTGTGGGGAAATTGGTCACATTAGCCTAAAGTGCCCGAATCCGAAGAAAGCTCCATCCGGTGGGAAGGTATTTTCTCTGGCAGGAACTCAGACTTCCAGTGACGACCGTCTGATTAAAGGTACTTGCTTTATTAATAGTACACCTTTAGTTGCCATTATTGATACTGGAGCGACTCATTCGTTTATTTCGTCTGAGTGCGCGAAGCGTTTAAATCTTGTGTTGTCTCTGATGGATGGTAAGATGGTTATTGATACTCCAGCAATGGGGTCAGTAACTACTTCTTTGGTTTGTTTGATGTGTCCTTTGACCATTTATGGTAAAGACTTTGAGATGGATCTAGTGTGTTTGCCATTGGAAGGATTGGATGTGGTCTTGGGTATGAATTGGTTGCAATTTAACCGAGTTCATATAGATTGTTATCATAAGTTAGTGAGGTTTCCTTCTCTGGAAGAGGATGAAGATGAGAGTTTCTTATCCACTAAAGAGTTGAAGGAACTTTTAGCGGACGAAGCTCAATTGTTCGGTTTGTTTGCATCTTTGTCTGTGGATAATCAGGTGTCAATTGATGTGTGTCCTGTTGTGTGTGATTTTCCTGAAGTGTTTCCTGAGGATATTAAGGATGTACCGCCGGAAAGAGAAGTTGAGTTTTCTATTGATCTAGTTCCGGGTACTAGACCGATTTTGATGGCGCCGTATCGTATGTCAGCATCGGAGTTGGTAGAATTGAAGAAGCAATTGAATGACTTGTTGGACAAGAAATTTGTAAGACCAAGTGTTTCTCCTTGGGGTGCTCCGGTATTGTTGGTTAAAAAGAAGGATGGGAGTATGCGGTTATGCATAGATTATCAACAACTGAACAAGGTGACAATTAAGAACAAGTATCCGCTTCCAAGAATCGATGATTTGATGGACCAATTGGTTGGTGCGAATGTTTTTAGCAAGATTGATTTGAGATCAGGATATCACCAGATTCGTGTGAAAGAAGAGGATATTCAAAAGACGGCCTTTAGGACACGGTATGGCCATTACAAATATTCTGTGATGCCATTCGGGGTTTCTAATGCGCTGGGTGTGTTTATGGAATACATGAATCGTATTTTTCATGAACAGTTGGATCGTTTTGTGGTTGTGTTCATCGACGATATTTTGATTTACTCTAAGTCTCAGGAGGAGCATGAAGAGCATTTGAGGATTGTGTTACAAATTTTGAAAGAGAAACAATTGTATGCTAAGTTGTCAAAATGTGAATTTTGGTTGTCGGAAGTAAGTTTTCTGGGACATATTATTTCCGGTAGTGGTATTAGCGTTGATCCATCCAAGATTGATGCGGTGATGCAATGGGAGACTCCTAGATCGGTTACGGAGATTCGAAGCTTTCTAGGCTTGGCGGGTTATTATCGGAGGTTTATTGAGGGATTTTCGAAGTTGGCACTTCCGTTAACGCAATTGACTTGTAAAGGGAAGGCTTTCATTTGGGATATTCATTGTGAAGAGAGTTTCAATGAGCTAAAAAGAAGGTTGACAATGGCTCCGATCTTGATTTTGCCTAATCCTAATGAACCATTTGTTGTGTATTGTGATGCTTCATTGACAGGTTTAGGTGGTGTCTTGATGCAAGATGGAAAAGTTGTGGCTTATGCTTCAAGACAATTGAGAGTGCATGAAAAGAATTATCCTACATATGACTTGGAGTTAGCGGCCATGGTGTTTGTTTTGAAAATATGGAGGCATTATCTTTATGGTGCGAGATTTGAAGTTTTTAGTGATCACAAGAGCTTGAAATATTTATTTGATAAAAAAGAATTGAACATGAGGCAAAGGAGGTGGCTAGAACTTTTGAAGGATTATGATTTTGGTTTGAATTACCATCCGGGTAAGGCAAACGTGGTAGCCGATGCTTTGAGTCGGAAGTCGTTACATATGTCCGCATTGATGATGAGAGAATGGGAACTTTTGGAGAATTTTAGAGATTTGAGTTTGGTTTGTGAAATGACGCCGAGAAGTGTGAGACTTGGTATGCTACGTGTTACGAATGACTTTCTTGCAACCGTGTGTGAAAAGCAAAAGTTGGATTTTAAGTTCGTTGATTTAATGATAAATGAGAATGAGGATTTCAAGGTTGATAACTTTGGAGTTTTGAGATTCCGTGGTCGTATTTGTATTCCCGATGACGCGGAGTTGAAAAAGATGATATTGGAAGAGGGACACCGAAGTAACTTAAGTATTCATCCGGGAGCGAATAAAATGTATCAGGATTTAAAGAAAATCTTTTGGTGGTCCGGGTTAAAGAGAGACGTGGCGCAATTTGTGTATGCGTACTTAACTTGTCAAAAGTCTAAGGTGGAACATCAAAAGCCTAGTGGATTGATGCAACCGTTGGACATTTCGGAGTGGAAATGGGATAGTATATCGATGGATTTTGTTACGGGATTGCCGAATACGCAAAGAGGTCATAATGCTATTTGGGTAATTGTGGATAGGCTTACTAAATCTTCTCACTTCATTCCAATTGATATTAGTTATCCTTTGGAGAGGTTAGCCGAGATTTATATTCTTGCGGTTGTGAAGTTGCATGGAGTTCCTAAGAGTATTGTATCGGATAGAGATCCTAGATTCACATCGAGGTTTTGGGAAGGTTTACAAAAGGCTTTGGGTTCTAAGCTAAGATTGAGTTCGGCTTATCATCCATAAACGGATGGTCAAACCGAGAGGACCATTCAATCGTTGGAGGATTTATTGCGTGCTTGTGTGCTCGAGCAAGGTGGTGCTTGGGATAGTTATTTGGCATTAATTGAGTTCACTTACAATAATAGTTTCCACTCGAGTATAAGTATGGCACCGTTTGAGGCTTTGTATGGTCGGAGATGTCGAACACCTTTGTGTTGGCATGAAACCGGCGAGAGGACGATAGTTGGACCGGAGATGGTACAACAAACGACGGAGAAAGTGAAGTTTATCCATGAGAAGATGAAAGCTTCTCAAAGTAGACAAAAGAGCTATCATGACAAGAGAAGAAAAGATCTTGAGTTTCAGGAAGGCGATCATGTGTTTTTAAGAGTTACACCGGTTACGGGTGTGGGTCGTGCTTTGAAGTCAAAGAAGTTGACTTCTCATTTTATTGGTCCGTATTTCTGCACGAGTTGGTGTTGTGGCTTACCGTGTGGCGTTGCCTCCGAATCTTTCGAATTTGCATGATGTATTCCATGTTTCGCAACTTCGGAAGTATGTTCCGGATCCGTCACATGTTATTCCTATGAACGAGGTTGAGGTGAGAGATAACCTTACGGTTGAAACTTTACCGATTAGGATTTTGGACCATGAAGTTAAGAAGTTAAGAGGCAAGGACATTGCACTTGTGAAGGTAGCGTGGGGAGGCGCTGCGGAAGGTGATATGACTTGGGAACTAGAGAGTAGGATGTGAAAGTCGTATCCAGAGTTGTTTGAATCAGGTAATATTTTCGAGGACGAAAATTTCTAAAGTGGGGGGGAGTTGTAACGCCCCGATTTCAATTATTCCCATTTTGTTGAGTCTTTTATTTAAATTGAGTGATAATTATTTTATTTGTGAAAATGGTGTGTTAATATGCTATATTGACATGTTGTGTTATTTTGCCGTTTTTGAGAGTTTCGGGGAAAATATAATGGAGGGTATTGTAGACATTTCTCAATTAATGATAAGTTAGAAATTTAGTAAAATTGTTAGAAAAGTGTTTAAGTGTTGAATTTTGTGAGAAAAATGAATTAATTGATTTAGTGTAAAATGAGAGAAAAGAAATAGAAAAGAAAGAAAATAGATAGAAAAGAGAAATAGAGAGAAATAGAGAAAGATAGAAAGAAAAAGAAGAGAAAGAAAGAGGAAGAGGGAAAAAAGAGAAGAAAGGAGGAAAAAGAGTGGAAATCATCAAGAACAAGAGCTAGATCATTTGGAATCCGGGTAAGGGTGTGAAACATTGTTATCTTATCAATATATGTGATTATGTATGAGTTGTTGTAGTTGTTGATTGATTTTATGAGTTTTGAGTATAAACCCTTTTTGAGAAATTGATTGGAAATTGATCCAAATGTGTTCAAATTTGTGTTGATTGTGTTCTTGTTGGTCTATACATGTTTAATATGTATTGGTACCCTTCCAAATGTTGTTTTTCTGAGTTTTAGGTGATGAATTGGTGAATTGGGAGTGGAAAACGCAGAACAGAATTCTGCAGAAATTTTTTTCTGGGTTTTCTAGGTCATACGCGTATGGGGCATGTTCGTACGCGTATGGACCTTGGCAATACGCGTATGGTGGGCGAGCCATGGGCCAATACGCGTATGGTTTTTCTTTTCACTCGGCCATCTGCCCATTTGCGTATGATACGCGTAGCACTTTAGGTCATTACGCGTATGAAGGAGGTCATTACGCGTATGGGGTTTTCAACGTGGAATTTGGGAAAAATGGGCTTCTGCCCGTACGCGTATGACATGTGCCCGTACGCGTATGGCCAGAGGAATGGTAAAAATGAGATTTTTCAAAATGTGCTTTTCGTTTCCGTCCGTAACTTTTGTTCCGATTATCCGATTTTTGTGTTCTTGGTATCGTTGTGAAGCTATTGAGCAGTACTATATGATTATGATGATTTGGAAATTGTTGGCCGATTAAATAAGTCGGAAAAGTCGGGAATAGTGCTATTTAGCGACTTTTACCGTTTTGACGGTGTGTTTGAATGTGAATCGTACAATAGTGCATTGACGTGAATGTATATAGATTGTATGTGATTGTATGAGATGAATGCATGTGTATATTGTGAATATGTATGCATTTCAAGAATGTCTTGAGTCATTATCATTGTAGCATAATGATGTGCATTCTTGTGTTGAGGGATTCTAATGAGAATCCGCTATAACATCGCGAGCCTCTCTCGGTGGAGGTGTGAGCGAAGGTTATGGACGATCGTGAGCCTCTCTTGGTGGAGGTGTGAGCGATCGGGTCGTGAGCCTCTCTTGGTGGAGGTGTGAGCGATCCCTAAACATCGTGAGCCTCTCTTGGTGGAGGTGTGAGCGGTGGGTGAACATCGTAGGCCCGACGGGGAGTTACTTTGGTAACGAGCGATGGTTCCAGCAGAAGTTCCTGAGTGAACTTGAGATGATTGAGTCGGTACCGCATTGCAATTGCATAGAGTCGTGAGTCGGTCTCTATGATTTGCATTTCTCATCTTTAAATGATGCATTTGTGAATAAACATTTGTGTATGTTTATGTGGAATGACAAGAATTGTGAAAGTATGCCTGATGTGTATGCTTGGTTTTATATATATGGATACATTGCGATGTATATGAGTGAGATGTGATGAATTGTGGTGAGAATGTGAAATATGTGTAATTTTATGCTATAATATATAATTATATGCATTGTTATTATGATAATATTTCTCACCCTTCTGCTGTTTTATGATGCTCTATGAGGCATTGCAGAGTAGGTATGCTGGTGGTCTTTTTGTGAAGCGTGTCTTTATTCTTTTGGTCTGTTGGCTCTGATATGTAGCACCGGGTAGCTAGGAGGGCTATGATTCTTTTGTGATACATTGTATATGTATCTTGTTGATAAATGTTTATGTAAAAATGAATTACGTTGGTGGATAATACTTGGCGATGTATATATGTGTATGTATATATGTTGGTTGTTATTCAATGTTTAGATTTTCCGCTTTTATTCTAAATATTGAAATGTGGGTGTAAGGACTAAGTTCCTCTGTTGTAAGTTACCCCACTGTTGCATATCATTAAGTTGAGCAGGTGTTGTATGTTTTAATTTCATAATTGATGTGACATACCTCTTTTATACCATGTTTGTAATTATACTCTGACAAAATTTTTAATATGTGCCTAAATGATTATTTGGGGGTATAGAAAGGGGGTGTTACATGCTGTATGAGTTTTGAATTTTGCAATTTGTTCTATTTTACTGTGAAATTGGATTTTACTGAGGTGAAAATTTGACTGTAGTAACTTTGTAATGTGTCAAATGCGTTGTTTGCTGTTGTTATTTTTTCTTGACTGCAATAATTGTTGTGAATTGGATTGCCCTCTTTACTGATGTGAAACTTCCTTAAATACAATGCCTTCTTGTTTTTCACTACAGTAAAATTGTCTTGATTGAAAATGAATGAAAACTGAATTGATTTTTGGCACATAATCTTGGAGGTGCTCTTGTGTTTTTAGGTTGCTGCATATTCTTGCATTGCTTTGTCATTTGAAACCAGCAACTTATGCCTTTGGATGGTTTAGTTTGTGGTAATTCAGAATAGGTTGCATAATGTCTTGCATTGCACTGCTTGGTCGTGATGGCTTAGCCTTGATGAATATGTGTGGTTGCTATGCTTGTGCTTATAGTTTGCCTTGACAGAAATTTACTTTGGTGTAATAGGTCCTTGAAGTATCAAAAGTTGACCAGTGATTCAATGTGCAAGAAGGGGAAATGGCTATGGATGGATTTTCGATGAAGAAATCTCAAAAATAGATTTATCAAAGGAGCAAATTGGCTTATGGAAGATTGGTCAACAAGTTGGCACTTTTAGGGTAGCATTAGGTTTAATTGTAGGCTTTGTTCTAGGAATTTAACAACTTCAAAAAGTACCAAAATTCAAAGTAATGGAAAAACTGTTACTTTGTAATTTTTTCTAACTATGCTAAGTTATCAAAACTATTTTTTATTCTCACTTTTATTACAGATTTATTACACTTGATTGGAAATTATCAACTTTAATATAAGCTAAAATTATGATAACTATCTTAAGTGGTCGTCTCTATATTGAAAATTGTGAAAAAAATTAAAAACAAAAAATTATTTTTTTAATTGACTTTCATGTTTAATATGCAAATTTAAATACTGTAAAATTTAATTGCTCTCAAATAGATAATTAAAAATATAAATACTTTCACCTAATTTTTTATTAATTTTAATTCTATTTCAAATAGATAATTTAAAATATAAATGATTTCAAATAAGGGGATCTAAAATTAACAATTTAATCATTTTAATAGCAACATAATTGATTTTGACTATAAGTTATTTCTTTACCCATGATTTTTTTTTCTTTAAACTTTTTTAAGGCTATTATTTTCTTATCCATTTTTATATAAGTGCATTTTGAATGTGTGAAATATAATTAATTTTCACTTCAATTTTTATTGTGTTGTCTTTTCTGATAATTTCGCATGTTGTTTTATAATCGTATAAATTATTAATTTTATGAATCACTATTAACAAAATACCTATTTTAATTTAAACTTTATTAATTATTGTTAATACATGTTTAAATATATTAAAAAAGAACCACAAACATTTATATTATTTATTAAATGATTTAAGATAAGAATCAACTTACCCGTGCGGACGCACGGATCTTCTACTAGTTTTGAATAAAGTTGATGGTGAAAAGATAGCGTAAGAGTTTTGAATGTGAGAATTGTAATATTGTGGTATTAGGATAGATGGATTTTCTACATGAGTGTGAGTGATATTTACAAAACGTGAAGAATAGTGAAAACAAGGATTTGACTTTAGAGTCAAAAATAGAAAAAAGGCTTTGTGTAGAAATTGTGTGTGGAATATTCACCGTGTCGCTAGTATCTCCCTGTAAGGATTAGTTAGTGTGTTTATTTATATTGAAAAAATTAGGTTAAGGTAATAATTGAGGAAATCAAAATATAAAAGCAAAAATGATTTCTAATTAAACTAATTTTTTTAATGATTTTATGCAATAAATATGATATTTTCTCTTTATGATTTTTAAACAAGAAATAAAATTAGATATGAATGCTATCTATTTGGAAATTAAAGATAAAAAGATTTTATGTTTTTTTTTAATATTTTTTCATTAAGATTTTAAATAAGAAATAAAATTAGAAAGAGTAAAAATGAGATATTTCTATATTTTGTGACAAATTAAGAGACAAAATTCAAATACTTTTTCACAATTAAAATAAATGTTCTTGATTCTTTTTTTTTTGGGCGATAAAAGTGATTGAAAATAAAAATAATTATTTAAAAAAATGCTTAGTAAAAAACGAAAATAAAAAATAAAATGTATTTTTTTGTGATTTTGAATATTAAAAATAAATAATATAATAATAATTAAAATAAAGGGTTAATAGTCATTTATCCCCCTACAATATAGGCAAGTTTTTTATTTACCCCCTTTAAAAAATTAATTTTGAATTACCCCCTGAAAGTTTGGGGTACCTCCTAAGCGTGTAAAAACTAAGGGGGTAAATAAAAAAAATATTATACAGGGGATAATTTTTCTACCTGGGGGGCAAAAGACTTAGAATTTTAAAATTTCAGGGGGTAATCCAAATTTTTTTTTTTAAAGGGGGGTAAATCAAAACTCGCCTATATTGCAGGTGGGGTAAATGACTATTAACTCTAAAATAAATAAAATAAAAATTCAAAAATAAAAATAAAAAATAAAAAATAATACAAATTTTGATTTTTTAGATTAAATTAAAAATAAATTAAATAAAAATTTGAAAAATGCAAATTTTGATTTTAAGATAATGTAATTGACGTTAAAACATAAAAGGGAGACAAATTCTAAACGTGGGGAGAGTGAGATTTGAAATTAAGATCTTCTTCCTTGTAACTCCTTACACATGCTCTTCTACCAATTGTTCCATTTCACTTATTCAGAATAAAGTAGCACTAGAAAACATACGAAGGGTGAGCAAAATTTGGGGTATGACATACCCCATTCTGAGTATCTCAAAATTATCAACAAATCTACTGCTAAAACCATCTTTGAATCCTTATGTGCAACATATGAAGGAAATCAACAAGTAAAAGTGGCAAAGGCTAACATCTTCGTCCAACAGTATGAACTATTCAAAGTGAAAAAAGATGAAGATATTGAAACCATGTTTTCAAGGTTTCAAATTTTGGTATCTGGTTTTCAAGTTCTGAACAAAAGCTATAAAACTTCTGATCATGTCAAGAAGATTCTTATGAGTCTTCCTGTCAGATACATACCAAAGGTGATAGCCATTCAATAAGCCAAAGACTTAAACATTATAAGTTTTGAAAGCCTAATAAGCAATCTCCAAAGTCATGACATGGAGCTCAATAGAGATGAATCTACCAAGAAATCAAAGTCTATTGCTTTGAAATCTGTTGGTATATCTGCCAAATCTCCAAAAGTCTAGGAATCTGAAGAAGTTACTCATGCAGAAGTTTCTAAAGAAGAATCAGATGATGGAGAAATGGCTTTCATAATCAAAAGATTCCAATATCTGGAAAAGAAGAACAAAAGATTCTCTGGTAGAAGCAGTGGCTTCAGAGGATCAAGCTTTAGAGAAAAGAAAGATTTTTAGAAGGGAAGCTTTAACTGCAAGAAGCTTGGTCATTTCATTGTTGACTGTCCAGAGCTGCAGAAGGACAAGTCAAAGAAAGGAAGCTATCAGAAAGACAACTTCAAAAACAAAGTTAAGAAGAGTCTCATGGAAACATGGGATGAACATAACAATGAAGAATATTCTGACAAAGATTAGGAACAAGCCAATCTAGCTTTGATGAATCTTACATCTTTTGATACAAAATCTGATTCAAACTATGGATCAAAGTTTGAAGAAGAAGATGAGGTACTCTCTAAATTATCTCATGCTAATTTAATTACTCTTATCAAAACTTTGTGGGTCGTTGTCAAGACAAAGCTAGACATATGAAAATCTTGAAAAATAAATATTATCTATTGAAAGATGAATTAAAATCTTCTCAAAATAATAATTAAGCTTTATAAAGAGATTATATTGCTCTAGTAAAATAAGTCTCTGATAAACCCCTTGATGAGCGTGAAATAGCTCTTTGGGAGTTTATCATAATTGGCTTTGACAGAACAAAACTTACATCCATGATTTATGGTGTAAGTAGGATCAAAGGAGATGATCTTGGTTATTCTCAAAAATATTTTAATCTAAGGTCTAGAACCTTGATTAAACCAACTTAACATTCTTCGTCGCGCTCTGCTAAAAAAGGGCTAGATTCCTATTTTATGCCTGCTGCTGACAAAGGAAAGGTTCTGAAATAGTCAGAACCTAAAAATTTAGAGTCAAAGGTTTCGAAGAAATCAAAATCTGAGACTTCAAAGTAAAAGATTTTGAAGAAACCAGAACCAAAAACTCTAAAGTCAAAGGTTCTGAAGAAACCAGTGTTATACCCTAATTTTTACCCCTAATATCCCACCTCATTTTCATCATTTGCATAGCATAAAACATTTCATGTGTGTGTCTTTTATGCATTACTAATCCCATTGAAAATACAAAAATACATGCCTTGCTTGCTTTATCTACAAGTTATGGTTTTGTATCAAGAAGTTCAAGGAGATGATCGATCAATGTTTTGGTGTGATCATCAACATCTCAAATTATTCCACTCATTCATGAATCAATAGTTTCCCTTCATTAACAATCAAGTTTGATATTGCATCAATGCAATTTCATCAAGCTCCAGTTCACCTGGTACTCCAAATTAAGGTTTTTGACCAAAGACAACTTGGTGTTGACTTTTCCATCAAAACATGATCTCATTCCTCAAAACATGATTCAAGGGTTTCAAATACATTTTGGTAGTCCATTCATGTGATCCAATTAGCTCAAGAAGTGTGATTCATTGATATTTGGAGAATTTGATTCAATTTCCAAAAAAGTCAACAGATGCTCAAAGTCAAAGTTTGATTTTTGACATTTTTTTGTCAATCATGGACTTCTCAAGTCAATAATCAAATAAATGTTCAAGATCTTTGAATTTAATCAAGTTGAATCATGAATCACAAAAAGGATCAAAGTTGTCAAAATTGGAGAACTTAGAATTTTTCTAAGTATAAAAATCCATGATCAAATGACCAATTTTCCAAGGTCATATCTTTTGATTCAAGCATCCAATGGAAACACTTGAGGGCTCCACTTAAAGATGGTATTTGATACTTTAAGTTGATGAAAATTATAAGCCAAAAGCTTTCTTGAAGTGAAATATATTAGTGATCAAAGTTAGGGTTCCAAGTTGCTACAAAATCCAAAACACTTAGAAATTTTTCTGTTTTTAACCTTGTCAAGTGCATGACTTTGTGGATTCTTTGTGAACAATCCAAGCCACCACTTTTGATGCTTGAGGGCTGCAATTAAATATCACATTTCATACTTCATCTTAGTGGAAATTTTGGTCCAAAAAGTTTTTACCAATTGAGAGATATTAATGATCAAAGTTGAGGTTTCATTCATTATGACCAATTATAAATGAACCAGAATTTTTCTAAGTTATGGGTCAGTTTGGTTCACACGAATTTGGAGTTACTTTTGGACACTTTTCAAGCACCTTTTCAGGTTGTGATAAACATGAAGCTTGTAGTATCATATAAGATCTTCACTTTGATACCAAATTTCTGCAGAATTGATCCTCATACATGGGACAAAACATAGATCCAATGTGCCATCTTGAATTATGTTTGGACATGCATGAAAAGTTACTTTTGATCACAAATTTTTTCCATGAAGCAAGTAAGTTGATCTATACATCAAAATAGGCTTGTACAATCAGAAGTAATGTCAACTTGTTAGCCACACTAGAAAGCAAGGCTACTTGTACTTTCAACCACTTTTTGCTTTTGATGCATTATTCATTGAATAATGTCAACTCTTTATCCAAACTTCCCTCCAAGATCAGATCATAACCACTATAAATAGAGGCTTCATATCGGATCAAAAACACAACAAAAAACCAGTAAGAACCTCAAAATCACATTGAGCAAAGTTCCAAACCTCCATTGAAGTGGAATTTCGAATTTCACTATTTAGCCAATAAACCTTCAATTTCTTCATCCAATTACCTTCCATATACTTCATATAACTTGTCCAAAGCATTGAACCATGACTGTAACACTCAAAATACCATAACCAAACTTCACTTTTTCCATTTGCAACTTGATTTGGGCAGAGCAATTTAGGCAGTTTCAGAGAAAGTTACACATACCATTACACTCTTAGGATCTCAAGGAAGCTAAAAACATCATCACATCACTTCTGGAAGGGAATTTGAAGGTGCATTGGACACACTCCAATAGGTAATTTTTTCATTTCTGGAACTCTATGATAGGAGCATCATTTTAATCATTTCTTGATACCAAAATGCTTGCCGATGTGAGGATTAAAAGCTCTGAGTTGTTGTTCATGTTGGTTTGAATATGGAGTAACTTGTATAGAGGGGGGGGGGGGGGGGGGTTGAATAGACAATTAAAAAATCCCTTCTTTTCAAAAAATCAGATTACGCAAGCGGAACCGGATATGGTGAAGTTTCGTTTTGAAAAGTTTTTATGATATTGGAAGAGAATTTGTGTTATACTTACACCAAAGGTTTTATAATGAGGTAGAATACAATGAATTGATTAATGGTTAAAGTTTCAACGAGATGCTTAAAGACTTTAACAATTCTTCAATTTTAAAGGCAATTATAAATTCAATGTTCTTAGAATAATCAATTAACTGGATCTTTTAGAAGAACAAATCTAATCAAACCTAAACTTTTACAAACCAAAACTATGAATACAATGAATCTAAACAGATACCCAAGCATGCAATTTTAAGTGATAAAGAGAAAGGGAGAGAAGGAGAGAGTGCACCAGGATATATACTAGTTCGGTGCTATCGTCCTCGCAGGCACCTACATCTAGTCTTCGACGGAGAACCATCGAAGAGTTATTTCTTCCATTAAAATGATATAGAATTTTGGTTCTTGTTACAACAATTCACAAAAGCAAAAGGACAAATAATAACAGTCCACATTATCTTCTTTCTTGCTTCTTGTACGAACTTTCTTGTAACTAGCTACCACCACTAACTTGATCTTTACCTAAGATCTTGATTTTCAACTTTTGATGGATTCCTCTCTTGATGAATTTCCTAATTTTTACCCAATCTTGAAATTCCAAGCCTTGAATCCTTCTCTTCAACAAGTTGACAAATCTGCAGAAAAACTCCAAAACAATGGAGAAAAGCTTCTTCTTCTTTTTCCTTCAAGAAATTTCAACCCTTGAAATTTCCAAGACCAAAATACCTCTTGCAAAATCTGCACACTTCAATGAACAACTAGATCCCTAATGTTTCCCTACAATTAATTATCACACACACATAAGAGAATAATTTCCATGGGTATGATTAAGATGAAGATTTGACAGAGATAAGGAAGTTGTGTTTGCAAAGGTTTTCTCACAGAAAAAAAATTTGATCTCTTAAGAAATGAGGAAATGAAATCTCTATTTATAGATGCAAGAGAAGATGCAAAACAAGTGAGTTAAAATGAACTACGTGACTTGATTCATAATTCCCATGACTTGATTCAGTTAGGGCAGTTGACTTGAGTCGACTCCAAAATGAATCAATTCAAATTAGCGTCCTGAATTAATTCACGACCCTTACTGAATCAATTCAATTTGGAATTTCCAGACCTGTGACTCGATTCAAAACTGCTTTTGACTCGATTCGCACAAACAGAATCTAAATGGACTTTTAAGGCACTTTCATGAATCGATTCATGAAAGCCTTGAATCGAGTCAGGAAACACAAAGGCTTTGAATCAAGTCAAAAAGACAGCTGAATCAATTCACACAACTAAGACACATAGTTAACTTAATAAATGCATGGATAAAATACTCTAGCATGTGTTTGATGATTAATAACTAAAGGAACTGAAATTAAACAAAAAATATAAGTAAAACATCAAAATAGTGAAGTAATCCGATATCCGGATCATGAGCAATTCCAGTTCATTGGTTGATCATGTATGCAATTTAATTTCATTTTAAAGTATTAGGGTTCTTCTGGTTATTGCTTGATTTCGTGAGCTACACTTAATATAAATAAAATCTAAAAGCATATTTGAAATCCTTGCGAAATTCTAATCAAGATGCTATATCCATATTCCTTGTTTGATTCAAAAATGGAAAAGTTGTATTTTTTGAAAACTAAAAAAGTTACAGTAGCTGCGATGAAGAAGATGATTCATGGCTCCATTTTTCTTCTTTTTAAAATAGTTGTTTTTTTATATATTACGTTGAGTGCGTTATGTTACTAGAAGGAGCATGTTGGCTCAGTGGTTGTTGTGTTGGTCTTGGTGTGTGCAATGTAAATGGTGTGGGTTCAACTCCTAACTCCCATTTTTTGGCTATTTTCTTCTTTTTCTCATTTTTCTTCTTCTTTCTTCCTTCCTTGCCTTATTTCTTTCTTTTCTTCTTTTATTTATTTATTTATTTATTTATTTTTGATTTCTTTCTCTTTTAATTTCTTTTTTATTTAAAATTTTAAAACCAAAATATTTTTATTTTATTTATTGTATTTCTCTTCTTTTATTTTTAATTCATAAAAAAAATCTAAAAAAACATTTTATTATTTATTTTCTTATTTTATCTTTCCACATTTAAAATTCAAAAAAATATTATTATCTCACTCATTAATTATTTTTGTCAATTAAAACCTTTAAAAATAAAAAAAAAACATTTTTATTCTTTTATGTGAATTATTTTATATCTTCATCAAAAAACCAAAAAATGCTTAGAACTTTTTATTTAGTCATTTATTTTATTATTCTCATATTAAAAAAAAACCTAAAATATCTGTTCTCTTTTATTTATTTATTAGACTTTCTATTTTCTTTTAAATACTTTTGATTAATTTAAAAATGTACACTTTGTTTGATTGGTGTTCTTGTGGTGTTCATGTTTATTCCAAATATTTAATGTTTGATGCTTGATATTTTACAAGATAAATCCATGTCTTTTGTATCTAATGATGTCCATGTTATGTTTAGGTATGTTCTAAATTTTTTGCTTACTTTGTTGACCTAAGTCCATGTTTATTTCAAATGTGCCATGCTGGTGCTTGTTGATTAATGATTAATCTTGTTCTTGTTTGAACCTTGTCTTATGTATATATATGCTTTGTGCCTTGATGTTACTCCTTGCTTGGTCATGTGTTTAAAATCATGTTGATGTTGTGTATCATGTTCCTACACTTAACCTAATTGTTGAATGTCATACATGTTTGTATGTCCATGTTCATCTTATTCTAGTGTTGCCTAAATCCAAGGAAAAGGGTTTTCTTGTCGACTTCTTGTCACAATGCATGTATATAGTTGTTGCATTCCTTACTCATCCATTGTTTAGACCTAGTTCAAACCTTAGTATTTTCTTAACTTTGAACCTTTGCCACTTTGGCTTTTCACTTAAAACCTTTCCAAAGAAATTAGACATGAGTCATCTCTATAGATAAGATGTCTCTTCTACCCCCATAATATAATCAAACCTTTGTGATACTTTTCCATTTAAGGGAGGTATGTGACATACTTGTTGATTCTACATCCAAGTTGGAGCCCTTCTCTTATTATGATGCAAAGATCCATCTTCTCTATGTTTGTGGTGGTATAGTGGAACATTTCCTCTCAAGATGATAACTTGTCTCTTCTACTAAAACCAACCAACAAACATGCTTTCAGCCGTAGTCATCCGAACTACGATTGCTCTGACTTCCCATTAAGGATGCGTAGGCACGTGATTGCGAGATCCTGGCGAGCTACCTTTTTTCTTTTCCCCTTTTTCAATAAAATAATAAAACATCTCCCTTACTTTATCAATCAATAGCAAATAACTTTAGCCAAGAAAACATAGATATTTCAAGAGGTTCCTATAGGATACTATAAATACTTAGGGTGCTAGTACCTTCCCTTAGTATAACCAACTCTCGTACCTTTGATCTCTTTATTGCTTAGCCTTTAGTCTTATCTTTAGCTTTGCATGCATATTTATGGATTTATTTGATATGTTCCCTTTCCCTTGGATAAATTAAAGTTCGGTGGTGACATTTTATTTTGCGAGTCAAGTTAACTGATAGCTTGGTCTCCGATTCTTCACCGCGAAAACCAGAACCTAAGACATCATAGTTTAAGGTTCTGAAAGGTTTAGAACCAAAAGCTAAGATTTAATCAAGACATTAAACTTTTAAACCAAAAATCTTTAATGATCCTAAACCTTACTTTATGAAAGCTAAGGTAAAAAATAAGAAGAAGCCTTCCAGAATTAATCCCAAAGGACCCATAAGACTATGGGTGCCTAAATCTAAAATTGTTTTTGCAACATATATGCTTAAAGGGAGAAGCAAAGTAGCAGTATTAGTACATGGACAGTGGTTGCTCACGACATATTACGGGAGAAAAACATATGTTCCAAACCCTAACTCTGAAAGAAGGAGGAACTGTGGGATTTAGAGGAAACCAGAAAGGAAAGATCATTGGTACATGTACTATTGGTAATTCCTCTATCTCTAATAATAATGTTTGTTTAGTAGATGGACTAAAACATAACCTACTGATCATTATTCAATTTTGTGATAGTGGTTATGAAGTAATGTTTAATAAGAACAAATGTATATTCAGGAATGAGTCTGACAAGTCCATAATGTTCAAAGGTATGAGAAAAGGCAATGTTTATAAAATTAATTTCTCTAAATTGGCTGATCGGAAGGTACTTTGCCTTTTATCAGTGAGTGACGAAAAGTGCCTCTGACACAGAAGGTTATGTCATACTAACTGGAGATTAATCTCTAAACTTAGCAAGTTAAAACTTGTTAAAGGATTGCCAGGATTTAATTATCACTCATATGCTCTTTGTGGAGCATGCTAAGTAGAAAAATTAACAAAACCTCTTTTAAATCAAAGAACATTGTCTTTACCTCCAGACCCTTAGATCTGCTTTATATTAATTTCTTTGGTCTAGCTGGTACTGCATTAATCAATGAGAAGAAATAAGGACTAGTCATAGTTGATTATTATAGTATACGGACTTGGGTTAAATTCCCCAGAACTAAAGATAAATCATATGATGTGTTCACTATCTTTTGCATACAAGTACAAACTAAAAAAGAATAAAAAAATTTAAAATTCAGAAGTGATCCTGGATGAGAATTTGAAAATGAGCCATTTGAAATATTTTGTGGAAAATATGGAATTATCAATGAGTTATCTTCTCATAGAACTCCACAGCAAAATGGAGTTGTAGATAGAAATAACAAATCTTTACAAGAAATGGCTAGAACCATAATCCATGAAAATAATTTACCTAAGTACTTGTGGGCAGAAGGTATAAACATTACATGTTATGTTCATAATATAAACTATATTATACCTATTTTGAACAAAACTTCATATGGGTTTTTTAATGGAAGAAAGCCAAGTATTTCCTATTTTTCATCAGTTTGGATGTACATGTTACATCTTGAACAATAAAGTGTATCTAAATAAATTTGATGCAAACCTAAAAGGGTATCTTATTAGGATACTCTGAACGCTCAAAGGCATACATGGTGCATAACTCTGAAACTAAAATAGTTGAAGAGTAAATACACATTAAATTAGATGACAAAGAGCATGACAATAAAATGTCAGAGCTAGTAAAGTTTTTCAGATTTTCATGTGTCTGAAGATACTCCAAAAGCTGGTGATTCAGAAGCTATCAGACCTTCAGAAGCTGGATGTTCAAAAGCTGGCTTTCTAGAAGATGGTTGTCCAAAAGCTAATCTATCTTCTGAAGCTCATTTAGAGGAAGCAAGTTCTGAAGAAGCTCATGATGGCTCACACGAAGCAACTTAATCTAGAAAGACTTTCAAGTACAAGTCTTCGCATTCAGAAGAGCAAATCATCAAAAACAAAGATAGTCCTATAAAGACAAGATCTGCATTCAGAGAAGACCACTCAATGATAAGGCTTATCTCAATGATTGAACCTACTTTTGTTGATGAATTTTTATCTGATGATGGTTGTATTGTGGCAATGCAAGAAGAGCTGAACTAGTTTGAAAGCAATGATGTTTGGGATCTAGTACCCAAACCTCATCAGAAGAACATCATTGAAACAAAATGGATATTTAGAAACAATTTTAATGAGAAAGGAGAAATGGTAAGAAATAAACCTAGATTTATAGATCAAGGCTACAGTTAGCAAAAAAGTATAGATTTCTTAATTCAATTAATAAATATTAATCAATTAAATAGTATTTTTTTAATTCAATTAAATATTAATCAAGTAAATTATATTTAATTCAAATTAAATAGTAATCAAATTATTAATTTATTATATAACAAATTTATTATATAAACTTCATATTTAATAATATTAATTTATTATAATAATTTATTAAAAATCTTCCTAAACCAAGGAAAATGCCAATTTTTTTTTTACAGAAATTTTTCAAAAGTAACTCATAGGTATTAACCATTTTTTAAAAAGAATTTTACCATTAATTAAAATTAATAAAAATATTTAGATTAAAAAAAAAAAAGAAGTAATCATTAAAATGAATTTAACAAATTTACTTTTCTTGAACTTGTATCAAACACAAAGATAGTAATATTTTATTTTAGGAAAAGGCGGAAATAACAAGAAACTAAATACGTGAGCCGTGACGACACGGTGCGCGCCTTTTTGTTCTAGCAGTCAGTTACCATAAAAAATGATAACCATATCGGTATCGACACTCATCAATATGTTTTGTCGTACCGTATATACCTACGCACTCACTCACTTCTTTCAACCATCATTTCACACCTTTTCCTTAGTCGTCTTCTTCCGGTACAAAACAACCGTGTGATTTTGCATGATTCATTCACCAGGTAACTGTGGAGTTACTTTTCACAAACACATGGTGTTGGTATAAGTCATAGATGCACCTGCAAATTTTACTTTACACTTCATTAGTTTTTTTAAAATGATTGGCTATAAACTTTTTTTATCTCAACAAAAGCATAATGTATTGAACTTTATGTTACTTTACAGATTTTGAGCAAGAGAGAGGGTAAAGAAAATGGCAGGATTTTGGAGTGTGTTTTGTGGGGAATCTGATTGTTCAAAGCCTTGCAGTTATTATGATGTTAAGTTTCTCGTTGATCCTTCCACTTGCATCAACCATTTCTTAATATCTTGCTTTGATGTGTTTTTTCTCATCGTGCTGCTATTTGTAATGATGATCCACAAGTCGTCATTAAAACCATATCAGGGTGTTATACATAGGGAAAGATATTCAAATCTGCAACTAGTTTCTGCCATAACCAATGGTGTTCTTGGGTTGGTGCATTTACTTTATGGCATTTGGATTTTAGAAGAGAAGTTGAGGAAAAACCAAACTGCATTGCCTCTTGATTTGTGGATGTTGGAATTGTTTCAGGGATTAACATGGATGTTAGTTGGTTTAACATTAAGTCTTAAGATTAAACAACTTCCAAGAGCATGGTTAAGGTTTTTTTCTATTCCAATCTTCTTAGTTTCTGGTATAAACTGTGCTATATCCTTGTTTTATGTAATTGGTAGTATACACTTGTCCTTCAAAGTAGGAATGGATATTCTATCTTTTCCTGGGGCAATTTTATTACTACTATGCACATATAGGGAATCTAAGTGTAGCGACACTGACGGAGAAATCAATGAAAGCCTTTACGCTCCTTTAAATGGTGAGTCGGATAAAGACGATTCCGTTAGCCGCGTGACACTATTTGCGAAAGCTGGATTCTTCAGTAGGATTTCATTTTGGTGGCTGAATTCTTTGATGAAAAGTGGTAAAGAGAAAACACTTCAGGACGAAGATGTGCCGATGTTGAGGGAGGAAGATAGAGCAGAAAGCTGTTATTTGCTGTTTCTAGACACATTGAACAAGCAGAAACAGAAGGATCCATCCTCACAACCATCTGTTTTAAAGACAATTGTTTTATGCCATTGGAAAGAAATTTTGATATCTGGATTCTTTGCAATGCTCAAGGTACTTGGACTTTCTTCTGGACCTATGCTTCTGAATTCCTTTATATTAGTCGCTGAGGGTTATGAGAGTTTCAAATATCAAGGTTTTCTGTTAGCCATAGCACTTTTCTTTATTAAAATTATAGAATCTCTATCGCAAAGGCAGTGGTATTTTCGGTCGAGACTCATCGGTCTCAAAGTTAAGTCGCTGCTAACAGCAGCAATCTATAAAAAACAATTGAGGTTGTCCAATGCTGCGAGATTGGCACACTCTAGTGGTGAGATAATGAATTATGTAACTGTAGATGCCTATAGAATCGGAGAATTTCCTTACTGGTTTCACCAAACATGGACAACAAGCTTCCAACTATGTATCTCGTTAGTTATACTCTTCCGTGCAGTTGGGCTAGCTACAATAGCATCCTTGGTTGTGATAGTTATCACAGTACTTTGCAATACACCACTTGCAAAGTTACAACACAAGTTTCAAAGCAAACTAATGGTTGCACAAGATGAGAGATTGAAGGCTACTTCTGAGGCTCTTGTGAATATGAAGGTACTGAAGTTGTATGCATGGGAAACCAGTTTTAAAAAATCTATAGAAGGATTAAGGAATGAGGAACTAAAATGGTTGTCTGCAGTGCAATTGAGAAAGGCATACAACACATTTCTCTTTTGGTCTTCACCGGTTTTAGTCTCTGCTGCTTCATTCGGAGCATGTTATTTTCTTAATGTTCCTTTGCATGCGAATAATGTTTTCACTTTCGTGGCAACTTTACGCCTTGTTCAAGATCCAATTAGAACTATCCCTGATGTTATTGGGGTGGTTATTCAGGCAAAAGTTGCTTTCGCTCGTATTTTAAAATTCCTGGAGGCACCCGAACTGCATAGTGAAAATATTGGGAAGAGGTGTTCAGAAGACAATACAAGGGGTTCAATTTCAATCAAGTCTGCGGAATTTTCATGGGAAAATAATAACGTATCAAATCCAACATTGAGAAATGTTAATTTGGAAGTAAGACCTGGTCAGAAGGTCGCGATTTGTGGTGAGGTTGGCTCAGGCAAATCAACTCTCTTAGCAGCAATTCTCAGAGAAGTTCCTATCACTCAAGGAAAAGTAAGATTTTTATTTTTTTTATTCTTTATTGTATAAACTTTTCCCTACTTTCATTATTTGAAACTTTGATGGCATTTCCATTTTCTGCTGGCAGTTTTATAATATCACTTGGCATGTAAATTCAACTTTGACTTGAGTACTAATAGTAAAAGGTATTTGATTATCTTTTTTGGTATACAGATTGATGTTTATGGGAAGTTTGCGTATGTTTCTCAAACAGCATGGATACAAACAGGTTCAGTAAGGGATAATATATTGTTTGGATCACCTATGGATGTTCAGAAATATCAAAAAACTCTTCATAGGTCTTCGCTAGTGAAAGATCTTGAGCTGTTTCCTCATGGTGATCTCACTGAAATAGGAGAGAGAGGGGTTAACTTAAGTGGTGGTCAGAAGCAACGAATTCAACTTGCTCGTGCTCTTTATCAGAATGCTGATATATATCTCTTGGATGATCCATTCAGTGCTGTTGATGCACAAACTGCGACAAATTTATTTAATGTAATGATAACATCACTTCTTCACATGCTGTGTTCATAATGCAGCGTGCGCACACACTTTAAATACTGTAGTCGGTTATGCTTATGACACTATTAACTGGACAGGAATACATTATGGAAGGACTTGCTGGGAAGACAGTTTTGCTTGTGACTCATCAAGTTGATTTCCTTCCAGCATTTGATTTTGTTTTGGTAATATTATACATCATTGAAACAACGTTTATGTTTATGTCATTGTTCTAACTGAAAATAAGAACATTATTTCATAATCTTTGACTAACTGAAAATTATGCATGGACGCAACGATTTTGCGGTACAGTTGCTGTCAGACGGCAAAATCCTGCAAGCTGCTTCGTATCACCATTTGTTGACCTCAAGCAAAGATTTTCAGGACCTTGTGAATGCTCACAAAGAGACAGCTGGTTCTGACAGGCTTGTGGATGTTACTTCTGAAGGAAATTCAAATTCTGCCAAAGAGATAAGAAAAACGTATGTGGAGAAGGAAAAGCAATTCGAAGCACCAGAAGGAGATCAATTGATTAAGCAAGAAGAGAGAGACACTGGAGACCAGGGGCTTAAGCCTTACTTAACATACCTGAATCAGAACAATGGATACATATACTTCTCCGTGGCTTCTATTTCTCATCTTATATTTTTGATTGGTCAAATATTGCAAAACTCGTGGATGGCTGCCAATGTTGACAATCCTAAAGTCACCACTTTGAGACTGATTCTAGTTTACTTGTTGATTGGAGTTACTTCAACAGTGTTCTTATTGATGAGAAGTCTTTTTACAGTTGCTTTGGGCCTTCAATCTTCAAAGTCTTTATTTTTACAGCTACTGAACTCCCTTTTTCGTGCACCTATGACGTTTTATGATTCCACACCTTTGGGACGGATACTTAGTAGGGTAAGAATATTAAATGGACCTTTCTCTTTCCGTTTTTCCATCTAAGTTAACGCAATGAATGGGAAATACTAGCAATGGAAACATATGCTTTGACTATTTCTTTTTTGTTTAGGTCTCTTCTGATCTCAGCATAGTTGATCTCGATGTTCCATTTGGTCTTCTTTTCGCCGTGGGAGCTACTAGCAATTGTTATGCTAGTCTAACTGTTTTAGCAGTAGTTACTTGGCAAGTCTTGTTTGTCTCCATACCGATGCTCTATTTTGCACTGCGGTTGCAGGTAACGAACAAATTCTTTGAATTAAATTGAAGTGAAGATTTGGATTTCTGTTTTTACATTAATACATTATAATTATCTTTCCTAAATTTAAAATGGGCTCGTTGAAAAGTCTTTTTTTTCCTCCATACAGAGATACTACTTTGCTTCAGCAAAAGAACTGATGCGGATGAATGGCACAACAAAATCCTTTGTAGCCAACCATCTTGCTGAATCAGTTGCTGGAGCTGTGACAATAAGGGCTTTTGAAGAGGAAGATCGTTTTTTCGCAAAGAACCTTGATCTAATCGATATCAATGCTACTCCTTTCTTTCATAGTTTTGCTGCAAATGAGTGGTTGATTCAACGGTTAGAAACAGTCAGTGCTGTTGTTCTTGCATCTGCCGCACTGTGTATAGCTGTACTTCCACCCGGAACATTTTCCTCTGGTGAGACTTCTTCTATTAGTGGCTTTACAATTTCCCTTTTATTGTTTTCTTAACCATAGTTGTGTTTATGCAAGTAGTAAAATTTCAACATATGATGCTATTTCAGGATTTATTGGCATGGCTCTCTCTTATGGCCTTTCACTTAATGCTTCCTTAGTATTTTCAATCCAAAATCAATGCAATATAGCAAATTACATAATATCAGTGGAGAGGCTAAATCAATATATGCATGTACCAAGTGAGGCTCCTGAAGTAATAGAAGGAAATCGCCCGCCGGTGAATTGGCCAGTTGTTGGTAAAGTAGAAATAAAGGAACTCAAGGTATTTGTTATTATTTTTAAACTCATTTGCATACGGTTCTTTTCAAAATGTGAGCTTGAACTGAAACACGATTTGTTTCATGATATCGGAACAGATACGGTACAGGCATGATGCACCACTAGTACTCCGAGGAATCACATGCACTTTTGAAGGAGGACACAAAATTGGTATTGTTGGTCGAACAGGAAGTGGAAAAACCACTCTTATTGGTGCTTTATTTCGTCTAGTCGAGCCAGCGGGTGGAAAGATAATTGTTGATGGCATTGACATTAGTTCCATTGGACTTCATGATTTGAGGTCGCGCTTTGGTATTATACCTCAGGATCCTACTCTTTTTAATGGAACGGTCAGATACAATTTGGATCCTTTATTTCAACACTCTGATCAAGAGATATGGGAGGTAGTATTATTACCTGCAAAGTTACTTTTCAGCATTTAACTAATAACAACATGGAGTTTTTTCTTCCTGTTTATTTAAATATCTCTATTTTCAAGTTCCAATAACTAATGTGGACTAATTGTGATTTCTTTACAAAGGTTCTTGGCAAGTGTCAGTTGCAAGAGGCTGTCCAAGAGAAAGAAGGTGGTTTAGGCTCATCAGGTACATTTTCATGTTTTGCTAACACAACTTTGCAGTGATCAATACCTGTCTAGTGTTCTGATTGGATAGGTTTATTTGAACTTAACTGCTATCATAAAAACTTTTGATAATGTCTGGACTTTGGAAGAGCTCATGAAAATAGCTTATTGGAATGTCTATGACAACAACTAATAGCTTATATGGAAACAGTTTGACTTTATTTTTTCTTGTTATAGAAATAACTCATATATAAGCACTTTATGATGAGCATTTGGTTGTTGTTATTGTATCCAAACAGTAGTTCTTGATACCAAAGTTTAGTAACAAATTGTTATACAGTTGTTGAAGATGGGGCCAATTGGAGCATGGGACAACGACAATTGTTCTGTTTGGGCCGTGCTTTGCTGAGGAGAAGTCGGGTATTGGTGCTCGATGAGGCAACTGCGTCAATTGATAATGCAACAGACTTGATTCTGCAGAAAACTATTAGGACTGAATTTGCTGATTGTACGGTAATCACGGTAGCTCATAGGATACCGACCGTGATGGATTGCACAAAGGTTGTTTCCATCAGTGATGGTAAGTAGCATGTTAATTACGCATGTTGATTGCACATTTGAAAATTTAGCACATGTTGTGGAGAAAGCATTTGATCTTTTCATTATTTTGTTCTAAGAAAATAAAAAGTGCAATTGAATTTACAGGAAAATTAGTAGAGTATGATGAGCCAATGAAGTTGATGAAGAGAGAAGGATCTTTGTTTGGGAAGCTTGTCAAAGAATACTGGTCTCATTTTCAATCTGCAGAGTCTCATTAATGCTGAAAATGTTTCTAGTTTTTGCAGGATTGGCGAAAACTATTGTACCAAATACTAAATGAATGTTAACTATTGTATAATGCTTTGGAATTTTAGATAAACTTCCTTGACCAATTCACCAGATGCTATATCTCCTTTAATATTTCGGTATAGATTATATAAATTCTCATTATAAATTTGCAAAGACACTTCCAATGATAGGTGAGACTTCATAAACAAAGTGATCACTGATCACATAGCACCTAGTAAGAAAACCTACTGAATGTGCTACTTATTCTAAATACATAATAAGGACTACAGATTTAAGTAGTTAATTAAACACTGCCCTTAATAGCATTACTGTATCCACTTTGTGCATCATTGGATCTCTTCCAAATCATGACTCCGCCGTATTTAGCAGAACTCTTAATAGCAGGTAGAACTTGAGAGATCAAAACATCAGGAGGAATAAAACCACCACTTGTAGTAGCAGCAGCTTCAGCAGGAACACCTAAAAACACTTGATTAGCTTGACTTGAAGTCCATTGATTCCAAGCCTTAACGAGATTGTCAATATTTCCATCTGAATATTGACACTGACCATTATTATAAAACTGAACCCAAACATAGTCAAACAAACCAGTATTAATAGCTGAATCCAAATGAGCATCAGGGAAAGGACACTGTGGTGCTGCAGACAAGTAAACTCTCTTTTGTGCACTAAAACCTTTTAGCGCTCTTGCAAGTTCATCATAATGTTGACCACCAGCTTCAATATCAAAATCAATTCCATCCAAAACAGCATCTCCTAATGGTCTTGAAGATGACGTGCCACCCAAGAAATTGTCCCATAGGTAATTTGCAAGTTGTGTGGCTTCTTGGGCTGTATCAAGAAAGTAAGTACTCGCGTCACCTCCGAGAGAGAGGAACACTTTGATTCCCATGCCTTGACAAGTTTGAATTTCACTACTAAACTTTGTGCAGCCATTGATACGTGGATCACAATGACCAGCAAGATTTATTTGTGGACTTTGGCCCCTGCCAAAAATGGATAGAAAAGCTATGTTTACAAACTGGTAATTGTTTGTGTTGCAAGCATCTACCAAGGAACCTTCACGTCCATCTTGGCCCCAATAGACTGCAATTCCTGCAGCATGAGAGTATTCGAAAAGGGAAATGAGGGAAAGAGATAATAAAAGGATTGAAACTTGTTTGAAGGATTCCATGTTTTTTTAAGGTTGTTTTGTGAGTTGTGTTGAAAATGTAGATAGATGTATAGCACTTTATAGCTGGTGGAAAGTATGCAAATACAAATTTGGAAGAAGAAATTATGACAACCGTGTTGTGTACGTTGGGCGAGAAATTTCAACAACTAGTATTTTCTTAGAAATATCAAGTCAAGCTCATAGCACTTCACTTAATGTTTCCCAGTCTTAATTACACGTCGTCCTCCTATTTATCATAGAAATAGTTTACATATCTTTTTTAAATCAAAGCTTTTGGTTATTAAATTTGTCACAATTTTGTTCCAAACTCTTTTTTTTTGGTCCCAAAAGTGTAATTTATTATCTTAATTTTGATGATGAGTCAGTTGAAACCAAAATTGCAACTAATGTAATACTTGAATGATAATATAAATTCCACTTTAGGGACTGTTTTTACAAGAACCCTAGCAGGGAAACTCTAATATCCCATTTTAATTTAAGAGTCTAATGTTCCTAGTTACTAAAATTAATGGTAAATATTATTCCTTCTAGTTGTTAATATAAGAAAAATTTTACTTTTTAAATGTATTGAAAAATTAATGTAGTTGATCTTTATATAATTCAAATAGATTGATTCTTCAATAAATTGAAAAAGTGTGTTTTTTTTTTTTTTTTTTATATTAAGGACTAGAGGGAAGATAACTTAATTGGAATTTTAAAGTTAAGGGCATAATTGGGAATTCCCAAGAAAGTGGAAAGGCAATTTCGTAATTTCAAAAGGAGGCCTTTTCTAAAAAGCTACTTCTCTTTTCTCTCATTCTCATTTGCATGTGGAACTTTGAGGTCTTGAAGTGAAGTCAAAACTTGAGTTCTCATCATCATCATCTCACTTTCAGATTTCAGTTTTTTTCTAAGATGGGATTCTTAGATATAGTATGGTTCAAGTTGATTTGGACATTTACATACCCATAGGATATAGGTACGAGTGCCAATATTAATATTCAAGCAAATATGAGTTTGAATACTAGATTTTTTTCAATTGCAGGTATTTGAACGAATACTATAGTATCTTATCCAAATTCTGCCTATAATACCTAATTCAATGCATTGAACTAAAGAGTATTGCATAAAAAGCAATTGATGCGAATTTGATTTCACAAATGATAATGAATAAAATTTGATAATAAAAAAGTCGGAAGATGGATAGATTTTTCAATATATAAGTATAACTTATAAATATTACCTAAAATTTACTAAAAATATTATTATAAAATTTATGATTTACAATAAAGGCTTAATACCCTTTTTGATCCTCTAGCTATAGGGGTAGGTCCAAATAGGTCCTCTAACTTTTAAAAGTTCCAAATTGGTCCCATACGTTTTTAAATAGGTCGACGTTTGTCCTCGTCGTTAGAAAAGTTAAAATTTTTATTAAAATCTTGATGACATGGCATGGGTGTGCTGATGTGGACGTTTATGAATGGGGATGTGGAACGATGGTTATAGTTCAATTCATTTCCCTCTCTAATTTTCATTAAGTCATTTCAGTTCCATGCCTCCAACCCTAGAACAGTCACACGAAGACGAAGACGATCGAGGGTGAAGACGAAGACGAAGATTCACAGACATACCATTGAAGACGAAGTATTATCCTGGTAAATGGCTATGTTCTTTTCGTAGTATTTACGTTTTCTGTAGTCTAGGGTTTGTGTGTAGATAGAACGTTAGTTTTCTGTAATCTAGGGTTTGTCGCCCCCTTTTTGAAATTAGGGTTTTTATTGTTCTTTTCGTAAAATTTCTGCTTGTTTATGATATTAGGTTGAAATGGAAGAATTGATTAACCTCAACATTCATCATAGTGGGGAATTTATGGATTCTGATAAAACGAACTACGTGGGGGGGGGGGGGGGGGGGGGTAAATGTAACGAATTACAGGTAGATGTTGATAGGTGGTCGTATTTTGAGTTGATAGGTGTTTTGAAAGATATAGGGTATACTGAGGTAGACAACATCTGCTACAAGGATCCTACATTTGGGATTAATGTGCTCAGTGATGATAAAGGTGCGTTAGAGATAGCTGACCTATGTAGGGTACACCTGAAGGTCGACATATACATTGAACACCCATTATCCCAACCTGAGTATGTTGATGAGGGTGACACATTGAATGTATTTCTTGATTTAGAATTTAATGTTGAATTTTTATGCATTTGCAGGGTCTTCTCCCAACCATGGATGAATTGTTACCAAGTGTTGAACAGAGGTTTTGTGTGAGACACCTATACAACAATTTTAGGAAGAAATTTCCAGGAAAAGTGTTGAAAGAGATCATTTGGAAGGCAGCTAGAGCTACTTATCCACAGGCTTGGGAAAGAGAGATGAGAGGCATGAGGATGATAAATGAAGAGGCCTACAAACACATGATGCAAACTCCACCAAGATTTTGGAGCAAGTCCTATTTCAGAACCACAACAAAGTCTGATAGTGTCTTGAATAATATGTCAGAAGCTTTCAACAGTGTGATTGTGGAGGCAAGGGCAAAACCTTTGGTTACAATGTTAGAAGAAATAAGGGGATACATGATGGAAAAATGGGCGGCAAATAGGCTAAAGTTCTCTAATTTAGGTGATGATGAAGTCTTGCCAAACATAAAGAAGAAGGTCGAGAAAACCAGCAGTTTCACAAATTCTTGGATAGTAAGGTAATAGATAATACACTTACTGTTGTGCTTTTGTAGTGTGACTTTCTTTTGATAGGAGATAGACTTACTTCTGATATTTTTATAGGATGTCATCTGAACATATTTTTGTGGTGAGGCATATTGAGAATCAGGGAGACATGTTCTCTGTCAACTTGAAGGAACATTGCTGTTCTTGCAGAAAGTGGCAGCTGACAGGTCTCCCATGCGTCCATGCCATTTCCTCAATTAAGAGTAGAGGTCTTGCTGTTGACCAGTTTGTTCCAGACTATTACAAGAAGGCTAGGTACATTAGGGTGTATGAACCTATCATTTACCCTCTGAATGGTACAAATTTATGGGTGAGAACTGAATACCCTGATGTGCAGCCTCCCAAATTCAAGAAAATGCCTGGAAGACTAAAGAAGAAGAGGAATAGAGAACAGAGTGAGATTGATGGTTCTGACAGGAAAATAAGAAAAACTGGTATGATTGTGAGGTGCACTAGGTGCATACAAACTGGGCACAACAAATCAACTTGTAAGATGGCTCAACCACCAGAACAGGCATCACAGGCCACCCATCAAGCATCTCAGTCAACTCAGGTAACCCAGCAAGCAACTCAGGCAACCCAGCAAGCATCACAGGCAACCCAGCAAGAATCACATGCAACCCAGCAAGAATCTCAGGCAACCCAGACAACTCATGCAACAAAAACAACTCAGGCAACCAAAACAACTCAGCCAACTCAGACAAGCAAAACAACTAGGGCAACTCAGGCAGCCAAATCATCCCAAGCAACTCAGCTTTCTCAGACAACTAACAAGAAGACTGCAACACAAGCTAGACACAAGTTGCCTTTCAAGAGACCAGCACAACATTCTAGAGGACCCACCACCAGATTGAGTGCATCACAGAATGCAGTGGGTCCTACTACTAGGAGGACAACACCAACTAAAAGGAACATTCCAAAGAAATCCTCTTAGGGTCTATAGTTTGTGTTGTATTGTGTAATGGTGTCTTCTGATGTTATAAACAATTTCTGCTATTTTGTGTACCAAGCATTTCTGATATGCTTATGCTATTATGTGTAATGTTGTGTACTAAGTATTTATGGTGTACAATGCTTCTGCTATTCTGCTATTATTGTAATGATACTTCTGTTATGTTGTAATCAAATTATGTTGTTATCATATTATTCTGTTAAATTATGGTGTACAATGTTTCCTATTTTGTATTTATACTTCTGTTATGCTGTAGTCAAATTATTCTGTTAAAAACTGTTAAAATCATGTTAAAACCTGTCAAACCATTTAGTGTACAAACTGGTGCACAAAACAGGTGCACAAACTGTTATTTAGTGTACAAAACAGATGCACAAATTAAGTGTACAAAACAGGTGCACAAATTTGGTGCACAAACTGTTATTTGGTGCACAAATCTGTATGCCACAAACTACTGCAACTTCTAAAATATGTTTATGACATCAACAAAACAACTCGTTTACTAAGACCACTGATAAATATGGCAACACATGATAAATATGTCAACAACACTAAAAGAGTAGATTTGGTAACAACAACTGATACATCTGGCAACAAAACTAAAAAATTGGTAACAACAATACTCTTTTACTCAGACCATTAGTATATGTTATTGAAGCAACTTTTACATCAATTTCAACATTCACAACACCTTAACCACTAAAACAAATAACATAATAAAGCACAAGGACTTCCAGATCATCTTCCATTTCATTGTGTTCTTCAAAACTTCATCTAGCTGCAAATTATTGACCTTCAACACTTCAACCATGCTTTTTACCTCAGCCAACTCTTTTTGGGCTTCTTCTAACTCCTTAAATTGCATTTCAATCTTCCATTGCAGATTCCTCAGGCTTTCCTCCTTGCAATCTCTTGAAACATCATAGAACCATTCAAAAAAACCGCACCCGACATTCGTGTGTCCCTATACATATATGCAGGCAACTTATTAACAGTGAGGCTGTAACGGATGGAATGGATGTGTTTGACAAAGAAGATTACCTTAAAATGTTGACAACCCCATAAAAGCTTTCCATTATTTTGGACGGTTCTTGCCTTGCGAAGTACAGCAAGGTCTCCACAAGCACACAGGACTTTCCCAAAACTGGTATACACTTGTGAATCGAAGCGGGTTCTTGAAGATGAAGAAGAAACACGCCCAAAACTCATTATTGATAGTGGATTTTCCTTTCAATTTGGTAAATTTTGGATGAATTCGTAACCTAGGGTTTGGAATTGGGATTCGATTTATAAAGTTTCAGATTCAATTGGGAAGATGATGTTGACTGTGCTACACACCCCAACCAAGTCAGAATCCACATCATCATTTTTAACACCGTTACCATGTAATTAACGGAAAGGATCACTACGAACCTATTTAAAAACGTATGAGACCAATTTGGAACTTTTAAAAGCTAGAGGACCTATTTGGACCTACCCTTATAGCTAGAGGACCAAAAAGGGTATTAAGCCTACAATAAATAACCATCAAAAATAAAATTTGATTTGAGAGTCAATTATAAATTTTAATCGATTATATGAATGAAAAATCATTTTGTGATTAAATTTTAGTTGATATAAGTAAGTATATATACTTGATGCATGGGTTAAAACTATTATAGGTACCTTTTGTAAAATAGTAAAATGAAATTAATAATTGTAACTTTTATAAAATAATTGTAACTTTTATAAAATAATAAAACTAAAATACATAAAAATGCATATCTGCAAGTAATACAATTAAAAAATAAAAAGGCAGCAAACAATAAAATTAAAATATTAAACTGAACGAAGGATCTAAATATGGAAATTTGTATCCATATAATCACCTTTACTTATAATATTTTTCAATCTACCTACCTTTCTAACAAAATTTCTAATCTATCTAACTTAAAAAAAAAAACATTTTCTTACAAGGGAGACGCCATTTGGTTTGGCTCCCCCTTAAAAACCTATAGGGTGGCGCCATCTGTGATGTAGTCTCCTTTAGAATTTAGGAGGGGGCGTCTAATGCTTTGGAGTCACCTCTTAAATTACAAAGGGGACGCCATCTGCTTTGTAGTCACCTTAGTCATGATAAAATATTTAATTTTTATTAATGCATATATTATATAATATTAATTAATTATTATTTTATTTGAAAATTTTCTTGTATAAATAGATGTCCACTCTTGTATATTTGTTCACACTTAAATTGTCACTGTTTCTTACAATTTTAGCAGATTCAATCATGTATCTTAGAAGATATGAGCATGTTATTTTTTCAAGAACCAAGCTTCCGATTCGGATGCTGTTCTGGAACATCCAAAGTTTAGAGCAACTACGATGGAATTTGAATCGCTAGTTAGAAGAAGACATTCCAGATGGTGAACGAATTAGAAGTATTGAAAACTTATTTCTTACTTCTCGATTGCAGATGGCAATATACAAGATGAGTGGCTGCGAATTAAAGATGACAATGATGTTAGGTCTATGATGTTTGGAACCGATGATATTGTTTTGATTGTTGTTATATCTTAGTTTATGTTGTATTAATCTTGATATTTTTAATGTTTTGTGTGTTGCTTTAGAAGTACTTCAGTTTGTTTTCTTGTAACCAGAAGTTGTTATAAATATTAAATTCGAAGGTTACAACTTTTCTAATGACAAAAGTAAATCTATCTAGAACTTGTTCCAACATTTGGACAACGTTTCTGTGTATGCCCGGGAATACGACATATTCCACACGGTATTTCCATTTTCTCAGATGTATCCATTTCAGTTCTAATTCGCGTGCTTTTGGGGCGGCCCTTTTTGTTTCTTCTCATGTTTTCGCTGTGGTAAATTGTGTCCCCATGATAGTTTGGCCAATAGTCCTCACTAGGTACCACTGGAAAGCTGTTATTGTAGATACCAAATAAGTTCACGACCTTGTAAACTTTTGATAGTTGCAAGAATGGATCCTGACGAGCACTAGAACATGCTACAATGACATGTGAACAAGGCATACGGAAGGTTTGAAACTTTCCGCAATTGCGCCAATTTTTATGAATTTCCACCCTGTAGTGTCCCATTGGCCGACCCTCATTATGATCCTTTGTCTCTTCAACAATGAAGTTGTAATCGTGACGGTGAAATGATCTAACTCGATGTGAGGCCGCTTTAACAGTTTCCTCCTTCATATATTTCATGCAGCTTTCGCTGAATAATTTCCCTGATTCCAAAACAACGCTCCATTGTTTGCCTCTTGTTGCAAATAGTGACCCTAACCTATAATAGGTTGCTCTTACCAACGCAGTGATGAGGAGGTTTCTAATTTCCTTAAATACGCCGTTCAGGGATTCCACAAGTTTTGTGGTCATGTGACCCCATCGACATCCGCCATCAAATGCCCTTGTCCACTTCTCCACTGGAATGTTATCCACCCAGCTTAATGCTTCCACGTTTGACAATCTTATTTCTTCGCGGTAATACATGAATGATGGTTGGTTTAATGCATACCCCGCGTTTACAAATTTTTTCCAGAGGTTTATGTCTTTGATTTCCCGCATAAAATTCTAAGCAATGTGTCTTATGCAGTATACATGGACAGAAGGAGGATTGTGCCAACCATTAGCAGGATTATTGTAAGCATTCACAATAGAGGCATGTCTGTCGAAAATCAGACATAAGTTGGGTTGTGGGGCGACATGTGTTCTTAGATTTTTTTTAGGAAGAAACTCCAAGCTTCGCCTGTCTAACCTTCGACCAGAGCAAAGGAAATTGGAAATATATTATTATTTCCGTCTTGTGCAACCCCCATCAACAATGTTCCTTTGTATTTTCCATACAACCATGTTCCGTCCACTTGAATAATAGGTTTGTAGAAAGAAAAACCTTTGATACACAGTTGAAATGCCCAGAAGAGACGAGAGAATATCCTACATCCATCAACACACGTTCCATCAGAAGTGTATGCTGGAAGCGATTCCAATATTACAACCGTACCAGGAACATATTTTTGAAGTGCTAGCAAATACCGTGGAAGTTGATTGTAAGATTTTTCCCAATTCCCATATACATGTTCAACCGCTTTAATTCTTGCAATCCAAGCTTTTCTGTATGACGGAGTATAGTTGAACCGTGCAACGACATGCGAGATAATCGTGCTCACCTTCACAGATGGATCTACGCCCACAAGATGCAAAATCTCTTGGCATATTAATTGGGAGCTTAGTTTACCATGATCTTGCCGATTAATGTTGGTTGTACAACTGTGAGTTGGATCAATTGAACCTATCTCCCAACAATCACTTCTCTTCCGATAGGACGCTGCTAACCGAAACTCGCAAAGTTTGTTTCGACAAACTACGACATATCGCTTTGAATCATTGCGGTTTACTTCAAAATCAACAAAATTTTCCATGTGAAACCTTATTATAGCTTGCATGCACTATGCTTTTGTGCGGTACTGGTTCCCCACTTTCAAGACACCTTTGATTTGTTGAGAAGAATTGTAGAACAGTTCCGAGAATGGCTCGTCTCCACTCAATTGCAAGTTAGTCATGTGTTAGGGAGGACAATAGACATGGCTTAATGGTAATTCCTCTTCATTTACGTCTTCAAGTGGAGTGATTGCGGTGTAGTCCCCAATCCTAAAAAAATTCACCATTTGATCAACAATGGCCTCAGGTTCTTCTTCCTCCTCGTCAACTGCATCAACTTCGTCTTGTTCCAATGATTGTGACTGGTATGTTACTTGAGATTCACCAAACATTTGGGATTGTTGAGTCTGGAAGAGTAATAGATACAACTCGATATAGTCGAACCCAGAGTGTTCATGGCTATCAAATAGGCGTTGAACATCATCATCGTCCTGTATATTCTGTTGAAAATACTTTGAAAATTCTGGTGTCAGATACGAGATGTCGAATACAATGTTACGACACTAATATCTGTTTTGGTTTTGAGAACGAACAAAATAAATAACGCAAACAATTATAAAAGACACAAGTAATTGTTAACCCAGTTCGGTGCAAAACACACCTACGTCTGGGGGCTACCAAGCCAGGGAGGAACTCCACTATTAGTAGTATCAATTCAGGATCAAACCACACAGTTTACAACCTTCACTTAATCCCTACCCAATGCAATTACAAACTCCCCCTCAATCACAGCAGTGATAATAACAGACACAAATAAACGAGACAGAAGAACACTCTTCAAGGACACAATCTTGATTTTGCTTAAAAGCTTCAATCAAGCACAATGATACTCTTTGCTTAAAAGCTTAAGAGTAAAAACTTACATACTTGACCTGACTAATTTAAAAAAAAATTAGACTTCTATATATGATTTGAGATATTGGACCTGACAACATCTTTGACTCTATTAGCTCTTTGAAATGCAAGAAATTTGACTTCCTGCTCATTGTTAATCGGGTAACATCAGTATTTTGAAACCCGAAATCGGAAATATCAGAGATGTAAGTGTCTCCATTAAAATGAGCATGAACAATATAATTTGTTGTTCTAGACATAGTTCAAGATTTTGAAATGTAGTTTAGATGATATTTACCCTCTCCAATGTGTACTATACATATAATAAACGTATCAGAATAAAATAATTTTATTATTTACAAGGGAGGCGCCATATGGTTTGGAGGCCCTTCATTAAATTATAAGGGAGACACCATTTGTAATGGAGTCACCTCATTCAAAATATAATCATGGCGCCAAATGAAATGTAGTCAGCATTAAAACTAAAAGAGGGGCGCCATTTGAAATGGAGTCACCCCATTAATGCATCAGAAAATGGAATCTTGCATGCATGCAATCTGCCAAGTGTGATAATTCATCTTTAATTTCATCTACCTCATTTATTTTTCTGCATGGCAATGAATGTATCATCTCCAACAATTTATTTCATCTATCTACCACAATTCAATTTTTTTACTATAAATACATGGTCTTTCATTGTAAAACTCATCTACCATATCCAACAAATATTTTCTTGTTATAGTCACATTGTATATTCCGTAGAAAAATGTCTCTATTAACAATGGGAGAGGACCATAGAGGAACACCAAACAACATCGCTTCTTATGTAAGTATAATGTTTCATTTTGTTATAATCACATTGTTCTAACGATTTTTATTTTACAATGTCGGAGCTAACTATTTATTTTTTTCTTAGAATCCTAATGACTTCCGAACTCGTGGGCATAAATATATCCTATGTGACGAGTTGATTGTACCATATTTGGAGCGCGCAGGATTTGGAGAAGTAAAAAATATAAAAAATTACTCTGTGGATACAAAGTTCATTTTAGCGCTTCAAGAAAGGTGGCGACCCGAGACGCATACATTTCATCTACCAACAGGTGAATGTACTGTTACACTCGAAGACACTTACATGTTATTGGGTTTACCTATTAATGGTAAAGCGGTAAATAGTGTCACCAATCTTATTGGTAATGTGACAGAAGAACTTTTAGGGGTCGCCATGACCCCAAGAGATTTGAGGGGTCAAAAATTATTACTATCATGGCTAAAAAACAATTATAAAGCAATAAGGTTAACCGTAGACTCTCTAGAAATATTGAAAATAAGAAAAACTAGAATTTATATAATGCTACTAATAGGCTTATTTTTATGTTCGGATGCAAGTGGTAACGATGTTCATCCTATGTATTTACCTTTATTAGAAGACATAGATAAAATAAAAACATATAGTTGGGGGTCTGCCACACTATCGCACCTATATAGGTCTTTGTGTAACAATGCAACAACAAATTTGTCTAATTTTACAGGATGTGCTGTTCTTCTTCAAGATTGGGGTTGGTCGAGAATGACCAATCTAGCGCCTGTCAACCACAATAATTTTGGATTTCCATACGCTACAAGGTAATTTCTTAGACCAATTCTTTGAAAACCAATTATTTTGTTATTTAATTTATCCTATTATCAACAAATGTTTCCTTTTTCGGTTTATAGGTGGTCTGCACTTGGGATGAATTTTGACAACTGTCCCCATTACAGCATCACCCAGTACCGAAATCTTCTAGATCATTTGGGTCAAGATGATGTACCGTCACTAACCTGCCTATTTAGAATAGAGTCACCTTTAATATTAACATTTTATTTACATATACTAAATATTATTTTTTCCTCCTACATTTTATTTGGCGGCCATATCTTGGTCTAGAAGCCATTCATGAAGCTAATGAACGCGACTCTGTTGTGTGGAGTGTGAAGGTATCGATTATCAACTTCACAATAGTGGAAATACACAATAGTGATCATGTCAAGCTTCAGTTTGGAATGCTACAAGATATTCCATGTCCACCAAAATGCATTGACGAGAAATATCACACAAGTAAAGTCTTCGACCAAAGGGACTATAAGCCATGGACCAACTTTGCAAAATATGAGTGTCGTGAATGGAAGCATCGCAACCATTTTGTTTTGACCGACACTGTTTTCCGTTTTGAGAAAAAACCGTATATCCAATACGTGAATTGGTATAGGTCGGTTACCATTGGTTTCATTTCTCATCCTAGCTATTTGGTTGACCCACGCCAACAAGCCACATCATCACGAACCCAACAGCCGACCCATCCGCCAAGCCAACAACCAACCCAACCCCCACTCACACAACCACAACTCCGTGAACATACCTCTTACCAATCCACCCCATTCCAACTGAGTTATTCCCAGTCCCAATACCAGCAAAACCCATCACCATATCAATCATACTCCTATGATACTACAAACCAATTTAACATGGAGTATCAAACACCTAACCAAACCTTACCCACCCAGACATTTATACCAATGTCACCTGATGACCAAGCAGTCTATCATCCTGACATAGCCTCATCGAGCCAACCACCCTAACAAAATTATGCAGGCATGGGAACCACCTTTGATCTGGATGACTTGACTAATATCGACTCGTCTTCATGGGCCCAAATGATCCAATTTCTTGAAGAAAACCCAACACAACCATCGGCCCCTGTGGACCCAACGCTACCACAAAGACAATCGAGAAACATACGTACTCGAGGATGCGGTAGAAATTAATGTACAATGTTTCTCCTATATACTCATTTATTATTAAATGAAATAGTTAATTATTATTATTTAATATGTTAATTAAGAAATATTGAAAAAAATATTGAAATAATGGTGACTCCAAACCAGATGGCGCCCCCTCCTAAGTCATAAAGGAGACTCCAAACCAGATGGCGCCCCCTCCTAAGTCATAAAGAGGTCGCCAAACTAAATGACGTCTCCCTTCAACGTTGTTTTTTTTTTGAAAGTTGGGTATTTTGGAAATTTTGTTGGAAAAGTGGGTAGATTGGAAATTAATATAGGGAAAGGTGGTTATATGGGTAAAAATTTCCTAAAAACGCATGTTAGCAAACAATAAAATTAAAATATTAACCTGCAGAAAGGATCTAAAAACGCATGTAATAAACAATAAAATTAAAACTTAATTGAAGCCCCACGCAGAATCGAAGACACTACCTTTCGCACATACACATATGACAAGACCGTTGGGCTATAACAACAAATTTATTATTAATTAGCAAACAAAATATATAATAGTTATTTACTATATTAATCTTTTAACCCTTTCACCCAAAATTTTGAAGCCCCAGATTTTTGAAGCTTTGTGCAACGGGGCAGATTGTACGTACCCAAATCCAGAACTAGGATATGAAAGACTCATTTTCAACAAATAGTTTCTCAAGCTATTTGTCTTTAGTCTGTTGACCAAGATTATTTCTAACCTTGAACAAACTTAGACAATCATTTTTTCCCTTATAGAGAAGATAACACAGAAGGATTCATCCTCGTGTTAAGATATTTCAATAGGGTTTATTCTGTAGATACTAACCGTAGCTGAATCAATATTTCATATCGTGGTATTTCATTGGCTCAGATATGTCAGTGTATAAAAATAGTGCAATCAGTCAGAATCCTGGTGTCAAAGCCAGAGCTTTAACTAAGCTACTGAGAACTTTCTGCAACAGAGATAACTTCTGCTGAATCAGAGACAGAGACTACTTCATATTCTGGAGGAATTTTCTTCTTCAGAGATTCTAGTAGTTAGCTCATTCTTCTCTTTCATCATCTTTAGAAACATTCTAACATATGATTGTCTAGGTGTTTTAGATCTGTTTCCATGATATCTTCTTCCATAGTGATCAACTCATCTGAGGGAATGATAGTACATCTTCTTATGTACATTTCAATCATTTTGACTTGAAGTTTCTTTGATTTTCTTTTGACAGAGATGTTGTTCAGATCTTCTGCAACCTTGAGAGAAATTACCAAGAGTATCTATCTGGACAACAAGCTTCTGATAACTTACTTCAAGTGATCTGATGAAGAGTAGCCTTAGCTCAAAACTCAGAGTTCTGCAATCGAAGTCTTAAAAGTTTAAGAACAACATATCAATAGTTTCAACGTTCTTCATCCTTGAAGTCTTCATGCTTCTGAATCAAAACAGAAGCAATTATTTTCTTGACTTAAAAGAGTTCTTAATGAGTTACTTTGAGAAATTCAAAGAGACATAGCAGTCAGGTTTTGAAAACATCTCAAACTCAGTAAGAATTAACCTTCAGTAATCAAGGAACTTCTTGCTTTCTGATGATTCTTGACATCTTTTTCCAATTGATCATTTCAGATTAACTCTCAGCCTTTTACAACTTCATCTGAGGGAAATATGTAGTTGTCAACTAACACATTTAAATGATCAATGTAAGTTCCTGGATTGGCTGGAATTTTGGTAAAACAACAAGGTGTTCAATGCTGATGTCATGGTGTTGATGTTGCAGCATTGAGTCTTAGTACTGGGTTGTACTAAGTTGTGAAGGTTAACTATGTTTGATGTCATGGGCTTGATGTCATAACATTGCACTTAACACTGGGCTGTGTTAAGGTTGCTAGTTGCTGAAGTGGATGTCTGATGTCACATAGGTGATGTTGTAACATCAGACCTGCAGAACTGAAGCTAATGACAGCATGGGCTTGTTGTTATTAGGGTCGCGTATTAGCTGGAATTGTGGAGAGTGTTGACTCGTTGGATGAGAATATCTTGGGCTAGATATTTTCTGTTACATGGGAGATTTGATTGCAGGTTTGTTGGAGAATTAAAAGGTGGAAGATTTAAAAAGATTTTGGGGATAAAATCTGTTTTAAAAGATTCAGTTTTTAATTAACAAATCTGATCAAATATTGTGACAAATCCAATCCAAATTCAAGGAGCTATATAAAGCGCACAAGACCAAGGAAGAAGGTACAGAAAACAGATTGAAGATCAAGAGCTGGAGGCTTAGAGTCTAGGGTTTGTTTAGAGTACTTGTAATCACACTATTCTAGGTTGAATATGTGTTGAATTTTCTGTCCTCTCTAGAAGCTGTGAAGCAATAGAGAGTTATTGATTGATCGAAGCTAGGAAGCAAGATCAAGGGATCTCAAAGAGGTTGTTCTTTGAGTGTTTTAGGGGATTGAGTAGTGTTCTCATATCTAAGTGGTTTCTTAGGTAGAAAGTCACTAGTAGAGTATAAGTTTAGGAGATTGTCAACTGGTGTGTTGAGTCTGTAAATTATATCTACAAGTAGTGAATTTCATCCCTGGCTTGGTAGCCCCCAGACGTAGGTAGTTAGACCGAACTGGGTGAACAATTCCTTGTGTTTTCCTGTTGCTTATTCTGTCCATTATTGCAGAGTGTGTTGTTGTGACATCGCACCTTAACATCACACGTCTGGTACCAGAATTTCAATTGGTATCAGAGCAGGCATCCTGTCTGTCTCTGGGTGAGATCTAGGGAAGTTACTTTCTGGTGAAAGATGGACAAAGAGGTTAGAGGATTTGTCAACAGACCCCCTATATTGGATGGCTCAAACTATGAGTATTGGAAGCCTAGAATGACTACCTTTTTAAAGTCATTAGACAGCAGAGCTTGGAAGGCTGTCATTAAAGAGTGGGAAGCTCCTGTTGTGTGTGAAAAAGATGATGCTGGCAAGGATAAAGAAGGCACCTCTAAGCGAAAGCCTGAAGAAGAATGGTCCAAGGAAGAAGATGAGCTTGCCCTTGGGAATTCAAAAGCCCTAAATGCTATCTTCAATGGGGTTGACAAGAACATATTCAGGCTGATCAACTCATGTGAAACTGCTAAGGCTGCTTGGGATATTTTGAAGGCTACTCATGAAGGTACATCTAGAGTGAAGATGTCAAGACTTCAGCTTTTAACATCTAAGTTTGAAAGCTTGAAGATGAAGGAAGAGGAAACTATTCATGACTTCCACATGAGTGTTCTTGAGCTGTCAAATGCATCCAGTGCTCTTGGTGAGAAGATGACAGAAGAGAAGCTGGTAAGAAAGATTCTTAGGTCCCTCCCTAAGAAGTATAAGATGAAGGTAACAGCCATTGAAGAATCTCAAGACATCAGCAAGATGAGAGTTGATGAGCTTATTGGATCTCTTCAAACATTTGAACTTGGGCTGAATGAGGAAGAACCAGAAAAGAAGCCCAAGAGTATATAGCCTTAGTCTCCACTCCTGCAGCAGCTAAAGATGATGAGTCCCAGGAGGATCTGCCTCAGGCTATAGTTATGTTGGGAAGGCAATTCAACAAAGTGTTCAAGAAGATGAACTATAACTACAGGCCTAATGTCAAGAACATCTCCTCTGACATCAGCAAGTCAAAAGAGAAAGATGAAGAGAAGACTGTCCAAGATAAAGGTGTTTAGTGCTTTGAATGTGAAGGGTATGGACATGTCAAGAAAGAGTGTCCCACATTCTTGAAGAAGCAGAATAAGGGCTTGACAATTTCCTGGTCTGACTCTGACAGTGAAAGTGAAAGTGAGTCAGCAAAGCATGTTACAACTTTGATAGGAATTGTTGAATCTGATGATGATAGTGATGGAGAAGTCACTTATGATGAGCTAGCTTCAACCTACAGAGAGCTGTGTTTTAAGAGTGCTGAAGTCTGTCAAGAAAACAAGTGCCACAAGCAACAGATAGCTCAGCTTGAGGATGATAAAGCTGAATTGGAGAAAGAAGTCCTATGTGTCAAAGCTCATCTTGAGCATATGACTAAAACTGTTAGAATGTTGAACAGTGGTACAACCACTCTTGACAAGATACTCCAGTCAGAAAAAGTTGTTGGAGACAAAGCTGGGATCGGATATGTGGCCGAAGAAAAAGGTACCTCAGAAGCAAGTACTTCAGGTCTAAAGAAGGAAGAGTCACAAACTGTGCCTCAACATCAGCCAAAGAGGCAGAATCTTACTCCCAAGGAAGCTGATGTTTCACAACCTAAGAAGATTGAGAAGAAGACTGGTCATAATCAGAAGAGAAAGCAGCCTCAAGGTGCTAGACAGTATATGCCTCCCCAATATCATAGGAGCATGAAGGCTGCAAGGTACAAACAGAACATGTCAGAGCAGATGTCTCAACATCAGGAAAACTGGTATGGATCTGGTTTCAACAATGCTGTACCTTACAATTATAGGAGGAGGAAGCCTCATCACCATGGGAGACAGCCTAGAAGACAGCATCGTCAGTTCAGGAGACAGTCTACCTATGGTAAAAGACATCAGCACGATAGAAGACAAGCTAACTCTGGAAGGAGAAGACAACATTATGAGTGGCAGCCACAGCTTTGTCATCAAGGTGGGAGAAGGTTTAACCACTTCAGAGATGATAGAATCAGATGTTTCTATTGTGGAAGGTATGGACACATGCAGTACTCTTGTTACAAGCTGCATGGATACCCTCAGCCTCAAAACAGAGGGAGAAAGCACAAGCCCAAAGTTGTTAAACAATGGGTACCTAAGGAGAAGGGGAAGTGCTTATTGGCTCAGTTGTCTGACAAAGAAGCAGAAGAAGGAACTTGGTACTTTGATAGTGGATGTTCAAAGCACATGACTGGATCCAAGGAGTATTTGGTGGAGATCATGTATGGGCATGCTAACAAGGTTGTCTTTGGTAATGGAGAAGAAGGAGTTGTAGAGGGAGTTGGAAGAGTGAAAAATTTTGATGGACTCACTCTTGATAGTGTGATGCTTGTCCAAGGGTTGGATGCTAATCTGATCAGCATAAGTCAGCTATGTGATGAAGGGTACAAAGTCTGCTACTCAAAGGATGAGTGTCTGGTGACAAGTGAGAAGGATGAAGTGGTCATGAAAGGAGTCAGAACCAGAAATAATTGTTATTCTTGGATACCCATAAGGGTTAGCCCCACTGTGGATGACAAGACTGATGCTTTAACATTAGGTTGTGACATCAAGTATGAAGGGATACTGAAAGGTCAAACTGAGCTAATGAGCTCTAGGGTGAATCATTTTAAATTTTTAAAAGGAAAGGTTTCGTGGAGGGAAAACTTTAGTAATTGGAACCGAAATCAGGGGCCTTACCATATTAATATCACATCAAGACCTTCCAAAACCATCTCATCACAACGCCTCATCTTCCTAAATCTCAACAACATAGAGAGTTTTGTTCTAAACTTGGTCTGTTTCAAAGGAATGATGTCTTCCAAGAACTCTGAACCGGCACGAACTAGGGTTCCCTCCGAAAACGACCTAGGCAATGATGAACATGGTTCTGGTGCTCCTTCCGAGTCAGATAACCCTAAACCCGCCCCTACGAATAAAACTGAAGGCAGGACATCATCATCCCAAGCTGTTGAAGAGAAGTTTAATGTAGACTTGGAGTTGGAACAGCTTACCACAAAAATCCTGGAGAAGGGGATACGCGTAAAAGGGATTTCTGTCCCTCTAAGGCAAATGGCTGCTGAGAAGGTCGCCACTCAAGAGGACAAAGATCTTCAAAAGGATGAGGGTAAAGATCCTGATGTCAATGGTAATGTCAGAACATCATCCCCTAGGGAAGCTAGTCACAAGGGTAAAGAGAAGGATCAGGTCGAGGTCATTGAGATTGAGGACTCATCTGGTGATGAGAAAATTGGAAGAAGGAAGGACAAGAAAAGGGCCTCAAGTAAAGATTCTCCAAAATCGTGGAGCAAAGTTGACAAGGAGGGCAAAAAGAGGAGAATCAGTAAAGAGTCTGAGTCTGAGAGTGATGCTCAAGACATTGACCCAACTGATAATCAAGTGCAGAATCACTATGGAGCCATGTGGAATTATGTGCCTCAAAGAAAGATTGCACTGGAAAGAGAGGTAGCTGCAGAAGACACTGAAATTATTGACCTCATTGAGTGTGCTGGTCTGCGAAGGACTGTGACGGGGTTGACCAATTGTTATGATGGGATGGTCAGAGAATTCATAGGTAATATCTCTGAATCTATAAACAACAGCAAGAGTCGAGCCTTCAGAAGAGTTACCATCAGAGGCAAATGTGTATGGTTCTCTCCTAAAGTGATCAATGGCTACTTAGGAAGAAGTGAGGAAGAATGTGAAGAATTGGAAGTCTCCAACAATGTGATATGTAAAGAAATCACTGGTGGTCAGCCTGGAATTCTACAGCATTGGGATATAGCTTGGACAAGGAAGCCTGCCTTGTCAGTCCATTCCAAATTGTTTGAAGTGAAACATGTTTCTGACAATGTCAAGACATCTGCTTCAACATCACAACAGCAGCCAACCAAGACAGGGTTAATTTCAGAACTGGAAGAGGCTTGCAAGGAGTTGGATGAAGTCATCAAAGTTAGTACTGAAAGGAAACAAAAATTTGAAAGACTTGTCATGACTCTGAAAATGGCAGCAAAGGAAGGTGGAGCAGTCAACACTAGCAAGGATGATGAAGGACCTGGTGATAAAGGAGAAAGTGAGGAGCTCAGCTCTGATGAAGACTAGCTTACTACCTTGCTGTTTTTGGTAGTTAGTAGTTTAGTTTTCTTGTTTTGTTGTTTTGCACTTAATGTGCTTGCCTGTGTAATTTAAATATTGTGATGTTTTTTTTGCACCTATTTTTGTTCTATGATTTGTTTTGCCTATTTGCTGACTGTGAGGCTAACAATGAGGGCTAGTTTAGGACTAACTTTATTGGGATAATTGTCTAATTATGGCTAAAAAGGGGGAGAGTTAAAAATTGCCATGAGGAGAAGAGTAGTTGCTGCTAAAAGAATAAAAATAAAAGGTGTTTAGTTGAAAAGTAATGATGCAGCTGTGGAGGGGGAGTATAGACAGCATAGTTGTGGAGCTGCTAGTGAAGAATTCATAGCAATTAGAGAGTGCAGCAAAGCAGACATCAAGGGGGAGATGTGCTGCACATTATGAGCTACTGAACAGCTGTGATGCTGGTTCAAGTTTTTGAGGGGGAGCACCAATTGGCTGTTGTCAATAATGAAGATGGTGCTGCAGCAGATCAAGTAATGAAGACTATATGAAGATTGTCAAACTGCTGCAAGTTAATGTTTCAAAATATTGAAGATATTCCGCTGCTGAAGTCTCTGAAGATGCAGAGATTGTTTTAGCCAAAATTAGCCAAAGGGGGAGATTGTAAGTTCCTTGATTGGCTGGAATTTTGGTAAAACAACAAGGTGTTCAATGCTGATGTCATGGTGTTGATGTTGCAGCATTGAGTCTTAGTACTGGGCTGTACTAAGTTGTGAAGGTTAACTATGTTTGATGTCATGGGCTTGATGTCATAACATTGCACTTAACACTGGGTTGTGTTAAGGTTGCTAGTTGCTGAAGTGGATGTCTGATGTCACATAGGTGATGTTGTAACATCAGACCTGCAGAACTGAAGCTAATGACAGCATGGGCTTATTGTTATTAGGGTCGCGTATTAGCTGGAATTGTGGAGAGTGTTGACTCGTTGGATGAGAATATCTTGGGCTAGATATTTTCTGTTACATGGGAGATTTGATTGCAGGTTTGTTGGAGAATTAAAAGGTGGAAGATTTAAAAAGATTTTGGGGATAAAATCTATTTTAAAAGATTCAGTTTTTAATTAACAAATCTGATCAAATATTGTGACAAATCCAATCCAAATTCAAGGAGCTATATAAAGCGCACAAGACCAAGGAAGAAGGTACAGAAAACAGATTGAAGATCAAGAGCTGGAGGCTTAGAGTCTAGGGTTTGTTTAGAGTACTTGTAATCACACTATTCTAGGTTGAATAGGTGTTGAATTTTCTGTCCTCTCTAGAAGCTGTGAAGCAATAGAGAGTTGTTGATTGATCGAAGCTAGGAAGCAAGATCAAGGGATCTCAAAGAGGTTGTTCTTTGAGTGTTTTAGGGGATTGAGTAGTGTTCTCATATCTAAGTGGTTTCTTAGGTAGAAAGTCACTAGTAGAGTATAAGTTTAGGAGATTGTCAACTGGTGTGTTGAGTCTGTAAATTATATCTACAAGTAGTGAATTTCATCCCTGGCTTGGTAGCCCCCAGACGTAGGTAGTTAGACCGAACTGGGTGAACAATTCCTTGTGTTTTCCTGTTGCTTATTCTGTCCATTATTGCAGAGTGTGTTGTTGTGACATCGCACCTTAACATCACACGTCTGGTACCAGAATTTCAATCAATATCACCTTTTAGAAAGAACTTTCTAGTACAACTTTCCAGTACTCAACCTTATCACCAACAATGGTGAAAGATAGAACTAAGAACATTCGAGACTGAAGTAGCAGGTGGTGGAGTGAAAAACCATCAAAGTGTTTCTCAAAGCTCGTCTGGATCTTTAACTTACACAGTTAAGTGTTTGATAATCATCAATAACAGAATCAGAGCTCTTATACCAATTGAAGGGGTAAGAAACACAAGAAAGGGGGTTTGAATTGGGTTTCACCAACGATGGTATTTTCTGCGGAATTAAAGATTAATGCTAACATGACAATAAAAATAAATTGACATAATAATTTTTATCCTGGTTCACTGAGTCCACCCACTAAGGTGATTTTACCTTAGACACAGACTTAATCCAATAATCTCAACAAATTACATCATTCACAACAAGTCTAACCGACCTTGTTGCAAACCACAATGGATAACCTCCATCGTCTTCTCGAGAATTTTGGCTACAACTTAGCTCCCAAAGGAAAACATCAACCACTATGGATTACAAGGTGTGTATATGAAATGCTTCTAGAAAATTAAATTACAAAATTGAAGTACAATAACACAAAAGTGTTTCTAGTAAGATATGAGCAACAACTCATTTCTAATATACAAAACTTCCTTAAAAATAATCTCCTAGAGATTTGCATCGTGTCAACATAAGTTTTGTGAGCTTAACAACTTCTTTCTTCTTGAGCTTGTAACTTGGTGCTTGCTTCCGCCTTGCATACATACTTCATGTTTTCTTCAGCTTTTTAACTTCTTATTTTAGTTACTCTCTCTTGATTATTTTCCCGCTCTTGCAGCATTTTGCACTTCAGTGTTTTGTATTTCTTCTTGGCTTGTAGCAACAACTATAGTAGCTTTGAAAGCAACTCAACCTACTTCTCCGTATTCTCCCATTTAGCAACTCGGCCTTTTTCTCAGCGGCATTTCTTTAAGTCTTCAGATCTTCAATGAATAGGACTTGAGAATAGATCCGTTGGAGGATATAATTGGAAACATATTCAAACTGTAATATCCCAACGTTCTCTTACAGGAATGGCCACATCATAAAACAAAAAGATGTCCTTGCACAACCTAATCTGGGTAGAGGTCACAGACTACTTGTAATATTATATTCATTAAAACACACAAACTATTCTTCTGTCTTCTAATCTTCAGAGGCTTCATATGTGTATTTGATGAAGCATGTAGAAAGATCAATACTTGTAACTTCAGAACCTAAGTCTTCAAAATCTAAGATCTTTATTCAAAAGAACTAACTTAAGAGTCTTCAGCACTTGGTCTTTAGAAGTGATGTCTTCAGAGACTTCAGAACTTATTCAACAGAACCCCGTCTTTAGAATCTTCAGAACTTTTTGAGCACATATTTGTCTTCAGAGTCTTCATAACTTCGTTCAACAGAACCTTGTCTTCAGAGTCTTCAGAACTTGATCTTCCGAACTTGATCTTCAGAACTTGATCTTCAAAAATGATGTCTTTAGAAACTTCAGAACTTTGTTCAACAGGACCTTGTCTTTAGAGTCTTCAGAACTTGATCTTTAGAAATGATGTCTTTAGAATCTCCAGGACTTCGTTCAACAGAACCTTGTCTTTAGAGACTTCAAAACTAGTATATATAGAAGCACATTTCTTGTAAAGCCTTCAAGGCTTACTTACAAAGTCATAATCAGAAACTTTGATACACACGTTCTTCAGAATCGTTGTATTAGAAAACATTCATGAATAGACTTTAAATCTTGTACACATAATATGTTTTCTTCCAGAGTGTTTAGATTAGAGTATGATAACGTCACACGCCTTTCAATCAGATTCGGATCTTGTTTAGCAAAAACTACAGACTATACAAAAACCTTACAGTACCGAATTGTTCTGTGAGATAACATATGCTGTTATCATCAAAACATAATGCCAGATGCAGAACCACTATTTTTCTAACACAATTAACCAACGATTTCATCATGTACAAGCCTTCAAGTTTCGTCCATACACCCGCTACAGTTTTCTCCTTTGAAACCTGTCAGGGAACCTTATCACCAAGGCTCAATACAATGGCACTGTGGGCTTTTTCGGCCATCGTTGTCTTCTCCTTCTCTGTTAGGGCAACATCCATCTTCTCTGATACTTTCAACACTTCTAATAAACCCTATTGAAGAAGAAGGGATTGCATCTTCAAGCACCACAAACCAAAATCATTCACACCGGTGAATTTCTTAATCTCATATGTTGTTGAAGGCATCTTCTACTCCACGCTCACTGCACCAGTTTGTTGTGAATTGATGTCGTCAATAACAAAACAAAGTTATGATAAAAAGATTGAGTTTCTTGAACAAACACAAGAAACCCTATTAAGCTTCACAAAGGAAAAGAGAAGAAGGAAAAAGAATAGAGAATTGGTTAAATATGTTTTACTATTCACTTTCTCAATAAGGATTTAAAGATTACAAGTGAATACCAACAATTAACCTCTCCCAACAACCTGAGAGAACTAGTCTATTTATAGACTAATAAGCTAACTTAGATTTCAAGCTAACTTAACAATTGGGCTTATAAGCAAAACCCAATCCGACATGCTAACAATCCTAGCATTTCAACTACTGCATGCTTGAGCATACTTCGACTACAGCATACAAGATCAATATGTGAACAGACTTCGACTTCATACTAAACCTTATGTCAAACCATGAAGCTACCCTTGTCGACACTAGAGTTGGATCCAAAATACCACAAAAATAAACACAATTTACCTCGGTTTTGGGTGATAACCGAGGTAAAATATAAGCGTGTTTTTTCCAGTTTCTTCACGTCCTTAAACAAATCTTCACCATCTATTTAATGACTATCAACGCTCAATTCACTACCATTAGTGATCCTCATGAAACTTAAAACCTTCATTAGAAAAGCATTTTGAATATTTAAATTTGATAGTAGTGAATTTACAAGAAACCCAAACGTTGTTGTGAAACTCTTTATGTTTAATTAGAGCGCCATGAGATTTTACAAAGTAAAAGTATCACTGTGATAGATTGCAATTGAAGAAAAAAAATTAGGTTTATTTAATATGTGGTTGGTGATAGTGTATTCACTTTGGCAAAGCTTTATGTGATGGATTGCAAGTGCAGAAAATTATCACGCGTTCAAGGTTTGTGTTCTTAAATAATCATATAACTGAATATTTATTTTATTTAGCTAACTTTTTTTGTTTTATATCAGAAATAAATGAGTGCAAAAAACCATAGATAATATATTGCATTCAATATTTGATCATCCTCAAGATCAATGAAACGAGAATCCCCAACATTTGATCTTCTCCAAGATATCTAGTATATGTTCTTCACAGATATCGATGACGATGAAGAATAACATTTTTACTTTAATATTTTGTGTAAACAATGTAGTAAAAAAAATTAATTTATTAATATTTTGTGTAAATAATGTAACGAGTTTATTTTAAAAAAAATATATATAACCCCTCAGTTTTTAAATAAACCGAGAGGTAAGATGCACTGTTTTTGTAAATAATTAAAATGCAGATGTTGAGATTCGAACCCATGATCATATAACTTTACCCTTCGGTTTTTCATTAAGCGAGATGTTAAATGGCAACTTTTCATGTCACTCTGTTCGCACGGGATTTCCGGCGAACAACCGCTAGCCTCTTATTAAAGTTTACGTGCTGGATCGGCTACAAGAATCCTATACTACATGTTAAATAGAAGTTGTACGTTGGAACACTTAGGTCTAGTAGAGAGGTAGACAAAATGGTATTGTTGCAAAATTAAACTTGATGAATGAAAGAGAAGTACAGGGAACTTGTAAAAAAGGTAAACAAAACAAAATGAAAGACAAAAACTGTAAATAAATTGCTTAAGTATAAAAGTGATCGCATGCATACATTTGTAGAGTTTTGATTTGTTTCTCTCACACTGGTACTTTGAGTATGTTCTCTTAATACTTACAAAATACAACCCCAAAAACTGACATTGACACTTCCTTAAATATGCCTAAAAGTGATGATCATTCTTCTGCCCACCGTCCCCGGTCTGCCATGTGTCCACCCACGTCGTCCACTAACTTTGCAACTTCCCACGTTTTTGTCTGCAACAAGCTTTTAAACTTCCTTTGATTTCGACTAGGATAGATGTCTGTCGGGACTGCCTCAATGTCCTCCCGACAGGTAGGCTAGGGAGGGTACTCCGAACTGGCTCCGCAAGGAGTTCTGTCGACCCTTACTTCTGCTTCTTTGGTCAAAATTTGCCAGCCAACAAATTGCCCCCCTAAAAGGCCAGTTTTGACTAAGACTTTCTTCGACTGAGAAATTAACGTTTAATATTTTGCCAAATTTCGCCTTTATGTCACGTCTGCTGACGTCACGTGTCATGATGACATTTTTCCGGCGCTTGTGATTTCCAAGAAAAATCCCCATTATTTGCCATGATTTTGGCTACTTCCTAGGTCGTGGGCTTTCAACTTCCTCCACTAACTTTCCCGCTACAGTGGAGTGGAACAGTCATAACGCCGCTGTCGATTGCCACTTGTCACTGTGACTGTTTGATTCTTGGCATGTATAAATACTAGTTTCACCATTTTATTTTCTTCTTCTTCTCCACTTACACTTTCTGAAACTCTAGCATTCTGCACCTTCAACCTTCTTCATGCGTTTTCCAAAATTTTCACCTCTTCACCTTTCATTCTCTAACATCCCAATGGCTCTCACTGCTCCAGTCACTGGTAATGACCTTATTGCTTTCACTCTTACTGATAAAAAGGGTTTACCAACTGTCCCTCAACCATCATCTATGGACAAAGCTGTGGTGGAGAACCAGCAACATCAAATGCTGATACCCTTCGTGGTGGCTGACAACCTTCTGGCTTTCCATGGGCCGTATCCTAGTGCCAAAATGCACCCTAAGCAAGTTCAAGAATTCTTCCCTTGTTTCACTCCAGCTATTCCGCCCCACTTTCAAGAAAGACGACATCATCGACCTAAAATTCATGGATCCCAACGCTCGAGTTTTTCGGTCGATGCAAACTCCTGGCAACAAAGAATATTCGGCCTGGCTCGATAGAGTTCAGAACAAACGTAAAACCCAATGGGAGAAGGTTGGCATATTGTTAGGTGTCAAGAAATGCTAGTTTTTATATCTAAAATTGACACCTTTAAGTTCTTTTTATTGTTTTAATCGGAAAATGACTTATCTATTAAGCAATTCTTGTATTTTTTATGAATATTAGATATTTTGATGTGTTTGTTAATTTTGTAGTGAAAATTGTCAAAGGATTGCAGATTGTCACGAAATAAAACTCAAAGAAAAGAAAAATGCGCGTGTCTGCAGATTTTGGAAGCTTCGCCCGACGAGCATGCAGCGAAGGAAGGTTGCTTCACCCGGCGAAGCAGCAGCGAGAGGAAATGTTGATTTTGAAGTCCAATTCTAGTAGCTAGAGGAGTTGGCTCGCTGGCTAATTCGTCCGAAGAATATGGATTCGCCCGGCGAGGAAGAGGCGAGAGATTTAATTAATTCCAATTCAAGTTCCAGTAGCTCCCAGGTTTGGTTCGCTGGGTGATTCGCCCAGCGAATTTGGATTCGCCCAACGAAGGAATAGAGCGCCTGGTGAAGAGAGATATTTTTAGATGGACCAGCTGGCACTGTAGCTGTCACGTGGCTTCATTTGTGGGCTTCACCTAGCGAAATAAGGCATTCGCCCGACGAATTTTCCTGGGCTGAAAGTAGTATTTAGTTAGTTTTGAAGATATTTTGTGGGATAACATTTTTTTGGAAAGAATCATTGTAACCTAGAAACTTCTTTGGAGCATAAAAACTTCATCTTTTATTATTTTTCTTAGGATCCAAAGCTTTTATGCTTCAATCCTTGAATCTTTGAAGATTGATGCAACAAAAGCTTTGTCCATTACTTGTTGATCAAGCTACCATGACAATGGGTAGCTAAACATATTTTGTGTCAAGATTAGAGGTAGTTAATCTTGCTTGTATGTATTTCTTTTGATCTTTTGTATATGAACAAGGTTGATGATCAATATATGACGAAGTTGTTTGCTTCTAATGGTATATTTGTGGTTTGAATCACTCTAGACATAGATTTTCCAAATCTTGACCTAATATCTCATCTCTTAAAAACCAAACTCTAGATATAGATTTGGGGTTTAATATTCGCTTTGTATTGATCTTAACGTTTGTTGTTTCGATTGTTAGCTTGAGACATCATCTAACGATTTGAACAACAATACTCACGAATTTGCTTTAGACATAAACTTATCTGCGAGGATACGCGATTGTATTGATCGAAACTAAGTTCATATGCTTGATTAATCGGATACGTATGAAAAGAATTAGCGAAATCTAGTCTTGACATGCTTTTCTAAAACTTACAACATCTTTGCTCTAATTCACTTCTTTGCTATAAGCTTATGTTACAAAACTAAGAATCATTTGAAAACCCTTTACTTAAAATGGTAAACTATTGAACGGCAAGCATTAATAACACACAATCCCTGTGGATACGATAAAACGCCCCCGAATTACTATTCAACAAAATGGCGTCGTTGCCGGGGATTATTGTTTGTTATTGCAAACATCGCAATAGTTGTTAAGTTTTAAGCCTGTTTAACTTTTTCTTGTGCTTGTTAATTTGTTTGGCTAAGTGTGCAGACTTTGTTTATGCGAGGGAAGTTACCCGCAGAACAACTTCTTTTCGATCCTGAGATTGAAAGAACTACGCGTAAGTTAAATAGCAGAACAAGGCGGAGGAGGCAACTTGATAAGGAAAGACGAGAACGAGAGGAAAGTTCAACTTCGACACCAATACCACAGTTACCGCCAACTATAGCTACACCACCACCACCACCACTGCTTCAACACCTTGTGTTAATAGTCCGAGGCATACTGCTCAGTTCACACATAATGCTCATAATGGTCAGAACTCTGAAATGAAAACGGGTATCCTCGCTCTTCTATACCATAATCCATTCACCGGTATGGATCACGAGGATCCCTTTACTCACTTGACCAAATTCTATGAAATTGCAGGCACAACTGGTACCCCAGAAGCTGAAGAAGAGTCGTTGTTTAAGAGATTGTTCCCGCATTCCCTAATTGGGAAGGCAAAGGAATGGTACCTTGATCAATCATCTGCTATTATGACGGACTAGAACATGTTAGAAGAGAAGTTCTTGGAACGATTTTTTCCTCACAATCGTTTCTTGGAAGCGAAAACGGCGATTGCAGTTTTCTCACAAGGTGGGAATGAGTCTCTCAACGAAGCTTGGGAGAGATTCAAGTCCATGCTTAGAAAATACAAAGGGCACGGTTTTAATGAGCTTACGTAAGTTCATATTTTCAGAAATGGTCTCCAACCAAATCATAAAACATTGTTGGATGCTACCGCAGGCGGATCTTTAATGTCAAAAAGTGCTAAAGAAGCAATTTCGATCATTGACAAGATGACACTAAACGATCATCAAGGGAATTATAACCGTGGCCAATCGCAAAAGAAGCCGAGAGTACTTGAGTTAGGAACTAATGATGCAATTCTTGCACAAAACAAATTATTATCACAACAAGTGGAGTTGTTGACGCAATAAATGTCAAAAGTTCCACAACAAATCAAAGAGATGCAAGAAGTTCCCAACAACAACCAACAAATAGCGAGTTGTGAGCTTTGTAGAGGAGATCACCCTACTGGGTATTGTCCTCCGGTTGTGGAAGAGGTAAATTATGCGGGAAATCAAAATCAAGGATATCAACCTCGACCACCTTACCAATAAGGCAACTAAGGTTACCAACCAAGAGGTAATCAAGGTTATCAACAACCGTGGAGGCCTCAAGATGCCGGACCTTCAAATCATCAACAATATCAAAATTACACTCTACCTCCATAAGCTCCAAGTGGAAATACAAAGATGGAAGACACTCTCACACAATTTATGCAAATGTCAATGTCAAATCAAAAGAATACCGATGCGGCCATAAAGAATCTTTAGACGCTGAAGATGGATGGTTTCTACCTGAGTGAATCGCACACTCAAAGATACAACAGAGTCGCCACCGAACTTTATTTAGTCCCAAAGGACAGGGAAAATATCGATAAAACCCAAGGGGAAGAGAAACGGGAACGGGGGGTCGGTTATGCGAAAGGAAGGTATTAACACCTAACGCATCCGTCGTACTCGACGGGAACCATTTCGCTTGCTTCTAGGCTTGGATGGGTTATCTATCTAAAGGCTTCTAGCTAAAGGAAGGAGAGAGAGAAGAAAGAGGAAAAAGAAAGAAAATAAAGAAAGTGCTCGCGGAGGATTGTGGCCCTCGTGCCTACGTACCCTCATAGTGTAATGAGGAAATCAGAGCGTCGTAGTTCATGGAACCAGGGGACGAAGAAAAGGAAAGAAAGGAGGAAGAAGGAGGAAAGGTGGAAGTGTGCTCGCCAAGACATTGCGTCTTGTGCCTACGTATCATACATCCAAAAGAATGTAGAATCAGAGCTTCTGTAGTTCGGGGAACTGAACGGAAAAGGAAAACAAGAAAGAAATAAGGAGATGAAAAAGGTGGTGTTAAAACCAAGAGCAAGAGATGGAGAAAGATCCGCTGGGGATGCAAAAGGGATTGGTGTCGAAACCAAGAAAGTAAGAGCAAGGGGAATAGGAATGACTCCTCTAGGGATCCAAAAAAAGGGATGGTGTCATAACCAAGAGAAAAGGGAGACTCGGTATATTAACTGTCTGGCAGTGGTTAACTGAAGAAAGAGAGTAGACCCTGGTGGGGAAAAGAAGCTGGTGTCAACAGACGGACTGTGATAAACCAAGAGAGAGAGTGCTGAACCGAGAGAAGGTGTTTGACTCTGAAGGGGCCTCGGTATATTAACTGACTGGCAGTGGTTAACCGGGGAAGAAAAGACTGCAACTCTGTGGGGGTAGAGAAGCATTGTTTTTAGTAGAGAAAACTGCGATTAACCAGAAAAGCGGGCGTAGGACCGAATAAAGATCATAACCCAAAGGAAGGGTATAGGATCGAGCAAAGGTCGTGATCCAAAGGGGTTCGGTAAATTGACTGAACAAACAGTACTCAACCGAAGAAATGGTATTTGAACCAAAGAAAGGTTATTAACCCAAGGGTGCAAGTATTCGAACCAAGAGGAGGTTGACAACTGCGGGGGATTCGCTGTTTACAGACGGACTGTGACCAACCGAAGAGAAAAGCGAGTGATTAACCAAGAGAAGGTGATTAACTCGAAAGGGTTCAGTGATTAATAGATGGACTGTGATTAATTGAAGAGACGGGTGATTAACCAAGGAAAGGTGATTAACCCAAGGGGTGCTCAGTGATTAACAGACGGACTGTGATTAACTGAAGAGACGGGTGATTAACCAAGGAAAGGTGATTAACCCAAGGGGTGCTCAGTGATTAACAGACGGACTGTGATTAACTGAAGAGACGGGTGATTAACCAAGAGAAGGTGATTAACCCAACAAAGGAGAAGAACCAAGAGAAGGTTGCGAACTTCAGGGGAATCAAAAGCAATGATTGATTACAAGAAGAATATAGGGTATTGAAACGAAGAAAGCTTGCTAACCCAAGGAACATAGGATCGTAACCAAGAATAATGATGATAGATCAAGAGAGAGCTTGAGATAGGAGATCAAGGATCGAAAGGGATCGCAAAGATAGAAGAGTGATCAAGGATCGAAAGGGATTGCAAAGAGAGAAGAGTGATCAAGGATCAACTCGACTGGGGAAAGAAAGCACATTACCGCCTGGAGATAGAGATGACTAAGCCAAGCACAGGGTCATTCGTCCCCTACCTGAAGTAGTCAGAATGAGAGTATGAATTCTCCCTTCTCATCCCTTCTCTAACACACACAGGGTGTAATGCAGAAATTGAACCGGACGGCCCAACAACCCCAAGTTGTACAGTGCTTCTACGTAGAGAAACGGACAGCATAACGGCGTCAATTTGTACAGTGCTCCGATGCAAGGCACAACGCAAAACTCCAACTCCACGGGGGGGGGGGGGGGGGGGGGAATGAGAGAGAAAGCTCTAAAGGAGGTCTAAAGAGAGGAAAAGGGAAGATCGATTAATCGAAACAAAGTTTCGATCAATTAATCAAGGGAGAAACATGCTAACAACTTTTCAAAGAGGATGAAAAGTCATTAAAGCAAAAAGGAGTGAATTATTGATTATACAAGATTAAGCTTATCCATGAAGAATAAAATTAATGCTAATCTTAAATGGAAAGTGCAAAACAGTGACAAATGACCATCAAAATGCCACACAAAATCATGCATCACGTGAACAAAGATAGTGCAGGAATTGCTATGTTCATACAATGCTAAGAACATGAAACAAATGAATAATCGAAAATGTGCATCGAAAGTTCATGAACATGCTTCAACCAGAAGTGAAATGACATTAAAAACATCCATAAAATCAAGCATGACAATCAATGGAAGTTAAAATGAAGAAAGCATGGCAAACATACTTGAAAATGCAAGAAAATGGCCTTCTGGTTCAGTGTTAATCGATTAACACAATTGCACTGCAAAGTGTTAATCGATTAACACGTGAAAAAGTTCAAAAAAACACTGGTTAATCGATTAACACAATTGCACAGCAATGTGTTAATCGATTAACAATGTACAGGGAGCAGAAAATCAGTTTTGAAAAGTGCTTTTGGCCAACTTTTTGATTGTGCAATTACTCCAATGCTAGGGAAAACAATTATGCACGAAAAATCAAGCTTAGAAACAACAAATGATCAACAATATAATCAATTAACAATCAAGATCAAGGATCAAGCAAAAGTATAATCAATTCACATGCAAGCATATCAAAATTACGTCGCGAACGATACGAAAACGATCGAAATGATAAAATGAATGAAATCCACCAACCTACAAGGTTGAGATGTGCCTTGGTAAATGTTGCAAAGTGATCTTGGTGCAGAAAATCAAAGAAAAACCAGAGGATCCTTGGATTATAGACGAAACGCGTCGAAACCGATCAAAATCGCGAAAATGCACCGAAATCGAACTTGCACCAAAATAAATGGTGTGAAACCCAAGGATTGAAGTAGAATGAGATGTAAATCCAGAAATCCAACCAAATAATGCCAAATGATGAAGGTTAAGCTCAAGAATTAATCACTTTCAATGTGAAAAGTGATTATCCTTCAAGAATAAGAGCTTTTGGTGAGGTTTGATGGAGAAGAATTGAGATGAAGATGAAGAATGAGTAGAGAAATCAGAGAAAAAGTGAGAGAATTAAGAGTGAAATGTGAGAAGTTTGGTGAAAAATGGTAGAGAATGGTGGAGAATGGTTGAGAATGGTTGAGGCATTGAAAAGTGAGTGAAGGTGTGTTTATATAGGCTTTAGGTTTGGAATATGAGATGGTTTGGAAGTTGGTTTGGAATTAGCTTTGGGTTTGGAGCTAGGTTAGGAGTTAGTTAGACTTGACTCACCGAGTCAAGGCGATTAACTCGGTTAGTTAGAACCAACTTGGTAACCATCCCAAGGTGAATTCCAACATCCAAAGATCCACATTACTTGGAAAACAAGGAACATGGTGCACTTGATTTGAAGTGAAGTATCGTAACAAATGCACTTGGAATGAATTGAGTAGCTTGGAAATGTTTAGAGGTGTCTAGAATATTCCATATGCTGCTAGAATCCAAGACCAAAATGTGTGCAAAGGTGCTGTCATGAAAAAGCAGCAAATTGTGCCTATTTTTCTTGTTTTAATCGATTAACACAATTGCACTGCAAATGGTTAATCGATTAACCAGGCCAAAATATGGCCAATTTGCCTATAAAAGGGTGTTGTGGTCCCGGTTCTGATTTTCAACCTCTTGCTTTGATGAATAGGTATGGAAACCTTCATTTTGTGCTTGTTTTGATGAGGTGATGACCTTGTGAGGATATGATTAATCGGGCTTGGAAAACCTGAATATCCTGCAATCAAAACACCTGAGGAAACAATGCGAATGCGTATGCCAGAGATGCGAATGCTTATGCTTATGCCAAAGGCAAAAGAGGGAGGTAAAATTTTGGGTTACGACAACTGCCCCTATTTAATCCTATTGGACCTGAATGTACGAATTGCGCCAGCTTTTCGATGATTCGAGGTAAAAGGGGATTAAATAAAAGAGTAGCTCGAGAATTTGGCTGACGGCGACAAACAGAGCGGTGTAAGGTAGAATAGATAAGTGCAAGGTTTGGATGAAAGTCTGCTGGGAGATAAGTCAGGCAAAAAGAGAGGGAGTATGATCGATGCATATGCTATGTATGCGTTTCTACATGATGCTTGATATTATGCAATGTAAAGGCTCAAGATGAGGCACAGTGAGAAGTGATTAGGCAGAAAACGTAGCAAAACGACTTCGACACCCTCGGTCGGGGAGAGGACCCACAAATAAAGACAATCTCTGCTGGAGAAGAAAGTTCACCAAGGGCGATGATCCCGCCGGGGAAAGAAACTGAGAACATCTCAGGTTTCTAAATCACCATGGTTGTCTCTGTTGAGGATGAAAGAACCAAGTTAATCCTTTCTACCAAGACTGGCTCTGCGTGGGGAAAAGAGATTCCCCAATCGTGTTGACTCAGCTGAGGAGAAACCACTGCTGCTGGTGACAGATAGTTCCTAATCATTTGGAGAAGATGCACAACCCTTGCTGGTGAAAAGAACAAAGAGTCTTTGCTGGGGAACACCTTGGCAACCTGCTGGGGATAATGATGACTCTGCTGAGGAACTGCTGAGGAAACAATAACTTCTTCACTGAATCATCCCATTGCCGGCCAGGCGTTAGGCTTACCAATAGATATTACCGATTATCCTGCAGGAATTACCAGTAACACATGCAATGCATAATGCTTTCTCGGTGAATTTAGCTTTTTATTGTTCTCGACGTTTTTTAGTATTATGTGATCACAAATAATTGTTTATTTTGCAAACAAAATACTGGAATGAAAACAAATTGAGATAACAAAGAATGCATTTTATTGAATGTAAAAATTTTGTACATAAAGTGTGTACAAGGATGCAAAATCCTTGATGAGGAAGTTTGCAATAAAATTGAAAAATAAATATAAATGGCAAAGGGAAATCATGCTTTGCATTGATTACAACATTGACCACCATCCATAGTAATTCTAGGTTCCAACTCTTTGCACCCGTTGATGATGATTCGAGTGTTCTATTACCGTCTGAGGTCTAGCCATAAGGAATAGAGGCTCAAGTGTTCACAGTCAATGCCTTTATCCCTAATTTTTGCCTGGACATGTTTTCACATTATTTTTCGTCCACCGGGATGCCCATTTTTGCCTAAGTCGCCCTTTCGGGTTTTCAACTTAGCGAGCCATTATTGTTTTTTTTCATTGTCCCTAACTTTTGCATTGCCATTTCTTTTTTTGGTCCATCGGGACGTCCATTTTTGCCTAGATTGTCCTTGCGGATGTCAATCTAGCGGACTTTTATCCATTTTTTTCAGGCATAATATTTTTTGACTGTATCGGAGTTCACAGGCGATGGCAACTCCTCCTCATCCATTGTGGTGAGGATCAGGGCTCCGCCTGAGAAGGCTTTCTTGACAACAAAAGGTCCTTCATAATTGGGAGTCCATTTGCCTCGTGGATCCGAGTGAACAGGTGAATATCTCTTGAGCACGAGTTCGCCTTCACAGAATGTCCGAGGGAGAACTTTCTTGTCAAAAGCTTACTTGAGGCGTTTCTGATATAATTGACCATGACAAACGGCTGTAAGGCACTTCTCTTCGATGAGATTTAGCTGGTCGTATCTGGATTGAACCCATTCAGCTTCATCAAGACCTGCTTCCATGATGACTCTGAGCGAAGGAATTTTGACTTTGATGGGTAGAATAACCTCCATACCATACACAAGCGAATACGAAGTTGCCCCAGTAGAAGTGCGAACTGAAGTTCTATAGCCATGCAGTGCAAAGGGAAGCATTTCATGCCAATCCTTGTAAGTCTTGACCATTTTCTGGACAATCCTCTTGATGTTTTTGTTGGCTACTTCAACGGCGCCATTCATCTTGGGCCGGTATGGTGAAGAGTTGTGGTGCTCGATCTTAAATTCTTGACACAACTCCTTCATCATGTTGTTATTCAGGTTGCTTGCATTATCTGTGATAATGCTGCTAGGAATGCCATAGCGACAGATTATCTCTTTCTTGATAAATCTGGCAACCACTTGTCGTGTAACGTTCGCATAAGAAGCAGCTTCAACCCACTTGGTGAAGTAATCAATAACAACTAGAATGAATCGATGACCGTTGGAAGCCTTTGGCTCGATCATTCCAATCATATCTATACCCCACATGGAGAATGGCCAAGGTGAAGTCAAAACATTCAATGGAGTTGGAGGCACATGTATCTTGTCTCTGTAGATTTGGCACTTGTGACATCTTTTGGCAAAGTTGTAACAATCTACCTCCATTATTGTCCAGTAATACCCAGCCCGAAGGATCTTCTTAGCCATAGCAGGACCTTTAGCATGTACACCCTTGCAGCCCTCATGTATGGACCTTATAATCGTGTTTGCTTTGTGTCTATCCACGCATCTGAGCAACACGGAATCATAATTCCTCTTGTACAGTATACCACCACTTAAGAAGAATTTGGCGCAAAGTCGTCTAAAAGCCTTCTTGTCAGTGATAGTGACACCCTTGGGATATTCCTGTTTTTCCAGATATCTTTTGATGTCGTAGAACCAAGGCTTGTCATCAGACTCATCCTCGATTGCTAAATAGTGTGCTGGTTCGTTCAAGTGATCAATGCGGATATGAGGAGCTTCATTCTTCCACTTGACCTTGAACATGGATGCTAGAGTGGCAAGAGCATCAGCTAGTTGATTTTCCTCTCTGGGAATATGATGAAAAGTGATCTCATCAAAGTAAGGAATCAACTTCGCTATGTGTTGTTGGTACGGAACCAACTTGGGATCCCGAGTCACAAAGTTCCCTCTGACTTGACCAATGACCAAGGCAGAATCTCCATATACCTCAAGGATCTTGATTCTCATGTCAATACATGCTTCATATTCAGCCATATTGTTGGTGCATGCAAAGCATAATCTGGCAGTGAAGGGAAGGTGAAAACCTGTTGGAGAGATGAGGATAGCCCCGATTCCACGACCCTTGGAATTAGAGGCACCGTCGAACACGAGCGTCCATCGCGCCCCTAGTTTGGGTCCTATATCAGGGCCTGGAGTCTCATAATCTTTGATAAATAGAACATCCTCATCGGGAAAGTCAAACTTCATTTGTTGATAACCCTCTACAGGTTGATGAGCAAGGTAGTCAGACAAGACGCTCCCTTTTATTGCTTTCTGAGTAACATGTTGGATATCATACTCAGTTAACAGCATCTGCCACCGACCAATCCTTCCAGAGACAGCAGGCTTTTCAAATATGTACTTTATTGGATCCATCTTGGATATCAATAAAGTAGTATGGCACATCATGTATTGTCGTAGGCGTCGAGCAGCCCAGACCAGAGCACAACAAGTTTTCTCCAAGAGTGAGTATCTGGTCTCACAATCAGTGAACTCCTTGCTCAGATAGTAAATTGCATGTTCTTTTCTGCCAGTGTCATCATGTTGACCCAATACACATCCCATTGATTCATCGAGAACGGTGAGATACATGATTAAAGGCCTACCAGGAACCGACGGTACTAAGATCGGTGGCTCTTGCAAGTATTGTTTGATTTTGTCAAATGCTTCCTGACAATCATTATTCCATTCAACCGATTGATTTTTTCTTAGTAATTTGAACATTGGTTCACAGGTAGCCGTCAAATGAGAAATGAATCTTGAAATGTAATTGAGTCTGCCCAAAAAGCCACAGACTTCTTTTTCTGTTCTGGGAGGCGGCATGTTCTGAATTGCCCGAACCTTATCAGGATCAACTTCAATGCCCTTCTGACTTACAATAAAGCCCAACAGTTTACCAGATCGAACTCCGAAGGTGCACTTCGCAGGATTCAACCGCAATTTAAACTTCTGGAGTCTGTCATACAGCTTTTTCAGATGAACCAAGTGATCATCTTCAGTTCTGGACTTGGCAATCATATCGTCCATGTAAACCTCAATCTCTCTATGAATCATATCGTGAAAGAGGGTTGTCATGGCACGTTGGTATGTTTCCCCTGCATTCTTTAGACCGAATGGCATGACTTTGTAGCAATATGTACCCCATGGCGTGATGAAGGTAGTCTTCTCCATATCAGTTGGGGACATCTTGATTTGATTATATCCTGAAAAACCGTCCATGAAGGAAAAGACAGAGAACTACGCAGTGTTGTCTACCAAGACATCAATATGAGGCAAAGGAAAATCATCCTTCGGGCTTTCCTTGTTGAGATCTCGATAATCCACACACATTCTAACTTTACCGTCCTTCTTGGGAACTAGACAATGTTGGCAATCCATTCAGGATACTCGGAAGTGACTAGGAACCCATCATCAAGCTGCTTCTTTACTTCTTCTCTGATTTTGAGTGCCATGTCGGGTCTAGTCTTCTTGAGTTTCTGCTTGACAGGAGGACATCCGGGCTTGAGTGGCAAGTGATGTTCAACGATGTTGGTATCCAACCCAGGCATATCTTGATAGGACCAGGCGAAGATATCAACATACTCTTTCAATAACTTGACCAACTCGGAGTGTACATGCTCAGCGAGGGAGGCGCCAATCTTGACTTCTCTTCTGACCTCATCAGTACCAAGATTGACAACTTCCACTGACTCTTTGTGCGACTGAATCTCTCTACTCTCGTGCTCAAGGAGCCTTGCCAGTTCAGCTGGTAATTCACAATGTTCCTCACCATCTTCTTCGGCTTGGTTAATTGGAATTCCAGAATTACAATGGATGTTTGCCATGTTGTTATCAATGCTTTTATTAGTTCTGCATGTTTATGGATAAAATGAGTTATTTTGAAAAGTAAAAAACAAAAGAAACTTTTGCCATTTATTTGTGAAAAGTAAAATAAAGAAAGAAAATAGAGCATGATTTTGAATGCAAAAAACTTTCATTTATTGATCACATTATATTGCAAAAGCATGAGGCCCTTTACAAGCTATCCACTCGTCTCGGGCGAGGATGAGGGAATGAGAAAGAAAAATGCATTACATGTTATATGGGAAAACCACAGGAATCACAGTAGGTGTCCAATTGTTGAGCTTGAAACCTGACGGACATTGAAGTCTGATTACTGGGACCAGCATCATCAGCAGCTGCCACGATGTCACCCTGCTGGAAACCCGCGCTATGGAACTTGACAAAGTTGCATTGTTTCTGATCAGAGGAACCAGATTGACGATTATGATGATACCCCAATCCAAAACTATTATGCTTCTCAACCACATCAATCACATGCCCCCAGCCTGGCAAGGCGCCTCTATCGATGGTCTCTTTAGCACTCTTAGCAGATGCTAAATTCAATTGTGGTGATCTACTTTGACTAGTTGAAGCAGAGCTGACATCTTCAAACTCGAGACACTGCAGCGGCACCTCCGCTATGCCTTCTTCGGTCTCGAAATATCGAAAAGATGATAACTCGCTTACAATCAAATCCTCTTCACCACCAACAATGACAAGCTGATCGTCAAACATAAATTTCAACTTCTGATGTAGAGTGGATGTAACTGCCCCTGCCGCGTGGATCAATGGACGACCCAATAGGCAACTGTACGCTGGATGAATATCCATCACTTGGAAAGTAATGGTAAACAAATGCGGCCCAACATTGATGGGTAAATCCACTTCTCCAATGACCTGTCTTCGAGAACTGTCAAAGGCTCTGACAACCAAGGCACTTGGTCTCATCTCGATTCCTTCCACTGGTAATTGACTCAACGTGCCCTTAGGCATCACATTGAGAGAAGAACCGGTATCCACTAGAACATGAGATAACAGGATGTATGTGCAGGTTACAGATATGTGCAGCGCTTTATTGTGGGCAGCTCCTTCAGGAGGTAATTCTGATTCATTAAAACCTAAATACCGACTTGCAGTTATGTTGGCCATTACATCATCAAATTCGATGAATGATATATCTTGCATGACATGGCCACTGCTCAACACTTTCAACAAAGCTGATCTGTGCGTAGGCGAACTCATGAGTAAGGACAAAATTGAGATCCTCGAGGGAGTCTGACCTAGCTGATCCACAATCTTAAAGTCACTTTTCTTGATCAACTTAAGGAACTCTTGATCATCAAGGGTCTCCTTGCTCTTTGAAATATCCTCAGACGGGATAGTCGGTACTGGAATTGCGGTAGAAGATGCCCCTTGTTGAACAGCAGAGGTTGCAGTTGCAAATGTTTCCTTGGGAGAAACAACAGTTGGAACTTGAACAAGCTTTGTAGTGACCTTCGGAGCAAACACACGTCCACTACGAGTCATACCTCCACCGGCTGTAACATTCACGATCTCGAATTCGGCGAACCTTATCTCTTGACCTCCATAAAACACGGTAGACTCATACTTCCACGATACCTCTTTAGAATTCTGATACGGAAACGGCTCCGGTGGACAAACCACGATGGGTTGCACCTTCTTATGTTTAGGGGATTCCACAGGAACCTTCCTATAGACGATGGTAAACGGCTCAATAGCAGCAACTTCCTCAACAGGTTTAGATCTGGCGAATTGCACTTCGCCTCGGTTCATCAAAATCTGGACACAACCCTTCAGCCTTTGACACTGGTTGGGATTATCGTCACAAATCTGACACTTACCATACAAACCTTTCAACAGCCCATGTTCCTTCAATTTCTTGAAAACTACAGACATCGGGGTCTTTACTTCGTCAACATCCATGATCAATTCAGCCTTCGGACTATCCTCAATCATGTTAACTGCAGGTCCACCGTGATTCGGCAACGAATTATTCTGAATGTTGGGTCCTTCCTCAGCAAAAGTCAGAACCTTCTTATCAATGAGTTCCTGAACCTTGTTTTTGAAAACAAAGCAATCTTCTATTGCATGTCCTATGTATCCAGCATGATAGGCACAAGATGCATTTGGGTTATGCTTCGGGCCAAATGGAGGAATTGCAGGCGCAATCTGCTTGGGGGCAATTACCTCTTGGTGAACCAAGTAAGGAAACAGTTCCGTGTATGACACCGGAATTCTGTCAAAATTCGGATGCTTACAGTTTCCTTGATTGTTGTTGTTCTGACGGTTCTGATTCTGCTATTTTTTGTTCTGTTGATTCTGTTGCTGATTCTGAGCATTCTGAATTGGTTGTTGCTAGGGGTGTTCAAATCCTAACCAATCCAAATAAAAACCGCAAACCGATAAAAAAAACCGAAAACCGCAAAAAACCGAAAATTATTGGATGTGTTAGGATGTCATTTTATAAAAACCGATCAGTTCGGATCGGATTTCGGATTGATTTTTCAAAACCGATCCAAACCAAACCGAACCGCATGTATATATTTTATATTTATTGATTTTTTATTAGTATAATACCTTGTACTAATTTATTATTAGTTGATGCTTTTTTTTAATAAAATACTATTTATTAGTTTGATTTAATCTATTAATTTTTATTATTTCATTTGTTTCAATCATAACTGGTCATTATCATTTTGTAATATTAACTTTTAATAAAGTATATGTTATATATTATATAAAATTTATTATTTATTAGTGTTTTTACAATATTAATAAAATTATAATTTGTAATTTGGATATCCAAAAAACTGATCCAAATCAAACCGCAAGAAATTGGATCGGATTGAATCGGATTTTTTTAACCAATCATCCAAAACCGAACCAAACCGCAAGTAAATATATCTTTGGACCGGATGACATTTTGCTACAAAAACGATCCAAACCGAACCGCGAACACCCCTAGTTGTTGCGGATGATACTGATATGGAGGTTGTTGATACTGTGCAACAGAAATGTACGGATACGGATAGTACGGCAAGGGAGCCATGGGAGCTTGATATTGAGGAGAAACTTGAGCTGTCACAGCGTTAACTTCACCTTCCTTTTTCTTGGAATGACTGTTCTGAGATTTCCTAGTGGCCGGCTGCTGGGAAGCAACTCCAGAAATCTTTCCAGTCTTCAAACCATTCTCAATCCATTCACCAATCGTCACAACATCAGCAAAACTCGATGAAGAACTACCCACCATTTTCTCATAGTAAGATCCTTGCAATGTACCCATAAAGATATCAACCAACTCATTGTCAGAGAGAGCCGGTCGTACACGAGATGCCATCTCACGCCATCTTTGTGCATACTCCTTGAATGTTTCAGCTGAGCGCTGAGACTGATTCTGCAATTGCAATTTATTTGGCGCCAGATCAAGGTTGTACTTGTATTGTCTCACGAACGCTTCAGACAAATCCTTCCAAGTACGGATTTTGCTGCGCTCCAGGCCCATGTACCAATCTAATGAAGCACCAGACAAACTATCTTGAAAACAATGAACAAGTAATTCATCGTTATCAATATGAGATGCCATCTTCCTGCAGTACATAGTGATGTGACTATGCGGGCAGCCTAAACCTTTATACTTTGGCAAATCAGGTATTTTGAATTTCTGCGGCAGCACAACATTTGGAACCAAACACAAGTCTTTGGCTTCCATACCAAAAGCAGAGAACCCTTCAATAGCTCTGATACAGTCTTCCAACAACTTGTAGTCAACCGATCTATTCTGATTAGTGGGCCTGACAAGAATCTGAGGACTTGGCAGCTGAGAAGCGGCAAGAGCATTCACTTGCGGAGTAGTAAACTGAGAAGGATACACCAAACCCGGATTAACCATCTGACCAACATTCTGACCCATCGGAACACCATACGGATAAATCCGAGGAGGCATCATAGCAGCTGAGGAAGATGCCGCAGGATAGAACATCCCAGGATGAGCATTCGGAACAGCAGTTTGAGCAACTTGAGACGAAATCGAAACATGAATAGGAGGACCTCTATACACATGTTCTTCTTCATCAGGAGTTTCAGTGTCGACCAATCCGGCAGTTTGATGAGTTTGAGCCTGAAGATTCTCAAGATCATCATTCACCACTGGAGGTGGGACTGGAGTAGGCATGACCCATGGATAGGTTGCAGCATTCCCATTAGGCATAGGTGCAACAAAAGGATGATATGACATGAAGGCACTTCCATTATTTGCAATCTGAGGAGTGTAATTCGGAGGCATGTCCCAAGGGAAACCAGTGGGCATCTGGTTCAAACTAGGTTGAACGGCAGGCTGATTCACATGCTCAACTGGTACTTCAACTCTAGTAGGAGAAGGAACAACAACAGCACGAGTAGCTGTAACAATAGGAGGAACAATCACAATAGGAGTGACAACAGTTGCATCAGTAGTGGTTGCAACAACAGTGGCAGCAGCAGCGTCCCTCTGGGCACGAAGGAGCTCCATAATGACATCCATGTTCGTCTAGAACTGATCCATCTGACCTTGGAATTGTGCCAAAATTTCCTTGTAAGCAGCGTTCTCAGCTTCAAAGTCAGCCATGATTCTGGATTTGTTTGAGCGAGTAAAATACTGATGTCGAGTCGTCGTCTTGCTACAAGGAAGGCAGACAAGAGTGAGCAACGGTTTCAGATGAAGGGACGTGCATATGTGTGCAGATGAATGTATGATATGCATGCAAAATAAAGTTTTAAATTCCAGGAATTCTTAAACTTATCTTTGTTGACAATATCATAAAGCATACAAGTAAAGGCATAAAAGATAGAGTGAGCAAGCATCTTCATTCATTCATTCAACAGAGGAAAGAAGTACAAGTCCAATACAACAAGTCAAATACAAGTCAAATATCTGCCTTTTGGGCTACAACAAAATCCGTACGAATCCTATCAAATACCACCCTACACACAGATAAGAAATGAAAAACTGCCCAAGGAAGCCGGTGCGGCAATGCATCAGCGTATGCATCCCTCAACAATCTTGGAAGGTCCTCTAATGCTTGCTCAGCAAATCTGGCTAGACGATCGTGCCTCTCATTCTAGTACTTCGTATCCTTCATGAGTTTGCACAGCAAAGAATGATTAGGTCCCTGAAGCATGTCCTGAAGAAAGGCCTCTTTCTGATCCAGGAGGTTCTGTAGATGACGGCTTTGATGTTCCCAGTGAGTACTCTCTGTGTTGAGCTGGCTAATCTGCTGTTGGCTCTGATGTGCTTGATCTTGCAGCTTCTGAATCTCATCGAAGACTTTGTTGAGCTTAGCTTGACATTGGGAAAAGTACTTTGCTAACTGATTAGAACGGTCTTGTTCACTTTGCCACTTTGTCTTGAACTCGGATAACTTCCCTCGAAGCTCTTCAAGTTGTTTGTTGTAGCTCAGCTCCTCTTTGTAGGCCTGATAATGAGCATCGGCGAGTTGTCTCTTCTTTGAAGCAAGTCCCTCATAGGTGCTCTTCAAAGCATCACCCACCTTCCTACGCTTGTTTTGTTCAACCTCCACCTCTTTGAGCATGCGCTCGCGCTTCTGATGGAGCTAAATCTGTAGGCTATCCTTCTCGGAAGTGACTCTATCAAGGTTGAGACGAAGATCATCATTCTCCTTCTTCAACTTCTCAATAATCAGCTTGAGTTGATCGACCTCATATGGAGGAACAATGGCAAGTTCAGGAGGCTTGGCATTCATGGAAGGCTCAAGAGAGAATGGCAACAAGATCTCTTTGACCCAACGTGTGTAAGCTTCCTTGGCTACGCAATTCTTCTTACCCAAATCGGCTCTGCCTTCGAGATGAATCTGAGTCCAAGCGACACTAAACCTCTTCAGCAAACCCATGTCGTCAACCACTTCATGAAAGATGAACTCTTCCACTACATTAGGATCAGGCTTGTCAACCATAGGGTATCCCAACTGTCGAAAAGCCATTCTCGGATTGTAGTTAATTCCACCCTTTGTACCTAAGAGAGGCACATTGGAGAATTTCCCACAATGGAGAATGATCTGAATGTCGTCGAAGACTCAAGAATACTAAGAAATATCATCAGCGGTAAGAGACATGATGCGTTGAGACCACTTGAGATTATCCTTATTCTCAACAAAGGGACCATTCTGTGGAAGGTGAGACATGAACCATCGGTACAACAAAGGAGCACAACAGACAATGGTTCCCTTCTTCTTTTCATTCCTGGAATGAATAGAATGGTAGGTGTCAGCAAGAAGCGTCGGAATAGGGTTCTTGGACAAGAAAATACTTATGGCAGCCTGATCTACGAAATCCTCCATGTTCAGAAACAAGACAATCCCATATACCAACAAAGCGAGAATGGTGTTGAAAGCCTTCCAGTTTCCATCCTTAGAAAAAGTAGTGGCCTTGTCAACCAAGAACTTTGAAGCAAACCCTCGAATACGTTTCCCTTTGGTCTTGAGATTATCCTCCACATCTTTCTTACTAATGCAAAGCGCATCAGCAATAAGATGAAACTTCGGACAACCACTAGTGTAAACATAAGGAATCTGCTTCTTGATCTCAACCCCCAGAATATAAACATACTCCTCAAGTGTAGGTGCTAGCTGATAATCCTAAAATGTGAAGCACCTATATGGTGGGTCGTAGAACTGAGCCAGAGTATGAATAGCAGTGATGTTGACTTCAGTGTTGAGGATGGTCAACAGATTACCATAAGTACCTATGAAAACCCCTCTGTGATCTCCAACCAACAAAGATGCTAAACCTCTCAGAATACCCAGCTTAGGCTCCACAAACTTGTAACTGACGATGCCACGACAACCAGTACTCATCTCTATGATAATGTCAACAAAAGATAAGCCTTCAAATACCTGGAAATGCACATGCAAAAATTAATTTACATGATGAAATGATATGCAACACAACAACAAGAAGCCAGCACTGCCCGAATAATCAAATCTGAACAATCCGGATATTTGCATATAATTTGTGTCAATGCAACATTATCTGATGTGTCGGTGAAGAAATCCTAGCGTGTGTGAGAACAAGGGTATGAAGTGGCTTGTTTTCCTGCAAAAACCCATCCCTCGCACAGGTGTGATCTAGACACAACAAGGTGGTCCCTAGAAAAGGTCGCCCAAACCATAGGACTCAGGATGAAAACCCCCCGCCGTAGTGAATTCTCACAGGACGGAAGTATTCTCAAATGAATCACGATTTGGGATGTGGGTCTCGTGATATCCCAACACGCAAAACGCAGGCCTCACAACTATCCACGTTCTAGCCTATGTGTATACTAGGCCCGGTGTTAGGACCTTTCTCTCCAATAATATCTACCAATCTCAACAACAGCAGAAAACAGCAGATATCCAGAATATGCAGCATATGAATATTCAAAGCAGTAAAGAAATGCGATAAATAAACATAAAGCTAAAGCATAAAATAAAGCTAGTAAAGCGCTAAAGATAAACACCCAAGCAAGTAAGAAAAAGCAAACAAAACTAGGCGAGACCCCTCAAGGGATGGACCAGCAAGAGGTCAATCTGTCCCCAGCAGAGTCGCCAGCTGAAGATGGCTGGTTTATACCTGAGTGAATCGCACACTCAAAGATACAACAGAGTCACCACCGAACTTTATTTAGTCCCAAAGGACAGGGAAAATATCGATAAAACCCAAGGGGAAGAGAAACGGGAATGGGGGGTCGGTTATGCGAAAGGAAGATATTAGCACCTAACGCATCCGTCGTACTCGACGGGAACCATTTCACTTGCTTCTAGGCTTGGATGGGTTATCTATCTAAAGGATTCTAGCTAAAGGAAGGAGAGAGAGAAGAAAGAGAAGAAAGAGGAAAAAGAAAGAAAAGAAAGAAAGTGCTCGCGGAGGATTGTGCCCCTCGTGCCTACGTACCCTCATAGTGCAATGAGGAAATCAGAGCGTCGTAGTTCATGGAACCAGGGGACGAAGAAAAGGAAAGAAAGGAGGAAGACGGAGGAAAGGTGGAAGTGTGCTCGCCAAGACATTGCGTCTCGTGCCTACGTATCATACATCCAAAAGATTGCAGAATCAGAGCTTTCGTAGTTTGGGGAACTGAACAGAAAAGGAAAACAAGAAAGAAACAAGGAGATGAAAGAGGTGGTGTCAAAACTAAGAGCAAGAGATGGAGAAAGATCCGCTGGGGATGCAAAAAGGATTGGTGTCTAAACCAAGAAAGTAAGAGCAAGGGGAATAACAAGGACTCCTCTAGGGATCCAAAAAAAGGGATGGTGTCATAACCAAGAGAAAAGGGAGACTCGGTATATTAACTGTCTGGCAGTGGTTAATCGAAGAAAGAGAGTAGACCCTGGCGGGGAAAAGAAGCCGGTGTCAACAGACGGACTGTGATAAACCAAGAGAGAGAGTGCTGAACCGAGAGAAGGTGTTTGACTCTGAAGGGGCCTCGGTATATTAACTGACTGGCAGTGGTTAACCGGGGAAGAAAAGACTGCAACTCTATGGGGGTAGAGAAGCATTGGTTTTAGCAGAGAAAACTGTGATTAACTAGAAAAGCGGGCGTAGGACCGAATAAAGATCATAACCTAAAGGATGGGTATAGGATCGAGCAAAGGTCGTGACCCAAAGGGGTTCGGTAAACTGACAGAACAAACAGTACTCAACCGAAGAAAGGGTATTTGAACCAAAGAAAGGTTACTAACCCAAGGGTGCAAGTATTCGAACCAAGAGGAGGTTGCCAACTGCGGGGGATTCGGTGTTTACAGACGGACTGTGACCAACCGAAGAGAAAAGCGAGTGATTAACCAAGAGAAGGTGATTAACTCGAAAGGGTTCAGTGATTAACAGACGGACTATGATTAACTGAAGAGACGAGTGATTATCCAAGGAAAGGTGATTAACCCAAGGGGTGCTCAGTGATTAACAGACGGGCTGTGATTAACTGAAGAGACGGGTGATTAACCAAGGAAAAGTGATTAACCCAAGGGGTGCTCAGTGATTAACAGACGGACTGTGATTAACTGAAGAGACGGATGATTAACCAAGAGAAGGTGATTAACCCAACAAAGGAGAAGAACCAAGAGAAGGTTGCGAACTCTAGGGGGAAAACGGTCGTGACAGGAAAACTGTGTTGGACCAAAGAGAGAGAATTGAAACTCTTCAGGGGAATCAAAAGCAATGATTGATTACAAGAAGAATATAGGGTATTGAAACGAAGAAAGCTTGCTAACCCAAGGAACATAGGATCGTAACCAAGAAGAATGGTGATAGATCAAGAGAGAGCTTGAGATAGGAGATCAAGGATCGAAAGGGATCACAAAGAGAGAAGAGTGATCAAGGATCGAAAGGGATCGCAAAGAGAGAAGAGTGATCAAGGATCAACTCGACTGGGGAAAAAAAGCACATTACCGCCTGGAGATAGAGATGACTAAGCCAAGCACAGGGTCATTCGTCCCCTACCTAAAGTAGTCAGAATGAGAGTAGGAATTCTCGCTTCTCATCCCTTCCCTAACACACACAGGGTGTAATACAGAAATTGAACCGGACGGCCCAATAGCTCCAAGTTGTACAGTGCTCCTGCGTAGAGAAACGGACATCATAGCGGCGTCAATTTGTACAGTGCTCCGATGCAAGGCGCAGCGAGAAACTCCAACTCCACGGGGGGGAATGAGAGAGAAAGCTCTAAAGGAGGCCTAAAGAGAGGAAAAGGGAAGATCGATTAATCGAAACAAAGTTTTGATCAATTAATCAAGGGAGAAACATGCTAACAACTTTTCAAAGAGGATGAAAAGTCATTAAAGCAAAAAGGAGTGAATTATTGATTATACAAGATTAAGCTTATCTATGAAGAATAAACTTAATGCAAATCTGAAATGGAAAGTGCAAAACAGTGCCAAATGACCATCAAAATGCCACACAAAATCATGCATCATGTGAACAAAGATAGTGCAAGAATTGCTATGTTCATACAATGCTAAGAACATGAAACAAATGAATAATCGAAAACACTGGTTAATCGATTAACACTGTACAGGGAGCAGAAAATCAGTTTTGAAAAGTGCTTTTGGCCAACTTTTTGATTGTGCAATTACTCCAATGCTAGGGCAAACAATTATGCACGAAAAATCAAGCTTAGAAACAGCAAATGATCAATAATAGAATCAATTAACAATCAAGATCAAGGATCAAGCAAAAGTATAATCAATTCACATGCAAGCATATCGAAATTACGTCGCGAACGATACGAAAACGATCGAAATGATAAAATGAATGAAATCCACCAACCTACAAGGCTGAGATGTGCCTTGGTAAATGTTGCAAAGTGATCTTGGTGCAGAAAATCAAAGAAAAACCAGAGGATTCTTGGATTGTAGACGAAACGCGTCGAAACTGATCAAAATCGCAAAAATGCACTGAAATCGAACTTGCACCAAAATAAATGGTGTGAAACCCTTGGATTGAAGTAGAATGAGATGTAATTCCAGAAATCCAACCAAAGAATGCCAAATGATGAAGGTTAAGCTCAAGAATTAATCACTTTCAATGTGAAAAGTGATTATCCTTCAAGAATAAGAGCTTTTGGTGAGGTTTGATGGAGAAGAACTGAGATGAAGATGAAGAATGAGTAGAGAAATCAGAGAAAAAGTGAGAGAATTGAGAGTGAAATGTGAGAAGTTTGGTGAAAAATGGTAGAGAATGGTGGAGAATGGTTAAGAATGGTTGAGGCATTGAAAAGTGAGTGAAGGTGTGTTTATATAGGCTTTAAGTTTGGAATATGAGAAGGTTTGGAAGTTGGTTTGGAATTAGGTTTGGGTTTGGAGCTAGGTTAGGAGTTAGTTGGACTTGACTCACCGAGTCAAGGCGATTAACTCGGTTAGTTAGAACCAACTCGGTAACCATCCCAAGGTGAATTCCAACATCCAAAGATCCACATTACTTGGAAAACAAGGAACATGGTGCACTTGATTTGAAGTGAAGTATCATAGCAAATGCACTGGGAATGAATTGAGTAGCTTGGAAATGTTTAGAGGTGTCTAGAATATTCCATATGCTGCTAGAATCCAAGACCAAAATGTGTGCAAAGGTGCTGTCATGAAAAAGCAGCAAATTGTGCCTATATTGCCTGTGTTAATCGATTAACACAATTGCACTGCAAATGGTTAATCGATTAACCAGGCCAAAATATGCCCAATTTGCCTAAAAAAGGGTGTTGTGGTCCCGGTTCCGATTTTCAACCTCTTGCTTTGATGAATAGGTATGGAAACCTTCATTTTGTGCTTGTTTTGATGAGGTGATGACCTTGTGAGGATATGATTAATCGGGCTTGGAAAACCTGAATATCCTGCAATCAAAACACCAGAGGAAACAATGCGAATGCGTATGCCAGTTATGCGAATGCTTATGCTTATGCAAAAGGCAAAAGAGGGAGGTCAAATTCCGGGTTACAACAGACGCAAGTCGGACAATTATCAAAACATTTGGCCGACCAACATAAAGGAACTTTTCCTGCGAATACTCAACCAAATCCAAAAGAGCATTGCAAGACTATTCTAACAAGAAGTGGAAGAGAAATTGATATAGGCATAGGTGAGGTTGTAGTGGAAGGGGAGGAAGTAGTTGAAAAAGAAAAAGATAGTGATGAGAATGAAGTAGAAAAAAATGTTGAGCGAGATTTAGTTGAAAATGAAAAGAAAAAAAGTGAGGAAGAAAAAAAAAGAATGAGAGAAGAAAATTTGAAAAAGACTAGGAAGGAACCGGTGAGTACTATTCCAATCCAACATTTGCCATATCCTCATGCTCCGTCAAAGAAAGATAGTGCGAGGCACTATGCTTAGTTTAGGGATATTTTCAAGCAATTGCAAATCAACATTCCATTCTCCGAAGCATTGGAGCAAATGCAGAAATATGCAAAATTCATGAAGGATATTCTCACCAAAAATAAAAGGTATACGGATCAAGAAACTATCATGGTTGATGCTAGTTGTAGCGCTATCATTCAACGGACTCTCCCGCAGAAAGAAAGTGATCCGGGACGAGTCACTTTGCCGGTTACAATAGGAAATATCTATGTTGGCAAAGGGTTGATCGATTTGGGCTCTAGTATTAATTTGATACCTTTATCTATTGTGAAATGGTTGGGACATATGGAATTGAGAACCACTCAAATGACATTGCAACTTGTTGATAAATCCACTACCCATCCTCACGGTGTAGCGGAAGATGTATTGGTTAAGGTGGACAAATTCTTGTTTCCCATCGACTTTGTGGTGATTGATATGGAGGAAGATGAAGACGCTCCATTGATTCTTGAAGACCGTTTATGAAAACTGCTAGAATGGGCATTGATATGGATGATGGTCTTATGAAGGTTAGAGTCCAAGATGAGGAGATTTGTTTCAATCTATTTGAGGCCATGAAGCATTCAAAGGACAAAGGCGATTGTTTTAGAATAGATGCAACGTAAAAGGTGATTGAAGAAGTAAAGTGGCAATTACAAGTTCCAACCCCATTACAAAAAGTTCTTAAAAATGCTCTTCAAAGTATCGATGAAGCCGAAGAAAAAGAGATCGAAAAGTGTTTGCGAGAACTAGAAGAATTGGATGAAATTCCTCCTTTGAAAGAAAAGGTGGAAATTTTGAAAAAGGAAAATAATGAGGAAATTAAGCTTGAATTGAAGTTGTTGCCATCTCATCTTAAATATGTTTTTCTAGATGATGAGGGGCATAAACCGGTGATCATAAGCACGGAGCTAACCACAATTAAGGAGAAAAAATTGATGTGTGTTTTGAAGAAGAATCAAGAGGCAATGGGATGGACTCTTTCCGATTTAAAAAAAATAAGTCCCTCTTATTGTATGCATCAGATATTCATGGAAAAAGATTTCAAACTGGTCGCTCAACTGCAACGCCGCTTAAATCCTACCATGAAAGAGGTGGTTAGGAAGGAGGTGGTAAAAATGTTAGATGTCGAAATGATTTACCCCATTTCTGATAGCCCATGGGTTAGCCCGGTATAAGTGGTGCCGAAAAAAGGCGGATTGACGGTTATCCAAAATGAGAAAAATGAGTTAATCCTAACAAGAACTGTGACCGGGTAGAGAATGTGTATCGATTACCGTAGGCTAAACCAAGCTACGAGGAAAAATCATTTCCCTCTTCCATTCATGGATCAAATGCTTGAGATACTTTTCGGTCAATAATTCTACTATTTTTTGGATGGTTATTCGGGTTCCAATCAAATTATTGTGAACCCGAAGGACCATGAAAAACTGCTTTCACATGCCCTTTTGGAATCTTTGCGTATAGGAGGATGCCGTTTGGGTTGTGTAATGCACCGGCGACTTTTCAAAGATGTATGCAAGCAATATTCTCAGATTTGATCGAAAATACAATTGAGGTTTTTATGGATGACTTCTCGATTTTTGGGCAATCGTTTGATATGTGTTTGAAAAACTTGGATACGGTATTGGAAGGTGTGTGGAAACCAACTTGGTACTCAATTAGGAAAAACGCAACTTCATGGTGACTGAAGAAATTGTGCTCGGCCACAAAGTTTCTTCAAAGGGCCTTGAAGTGGATCAAGACAAGGTGGATGTTATTGAGAAATTGCCATCACCATTGAATGTAAAAGGTATAAGGAGCTTCCTTGGACATGCGGGATTTTATCGGAGGTTCATCAAGGATTTCGCAAAGATCGTAAAGCCTTTGAGCAATTTGCTCAACAAAGATAAGTCCTTTGATTTTGATGATTCTTGCATGGTCGCTTTTTGTAACGACCCGAAAAATCTAAATTAATTATTTAATTATTTATTTAATTGATTTAGAAGGAATTAAGAGGTTTTTGGATAATTTGGAGAATTATGGATTAAAAGATTATTTTTAATAATTTTAATATAATGAATAATCATTTATTTAGATTATTATTATTATTATTTAAAATAAAATGAGGAAGGGCAAGGTGGTCTTATTGGAGAATAAGTGAGGATAGGATGGGAAGTTCATAAACTGGGATATATGACTAAAAGAGAAAAGGGAACGATCATTCTAACTGATCGTGTTCTTGGTGAAGGAAACTGAAGCAGAGAAGAGGGAGAGGAAACCTAAAGGGCTGAGGAATTCTCCAAGAATCTTGAAGAAGGAAGGAAAAGCTTCGGATTATTCTAAGGTATGGGGAGAGTTCATAATTTCTTATAGTTTTATAGGAATTGGAGATGAATAGATTAGGGATTGTATGAGTTGTGTTGATTTAGATGATTTTTGATGTAGAATGAGTAATTTGATGGAAATATGATGAGTTTGAATGATGCATATTACTATATGTGTGTTTTGTGAGTGTTTTTGATCAATTTTCGTGTAGAACACTGATTTTTGGGGTAATCAAAGTTAAAAACGCAGAAAGACACTTTTCGGGAAAATGTGGGTTTTGTCGCATCCTGACACGGGCCGTGTCACACAACACGGGCACCCGTGTTAGCCTACTGGTTGAGAAAAATAAAAATATGTGTTGCAGAGTTCCTGACACGGGCAGTGTCACAGGACACGGGCGGCCGTGTCAGCTTGCTGGTCGTGAATGAAAAATTGATTTTTTGGAAATTGGTCCCAGGGCTTCTGACACGGGCCGTGTCACAGGACACGGGTGGCCGTGTCAGGCTGCTGACTTGCTACTTTTTTTGATGTTTTGGAATCGTGTCCCAGTTTTTCTGACACGGGCAGTGTCACAGGACACGGGCGGCCGTGTCAGACAGTTGGTTGTCTTATATTTTGCTGTTTTCTTGAAGTTTCTCGATGTTTTCTCGTGTTGTTTCCGTAGAGTCGAAATGTTGATAATTTCTTGTGGATTCATTGTTGTATAGTTGTTGACAATATAAGAGAGATAAAAACATGATTATATAGTGAATTCTTGTTGAAATGATGTGATGATGAATATAATTACATGATGAATTATTGTTGGATATGATATGACTATAAACATGATTGTATGACGAATTCTTGTTGAAATATGATATGATGATAAACGTGATTGTGTGATGAATTATTGTTGAATATGATATGATGATAAACATGATTACATGATGAATTCTTGTTGGATAGGATATGGCGACAAATATGATTATATGGTGATTTTCTTGTTGATTATATGGTGATTTCCTTGTTGATTATATGGTGATTTCCTTGTTGATTATATGGTGATTTTTGGTGAAATATGAAATGTATGATGCACATGTGGATTTTGATGATTTGAGGCGTTTGGCATCATTGCATTTCATGGCATATTTTTATGATGGGGCTTCGGCCTATTGGTAGCTTCAATCCCATAGTGCGGATTGGAGTGATATGTTGTTATGGTGTGCTCCCATTGTGGAGGGTTGATGGCCAGTGTCCATCACATGGAGAAAAGTCGGTACTGCATTGCATACGTTGCATTTTCATTGAAGTTGACATTGCATTTCTTATGGAGTAATTATGATGAGTTGTATTATGGATTCTAAGTTTATGATACTATGTTGTTGTTGTTGATGATACTATGCTGTTGTTATTGATGATACTATATTGTTGTTGTTGATGATACTATGTTGTTGTTGTTGATGATACTAGGTGGTTGTTGTTAATGATACCATGTTGATGTTGTTGATTATACTATGGTGTTGATGTTAGATATATCATGAAGTTATTGTTGATTATATCCTGATGTTGTTAATTGATTATGCTATGACGTGGTTGTTGGCTATGCCATGATGTTGTGTTGCCTTACTGTTCATTTTCCATGTACTTTTATTACTATATCGAATTATGTTTTCTCACCCTGCCTGCTTGGAAATGTTACCTCTTACGTGGGTAACTTGCAGATAACCAAGAGTAGATTCGCGATGCCGGAGGATGTAGCTTTGGAGTGTTTCCGCTTATCGTTGTTCTTAGTAGTGTTTAGGGGTGTCCTGCTCTGTGTCATGTAACATCGGGTTGGGAATTGTTGTGAATCTCGTTGCTTTTAGTGTATGACTGAATTTTTATAACTATAATGATGGTGATTGATTTGGATATATTTATTGTGAAGAATTTTATGAAATAGAGAATAAAAGTTGATTTCCGCTGCGAAGTTGTAAATTTTGATTTTTATGAACGAGTAACCCGTGTTACGGGACAGGATAATGATTACTAAATGATGTTTTTGAATACATGTGGCATCCTTCATGTTGTTTTACTCTGATAATATGAATTATTTTCATAAAATTATTTGTGGGGTAGAAGGGTGTTACACTTTTAATTCCTTAAAACAAAGTTTGACTACCGCACCCATAATCACCGTGCCCAATTGGAAAATGGATTTTGAACTCATATGTCACGCAAGCGATTATGCGGTAGGTGCGGTATTGGGTCAACGGAGAACACAAATTTTTCATGCTATACACTACGCAAGCAAAGTCTTGAATGAAGCTCAAATAAACTATGCAACAACCGAAAAAGAGGTGCTTGCGATAGTGTATGTATTGGAGAAATTTTGGTCTTATTTAATTGGGTCTCGAGTAGTAGTTTACACGGACCATGCGGCGATTAAGTATTTGCTTACCAAGCCGGATTCAAAATAAAGGCTAATTTGTTGGGTCCTTTTGTTACAAGAATTTGATTTGGAAATTCGTGACAAAAAGGGATCTGAGAATTTGGTGGCGGATCACTTATCCCGCCTTGTAAATGTTGAAGTGACTAAAAATGAATTACAGGTCAAGGAGGAATTTTCGGATGAAAAGTTGTATATGGTGCAAGTTAGACAATGGTTTGTCGACATGGCTAATCACAAAGCCGCCAGATTAATACCGGAAGGTCTAACTCATCATCAGAAAAAGAAAATTTTATCCGACACCAAGTCTTTTGTTTGGGATGAACCATATTTGTTTAAGCTTGGTGTCGATAACATTTTGAGAAGATGTGTGTCAAAAGAAGAGGCCACTAACATACTTTGACATTGTCACAACTCTCCTTATGGAGGGCATTTCAACGGATTAAGAACGGAAACGAAAGTCCTCCAATCGGGCTTTTATTGGCCTTCTTTATTCAAAGATGCACATGCGCATGCACAAAGTTGTGACAAGTGTCAAAGGAGTGGTGGAATTTCAAAATGGCATGAAATGCCGTTACAAAACATGTTGGAAGTTGAGGTGTTTGATTGTTGGGGAATAGACTTTGTTGGGCCTTTTCCATCATCATTTTTCAATGAGTATATTTTAGTCGCAGTTGACTATGTATCCAAGTGGATAGAGGCAATAGCATGTGCTAAAGCGGACGGAAAAACTGTGATCAAATTTTTAAAGAAAAACATTTTTTCTCGATTTGGTACTCCGAGGGTGTTGATAAGTGACAGAGGATTCCACTTTTGCAACCCTCAGCTAGAAAAAGCCTTGGAGCAGTATGGTGTAAATCACAAAGTTGCAACACCATATCATCCACAGGCCAATGGACAAGCGGAGGTATCAAACCGTGAAATTAAAAGGATCTTGGAAAAAACGGTGTCGTCCTCAAGAAAGGACTGGTCAAATAAGCTTGAAGATGCTTTGTGGGCCTATCAGACAACTTTTAAAGCTCTGATTGGTCTCACACCTTTCAAAATGGTCTATGGTAAGAATTGTCATTTGCCGGTGGAGTTGGAGCATAAGGAATTTTGGGCCTTGAAATTTTTTAATTTTGATCCAACTTTAAGCGGAGAAAGAAGAAAGATACAATTGCATGAAATGGAGGAATTGCGCCTCCAAGCGTATGACTCCAACAAGTTGTACAAAGATCGAGTGAAAACTTACCATGACAGAAAGATAGTGACCAAATAGTTTGAAGTAGGGCAGCTGGTCTTACTTTTCAATTCTCGATTAAAATTGTTCCCTGGAAAATTGAAATCTAAGTGGTCTGGTCCATTCCAGATTCGGGAGATCAAACAATATGGGGAAATAGTCATTGAAGACACACAGTCAAATGAGAGTTGGATTGTAAATGGTTAGAGGTTGAAGATTTATCTTGGTGGTGATTTCGAGCGGAATCCCTCCGTAGTGCCTTTTTGCGATCCTTGAGGTTGCATTGGACGACGTTAAACAAAGCGCTTGTTAGGAGATACCCCAACATTGTAAGTATTTACCATGCTTTTATGTTGAATTCTGTTTGCAAGTATATTTGAAAGTGTAGTGTTTGTGTAGAGTTGGCAGCACTCATCAAAATAAATTTTTTCTGTTTCTGGTGTAGTTCGCCCGGCGAAGCTTGTTTTCCTGACCTTCGCTTCTGCGTGGCTGGGCGAAACAGGCTGAGTTGGCAAGTGAAAATTAAGGGACAATGCGTTTTCAAAAAACGAAAATTAGGGGATAAGGAAAATTTGATAACATTGGTCCCCACTATAAAAAGGGTTTGTGGTCCACTTGAGTTTTTTTTCCTCATTTGGTCTTTTGCTCTCTCACCACAAACAAACCCTAAGTCTCCCTCTTGCACTCTTTGTCCCTTCCAAATTTCTGTCAACTCTCCATCACTCTCAAGGTTAGTTTTTAATGTTTGTTTATGTTAAATTTCTTCTTTTTAAGTATTGTTAGAAGCATGCAATTAGGGTTTACTGTTGGAAATGTAGATTTAGAATTAAAAAAAAAAAGTAATCTCTTTGCATGTTGTTGTGATACTTTGTTGCCTTGTGTTAAGTATGAGATCTTTGAAGAAAATAAGGATAAAAATGCAGAACTGTGTTATTTTTGCAAGAACCTGTGTTCGCAAACTTTCGCCCGACGAGCTTGCAGAGAAGCTTCATTTCTGCATCGCCCGGCAAAGCAGCGGCGACACAACTTTCTCAGTTTTGTTTTGGTTCTACTTGTTCTAACTCATTTTCTTTTTCTTGTGTTTGTTGTTCTAATGCGTTTCCTACTGTTGTGTTGGCTTGTTTTTATTTTTTCTGTCTTGCAGATGACTCCAAAAACGAGACCCACCGCCGCAAAAAATAGAAGGGAGCTGCAAGCGGATCTGCTGTGCCGACTGAGTATGATCAATGTTGTTTTCTGAGTGTTGCGCATGCAGCAAGGATAACTAGACTGGAGGGAAGGTAGATCCTTTCGGAGCAGAAATTCATCCTTAATCACGAAGGTGATTACTGTCGGGTTCAGGATATTTTCGAAAGTAAAAGATGGGGATCATTGCTGAACCCGGTGGACCGTGTCTCTTATGAGTTGGTAAGAGAGTTTTATGCCAATGCATTACAGCTGGAGGGAGAAAACTTCAGGTTCAAAACCTTTGTGAGAGGAAAAGAGATTTTCTTTAGCCGCGATGAGATCAACAATTTATGAGGTAAGCTGTGCACTTTGGAAATTCTTGAAAAAGATGACTTCACCCTGTTACTCAAGAAACCTCTTGACCTTGAAAATATATCAAGTTCAATTTTAATTCCGGGAAGGAGTGTTGAGCTGAACGAGAGGGGTGAGCCTATCAGGTACAACATAGAGGATATGACTCCAGAGGCTCAGGCTATTTTGCTCTTGCTTTCGTACAACGTTAGGCCAAGGCTGCATAGGTCCTCTGTGCCTCTCGAGACCGGTTTGCTCATGTACTGCATTATGGAGAATCTGGAGGTTGACATTGCTTAGGTTATCGCAAATGAAATGAAAATTTTTGTGGAAACACACAAGAAGGCCCGGTGATTATTCTGCTTCCCCAATCATCTTTCCATGTCTAGTTCAGTCTCTTTGTAACCAAAAGTGGGTCATTGAACCAAATATTGTGAATGAAAAGAGGCGAGGGCTAATTGATGATGATTACATAGATAGATATTGCAAAGGGAAGTTAGCTGCGAGTAAGAAGAAGAAAAGAGGGGCTGTTGGCGAAAGTTCTCATGCTCAAATAAATAAGCCAACCGAGCCCATGGATTTCTCTACTTGGGACCTGTCATACCCCAAATTTTGACCACTAAGATTTCCCGTCATTGTGCAAATCATCATCACAATATGGATGGACCATCATGCCTCATTAGTCTCCCCAAAGATGGGTGAGCCTTCACTACAATCAGAATTAGGGTTTCAAGCCCTCTCTGAGCTTTAGACAAATGATCAATCAAGGAATGAAATGATCTTCAACTTGTCTAAACCTCTCAAACATCCCCAATGGATCAAGAGGACTCCCACCTCAAGGATTAAGCACAAGGTTGCAACAGTCCCAGTGGATGAAGCCTCAAGATCGCCAATGTCACCAAATTAGGGTTTTGGTCGCCCAGGGCCTCAAAATGGGAATTTTCCTCTGGGCATGAGCCAATGCTTCAAAGCATAACCTAATATACCCCATGGAACCTCATGGACCCAATCACCAAGTCAATTTAGCCTCAGGGGATGCATTCACCAAAAATCAGGAATTAGGGTTTCTTGACCTAAGTCACCCCTAAGTTGACTTTTGGGACAAAACATGAGCCAAGACCTCAAAGGAGGATTTGAGGGTCTCTAATACACCACATTGATCCATTTCCAACAATGGATTGGTCTAAGAAGCTTGAGCAACAAGTTTGAATTTCATCAGAACCACAATTAGGGTTTTGAGGAAAAAGTCAACAGTGCCTTTGACTTTTGACCAAGACATGCTCCCAAACCTTGGGAAATGATTTAATACACCCTATAACACCTATGAAATCAATCCATCAAGTTTGATTTAGGTCAAGGACTTGATTTCATAGATGATCGCACATTTTGGAATTCATCTGACAAAAAGTCAACTGTGCACAAAAGTCAACTTTGACTTTTTGAGATTTTTCACAATTATGGTTCCTTAACCCTAAAATGATGTTAATGTGTGATTGGAATCATCATTCATCAATAAAAATCAAGAAAAGTGGGATAACTTGTAAAAGGGGTAACCATAAAAACTTAGAAATTTTTCTAAGTTATGGAACAAAGTGGCTAGGGTACCAACTTTGGAGGATCATAACTCTCAAACCACAAGGCCATTTTTCCCCATTCAAAGCTGGATTTGTAGCTCTCATGGCCCTCTACAAAAGCTTCAAACACAACTCATTCCAATTCCTCATGGATTTTAAGTTATGGAATGATCAAAATCACAAAAAGTGAAAATGTCACTTTTTTCCAACACTTAGTGAAATTTTCACTAAGTCAGAATCTGCCTTCACTTTTTTCCAAATGTAGGGGAATTTTTCACTTGGATCCAAAAAGTATTAAAACCAATTATGATCAAACAGTTGTTGTATCATATAAGGGCTTTCCAAAATGGCCAAGAACTCCATCAAAGTCCACTTGAGCCATGAGATATGACAATGGCAACATGCCTTGCTTAAAACTGTCAAAGCAAGGCAGATTTGTGCATTTTACTCGATTTGCCAAATTTGTGCAAATGAAAAACACACTTATCCATCTGAACACCTCAGGGGGAGACCAAGGAGGGACAAACACTAATCCATAAGCCTCCCAAGTCTTTGGAACCAAAAGTAGCATGCCAAACCTATAAATCCCTAAAGAGGGGACAAGACTCCAATTTTGGTTTGGAGCATTTAATGGATGCACCAAGGTGGCATGGACTGAGCCATTTCCAACTGAATTCAGTTAAGACATATCCAAGACCAAGGGAACCAGCAGCCTGTGCCCAAGCCTCTAGTCAATGGCTAGAGGAGACTTGGATTCTCATTGATCAACATTGGCCAAACCTCTGCAGTAGTTGCCAATCACTATTGCTCCTAAAACAAACTTGCTCTACTATAAATAGAGCTCATTTATGATCATTTGAGTAGACCAAAGCCATCAAACAGATGCTTTCCTCAAAATCTCCTTCTCACTTCCAAATTTGCCTTCCAAGCAAGTCACTATCGGGTTTTGAGTTTGAGAGCAATTCCAACCAAACCAATCACACACACACACCTCATAAACATCATATAGAAGTGATCCAAACACCTAAACAACATCTGGAACACTGATTTCTCAGAATCACCAGCCAGCTGCTCTAGGTTTTAACCAAGTTGCAGTTGGGATACCATCTTCAGTTCCAGCTTGTTTCAAACAATTCCAAGCACTCAGGCACATCACTTGGCACCTAGGGAAGCTATTCACATCATTGGAACCTAGCTATAACACCTCTAACACAAAACACGATCACCAGCTGGAAGAGGTAAGCATGAGCTATTCTAACTCTATGATCCATGCATTTTTTGCTGCACAATAATTTGGCCATATGTTCATATTTATGCATGGAGTGTTTTCCCTCGATCAATTGCTTTGTTTGAATCGTGTATGAAATTTCTGAGCCTTCATGCAAATTTTAGGGTTCTTGAGGTTTCTCTTTGATTTCTTATTCCATGCTTAAAATAAATGAAATTAAAGACCATAGACATGATCGTGAGGTTAAAACGAGCAAATTGATATGTAGATTGCATGATATAATCAAGTATTCAGTGAGATTGATGAGAAAACGCAAATCTGGATAAAACAGAGCACGCGGGCAAGGCCAAGATGTTCTTGGCGCCCTTTTTCAAATATTTGAATTTTTTTGTGATTTTATTTAATTGATTCAAAAATTAATTTCTCTCTGAGTTTTAATGATTTTGAGTTGGTTCTTTTTTTAATAATTCACAAAAATGTCAAAATATTTTATTTTACCAAAAAATCCCAAAAATATTACTTATTTCATATATTTGATATTTTTGCAAAGAATTAATGTTTTATTTGTTTTTAACATTTGAAATATTTTTTCTCCCTTGATTTTCCAAACTTAATTGATTTCCAATTGTTTTATGGTTATAAACATGGTTTGTCAAACATTAATCAAATACCACAATTTGTTTTTCACACATGTTTAACAATTTTGGTCATTTTAATTGAATTTTTATTAAATTAAAATATATTTTGAAAACAAATTAGGGTTTTGATCAATTTAACCCTCATCAAATCTTTTTTTCAAAACTTTTGGGCCTCTTGAGAGAGTGTAAGACCCATCCCTTGTAAATGAAAACTTTTTGGGCCTCAGTCATTGTATAAGCCCCACTGTATTTTCAAAAATCACGGTGCGATCATCGCCTTTTTAAAATAATCATTTGGGCCTCTCCTCGAGCTATAAGTCCCATTCCTTTTCAAAAACAAAAACCATGGGCCTCTTGAGAGAGTGTAAGACCCATCCCTTGTAAATGAAAACCTTTTTGGGCCTCAGTGTATTGTGTAAGTCCCGATCCCATCAAAAAGTTTGGCGCGATCGTCGCTTTCTTAAAACCTTTGGGCCTCTCCTTGAGCTGTAAGCCCCACCACTTGTACAAAAATAAATCAATGGGCCTCTAAAAGAGTGTAAGATCCAACCCCCTTTTAACCAAAACTTTATGGGCCTCAGACATGGTATAAGTCCCTCCGCGTTAAAAAAGAAATCTCGGCACGATCGCCAGTTCAAAAACAAATCATCTGGGCCTACCCTCGTGTTATAAGCCCCATTTTTTTTCTTTAAACACCTTTGAGCCTCTTGAAAGAGTGTAAGACCCATCCCTTTGGACAGAAAACCTTTTTTGGGCCTCAGTCACTTGTATAAGTCCCTGTACAATTTCAAAACAACAGTGCAATCACTGATAAAACCTTGGGCCTCTCCTTGAGCTGTAAGCCCCAACAAACCTTTCAAAGCACTTTCTCCTTTGATTTTGAATATAATATTGTTATCAAAGCTTTCTTTGTTGAACAACTAACAAAACAACATGGAAGCTCTACAATCGAGTAAGTGTTTACCCGCTTTCATTTATCGCTTTCATATGTATATACCTGTATTGTGGGGGTTGTTTCACTGTAAGTCTTCTTTCACAACCTCCTATATACTCGTCAAATATCAACTGCATAATTCTAGTATAGTTATTTAGAGTTTTCCCCTGTAACTACGTCTAGCACTAGGTAATGCCTTGTTGGTCACTCTTAAATACAAACAAAACTAGATCCCCATAGGATTACCAGACACAGTCTTCCCTCCTCTTGGGATTAAACAATATGAAGACATGAAAGACAGCATTTTCAGTGAACCCTTTCTCAGACTGTCACCCTTAGACATTGTCAAAGAAACTCTAACTCCCCAGAGATGATCTTTTTTCCGTGAATGTCATCTCTTGAGTTTCTTCCAAATTCTCGAACTTTCCTGGCTTGATCTATTCTCGGGGTTTGGGGACCCACGGGCTTCTTAAAAGCATCCCTGCCATCTCTTGGGTGTTGTAGAAGGACCCTTCGACTTCTTAAAAGCTCTTATGCCTTCTCTTGGGCTTAGTACAAGGACCCAGAGACCTCTACAGGTATAGGAATAGAACCTAGTCATCAATTTGCTAGAGCTGTCTTTCTGAGTCAAGTGTCAGACCGGTAAATGGGTTGACCTTCATCCCTTAACATACCAAACTTCTCTTGGGCATCATACAAATATCATTCACTATCTGAGAATAGATTTCTCAGAACACCAGGAGACTTGGACAGTCTCAATACCCATTGGATTTTCCATTTCCTTAAAGAACAGGAAATAACCCAGATCCTCTGATCAATGCCAAAGCATAACAATATCTTTAATCGTTCCCTTTATAAGAACTGATTTTCTCTTTTATCCAACATACTGGACCTGTCACTAAACTGAAATAGTCACCAGCACGGTAGCCTCCTCCTGGGCTTTGTACAATGATTCTCCCCAGCGGAGCTAACCTTTTCACACTCTCTTGTTAAGTATAAAAGACTCTCTTATTGAGTCAAACATGTTTAGCCTCCATCTCGAGCTTCGTACGAGATACTAAAACACTCTCTTGTTGAGTATAAAAGACTCTCTTGTTGAGTCAAACCCCTTTTAACCTCCATCTCGGGCTTCGTACGAGATAAAAATCACTCTCTTGTTGAGTATAAAAGACTCTCATGTTGAGTCAAAACCTTTTAGCCTCCGTCTTGGGCTTCGTACAAGATACATAAAAGCACTCTCTTGTTGAGTCAACCCTTTTAGCCTCTCTCTCGGGCTTTGTACGAGATACATAAAAACACCCTCTTGTTGGGTCAATTGCCTCCTCTTAGCCTTTGTATAAGAAAACCCCGGTTGAGTCAATCAACCTTTTAGCATTAAAATATGTGCCTTGCTCACAGTATACAAACATCAACAACTCATTCTTCTTCATCTAAATTGCTGTAAGCGACAAGCCTCTGGATTATTTACATCTACGCCACTGTCCCTCTTTTAGCATGAGAAATTCCTAAGGAAAGATGGAATTGCTCTAAACTGAGTTAAAGTCTTCTCCTTCAGGTTAAAAATCCCCTATAAAGGAAATTATGGCATTGCTGGATTCACATATCCCATTTAAAGTAATTCTCCTTTATAATTATTCACCTAACAGTTGTGACAAACAGACCAAATATCCCCTTTTAGAGATGACAAATTCTCTCTCATCAATAAACCCTTTAGCTTCACATCTTGGGCTTCGAACAAGATACAAATAGACCCTTCAGCTTCACATCTTGGGCTTTGAACAAGATACAAATCACCTTTAGCTTCATGTCTTGGGCTTTGAATAAGACACCAAAACAACCTTATTTCCTCCCATTGAATAGGAGGAACTACGATCGCTCTGATTTCTCTGTTTCATCAAACGGGAATACGTAGGCATAAGATTGAAAAAATCTTAGCGAGCATACCAATCAAAAACCCAAAATCTAGTATCTCCACCGAATCAACCCAAAAGCAGTAAATTTAAACACATCATCGAAAACCTCACAAATAATCCAGACACTGTGTTCTTAACGAAATAACCAAAGATTGGGCCCCACATCCACATAGCATCTGTAACCTAACAGACCGCTGTTCAAACTCAGTGTGCAAGCAGGGTTAATTGGAGACATCTATTTCCCTTCCTTAATCAGCTCAATAGGATAAAAAATGAATCGAACTGTAGTACCCCAAGCGATAGTGACTCAGGACCACAAAAATCGTGCTACAGAAAAAAATGCCGCCCACCATGGGGCCCGTCTTCCTTTTCTTACAATTTTCGGTGAAAACCTTGAGTTCACAAAATGTCACAGAAATGGCAACTCTGCTGGGGAGTCATTGTCTGTATAGGATTATAAGACTAGAGGTCTAGGATGATTAAGACAAATATATACTGCTTTTCCTAATTGATATATGTGTTTATTTTTCTGCTAATGAGAATGCGTGTGATGCCGCATGTGGAAAGATTGAGTATACACCTAAGATAGGTGATGGCAATGCGGGTAATCTTGCGGGGAGTGAATCCCAGTTAAGAGTCCCCGATCGACCATCAAACTCAGTGGAGACTCCCTTTGCAGATACATTGCCTATACGACTTCGGTTGTTGAAAGTAGTGTGGTCGACCGGGTTATCTGAGAAGCTGAGGTTTTTAGTAGACTTAAGCCATTTTGTAGTGCGAAAGCTATCGGAAATAGTTGTCACACGATACTACCCTCATCTGAGATCGCTCTAGGATACATCAGCTCGCTGGCGATCCGCTTGCTGTTGTTATCCCAAGAGGGGTCAATGATTTTGTAGACAGGTACAAAAAATCACCAGTATAAACCTTGGGGGGGGGGGGGGGGTAGAGCCTTGACTTCATGACACCGACCCTTTGACCCCATGTTTTTTCTATGTTTTTATGTGCTGCATTCATACATTCATCTAAAAAAACATTAAAACAAAAAAAATCTTCTCTTCTAATCTCTCTTTTTCAAATTAAACTGAGACAATGATTGCAAATATCAGAGAAAGGAGATTGCGCTAATGGATTTCGATAGAAGAAAAACTCATAAGTACACCTTCAAGGTTCCAAAGCTAGAGAATTTAAGAGGTTTGGCGAGAATGATCACCAACCATGAGGCTTTCAGAGCCAATTATGGAGGACTGTTGTCCTTGTTAAGGGTCCACGTAATTGAAGGAATCCTGTCCGCACTAGTCCAATTATACGATCCAGTTTATCACTGTTTCACATTCCCTGATTATCAGCTAGCACCAACGCTGGAGGAGTATTCTCACCTGACTGGTTTACATATTACTGATCAAGCTCCCTTTTATGGACTTGAAGAAATTCCAAAGGATCAAACCATTACAAGAGCAATTTATTTGGACGAGTCAGAAGTCAGGACTCACATGACCACTAAGGGTGGAATACAGGGTTTGCCAGCCCAGTTCTTGATAAAGAAAGCTCTGTACTTTGCTAGTATAGGGAACGTGGCCACTTTCGAGAGCATCTTTGTTTTGCTTACCTACGGGTTATTTTTGTTTCCCAACATTGATAACTTCGTAGATATCAACACCATTAAGATTTTTCTAATTGGAAACCCCGTACCGGCCTTACTCGCAGATGCGTATCATTCGATACACTTAAGGAATTTGTATAATGGAGGAATGATCACGTGATGTGTACCCCTGCTATACAAATGGTTCACTTCCTATTTGCCCAAGTCTGCTACATTTTGGGATCAAAAGAATACTTTACGCTGGTCGCAGAGAATCATGTCTCTTACCAACTCTGACATCGATTGATACAATCGAATCTACGACGGGATCAGGATCATTGACCGTTGTGGAAATTTCCCAAATGTACCCTTTATAGGAACTAAGGGAGGAATCAATTATAATCTGGTGTTAGTTCGTCGCTAATTCGGATACCCGATGAGGCATATCCCGTGTAATGCTCATCTGGAAGGTATTTTCTTCAAGGAAGGAGAAAATGACAGGGCACTAAAAATAGAAATAGTGCATGCCTGGAAACACATTCACAAGAAAGGAAGAGAGTCATTAGGAAAACCAGACTGTGTCTCAGTGGAGCCTTATTGTAACGCCCCAGTTTTTTCAGTTTTTATTTAATCGAGTCATTTTGATTATTTTATTATTATATTATTTTAATTTCGACTTTTATTTGGAAATATGTTATTTTTCAATGTTGTGATATTTTATCGGGTTTTCGGAACGTTTGCGAGATATTTGAGTGTGGGGGTATTTTGGTCATTTCATCTTATTTTTCTTTAAGTTAGAAAATAGAAAATAGAAAGAGAAAAAATAGAGAGAAAGAAAAAGAGAAGAAGAAAAAGGGAAAGAAAAGAGAAGAAGAGAATAAAAAGAGAGAAAACTTGGAAATCAAGAAATCAATCTCCCGACTTTTCTAAACACGATTAAATCGGGTAAGGGTGCGAAACTCGATTATTATATGCTTGTGTATGATTATGTATGTATGTTTTTTATTGTTATTGGATTGAAATGGAAATGTATAGTAAAACACATATTATGTAAAAATTGATTAGAAATCGATTAAATTGTGTCAGAAATTATGTTTTCAGGTCCATTATTGTTGATACATGTTAGATACATGTTGTTAGGCATTGTATTGGTAATTTTCTGGTGTATAGGTGAAAAATTGGATGATTTGGGCTGGAAAACGCAGAACAAAGTTCTGCAGAATTTTCTGGATTTTCCACTGCCCATACGCGTATCACTCAAGGCAATACGCGTATTGGTCAAGGCAATACGCGTATGGCATTGAAGAAAACTGGGCAATACGCGTATGGAGCTTCATTTTCTCGGCCATCTGTCCATTGCGTATGGTACGCGTAAGACTTTAGGGCAATACGCGTATGGTGTAGGGCACTACGCGTATTGGAATTTTAATGGGAATTTTGGGGAAAAATGGTCTCTGCCCATACGCGTATGACCTTGGGCAATACGCGTATGGAATGGGCGAGGAATCAGGGCAATACGCGTATGGCTCAGGGCAATACGCGTATGGCCAGGAGAATTGCAAAATGGGGTTTTTCGCGATGTCTTTTCTAGTTTAGTCCGTAACTTGTGTTCCGTTTATCCGTTTTTAACATTCTTGGTATCGTGGTGTAGCTATTGAACTGTACTTTCTTATTATAATAATTTTGAGATTGTTAGCCGATTTAATTATGTCGGGAATTTGGAATAGTGTCATTTTGTCGTTATAATTGGGTGTAGTTGGTGTGTATCATGCAATGTGCTGTTGATATGGATATGGTATGATTTGCGTGCTGTTGTATGGTATAAATGCATTGTTTTGGGCTTGAATTGCAAAGCATGAATTATGTTGAATGAGGTGATTGCATATATGTGTGCATTGGAATGTCATGAGTTGTTGTATGCCAAGCATCATGATATGCATTCTTGTAATGTCGTGTGCCCATGTGGGGTGTGAGCGACGGTTTGGTTCCAGAGGGAATCCGCTATAACGTCGTGTGTCCGTGTGGGCTGTGAGCGATGATTATAGACGATCGTGTGCCCATGTGGGGTGTGAGCGATCGGAGCGTGTGCCCGTGTGGGGTGTGAGCGATCAGATCGTGTGCCCGTGTGGGGTGTGAGTGATCCATAAACGTCGTGTGCCCGTGTGGGGTGTGAGCGATGGGGAACATCGTATGCCCGACGGGGAGTTACACTAAGTAACGAGCGATGGTTCCAATAGTTCCTGAGTGAACTGGTGTTGAGAATTGATGGAAGTCGGTACCGCATGTGCATATGCATAGAGTCGTTGTGTCGGTCTCTTGCATTTGCATAAATCATTAATGGTTTGTTTATGTGTGGAATTGTGGATAAAATTGATAAATTGATATATGGATATGTGTTGGTGATACTTGTATTGTGCATGGTTGGTATACCTTGGTGATGGGAAAAATGAAATATACATTAAGCTGTTTTGTGGTTGAATTATGGTATGAGTTATGGTGAGAACCGTTGAGATGTGTATTTTTGGTGTTATATATAATTGTATGCAATTATATTATGATTGTTTTTCTCACCCTTCTGATGTTTTATGATGCTCTACGAGGCATTGCAGATTAGATGCTGGAGGTCTTTTTGTGAAGCTTAGGACTTCATTCTTTTGTCGGTCGGCTCTGATATGTGGCACCGGGTAGTCAGGGGGATCGTTTTGTAGATTGATGTGTATATGTATATATATCTTTTGGCTTGTGCATGTATGGCTTGATGTATGACAAACTTTTTATGTGATATATATATATATGAGATTCAGTACAGATTTTCTGCTTTATTCTGTATTTGAATTGTGGGTAGTAGGAACTAAGTTCCTCTGTTTATTTGCTAGCTGCAAGTGTTGCATATCTTTATGGGCAGGTTTATTGTGTTTGTTTCAAATTGATGTGACCCCTCGGTCTATGCTATGAATTTCTAAATATACTCTGATGAAATTTTGCATTTTCTTTTACCGCTTTATTTAATTGAGGGTATAAATTGGTGGTGTTACATTAAGTGGTATCAGAGGCAGTCCGTGTCAGTTGTGTCAGTCCTTGTCGGTCTTGGTGTTTGGATGAGCTGTTTGTTTAACCATAGTTGCTGTTATTGGAAATGAACAGAATATGGCTGGTAGGAATGATGCTGCTTTGGCTGCTACTATGTAAGCTATGGCTCGGGCTGTGCAGGGTGCACCTAATGATGCAGGTAATGATGAGTTCAGGAAGAACAAACCGCCTGTCTTCAAGGGAAGATACGATCCTGATGGTGCTCAGGTTTAGCTGAAAGAGATTAAAAGAATTTTCCGAGTGATGGATTGTGCTGAGGATCAGAAGGTGAGACTGGGTACTCACATGTTACTGGAAGAAGCTGATGATTAGTGGGTTAGTACACGTCATGTGTTGGAAGCTGCAGAGGAGGAGATTACTTGGGTTGTGTTTAGCATTGAGTTTCTGAGGAAGTATTTTCCTGAAGATGTAAGAGGAAAGAAGGAAATCGAGTTCTTGGAACTGAAACAAGGTAATATGTCTGTTGTTGATTATACTGCTAAGTTTGTGGAGCTTGTGCAGTTTTACCCACATTATGCTGAAGCGACTGCGGAATTTTCTAAGTGTGTAAAGTTTGAGAATGGATTGCGTCCTGAGATTAAGCAGGCAATCGGTTATCAAAGGATTCGAAGGTTTTCTGATTTGGTGGATTGTTGTAGGATTTATGAGGAGGATAGTAAGGCTCGTTCTACTCACTATAAGAGTGCGAGCGAGAGAAAAGGGAAGCAACAGTTCCGTGGTGGTCCTTATGTAACACCAGCTGATAAGGGTAAACAAAGGTGAAATTTTGAAAGAAGATCAGGTGGAGGAGGAATGTCTAGTCCTCTGAGATATTACAAATGTGGAGAAGTGGGGCATCGTTAGTTCAAATGTAGGAAGGATATGAGAAAGTGTGCGAATTGTGGCGGTTTAGGATATGTTGCAGCTGATTGTGCTAGGAAAAATGTGGTGAAATGTTACAACTGTGGTGAACCTGGTCATATTAGTATGAAGTGTCCGAAACCGAAGCAAGCTCCAGCTAGTGGGAAAGTATTTGCATTAGCGGGAACTCAGACTTCAAGTGCAGACCGTCTGATCAGAGGTACTTGTTTTATTAATAGTACTCCTTTAGTTGCTATTATTAATACTGGAGCGACTCATTTCTTTATTTCGTCTGAGTGCACGAAGCATTTGAATCTTGTGTTGTCTTCGATGGGTGGTGAGATGGTTATTGATACTCCAGCAATGGGGTCAGTAATTACTTCTTTGGTTTGTCTAAGTTGTCCTTTGACCATTTATGGTAAAAACTTTGAGATGGCTTTGGTGTGTTTACCGTTGGAGGGTTTAGATGTGGTTTTGGGAATGAATTGATTACAATTCAATCGAGTTCATATTGATTTTTATCATAAGCTAGTAAGGTTTCCTTCTCTTGAGGAAGACGAAGACTCGAGTTTCTTATCTACCAAAGAGTTGAAGAAACTTTTGGCGGACGAAGCTCAGTTGTTCGGGTTGTTTGCATCTTTGACTGTGGATAGTCAAGTTTCACTTGATGTGTTTCTTGTTGTGTGTGAGTTTCCGGAAGTGTTTCCTTAGGATATTTCAGACTTGCCGCCAGAGAGAGAGGTGGAGTTTTTTATAGATCTAGTTCCTGGTACTAGACCTGTTTCTATGGCACCTTATCGTATGTCAGCATCTGAGTTGGTTGAGTTAAAGAAACAGTTGAATGAGTTGTTGGAGAAGAGGTTTGTAAGACCAAGCGTTTCTCCTTGGGGTGCTCTAGTTCTCTTAGTGTAAAAGAAAGATGGAAGTATGCGATTGTGTATTGATTATCGCCAGTTGAATAAGGTGACGATTAAGAATAAGTATCCTCTTCCAAGGATTGATGATCTGATGGATCAGTTGGTTGGTGTGTGTGTGTTTAGTAAGATTGACTTGAGGTCAGGGTATCATCAGATTAGGGTGAAAGAGGAAGATATTCAGAAGACGGCTTTTAGGACACGTTACGGTCATTATGAATATTCTGTGATGCCGTTCGGGGTTTCTAATGCGCCAGGTGTGTTTATGGAGTACATGAATCGTATTTTCCACGAGCATTTGGATCGATTTGTTGTTGTGTTTATTGATGACATTTTGATTTATTCTAAGTCTCGGGAGGAGCACGCAGAGCATTTGCGTATTGTTTTGCAGGTGTTGAAAGAAAGGAAGCTTTTTGCCAAATTGTCCAAGTGTGAGTTCTGGTTGTCGGAAGTGAGTTTTCTTGGGCACGTGATTTCAGGTAATGGTATTTCTGTGGATCCATCTAAATTAGAAGCAGTTCTACAATGGGAGGCTCCGAGATCTGTTACTGAAATTCGAAGCTTTTTGGGATTGGCTGGATATTATCGAAGGTTTATTGAAGGTTTTTCTAAGCTAGCATTTCCTTTGACCCAGTTGACTTGTAAAGGGCAAGCGTTCATTTGGGATATTCGGTGCGAGGAAAGTTTTAATGAGCTGAAGAGAAGATTAACGACAGCTCCGATTTTGATTTTGTCGAATCCTAATGAACCATTTGTGGTTTATTGTGATGCTTCTTTGATTGGTCTAGGTGGTGTTCTGATGCAAGAAGGTAAGGTCGTGGCTTATGCTTCAAGGCAATTGAGAGTGCATGAGAAAAATTATCCTACTCATGATCTTGAATTAGCGGCTGTGGTTTTTATGTTGAAGATTTGGAGGCATTATCTCTACGGTGCAAGGTTTGAAGTCTTTAGTGATCATAAAAGTTTGAAATATTTGTTTGATCAGAAAGAGTTGAATATGAGGCAACGTAGATGGTTGGAATTTTTGAAGGACTACGACTTTGGCCTGAATTACCATCCTGGTAAAGCTAATGTGGTAGCCGATGCGTTGAGTCGGAAATCATTACATATGTCCGCTTTAATGGTTAAGGAGTGGGAGCTTTTAGAAGCTTTTAGGGACTTGAGTTTGGTATGTGAAGTGACGTCGGATAGCGTGAGGCTTGGAATGCTAACGATTACTAATGATTTTCTGAAGACGGTAAGTGAGAAACAAAAGCTGGATGTGAAATTTGTGGATTTGATGTTGGTGGGAGAAAAAGATACGAATAGTGATTTTCAAGTGGATGTTAATGGTGTTTTGAGGTTCCGAGGTAGAATTTGTATTCCTGATGATGCGGAGTTGAAAAAGATGATTTTGGAGGAAGGACACCGGAGTAATTTGAGTATACATCCGGGAGCGAATAAGATGTATTAGGATTTGAAGAAGATTTTCTGGTGGTCTGGATTGAAAAGAGATGTGGCTCGGTTTGTTTATGCATGTTTGACTTGTCAGAAATCAAAGGTAGAACATCTGAGGCCTAGTGGTTTGTTGCAACCGTTGGATATTCCTGAGTGGAAGTGGGTTAGCATTTCCATGGATTTTGTAACAGGGTTGCCGAATACACAGCGAGGGCATAATGCTATTTGGGTGGTTGTGGATAGGCTGACTAAATCGGCTCATTTTATTCCGATTGACATCAGTTTTTCTTTGGAGAGGTTGGCTGAGATTTACATCAGTGTGATTGTGAAATTGCATGGGGTTCCGTTGAGTATTGTTTCGGATAGAGATCCGAGGTTTACCTCGAGATTTTGGGAAAGTTTACAGAAGGCGTTGGGTTTTAAATTGAGGTTGAGTTCGGCTTATCATCCGCAGACGGATGGTCAGACGGAGAGGACGATTCAGTCGTTGGAAGATTTGTTGAGAGTGTGTGTTCTTGAACAAGGTGGTGCGTGGGATAGTTATCTTGCATTGATTGAATTTACATATAATAACAGTTTCCATTCAAGTATTGGAATGGCACCGTTTGAAGCGTTGTATGGACGAAGGTGTCGAACACCTTTGTGTTGGCATGAATCTGGTGAGAGTTCGGTGGTTGGACCAGAGTTGGTGCAACAGACTATGGAAAAAGTGAAGCTTATTCATGAGAAAATGAAGGCTTCTCAGAGTAGACAAAAGAGTTATCATGATCGGAGAAGGAAAGATCTTGAGTTTCAAGAGGGCGATCATGTATTTATGAGAGTTACACCGGTAACGGGTGTTGGTCGTGCATTGAAATCGAAGAAACTTACTTCTCGATTTATTAGTCCTTACCAGATATCCGCGAGAGTGGGTACTGTGGCTTATAGGGTGGCGTTGCCGCCGAATCTGTCAAATTTGCATGATGTGTTCCATGTTTCACAGCTTCGGAAGTATGTTCTGGATCCGTCGCATGTGATTCCGATGGATGAGGTTGAGGTAAGGGAGAACCTTACGGTTGAGGCATTGCCAGTTAGGATTTTGGATCGCGAGGTGAAACGGTTGAGAGGCAAGGATATTGCACTTGTGAAAGTGGCGTGGGGAGGCGCTGCTGAGGGCAATTTGACTTGGGAGTTGGAGAGTCGGATGCGGGAGTCGTATCCAGAGTTGTTCGTCTCAGGTATATTTTCGAGGACGAAAATTTCTAAGTGGGGGAGAGTTGTAACGCCCCAGTTTTGTCAGTTTTTATTTAATCGAGTCGTTTTGATTATTTTATTATTATATTATTTTAATTTCGACTTTTATTTGGAAATATGTTATTTTTCAATGTTGTGATATTTTATCGGGTTTTGGGAACGTTTGCGAGATATTTGAGTGTGGGGGTATTTTGGTCATTTCATCTTATTTTTCTTTAAGTTAGAAAATAGAAAATAGAAAGAGAAAAAAATAGAGAGAAAGAAAAAGAGAAGAAGAAAAAGGGAAAGAAAAGAGAAGAAGAGAAGAAAAAGAGAGAAAACTTGGAAATCAAGAAATCAATCTCCCGACTTTCTAAACACGATTAAATCGGGTAAGGGTGCGAAACTCGATTATTATATGCTTGTGTATGATTATGTATGTATGTTTTTTATTGTTATTGGATTGAAATGGAAATGTATAGTAAAACCCATATTATGTAAAAATTGATTAGAAATCGATTAAATTGTGTCGGAAATTATGTTTTCAGGTCCATTATTGTTGATACATGTTAGATACATGTTGTTAGGCATTGTATTGGTAATTTTCTGGTGTATATGTGAAAAATTGGATGATTTGGGGTGGAAAACGCAGAACAAAGTTCTGCAGAATTTTCTGGATTTTCCACTGCCCATACGCGTATCACTCAAGGCAATACGCGTATTGGTCAAGGCAATACGCGTATGGCATTGAAGAAAACTGGGCAATACGTGCATGGAGCTTCATTTTCTCGGCCATCTGTCCATTTGCGTATGGTACGCGTAAGACTTTAGGGCAATACGCGTATGGTGTAGGGCACTACGCGTATTGGAATTTTAATGGGAATTTTGGGGGAAAATGGTCTCTGCCCATACACGTATGACCTTGGGCAATACGCGTATGGAATGGGCGAGGAATCAGGAAAATACGCGTATGGCTCAGGGCAATACGCGTATGGCCAGGAGAATTGCAAAATGGGGTTTTTCGCGATGTCTTTTCTTGTTTAGTCTGTAACTTGTGTTCCGTTTATCCGTTTTTAACATTCTTGGTATCGTGGTGTAGCTATTGAACTGTACTTTCTTATTATAATAATTTTGAGATTGTTAGCCGATTTAATTATGTCGGGAATTTGGAATAGTGTCGTTTTGTCGTTATAATTGGGTGTAATTGGTGTGTATCATGCAATGTGTTGTTGATATGGATATGGTATGATTTGCGTGTTGTTGTATGGTATAAATGCATTGTTTTGGGCTTGAGTTGCAAAGCATGAATTATGTTGAATAAGGTGATTGCATATATGTGTGCATTGGAATGTCATGAGTCATTGTATGCCAAGCATCATGATATGCGTTCTTGTAATGTCGTGTGCCCATGTGGGGTGTGAGCGACGGTTTGGTTCCAGAGGGAATCCCATATAATGTCGTGTGCCCGTGTGGGGTGTGAGCGATGATTATAGACGATCGTGTGCCCATGTGGGGTGTGAGCGATCGGATCGTGTGCCCGTGTGGGGTGTGAGCGATCCATAAATGTCGTGTGCCCGTGTGGGGTGTGAGCGACGGGGAACATCGTATGCCCCACGGGGAGTTACACTAAGTAACGAGCGATGGTTCCAATAGTTCCTGAGTGAACTGGTGTTGAGAATTGATGGAAGTCGGTACCGCATGTGCATATGCATAGAGTCGTTGTGCCGGTCTCTTGCATTTGCATAAATCATTAATGGTTTGTTTATGTGTGGAATTGTGGATAAAATTGATAAATTGATATATGGATATATGTTGGTGATACTTGTATTGTGCATGGTTGGTATACCTTGGTGATGGGAAAAATGAAATATACATTGTGCTGTTTTGTGGTTGAATTATGGTATGAGTTGTGGTGAGAACTGTTGAGATGTGTATTTTTGGTGTTATATATAATTGCATGCAATTATATTATGATTGTTTTTCTCACCCTTCTGCTGTTTTATGATGCTCTACGAGGCATTGCAGATTAGATGCTAGAGGTCTTTTTGTGAAGCTTAGGACTTCATTCTTTTGTCGGTCGGCTCTGATATGTGGCACCGGGTAGTCAGGGGGATCGTTTTGTAGATTGATGTGTATATGTATATATATCTTTTGGCTTGTGCATGTATGGCTTGATGTATGACAAACTTTTTATGTGATATATATATATATATATGAGATTCAGTACAGATTTTCCACTTTATTCTGTATTTGAATTGTGGGTAGTAGGAACTAAGTTCCTCTGTTTATTTGCTACCTGCGAGTGTTGCATATCTTTATGGGCAGGTTTATTGTGTTTGTTTCAAATTGATGTGACCCCTCAGTCTATGCTGTGAATTTCTAAATATACTCTGATGAAATTTTGTATTTTCTTTTACCGCTTTATTTAATTGGGGGTGTTACATTAAGTGGTATCAGAGCCAGTCTGTGTCAGTTGTGTCAGTCCTTGTCGGTCTTGGTGTTTGGATGAGCTGTTTGTTTAACCATAGTTGTTGTTATTGGAAATGAACAGAATATGGCTGGTAGGAATGACGCTGCTTTGGCTGCTGCTATGCAACCTATGGCTCGAGCTGTGCAGGGTGCACCTAATGCTGCAGGTAATGATGAGTTCAAGGGAAGATACGATCCTGATGGTGCTCAGGTTTGGCTGAAAGAGATTGAAAGAATTTTCTGAGTGATGGATTGTGCTGAGGATCAGAAGGTGAGACTGGGTACTCACATGTTACTGGAAGAAGCTGATGATTAGTGGGTTAGTACACGTCATGTGTTGGAAGCTGCAGAGGAGGATTTTACTTGGGCTGTGTTTAGCATTGAGTTTCTGAGGAAGTATTTTCCTGAAGATGTAAGAGGAAAGAAGGAAATCGAGTTCTTGGAATTGAAACAAGGTAATATGTCTGTTGTTGATTATACTGCTAAGTTTGTGGAGCTTGTGCAGTTTTACCCACATTATGCTGAAGCGACTGCGAAATTTTCTAAGTGTGTAAAGTTTGAGAATGGATTGCGTCCTGAGATTAAGCAGGCAATCGGTTATCAAAGGATTCGAAGGTTTTCTGATTTGGTGGATTATTGTAGGATTTATGAGGAGGATAGTAAGGCTCGTTCTACTCACTATAAGAGTGTGAGCGAGAGGAAAGGGAAGCAACAGTTCCGTGGTGGTCCTTATGTAACACCAGCTGATAAGGGTAAACAAAGGGGAAATTTTGAAAGAAGATCAGGTGGAGGAGGAATGTCTAGTCCTCTGAGATGTTACAAATGTGGAGAAGTAGGGCATCATCAGTTTGAATGTAGGAAGGATATGAGAAAGTGTGCGAATTGTGGCGGTTTAGGACATGTTGCAGCTGATTGTGCCAGGAAAAATGTGGTGAAATGTTACAACTGTGGTGAACTTGGTCATATTAGTACGAAGTGTCCGAAACCGAAGCAAGCTCCAGCTAGTGGGAAAGTATTTGCATTAGCGGGAACTCAGACTTCAAGTGCAGACCGTCTGATCAGAGGTACTTGTTTTATTAATAGTACTCCTTTAGTTGCTATTATTGATACTGGAGCGACTCATTCATTTATTTCGTCTGAGTGCACGAAGCATTTGAATCTTGTGTTGTCTTCGATGGGTGGTGAGATGGTTATTGATACTCCAGCAATGGGGTCAGTAACTACTTCTTTGGTTTGTCTAAGTTGTCCTTTGACCATTTATGGTAAAGACTTTGAGATGGATTTGGTGTGTTTATCGTTGGAGGGTTTAGATGTGGTTTTGGGAATAAATTGGTTACAATTCAATCGAGTTCATATTGATTGTTATCATAAGCTAGTAAGGTTTCCTTCTCTTGAGGAATAAGAAGACTCGAGTTTCTTATCTACCAAAGAGTTGAAGAAACTTTTGGCGGACGAAGCTCAGTTGTTCGGGTTGTTTGCATCCTTGACTGTGGATAGTCAAGTTTCACTTGATGTGTTTCCTGTTGTGTGTGAGTTTCCGGAAGTGTTTCCTGAGGATATTTCAGACTTGCCACCAGAGAGAGAGGTGGAGTTTTCTATAGATCTAGTTCCTGGTACTAGACCTATTTCTATGGCACCTTATCGTATGTCGGCATCTGAGTTGGTTGATTAAAGAAACAGTTGAATAAGTTGTTGGAGAAGAGGTTTGTAAGACCAAGCGTTTCTCCTTGGGGTGCTCCAGTTCTCTTGGTGAAAAAGAAAGATGGAAGTATGCGATTGTGTATTGATTATCGCCAGTTGAATAAGGTGACGATTAAGAATAAGTATCCTCTTCCAAGGATTGATGATCTGATGGATCAGTTGGTTGGTGCGTGTGTGTTTAGTAAGATTGACTTGAGGTCAGGGTATCATCAGATTAGGGTGAAAGAGGAAGATATTCAAAAGACGGCTTTTAGGACACGTTACGGTCATTATGAATATTCTGTGATGCCGTTCAGGGTTTCTAATGCGTCAGGTGTGTTTATGGAGTACATGAATCGTATTTTCCACGAGCATTTGGATCGATTTGTTGTTGTGTTTATTGATGACATTTTGATTTATTCTAAGTCTCGGGAGGAGCACGCGGAGCATTTGCGTATTGATTTGCAGGTGTTGAAAGAAAGGAAGCTTTTTGCCAAATTGTCCAAGTGTGAGTTCTGGTTGTCGGAAGTGAGTTTTCTTGGGCACGTGATTTCAGGTAATGGTATTTCTGTGGATCCATCTAAAGTAGAAGCAGTTCTACAATGGGAGGCTCCGAGATCTGTTACTAAAATTCGAAGCTTTTTGGGATTGGCTGGATATTATCGAAGATTTATTGAAGGGAAAGAAAAAGAGAAGAAGAAAAAGGGAAAGAAAAGAGAAGAAAAGAAGAAAAAGAGAGAAAACATGGAAATCAAGAAATCAATCTTCCGACTTTTCTAAACACGATTAAATCGGGTAAGGGTGCGAAACTCGATTATTATATGCTTGTGTATGATTATGTATGTATGTTTTTTATTGTTATTGGATTGAAATGAAAATGTATAGTAAAACCCATATTATGTAAAAATTGATTAGAAATCGATTAAATTGTGTCGAAAATTATGTTTTCAGGTACATTATTGTTGATACATGTTAGATACATGTTGTTAGGCAATGTATTGGTAATTTTCTGGTGTATAGGTGAAAAATTGGATGATTTGGGGTGGAAAACGCAGAACAAAGTTCTGCAGAATTTTCTGGATTTTCCACTGCCCATACGCGTATCACTCAAGGCAATACGCGTATTGGTCAAGGCAATACGCGTATGGCATTGAAGAAAACTGGGTAATACGCGTATGGAGCTTCATTTTCTCGGCCATCTGTCCATTTGCGTATGGTACGCGTAAGACTTTAGGGCAATACGCGTATGGTGTAGGGCACTACGCGTATTGGAATTTTAATGGGAATTTTGGGGAAAAATGGTCTCTGCCCATACGCGTATGACCTTGGGCAATACGCGTATGGAATGGGCGAGGAATCAGGGCAATACGTGTATGGCCAGAAGAATTGCAAAATGGGGTTTTTCGCGTAACTTGTGTTCCGTTTATCAGTTTTTAACATTCTTGGTATCGTGGTGTAGCTATTGAACTGTACTTTCTTATTATAATAATTTTGAGTTAGTTAGCCGATTTAATTATGTTGGGAATTTGGAATAGTGTCATTTTGTCGTTATAATTGGGTGTAATTGGTGTGTATCATGCAATGTGCTGTTGATATGGATATGGTATGATTTGCGTGCTGTTGTATGGTATAAATGCATTATTTTGGGCTTGAATTGCAAAGCATGAATTATGTTGAATGAGGTGATTGCATATATGTGTGCATTGGAATGTTATGAGTCATTGTATGCCAAGCATCATGATATGCATTCTTGTAATGTCGTGTGCCCATGTGGGGTGTGAACGACGGTTTGGTTCCAGAGGGAATCCGCTATAACGTCGTGTGCCCGTGTGGGGTGTGAGCGATGATTATAGACGATCGTGTGCCCATGTGGAGTGTGAGCGGTCGGATCGTGTACCCGTGTGGGGTGTGAGCGATCCATAAACGTCGTGTGCCCGTGTGGGGTGTGAGCGACGGGGAACATCATATGCCCGACGGGGAGTTACACTAAGTAACGAGCGATGGTTCCAATAGTTCCTGAGTGAACTGGTGTTGAGAATTGATGGAAGTCGGTACCGCATGTGCATATGCATAGAGTCATTGTGTCGGTCTCTTGCATTTGCATAAATCATTAATGGTTTGTTTATGTGTGAAATTGTGGATAAAATTGATAAATTGATATATGGATATATGTTGGTGATACTTGTATTGTGCATGGTTGGTATACCTTGGTGATGGGAAAAATGAAATATACATTGTGCTGTTTTGTGGTTGAATTATGGCATGAGTTGTGGTGAGAACCATTGAGATGTGTATTTTTGGTGTTATATTTAATTTTATGCAATTATATTATGATTGTTTTTCTCACCCTTCTGATGTTTTATAATGCTCTACGAGGCATTGCAGATTAGATGCTGGAGGTCTTTTTGTGAAGCTTAGGACTTCATTCTTTTGTCGGTCGGCTCTGATATGTGGCACCGGGTAGTCAGGGGGATCATTTTGTAGATTGATGTGTATATGTATATATATCTTTTGGCTTGTGCATGTATGGCTTGATGTATGACAAACTTTTTATGTGATATATATATATATATATATATGAGATTCAGTACAGATTTTCCACTTTATTCTGTATTTGAATTGTGGGTTGTAGGAACTAAGTTCCTCTGTTTATTTGCTTCCTGCGAGTGTTGCATATCTTTATGGGCAGGTTTATTGTGTTTGTTTCAAATTGATGTGACCCCTCGGTCTATGCTGTGAATTTCTAAATATACTCTGATGAAATTTTGCATTTTCTTTTACCGCTTTATTTAATTGGGGGTATAGATTAGGGGTGTTACACTTATCTCCACTGGGTACAAACTAGAGCTCTCAAGCTGAGAATGCCTTACCCTTTCCAGGAAGTTCTTCCATTAAGGGACTCTGTCCTTTATTTTATGTTTGAGATGAAAAAACTTTAGGTTACCCTCAACAAAGTTCAGCAGGAGAAGAGGTCTTGGAGGAACAAGTACCGTATGCTCAATGTGGAATGTAAGAAAATACAGCAGCTATTAAGAGAAAAAGATGCTCTGATTGAGATTTTAGAGCAACATGTTGTAGAAAATCAGGATGACCAAAGGAATTTGCTCGCTCCTTTCACTTTGTAAAGGAATGATAACCCGACAACGGCCCAAGAGCCCTAGTCAAAGCAAAGGAAAGCACCCGAACCAGCACTGGAGCTCTCTTCAGAGAGGACTCAGGATCCATTAGTTTAGATTTCCTTTTATAGCACTTTGTAATCTACTGTATCTCCATTTCCGCAATCCTTTGATTCAATAAAATGGGGTTTCCCCACTGTTTGATATTTGCAATCTAATTGTCGAAGTTTACTTTGAATAAACAAAAACATATAATTAATATAATCATTGCATATCATTCATCATTCTCGCATAAGCGCATTCTTCTTACCTACGAATCTCACATTTGCATCTCGATTCTAGAGTCAAACTGTCTCATTCGTACAATACTCGGGCCAATCGTCAAAAAAAGATGGATGATCTCGAGGAAGAGAATAGAGAGTTGAGAGAAGAGATCGACACTCTGAAAGAGGATCTGAGAAAGCTTCATAATGACATGCAAGCTCTAGCAGAAACTCAAATGCAACAAAAAAGGACTGTAATCTCAGAGATCACATCGACGCCCATAGTGGAGAAGTATGATCCTAGATACAGAATGCCGAAAGATCGTCCCTGGGGCATGCCACTCAACTATATCCCGAAAGGATATGTTCCGCCGATCAATGATGATCAAGGAACCCCAGCAGGAACCGCTGGGCCTGAAGGTTAAAAACTTCGGGAAAGCAAAGATGCCAGGGGGATGACAGCAACTCCTTAAGGTTACAAACTTCGGGAGGCACCGAGAGTCTTGGCCATAATGACTATACCACCACCCGTGGTACACACTGTCTCGGAAGGACAGGTTCCACAGATACCTTCTGATGGAAACGAAAGTATGTTTGACAGAATGAATGAGTTCCAGGAATAATTCCTGGAGATGCAGAAGGAACTGCAAGCCCTTCGTGGTCAGGATTTATTTGGAAAGGACACCGCAGACCTTTGCTTGGTCCCCAATGTGAAAGTTTCGCACAAGTTCCAAGTGCCCGACTTCGAAAAGTACAAGGGTAACTCTTGCCCTCAAAGCCATTTGGTGATGTACGCTCGGCGGATGTCTGCTCAGACAAAGAACTAGGAGCTACTAATTCATTACTTTTAGGATAGTTTAACCGGTGCCGCATTAAGATGGTACATGGGTTTAACCGCCCTACCATCGGCACGTTCATAGATCTTGGCTCCGCTTTCGTTCAACAATATAAATACAATTTGGACATGGCACTGGACAGAGATCAACTCAGATCAATGTCACAAAAGGACAAGGAAACCTTTAAGGAGTACGCTCAGAGATGTCGTGAAATTGCCGCCCAGATTTGTCCACCTCTTGAGGAAAAAGAGATGACAAAGATCTTCTTAAAGACCTTAAGCTCATTTTACTATGACAGAATGGTCGCCAGTGCGCCCAGTGATTTCACCGAGATGGTGGGCATGGGGGTTCGTCTTGAGTAAGCCGTCCAAGAAGGACGTTTGGTTAAAGACGCTGGATCATCAAGTAGTACAAAATGATACGGTAGTGCTCTCCCTAAGAAAAAAGAGCAAGATATCGGGAATATCTCTCTCAGAAAGCAAAGGTGACGATATCAACCAGTAGCAGCTGTAACTCCTGCTATCAATCCCACGCCTGTTCCTACGTATCAACCTCAGGTTGCTCAGATCCAACCGAATCAACAGCAATATCAGCAAAGGACACAACAGCCTCTTCAGCAGGCTAATCCTCAGTACAGCAACAACCGTCGACGCGACCACCAGGGTTCGACCCTATACCCATGTTGTACGTGAAATTGCTTCCATTATTACTGGTCAAGGGGCACGTCCAAACTAAGTCTCCTCTTACAGTACCGGAAAATCCGCCTTTTTGGTTCAAAACGGATCAGACTTGTCCTTACCATCAAGGAGGACCAGGGCATAACATAGAAAACTGTCTCAGTTTCAAATCCGACGTACTGAAGATAGCTGGTTTCTACCTGAGTGAATCGCACACTCAAATATAACAATAGAGTCACCACCGAACTTTATTTAGTCCTAAAGGACAGGGAAAATATCGATAAAACCCAAGGGGAAGAGAAACGGGAACGGGGGGTCGGTTATGCGAAAGGAAGGTATTAGCACCTAACGCATCTGTCGTTCTCGATGGGAATCATTTCGCTTGCTTCTAGGCTTGGATGATTTATCTATCTAAAGGCTTCTAGCTAAAAGAAAAGGAGAGAGAGAAAGGGGAAAAAGAAAGAAAGGAAAGAAAGTGCTCGCGGAGGAACGAAGTCCTCGTGCCTACGTACCCTCATAGTGCAATGAGGAAGTCAGAGCGTCGTAGTTCATGGAACCAGGGGACAGAAAAGAAAGAAGAAAAGGAGAAGGAAAGAAAGGTGGAAGACGGAAGAAAGGTGGAAGTGTGCTCGCCAAGACATTGCGTCTCGTGCCTACGTATCTGACATTCAGAAGAATGCAAAATCAGAGCTTCCGTAGTTCGGGGAACTGAACGGAAAAATAAAATAAGAAAGAAACAAGGAGATGAAAGAGGTGGTGTCAAAACCAAGAGCAAGAGTGAAAGAAAAACTCTATTGGGAAAGAACCGGTAGTAAGAGCGTTTGCACAAAAGAATAGGAAAAGAATGGTGTCAAAATCGAGAATGAAAGAAACTCTGCTGGGGATAACAAAGGGAATTGGTGTTGAAACCAAGAAAGTAAGAGCAAAGGGAATGGAAAGGACTCCACTGGGGATCCAAATAAAGGGATGGTGTCAAAACCAAGAGAAAAGGGAGAATCGGTATATTAACTGGCTGGCAGTGGTTAACCGAAGAAAGAGAGTAGACCCTGGCGGGGAAAAAAAGCTGGTGTCAACAGACGGACTGTGATAAACCAAGAAAGAGAGTGCTGAACCAAGAGAAGGTGTTTGACTCTGAGGGGCATCGGTATATTAACTGATAAACAGTGGTTAACCGAGGACACAAGGATTGCAACTCTGCGGGGATAGAGAAGCATTGGTTTTAACAGAGAAAACTGTGATTAACCAAAAAAATGGCTGTAGGACCGAATAAAGATCGTGACCCAAAGGAAGGGTGTAGGACCGAGCAAAGGTCGTGACCCAAAGGACGGGTGTAGGACCGAGCAAAGGTCGTGACCCAAAGAACGGGTGTGGGACAGAGCAAAGGTCGTGACCCAAAAGGGGTTCGGTAAACTGACTGAACAAATAGTACTCAACCAAAGAAAGGGTATTTGAACCAAAGAAAGGTTACTAACCCAAGGGTGCAAGTATTCGAACCAAGAGGAGGTTGCCAACTGCGGGGGATTTGGTGTTTACAGACAGACTGTGATCAACCGAAGAGAAAAGTGAGTGATTAACCAAGAGAAGGTGATTAACTCGAAAAAGGGTTCAGTATTTTAACAGACGGACTGTGGTTAACTGAAGAAAAGGGTGAGTGATTAACCAAGAGAAGGTGATTAACTAGAGAAGAACTCAGTATTAACAGACGGACTGTGACTAACTGAAGAGACGGGTGATTAACCAAAAGAAGGTGATTAACCCAAGAGGTGCTCAGTGATTAACAGACAGACTGTGATTAACTGAGTAAGAGAGCAAAATTGGTGTTTTAACTGACAAGCAGTGGTTAAACCAACAACGGGAGGAGAACCAAGAGAGGATTGCGAACTCCTGGGGAAGAATGGTCGTGACAGGAAAACTATGTTAGACCAAAGAAAGAGATTTGAGACTCTTCAGGGGAATCAAAAGCAATGATTGATTACAAGAAGAAGGCGTGATGGAACAAAGGGAGATTGCTAGCGCAAGAATAATGATCTCAATAAAGAAGGATGGTGATTGATCAAAAGGAAGAGATTGAAAGAGATAGGAGTGATCAAGGATCGAAAAGGATCGCAAAGAGAGAAGAGTGATCAAGGATCAACTCGACAGGGGAAAGAGAAACACTATAGTTGGAGGATAGAGGTGACTATTCTCGAGGAGAGGACAAGACGCCCTTACCAAAGAAATGGCCAGAATGAGGGCAGAAAGACACCATCCTCATTCCTTCTCTAACACCCAAAATATAGTGTGGAAAGTGAAACGGACAGTGCAACCGCTTCAATGTTGTACAGTGCTCCTGCGTAGAGAAATGGATAGCATAACGACGTCAATTTGTACAGTGCTATGATGCAAGGCGCAGCGCGAAACTCCAACTCCTCGGGGGGGGGGGGGGGGAGAAAGCTCTAAAGGAAGCCTAAATAGAGGAAAGGGGTAGATCAACTAATCGAAACGTGTTCCGATCAATTAATCAAGGGATAAACATGCTAACAACTTTCCAAAGAGGATGAAAAGTCATTAAAGAAAATAGGAGTGGATTATTAATTATACAAGATTAAGTTTATCCATGAAGAATAAACTTAATGCAAAATGAAATGAAAGGTGCAAAACAGTGCCAAATGATCACCAAAATGCCACACCAACTCATGTATCATGTGAACAAAAACGGTGCAAGAATTGCTATGTTCATACAATGCTAAGAACATGAAACAAATGAATAATCGAAATGTGCACCGAAAGTTCATGAATATATTTCAACCAGAAGTGAAATGACATTAAAAACATCCATAAAATCAAACATGACAATCAATGGAAGTTAAAATGAAGAAAGCATGGCAAACACACTTGAAAATGCAAGAAAATGGCCTTCTGATTCAGTGTTAATCGATTAACACAATTGCACTGCAAAGTGTTAATCGATTAACACTTGAAAAAGTGTAAAAAAAACACTGGTTAATCGATTAACACAATTGCACTGCAATGTGTTAATCGATTAACACTGTACAGGGAGCAGAAAATCAGTTTTGAAAAATGCTTTTGGCCAACTTTTTGATTGTGCAATCACTCCAATGCTAGGGCAAACAATTATACACAAAAAATTGGGCTTAGAAACAGAAAATGATCAACAAAAGAATTAATTAACAATCAAGATCAAGGATCAAGCAAAAGTGTAATCAATTCACATGTAAGAATATCGAAATTACATCGCAAACGATACGAAAATGATCGAAATGATAAAATGAATGAAATTCACCAACCTACAAGGCTGAGATGTGCCTTGGTAAATGTTGCAATGTGATCTTGGTGCATAAAATCAAAGAAAACCAGAGGATCCTTGAATTGTAGACGAAATGCGTCGAAACCGATCAAAAACGTGAAAATGCACAGAAATCGAACTTGCACCAAAATAAATGGTGTGAAACCCTTGGATTGAAGTAGAAGGAGATGTAATTCCAGAAATCTAACCAAAGAATGCCAAATGATGAAGGTTAAGCTCAAGAATTAATCACTTTCAAGGTGAAAAGTGATTATTCTTCAAGAATAAGAGCTTTTGGTGAGGTTTGATGGAGGAGAATTGAGATGAAGATGAAGAATGAGTAGAGAAATCAGAGAAAGAGTGAGAGAATTGAGAGTGAAATGTGAGAAGCTTGGTGAAAAATGGTAGAGAATGGTTGAGAATGGTTGAGCCCTTGCAAAGTGAGTGGAGATGTGTTTATATAGGCTTTAGGTTTAGAATATGAGATGGTTTGGAATTTGGTTTGGAATTAGCTTTGGGTTTGGAGCTAGGTTAGGATTTAGTTGGACTTGACTCACCGAGTCAAGGCGATTAACTCGGTTAGTTAGAACCAATTCGGTAACCATCCCAAGGTGAATTCCAACATCCAAAGATCCACATTACTTGGGGAACAAGGAACATGGTGCACTTGATTTGAAGTGAAGTATCATAGCAAATGCACTTGGAATGAATTGAGTAGCTTGGAAATGTTTAGAGGTGTCTAGAATATTCCATATGCTCTAGAATCCAAGACCAAAATGTGTGCAAAGGTGTTGTCATAAAAAAGCAGCAAATTGTGCCTATTTTGCCTGTGTTAATCGATTAACACAATTGCACTGCAAATGGTTAATCGATTAACCAGGCCAAAATATGCCCAATTTTCCCTAATAAAGATATTGTGGTCCCGGTTTCGATCTTCCACCTCTTGTATTGATGAATAGGTATGGAAACCTTCATTTTGTGCTTGTTTTGGTGATGAAATAATCTTGAGAGGATGCGATTAATCGGGCTTGGAAAACCTGGACATCCTGCAATCAAAACACCAGAGGAAAAAATGCGAATGTGTATGCCAGCGATGCGAATGCTTATGCTTATGCAAAAGGCAAAAGGGGGGGGGTCAAATTTTGGGTTACGACAGCTGCCCCTATTTAATCCTCTTGGACCTGAATGTACGAATTGCGCCAGCTTTTCGATGATTTGAGGTAAAAGGGGATTAAATAAAAGAGTAGCTCGGGAATTTGGCCGATGGCGACAAAAGAAGAGTTGACAGTGTTTGAAGGTTGATAAGTGCAAAGATAACTGAAAATATGTTGGGAGATAAGTCAGGAAAAAAGAGAGGGAGTATGATCGATGCATATGCTATGTATACGTTTCAACATGATGCTTGATATCATGCAATGCAAAGGCTCAAGCTGAGGCACAGTGTGAAGTGATTAGGTAGAAACCGTAGCAAAACAACTTCGACATCCTCGGTCGGGGAGAGAACCCGCAGATGAAGACAATCTCTGTTGGAGACAGCAGTTCACAAAGGATGATGATTCCGCCAGGGAAAGAAACTGAGAACATCTCAGGTTTCTAGATCACCATGGTTGTCTCTGTTGAGGATGAAAGAACCAAGTTAATCCTTCCTACTCAGACTGGCTCTGCGTGGGTAAAAGAGATTCCTGAATCATGTTGACTCAACTGAGGAGAAACCACTGCTACTGGTGACAGATAGTCCCTGATCATTGGAGATGATACACAACCCTTGCTGGGGAAAAGTGAACAAAGATGTCTTTGCTGGAGAACACCTTGGCCACCTACTGGGGAGAATGATGACTCTGCTGAGGAACTGCTGAGGAAACAACAACTTCTTCACTGAATCAAAACATTGTCGGCCAGACGTTAGGCTTACCAATGGATATTACCGCTCACCCTGCAGGAGTTACCAGTAACACATGCAATGCATAATGCTTTCTCGGTTGATTTAGCTTTTTATTGTTCTCAACATTTTTAGTATTATGTGATCACAAATAATTGTTTATTTTGCAAACAAAATACTGGAATGAAAACAAATTGAGGTAACAAAAATGCATTTTATTGAATGTGAAAATTTTTGTACATAAAGTGTGTACAAGGATGAAAAATCCTTGATGAGGAAATTTGCAATAAAATTGAAAAACAAATGTAAATGGCAAAGGGAAATTATGCTTTGCATTGATTACAACATTGGCCACCATCCACTGTAAGTCTAGGTTCCAACGCCTTGCACCAGTCGATGATGATTGGAATGTTTTGTTATCGTCTGAGGTCTAGCCGTGAGGAAAAGAGGCTCAAGTGTTCACAGTCAATGCCTTTATCCCTAATTTTTGCTTGGACATGTTTTCACTTTTTTTTTCGTCCACCGGGATGCCCATTTTTGCCTAAGTCGCCCTTTCGGGTTTTCACCTTAGCGGGCTATCATTGTTTTTTCATTGTCCCTAACTTTTGCATGGACATTTCTTTTTTTGGTCCATCGGGACGTCCATTTTTGCCTAGATTGTCCTTGCGGATGTCAATCTAGCGGACTTTTATCCATTTTTTTCAGGCATAATATTTTTGACTGTATCGGAGTTCACGGGCGATGGCAACTCCTCCCCATCCATTGTGGTGAGGATCAGGGCTCCGCCTGAGAAGGCCTTCTTGACAACAAATGGTTCTTCGTAATTGGGAGTTCACTTGCCTCGTGGATCTGAGTGAATAGCTGAATATCTCTTGAGCACGAGTTCGCCTTCGTAGTACGTTCGAGGGAGAGCTTTCTTGTCAAAAGCTCGCTTGAAGCGTCTCTTATACAATTGACCATGACAAATGGCTGCAAGGCGCTTCTCTTCGATGAGATTCAGCTGGTCGTATCTGGATTGAACCCATTCATCTTTATCAAGACCTGCTTCTATGATGACTCTGAGCGAAGGAATTTCGACTTCGATGGGTAGAACAACCTCCATACCATACACAAGGGAGTACGGAGTTGCCCTAGTGGAAGTGCGAACTGAAGTTCTGTAGCCATGCAGTGCAAAGGGAAGCATTTCATGCCAATCCTTGTAAGTCTTGACCATTTTCTGGACAATCCTCTTGATGTTTTTGTTTGCTGCTTCAACGGTGCCATTCATCTTGGGCCGATATGGTGAAGAGTTGTGGTGCTCGATCTTAAATTCTTGACACAACTCCTTCATCATATTGTTGTTCAGGTTGCTTGCATTGTCTGTGATAATGTTGCTAGGAATTCCATAACGACATATTATCTCTTTCTTGATAAATCTGGCAACCACTTGTCGTGTAACGTTCGCATAAGAAGCAGCTTCAACCCACTTGGTGAAGTAATCGATGGCGACTAGAATAAATCGATGACCGTTGGAAGCCTTTGGCTCGATCATTCCAATCATATCTATACCCCACATAGAGAATGGACAAGGTGAAATCAAGACATTCAATGGAGTTGGAGGCACATGGATCTTGTCTCCGTAGATTTGGCATTTGTGACATCTTTTGGCAAAGTTGTAACAATCTACTTCCATTATTGTCCAGTAATACCCAGCCCGAAGGATCTTCTTGGCCATAGCAGGACCTTTAGCATGTACACCCTCGCAACCCTCATGTATGGACCTTATGATCGTGTTTGCTTCGTGTCTATCCACGCATCTAAGCAACACGGAATCATAATTCCTCTTGTACAGTACACCACCACTTAAGAAGAATTTGGAGCAAAGCCGTCTAAGAGCCTTCTTGTCAGTGATAGTGATACCCTCGGGATATTCCTGTTTTTCCATATATCTTTTGATGTCGTAGAACCAAGGCTTGTCATCAGACTCATCCTCGATTGCTAAACAGTGTGCTGGTTCGTTCAAGTGATCAATGCGGATATGAGGAGCTTCATTCTTCCAGTTGACCTTGAACATGGATGCTAGAGTGGCAAGAGCATCAGCTAGTTGATTTTCCTCTCTGGGAATATGATGAAAAGTGATCTCATCAAAGTAAGGAATCAACTTCGCTATGTGTTGTTGGTATGGAACCAACTTGGGATCCCGAGTCACAAAGTTCCCTCTGACTTGACCAATGACCAAGGCAGAATCTCCATATACCTCAAGGATCTTGATTCTCATGTCAATACATGCTTCATATTCAGCCATATTGTTGGTGCATGCAAAGCATTATCTGGCAGTGAAGGGAAGGTGAAAACCTGTTGGAGAGATGAGGATAGCCCCGATTCCACGACCCTTGGAATTAGAGGCACCGTCGAACACGAGCGTCCATCGCGCCCCTAGTTCGGGTCCTATATCAGGGCCTGGAGTCTCATAATCTCTGATAAACAGAACATCCTCATCGGGAAAGTCGAACTTCATTTGTTGATAACCCTCTACAGGTTGATGAGCAAGGTAGTCAGACAAGACGCTCCCTTTTATTGCTTTATGTGTAACATGTTGGATATCATACTCAGTTAACAGCATCTACCACCGAGCAATCCTTCCAGAGACAGCAGGCTTTTCAAATATGTACTTTATTGGATCCATTTTCGATATCAACAAAGTAGTATGGCAAATCATGTATTGTCGCATGCGTCGAGCAGCCCAGACCAAAGCACAACAAGTTTTCTCCAAGAGTGAGTATCTGGTCTCACAATCAGTGAACTTCTTGCTCAGATAGTATATTGCATGTTCTTTTTTGCCAGTGTCGTCATGTTGATCCAATACACATCCCATCGATTCGTCGAGAACGGTGAGATACATGATTAAAGGCCTACTAGGAACCGGTGGTACTAAGATCGGTGGTTCTTGTAAGTATTGTTTTATTTTGTTGAATGCTTCCTGACAATCATTATTCCATTCAACCGATTGATTTTTTCTTAGTAATTTGAACATTGGTTCACAGGTAGCCATCAAATTGGAAATGAACCTTGAAATGTAATTGAGTCTGCCCAGAAAGCCACATATTTCTTTTTCTGTTTTGGGAGGCGGCATGTTCTGAATTGCCAGAACCTTATCAGGATCAACTTCAATGCCATTCTGACTTATAATAAAGCCCAACAGTTTACCAGATCGAACTCCGAAGGTGCACTTCACAGGGTTCAACCGTAGTCTAAACTTCCGGAGTCTGTCAAACAGTTTCTTCAGATGAACCAAGTGATCATCCTCAGTTTTGGATTTGGCAATCATATCGTCCACGTAAACCTCAATCTCTTTATGAATCATATCGTGAAAGAGGGTTGTCATGGCACGCTGGTATGTTGCCCCTGTATTCTTTAGACCGAATGGAATGAGTTTGTAGCAATATGTACCCCATGGCGTGATGAAAGTAGTCTTCTCCATATCAGCTGGGGACATCTTGATCTGATTATATCCTGAAAAACTGTCCATGAAGGAAAAGACAGAGAACTGCGCAGTGTTGTCTACCAAGACATCAATATGAGGAAAAGGAAAATCATCCTTCGGGCTTGCTTTGTTGAGATCTCGATAATCCACACACATTCTGACTTTGCCGTCCTTCTTGGGAACCGGGACAATGTTGGCAACCCATTCAGGATATTCGCAAGTGGCTAGGAACCCAGTGTCAAGCTGTTTCTTTACCTCTTCTCTGATTATGAGTGCCATGTCAGGTCTAGTCTTCCTGAGCTTCTGCTTGATAGGAGGACATCCGGGCTTGAGTGGCAAGTGATATTCAACAATATTGGTATCCAACCCAGGCATATCTTGATACGACCAGGCAAAGATATCAACATAATCTTTCAATAACTTTACCAACTCGGAGTGTACATGCTCTGCGAGGGATGCGCCAACCTTGACTTCTCTTTTGACCTCATCAGTACCAAGATTGACAACTTCCACTGGCTCTTTGTGTGGCTGAATCTCTCTACGCTCGTGCTCAAGGAGCCTTTCCAGTTCAACCGATAATTCACAATCTCCCTTACCATCTTCTTCGGCTTGGTTAATTGGAATTCCAGAATTACAATGGATGTTTGCCATGTTGTTATCAATGCTTTGATTAGTTCTGCATGTTTATGAATATGCTTAGAATGAGCCATTTTAAAAGTGAAAAAGAAAAGAAACTTTTGTCATTTATTTTGTGAAAAAGTAAAATAAAGAAAGGAAATAGAGCATGATTTTGAATGCAAAAAACTTTCATTTATTGATCACATAATATTGCAAAAGCGCGAGGCCCTTTACAAGCTATCCACTCGTCTCGGGCGAGGACGAGGGAATGAAAAAGCAAAAATGCATTACATGTTATATGGGAAAACCACAAGAATCACGGTAGATGTCTAATTGTTGAGCTTGAAACCCGGTGGACACTTGTGCACAAAGCTTGAAATCTGATTACTGGGACCAGCATCATCAGCAGCTGCCACGATGTCACCTTGCTGGAAACCCGCGCTGTGGAACTTGACAAAGTTGCTTTGCTTCTGATCAGAGGAACCAGATTGATGACCAGGATGATAACCCACTCCAAAACGATTATGCTTCTCAACCACATCAATCACGTGCCCCCAGCCTGGCAAGGCACCTCTATTGATGGTCTCTTTAACACTCTTAGCAGATGCTAAAGTCAATTGTGGTGATCTACTTGTTGAAGCAGAGCTGACATCTTCGAACTCGAGACACTGCAACGGCACCTCAGCTATGCCTTCTTCGGTCTCGACGTATCGAAAAGATGATAACTCGCTTACAATCAGATCCTCTTCACCACAGATAATGAGAAGCTGATCGCCAAACATGAATTTCAACTTCTGGTGTAAAGTGGAGGTAACTGCCCCTGCAGCGTGGATCCATGGACGACCCAGTAGGCAGCTATACGCAGGATTGATATCCATCACTTGGAAAGTAATGGTAAATAGATGCGGCCCAATGTTGATGGGTAAGTTTACTTCTCCAATGACCTGTCTTCGAGAACCATCAAAAGCTCTGACAACTAAGGCACTTGGTCTCATCTCGATTCCTTCCACTGGTAATTAGCTCAATGTACCCTTAGGCATCACATTGAGAGAAGAACCGGTATCCACTAGAACACGAGATAACAGGATGTCTGTGCAGGTTACAGATATGTGCAGCGCTTTATTGTGGGCAGTTCCTTCAGGAGGTAATTCCGATTCATTGAAACCCAAATACCGACTTGCAGTTATATTGGCCACTACATCATCGAATTCGACGACAGATATATCTTGCATAACGTGGGCGCTGTTCAAAACTTTCAACAAAGCTGATCTGTGCGCAGGCGAACTCATGAGTAAGGATAAAATTGAGATCCTCGAGGGAGTCTGACCCAGTTGATCCACAATCTTAAAGTCACTTTTCTTGATTAGCTTAAGGAACTCTTGATCATCAAGGTTCTCCTGGCTCTTTAAAACACCCTCAGACTGGATAGTCGGTACTGGAACGGTAGTAGATGCCCCTTGTTGAACCACAGGGGTTGCGAATGTAGGTGTCTCCTTGGGAGAAACAACAATTGGAATTTGCACGGGCTTCGTAGTGACCTTCGGGGCGAACACTCATCCACTACGAGTCATACCTCCACCAGCTGTAACATTCACGATCTCTGATTCGGCGAACCTTATCTCTTAACCTCCAGAAAACACAGAAGACCCATACTTCCACGGTACCTCTTTAGAATTCTGATACGGAAACGACTTTGGCGGACAAACCACGATAGGTTGCACCTTCTTCTGTTTAGGAGATTCCACATGAACTTTCCTATAGACAATGGTGAATAGCTCAATGGCAGCAACCTCCTCAACAGGTTTAGATCTGGCAAATTGCACTTCGCCACGGTTTCTCAGAATCTGGACACAACCCTTCAGCCTTCGACACTGGTTGGGATTATCGTCACAAATCTGACACTTACCATGCAACCCTTTCAAAAGCCCATGTTCCTTCAATTTCTTGAAAACCACAAGCATCAGAGTCTTTACCTCGTCAACATCCATGATCAATTCAACCTTTGAACTATCCTCAATCATGTTAACCGCAGGTCCACCGTGATTCGGAAACGGATTACTTTGAATGTTGGGTCCCTCCTCAGTAAAAGTCAGAACCTTCTTATCAATGAGTTCCTGAACCTTGGTTTTGAAAACAAAGCAATCCTCTGTTGCATGTCCTATGTATCCAGCATGATAGGCACGGGATGCATTTGGGTTATGCTTCGGGCCAAATGGAGGAATTGCAGGTGCAATCTGCTTGGGGACAATGTCCCCTTGGTGAACCAAGTAAGGAAACAACTCCGTGTATGACACCGAAATTCTATCAAAATTCGGACGCTTACGGTTTCCTTGACTGTTGTTGTTCTGACGATTCTGATTCTGCTGATTTTTGTTCTGTTGATTCTGTTGCTGATTCTGAGCATTCTGAACTGGTTGTTACGGATGATACTGATATGGAGGTTGTTGATACTGTGCAGCAGCAATGTAAGGATACGGGTAGTACGACAAGGGAGCCATGGGAGCTTGATACTGAGGAGAAACTTGAGCTGTCACAACGTTGGCTTCACCTTCCTTTTTCTTGGAATGGCTGTTCTGAGACTTTCTAGCGGTCGGCTGCTGGGAAGCAGCTCCAGGAGTCTTTCCAGTCTTCAAACCATTCTCAATCCGTTCACCAATCGTCACAACATCAGCGAAGTTCGATGAAGAACTACCCACCATAAAGATGTCAACCAACTCATTATCAGAGAGAGCAGGTCGCACATGAGATGCCATCTCACGCCATCTTTGTGCATACTCCTTGAATGTTTCGGCTGAGCGCTGAGACTGATTCTGTAATTGCAATCTAGTTGGCGCCAGATCAAGGTTATACTTGTATTGTCTCACGAATGCTTCAGACAAATCCCTCCAAGTACGGATCTTGCTGCGCTCCAAGCCCATGTACCAATCTAATGAAGCGCTAGACAAACTATCTTGAAAACAATGAATAAGCAATTCATCATTATTAATAAGGGATGCCATCTTCCTGTAGTACATAGTGATGTGACTACGCGGGCAGCTCAAACCTTTATACTTTGGCAAATCAGGTATCTTGAATTTCTGCGGCAGCACAACATTTGGAACCAGACACAAGTCTTTGGCTTCCATACCAAAAGCAGAGAACCCTTCAATAGCTCTGATACGATCTTCTAACAACTTGTAGCCGATAGATCTATTCTGATTAGTGGGCCTAACAAGAATCTGAGGATTTGGCAGCTGAGAAGTGGCAGGAGCATTCACCTATGGAGTAGCAAAATGAGAAGGATAAACCAAACCAGGATTAGCCATCTGACCAACATTCTGACCCATCGAATCACCATACAAATAATTCGGAGGAGGTACCCCAGCAGCTGAGGAAGATGCCCCAGGATAGAACATCCCAAGATGAACATTCTGAGCAGCAGTTTGAGCAGCCTGAGATGGAACCGGAACATGAATAGGAGGACCCCTGTACACATCTCTTCATCATCAGGAGTTTCAATGTCAACCAATCTGGGCAGTTTGATGAGTTTGAGCCTGAATATTCTCAGGATCATCATTCACCACTGGAGGCGGGACTGGAGTAGGCATGACCCATGGATAGGCGGTAGCATTCCGATTAGGCATGGGTGCATTAAAAGGCTGATATGGCATGAAGGCACTGCCATTATTTGCAATCTGAGGAGTGTAATTCGGAGGCATGCCCCAAGGGAAACCAGCGGGCATCTGATTCAAACTAGGCTGAACAGTAGGCTGATTCACAGGCTCAACTGGTACTTCAACTCTAGCAGGAGAAGGAACAACAACAGGAGGAGTAGCTGTAACAACAGGAGGAAAAGTCACAACAGGTGTGACAACAGTTGCATCAGTAGTGGTTGCAACAATAGTGGCAGCAGCAGCAGTATCCCTCTGAGCACGAAGGAGCTCCATAATGACATCCATGTTCGTCTGGAACTGATCCATCCGTCCTTGGAATTGTGCCAGAGTTTCCTTGTAAGCAGCGTTCTCAGCTTCAAAGTCAGCCATGATTTTGGATTTGTTTGAGCGAGTAAAATACCGATGTCGAGTCGTCGTCTTGCTACAAACCGGAAATGATCAGAGTGAGCAAAGGTTCCCGGATGAAGGACATGCATATGCGAGCATGAGTGAATGCAATTAATGCAAAAATAAAGTTTTAAAATGCTTATGCAAAAATTAATTTGACATGATGAGATGATATGCAACATCAGAATCAACAAGCCAGCATAGTCTGAATAGTCAAATCTAAACATCTACAAAGGTAGTGTTGCGTTGGCGCGAGATCTGAAGCAATGAGAGAACAAAGGTCGGAAGAGTCTTGGTTTCCTGTAGAAAAACCCAATATTCGTCTCACAGGTAGTTCCTAGAAAGTGGGATTCTCCGTTTTGGATTCTCGATTTGAGAAGCAATAGTACATTCATCCCTCGGGGTACAATACTATCGCCAAACAAAGAGGTCGTCCACTGATTCCCCCAAAAAGGTCCTCCTATGGCAAGTTCCCAGCTTTGGGTCCTCGGATCAAGAAGCGTAATGGGTTTTCCATTTCTGGTCTGCCATTATCACTCCTTGGGAGGAGTGCCGCAACTGAGTCCTCGGGAATGGTCACCAGAGTTGACAGCTTTCTAGGTTAACACCCCGAAATGCACAAGACGCGCAAATCAGAACATCTCCCAAGAAAACCTCATCTGGGTGTGGATTTCATGTAAACCATACGTACCAAGACGCTACTTAGGCCACACTACTTTCCACTCTAATCCTATATGTACTCTCAAGCCTGTGTAATGGGCTTATCTCTCAAGTAGCAACCCAACCGACAACAGCAAAGAAAATAGCAGATATACAGCATATGCATATTTTAAGCAGTAAAGAAATGCAATAAATAAACATAAAGCAGATAAAGCATAAAGATAAAACTAGTAAATCGCAGAAGATAAACACCCAAACAAGCAAGAAAGCAAACAAAACTAGGCGAGACCCTTCAAGGGATGGACCAACCAGAGATTCTGGGTTTGATCCCCAGCAGAGTCGCCAGCTGAAGATGGCTGGTTTCTACCTGAGTGAATCACACACTCAAAGATAACAACAGAGTCTCCACCAAACTTTATTTAGTCCTAAAGGACAGGGAAAATATCGATAAAACCCAAGGGGAAGAGAAACGGGAACGAGGGGTCGGTTATGCGAAAGGAAGGTATTAGCACCTAACGCATCCGTCGTACTCGACGGGAATCATTTCGCTTGCTTCTAGGCTTGGATGGGTTATCTATCTAAAGGCTTCTAGCTAAAATAAAAGGAGAGGGAGAGAGAGAGAGAGAGAGAGAGAGAGAGAGAGAAAGGGGAAAAAGAAAGAAAGGAAAGAAATTGCTCGCGGAGGAACGAAGTCCTCGTGCCTACGTACCCTCATAGTGCAATGAGGAAGTCAGAGCATCGTAGTTCATGGAACCAGGGGACAGAAAAGAAGGAAGAAAAGGAGAAGGAAAGAAAGGTGGAAGACGGAAGAAAGGTGGAAGTGTGCTCACCGACATTGCATCTCGTGCCTACGTATCATTCAGAAGAATGCAAAATCAGAGCTTCCGTAGTTCGGGGAACTGAACGGAAAAACAAAACAAGAAAGAAACAAGGAGATGAAAGAGGTGGTGTCAAAACCAAGAGCAAGAGTGAAAGAAAAACTCTATTGGGAAAGACCCAGCAGTAAGAGCGTTTGCACAAAATAATAGGAAAAGAATGGTGTCAAAACCGAGAATGAAAGAAACTCCACTGGGGATAACAAAGGGAATTGGTGTCGAAACCAAGAAAGTAAGAGCAAAGGGAATGGAAAGGACTCCGATGGGGATCCAAATAAAGGGATGGTGTCAAAACCAAGAGAAAAGGGAGAATCGGTATATTAACTGGCTGGCAGTGGTTAACCGAAGAAAGAGAGTAGACCCTGGCGGGGAAAAGAAACTGGTGTCAACAGACGGACTGTGATAAACCAAGAGAGAGAGTGCTGAACCAAGAGAAGGTGTTTGACTCTGAGGGGCATCGGTATATTAACTGATAAACAGTGGTTAACCGAGGACACAAGGATTGCAACTCTGCGGGGGTAGAGAAGCATTGGTTTTAGCAGAGAAAACTGTGATTAACCAGAAAAACGGGTGTAGGACCAAATAAAGATCGTGGCCCAAAGGACGGGTGTAGGGCCGAGCAAAGGTCGTGACCCAAATGACGGGTGTAGGACCGAGCAAAGGTCGTGACCCAAAGAACGGGTGTGGGACCGAGCACAGGTCGTGACCCAAAAGGGGTTCGGTAAACTGACTGAAAAAACAGTACTCAACCGAAGAAAGGGTATTTGAACCAAAGAAAGGTTACTAACCCAAGGGTGCAAGTATTCGAACCAAGAGGAGGTTGCCAACTGCGGGGGATTCGGTGTTTACAGCTGGACTGTGATCAACTGAAGAGAAAAGCGAGTGATTAACCAAGAAAAGGTGATTAACTCGAAAAAGGGTTCAGTATTTTAACAGACAGACTGTCGTTAACTGAAGAAAAGGGTGAGTGATTAACCAAGATAAGGTGATTAACTCGAGAAGAACTCAGTATTAACATACGGACTGTGATTAAATGAAGAGACGGGTGATTAACCAAAAGAAGGTGATTAACCCAAGAGGTGCTCAGTGATTAATAGACGGACTGTGATTAACTGAGTAAGAGAGCAAAATTGGTGTTTTAACTGACAAGCAGTGGTTAAACCAACAAAGAGGATTGCGAACTCCTGGGGAAGAATGGTCGTGACAGGAAAACTGTGTTAGACCAAAGAAAGGGAATTGAGACTCTTCAGGGGAATCAAAAGCAATGATTGATTACAAGAAGACGGCGTGATGGAACAAAGGGAGATTGCTAGTGCAAGAATAATGATCTCAATAAAGAAGGATGGTGATTGATCAAAAGGAAGATATTGAAAGAGATAGGAGTGGTCAAGGTTGAAAAGGATCGCAAAGAGAGAAGAGTGATCAAGGATCAACTCGACAGGGGAATGAGAAACACTATAGCTGGAGGATAGAGGTGACTATTCTCGAGGAGAGGACAAGACGCCCTTACCAAAGAAATAGCCACAATGAGGGCAGAAAGACTCTATCCCCATTCCTTCTCTAGCACCCAAAATATAGTGTGGAAAGTGAAACGGACAGTGCAACCGCTCCAATGTTGTACAGTGCTTCTGCGTAGAGAAACGGATAGCATAACGACGTTAATTTGTATAGTGCTCCGATGCAAGGCACAGCGCGGAACTCCAACTCCTCGGGGGGAAAGAGAGAGAAAGCTCTAAAGGAAGCCTAAAGAGAGGAAAGGGGAAGATCAACTAATCGAAACGTGTTTCGATCAATTATTCAAGGGATAAACATGATAACAACTTTCCAAAGAGGATGAAAAGTCATTAAAGCAAAAAGGAGTGAATTATTGATTATACAAGATTAAGTTTATCCATGAAGAATAAACTTAATGGAAATTGAAATGGAAGGTGCAGAACAGTGCCAAATGATCACCAAAATGCCACACCAACTCATGTATCATGTGAACAAAAACGGTGCAAGAATTGCTATGTTCATACAATGCTAAGAACATGAAACAAATAAATAATCGAAAATGTGCATCGAAAGTTCATGAATATATTTCAACCAGAAGTGAAATGACATTAAAAACATCCATAAAATCAAACATGACAATCAATGGAAGTTAAAATGAAGAAAGCATGGCAAACACACTTGAAAATGCAAGAAAATGACCTTCTGGTTCAGTGTTAATCGATTAACACAATTGCACTGCAAAGTGTTAATAGATTAACACTTGAAAAAGTGTAAAAAAACACTGGTTAATCGATTAACACAATTGCACTGCAATGTGTTAATCGATTAACACTGTACAGGGAGCAGAAAATCAGTTTTGAAAAGTGCTTTTGGCCAACTTTTTGATTGTGCAATCACTCCAATGCTAGGGCAAACAATTATGCACGAAAAATCAAGCTTAGAAACAGCAAATGATCAACAAAAGAATCAATTAACAATCAAGATCAAGGATCAAGCAAAAGTGTAATCAATTCACATGCAAGAATATCGAAATTACATCGCAAACGATACGAAAACGATCGAAATGATAAAATGAATGAAATTCACCAACCTACAAGGCTGAGATGTGCCTTGGTAAATGTTGCAATGTGATCTTGGTGCAGAAAATCAAAGAAAACCAGAGGATCCTTGAATTGTAGACGAAACGCATCGAAACCGATCAAAAACGCGAAAATGCGCCGAAATCGAACTTGCACCAAAATAAATGGTGTGAAACCCTTGGATTGAAGTAGAAGGAGATGTAATTCCAGAAATCTAACCAAAGAATGACAAATGATGAAGGTTAAGCTCAAGAATTAATCACTTTCAAGGTGAAAAGTGATTATTCTTCAAGAATAAGAGCTTTTGGTGAGGTTTGATGGAGAAGAATTGAGATGAAGATGAAGAATGAGTAGAGAAATCAGAGAAAGAGTGAGAGACTTGAGAGTGAAATGTGAGAAGCTTGGTGAAAAATGGTAGAGAATGGTTGAGAATGGTTGAGCCCTTGAAAAGTGAGTGGAGATTTGTTTATATAGGCTTTAGGTTTGGAATATGAGATGGTTTGGAATTTGGTTTGGAATTAGCTTTGGGTTTGGAGCTAGGTTAGGATTTAGTTGGACTTGACTCACCGAGTCAAGGCGGTTAACTCGGTTAGTTAGAACCAACTCGGTAACCATCCCAAGGTGAATTCCAACATCCAAAGATCCACATTACTTGGGGAACAAGGAACATGGTGCACTTGATTTGAAGTGAAGTATCATAGCAAATGCACTTGGAATGAATTGAGTAGCTTGGAAATGTTTAGAGGTGTCTAGAATATTCCATATGCTGCTAGAATCCAAGACCAAAATGTGTGCAAAGGTGTTGTCATAAAAAAGCAGCAAATTGTGCCTATTTTGCCTGTGTTAATCGATTAACACAATTGCACTGCAAATGGTTAATCGATTAACCAGGCCAAAATATGCCCAATTTGCCCTAAAAAAGATGTTGTGGTCCCGGTTTCGATCTTCCACCTCTTGTATTGATGAATAGGTATGGAAACCTTCATTTTATGCTTGTTTTGGTGATGAAATAATCTTGAGAGGATGCTGTCATACCCCAAATTTTGACCACTAAGATTTCCCATCATTGTATAAATCATCATCACCATGTGGATGAACCATCATGCCTCATCAAATGCCTCAAGGGTTGTTGAGCATTCACTACAATCAAAATTAGGGTTTTAAGCCCTCTCAGAGCCTTAGACAAAGGATCAATCAAGGAATGACATGATCTTCAACTTGTCTAACCTCTCAAACATCCATAATGGATCAAGAGGACTCCCACTTCAAGGATTAAGCACAAGGTTGCTCCCTTCTAGGTGGATCAAGCCTCAAGATCGACAGTGTCACCAAATTAGGGTTTTGGTCGATCAGGGCCTCCAAAGGGAAATTTTCCTCTGGGCATGAGCCAATGATCCAAAACACAACCTAATATACTCCATGGAACCTCATGGACCCAATCATCAAGTCAATTTGGCCTCAGGGGATGCATTCATCAAAAATCAGGAATTAGGGTTTCTTGACCTAATTCACCCCTAAGTTGACTTTTAGGGCAAATCAAGAGCCAAGACCTCAAGAGAGGGTTTGAGGGTCTCTAATGAACTATGTTGATCCATTTGTAACAATGGATTAATCCAAGAAGCCTGAGCAACAAGTCTCAATTTCATCTGCACCACAATTAGGGTTTTAAGGGAAAAGTCAACTATAACTTTGACTTTTGACCAGGACATGCTCCCAAGCCCTAGGACATGCCCCAATATACCCTATGACACCCATGGAACATGTCCATCAAGTTTGATTTAGGTCAAGGATATGATTTCCTGAAGAATTGCACAGTTTGGAATTCATCTGATAAAAAGTCAACTGTGCACAAAAGTCAACTTTGACTTTTTGAGATTTTTCACCAAAATGGATTCTTAACCCTAAAATGATGTTAATGTATGATTTGAATCATCATTCATCAATAAAAATCACGAAAAGTGGGATAACTTGTAAAATGGGTAACCATAAAAACTTAGAAAATTTTCTAAGTTAAAAATAAAGTGACAAGGGTACCAACTTTGAAGGATCATAACTCCTAAACCACAAAGCCATTTTTTCTCATCCAAAGATGGATTTGTAGCCCTCATTACCCTCTACAAAAACTTCAACTAGACCTAAGTCCAATTCATTAAGGATTTTGAGTTATGGAGTGATCAAAATGGCTGAAAAATGAAAATGTCACTTTTTCCAACACTTAGTGAAATTTTCACTAAGTCAGAATCTGCCTTCACTTTTTGCCAAATGTAGAGGGATTTTTCACATGGATTCAAAAGAGATCAAAACCAAACATGTTCAAACAGTTGTTGTATCATGTAAGGGCTTTCCAAAATGGCCAAGAACATTGCCAAATTCCATTTGAGTCATGAGATATGACATTGGAAAGTTGCCTTGCTGAAATCCGTCAAAGGCAAGGCAGAATTTGCAACTTTGCTCGATTTGCCAAAATCAGCCAAATTCAAATGCTCCTATCCACTTGGACACATCTGAGGATTGAATCTAAAGGGGACAATCACTGAGCCAAGCCTCCAAAGTCCATGGAACAAGAAATAGCATGTTGAACCTAGGATGGCCAAAATAGGGACAAGACTCCAAATTTGGATTGAAGCATTCAATGGAAGCATCAAGGTGGCATGGACTGAGCCATTCTCATCTGAAATCAGTCAAGACTTATCCAAGACCAAGGGAACCACAACTCTGTGCCCTAACCTCTAGTCAATGGCTAGAGGAGACTTAGATTTCCATTGGACAACATTGGCCAAACCTACTTACCAGTTTCCATTCACTATTCCTTGCAAAACAAACTTGCTCTACTATAAATAGAGCTCAATTTTGATCAGTTTGAGTACACCAAAGCCATCTAATAGATGCTTTCCTCAAAATCTCTTTCTCTTGGCAAAAATGCCTTTCTTAGCAAGGTAGCTATCGGGTTTTAAGTTTGAGAGCTTTTCCAATCAAACCAATCACTCACACACCTCAGATACATCATATAGAAGTGATCCAAACACTCACATAACATCTGGAACACTGATTTCACAAAATCACCAGCCAATTGCTCAAGTTCATGACAGTTTTGCAGTTGAGGTGCCATCTTCAACTCCAAACCATTTCAATCCATTCCAAGCACTCAGACACATCACTTGGTACCTAGGGAAGCTATCCACATCATTGGAACCTAGCTGTAACACCTCCAACACAAATCACGATCACCAGCTGCAAGTGGTAAGCATGAGCTCTTCTAACTCTATGATCCATGCAATTTTTGTTGCACAACAATTTGGCCATATGTTCATAATAATGCATGGAATGTTTTCCCTCAATTAATTGCATTGTTTGAATCGTGTATCAAAAATCCTAGCCTTCATGCAGAAATTAGGGTTCTTGAGGATTTTTCATGATTTCTTGTTATATGTTTAATTTAAATGAAATTAATGGACATAGGCATGATCGTGATGTTGAGACGAGCATAATGATATGTGGATTGCATGTTATAATCAAGTATTCAGTGAGATTGGAGAGAAAATGCAAATCAGCCAAACCCAGAACACGCGCGTGTTCTTGGTGTGTTCTTGGCGCCATTTTTGAATAATTCAAATATTTGAATTTTGTGATTTTATTTAATTGATTCAAAAATTAATTTCTCTCTGAGTTTTAATGATTTTGAGTTGATTCTTTTTTTAATAATTCACAAAAATGTTAAAATATTTTATTTTCCCAAAAAATCCCAAAAATATTATTTATTTCATATAATTGATATTTTTGCAAAGAATTAATATTTTAATTGTTTTTGACATTTTAAATATTTTTTCCACATTGATTTTGCAACTTTTAATGCTTTCTAATTATTTTGTAGGTCAATACTTAATTTTTGAAGCATTAATCCAAAATCACAATTTGTTTTTCACATGTTAAACAATTTTGATCATTTTTAATTGAATTTTTATTCAATTAAATACATTTTTGAAAACGAATTAGGGTTTTTGGATTAATTCAACCCTCATAAATCATTTTCAAATCACTTTGGGCCTCTTGAGAGAGTGTAAGACCCAACCCACTTGTACAGAAATATTTTGGGCCTCATTCGTTGTATAAGTCCCTCTGTACATTTTCAAATAAACGGCACGATCATCGCCTTTTGAAAAATAAACCTTGGGCCTCTCCTTGAGCTATAAGACCCATTCAAAAACACTTTGGGCCTCTAATAGAGTGTAAGACCCAATCCCCTTTTAACCAAAACATTTTGGGCCTCACTTATTGTATAAGTCCCTCTGTGTTAAAAGAAAACCTCGGCGCGATCGCCATTTCAAACGGAAAAATCATTTGGGCCTACCCTCGTGTTATAAGCCCCACTCTTTTTCTTTAAACCCTTTGGGCCTCTTGAGAGAGTGTAAGACCCATCCCTTTGTACAGAAAACCTTTTTTGGGCCTCAGTCACTTGTATAAGTCCCTCTGTACAAATTCAAACAGTGCGCTCACTGATAAAACCCTGGGCCTCTCCTTGAGCTGTAAGCCCCAAATCTTTCTTTTTCAAAGTACTTTCTCCTTTGATTTTGAATATACTGTTGTTTTCAATCTTTCTTTGTTGAACAACTAACCAAACAGCATGGAAGCTCTCCAATCGAGTAAGTGGTTATTGCTTTCATTTATCGCTTTCATATACATATAACTGTATTGTGGGGCTGTTTCGCTGTAAGTCTTCTTTCATAAACTCATATCAATTGTGTAATAATAGTATAGATATTTAGAGTTTCCCCGGCAACTACGTCTAGAACTAGGTGACGCCGTTTTGTTTATTCGTAGAAATAGACAACTAGATCCCCAATAGGATCACTAGATACAGTCTTCTCTTCGGCTGTCCTCATTAGGAATTGTCAAGAAACTCTACTCCCAGAGATGAATGTATTCTCCGTGAATGGCATCTTTGAGTTTTTTCCAAATTCTCGAACTTTCCTGACTTGATCTATTCCTTGTGAATAGCTTGCCTTGAATTTCTCGGGGTTTGGGGACCCACGGGCTTATTAAAAGCATCGGCCTCCTCTTGGGCATCGTACAAGGACCCACAGGCTTCATAAAAGCAACCCTGCCTCCTCTTGGGCTTAGTACAAGGACCCTACGGCTTCTTAGAAGTATTCACCGCCTCCTCTTAGGCTTTGTATAATGATCTCTTCCTCCGGGAATAATAGCCTCCTCTTGGGCTTCGTACAAGGACCCGTCGGCTTCTTAAAAGTTTCCAGCCTCCTCTTGGGCTTCGTACAAATTGTCCCGACGACCTCCTAGAGGTATAGGAACAGAACTTAGTCATCTGCATAGAACAATCCTTTTAAAGATTCTACTACTGTTTCTCAAAGCATAGTACAAAAGATGAAACTCTAGACTTGGACGGTCTAATCTCCTTGAGTCTCAAAGACATTCTCAAGTGACCCCTTCGTTAAATAGGAAGGAAACCCGTAGACTCGGACAGTCTCAATACCCTTCGGATTTCCCGCTTCCTCAAAGAGAAGGAAATATCCCTGATCCTCGAATCAAATCCCTAAGTACAATGTTGCTCATATAAGAACTGATTTTCTCTTTAAAATCAGTATACTGGACCTATCACTTAACTGAAACAGTTACCATAGCCTCCTCTTGGGCTTTGTTCAATGATTCTTCCCAGCGAAGCAAATGTTTAGCCTCCATCTCGGGCTTCATACGAGATACCAAAATTCTCCCCAGCGGAGTCAAACAACGTTTAGCCTCTCTCTCGGGCTTTGTACGAGACACATAAGAGACTCCCTCGTTGAGTCAATCAAACCTTTAGCCTCCATCTCGGGCTTCGTACGAGATACAAAGGCTCTCTTGTTGAGCCAATCAAACTTTTAGCCTCCATCTCGGGCTTCGTACGAGATACAAAAAACACTCTCTTGTTGAGTATAAAAGATTCCCTCGTTGAGTCAAAACCTTTTAGCCTCTCTCTCGGGCTTTGTACGAGACACATAATAGCCTCCTCTTAGGCTTTGTATAAGAAAACCACTGGTTGATCCAATTAACCTTTTAGCATCAAAGTTGTGCCTCGTTCACAGTACACAAACATCAACCACTCCTTCCCCTTCATCTAATCGTTGTAAGCGGCAAGCCTCTGGATCATCTACATCGATGCCACTATCCCTCTTTTAGCATGAGAAATTCCTAAGGAAAGATAGCATTGCTCTACACTGAGTTAAAGTCTTCTCCTTCAGGTTAAAACCCCCTATAAAGGAAATTATAGCATTGTCGGATTCACAAATCCTGGTTAAAGTAATTCTCCTTTATAAATCAGTTGTGACATACAACCCCCTCTTTAGAGATGACAAATTCTCTCTAAAGTTGGGACCTTCAGCTTCATATCTTGGGCTTTGAACAAGATACAAATAGACCTTTCAGCTTCATATCTTGGGCTTTGAACAAGATACAAACCACCTTTTCGCTTCATGTCTTGGGCTTTGAACAAGACACCAAAACAACCATTTCCTCCCATAGAATAGGAGGAACTACGAACGTTCTGATTTCCCTATTTCGGTAAACGGGAATACGTAGGCATAAGATTGAAAGAAAAATCTTAGCGAGCACACTAAACAAAGACCCAAAATCCCATACTCTCACATAAAAAAACATCAGTCCTAACATCCTAATCCTTGTTCCCCGCCAGAAACCTTCTGCCCAGATAAAAAGAAAGAAAACAGTATTGGCAAAAATACAAATAACCAGTACAAAGGCCCCCCACATTGATAGCATTCGTAACCTAACAGACCGCTGTTTAAACTCAGTATGCAAAGTAGGGTTAATTGGAGACATCTATTTCCCTTCCTTCATCAGCTTTAATAGGATAAAAAATGAATCGACCTGTAGTTTTAAGCTCAACCGCAGAGAGCGACCAGCGCTTAAGAACCGCGTCCAAAATCGCTCGCTACAGATGCGATTAATCGAGCTTGGAAAACCTGAACATCCTGCAATTAAAACACCAGAGGAAAAAATGTGAATGCGTATGCCAGCGATGCGAATGCTTATGCTTATGCAAAAGGCAAAAGGGGAAGGTCAAATTTCGGGTTACGACACGTACAAAAGCTTGTTAGGAGCGGGGTTTTATCTTTCAAGGAAACAAATCCAAATATTCTTACAAACCCACTGCCTCAACATGAGAAAGCTGTAGTCAATTTAATAGAGGGAGAGTCTAAGAACACCTATCAAATTCATGATGTACTCCTGTTAAGGGCCAACTTGGTCAAGATGCATTGTAGACAGAGCGGATATGGCCATGTGCCACCTCATAATTATCACCAGTGTGATATCTGCTCTAAAAACAATCAAGGATGTTCTGTGGTGCAATAAGCTCTACAGGAACAATTAGATCTCGGATGGATCCAAAAGCATCGAGTTCGTGGAGTCAACATGACCTATACGAATTCCAACATCATTCAGAACCACGACATCCGTGTCATGAATGCCAACCTGGTGGCAATGCACTCAAGGCAAAGCTAGTATCATAATCTGCCGCGACACGATTATAATTCTTGTCTGACTTGCTCGGTAAACAAACAAGGATGCTCTTTCATACAAGAGGCCCTCCAGTGTCAGATGGATATTGGGTGGATCCAGGACTACCATGATAGAAATCCCTATCAGATCAACATGATTCAAATCTTTGATATTCGTCTGATGAATACCAGCTTGGTGGAGTTACATGCCAGGCAGGTCCAACTCGGTTTTCTCACTTCACATGATTATCTGAGCTGTAAAGGATGTTGTGAGAGTAACCAAGGGTGCGCTCTTGTTCAGAGAACTTTACAACACTTGTTAAACCACTGGTGGCTTCCAATCTATCTGGATGAAGACACGCAACAAATTAGTGTGCTTAATGGAAACCCTACTCAGCGTCAAAGTCAGGATGTCCGATCTATGGAAACAAACCTAGTAAGGATGCACCGCATTCAAAGCGGGCATGGCCAGGTGCCACCACACAACTATGAATGTTGTAGAGTCTGCTCGGAGAGTAACCAAGGATGCTGCCTTGTGCGGGCAGCCCTTCAAGGTCAGTTGGACCGAAAAGAGATTCACACATGTCTGAGTTTCGAGCCAATCAACTGGACATTGGACTACTTCGCTGATCAAATTAGAGATGTTGTCATAATCTCTGATCATCAACAGAACAAGGATGTTTGTACCATCATCCCACTACTGGACGAATCAAAGGTTCCTAGCCAGGAACTGATTGAAGTTACTTACGACAGTCAGAAAAATCAGAAGGCTCCTCTAGTTATCTATCTACCGGGACCGTTACCATATGAATTAGCTAAGGCGATCCCTTTCAAATATGGTGCAACAATAATTGAGAATGGAAAGGAAATTCCATTATCCTCTGTCGTGAATATTGCAGACATCAGTCGAGTAACACGGAGTGGTCGAATCTTCAACCGAGGAGTTGGAGAACCTAACAAAGAAAAAGAACTTCCGACAGAAGCTTTTGATCCACCAGTCGGTCAGTCCAGTGATCCCGACCTTTCAAAAAACAATGATGAGATGTTGAAGCTCATCCAGAGGAGTGAATACAACATTGTTGATCAGCTGTTACAAACTCCTTCAAAGATCTCAGTACTATCACTTTTACTCAGTTCCGAAGCCCACCGAGAGGCTCTACAGAAAGTCTTAGAGCAGGCCTTTGTGGAACAGGATGTGTCAATACGACAGTTCGATAGTATCATCTCTAACATCACTTCCTGTAACAACTTAAGATTCAGTGATGAGGATTTGCCAGAGGGGGGCAAAAGTCACAACATGGCGCTCAATATCACAATTATCTGCCAGGACGATGCTTTAGCCAGCGTACTGGTAGACACAGGATCGGCCATCAACATTATGCCGAAGTCCACTTTAATGCGACTATCATTCAAAGGACCCCCGATGAGGGGCAGTGAGGTCATCGTCAAAGCCTTGACGGATCTCGGAAAGCAGTTATCGGCGAAGTTGACCTTCCCATAACTATCGTTCCTCACACTTTCCTAATCACTTTCTGGGTCATGGACATCCGGGAAGCGTACAGCTATTTATTAGGAAAACCTTGGATACACCAGGCTGGGTCAGCCATTTCAACGCTGCACCAGAAACTGAAGTTCGTCAAGAACGATCAACTCGTCACAGTCTGTGGAGAACAAGCCTTGATCGTGAGTAATCTATCATTATCTACTTGTGTAGAACCTGAGGAGGTTATTGGGACTCAGTTCCAAGCACTTTCGGTGAGCAGTGAGAATCAGTCAGAAAAATGAACATCGATTCCCTCATACAAAGATGCTCTCAAAGTAATCAAGAGTAACAACGCAAAAGGGTGGGGACATCTTGTCATTCCTACTGATAATAAAACAAAGAAGGGTCTTGGTTTTTCTGCAACCTGCACCCAAACAGCTGCTAACGACAAAAGTATTCATCCTATCCAGGACTTCTTCCATAGTGGAGGTTTCCTTCACCCAGTGCCTCAAGAAGTACACACTATCAACGAGGAAGATTCCTTTAATACAGAGGAAGAATGGGAGTCCTATCTTAACGAGGACGGTTATATCTCTCAGGAAGAGGTGCCAACGCCATTTTGCTATCCCGCACAGAGTCCGAGATTTATACCAAGGTCAGATGCCAAGATGATATACGGAGATTGTGATCCCGAAGGATGCCGTGCTCCGCCAAACTCATTAGAGGAAGACACTCTGATGAAAGACAACTTTGACCATGACTTTTATGGCCCAATGGATGGCCTGCCTATCTGGCAGTCGTACCCGGGAGACTCAGGACAAAAGAGTCAGCCCAACGATGCATATCAGCTGAGCATCATCGAAAATAATACTTGCGTCCCCACCATGATATGGGATCAACACTCAGGGCATTCGGAAAGTATCCAGTACGACGATGAATTTGCAACATTCGTCGGACTAGAGTTCATCAATGATGCTTTTCCTGAGGTCAACGTCATCGAGAAAGATGACTTCTCCAGTTCCAAAGAAGTGTGCGACACCTTGGGACAACCGAGTGGAAAATACGACTTCATGGACAAATACACCGCTCCTGAAAGCTCTCGCATCAGGCTTGAAGACATTCAGTCAACTGGGTGGGGAGATCCACCAGAGAGCACAAATACTATGCAAAATACAATTGAGGAATCCTCCTATGACAACTTTTCCTGGGAGACAGATTCCAACGATCCTGCTCTGCCAGAAATCAGCGTTATTTCTGAAGACAAGCCAAGGAAGTTACCAAACTTTGTGATTCACTGAGGAGTTCGCCGCCAATGGGTTACTGTCGATGTTCCGAAGATTGTTCATAAGTCAAAGTAATTGCCGTCTTTAACCTTTCACCTCCAGGTGATACGGATGTTTTGATAGGGCTCGCTTTCTAATTATCCCTCTTCGCTTCACCCAAAGCGACAGAGTTTTGTTTTATAGGGCTGTAGTTTCAAGAATCGACTTGTTCATAAATAAAATAACGTTGTTCTGTAATCTCCGCATTAATTGTTGTTTTCTCTTTTCGCTTTTCTCAGAAAATGGTAATCCTAAAAAAACAATTCAAAATAAACAAGCAGTTTTTCAAAAAAAAATACACTGCACACACTTGCATTTTATCTATCTCTTCTAAACACAAATCATACCCTCATGCAGATTGCTTGTTTTAAACCCCGTTGAAACATACGATCCAATGCCTTCTCCCAACTTTGAGTTCCCGGTATTTGGGGCTGAAGAAGAAGTTGACGACGAAATTCCAAAAGAGATCTCCCGACTACTCAAATAGGAGGAAAGGTCCATTGAACCTCACAAAGAGTCGTTGGAAACGGTCAACTTGGGTTCAGAAGAAAAGAGAAAAGAAATCAGGATTGGGGCACTGCTCAGTCCAACTGCCAAAGAGAGTTTGACAAAGCTTCTCAGAGAATTCCCAGATGTATTTGCTTGGTCCTATCAGGACATGCCAGGGTTGGATACCAGCATCGTGGAACATCATTTACCATTGAAATCGGAATGTCCGCCAGTAAAACAGAGGTTGAGATAGACTCACCCAGACATAGCCATCAAAATCAAGGAGGAGGTACAGAAATAGATTGACGCGGGTTTCCTCGCTACATTGGAATATCCTCAATGGTTAGCCAACATCGTACCCGTTCCAAAAAAGGACGGAAAAGTCAGAATGTGTGTCTATTACAGAGATCTAAACAAAGCTAGTCCCAAGGACGACTTTCCTTTACCACACATTGACATGCTGGTAGACAGTACAGCAAAGTTCAAAGTTTTCTCCTTCATGGATGGATTCTCGGGCTATAATCAAATTAAAATGGCGCCGAAAGACATGGAGAAAACTTCGTTCATGTTAGATGATGGCTATGGATCTAGAAGGGGGGTGTTGAATAGATCCCTTGAGTTTTACACGCAAATGGATTACAAAAAATTGTTTTAAAAAAATGTTTGACGGAAGCAACCACTGGATAGATCGTCTACAACGAACCTTCTACTAAAAGGATCGGATATGCACGAATATATCGGGAATGAGTATGGAAGAGAAAAACTCAGTTTGATTACTATACTTAAAAACACAGTCAACAGAATTTCACTTGCTTGACGTTTATTCCAATCCAATGAGGTAAAGTGATAAGCAATTTAAGGCAATGTGTTCAAAATTTGCTCTGAAACAAATTATCAAACACCTAGTGTGCGTAAACACACATAGTGCAAAATTTCTACGGAGGGTAATGTACAGCTGCTCCAAGATACAATTCAAGTAATTGTATCAATTTAACAAAACAGTTTATCAGCTTACAATTACTCTATGACAGAAATTTCAACAACTTGCAACTTCACAAATTCGAACAAACTGAAATGTAAAGGAGTTAAGGAGAGAGAGAACAAACACGATATGATTAGGCAGTTCCCCAATCGTCCTCGCTTTGGGTACGTCTGCCCCCAACTCCACAAATGGAATTGAGATATATATATATATACAGTTGTTGCAAATTGTTTGTTACAAGAGAAAACTATGAACATCCAAACCCTCGAACGTCTTCGATCGTTGATGCAGAATTTTCTCTTCCCTTGATTCAAGATGAATCAAGCCCTTCAAATATGGTTGATCCAATTATCGTCCCACACTACTAAACCATAAGAATCCATCATTCTTCAGTTACCTTCACTCGATCAATTGCGATCTACCAAAAATTTGAACCCAAACATTTCTTCTACGATCCTCTAATTATAGCCACTAAACCGAACAATTGCGCCAATTTCCGGTTACCTTCGCCCATCCGAATCCCTGTAGAACGAATAGGTTTGTACAAAAACCCCCAAAATCAATCCGATTCTTGGAGGACAAAACCAACTGGTTTTATTCAAGAAACACCTGCCAAGCTCTTAACCCAGAAGATGAAGATCACACTTCCTAAATTCTGAACGTTATCACTTCGAACAATGGGCGACACAAACAAAGATGATTATGTCTGATTGTTTGTTTACTCAATAAAGAAGATGAAGATGAAGAGAGAAATGACATATATCTTTCACGTTTCTTGTTAGTAGAATAAAAGGATGACCAAAACTATTTATAGGAAAATAAAATGACCCACAAAAATAATAACAAAAATAACAGAAAAAAAATTGAGTGAAAAACACAGAATTTTGAAGTCAAGCGTCGACCTAATGACCTCATGCGTCGATGCATAGAAGCAAGTTTTTGTGTTAATTAAGTTGTGTGCTTTCCCGCAGGATTTGCTAGGTCAGCGCATGAATTTTGAGGTTAGCGCATGAACTGGAAGGGTCAGCGCATGAACTGCATTTTTTTTGGAAATTCAATTTTCTGAGCATTTTCACCAGACCAAGATCAGAAACACATACTAGACACCACTAAAATGATAATGGACATTTATTTATGGGAGAGACAAGGTCCTATACATCTAGACACATGAACGATAATGGTTAGACATAATATGCCCGACACGTGAAGTGATACCGTTCAAATTACAATCTAATTTCTTACATGTTTGTTGACATCATTAAAACAAGGTAGATAGAAGAATATCCCTCAGAGTTCATTACCCCATGGGGTACCTTTTGTTACAAGGTAATGTCGTTCGGTTTGAAGAACGCCGGGGCAACCTATCAAAGGGCCATGACTACTTTGTTTCATGACATGATACACAAAGAAATCGAGGTATATGTCAATGATATGATTGCCAAATCAAAAACAGAAGAGGAGCATGTGACCCACCTGTCAAAACTATTTGAGCGGTTGAGAAATTACAAACTCCGCTTGAATCCCAATAAATGCACCTTCGATGTCCGTTCAGGGAAACTTTTAGGGTTCATCGTCAGCCAGAAAGGAATTGAGGTCGATCCTGACAAGGTCAAGGCCATTCAAGAAATGCCTTCCCCGAAAACTGAAAAACAAGTCAGGGGATTCCTGGGATGTTTGAACTACATCTCCAGATTCATATTCCTCATGACCGCGACGTGCGCGCCGATTTTCAAATTACTCAAAAAGAATCAGGACTGCATTTAGACAGAGGACTGCCAAACCGCCTTTGATAGTATCAAGGAATACTGTTGAACCCACCGATTCTATCACCTCCAGTGAAAGGAAAACCACTGATCATTTACCTCACAGTCCTGGAAGACTCCATGGACTGTGTACTTGGCCAACAAGACGAAACAAAAAGGAAAGAGTCTGCCATCTACTATTTGAGCAAGAAATTCACCGACTGCAAAACTCGGTACACTATGCTTGAGAAAACTTGTTGTGCTTTGGCTTGGACAGCCAAACGTCTTCGTCAGTACATGATTCATCACACTACTTGGTTAATCTCCGAAATGGATCCAATCAAGTATGTCTTTGAAAAACCTGCTCTCACGGGAAGGATTGCCCGTTGGCAGATGTTGTTATCAGAATATGACATCGAGTACCATGCCTAGAAAGCCGTTAAAGAACGTGTTTTAGCTGATCATTTGGTTCATCAACCGATTAACAATTAAGAATCATCCGGGTTTGACTTCCCAGACGAAGATGTCATGTATCTAAAAATGAAAGATTGCGATGAACCACTACCCAGTGAAGGGCCAGAACCAGGTTCTCAATGGGGACTAATCTTTGAAGGAGCTGTCAATCATTACGGAAATGGAATTGGGGCAATCATCATAACACCTCAAGGTACCCACATTCCTTTCACCGCCAGACTTACATTCAAGTGTACAAACAACGAGGCCGAATACAAAGCTTATATTATGGGTCTCGAGGAAGCAATTGATTTGAGGATCAAGAACTTGGATGTATATGGCGACTCATCCCTGGTTATCAATCAGATCAAAGGAGATTGGAACACATACCAATCCGGATTGATTCCTTACAAAGATTACGCGAGAAGGTTGTTACCATTCTTCAACAGAATCGAGTTTCATCACATCCCTCTTGATGAGAATCACATGGCTGATGCATTAGCCACCCTCTCTTCCATGATTAGTGTAGGTCAATGGAACGACCTACCTAAGATCGACATAATGCGCCTTGAAAGGCCCGCTTATATCTTCATGATTGAAGCAGTCATAGACGACAAACCTTAGTATCACGATATCAAATGCTTCATTCAGAAACAAGAGTACCCACCTGGGGCATCCAGGAAGACAGAAAAACCCTCAGAAGACTGGCTGGAAACTTCTTCCTGGGCGGTGATACACTTTATAAGAGAAACTTTGACATGGTCTTGCTCCGATGCGTAGACAGGCCAGAAGTAGACATGCTGATAAAAGAAATTCATGAAGGATCCTTTGGCACTCATGCCAACAGACACACAATGGCGAGAAAAATTCTGAGAGCAGGATACTACTGGTTGACAATGGAATCCGACTGCTACAAGTACATGAGGAAGTGTCATAAGTGTCAGATATACTTAGACAAAATCCATGTGCCGCCAACATATCTCAAAGTTCTCTATTCCCCGTGGCCCTTTTCCATATACAGAATCGACATGATCGGCATGATCGAACCTAAGGCTTCGAATGGACATTGGTTCTTCCTAGTAGCCATTGATTACTTCACCAAGTGGGTCGAAGCAGCGTCCTACGCTAATGTTACCCGACAAGTGGTGGTCCGATTTATCAAAAACAATATCATCTACCGTTATGGTGTTCCAAGCCAGATCATTATTGACAATGGATCTAACTTGAACAATAAGATGATGAAAGAGTTGTGCGCAGAGTTCAAGATCGAACACCATAACTCATCTCCCTACCGACCCAAGATGAACGGGGCGGTAGAAGCGGCTAACAAGAACATCAAGAAAATTGTTCAAAAGATGGTTGTAACCTACAAAGGCTGGCACAAGATGCTACCCTTTTCTCTTCACGGGTATCACACATATGTCCGTACATCAACAGGGGCAACCCCTTTCTCTCTAGTATATGGCATGGAAGTAGTGTTCCCTATAGAAGTAGAGATCCCATCAATCCGGGTATTGATGGAAGCTAAGCTTACAGAAGCTAAATGGTGTCAAAGTCGACACGATGAACTAAATCTGATCGAAGAAAAGCGAATTACGGCACTATGCCATGGTCAGTTGTATCAGCAAAGGATGAAGAAGGCATTTGACAAAAAGGTTCGACCTCGCATCTTCAGAAAAGGAGACCTTGTGCTCAAAAAGATACAATCATTTCTCACTGATTCTCGGGGCAAATGGACTCCGAATTATGACGGCCCCTATGTGGTCAAGAAAGCTTTTTCAGGCGGCGCCTAGAGACTCGCAACCATGGATGGAGAAGAATTTCCCTACCCCACAAATGTTGATGTAGTCAAGAAATACTTCGCCTAAATAAAATAAAAAAGAGAAAAAACGTCTCGGTGGATTGAAAACCCGAAAGGGCGGTCCAGGCAAAAATTAGAGACATAATCAAAAATCATCTCGATGGATTAGAAATGTCAGAGTATAATCCAGGTAAAAGCTAGGGATAATGGCAAGTAACTATGTTCAACAGGGGCAAATCCTCAGCAGCAGTTACACCATCCGAGAAAAACTCCAGTCAAGGTCATCTTCGACAGAAGCTCAGGATGTCCTGAATTCAAAGTTGGTAGAAGGATAGTGGTCGTTATGTTTCAATGTAGCCCTTTTCCTTTAAATTACCATTTTCTAACTTTGTAAATACTCTATGGAATCACGCGTTTGGCTGATTTCTATCCTGTCAATAAAATTTGAGCCCTAGTGCTTTTGTTTGTAATTCCTATTTGTTTTAGCTTTACAGAACGACATTTTAACATGATCAGCGATTCTTGAAATAAAACAAAAAATGATTTTACTTGTTAAAACTTTTCTGCTTTTTAAATAAATATGGCAATTTCTTTCGACTGTTGAACATCAAAAGAACATCGATCGCTTCTCTAGAAGTAAGCGAACTTCAAAGTGCAAAATCAAAGTACTCCTTCTAAACCAGTGCGCCTGAATGAAGGATCAGTTATGTCAGAGAACATGTTTCATCTGACACCCCCCGGAAGAGTTCTTACCTCCTAAGCCCGACCAACGGTTGTTCCCCGCACGGACTATCTCTCTTAAGCAAGGCAGAATTGCTATCGTGAACCAGTGATACTTTTCATCCCCCACTGTGGCCGAGTATCCAGTCGTGTTCATCTACTGGTCTATATGTCACGTCAGTTTTGTCAGCATAAACATACATATATCATGCATGGTTGATTTACATTTGCATTCATATTGCATCACTATCACTTTAGTCGGTCTTACCCCCTAGTGATAAAAGTCCCCTCAATCGAGTTGTCAGTTCTTTCCTCGTCAGGAAATGTTGCATCTGCACTAAACCATATCCATTTTTTTGTATAAACCTTTTTCTAACCAAATACCATTATCCATAATCCATATTAAACCCATTTTTCCATAACCTTTCCTTAGATAACTTTTCTTAATCCAATCCATATTCAATGAATAAACCACTTTTGAATCCAAATTCTATCCAAATATTCATTTTAAACCACTTCCATATCCATTGTAATTTCATTATCCAATATAAATACTCATTTTCAATTCATTTCATGAATATCCATTTCTATTTTATATTTTATCCATTTTAATCCAGAAAAAATCCAATTAAATCCATTCCATATTTACTATCATTTTTCAACCACAAGTTCATGTTCAATTTATAATCTCAAATCTCATACAAAAGGCCTTAGTTTCAAAAAGGCCATTCATTCAAAAAATTTACATGAGTCCATATCATTCTTCAAGCCCATTTACCATTGCAAAAAATAATAAAGTCCATTACAAGCAAAATTCTATCACTCTGCGGACCGTACCAGCCCCTACTGTCTGCAAACAACCACATACCACTCAAAAACAAAATAAATTCTTCACTCTATGCCACAATGATGCTGCTACGCAAAACCAAATAACTGCACCAGCTGCGACAAACTTACTCCTCCACAAGCCTCAACCAAAAATTACACCAAATTGGAGCTAACAAAGAACCTGCAACACAAAGTAAGTCTGTTACAAACTTTCACCTGCTATGAAAAAGATGTCTCAAAAGCAACAAGACAAAGTGTATTGTATTTGAAAACTTAACAAACAAGTTTGGATGGTTTTAAAAAGAGAAGAATTGGTAAAGAAGAGGGAGGAAGGTCTACAACGGTTACCCTGAACTCCAACATTTTTTTCTCTCTCATTTTTAGACCGGGCTTCATTTTCCATCACCATATTCAACTCCACCTCTTCACTTCCTTCACCCTCTATCCTCACAACAAATTCGCAAACCACTCACCACTTCACTTTCCTTCGACCTTCTGCAACACAAACCCTCCGCCCTTACCTCCGTACACAAAAACCACTGCTGCCTCCACCCTTAATTCTTCCGCCGTGAAACCTACCATTACCGCCACTAAAAACCCCATCCCCATTCTTCACGAAACTCACAGCTCCACCTTCAACCTTCTTTCGACCCAGAACCCAAACATAACCTCACTCCAAAACCGCAACCATTCAAACCCAGACCAAAGCCGTGAAATTCAGAAGATGAAGAGATGAAACGAGATGAATGGAGATTGAGTAGAATCAAGTACGAAATCCCTAAATCGAACCTGGAAAGAATCGTAAAACTTGAACCGAAGCTTGCGAGAGATCGAGACTGTACGCAAAGGAAAAAGGTTGAACTTGCTAACTTCGTTGCCGTCGACTTTGTTGTCGTCGATTTGTTCTTGGAAGCGATGATGATGAACCATCCTGAGCGTTTTTCTTCGCTTCTTGAGAAAATAACTTAAGGTTTTTTTTTTAAAATGGGAAAGCTGATTATGTTGTAGCGGTGCCTTTTCATAGTGATGGTTTTGCTGTTTTTTTTATTTATTTTTTACAAAACCGAGCCTATTTTTTTATGAGAGGTGATGGGCTTCACAAAGCCCATATGATCCTCCATTTCTTTTTACCCCCCACGTATGAATCCTCACGCCCCCCATTCTCTTATTGATCCTCCTAATGTGTTTGTAAAACAAAATGTTCACTTTATTTCTAACAAGTTTAACAATTAATTAATTCTAGTTTTTTTTTTATATCTTCATGTCACTTTTATTTCAATTTAATTTTCTATTTATTTTCTTTTTGGTATATTTATTTTTATTTCAATACATTATTTTTATTCATTATTTTGGGTCCGTGAAATCTAAACATCGATGATTTGTCGATTCCTCGACTTAATCTCAATAAAGGTGAGACCTTTACTTTTTTTCTTATATCTTTTCGATTTAATTTCATTTTCATTATTTTTGCACTATTTTTACTCATTATGGGTCAATGAAAACCATGTATCGATTGATTTGTCGATTTTTCTACTAAATCTCGATAAAGGTGAGACCTTTATCATTTTTCATGTCATTTTCAATTTTATTTTATGTCTATCATTTTTGGTTCATTTACATTTATTTTAGGTCGATGAAAACCAAATATCGATCGATTTATCGATTTCTCAATTAAATCTCGATAAAGGTGAGACCTTTATACTTTGTATCCATTTTTTCGATTTAATTTCTTATTTGTCACTTTATTTTTCTTTTATGTTCATTTTGGTCAATGAAAGTCAAAATCGTGGATTATCGATTCGTCGATTAAATTCCGATTAAGACGAGACCAATTTTATTTTTAGTTCGATTTTATACCTTATGTCTTTTATTTGGCCAATGATATAACAAAAATCATGATTACTTGATTTCCTTAAATCGATTCAAAATCTTGATCAATATGAGGCCATTTTCTTTTCGATTTCATTTCGGTTTCTATTTCATTTCTCATTTTCATTCTCTTCTAAAGTCAAAGAACCTTGGTCTAGTACCAAGTGCTCATTTTCAAAACTTCTCTTTGAATTGAATTAAAGAGAGAGGATTGGGTGAAGACCTTTTCCTCTTCGAGTATTAGGATGCTCACTTTAGAGTGTGTGGTCTCGATACTCGTCTTTCAATACGAAGACGTGACTATATTCGCCACACATCTTTCACAATAAATCTTTTGAGATAAAGAATTGGGTACTACCCGAAGGGGTTCCTATCCGAGGACTTATTTCACCCCTTAAAACCAACCTTCACAAATCAAATGAGACATCTTGCCTTGGTGGCGAAAATCAACCTTTTCAAAAAGGACATGTTGCGTCCGTTCTACCGCAAACAGGTAACGCATAAGACTCCACAAGCGAGCCGCAATACACCTAACTGCTAGAACCCGCACGTTAACATCGTCCATAAAAAACACCAACAAATCGTAGGTCGAACTACGATCGCTCTGATTCTTCATTCTCGTCCGAATGTAAGATACGTAGGCACAAGATCGCAACGATCTTGGCGAGCCCCCTTCCATTTTCTTCACCCGTAGTCCTCCAAACTACGTGGACTCTGACTTTCCCATTGCACGAGGGAATACGTAGGCATAGGACCGCGAAGTCCTATCGAGTCTCCTTTTCTTTTCCCCACCTTTTCCTTTATCTTTTTCTTTCACATTCTTCGGTTTCCACCTTCCTCTCTCCCTCTTAGAACACACTTAGAAATCAATTTCCTTAGCAAACATCCTTACACATAGACAAGCAAATGGTTCCCATCGAGTACGATGGATGTGAGGGGTGCTAACACCTTCCCCTCGCATAACCGACTTCCGAACCCGTAATTTGGTTGCGAGACCATCTTATCCTTTTCTTCTTTGGGTTTTCTCGATGTTTTCCCTTCCCCTCATGGGATAAATAAAGTTCGATGGCGACTCTTCTGTTTTCTTCCTTTTCGCCTCCGGTCGACTATTTTTCGAGTAGCGACAGGGTTCCCCAGCAAGTCTGACATCAAAAGTTTTTCCCATCAAATGGCATTTCCCCAGTAAAATTCGGCGAGAAGTTTGAGGAAAACCGCTACGCATAGCGTCCCTTGTCAAGAAGTTTATTGACAAAAGAAACTGAGACCAGTTCCTTGGTAGGAAACCAGAATCGAAGGGAAGTTTAGTTCAAAAACTAAGACCAGTTCCTTGGTAGGAAACCAGGATCGAGGGGAAGTTTATATCAGAAACTGAGACCAGTTCCTTGGTAGGAAACCAGGATCGAGGGGAAGTTTATATCAGAAACTAAGACCAGTTCCTTGGTAGGAAACCAGGATCGAGGGGAAGTTTAGTTCAGAAACTGAGACCAGTTCCTTGGCACAAAGACCAGGATCGAGGGGAAGTTTAGTTCAGAAACTGAGACCAGTTCCTTGGTACAAAGACCAGGATCGAGGGGAAGTTTAGTTCAGAAACTGAGACCAGTTCCTTGGTAAGAAACCAGGATCGAGGGGAAGTTTATATCTGAAACTGAGACCAGTTCCTTGGTAGAAGACCAGGATCGAGGGGAAGTTTAGTTCAGAAACTGAGACCAGTTCCTTGGTACAAAGACCAGGATCGAGGGGAAGTTTTCCTTTTCTAAGCATTATTGCTTAGCAAAAGAAGAAGGATGTGCAAACTGCCATTCATAACCACCATCAAAATTTCGGGTATTCCGATATTTAATCCTCTTGCACCCCGAATGCCCGAATACCTTCGCCATTCACGCCTTCGGGTCCAAGAAGATTAAATAGGGGCATTTGTCATACCCCAAATTTTGGCCACTAAGATTTCCCATCATTGTGCAAATCATCATCACAATATGGATGGACCATCATGCCTCATTAGTCTCCCCAAAGATGGGTGAGCCTTCACTACAATCAGAATTAGGGTTTCAAGCCCTCTCTGAGCTTTAGACAAAGGATCAATCAAGGAATGAGAGTTGGATTGTAAATGGTCAGAGGTTGAAGATTTATCTTGGTGGTGATTTCGAGCGGAATCCCTCCGTAGTGCCTTTTTGCGATCCTTGAGGTTGCATTGGACCATCGAGCTCAAACGACGTTAAACAAAGCACTTGTTAGGAGACACCCCAACATTGTAAGTATTTATCGTGCTTTTATGTTAAATTCTATTTGCAAGTATATTTGAAAGTGTAGTGTTTGTGTAGAGTTGGCAGCACTCATCAAAATAAAAAATTTCTGTTTCTGGTGTAGTTCACCCGGCGAAGCTTGTTTTCCTGGCCTTCGCTTCTGCGTGGCTGGGCAAAATAGGATGAGTTGGAAAGTGAAAATTAAGGGACAATGCGTTTTCAAAAAAATAAAATTAGGGGATAAGGAAAATTTGATAAGGTTGGTCCCCACTATAAAAAGGGTTTGTGGCCCACTTGAGTTTTTTTTCCTCATTTGGTCTTTTGCTCTCTCACCGCAAACAAACCCTAAGTCTCCCTCTTGCACTCTTTGTCCCTTCCAAATTTCTGTCAACTCTCCATCACTCTCAAGGTTAGTTTTTAATGTTTGTTTATGTTAAATTTCTTCTTTTTAAGTATTGTTAGAAGCATGCAATTAGGGTTTACTGTTGGAAATGTAGATTTAGAATTAAAAAAAAGTACTCTCTTTGCATGTTACTGTGATACTTTCTTGCCTTGTGTTAAGTATGGGATCTTTGAATAAAACGAGGATAAAAATGCAGAACTGTGTTATTTTTGCAAGAACCTGTGTTCGCAAACTTTCGCCCGGCGAGCTTGCAGCGAAGCTTTGCTTCTGCTTCGCCTGGCAAAGCAGCGGCGACACAACTTTCTCAGTTTTGTTTTGGTTCTACTTGTTCTAACTTATTTTCTTTTTCTTGTGTTTGTTGTTCTAACGTGTTTCCTGCTGTTGTGTTGGTCTATTTTTATTTTGTCTGTCTTGCAGATGGCTCCAAAAACGAGACCCACCGCCGCTAAGAAACAGAAGGGAGCTGCAAGCTGTTGCACCCCAAAATTTGCCCTCCTTATTTTTGCTAACTGGCTTATGTTTCATTTCATTATCATGTATGCATATCATTAGCATGGGGTCAAGGTGCCTGAGGTAGTCCAGGAAGGTCATATCTGGTCCATCACATCACCAAGGGTTCACAGGTGGCAAGGGATCTCAAGTGGATTACTCCCTCCTAACCAGTGCATGAATTAGGGTTTTGAGATTCTTGGGTTTATTGCTCCAATGGGCAAGCTCTTTGGGTTTTTATCATCAACAAATGGCATATCTTATCTTTGTTGGAGAGGATACACATCATATTCAGAGGAATTTGGATTTGGAGACTGTGTTATTTCCTCCTAGACTGAGGGTACCAAAACTAGGGTTTGCAATAAAGTCAGTTTATTTCTGATTTTTTGGGCAAGACTTGATTCCATGGTATTCCTTGGGTCCCTGAGTATCTAGGAGTGGAAGATTGTCCATCGGTTTGGTTCAGGAGAAGTTCAATTGGCCAATGGATTGAAAATCAGTTAACTTGGTCAAAAAGTCAACTATGGTCAACACAAAGTCAAACCTCAAGATTTTTGGTCAACATCAAGATTATGGGGTGAAATTCATCATTTGATCTAGGGTTGATCATGATTCATCAGGGAAACCTCAGAATCATCAAGAATCCGGAGTTACTAAATTAGGGTTTTTGTAGGAAAAGTCAACTATACTTTGACCAGGCCTAACTTCCACATACTTCATCAAAAATTCCTCAACCAAAGCCCATATTGAAGGAAATTTAATTCCCTACAACTTTGTATCTCACAAGCTAAGTCCATAAATGCTTCATTTGGGAGATATGAGCCAAGACATTATAGGTCATTTTGAAAGTCAACAAAAGTCAACCTTCTTCAAAAGCTCATAACTTGAACATGGAAGAACAAATTGACATGGGACCAAAAAGGTTGGTTATAGGACATCTTGAGGTTTCTAAAAAGCATTAATTTTCATTGAGGAGCTAAAAATTGAAGGAGTTATGCTTAGTCAAAGTTGGGCAATTTTGAGGAGGTGCACAAAGCAAACTATGCCTAAAATCCAAATTTTGACAAATGGGTCATAAGTTTCTTAAACCAAACATAAACATAAGGCCATGCACGACCCAAAGAGCGTATATTTGGTTTTTCCCCATTTTATTTATTTTTATTGGATTTATTTAGTTAAAATTCAATAATAAATGAAATAATTCAAAAAATAATTAACCATGGATTATTCAGGCCCAAGTCACCATCAGAAGAGAAAACCCTAGTCTTTATAAGCCAACTCATGCTAGGGTTGAGGGGCATGCACATGAAATTAGAGGAGTTCTCAAGAAAACCCTAAAAAAGGATTTCTCACCACAACTCACGATCCACAAGGTTTTGGCCAAAAGTTCTTCCACAAATATTTTCCTGGAGATTTTTAGAGTGAAAATCAACCTCCATTCGCAGCCAAAAGCAAAGTTTGAAGGTATGCCATCTCCGGTTTGAAGGATTTTGAAGGATCCTAAAACTCCAATTTTTTACGTGAATATTGTTGTGTTTTCATCACTGATCATTCTGATATAATTATTTTTAATTATGGATGCATGTATGGCTTGCTATGATGATTTAAAGTTTGATGCCCTAACATAATTCCATGCGTTTTTTATTATACACTAATAATTTGTGATTTTTAAGGCCATATTTGGATTCCTTGCGAAATTCTGGGTCGGATAGTGTACCCATACGCATTTTCTGGGCAGGTTGGGTGGTTGCAGGTGGCGGCCGGCACTGGAGCTCCGGCGACGGCGAGGTGGTCCGGCGAGGGAAAGGTTGGAGGTAGGAGACGCAATCCTCACCGTCCATTGTTGGATCGCACGGCTCACATGTTGCCACATGTCACTGGTTTTATGTTTTTATTTTAATAATTGTGTGTATGTTATCCTGTGCGTTCTACCATGCATCCTATCATCATAGCCATTGTTTTCCTTTTATTTTTTATCATGCGGAGGAGGCGGTGACATCACATTAATGAACCATGTGAGGGGCACATGGGGGGAGCATGGTGGACCGCAGGCGTTTTGGTGTGTGCGTGAGTAGGCGGAGTATGGTGAGCCCTCCAATCCTGGGCGTGCGTTTCCATCAAGCTGGATCGTGTGGATAGAATTGTTCATGGATATTGATTTTTTTCTTTTCTTTTTAATTAATGGACTGGGTCGCTATACGCACCCCCATTATTCAGCCCAATTCAATTTCCTCTTCATTTTCCTACTAAATGCACCCCTAGCCTTCATATTTCATTTTATTTTCATTTTAATTATTACACTTCTTTTTTTATTATTAAAAAATACTTAAATGCATTTAAAAAATCCTAAAAAATTCATGCATCATATTTATTCACTTATAAAATTTTCACAAATTTTATTTTTTATTTTTATTTTATTTTTTGTCATTTAAATTAATTGTTTAATTCAACTTCTCTTTAATTACACATCTCATGCATACTTGAACTTCTTGTTTTTATTTCTCTTCATTTATAAAAAAAATTTCACTCGTTCTTTTTGCATTCATTCATTAACATCCTAAATTGCATAAAAATATTTTTCTTTCATTTTTAAATATTTTTCATGTTGCATTTAGGTCCTTCTCTTTGGCACATTGAATCCTATCCCTCACTTGAGTTTTGTATGACCGTTTGAATGGCTAACACTTTGAATTTTTGCAGGGATTTTTTATATGTTGTTTGCCCCTAGTAGAGGATCCCTAATGATTAATTTGGGAATTTTAGGAATCACTTTTCTAATTATCGGAGTTATTTTCACTTGAGATTTTCTTGCAGGCGCATCTTTGACCTTCTATGGTTATCTGTTTGAAAAGGCACTTGTGCCAATTGCTTTGGGGCTGTTCTTTGTTTACTTGATTCATGTTTGGATTATTATTATTATTGTTTGCCGTTGTTTGATTTTCATTCACCTCATTGCTTTTATTTATATCTGTTTCTCACTAACCTTTTATGCAGGATCAAGGTAAGTTCCTTAAGAGTATGGATAAGTATCCATGGTTACCCTTACCTTTTTCTCTCCTATCTTTATTTCTTTAGGGTTTAGGTCGTCTTCAAACCTCACTAACCATAGGTCACCCATGCGTGATGACTTTAGGATTCATAGTTTCCCCTTAGAGTTACCCTTGTGTCTTCTCTCTTCTCACCTCAAATTTCTTTAAAACACTTAATAAGAATAAGGTGTATTGCGCACGAGCCTTAAGCGTGGGGAATGAGAAATGAGGGGCTTCCTCTCATCTTTCTATAGTGCTTAGCGAGCGTCCTGTCTTGGGACGATGCGTTAAGTATTCGCCCCTGTGCCCTAGACTTTGGTGCAATGCAGCTCAGGAACTAACTTAAGCCACTTCTGTCCTAAAAGACACAAACCAACTTCAAACCTTTTTGTCCTTTGGGACCTTCAACTTAAAGGCTATTTTCAAAAAGGGCACGTTACCTTCCGTCTGAGTCGCAAACAGGCATCGACCCTAACTGCCGGACGCGAACTTAACGTCGCTCATAAAAAACACAAAAAGAACTTGGTCCGAACTACGTTGACTCTGAATTCCCCACTGCACAAAGGGGGTACGTAGGCCTAGGATGTCGACGTCCTACCGAGTCTGTCTTTGTTTCCCCCGTCTTAGTACAGCCTTAGACGATAGTATGACTTACCCTTAGATTAGACAACAAGCGTGGATCCCATCGAGTACGATGGACGCGTGGGGTGCTAGCACCTTCCCCTCGCGTAACCGACTCCCGAACCCAGGCTATGGTTGCGATGACCATTCCTTTCCCTCTTCCTAAGGTTTATGCGGTGTTCCCTTTCCCTCTCTTGGGATAAATTTACATGGCTGGCGACTCTGTTTTTCCGCGCCACTCTCGCGTTTGTACCTGGATGAAAATCCTGGGAGCGACAGCTGACGACTCTGCTGGGGATCTGGTTGACCTATGCTGGTCCATCCCTAAGCGAGTCAGTCCTAACGCTTGCTTGTCTTTGTTCTTTTTGGGTGTTTGGCTTTGTTTTGCTTTATGTGTTGTATTTTATTCTTATTTTTACCGCATTTTCTGCATTTCATTTTCTATTACTGTCATACTGCTGTGTTGTGCTGGCTATCTTTGTTTTGCAGGTTGGGTGGGTTTGAGAGCTAAGCCTAATACCAAGGCTTGAGAATACCCTAGGACTAGAGTGGAAAGTAGTGGGACCTACGTGCCCGCTTGGTACGTTTGTGTGTTCACGAAATTCACAACCAGACGAGGCTATCTTGGGACGCATTCTAACGTGTGTGTCTTGCGCATGTTGGGGTGTTGATCTAGAGAGCTGTCGACTCTGGTGACCGATCATTGAGGACCTTAGTGGAAACATCCCTCTTTAGTGGTGACAGTGGCAGACCACATCCTGTGGCAAACCCATTCGCACCCGAGGGCCCGCTTTGGAACTCGCATAGGACGGCCCCTACGTTTTGAAGAGAATCAGTGGAGGCACTCCTCGAGTGACTTTAGTACTGTACCCCGAGGAATGAATGCCCCTCGAACGTAAGGATACTTTAGCAAAAGACGCTTACGAATAATACCATCACAGTCCCTTCGATATAAAGATCATAGTCCCTCGATGACCCTTCAAGTTGCCTACAAAAAATGATTTTGTCCCTCGATGACCCTACGGAAAAGTGATGGTAGTCCCTACGAATTGCTAAGGTATCCTTACAAAAGTCATTTCTCCACCGTACTATTGTTTCTCGACCTCAGTGCCAAAGCTGAGGACCTTCCGCCTTGGAGAATCAGTTGATGCCTCCTCGATTGATGATGATGCCAAACCAGAAATGGTGAACGTATCATCATCTCTCGACCTGAGAGCCCGGGATACTGAACATCCTAGTACCTACACGTGAGAGGGGATGGGCGTTTGCAGGTTTGCAGGTAACCGAGACCTTCAACCTACCCCTATTCTGGATTTCTCGTCAATGTCTGATTATGTGGGTTCCTCAGTGGTTCAGAGCTCTAGTTATCTGGTTTCTCGTTCAGCTAACAGCACAGCACATCCAGCAGTGTGCCTTGACCCCATGTTTGCATGAGCATATCATTTTTTTTGCATTCTAACATGTTTGACATTCTGTAGGGCTTGCATCTTACTCTTGATTCCGGTTTTTTGAGGTTACTTCAGCATGGATGTTCGGAGAAAGAAGACTGTTGCCTATTCGTTCCCAGAGCCGACTTTGACACTAATTCATAAATTGATTAATATGGCTGGTTCCGGAGTTCGTACAGAGTTCAGTGGAAGGTATGGAAGACTTCTGAAATTTGTCTATAATATCTCCCAGTATGAGAAGGATGCCATTCACACACTTCTTCAGTTTTACGACCCGCCTCTGCGTTACTTCACTTTCCCGAACTACATCTTGGCTCTGACGTTGGAGGAGTTCTCATTTATTTTGGGAATTCCTATTAGTCATGATATAGTTTTCTTTTCTGAAGAACGCCCCGGTATAAAAGATATGGCTGTTGCTCTTCACATTAGTGAGCTTGTTCTTAACAGTAATATTGCAGAAAAACAAGGAGTTAAGGGTTTCCTATTGAAGTTCCTATTTGATCAAGCTTGTATACATGTCAAAGAGAAGAACTGGACTGCTTTCCAAGTTATTCTAGCTGTGTGTATCTATGGGATTGTTCTGTTTCCGAATATTCCTGATCTGGTGGATGTGCACGCCGTCAGGATCTTTATGTCGAAGAATCCTATACCTACCTTGCTAGGTGATGTGTACCATTCAGTTCATTATAAGAGTGAGAATAGGCGTGGGAAAACTGTGAGTTGCTGTGCGCCGCTCTTAGCTACTTGGTTTTTGAGTCGTCTCCCTGAATCTGGCGCTTTCGTTGATACGAAAGGTTCTCTGAAGTGGTCTAAGAGGGTTATGGGCTTGACTGCCGATAACATCGTTTGGATTAATCGTGACTTGCTAGGAATGGAGATTATTTGCAAATGCGGAGAATTTCCTAATGTTCCCTTGATAGGGAGAAGAGGTGGAATTAACTATAATCCCTCCCTAGCTATCAGACAGTTTGGCTATCCTTTGAAGAATCCACCCGAAGAGCGAGATGTCCGAGAATCCTTATTCTTCAATGGTATTGAGGATCAAGGGTTGATAAGGAAAGTTGTGAATGCTTGGAAACAGGTGACTAAGAAGGGCAAGATTCCATTCGGGAAAAGTAACAATCGGGCTTTCCATCCATATAAAGAGTGGGTTAAGAAGAGAGCAGAAGAGGAGCTTCTCCCATTCCTGGTGGAACCACCTCTGTATCCTTTGGTGATCGAGCCTCCTACCACCATTGAGTTGGAGAAGTATAACACATTATGGGCTGAAAAAGAAAGGTTGCGGGAAGAGAATAGTGAGCTAAAGAGAGAGATTTATCAGTGGAAGCATGAGCGGGGTGAAGTTGTTCATACCGCCAAGTTAAAGACAGAGCTCCTTGCTAAAGCAGAAAAAGAGCTTGCTGACATGGTTGCATCCAGGGAAAGAATGAAACAAGCTTTGGATGGTATCAGTAGTGTTCTCAGGTTCAAGGAGGAGGAATTGGGCAAGGCTTTGTTAAAGATTCACAGGTTCAATGATCACCAAGAAACTGCCATGGCTGAGAATAAAAGAAAGGAAGATGCTTACCTAGCTAAGATTGATCAGTTGAAGTCTACGCTCAAGAAGAAAGACGCCGAGATTCTATCAGGTATATTCAAGAGACAAGCTGTCCAAGATCAACTCAACAAAGCTATAGCCTCCATAGAGGAATTGAAAGTCCAAGCTGAAGTGAAGAAACCAAGACATGAGGGTCCTAGCATAGATGGTGCTACTAAAGAAGACGCTTGGGAGCTACATTGCCGATACTTGGATGGGATCATACACAGGAGAGACCTTCTCATTCAAGGGCTAATTCAGAGGCCGAAGCATCCTGATACCAGAAAGCTGTTCAAGGAGATTCAAGACTGGTGCAGAAAGCATAATGGATGGGGGGATTGACACTTGTGAACTTTGATGATATGCCATAGTTTTCTGTTTTCTTTCATTATATGTGGATCACCACCAGGCTTGTTGGTTGGGACCTATATTCAGACCCGTTATCTCGGATTTGTGATTGTTGGCATTTGGCTTTTCTCTGGTTTTCTTAATATATGAGCAGAAGTTCCATTATATCTTGTTATTAAATCGGAATCAAGGGGTGGATCGCCCTATGAATTTTCAAACACGTCCATTTGCATTTGCATATTCATAATCATTTTGCATAATCATTTTGCATGACAGGTGTTTATCTCCGGTATTCTTATCTTGTTCTCATCTCAGGATTGCAGATCAGCACATTCACCGGTATTCTACCAGACCAAATCAGAAGAGAATCATGGAACGAATCCAAGCTGAGTTGAGGGAAATGCGAAGCCAGATGGGGCAATTTGGGGAAGACATGCTCCAGGAGCAGAGGATGCTAAGGGAAGAGATCAATCAGATGAAGACTCAGATGGGTTTGATCATGGAAATGCTGAATAGGGTGTTGAAGAAGGAAGACAGTCCTGTGCCCGCTTCCACAACAGGGGTTCTCATTTCTCCCACCTCCTTGGGGTCTCCTTTAGACCATGAACTGCCTCGTGGATCCTCCCCACCGTCAGAGCTTTTCATCGACAACCGTTTTTTTGAGGGTCTTAATCCAGAAAAGTTTGAAAAGAAGCTTGACCAGATTCCGGTGCCATACGCTCAGCTGCTTCAGCACCTGCTCAAGTTTCAGCTGATTGAATTGATTGCTGCGGGACCTCCACACACCAAGTTTTGTATGGGTTCCAATGTCCATGATAGGTGTGAATTCCATTCAGGGGCGCCTGGTCATAATGTTGAAAATTGTAAGATGCTCAAGTATAAAGTCCAAGAGCTCATTGACTCAGGGGCAATCAAGTTTACATCAGTTGGCACTGGTAAACAAAGTGATGTTACTCCCAGTGTTGCAAAGGGACTGATGACTCCCTCTTTTGCCAAAGGATCCACCTCGCGTCAGGGATCTCTTCCACAACCCTTGTTTGTGCCTCAGCCGAGTGCAGAAAGGAAAGTGCAGGGCCAGACTGGGCGCCCAAATCAGCACCGACAGCAGAATTATCAGCAACAAGGGCAGTCGAGACCAAGAAGGCCCAAAAGGATAATTGATCTTGTTCCTATCCCTTATAGTCAGCTGTTTACGCGCCTGCTTAAGAAGTCTCTGATTCAAACAAGGGGTACCGCACCAGTATCGTACCCTATTCCTCCCGATTATGACATGACTGCCAGGTGCGAGTTCCACTCGGGAACGTTCGGGCACACGATTGATGAGTGTAATGTATTCAGGCATAAGGTGCAAGACCTGGTGGACTCAGAGATCATTGTATTCACTGAAGATGATATGTACATCAATGGAAGCCTCCTTTCTCAAATGAACACTCAGTCTGCAAGTACGTCCAGGCAGAATTAAGCTTCCTCAGCAATGGCAATCTTCAGCTTCTTTACTGCATTTTCATTTGTAATTTTATTTCTTGTTAAAAGCATCATATGTATGCAAGACTTGTTTGTTTTTTTTTATGATGATATTAATGCAATGAGTATCTTTTCCTTGAAGTAATCCATTCGTATTCACTCTTAAATGTTTATATGCACTGCAATATCAAATTTTCTTGTTAAGAACTCTTGAGGGAGGATGACGAAATAAGAACGCAGATTCCTAATGGTACGCTTTTGGATAGAACCCTGTTGAGGATGTACAGGCATTGTTACAAAACCATAAACACTGGAGAGATAAGGAGATAAACCCTCGTTAACCCCTTTGAGCCTTGGAGTAGGAGTTTCCTTCGTACGAAAAAACCCTCATACTTAACCCAGGGGCAGGGTAGGCGTCAGTTAGTTTGACCGAGCACTCAAATTCCAAAGAGAGTGTGCAAGAGATATGAAACCCCGATGGTTATCCGTCAACAACTAAGGAGTGAGGCAGTCACAACCCTTTCAAGCAAGTAAGACAACCAGTGTCACACGCTTTGTTCAAAAGGGGAATAAAAAGAGAAAGCCCGCTGAGTCGAAATTGAAAACAAGCGACTTAGGCAAAAGTCAGGGCATCCCGCTGGACCTCAAAATAAAAAAAACTCAAAAGAGTCAGTCCAGGCAAAAATTTGGGATCAAAAAAGCAAAAAGAAAAAAGCGAAAGGCGAAAAGAAAATCCCCGATAAGAACAAATTCGTGTGATTACAGACACAAAAGATAAAAGGGATGACTGTCACTCCAAAACCTCCTTAGGGGTCAAACCATTAGCTGCATAGGTTCCTTGAAGATCATAAATCTTTCGAGAAATGAGCGTTTGGGTCAGATTAACTGAACATAGGACTGGAGAACATCACGAAGAGTGGGTGGGCACCGATAAATTTTGAGCCATAAATCCTTTTTTCTGAAACCGTGAACCAAACCATGTTACAACCCTTAAAAGTCCTAATTGAAACAGGGTTCATTCCGAAGGCGTACTTCAACGGGATAGCGTTCCTGACTCCTATGAATTGTGCTAATAAGATTGTTGTTGGTATTGCATGTGCGTATTGTTTTTTTTTTCCCTTCAAAAAAAATAAATGTTATACCTAGTGACTCGTTCACAGGGTTTTGCGACGCATTTTCAATAAAAACTTCAAGGTTAACATAAGTGTTGCATTAGAATTCTCATAGATAACTTGTTCTGTTTGCATACATGTGCCTAAGCATCAATGTAGCTTACACAGTGAAAGTCAGTCAAGAAGCTTGATCCTGCCAAGTTGGGTTACTTGAAAATTCCGAAGGACAATCATATCAAGGGGCATGCTGCCAAGAGACTCAGTGTAGAGTGGGCTCTCCCAGTAAGTCGTGTTAAGATGTAGCCAATCTGGGGCAGTAACGTCGAGAAGTCCCTCTGAAATTCAGTTATTCTGGGGCATTCATTCTAAGATCAGGGGCAAAGTCACTTCAAAGCTCATATTGGGACAGGCCACCTCTAGAGTGAGAGAAATTCTCCATTCCTGAAAATGATTAATTGAAAGCGCCTCTTCAAGATACAAAATATTGAGGCAGAGTATTTCAGGTCATTGCACACCCTTTCGAGGTAATGTACTTCATGGATTATGAAGACTGGGGCAGTTATGTCAAGATATGATAAATCTCTCCAAGAGCTTGAAGGCCCTGGGGCAGTGCGAACGCCCGGTCTTCTGTAAAATCCTCTTGAGATGATTTCTTCCATTAGACCTGATGGTCTGGGGCAAGTGGAAAGTTCAAAGGGCCATTTATGAACATAAAGACAGGTCAGGTTGAGTGGCAAAGGGATCATACTTCCCCAGCAGCTTGCTCTCCCCAGCATTGAGGTTGCACTTCCCTCAGCAGAGCAGACCTTCCCTAGCAGGAGACTTAGGAGGTATTTTCTCCGGATTAAGACATATTTCCCCACAGAGTCTGAACGCTTCAGGAAATGTTTTTCTCAGCAGCAACGGGGCAATCTAATCCTCAACATATAAGTAAGCTTGATGTTATCCGCTAGCAGGGTGGATGTCAGCACTTACCGTTCCCCCAAGCAGAGTTTGGTAGTGATCCTTGCAACAGTTTGTCCAACGGGGGTTGACATCCCTAGCAGGTTTTAAATCCAAGTGACATCTGGCACTCTTCTGATTCAGGCCGTGGCCTCCCCTTTCAAAGAGTTACATATAATCCCCAGTAGAGCAGATGTTCTTCTGGAATTTCATCCCCAGCAGAAGTTGTTGATCCAAAGATTCGGTCGGAGTGATCCTTCTCAGCAGAGTTCGTGGATTCAGAGGACAATTTATTTTTGTCATCAGCGGAATTGGTATTTCCTCTCCGGCATTTATTTTGTTGGAGGGACCCCTTTGCATATCATAAGCATTTGCATCGCATCCTCAAAAACATGGCATTTTCATTTGCACTCGAAGCATAAGCCAGGTTTGATACCTTCTTTGCCAGCAGGAGGTAGCATCGCTCAGGAGGTTTTGGAGGGACGCGTTCCTCATACTTATGCTCCCCGGCAGAGTCTTTTATTTAGACTTCACCTTCCCCAACGGAGTCATCTTATCTGTGGATCAGGAGTCCGTTAGAAGTTTGTCTTTGTTTACCTCATTTTGGCCTTTTTCCTTTGTGAGTCTTGTTTCACGTTATCCCCAGTGAAGTCCACTTTATGTTGGTTATCCTTTGTGGGTACGACTGAGGTCGTATCCTTATTTTCTTTGTGGGTAGAGTGACTGAGTTCAGTCTTTCTTTGCGGGTATAATTGAGGTTGTATTCGTTTTGTGGGTACGATTGAGGTCGTATTCTTATTTTCTTTGTGGGTAGAGTGATTGAGGTCAGTCTTTCTTTGTGGGTATAATTGAGGTTGTATTCGTTTTGTGGGTGCGATTGAGGTCGTATTCTTATTTTCTTTGTGGGTAGAGTGATTGAGGTCAGTCTTTCTTTGCAGGTATAATTGAGGTTGTATTCGTTTTGTGGGTGCGATTGAGGTCGTATTCTTATTTTCTTTATGGGTAGAGTGATTGAGGTCAGTCTGTCTTTGCGGGTATAACTGAGGTTGTATTCGTTTTGTGGGTGCGATTGAGGTCGTATTCTTATTTTCTTTGTGGGTAGAGTGATTGAGGTCAGTTTGTCTTTGCGGGTATAACTGAGGTTGTATTCGTTTTGTGGGTGCGATTAAGGTCGTATTCTTATTTTCTTTGTGGGTAGAGTGATTGAGGTCGGTCTTCCTTTGCGGGTATAATTGAGGTTGTATTCATTTTGTGGGTGCGATTGAGATCGTATTCGTATTTTATTTGTGGGAGTGATTGAGGCCAGTCTTCCTTCGCGGGTATAATTGAGGTTGTATTTGTTTTGTGAGTGCGATTGAGGTCGTATTCGTATTTTATTTGTGGGAGTGATTGAGGTCAGTCTTCCTTTGCGGGTATAATTGAGGTTGTATTCGTTTTGTGGGTGCGATTGAGATCGTATTCGTATTTTATTTGTGGGAGTGATTGAGGTCATTCTTCCTTTGCGGGTATAATTGAGGTTGTATTCGTTTTGTGGGTGCGATTGAGATCGTATTCGTATTTTATTTGTGGGAGTGATTGAGGCCAGTCTTCCTTTGCGGGTATAATTGAGGTTGTATTCGTTTTGTGGGTGCGATTGAGGTCGTATTCGTTTTTATTTGTGGGAGTGATTGAGGTCAGTCTTCCTTTGCGGGTGCAATTGAGGTTGTGTCCGTTTTGTGGGTGCGATTGAGGTCGTATTCGTTTTTTATTTGGGGGAGTGATTGAGGTCAGTCTTCCTTCGCGGGTATAATTGAGGTTGTATTCATTTTGTGAGTGCGATTGAGGTCGTATTCGTATTTTATTTGTGGGAGTGATTGAGGCCAGTCTTCCTTTGCGGGTATAATTGAGGTTGTATTCGTTTTGTGGGTGCGATTGAGATCGTATTCGTATTTTATTTGTGGGAGTGATTGAGGTCAGTCTTCCTTTGCGGGTATAATTGAGGTTGTATTCGTTTTGTGGGTGCGATTGAGATCGTATTCGTATTTTATTTGTGGGAGTGATTGAGGCCAGTTTTCCTTTGCGGGTATAATTGAGGTTGTATTCGTTTTGTGGGTGCGATTGAGGTCGTATTCGTTTTTATTTGTGGGAGTGATTGAGGTCAGTCTTCCTTTGCGGGTGCAATTGAGGTTGTGTCCGTTTTGTGGGTGCGATTGAGGTCGTATTCGTTTTTTATTTGGGGGAGTGATTGAGGTCAGTCTTCCTTGGCGGGTATAATTGAGGTTGTATTCGTTTTATGGGTGCGATTGAGGTCGTATTCGTATTTTATTTGTGGGAGTGATTGAGGTCAGTCTTCCTTTGCGGGTGCAATTGAGGTTGTGTTCGTTTTGTGGGTGCGATTGAGGTCGTGTTCGTATTTTATTTGAGAGAGTGATCGAGGTCAGTCTTCCTTTGCGGGCGATTGAGGTCGTATTCGTTTTCTTGTGGACATGATTGAGGTCATATTCCCTTTTTCTAGCACGCTCCGTCTCGTTGTTCTCATCGCTAGCAAATTTCTGGGGTTCTTTCAGTATTCAATCCCCGTGTATCCTGGAATGTCTGAGAGCCGTTGCTATCATACCACTCAGGACCAAGTTGATTAAATAGGGGCAGCTGTTGCACCCCAAAATTTGCCCTCCTTATTTTTGCTAACTGGCTTATGTTTCATTTCATTATCATGTATGCATATCATTAGCATGGGGTCAACGTGCCTGAGGTAGTCCAGGAAGGTCATATCTGGTTCATCACATCACCAAGGGTTCACAGGTGGCAAGGGATCTCAAGTGGATTACTCCCTCCTAACCAGTGCATGAATTAGGGTTTTGAGATTCTTGGGTTTATTGCTCCAATGGGCAAGCTCTTTGGGTTTTTATCATCAACAAATGGCATATCTTATCTTTGTTGGAGAGGATACACATCATATTCAGAGAAATTTGGATTTGGAGACTGTGATATTTCCTCCTGGACTGAGGGTACCAAAACTAGGGTTTGCAATAAAGTCAGTTTATTTCTGATTTTTTGGGCAAGACTTGATTCCATGGTATTCCTTGGGTCCTTGAGTATCTAGGAGTGGAAGATTGTCCATCGGTTTGGTTCAGGAGAAGTTCAATTGGCCAATGGATTGAAAATCAGTTAACTTGGTCAAAAAGTCAACTGTGGTCAACACAAAGTCAAACCTCAAGATTTTTGGTCAACATCAATATTATGGGGTGAAATTCATCATTTGATCAAGGGTTGATCATGATTCATCAGGGAAACCTCAGAATCATCAAGAATCCGGAGTTACTAAATTAGGGTTTTTGTAGCAAAAGTCAACTGTACTTTGACCAGGCCTAACTTCCACATACTTCATCAAAAATTCCTCAACAAAAGCCCATCTTGAAGGAAATTTAATTCCCTACAACTTTGTGTCTCACAAGCTAAGTCCAGAAATGCTTCATTTGGGAGATATGAGCCAAGACATTATAGGTCATTTTGAAAGTCAACAAAAGTCAACCTTCTTCAAAAGCTCATAACTTGAACATGGAAGATCAAATTGACATGGGACCAAAAAGGTTGGTTAGAGGACATCTTGAGGTTTCTAAAAAGAATTAATTTGCATTGAGGAGCTAAAAATTGAAGGAGTTATGCTTAGTCAAAGTTGGGAAATTTTGAGGAGGTGCACAAAGCAAACTATGCCTAAAATCCAAATTTTGACAAATGGGCCATAAGTTTCTTAAACCAAACATAAACATAAGGCCATGCACGACCCAAAGAGCATATATTTGGTTTTTCCCCATTTTATTTTATTTTTATTGGATTTATTTAGTTAAAATTCAATAATAAATGAAATAATTCAAAAAATAATTAACCATGGATTATTCAGGCCCAAGTCACCATCAGAAGAGAAAACCCTAGTCTTTATAAGCCAACTCATGCTAGGGTTGAGGGGAATGCACATGAAATTAGAGGAGTTCTCAAGAAAACCCTAAAAAAGGATTTCTCACCACAACTCACGATCCACAAGGTTTTGGCCAAAAGTTCTTCCACAAATATTTTTCTGGAGATTTTTAGAGTGAAAATCAACCTCCATTCGCAGCCAAAAGCAAATTTTGAAGGTATGCCATCTCCGGTTTGAAGGATTTTGAAGGATCCTAAAACTCCAATTTTTTACGTGAATATTGTTGTGTTTTCATCACTGATCATTCTGATATAATTATTTTTAATTATGGATGCATGTATGGCTTGCTATGATGATTTAAAGTTTGATGCCCTAACATAATTCCATGCATTTTTTATTATACACTAATAATTTGTGATTTTTAAGGCCATATTTGGATTCCTTGCGAAATTCTGGGTCGGATAGTGTACCCATACGCATTTTCTGGGCAGGTTGGGTGGTTGCAGGTGGCGGCCGGCGGTGGAGCTCCGGCGACGGCGAGGTGGTCCGGCGAGGGAAAGGTTGGAGGTAGGAGACGCAATCCTCACCGTCCATTGTTGGATCGCACGGCTCACATGTTGCCACATGTCACTGGTTTTATGTTTTTATTTTAATAATTGTGTGTATGCTATCCTGTGCGTTCTACCATGCATCCTATCATCATAGCCATTGTTTTCCTTTTATTTTTTATCATGCCGAGGAGGCGGTGACAGCACATTAATGAACCATGTGAGGGGCACATGGGGGAAGCATGGTGGACCGCAGGCGTTTTGGTGTGTGCGTGAGTAGGCGGAGTATGGTGAGCCCTCCAATCCTGGTCGTGCGTTTCCATCAAGCTGGATCGTGTGGATAGAATTGTTCCTGGATATTGATTTTTTTCTTTTCTTTTTAATTAATGGACTGGGTCGCTATACGCACCCCCATTATTCAGCCCAATTCAATTTCCTCTTCATTTTCCTACTAAATGCACCCCCAGCCTTCATATTTCATTTTATTTTCATTTTAATTATTACACTTTTTTTTTATTATTAAAAAATACTTAAATGCATTTAAAAAATCCTAAAAAATTCATGCATCATATTTATTCACTTATAAAATTTTCACAAATTTTATTTTTTTTTTTTATTTTATTTTTTGTCATTTAAATTAATTGTTTAATTCAACTTCTCTTTAATTACACATCTCATGCATACTTGAACTTCTTGTTTTTATTTCTCTTCATTTATAAAATGTTTTTCACTCGTTCTTTTTGCATTCATTCATTAACATCCTAAATTGCATAAAAATATTTTTCTTTCATTTTTAAATATTTTTCATGTTGCATTTAGGTCCTTCTCTTTGGCACATTGAATCCTATCCCTCACTTAAGTTTTGTATGACCGTTTGAATGGCTAACACTTTGAATTTTTGCAGCGATTTTTTATATGTTGTTTGCCCCTGGTTGAGGATCCCTAATGATTAATTTGGGAATTTTAGGAATCATTTTTCTAATTATCGGAGTTATTTTCACTTGAGATTTTCTTGCAGGCGCATCTTTAACCTTCTATGGTTATCTGTTTGAAAAGGCACTTGTGCCAATTGCTTTGGGGCTGTTCTTTGTTTACTTGATTCATGTTTGGATTATTATTATCATTGTTTGCCGTTGTTTGATTTTCATTCACCTCATTGCTTTTATTTATATCTGTTTCTCACTAACCTTTTATGCAGGATCAAGGTAAGTTCCTTAAGAGTATGGATAAGTATCCATGGTTACCCTTACCTTTTTCTCTCCTATCTTTATTTCTTTAGGATTTAGGTCGTCTTCAAACCTCACTAACCATAGGTCACCCATGCGTGATGACTTTAGGATTCATAGTTTCCCCTTAGAGTTACCCTTGTGTCTTCTCTCTTCTCACCTCAAATTTCTTTAAAACACTTAATAAGAATAAGGTGTATTGCGCACGAGCCTTAAGCGTGGGGAATGAGAAATGAGGGGCTTCCTCTCATCTTTCTAGAGTGCTTAGCGAGCGTCCTGTCTTGGGACGATGCGTTAAGTATTTGCCCCTGTGCCCTAGACTTTGGTGCAATGCAGCTCAGGAACTAACTTAAGCCACTTCTGTCCTAAAAGACACAAACCAACTTCAAACCTTTTTGTCCTTCGGGACCTTCAACTTAAAGGCTATTTTCAAAAAGGGCACGTTACCTTCCGTCTGAGTCACAAACAGGCATCGACCCTAACTGCCGGACGCGAACTTAACGTCGCTCATAAAAAACACAAAAAGAACTTGGTCCGAACTACGTTGACTCTGAATTCCCCACTGCACAAAGGGGGTACGTAGGCCTAGGACGTCGACGTCCTACCGAGTCTGTCTTTGTTTCCCCCGTCTTAGTACAGCCTTAGACGATAGTATGACTTACCCTTAGATTAGACAACAAGCGTGGATCCCATCGAGTACGATGGACGCGTGGGGTGCTAGCACCTTCCCCTCGCGTAACCGACTCCCGAACCCAGGCTATGGTTGCGATATCCATTCCTTTCCCTCTTCCTAAGGTTTATGCGGTGTTCCCTTTCCCTCTCTTGGGATAAATTTACACGGCTGGCGACTCTGTTTTTCCGCGCCACTCTCGCGTTTGTCTCTGGATGAAAATCCTGGGAGCGACACAAGAGGATCTGCTGTTCCGATTGAGTATGATCAATGTTGTTTTCTGAGTGTTGCACATGCAACAAGGATAGCTATACTGGAGGGAAGGCATATCCTTTCGGAGCGAAAATTCATCCTTAATCACGAAGGTGATTACCGTCGGGTTCAGGCTATTTTCGAAAGTAAAAGATGGGGATCATTGCTGAACCCGGTGGACCGTGTCTCTTACGAGTTGGTAAGAGAGTTTTATGCCAATGCATTACAGCCGGAGGGAGAAAACTTCAGGTTCAAAACCTTTGTGAGAGGAAAAGAGGTTTGCTTTAGCCGCGATGAGATCAACAATTTATGAGGTAAGCCGTGCACTTTGGAAATTCTAGAAAAAGATGACTTCACCCTGTTACTCAAGAAACCTCTTGACCTTGAAAATATATCAAGTTCAATTTTAACTCCGGGAAGGAGTGTTGAGCTGAACGAGAGGGGTGAGCCTATCAGGTACAACATAGAGGATATGACTCCAGAGGCTTAGGCTATTTTGCTCTTACTTTCGTACAACGTTAGGCCAAGGCTGCATATGTCCTCTGTGCCTCTCGAGACCGGTTTGCTCATGTACTGCATTATGGAGAATCTGGAGGTTGACATTGCTCAGGTTATCGCAAATGAAATGAAAATTTTTGTGGAAACACACAAGAAGGCCCGATGTTCATTCTGCTTCCCCAATCATCTTTCCATGTCTAGTTCAGTCTCTTTGCAACCAAAAGTGGGTCCTTGAACCAAATGTTATGAATGAAAAGAGGCGAGGGCTAATTGATGATGATTACATAGATAGATATTGCAAAGGGAAGTTGGTTGCGAGTAAGAAGAAGAAAAGAGGGGTTGTTGGCGAAAGTTCTCATGCTCAAACAAATGAGCCAACTGAGCCCATGGATTTCTCTACTTGGGACCTGTCATACCCCAAATTTTGACCAATAAGATTTCTCATCATTGTACAAATCATCATCATAATATGGATGGACCATCATGCCTCATTAGTCTCCCCAAAGATGGGTGAGCCTTCACTACAATCAGAATTAGGGTTGCAAGCCCTCTCTGAGCTTTAGGCAAAGGAACAATCAAGGAATGATATAATCTTCAACTTGTCTAAACCTCTCAAACATTCCCAATGGATCAAGAGGACTCCCACCTCAAGTATTAAGCACAAGGCTGCAACAGTCCCAGTGGATCAAGCCTCAAGATCGCCAGTGTCACCAAATTAGGGTTTTGGTCGACCAGGGCCTCCAGATGGGAATTTTCCTCTGGGCATGAGCCAATGCTTCAAATAATAACCTAATATACCCCATGGAACCTCATGGACCCAATCATAAAGTCAATTTAGCCTCAGGGGATGCATTCACCAAAAATCAGGAATTAGGGTTTCTTGACCTAATTCACCCCTAAGTTGACTTTTGGGACAAAACATGAGCCAAGACCTCAAAGGAGGATTTGAGGGTCTCTAATACACCACATCGATCCATTTGCAACAATGGATTGGTCTAAGAAGCTTGAGCAATAATTTTGAATTTCATCAGAACCACAATTAGGGTTTTGAGAAAAAAGTCAACAGTGCCTTTGACTTTTGACCAAGACATGCTCCCAAACCTTGGGACATGATTTAATACACTCTATAACACCTATGAAATCAATCCATCAAGTTTGATTTAGGTCAAGGACTTGATTTCATAGAGGATCGCACAGTTTGGAATTCATCTGACAAAAAGCCAACTGTGCACAAAAGTCAACTTTGACTTTTTGAGATTTTTCACAATTATGGTTCCTTAACCCTAAAATGATGTTAATGTGTGATTGGAATCATAATTCATCAAGAAAAATCAAGAAAAGTGGGATAACTTGTAAAAGGGGTAACCATAAAAACTTAGAAATTTTTCTAAGTTATGAAACAAAATGGCTAGGGTACCAACTTTGGAGGATCTTAACTCCTAAACCACAAGGCCATTTTTCCCCATTCAAAGTTGGATTTGTAGCTCTCAAGGCCCTCTACAAAAGCTTCAAACACAATTCATTCCAATTCCTCATGGATTTTAAGTTATGGAATGATCAAAATCACAAAAAGTGAAAATGTCACTTTTTTCCAACACTTAGTGAAATTTTCACTAAGTCAGAATCTGCCTTCACTTTTTTCCAAATGTAGGGGCATTTTTCACTTGGATCCAAAATATCAAAACCAATTATGATCAAACAGTTGTTGTATCATATGAGGGCTTTCCAAAATGGCCAAGAACTCCATCAAAGTCCACTTGAGCCATGAGATATGACAATGGCGACATGCCTTGCTGAAAACTGTCAAAGCAAGGCAGATTTGTGCATTTGACTCGATTTGTCAAATTTGTACAAATGACAAACACACTTATCCATCTGAACACCTCAGGGGGAGACGAAGGAGGGACAAACACTGATCCATAAGCCTCCCAAGTCTTTGGAACCAAAAGTAGCATGCCAAACCTAGAAATCCCTAAAGAGGGGACAAGACTCCAATTTTGGTTTGGAGCATTTAATGGATGCACCAAGGTGGCATGGACTGAGCCATTTCCAACTGAATTCAGTCAAGACATATCCAATACCAAGGGAACCAGCAGCCTGTGCCCTAACCTCTAGTCAATGGCTAGAGGAGACTTGGATTCTCATTGATCAACATTGGCCAAACCTCTGCAGCAGTTGCCAATCACTATTGCTCCCAAAACAAACTTGATCTACTATAAATAAAGCTCATCTGTGATCAGTTTGAGTAGACCAAAGCCATCAAACAGATGCCTTCCTCAAAATCTCCTTCTCACTTCCAAATTTGCCTTCCAAAGCAAGTCACTATCAGGTTTTGAGTTTGAGAGCAATTCCAACCAAACCAATCACACACACACCTCATAAACATCATATAGAAGTGATCCAAACACTTAAAAAACATCTGGAACACTGATTTCTCAGAATCACCAGCCATCTGCTCAAGGTTTTAACCAAGTTGCAGTTGGGATACCATCTTCAGTTCCAGCTTGTTTCAAATAATTCCAAGCACTCAGGCACATCACTTGGCACCTAGGGAAGCTATTCACATCATTGGAACCTAGCTGTAACACCTCTAACACAAAACACGATCACCAGCTGGAGGAGGTAAGCATGAGCTATTCTAACTCTATGATCCATGCATTTTTTGCTGCACAATAATTTGGCCATATGCTCATAATCATGCATGGAGTGTTTTCCCTCAATCAATTGCTTTGTTTAAATCGTGTATGAAATTTCTGAGCCTTCATGCAAATTTTAGGGTTCTTGAGGTTTCTCTTTGATTTCTTATTCCATGCTTAAAATAAATGAAATTAAAGACCATAGACATGATCGTGAGGTGAAAACGAGCAAATTGATATGTAGATTGCATGATATAATCAAATATTCAGTGAGATTGATGAGAAAACGCAAATCTGGGCAAAACAGAGCACGCGGGTAAGGCCAAGATGTTCTTGGCGCCCTTTTTCAAATATTTGAATATTTGAATTTTTGTGATTTTATTTAATTGATTCAAAAATTAATTTCTCTCTGAGTTTTAATGATTTTGAGTTGGTTCTTTTTTTTAATAATTCACAAAAATGTCAAAATATTTTATTTTACCAAAAAATCCCAAAAATATTACTTATTTCATATATTTGATATTTTTGCAAAGAATTAATGTTTTATTTGTTTTTAACATTTTAAATATTTTTTCTCCCTTGATTTTCCAAACTTAATTGATTTCCAATTATTTTATGGGTATAAACATGGTTTGTCAAACATTAATCCAATACCACAATTTGTTTTTCACACATGTTTAACAATTTTGGTCATTTTAATTGAATTTGTATTCAATTAAAATATATTTTAAAAACAAATTAGGGTTTTGATCAATTCAACCCTCATCAAATCTTTTTTTCAAAACTTTTGGGCCTCTTGAGAGAGTGTAAGACCCATCCCTTGTAAATGAAAACTTTTTGGGCCTCAGTCATTGTATAAGCCCCACTATATTTTCAAAAACAACGGCGTGATCATCGCCTTTTTAAAATAATCATCTGGGCCTCTTTTCGAGCTATAAGTCCCATTCCTTTTCAAAAATAAAAACCATGGGCCTCTTGAGAGAGTGTAAGACCCATCCCTTGTAAATGAAAACCTTTTTGGGCCTCAGTGTATTGTATAAGTCCCGATCCCATCAAAAAGTTCGGCGCGATCGTCGCTTTCTTAAAACCTTTGGGCCTCTCCTTGAGCTGTAAGCCCCACCACTTGTACAAAAATAAATCAATGGGCCTCTAAAAGAGTGTAAGACCCAACCCCCTTTTAACCAAAACTTTATGGGCCTCAGACAAGGTATAAGTTCCTCCGCGTTAAAAAAGAAATCTCGGCACGATCGCCAGTTCAAAAATAAATCATCTGGCCCTACCCTCGTGTTATAAGCTCCATTCATTTTCTTTAAACACCTTTAGGCCTCTTGAGAGAGTGTAAGACCCATCCCTTTGTACAGAAAACCTTTTTTGGGCCTCAGTCACTTGTATAAGTCCCTGTACAATTTCAAAACAGCAGTGCAATCACTGATAAAACCTTGGGCCTCTCCTTGAGCTATAAGCCCCAACAAACCTTTCAAAGCACTTTCTCCTTTGATTTTGAATATAATATTGTTATCAAAGCTTTCTTTGTTGAACAACTAACAAAACAGCATGGAAGCTCTACAACCGAGTAAGTGTTTACCCGCTTTCATTTATCGCTTTCATTTGTATATAACTGTATTGTTGGGCTGTTTCACTGTAAGTCTTCTTTCACAACCTCCTATATACTCGTAAAATATCAACTGCGTAATACTAGTATAGCTATTTAGATTTTCCCCGGCAACTACGTCTAGCACTAGGTAAAGCCCTGTTGGTCACTCTTAAATACAAACAAAACTAGATCCCCATAGGATTACCAGACACAGTTTTCCCTCCTCTTGGGGTTAAACAATATGGAGACGTGAAAGGCAGCATTCTCAGTGAACCCTTTCTCAGACTGTCACCCTTAGACATTGTCAAAGAAACTCTAACTCCCCAGAGATTATCTTTTCTCCGTGAATGGCATCTCTTGAGTTTCTTCCAAATTCTCAAACTTTCCTGGCTTGATTTATTCTCGGTGAATGGCATGTCTTGAACTTCTCGGTGTTTGGGGACCCACGGGCTTCTTAAAAGCATCCCCGCCTTCTCTTGGGCGTTGTACAAGGACCCTTCGGCTTCTTAAAAGCTCTCATGCCTTCTCTTGGGCTTAATGCAAGGACCCAGAGACCTCTACAGGTATAGGAATAGAACCTAGTCATCAATTTACTAGAGCTGTCTTTCTGAGTCAAGTGTCAGACCGGTAAATGGGTTGACCTTCATCCCTTAACATACCAGCCTTCTCTTGGGCATCATACAAAGATCATTCACTATCTGAGAATCGATTTCTCAGAACACCAGGAGACTTGGACAGTCTCAATACCCTTTGGATTTTCCATTTCCTTAAAGAACAAAAAATAACCCTGATCCTCTGATCAATGCCAAAGCACAACAATACTTTTAATCGTTCCCTTTATAAGAATTGATTTTCTCTTTTATCCAACATACTGGACCTGTCACTAAACTGAAACAGTCACCAGTACGGTAGCCTCCTCTTGGGCTTTGTACAAGGATTCTCCCCAGCGGAGCTAACCTTTTCACACTCTCTTGTTGAGTATAAAAGACTCTCTTGTTGAGTCAAAATTGTTTAGCCTCCATCTCGGGCTTCGTACGAGATACTAAAACACTCTCTTGTTGAGTATAAAAGACTCCCTTGTTGAGTCAAACCCCTTTTAGCCTCCATCTCGGGCTTCGTACGAGATAAAAATCACTCTCTTGTTGAGTATTAAAGACTCTCATATTGAGTCAAAACCTTTTAGCCTCCGTCTTGGGCTTCGTACAAGACACATAAAAGCACTCTCTTGTTGAGTCAACCCTTTTAGCCTCTCTCTCGGGCTTTGTACGAGACACATAAAAACACCCTCTTGTTGGGTCAATAGCCTCCTCTTAGCCTTTGTATAAGAAAACCCCGGTTGAGTCAATCAACCTTTTAGCATCAAAATCTGTGCCTTGCTCACAGTATACAACCATCAACAACTCCTTCTCCTTCATTTAAATTGCTTTAAGCGGCAAGCCTCTGGATTATTTACATCCACGCAACTGTCCCTCTTTTAGCATGAGAAATTCCTAACGAAAGATGGCATTGCTCTAAACTGAGTTAAAGTCTTCTCCTTCAGGTTAAAAATCCCCTATAAAGGAAATTATGGCATTGTTGGATTCACATATCTCAGTTAAAGTAATTCTCCTTTATAATCAGTCACCCAACAATTGTGACAAACAGACCAAATATCCCCTTTTAGAGATGACAAATTCTCTCTCATCAATAAACCCTTTAGCTTCACATCTTGGGCTTCGAACAAGATACAAATAGACCCTTCAGCTTCACATATTGAGCTTTGAGCAAGATACAAATCACCTTTAGCTTCATGTCTTGGGCTTTGAACAAGACACCAAAACAACCTTTTTTCCTCCCATAGAATAGGAGGAACTACGATCGCTCTGATTTCCCTGTTTCATCAAACGGGAATACGTAGGCATAAGATTGAAAAAATCTTAGCGAGCATACCAATCAAAAACCCAAAATCTAGTATCTCCACCGAATCAACCCAAAAGCAGTAAATTTAAACACATCATCGAAAACCTCACAAATAATCCAGACATTGTGTTCTTAACGAAATAATCAAAGATTGGGTCCCACATCCACATAGCATCTGTAACCTAACAGACCGCTGTTCAAACTCAGTATGCAAGCAGGGTTAATTGGAGACATCTATTTCCCTTCCTTAATCAGCTCAATAGGATAAAAAATGAATCGAACTGTAGTACCCCAAGCGATAGTGACTCAGGACCACAAAAATCGCGCTACAGGACCCCCGAATGAGGGCAGCTTTCAATTATTCGTGGGACATGGGCGCTTCTATTCACATGTCTATCGAATTTAACTTTAATTGTATGCAACAGATGTATCAGTACCAGACGAACCCCTTGGAGGTCACCCCATTTCCTTCGAGGGACGACTTTAATGCTTATGCAAACTGGCTTGGGGACATGCGTCCACTCATTTTCGGAGGGGGCAGGTGCTGCTGGTGTTGATGATGCTGCGGGAAATGCTGTTGGTGACGATGCTGATGTGGACATGGGAGATGGTTTTTATGAGTTTGGAGGATAGGCTTCAAAAGTGAAGGAATTTTTATTTCTTTTGTCATTTAATTTCTGTTTTTAATTTCTGTTTTGGTTTAGTTTGTTCTTCGCCTAGGCGAGACTTTTGATGAATTTTGATGTATGCCGGAAAGGCAAGACACATTTTGGGTGTTAAAACACCAATTTAGTAATGAAAATTCTGTTTGAGTATTTATTTGGCTTGTACAAAGTTTTTTTTGTTTTAGTTTACCTTTGATTGTGGAAAGTAAATTGTTGACACAAGAAGTGTGAAAAAATGAAAAGGAGACCTTATTGCCTTTATGCATGTGGTGATGATAAGCTTCTTGGCATGAGCATAATCAAGGTGTGAAATTGATTTTGTAGAATCATAATGAGAATGTGAATTTTATACTTTTTGAAAAATTGGTCAATGCAATGTTTTGTAAACTCTTGTTCATTTTGAATCAATTGCGACATTACTACAAATTTGAGTTGCCTCCATCATTCACAAATTTTAGAGGGATTCAAGTAGTCGTTGTTTACTCGAATAGTTTATGTTTAATCTTATTTGTTTGTTTTGAAATTGTGGAAACATACAAATGATCAAGGCAATGTTTGTGCACTTTGAGTATAACCACCATTCCAATAACACCTCAAGTCACCTTGTGAGTGTGCGCGTATTCAAAACCTCTTTCGAGCCGAAAGAAATTTTGTTTGAATCATGAACTCTAATTTTAACCCGTTTTGAAGAGCATTTAAGTTAAGCTTATGACAATGTTGAAGTTGGGGAGAATGGTTTATTTTGAAAAGAGAAAAAGGATTTGGTGATACAATGCATTCTAAGACAAAGAAATCATAAAAAAAAAAAGAGCAAAAAGAACAAAAAGAAGAGAATGCATTTGGAAAGAAAGAAATAAGGATTGAACAAGATTGAAAAATTTTGAAAAAGAAATGCTCTTCATAGTTTTTACCCTTTCTTGTTTCAATGGCCGTGTACATATGCCCCTTGTTTTTAACCCCGACCAAGTTACAACCGATAAAAGTCCTTTTGTGATCTTTGTTTCTATAGTATTCACGAATCGTAAGATGATTGCATAAATTGTTTTGGATGTGGCGCGATTACTTATGAGTGTGTTTTGTCCCGTGTAAGTAATATTGTGCATAATGCGTGTGAGTATTTAGGTGATTTAATTCGAGCTTGAGGGTACTTGATGTTGCATTGTATAATTTTGTGATTAGGATTTGAGTCATATTCATGTTTTGATCCTATAAGTGCTTAGAAGTCGCTTGCGTGTGCAAATTGCTGAGTTTGAACCATGTGTGCTATCGGTTGTTTGGGTGTGTGAAAGCTTTTCTTGTGATTTTTGTAAAAATTTCCTTTGATTGAGGGCAAGCAAAGATGCAAGTTGGGGAGAGTTTGTTAGGTGTCAAGAAATGCTAGTTTTTATATCTAAAATTGACACTTTTAAGTTCTTTTTATTGCTTTAATCAGAAAATTAATTATCTATTAAGCAATTCTTGCATTTTTTTATGAATATTAGATATTTTGATGTGTTTGTTAATTTTGTAGTGAAATTTTTCAAAAGGTTGCAGATCGTCGCGGAATAAAACTCAAAGAAATGAAAAATGCGCGTGTCTGCAGATTTTGGAAGCTTCGCCCGGCGAGCATGCAGCGAAGGAATGTTGCTTCGCCCGGCGAAGCAGCAGCGAGAGGAAATGTTGATTTTGAAGTCCAATTCCAGTAGCTAGAGGAGTTGGCTCGCTGGCTAATTTGCCCGGCGAATATGGATTCGCCCGGTGAGGAAGAGGCGAGAGATTTAATTAATTCCAATTCAAGTTCCAGTAGCTCCCAGGTTTGGTTCGCTGAGTGATTCGACCAGCGAATTTGGGTTCGCCCAGTGAAGGAATAGAGCTCCCGGTGAAGAGAGATATTTTCAGATGGACCAGCTGGCACTGTAGCTGTCATGTGGCTTCATTTGTGGGCTTCGCCTGGCGAAAGAAGGCACTCGCCCGACGAATTTTCCTAGGCTGAAAGTAGTATTTAGTTAGTTTTGAAGATATTTTGTGGGATAACATTTTTTTGGAAAGAATCATTGTAACCTAGAAACTTCTTTGGAGCATAAAAACTTCATCTTTTATTATTTTTCTTAGGTTCCAAAGCTTTTATGCTTCAATCCTTGAATCTTTGAAGATTGATGCAACAAAAGCGTTGTCCATTACTTGTTGATCAAGATACCATGACAATAGGTAGTTAAACATTTTTTGTGTCAAGATTAGAGGTAGTTAATCTTGCTTGTATGTATTTCTTTTGATCTTTTGTATATGAACAAGGTTGATGATCAATATATGACGAAGTTGTTTGCTTCTAATGGTATATTTGTGGTTTGAATCACTCTACACATAGATTTTCTAAATCTTGACTTAATATCTTCATCTCTTAAAAACCAAACTCTAGATATAGATTTGGGGTTTAATATTCGCTTCGTATCGATCTTAACATTTGTTGTTTCGATTATTAGCGTGAGACATCATCTAACGATTTAAACAACAATACTCACGAATTTGCTTTAGACTTAAACTTATTTGCGAGGATACGCGATTGTATTGATCGAAACTAAGTTCATATGCTTGATTAATCGGATACGTGTGAAAAGGATTAGCGAAATCTAGTCTTGACATGCTTTTCTAAAACTTACAACATCTTTGCTCTAATGTACTTCTTTGCTATAAACTTATGTTACAAAACCAAGAATCATTTGAAAACCCTTTACTTAAAATAGTAAACTATTGAACGGCAAGCATTGATAACACACAATCCCTGTGGATACGATAAAACACCCCTCAAATTACTATTCAACACATATTCGACGCCATCCAGATCGCGATACAGGCTTATAAGGTCAATCCTTGTTAGCTCACGGCGTCGATCTATTTTTGGAAGGGTTCAACTAACACCTTCCACCTTCCGTGTAGCATGATGACGCCCACTCTCTTCGACGTGACGGCCATTACTGGTTTGTCCCCTCTTGGTGAGACTTTCGACTATACCCTTTCCACTGAGACTTCCTTTTCTTTCAGTCGTACTGCCTTCAAATACTACATCGAGGATCATCACGTCAAGGATTCAAAGGAAGTTTCCGACGAAGAGCACATTGCCTTTCTGACCCTCTGGCTCTCTTACAATGTGTTTTGCCCTGGGTCTTTGCAGATAGCCAAGAGCTACATTAGCTTGGCAATTCAGATTCATGAAGGCCGACAAGTTTCTCTGGCAAAACTCCTGTTGGCCTCTATATACCATTCTTTGGGGCTTGCTTCATTGAAGCTAAAGTTGTTGCATTCATCTCCCAAGGCGCTATGTCTGTCGGGTCCTTTCTGGTTACTGCAACATTGGCTGAATGCCATCTTTTAATACAAACTTGGTGCTTCTGTGATGAAGTACATTATGTATCTGATGCAAGATCGACCTATCGAAGGTCTGAGGCTAGCATTGACCATGCATCAAGAGACTCCTGGTAAATTCATCCTCCTGAAGTACATTAAGTTGTTCGTCAACACCATCACCTTCACTGCTGAACTAGCCCCCTTCACGGATCGATGCTTTGGTCCGACGTGGTTTAGGGATCCTTTCCCTAACGTCTCCCCCAAGTCTGCGGCTCTGTCGAATGATGTGTAGAGGGCATTTTTGACTCCCACCATGTTGTCTTTCAGGATCGAGCCTGAATCTAAGGGCCATGGTTTTGTGAACTATCAACCCAATATGGTGGCTAAGAAATTTGGCTTAAGCCAGATGCTGCCAAAGTCTTTAGTGTCCTGCTCGACAGACATCTTGTGGGCCGGTCGAACTCTGAATGCTGATGACCATGTAGCCTGCCTTAAATTCCACAAGGCTCAACACCTTGAGCTGCCAGCTTTCAAGTTTCAGAATTTTTTCTTCACCACTAAAGAGTTTGACACATGGTGGTCAAACTACCAAGGCTGGTACTTCGACAACTCTGTCTTCCTGCAAAAATTACATGATGCCTTCATCGTTCTGGGCGGCAAAGTCCCCCTGCATAACCTGCCAAGGAGGCTCCCACCGAAACAATCCAAATCTCTGATGCTGAGGCTACTCCTCAGAAGAAGGTAACTCTCTTTTTCCTTAACTCTTTGTTTGAGAATCCGTCCATGTTAACCATTTCGTGTACTTGTTTTTCAGGGTCGGAAGCGTGTTTCAAACACTGTAGTTTCTTCCCCCAACCTTCCAAAAAGTCGAAAGCGGCCTCTTCTTCAAAACCACTGGTATGCTAAGTGTTTTAATGTTGCATGAATTATCCTTTCGACGGGCCCTTAAAATCCCTTGTTTTCAAGTTGTGGAAGAAGTGCAGCCTGAAGACGAAGCTTCCGAGAGTAGTACCCACTCTCAAGTCTTCCCCTCCGTTACGACTTCAATGTCTGTCGCTCTGACGAAGAAAAAACCAATCATCTGTGTCAAGAAGAAGACCTTGAAGTCCGCTTTGTCGAGTGACCAAACTGCTGGTCTTTTTATCTTGACTCCTCCACATGAGGGCTTAACTTCGTCTCCTCCTCCCCAGCCAACGACACCTGAGGTACTGACTATTTTTTTGTCAAGCCTTGTAACACTTTCTTGATATTGACTTAAGGATTCTTTTTTTAGGGACCCCCTGCTGACGAATTGACAGAAACTCCTACCCGTCTGAGCCCTCATAAACAAGACAAATTTCAAGGTCTCTCAACTGAAATATCCAGGGTTTCGACATACATGTTAACACAAATCTGGAGCCCTCGACGGATACTGCGTCGATCCAGAAACGCATGCTGAAATGGCTCACGAGACTTTAATAGCTGCTGCTAGCAACATGCCTAGGGAGGAGGATCCCGACCCCAACCAAACTTTGTAAAATGTTGACTCCAGCAGCCCTCTTAGTCCTAGTGAGATTTTGTCCATGAGGGAAAAAAATCCAACTGACACTCTAAGAAGGCTCTAAAAGCTTTGACAAGTGTCTACTGATTCTGGGACTTCTGCCTCAGTCCTTGTACCTCCGCCAGAAGTGGATGTCGTTGTCACGCTCAAGCTTCAACAACTTAAGTCCTACTTGTTTGAGAAAGAATTCTTGGTCGTGGTTGAAGAGGAATCTATGTTGGGGGCTGATGTGCTCAAGCTCGTTGACGAAATTTCCCAATATCCCATTCTCGATTCGTTGTCCCAACACTTGATTGAGTTTTAAGCTTCGTTTAGTCAGCTCAATAGGGACCTTTCCCTTCGACATCACGCTGATTTCCAGATCAAAACTGTTCTGGACTGGACCAATGGCTAGACATGGCCCAATCCACTTCTGCTCTCAGAACGGCCCAATTACCTAAGTCCAGTCAAGAAGGGGCAGAATTTACCTTTCTTCCCTCCAACCGGGCATATATGGATGGATGGAACCCCAGGGCCATTTGCCCCTCCCCGGTATTCTTGCCCGTCACGCACGGCTTCATTGTCCAGGGACAGCCGTGGGCATGTGCCCGGAGCTATGCCTTTTCCCGACATAACGGCTAGTTTTGGGCACCCTGTCCGACGTAACGGCTAGTTTTTGGCAGTTACCTATTCTCCGGGAAATGGTTATTTCGTCCCGAAAATAGGGACCGTTGGCCACGCGCTGAGGGCTTTAGATAAACCCTCTCCTTCGAGAGGGTCGGGTATCAAATAATCATCCTAAGAACTCATACTCTGTACTTGCCCCTTTCTTTGACCTTTTCTTACTTGAGCGTCAGAGTGCCTTGCAGGTACACCCCTCCTCTCCTACGAACATAATCATCTGCCCTACGCGGAAGGCCACGAAGATCCATTATGATCGCTCAAATCAGTGGCGCCGTCTGTGAGAAACTAGCTTCCCCGTCTTTGTGATTCAAGATCCCCTCATTTTCACCTAAAAGACCAAAGCTCTCCCCTCATAATGATGATTTCCGTCAAGAATCTATTGTCGCCGTTATCCCTGATAACGCCAACCACATCCTCTCCAGAGCTGCTTTCCCAGAGACAGATCATCAAGACGGGAAAACCGCCTCTCCTACTCCCGATGACGTCAAACCTCAAGCGCAGGATGTTGATCGCGTTTTTGAGCCTATTCCAGTTCCACAAAACGCTGACCCTAGCACAGCTGCTCTCATTGCCTCCCTCAACATGTCAAACCTCTTGATCTTCCAACAAGGTGAAAAAATCAACACTCTCGAGCACGTCCTCCAGGAGCGCTTGTCCTCGGAGAAACCTCTCAGCCCTTCTCCACGTCCTCGGTCTCCCCCTCAGAAACAGAGGCGTGACAGGTCCAGAAGCCTCTCCCCGGAGAGAAGACGGTCAAAATCAAAAGGGCCCACATCCGACCTTACAAGAAGACGACACCGCTCTCCCCAGCAGAGGTCAAGACATTCCCCCGCATCAAAGAAATCCAGGCCCTCAGGAAAGTTCGAGCATCACCATTCGCGCAGGCATTCTCCATGACGAAGCAGAAGCCATGGTCGTAGCTATTCTTTTTCTCGTTCTCCGAGCACAAGCAGTGACGATGATGTCCATGGCCCCCTTTCACAGGAGATCATGGACACTAGAATTCCTCGCGGGTTGGAGAAGCCCCCTGCTCTAGCAACATACGACAGGACCACCGACCTCGGCGAACACATAGAAAACATAGAGGCAATGCTCCACTACCATAATGTGAGTGGATCCATAAAGTGCGGATTGTTCCCAATCACCCTCAGGAAAGGGGCTATGGCTTGGTTCAAGCGCCTTCCCCGGGGGTCGGTCACATCTTGAAGAGAGTTGAAGACCCGGTTCGCCCGGCATTTTACGACCTCCTGACGACATCCCAAGTCAGAGGCCACCTTAGAAGCTATCATACAGGGCAGGGACGAGTTCCTGCTGGCATATATTGAACGGTTTAACAAGGAGGCCGTGGAGGTCTGCACGACGGACCATATGAAAAAGTATCTCCTTGAGAAAGGCTTGAGACCAAAAAGCGAGTTTCGCAAAGCCGTCGGAATCGAGACCCCTCGAACGTTGATGGAACTTCTCCAGAAAGCTAAATTATATATACAGTACGAAGAGAAGGAAGCCGTGTATCATGCCCGAGATGCAAGAGATTGAGAAAGTACCCGGGCACCAAAAAAGGGCGAGCTGAAGACATCCCGACAAGGAAAAGAGAGGCGACGAGACGATCGCCCCCCGGAAAGGTAAAGGGCCTGCTGACCGATTCACGGAATATACCCTGCTCACCGTTCCTCGCGAGCGCATTCTCTCCGAGTGCGTCAATACGGAATTCAAGCAGGGAGGTGTCAGGTTCCCCAAATCGACGACGTCCAAAGGCAACGTGGACAAAAGTAAATATTGTCGTTTCCAATGCAGCCATGGCCACATGACCAAGGACTGCGTGCACCTTAAAGATGCTATTGAGATCCTCATAAATGAGGGTCACTTGAAGCAGTATATAAAGAAAGGCGAGTCTTCCTGATGAGAGGCTTCAGACTCGAAGAAGGAAGCAGAATCATCTCTGCCCAGTCCTCCCCTGCAGGTCGCTATGTCCATTACGCGACCAGAGGACTTCATCATCCCTGAGTATCTCGAGGAACCTTCCCGGATATCCGTGCACATCACTTGGGAAGAATTCCCTGCGGCCATGGTTATCTCATGCAGGGGGTACAATGAGCTGACGGTGGGATCTGTCAAGAGAAAGTTTGATCAGCTCATTAATTACAGTCCTGACCGGCTATTCACACTTGAGAAGATCAAGGGGCGCTCCCAAACGATCACCTTTTACCGCGAAGAGCTGCCTGGGGGCTCTCCGAACTCACACATCCCCTTGCTCATCAGGGCAAGATTGGCAAGCATTGTCGTCAGAAGGATCCTGGTCGACCAGGGTAGTTCGGTAGACATAATGTACACTGACCTATTTCATGCCCTCAAGCTGGACCAGAAGAACCTCTCACCATACGTGGGGTCCGATTTGCAGGGATTCAACGGAGCCACGGCCCAACCCTGGGGGTATGTGGAGCTGCTGGTTACGTTCGGGGAAGAAGAGGCGTTCAGGTCAATCAAAACCCATTTTTTGGTGATTGATTGCCTGTCACTATACCAATGCATTTTAGGGAGACCAGCCCTCGCGGAGCTAGTTGCTGTCCTGTCAACTGTCCACCTCAAGTTGAAGTATTATACAAAGAAGGGTCACGTCGCGACATTGCACGGGGATATAGAGGTTACCCGTAAGTGTTTTGAAGCAGCGACCCAAGGACAAAACCAGATCGGTGCAGCACCCAAAGCAGCTAAGCGGGCAAGGGAGGAAGATCATTCATCCGAAGACTATCAACCGGACAAGAAACCTGCACTCCCTATACACACTATCAACCTAGATAGCCGGATGTCAGATGAAGGTGAGAAAGATAACAGTGAAGTGCGTCAACGGGGACGACCAGCTCCTCCGCATCAACCTTCATGCGCCCAGTTCCAGACGGGGAGTTTGAGGTCATCGCCTTCAGCAATAACCCCAACAGGGGGTGAAGATTGGTGCTGGGCTACCCGACGAGGTCAAGCAACAGCTGAAGAAATGCTTGGAAGACAACGCTGACCTGTTTGCGTGGAGTTCCGCAGACATGCCCGGCCTGGACCCTGAGACCGCATGCCACCATTTGACCATCGATCCAGTTGCCTGTGTCATCGTACAATGCAGGCGGAAATAATTCGACGAAATGGCACAGGCTACCAAAAAACTTGTACAAGACCTCCTATAGGCAAAATTCATTTCGGAGGCCAGGTATATAACCTGGCTGTCCAATATTGTACTTGTCAAGAAACATAGTGGAAAATGGCGCATGTGCATTGACTATACTGATCTCAACCGGGCTTGCACGAAAGATGTTTATCCCTTACCGAGCATCGATAAGCTCGTAGATAATTCTGCAGGTTTCAAACTTTTTTCCTTCATGGACGCATATTCGGGATACAACCAAATCTCTATGGCTGAAAAGGACAAGAGGTACACCGCGTTCATGACCTCGTCGGGGAACTATTACTATAATGTAATGCCCTTCGGTCTGAAAAATGCTAGGGCCACGTACCAGCGCATGATGAACAAGGTCTTCCGATCAGAAATCGAAGACATGCTCGAAGTTTACATGGACGATATGATCGTGAAATCCCAAGAGGAATTCGACCATACGACCCACTTGCAAAACGTTTTCGACCAGGCTAGGAAATACAAAATGCGTTTTAATCCCGAAAAATGCACCTTCGGCGTGCGGGTAGGAAAGTTCCTCGGGTTCTATCTCACCGAGAGGGGAATAGAGGCGAACCCTGACAAATGTCGGGCGTTCACAGAATTCTCCACGCCCAGGTCGAAGAAGTCCATACAATCCCTCAACGGGATGCTCACTTCACTTTCTCGTTTCGTGGCCAAGTCTGCTCAACACGCCGTGCCCTTCTTTAAACTCCTCAGAAAGAAGGCCACATTCAAATGGACAGACAAGTGCGAGCAGGCCCTAACCCATCTCAAGCAAGCCCTATCCGAGCCTCCCGTGCTATCCCAACCAGAGTGCGGGGAAACCTTGTATCTATATCTCTCCGTTACCAGCGAAGCCATTAGCGCTGCACTCATTCGCGAGACAACGGACGGGCAAAAGCCCATCTATTTCACCAGCAAGGCCCTACAAGGGCTAGAAATTAGGTACGCGCAAATAGAGAGAGTCACCCTTGCCCTCGTTATCGCTGCAAGAAGGCTCAGACACTACTTTCTGGCCCACACCATAGTAGTGCGCACGGACCAACCCATCAGGCAGTTGCTTCGCCGACCAGATATGGCCGGCAGAATGCTCAAATGGTCCCTAGAGTTGTCGAAATTTGACATTCAGTACGAGGGCAGGAAGGCCCTCAAGGCACAAGTCTTGGCCGACTTCGTGGCAGAGATGACGCCTCCATTATCCCCGCCAAGCGAAACGCGGAGATGGACCATCTACGTAGACGGGGCATCCATCCCCTCAGGTAGCGACACAGGTATTATCCTCAAAAACGAGGAAGGAATAATAATCAAAGTATCTCTAGTCCTATCCTTCCCTACGTCTAACAACCAAGCCGAATACGAGGCCTTCCTCGCAGGACTACGGCTGGCCACAGACTTGGGCGCCAAGGAGGTAAAAATTTACACCGATTCCCAGCTCGTAGCAACTCCGGTACGAGGAAAGTTTCAAGCAAAGAACGACCAGCTGGTCGAATATCTGATGCTGGTTATGGAAAGAATTACCAAGTTTGATGCATGGGAAGTCCAACACATCCCTCGCGAGCGAAACACGTGGGCACGCGTCTTATCCAAGCTGGCTAGCACCAGAAAGAAGGGCGATAATAAATTCGTCGAACAAGAGATACTTGCCAGACCAAGTATCGAGAAACCTTCAGAGCTGTTCGACGTTAATGCCGTCGGAGACAACCACTACTGGATGACCCATGTATACAATTACCTCTCAAAAGGGGAACTGCCCGAAGACAGCAAGGAGGCCAGTGTTACTAAACAATGAGCCTGCTCATACGTGTTGATTGAGGACAAACTCTACCGACGAGGATTCTCCATCCCCCTCCTGAAATGTGTCAAGAAGGACAAGGTCCCCCAAAATCCTCCAAGAGATTCATGAGGGAATCAACGCACAACATTTGGGAGGGAGATCATTGGCGCGAAAAGCCCTGTGGCCAGGATACTATTGGCCGACCATGCAGCACAATGCCAAAGAGCACGTTCAAAAATGTGATCGGTGCCAGCGCCAAGGGAACATGTACTTGGTGCCCCCCAACGAGTTGAAGACTATATCCTCGCCTTGGCCCTTCGCCTGGTGGGGGATGGACATACTCGGCCCCTTCACAGTGGGGTTTTATCAAAACAAATTTCTAATCGTGGCCGTCGACTACTTTACTAAGTGGATTAAAGCCGAAGCCCTCGCCAAGATCACAACCTTCAACATACTTCGCTTCTACAAAAGGAACGTCCTCGCGCAATTCGAAGTACCCCAGGCCCTCGTGACCGAAAATGGAACACAATTCATGGACAGGAAGTTCCAGGACTTCATCGCCAGATTAGGCACAAAGCAACACTTCACTTCCGTCGAGCATCCCCAGACTAACGGGCAAGCAAAGGCTGCGAAGAGGGTAATCCTTCGCGGCCTAAAACGAAGGCTAGGCGACGCCAAGAAGAGATGGGTCGAAGAGATACATAGCGTGCTCTGGGCCTACAGATCAACACCACACTCCACCACCGGGGAAACCCCTTTCCGACTAGCTTACAGAACCGAGGCGGTGATACCGGTGGAGATCAGGGAACCTTCTAGACGAACATAAGCTCTCCTCGACGAGGAGATGAACGATGAAGCCTTAAAAGAAGAGCTCGATCTAGTCGAAGAAATACGGTCAGGAGCAGCTCTTCGCGAAGCTTCGCTGAAACAACAAATAACCTTGCGCCACGACACTAAGGTCATAAAGCACGACTTACCCGTTGGCAGCTTGGTCCTACGCAGAAACCAGAAGGATTCGCGCGAAGGAAAGCTGGTCGCGAAATGGCTGGGAAGGACCTTACAGGGTCAAGTCCAAAACGGGTACCGGAGCCTACTACTTAGAAACTTTGGACAGAGAACCATTTGCTCGACCATGGAACACTGAAAACCTCAAACAATACTACAATTAGGGCCAACTACGAGGTCAGAATAACTGCCGACGAGGTCACCCCTAATAGGGAGACAGCTCAGTAACAGGACCGTGCCCCGGTGTAAGCACGATCCATTTTACAACGCCGGCCAGTTTCTGCTTATGGGATGAGCAGACTCTGCGCACAACGGGGATACCTCAATCGAGCTCCATCGTTGCCACACCAATTAGGCAAGAGACCCAGCTCGCAATGGGAACGGTCCAAGCCTGTGGGATTAGTACCTCAACCGAGATCCTAGTCCCATCGCCAGCGAAACCACTTCGCCCTCCTCGACAAGTTTCCCAGACTGTCGGGCACAACAAGAACGAGTCAAGCAAACATCCATTCAAAAATCCATACACAAACATACAAAACCGACCACACTAACCGAATACATACAGTTAATTTAAGGTGACCACAAGGGCCACAAGCTGTGCATATTACAAAACAATGGGGCCATGCCCCCAAGCAAAATAAAAATACATCAAAAGACGGCACGCAGGCCGGATACATTACAATAAGATAAAAATAAATCACTCCTCCATCCGTTCCATCTGATCCTGGTCTAACTCTGATTGATCGGGGACAGACCGCGGCAACTGGGTTTCCTCGAGACAGGCGTGCTCGGCACCAAGGTTGAGAAACTCAGGGACTACTATCTTGCCATTCTTCACATGGCCGAGAAAGTTGGTACCCTCTTTGGAAATTTGGACGTCGGGGTTCATCGACCTCAGCTGGACCACAGTATTCTCGAAGGATTTCTCCCCAATGGAAAACACGTCCTCTTCTGCCCGAAGCATGCGAACAACTAACTCCACCCTGGTCTTCAGCGCCTTTACGTCCTCAGGCTCATCCTCGGCTGGAGCACCCACGGATCTCAGCTGCTCGACCAGATCCTCGACAACTTTCTTCTCAGCAGCCAAAGTCTCGTTCTCTCCCCTTAACCAGACAACTTCCTCATCTGATTTCTTCCTCGCAGCGGAAGCAGCGTTTGCCTCCTCCTTGGCCTTCTTGAACTTCTCCTCCAGGGTAGTTATCATCTCCTGTGCCCTCTTGAGCTTAAGTTTGGAGGAGGTGTCGCCCTCCACATACACCGCCGCCATCTCCAAAATGAGGACCACCACGGAGGCTTCTTGCGCCAACAATGCTCGCTTACTCGGACGATCCATGCCTTCCAACTTGAGGGATTCTTCCCGGGGAACCACCAGAGACGTCCCATCGAAGTATGTCCTATCATGGAGGCAGGGAGGAAGTCCGAACTTGCGTTTTTCGGCCGCCCGGCTAAGGTCCACCAACTCGTTGGCCCTGGCCCACTTGAACCTTGAAGCCAAATGCACTAGAGACCCCTGTGCTGAAGAAGGGATGGGCGAGGAGCTCCCCGTCTACAGCGGAGGAGGAGGTACCCGCTGGGGAAATCGAGACTTTGGAGCGGCCGTACCAGGTTTGTTCCTCGCAACAACATTCTTCACCATTCTTTCATGGGCGGAAGGCATCTCACCTGCGAAAACACAATAAACATATTAGATGATGGTGAAGAAAACATAATTCGGGAAAGTTAAAAAGTTAAAACTACCGAGCAATTTGTAAGCATCCGTGGGAGTCTTGCACTCCAGAAGCGCCTTTGTGTTGATGTAACGGAACTCCACCTGTTGGCTACCGTCTTCCTCAAAGATCGGGTCTCCCTTCTTCGTCCAACAATTAGCAAGCCTAAAAGAGTTGACATAGTTCACCAACGTCTCATAGGCAACAAAGTCTTGCTCGTCCAATATGCTCGGCTGAGCCACATAACCAGCAGGCTCCCGAGCTAAATGACTCCTGCTCCAATGAAAGGGAAATTTGAACTCCCTAACCCCGATCACTTTCCCTTCCTCGTCACGCATGGCGTTGCCATTCTCGTCCCTGGACACTGCCCAAACATAAGCATTATCTTGGGCTTGATCCGACACGGGCTCAATAATGTAGAATCTCTCCTTGAACGTTTGGATAGACTCCGAGAAAGGCTTAAACAGCTTCCGAGGTTGCTTCAGCGACACCCAGTCGTATCTTCTCCCCGTGACCTGCCTCTAAAGGTGGAAGATAGTGAAGAACAGAGGCAAAGTGGCTCCTATCTTCAAGAACTCACACGTCAGCTCGAAGGCGTGGATGAACGCCAGCGAGTTAGGGTGCAACTATGACGGGACCAGATCCAGGTGTACAAAAATAGACTACTGGAAGTCAATGAATGACAGCCTCAACCCTAGCTCCTTAAAGGCATACTCATACATGGAGAATCTCTCCCTGTAATCAGTGCAAATCTGGTCATCTTAGGAGGGGAAATGCACCTTCCACTCCCCCTCCGGTCCTACGTCCATGAAAATATCTCCCGTGAAAGACACGAAGGTAGATTCATGCTCGGCAAGTTCAGCCACCGACTATTCCTCCGCGGAATTCCCCTCGAGCTCCTCCCCGACTGTACTGGGGGCAGTTGAAAATTCCGTGTCGCTACTCTCTGAGGAGCTCTCCTCGGACGAGTCTATTAGAATCTCTCTGTCGGGCCCTATCGCCATCTTGATCACCTGAAAAGCAGAGGACAAAATTCAATTCGACCGCGAAATCAAATTCATCCTTCCACTGCTAGTCAAGTGTAAGGGCGCGCAAAGGGCCGGGGACGAAGCCCTAAGTTAAACAAAAATACAAGAGTCCCCAATGAGGAACCACTCGGGGAAACCCCTCATACGACGAGGAACTTCCCCAAACCACTACCCAGTTTCCGTTTGAAGACCCACCAAAAACTTTATACATCCACCGGAATCTTCATCAGAGCGCCAGAAACTGAGCAGCCACGCCACTTACGCATGCGCCATCATCGCAACAGCACCGGTAACGGCCTCACTCTTGGCTCCCTCAAAGACTCTGGCGGCCACATCAGTAGCAGAAGATGGCCTAGCCACCGTCCGCCACCAACAACCACCGAAAAAATGCCACTACCTCACCTAAAACTAACCTAACTGTATGCATTCTAAACGAAGACAAAAAAGATAGAAGAAAGCAAGGAAGTAGACGCCTTACGTGGTCGAAGAGGTTGGGGAGAAGTGCTCGAAGCTTTTCGCGGTGGCTGAAACGACGGTCGACGGCGGCGATGAGCTGAGATCTCTGAAGAAGATGAAGAAGAGGAGAGATAAACGAAATTGCAAATGCTTAGACTCTCTCCCCTTATATGCAGTTGAAAGCAAGTGCATGAGCACGTGCGGATAGGTCATAATGGCCCTAAACTAGCCATCATTGCCTATTTAATACAGCATAGGGCTCGAGGCACACGTGGCGCCCCATCACTTCGATTTCTTCTACCCGTTGGTCTCCCCGAACAACGGCCAAACCAAAGAGCGTTGTAAGTCTCGCGAGCAATGGAGCCCTCGAGCATCACAAGACAACTCCCCGATGTCACCAAACGACGGCTCTGTCACAATTCCCCAGAGCCACGAGCTACCCTTAAGTCATCACTCCCATGCTCGGGAGCAACGACTTGGGGGCTCCTGTTCCGGACTGGACCAATGGCTAGACATCGCCCAATCCACTTCTGCTCTCAGAACGGCCTAATTGCCTAAGTCCAGTCAAGAAGGGGCAGAATTTACCTTTCTGCCCTCTAACCGGGCACATATGGACAGATGGACCCCCAGGGCCATTTGCCCCTCCCCAGTATTCTTGCCCGTCACACACGGCTTCATTGTCTAGGGACAGTCGTGGGCATGTGCCCGGAACTACGCATTTGCCTGACATAACAGCTAGTTTTGGGCACCTTGCCCGATGTAACGGCTAGTTTTTAGCAGTTACCTATTCTTCGAGAAACGGTTATTTCGCCCCAAAAATAGGGACCGTTGGCCACGCGCTGGGGGAATTACATAAACCCTCTCCTTCGAGAGGGTCAGGTATCAAATAATCATCCTAAGAACTCATACTTTGCACTTGCCCCTTTCTCTGACCTTTTCTTACTTGAGCGTTAGAGTGCCTTGCAGGTACACCCTCTCCTCTCCTACAAACATCATCATCTGCCCTACGCGGAAGGCCACGAAGATCCATTCTGATCGCTCAGATCAAAGACTAAGTGGAACGAGATAAGGATGGAATGGGATCGAAGCGAGCTTTGTGTGCAGAACCTGACCAACTTTGAGATCAAACGTCAAGAGCATCTCAATAAATATCAGGCCTTCGACCAACAAATGTCGACTTATCAGACCTAGATAGATGATCTCAACAAGAAGATTACCACAGTCCAACAACAAAATGTTGAGCTAGATTCGTCTGAACCTCTTCCGACTCAAGACATCATCGACCAAGAAGTTCGTCAAGGAATTGCCCATAGCGAGACGGCCCTCCAGATCAAGGATAGAATTGCGTAGTTGGTCAAGAAGAAGGCTCGTCTGGACTCCCGAATTGCTTATGAAACAACTCTCTTAGAGGATTTTAAGTCTAGGTTTCTAGCCTAGCTGTTGGTTTTGGAATGATGTAACTTTGAATTTTTTGTTGGCCGTTTTGTAAGCCGTCTTCGGCCTTTATTAATGAAATTTTCATTTTTATTTAATCTGAACCTCTTGGATCATGGGTTTATATTTCTTCAAATATTTTACGTTTACTCTTAAGATTCGTCGATCGACGCCTAACTCTTGAATTTCATAGGAATTATTCGTGAATGTATGAATCACTTGGAATGGTCCCTCCCAACTTGGTGACCATTTTCCCAACATTCGGTCTTTTCGATCCGCAGGTAGAATCACCTTCCAAACGTATTCATTTACTGCAAAGGTTTTCCCTTTGACCTTTTTATTGTATGCTTTGGACACTCGCGCTTTTTGTCGCATTAGTACGTCTAAAACAATTAATCATTCCTCGTCTAAGTCGACTGTCTCGTCGAACATCATACTCCAATAATGCTCTGAAGGAATTTTGTTTTGATGTTGTACCCTTACTGACTCCAAACAGATCTCTACCGACAGCATAACATCATGGCTAAATGCAAGACGAAAAGGCATTGAACTTGTCGCCTCCTTGGGTGACGTTCGATAAGCCCATAGAACTTGATCCAACGACTTATGCCAATTCCTAGGTTTCTTGGAAATGTGTTTCTTGATCAGCCCAATGATCACTTTGTTAGCGGCCTCGACTTGTCCATTTGACTGGGCATAGTAAGGTGTGGAAGTGACCAATTTGAAACCTGCTTCGGCTGAGAACTCTTATACCTTTTAGCCTACGAAAATCAACCCTTGATTAGTCGTGATAGTTTCAGGTATTCCGAATCTATAAATGATATGTTTTTGAATGAATTCTATCACGGCTTCCTGTTCGACCTTGACTAACAACATGACCTTTATCCATTTTGTGAAGTAATCAATCCCCACTAGGATAAGCTTTTGTTGCTTTGATGACGCCGGTCGGATTTCTCCTATAATGTCTAACGCTCAACCTCGAAACGGCCATGGTTTGATGATCGCTTGTAACTCGCTGGTTGGGGTATGTTGAATGTTTGCATGCCTCTGGCACTCCTGGCACCCCTTAGAAAAGTCAATGCAATCCTTTAACATGCTCGGCCAGTATACACCTTCTCGGAACAATAGCCACTTCATTTTCTAGCCAGCCTGATGAGCTCCGCAAATACCACTATGAACCTCCGATATGGCTAGATACGCTTTTATTTCACCCAAACATTTGAGTAACACGCCTTCAAGAGTCTTTTTCAACAGTTCGTTGCCCATAAGGACATAACTTAGAGCTCTATACTTGACTTTCCTCTCGGTGGCTCCGGCCGGGTTTTCTAAGTATTCTACAATTGGCCTCCGCCAATCTTGTCATGTTGTCGATGGCGAACACTTTCATGCTGTCCAGGATTTCGCTCACAACTTTCGTCTCATCGTCCGTTGAGGTCAGCACGTTAGGTGTTGGTAAAAGGCTTGCCACCATCGTTCCCCTAACTTCGACGAAGTCTCTTAGCTTGTCGCTTGACACCTTGTAGCCAGAGGAAACCTGGGCCAACTCATTGGCCTCTTGATTTTCTATTCTAGGCACATGTTCGATGGTGACGACTTCGAACTGATTCAATAGCTGGTTCGCCACTGCGAAATACAACATCAAATGTTCTTTGATGCACTTGTATTCACGTGTGATCTGTTTAATCACTAGCTCCAAGTCACCCTTGATTCCAACCCTTTCTTCCCCTAAATCCTTTAAGATTTTGAGGCCGGTGATGAGGGCTTCGTACTCTGCTTCGTTGTTTGAGCATTTCCCGTCTACCTGACATTTGAACTTAGTTGGAGTCCCTTTTGGAGATATTATTAAGGCCCCAACGTCAATCCCATTTTTATGACTCGACCCGTCAAAGTACAACTTTTAAGAGTTCGTGTCGATCATGCTGACTACTGGCTCAATTATTGCATGATCCACAATAAAATCTTCCATGATTTGACCTTTCATGGCCTCCAGAGGCACGTAAGTCAGAGCGAACTCAGTTAATGCGAGTGCCCATTTCCCAATTCAACTATGTAAAATTGGTTTAGACAACATATGTTTAATAACATCGAAATGAGATGAAACATAAACATCAACAGGTTTTATATATTACTTTAATTTCATACACGAGAAGTACAAGCATAGGCACAATTTTTCAATCATAGTGTACCTAGTTTCGGCATCTACTAAGATCCGACTGAGGTAGTAAATGGGTATTTCAACTCCACTATCATCCTCTTGAGCTAACATACTTCCTATGGTCGAATCAGATGCAGCAATATATAACTTCATATTTTTATTTCTACTAGGAGGCAATAAAATAGGAGGCATTGTGAGATACTCTTTGATGTCGTCGAAAGCCATTTGTTGTTCTTGTCCCCGGTGAAAGTCACTCTCTTTCTTATTTTTAACAGAGACGAGAAAACCTTCGTCCTGCCGCTTAGATTCGATATGAATCTTCTAAAGAAGTTGATTTTCCCCAACAAAGACTGCAACTGTTTCTTCGTCGAAGGAGGCTTGAGATCCAAGATTGCCTTTGTCTTGTTTTGGTTGATCTTGATGCCTTTTTTGTGTACCATGAAACCTAGAAAGTCTCCTACATGTACACAGAAAGCACATTTTATTGGATTCATTTTTAATCCATATTTTCTCATTCTCTCGAAGGAGCGTCGAAGATGGTCCAAATGACCATTTTCAGATGAAGATTTTACCACGATATCATCAATGTACACCTGCATAAAAATTTCTATAAAGTCATGGAACATAGCGTTCATAGCTCTTTGATAGGTCGCCCCGAAGTTTTTTAAACCGAATGGCATTACAACCCATTTATATGTTCCCAAGGCACATGGGTAGCGAAACGCCATTTTGGGCATGTCGTCTTCTGCTATGAAGATCTGGTTATAGCCAGAATATCCGTCACGAAGACAGAGATATTCGAAGCCTGCGGCTGAATCGACTAGCTTCTCGGCCACTAGCATCGAATGCTCATCTTTTGGAGTCGCATTGTTCAAATCCCTAAAGTCTATACAGACTCGAAGCATACCATTTTTCTTAATAATGGGTACAATATTAGCCAACCATTCGACGTACATTGCAGTTCTGATGAACCAAATTTTGAGTAATCATTCGATTTCTTGCTTAATCTTCACTGTGACTTCGGGAGCAAACCTTCGAGGATGTTGCTTTACTGGCCTTTTTCCAAGATGGATAGGCAGTCAGTGTTCTACCACGCTTCGACTCAAACCAGACATCTCGCCATAATCCCAGGCGAAGCAATCTTTGTATTCTTTCAACAATTGGACTAACTTCACCTTCATTGCTGACCCGACTTTGGCGCTTATGTACGTCGATCTATTTGTAACCCCATCTCCAAGATCTATTTCCTCGAGATGGTCTTGTGCTTGTATCCTTTGTAGTTCGTTCAACGGGTCCTTTTCAAACCCCAAAGGCTCGTTTTCGTAGATACAGTCGAACCTCCGGCTTTCTAAAGTTGTTGTCTAAACTTGTTGGCCATTTTCACATTCCTCGTCTTTGGCCTCGACGCCCAAATTCTGCAGTTCTTTAGCTTCTAGTGTCGCGATTCTCTTATTTTCAGCACAGTAGGCCAAAATTTGAGCCAAGCTTTCTGATTCAGTGGTCATTTTCACTGACCTCATTCACCTCTTCAGGCGTCATCGCCTCTTCAGCGTCCCAGATAAACCCATAGTATGGATCTTAAGTCAAGAAACAGTTTGGGTTCTCGACAGAGGTGTAAATTCCTGACTTGTTGTCACATGGGGCGACGTTAGCTAGATATTGGTCGAAAGACTTCTTTGTGCCCTTCTCTTCATCGATCTTGTAGTAACTCTGATCGACTTCAATGTTTTCGACAATGTCATCCTTCCTCCAAATGATTAATCTCTGGTGCAAGGTAGATGGCACTGCCCATATTCCATGAATCCATTCTCGCCCCAATAACAAATTAAAATTCGCCTTGGAGTTTATCACCATGAATAGCATCGATCGGGTGGTTGTACCCACGGCCAATTCAACTTGAGTCACTCCTAGGATGTTGCTGGTCTTCCCTTCATAGTTGGAGAGGACCATATTGTGCTGCCGAAGGTCCGCATCACACTTTCCCATCTTCTTAAACAATGTGTGAGGCATCAGATTTACACTTTCCCCACCGTCGATGAATACTTTATTTACTGGCATCCCATCGACTTTTGCCCTTATGAATAATGGCTTAAGATGGTACATCATCCATGGGCTAGGTTTCTCAGATGTGGCTTTCTGCTCCTCCAATACTCCGTTGTTCATCACATAGTAACATAATGGCTTGTCTTCTCCATTTTCATTTGGATTAAAATCTTCGTCAGCTTCGGAAACCTCTGACACTCTATCATATTATGCGGGTAACACTGACATGATCCCACAGTTGATGACAAAGTCTTCATCGTAGGTGTCATCGACCATCTCATTGTCTGACGAAGGGATGTATTTAGGTTCCTCGTCTGATTGGAGAGTTTGTTCTGGTTCCTCCTCCGACTGGGGAGTATACTCTAGTTCTTTGTCGGATTGGGGAGTGTATTTTGGCTCTTCCTCCTCAACAAACGGAGTGTACTTCATTTTCTGGGTCGAGACAACCTGTTTTTCATCTGAAGGCTCAACAGTCATGGTGAACGTCTGGTTTGCCACGATTCTTTCTTTCTCTAATAGCCTTCCTCTTGGATAACCTCTCCTCTGCCCAGAGGCCTCGACGGTTTAGGCTACAACGTCGAAGCCATATTTCCAGCTTTCTTGTTTCTCTGGTACCGCCTCCACTGAGTCCTTGTCATGGTGTTTTTCCCTTTGTAATTGGGAGAAACCATGTAGCCTCTGAGTTGATTCCTTTGCTATGGCTTCTTAGCTTCTGCCCCCAAGTCGAACACTCTCCACTTGAGCCTCTTGCTCCCTTTCTGATTCACCTGTTCCACCTATTTCTCTTGCGGAGTGTTGGACGGGGGAATAAAGGTTCTGTGGCGTGTTTGGTGACTTGTCTCTAAAACTCTTCATTCCGCTGGGGGGTTTCCTTGTCGTCGAACACAAACCTGGGAATGGCGGTATTTTGTCCCTCCAGCGCCTTCTTTTTATTAGCTTTATACCTCTCAGCGGCTTTCTCGTCGAAGACGGCATTACATCTTGGACATATCACGACTTTTGACCATCTTACTTTGCACTTCTCCTGAAAATCAGACAGTCCTTCTCCGGATGTGGGGTAAACTACCTTCAATGCCTCCTCAGTTCTCGCGTCAAAACCCTCAGTAGTTTTAATCATCATGCATTCGAATGACTCAGCGTACAAAGCTTCCTCCACCTTCAAGGGATCTGTGTCTACTTGCATCTTTGGCTTTTCTCCAAATTCGAGCCTGCCTTCCTTCAGAGCTTTCTGCACCAAATCCCTTAAAAGAACACATTGAGAAGTTTTATGACCAAGGAAATTATGAAATTTACAGAATCCCCTATTTTTCTTTTGCTCTAATGGGGGATTCTTCAAGCCCTGGGGCACAATAATTTGCCCGTCTTTGACTAACAAATCAAATATTTCGTCACACTTAGTTATATCAAATGTATATGTTTTTGCAAAGAATTTATCCGTTTTTTCGGCGTCGACATAATTTTTTTTGTTCAACGATTTCAAAAGCTTACAAGCGTATGAAGGTCCTGGCTTGAGGTCAGCCACATTGACCTTGCTCTCATCGACGAACTCTTCGTCGTCGGAAGAGTATGGCTCAGCCGCGACGTAGGATACTTTTTCTTTCTTATGGTATTTACCAGTTCTGGTCTTTTCAGCTTTCAACCTCTCAAGTTGTCGAACCCTATCAGCCAATTGGACCATGTCTGTAAGATAATAGGTATCTAACTTCTTCTTAATGGAATAATCTAGACCGCCAGCAGCTATTTTGACTAGCTCATGTTCAGGGACTTAAGTAAAGCATCTTGCTTTCAAAAGTCTAAACCTGTTAAGATACTGGTCGATTGACTCGGAAGCCTTTCGTTTAACGCTCGCCAACTCCTTCAAGCTTATTTTCGACTGTCCCATGTAGAACTGTTCATGGAACAGTCTCTCCAACAACTGCCATATATGGACGGACTGTGGCGGCAGTGTCGTGAACCAAGTAAATGCATTTTTCGTGAGGGAGCTTGGGAATTATTTCATCGTTAAATCTTCATTATTTGCTATGTCGCTAGCCTCAGTTTGATATCTGGTAATGTGTTTGACGGTTGATTCTTCGGTGTCCCCGGCGAACTTGGTAAACTTTGGTACCTTCCATCCCCTTGGCAACTCCGTCTGTAAAACAAAGTCAGGCAGTGGAGACGAATAGGTTGGCCTCTGCAGGCCAGGATTTACTCTATTTCGTACCATAATTCGCTCAACAATGACCTCCAGATTTTGTTCTCCGGCCATTGCATCCTGCCAAACCTGCCTAACCACCTTGTCGGGGTCTTGGTTTCTGTTAACAAGCACGACTGGAGTTCGTTGGGCCACCCTAGGCATCAGCTCGATCACATGGGGTTCTTGTTCGATGGTCTCGTCGAACCTTTCTTCGTGTCGAACCGACGTCTCCGGTCGAGATGGGGTCCTCTATCGAGCTTGGGCCCTAGGAGCACCTAAAAAGTCACATATCCTAGTCATTTGAGTTGCTAATTATTTGTAACTCTGAGTCGAGTCTTGAATTAATGGCCTTAATATGGTTCCCATTTGCTGAGTCAGTATATGGACCATTTCGTGGTTACTTTCGTCCATTTGTTGTCTCATGACTGCGACAGAACTGGACATAATGGTTGGGATTGCCGGAGGTGGAAATCCCATTTTCGTGGTTCAACCAAATTGGTTACCAAACGGTCCCAATCTGTGGTAGGGAAAAAATACCAAAGAGGAGCTTTCGCCAAAAATCAAACCACTCCCATGCAAGCTTGTCATTACTTGAGTAGGCATTCCAAAGTTCCTTTCTCTACCGTACATGGGTAAAGTAAAACTAGGCATAAAGGGCCCTGAAGTTTCAGCCATCGTCAGTCTTACCCCCTTGGATCGACGCGGTGACGGTGTCGGTCCACTATGAGCGGTCGAATCCGTGGCCATAGTGTTAGAACCCACGTTAGTGGTTTTTGACACGCCTGTATTTCCTCCTGAGGGAAACTCCTCATTCAGATTGGTATTCCTTGGTTCTACCATCTTACCAGTACGCAGCAACATAAATCTAACATAACGTGTCCCACCGGGTGTACCAATTTGTCCGCACGGGATTTCCGGTGAACAACCGCTAGCCTCTTATTAAAGTTTACGTGCAGGATCAGCTACAAGAATCCTAGACTATGTGTTAAATAGAAGTTGAACGTTGGAACACTTGGGTATGACAGAGAGGTAGACGAAATGATACGGTTGCAAGATTAAACTTTATGAATGAAAGAGAAGTACAGGGAACTTGTAAAAAAGGTAAACAAAACAAAATGAAAGACAAAAACTGTAAATAAATTTCTTAAGTATAAAAGTGGACGCATGTATACATTTGCAGAGTTTTGACTCGTTTCTCACACACTGGTACTTTGAGTATGTTCTCTTAATGCTTACTAAATGCGACCCCAAAAACTGACATTGACACTTCCTTAAATAGGCCTAAAAGTGACAGTTATTCTTCTGCCCACCGTCCCCGATCTGCCACGTGTCCACCCACGACGTCCTCTAACTTTGCAACTTCTCACGGTTTCGTCCGCAACAAGCTTTTAAACTTCTTTCGACTTCGAATGGGATAGATGTCTGTCGGGACTGCCTCAATGTCCTCCCGACAGGTACGCTAGGGAGGGTACTTTGAACTGGCTCCGCAAGGAGTTCTGTCGACCCTTACTTTTGCTTCTTTGGTAGAAATTTGCCAGCCAACACACTCTTTGTTATATTGCCTTGGTAGCCAAGATTAAATCTCTTTTGCGTGCGACATTATAAAATTTTGTAGTATTGAACATCATATTCACAATGAAGAGCTATGGAGAAAACAAAAATATAAGTGTGATACTATTACCTGGTTCTTTGCTTTTAAGTTACAAAGAAAAGATTATGCATGAATGACAAATCTATGGTTAATAAATCAATTCACCAATGTGTTTTTCACAAAAGTATGGTAGAGATGTACAAAAAGATCGGTAACATACTGAAACAAATTGAGGGTTTCTTAATGCACCACCCAAGTTTCTTAGGCACCACGTGAAATTATTTTTTTACCCCTCTATTCCGGATGTGCACATCCGGACGCACCAAATCTTTAAAAACGCAGAGATTTTCCGGATGTACATATCCGAAAATAATTCTGATGTGCACATCCGGAAGAATTTCTTATTAATTCGCGTCAGACCTTCTCCCCCCTCATTATTCACATTTTCATTTCCAAAACCTTACAAATTCTCTCAAACTCTCAATTTCTCATTCCCACAAATCCCGACTTTTTCCACTCGAGTTCTGCGCAGAGCAACTGCTACAACGATCAACACATTCCAAATCCTCCGTATCACATTTTAATCGGTAAGTTTTCAAATTTTAGAGTTTCGGAGTAATTTTCGAGTAATTGATTTAGAGTAGACATTTAGGTGTAGAAATTGTTAGGTTGTATGAATAACATAGGTTAGAGACAATGTAGGTCATTTTTACTGCTTCAAACAGATCATCAGGGCATAAAAATGCCCTTCTGGTTGGGACAGTGGCCATGGCTGGCGTTTTAAACCTTCAAAATACGTACCGGATGTACAGATCCGGAAATACCCAACGTTCAAAGTTCTACTTCCTTCCGGATGTGCACATCCGGTAACACCTAACGTTAAAATGCTGAATACTTCCGGATGTGCACATCCGGTAACACGTAACGTTAAAAATGCTGAATACTTCCGGATGTGCACATCCGGAAGACTGCATTTTTATTTCCTTTTTTAATTTTCCTTGTTTTTTTGTTTTTGTTTAATTATTTTTAATAAAAATTTAATTTATTTATTATGCTTTGCAGATTAGATGGCTGACAGAGACGATCGTACCATACATGGACGGACAGCTCAGCACGCATCTGTCCGACGTGAGCGGTTGCAGTCTACAGCCGAGGCTTCCGGCGCAGAGGGAGTTGTGGTAGCCCCTACAGCTGAGGGACATCCTACACCACATCCTACACCACAGCCATCCACATCGTCTACCTCAGGTACCTTTCGGATCAGACAGAGATCCATCGGTACAACTGGGGGGCGGCTGCGCTGGCATTCACCTATTCCAGGCTCTCTGATGGTTGCCGCTGGGCAGCCAAGACTGTGGCAGGCAGCTGTACGCTATACGTGGTAACAATCTAATATTCTAAGTGATTTTTTCTTTTCTTTTCTTTCTGTATTCATTATAATGTTTGACACCCATGTTATGTTTTCCATTTCAGGCGTGGATTTTACAGCACTTTCCCTATATTACTGGTTGGGGGAGTGCCCAGGGGTACACTGAGGCTATGCCACGTGCTGCTGCATTTGTCCTGCTCAGAGGGAACCAGGCGCCGGACCCCTTCAGAGTGTATCTAGATCGGATCGCTGCTGAGGACGTTTTGTATTGCCCATATGCCGAGCACCGTGTGACGCGCCCGTTCGATGACGTTTGTTTGTTCTCAGGATGGTTGGCATGCAGTTCGACCGTTACTGCCCGATACCTGCCAGAGCGCGTCTTGCGTCAGTTCGGTTACACGCAGACGATCCCCAGGATGCCTCATGAGTCTGCTCCTCTAGGCTTGACCCGCAGGGAGATAGATGAGCTATATGCTGACTACCAGTCCCACTTGGTACCGGAGGAGGCTCGGGCGACCAGAGCGGAGACAGACTGGAGTGTTGCCGCCGGGTACATCGTGTGGTTCTACACCTTCTCACACCCATGCATGGTGCCCACTGCTGAGGGATCGCCCCCCAGACCCGCTCATCAGGAGATATTAGAGGAGCGGCAGTCTCAGCTGGACCACGCTCAGGATGTCCTACCACGCTGTCGTCAGATAGAGCAGATAGCGAGGCAGGCCATTGCGGACGGTCACCTCCCTGAGGGCTCTGGTGCCAGAGTTGCCGTGGACAGGATTATTGCGATTGCTCAGGGGGCACTTCAGTACCGCAGACATTGGTCCAGGATGGCGGGTAGGGGCAGAGGAGCAGGGGAGCCAGGACAGATCCTTCGCCATACGCAGTAGTTTTTTGTTTGATGTATTATATTTATATTATATGTATGCGCTGTATTTTGACAGAGATTTATTATATATATGGATGTCTTCAAATGTATATTAAATTGCGACGATTTATTAACATATGCGACCAAACAAAAAAACCGATTTTTAAAAAAAAAATAATGTTCTGCCTTTTTCCGGATCTGCAGATCAGGAAAGTTTCCGGATGTGCACTTCCGGAAAGAATCTACGTTTTTAAAAAAATTGATGCGTCCGGATGTGCACATCCGGAAACAGGGGACAAAACCAGAAATTCAGTTGGTGCCTAAGAAACAAGGGTGGTGTAATAAGAAATCCTCAACAAATTTAGGTAGACAAATAGATACAAGAAGTGTTACATATAAGTGAGGGTAATCTTGACATAACAAAATTAATTGTCTTTTTTTTTTTTCAAAATAAAATAGGTAAGATCATGCGTCATTTATTACTCCTTAACATATTGTCCTTACGATATATGTTAGCTTTGCTTTTAATTAAATAATTGTTTCTTTTTATTTCTTTTTTAATTATTATTTCCTAATTTTTAATTATAATTTTATTTATTTTTGTATTTACAGATGAAGCATTATAAAATGATTTTCTTTTTTAATTCATAAAACAAAAGGTCTTCATTTTAAAATGTCAATTTTTTTCATAAAAAGTGACTTAATTTAAAAATCAATACCTAAATAGACAAATTTGATTTCACCCTCAGCCATATTTTTGAATAAACAAAATAACAATAACTATTAAAAATTCTAAATCTTAAATAAATATTAAAACATTGGTGTCCAACTTAATCATATCTAAAACATTATTAAAATTCTCTGTCTGCATTGATTCTCTCTAATTTTTCCCATTTCTTTTTAAGAAGAATATCACACTCGGCTAAAATCAAATGCATAGTAAATTAAATAATTCTACAGAAATTAATAATTACACCTAAAACATTGAATTACTTAATTCCACTTAAATCAATTTCATCCTAATACATGAACCGAATAAACCAAAATGCTATATTTTTAAATAAATTTTTAAAATAGTTTCACAAATTCTATATGTGGTGAAAATAATATCCAATTCAAAAACTAAAATAGAAACGTGACATGTTGCTAAAAAAACAAAAAGAAAAAGGAAACATCTATAACTGTAAAGTAGTTACGTGAGCCGTGACGACATCGTGTGTGTGATTTTGCTCTTATATAGTATACATGCATGCCCTCACTCACACATAACTCACGTCCTTCAAATCATTCTTCTTTCAACCACTACTTCACACATTTTCATTCCTCTACTTCTGAGATTGACGAATGTCGATGCTATAGTGACACTCACCATTATTATTATTTATACATAATGTGCTGAACTTCATTTTTTTTAATACAGATTTTGAAGGTACAAAGACGAGAGAAAGAAAATGACCGGATTTTGGGGTGTGTTTTGCAGTGAATCTATTTGTTCAAAGTCTTGCAGTATTTATGATGTTGTTAAGTTTCTCATTGATCCTTCCACATGCATAAACCATTTCTTAATATCTTGCTTTGATGTGTTTTTTCTCATCCTGCTTCTATTTTTAATGATAATTCACAAGTCATCATTAAAACCATATCAAGGTCTTATACATAGGGAAAGATATTCAAATCTGCAACTAGTTTCGGCCATAACCAATGGTGTTCTTGGGTTGGTGCATTTGTTTTATGGCATTTGGATTTTAGAAGAGAAGTTGAGGAAAATCCAAACTGCATTGCCTCTTGATTTGTGGTTGTCGGAATTGTTTCAGGGATTAACATGGTTGTTAGTTGGTTTAACATTGAGTCTTAAGTTTAAACAATTTTCAAGAGCATGGTCAAGGGTTTTTTCTATTCTTATGTTTTTGGTTTCTGGTATAAACTTTGTTATATCTTTGTTTTATGCAATCTGCGGTATACAAGTGTCGGTTAAGGTAGCATTAGATATTCTATCTTTTCCTGTGGCAATTTTACTGCTGTTATGCACATATAAGGAATCTAAGTATAGGGACACTGAAAGAGAAATCGATGAAAGCCTTTACTCCCCTTTAAACGGAGAGTCGAATAAAAATGATTCTGTTAGACACGCGACACTATTTGCAGAAGCTGGATTCTTCAGTAGGATGTCATTTTGGTGGTTGAATTCATTGATGAAAAGAGGTAAAGAGAAAACGCTTCAGGACGAAGATGTACCGAAGTTGAGGGAGGAAGATAGAGCAGAAAGTTGTTATTCACTGTTTCTAGACATATTGAACAAGCAGAAACAGAAGGATCCATCCTCACAACCATCTCTTTTGAAGACAATTGTTTTGTGTCATTGGAGAGAAATTTTGATTTCTGGATTCTTTGCACTGCTTAAGGTACTTGCACTGTCTTCTGGACCTATGCTTTTGAATTCCTTTATATTATTCGCGGAGGGTTATGAGAATTTCAAATATGAAGGTTTTGTATTGGCCATAGCACTTTTCGTTATAAAAGTTGTAGAATCGCTGTCACAAAGGCAGTGGTACTTCCGCTCGAGACTCGTGGGTCTCAAAGTTAGGTCGCTGCTAACTGCAGCCGTTTATAAAAAGCAACTGAGGTTATCCAACTCTGCTAGATTGATGCACTCTAGCGGTGAGATAATGAATTATGTGACTGTGGATGCTTATAGAATCGGAGAGTTTCCGTACTGGTTTCACCAAACATGGACTACTAGCTTCCAGCTATGTATCTCATTAGTAATACTTTTCCGTGCCGTTGGGCTAGCTACAATTGCCTCCTTGGTAGTGATAGTTATCACTGTACTTTGCAATACACCACTTGCAAAGTTACAACACAAGTTTCAAAGCAAACTAATGGTGGCACAAGATGCGAGATTGAAGGCTACTTCTGAGGCTCTTGTTAACATGAAGGTACTGAAGTTGTATGCATGGGAAACCAGCTTTAAGAATTCTATAGAAGGATTAAGAAATGAGGAGCTTAAATGGTTGTCTGCAGTGCAATTGAGAAGGGCATACAACCAATTTCTCTTTTGGTCATCACCTGTTTTGGTCTCGGCTGCTACGTTTGGAGCGTGTTATTTTCTTAACGTTCCTTTGCGTGCGAATAATGTTTTCACTTTCGTGGCAACTTTGCGCCTTGTTCAAGATCCGATTAGATCCATTCCAGATGTTATTGGGGTGGTCATTCAGGCAAAAGTTGCATTTACTCGGATTCTAAAATTCCTCGAGGCACCTGAACTGCAGAGTGAAAGTGATAGGAATAGGTGTTCTGATGGCAATATGAGGGGATCAATTTCAATCGAGTCTGCTGAATTTTCATGGGAAGATAGTAATGTATCAAAGTCAACTTTGAGAAATATAAATTTGGAAGTTAGCCCTGGACAAAAGGTTGCAATTTGTGGAGAGGTTGGCTCAGGAAAATCATCTCTCTTAGCCGCAATTCTCAGAGAAGTTCCTAACACTCATGGGAATGTAAGATTTTGTTCCTTTGAGTTATATAAACTTTGTCATACTTTCATTACTCATAACTTTCATGGCATTACCATTTTCTATAAGCACTTCTATAATGTCTGTGGTATTTGATTAGCTTTACTGAATTACAGATTGATGTTTATGGGAATTTTGCGTATGTTTCTCAAACGGCATGGATACAGACAGGTTCAATTAGGGATAATATATTGTTTGGATCACCTATGGATGCTCAAAAATATCAAGAAACACTTCAGAGATCTTCACTAGTCAAAGACCTTGAGATATTTCCCCATGGTGATCTTACTGAAATAGGAGAGAGAGGGGTTAACTTGAGTGGTGGTCAGAAGCAGCGAATTCAACTTGCTCGTGCTCTTTATCAGGATGCTGATATATATCTCTTGGACGATCCATTCAGTGCTGTTGATGCACACACTGCCACAAATTTGTTTAATGTAATGACAACATCCTTTCTTCACATACTGTGTTCAAATATTGTAAATATTTCAAATGCTTCCTTCCTCCAATCATGCACGCACGCACACATTTTATAAAATAGTTGATATGATTATGACACTATTAAATCGACAGGAATACATTATGGAAGGACTTGCTGGGAAGACGGTCTTGCTTGTAACTCATCAAGTTGATTTCCTTCCAGCATTTGATTTTGTTTTGGTAATTTTATACATCTTTAAAGCAAAGCACTGATTATGTTTATCTCATTGTTATTTTCTTTTCTTTTCTTTTTCTGCGTGTAATCAATTATTTAAATTTTGTTATGCGTTCAAATTAGCAATTATTATTTAATCTTTGGCTAACTGAAAATTATGCCTTCAAATTTTGCGGTACAGTTGATGTCAGATGGGGAAATCCTACAAGCTGCTCCTTATCATGATTTGTTGACCTCAAGCAAAGATTTTCAGGATCTTGTGAATGCTCACAAAGAAACTGCTGGTTCTGAGCGGCATATGGATGTTACTTCTTCTGAAAGACGTTCAAGTTCTCCTAAAGAGATAAGAAAAACATACTTGGAAAAGGAAAAACAATTCGAATCACCAAAAGGCGACCAATTGATTAAGAAAGAAGAGAGAGAGATAGGAGACCACGGGCTTAAGCCATACTTACAGTATCTGAATCAGAACAAAGGATACACATACTTCATGATCTCTTCTCTTTCTCATCTTATATTTGTGATTGGTCAGATATTGCAAAACTCGTGGATGGCTGCTAACGTTGACAATCATAAAGTCAGCACTTTGAGATTGATTCTAGTTTACTTGTTGATTGGAATTACTTCAACAGTGTTCTTATTTATGAGAAGTTTTCTTACAGTTGCTCTGGGTCTTCAGTCTTCAAAGTCTTTGTTTTTACAGCTATTAAACTCCCTTTTTCGTGCACCTATGTCATTTTATGATTCCACACCTTTGGGACGGATACTCAGTAGGGTAAGCATGCTAGACATTATTTATTTTCAGTTTTTCATCTAAGTTTAATGCAATGAAAGGGAATACAAATACTCATGTTTTGACTGTTATTTTGTTGTTTAGGTCTCTTCTGATCTTAGCATTGTTGATCTTGATGTTCCATTTGGCCTTCTTGTTGCTGTGGTAGCTACTACGATTTGCTATGCAAGTCTAACTGTTTTAGCAGTAGTTACTTGGCAAGTCTTGTTTGTCTCCATACCGATGATTTATTTTGCACTGCGCTTGCAGGTAATTAACACATAATCTGAATTGAATTGCAATGATGATTTGGTGTTCTATTATAACATCAATACATTATAGTAATCTTTCATAGATTTAAAATGTGCTTGTTGATAAGTCTAACTTTTTTTTTCATGCAGAGATACTACTTTGCTACAGCAAAAGAACTGAATCGGATGAATGGCACAACAAAATCCTTTATAGCTAATCATCTTGCAGAATCTGTTGCTGGAGCTGTGACAATAAGGGCTTTTGAAGAAGAAGATCGTTTTTTCGTAAAGAACCTTGATCTAATTGATATCAATGCTACTCCTTTCTTTCATAGTTTTGCGGCAAATGAGTGGTTGATTCAGCGGTTAGAAACAGTAAGTGCAGTTGTTCTTGCATCTGCTGCACTTTGCATGGTTGTACTTCCAACTGGAAGATTCTCCTCCGGTGAGATTTCTTCTACTATTGCTTTTAGAATGTCGCTTTAATTGCTTTATTGTCTTATGGAGGTATTAAAATTTCAACACATGATGTTATTTCAGGAGTTATTGGCATGGCTCTCTCTTATGGTCTTTCACTTAATACTTCCTTAGTATTTTCAATTCAGCACCAATGCAATATAGCAAATTATATAATATCAGTGGAGAGGTTGAACCAATATATGCATGTACCAAGTGAGGCTCCAGAACTAATCGAAGGAAATCGTCCTCCAGAGAATTGGCCAATTGTTGGTAGAGTAGAAATAAAGGAACTACAGGTAATTATTTATTATTATTTTGAAAATTCTTCCATAATGTCCTCTAGGAAATGGGAATTTGAACTGAAACACATGATTTGTTGTTTGATATCAAAACAGATACGATATAGGCCTGATGCACCACTAGTACTCCGCGGAATCACATGCACATTTGAAGGAGGACACAAAATTGGTATAGTTGGTCGCACAGGAAGTGGCAAAACCACTCTTATTGGTGCTTTATTTCGTCTAGTGGAGCCAGCGGGTGGAAAAATAATAGTAGATGGTATTGACATTAGTTCCGTTGGACTTCATGATTTGAGGTCGCGTTTTGGTATTATACCCCAGGACCCTACTCTTTTTGATGGAACTGTGAGATACAATTTGGATCCTTTATCTCAACATTGCGATCAAGACATATGGGAGGTAATAACAAGGTTGAGTTTGGTTTTCTCTACTTTCATTTTCCAATAGTCAATATGGACTAACTATTGTTTGTTTACAAAGGTTCTTGGGAAGTGTCAGTTGCAAGAGACTGTCCAAGAGAAAGAATGTGGTTTAGATTCCTCAGGTAACCTTTCATGTTATGCTACCACTCAGGGTTGTCTTTGAGGGCGGGCTACCGGACAGGTCCTTAAATTTGTCACGGTTAAACCCTACCTAAATAGGGCCTCTAAAATATCTATCACTTTTAAGACGTGGTTAAATATGGTCTCTAATGGTTTGGTTATGGTTGAGCCGTGGCTAACCTACACACAGCCTCCAAGAGTCTCCAAAAACTTAAGATGGCTCTGCTACCATTACAACTTTGATGTGATAAGTTCCTGTTTATTTCTTAATACTAATGTCTAGTAACAAATTGTGCTACAGTTGTTGAAGATGGTGCGAATTGGAGCATGGGACAACGACAGTTATTCTGTTTGGGTCGCGCTTTACTGAGGAAAAGTCGGATATTGGTGTTGGATGAAGCAACTGCATCAATTGATAATGCAACCGACTCAATTCTGCAGAAAACCATTAGAACTGAGTTTGCTGACTGTACGGTAATCACGGTTGCTCACAGAATACCAACTGTGATGGATTGCACCAAAGTTCTTTCCATCAGTGATGGTAAGTAGCATATTAATTCACTATTACAACACCTAAGGCATAAGTTAGTTGATTGCGAACTTGAACACCTAACTTTAAACACGTATAATTGAATTTTCAGGAAAACTGGTTGAGTATGACCACCCAATGAAGTTGATGAAGAGAGAAGGATCGTTGTTTGGGAAGCTTGTCAAAGAATACTGGTCTCACTTTCAATCTGCAGAGTCACATTAAAGATGAAAATGCTTTTTTTTTTCAGTTGCTTTTCTGCTTCATCCTGTAGAACTAGCTAGTGAAAATAGTACTAGGATGTAAGTAAGATGTATCATCATATTTAGAAAAACACTTTGGCCTAAGAAGTAGGAAATGAGTTAAAGGAACCTGGAAGAAAATGGTGCCAAGGAATTCTAATATGCAATTTGTAGGATGAGGTATGAGCAGTTTCACTCTATAAACCTGCAGTATTTACCAATTACTAATGAACTTTATGACCTGCACTATTTACAATTACCAATCAGTTTAATAATTGTACTACATTTTGGGTTGACAATCATGGTCTGATACCAGAAGTTAATATGTTTTAAAGGAACTTATCTTAAATGCTTGACAAAATTCTAATGTAAAATAAAATGTATCCTCATTCAGGTCTCTAAAGTCAGATAACAAAATACTTGTCATAAATATTCATTATATAGCCTTCCTAGTTCATTCACATATAACTTTATAACTTTAAAAAAAATCTATTTTATATGAATAATTTTACTGATAAACTTTCTTACGAAATTTAGTACAACTCTTCCCTAAATTTGTATATACAGGTGAGCCTTTAATCAGTATTAATCAGTATAACATAGGTTTGAATTTACATATATGGATAAACACATTAATGAGAAATTTTTACTAAAATAACCCAGTTTTAAAAAAAAAAATTAAAAATACTCCACATTTCAAATTATTTCTCAAAATACCCCACTTTGAGGTGAGCTTAAGAGGTGTCGCCAATTGAATAGGAGACACCTCATAGTGTCTCCAATCCAATTGGCGACTGGGTGTTAAACTTACAAGAGTGTCGCCAATTGAGATGGAGACACCCTTGTAAGTTTAACACTCAGTCGCCAATTGAATTGGAGACACCATAAGGTGTCTCCAATTCAATTGGCGACACCTCTCTGTTGGTGTACAAGGTGAATAATGGATGAAAAGAGAAGAATATATTATAATAGAATGACGGCTACAAAGAATTACAAAAGGATTACAAAATCACTCACTACCACTAGTCTATTTATAAGCTAAAACTAGGGTTACAAAAGCAACAAATAAAATACTAAAATACTCTCTAACAAACTTAATGACTAAGTTTGTGAATATAAATTAAAATATAAATTATTATTTCTAATACCATCCCTTAATTTATATTTCCTCAAAACTAACAACACCAATTTCATCCCTTAAGCGAAGAAATTGATCCGTCTTAATAGCCTTCGTCAGAATATTTGTCAACTGTTTCTGAGTGCTACAGTGCACAACTTCTAACACTCCATTCTGAACTTGACTTCTCAGATAGTGATACTTGGTCTCAATATGCTTGCTTCTCCCATGCAACACTGGGTTTCTGGCAAGATTGATTGCAAACTTGTTATCAATCATCAGCTTCAGAGGCTTGTCAACTTTGATCTTCAGATCCTCCAGCAAGTTCAGAATCCACACATCTTGGCATGCATTAACAGCTCCTGCAATATATTCAACTTCACAGGTTGACAGCGCAACAACAGGTTGCTTCTTGGAACACCAAGAAATAGGGTCTCCCAAGAACTTGAACACGTACCCAAAAGTACCTCTTCTGTCAACTCTGTCTCCACACCAATCAGAATATGAATAACTCAGAAGTTCTGATTCAATCTTTCTTCCAGAAGGGAATAACACTCCATACTTCAGAGTTCCCTTGATATACCTCAGAATCCTGACAGCAGCTTGGTAATGGGACCACTTGGGTTTACTCATGAATCTGCTAACCATTCCAACTGCATAGCAAATATCAGGTCTGGTATTACACAAATACCTCAGAGAACCAACCAACTGTTTGAAGATTGTAGCATCCACATCCTCACCATCAGAATCAGAATCCAGTTTCTGATTTGTATCTGCAGGTGTGATAGCAGCCTTACAATTCTGCAGCTTAAATCTCTTCAGAAGTTCTCGTTCATACTTCAGCTGATGCAAAATGATACCTTTCTCAGAATATCTAAACTTCATCCCTAGAAAGTATGTCATTTTCCCGAGATCAGTCATTTCAAACTCATTCATCAGCACCTTCTTGAACTTAGCTAGTTCTTGTTCAGAACTTCCGGTCAACAGTATGTCATCAACGTACAAACACACCAGAATCATATTGCCTTCAGAAATATGTTGAACATAAACACCGTATTCCATCTCACATTTCTGAAAACCCTGCTTCTTGAAAAATGAATCAATCTTCTGATTCCAAGCTTTGGGCGCTTGTTTCAATCCATACAAAGCTTTATGTAATCTGTACATCATCCCTTCCTGATTCTTTTTCACAAATCCAGGAGGTTGTGACACATAAACTTCTTCTTCTAATGGACCATTCAGAAATGCAGATTTCACATCTAAATGCACCAGAGGCCAATTCCTGTTAGCAGCTATTGCAATCACCAATCTGATTGTTTCATGTCTCGCTACAGGTGCAAACACTTCAGAATAATCCAGCCCAGGTTTCTGCAGAAATCCTCTTGCTACTAACCTCGTTTTATGTTTGCCAATTGATCCATCTGGCTTTAGCTTCTGTTTGAAAACCCATCTGACGCTGATGGCTTTCTTGTCCTTTGGAAGTTCTGTCAGCTTCCAGGTCTTATTTCTCTCTATGGCATCAAGTTTTTCTTTCATGGCCTTCAGCCAGATCTTCTGCTTAAGAGCCTCTTCTGTACTCACGGGTTCAGAGTCTACTAACATGGCACACTGAATAACTTCTCCTTCAGAATCTACTTCAGTGTCTTGTAACATGTCAAACTCTTCGAATCTTCTCGGAATGTTTCTGATTCTCTGTGGCCTCTGACCTCGTTCAGAATCTTCTTCAGATGCTTGAACCCCAGAAGTTCTGTCCTCAGAAGTTTCTCCTTCAGAAGCTCTTGCTTCAGAAGTTTGACTTCCTCCAGAACCTTGACCAACTTCAGAGTCTGGCATATTCCCAGAGTCTGAATCACCACCAGAATCTTGATCATCATCAGACTCTGAATCATCAGAATCACCATCAGTTTCAGAACCTCTTAATTCTGACCTTTCTTCAGAAGTTCTCACATCAGAATCAGATTGAGACTTATCCCAATTCCAAACTTCAGATTCCTTCACAATAACGTCTCTGCTGAACTCAACTTTATTAGTTTCTCGACAATAAAACTTGTACGCACCTGTACTGTGGTACCCCACCAGTAACATTACTTTGCTTCTATCATCCAGCTTCTGTCTTCTGGCCTCTGGAACATGTTTGTAACACACAGAACCAAAAACCTTCAGATGACTAACACTTTGCTTTTCTCCCGTCCACTTCTGAATAGGAACTATTTCCTTCAGCTTCTTCGTTGGACATCTGTTGAGCATATATGTTGCGGTGGCAACAGCTTCTCCCCACAAGTTCTGAGGAAGCTTCTTCTCCTTCAGCATGCTTCTCGTCATATCAAGCAAAGTACGATTTCTTCTTTCAGCAAGACCATTGTGTTGAGGAGTATAAGGAGCAGTAACCTCATGCTCAATTCCATTCTCCTCACAGAACTTCTGAAACTCTTTGGAGTTATACTCACCCCCACCATCGGTTCTGAGAATCTTCAGAGTCTGACCACTCTGATTCTGAACCTTAATTCGGAACTTCTTGAATTCAGCAAACACATCGTGTTTGAACTTAATAAGGGATACCCATGTCATTCTTGTGAACTCATCAACAAATGACAAGAAGTATTTATTCCCTCCAATCGATGCTATTGGAAATGGACCACACACATCAGAATGTACTACTCCCAAGGCATGTTTTGCTCTTGGAGCAACTTCTGACGCAAATGGCAATCTTGGTTGCTTTCCTTCCATGCACACTTTGCATGACTTCTCAGGCTTCTTGATTGTAGAAATTCCATGTACCAGCTTCTTCGAATTCAGATGTTCTAAGCTTCTGAAATTTAGATGACCAAATCTTCTGTGCCACAACTCACTTTCTTTCACAACACTTATTGCACAAAGACATTCAGAGTCAGAAGTTCTGACATTCACCTTGAATGTTCTATTCCTTCCCTGTTCTGACTCCATAATCAGCTTCTGATTACAGTCATACAGCTTCAGAAGATTGTCCTTCATGGTAACTGAAAAACCTTTCTCAATTAATTGTCCCACGCTCATCAGATTGCTTTTTATGCCAGATACATACCACACTTTCTGAATTAATGCTGTTTTCCCATTGTTCAGAACAACTCTGACATTTCTCATACCTTCAGCGTTAAGATATTTGTCATCAGCACATCTAATCTTAGTCCTCTTCTCAGAGTCAAAATCAACCAGCCATTTCTTATTTTCAGTAAGATGATTTGAGCAGCCAGTGTCCATATACCACCAGTCTGTCAAATTCGTATCATCAGATTCAAAAGCCATCAGTAGCACAAATTCATCATCAGAACTTCTGGCTATATTTGCTTCTTCTGACTTCCTTTCTTTGTTTGACCAACAATCTCTAGCAAAGTGACCAAACTTCTTGCAACAGTAACATTGGATCTTCTTCTTGTCATACTTCTCTTTTCCCTTCTGAGCATTCTTTTGCCTATCAGAAGTTGAGGTTTCTAACTTTTGACCACCATCAAATCTTCTCTGCTTCTGATGCTTCTTATCAGAAACTATTTTCAGAGCCTGCTGCTCTACTTCCCTTTCAGAAGTTCTCTCGGTCAGACGCAACTCTTGCGCTTCTAAACTGCTTTGCAGCTCTTCAATTCGCATGGTGCTCAGATCTTTAGAATGTTTATTGCTACTACAATGTAATCAAACTGAGGAGTAAGGGATCTCAATACCTTATCAGTGATTACTTGTTCAGAAAGAGTTTCTCCACACGTCTTCATCTCATTAGTGATCAGAATCACTTTGGAGATGTACTCAGAAACTTTCTCATTGTTCTTCATGTTGAGATTCTCATATTACTTTCGCAGGGACTGAAGCTTCACCTTCTTCACTGATGCGTCACCATTGTAACATCTGACCAGTGTGTCCCACGCCGCCTTTGCCGTCGTTGAATCTGCAATCTTCTCAAACACATTCGCATCCACACACTGATGGATGTAGAACAATGCTTTCTGATCTTTCTTCCTTGTATCCTTCTGCGCGTTCTTTTGTTCCTCCGTTGCATCTGCTGCTACCGGAACGTAGCCTTCAGTAACAAGATCCAGAACATCTTGAGCACCGAACAGTACACGCATCTGAATCATCCAACGAGTCCAGTTTTTGCCATCAAATACTGGAAGCTTGGTGTTCATGTCGCCGTTTCCGTTCATCATCTTCAACCTTGTACAGTCACTCAAATCTCACACAGTGTTTCCCAACCCACAGAATCAGAAATTATGATTCTGATCAGAATTTTATTCTAGATTCAACACGAACCCAGAATCAAAAATCAATCACACAGCCTCACGTTCCACTCGTGTTTCCCGTGTTTCCCCATGAATCCAAACCGGAGCTCTAGATACCAATTGTTGGTGTACAAGGTGAATAATGGATGAAAAGAGAAGAATATATTATAATAGAATGACGGCTACAAAGGATTACAAAAGGATTACAAAATCACTCACTACCACTAGTCTATTTATAAGCTAAAACTAGGGTTACAAAAGCAACAAATAAAATACTAAAATACCCTCTAACAAACTTAATGACTAAGTTTGTGAATATAAATTAAAATATAAATTATTATTCCTAATACTCTCAAGCTCACTCTAAAGTGGGATACTTTAAAAAATAATTTGAAATGTGGAGTATTTTAGGAATTTTTTTTTTAAAACTGGGTTATTTTATTAAAATTTTCCATTAATGACGCTGCCTAGCATGACAACCTATTATTATTACTCCCAAAGTTTCTTATTATTCTATTCTCAACAAATTTCACGGATATTAAAAAGGAGTATAATTCATAATTCATGTATTGGATGGGCGATGAAAATGGGTACCTAGCTGACTAATATGATACACGTGTCCACCTCATAACTATGTGATATCCATCAAACGGGTATATGTGAATCTTAACATATCTGCATATATTTACAAATATCCATTTATATTATTATTTTAAAAAAATTAAATTATAATTAAACAAAATTCCTTGGGATATGATCTTCTAACAAAGTTGTGTGCTGATCTTCTTCACTTCTTGCCCTAAATCAACTATGTTAAGAACAAAATTTTATCTCATATCCCTACTTTTATCCCTATACCCCTATATTTTATAAAAAATGTCAATTTTACCCTTTAATATTTTTAACTAATTTATTATTCTATTTTTTTTAAATATTTTTAAATTTTATTTTGCATACCGGAACACTTTGCAAAAGAGTTCCGGTACACAAAATAAAAGTTAAAAAATATTGGCTTAATTGCAGTTTTAGTCCCCCTATTATGGCTTTTTCTCAGTTTTGGTCCCCCCATTTCTAAATCTTGGTTTTTAGTCTCTTAAGTTTCATTTTATGAGAATTTTGGTCCCCCATTCAATTTGAGGCCAAATTGTGATGACATGGCTGTCAAAACTGCCACATGTCAGTGCAAACTCATAAATTTTATATAAATTTATTATTTTAATTGTTTTAAAATTATTATTCGTTTATATTTATTTTACATGAATAGGATATATGTCTATCATCATTTTAAAAACCCTAATTCATCTTCTTCTTCCTCCATTCCAACATCAGCGCCTCCTTCACAAGCACAAGACTATGTGAGCCCGTCCTCAATCAAACCCTCACAAGTTCGTCTTCAAGTCCGTCTTCAAGCTCGTTTTCTTCTCCAACAATGTCTGAAACAAGCTTCTCATTTGCCTCAACAAATCAATCTGGTCTACGAAGAAGAGGAAATAGATGTTGGTGTGGGCTTGAGTCACCATTGATGACAGCATGGACTTATGAGGATCCTGGAAGAAGATTTCTTGGTTGTGGTAATTATAAGGTGATGAAGAAAAAAGGATGTAACTATTTTGAATGGGTTGATGAAGAGATGAACAACCATGCCAAAGATGTGATTAGATCTTTGAAAAACAAGAATGACGAGGATATGGATTTAATTAAGCATACAAAGAAAAATGAAGATTTGTTGAAGATGAAGATAAAGTTTATGGGTTATTTGTTAGGTTTATCTTTTGTGTTTGTGTTGTTACTTTTGTTTGCATTAGTTGCAACAAATGTATTCAAATGATTGTATTCTAATGTTATTGAAAGTTCAATTGAATGTTTACATGTCTGTTGTGTTATGTTTACATGTATTGTGACTTATTCTAATGTCTGTAGTGGGTGTAATACCATCGATGCTCATGTCTGTAGCTAAAGTACATTTGATGGAGATTAAATTATGGTATTCTATTCATAGAAAATAGTTTACATGTCTGTAGCTAGTTTACATTTGATGGGATTAAATTATGGTATTCTATTATTGAAAACCAAAACTACACATTATTGAAATCCACTGGATTCTTAGCTGCTAGATTCTTAGTGCAGAATGAAAGTTGAAAACCAAAACCAAAACTACACATTATAAATAAGTTTCACGTTGAAAACCAAAACTACACATTATAAAAATGGTCAAAAATTCTGCATTAAGACAGAACAGCAGTGTAGCATAAGATTGAAAATTCTGCACTAAAAATTCTGCATTAAGACAGAATAACAGCAAAAGCAAAATACAAGGTATGTTTCCAAATGATTCATTTCAACCAACTTTCATTCTGCACTGCAATGTAACTACAAGGTCTGTTTCAAAATAACATCAAAAGCAAAATACAAGGTATGTTTCCAAATGCTGAACAACAAAATACAAGGTCTAGTTTAACCAAAACACATTGTCAAACTACATAAACACTGAATAAAAAACAATCATCTAGTCTTGAGTTAGTCTTGGAGCTTGAGATCCCCCTTCAATAATAGTTTGTCCATCATCCTTTGCCTCCACCTTTTTATTTCCACCCTTGGGTATTGATCTCTCAGATGCCCTTTTTCCTTTGCACGTGCGCTTGTTGTGTCCCAACTTCCCGCATTTTTGGCATTTCACTGTTTGAAGTTTTCTTGGTAAAGAGTGTGGGTTTCTTGGCTCATCATTTGTTTTGTTACAGTTCTTTTTTGGTCGACCAATAGCTCTCCTCATGACCGGAGGTTGAATTGGTTTAGTTATATCATTTGTTGGCCATAGTTGCGGACCATTTGTTGGTTGGATGATATAGCTGTAAGTAGCCATTACGGTAGACCTCCTAATCAAAGTAAAATTGAAGTAAGCTAACATACAAGATAACGAATGATCATATATGTAGTAGGATGAAAATGAAGTAAATTACCTATAGTATGACGAAACATACTCTTCTGGTTCCTTCTTGATATACCATATGCATGTGATTGCATGACAACAAGGTACCCCCGTCAGATCCCACTTCCTGCAAGCACATTTTTTCTGCAATAAATTAACAGAATATGTCTCAATACCGTTAGACACTCCAAATAGTGCAAAGTCATCATCGGAATGCCACGTTGCGCTCCATCCTTCAGCCAGCCTCTTTGTTTTTTCTAGAACTGGTTGAATTTTGGGACATATGATGCCTTTCACTCTACCTAATGCTTCCTTCTGAGTTGCGATCCTTAAAGTCAAATAGAGTTTGATTCCTTCTAGCAGTGTAATGATAGGTTTGTCCCTATACTCCAAAATTGCGCGATTAAAGGCTTCACACATGTTGTTAACTTGCAAGTCACTTTGTGTATCTAGCTTAAAATGTGATCTACTCCAACATGCAGCCGGTACATCCATCATATCTTTCCAAGCTTTCACATTGAGGTCTTTCATAAGATTCATTGCTCTCTCCCATGTGGGGACTATTGTGGCTCTAGTTGCTCTCCATAAAGCCTCCTTCATCTGTAGCCCATGATATTTCTTTCTCCAATTGCCATAAAGATGTTTCACACACAATCTATGTTCTACATACTGACTTGTTAGCCATTGCATACTCCTTTATGGCATCTCGAATTTGCAACTTATCCTTGAACATCAGGCCTAACTCAAACTTAACACTTTCCTTAAAGGTTGGAAACCTTTCCATCTCATCTTCAACATCACTCTCTGGAGGGCTATGAAGCTCATCTTAATCACAACTTTCATTATCAGAAACATGATTATGACTGGAAGTACCTTCAATATTGGGTAGAACAGTTGTCCAGTCTACATTAGCTTCAACCCTGTCTCCCGGAACTAAATCAATATCACTCTCACTTTCTTCGTCATCCTTCTCACTAAACTCATAATCCGGATCAGTTTCACTCTCATCAGCATTAACATCTTCCACATCCACATTAGCCCGATCCTCCACATCCACATCCACATTATCCTGATTATCCTCCACATCCACATCCACATTATCCTGATTATCCTCCACATCCACATTATCCTGATTATCCTCCACATCCACATTTTCTTGAACTTCCTGAACATTCACATTACCTTGAACTTCCTCCACATCCACATTGTCTTGAACTTCCTCAGCTTCTATGTATTTAGGTATGTCAACCGTGTGTTCAACGTAAACATCGATGACATGGAACCCTTTAACATCTTCAATAAACTTTAACACATCTCTGTCATTATTCAACGGTCGAATCCCTCTAGAAAATGAAAACCTAGGATTCACATACCAAAGACATTTTATATTCCTATAGCCTTCACTTTTTATCATAGATTCAATCTGCGTGTAGGACATTAGGTCCACGTCCTAATCCCAATTCATTTCAGCCACCGTTTCACCAACGCACAACATTACAAGATGATTAACCATCTGTCCCTTGTGGTGAATTCTAAGTCTGACAGTTTGTTTCTATGGTGGCCTACATACAGAAAACATGTAAACACACGGTCGGAGACATTACAGACACTTTTGGGATCACATTTACCCAATAATATACTAATAATAAACTAAGATATACAACACTTTTGGGACCACCATAACCTTACAATAAACTAAGAAAATGATATCATATCAGTTCTTTTGGGACCACAATAACATAACAATAAACTAACAATAACAAATCAGAAAACATCACATTCAAACACTATGACATAGCCACTTACCTCAAAATAAATGTTGGGTTTGACATGTTGATGACGATCTGGAATGAAGACGAGCTGGGACGAAGACAATCTGGAATGAAGACGAGCTGGGATGAAGACAATCTGGAATGAAGACGAGCTGGGATGAAGACAATCTGGAACATGCAAGGACGAACGAACTGATTCAATAAACGAAGAAGAAGCTGGAACTAAGACGATCTGGGACGAAGTTAGTGTGTTCATCAAATGTAATTTTAGGGTTTTTGTTGGTGGAGATAAAAGATTAAGAGAAATGTTGATGACGATCCATTTAATCTGTAATATTAAATAAAAAAAACTTAATTAAAAATTATTCTATTTGGAAAATAATTTAAATCAATTATAATATCATTTTAATATATTATTATCCACTTGGCACTGACATGTCAGCGTTTCCAGGCCCATGTCATCAAAAATTGGCCTCAAATTGAATGGGGGACTAAAATCCTCATAAAATGAAACTTAAAGGACTAAAAACCAGGATTTGGAAATGGGGGGACCAAAACTAAGAAAAATCCATAATAGGGGGACTAAAACTACATTTAAGCCAAAAATATTTTAGAAAATGACTACCAGAACTCTTTTGTAAAGTCTTCCGGTACACAAAAATTGATTACCGGAACTCTTTTGCAAAGTCTTCCGGTACACAAAATAAAAGTTAAAAAATATTCCAAAAAATGATTACCTAAACTCTTTTGCAAAGTCTTCCGGTACACAAAAATTGACAACCGGAATTCTTTTGCAAAGTCTTCCGGTACACACAAAAAAAGTTTAAAAAATGACTACCGGAACTCTTTTGTAAAGTCTTCCGGTACATAAAAATTGACTACCGAAACTCTTTTGTAAAGTTTTCCGGTACATAAAAATTGACTACCAGAACTCTTTTGCAAAGTCTTCCGGTACACAAAAAAAAAGTTTAAAAATGACTACCGAAACTCTTTTGTAAAGTCTTCCGGTACACAAAAATTGACTACTGGAACTCTTTTGCAAAGTCTTCCGGTACACACAAAAAATAAGTTAAAAAATAGCTACCTGAACTCCTTTGCAAAGTCTTCCGGTACGCAAAATAGAATTTAAAAAATATTTAAAAAATAAAATAAAAAATTAGTTCAAAATATGAAAAGACAAATTTGGTATTTTTTATAAGATGTAGGGGTATAAGGATAAAATTAGGGGTATTAGGTAAAATTTTCGGTTGAGGATTTCGCGTCTGGCCCACATTTGTTAAAGCCTATTCTTCAAATATTTGTAACAAATTCTTCTTCCCAGCATTTTGACTCTCACTCCCTTCCTCCAGAGTTCAGATATCCTCATTTCTTTCAACTCTACAAGAATGAATTCTGGACAGTTTTAATCTTCAATCTTCTGTTCTTCTATTTTCAGCCCCATTTCTATGTTATTCTTTGGAATATGATTTTCTATAACTGATGGCCTCAATGTCTTGCCTTTGTCTTGTTCCATTGGTTCACCTATAACCATATTCTTGTAGGACTTCATAACTTTATCACTCGTTTCTATTATATGGACTGAATCTGATTAGACACATTACATATGCATTGTCAAGTCCTCAGCAACATTGGTTTCTACATCTTTGATTCTTTTGGTGATACTCGCCTTCAGGTCATCTTCTTGGGTGTGGTTCAGATGGTTTGTCAATGCAAACCCTAGCGTGGGAGGTCCATGCCGGAACCCTAGTGGTGCTTTCATGAAAGAGATTATTTTTCCTTTATTATCTTTTAAATACATATAAAAATGGTTTCAAATTTGCGCACAACAATAATAAATAATAATAATAATAATAATAATAATATTATTATTATTATTATTATTATTATTATTATTATTATTATTATTATTGTTCGACTAGACCGACACTAAATTATTCTGGGTCGACCACATCGACTACGACCAACTACCAGGAAGGGGTTTCACTCCTTCCAAAATCTTCTTAGTATTCGAAGATTGTTATCCTTATAACCCAAGAGATTTCAATTGCAAATGCATCCAACGACTCTCTGCAATTGGCGACAAATATATAACAAATTTGTTATTTTCCTCTATGTATATAGAGAGAGAGTAGGAGCCAAATTAAGGTAAGGAGTTTCAAATTCAATTTCATTTCACTCTTCTTCCTCATATACTGACTTGAGCGTTGGAGTGCTGACCTTGCAGCCCCCAACTCCACCGTGTCAGAAGCTACGATCTTCCATCAACGTCGTTCATCTTCTCATTTCTGGTTCCAGAACAATGATGCCGCCTATGGGAATCAACTTCTGATCTCTACGATTTCCATGAATTCACACACTCTCTCTCTAACTTCTCAATTCACAACTTCCTCTGACCAGTACAGCAAAAGCATCCGTGATCAAACGCTAGGATCCATAGCATCTTGATTCATCCAAGCATAATCTCAATTATATATTTTTTCTTATTTTCAGATCTTTTGTTCCTACAATTTTCGGCGATGGTTGGATCTAAGGCTACCAGATCCACCGCTGAGCGTGAAGCTATTGTAGTTTCTGTAGCAGCAAGAAATTCGCCACCTCTTCCTCCACTACAAAATGCCATAGGTCTTGAAACGTTTATTTCGCTGCATCAAGATCTTGTTCGAGCTTCTTAATTAGCCACATCTATTCAAGCTACCCTGATAGAGACCCATGTTCCACCTCTAGTTACACAACCTGGAGGTATTCTTGGCCTCCACATTCTTCACACGAACCTCGGTGTGTAAGGTGCTAACAAACTGTTAAACAACTTGTTTAACATTGTTCGATAGAAAAATTCACATGCTCTTATAGTAAGGCTTCATCGTCAAATACAATTCAAGAAGCTTCTTCGATAAAAACTTGTGTTTCCGTCCTAGAACTAGCCAGGACAAAGAAAGGCAAGGCTCCTCAGTCGAATGATCGGCGTAAAGCTGAAAGCACCAAACTCCTCCACCCAACCCTGAGGAAGAGTGTGGCACTCATGCTCCTTCTCCGATTCAGTCGGAAACTTGCCCAGAGAAGGGATAACCAAAACACTCTGTTGTTAGTAAGAATTCTTGAAAGTAAGACCCTGAACTCTATGGAGTGTTGGACATGTGACTTCACACACAAGAGGGGGGTGAATTGTGTGGTTCAAAAAATGTGATTTTGAATAACTTTACGGATTAAAATTAGAGTTTAAAATTTGTTTGAATATTAAGCAGTGGAAAATAAATTGCAGAATATAAAACGTTAAGGGGAAAGAGAGAACACCGAGAATTACAGAGGTTCATTAATAAACTAAAGGACCTACTTTTGTCCACAAAAGTTGATCTTAATAGTATCTAATAAACTTTGAGAGCTTTTAATAGGTGTTCCGGACTGACCCAATGACTAGGCATGACCCAATCCACTTCTGCACCCAGAATGACCCAATAGTCTAAGCCCTGCCAGTTGAGGGCAAAGGAAATCACTTTTTCTTCTGCCCCTCGGCCGAGGAAGACTGGTCAGCTGACCCCCAGGATCAGCTGCCCTTCGTCACATCTCTACCTGTCACGCACGGTTCAACCATCCAGAAACGGCCATGACGCGCTTGCCCGCAACCACGCCCCTGCTCGAAGCAATGGCAATTTCCGAGCATGTCTACCCATCACAACGGCTAATTTATGGCAGTTACCTATGATTTAATTATTATTTTAATATACTTATAACTTAACTAAAAGACAAAATTTGATTACTTTATAACTTTTAATTTTTTATGACCATTTCTTAATACACCACCCAAGTTTCTTATACACCACGTGAAATTATTTTTTTGCCCCCCAGTTCCGGATGTGCACATCCGGACGCACCATTTTTAAAAAATGTTGCCTTGTTCTGGATGTACAAATCCGGAATGACAAGTTACGCGTATTCCGGATGTGCACATCTGGAAAAATTGCTGAAACTTAAAAAGGTATATTTATTTTAAGAAATAATAATAATATGTATTTTAAAAGAATAACGATCAACAGTAAAACATTACTTCTATTACCAGAGTCGACACAAAGTTGGTGGTACTCCTATTACCACTTGCAGAACCAATGGACTGACTTTGGGTCACAAGATACAGAGGAATTGTTTTTGCTCAGGTTCATTGCGAGGAGATAATTCAAGATCTCTTTAAAATAACAGTGGATCCTTAGAAGGTGTTCTGGACTGGGCCAACGCCTACCCTACTGTCGGGCAGGCCTAAACCCAATGACCAGCGAAGGCCCAACGAGACCCAACATCGCCTCCGTGTTGGGCACGTACCAATCCCCTTGAACGTCGGGCACGCGAGGCGAAGACTGTCGAGCAGAAGCATATAGCCCGCAGATGCACCTCTCCTCGACACCCACGTACTCCTCCCCACGAGGACACGTTCTCTTGTAACTTCCCACTCCCGAAGGAATCGGTCTGCCCTACTTCCGGAGATTTAGGGACCGTTGCACCAGGGCGAAGACCACGTGATGGTCTTCACTACGCCACATAAGCCCTGGCAGTTACTTGGATTGGGCCTTACAATCCAGCCCAGTGCAAGTGACTGTTGGCCTCGCGCTGGGGGCTCTCTATAAATACCCTCTCACTTGAGAGGGTCAGGTTACATTACATTCTAACTCTCACACCTGTTTTCTCTGTACTTGCTTACTCCTTTTTTCTTACTTGAGCGTCGGAGTACCTTGCAGGTACACCCCCTCCCCCGCGCCGTATCATCATCACCGGAGCTGAAGTTCTTACGACGTTGCTGGCCATTGAATAACTGTCTGATCCAGGCACGATCAGTGGTGCCGTCTGTGGGAAACACTGCTTCCTCGTTTTTCATCTTTCGTTAAACCAAAGCAATTCCTCCGTTCATCACCAACATGGCCAACAACCCGTTTGCGAACAAAGCTTTGGACACCTTCCTCGCGTAACTCGAGAATGGGAACCACCGTGAAGACAATGTTGCCCTCAACGTCAAAGAAGGCGACATAAAAGACGGGCAGACTGCCTCCCCAGACTCCGAAGACATGGCATACGACGTCGTCCAGCAAGACGACCAACAAGCCACTTTCTAGCTAGTTGCTCCTCCACCTAATGTCGATTCGAGCACCGCGGCTCTATTCTCCTTGGTCAACCAGAACAACCAGTTGATCATGCACCAGAACCTCCGAATTGAAGCACTCGAGCAAGGGCGAACACGACGATCTTCCCCGCGAAGACATCGTCGTCCGCCTTCCCCTCTTCGTTCTCCTTCCCCGCGAAGGACCCCTCAGGAAGAATCTCAGACACCCTCGCCGGTGCGCGAGGGTCGTCGGCCACGCCTCGAAGGCCCCCAGCCGGCGATCTCCCAGAAGCACCATCGTTCCCCACCTCGGAAGGAACCCAGGCCCTCCTCAACTACCAAGAAGAGCAAGGCCGCCGAGGAGAGGCCAAGGAACCGTCCCAGGAACTCCCCTCCACGACAAGGACCTGGTCGACATCACCGATCCCCTTCAAGGTCCCCAGCCGGAAGCGACGACGATGACCAGAGGACCCCCCTGTTATGGGAGATCATGGATGCCCCAATTCCTGCGGGCATGGAGAAACCCCAGCCACTGGGGACCTACGACGGCGTGGCCGACCCCGACGATCACGTCGAAAGTTTTGAAGCCATGCTCGACTTCAGAAACGTCAGGGGAGCCATTAAGTGCAGACTCTTCCCCACCACCTTGCGAAAGGGCGCCATGACCTGGTACAAGAGTCTGGCACCCGGGTCGATCACATCCTGGAAGCAACTAAGAGAGCACTTCACCAAACACTTCACAGCGTCTCGTCGACACCCGAAGACGGAAGCCGCACTAAAAGGCATCTTCCAGGGGAAGAACGAATCTCTCAGGAACTACATTGAGAGGTTCAATAGGGAAGTTGTCGAGGTTCACACGACCGACGACATGAAGAAGTTTTTAATCATCCACGGACTACGTCTTGGATCCGATTTTTCCAAGTCCGTGGGTCTCCGCAGACCTCGCCGTCTAGAGGACCTCCTCCAACGAGCTCAGTCGTACATCGAGTTCGAGGAGTCGGAGGCAGCACAGATCGCCCTCGACTCGAGGCGGAAGCAAGGCCCCCGCGGCCACAGAGAATAAGACTCTCCTCCCCGACCTGGAGGAGAAAGAAAGAAGGAAGGCCGCCCCGGGACTCCCGCGAACCGAGAGGACCGGCTGGCCGGTTTATGAAATACACGCCGCTCAACGCTCCCCGCGCGGGAATCTTCTCCGAGTGCTCCAACTCGGAATTTCTGGAAGGAGGCGTCCGCTTTCCGAAGCCAACTGCCCCCAAATCAAACACGGACAAGTCCAAGTACTGCAGGTTCCACCGGAGCCACGGACATGTCACAGAAGACTGCATCTATCTCAAAGATGCAATTGAGATCCTGATCAAAGAAGGGAACTTAAAGAAGTACTCCCAGAAGAATGACGCCCCTCGTCCCAGTTCCCGAGAAGCCCAAAACTTCGAGGAGACGACACCTCCCCCCGACGAGAGTCGGCTTCAGGTCGCCCTCAGCGTCACTCGACCCGAAGACTTCCTGGTCCCCGAAGGCATTGAGGGCCTAGAAGCAATTCGCAACATGTGGGCGAACTTCCCCCACGAGGACCCCGTCGCTGTCCGCAGCCCGTGGCAAGGCTTCCCCAAAACAATGGTCATCTCCGGGGGTGGTTACGAGAAGTTGTCCGTCGGGTCGATCAAGCGGAAATTTGACGAACTGGAGTCCGCAACATCGGCGAAGACCACTATTCTCGAGAAGGTACAAGGGAAATCAAACCCTATCACCTTCTACCTTGAAGAGCTCTCAGGCGGAGCGCCCAACGCCACTGTCCCCCTCCTGGTCAGGGCACAGATGGCGAATTTTGACTTTCGAAGGATCCTTGTCGACCAGGGCAGTTCAGTCGACATCATGTACGCTCACCTGTTCGGGACTCTCCAGCTCGACGAGAGACATCTGACCCCGTACGTCAGTTCAGATCTGCAGGGGTTCAACGGCACCACCACCAAACCATGGGGCTACGTTGAACTGATGGTCACATTCGGGACCGAAGACACTTCCCGTCAAGTGAAGACCCGCTTCCTGATGGTCGAATGTTCATCCCTCTACAACTGCATCCTCGGGAGGACCACCCTAGCCGAACTTACAGCAGTGTCGTCAACGATCCACCTCAAGATGAAGTACTACACGGCCAGGGGGCGGGTAGTCACGATACACGGGGACATAGACGTGACCAGGAGGTGCTTCGACACTGCCATCAAAGGCATGAGTTCCATCGGCACCAAGCCCAAGACCGGAGCAAAGTCATCCCCGGACACCGAACAGAGGCCTCTCCCGCGCGTCAATGCGGTCGACCTCGACAGCAGGTTCCCGCGCGAACCCGATGAGGACGGAGCAGCAGAGCTCGACCTCCAGGCAGAAAATAATGGGCAGCCTCTCCACCCAATGCGCCCCATCCCAGACGGAGACTTCGAGCTCGTCACCCTCGGGGACGATCCAGACCGTAACGTGAAGATCGGCACCGGGCTCCCCGACCTGGCGAAGAAGCAGCTGAAGACATGCCTCCGGGAGAACGCTGACCTGTTCGCGTGGAGCGCCTCCGAGATGCCTGGCCTCGACCTCGAGGTGGCCTGCCATCTGCTCACAGTAGATCCAGCTGCTAGGGTCATAGTTCAACGTAGGCGTAGGCAGTCTCCCGAAAAAGCGGAGGCTGCTGAAAAAGCTGTAAAAGACCTCCTAGAGGAGAATTTTATTTCAGAGGCCAGGTACACGACCTGGCTATCCAACGTTGTACTTGTCAAAAAGAATAATGGATAATGGAGGATGTGTGTTGATTATACCGATCTTAACCGGGCCTTCCTGAAAGACTATTATCCTTTGCCTAACATCGACCAGCTGGTCGACAATTCTGCAGGTTACAAGCTATTGTCCTTCATGGACGCCTACTCGGGGTACAACCAAATCCCAATGGATAAGGTCGACAAATAGCACACGGCCTTCATGACCGAGTCGGGCAATTACTACTACAACGTAATGCCCTTAGGCCTCAAGAACGCCGGCGCGACCTACCAACGGATGATGAACAAGGTTTTCCGGGGAGAAATCGGTGACATGCTCGAGGTCTACATGGACGACATGATCGTCAAATCCGAAGAAGAAGTTGACCACGCCGCGCACCTCAAGAAGGTGTTCGACACATCGAGGAGATGCCACATGAGGTTCAATCCCGACAAATGCACCTTCGGCGTTCGAGCAGGTAAGTTCCTCAGCTTCTACCTCACGGAGCGAGGAATCGAGGCCAACCCCGAGATCCCAACTCCGAACTCGAAGAAGTCAATACAATCACTGAACGGGATGCTCACCGCCCTCTCCTGCTTCGTCGCTAAGTCTGCACAATACGCACTCCCGTTTTTCAAACTTCTTCGACAAAAAGCGATGTTTGAATGGAACGAGGAGTGCGAGCAGGCGCTCCTCCACCTAAAATAAGTCCTATCGCAACCCCCGGTCCTCTCACGGCTTGAGAACGGGAAGACACTGTTCTTGTATCTCACAATCATGAGTGAAGCGGTTAGCGCCGTCCTCATTCGGGAAACTCCGGACGGGCAGAAACCGATTTACTTCACGAGTAAATCCCTCCAAGGCCCTGAGCTCAGGTATCAGCAGATAGAGAAAGTCGCCCTGGCCCTCGTCACCGTGGCCAAGAGACTGCGCCATTACTTTCTAGCCCACACTGTCGTCGTGAGGATCGAACAGCCTATAAGGCAACTCCTTGGACGACCAGATATGGCGGGGAGGATGCTCAGATGGTCGCTCGAACTCATCGAATTCGACATCCAATACGAGGGAAGGAAAGCCCTGAAGGCTCAGGTATTGGCCGACTTTGTGGCAGAGATGACCGTCTCGGAACCTTCGACCAATGGATCCCAAAAGTGGACGATCTATGTCGACGGAGCATCCAACACGAAGGGAAGCGGGGTTGGCATTATCCTCGAAAACAAGGAAGACATCCTGATCGAGGTATCCCTCGAACTATCCTTCCCGACGTCGAACAACCAAGCAGAGTACGAGGCTTTCCTCACCGGGCTTCGGTTGGCCGAGGACCTCGGCGCCAAGGAGGTCAAAATCTTCACCGACTCCCAGCTCATGGCCTCGCAAGTCCGAGGAGAGTACCAGGCCAAGAACGACAGCCTCATCAAATACTTGACCTTGGTGAAGGAAAAGATGAAAAAATTCACCTCCACGGAAGTAACCCACATCCCTCACGAGCACAACACCCGAGCAGATGTCTTGTCCAAATTGGCAAGCACAAAGAAGAAAGGCGAAAACAAATCCGTCATACAAGAAGTGCTTTCCCGCCCGAGCATCGACAAACCCGCTCCAGCGGCGGACGTGAACGCCATTGGAGACAACAATTGCTGGATGACCCTGGTATACGAGTACCTCACGACGGGCAAACTGCCCGGAGATCCCAAGGAAGCGGGGATGGTCAAGCGGCGGGCGTGCTCATACACGATATTCGAGAATAAGCTATACCGGCGAGGGTTTTCGATTCCCCTCCTCAGGTGTGTCGAGGAGACCAAGGTCCATGGCATACTCCAGGAAATCCATGACGGAATCAATGCACAGCACCTCGGCGGACGATCGTTAGCCCGTAAAGCACTTCGGGCAGGGTACTACTGGCCCACCATGCAACAGGACGCCAAGGAACACGTCAAGAAGTACGATAGATGCCAGCGGCATGGGGACATGCACCTCGCTCCTCCCAGCGAGCTTAAAACACTATCCTCCCTGTGGCCGTTTAAGTGGTGGGGAATGGATATCCTCGGACCTTTCGTCGTGGGATCGTATCAAAACAAATACCTCATTATCGGGGTGGATTATTTTACGAAGTAGATCGAGGCGGAAGCATTGGCCAAAATCACGGCATTCAACATACTACGTTCCTACAAGAGGAACATCCTCGCCTGATTCGGCGTGCCTCAAGTTATCGTCACCGACAATGGAACACAGTTCACCGACAGGAACTTCCAGGACTTCGTCACCAAACTGGGCACGAAGCAACACTTCACGTCGGTCGAGCACCCTCAAACGAATGGGCAAGCCGAAGCGGCGAACAGAGTAATCCTCTGAGGATTGAAACGTTGATTAGGCGACGCCAATCAACGGTGGATCGAGGAGCTACACAGCGTCCTCTGGGCCTACCGAACAACCCAGGATTCCACGACCGGGGAGACCCCTTTTCGTCTGACCTACGGAACAGAAGCGGTGATCCCCGTGGAGATCAGGAAACCCTCCAAGAGGACGGAAACCCCCTTCGACGGAGACGTGAACAACGAAGTCCTGAGGGAAGAGCTCGATTTTGTCGAGGAGACACGTTCGGGAGCTTCTCTCCGAGAAGCTTCGCTTAAACAGAAAATAACTTTGCGCTATAACGACAAAGTTATCAAACGTGATTTTCAAGTAGGAACCCTCATCCTACGAAGGAACCAGAAAGATTCACGAGAAGGCAAACTCGCCGTGAACTGGGAGGGCCCGTACCGTGTCCGCACGAAAACGGGGACAGGAGCCTACTTTCTCGAAAATCTGCACGGGGAAGAACTTGCTCGACCATGGAACGCTGAGAAGCTCAAACAGTACTACAGTTAAACACTGCCTGGGATACACTAGCATCGCGGTTTCGGGGACGCACTAGGGTACAAACGCGACACCCCTATATAGAACACGATGATCAAGGGATGCATTGTGTGTGCGCGAGCACTTTGATCCGATGAGGACACCTCGATCGAGCTCCTTCGTCGTCGTACCGATTAGGCAGAACACCCAGCTCGCGATGGGAAGTTCACGCCACGAAGCGAAGACCTCGACCGAGCTCTTAGCTTCGTTGAAGGTCGGAATACACTTCCGGCCACTCGGCCAGCTCTCCGTGCAGTCGAGGATTATCGAAGTCGAGCAAGCCCCAAAATCTCTATTACTTAGACAAAAATAAACAAAGTATAACAACTACAATAAGATCACACACAAAACATACAAGCATCACACGAGCAGATAAAAAAAGATGCATTAAGCGGGCAGAAGCCCATTGTACAAGTATTACAGACAAATATCAAAAAGCCCCTGGCGCGCAGGCCGGGCATAGGCATCAAAAAATAAAATGGCTCGTAGGCCAAACAAAACGAGAAAGGAAAGACCTAATCGGCGACGGTCCCCTCTGGCTGCCCGTGCTCTTCTGTCCCTCCGCCAACCTCGTCCTCTTGCATCGGCTGCACGATCTGACCGTCGACCACCTCATAATCAGGGTCAGTCCCTTCAGTAATAAGGTCGGGGTTGAGAACCCAAAGCTGCTCCACGGTGTTCCGAAAACCTATGTTAGCCGCCACGAGGTTGTCCTGCTCGGCTTCCCTGAGCTTCGCTATCAGCGCTGCCCGCGAAGTCAACAACCTGTCCTCCTCGGTTTCCTCCTCAGCAGGGCGAACAACCTCTTCCAACTCGGCATTCCTCGTCGAGAGACTTTCCTTCTCCTCCTCAGCCTGGCGAACAAACTCTTTTAGCTCGACGTTCCTCGCCAAGAGACATTTCCTCTCCTCCTCAGCATTCTTCAACCTCTCCTCCAACTTCCCTTGAAGCTCGACCTGGGCCTGGTTCTGGCTTTTGTAGTCAGCCAGCTCCTTGCCCACCTTCTCCATTTCAGCTGAGATGGACCTGAAACTCTCTCACAACTTGTTCAGCTCGTCTTCTGGGCACGCCTCTTCGTTCAGAACCAAGGCAGCGACGCAAACCCGCATCACCGCGGACACGTCCTCCACCAGCGCCCTTCTCCGAGAAACCCTATCAACACCCAAGATGGTCTGAGCTTCGGGGGCACCAACGCATAGGGAATTGTTCCCTGTGAAGAAGTTCGGCCTCGAGTGACAAGGCGGGAGTACAAATTTCACAGCAGGGGGACTTTCGTTCTCGGTGAGGTCGACGTCCACATGATCAGCAAGCTGTTGTCTCTTCGGAGAGTGCTGAGTGTTGGGGGAGTCGCTGTCCTAGGGAGAACCAGAAGAACCCCCGGTTGCCGGAGTGGGAACGGGGACCTGCGATCGGAGCTGCTCGATGCGGCCTTTACCACCCTTCTTCGACATGCGGGCATGTTTCAGCTTCTTGATACGCTCCTCAGCATCCGACATCTTGCCTGCAAAAAGAGAATAAATATGTCAGTAAACCGGAGACCAGGACGCGAAGAAAAAAGTGAGTCAAAGAGGATTTCACCACCTAATAGCTCGAGGGCATCCTCATCGGAAAACGTCTCGAGGAGGGCCCTCGTATTGATTAAACGACACTTCGTTAACACCTGCTCGTCGTCTCCCCGGGCGGGTTCCCCGTCCATCGTTACGAGCGTGGCTTTGTTGAAACCGTTGACGAAAGCGACTATTCTCTCATAAGCCAGGCGATCCCCCTCGTCAAGACGACCAGGCCTAACTTTGTAGTTGTCTGTCCCCTTTTTGAAGTGTTATTCCGTCCAGAACAAGGGGAATCTCGGTTCGAGGACCTCCTCCGTCTGCCCGTCCACTTCGCGGGAAACTCGACGATACACCGAATTCACAGCTTCAAGCGTGACCGACCTCACGATGTAATACCAGTATTTAAAGTCCCGAACAGAGTCCACGTAGGTGTGGAAGAGGCTGCTCGTTTGTTTAAAAGACACCCAGCCATGTCTGCCGTCGGAAGGCTGTTGCTGGAGGTGGAAGATGCGAAAGAAAAGAGGTATGGTTGCCCCGATTCGGAGATATTTACAAACGAGCTCGAAAGCTCGGATAAAAGCAAGGGAGTTAGGGTGAAGCTGCGAGGGCGCCAGGCGCAACCAAACGAACACCGCTTGTTGGAAATCCGTAAAGGGCAAACGCCACCCCGCCTCGTCGAACATGAACTCATAGAGAGGGAACCTCATCCCTCGATATGTCGAGCAGATGCGATGGTGTGCTTGAGGTCGGAACACCTTCCACGACTTCGAGGAGCCCACCAGCCGGTGCTCGACTGTGCAAAAAATATCGTCTTCGTCCCCGTCGACGAACTGGGAAGCCATGTTTAACGGCTCGTCGCTGACCCACTCTACGAGGGGACGTTCCTCGACACTAGTGATTGGCGCCATTAGAGAGTCGGGCTGGTCGTCGACGTCCAACGATCCCATGGCCACAGAAACGTACAAAGCTTCCATATAACCGAAAAGCAGAAGGAAACGATGAATTCGATGATCCATATCAAATTCACCCCTCCACCGCTGTTCAAGTGAAAGGGCGAAGAGGGAGCGTCGAGATCTCGAGACTGTCGCGCTCGCCCATGTACCCGCTACAACCGACGAGCGTCCCCGCGACCATCCTCAGGTCACCGGTATGCCGCTTTGGGAGGATTCCCTCACACAGAAGAGATATTGGCGAGGACCCCGAGAGTTTCATCTCGGGTCCCCGGTACATTCTTCGTGTCCCCGGGATATTCATCCCTTCTTCCCGTGAGATGCAACAAGAAACTAAGAAATCCCGCCGTTTTCGCCGGAGATTTCGTGATTTCCATGAGAACTTCATCAGTTCACCATAAAACCACCCTACAAATGCAAGCGAAAGGAGGAAAAAGAGAGAAACTTACTTGAAATACACTTCCGATAGGGTTCTGGAACGACAGTTGGTGGCGGCGTACGGTGGCGAAATAGAGAAGGAAGGAAGAGAGTCTGAGCAGAGAGATTGAAAACGTGCAAATGAAGCGGGCTCACCCCTATTTATAAGGGCCTCACGAGACTCGAGGATTTCCTAGGCAATCAATTACGCTACCCTAGCATAGCCGCCCTAGGTAATGATGGGGTGTGACACGTGGCACGCGTTTCCCCACGCGTATCTTTTCATTCCCCAACGCGCGTCCTTCCATTCTCCTCGCTTCAGAATTCTCGTATCCCCGCGACGTCGCCCAACCGTGACTAGTCTGGCGCGAGCAGGTTAATTTGTTCCTACCCGGTTGACCAACCACTCCTCGTTTAAGATCCCTTCCCCGATGGGATACGTCCTCGACATAGTACTAGCCCTTAAGTCATTACTCTGACACCTCAGAGCAACGACTTAGGGGGCTTCTGTTCTGGACTGGGCCAGCTCCTGCCCTACTGTCGGGCAGGCCCAAACCCAATGACCAGCGAAGGCCCAACGAGGCCCAACATCGCCTCCGTGTCGGGCACGTACCAATCCCCTTAGATGTCGGGCACGCGAGGCAAAGACTGTCGAGCAGAAGCATATAGCCCGCGGATGCACCTCTCCTCGACACCCACGTGCTCCTCCCCGCGAGGACACGTTCTCTTGTAAATTCCCACTCCCGAAGGAATCGGTCTGCCCTACTTCCAGAGATTTAGGGACCGTTACACCAGGGCGAAGACCACATGCTGGTCTTCACTACGCCATGTAAGCCCTGGCAGTTACTTGGATTAGGCCTTACAATTCAGCCCAGTGTAAGTGACCATTGGCCCTGTCACACCCTAAATTTTGACCCTAAGATCCCCGCCTTGTTTCTTTGCATAGTATCTTTAGCCCTTTGTGTGTTTTGTTTTTATCACTAACCAATTTGTGTAGGTCTGGCAATTTCAAGATGAGGTGTGCCCTCATTCTCATGACTGAATAGCCACGGCATAATCATCTGCCTAAGACGTGTGATTGGTTTCACTTCAAGGCATGGGTTTTGGTTTTCAGGTTTCTTTTAAATTTTATTGCAAGTTGTTTAAATTTTGTTTTAATATATTCCGGAATCTTACCCCAAAGTAACCCTAAGGCCGTGAGTTTAAGCAAGCTAAACTATGTTTAGTTTTGAGGCAATTTGGTTCAAGAAATTACTATTCAATGATTCAAGGAAAATCTCATCCATCCTTAGGTCATACTTGTTTTGATTCAAGCTTGATTTGGTTGCAAGAATTAATGGAGAAGTTGAGTTAAGAAATTCATGGCACAATCAACTCGTAGGCTACGAATTTGTTCAGGTTATGGTTGATTGATGATTAAGGCATATGGGATATGTTACAAGTGTTGTTGGAGAATCAAGGTCAAATCTCTCAAGTTGATTTCAAATCATTATTGGACTGATTAGGTTGTTTCAAACTTTGAATCATGCGTTCATAACTCAAGGCCACGTTTAAGACCAAGTTTTGTTGCCACGTATACACTTGATAAGAGTATTTGAAATTAATATACGTAAGGCTATTAGAAATCATCCCGTGAATATTACGTGACAGCTATTTTGAAATGTTACACAGCGGTAAATTCAATGTAAGTGTAAAATTACAAGATTCATGCTACAAAACCTAGTCCTAAAACTATTCCTCCAAGTTATCCAAAGCCAAAACTGACTCACAATCACTTTGCACTAAGGACCACGCTTGACAATGGGTACCATTTGAGACTCCCTTCACCAAATACCAACGCCGCAGATGCTCTTCTATTGGTTTAGAATTTGTACTTTCGACCGACAGACGGATCCATGTGGCGATGTTATCCACATCGTAAAACCACCTGCAAAATGCCTGAAGTTACTAACTTGACATGAAGCTCAAGCTCACCGTTATGGAAAACCCTATGCTCGTTGTCAGCTCATACCCTGCATCTCAAACCTCTGTTAATTGGAAATGAAGAAAGGGAGCCTTGCACACAAAACCACAATGCATAAGAACGCCACAACAGTTCGCATATTACACACCTCTAGCAACGTGCATAGTCCACCTGCAACTTGAGAAAATGTTAATTGGACTGCAAACAACAAGATGGCTTCATGAATACCAAATACTTCCATCAAGGACTCACCTGCATACAGCTGAATAAGATCCCCATTAGTATAAATGGATGCTTCACAATTTAATCCACCTGGAGCTTAGATTTTGACCAACCATCACGTGGGATTTCAAAGTGGCGTTGACCCACAAAGCTACTTCAAAACACACCAACTTTCAGACTCTTATCAATGATCAAGAATTCAAGATTGCTAAGCACCATGACAATTCGAATTGTCAAATCCCTCGAGACAAATACCGAGCTCCAAACATAATTCGGTCAAAATGGAAACCCATTCAACCTCACCTGCCAGCATCCACAAATCCAAAGAAATAAATTAATGACAACAGCACACGACAGCAAGCATTAGGCAAAACTACCAAAATGCACGAAATGGAAGTGCCATTGAAATTCTGACAATTATTGCCAATTGCATACTGTTTGTTCAAAAGGAGCGTCACTATAAGAGAAAGTGCTTTGGAATACTACTATCACCATTGGAACCAACAGTCATTAAGCTTGAAAATAAAAGAATGAGCGCGAGAGACTTATGATTTCCGTATGAGGCGTAAGAGTCTAGTTGGAGTTTTGGATTGGTTAGCACCACGTGAACGTACTGCTCGGCCGTTGATGTAGAAAGGCACCATGTGCAGCCCTTTCACCTGTGAAAACTTTGTGATAAATCGTTTAGGGATATTAATCTGCATACAAAATCAAAACACATGCAGGTGCCAAAGAAAAAACTGGTAGTTTCCCATGTAAGTTGTTCATGCTAATTGGAAACAAGATGAAGGATAAACCATGAACCTAAAGACAGAGAAAAGGGACATCTATCAATCTGTGGGATGGCTTGCATCAAGCTCTCCATCTTGTTGGTATAATCTTAAGTGTGGCGACTACGTAGTAGTTTGGAGTTGTTGGGACGGTTTTCCTGCATAGACATTAAGTTCATAAATCAGACATCAACTTTAAGGTAATCAAAGGTTGAAATTCAAAAGAATATTTCAGAAGTATGCAAAATCCGAAGCTATCAAAGTTCCAATCGTAATCAAATGCAAACAAACCAAAAATAGAGATCAAAAGGCATAATCAAGTCCACCCAGGGCAATGAAACTCATTTAATGAATTTGAAAGTTCAAAATCATGATCCGCATATTCCCAAACACGTCACAGGTATGTCAGAGCGAGGAAGGAAAGGTATTCATGACAATAATCATGGGGAGATAGCAAATTTTAGATCATCATAAATGAGTTTGTTTCAGACAATATCAATTCTCTTCAACAAGCCAAAACAATATAATTAAGCGAGATCAGACCAGTTTCAAACTTTCCGAATAAATCGAGACCTGTCCCCAACATGTTACACCCAATTTGGAAAGAATTTTAAAGCATAACATCAATTCTCATGTTCAGAGCCTATATAAGAACACACTGATACGATTCAAAGGGGGACATCAGAAAAAGTCATCGTTCACAATTTCAAAATCCACACCTACTAACTTATCGAACTCTAAACACCATAAAAATCAAACAAACCATAAACCAGAAGATCATCAACAATTACAAACCAATTCATCAAAACCTCCCCCCTACTCCTGACATCATACACAAACATATTCCTCACATCAATCACAAAACCAAGTCCTCTCCTCACAACACACGAAAAAATCACAACCCTATACGCAGCAACAAAAAAAAACCGTCAATTCCATTACTAAACCCACAAAAGAAAACCCAGAGATTCAAACAATACTGCATCATCATCATCTCACAGCAACCAACACGAAATCCAGCACCACAAATTCAGAAGAAAGGTGAAACTAAGGAACAACACGAAGGCAAACAAAATCGCATAAAAAGGTAAAGTCGGAGATCTTCCCTGAACGAGAATCCATGGAGGCCATTCACGTCAAGCTTGTAGATTTCACCAGCTCTCTCCTTTTTTTTTCGTCTTTTATTTTTCGCTTGCAATCATTGTAATTGTAACCTCTGAATCATAATAAAATTGGGGTATCGGGCTATGTGGGGTTAGGGTTTGTTTGCTTGATTGATCGGAGAAGACGAGAGGGTAGCGGCGGCGAGAACTAGGGTTTCACAAATCCTATTTTGAGAAGAAAGATATAACAGAGAGAGATACGAGAGAGAGAATGGTGAGAATCGTTTGCCTTTTTTTTATGTTCCGTTGATCATATACACACGTGCACCCTCACCTTTTAGCACACTGATCATACCCCGATCACATTTAACGATTAAGATCTGAGGGTCCACGATGGACCCTCCCTCACCTGATACACTAGATTACTCTGTTAATTAATTTAATCCTTTTTACTAAGTAAACTTTTTTTTTTTAATAATTAACATTTGTTTGTACATAACTAAAAAATAAATGTAGAACTTTTTGTAAAATAATAACTTCTTTTTTTAAATATCACTTTTAATAAAATATAATTAAAACTAATTGTTAACTTTTATTAAAACTCTTTTAAATAAATAAATAAAAAATCTTCCTTTTATTAGTAAAACCTTTTTATTAAAAACTATTATTCTTAAAATACTAAAATTAAAACTCCTTTTAATTGATAATATGAAACTCTCTTTTTCCTCCTTAAATAACTCTTTTAATTTAACTTTAAACTAAATAATAACAAGAGCTCTTAATAATTAAAACTTTTGTTAGGAAATTTTTTTATTATTTATTAACTTTATTAATATAATCTTAAAACTAAAAAATAAAAACGATTAAAACGATTAAACCCTTTTAAGAAAACTCCAATTAAAAAATAATCCTTAACACTAATTCTCACAATAATAACCATAATTAATCAACTCTTTTCTTAATAACCATTTTTAACAAAATTAAAAAAATAATAACAAACCTTTTCCTTTTAACAGTAAAATAACCTTTCTTAATGAGATAACTTCCTAGGGTTCCAACTTTTTCTTAATAAACTGTGTCCCACTGAATCCCTTGCACTTGAGTGTATGCTTGTATGTTTATTTATCTTGTATCTGCTTGATATCATGCCTTTGTATGCTTACCTCTATTTGAATGTTTACATGTATGCTTTTATGCCTTAACCCTTTTCAAAAATATAAAAAAACTCTCGATCCAACGTCGAGCCAATTTTCTACCTATGTAAGTCGATTGCCTTTGGGAAACGCATTCGACCTTTGGTCACCTTACACTATACTAGCTCACCTTCGCTAGTGAGCACATTTAATCTAAGTTAATAGTCCCCTTTAACTCCAAAGGAAAGGTACCCTAATATTGACTCAAATGTCATAGAACTAACTCTTAGAACCCTTGGCCTTAGGATTTGGAGTCTTCGTACTCCACGTCTCTCTATAGACACTTAGAATCTTAGTCTTAGGATTGGAGTATTCCGTACTCCAAGTAAATGTTTCTCCATGAACATTTGCAAGCCTACCCCTCTTAAACCAACTTACAACTTTAGAGTCACCGCACTCTATGTAAGGTCTTGCCCAAGACTTTACCTCCCCTTGGAACCTTGACCCCGTTAAGAAGTTCCTCTTCTCAGAACTACGCATTACTCTGATTCCGTTCCCCTTGGAATACGTAGGCATAAGGTGCGATACCTTGTCGAGTATACTTAGATACTAACCCCTAGGGTCTCTCCCTTAGAATAGCAACCTTTAGCATAGTACCCTTAGCAAGCGAGTAAGAGATAACATAAATACTAACAAGAGGTTCCCGTAGAGTACTACGGACGTTTAGGATGCTAATACCTTCCCTAAGCGTAACCAACCCCCGAACCTTAGATCTTTAGGTTTTTTCGACCTTGAACCTTTCCTTTGGACAAATCAAAGTCGGTGGCGAAATAAAAGAAATGTGATCCTAGTTAACCAATAACTATGGTGTCCAATTCTCACCGCGACAGGCCCCGCGCTGGGGGCTCTCTATAAATACCCTCTCACTTGAGAGGGTCAGGTTACATTACATTCTAACTCTCACACCTGTTTTCTCTGTACTTGCTTACTCCCTTTTTCTTACTTGAGCGTCGGAGTACCTTGCAGGTACACCCCCCCCCCCCCCCCCCCCCCCGCCGTATCATCATCACCGGAGCTGAAGTCCTTACGACGTTGCTGGCCATTGAATAACTGTCTGGTCCAGGTACGATCAGAAGGGAAATCGGTCCGCTGGAATGATAAGATAATTTTGTTAGATTTGTGTATTCCTCATGATAGGATAATTCAGGGAGTGGCGTGTGGCTTTCTATAAATCAACTGGGTTTAAGCCTAAAAGGATTATATTCATGACCGTAAATCTGTTGTTAACTTTATCAGAATGCCGAAGACAACCATTATATTGACGGAGAGACTCCAGCCCTAGAGTTTGTTATAACTTCTGATGACATTACTGCTACTGGTGCACTAGCCACATTACTTATTTTCAATAACGAAAAGGGTTTATCTCCGAAATATATTAAGTCCATCTGTAGTGTTGGACGATCAACAAAGAAAGATAACAGGAGCAGTGGTTACACTGGAGAGAAAGGATCAACAAAGTTTTTTATTGAAGAGATACGAAGAACAAAGTTTTTTATTGGAGAGATACGAAGAACAAAGTTTTCTATTGGAGAGATACGAAGAACAAAGTTTTCTATTGAAGAGATACGAAGAACAAAGTTTACTATGGGCGGGAAACCTAATCCATTCTCGCTCCCCTCATTCGAATGTATATTAACTTGCGATGATATATTAACGTATGCGACCAACCGACAAAACCGATTTTAAAAAAAAAAGTTATGTTATTTTCCGGATCTGCAGTTCTGGAATTTTAAAAAATAAAGTTATACTATGTTTCCGGATGTGCACATCCGGAACACATCAGCGTTTTTTAAAAAAATGGTGCGTCCAGATGTGCACATCCGGAATCAGGGGGCAAAAACGAAATTTCACGTGGTGTATAAGAAACATGGGTGGTGTATTAAGAAATTGTCTTTTTTATTTATAACTCAATTGACCGCGGGGGATAAATCATGTGTCCAGTCCATGGTAGAAAAGAATCGTGCTTTTCAACAATTCTTCAATCAACTTTTACCTTTATTTTTCGAGGATTTCTTATCACACCACCCTTGTTTTTTAGGCACCATCTGAATTTCCGGTTTTGCCCCCTGATTTCCGATGTGCACATCCGGACACACCATTTTTTTTAAAAACGCTGATTCGTTCCAGAAGTGTACATCCGGAAACATTCCTGATCTACAGATCCGAAAAACAATAGAACTTAATTTAAAAAAAATTGGTTTTGTTGCTTGGTCGCATATGTTAATATATCGTCGCAACTTAATATACATTTGACAGCATCAATATATAAAATAAAATTATATATGTATATATATATATATATATATATATATATAAAATAAACCTCTGTCAAAATACAATGCATACATCTAATATAAATAGAATACATCAAACAAAAAACTACTGCGTATGACGAATGATGTCTCCTGGCTCCCCTGCTCCTCTGCCCCTACCCGCCATCCTGGATCGATGTCTGCGGTACTGAAGTGCCCCCCAAGCAATCACAATAATCCTGTCCACGGCAAGTCTGGCACCAGAGCCCTCAGGGAAGTGACCGTCCGCAATGGCCTACTGCACTATCTGCTCTATCTGACGACAGCGTGGTAGGACATCCTGAGTGTGGTCCAGCTGAGACTGCCGCTCCTCTAATATCTCCTGATGAGCAGGTCTGGGTGGCGATCCCTCAGCAGTGGGCACCATGCATGGATGTGAGATGGTGTAGAACCACATGATGTACCCAGTAGCAACGCTCAAGTCTCTCTCCGCTCTGGTCGCCCAAGCCTCTTCCGGTACCAAGTGGGACTGGAAGTCAACATATATGTCATCTATCTGCCTGTGGGTCAAGCCTAGAGGAGCAGACTCATGAGGCATCCTGGGGATCGTTTGCGTGTAACCGAACTGACGCAAGACGCGCTCCGACAGGTATCGGGCAGTAACAGTCGAACTGCATGCCAACCATCCTGAGAACAAACAAACCTCATCGAATGGGCGCATCACGCGGTGAGCGGCATAGGTGTCATACAAAACGTCCTCAGCAGCCATCTGATCAAGATACACTCTGTAGGGGTCCGACACCTGGTTCTCTCTGAGCAGGACAAATGCAGCAGCATATGGCATATCCTCAGTGTACCCGTCGACACCCCCCAACCAGTAATGTTGGGAAAGTGCTGTAAAATCCACGCCTGAAATGAAAAACATAACATGGGTGTCAAACATTATAATGAATATAGAAAGAAAAGAAATGAAAAAATCTCTTAGAATATTAGATTGTTACCACGTATAGCGTACAACTGCCTGCCACAGTCTTGGCTGTCCAGCGGCAACCATCAGAGAGCCTGGAATAGGTGTATGCCAGAGCAGCCGCCCCCCAGTTGTACCCGTGGATCTCTGTCTGATCCGAAAGGTACCTGAGGTAGACGACATCAACATAATAGGCGCTGGTGTCCACAAACACCTGTGTGCCGAGCAAAAACAAGTAGTAGCATCTCAGGGCACACTGCCTGTGGATCGCCATCTCAGCTGGATCACCTGATGCCCGTCCTGCCTCTGCAAGCACCACAATAAATATGCGTGTTAGAAAGGAGAACCGGACGTGTGCGCCTCTCAACTGCGTCACCTCCACAAGTGCCTCCTCTGGGGTAGCCCGAAGCTCCTCAATCAGCATCTCCATCGCGTCCTCCTTCGACATCCTACCGTGATGGAGAAGGGTACCCGTGATCGGTAGATGTAAAAGGCACGAGATGTCATCGAGTGTGATCGTGATCTCGCCATACGGTAGATGGAATGAGGATGTCTCAGGGTGCCATCTCTCAACAAAGGCCATCAGCATACCGTACATGATCTGGGGATACCCAATCCTAGACAGACCTCCAAGACCAGAGGTAGCAAGTGCAGACGTGAACCACTCATCCCCTGGCAGCACTGCAAGCATGTCCATAACCTTGCCCCTTGGTTATAGAACTTCTGTGAATCCTTCTCCTGAAAATTTCCAAATAAAACAATGTTACAAATGAACATATTTTCAACGAATACAATTCTATAAATAAACCGAGAAAGGTTACCTGCCCTAGCCAGACATATCTGACAGTATGCTCAGAGTACCCCACGAGTAGGGACATATCGGACGGTCCCCCGAGGTAACCGCCCAGCTCATCGAAATCGTCATCAGCGTCAACACCCTCATGTGCTGGGTGATTACCCTCTGGAACTGGAACAGGAACAGGGGAACAAGGAGGAGTAGCTGATGGAGCTGGAGTCTCCCGACGATGCCTGCGTGCGGGCTGGGACCCTGATGAACTAGCAGTAGAATCCCGACGCCTCCGAGATGTAGAATCGGCGGCTGAAGGGGGAGTGGCCTGTACCTGAGATGTGGAAGTGGCCTGAACCTGTGATGTGGAAGGCTGTGGTGTAGGATGTCCTTCAGCTGTAGGGGCTACCCCAACTCCCTCTGCGCCGGAAGCCTCAGCTATAGACTGCATCCATTCACGTCGGACAGATGCGTGCCGAGCTGTCCGTCCATGTATGGTACGATCGTCTCTGCCAACCATCTAATCTGCAAAGCATAATAAATAAATTATTTTTTTAAAATAATTAAACAAAAACAAACAAACAAACAAAATAAAAAAAATAATGATAGTCTTCCGGATGTGCAGATCCGGAAGGACATAGAATTTTTAACGTTAGGTATTTCCGGATGTGCACATCCGGAAACACTCAGGATACTAAACGTTAAAATCTTTCTGGATCTGCACATCCGGTACGTTTTTTGAAGTTTAAAAATGGCAGTCATGGCCACTGTAACATGCAAAAGGACATTTTAATTCCATGATCGTCCGTTTGAAGCAGTAAAAAAGACCTACATTGTCTCTAACCTATGTTATTCATACAACCTAACAATTTCTACACCTAAATGTCTACTCTAAATCGATTACTCGAAAATAACTTCGAAACTCTAAAATTTGAAAACTTACCGATTAAAATGAGATATGGAGGATTTGGAGTGTCTTGATCGTTGTAGAAGTTGTTATGTGCCGAACTCGATTGGAAAAAATCGAGATTTGTGAGATTGAAAATTTGAGAGTTTGAGAGAGTTTGGAAAATAGAAAATTGAAGAATGAGGGGGGGGGGGGGGGGGGGGGGGGGAAGAAGGTCTGGCGCGAACTAATAAAAAATCCTTCCGGAAGTGCACATTAGAATTGTTTCCGGATATGCATATCCGGAACGCTTCAGCGTTTTTTAAAAATTTGATGCGTCCGAATTTACACATCCGAAATCAGGAGGCAAAAAAATAATTTCACGTGGTGCCTAAGAAACTTGGATGGTGCATTAAGAAACCCTCTATTTTTCTCTTTGATCTTCTTAACCAAAAGTAAAAAAGAAAATAAAAAATGCCATATTGAGCGGAAAATATTTTCATATAATATTTGTAAAGAGATTAATTACTATGCACTGTCAGTGTAAAAAAATTTACACTGACAATTCATCACCATCATCCGTTTGCATTACTTTATAAATTTTAAAAATAAAAGTCAAACACTTCTTATCATCCAACGTCTAAGATTAACTGACGGTCTAAAAATCTTTTACACTGTCAGTGTATTTCAATTAAATCCATTTGTAAAGAGATTAATTACTATGCACTGTCAGTGTAAAAAAATTTACACTGACAATTCATCACAATCATCCGTTTGCATTACTTTATAAATTTTAAAAATAAAAATCAAACACTTCTTATCATCCAACGTCTAAGATTAACTGACGGCCTAAGAACCTTTTACACTGTCAGTATATTTCAATTAAATTCATTTGTAAAGAGATTAATTACTATGCACTATCAGTATAAAAAAATTTACACTGACAATTCATCACCATCGTCCGTTTGCATTACTTTATAAATTTTAAAAATAAAAGTCAAATATTTTCATATAATAAGACAACAAAATCCAATTTTCATTCGTGAGCCGTGACGACATCGTGTGTGTCGTTTTGCTCTTTAATACATGCAGTCACTCACACATAACTTCTTTCAACCACCACTTCACGCATTTTCATTCGTCTTCTTCTTCTTGAAGAAGAAAAAAAAAAAACAAATCAACGAGTTTAAATCATTCAACATTCTTTTTCTCTTTTAGTTATCTATAATTTCACGCTTCATCTATTATTTATTACAGGTTTGCTTATTCACCGAGTACCGACACCAAAAACACGACACTGACACGTCAATAATTTAAAAGAATAACAAGGGAGGGTTGTCAGTTTCGGATACCACACATTTTTTTTCTAAAAGTGAAGTGTATATGATATAGTGACACTCACCATTATTATTACTTATACATAATTTGCTGAACTTCATGTTTTTCATACAGATTTTGAAGGAACAAAGACAAGAGAAAGAAAATGACCGGATTTTGGAGTTCGTTATGCAGTGAATCTGTTTGTTCAAAGTCTTGCAGTATTTTTGATGTTAAGTTTCTCATTGATCCTTCCACATGTATCAACCATTTCTTAATATCTTGCTTTGATGTCTTGCTACTCATCATGCTCTTATTTATAATGACCTACAAGTCGATATTAAAACCGTATCAGAGTCTTATGCATAGGGAAAGATATTCAAATCTGCAACTAGTTTCTGCCATAACAAATGGTGTTCTTGGGTTGGTCCATTTGTTTTATGGCATTTGGATTTTAGAAGAGAACTTGAGGAAAAGCCAAACTGCATGGCCGGTTGATTTGTGGTTGCTGGAATTCTTTCAGGGATTAACATGGTTGTTAGTTGGTTTAACATTGAGTCTTAAGTTTAAACAATTTCCACGAGCATGGTTAAGGGTTTTTTCTATTCTTATGTTCTTGGTTTCTGGTATAAACTGTGCTATGTCTTTGTTTTATGTAATCGGTAGTATACAATTGTCCGTCAAGGTAGCATTAGATATTCTATCTTTTCCTGTGGCAATTTTATTGCTGTTATGCACATATAAGGAATCTAAGTATAGGGACACTGACAGAGAAATCGATGAAGGCCTTTACTTCCCTTTAAATAGAGAGTCGAATAAAAAGGATTCTGTTAGCCACGGGACACAATTTGGAAAAGCTGGATTCTTTAGTAGGATGTCATTTTGGTGGCTGAATTCATTGATGAAGAAAGGTAAAGAGAAAACACTTCAGGACGAAGATGTACCGAAGTTGAGGGAGGAAGATAGAGCCGAAAGTTGTTATTCGCTGTTTCTAGACATATTGGACAAGCAGAAACAAAAGGATCCATCCTCACAACCATCTGTTTTGAAGACAATTGTTTTGTGTCATTGGAGAGAAATTTTGATTTCTGGATTCTTTGCATTGCTTAAGGTACTTGCACTGTCTTCTGGACCTATGCTTTTGAATTCCTTTATATTAGTCGCCGAGGGTTATGAGAGTTTCAAATACGAAGGTTTTGTATTGGCCATAGCACTTTTCGTTATTAAAGTTGTAGAATCGCTGTCACAAAGGCAGTGGTACTTTCGCTCGAGACTCGTGGGTCTCAAAGTTAGATCACTGCTAACTGCAGCCGTTTATAAAAAGCAACTAAGGTTATCCAACTCTGCTAGATTGATGCACTCTAGCGGTGAGATAATGAATTATGTGACTGTGGATGCTTATAGAATCGGAGAGTTTCCCTACTGGTTTCACCAAACATGGACTACTGGCTTCCAGCTATGTATCTCATTAGTAATACTTTTCCGTGCCGTTGGGCTAGCTACAATTGCCTCCTTGGTAGTGATAGTTATTACTGTACTTTGCAATACACCACTTGCAAAGTTACAACACAAGTTTCAAAGCAATCTAATGGTGGCACAAGATGCGAGATTGGAGGCTACTTCTGAGGCTCTTGTTAACATGAAAGTACTGAAGTTGTATGCATGGGAAGCCAGCTTTAAGAACACTATAGAAGGATTAAGAAATGAGGAGCTTAAATGGTTGTCAGCAGTGCAATTGAGAAAGGCTTACAACTCATTTCTCTTTTGGTCTTCACCTGTTTTGGTCTCTGCTGCTACTTTTGGAGCGTGTTATTTTCTTAACGTTCCTTTGCATGCAAATAATGTTTTCACTTTTGTGGCAACTTTACGCCTTGTTCAAGATCCGATTAGATCCATTCCTGATGTTATTGGGGTGGTCATTCAGGCAAAAGTTGCATTCACTCGGATTCTAAAATTCCTTGAGGCACCTGAACTGCAGAGTGAAAGTGATAGGAATAGGTGTTCTGATGGCAATATGAGGGGATCAATTTCAATCAAGTCTGCTGAATTTTCATGGGAAGATAGTAATGTATCAAAGTCAACTTTGAGAAATATAAATTTGGAAGTTAGCCCTGGACAAAAGGTCGCAATTTGTGGAGAGGTTGGCTCAGGAAAATCATCTCTCTTAGCAGCAATTCTCAGAGAAGTTCCTAACACTCATGGGAAAGTAAGATTTTGTTCCTTTGTTTAGTTATATAAACTTTGTCATACTTTCATTAATTATAACTTTCATCGCATTACCATTTTATACACGCAGATATGTAATATTATTTAGCATGCAAAGCAAACTCAACTTTCTGTCATTCATTTGACAAGTAATATTAAAAGGTATTTGATTATCTTTTTTGAATTACAGATTGATGTTTATGGGAAGTTTGCATATGTGTCTCAAACGGCATGGATCCAGACAGGTTCAATAAGGGATAACATATTGTTTGGATCACCTATGGATGCTCAAAAATATCAGAAAACACTTCACAGGTCGTCACTAGAGAAAGACCTTGAGTTGTTTCCCCATGGTGATCTCACTGAAATAGGAGAGAGAGGGGTTAACTTGAGTGGTGGTCAGAAGCAGCGAATTCAACTTGCTCGTGCTCTTTATCAGGATGCTGATATATATCTCTTGGACGATCCATTCAGTGCTGTTGACGCACACACTGCCACAAATTTGTTTAATGTAATGACAACATCCTTTCTTCACATACTGTGTTCAATTATTGTAAATATTTCAAATGCCTCCTACGTACACGCAAGCACGCACACACTTTTTATAAAAAGTTGGTTATGATTATGACCTTATTAACTTAACAGGAATACATTACGGAAGGACTGGCTGAGAAGACGGTCTTGCTTGTAACTCATCAAGTTGACTTCCTTCCAGCATTTGATTTTGTTTTGGTAATTTTAAACATCTTTAAATCACTGATTATGTTTATCTCATTGTTATTTGCTTTTCTTTTCTTTCTTGGCGTGTAATCAATAGTTTTAAATTTTGTTACACGTTCAAATTAGCAGTTGTTATTTAATCTTCGGCTTACTGAGAATTATGCATTCAAATTTTGCGGTACAGTTGATGTCAGATGGGGAAATCCTACAGGCTGCTCCTTATCATGATTTGTTGACATCATGCAAAGATTTTCAGGATCTTGTGAATGCTCACAAAGAAACTGCTGGTTCTGAGGGGCTTATGGATGTTACTTCTTATGAAAGACATTCAAGTTCTGCTAAAGAGATAAGAAAAACAAATGTGGAGAAGGAAAAGCAGTTCGAAGCACCAAAAGGCGATCAACTGATTAAGCAAGAAGAGAGAGAGATAGGAGACCTTGGCCTTAAACCATACTTACAATATCTGAATCAGAACAAAGGATACGCATACTTCTTGATCGCTTCTCTATTTCACCTTATATTTGTGATTGGTCAGATATTGCAAAACTCGTGGATGGCTGCTAATGTTGACAATCCTAAAGTCAGCACTCTGAGATTGATTCTAGTTTACTTGTTGATTGGAGTTACTTCAACGGTGTTCTTATTCATGAGAAGTCTTCTTACAGTTGCTCTGGGTCTTCAGTCTTCGAAGTCTTTGTTTTTACTGCTACTAAACTCCCTTTTTCGTGCACCTATGTCGTTTTATGATTCCACACCTTTGGGACGGATACTCAGTAGGGTAAGCATGCTAAACATTATTTATTTTCTGTTTTTCATATAAGTTTAATGCAATGAAAGGGAAATACAAATACTTATGTTTTGACTTTTATTTCGTTGTTTAGGTCTCTTCTGATCTTAGCATTGTTGATCTTGATGTTCCATTCAGCCTATTTTTTGCTGTGGTAGCTACTACGAATTGTTATGCAAGTCTAACTGTTTTAGCAGTAGTTACTTGGCAAGTCTTGTTTGTCTCCATACCGATGATTTATTTTGCACTGCGCTTGCAAGTAATGATCAAATTTTTGAATTTTAACATTAATACATTATAGTAATTTTTCATAGATTTAAAATGTGCTTGTTTATAAGTCTAACTTTTTTTTCATGCAGAGATACTACTTTGCTACAGCAAAAGAACTGATGCGGATGAATGGCACAACAAAATCCTTTATAGCTAATCATCTTGCAGAATCTGTTGCTGGAGCTGTCACAATAAGGGCTTTTGAAGAAGAAGATCGTTTTTTCGTAAAGAACCTTGATCTAATTGATATCAATGCTACTCCTTTCTTTCATAGTTTTGCGGCAAATGAGTGGTTGATTCAGCGGTTAGAAACGGTAAGTGCAGTTGTTCTTGCATCTGCTGCATTTTGCATGGTTGTACTTCCAACCGGAACATTCTCCTCCGGTGAGATTTCTTCTACTATTGCATTTAGAATGTTCCTTTAATTGCTTTGTCTTATGGAGGTATTAAAATTTCAACAAATGATGTTATTTCAGGAGTTATTGGCATGGCTCTCTCTTATGGTCTTTCACTTAATATTTCCTTAGTATTTTCAATTCAACACCAATGCAATATAGCAAATTATATAATATCAGTGGAGAGGTTGAACCAATATATGCATGTACCAAGTGAGGCTCCAGAAATAATCGAAGGAAATCGTCCTCCGGTGAACTGGCCAGTTGTTGGGAGAGTAGAAATAAAGGAACTACAGGTGATTATTTAATACTATTTTGAAAATTCTTCCATAATGTCCTCTAGGAAATGGGAGAGTTTGAACTGAAACACGTGATTTGTTTCTTGATATCAAAACAGATACGGTATAGGCCTGATGCTCCACTAGTACTCCGCGGGATCACATGTACATTTGAAGGAGGACACAAAATTGGTATAGTAGGTCGCACAGGAAGTGGCAAGACCACTCTTATTGGTGCTTTATTTCGTTTAGTGGAGCCAGTGGGCGGAAAATTAATTGTTGATGGCATTGACATTAGTTTCATTGGACTTCATGATTTGAGGTCGCGTTTTGGTATTATACCCCAGGACCCTACTCTTTTTAATGGAACAGTCAGATACAATTTGGATCCTTTATCTCAACACTGCGATCAAGACATATGGGAGGTAATATAGTTACCTACCAAGTTATTTTTCAGCATTAGTTAATAACAATATTAAGTTTTGTTTGTTTTTCTCTATTTCAAGTTCCCATAGTTAATACGGACTAATTGTGGTTTGTTTACAAAGGTTCTTGGGAAGTGTCAGTTGCAAGAGGCTGTCCAAGAGAAAGAAGGTGGTTTAGATTCCTCAGGTAACCAACCTTTCGTGTTATGCTACCATTACAACTTTGATGTGATAAGTTCCTGTTTATTTCTTAATACTAATGTCTAGTAGCAAATTGTGCTACAGTTGTTGAAGATGGTGCGAATTGGAGTATGGGACAACGACAGTTATTCTGTTTAGGCCGCGCTTTACTGAGGAAAAGTCGGATATTGGTGTTGGATGAAGCAACTGCATCAATTGATAATGCAACTGACTTGATTCTGCAGAAAACCATTAGGGCTGAGTTTGCTGATTGTACAGTAATCACGGTTGCTCACAGGATACCAACTGTGATGGATTGCACCAAAGTTCTTTCTATCAGTGATGGTAAGTAGCATAATTAATTCACTATTATAACACCTAAAATTTAAGGTAGTTGATTGCAAACTTAATGTATAATTGAATTTTCAGGAAAACTGGTAGAGTATGACGACCCGATGAAGTTAATGAAGAGAGAAGGATCATTGTTTGGGAAGCTTGTCAAAGAATACTGGTCTCATTTTCAATCCGCAGAGTCACATTAAAGATGAAAATATATATTTTTTTGTAGCTTTTCTGCTTCATCCTGTAGGATTAGCTAGTGAAAATAGTACTAGGATGTAAGTAAGATGTATCATCATATTTGGACAAGCACTTTGGCCTAAGAAGTAGAAAATGGTGCAAAGGAATTGTAATATGCAATTTGTAAGGTGAGGTATGAGCAGTTTCACTCTGGAAACCTTCATTATTCACCAATTACTAATAAATTTTTTATGACCTGCATTATTTACAATTACTAATCAGTTTAATAATTGTACAACATTTTGGGTTGACACTTCACAATCTATAATGTGGCAATCGTGGTCTGATACCAAAAGTTAATATGTTTTTTAAGGAACTTATCTTAAATGCTTGACAAAAATGAATAGCTATGGGTTGACACTTCACAATCTATAATGTGGCAATCATATCTATGCGGTTGACACTTCACAATCTATAATGTGGCAATCATGTATTGGATGAGCTTAGGGACGAAAATGAATAGCTATGGAAATGAGTATTAGTCTCTCGTTATCAGCTCCGCTGACTAATATGATATTGTGTTCACGTCATATCTATACGGGCATCCATCAAATTGGTATATGTGGATCTTGACATATCCGCATATATTTACGGATATCCATTTATATTATTATTAAAAAATAAATAAATTATATTTAAATAAAAAATCTTTATTCTCATTTTTTTGTATTACAGGAGGGCCCAAGGCCCAAAAGAAAACTACTCCATAACTGTCCACTTGAAACTTCTTCTAATCAAGTCCGCCAAGTATGTCATATATAGTTCTCGAGGACACACACATAGTAGCTTGTTACATCATCACTTGCTTTGCTCCGAGTCTAGCAAGCCCATTTGCACATTTGTTAGCTTCGCGAAATATTTTTTCGATTCGAACCTTCCAATCCTGGTTGAGGCAATCGGTAATTCTTTGCAATAGCCCCTTACAAATTCCCCTGTATGTTGTTGTGGATGTAAGAGCTATGTAGGCATTGTTGATGTCAATATTGAGCTCAATCTTCTTATATCCTTTGCTTGATAACATCTTTAGACCTTCAAGTATTCCCCACAACGATGCTTTGAATATTGATGATTTTTCAACATACTTGGAGAAACCTCCTAGCCAAGTTCCATTTTTGTCGCGGATTATGCCACCACAACCTGCTTGCTCAACATTTTGAACTGATCCATCGGTATTTAAACGGATCCAATCATCCTTAGGAAGCTGCCATTAAATCTTGGTTGTTATAATTTGTCTGCCTGCTAATTTTTCATGCATTTTGTTACTCTTTTGATATTATTGAACTCTTACTGCAATAGGCAATATCAGATATTAAATTTGTGGGCAATACATAATCATCCTCATGGATTCTTTTGTTTCTCCAGAACTAGAGTGTGTGACAACTCGTTGCCCACCAAGCCTGCAAATTATCCCCTTCCCTTTTGCTCAAGTTGCTCTTCATGTTGTAAAATAATCAAACCAAATAGCTAAGTTTGCTTTCACTTTTTCCCCAAAAGCAAAGTTCCAGCTCAGTGTATAAAACATAATTGGGCACACATAATGCCAATAGTCCAATTGAACGTGCTTGAAGTGTATGGCACCCTTACATATTTTTTTATATTAAAAATATTTCTCATTTTTTTCATTAAGCACATTTTAAAAAAAAAATTCTTTTATACACAAAAAATTTGATAGGTCATATCAAAAAGCCGATATATATGTTTTTATTATCATTTTTGAAAAATTATGTGTAAAATCATATATTTTGAGAAAATCTATGATTTTAAATTAAAATTTTCAAATATTCGATGCAAAATACTAAATATTGGGAAATGTTTGGTTTATATCGGATTTTTAAAATAACTGATATAAAATGGAGAAGCGCATCGAATTTTTTTGAAAATTTTGGTAGACTTATTTTAGTAATTATTAAAAAAATGAACACTATCAAATTTATTTTTGATAAATCTGATATGTAATGTAATTGTTCGTATTTTTTTAAAAAAATCAATATAAAATCATATTTTATTTCAAAAATATTTAAAAAATCAGGCATAAAAAAATGATTTCATATCGGTTCTTTCAAACATCTGGAATAAAATCATAGATTTTGAAAACAAATTATGATTTTATACTAGTTTTTTCAAAAATCTAATATAAAATCATTGCTTAAATAGTCTTGTGGTCAAAGTCGTTGACATGTCAAGCTTTTTTTTTTATCATTTTCCATTTATTTTAATCGTCAATAATTTTACATATGCATTGTTTTGTTTGTTGAGTGTTAAATGAGAAATGCAAAATCTTTCAAAAAATAGTCCCATGTAGTTTCGAATCCAGGACCTTTTAGTTTCAATAAAAATAAATTTCAACCAAACCATTTACTTCGTTTTATATTTCTAATGTATATAATAATATACTAATATTACTGTATATACATTAATATTACAGCTAACATTAATACTGCAGCTAACATTAATATACTAATATTAATCCATCTATTAAATATTAAATAGTAACAGTAATATTACTTCATCTATTAGTAAAATAATTTTTTTTAAAAATAATTTTTTAATAGTTTATTAAATAGTAGTTTTTTAAAATACTTGATAAAACAGACTAGTTATTAATTAATATTTCAACTATTAATTAATGATAAAATAGTTTATTTAATATTTATATTTCAATTATTTTGTTAAATATTAATATCATTAATTAATAGACTAGTTATTAAATACATTATTTAATAGATTATTTCGTTAATCATTTAATATTTAATATTTCAACTATTTTATTAAATATTAATAAAATATTAATATCATTAATTAATAGGCTAGTTATTAATAAATTATTTAATAGATTATTTCATTAATCATTTAATATTTAATATTTCAACTATTTTATTAAATATTAATAAAATATTAATATCATTAATTAATAGACTAATTATTAAATATATTATTTAATATTTAATAAAATAATTATTAATAGACTAAATATTTAATATTTAATAAAGTATTTATATAATAGAATAAATATTTAATAAGCTAAATAATTGAAATATTTTATAAACTAATTAATAATATTAATATTATTTCATAGTATAAATAAAAATAAAAATAAAATAAAATATTAAATAATTACTAAATAGTATAAAATAAAAACTAGTTAATTAAATACATAAGTATTAATATGAAATAAAAATTACTTAATTAAACACATAAGTATTAATATGAAATAAAAATTAATTTATTAAATAATATGATATATTAATACTAAAGCACTTAATGAAACATTAAGTAATATATAATTGAAATAAATTAAGTAATGTTATTAAATATTAAGTAATTTATTAAATACTAAATTACTTATGAAATATATATTCATGTTGCAATGTTATTATCAAGTGGAATGATTGGCTTAGTGGAAAGTTAGTTATTTGTAATTGGAAAGGTCATGGATTCAATCCTTATTAGAAAGTTAGTTTTATTTTATTTTATGGAAAGCTTGATCATTAAAGAGCAGAAACAGGATACAAAGATTCACAAACCACACTAGGGATATGGCCAGACCATGTTCTAGAGCCTAAAGATCTGCCAATGCCAACCATGTTATGAGCTTCTACATTGCTCATCCTATTAATTAACATTACAACAACATCAGCACAATCAACAATTAACTGTCTACACTCCATAACTAATGGTTCTAACACAACACTAAAATTAACTCCATTAATACAATCAACAACAAAAAGGGCATCCGACTGGACCACAAAGCTACGTAAACCCAAGTCCTTCGCCGTATGTAAAGCCCAACGAATGGCCATCAGTTCTGCACTAGCGGGATCAGTCACACTAACCAATTTTTTGGATGCGGCAAGAAAAATGTTTGATGTTGGATCTTTAATGATGCACCCCATGGATATAAAGCTGTCATCAAAACATCCTGCATCGGTTTGTACAATCCAGCCTTTGTAATTCTCCATCATCCACCTGGTTTGACTTGTATTCGCCGCCATACTCTTTCTGTCGTCCACATTTTCATTGAAGGCTTCCCATATCTCCTTAGCCACTAAACATGGATCAGGTTTGGCTTTTTTGAAGACGACATTGTTTCTCACCTGCCAAACCTTCCATAGAAAGGTGGCGATGAGCTTGCCCATCATATTGTCATTCTTGGCTAGAATAGAACCAAACCAGTCGTGTATACTCCCAGTATCAGGGGGACGGATTCCCAATGGGGCAGAAAAAAGAGTTTTTATGGCAAAAGCGCATCTAAGAAAGAGATGAGAGGAAGACTCAGGCTCAACATTGCAGAGGGCGCACAGAATATCAGAATGCGTACCTTTCCTTAGCAGGTTGTCTTTGGTTGGGAGGATGTTTTTCAATAAGCGCCAAACGAAGTTCTTTATTCTGGGATTGACCTTCAGTTTCCAAATGCCTTTCCAAAACTGCTGGTAACCACTGTTAGAGGACCCTGGGAGTTTTTTCCTTCTTTGCTCACCACGCCAATGATAGGCAGTCTTGACTGAGAATAGCCCGCTCTTTTCATGACACCAAATAAGCTTATCTTCAGGGAGGTTTGCAGCTAACGGTATGCTTCTAATGTGCGTCACATCGTGGGCATCGAAGTTGTCCTTAAGAATATCCAGGTTCCAACAAGCCAAGTCTTTGTCAATGAGGGTGCAAACTTTCGTCTCAGGAGCGAGATTCCTGGCCAAGGAAGTAGGCTGGAAACCTGGTAAAGTAGGAATCCACTTGTCCACACAAATGTTGATTTTCGATCCATTTCCAACTCTCCAGCAAGTTCCTTGTATCACCAAATCTTTAGAGCTTAAAATACTCCGCCACGCGTGACTGGGCCTGAAACCAGTAGGAGCAGAAGTAATAGAGCATCTAGGATAGTACCTGCCTTTGAAAAATATTTCGAACAAGGACCCATCTTCTTGCATTAATCTCCAGAATTGTTTCCCAAGCAAGCTAGTATTAAAGTCTTGAATGCCTCTAAATCCAATACCACCATCCTTTTTAGAATGTGATAACCTATCCCAACTTAACCTGTGGATCTTTCGTTCCCCATCCTTTGAACCCCACCAGAACTTTGCCAGCATAGCTTCGATCTCTTTGCAGCAGCTTTCAGGGATGCGGTAATAGCTCATGATGTAAGTATGAATGGCTTGGGCTACAGCTTTAATCAGAACTTCTTTGCCTGCTCTGGAAAGGAAGGACTCCTTCCAGCCTTTGACCTTTTTCCAGACACGATCAACTACCATTCTGAAAACCTCTTTTTTTGATCTTCCAAAGACTACGGGTAATCCAAGATAACGGGAGTGATTATTAACTGCACGAAAACCCAGCTTCTCTCTGACTCTGTTTCTCACCTCCTGTCTAACGTTGCCACTAAAGGAGACTTCAGATTTTTCAATGTTGACCACTTGCCCTGAAGCTTGTTGGTAGGCATTAAGGATATGAATAATGCGAGCTGTCTCTTCTTCACTCGCTCTGGCAAACAAAAGACTATCATCAGCAAAGAAGAGATGAGATATTGATGGAGACTTCCTTGCTACTGAAACGCCATGGATGCTTCTCTTGGAAACCGCTTGCTTCAACAAACCTGAAAAAACATCAGCCCAGATGACAAATAAGTAAGGTGATAACGGGTCTCCTTGACGGAGGCCCCGTTCAGGAACAAAGGAACTACTTGGTTTGCCGTTGATCAGGATTTGGTAAGAGACAGTGGTTATGCACTTTCGGATCAGGTTATGCACTTTCGGATCAGGGAAATCATTTGCTCAGGAAACTCTAGGCATTTAAGAGCCTCAATCACAAAACTCCACTCAAGCCTATCGTAAGCTTTTGACATGTCCAATTTCAACGCCATGGCACCCTTTCTACCCTTCTTCTTGTGCTTCATCCAGTGGAAGCATTCCATGGCTATAAGAGCGTTGCAGGTTATGAGTCTTCCACGGATAAACGCGCTCTGCTCCTCACTAATGATGTCAGGAAGAAAAGTCTTAATTCTGTTGGCAATGGCTTTTGTGATGGCTTTCATGACTACATTACAAAGGCTAATTGGCCTAAAGTCCAAGGGGGTCGTAGGGTGTTTTTTCTTGGGGATAAGGGTAATGAAGGCGTTGTTTATGGAGCTAGGGTCCTTATTATTGTTCAGGATGTCTAAGGCATAACGGCTAACATCCTCACCCACGATTGGCCAGTATTTCTGGTAGAAAAGAGCAGGTAGACCGTCTGGCCTCGGAGACTTCGTGGGGTGCATTTGATTGAAAGCTTCAAAGATTTCTTCCTTAGAGAACTGTTTGGTACAGAGTTGTTTGTGCATTTCAGAAAGCCTGCCAGGAATCAGGTTGCATATGTCTTGGTTATCCGGATTGGAAGAGGAAAAAATGCCCTTGAAGTAGTCTAAGAGGATTATCTCGCAATCTTTGTGACCTTTCCTCCAGTTTCCTTGATTTTCCTTCAGCCTCTTGATCATGTTGGTTCTCCTTCTTTGGTCAGCTTTATGGTGAAAAAACTTTGTGTTCCTATCGCCATCCATTAGCCACAAGGCTCTGCTCCTTTGCCTCCATAATGTCTCCTCTATCTTTAGAAGGGAATCTCTCTGTCGTTCTGCTGCCTTGTACTGTTGGATGTCATTCCCATCCTTGGACCATCTCTTTTCCTCTTTAAGAAACTCTTGGAGCCTTAATATTTCCTTCTTGACCGTATTGGTTCGCATATTCTTGAAACAATGTTGCAACTCTTGCATAGCCTTCGTTTGATGCTGAAAAGACGTAGAGTTGCCTCTCCACAACTGTCGGATGAAATCACTGCACAAGTCTTGTTTTGACCAAACCTCCTTGAAACAGAATAAGTATTATTTCCTTTCAATCTCAGCATCCTCTTGAATGAGAATACGAAGGGCAGCGTGATCAGAACCACATCTTTCAAGATGAACAACCTTAGATAGCGAAAAACATTGCTTAAAACTGAAGGACATTAAAGCTTTGTCTAGCCTGCATTGGATATTGTCCTCTCCTCGTCGACCATTTGACCAAGTAAAAGGGTAACCTTCAAAATTGACTTCCTCTAGTTTGCACCTGTCCATCGTATCTCTGCCCCAATTAATTTGAGAAACTGATCTGCTAATGCCTCCTATTTTGTCAAAAACTTGCCAAATGTCATTGAAATCTCCAAATAGCATCAACTTCTCATCACTTTCTTCAGCAATTGATTGAACCAAATACCATGTGTCTTTCTTTTTTTATTCTTCCGGGAAACCATAGATTCCAGCAAATGACCAGGAGCACTCCACATCTTCAGATCTAACATTACCAGCTATATGGTTTTGCGACATAGAGCTTATCTGGATGTCAGTTGGATTATTCCACCATAAACAAAGGCCCCCTGCTCTATCTCTCCCCGTGCCCTTGCAATCGACTGCAGCCTCAAATTTGAATCTACATTTTTGCTTGATTTTCACCAGTTCATCTATTTTTTGCTTTGTCTCCATGAGGAAGACAGCCTGGGGTCGTTCCACACGAATGAGCCACGAAAGGGCTCGAACTGCACGGGGGCTCCCCAGACCCCTGCAGTTCCAGCTTAAGATTTTCATTAGGATAGGCGGTGTTGGTCTTCCAACACCACCTCTGGTCGAAGAACTTGCCCTTCACTCGTTGTTGTTGTTGTTTGCTTCCTCTTCTTTTCTCCCATGGTACCTTCATCTATCGTACCTTCTGTTATCATTACATCAATAAGTTGTCTCTTGGAAAGTCTTGGCTTGGAGGCTCTGTTGCTTACTTCTTTCGTATCCTTGGTATTCTTTCTTCTAATCCATTTCCTCTTCTGGGGTCCTTCTATACTGGTAGAAGTAGTTGGTATGTGCTTGTTAGATGAAAGTTAGTTATTTATAATTGAAATATATTAAAAGTGTTAGTAGTGTGGGGGTGTCAAATATAATAAAATGGGTGTCAAGTAAAATTCTCTACTAACACGGAAGAAATGGGCCCATAAAATTTTAAATGCTAATAGGCTAGATTTTTCATATATTTCACTTTATCCAACCTATAGGTAATGGTAAACACATTGAAAACTCGATTTTGCCCTTCCTGTAGATGAATCTCCGGACGCACCTTAAATAAACACAACGCTTCATAAGTGAGTCATCGACCTTCATATTTTGCCAAAAATTGGTCCAAACAATCATCTCTGTAATTTCGTAGGATATGTATGTAAATACATCTCAAGACTAACCATTATCTTCATTCTAAATTGATGGAAGGGTGTTTTTGCATAGCTTAAATGATATTCCATAAATGCATCTTCAGAAACCACTCAAAACATAGAATAATAGTCTTATGCAGCAAATTTGTTCTAAAATTGATATTTTTTTAGGTCAGCTTATATTTTAGGCCATTTATACTAATGATATAACATCGTGCTAATTATACTATTGTAATTCAAGGATGTCGTATATAAATTCAAACAATAATACAAATCCAAACATTAATAAATTAATTGAAAAACAATACCACGATACATAATTTGTTCAGAAAATACAATCGTCACCAAAATAAAAATAAAAATAAACTATTGTGAATATCTAACCCCTGTTTCTTCTATGTCGCATATTCTGTAAGAAATTGCGTGTCTCGACTAAGATGGCATGTACGATGACCATACAAGAAATTCCTTCCTCTCTCTCTCTCTATATGGCATCTGTCACAATCGTCGCAATACGCTGATAGACTTACAACCACGACTGTTTCAACCAATATTTAGGCCTAAAGTGAACTTTAAGAATTAGGCATTTATAAAATTAATTTTTAAATATAAATACATTAATATATTTTATTTTTCTGTTTTTTTGAGATTCAAAACCGTTTATTAAATTATCATAATTGATTTTTTATAAAATTTCTTTTCAATGGATAGTAAAGTTAAAACATTTAATCTTTGTTAAGACATAGTTGATCTTAGATAAAATTTTATTAATTTAATTTTAAAAAATGTAATTAGACCTTTTGTTGTGAATTAGGATGCCTTTAAACAAAGTATAAACAGTTTCTTTATGATCAAGAAACACACAAGGGTTAGGGTTAACAAGAAAAAACAACAAGGATTGGTTATAACTGTTATTCTTTACTTTCTCTTTAAATCAGATTACATATACTCAAGAATAACAAATAACCCTCTCACCCTAATTAGGTTTTGTCACACCACAAGATGGGAGACTAGTATGCTATTTATAATAAAACCTAACATACTAAACTAATGAGCCTTTTAACAATTACCCATTATAAGCTAACTTAGGGTATAAGCTAACTTAAACAATTGGATCCTTAACACAAGGCCCAATCCAACAACTACATACTAGAACATAATTCGACTACAACATGTAGGTCTTTGACAACAGCATGTGAGCAGACTTCGACAACATGCTAAACTAGAGTTCGATTCAATATCTCACAAATCTCCACTTTGGATCTAACTCTATAACATCAAGAAACAAACTAGTTTTCTTCTTGTAGCTTTATCAACTGCATACAGTGGAAATCTTGCAGCTGGGCAACGTCTTGGTGATCATATCAGCAGTATTATGATCTTTTGAAACCTTCAGCACTTGGACTTCTCCACGCTCGATTACCCCTCTAACAAAATGCAACCTCACATCAATGTGCTTGGTTCGCTCATGATAGATTGAATTCTTCGATAGGTGTATTACACTTTGACTATCACATTTAACAGTGATACTTCGACCTTGAAGTTTCAGCTCCTTTGCAAAACCTTCAAGCCACAATGCTTCATTCACAACTTCAGTTAGGGCGATATATTCTGTTTCAGTGGTTGATAAGGCAACAACCTTCTGAAGTGTTGCTTTTCAACTGATTTTTGTCCCAAACATAGTGAAAACATATCCAGAAATAGATTTTCTAGAATCCATACAACCTGCATAATCAGAGTCTACATATCCTTCGATTGCTGCTTTATTATCTTTACCCAAGGCTCCACCATAAATTATGACAATATTCAGAGACCCATTTATGTACCTTAGAATCCACTTTAATGTTTGCCAGTGAGCCTTTCCAGGATTCGCCATGTACCTGCTTACAAGACTTACTAAATATGCTATGTCGGGTCTAGTACAGACCATAACATACATCAAAGAACCCACTATATTAGCATATGGAATGTTATTCATATAAGTTCTTTCGACATCAGTACTGGGACACTCATCTATACTCAGCTTGAATTGAGGGTTTGTCGGAGTCACAACAGGCATTGAATTCGACATAACAAACTTTTCGAGAATCTTCCGTAGGTATGCCTCTTAAGATAAGCATAATTTTGACAATTTTCTATCTCTTTGGACGTCAATCCCAAGAATCCTGGACGCAGCTCCCAGCTCCTTCATGTCGAACTCTTTATTGAGTTCAGCTTTCACCCTCATTACACCTTCAACATTGTTGCTTTCTATTAGAATATCATCCACATAGAGCAGCAAAAAAACAAATGAATTACCAGGTCGAAATCTGAAGTAAACACAGTGGTCGAACTGACTTTTAATGAAACTTATGTGTGCCATGAACTTGTCGAATATCTTATTCCACTGTCGAGGAGATTGTTTCAGTCCATATAAAGATCTTTTCAACTTGCACACATAACCTTCCTTCCCCTTTTCGACATACCCTTCAAGTTGTCACATCAGGATTATTTCATCTAGATCACCATACAAGAACGCAGTCTTCACGTCCATCTGTTCTAGTTCAAGGTCGAACTGTGCCATCGTGGGAAGCAACATTCAAATGGACCTGTGCTTCACAATAAGAGAGAACACATCATTGAAATCAACCCCCTAGCGACCAATCTTGCCTTGTATCTCTTCGACGCCACTCCTTTGATTCCTTCCTTAACTTTGAAAAACCATTTACAGCTGACTAACCAGGCTCCAGCAAGTTTCTTGATCATTTCCCAGGTGTTTTTATCATGAAGAAATTTCATCTCATCATCCATGGCCTTCAGCCATTCAGTCTTCTTTCGACTCTTCATAACTTCCTTATAGTCTCTAGGTTCTTCGTCGAGAACCTCACTTGCAGAGATTAAGGCATAAGTTATAAGATATGCACACCCAAGTCTCTGAGGTGGTTTGATGACTCTTCTCGACCTGTCTCTTGCTAGCAGGTAGTTATTATCAGTCTCCTCATCTTTGAAAGCATCTACTGCTTCTTCTTCGACTTTATCTGGGATACGTAATTCAGCATCAACATGCTCCACCTCAACAGAAATCTCTCCCTGTTCCAGCTCTTCGTCAGCATCATCAGTTTTCTTGAAGCCATCTCTGCTTCATTGAAAACTACATCTCGACTAGTGATACACCTCCTGTGACCTGGATCTAGGCACCATAGCCTATAAGCTTTGACTCCTTCAGGGTATCCCATGATCATGCATTTCAGAGCTCTAAGTTCGACCTTGTCTTACCTAATGTGAGCATAGGCCACACATCCAAATACTCTCAGTCTATCGAGAGTAGGTGGATGTTCCGACCAGACTTTTTTCAGGTGTCTTCATATCTAATGTAGTTGAAGGACATCTGTTTATCAGATATGTTGTTGTCGAAACAGCCTCAGCACAAAACACCTTCTTTAATCCAGCAATATTCAACATGCATCTAAGTCTTTCCAAAATAGTTCGATTAAACCTTTCTGCCAAACCATTTTGTTATGGAGTACTTGCAGTAGTTTTGTGCCTTGCAATACCTGAGGCAGCACAAAAGTTGTTGAACGCCTCATTGCAAAATTCAAGGCCATTGTCGGTTCTCAACCTCTTGACTTTTTTGTCCGTCTGATTTTCTACCAGAGTCTTCCAACATTTGAAATTCTCAAAAGTTTCATCCTTAGTCTTCTGGATGAATACCCATAACTTTCTGGAATAATCATAGACTATGGATAGAAAATACCTTGCTCCTGAATGTGATGAACACATTGCAGGCCCCCAAAGATCAGCATGGATATAATCAAGGGATCCATGAGTTCTTTGTTTACCTTTGTTGAACTTCACTCTACAAGATTTTCCAAGTACACAGGGTTCACAAAATTTCAGCTTTTTGACTTTGTCTCCTCCAAGCAGATTTTGTTTCCCCAATTCGACCAGACCCCTTTCACTGACATGGCCTAATCTCATGTGCCAAATTTCTGTCTTCGACAAAGGTTTCGTGGATGCAACATTTGTCGAACTAGTTACAACTTCAGCCTCAAGGGTATACAAGCCTTGTTTCTTCACGCCTCTCAAGACATCCTTCGACCCCTTCATGACTCTTAGGATACTTTTCTCTCCTTGAAAAACATATCCCTCCTTGTTGAATTCACCAAGAGAAATCAAATTTCTCTTCAAATCATGTACATACCTGACTTCAGTCAATAACCTTATTGACTCATCATGAAGCCTAAATCTCACAGATCCAATACCTGTAATTTTGCAAGCTTTGTTGTTTCCCAGCAGCACTGATCCACCATCTTGATCACATAGCTCCTCGAACAATTCTCTGTTTGGAGTCATGTGCCAAGTGCAACCTAAATCCATAATCCACTCCTTTCTTGAGTCGCTGCTTGAAACCACAAGGACATCAGATGAGTCCAAGTCTTCTTGAACAATGGTTACGTTGCCATTATCCTTACCTCCATGATCTTTCAGGCGTTCAGGGTACACTTTTCTTGTGTGACCCTTATTCTTACAGTGATAGCATCGAATACCAAATGCCTCTTCACTAAAAGACTTCTGTTAACTTTTACTTTTCTTCTTGTCGAACTTACTATCCTTTCGCAAGAATTTTCCCTTAACGGCCAAACCTTCACCAACCGTCAAAGGTTTATGCTCCTTTCGTTCGTTCAAGTCCTTAGAATACAAGGATGATTGAACTTCTTCAAAGCTCAGGGACTCCCTTCCATATAGGAGAGTTTCTTTGAAATGAGCATGTGTTCTGGGCAAAGCGCACAACAACAATAGTGCTTGATCTTCATCATCGATCTTCACATCAATATTTTCAAGATCAAGAATCAGCTTTTTGAACATATTCAACTGTTCAGCCAACACTTTGTCTTCACTCATCTTGAATAAATACAAAGCTTGTTTCATGTAGATCCGATTCACCAGAGATTTGGTCGTGTACAAACTTTCAAGTTTCAACCATAACCCCGATATCGTAGTCTCCTTTGATACCTGTTGAAGAACCTTATCACCAAGGCTCAACAATATTGCGCTGTGGGTTTTCTCTATCATGGTCGTCTTTTCTTTTTTCGTTAACACATCGTCCATTACTGCCTCTCCCTTTCAACGCTTCCAAACAACCCTGCTGAACCAGTAGGGCTTTCATCTTCTAGCGCCACAAACCGAAATCCTTCACTCCGGTGAACTTTTCAATCTCATACTTGTTGAAGGCATCTTTCTCCACGCTCACCGCACCAATTTGTTGTGAATTAGAATGCCTTTAAACAAAGTATAAACGGTTTCTTTATGATCAAGAAACACACAAGGGTCAGGGTTAACAAGGAAAAACAAGAAAAAACAACAAGGATTGATTATAACTTCTATTCTTTACTTTCTCTTTAACTCAGATTATAAGTACTCAAGAATAACAAATAACCCTTTCATTCTAATTAGGTATTGTCACACCACAAGATGAGAAACTAGTATGCTATTTATAATAAAACCTAACATACTAAACTAATGGGCATTTTAACAATGACCCATTACAAACTAACTTAAGGTACAAGCTAACTTAAACAATTGGATCCTTAACACAAGGCCCAATCCGGCAACTACATACTAGAACACAATTCGACTACAACATATAGGTCTTCGACAACAACATGTGAGCAGACATCGACGACATGCTAAACTAGAGTTCGATCCAATATCTCACACCTTTCAATTGTTTTATAGCAATAATATCAATGAACAATCACCTATATTTTCATATTTAATTTTTTATTTTAATAAATTTATCTAGAGCCCCTTTTGTGAGCAATAAAATATTTTTTTCTTTTGTAATTTTGAACGTGATTCATATTTTGAAATTGACATTATATATTTTAAGATAAAAGTAAAAAATAAATCACAAAATATTAAAAATACTATAAATAAAGATTAAAGAGAACAAATTAGAACAATAGAACATGGTTCTCACAAAATTAGATGTTACATTGATACTTGTCTTATTTTACGTTCTGCCAAAAAAAAATAATTGAACGATTCAAAACTTAACAAATTGAAAACATGACAAATATTTTAAAATTTAAAAGCTGAAATAATTAAATTAACAAACAAATAAAAATTCAAAAGAAATGAAAATGATGATTGAAAGAACTGAATTAAACACAAGGCTGCAAGCAAATACACAAACTTAACAAATTGAATAATTCAAGATAAACAATACATACTTGTAAATAGTGACGTATCACTAGGTTGAACTTGGAATTTGGGTAGAACAACTTAAAAAAAAAATAAAGAGTTAAAGATAATTGACAACAAAACTGTGGAGTCTAAAGTGAGGGTTTTATTGCCCTAAGGGTTGAGATGACCTTGCCTACAACAGGTTATGGGCATGGTCATCCCTAACGTGCTCCTCTTCCAATATATTCTAATGAGTTAGTCTAGGTGGTGCTCCCATGATATCTAGTATCATATGAGGATGTGACACTTGATAGAATTGACACATTAAATGCATCATCTGATACTAAATTATTATAGAAACTATCTAGTGTGGCATTAAGATCTCTGCGGAGGATTATCGGTGGAGCATACACAGAGGGAGATCTTGATGAGAAAGGTTGAATTTGATGAGAAAGACATTGTTATGGACACTGATTCAGTGGGGGTCTGATATGAATGAGAGGCCCAATAGAATCAGTAAACAACCCAATAAATTCAAGAACTTTGTGTTGAGCAAGCAGCCGCTTTCTAGAATCAATTAGAGATTGTTGATGCTAGGGTGGTTAGAAAGTGCATGGAATAGGTCCTTTCATTTGTATGCATTGTATGACTTACTCTGAGAATCATCAATAAAGGAACATCTAGGGATGTTCATGGATCATAAACCAAACCAAATTAAATTATATATATGGTTTGGTTTGGAACTTAAAATCGTTTCTATAAAACCGGTTTACAAGTGGATCGGTTCAGTTCCAAACCGGTTTCTCACAAAAAACCAGTTTTTTTAAAACCAATATTAAACTGGTTTCTCTCAAAACCAGTTTTTTATTTTCTTTAAAGAAATCAATTTTAAAACCAATTATATATATAAAAAAAACAGTTTTAAAACCAATTTTTTTAAAAATCAATTTTATAAATTTAGTGTTACATAAAATGGACAATGTTAGATAAAAATTAATTTCTGTTTCTATATATGTGATTTTGATTCAATTTCTGTTCTTCAAATTCAAATTCAACATTGAAGCTTATGTTCACCGCTTAGTGGGTCTAACAACTATATGTATGAAGAATGGTTGCTTTTCACTCTTTAATCTAGATATTGTTGATTCCGTTTTCGCAGGCACCATTTTAAAGATACATTGTCAAACTACAAAACCAAACTAGTGTCACTGCATATTTTGCAGGCACCATTTGTTCTTGTAACACATTTTTCTTTACTGGTATATTGTATATTCCTAGCTTTTCTTTTAATATCATACTTGTACCGAGACGTGCATCATCCTTAAACCTGTGAACTTAATGCAAATAAGTTATTGATACATAATATACTTACACACATGATGTTGAGGGTAGGGTTCTATTGGCTTCTAAACATGGACTATTTAACCAAGCGGATTGAAGGAGATGAGATATCAAATATTACTACAGAGAGTTAGGCACTTCTACTGGGTTGCCGAAATGCATCGTTCCTTATAATGGAACTTAGTTTTCCAGCTAAACCATAAAGGAATTTTGTCAAAAATTTGGGAATTCAAAGTTTGTTTATGTGAAACATCTCTAAACCAACAGTCAAGCTAATTCCGCCAACAAAACCATCCTTTACGGAATTAAGAAAAAGTTGGAAGAGGTCGAAGGATTATGCCTAGAACAACTAAATTTAAATTTCTAATCTTTGTTACTGAGCGTTATAAGTGCTATGGTTTCAAAAACTCAAAAAATTTAAGTTAAACATTTTGTCAAACACATGGAGCACAATAACTACTTGTTTCATCTCACATTTTACCATTTCTTACCTCAAATCCCATAAATAAAAAAAATAGTAACAGGCATGAGCAAGAACATTCTATTTGAAATTTGCAGAATATAGACAAGAATGAAGGTATAAAACTTACTGAATAAGATTGCAGAATAATAAGTCTCAAATTTGAAAACCGATAAGCTGATCTAAATTTAATTAATGGTTTCCGATTTTTTTTGTTTTGTTTTGATAAATAGATTACCGGTTCTAAAATGTAATTTTGGATTGGGTTTTAAAATATGAATCAATTTGGATACTGATTTGGTTTATAGGTATTGGATTTTTTGCACGCCCCTACAAACATCTCATTCCTTACTCCTTTTAGTCCTTGAATTTTAAGAATTATCACTCATAACACAGGCTTTGTAAATCTCTACAAATTTGACGAATATTAAGAAAAAAATAGTGTTAGTTATAATAAATTTATAAAAACATTCATAGGTATTAAGATAAAAATAAAATAAAATTGTATAAAATTTATGTGTATTAAGAAATAACCACTCTTATAATTATTGATATACTAGAATAGAAAGAAAAATATATTCGCAATTATAAATTTAATAGATATATTATTTAAAATCAATATTAATACATGGGAATATTTATTTATAAATATTCTTAGATAAGAATTATAAATATAAAAAAAAAAGCCTTATAATTACATTTAGAAAAAAGAAAAACTTATTTAACTAATATATTGATCCTAAGGAATTTAAGAGACCAATTCAATAGAAATAGTCAAATATGTGTCCAAGATATTGTGATGTTAATTTGACGGTGAAGGCTGCATTAGCTTGAACCTATACTAATATACAAACTTCGTGTAATACATGGCATATATTTCATTGGACTATTAACGAACTCAATCTGTCCCCCGCACATTACGCCCTAATTTAAGAATTCATATTTCAACGTTGGTGGCTATCATATCTTCATAATTTCCTTAAATATTGGTATTGATGAAGTACGTAGTTACTTGTTTTTCATCTTCATCCTTTGAGTTTTGACTTTATACAGAAGTCTTTAGAATGTTTATGAGCAATCAATTATACACGTTTTCTCCATAACTAATTAAGAGGCGTTCATGACAATTTCTTACCCACAAGACACGTCTCGTATGAATTTCAAACAAAAACATATACATTTCTCAACCTGACTGCTAGTGAGAGCTAAAATGTTAGCGGTTTGATCATCAAGATACACCCTCAATGTAAAAGAAATATAAATTCTTAGGTATTTATGATAAGTAAATTATTTTAAAGTGATTGGTTCTTTTTAATATTTAAAGTAATATTAATTAATTTATTTGATTGTGTTCTCTAATTAATTGATATTTACATCATTTACATTTTTATATTTTATATTTTGTTAGAAATATCCATAAGGTTGAATAGATTCAAGACTGAATCATGAATGATGTCATTTTTTAAAAAAGTATTTCAAGCATTCTCTTGTATGTTTTAGAGTTGGAATGCAGGAATACTCAGGATAATTCAGCCTTATATCGAATTTGCGCAAGACCGGCGAAAATTCAATTTGTACCAAAGAGTGTTTGGAATTTGTACAAGAGGATTTTCGGTTTGTAATATGATTTTCTGAATTTTGGAATTGAGTATTTATATGCCATGTATGTTGATCCGATGTACACGAACTGGTCCACGCGGGCTGGTCGTTATGGAGGTGCCCGGATGGGTGCTGGTCGTACTCTCTGTCCGGTAAGTGATTGAGGAGAGGTGGTGGTGTACCTGCAAGGCACTCCGACGCTCAAGTAAGAAAGGGTCAGAGAAAAGGGGCAAGTACAAAGTATTAGTTTGTAGGGTGAATATTTGATACCTGACCCTCTCAAGTGAGAGGGTTTATATAGGGCTCTAAGTGTGTGGCTAACGGTCCTATTTTCGGGGCGAAATAACCGTTTTCCCTAAAGAATCGGTCGCTGCCCAAACTAGCCGTTACGACGGGCAGGGTGTCCAAAACTAGCCGTTATGTCGGGCATATGCTTAGTTTCGGGCATCTGCCCATGGCTGTTCGGGGAGCACTGAAGCTGTGTGTGTCGGGCAGAATGTCCGGGGAGGAACGTTATGTTCCTTGCCCGGTAGGAGGGGCAGAAAGGTAACTTTTGCCCCTTCTGTGGATTGGACTTAGGCGATTTGGGCCGCTCTGTAGCAGAGGCTTATTGGGCCAATTCTATCCATTGGTCCAGTCTAGAACAGGAGCCCCCCAAGTCGTTGCTCCCGAGCATGGGAGTGATGACTTAAGGACTCCTCGTTGTCCCGGGGAACTATCATGAAGTCGTCGTTGGATACGAGGACGACTGCCTCGAGGTGCTCGTGGTTCTCCGTGTCCGCGATATTCGTGGTCGATTCCATATTGCCCGGTATTCGGGGAGGTGACGCGTCAGATGGAATGGGAAACGTTGGGTCGCCACGTGTGCATCGAGACCTGTGTAGCAGTTACCTAGGCAATTATGCCTAGTGGGCCGTCATTATTGCCTACGGGCGCGTGTGTGCACGTGCCCCTTGGTATAAAATAGGGGAGACCGTCCCATTTTCCACTTTTCCTTCTTCTGATTCTTCCTCGTCACCAGTGCGTTTGCCCGTCACCTTCTTCAAGCAGCCGACCGCCGTGCCGACCACCGTGACAAGTTTCGAGCAGCCGTTTTCTTCCACTTTCTTCTAGTAAAATCAAGTAAGTATCCTGATTTTTTGCATGTTTTGCTTCCTTTTGTTGTTAGTGGTAGATTTCATGCGGCTAGGGTTAGTTCTAGATGGCAAAATAGGTAGATTTCCGGCGAGTGTTGGTGGTGGGCGGAGGTTCTGCCTTTTTTCTGTACCAAATGTCTCGCCGGATTAGGTAGCACGTTTGGTGGTCGTGGTGGCCCACGTGGTGGTTGTGAGTCGTGACCATCACGTCCTATCATCCGTTGATGGATTTGGTGAGTTTCCCGCTAGGACGTTTCCAGATTCCGGTAGAGTTTCGACGGAATCTGGGTACAGGCGCGGGGAGGTTGCTCGTAGGAAGTGGAAGGGTCTCGGGCATCTCCTCGCGGGGATATTTTGTCCTTCTTTGTTTGATGTTAGGGCTTAGGCCGGGGACGTAGTTCCTAGCCTCTCGCGCGCCCTTTCACTTGTCTTAGCGGTGGAAGGGTGGATTTGATTTCCTGTCGAATTCACTGTCTTTCTCTGCTTTTTCAGGTGATCATAGTGGCGAAGGAGCCCGAGAGGGAGGTTATACCCGTTACGTCCGAGGAGGAAACTGTCTCCGAGGGAAGTAGTAGTGCAACAGCCTCGAGCTCTGCGTCCTCGAGTTCGACGGCCTCGAGTTCCGCAAGCGAAGTCGAGGGGGGAGCTGATGGAGCCGAGGAGGAGGAGGACTTAGACGTCGCTGAGGGAGACGTGATGGAGGAGGACACTGATGGCTTTTGCCCGGAGGAATGGGAGGTGGTGGAACCTTCCGAGCATATGTCCTCGTTTGCCAGGTACGCGGGGGATGTCTTCACTGAGGTAGGGCCAGTTGGGGAGTGGAGAGTGCTTCTGCCAAATACGGAAGAGCGGGTCTGCTCGGACTTCGGGGACTGCTTTTCCATGTACGAGTATGCGTTCAAGGAATTGAGGCTGAGGTTTCCTTTCACCGACTTCCAGCGGTCGGTGTTCGACCATCTGAAGTTGGCGCCTTCCCAGCTTCACCCTAATTCGCTGGCCTTCATACGGGCTTTTGAGTTGGTGTGTGAGCACCTTGCTTTGGGGACCACCATCCCTTTGTTCTTTGCTGTTTTCCACCTTCAGCGGTAGCTGACGGGGAAGAGGTACGGATGGGTCTCTTTGAAGCAGCCCAAGAAACTGTTCAAGCCGTTCTCGGAGTCCATCCGGCACTTCAAGGCGCGGTACTTCATTGTTGAACCGTTGTCCGAGGCTGGTAAGGACAACACGTACTGTTGGGAGGTGGAATGTGATGAGAACGGGGATGAGTTGATTAACGAGGAAGGGAAGTACATTGGGGAGAGAGTGTACAAGTTCCCAATCCGCTGGACGCCCGACCACTTCTCAAAGAAGCCCGGCGCCTACGTCTTTGAATCGAGCGATTTACGCGGGCAAGATGCCGCGTCTTACGAGGCCCTGGTGAAGTGGGTCAACTCCTTTCAGCTCGCGACCTATTGGACGAGCAAGAATGATCATATCCTCGAGGAGGATGGGAGTCAGAGGGTTGAGAGGAGGTTTATCAACGTGAAGGCACTGTTGGAGTGCAAGACTTCTGCGGACATAATGAAGCTGCTCGGTAGTCATAGTTGTTTATATCTTGTTTGTGTTATTTCCTTTCCTGATGACTGATGTGTTCGTTTCGTTTGTGCAGGTGAGATGCCTCAGGCCCGTGACCGTGTGGTGAGGAACGCCATGGCGAGGGGCAAAGCTGGGCCGACTCCCTCCAAGACCCGGGCTGCTACTGGTGCTCGTGCGCCTCCTGCTGTTCAAACCGCCCCGGGGACATCCTGTTCTCCCACTCCCTGTCCACGGGATTCTCCGCTGCCTTTGGTCGGGCGACAGAAGCGCCTCCGGACCACTGATACGGTGGATCTGAGGGGGGCAGTTGAGAAGGGGAAGTTCGAACTTCCTCCGTGCATCAACGATATGAGGTTCTTCGAGGGTAATGCCTTGGTTGTTCCTCGGGCTGAATCTCTTAGCCTGGGGAACATGGATCGTGCGGGCAAAAGGGCGATGGTGGCCAGGGATGCTTCTGCCCTTGTGAGGATGCTCGAGATGGCAGCTATGTACGCTGAGGGGGACCACGTGCTCGAGGCTGAGCTTACTGCTGCTCGGGCCTCCGAAGCGACGCTGAAGGAGGAGGTCCGGCGTGCCCGTGAGGCGAAGAAGAAAGCCGAGGAAGAGGCGACAACGCTGAGGGAGGAAGTTACCAAGCTAAGGTCGGAGAAGAAGGCGTCCGAGGAGTTGAACGCGGAGTTGATGGCGGCCAATGCCCTGGGTGATGACGAACCAGAGGAGATAAGAGTGTTGAAGACTCGGGCAGAGCTGGTCGCTGGCATTCTGCAGGCCGAGGATGATGGTATTGCTGTGGCCGCGGAGTCTTTTGACAGTGCCGTGGCCCAGTTGCGAGTGGTGAACCCTGGGCTCGAGATTTCGACCGGGGGTACTCACTACCTAGCTCGTGTGAAGGGTGGCCGCATTGTCCTGCCCGAGGGTCTTGTTCTCGATACTCCCGAGGAACATATCGAGGATCAGCCCGTGGAGGAGCCGAGGCCTGAAGCTGCGTCAACCGAGCATGTGGAAGACTGAAGAGTTTTTGTTGCTTAGCTGTATCTTGTCCGGCCTGCGTGCCGTTGAACTCGTTGTAATCTTATTTTTGTTCTGGGGGCGTGGCCCCCTTTTTAATGTAACAAGCACAATCTTTGGCCCTTGTGGCCTTTTAATTTAATGCCCGGTTAATTTATACAACTTCTGTTTATACTGTTGTACTTTGTTTTAGTTGTGCATGTGTGACTGCCCGTCGGAGGATGTGTTTGTCAACAAGGCTTATTTTTTACAGATTGCTCGTTGCGTTATAAATTCGCCAGTGCGGGAAACTGGTCGAACAGCTGGGGAAGATCCTGGCGAGGTTGCGGATCTCAGGTCGCGATTGAGGCCTGAGGTCGCGGCGTGAACGTCCCATCGCGAGCTGGGGTTCTGCCAATCATGGTACTTGGGCGAAGGCGGTGCTCGATCGAGGACCGCCGACGAGCGGAGCTCCGGCTCATTTATTTGAGCGGGATTCCACTTTGTACGTATGCGTCGTTTGTACCTGAACGAGCATGATGGCCGTTAGACGGCCTTGTGACGCGAGGAAGCTTCTTGTACCTTTTAGCTGTAGTATTGCTTAAGTTTTTCAGCGTTCCATGGTCGAGGGAGCGTTTCCCCGTTGAGGTTTTCGAGGAAGTATGCGTCGTTCCCCGTTTTGGCGCGGACTCAGTATGGTCCTTCCCAGTTGGCCGCCAGTTTACCTTCGCGGGAGTCCTTGTGGTTTCTTCGCAGGACAAGGCTGCCCACGTCGAACTCCCGTCGCAAGACTTTGGCGTTGTGCCTGATCGCTATTTTTTGCTTAAGAGATGCCTCGCGGAGGGCTGCTCCCGTTCGGATTTCCTCGACGAGGTCGAGCTCCTCTCTTATCGCTTCGTCGTTCATTTCCTCGTCCAGGGGTGATTCCGTCCTCCTGGACGGTACGTGGATTTCAATGGGTATGACTGCCTCGGTGCCATATGCCAAACGGAAAGGTGTTTCCCCGGTGGTGGACTGGGGAGTGGTGCGGTATGCCCACAGGACACTGTGAAGCTCCTCGACACAGGCTTTCTTTGTTTCATCCAGTCTTCGCTTGAGGCCGCGCAGTATGACACGATTGGCCGCTTCTGCCTGCCCGTTGGTTTGGGGATGCTCTACGGAAGCGAAGTGTTGCCTCGTTCCGAGGTGTGCGACAAAGTCTTGGAATTTTTTGTCTGTGAATTATGTTCCATTGTCCGTGACAATTGCTTGGGGAATCCCAAACCGGGCAAGGATATTCCGCTTGTAGAAGCGTAGAATGTTGAGCGTTGTTATCTTGGCTAAAGCTTCTGCTTCTATCCACTTTGTGAAGTAATCTACGCCCACTATCAGGTATTTGTTTTGGCTGGACCCCGTCACGAAGGGTCCTAGGATGTCCAGGCCCCACGAGGCGAATGGCCACGGGGAGGTCATGCTTTTTAGTTCGTTTGGCGGAGCTAGGTGCATATCCCCGTGCCGTTGGCATCTGTCGCATTTCTTCACATGCTCCTTGGCGTCTTGTTGCATGGTCGGCCAATAGTACCCTGCTCGGAGGGCCTTACGGGCCAGGGACTTTCCTCCGAGGTGTTGGGCGTTGATGCCTTCATGGATTTCTCGCAATACGTGGGGGACGACCTCCTCTTCTATGCATTTAAGAAGTGGGATGGAGAAGCCCCGCCGGTAGAGTTTATTTTCAAGGATAACGTACGAGCAGGCCCTTCGTTTGATGGTGCTGGCCTCCTTGGGATCCTCTGGAAGTTCGTCCCTGGTGAGGTAGTTGTAAACGGGCATCATCCAGCAATCGCTATCCCCGATTGCGTGTACGTGTAGGGTCAAAGATCCCTTAGTGATGTTGGACCGGGGAAGTATCTCTTGGATGACTGACTTGTTTCCGCCTTTCCTCTTGGTGCTTGCCAGTTTTGACAATACGTCTGCTCGTACGTTGTGTTCGCGTGGAACGTGTCTTACTTCCACTATTCTAAATTTTGACATCTTTTCCCTGACGATGGTGAGGTATTCTGAAAGACTGTCGTTTTTGGCTTGATACTCCCCGGATACCTAGTTGGCTACGAGCTGCGAGTCCGTGCAGATGATGACTTCCTCGGCCCCCAGGTCTTCGGCTAGGCGTAGTCCGGCGAGGAAGGCTTCGTACTCAGCCTGGTTGTTCGACGTGGGAAAAGACAATGTGAGGGAAGCCTCGACTATGGTTCCTTCGTCGTTTTCCAGAATTACGCCTGCCCCGCTGCCACTAGAGCTGGATACTCCGTCCACATAGATGGTCCATCTGTTTGCTAGGTGGGGCGAGGGGTTTGAGAAAGTTACCTCTGCTACGAAATCGGCCAGGGCCTGAGCCTTAAGAGCTTTCCTGCTTTCGTACTGGATGTCGAATTCGGACAATTCTAATGACCATCTAGCATTCGCCTGGCCATGTCTGGTCGTCCCAGTAGCTGCTTGATGGGCTGATTGGTCCTTACTACGATCGTGTGGGCCAAGAAGTAGTGTCTTAGCCGTCTGGCAGCGTTGACGAGGGCCAACGCTACCTTCTCTATCTGCTGATATCTCAATTTTGTGTCCTGCAATGCCTTGCTCGTGAAATATACCGGCTTTTGCCCGCTAGGATTTTTGCGAATGAGAACGGCGCTAACGGCCTCGGCGGAGACGACGAGGTACAGGAACAAGACCTCCCCGGTATCTGGTCGTGACAACACGGGCGGTTCCGATAGAGCTTGCTTCAAGTGGAGGAGGGACGCCTCGCATTCTTCGGTCCATTCAAACGCTGCTTCTTTCCGCAAGAGCTTGAAGAAAGGAAGGGCGTGCTCGGCGGACTTTGTGACGAAGCGGGATAGCGAGGTCAGTACTCCGTTGAGGGATTGGATGTTCTTTTTAGATGTGGGCGTTGGGAACTCGGAGAATGCCCGACATTTGTCGGGGTTAGCCTCTATTCCTTGTTCTGTTAGGTAGAAACCGAGGAACTTACCTGCCCGTACCCCGAACGTGCACTTCTCCGGGTTGAAACGCATTTGGTATTTCCTTGCCTGCTCGAAAATTTTGCGGAGGTGGGCGACATGGTCTAGTTCCTCGTGGGATTTGACGATCATGTCGTCCATGTATACCTCGAGCATATCGCCTATCTGTTCGTGGAAGACTTTTTTCATCATTCGTTGGTATGTAGCGCCGGCGTTCTTCAGTCCGAAGGGCATTATGTTGTAGTAATAGTTGCCCGATTCGGTCATGAAGGCTGTGTAAGTTTTATCGCTCGCGGCCATTGGTATTTGGTTATAGCCCGAGTAGGCCTCGAGGAACGATAAAAGTTTAAAACCGGCCGAATTATCTACGAGTTTGTCTATATTGGGGAGGGGGTAGGTGTCCTTCGGACAGGCCTTATTAACATCAGTATAATCAACGCACATCCTCCATTTGCCATTATTTTTTCGTACAAGTACAACATTAGAGAGCCATGTAGTATATTTGGCCTCGGAAATAAACCTAGCTTCTAGAAGGTCTTTGACAGCTTTCTCCGCGGCTTCTATCTTCTTCGGGGATTGCTTCCTTCTGCGCTGGGCAACGGCTTTGACGGTCGGGTCGATCGTGAGCTGGTGGCAGGCGACGGAGGGGTCCAATCCGGGCATCTCAGCAGCGCTCAACGCGAACAGGTCTGCGTTTTCGCGGAGGCACGCTTTCAGTTGTCTTCTGGCCAGGTCGGGCAGATCTGCTCCGATCTTCACTCCCCGTTGTGGGTCTTCTCCGAACGGAACGATCTCGAAGTTGCCATCTGGGACAGGTCGTAGGAGATGGCTGCTGTTGTCGGACTTACTGCCCGACGGTGTTGGAACCTTGGCGCGATCTTCTTCGCTGAACCGGCTGTCTAGATCGATTGATTCGACCTGGGGAAGTGGTCTTGGCTGCTCGGAGCTGCTGGGCAGGGGGGGACGACCAGATGCTCTTGGCTTCGCCGAGATGGTGTTAAGTCCCTTTGACGCTGCTTCAAAGCAGCGGCGGGCAGCCTCGATGTCGCCGTGGAGGGTGGCGACCATCCCTTCAGAAGTGTAGTACTTCATTTTGAGATGTACGGTGGAAGGTACTGCAATCAACTCTGCCAGGGTTGGCCTTCCGAAGATGCACTGGTATAGTGACGGGCAATCCATTACCAGAAACTGTGCCTTGATTGCTCGGGTTGTCTTTCCTGAACCGAAGGTTACGATGAGCTCTACGTAACCTCGGGGCTTTGTCACCGCTCCGTTGAACCCTTGCAGGTCGGATCCGACGTATGGAGTGAGGTGAGAGTCGTTCAGCTGCAATGTCTCGAACAGGTGGTTGTACATTATGTCAACCGAACTGCCCTGGTCCACGAGTATCCTTCGAACATCGAAATTCGCCATCCTTGCCCAGATAAGCAGTGGGATGTTCGAATTCGGTGCCCCGCCGAGGAGTTCTTCCTTGTAGAAGGAAATGGGAGCAGACCCTTTGTGCGTGGTGTCCAGCGTGGTGACCTCGTTGGAGCTTTTGCTGATCAGTTGGTCGAATCTCCTTTTGACCGAGCCAACTGTGACTTTGTTGAATCCACCCCCGGAGATCACCATGGCCGACGGGAAGGCCTCCCATGGGCTGCTGGCAGCGAGGTATGTGGAGGCAAGCAGATCGTCCGGGACACGAAAGTCTTCTGGTCGGGTCACGGACATAGCGACCTGGACGTTGGCGTCGTCGGAGGGCGGAATTTCCTCTGCGACCTTTTTGCTTTACTGGGCCTCTTGCCGGGGAGCGTCCTTCTTTTTTGCGAACTGCTTCAGATGGCCGTCGCGAATGAGGATCTCTATGGCATCTCTGAGGTGGATGCACTATTCCGTTGTATGGCCGTGACTCTTGTGGAAACGGCAGTACTTGGACTTGTCCATCCCTGGCCTGACCGGCAGCTGCTTGGGGAAACGGACTCCCGCCTGTTTGAACTCCGAGTTGGCGCACTCGGACAGTATTTTCTCCCTCGAGGCAGTGAGGGGGGTATAATCGTGGAATCGCCCGGAGGGTGCTCTCTGCTCGCATGTATCGCGAGGTCGATCGTCGCGTCTCTTGTCTCCTCGACGGGACGTCGAGGGTTCTTTAACTCTGGACGTCCGGGCACCTTCTTGGTTGCGAGATGTCTGGACCGAGTGGGCAGCGACCTTCTCCTCGTACTGTATATGTGACTGGGCCTGGTGGAGAAGTGCATTGAGATTCCTCGGTGGGTCGAGGCCGATGGCTTTTGCGAAATCGGAACCAGGACGTAACCCTTGCTCGAGCAAGAATTTCTTCATGGCGTCGGTCGTTGGTACTTGGACAGCCTCCTTGTTGAAGTGCTCGATATAAGCCCGGAGAGGCTCATCTTTGCCTTGTACGACGGCTCCCAGGGACGCCTCGGTCTTGGGGTGGCGTCGTGAAGCAGTGAAGTGACGGGAGAAGATCCTCCCCAGCTGTCTCCATGACGTGATGGATTCCTCGGGCAGCTGCTTGTACCACGTCATTGCTCCTTTACGGAGCGTGGTCGGGAACAGGCGGCACTTGATGGCTCCCCGTACCCCTCTGTAATCCAAGAGAGCGTCGATTTTCTCTATATGCTCGTCCGGGTCGGCGGTTCCATCGTACGTCCCCAGCGACGGAGGCTTCTCCAGCCCCTTAGGAAGGCGGGTTGCTAGGATCTCCCGGGACAACGGGCCGCGAGGTTCGTTGTCGCTATCTGAACTTGGCTCTGATGGTGACCGTCGTCTGCGCTCGCGGCGACGGTTTCTGCAAGGTGAGGGTGAACGGGTCCGGTCACGAGGTCTGCCCCGCGGGGAGGGCCTATCTTGCCTCGTTCTTTTGCGTCTCGACGGGGATCGATCTCGCGGGGAGATCTGGTCGTGCTTGCGAGTGGGTCGTATCTCAGGCTCGTGCCTAACCGTACGGTCTTCTCCGCGCCTAGGTGGCGGGCTTTTGGATCTTCGGGCTTTATTCCGGGGAGGAGAGGATCTTGGGAAAGATGCCTCCTCAAGAGCTCCTATCCTTTCTCCTTGTTGTAGGATGAGGAGGTTGGTGCGGTTAACAGCTTCCAGAAGGGCTGCCACGGCCAAGTCGGCGCTGGGCGGACCGGGAACTGGTCGGTCTTTCGATGGGATCTGCACGTCTCCTTGCCCGGTGGGAGGAGGAGTTGGAGATGCAGTAGCCCCGTCCCGACAGAAACGGGGGTCAGAAAGTAATGAAGAATGGCCGTCAACGTCCATCTTGTTGACGGGGACGAGAACAGTGGTGTCAGCACCTATCGCGGAATTCTGGGCAGCCATACGTGGGCGGATTAAAGAGAATATGTTTTGATCTTTCGTTTTCCGAGGAGGAATGAAAGAAGGGGAGAACAAGACGTTCCCACAGACGGCGCCACTGATCCGATGTACACGAACTGGTCCACGCGGGCTGGTCGTTATGGAGGTGCCCGGATGGGTGCTGGTCGTACTCTCTGTCCGGTAAGTGATTGAGGAGAGGTGGTGGTGTACCTGCAAGGCACTCCGACGCTCAAGTAAGAAAGGGTCAGAGAAAAGGGGCAAGTACAAAGTATTAGTTCATAGGGTGAATATTTGATACCTGACCGTCTCAAGTGAGAGGGTTTATATAGGGCTCTAAGTGCGTGGCTAACGGTCCTATTTTCGGGGCGAAATAACCGTTTTCCCTAAAGAATCGGTCGCTGCCCAAACTAGCCGTTACGACGGGCAGGGTGTCCAAAACTAGCCGTTATGTCGGGCATATGCTTAGTTTCGGGCATCTGCCCATGGCTGTTCGGGGAGCACTGAAGCTGTGTGTGTCGGGCAGAATGTCCGGGGAGGAACGTTATGTTCCTTGCCCGGTAGGAGGGGCAGAAAGGTAACTTTTGCCCCTTCTATGGATTGGACTTAGGCGATTTGGACCGCTCTGTAGCAGAGGCTTATTGGGCCAATTCTATCCATTGGTCTAGTCTAGAACATATGTGTTATTTCAAAAGGTTGTGACCCTCGATGAATCAACACTTTTTAACCAAAAGTTGCATTGTTTTCAAGTATTGTCTAAGTTCATTCCGCAACAACACTTCACGAAGTGTTGTTTCTCTTCGAATTCTTAATCATTTATTGGCATTTACTCATTTCCACTTTCTTGTCATTTTGGAACTGAAGATGGTTGACTTATACCTGAGTGAACCGCACACTCAAAGATACAACAAAGTCGCCACCGGACTTTATTTAGTCCCAGAGGACAGGGAAAATATCGATAAAACCCAAGGGGAAGAGAAACGGGAACGGAGGTCGGTTATGCCAAAGGAAGGTACTAGCACCTAACGCATCCGTCATACTCGACGGGAACCATTTCGCTTGCATCTAGGCTTGGATGGATTATCTATCTAAAGGCTTCTAGCTAAAAGAAGAGGAGAGAGAAGAAAAGAAAGAAAAAAAGGAAGAAAGTGCTCATGGAGGATTAGGGCCCTTGTGCCTACGTACCCTCATAGTGCAGTGAGGAAATCAGAGCGTCGTAGTTCAAAGGAACTAGGGAAAAGAGAGGGGAATGAAAGAAAGTGGAAGGGTGCTCGCCAAGATCATCGCGATCTCGTGCCTACGTATCATACATTCGAATGAATGCAGAATCAGAGCTTCCGTAGTTCGGGGAACCAAGACGGAAAAGGAAAAAGAAAGTGTGTCAAAACCAAGAACAAAAGAAGGAAACTCCGCTGGGGATTCCAAAGAATTGGTGTCAAAACCAAGAAAGGAGTGCAAAAGATAGAAATTGAGCTGAGAATAAAGTGCAAGAATGGTGTAGAAACCAGGAAGATAAAGGAGCAAAAAGATAACAGAGACTCCACTGGGGAGTAAGAGAACAAACAATTGTGTCGGGGATCAGAGGATTAACGACCCTACTGGGAATCAAAAGAATAAGGGTTCGGTGTGTTAACTAATTGGCAGTGGTTAACCAAAGAGAAAGAGATAACGACTCTGGTGGGGAAAAAGAAATGGGTGTCAACAGACAGGTTGTGGTGACTCAAAAGGAGAAAGTACTGAACCAAGAGAAGGTGTTTGACTCTCTGAGGGGATAAAGGTTTTAACAGATAGACTATGATTAACCAGAAGAGTGGGTGTAGGACCAAGCGAAGGTTGTGACCCAAAGGGGATGTCGGTAATGACTGAACAAACAGTACTCGACCAACGAAAGAGGGTAATGAACCAAAAGAGGTTGCTAACCGCTGAGGATTCGGTGTTGACAGAGAAACTGTGTTTAACCGAAAAGCAACGAGTGATTAACCAAGAAAATGTGATTAACTTGAAAGGGGTTCGGTGTTTTAACAGACTGGCTATGGTTAACTGAAAAAATGGGTGATTGACCAAGAGAAGGTGATTAACCCAAGGGGAACTCAGTGTATTAACAGATAAACTGTGGTTAACTGAGAAGAAATGCAAATTGGATTTTTAACTGGAAGACAGTGGTTAACCAATCAAAGGGAGAAGAACCAAGAGGAGGTTGCGAACTCCGCAAGAGTTTCTGTGTTTAACAAAAAGACTGTGTTTAACCGAGGAAAAGAGGAATTGAGACTCTTCTGGGGAATCTAAAGACGATGATTGGCCACAAGAAAACGATATTGGAAAAGAGAGAGGGATGCTAACCCAAGACAATGATCTTTAACCAAGAAGAATGGTGATTGGTCAAAATAGAGATTGAAAAAGATAAGAGTGATCGGGGATCGACTCAACTGGGGAAGGAGATACACTACCGCCTGAAGATAGAGGTGACTAATCCAGGCACATGGTCATTCGTCCCCTACCTGAAGTAGTCAGAATGATAGTAGGAATTCTCCATTCTCATTCCTTCTCTAACACACAGGGTGTAGTGCAGAAATTGAAACGGACGGCGTAACAACTCCAAGTTGTACAGTGCTCCAGTGTCGTGCGAAACTCCGACTTCGCGGGGGAAGAGAGAAAGAAAGCTCTAAAGGAAGCCTAAAGAGAAGCGCCAACGGGAGGATTAATAATCGAAACGAAGTTTCGATTAATTAATCAAAAGGGAGGAACATGCTAATAATTTTCCAAAATGAATTGAAAAATTATTAACGCAAACGGTGCATTATTGATTATACAAGATTAAGCTTATTCCTTGAAGAACAAACTTAATTCAAACATGAAATGGAAGTGCAAAATAGTACCAAATGACATTCAAAATGCAACACAACTCATTCCATTATGTGAATTAAATTGTGCAAAAATGATCATGTTCATGCAATGTCAAGAATATCCACAATCATGAAATCAAAAAATCGAGCATTGGAAAAATCACAATCATGCTTCAAACTGAAGTGAAATAGCACCTAAAACATCCATAAAAATCAATCATAATAATCCATGGAAGTTAGAGGAAGAAAGCATGGCAAACAATCTTGAAAAACATCAAAATTGGCACTTTGTTACAGTGGTAATCGATTACCCTAAGTAGGTAATCGGTTACTTGCTTGAAAAAGCAAAAACTGGTGAAAATTGTGCAGAGTAATCGGTTACTCTATTTGAGTAATTAGTTACTTGGTTAAAAAAAGCAGCGCTGGTGCAAATTTGTGAAGAGTAATCGGTTACTCTCTTTGAAGGTAAAGCTCAATAAATAATCACTTCCAAGGTGAAAGTGATTATTCTACAATGGAGAAGTTGAGCTATAGTGAGGTTTTTGAAGAAAATGGTGATGAAGATGAAGAAGTTGCAGATAAATTCCAAGAGAATGTGAGAGAATTGAGAATGAAGTGTGAGAAATTGTGTGAAAAAATGGTTGATCCCTTGACAAATGATTGAAAGTTTGTTTATATAGAGTTTTGGTTTGGAGTGTGCGAGGTTTGGAATTAGGCTAGGAGCTAGCTTATGGTGGTTTGGAATTAGGCTAGGAGTTAGTTACATCTAACTCACTGAGTTAGAGGCTAACTCAGTTAGTTATTTGTTAACCGGTGGGAGTATCCCAAGGCAAGCTTCAAATCCAAGGGTTCACAATTTAGGAAAATAAGGTGCATGGTGGTCTTGAGTGGAAATAATACATTGTAGTAAATGCAAGTGAATTACTTGAAGAGTCTAGAATATTCCACATGCTGCTAGAACAATGTAGAACTAAAGAACAAAGAGTGTGCAAGAGTGTTGTCCCAAAAAGCAGCCGAAATTCTAAATCTGCACAGAGTAAACGGTTACCCTGTTTGAGTAATCGATTACTCTAGGCAAAATTTCCCAGATTGCTATAGGAAAGGTGCTGAAGTCCCGGTTTCGATTTTCCACCTCTTGTTTTTATGAATAGGCATGGAAACCCTTATTTTGTGCTTGTTTTGATGATGAGATGATCTTGTGAGGATGCGATTAATCGAGCTTGAAAACCTGAATATTCCTGCAACAAGAAACACAGAGGAAAAATGCAAATGTTTATGCCAGCGATGTGAATGCATATGCTTATGCAAAAGAAAAAAAGAGGAGGTCAAATTTCGGGTTACGACAGCTGCCCCTATTTAATCCTTTTGGACCTGAATGTACGAATTACGCCAGCTTTTCGATGATTCGAGGTAGAAGGGGATTAAATAAAATAGTAGCTAGAGAATTTGGCTGACGGTGATAAAAGAAAAGGTTTGAGAGTGCTTGAAGTTTGATAGGTGAAAGGTTTGGCTGAAAATCTGCTGGGGAGATGAATCAGGCCAAAAGAAAGGTAGCATGCTTGATGCGTATGCCATGTATATGTTGTCCTACATGATGCTTGATATCATGTTATGCAAAGGTGCAAGTTGAGGTAATGCACGGTGGTTGGGCGGAGATTGTAGCAAAAGGAACTCGACATCCTCGGCTGGGGAAAGGAAATTTCAGATGATGGCGATCCTGCTGGGGGAAAGGCCCATAAATGGTGACGACTCCGCTGGAGAAGAAACCGAAAAAAATCAGATTTCTAGATTATCACTGTTGACATCATTGGGGATGAGAGAAACGGTCGATCTTCACACCATGGCTGACTCTGGATGGGGAACGAACCCATAAATCTCCGATTTCTAAACTGCCACTGACTCTACTGTAGGGAATTGCCACAATCCGGAGGATCTGCTCTGCTTGGGGACGATAAGAAACTAAGTCATACCGCTGCTGGTGCGTGATAGTTTTGACATGCTGGGGATGATGCACGACCCTTACTGGGAAAAAGGACAACCGTGGCTCTTCTCGTGGTACATCATGCCAACTTTACTGGGGACATTATGGATCTGCTGAAGGAATGGAAGGTGAACAACCTTTCCGAAGAACCATAATGGCGCTTGCTGGGGAAATGATGGCTCTGTTAGGGAGATGGCCGCATCTTCAAAGAACCATCATAGTGTTGGCTGGGCATTAGGCTTGCCGACAGATATTACCGATTATCCTGTATGAGTTACCAGTAAAATATGCAATGCATAATGATTTCTTGATCGATTTAGCTTTTTATTGTTCTCAACACTTTATAGTATTATGTGATCACAAATAATCGTTTATTTTGCAAACAAAATACCGAAGAGAAAACAAATGAGAAATCAAATGATGCATTTATTAAATGTGAAAACATGTACATAAGATGTGTACAAGGATGCAAAAATCCTTGATGAGGAAAATTGCAATAAAATTGAAAAACAAATGTAAATGGCAAAGAGAAATCATGTTTTGCATTGATTATAAACATTGGCTACCATCCACTATAAGTCTAGGTTCCAACGCCTTGCACCAGTTGATGATGATTTGACTGATCTGTTACTGTCTGAAATCCAGCTATAACAGAGAGGCTCAAGTGTTCACAGTCAAATGCCTTTATCCCTAATTTTTGCCTGGACATATTTCTATTTTTTTTCATCCACCGGGATACCCATTTTTGCCTAAGTCGCCCTTTCGGGTTTTCACCTTGGCGGGTTGTTATTGTTTTTTCCTTGTCCCTAACTTTTGCATGGACATTTCTTCTTTTTTTTGGTCCATTGAGATGCCCATTTTTGCCTAGATTGTCCATGCGGATATCAATCTAGCGGGTTTTTTATCCATTTTTTCAGGCATAATATTTTTTGACTGTATCGGAGTTCACGGGCGATGACAACTCCTCCCCATCCATGGTGGTGAGGATCAGGGCTCCGCCTAAGAAGGCCTTCTTGACAATAAAGGGTCCTTCGTAATTGGGAGTCCACTTGCCGTGTGGATCCGAGTGAACAAGTGAATATCTCTTGAGCACGAGTTCGCCTTCTTGGAACGCTCGAGGGAGAACTTTCTTGTCAAAAGCTCGCTTGGGGCATCTCTGATACAATTGACCATGACAAACAATTGTAAGGCGCTTCTCTTCGATGAGATTCAGCTGGTCATATCTGAATTGGATCCATTCAGCTTCATCAAGATCTGCTTCCATGATGACTCTGAGCGAAGGAATCTCGACTTCAATTGGTAAAACTGCCTCCATACCATATACAAGTGAATACAGAGTTGCCCCAGTAGAAGTGCGGACTGAAGTTTTGTAGCCATGTAGTGCAAATGGAAGAATTTATTGCCAATCCTTGTATGTCTTGACCATTTTCCAAACAATCCTCTTGATATTTTTGTTTTCTGCTTCGACGGCACCGTTCATCTTGGGCCTATACGGTGAAGAGTTGTGGTGCTCGATCTTGAATTTTTGACACAACTCTTTCATCATCTTGTTGTTCAGATTGCTTGCATTGTTAGTGATAATGCTGCTAGAATGCCATAATGACAGATTATCTCTTTCTTGATAAATCTGGCGACCATTTGGCGTGTGACGTTTGTGTAAGAAGCAGCTTTAACCCACTTTGTGAAGTAGTCGATAACAGCTAGAATGAATCGATGACCGTTGGAAGCCTTCGGCTCGATCATTCCAATCATATCTATACCCCACATAGAGAATGGCCAAGGTGAAGTCAAAACGTTCAATGGAGTAGGAGGAACATGGATCTTGTCACCATAGATTTGGCACTTGTGACATCTTTTGGCAAAGTTGTAACAATCTACCTCCATTGTTGTCTAATAATACCCATCCCGAAGGATCTTCTTGGCCATGGCAGGACCTTTAGCATGTACACCCTCGCAGCCTTCATGTATGGACCTTATGATTGTGTTTGCTTCGTGTCTATCCACGCATCTGAGCAACACGGAATCATAATTCCTCTTGTACAATACACCACCGCTTAAGAAGAATCTGGCGTAAAGCTGGCTCAGAGCTTTCTTGTCAGTGATAGTAATACCCTCAGGATATTCCTGTTTTTCTAGATATCTCTTGATGTCATAGAACCAAGGCTTATCATCAGACTCGTCCTCGATTGCTAAATAGTGCGCTGGTTCGTTCAAATGATTAATGCGGATAGAAGGAGCTTCATTTTTCCACTTGACTTTGAACATGGATGCCAAAGTGGCCAGTGCATCAGCTAATTTATTTTCCTCTCTGGGGATATGATGAAAAGATATCTCATCAAAATAGGGAATCAATTTCGCTATGTGCTTTTGGTACGACACCAGCTTGGAATCCTGAGTCACAAAATTCCCTCTGATTTGGCCGATGACCATAGCAGAATCTCCATAGACCTCAAGAATCTTGATTCTCATATCAATTGTCGCTTTAATAACGTAGATACATGCTTCGTATTCAGCCATATTAAGCATAATCTGGCAGTGAAGGGAAGGTGAAAACCTGTCGGAGAGATAAGGATAACACCAATTCCACGACCTTTAGCATTGGAGGCACCGTCGAACACGGGCGTCCATCGCGCCCCTGGTTCGGGTCCTATATCAGGGTCTGGAGTCTTATAGTCTCTGATAAACAGAACATCCTCATCGGGAAAGTCAAACTTCATTTGTTGATAACCTTCTACAGATTGATGAGCAAGGTAGTAAGACAAGACGCTCCCTTTTATTGCTTTATGGGTAACATGTTGGATATCATACTCAGTTAATAGCATCTGCCACTGAGTAATCCTTCCAGAGACAACAGGCTTTTCAAACATGTACTTTATCGGATCCATTTTGGATATCAATAAAGTAGTGTGGCAAATCATGTATTGTCTTAGGCGTCGAGCAGCCCAGACCAGAGCACAACAAGTTTTCTCCAAGAGTCAGTATCTGCTCTCACAATCAGTGAAATTCTTGCTCAGATAGTAAATTGCATGTTCTTTTCTGCCAGTGTCATCATGTTAACCCAATACACATCCCATTGATTCAACGAGAACATTGAGATACATGATTAAAGTCCTACCAGGAACCGACGGTACTAAGATCGGTGGTTCTTGCAAGTATTGTTTTACTTTGTCAAATGCTTCTTGACAGTCATTGTTCCATTCGATCGATTGATTTTTTCTTAGTAATTTGAACATCGGTTCACAGGTAGTCGTCAAGTGAGAAATGAATCTTGAAATGTAATTAAGTCTGCCCAGAAAGCCACAGACTTCTTTTTCTGTTTTGGGAGGCGGCATGTTCTGAATTGCTCGAACCTTATCAGAATCAACTTCAATGCCCTTGTGACTCACAATAAAGCCCAACAGTTTATCTGATCGAACTCCGAAGGTGCGCTTCACAGGATTCAACCGTAGTCTAAACTTCTGGAGTCTGCCAAACAGTTTCTTCAGATGAACCAGGTGATCATCTTCAGTTTTGGACTTGGCAATCATATCGTCCACGTAAACCTCAATTTCTCTATGGATCATATTGTGAAAGAGGGTTGTCATGGCACGTTGGTATGTTACCCCTTCATTGTTCAAATCGAATGGCATAACTTTGTAGGAATGTGTTCCCCATGGCGTGATGAAAGTAGTCTTTTCCATATCAGTTGGGGACATTTTGATCTGATTATATCTTGAGAAACCATCCATAAACGAAAAGATAGAAAACTGCGTTATGTTATCCACCAAGACATCAATATGAGGCAATGGAAAGTTATCTTTCGGGCTTGCCTTATTGAGATCTCTATAATCCACACACATTCTGACTTTCCCATCTTTCTTTGGAACTGGGACGATGTTGGCAATCCATTTAGGATATTCAGAAGTGGCCAGGAACCCAGCATCAAACTGTTTCTTTACCTCTTCTCTGATTTTGAGTGTTATGCCGGGTCTAGTCTTCCTTAGTTTCTGCTTGACAGGAGGACATCCGGGCTTGAGTGTCAAGTGATGTTCAACGATGTTGGTATCCAACCCAGGTATGTGTTGATAAGACCAGGTGAATATATCAACATATTCTTTCAATAACTTGACCAACTTGGAGTGTACATGCTTTGCGAGGGAGGCGCCAACCTTAACTTCTCTTCTGACCTCATCAGTACCAAGATTGACAACTTCCACTGGCTCTTTGTATGGCTGAATCTCTTTCCGCTCGTGCTCAAGGAGCCTTGCCAGTTCAGCCAGTAATTTACAATCTTCCTCACCATCTTCTTCGGCTTGGTTAATTGGAATCCCATAATTACAATGGATGTTTGCCATGTTGTTATCAATGCATTTATTTGTTCTGCTTGTTTATGAATATGTTTAGAGTGAGCTATTTTGAAAAGTAAAAAGTAAAAGAAACTTTTGCCATTTGTTTGTGAAAAAGTAAAATAAAGAAAGAAAAAAAAGAGCATGATTTTGAATGCAAAAAACTTATATTTATTAATCACATAATATTGCAAAAGCGTGAGGCCCTTTACAAGCTATCCACTCGTCTCGGGCGAGAACGAGGGAATGAGAAAGCAAAATGCATTACATGTTTATTGGAAAAACCACAAGAATCACGGTAGATGTCCAATTGTTGAGTACGAAAACCGGCGGGCACTTGAGCACAAAGCTTGAAATTTGGTTGCTAGGACCAACATCATCAATGGCAGCCACGATGTTACCCTTTTGAAAACCCGCGTTGTTGAACTTGATCAAATTGCACTACTTCTGACCATGTGAATTAGATTGCCGACCAGGACGATAACCCAATCCAAAACGATTATGCTTTTCAACCACATCAATCACATGCCCCCAACCAGGCCAGGCACCTTTCTCGATGGTCTCTTTAGTACTCTTATCAGATGCTAAAGTCATTTGCGGTGATCTACTTTGATTAGTTGAAGCAGTGCTGACATCTTCGAACTCAAAACACTACAACGACACTTCAGTTATACCTTTCTCGGTCTCGACGTATCGGAAAGATGATAACTCACTTACAATCAGATCCTCTTCATCACAAATAATGACCAGCTGATCGTCAAACATGAATTTCAATTTCTGATGTAAAGTGGAAGTAACTGCCCCTGCAGCGTGAATCCACAGGCGACCTAATAGGCAACTGTATGCAAGATTGATATCCATTACTTGAAAAGTAATGGTAAACAAATGCAGATCGACCTTGATGGGTAAATCCACTTCTCCAATGACCTGCCTTTGAGAACCATCAAAGGCTCTGACAATTAAGGTGCTCGGCCTCATCTCGCTCCCTTCTACCAGTAATTGGTTCAATGTGCCCTTAGGCATCACATTGAGAGAAGAACTGGTATCCACTAGGACACAAGATAATAAGGCGTCCATGCAGGTTATGGATATGTGCAATGCTCGATTGTGGGCAGCTCTTTCAGGAGGTAATTCTGATTCATTAAAGCCCAAGTATCTGCTTACTGTTATGTTAGCCACTACATCATCAAACTCGACAACAGATATATCGTGCATCACATGAGCAGTGTTCAAGACCTTCAACAAAGCTGATCTATGCGCAGATAAGCTCAAGAGTAAGGACAAGCTCGATATCCTCGAGGGAGTCTGCCCCAGTTGATCCACAATTTTAAAGTCACTTTTCTTGATCAGCCTTAGGAACTCTTGATCATCAATTGTTTCCTTGCTTTTTGTGGCATCCTCAGACGGAATAATTGGCACTGGTACAGTAGTAGATGCCTCTTGTTGAATAACATGGGTTACATATGCAAGTTTCTTCTTGGGAGGAACAACAGTTGAAACTTGTACCGGCTTTGTAGTGACTTTCGGAGCGAACACTCATCCACTATGAGTCATACCTCCAGCGGTGGTAACATTCACGATCTCAGATTCAGCAAACCTTATCCCTTGACCTCCAGAAAACACAGTAGACCCATACCTCCAAGGTACCTCCTTAGAATTCTAATACGGAAACGGTTTTGGCGGGCAAACAACTATAGGTTGCATTTTCTTTTTAGGAGATTCAACAGGAACCTTTCTATAGATAATGGTGAATGGCTCGATAGTAGCGACTTATTCAAGAGGCTTAGATCTGGCAAATTGAACTTCACCTCGGTCCATTAAAATTTGGACACAACCCTTCAGCCTTCGACACTGGTTGGGATTATCGTCACAAATCTGACATTTACCATGCATCCCTTTCAACAAACCATGTTCATTCAACTTCTTTATAACCACAGTCATCGGGGTCTTTACCTCGTCAACATCCATGATCAATTCATCCCTTGAGTTATCCTCAATCATGTTCACCGCAGGTCCACCGTGATTGGCCAGTGGATTATGCTGAATGTTAGGACCTTCCTCAGCAAAAGTCAAAATGTTTTGATCAATGAGCTCATGAACCTTGGTTTTGAACACAATACAATCCTCTGTTGCATGTCCTATGTATCCAGAGTGATAAGCATAAGACACATTTGGATTATGCTTTGGGTTGAACGAAGGAATTGCATGTGCGATCTCTTTGGTAACAATTGCCCCTTGGTGAACCAAGTAAGGAAACAATTCAGTGTACGACACTGGAATTCTGTCGAAATTCAGACACTTACGATTTCCTTGATTTTTGTTGTTTTGCCGGTTTTGATTGTGCTGATTTTTGTTTTTTTTTAGTCTGTTGCTGACGTTGCGGTTGTTGCTGATTCTGAGCATTCTGAATTGGTTGTTGCAGATGATACTGGTACGAAGGTTGTTAATATTGTGCAGTAGCAATGTACGGATATGGATAGTATGACATGGGAGCCATGGGTGCTTGATACTGAGGAGAAACTTTAGTTGTCACAGCGTTGGCTTCACCTTCCTTTTTCATTGATTGACTGTTCTGAGATTTTCTACTGGCCAGCTACTGGGAAGCAGGTCCAGGAATCTTTCCAGTCATCAAACCATTCTCAATCCGTTCACCGATGGTTACAATGCCAGCAAAGTTCGATGAAGAACTACCCACCATTTTCTCATAGTAGGATCCTTGCAATGTACCCATAAAGATGCCAATCAACACATTATTAGAGAGAGCATGTTGTACACGAGATGCCATCTCACGTCATCTTTGTGCATACTCTTTAAATGTTTCAGCTGAGCGCTGAGATTGATTTTACAACTGTAATCTGGTAGGCGCCAGATCAACATTGTATTTGTATTGCTTCAAGAAAGCTTCAGACAGATCTCTACAAGTTCAAACAAGCATGAAAAGAAAAAGTGTGAATATGAATGTGAAAAACAAAAGAAAATGAATGCTTGTTTGAATGAGAAAAATAGAGAATGAAATAATTGTGCATAAGGAAGTTTGAGAAGGTTGGTGATAAAGGAATGAAAATGGTGAATGAAGTTGAGATGTGTAAATACCATGTATAGTGAATGTTTCTTTTTGCATCGTCAATTTCGATTCAATGGCCTTTAGAAATGTCCCTTTGTTGTGAACCCGACCAAGTTACAATCCTTAAAGCCCTTAGTGATCTTTTTGCTTCCATGTTTTCATTTTTGATTGATAGATGTTGTATGAATTGGATTATTATTAGCATTGTTTGTCGGGTGAGTGAAATTTTCCCGCGGTTGCAAACGCGTCAATTTCTTCATTCTTCTTCTGAAGAGGAGTGTTAGAGTGATTCAAGTATGAAAATTTATTTGTTCTTTGAACCATTTCGTGATATTTGTTTATGAACTTAATTCTTTGTCATTGTTCGATTCTATTGAGTGGTGAACGTTGCTTGTGCGTATTTTCATGCTTGACTTTGGTTGAATCTTATGCTTGAGCAAATCCTCTTGTTTTAATGAGAGGCATAATTTGCTTGAGGACAAGCAAAAATCTAGTTGGACAGAGTTGTTAGGTGCGGATTTGACCTAAAATGAACTATCTTTCCTTGCGCTTTTTCCACTCTTTCTCATGTTTTCATTGGGTTTGCTAATGTTTGTTGTTGTTCTTCTAACAATGAGAATATACCTTTGGTGCTTGTGATGTGTGTGTTATTGTGCAGGAAAAGCTACTAAATGATCAAAGTGTAAGACACAAAGAAAATGATGCAAGCTGCCAAAGAGCAGAGAAAGACATCAGAAAGTTTGCTTTGCGAACTTGAAAGAGAGTGCCAGCGAAGGTTCGCTTTGCAAACCACTGGCGAGGTTGCAGCGAATGGTCCCAGATTTTGGCAGGGGCAAAAGGCACTAAAGTTAGCTTTGCGAACAGGAAAGCGAGTGTTCGCTTTATGAGTGATCCTTTGCATTGCGAACTCACGAGAATTTCTGGGGCGCTTTAACTATTCAGAGGCACCTCAGGTGCCTATTTTTGGCATTCGCTGTGCGAATGATTGGTTCGCTTTGCGAACATGTAAAAAAGGGTTAAACGTATGTACGTATTCTGATCGTTGGCATTTTATATGAAGCAGTCATTTATCTGATGTGGGTGTCATCTTTGTTTACCAGTTTATCTTTGATTTGAACCGCTATAGATATATACTCTTCAGATCTGGATCTAAGATGATTCTCTGTTTTGTTCTGAACTCTCGAAATAGAATTAGGCTTAACACTTGTGTGAGTATTAGCTCTTAATGCTCTGTGTTGGTTTTTGTTGCGCGAGACATCACCAATGAGGCAATACGGTCGATCTCTCGACGTTGCGTTAGACATAACCTATGTCGTGGGTGATACGTGAGGATATTAGGCGAATGATTGATTTATGTATAATATGATTAGAAGAATGCATGTGTTATCAATTGATGAGATCCAATCCCAACAAGGCTCTGTTTATAATTTAGTTTTTATTTTATATTTGCAGTCTTTACATTTTCTGCCTTTTATCTTGGTTCCTTCTTAAAACCAAAACTTTTGAACCATGAGCTTAGAAACATAGAAACCGTCGAATGTCATTATTTCCCTCGCACTGATCCCTGTGGTACGACAAAAATGGGTTACTTATATATTTTTGCTTGCTGCTATTCTAGCTTCAACAAAATGGCGTCGTTGCCGGGGATCGGTGTTTAGATATTGAATCGCATCGCGATAGTTTCTATATTTTTGAGATTTGTACATTTGTTTATATTGTTTGTATTTATTTTATTTGATGTTTTCTCTAGTGTGATCAGGAATGATGAGAACTCCTTCTAGATTGGTTGCTATTGTATAAAAGTATTCAATGAAGCTTCGACCGAGTCTGGATAGATGTTGAGCGTTGAAAGTATGCATGGTAAATTGTACTGCTTCATAGAATATTAGAATGATTTAAGAATTTTGTGCTTTGCGCAAATGTGTATCTTTGTTTCATTTTGCAACTTGTTTGAATGCTTGTTTCACTTAGGTCCAAAAGCCACAAATTGTGAGAAACCTCCATTGTTTACTATATGCTAGGATGACTGATAACTTTGTTTAATTCGTTTGATTCATGCTTTATCTGTTGATTATTGTGATTTTGTGGAAGCATTAGAAATGATCAAGGCATTTGTTTATATTGAGTACAACCGTATCCAAAAGTATCTTACTCGTGAGTAGCGAGAATTCGTTAGCCCCTTTGAGCCTAAACATCTTAGATCTCATTTTAGTGATGAACTTTGTGTTGTACATAATTTGAAAGTTTAGTTCATCATTGCATTTTATGAGGTTCTAAAAATTTCTTCTCGAACCTTTGATAACTTTGTTTTAATTTGATTTCCTTGTCTCAAAAAGCAAGGAGCATTCACTTGAGGTTTGGTTGAATTCAAGTTGGGGAGAATGAAAAAGAAGATGGTAGGTTGCTATAAACTTTTGAAAAAGTTCAAACAAGCATGAAAAGAAAAAGTGTGAATATGAATGTGAAAAACAAAAGAAAATGAATGCTTGTTTGAATGAGAAAAATAGAGAACGAAGTAATTGTGCATAAGGAAGTTTAAGAAGGTTGGTGATAAAGGAATGAAAATGGTGAATGAAGTTGAGATGTGTAAATACTATGTATAGTGAATGTTTCTTTTTGCATCGACAATTTCGATTCAATGGCCTTTAGAAATGTCCCTTTGTTGTGAACCAGACCAAGTTACAATCCTTAAAGCCCTTAGTGATCTTTTTTCTTCCATGTTTTCAATTTTGATTGTTAGATGTTGTATGAATTGGATTGTTATTAACATTTTTGGTCGGGTGAGTGAAATTTCCCCGCGGTTACAAACGCGTCAATTTCTTCATTCTTATTCTGAAGAGGAGTGTTAGAGTGATTCAAGTATAAAAATTTAGTTGTTCTTTGAACCATTTCATGATATTTGTTTAAGAACTTAATTCTTTGTTAGTGTTCGATTCTATTGAGTGGTGAACGTTGCTTGTGCGCATTTTCATGCTTGACTTTGGTTGAATCTTATGCTTAAGCAAATCCTCTTGTTTTAATGAGAGGCATACTTTGCTTGAGGATAAGCAAAAATCTAGTTTGGGAGAGTTGTTAGGTGCGGATTTGACCTAAAAATGAACTATCTTTCCTTGCACTTTTTCCACTCTTTTCTCATGTTTTCATTGGTTTTGCTAATGTTTATTATTGTTCTTCTAACAATGAGAATATACCTTTGGTGCTTATAATGTGTGTGTTATTGTGTAGGAAAAGGCACTAAATGATCAAAGTGTAAGACACAAAGAAAATGATGCAAGCTGCCAAAGAGCAGAGGAAGACATCAGAAAGTTCGCTTTGTGAACTTGAAAGCGAGTACCAGCAAAGGTTCGCTTTGAAAACCACTGGCGAGGTTCCAGCGAATGGTCCCAGATTTTGGCAGGGGCAAAAGGCACTAAAGTCCGCTTTTCAAATGGGAAAGCGAATGTTCTCTTTGTGAGTGATCCTTTGCATTGCGAGCTCACGAGAATTTCTGGGGCGCTTTAACTATTCAGAGGCACCTCAGGTGCCTATTTTTGGCATTCGTTGTGCGAATGATTGGTTCGCTTTGCGAACATGTAAAAAAGGGTTAAACGTATGTACGTATTCTGATTGTTGGCATTTTATATGAAGTAGTCATTTATCTGATGTGGGTGTCATCTTTATTTACCTGTTTATCTTTGATTTAAACCGCTATAGACATATACTCTTCAGATCTTGATCTAAGATGATTCTCTGTTTTGTTCTAAACTCTAGAAATAGAATTAGGCTTAACACTTGCGTGAGTATCAACTCTTAATGCTCTGTGTTGGTTTTTGTTGCTTGAGAAATCACCAATGAGGCAATACGGTCGATCTCTCGACGTTGCGTTAGACATAACCTCTGTCGTGGGTGATACGCGAGGATATTAGGCGAATGATTGATTTATGTATAATATGATTAGAAAAATGCATGTGTTATCAATTGATGAGATCCAATTCCAACAAGGCTCCATTTATAATTCAGTTTTTATTTTATATTTTAAGTCTTTACATTTTCTGCCTTTTATCTTGGTTCCTTCTTAAAACCAAAATTTTTGAACCATGAGCTTAGAAACATAGAAACCGTCGAATGGCATTCTTTCCCTCGCACTGATCCCTGTGGTACGACAAAACTGGGTTACTTATATATTTTTGCTTGCTACTATTCTAGCTTCAATAACTGCTGTGACCAACCTCAAGCTAGGGAAGAAAGTTGGCAAAAGCCGCCTTGGCGAGCAGGTAGCTCCTCCCTCGATAGGATCGGGGACCTCTTCATCCGCAGCGGCTTCTATCCAGACCTCCCCGATGCTGGTAACTTCAAGGCATAAGCGCTTCCGGGTGGAGGACGTCCACGACCTAACCGGCGAAGGAGAGAAAAACAAGTATGAGCTGCCCCCGTACTTCCATAAGAGGGATTTATTTGAAGGTTCTTCCCTCACAATCCATCGGGCGGAGTCCTTGGTACTCGAGGAGCTTGATCGTCCGAGCAAAAGGATGCCCCTGCCCTGATTAGGGTCTTGGGTATGGCGGTGGTCTACACCGAGGAATGGGCCCTTCAAGAAGCTGAGCTGAAGAAGACTCCAGCCGCCAATGCGTTTCTGGAGGCAAAGATGAAGGTTGCGGAGGAGGCGGTGAAGAAATCTAAGGAAGAGCTGGTCAAGGTTATTGAGGAGCGGGATACCTTGGGTACAGAGAAGAAAGCCGCAGAGGATGTGGTCGTTGTGTTACGGGCTGCCGCAGCTTCCACCGAGGAAGAAAGCAATGAGGTGAAGAGTCTAAAGACTCGTGCTGAGCTCGTTGTCCGGATCAACTAGGCTGAGGAGGACTGCTTGGGGGCTGCCGAGGAGGTCTTCAAAAATGCGGTGGAGTAGCTGAAAGTTGTGAACCCCGGGGTTGAGCTGGTTGCCGAGGGAACAGGGTTCCTCTACAGAGTGGTGCACGGCCAGATTTTCATCCCAAATTTCCTCAGGATTGGCAGGGAGAACGAGCAGCCTGCCCACGAGGAGCCGCAACCAAATGCTGACTGATTTTCTATTTTGTATTTTCGGCCTGCGTGTCGTACGTTGTAATTTCTTTTGATAGGGCTTGGCCACTTTTTTATGTAATCATTACATTCACGGTCCTTGTGGCTATTTTACCTTTTGATATTTATTTTTGGCCGTGGTGGTCGCTTATGTATGAGTTGTTTTAGATATTTGTGCGTGCATGATTTTACTTTGCTTAATTTTGCTAAGTGTCACGCGCTGCTCGTTGTGAGTGCCCGTTGTATGGGTTGTTTTTGTGAATGATTTTTCACTGTATTTTGGGGTTTGCTCGACAAATTGTTGTTTGACAGTAAGGGGAACTGGTTGAAAGGCCTGGGTAGTTTCCGGGCAAGAGACCAGAGCTAAGTCCACGTTTATGGCCTGAGTTCATCGGCGTGAACTTCCCATCGCGAGCTGGGCGTTCGGCCTTTCGTGGCACAACGACGATGGTGGACTCGGTCGAGGGACCGATGTCGAGCAGAGGTTTTGATCGTTCTAGAGTAAAAGCTTGCCTTGATTGATTTTAGTATGCAGCGCCTTAACTGGGGTGCACACTTCTGGTCGGTACGTTGTGCCCCTCGTTTTGACGGAGCACGCCGACAGTTGTGGCCTCAACTATAATATTGTTTTAGCTTTAGGCGTTCCATGGTCGAGCGAGTTCTTCCCCTTCGAGATGTTCTAGGTAGTAGGTCCCATTCTCCTTTTTTGCTTGAACACGATAGGGTCCTTCCCAGTTTGCGGCGAGTTTTCCTTCATGAGAATCTTTGTAATTTCTCTTTAGTACGAGACTGCCTACTTGGAAGTCTCGTCGTATGACTTTGGCATTATGCCTGATTGCGATTTTTTATTTTAACGAGGCCTCACGGAGGGCTTCTCCTGATCGGACCTCTTCGACGAGATCGAGCTCTTCCCTCAGCGCCTCGATGTTCGCCTCCTCGCCCAGGGGAGCTTCAGTCCTCCTGGAGGGCACGTGTATTTCGATAGGGATCACCGCCTCAGTCCCGTATGCTAACCGGAAAAGGGTTTCCCCAGTTGATGAGTGAGGCGTAGTTCGGTAGGCCCAGAGCACGTTGTGCAACTCTTTAACCCACTGTTTTTTGATTTTGTCCAGTCTCTATTTGAGACCTCGCAGGATTACCCTGTTCGGTTTTTTGGCTTGCCCGTTCGTCTGCGGGTGTTCAATGGACGCGAAGTGTTATTTGTTGCCCAGTTTAGCGAAGAATTCTTGGAACTTTTTGTCTGTGAACTGTGTCCCGTTGTCGGTGACGATTTCTTGGGGAATGCTGAAGCGGGAAAGAATGTTTTGCTTGTAGAAGCGAAGTATATTTTGGGCCATTATTTTGGCTAGAGCCTCTGCTTCTATCCACTTTGTAAAATAATCCACGCCCAATATAAAGTATTTATTCTGAGGTGTCCAGGCCCCACCATGCGAAGGGCCACGGGGAGGACATTGTTTTGAGCTCGTTGGGCGGTGCCAGGTGCATGTCCTCGTGACGTTGGCATTTGTCACATTTTTTCACATGCTCCTTCGCGTCACGTTGCATGGTCGACCAATAATATCCTGCTCGTAGAGCTTTCCTGGCGAGGGATCTTCCTCCGAGGTCCTAGGCATTGATTCCTTCGTGGATTTTGCGCAAGATGTGGGCGACCATATTTTCCTCGACGCATTTGAGGAGAGGAATGGAGAATCCTCGCCGACAGAGCTTATTTTCAACCATGACATAGGAACAGGCTCTGCGCCTGACCACGCTGGCTTCATTTGGGTCAGATGGTTGTTTATCACTGGCAAGGTAGTTGTAGACTGGTGTTATCCAACACTCGTTATTGCCAATAATGTTTACGTCGAGGGTTGGGGGAGTTCTCTCGATGTTTGGTCGAGGAAGTATCTCCAGGATGACGGATTTGTTTCCTCCTTTCTTTTTTTGTGCTCGCTAGCTTTGACAAGACATCTGCCTGGACATTGTGTTCGCAGGGAATGTGCTTTACTTCCACGGTCGTGAACTTCGTCATTTTTTCTTTAACTAAGGTCAAGTATTCGGAGAGGTTGTCATTTTTGGCCTGATACTCTCCCCAAACCTAGAGGGCCACGAGTTGGGAATCTATGCAAATTATGATTTCCTCGACTCCCAAGTATTCGGCGAGGCGTAGACCCGCAAGGAAAGCTTCATACTTTGCCTGATTGTTGGAGGTGGGGAAAGATAGGGCGAGCGAGACCTCGATGAGGATACCCTCCTCGTTTTCTAGTATGACGTTTGCCCCGCTCCCTGTCGAGCTGGATGCTCCGTCGATAAAGATTATCCACTTGCGAGCTCCGCAAGTTAGGGAGGCGGGCAAGGTCATCTCCACGACGAAGTCGACCAGCACCTGAGCTTTGAGGGGTTTTCTGCTCTCGTACTGGATGTCAAACTCAGACAGCTCCAACGACCATTTGAACATTCTGCTGGCCATGTCTGGGCGGCCCAATAGTTACCTCACGGGTTGGTCCATGGGTTCCACGATGGTGTGGGCTAGAAAATAGTGCCTCAGCTTCCTGCTGCATTGATGAGGGACAGGGATACTTTTTTGATATGTTGGTATCTAAGTTCTGGTCCTTGCAGCGCCTTGCTCGTGAAGTATATGGGCTTCTGCCCTTCAGGGGTTTCACGAATGAGGACTGCGCTGACAACTTCGGTTGCAACGGCGAGATTGAGATAGAGGGTCTCCTCGTTGTCTAGTCGGGAAAGGACCGGTGGTTCCGATAGCGCTTGCTTTAGGTGGAGAAGGGCTTTGTTGCATTCCTCCATCCACTCAAAAGTTACGTCTTTGTAGAGGAGTTTAAAAAGGGAAGCGCGTGCTGAGCAAATTTTACCATAAAACAGGACAGTGTGGTGAGTATCCCATGTAGAGCTTGGATCGATTTTTTAGAATTTGACATGGGGAATTAGGAGAAGGCGCTGCATTTGTTGGGGTTGGCCTCGATTCCTCGTTCCGTTAGGTAGAAGCCGAGGAACTTGCCTGCCCGTACCTCGAACATGCAATTCTCTGGATTGAAGCGTATCTTGTATTTCCTGGCCTGGTCGAAGACTATTTTTAGATGGAGCGTATGGTCGGATTCCTCATGGGATTTCACAATCATGTCGTCCATGTAAACCTCGAGCATATCCCCGATCTTTCCTCAGAAGACTTTGTTCATCATTCTTTGGTAAGTAGCGCCAGCATTTTTCAAGCTGAAGGGCATTACGTTATAGTAATAGTTGCCCGATTCGGTTATGAAGGCTGTGTACCTTTTATCGCTTTTGGCCATGGGTATTTAGTTGTAGCCCGAATACGCATCCATGAAAGACAATAATTTAAAATCGGTAGAATTATCAACTAATTTGTCTATGTTGGGGAGTGGATATGCGTCTTTAGGGAAAGCCCTATTAAGATCAGTATAGTCAACACATATTCTCCATTTTCCATTAGTTTTTTTCACGAGTACAACGTTGGACAGCCAAGTAATGTACTTGGCTTCCGAAATGAAATTTGCCTCTAGAAGGTCTTTTACAGCTTGCCAGACAGCCTTCGTTTTATTAGGAGACTGCTTGCGCCTACGTTGAGCTACTGCCCTAACAACGGGGTCAATGGTGAGCTGGTGGCAGGCAACCTTTGGATCTAGCCCGGGCATCTCCGAGGCGCTCCACGTAAACATGTACGCATTCTCTCAGAGATAAACTTTCAGCTGCTTCCTCACAAGGTCGGGGTGACCGGTCCCAATCTTCACTCCCTTTAGGGGGTCTTCTCCGAGGAGAACTAGCTCGAATTCTCCGTCCGAGATTGGCCGTATAGGATGGGCAGGCCCGCCGTTGTTTTTTGATGTTGAGGGGCTGCTCGAGTTTGACTGAGTCTCCTTCCCCTTTTTCTTCTGGTCCCTTAGGTCGTCCTTGGAGAAACAGCTATCGAGGTCGATAGAGTCGATGCAGGGCAGCGATTTTGTTTCGTTAGAGCTGCAGGGCAGGGCAGGATTGCCGGATGTCTTTGGTCGGGCGATGATGGTGTTCAACCCTTTTGAGGCTGCTTCGCAGCATCTTCTTGCTACTTTTATATCTCCGTGTAGGGTGGCGACAAGCCCTTTGAAAGTGTAATACTTCATCTTCAAGTGCACCGTGGAGGGCACAACTATCAGTTCGGCCAACGTTGGTCATCCGAAGATGCACTGGTAAAGGGATGGGCAATCGATTACCAAAAACTGGACCTTGATGGATCTGGCCATCTCTGCTGCCCCGAAGGTGACAATCAGCTCCACGTATCCCCATGCCTTTGTAACTAAACTGTTGAAGCCCAGTAGATCTGAGCCTACATAGGGTGTCAGGTGCTTCTCGTCCAGTTGGGAGTACATAATGTTGACCGAGCTTCCCTGGTCGACCAGAATTCGCCGAACATTAAAGTTAGCCATCTGCACCCTTACGAGCAGAGGAATACTTGAGTTGGGGGCTCCGCCGAGGAGTTCCTTGCAATAGAAGGTGATGGGAACCGACTCTCCAAAGATCTTGTCGAGGGTAGAACTTCGGTTTGAGCTCGTGTCGATGAGGTGCTCGAACTTTCTCTTTACGGACCCCACGGTCACCTTGTTGAATCCTCCTCCCGATATGACCATGGCGGAGGGGAAGGTTTCCCAGGGGCTGTGTGCAGCGAAGTAAAAAGGGACGTCAAGCCCATCGGGGACATAGAAGTCTTCTGGTCATGAGATGCTTATGGCGACCTGAAGAGTGACGTTGTCCGAGGATGGCACTTCCTCTTCGACCTTCTTCGATTCCTGGGCGTGTTGCCAAGGAGCGTCCTTCTTATTTGCAAACTGCTTCAGGTGCCCGTCCCTGATCAAGATCTCAATTGCATCCTTGAGATGGATGCAGTCGTCCGTCATGTGCACATGGCTCTTGTAGAATCGGCAGTACTTCATTTTATCCGTGTTCGGCTTGGTAGGTATCTGCTTTGGGAAACAGACCCCTGGCTACTGAAACTCTGAGTTTGTGCATTCGGAGAGAATCTTCTCGCGTGAGGCGGTCAGTGGAGTGTACTCTTAGAAACGACCAGATGGCCCTTTGTGATCTCGGGATTCTCGGGAACGGTCATCCCTTCTTTTCTCTGGTCCCCGACGAGTTGACAAGGAGTTGTCATGTTTGAAGGACCTAGCGCTCTCTTGGTGCCTCGAGTCTCGGGCAGTGTTTGCTGCTTCTTTCTCTTCATACTGGATATACACCTGAGCCTTGAGGAGGAGGGCGTCCAGTGCTGATGGGGTCTCAATGCCAACCGCCTTGGCAAAGTCGCTGCGGGGACGGATGTAACGCCCCGATTTGGTTAATCGTATTTATTTATTTCATTTATGTGAAATTTTGTGAATTATGTAAATTAAATGAGTTTTACCCGTTAATTGGATAATTTCTCTGATAGATAAAATAATTGGAATTGATAATATTTTCTTATTAACTTTTAATTCCTAATATATTTTACATCGTTGTTTATGTTTTATCGCTTTTTGAGAGCGTTTAGGAGATATTTGAGCAAAAGGGTAAAATAGTCTTTTGAGGGGTAGATATTTTGTTATAAAAAGGGAAATAGAGAGAGAACAACTAGAGATCAATTATTTTATTAAAGAGACGAATTAATAATTATTAGTTCAAGAGAGTATTTAAGGTAACTCTAATAATTGATCAATTGGGTTGAATGACAAATATCAATTGGAGATGTTTTACCCTATCGAATTATATTATATAATATTGGATTATATATATATAAATAAATATATATATATATATATATGTGTGTGTGTGTGTGTGTGAGAGAGTGTGTGTGTGTGTGTGTGTGTGTGTGTGTGTGTGTATTTGTTAGTAAGAAAGAAGGAAAAAAAAGGGAGAAAGAAGAGAAGGAAAAGAGAGAAGAGGAGAAAGAGGAAAATTGAAGAAACCTCCGTTTCAATCGCGGTTAATCAGGTAAGGGTGAGAAGTTCCGATTATATTTCGATTGTATATGTATATGTATTTGTTTGTTTGGTTTGATTTTGGTTGGAAATGTTAGGGTTTTAACATTTGATAGAAAAGGTAAATTGAGTGGAAATTGCTGTTTTCATGGTTGAGATGCGTTATAAACTGAGTAGTATGATTGCTATATATGTATAATCATCTGTTGATACTTGTTTATGTGTTTGATTATGTTGGGTTGAGTTCAAAGTGGATGAGTTGGTTGAAAACCTAATTTATTTCATATTTGATAATATGGGTATTAATTTAGTAAATGTGTTGGATGGCCTTTTATTTGTGAAAATATCATAGTATGTCGAATTCTGAGACCAGGGCTTTTTACGGAATCGAAATCGGAGGTCCGGAAGGCATTTAACGATCGAAAACTGAGTTTGTAGCAAAATCTGCGCAGTATGCGTCGACTCACTGCAACTATGCGTTGACTCATGGTATGCTTGTACTGACCCACGCGTTAACCTCCAGGATTTTGAGTCGACTCACAGTACCTTGCGTCGGCTCATGGTCACAGATTTTTTCCAAAATGTCAGATTTTGTTTTCTTCATAACTTTTGAACCGTAAGTCCGTTTTGACCCCCGTTCGAAGCGTTGGAAATCTAATGAAATATTCTTTCTATTAAAAATGGTTTGGAGGGTAAAATATGATTTAATTAATTCATGTTTTTGGGAAATAGTCGTGCCGTCGAATTTTCTTAACGCGTAAAATGCGTGTGGTCGGTATTTTGTCGCGTGTAATGCTATTGCCATATAAATATGGAGCTTTTAGGCTATTTATATGATGTTGAATCTTGCTATAGGATGTGGTTATTGAATGATGGCCTTGTGGCAAAAAGGTATTGAATAAATGAATTTCAACGTATGATATCGTATTGATGTTGTTGTGGGTAGCCTTTGTGGCGTGAATCCTAGTGAATTGTATTTTGTGCAGGTGATAATGGTTGTGGTAATACTAGTATGTATTATGGTGAGTATGTATCTCACGTGTGATCATGAGGATCGTGAAGATGTATAATTTTTATTATACATGTGTTTGTGTGTCTTTTGTGTCATGCATTTCATGATGTGTCATGTGGACACATCTAGGTGGGAATCCATGATGGGTGCCTAGTATTGTCCGGACTCCAATGTGGAGTTGTATGGAGATAAATCATTGCTCAGTGGGAGTGTATGTGATTTATCCGGATTCTATTAAGAATCGGGTTCAATTGAATGAACCATAATGTGGAGACAACGAGGTGGGAATCCATGATGGGTGCCTAGTATTGTCCGGACTCCAATGTGGAGTTGTATGGAGATAAATCATTGCTCAGTGGGAGTGTATGTGATTTATCCGGATTCTATTAAGAATCGGGTTCAATTGAATGAACCATAATGTGGAGACAGCTAGGTGGGAATCCATGATGTGTGCCTAGTATTGTCCGGACTCCAATGTGGATTTGTATGGAGATAAATCATTGCTCAGTGGGAGTGTATGTGATTTATCCAGATTCTATTAAGAATTGGGTTCAATTGAATGAACCATAATGTGGAGACAGCTAGGTGGGAATCCATGATGGGTGCCTAGTATTGTCCGAACTCCAATGTGGAGTTTATGGAGATAAATCATTGCTCAGTGAGAGTGTATGTTATTTATCCAAATTCTATTAAGAATCGGGTTCAATTGAATGAACCATAATGTGGAGACAGCTAGGTGGGAATCCATGATGGGTGCCTAGCATTGTCCGGACTCCAATGTGGAGTTGTATGGAGATAAATCATTGCTCAGTGGGAGTGTATGTGATTTATCCGGATTCTATTAAGAATCGGGTTCAATTGAATGAACAATAATGTGGAGACAGCTAGGTGGGAATCCATGATGGGTGCCTAGTATTGTCTGGACTCTAATGTGGAGTTGTATGGAGATAAATCATTGCTCAGTGAGAGTGTATGTGATTTATCCATATTCTATTAGGAATCGGGTTCAATTAAATGAACTATGGTGTGTGGCACCACTTGCATTGCATTGTGTCATTGAGTCACATGACATTATTATGTCTTTGTTGAATTATAAATGGAAATGACAAGCGTGTCGTGAATGTGTGCACATTATGTGTGATTGCTTGATTACTACTCCTTAACATGTAATTTACACCGTTAATTATTGAATGTAGTTCTCACCCCTTTGTTGTTTCTTGTGTTTGTGCAACTTGGGAAGTATATATATATATATATATATATATATATATATATATATATATATATATATATATATCATAACTTGTATATATGACTATATGATATCTTTGTATGCTATATGTGTTAGCATATGGTGTGTGGGTGAGTTGAATAATATATGTGAATTGTATGTTTACATATGATTATGCAATCTTGATTTAGTTGTTATTTCTCACCCTTCTGCTGGAATATGCTTTTTATGGCATAGTGCAGATTAGCCGCTGTAGAGGCGTGGAGGCAAGTGGAAGAGTTAGATATTCATTTTGCTTAAATCTTTGGTGTCTGCTCTGATACGTAACACGGGAGTCGGGGGAAACGCTTTTGTTATTTATGTTTATATATGTGAATATATATACTTTGATAACTTGTATGTATATTTTGATGTTATGAAACAACTTATTTTGTAACACGAGTCAATTATGAATCGTTCCGCTTTATTCCATGAATGAACTTTCCTTTTGTTAGAAAAATTTCCTGTTGTTATTTATTCCATTTTGTGTTATGTATCAAAGTTTGAGTAGGCGGATTATGTTTTTCTCGAATGTGGCATCCTGATTTCTGTCGAAAGATTTTTTTCTCACTCTGATTTAATTATGTATTATTTATCCGCGATGGGAATTGGGGTGTTACAACGGAGCCTTCGTTTGAGCAAATATTTTTTCATGTCATCAGTCGTGGAGACCTGAACGGCTTCTTTATTGAATCTTTCGATGTAAGCTCGAAGAGATTTGTCTTTTCCTTGAATGATAGCCTCGAGGGAGGCTTCAGTCTTCGGATGACGGCGAGAGGCTGTAAAATATCTTGAGAACATCCTCCCCAACTGCCTCCATGATGTGATGGATTCGTAGGGGAGGCTCTTGTACCAGGACATTGCTCCCTTCCGCAACGTAGTCGGGAACAATCTACACATGATGGCGCCTCTGACGCCACGGTAATCGAGCAGGGCATCGATGTTCTCGATGTGCTCGTCGAGATCTGTCGTGCCATCATATGTGCCCAGGGGTGGGGGTTTCTCCAGCCCTTTGGATAATCGGGTGGCCATGATCTTCTAGGACAACGGGCCTCTAGGCTCGTCGTCGTCGCTGTAGCTGCCCGACCGCGAACGAGAGCGGGCGTTTCTGCCAGGCTGAAGACCACGATCTCGACGGGGAGAAGGAGTTCACGACCGGCCCTTGGATCTGGGCGGAGGCGAACATTGGTGTTCTGGCTGCATATCCCTTCTTGTTCTCTTGGCTCCTGGGGAGTGCTGGCTCCGGGGAGAAGTATGGTCGCTTTTCCTCATTGACAGGGACTTTGGCTCCGCTAGGATCCGACGGCTTCTTCCACGTCTGGGAGAATGACTCCGAGATCTTCGGTGCTCGCGCCTCGGTGGAGGATATCTTGGGCGGCGGGTCTCTTCCAATGCTCCAATTCTTGCATTCTACTGGAGGATCAGAAGGTTCGTCTTGTTGAGGGCTTTGACCAGGGCTGCCATGGCCGGGTCGGCGTTGGGTGAAACTGGGATGAGATGATGGTCCTATGAGGACTGGACCTCTACTTTGTTGGCATAATTCGGGGAGGGAGACGCAGTGACTGCGTCCCTCTGCTGATGAACGTCGTCTCCAAGAAAGGGGTTTGCCCCATCATCGTCTATCTTGCTGACGGGGAAGATGACGGTGTTGCGCGCATCGTTGACGTTGTCATGGCTGGCCATGATCGAAATCTTGAAAAACTGCTTTGATCATTGGTTTTCGGGGAAAGAAAGGTGGGGAGAACAAAAGTTCTCACAGACGGCGCCACTGATCTTTCCGGTTGATCAGAACCTGAAGTGGGCCAGAGACTTCGTCTTCGATGCTGGATTCCAAGGAAGAAGGGGTGTACTTGGACGACACTCTGATGTTAAAGTAAGAATCGAGAGAGGAGAAGGCAAGTACAAAGTAAGTATGTCTTAGGATGATTTTTGAATACCTGACCCTCTCAAAGGAGAGAGTATTTATAATGCCCCCAGCACTTGGCCATTGGTCCCTATTTTCGGGGTGAGATATTTGTTCCCCAAAAATAGGTAACTGCCAGAAACTAGCCGTTGAGATGGGCAGACATGCTCGGAACTAGCCGTTGCTTCGAGCAAGGGCGTGGTTATGGGCAAGAGTGTCGTGGCCGTTCCTACATGTTGAACCGTGCATGACGGGAAGAGGTGTGACGAAGGGCAACTGATCCTGGGGGTCAGCTGGCTAGCCCTCCTCGTCGAAGGGACATAAGAGAAAATGCTTCCCCTTGCCCTTAACTGGCAAGGCTTAGGCTATTGGGTCGTTCTGGGGTGCAGAAGCGGATTGGGCCATGCCTAGCCATTGGGTCAGTCCGGAACATAAACACCCTAAAAAATGAACAATTAGGCGCTTATATATATATTATATATATATATATATATATATATATATATATATATATATATATATATATATATAATTTGAATTCTCAATAAAAACATGCTTTTAAGATGCGTTAAAATTTTCTATTTTATGTTTTGGACATTAACTACTCCTATAATTTTTATTTGTTATTCATCCAGAGTTTTGTTTTGCCTTTAAACGAGGTCTCCTTTAGTGGACATAAGAATAATCTTCTTGAATTAGTCGGTCGCATGACTGAATTCCAAGATTTCAAAAAAAAAAATTACTTTTGGAATTTTCTTACGCATTATTTTTGTTCACAATCATTCTCATAACTAATAAAATTTTATCAAAATATTTTTTGATTTTTTAATTGTGTATATATAAGATTTACATAAACAATATTAAAAATAATTAAAAAAATAAAAAATAAAAAATAATATATATATATATATATATATATATATATATATATATATATATATATATATATATATATATATATAATAAATACTTATTAAATAATTTAAATACGAATTTGATATATTTATACATAAATTTTTAAAGTACTACAACGACATAAAAATTTAAAGATGACTCTTGAATGACAAAGGCTGAAAAAAAACATAAAATAATAAATAAATTGATTATAATTTTTTAAACTTCTTTTACAATATCATGATTCATCATTTGGCTTTATCTAATTTATCTAATTTATTAATGAGACAGCCAAATTCCTTAACTACAGTGAGTTATAGCAATAAAAATGAATGTTCATATAGACCGGTATCTAACGAATATAAAGCTGCAGAAACATATTTAGTTAAAAGAATTACATCTTAAAATTGTATATTTAATATCTCAAACCACTTGAGTTAGGGATGACAATCTCCTAATCTTAATTCCTACTAGTGACTTTCTACCTAAGAAACCACTTAGATATGAGAACACTACTCAATCCCTAAAACCACTCAAAGAACAACCTCTTTGAGAAACCTTGATCTTGCTTCCTAGCTTCGATCAAGTCACACAACTCTCTTTGCTTCACAGCTTTAGAGAGGACAAATCACCAATTCACACTTGAATGGTTTACTCATAATTCGTACAAATATCTAAGACACTCAGCCTCCGCTCTTGATCTTCAATCTGTACTTTTTCCTTTGGTCTTGTGCACTTTATATAGCATCCTGAATTGGGCTTGGACTTGTCACAATATTTGATCAGATTTGTTAATTAAAACTGAATCTTCAAAACAGATTTTATCCCCAAAATCTTTTTAAATCTTCAACCTTTTAATTCTCCAACAAACCTGCAATCAAATCTCCCATGTAACAGAAAATATCTATCCCAAGATATTCTCATCCAATGAGTCAACCACTCTCCACAATTCCAGCTAACACGCGCGCCCTAATAACATCACAACCTGATGTTATTAGTTCTGCAGATCTAATGTCACAACATCAGACATGTGACATCAGACATCCAACTTCAGCAAATACAAACTTAACACAGCCCAGTGTTAAGCACAATGTTGTGACATCAAGCCCATGACATCAAACATTGTTAACCTTCACAACTTAGTATAGTCCATTACTAAGACTCAATGTTGCCACATCAACGCCATGACATCAACATTGAACACCTAGTTATTTTACCAAAATTCCAGCCAATCCAGGAACTTACAATCTCCCCATTTGGCTAATTTTGGCTAAAACACCCTCTGAACCCTCAGAGTCTTCAGCAGCGGAAAATCTTCAGTAATTTGAAATCTTCATCAGCAGCAGTTTGACAATCTTCATAGTCTTTATCACTTGATCTGCTGCAGCACCATCTTCATTATTGACAACAGCCAATTGGTGCTCCCCCTCAAAAAACATGAACCAGCATCACAGCTGTTCAGTAGCTCACAATGTGCAGCACTTCTCCCCCTTGATGTCTGCTTGGCTGCACTCTTCAAATGCTATGATATCTTCACTAGCAACTACACTTCACAATGCTTTCAGCATGCTGCACAAACACTCCAATACTCTGTTGTATGGAATACATCTCCCCCTCAATATCTGCACTCCCTTGGCTATTTCTCCCCCTTTTTAGCCACAATTTGACAAACCTCAACAAGTAAGTCCTATGACACCCTTTGCTGCAAAATCCATAGACAAGTACTCCCTCTGTCATGATTAACAAATGCTCTAGATGAATATGAACATTTGAGCACACTTGCTGAGCACATTCATATTGGTACCACTGTCCCTTTTTCCACAGACAGTCATTCCCTATCATAATCTTCATCTTCAGACTTCCTGATCAACTTCAGTCTTCTCTACATTCTCCATCCAAGGCAAACCTTCTACTTCATCATTCTCCCGTATGACTATGCAGATGCTCCTTAGATATAATGTAAGCACTAAGCTTCAGATCCAGAACAAAGACATCCTTCACCAAGGATACTCTTGACACTCTTGACACCAGGGTATTACATATGCTCCACTACTGGATTTACTATCAGCAAAATAATCCAAACTCAACACCGTGTCACAAACTCCACAAATTCTCAGCTTACTTATAAGCTTTACTGAGTTCCAGTCTCTTCAAGAGATCACAATTCCTCTTACATCCACCAGTAGTTGTTGAAACTGGTGAAGTCTTCAAAGACAGTAGTTATGCTTTGCCAGAACAAACTACTAAACACATGACCATAGGATCGCACTCCACATGTCCAATCTTAATCATCTTCCAGATATAACCACCAGTAAACATGATGCTATAACATCTTTTGGGACATCAGCTTCTCATCACCATTCAAAGGACTCATTGCACAAAGAAGTCCTTCAAGAAGCTCCCAATAAAACACAGTCAGAGCAACTTATTCATACACACCTGAATACCATAAGTTCCCACACCCTCTCTGAACCATCTCCTAGCAAACTCAACCATATCCAGTGTATCTATACCAAATTCTTTTTCCAGAACATACTTCCACCATTTTATGAAAAGCACAAGAATGTTATCTAGTATGGCCTTTTGAATTTTCTCAAAAGTTCTAACAACAACGGCTTCCTTCATTTGAAAGATATCCTGGACATTATCATCAGACTTATCTCTGATCTTCCTATTTCTGGCAGAGATGAACACTTTACTCCAGGATTTTGTAGTACCATCCACATAGATCTTCTGCTCATCTGTTCTCATCTTTGGAGGTGACTCAATAGCTTTCCTCTTCCTTGATTTTAGTCATTTAGCAACCCCAGGAACCACTTTTGCAATTAGTTCATCATCGGCTCTAACATCTGCATCTTCCAACCTAAGGATTGTCAACTTGTGAAATTTTTCTTCTGAACTATAGGAGTCATTAGTCAAGTTGTCATCTTTCTTGGCCTTGCAAGTATTCAGCTCCCAACACTTCTTAAGGTCACAACTTTTGATCCTTCCATCAGCATTGTTGACTCCTTCATCTTGCTCACATAACTGACTACTCAAGTTGGCTTTTAACACATCATCTAACTTAGGAGTAACCGCACCATAAGTCATTAACCCAGATTGACTTTTCACCATACTTTCACACTTGATGTCACCATCTGATGTTACAGCATCATCACTAGATAAGCTGTCCACTTGAGGTATCCACTGATAGCAATCATCTTTGGATCTTACTCCCTTCATCACTACCTCATTCTGCTCATCAGCTACCACACATTCATCTTTGGTGTAGCTTACCTTGTAACCTTCATCACAAAGTTGACTTATGCTAATTAAATTAGCACTCAACCCTTGAACAAGGAGCACATTATCAAGAGTAAGACCATCATGATTCTTTACTCTTCCAACTCCTTCTACTACTCCTTTTTCACCATTGCCAAAAATAACATCATTCGCATGGCAAGGATTGAACTTTACCCAATGCTTCTTGGATCCAGTCATGTGCGTTGAACATCCACTGTCAAAGTACCAAGCATCCATAGCAAAATATCCATCTGATGTGTGAGCTAAAAGACATTTCACCTTCTCCTTAGGAACCCATAGTTTAACAACTTTGGGCTTGACCTCCTTTAGTTTTCTTTGAGGAGCAGATTGTGGAAAACCATGTAGTTTAAAACAAGAGTACTGCATATGTCCAAACCTTCCACAATAGAAGCATCTAACTCTGTCATCTCTGAATTGGTTATATCTTCTACCATTATGATGATGATATTGCTGTGGCTCCCACTCATAATATTGTCTCCTCCTATCATAATTGGCCTGCCTTCTATTATGCTGGTATCTTCTTCCATAAGAAGGCTGAGAATGATGTTTCCTGGATTGTCTCCCATGATGGTGTGGCTTTCTTCTTCCATAGATATGAGGAATAGCATTGTTGTACCCATATCCATACCAGTTTTCCTGATGTTGAGGCTTCTGATGATATATGTTCTGCTTTAACCTGGAAGCTTGCATGCTCTGGTGATATTGGGGAGGCATATATTGGCTAGCACCTTGAGGTTGTATCTTCCTCTGATGGGGACCATTCTTTTTCTCAGCATTCTAAGGCTGAACAACCTTCTTAGGTGTAGGATCCTGTCTCTTAGGTTGATGTTGAGACAAAGGTTGAGACATCTCCTTCTTTGTTCCTGACGTGCTTGCCACAGTAGACATCTTTTCCTCAGCCACAAATCCTAATCCAGTCTTGTCTCCAGCTACCCTTTTTGTCTGAAGGATCTTATCAAGTGTGTCTGTACCACTGTTCAACATCCTAACACATTTGGTCATCTGATCAAGATGAGCTTTGACCAATAAGACTTCATTTTCCAAGTCAGCTTTAGCAGTCTCAAGCTGGACAATCTGTATCTTCTGTTTTTCACTTTCTTGACAGATTTCTGCACTCTTCAGACACAGCTTATGATAGGAGGCTGCTAACTCCTCAAAAGTCAGTTCCTCGTCACTAGAATCACCATCAGAAAAAACTGTTCCTGTTAAGGCTCTAACATCCTTTGCTGACTCACCTTCACTTTCACTATCAGATTCAGACCAAGAAACTGTCATGCCCTTCTTCTGCTTCTTTAAGAATGTGGGACATTCTTTCTTGACATGTCCATAACCTTCACATTCAAAGCACTGAACTCCTTTATCTTGGGCATTCTTCTCTTCATCCTTCTCTTTTGACTTGCTGATGTCAGAAGAGATGTTCTCGACATTAGGCCTGGAGTTATTGTTCATCCTCTTGAACACCTTGTTGAACTGTCTTCCCAACATAACAATGGCTTGAGACAGATCTTCCTGAGAATCATCATCTGTACCTTTCTTATCTTCTGCAGGAGTGGAGACCAAGGCTATACTTTTGGGCATCTTTTCTGGTTCTTCCTCATTCAAACCAAGCTCAAAAGTTTGAAGAGATCCAATGAGCTCATCAACCCTCATCTTGCTGATGTCTTGAGCTTCTTCAATTGCAGTCACCTTCATCTTGTACCTCTTCGGAAGGGACCTAAGGATTTTCCTTACAAGCTTTTCCTCTGACATCTTTTCACCAAGAGCACTGGATGCATTAGCCAGCTCAAGAACACTCATGTGGAAGTCATGGATAGTCTCATCTTCCCTCATCTTCGGGCTTTCAAATTTTTATGTTAGAAGCTGAAGTCTTGACATCTTCACTCTGGATGTTCCTTCATGTGTAGCCTTCAAAATATCCCATGCAACCTTAGCAGCTTCACATTGATTAACCTGAATATGTTCTTGTCAACTCCATTGAAGATAGCATTTAGGGCTTTTGAATTTCCAAGGGCAAGCTCATCTTCTTCCTTGGTCCATTCTTCTTCAGGTTTCAGCCTTGAGGTGCCTTCTTTATCTTTGCCAGCGTCATCTTTCTCACACACAACAGGTGCTTTCCATTCTTTAATAACAGCCTTCCAAGCCCTGCTGCCCAAGGATTTTAAGAAGGTGGTCATCCTTGGTTTCCAATAGTCATAATTGGATCCATCTAAAATAGGGGGTCTGTTGACGAATCCTCCAACTTCTTTGTCCATCTTTTCACCAGAAAGTAACTTCCCTAGATCTCACCCAGAGATAGACAGGATGCTTGCTCTGATACCAATTGAAATTCTGGTATCAGACGTGTGATGTTAAGGTGTGATGTCACAACAACACACTCTGCACAATGGACAGCAATAACAATAAAATAACACCAAGAAATTGTTCACCCAGTTCGGTCTAACTACCTACGTCTGGGGGCTACCAAGCCAGGGATGAATTTCACTACTTGTAGAATTAAATTACAGACTCAACAACCCAGTTGACAATCTCCTAATCTTAATTCCTACTAGTGACTTTCTACCTAAGAAACCACTTAGATATGAGAACACTACTCAATCCCTAAAACCACTCAAAGAACAACCTCTTTGAGAAACCTTGATCTTGCTTCCTAGCTTTGATCAAGTCACACAACTCTCTTTGCTTCACAGCTTTAGAGAGGACAGATCACCAATTCACACTTGAATGGTTTACTCATAATTCGTACAAATATCTAAGACACTCAGCCTCCGCTCTTGATCTTCAATCTGTACTTTTTCCTTTGGTCTTGTGCGCTTTATATAGCATCCTGAATTGGGCTTGGACTTGTCACAATATTTGATCAGATTTGTTAATTAAAACTGAATCTTCAAAACAGATTTTATCCCCAAAATCTTTTTAAATCTTCAACCTTTTAATTCTCCAACAGACCTGCAATCAAATCTCCCATGTAACAGAAAATATCTATCCCAAGATATTCTCATCCAATGAGTCAACCACTCTCCACAATTCCAGCTAACACGCGCGCCCTAATAACATCACAACCTGATGTTATCAGTTCTGCAGATCTAATGTCACAACATCAGACATGTGACATCAGACATCCAACTTCAGCAAATACAAACTTAACACAACCCAGTGTTAAGCACAATGTTGTGACATCAAGCCCATGACATCAAACATTGTTAACCTTCACAACTTAGTACAGTCCAGTACTAAGACTCAATGTTGCCACATCAACGCCATGACATCAACATTGAACACCTAGTTGTTTTACCAAAATTCCAGCCAATCCAGGAACTTACAGAGGTAATCATCATCGAGTTCAGTTTTGGAATTCAGTAATTGCTTGCTTTAAATCGCGTCTTTCATCTTGGAAGGGTCGTCTTCTTTCAATGGGGGGAATAGTAACTCTTATCAATTTTGATTTGGTCAATATGCTTATTCACCATTTCGCTTTCTATAAGGCTCCCGCGAAGGTTATAAGATTATTACCTCAATTCAAAGAAAGTTTTTATGGACTGGGCTTCAGGACAAGATTGGTGTGGTTTGGGTATCATGGAAATCAGTTTGTTTACCTAAAGAATTTGGAGGCTTGGGCTTGAAGGATGTAAGCCTATTCCATACGGCTTTGATTTCGAAATGGCTTTGGCATTTACTTAACGAAAGATAAGCCATATGGAGCAACTCATTGTCTTTTAGATATGGGAATTTTATTCAAACATTCTTCACTAAAGGGGCGGTTAACAGGGGTTTTGTGAATCTCTGTGGTGGAATGATTTAATGAATCTTAACATCGCGCGGGATGACTATCATCTTGTAGATGCTATAACTTGCAGGTAGGGAGATGGCAAGTTGATTTCATTTTGGTGGGATAAATGGTTGGGTCGCTTGCCTCTCAAGGAGGTTTTTCCAATACTGTTTGAAATGGTGGAAAACAAACATGTTGTTGTGGCTGAGCAGGGTAGATGGGTCAACTCAAAATGGATGCGGGAATTGGGTTTGGAAGGTCTGATGTTAGACTTGGCAAGGGCTGCAGAAAGTGCAGAGTTGCTTGCACTGTTAGAAGATCAATGCCCAGTAGGGGAAGGTGGGGACAAATTCATATGGCCTTTTAGTCCTAACAAACAAGATTCTGTGAAATATTTTTATGATTTTTCATTGCAACTTGATGAGAATTCACTGCCGAATACGATGAATCTACATATGTTGGCTGCTATGTGGAATTCTATTATTCCATTGAAGTGTAAATTGTTCTGTTGGAGGTTATTACTAAATAGATTACCGACACGGTCGAACCTTTTTAGAAGGAATATTCTGCATAATAGACACGATTTGGTGTGTGTTTTCTGTTTTCGTAATGATGAGAATATGGATCATTTGTTTGTAAACTGCTCAACTGTTAGGAAGGTGTACATGTGGAGGAAAATATCAGCTTGGTTAGGCACACCCTTTTTGGAGGAGAACAGTGTGAGTACTCATTTGCAAGGGTGAGAGGTTGTGCTATAAGGTAAGTGTTCGAAATCATCAATTTTAATGGTTTGGTACGCGGCCGTTTGGTGTATTTGGAAGATGTGAAACCAAATTATTTTTGAAGATGTTATTGGTAATGCGGACGATCTTGTCGAGAGAATTATAGTAATCTTTTGGTCTTGGTTAGTCATTAAGCATAAAAGGTCCTACCATTGTAATTTCTATGAGTGGTTTAAATCGCCTTTAGATTTTATATAATAGTTTGTTGGAGTTTGTAACTTTTGGATTAGAGCATCCATTGTGCTCCGTTTAATATAGTTATTGCTTATAAAAAAAACACCATACACCGATATCTAGCGAATATAAAGCTGCAGAAACATATTTAGTTATGTTGATATTTGTAAATAATATATATAGTGTTAAGAATATTTGTATATAGAATAATCTCACATCGACTATATCATGTAATTAGTTGTAATCTATCTATATATAATAATGTCTCCGTAGTGCTTTTAAAACACACAGTTTATTCATATGTCTCTCAGTCTCTTGTATTTTAACATGGTATCAAGAGCCTCGTTTAAGATCCGGTGGGCCACCTTCTATGGTTTCCGCTATCGGGCCACTCATCATTTATTGCCACGCTCCAGATGTTCAGTTCTGAGCGTGAGGAGGTGTGTTAAGAGTCCCACATCAGATAATATATGACATGAACATGTGTTTATAAGTGGGAGTAATCCTCACTCTACCAACCGATTTTGTAGGGTTGAGTTAGACTCAACCACATTACTTAACAAGTTAAAATAATTACATCTTAAAATTGTATATTTAATATCTCAAACCACTTGAGCTAAAAGACAAGAAAAATTGACATTTTAAATATTTTTATTTAAAATTAAAAGTTGAAATAGATTCAAAAGACTCAAACTGAGAAAGTTGAAAAAAATAAATTAGAATTAAGATTAAATACTTTTTTCCCTTTATCTTTATCATTGATTCATATAAAAATACTATTTTAGTCTTTAATTTTTTAAAACGTATCAAATTAAATATTTTAAGTAATACGTGAATTTTCTTTAATAAAACAAATAACATGTAATTTTAAATTTTTGTGAGTGGGAAGTCTCTTCATCTTTCTAGAAATTAATTCTTGGGGGAGTTGTAGCTAGCTTACTTCACAAGTTAAAAATACATGTTTAACAACCATCAGCCACATTAGCACTCATCTTTGACATCTAATTCCTCTAAATTTTTAGTATTATGCATAAAAAAAAATACTAACATGAAAATTACTGTAAAACTAGTTAAATAATTAAATAAGATAAGATACTCCCTCCGTTCTATTTTAAGTGTCATTTTTAGAATAATTTTTTGTTTCTTTTTAATTGCCACTTGCAAAGTTTAAGATAATATTAATTGCACTTTTGTCAAAATTACCCATAGTTAATCATTACAGAGAGATAAAAAAAAGTAAGATGAATATGTAATAATTAATTAGGAGTATTATAGGTAAAAAAAGAATTGTTATTTAAAAAGTAACTATATTAATTAGGTTTCTTAATAAGTGTAAAAAATTAAAAAATAACACTTAAAAAGAATTGAGGAAGTAATATATATCATTGAAATTTCAAATAGAGAGATCAAATTGTTGAATTTTCATACTTCATACTTTTCTTCCCAATGAATTAATGCAACCAATTTCACACCAACGTACACTACACGCTTCTCATTATTTCTTCCCCCAACTTTGTATCTACATACCCTCCACCACCTATAAAAGGCTATGCATTCATCAACATTTTCAACACAACTCAAAAAACAATCTTAAAAAAACATGGCATCCTTAAAACAAGTTTCAATCCTATTGTTCTCTCTTTTCCTCATTTCCTTATTCAAATACTCTCATGCTGCTGGAATTGCAGTCTATTGGGGCCAAAATGGAGGTGAAGGTTCCTTGGCAGATGCTTGCAACACAAACAACTACCAATTCGTAAACATAGCTTTTCTCTCCACTTTCGGCAATGGCCAAACCGCGCAACTAAACCTTGCTGGCCATTGTAATCCAAGTGCCAACACATGCACAAAGTTTAGTTCCGAGATTAAAGCATGCCAAGCTAAAGGAATCAAAGTTTTGCTTTCTCTCGGAGGCGGCGCCGGAAGCTACTCTCTTAGCTCAGCTGATGATGCTACACAAGTTGCAAACTATCTATGGAACAATTTCTTGGGTGGCAAGTCAACTTCAAGACCATTAGGAGATGCTGTTTTGGATGGAATTGATTTTGATATTGAAGCTGGTGGTCAGCATTATGATGAACTTGCAAGAGCACTAAAAGGTTTTAGTGCACAAAAGAGAGTTTACTTGTCTGCAGCACCACAGTGTCCTTTCCCTGATGCTCATTTGGATTCAGCTATTAAAACTGGTTTGTTTGATTATGTTTGGGTTCAGTTTTACAATAATCCTCAGTGCCAATACTCAAATGGAAATACTAACAATCTCGTTAAGGCTTGGAATCAATGGACTTCAAGTCAAGCTAAACAAGTGTTCTTAGGTGTTCCTGCTAATACTGCTGCTGCTCCAAGTGGTGGCTTTATTCCTTCTGATGTTTTGAGATCTCAAGTTCTTCCTGCTATTAAGAGTTCTGCTAAATATGGTGGAGTTATGATTTGGGATAGATTCAATGATGGACAAAGTGGATACAGTACTGCTATTAAGGGCAGTATTTAATCAGATTAATTTCTGGTTAAATTTATTGTCTTTATTATGTATTTGAAATAATTAGTAGCATGTTTAGTGGGTTTTGTTCCTACTAATTAATAAGTGCTATGTGATCACTTTGTTATACATGTAATAATAATGGAACCTTTAAAATAATGAATGATTCCGATAAATATGCAGAAACTTATCAAGTACTTATCATTTGGCTTGTACAACTGCTTTATAATGTATTTGTCTAAGGCTTACATGAGAAGAAGCTAACAAATAATATTGATAATTAAATATTACATGAAATATATTATAATAAACTAAAATTCAATTTGAAATAAATAATAAATTTGTTTAGATTGATGAGTGTTCTTGGATTGATGAGGATGGCAGGCGCTGTTGGGTTTGGGGGATTAAATGACTCATACTCGTGAACTTTATAGAATCCAGGTAGTGGCATTAAAGGCAACTGTGTGTCACGGAAGGTGCCACCTGGTGGTAGATAAAGTCATGGTTTGTATGGATAGAGGGTGGTAGGAAAGATGGATATTTAGATGGCAATGGATACATAGGAGTAGTTAGTGATTGATGTGGACAAAGGACTATGAGAAGTATATATGAATGGAATAGTTTATATAGGAGTAGGGATCTGCATAGGGCTGGAAATGAGTCGAGTCGAGTCGAGTCGAGTCGAGTCGAATTCGCCTTAGTTCAGTTCGACTCGTTAAGAATTAGCCGAGTTCGAGTTCATCACGAACTTATTTTCCAACTCAAACTCGACTCGTTAAGAATTAGCCGAGTTCGAGTTCGAGTTCATTACGAACTTTTTTTTCAGGTCAAACTCGATTTTTTAGAAGTTCACGAATATCTCGGTTCAACTCGTTAGGTTTATCTTGTTAGGTTCAACTCGCCTTAAAAGTAATTTTTTAAAGTCAATTATATATATATATATATATATATATATATATATATATATATATATGACATTTTAAATTAATATTTTTTAAATAAAAAATATAGAAATAAAATAAAAGTTATAAGATTAGAATTTATACGATGTTAATTTTATTTGTATAATTATTCGTAGAAATATTTTACTCACTTGAGAATATAAATTATCAATTAAAACCGTTAGATTAAAAGAAAATATGAGACTAAGATTTAGAGCAAATCTTTAAACCTACTCTTAAAGACAATATAATCTATCTCATATATAATCGAATTGACTCATGAACCTAACGAGTCGAACTATGTATAGTTCAAGTTCAGATCATTTAGTTAACGAACTTAGTTTTTAGTTCATATTCAGCTCATTTGGTTCATGAACCTAGTTCAACGATTTAATTTTCAAATTGAATTATTTTCGAGTTGGTTTAGTTCATTGTCAGCCCTAGATCTGCATAGATGAAAGAGTTCGGGTGGACTAAAGCATTGAAAAAACTAATTCAAGGGGGACATTGGCACTTCACGAATAACAGTCCTTGTCTGACCCTTACATTTTCCTTAGACTATGGTAGCGTTTGTGTATTTTGCTATATCAAGACCTTAGTTATATCATGTGTGAGTATTAGAGTTTTGGATTAATGTATTGAAAGCTGATTGTGATATCCTTAAACCCCTTTATCATTCAAGAGTGGTATTAGAATCTAGTTCAACTATGACTCCAGGTATCGAAAGTCTTATTGACAAGAGTGTTCATAAGGCGTGTTTTGTTAGATATGGATGAAAATGCTTATGATTAAGGGGAGAATACCTATAAGAATGAATGAAGTCACACTTGAGAGAGAGATATTTGGTATATAAGTGAGTATGAGTCTCACATTTGATGAAAAAAAGAATGTTAAACACTATAAATGAGAAGACTCATAAATCCAATGTCTTAAGATTTTGGATTAATATGTAGTGTCTAAGTTATTTAAAGTGAGTGTTGAAAGTTCAATGTGATGATCCATTGACCCCCTCGTGACCTAAAGGTTTTAACTTGTCAACCCCACCCCTAATTTCAAATTTTGGAAAATGTTCTTGCTATTATTTATTAACCAAAATTTACTTTTCTTCAAAAAAAAATTCTTCTTACTAACATCCCAAAAATGAAATTTCTAGTAGTTCAAACGAAATTTTCAGTACGCATTTCTTCTCATATTTAGAAATCTCCCATTTTAATCAGACTTTTTAAAATTTTCGATGAAAAAAAATTTGAAAATTCCAAAAAAAAAAATCCAATATTTTCTTGGAAAATCTTATACGCATATCGGAAATTATTGAAATTTCCGAAAAAAAACAAAATTTTTTTGAAAATTTAACAAATTTCGGAATATCGAAAATTTCAACGTTTACGTTATACCTGAAATTTTGGTTTTCTCCAAATTTCTGGTACTAGTGCAGACAACAAAAAAATGCTTTATATTGGGGTCCAGAGTCGGCAGGGACTTTTACAGATTCGTGTACAGATTTTATGCAGTTCTTCACCACTGACGCACTACTAAGTAAAATATATACAACAACGGTTGAGAAAAAGGATAACATCACACGTGATCTGTCGTTGTTACGTATGGTGTGGTTGTATATGCGCTACTTACAATCACGATCTTATGACCGTTGTAGAAAACCTGAAAGCGCGCTATATACGATCACGATTGCTATAACTAAGCGTTGTAATATATTAAAGGTCTCATGTTCGATTCTCAACAGCGCATCTTTTGGTGTAATATATTATTCTGGACAGCGTTTACTATACAACCACGGTTATATATTACAACCGTCGTTAAATTATATGCTTTTTTTAAAATAATTTTTCTGCATTTTGAAAATTTTTTCATTTTTTAACCAGTATTTTTTAAAACCATATCAGAACAGAAACAACAATTGTATCATAATGAAGAATTGTATTGTATTACATCAAATCCATACATTGGATTAAGAACCAAACATTGTATATATATTACGTCAAAAGAAAAATGGCACAAAACAACCTACAAACATTATATAACATTAATTCCTAAGACTTTGAACCCTCAAGGCTTAGACGAATTTCATCCAATTTGTCTTATTGGTTGCATCTATAAGATCATTTCAAAACTTTTGACTGCTAGGTTGAGAAAAATCATAGGTAAATTGGTGTCCAACTCCCAAACTGTATTTATACTAGGGAGGCAACTTTTGGACGGTGTTTTGGTCGCAAACGAATTAATTGACTTTGCTAAGAGAAACAAAAGGAGATGTTTGCTTCTTAAAGTAGACTTTACTAAAGCATATGATTATGTGGATTGGAATTTTTTGATCAAGGTTCTATTGGCAATGAGATTTGGAGATAAATGGATTAATTGGATTAAAGGAGGAGTATTGTCTAGCTATATGTCAGTTTTAGTTAATGGTGGATCAACTAAAGACTTCAAGGTATCTAGGGGATTGAGACAAGGAGATTTCATATCTCCTTCCTTGTTTACATTAGTTGGCGAAGGATTAGCTCTTATGCTTAAAAGAGCGACGAATACGGGGCTGCTACAAGGGTTTTGCTTAGGTGAGTTGGCCACTATCAATCTTTTGCAATTTGTGGATGATACAATTTTGGTGTGTGAGGGGTCATGGCACAACCTTTGGGGACTAATGTCGATCTTGAAGGGATTCGAGCTAGTGTCGGGTCTAAAAATCAATACTTGGAAGAGTAAATTGTTTGGAGTGAGTGTCAAAGAATCATTCTTGAACGCTGCATCTCAATTCCTTAATTATAAGAAGGATCATCTTCCTTTTGTTTTCCTTGGTTTGACAATTGGAGGTTGAAATTCTGGTATCAGACGTGTGATGTTAAGGTGTGATGTCACAACAACACACTCTGCACAATGGACAGCAATAATAATAAAATAACACCAAGAAATTGTTCACCCAGTTCGGTCTAACTACCTACGTCTGGGGGCTACCAAGCCAGGGATGAATTTCACTACTTGTAGAATTAAATTACAGACTCAACAACCCAGTTGACAATCTCCTAATCTTAATTCCTACTAGTGACTTTCTACCTAAGAAACCACTTAGATATGAGAACACTACTCAATCCCTAAAACCACTCAAAGAACAACCTCTTTGAGAAACCTTGATCTTGCTTCCTAGCTTCGATCGAGTCACACAACTCTCTTTGCTTCACAGCTTTAGAGAGGACAAATCACCAATTCACACTTGAATGGTTTACTCATAATTCGTACAAATATCTAAGACACTCAGCCTCCGCTCTTGATCTTCAATCTGTACTTTTTCCTTTGGTCTTGTGCACTTTATATAGCATCCTGAATTGGGCTTGGACTTGTCACAATATTTGATCAGATTTGTTAATTAAAACTGAATCTTCAAAACAGATTTTATCCCCAAAATCTTTTTAAATCTTCAACCTTTTAATTCTCCAACAAACCTGCAATCAAATCTCCCATGTAACAGAAAATATCTATCCCAAGATATTCTCATCCAATGAGTCAACCACTCTCCACAATTCCAGCTAACACGCGCGCCCTAATAACATCACAACCTGATGTTATTAGTTCTGCAGATCTAATGTCACAACATCAGACATGTGACATCAGACATCCAACTTCAGCAAATACAAACTTAACACAGCCCAGTGTTAAGCACAATGTTGTGACATCAAGCCCATGACATCAAACATTGTTAACCTTCACAACTTAGTATAGTCCATTACTAAGACTCAATGTTGCCACATCAACGCCATGACATCAACATTGAACACCTAGTTATTTTACCAAAATTCCAGCCAATCCAGGAACTTACAATCTCCCCCTTTGGCTAATTTTGGCTAAAACACCCTCTGAACCCTCAGAGTCTTCAGCAGCGGAAAATCTTCAGTAATTTGAAATCTTCATCAGCAGCAGTTTGACAATCTTCATAGTCTTTATCACTTGATCTGCTGCAGCACCATCTTCATTATTGACAACAGCCAATTGGTGCTCCCCCTCAAAAAACATGAACCACATCACAGCTGTTCAGTAGCTCACAATGTGCAGCACTTCTCCCCCTTGATGTCTGCTTGGCTGCACTCTTCAAATGCTATGATATCTTCACTAGCAACTACACTTCACAATGCTTTCAGCATGCTGCACAAACACTCCAATACTCTGTTGTATGGAATACATCTCCCCCTCAATATCTGCACTCCCTTGGCTATTTCTCCCCCTTTTTAGCCACAATTTGACAAACCTCAACAAGTAAGTCCTATGACACCCTTTGCTGCAAAATCCATAGACAAGTACTCCCTCTGTCATGATTAACAAATGCTCTAGATGAATATGAACATTTGAGCACACTTGCTGAGCACATTCATATTGGTACCACTGTCCCTTTTTCCACAGACAGTCATTCCCTATCATAATCTTCATCTTCAGACTTCCTGATCAACTTCAGTCTTCTCTACATTCTCCATCCAAGGCAAACCTTCTACTTCATCATTCTCCCGTATGACTATGCAGATGCTCCTTAGATATAATGTAAGCACTAAGCTTCAGATCCAGAACAAAGACATCCTTCACCAAGGATACTCTTGACACTCTTGACACCAGGGTATTACATATGCTCCACTACTGGATTTACTATCAGCAAAATAATCCAAACTCAACACCGTGTCACAAACTCCACAAATTCTCAGCTTACTTATAAGCTTTACTGAGTTCCAGTCTCTTCAAGAGATCACAATTCCTCTTACATCCACCAGTAGTTGTTGAAACTGGTGAAGTCTTCAAAGACAGTAGTTATGCTTTGCCAGAACAAACTACTAAACACATGACCATAGGATCGCACTCCACATGTCCAATCTTAATCATCTTCCAGATATAACCACCAGTAAACATGATGCTATAACATCTTTTGGGACATCAGCTTCTCATCACCATTCAAAGGACTCATTGCACAAAGAAGTCCTTCAAGAAGCTCCCAATAAAACACAGTCAGAGCAACTTATTCATACACACCTGAATACCATAAGTTCCCACACCCTCTCTGAACCATCTCCTAGCAAACTCAACCATATCCAGTGTATCTATACCAAATTCTTTTTCCAGAACATACTTCCACCATTTTATGAAAAGCACAAGAATGTTATCTAGTATGGCCTTTTGAATTTTCTCAAAAGTTCTAACAACAACGGCTTCCTTCATTTGAGAGATATCCTGGACATTATCATCAGACTTATCTCTGATCTTCCTATTTCTGGCAGAGATGAACACTTTACTCCAGGATTTTGTAGTACCATCCACATAGATCTTCTGCTCATCTGTTCTCATCTTTGGAGGTGACTCAATAGCTTTCCTCTTCCTTGATTTTAGTCATTTAGCAACCCCAGGAACCACTTTTGCAATTAGTTCATCATCGGCTCTAACATCTGCATCTTCCAACCTAAGGATTGTCAACTTGTGAAATTTTTCTTCTGAACTATAGGAGTCATTAGTCAAGTTGTCATCTTTCTTGGCCTTGCAAGTATTCAGCTCCCAACACTTCTTAAGGTCACAACTTTTGATCCTTCCATCAGCATTGTTGACTCCTTCATCTTGCTCACATAACTGACTACTCAAGTTGGCTTTTAACACATCATCTAACTTAGGAGTAACCGCACCATAAGTCATTAACCCAGATTGACTTTTCACCATACTTTCACACTTGATGTCACCATCAGATGTTACAGCATCATCACTAGATAAGCTGTCCACTTGAGGTATCCACTGATAGCAATCATCTTTGGATCTTACTCCCTTCATCACTACCTCATTCTGCTCATCAGCTACCACACATTCATCTTTGGTGTAGCTTACCTTGTAACCTTCATCACAAAGTTGACTTATGCTAATTAAATTAGCACTCAACCCTTGAACAAGGAGCACATTATCAAGAGTAAGACCATCATGATTCTTTACTCTTCCAACTCCTTCTACTACTCCTTTTTCACCATTGCCAAAAATAACATCATTCGCATGGCAAGGATTGAACTTTACCCAATGCTTCTTGGATCCAGTCATGTGCGTTGAACATCCACTGTCAAAGTACCAAGCATCCATAGCAAAATATCCATCTGATGTGTGAGCTAAAAGACATTTCACCTTCTCCTTAGGAACCCATAGTTTAACAACTTTGGGCTTGACCTCCTTTAGTTTTCTTTGAGGAGCAGATTGTGGAAAACCATGTAGTTTAAAACAAGAGTACTGCATATGTCCAAACCTTCCACAATAGAAGCATCTAACTCTGTCATCTCTGAATTGGTTATATCTTCTACCATTATGATGATGATATTGCTGTGGCTCCCACTCATAATATTGTCTCCTCCTATCATAATTGGCCTGCCTTCTATTATGCTGGTATCTTCTTCCATAAGAAGGCTGAGAATGATGTTTCCTGGATTGTCTCCCATGATGGTGTGGCTTTCTTCTTCCATAGATATGAGGAATAGCATTGTTGTACCCATATCCATACCAGTTTTCCTGATGTTGAGGCTTCTGATGATATATGTTCTGCTTTAACCTGGAAGCTTGCATGCTCTGGTGATATTGGGGAGGCATATATTGGCTAGCACCTTGAGGTTGTATCTTCCTCTGATGGGGACCATTCTTTTTCTCAGCATTCTAAGGCTGAACAACCTTCTTAGGTGTAGGATCCTGTCTCTTAGGTTGATGTTGAGACAAAGGTTGAGACATCTCCTTCTTTGTTCCTGACGTGCTTGCCACAGTAGACATCTTTTCCTCAGCCACAAATCCTAATCCAGTCTTGTCTCCAGCTACCCTTTTTGTCTGAAGGATCTTATCAAGTGTGTCTGTACCACTGTTCAACATCCTAACACATTTGGTCATCTGATCAAGATGAGCTTTGACCAATAAGACTTCATTTTCCAAGTCAGCTTTAGCAGTCTCAAGCTGGACAATCTGTATCTTCTGTTTTTCACTTTCTTGACAGATTTCTGCACTCTTCAGACACAGCTTATGATAGGAGGCTGCTAACTCCTCAAAAGTCAGTTCCTCATCACTAGAATCACCATCAGAAAAAACTGTTCCTGTTAAGGCTCTAACATCCTTTGCTGACTCACCTTCACTTTCACTATCAGATTCAGACCAAGAAACTGTCATGCCCTTCTTCTGCTTCTTTAAGAATGTGGGACATTCTTTCTTGACATGTCCATAACCTTCACATTCAAAGCACTGAACTCCTTTATCTTGGGCATTCTTCTCTTCATCCTTCTCTTTTGACTTGCTGATGTCAGAATAGATGTTCTCGACATTAGGCCTGGAGTTATTGTTCATCCTCTTGAACACCTTGTTGAACTGTCTTCCCAACATAACAATGGCTTGAGACAGATCTTCCTGAGAATCATCATCTGTACCTTTCTTATCTTCTGCAGGAGTGGAGACCAAGGCTATACTTTTGGGCATCTTTTCTGGTTCTTCCTCATTCAAACCAAGCTCAAAAGTTTGAAGAGATCCAATGAGCTCATCAACCCTCATCTTGCTGATGTCTTGAGCTTCTTCAATTGCAGTCACCTTCATCTTGTACCTCTTCGGAAGGGACCTAAGGATTTTCCTTACAAGCTTTTCCTCTGACATCTTTTCACCAAGAGCACTGGATGCATTAGCCAGCTCAAGAACACTCATGTGGAAGTCATGGATAGTCTCATCTTCCCTCATCTTCGGGCTTTCAAATTTTTATGTTAGAAGCTGAAGTCTTGACATCTTCACTCTGGATGTTCCTTCATGTGTAGCCTTCAAAATATCCCATGCAACCTTAGCAGCTTCACATGAGTTGATTAACCTGAATATGTTCTTGTCAACTCCATTGAAGATAGCATTTAGGGCTTTTGAATTTCCAAGGGCAAGCTCATCTTCTTCCTTGGTCCATTCTTCTTCAGGTTTCAGCCTTGAGGTGCCTTCTTTATCTTTGCCAGCGTCATCTTTCTCACACACAACAGGTGCTTTCCATTCTTTAATAACAGCCTTCCAAGCCCTGCTGCCCAAGGATTTTAAGAAGGTGGTCATCCTTGGTTTCCAATAGTCATAATTGGATCCATCTAAAATAGGGGGTCTGTTGACGAATCCTCCAACTTCTTTGTCCATCTTTTCACCAGAAAGTAACTTCCCTAGATCTCACCCAGAGATAGACAGGATGCTTGCTCTGATACCAATTGAAATTCTGGTATCAGACGTGTGATGTTAAGGTGTGATGTCACAACAACACACTCTGCACAATGGACAGCAATAACAATAAAATAACACCAAGAAATTGTTCACCCAGTTCGGTCTAACTACCTACGTCTGGGGGCTACCAAGCCAGGGATGAATTTCACTACTTGTAGAATTAAATTACAGACTCAACAACCCAGTTGACAATCTCCTAATCTTAATTCCTACTAGTGACTTTCTACCTAAGAAACCACTTAGATATGAGAACACTACTCAATCCCTAAAACCACTCAAAGAACAACCTCTTTGAGAAACCTTGATCTTGCTTCCTAGCTTTGATCAAGTCACACAACTCTCTTTGCTTCACAGCTTTAGAGAGGACAGATCACCAATTCACACTTGAATGGTTTACTCATAATTCGTACAAATATCTAAGACACTCAGCCTCCGCTCTTGATCTTCAATCTGTACTTTTTCCTTTGGTCTTGTGCGCTTTATATAGCATCCTGAATTGGGCTTGGACTTGTCACAATATTTGATCAGATTTGTTAATTAAAACTGAATCTTCAAAACAGATTTTATCCCCAAAATCTTTTTAAATCTTCAACCTTTTAATTCTCCAACAGACCTGCAATCAAATCTCCCATGTAACAGAAAATATCTATCCCAAGATATTCTCATCCAATGAGTCAACCACTCTCCACAATTCCAGCTAACACGCGCGCCCTAATAACATCACAACCTGATGTTATCAGTTCTGCAGATCTAATGTCACAACATCAGACATGTGACATCAGACATCCAACTTCAGCAAATACAAACTTAACACAACCCAGTGTTAAGCACAATGTTGTGACATCAAGCCCATGACATCAAACATTGTTAACCTTCACAACTTAGTACAGTCCAGTACTAAGACTCAATGTTGCCACATCAACGCCATGACATCAACATTGAACACCTAGTTGTTTTACCAAAATTCCAGCCAATCCAGGAACTTACAGAGGTAATCATCATCGAGTTCAGTTTTGGAATTCAGTAATTGCTTGCTTTAAATCGCGTCTTTCATCTTGGAAGGGTCGTCTTCTTTCAATGGGGGGAATAGTAACTCTTATCAATTTTGATTTGGTCAATATGCTTATTCACCATTTCGCTTTCTATAAGGCTCCCGCGAAGGTTATAAGATTATTACCTCAATTCAAAGAAAGTTTTTATGGACTGGGCTTCAGGACAAGATTGGTGTGGTTTGGGTATCATGGAAATCAGTTTGTTTACCTAAAGAATTTGGAGGCTTGGGCTTGAAGGATGTAAGCCTATTCCATACGGCTTTGATTTCGAAATGGCTTTGGCATTTACTTAACGAAAGATAAGCCATATGGAGCAACTCATTGTCTTTTAGATATGGGAATTTTATTCAAACATTCTTCACTAAAGGGGCGGTTAACAGGGGTTTTGTGAATCTCTGTGGTGGAATGATTTAATGAATCTTAACATCGCGCGGGATGACTATCATCTTGTAGATGCTATAACTTGCAGGTAGGGAGATGGCAAGTTGATTTCATTTTGGTGGGATAAATGGTTGGGTCGCTTGCCTCTCAAGGAGGTTTTTCCAATACTGTTTGAAATGGTGGAAAACAAACATGTTGTTGTGGCTGAGCAGGGTAGATGGGTCAACTCAAAATGGATGCGGGAATTGGGTTTGGAAGGTCTGATGTTAGACTTGGCAGGGGCTGCAGAAAGTGCAGAGTTGCTTGCACTGTTAGAAGATCAATGCCCAGTAGGGGAAGGTGGGGACAAATTCATATGGCCTTTTAGTCCTAACAAACAAGATTCTGTGAAATATTTTTATGATTTTTCATTGCAACTTGATGAGAATTCACTGCCGAATACGATGAATCTACATATGTTGGCTGCTATGTGGAATTCTATTATTCCATTGAAGTGTAAATTGTTCTGTTGGAGGTTATTACTAAATAGATTACCGACACGGTCGAACCTTTTTAGAAGGAATATTCTGCATAATAGACACGATTTGGTGTGTGTTTTCTGTTTTCGTAATGATGAGAATATGGATCATTTGTTTGTAAACTGCTCAACTGTTAGGAAGGTGTACATGTGGAGGAAAATATCAGCTTGGTTAGGCACACCCTTTTTGGAGGAGAACAGTGTGAGTACTCATTTGCAAGGGTGAGAGGTTGTGCTATAAGGTAAGTGTTCGAAATCATCAATTTTAATGGTTTGGTACGCGGCCGTTTGGTGTATTTGGAAGATGTGAAACCAAATTATTTTTGAAGATGTTATTGGTAATGCGGACGATCTTGTCGAGAGAATTATAGTAATCTTTTGGTCTTGGTTAGTCATTAAGCATAAAAGGTCCTACCATTGTAATTTCTATGAGTGGTTTAAATCGCCTTTAGATTTTATATAATAGTTTGTTGGAGTTTGTAACTTTTGGATTAGAGCATCCATTGTGCTCCGTTTAATATAGTTATTGCTTATAAAAAAAACACCATACACCGATATCTAGCGAATATAAAGCTGCAGAAACATATTTAGTTATGTTGATATTTGTAAATAATATATATAGTGTTAAGAATATTTGTATATAGAATAATCTCACATCGACTATATCATGTAATTAGTTGTAATCTATCTATATATAATAATGTCTCCGTAGTGCTTTTAAAACACACAGTTTATTCATATGTCTCTCAGTCTCTTGTATTTTAACATGGTATCAAGAGCCTCGTTTAAGATCCGGTGGGCCACCTTCTATGGTTTCCGCTATCGGGCCACTCATCATTTATTGCCACGCTCCAGATGTTCAGTTCTGAGCGTGAGGAGGTGTGTTAAGAGTCCCACATCAGATAATATATGACATGAACATGTGTTTATAAGTGGGAGTAATCCTCACTCTACCAACCGATTTTGTAGGGTTGAGTTAGACTCAACCACATTACTTAACAAGTTAAAATAATTACATCTTAAAATTGTATATTTAATATCTCAAACCACTTGAGCTAAAAGACAAGAAAAATTGACATTTTAAATATTTTTATTTAAAATTAAAAGTTGAAATAGATTCAAAAGACTCAAACTGAGAAAGTTGAAAAAAATAAATTAGAATTAAGATTAAATACTTTTTTCCCTTTATCTTTATCATTGATTCATATAAAAATACTATTTTAGTCTTTAATTTTTTAAAACGTATCAAATTAAATATTTTAAGTAATACGTGAATTTTCTTTAATAAAACAAATAACATGTAATTTTAAATTTTTGTGAGTGGGAAGTCTCTTCATCTTTCTAGAAATTAATTCTTGGGGGAGTTGTAGCTAGCTTACTTCACAAGTTAAAAATACATGTTTAACAACCATCAGCCACATTAGCACTCATCTTTGACATCTAATTCCTCTAAATTTTTAGTATTATGCATAAAAAAAAATACTAACATGAAAATTACTGTAAAACTAGTTAAATAATTAAATAAGATAAGATACTCCCTCCGTTCTATTTTAAGTGTCATTTTTAGAATAATTTTTTGTTTCTTTTTAATTGCCACTTGCAAAGTTTAAGATAATATTAATTGCACTTTTGTCAAAATTACCCATAGTTAATCATTACAGAGAGATAAAAAAAAGTAAGATGAATATGTAATAATTAATTAGGAGTATTATAGGTAAAAAAAGAATTGTTATTTAAAAAGTAACTATATTAATTAGGTTTCTTAATAAGTGTAAAAAATTAAAAAATAACACTTAAAAAGAATTGAGGAAGTAATATATATCATTGAAATTTCAAATAGAGAGATCAAATTGTTGAATTTTCATACTTCATACTTTTCTTCCCAATGAATTAATGCAACCAATTTCACACCAACGTACACTACACGCTTCTCATTATTTCTTCCCCCAACTTTGTATCTACATACCCTCCACCACCTATAAAAGGCTATGCATTCATCAACATTTTCAACACAACTCAAAAAACAATCTTAAAAAAACATGGCATCCTTAAAACAAGTTTCAATCCTATTGTTCTCTCTTTTCCTCATTTCCTTATTCAAATACTCTCATGCTGCTGGAATTGCAGTCTATTGGGGCCAAAATGGAGGTGAAGGTTCCTTGGCAGATGCTTGCAACACAAACAACTACCAATTCGTAAACATAGCTTTTCTCTCCACTTTCGGCAATGGCCAAACCGCGCAACTAAACCTTGCTGGCCATTGTAATCCAAGTGCCAACACATGCACAAAGTTTAGTTCCGAGATTAAAGCATGCCAAGCTAAAGGAATCAAAGTTTTGCTTTCTCTCGGAGGCGGCGCCGGAAGCTACTCTCTTAGCTCAGCTGATGATGCTACACAAGTTGCAAACTATCTATGGAACAATTTCTTGGGTGGCAAGTCAACTTCAAGACCATTAGGAGATGCTGTTTTGGATGGAATTGATTTTGATATTGAAGCTGGTGGTCAGCATTATGATGAACTTGCAAGAGCACTAAAAGGTTTTAGTGCACAAAAGAGAGTTTACTTGTCTGCAGCACCACAGTGTCCTTTCCCTGATGCTCATTTGGATTCAGCTATTAAAACTGGTTTGTTTGATTATGTTTGGGTTCAGTTTTACAATAATCCTCAGTGCCAATACTCAAATGGAAATACTAACAATCTCGTTAAGGCTTGGAATCAATGGACTTCAAGTCAAGCTAAACAAGTGTTCTTAGGTGTTCCTGCTAATACTGCTGCTGCTCCAAGTGGTGGCTTTATTCCTTCTGATGTTTTGAGATCTCAAGTTCTTCCTGCTATTAAGAGTTCTGCTAAATATGGTGGAGTTATGATTTGGGATAGATTCAATGATGGACAAAGTGGATACAGTACTGCTATTAAGGGCAGTATTTAATCAGATTAATTTCTGGTTAAATTTATTGTCTTTATTATGTATTTGAAATAATTAGTAGCATGTTTAGTGGGTTTTGTTCCTACTAATTAATAAGTGCTATGTGATCACTTTGTTATACATGTAATAATAATGGAACCTTTAAAATAATGAATGATTTCCAATAAATATGAATATGAATGTGGTGACTTTAGTATTTATAAGTAAGAGAATTCATACACTTATCACCTTAAAGTTTTCGGTGAATATGTGGTGTGTCTCTCACAAACGTGTTGTTCTCAAAAGAAAAGTCTCACAATATTCAATTCGTTTTATTTTAGAATATTAAACAATAAACTTACTTTTATTATTATTTTAGATTAATCTAACTGAATTCAAAATTACAATGTCATTAATTTATGTATCTCGTTAAATTTCATTATAAAATTTATATACGAATTTAATATATTTTGATGCTATCTTTAATTTTTCATATATATTAAAAAAATTTGTATATTTTTATTGATACATTTATTTTTATCGAATAAAAATTAATTTAATAATATAATATAATAAGATAATGAATCATCAATTTTAGTTAAGAATATTTTTTATGTCATTTTGTATCTATTATTAGTGTGACAATTAATTTATCAAATACTCAAATTAATTTATATCAACATAATTATCCCAATATGGTTATATCAGACATTAGGTAATTAGGGTACTTTCCCTTTATACCCTTGTATATTGTATATATATATTGAGCAGCTCTCTATTGGCTCAGTGATGATAATACAAAATTACTTTTACATTACACGTGCTCTTTTCTCCTTCATGTGTAATTCTTTCAATATCGATATGGTATCAGAGCTCAATGAGCTCTGGTGACTACCGTTTCTCCTCCGCCTTTCACCGGCCGCATCCTCCACATCAGTCGTTTCCGTGTTGATCCTTCTTCTCCGATTGCGACTCCGTCGTTTTCTATTCTTCTTCGTTTTCACTATGGATCACCAGAGCTTCTCCGATTTTGCAACCAACTCTGCAAAACCCCTATTACCTTAATCCGAATGAAAGTCTGGCGTTAATCCTTATTGCTCTTCCGTTAGATAACAAGAATTATCATATCTGGTCAAGGTCGATGCACATCGCACTCATCTCCAAGAACAAGGAAAAGTTCGTTGATGGTACTTTCCCCAAACCTCCGGTATCTGATCCACTACACACAATAGATTCGCTGCAATACAATGGTTCTCTCTTGGATTCAGCGGTCGATTTCTGAAACTATTGCGAAATCGGTACTATGGATCGATTCTGCAGCTGGCGTTTGGAAGAACCTTCGAATTAGGTTTTCTCGGAGCGACATCTTCCGTATTTCAGATATTCAAGAAGATCTGTATTGATTCCTCCAAGGTAATCTTGATGTTTCTGAATACTTTACGCAATTGAAAGTTTATTTGGAGGAATTAGAGATTTACAGACATCTCCCTTGCTGCAAATGTTCAATTGCGTGTTCTTACGATGCTATACAATCTGCTAGAATCTATCGTGAACAAGACTACGTGATTAGGTTCTTGAAAGGATTGAATGAACGTTTTTCTCATTCCAAGTCACAAATCATGATGATGCATCCTCTTCCGGACATTAATAAAGCTTTCTCGTTGGTTATTCAACAAGAATGTGAGATGAATTTCAGCGCTCCTATTGATTTACCTGAGGCATCAAGCACTGCCCTTCATGTCAACACTCAAGGAACTGGAAAGGGAGCACCATCCAACAAAGGTAAAGGTCCTTATTCTTCATCCAGATGTAGTAACAGGGTGTGCACTCACTGCGGTCGAACAAATCACACTATGGATACATGCTTTGTGAAACATGGATATCCCCCAGGCTATAGACAACGCACCAAGCCTCAATCCACAAGCCAAGGTTCATCTCACGCACAGGTCAACAATACTTCACAGGCTCCTACTCCTTCTGATGGATCATCCTCATCCTTGTTTGGTTTTACTCAAGAGGAATTTCAGAATCTTCGTGCCCTACTTCAACAGTCTCAACCTACCACTACTGTCAATGCCATCACCACATCTCCTTCTATATCAAATTCTCACTCCCTTCAATATACTGGTAAGAACCCTAAACTATGGATTCTTGATACGGGAGCTACCGACCATATTTCTTTCCAACTAGATTCCTTTACATCCTATCATTCTATTATACCTATATCTATGGCCTTACCTAATTTTTCCCATATCTGTAACACCCCGATTTTCGTAAGAATGTTTATTTAATTTATTTAAATATTATATTTGTGGTTTTCTGTGAATCTGGCGGATTGTGTTGATGTCGGTGTTTTTATGAAGTTTGGTTATTTTAATTAAATAATAGTATATAATATGAATATATTAGTATTATTAATTTAAAATAATATTAGAGGAATTAAGGGTAAGATGAACATTTTAAGAGTATTAGTGAGGGTATTATGGAGAAAGCCCGATTTTGAGGCCCAAGAGTTAAGTTAACCAAAAAGGAGGAATTGAGGAGAATTAGGATTCATTTGTGGAGATCGTGAAAATAAGGATAAAGTGCAGAGCTCTGAGGAAAAAGGGAGGCGAGGATTTTCGTGAAGGTTTCCAAAGGCTCAAGAGAGAACTCATCGGATCGACAATCTAAGGTATGGGGAGTAATTGCCTTTCATTGTTTTCATTATAGGATTCGATTGATTAAAGTGGATGTTGGGGATTTTGGGGTTTTGAGGGTTTATGGGTTTTGAGGTAAACTGATGACTTTGAGGGCATTATGTGAGAACGATTAATAAGAGTCGAATTTAATCGGTAAAATAGACCTTTGGGGCAGACTTCCCCGTTGTTGTAGTTTTAACCCCGTGGTGAAGGATTTATGGAGTTTATATGAAGCTTGAGAGTTTAGAAGGTTTAGGGGAATTAAGGTTTCCCGTAGGGTCCTGGATCGACCTAACAGACATAGGTTTTAGGCCTTTAAATTCTGTGATGTATTAGAACTGTTATAGGGATGTTTTGGGTCAATTGGGACTGTAATCCCAGGTACTTTGGTGGTTGTGGAGCTACTGATGCGTAGCAGCAATTTGCTGTAATCGCAGGTTCGCTAGGCGAACCATTGCTTCGCTAGGCGAATGTTCGCCAAGGCTCGCTAGGCGAGCAGCGCAGCGAATGCGCGATAACGTGGGAGGGAGTACTAAGATGATTATGGAGAGGAAAGGGGTGGGCTTCGCTGGGAGTTTCGCTAAGCGAAGGAATCAGCGAGTGGGTTCGCTAGGCGAGTTCATCAGCGAGTATGACAGATGGTTGTGTTTCTGGTGTTGAGGGTGATGTATGTGAGGTTCGTTGGCCGCTTCACTCGGCGAAGGCCACAGCGAACAGGTTCGCTAGGCGAACCCTGGAGCGAACAACTGTTGTTTCGCAAAAATTCTATTTTCTGTTGTTGTGTCGTTCTGGTGTTTGATGCGGTGATATTTATGATGATTTACCATGATGTTCTTGATGATATTGAGGTGATAAATTATGATGTTCTGATGAATATATGATGATATGAATTTTATGAAAATTTATGAATGATGATGCACATAATGATGTTTACTTGAAGATGATGAATTATTGACGTTTGTGTATAATACATTCATATGCATACTCTGTGACGATGCTTCATTCCCATTGTGCGGATATGAGGTAATTATGACGTGCTCCGATTCCAAATGCGGGATCAATCCTATTGACGGGGATCTTTGGAGGGTTGATGGCCTAGTGTCCATCTATTATGACGATTGGTACCACATGCATGAGTCTTGTTATGCATTGCATCTTAAGTGGCATTGATGATTTTGTGATATGGTGTTTCCTGATGTTTTCCTTGATGATGACCTTGATGATGTCGTTTATGAAGATAATGCCATTTTATGTATATCTTGTTTTATAATGATTATTATGAATCGTGATTACTCACCCTGCCTGTTTGAATGTTGCCTCCACGTGGGTAACGTGCAGGTGATCAAGTTTAGCTGTGGATGCTTTCGAGGACCTTGAAGTTTATTTGCTTTTGGTCGAGTTAGAGGGTCTTGCTCTGATAGTGTAACATCGGGTTGGGGTCCTTTGAGTCGAACTATGTTGTTTCCTTATTTTTGTTGTCATTTGATGATATGGTTTTATTATGATTATTATGACGGTTGTTGAAAAACCTTTTATTTGAAATTTTGAGTTCCGCTGCCATGTGAAGGCTTTTTGATTTATTTTGAGGAAAACCCTTTGTTTACAGGGTAATTGTGTTATTTTGATTTAATGAGAAATGTGCACCCTTTGAGGGGAATTTTTATGCCTTACTCTGATATTTGAGTTGTTTTTGCTGCAACTTTATTGGGGGTAGAAAAGGGTGTTACATTAGTGTATTCAGAGCAGGTCGGTCCGTCCGGCCAGGTTTTTACGTGATGTCAGTCCCCTGTCAGTCGACGAGTGTGTGTACATGATAAGTGCAAAATGTACCTATTTTTGCATATATTTTTTGTTGCACTTATCAATGCTTTGTGGTAAATATCATACGAATAAAACCCGATTTGTTTATAAATACGTTTACGATACTTTTTAGTGTATATATTGCGTATAGTGTAAATATCATTGAGTTTAATTGATTTTCTATCATTTTTGTAGGTACTCAATCAAGGTTATCTTGCCATTGTTGTATAGAGCATTAAATAAGCTTTCCAACGATTCGAACCGGGCAAAAAACGGAGTTACGGTTCAAAAGTTACGAATAAAACAGTGCAGAATTTTTCTGCAGACTGGTGTGTTGCGCCTCTGCTCCGCCGGGCGAAGCAGCGGCGGTTCGGGCACTCCAAAATTGTGGAAAACTTACAGAATAGCCGCCTTACACTGCCGGGCGACCCAAAATTCTGCCGGGCAAAACTGGGCGGACAGAAACTCCATTAAAGGCCCAAAAACACAATTTTTAGGGATGGGTTTGATATTTTTAGTTCCAAATCCATCCAATAGCATTTTTTGAGTAGAATTAGGCTAGAAAACACATTGGAGCATGCATTAGGATGATCCGGAGTCGAATCCTTCATCAATCGGAGCCGACAACTCATGAAATGTTTGGTTTTTCTCCATTTCTTCTCTATGTATTTCTCTATTTGTTGGGTTATGTTTGTATTGTTACTCTAAACCTATGTTCATGTATTGATCATGGTTGTATAATATATATGCTTTACAAATCATTATCGATGTCTTCCTTGATCTTTTTGCATTTATGTTTGGATTTGTGTTGTGTTAGAGATAAACATCACGAATCTTGATTAAGGATGGATATCTATTGTCTAGATGCTAGAGATAGATTTAGATAATAATCTTTATGGTGTCGGAACTTAATTTCTTCCGTGTTTCGAGGCGTCGTGCGCGAGAGTGACGACGAGAGTGATACGGTTGCTCTCTCAGCTCAGTGTGCCAGAGATGGACACTGTTGTGAACGATACGTGATGATTTTGATGAGTATTGTATGTTGAATGCGACCGATCGATAGGTTTACATTAGTTCTGAGTAGTGTATATTCATGCTTGATAGGTTTCTTCTCTTCAAAGAATGTACTCTTTTTATGTTCATATTTACTTTTCCGCATTTAATTCAAACCATTTAAACCCAAACTCATTAACAATTAAATTGTCGAACGGCAGTTTAGTAGCACCGATCTCTGTGGACACGATAATTCCCGAAAAAATACTTCTAAATCTTTTTGTTTGCTTGCCCTATTCCGCAACCAACAGTACACTGTCGATGTTTTAGTTCTTCTAACCTTGTTGGTGGTGTGCAGGATGGCTGGAAGAAATGATCGTGTGATTGCTGATGCGTTGGAATCGGTTGCTAATGTGGTGGCACAGCTAAATCTAAATGGTGGAGCTCCTGATGAGTTTCGTGCTTTGGGGAAATTTCAAAGGAACAATCCACCGACTTTTATGGGTACGCATGATCCAGCAAGTGCACACAAGTGGCTGAAGGCGATCGAGAAGATTTTCCGAGTGATGGGGTATTCTGATGAGCAACAGGTTCAGTTCGGAACGCATATGCTGGAAGAGGAAGAAGAGGACTGGTGGGATAACACCCGTCAGAGACTTACGGATGTTGGCATTGTGATAACTTGGGCTGTGTTTAAGCAGGAGTTTCTGGGGAAGTATTTTCCAGAGGATGCTCGTGGCAAGAGAGAAGTGGAATTCCTGGAGCTGAAGCAAGGAGACATGAGGGTGGCAGAGTATGCTGCAAAGTTTGAGAAGCTAGTAAAGTCTTGTCCGTACTACAATCGTGTTGATGCTAAGATGTCTAAATGTCTCAAGTTCGAGAATGGGCTGAGACCAGAGATTAAGCAGGGTATTGGGTATGCTGAGTTGGTTGACAAGAGCAGAATCTATGATGAGGACAGCCGAGCTCGATCTGCTCACTATAAGCAGTTGAGTGAGAAGAAAGGGCAGTATAGGGGTAAACCTTATACAACTTCAGCTGACAAAGGGAAGCAGAAGGCTTCAGATGGGAAAAAGACAAGTGGGGGAGCAGCTCCCACTTCTGGAAAGTGTCATAAGTGTGGCGAGCAAGGTCACCGTGCTGATGCGTGTACCAATAATGTGCTGAGGTGCTATAGATGCGGTAAGAAAGGTCATCGAGCTACTGATTGCAAAGATGAGGGTCCGACGTGTTTCAATTGTGGTGAGAAAGGTCATATCAGTACTCAATGTTAGAAGCCGAAGAAGACTGCTACTGCTGCCCAGACCAGTGGCAGAGTGTTTGCTTTGAGTGGTGCAGAGGCGCCAGAGAAGGACAACCTGATTCGAGGTACTTGTTTTATTAATAATATTGAATTGGTTGCTATTATTGATACTGGTGCTACTCATTCTTTTATCTCACTTGAATGTGCTAATAGATTGAGTTTGAAGTTATCTGATATGAATGAGAATATGGTAATAGAAACTCCAGCTAATGGTTTTGTTACTACTACCCTTGTGTGTTTGAGATGTCCTATGACGATTTTTGAGAAGAGCTTTGTGATGGATTTGGTGTGCCTACCCTTGCACCAAATTGACGTGATCTTTGGAATGAACTGGTTGGAGTTCAACCGTGTTCATATCAATTGTTATAACAAGACTGTAGAGTTTCCTGAGATTGATGATAGTGGGGAGTTGATGTTCTTATCTGCTAAGCAAGTAGAAGAACTTATGGAAGACGAAGCTTTGGTGTTTGCAATGTTTGCATCGTTGCAAATTGATCGTGAAGCTGCGAGTGTGGAGTTGCCTGTTGTTTGTGAATTCCTAGATGTGTTTCCAGATGACATCAGTGATTTGCCTCCAGAGCGTGAAGTAGAGTTTGCAGTGGACTTAATACCAGGTACGAGTCCAGTGTCGATGGCTCCTTATCGGATGTCAGCTTCTGAGTTAAGTGAATTGAAGAAATTGTTGGAAGAATTGCTTGAGAAGAGGTTTGTTCGACCAAGTGTTTCTCCGTGGGGTGCTCCCGTGTTGTTAGTGAAGAAGAAGGATGGAAGTATGAGGTTGTGTGTTGATTATCGGCAGCTGAATAAAGTCACTATCAAGAATAAGTATCCGCTACCGAGAATCGACGATTTGATGGATCAGCTAGTAGGTGCTTGTGTGTTTAGCAAGATTGATTTGAGGTCGGGTTATCATCAAATTCGGGTTAAGCCTGATGATATTCTGAAGACGGCTTTTAGAACGAGGTATGGTCACTATGAGTACACTGTGATGCCGTTTGGTGTGTCCAATGCACCTGGTGTGTTCATGGAGTATATGAATCGGATTTTGCATGAGTATTTGGATAAGTTTGTGGTGGTGTTTATCGATGATATCTTGATATATTCTAGATCCGAAGAAGAGCATGCCGAGCATTTAAGGACTGTGTTGCAAGTGTTGAAAGAGAAGAAGTTGTATACAAAGCTGTCGAAGTGTGAGTTTTGGTTGAAGGAAGTGAGTTTCCTTGGCCATGTGATTTCAAGTGGTGGTGTTGCTGTTGATCCTTCTAAGATTGATGTCGTGTTACAGTGGGAGACTCCGAAGTCTGCTACTGAGATACGGAGTTTTCTGGGATTAGCGGGTTATTACCGCAAGTTTATTGAAGGCTTTTCTAAGTTGGCACTACCTTTGACTCAGTTGACTCGAAAGGGTCAGACTTTTGTGTGGGATGTAGCTTGTGAAGAGAGTTTTGTGGAATTGAAGAAGAAATTGACTACTGCTCCAGTGTTGATTTTGCCTAATCCGAGTGAATCTTTTGTGGTGTATTGTGATGCGTCGAAGATGGGTCTTGGTGGAGTGTTGATGCATAAGGGACAAGTTGTTGCCTATGCTTCGAGACAATTGCGAGTTCATGAGAGAAATTATCCTACGCATGACTTGGAATTGGCCGCGGTGGTGTTTGTGTTGAAAATTTGGAGACATTGTCTGTTTGGCTCTAAATTTGAAGTGTTCAGTGATCATAAAAGTCTAAAGTACTTATTTAATCATAAGGAATTGAATATGAGGCAGAGAAGCTGGTTAGAGTTGTTGAAGGATTTTGATTTTGATTTGAGTTATCATCCGGGCAAAGCGAATGTAGTGGCCGATGCGTTGAGCAGGAAGTAATTGCATATGTCGATGCTTATGGTGAAAGAGTTGGAACTAATTGACCAATTCAGAGATTTAAGTTTGGTGTGTGAAGCGACTCCTGACAGTGTGAAATTGGGAATAAGTTGACTAGTGGTATTCTGGAAGAAATTAGAGTAGGACAGCAATCTGATTTAAAGTTGGTTGATCAATTGACTTTGATTAACCAAGGTAACGGAGGTGACTTCTGGGTTGACGAGAATGGTGTGATGATGTTCAAAGACAGGGTGTGTGCCCCAGATGTTCCAGATATTAAGAAGAGCGTTCTTGAAGAAGGACATCGAAGTAGGTCGAGTATTCATCCCGGTGCTACGAAGATGTACCAAGATTTGAAAAAGTTATTTTGGTGGCCAGGTATGAAGAAGGATGTTGCAGAGTTTGTTTATACGTGTTTGACTTGTCAGAAGTCAAAAGTTGAGCATCAGAAGCCTTTAGGTATGATGCAGCCACTGAGGATTCCAGAATGGAAATGGGATAGTATTTCCATGGATTTTGTGGTGGGGTTGCCGAAGACTGCTAAGGGAAATGATTCAATTTGGGTGATCGTGGATAGATTAACTAAGTCAGCTCATTTCTTACCGATGAAGATTAATCATTCCATGCAGAAGCTAGTCGAGATGTATATTTGAGGGGATTGTGAAGTTACATGGGGTACCTTCGAGTATTGTGTCGGATAGAGATCCGAGGTTTACATCGAGGTTCTGGAAGAGTTTGCAAGATGCGTTGGGTACCAAGTTGAGGATGAGTTCTGCATATCATCCGCAGATGGATGGTCAGACAGAAAGGACTATCCAATCTTTAGAGGATTTGCTAAGGGCTTGTGTGTTGGATCATGGAGGATCATGGGATAGCCATTTACCGTTGATTGAGTTCACATACAATAATAGTTTTCATGCTAGTATTGGGATGGCGCCTTATGAATATTTGTATGGGAGAAGGTGTAGGACTCCGTTGTGTTGGTATGAGTCAGACGAGAGTGTTGTACTCGGACCTGAAATTGTGAAAGAGACGACTGAGAAGATTAAGAAGATCCAAGAGAGGATGAAAGCTTCGCAGAGTCGTCAGAAGAGCTACCATGATAAGAGGAGGAAAGCACTTGAATTCCAAGAGGGAGATCACGTGTTTCTGAGAGTGACGCCAGTGACTGGTGTGGGTCGAGCTTTGAAGTCTAGGAAGCTCACTCCACGTTTTGTTTGTCCATATCAGATATCGCAGAGGATAGGAGAGGTAGCCTATCAAATTGCTTTATCACCGTCACTTGCGAATTTGCATGACGTGTTCCATGTGTCTCAGTTGAGGAAGTACGTCCCGGATCCGTCGCATGTGATTCAGATGGATGATGTACAAGTGAGGGATAATCTGACTGTGGAAGCATTGCCTGTGCGTGTCGATGGTCGAGAGATGAAGCAATTGCAGGGTAAAGGCATAGCTTTGGTGAAAGTGTTGTGGGGTGGACCAGCTGGCGAAAGTTGGACTTGGGAACGTGAAGATCAGATGAGGGAGTTGTATCCGACTCTATTTCCTTGAGGTAATTTTCGAGGACGAAAATCCTTTAAGTGGGGGAGAGTTGTAACACCCCGATTTTTGTAAGAATATTTATTTAATTTATTTAAATATTATATTCGTGGTTTTCTGTGATTTTTGGCGGATTGTGTTGATGTCGGTGTTTTTATGAAGTTTGGTTATTTTAATTAAATAATAGTATATAATATGAATATATTAGTATTATTAGTAATTTAAAATAATATTAGAGGAATTAAGGGTAAGATGGACATTTTAGGAGTATTAGTGAGGGTATTATGGAGAAAGCCCGATTTTGAGGCCCAAGAGTTAAATTAACCAAAAAGGAGGAATTGAGGAGAATTAGGATTCATTTGTGGAGATCGTGAAAATAAGGAAAAAGTGCAGAGCTCTGAGGAAAAAGGGAGAAGGCGAGGATTTTCGTGAAGGTTTCCAAAGGCTCAAGAGAGAACTCATCGTATCGACAATCTAAGGTATGGGGAGTAATTGCCTTTCATTGTTTTCATTATAGGATTCGATTGATTGAAGTGGATGTTGGGGATTTTGGGGTTTTGAGGTAAACTGATGACTTTGAGGGCATTCTGTGAGAACGATTAATAAGAGTCGAATTTAATCGGTAAAATAAACCTTTGGGGCAGACTTCCCCGTTGTTGTAGTTTTAACCCTGTGGTGAAGGATTTATGGAGTTTATATGAAGCTTGAGAGTTTTGAAGGTTTAGGGGAATTAAGGTTTCCCGTAGTGTCCTGGATCGACCTAACAGACGTAGGTTTTAGGCCTTTATATTCTGTGATGTATTAGAACTGTTATAGGGATGTTTTGGGTCAATTGGGACTGTAATTGCAGGTACTTTGGTGGTTGTTGGGCTACTGATGCGTAGCAGCGATTTGCTGTAATTGCAGGTTCGCTAGGCGAACCATTGCTTTGCTAGGCGAATGTTCGCCAAGGCTCGCTAAGCGAGCAGCGCAGCGAATGCGCAATATTATGAGTGTGAGTACAGAGGTGATTCTGGAGTAGAGGGAGTGATTCGCTGGAAGCCTCGCTAGGCGAAGGGAACAACGAGTAGGTTCGCTATGCGAACAAACTAGCGAGCATGACAGATGGTTGGGTTTCTGGTGTTGATCTGTGAGGTTCACCCAAATTGAATCATTTCCCTTAGCAGTCTTCGGCAACCCCACCACAAAATCCATGGAAATACTATCCTATTTCCATTCTGGAATCCTCAGCGGCTGCATCATACCTAAAGGCTTCTGATGCTCAACTTTCGACTTCTGACAAGTCAAACACGTATAAACAAACTCTGCAACATCCTTTCTCATACCTGGCCACCAAAATAACTTTTTCAAATCTTGGTACATCTTCGTAGCACCAGGATGAATACTCTACCTACTTCGATGTCCTTCTTTAAGAATGCTCTTCTTAATATCTGGAACATCTGGGACACACACCCTGTCTCTGAATATCATCACACCATTCTCGTCAACCCGGAAGTCACCTCCGTTACCTTGGTTAATCAAAGTCAATTGGTCAACCAACTTTAAATCAGATTGCTGTCCCACTCTGATTTCTTCCAGAATACCACTAGTCAACTTCAACATTCTCAATTTCACACTGTCAGGAGTCGCTTCACACACCAAACTCAAATCTCTGAATTGCTCAATTAGTTCCAACTCTTTCACCATAAGCATCGACATATGCAATGACTTCCTGCTCAACGCATCGGCCACTACATTCGCTTTGCCCGGATGATAACTCAAATCAAAATCGAAATCCTTCAACAACTCTAACCACCTTTTCTGCCTCATATTCAATTCCTTCTGATTAAATAAGTACTTCAGACTTTTATGATCACTGAACACTTCAAATTTTGAGCCAAACAGATAATGTCTCCAAATTTTCAACACAAACACCACCGTGGCCAATTCCAAGTCATGCGTAGGATAATTTCTCTCGTGAACTCGCAATTGTCTCGAAGCATAGGCAACGACTTGTCCCTTCTGCATCAACACTCCACCAAGACCCATCTTCGACGCATCACAATACACCACAAAAGATTCACTCGGATTAGGAAAAATCAACACTGGAGCAGTAGTCAATCTCTTCTTCAATTCCACAAAACTCTCTTCACAAGCTACATCCCACACAAAAGTCTGACCGTTTCGAGTCAACTGAGTCAAAGGTAATGCCAACTTAGAAATGCCTTCAATAAACTTGCGGTAATAACCCGCTAATCCCAAAAATACTCCGTATCTCAGTAGCAGACTTCGGAGTCTCCCACTGTAACACGGCATCAATCTTAGAAGGATCAACAGCAACACCGCCACTTGAAGTCACATGGCCAAGGAAACTCACTTCCTTCAACCAAAACTCACACTTCGACAGCTTTGCATACAACTTCTTCTCTTTCAACACTTGCAACACAGTCCTTAAATGCTCGGTATGCTCTTCTTCGGATCTAGAATATATCAAGATATCATCGATAAACACCACCACAAACTTATCCAAATACTGATGGAAAATCCGATTCATATACTTCATGAACACACCAGGTGCATTGGACACACCAAACGGCATCACAGTGTACTCATAGTGATCATATCTTGTTCTGAAAGTCGTCTTCAGAATATCATCAGGCTTAACTCGAATCTGATGATAACCTGACCTCAATCAATCTTGTTGAACACACAAGCACCTACTAGTTGATCCATCAAATCGTCGATTCTTGGTAGCGGATACTTATTCTTGATAGTCACTTTATTCAGCTGTCGATAATCAACACACAACCTCATACTTTCATCCTTCTTCTTCACTAACAACACGGGAGCACCCCACGGAGAAACGCTTGGTCGAACAAACGTCTTCTCAAGAAATTCTTCCAATTGTTTCTTCAATTCACTTAACTCAGAAGTTGACATCCGATAAGGAGCCATCGACACTGGACTCGTACCTGGTATTAAGTCCACTGCAAACTCTACTTCACGCTCTGGAGGTAAATCACTGATGTCATCTGGAAACAAATCTGGGAATTCACAGGCAACAGACAACTCCACACTCGCAGCTTCACGATCAATTTGCAACGATGCAAACATTGCAAACACCAAAGCTTCATCTTCCACAAGTTCGTCTACTTGCTTAGCAGATAAGAACATCAACTCCCTATTATCATCAATCTCAGGAAACTCTACAGTCTTGTTATAACAATTGATATGAACACAGTTGAACTCCAACCAGTTCATTCCAAAGATCACGTCAATTTGGTGCAAGGGTAGGCACACCAAATCCATCACAAAGCTCTTCTCAAAATTCGTCACAGGACATCTCAAACACACAAGAGTAGTAGTAACAGAACCATTAGCTGGAGTTTCTATTACCATATTCCCATTCATATCAGATAACTTCAAACTCAATCTATTAGCACATTCAAGCGAGATAAAAGAATGAGTAGCACATAGCAACCAATTTGATATTATTAATAAAACAAGTACCTCGAATCAGGTTGTCCTTCTCTGGCGCCTCTGCACCACTCAAAGCAAACACTCTGCCACTGGTCTGGGCAGCAGTAGCAGTCTTCTTCGGCTTCGGACATTGAGTACTGATATGACCTTTCTCACCATAATTGAAACAGGTCGGACCCTCATCTTTTCAATCAGTAGCTCGATGACCTTTCTTACCACATCTATAGCACCTCAGCACATTATTGGTACATGCATCAACACGGTGACCTTGCTCGCCACACTTATGACACTTTCCAGAAGTGGGAGCTGCTCCCCCACTTGTCTTTTCCCATCTGAAGCCTTCTGCTTCCCTTTGTCAGCTGAAGTTGTATAAGGCTTACCCCTATACTGCCCTTTCTTCTCACTCAACTGCTTATAATGAGCAGATCGAGCTTGGTTGTCCTCATCGTAGATTCTGCTCTTGTCAACCAACTCAGCATACCTGTGGATCTGTTGGTACCCAATACCCTGCTTAATCTCTGGTCTCAGCCCATTCTCGAACTTAAGACATTTAGACATCTCAGCATCAACACGATTGTAGTGCGGACAGAACTTCACTAGCTTCTCAAACTTTGCAGCATACTCTGCCACCGTCATGTCTCCTTGCTTCAGCTCCAGGAATTCCACTTCTCTCCTGCTTAAACACAGCCCAAGTTATCACAGTGCCAACATCTGTAAGTCTCTGACGGGTGTTATCCCACCAGTCATTAGCTTCCTCTTCCAACATATGCGTTCCGAACTGAACCTGTTGCTCATCAGAACACCCCATCACTCGGAAAATCTTCTCGATCGCCTTCAGCCACTTGTGTGCACTTGCTGGATCATGCGTACCCACAAAAGTCGGTGGATTGTTCCTTTGAAACTTCCCCAAAGCACAAAACTCATCAGGAGCTCCACCATTTGAATTCAGCTGTGCCACCACATTAGCAACCGATTCTAATGCATCAGCAATCGCACGATCATTTCTTCCAGCCATCCTGCACACCACCAGCAAGGTTAGAAGAACTAAAACATCGACAATGTACACACACTCGTCGACTGATAGGGGACTGACATCACGTAAAAACCTGGCCGGACGGACCAACCTGCTCTGATACCACTAATGTAACACCCTTTTCTACCCCCAATAATGTTGCAGCAAAAACAACTCAAATATCAGAGTAAGGCATAAAAATTCCCCTCAAAGGGTGCACATTTCTCATTAAATCAAAATAACACAATTACCCTGTAAACAAAGGGTTTTCCTCAAAATAAATCAAAAAGCCTTCACATGGCAGTGGAACTCAAAATTCTCAAATAAAAGGTTTTTCAACAACCGTCATAATAATCATAATAAAACCATATCATCAAATGACAACAAAAATAAGGAAACGACATAGTTCGACTCAAAGGACCCCAACCCGATGTTACACTTTCAGAGCAAGACCCTCTGACTCGACCAAAAGCAAATAAACTTCAAGGTCCTCGAAAGCATCCACAGCTAAACCTGATCACTTGCACGTTACCCACGTGGAGGCAACATTCAAACAGGCAGGGTGAGTAATCACGATTCATAATAATCATTATAAAATAAGATATACATAAAATGGAATTATCTTCATAAACGACATCATCAAGGTCATCATCAAGGAAAACATCAGGAAACACCATATCACAAAATCATCAATGCCACATAAGATGCAATGCATAACAAGACTATGCATGTGGTACCAATCGTCATAATAGATGGACACTAGGCCATCAACCCTCCAAAGATCCCCGTCAATAGGATCGATCCCATATTTGGAATCGGAGCACGTCATAATTACCTCATATTCGCACAATGGGAATGAAGCGTCATCACAGAGTATGCAGATGAATGTATGATACACAAACGTCAATAATTCATCATCTTCAAGTAAACATCATTATGTGCATCATCAGTCATAAATTTTCATAAAATTCATATCATAAAATATTCATCAGAACATCACAATTTATCACCTTAATATCATCAAGAACATCATGGTAAATCATCATAAATATCACAGCATCAAACACCAGAACGACACAACAACAGAAAATGGAATTTTCGCGAAACAACAGTTGTTCGCTCCAGGGTTCGCCTAGAGAACCTGTTCGCTGTGGCCTTCGCCTAGCGAAGTGGCCAGCGAACCTCACAGATCAACACCAGAAACCCAACCATCTGTCATGCTCGCTAGTTTGTTCGCATAGCGAACCTACACGCTGTTCCCTTCGCCTAGCGAGGCTTCCAGCGAATCACTCCCTCTACTCCAGAATCACCTCTGTACTCACACTCATAATATTGCGCATTCGCTGCGCTGCTCTCTTAGCGAGCCTTGGCGAACATTCGCCTAGCGAAGCAATGGTTCGCCTAGCGAACCTGCAATTACAGCAAATCGCTGCTACGCATCAGTAGCCCAATAACCACCAAAGTACTTGCAATTACAGTCCCAATTGACCCAAAACATCCCTATAACAGTTCTAATACATCACAGAATATAAAGGCCTAAAACCTACGTCTGTTAGGTCGATCCAGGACACTACGGGAAACCTTAATTCCCCTAAACCTTCAAAACTCTCAAGCTTCATATAAACTCCATAAATCCTTCACCACAAGGTTAAAACTACAACAACGGGGAAGTCTGCCCCAAAGGTTTATTTTACCGATTAAATTCGACTCTTATTAATCGTTCTCACAGAATGCCCTCAAAGTCATCAGTTTACCTCAAAACCCATAAACCCTCAAAACCCCAAAATCCCCAACATCCACTTTAATTAATCGAATCCTATAATGAAAACAATGAATGGTAATTACTCCCCATACCTTAGATTGTCGATCCGATGAGTTCTCTCTTGAGCCTTTGGAAACCTTCACGAAAATCCTCGCCTTCTCCCTTTTTCCTCAGAGCTCTGCAGTTTCTCCTTATTTTCACAATCTCCACAAATGAATCCTAATTCTCCTCAATTCCTCCTTTTTGGTTAATTTAACTCTTGGGCCTCAAAATCGGGCTTTCTTCATAATACCCTCACTAATACTCCTAAAATGTCCATCTTACCCTTAATTCCTCTAATATTATTTTAAATTACTAATAATACTAATATATTCATATTATATACTATTATTTAATTAAAATAACCAAACTTCATAAAAACACCGACATCAACACAATCCGCCAAAAATCATAGAAAACCACGAATATAATATTTAAATAAATTAAATAAATATTCTTACGAAAACCGGGGTGTTACAAAGGCGCTACCAGGAGCTTAAGATGTGTGGGATATCGTCGAGAAAGACTTCAAGGAGCAAGACGAAGCCTTGATACGCCAAGGTGTAAAGGAGACAAGAAAGCTCTCTTCCTCATTTATCAATCGGTGGATGAAGATACATTTGAGAAGATCTCCAATGCAACGACGACCAAAGAAGCATGGGACAAGCTTCAAACTTACAACAAATGAGTGGAGCAGGTGAAAAAGATTTGTCTTCAAACTCTTAGAGGTGACTTTGAAAGAGTGATATGTAGAATACACTTATCAATCTATTGATTGATCTTCTCCTTTGAACAAACAAATTATCAATGATACATAAGTTTTCAATGTTATATGGAATGCAACTTAGAATGCTTTCTATATGAAGGTTAAGTGCAGAAAGTTTCACTCTTAAAATTATGATTTTTGAACACTTAGAGAATTTTTTAAAGATGAAGAGAAAATTTGAATGCATGAAATTTTGCAAAAATGAGGTGATTTAATTCTAAAAATAAATGTGTTTATATAGACAAAATGCACCTCTACATATGAGTGCAAATAATTAAATGATGTCATGCTTCAAAAATCACATTTGAAAATCATTTGGCTGGAAAAAAAACAAAGTATTTTTACATACTAGTTCAGTGTTAATTGATTAACCCATTTGTACTAGCAAATGGTTAATCGATTAACCCCTTGCAACGTACAAAAATTTCAAAGTTTTTAACGGTTAATCGATTAACAGATTTGTACAGGCAAATGGTTAATCGATTAACCAGTGTTAAAAATAGAAAAATACTTTTGAAAATGATGTGAAATGCAATAGTTTTCTAAATCACATATTTTAATGAATCATGGCAAGTAAGATTATTGTTTTGAATACTTGTATATGCAAAGGCAAGTTGAGTCCATATACCTTATAATTCATGATCAATCTCTTAACAACTTTAATACATTTGATATACTTTGAAACTTGAAATATGCTAATTGTCTTGAGCCATTCCTTTTTTAGAGCTTCAATTGGTTGTAGAATGTTGTTGTCTTCATAAAAACACATTTGAGAAGCTTGATTCTTCATTCTCTCCTTTTTTGATGATGACAACCTTTTTCTTGAAAGTTTGGTTCCAACCTTGTTTTCTCTAACATGAGACAATACTCCCCCTTGATGAGTGCTCCCCCTTAATCCATGCTTGAGAGTCTTAATACAATTGACTTGCTGCAATTTAATGTTAGAGAAACAACAAAACAAACAACAATACTTCCCCCCTTTGTCATTAACAAAAAGGAAGGGTAAAGACTTAAAATTTGAAACAACATAATATGTATGGACTAGGAAAAAAACACAAGTAAAACATAAACATTTGACATAATTGCACAACACAAAATGAACAAAACAAAACATAACATAATTTGACGTAACATAACATAATCCATACAATGAAACATAACAACGACCTTAGAACATTAAGACAAAACATAACATAGCCTAAGAGCAAAAGTTCTTAAAAAAACTAAACATAAAGCAATAACATAATAAGATAATACTACAATAATGCAACTAATCACTCTCCGACATATTGGTGTCTTCTTATTCCTTTACCTCCTCTTCTTCACTTTCCTCCACTCTTGGTTTTCGGTGATGGGATTTGGTGAGCTTTAGCAACATACGCTTTATGGAAGCCATTTCAAAGGTATGTTCTTGGTGATTCTTATGCATGGTTGCCTCAATAGAACACATTTTGTTGTAAAGTGCTTCGTTTGTGTAGCCATCTTCCGGAGCCGGTGGAAGAGCATTTGAAGGAACATCATCTTTGTACACAAAAAGTCCATTTCTATTTTTGATAATTCATGTATTCCTAAGACATGTAGAAGCATTTATCTCACAATCTTTTGAAGTCATGACAATCTTCGGTTTTCTCTTCAAATGTAAGTCAATTGATTCCAAAAGTTTCGAAACAATTCTTGCATATGGAAGACCTCCACTTAAATTTTGTTGATAAAATATATGATACATGATGGTGCATGCCCGATTGACTTTCAAACCATTTTTAGAGCATACATAATTTACAACTCTGTGTCATTAATTTGAGCGTGATTAGAATGCTTTGGCACTAATACATAAGCAATAATATAGTGCAGCATTCGATTACTAATAGTTAAATTCTTTGCAAATAAAAAAACTCTAGAAGAAGCAACACTTTGCCAACCCAAAATCTCAGCCTGACTGATATGAGAAATTCTGAAATAATAGTCCATCTTATTATAATTCTCCCAACCACCAGTATTTGGGGTATAACCGTTCCGAATAGACACACCTAAATAGATTTCCGAAAGCCTCTAAATCCAAACTAATTTCAACATTATTAACCTTTGATGTTAAAATATGGTCATCAAATTCATCGGTTCCAACATGCAAATTTGAGAAAAATTCCTTCACTAAGTCAGGATAGTAAGGACCAATTTCAAAACTAACTTATCAATGCCATGGTTCTTCAACAGATTAGGAAAATTAAAGTTGTGATCAGAAAAGGATGATAAAGTTACATACTTTACCGGCATGAGTAGACGATTCCTGAAGTCGAAGGTAAGTCTTCTAGACTTAGTGGTTGGTGCATGTTCTTCTAGATTTGAGCTACCATCTCCCATTTTGGATTTTCCCTTATCTTTCCTTGAGGAAGCTATGGATGGATGAAAGTTTGAGAGTTAGAGTATTTTTTTGGATTTGGGAAGGAGAGGGTTTTGAGATGAGAGTTTTGAGGTGTGAAGGGGTTATAAGAAAGGTTTGGTAGAGTGGATTTTAATTTAAGGTCGAATGGAGTTATTATTTTGAAGAAGAAAGTAAATGAGAGTTGAAAGCTTTGAAGAGTACCAATGTAGAAGTTGGAAAGTGATTTTGACATTTCTAAAAAGCACTTAAATGAATAAGACAAATGCATTGGAAGAGAAATAAATAAAAGACAAAATTTGTGCATAATAAATAAAACGTATATTTCAAAACAGCTACAGGGTTAATCGATTAACCCAAAACAAGTATAACCTGGTTAATCAATTAACGGTTTGAAATTTTTTACAAATACGTTCAGTGTTAATCGATTAACATATTTGCACATGCAAATGGTTAATCGATTAACATACCTTAAAAACAGCAACTTAATAACTTTGAGTATGTTATGAAATTTTTTAATTTAACACATTGACATGTTATAATATAGTATAATGCAACTTTTAATTTATCAAACATGTCATAAAAATTATTTTAAACACCATATAATATGAAAATAAGAAAAAACTTACATATTTTGGAAGTCTTAAAATTGCTAAAGATGAAATTTTATGAGTACCTTAGGTTCATTATTAATTATAATTAATAAAACTTGAAGAATTATATGTCACCTTCATCGAGAATACCAAGCTCCCTTCGAATATTGAAAAATTATTCTTTTGCGAGCGGTTTTGTGAAGATGTCCGCTAGTTGGTTATGTGTATCCACGAAAGTGACTTCGACATCCTTTTGAAGTACATAATCATGAAAGAAATGATGTCATATGTCGATGTGTTTTGCTCTTGAATGCATAACCGGATTCTTTGTTATGTTGATCGCACTTGTATTATCACATCGTAAAGGAACACATCCAGGATTGAGTCCATAGTCACGTAATTGTTGCTTGAGCCATATAATCTGAGCACAACAACTTCCTGCTACAATATATTCTGCTTCGGCCGTGCTAAGTGTGACACAAGCTTGTTTCTTGCAAGACCATGATACTAACGCATTCCCTAGTATGTGACATATACCATTTGTGCTCTTGCAATCAGTTTTGCAACCTGCATAATCCGAGTCAGAATAACCAACTAAATCACATATACTACCTTTAGATACCATAGGCCGACATTTGTTGTTCCCTTTAAGTACTTCATAATTCTCTTCACCGAGGCAAGATGTGATTCCTTTGGATTGGCATGATACCGTGCACAAAGACAAACACTGAACATAATGTCAGGACGGCTTGTCGTCAAATATAATAGTGAGTCAATCATACCTCGATATTTTGTAATATCAACTGAAACACCTGATTCATCTTGAACCACATAAGTTCCGGATCCCATAGGTGTAGACATTGCTTTGCAACCATCCATGTCGAATCTCTTCAACAACTCTTTGCAATACTTGGCTTAGGGATGTAAATAGATATCCATGGGGACGAATATTATGAAATTCATATCCGACCTGTTGGATAAATATGATATCCATATCCGCCCCATATCCATGCGGATATCCGTTAAGCGGATAATTTGCGGGTTTTATGATATCCGTGGATATTTACAGATATACATGGATAATACTTTTTTTATAAAAAATATTTTTTGAAAAACATATTTTTAACTTCTTGTAAAGACACAAAAGGTTATTATCATATAACATTCATACAATTCACTCTTAATTTAACAATAAAATTTTATCACCTTAATTTTCTTCTTATTCACCAAAACATAATTAGATCCAAACATAATATCCATACATTTCATTTTTAATCAAACAAATAAAACATATTGTGATTCTGAGTTATGATGGAAAAACGAATGACAGAGGAGTGGACAGATAGACACTGGTTCGACAGAGAAATAACAACACTAGTTGGTTGGAATATGAAATTGTTGAAGTAGGTATGAAGTATTGAAGAGTTTAAATGTGAAATGGCTAATAGAATTTCAATGAAATGTGAAAGGTTTTCTTCAAAGAATTCCTTTTTTAAAAAAAGAAAGAAATATAAATAGACTATTTGTTTTATAAGATGAAAAAATAAGGTATAATAAACTAATGATATTTAAATGATTTTTATAATTTATTAACGGATATGGATATCCGCGGGCACGAATATTATTAAACCCATATCCATATCCATTAACAAACAGATATTTAAATATCCATTTATTTTATTCGTGGATATCCATTAAGCTACATGCCTCATGTCGGTTAAGGGCCAAATTGTGCATACTTTTGACTATATTTTATGGACATTTCCATTGGTTTCCTTGATAATTTAGTAGAATATCTAGTAGTTTTAGTATATTTATGCTACTTTCCGATTTTATTGTACATAGTGCATATTATGATCATTTTGATGCTCTGTTACTGGTATTCTTGCTTATATTAGATGTTGGGATCAATTGGTGAAGGAAAGAAGGCCTGAAAGAGCATTTTCAAAGAGTTCGTGTCGGCAAAGCGCGTTAAGCGAGCTTTTCAGCGCGCACATTCTGCAACTTACAGTAACAAAAGACCAAAACCGCGCTAAGCGGGATTTTCAGTGCGCCTTCATCGTATTTTTTCATCAAATTCCAGTAGCTAAAGTCTCAAACCGCGCTAAGCGGGATGCTACCGCGCTTAACGCGCTTTCTGGGCAATTGCCTTATTTTCTACTGATCGCGCTTAGCGCACTCCTGATGGCGCTAAGCGTTGTGCCACTTACTGCACCATATGAACTTGCTATAAGTATCTTCTCTTTAATATATTTTCTAATAACTTGTACTTTATACTTTTCAGTATATCTAAGAGAGAAAAAAGGGTTTTTAGGTTAAAAATCCTTAGGATTTCAAGGAGAAGTTAAAATCAAAACTTTGGAGGATCAATCCTCGATTCTTCGACTTTGATGCTATCAAAGCTTCCTTTCTTACTTGTTGATCAAGCTACCATGTCAATGGGTAGCTAAACACCTTTTGTGTCAAGATTAGTGGTAGGTAATCCTTTCTTTTGTATGTATTGATCTTGATAACTAGTTTGTGAACCTTGTTGATGATTAATATATGGTGAAAAACTTTGTTTGTATGATTTATACTTTGTTTTTGTTCATGATTGAGAAATATGTTCTAAGACTTGACCTAGGTTTTAATCCATCAATAATCAAAGGCTAGAGATAGTTTTGAGAGTTGATGTTCATAAATATTAATCTTTTAATGTTATCATATTGATAGTTAGAGTGAGAGATCATCTAAGGATCAATGTGTTAAATCTCACAACATGTGTTAGAGATAAACATGTTGAGAGGATATGTGATTATATTCATTGTTAACAAGTTCACATACTTTATCGAGTAAATACGTATGAAACAGATTATCGAACCCTAATCTTGGCATGCTTTTACCAAACGTTTTAAAACCAATTTCTTTTACCGTTGTTATTAAATTTTTATGCAAACGTTCCCTTACAAATTAACCAAACTCTTTGTTACCCTAAGTTTAGAACGATTTCAACTGTAGAATGGCGGTAATATCGCACAATCCCTGCGGATACGATAACAAAAACCCCTCACTAAATTACTTTTCAACAAAATGGCGCCGTTGTCAGGGATTGTTGTTTGATATTGCAAGCATTGCAATAATTGTTAAGTTTTAAGCTTGTATAACTTTTTCTTGAGCTTCTTAATTTTGTTTGGTTAAGTTTTGCAGACTTTGTTTATGCGAGGAAAGTTACCTGCAGATCAACTACTTTTCGATCCTGAGATTGAGAGAATTGCACGTAAGTTGAATATCAAAACTAGACGGAGGAGGCAACTTGCCACAGAAAGATGAGAAAGAGGAGAAAGTTATATTTCTACACCAACACCACAGTTAACTCCAACTATGGCAGCACCACCTCCACCACCACCTGTTTCAACGCCATGAACTAACAGTCCGAGGCACACATCTCAGTTTGCTCGCAATGCCCACAACGGGAGGCACTCTAAAATGAAGATCGACATCCTTGCTCTTCTATACCAAAATCCATTCACCGGTATGGATCAAGAGGATCCATTCACTCATCTTACAAAATTTTACGAAATTGCGGGTGCAACTGGAGCGCCTGAAGCTGAAGAGGTGTCGTTGTTCAAGAGACTCATTCCTCATTCCTTTTTAAGGAAGGCAAAGAAATGGTACCTTGACCAGTCGACAATGATTAAGACGGATTGGAACGTGTTGGAAGAAAAATTTCTAGAACGATTTTTTCCACATAATCGTTTTATGGAAGCAAAAACGGCAATCGCAGTTTTCTCACAAGGTGGAAATGAATCCCTCAACGAAGCTTGGGAGAGATTCAAATCCATGCTAAGAAAATGCAAAGGACACGGTTTTGATGAACTTACGCAAGTGAATATTTTCAGAAATGGTCTCTAAATGGTTCACAAGACCTTGTTGGATGCTACTGCGGGCGGTTCTTTAATAACCAAAAGAATCAAGGAAGAAATATCTATCATCAACAAGATGGCACTAAACGATCATCAAGGGAATCATAACTGTGGTACACCGCAAAAGAAACCGGGAATGCTTGAATTGGGGACTAACGATGCTATTCTTGCTCAAAATAAATTGTTATCTCAACAAGTGGAGTTGTTAACGCAACTAATGTCAAAGCTCCCTCAACAAATTAAAGAGATGCAAGAATTACCAAGTAAGAATGTGCAAATAGCCGTATGTGAACTATGCAAAGGAGATCACCCCACCGGCTATTGTCATCCAGAGAATGAAGAAGCAAATTACATGGCAAATCAAAATCAACAACAAGGTTATCAAGGAAGAGAACAACCTTATCAAAACAACTCTCAACAACCTTATCAAAACCCTCAAGGATACCAACCAAGAGGGAATTATCAAAATCAACAAGGATACCATCAAAATCCTTATCAACCGACACAACCTCAAGGTGGTAGTTCAAAGTTAGAAGAAACTCTCAATCAATTCATTCAAATGTCAATGGCCAACCAAAAGAGTAATGATGCATCAATCAAAAATCTTGAAAACCAAGTTGGGCAACTTGCAAAAAAATTAGTCGATCAACAACCGGGGCCATCTGTTTCCGCAAACACTCAAACCAACCCGAAGGAACATTGCAAAGCCATTGTGACTAGGAGTGAAAGAGAGTTGAGTGGAGGAGAAAAAAATGAGAAAAACGTTGATGTGAGAAGTGATGAGATTGTGGAGGAAGGAAAAAATGATGAGGAAGAAGTTGAAAATGAAAAGGAGAAATTAGTTGAAAATGAGAACCTTGAGAAAGAAAAGATAGAAGAAAAAAATAGAAGAGTCAAAAAGGGGAAGGAGATAGTGAATTAGTTGAAAACAAGTATTTTTGCCATCCCTAACTTGGCTTGGTTGATGAAGATGTCATCTTTTAGTTGCTTGATTTGTAATCCAAGAAAATAATTCATCTTACCCATCATAGACATCTCGTGTTCACCTTGCATCATCAATGAGAATTCTTCACAAAGTTCTTTGCTTATTGATCCAAATATGATGTCGTCAACGTAGACTTGACCCAATAAAGTGTTGTCCTTAACTCTCTTAATGAACAAGGTTTTATCTACTTTACCTTTTTCAAATCCTCTTTCACAAAGAAAGTTGCTAAGTCGATCATATCATGCTCTTGGTGCTTGCTTTAAGCCATAAAGTGCTTTCTTCAACTTGAAGACATGTGAAAGATTCTTGAAGTCTTCAAAGCCAGGGGGTTTTTTGACATAGACTTCTTCATTGATGTAGCCGTTCAAGAATGCGCTTTTTACATCCATTTGGTATAATTGAAAATTTAATGAACACGCATAAGCAAGTAATAAACTAATAGCTTCTAATCTTGCAACCGGAGTGAATGTTTCTTCAAAATCAATTCGTTCTTCTTGATTGTATCCTTGGGAAACTAATCTTGCTTTGTTTCGAACAATTATTCCATTCTCATCAAGTTTGTTCTTAAACACCCATTTGGTACCTATGATGTGTTTACCACTTGGCCTAGGAACAAGTTCCCAAACTTGATTCCTTTCGAATTGGTTTAACTCTTCTTGCATAGCAATTATCCATTGGTCGTATCCTAAGGCTTCATTAACTTTGGAAGGTTCAATTTGTGATACAAACGCCATATTCAAGCATGCATCTTTGAGATTTAGTCTAGTTGTAACGCCTTGACTAATATCACCAATGACTTTATCAATTGGATGATCTCTATGAGTTCTCCATTCCTTAGATAGATAATTATTATTTGACTCTTGTTGAATTGGTTCTTCTTGATGCTTCGGTTGATCATCATTGTTTGCTTTGGAAGAATCTTCTTTAGGAACATCTATAATATCATTATCATCATCATCATCACAAAACAATTTCCTCCTTAGAGGGGTTAGATTCATCAAATGAAACATGCATAGATTCTTCAATTGTTAAAGTTCCTTTGTTATATATTCTATAAGCTTTACTATTAAGAGAATAACCAAGAAAAATACCCTAGTCGGATTTCTCATCAAACTTACCAAGATTGTCTTTGTCATTACTTAAGACAATGCACTTGCATCCAAAAATGTGAAAATAAGCAATGTTTGGTTTCCTTCCTTTGAAGAGTTCATAGGGGGTCTTTTTCAAAATAGGTCTAATAATTACTCTATTACTTACATAGCATGCCGTGCTCACCGCATCCGCCCAAAAATACTTTGGAAGATTTGAATCGCTTAGCATTGTTCTTGCAAGTTCCACAAGTGACCTATTCTTTCTTTCCACCACTCCATTTTGTTGTGGAGTTCTTGGTGCTGAAAAATTATGACTGATTCCTTGTTCTTCACAAAACTCTTCAAAGGATGCATTTTGAAATTCTCCACCATGGTCACTTCTTATGGAGGCAATTTTTAGTGATTTCTCATTTTGAATTTGCTTTACATACTTCTTGAATGCTTTGAACGCGCCACATTTCTGCACTAAAAAGAATGTCCAACAAAATCTAGAAAAATAGTCAATAATAACAAATGCATAAACATTACCTCTGAAGCTTCTTGTTCTTGGTGGAACAAATAAGTTCATGCACAACAATTGTAGTGGCCTTGTAGTGGACACCACATTCTTAGATTTGAAAGTTGATTTGGTTTGTTTTCCCTTTTGACAAGCATCACATAATCTATCTTTGACAAACTTTATCTTAGGCAATCCAATAACAAGATCATGCTTGACTAACTTATTTAAATGTTCCATATGAATGTGAGCAAATCTTTTATGCCAAAGCCATGAATCATTATTATTTGCCATAAGACATTTTACCTTCAAAGACATATCATCAAGGGAAATCATGAATATATTATTGATTCTTTTACCTTTGAGTTTTACCTCATGTTTGACTTGATCTTCTATCAAGCATTCATCCTTGGTGAACTTGATCTTGAAGCCTTTGTCACAAAGTTGGCTTATACTTAGAAGATTGTGCTTTAGTCCTTCAACATAAAGAACATCTTCAATGGATGTGAAAGGTGGTCCTCCAACTTTGCCTACGCCAAGAATCTTTCCTTTAATGTTATCTCCATAAGTAACATAACCTTTGGCCTTAAGCACTAGATTTGAAAATTTGTCAATATCTCCCGTCATATGCTTCAAACAACCACTATCAAGATACCATAAATTAGAAGTGGTCTTCAAGCATACCTACAAAACAAATTGAATTTTGTTAGGTACCCAAATTGCCTTGGGTCCTTCATAATTAGTATCTTTCTTTACCCACACATAACGCCCAATTGCAACACTAAAGTTTCTAACATAGCAAGCATTAGGTGTGTGGCCAACAATACCACAATAAAAACAAGTAGGAACAAAATTGCTCTTATATCTAGGAACATATGATTTCTTTTTCACAAATCTTTTCCTTTTAGGATAAGGATGCACAATTTTTGGTTTGTTTACTTTCTCTTTGGAAGATTGGTCACTAGCCTTAACAAAGATAGTTTTACTAGAACTTGGTTTGGAAAACTTTGAATAACCAAGACCAATCTTATCATTTGAATATCTTTGTTGAATAAGGACACCTTCCAACCCAATTTGTCCTTTTTCATATCTTTCAAGAACTCTTTTTAATTGGACAATTTGAAAAGAAAGTGATTCACAGTTTTTACATACAAAGTTTTTTTTTCTTCACTAATAATCTTTTATTTCTCATCTTTTGTATCTTTTTCCATAATCTCCATTTTTTCTTCTAAAGATGTAATTTGTTTCTTTTGTGAAGATATTGTTTTGTACAATACTTTGCATTCATTTAAGAGTTCATTTATTGCACCTTATGCATCATTATCATAAAGAGAAAATACATTACTAACCTCATCATCTTCATCATCGGAATTGTGTGAGGCCATTAATGCTAAATTTGCACTTTCGTCGCTTTCCGAATCGGATGATGAACTTATGTCATTGTCTTCCCATGAAATATATGCCTTTTTATTCTTTGTCTCCTTTTTTCCTTTGAATCCACCTTTCTTGGAAAGTTTCGGACAATCTGGCTTTATATAACCTTGCTTACCACATTCATAACATGTGACATCTTCTGTAGAAGTGGAAGCCTCCTTTTTCTTGAAATGTTTATTTCTTTTTGCATAATTAAAGGATTTTTCATTTTTACCAAGGAACTTACCAAGTCTTTTTACAAGGAGCATGAAGTTTTCATCTTCCTCCGGTGCATCATCATCTTGATCTTCTTTTGAATCTACTTTCAAAGCGATACCTTTGGATTTCTTCTTTTGATTCTCATGCTTTTCAAGTCTTCAAAGTTCAAGTTCATGTTCTTGGAGTTTTCCAAATAATGATGCAGATGTCAATGTAGAAAGACTTTTCTTTTCTGATATTGTTGTCACTTTTGGTCGCCATTCTCTAGTCAAGGATCTAAGAACTTTAAGATTTAATTCATCATTAGAAAATGTTTTACCAAGTGCAATCAAGTGATTTTTTAAATGTACGAATCTTTTCTGCAAAGTGAGGATGGATTCTTCGGGCTGCATTCGGAATATTTCATATTCTTGACTTAATGTATTCAATCTTGATCTTTTAACTTCAGCGGTTCCTTCATGAGTCTCCGTCAAAGTGTCCCAAATTTCTTTTGCGGATTTACATTGAGAAATGTGGAAGAATTCATCCATACTTAATGCACTTTGTAGTATGTTAATGACTTTCTTTTTATTAAGAACTTTCTTTTTATCATCTTCATCATAAGAACTTGTAGTTTTTAGAGTTCCTACACCATTTAAGACACTAACTGGTTGATGTGGACCATTTTCAATGGTTTCCCAAATTCCTTCTCCTTGTGCTTCTAAATGTGCCTTCATGCCTATTTTCCAAAAATCAAAATATTCGCCAGAAAATAGTGGGGGTTTGTTGCTACTACCACCATCCTTGAAAACTAGATATGCGCTTGTGGAAGCCATACTGGATCTGTAAGAACAAGTTACCTATAACCTGGTCTGATGCCAATTGTAAATATAGTTTGCACCTAAGAGGGGGGTGAATTAGGTACTTTGAAATTTTTTCCATTTTTATCTAATGTTGAGTTTTATTTCCTGATTATTTACTAAGTTATGAAAGCGATAAAATTCGAAAAGTAAACGATACAAGTATATATCCTGGTTCCCCTCACAGTCCGAGAGTACTCTAGTCCCCTTTCAACATGAAAGAGATTTTTAATATTGTTGTGACCTATACAAGACTAATCCTAGTCTTCCTATCACTAACAAACCAAGAACAATCCTCTTGAAATTTTTCACTAATTTCAAATGAGAACAATCCTCTCAAAATGAACCTCTTGTTTCAAACAACCTGGACAACAAGGATAACAACTACACAATCTTATATCCAACAATCCTGGAAAAATAAGATGTGATACAACAAGAGTTATTAATTTTTTACAAGAGTGATATGTAGAATACACTTATCAATCTATTGATTGATCTTCTCCTTTGAACAAACAAATTATCAATGATACACAAGTTTTCAATGTTATATGGAATGAAACTTAGAATGCTTTTTATATGAAGGTTAAGTGCATAAAGTTTCACTCTTAAAATTCTGGTTTTTGAACACTTAGAGAATTTTTGAAAGCTGAAGAGAAAATTTGAATGTATGAAATTTGGCAAAAAGGAGGTGAGTTTAATTCTGAAAATAAATGTGTTTATATAGACACAATGCACCTCTACATATGAGTGCAATCAATGAAATGATGCCATGCTTCAAAAATCACATTTGAAAATCATTTGGCTGAAAGAAAAAAACAAAGTATTTTTACATAATGGTTCAGTGTTAATTGATTAACCCATTTGTACTAGCAAATGGTTAATCGATTAACCCCTTGCAACGTTCAAAATTTTCAAAGTTTTCAACGGTTAATCGATTAACAGATTTGTATAGGAAAATGGTTAATCGATTAACCAATGTTAAAAACAGAAAAATACTTTTGAAAATGATGTGAAATGCAATGGTTTTCTAAACAACATATTTTAATGAATCATGGCAAGTAAGATTGATGTTTTGAACACTTGTATATGCAAAGACAAGTTGAGTCCATATACCTTATAATTCATGATAAATCTCTTAACAACTTCAAGACATTTGATATACTTTGAAACTTGAAATATGCTACTTGTCTTGAGCCATTCCTTTTTTAGAGCTTCAATTGGTTGTAGAAGGTTGTTGTCTTCATAAAAACACATTTGAGAAGCTTGATTCTTCATAATCTTCTCATATGAAGTACTCCAATAGTTGGTTCGGAAATGGATATTTGTTTATTAAACCATAGTAGTAAATAGGTATGCATATCTTTTTATATAAGGTGTTAAATGCGTTATATTGAAATTCATTATATAGTTAGAAGACAATAAATAACAAAACAGACAAAAAAATAAGCTCTTAATCCGAAATCACCATAGAGCACAAACTAGGAGAAACATCACCAGACCAAGAAAGAGAATCATTTATAACCCAACACCATGAGCCACCATCAATAGAATTGGGTCCTTCAAACAACAACATGAGCATATTGTGTCATGTAGAGAATATAATTCTTCGGTCAATTAGAGAAAGATCATAAGAAGATCAAAGACCTTTCAAAATACCATTAATAAGAAAAATGCTCTTATCTTCAAGTTCTCCATATTTATAGTTACTCCTGAAAAAATGCATCATACTTGGAATTCTTGCCCCTGAATTTCAAATCATAGCTAAGTCACCCCTAATCCTATACATCACTCCTAAATAAATACTGACCTCAAAAAGCATAGATGTATCTCTAGGTAGGAAAAAAGACACCTAGTCCACCTTAAAATCATATATACCATAATATACGCACAAACTCACAGCTCACAAACAAGTGAGAGACTAACTCTACTAGACAAGAACACCACACAAAAAATAACACCCTCAACTGGTAACACACTCCACTTCGAGAGGTTCTCTATCGTTGGAATCAAGTTTTTGAGGAGTTTTTAAGAGAAGACAATCACTTTAAAAGGAGGCCAACTTATAAAAATTAAAGATAACATTATATCCTCTCTATATCCGACAATACCAACCCCTAGGTCAATAACAGAAAAGAAGAATAATTTGAGGCAATAGATAAAACACCATTTTTACAGCACCTCCTCCATAAGTGGTCAATATCTTTGGATAAGCTAACCCCTTGAATCACCAGATGAAGATTAAAATCCATTACATGTTCCTAAACAAACAAGGTTCTCCTCCACTAATGATTCCAAACAAAAAACCCAACAACCATCTTCACCCACTTTCATACCCTTTTGGTTTGAAATAAGATATAGCCTAGGGAACTTGTATTTAAGGGGAATTGTCCCTACCTAAAGTGTCATCCCTAAATGAGGTGAGGAGCATTGATCCCATCTTTTCCACAAACCATCCATAAAGTAATATCCCATTTCCTCTTAAGTGTTTTGTTTCTTGTTAGTTGAGAGATATTTATTTCCTAAATGCTCTATTCCTTGTCAGTTGAGACAAGCAGAATAATTAGTAAACTCATAAGAGATTAATTCGTACTCAATTTGATTGATCTTTGCTAATTGGTAAAAGAAATGACATTTGAGTAACATTTGGTGAATGGTCATTTGTCTACTAAAGGATAAATATCCTTTTTAGATATTTTCTCTCATATCTCTCTCTCTCTCTCTCTCTCTCTCTCTCTCTCTCTCTCTCTCTCTCTCTCTCTCTCTCTCTCTCTCTTCTTTGTTAGTAAGAAGAGAAAGAAGAAATATGAGAAAAGGGATAAACTTGGAAGAAGAAGAAGAAGAAGATTTGGATCAATAAGGAATTCATCTCAACTTTCATTGTTAGATGATAGGCTTCGGTCTAGAGGGGATTAATAGATCACAAATTTTACAACCAAAAACTTTTGGCAAATATCTGTTTTCAAAATATGGTGCAGCAGAAAAATGACCCGGATCGAATCGTCTAACCTAACCTACTAACAAAAAGCAATATACGTATCGCAAACCAAACAGAGTGATAATGAACGTAAATGATCAAGCTACGAATCAATTAAATGCAATGTTAATCGTAACTCGTATATCCAATGAACCAAAACACAAACCAAATTTTTGAAAAATCTGGTCCATAATAGCAGAATTTTGAAAAATCCGATGTAGTTATACCAAATATTTTAAAAAATATGGTTACCTATAAGACATTGCCAAATATTTTGAAAAATCCGATACAAGCCAAATTTTCCAAAAATTTGATAGGCAGTAATAAGATTTAGAAAAAAAAACATAACTTTTTGACATGTTTAACAAACTATACCTGATAAAATATATACATATAATGCAAAAAGTGTTACAATATCAATACAAAACAAATTATGTTGACTTCCTAACTTCTTCTTCTCAATGTCTAATACGTCCCACATATCTTGATTTCCATGCTCTTGCACCTTCACTACAATTTTGTCTCCATCGGTATGTGACGGGAGGCAAAAGAAAATTGGGTTTCAACTTCACCTGAACTGAATGACTGTTATCAATAAAACCAACTGCAATAATTTTGTTTCTAGTCGAAGTTGTGCATGTGGCTATCACTAATGGGAAGAATGTGATGCTAAAGTACATGAACAATGCAACCAATATGACACTTTATCTAAAAGCAATAGGGTAACCCATATCAAAAATAGTCAGCCACTTCTCATGACATTATACATACAAGATAGCAACCCATAACACACTTCTAACTTCCAATACCATGTCATATAACACATTGGAATGCATTTGATAGTGTTGATAAAATTCAGTTTCTAACTACGTCCAAACCAAAGACCAAGACTTTTCGCCCAATCCTAGTAAACATGCAATAACACAAAAACCACAATTTCCATCTTTGCCCACATAAACAATGTCATCAATGTACCAATGTACTAAAACAAAAAACTTAGACAAGTAAAGATGTTTTGAAGACTGGCTACACGGTTGACTTTCAGTTGGTTTTTTACATGATTTATTTGTACTATGAATTCCCTACGAACCTTCCACATACCCCCACTACGAAGGATCGTGATGAGCATCACTCTCTTGGCCCTTTTTAATTTTCTTATTTCCTCTTTTTGGCTTGTGCTTCAATGGTGGTGGACACATGAAAGTTATGGATGGATGTGTTAGTTTCCGGACTATTTTCTTCATCACCCTGTGGCCTACAATATCTAGTGTAGTGAAATACCTCTTTAACTCTTCACACTTTTCTTCTAAATCCAACTGTGTTACACTATCTTCTTCAGTGACCTTATTCTCTTCAATGAATAATTTCTTCCAAAACACATGAATCGATTCTAACGGAATAGGCTCACCTTGTATTTGAATATAAGCAAGTTCACACACACAAGGTAATTCATGTGTTTTTCTAATGAAGAAACCACATGCAACTTTGTCAGAACCAACTAATTTTACCATTTCCAGCTCATTCCCAATGTGTTGTATACACATTCTTGAAACAAAGTTGTGCAATCTAGAGTAAAATGCAGTGTTATACGAATGCTCAATGCTGGCAATACTTTTCTGAAATGATACTCGAATTGAACCTAATTGCAAATTCAACATGGTGTTCACAGCAACCCAACTTCTTTGGCTTTCATCAACATACTAGACTTAAAGGCTAGTCAAAGTTGCTTTCCCACCAAGCATGTTGTGCATGAGCTTTTAGGTATTTGTACCTTATGGACTCCAATCACCATCCATTTTAAACTTAGTTGGCTTAGGTTTTTGTAATTCAAATGTGCATACCTCTTGTGTCGTAGCCCAGCTTCATGTTCATGAGATTTTGCAGCAAACCATATTAGCTTAGAGTTTTGGATGCAAACCTTGTAGGTTATATTTCTTGACGAGAAAGATTTCAAGATTACTTCTTTTGCGATCAAAAAGCTTCAAGAAGTCATTCTCCATGAGCACTGAAAAACCCTTTTGCACTAGTTGTCTTATACTTAGCAAATTGCATTGCATGTCTGGAGCAAGCAATACATTCTTGATCAAATTTTCCTTACCATACTTCCTTTGTATGGATACATGTTCCATCCTTTCAAACACAATGGATTTATTGTCATCCAATTTGATGTTTTTCTTCTTACTTGCATCAAAATCAATCAATCAGTCTTTCCTTCTAGTCATATGATTGTTGCAACCAGTGTCAAGATACCAGATTTAGGAATTTGAAACCTCAATATTAATTGCAGCCATGAGCATAATTGGATCAGAGTCTAAGCCAAAATTTTCTTGAGATATCTTGGTTTCTTGTTCAACATTCTTGGACTTATTTCCCTTGTCTATCCAACATTCATATGCACAGTGTCCCATATTCTCACAATTGCAGCATTGTAAATTCCTTTTGTCAAAGGTTTTTTCCTTGCTTTAGTTCTTGGGAGGCCCTCCTCCATTTTTGCTTGATGTTCCAGGCTTATCATCACCCTTTTTTCTTTCTTTGAATTGGTATTTTCCTTTGTTCTTCTTCTATCTTTCTTTGTTTGCTTTTAACTTCTTGAATTTGGCAAGAAGTGCTTCTTCATCCTATTTTTCAATTTCTCTTTCATCTACCTTCATCTTATGGGCTTCAAGAGTGCTTAGAAAATCTTGAATATCCATGTTATTCAAGTCTTTTATCTCTTTGATGGTCACCACTATGTGATCAAAGAAAGGAAGCAATGTTTTCAAAACTTTCTCAATGATCTTCACCTCGTTGAGAGATTCGCCACATTGCTTCATTTGTATTGTCAAGGTCAACAATATTGAGATATAATCACCTATCTTCTTATCATCTTTCATTTGCAACAATTCAAGTTTCCTCCTCAAATCATGTAGCTTGACTTTCTTGACTTTGGAATCACCACCAAAGTATCTTTCAAGTTTGTTTCATGTTGCTTTGGAACTAGCTTCACCAACTATTTTCTCAAACACCTTTGAATCAACACTTTGATTAATGGGGAATAAAGCATCATTGTTTCTTTTCTTGTCTTCTTTGTAAGCTTTCCTTGGTGTTGCAGTTCCATTTTCGAGTAAAGCTTAAACATGTTTTTCCACCATATCACAAACATGTTGTGCACTAAAATTCATTTTCATTTGAGTCACATATTTGTCTAATTCTTGCCATCAAGAACAGGCAGGTGTGATGCAAAATTTCCATGACCCACCATGATTTATGTCTCTTACAATCACTTTAGTTCCCTAGTATCAACAACGATCTCGATACCAATTTGTTGGGGATAAAAGTTTTAAATAATAAAAGAAAATAGTAGCCGAGAGGAATTATTAGAGTGATAGAGAAGATTGAAATTACATTGAACTATAAGAGTTGTTTATATACAAGATAGTTGTTACTTGCTCAGTAAGTAACTGTCTCATAACCAACTAAAAAGTAAAACAAACTACCTCTAACTAAACTAGTATTAGCATAAGTAACTTCTATTAGCATAGTTTGGATTAAACTTCAACAGTTTGGACTTGGTGATCCTTTATTATTTTTAAAGGTTGGCATACCATTTTGCTAATATTTGTTTCTCATCTTTTCCTTTTGTTTTTGGGAATTTCGTATCCCACCCTATGGGATGGAAAAACACCCTATGGAAAACCCAAAATGCCCCTCAGATTCAGAAGATGCATCTTCGGGCGCACTCTTGCGCTATCTTATGTGCACCAAATGAGTGTCACACTAGAGTAAAACAAAATTTTATTCTAGAGGTGCATCTTCGGATATTTTCAACAAATATATTGATATTTGAGCAACCCAATGGATATTCTGGAGATGCATCTTCGAAGGTTTGGGGCGAGATTTTAAAATATCGGTCATCTTTGCATGTCAGGTATTTACGGAGGTGCCTCTCTGGAATAAAGAAGTGTGATTTTGATTAAGCAGTCACCTGCATGATCACATACTGAAATTCTGGTCAAGCAGATCACTAAGATGTCGGACAGGATGTCGTGACACTTGATCTCTACTTCTCTCACAAGGATAATAAGGAATAGAATACAAACAGCGGAAAGTAAACAACACACAATAATTGTTAACCCAGTTCGGTGAACAACAACACCTACGTCTGGGGGCTACCAAGCCAGGAATGAAATCCACTAAGCAGTATTAGTTCTAAGCTAAACTCCACCATTTACAACTTTTCACCTAAAAACTACCTATGCTAGATTTCTACCTAAGACATTCCTAGGTATGAGACCCTTCTAAATTCCCTTTCAATCACAACAGTGACTGAACAATTACAACTCAATAAAACTGTCCAACTCAGGTATTCACGCAATACAAGAGAGGCTCACAAAAGTATAACCCTAGTACTCAATAATAGCCGTGTATGTTCAGTACTTATTCTAGGTTAAATCCATCCTATTTATATCACTAAACAAAACTGGATTTGGGCTTTAGAGTTGCAGCAATTTAGCTCCGCAGAATCTGTGACCTATTCTTCTCAAGAATAGTTTCTTCAATCCTAAGTTTCCTAAAGTGTCTCCACACTTAGAAACAACATATTCCTTTTAGAATCAGAATCTATGATTCCTCAATCTCTGACGCCACCTAGGACAAAAGCACATTCCCATAAAATTAGAAATCAAAAAACAGTTATTCCAAACTGTAACAGACAAAGATGTCGAATCAACATGATAGGACATCTTGTCTAACAACTTAACCTTCAGTCAGTTCAACATGTTAGGACATCTTGTCCAACATCTTTCTGTTAAGTTAGTCTTACCAAAATTGATGCCAACCTCAAAGGTTTGGACTTATCAATCTCCCCCTTTGGCAGATTTTGGCTAAAACTAACTATAGTTAATCCTGCAGACAGAATTGATCAGAATAGGGATATCAGATCATCAGAACAGTAGCAGATAAAAACTTTGTCTCCCCCTCAACTTGTTCCTTCTTCTGCAAGTAGCACTACTCCCCCTCAATGGTTAGTAGTAGTCTCTAGTGGTTAGTAAAGTTAGTATTACTCCCCCTTTTTAGCCATAATATGACAAAGCAGAAAGATTAACTCAAAAAACAAATAAACAGTATAGAGTATTTAAAGTACACAGCCAACAAAAGTAAATTATCCTAGGCATTAAGCCCTTACAAAACCAAAACAAATATATCAAAAGGAAGACAACTTTAAGTAGTCATCTTCTATTTCCTCATCATCTGCTTCTGCATCATCACCAGAACCATCATCAGCAGCAACACCTTCTTCAACTTCATCATTGTCCTTCATGGATGTACTGGTCTTGATGATAGCATCAAGCTCCCTGCAGGTTTCCTTTAGCTGAGCAATAGTTCCTCCTTTGAAGTTTTAGCAACAAATGTAGGAGGAGATGTTGAAACTATGTATGGGATATGATTTCTAGCAAACAGCTTGTAATGCAGTGTCAAGGGAAATTTCCTTTTCATTGCATGATCTGCAGATACTAGGATGCCAGGGTACTGATCCAGAATTATGCCACAAATAAGTGAAGGGACTCATATAGGAAGTTTGACTGCAGTTGGTGTAGATTACTTCAAAATTTGATCAAAGATGTAAGTTCCAAAGTCGAACTTTCTTCCTTTGCCAACAATATAAATGAATCTTCCAAGACCAACTGAGATGGTTGAAGTATGGTTGGTGGGCACCCAGTTGACAGTACCAATTCTATGCAGAATTGCATACTTCACACTGAGCTTCCCAGCTGAAAGTTTCCCATTTCTAGGCCAGTGTTTCATAGTACTACAGGTGATCTCTTGACATATTTGATCATTAGTGTCTTCACATTCAGGCTGAGATTCTTCAGATCTTTCCAGAAACTTATTAATCACGGTGGGGGAAAATGTCACAACATTACCTCTGACATACACTTTCCTGCTGGTTGCATCATTACAGTCTTCAGGAATGTTTACTATAAATTCCTTGACCAGCCTCTCATAGCAGTATCCAAGTTTAGTGATTGTCTTTATTAGCCATGCGCCTTAATCAGTTTCACCATTTCTTGACAACCTAAGGCATTCTTCCTTAGTTCCCTTTCCATAGTTACTCTTCTTTGATACACATATGGCCATCTGTTCACATTTTCAGGAGCATAGAAGGAGACATTATCCAGGGGAACTTGAGGAATAATAATAGCCTTTTTCTTAGAAACTGGCTTCTTAGTATGCATGATGTTCTAGACATCTTCTGCAACATCATAGTCTGACACAGTATCAGACTCAGCTTTTCTCTTTTTGGACATAACAACAACCTTGCTCCAAGGTCTGTGGGGTCAAACTACAGATTTCTTATTTCTCTTGTTAGAGGTGTTTTCAGTGTCCACACCCTTATCTTTTCTATTCTTCAATCTTTCGGCCACACTGGGATTGAGACTTTTTGCAATGATTTCATCATCGGAAGGTAAGTCATCTATATTGATAACTTTATCCGTTACTTCTTCAGCAATCCCCCTAGATGCCTGTTCTTGAGACACCTTTGTAGATGGGGATGTTCCATCATCTGTCCCAACATTTCTCACAATAGATTCAGCAAGGGTGCGAAGATTCCCTTCTGAAACTTCATCGCCATCTCCGTCAATATCCTCATCAGCATTTCTCTCAGCCACCTCCTCAATATCATCATCATGAACTGAGTTTGTTGACATAATCTGAGCCAGTGCTCTAGAGATTCTAGCAACATTCATTTTATCCCCTCGACTTATGATTTTATTCACTATTCTGTCAATCCTTTCATTTGTGTTAAACATTTTTACTGCCTTCCTAGGGTTAGAGAAAGCACCATAAGTGTTCGAAGGATTACCTGGTGAAGTTTTCTTTGATCTTCTTACAGGAAGTTTGTCAATTTTGCATGGGACAATAGCAAGGGGAACGACATCAATTGCATCTTCAGCATACAGCTCCTCAGATTTTGACTTACTAGCGGATGTCGCAGCAGTACCCTTCTTGCTTTCTCTTGTTGGTGATTGTTGTTGCGACATCGTAGAGTGAACAAGATTTTCCTTTTCTTCAGTCTGTAAAGTGGAGGAATTTGAGAAGAATAGTGTAGAGTAAGGGTATCTATCGCGGAAGCAGTTTTGGTTAATTTGAAGTGATTGATTTTGAAACCATGCATACCCTTGAATAGTGTTCCCACACATTAGTTGTCCTACCAACAAGTAAAACCCGAATTTGTCCTTCAAAATCTTTTCCTGGATTTTTATACCACTAGAAAGGTTCAAGTCATCACAGAAAGATGTCACAACATCTAGTGTGTCATTATGCCAGAATAGCACTGGTATAATTCCAGTGATCTGAAAGCAACCATTCTTTGTGGTTATTTCTTTAGTTTCTATGATTGAGTCATTTGTGACATCATAAGAGCATCTATTTCCTGTAATTTCATCAATCTTAGAGGCCATTTGAAGAAGATTCTCAATCCTTGAGATAGTCTGATGTTGCAATCTCTTATGTGTCATCTTAGTTAACCTTCCAATTTGTAATTCATCCATGTTCAGATCTGAGGAATGTTTCTGACGTTTCTTATTTGACATTGATGGGCATTCTATCTGTGAAGACGTCCATACATAACAATTATTCTTTGATCTGACACCTTTCATGATAATCCTATCTTTATCATCCACAACCAAACATTTATATTTGGTAAAGTTGACTTTTAGACCTTGATCAAAAAGTTGACTGATGCTAATCAAATTTGCAGTTAATCCCTTGACAAGTAGTGCATTGTCAAGTCTAGGATTCCCAGCGTGATCCAATTTTCCAACTCCTTTAATCTTTCCCTTGGATCCATCTCCAAAGGTGACATAGTTAGAGGAATAAGGCTCTATATTCACCAAATAGTTCTTGACACCAGTTATGTGTCTTGAACAACCACTATCAAAGTACCACTTCTCTTCAGTATACCCTTTTTGCGGGGAATGAGCTATTAGGGCCACAAACTCATTCTTGGAACTCCATTTCTTTCCAACATTACTAGCCTTAGGGTATCCATGTAGCTTGTAGAAATAACTTTTAATGTGACCATACTTGCCACGATAATGACATTTCCAAGCTTGTCTCTTTTTACCTGGGGTGTGTTTTTGATGTCTTTATTGATGTTGAGACATTCTGTTAGACACCTTCTATCTTCTTTTGGTCTGATTAAGGCTGCATTCTGGGTCTCTTTTCTTGCTTAACATTACTTGATCATTGTAGCCAAGTCCTCTAACATCTCCAGCATTCCTCCCAACCTGTAGTATCTCATCTAGTACATCAGAGCTGTTGTTTAGCATCCTAACAGTTTTGGTTATATTGTCAAGTTTGGAGTTAAGCACAACAACTTCTTCTTTAAGATCAGAGATGACATTGTTTACCTTGAAAATTGGTAAACAACCGCTAATATTCTAAAACAATAAAGTTCTAGTAACTTACAGGATCGATCAGATTGATCCTAGGACATGTGCTGTATGTGTATTTAGAATATTTCACGATTTGGTAAAGTAGGCTTTTTCGACAATACTCATAAATAAATAGGTGTTTGAAGTGTAAAGGACAATGATAAAGATCAAAGAAACAACTAAATTGAACGATACATCAAAAGAGAGAAAAGGTTGAATGAAAAGGTTTGATAAAAAACTGGAATTAAATGCTGGAAAGGAATGCGTAAAGATCTTAAAGTGTAGAAAGATAAATGCTTGAAAGTAAAGACTTGGTAATGTAATTGACTTGAAAGGTAAAAGTTTGTAAAAACAAAGATTTCAAAGTAAAGAATCTGGAACAGAAACTTCAAAGTAAATTGCATTGCAATAAATGATGATGGTGATTACAATCACGTACATTCTCACTTCACTTGTTTCTCGACACACTGGATACTTTGAGTGAATATAGAGTTACTTGTACAAATATGATTTTTCACACTATTCGAACTCTAGGACTAACCTATTTATAATACTCTCAAGTAACCACCATTTGACGGTTTTACTCCTAGATTACGCCACTTGGCACTTTGCATGTCTTCAACTTCTGGATCTTCGCCACCTGTCCTCTTTTCAAATTCAAATAGTAAAACTTTCCTCCACTACCTAGTTGTAACTGTAGCGCATTATCCATATCAGTTTTATCCTGTCGAATTGACTCTTTGAACTTAGAAATATTTGAAGTCTTGAAATCCTCTTATTCGACTCAGGCTTTCAGCAAACATGGTCGAAGACCTGCTAGTCGAAGCCTTCTTTTTTAGCTTATTATCTTAAAGAATACCTTCCCTTAAAGCCAAATTGTTTGAAATCATGTAGCGTCGAAATTTAGAAGCTAACAAATTGCCCCCCAAAAATGTCCTTTCGCCAGTGTTGGTAGGAAGGTCATTTTTTTATAACATATTTTTTGATGCCTGCTCATTCGATTATGGAAAACATTGTCTTAACTGACCAACCCACGATTTAGAAACTATTCAGTTTCTTTCAACCATGCTTATGACGTCATGTCATGATGGCAAATCTTCAAACATCTCTTCAGCCGTATTTGCGAACAGTTTTCATCATCACTTTTCTTGGGATTAAGCATTTACAGTCTGCTCTTAACCACCACCATCTAACAATCACAAAAGAGGACACGCGTCCCACTATCGTATCCATTTTAACGGTGGATTCACAGTCCCCTCACTTTCCAAACACCTATAAGTACCCTTTTCTTCCAACTTAAAACTCTTTGCATTCTCAGACTTTCTTTCAACTTATTTTCCTTGTTCTCCAAACTCTCCCAAGAAACCCCAGAACGCACTCTCACTTTTCTCTTCAACTCCCAACAATGGAGTCTTCACAACCCATTCACCAAGAAACAAAAAACCAAAAAGGTAAAACCACTCCGTTCAAGCAAACTCTCCCGCCATTTTCAAACATCCCCGGACCAAAGGTGGTAAAGAACCAATAGTTCATGCCGGAACCTCTTCTGGAAGAAGCAAGGAGAATTTATGAATCTCAGGTAATGATCCCTCTCCTTGTATCTGATAAACCCCATGCTTTAGGTGGCCCCCTAGCTGATGTTAAACCCACCAATGAAAAACTGGCTAAGTTCTTTCCCTCTTACCGTAAATCTAGACCTTTAGGGCAAAAAAGCAACCCTAATGAGGATGGAGCCTCTCCTGATACACCCACTCTGACAAAAATGGATCTGAGGTACCTTCATGATGGTACGAGATTAGTAAGAGCTGTCAACCCTTTAAAGGATTTTGACCTTTGGATGACCAGAATGGAAAGGGTCAAAGCTGATCATTGGAAAACCATTGGAATCTATGATCTGCTTATGCTGTCGAAGACCAACATCCCTTATTGTTTGAACTTGCTGGCAGCATCACTTTACTTCTGGGATAGTACCCACTACACCTTTCATCTTCCTTGTGGGATGGTTACTCCCACAATCTTCGACCTTGCTGCCATTGCAGGTCTTCGACCAGATGGCATTTCATACGATCCTGATACTGATGCAGAGGATACCATAGGTATCTCTGACTCCAAGCTCACATATACCCACTTCATCAACTACCACAAACGTGATACTGCAGAAATCACTGATAAGGAACACATTGCATTCCTCACCGTATGGCTGTCGAGGTATGTATTTTGTTCGAAATCCCTGCAGGTGGCCAAGAAGTATCTCACTCTGGCCAACCAACTTCATAACAATAGAGGAGTTTGCCTTAGTGGGTTGATTCTGGCGAACCTCTACGAGTCTCTCAATGAAGGGGCGGCTCGACTCAAAGACTTGGAGGCCCAAGGTACTGTTCACTTGAATGGCCCTCTCTGGCTACTTCAGTTATGGCTCAATGCAACTTTTGAAGCTATCCTTCCCAGGAAAGGGCAGGTCGATGAGGATTCTGCTGAGATCAAAGGGATGAGGGTCGAAGGTACCCGCCTGGTGAAACTCACGCCCAATGACGATGGGGAAACTCTCAAGAGAGCCTTCTCCAGCTATATTATGATGTTTGCAAAAAGGCATGAGTTCACACCTAGTATGGCTCCCTTTGCTGAGAGAAAATGTGGACCTGAATGGTTCACAAGGCCATTCCCTGATTCATCCACCAAACTCGACGCCGAATCTGTTTCATTCTAGGAAGCCTTTTTGATTCCTAGATTTATCGTTCAAAGGCTGAATCTTGGAAGAGACCTAGTAGCCTTAATTGCTTACCAACCAAATCTTGTCTCTCGACAGTTTGGGTTGGCTCAGATTTTCCCCAAGTGTCTATATGGGAAGAAAGGCCATGTGGTTCTTCACACTGCCAGTTTTGATGAAGGAGGTGCCGCAGCCACTTTCGACCGGTGGAACGCTAGGAAAGCAACCCTTTCCCCTGTGTTCTTTCAGCCCACATTCTTGTGTACCAAACCCTTCCATAACTGGTGGTCGAAGTACTACAGTGAGCAATTTCTTGACGTTGCTGCTTTCTCTTCCTTACTTGACCAAGCTTTTCTTGATGTGCAGGAGAAGACCAAGAAGAGTAAGTTCATTCATGTCAAAGAAATTCAAGCCTTTCAAAAGTACTTTGAAACTGTCTATCGACCATATGATATTAGTCGAACCGTTCGTGAGGCTGCTGTCACTTTGAAGGAGAAATTTCTACAAAAAATGGATCAGTTAAAAATCCCTTCAAACGTTCCTCTTGAGAAACATTATAAGGTAGCTTTTGAACTCTTTCCTTCAAAGTTCCCTCGACTGCCTAACGCTGATTTTGGAGTGGCACTTGCCCCCCATTTCCGGACTGGTTTGTCTGTGGTGAGCACTTAAAACTCCTTCGACAGCAGTCCCAACCGAAAGCCCAACGGGTGGTTGCGACTAAACATACGTTGGATAGTTTCAAAGGACACCTTCATATAGGGGTCGAGGATGTCTGTGTCGAATCCGAAATATATGAAGGTTTGAGGCCCTTGATTTGTGATTTTTTAACTAACCACTCAATGATTAACCTTGTAATAATCGTCTGTCTTTCAGCCATGGCCAGGAAGACCAGCTCATCGAAGGGTGCTGCGAAGGTCGAAAAGGACACTGAAGGCACAAAGGTACTTTATATCCCTTGCCTAAGTCTTTTTGTGTAACCAATCTTCTAATATTTGCGTCACCTTTCAGGATGCTCGAAAACCTCTAACGCCTTCAAAAAAGGGCAAGAAAGGTGCTCAAGCAGTTGTTCCTCCAGATACTGATGATGAGTCCCCTGAGGAGATAGTAGTTAAGAAGAAAAGGAACCTTGTCAAAGCTTCTGGAACTACCACCCAATCTCCCTCAAAGGCGACAAGAATCCTTGAGAAGAACCTGCTGGTAGTGGTGTCAAGAAACAACTCTCCAGGGTTGCATCGAAAACGACTGCTGGCGATCCTGAGAGTGCGAACTCAAGTTCTGATGCGGCTGTACAGGTATGCGTATTATCTTTATTTAGTATTTGGATTCCCTACTCAGATTTCTCCCAATCTTATTCCCTTTACTTGTGGTTTTTCAGGCTGATGCAGGTGGTTCTAACCCACCACAACCTTCCTTCAGCTTTACAACAACTCTGCTGAATAGCCAAGGTGAGCCAACTTATCACCCTACCTCTGACCTTGGTTCTGGATATAGTTTAATATGCGAAATTAACTAACCTATCCCTCTTACAGTTCCTCCTCCTGCAGCAGATGAAACAAACCAAAGTTCTCCTGCCAGGACCACTACTCAACAGTCCCAGACCGATGGCTCTGATCATGAAGAGGATGATGTTTCTCATCAAAAACCTCTCGACCAAACAGAGACTATTGATATAGACACAGAAGGAAGGCCCACTGAAGCAGAAGAGGAGGAAGTCGAAGAAGATGAAGAACAAGAAGAAGAGAGGGAAAGGACTGAGCAAGATCAAGCCCCCACACCTGTGGCTGAATCAGGTCCTGCCAACACTCCAACTCCTGGACCTACAGTCACTTCGACTGCTGGAGGACCCCCTACAGGAGACCCCTTGGTTGCCCTCAAATGGTCGAATCCTCGAGAGTATGCCAGGATGATACTTGGGAAGAAGTACAGCTCTTCAGGTACCAGCCTCAGCACTTCGACCAGCTCTGGGGGTCCAGCTCCAGATGATTTTTCCAGCCCTATCCTTCAAAAAATCAAGGACAAATTCTTCAAGGGAGACATCCACAATGTCTTACTTTCAGATCAAACTGCTCCTCTCTTTCTGAAAGATAGCCTCCAAAAACTGGACCTTTCGACCCTTGGTAAAGATGTTTCTGAATTCCTTATGGAGCTAACTGCTTTAGTAAATCAAATGTCTGAGGACTTCAAGCTCATTCCCAAGATCCAAAACAACATTGAAATCACAACTGGATTGGAAGCTTCAGCTTGGGATGAAGCACATGCATCAGAAGCTATGGTCAAAAGCCTAGAGACTGAACAACATAAAAGGTAGGCAGAAGTGGAGTCGAACCAAAAGAACATTGATGACTGGAAGCAGCAAATTGAAGAGCTGCAGAACAAGATTTCTAACGCTGAAAAGCGCAACCTTGAGTTGGGAGAGTTCGACGACACTAAAATGGCCAGAGAGCTGAAGTGCACCATAGACTTCCTTGACAAGGCCCAAACACTTGAAAAAGAACTTTCAGCAGTCAAACTCAACAAAGCTCTATGTGAGAAACGCCTTAAGAATCACAAGGTCAACTTCCTTGAGTTAAAGTCGAAGCTCCCTTTCTGATTGTCTTATGATTTCTTGTTTGTAGTTCCACTTTTTGTTCATCATGTTTTATGGCCCTTTTTAAGGCCCCGTGTATAGACAATCTTAATGCCCCATGGCCTTTATCTAAATTCTTCTGTTTACTATTAACTCTTCGACTTGCAAAAAAAAAAATTTCTCAAACTTTGCTAACTGAGTAATTAAAGTATTCTGCCTCTTTTCTTGAAAATTATGAACATAGCGCAGTTTTTTAACAACTTAGTGTTCCAACGGCACAAGTTTCTATTCCATAAAGGAATATTAATAGCGCAACCCTAGGGTTTATTCCCAAGGGTCATTTCACGTATTTCCATCATTGACTGGCCAATCCTTACAAAGCCTTGCCTCTATAAAACCCTCTTCCCTCTTGGGATATTTTTTACCTACTACAGCAAGCCTGAGTACTTCCTCAAAGAAGGCAATGACCAAGAAGGTGGCTGGAGAGACAAAGAAAGTTGAGGCAACAACCATTGCCCTCAATAACACTTCAACTGGAGCAACATCTCGCGCCAAGAAGAGAGAAACCAAGATGAAGGTCCCCAAGAAAGGACATTCCAAAGCACAAAACTCTGATGATGAAGCTAACGAAGATTATGTTGCCTTCCTCAACTCTATTAATTGGAGGGACTATGAATGATATTTCTCCTGGGTTTCATGTTATTGTAATTGTTGTTTTTTTTTGTATGCCATTTTGGCCCCACATGGCCTATTTTGGCTTTTATAGTCTGAATGAAACTTACATTTTAATATGAATTTCTTGTAAAATAGGCTTATATTTTTTCAAATATTTCCCATTTACCCTTAAGACTCGTAGATCACCCTCCATCTCTTGAATCTCATAAGCATTATTACTAAACGCCTTAATAATTTGAAAAGGACCTTCCCACTTAGGAGACCACTTCCCTAAAGTTCTGGTCTTTTGACCCATAGGTAAGATCACTTTCCACACTAGGTCTCCAACTGAAAAGGTTTTAATCTTGACCTTTTTGTTATAAGACTTCTCCACCCTTTTCTTTTGCCTTTTCAGCAACTCTAATGCATGGAGTCTTTCTTCATCTAAGTCTACTAATTCATCAAGCATCATATTCCAATAAGATTCGGATGGAATCTCATGATGCCTTTGAATCCTTATTGACTGAAGATAAATTTCCACAGGCAGGACTGCATCATGACCAAAAGTCAGTCGAAATGGGGTAGTATTAGTTGCCTCTTTGGGGGACGTTCGACATGCCCAACGTATTTGGTCCAATGTCATGTGCCAATTTCTTGGCCTTTTTCCCACATATTTTTTTATTAACCTAATAACTACTTTATTTGCTGCTTCGACTTGGCCATTGGCTTGAGCATAATAAGGTGTGGACGTTACAAGCTTGAATCCCATTTCTTTAGAAAACTCTTGCATTTTTCGACCAGTGAAGACTGGTCCTTGGTCTGTTATAATTGTCTCTGGGATTCCAAACCTATAGATGATGTGCTTCTGAATAAGTTCAATCACATCTTCTTGATCAACATTTGGTAATGGGATAGCTTCGACCCATTTGGTAAAATAATCAATACCCACCAAAATGTACTTATGATTTTTAGATGATGCTGGTCGAATCTCTCCAACCAAATCCAAAGCCCATCCTCTAAAAGGCCAAGGTTTCACTATAGAGTGTAATTCACTTGCAGGGACATGTTGAATGCCAGCGTGAACTTGACATTCCTGACAACCCTTAGCAAATTCCATACAATCTTTTAACATGGTAGGCCAATACATGCCTTATCGAAACAACAACCATTTCATTTTATGACCTACCTGATGTGCCCCACATGCCCCACTATGGACAGTCGAAAGGGCTAAGTATGCTTCTGCCTCACTGAGGCACTTAAGCAATACTCCCTCAGGAGTCTTTTTGAATAATTCATTACCCAACAAGACATAACTTAAAGCTTGATACTTGATTTTCCTTTCTGTCGAAGCTATTGGATTTTTCAGGTAATCCATTATAGGTTTCCTCTAATCCTTGTCAGTTATACTATTAACTGCCAGAATTGCGAAATTGTCTTCATCAACATATCCAAGCTTAGTTTCTTCCAAATCTGATGGGGATAATAATACTGACACCACCTTTCCTCTGACTTCGACTTCGATTGCATCTTGTAATTTGTCTTTCGAAACTTTATACCCTGATGCAATCTGAGCCAAGTCATTACTACCTGGTTTTCCAGTCTAGGGATATGTCGAAAACTAACTGCGTCGAATTTTTTCAACAGTCGATTCACAACTACAAAATACATAATCAAGTTTTCTTTTATGCACTTGTACTCTTTGGTCACTTGTTTTATGACCAGTTCTGAATCTCCCATTATTTCGACATGAGTTTCCCCCAATTCCAACAATACTTCAAGTCCAGCAATTAAAGCTTCGTATTCAGCTTCGTTGTTAGAACAACGGCCTTCGATTTTATACTTAAGTGTTGTTGGAATTTTATCAGGAGAAATAACAAGTACTCCTATGCCTGTCCCATCTTTGTGGCTCGACCCGTCGAAATATAACTTCCAAGGTTCCACATCAAGATAGTTCAGGGGAGTCTCGTTTGTAGAATGGTCAGCTATAAAGTCTGCCACTATTTGTCCTTTAACAGTTTTTAAAGGCTTATAAGTTAAAGAATATTCAGTTAATGCTAATGCCCATTTTCTAATTCGACTATGCAAAATAGGATTGGACAACATATGTTTAATAACGTCATAACGAGAAGAAACATAAACATCAACTGGTTTTATATAATGCTTCAATTTGGTACAAGAATAATACAAACATAAACACAATTTTTCAATCATGCTATATCTAGTTTCTGAATCATTTAAAACTCTACTAAGGTAATAAACGGCTCTTTCGACACCATCATCATCCTCTTGAGCTAACATGCTCCCTAAAGTTCTATCTGACGCAGCTATGTAGAATCTCATACACTTATTGCCACGAGGTGGTGAGAGAATAGGGGGGGTGACTCAGGTACTCCTTGATCTTGTCGAAGGCTTCCTGTTGATCTTGCCCCCAGCCGAACCCATCCTTGCTAGCTCGAAGCAATGGTGAAAAGGCTTGCGTTTTCCCACTTAAGTTACATATAAATCTCCTCAAGAAATTTATTTTTCCCAAGAGAGACTGCAATTCCTTCTTTGTTGATGGCGCTTTTGCTTCCAAAATGGCTTTGGTTTTATTCTGGTTAATTTCGATCCCCTTCTTGTGGACCACGAAACCTAAGAAATCCCCTGCCTGCACACAAAAAGCACATTTGAGAGGATTCATTTTCAGACCATGCTTTCTCATCCTTTCAAAGGAATGTCGAAGATGGCTTATATGATCTTTTCCTGAAAAGGACTTAACAACAATATCATCAATATATATTTGCATAAAAGTCTCAATAAAATCATGAAAGATCGAATTCATTGCTCTCTGGTAAGTTGCCCCAGCATTTTTTAGACCAAAAGGCATCACTACCCATTCATAAGTGCCTAATGCCCCTGGACATCGAAAAGAAGTTTTTGGGACATCTTCCTCAGCAATGAATATTTGGTTATAACCAGAATAACCATCCAACATGCTCAAGTATTCATGTCCTGCAGCAGAATCAATCAGCATTTCTGCCACAGGCATATACTATTCGTCTTTAGGGGTTGCAGAATTTAGATCTCTAAAATCTATACAAACCCTTAAAGAACCATTCTTTTTAATGACTGGTACAATATTAGCTAGCCATTCGACATACCTAGTTGTACGGATGAACTTGCATCTAAGTAGCCTTTCAATTTCCTCCTTGATCTTGGAAAGGATTGTTGGGGCAAACTGTCTTGGATTTTGCTTAACTGGCTTTTTCCCAGGTATGATTGGCAACTTATGTTCAACAAGCTCTCTCCTCAAACCAGGCATTTCATCATAGTCCCAAGCGAAGCAATCCTTGAATTCCTTCAATAGCTGGACCATTTCGACTTTGAGTAGTGGGTCGAGACTAGCGCTAATATAAGTAGGCCTTTTTACTCCCCCTTCACCCAAGTCAATTTCTTCCAAAGGATCCTGCGCCAGCATTTTAATATTACCCAACAGTGGATCCTTTTCAAAACCTAAAGGCTCATTATCATAAACAGCATCAAGCCTTTGGTTTTGGTCTTCAATTTGAGGCCCATCACGTGGCTCAGGTTCAAAGTCCTTACCAGGGCCTACTTCACAAATTTGAGTTTTGGCTTCGACATCCATGTGATTGTGTGCAGCCTCTAAGGCCGCCTGTAACTTAGATTCGGCCACATAGGCCGAAATTCTTTGTAGTGCGTCGAACTCAGTCATTGTTACTGAATTCACTTCCCCAGCCTGTGGGGTCAACCTCAGGCAGCCCATAGTACGGGACATTGCCTTCTTCTCTTACGACCTCTCTGTCCCATCGAAACCCCTCCAGTGGGTGCAAGTGTAATGAGCAGAATGCGTGGTCATCTAGGGAGAGATTGAATTCTGCTGGAGTACAAGGCGCAATATGCGCCAAATTTTTGTCGAACTCAGCACCATCAACATGATTAACAGGCACCTTAAAGTAGCCTTGATCAGCTTCAATGTTTTCTACTATTCCATCAGGCCTCCAGATTATTATTCGTTGGTGCATTGATGAAGGTACTGCCCCAATACCATGGATATATTCCCTTCCTAGCAAAAGGTTGTAGTTAGCTCTGCTTTCAACCACCATAAACAAGGTGGGTCTTGTCACTGTACCCACAGTCAAGTCAACCTGTAAGACACCTAGAGTAGTCCCAATCTTCCCTTCATAGTTGGAGAGGACCATGTTGTGGGGTTTAAGATCAGTGTCGAATTTACCAATTTTACTTAGCAGAAAATGTGGCATTAAATTGACAGTAGCCCCGCAATCAACCAAGATCTTATTAACAGCCACGTTCTCTACTTTCCCTGTAATATACAGAGGCTTCAAGTGTCCCTTCATGGCCTCAGTTGGTCGCTCAAAGAAAGCATTCTGTTCTTCGACACAGCCATTGTTCATTACATAATAGCACACAGGTTGGTGTGCTGCCATTTCTGCCTCAGCGTTGGCATCCAAGTTTTCCACTTCAGTCACTCTGTCATATTCCCTTGGCATTACTGACACTACGTTGACAATGATGTTCAAAGAAGCATCAGAGTCTGAATCAAAATTGTGGGTCGACACTTCGTCTTCAGCTATTTCGACCACAAGTTTCTTAGCTTCTTCCTTCTTGGAAGTAAACAGCTTTCGACCCACCGGCAGCTGGTTTGTTGTTCTCATGCCAACACCTTTATTGCTAGCTGGCAGGACATTAGTGCTGGTCTCCGTCGAATCCTTATCCTGAGCTTCCCTTAGAGCCTTCCTTCGCCTCTGTTCTCTCCTCCACTGGGACCTAGACATGGGATTTTTTCCTTTTTAATTCTCAGAAACGTAGGCAGCTTTGTTGGAGGACTTGAATTGTTTCCTATACTCAATTGAAGAACCTCTAGCCACATCGAAACTTTTCCATCTTTGCTTCCCTTTTCCTGCTGCTTCGACGGGTTTAACCCACCTTTCAGTTGGTACTTCGCCATTAGGCTTGAAAGTAGCTTGCTTGGCCCTTGGAATTTGTGGCCTTGGGCCATATTGTTTTTTAGTAGCTTTCCTTAGGTCGAAACGCCCTGGCTTTTGAGCAGCTCTCTTCTCACGTCCAGATTTGGCCTCTTTCCCCGCTTGAAGGCCATGAGCAGCTTCTTTGTAGAAGATAACACTGCATCGAGGGCACAACATGACTTCAGAGTTCTTCCCCTAGCACCTGTGGAGAAAATCTGATGGTTTCATCCTCTCCGGGATAAGCCAGTTTGTCGCAGTCCTCTTGTTCATCAATATCCATGGCCTGTCTGTCAGTAACTTCGACCATGCTTATGTTGACCTCATCTTTTAAACACATTTTGGAAAAGTCAATATCAAAGCTTTCAGCAGCCTCGTCCATCTGTCTAAAATAATCAGTAATCTCTCTTGTCACCATCTGCAATTTTGGTGCTTCAACTTCAGCATGGGTCTCGACTGTAGTTTCAGTGTCGAACCTTTGAACTTCAGAAGAGGTGTTAAAGTAATGTTCAGCAGCCATACATATCAAATGCTCAAGCTGATAGCCATCCATTTCTTCAGCCTCTCTAATAAACACAACTTCATTGGTAAGGTCCTCAGTAACCTCCACCGCCGTGGCATTTCTGCCAAGAGCTTCGTTGGTACCAACACTATCCGAACTGCTGTCAGATAATTCAACCAGATCGACTATGTTGACCTCCTCAGGTTCTGCATAATTTGCTTCAGCTACTTCAAGGGGGTGGGAATCAATCTTCATCTGGGTCTTAGTCTTCTCCCCAAATTTGAGCCTTCCCTCATGAATAGCGTTCTGCACCAAATCCCTGAAAAGAAAACATTGAGACGTCTTATGACCCAAGTAATTATGGTATTTATAAAAACCTCTCTTTTTTCTTTGCTCTAAAGGTGGTATTTTAGCACCAGGAGGCACTAATATTTGACCATCCTTAACTAACAAATCAAAAATTTCGTCACATTTAGTGATGTCGAAAGTGTATGTTTTCTTTAGGAACCTATCATTCTTTTCGGTTTCGACAGGGTTTTTTCCATTCGAAGGAACTAATAATTTACAAGAATAAGGAGGGCCCTTCTTAAGTTCAGCAAGGTCTATCTCATTTTCATCGAACCTAACGGACTCATCATACAGTTCTTCGATGCCCTCCTGGTATTCGACGTAGGCTACCTTCTTGTTTTTATTCACCCTAGCTTTCTCATCTTTGAGACGCTCTAGCTGTCGAACTCTGTCAGCCAACTGGGCCATATCCCTTAAATACTGGGTGTCCAGTTTTTCCTGATAGAGTAATCAAGGCCACCAGCGGCTATTTCGACAAGCTCATGCTCAGGCACTTGTGTAAAGCATCTAGCCTTGAGTAGTCAAAACCTATTCAAGTAATCATCTATTGGCTCATTGAACTTTCGTTTCACACTAGCCAATTCTTTCAAACTAATTTTCGTCTGACCCATGTAAAATTGCTCATGGAACAAACGTTCTAACTGGGTCCAATTACAAATCGAACCAGATGGTAACGTAGTGAACCATGTGAACGCATTTTTAGTGAGGGAACTAGGGAAATACTTCACCCTCAGACTTTCATCATTCACAATCTCACCAGCTTCGATCAGGTAGCGCGCCACATGTTCGACGGTAGATTCTGTAGTATCTCCTGAGAACTTAGTAAACTTTGGTACTTTTGTCCTGGGAGGCAGTTCAGCTTGAAGTATATAGTCTACTATAGGCGAAGTAAAATTTGGCCTAGAAAAACCCATATTCAGGCCATTTCAAGCCATTATTCTTTCGACCAAGGCTGCCAAATTGTTCTCTGCTGCTACATTGTTGCGTCGAACCTGATTCACCACACGATCAGCGTCTTGATTTCTGTTCACTAGCACCATCCTTGGTTCCTCCTCTTAAAGTATTGGTATTTGATTTCTAGGAGGCTCCTCCCTAGGTGGTTCGACCAACCCTGGATTCACTTGGTTAACTTGTTGAGCATTCTCCCTCATCTCGACTCCCTGATTTTGGTGTTGAACAGGAGCTGGCATTCCCATGAACTCTGCTATTCGTGCCATCTGGGTTGTCATCATTTGATTGGTTTGAGTAGTATTCTGGATCAATGGCTGGAAAATTTCTCCCATCGTTTGAGACAAAGTATGTACCATTTGCATGTTGCTCTCATCCATCTATTGCCTCAAATATGCTGCAGACTCATTTGTTAAGTTAGGCCCTTGAGCAGAATATCCCAAACCTATGGACTGGCTGTTTCGACCCATGTTAATTCCAAAACCTGACTCCTGCAAAGGGGAGGATATCATATTTTCTGAATATACTGGGGGTGCAATACGCAGATTTTGCATCATTGTCGTTGGCATGCCATACATTGGGTTCCTAGGCAAAGACTGTGAAAATCCTGGGGGAGGAAACTGCCTGTATGTCGAACCTCCTCCTGGCGGAGTCTGAGGATTTTTCACTGATGGGCCAATGTACTCCAAGACTGGCTGAGTGTAAGGCCTCACGTATGTCGCCCCTGGTCCCGCTGTCGAAGACGCTGGCTCTGTCACCATGGTTAACACTGCTGACCCTCCTGTCGAAGAAACTAGAGTTGGCGCCACAGTACTTCTTGGTAATTCTTGAGGATTGATGGTGATGTTCAGAATATTTGAACTGCTTGGCTGAGTATTAGTCCCAGCAGAACTGGGATTCAAATTTCCTTGGCCAGATGCCATTCTCCTCACGTTTCTTCTCTTTGGTCTATATTCGTTTGAATTGGCTACCTTTCCACTTCTCAAGTGCATACGATAGTTTGCCACAATCTCGACCAACCAAACAAAAATACTTAAGAAGGCAGTTATAAAACTTCCTTTTGGCGGTTATTTAAAAGTTACAAACTTCCAAATCCACGTTTAGCACGGTCCCACTGGGTGTGCCAATTTGTTTACCTTGAAAATTGGTAAACAACCGCTAATCTTCTAAAACAATAAAGTTTTAGTAACTTACAGGATCGATCAGATTGATCCTAGGACATGTGTTGTATGTGTATTTAGAATATTTCACGATTTGGTAAAGTAGGCTTTTTCGACAATACTCATAAATAAAAAGGTGTTTGAAGTGTAAAGGACAACGATAAAGATCAAAGAAACAACTAAATCGAACGATACATCAAAAGAGAGAAAAGACTGAATGTAAAGGTTTGATAAAAAAACTGAAATTAAATGCTGGAAAGGAATGCGTAAAGATCTTAAAGTGCAGAAAGATAAATGCTTGAAAGTAAAGGCTTTTTAAATGTAAACTTCAAAGTAAAGACTTGGTAATGTAATTGACTTGAAAGGTAAAAGTTTGTAAAAACAAAGATTTCAAAGTAAAGAATCTGGAACAGAAACTTCAAAGTAAATTGCATTGCAATAAATGATGATGGTGATTACAATCATGTACATTCTCACTTCACTTGTTTCTCGACACACTGGATACTTTGAGTGAATATAGAGTTACTTGTACAAATATGATTTTTCACACTATTCTAACTCTAGGACTAACCTATTTATAATACTCTCAAGTAACCACCATTTGACGGTTTTACTCCTAGATTACGCCACTTGGCACTTTGCATGTCTTCAACTTCTGGATCTTCGCCACCTGTCCTCTTTTCAAATTCAAATAGTAAAACTTCCATCCACTACCTAGTTGTAACTGCAGCGCATTATCCATATCAGTTTTATCCTGTCGAATTGACTCTTTGAACTTAGAAATATTTGAATTCTTGAAATCCTCTTATTCGACTCAGGCTTTCAACAAACATGATCGAAGACCTGCTAGTCGAAGCCTTCTTTTTTAGCTTATTATCTTAAATAATACCTTCCCTTAAAGCCAAATTGTTTGAAATCATGTAGCGTCGAAATTTAGGAGCTAACAGACACCAAGATGTGTTAACCTTGCAGCCTCAAGAAGCATAATAACCTTATGTTTATCTTCCCCTAGCTGGAAGACTTCAGCACATCTCGTATAAAGATCCTTGAAGGATTTGATCATATCATTATATGAGAGATCTCCAATTTCTAATTCTATATCAGAGTCAAATACCCCCTGTAAGAGCAGAAACCTATTTAGGTGATTCTTCATCACTTGCAGAGTCATCTTCAGACCAAGATGTAGTGAGGCCTTTCTTCTCTTTCTTGAGAAATGTAGGGCACTCATATTTGATGTGTCCAAATCCCTCACATTCAAAGAATTTGATCCCTTTTCCTTTGTCATCTTTCTCTTCATACTTAGAGTTTCTTCCAAAGTTATTCCTTTTATGGTTCTTGAATGACTGCGACTTGACATTAGCTCTCTCTATCTTCTTCAGCAATTGGTTACATTGTTTCCCTAGAAACACAACTGCCTTAGACATCTCTTCTTTGGAGTTTGTCTTTCCTTCATCACGATTAGACACCAAGGCTAAGCTTTTCTTTTTCTCAGTCTTTTCATTCAGTGCCATTTAAAAGTTTATAGGGAATCCATGAGTTCATCTACCTTCAAGGTATTGCTATCTTGAGCCTCTTCGATGATTGTCACCTTCATGTCAAACTTCTTAGGAAGAGATCTTAGAATTTTCTAGACAAGCTTTGCTTCTGAAATCTTTTCTCCAATATCACTTGAAGTATTGGAAATATCCACAATATTCATATGAAATTCTTGAATACTTTCATTCTCATTCATTCTCAAGTTCTCAAACTTTGAGGTGAGAAGTTGAAGTCTTGGGGATTTAACTCTAGAGGTTCCTTCATGAGCAGTCTTCAAGATTTCTCAGGCATCCTTTGCAACAATGCAGTTCTTGATCAGCCTAAAGATATTCTTGTCTACACCATTGAACAAGGAATTCAAAGCTTTGGAATTACCTTGAGCAAGCTTATCATCTTCATCATCTCAGTCTTCCTCAGGTTTCAGCTAATCGATGATATTCTCATCCTTGTCTTTGGTCTTTGGTGGATCCCACCCTTTAGCCACAGACTTCCAAGCTTTACCATCCATGGACTTGATGAACGCCACCATGCCCACTTTCAATTATTCATAATTGAAGCCATCAAGTATGGGTGGTCTATTTAAAATTCCTCCTTCTTTATCCATATAACCAGAAAGTATTGTCCCTGAATCTCACCCAAATACAGAGTAGGATGCCTGCTCTGATACCAATTGAAATTCTGGTCAAGCAGATCACTAAGATGTTGGAAAGGATGTCGTGACACTTGATCTCTGCTTCTCTCACAAGGATAATGAGGAACAGAATACAAACAACAGAAAGTAAACAACACACAAGAATTGTTAACCCAGTTCGGTGAACAACAACACCTACGTCTGGGGGCTACCAAGTCAGGAATGAAATCCACTAAGCAGTATTAGTTCTAAGCTAAACTCCATCGTTTACAACTTGTCACCTAAAAACTACACGTGCTAGATTTCTACCTAAGACACTCCTAGGTATGAGACCCTTCTCAATTCCCTTGCAATCACAGCAGTGACTGAACAATTACAACTCAATAAAATTGTCCAACTCAGGTATTCACGCAATACAAGAAAGGCTCACAAAAGTACAACCCTAGTACTCACTAACATCCGTGTATGTTCAGTACTTATTATAGGTTAAATCAATCCTATTTATATCACTAAACAAAACTGAATTTGGGCTTCAGAGTCGCAGCAATTCAGCTCCACAGAATCTGCGACCTATTCTTCTCAAGAATAGTTTCTTCAATCCTAAGTTTCCTAAAGTGTCTCCACACTTAGAAACAACATATTCCTTTTAGAATCAGAATCTCTGATTCCTCAATCTCTAACGCCACCTAGGACAAAAGCACATTCCTATAAAACTGGAAATCAGAAAATAATTATTCCAAACTGTAACAAACAAAGATGTCGAATCAACATGATATGACATATTGTCTAACAACTTAACCTTCAGTCAGTTCAACATGTTAGGACATCTTATCCAACATCTTTTTGTTAAGTTAGTTTTACCAAAATTGATGCCAACCTCAAAGGCTTGGACTCATCACATACCCATACATCTTTTTCACTCCAAACACTTTCCAAAAACTTTTTCACTCTCAATTAATATTTTTACTCCAAATATTCATTCTAATGTTTCATCACATCAAAAGGAGCAAAAGAAGTTGACATTTCAGGTAAAGATCATTCATTTCAAACCTCATTAATCACATTAAGTTTCTTTTGAGTCTGAAAAAATGTATGTTGAATCTGGAGATGCATCTCTGGATTCTGTATGAATTCATACGAAGATGCATCTTCGTATAGTCTGTTTGTTCTCATTTTTCAAGCTATGTTTATAGTTTTAGCAGTTTTTGAGTTTTTAATTTTAATTGTTTTCATTGTATATGGTTCACCTCAATGTTTTTCCCAAACATGTTGTGTCTCCAAATTCCAAAGGTGTTGTGATGAAGGAGGTAGATATTGGCAATCAATTTAAAAATGAGTAAAAGTTTGACTTCCGCGATCACGTGTTTCAATAGATTCGTACATAGGCCTCCAAACTGGGATTTGGTGTGGTTCTCGGAAGGTCTGATAATGGTTCGGATAGAAGAGGTGCATTTGTGATTATATGCAAAATAAGTGGGAAATATAAACCTCTTCTCTGGAATTTTAAACGAGATGACACTGGTTCGAGAAAATGTGAGTGTCCCTTTAAGTTGTGTGGTTAATGTTGGCAAATAAAAAATGAAGATTTAATATCATATGTGGTTTACATAACCATGACTTGTGTGAAAAGTTAGTTTGTCATCCAATTTCGTGTCGCCTCATGGCAGAAGAGAAGGAATGTGTTTCAGACATGACATTGAATTTAGTTCAACTGAAAAACATACTTGCAACTTTGAAAATGTCTCAAATATCAAGCAAGTGTACATATTCAATACCAATATAACAAGGTGTCAAGTGGGGATAGAAGTGAAATGCAACAACTATTGAAACTTTTGGATGATAATAGTTATGTTTCCAGGTACCGGACATGCGAGGATGGAGTAACCGTTAGAGATATATTTTCGACTCATCCTCATTCCATCATGTTGTTCAACACGTTTCGTATTGTGCTCATCATTGATTCAACGTATAAGATCAACAAGTACAAACTTCCATTATTGGAGATGGTTGGTGTTATCTCTACCGAGAAGACCTTCCCTGAAATGGGTTATCTCATAGCAAGTGTGTATGATAGAATGTGTATTGATCTTACAAGATACAGTTTTTCGAAAACTTTTTTCCCACTACGCATCACCCCACCTCAAAGTCCAAATGGTTGTATCATGCATATTGGGTAGCTTTCAAAATCACGGCACTTTATCCAAGTTTATTTGAAACTGGGATGCGTTATACCACTTACATCAGTGGAGTGGACGACTCATTCAATAATAAAAGTCGAGACATGGTCGAACCGATTTGTGGAAAATCAAAAGTATACTACGGAGATACATCTACTGACAAGTTACGGAGATGCAACTCCGGAACAAAAAACCACCCTCCTAAGACATGATTCATAATTAACTTAGAGTGTGTGTTTGAAACGTGTCTGAAGACATCTCTAGAATCTAAAAATAATTTTGTATTTTTACATGGTGTCCTAATAATATATACTCTGCATTAAAAAATACCCTAATTTTTTATTAGAAGGGTCATGGGAAGTGGAGAAGGTGGGTTTGGTAGAGTTTTATATTGAGAACGTTTTAATATTATGCAAAAGTTCTTAGTGAAGCTGGCAACCATACTATTCATAGTCTATAAATATTTTCAGTTCAATATAATAATAATCAACTTTAATTACGGACCACTCTCTTGCAATGAACAATGCGAATTTTTTGATCCATTTTTTTAAACCAAAACACTTCATTGAATGAAAGAAGCAGATGAAGGAACAAAGAGGATATCACTTCCTTGTTGACATGAGTGATATCATCCAAAAAATATTAAAATTTATTGCATCAATCCAAAGGAACCGATCAAAATAAATTTTATGCGGAAAAGATACTATTACTAAAACTGCGTTGAAACAGACAAATTCAACTCCAATAAGTTATAACATTCAACACACACAAAATCACGTTTGGACAATGACAGAATAGAATCCACAAATTAAAAGTCAGAAAAGCTAGTTGTTGGCATCTACTATTAATTAATTAAAGCCTTCTGACCTTTTCGGAGTCTTCATATTAACGGCAAAAATATATATATAAAAAATAGAATCGAAAGATATCAAATCATCGATTTCCATATTTAATAAAATAAATAAATACTTCTATTTCACTTTTTTGAGCAAAAATACATCTTATTTATTATCTTCTTATAATTTTTCACCGATTATTTTCTTATAATCATATTCTTAAGACCAATAAATAATATAATAAATCTAATATTTTAATTTATCTTTACAATAATAATAACTTATACTTACAAATATATGAATATTTTCTTAATAGATAACTTAAAAATATTTTTATAAGTTTTCATTAAACCTTAAAATTTATAAATCATCGGAATTTAATATGTTTAAATTTTTATTTCTTTAAATCAGTTAAATTGATAGATTTGCAGTGATATCATCTAAATGAAAACATGTTCACGATAACTTTTATGATATTTTTAAGAGCTGAAATTTCGATATTAAAACTATTAGAATAAAGAAAGCACATCTAAATTTTGTATATAATCATCCATTAAATATAGGGTTAATTGCATTTTATCCCCCTGCCATATCAGCGTACCTCCCACCGTTGCCAAAGACAGGTTTTGGCAACGGTTTGCTTGAAAAAACCGTTGCCAAAAGTCAGGGAGGGAAAAAAAGCAAAATTCACTAACATTACAGGGGATAAAATGCAATTAACCCTTAAATATATAAAGTTCTAAGTATCTGGTCTAAAGAAGAAGAAAAAATGAAGATGTGAAATGACTAAGTTGACTTTTATATGTCTAAATAAAAAGCATCCTTTGCAAATGGGAACCGACCAAACTTCATTTCAATATACAATATAGTTCCAAATTGTAACAATTTCTCATCCTATAAATATCACAAGTCCTAGAAATAATTCTTCACAAAACACCAAACTCAAAACTAGAGTTTCACTTTCACAAACATGGCAAAAAACTCTCACACTTTCTTGCCTCTTACCTTTCTCATATTCCTCACTCTTGCTGCATCTTCTCATGCCGGCGGCATAGCAATCTATTGGGGCCAAAACGGCAACGAAGGAACCTTATCCGAAACATGCGCCACCGGAAAATACACCCATGTCATCATAGCATTCCTCAACGTCTTCGGCAACGGTCAAACACCCGAAATGAATCTCGCAGGTCACTGCAATCCATCAGCTAACACCTGCACAAAATTCAGCTCAGAAATCAAAGATTGCCAAAGTAAAGGAATCAAAGTCTTACTTTCTATCGGCGGCGGAATCGGAAGCTACACTTTATCTTCAATCGAAGATGCAAGAAACGTCTCAACGTTTTTATGGAACACTTTCTTGGGTGGCAAGTCATCTTCAAGACCCTTAGGTGATGCTGTTTTAGACGGAATAGATTTCGATATCGAACTTGGTTCAACGCAGAATTATCAACATCTTGCACGTTTTCTTAAAGGGTATTGTAGATTTGGAAAAAAGGTCTATCTTGGTGCAGCTCCTCAATGTCCAATTCCTGATAAATTTTTAGGCACTGCCCTTCAAACGGGTCTTTTCGACTTTGTTTGGGTTCAGTTTTACAACAACCCTCCTTGTCAATATAATGGTAACATAACTAATCTTGTGAGTTCTTGGAATCAATGGACAAAGAAGGTTCCTGCTAGTAAGATATTTTTGGGGTTGCCGGCGGCTACGGCGGCGGCTGGAAGTGGTTTTATTCCGGCAGATGTGTTGAGTACTAAGATTTTGCCTGTGATTAAGAAGTCAGGAAATTATGGAGGAGTGATGCTTTGGTCTAGATTCTATGATTTGCAGACTGGGTATAGCAGTTCTATTATTGGAAGCGTGTGATTAGTTGTTGTAATTGGTCAATGATTTGGTGGCATATTCAAGTTAATGTTTTAAATTTGATAGTGGTAGTAATAATCAAGAAAAATAATGAGTTTGTGGTTTCAAAAGTAGGTGTGGTGTGTTTGTTGTTAACTTTTATCTCCAATTGTGAGCAAATGGAATGTCCACTCTTGAGTTACTGATTTTCTTTTTGGTTTACTGATGTTTTTGGTTTAAATGTGATATGGAATATTGCAATTTTAATCTCATAACAATCTTTGTACACCATAAAAAAATATTTCTTTACAAAAATTTTAATACTATGAAAGTTATATGTGGTAGAATTAGGTATAGGAAATACTATGAAAGTGTGTGTTATGTGGTAGAATTAGCAATATGAAATAGATGGGAATGAGATCTTCCCTTTTCACCACTCTTAGAGATTCAGAATCTTTTTGTTTTTTTAGTTGGTTCTAGTTTTTGCAAATAATTTTGGTCGATTATTGTTCTGACGTTTTTGCGGTGTATATATAGCAGTTTTTATTCGTAATCAAAATCACTTCTTTTAAAGTATTGACTGTCGCATTTCGAAAATATACGACTTTCTGAGTGTATTACACACTCGAGGATGACTAACAGACTCGCCACCGAATTTTATTTATTTTCAAAAAGGGAAAGGAAAAATATCGATAAAATCCGTAAAAGATGACAAAGATATGGTCGTCACAACCAAATCAGATTCGGGAGTCGATTATGCGAGGGAAAGGTATTAACACCCCCTCACATCTGTTGTACTCAACGGGAACCGTTTAGTTAATTTTGCGCATAAGTGTTAGCTTTCGAATGTTTGCTTTCTGAAGTTATTAAAAATTTAAAGAGAAAAAGAAAGGGGTCGCAAAAAGTGTTTTATTAATGTGCCTGACAAGATTGCAGATCTTGCTCCTACGTATCTCCAAGTGCGATGGAGAACTCAAGGCTACGTAGTTCTGGGTAGATAATGTTTATTTGTGGGTCGATTTTAGCTAAAGTTGTTGTTGTCGCAATCGAACGGAAAACATTGCATACTCAAAACAGTTATAGGGGACGTTTGCATCACAACATAATGGATTTCTATATCAACATTCGCGGGAAACGTCACTTAGCTCACTCACACATATGTGGGCGAAGCTTTGTTTTGCATCGTCTCGAGACGAAACATCTTTCGCTTAAAAAGATTTTGAAGGTGAAAGCCTAAAGGCAAAATAGTTTGATGTGTTGGATTATTTTTTGTGAGGACGAGTGCTCGGATGGTCAAGATATATGCCTCATATCCTAACCCTCGGGAGCTCGTGATATACACCATGTTTCCTTTTCATCTTATTTGTGAAAGGTTTGGATATAGTTAGGTGCTTTGGTTGGACGACGAACATTCGGATGGTCGAGATATACACCTCGTATCCTAACATTCGAGAGCTCGTGATATACACCACAATCTTTTTTCGTCCAATTTATTAAGAAAATGATTTGCATAGATCACATTGAGAGTTTTTTTTAAGGGATGACGAGCATTCGAATGGTCGAGATATACACCACGTATCCTAACCATCGGGAGCTCATGATATACACCATGTTCATATGTCATCTTTATTTGCGAAAAGATGTTTGATAATGATTATGTGTTTTGTTTTTGTTTTGAAAATACACTCGATGTTGATCGAGGTTTGATTTGCGTTGCGAAATGATGATGGTTTGAAAATGATTGTGGAAATTGATTTTTGAAAGTGATTGGAAAAGGATTTGAATTGAAATTGCGGTGAAATTGAAAATGCGTGAAATCGGGTGCGATTATTTACATACGGGATATGAACATGGATAGATAAAATACCTAATTACATTACTAGACACATTGAAATCGATTAAACAATTAATCAAATAATTCACTTAGTAATTAAGACAAACAATTAATTAATTAAGATTTAATCAACTAATCAAATAGAAATTTAATCAATTAATTAACTACTAATTTAAATAATTAAGTCAATCAAAAGAAATGCAATAAAATAAGATAAATAATAAAATTAAAAGAATAGAAGAAGAAAAAAACATAAAAAGGGTGTATATATAGACATGGGATTTGCAAAATAACAAAATGGCTAAAGGCATAACCCACTAACAACAAACCCTAATCATCATAAAAGAAATAAAATAAACTAAATAAAAGAAAAGAAGAAAAAAGGAAAAACTAGAATATGTTGCAAGAGAGAGAGGGGCGCCCCATTTGTTTTTAGCTCAAATGACCATACTTTTTTTCAAAACTAGTAAGATACCCGAGCGGGACACGGGTAAAATTATTGATACAATATTAAATATGTTTAAATGTAAATTTGAACGTTATAAAATGTATTTATATATGTATTTAAATTTAAAATTAGTTATTAATTTTAAAATGAACAATGATTATATAAATTGAAAAATAATTATACAATCTCAATTGTATTAAATAATCATGCAAAAAGATGAAAAAAAAGATTCATAAAATGAAAAAAAGACAAAAAAAAAAAGAAATTTTGATTCGATAATAACCCGTGAGATAAAAAAAATTATTTGATGCGATTTAAAATGTATTTAGATACAAATGCAAAATTTAAAATGATATACTTAATTGTAAAATGAACAATAATCATATAAATTAAATTGTATTAAATAATTATATAAAATGAAAAAAAAAAAGAATCATGAGATGAAGAAAGAAAAAAATTAACATTTAATTTTGTCTCTAAAATTAATGGTAGATTAAAATAAAATAAATATTGTGTTGATAGTGACCCGTGAGATAAATAAAATTTTAATTTTATTAAAATTAAAAAATAGATTTTTGGTATTTTTAGTGATAATAATTAAATAGAGAAAAAAAATTAAAATGAAAGTGAGAAAGTGTGGGAAAAAGAAATGTGAGAGAGATTTGATATTTTAATGAAGAGAGAGAATGAGTGTATGTAATATTTAATTGTGATTTTATTGGTAGAGATTGATAAATGAATGCCACTTGTCATGATATAATAGGACTTGTGATTGAAAAAAAGTAAACATTAGTTGATTACTAAAATGTTCTTTCGTTAGTGTAAATAATTTGTGATTAAAGGACAGTTTTGAGAGTTCATGCAATTGAATTATAATAGATAGATAGTAGATTTAAATTTAAAATTAGTTATTAATTTTAAAATGAACAATGATTATATAAATTGAAAAATAATTATACAATCTCAATTGTATTAAATAACCATGCAAAAAGATGAAAAAAAAGATTCATAAGATGAAAAAAAGACAAAAAAAGGAAATTTTGATGCGATAATGACCCGTGAGATAAAAAAATTATTTGATGCGATTTAAAATGTATTTAGATACAAATGCAAAATTTAAAATGATATACTTAATTGTAAAATGAACAATAATCATATAAATTAAATTGTATTAAATAATTATATAAAATGAAAAAAAAGGAATCATGAGATGAAGAAAGAAAAAAATTAACATTTAATTTTGTCTCTCAAATTAATGGTAGATTAAAACAAAATAGATATTATGTTGATAGTGACCCGTGAGATAAATAAAATTTTAATTTTATTAAAATTAAAAAATAGATTTTTGGTATTTTTAGTGATAATAATTAAATAGAGAAAAAAATTAAAATGAAAGTGAGAAAGTGTGGGAAAAAGAAATGTGAGAGAGATTTGAAATTTGAATGAAGAGAGAGAATGAGTGTATGTAATATTTAATTGTGATTTTATTGGTAGAGATTGATAAATGAATGCCACTTGTCATGATATAATAGGAGTTGTGATTGAAAAAAAGTAAACATTAGTTGATTACTAAAATGTCCTTTTGTTAATGTAAATAATTTGTGATTAAAGGACAGTTTTGAGAGTTCATGCAATTGAATTATAATAGATAGATAGTAGATTATAAATTGAAAAATAATTATACAGTCTCAATTGTATTAAATAATCATGCAAAAAGAAAAAGAAAAAAGATTCATAAGATGAAAAAAAGACAAAAAAGGAAATTTTGATGTGATAATGACCCGTGAGATAAAAAAATTATTTGATGCGATTTAAAATGTATTTAGATACAAATTCAAAATTTAAAATGATATACTTAATTATAAAATGAACAATAATCATATAAATTAAATTGTATTAAATAATTATATAAAATGAAAAAAAAAAAAAGGAATCATGAAGAAAGAAAAAAATTAACATTTAATTTTGTCTCTCAAATTAATGGTAGATTAAAATAAAATAGATATTGTGTTGATAGTGACCCGTGAGATAAATAAAATTTTAATTTTATTAAAATTAAAAAATAGATTTTTGGTATTTTTAGTGATAATAATTAAATAGAGAAAAAAATTAAAATGAAAGTGAGAAAGTGTGGGAAAAAGAAATGTGAGAGAGATTTAAAATTTGAATGAAGAGAGAGAATGGGTGTATGTAATATTTAATTGTGATTTTATTGGTAGAGATTGATAAATGAATGCCACTTGTCATGATATAATAGAAGTTGTGACTGAAAAAAAGTAAACATTAGTTGATGACTAAAATGTCATTTTGTTAGTGTAAATAATTTGTGATGAAAGGACAATTTTGAGAGCTCATGCAATTGAATTATAATAGATAGATAGTAGATTCGAAAATAGTTAATGGTATGGTGACACGTGGCCATGGGTTTAAGAGGAAAAAAGAAAAAAAAACTCATAATCACAACACTCTCCCCCGTTTCTCTTTTCTCTCGATTAAGCAATACAAACATTTACACTCTCTTCTCTCATAACAACAAACACATAACAACATAGCAACAAAACATAATCAGTTTACACTCTCTTCTCTCGTTTTACAAACACATAGCAACAAACGCATCAATACAAATGGGAAGACAAGGAGCATAAAGAAGCTACCGAATTTGAGGATGGTGATCTCGATGGTGGTCAGAAATTGCGTCGTCGGAAGAGAGACTGTGAGTGGCATGGTCATCTTGATTCGCTCGTAGTGGTTCATGAAAGTTGTGATGGAGATGATCGCGGGTTGGTGGTGGTGATGTAAAGCTCCGTTAAAAGGGTTTCACTGACGCAACATGACTAGCACTTACAAGTTTATTCCATGATCCCACCTTGGACTTCCATCGAAAACCACAGTACTCACATCAACAAACTTTTAGATAAAGGAATGAATGATCCTAACATTGCAATTTGCAAGCTAGAAATTTATGTTGTTGCCATCTCGGATGTACGTGTACTATGACAGAATAAACCCTAAATCGATTGGGTAGTAAGAGCGAAAATATGGGAGAAAATGAGGAGTTAGAATGAACGAAGATATTGAAGTGTTATGTGAGAAAATAGTGGTAACGGTGTGGATTTCATGAAGAGAAAATAGAGAGTATGTACATGAGCATGAGGTCGATTTTTGAAGTAGAAAATATGAGTTAATGATGTTTTTGTATTAATATACTAACGTTATTGTGTAGTTGAGATGGAGGTCAGTGTGTGATGAGTGAGCTTTGGTCTTATGTGGTGTGAATGAGAGGCACCATGTGTGGTTTGGTGGTTATGGAAAAAAGAAAATGAAAGTGGAAGATGAATGTTATGGTTGAGTTGTTATTGAAAAAAATGGAGGTTATGTGTATTGTGAAGAAGGGAGTAATGAAGATGGAGGTTTCAGTCACTGCATTTTGCATTGTGTACCACTTCTTCTTCTTTTTTATATTTTCACGTTTTTGGATAGTGAGAGATGGAGTATGATATTGTATGAAGTTTGTGTGGTGATGGATAATATGAAAAAGATGGTGATGGATAATATGAAGGAGGAGATGTTTACGTAACACTATGCACCCAGGGATCAAAAGTAAAAGTGGTCTTCACTTTTTATATTTTTTTGTTTTTTTCTCAAAATCAATATGAGAGAGATGTGTATTAGTAGAAAAAGGGGGAGAGCATCGCTTTGTTTATGGCGAGTGGATTGGTCTAGGTTTTAAGTGTGTCATCAATTGGCCAATCATGTTAATATATAGTGCACACTAGGGTTCCAATTTAATTATACTTCCTAAAACACCCTATAAATATTTTATTCTAGATTTTGTGGGATCAAGATAAGATCAAAGTTAAAATCAAATTTTTTAAATAAAATCAAATTGATTAATTATTTGCCTCTATTTATTTTCTCTTGACATTTTGACAAAAAACAAAAACAAAAGGAATAAAAATGAATAAAAATCGGACGCGAAAATGCGCAAAAAAATAAACTGAACGTGTTAAAATAATATACACGAAATAAAGTTCCAAAAAACAGGCAGATGCAGATCAAATCTCACAATAAAAAGTACTCGGTGAAAAGGCTCGGACTGATCCAAATGAAAATGTAAACGAGATCAAAAAAATTAAACGAGCACGTCAGGTTAAACTACGTGAACTGTAGATCAATAAAACTGATAGCTGTAATCCCGGTCTCAAAAAAATTTTGCCCACTAATTTTACGTGCAATTGAAAATCGATTCAACCGGTTTGTCTATAAAACCAAATTTGTATTAGGGTCGACTTTTTATGCGTTATGCGGAAATAAATGCATGCCATGATATGCAGATGATGCAAGTGTCATCATGAATGAATGAATTTATTGATATAGGGTTAAAACTAGGGTATGACTTTGACCAAAGTTTAATTCTCTTCGGTATTTGTTTTCCCGATTTTAGGGTTTCTCGGGAAAAATGTTATGGAAGATTTTAAGGAAGAAATTGCAGCTAAGGATGGAAGGGTGGTTGGTAGCCTCGATCTCAGGGAGGTTACTATTGATTTCGTTTTTCCTGCTTCGTGTCTCAAGAATCCAACTATTATGGATGACTTTTAGCAAGAACGCAAGGCCCAGACTTATATTAGAGCGCAAGATCAATTTTGGTCGTGACCCCACAGACAGCGGAGTAATATGGTGTTTAAAATTTCAATTTCATTCTTGTACTTAAGGACATTTTATTTTGTGTGTTGGCGGTAATCTTGCAATGGACCATCATGTTCGTCAAGGAACCTAAAATGTGAATGAGGGAAATTTGGTCGCGTGGGTGTGTCATAGCCCAAAATTTGCCATACCTCCTCATTCAATTCACACGGCTTATGGTTTTGTTCATTTGCATACATTTGTTTATTTGATCGTGCATTTAGGTCATTCATCGGCATTTGCATATTGTAACAAATTTAGGCCAAAGGTTCGACAATAATGAATTTATTTAGTTTAAGTGGGTTTTCGAGGCAGATATTATTTAGTAATTATTGAGGTTTATTACTTGTGGTGCGGATCATCTCTTTATTTGAGATTCATAGTCAGCAGGGAGATTGGAATGATTGTCACTTAATTCAGAAGCTTGCTTGGATTCAAAGAAAAGAGCAAGGTTGGAATAAAAAAAGATTTCATTCATTTACTGGAAATTCATGGTACAAGGAATATTTCTTGAGATACAAATCAAAATAATGGATTGCAGTGAAAGAGGATAAAAAACTACATCTTTTATGTACGGTTAACTTTTTGGTCAAACCGTTGACTTTTTGGTTAATTGTTGACTTTTGGTCAACTGTTGACCATATACTCGATTTTGACTCCTGAATTTTCCTAGACCTGTTCTACAAGAATTTGATCAAGGGATTCATCATCATTCATCACAAATGATTTATGTCATGATTATGTCAAGTGCTAATTTTCAACAAACTCTATCTTCCATCAATCTTCACTTCCATGGCTTGTTCTTCATTTTCCAATGTTGCTTCAAGGTCATTCTTCCATTATAATGCTCATTTTGCTACAAGGAAGAAGGTACACCAATTTAGACATTCATATCATGAAATTAAGTCATCAAAAAGTCATGGAAAATTCATGAAAAACTCAAGGACACTTGCAAAAATTATGCACTATGTAAAAAATTCAATACTTGTTTTTCCAATATTTTTCAACATTGTTCCAAGCCCGAAAATTCGGAATTTGATCCATGAGTTTACACCATTCAAAAGTGCTTATTCATCAACACAAAATCACTTCTCAAAAGTACTTAAATTCATGGGATAATTCATCGAAAAATCAAGCAAAAAGTGGTGAAAAATCAAAGGCCAAAGCATTCAAATTCAAGTTAATTACTAGTGACCATTTGCCTTACATTCTAACTTGGTACTTTTGCAAAATCCAAGCACCATTTGTCTCTAATTACCCATGCATCCACAAACCATTCAATTACCCAATTAACCCTTAACTACCATAACCACCAAAGTAACACAAATAACTTTTAAAAAAACACAAATTCTGACTTCCATTTTCAATCAAATTTCTATTCAATCCTAATCATTCATAACAATTAATCCAATGGGTTGAAATTAGTGATCCGCAACTAAAGCTTAAATTAATTTCCCACCATTGATAAGCCTCTTACTTGGATCACAATCCAAGGGTGATCATTCATTTACAAAACTTATATAAACATGTCATTTTTCACAATTTTGGGGTTAACTAACCTAACTAGAAAAACCATAATTCATAATTAAACATTATTCTCCCACCATTTTTTTCTCAGGTTCTCTCTGTAACACCCTAAATATCCCTCACGTAATTTAAATAAAATTATCAGAGTAAATAAAAATCACAACATTTAGGATGATACATTTAGGATGCTACTACTATCCACAAAAACCTGCTCATGTAATCAGATATGTAACACATACTACTTTCTAAAAATTATTATTATTATTATTATTATTATTATTATTATTAATAGTAAAACATTCACCATGTCTGAACTTCAATTTTTAATAAGCAGCATGTTGTACCCCAAATTTTACCCCTTAGATGTCATAACATCTTGCACCTACATTTAGGGTTCAATCATATTGCATAACTAACCAATTTTTCAGCCTTTGTTTTGTTTTGTTTCATTTGTGAATCAGGGTTTGTTTCATAGGTTCAATGGATTGATCAACCAAATTTTTGGGATATATCACCAACCAAGCAAGTTCTCGTACTCTCAAGAATTCAGTATAATTTGGTTTCATTACAAGTTCTCAGAGGCTTAGGTCTTACAAGACTGATTCAAGGATCAGGTCATTTACTTCATCTGCACACTCGAGGCGTGAAGATTAGGGTTTCTCACCCTTGGAGTTTATGATTGACAAATACTGTTCATTTGAGTCTCCTAAGGCTAGATGGTTTATGGTACGTGCAGTACTGTTTCAGTTCAATTGAGGTTGCAGAGCCATCAAAGAGATCAGAGCAGTTGGTACATTTTAAGTTGTGTGCAAGTGTTTGGTCATATAGTTCAGGATTTGTGGCAGTCAAGTGTGATTGTCAAGGTTTAGGTGTTGCTCATGCATGGAAGTGCATATCTGTTCCTGTAACCGTCTTTTATCCACTTTGTTATTTATCCATTTTTTAATTCAGTCTTCATTGACCATTTTCATTCAATTTCTATCCATAATCCATTTCATTTCAATTACCCATTTCTCATTATCCATCATTAAACTGTTTATCTTTTTCTTTTTATCCATTCTAAATCATGTCCAACTTCTCTACAAATCCATAAAAATCTTTTTGTTTTGTCATGTTCAATTCATATTCAAATATCCATATCTTGAATCATTTCTAAATCCATTCTTTTTGATCAAAATCATTTCCATAGTCCACTTTCCTAATCCATTATCTAAACTAAACCATTATCCATTTTTAATCCATAATATCCATTATTCATTTTATCCTTTTTTTTCATTTAACGAAATTTTCCATTTATCCATAAAATCCAAACAAAAGCCATATTTTACAAGTCCATTATAACTCACAAATACCAAAGGCCCAATGTTTCTTTTTGGAGTTACAAGGTACAAAAAAAAAGAGTCAAAGAAGAAGGACCACAAGCCATGCGCTGTTCTCTATGTGCCAAAAGAAGGTGACTTCACACTAGCCACTCCAAAACAAATTCAAAAAATTGCAGCAAGTACTCTATGTATCAGCAACAAACTGGTTCACCATGCCAAGACCTGTCCCTACTTTCCTGCATAAGCCGATTTACACACTCCACCAAAATTTGCATTAAAATACCACCTGCACGGTCCTGCAAAATCAAAAGAAATAAAGCTCTATCATTTGTAAAACACAGCCTGCCAAAAATTCTGCAATTCAAAGCTGCAGAACTTGAACCTTGAAAGCAACATCACCACAAGCACCACTCTGAAATTCAAAGAAAGAGGAACAAGGTTAAATCGATAAAAAGGGATCCGGAGCAGAACAAAAAAAAAAGACATCCCTTTACTCGGACTCACCCTCTCAAACAAACCTTCTCCAACACTTCTTCCTCGTTCAAAACTCATCATTTCATTCATCATCTGAACCTTCAACTTCCATCAATAATTTCTAAAACCTTCATCCTTCACTCTCAATCACCTTCAACCCTGTTCATCTTTCACCCAATTTCTTTCTCTGCAAAACAATCAACATTCAACAATAACAAACTTCAACCCACCTCCATAAACCACAAACAATCTTCCTCGGTTCTCGTCTCGAAAACCACCTCACCATCTAATCCAACAAAATCGTAACCTTTCAGACCCTGACCATTTTTCAAATCCCCTCAATCCAACCTGTCTTCTTCCTCCGTCATTAAACCTCCATAACCATACACAACAAAACTTTCCTCAATCACCAATAACAACCTTCATCCGTTTCAAACCCAAACCTAAAACTAATCAGAACAGAGTGAATCGAGGTGAAGAGTAATTAAGAACCAAGCGAGCAAAGATTGAAACCATACGAACCTGGTTTGGGTAAGAACGAACCAAAGGCGGAGAGCGAGAAATCGAGCGCAAATGAAGCGATTGAAGGCAAGAAGCTTTTCACAAATTTGGTCCTTCGTTAATGTATTTAACTCTGATGGTTGTTGTGCATTGACCTGGCCTCAGGGTTTACTTTTGTTTTTATTTCAAATCCAAATCTGATGGCTTTTTCTATGTTTTGTTTCGTTTCATTCGTTCAAGTCGTTCAAAGAAAATACTGAGTTGTTCTGTTTACCGCATCCATCTTTGTATCAGTGAGGCTTTTGGATGTTGTGTTTGGGTCAACGAATCCTATGTTAATGGGTGATGGGCTTTTCATAGCTCGTGTGTTCACACCTCCCTTTTGTCCGTGTGTTGTTGTTGGATGATGAGCTTTTTTCAAGCCCATATGATTCCACCTGATTCTCTACACCCATTCAATCGGCATGTGCCCTCTCCTTTTATCTTCTTTTTTTTCAAATAATTTTTATTAATTTTTTTTTAAAATCTTGGATAAGTTCTTATTATTGTTTATTTTGATTAGTTTCGTTAATAGAGTTTTTGTAAGTTCTTGTTAATTATCTGTTGGTTATCATTCTATTTGGATTTTTACTTGGATTTTCATCTTCGATTTTCTTTTCTTTAGGGCCAATGATATTACACAAATCTTGACTTCGATCAATAAAGTCTTGATAAATATGAGGTTACTTTTTTTATGTATTCTTATTGGTCAATGAAAGTCTAATTAAAAGATTATCGATTTCTCGATTAAATCTTGATTTAGACGAGACCACCTTTATTTTCCTTTTGATTCCATTTTCTTTATTTTCGGGCCAATGATATTACACAAATCTTGACTTCGATCAATAAAGTCTTGATAAATATGAGGCTACTTTTTTTATGTATTCCTATTGGTCAATGAAAGTCTAATTAAAAGATTATCGATTTCTCGATTAAATCTTGATTTAGACGAGACCAACTTTATTTTCCTTTTGATTCCATTTTCTTTATTTTTGGGCCAATGATATTACACAAATCTTAACTTCGATCAATAAAGTCTTGATAAATATGAGGCTACTTTTTTTATGTATTCCTATTGGTCAATGACAGTCTAATTAAAAGATTATCGATTTCTCGATTAAATCTTGATTTAGACGAGACCAACTTTATTTTCCTTTTGATTCCATTTTCTTTATTTCTGGGCCAATGATATAAAAAACATCATAACTTTGTTGATTATTTCAAATCAATAGATTTTGATTATATGAGGCCATCTTCATTTTCTCCTTTGTTGGTCAATGAAAGTCTAATCAAAAGATTATCAATTTCTCGATTAAATCTTGATTAAGACGAGACAAACTTTATTTTTCATTTCGATTCCACTTTCTTTATTTTGGTCGATGATATAACAAACTTCATGGTTTGGTTGGTCTCATTAAAGCGGCAAAACTTTGATCAATATGAAACCACTTTCTCTTTATTTCAGTTTTATTCACTTTTTAGTCGATGAAAGTCAAGAATCATTGATTATCGATTTCTCGATTAAATCATGATTAAGACGAGACTATTTCTATTTCATTTCAATTTTTAATTTCTTTGAATACTTCATTTCCCCCTTTGGTGGGACTTGTACATATTTTCTGATAAAGTCTCGTGGACAACTATTCTGTTATGATTGTGGTTGCCTGTTTCATTTGACACATCCTCAATACTATTCTAAAGGAAAGTCCTCCTCAGTTGACTCATAAGTCAATAAACAAATCATACCACCTTGGCCTCATAAGAGCCCCCCTCTTTCCTTGGCCTCTTAAGAGCCTTTCCCTTTTCTTGGCCTCATAAGAGCCATTGAATCATAACTTAGCAATAGGTTAGAGTTTGAACTCTATGTGATTCTCACCATAATGAGAACTCACTTTTCCCATCATAACTTAGATTTAGAGAGTTTCTTAAAACTCTAAAATGAGCTCACACTCATTTCCCCTTGGAACTTTGGCCATAGTCAATGGTTCCTCTTTCACCCTTAGTTAGGTGAACTACGGTTGCTCTGATTCTTTAGTCAGATACGTAGGCACAAGATGTGACGTCTTGGCGAGCAAACTTAGTGTACATACCCTTAGGTCTTTACCTTATCCTTAGCAGATTCCTTTAGCAAGCAAACATAATATAACACAAACTAAATAAGAGGTTCCTGTAGATTACTACAGATATTAAGGGTGCTAATACCTTCCCTTAGTATAACCAACCCCCGAACCTTAGATCTACCCCCCTTTAGGTTTTTCTCGATCTTGAACCTTTCCTTTGGATAAATCAAAGTCGGTGGTGAATTTCAAAGTTTTGTGATGCAAGTTAATTAATAGCTTGTTATCTGATTCTCACCGCAACAGAAATGGCGATTTCACTGGGGAATATTTATTTTGAGGGTTAAGCCTACCTTGTTGTGTTTGTGTTATTTATGTTTGTTTGCTATACTTGTACATATCTGTATATATTTGTATACCTGTTTTGCTTGGGATCTTCTGTATGCAGGGTGCTACTATTGAGTGGTGAGATAAGTCCTAACCCGGACTTGAGTGCACTTATTATAGGACGATGGTATATTCAAGGAGGCTTTGAGGGAGTCGATTCCCAAAGAAGTTGATAGGAGACACCATCACTCAGTTGAGGCCCTCTTGAGAGTCTAGTCATGTTGAACGAGTCTATTCGTGAAAACGTGCTACTCTTGACATAGGTGCCATCAAAACTGAGAACCGTAGTTACCTCCAAACCCAACTTGGCCTTTTTAGGATGTAGTACGGTGACCATGAGGGAGTCTATTTCTGAAATGGTTGTCACGCGATACTACACTCAGACAAGATTCTCTTGAGAATTTTATTGATTACCGAGTCATTTGGGAAGTCGATAAAATCCAAAAGATGGGTTGTCGACTCTGGGAACTTCTTATAACCCTGTTCTACAGATGATAAACCCATTGTACACACCTATTTGGATGGGTAGACCATTGGCTCCGCTCATGTGACCCCTAAACCTAGTCCTTGTGTGCTTTGTACATATGTTTGTGCTGGTGTGTTTTTGCATACCCCTATAACAGCCCTTTTGGTTTCAAGGAACTCAGACGTTCTTTCCTTTGCAAGGATCAATAGAGATCATGGTTAAAAAAATGGAATTTTTCAGCTTTTCAAAAAGGTTGCAACTCACTTTTGAGTTCCTTGAAACCATTTGGCTTGCATTTGCATTGCATGCGCATGTCATCACATTTGCATTGCATTTACATTTCTCAGCCTTGAGTCTCATCCATCCTTTGTCTGCAACCCAGCAGTTGACTTCCTGAAGCCATCATTGGACTTGAAGTAGCTTTTGAAGGATCGTGAACTCAGAAGAGCAGAACCAGTTTATAACCAGAGCGGATTTCGACCTGTTGAGAAACCAGTTGGATCAGATTGTGATAGCCTTGGCATAAAGAGATGACAATATTCAGGGTATGTCTGTGAACAATGTTGCCCAAGCTCAACCTGTGCAGATTCCTATTGAGAACCAGGTTATACAAGAACGTGCCATTGTTCGAGATGGACATTCCTCTTGTGTTGATGTTGTGGAATACCGCAGTTTTGCATTCTTTGAGCTAGATTCCCAAGAGGTAGTCCCTGTGATGAACGCCAAGGATCCAAGAGACATTGAGCTAATGGAAAAGTGTCGTGCCTTGGAAGAAAAGCTCGATGCCATTAAGAGTCGTGACGTTGATGATCTAAAGGCTTTGAAGATGTGTTTGGTACCCAACCTTGTGATACCTCCTAAGTTCAAAATGCCAAAGTTTGAAAAATACAAGGGGGATAGCTGTCTAAAACAGCATTTGGTGATGTTTTGCAGAAGAATGACTTCACGTGTCTGTAATGACAAACTCATGATCCACTGTTTCCAAGACAGTCTGAGTGGAGCATCACTGAATTGGTACATGCAGCTAGAGAGTCACAACATTCAATCATGATCAGACCTAGCTAATGCCTTTGTGAAGCAATACAATTACAATCTTGACTTGGCTCCCAGTCGTTTACATTTGCTAGACTTATTTCAAGAAGACAATGAATCCTTTAGAGGATATGCTCAGAGGTGGAGAGAAGTAGCAACTAGCGTCCAACCACCACTTTTGGACAGGGAATTAGTTTACTGGTTCGTGGATACTTTGCAAGGTCCATACCGAGAAAAGTTGTTTAGCATTACGACATCAAACTTTTCTGACTTGGTAATAGCTGAAGAGCGCATTGAGAGTGGTGTCAAGAACGAAAAAATCCGAGGCATCTCAAACATCCCTGCTAGTGAGAGTGAATCAATTGTCAGTTCTCAAGAAGAATGGGAGAAAGAAAGTAATTCCACTTGGGAATCTCCGACACTTCAGCCTCAGTATTCATGCAATTCAAATGTTCAGAGTTAGCAATCTTTTGGGTCTCAGTGTCAGACACCATTCTCTCCTCAGGGGCAATATTCTTCTCCAAGTCAAAGACCTCCTCAGTATCAACGGTCATACCGCCGTCAGTCCCGTCGGCATGCACGACAAAGGCCAAGAAAGCCAAAGAGGAATTTCACTCCATTGCCAATACCATACAGTCAGTTCTTACCAGATTTAATCAAAGGTGGATTGATAGTGCTAAAGGAGATAGATCCAGCGCCTTCTTCATATTCGACAGGCTTTGACGCCAACGCCCGATGTGACTACCATGCTGGCGCACAGGGGCATGCAACTGAAGACTGTAAGGTACTCAGAGACAAGGTTCAGACTCTGATTAACTCCAATATGTTCTCATTCATGCCTCAAGGCATTCAAATCAACAATCCTTCACCTAATCAGGCGGGTTCATCAGACTCCGAGATGGAAGAAATTTCCGAGAGTATATGTGAAGATGATTCTCAGACGGGTCTCGACAATCAATTCTGAAGATGACTATCTCAGTTTGGGCAAGTCAAGAAGGAAAGCTCAATTCCCCGAAGCTGGCAATCTTTTGGCTGTTTCAGTATTTTGTTGCATTTTTTCGTTGCATGTTGAATTTGTATTGGCTTATAAGCTTTGTTGTACTTTTAAATTGGCAGTATTAATGAAACGTTTATGCATCTTTTGATTAAGTCCATTCATTTCACTCATTTACTTTTACGTTCGTGAAAAAAAAACAAAAAATATATCTTTATCTTGTTTCTTCCCACTTATCAAACTGTTTGTTCAAGCAAAGATTGGGGAGGATGATGAAAACATTATATCCATAACTGTTGTGGTATGCTTCTAATCAAACCTTACCGAGGATGTAAGGCATTGTTTCAATCCCTAAACACTGGAGAAATAAGGAAGATAATCCCTCATTAACCCCTTCGAGCCTAGAAGTAGAAGTTTTATTTCCTTACACAAAAACCCTTCAATCTCAGCCTTGGGGTAGGGTAGTTCTCAGTTTAACTTGGTTATGCAATCGAACGCAAGCGCTTCATGCGAGACACCAGTCAATTCTCTCAAATCAAACGACAGTAAAAAAGAAGAGGTCCCATAACCTCAACAAAAAGAAGAGGTCTCATAACCTCAACAAAAAGAAGAGGTCACATAACCTCAATGAAGACAATACCAGGTCTTAAAACCTCAAGCAAAGACAATAAGGGGTCTCAAAACCTCAATAAAGACAAGACCAAGTCTCAAAACCTCGGCAATGAAGGATAATCAAATGCTGCAAGGGAGTAATGACTACAAAGGTGTCTTAATCATCACCAACTATCATCAGTTCAATTTCCAGCCTATGGGAATCTGAATGTATAGCCTAAGTTAACTGAGCGTAGGATTAGAGTTCATTACGAAGATTGGGTGGGACAAACAAATTTTGAGCCTTTATCTTTTGTTTCATAAACCGTGAAACAAGCCACGTCACAACCTTTAAAAGACCTAATTGAGGTAAGGTTGTTTTGAAAGCATACTACAGCAAGTTTGATTAACCTGACTCCTAATGATCTTTGCGAATTATGTGTGTTGATCACTTCATCTGTCATTCCGTAAATGGCTAGATCACTTTTGTTTTTTATTATTTAATCATTCTACTGTGTGTGTTTTATCAATAAAACTTTGATTTTAAAAGCTTGCATTAATTTTGCATTGAAATTGCCAATTTTTAAATAAACAATACTTGTTTGCAAGACAATTCAATATCAAAGGAATCCCGGCAAATGCAGCCAGCTAGGGAATTTGACTTGATAAAGGACTCAGTCTGGGGCATCTCCTCCATAGATCAGGCATCCCAAGAGCTACTAAATCAGGGGCCGAAACTCTTCAAATTCAGGATATTGGGGCAATTTTTCTTAAGGTCATCTTATGACAAGTGTTTCAAGGAAAGGACTCCAAAGACCCACCAACAGGGGCAAGTTTGTTCCCCAGTTGTTTCTACCACAGTCTAAAGGACTTTGTATTGCGAATCCAGTTGAACTGGGGCAGTTCTGTCGAGATTCACGAATCTCTTCAAGAGTTTGAAGATATTGAAGCATCTAGCATTCAAATTCTTCTGTAAAATCCATTTGATGACTTATCCTCGCAGACCAGTTAATCAGGGGCAATCAGGCCGAGATTCGGTAAATCTCTAAAAGGTCAATTAGGCTGGGGCATCTCCTTCACAGATCAACCAGTCTGAAGAGCAAATTCAAAGACTTTGTTGTGCAAACACCGTTAATCTGGGGCAGTTACGCCGAGATTCATGAATCTAAGAGTTTGAAGATATTGAGGCGTTTCGTATGCCGATTCTTCTGTAAAATCCTCTTGGTATTTTCTCCTAACATACCATGTAATCTGGGGCAGAGAAGATTTGAAGATTACCTGTTGCAAGAGTTGTTGTTTATTATGGTGATCATCATACAAGTCAGGATGCAAAATTACCCTATTCTTGTGATATCCTTTGCCAGCTTCCCAGTAAATTATTACTTCGATCGAGCTTGGACAATCTCCATGGATCTTCCTCCTCCAATAAGGAAATCAAGCTCATGATGACAATCCTAGTGAAGTCATGATGCTATACCTCAGGTGGAATAATCTTTTCCCAGTGAAATTGTTGATCCTACTTATTCATCCCCAATAATGGTCCAATCTGATGAGGTTGGCTGGGTATCCTTGTCGAGATGTTTATTTCATCTCCAGTCTCGCTTCTTTTTGTCTGTTTTGTCAGTATAAGCATAAGCATGGCATAAGCATTCATGTGCATAGCATCTTAGCATTTCTGCTTCCTTTTCTGGTATTTACCTGTTTTGTTCACTTTGGTGTTTATCTCCCCAAGTGACTGGGTTTGTCTATTCTCTCCAATAGAGTTGTCAGCCCTAGGCATAAAGTACCCATCCTTCTAAATTCCCCATAGAGTTCAATCCTCGTGGATGATGGTTGGTTCAGTTATCTTTTCCAAATTGGATAAGATAAATCCTCATTCGAGCTCATTCCTCAATGGATAGAGTCTTGTTTGACCATTTCTTTCTAGCTTGTTCCTAGATTGAACTTTGATCTCTGGCAGGTGTGGTTTCTGAGCCCATCTTGAACGTGCATTTATTTCGCACTGTGTCTCGCATAAAGAATCTTTTGCAGATCCTCATTGAAGACAATTATTTCTCCAGCAGTGTTGTAATATAAACATCTCTCTGGAATTTATACCCAACAACAAGTGGCAATCTCCTTGAGAAGCTTATTTTTCTATCATTACCTCTACAATGATAAGTGGCAATCTCTCTCACGAGAAGCTTATCCGTCCTTGATTTTATTCATACTTCTACAATTACCAATGATGTTACCTTTAGTCGGTCGCTTTCCATCAACCCGTTTGATGTGATCTCTATTTGAGGTGTTTCTTCCCATCAATCTGTTTGATGAGGTGTTCCAAGCTCAGGTGTCGTACCTTCGGATATGTTATTATTCCTTGCCGTCAATCTGTTTGACGAGGTGTTCCGAGCTCAGGTTTTGTACCTTCGGATATGTATTATTCCTTGTTGTCAATCTATTTGACGAGGTGTTCCGAGTTCAGGTTTCGTACCCTCGGATATCTATTATTTCCTTGCCATCAACCTGTTTGATGAGGTGTTCCGAACTCAGGTGTCGTACCTTCGGATATGTTATTATTCCTTGCCGTCAATCTGTTTGACGAGGTGTTCCGAGCTCAGGTTTTGTACCTTCGGATATGTATTATTCCTTGCTGTCAATCTGTTTGACGAGGTGTTCTGAGTTCAGGTTTCGTACCCTCGGATATCTATTATTTCCTTGCCGTCAACCTGTTTGATGAGGTGTTCCGAGCTCAGGTTTCGTACCTTCGGATGTGTTATTATTCCTTGTCGTCAACCTGTTTGATGTGATCCCTATTTGAGGTGTTTCTTCCCGTCAATCTGTTTGATGAGGTGTTCCAAGCTCAGGTTTCGTACCTTCGAATATGTTATTATTCCTTGTCGTCAATCTGTTTGACGAAGGTGTTCCAAGCTCAGGTTTTGTACCTTCGGATATGTATTATTCCTTGCCGTCAATCTGTTTGACGAGGTGTTCCGAGTTCAGGTTTCGTACCCTCGGATATGTATTATTTCCTTGCCGTCAACCTGTTTTATGAGGTGTTCTGAGCTCAGGTTTCGTACCTTCGGATGTGTTATTATTCCTTTCCATCAACCTGTTTGACGTGATCCCTATTTGAGGTGTTTCTTCCCGTCTCTCTGTTTGATGAGGTGTTCTGAGCTCAAGTTTCGTACCTTCGGATATGTTATTATTCCTTCCCGTCAATATATTTGATGAGGTGTTCCGAGCTCGGGTTTCGTACCTTCGGATGTGTTATTTTTCCTTGCCGTCAAACTTCCTGATGATGTGATCCCTGTTCTAGTTTCCTTGCCATAAAACTTCTTGATGATGTGATCCCTGTTTTGGTTTCCTTGCCGTCAGCCCTGTTTGACGATGTGAACTTTGGTCAGTGGTGAACCTCAATCCGAATCCAGCTCATACTGGTATTCCAAAAAGTCCAACTCATATTGGCATTTCAAAATCCAGCTCATACTGGTACCCAAACCAACTTAAATTGGTATCTTATCCAACTCAAATTTGTGTATAATGACATGTCACTTCTGAGTCCAATCATTGTTGGCACTTTAATCTGGTTCCCAGCAGAGGTTCAGTCATTATCAATATCTGTTTGAAAATCCTTGTGATTAATCATCATTTGGTACACGCAGAGTTTGTCTCTGGCTTTTCTGGCTTTTCTTGAAGATCCCGTTTGAACTCTTCAGTATAAGAAATCCCCAGAAAATATTTGTGGGAAGTCTATCCTCTTGTTTCAAATTGATCACCAGTGGAGATCATATCTTCTTTCTGGTTTCATGCCCAGTAAAGAGTGTGTTTTATTTCCCCAGTGTCGTCCGGTCACCTATGAACCTGTCGTCCATCTCCCTGGATCTTCCCCAGTGGAGAACACCTCTCTGGATCCTATCTCCAGTGAGGACATGTGGGATTTTCTCCTTTATTTTTCTATCCCCAGTGTTTCCTCTGAGTCTCCCCGGTGAGTCTCTTTTGTTGGTTAGTCTGCATCCCCAGTAAGTTTCCTTGTGGATACTAACCTTCATCCTTCCCCAGTAAAGCTCACTTGTGGTTGTTTGCTCTTTATCTTTGGTGTCTTGTTGTCTGCATCTTTGCACTATCATGGCATCATATCATCATACTAGAAGTTCATGGCATATTAGCATTTGCATGTTTGTTGCCTGTCCTCAGCATCTGCATTCCATCTAAGGGCAAAATTTTCGGTTTGCTATATTTAAATACCTTTCACCTCGACGTCCCAAGGATTTCCATTCCTCGTGCCATCTGGCAAAGCTATTTAAATAGGGGCAACTGTTGTACCCCAAATTTTACCCCTTAGATGTCATAACATCTTACACCTACATTTAGGGTTCAATCATATTGCATAACTAACCAATTTTTCAGCCTTTGTTTTGTTTTGTTTCATTTGTGAATCAGGGTTTGTTTCATAGGTTCAATGGATTGATCAACCAAAGTTTTGGGATATATCACCAACCAACCAAGTTCTCGTACTCTCAAGAATTCAGTATAATTTGGGTTCATTACAAGTTCTCAGAGGCTTAGGTCTTACAAGACTGATTCAAGGATCAGGTCATTTACTTCATCTGCACACTCGAGGCGTAAAGATTAGGGTTTCACACCCTTGGAGTTTATGATTGACAAATACCGTTCATTTGAGTCTCCTAAGGCTAGATGGTTCATGGTACGTGCAGTACTGTTTCAGTTCAATTGGGGTTGCAGAGCCATCAAAGAGATCAGAGCAGTTGGTACATTTCAAGTTGTGTGCAAGTGTTTGGTCATATAGTTCAGGATTTGTGGCAGTCAAGTGTGATTGCCATGGTTTAGGTGTTGTTCATGCATGGAAGTGCATATCCGTTCCTGTAACTGTCTTTTATCCACTTTGTTATTTATCCATTTTTTTAATCCAGTCTTCATTGACCATTTTCATTCAATTTTAATCCATAATCCATTTCATTTCAATTACCCATTTCTCATTATCCATCATTAAACCGTTTCTCTTTTTCTTTTTATCCATTCTAAATCATGTCCAACTTCTCTACAAATCCATAAAAATCTTTTTGTTTTGTCATGTTCAATTCATATTCAAATATCCATATCTTGAATCATTTCTAAATCCATTCATTTTGATCAAAATCATTTCCATAATCCACATTCCTAATCCATTATCTAAACTAAACCATTATCCATTTTTAATCCATAATATCCATTATTCATTTTATCCTTTTTTTTCATTTAACCAAATTTTCCATTTATCCATAAAATCCAAACAAAAGCCACATTTTACAAGTCCATTATAACTCACAAATACCAAAGGCCCAATGTTTCTTTTTGGAGTTACAAGGTACAAAAAAAAGAGTCAAAGAAGAAGGACCACAAGCCATCCAAAAGAAGGTGACTTCACACTAGCCACTCAAAAACAAATTCAAAAAATTGCAGCAAGTACTCTATGTATCAGCAACAAATTGGTTCACCGTGCCAAGACCTGTCCCTACTTTCCTGCATAAGCCGATTTACACACTCCACCAAAATTTGCATTAAAATACCACCTGCACGGTCCTGAGAAATCAAAAGAAATAAAGCTCTATCATTTGTAAAACACAACCTACCAAAAATTCTGCAATTCAAACCTGTAGAACCTGAACCTTGAAAGCAACATCACCACAAGCACCACTCTGAAATTCAAAGAAAGAGGAACAAGGTTAAATCGATAAAAAGGGATCTGGAGCAGAACAAAAAAAAAGAGACATCCCTTTACTCCGACTCACCCTCTCAAACAAACCTTCTCCAACACTTCTTCCTCGTTCAAAACTCACCATTTCATTCATCATCTGAACCTTCAACTTCCATCAATAATTTCTAAAACCTTCAGCCTTCACTCTCAATCACCTTCAACCCTGTTCATCTTTCACCCAATTTCTTTCTCTGCAAAACAACCAACATTCAACAACAACAAACTTCAACCCACCTCCATAAGCCACAAACAATCTTCCTCAGTTCTCGTCACGAAGACCACCTCACCATCTTCTTTTTTTAAATCCAACAAAATCGTAACCTTTCAGACCCTGACCATTTTTCAAATCCCCTCAATCCAACCTGTCTTCTTCCTCCGTCATTAAACCTCCATAACCATACACAACAAAACTTTCCTCAATCACCAATAACAACCTTCATCTGTTTCAAACCCAAACCCAAAACTAATCAGAACAGAGTGAATCGAGGTGAAGAGTAATTAAGAACCAAGTGAGCAAAGATTGAAACCATACGAACCTAGTTTGGGTAAGAACGAACCAAAGGCGGAGAGCGAGAAATCGAGCGCAAACGAAGCGATTGAAGGCGAGAAGCTTTTCACAAATTTGGTCCTTCGTTAATGTATTTAACTCCGATGGTTGTTGTGCATTGACCTGACCTCAGGGTTTACTTTTGCTTTTATTTCAAATCCAAATCTGATGGCTTTTTCTATGTTTTGTTTCGTTTCATTCGTTCAAGTCGTTCAAAGAAAATATTGAGTTATTCTGTTTACCGCATCCATCTTTGTATCAGTGAGGCTTTTGGATGTTGTGTTTGGGTCAACGAATCCTATGTTAATGGGTGATGGGCTTTTCATAGCTCGTGTGTTCACACCTCCCTTTTGTCTGTGTATTGTTGTTGGATGATGAGCTTCTTTCAAGCCCATATGATTCCACCTGATTCTCTACACCCATTCAATTGGCATGCGCCCTCTCCTTTAATCTTCTTTTTTTTTTAATAATTTTTATTAATTTTTTTTTTAAATCTTGGATAAGTTCTTATTGTTGTTTATTTTGATTAGTTTCGTTAATAGAGTTTTTGTAAGTTCTTGTTAATTATCTATTGGTTATCATTCTATTTGGATTTTTACTTGGATTTTCATCTTCGATTTTCTTTTCTTTAGGGCCAATGATATTACACAAATCTTGACTTCGATCAATAAAGTCTTGATAAATATGAGGCTACTTTTTTTATGCATTCCTATTGGTCAATGAAAGTCTAATTAAAAGATTATCGATTTCTCGATTAAATCTTGATTTAGACGAGACCAACTTTATTTTCCTTTGGGTTAATACCCATTTTGCCCCCTGCCATATAGGTGCTTTTCGAAAAACCCCCTGTAAAAAAAACTTGCAAAAAAAACCCTAACATTTGAAGATTCTCTCAGTTTTGACCTTCATCACATCCAGTCACTAAAAATGTCAAAATGGAAGGGGTCAAAATAAAAACGCTGCCAAAATGGCAGGGGTCAAAATGAAAACGCTGCCAAAATGGCAGGGGTCAAAATGGCAGGTTTTTGGTGACTGAATGTGATGAAGGTCAAAATTCAGAGAATCTTCAAATGTTAGGGTTTTTTTTGCAAGTTTTTTTTTATAGGAGGGTTTTTCAAAAAGCGCCTATATGGCAGGGGGCAAAATGGGTATTAACCCTTTTTCTTTTGATTCCATTTTATTTATTTTTGGGTCAATGATATTACACAAATCTTGACTTCGATCAATAAAGTCTTGATAAATATGAGGCTACTTTTTTTATGTATTCCTATTGATCAATAAAAGTCTAATTAAAAGATTATCAATTTCTCGATTAAATCTTGATTTAGACGAGACCAACTTTATTTTCCTTTTGATTCCATTTTCTTTATTTCTGGGCCAATGATATAAAAAACATCATAACTTTGTTGATTATTTCAAATCAATAGATTTTGATTATATGAGGCCATCTTCATTTTCTCCTTTGTTGGTCAATGAAAGTCTAATCAAAAGATTATCGATTTCTCGATTAAATCTTGATTAAGACGAGACCAACTTTATTTTTCATTTCGATTCCACTTTCTTTATTTTGGTCGATGATATAACAAACTTCATGGTTTGGTTGGTCTCATTAAAGCGACAAAACTTTGATCAATATGAGACCACTTTCTCTTTATTTCAGTTTTATTCACTTTTTAGTCGATGAAAGTCAAGAATCATTAATTATCGATTTCTCGATTAAATCATGATTAAGACGAGACTATTTCTATTTCATTTCAATTTTTAATTTCTTTGAATACTTCATTTCCCCCTTTGGTGGGACTTGTACATATTTTCTGATAAAGTCTTGTGGACAACTATTCTGTTATGATTGTGGTTGCCTGTTTCATTTGACACATCCTCAATACTATTCCAAAGGAAAGTCCTCCTCAGTTGACTCATAAGTCAATAAACAATTCATACCACCTTGGCCTCATAAGAGCCTCCATCTTTCCTTGGCCTCATAAGAGCCTTTCCCTTTTCTTGGCCTCATAAGAGCCATTGAATCATAACTTAGCAATAGGTTAGAGTTTTGAACTCTATGTGATTCTCACCATCATGAGAACTCACTTTTCCCATCATAACTTAGATTTTGAGAGTTTCTTAAAACTCTAAAATTAGCTCACACTCATTTCCCCTTGGAACTTTGGCCATAGTCAATGGTTCTTCTTTCACCCTTAGTTAGGTGAACTACGGTTGCTCTGATTCTTTAGTCAGATACGTAGGCACAAGATGCGACGTCTTGGCGAGCAAACTTACTGTACATACCCTTAGGCCTTTACCTTATCCTTAGCAGATTCCTTTAGCAAGCAAACATAATATAACACAAACTAAATAAGAGGTTCCTGTAGAGTACTACAGATATTAAGGGTGCTAATACCTTCCCTTAGTATAACCAACCCCCGAACCTTAGATCTCCCCCCCTTTAGGTTTTTCTCGATCTTGAACCTTTCCTTTGGATAAATCAAAGTCGGTGGTGAATTTCAAAGTTTTGCGAGGCAAGTTAATTAATAGCTTGTTATCCGATTCTCACCGCAACACAGCGGAAACATTAACATCAAATAATATATTATTTAAACATAAGACCGAAAAGTGCAATAATCAAGGAAACATCCAAATAGGAGATAAACATAAGTCTCCACCAACAGAAATAACACAGAAACGCCAACCCCCATTGTTACACATCAGAGCAGACGCCACTCTAAAAATAAAAGGAAGACACCATATTTCAATCACATCTCCGCTTTATTGTGGATTATCTACACGATGTTCATGTAAAGGTAACATTCAAACAGAAGGGGTGAGATATCATAATTTTATAAAGGAACGCATAATAATAAGTAAGCATCAGATTATTACATGCACAATCACCCATTCTATTAATCACACTTCCACACACTCCAAACACAACAACACAACAAATGCAATGCAATGAGACTCAACAACTTGACTCAATGCATGTGGTACCAATATGTAAACACTCAGGTTCACCGCTCCGATCCCCACCTAGGATCACAGCCCACCAATTTGTTACCATCACCATAGGTAACGCTTCACTGATTCCATCACCATAGGAACCAGCTACTCGCACCCAATCCCCACCATAGGATTGAGGCTCATAAAAAACGGACCACCGTCTAACACCATGAATGCATGCAACATATTATACTTGCAACAACAACATCATGCACAATGACCTTCACCGTAGTCAATGTACTTCTTTATTATTGGCCACCATGCACCAAACACGTGTTATAACATTTAGCAACAGCAACACAACAATATAGCAAGCAACAACAATGTATTTACACACATTCTACATCACAACATAAACACGCCACGCGTCAACTATGCTATCACGCGTTAAATAATTTAATTTCTGGTACAAAAACTAATTCTAAGTTAAAGTACGTTACACCAGTTTCCCGACACTTCGAACGGTACCCCATTCGGAGACCCACAGCTCAAGATATGAATTTTTAAAGATTTTCAAAAATTGCTCCCAGTGTAACTGGTTACATCATATGAGGTAACCGGTTACACCTCTCTAACCACGCCACTTCCCCGCAATCCCCACTCAGTGTAATCGATTACCACAATTAAGGTAACCAATTACACCCTCATAAACTTGTCCAGAAATGCATTTTTCAATGGTGTAACCAGTTACCCCAATACTGGTAATCGATTACACCTGTAGCAGAATCACTTTTCTGCTACTTTTTGACACGAAAATCACTTTTTTTCAATTACCCCAACACCCTCCAACTCGCACACAATGCATATTTTCACCTTCTAGATTTTAACTCCTAATCACATACATCATCAACAACATTCTAACACGTCTAAATTATCAAAACAACACACAATTGCATGATCCACATAAATTAATCCAACACAACAACATACATCATGTTCATACAATTCCTCATCGTACAATTTCAATCAAAGCATATCAACAAAACAGAATTATACAATTGCAAGATTTAAAGCATATGAGAAGAATAATTTCTAACTAAGCAATCAGTCCCCACCCACAAATCATTATACAAACCCTTAGATAATCAGAACATCACTCTTACCTTAGAGCTCTTGCGAAATTCCTCAACAATGGGTTCCTTCTTCTTGCCCTAGCCTTCACTCTTTTCTTTTCTCCAAACTTTCGCGTATCTGACAACTTCCGTTTTCTCTAATCCTATTTTTCTTTTCTTATTATAATATTATTATTATTACTTAATCCAACTAATTAAAATAATAATAATAATAATTTCCACCAAACTTTAATTTAATTAATATTCACATAATATTATATTTAAATAAAATATTAACTAATCTAATTTAATTAATTTTACTCACAACATCACTCATCTCTACGCTATTACTCACACACCCTCAACACCTTAATTCCACTCTTTAAGGCCACTACCTCACACCAAGGTTACCTCAAACACACCAAAGCACCAATCAACACATATATGCACACAATTTAATTACGGAAATATAAATTAAATCAACCGGGGTGTTACATTCTCTCTTTTCTTCACTCCCTCACCATCACCAAAGTTCATATTCATCACCATCTAGAATTTCACATTGAAGTTCTAAAATTGTGGAACTTAGCCACAATCAAACTTCCACAAATTATCAATCAACAATTCATACATTATCATCAACAATCATCATCTAAAGTTCATCAAGATTGATCAACAATCATCATCCAAAATTCATCAATTCAATCTTATTCATAAATATTCTACATTCAAGATTCATCTTCTATATTCATTCATCATAAAAAATAATCATCAATCTTGGAAGCTAATTAGATTAAACGATTTTATTCTTGAAGTATTTCGAGTTTCTTTTCGGCACACCGATTCTCAACACTAATCGGGGCAAACCTCTGCTCTGTCAATAATCCTTCATCTCTTCCATACCCTTGTCATGAATTTTTGGATGTTTGCTTGTTGATTAATTTAAGTCACTGTTGTGAATTGCTACTTATTTTGGCATAAGACACATAAACTTGAAAATAAAGATTTTTTTTAATTCTTAACTATGAATAACATATGATTATATCACTAGAAACGATTTTTTGTCACGATTCCGAATATGTGATTATTTTTTCACGAATCATTATAACGAATGTGAATCGATCGATTCTTTATACACTTTGTTCTTCACCTTTTCACCTCATTCTTTAAAATTCGTGGCTCATTTGTAAAATTCGATCGCATCTTTGGATTCCTTGCGAAAAATTGAGTCTGGTGATATATAATTTGCATATTGTTTATTGGATTTGATGATTTTGATAGATTAAATTCAAGAAGATATGAACAATTGAAGAACAATGAGTAATAAACCCAGAACACACAGTCTTGTGACACATGTCACTGGCCCTTTTTTTCTTTTTCTTTTTCTGAGCAGCGCCACGTGACGCGTTGGCATTGGGGTTATGCATGTGAATAAGACAAAAACGAACAGGACAAAACAAGCCAATCTCATGCATTGCAGGTGCAGCGCTCCATCATGCTTCATCACCATTAGATTTTCGCTACTTTCTGTTGACCATGGCCTTTCTTTTATTGACCAGGCTGGGCCTTTCTGGTAGCGCCCTATTGGGCCTTTTATGTTGCTTTCTAGCACACCCTTATCAACACATCCCCCATTCTAAAACAATAACAACAAAAAAACCATTGGGGCTTCAGTTTTTTTTATTACTATTTGTTTATTTTCTTTTTTAATTATTTTTGTTGTGTTTTATATACATTTTTAATCCATAAAAATCCTATTAAAACACTTTTTAATTGAAATAGCTTAATACATGATTAGTGTTAGATGTAATTAGGATTTATTTAGAATTTTGCTTTAGAATTTCTCTTTATTTCCAATTTAAATTCATTAGAAATTAGAATGTTCATTTCTTTTTTAATGTTTCTAGGCTTAAAATGCCTTTAGCATGGTTTTTTCCCCCTAATTAGTTGATCAAGTTCATGCTTGATCAATTGATTACACCAGATATTGGACCTTGTCTTGGATTTGTCCTGAATCATTGTTTGATTCTCCTATCTAGTTGAGTGATCATAAGTCTCTTGATCACTTGATTGGGTTATACCTCCACACCTGCACTGGGTCTTTTGCACTCAAGTTCAAGACTTCATACTCAAGACTTTGAAGACTTTGGACATCAAGATTGGATCACTACTGAGCTTCATTCAAGTACAACAAAAAGGCTCTTCTATTTCAAAACATTTGTCATTTATTATGCGAATAGTATGATGTGAATAGTACGCCACGAGCCTTAAGTAGTGGAGAAGGAATGAGAGGGAGTATTCATATCCTTATTCTAAATATCTTTGGATATGGGACGCCTAATCCAGTTGTTTAAAGTATTCACCTCCATTCATAGACTTTAGTGTAATTCAAATCGAATAATTTTCAAGTTTCCTTCCCCACAGACAACACTGCAACAATCTTCATCAATAATACTTGTCTCTTTAGACCAAATACAATATTCTTGGGACATCCATGCATACTTTGGGTTAACCACCTCTTGGTTAAGCACCCATCCCTGAACCAAACTCTTTTGTGCATTACCCTGTGGAGCTCCGTGTTCTAGAAACCTTCATACATTGCCTTGTGTTGTTCTGTGCTCTCGCAACCTTCGTGCATTGCCTTGTGGAGCTCAAGGCTCTGGCAAACTTCATGCATTTCCCTATAGAGCTTCATGCTCTGGCAACCGTCATGCATTGCCCTGTGAGCTCCGTGTTTAGGCCAACACCCCTTTCTTGTAGGTTTTGATCCCTGGATTTAGGTAAAACCCTACAATTCTCCATTGGTTAATCACCGAGTTTTGGTTAACTCCACACACACTCTTTGGTTCAGATACATCTACCTATGGATTCAAACAGCACAATCTTGGTCCAAACAATACTTTCACAACATCCAAACAACACCTTCCTCATTTCACAACTATTTTCCATTCAACCTCTCTTTTAATTAAATTCAAGCAACTCTTTCTTTTTCTTTTTATCACACAAACCTTTTTCAAAACAATTTTCTTTCTTTTCATAAAAGAATTGTTATAATTCGTTCCTTACCAGTCAGACTAAAATCTTGGATCAAAATCAGCTAACGTCTAAACACTTCTAGGATACGATTATAATTGTTCTCTAAAATCAACCAACAAATTTGTATTTTCTACCATGAACTACGGAGCTCTGATTTTCTCATTGCACTATGAGAATACATAGGCACGAGGGTTCGGATCCTTGGCGAGCACATTAATTTAAATTTTTTTTTTCCTTTTTCGCAAGTAACTTTTAGATAATAACACCCATCCGTGCAAAGAACAAACAAAATGGTTCCCGTTGAGTACAACGGATGTGAGGGATGCTAATACCTTCCCCTCGCATAACCGACTCCCTTACTTGTTTCTCTTCCCCTTGGGTTTTATCGATATTTTCCCTTTCCTTTTGGAATAAATAAAGTTTGGTGGCGACTCTGTTGTATCATCAAGTGTGTGTGATGCGCTCGGGTATTTTTCGCACCGCGACAAGGTGGATCGAGAAATATTATATGCTTTTACCGAGGTGAATTACTCCTCGGATTGGGAAGTGTTTCCTCTTAAAGAAGACAAGAGGGTGAGCAGCAAGTTTGAAGGGTGTGTTATCCCTTTCATGAGTGCTTGTTTTCCCTTATAGACTTTCGTTTTACTTCTAATGACTTTGAGGTGGACGTTCTTAACCATTTAGGAGTTTCCCCCTTGAAATTGCACCCAATGAGTTAAGCCAACCTCAAAGTCTTCCAATACTGGTGGGAGTATAATAAAAGTATGGACTCGATGCCTCAAATAGTTGAGTCGGACTCGAGAAGATTGGGTCTTGGGGGAAGTCCATCAACGACCTCGAGTTCCCTGTCACTGCTGGTTTTTGCACGTCCCGACCCTCTAACTACTAGGTAACTTCAATCTTTTGTTTCTGAATAAGACTGTGTTTACTCTTCGAGAAATGTAGAATTTTTTCACCAAGAGGAAATGACAGGGATGTCATATTAGCTGCGCAGAGTTTCGACGGTTCTAGCATTTATTGTCGTAGAAAGATAATATGTCTTCTTATGTAACTATCTTCAAAAAGATAAAAAGGTTCTCGAGGAGCGTGTTGGTGCCACGCATATTCCAAATAGACATGGATCTTTAGAAATCTAATAATAAGTGGGTAATATTTTTGACATTTCCAACACATTAGGGACATGTAGGATAAACATTAACACCTTGATGTTATTGGATAGACTTGGTTTGAAGAAAATTATGACAAACCAACCAAATAAAAAATTGAGCACTTTCTTCAAGAGGTAGCTTCCATGTCTAATTCTAGTGGTCGTCAGAATCATAATCATGATGCATAGATGACTGCCAATGAATCAAGCATATTGTAGTATATTCATCATTAATATTTTCACTCCACAACTAGCAATCTTCAACATAAGTAATGAAAGTTGATTGTGATATTTGAATCAGAGTAGTAACTTTAGGGGGGCTCAGGATTTAAGTTTGCAGTAATAATTTTACCATCAACCCATATGTCTTCGATCTTCAACACATAAGCTTATGAGGGATATCTTGGATATTCTTAAAAAGAGGATGTTTTGAGAGTCATGATTGAGACCAAACATTGGTATCTTTATCTCTTATTTTAAAAATTAAACCATCTTTCAATATAACAAGAGCCTTGAGAATGGATATCTATGTAGGAGATCCATTTTTTTTTATCAAATAAAATATTACCTTTAGAGAGATAATTATCATCCAAAAGTGAGACCCAAAGTTTCTTTTCTGATTGCACCAAATTCCAAACAAGTTTACCTAACAAAGTAGTGTTTTGTAAGCGGTTCTGAAGAATCCCTAAATCATCTAAATTACTCGACTTAATATTAATAATCTTGTACTGACTAACTCTTATTGAACAAGTAACTTCAAACACAATAGGGGGTGAATTATGATTTTAAAAGGCTTTTGAAAAAGTGTAAAAAAAACATATTTTCAAAATATATAAGCAGGAGGTGGAAGATAAGGAGGAAGACAGGTAATGAACACAATAAATAAAAGAGATAAGGGATACGCCTCATAATAGATTATACCAAATCCATAATCGACTATGTAGTATCCAAATTGATTATGCAATATCCATAATCGATTATGCAACATCATTAATCGATTACTTAGCTACATACACCTCATAATCGATTACATCACTGAGATTTTATTTGCACGTAACAACTACCTAAAGTAATGAACAAACAATAAACATGATATTAGGACAACTAGGAGTAATATAAATAAGGAAACTGATCACACCTTTATACTTATTTTCTTCAAGTGACTTGCCTCCTTCATCTTTATCTAAGTAACATGATGTGCTCATTTAAGTTGACATTTCTTTGTCATTTTACATCTAAAATATTTTGATAAACTCTTTTCAGTATTTTGATTGATTTATGAAAGTTCTTTCTTTTGTTTGATGAATTTTAAGTCCAAAGAAATAGCGGAGCTCATCCATCATAACATTTCAAATTCCTTTTGCATGGTGTTAGAAAAATTCTTACACGAAAATTAACTAGTAACAACAAATATGATATCTTCCATAAAAATTTGAACAAGAAGAATGTCATGCTTATATATTTTAATGAAAAAAGTTGTATCAACCGTCCCTCTTTCAAAATTGTTTTCAAGTAGAAATTTGTCCAAACGATAATACGAAGTGCGGGAGGGCTTGTTTTAAACGATATAGAGTTTCTTCAATTTGAAAACATGATTTTGAAAAGAAAAGTTTTTAAAATCTAGGGGTTGATAAATATATATTATCTCTTGGAAGTAGTCGTTTAAGAATGTGTTTTTGACATCATTTGGAAAATTTTAAAATTCATGATGCAAGAGAAGTTAAAACCATACAAATGACTTCTAATCTAGCTACAGGAACATAGGTTTCATCAAAATATATGTCCTTTTGTTGGTTATAATCTTTCGCAACAAGTCTTGCTTTGTGTATTAAAATAACAACATTGTTATCAAGCTTCTTACAAAAGATCAATTTGCTTCCAATCACTATATTAGTTTTAGGTTTTGGAACAAGTTATCAAACATTGCTTCTTTAAAATTTATTTAACTATTCTTGCATAGCAAGTGATCGGTGTTCGTCAATGATAAATTCATTAATATTATTTGGCTCAATTTTAGAAACAAAAGTCATAAAATGACATATTTGATTATAGAGTGTCGAGTAGTTACCCCTTTTGAGATATCTCCTATAACATTTTTAAGAGGATAATATCTGGCGATTCTCCATTCTTTGGGTAGATCTTAATAGAGTGAAGTTTGGAAAATCATTTTTGTGAGTGTGAATATATAATTTTTTTTTAAGAGAGATGCTATTAATTACAATAAATTCCTAACAAAATAAAACCACTTAAGTTTTTGATCAAAATATGCTTTAATATTTAGGTTCATTTATTTAATAATTTTCATAATATTTGATCTTGTTGAGTCAATCATCAGAAACTTCGTACCACGTTTTATATTCAGGTTCATTCTTTGAGGATGTATAAAATATCTGTTCTTCTTGAGTTAATCATTAAAACTTGTTTAAACACTGAACTAAAACCATATGTATGGATCGATTTGTCTTACAGTGTCAACCAAAATTCTTCACAGCTTTATCCAAGTTCTCAGAAGCATATTAAAGAAACTAACAAAATTGCATACTATAAGTAGGTAAAGAAGTAAGAATGATCTTGGAAGAAGTGATACACCCTGACTTGATCAAGATTATAACTTTACAATAAGAGAGTTTTGGAGCTACCTTATCATTGATTTATAAGAAATTCTCTTTCCTTGTGTGTCTGCATTTCATTTTGAATCCCGATATTTTTTCTAACTGATCGGTAAATCTTGTTGGTGTACAAGGTGAATAATGGATGAAAAGGAGTAGAATATATTATAATAGAATGATGGCTACAAAGGATTACAAAATCACCAACTACCACTAGTCTATTTATAAGCTAAAACTAGGGTTACAAAAGCAACAAATAAAATAATAAAATAACCTCTAACAAACTTAATGACTAAGTTTGTGAATATAAATTAAAATATAAATTATTATTTCTAATACCATCCCTTAATTTATATTTCCTCAAAACTAACAACACCAATTCCATCCCTTAAGCGAAGAAATTGATCAGTCTTGATAGCCTTCGTCAGAACATCTGCCAACTATTTCTGAGTGCTACACTGCACAACTTCTAACACTCCATTTTGAACTTGACTTCTCAGAAAGTGATACTTGGTCTCAATATGCTTGCTTCTCCTATGCAACACTGGGTTTCTGGAAAGATTGATTGCGGACTTGTTATCAATCATCAGCTTCAAAGACTTGTCAACTTTGATCTTCAGATCCTACAGCATGTTCAGAATCCACACAGCTTGGCATGCAGTAACAGCACCTGCAATATATTCAGCTTCACAGGTTGACCATGTAACAACAGGTTGCTTCTTAGAACACCAAGAAATAGGGCCTCCCAGAAACTTGAACAAGTACCCAGAAGTACTTCTTCTATCAACTCTGTCTCCACACCAATCAGAATCTGAATAACTCAGAAGTTTTGATTCAATCTTTCTTCCAGAAGGAAATAACACTCCATACTTCAGAGTTCCCTTGATATACCTCAGAATCCTGACAGCAGCTTGGTAATGGGACCACTTGGACATGAATCTGCTAACCATTCCAACTGCATAGCAAATATCAGGTCTGGTATTACACAAATACCTCAGAGAACCAACCAACTGTTTGAAGGTTATAGCATCCACATCCTCACCATCAGAATCAGAATCCAGTTTCTGATTTGTATCTGCAGGTGTGATAGCAACCTTACAATTCTGCAGCTTAAATCTCTTCAGAAGTTCTCGTTCATACTTCAGCTGATGCAAAATGATACCTTTCTCAGAATATCTAAACTTCATCCCTAGAAAGTATGTCATTTTCCCGAGATCAGTCATTTCAAACTCATTCATCAGCACCTTCTTGAACATAGCTAATTCTTGTTCAGAACTTTCGGTCAGCAGTATGTCATCAACGTACAAACACACCAGAATCATATTTCCTTCAGAAATATGCTGAACATAAACACCGTATTCCATCTCACATTTCTGAAAACCCTGCTTCTTGAAAAATCAATCAATCTTCTGATTCCAAGCTCTGGGCGCTTGCTTCAATCCATACAAAGCTTTATGTAATTTGTACACCATCCCTTCCTGATTCTTTTTCACAAATCCAGGAGGTTGTTACACATAAACTTCTTCTTCTAATGGACCGTTCAGAAATGCAGATTTCACATCTAAATGCATCAGAGGCCAATTCCTGTTAGCAGCTATTACAATCACCAGTCTGATTGTTTCATGTCTTGCTACATGTGCAAACACTTTAGAATAATCCAGCCCAGGTTTCTGCAGAAATCCTCTTGCTACTAACCTCGCTTTATGTTTGCCAATTGATCCATCTAGCTTTAACTTCTGCTTGAAAACCCATCTGACGCTGATGGCTTTCTTGTCCTTTGGAAGTTCTGTCAGCTTCCAGGTCTTGTTTCTCTCTATGGCATCAAGTTCTTCTTTCATGGCCTTTAGCCAGACTTTCTGCTTAAGAGCCTCTTTTGTACTCACGGGTTCAGAGTCTACTAGCATGGCACACTGAATAATTTCTCCTTCAGACTCTACTTCAGTGTCTTGCAACATATTAAACTCTGTAAATCTTCTCGGAATGCTTCTGATTCTTTGTGGCCTCTGACCTTGGTCAGAATCTCGTTCGGATGCTTGAACCCCTGAAGTTTCTCCTTCAGAAGGTTGACTTCCTCCAGAACCTTGACCATCTTCAGAGTCTGGCATATTCCCAGAGTCTGAATCACCACCAGAATCTGGATCATCATCAGAATCTGGATCATCAGAGTCACCTTCATCTTCTGAGTCTCCTTCAGAGTCAGAATCACCATCAGTTTCAGAAACTCTTAGTTCTGACCTTTCTTCAGAAGTTCTCACATCAGAATCAGATTGAGACTTGTCCCAATTCCAAACTTCTGATTCCTTCACAATAACGTCTCTGTTGAATTCAACTTTATTAGTTTCTGGACAATAAAGCTTATACGCACCTGTACTGTGGTACCCCACCAGTAACATTACTTTGCTTCTATCATCCAGCTTCTGTCTTCTGGCTTCTGGAACATGTTTGTAACAAACAGAACCAAACACCTTCAAATGACTAACACTTTGCTTTTCTCCAGTCCACTTCTGAATAGGAACTATTTCCTTCAGCTTCTTCGTTGGACACCTGTTGAGCACATATGCTGCGGTGGCAACAGGTTCTCCCCACAAGTTGTGAGGAAGCTTCTTCTCCTTCAGCATGCTTCTCGTCATATCAACCAAAGTACGATTTCTTCTTTCAGCAAGACCATTGTGTTGAGGAGTATAAGGAGCAGTAACCTCATTCTCAATTCTATTCACCTCACTGAACTTCTGAAACTCTTTGGAGTTATACTCACCCCCACCATCGGTTCTGAAAATCTTCAGAGTCTGACCACTCTGATTTTGAACCTTCATTCGGAACTTCTTGAATTCAGCAAACACCTCGTGTTTGAACTTAATAAGGGATACCCATGTCATTCTCATGAATTCATCAACAAATAACACGAAGTATTTATTCCCTTCGATCGATGCTACTGGAAATGGACCACACACATCAGAATGCACTACTCCCAAGGCATGTTTTGCTCTTGGAGCAACTTCTGACGCAAACGGAAATCTTGGTTGCTTTCCTTCCATGCACACTTTGCATGACTTCTCAGGCTTCTTAATTGTAGGAATTCCATGTACCAGCTTCTTCGAATTCAGATGTTCTAAGGTTCTGAAATTCAGATGACCAAATCTTCTATGCCATAGCTCACTTTCCTCCACAACACTTGTTGCACTGAGGCATTCAGAGTCAGAAGTTCTGACATTCACCTTGAATGTTCTATTCCTTCCCTTTTCTGACTCCATAATCAGCTTCTGATTACAGTCATACAGCTTCAGAAGATTGTCCTTCATGGTAACTAAAAAACCTTTCTCAATTAATTGTCCCACGCTCATCAGATTGCTTTTTATGCCAGGTACATACCACACTTTCTGAATCAATGTTGTTTTCCCATTGTTCAGAACAACTCTGACATTTCCCATACCTTCAGCGTTAAGATATTTGTCATCAGCACATCTGATCTTAGTCCTCTTCTCATAGTCAAAATCAACCAGCCATTTCTTATTTCCAGTAAGATGATTTGAACAGCCAGTGTCTATATACCACCAGTCTGTCAAATTCGTATCATCAGATTCAGAAGCCATCAGTAGCACAGATTCATCATCAGAACTTCTGGCTATATTTGCTTCTTCTGATTTCCTTTCTTTGTTTGACCAACAATCTCTAGCAAAGTGACCAAACTTCTTGCAACAGTAACATTGGATCTTCTTCTTGTCATACTTCTCTTTTCCCTTCTGAGCATTCTTTTGCCTATCAGAAGTTGAGGTTTCTGACTTCTGACCACCATCAGATCTTCTCTTGGCTTCTGACCAAGACTACTTCTGATGCTTCTTATCAGAAACTGCTTTCAGAGCCTGCTGCTCTACTTCCCTTTCAGAAATTCTCTCAGTCAGACGCAACTCTTGCGCCTCTAGACTACTTTGCAGCTCTTCAATTCTCATGGTGCTCAGATCTTTAGAATGTTCTATTGCTACCACAATGTAATCAAACTGAGGGGTAAGGGATCTCAATACCTTCTTAATGATTACTTGTTCAGAAAGAGTTTCTCCACAAGCCTTCATCTCATTAGTGATCAGAATCACTCTGGAGATGTACTCAGAAACTTTCTCATTGTTCTTCATGTTGAGATTCTCATATTGCTTTCGCAGGGACTGAAGCTTCACCTTCTTCACTGATGCGTCACCACCGTAAGATCTGACCAGTGTGTCCCACGCAACCTTTGCTGTAGTTGAATCTGCAATTTTCTCAAACACATTTGCATCCACACACTGATGGATGTAAAACAATGCTTTCTGATCTTTCTTCCTTGTATCCTTCTGCGCGTTCTTCTGTTCCTCCGTTGCATCTGCTGCTACCGGAACATAACCTTCAGTGACAAGATCCAGAACATCTTGAGCACCGAACAGTACACGCATCTGAATCATCCAACGAATCCAGTTTTTGCCATCAAATACTGGAAGCTTGGTGTTCATACCGCCGTTTCCGTTCATCTTCTACCTTGTACAGTCACTCAGATCCCACCACACAGTGTTTCCCAACTCCACAGAATCAGAAATTCTGTTCAGATTTTTGTTCAAGATTCTACACGAATTCAAGAACCAAAAAATCAATCACACTATGCCTCACGTTTCACTCGTGTTTCCCGTGTTTCCCCGTGGATCCGAACCGGAGCTCTAGATACCAATTGTTGGTGTACAAGGTGAATAATTGATGAAAATGAGTAGAATATATTATAATAGAATGACGGCTACAAAGGATTACAAAATCACCAACTACCACTAGTTTATTTATAAGCTAAAACTAGGGTTACAAAAACAACAAATAAAATACTAAAATACCCTCTAACAAACTTAATGACTAAGTTTGTGAATATAAATTAAAATATAAATTATTATTTCTAATAAATCTGATACTAGTGAGATTCTCAATATCATCTTTAGTGGTTTATATGACACTAATTTTGATTTAACAAATGTACTAAATAGTACAAGTAGTAAAATGGGGAAGTCCCAAATGTCGAATTGAAAGACTCTACATAATTATCAAGTTTGTCGCCAGTTGAACAAAAAGTTAGGGAGTTTGAATTAGGTTGGTTTCTAGAATTTAAACTAAGAGTAAATTTAATTGATTTCGAAATTAATATGATAAAATATGGCATGGATGAGTTTGATCTTGCTTCCAATTTGTAATACAAATTGGTTTTAATGTTGATATTTATTACTCAATATAATTATTGGTTTCTAGATTGTCTATCCCTAATTATTTCTTAGTTTATAAACTTTTAGTCTTAAATTAATCTCTTATGACCATTTTGAATTACATATAAAATTAAATATTTAACTATCCTGAACATTTCAGTTTCAAAGTGTTATCTATACGCTTAGGTGATAATTAAAAAGAATATTTCTATCGAACATTACTGATTAAAATTCCCATCTAACAGATGATCATAAATCACATAAATCAATTACAATTGACTAGAAAGTAAAAGCATTAAGTGCAGATAAAAATAAATCATACATAAATAATGAAATGCTAATTGCAAAAATCAATTCATAATACAAGGTTTATCTCTGGCAAAAAAATACAAGGTTTATCAATGACAAAAATTCATCTCCAACACTAATAAACTTAGCTACTCATAATTCTAACAACAATCTATGAATGAGTTATGAATGTTAAACATATAGAGTTGATGAGAAACCTTTGTCTTTCATTTGTTTTAAATAGGAGTTGATAGTGGACTTTTAGGATTGAGAGAAAACTCAATTCTCCAATTCAGCATTGTGATAGAGTGAAGATTTTTTCCGTTATTTTTTTCGCCCTTTTATAATCTGATGTAGACTTTAACTTCTTGCCCAGAATAGCATTTATTTACTGTTGGCCGCACTTTAATTAGAATTACGGCTAAATATGATCAGAATATTGTGTTAATATCATGATATAAAATTTGCTGAAAGTAGAACTGTGAATTTTCCTAAAAGTTTGCTGCATTCCTTTTTTGTCTTTATTTGACTTTCTAAAACCTACAAAATAGACTAATAGCATGTTTGGTTTCACGTTCAGGATGGTGGACGTACGTTTCAAAGCCATTTCTACCGTGAAAATAGGAAGCTAAAAATACTAGTTTTTGATAGACGTGCGTTTGGAGCAGTTTTTGACGCGGAAACAAACATAGCATAAGACTCTCTTTGAAAAAACCACTCCCTCCGTCTCATAAAAAGTGTCTCATTTATATTTTTTTTATGTCTCAAAATAAATTTTTTTTAAAATACCAATACAATATTTATTATTTTTTTCCACTATTATATCCTTATTTATTAACATTCACGCATTTCAACTACTTCTCTAACTATAATAAATAAGGGTATTTTAGTAAAACATACTAATTTTATCATTAAAATCAACACATCTAATCATTTTTTTAAGAACTGCGCAGAACTCAAATAAGACACTTATTATGAGACAGAGGGAGTTGTTTATAGCTGATAGCGGGTAGCTGTTAGCTAATAGCCGATAGCTTATAGCTGATGGCTGGTAGCTGATAAGCAGGGCCGTCTTTGAGGGTGTGCAAGGCGGGCTACCGCACAGGGCCTCATTTTTCTCAAACTTAAAATATAGCTAAATAGGGCCTCATAAAATATTTATCGGGTTAAATCGTCATTCAGTAGGGCCTCTATTTTGTTTTTCCATGGTTAAACTTTGGTAAACCTACACCGGGCCTCCAAAAAATTTGAGACGGCTCTGCTGATAAGTTAATTTGAGTGTTTGATAAATTAGCTGTTACACTATCTGATAATTGCAAAATGACTTAAAATGACATTTTTAATTAAGAAATTGATTGTTTCATCATCTTATTATATTATATTATTAAATTAATTTTTATTCGATAAAAGTAAATGTATTAATAACAACTTCCAAAACAATTTTAATATATTTGAAAAATTGAAGATATAATCAAAATATATAAATTTGTATATAAGTTTTATGAACTTTGCTATTTAGTATGAATATATTGACAACGAAATTCAATGAATAAAAGAACCACAAACCATACATGAAGCAAAGGTATTTCATAAAGTCCTTTATGAAGACATAAAAGTAAAAGTAATCTTAATAACTACAATTTTTAGTCTGATTAACTCATTCTTTCGTAAAATATAGTTTTTTTTTCTAATTTTATAATGAAATTTAATATAAAATGTGAAATAATAACATTATAATTTTGAATTTAGTTATATTAATCTAAAATAATAAGAAAAACAAGTTTATTGTCTAATATTTTACAATAAAACTGTAATAATATTATGAATTTTCTTCACCTTAATTGATTTCATTGATTCTCCTCCAATGTTTCACTAACTTGAGAATTATCAACAATATTTTTAAATTAATTATATAATTTATATTTAATAAATAAAAATAATATTTAATAAAGTAGAAAAAAATAGTAAAAATCTTCTATAACATTTTTTAAAATCTCCCTAAATTCAATCTTTTAAAATCAATTTTTTAATAGTATATATATATATATATATATATATATATATATATATATATATATATATATATATATATATATATATAGAAAATGCTAACATACACACAAAATTGGTGGGCCCCACACAAAAATACACTATATCTATTTTCTTTTTATTTTTTCTTCTTCATCTTTTTAATGTGGGTCACACTCAAAATTGGTGGGCCCCACACAAAAATACACTAAGGTGTATGTTACTAATGCACACCTACATGGGTGTGGTGTGCATTAGCATAACTAAAATGAGCTGAAAAACTAAAAACTATAAGCTAAAAGCTCTTTTTCTGGTCTTATCAAAGAGACTCTAAAATCCTCCGAAATAGCAAATTAATTTGAAAATTATCATTTAATCAAATAAAACTTAAGTATTTGAATTTTATTAAAAACCAAATTAAATAAAAATAAGATAAAATTAATAAACATAATGACTAATCAGACACCTTTAGAGACAGAAGCTCTTGACTTATTTAGAATGACTTTCAGACTTTAAAAAATACAACAAAAATAAAATAAAATACGTAGAAGGTTCAGGTGAATCTCTTAAACTGCTTTATCAAATAAGTGTAAACCATGAATGAATATAAATTTATCCTTACTTTTACATTAATATTAAAATATTTAACGTGAATTACCAGCCATTCATGTTATAAATAAGACAGGTGCAAGTAGTATTCATTCACAAGTCACAACAATCTCACACCTTCAAAAGATGGCAAGAAATTCTCATATCTTGTCACTTTTCCTTCTCTTCTTCACTCTTGTCAGAACCTCCCATGCAGGTGGCATAGCCATCTACTGGGGCCAACACATTGAAGAGGGCACATTATATGAAACATGTGCCACTAGAAGATACACCCACATAAACATCGCCTTCCTCGAAAGGTTCGGCAATGGCCGAATTCCGAAACTGAATCTCGCAGGTCACTGCAACCCTTCGACCAAATCATGCACCAGAATAGGTGACCACATCAGGTATTGCCAAAGCAGAGGTATCACAGTGTTGCTTTCCATCGGCGGTGGGATCGGAAGATACTCTTTAGCTTCAAGAAAGGATGCTAGAGACTTCTCAATGTATTTATGGAACACTTTCTTGGGTGGCACGTCATTTTCAAGACCATTTGGTGATGCTGTGTTGGATGGTATAGATTTTGATATTGAACTTGGCTCTGCACAATATTGGCAATACCTTGCGCAGTATCTCAAGAATTATCATGGTGTGTATCTAAGTGCAGCTCCTCAATGTCCATTTCCTGATAGATTTTTAGGTAGGGCCATTGAAACAGGACTTTTTGACTTTGTTTGGGTTCAGTTTTATAATAACCCTGCATGTGAATATTTTAATAATAGAAAAAATAACCTTGAGAGATCATGGAAACAATGGACAACTGCTATTCCTTATGGAGAGGTATTTTTGGGGTTGCCCGCCGCAGAGGGCGCGGCTGGAAGTGGTTTTATCCCGGCCAAAGTGTTGACGTCTGAAATACTACAAGAGATTCAGTATACATCAAAGTATGGAGGTGTTATGCTTTGGTCAAGATACTTTGATGATAGGACTGGTTATAGCGCATCCATTATAGATAGTGTGTGAAGAGTTCATAGTTGCAATAAATAAAAGCAATAACATTACACTTTGGCAACTAATAAGTGTTTTTTTTCAAAGAATTGTTATTTGTAATATTTGTGTCTGCGTGGATTTTGCACTCTTGTGTGACTTTAAAAGATTGCTTTGTTTTTGTCTCTTCATATAATCAATAAGTTTGAAAGAAAGTAAAAAGGTAAATGAATGTGGTTAATAGTTATTCTGTTATTATTCTGGAGTTTCAATAATGCGAACGGTTATGTACTTGACGCAAGCTCAATTCTCTCTTTTGAATTCTGAACCAGTAGTCTTTAGAAAAATCACATGATAATACCAATTCAAGGTGCAATAGTAGCAATACAGAAGCAAGAAAAATAAAACAGTTTGATTTCTTATCAAAACTTTCAATGAAATGAACTAACATCTGACAACGTTCTAAATATTGAGCCATAAAAGAGTTTACAGAAGAAACAAATAATGAAAACAAGGCAATAAATGAAGAAAAGATGAAACCTATGAAGCGAAAAAAATATATTGGTATCACTATCACCCCAAAAAGAGAATGTGAACTGATAAAAGTATATGTAGGCCTTGGAGGCCAAAACTTAATTCGAGTTTGGCTTAATTCGTTTTGGCTACTGTTCGGACCTGGATATTGTGAGTGGAGTGTAACCTCCAAATGGGTTGCCTTCCACTTTGTACAAGGGCTACTTCTTCTCCTTCTTTAACCATTCCATTCTTCTGCATACGGAAACAATTCATGAGATCACGAAGAAACTTAAATTAAGATGGAACTTTTTGTTTGAGCAGTTCGTGTTTTAATAGGTAATTGCAACATTAAGCATTTGTTTATACCAGCATCAAGAAGTTCATAAATGCGTAAAGGTTAATGGTTAAGTATTGATGCACGAATAAACCGATACATGGTTGAATGTTGGAATGTAACATCTCAAACACCAAAGATATCTTCCAAAAATTACCTGCAACAAATCCAAGGCTTTTGTGAATGTCTCTTCAGAATCCTTAGAGAATGTCATGTAAATAGGACAGACTCCTTGATACAAAGCCAGCCTTTGTTGTACTCTTTTCCTGCATGGCCATAAAAATTAGGTAAACCACAAAATCGTCAGAGTTATAAATTATAATAAGTAGAGATAATTGGCGTAAAATGAACGGAAACAATAACTCACTCATCAGTAAAAGCAAATATGGTGCCAGAAGGTCGATAATGGCTCAACAGAATAGCCATGAAGCCCGATCTAGTGAAGACAACCGTCGACGTTCCAAGAGTATTAGATATCATGGTTGCATGGTATGCAAACATCTCGCTCATGTGGTTCTACACAACCAAAATGAATAAACCACGCATTTCAGTGTCAACGGTAATATCTTATTCATTGGCAACAGTAAAATAAGGAAAGATTTGAAAAAGTCGGGATATCAAAAAAAGCACATTGAGCTTGAAGTTTAAACCTTGAATACTTGACCAATATTAGGTGGGATTTGACCACTTGATAAAGAGGCTTCTGTCCGCAATGCTACCGTGTGCATTACTTTTGCAGCTTTTATTGGAAACCTGCAATATAATAAATCCTATATTATTGTCGCTCTCAGTTAACACTTGATTTATACTCGTCGTCTAATTCAATGAGATGCTACTGCAACAATACAATAATTCAATTGTGATATTTCGGGGAACAACTATTCAACATATCGATATTTTTATTCCTTTCTAAGAACTCTAATTGGAGAAATATCGGCATGTCAAGGTAATTGGGCACTTTGAGACGTGGAGTTATTTCACTTACTTTCCGTGAGCAGTTTCTCCAGAAAGCATTATTCCATCGGAACCTTCTCGAACAGCAATTGCGATATCAGATACCTCTGCTCTGGTTGGTGTCGGGTGAACAATCATGCTTTCCAGCATATTTGTTGCCACAATAACAGCCTTTCCCATGCTACGGCATATCCTAATTATCTCTTCCTATATTAGCAGACATTATTTAAGTTAAGATATGCACAAACTAATGTCCAGTTATGGAAGAAACACTCTATGATTACATTTAGCATTAATTAATCTCAAATTTGTTTAAAAACAACTTTACCTGCAAAAGCGGAACCTCCTCAATCGGGAGTTCTGCACCAAGATCTCCTCTTGCAACCATAGCCTAAACAGAATGGTAAAAGAAGACAGGTCAGCATCCACGGTCAAACTTAAAAAACCAATTCTCCAGAATCAGGCCAGTTAGGCAATAATCTTAATGAAATAAAGGATTAGGTTATCACCCCATCAGACGCGGTAATAATTGAATGCAAGTTCGGTATAGAGTCTGCGCTTTCAATTTTTACAATTACATGTATATCAGCACCACAACCTGCATTAGTGAGAAAGGGAATTTATCATATTTCTAAATAATCGGGAAAACTAATCTGCTGTATAATTGGAAAATAAATTATATCTTGAATAATTACTTTTCAAATAATTCTTCAGTTCATGAACTACTTGTGCATCCTTAACAAAAGAAACGGCATAGAAATCAACTTCATTATCGACTCCAAATTTTATGTCATCCCAATCCTTCTCTGCAGCAAATCAATAGGAATATTATGCATCTGAGTAACTAACATAACCTTAACCCGCAACCTAACCAACTCCCACATGCACAAGTGAGGAAAAGGAGTGAGGCAATAATAAGAAATTACTATCAAGAACAGGAATAATGACCCAAAAGCCTAACCAGTAATGGAAGGTAGTGTTGCACTCTTTCCTCTAACATTCAAATGTCTCCTTGACCCGAGTTCTCCTCCATCAATAACTTCACATTTCACGGAATCCGCTGTTTTCGACTTAACCAAGAACGACATCATACCACCTACATCATACATCAAGAGTCAGAAATTAACAAAAGATGCCATACAATCAATGGATATAGCATGCATCAAAGACTTGGTATTGATTCTTTCTGATATAAATGGGTAATTGAAGATATTTTCCAATAATAAGAATGTCAAAGCTCTAAATGGTCTTTGCAAAGCACGAGAAGGCCGCTGTGCCACACTGCCTTGGGGTCAGTGTTGTCAAATAGCTACTATAGCGGCATAGCAGAATTTGTACTAATCATTATTGTTACGCGATACGCTAAACAAAGTCTTATCAAATAGAGGTTATGGCGGTGCAGCAAAATTTGAACTAACGTGCTATATGCCGCCACAACTTGTTCTTGAGACAATGGGCATTGCCCCCTTTACAGCACAAAATATTTAATATGATTAAAGAAAGTCATACAAAAATATAACTCGTGTGTTTGTCGATTCATCAATCATTTAGCATGACACGAGTTTGTTAGTAATTTGAATATTTTAGTTTAATCAATTAGCAGACGCACCATCAACAAGAAGCATATCCCCCGCTTCAACATCATTGACAAAATCATCATAGTTCACACTAACACAATCGGCAGTTCCAACACCACTCTGGATAGTAAAAGTGAACTCCTGTCCAGATTTTAACAGAATTGGTTGAGGTAAATCCCCACTCCTGACCTCAGGACCCTGAAAAATAGATAAAACTGAATTATCAGCTAACACAAAATCAAAACACTGATCACAAAAATATCATCATCTTCGATCAAACAAAGACTTACCTTGGTGTCAAGCATGATAGCAATTACATTGTCCTTTGATTGTGCATTATATTCTTTAACCAAATCAATAACTTTCTTATGAGAAGCATGATCTCCATGCGACATATTCATTCGAGCAACATTCATCCCAGCCTCAGCCAGCTTCCAAATCATCTCCTTAGTATTAGTAGAAGGACCAATAGTACAAACAATCTTAGTCTTTCTTCTAACTATTGGCTTAGACCACATTCCACCAGAAGCATCACCAGGTTGCTGCAAACCAGGCAACTTGTGCAACTCCTCCACGATCTATTCACCTCCAAACAAAAATAGGTTACAACAATTTTCTCAACCGTTTACAGTTACTTCCATTTCTGGTATATGATATGAGTACTTCCCAAAACATCAAATTTTCTCACTAGTAACTACCCATCATTTTTTTCTTAGGAAACAAGCAACAGAAGCAAAAATACAACAAAATATATAAAAAAGAACAAACCTTTAAATCATCATCAGGTGAGACAGGGACAACTTCAGCTGATGTAGATTTTATTGCATTGATGCGACAGTTTCTGACACTAAGCTTAAGGGATTTGTTACCCTGTGGTGGGAAGACTTTGGATGAAAAAGTTGCCGGCTTCAACAAGGTTTGAGACCTGTCTTGTGTAGATCCTGAGGTGGGTCGTAAGAGGGAGGTTTGAATAGATCGAGAGACTGCAACCTGAGACATTGTTGCAGAGAGAGAGGTGAAGATTGTTGAAGAGAATGAGAAAAGTGTGTGTGTGAGAGAGGTTGATAAGAAGAAGGTGATATTGAAGGATTGGAGGAATGAGCGATAAAAACGGCGGAGACAAATATGAAGAGAAATGAGAAAGGACAAATATATTTTCTTCGTTTGTATCGAAGGAACCAACAACGTTAATGCGAGTGTTGGGTTTAAACCTTTCTTGTTCGAAAACAGGTTCGATGTTTACTGCGTGCGACGTCGTTTTCGGTTTGGGGTTTAGTCTTCTCTGTTTCTTTGCCCGATCATTAGTTTTTTTTTCCTTTGACTTAAATTTTTTCTTTTTTTCTACACAAATATTTACTCTAGTTCAAGATTATATAGATTTTATTTATTTATAACTAGTAGAAGATACGCGTATGGATGTAAATGGATATCCATGAGACGGATACTATGATATTCGTATCCGTTCCGTTGGATAAATATGATATTCATATCTGTCTCTCATATCCATATGAATATTCGTTAAGCGGGTAATCTGCGGGTATTACGGTATCCGTGGATATTTATAGATATCAATGGATAATATTTTTATGAAAATTATTTTTTTTAAATATACTTTTACCTTCTTTTAAAGACACAAAAAATTATTATCATATAATATCCATACAATTCGTTCTTAATTTAACAATAAAATTTCATCACATTAATTTTCTTCTTATTCACCAAAATATAATTAGATCAAAACATAATATTCATACATTTCATTTTAACCAAACAAATAAAAGATATTGTGATTGTGAGTTATGATGGAAGAGCGAACGACAGAGAAGTAGGCAGAGAGACACTGGTTCGATAGAGGAATGACGACACTAGTTGGTTGGACTATAAAATTGTTGAAGTGGGTATGAAGTATTAAAGAGTTTAAATATAAAATGGCTAATAGAATTTGAATGAAATGTGAAAGGTTTTTTTCAAAGAAAATTTAAAAAAAAGAAAGAAATATAATAAGACTATTTATTTTAGAAGACGAAAAGATAAGGTATAATAAACTAATGATATTTAAATAATTTTTATAATTTATTAACGGATATGGATATCCGCGGGTACGGATATCATTAAACCTATATCCATATTCATTAACAAACGGATATTTAAATATCCATTTATTTTATCTGTGGATATCCATTAAGTTTCCATATCCGTGACGGATTTTATCCACGGATATCCGCGGGTCTAGATATTTTTATCACCCCTAAACGCGTGTCCGTGTCCGCATGGATAACTAAATTTGTTCTTAGATATTTTCATATAAATGTCACTATATATATATATATATATATATATATATATATATATATATATATATATATATATATAATTTTTGATTTGATGTAGAAGATAATATTAAAATAATTTGAATTGTTTAAATTATAGTAAAACAAATTGAATTAACATAGATTTTTAAAATAAAATAAAAAAACCATTTTCACCTCTTTATCCATCACATAATCAATAAAGAAATTCAGAGTTAATAAATAAGCCAATGTAAAAAAGAAAGATAAATTGATGATGAATTTAATTAGACATAAATGAACTAAATTGATAACCAAATACTTGAGCTCGAGTGGTAAACGAGCTCCTGTTAAGGGATGAAGATTTGGGGAATACCGATTCCCCGTTCGATTACTGATAGAAACAATACTTGGCCAGTGTCAGTAACTCTCGGCACGAACTCTGGATTACTAGGGTCCCTTTGATTTTGAAATTTATTATCAAATACTTCCTTTGAAGATATCGTTTAGATAAAAATTTGTAGTAAAGTATCTTGTTGTAATGACGTACATTAAACAATTTCGTCATACAAAAATATGAATTAATATAAATTATGTATTTTTTTGTCTGAATCTAACTGATTGTGTTCCGTGCCACTTTATGAAACGGCGAATGAAAAAAAAATCAATCTTTTATTATCAAATACTTCCTTTGAAGATATCGTTTAGATAAAAATTTGTAGTAAAGTATCTTGTTGTAATGACGTACATTAAACAAATTCGTCATACAAAAATATGAATTAATATAAATTATGTATTTTTTTGTCTGAATCTAACTGATTGTGTTCCGTGCCACTTTATGAAACGGCGAATGAAAAAAAAATCAATCTTTTATCATTTATTAACTACAACTAATTAAACCGTGTGGCACATGTAAAATACATAGCATAGAAAATTTTATTATTTTTAATGGCTAATTTGGTAATTAATTAACTAATTTTTTAAAAAGTCAAATAGATTTATTGATAAATGATTTTTTTTTATAATTTATATATAATGACATAAGTATTTTTTTTAATTAATGGAGTAAAATTGTTGTTCATAGTCTAGCATCACTTTAGCTTTGTCTAGCATATGTTGTCATAGCTACATAATATTAAGACAATATCACACTTCAGACAAATCTAGCACCAATCACTAAAAGTTAAAAATGTTTATTTTCTTTAGAATTAGCACCTACACCAGCCAACTTCATTTGACATGCTTTCTAATTCCGTTAAATCTAGCTTTTTTATCCAACCTTTCTTAACACCAATCACTAAATGGATACATTTACTCCATTTCCAAGAAGAAATCTACAAGACTAAAAAGCATTTCTCTTCACACAGCCTTCCACGTGGTTGCTTCTACAAACAATTCTGCTTCTGTTTGGCCACGTAAATAAACTCTTCTCATATACTGCTTCTACAAACAAGTTTGTATTCAAAATTTCAATTTGAAATTTAAATTTTCTTCTAACACTCTCTCTCTCTCTCTCTCTCTCTCTCTCTCTCTCTCTCTTCTTCTTCTTCTTCTTCTTCTTGCTTCTCCCGTTTCTTCTTCTTTCTCCCTCTTTTTCTTCCTTCTTCCTCTTCTTTACATACCGTAATGATACCGCCAAAGTTCTTCCAATAACAAATTCAGATCCTTACTTAGTAACACATCGCTAACGAAACCCTAATCAAAGCCGATAAACTATCGATCTCGATCCTACATATGCGATTTCGTATCTTCGCAAAGCTACAAATGCCTTTGTCTTGCAATTTCGTATCTGACTTTTTGTTGTTGTTCTTTCAGAAAGTATTGAACTGAGTTTCAACAGGTAAGTCAATGTTTTGGTTACTTCAATCTATGTTGGTGCTGAAACCCAATCTTCTCAAGCAAACCCTGAAAGCTGGTGTGCTGAAATCCAATCTTGCGGTTTCGGCCTTTGAAGTAAGTGTTTTGTTTTCTGAGTAGTGTATTATAGTTGTTGTGACTGTTGTGTTGTGTTATGGTTGTTGAAGTTAATTTGATCGAAGTCTGATTTTTAGTACGAAAGGGCTCCGGTGAAATTGAAGTGGAGATTATCTGAAGTTGAAGATTATTGAGGTAGAGTTCTGCATTTTTTCTGTAAAATTAGATTTGATATTCTTTCTTGATCATATATTTTTGTTAGCATGAGTTATGTATACATTATGAGATTGTTGTGTAGATTAATACAGAGGATTTTAGATCCTGATAACACATTTTACTACTATAATAATTCAAAAGTTATTCTTTATTTGTTCATTGCCCATGATGTTCTACAATGGCGTTGGCTTAAGGAGCAGCAATCATCATCAATGCTAGTTGAAAAGTAAACTGAATTGTATACCTTTTGTTGGTCTATATGTTTTAGATGTTTTGTTAATGCCTTAATAGCTACTGAAACTCGTGTTTCTATTGTTAGACGACAGCAATTGATCTAGAAAGGGGGTTGAATAGATCACTATATTTTAATTGTGAGTCGGCGCTTAAATTTGATTTTAAAAATTATTTGCGGAAGTGGCCGAGGACAATTCGTCTAAACGAACCGGTTACTGAGAGAATCGGATATGCGTAAGTCAAATGGAACGAAAGGCTCGATGAGAAAAATTGAATCACAACTTAACTATAATCAATTTACCAACAGCACTCAATGTTGTGCAATCTCCAATGAACAATAAAAAATAAAACCAAAATTGACAATATATCAAACACCTTGTAAGCGTTCAATTTATCGAGCACTTGGAGTGCGAAACACTCAAAGCTAAACCTTTTATGTTAGTTAGTGCAGAATTTTCTTTGAGCACAATCCAAAATGATTGTGCAATGTTTTTCAAATTAGTTTTTCTGCACTATACTATACCAAAATTTTTATCGATCAATTGAATGATCACAAGCGTAAACAGTTCGAAAATTAAAGAAGATATGGAAAGAGAAACGACACCAAGTTTGTTTAGGCAATTCCCCTTTCGTCCTCGCTTCGGGTACGCCTGCCTCCAATTCTAAATCTAGAATTAAGATATCTATAATCTTGTTTGCAAATTGTTTTTACAAGAGAAGCCTTAGCTATCACACACTCAAGAAACTCCGTTGGTGCTGATATTATGTCTTCTCTTCCCTTGATTCGAGTCGAATCAAGTGCCCCGAACTTGTTGGATGAACCTCCGTTTACCGTTACTAGATTGAATGAACACACCGGTCTTCAATCACCTTCACTCGACTAATTCCGATCCACACACAATTCGATCCCCAAACCTTTGTTGCACAATCCTCCAGTTGATGCTACTAGATCAACAAAACCCACAGTTCTTCGATCACCTTCGCTCGGCTGAATTCAATGCAGACGAAGATCTGAACCAAAAACCCCCAAATCCAATTGATCTTAGAGGACAAAAACCTAAAGGTTTTATTCAAGAAAAAAACCCACTGAAACACTCACCCCAAACAAGATACACTTTTATGTTTGGACGTTATCACCTCATGATGCAAAAGATCAACAAAAATGGTTATGTGTATTTGTTGAGAAAATGAAAGAATGGAGATAAAGATGATGAGAGAAAAGTTTCAATGTAAATCTTTCACTTTTTCTTGTTATTTTGTAAAAAATTAGGAACAAAGTATTTATATGATGCTAGGACCAACTACCACAAATAACAGCATTTTGAAACTTGGAAAAACCAGAAAAACGACTCACATTAAGCGAAGAGTCGACCTAACTTTAATGAGGGTCAGCGCAGGGCAAACCTGCGCAAGTTTGAGTACCATGCATCGACCGCTACAGGGGTCATGCGTCGATGCATGGCTGGAGAAAATGCAGAATGAGGAATGGCTTCAGTATGCGTCGACCAGAGGGTCAGCGTGCGCTAACTTGAGGAAAATTCAACAATGCCAACTTTTCATGAGTCGACCAAAGCTTGGTTTAGGTCGACTCAAGCTACCAAAACTCTTAAAAATTGATTTATGCACATGTTTTCATCTACTTAGGCAATGTTTATGCATACCTAAGATTCATAGCATGATCACACACATGTAATAGATGTGCAAGACTCTTCCTATATGTTTGGACACATGATTATTGATTGTTAATGCATTGCGAGATACGAATGCCGACAATGATGAGATGATACCGTCCAAATTACATACTACGAGCTAGTACATGTTTTAACATCATTAAAATAAAGATCGAGTGTAAGACACCTTGTCCTCACATACTCCCCCTTTTTGATGATGGAAAAACTTCTTTAGCTTGTCTTGTAATTTGAAGCTCATCCTCCCCTAACTTTGTGCAGTCCTCTAAAATTCAACTTTGATGCTGTTGTTTTCGCTTGTAGATACCCTTCTCCCCCTTTGACAACATCAAAAAGAGAAAGAGACATGGTCAAAGAAAAACATACTACATACTTATGAATTCACTCATCAATTTGCAGCCAAGATACATCAACACACATCCAGTTATAATGATGTTAATGCAAAGATAATATGGATAAATAATGCACAATAATGCATAGATAGAAACTCAAGGTACATCCCATAACAAAACAAATGTCAACAAAACTCCAATCTCATACAAAGTACATAAGCAAATCCAACATATAAAAGTCATGCAACATAAACCAAAATATGAAATGCATTAAACTAAAATCCTAGTCCTCAAGGTCTCCTCCCCCTAAAGTGGTGACCCCTTCCTCTGAAGTAATGGTCTGGAGGTAGAGGAAGTGGTTGCTCTTCTAAACGCTCGTTAAGCTCAAACGCGGCCTGATTGAGAGTATTGAGACTGTTAGTCAAACACTGAGTCTGACTCTCAGCAGTAGTATCCAAAGTGTCAAATCTAGTCATGACTGCAGAAGCAAACCGGTTGAAGTTTTGATTCTGCGCTTCCAACTGGTTTGTGAGAGCAGTATGCCTCTTCTCCAGAGCACTCATAAAAGTCTGTTGCTAGAGCTGCAGTGAGCGCAAAATTTCTAGGACTTCCTCATTGTTCTGTTGTGGTTGCGGTGTAGGAGTAGGAATGTAATACTCAGGCTGGTGCCACTCATACTCTTCTTGTTGGTTTCATTTATTATTTGGAGGATTATAAGACGAACCAGGTGAAGTCCATCCGGTATGTTACCACTCACCCCATCCCTGATTAGCATAGGGATCTTGAGAGACATTATGCACCTCTATTTCCATTTCATCACCAGCTTCTTCTTCTTGCTCATTTTCTTCTTCGTCCTCGTATTCATCCTCGTCAACATAATGAATACCTGGATTTGTAGTTCTATGCTGAAACTTCAATTGTTTATCTTGATTGTCCCAAAAGTGCCCCATCATGGTGAGAGTTTTCTGGCTGAACTCTTGATCAGATGTTAATGACATATAAGGAATGCCTTGGACCACCACTCCAACCTTGTTCAAAATACACTGAATGAAAGATGCATAACATAGAGTCGTACCTCGACTGGAGTTGCAGAGAGCAAACATCAGACTTGTGATATAATGAGGCCAGTCAATACGCTTCTTATTTTTCAACAGATAGATTAAATGAACCTCAGCCTGATCAACCCGAGAGAATCCTCCTTTCTTCGGACGGAGAATATGAGCAACGATCCACTGGAGGATCCTATCAACCTTTTTCAAATGCCCTGTGGTAACCGTCTTTGGAAACAGATGACTATTCACAATGCTGTCAGGAAAAGGATCTCGCAGCATGGAGTTCAAAGCAGTCTTAAATTCATAATCATTAACAAACTTAGAATCCGTAACCTTAGGAAGAGTGGATCCATGTGGGTCTATGTTAACCAAATTCTTCCAGACAGTTGCATTAACAAAATACATCTTACCACCTATTATGTACTTAAAAGTAAAGCCTTCGAACTTACCCTGGATTACTGTGTAGAACAACTTAACCAAGTCCTCATTGTACTTGGTATCACACTCCAAGAAATCATCAAATTGTTGAAAATTCAGCAGGTCAATGATTTCAGTCAAATGGAAATGCTCAGCCTTCAAAGGATAATAAACAAATTGTTTGACAATTGATCGGTTACGAAAATCCTTGTTGAAAGTCTCAATTATATTTTCAGATAACAAAGAGAGAGCATTTACCGGCATATTTGATGTACCCGCTCTTGAAGTAGAGGTTCTGGATGTTCTCTTTCCGGTGATCCTTGTTGAAGCCATTGAAAGACACCCTTTTTAACACGGATGAACAGTACATGAAATTGTAGATGATGATGAACAGTGGTCGAATCTTGATGATGAAGATGAACAAACTAGGAAACCTTGATTCTATGTTGAGAGAACCCTTAAAAACCTTTTTGATTTTGGAACTTTTGGATTTTTGAGAAGGTATTTGTAATGGGTTTTTAGGGTTTTGGAAGTTTGAAAGGAGAGGAGAAGAATGAGGAAAGGTAGTAGATGCAATGTATAATGATGAGAATTGGAAAATGTAACATGCAATTTAATTTGGTCAATTTTTCTAACATGAAATGGGGGAGCGCGTCTTCCCGAGGGAAAAAAATTCAGACTTTGTCAGTGATGCATCGACCAAAACAGGTCATGCGTCGACGCATACTAGAGCTGTCAAATGGACCGGCCCAGCCCAGCCCGCATAGGCCCGGTGGGCCAACACTTATAAATGGACTGGGGTGGACTGGCCCGATTGTTGTACTCCAAATTTTACCCTCAGATCCTCTAATCAATTTAGGTCATATGTCTTTCCATTTACAATCTTTAGTCCATTAATCGTAATCGTGCCTTTTTCCGTTCAATTTTTGTTTATTATCCTATTGGAATTTTTACGTGAGTTTCACTTCTAATTTTTATTTAAAAAAAAAAAAGAGGCGTATGTTTTTAATTTAGAATTTTGTTTTTTTATTACTTTTAAGTCAGTAGATTAATTTAAAATTTTTTCCTTATTATTATTGTTATTTCTATTTACTATTATTATTATTATTATTATCATTATTATTAGTATTTAATTATTATTATTCTTAATATTTTTATCATTTCATCATTATTATTATTACTATTTCATTAATATTTGCATTGTTTATTATTATTATTTAGTAGTATTTTTAACCCATAGACTCTCTAAGGGCCCTGCTATCACATAAGCATAGACCCTGCGCATCACTTTTCAAAAGAAAGAGACTTGAACTTCAAATCAATTCAGCCTTTCCCCTTGTTACCAGCCGCTGACTTCCAACATCAACTTTTCCACAAAATCGTGAAATAGAAGTGTTCAAGTACAACCACTTTGTATTATCATCAACTGAGCCAACTCTTTCTATCACACGTTGCCAAGAACCTGTGCAAGAAAGCTCCCAAAGTACAACTAGCTTGTACTTGAGAGGCTAGCAAATAACAAGTTTCCATGGAAGACCACCGTGTAGTCTACCACTGTGCTCTAATATATGGGATCTTCCCTTTCCTTTTCTAATTTTTAAACCATAAAATAGGCTGCAGCAAGCTTCACATGGCTCGAGAATGATGGGCAAGCGAGTAGTATCAAGTTGGTAATTTTCTCCCTTGTATCAAGCCAACACCCTTTGGTTTTCCATGCCTTTAATCCAACGACTTCCCCTATAAAAGGAGACTTGTTCTCCTTGTTAAGGGGGAGCATCAGAACAAGAAAACCAAAAGACTCTCCACTTCTTTCACCAACCTACTTCCTTCATAATACCACTCTGATCTACAACCTCTTCATTACACTTTTTCCAAACTCCAAAACTTTCATCTCCATTCTTATATAATCAACAACGACACCACCTTGCCAGAGCTGTCGAAACCAAGGAGAAGAAAGCTCGTGAGGATGGCGAAGGAAGATTGCATCAAGGTATAACGGACTGCACGGCTTGAGGGTTGTTAGTTTTGATCGTCGCCGTAGCTTGTAATCCCTGGCGTCAGCGTTCCAACAACGGTAATGATTCGACATTGCGGTAATTTTTTTGTATCAAGTTTATATGTTATGCAAATTTCTTCTGTTATTGAGTTTAAGATGTTGTTGTTTTCTTGTTGCCTAATGTTGTGTTAGTTTATGAGCATTGCACATTTTGAATCTCTACTGTAAAGCCTTTCAACTTGCATTTTTTTGTATTCGGTTTGTCTTCTTGTCGGCGAGCATTTTACTGCTGTTATAGGTAAGGTTTTATTCTCTTATTTTTTTCAAATAACAATTCTTTGTTTTCCCTGAGCAGTGCACCGACTTCATATAATTTGCGACACCATGGTTTTGTACTGATTCGTATCAGAGTTGTAATGTGTTGATTGCAATGGATGTACTATGTATCTTGTTGATGATGTGCCCTACAGGGTTTGAAATTGCGGTCCGCATCACTTGATGCGGCCGCAATATTGCGGTTGCGGCGTGCAACGCATCGGTAACGGACCGTAATTGCGGTGTGAATGGAAATCACACGCAACAACCGCATCATTTCCGCAACACAACCGCAACGTAACGGTATTTACCGCATCAGAACCGCATTTCTACTGCAACAGGCTGCAACACGTGAATTTCTTACACAAAATCTACCGCATCAGAACCGGTATTTAATGTGCGTATAAAATAATTTCACGCCGCAATGGCCGCAATGCGCAACGCAGTGACCTCATTGGCCGCAACCGCAACATCCGCAACCGCAACCGCATCCGCAGCCGCAACCGCAATTTAAAACCATGGTGCCCTATGTACCCTGTTGGTTTTTGTTTTGATACACTCTAATCTCTAGGTTTTTTTTTGTTCGATTTGCCTTGTTTTTTCTGTCGAATGTTTAATATGTGTTGGTTGTGTTTTAGTTGCGATTTGTGCCTGCATACACAGTGTTGCTGTATTTTGTTTAAGTGCGTTACGATGTCTAGAGTTTGAATGTTGTTTCTCTCTTGAATTCATGGCAGTTACGATTTGTTTTAACGGTAATCCGCGTGCATGGTTTGTGTATCCTGTGTCTCGACCGTGTGAAATTCTACAATGCTTTTGTTGTTGTTTTATCATGCTAGTTTGGAGATCATAACTTTTGCAGAATAAGGTGTAGCAAGTTTTGGATTTTTGCATTGAGAAGTACAGTTTATTTTGACTAGTGGTGTGTTGCTGCTTTATCTTATTTTAAACACTAAAATAAATCATGTATGATATAAATAATACAAAAATGATATTTTGACACCCATCCTACACCCTACACCGTACGTACGGACGGTGAATAGTGTCGTCCGTACATGAACAGTGTTCGTCCGTACAATGAATAGTGTAGTCCGTACATGAATAGTAACTTATTTCCGTACAATGAATATTGCCGTCAGTACAATGAATAGTACCGCCCGTACATGAACAGTGTCGTCCGTACAGTACGGACATACGGTGTAGGTGTAGGAAAGGGTGTCAAAATAGCAAACCTGTAAATAATATAATGTTGAAAATACTGAACTGCTTGTGTGAATTTCATTTTTTAATTTAGCGCACCACTTTGAAAGATGAACTATGCGCTGCATTTGTTGGTGTTGTACACAGAACTTTGAATTAGTGAAATTAGTGTGGAGGATTTAATTGAATGCATCATAATTGTTTGTTTTTAGTATGTAAGGTGTATTTTATATATATATATATATTGATCTGAGATGACCAGAAGGAGATCGTCGCGGCCTTCGTGTAGGACAAGAGATGCTGCTCGTAGGAGAGGAAAAAGGGGTGGAGGTACCTGCAAGGTACTCCGATGCCAAAGTAAGTATTTGGTCAAAAGAAAGGGGAAAGCAAGTAAGAGAAGTCAAGTATATGATTTGTGATACCTACCCCTCTCAAGCGAGGGGTTTTTATTGGGAGATTGTTGGCGAACAAAGTGCCTGATTGACCAATGAGGGGTTGCCAGATGGAGGGGGAAGCGCGTGGTCATTTTAACTGTCCCTGCTATATCCGGAGAGGCAGTTGGTCGCGTGAACCATTCCGCGTGTGGAGGGGACGTGCCCAACGGCTATATTGTGCCCAACGACTATATTGTGCCTATTGGGCCTGTTCGCCAAATATGATGGATTGGGCCTGGCCCTTAAGGGCAGGAAGCCTTGCCCGGTCCAGAACAGGAGCCCCCCAAGTCGTTGCTCTGTTGGAGAGCAATGACTTTATTCAGCTGTGATTTTCGACCGTACTGTCAGGGAGGATGGTGCTCGCTTGGAATGTTCCTTTCGTGCCCGACCAGATGTGGTCGTCAGCTATTAGCGCGAAACGTCGATCAGGGTTTGCAGCGTCCTCGGAGAAATGGGAGTTTTGGCGAGCATCTCTGTACGGACGTGTTTACTTTGGCGAAGAGACTTGCTTGTGGGGGCCAAGGGTTAGTGTATTTTCTGCGCTGAACCAGGCGAAGAGTTTTTGTGACACGTGGTGAGCATTTATGGCCTTTGTCAGTCTTAGGGGCGTATAGGCTATGATGACCTTCACAATTCCCCACGATCAAATGGTTATAAAAAGGTGGGGGAAAGTTTCATTTTCATAATTTTTCTTTTTGCTCTCGTTTGCTCTGCAATTAGTCTTCGCCGGAGCTTCTCTTCGCCATCGTCAACCTCTTCTTTTTACTTGTAAGTTCATTCTTCCTTTCTGCATATTTTATAGGTTTTCCGATTGAAGTTCATATTTTCCGGTTGAACTTCAAGTGTTCTTCGATGAACACATGAATTCTAGGGCATTTTGTGAAGAACATGATGAATTTTATGAATTTCTAGAATTTTGGTAGAAATTGTTAGCGTAGATCCTTGTAGAATCTGGTTAGGTGTAGAATTTAGTTTGTAGTCGGGCACTAGGCATGTTCGGAGTTTTAGCGTGATTTTGAGACGAACATGCGTCCTCGTATGTGTATCTGCGAGTTCTGGTCGCGGAGACCTCTTCTAGCTATTGTAGGTAATTCATATGGGCACGTGGTTGTCCTCAGATTCGTTGACGCCCTTTCACTTGATTAGTGGTGGAAGGGTGGATTTGATTGCGGATGTCGAATTCACTTCTCTTCCTCTGCTTTTCATGTGAAAATGGTTGAACCCCGCGATGAAGTTATGCCCGACGCACAGGAAGTACAAGAGGGGCCCAGTGTGTCCGCCGATTACTCGAATATCAAGGTCGCAAGAGGGGACCTTGACTGGCTTGGACATGAGCCTTTGTCTTTTCGATCAACCTTCTCCGAGGAGGAGATACGGGACTTCGACTTGTTGGAGAGACGCGACGAGGACGCTCCACGGGCATGGAAAGCCTTTCGTCCCAGGGAAAACGATAGAATCTGTTCCTCGTACCCGGGACTTCGCTTTCCTATGTACAAATTTGCGTTTACGGAGGCCAAAATGCGTCTTTCTTTCACTGACTTCCAATCCTCCCTGTTCACTCATCTGGCCTTGTGCCTGTCCCAGCTTCACCCAAATGCCTTGGCTTTTATAAGGGCTTTTGAGTTAGTGTGTCGTTATCTCAACATCGGGGCGACCACAGATCTCTTCTTCTGTCTCTTCCAAATTCAGCGGAGCACGGCGGGGGCGAAACAGAGTTGGGTATCGTTTAAGAAACAGAGCAGGTTGTTCTGGCCATACTCTTATTCGATACGCAATTTCAAGGACATGTTTCTGATCGTGAAGCCTATAATTGAAGAGGCCAGGAGGAGCATCTCGACCATTGAGAGGGTGATGGTGGATGGTCGGGAAAGGGATGGTGTGGTCTCCATCTTTCCTTTGGAATGGGTCTACACCCATTTTAAGCGCCGAACAGATCAGTTCTTGGTGAAGCATGAGCAGCTTTGCCCGGCGGATAAGGAGTCGTACAGGATCCTCCATGCTTATGTGGAGAGCTTTTCTCCGGCCTTTGTCGTTGATCGGGACGGGAATCAGTTGGTCGGGGAGGATGGACCTGCCCGAGCAGCTAGATATATTAATGTCAAAGCTCTTCTTGAGTGTGATAGCGATGATGACGATATGACTTTGCTTGGTATGCTCCACTGTTTAGCTTTGTTTCTTAAAATTCTTTTGGTTCTGATTTGATGTGTGTGTTCGCAGGTATGATGGCTGACATGTGAGAGCATCTGATGAGGTCGCAGGCTGCGAAGGTTCACAAGAAGGCGACCACCGGTACCAAGGCCGGGGCGCCCAAGCAGACGGTGATGGAGAGTTTTGTTGCTGGATCTACCCCGTCCCAGAGAGAGCCTCGACTCCGCTGACCCCGGAGGGTTCTCTTAAGAGGAAGAGAGATGTTGCGGGGACTCCGGTGGCCGCTGGTCCTGGGGCATCCGGTGCCGGTCATTTCGTCCTGCCCACCTGCTACACGCGCCGAGACTTGTTCGTTGAAGGGGATTCAATAGAAGTCCAAGGTGAGGAGAAAACAATTATGCCAGGATGCGGCGGGCATGTTCAGGGTCCTTGAAGCTGCCCTTGTCCTCGCTGACGATGAAATCGCTACTCGGGCGAGTCTCGTGACTTCCCAGAATAGAATAGCTGAGCTGGAGGTAGAAAACAACAAGTTGTTCAATGATTTGAAATAGTTTGAAGGTCACGAGGAGGCCAAGGTGTTGTTCCAGGCGGAGGTGACCCAACTAAAGTTAGCTGCGCTCAAGGCTGAAGAGGAGAGGAAGAGACTGCGGGAGAGGATTGCTGAGTTGGAGGGCTTGACTTCAGCTGCCCAGGATGAAAATGATGACGAGCAGTCTCTAAAGTCGCGAACCGACTTGATCGGGAGGATCAGGATCCTTGGCGAAGATAACCTGAAAGCGACTGAGTTCGACTTCACTGCGGCTAAAGAGCAGATGGTGGCCCTCAACTCTGATGTGCAGCTCATGACGGACGGAATGGGTTTGTTCAACAGAGTGGTGGACGGTCAAGTTATCCCAGCCAAAGAGGAGAATGAAGTCGCAGAGTAGGAATTTGTTGTTTTTAGCATGTTTTGTGAGCCTGCGTGCCCTTATCAATTTGTATTTGTCGTTTTGTATAGGCGTTGCCCCTCTTTGTATTTATGACATTGTCCGATCGTGGCCGGGACTTTAATATACTTGGGTTTTGTGGACGTTTTATTATGGACTTTGCTCTTTTTGTTTATGTGTGCGTGTGTCCCCGGCTAGGCGCAAAACCTACCGAGGAGGGCGAAGTGGTTCCGCCCACGATGAGGCTAGGACTTCGTTTGAGGTACTAATCTCATAGGCTTGGACTGTTCCCATCGCGAGTTGGGTGTCCTGCCTGAATGGTGCAGCAACGGCGGAGTTCGGTTGAGGTATCCTCGTTGTGCGCAGGATCTGCTCGTCCAATGAGCAGAAGCTGGCCGGCGTTGTAATGCGTGCCGTGCTTCACCAGGGCACAATACGATGGTCGCGCAGATCTCCCCGTTTTGGGATGACTACGTCGGCGACTTCTCTATCCTCGTGGTTAAGGACTTAGCTATAGTATTGCTTGAGTTTTTCAGCATTCCATGGTCGAGCAAGTTATTTTTCGTCCAGTGTTTCCAAGTAATATGCTCCCGTGCCCGTTTTGGACTTGACCCTATAGGGTCCTTCCCAGTTTGCCGCCAGTTTCCCTTCGCGAGAATCCTTTTGGTTTCTGCGCAGGACCAGACTGCCTACGGGGAAGTCGCGCTTTATGACTCTGGCGTCATGTCGCATTGTTATTTGTTGCTTCAATGCAGCCTCGCGGAGGGCAGCCCCTGATCTTATTTCTTTGACCAGATCGAGTTCCTCGCGTAGAGCCTCATCGTTCATCTCTTCGTCGAGGGGAGCTTCTGTCCTTCTGGAGGGCTCCCTTATCTCCACCGGTATCACCGCCTCTGTTCCATACGCTAGTCGGAAAGGGGTTTCCCCGGTGGTGAAGTGAGGTGTTGTCCTGTACGCCCAGAGGACGCTGTGGAGCTCCTCGACCCATCTTTTCTTGGCCTAGCCTAGTCTTCGTTTTAATCCGCGTAAGATCACCCTGTTCGCGGCCTCCGCTTACCCGTTGGTTTGTGGATGCTCGACAGACGTAAAGTGTTGTTTCGTTCCCAATTTGGCGACGAAGTCTTGGAATTTTTTGTCTGTGAACTGGGTTCCGTTGTCGGTCACGAGGGCCTGGGGTACCCCGAATCTGGCGAGGACGTTTCTTTTGTAGAAACGCAGTATGTTGAAGGCTGTGATCTTGGCGAGCGCTTTGGCTTCAATCCATTTTGTGAAATAATCGACGGCCACGATTAGGAATTTATTTTGATAAGACCCCATTGTAAAGGGGCCTAGGATGTCCATCCCCCACCAGGCGAAGGGCCACGGCGAGGAGAGGGTCTTCAACTCGTTGGGTGGTGCCAAATGCATGTCCCCGTGGCGCTGGAAACGGTCACATTTTTGCACATGTTCTTTGGCGTCGTGCTGCATGGTCGGCCAGTAATATCCTGCGCGCAGAGCCTTTCGAGCCAGGGATCTTCCTCCTAAGTGTTGTGCGTTGATGCCCTCATGGATTTCTTGTAGGATTTCGGGGACCTGGGCCTCGTCGACATATTTTAATAGGGGAATGGAAAACCCTCGTCGATATAACTTGTCCTCGACTAGTACGTATGAGCAGGCTCGTCGTTTAGTTACACTGGCCTCCTTACTGTCTTCGGGGAGTTCCCCTTTGGTGAGGTAATTGTATACCGGGGTCATCCAACAATGGGGGTCTCCGACGACGTTAACATCTACCAGGTCGGGCTTTGTAATGCTCGGGTTAGCCAGTGTTTCTTGTATGACGGATTTGTTTCCACCTTTTTTCCTGGTGCTGGCTAATTTGGAGAGGATGTCTGCTCGGGTATTCTGTTCGCGCGGGACGTGCTGAACTTCCCATGCTTCGAACTCTGTCAATTTTTCTTTCACCGTGGTCAAGTATTCGGCTAGTTGGTCGTTCTTTGCCTGGTACTCTCCTCGTACTTGGGATGCCACAAGCTGGGAATCAGTGCAGATTTTAATTTTCCTCGCGCCAACATCTTTAGTCAGTCGTAATCCTGCGAGGAAGACTTCATATTCGGCTTGATTGTTGGATGTTTTGAAGGAAAGGATCAGGGAGACTTCGATCAAGGTCCCTTCCTTGTTTTCGAGTATGATCCCTGCTCCGCTGCCCGCGGGGCTTGACACGCCGTCCACTTAAATGATCCATTCTTGTGTTCCTGCCGGGGGGGACGATTCCGGGGTCATTTCTGCCACGAAGTTGGCCAGGACCTGCGCCTTGAGGGCTTTCCTTCCTTCGTAGTAAATGTCGAACTCTGCCAGTTCGAGGGACCATTTTAGCATCCTGCCCGCCATGTCTGGCCGACTTAGCAGCTGCCTAATTGGCTGGTCGGTCCTGACGACGATAGTGTGCGCCAGGAAGTAATATCTGAGTCTCCTCGCGGCGATTATGAGAGCAAGGGCCACCCGTTCTATTTGCGTGTATCTGACTTTGGGTCCCTGTAGGGCTTTACTGGTGAAATAGATGGGTTTCTGCCCGTCAGTCGTCTCGCGAATGAGGGTTGCACTCACTGCTTCGTTGGCCACGGAGAGGTATAGGTATATGGTTTCCCCGCGGTCTGGTCGGGACAATACTGGTGGTTCGGACAGAGCTTGTTTGAAATGGGCAAGGCCTGCTTGCATTCGTCCGTCCACTCAAAATTTGCCTCCTTCCTGAGTAATTTGAAAAGGGGCAGGGCGTGCTGGGCGGACTTACTTATGAAGCGAGCAAGGGACGCGAGCATCCCATTGAGGGATTGTATCGCCTTCTTCGACCAGGGCGTGGGGAATTCCATGAGTGCTCGGCATTTGTCTAGGTTTGCTTCTATTCCTCTTTCGGTGAGGTAAAATCCGAGGAATTTTCCTGCTCGCACACCGAAGGTGCATTTTTCTGGATTAAAACGCATTTTACATTTTCGAGCTTGGTCGAACACCTTGCGCAAGTGGGTGGTATGGTCGGATTCCTCATGGGATTTCACGATCATATCATCCATGTATACTTCGAGCATATCACCGATTTCTGATCGGAAGACCTTGTTCATCATGCGTTGGTACGTGGCCCCGACATTCTTTAGTCCAAAGGGCATTACGTTATAGTAATAATTCCCCGAGGAGGTCATGAATGTCGTGTATCTCTTGTCCTCGTCGGCCATTGGGATTTGGTTGTATCCCGAATAAGCGTCCATGAAGGACAAGAGCTTGAAACCTGCGGAATTATCTACGAGTTTATCTATGCTCGGTAGTGGATAAGCGTCTTTCGGGCAAGCCCGGTTGAGATCGGTGTAGTCAATGCACATGCGCCACTTTCCATTATTTTTCTTTACAAGTACAATATTTGAGAGCCAGGTCGTATACCTGGCCTCGAAAATAAATTTTGCCTCTAAGATGTCTTGTACAAGCTTTTCGGCAGCCTGTGCCTTCTCTTTGGATTGTTTCCTTCTTCGTTGGGCAATGGCGCGGGCAGCTGGATTAATTGTGAGGTGGTGACAGGCAGTTTCTGGATCAAGGTCGGGCATGTCTGCTGCACTCCATGCGAACAGGTCGGCGTTGTCGTTGAGGCAGTTCTTCAAATCCTTCTTTACCTCTTCGGGAAGACCAGCGCCTATCCTTACTCCCCTGCTGGGGTTGTTGCTGAAAGTGATGATCTCGAATTCCCCATCTGGAACTGGTCGCAGCAGTGTCGGAGACGGGGAGCTTGTTACTCCTAACTTTCCATCTTCGTCCCGATCTTCGTTTCCTTCTTCAGCAAGCCTGCTGTCGAGATCAATGGTGTGCACGGGAAGTGTGGGCTTTTTCTCTGGCTGGCCCTCTTCGACTGGATCCTCGTCCTCTCTGGTGCGCTTTGCCGATTTTTCTGTTGTCGCGATCTGGTTCTGTCCTTTTGTTGCGGCCTCGAAGCATCTGCGAGCAGCCTCAATGTCACCGTGTAGGGTTGCAACGTGTCCTTTCTCAGTGTAATACTTGAGCTTGAGGTGGACCGTCGAGGGGACAGTAACGAGTTCGGTGAGAGCTGGTCTGCCGAGGATGCACTGATAGAGCGATGGGCAATCAATGACTAAGAACTGTGTTTTGATTGTCTGGGATGCCTCTTCTTCGCCAAATGTAACTGGTATCTCCACGTAACCCCAAGGTCGGGCCGTTGCTCTGTTGAATCCTTGAAGATCAGATCCCACGTACGAGGAGAGATTAGACTTATTCAGCTTCAGTGCGCGGAACAGGCTGGAGTACATGATGTCCACGGAGCTGCCCTGGTCGACCAGGATTCTCCGTACATCAGTAGATGATAATTTGGCCCCGATCAACAGAGGAATGTGGGAATTCGGCGATCCTCCGGGGAGTTCTTCTTTGTAGAATGTGATCGGCTGCGAACGCCCTTTACCCTTGCCGATCGTGTACAACTGATCGGGGCTGCTGTCTATCAGCTGTTCAAACTTTCTCTTGATGGATCCTATCGTGAGCTCATGGTACCCCCCACATGAGATAACCATGGTCGTAGGAAAGGCTTCCCAGGTGCTGTGTATGAATGTCTGGGAAGTCGGGTCGAAGTGGTCAGGAACGAAGAAGTCCTCTGGTCGGCTGACAGACATTGCGACCTGCGGGGGAGGACTGGAGGGGGTTGATTCTGCTTCTTTCTTCGGATCAGACGTGTCTCGTCGGGAAGACTCTCCCTTTTTCACGTATTGCTTCAGGTGACCCTCTTTGATGAGGATCTCTATGGCGTCCTTGAGGTGCACGCAATCTTCCGTCACGTGCCCGTGGCTACGGTGGAAATGGCAGTATTTGCTTTTGTCGACGTTTCCCTTGGACGTGGTTGATTTAGGGAACCTGACACCTCCTTGTTTGAATTCGGTGTTGATACAGTCGGTGAGAATACGCTCATGTGAGGTAGTGAGCACAGTGTATTCATTGAATCGGCCAGCTGGCCTCTTGCTTTCACGGGGACGTTCCTCCCGTCGCTTCTCCTTCTCCTTACAGGATGACTCTGACTCCTCCTTTTTGGGTGCTCGGGGTGCTTCCTGATCTCTTGTGTCCCGGGCACGGTATGCGGCTTCTTTCTCCTCGTAGCGGATGTAATCTTTGGCCATGTGGAGAAGTTCTGTCAGTGTTCGAGGAGCTTCGATCCCACAACTTTACGGAAGTCGCTCTTTGGCCGGAGTCCTTTCTCGAGGAGGTACTTCTTCATGTGATCAGAAGTTCTGACTTCCACTGCCTCCTTATTAAATCTTTCGATGTACTCCCGCAGAGGTTCTTCCCTGCCTTGTATGATCGCTTCCAACGTTGCCTCCGTTTTTGGGTGTCGTCGGGAGGCTGTGAAATGGCGGGTGAATTGGCCTTTGAGTTCGCGCCAGGAGGAGATGGATCCTCGAGGGAGTCTTTTGAACCATGTCATCGCACCATTCCTCTGGGTGATGGGAAATATTTTACACCTGATGGCACCGGAGACACCATGGTATTGGAGCATAGCTTCGATGTTCTCCAGGTGCTCGTGAGGATCTGACGTGCCATCGTATATGGCCAGGGTAGGAGGTTTCTCTAACCCGCGGGGGATCCGGGTGTCCACAATGTTTCTCGTGAACGGGCCTCGAGCTTCGTCGTCACTGCTAGAGTTGTGAGAAAGTGACGGAGAATGACTGCGGCTTTGACTGCGGCGAGGAGAATGTCTGCGGATACGCTTATGCTCGTACTTGTTCGAATGTCGGTGTCTTTTGGAAACAGGGGAGTGCCTGGTTTTCCTAGGAGAACGACGATGTCGGCGGTCAAGGTCGGGTGTTGGGCTTCCTGATTTTGGACGCTCTTTAACCGGGGAAGGAGTATCACATCTCCGCTTTGAGTGAATTCGCGGAGGCGGGGAGAGGTTCAGCGTCTCCGAGGTGTGGTGCTCCTGAAGTGCGTGCTCGAGGGCACTGATTTTTTCTCCCTGCTGGAGGATGAAACGATTGGAGTTGTTCAAAGAGGCGATGAGCGCTGCGGTGGTCGGATCTGCACCTTGAGGAACCGGAATGGGTTCGAAGGAAAGTTCCACGGCTAGCGCTCGTGACCTTTGTTCGTCGGGCTTCGGGGAAGCTGGTCCATCGTTGCGCTGGACGTTTTCGGATGGGATGTTCCCGACGAAAGCATTCTTGTCGACATTGGCGGCGGCGGCCACAGGTTCTTGGTGGGTATCACTTTTAACGAAAGCCATGACGATCTGAGACTTTGGAGAGAGATGAAAGCTTTGGTCTTTTGGGTGAAAAGATGAGGGATCTTGATACAAAAAGATGGGGAAGCGAAGTTTCCCACAGACGGCGCCACTGATCTGAGATGACCAGAAGGAGATCGTCGCGGCCTTCGTGTAGGACAAGAGATGCTGCTCGTAGGAGAGGAAAAAGGGGTGGAGGTACCTGCAAGGTACTCCGATGCCAAAGTAAGTATTTGGTCAAAAGAAAGGGGAAAGCAAGTAAGAGAAGTCAAGTATATGATTTGTGATACCTGCCCCTCTCAAGCGAGGGGTTTTTATAGGGAGATTATTGGCGAACAAAGTGCCTGATCGACCAATGAGGGGTTGCCAGATGGAGGGGGAAGCACGTGATCGTTCTAATTGTCCCTGCTATATCCGGAGAGGCAGTTGGTCGCGTGAACCATTCCGCGTGTGGAGGGGACGTGCCCAACGGCTATATTGTACCCAACGGCTATATTGTGCCTATTGGGCCTGTTCGCCAAATATGATGGTTGGGCCTGGCCTTTAAGGGAAGGAAGTCTTGCCCGGTCCAGAAGAGATATATATATATATAATGTACAAAGTGATGAAATAAACCTAGTTTAGTAAAATGGCAAACAAAATCTTTCTAAACATATTCAAGTTATTCTAAAAACATTAATTTTCCAATTCATGTTTATATTTGAATGATTTTCTCAAATTTGATTGATTTATAAATTGTTATTTGTTTGTATTTTGTAAATAATATTTGTGATGTTCCTACTAAGTCCATTTAAATTAGATTTATTTTAGTCTTAATTTATTTTGATCATATTTTAATATTGCAAAATACCAACTTAAGTAATTTTTTAATTTAAGATTTTTAGAAATAGTTTGATAAAGTAGTTTATTTTATTAATTTTAAGTAAAAATATTGGAGTTGTGTCTTTTGTGATGATGTCAAATTCTTTCATTTTCTCTTTCTAAGTAAAACTTGGTTATATACCAATTGCATTTTCAAAAATTTTTTTAATCCAATTTCAAAGGAAAGTTCCTCAGTTGACTCATAAGTCAATAAACCGATCACCTCACCTTGGCCTCATAAGAGCCTTTCCCTTTTCTTGGCCTCATAAGAGTCATTCACTTCATAATTTAGAATTAGGATAAAGTTCTTAAACTCTATGTGATTCTCATCATCATGAGAACTCACTTTTCCCCATCATAACTTAGACTTAGAGAGTTTCTTAAAACTCTAAAATGAGCTCATACTCATTTCCCCTTGGAACTTTGACCATAGTCAATGATTCCTCTTTCACCCTTAGTTAGGTGAACTACGGTTGCTCTGATTCTTTAGTCAGATACGTAGGCACAAGATGCGACATCTTGGCGAGCAAACTTAGTGTACATACTCTTAGGTCTTTACCTTTAGCATAGATATCTCTTAACAAGCAAACATAACATAACACAAACTTAACAAGAGGTTCCTGTAGAGTACTACAGATACTTAGGGTGCTAATACCTTCCCTTTGTATAACCAACCCCCGAACCTTAGATCTCCCCCCCCTTTAGGTTTTCTTCGATCTTGAACCTTTCCTTTGGATAAATCAAAGTCGGTTATAAAAGAAAATGATGCAAGTTAATTAATATCTTGTTATCCGATTTTCACCGCAACACCGATTACTTCATGGGCTATCAAAATTGAGCTCGGCCCAGTTCTTTATGGGTTGTGCAGCCCGATGGACCAGGCCCGCCTATATATTTCAATATTATAATTTTAATTTTTAAATTTAGAGACAATAAAATACAATCATACATAACAAAATAATTACTCATCTAACCGTTCAAAATAGATATAAAAATAAATTATAAAGTAGACAATTTTTTGGCTAAGTCTCATGAACACTTGGTAAATCCAACAATTGTCACATAGTGTAACTTTAGAGACAATAGAATACATTCACACATACATAATCAAATAATTAATCACCTAACAATTCAAAATATATAACAAAATAAATTATAAAGTAGACAATGTCGTGGCCTAAGTCTCTTGAACACTTGGTGAATCCAACAATTGTATCTCCCACACTTATACTACGATAATCTTTTTAAGTCTATTTTCTAGGAATGATTATATTAACAAATGGTAAAGCATTTATGTTTTTATATGCTTTTGCCTCTATGTTCGTTCCTTATATTTATAATGCAGTAGATGAACATTAAACTACCACCTCGTGGTGCATGCATGCCCTTGTTAATGTTACAACATAACCGACAAGTCAATAACTTGAAAACAAATGTAAATTGAAAATAAAATAGAAAAACTATTAATTACAATTTAAATACTCACTAGAAGGTCCAACATCTTTAAAATCATGCAATCAATTACGCATACAAATTAATGCTTGCACAGTTTCAAGGAGTAAGCAATTCTTATACTTATGCAAAATACGACTCCCAATGCTAAAAGTAGATTCAGAAGCCACTGTTGTGATTGGAATGGTTAAAATGTCACAAGCCATTATAGCAAGTTGAGGAAATCGAAAACTATTTAATTTCCAATATTGAAGAATATTCACATCATCATCCAAACATTTTTCATCCAGGTATATTTCAAGTTTGGACTTGCCATCATTTGAAATTTTTTGTATCTTTTCTTGATTGTATTCTTAAAATTAGACATGCAAAAACTATTTAAACTATGCTTGAATAGAAAAATAAAGTAATGTAATGAGTACAAATTACTATTTTTTAATACTTTTAATGGGCCAGTCCAAAGTCCGCTTGGCCGGTCCGACCTAACCCATAAAAAACATTGGCCCAATGGGCTGACCCAAAAAGATAGGGTTGTATATTTTTTATACTTTTTTATGGTTCAGTGCGTGCTAAAATTTAGGACTTATGGGCTGGTCCAATGGGCTGGGCCCATTTTGACAGCTCTACTAATTATTATTGTATAGTTTGTATGTTATCTTGCATAAGCCTCTAGCAGTGGTGAATGTCTTTCTCCACATAAGATAAAATATGTATTATAAATCGTGATATGATTATTAAAATAGTCTCATTTATTCACCATTTGTTTAATTAAAAAAAATGATTTCCATTTGATATTACAAAAAAAAAACTCTAAAATTTATAACTATTTAGAAATTTTATTTTAAGGAACAGTTAAAACCAAATGAACACAATATATTTTAAAATAACTTACAAATTTTATTCCATATATTACTATTTTAAAATATAATATATTCATTGAAATTATAAATATTATATATTAAAATGCAATTAATGATATTAAATTTGCAATGATATTCAAAATATACTTTGTTATAATATTTTTCAATTTATAAAAGTACTAAAAAAGGCAAACTAATTTTAAGATTTAGAATTAAAAAAACTATTTTATAATAAATTATAAATAAATGAATGATCAAAAAATAGTGCAAACATCAAACTTTGGAAAATACATTGAATATTAATTTATTTCATTATTTATTTTAATATACAGTTTTCAAAAAACGCATTTTTAAAAAGGAATTAATATATAAGAAAGTGTAAAGAAAAAATATATATATTTTTTTTTACAAAATTGGAATGAAAAAACGTGTATGCTCTAAGTATAAATAAAATATATATATTTAAAAAATAAAAAATAAATTTTCTTTGTTAAATAATTTTGTCTTTCTGTTTTTTCATTCTAATTATTGTTTAGAAACAAATGAGTCTAACACACCAGTATCCGTGCAAACACACCAGTATCCAGACTAAAATTTGTGCGGAACGCACGGGTTATTACATTTTTTGTATAATAAAAAAAAGTATATTTATTTTAAATAATGTATGAACACGGGCAAATGTGTTTATTTATGTTACTAATATTTATTTATAAATTACAATAATATTTATAAATATTATGTTATTAGTTGATATTTATAAAGCTGAATGATTGAATAAATATTTCTATAAATAATGTCAAAACAAAATAAATATTTACATACGGGAAAATATACGGTTGATTCAAATATTTGTATATATGGAAAAATTATATTTATGGTTCAAATATAAATAAAATTATGTTTTTCTTTTGAAAATAATAAACTTTCTTGGTTAAAAAAATTTTGTCTTTGTGTTTTTCATTCTTATTACATTTTAGAAATAAATATGTGTAACACACTAATATCCGTGCAAACGCACGGATATCTAGACCAGAATTCGTGCGAACGCACTAATTATTATATTTTTTGTACAATTAAAGAAAATAAAAGTAAATATATTAAAAATAATGTATGAATCTAAACACGGGAAAAATTTGTTGTTTTTTAAATTATTTATATTGCTAATATTTGTATTTTGAAATTATTTTATTTTTGAGTTAATGAGTGAATCTTAATATTTTTTTGTAAATGAGAACAAGTGATTTTTATCCAAATGCGCGTAACACACCATGCACGGCTATCCCACTAGTTAGATGTTTAAACTTGAATCATTTGATTTATCTCTCATGGTTCAACCTTCCATAGTGATAAGTATAAACTCCTTTCTTGAGATGAAGAAGTCAACGTAAAATGGACAATATGATAATGTAAACATGGACAATATCATGACAGTAAAAGAAATACATATGTAGACATATATTTTCTACATGTAGTTTATATTATGTCAAAACAATAGGAACAAATAAGATCATTGAAACAAAGTAAAAAATCTTGTGTACTAATATTTATAGCAATAAAAGTATACATGTAGACTTATATTTTCAACATACACGTGTACTAATATTTTTTCATATCATTCATAGAGGAACAAAGCAAAAGAAAAATCCAGACGCGTGTAGTTTATACTTTATCAAATCAATATGAAAAAAATAAAAGGAACTTGTACATCATCATGTCCTATTGTTTATAAAGAGGTTCAAAGTCTAGCATAATTTCTAGGATTGAAACTAGGGGTGACAAAAAATCCGTACCTGCGAATATCTGCGGATAAAATCCGTCACAAATATGGGGTGGGGAGATTAATGGATATCCACGGATAAAATAAATGGATATTTAAATATTTGTTTGTTAATGGATATGGATACGGGTTTAATGATATTCGTGTCTGCGGATATCCATATCCGATAATAAATTATAAAAGTAATTTAAATATCAGTAGTTTATTATATCTTATCTTTTCATCTTCTAAAAAAATAGTCTCCTTATATATATATATATATATATATTTTTTTTTTTTTTTTTTGAAATTTTCTTTGAAGAAAGTCTTTCACATTTCATTCAAATTCTATTAGTCATTTCATATTTAAACTCTTCGATACTTCATATCTCACTTCAACAATTTCATAGTCCAACCAACTAGTGTTGTCATTGTTATAATATTTTTATAATTTTGTAATATATTAATATACCAATAATTATGTGGCCAAATATATTTATTTAATTATATTAGCTATTTTATCAAATAAAGTGCCTTAAATAATTATGTGATCAAATAATGTTAAAAGATTGTTTAGATTTTATTTGGGAATTATTTCATTAATTAATTAAATAAATAGTTGGGTATGGACTCAAATATGAGTGGATGTCAGGATGGCCCATTTGAGAATAATGGGAACCCTAATTGGACATCACACTATATATAGGCTATGGTCCCCAATATACGTACACAAGCAAAATTATCACTTATCACCATCTGAAGAGAATTTCAGGCATAAAGGTATCGGTTGAGAAAGAACCACAAAAGTCATCAACTTCTGGGTTTAGGATTATTGTCAAAAGGGATTTTTCTCAATGTATCCAGGTATTCCTAAAATCAATTTATTGATCCTTTAATTTTATATATGCTTGATTTCCGCGTCTAAAATTATATGTTATAATTTCTTGAACATGTATGTTTTGATCGATCGTTACTGGTTTAATTCTAACAAATGGTATCAGAGCTTAGGCTATAATTAAATTATTAATTTAAATGATATATTATCATGTGGTTTTTTATTGAATATATCGTTCAAGGTTTTTATAGTTACTGCATCGAATACTGAAATAGTTAACGATATGGAATTCCAATCTATATGTAATTACTGGAGCTATATATATATGTGTGTGTGTGTGTGTGTGTGTGTGTGTGTGTATTCCATTAAATATTTTTTTATGCGTGGATTCACAAGATCCAGCATCACGACACTATTACGGTTTTGTTTTTCACTGTGCGTTAGATATTTATTTTACAAAGACATTGAATTTGATATCAGTGTGTTCAAAGTGATGCAATTATTCCCTTATGATTTAGAAACACTTTTGTTTCTATTTAGTAAATCATTACTATTATTGAATTAACCTAATTATTATATATATTAAGTGTATCAAAAAAAATTATCCAATTTAAAAGCTAATTTTATTTTTTATTTTTTTGTTATTATACTATGCTGTATAACTATTAAACTTTCTTATATCCCTTTCGAGTACAACTGGTTTATTATACCGGTATGTACATGACATAAACACAATCAGGTAAACATACAATTTTTTAACATTACATTTGCAGGTAATATTTATGTGAATTTTAAAGACCTTCCCATTTAATTTATTAAATTAAAATGTCTAGTGACTTTGATTGGATTAGTTGAAACAATATGTTGCAAAAGTAACCTTTGTTATTTAAATTTGATTCAATTAGAATTATAAAAGATGTAGTGTGTAATTTTTCATGCGAACTGTTATGGTCGGACAAAAGGAAGACACAGTTTGGCTGAAAATTTGAATACCTGTGATGGTAAATATGTAGTAATTATCAAGTTTATTCATGTGGCTAATGATTGATGTTAAAGGCATCCATTATCTGACAGGACTTATTACTAATGTTTGATCATTACGTGAGAGTACCGCTTACAGTTAATTCTTGTAATCAAAGGTTGGGAATTTATGGTGTTTTTTGGTATCTTGTCAAGGTCTTATTTAATTTGTATATAAAGAATATTGTGCATGTCTATGTGGTTATTTGACATGCCTACTAATGTCATTGTATGTTTGTTGTTCTTTTCTATGGATCCAGTTGCTGCTGCTACCGCTCCAAATTTTGTTTCTCAGATTAACTCTATCCCTATATTGAGTGGGATGGACTTTAAGTCTTGTAAAGAATCTGTGGATATCGTGCTTGGATGCATGGATTTAGACTTATCATTGAGGGAGGAGCGTCCCACCGCCACTGCTGAGAACCTAAATGAAACTAAAATAGAAAAATGGGACCGATCTAACCGAATGTGCCTAATAATGATCAAAAGATTCATACCTGAAATGATTAGGGGCTCGATTGCTGAAAGTGAAAGTGCAAAGAAGTTCCTCGAAACCGTGGAGCAATTCTTTGCTAAAAATGATAAGGCTGAGACAAGTAGTACCTTTTCCAAACTCATTTCAGTGGTTTATAAAGGCAAAGGGAACATAAGAGAGTACATCATGGAGATGTCTAATCTCGCATCAAAACTCAAGGCATTGAAGTTAGAACTTCTTGAGGATTTGATTGTGAACTTGGTTTTGATCTCTCTTCCTGCATACTTTGGGCAATTCAAAGTAAGTTACAATACTCAGAAGGACAAATGATCTCTCAGTGAGCTCATATCTCACTGTGTGTAAGAGGAAGAGAGGCTAAAGAGAGAGAAGACTGAAAGTGCTCACTTGGCTACCAGTCCTCAGAATAAAAGGAAGAAATCTGCGGGAAATTTTTCTCAAAATAAGAAGGCAAAGGAACAACCTAAGGAGACCACTTGCTTCTTTTGCAAAAAAAGCTGGACACATACAGAAAGAGTGTTCCAAGTATATCGCATGGCGTGAAAAGAAGGGTAATTTTCTCACTTTTGTTTGTTCTGAAATTAATTTAGTTTATGTACCTAAGGATACTTGGTGGGTAGATTCTGGTGCTACTACTCACATTAGTATGTCCATGCAGGGTCGCCTGTGGAGTCGTCCGCCGAGTGATGCTGAAAGATTCATCTATGTGGGTGATGGCAATAAAGTTGCAGTATAGGGTATATGGACTTTTAGATTATTATTAAAAACTGATTTTTATTTGGATTTGATTAAGACTTTTGTTGCACCGTCTATTAGATGGAATTTAATTTCTATTTCTATTTTGGACAAATCAGGTTATACTTGTTCGTTTGGAAATAATAAATTTAGCCTCTCATATGATTCAAATGTTGTTGGCTACAGTTCTTTGAATGATAATCTTGATATGCTCGATATTAAATGTCCTTATAACAAAATAATACAAATAGAGTCACATGGTACAAAACGAAAATTAAATGAGAATTCCGCCACTTTATGGCATAAGCGATTAAGACATATATCTAAACAAAGAATTCAGAGGCTTATGTCGGACGATATTCTTAAATCCCTTGATTTGTCAGACTTTCAAGTCTGCATTTAGTGTATCAAGGCTAAGCAGACTCAAACAAGTAAAACAATGAAAAATTCATGAGTTGACCAGCGTTAACCCGTTCCTAAATGTGAGAAAATTGACATACATGAGTCGACCCATGCCCTGTTTTGGTTGACTCAAACAAGTAAAACATGGAAAAATGCACATTCTGAGAACATTATGCATCAAGCAGAGATAAATAACAAGCCACACACATGCCAAACTTAAAAAATGGATCAAAATTACACCTAATCATGAAATACACATCAATTCAATCCATATTTTGGCACTATAGGTTACACATATAATTGATCAAGAGTAGTAATCTAAGAAGGAACGATATTACCTCTGACGATTGATGATAGATGCCCTCATATGTAGCTTAATCTTTTCAATTATTGTTAGTCAAAGAAAAATATAGACATGCAATAGTGTAGAGCATGCAATCATGTATACATAATCAAACGCGATCCGAGATATCGAGAACACCAAGTTCCCTACGAATATTAAAGAAAGGCTTTGTCACCAGTGGTTTGGTGAAAATGTTCGCAAGTTGATTCTTAGAATCAACATGCTCAAATACCACAGCGTCTTTCTCTACATGATCCCTAAGGAAATGATGTCGTACTTCTATATGTTTCGTGCGAGAATGTAATACTGGGTTTTTGGTTAGGTTAATGTCACTTGTATTGTCACACAAAATAGGAATACGTTTAAGTTGAACATTATAGTCGAGTAATTGTTGCTTAAGCCACAAGACTTGAGCACAACAACTAGCGGCCGCAACGTATTCCGCCTCAACTGTCGACAAAGCAACGAAAACTTGTTTTTTGCTATGCCAATTCACTAAGGAATTTGAGAAAAAGTGACAAGTACCACTACTGCTTTTCCTATCCGATTTGCAACCGGCAAAGTCAGAATCGAAATAGCCAACCAAAGAGCAATCGCTTCCCTTGGAATACCAAAGCCCATACTTTAGAGTACCGCATAGATACCTAAGTATACGCTTCACGACTTTTAAATGAGATTCCTTGGGACACGATTGGTACCTAGCACACATGCAGACACTAAACATGATATTTGGTTGGGATGCGGTAAGATAGAGGAGAGAGCCAATCATACCTCTATATCTCTTTACATCTATATCCTTACCATTCTCATCTCGACTCAAGTTGACGCATGTAGGAATCAAAGTGTCAATAGCCTTTGAGCTAGCCATGTCGAAACGCTTGAGTAATTCAAGACAATACTTCGCCTGGCTCACGAATGTCCCTTCATCAAGTTGCTTGATTTGCAATTCGAGGAAATAGTTTAGCTCCCTCATCATGCTCATCTCGAACACTCCCTGCATTAACTTAGAAAACTCCTTGACCATATTTGTGTTAGTAAAACCAAATATAATATTGTCTACATATACTTGTGCCAAAATTTGGTGTTTTCCTTTACGTTTAATGAAGAGAGTTGTGTCAACCTTTCCTCTAGAGTACCCTTGATCAAGTAAAAATTTGCTAAGACGCTCATACCAAGCCCCAGGGACTTGTTTGAAACCATACAAAGCACGTTTTAGCTTGTAAACGCGATCAGGATACTCATGGGACTCAAATCTAGGTCTTCATTAATGTAACCGTTAAGGAATGCACATTTTACATCCATTTGAAATAATTTGAAGTTTTTAGCACATGCGTAGGCAAGCAACAGACATATAGCCTCGAGTAGGGCAACAGGCGCATAAGTTTCCTCATAGTCTATGACATCCTCTTAGTTATACCCTTGCGCAACTAAGCGCGCTTTATTTCTAGTTATAACTCCATTTTCGTCGAGCTTGTTCCTAAACACCTATCGGGTGCCGATTACTCGATGGCCACGCGGAGGAGGGACAAGGTCCCAAACCTCATTTCTTTTAAATTGATTTAACTCCTCTTGCATTGACAAAAGCCAATGTTCATCGAGTAAGGCCTCTTTTGAGTTTTTAGGCTCAACTTGCGAAGCGAAAGCGGAGTAATAACATAAGTTACTTAGCTTGGAACGAGTTGTTACTCCCTTTGAGATGTCGCCAAGAATGTTGTCGATGGGATGGTCTTTGGAAGACTTCTAAGCTGGAGGAACGTCATCTTTATTAGACGGATGATCCTCCTCACTCTTCACAGGTTGGTGATCTTTTTCCTCCTTAACATGCACTGCTTCAGGTTGATCAGTCCCTTTATCAGTGTCCTTGAGTATGTCTTCTGAAGATACACCTGCACCATGAAAGGAACTACCTTTTCCGACATTTTTCGGATAAAACTCATCAAAAATAACATGTACCGACTCCTCAACAGTAAGTAACCTCTTATTGTAAACCCTATATGCCTTACTAGACTAAGACTATCCAAGAAATATACCTTCGTCGGCCTTAGCATCAAACTTACCAAGTGTCTCTTTACCATTATTCAACACAAAACACTTACAACTAAAAATGTGAAGGTGAGATACGTTGGGCTTTCTCCCTTTTAAAAGCTCATACAGTGTCTTGTTTAGAATAGGACGAATGAGCACCCTATTCAAAACGTAACAAGTCGTACCAATGGCATCGGCCCAAAAGTATTTTGGAAGGCCACTCTCATTGATCATAGTCCTTCCTAATTCTTCCAAAAATCTATTTTTACATTCCACAATCCCTTTTTGTTGAGGGGTACGTGGTGCGGAAAAATTATGATCAATCCCATGGCTTTCGCAAAATGCTTCAAAAAGATAATTTTCGAACTCACCTCCATGATCGCTTTTAATTGATACAATGTTTGTGTATAATTTGTTTTGGGATAACTTGGCAAACTTTTCAAAATCTGAAAAGGTATCGCTCTTGCTTGCTAAGAAAATAGTCCAGCAAAACCTAGAAAAGTCATCGACAATCACAAAACCATAATAGTTACCACCTAAGCTCTTAATCCTAGATGGTCCAAAGAGGTCTATATGGAGGAGCTCAAGGGGTCTCGTGGTTGAAACAATGTTTTTAGACTTAAATGAGATCCTTGTTTTCTTCCCCATTTGGCATGCATCACATACGTGATCCTTTGTGAATTTGATTTTGGGTAAGCCGATTACTAGGTCTTTAGAAACTATTTTACTAAGTAAATCAAAATTGACATGCGCCAACCGTCTATGTCACAACCATGAATCTTCACTCATGGTGACTAGACACTTGTCGCTATTCAACAATACCTCATTCAAGTCTAGCATATAGACGTTATTGACCCTCAGGCCTTTAAACACATCATTTTTATCACTATTTTCAAGTATGCAACAATCCTTTGAAAATGATACTTTATAGTCCTTGTCACATAATTGACTAATGCTTAAGAGGTTGTGTTTAAGACCCTCAACAAGAAGCACGTCTGAGATAGTAGTAGATGAAGGATTACCTACACTACCTTTGCCGAGTATATTGACCCTTTATTGTTGTCTCCAGGTAACAAATCCCTTTTTCTTCGCCACGAAGTCGATGAAAAGAGATATATCTCCCATCATATGTCTTGAGAAGCCACTATCAAGAACCCATCTTCTTTCCGTGGTCTCAAGACGTTGTACCTACACAATCAATCAAGGGAAATAGGCACCAAATTCTTATTGGGTCCTTGGTTGTGCGTGAAAACAGGATTGCATTTGGGCAACCAATGATAAACGCCTTTAGGAACTAAAAACCTCCTAAAGCGACATTTTGCAATGGTATGACCCCTTTTGCAACAATATAAGCAAGTAAGGTTAACATGAGAATCACTTTTGCTAAGTTGATCTCTAATCACATAAGTATATTTTTGATATGGATTAATCATGCTTTTCTTAAAATGTGATCTATCAATAGCAAAAGTCATTTTTGGTTCTAGAGGCTTGTCAAGTTTGGCCTTTAGAGTTCTAACCTCTTTTTGTCAAATATGACGAGTATCACAATCAAAACTTAACCATTTACTTTTGTCTTCCTCAACATATACTTTTGTTACTTCCACCATAGACTTTTTGAGAGCCTCTAATTCCTTTTCGGAATCGGAGATCTTTTGCTCCAAATGAGAAAATATTTGTTTATTTGAAGCTAAACGTTTAAAGGCCTCCTTAGCCTCATGGTGTAGAGTATCAAAAGCATGTTGTAATTCAAAATAAGACATTGAATTGGATTTATCATATTTAGAATGTTTTACCTTTTTGTTCTTTTTCCTTTGGTGAGCGGAAAGACAAAGGTTAATGGATTCTCCTTCGTCACTTGAACTTTTATCACTAGATGATTCACTATCGTTTTCCCAAGCGATATAGGCTCTTATAGGTTTACTTTGTTTTTTCCCTTGACGACTATTATCCTTTCCTTCCTTCTTCAACAATGGGCAATCCGGCTTATAATGGCCGACTTTTCCACAATTATAGCAAGACCCCTTAGTTTTTCCACTCTTTTTGTCTTCATTCTTGGAAGACCTTGATTGTTTTCTAAAGTTGACGAGGTTCTTCTCCGAATGTTGAATACCATTTTTCTTTATATAGCATTGTATCGCTTCACAAATAATCCCATGTCTACATTCGAATCCTTTTGCTCGTCATCACTAGATTCACTATCGCTTAGCTCATTTGCGGAGGACTTTGAACTAGAAGTCTTTAGAGCTATTGACTTCTTTTCCGCATCTTTGGTCTTGTTCTTTTCCTTCTTCTCTCTTTTCTCAAATTGGTCTAGGCTAATGAGCATTTTCTCATGTTCCTCGAGCTTCCCAAATAAATTTGTGATGTCTAACGTCATTAGGTCGTTGGCTTATTTTATGGCGGCCACCTTTGGTTGCCAATCCCTAGTAAGTCACCTCAAGATTTTATTAGTAGCAACGTCATTGGAAATTGGTCTACCAAGTGAGTTAAGTCTATTGATTAAATGAGTGAACCTCTTTTGTATGTCGGCAATGGTTTCCCCTTGCTTCATGTGAAAGAGGTCGAACTCTTGAGTCAAGGTATTGATTCTAGCTAGCTTGACGTCGTTAGTTCCCTCATGGGCAACTTGCAATGCGTCCCACGTAGCTTTAGCACCTGTACAATGTGAAACTCTATAATACTCATCAACACCCAATGAGGAGATCAGAATATTTCTAACTTTCCAATCGTAGTTGTACTTTTTCTCGTCTTTTTCATTCCATTGTGCTTCAGGCTTAGGTACTACCATGTTATTCGCATCGATGATGGTAATTTCCATTGGACCGTTTTGTATAACGCTCCATACCTTCCTATCAATAGACTTGATATGTACACGCATACAATCCTTCCAGTAACTATAGTTCTCACCGTTAAAAAACTGGTGATCTATTATAAGCCATTTTCGGTTCGTTTGCCATTTTCTAAAAATTTATACTTGAAGCACTAGATAAACCGGTGCTCCTAATACCACTTGTTAGACGACGACAATTGATCTAGAAGGGGGGTTGAATATATCACTACTTTTTAATTTTGAGTCGGCGTTTAAATTTGATTTTAAAAATTGTTTGCGGAAGCGACCAAGGACAATTCGTCTAAACGAACTAGTTACTGAGAGAATCAAATATGCATAAGCCAAAAGAAACGAAAGGCTCGATGAGAAAAATTGAATCCCAACTTAACTATTAATCAATTTACCTACAACACTCAATGTTGTGCAATCTCAAATGAACAATAAGAAATAAAACTAAAATTGACAATATATCAAACACCTTATAAGTGTTCAATTTATCGAGCACTTGGAGTGCGAAACACTCCAAGCTAAACCTTTTATGTTAGTTAGTGCAGAATTTTCACTTAGCACAATCCAAAATGATTGTGCAATGTTTTTCAAATTAGTTTTTCTGCACTATACTATACCAGAATTTTTATCGATCAATTGAACAATCACAAGCGTAAACAGTTCGAAAATTAAAAGATAGGGAAAGAGAAACGACGTCAAGTTTGTTTAGGCAGTTCCCTTTTCGTCCTCGCTTCTGGTACGTCTGCCCCCAATTCTAAATCTAGAATTAAGATATCTATAATCTTGTTTGCAAATTGTTTTTACAAGAGAAGGCTTAGCTATCACACACTTAAGAAACTTCGTTGATCCGGATACTATGTCTTCTCTTCCCTTGATTCGAGTCGAATCAAGTGCCTCAAACTTGTTGGATGAACCTCCGTTTACCGTTACTAGATTGAATGAACACACCGGTCTTTAATCACCTTCACTCGGCTGATTCTGATCCACACATAATTTGATCCCCAAACCTTTGTTGCACAATCCTCTGGTTGATGCAACTAGATCGACAAAACCCACAGTTCTTCGATCACCTTCGCTCGGATGAATTCAATGCACACAAAGATCTAAACCAAAAACCCCAAAATCTAATTGATCTTGGAGGACAAAACCCTAAAGGTTTTATTCAAGAAAAAACCCACTGAAACACTCACCCCAAACAAGATACACTTCTATGTTTGGACGTTATCACCTCATGATGCAAAAGATCAACAAAAATGGTTATGTGTATTTGTTAAAAAAATGCAAGAATGGAGATGAAGATGATGAGAGAAAAGTTTAAATGTAAATCTTTCACTTTTTCTTGTTGTTTTGTAAAAAATGAGGAACAAAGTATTTATATGATGTTATGACCAACTACCACAAATAACAACATTTTGAAACTTGGAAAAACCAGAAAATGACTCACATTAAGCGAAGAGTCGACCTAACTTTAATAAGGGTCAGCCTGCGCTGACCCGTGGGCAAATATGCGCAAGTTTGATTACCATACGTCGACCGCTACAGGGGTCATGCGTCGACGCATGGCTGAAGAAAATGTAGAATGAGGAATGGCTTCAGTATGCGTCGACCAGAGGGCCAGTGTGCGCTAACCTGAGGAAAATTCAACAATGCCAACTTTTTATGAGTCAACCAAAGCTTGGTTTAGGTCGACTCAAGCTACCAAAACTCTTAAAAACTGATTTTTGCACATGTTTTCATCTACTTAGGAAATGTTTATGCATACCTAAGACTCATAGCATGATCACACACACGTAATAGATGTGCAAGACTCTTCCTATATGTTTGGACACATGATTATTGATTGTTAATGCATTGCGAGATACGAATGTCGACAATGATGAGATGATACCGTCCAAATTACATACTACGAGCTAGTACATGTTTTGACATCATTAAAATAAAGATCTAGTGTAAGACACCTTGCCCTCACATCTATTATTCTTGTGATTTATCCCACTGGAGCTCATGTTTTTAAATATATTTTAATACAGTGACATCAATTACTAATTCTTCATCTGCTCGTCCTCCCTTGAGAGCAATAGTCGCGTATAAACACCTCAACGAGGCATTTAAACACATCAATTACTAATTCTTCATCTGCTTATCATGACTTATATTGCTTACTTTTTTAAGCATTAGTAATATGACTATTTTCTCTGCAGTTCTTTCAATAAGTAATGAACTGTGATTAATCTATGTCTCAAGTTAGTAACTGTAGTTTGGATAATCTGTGCAGCATCGAAAGAGTTATGGATAATTTATCTACCATATAAGAATATTAGATGTTCTGGAATTGACATCTATGTCTGTGTCTGTTTTTCTTTAGATCTGGAAATTTAATGAAATGGTTTTGTTTCATCGTTTGTGTTTTAATGTTTGTTTATTCCAATGGTTTTAAACTATTGTTGCGATTAAATGTTGTGCTACCTTTTGTATAATTATGATCACTTTTTAAAAAGTATCTTCTAGATTATTGAAAATCTTACATTATGAGGTTTTGTAGGGAAAGAAAGGAACACTGGAAGCTTAGAACCCTGTTTGTGAAACACCTGGGTTCAACTTAAACAGGTTTTCCTATATTTTTCTCCTTTCTTTTTCATCAATACCAACACATTCCCATATTTCTATACTAATTTATTTATGTTTGACTTCATGCAGAAGCTTAATCTTAATGGCTCCAAAGATTCAAGGACCTATGATTCTGAAGATGACACCCCAAATTCAATATTGAGATTTTTTTAATCATTTATTTTGATAGGGAAACGCGAAGAGAGATTAAATGATGATTCTGGTGATTTTGAGATTATCCCTTTTGATCTTGTAAATGATGATGCAAGGTGAATATAATGATGTTTACGTGTCACTGTTTGCATCTATTATTTGTTTTTTATCAAATGGAAAGATGACATGCGATTGTTAACTAAAATTTGTGAATTTAAAGTGCTTATTTATGAGGATGAGTTATTTTTATCTAGTTGTGTTGTGTTAGAATGGAGGTTCCGACTCTGTTGTAGAAGTATGCTTTATTTTAACTTATTAACCGTTAGGGAGTTTGACATATGTTGTGGCCATGGATTGTGAAATGGTTGGGGTTGGTCAACGAAACAAAAGTGCCCTTGCAAAAGTATCATTGGTAATATTGTGTTCCTCTTCATCTTGAAGTACTTGTGATTCTTGACTCTTTCTTTCTAAATAATTTTCTGTTTATGATCAAGGTGAATTTTCTAGCTTGGGTTCTTCCCTTTGGACAAAGCTTCATTAAAAGAAAAGTTGTTAATATTGTTTAAGTTTCTTTGCGGATATGTCATGGTCACCATGCATTTTACTATCTTACTATATTTCTCTTGAAAGTACTAAAAAATGCTCAATTTATAGGTTTGGATTAAAGTTGTGACTTTACAAAACTATATCAACTCAAGTGAGGATATTCTGAAGCATGCATCAAAATTACTGAAAGTTGAACTTCCTGTTTCAGTAAGATTAATAGGTACTACTCCGTCCCATATTATAAACAAAAGTTACTTTTTAGATACATTGAATAATTAATGTATCTGGTCTATATATAGGTCAGATATATTAATTATTCAATGTATCTAAAAAGTAATTTTTGCTTATAATATGGGACGGAGGGTGTATATGTTTATGTTAACTTGCTTTATTGTTGACCAGTTATTGCAATTGTGCTCAAGGCCAATATAAGAGGGTGCTTAGTGCTTATAGATATAGTCCATTTTAACGAAGATAAAAGTGGTGCTACCCCTGATCCTACACAGAATTCTATTACCAATTTCATTACTTTAGGAGAAGCCAATAGGAAAAAGAACTATTTTTCATATGTTACAGATCATGACTTTATCAGTGATACAAAAACGGATCCTCCGATTCATGTCAGGCACACAGGCTAGCTTGATAGCAGAGATCCTTTTGATGGTAATCATTTATTAGATGTAAATCACCAAAGTTGCACTCTCTGGAAAAATAATGGTGCGGAGAAGGTGTATCTCCTTTTCTCTCTTTATTTTTCTAACTAGCTGACATATATTTATATACATCAGTTTTCGCAATCAAATAATTGCTTTGGCAGATTGAGGAGCATGTTGATGTTTCTGGATTTTCTGCTGTCAAACGTTGTTTTCAAATTGCAGCTATAGCGGCTCTATAATGCTATGTTAATATAGAGTAATTTGAATCTTGTTTGCTATGTTTATTTAACAATTGATGATAATATATGCTGAATTAACTTATCCAACTGGAACTACAAAGGGTGTTCTTATTAATGGATTCCATACTCCTAAAGGAAATGTCATGGCCAAGTATGATTGTAAAACCAATTATGGTACTTGTACCTATATTTGTAATTTCAAGATGAGAACATATAAAAATAGTTTGGCATTTTTCACAGGAAGCAGGTTAAGGGTTTCATGCGGTTCTTCTCATTCAGTTTGCTTTGGTCTTTCTTCCAATGGTTCTATGCTGGTGAAGACCAATGCGGATTCGCTCAGTTTCCTACTTTTGGGTTGAAAGCGTGGAAAAACATGTGTGCTTTTACTTCAACTGCTATGACTCTCTTTTTAGTTTTATGCATCAGAAGAATAAAACATTTGTCAATTGTAATTGATTTGACCATTTGATTATGTTGTAGATTTTACTTTGAACTTATGTTGCAACAGGAATGATTTGTTCACATCTTAACAATTTATCATTGCTTTTTGAAACTGTAGTTTCATGAAAGTTCTAAAAGGAAATTGATTCCCTGAAAGTTTACCAGAAAGTAGCATGAAGAGTCTTAATGGTTATAAGGTCTTGACAATGATATGTCTATGTTTTTTCAGCCAGGGTCAAAAGCACCGAATCAATAGACAAAGCAAATCCAAGAAGTAAATGTTGTCGCAGAAAGAGGGTCGATATACGGCCATTAATTATTTATTTTTTGTTAAGGAATAATCATAGCTTTAATTTAATTGTAATATTGTGTATGCATTTGTGTATATACAACATAAACCCAACATCTTCCAGTTATTATTGTATAGTTTATATGTTATTTTGCATGTGACATCAATAATTTCTAAGCCTCTAGGATTGATTTAGCAGTGGTGAATGTCTTTCTCCACATAAGACAAAATATGTATTATGAATCGTGATATGATTATTAAAATAGTCTCATTTATTCACCATTTGTTTAATTAAAAAAAATGATTTCCATTTGATATTACCAAAAAAAAAGCTCTAAAATTTATAACTATTTAGAAATTTTATTTTAAGAAACAGTTAAAACCAAATGGACACAATATATATTATAATAAGTTACAAATTTTATTCCATGTATTACTATTTTAAAATATAATATATTCATTGCAATTATAAATATTATATATTAAAATACAAATAATGATATTAAATTTGTAATGATATTTAAAATATGCTTTGTTATAATATTTTTCAATTTATAAAAGTACTAAAAAAGCAAACTAATTTTAAGATTTAGAATTAAAAAAACTATTTTATAATAAATTATAAATAAATGAATGATTAAAAAATAGTGCAAATATCAAACATTGAATATTAATTTATTCCATTATTAATTTTAATATACAGTTTTCAAAAAGTGCATTTTTAAAAAGGAATTAAAATATAAGAAAGCTTAAAGAATATATATATATATATATATATATATATATATATATATATATATATATATATATATATATGATCGTGAAGGCGGGATCAGATCCTGTAGAATCAGGCCGTCAAGTGCGTCAGGGATGCTGGTCGTGTAGAGAGGAGGAGGGGGTGTACCTGCAAGGCACTCCGACGCTCAAGTACGTAAAGGTCAGAGAAAAAAGGGCAAGTACAAGAATGAATTCTTAGGGTGAATATTGGATACCTGACCCTCTCAAGCGAGGGGGTTTATATAGAGCCCTCAGCGCATGGCCAACGATCCTATTTTCGGGGCAAAATAACCGTTTTCCCCAAAGAATAGGTAACTACCCAAACTAGCCGTTATGTCGGGCAGGGTGTCCAAAACTAGTCGTTATGTCGGGCATAGGAATAGTTCCGGGCACCTGCCCACAGCTGTTCGGGGAGCAATGAAGCCGTGCGTAACGGGCAGCAATTTCGGGGAGGAACGTTGTATTCCTTGCCCGGTTGGAGGGGCAGAAAGGTAACTTTTGCCCCTCCGTGGATTGGACTTAGGCAATTTGGACCGCTCTGGAGCAGAGGCGGATTGGGGCAATTCTAGCCATTGGTCCAGTCCAGAACAGGAGCCCACCAAGTCGTTGCTCCCGAGCATGGGAGTGATGACTTAAGGACTGCTCGTCGCTCCGGGGAGCTAACATAGAGTCGTCGTTTGAAGACGAGGATGATCGTCTCGAGGTGCTCGTGGCTCTCTGTGTCCGTGATATTCGTGGTCGTGACCCTATTGCCCGGTATTCGGGGAGATAAAGCGTCAGACAGAATGGGAAACGTTGGGTTGCCACGTGTGCTTCGAGCCCTGTGTAGCAGTTAATAGGTAATGATGGCTAGTGGGCAGTCATTATTGCCTACGAGCGCGTGTGTGCACGTGCCCCTCAGTATAAAAGGGAGGAGATTGTCCCATTTTGCACTTTTTCTCTCTGATTTCTCTTCGGCTCTTCTGCGTTCTTGCCCGTCACCGTCTTCAGAACGTCCGACCACCGTGCCAAGCTTCGAGCAGTCTCTTTCTTCTACCCAAATCAAGTAAGTTTTCTGATTTCCAGCTTGTTTTACCTTCTTTTATTGTTAGTGGTAGATTGCATGTGGCTAGGGTTAGCTTTAGGCGATGAAATAGGTAGATTTCTGGCGAGTGTTGGTGGTGGACGGTGGTTCTGCCATTTTGCTGCTTCTAGCACTTCGCCGGAGTAGGTAGTGCGTTCGGCGAGTATGATAGTCCACGTCGTGGCCGCGGTAGTTGTGTGTGTGACCACCGCGTCTGATCATCTTTTGATAGAGCGATGAATTTTCCGGTAGAACGTTTCCAGATTCCGGTGAAACTTTGCGGTTTCCGGTGGAGCCTCAACGGAATCTGGGCACGATTGCGGGGAGGTTCCTCGCAGGAAGATGGCGGGTCTTGGGCATATCCTCGCGGGGAGGTTTTTCATTCAATGTTAGGGCTTAGGCCGGGGACGTTGTCCTCAGCCTTTTGCATGCCCTTTCACTTGACTTGGCAGTGGAAGGGTGGATTTGATTTCCTGTCGAATTCACTGTCTTTCTCTGCTTTTTTAGGTGATCGTAATGGCGACGGGGCTAGAGAGAGAAGTTATTCTAGACACGTCCGAGGAAGAAACTGGCTCCAAGGAGAACAGTAGCTCGACGGCTTCGAGCTCTGCGGCTTCAAGCTCAGCGGCATCGAGTTCCTCGAGTGATGTCGGGGAGGAAGAAGAATTGGACGTCATGGAGGAAGACGTTGAAGGGTTCTGTCCGGAGGAGTGGGAGGTAGCCGAGCCTTCCGAGCATGTTTCTACGTTCGCAAAGTCTTTGGCGGACGTCTTTACGGAGGTAGGACCAGAAGGGGATTGGAAGGTGCATTTCCCTACCTTGGACGAGCGGGTCTGCTCGTATTTCGGGGACCGCTTTACGATGTACGAGTACGCTTTCAAAGAGCTGGGGATGAGGCTGCCTTTCACTGATTTCCAGCGGTCGGTATTCGAGCATATGAAGCTGGCGCCTTCTCAACTCCACCCCAATTCGCTGGCCTTTATACGGGCTTTTGAATTGGTGTGCGAGCATCTCGCTCTGGGGACTACTCTCCCTCTGTTTTTTGCTGTTTTCCATCTTCAAAGGCAGCTGGCGGGGAAGAAGTACGGATGGGTTTCCTTGAAGCAGCCCAAAAAGTTATTTAAGCCGTTCTCGGAGTCAATCCGAACGTTCAAGGGACGGTATTTCATCGTAGAACCCGTGTCTGAGGTTGCCCAGGATAGTACATATGTCTGGGAGATAGAGGTCGACGAATATGGAAATGAGCTGCTCAACGAGGAGAGAAAGTATATTGGGCGGAGGTTGTACATGTTTCCCATCCGCTGGGTACCCGACCATTTCTCCAAGAAGCCCGACGCTTATGTCTTCGAGCCGAGCGAGCTACGCGGGCAGGACGCCGTGTCTTATGAGAAGCTGGTGAACTTGGTCAACTCCTTCAGTCTTGCAAGCTGCTGGACGAGCAAGGGCAACCCTATCTTCGAGGAGGATGAGAGCCAGAGAGTTGAGCGCAGATTCATCAATGTTAAGGCACTGCTGGAGTGCAAGACTCCCGCGGATGCCGAGAAGTTGCTCGGTAGTCTTGGTTATTTAGACTTTGTTTGTGTTATCTCTTTTCCACGTCGCTAACGTGCTCATTTTTTCATTTGTGCAGGTGAGATGCCTCAAGCTCGCGATCGCGTGGTGAGGAATGCCATGGCGAGGAATAAAGCTGGAGCGGCTCCTCCTAAGACTCGGCCTGCTGGTGTTCGTGCTCCTCCCCTTGTTCAAACTACAGTGGGGACCTCTTCTTCTCCTTCTCCTGCTCCACGGGGATCTCCACTGCCTTTGACTGGGCAGGCGAAACGGCCAAGGACATTAGATGCTGTGGACCTCACCCGTGTGCCGGAGAAGGGGAAGTTTGAGTTACCTCTGTGCATCCTTGACAGGAGATTCTTTGAAGGTAATTCTTTGGTCGTCCTTCGGGCGGAATCCCTTTGCTAGGAAGGCATGGATCGCCCGAGCAAGAGGGCGCTGGTGGCGCAGGATGCTTTTGCCCTGGTCAGAATGTTGGAGATGGCTGCAGTCTACGCCGAAGGGGACTCCACGCTTGAGTCCGAACTCACTACTGCCCGGGCTTCTGAGGCGGTCCTGAAGGAGGAAGTTAAGAGTGCCCGTGAGGCTAGGAAGAAGGCCGAAGAGGAGACGGCTAGGTTGAAAGAGGATGTCACAAAGCTGGCGGCGGAGAAAAAGGCTGTCGAGGAGCTAAACAAGGAGTTGATGGCGGCCAGCGCCCCAGGTGCCGACGAACCGGAGGATATCAAAGAGTTGAAGACTAGGTCTGAGCTGGTTGCCCGCATCCTGCTGGCCGAGGATGACGGTATCGCCGTGGCAGTGGAATCCTTTGAAAGCACCGTGGCTCAGTTGCGGGTGGTGAATCCTGGGCTTGAGATTTCGATCGAGGGTACTCACAACCTTGCGCGCGTTGAGGGTGGTCGCATTGTCTTGCCCGCAGGCCTTGTTCTAGATATCCCCGAGGCCCAGCCTAAGGACCAGCCCGCGGAGGACCGGGGACCTGAGCCGATGTCAGCTGAGCAGGCGGATGAATGAGGAGTGTTGTTATTTTGATGTTATTGTATCTTGTCCAGCCTGCGCGCCGTTGAATTATTTGTAATTTTATTATTGGGGGCATGGCCCCGTTTTATGTAATAACGCACAATCGTGGCCCTTGTGGCCATCTGTTATGTTAATTATGTTTCTGTCTTCTTCACGTGCATGATTTTACTTGCGTTTATTTTTGCTAAGTGTTGTATGCATGCTTGCTGTGAATGTATGCCTGCTAGTGTTTGGGAGCTTTTGACTTGTGCGAATATTTATGGGGGGATTGGTCGTTGTAGATTTGTTCGACAGTGTGGGGAACTGGTCGAACGGTCGGGGAATGTCCTGGCCGGGGAGCAGAGCTCAGGTCGCGTTTGAGGCCTGAGTTCCCGGCGTGAACGTCCCATCGCGAGCTGGGGTTCTGCCAATCATGGTACTTTGACGACGGCGATGCTCGATCGAGGACCGCTGTCGAGCAACTACCCGGCTCGTTACTGAGTGGGGTTGTGCTTTAATCGTATGCGACGCTTGTACCTAGACGCGCATAGTGGTCGGTAGGTGACGTTCGTCGTTGCGACGAGTCGAACCAAGGATTTAGCTGTAGTATTGTTTTAGCTTTTCGGTGTTCCATGGTCGAGCGAGTTCTTCCCCAGTGAGATGTTCTAGGTAGTATGCCCCATTTTTCGTTTTTGCCCGGATGCGATAGGGTCCCTCCCAATTGGCTGCTAGCTTGCCTTCGCAAGAGTCTTTGTGGTTTCTTCTTAGGACAAGGCTTCCCATGTCGAACTCTCGTCGTATCACTTTGGCGTTGTGCCTGATGGTGATCTTTTGTTTCAGTGAGGCCTTGCGGAAAGCTGCCCCGGTTCTGATTTCCTCGACGAGGTCGAGCTCTTCCCTTAAAGATTCATCGTTCATTTCCTCGTCTAGGGGCGACTCTGTCTGCCTAGAGGGCACGTGAACTTTGATGGGAATTACAGCCTCGGTTCCGTATGCTAAACGGAAAGGTGTTTCCCCGGTCGTTGAATGGGGAGTTGTACGGTAGGCCCAGAGCACGCTGTGTGGCTCCTCAACCCACGCCTTCTTTGTTTCGTCTAGCCTTCGCTTAAGGCCTCGAAGGATGACTCGGTTAGCGGCCTCAGCCTGCCCATTTGTTTGTGGGTGTTCGACGGATGCGAAGTGTTGTTTCGTGCCTAGTTGGGCGACGAAGTCCTGGAACTTCTTGTCCGTGATCTGCGTCCCGTTGTCCGTTACTATCGCTTGGGGAATGCCGAAACGTGCAAGGATGTTTCGTTTATAGAAACGCAGGATGTTGAGGGCAGTTATTTTGGCTAGAGGTTCTGCTTCTATCCACTTTGTGAAATAATCCATGCCCACTATGAGGTACTTGTTCTGACTGGATCCTACCACGAAGGGTCCTAGGATGTCTAGGCCCCACCAGGCGAATGGCCACGGGGAGGACATAGTTTTGAGCTCGTTAGGTGGGGCTAGGTGCATTTCCCCGTGCCGTTGGCATTTATCGCACTTATTTACGTGCTATTTTGCGTCGTTTTGCATGGTCGGCCAGTAGTATCCTGCTCGGAGGGCCTTTCGAGCAAGGGACCTTCCGCCGAGATGTTGGGCGTTGATTCCTTCGTGGATTTCGCGCAGGATGTGCGTGACCATTTCTTCCTCGACACACTTGAGCAGCGGGATGGAGAATCCCCGTTTGTATAGCTTATCTTCGACCAGGACATAAGAACAGACCCTTCGCCTGACTATGCTGGCCTCCTTTGGGTCGGATGGGAGTTCGTCCTTGGCGAGGTAGTTGTAGACTGGGGTTATCCAGCAGTTGTTGTCGCCAATCACCTGCACGTCGAGTGTCGGGGAGGCCTTCTCGATGCTGGGTCGAGGAAGTACTTCTTGTATGACGGATTTGTTTCCGCCTTTCTTCTTCGTGCTGGCCAGTTTAGACAGCACGTCTGCTCGTACGTTATGCTCGCGGGGAACGTGTTTCACTTCTACTGTTGTGAATTTTGCCATTTCCTTCTTTACCAGGGCCAGGTATTCAGTCAGATTGTCATTTTTGGCTTGGTATTCACCCCGGACTTGGAGGGCCACGAGTTGTGAATCCGTGCAAATCACGATTTCTTCTGCACCCAGGTCTTCGATAAGGCGTAGCCCAGCGAGGAAGGCTTCGTATTCAGCCTGGTTATTGGAAGTTGGGAAAGACAACGTGAGTGATACTTCGATGATAGTCCCTTCGTTGCTCTCCAGTATAATGCCCGCGCCGCTACCTGCCGAGCTTGAGGCACCGTTGACGAAGATGGTTCATCTACGTGTCTCGTCCGCGGAGGAGTCCGCGAACGTCATCTCCGCGAAGAAATCGGCCAGAGCTTGGGCCTTAAGGACTTTTCTGCCTTCGTACCGGATGTCAAATTCGGACAGTTCAAGCGACCATTTAATCATTCGTCCGGCCATATCTGGTCGTCCAAGTAGCTGCTTTATGGGCTGATCTGTCCGAACCACGATCGTGTGGGCTAGGAAGTAGTGCCTTAATCTCTTGGCAGCGTTGATGAGGGCCAGTGCCACCTTCTTTATCTGCTGGTATCGTAACTCTGGTCCTTGTAGCGCCTTGCTCGTGAAATAAATGGGCTTCTGCCCGTTCGGTGTCTCGCGGATGAGAGCGGCGCTCACTGCTTCGGCTGCTACGGCCATGTATAGGTATAGCGTTTCGCCACTGTCCGGGCGAGAGAGGACCGGCGGCTCTGAGAGTGCTCGTTTCATATGGAGAAGGACCTTGTCGCACTCCTCGGTCCATTCGAATGCAGCCTCTTTGCGGAGGAGCTTGAAGAACGGTAGGGCGTGCTGGGCGGACTTGGCCACGAAACGAGACAGTGATGCGAGCATCCCGTTGAGGGACTGGATGGATTTTTTAGACTTGGGCATAGGAAATTCGGAGAATGCCCGGCATTTGTCTGGATTGGCTTCGATTCCTCGTTCCGTCAAGTAGAAGCCGAGGAAATTGCCTGCCCGGACACCGAACGTGCTCTTCTCCGGATTGAAACGCATTTTGTATTTCCTGGCCTGTTCGAAGACCTTTCGCAAGTGGGCGGTATGATCGATTTCCTCGTGGGACTTTACGATCATGTCGTCCATGTATACTTCGAGCATGTCGCCTATTTCTCCCCGAAATACTTTATTCATCATTCGTTGGTATGTTGCTCCGGCGTTCTTCAGGCCGAAGGGCATTACGTTGTAGTAATAATTCCCTGATTCGGTCATGAAGGCCGTGTATTTTTTGTCGGACATTGCCATTGGGATTTGATTGTAGCCCGAGTAGGCGTCCATAAACGATAAAAGTTTAAAACCAGCTGAATTATCAACAAGTTTATCAATATTGGGGAGGGGGTAGCCATCCTTCGGGCATGCCTTATTGAGATCGGTATAATCAACGCACATACGCCATTTTCCATTAGATTTTTTTACCAATACAACGTTGGACAGCCAAGTGGTGTACTTGGCTTCCGAAATAAATTTGGCCTCGAGGAGGTCCTTTATAGCCTTTTCAGCAGCCTCCGTTTTCTCCGAAGACTGCTTTCTCCTACATTGTGCTACGGCCTTAATGGTCGGGTCAATGGTCAGCTGGTGACATGCGGTGGACGGGTCTAAGCCGGGCATCTCTGCGTCGCTCCAACCGAAGAGGTCAGCGTTCTCCCGGAGGCATGCTTTGAGCTGCTTCCTCGCGATGTTAGGTAGGTTTGCTCCGATCTTTACTCCCCGTTTAGGGTCCTCGCCGAACAGAACTATCTCAAAGTCGCCATCCGGGATTGGGCGCATCGGATGGGAACTGCTGCTGGATGCTGTAGACGGGCCGGCTGATGCTGCTCGTTCCTCCTGATGGTCCTCGGAGAAGCGGCTGTCGAGGTTGATAGAGTCGACCTGGGGCAGAGGCTTGGCTTCCTCGGAGCTGCTTGGCAGTGTTGGCTTGCTCGACACCTTTGGCTTGGGCGCAATGGTGTTGAGTCCCTTTATGGCTGCTTCGAAACACCGTCGGGCAGCTTTTATATCGCCGTGGAGGGTGGCGACCTTCCCCTTCGAAGTGTAATACTTCATCTTCAGGTGGACGGTTGAGGGCACTGCTACCAACTCGGCTAGAGTTGGCCTTCCGAAAATGCATTGGTAAATCGACGGGCAGTCGATTACCAGGAACCGCACCTTGATGGATCTGGCCGTCTCAGCTGCGCCGAATGTCACGATCAGCTCCACGTAACCCCGCGGCTTTGTCATGGACCCGTTGAATCCCTGCAAGTCGGATCCCACGTAGGGAGTGAGGTGAGATTTGTCCAGCTGAAGTGTTGAAAACAGCTGGGAGTACATGATGTCGACCGAGCTGCCCTGGTCGACAAATATCCTGCGAACGTCGAAGTTCGCCATCCGGGCTCTGACGAGCAGAGGTATGCTGGAGTTCGGGGATCCACCGAGGAGTTCCTCCTTGTAGAAGGAGATTGGGACGGAGCCCTTCTGGGCCTGATCAAGCGTCGTTACTTTATTGCAGCTGGTGTTGATCAGGTGGTCGAACTTCCGTTTCACGGAGCCCATAGTGACTTTGTTGAATCCCCCGCCAGAAATGACCATGGCAGAAGGAAAAGTCTCCTACGGGCTGTGGGCCGCGAAATAAGCAGGGGCACTGAGCCCGTCTGGGATGTAGAAGTCCTCTGGCCGGGATATAGACATTGCTACCTGCACGTTGGTATCATCCGAGGAGGGTACTTCTTCCTCGACCTTCTTGGACTCCTGGGCGTCTTGCCGAGGAGTGTCCTTCTTCTTTGCGAACTGTTTCAGGTGCCCGTCCCTGATCAGTATCTCTATGGCATCCTTCAGGTGGATACATTTCTCTGTAGTATGGCCGTGACTTTTGTGGAAGCGGCAGTACTTCGACTTATCCACATTTGGTCTGTTCGGCAGCTGTTTGGGGAAACGGACCCCGGCTTGTTTGAACTCCGAATTGGCACATTCTGACAGAATCTTTTTCCTGGAAACAGTCAGGGGAGTGTAATCGTGGAAGCGCCCGGAGGGTCCCTTGCTGTCGCGGGAATCCCTCGGATGGTCCTCGTGTCTTCGTTCACCCCGACGAGATGTCGAGGCTTCTTCTCCCTTGGCGGCCCGGGCATTCTTCTGGCGGCGCGATGCCCGGACGTTGCAGGCCGCAATCTTCTCCTCGTACTGGATATGAGTTTGGGCTTTGAGGAGGAGGGCGTCTAAATTCCTCGGTGGGGCGAGGCCGATGGCTTTAGCGAAATCGGAGTCCGGGAGGACCCCTTGTTCGAGCAGGAACTTCTTTATTTTGTCCGTCGTCGGGACCTGCACTGCTTCCTTGTTGAACCTCTCGATGTATGCTCTGAGAGGTTCGTCTTTCCTCTGGATTATGGCTCTGAGGGAGGCCTCAGTTTTGGGGTGGCGGCGAGATACTGTGAAGTGTCGCGAGAACATCCTGTCAAGCTGCTTCCACGAGGTAATGGACTCCTCGGGCAGTTGTTTATACCATGTCATTGCTCCTTTCCGAAGCGTGGTCGGGAACAATCTGCATTTGATGGCGCCCCGTACGCCGCGGTAGTCTAAGAGGGCATCGATATTCTCGATGTGCTCGTCTGGGTCAGTGGTCCCGTCGTATGTACCAAGTGACGGGGGTTTCTCCAAGCCTTTCGGGAGACGGGTGGCCAGGATCTCCTGGGACAACGGGCCGCGAGGCTCGTCGTCGTCACTGGAACTGGTGTATGATGGTGACCGGATGGGCTGCTCGCGTCGGCGGTTCCTTCGCGGAGAAGGTGAGCGATTTCTTCGAGGAGAAGGTGAGCGGTTCCTTCGCGGGGAAGGTGAGCGTGTCCGTCTTTTGGACTTGATCGGAGACTCCTCGTTCCTTCGAGTCCTTTTGCGGTCGTGAGCGTGCTGGTCACGCGGGGAGATCTGGTCGCGCGGGGAGATCTGGTAGCGCTTTCGGGCTACGTGAGGATCTTGCTCTTGGCGCAGTCTTCGATCGATTTCTCTCTGGGGCTGCGGGCTTCTTGATCGTCGCTGATTTCTCCGCGTAGGAGGGCATCTTGGACGACGAGACTCTTCCAGTGCCCCGATCCTCTCGTTTTGCTGTAGGATCAGGGTGTTGGTTTTGTTGAGGGCCTCCAGGAGGTCTGCCATGGCCGGGTCGGCGCTGGGCGGAATAGGAACGGGCTGGAGGTCAAGAAATGGTTGATCGTTGTGGCGATCAGCATGAGTTGGGGAAGAAGAAGCGGTGGCTCCATCCCTAAGGAAACGGGCATCTCGAAGGAGAGATGATTGGCCATCAACGTCAGATTTGTTGACGGGGAGAATGGTGGAATGAAGGGCATCCTGGGAGCGATCTTGGGAGGCCATGATCGTGATGATGTTCGAAAGTTGTTTTGATCTTCGGTTAAAGAAAGAAGGGGAGAACAAAGTTTCCCACAGACGGCGCCACTGATCGTGAAGGCGGGATCAGATCCTGTAGAATCAGGCCGCCAAGTGCGTCAGGGATGCTGGTCGTGTAGAGAGGAGGAGGGGGTGTACCTGCAAGGCACTCCGACGCTCAAGTAAGTAAAGGTCAGAGAAAAATGGGCAAGTACAAGAATGAATTCTTAGGGTGAATATTGGATACCTGACCCTCTCAAGCGAGAGGGTTTATATAGAGCCCCCAGCGCATGGCCAACGATCTTATTTTCGGGGCGAAATAACCGTTTTCCCCAAAGAATAAGTAACTACCCAAACTAGCCGTTATGTCGGGCAGGGTGTCCAAAACTAGCCGTTATGTCGGACATAAGCATAGTTCCGGGTACCTGCCCACAGCTGTTCGGGGAACAATGAAGTCGTGCGTAACGGGCAACAATTTCGGGGAGGAACGTTGTATTCCTTGCCCGGTTGGAGGGGCAGAAAGGTAACTTTTGCCCCTCCGTGGATTGGACTTAGGCAATTTGGGCCGCTCTGGAGCAGAGGCGGATTGGGCCAATTCTAGCCATTGGTCCAGTCCAGAACAATATATTTATATATATATATATATATATATATATATATATATATATATATATATATATATATATATATATATATATATATATTTGGAATGAAAAAAAGTTTATACTCCAAATATAAAATAAAAATATATACTTTTAAAAAAATAATAAACTTTCTTTGTTAAATAATGTTGTCTTTCTGTTTTTTCTTTCTTATTGTTTTTTAGAAACAAATGAGTCTAACACACTAGTACCCAGGCAAACAAACGGGTATCCAGACTAGAATTTGTGCCAATGCACAAGTTATTATATTTTTTGTATAATAAAAAAAAGTATATTTATTTTAAATAATGTATGAACACGGGCAAAATGTGTTTATTTATCAAATTACAATAGTATATACAAATACTATGTTATTAGTTGATATTTATAAAGTTGAATGATTGCATAAATATTTCTATAAATAATGTCAAAAAATATAAATATTTACATACGAGAAAATATACGGTTGATCCAAATATTTGTATATATGGAAAAATTATATTTATGGTTCAAATATAAATAAAATTATGTTTTTCTTTTGAAAAAAATAAACTTTCTTGGTTAAAAAAATTTTGTCGTTGTGTTTTTTCATTCTTATTACATTTTAGAAACAAATGTGCGTAACACATCAATATCCATGCAAACGCACGGATATCTAGACCGAAATTCGTGCGAACGCACTGATTTTTACATTTTTTTGTACAATTAAAGAAAATAAAAGTAAATATATTAAAAATAATGTATAAATCTAAACACGGGAAAAATATGTTGTTTTTTAATAATTTATGTTGCTAATATTTGCATTTTAAAATTATTTTATTTTTGAATTAATGAGTGAATCTTAATATTTTATTTTTGTAAAGGAGAATAGGTGTTTTTATCCAAATGCACGTAACACACTAGTACCCGTGCGAATGCACAGGTATCCCACTAGTTAGATATTTAAACTTGAATCATTTCATTTATCTCTCATGGCTCAACATTCCATAGTGACAAGTATAAACTGTTTTCTTGAGATGAAGAAGTCAACGTAAAATGGATAGTATGATAATGTAAACATGGATAACATCATGACAGTAAAAGAAATACATATGTGGACATATATTTTCTACATGTAGTTTATATTATGTCAAAACAGTAGAAACAAATAAGATCATAGGAACAAAGCAAAAATTCTTGTGTACTAATATTTATAGCGTTAAGAGTATACATGTAGACTTATATTTTCAACATACATGTGTACTAATATTTTCTCATATCATTCATAGAGGAATAAAGAAAAAAAATCCAGACGTGTGTAGTTATATTTTATCAAATCAATATGAAAAAAATAAAAGGAACTTGTACATCATCATGTTCTATTATTTAGAAAGAGGTTCAAAATCTAACATAATTTCTAGGATTGAAACTAGGAATGGCAAAAAAATTCGTATCCACGAATATGGAGTGGGAAGCTTAATTGATGTACACGGATAAAATAAATGGATATTTAAATACCCGTTTGTTAATGGATATGGATACGGGCTTAATGATACCCGTGTTTGCGGATATCCATATCCGATAATAAATTATAAACGCAATTTAAATATCAGTAGTTTATTATACCTTACCTTTTCATCTTCTAAAAAAAATAGTCTTCTTATATTTCTTTTTTTTTTTTGAAATTTTATTTGAAGAAAACATTTCACGTTTCATTCAAACTCTATTAGCTATTTCATATTTAAACTCTTCAATACTTCATACCTCACTTCAACAATTTCATAGTCCAACCAACTAGTGTTGTTATTCCTCTATCGAACAAGTGTTTCCCTTCCTACTCCTTTGTCGTCAGCTCTTCTATCATAACTCACAATCACAATATCTTTTATTTGTTTGGTTAAAAATAAAATGTATGGATATTATGTTTTGGTGAATAAGAAGAAAATTAATATGATGAAATTTTATTTTTTAATTAAGAGTGAATTGTATGGATGTTATGTGATAATAGCTTTTTGTGTCTTTAAAAGAAGTTTAAAAAAATTTCACAAAATATTTTTTATAAAAAAATATTATCCATGGATATCTGTAAATATCCACGGATACCGTAAAACCCGCGGATCACCCGCTTAATGGATACCCCCAATATGAACAAATGATGTATTTGTCTATAGTTCTGAATGGAATTTGAAAGAGAATCTTATATCTCTACTCTGAAAAGTCCATTTATCTTCAATAGCCAGTTGTTAAATGGACATTACATTGCCTGTACTTTAAGTAATGGTTGTATTGAATAAAAACTCACAATTATTTTATTCAAGAATTTTTCCAACTAATTATTACTACAAGACTAAAAGTCATCAAATTTCATTTGCATTTAAACGGTGTATGTTTTGAAACAGGTTTTCCTATGTTAGGTACTAAGCTAGGCATAACTCAGTTCAATCATGTACTTAATACTTGTTATTTGGATGATTGGACAACAACTTTTATGCAAGGTAAAACAAAATCTATATGTAAATCGATGTCGTCATTTGCTTAAAATAATCAACTCCACTACTACATCATGTAATCCCACAACCATTGGGATCAATAAATCTTTCATAGTTGACACGTTCATTGGAAAGGAAAAAAAAACTTTCACAAGGTACTTTAGAGCATAATTATCCATTACACCCCATGAAGTTATTTAAATGGGCCCTACTTAGTATTTTATAATATTACACTCTTTCCAATTATTTAACCAACTCTACTAAAATTTTTAAATATCCATCTAATTTAACAAAATCTGTTAAATGGGTCCCACTAACCACTATATTATAGTATACATTTAATTAGTTATATTATTTTAATTCAATTTATTGTTAAAGGACGTCTTTTACTGCAAAAACGTTCTCAAATTAAACTACACACTTTGCAATCAATTATCCAAAATTATCTGACATAGTGGCTTTGGGTACTGTGTAGGAACGGTGACATGGAGCGATAATGATGCTCTTATAAGTCTGATTATGAACAGGGAATCTATCTGTATTTTGAAAACTGTGGCAGGCCTGTCTAAATCACACATAAGTTAAAATATTAAAATCAAAGTTACGGAAACAAATTTATGCATAAAGTACATTATGGTCAAAATTCCTTACCTAAACTCATATCTGACTGGGCCATAATTCTTTTTCTTGCTCCACTGTGTACTTCACGACAACTTCTCAAAGTTGATTATATCAAAATCCAGCATGTTGTAATATCCACACTTATTTATTATTCTACATACTTTCTCGTGTTTCATGGTAATTAAAAGCAATACCTTTATTTCAATTTCTAATATTTACACAATATGAAATGGAAACAAATATTGTTAATAGTATGTAAGACCATATTAATTAGAAAGATTTAGTTTTGGCCCAAGCAATAGGAGTCAATCCATTTATGCTAAAACTCGACTTTTGTGATTGTTCTATTCATAACCTTGAACAGTCTAATAAAACAAAAATGCCTTTACATTATTACTTGATATGGTTACAATATGTTAAAGAAAATTCAGACCGAGGAAACAAATCGGAATGGTGACAATATGTTATAGATCTCTATAATATATGTAAAGTTTAAGCATTGATAACTTTAGATAAAGAAGAAAATCACAGAGTAACAAACAATGTTATCCCGTCTATTAAAGACGTGAAACAAAAAAATAGAATAATACCATAGTTCATAAGAGCTAACATAACAGGGTGCTTGAGGTTTTTCTTTTCATGTAGTTTATCCTTTTGTAGCCTGAATAACAACAACAAAACAAAGAACTAGACATAATATTAAAATATGAAATTTAGTAATGTAATTAGTAATGAAGAATCTAGTTGAAAATTTCTATACGTGCCTTTTTAGGCATATATTGTGAAAGTTCCTCTTCTGCGATTGGTCATTTAAACATTAATTCATGAAGAAAAAAAGTAATGTATCTGTCCAAAAAAAGTATATGGGAGAATGGAAGGAAGACCAGAAGATAATATAATAATGTGATGGATGGATAATAAGTGATATTTCCAGAGGTGCGGAACTCAGGTTCTCGAGGAATTATCATGCAGGAATATTGACTAATTAGTGTATATAACTATAGGTTGTGGGCATGTGTTTCTTCTTCTAAAAATGCACATGTACATACTGTAAAAGGATTAAGGAAATAAGCAGTTGAGAGAAGCAAACAACTATGAGATGCAACTATCAAAGCTTCAAATTTACCTTCACAACTTGTAGCACATATTTACAGAGAATCTTATATTTCTGTACACAATGACGCACATCAAGTTCCAGTGAAGCTCCAACTGCAAATACAGTTCCACCATTGGCACTATGATACATAAAAGATCATTTAGCACAAACAACGCCATTGCTTCCTAAGACTAAACCTTTATCTAAGTCTTATTTCAATCCCAACTTCACTAACCCTTCAAAAGCATCAGAGAAAGCAACTATGGTTTTGTTTTCTCCTGCAAAGGAATAAAAAATTATGATTAAAGATATTGCTTGTTCTGCTATTGTATCATGTATCACAAGTAGAACAATAATAGGGAATCTAACAATTGTCGATCTTCATAACATTGTAAATGCAAATATGTAGCTCCTAATGAAGATAGGTGAATTCATCAAAAAAATTGGAACCTATATAGATACATAGATGCATTCATTAAAATATGCAAATGAATACAAACCCTGCTGGATATTTCAAGGAACATGATTCTCATAATGTAAAGAGAGGTCACACCCTGCTCTATGATTCTTTAACAATACTTTCAGCCTGGTGCAAAATGAAGCCCACATTAATAAAATAATAATAGAGAAAAGGTTGTATTATACAATAACACACTAAGAACTATATTGCATAAACACTTGTATCAGCAGCAGCGTCCCATATCCAATTTTCAGTGGTGATGCACCCTAAAGATTTAAAAAAAGAAAAGGAAAGTGAATATTTCCATTCACCCCATCCTGACAAGAATTAGTTACTTGGACTAATTTAATATATACCATATTTCCCCATATTAGTCAAATGGCTTACCTCTTCTAAAGGAGACTGAATTTCACGAGGCACTTTTGAATGCTTTTCAGTGTACACTGTTGAAAGCATATATCGGTGGTAAAAGTTGTTTTATCGTCTCCACAGGGATTGTTCTGATATCACTTGCCGTTATATAGTTTATGAAGTCTTAAGTGAGGTTTTCAAAGGTGTTTTATCTGGAATCATAAGTTTTCACAAGATGTAGTAGCAAAGAGTAAAGTTTGAAAGATGTTTGTTTAACAAAGCATATCAAGAATAGATTTCATCAACTAACTTGCATATATTCTATTAATAAAGCATGTGAATTTGTTTGCAATCAATATAATCACGTACCTTCTCAATACCGTTTATGTCTAAAGTGGTTTCGTGAGTATTATTGTATTCATCACTATATGATGTCTCATGCTAACAACCAATACAATAATCTTTAAGATTGATACAAAGTAAATATCAACTCATAAATCTATGTCTAGAGTTTGTTCATTGATAGATGAATATCTTAAATCAAGTTTTGCAAAATCTATGTCTATAGTGATTCAAATCAAAGATATATCATTAAGAACAAAGATATTCACCATATATTAATCATCAACTTGTTCACAAACAAAAGATTAAAGAAAATACATACAAGATCAAGGAAGACTACATCTACCCTTGATACAAAGGATTTAGCTACCCATCACCATATTAGCTTGCTTCACAAGGAAAGATAAAAGATGAATGTGCATCCACGATGAAGAATCGATAATGGATGGGAATCCAGCTTATATTTGAGAAAGATCACTTCTTGATAAATAAATGAAGAACTTAGGGTTTTTGTGCTCCCAAGAAATGTTTGTTTCAAAGAATATCTAAGAATGATTCCCAAAAAGCAAGAAAAGTACATAAATATCTCCTAAAATCTGTACTAGCTTGCGCAGTGAGCTCCCTTTTTAGGCACTTCAAGTGTCTTTGGAACAGTTAAATCGCCCTTCAGATATATCTGAGCTTACACAGCGAGCTATCTTGCCCAGGCCTCGCACAGCGACCACTGAGGCCAAAAGCTACTGCTTCTAAATTTCCTGGCTCGCTTTCACTTTGGCTTTGTGCTCGCACTGCGAGCTCGCCTTCACTTCGTTGGTAGCTCGCATAGTGAACAAGCTAATTTCTTCTTCTTTTCTTTGGCTTTCTTTTCCATTCTTTTGTGTCTTTTGCTATGATGTTCAAGCCTAATTCCTACACAATAACACACAAATCTAGGAATCCAAAGGTATATGGAATTATATTGAAGATTCACACATTTTCATGGAATAATTCAATTAAAACACAATTAAAGAGTTGAGAAATGCCTAGAAAGATGGTCTAATTTAAGTCATATTTGGCATTTAACAAACTGTCCCAACTAGATATTTGCTTGTCCTCAAGCAAAGTATGTCTCTCATGAAAATAAGAGGATTTGCTCAAGCATAAAATTCAACCAAGAAAGGATTAACGGTTCAAGTTCAACATAAGAATGCGCACAAGCAATGTTCACTACTTCCTATAATCAAACAATGATAAAGAATTTAGTTCTTAAAACAAATATCATGCAATGCATTCAAATAACAACTAAATTCCCATACTTGAATCACTTTAACACTCATCTTCAAAATAAGGATGAAGAAATTTACGTGTTCGCAACCGCAGGACAATTTACATTCATCTGAAAAACAATGCTAACAACAATTCAATTCATACATTCATCTAACAATCATAAATGAAATCATGGAAGCAAATTATCACTAAGGGCTTGTAAGGTTGTAGCTTGGTCGAGTTTCACAACAAAGGGACATTTCTTAGGCTATTGAATCAAAGTTGCCACGCAAAAGAAACATTCATTATACAAGGTATTTATACATCACAACTTATTTTCACCAATTTCTTTTCTCTATTGCTCACCCTTTCAAACTTCCTTTGCACATTTATTCTTAATCTTCTATTTTTTTTATCTTTCAAACAAGCATTTTTTTCCTTTTTTTTTTTCAAATTCATGATCACAACTGCAGTATAGCGGCAACAAGCAAATGATTTGGAAGAATTCCCTCCGGGTTTTTTCGTCTCCACAAGGATCGGTGTGAGGGAAAGAATGTCGTTCAACAGTCTCTAGGTTTCTAAGCTTATGGTTACAAAATGCTTAGAAGATTAAAGGTACAATAAATAAAAGCAAAAAATATTAAGATGGAAAATATAAAGTAAAGACTTAAAATAAACAGAGCCTTGTTGGGATTTGGAGCTCATCAATCGATAACGCATGCATTCTTCTAACCAGTTATATACAAATCAATTGTTCGTCTAATACTATCATGTATCGCTCACATCAGTGTTCATGTCTAAAGCGCTGATGAGAGTTCTACCTTATTGTCTCAACGATGATGCCTCACGCATCTAAACAATAAGGAGTATTAAGATTCGATACCCATAGTGAATGTTAGATCTAAATCTATCTCTAGAGTTCAGAACCTAACAGATGGATATCCTAGATCAAGATTTGAAGAGTATATGTCTATAGCAGTTCAAATCAATGTGTAAACAAGTAAACAAGGATAACATCCATATCAACGCTATGATCAGAATACATACACACGATTAACCATTTTTAACATGTATTCAACTAATTTATGTATGTGAACATAGTTTCCGATCTCTATTATCACACATCCTCACAATAACGTTTATGTCTAAAGTGGTATCGTGGGTTTACCGTATTAATCGCTAGATGACGTCTTATGCTAATAATCAACACAATAATCTAAAAGCCTGATACTAGTGAATATCAACTCACAAATTTATGTCTAGAGTTTGCTCATTGATAGATAAATATCTTAGATCTAGGATTTGAAAGAGATTTCTCAACACCCACTCAAACCCACAAACATAAAATCAAAGACAATATCAATATTGAATAAAAAATAGTTCACAATACAAAGATTATAAGAAATACATAAGGTACCGATCGATTACATCCAACCCCAACAAAAAGATCGAAGCACTTACTTGAAGATCAAGCTCCGATTTCCTTTGATTTTGGCTCATCCCCTTAAGGTTTCGTTTCTCTCACTAAAAGTATGGTTGGAATGAAGAGAGATAAAGTTCTCTTTAAAATATCTATGAAAAACTATATAAATACAACGTTGAAAAAGTGGAACCGGGCTAAGCCCAAACTGCGCTAAGTCCAAAATGACGGGCTAAGCCCGGTTCTTGGTGCAAAACGCCACTGCCAGCCATCCTGAAGCGCGCTACAAACCACACTTAGCCCATGCAGAAACCCGATTTCTTCCAAAAATGCATCTTTGAAGCGCTTGTTTTTGCCGTTAAGTATCCATTGCTTCAACCATGCAAAGAAACCTACAAAATGAGATGAAAACTATCAAATTAAGCGATATTTACACAAAACTACACTATAATACTAAATGATTACATATTCACACTAAAGTCGAGGTTTTCACTAGAAAAACCAATTAATCAAGCCAAAAAGTGCCAACAAACTACACACATATTTAACACAATTTAGCAATCATCATACACTGCATCATGGCCCAATGCACACAAGAGAGTTTGCTTATCACATTTAATGTTCAAGTCTTTCTAGAGAACAAATCTACGAAATAATTAACAAAGTAACAAACACCCATCAGATTATTATGTCAATAAAAGTACAAAAAAAAAATACAATAAGATCATTCAAGAGACAAGCAACGTAAAGTAACGAGTCTAAAAACCAAACAGCTTAAAAAATCATGAAAGTAAAAATATCAGGAAAATCATAACCTAAATTTACCAAATCACCATGATGAAGATGGAATAGAAGGATCCCGCTTATTCTGAAATTGAAACCAGCAATGTAAAATTTTATGCATTGTACGTATTATGAACAATTAAGAAAACAACATAAAACATTAAAACAGAAGTTGTTAACAACATAAAACACTCAACAAATGCAAACAGTAGTACATTCAAAATAATATAAAACAAAACATTTTAATAGAAACGATTTGGACGAGTAAAAAATAGTATGGTGTCGTACCTCAAAAAATGAGCACGACCTCGCAAAGCGCAATTGCACGCTCTTGGGATGGACATGACAGAGTCGTCATCGATCTTTATTTATTCCCATAGAGGAGAAGGGAAAATATCGAATAAAAAGCCTAAAAGAAAGGAAGGATATGGTCATCACAACCAATATCTGAGTTCAGGCGTCGGTTACGCAATGGGAAGGTATTAGCACCACCTCACGTTCGTTGTACTCAACGGGAACCATTTAGTTAGGATCAAATGTATGTTAGCGTATGTTAATTTCTAATCTTCTGCTTATTGAGTGGGAAAAGATAGGAGAGAAATCTTTTTAGATTATTATTAGGGAGAAAGGAGACCTAAGGGTTTTTACTACTAGGGGGCTTGACAAGACTTCGCAATCTCGTGCCTACGTATTCCCCATAGTGCAATGAGGAACTCAAAACCTTTGTAGTTCGGGGACTACGGTGAAAAAGGTGAAAGGTGGGAGGTGGCTCGCCAAGGATTAGGGTCCTTGTGCCTACATATTCTCATTGATAAATGAGAAATCAAAGTGTCTGTAGTTTTGGATAAGAAGAGTTTGTTTGTTGGTCGATTTTAGAAAATGATATTTGTAACGCCCTGATTCCAATTATTCCCATTTTGTTGAGTCTTTTATTTAAATTGGGTGATAAATTATTTTATTTGTGAAATTGGTGTGTTAATATGTTGACGTGTTATGTTATTTTACCGTTTTGAGAGTTTTCGGGGAAAATTAGAATGGAGGGTATTTTAGACATTTCTCAATTAATAATGAGTTAGAAATTTAGTAAAATTGGTAGAAAAGTGATTAAGTGTAGAATTATGTGAGAAAATGAATTAAGTGGATTTGTGTAGAAAATGAGAGAAAAGAAATAGAAAAGAAAGAAAAAGAGATAAGAGAAGAAATAGTAAGAGAAATAGAAACAAAAGGAAAATAGAGAGAAAAAGGAGAGAAAGAAAGAGGAGGAAGAGAAGAGAAGAGGAAAACTAGGAAATCATCAAGAACAATCATCTAGTGAGCTTGGAATCCGGGTAAGGGTGTGAAATCTTATCATCTTATCCATGTATATCATTATGTATGTGTGTTTGCATGTGGTATTGGCTTGTTCGATATTTTTTCGGTTATAGGGCGGAAACGCGTAAACGAGTAGAAATCGATGTTTTCGCGGATAGAAATCGATATAATTTGTGTTGTATGATCTCTATATGTTTATGAACCATTGCTATTAACTGGTTTGCTGATGGAAGTGATTTGGGGAAGAAAATGGAATTTTTGGGGTTTGGAACAGTGCCAAAAACGAAGCAGAAATTCTGCTTCTGGTGTGAAGCGCCGGGCGATGTGCCTGTTTCGCCGGGCGGTTCGTCCTTTCGCCGGGCGATTTTGAGAGGCGCAGAGGTGCCAAGTTTCTGACTCTTTGAGTCATTTTGGTGGAATTAGCGTCGCCTGTGCTTCGCCGGGCGAAGTAGAGACGAAGCGTGTTTCGCCAGGCGGTTGGCGTGCTTTGCCGGGCGGTTGGGAGTTTCTTTTTTTTTTATTATTTTCCTTAAAAAAAAAATTCATAACTCTCGAACCGTATTTCCGATTTAAGCGTTATTTATACCGTTGGAAAGCCTATAAAATGTTCTTGCTTGTTATGATGATTTGGAAATTGTTAGTCGATTAAATAAGTCAGAAAAGTCGAGAATAGTGTCATCTAGCGACTTTTACCGTTTTGAATGTGTGTCTGGATGTGAATCTTACAATAGTGCATTGAGGTGAATGTATATAAATTATATGTGATTGAATGAGATGAATGCATGATTATACTGTGAATATATATGCATTTCAAGAATGTCTTGAGTCATTTGCATGTGAAGCATAATGATGTGCATTCTTGTGTTGAGGGATTCTTATGAGAATCCGCTATAACATCCTGTGCCTTAAAAATAAGAGGTGTGAGCGATCGGATGGATCGTGTGCCTTAAAAATAAGAGGTGTGAGCGATGGGTATAGGCGATCGTGTACCTTATACAAAGAGGTGTGAGCGATCCATAAACGTCGTGTGCCTTAAAAATAAGAGGTGTGAACGATCAGATTGGATCGTGTGCCTTAAAAATAAGAGGTGTGAGCGATGGGGAACATCGTATGCCCGACGGGGAGTTACAGTGAGGTAACGAGCGATGGTTCCAGTAGAGTTCCTGAGTGAACTTGAGATGATTGAGTCGGTACCACATTGCATTTGCATAGAGTCGTGAGTCGGTCTCTATGATTTGCATTTATCATCTTTATAATGGTGCTTTGATGAATAAACATATATGTATATGTTTATGTGGATTGATAAGAATTGTGAAAGTATGCATGAGGTATATGCTTGGTTGTGAATAGATATATATACATATACATTGCGATGTATATGAGTGAGTTGTGATGAATTGTGGTAAGAATGTGGAATATGCGTATTTTATGTTAAGATATATATAATTATATGCATTGTTATTATGATATTATTTCTCACCCTTCTGCTGTTTTATAATGCTCTATGAGGCATTGCAGAGTATGTATGCTGGTGGTCTTTTGTGGAGCGTGTCTTCATTCTTTTGGTCGGTCGGCTCTGATATGTAGCACCGGGTAGCTAGGATGGCTATGATTCTTTTGTGATACATTTGTGCATATATCTTGTTGATGAATGTTTACATAAACATGAATGATGTTGGTGGAGAATACTTGATGATTTATGTATATATGTATATATGTTTGTTGTTATCCAATGTTTAGATTTTCCGCTTTTATTCTAAATATTGAGATGTGGGTGTAAGGACTAAGTTCCTCTGTTGCAAAGTTACCCCACTGTTGCATATCAATGGTTGAGCAGGTGTTGTATGTTTTAATTTCATGTATAATGTGACATACCTCTTTTATACTGTGTTTATAATTATACTCTGACGAAATTTTTAATTGTGCCTAAATGATTATGTGATTATTTGGGGGTATAGAAAGGGGGTGTTACAATATTTAGTCGCATTCGAAAAAAACATTGCTTTACCCAAAACAGGTGAGGAGTGGACGTTTGCATCACAACATAATGGATTTACAAATCAACATTCGCGGGAAATGCCTCTTATCTCAACTCAAAGTAGTTTGTGGATGAAGCAATGTTTTGCGTCGTCCCGAGACACAACATCTCTCATTTATGAAAAAGAGTTTTGATTAATCGCACGACGACGATAAGAGATAGTTTGATTGATTGGATGTATTTTAAGTGAATGACGAACATTTGATGAGAATCAATTGTTCAAATGAGTTACTCTAGAATGTTGGATTCTAACGGCCCTTATTCATTCAAGTTGATATAAAAAATATTTGATGGACGAAGAACACTTGATGATAATCAATCGTTCAAAGAGTTACGCTAAGATGCTAGATCTTAACGACCCTTATTTGTCCAAGTTAGTTATTAAGTGTTTTGAGGAGCGAAAGAATGAATGAACGACTATCCCAAAGTGCGAGACTCGAGACCGATCATTTGAGGGTTCCACTAGAATGCTAGATTTTAACCGTCCTTTTCTTTCGTGTTTTGTGTTTAGGAAAAGTTTCAAATATACGCTTAATTCGATTTCGAAAATGGTTTGAAAGCGGTTTATTTTTTAATACGTAAAACTTGCCTCTGGAGATTAAATCGTATATCCACTTCTTGTCCATTTTAACAATCGAAAGTATATGCAAGATCATACAAACACGTGTGACAGACAATCAAATAATAAGTAGCATATACAACATACATTCGAACAAAGGTCCAATAAATCAAGTTAAACATGTGTCAAACTATTTTTTAAGTGCCTTGACAATTTATTTAGCAATAGAAACCTAATTAAAACTTTTAAACAAAATCGATTTTATTTTTATTATAAAAAAGAGGAAATCAAAACAAATACTTATACATAAGAACTTAATCTTTTTTTTATAGAATAAAATAACTAAAACAAGAATATTAAATATAAAGCCTAACTCCTTTTTTTATTTCTTATAACATTATTGGAAAAACGAATAAATAAAAAAGGTATTAATTTTTTATGAGATCATTTAAAGAAAAATAATGGGCCATGGTGCGGGAATTGGGTGGAAGGGTGTGAGGGCCCAAGTTACAAATAGGAGGCGGGTTAAACACGGGTCAAGAGGTCCATACTGGGCCTCAACCGACCCGATTCGGTTTACACAAAAGAAGGAAAGTGGCTAACCCTAACATTTGGAATGAACTTGCTAAGTCGATCAAAACTAATCTCTCTCAAAACGCTCCTCACCCATCCTCCTATTTGGCCATACTCATTCATCTTCATCAGAACCTGATGTCAAAACATGAACTGAAATGGGGTACCGAGATAAACAAAATCGCAAGGAAACTGTGGTACAAGGATCGAAGTAACACAACTGTCACAAACATTATACCTTGGCCTATGAGAAATCAACGCTCAAACACAAAACTAAAACCGAAACCTAAACAAAAACATTGCAACATATCATAGCACCAACCAAAACAGAAACGACACGGCATTACGAAGGAACATCAGCCATGATCTCATGTCAAGTTTTAATGTTAAAAACAGTCTCCAGACCAAATTTCGAATCTACCACTGAGAAACCAGATTTCAAAACCATGTCTCAATGTGCAGAAAGAATAAACATGGTGAAGGAAAATTTTAGCAACAGTCAACATCATAGACCAACATCAAATATGTGAATGAGACCGAAAAGGTACCTAAATTGAAGGAAATGAAATTGGGCTCGTGTTGGATTTGTTAGGTATGATCGCTTTGGCTTTGATTCTGCTTTGTTTCAATTCTTCTTCCTTCTTCTATTAGTGGTGTTGTTGCTATGTGCAGTTTTTGTTGCTGAGATTTTCTTATGTTCTGGTTTTTCATGGAAAAAATGTTCTCCTTGTTTTTGGATGTGTATCCTTCTTTACTGAAACACCTTAAGGTTTTGATTGTTATTGTATGATTCATTTTCATCAGCTTTTAGAACTCAGAATTTGTCTTGCCATTTTGTGAAAAAAAGCTAATGTGCTAAAGCTTGCTAAACCTGCATCTACTTTTTTTACATTTTGGCTCTTCTTGTGTGTCTTATTCCTAACTTATGCTAGATCTGTCTTCTTGTGCAGGACAAAGTCCTCTGCTCTAAATCAATCAGATGCTTTTCTGCAATATGGTTGAGGAAACAACAGAGCAGACCCTTTTGGTCTTCATACGCAGGAATAACATAATTTGGGACAGCCTACTTTTGGAACTCTTTTTTTGTAATTTTAATTCTGTTTAACTATGTAAAAGTTGTGAAAGAACTTGGTACAACAAGGTTGCAAAACAGAATAATAAAGTATCTTTTTTTAAAACAAAATGACAATATATTTTAGGTTAATTAATTAATGTATTTAGTCTATAAACTGACCAAATATATTTATTATTCAATCAACTTAAAAAATGAGTTGTCTCTTATAAAAAAGAACGGAAGTAGTAATACTTAATGTAAAACAAAAGTCATGAGAAAATTTGAATATTGATTTAAAACACCTTGCTTATTTCTTTTAAACTGTAACAAAGTATTTTCAAATTAAAAAACAAAATTGTCATGATCATTATTATTGGCTCTAAAAATATTATGAATATTACTACCTCCAAAAACAAGAACTTAAACTTGTAAATCACATAAACTTCCTTGCTAGGATTTAATGAATAAGAATCAAAACAAACAAAATCAAAAGCACTTTAACTTATTTTGAAATGTGAAGTAAAGACATAAACTAAAACTAAACCTTAAATAAGACACACAAAACAAATTCTCTAATCACTCATACTATTAAGCACTGGATATAATGCATCCATTAAATCTAATGACAGTTCATAAAAAGCCTTATCCGATCAATCTGACAAAGGTTGAATGAAATTCATCATCAAATGCTAAATAGGCACATGTAATGACTAGGGAAATGCAGGGGCTAGTCAGAACAAACAAACCAATCAAAGTGAATAATAACCCTGACTTAAGTAAGAAAATTGAAATCTTTATGACCAGATGAAATGGTCGAGATGCAGTTCCATGAAACATGAATGAATGATTGCACCAAGATGTATGAGCATGAATGACTTAACCTTTAGATGAATGAATGTCAATACGTATGAACAGATGAATTAGGTAGATGAATGACTCAAATGCAGATGAATTGGGCGGGGCAAAATTTAGGGTATGACACGTGGGAAAGATAATTAGCTATGGGCAAATGAACATGAACATGAACATTAAACAAATGTTTCGGTGGATGTGAGTAGACGATAATACCTCGTATGAAAAGGGAAGAAACTGGATCTGGAAGAAGGAATGGGTGAAGTTGATATGAATAATGAGATAAGGGAAAGTAGAAGAAGAGCAAAATGTTTTGAAATGAAAAGAAGGAAGGTTACCCGGGTAAAAGCATTGTCTTTTAGATAATAGTGTGAGTTGAAAAGAATGTATTCCAACAACTATCGAAATAATCAAATCCGAATAAGAATAACTCTTATTCATGACAGAATCATTGTTGTGAAATTTCAGATTTAGCATACTATGTAAACTTCCACGACTTATCTCCTGGTCCACAACCTTAAATCGTTGGAAACCACTTAAAACACTCACCATCATCTAACAAATTCCACAATCGTGTAACCATCTTTCCTCTGTGTCGCATCTGCGAAAATCAACCGGCAGAAAGGAACAAAAGATTCGCCACCGAACTTTATTTATCCCGACGCAGGGAAAGGAAACGATCGAAGAAAACCTCAACAAAGGGAAAGGAATGGTCATCGCAACCATAGCCTGGGTTCGGGAGTCGGTTACGCGAGAGGAAGGTATTAGCACCCCCTCGCATCCATCGTACCCGATGGGATCCACGCTTGTTGTCTCGATCAAAGGGTGTCGGTTATCTGAAGCTCAACTGCTAACAGAAAATGAACGGGAGAAACGGTAAAAGAAGATAAAAAGAGGAAAAGCAAATAAAAGTGACTTGATAGGACATCGTTGTCCTAGGCCTACGTATTCCCTCGGGAGCGGGAAAGTCAGAGTCAACGTAGTTCGGACTACGGATTATGGGGAAGGTTGCTCGCCAGGCGTCGCGCCTGTGCCTACGTATCCTCAATCTAACCAGAGAGAGGAAATCAGAGCAGTCGTAGTTCGACCTAACAAGGTCTTGCTAAAGGGGGACAAAAGGATCGCCGGCCGAAGGCGGACTTACAACAAAAGGAAGGGTGCTTCTACTACCTGTCAGAATCGGTAGAAAAGAAAGGAGAAACAAAAAGGTTGATAAATAAGGTTGTGCTCGCAGAGATCTCGCACGATCTCCTGCCTACGTATCTCCATTAACCAATGAAGAATCAGAGCGACGTAGTTCCCCTCACTAGGGATGACTTTGCTTTGTTTGTGTTTTTTAGGTGGAAGACGCCAACGTTCACGTTCTAGCAGTTTAGGTGTTGTCGCTCGTTGTGGGAGTCTCGCGTTTACCTGTTTGCGATAGAACGGAAATGACGCATCCTTTACGAATAGAGTGAGGGAGATGAGAAGAGAATCCCGAAGGAGGATGGTTGTTTGTTTTTGTTTTTTAGAAGAAGTGTTTTGATTTTTGTTTGCAATATGCCTCGTGCTAAAGTCTATGACGTAGTAAGTACTTTGCGTAACGAGTCACACGCCTCGCACAACAAAGTATACTATGTACTTAAGGCTCATGGCACACGAAGCACACTTTCAATTGTTAAGTGTTTTAATATTTTTCTTTATAGAGAGAAGAGACTTAAAGTTGTAAAGTAAAATCTAAGGGGAGACTAATTGTATTCCTAATGTTGTCATGCATTGATGGCCTTATGGTTGACGTGAGAAAAGAATCCTACCTAATGGACAAGTAGGGATTGCATTACCTAATGCTTATATTACCTTACCTTAATCAAAAATTAAGGTTAAGCTAAGATCCCAAAGGGGTGTGAAAGAGTTATTCAAACAAGCATTATATCACACAATCCACTAGTGAAAGAATAAGAGAAAACAAATGTAAAAAAGGATGAAAGAAGAATTGAGTAATCATGTACTCAAGTACCTTACCTCATAAGCCAAGCTAAGCAACCTTGATTAAAAGAAGGTAAATCACAAGCACTAGTTACCAATTACTTGAAAAGGTTATGCATTAAGTTCCTAAACTAAGACTAGGTGTCTTATACTTGTGTTAGATGCAACATGCAATTATAAACAATGCAAGATGAGTTCTATGAATGAAGTAACATGCCTAGGTCAGTAGGTATCTCTAATTAACTTCTACTTATGTTAACATGTCAAAAGAAATCAAACTATGTCAAACCATGTACCAAAACGTCACACAAATGCACATTATTTACAAACTAGAAGAGAATAGATGTTTAGGAATCATGTAAGTGGATTAAATCAAGAGTATCCATCAAGGTCAGAAGTGAATGAAGTGTATCGATGGGTGTAAATGCCATTGGGTTAACATGGAAGTCATGCATCAAAGCATTCACAAGTTAAGCAAGTTGTGCACAAGTATAGTCAACTAGGATGCAACATACAATTTGTGCTTATGCAAAAGACATGTGAAAATGAACACATGCTATGGTATGGTATAAGATCAGAAGTGATATCATGTTAATAATGCATGAGACAACTCTCAATCATCATAAAAGTTCACAACATTTCAAGTTTTACAAGCTATGGCAAGGCAAGCACAAAACAATGTTCAAATAAGTCCTAGAAGTTAGTTACTTGACACAAGTAAAAGGGAAGTATGAAGGGTGCATACACATGTTAAGTGGGCTAGGTAAGTACCTAATGACCTCTAATAGGTTATGTCTAAAGCCTACAAGAGTTGGTAAAAGATGGAACATGAAAGAGCTAAACTACTAAGCAAACAATGTTCAATTGAGAGAAGTAAGTCAAGTTGCATTTATGAAACATGGAAAGCAATCATGAATCATTATGATTTATGCAAGTTAGGGTCAGTATTAGAAGTCATGTAAGATGCATTGAGATGGAGATTAGATGCATTATGTTATGGCATATTAGACAAATGCACAAATGATCACAAGTTTTAGCATTGATGCAAAATTTACAAGGCATACAACTTCCCACAAATGAGAAGGGATTAGAGGTCCTAAAAATTAAGGGAGAAAAGTAAAGTTATCATGAAGTCAGTGGTTATGCATATCCAAAATAGGCTCAAAATTTGTCTTTTAACATGTTCAAACTAAGCCAAACAAGTCACTTATGGTCACCTAACATGCATTCACAAAATGGCACCAAAAATACAATCAAAAGTGGCCTAAAAAATCCCCAAAAATTGGACAAGGTCTATCAATGTACCCTAAAATCAAGTGTCAAATATCATGCAAGAATTCAGTTCACAACTCCTTGTAGAAAATCAATTATGAATCATATAGCACAAAATATTGTCATAGGAATACATCACAAAGGAAATTCAAATAAAAATACCAAAACTAATTAAAAATGAAAATAAAAATCATCAAAAATTAGTTGACACATTTATAAATCCACATGAATTTATTGGGAATTTTTAGGTATTTTTTACTATTTTTAATAAAAGATTTTGAATCATGTAGAAAAAGAAAAAAAATGCAAGAATTGAGACAAGGGGTGCAACACTAGTAAATTCTCAGTTCAAATCCCTCACGGGCCTATAACTTGGGGTGTGGATATCATTTACTGAGCCCAATGCGCAGCAAAACATTTTGTATTCAGAATTTGAATTAGAGAGGGGAAAATGAGTGCACGTGAGTGGTATGGGGTTTCATTAATGTGCTGGCCTAATACCAGCCCTAGGATCACAATAGTCAACGGACAAGATTAATCTACATTAAGCTTGATTTTTTTTCATTAAAAGAACTATGCGTTGGCATGACAATGGCCGTGTGATGAACACAAATGAATGGCCAGGATTAAGTCTCGCCCATTATCCATATTACTAAAATTAAATTACCCCGCTGGCACAACAATAGCCATAGGATCCAAGTTATGAACGGCCACGATCAAAGCTCATCATCTGCTTAGGTTCATTTTAAATGGAAAAATGAGGGAATGTGTTCACGTGACTGGCATGTGTATTTTAATGGGTTGGCTTCATCATGACCGTGGGATCAAAGTGAATCAACGTCCCAGTTTATAACATGGGCGTGGCTTGAGTTGGTTAGGGTTTGGATAGCCAGTTGCCGGAGATGACCTTCGGTCATCTTCTCCGGCCAGCTCCACCGGAGCTCAGGCAGAAAACCACCAGAAATGACAAAATCCTACCTCATTCTACTCAGAATCTTGCATCAATTCCAAATATAACCTCACAATTCCCATACAACAAACACATAAAGAGAATCGAATGAAATAATTTAAGATCCAAAAACTGAAATTTCACATCTCTCTAATTCCTAGCCAGCAAACAGAGCCTATCATTATAGGACTTCAATGTGAAACCTAATTATATGCTCTTGATCACATACAAACCTATTATGATGCACTGAAATTCAAGATGAATACCTGGTCAGAAGTTGGATTCCAGCTCCAAGAAAACCTAGAAAAACTTCCTGCAATTCTTGCTATCAACTCTTGGAGGCAAAATAAATGCCTGGGAGCTTTGGATCTTGCTGAAATTGAGGTTTAATGAAGCTGATAAAGAATCACCACCTGCTTCAATGGTTGCTTCAAGTGGTAACTAGTGCATACAAAAGAAAGAACTTGTTGCAGTGATGAATATTGTGGAGAAATCTTGCCAAAAGCTCCAAGGATGAGATGGATTTGAAGGGATGAAAAGTGAGAGAGAAAAATGGATTTGTTTGTGATTTTGGAACTTTTTTGTTGTAACTGAATCAGTTGCAATGTGGTTAGAGGCTTATATATGATTGGTAAGTGCATGGTTAAGAGATTTAATCATAGTTAAAATTTTGTTAATAGTTAAAGAGTGAGGTTAAAAATGAGAAAGTGAGAGTGAGTTCAAGTTTGTTAGGCACGGGTTATGGAGTTTCATGTATGTATGCATGGTGTATTGTGGTGTACATGATGATGGTAATGAGTTGGCATGAGCAGAATAATAGCTAGTTCCTTAAGTTTTTTTGTTCTCTCTCTTTTGGACATATGAGGTAAATGTGGTGTGGCATATGGTTTGTAAGAGTTTGCATGGTTATTTTTGGTAAAAATGAAGACATATGGAATGTAATGCGCATGATATATTGTAGCAAGGAATGGCATATTTTTGTTTTGAATTTTGAGTGAGATAGCATGGCATGAGATACTTTGACAAACATATTCACGATGGTGGTTTTGGAGGGTTATATCTTGGTGAATATTGAATTAAATGACATGATTTTTGAGGCACGTGAAAGATGAAATTGCAAATAACAAGTTTAATGTTGGTTGAATATGGATTTGAAGTCTAAATCATGATGAAATGTGGCATTAAAGATGAAGCTCCCAAGGCTGCCATGGCATGGGGTGTGGCATGAACTTGGTACCACCTTCGCAAGGGTGATTTTCTTGGTTTTAGAAGGATGTATCTTCATGAATAATCATCTAAATGCCTCACTTCTTGTACTCATTTTGTAGGGAACATTTCAAACTACACTTTTCATGTTGAAAGCAAGTAGATTGAGGGCTTCAATCATTGTGAAAAATAGGCTGGAAAATGGTCACACACGAGCTGCCAAATGACATGAATTTTTTCTAAGTTATTTGCATTATTGAACAACTTGAACATCCTATCTTCCAATGATCAAACTTCTTCAATAATGATCCAATGGAGATGAATCACATATGGTTGGAAAGCTTGAAGAACAGTCTACAACTTTCATTTGAAAAGATTTTTCAACAAATGCCTGAATTAGGGAGAAAATTCAACTTGAAGATGGCTGAAATTCATGCAAAACTTTCCATAAAAGTAAAGTTCTAAAAACATAGATTTTCCAAGAAGGGCAAGTTTCTCCATTCTTTGATTTTTCATGATTCTTGCAACATTTCTTGATCAAATTTTGTCCATTGCCCCCATTGGACATAAGGAACATGATTTTGACTTTAAAAAGTTTTTATGATCATTTTGACTTTTTCTCCAAATTTCTTGATTTTCAATCAATCCTCTATTTGGAACCCCTGTGAATGCAACTGATGGCTCAAATTCCATTCATAGACACTTGTGAACATGTGAAATATCATATAATCAAGTCTTGCCCAAAATCAGGAGTAAACTGGCCTTTATGCAAAAACCTTAATTTGGTCCCCAAAAGTAAGGAGAAAATGACGGGTCTTCAAAACTCAAATTCCTCTGACTATGATGTAGATTGCCTCAAACCAAGATGATTCATGTGATGAGATGATGTCAAAGACCCAAGAACCCTACTCATGGAGGTGTCTCAAGCTCAAAAGGCCAAAACCCTAGTTGGTATCATGAGAGTGCACACTTCCTTCATTCTTTTGCCAACTTCAAGACTCTTGATGGTATGATGGGCCATATGAGTTGTCTTTGAGGTATGGTGAGCCTTTGTGGATTGATGAATTAATGTATCTCATTCTCCTTGTCGTGCACAATATAAAGATGGTGACACCCTTGGTACCATGCCTTGAGAAAACCAATGATGTATATGTAATGTTCATGACCTAAATGCAAATGAAGTGTGAAGCATAAGCCACTTATTGGGTATAAATAAGAGGGCAAATTTTGGGGTACTACACTCTGCCACTTATTTCATCAGAACACTACAAACAACAACAAAATAGCAGCCACTGTGAACCCTGCAAAAAATGGTATAACATGAACATAGTAGAGTATAATGAATATTCAACCATGAAAACATAAATTCACCTTAAAAACTTTATGTCGATGTCGAGCTTGGATGAAATTAATGCGGTTAGGGGGAAGAAATTTATGAGAGAGATCGAAGAATAGAGTTTCGGATGAAAGGAATTGAGGACAAGGAAAGGAAACGTACACTGCAAAAGTAATGAATGGTAGAGTGGATGTTTAACTGGGTAAAGGGATTACTGAAATTTTGGAAAATTGAAAAAAGCATCTTTGTGCATTTCGCCACTTGGCATTTTGTTTGGTTTTCATTGGGCAAAATCTAATGTATTAGTCAATTACAAATAAGGGTGTTCCTAAATGTAATTTATTTTTGTATTAAATGGTATATTAGGGATTTCAATGGTATTTTTTAATCTCAGGTAGATAGTTGATAACTTGATACATTGGGTTTTAGCCAAGTTCTTCAACTTTAAAATTTATCATCTATTAATTTTTTTCTCAATTAAGGTCATTTTATCCTTTTATTACTACTTTTATTATTAGCAAAATACTATTTTTGGTCATTTAACTTTATCTTGGGGCCCATTTTGATCCTTCAATTTTAAAAAAAGGTCAAGTTGATCCTTTAATTGTTCAAATAGTGTCACGTTAGTCTTTTTTGTTTGTCCCGTTAGTAAAAGTTAAGTTAAGTGTACAAGTGGCACACATGTGTCGTTGATGTGGAAGATAGGCTACCTTAAAAAAGAAACTGAAGTTTTTTTTCTTCTTCTTAGAAAACACATGCAAAGCAATTGGTGAAGGAACCATAGCAGAACCATTAACGAGTGCATCAGTTGTGATTATGGACGAAAATGTTGCTTGAATGTCAAATCGAAGACACCATTGTTGACTGTAAGTATGTTTGACGATTTTTCTGCAATTTTTAAATGTTGTAGTTTTAGGGTTTATGGAATCCTTCTGAAATTCATCTGTTTCTGTACTTCTATTTTTAGGGCATAGTTTTAAATGGATAAATATTTACATCTAAAAGTCCACCACATTGGTGAATTCGCTGATGAGGAATTTAATGTGTACGAAGGAGGAGAAGTTGTTGATTTGGAAATAGAGGTTGATAGGTGGAGTTATTTTGAGTTGTTGGGTTGCTTCAAGGAGTTAGGTTATAGTGCCATAGCGAAAATATATTACAGGGATCCCACATTTGGGATGAATGTGTTGGTCGATGACAAAAGTGCCTTAAAGATTGTTGATCTTTATAGGGTGCATCTCAGTGTTGATACCTGTATTCAACACACATTGTCTCGACTTGAGTATTGTGATGGCCCCCTTGATGAGATAGAAGTAGATCACAATGATATTATAAATGAGAGTAAACAAGTGCTTTCTGCAATGTATGAAGAAGTAATTAATGGGGAGTTGAAGGATGAGGAGTTTAAGGAAACTAAGGCAAGGGAAACTGAGTTGAAGAAAACTAAGATGGAGGAAACTGGGATGAAGGAAAGTGAGGCAAATAAAGTTGAGGAAAATCATGATAATATGCATGGTGGTGGTGAGGTGCATGATGATGTTAGTTCTGATGACACCAAGCATGAGAGCTTCAATTATAATAGTGCAATGGAGGTAGCTTTTGATGATGAATCTGATGAGTATGCTGATGAATTGGTTGAAGATGAAATGACTAATCTAATTGAATATGTAAATGAAGATGATCAAGAGGGGAACAACAAAAGAGGTAAAGAAAAATGGTAAGAAAACAAGGAAGAATTTAAAAGGAGTGATAATGAGAGTGGAGATCTAGAAAGTGGATGTGAGAGTGATGATAGCTCTGGAGTTAGGAGAAAGAAGTACCCCATGTTCAAGTTACAAAAAGACATGTCCAATTTCAAATGGAATATGGGAATGTATTTTAGTACCAAAGGTGATTTTAAGGAAGCAATAACCTCATATGCATTCCAATATGGCAGAAACTTGAAGTTCACTAAAAATGACAGGATAAGGGTGAGGGTTGGGTGTAAAGATGGATGTGAGTGGGAAGAATATTGTGCTAAGTTGCCTAATGAGGATTCTTAGCAACTAATGAAGGTATTTGACATTCATAAATGCAGTTGAGGGTATAATGTGAAGATGATGAGCACTAAATGGTTAAGCAAAAGGATTCAAAATTCCTTGAAAAACAAACCTAGTATGAAAATTAAGGATGTAAAGGAAAAGGCACAAAAGAAGTGGAATGTAGGGGTCAACAAGACTAAGGAAATAAGAGCTAGATTTGCAGCTAGAGACATGGTTAATGGTTCTTTCCTAGGGGATTATACTAGGATTTATGACTATTTCCATGAGCTATTATGATCAAACCCATGGTCAACAGTAAGACTAAATGTTTAACATATTTAATAAGGTATTGATGATCAAAGACCTCATTTTAGAAGGCTATACATATGTTATGTAGCATGTAAGGAAAGTCTCAAGTTATGTAGACATTTCATAGGCCTTGATGGTTGCTTTTTGAAAGGTATTTGTGAAGGGGAAATCCTGGAAGCCAAAGATAGAGATCCCAATGACTAAATTCTACCAATAGCTTTTGCAGTAGTGGATAGTGAAAATAAGGATAGTTGGATATGGTTTTGGAGCTGCTTATTGTTGACCTTGAATGTAGAAAAGAATGTCTCAGGTACGCTTTCATTTCTGATCAACAAAAGGTATGTTATATTTGTGATCACATTATATTGTCATAATTATGTTTTATGTGTTTTCAATTCTGATTGACGTTATATTTCTGATGACATAGGGTCTATTACCAGCAATGGATGAGCTACTACCTAAAGTTGAACAAAGATTTTGTGTCAGACACCTGTATAACAACTTTAGGAAGAAGTTCATGGTAAGATGTTGAAGGAAATCATAGGGAAGGCTGCAAAATCAACATACTCAAAAGCATAGGAAAGAGAAATGTAAGGAATGAAATTTGTCAATGAAGATGCATACAAACACATGTTGAGTACCCCCACCAAAATTCTGGAGTAGATCATACTTTAAGACACGTGACAAATGTGATGTTGTTCTCAATAACATGTCTAAAGCTTTTAATAATGTCATTCTTGAGTCTAGGGCCAAGCCATTGATAACCATGGTGTAAGAAATCAGGACCTACATAATGGAAATATGGGCTACCAATAGGTTAAGGTTTTAAAACATGCCAAGTGTTGATGTGTTATCTAATATTAGAAGGAAAATTGAAAAAACAAGCACATACACAAACTTATGGCTTGTCAAGTAATCATACACTTCAAAAATTGTGTCTGTCATACAAGTTTTATCATGTTGAGTATGACCTAAATTTTTATGTTTTAGGATGTCAGATAAGCACATCTATGAAGTGAGGCACCTTGAAAATCCAGCAGATAAGTTTGCAGTCAATTTGAAGGAACATCTACGTTCCTGTAAAAGATGGGAACTCATAGGCCTACCTTGTGTTCATGCACTTTCAGCTATGAAAAGTATAAACCATAAGGTTGATGACTATATCCCTGAGTATTACAGGAAATCAAGATACATGGAAGTTTACAAGCATGTGATTTATCCTGTAAATGGATCAAATATGTGGGTTAGAATAGAGTATTCTAATGTGCAACCACCTAAGTATAGGAAAATTCCTGGAAGGCCAAAAAAGAAGAGGAATTTAAAGCAAGGATAGATTGATGTCTCTGATAGCAAAATGAGAAGAACTGGTTTCATTGTCAAGTGCAGTAGGTGCAAGAAACCTTGTCACAACAAACTTACTTGTAAGGTGACACCAGCTACTCAACAAGCCACTCAACAAGCATATTTACAAGCATCTCAATAAGCGTCTCAACAAGCCAATCAACCCGCCACTCAATAAGCCACTCAACAAGCATCTACTCAACAACTAGCTACTCAAACATCTCGACAACCAACTCATGGAAGCATAAAGAAGATACCTATTAAAAGGGCGTCTCAACCGGCTACTGAAATATTTTAGAAATAAACTCATGGAAGGGAAAAGAATCTACCAGTTAGAAGGCCATCAACATCATTTGTATCACCATGACCTACAACTAGATTGGGTGCAGCCAAGATTGCGGTTGGGCCAAAAGCAAGAAGGACTACACCAACAAAGAGAACCACGTCAAAGAAGAAAATTTAGTTTAACTTGGAATTGTCTGTCATGTCGTCTGTTGAACTCAAATTAAGTTATAAGTTTGTTTAAGTTTGAACATGTGTCCTTATGCAGTGTGTTTTGGATATGTAATGTGTTTTGAACTTAAGCAATGTGTTTTGTACCAACCTTGTAATGCAGAATATTAGTGGTATACACCATATATTAGTAATGTGTTTTGATATAAATCAAATGTGCCTTATTTTCTCTGTTTTAGTATAATGTGTTTTGGTTTAAACCATAAACTGTATTAGTTTTAGTCTCAACTGATGTAAACCAGTCAATTATGTGTCAATTGATAAACTGATGTAAGCCAACACACATCAACTGATACACAATTAACTTATACACATTAACGTATACACAATTGATAAATTGATGTCAATTGATAACATTAACAAACGATGTTCTGACATTAACTGATACAAGCTAGAAACGTTAATTGATACAAACATTATGTAATTCAAACTGATACAAACAGATTTAAACTAATTTAATCTCATACACTTATTACAACATACTAAATACCAACACACATAAAACAATACAAAACATGCTCTACCCGAATTTTTCCCATTTCACCATCTTCTTCATTTGAATTTGTAGTTCCCTTAACCGTTGCTTTAGCCCCTCATCTGTAGCCTTAATATTCTCTACCTCCACTTTGGTTGCATCAAGTTCGTTTGCTAGCTTCTCCAACCTACTATTTGCTTCTTCATAATTTGGCCTTTCTCATCTTCCGCATCCTCATAGGACCAATAAAAAAATCCACAACCAACTTGCGTAAAACCCAATGTAAATGGAAAATAGTTTATATCATAACACATTGCGAAGAAGAAAATTTTCAAATTCGTTCTTACCTTAAAATGTCGACATCCCAAAATTGTTTTCTAAAGTTCGTAACAGTTGATACTCTACGAAGAACAACCATGTATTCACAACAACATAAATGTTTCCATTAGAGATTTGAGACTGTGTATACATTAGAATCAAAACTTCCAAAGCTCTTCTGATTAGATTGGTTTGAATAACGCCTAGAATTCATTGTTGACGGTTACTTCAATTTCCACGACCAATTTAAGTAGAGGCCTCTACCAAATGAGGAACCCTAAATCGAATTGACATAAAACCTAACAAGAAAGGGATGAAGAAGATGAAACCTCGTGATGGTACAAACAAAATGACATATCAAAGCCACGTCAACTTCCACGCATACATAAACAGACGTCGTTTGCGCCAAGTGGACAAAAAGGACTTCTGTGGCACTATTTGAACAATTAAAGGATCAACTTGGCCTCTTTTAAAATTAAGGGACCAAAATGGACCCCGATGTAAAGTTAGAGGACCAAAAGGGTATTTTGTATTTATTATTATTATATTTGACTACGTCACCCTTGTCCATTTTAATATTGGGCCATTAAACATATATCTTGTTACGTATGAGGGTTTAAATTTCAACTAGGTCACTTATGTCCATCAACGTGATTTGTCGAGTACTCGTTAACTATCTTTATGGTCATATTGTTATAGACAACATTTGATTGGAAATAAAATACTTGACTCCGTATTTAGGGTCCATAATGGTTTCAGGTCGAATGGGGATATACACCACTATCACCTTGAGAATAACTTATGACACTTGCATAACATTCTATGTAGTATTCTCATGGTTGGTTAATCCAGTAAAAATATAATTCCAAGTATTTATGCATATGTGAAGACTCAGTAATTCTTTGTCTGTGATTTGTGAGATGTGATCATTAGTTTACCCATATAATACTCTTATTGTTTTAATGTTAGCTCACTTCACAATAAAGCTTGACTACAAATACTTTAAGAATAATGTCCTTATGTTTAATGAAATCTCATAATTAAGTCACACTTGATGTTTCATTAAAATGACTAGCTATTATACAAACTTTATTATTTTGGAAAAACAAACATACCAAAGAAATGTCTTATTATTATTAATAAATAATTTGATACAATTATTAAGTTATAATAAAACTATTGCCATTTATGGCTTACACCAATACTTTTATAGAAAGAGATCAAAGCCTCGCGAATTTAAAATCAATTTTCTATTCCCAAGCCTCGTTTCTTGATGAGATGTTGAGGCCACCCTAATTAAAAGGCCATCCCATTCGAGTCAGGAGTGGAAATTATAACCACCCCTCAAGGTTATACCTCATAGAGTGTCTTCACTAACTCAAGGAGCAACAATAAAGAGAAATACATCAACATACCTCCTAAGGAAGGAGTATTATCATTAAAGAGATACATATGAGTGGTGTTATAAAGATTTTTTAATGGGGAAATGAAACAAAATCAAAGGCCTAAGAGGGGGACAAACTCGCATTTACAAAGTTTCACGTAAGGGACTGAATTATATAAGTCTCGCATGAAGGACTCAACTATCTAAGTCCCTCTTAAGGGAGTTAACCATCAAAGTCTCGCATAGAAATGAACTATTTATGTCTAGATTAAATCACTTCGCCATTTCCAAAGCCTCATGCTTGAGGGAATATGGACATGGATAATTTTATTAGGCCTATAAGTAGACAAACCATGATGTGTGAGGGCAAGATGTCTCTCACTTTAGCTTTATTTTAATGATGTCAAAATGTGCACTAGCTCATAGTTTGTAATTTGGACGGTATCATCTCATCATTGCCTGCATTCTTGTTTCACAATGCATAATCATGTGTCCAAACATATAGAAGGAGTATTGCGTATCCCTTACATGTGTGTGATCATGGTATTAGCATTAGGCTTGCATAAACTATGCCTAAGTAGATGAAAACGTGTCGAAAAATCATTTTTTAGGAATTTTTGAAGCTTGAGTCGACCTAAGCTGAGGTCTGGTCGACTCATGAATTGTTGACAGTTTGTGAGTTTTGCTCGGGTTAGCGCACGCTGACCCTGCGGTCGACGCTTGCTGTTGTCATTTCTCATTCTGCATTTTCTCCAGCCATGCATCGACGCATGACCCCTGTAGCGGTCGATGCATGGTCTTCCAATATGCGCAGATTTATTCACGGGTCAGCGCAGGCTGACTCTCTTTAATGTTTGGTCGATCGCTCGTTGTAAGTAACTAATTTTTCTTATTTTTTATAAGTTCAAAATGCTGTTATGATTCATTGTTGGTCTTAGCATCATATAAATACTTGGTTCCTCTTTTTTTTCTAAATAACAAGAAAAATGAAAGATATACATTGAAACTTTTCTCTTATCACCTTCATCTTCATTCTTGCACCTTTCTCAACAAATACACATAATCATTTTTGTTGATTTTCTGCATCATGAAGTGATAACGTTAAAACATAGAATTGTATCTTGGTTTGGGGTGAGTGTTTCAGTGGGTTTTTTCTTGAACAAAACCTCTAGGGTTTTATCCTCCAAGATCAATTGGATTTGGGGGTTTTTGGTTCAGATCTCGTGTGCATTGAATTCAGCCGAGCGAAGGTGATCGAAGAACGTGGATTTCATCGATCTAGTAGCATCAACCAGAGGATTATGCAACAAGGTTTGGGTATCGAATTGTGTGTGGATCGGAATCAGCCGAGTGAAGGTGATTGAAGACCGGTGTGTTCTTGCAATCTAGTAACGGTAAACGGAGGTTCATCCAGCAAGTTCGAGGCACTTGATTCGACTCGAATCAAGGGAAGAGAAGACATAGTATCAGCATCAACGGATTTTCTTGAGTGTGTGATAGCTAAGTTTTCTCCTGTAAAAACAATTTGCAAACAAGATTATAGATATCTCAATTCTAGATTTAGAATTGGGGGCAGACGTACCCGAAGCGAGGAAGAAAGGGGAACTGCCTAAACAAACCTGGTGTTGTTTCTCTTTCCCTATCTCATTTATATTTTGAACAGTTTACGCTTGTGGTCGTTCAATTGATTGGAAAAATTTGGGTATAGTTTAGTGCAGAAAAATTAATTTGAAAACCACTGCACAATCATTTTGGATTGTGCTTAGTGAAAATTTTGCATCAACTATCATATAAGGTTTAGCTTGGAGTTTTATGCACTACAAGTGCTCGATAAATTGAACGCTTACAAGGTGTTTGATATACTGTCAAATTTGGTTTAATTTTTGACTGCTCATTGGAGATTTCACCATATTAAGTGCTTTTGGAAAATTTATTAATTGTTAAGTTGTGATTCTTTTTTTTTCTCTTCTAGCCTTTCGTTCCATTTGGCTTACGCATATCCGATTCTCTCAGTAACTCGGTTCGTGTAGACGAATTATCCTCGGCCGCTTCCGCAAAATATTTTTAAAATCAAATTGAAGCGCTGACTCATAATTAATAATTAATTATCTATTCAACCCCCTTCTAGATCAACTGCTGTCGTTTAACATGATGAAGCAGGTCAAATGAAATGTTGGAACGCATGGCGAGCCATATTAAGTCCCATACTAGGCTTGGGATCTTACTGGCTTGTGCTCAAAGGTTGGGTTGCATGGCCCGGCCCTGTGTTTGTTATCCGACCACCTTGCCAAAGTGTGGTATCTAAGGTGTCTTGAAACAAAACGGCCAGAGGAAAAAAAAAAGGAAATTGCTCATTCATTCAAGGAGGAAAGACTGGTTCTTCCGCTAATCTCACCATTTCCTAAGAAGTTTAGGGAATGTTTTTTCTCTCTACTCGCTCGGCCCATAAAAACTCTTATAAATATCATCCTTAGAGTTAGGAAGGAGGGTCGTTCAATAATTTCCAAAAACTATTATACAAAGTCTCTTGCAACCTACGTAAGCAGACTCTCTCCATCTTTATTGTATTTTTAGCAAGTACAATACTTAAAATGAAAGAACGTATAATTATAAAAGATGAAATATAATTCATATTCATATAATTTGCTTAAGTGTAAGGATCGCTAGTTCTTGGAGAACCATCTAGATTGAAGCATGATTATTTTTTCCTCATTTTTAACTTTTTCCACCCATCATCTACAACATTTAAGTTCGACTTTTCACTCTTAACTGCATCATTATTGACAATCTATAGATTTCCTTACTTTTATCATAAATCTTTGTTAGTCTACCAAGATAATTAATCATTGCATCCTTCTAGAATTTATCAAACATCAATCTTGCACATGTCATGTTAATCTAAAAGCTTAATTAACATATAAAAGCAATAACACAAGTTTAAAGCTACCGATGCACACTCATGCCTTATTAGAACCGGAAAACAAATTTACATTTCAACATTTAGACACTTTCTAAAATAGTTTAATAATTATTTAATTATAAATAAAAATAATTGATACACTATGAATAAATTAAGGGTTAGTACTATTTTTTCTACCATATATGCGACATTTGCTTTACCCCCATTTAAAAAAATCCAGATTCTAACTTTGCCATATAAAGATTATGTTCTTTTAGTCCTTTATGTGATCTGACTCACTCAATGTGCCTACCTGTCGCACTGAGTGACATTTTTATTTCTTGTTTTTTATAATTTTTTAATTCCATCTTGACCAACTAATGTCACATCATTAGTTATTATGTTATTGATTTATTTCAGATACTTTAAATAATCTGGGATGAACATTACGAAGAATTTCATCTTTTCCCTCCAACATAATCGTGTGAAATAGAAAACGTGTACTTTGTTCCAACCTCTCTTGCATCCTGACTATAAATATCTCGTCCTTGAGGTTGAGAAGAAGGATTTCATTATGAAAATACCATATACATGTCTCATCACCCCCTGCATGATCTAGCTTTAAACCTTACAACAAATCCTAAAAGCCTGTAACAACCCTTAATCACTATGGGTTGTCGTGTATTATTCTTTTAGCAAGTACATAATATTATGTGCAACTTTCACTACAAGCATAAATAAGCAACTTTCATTTTCATTACAAACATAATAAGCAACTGTCATTATTGTCTTTATATACATAATAAGCAATCGTCATAATAAAACAACATAAAGGTTACGTGCAACTGTCACTACAGGTAGAATACAACTTCAAGATTCCAATATTTATAAACAAAAAGCCCGTCTTTGCCCAATTGTCATAAAACTAATCCATTAGCATCACATAGAAAATCTCGTACAAATATCAACACAAAACCTCATAGCTTTGATCCATGTTAGAATCCTGAATTCAGGCACAATCAGTGAAGGTTATTGAATTAAAATATGTCGTTCATCTTTATTTATCACCATTAGTTATTCACTACTTTGATGCAAGCTCATCAGGTTCATTCATCATTAGGTTTGTCAGTGTGTGTATTTGATGTAGGCTCATCTGATGCATGCTCATCATTAGGTTCATTTGGCTCATTTACATGATTATCATCAGGCTCAACAATTTTTTTTGCAGGTCTTCTTTGAGACTTTATCTACAACAATAACAACTTAATAAATCTTAGTACACCAATCATAATATATGGCAACAACATTGCAAAATTAACTTTTATCTTTCTTTGTATATCATATGAATTATGTGTGGTTTCTTTGCACCTTCTTGAGTTGTGGCCAATCTTATCGCATCTGGTGCATTTTTATGTCAATCAAACTCTCCTTAATCTCGAACCACCCTCTCCCAATTCTCTAACCTTCACTTCTTAGGTCTGTCAAGTATTTTCTTGTACAAGGGAGGGTGCATCTCATATGGCGCAACTTCAGGCCATATACCCATCCCATTTATTGGACTGATAGGAAAATTGTAGCATAATGCATACATTTTTCTAGAATTGCACTCACCAACAAAATCATCTGTTTTTATTGTTTATAGCTCTATGTGGCACAAGCATGTCTACAATGGATGTTAAATCACAAAATATACATGCACATGTTCTTTTACTAACATCAACAATAAGTTATCGAGTGTTATATGCATGTTTTACCTGACATTCGTCACTCATAACCCAACACGGAGTCCATTGAGAACTCGTAAAAACCTCTTTATCTAACGTATTCTTAGGAATATGCATTACATTATGCTTCTATCTGTCTAGCTTAGTTGCAGAGGTTGACATTCTATTCATTAGGTATATTTTTATCCATTTGTATATTATTAATATAGGTATATCCCTTGCACCTAATATTGTGACATTAAATGACTTAGATATGTTATTAATCAAGACATCACATTTGAGGTAGATGCTAAAAGTGTGTTTACACCAAAAAATTTGTTGGAACACCCATCAACCATTCACATCCCTTTTTATCAACATTCTTAAGTTCAAGCATTTTCCCTGCCATGCTTGATAATATGTTGCTTTGGCATCTCCCATCATTAAATCCATAGTTAGGGTACCTCCGCCAAACTTCTTCTTGAAATTGACATATATGTGTTATAGACACAATCTATGTTCAATTATGTCAAACATTTTTTCAAATACACTTATTAATCCTAGTAAAACATACCACGTACGAGATGGTAACACATATCATAACATATGGTAATAAAAGCCTAATATATACCATAACACAAATTATAACACATACCATAACACAAACCATATAACATATCTTAACATATACCACAACACAAATCAAGGTAACAGAGCATACAATTGGTTTGCTAACACAAACCACGGTAACAAAGCATACCAATTAACATAAAATATCTAAACGCAAACCATATAGTATGTCTTAACACATATCATAACACAGGAGAACAACATACTGTTGGGTGTGAATATGGAAGTAGAAAAATGGTATAGACCCAAATTAAAAAATGCAACTACCATTTTCCAAAATCAGAGTGATTTTAACAATGAGTTGCGAGCGGAAGGTTTGAAGCGAAAATGAAAATTATACAGTTGAATATGATTAATCTAACACAGTTTGTTTCACAAATATCCAAGATTATAATAATGAAACGCTTGGTATGAATTTATTCAAGATATGTAGTCCCGAGAAGTGTACACAATTGATTCAATGTGTGGAATCCTAAATTCAGTTCGTTTTTCAGATTTATCAATCACAATACTAGCTTGACTAGTTGTCCAATTCCAACAAAACCTAAAGATTTACGAAATTAATTGCTATCAAGAACAAAACGATATAATACGAAGGAATTAACAAACCTAGTATACAACCACTACAAATTTAAACGCAAAAGTAAGAGTTAGAGAGATGACACCGAGATTTATAGTGCTTCAGTGTTCCTCTTCGCTTAGCCTATGTGCATTCTTCAATGGTTTCCCATTAAAACCTGCATAGTTCCTTGTTATTTGACAAATATTTCCAAGAGTTCATACAATCACAAATCCACAATAAAATTGATAAAATAAATCTCCTAATTTGGATCTTGACTTGTATACAACAAACTTGCCAAACTTTTCTACATAATCTTTACTCGAATATGTTTCTTAAATCTTCCAATTACACCAATTCTGCTCCAAGCCTTCCTGTGTAGCTATAAACCCCTTGATTCAACTGATTCCTTGAGCAGTGAAATTGTCTAAAGATCTGAGAAGAACTCTGCTTTATCTGTATCCATCCACACAGTTACTACTAAGGTCATTCTGGAGAGAAGAACCTATTTATTTTCAATGGAATTTGTCACCACCATTGATAATCCCACAATCATGCTAACAACCCGAAAACTTAACAAGATCTCCAAGAATGGTTAGTTTCAAGTACGCGAATTTTTCAATCAATCTCAGAACTCTCGTTATCAAGAGCTGAACTCAATTGAAGTTGAAGATGTGAGAAATTTGTAGCAAGACTTTTAACACCCAAAACAGAGGAAAATGATTTTCACACAAAATCACACTGAAAAATCTTAAAAGAATGATAGATGTTATGTGAGAGATGATGACAAAAATGATTTATATGTGCTTGAGATAAATCACACAAAATGGTTGAATAAAGAAGGTTAGATTCGAATCAAGAAAAATATGATTTGGATCAAATGAGAAAAATAAGGTGGAATGAAATAAATAACCAATTTTTGAAAAATTTGACACTTGATTTAGATAAGGCAAAATGTGTTTCGAATCAAATTCCTTGTGATTTAAATCAAGTACACAATTTTATTCGGATCAAATGACATAGAACTGACAAGGATTTTTGGAAAAAGGATTTGATTCTAATCATGTTCAAAAATTTATGCGGATCAAATCAAACAGAATCAAACATCAATTTTGAAAACTGAAATTAATTTGAATCATGTACAAATTTTGATTCGAATCAATCTAGACAAAATTTGTTCCCAGGAAAATGATCAGGATCAAGTGTAAAATTTGATCAGGATCAAATTGCTGAGTTTAGCTACTGTCCAATTTGACCAGGATAAAAAAATTCAGTGTAAAACTAAATGATTCAAATCAATCTTATAAAATCTCAAATTTCCAAGTTTTCAAAAGCCTTTTGAGATTTTACCTTTGAATAAACTTTGACAAAAAACACAATAATTTCATTCCACCAACATATGCTATTGATTAAATAATAATTAGATCAATATCAAATCTGACCAAAGTTTTATGCATGCTAAAAACGAAACAAATCAAACTTGATTTTGAGAAATGCAGTCATGAAGGATACTCAATGAATCAAAATAAAACAAATATGAAAAACGATAAGACAAGCAACAAAATAACCAAATAGCAGGGACATGCAACTACAATATCCTCCTTTTTTATGCTTGGCAAGCTTTCACTTGGATTTGAATCGACCTTTAAGTAACAAGTGTATGACTCCCCCTGAAACATTCCACACAAATAACTCACAACATAAAAATGCATAAAACAATTATAGACTCACTACAACTTCTCCCCCTTTGGCAACATCAAAAAGAGATAGTTCAAAATGCATCTAAAACCAAGAAAACAACCACAAACAGATAATTTTAAAGAACATATGAGCTAAACAACAAAGAAGCATATACAATAACCTTTATTACATATACAACAAATATAGACATGTCACAAGCAATATAACGTAACTTAGACATGCAACACATCATTCAACAACTAACAATTAAGTGATCAAACTTGTAAACTAATGTATGCATTAACAATCATAAATAATGCATGAACAAGTAAACAAGTGTTCTAATTCACATAATTAGTAATAAGCATTTAAAAGGCGTAAATGCAAATAATAACAATCATAGACATAAGTTAGAGATGAATGAGTGAGATATGGATGAAATAAGCAAACCAATGAATAACTTTAGCATAGACACGTCGAATGATACAAGGCTTAGAGACATACCATTGTAGGTTGGTGAAAGCTATGATTTGCTACAAGATAGTGTTAGTGGAATAAAAATATATATAGCAAACAAAATTAAAAACCAATACCTCATTCTACTTAAGGCAAGAAGAGTCTAAGACTCCCAAGTCCCTACAAATTTCGTGGAAGGATTCCGATGACAATGGTTTTTGTAAAAATGTCAGCAAGCTGACTATTGGCGTCAACGTACTCAAAAACAACGTCTCCTTTCTCCACATGATATATTAGGAAATGGTGTCGGGTCTCAATGTGTTTAGTCTGTGAGTGTAGTACCAGATTCTTAGTAAGACTTATAGCACTAATATTATCACACTTAATTGGAACACAACCAAGTTTTTAATTGTAGTCCAATAGTTGTTGCTCAAGCCATAAAACTTGTACACAACAACTACTGAGAGCTACATATTTAGCCTCGATGGTAGAAAGAGCAACATTATGTTGTTTCTTACTATGCCAAGAAACTAAGCAACTTCCATATAAGTGGCAGATACCACTAGTACTCTTCCTATCTGACTTGCACCTTGCGGAATTGGAATCAGAATAGCCTATTAAGCTGCAAGCACTTCCTTTAGGATATCAAAGACCGTGATTGGAGGTTTCGTTAAGATACCTCAAAATACATTTAACGATCTTAAAATGGGAATCCTTAGGCGATGCTTGATATCTAGCACACATATACATACACTAAACATGATATCATGCCTACTTCTGGTTAAATAAAGTAAGGATTTAATTATACCTCGATACCTAGTTAATTCGAAATCCACTCCTCTTTCATCTTTGTATATGAGCACACACTACTACAAAATGTGCAAACAACAACGTCAGGCATACAACGACTTGCCTATACACCGTTGTAATAGATGCGCGCATTTTTTAAGATCTTATTAAAATGCTTTTAATGAAGGGTAAAATTCCAAACATGGTGAAATATGAGGCCTTTCACCATGGGTATTTAAAAAACCGTCATTATAGGTAGCGTCTGGTCATGGGCTCAAGTTCAAGCGCCCGCATTTATGGTTTTTTTACACATTTTTTCAAAATGCTGACAGCCTTTCACCACGATTATGTTTTCAACCGTCATTATAGCCTATAGTTTAGTTTTAGGTCTTGCTCTTCAAAAAATCGGTTTTAGGGAAAATCATCTCCTTTTTTAGATCTGTTTCGTGTATCTGAAGCAGAAAAATCGTGCGGTCATTAATCCCGTACTCTGGAAGAGTTACGGGACTTCACCCTCAAAACCACAAATTCATCTTTTTGTTTATTTTTAATGATTTGTTTACTGTTTTCATAGTCTCAAAAAATTCCAAAAAAAATCTCAAAATTCTTATTTTACCTAATTAGATTAAATTTCCTGTTTTTAGTTTTTTTTTTTTTATATTTTAATCATGTTACTTATTTCCTATTTTTTCAAAATGCTGACAGACCTTTCACCACGGGTATTTAAACAACCGTCATTATAGGTAGTGTTTTTTACTTATTTTTTCAAAATGCTGACAGACCTTTCACCATGGGTATTTAAAAACAACGGCCATTATAGGTAGCGTCTTGTGGTGGGTTCAAGTCCCAGTACCAATATTTTTGGTTTTTTACTTATTTTTCAAGTCTCATTACCAACATTATAGGTGGCGCGCATATTGAGTTTATTCACTATCCTTAAACAAATATTGGTCGTCAATTTAGTGATTATCAACGACCAAGACACTACTATTAGTGATCCGCGTGAAACCTAAAACTTAGACGAACTACATCTTCTACCTCCAACCATCATCTTTCATTTACGATACTCTATTTCTCCACTAAACCAAATTTCAGAACTCGAGTTAGCAATGTTAGTTGCAGGTGTTCTTTTTTAATTATTGTTGTTCTTGTTGTTCTTTTTTATTATTGTTGTTCTTATTGTTCTTTTTTATTAATGTTGTTCTTGTTGTTATTATTATTGTTGTTGTTCTTGTTCTTGTTCTTGTTCTTGTTCTTGTTCTTGTTCTTGTTCTTGTTCTTGTTCTTGTTCTTGTTCTTGTTCTTGTTCTTGTTCTTGATGTTCTTGTTGTTCTTGTTCTAATGCTGCAAATTTCTATTTTATTTTATTAAAAGACATACAACAATGGTTATTTAAAATAACCGTCATTATAGGTAGTATACAACAACGGTTCTTTAAAATAACCGTCATTATAGGTAGTTCTAATGCTGCGTTTTTATTTTATTTTATTAAAAGACATACAACAACGGGTATTTAAAATAATCGTCATTATAGGTAGCGCGCTTTCCAATTTATTACAACGCTTACTAGGTCGTGATTGTAAGTATCATATATACAATGACACTCTACATAACAACGCATGCGCCCCCGTCATTATATATCTTTCCCAACCGTTGTTAAATGGGTTTTCCGTAGTAGTGACATTTGAAGCCATTGAATCTGAGTTAGTCTTTGAATATTTCATCTTGAATTTCTTGAGAAACTATAGACAATACTTAGTTTGACTTATGAAAGTCCCTTAATTGCCTTGCTTGATTTGCAATCCTAAGAAGTATGTTAACTTTCCCATAAGCGACATCTCAAACTCCCCCTGCATCAAACTAGAAAATTCTTGACAAAGAGATTCATTAGTAGACCCAAATATAATATCATATGCATAAATTTTCACTAAAAGAATGTGTTTTTCCTTATGTCTTATAAATAAAGTGGTGTAGACTTTCCCATGGTAGAATCCTTGTTTGATCAAAAATCCACTCAATCTCTCATACTAAGCTATAGGAGCTTGTTTGAGACCATAAATGGCTCTTTTCAACTTAAAAACATGATTAGGTTTATCATGATCCTCAAAACCCAGAGGTTGTGAGACGTACACCTCTTCATTTATATAGTCATTTAGAAAAACAGACTTAACGTCCATTTGGTAAAGCATAAAGTCCAAGCAACAAGTGAATTCCAAAATAAGTGTAGTTAATTCTAGGCGGGCTATAAGAGCATAAGTCTCCTCATATTCGATCCCTTCAGCTTGATTATATCCTTTTGCCACTAACCAAGCTTTATTTCTCGTAATTACTCCATTTTCATCCATCTTGTTCCTAAATATTCATCTTGTGCCTAATACAGTTTTATCAACACAATTACTCCTTATATTTCGTAATGTCCTTATCCTTTATTTTATGATCAAGATCATCTTTTGAACTTTTGTTGTCGATCAATCTTTCAGTTATAATACCTGAAACATCAGAACAAATACCCTTCTCCAACTTTAAGGGTGAAGACTCATCATAAGTAACATGAATTGACTCTTATAATGCAAAAAAGATTAATGTGAATAAGATAAGTAAAGTGCAACTACACGAAGATAAAGGAGAATGAAATGATCATACCAATTACGATAATCTATGACTAAACTTTTTACATAAGTAACATTAGCAAGTAATAACACTATTACAACAAAAAGAATACAATACGAACAAAAATATGATTGGATGCAGCCTCCTTCACTTGTCTTGAGAATCCATAAAGATTCCTAGACACTCCAGCACAAAACAATTGATAGAACTAGGTACCCAGTTTTAGTTTGGTCCTTGGGGGTTAGTTGAGTTACATTAAGGAATCCATGTCATTTTTTAATTGGGAACTTTAATATTCATAACATGAAAAAAAAAGGCCTAATGTGACCCTTATCTCCACAATAATGGCATATAGCTTTAGATGGAACACTCCTTTTATTTCTCCTAGTGACATGAGAATTTTTCTTAAAAATTTTCCCTCTTTCACTTGAAGAACTAGAATAAGTATTAGATAGTGTGGCAGCATGTGTTAGTTGTCCCTTAAGAATTTCAATTTCAAGTTTTAAAATTGGACATTCAACATATTCCACAACTTCTATCTTTTCAGCTAAAGTATTTGAAACAATATTACGCTCTTCCATAAGAGATGTATGAGCTTCCTTTAAACAATCTAAAGCATGATTAAGATTCTTTATCTCTTATTCAAGTGTATTAATGATTTCTTTTTGGAGAGAAATTTTCTTAAACGCTTTAATGGAATCAGCATACATGTCATTGAAAGCATTAGATAATTCACTATAAGTATACCAATTTTCAGAACCAGAATTGTATAACTTTGAAGTTCCACTTTTCTTTCGTGCCATCAAGTAAAAGTTTGTGAATTCAAGCTTCTCTAACATTCTGTTTTGATGAAGGCAACTTTAATCTCTCAAGACCATGTGCAAAGGATGAATAATAACATCATAAGTCAAAGTTATGGAATTAAGACTTGTATCCCAAGCAATTTTGTTAAGATGAACTTGGACCTATTTGGAGCTTGATCTTTATCTTTAGGTACAAGTTACAATTCCATACTATAGTGCTCAAAAAAATCATGGCAAATTCATTCACATACATAACATATGTTTAACACTTAATGAAATTTGCATATAAACTGGTTTTTAAGGTATTTTTCAATTTTATAGCAGGTGTAACCGGTTACACCATTTGGCTAACCGGTTACACAAACGTAAACATTATTTTTTCAGAAGATTGTTTCAAACATTCTCTTTTTGGTAAATTGTGGCATTTTAACCCGTCGTAACAACACTTTAAAACCGCCACAATTCACACCGGTTACTCAAAACGTAAAAATACCTTAGTTTTTGAAAATGTATCAGGTGTAACCAGATACACCTTTTTGTTAACCGGTTACACATACGAAGAATTCAATTTTTAGGCTTTGCTTCAGCTATAACCGATTACGATGATGTGTTAACCGGTTACCACTGAAGCAATGACAATTTTTTAATGAAAAATTTGATTCAAGCGTGTTTTATTTTTATATTGTCGCTCCCGAGGATTTGCATCCATGGTACAAACGCGAAAGTGGCGCGGAAAACAGAGTCGCCAGCAATGTGTATTTATCCCAAGAGTGGGAAAGGAAACACTGCGTAAACCTGAGGGAAGAGGAAAAAAGCATGGTCTCATGACCAAGAGAAACGGGTAAGGGAGTCGGTTACGCGAAGGGAAGGTGTTAGCACCCAACACGTCCATCGTACTCGATGCGATCCACGCTTGTTGTCTCGATCAAAGGGTGTCGTTATCTGGAGCTCCACTGCTACTGGAAAGGAGAAAAAACGGGAACGGAAGGGAACGAAGAAATGAGAGAGAAAAGAAAAAGAAGTGACTTGATAGGACATCGCTCGTCCTACTCCTACGTATTCCCTCGTGCAATGGGAAAGTCAGAGTCAACATAGTTCGGACACGAACTAAGGGGGGAGGTTTCTCACCAAGACATCGCCGTCTTGTGCCTACGTATCCTCAATCGGACTAGAGAGAGGAAATAAGAGCAGTCGTAGTTCGACCTAATGAGGTCGGTTAGTGTTTTTTATGAGCGACGTTAGATTCGCGTCCGGCAGTTAGGGTCGATGTCTGTTTACGACGAGACGGAAGTAACGTGCCCTTTCTGAAAATGAGTTGAACTTAACAATCCCGAAGGATAAAAAAGATTTGAGTTTGTTTTTGTGTTTTTTAAGACAGAAGTGGATTGAGTTAGTTCGTAACTTATATTGCACCAAAGTCTACCATGCAGGAACGAGTGAATCGCATGGTCGCCCCCATATGGAACGTATGCTAAACACTCTAGAAGATGAGGGGAGACCCCTCGTTCTTCACTTCCTACACTTAAGGCTCGAGCGCAATATTTGTTATATTTATTAAGTGTTTTAGAAGGGTTACGAGATGAGAAAAGAAGACACAAGGAAGAAGGGTGACTCTAAGGGAATCACTATCCTAGTGTTGTCATGCAAAAGGGTGGTCCTATGGTTAGTGAGGCTTAGAAGAGAACCCTACCTAAAGCCTACTGCTAATCCTACTCCAAGCTTAATCAAAAATTAAGTTGGACTAGGTAGCTCTAAGGGAGTGAATCCAAGACTTAAACGAGTCTTGAGATTCAAGGGAAGATAAAGAGTGAAGGAGGCGAAGGAGGAAAGGAAGCGAATAAGTAAAAACAGCAGCTACCACAATACCCCTGCACCAAAACAGCGGTAAAAAGCAGCACACAAGCAACATAGCTTATAACAGCATATAATTCAGCACAAGAAAGGGTGTAAAATGTCAGTCAGCAGCACATACAACAGCACACATATACTTAGACAGCTGTAGAAACAAGGCAGCATGCGATATATTTGGATACGAATCAAGCATGGCAAAGCAAACACGCATCAAGCATCATGCATTATGATTACAAACACATCATATATTATGGTAAGCAATGCTTGGAGACAACATGAAAGATTGCACCACATCATGAGAGGATGCACAACATCAAGCATATGAACAAAGTTGAAAACAAGCATGTATCCTATGAAATTAAATGCACGCAATCAAGTTCAAACAAACAACTCCAGCAACATAAGCATTTAATCACAATCAACATGCTCAAAGAAGTGTGTGTATGGTGTTCATAGCATCAAGAAATCAACAACACAAGCATAAACATTTATCGACGAAAACCAAGACTTGCGTGTCAAAAAATCGTGTTCATGCAATAGTGTGAGGTGTAATAGCTCAAGAATAGTCCACAAATCATCAACATATCAATCCATGAGGCTTAGGCATGCATCGGATCTCAAACAACCAAGAAAATGCAAGAAAATATCACTCTGCAGCAGTGGTAATCGATTACTCACTTTGAGTAATCGGTTACTCAGTTGAAATTTGACCAAAAACGTGAAAATTAGGCAGAGTAATCGGTTACCCTGTTAGGGTAATCGATTACCACTGAAACAGAGGCACAAATTCAACTTTGAAAAGCACTTTTCAGCAACAAATCACTTATCCAAGCATCTAAATGGTCATGCAATCAATTAATCACGAAATTCACATCAAATATCAGTAATCAAACACCAATTTCATCAATCAAACAACAAGATCACAAATCAAATCAAGCAGATGGATCAAATCACATCACAAACCAAGGATCTACATTGCATAAGTTGAAATTAAGCTAAATCAAACATAGATCTAAGGAAAACCAACCTACAAGGCTGAGATTTGCCTTGGTGATTGTTGAGCACGAAAATTGGTGAATCCAAGCAAGAAAACCAGAGATCTATACAATAACCTTCAAGATCCTAGCAAGAAACTTCAAGATCCAAGCAAGAACACTCTAAATAATCAAAAGCTGCTCCCAAAAGTGATTCCAAGATCCAAACCAGTAGCTATATCAGAATTGAACCAAGAATGATGATGTGATGGAGGTTTAGCTCAAGAATTCACAAATTCCAATGAAGAATTTGTGAATCTAAGGATATGGAGCTTTGGTGAGAGGTTGAAGATGAAGATGAAAAGTGGAAAAGTGAGAGAGAATTGAGAGAAATTCTGAAAAGTTAGAGAGTGAAAATGATGTCTATTTGTGAGGTTTGGAATGAATTGATTTAAATAGAAGCTAGGTTAGGAATTAAGTTTGGGTTGGGAGTGAGGTTAAGTGAGTGGAAATTGGGATGAAATGTGAATTAGGGAAGAAAATGTGGAATTGTAGTGGAAAGAATTTGAATTTTTGGATGGAAAATAGATCAGTCCTAGATCCTTCCCACACATGCACAAGCCAAGCACATGACCACAAAACACTCCAAAATTCTGCAGTGCTGAAAATGCCACATTTTTTGCAATTTCGCCCAGAGTAATCGGTTACTCACTTTGAGTAGTCGATTACTCCATTCAAAAATTTAAAAATTTGCGCCAAAAGGAGGGAAACTTGGATATTCGCCCGGTTCCACCTGTTCTGAACCATGATAGACCTCTGAAACTTGCCATCTGATATTACCACTGGAATACACTTGAAATATGCTGTGAAATGTTTTTCAAACTCAGATTAAACTGCTGATACCATCTGCCTGGTGCTGAATAACTGATCAAAAATTGACTGTCGGGGTTTCTGATCATCCAACCACTTAATGAGCAAAATAAATGCTCAAAAAGACTTGGAAAGCTATCTGCTGGGCTCTGCACACTGTTAAAAATTGTACTGGGACTGATGATGCCGTGAGCTGCTGAAAGAATACCTTGATCCCATGCTCAAAAGGGCAATGCAAATGCAGGAATGATAATGCAAATGAAAGGAAGCATAAACCAGTTAGGTTAGAAATAAAAGGGCAAATTTTGAGGTGTTACAACTGCCCCTATTCAAACTTCTTGGATCCGAGGGTATGGAAGCAACAACTTTCAGATGATCGGGATACATGGAGATTGAATACCAAAATAACCTGAAAAATCTGTACCCTGTGGGGAGGATGAAATAACGTGAATTCGAGAACGGCCGAAGGCGAACTCGGAAAGGCAGACCGGCCAAAGGCGGACTAAACAGGGGATATAAGGATAAACGAGAATGTTCGAAGGTGAACTCAAAAAGGTGGACCGGCCAAAGGCGGACCACGCTGGGGAGATATGAAGGGTACGAGACCACGACGGAGGTGGGCTTGAAAGAGAAAGACCAAGCCGAAGGTGAGCTTTCAAAGAAAGACTACGAGGCCATGCCGAGGGTGGACTCGAAAAAAGAAAGACCAAGCCGAAGGTGAGCTTTCAAAGAAAGACTATGCCGAAGGTAGACTCTCAAACAAAGGATACGAGACCATACCGAGTGTGGGCTCGAAAAAGAAAGACCAAGCCGAAGGTGAGCTTTCAAAGAAAGACTGTGCCAAAGGTAGACTTTCAAACAAAGGATACGAGACCATGTCGAGGGTGGGCTCGAAAAAGAAAGACCGAGCCGAAGGTGGACTTTCAAAGAAAGACTATGCCGAAGGTATACTTTCAAACAAAGGATACGAGACCATGCCGAGGGTGGGCTCGAAAAAGAAAGACCAAGCCGAAGGTGAGCTTTCAAAGAAAGACTATGCCGAAGGTAGACTTTCAAATAAAGGATACAAGACCAAGCCGAAGGTGGACTCGAAAAAAGAAATACCAAACCGAAGGTGGACTTTCAAAGAAAGACTAAGCCGAGGGTAGACTCTCAAACAAAGGATACGAGACCATGCCGAGGGTGGGCTCGAAAAAGAAAGACCAAGCCGAAGGTGAGCTTTCGAAGAAAGACTATGCCGAAGGTAGACTTTCAAACAAAGTATACGAGACCATGCCGAGGGTGGGCTCGAAAAATAAAGACCAAGCCGAAGGTGATCTTTCAAAGAAAGACTATGCCGAAGGTAGACTCTCAAACAAGGGATACGAGACCATGTCGAGGGTATGCTCGAAAAAGAAAGACCAAGCCGAATGTGAGCTTTCAAAGAAAGACTATGCCGAAGGTAGACTCTCAAACAAGGGATACGAGACCATGCCGAGGGTGGGATCGAAAAAGAAAGACCAAGCCGAAGGTGAGCTTTCAAAGAAAGACTATGCCGAACAGGAAAACTCTACTGGGGATAACAAGATAACAGCGAGTGCGAGGACGGCCGAAGGCGAACTCGAGATCAGAGAAAGACCAAGCCGAAGGTGGACTTTTGAAGAAAGACTAAGCCGAGGGTAAATTCTCAAACAACAATATGTAGAATCGACAGTTCTACAAAGATGACTCCGCCGGGGAATAGAGAAATCTAAACAGACAACTCTACGGGGGAGTATAAGAAGGATCAACAAGAAGGACGAATCCACTGGTTGCGGTGTAGTTAAAACAACATCTCCTGAATTTCGTTACTTTATGCTGGGGAAAGAATCTGGTAAAGGATATCAAACCTGGCTTATGCTTCGAATGCATATGTTTGAATTTTTCCGTAATGCTCCATATCAATGGAATACTACGCTTTTGGAAGGATGCCATGCAAAAATGCTTATGCAATGCAAAAGAGGCGTCTCAGCAAAATAAATGCTGAAGACAAAGGCCACTCCACCGGGGATGACAAACTAAATTGTCCTCTGAGAATGCCACATTTTTTGCAATTTCGCCCAGAGTAATCGGTTACTCACTTTGAGTAGTCGATTACTCCATTCAAAAATTCAAAAATTTGCGTCAAAAGGAGGGAAACTTGGATATTCGCCCGGTTCCACCTGTTCTGAACCATGATAGACCTCTGAAACTTGCCATCTGATATTACCACTGGAATACACTTGAAATATGCTGTGAAATGTTTTTCGAACTCGTATTAAACTGCTGATACCATCTGCCTGGTGCTGAATAACTGATCAAAAATTGGCTGTCGGGGTTTCTGATCATCCAACCACTTAATGAGCAAAATAAATGCTCAAAAAGACTTGGAAAGCTATCTGCTGGGCTCTGCACACTGTTAAAAATTGTACTAGGACTGATGACGCCGTGAGCTGCTGAAAGAATACCTTGATCCCATACTCAAAAGGGCAATGCAAATGCAGGAATGATAATGCAAATGAAAGGAAGCATAAACCAGTTAGGTTAGAAATAAAAGGGCAAATTTTGAGGTGTTACAACTGCCCCTATTCAAACTTCTTGGATCCGAGGGTATGGAAGCAACGACTTTCAGACGATCGGGATACACGAAGATTGAATACCAAAATAACCTGAAAAATTTGTACCCTGTGGGGAGGAAGAAATAACGTGAATTCGAGAACGACCGAAGGCGAACTCGAAAAGGCAAACTGGCTGAAGGCGGACTAAACAGGGGATATAAGGATAAACGAGAATGGCCGAAGGTGAACTCAAAAAGGTGGACCGGCCAAAGGCGGACCACGCTGGGGAGATATGAAGGGTACGAGACCATGACGAAGGTGGGCTTGAAAGAGAAAGACCAAGCCGAAGGTGAGCTTTCAAAGAAAGACTACGAGGCCATGCCGAGGGTGGACTCGAAAAAAGAAAGACCAAGCCGAAGGTGAGCTTTCAAAGAAAGACTATGCCGAAGGTAGACTCTCAAACGAAGGATACGAGACCATACCGAGGGTGGGCTCGAAAAAGAAAGACCAAGCCAAAGGTGAGCTTTCAAAGAAAGACTGTGCCGAAGGTAGACTTTCAAACAAAGGATACGAGACCATGCCGAGGGTGGGCTCGAAAAAGAAAGACCGAGCCAAAGGTGGACTTTCAAAGAAAGACTATGCCGAAGGTATACTTTCAAACAAAGGATACGAGACCATGCCGAGGGTGGGCTCGAAAAAGAAAGACCAGGCCGAAGGTGAGCTTTCAAAGAAAGACTATACCGAAGGTAGACTTTCAAACAAAGGATACGAGATCATGCCGAAGGTGGGCTCGAAAAAAGAAATACCAAACCGAAGGTGGACTTTCAAAGAAAGACTAAGCTGAGGGTAGACTCTCAAACAAAGGATATGAGACCATGTCGAGGGTGGGCTCGAAAAAGAAAGACCAAGCCTAAGGTGAGCTTTCGAAGAAAGACTATGCCGAAGGTAGACTTTCAAACAAAGGATACGAGACCATGCCGAGGGTGGGCTCGAAAAATAAAGACCAAGCCGAAGGTGATCTTTCAAAGAAAGACTATGCCGAAGGTAGACTCTCAAACAAGGGATACGAGACCATGCCGAGGGTGGGCTCGAAAAAGAAAGACCAAGCCGAAGGTGAGCTTTCAAAGAAAGACTATGCCGAAGGTAGACTCTCAAACAAGGGATACGGGACCATGTCGAGGGTGGGCTCGAAAAAAAAAGACCAAGCCGAAAGTGAGCTTTCAAAGAAAGACTATGCCGAACAGGAAAACTCTATTGGGGATAACAAGATAACAGCGAGTGCGAGGATGGCCGAAGGCAAACTCGAGAACAGAGAAAGACCAAGCCGAAGGTGGACTTTTGAAGAAAGACTAAGCCGAGGGTAGACTCTCAAACAACAATATGTAGAATCGACAGTTCTACAAAGATGACTCCGCCGGGGAAAAGAGAAATCTAAACAGACAACTCTACGGGGGAGTATAGGAAGGATCAACAAGAAGGACGAATCCACTGGTTGCGGTGTAGTTAAAACAACATCTCCTGAATTTCGTTACTTTCTGCTGGGGAAAGAATTTGGTAAAGGATATCAAACCTGGCTTATGCTTCGAATACATATGTTTGAATTTTGCCGTAATGCTCCATATCAATGGAATACTACGCTTTTGGGAGGATGCCATGCAAAAATGCTTTTGCAATGCAAAAGAGGCGTCTCAGCAAAATAAATGCTGAAGACAAAGGCCACTCCACCGGGGATGACAAACTAAATTGTCCTCTGAAATAAAAGACCTTGCCGAGGAAGACTTCACTCTGCTGAGGGAGATCTGGATCACAAACTCTGCTTGGGATGAAAACTCCGAGAGAAATTCCACTTTGTTGGAGGTGGATAAAACGAATATTGAAGATGGAACCCAAAGAGAAATTCTCTCCGCTGGGGATTACCAATGACTTTTACCTGGATCTGAAAGAATGCCAATAATAATTGGACTTAGGACCTGCTGGGGGTTTCAACTGCCGTTGAACGAACCACTGAGAAGATCACCATCAAACTTTGCTTGGGGAGACAAGTCAGTAATTCCAAACCTGTTTGGGTATATTACTGAACTCAACCTGTTGTTGGGAGATGCCCTTGCTTTTACCCTGCCGGGGACTATCAGTACTTTTACCCTGCTGGGGAGTACCGGCCATGACCAGCAAACCTGTTTGAGAAACGGTAGATGCTGATATCCACCCTGCTAAAAGATAACATCAAGCTTACTCATCTGAGGGGATTAACTCATACCGTTGCTGGCGAGAAAAACATTTCTCGACTAGCTGAGGAGAATGAGTGCTCAAGCCCTGTGGGGAAAAATAACATCTTTGTCCAAAGAAGATATTCCATCAGTCTCTTCCTGGGGATGCAACAGCGTCAACTTCTGATTGTTTGCTGAGAAAGTGATAAATCAATCACAACTATAGTTGGGGAATTAATCCTCTGTACCCTGCTGAGGAAAATAATTCTCGACACTCTGGTTGGGAAAAATAACAACCTGCTACTGTTGGATGAATTTTTCAACGTCGAGGAGACTAGCTCTATTGGGGAGAAAAATCATCGAAACCTACCAAGGTATATCATTGAGCTTGAGCTGCTGTTGGAGGAAAGATTCTACCCTGCTGGGGATCAGAGCATGCCTTTGCTGACGGAACTACGCTTCCTAACCTCCTGAGGAAAGTGACTACCAGGATCTGTGGGGAACACAAAGTCTTTTCAAAGACATCCAACACACCCCCTGCTGGAGATACAACCACACTCACTTCGGAGCAATCCACTTTAAACTACTTACTGGGGGAAATGGGTTCTGCTGAGGACAATGAACTCTCAGTGCTGGGGGAGGCGACTCCACTGGGGAAGAACAAACTTGTTGTCCTGCAAACACAGTCAACAGGAAGTTCTATACGCAAAAAGGTCATCTTTATTACCAATACAACGACCATTGCTTAAGCAATTTCCACTGTCTTCTGATATGCTTCGCAAAGCTTAACATTTCGCATGCAATGTTTTATCAACATATCGGACGTTTTCACAAACAAAACAGCAAAAGTAAAAACACAAATGGAAAGCTTTTTGAGTGAAATGAAGATTTTGTTGAATGAAATTGGTCAGTGAATAGGCATTTACATTTGGAAGCAATTCCTGGAAAGAGGTAATTGCAAAAAAGAAAAGAAAAGAAAATACACATGTCGGCAATGTGGGGAACAGAAATCCACCATGATTCAACTCAGCTATGACCCAGTATGCCTTGCTTATCCGCAAATGCTCTGGCCTTCAAAAAGACTGATTGGACTGATTCTTTTCCTTCGAAATTTCCCTGTATCCACAATGCTCACAGATCGAGCGCAGATCGTAGCCGTTTGCTTTTAAATCCCTAACTTTTTCCTGGATCGCCCTTTTCGGGTTTTCAATCCACCGGGATACCCTTTTTTGCCAAAGTTGCCTTTTCAGGTTTTCAACTTTGCGGGTTTATTCTTTTTTCTTTTTTTTTTATCCCTAACTTTTGCCCGAACCCTTTTCTTTTTATGGTTCGCCGGGATGCCCATTTTTGCCTAGACTTTCTTTTTGTGTCCAGTGGGTCTCTTTTATGCAAAGTATTTTTTGACTACGTCTGCGTTCACAGGGGACGTAAAATCTTCGCCATCCATAGTTGAGATTAATAAGGCTCCACCAGAGAAAACCTGTCTTACTACATATGGCTCTTCGTAGTTTGGAGTCCACTTGCCCCTGTGATCTGTTTGAGGAGGAAGGATCCTTTTCAAAACTAATTCACCAGCCTGAAAACACTGAGGACGCACTTTCTGATCAAAGGCTTTCTTCATCCTGCTCTGATATAGCCAACCATGTGCGATGGCTGCCAATCTCTTCTCTTCAATAAGGTTCAGCTGATCCAGTCTGGAACGCGCCCACTCAGCTTCATCAAGTTTCACATCTGCCAGGATTCTTAAAGAAGGAATCTCAACCTCTAATGGTAGAACTGCTTCCATACCATATACCAATGAGAAAGGAGTTGCCCCAGTCGATGTGCGTACCGACGTACGATACCCATGCAAAGCATAAGGCAACATCTCATGCCAGTCTTTATAGGTTACTACCATTTTCTGTACAATCTTCTTGATGTTCTTATTCGTTGCTTCAACAGCCTCATTCATCTTCGGACGATAGGGAGAATAATTGTGATGTTCAATCTTAAAGCTCTGACATAGCTTCTTCATCATCTTGTTATTCAAATTTGAACCATTATCAATAATGATTCTCTCCGGGACTCCATACCGGCAGATGATGTCCTTCTTGATAAATCTGGCTACCACTTGTCTGGTGACGTTGGCGAACGAGGCCGCTTCCACCCACTTCGTGAAGTAATCGATGGCAACCAAAATGAAATGATGCCCATTAGAAGCAGTCGGCTCAATCTTTCCGATCATATCAATGCCCCACATAGCAAAAGGCCAAGGTGATGACAACACATTCAGAGGAGTAGGCGGCACATGCACCTTATCAGCATAAATCTAGCATTTATGACACTTTCGGGCGTATTTGAAACAATCAGATTCCATGGTCATCCAATAATACCCCGCTCTCAACAGTTTTCTGGCCATAGCATGCCCATTGGCATGGGTACCGAAAGACCCTTAATGGACTTCTTCCATCAATAGGTTTTCCTCGTGCTCATCGACACAACGTAGCAAGACCATGTCAAAATTCCTCTTGTACAGTACATCGTCTTTTGTCAGAAAGAAATTTCCAGCCAACCTCCTTAGAGTTTTCTTGTCTTTGGTGGATGCACCTTTTGGATACTCTTGACTCTTTAGAAAAACCTTAATATCATGATACCAAGGTTTGCCATCTGACACATCTTCAATTGCAAACACAAAAGCTAGTATATCCAGACGCATGATCCTGATCGAAGGAGTTTCATTCCAACGATTCACCTGATACATCGAAGACAACGTTGCCAACGCATCGGCCATCTGATTCTCCAACCAGGGTATATGATGGAAGTCAATTCTGTCAAAGAACGGTAACAACCTTCTGGCATAGTTGTTATAAGGAACCAAGTTCGCTTGACGAGTTTCCCATTCTCCCGTAATCTGATTAACTACCAACGCGGAATCACCATAAACATCGAGGTTCTTGATTCTCATATCAATCGCTTCTTCTAACCCCATAATGCATGCTTCATACTCCGTCTCGTTGTTGGTGCATATGAACGCTAATCGGGCAGTGAAAGGTATATGAGAACCTTTTGGAGTTGTAATGACTGCCCCGATTCCGTTACCGTATGAATTAACAGCCCCATCAAAAACCAGCTTCCATTGGGACCTAATTTCTGGCCCTTCATCAGGTAGAGGCTCTTCACAGTCTTTCATCTTCAGATACATAATGTGCTCATCAGGAAATTCGAACTTCATCAGTTGATAACCCTCAATTGGTTGTTCAGCGAGATATTCTAACAAAACACTTCCCTTAATGGCTTTTTGGGAAACATATTGAATATCGTATTCTGTCAGAACCATCTTCCAACGAGCTATTCTTCCAGAACGCGCATGCTTTTCAAACACATACTTGATCAGATCCATCTTCGAAATCAAGAGGGTTGTGTGGTTTAACATATACTGCCTCAAACACTTAGCTGCCCAAGCGAGTGCATAATATGTTTTCTCCAGCATCGAGTACCTCGACTCACAATCAGTAAACTTCTTACTCAGGTAGTAAATAACATGCTCTTTTCTACCTGACTCGTCGTGTTGTCCGAGCACACACCCCATTGAGTTCTCAAGAACCGTAAGATACATAATCAATGGCCTTCCTGGCACTGGCGGCATAAGGACCGGAGGTTCCTGCAAATATTCTTTTATTTTTTCGAACGCCTTTTGACAATTCTCGTTCCACCTGACCTCTTGATATTTTCTTAGAAACTTGAATATTGGTTCACACGTGGCTGTAAGATGAGAGATGAATCTAGCAATGTAGTTCAACCTCCCTAAGAAACCACGAACCTCTTTTTCTGTTCTTGGTTCAGGCATTTCTTGAATGGCTTTTACTTTAGCAGGGTCAACCTCGATACCTTTTTCGCTGACAATAAAACCCAGTAACTTTCTAGATCTCACCCCGAAGGTGCACTTGTTCGGATTCAACCTCAGTCTGAACTTTCTCAACCTTTCAAACAGTTTCTGAAGATTAACCAGATGTTCTTCCTCCGTCTGTGACTTCGCAATCATGTCATCAACATAGACCCCGATCTCTTTGTGAATCATATCATGAAAGAGAGTCACCATCGCCCGCTGATATGTTGCCCCAGCATTTTTCAATCCAAAGGACATCACTTTGTAACAGAATGTTCCCCACGGTGTTATGGATGTCATTTTCTCCATGTCCTCTGGGGCCATCTTGATTTGGTTATACCCAGAGAAGCCATCCATGAAGGAAAACACAGAATACTGAGCGGTGTTGTCCACTAACACATCAATGTGAGGAAGCGGGAAGTCGTCTTTCGGGCTTGCTCTATTCAGATCTCTGTAATCAACGCACATCCTGACCTTTCCGTCCTTCTTAGGTACAGGTACAATATTAGCAACCCATGGAGGATAATTCGTTACAGCAAGAAACCCAACATATAACTATTTCTGAACCTCTTCTTTAATCTTGACAGACATTTCCGGTTTCGTCCTTCTCAGCTTCTGCTTAACCGGAGCACATCCTTCTTTGAGCGGCAGCCGATGTACCACGATGTCAGTGTCGAGCCCAGGCATGTCTTGGTAAGACCAAGCAAAGATATCCACATACTCTCTGAGCATTTCAATCAATCTACCCTTGACAGTGTCTGCCAAAGCACCCCTAATCTGTACCTCTTTCCTTGCGTCCTCGGTTCCCAAGTTAACAACCTGGATTTCCTCCTGATGAGGTAGAATGATCTTTTCCTCCTGTTTTAACAGCCTGGCTAATTCCTCTGGTAAGGCACAGTCTTCATCAGTCCCCTCTTCAGCCTGATATATGGGATTATCGAAGTCATATTGAGCCATAGCTGAATCATGATGGGTGGAATCTGAACAAGAAAACCTGCATGATTGATGATATATGTTTATTATGGATGCACCAAACAAAAACACATTGCCATTTTGATGTGATTTTAATGCAAAAACAAAAACAGAAAACATTCAAGCCCTACAAACATGAATCACTGCATCTTGGGCAGAACGTAGGATTAACAGAGATGACAAACAGAATTAATTACTCTGGTCTGGTCACTTGAATAACTCTCTCCCACGACCAGTTGCGAAGGCTTTGACCTGGGACACACGGGCGGATCCAACTATCCATATCACGATCACTGTCCCCATCTTCCTCAATTGCATTGACTCTGTCGAAGAATACACCGACACTAGTGAAACGAACTGGACCATAGAACTTGGGAGGCTCTTCAGGACGCCTGGGTGGCTTATACCCCAGTCCATAAGTATTCCGCTTTTCCTGAACATCAATAATCTGACCCCACTTTGTGAACCACCGGCTTCAACCACGGCCCGAGCATCTTTGAAAGAAGACATTGAAATCTCCGGCTGATGTATCACTGTAGGCTGAACCACTTCAGATTGGCTACCTTCCTCGAGAGGCTTCTCAGTGATCTTCACTGCTTCGAAACCCTAACATAGAGTTTCGTGTATTTCACCATCTACCTCCACATACTTGAAAGTAGATAGCTGGCTTATCATCATATCCTCTTCTCCATAAACCGTCACCACATGCCCGTCTACCATATACTTTAACTTCTGATGCAATGTATATGTCACAGCCCCAGCACTGTGAATCCATGGACGTTCCAGCAGACAGCTGTAGGTAGGCTAGATGTCCATGATATAAAAGGTAGCATCGAAAACTTCCAGCCCAACCTTAATTGGTAGCACAATCTCACCAAAAACAGACCTCTTCGAGCCGTCGAAAGCGCGCACCACCAAATCACTAGTTGTGCATATCAACCAGCGGGTGTCCAGCTTCATCAAGGCTTTCTTAGGCGGAACATTCAGAGAGGACCAAGTATCCACAAGCACATGAGTCATCAACGATCCACGGTATTCAACAAAAATATGTAGGGCATTGCTATGGTTTCTCCCCGCGGGAGTCAAGTTAACATCAGTAAAACCCAGACCATTGCCTGCATTGACATGGGCCACTACCCCCTCCAAATGATTAACAGAGATCTCTTGAGGTACGTAAGCAGCATTCAGTACTTTCAGTAATGCATTTCGGTGCGCCTCAGAACACAATAACAGGGACAAGATGGATTTCTTGGACGGAGTCTGATGCAACTGATCAACAATCTTGTAATCGCTCTTCCTGATTAATCTCATAAATTCTTCTACGTTCTCGGAGAAAGAATTATTAACCGGCCCAGTCGTGGAGTCATTCACTACTAGTGCTTGCACAGAATTACCTACAACCTGTTTCCCTTTGTCTTGTTTGGAACTACCAACTTGATCATTTGAAGGAATAAAGACCCTACCACTTCTCGTGATAGCCCCTGCCTCAACACTGCTTTTAACACAAAAGTTCACTACAGATTCCCACCAGTTCTTGTTTCTGTCCATTGACAAACACTTCGGCTCCATAATTCCAAGGAATGGCCTTGATACTTTCATATGGTACGGGTCCGGGAGCTGTAATAATCACTGGTGCTGGTCTGACCGGCCCTGAAATAGTGATTGTTTTGAAAGGTATAGTAATGGTAGCAACCTCATTTTTCCTGCTAACAACCTCTTTCTGTTGGTCACATCGGTCAAACTGCAATCGACCTTCATCTATCAGCTTTTGAATTCCTGACTTCAACAAATCACACCCATTCACTTGCGACATACAGTCTGAACAATTCTCATCACATCCGGGGGACACCCCACCCTTCAATAACCTCTCCTTTACCACCATCAAAGGAGTCCTTAATTCATTAACATTCGTAACCAAATTCAAAGATTCATTTTCCTCTAACACAGCGTTAACCCTTGGCCCCCCATGGTTCAGTATTGGGTTCTGGATGACATTTGGCCCATCATTTGAAAAATTAATGGCCTTCGAATCCACCAAGTCTTGGACTGCGTGCTTAAAAGCTTTGCAATCTTCAATATAGTGTCCGGGTGCCCCAGAATGAAAGTCACAGTGGGCGTTAGGATTATAACCCGGAGGTGGATTACCGGTGGGAGGAGCTAGAGTCCTTTTCTTGGACTAACTGCAACTGTAGCAAATGTTGAAACAACTGTGAATATGGCAGAGGTGGAGTATCAAAATGTCGGTTCTGCTTAGGCCTTGGTTGATACTGACGAGGAGCCTGATTTTGCTGCTGCTGAGGTGGAAGCGCTGCAGGAATTGTCACTGAAGCTACCTGCTGGTTATAACTCTGATGCTGCTTTCCTTTACCTCGGTGAGACGACACAGAATTTGTTTCCTCCTTCTTCTTATAATTAGTGTAGGGTTTCTTCCCTTGACCAGAAGACGACTCATCACTACCTGCTACCTTCCCAATTTTGATTCCACTCTCTAGCATTTCCCCGACCATGATCAAATCAGCAAACTTGCCTGACGCGCAAGGTAACAATTTCTCATAATAACGACCCGACAAAGTATCCATAAACAAATTCAGCATTTCCTTTTCCAACATGGGCGGCTGCACCCTTGCCGCTAGTTCACGCCATCTCTGCGCATATTCTTTGAAGCTTTCATTATTCTTCTGAGACATATTCTGTAACTGGGTCCTGTTAGGAGCCATATCAGTGTTATATTGGTAGTGCTTGATAAAGGCCTCGACCAACTCTCTCCAATTATGGACATGGCATCTCTCTAGTTGCATATACCATTTCAAGGATGCCCCGGACAGGCTGTCCTGGAAAAAATGCATCAGCAATTTCTCATCTTTAGAATACGCAGCCATCTTCCTCGTGTATGCCCTGACATGAGTCTTAGGACAGGTGGTACCATTGTATTTCGCAAAAGTGGGCACCTGAAATTTGTGTGGAATTACAACTCCAGGAACCAGCCCCAAATCTTCCAGATCCATTCCTACAGAGTTCTGATTCACCACTCCCCTTAGTTGTTCTTCAATGAGTCGGAACCTTTGATCATTGTCAGCCTGAGGACCAGTATCCCCGCCTGGCAAAGAGAAAACGTCATCTTGTTGGTCATCAAAACGACGACCATGAACAGCACAAACACTTCCTCCTCCCACAACAGAAGGAATCACAAGCTGCTCTCCTCCGCCCGGAGGGATTACAACACCAGGAATAGGGATCTCTACACCCACAGGACCTCCCTGAGCACCGTTACCAACAACGCCGTTATGAACTCCGCCATGAAGTACCTCGTCTTCATCCACCCTTGCCACTAAGGGTTGGACCAAAGTTCTCAATTGCTCTTGCCCTTGGGCAACACCTTGCATCAGCTCCATGAATTGGTCTTTACGGGCGTGCATGGCAGCCATATCAGCCTGCATCTTCTCCATAATTCTCTTCTGATTTGATCTAGTAGAATATCGGTGAAACAGCTGGTTATCAATCCTGCCTGCAACCAAATAAAGGTTAGAACAAACCGGAACGAGCACCTGCGATGCAAAAATGAATATGATTATACATATGCAAATGAACATGTTTGAATATTTGTAGGACGATCCACCCCTTGATTTCAGTTTAAAGACGAGATAAGATGAAACTGTTGCTCATATATAAATCAGAGAAAAATCACTGTCAGATGTTACAACCCAAGATAACAATAATAAGTCTAAAAACAAAAGAAGCAAGGATCCCAGCCAACAATTCTGGTGGTGACCCGAGATACAAATAAAAACAACAGTAGAGTGTCACCCACTGCCTGAGCTAGAACCTTCACCCCTAGGCCTCTTCACTTCAGCTCGTATCTTCAGCTCTGCTATGGTTGCTATGGCCTCATTCAGTCGCTCCTCGACTGCGTGCCTCTGGAACGTCCCTGACAAGATCTCCTCGTCTTTCTTCTTGAGCTTCGTCTTCAGACTCTCGATATGATCCAGGAACTGATCTTATTTCTGCTTGTTGGCTGTGATTGCAGTATCTCGGTAAGCGTTGAATTTGTGAATTTTTTACTAAGCCTTGGCTAGGTATTCCTTCTTGGATTTGAGGATCCTGCTAACACCTTTCAGAGCTTGCCCTACCTTTTGTCTGGCTATAATCTCTTCAGCTAGCTTTTTTTCTTTCTTAGCGAGAAGCTTCGTCTTCAACTTAGCGACATGAACAACTTCACCTCGCTCATGTTTCAACTGGTAGATTTCTCTTTGCAGCTCACCGTTCTCCTCTCGAAGCTTCTCCTTTTTAGCCCACAGTTTGTTATACTTCTCTATCTTAATTGTGGTCGGAGATTCAATCAGCAGGGGGTAAGATGGAGGTTCTCTGCAGAAAGGTAGAAGTACACTCTCTACTCTCCTCTGAATTCAGTCCTCGTATACAGGGAAGGCTTTGTTGTTACACTTTCCGAAAGAAGTCTTTCCTTTCTTGTGGCGATCTCCCCAAGTATTTGCAGCTTCTTTTAACACTTCCAGATTGGCTTCTCCACTCACATATAGGGACTCTTGAACATCTTGGTCCTTTGGCGGCTCCTTCAAAGCATACCCAAACTGCCTAATAGCAAGAATAGGGTTATAATTAATTCAACTTTTTCTTCCTATTAAAGGTACGTTTGGGTAACCTCCACAGCTGATCAGGATCTCTTGGCCCAGCAAATCACGATTGATCCAAATCAAGTTGTCAGCCCTTAATCCCATCAATCTCCTCGACCAATCCAATGTTTCTTTGGTGTTTTCGAATGCCCCAGATTTGGGAAGGCGACAGGCAAACCACTTGTAGAGTATTGGAGCACAAAAGTAAAGAGGTCCTCCTCTCCTCTTCTCATTCTTATAGTGCATCAAATAGTACAGATCCCCAAGCAAGGTAGGTACCAGATTCTTCGTGGTGAATATTCGGACAGCGTGCACGTCTACGAAATCCTTCACATTAGGGAACAATGCCATTCCATACACACACATAGCCAGAATTGTATTGAACACCGACCAATACTTAGCCTTAGCATAAATAGCAGCCTGCTTGATCAAAAACATCGTGTGAAAGCCTTTATAACCCCCTTTACTTGCAACATTCTTCTTCAGCAAAAACCAATCCAGTTGTAACGCAGCAGCAACCTTTTCCAAATCGGGAAACTCCTTAGAAGGATAGAAGGGAACTTCTTCTTTGACAGAAACATCCAAAATGAGAGTATACTCTTCCAATGTTGGAGCTAAAAGATAATCTGCAAACAGAAAACACCGCAGGTGAGGGTCATAGAATTGTGCCAGAGTGTGCAGAGCCCTGAACTCATAGTTGGTAACATCTCGGGCGAAACTCAAAATCCTCCCATATTCTCCTCTAAAGTCAGCCAATACCCCGGGTTTTGCCATAACCGAGATCTTCTGCACAGCATCCAAATGAAGCTCTGGAAACTTGTACGGGATGATATTCTTTCTCTCTTAAGTGCTAGTATTCATCATGGACAGTCTTCGAACAACCAGAATCAAAGTTAGGATGCAACCCTACAAATGAACAAACATGTTAGAATGCAAAATGATGATGCAAAATGCAAACATGGGATCAAGGTATCCATGATGCTCAAAACTGTTGTTGCTCTGCTGACTGAATAAAACCCCAGATATCAGAAAACTAGAAGTCCATAATAACATCCCATTCAAACTTCTAGAATATCAGGATGATAACAGTACACTGATGAGAAATCCAGAAAACTGGGTAGGTTGAAGGTTTTGGTTACCTGCAGACCTGCAAACACCCATCCCCTCTCACATGTGGGTTATAGAAGACGGGATCCTCAGTCTCGGATTCTCAATTTGAGAAGCAATAGTACATTCATCCCTCGGGGTACAATACTATCGCCAAACAAAAAGGTCGTCCACTGATTCGTCCAAAAAAAAGGTCATCCTATAGTAAGTTCCCAGCATTGGGTCCTCTGATCGATAAGTGTAATGGGTTTGCCATTTCTGGATTGCCATTATTATATGCCGGGAGGAGAGGCGTTGCTGAGTCCTCGGGAGACAGTTGCCAGAGTCGATAGCTTTCCAGATTATATTCCATTGTCTGCCCCAAATGCGTAGGATAGAATATTACCAAGAAAACCTCGTCTGTATGTGGAGTTTTCGTGTATACTAAGTCTGGCCAAATGCCAAACAAGTCACACTACTTTCCACGCTAATCATAGGTGTATGCTCAAGCCTGGGTATTGGGCTTTTCTCTCATGAATCCAACCCACCCTACAGACAGAAAATCCAGCAGCAGAACAATACAGCAATAATGAAATGCAATGCTATAAATGCGGTAAATGCAGTAAAACAGTAATATACAGTAATATACAACAAAATAAAGCACAACAGATAAACACCCAATGAAAACAAACAAACAAGCGCTAGGATTGACTCGCAAAAAGGGATGGACCAGCAAGAGGTCTACCTGTTTTCCCCAGCAGAGTCGCCAGCTGTCGCTCCCGAGGATTTGCATCCATGGTATAAACGCGAAAGTGGCGCGGAAAACAGAGTCGCCAGCAATGTGTATTTATCCCAAGAGAGGGAAAGGAAACACTGCGTAAACCTGAGGGAAGAGGAAAAGAGCATGGTCTCACGACCAAGAGAAATGGGTAAGGGAGTCGGTTATGCGAAGGGAAGGTGTTAGCACCCAACACGTCCATCGTACTCGATGGGATCCACGCTTGTTGTCTCGATCAAAGGGTGTCGTCATCTGGAGCTCCACTGCTACTGGAAAGGAGAAGAAACGGGAACGGAAGGGAACGAGGAAATGAGAGAGAAAAGAAAAAGAAGTGACTCGATAGGACATCGCTCGTCCTACGCCTACGTATTCCCTCGTGCAATGGGAAAGTCAGAGTCAACGTAGTTCGTACACGAACTAAAGGGGGAGGTTGCTCGCCAAGACATCGTCGTCTTGTACCTACGTATCCTCAATCGGACTAGAGAGAGGAAATCAGAGCAGTCGTAGTTCGACCTAACGAGGTCGGTTAGTGTTTTTTATGAGCGACGTTAGATTCGCGTCCGACAGTTAGGGTCGATGCCTGTTTGCGACGAGACGGAAGTAATGTGCCCTTTTCTGAAAATGAGTTGAACTTAACGATCCTGAAGGATAAAAAAGATTTGAGTTTGTTTTTGTGTTTTTTAAGACAGAAGTGGATTGAGTTAGTTCGTAACTTATATTGAACCAAAGTCTACCATGCGGGAACGAGTGAATCGCATGGTCGCCCCCAAATGGAACGTATGCTAAACACTCTAGAAGAGGAGGAGAGACCCCTCGTTCTTCACTTCCTACACTTAAGGCTCGAGCGCAATATTCGTTATATATATTAAGTGTTTTAGAAGGGTTACGAGATGAGAAGAGAATACACAAGGAAGAAGGGTGACTCTAAGGGAATCACTATCCTAGTGTTGTCATGCAAAAGGGTGGTTCTATGGTTAGTGAGGCTTAGAAGAGAACCCTACCTAAAGCCTAATGCTAATCCTACTCCAAGCTTAATCAAAAATAAAGTTGGACTAGGTAGCTCTAAGGGAGTGAATCCAAGACTTAAACAAGTCTTGAGATTCAAGGGAAGAGAAAGAGTGAAGGAGACGAAGGAGGAAAGGAAGCAAATAAGTAAAAATAGCAGCTACCACAACGCCCCTGCACCAAAACAGCGGTAAAAAGCAGCACACAAGCAACACAGCTTATAACAGCATACAATTGAGCACAAGAAAGGGTGTAAAATGTCAGCCAGCAGCACATACAACAGCACACATACACTTAGACGGATGTAGAAACAAGGCAGCATGCGATATATTTGGATACGAATCAAGCATGGCAAAGCAAACACGCATCAAGCATCATGCATTATGATTACAAACACATCATATATCATGGTAAACAACGCTTGGAGACAACATGAAAGAATGCACCACATCGTGAGAGGATGCACAACATCAAGCATATGAACAAAGTTGAAAACAAGCATGTATCCTATGAAATTAAATGCATGCAATCAAGTTCAATCAAACAACTCCAGCAACATAAGCATTTAATCACAATCAACATGCTCAAAGAAGTGTGTGTATGGTGTTCATAGCATCAAGAAATCAACAACACAAGCATAAAATTTATCGACGAAAACCAAGACTCGCGTGTCAAAAAATCGTGTTCATGCAATAGTGTGAGGTGCAAAAGCTCAAGAATAGTCCACAAATCATCAACATATCAATCCATGAGGCTTAGGCATGCATCGGATCTCAAACAACCAAGAAAATGCAAGAAAATATCACTCTGCAGTAGTGGTAATCGATTACTCACTTTGAGTAATCGGTTACTCAGTTGAAATTTGACAAAAAACGTGAAAATTAGGCAGAGTAATCGGTTACCCTGTTAGGGTAATCGATTACCACTGAAACAGAGGCACAAATTCAACTTTAAAAAGCACTTTTCAGCAACAAATCACTTATCCAAGCATCCAAATGGTCATGCAATCAATTAATCACGAAATTCACATTAAATATCAGTAATCAAACACCAATTTCATCAATCAAACAACAAGATCACAAATCAAATCAAGCAAATGGATCAAATCACATCACAAACCAAGGATCTACATTGCATAAGTTGAAATTAAGCTAAATCAAACATAGATCTAAGGAAAACCAACCTACAAGGCTGAGATTTGCCTTGGTGATTGTTGAGCACGAAAATTGGTGAATCCAAGCAAGAAAACCAGAGATCTATACAATAATCTTCAAGATCCTAGCAAGAAACTTCAAGATCCAAGCAAGAACACTCCAAATAATCAAAAGTTGCTCCCAAAAGTGATTCCAAGATCCAAACCAGTAGCTATATCAGAATTGAACCAAGAATGATGATGTGATGGAGGTTTAGCTGAAGAATTCACAAATTCCAATGAAGAATTTGTGAATCTAAGGATATGGAGCTTTGGTGAGAGGTTGAAGATGAAGATGAAAAGTGGAAAAAGTGAGAGAGAATTGAGAGAAATTCTGAAAAGTTGGAGAGTGAAAATGATGTCCATTTGTGAGGTTTGGAATGAATTGATTTAAATAGAAGCTAGGTTAGGAATTAAGTTTGGGTTGGGAGTGAGGTTAAGTGAGTGGAAATTGGGATGAAATGTGAATTAGGGAAGAAAATGTGGAATTGTAGTGGAAAGAATTTGAATTTTTGGATGGAAAATGATGAAAATAGATCAGTTCTAGATCCTTCACACACATGCACAAGCCAAGCACATGACCACAAAACACTCCAAAATTCTGCAGTACTGAAAATGCCACATTTTTTGCAATTTCTCCCAAAGTAATCGGTTACTCACTTTGAGTAATCAATTACTCCATTAAAAAATTCAAAAATTTGTGCCAAAAGGAGGGAAACTTGGATATTCGCCCAGTTCCACCTGTTCTGAACCATGATAGACCTCTGAAACTTGCCATCTGATATTACCACTGGAATACACTTGAAATATGTTGTGAAATGTTTTTCGAACTCGGATTCAACTGTTGATACCATCTGCCTGGTGCTGAATAACTGATCAAAAATTGACTGTCGGGGTTTCTGATCATCCAACCACTTAATGAGCAAAATAAATGCTCAAAAGGACTTGGAAAGCTATCTGCTGGGCTCTGCACACTGTTAAAAATCGTACTGGGACTAATGACGCCGTGAGCTGCTGAAAGAATACCTTGATCCCATGCTCAAAAGGGCAATGCAAATGCAGGAATGATAATGCAAATGAAAGGAAGTATAAACCAGTTAGGTTAGAAACAAAAGGGAAAATTTTGAGGTGTTACATATACCATCAAATATTGCATTGATTGATCATAATAAACTCTTTCAAATTGGTGTGATACACATATCAATACTGCATGTTTCAGATTTCAAAATTTCACCTCTATCAAATTAATTCAAATGCATTCTTTCTCTCATTTTCAAACCAAATGCATTGAGTCGTAATCTTTGTGTAAAGCTTACTACATTACTTTTCATTGCATTTCTGAAAGTTTCAACACTACAAACTTTGAGCACTTGTATACCATATTGTGAATTGTACACTTGAAATGGAAGATCAATTCTTGTAATTGATATACATATTATCCAACGTCAAACTCTTGTATAAAATTCATATTAGTGTGAATACCTTGTTGTCCAGGATTGTTGGAAGCAAGAGAGTGAAAAAGAGAGTATCGTTCTCTTGTTTCACTCTGTAAAGATCATAAGAGGATTGTCCTTATTGATTAAGTTAGGAACTTGTGTATAGTGGCTAGAATAGGCTTGTACAAAGTTCTAAACACATAGTGAAATCTCTTACTGCATAAGGGGATTGGACGTGCTCTCAGATTGTAAGGGGAACCAGGATATATTGTCGTGTTCTTTACATTTATGCTCTTTACCGCTTTCTAAAGCATCGCAAAACCAGAAAGTTAAAAGCAAAGTTTTAAGTAACAGAAAATCGATCAAAGTACATAATTCATCCCCTCTTAGGTGCAATATCTACTTAAAATTGGCATCAGAGCAAGTTATAAATAACTTGTTCCTAAAGATCCATAATGACTTCCGCAAGTGAAAATCCTATTTTCAAATATGGTGGTAGCAACAATAAACCTCCATTATTTTACGGTGAATACATCGATTTTTGGAAAATTCGCATGAAGGCTCATTTGAAAGCGCACGGAGAAGGAATATGGGAGGTTGTCCAAATGGTCCACATTTTCCTGCAAGTGTTGTTTACGGGGTGTTAGGACTCCAAAGATTAAAAGTGCTTGGGATGAAGATGATAAAAAAAAGTTCTTTATGACAAGAAAGCAATCAATCTACTTCAAAGTGCACTTAGCATGGATTAATTCTTTTTTATTTCTTAATGTACATCGACAAAACAAATATGGGATACATTGGTTGAAACTCATGAAACTGCTGAAGTGAAGAGATATAGATTGAATACTTTGAGTCAATAGTATGAGATGTTTAGGGTGCAACCCAATGAATCAATTCTCTCATTGTAAAAGAGGTTTGTACACTTGACAAATCACTTGATTACTCTCGGTAAGACTTTTACTAACGATGATCTTAATCTTAAAGTGCTTAGGTTTTTAACCAGGGAATGAAAACCAAAAGTGACAACAATATCGGGAAAAAAGGTCTTTTTACCATGACGTTCGCATCCTTGTTCGGAAAACTTCAAGAGCATGAACTTGAATTTGGAAAATTAGAAAAGTATGAGAATCAAGAGAAGAAATCCAAAGGAATTCCTTCGAAAATTGACACACAAGAAGAGAAAGAAAATGATGCTCCAGAAGAAGGTGAAAACTTTATGCTCCTTGTGAAAAGGCTTGGTAAGTTTTTTGGCAATAATGACAAATCTTTGAATTATGCAAAAAGAAAGAATTTTTTAGGAAAAATGATGCTTCCATTTCAAAACAAAATGTCACATGCTATGAATGTGGTAAGCAAAGACACTTAAAGATAGATTATGTAAAACTCACCAAGAAGAGCGACTTCAAAAGTAGAAAATAGACAAAATCTAAAAGAGCCTACGTTTCATGGGAAGACAGTGAAATAAGTTCATCATCCAACTCAGAAAGTGAAGAATGTGCAAATATTACTTTGATGGCATCACACCATTTTGATGATGGAGACGAAGAGGTTAGTAGTGATTTTTCCTTTTATGATAATGACGCACAAAGTGTTATAGATGAATTACTCAATGGATGCGAAATTCTGTATAAAACGGTGTCAAAACAAAAGAAACAAATTTTATCTCTTGAAGAAAAGATTGACACTATGGAAAAAAAATTTGAAGTTGAAAAACAAAACTTTGCTAAAGAACAAAAACAAAGTTTTGTTTGCAAAGAGCGTGAGTCATTTTCTTTCCAAATTGTCCAATTGGAAAGAGTTCTTGAAATATATGAAAAATGACAAATTGGATTGGAAGGTTTCCTTAGTCAAAAAGGTATTCTAATTATAAAATTGGTCTTGGTTATTCTAAATTTGAAAAACCAAGTTCTAACAAAACTATCTTTGTTAAGGCCAGTGACCAATCCACCAAAGAGAGGGTGAACAAAGCAAAATTTGTTCATCATTATCCTAAAAGTAAAATATTTGTTAAGAAATCTTATGTTCCTAGATATAGAAGTAATTTTATTCTTACTTGTTTCTATTGTGGTATAATTAGTCACACACATAATGCTTACTATGTAAGGAACTTTAGTGTGGCAAGTGGGCATTGTGTGTGGGTCAGGAAATAACTAATTATGAAGTACCCAAGGCAATTTGGGTACCTAACAAAACCTAATTTGTTTTGTAGGTGTGCTTGAAAACCACTACAATTTTATGGTATCTCGATAGTGGTTATTCTAAGCATAAGACAGAAGATTCAACAAATTTTCAAATCTAGTGCTTGAGGCCAAGGGATATGTCACTTATGAAGACAACAAAAAAGGAAAATTCTTAGCATAGGCAAAATTGGAGCACCACATTTCACATCCATCGAAGATGTTCTTTATGTTAAAGGACTAAAGCACAATCTTTTAAGTATAATCCAACTTTGTGACAAAGGCTTCAAGATCAAGTTTACTAAGGATGAATGCTTGATTGAAGATGAAGCCACTCATGAGGTGAAACTCAAAGGTAAAAGATTTAATAATATTTTCATGATTTCCTTAGATGATTTATCTTTGAAAGTAAAATGTCTCATGGTAAACAACAATGACTCATGGTTATGGTATAAAAGAGTTGCTCATATTCATATGGAACATTTAAACAAACTATTCAAGCATGATCTTATTATTGGTTTACCTAAGATAAAGTTAGTCAGAGATAAATTATGTGGTGCTTGTCAAAAGGGAAAACAAACCAAATCAACTTTCAAACCTAAGAATGTGGTGTTTACTTCAAGGCCACTACAATTGTTGCATATGAACTTATATGGTCCATCAAGAACGAGAAGCTTTGGAGGTAATCTATACGCTTTAGTTATTATTGATGATTTTTCTAGATATTCTTGGACATTCTTTTTAGTGCAGAAAAGTGATGCATTCAATGCGTTCAAGAAGTATGCAAAGCAAATTAAAAATGAAAAATCACTAAAAATTGCCTCCATTAGAAGCGATCGCGGTGGAGAGTTCCATAATACAGCTTTTGAAGATTTTTGTGAAGAACATGGAATCTTTCACGTTTTTTCAGCACCAAGGACTCCACAACAAAATAGAGTGTTGCAGAGAAAGAATTGGTCTCTGGTAGAACTTGCAAGAACGATGCTTAGTAATTCAAATCTACCAAAATATTTTTGGGCGGATGCGGTAAGCACGACATGCTATGTAAGTAATCGAGTTATTATAAGACCATCTTTGAAAAAGACTCCATATGAACTCTTCAAGAGAATAAAGCCAAATATTGCTCACTTTCATTTTTTTGGATGCAAGTGCTTTGTGTCATACTCCAAATTTTACCCTCAGAATTTTTTGATCGTCTGTCATATCATTTTAGGTCAACCATCTTCGCATTTGTAGTTTATTTAATCCATTAATCAATAATCATGTGTTTGTTCCGTTTAATTTTGTCACCTATCATTTTTTAATTCAATTATTTATAGTCTTAGAACTTTATGCATTCTTTAATTTAGAATTTTGTTTTACTACTTTTAAATCACTAATTTAATGTAAAATTTATTTATGCTTTTGTTAATATATCTTATTTTTAGTTATTATTTCTTTTTTTATTTTATTATCATTTCCTTTTATTTATTATTATTATTATTATTATTATTATTATTATTATTATTATTATTATCATTTTTCATTATTATTATTTTTATGTATTATTAATTCATTATCATTTTTCATTATTATTATTTTTATGTATTATTATTTCCTTATCATTATTATTTTCATTTTTGTTATTGTTACAAATCCGAATATGTCAATATGTCAATATGCTTTGTGCCATCCACATCAACCAAGACACCAAGCACTACAAACCATTCTGCTATGCTACCTCCCTGCTACTCAAGACCTTGCCATTGACCAAATTCTACACACACGAAGGCAACAAGTCTTGCAACATTGACCAAAAACCCGATAAAACCTGCTGACATCTGCATCACTGACCATACAACAAAAAACCCTTCAACATACTACCATTCGTACCACTTTCTGCAATTCATCAGCCTGAACATCTGCTCCCTGCTGCGAAATCAATCCCTGCTACCTTTTTCATCAATTCTACAATCAAACAAAACATGCTACTTCAACCTGTTACAAAACTACAATCTGCTACGACTCTACACTGCTACAATAAGCTTTGACCATTAGAAAAAAACCATGACCACGCAAAACTCCCTACACTCAAAAGACCCTGCATAACAGACCTGTACAAGTTAGCAAAACTCTCTACAAAACCAACAACAACAACACAATCAAACCTGCCATTGAGAGCAACATATCATCAAACAACAAGATAAAATGTGTGTACTTGGAACTTGTTCAAGAAGTATTCGTGATTTGAAAAAGAAAAACGAAAAAGGAGGAGGGGAGGGGAAATTCTGAAAAGAGTCTAAAAAAACTTGACTAAGCCTTCACTTCCGGACCTCTTTGAATCTGGTTTTCCATTTTAACAGAACAACAAAAACCAATATCTTCTGGAAACCTTCCTTCAAACGTGCTCTCTTCCTCCTTCTCCATTTCATCATCACCAACCATCACACAACCTTCACCTTCATATCGCATAAACTTTCCTCCATTCACGACACGAGACCTATCGTCTTTTACTTCATCCCAACGCAACACAATCCTCCATTAATGACACTGCCATAACCTTGAACCCTTTTTCTCAACACCTCAGAACCATCATCTCCTTTGACTCACCACCACAAACCGAACCACTTTAGAACAGAAGGAGGAGAAAGAGAGGAACAAAATCGAAATAAATGGAAAAACTCACCTCCACTTCCTCTGCAACCTTCAAGCAAATCTGTCATAACTTCATTACCTCACTTTAAACCATCATCAAACTCTTACAACACCACATATCACATCTGCCGTCTCCAGAGTTTTCGTTTTGGGAAGGAAATCGAAGCAGAGAATGAGGTCGCAGAGGAAAACAAAAAGGATAAAGCAGACAGAGTCGATCATCGAAGTTGAAGGAGAGGGAGAACCATATTTTTTCCTTTTAAGGTAGTGGATGGCTCTTCTGAGTTTGCATCTTGTCAGCCGTTTTGGGTATTTTTTTAGGTTTTTTTAGCTTATTCTAATGCCACAACCGAACTGGGTCGGGTTGATCCAGCCCGTAAAAGCCATCCGCCCCAACCCTCATGACAGAGGATTCTACCTGCCACCCCCCCAATCGTACCTGGCACCCCCACACAATTAGGGAAAAGACTTAACTGACCCTAAAAAAAACATTCTCACATTTTTAAAAAACCGGTAATTACACGGATTTTTCAAAATTATAGGCGATACCGGGAATTTCATTGACCCTACCGGGGATTTCAATTTAACAAGTAAAATTTTTCGATTTTTTTGAAATAACCGGTGAATATTACCGGTAATTTCATAAATCCTGGTAGTTTCTTACCGGGTATTTCTAAAAAACAAGTTATGAAATTACCAGGAATTTGAAAAAAACAAGTTACCGACCTTTTGATTTTTTTGAAATTTACTATTCAAAAAACAAATTTGAAATTACCGGGAATTTGAAAACAAGTTATGAAATTTAAAAAAAACTAACTTGTTTTAAAAATTTACTATTCAAAACACAAATTTGAAATTACCGGGAATTTGAAAATAAGTTATGAAAGTACCGGTTTCATACATACCGGAAATTTGAAATTATCGGTATACCGGTAATTTCAAATGAACTACTGGGAATTTTGATCCATACCGGAATTTTTTTTATAACTTCCGAGAATTTGTTCCGAATATTACTTGTAAAATACTAAGGGACATTTTTGTCATTATTAAAATATAGGGGGTGCCAGGTACGATTGGGGGGCTGACAGGTAGAATCTCCTCATGACATGGCAAATGCTTAACTGGGCCGCTGGCACTCCTTGAAAAATCCCTGGCCCATAGTTCTTGCCCAGCACTTTTCATTCATAATTAGGTTGTTTTAGTATTATTTCATTAGTTTAGTTAGACTTAGTTATTAGTTTTTTTCGTTAGAATTAATTGATAGTGTTAAGGGAATTAGTTTTAACTAATAAGTTTAGTTTTAACTAGGTTTTAATCATTTAGTTTTAATTAAGTTTTAATTTAATTAGTATTTAGATTTAGTTTATTAGTTTTTAACTTTAGTTTCTTTTTTTTAGATTTAAATTAGAGATTAGTTAACATAGTTTTTAGTTAGAATTAGTTTTAATTTTAATTAATTAGTTTCTAGAATTTATTAATTAGTTTTGAAATAGGTTAGTTTTGTTATTAAATTTTAACTTTAGTTAATCAGTTAGTTTCTAATTTAATTAGTTTAATAGTTTAATTAACTTTTTTAGTAGAATTTGGTTTATTTTGAAAGTTAATCTTGACATTTTGCATCTTTTACTTTAATTAATCCCTGATGTTAAATCTGTGAGTTTAATTCTTATTGCATTTGTTGTATATATGTTGCTATTCATTTTACACTTGATACTCGAGGTTTTCCTCTTTGTCCTTCTGTTTTCTTATACTTCATTCCAAAAGAAAGAATCTTCCCCCGTTGACCTCCATGTCATTTAGGATAACCTTGTCCATCATTCCTTTATCTCACGTCGCCGCACGATCGAGACTTACCTTACCCCTTAACCTAAATTTAGGTTTAGAGTCGCCGTGCTCTATTTAGGTGTTCCGCCGTGGACACTTCTTTCCCTGTTTTACCTAGCCTTAGGTTTGGAGTCGCCGCACTCCATGTAGTTGTCTTGCCATAGACCCTACTTTCCCTTATAACCTTGACCACAATCAAGAGTTCCTCACCCCCGTTGAGGGGAATTACGGACGCTCTGATTTATCAAAGTACCTTTTGAGAATACGTAGGCATAGGATTGCGAGATCCTAGCGAGCCACCTTTTCTTTTTTCCACCTTTTATTTTTATCCCTGTTTACCCTATTGAGGGGAACTATGAATGCTCTAATTCCATTCCTGTCAGGCTACGTAGGCATGAGATGCGATGTCTTGGCGAGCGTACTTAGTGTATATACCCCTAGGTCTTTACCTGAGCACATTTCCCTTAGCAAGCAAACAATAACATAACACAAATACTAACAAGAGGTTCCTGTAGAGTATTACAGATACTTAGGATGCTAACACCTTTCCTAGGTATAACCAACCCCCAAACCTTAGATCTCTAGCTGTGTTCCTAAATAACGCACTTAGGGTTTTTCGATCTTTACCCATTCCTTTAGATAAATCAAGGTTCGGTGGTGAATTTCATGATTTGTGATTCAAGTTAACTAATAACTTGATATCCGATTCTCACCGCGACACTTTGTCCTAAACAATGACAAAGACAGTCTCGGTAAGTTTTTTCTTGGTTATTCTTTTACTAGTAAAGCTTATAAGATTTACAATAAAAAGAACTTTGACTATAGAAGAATCAATGCATGTTTCCTTTGATGAATCTAACCCCTATATGGAGGATATTATTCTTTGTGATGATGATGATATTTTAGAATTTCCTATGGAAGATGCTTCCATTGTCAACAATAATGATCAATCGGAACATAAAGAGGAACCAATTCAACAAGAGAAAAATCATTGTGATCTACCTAAAGAATTGAGAACCCATCGTGATCATCCAGTAAGTTATTGGTGATATAAGTCAAGGTGTAGCAATAAGACTAAATCTCAAGGATGCTTGCTTGAATATGGCATTTGTTTCTCAAATAGAACCTTCCAAAATTAATAAAGCCTTAGGAGATGACCAATAGATACTTGCCATACAAGAAGAATTAAATCAATTCAAAAGGAATCAAGTTTGGGAACATGTTCCTGTGCTAAGTGATAAACACATCATAATGGGTGTTTAAGAATAAACTAGATGAGAATGGTATAATTGTTCGAAACAAAGCATGGTTGGTGGCTCAAGAATACAATCAAGAAGAAGTAACCGATTTTGAAGAAACATTTGCTTCGGTTGCAAGGTTAGAACTTATTCGTTTATTACTTGCTTATGTTTGTTCATTAAATTTTCAGTTATTCCAAATGGACGTCAAGAGGGCCTTCTTAAATGAATACATTAATGAGGAAGTCTATGTCAAACAACCTCCCAGTTTTGAAGACTTCAAGAATCCTTCACGTGTCTTCAAGTTGAAATGGACTATTTATGGATTAAAGCAAGCACCAAGAGCATGGTAAGATAGACTTAGTAACTTTCTATGTGAAAGATGATTTGAAAAGGGTAAAGTTGATAATACTTTGTTTATTAAGAAAATTAAAAAGCATACTTTATTAATTCAAGTATATGTTGATGATATCATATTTGGTTCAACAAACAAATAACTTTGTGAAGAATTTTTATTGATGATGCAAGAAGAGTTTGAAATGTCTATGATGGGTAAAATGAATTATTTTCGTGGATATCAAATTAAGCAAATAAAGAATGACATCCTCATTAACCAATCCAAGTATTGCAAAGATTTGACATGGACAATTGCAAAGCAATGGCTACTCCAATGAGAACTTATGTAGATCAAGATGAATAAGGTGTTTCAATTTATATCACAAAATAACGAGGCATAATTGGTTCATTATTATATTTTACGGCAAGTTGTCTTGACATAATGTTTAATGTTTGTCTTTGTGCGCGGTTTCAAGCCAATTAGAAGGAATCACATCTTGCCTTGGTGAAAAGAATCATGAAGTATCTCAAAGGAACAACAAATGTTGGCTTATGGTATCCTAAAGGTAGTGTACGTGACTTAATTGGTTATTTTGATTCAAAAAATATAGCAGAAAAACACAAGCGACACATGTCGTATTCTAAGAAACGTTATCGTATCGTGGTTATGCAAAAAGCAAGCATGTGTGGCTCTTCGTACGACTGAAGCATAATACATTGTTGCAAGAAGTTGTTGCACTCAGATACTTAGGTTGAAACAACAACTTTGCGACTATGGTGTGAACCTGGATGCATTTTGTTAAAGTGTGATAATACAAGTGCCATAAACATAACCAAAAATCAAGTCATGCACTCAAGAACAAAACATATCGACATTTGACATCTTTTCCTTTGTGATCATGTGCTTAAAGGCGATGTTGAAGTTACATTTGTGGATACGCATAACAAACTTGCGGATATATCCACAAAACCGCTTACAAATGAATCGTTCTACAAGATTCAAAGGGAACTAGATATATTGGATGAACTTAATGTGTAATTCTTAAAAAAAACTTCAATCAATTAAATAATCTTTTATTTAATTCACAATCTCATTGGTGAATTATTCTTTCTATTTTAATTTTTTATTTATATGGCCATTAAAGACGTACACCTCTTCATTTATATGGCCATTTAGAAAAGAAGACTTAACGTTCATTTGGTAAATCTTAAAGTCTAGGCAGCTGGAGAATTCCAAAAAGAATCTAATGGCTTATATGAGGGCTATAGAAGCATAAGTTTCCTCGTAGTCGATCCCTTCATCTTGATTATAGTAGGTTCAAGAAACACAAGAAAGGGGGTTTGAATTGAGTTTCTAGAATGATAGTTTTTTGCAACCCATAACAACACCTTAAATTTGCTCTGTTGTCGCACACAGGTCAAAAACGAGTTTAAAAATGTAGTTTATGGAAGCGACTCTCGAGTCGTATCGCAAGGACTCTTGGCAAAATTAACCAACTAAAGAAACGATATAGGGGGTTTTAGGTTTGATTAAGAATATAGGAAATATAAGTGATTATGAAATAAGTTAAAACGAATAAACCTACTGTTCGGTTTCCCAACTTATCATCGTTAATTATATATCCAAAACCCTAAGTGGATTCTAATCCCCTTTCGATTACAATATCAATTAACAAGCAAAATTGACACTATAAGGTTTACACTCCTATTATCCGAATGAAGCAAACAACTTCAGCACTCACGAATTAAGCAAATGTGGTTCAACATATGCAATTTAACGGTAAAGCAACGCTAAAATGCGATACAAATCAAGGAACATAACCAATCGGAATAAATGAATATGACTCTATATAATTTAAACTATGCATATAAAATATGTAGAAGAATATTGAAAGGGAAAAGAAATTGGATTGAAAATATAAAACCTCAAAGTATTGGCGGAAACTTGAATTAGTAGGTCAATCCTTGATGATTAGTTCTCCATGAATCGTACAAGAAATATTGTACCGTGAAAATTCAGAATCATCTATACTATAGCAGCGAATTTTCTAATATAACAAAAGGAAAATCCGCTCCCTTTTAGAAATCGTCCCGAAAATTACAAAAACTGACCCAAACTAACTATTTTAATTAAGTCTGGAACTTCAATGAATTATTCGACCCTCCTTCACTCTAAATCAGCTTTTGACTTCAACACAAAACTTTTATCTCTTTCTCTTAGCTTTCCAACTCACATTAGAGTGCGTCAATCCGATTTCCGTAGCTCAAGTTATGGTCTGCACAATAAATATGTATCAAATAACAATTTAAGCTGAAAATAAAGTTCGAAAGTAAAATAAAGTAAGAAATAAACTTAAATATAAAAACACACTAAAATAGTAAAAATAATAAAATAAACTATAGATTTTCCTAAGTATAATAGTAGAATAAAGTGAATCAAAATGTACTGATCGACACCTCTTCAATTATATATCCATTTAAAAGAAGACTTAACGTCCATTTGGTAAATCTTAAAGTCTAGGCAGTAGGCAAATTCTAAAATGAGTCTAATGGCTTCTAGGCGGGCTACATAAGCATAAGTCTCCTCGTAGTCGATCCATTCAACTTGATTATTGTAGGTGCAAGAAACACAAGAAAGGGGGTTTAAATTGGATTTCTAGAATGATAGTTTTTTGCAATAAAAAACAACACCTTAAACAAAAAACAAAATGATAAATAACAAAAGTATTTTTATTCTTGCTCATTGTTGACAAGGCTACCTCCTGTCCACCCACCTGGGTGATTTTCCTTCAACAAGGACTTTATCCAATAATCACAATTGATTACAAATGCAATGACAACATGTCTTGACTTTCTTCATGATCTGAACCAACTCGTATCCTAAGAAAATAGACAGTCACTGACTCCTTAAGACCTGACCCAACTGGTCGCTTAAGAAGATTTCTCAATAACAACCTATTATTGACTTCTCAAGAGCTTGGCCTAACCCGGTCGCTTGAGGATTACAATCAAAATTATAATGAGAGTTTTTGTGTTTACAGATGCTTCTTAAAAAGCATATACACAAGCTTACAATCAAGTTATACACTTAACAAGAATACATTATGATTTTTTTTTCTCTAAGTGTATAAGTGTAAGCAATACTTCTTATTTTTTAGTGTGAGCGTTTGATGTAGATTTTAGTTGCTTTAATCTTGTTCATATGTCGTCACCTTCTTCAATCTTCAATGTCCCTTTTAAATAGATGTAAAATATATCAGTTGGAGGTGAAGATGAAAATATCCTTTAAGTATCTGTTGGAGAAGATCACTTCAAATGAAATACTATAGTGGTATTGTAGCCTGTAGTTGGTAAAGATGATTGGAAGCAGAAGACTTCTTTTACACATAGTACAATACTTTGTGGAAAAAGTATACTTGCTTTTGTACAACTGCCATGTCAACTCTTTTGTGGACTTTTGGACGACTTCCATTCAGAGGCTTATGATATTTGATGTTGAAGCTTGAGTAACGTTTCCAATGTCTGTCTTCACAATCTTTTGGTGAGACTTCATAGTCTTTGAATGTTGGGTAATAAGACTTCAAAAGCAGACAGTAGAACTATAAGTATTAGAGTCATTCTTGAACTTCCATTCAGAATGCTAACTTTGATAGATCAGAGTTGACTTATTTGAATGCTTATTTTCTTTGGTTTAGAATCTGGGCATCCTCAGAGTCAAAATTCGTTCCAATTTTTCTGCACGCTCAACAAACTGATTAGAGTACAAAATTTTCTCTTACATTTCGTTATTATCAAAATTTAAGGATAGTTGTAAAACCAAACTTGTTCCAAGAATCTCCCTCTTTTTTATGATGGCAAATCCATGTATTTTGATAAACAATTTTTATCAAGTGTTATAAAACTTCAAAGATTGGTTTGTAAGCTTTCTCTTGGTTTTATACTTTCAAAATTATTTCTTGAACTTAAATTTACATAGTGAAGTTTGCAAGCTCTCCCTGAGTTTAAGGCTCAAAATAATTTTGGTTTCATTAAGATCTCAAATAAGTTAAGCAGGCTAAAATTCAAAGTTATATTTGTAAGTTCCCCTTGAGTTTTAGATTTCAACAATTTTCTTAGCTTGATTGTTCAGAGCGAGGTTTGCAAGCTCTCTACTTATAGTCATCTAAAGTCCAGAGTTAGGTTCGTAAGCCATAAGTTAGGATTGTACCTAATAGGAGGGTGAATTAGGTACTTAGAAATTTTTTCCGGATTTTTGACGATTTTATGTTTTACTTTCCTAAGTGATTACTATGTGATGAAAACTGTAAATGCGGAAAGTAAAATACACAAGAATATATTCTGATTCCCCTCACAGTCCGAGAGTACTTCTGTCCCCTTTCAACATGAAAGAGAATTTTAATAATGTTAGGACTTAGACAAGAATTTTCCCCGTCTTTCTATACAGACACTAACAAACCACACCAAGAACAACCTCTTGGATTTTTCCTCTAAGTCCAATTGAGAACAATCCTCTCACAATGGACCTCTTGTTTCCAAAACTAGGACAACGAGGAATACAACTTCACAATCTTATATCCAACAATCCTGGAAAAATAAGATGTGATACAATAATTCTGAATTTTTACAAGTATTTGATATGAAGAGTACACTATCAATCTAAGACTGATCTTCTCCTTTGAACAAGCAAATTATCAAAGATACTCAAGTGTTCAATGCTTATATGAAATGAAACTTATAATGCTTTTTCTATGAAGGTTGAATGCAAAAAGTTTCACTTTAAAATTTTGGTTTTGAACACTTAGAGAAAATATGGAAAGATGAAGAGAGATTTTTGAATGTATGAAATTTGCAAGAGGAGGTTAGTAAAATCTAAAATTAAATGAGTTTATATAGGCATAAGACACCTATTCAAATGAGTACAATTATTGAAATGATACCATGCTTCAAAAAACCAAGTTTGAAAATCATTCTACTGAAAAAAACAAAGTATTTTTACATATTGTTTCAGGGTTAATCGATTAACACTTTTGCAAAGGCAAATGGTTAATCGGTTAACCACTTCCAACGTGCAAAAAATTCAAACATCTTAATAGTTAATCGATTAACAGTTTTGAACTATCAAACAGTTAATCGGTTAACCAATGTTAAAAACTGAAAAAATACTTTAGAAAAATGTGTAGAATCCAATGGTTTTCTCAAGCACATGATTTAATGAAATATGACACATAAGATTGCTATTTTGAACACTTGAATATGCAAAGATAAGTTGTGTTCATATACCTTAGTTTATGATCAATCTCTAAAGAACTTCAAGAAAATTTTGATATACTTGAAACTTGAAACATGATGCTTGTCTTGAGCCATTCCTTTTTTGTCATTATCAATAGGTTGCATAATGTTGTTGTCTTCATCAAAACACATTTGAGAAGCTTGATTCTTCATAAGCTTCCCCTGTGTCATACCCCAAATTTTGACCACTAAGATTTCCCATCATTGTACAAATCATCATCACAATATGGATGAACCATCGTACTTCAGCAGTCTCCCCAAAGATGGGTGAACACTTACTACAATCAAAATTAGGGTTTCAAGCCCTCTCTGAGTGCTTAGACAAATGATCAATCAAGGAATGACATGATCTTCAACTTTTCTAACCTCTCAAACATCCACAATGGATCAAGAGGACTCCCAATTCAAGGATTAAGCACAGGGATTCTCCCTTCTAGGTGGATCAAGCTTCAAGATCGCCAGTGTCACCAAATTAGGGTTTTGGTCGACCAGGGCCTCCAGATGAAAATTTTCATCTGGGCATGAGCCAATGATTCAAAACATATCCTAATGTACTCCATGGAACCTCATGGACCCAATCATCAAGTCAATTTGACATCAAGGGATGCATACATCAAAAATCAGGAATTAGGGTTTCTTGACCTAATTCACCCCTGAGTTGAGTTTTGGGACAAATCATGAACCAAGACCTCAAGACATGATTTGAGGGTCTCTAATATACCATATTGATCCATTTGGAATAATGGATTGATCCAAGAAGCTTGAGCAACAAGTTTCAATTTCATCTGAACCACAATTAGGGTTTTGTGAGAAAAGTCAACTGTAACTTTGACTTTTGACCAGGACATGCTCCCAAACCCTAAGACATGGTTCAATATACCCTATAACACCCATGGAACATGTCCATCAAGTTTGATTTAGGTCAAGGACATGATTTCATAGAGGATCGCACAATTTGGAATTCATCTGACAAAAAGTCAACTGTGCACAAAAGTCAACTTTGACTTTTTGAGATTTTTCACAAAAATGGTTTTTTAACCCTAAAATGATGTTAATGTATGATTTGAATCATCATTCATCAAGAAAAATCAAAGAAAGTGGGATAACTTGTAAAAGGGGTAACCATAAAAACTTAGAAAATTTTCTAAGTTATGAAATAAAGTGACAAAGGTACCAACTTTGGAGGATCATAACTCCTAAACCATAAAGCCATTCTTCCTCATCCAAAGCTTGATTTGTAGATCTCATTGCCCTCTACAAAAGCTTCATACTGACCTATGTCCAAATTCCTCATGGATTTTGAGTTATGGAGGGATCAAAATCAAGAAAAGTCACTTTGTTCCAACACTTAGTGAAAATTTCACTAAGTCAGAATCTGCCTTACTTTTTTCCAAATGTAGGGAGATTTTTCACTTGGATCCAAAAGGTATCAAAATCAAATATGATCAAACAGTTGTTGTATCATATAAGGGCTTTCCAAAATGGCCAAGAACGTCACTAAATTCAATTTGGGCCATGACATATGACATTGGCAAGTTGCCTTGCTGAAATCTGCCAAGGCAAGGCAGAATTTTGTACTTTTGCTCGATTTGCCAAAATCAGCCAATTCCAAGCCTTGTCATCACTTTGGACACATCTGAGGATTGAATCTAAAGGGGACAATCACTGAGCCAAGCCTCCAAAGTCCTTGGAACAAGAAATAGCATGCTAAACCTAGAATTACCCAAAATAGGGACAAGACTCCAATTTTGGATTGGAGCATTCAATGGAAGCACCAAGGTGGCATGGACTGAGCCATTAGCAACTGAATTCAGTCAAGACTTATCCAAGACCAAGGGGACCAGCAGCCTGTGCCTTAACCTCTAGTCAATGGCTAGAGGAGACTTGGATTTTCATTTGCCAACATTGGCCAACCCTACTCAGCAGTTACCATTCACTATTCCTTGTAAAACAAACTTGCTCTACTATAAATAGAGCTCAATTGTGATCAGTTTAAGTACACTAAAGGCCTACAACACTTGCCTTTCTCAAAATCCACTTCTCACTCTAAAAAATGCCTTTCTTAGCAAGTCACTATCGGGTTTTTCATTAGAGAGCAATTCCACTCAAACCAATCACACACACACCTCATATACATCATATGTGAGCTGATCAAACTCTTAAACAACATCTGGAACACTGATTTCTCAGAATCACCAGTCAATTGCTCAAGGTTTTAACCAAGTTGCAGTTGAGATGCCATGAAGTGATCCAGCCAATTTCCATCAAGTCCAAGCATTCAAACACACTCCATAGGGTGTAGGGAAGCTGTTCAGATCATCACAATTCATCTGTAACACCTCCAACTCAGAAATTAATTTGCTCTTGCTGTCACGACCTAGAGGTAAGCCTAAACTTGGTCATCTCTCAATCTATGCATATTTCCTCGCACAATACTTTTGCCAAATGTTCATAATCATGCATGGAATGTTTCCCCTCAAGTAATTGCTTTGTTTGAATCGTGTATCAAAAATCCCAGCCTTCATGCAGAATTTAGGGTTCTTGAGGATTTATCGTGATTTCTTGTTTTATGCTTAATTTAAATGAAATTAATTGTCATAAACATGATCGTGAGGTTGAGACGAGCATATTGATATGTGGATTGCATGATATAATCAAGTATTCAGTGAGATTGGATAGAAAATGAAAATCTGGGCAAGGCAGAAAACGCGTGTGTTCTTGGCCCATGTTCTTGGCGCCATTTTCACAAATTCAAATATTTGAATTTTGTGATTTTATTTAATTGATTCAAAAATTAATTTCTCTATGAGTTTTAATGATTTTGAGTTGATTCTTTTTTTAATAATTCACAAAAATGTTAAAATATTTTATTTTATGAAAAAATCCCAAAAATATTATTTATTTCATATAATTGATATTTTTGCAAAGAATTAATGTTTTAATTGTTTTTGACATTTAAAATATTTTTTCCTTCTTGATTTTTCAAATTTTAATGATTTCTAATCATTTTATAGGGCAAAACTTGATTTAAGAAGCATTAATCCAAGATCACAATTTGTTTTCCACATGTTAAACAATTTTGATCATTTTAATTGAATATTTTATTCAATTAAAACACATTTTGAAAACAAATTAGGGTTTTTGATTAATTCAACCCTCATAAATCATTTTCAAAACACTTTGGGCCTCTATTAGAGTGTAAGACCCAACCCTTTGTAAATACAAATCTTTTTGGGTCTCACTTATTGTATAAGTCCCGTTGTATTTCAAAAAGTTCGACGCGATCATCAACCGTTGAAATACAAACCTTGGGCCTCTCCTCGAGATATAAGACCCATTCAAAACTCTTTGGGCCTCTATTAGAGTGTAAGACCCAACCCCTTTGAAAACCAAGTCATTTTTGGGCCTCAGTCTTTGTATAAGACCCCCGATGTTTTAAAAAATCTCGGCGCGATCGCCATTTCAGGAAAAAAGTCATCTGGGCCTACCCTCGAGTAGTAAGACCCATTTCTTTTCTTTAAACACCTTTTGGGCCTCTTGAGAGAGTGTAAGACCCAAAAACCCCTTGTATAAACCATTTTTGAGCCTCACTTATTGTATAAGTCCCTCTGTACAAGTAAACGGCGCGATCATCGCCCTTTTTAAAAAATCAATTAGGCCTACCCTCGTGTTATAAGCCCCACTTTTTTTCTTTAAACCTTTTGGGCCTCTTGAGAGAGTGTAAGACCCATCCCTTTGTACAGCAAACAATTTTTGGGCCTCAGTCACTCGTATAAGTTCCTCTGTATAAATTCAACAGTGCGCTCACTGATAAAACCCTGGGCCTCTCCTTGAGCTGTAAGCCCTAAATTTTTCTTTTTCAAAGCACTTTCTCCTTTGATTTTGAAATATATTGTTGTTTTCAATCTTTCTTTGTTGAACAACTAACCAAATAGCATGAAAGCTCTACAACCGAGTAAGTGTTTATCCGCTTTCATTTACCGCTTCATATACATATAATTGTATTGTGGGGCTGTTTCGCTGTAAGTCTTCTTTCATAAACTCATATCGACTGTGTAATACTAGTATAGATATTTAGAATTTCCCCGACAATTACGTCTAGCATTAAGCCCGTTGATCACTCTTAAATAGTCAAAACTAGATCCCCATATGATTACCAGACATAGTCTTCCCTCCTCTTGGGGTTAAACAATATGGAGATGTGAAAAGCAGATTCCTTTTGAACCCTTTCTCAGACTGTCACTCGTAGAAGTTGTCAAAGAAACTCTACTCCCCAAAGATGATATTTTCTCCGTGAATGGCATCTCTTGAGTTTCTTCCAAATTCTCGAACGTTCCTGGCTTGATCTATTCTTTGTGAATAGCCTGTCTTGAACTTCTCGGGGTTTGGGGACCCACGGGTTTCTTAAAAGCACTTGTCAAGAAACACTATTCCCCAGAGATGATCTTTTCTCCGTGAATGGCATCTCTTGAGTTTCTTCCAAATTCTCAAACTTTCCTGGCTTAATCTATTCTTTGTGAATAGCCTGTCTTAAACTTCTTGGGGTTTGGGGACCCACAGGCTTCCTAAAAGCATCCCCGCCTTCTCTTGGGCGTTGTACAAGGACCCGTCGGCTTCTTAGAAGTATTCACAGCCTCCTCTTAGGCTTCGTATAAATGATTTCTTCCTCCGGGAATGATAGCCTCCTCTTGGGCTTAGTACAAATTGTCCCTCGGCTTCTTAAAAGTTTCCATCCTCCTCTTGGACTTCGTACAAATTATCCCGACGACCTCCTAGAGGTATAGGAACAGAAATTAATCATCTTAATAGAACAGTATTTCCAAGAGTCTACTACTGTTTCCCAAAGCATTGTACAAAAGATAAAACTCTAGACTTGGACAGTCTGATTTCCTTGAGTCTCAAAGACATTCTCAAGCACCCTTCAAGAATAGGAAGGAACCCCGTAGACTCGGGCAGTCTCAATACCCTTTGATTTCCCATTTCCTTAAAGAACAGAAAACAATCCCGATTCTCAGATCAAATCCATGAGTACAGTGTTACTCATATAAGAACTGATTTTCTCTTTGAACCAATATACTGGACCTGTCACTCAACTGAAATAGAACTTTTTAGCCTCCATCTCGGGCTTCGTATGAGATATCAAAAGACTCTCTTGTTGAGTCCAAATTTTAGCCTCCATCTCAGGCTTCGTACGAGATACAAAAATACTCTCTTGTTGAGTATAAAAGACTCTCTTATTGAGTCAATCACCTTTAGCCCCCGTCTTGGGCTTTGTACAAGACACAAATCACTCTCTTGTTGAGTATAAAACCCCTGGCCTCCATCTCGGGCTTCGTACGAGATACCATAAAAGACTCTCTTGTTGAGTCCAACCTTTTTTTGCCTCTATCTCGGGCTTTGTACAAGACAGATCAAAAACACCCTCTTGTTGGGTCAATAGCCTCCTCTTAGGCTTTGTATAAGAAAAACCAATGGTTGATCCAATCAACCTTTTAGCATCAAATTTATGCCTCATTCACAGTACACAAACATCAACAACTCTTTCACCTTCATCTAATCGCTGTAAGCGGCAAGCCTCTGGATCATCTACATCCATGCCACTGTCCCTCCTTTAGCATGAGAAATTCCTAAGGAAAGATAGCATCACTCTACACTAAGTTAAAGTCTTCTCCTTCAGGTTGGAAATCCCCTATAAAGGAAATTATGGCATTGCCAGATTCACACATCCCGGTTAAAGTAATTCTCCTTTATAAACAGTTGTGACAGACAAACCCCTCTTTAGAAATGACAAATTCTCTCTAAAGTCAAACCCTTTTAGCTTCACATCTTGGGCTTTGAACAAGATACAAATCACCTTTTTCGCTTCACGTCTTGGGCTTTGAACAAGACACCAAAACACCATTTCCTCCCATAGAATAAGAGGAACTACGAACGCTCTGATTTCTCTGTTTCAAAAAAACGGGAATACGTAGGCATAAGATTGAAAGAAAAATCTTAGCGAGCACACTAAACAAAAATCCCAAATCCCATACCTTCACATATCAATCGAAAAGCATCAGACTTAAACCTCCCACCAATCGACTGGACACATTTTTTTTAACAAAATAAACCTAAAAGAGACCCACAATCTTTGGAGCATCTATAAACCAACAGTCATCTGTTCAAACTCAGTTTGCAAGAAGGGTTAATTGGAGACATCTATTTCCCTTCCTTCATCAGCTTTAATAGGATAAAAAATGAATCGAACTGTAGATACCAAAGAGCGGTAGTGCTTCGCAACCACGTCCCAAAATCGCTCGCTACAGAAAGAATGGTGACTTCACTGGGGAACTTTGAGATCTTTTTCTCTTTCCATCTATTAGGTGGAAACCTTAAAAAAAAAAGTGGCCCCCACCGTGGGGCCGGTCTTTCTTTCTTTCTTTTCTGGGATAGGACTTTTTGTTGACTTCACTAGGATCTTAGGTCAAAAGCCTTTAAGTGGGGAAGGAACCACAGAATGGCATCTCCGCCGGGTAGCCATTTTCTGTCAGGAACATAGGATTCATAGCTCTTAAAAAGTCTAGGACATTAGGACAAATATATATACTGCTTTTCCTAATTGATATCTGTGTTTATTTTTCTGCTAATGGGAATGCGTGTGATGCCGCATGTGGAAAGATTGAGTATACACTTAAGATAAGTGATGGCGACGAGGTCGACCATCAACCTCAGTGGAGGCTTCCCAATGTAACCCATTCCCTCTCATAGGTAATGGGCCGATTGTGACATCTGAGAAGCTGAGGAGCCAACCCTTTTGTGGTGCGAAAACTATCGAAAATAGTTGTCACGCGATACTACCCTCATTCGAGGCTGATGATCTATTCTCGGTGAATAGCATTTACTCTAAGATTTCATACAGCTCGCTGGCAATCCGCTTGCTGTTTGTTATCCTGGGAGGAGCTGATGATTTTGAGTACAGGTACAAAAAATACCCTAGTATAAACCTTTGGGGATGGGTAGAGCCTTGACTCCATGACAACGACCCTTTAACCCCATGTTTTTTCTATGTTTTTGTGTGCTGCATTCATGCATTCATTTAAAAAAACATTAAAACATTCAAAAAATATCTCTTCTAGTCTCTCTGTCTTTTCAAAATAAACTAAGACTGTGATTGCAAATATCAGAGAAAAGGATTACGCTAATGGATTTCGGTAGAAGGAGAACGCATAAGTACACCTTCAGGATTCCAAAACTAGAGGATTTAAGAGGTTTGGCAAGGATGATCACAAACCAAGAGGCTTTTAAAGCCAAGTACGAAGGGTTGTTATCTCTGCTAAGAGTCCATGTGATTGAGGGAATCATGGATGCACTCGTTCAGTTCTACGATCCGGTCTATCATTGTTTTACATTCCCGGATGACCAGCTAGCACCAACGCTGGAAGAATATTCTCATCTGATTGATCTATACATTACAGATCAAGCTCCATTTTCTGGACTGGAAGAAATTCCAAAGAATCTGACCATTGCAAGAGCAATTCATTTGGACGAGTCTGAGGTCAGGACTCACATGACCACTAAGGGTGGCATACAAGGTTTGCCAGCCCAGTTCTTGACAAAAAAACCCTGTACTTCGCCAGTATCGGGAACGTGGCTGCTTTTGAAAGCATCTTTGTTTTACTCACCTACGGGTTATTTTTGTTGCCCAACATTAATAACTTCGTCGATATCAACTCCATTAAGATTTTTATCATTGGAAACCCTGTGCCAACTTTGCTCGCAGATACGTATCATTCTGTACACTTGGGGAATTTATACAGTGGAGGGGAGATCACATGCTGTGTACCTCTACTTTATAAATGGTTTATCTTCTATTTGCCTAAGTCTGATGCTTTTTGGGATCACAAGAGTGCCTTACGTTGGTCGCAGAAAATCATGTTCATCACCAACTTTGACATTGATTGGTGTAATAGGATTTATGATGGAATCAGGATCATTGACCATTGTGAAAACTTCCCCAACGTACCCCTTATAGGAACTAAGGGAGGAATCAATTACCATCCAGTTCTCATTCGTCGTCAATTTGGATACCCGATGAGGCATGTCCCGCGTAGTGTTCATCTGGAAGGTATTTTCTTCAAGGAAGGAGAAAATGACAGAGCACTAAAGACAGAAATAGTGCACGCTTGGAAACATGTTCATAAGAAAGGACGGGAGTCTCTAGGAAAACCGAATTGTGTCTCGGTGGAGCCTTATCTCCACTGGGTACAAACTAGAGCTCTCAAGCTAAAGATGCCTTATCCTCGTCACGGAGTTCTTCCACCGAGAGAGTCTGTCATGTACTTCATGATTGAAACTGAAAAGCTTCAGGTTACTCTCAACGAAGTTCAACGGGAGATAAGGTCTTGGAAGAACAAGTACCGCACCCTCAACGTGGAGTGCATTAAAATACAGCAACTACTGAAAGAAAAGGACGCTCTGATTGAAATTTTGGAGCAACATGTTGTAGAGAATCAAGATGACCAAAGTAATTTGCTCACTCCTTTCACCTGGCAAAGGAATGACAACCCGACAATGGCCCAAGAGCCCCGGTCAAAGAAAAGGAAAGTACCAGAGTCAGCACCCGATTTCTCTTCAGAGAGGACTCGGGACCCATTAGCTTAGGTTTTTGTTTCTGCACCTTGTAATCTACTGTATTTCCATTTATGTAATCCTTTGAATTCAATAAACAAGGGGTTTCCCCACTGTTTGATATTTGCTATCTAATTGTCGAAGTTTATTTTGATTAAACAAAAAATAATAATTAATATAAGGCTTAAATAGTGTTTTCGTCCCTGTAAGTTGGCGAGTTTTTGGTTTTGGTCCCTGAATCTTTTTTTTTTCGGTCCAAGTCCTTAACATTTGATTTCTTTTTGCAATTAGTCCCTGACGTTAAACTTCCGTTACAAAAATGATTATGTGGCTAACGTCGCTGACGTGGCAAGTGTTTTTTTTATCATTTTTCATTTATTTTAATCCCCAATAATTCCACCTAAGCTGTTTTGATTTTGGTCCCTATTGTTTAAGAAGGCAAAAATAGAAATTTTGGTCCCAAGAGGACTTGAACCCATGACCTTTGCTTCCACAACATGTTTCTTAGCCACTAGACCATTTAACTCACTTGTGTTTTTATTTGCAACAAATTTATATATTACATAAATCCAATAGTTACTATTTAATACTTATATTTAAAATATAAATTATTTTATAAATTAGTATAAATAATTAGTTTAATAAATATTTCATTAATTTAATATTCCAAATATTTAATATTTCAATTATTAATTATCATAATTATTTATTATTTAGTATCATAATTATTTACTATTAACTAATAATACAATATTATTTACTAATAATTATTTATTATTTATTATCGTAATTATTTATTATTTATTATCGTAACTAATAATTATTTATTATTTAAATAACTAAATAATTTTAATATTAATAATCATAATTATTTAATATCTCATTTATTTAATTTACTGTAATTAATATTATAATTATTTAATAAATTAAACTATTATTAATAATTTACTGTAATTAATTAATACTCTAATTATTTAATAAATTAAACTAAATTAATTTACTGTAATTATTAAGTAAATTATTTATTATTAGTTATTAATAATTAGTTACAGTAAATTATTTAGTTATTTAATAGTTTAATTTACTAAATACAGTAAATTTAAATTACTAAATACAGTAAATTTTTAATAGTTTAATTTAATATATTTATAATTTACTATATTTAGTAAATAATTTACTGTATTTATTATTTAATAATTTACTGTATTTATTATTTAGTAAATAATTTACTGTATTTATTATTTAATAATTATTTATTATTAGTAATAATAAATACAGTAAATTATTACTGTAGTTATTAATAATTATTAGTTACAATAAATTATTTAGTTATTTAATTGTTTAATTTACTAAATAATTACAGTAAATTTATTTAGTTTAATTTATTAAATAATTAGAGTATTAATTAATTACAGTAAATTATTAATAATAGTTTAATTTATTAAATAATTATAATATTAATTACAGTAAATTAAATAAATGAGATATTAAATAATTATGATTATTAATATTAATATTATTTAGTTATTTAAATAATAAATAATTATTAGTTACGATAATAAATAATAAATAATTACGATAATAAATAATAAATAATTATTAGTAAATAATATTGTATTATTAGTTAATAGTAAATAATTATGATACTAAATAATAAATAATTATGATAATTAATAATTGAAATATTAAATATTTAGAATATTAAATTAATGAAATATTTAATAAACTAATTATTTATACTAATTTATAAAATAATTTATATTTTAAATATAAGTATTAAATAGTAAATATTGGATTTATGTAATATATAAATTTGTTGCAAATAAAAACACAAGTGAGTTAAATGGTCTAGTGGCTAAGAAGCATGCTTTGGAAGCAAAGGTCATGGGTTCAAGTCCTCTTGGGACTAAAATTTCCATTTTTGCCTTCTTAAACAATAGGGACCAAAATCAAAACAGTTTATGTGGAATTATTGGGGATTAAAATAAATGAAAAATGATAAAAAACACTTGCCACGTCAGCGACGTTAGCCACATCATCATTTTTGTAACGGAAGTTTAACGTCAGGGACTAATCGCAAAAAGAAATCAAATGTTAAGGACTTGGACCGAAAAAAAAAAGATTCAGGGACCAAAACCAAAAACTCGCCAACTTACAAGGACGAAAACACTATTTAAGCCTTAATATAATCATTGCATTCATCATTCTCACATCTCGTATTCTTCTTTCCTATGAATCTCACGTTTGTCTCTCGGTTCTAGAGTCAAACTGTCTCATTCGTATAATACTTGGGCCAATCGTCAGATAAAGATGGATGATCTTGAGGAAGAGAACAGAGAGTTGAAGGAAGAGATCGACGCTCTAAGAGAGGATATGAGAAAGCTTCGTAACGACATGCAAGCCATGGCAGAAGCTCAGCTACAAATGACTGTGATCTCAGAGATCGCCTCGACGCCCATAGTGGAGAAGTATGATCCTAGGTATCAAATGCCGAAAGATCGTCCCTGGGGTATGCCTGTTAACTATATCCCGAAAGGATATGTTCCGCCGATCACTGAAGATCAGGGAATCATAACAGAAGCCGCTGGGCCTGAAGGTTACAAACTTCGGGAAAGCGAAGATGCCAGAGGCATATTGAAGATTCCTGAAGGTTACAAACTTCGGGAAACGTCAAGATTCACTGCCGTAGTCACAGTACCACCCCCTGTGGTGCACACTGTCCCAGAAGGACAAATTCCACCGATACCTTCTGGTAAGAAGGAAACTATGTTCGATAGAATGGATGAATTCCAGGAACAGTTCTAGGAAATGCAGAAGGAACTGTAAGCCATCCGCGGTTAGGATTTATTTGGAAAGTACGTCGCAGACCTTTGTCTGGTCCCCAATGTGAAAGTTCCGCACAAGTTCCAAGTGTCCGACTTTGAAAAATACAAGGGTAACTCTTGCCCTCAGAGTCATCTGGTGATGTACGCTCGGCGAATGTCAGCTCAGACAGAGAATCAGGACCTGCTGATTCACTACTTTCAGGATAGTTTAACCGGTGCCACCTTAAAATGGTACATGGGTTTAAACCGTGCTACGATTAGCACATTCAGAGATCTTGGTACTACCTTCGTCCAACAATACAAATACAATTCGGACATGGCACCGGACAGAGATTAACTCAGATCAATGTCACAAAAGGACAAGGAAACCTTTAAGGAGTACGCTCAGAGATGGCGTGAAATTTCCGCTCAGATTTGTCCACCTCTTGAGGAAAAAGAGATGACAAAGATCTTCTTAAAGACCTTAAGCTCATTTTACTATGACAGAATGGTTTCCAGTGCGCCCAGTGACTTCACCGAGATGGTGGGCACGGGAGTTCGTCTTGAGGAAGCTGTCCGAGAAGGGCGTTTGGTAAAAGACGTTGGATCATCAAGTAGTACAAAACGATACGGTAGTGCTCTCCCTAAGAAAAAAGAGCAAGATATTAGGAATATTTCTCTCGGAAAGCAAAGGCGACGGTACCAACTGGTAGCAGCCGTAACTCCTGCTATCAGCCCTGTGCCTATTCCTACGTATCAACCTCAGGTTACGCAGAGCCAACCTAATCAGCAAAGGACACAACAGCCTCTTCAGCAGGCTCGTCCTCCATACAATAACAACCGTACAACGCGGCCACCAGGGTTTGATCCTATACCCATGTTGTACGTAGAACTATTTCTGTTACTACTGGCTAAGGGGCACATCCAGACTAAGTCTCCTCTTACAGTGCCGGAAAATCCGCCTTTTTGGTTTAAGGTGGATCAGACATGCCCTTATCATCAAAGAGATCCAGGGCATAACATAGAGAATTGTCTCAATTTCAAATCTGACGTGCAAAAGCTTGTTAGGAGCGGGCTCTTATCTTTCAAAGATACGAATCCCAATGTTCTCACAAACCCGCTGCCTCAACATGAGAAAGCTGCAGTCAACCTGATTGAGAAAGAATTTAACAACATCTATCAAATTCATGATGTACTCTTGTTAAGGGCCAACTTGGTCAAGATGCATTGTAGACAGAGTGGATATGGCCATGTGCCACCTCATAATTATCACCAGTGTGATATCTGCTCTAAAAGCAATCAAGGATGTTCTGTAGTGCAATCAGCTCTACAGGAACCGATGGATCTCGGATGGATCCAAGAGCACCGAGTTCGTGGAGTTAACATGGTCTATACGAATTCCAATGTCATTCAGAACCACGACATCCGTGCGATGAATGTCAACCTGGTGGCAATGCATTTAAGGCAAAGCCAATATCATAATCTGTTACGGCACGATTACAGTTCTTGTCTGACTTGCTCGATAAACAAACAGGGATGCTCTTTCATACAGGAGGCCCTCCAGCGTCAGATGGATCTTGGATGGTGTCGCTCCCGAAAGATTCGCATCCAACGGTACAAACGCGAGAGTGACGCAGAAAACACAGAGTCGCCAGCAATGTGTATTTATCCCGAGAGAGGGAAAGGAAACACTGCATAAACCTGAAGAGAAAGGGGGAAAGACATGGTCATCGTAACCATAGTCCAGGTTCGGGAGTCAGTTATGCGAGGGGAAGGTGTTAGCACCCCACGCATCCATCGTACTCGATGGGATCCACGCTTGTTGTCTAAACGGAGGGTGAGCTGTCCTACTATCTATGGCTGAACAAAAGAAAACGGGGATAGGGGTAACTAAGACGGACTCGGTAGGACATATTCGATGCCCTAGGCCTACGTACTCCCTCAGTGCAATGGGAAAGTCAGAGTCAACGTAGTTCGGACGGGAACTGTGAGGAAAGGTTGTTCGCCAAGACAATCGCTGTCTTGTGCCTACATATCCTCAATCGGAAGAGAGAGAGGAATCAGAGCTAATGTAGTTTGTGGGTACGACCACGGATGGGTAAGTGTTTTTTATGAGCGATGTTAGATTCGCGTCCGGCAATTAGGGTCGGTGCCTGTTTGCGACTCAGACGGAAGGTAACGTGCTCTTTTCTGAAAATGGTCTGGAACCAAACAATCCCGAAGGATAAAAAGATTTGAATTTGTTTTGTGTTTTTTAGACAGAAGTGTTTTTTAAGTTAGTTCATAACTTGCATTGCACCAAAGTCTAGGGCACAGGGACGAATACTTAACGAATCGTCCCAAGACAGGACGCCCGCTAAGCACTCTAGAAAGATGAGAGGAAGCCCCTCATTTCTCATTCCCCACGCTTAAGGCTCGTGCGCAATACACTTTATCTTTATTAAGTGTTTTCAAGAAGTTTTGAGATGAGAAGAGAGAAGACCCAAAGGAAACTCTAAAGGGAAACTAAGAGTCCTAATGTTATCATGCATGGGTAACCTATGGTTAGTGAGGCTTAGGAGAGACGACTGCCTAAAACCTAATGCTAATCCTACTCCAAGCTTAATCAAAAATTAAGTTGGACTAGGTAGCTCTAAAGGGAGAGAATCCAAGACTTAAACAAGTCTTGAGAATCATGGGAGGAAGAGAGTGAAAGAGAAGAAATGAGAAAGAGAAGGAGAAGATGAGATACAATAAATGGCAGCAAGCACATCGCATCATAAATGTCCAACTCAAATCATCAAAAATGTTTCAAAGATCAATGCAAAACAATCTCAAGTAAGCATGCAAAGATAAACATGAAAAAAGGCAAGCATACTTGTATGGAATGCACAATTAAGCATACGTGTACTTCATATCAAAATGAAATGAGAAAGATATATGAAGATGAGTGCAAGTCAGAACCAAAATCATATTATCATCAACAATTCTCATGTGCAAAAGGGGATCAAAACATGAAACAATATGCACCAAAGAAAGCTACAAAAAGAAGACAAATTTCCAACACTTAAGCATACTCAAACATGATTCAAACATGATCCATAAATGACAAAACTTGGTCACAAGGGACCTCAACCAGGGGTAAACATCATATCAAATGTACATACAAAGAATCAAGAAGAAACTCAAGCAAATAGGCATGGCAAGTCAACTTGTGTAAAGAGGTGTCAAGATATAATCATGCATAATTCACTTAAGAACAAATAATAAAACACATATCAAATGAAATTCAAAAATTTTGAGATTAAAACTCAAATGACCTAAGTCATAAGCCAATCACATGTGAAAAGATCTCACAAAAATTCACAAGTTAAGTACCTCAAACAAATGAGCAAAGATCACATAAGAAACATGACACAATATGCAAAAGAGAGGGAATAAAATGCAATATGAAATGATTTTAAAAATGTAAGAAATTTTTTTTTAAGGACCTCAAGATGTCCTCTGAAAAATGCAAAAAGAATGAGATGCAAATCATCTATAGATGATGAGAACAAAAATCAACAAGGCAGGGTGTGCATATATGAAACAATCCAAAAAGAAATTAATTAAATAATTAATTCAGATGCACAAAATAAAATAAAAAATAAAACTAAAATTTGCCAAAATTTTATGAAACCCTAAATATCCTTCATGAATTTGTTTGGGATTTTTGGATGCATTTAATTAATTTTAAAAGATTAAAAATGGAAATGCAACAATTAAGAAAATAAAAAGAAAGAAATAAACTCAAGGGGGTTCAGATAGCAGCCCAAACACGTTATAAAATGAATTGGACCAAATAGGGGGTGCAAGTAGTAAGCCCAATCCATTAATGGAGTCAGCGCATGTCAAACAAAAAACAAAGCCTCAGTCAACACTCTAGCCACAAGATCAATCCAACGCATGACAGTCAGTCAACCAAAATCAAAGTAAACATGATTAACGCATCAGATCACAAGGCACACAATAACAATGATACACGCGCACATACCAAATCATTCAGAAATCAAAAATAAAACACGTGAACAACACATGGAATTTTAATGTGTTGGCTGAATCATCACCATCAAATCAAATCAACGCACGAGGATTAGTCAATAAAAACCATAAGTAAACAAGATTAAAGGCCAGATCTGAGTGTGCATGGTAATGAACGTGGATTAAAAACACACAAACAATAAAATAGAAACAGATTCTAAAAGACGTGGCAAGATCTGAACCATCAGATCTGGACCACCAACGGTCCAGATTACGTCTTCCTCCTTCAGCTTCCTGTGACGTGAAAGTTGCAAACCAGACGCCGGAGCCCTAGCTCCGGTCGTCTTCTCTGGTGACCTCAACCAAAATTTTACCAGAAATGGCTCATGAGCATACTATCTTGACCAGAACTCAACAAGGATCTCATATATGCAATTATTTTTCACAAACAACCAACACACGAGCCAAATCGAACAGAATAAGTTTAGATCCAAAACTTTCAAACTCAAAATACACACATGTTACACGTCCAAACTCAAAAGAAAATACATCAGCATGCTCAGTACACATCGCAGATCATTATGCACACAATAAAATCAAGTTCTATGACGGTGAAAAGTAAGCTTACCTGAAAGTTGCAGAGCTCGAATTACACCAAGAACTCCTTCCAAAAGCTGCAGATCTTCCTCTTTTGAGCTCTATTTGCAAAATAAATGCAAATAGAGACTTGAATCTGGCTAGATCTAGGATTTTGAACTTGAACCCTCTTGAAATCAACTTGATGAAAACCTTGCTCAGAGCTTCAAATGATGGATGATTCTTGTTCTATGGAGTGTGCTGATCACAAATATGGGAAGAAATCTCACTGAAACCCTAGGAGAAAGGAGTTTCGAAGGAGAGAAAGTTTGGAGTGAAGAATGAATTCTGAGCAGAAATGAGTGCATGACCTAGCTTTGTGCGTGTGAGTTAGCTTATATACACCTCATTAGACCTTTGATCATGATTAAAATTTGATTAATCCCTTGGTTAATGAGTTTGGATGGTTTATGCAAATTTGCACTTTGTGTTGTACCCACTAATCCACACGTGCATGGGTCATGAAATCAACATGATTCACTCACATTCCACTTGCTGATCACAATGGAATTGAAATTGGGCTTTGAAATGGTTTAATTTGTGAGATATGAATCAATTTTCACTTTGGTCATTTGTTAAATACACCATGAATAAGGCACGAGTAGGCATGAAACAAGGGTCAAAATTGGTGCTCATGGCTTATACTTTGATGGTATAATATGACTTGAAGCAATTGAAGTGCTTACAAGTCCTTTTGGATGAAAATGCAAATGGTGGAAAATTGGTACATGTGAAATCCTTAAAAACACCTTGCCTTCTTTTGATCATAATTTGAGAACCACAAATGATATGGAGACAATCTAGTACTTGTTGGAAAGGGGAGAAAAATATCTTCAACTTTCATGTTTAAGGAAAATTCATTTGAAGCTTCTTTGATGATGAAAAGTCAAGTTAAATGTGGTGGAAAAACTGCCAAAAATGGAAAGTTTCAAATTATAGGTCATTTCCATATTTAGTAACTTTTGCACAAACTCTTGATTCTTGATGAATGACATGAATCTTGACATTTGAGGACCATATGAGGGCATAAGACCTTAAAAATCATGAAGAGGACCTCAAAATTCCATGGTTGACTTTCCTTCTTACAGTTGACTTTTGCTTACTTCACAAGTAACTGATCCACTGAGCATCTTCCACAATGAACCACTAGCCAAGCCTTTCCTCCATGAGTACTTGTAAGCATATAGAACCTCATGAGAATGTATTTGAACAAGCAAAACCCATCAAGAAGCCTTTTGGAACCAAAACCCTAATTTGGTCCCTCTGGGTAGGAGGGAAAGATTCACTTGAAATCTTTTGCCAATCTTAATCTTATGATGATATGATGAACCCCTCAAACCATCTTGAGGCTTGAGACTCTTTTGAGATGAACCAAATACCTTGATCCCATGCTAAGAACCAATGTTATGCACAAATGCTAATGCAAGAAATGCAAAGAAACATAAGCCAGTTAGCTAAAAGTAAGAGGGCAAATTTTGGGGTGTTACAGTTGCCCCAATTCAAACTCCTTGGATCCGAGGGTGTGGAAGCAACGGCTTTCAGATAACCGGGATACAAGGGGATTGAATACCAAAAACACCTGGAAATTTGTAAACTGTGGTAATGAAAATAGAAAACGAGCACGACCGAAAGCGGACTCGAAAAGGATAGACGAGTACGACCAAAAGCGGACTCGAAAAGGATAGACGAGTACGATCGAAAGCAGACTCGAAAAGAAAGACTGGCCGAAAATGCTCTTTCAACAGCAAACGAGTACGACCTAAAGCGGATTCACTGGGGATACAAAGGAAAACGAGTACGAGCGAAAGCGGACTCGAGAAGAAATAAACGAGTATGACCGAAAGCGGACTCGAGAAGAAAGACCGGCCGAAAACGCTCTTCCAACAACAAACGAGTACGACCGAAAACGGACTCGCAGCAACAAACGAGTACGACCGAAAGCGGACTCAAAAAGAAAGACCGGCCGAAAATGCTTTTCCAACAACAAACGAGTACGACCGAAAGCGGACTCGCAGCAACAAACGAGTACGACCGAAAGCGGACTCGAGAAGAAAGACCTACCGAAAACGCTCTCCCAACAACAAATGAGTACGACCGAAAGCAGACTCGCAGCAACAAACGAGTACGACCGAAAGCGGACTCAAAAAGAAAGACCGGCCGAAAACGGCCTTTCAAACAGCAAACGAGTACGACCGAAAGTGAATTCGAAAAGAAAGACTGGCCGAAGACGGAATTCCAAACAGCAACCGAGTACGACCGAAAGCGAACTCGAAAAGAAAGACCGGCCGAAGACGGAATTTCAAGGAGAGGACAAACCACATGGGATACTTCTACTGGGGATAATGAAATAACAAAGAGTGCGAGGACAGCCGAAGATGAACTCAAAAAGAAAGACCGGCCGAAAACGGACTTTCAACAACAAACGAGTACGACCGAAAGCGGACTCGAAAGGAAAGAACGAGTACGACCGAAAGCGGACTCGAAAGGAAAGAACGAGTAAGACCGAAAGCGAACTCGAAAGGAAAGACTGACTGAAACCGCTCTTCTAAAGATTAGTAGAATCAACGAACCTACAAAGATAACTCCGCTGGGGAATAGAGAAATCTAAATAGACAACTCTGCGGGGGAGTGTAGAAAGGACCAACAAGAAGGACAAATCCACTGGTTGCGGTGTAGTGTTAACCAACATCTTCTGAATCATGTCACTTTCTGCTAGGGAAAGGAACTGGTAAGGAAATCGAACCTGGCTTATGCTTCAAATGCATATGTTTAAATTTTCTATGGCGTAATGCTCCATACGAAATGGAAATGCTACGCGTTTGGGAGGATGCCATGCAAGAATGCTTATGCAATGCAAAAGAGGTGCCTCAGCAAAATAAATGCTGAAGGCGAAGGCAAACTCCACCGGGGATGACAAAATAAATTGTCCTCCGAAATAAGAGACCCTGCTGAGAAAGACTTCACTCCGCTGAGGAAGACATTGATCACAAATTCTGCTGGAGATGAAAGCTTCGAGAGAAAACCCACTCTGTTGGGGATGGAAAGATCAACAACTCTGTTGGAGATGGACGAAACTCCGATAAAATAACCACTCAGTCGGGGGATATCAAGATCAACAATTCTGCTGGAGATGGACGAAACTCCGAGAGAATACCCACTCAGCTGGAGATGAATACTGAAGATGGACAATCCTCCGCCGGGGATCACCAAATACTTCAGAACTTGGATTTGACGCCTGCCAAAAACGATTGGACTCAAAACCTGCCGGGGACACCATTCACCACCAGACTCTGCTTGGGGATGTCGGTGAGCTTAATCTGCTGCTAGGGAAACAACTTTACCCTCACCCTGCTAGGGATTAGATCAAATCATTATCGGCGAGACTATACTTTCTAACCAACTGAGGAAAGTAGACCCCAGGACTCTGTGGGGATAATAACATCTTTGTCCACGAATCTCCTGCTGGAGATACAACAACATCCACCTTAGAGCAATCAACCTCTGAATGCTTGCTGGGGAATAATAATCCAAACACAACCTCGACTGGGTATACAACCCTCTGCACTCCTGCTGAGGAAAGATGAGCCAAATCACAACTCTGGCTGAGGGTAAACCTCTTATACCCTGCTGAGGGGGATAACCCTCAACGGCTCCGCTTGGGAAATCACTTCTTTATACTCTGTTGAGGAAGATGATCCTCGATACTCTGACTGGGGAGAGCATCAAACTGCTGAGGACGATCAGACTTCAAAGTTGGGGAGCAAAGCTCTACTGGGGAGGTACACCTGTCGTCCTGCAAAACCAAAAGAAAGGTCTACGTGCAAAAATGACTACATTGATTATCATCATAGTGACTGTCGCCTAAGCAATTACCACTGCTTTCCAACTTTGTTTCACAGAGCTCAACATTTTAGCGTGTAATGTTTATCAAAAATATCGAACATTTCCACAAACAAAACAGGTAAAACAAAAACAAAAGCTCTTCGACCGAAATGCAAACTTTATTGAATGATCAGCCCGTAAATAGGCATTTACATTTGGAAGCAATTCCTGGAAAGAGGTAATTGCGTAAAAAGTAAAAGAAAATACACATGTCGGCAATGTGGGGAACAGACATCCACCATGACTCGACTCAGTTATAACCCATATGACTTGTTTATCTGCAAATGCTTTGACCTTTGAAGATGACTGACTGGACTGATTCCTTTCCTTCTAATTTTCCAAGTGTGAATAGTGATCACAGATCGAACGCGGATCGTAGTCTTTGCTTTTAAATCCCTAACTTTTGCCTGGATCCCCCTTTTCGGGTTTTCAATCCACCGGGATACCCTTTTTTGCCAAAGTTCCCTTTTCAGGTTTTCAACCTTGCGGGTTTATTTCTTTTTTCTTTTTATCCCTAATTTTTTCCCGAACCTTTTCTTTTTACGGTTCGCCAGGATGCCCCATTTTTGCCTGAACATTTTCTTTTTACGGTCAGCTGGTCTCTTTTATGCAAAGTATTTTTTGACTACGTCCGCGTTCACAGGGGACGTAAAATCTTCGCCATCCATAGTTGAGAGTAATAAGGCTCCACCAGAGAAAACATGTCTTACTACATATGGCCCTTCGTAGTTCGGAGTCCATTTGCCCCTGTGATCTGTTTGAGGAGGAGTGATCCTTTTCAGAACTAATTCACTAGTTTGAAAACACCGAGGACGCACCTTATGATCAAATGCTTTTTTCATCCTGCTCTGATACAAACGGCCATGCGCAATGGCTTTCAATCTCTTCTCTTCAATGAGGTTCAGTTCATTTAGCCGGGAACGCACCCACTCAGCTTCATCAAGCTTCACGTCTGTCAGAATTCTCAAAGAAGGAATCTCAACTTCTAATGGCAGAACTGCTTCCATACCATACACCAATGAGAAAGGGGTTGCCCCAGTTGATGTGCGTACAAAAGTACGATATCCGTGCAAAGCGTAAGGAAACATCTCATGCCAGTCCTTGTATGTCACTACCATCTTCTGCACAATCTTCTTAATGTTCTTATTTGCCGCTTCAACAACCCCATTCATCTTCGGACAATAGGGAGAAGAATTGTGATGTTTAATTTTAAAGCTCTGGCATAGCTCCTTCATCATCTTATTATTCACATTTGAACCATTGTCAGTGATGATTCTCTCCGGGACTCCATACCGGCAGATGATGTCCTTCTTAATAAACTGGGCTACCACTTGTCTGGTGACGTTGGCATACAATGCTGCTTCTACCCACTTCGTGAAATAATCAATAGCCACTAGGATAAAACGATGTCCATTCGAAGCAGTCAGCTCGATCTTCCCAATCATGTCAATGCCCCACATGGCAAAAGGCCAAGGTGACGACAAAACATTCAGAGGAGTAAGCGGTACGTGCACCTTATCAGCATAAATATGGTATTTATGACATTTTCGGGCATATTTAAAACAATCAGACTCCATAGTCATCCAATAATGCCCCGCTCTTAACAATTTTCTTACCATAGCATGCCCATTGGCATGAGTACCAAAGGAACCTTCGTGAACCTCTTCCATTAACAAGCTTGCCTCGTGTTCATCAACACAAAGACTTTGATGTCATGATACCAAGGCTTGCCATCTGATACCCCTTCAACTGCAAATACAAAAGCAGGTCTGTCCAAGCGCATGATTCTGATTGAAGGAGTTTCATTCCAACGATTCACTTGATACATCGATGACAACGTTACCAACGCATCAGCCATCTGATTCTCTATCCGGGGAATGTGATGGAAGTCCACTCTGTCAAAGAAAGGTAACAACCTTCTGGCATAGTTGTTATATAGAACAAGATTCGCTTGACGAGTCTCCCATTCACCTGTAATATGATTAACCACCAACGCAGAATCACCATAAACATCAAGGTTCTTGATTCTCAAATCAATCGCTTCTTCTAACCCCATGATGCATGCTTCATACTCTGCCTCGTTGTTGGTGCATACGAACGCTAACCGGGCAGTGAAGGGTATATGAGAACCCTTTAGAGTTGTAATGACTGCCCCGATTCCGTTACCATATAAATTAACAGCTCCATCAAAAACCAACTTCCACTGAGATCCAATCTCAGGTCCCTCGTCAGGCAAAGGTTCTTCACAATCCTTCATCTTCAGATTCATGATATGCTCATCCGGAAATTCAAACTTCATCGGTTAATAATCCTCAATTGGCTATTCGGCAAGATATTCTGACAAAACACTTCCCTTAATGGCCTTTTGGGAAACATACTGAATATCGTATTCCGTCAGAACCATCTGCCAACGGGCTATTCTGCCGGAAAGTGCTTGCTTCTCAAACACATACTTGATCGAATCCATCTTCGAAATCAAAAGGGTTGTGTGGTTTAACATATACTGTCTCAAACGCTTAGCTGCCCAAGCGAGTGCACAACATGTTTTCTCCAGCATCGAGTACCTCGACTCACAATCAGTAAACTTTTTACTCAGGTAGTAGATGGCGTGCTCTTTTCTACCTGACTCGTCTCGTTGACCGAGCACACAATGTAACGACCCGAAAATCTAAATTATTTATTTATTTAATTTGGAAGGAATTAAGAGGTTTTTGGTAATTTTGGAGAATTTTGGATTAAAGGAGTATTTTTAATAATTTTAATATAATGAATAATCATTTATTTAGATTATTATTATTATTAAAGAGAATAAGGAAAAAGGGCAAGGTGGTCTTTAAGGAAAAGGGGTAAGGGTAAGTTGGGAAATCCATAAACTGGAATACATGACTAAAGGGAAAAGAAAGCGATCATTCTAGCGGATCGTGTTTTTGTGAAGGGAATTGAAGCAGAGAGGACAAAGAGGAAACCTAAGGGGATGAGGAGTTTCGAGAAGAATCTTGGAGAAAGAGGAGAATTACGGCGATTACTCTAAGGTATGGGGAGAATTCCTAATTCCTTGTAGCTTATGAGGTTGGAGATGAATAGATTATGTTTGTGTGAATTTTGTTCGATTTTGACGATTTTGATGTGTAATATATGATGTGATAAGAATATGATGAATTTGTTTGGCATGTGTTGATATATATGTGATTTGTGAATAAGTTTTGATGTAATTTCATGTAGAACACTGATTTTGGGGGTAATGGGGATCAAAAATGAAGAAAAAAAATCAGAATTTTAGAAAAAGGGGTTTTGTCGTATCCTGACACGGGCACCCGTGTCAGCTTTCTGGTTGAGAAAATGAAGTTTTTGTGTAACAGGTTGTCTGACACGGGCCGTGTCACAGGACACGGGTGGCCGTGTCAGACTACTGTCATTTATGCGTTTTGCTGTTTTTTAAAAGTTTGTTCATTGATGCTGACACGGGTCGTGTCACAGGACACAGGTGACCGTGTCAGGCTTCTATTTTTGCCATTTTGTCGTCTCTTTATGAAGTTTTTGATGTTGTCTTATGGATTCATTGTTGTATAGTTGTGGGGAATATGATATGATGATAAACATGATTATGTGATAAATTCTTGTTGAATACGATATGATGATAAACATGATTATGTGACGAATTCTTGTTGAATATGATATGATGTTAAATATGATTATATGGGATTTCCTTGTTGATTATATGGTGATTCCTGGTGGGATGTGAAATGCATGATGCACATTTTGATTTTGATGATTTTTTAGGAGTTTGGCATCATTGCATTTCATAGCATTTTTATGTTGGGGCTTTGGCCTATTGGTAGCTTCAATCCCATTGTGTGGATTGGAGTAATATGTTGATTATGTTGTGCTCCTTTGTGGATGGTTGATGGTCAGTGTTCATCACATAGAGAAAAGTCGGTACCGCATTACATACGTTGCATTTTCATTGAAGTTGACATTGAATTTTTTTTATGAAGTAATTGTGATGAGTGGTGTTATGAATTATTAGTTGATGATGGTATGAATAATTGTTGATGATGATTGTCGTTGTTGTTATTTAATTTATTTAATTTCTATATCTTTGTATTACTATATTGAATTATGTTTTCTCACCCTGCCTGTGTATGGTGATGGTCTATGCGCCATCCTGCATATAACCAAGAATAGTTTTCGAGTCGATGATGAAGTAGCTTTGAAGAGTTTCCCTTATTGCTGTTTAGTTAGAGGTCACCTGCTCTGTGTCATGTAACATCGGGTTTGGGATTGATTGCGAACCTTGTATTCTTTTGAATTTTATGTTGAAATTTTTATATTGACGAGATGATGTTGTTTTGATTGGATAATTCTTATGGAGCTTTTTAATTGAATCTAATATGAAATAAAAGTTGATTTCCGCTGCGTAGATGTTAATCTTTGGATATTGATGAATGAGTAACCCGTGTTACGGGACAGGACAATGAGTGTTTTATGATGTTTTTGAATATGTACACCCTTGTTGGTGGATTTTACTCTGATAAATGATTTAATTCTTTAAAATTGATTATGGGGTAGAAGGGTGTTACATTAGTGGTATCAGATCAGGTCGGTCTGTCCGACCAAGTTGTCTATGTTGTTTACTCCTTAGTACGTGACATGTGTGCGAACACTGTCGGTACTTGTTTGTTTTCTAATTGTTGGCTTCCGGTGTTAGTTTGAATCAAGTAGGGGAGAAGTTATTGCTTCTCTGGAATGTTTGGTGGTGAAGTGTTGGCTCAGTGTGTCTAGGATTGCAAGAGTGCAAATGTTGTTAGGACGGTGTTGTTTTCGATCCCAGAGGGAATGCGGGGATAAGCTTGAGTCAACAAAGGAATTGTGCATGAGGTAACTATGTGCACAAGATGCAAGGAACAATATTGGAGTTGGTAGGCATGGTTTGTGCCCCATCATGATTGTCGGCTATCTATTGACAAATTGAGGAACTGATCACCCTTAATCTCTTGTTAATAGTAGACGGGATCGTGTTTGATGGAATAGATGTGTCTTGCCATCTTAGATGGTGTGTCCAGTGAAGTAAGATGAAGTTAAGTTGAGTGCTTACAGGGGGTTTTTATGAGCCGAATGCTGATTATTAAATTTGAAGGTAAATAGAGTTCGAGTTTCTTGTTTGCCTGTCAAGTTTGAGATTCCTGGAGGGAGAACAAGCCGGTTTGGTTACTGTTGTTTCTTGGAGGATAGAGGGTATCGTGATGAATGGTGATATGCAAGAGGAGTGTAATTGCGATTTGCCTCTGGAGTATAGATTAGAGTTGGAGACAGTGAAGAAATAGTGTTTTACCGGATAAACGAGGAAGATGACTATTAGCGAATGAAGTTTATATGAGTGTATGTGTATGATGACGGTTTTATAAGATGCGAGGAGATTTATGATGGCAAGTTAAGGAGATGATTGAAAATAAGGATCTACTCTAAAAAAAAAAATTTGACGATTTGATAGACCAACTGATAGGCTAGTATGTCTTCAGTATAATTGGATTGATGTTGGATTATTTTCGGAATTGGATGAAAAGCAAGAATAGTAGGAAGATATTAGAAGCAAGAGAGAGGTAGAACTCATATTTATCGATTTCGTTTTTTATTTTCGCAGTTATGGAACAACCTTCAGAAAAAGGGGCATAACTTTTCTCTCGTAAATCCGATGGAAGCGATTCTGGAAATTTTGGAAAGCTTACGAAATTCCCTTCAGTTTGCATATAAATTTTGTCTTCAGCATGTTTTTGAAGAGAGAGAAAAATGCGTTTGAATATTTGGGTCTGGTGCTGATTTTTTGTGGGAATTTGTATACGGGATTTCTTGACCAGCCTCCATTGTTTGGATGATAACTTTTTACTCGTAAGTCGGATTTAAGCGATTATTGAATTTCTGGAATCTACATGAAATTTTCTTCATTTTGGAATATGATTTTATACCAGGGAGGTCTGTATTGAGGGAGATAATCATGTTTGAAGTTGAACGATTTTTACTAAAAATGAGTAAGATGATAACAAGTGTAAGATGTTGTTAAGGAGTGAAATGTTGGTATTAGAAAGAATGCGACGGTATCGGAGAAATGCAGTGAAATGTATACTTATGTTGAATGAGGATGATTAGAGTGGAGGTAATGTTAAGAGGGAAACAAATTCAAGGGAGAAAATTGGTATCATGCTTGTAAAGAAACCAACTTGGGTCAGGGAGAATTAAAAAGGGTTTTTATGGCAACCGGATATGAAAATGATATTATTGAGATTTACAATTCGGAATGAGATTCAAATGTTAAAATATATGGATCCTTGATGTAGAGAGATTTGGACGAAAAACCAAATATTTATGGATGTCGTTAAAGTTTTCTATGTGGATAGAGACTTCAAATGGAATGGGATAATTTGTGATGTATTTGGTATTATAGCATGTCCTAAGTTTGAGATACCTAACAATTATATGATGTCAAGCGAGTGTAAGAGAGACTTGTCTTGCTAGTTTGGAAGTGTGTGAAGTAAATAGGCGTCCTATCGGGAAGCTAGTCGTTTCCCATTGATTTAAGAGAGTCAGAGGCTAAATGTGAAGCTTGCGAGGATGATGCACACCATTGGACATTCTAGAATGAAGGTGATATGGGAAAAGTTTCCATTTCGATAGAAGTGTTGAGTATATGTTCGTTTGAAGAATATCAATATTATGGAATTAATGTGGCATGACAGAACTATCGGTGTTATAAGTTATGTTGATGTTCTTATGACGGTGTTTACGGCAATGGTAACGACACGATTGTGTTCCGGCCTAAGAGTGAATGAGATTCTAAAGTGATGAGACAAGGAGTGAAATGAATTTGTACGTTCGTAACTCAGGAGTATTACATCTTGTGGGTCGTTATGGTTAACGATGTGGAAATTGGATTAGTGGAATGCGAGTGGTTGTTGAAGTGAGGGTTCTAATTGAAAGAAGTGAGTTTTCTTGGACTGTAAATTCTAGTGTTGAGATTGTTGTGAACTCTTCTAAGGATAGTGTGGTGTTGCGGTGAGGAATTCTGAAGTCCGCGATTGAGATTCGAAGTTTCGTGGTTTAGATGGTTACTATCAAAGAATCATTGTGGATTTTCCTAAGTGCGGTTACCATTAACTTGGTGAATGCGCAAAGGCTGAGCTTATGTGTGAGAGGTGGCATGTGGAGAGAATTCGGGTGATTAAAGAAGTTGACTACTGCTTCGGTATTGATTTTGATTAATTAGAATGTGTTTTATCTGGTGCATTGTGATACATTTAAGATGGGTCTTAAGAGTGTTATTACTTATGAGTCAAGACTAATGGAAACCAAGGGAGGAAATAATCCTGCGCATGATTAGGAACCAACAACTGTAATGTTAGTGATGAGATTTGGAGGTATTAATGGTTTAACTTGAGTTATTAAAGGCTATGACTTAGATTTGAATTGAGATTGATTGATCAAATGGCGTTGGTTAACCAAGGAGTTAGTAGTGAAATCTCGAGTTGATGAGAAAGGCGCATGACATTCGGAAACAAAGCATGTGTTTCAGAACCTAAAAATAATATTTTAGTAAGAGAGATATTGGATTTGGTTATGCTTGTTTGACTTAATGGAAATGGGATAACATTTCCATGTATTTTGTGATTGGGTTACTGAAGATTGCAGGAGATAATGACTAGATTTGGGTGATTATGGATAGGTTAGCTAAATCGGCGCATTTCTTGCCGATGAAGATTAATCGTTCTATGCAGAAGTTAGCTGAGTTGTATTTTGATGAGATTATGAAGTTGCATGGGATGCCTTCGATTGCTGTGTCAGATAAAGACCCGCGTCTTACGTCGAGGTTTGGTAAGAGTTTACAAGATGCTTTGGGTACTAAGTTAAGGATGAGTTATATTTATCATTCGCAGACGGAATGGTCAGACGGAAAGAGCAACCTAATCTTTAGAAGATTCACTAAGGACTTGTGTGCTGGCCCAAAGAGGATCTTGGGATAGTCACTTGCGAACTTACACGATGAGCTTCATGTGACACAGTTGATGAAAATATATTTCGGATCTGTCACATGTGATTCAAATGGATGATGTTTAGGTGAGGGATAACTTGACAAGTGGAAGCTTTGCCTGTGAGGATTGATAGCCAAGAATTAAAGCGACTGTGAGGTAAAGAGATTGCTTTAGTAAAGGTGTTAAGGGGCGGACCAGCTGGTGAGAGTTGGACTTGGGAGTGTGAGGACCAGATGAAGGAGTCGTATCCGACTCTGTTTACTTCAGGTAATTTTCGAGGACGAAAATTCTTAAAGTAGGGGAGAGTTGTAACGACCCAAAAATCTAAATTATTTATTTATTTATTTATTTATTTTGGAAAGAATTAAGAGGTTTTTGGTCATTTTGGAGAATTTTGGATTAAAGGAGTATTTTTAATAATTTTAATATAATGAATAATCATTTATTTAGATTATTATTATTATTATTAAAGAGAATAAGGAAAAAGGGCAAGGTGGTCTTTAAGGAAAAGGGGTAAAGGTAAGTTGGGAAATCCATAAAGTGGAATACATGACTAAAGGGAAAAGAAAGCGATCATTCTAGCGGATCGTGTTTTTGTGAAGGGAATTGAAGAAGAGAGGAGAAAGAGGAAACCTAAGGGGATGAGGATTTTCGAGAAGAATCTTGGAGAAAGAGGAGAATTACGGCGATTACTCTAAGGTATGGGGAGAATTCCTAATTCCTTGTAGTTTATGAGGTTGGAGATGAATAGATTAGGTTTGTGTGAATTTTGTTCGATTTTGACGATTTTGATGTGTAATATATGATGTGATAAGAATATGATGAATTTGTTTGGCATGTGTTGATATATATGTGATTTGTGAATAAGTTTTGATGTAATTTCATGTAAAACACTGATTTTGGGGGTAATGGGGATCAAAAATGAAAAAAAATCAGAATTTTGGAAAAAAGGGTTTTTGTCGTATCCTGACACGGGTCGTGTCACAGGACACGGGCACCCGTGTCAGCTTTCTGGTTGAGAAAATGAAGTTTTTGTGTAACAGGTTGCCTGACACGGGCCGTGTCACAGGACACGGGCGGCCGTGTCAGACTACTGTCATTTATGCGTTTTGCTATTTTTTGAAAGTTTGTTCATTGATGCTGACACGGGCCGTGTCACAGGACACGGGTGACCGTGTCAGGTTTCTGTTTTTGCCATTTTGTCGTCTCTTTATGATGTTTTTGATGTTGTCTTGTGGATTCATTGTTGTATAGTTGTGGCGAATATGATATGATGATAAACATGATTATGTGACAAATTCTTGTTGAATACGATATGATGATAAACATGATTATGTGACGAATTCTTGTTGAATATGATATGATGTTAAACATGATTATATGGTATTTCCTTGTTGATTATATGGTGATTCCTGGTGGGATGTGAAATGCATGATGCACATTTTGATTTTGATGATTTTTGAGGAGTTTGGCATCATTGCATTTCATAGCATTTTTATGTTGGGGTTTTGGCCTATTGGTAGCTTCAATCCCATTGTGTGGATTGGAGTAATATGTTGATTATGTTGTGCTCCTTTATGGAGGGTTGATGGCCAGTGTCCATCACATAGAGAAAAGTCGGTACCGTATTGCATACGTTGCATTTTCATTGAAGTTGACATTGAATTTTTTTTATGAAGTAATTGTGATGAGTGGTGTTATGAATTATTAGTTGATGATGGTATGAATAATTGTTGATGATGATTGTCATTGTTGTTGTTTAATTTATTTAATTTCCATATCTTTGTATTACTATATTGAATTATGTTTTCTCACCCTGCCTGTGTATGGTGATGGTCTATGCGTCATCCTGCAGATAACCAAGAATAGTTTTCGAGACGATGATGAAGTAGCTTTGAAGATGTTCCCTTATTGCTGTTTGGTTAGAGGTGTCCTGCTCTGTGTCATGTAACATCGGGTTTGGGATTGATTGCAAACCTTGTATTCTTTTGAATTTTATGTTGAAATTTTTATATTGACGAGATGATGTTGTTTTGATTGGATAATTCTTATGGAGCTTTTTAATTGAATCTAATATGAATTAAAAGTTGATTTCCACCGCGTAGATGTTAATCTTTGGATATTGATGAATGAGTAACCCGTGTTACGGAACATGACAATGAGTGTTTTATGATGTTTTTGAATATGTACACCCTTGTTGGTGGATTTTACTCTGACAAATGATTTAATTCTTTAAAATTGATTATGGGGTAGAAGGGTGTTACACACAACCCATTGAATTCTCAAGAACCGTGAGATACATAATCAAAGGCCTTCCTGGCACTGGCAGCATAAGGACCAGAGGTTCCTGCAAGTATTCTTTAATATTTTCAAATGCCTTTTGACAATTTTCATTCCACCTGACCGCTTGATCTTTTCTTAGCAACTTGAAGATTGGTTCACACGTGGCTGTGAGATGCGAGATAAACCTAGCAATGTAGTTTAATCTCCCCAAGAAACCACGAACCTCTTTTTCTGTTTTTGGCACAGGCATTTCTTGTATGGCTTTTACCTTCACAGGATCAACCTCGATACCTTTTTCACTAACAATAAACCCCAGCAATTTTCCTGATCTCACCCCAAAGGTGCATTTGTTAGGATTTAACCTCAGTCTGAATTTTCTCAATCTCTCAAATAACTTCTGAAGGTTCACCAGATGTTCTTCCTCTGTCTGTGACTTCGCAATCATGTCATCAACATAGACCTCGATCTCTTTGTGAATCATATCATGAAAGAGAGTCACCATCGCCCGCTGGTAAGTTGCCCCTGCATTTTTCAATCCAAAAGGCATCACTTTGTAGCAAAAAGTTCCCCACGGTGTTATGAATTTTGTTTTCTCCATGTCCTCTGGGGCCATTTTGATTTGGTTATACCCAGAGAAGCCATCCATGAAGGAGAACACCGAATACTGGGCAGTATTGTCAACTAACACGTCAATGTGAGGGAGCGGGAAATCGTCCTTTGGGCTTGCTCTGTTCAAATCCCTATAATCAACACACATCCTGACCTTCCCATCCTTCTTAGGTACAGGCACGATGTTAGCAACCCATGGAGGATAATTTGTTACGGCAAGAAATCCGGCGTCCAACTGTTTCTGAACCTCTTCTTTGATTTTGACAGACATCTCCAGTTTAGTTCTTCTCAACTTTTGCTTGACCGGAGCACAACCTTCTTTAAGTGGTAGCCGGTGTACAACAATATCAGTATCGAGCCCAGGCATGTCTTGGTAAGACCAGGCGAAGATGTCCACATACTCTCAGAGCATTTCAATCAATCTTCCCTTGACACTGTCTTCCAATGCAACCCCTATCCTTACTTCCTTTCTGGCGTCCTCGGTTCCCAGATTCACAATCTCAATTTCCTCCTGATGAGGTAGGATGACTTTCTCCTCTTGCTTTAACAATCTGGCCAACTCTTCGGGTAGTTCACAATCTTTGTCAGTCTCTTCTTCGGCCTGATAGATTGGATTATCAAAGTCATACCGAGCTATAGCTGAGTCATGATCGGTGTCATCTGAACAAAAAGACCTGCATGATTGATGAGGTATGTTTTATTATGTATGCAACAAAAGAAACACATTGCCATTTTGATGTGGGTTTTTAATGCATAAAAATAAAATAGAAAGACAGGGATCAAAATATTTGAGTGTGAAAAGTCCTTTATTGATGATAAAGCAAAACATACAACAGTTAAAAGCCCTACAAATAAAATCACTACGTCTTGGGCAGAACGCAGGATTAACATAACAGGAAAACAAAGCAATTACTCGAAGCTAGTCACTTGAATGACTTTCTCGGAAGACCAGTTGCACAGACTTTCTCCCGGGACGCAAGGGCGGATCCAGCTATCCATGTCACAATCACTGTCCCCTTCTTCCTCAATGGCACTAACACTGTCGAAGAAAACACCGGCGCTGGTGAAACGTACTAGGCCATAGAACTTGGGAGGATCCCCGTCTCTCTGGGATGGCTTGTATCCCAATCCATAAGTATCCTTCTTCTCCTAAACTTCAACCACTTGGCCCCACCTCTGTGAGCTACCAGCCTCAGCCATAGCTTTGGCGTCTTTAAACGAAGACATAGAGATCTCAGGCTGATTTGCCCCTGCAGGCTGCTCTATAGCTTCAGACTGGACAACCTCTTCAGAAACCTTCACCTTCTCAAACCCCTGACACAAAGTCTCATGGATTTCACCATCCACTTCCACGTATTTGAAGGTTGACAGCTGATTAATCATTATGTCTTCTTCTCCGCACACTGTCACTACATGACCATCAACCATGTATTTCAGCTTTTGATGCAAAGTGGAGGTTACAGCGCCTGCACCATGGATCCAAGGACGACCCAACAGACAGTTGTATGCTGGCTGAATATCCATTATATAAAATGTTGCATCAAAGATTTCCGTCCCAACCTTGATCGAAAGCACAATCTCACCAAAGGCAGATCTCTTCGAGCCATCAAAAGCTCGCACGACCAAGTCACTTGGTGTACAAATAAGTCCCCTGGTATCTAAATTCATTAATGATTTCTTTGGCAATACATTCAACGATGATCCAGTATCAACCAATACATGTGACATCAGTGAACCACGACACTCAATCGAAATATGCAGGGCATTGTTATGATTCCTCCCAGCAGGAGTCAAATCAAGATCTGTGAAACCCAAGCCATTGCCAGCGTTCACATGTGCTACAACCCCTTCCAGCTGGTTAACAGAAATCTCTTGAGGAACATAGGCTGCATTCAAAACTTTCAGAAGAGCGTTCCTATGGGCTTCAAAGCATAACAACAATGACAGAATAGAGATCTTGGACGGGGTCTGATGTAAATGGTCCACAATCTTGTAATCACTTTTCCGGATGAGTCTCATAAACTCCTCTACATTTTCAGAAAAGGCATCATCAACCGGCTTTACTGTAGAATAAATAGTCGTTGGGGTCTGAACAGAACCATCCATTGCCTGTTTCCCCCTATCTTGCCTAGAAGTACTGGGTTGATCATTAATAGGAGTAAGCACTCTACCACTTCTCGTTATAGCATCGGTCTCAACTTCAGCTTCTGAACTAGTACTCACTGGTGCAGTAGTCATTAATTCCTGCTTTTATCCATTAACAAATACACTAGCATCATAACTCCAAGGGACGGCTTGGGTACTTTCATACGGAATGGGTTTAGGACCTGAAATAACAACCGGTGCTGGTCTCACTGGCCCTGATATTACAACTGTCTTGAAAGGAATAACAATAGTAGCAACATCATCATTAACAACCTCTTTTTGCTGATTACCTCTATCAAACTGTAAGCAGCCCTCATTAATCATATTCTGGATACCCCTCTTCAGCGAATCACAACCATTGTCCTTTGTCAAGCAATCTGAACAGTTCTCATCACAACCCGAATAGACGCACCCTTCAATAACCTGTTTTTAACCACAACCAGCGGAGTTTTCAGCTCCTCAACATCCATGATCAAATTCAAAGCTTCACATTCCTCGATTATCGCATTCACCCTCGGCCCATTGTGATCAGGCATCGGGTTTTGCACAACATTAGGTCCATCATTAGCAAAGCTGATAGCCTTTGAATCTACTAAGTCCTGGACTTTATGCTTGAAAGCTTTACAGTCCTCGAGATGGTGCCCCGGTGCCCCGGAATGAAAATTACAATGGGCGTTAGGATTGTACCCGGGAGGCAGATTACCAACAGGAGGAGCCAAAGTCCTCTTTTCAACCAACTTCAACTGAAGCAAATGCTGAAACAATTGTGAATATGGTAGAGGTGGAGTATCAAAGTGTCTGTTCTGCTTAGGGGTGAATTGTTGTTGGCGCGGAGCGCGATTCTGTCATTGAGGTGTTGCCTGAGGTGGGAGTGCTGCAGGAATAACCATGGAAGCCACCTGCTGGTTATAGTTTTGTTGTTGTTTCCCCTTTCCCCTGTAGGATGAGACAGAATTGGCTTCTTCTTTCTTTTTATAGTTCACAAATGGCTTATTTCCCTGCCCGGAGGACGATCCGTCACCACTAGAAACTTTTCCAGCCTTAATTCCAACCTCTATCTTTTGTCTGATCGCAATCACATCTGCAAACTTGCCTAGCGAACAAGGCAACAGCTTTTCAAAATAGTGCTTAGGCAGTGTGTCCATAAACATATCCAACATCTCTTTTTCCAGCATTGGTGGTTGCACCCTAGCCGCCAATTCACGCCACCTTTGCGCGTATTCTTTGAAACTTTCATCATTTTTCTGGGACATGCTCAACAGCTGAGTTCTGTTGGGAGCCATGTTTGTGTTGTATTGGTAATGCTTGATAAAAGCTGCAGCTAGCTCTCTCCAAGTACGAACATCTCTACTTTCCAGTGCCATGTACCATTCCAAAGACGCGTCGGACAGGCTGTCTTGGAAAAAGTGCATCATTAGCTTTTTGTCCTTGGCATGGGCGACCATCTTCCTGGTATACGCCTTTACATGAGTTCTCGGGCAGGTAAAACCATTATACTTCTCCAGTGTAGGAATCTGAATCTTGTGTGGAATGACAATATCAGGGACCAACTCTAGGTCGTCCAAATCTATTCCCAGATCATCCTACTTCACAACCCCTTTCAGTTGCGCCTCGATTAAATGGATTCTCTCATCACTGACCACAGGAAGACTGGCGTCCAAGCTTCTGACTGAAAAAACATCATCTTGTTGATCATCAAAATGATGGCCCTGGATAGCTCGAACAGTGCTTCCTTCTCCAACCACTGAAGGAATCCCACCCTGTCCACCAGCGCCAGGAATAGGAATGTTGATACCAGCACCACCTCCACCCGGAGGAATAACACGATTAAGAAGACCACCGTGTAAGATACCATTTTCATCAACCTGCGACACCAAAGGCTGAACTAGAGTTCTGAATTTATTCTGACTCTGCACCACACCCTGCATCATCTCCATGAATTGATCGATGCGAGCTTGCATAGCTGCCATGTCTGCCTGAACTTTGTCCATCACTCTGCTTTGATTAATCCTGGTAGAATACCGATGAGTTGGTTGATCAATCCTGACTGTAAAAAAAAAAGAGCATAAGAAAACCAGAGAATCCAAGATAACCTGCTATGCAAAAAGAGATGATTATGCAAATGCAAATGCAAACATGTATGAACATTATCAAGGCGATCTATCCCTTGATTCCAGTTTTAACAACAGAAGAGAACTGAATTCCTGATCATATAAAGAGAATAAGCATCTGTTACAACACAAGTCTAAATAAGCGTAAACAAAGACCCCGACTAACAATCCTGGCGGTGATCCCAGAAATACAAAGAAAACAACAGCAAGGAAACTAAAGCATATCATCAAGACTCAGCCGTGCTAGAATTCCCCATTCGTCGTTCTTTTTGCACCAATTATGCACTTCCTTGAGAAGCTTCTTGGTATTAGGATGCTCTGGTCTCTGAATCAACTCCTGAATCTGAAGATCTCTCCTATGCAAGATTCCTGTTAAATAACGACTATGCAACTCCCAATCATCTTCTCCAGAAGCTCCACCTGAACTTGGACCTTCGCTCCTGGCTCTTTTCACTTCGGCTTGGATCTTCAGCTGTTCCATATCAGCCATGGTTTCCTTGAGCTTTTCCTCAACTGCTTTCCTCTCAAAGATCCCTGATACAATCTCCTTATCCTTTTTCCGAAGCTCTGTCTTCAAACCTTTAATCTGTTCCAGATACTTGTCCTCTTTCAACCTGTTGGTGGTAATTGTTGTATTCCAACGGTCATGGAACTTGTGAATTCTTGACATAGCATAAGCCAACTCTTTCTTTTTGGACGAAAGGACCTTGCTAACACTCTTCAACGCTTGAGCCACTTTATCTCTGGCTGTGGCTTCTTTAGACAATTCTTTCTCCTTCACAGCCAAAAGTTCTGATTTCAACCTGGCAGCATGGATAACTTCACCTTTTTCGAGCTTTAACTGTCCAACCTCTCTGCCCAGCTCACGATTCTCCTCTCGGAGTTTCTCCTTCTCAGCCCATAACTTATCATACTTCTTTGCATCAACAGTCGTGGGAGCCTCGATCATCAAAGGATACAAAGGTGGTTCCACCGGGAAGGGAAGAAGCTCCTCTTCTGCTCTTTTCTTAATCCACTCTTCATAGGAAGGAAAAACCGATTGTTACATTTCCCAAATGAAGTTTTTCCCTTCTTGGTCACCTGCTTCCAAGCATTCACAATCTTCCTTATCATCTCTTGATCCTCAGTACCATTGAAGAATAAGGACTCTCTGATATCTCGCCCTTCAGGTGGACCTCTCAAAGGATAACCAAACTGCCTGATAACAAGGGAAAGATTATAGTTAATTCCACCTCTTCTCCCTATCAAGGGTACATTAGGGAATTCTCCGCACTTGCAAATAATCTCCATTCCTAGCAAGTCATGGTTGAACCAAACAATGTTGTCAGCAGTCAAGCCCATTAACCTCTTTGACCACTTCAGAGAATCTTTCGTATCAACGAAAGCGCCAGCTTCGGGGAGATGACTCAGAAACCAAGTAGATAAGAGTGGTGCACAGCAACTCACAGTTTTTCCACGCCTATTTTCATTCTTGTAGTGGACTGAGTGATACACATCACCTAGCAAGGTAGGTATAGGATTCTTTGAAATAAAGATCCTGACAGCATGCATATCCACCAGATTAGGAACATTGGGAAACAAGACAATCCCATAGATGCACATAGCCAGAATAACTTGGAAAGCAGTCCAATTCTTCTCTTTAACATGTATGCAAGCTTGATCAAACAAGAACTTCAATAAGAAACCCTCAACTTCTTGTTTCTCCACAATATTACTGCTCAGAACGAATTCACCAATATGAAGAGCAACAACCATTTCTTTTATCCCAGGGCGTTCTTCAGAAAAGAATACTATGTCATGCCTGATGGGGATTCCCAAAATAAATGAGAACTCCTCCAACGTTGGAGCCAAGATATAGTCTGGGAAAGTGAAGCAACGCAAAGACGGATCATAGAACTGAAGAAGTGTATGAATGACATCTTTCTCATACTTGGAAATACTGTAGACAAACTTCAGAAGTCTCCCATACTCTCCACTGAACTCTGTACGAACTCCGAGACCAGCCATACTAATCAGCTTGTGAATCAACGTCAAGGTCGGGTCTGGGAACGAATAAGCAACAGTCTTCTTTCTCTGGACGTCCATGTTAAGGCAACCTCAGAAAACCGGAATCAAGAGTAAGATGCAAGCCCTGAAAAATGTCAAACATGTTAGAATGCAAGAAAAATGATATGCACATGCAAGCATGGGATCAAGGCATCACTGCTGGATGTACTGTGCTGTTAACTGGACGAGAACCACAACCCAGAAAACCAGAATTCTAGAATACCGAACCACTGAGATAACCAGAAACCCAGATAATCAAACACTGATGAGAAATCCAGAAAACCGGGTAGGTTGAAGGTTTCGGTTACCTGCAAACCTACAAACACCCATCCCATCTCACATGTGGGTTCTAGAAAAACCGAGGATCTTCAATATCCCGGGCTCTCAGGTCGAGAAATAATGATACGTTCACCACTTCTGGTTTGGCATCATCATCAATCGAGGAGGCCTTAACTGATTCCCCTAAAAAATAAGGTCATCATATGCGAGTCCCTCAGCATTGGGTCCTCGGATCGAGAATGTGCAATGGATTTGCCACGGAACGTGGCCTGCTACTGTCACATCTCGGGAGGAGAGGCGCAACTGAGGTATCGGAGAAACGGTCACCAGAGTCGACAGCTCTCTAGATCAACACCCTAACATGCGAAAGACAAACACGTCAGAATGCGTCCCAAGATAGCCTCGTCTGGTTGTGAATTTCGTGAACACACAAACGTACCAAGCGGGCACGTAGGTCCCACTACTCTCCACTCTAGTCCTAGGGTGTACTCAAGCCTGGGTATTGGGCTTATCTCTCAGAACAACCCAACCTGCCAAACAGAAACCAGCCAGCACAACACAGCAATATCCAGTATGACAGTAATAAAATGAAATGCAATGCAATAAAAGTTGTAAAACAGTAATATACAACATAATAAAGCACAACAAATAAACACCCAACGAAAAAAAAAACAAACAAGCGCTAGGATCGACTAGCTAAATGGGATGGCCCAGCAAGAGGACAACCAGAGTCCCCAGCAGAGTCGCCAGCTGTCGCTCCCGAAAGATTCGCATCCAACGGTACAAACGCGAGAGTGGCGCAGAAAACACAGAGTCGTCAGCAATGTGTATTTATCCCGAGAGAAGAAAAGGAAACACTGCATAAACCTGAAGAGAAAGGGGGTTAAGACATGGTCATCGCAACCATAGTCCAGGTTCGGGAGTCGGTTATGCGAGGGGAAGGTGTTAGCACCCCACACATCCATCGTACTCGATGGGATCCACGCTTGTTGTCTAAACGGAGGGTGAGCTGTCCTACTATCTATGGTTGAACAAAAGAAAACGGGGATGGGGGTGACTAAGACGGACTCGGTAGGACATATTCGATGCCCTAGGCCTACGTACTCCCTCAGTGCAATGGGAAAGTTAGAGTCAACGTAGTTCAGACGGGAATTGTGTGGGAAGGTTGCTCACCAAGACAATCGCTGTCTTGTGCCTACATATCCTCAATCGGACGAGAGAGAGGAATCAGAGCTAATGTAGTTCGTGGGTACGACCACAGATGGGTAAGTGTTTTTTATGAGCGACGTTAGATTCGCGTCCGACAGTTAGGGTCGGTGCCTGTTTGCGACTCAGACGGAAGGTAACGTGCTCTTTTCTGAAAATGGTCTGGAACCAAACAATCCCGAAGGATAAAAAGATTTGAATTTGTTTTGTGTTTTTTAGACAGAAGTGTTTTTTAAGTTAGTTCATAACTTGCATTGCACCAAAGTCTAGGGCACAGGGACGAATACTTAGCGAATCGTCCCAAGACAGAACGCCCGCTAAGCACTCTAGAAAGATGAGAGGAAGCCCCTCATTTCTTATTCCCCACGCTTAAGGCTCGTGCGCAATATACTTTATCTTTATTAAGTGTTTTCAAGAAGTTTTGAGATGAGAATAGAGAAGACCCAAAGGAAACTCTAAAGGGAAACTAAGAGTCCTAATGTTATCATGCATAGGTAACCTATGGTTAGTGAGGCTTAGGAGAGACGACTACCTAAAACCTAATGCTAATCCTACTCCAAGCTTAATCAAAAATTAAGTTGGACTAGGTAGCTCTAAAGGGAGAGAATCCAAGACTTAAACAAGTCTTGAGATTCATGGGAGGAAGAGAGTGAAAGAGGAGAAATGAGAAAGAGAAGGAGAAGATGAGATACAATAAATGGCAGCAAGCACGTCACATCATAAATGTCCAACTCAAATCATAAAAAATGTTTCAAAGATCAATGCAAAACAATCTCAAGTAAGCACGCAAAGATAAACATGAAAAAAGGCAAGCATACTTGTATGGAATGCACAATTAAGCATACATGTACTTCATATCAAAATGAAATGAGAAAGATATATGAAGATGAGTGCAAGTCAGAACCAAAATCATATTATCATCAACAATTCTCATGTGCAAAAGGGGATTAAAACATGAAACAATATGCACCAAAGAAAGCTACAAAAAGAAGACAAATTTCCAACACTTAAGCATACTCAAACATGATTCAAACATGATCCATAAATGACAAAACTTGGTCACAAGGGACCTCAACTAGGGGTAAACATCATATCAAATGCACATACAAAGAAACAAGAAGAAACTCAAGCAAATAGGCATGGCAAGTCAACTTGTGTAAAGAGGTGTCAAGATATAATCATGCATAATTCACTTAAGAATAAATAATAAAACACATAATTGTGAGATTAAAACTCAAATGACCCAAGTAAGAAGCCAATCACATGTCAAAAAAATTCACAAGTTAAGTGCCTCAAACAAATGAGCAAAGATCACATAAGAAACATGACACAATATGCAAAAGAGAGGGACTAAAATGCAATATTAAATGATTTTAAAAATGTAAGAAAAATGTTTTTAAGGACCTCAAGATGTCCTCTGAAAAATACAAAAAGAATGAGATGCAAATCATGTATAGATGATGAGAACAAAAATCAACAAGGCAGGGTGTGCATATATGAAACAATCCAAAAAGAAATTAATTAAACAATTAATTCAGATGTACAAAATAAAATAAAAAAGAAAAATAAAATTTGCCAAAATTTTATGAAACCCTAAATATGCTTCATGAATTTGTTTGGGATTTTTGGATGCTTTTAATTAATTTTAAAAAATTAAAAATGGAAATGCAACAATTAAGAAAATAAAAAGAAAGAAATAAACTCAAGGGGGTTCAGATAGCAGCCCAAACACGTTATAAAATGAATTGGACCAAATAGGGGGTGTAAGTAGTAAGGCCAATCCATTAAAGGAGTCAGCGCATGTCAAACAAAAAACAAAGCCTCAGTCAACACTCTAGCCACAAGATCAATCCAACGCATGACATTCAGTCAACCAAAATCAAAGTAAACATGATTAACGCATCAGATCACAAGGCACACAATAACAATGATACACGCGCACATACCAAATCATTCAGAAATCAAAAATAAAACACGTGAACAGCACATGGTATTTTGATGTGTTGGCTGAATCATCACCATCAGATCAAATCAACGCACGAGGATTAGTCAATCAAAACCACAAGTAAACAAGATTAAAGGCCAGATCTGAGTGTGCATGGTAATGAACGTGAATTAAAAACACACATACAATAAAATAGAAACAAATTTTAAAATACGTGGCAAGATCTGAACCATCAGATTTTGACCACCAACGGTCCAGATTACGTCTTCCTCCTTCAGCTTCCGGTGACCTGAAAGTTGCAAACCAGACGCCGGAGCCCTAGCTCCGGTCGTCTTCTCCGGTGACCTCAACCAAAATTTTACCAGAAATGGCTCATGAGCATACTATCTTGACCAGAATTCAACAAGGATCTCATATATGCAATTATTTTTCACAAACAACCAACACACGAGCCAAATCGAACAGAATAAGTTTAGATCCAAAACTTTCAAACTCAAAATACACACATGTTACACGTCCAAACTCAAAACAAAATACATCAGCATGCTCAGTACACATCACAGATCATTATGCACATAATAAAATCAAGTTCTATGATGGTGAAAAGTAAGCTTACCTGAAAGTTGCAGAGCTCGAATTACACCAAGAACTCCTTCCAAAAGCTGCAGATCTTCCTCTTTTGAGCTTTATTTGCAAAATAAATGCAAATAGAGACTTGAATCTAGCTAGATATAGGATTTTGAACTTGAACCCTCTTGAAATCAACTTGATGAAAACCTTGCTCAGAGCTTCAAATGATGGATGATTCTTGTTCTATGGAGTGTGCTGATCACAAATATGGGAAGAAATCTCACTGAAACCCTAGGAGAAAAGAGTTTCGAAGGAGAGAAAGTTTGGAGTGAAGAATGAATTCTGAGCAGAAATGAGTGCATGACCTAGCTTTGTGCGTGTGAGTTAGCTTATATACACCTCATTAGACCTCTGATCATGATTAAAATTTGATTAATCCCTTGGTTAATGAGTTTGGATGGTTTATGCAAATTTGCACTTTGTGTTGTACCCACTAATCCACACGTGCATGGGTCATGAAATCAACATGATTCACTCACATTCCACTTGCTGATCACAATGGAATTGAAATTGGGCTTTGAAATGGTTTAATTTGTGAGATATGAATCAATTTGCACTTTGGTCATTTGTTAAATACACCATGAATAAGGCACGGGTAGGCATGAAACAAAGGTCAAAATTGGTGCTCGTGGCTTGTACTTTGATGGTACAATATGACTTGAAGCAATTGAAGTGCTTACAAGTCCTTTTGGATGAAAATGCAAATGGTGGAAAATTGGTACATGTGAAATCCTTAAAAACACCTTGCCTTCTTTTGATCATAACTTGAAAACCACAAATGATATGGAGACAATCTAGTACTTGTTGGAAAGGGGAGAAAAAGATATTCAACTTTAATGTTTGAGGAAAATTCATTTGAAGCTTCTTTGATGATTAAAAGTCAAGTTGAATGTGGTGGAAAAACTGCCAAAAATGGAAAGTTTCAAATTATAGGTCATTTCCATATTTAGTAACTTTTGCACAAACTCTTGATTCTTAATGAATGACATGAATCTTGACATTTGAGGACCATATGAGGGCATAAGACCTTAAAAATCATGAAGAGGACCTCAAAATTCCATGGTTGACTTTCCTCCTTACAGTTGACTTTTGCTTACTTCACAAGTAACTGATCCACTAAGCATCTTCCACAATGAACCACTAGCCAAGCCTTTCCTCCATGAGTACTTGTAAGCATATAGAACCTCATGAGAATGTATTTGAACAAGCAAAACCCATCAAGAAGCCTTTTGGAACCAAAACCCTAATTTGGTCCCTCTAGGTAGGAGGGAAAGATTCACTTGAAATCTTTTGCCAATCTTGATCTTATGATGATATGATGAACCCCTCAAACCATCTTGAGGCTTGAGACTCCTTTGAGATGAACCAAGTACCTTGATCCCATGCTAAGAACCAATGCTATGCACAAATGCTAATGCAAGAAATGCAAAGAAACATAAGCCAGTTAGCTAAAAGTAAGAGGGCAAATTTTGGGGTGTTACAGATGGATCCAAGACTACCATGATAGGAATCCCTATCAAATCAATATGGTTCAGATCTTCGACGTCCGCATGATGAATACCAACTTGGTAGAGTTGCATGCTGAGCAGGTCTGACTCGAATTCCTGATATCACATAATTATCACAGCTGTAAAGCGGGTTGCGAAAACGATCAGGGATGTGGCCTTGTCCAGGAGGCACTTCAGCACTTGTTAAATCATTGGTGGATGCCAATCTACAAGGATGAAGATACTCAGCAAATTAGTATCAATATCAGAAACCCCACTCGGCGTCAAAGTCAGGATGTCCGACTCATGGAAGCTAACCTAGTAAGGTTACATTGTATTCAAAGTGGGTGTGGACAGGTGCCACCACACAATTATGAACGTTGTGGAGTCTGTTCGGAAAGTAACCAAGGGTGCTACCTTGTGCGAGCAGCTCTCTAGGGGCAGGTGGATCATGGAGAGATTCGCCCATATCCAGGTTCTGGACCGATCAATTGGTCGCCGAACTACCTTTCCAATCAAATTAAGGACGTTGTCGTCATCTCTGATCATCAGAGGACCAAGAATGTTTTTGCCATTACCCCTCTGCTTGACGAATCAAGAATTCCCAACCGGGAACGGATCGAGATTACTTATGATGGTCAGAAAAACCAGAAGGTTCCCATAGTCATCTATCTGCCGGGACCACTACCGTATGAATCAACTAAGGCAATCCCTTACAAATACGGTGCAACAACAATTGAAAGTGGAAAGGAAATTCCATTACCCTCTGTCGTGAATATTGCAGACGTCAGTCGTGTAACACGGAGCGGTAGAATCTTCAACAGAGGAGTTGGAGAGTCCAGCAAAGAAAAGGAACTTCAGACAGAAGCTCCTGATCCATCAGTCGGTCAATCCAGTAATCCCGACCTTTCGAAAAACAATGATGAGATGCTGAAGCTCATCCAAAAGAGTGAATACAACATTGTTGATCAGCTATTACAAACTCCTTCAAGGATCTCAGTATTATCACTGTTACTCAGTTCAGAAGCGTACACAGAGGCTCTACAGAAAGTCTTAGAGCAAGCCTTTGTGGAACAGGATGTAACAATCAGACAGTTCGATAGTATTGTTTCTAACATCACTTCCTGCAACAATTTGGGATTTAATGATGAAGAATTACCCGAAGAGGGTCGCCGTCATAACATGGCGCTCAATATCACAGTCAACTGCCAGGACGATGCTTTAGCCAGCGTACTGGTAGACACAGGGTCAGCCCTGAATGTTATGCCGAAGTCCACTTTGATGCAATTATCCTTCAAATGACCTCCGATGAGAACCAGTGAGGTCGTCGTCAAAGCGTTCGACGGATCCAGAAAAATGGTTATCGGCGAAGTTGATCTTCCTATAACTATTGGTCCTCACACTTTCCAAGTCACTTTCCAGGTCATGGACATCCGAGCAACATACAGTTGTTTATTAGGAAGACTTTGGATACATCAGGCTGGAACGGTCACTTCAACCCTCCACCAAAAGCTAAAGTTCGTCCAGAACGGCCAACTCATCACAGTCAGTGGAGAACAGGCCTTGCTCGTCAGCAATTTATCGTCATCCACTTATGTGGAACCAGAAGGGATAATCGAAACCCAGTTCCAAGCACTTTCGCTACACAAGGACGATCAATTGGAAAAAGGAACTTCGATTTCCTCATACAAATATGCTATTAAAGCAGTCGAGAGTACCGACACAACAGGATGAGGACAGCTTGTCATTTCTACTAGCAATACAACAAATAAGGGTCTTGGTTTTTCTGCAACCTGCACCCAAACAGCTGCTAACAATGAAAGTCTTCATCCCATTCAGGACTTCTTCCACAGTGGAGGTTTCCTTCAACCAGTGACTCAGGAAGTGCATACCATCAATAAAGATGATTCCTCCGACACAGATGAAGAATGGAAGTCCTATCTTAACGAGGACGGTTATATGTCTCAGGAAGAGGTGCCTACGCCATTTTTCTATCCCGCACAGAGTCCGAGATTTATACCAAGGACAAACGTCGAAATAATATACGGAGGTTGTGATACGAAAGGATGTCGTGCTCCGCCAAATTCATTAGAGGAGGACACTCTGATGAAAGACAACTTTGACCACAATTACTATGGCCCGATGGATGGCCTGCCAATGTGGCAGCCTTACCCAGGAGATTTGGGGCCAGAAAGTCAGCCGAGTAATGAAACTCAACTGAGCATCATTGAACAGAATACCTGTGTCCCCACCATGTCATGGGATCAACACTCAAGTCATTCCGAAATTACTCAACATGACGATGAATTTGCAATGTTTGCATGACTAGAATTCATTAATTATGCTGTCCCCGAGGTCAACGTCATCGAGAGGGATGACTCATCCAGTTCCAAAGAAGTGTGGGACACCTTGGGACAATCGAGTGGAAAATACGACTACATGGTTAAGTACACCGCTCCCGAAAGCTCTCGTATCAGGCTCGAAGATATCCAGCCAACTGGATGGGGAGATATAGCTGAGAGCACAAATGCTATGCAAAATACAACTGAGGAATCCTCCTACGACAATTCTGCCTGGGAGATAGATTCCAATGATCCTGCTCCACCAGAAATCAACGTTATTTCTGAAGACAAATCAAGGAAGGTGCCAGACTTTGTTATTCACCGAGGAGTTCGCCGCCAGTGGGTTGCTGTCGATGTTCCGAGGATTGTTCATAAGTCAAAGTAATTGCCATCTTTAACCTTTCACTCTGCCCAGGTGAAACGAATGTTTTGATAGGGCTCACTTTCTGTAAATTTCCCTCTTCTCTTTGCCCAAAGCGACAGAGTTTTGTTTTATAGGGCTGTAGTTTCAAGATTCGACTTGTTCATTAATAAAATAACGTCGTTCTGTAATTTCCGCATTAATTGTTGTTTTCGCTTTTTGCTTTTTCTCATAAAATGGTAATCCTAAAAAAACAATTCAACAATAAAAATAAGCAGTAATAAAAAAAAATACACTGCACACACTCTTGCATTTTCTCTATCTCTTCTAAATACGAATCATCATGTCATGTAAATTGCTTGTTTTAAACCCCGTTGAAACATACGATCTGATGTCTTCTCCCAACTTTGAGTTCCCGGTATTTGGGGCTGAAGAAGAAGTTGACAACGAAATTCCGGAAGAGATCTCCCGATTACTCAGACAGGAGGAAAGGTTCATTGAACCTCATAAAGAGCCATTGGAAACGGTAAACTTAGGTTCGGAAAAAGAGAGAAAAGAAATCAGGATTGGGGCACTGCTCAGTCCAACTGCCAGAGAGGGTTTGGTAAAGCTTCTCAAAGAATTTCCCGATGTATTCGCTTGGTCCTATCAGGATATGCCAGGGTTGGATACCAGCATCGTGGAACATCATTTACCGTTGAGATTAGAATGTCTGCCAGTAAAACAGAGGTTGAGACGGACTCACCCAGACATGGCCATCAAAATCAAATAGGAGGTACATAAACAGATTGACGCGGGTTTCCTCGCCACATCAGAATATCCTCAATGGTTAGCCAATATCGTACTCGTTCTGAAAAAGGACGGAAAGGTCAGAATGTGTGTCGATTACAGGGATCTGAACAAGGCAAGTCCAAAGGATGACTTTCCTTTACCACATATTGACATGCTGGTAGACAGTACAGCAAAGTTCAAAGTTTTCTCCTTCATTAATGGATTCTCGGGCTATAATCGAATCAAAATAGCGCCGAAAGACATGGAGAAAACTTTGTTCATTACCCCATGGGGTACCTTTTGTTACAAGGTAATAATGTTCGGTTTAAAGAACGCCGGGGCAACCTATCAAAGGGCCATGACTACTCTGTTTCATGACATGATACACAAGGAAATCGAGGTATATGTCGATGATATGATTGCAAAATCTAAGACAGAGGAGGAGCATGTGACCCACCTATCAAAACTATTCGAGCGTCTGAGAAAATACAAACTCCGCTTGAATCCCAACAAATGCACCTTCGGTGTCCGTTCAGGGAAACTCTTAGGGTTCATCATCAGCCAGAAAGGAATTGAGGTTGATCCTGACAAGGTCAAGGCCATTCAAGAAATGCCTTCTCCAAAAACTGAAAAACAACTCAGAGGATTCCTGGGACGTTTGAACTACATCTCCAGATTCATATTCCTCATGACTGCCACATGTGCACCGATTTTCAAGTTACTAAAAAAGAACCAGGAATGCGTTTGGACAGAAGACTGTCAAACCGCCTTCGACAGTATTAAGAAATATATGTTGAATCCTCCGATTCTATCACCTCTAGTGGAAGGAAGACCACTGATCATCTACCTCACAATCTTGGAAGACTCAATGGGGTGTGTACTTGGCCAACAGGACGAAACCAAATGGAAAGAGTCTGCCATTTACTATCTAAGCAAGAAGTTCACCGACTGTGAAACTCGGTACACGATGCTCGAGAAAACTTGATGTGCTTTGGCTTGGGCAGCCAAACGTCTACGCCAGTACATGATTCGTCACACTACTTGGTTGGTCTCTGAGATGGACCAAATCAAGTATGTATTTGAAAAACCTGCTCTCACGGGAAGGATTTCCCGTTGGCAGATGTTGCTATCAGAATATGACTTAGAGTACCACGCTCAAAAAGCCGTTAAAAGAAGTATTTTAGCCGATCATTTGGCTCATCAACCGATTGACAATCAAGAATCAATCGGGTTCGACTTCCCAGACGAAGATGTCATGTATCTAAAGATGAAAGACTGCGACGAACCGCTACCCAATGAAGGGCCAGAACCAGGTTCCCAGTGGGGACTTATCTTTGATGGAGCAGTTAATCATTATGGAAACGGAATTGGAGCAATAATTGTTACCCCTCAGGGTACCCACATTCCTTTCACCGCTCGACTTACGTTCAAGTGTACAAACAACGAGGCTGAATACGAAGCTTGTATTATGGGTCTCGAAGAAGCGATTGATTTAAGGATCAAAAACTTGGATGTATATGGCGACTCAGCTCTGGTCGTCAATCAAATAAAAGGAGATTGAAACACATATCAATCAGGACTGATTCCTTACAAAGACTATGCAAGAAGGTTGTTACCTTTCTTCAACAGAATTGAGTTTCATCACATCCCTTGTGATGAGAATCACATGGCTGATGCATTAGCCACTCTCTTTTTTATGATTAGTGTAGGTCAATGGAACGACCTACCTAAGATTGACATTATGCGCCTTGAACGACCCGCTTACATCTTCACGATCGAAGCAGTCATAGACGACAAACCTTGGTATCACGATATCAAATGCTTCCTTTAGAAACAAGAGTATCCACCTGGGGCATCCAGGAAAGACAGAAAAACCCTCAGAAGACTGGCTGGAAACTTCTTCCTGAGTGGTGACATACTCTATAAGAGAAATTTTGACATGGTCTTGCTCCGATGCGTAGACAGACCAGAAGCAGACATGCTGATGAAAGAAATTTATGAAGGATCCTTTGGCACTCATGCCAACGGACACACAATGGCGAGAAAAATTCTAAGAGTATGGTACTATTGGTTGACAATGGAATCTGACTGCTACAAGTACATGAGGAGGTGTCATAAGTGTCAGATATACTCCGACAAAACTCATGTACCGCCAACGCATCTCAAAGTTCTCTCTTCCCCGTGGCCTTTTTCCATATGGGGAATCGACATGATTGACTTGATTGAGCCCAAGGCTTCAAACGGACATCGGTTCATTCTGGTAGCCGTTGATTATTTCACCAAGTGGGTCGAAGCAGCGTCGTACGCTAATGTAACCCGACAGGTGGTGGTCCGATTTATCAAAAACAGTATCATTTGCCGTTATGGTGTTCCGAGCCAGATCATTAGTGATAATGGATCTAACTTGAACAACAAGATGATGAAAAAATTGTGCGCAGAGTTCAAGATCGAACACCATAACTCATCTCCCTACCGACCCAAGATGTACGGAGCGGTAGAAACGGCTAACAAGAATATTAAGAGGATTGTTCAGAAGATGGTCGTAACCTACAAAGACTGGCACGAGATGCTACCCTTTGCTCTTCACGGTTATCGCACGTCTGTCCGCACTTCAACGGGGGCTACCCCTTTCTCTCTAGTATATGGCATGGAAGCAGTACTCCCCATAGAAGTAGAGATCCCGTCAATCCGGGTATTGATGGAAGCTAAGCTTATAGAGGCTGAATGGTGTCAAAGTCGACATGATGAACTCAATCTGATCGAAGAAAAGAGAATCACGGCACTATGCCATGGTCAGTTGTATCAACAGAGAATGAAGAAGGCGTTCGACAAAAAGGTCCGACCTCGCGTCTTCAGGAAAGGAGACCTTGTGCTCAAGAAGATACAATCATTTCTCACTGACTCTCGGGGCAAATGGACTCCGAACTATGACGACCCTTATGTGGTCACGAAAGCTTTCTCAGGCGGCGCCTTGAGACTTGCAACCATGGACGGAGAGGAATTTGCCTACCCCACAAACGTTGATGTAGTCAAGAAATACTTCGCCTAAAAAAAACGTCTCGGTGGATTGAAAACCCGAAATGGCGGTCTAGGCAAAAGTTAGAGACAAAATAAAAAAAAATCATCCCGGTGGATTGGAAATCTCAAAGTATAATCCAGGCAAAAGTTAGGGATAATGGCAAGTAACTATGTTCAATAAAGGCAAGTCCTTTAGCAGCAGTTACACCATCCATCAGAGGAAAACTCCAGTAAAGGTCATCTTCGACAGAAGCTCAGGATGTCCCGAATTCAAAGTTGGTAGAAGGATAGTGGTCGTTATGTTTTGATGTAGCCCTTTTCCCTGTAAATTACCATTTTCTAACTTTGTATATACTCTTTGGAATCACGTGTTTGGCTGATCTCCATCTTATTAATAAAATTTGAGCCCTTGCGCTTTTGTTTGTAATTCTCACTTGTTTTAGCTTTACAGAACGACATTTTAATATGATTAACGATTCTTGAAATAAAACAAAAAATGAATTTACTTGTTAAAATTTTTCTGCTTTAAAATAAAGATGGCAATTTCTTTTGATTGTTGAACATCAAAAGAACATCGACTGCTTCCCCGAAAGCAATTGAACTTCAAAATGCAGAATCAAAGTACTCCTTTTAACCCAGTACGCCTGAATGAAGGGATCAACTGTGTCAGAGACCTTGTTTCGTCTGACACGCCTCGGCTGAGTTCTCATCTCCTAAGCCCGACCAACATAGTTCCCCGCGAGGACTACTTCTCCTAAGCAAGGTAGAGTTGCTACTTATTGGACCAACGGTACTTCTTCGCCCCGTGATGGCCGAGTATCCAGTCATGTTCATCCATTAATTTGTATGTCGCGACAGTTTTGTCAGCATATACATACATACATCATGCATTATTGATTTGCATTCACATTTCATATTGCATTGCTATCACTCTAGTCGGTCTTGTCCCCTGGTGATAAAAAGTCCTCTCAATCGAGTTGTCAGTTCTTTCCTCGTCAGGAAATGTTGCGTCTGAACAATCTCTCTCCTCCAGTTTATTTCTGGAATGAAGTTGGCTCCTCGACCACTTTGATAACTTGAACCTCTGGAAAGCCAGAGAGCCCTCAGGCAACATCACTCTTCGCCATTGAAGATGATATCCTTGCTTTCCCAGATTAAGGAAAATCCCGAGAGAAAGCCTCCTAATCAAAGATTCGACAATACAGCAGTTTTTCTCCGAAAAAACCACTGATGAAAAGGTCATCGGCACCTCAAATTGGACCCCATCATATGGCATTTCTCCGAGAAGATCTCCGAGAAAAGTATGATGTAATACCCCAAACGAAGGCAGTCTTTCAGGAGACTCGTCTTCCCCAGTAGAAACAAATGGCGTCTCCAATAGAGAAATTTGTGCACCTCTACAACTCAGACGATTGGGTTCCCCAGCAAGTCTGACATCAACTTTTTCTGTCAAATGGCGTCTCCCCAGGAAAATTCGGCGAGAAGTTTAAGGAAAACTGCTACGAATAGCGTCACTTGTCAATAAAGTTTATTGACAAAAGAAACTAAGACCAGTTCCTTGGTAGGAAACCAGGATCGAGGGGAAGTTTATATCAGAAACTGAGACCAGTTCCTTGGTAGGAAACCAGGATCGAGGGGAAGTTTAAATCAGAAACTAAGACCAGTTCCTTGGTAGGAAACCAGGATCGAGGGGAAGTTCATTTCAAAAGAAAACTGAGACCAGTTCCTTGGTTGAACACCAGGACCGAGGGGAAGTTTACCGTTTCTAAGCATTATCGCTTAGCAAAAAAAGATGAATGCGATTTGCCATTCATAACCACCATCAAAATTTCGGGTATTCCGATATTTAATCCTCTTGCACCTCGAATGCCCGAATACCTTCGTCATTCACACCTTCGTGTCCAAGAAGATTAAACAGGGGCATCTGTCATACCCCAAATTTTAACCACTAAGATTTCCCATCATTGTGCAAATCATCATCACAATATAGATGAACCATCATACTTCAGCAGTCTCCCCAAAGATGGGTGAACACTTACTACAATCAAAATTAGGGTTTCAAGCCCTCTCTGAGTGCTTAGACAAAGGATCAATCAAGGAATGACATGATCTTCAACTTTTCTAACCTCTCAAACATCCACAATGGATCAAGAGGACTCCCACTTCAAGGATTAAGCACAGGGTTGCTCCCTTATAGGTGGATCAAGCTTCAAGATCGCCAATGTCACCAAATTAGGGTTTTGGTCGACCAGGGCCTCCAGATGAAAATTTTCATCTGGGCATGAGCCAATGATTCAAAACATATCCTAATGTACTCCATGGAACCTCATGGACCTAATCATCAAGTCAATTTGACATCAAGGGATGCATACATAAAAAATCAGGAATTAGGGTTTCTTGACCTAATTCACCCCTAAGTTGACTTTTGGGACAAATCATGAACTAAGACCCCAAGACATGATTTGAGGGTCTCTAATATACCATATTGATCCATTTGTAACAATGGATTGATCCAAGAAGCTTGAGCAACAAGTTTTAATTTCATCTGAACCACAGTTAGGGTTTTGCGATAAAAGTCAACTGTAACTTTGACTTTTGACCAGGACATGCTCCCAAACCCTAAGACATGATTCAATATACCCTATAACACCCATGGAACATGTCCATCAAGTTTGATTTAGGTCAAGGACATGATTTCATAGAGGATCGCACAATTTGGAATTCATCTGACAAAAAGTCAACTGTGCACAAAAGTCAACTTTGACTTTTTGAGATTTTTCACAAAAATGGTTTTTTAACCCTAAAATGATGTTAATGTATGATTTGAATCATCATTCATCAAGAAAAATCAAAGAAAGTGGGATAACTTGTAAAAGGGGTAACCATAAAAACTTAGAAAATTTTCTAAGTTATGAAATAAAGTGACAAAGGTACCAACTTTGGAGGATCATAACTCCTAAACCACAAAGCCATTTTTCCCCATCCAAAGCTTGATTTGTAGATCACATTGCCCTCTACAAAAGCTTCATACTGACCTATGTCCAAATTCCTCATAGATATTGAGTTATGGAGGGATCAAAATCAAGAAAAGTCACTTTGTTCCAGCACTTAGTGAAAATTTCACTAAGTCAGAATCTGCCTTACTTTTTTCCAAATGTAGGGAGATTTTTCACTTGGATCCAAAAGGTATCAAAACCAAATATGATCAAACAGTTCTTGTATCATATAAGGGCTTTCCAAAATGGCCAATAACATCACTAAATTCAATTTGGGCCATGAAATATGACATTGGCAAGTTGCCTTGCTGAAATCTGCCAAGGCAAGGCAGAATTTTGCACTTTTGCTCGATTTTCCAAAATCAGCCAATTCCAAGCCTTGTCATCACTTTGGACACATCTGAGGATTGAATCTAAAGGGGACAATCACTGAGTCAAGCCTCCAAAGTCCTTGGAATAAGAAATAGCATGCTAAACCTAGAATTGCCCAAAATAGGGACAAGACTCCAATTTTGGATTGGAGCATTCAATGGAAACACCAAGGTGGCATGGACTGAGCCATTAGCAACTGAATTCAGTCAAGACTTATCCAAGACCAAGAGGAACAACAGCCTGTGCCCTAACCTCTAGTCAATGGCTAGAGGAGACTTGGATTTTCATTTGCCAACATTGGCCAACCTTACTCAGCAGTTGCCATTCACTATTCCTTGCAAAACAAACTTGCTCTACTATAAATAGAGCTCAATTGTGATCAGTTTAAGTACACCAAAGGCCTACAACACTTGCCTTTCTCAAAATCCACTTCTCACTCTCAAAAATGCATTTCTTAGCAAGTCACTATCGGGTTTTTCATTAGAAAGCAATTCTACTCAAACCAATCACACACACACACCTCATATACATCATATGTGAGTTGATCAAACACTTAAACAACATCTGGAACACTGATTTCTCAGAATCACCATTCAATTGCTCAAGGTTTTAACCAAGTTGCAGTTGAGATGCCATGAAGTGATCCAGCCAATTTCCATCAAGTCCAAGCATTCAAACACACTCCATAAGGTGTAGGGAAGTTGTTCAGATAATCACAATTCATCTGTAACACCTCCAACTCAGAAATCAATCTGCTCTTGCTGTCACAACCTAGAGGTAAGCCTAAACTTGGTCATCTCTCAATCTATGCATATTTCCTCGCACAATACTTTTGCCAAATGTTCATAATCATGCATGGAATGTTTCCCCTCAAGTAATTGCTTTGTTTGAATTGTGTATCAAAAATCCCAGCCTTCATGCAGAATTTTGGGTTCTTGAGGATTTATCGTGATTTCTTATTTTATGCTTAATTTAAATGAAATTAATTGTCATAAACATGATCGTGAGCTTGAGACGAGCATATTGATATGTGGATTGCATGATATAATCAAGTATTCAGTGAGATTGGATAGAAAATGCAAATCTGGGCAAGGCAGAAAACGCGCGTATTCTTGGCCCATGTTCTTGGCGCCATTTTCACAAATTCAAATATTTGAATTTTGTGATTTTATTTAATTGATTCAAAAATTAATTTCTCTCTGAGTTTTAATGATTTTGAGTTGATTTTTTTTTTAATAATTCACAAAAATGTTAAAATATTTTATTTTATGAAAAAATCCCAAAAATATTATTTATTTCATAGAATTGATATTTTTGCAAAGAATTAGTGTTTTAATTATTTTTGACATTTAAAATATTTTTTTCTTCTTTATTTTTCAAATTTTAATGATTTCTAATCATTTTGTAGGGCAAAACTTGATTTAAGAAGCATTAATCCAAGATCACAATTTGTTTTCCACATGTTAAACAATTTTGATCATTTTAATTGAATATTTTATTCAATTAAAACACATTTTGAAAACAAATTAGGGTTTTTGATTAATTCAACCCTCATAAATCATTTTCAAAACACTTTGGGCCTCTATTAGAGTGTAAGATCCAACCCTTTGTAAATACAAACCTTTTTGGGCCTCACTTATTGTATAAGTTCCGTTGTATTTCAAAAAGTTCGACGTGATCATCATCCGTTGAAATACAAACCTTGGGCCTTTCCTCGAGCTATAAGACATATTCAAAACTCTTTGGGCCTCTATTAGAGTGTAAGACCCAACCCCTTTGAAAACCAAGTCATTTTTGGGCCTCAGTCTTTGTATAAGACCCCCGGTGTTTTCAAAAATCTCGGCGCGATCGCCATTTTAGGAAAAAAGTCATCTGGGCCTACCCTCGAGTAGTAAGACCCATTTCTTTTCTTTAAAAACCTTTTGGGCCTCTTGGGAGAGTGTAAGACCCAAAAACCCCTTGTACAAACCATTTTTGGGCCTCACTTATTGTATAAGTCCCTCTGTACAAGTAAACAGTGCGATCGTCGCCCTTTTTAAAAAATCAATTGGGCCTACCCTCGTGTTATAAGCCCCACTCTTTTTCTTTAAACCTTTTGGGCCTCTTGAGAGAGTGTAAGACCCATTCCTTTGTACAACAAACAATTTTTGGGTCTCAGTCACTCGTATAAGTCCCTCTGTACAAATTCAACAGTGCGCTCACTGATAAAACCCTGGGCCTCTCCTTGAGCTGTAAGCCCCAAATCTTTTTTTTTCAAAGCACTTTCTCCTTTGATTTTGAAATATATTGTTGTTTTCAATCTTTCTTTGTTGAACAACTAACCAAATAGCATGGAAGCTCTACAACCGAGTAAGTATTTATCCGCTTTCATTTACCACTTTCATATACATATAACTGTATTGTGGGGCTGTTTCGCTGTAAGTCTTCTTTCATAAACTCATATCGACTGTGTAATACTAGTATAGATATTTAGAGTTTCCCCGGCAATTACGTCTAGCATTAAGCCCGTTGATCACTCTTAAATAGTCAAAACTAGATCCCCATAGGATTACCAGACACAGTCTTCCCTCCTCTTGGGGTCAAACAATATGGAGATGTGAAAGGCAGATTCCTTTTGAACCCTTTCTCAGACTGTCACTCGTAGAAGTTATCAAAGAAACTCTACTCCCCAGAGATGCTCTTTTCTCCGTGAATGGCATCTCTTGAGTTTTTTCCAAATTCTTGAACTTTCCTGGCTTGATCTATTCTTTGTGAATAGTCTGCCTTAAACTTCTCGGAGTTTGGGGACCCACTGGCTTCTTAAAAGCACTTGTCAAGAAACTGTATTCCCCAGAGATGATATTTTCTCTGTGAATGGCATCTCTTGAGTTTCTTCCAAATTCTCAAACTTTCCTGGCTTGATCTATTCTTTGTGAATAGCCTGTATTGAACTTCTCGGGGTTTGGGGACCCACTGGCTTCCTAAAAGCATCCCCGCCTCCTCTTGGGCGTTGTACAAGGACCCGTCGGCTTCTTAGAAGTATTCACAACCTCCTCTTAGGCTTCGTATAAATGATTTCTTCCTCCGGGAATGATAGCCTCCTCTTGGGATTGGTACAAATTATCCCTCGGCTTCTTAAAAGTTTCCAGCCTCCTCTTGGGCTTCGTACAAATTATCCCGAAGGCCTCCTAGAGGTATAGGAACAGACATTAATCATCTTAATAAAACAGTCTTTCCAAGAGTCTACTACTGTTTCTCAAAGCATAGTACAAAAGATAAAACTCTAGACTTGGACAGTCTGATTTTCTTGAGTCTCAAAGACATTCTCAAGCACCCTTCAAGAATAGGAAGGAACCCCGTAGACTCGGACAGTCTCAATACCCTTTGGATTTCCCATTTCCTTAAAGAACATGAAACAATCTCGATTCTCAGATCAAATCCATGAGTACAGTGTTACTCATATAAGAACTGGTTTTCTCTTTGAACCAAATATACTGGACCTGTCACCCAACTGAAACAGAACCTTTTAGCCTCCATCTCGGGCTTCGTACGGGATATCAAAAGACTCTCTTGTTGAGTCCAACTTTTTGCCTCTATCTCGGGCTTCGTACGAGATACAAAAACACTCACTTGTTGAGTATAAAAGACTCTCTTGTTGAGTCAATCACCTTTAGCCTCCGTCTTGGGCTTTGTACAAGACACAAATCACTCTCTTGTTGAGTATAAAACCCCTGGCCTCCATCTCGGGCTTTGTACGAGATACCATAAAAGACTCTCTTGTTGAGTCCAACCTTTTTTAGCCTCTATCTCGGGCTTTGTACGAGACAGATCAAAAACACCCTCTTGTTGGGCCAATAGCCTCCTCTTAGGCTTTGTATAAGAAAAACCACTGGTTGATCCAATTAACTTTTTAGCATCAAAGCTCTGCCTCGTTCACAGTACACAAACATCAACAACTCTTTCCCCTTCATCTAATCGCTGTAAGCGGCAAGCCTCTGGATCATCTACATCCATGTCATTGTCCCTCCTTTAGCATGAGAAATTCCTAAGGAAAGATAGCATTACTCTACACTGAGTTAAAGTCTTCTCCTTCAGGTTGGAAATCCCCTATAAAGGAAATTATGGCATTGCCGGATTCACACATCCCGGTTAAAGTAATTCTCCTTTATAAACAGTTGTGACAGACAAACCCCTCTTTAGAGATGACAAATTCTCTCTAAAGTCAAACCCTTTTAGTTTCACATCTTGGGCTTTGAACAAGATACGAATCACCTTTTTCGCTTCACGTCTTGGGCTTTGAACAAGACACCAAAACACCATTTCCTCCCATAGAATAGGAGGAACTACGAATGCTCTGATTTCTCTGTTTTGGAAAAACGGAAATACGTAGGCATAAGATTGAAAGAAAAATCTTAGCGAGCACACTAAACAAAAATCCCAAATCCCATACCTTCACATATCAATCGAAAAACATCAGTCTTAAACCTCCCACCAATCGACTGGACACATTTTTTTAACAAAATAAACCTAAAAGAGACCCACAATCTTTGGAGCATCTGTAAACCAACAGTCATCTGTTCAAACTCAGTTTGCAAGCAGGGTTAATTGAAGACATCTATTTCCCTTCCTTCATCAGCTTTAATAGGATAAAAAATGAATCGAACTGTAGATACCAAAGAGCGGTAGTGCTTCCCAACCACGTCTCAAAATCGCTCGCTACACCCTGAATTCTAGACTGACAAAATTTTCTAGACTTAACAATTATTCTTAGTTTTAAATTTCAGAGTTAGGCTTGCAAGCTCCCCTTGAATTTAAGACTTAAAATCTTAAACAAAATAAATATTAAAAAAAAACATTAATATAAACATTCATTTAACCAAAATTCAAGATAACCATACATAAAAAATAAAAAATAAATCAAAAACACAAATAAATTAGAAAGAAGTTTCATTCATTTGATGTAACATCGAAATTACAAAGAAACTTCATTCAATCTTATGGATGTTTAGGATTGATCACTGGATAAAAATGATCAAAATCATATCTCTTATTACCCCTTAATGTAACACCTTAAACCCCTAAACTTATATAAAAAGTATTACTCGGCAATTTAAGGTGCCACAAAGGACAACCCTTCGAAAACATGTCAAATCATTTGAAACTACGCAACATAAAAACATTTCATATCAACTTTATAATTAAAATATTAAACTCCATAACAACAAAATCAACTTCAACATAAAACATAACAAACTCTCATCCCCTATATTACATGATCAGAGCATAAACCACTAATTTATTATCACACAAGTAAAATAAAAGCGAATAGTAGCTCCAACAAGTCTTTTTCCAACACACGACAACAAGGATCACTCCTGAGTATCTGCAAGATGTCCATGTTGGACAACATGAAGCAAAGGGAGTGGGAAACAACATTCAATATAAATAGTGTAAAGAATGCTAAGGTAGATAACATACAATATAACACTCATTCAATACACACTCAACAACACCATATTCTCACACTCATTCATATCAATTCATTAACTACGTCATGTATTCTCAACCAATCAATAACATCATAAATATTCAATTACATATGCAAACATGTATGTAATGTACTCCACAACTGACTCATTATGCATGTGGTACCATTCATGGACAACACAAGTCCACCTCGCTCCTAAATACCAACCATAGAACCAATGTTTTAAAAACCGGACCGAACCGGCCGGTTCAAACTGTTGGACCAGGAACCGGAGGTGAATCCGGTTGGGTCAACCTTGCAAAACCGCTAGTGGGTCAAAACCAGAGTTAAACCGGAAAAACTGGATTGAACCGTCCAAAACCATTCGAACCATTCGAACCGAAGCCGGTTTTGTAAAACCGCCCGGTTCTTAAAAATTCATCAAATTGACCATTTTTTTAATTTAAAAAAATATTAATAAGTTATTATCAAAATTTAACATACATTCTCCAATCACAAAAAAGAATTTCATGTGTTTTTTACAACCATACAAACTTCTAAGTTTTATCACTATGTTATAGTTTTTCTTTCAACCATATTCCATCATCATCATGTCGTCTCTTTCAAACATAGTCACGATGTCCAACTCTATTGATTGTCGTTCAAGTCAATAATTTTTGTTTTTTCAATTAAGAATTGTTTATCGTTGTTCAACTTAAATTCGATTTTTTGTTGTTTAATGAAGTATATTGTATTATTTATATCTTGGTATTCTATCTTATTTAATTTAGGTATTCTTAATTATTTGAACTTTATTTTAGTTATTATATTCTATTATTTTAATTTTGGTTTGAATTAGTTTAATTTATTTTATTGTAATTCTTTTGTTTGGTCAAAATATTTTTAAATGATGATTGAAATGAAGTGTAGAACTGTGTTAATGTTATGTACTATTGATATTGTTGTATTAATGTTATGGATTTTTAAAATATTTATTTTATTAAGTAGAGAACATATAATAATGTGTGACATATCTATCAAATTTAGTTTCATATTATTAGTTTATTTAATAAACGGTTCGACCGTAGGTTTAACCATTTGAACCTTAAACCGTAAGTTTCACCAGTTTGATCTCCGGTCTGATTTTTAAAACATTGCATAGAACCAGAACACACCAAAATCATTACTATCACCATAAGTAACGCTTCATTGATTCCCATCTAGAACCACCTACTCGCTCCGGAATCCCCACCATATGACCAGAGCACACCAAAATCATTACTATAACCATAAGTAACACTTTACTGATTCCCATATGGAACCGGTTGCTCACTCCTGAATCCTTACCATCAGACCAGAGCACACCAAAATTAGATCGAAGCCCGTAGACCATGATGTATGACGCTCAACAATATGCATTATCACCAAAATTATCACCATGCATTTATCACCATTACGCACAATATCATTCTCATCACACAAAAAATAAACAATGTTACGACAATTAACAAACAACATCGAACAACAATACCTCATCTATTGCATATTCACAAGTGATCTGAGGTGATCAGACTGGATCGCCGTGGCCTTCACGTAGGACAGGTGATGATGCTTGTGGGAGAGGAAAAAAGGGTGGAGGTACCTGCAAGGTACTCCGATGCCAAAGTAAGTGTTTGGTCAAAAAGAGAGAAAGCAAGTAAGAGATTTCAAGTATTAGATTTTTGATCCCTGCCCCTCTCAAGCGAGGGGGTATTTATAGGTGGATTTCTAGCGAGCAAAGCGCCTGGTCTACCAATGAGGGATTGCCAAATTGAGGGCAAGGCGCGTGGCCTTCTGACTTGAACTAACCGTTTCCGTGATATCCGGGGAAGTAGTTGGTCGCGTGAACTACTTTGCGCGTGAAGGGGACGTGTCCAACGGCTAGTTTCTGCCCAACAACTAGTTTCTGCCCAACAACTAGTTTCTGGCTATTGGGCATGTCCAATGGCTGGATTGGGTTGGGCCTTGCCCCTGTGGGGGCACATCGCTTGCCCAGTCCATAACAGGAGCCCCCAAGTCCTTGCTTTGGTGGAGAGTGAGGACTTAAGGTAGTCGTGTAAAGTCCTTGATCCTCCCGACCATGTGTGGTTGCCCGAACGACATATTGGGAGATGTTGTATTTTCTGTCGGGCACGCTCTTGTGCGAGTGCCTGTTGTATTGGCATTTTTTTGTCGGGGACCCTTGGTGTGCTTGTCGTTGAGGAGATGTGTTCGCGGAATAGCAAAAGGTCTGGTGCATGTAACGTTCATGCTTGGAAATGACAAACGCGGGAACCTTTTGACACGTGTTGGACATGCAGCCCCTCTGTCAGACCTAGAGCCGCCTAGGCAATGATGGCATTTACGATTCCCCACGAGCAAATGCTTATAAAAGGAGGGAGGAGGGATTCGTTTGTCCATTTCTCACAAATTCCTTCTCTCCTCTCTTTTGTTCTGCAATTTGTCCTCTCGCCGGAGCCGCCGTAGATCTTCACCGTCTCCGTTCACACCTTCATCTCCAACTCCTCGTATTCAAGTAAGTTCATCTTTTCTGCATCTTCCTTAAATGTTCTTCATTTTCTGGGTGTTCTTCATGAATTTTCCCGCAACTTATGAGTTTTTCGGTTGAAGATTCATGTGTTCTTTGATGAACACATGAGTTTTTATGATTTTCATGAAGAACGTGGTGAACATTTTACAAATGTTGTGTAGATTCTCCTAGGTTTTGGTTAGGATTAGTTTTAGGTTTGTAGTCGGGCACTAGGCCTGTTCGACCCAAAGCTCTGGCTTTTCGCGATGAGTTTGCCCAATTTTGAGCTTGAAGCAACGTAGTTAAGTCGTGGAGACTCGTCCCCTTCGAGGGGGAACTGCCGTTGTCGTACCAGGTCGTGGTCAAAGTGGGCTCGGGGTTGTCCTCGGCTTCTTCCTCGCCCTTCCACTTGCCTAGTGGTGGAAGGGTGGATTTGAACTTAGTTATCGAATTCACTTTTTCTTCCTCTGCTTTTCAGGTGAACATGGCTGGTCCTTGTGACGAAGTCGTACTCGACGCCCAGGTCGCGGAAGAGGAGGCGGAGCAGGCCATCGAGTATGCTAACGTTCAGGTCGCAAGGGGGGACCTTCAATGGATCACGCACGAGCCGCTGTCGACCAAGTCGACGTTTACTGAGGAAGAGGTTCAGGAGTTCCCCTATCTGGAAGATCGGGCCGAAGATGCGCCCATGCAATTGAGGGTCATCCGTCCCACCGAAAATGACAGAATCTGTTCGATTTACCCGGGGATGCGGTTCCCCATGTACGAGTTTGCCTCCGTGGAGGCTAGGTTTTAGTTGTCTTTCACCGACTTCCAGGAGGCCCTTTTTGGTCACTTGGAATTATGCCCGGCCCAGCTCCATCCGAACGTGTTAGCCTTCATACGTGCCTTCGAGCTGGTGTGTCGCTTTCTTCGTGTCGGGGCGACGGTGGACCTCTTCTTCAGTATCTTTCAGCTACAGCGAAGTAGAACGGGCACGAAGCAAAGTTGGGTGTCATTCAAACAGCAGAGCAGGCTCTTCTGGTTGTACTCTGAGTCTGTTCGTCATTTTAAGGATAGATTCCTTGTTGTGAAGCCCGTTCCTGAGGCAGCCAAGAGATATATCTCGACGATTGAAACAGTGACCGTCGATGGTCGACAGGTTAAAAAACCTGTGTCTAAGTTCCCTTTGGAATGGGTGTTCGCCCACTTCAGACACAGGACTGACCAGTTCCTGGTAAAGCACGATCAACTCTGTGAGGGCGACAGGGAGGCCTATCGTGTGCTCCATGCTTATGCGGAGAGCTTTACGTCGGCCTTCGTGGTGGACAGAGATGGTAGAGAACTGGTCGGGGATGATGAGGTACCCCTCAGAGCAGGCTGTTATATTAATGTTAAGGCCCTTCTCGAGTGCGAAAACGACGACGTGGCCTTCCAGCTTCTTGGTATACCTTGCTCTTGTGTCCGCATGTATTAAGCATTTTCTGTCTGCTAACTTTTGTCTTTTGTATTTGAAGAGAAAATAACTGATATGAGGGAGCGCTTAATGAGGTCGCAGGTAGCCAAGGTCCAGAAAAAGGTGCCTTCGGTGCCTAAGGTCGGAGCGACCAAGCAGCAAGCAACGATAGAAAAGTTTGTGTCTGGCGCTGGTCCTACCCCGAGGATGACCTCTGTACCACGACTCCTAACTCTTCCCACAAGAGGAAACAGGATGATGTTGGGGCCTCTCTTGCGGGCTATTCAGGTGGCTCTCCTGGAGGGAAGTTCGTGCTGCCCGCATATTATCAACAGGGGCAGATGTTTGACGAGGGGAGCTCTGTCGTTGTTCCGGATCTGGATGTCTCGGTGATTCTGTCTGTTGATCCCTAAGTGAGGAGGAAGCTTCTTTGCCAGGACGCAGCCGGACTGATCAGGATATTGGAAGCGGCGTTGGCTCTAGGAGATGCAGAAGCAGTTCGTCGCTCTGATCTTAAGGAGGCGAAGTCCAAGATCAATGCCTTGGAGTGTGAGAATGTCGACATTTATAACGAGCTGAAGAAGCTGCAAGGTCACCAGGAGGCCAAGATACTGCTCCAGAAGGAAGTAACCCAAATGAAGAAGGAGGTAAAGAATGTCAATGACGAGAATGCCCGCTTGAAGGCATGGAATGCGGAGCTGTAGGGTTCGTCGGTGACGGGGGAAGATGAGACTGAAGATGAGAAAGCTTTGCGAACGAAGAAGGACCTGATCGATAGGATCCGTGTCCTTGGGGAGGACAATCTAGGGGCAGCCGAGTTCGGCTTTAATGCTGCTTTGGAGCAGGTGAAGGCCCTTAATTCCGACGTCCAGCTGGCGACTGAGGGAATGAGTCTACTCAATGTGGTCGTCAATGGCGAGGTGGTCCCCCCGGAAGGTGTCAGTGAGGTCGTCTAGTTTCACCAGGATATGTTTTGTATTATTTTTTGGATGTACTAGTATTTTATGGGCCTGCGTGCCCTTTTTGATGTAATGATTATCGGGCACAACCCTTCGTGTATACTTAACCTATTTTGGCCTTGTAGCCAACGTTATTAACTTTTTGTTGTAAATTCTTGTCGCATTTATTTATGTATGCTTGTTTGAATGGATGTTTGCTCGACTTGTTTTTATTATGCCCGACAGTTTGAAACTTGTTGGGGAGGGCAAAGTAGTTTTACCGGTGATGAGTCTAGGACCTCGGTTGAAGTACTAATCCCATAGGCTTGGACCGTTCCCATCGCGAGCTGGGTGTCCTGCCTTATTGGTGAGGCAACGGCGGATCTCGATCGAGGTGTCCCCGTTGGGCACAGGGTCTACTCTTCCCATGAGCAGAGACTGGCCGGCGTTGTAAAAGAAGGTCATGCTTCACCAGGGCATGGTTCTGTGGCCGTGTCGTCTCCCCGAATGGGGAGATCTCGCCGACAGTTAGTCCGACTTTGTGGTTGGGCTTAACTGTAGTATTGTTTGAGCTTTTCAGCATTCCATGGTCGAGCAAATGGTTCTCCGTCCAGAGTTTCTAAGTAGTAGGCTCCAGTGCCCGTTTTGGACTTGACCCTGTAGGGGCCTTCCCAGTTTACGGCCAGCTTCCCCTCGCGCGAATATTTCTGGTTTCTACGCAGGACCTGGCTACCAACAGAGAAGTCGCGCTTTATGACCTTAGCGTCGTGGCGCAAGGTTATTTGTTGTTTCAACGAGGCCTCACGGAGAGCTGCTTCTGGCCGTATTTCTTCGACCAGATCGAGCTGTTCTCTTAAGGCTTCATCATTCATCTCCTCATCGAGGGGAGCTTTTGTTCGTCTGAAGGGCTCTCTAATTTCTACCGGTATTACCGCCTCGGTTCCGTAGGCTAGTCGGAATGGGGTTTCCCCGGTGGTGGACTGCGGTGTTGTCTTGTAAGCTCAGAGCACGCTATGTAGCTCCTCGACCCATCTCTTATTGGATTCGCCCAGCCTTTGCTTCAGACCACGCAGGATCACCAGGTTCGCCGCTTCTGCTTGCCCGTTGGTCTGGGGGTGCTCGACGGAAGTAAAGTGCTGCTTCGTGCCTAATTTAGCGACGAAGTCTTGGAACTTTCGGTCCGTGAACTGGGTTTTGTTGTCGGTTACGAGGACCCGGGGCACCCCAAACTGTGCGAGGACGTTTCTTTTGTAGAAACGAAGTATGTTGAAGGCTGTGATCTTGGCGAGGGCTTCGGCTTCGATCCACTTCGTAAAGTAGTCGACGACCATGATTAGAAATTTGTTTTGATAAGACCCCATTGTAAAGGGGCCGTGTATGACATCGGTCGCACTTTTGGACGTGTTCCTTGGCATCGTGCTGCATGGTTCGCCAGTAATATTCCGCTCGCAAGGCTTTTCGTGCCAGGGATCTTCCCCCTAAGTGTTGCGCGTTGATGCCCTCATGGATTTCTTGTAAAATCTCGGGGACCTTACTCTCCTCGACACATTTCAAGAGGGGGATGGAGAATCCTCTTCGGTAGAGTTTGCCCTCAACCAGCACATACGAACAAGCTCGTCATTTAGTTATGCTAGCTTCTTTATTGTCCTCGGGCAGCTCCCCTTTGGTGAGGTAGTCGTATACGGGAGTCATCCAGCCCTGGGTGTCCCTGATGGTGTTGACGTCGAGCAGCTCGAATGGTTTCTCAATACTAGGTCGGGCCAGTACTTCTTGTATGATGGACTTATTTCTGCCTTTTTTACCAGTGCTGGCTAGTTTGGACAGGATGTCTGCTCGCGTGTTTCGTTCGCGAGGGAAGTGTTGGACTTCCCATGCATCGAACTTTGTGATTCTTTCCTTCACTAGCGCCAGGTATTCGGCTAGTTGACCGTTCTTTGCTTGAAACTCTCCCCGTACTTGTGACGCTACGAGCTAGGAATCGGTGTAGATTTTTATTTCCCTGGCGCCCACGTCCTTGGCCAGGCGTAGTCCCGCGAGGAAGGCTTCGTATTCGGCTTGGTTGTTGGACGTAAGGAAGGACATGACCAGCGATACTTCTATTAATATTCCTTCCTCATTTTCGAGGATGATACCTGCTCCACTCCCCGAGGGGCTGGATGCCCCATCTACATACACGGTCCATTTATGTGCCCCACATGATGGGGATGGTAGCGGGGTCATTTCTGCCACGAAGTCGGTCAGTGCTTGTGCCTTGAGGGCCTTTCTACCCTCGTATTGAATGTCGAATTCTGATAACTCCAGGGACTATTTAAGCATCCTGCCCGCCATATCTGGTCGGCATAGCAATTGTCTGATGGGTTGGTCCGTGCGAACAATTACAGTGTGGGCCAGGAAGTAGTGTCTAAGCCTCCTCGCGGCGGTGATGAGAGCAAGGGCGACTTTCTCTATCTGCGCGTACCTGACTTCTGGCCCTTGTAGGGCCTTGCTGGTGAAATAGATGGCTTCTGCCCGTCTGTTGTTTCGCGGACGAGGGCAGCGCTAATGGCTTCACTGGCGACAGAGAGGTATAAGTATAAGGTTTCCTCGCATTCTGGTCGGGAAAACACAGGTAGCTCAGATAAAGCCCGCTTAAGGTGGGCAAGGGCTTGCTCGCATTCTTCTATCCATTCGAAACAAGTCTTTTTCCTAAGCAGTTTAAAGAAAGGCAGGGCGTGCTGAGCGGATTTGGCCACGAATCGAGAAAGGTGGGCGAGCATCCCATTTAGGGTTTGGATGGACTTCTTTGACCTGGGCGTGGGGAACTCCGCAAATGTTCAAAATTTATCTGGGTTTGCTTCTATTCACCTTTCGGTGAGATAGAATCCGAGGAACTTCCCTGCTCGCACGCCGAAGGTGCACTTTTCTGGGTTAAAGCGCATTTTACATTTCCTGGCCTGGTCGAAGACTTTTTGCAGGTGATTCGTGTGATCGGATTCCTCTTGGGACTTCACGATCATGTCGTCCATGTATACTTCGAGCATGTCCCCGATCTGTGATCGGAAGACTTTGTTCATCATGCGCTGGTATGTGGCCCCAGCGTTTTTTAGACCGAAGGGCATTACGTTGTAGTAATAGTTCCCCGAGGAGGTCATGAATGCGGTATACCTCTTGTCCTCTTCAGCCATAGGGATTTAATTGTATCCCGAATAGGCGTCCATGAAGGACAAGAGTTTGAAACCGGCAGAGTTATCTACAAGTTTATCTATGCTCGGTAAGGGGTAAGCATCTTTCGGGCATGCCCGGTTGAGATCGGTGTAGTCAATGCACATGCGCCATTTTCCACTATGTTTTTTCACGAGTACAATGTTGGACAGCTAGGTTGTATACCTGGCCTCCGATATGAATTTCGCCTCTAAGAGGTCTTGTACAAGTTTTTCGGCAGCCTGTGCCTTCTCATCAGACTGCTTCCTTCTCCATTGTGCGACGGCGCGGGCAGCTGGATCAATGGTCAAACGGTGGCACGCCGTCTCCGTGTCTAATCTGGGTATATCTGCTGCGCTCCAAGCAAATAGGTCAGCATTATCGTCCAGGCATTTCTTTAATTGCAGCTTGACTTCGTCGGGCAATCCTGCACCTATCTTCACTCCTCTGTTGGGGTTATTGCTGAAGGTGACGACTTTGAATTCCCCGTCTGGGACTGGCCGCATAAGAGTTGAAGTGGGGGAGCTGGTCGTCCCTGTTGGCGCGACCTCACCATTATCTTCCTTGTAGTCCTCTGAAATTAAGCTGTCAAGGTCGATGATGTGCACGGGAAGTGTAGGCTTCTTGTCCGGTTGGTCATCTTCGGTTGGACGATCTTCCTCCCTTGGTCGTTTGGCTGCTTTTGGTGCTGCTCCGATCTGGTTCTATCCCCTGGTCGCTGCCTCGAAGCATCTGCGTGCAGCTTCTATGTCCCCATGTAAAGTTGCGACGTGACCTTTCTCAGTATAATACTTTAGCTTGAGGTGGACGGTTGAAGGAACAGTGATTAGTTATGCGAGTGCTGGCCTGCCCAAGATACATTGATACAGCGACGGGCAGTCGATCACCAGAAACCGCGTCTTGATCGACCTGGACGCTTCCTCCTCCCCAAATGTGACCGACAACTCCACGTATCCCCAAGGTCTGGCCGTGGCTCCGTTGAACCCCTGTAGATCGGATCCCACATACGGCGAGAGGTTCTTCTGGTCCAGCTTTAGGGCGCGGAACAGGCCTATGTACATAATGTCCACCGAACTGCCCTGGTCGACTAGGATCCTTCAGACATCGGTGTTTGCTAGTCTGGCCCTGATGAGTAGGGGAATGTGAGAATTCAGAGATCCCCCGGGCAACTCCTCACGATAGAACGTGATCGGTTGGGAGCATCCCTTGATTTTCTCGAGTGTGGACAACCGGTCAGGACTGCAATCTATAAGCTGCTCGAACTTCCTTTTGACAGATCCTACTGTCAGCTCATTATACCCCCCGCATGAGATAACCATGGCTGCAGGGAAAGCCTCCCAAGTGCTGTGGTCGGATATCCGGGAAGGCTCTTCGAGGTAATCAGGAATGACGAAGTCCTCTGGTCGCGTAATGGACATGACGACCTGCGGGGGAGGACTGGATTCAGACGATTTTGTCTCCTTCTTTGAATCTGATGCCTCTCGTCGGGAGGACTCACTTTTCTTCACGTATTGTTTCAAGTGACCCTCTTTGATGGGGATTTCTATTGCGTCTTTAAGGTGTACGCAGTCCTCGGTTGTGTGGCCGTCGCTGCGGTGGAAGCGACAATACTTGCTCTTGTTGGCGTTACCTTTGGACGTTGTTGGTTTGGGGAACCTGACGCCCCCTGCTTGAATTCTGTATTGACGCATTCGGAGATAATGCGTTCACGGGGAGCCGTGAGCAAGGTATATTCCGTGAAACGGCCAGCAGACCCTTTACCTTCTCGAGGAGGATCATCTCGTCGCCTTTCTTTTCCTTGCCAGGATGTCTCCGACTCTTCTTTTTTTGGTGCATGGGTGTTGTCCCGATCTCTCGTGTCTCGGGCGTGATAGGCAGCCTCATTCTCCTCGTATTGTATGTACGCTTCAGCTTTCCAGAGGAGTTCTGTTAATGTTCGAGGAGTCTCGATCCCGACGGCTTTGCAAAACTCACTCTTTGGTTTCAGGCCTTTTTCGAGAAGATACTTCTTCATATGGTCCTTTGTATGGACCTCCATGGCTTCTTTGTTGAACTGTTCGATATATGCCCGCAAGGATTCATCCTTCCCTTGTATAATAACTTCCAAGGTGGCTTCTGACTTAGGATGTCGTCGGGAAGCTGCAAAGTGTCGGGCAAACTGAGTCTTCAGGTTTCTCCATGATGTGATCGACCCTCGAGGAAATCGCTTGAACCAAGCCATTGCCCCCTTCCACAGCGTGATCGGGAATAGTCTGCATTTTATGGCCCCGGTCACGTTGTGGTAATGGAGCATGGCTTCTATGTTCTCTATGTGTTCGCCGGGATCGGTGGTCCCGTCATAGGTCGCTAGAGTAGGGGGCTTCTCTAACCCGCGAGGAATTCTTGTGTCCATGATCTCCTGTGAAAGGGGGTCGTGGACATCGTCGTCGCTGCTTGAGCTTTGAGAGCGAGAGAAAGAATGGCTACGACCACGACTTCTGCTGCATCGCGGAAAATGCCTGTACGTATGGCGGCGCTCATGCCTATCTGGCTGACGGGGCTTTTTGGACGTCGGAGAGCGTCTTGACTTTCGCGGAGGAGATCTGCGGTGCCTTCGGGCGAGATCGGACGCAGGCTCCTCCGATCTTGATCGCCTTCTCTCCGGGGAGGGACTTCTGGACTTATCGCGTCTCCGTTTCTGAGGGGGAGATCGAGGACGTGGAGACAGGCTGAGTTGTTTCTCGGAAGCAAGCCGCTCTTTGAGGACATGTTCGAGAGCGTTAATTTTCTCTCCTTGCTGGAAGATCAAAAGGTTTGATCTGTTGAGAGAGGCGATGAGGGCAGCTGTGCTTGAATCAGCGTTCTGCGGGACAGGAATGGGCTCGAAAACTCGTTCGACAGCTGGTGCCCTATGTTTCACTTCCTCGGGAGTCGGGGACGCAGTCTTTCCATCCCCAAGGTCGGTTTCTTGGAGCACGTGTCCGCCGAAGATGTGGTCGGCGTTGTCAGTCACGACAGCAGCAACAGAGTCTTGGCGGACATCATTCTTGGTGGAGGCCATGATGATCTTTAGAAGATGAAGCTTTGGTATTTGAAGTGAAAAAGAGAGGATTTTGAACCAAAAGACGGGGAAGCTGGGTTCCCACAGACGGCGCCACTGATCTGAGGTGATCAGACTGGATCATCGTGGCCTTCACGTAGGACAGGTGATAATGCTTGTAGAAGAGGAAAAAGGGGTGGAGGTACCTGCAAGGTACTCCGATGCCAAAGTAAGTGTTTGGTAAAAAAGAGAGAAAACAAGTAAGAGATTTCAAGTATTGGATTTTTGATCCCTGCTCCTCTCAAGCGAGGGGGTATTTATAGGTGCATTTCTAGCGAGCAAAGCGATTGGTCAACCAATGAGGGATTGCCAAATGGAGGGCAAGGCGCGTGGCCTTCTGACTTGGACTAACCGTTTTCGTGATATCCGGGGAGGCAGTTGGTCGCGTGAACTACTTTGCGCGTGAAGGGGACGTGTCCAACGACTAGTTTATGCCCAACGGCTAGTTTCTGCCCAACGACTAGTTTCTGGCTATTGGGCCTGTCCAATGTTTGGATTGGGCTGGGCCTTGCCCCTATGGGGGCACAACGCTTGCCCAGTCCAGAACAACAAGCATTCAATCATGTTAAAACATTATAACATAAATTAATCATTAAGTAAATACAACAAGTCACATAATTCTACACACATTTCACGACATATACACATTATTCAAACATGCAAATTCATCTCACAAGACACTACTATAATGTAGCTTTAAGCGTTAACTGTCCAACGCTTCGAACCACGCCTCAAACCGAGTCCTTAAACTCAAGTTATGATCAAAACCGTATTTAAACCAAATTAGTCTGATCGTGACGAGTGGACTGTCATGAAACAGACGACCGTCAGCTCGCAACAGAATGCAAAATCGTTGCATAATGTAGAATTCAACATTTTTTCACCATTTAAGGCCTTCCGAACCTCCAATTTCGATTCCGTAAAAATCCAAACACTCAGAATTCGACACATAATAATTATATCATATTAGACATGTTAATTTCCCACAAATTAACAACACGAATCATACAATTAGACACATAATTCATTAATCACTTTCATCAAATTTATGTCCATGCTTAAAGCTTCAAAATTCAAATAATGGCATAGAATCACATACTCATAAACAGAACCGTACACACACAAATTTAGTAACAAAAATCACATAACAACACAATCAATCATCAAATTTTTATATTATCTCACAATAACAAGTCATAATAGAATATACACAATCCTTAATGAGAGTCAGGGTCTCTCTTCTCAACCCCATCATGCAATACACCCATAGTGAAAACCCTTTCTCTCCCCTTACCTTAGAATTCCAACAAGTGAGCTCCTCTCTAATGGTTTTCCTCTCATATGCTAGCTATAGGATTCTCCTCTTGCCTCTTTCTCAAGTTCTCTAAGAATTGGATGAAACATAACTTTCCCTCATCTTTTTACAATATATACCTAAAGTTTTCTACATAATTCCCCTTACTTAACTCATTAACCCTAAACACTTTTAATTCACATTATCACTCAAACTCTCACTATTCTATCATTAAACTCATATTAATAGTGAATTAAATTTCCCCCAACCTCCTATTTTCTCATCATATAGTTAATTAAATAATATTTAATATAAAGTCACAAATTTTTTATTTTTATTTATTTCTAATATTAATTAAAAATACTAATATTCTAAGTATTTCCTAATTATTCTACCAAGCTCTTATATTCTCACTACACCCTACCATTAGCATTACACCTCAACAACACGTATAATCACCAAATTTATTTTAAAGGCACACCAAACCCCAAATAATTAAATAAAAATATAAATAATTCAATTAAATCAATTGAACAAATTTGGGGTGTTACACCTAGACTTTAGACACCTAAACCAACCAAACTCATTTCTCCCCCTTTGTTATTAATAAAAAAGATTGACAATAAGACTAGAAAAAGATGGAAGAGTGAGAAAACTAAAGGAAGGAAGAGAGAAGAAAAATGAAAAAATGAGAGCCTGGAGAAGACTCAAGAAAAAAGGAAAGAGATGAAGAGAACGTGGGGGAAAACTCAAAGGAGGGAAAATAGACAACATATGAACAATAACATGTGCTCAAACCAAACAGTTATGATAGGGAGACAAGCTTCCATGACGACTCCAAAACGAGTGAATCAATTGCATCGCACACCTGATTGACTCTGACACAGACTGCTAAAGTCCTTCGCCACCTTGTCTTCAAAACTTCTTCAAAACAAAAGCTTCTGGTTTTGAGATACATTGGTCAGGAAGTTGTAGGATCTGGAGAGGGATGAGGGATTTGAAAAATTGAAAGTTGATACGAAAAGAAAGGTTGTGAAAGAGCGTGAGAGAAAAATTGTGTTTAAAAAGGAGTGAAAAGAGTAAAGGCAAAAGGAGTGAAAAGAGTAAAGGCAGAGGTTTTAAGCAAGACAAAATTTATGACAGTGACAATTGAAAATTTATCTTAGGAACCCAATAAATAAGTTATACAAGACTACACGCTTTGACAAGAGACGAAAAAACTAGACGACTTTGGAAACAGGAAAGACACGTGGAGTATTAAAGTAAGATTTTATTTTACCCAATAATGATTTTTCCCAACAATTATTTAAGCAAAAGATATATATATATATATATATATATATATATATATATATATATATATATATATATATATATATATATATATATATATATATATATATATATTAAATTACTTATAAAAACATTGATATCAAATAGAGTCCAATAAGACAGAGATACCCAGAGGGATTCTGACTTGGACCTTCTGAGCCAGAAAGTCATCTAATTATCAGAGGGCTGACTATTTCAGAGAAAAATAGAAAACACACAAAGTCTTAGAGTCTCGTCTTAACTCTCAGAGTTTTGCACATATTGAGATTTTAATAAGGACAAATTTCCATTTTCAAATTCCTCAAAGTAAAAACAAATCAAACCAAACTCGATTTCGAGAAATGAAATCGTGAAAGAGACTCAACAAATCGAAATAAAACAAAGAAGAAAGCGATAAGACAAGCAACAAGATAACCATATAGTATGAACATGTAGCTACACATACCTTTTGTTTATCTGATACAAACACATATCTCCTCTTTTTGGCCTATATTTTCCATTAATAGATGTAAAAACCATATTAAGCTCTCTTTGGTTTTTGCTTCAACCACTCTAAATGCCAATGAAAAATATTGGTCATTCGAATCCCTTCATACAACATTAGCAACTGTCCACCATAACTAGTCTTCAAATGACAACTATCAACACCTACAAATGATATACATCTCATGGTGAAACCTCTCCTACATTCATCAAAGTAAAAGTAAAAAGACTTAGATCTTGACTTAATTAATGAATTAGGCCTGCCCATATTAGTTCTAGCAGTATTCCCAAAATATAAAATTTTCAACTAACGACACAACTCTAAATCAATGAATAATGTTTAGCAACATCTCCTTAAAGAATCCCTTTTGCTATCAATTTTGTCTTCCATGCCCTGCTTGTAGTAATCCTAATTGAGTAATTCTTCCCCGTGTCTTGAATGATGTTAACAATTATAACTTTCTTACATGTCTGCATTTTGTTGATCGCACCCTTTACAAACCACTTGGACTTTGCAATTATATTATTCAAAACCCTATCACAAGTGTGGATGCTCACCCATGTTTTTTATTTGAAAAGTACGACTGCTACTTACTTTAGAGCACATAGCCAAAAAACCACATTTTCCATTCTATTCTACCATGACCATGTAACTTTCAATCTTAACAAATGTAATTTCTCTTCCATTTTAAACTGACCACTCTATTATTGCATCTTTGAAATCACTTAAGAAATTAAATTCCACACCTAACTTAAATTCATAGTCATTACTTAAGTGACCCATTCATAAACTTTTCATACTTTGGAAAATTTTCATCTTCAGAGGCATATAGGTCTGATCTACCTGATTCATCACTCACATATCACCTTCCCATTCATATATTCTTTGAGAATCCTTGGTTTTATGAGCTTTGGCAATCATTGGTTTCAACTTCTTCCTATGTGGCTTTGCGGCACAAACTTTAATCCTATATGATTTACCTTTTATATCAACTTTGTTTGTATCATCTTTGAGCCTATCAACTTTAATGACTTTAAATTCAATGTTTAGTGTAGTGGTTCTCCCATCTTCATTATCATCAAACCTAATCCCCCTTGCATTATCATCACTCTCCTGGTTGATCTTATCCATCACACGATTCAATTCATTCATTCAGATGAATGCATTGAGGCTAAACTACTTTTAAATTAAAGTCCTTCACATTGTGTTCAACATATAAACATCCTTCAATATTATTGTTAATAGCATGCATAACAACATCTACAACACAATAATTCATCTATACCTTCAAGTTTTCACCAAACCCTAAAGTCATTTCTTTCATAACCCCAACCAAAAACAAAGTTCAATACCTCATTGACACCCTATATTTCGTAAGATGATCGTCTAGGGTAAAAATGATATTAACCTTAAAAAACAATAATGGCAAATTATTTTTTATTTAATTTAATTAGCATAAAATAAAACGGCAGCGTTTTCTGCTTAAGCACTCAAAAATGCGGGAAAATTTTCCGCCACTTCAACTAAGATCCCAAAACCCCCACTCTCTGCAACTTTAACACCAAAATCCCCAAATCTCTCTGTTCTCTCAAAACCCTCCCGAACAATCTACCGTATCCCTAACACCATGGACACGGATGGGTTATCCCAAATCTGCAGCGGCCTCGGAGCCATTGAAGAAGACGACGAGGGAAACCGAATCGGTTACTCCAAAGGCGAATACTGTCTCGGTATGAACCGTTGCATTTTGATTATTTTCTCTTGCTTTTTTTTTCTTCTGATTTGATTTATTGTAAATTTTTGGTGCTTAATTGGTTGTATTTGCTATCGAAATTATCAGATAACCTGAAAGATTTGCTGAGGTTTTTGAGACGTGATGACCCGCAAACTCGTGATGTGTTCAAGCAAGTGTGCAAATGGAACATCGTTTCTAAGGATTTGGTCCCGATTATCGAGCATTACCACGAAGATCGTAGCATGCTTCTGAATGCAGGTTTATATTTTTTTAATTCGTTAATTTGCGTCCATATATTGACAATGATGTTAGCGGATTGAGATTTCATTGATTGGATTAATCGGCGTTGAGTTTTTTTCTTGTTGAAATTTTCAGTGAAGGTTTTGGTGTTCCTTACAATGCCAATTGAGCCTGGTTCCACGGATGTATCTCAGCAGTTGGAATATTTATGGGATTTGAAGTCTGCAGTGACTAACAGTGATGTTGCTACAGTGATAGTGTCCATTTTAGAAAAACCACTTGAGAATTTGGAACTGTGAGTTGGTCAGAATTTCATTGTGTTTTTAATGATTTGAAAGATAGAAATTGGAAAGGTTACTCAGTTGTTTGGCTAGATTTATTTATTTATTTTATTTGTTTACAGTAATGCATTCACGGAGGATGATTGGAAATTGGTACAGCTGGTGTTTACATTATTTAGAAATATACTTGCTGTTCAAGAAATCCCGTTGCATCAGAAATCAGCAGGATCTGCTACTCATTTTTTATCGCTGAGAGATAGATTTCTGGAACTTTTGTTCCGTGAGAATGTGATGGATATAATCTTGGTTGTATCTCAAAATGTTGGCAGCTCTAATGTTTATCTCCGTCAGGATAATTTGCTTCTATTGGAAATATTCCATTACATTTTTATGGGTCAGGAGCCAGAGTTGATTGTCCGGGGCCATTTGAATGGATTGAAGGTAACGTCACTCTACTTCGCTAACATCATATTTTAGAGGACCTCCCCAAGAGCACCCTACTAATTTATATTTTTCTTTCTAAAATGTTTTTTGCCAACATGGTTTACAAGGTTTTTGTGGATGTTACCTCTCTTGTGCGAGCTGTTATATCTTAATTATTATTCCTTGGCTGTGTTTTGTTTGGTCACTTACATTTTTTAGAGTTTTTTTCAGGTTGAGGAAGACTCCCAAGCCTCTCTTGATAGTCTCCAGTCCATCATGGAGGAAGAAAAGAAGAAAAGAGTTATTAATAGGCTTGGCAATGTCAGCCGGCATTCACAATTCAGTGGAACATTTGCACGGGTTACCATGGTACTAAATTTTCACCCATTGGACTAGTTTTTTTAATGCTGTGGACTTGAATGACACTAGCCTATCATTTTCTGGTAGGATGGTTCTAAAGCCGTGTTTAAGGGGAATCCTAATTCTTCCCGTAATATGCATCTTAAATCACAAAATGTCATTCGAGGTCGAGCCAAAAAAATTGCGTGGGATCATCCAAGGTTGCCTTCAACAAAGGACAAGATCTTGGAGATGCTTAAAGGATTTGTAAATCAGTTTCTTTCAGGGGGATACAATGGTATGAATTTTAAGAATATGGTGTATCATTTGCGTTGTGTGTGTCTGTATAAGTAGTCTCATTGTTAGTTAAATCTGTATCAGTTTTGATGCGATCGGTCCGTGAAGATATTGTAAAGGAACATCATGCAATTCAGAAAAGTGATGTCGTTGTTTTCTTTCAAGTGGCTGACTTTATCTCTTCATTTCAGTTTTACAAGTATTCAACTTCAAAGGTGAGTATAATAATATGAACACAGCACATCACTTGGCATGCCTTTCTCTGTTTCTCTTTCAAACTAAAGTACTTCATTCCACTCCTTGTGGATCTCTGATACAACTACATATTAACTTTTGATATAGAATCTCCACACATTTCTATTTATTTTTGCATTACTTAGCTTTTAGCAGTACGCAACCGAAATGAATTTCTGATTTATTCATTCAAGTAGTTGCAATTCTCACAGCATGTTGAAGCAAAGTTTTCATGTAATGATTGTCTGTACTTACAGTTTCTCATGCAATATGGGTATCAGTTTGTTTCTGACATTAATATAACCTTGATATATCCTTTTTCCTCTTTTCTTTTAAAGAAATTATATTTTGACTTCAAATTCGATAACAAATTAGAGGGAGCAGAGAGCAGAGAAAATAGCTTTTCTGTGTATAACACGCTCATTTCCTTTTATTTATGTGGAGTCACTCTTAAACTTTTTTTATTTTTTATTTTTTATTTTATCTTTGAATTATTTCTCATAGCCATATAAAAATCTAATTGAATCGAATACATAAATATCGAGATATAATATAAAATCACTCCATATATTTTCCCAACCACATAAGTTTTTGGGTTGTTTGGTCTTGTGATACATCAAGAAAGTTTCCACGACTAAACTATTCAGGCTATGATTGGGAGTATAGGAGGGGAGAGGAGGGATTTGGGAAAACTGAAGGAATGATAGTCCCTCAACTTGAGCGAGGGGTTTATTTTTCTCTCAAATAAGGTGGAATTTCCCTCTTTTCCTCCCCTCCCCTCCAAACTCCCTAATAGAGACTTATTGTGTGTTTGGAACCGCATCAAAGACTTTTTACGTGCGTCCAAGCAAAGCTACTATTTGTAGCTTCTTCAACTTTCACGTCAAAAAAACATTAGGACGCGAGAAAGGCATGAGAAACGTAAACCCAAACAATGGCTTAGGCAATGTTTGGGAGTTGGGTTTTTGGAGGAAAATGGAGGGGAAGACTTGTTTACCATTCCTAAATTAAAGAAGTTATATAATATAATATATATTTGGGAATATTAGAGTATAGTGGCAGCAAAGCATGTAACTGATTTGCATACAATTAGCAAGGCACAATTACAGTCAGGAAGAGGTTAGTTACTAAGCTCTAGAAAACTCTAGAAGGTTGTTACAACCATATGCTGAACTGTAACTGAGTGTAACCAACTCAGTTCAGTTCAAGTCATCTATAAATAGCAAGTTAGCTATTCTATTGTATTCAAGATTCATTTTCTGGTTAATACAATAACAGAATTACAAATTTTCTCTCTTCTAACAAACCTAAGAATAACTGATATTCATCATTTCCATTTTTCTATTAGTGAAGACAAATAAAAGGGTGATTGAGCTATAAAATTATATGATCATCTATCACTTCATTCAATCAGGTTTTTAAAATCTCAAATACATGTCAAGTTGTCAACATAGAGAATACTACAGACACGACTCTCCCAAGCTCTCCAAAATCCCCCTACCAAACAGACCCTTAAAGGTGTGTTAAGAGTCCCACATCGGACAATATATGGCCTGAACACGTACTTATAAGTGTAGGCATTCTTCACCCTACAAGTTAGTTTTGTAGGGTTGAGTTAGACCCAACCACATTTCTTAATATGGTATCAGATCTTGGTTTAAGATCCGGTGGGCCACTTGCTATCAGGTTTTCGCTATCGGGCCACCCACCATTTATTTCCACACTCCAGTTGTCCAGTCCTTAGTGTGAGGGTATGTGTTAAGAGTCTCACATCGGACAATATATGACCTGGACATATGCTTATAAGTGAAGACAATTCTCACCCTACAAGCTGGTTTTGTAGTGTTGAGTTAGGCCCAACCACATTTTTTAATAAGGTGTTCTTACAGTCACTTTCCTCCAATAAAATAGAATTTTAACATAAGGAAGATGGCATTTAGATTGTCTATGTATCATCAAGCCAAAGAGCTCTTGCATTGTGGGGCTTGTAAGAGATGAAAGATAAACCGGTTGTACGTTTTCACCTAACAGTTTATGCGTTACGTATAGTTAGTTCATGACAGGATGCTAAATGTTAGAGATTATATACCTTAATTTGAATTTGAAGTTAATTACATGCTCGTGTATCCTATTTTGGCATTATTCATGTGCTAAATGATAATTTTATAGAAGAATTTTGGCTGAAAATATGAAATCAATAAAAATAATTTAGAACATAAATCACAGCATATCATGTGCTCATCTAGTGTTGAAATATCACTTGCTCCTTTATTTGTAAAATATGTTATAACTCTCATTTGTTAATCTAATATACATATGTGAGATGTTGTTTATACATGTTTTCTCTTCATTAATAGACGGAGGAAGAAAAGGACATATTTGGTGATAATGATGCCAATGCTTCAGATTTCAGTGGTAAAATATGTGGCCCAATTGAGGCATCGTTGAATGAGTCAATGTTTCAACTAGTTATTTCACAGTGGCGGCAGGCCTATGATGGTCTAAAGGAAACCAATGACTACAAGTTTCTATCTGCAGCTGGTTCTCTTTTGAAAAGCATGGTAATACAATCTACCAAGTCCTATGTATTTGCCTTGTTATAATATATATGTACTTGGGCTCTTAATGGAGGTATCTAATGCTTTGCAAATCCTATCTCATTCCATTTTGATTTGTATTCCATGTCTTTCATTTCACTTCATTATTATTTTTGTCAATTTTGCAGATTAGGACATTTATGCCTCTAATATATCCAGTTGAACATAGGAACACTGACAAGAACTCCACCTTTATTTATATTCTCATCAAGTGCTTCGTAATTGCTTTCTTTATTTGCAGATTCGCATGCTGGATTTAGTACTAAAGTCGTTGCCAGATGACTCTAAGGAGCCGCAAACAGCCCGCATTCTTCTGTATAAGTTATTTTATGATCAGACTGAAGAAGGGATGACTCAATTCCTCTTGAATTTGATCAGAACGTTTGACACACACAAACAATGCAAAAGGTTTCGCCTTTTTATTTGAACCAAGAAAAATTTCACAGTATTTAACCATAAACATTTATGAGCTTCTTTTCTAGCATACTAAATTAATTTTTTAGCAGACTTCCATACTTAGAATGATTGAAAAGCTACACAAAGGACATTTATGGATTGAGTAGTATATTTATGTCTTTATACAAGAATGATTGCAGCATAACACCCTGGTTTGAGTGTGATAAAATAGATGAAAGCTTCATGCCAAGATGCTTTGAAGTAAGTTAATTTTCTTGCTGTCATAATCATTGTTATTCTTTCTTACAGTGATCTTGCAAATTTGGTTGAAATCATTTGCAAAGTTGTGAAGCTAATGGATTATCTTCAGTCTCGGGGAACATTGAGGGTAAGTTGCAGTTATGTGTTGGTGTGTGTCTATTCTATCTGTGTTCTCTCTACGATAAATTAATAATAATAGTAATGACAACGGTGATGATATAACAGGAATAACACCAACAATAACCTTTACTTATATAGAATCTGTCCAAATGACTACAACATGCAAAGTTTTAATTGACTCTTTTGCTATCAAAAGAAAATTCTAATTATTTACATATAATGTGCGAACATTTTTGAATCGAGTATGATTTTATGGATGAAAATTGGTTAAATTGTCTATTGGGGGTTTATGGCATTGTTTACACCAAGTTTAGTTCAGACGAGACTTGTTTACCAAATCGACTAGGTCAATACCATTTTGAAATCCTATCTAGCAAAAAAGGGCCAAATTTATGAAGTTTTTAAAGAATCTTTTAATCATTCTTATTGGCATGTTTAAGGATTTAAGAAAATTGGTCTATATGAAGACATAAGTTTGTAACCTTATTTAATGATAAGTTAGTAGTAGTGGGAGAGCTCCTTTAGAACAGGGGATGGCTATGCTAACACCAAACCCAAAAATTTATATTTTTAATAGGTCAGTACATACATACATTTTAAAGATTAAATCAGTCTACATGTTATTTGTTCAGCTCAATATTAAAGTTTGGAAAGTAGTACAACGACAAATGACTCCTTTTGCGAAAACCACGTGTTTCCAAGGCTTGGCGGTATTCTATAATATGCCTTTTCTAAATATTCCTTAACAATATCTTCGATTGTTTGAATATACAAGTGATAGAAAAAGGTAAAGAGAGAGAATGAAAAGAAATTCTCATTGTATTATATGATGAACAGTAATACAAGAGGCTACTATATATAGCCATGTGATACAAAGCAGAAAAGGTGTGAGGCGCATAACAAGCTAACAGCACACCACTAACAAACCTGACAGCTCAGCAAAACAGAAAAGAAAGATAAAATGAAGGGCATATTAGTAAACTACTCTATTAGTCCCCCTTAGAAGCTGATGGCAGACTTGTCAAAGCAGCCTTATCATACACACGCAACTTGGAACGAAGAGGAACAAACTTGGCAGCAGAGAGGGGCTTAGTGAGAATGTCAGCCCATTGATCTTGAGCTGGTACATGAACAACAGTCAGACTTTTGCTGAGTACTTTCTCTCGCAGAAAGAAAATATCAAGCTCCATATGCTTAGTCCTGTTGTGAAGAATAGGATTGTGAGCCAAAGTAACAGTGCTCAAGTTATCACACAAGATCTTAGGAACTTGAGAGGAATAATGGAGTTCCTTGAGCAAGGACTGAATCCAAATGAGTTCAGCAGCTAGCTGAGCCATACTGCGATATTCCGCTTCAGCACTGGACCTTGCAACAAGCTGTTGCTTCTTGGACCACCAGGAAACAACATTAGGCCCAAGATATATGCAGGCCCCTGAAGTAGATCTCCGGTCATCAGGGTCTGATGCCCAGTCTGCATCACAAAACCCTAGCAACTGCATTGGTTGCTGAATAGGAGCAGGCTGAAGGAGAAGACCATGGTGCAGAGTACCACTTAGGTACCTTAAGATTCTTTTAACAGCCTTCCAATGATCCTCTAAAGGATTGGACAAAAACTGACAGACTTTGTTGACTGAAAAAGAGATCTCTGGCCTAGTTAAGGTAGCATATTGAAGGGCACCAACCACAGACCGAAACTGAGTAGGGTCATCAACCGCAGCAGACCCAACCTTGGACAATTTGCTGCTAGAGACCATGGGAGTAGGCATGCCATTGGCATTCAACATATTAAGCCTTGAAAGCAAATCTGTGATGTACTTAGTCTGAGATAAGAGAAGAGAACCATTAGGGAGATGAGTCACTTGAATCCCTAGGAAATAATCAAGTTGTCCCAGCTGTTTGAGAGAGAAAGAATTATTGAGATGCTTGATCAAGGAAGCTATAAAAGGAGCAGAACTACCCGTGATGATTATATCATCAACATAGACCAGAATTAGAATCTGAAGTTTACCTTGATGCAACAAAAACAAGCTAGGATCACATCTACTAGCCTTAAACCCGAGTTGAACCAAGGCACACTTTAGCTTATCAAACCAGGCCCTAGGAGCCTGTTTTAAACCATAAATAGCCTTATTTAACTTGCAAACAAGAGTTCTGTCAGCAACTTCAAAGCCAGGGGGCTGTTGCATAAGGACTTCTTCTTCAAGAGTGCCATTGAGGAAGGCATTGTTAACATCAATCTGCTGCAATGGCCACCTGTTTGTAACAGCAATAGAAAGAACAATTCTCACAGTAACAGGTTTAATGACAGGAGAAAAAGTCTCTTGAAAATCATCACCAGCCTTTTGATGGAACCCTTTAGCCACTAATCTGGCTTTATACCTGTTTATGGAACCATCAGGATTCTCCTTAGTCCTGAACACCCACTTACATCCAATAGGCTTCCTTCCAGCAGGAGCTTTCACCAAAGTCCAGGTCTGATTTCTCAGCAGTGCCTGATGTTCTTCCTTCATGGCCTGAAACCAGTTAGGAGCAGCCAAGGCTTGCTCAACAGATGTAGGTTCAAGGTGGGCTATTAATAGAGTAGGGTGAAGTCTAGGAAGGGTGATTCCTCTTTTGGCTCTAGTTTGCATAGGGTGGATGTTTTGAGGGTGAATGGAAGGTAAAGCTGTGGCAGCAGGGTGGGAAATAGGACTAGGGCCAGGGGAGGGACCAACTGAAGGAGAGGAATATGAAGAGGAGGGAGAAAGAGTGCTAGCTTCAGCTGGATCAGAGAGAATGAGGGCAGGAGAGGAAGAAGGAGAAGAGGTAATGGGAATGGCAGTGAGAGGTTGAGGGATAGGTTGCTGACCAGAAGAATAAGAGTTGTTAGAGGGAGCAGCAGAGGAAGAGGAAGAAGAGATCGGAGAAAAATTAGAAATAGTGGGACTGCTAAGTTGAGGAAAAACAGAATTTGAGGAAGAAGAAGGCATAGAAGACAGATTAGAAGTAGAGGGAGCAGAGGGAACAGGAGGAAAACTGAGAGAGGGAGAGGAAGAGGATGGAGTGTTAGGAAGAGAGACAGATTTTGAAGAAGAAACCAAGGTGGAATAAGGAAAATTTGCTTCATTAAAAACAACATCCTTGGAAATAAAAATGCGACCATCTGAAGCAAGGCATTTATAGCCTTTGTGAGAGGTAGAGTATCCAAGGAAAATACACAGTTGAGATCTAAAATCAAGTTTATGAGAATTATAGGGACGAAGAAAAGGATAACATGCACAGCCAAAGACTTTAAGGATAGTATAGTCAGGGTTTTTGTGAAGTAATTTAAAATAAGGTGAGACATTGTCAAGTATAGGTGTAGGAAGTCTGTTAATGAGATATGCAGCTGTGACAAAAGCATGATCCCAGAATTTTAAGGGAAGGGTGGACTGAGCAAGGAGTGTGAGACCAGTCTCAACAATGTGCCTGTGCTTACGTTCAACAAGGCCATTTTGGTGATGTGTATGGGGACAAGTGAATCTGTGAACAATCCCTAAATCTGTGAGATATTTGGTAAGAGGCCTAAACTCACCTCCCCCATCAGTTTGGACACATTTAATGGGACAATTGAACTGAAGTTCAACCATTTTCTTAAACTGAAGAAACTGAACCATGGTGTCAGACTTAAGTTTGAGAGGAAAAACCCAAACAAACCTAGAGAAGGCATCAATACAGGTTAGGAAATAGGTATAACCACTGGAAGATTGCATAGGGGCAGGACCCCAAAGGTCACATACAACCAGCTCAAAAGGATGAGAGTAAACTGTGGTAGATAAAGAAGAAGGAAGTCTATGAGACTTGCCAATGCAGCAAGCATGACATAACTCAGCAGGGGGTTTAGATGGAAAGGACTGATTACACAGTTTGAAGATTTCAGTGAGGGCATGATGATTGGGGTGTCCCAGCCTAGTATGCCAAAGCACATATTTATTGGATGCAATAGAATTTGCAGCATTAAAGTGTGAGGAAGGTAAAACAGTACTGACAGAGTTTAGAGAAGGATTGAAAAAGGTACTTGTAACATTATAATTGCAAGATTCATTACAAGAAGACAAAGGATTTATAGTATGATTTGCAACAGATTCAGTACACTGAGATATAGAATCTATAACATCTGTCCTATAGGAAGTATTACAATTGTATGCTGCAGGATAACTATGACTAGAACTATAAGAGGAAGAAGACTTGGACAACGGAGGAGCAGCTGGATTGGAGAATTTATAGAGGCCATCAGCACCAACAAGACCACTGAGTAAGACTTCAGAAGTAGCCTGAGATTTGACAACACAAAACTTAGGATGAAATTCAAAAAATACAGAATTATCTTGAGCAAATTTGCTCACACTCATAAGGTTTTTGGTGATGTGAGGGACATGTAAGAGATTGTTAAGAGTGAGAGATAGATGAGGTTTGTGAGGTAAGGGAAAAGACATAGAACCTACAGAGTTGATGGACAAACCTTGGCCGTTACCTATGAAAACTTGTTCAGTTCCAGGCACGGAGGCAGAGTCAGACACATTAGAGGCATCAGGAGTAACATGATGAGAAGCTCCTGAGTCAGGATACCACCACTGGTTTGCACTGCTAGCTTCAGTACCTGCATAAAAGGCTTGTGGTGCAGAAGATCTGGGAGGTGCAGCTCTGGGAGAAGCATAAGCAAGCTGCACAGGATAAACAGCACGAGGAGCCACGTGAAAAGGATTGAAGGGAGCTCGATGATGTGAATAACTAGCACCACTGGAATTGGCATAACGATAGTAGCATACTGAAGCATCATGACCAGGTTTGTGACAAATCTGACACGGTGATTTCCCAAAACGACCTCCTCCACGACCAAAACGACCACCACCGCGACCAGAACGACCACCACGTGCACCATAGGAATGATTTTCAGCATTAGCGGTGACGTGACTCGTTCCTTGAGGAAACGCCTCGGAGATGACTTGATCAGAAGCAACTGGAGTGGGAGAAGGTGTTGCTTGAGTGAGATTGACCGTCGCCGTCGCCGGTTCTGTAATCGCAGCTTTGCGATGCTTCTCCAATCGCGACTCATGAGCAAGCAAGGAAGACTCCAACTCTTCCAAGGAGCTAACGTCATCTTTGCTGTTAACGGCGGCGACAATGGAATCATAATCCTCAGGTAACGAATCAAGAACAATCTCAATTAGGTTACGAAGAGGAACGGGATCACCGATGGAGGTTAGCGACTCACTGATGTCACGTGAACGCGTCATAAGCTCAGTAATTGTTAGTGAACCCTTCGTAAGACGCCGGAGTTCTGAACGAAGTTGACGAGCCTTGGTGGAGAGAAGAACATCAAAGTAGCGATGAACTTCTGTCCACACCTGCCACGCATGCTTGCAGTCAACGAGCTTAGGAAGGAGAGCATCGGAGATGGTAGAGAGAAGCCAGGTGCAAATGAGAGCATCCTGCTGTTCCCACTCAAGAAACGCACTGTGAGATGCAGGATCTGAGGGAGACGGTGGCGGAATCACCGGAACAGTGACAAAGCGTTGAAGACGATGACCACGGACGACGCCATCAATCTGCTGCTTCCACTGTTTGAAATTCTTGTCGTCAAGCTTAACAGAAATTAGGTGAGAAAGTTTCACCTGAGAGGAAGGGAATAAAGGTTCCATGGATCGGAAAAAAAAATTTATGCTCTGTATACCATGATAGAAAAAGGTAAAGAGAGAGAATGAAAAGAAATTCTCATTGTATTATATGATGAACAGTAATACAAGAGGCTACTATATATAGCCATGTGATACAAAGCAGAAAAGGTGTGAGGCGCATAACAAGCTAACAGCACACCACTAACAAACCTGACAGCTCAGCAAAACAGAAAAGAAAGATAAAATGAAGGGCATATTAGTAAACTACTCTATTAACAAGCAATCCAAACATTTCTTTTCTGACGTCTTCTTCAAAACCGTTTTTGGTATTCTATGATATACTTCTAAATCAATAAAAAATTGTTTTGATTGCCACAATATCTTTGCATTTATCTTTGTAACAAATGAGTTTCATGGTTTATCTTCCCTCATTAAGCCAAATTGATACTCCCTCCGATCCTAAATAGAAGAGAAAGTTGAGTCAACAAAAGTTGATGTATTTTTTCTAAAGTCTAGCCTAAATACACCAACTTTTGTTGACCCAACTTTCTCTTATAATTAGGACTTGAGGAATTTTTTTATGATTCATTCTATGACTCATAAGTTTAATTCCTCTGTAATTTGCACAATTATGCGCCCATCCTTTTGCTGTTAAAGATAGGGATTATAGTACTTTTCCACCATTAGTCATATTCTTAGACTTCATAATTAAGGTTATCTAATCAAGGAGAGAGCTTGTGTAATTATGAAATTCTGGCACAGATATCAGATGTCCTATACAGATGTTGAGACACTGATATCCAACACAATGAACAAGATAACAATTAAAAATAACAGTGCAGAAAGTAAATAACACAGTGATATGTTTACCCAGTTCGGATCAACAATCCTACTCTGGGGCTACCAAGCCTGGGACGAAACCAATATACGATAGTATCAATTCACAGATCATACAAACACTGAATAATCTGCTCACTTAATCACTACCCTTCCTATGGCTTCTACCTAAGACTCACCTAGGTATGAGGCCCTCCTCAAATCCCTCTACAACCACAGCCCGTGATTGGTACCTTTCCACACAAGAAACAAACCGAAAGTCACACTTTCAAAACACACAATTCTCAATACTTCACAGCTTATGAGAATTGACACACAAAAAACTCAATGCTTAAAAGCTTACGAGTAACTTGACAGAACTTACAACACAAAAATCAGTCCTTATACTGTTATCAGAATGATACCAGTTAGGCTCACAAAATACACTAAAAAACCCTAACAAAACACAAGTAAGGTCCACACCTAAAACTAGGTTTACATCAGTCAATATATAGCAATTAATCTGGACTGAATTGGGCTTCAAAAACGCAGCAAATAGACTGCTCACAAATCTGCAAAATTAACTCCAACAAAATAGGTCTTCAATCCAAAGTTTCCTATTATGTCTCCATAATTAGAAACAACAGCAAATTCGAAAAACCAACAAATAACCACAATCCAAAAATGCTTTGGATGCCACATAGGATAACCAAATATTCACAGAATATTCAGTAACAATTCATAGTAACAGAATCTGCATTAGAACTGACCCCACAACGCGATGTCCTATGAGCTGGTATGGGACATCTTCATTCGACATATTGAAAACAGCCACTTAGAACATTAAGATTCAACATCTTGCTTCTATAATAGTTTTAGCAAAATAAATGCCAACCACAAAAGCATAGAAATAACAATCTTCCCCTTTGGCTTATTTTGGCTAAAACTACACACACACAAAGAACTTTCAAAGAAGCACAAATAGCAAAAAATATCCATATATCAGACAACAGCGAAAACACCAACAGCACACAGCAAAAAAAACATCCATCATAGCAGCACTCCCCTTCAGCTGCATACAACCCTGCAAACAACTCATCATAGCAGCATAGCAAAACTCCCCCTCAACAGCAACAACATTCCACATTCTCCCCCTCAACTATTGCAGCAACACAAACACTCAAGCACTCCCCACACAACCATCCACACAAACATACTACTCCCCCTTTTTAGCCATAAATATGACAAAGGCAAGTAGAACAAGTCAAAGTAAAAATAAACCAGAGTAAAAGTTTAGAAAAGATACATAGAAAAGCTATTCAGGTGCTCAGACAAAAACAACAAAAGCAAAGTAAAACTTCTGCAGTAATTATGTCATTATTCTGCAGCAGCATCATTGTCAGATTCTGCAATGTCTTCACTCTCTCCATCAGCAACAGCATCAGTATCAGTATCACCACTCCTAGATCCTGAGTCATCTGAACTCTGCTCACATTCTCTATCAGATTCTACAGAAGCATCACCTTCAATAGTTCCTTGGTCCTTACCAGCTGTCCCAGCAGAGGCATTCCTTTTCTCCATGAAGGTTTTGATCAACTTTTCAAGTTTGGCCTTCCGAGCAGTGTCTCTTCTAATGGATTCTTCCAGTTCCTTGCAAGTTTCTTGCAGCTGAGCAATGACTTCATCATCAAGATTAGCATGTCTGGAAGTCTGTGAAGATGTCCCAACAATGTCTGAGACATGTGCTCCACCCAGTAGCTTGTAATGAAGGGACAAAGGAGGTTTTCTTTTGAGCGCAGTGTCACCCCTCAACACAAGATTAGGACACTGTTCTAGAATAATACCACAGATCAAGGAAGGGAAACAGATAGGCATCTTGATAGCAGGTGAGCTAGCTTGTTTCAAAATCTGTTCAAAGATGTACAATCCAAAATCAAAGGAAATCTTTTTCCCGATAGCATACATGAATCTGCCAAGTGTGGAAGAAATGGTAGATGTGTGATTTGTAGGAACCCAATTTACAACAGCAATCCTGTGGAGGATGGCATATTTGACACTCAGTTGGCCAGACGACAACTTCTTTTCACTTGGCCAGTGTCTAACACAACCACCTGTGATCTCCTTGCAAACAGTATTGTCTGTAACCTCTAACTCAGGTTGAGGTTCCTTACACCTGCCCAGATAGTTGATAATTTCAGGAGAAAAAATGACAGCTTCTCCTCTTACAGATGCTTTTCTGAGGTTGTCACCCCTGTCCTCATTACACTCTTCAGATATATTTACCACAAATTCCTTGACTAGATTGCCATAACATGGTCCTAGCTTCGACACCGTTCTCATCAATCCAGCCGCCTCAATGAGATCCATGATTTCCTTGTACTTATCGAAATCCTTTCCCAACTCTCTCTCCAGAGCAATCCTCCTTTGATCTACAATTTTCCATTTATCTGTATTTCTCATAGAACTTTCAGTAGAAGCCTTCTTGCAGGTGGAGGTTTTCATACCAATGATGTCCTGGACATCTGTTTCAACTTCATAGTCAGATTCACTGTGATCAGTGATTTTTCTCTTCTTAGTGGGCACTACAACCTTGCTCCAATGTTTAGGAGGCCCTGCTCGAACTTTTCTTTCCCCTCCTTCAGATTTTCCATGCAGTTTCGAAGACTTGGAGCCTTCACTTATCACCATTTTTTCTCTTCTTCTCTTAATTTTTCTTAGCATTCCAGCAATAGGTTCCTCATCAGATGTGAGGTCATCAACATTAATAACATCATCAGGCCTTCTTACATCCGCTTTCTTCTTACTTCTTCTTTCACGGTCCACATGCATGGGAATACCACCATCAGTCCTATCAGTAGGACTGCTATTGACATCTTCTGTCACGGATGTTGGGACATCAGACCCGACATCTGCCTTAATTCCACTCAGAAGCGTGGCAACAACCCTCCTAAGTTCCTTATCCTTTTTAACAGCATCATCATCAGTGGAATTCTTGTTTACATCTCGTGATTTAGAATCCTTCTTCTTCTCAACTAAGCCAGATTTAGACCCCTTTTCAGCCACGTTTTTCTTAGGGCTTACTTGGTCAGCATACAAACTAGTCATGGAGTGGACTTTCTTCCTAGGTGAGAAAGGTTTAGATTTTTTACCTGGAATGTTGACATTCGTTGTGTGAGAAGCTTGCTGTTTGCCTTTAGGGTCAGCCAGCATAACATTCAAAGGAGCAATATCGAGCACTAGGTCAGAGAGATTGAACATCCGCAGCGATTCTTCATCTCCAGCATTGATTCGTGGAGAACCAGTGTTATCAGAGGAGCTGTGCATGGATTTGGAGTTATGATGTTGGGACATGTTTAGTTGATCACACGGTACAGTCTTGAGAATGTTAGGAGAAAACCCTAAGATACGTGAGCTTTGAAGAGAAAGGGCAAGAGAAATTTGTGTAGAGTAAGTTTGTTGAAAATATGGTGTGTTTGCTCGCTTATTTATACTTTTGAGGACTGGGCCCAGAGTAGAGCGGTATTCACAGAATTTGATTACCCGATTCGCCTCAAGTGCACATTTATCAAATTCTTCTTCTAAACTTACCTTGCTGGCATACTTACTAAGTTTAAGCTCATTATTACATTTCACCAAGCAAACATCATGAGTTGCTTTACAATTTATCAGCATCTGTTCTAACTTAATAGTCTTCCCAATATCTTTCTTAGTCTCCAAGCCTATTCCAGTGTTCTCAGAACTCCACAGATAATAGTTATCTGAAGCTCTCTTACCTCTCATGATAACCTTACCCTTCTTGTTTGTTATCAGACATTCAGAATTGGTAAAGTTGACCTTGAGGCCTTGATCACATAATTGACTTATGCTGATCAAGTTTGCATCTAGACCTTCAACAAGTAATACCTCCTCCAGATTGGGTTGACCTGCACAGTCCAGTTTTCCAACACCTATAACTTTCCCTTTTGATCCATTACCAAAGGTCACGTAGTTGACAGAATGAGACTTCACATCTGACAAACATCCCATGATACCAGTCATGTGCTGGAACATCCACTGTCAAAGTACCACTTTTCTTTTGCAAAGACACTGAAGGAATTATGAGCTATGTGTTCCTCTGCAGTACTCTTGGGAGTCCACACTTTTGTTGCTCCAACCCACTCTTGTTTCCTACTAGACTGTAACCCAGTCTTGGGGTAGCCATATAATCTGTAGCAGAAGGGTTTTATATGGCCAAATCTTCCACAATAGTGGCATTTCCATCTTTGATTCTTCCTTGTGAAATTCTTCTGATGTCTGTGAGGATGTTGCAACATGTTATACGACATCTTTGATTCTTTCTTAGGTTGAGCAGGTGTTCCTTCAGGCCATTTTCCCTTGTCCATCTCGCTGGAACTTTCAAACCCGAGACCCCTAACATCTCCAACATCTCTCCCTGACTTCAGAATCTCATCGAGCACATCAGAGCTGCTATTGAGCATTCTGACTGTCTTGATGACATTATCCAGTTTAGAGTTCAGAATAACCACTTCACTTTTCAGATCAGAGATAGTAGCCAAATGCTCTACCTGTTCAGCTTTTAGGTGAGCAATAATTTTCTTTTGTTTTTCTTTCTGCTGACACACTTCTTCACTCTTAATGCATAAGTTCTTATAGGAAGCAACTAGCTCTTCAAAGGTAAGGTCATCACTGACTGATTCTTCATCAGACTCACACACACCTGTTAATGCTGTGACCCTCTTTCCAGACTTCTCATCAGTTTCAGTTTCAGAGTCATCTTCTGACCATGAGACTGATAGCCCCTTCTTTTGCCTCTTGAGATATGTGGGGCACTCAGACTTTATGTGCCCAAAACCTTCACACTCATGACACTGAGCTCCTCTCTCTTGGTTGGAATTATTTTCAGTACTGGTATTTCTCCCAGCATTCTGATTTTTACTGATGTCAGATGACTTGTCCCTAACATTTGATCTTGACTTCCAATCCACCCTTCTGAGTACTTTGTTAAATTGTTTGCCAAGTAACACCAGATCTTCTGAGAGGCCTTCATCCCTGTCCAGATTACTTTCCCATTCAGAATCACTTGTTTTTGACACACAAGCTATGCTCTTCTTCTTTTCAGTCTTTTCACTGATCACCAATTCAAATGTTTGAAGTGATCCCACAAGTTCATCCACTTTCATCTTATCTATGTCCTGAGCTTCCTCAATAGCAGTCACTTTCATGTCAAATCTCTTAGGTAGAGATCTGAGGATTTTTCTGACCAGTTTGCTGTCAGACATCTTTTCTCCTAGAGCACTTGAAGCATTAGCTATCTCAATAATGTTCATGTGAAAGTCATGAATGCTCTCATCTTCCTTCATCTTCAAATTTTCAAACCTGGTAGTGAGAATCTGAAGTTTTGACATCTTCACTTTAGAGGTCCCTTCATGAGCAATCTTCAAGACCTGCCAAGCCTCTTTAGCAATGGTGCAGTGTTCAATCAACCTAAAGATATTCTTGTTAACACCATTGAACAATGCATTCATGGCTTTGGAATTTCCTACGGACCCTTTGTAATCTGCATCATCCCAGTCTTCCTCTTCCTTCACCACATCAGTAGGGGTACCTTTTTCATCTTTAACCTTAGGGGGCTCCCATCCTTTTATAACAGCTTTCCATGCTTGATCATCCATGGATTTGATGAATGCTATCATCTTTGGTTTCCAATAGTCATAGTTGGAACCATCAAGCAGAGGTGGTTTGTTCAGAAATCATCCATCCTTGTCCATTGTACCAGAAAGTACCTTCCCTGAATCTCACCCAGAACCAAATAAGGGTGCAAGCTCTTGATGCCAATTGAAATTCTGGCACAAATATCAGATGTCCTAGACAGATGTTGAGACACTGATATCCAGCACAATGAACAAGATAACAATTAAAAATAACAGTGCAGAAAGTAAATAACACAGTGATATGTTTACCCAGTTCGGATCAACAATCCTACTCTGGGGGCTACCAAGCCAGGGACGAAACCAATATACGATAGTATCAATTCACAGATCATATAAACATCGAATAATCTGCTCACTTAATCACTACCCTTCCTATGACTTCTACCTAAGACTCACCTAGGTATGAGGCCCTCCTCAAATCCCTCTACAACCACAACCCGTGATTGGTATCTTTCCACATAAGAAATAAACCGAAAGTCACACTTTCAAAACACACAATTCTCAATACTTCACAGCTTATGAGAATTGACACACAAGAAACTCAATGCTTAAAAGCTTATGAGTAACTTGACAGAACTTACAACACAAAAATCAGTCCTTATACTGTTATCAGAATGATACCAGTTAGGCTCACAAAATACACTCAAAAACCCTAACAAAACACAAGTAAGTTCCACACCTAAAACTAGGTTTACATCAGTCAATATATAGCAATTAATCTGGATTGAATTGGGCTTCAAAAACGCAGCAAATAGACTGCTCACAAATCTGCAAAATTAACTCCAACAAAATAGGTCTTCAATCCAAAGTTTCCTATTATGTCTCCATAATTAGAAACAGCAGCAAATCCGAAAAACCAACAAATAACCACAATCCAAAAATGCTTTGGATGCCACATAGGATAACCAAATATTCACAGAATATTCAGTAACAATTCATAGTAACAGAATCTGCATTAGAACTGACCCCACAACGCGATGTCCTATGAGCTGGTATGGGACATCTTCATTCGACATGTTGAAAGCAGCCACTTAGAACATTAAGATTCAACATCTTGCTGCTATAATAGTTTTAGCAAAATAAATGCCAACCACAAAAGCACAGAAATAACAAATTATATCCTTTGAAATTTTGCAAATATGTTGCAATCTTTGCCAGAGCTTGTTGTATGGAAATGTTATTTTTTCATGGTTTCCATAAATATATTTGAGAATAGAGGAAAAGTGAAAGAAATAAAAAAAATTTGTAGTAGAAGAAATAGAAAAAAATATATGTTTTCAATTCAATCATTTTAATTTGTTTCTTTGTTTAATGTCCTGTAATTCAAGGTGTCAAAAAAAGCAAGGAAGTTGAAAAAGAAAACTTCCAATGGAACAGAATCAGGGAATAAACCAACTGGAGATCATTCTTGTGTTAAAAAAGAAGCTGGCATTTCTATTGACAATCCATTAGGTGAAAACCATTTGCTACAGAAGGAATCCCTACCGAATGCAATCTCCACTGACCAAGAGGGCACCGCGGATGATAATGAACATGAAAGTCTCGAGAAAGATGTGAACTCTCAAGTTCGCTTGGAATCAATGGAAAACACACATCTTGATGGTAATGACCATGAAAATGTAAAGGGAGATGTGAACTCCCAAGTTCGTTTGGAATCAATGGAAAACACACATCTTGATGGTAATGACCATGAAAATGTAAAGGGAGATGTGAACTCCCAAGTTCGTTTGGAATCAATGGAACACACACATCTTGATGATAATGAACATGAAAATGTCAAGGGAGATGTGAACTCTCAAGTTCGTTTGGTATCAATGGAAAACACACATCTTGATGATAATGAACATGAAAATGTCAAGGGAGATGTGAACTCTCAAGTTCGTTTGGAATCAATGGAAAACACACATCTTGATGATAACGAACATGAAAATGTCAACAGAGATGTGAACTCACAAGTTCGTTTGGAATCAATGGAAAACACACATCTTGATGATAATGAACATGATCATGTCAAGGGAGATGCGAACTTCCAAGTTGGTTTGGAATCTGTGAAAAAGACAAATCTTGATGATGATGAACACAAAAATGTTGAGGAAGATGTGAACTCCCAAGTTGGTTTAGAACCAATAGAAAACACAAATCTTGAACATCTTAATGAGGATATGTTGGATGACACTGGTGATTTTTCTGAAGATGAGCAATTAAATACAGTTAGTGAAGTTGATTTCAATGTTTCAACGCTTGTCTCCGCTTTTGCAAATCACAGTATCATTCAGAAATTATGTTGGTTGCTCAAGTTTTATAAAAGCAATTCCCTTGCTATAAATCATTACATAATAAGCATGTTGCGGAGAATTAGTGATGAGCTTGAGCTCCATCCCATGCTCTACCAGGTTTGGTCTTGAAAGAATTTCACCATCAATGAAATCATATAGTTGTTTATGAATGTGAATAACATTTCTAATCTTGTGAACATATTCTTGTAGTTGTCGCTGCTCACAACTTTCTACGATATTCTTGCTGAACAAAAGTCATGTCCCTGCAAGGAATATGCAAGTATTGTTGATTTCCTGAACAGTTTGGTCAGAAAGATGCTAAAGAAAATGAAAAAGCAGCCCCTCCTATTTGTTGAAATTCTTTTTTGGAAGACTAGAAGGGAATGCCATTACATCAATGCAGAATATATGTTGGATGAACTTGGCCATTTGAGAAAAGAAAGTAAAACTTGGAATGATACTCGAGGAGATGGAGAAATAGGTTCCTCCCCAATGAAGGCGCGGACTCATAGAAGCATTGCTGATGCACTTGGTGATGATGAAGCTGATGTCGTGATCTCTCATGACTCAAGATATCAAAAGTAAGATAAGATTATCAAACTTGTTTCTCATGAAAAATTCCCTTGGCTTTTAGGTTTTGTTTTTCTGAGAGAGATGTCCATTTTTAGAATGTGGGGCCAGTTTTCAGTTTATGCTTGATTGATCCATAGTTCATCTAGTAAAGATACTGCAATGAGACAAGTCTTATTTTTTAATTTTTATTTCAGCAATGGCGAAAAGCTTGATGATGTTGAAGGCTTTGCTTCTACCTCGGGAAGTAAGAATGGGAGAGACGTTAACAAGTATGTTTAAACTTTGAGATCAAAGTTTATTTAGGTTTTACAGTTTCTGATGCTTGGTTTACTTGGATAACAGTGGGGAGCCATGGTTGGAAGATGAATTTCAAACAGCTCCCAGAAGAAAGAAAAAACTTGTTCTAGATGCTGAATTGGAGATGCAAATTAAGAATCTCTATGAGAAGTAGGTTTTACCTGCTCAATCCATATTTTCTGAAATCTGGTGCATGGTTTATAACAGAGATTCGATATTAAGCAGTTTAGCTTCTTTTTGTGTTTTTATACTATTCTCCACCATTGGTGCAAATATAGAAGAGTCACAATGATAAATTAGTTAATTGCTTGTCAGTTTTTTATTTATTTATTTTGTCTTGTTTATAAGATTAGCATTCATTTTGATAATCGGTTCTTCCATGCCTTGAATATATCAGATTCAAAGATGACCGAAATTGCAGTCGACGTATTGCTGAAGAGCTAGATCCAGATGGTAAAATTTCTCCAGCTCAAGTATCCAATAAATTGAAAAAATTAGGGCTAACAATTGCATCAAGGAAAAAGAAAGACAATGCTAATGAGTCTTTCTCAACAAGCCCTAATCAATTAGAAGGTGCTGGAGTAGCCGGAGTTGTGAATTTAGAGGGAAGCATGTCGGTTCAGCATCAGTAAGTATAGAATGAACTACTATGCTTATTAAATATCTCTGGTTCAGTAATAAACCACTATTAGTATTTTTTCCACAATTTATATTTCTTCCTTGATACAATAAGTTTCAGAATCATTGCTCATCCTAATTCAACAATTTGATTATACTCATTGTATTAAATGTCAAGGTATTCTCTAAGTTTGTGTTCAATTCCATTTTCATAGGCAGAAAAGAAAAAGAGTCAGTGCTTTCAATGAAGATCAGGAAGCCCTTATCAAAGTTCTATATGAGCAGTAAGTACTTAACTTGGTTGCTTGGTAGAGGACTGAATTTTCTCTCTACTCACTTCTTGATGAATGCTGAATGAATAGTTAAAAAATAGCATGTTTTCTGAGTTTTCTTATATTATTTTGCACAAGACAAGTAAAAGAATTATAGCCTGTGCTTTTCCTTTTAATATCTGGGATATTACTTTGGCAGATTCAAGGACCATAGAAGATGTAGCTATATGATAGCCAATGCACTGGACGCGGATGGTAAATTCACACCTGCCCAAGTCTCTCGAAAACTTAAGCAACTTGGTTTATTTGTTCCACAAAAGAGTTTTAGAGGAAATGCCCACAAAAAGGGTGAGGATCTTATGGATTATTCCAAGGATGGAATGGATAAATCGGATGAAGAGACATTGATATCATTGATAGGAAGGTAATGTTGCATTAATCTTAGTTTTATATAAATTTGAAGTATTAATACTTGTCTATTTATAAAATTATATTATTTAATCAGCATGCAGAATTCATTTCTAAACAACATATATACACATTTTTAATGGATTTTATTCTTCAATTTTATACATAGATATACACTTGTTTTGAATTTCAAATTTTTTTTTTCAAATGGAACTTTATGTGTACCCTGCTGAATGAGTCTCCTTTTTTCTCCCTTTAATTATTGCTTTATATAATTTTAGGAAAAAAGTGAAGAATCCAAAAAAATCAAGCAAACCATTACATGAACAGACCAATGAGGATAAGATGTCAAAAGATGGTTCTGATGATGAAATACTTGGCTCCATCCTCAAGTAATGTCATCTATACTTCCGTTTCTGGGACCAGTAGTTTATCGATAATGATAGGATCTTAAATGTTTATGTTAAGAATATAGTTTGAACTGGCGATTCTTCATGTTTCTGCTTCTATCTATTAATGATCTGTCTCTCCTTCTCTTTCTTCCTTTTAATTATAGTTTTATTTAATTTTAGGAAAAAAGGGAAGAAAAGAAAAGAATCAAGCAAACAGGTACATGAACAGACTGGCGAGGATAAATTGTCAAAAGATGATTCTGAAGATGAAATACTCGGCTCTATCCTCAAGTAATGCCCCCCTTTACTTCCTTCTCCTGGACTAGTTGTTTAATGATAACGATAGGACCGAAATGTTTTATATTAGTAATTTAGTTTGAACTGATGATTCTTCATGCTTCTGGTTATATTCTACTATGACCTCCCGCCTCTGTATCTACAATTTTTTTTTCTGAATTAACTAATATTTTTTTTAATTAGGAAAAAAAAGAATAGATCTGTATCTGGGGAACGTTTACATAGAAACACCAATGAGGGTGAATTGTCTAGATACGATTCCGAAGATGAAATTCTTCAATCTGCGCTGAAGTAAGCATTCCATTCTTCATCTTTTCTAGTTCTACTATAGACCTCCTGTCTCTCTATCTACTGTTTTTTTTTTCAGAATGAACTAATATTTTATTTTTAAATTAGGAAAAAAAAGAATAGATCTGTATCTGGTGAACATTTACATGAAAACACCAATGAGGGTGAATTGTCTAGATATGATTCGGCAGATGAGATTCTTCAATCTGCGCTGAAGTAAGTATTCCATTCTTCATCTTTTTTATTCTAGTTCTACTATAGACCTCCTGCCTCTGTATCTACACTTTTTTTTCAGAATTAACATAATGTTTTTTTTTTAATTAGGATAAAAAATAATAGATCTTTATCTGGTGAACATTTACGTGAAAACACCAATGACGGGGAATTGTCTAGATACGATTCCGAAGATGAAATTCTTCAATCTGCACTTAAGTAAGTATTCCATGCTTCATGTTTTCTACTCTACGAATTTACAATAGGACCATGAAATGTGTATATCAGGAATTTAGTTTGAGCTTTTAATTTTTCTTGCTTCTCCATATATCTGCTTCTACTTAAAAAAAACTATCATCAATTCTTCCATTTATACATGTTTAGTCTATTGAAATTTTTATAAAATCATGTTCTGCTGTTAATTTTTTCTCCCTCTGTTACACTAATCGCCTTCGCCATTTTTAACAAAGCAAACACACTGTATCAAACTTTTTGTATTTTTTAAAATGTTTTTAACTGATTACTTTAATGGTTGAATCAAATGACATTCACAGTGAAAATCAAGTAGATTTTAAGAATTCCCAAGTAGAATATAAGCAAGTGGATCCTGACTTGGAAGATTCAGAGGATGACGTGGCTGTTAATGTACTTCCTGACAATGCTGTATCAAGAAGGAAGCTGAGAATGGTGATGGATCTTGAGGATGATGACTGATGTGGAACTATGGTTAGGATACTGGTTGATTCCTTCATACTTGATCGTCTGCTTCCAATTTGTACAAATATTATCTATTAAACTGATTATATAAGATTTGATCATTTTGTGTATAACTCTAGAAATATGCGAACACATTTGCGCGTGGTTTGAGAGTATGAGAATTGAATCATAGAATTAATTTAACTAATTTATGCTGATTTAGCTTTCAATATTTTAAAATTAATGTTTCAAAAAACATATAGATTTTTATATACAGCTTCTGATTGGCATTTCATACATTTTTTAATTAGTCTTGTTTTATCTCCTTTAGCTTTTAAAATCAAATAACTTCATAATTAAACAATGTGAGTATTTTTGTCACATAAATAGTATTATCATTTCTCGTAAAGTTTTATTAAACAATGCAAGTTAATTATGACATACAATATATTAACATAAAATTAAAGAACAAAAGAATTTAATCAACTTAAAGCAATCATATTAAACGATTATACAAGCTAAGATAAAAAGTCAATAGCAAAAGAGTTAATATAATTAAAAAAAAATAAATTTTAGTTATTTTTTAATCGAATTAAGAGCATCCAAAACAAGGGTAATGGTGATTTTGAAAAGATGTCAAATTTAGAATTTGTAAAACATCGAGTGCTATCGTTACAAATAGACAAGAGAGACAGAAGTAGAGCAAATGTGGTTAAAATTGATGAATTTGGTAGTGAAGCAAATATACCTGGTGTTTCATCTAGCAAATGCACAAATGTATGGATCTTTGACTCTAGTTGTTCCTATGACATGATGTCGCATCAGAAATGATTCACTACATTCAGATCAAGTAATTTTGGATTTGTTTATCTAAGTGATGATAAATCATACTCACTGGAATAAGACAAATTAATGTTGCCATGGACGATGGTGGTTTGCGAACATTGAACGAAGTCAAATATATTTCAGAATTAAGGAAGAATTTGGTTTCCCTAGGTACTCTAAAGGCAAATGGTTTCTCCTACAAGTTTAACGGAGATATGGACATTATAAAAGTTAGCAAGGGTGCATTGATTATGATGAGAGCAAGAAGAACCGCAAGTAACATCTACAAATTGTTGGGGAACACTGTTGTAGGCGATATTGCATCAGTTGAGTCTGATAATGATGCAACCAAACTCTGACATATGCATCTGGGTCATCTTAGTGAGCATTGTAAGTAGAGAGAGAGAGAGAGAGAGAGGGGGGGGGGGGGGGGGGGGGGGGTTTAATTAGGTTTAAAGAAGTTTTCTATTTATTTAGAAAATGTTCTGTTTCTTTTATTTTTCTGGAAGAACAATGATAAATTTATGAATAATAATGCATAAAAAATAAAAGTGTAGAAAGAATAAATAACACAAGTTATATCCTGGTTCCTCTTTACAAACAAAGGTAGTTTAATCTCTCCACACCCCGTGAAGGATTTTACTATGTTGGATCTTTGTACAGCCTCACATCAAGATTGTCTTACAATTGTCGAACATATACACACCAAACATATAGTGGACTTTGAATCTCCCAGATTCAAAGGACATTTCTCAACAAACATAAAGAACAACACTTCCTATTTGCAAACACCTGTAGAAAGTACAACCACTTTTTTTATAGAAAAAATCACCACACACTTGGTGAATAATTTTACATATAAATTGAATACAAACAACTTTGTATGTTTTTCAATATCTTAAAAATTTAATCTTCTATTTCAATGATCAATTCAAGAATATATAAACATTTAACTGCTCAATGGTTTATGAAACTTTTTCTCAAATGAATGAAATATATGCAGTAAAAAGTTTCTCTGACATTGTATATGAACACTTGAAAAACAATAAGAATTGTTTGAAAAATATGGTGAAAAATGTGTTTGATATCGTGTGATCAGACTGGATCATCGTGGCCTTCCGTGTAGGGTAAAGATGATGACGTAGGAGAGAAATGGGGTGTACCTACAAGATACTCCGATGCCAAAGTAAGTTTGGGCTAGAGAGAAAGCAAGTACAAAGCTTTTAGCTATGATTTAGAGTATTGAATAGTGATCCAACCCGACCCTCTCAAATGAGAGGGTATTTATAGAGGTAACCCCCAGTACGGGGCCAAGGTCTTCCATGTGGCCGAATTATCTGGCCGACCAAGGGGAGACTGTCTGGTGGAGGGTCAGGGGCGTGACCCTTTGACCTGGTCCAACTGTTTCCGTGAGATCCGGGGAGGCAGTTGGTCGCGTGAACTGTCAAGCGCGTGAAGTGGACGTCCCCAACGGTCATATTGTGCCCAACGGCTATGTTATGCCCAACGACTAGATTGGTTGAATCCAGTTATTGGGCCTTGCCAAGAGCTGGACTGGATTGGGTCTTGCCCTACTGTGGTGCATTTAATTTCTGTCAGGCCTAGGGGGTCTAGGCTATGATGGCCTTTGCACTTCCTCAAGCGAGCAATTACTTATAAAAGGGAGGAACGAGGATTCATTTGCACACTTCATGCAAGTTCCTTTGCTCTGTAAATCGTCCTTTTGCCGGAGTTCATCTTTGCCGCCGTCGATCTTCATCGTCCATGCCCAGACCTTCATCTTCAACCTCTAAAATCAAGTAAGTTCTTCATCTTTTATGGTTATTTCTAGGATGTTCTTCATTTTCTGGAAATTAGCATGAATTTTCCGGTGACTCATAAACTTTCTAGTTGAATGTTCATGTGTTCTTTGATGAACATATGAGTTTTCTGGAAAATTCTGAAGAACATGAAGAACATGAATAACATAGGATGAATGTCTTTGAATGTAGCGTAGGACTGTGTAGATCTTCCTAGATTTCTGGTTAGGATTAGCTTTAAGTTTATAGTCGGGCATTAGGCCTTCTCGACGCGAGAATTGATTTTCGCGTTTGCCAAGTTGTTTTGTCGAGGAGACTTGTCCTCGCTAAACCTTTTTGTAGAGTCATGGAGACTCGTCCCTGTTTTACGAGGAAAAGGATTTCGCCGTGTCTCGGTACATTCGACTAGGGCTCAAGGATGTCCTCGTACTTATTCCTCGCCCTTTCACTTGATTAGTGGTGGAAGGGTGGATTTGATCTCTGTAGTCGAATTCACTTTTGCTTTTTTTACTTTTCAGGTGAAATGGATGATAGAAACGAGGGAGTTGTCCTCGACGTCGGGGCTGTACATGGGGAGGCAGAGCAACCCGTTGAACATGCTAACGTCCGAATGGATGAGGGGGATATCGACTGGATCACCCACAAGCCAATGTCGATGAGATCGACTTTTACTGAAGAGGAGGCTCATGAGTTTCCTTATCTTGAAGACCGGGCAGAGGATGCACCCGTAAACTGGAGGGCTATTTGCTTTACGGAGGACGACCGAATATGTTCGGTGTATCTGGGGATGCAATTCCCTATGTATGAATTTGCCTTCGTGGAGGCGGGGGTACCGTCTGCCCTTCACCGACTTTCAAGAGGCCATCTTTTGTCATCTAGAGTTGTGCCTTGCCCAACTACATCCGAACGCTCTGGCATTTATCAGGGCCTTTGAGATTGTCTGCCGGTACCTGAAGGTCGGGCCCACAGTGGATCTTTTCTTCTGAATATTTCAAATTCAACGGATCACGGCAGGCCCGAAGCAAAACTGGGTATCCTTTAAGCAGCAGAGCAGGCTATTCTGGTCGTACTCGGAATCTGTCCAAAATTTCAAGTACAGGTTCCTGGTCGTGAAGCCTGTCTCTGAGGCGGCTAAGGAGTCTATATCCACCATGGAGACCATGGAATTTGGTGGTCGGGAGGTGACGAAGGTTGTGTCAAAGTTCCCGTTTGAATGGGTGTATGCCCATTTTAGATATAAGACCGATCAGTTCCTTGTCAAGCACGAGCAGCTCTGTGACGGGGACAAGGAGTCTTTCCGGGCATTGCATGCCTATGTAGATAGTTTTAGCCCTGCCTTCGTAGTGGATAGGGATGACAGGGAACTGTACAGGGAGGATGGAGAGCCTGCTCGGGCGGCTCGCTACATAAATAACAAAGCCCTCCTCGAATGTGAAACCGAGGACGTTGCGTTTGAGCTCCTTGGTATAGGTTATCTCTTTGCCTGTGTTTTTAATTTCTTGTTCAATGTGCTAACCTCCCATTTTACTTTTGCAGTGAAGATGTCGAACATGAGGGAGCGTCTGGTCAGGTCCGCAGCGGCCAAGAATTTGAAGAAGGTGCCAATGCCGAAGGCTGGCGCCGCCAAGCAGCAAGCAACGTTGGAAAAGTTTGTGGACGACACCGCCTCCTTCCCGGGGACCACTTTGAACCCTCCTACTCCGGACACAACCAACAAGAGGAAGCGGGACGACATTGGCTCCTCCCTAGCTGGTGGTTCGAGCAACTTTGTCAGGGGTAAATTCGTACTTCCTCCGTGTTATCTTCAAGGAAAATTATTTGACGGGGAAGGCTCTGTTGTTGTCCCCGACCTCGAGGCGTCAGCCATTCTGTCTGCCAACCCTAAGGTGAAAATGAAGCTTCTCTGCCAGGATGCGGCTGCTGTTATGAGGGTGCTGGAGGCGACGCTGACCCTTGGGGATGCAGAGACAATTCCGCTCGCGGATCTCAAGAGGGCGCAGGCCAAGATCACCGACCTCGAGTTGGAGAATGTTGAGATACATAACAGGCTGACAAAGCTCGAAGGCAACCTGGAGGCCAAGATCACACTCCAGAAGGAAGTGACCCAGATGAAGGGGGATGTGACAAGGGTGAACGAAGAGAATGCCCACCTGAAGGCGAAGGTAGCCGAGCTGGAGGACTCGTCGGCGGCCGGTCAGGATGAGACCTAGGATGAGAAGGTCCTGAAGACCCGAAGGGACCCGATCGAGAGAATCTGCATCCTCGAGCAGGATAACTTGGGAGCGGTTGTGTTCGGATTCAACGCTGCGGTGGAGCAGATAAAAGCTCTCAATTCTGACGTCCAATTGTTGACCGAAGGGATGGGCGTTCTCAACGTGGTCGTCGACGGCGAGGTGGTTCCTCCAGAGGTTCCCGGTGACGCAGTTTAACTGTGTTTACCTTTTGTTGGCATGCGTGCCATTAATTTGTAATCGTTTGTCGGGCATAGCCCCCTTTTGTAATATTACCAACTCTGGCCTTGTGGCCATATTTATATAAATATCTTTGCGTTTGATATTATGCGCGTTTCATTTTATTTGTGTATGTGTTGACATTTTAATGATAAGTACGAAAATTTTGCTCGACTCGTTATTGTTACGCTTGATAGTTTGTGGGACTCGTCAAGGAGGCGAAGTGTTTTCGCTGGTGGTGGGACTAGGATCTCGGTCGAGGTCCTGGTCCTACAGGGCTTGGACTATTCCCATCGCGAGCTGGGTGTCCTTCCATGTTGGTGCGGTAACGACGGAGCTCGATTAAGGTATCCCCGTTGGGCACAGAGTCTGCTCGTCCCATAAGCAGAAACTGGCCAGTGTTGTAGAATTAAGGATCATGCTTGCACCGGGGCACGATCCTGTGGCCGAGCCGTCTCCCCGTAGTGGGGTGATCTCGTCGGCAGTTAGTCTGAACTAGTGGCTGGTCCTAACTGTAATATTGTTTGAGCTTTTCAGTGTTCCATGGTCGAGCAAATGGTTCTCCGTCCAACGTTTCTAGGTAGTAGGCTCTAGTGCCTGTTTTTGATTTGACCCTGTATGGTCCTTCCCAGTTTGCGGCCAGCTTGCCCTCTCGTGAATCTTTTTTATTTCTGCATAGGACCAGGCTGCCAACTGGGAAGTCGCGCTTTACGACTTTGGCATCGTGGCGCAAGGTTATTTTTTGTTTCAGCGAAGCTTCACGGAGAGCTGCTCCTGATCAGATCTCTTCGACCAGGTCGAGCTCTTCTCTCAGAGCCTCGTCGTTCATCTCTTTGTCGAGAGGAGCTTTCGTTCGTCTGGAAGGTTCCCTGATCTCCACCGATATCACTGCCTCGATTCCATAAGCCAGTCAGAAGGGAGTTTCCCCGATGGTGGAGTGTGGGGTTGTTCTATAGGCCCTGAGGACGTTGTGTAGCTCCTCGACCCATCTCTTTTTGGCTTCGCCTAGCCTTCATTTTAGACCTCGAAGGATCACCCTGTTTGCGACCTCTGCTTGCCCATTTGTCTAGGGATGCTCGATGGAAGTGAAATGTTGCTTCGTGCCTAGTTTAGCGACGAAGTCTTGGAACTTCTTGTCTGTGAATTGGGTTCTATTGTCGGTCATAAGGGCTTGGGGCACTCCGAATCGTGCGAGGATGTTTCTTTTGTAGAAACGAAGTATGTTAAAGGCTGTGATCTTGGCAAGAGTTTCGACTTCGATCCACTTTGTAAAGTAATCGACGGCCACAATCAGATTTTTTTTGGTAGGACCCCATTGTGAAGGGGCCGAGGATGTCCATCCCCCACCAGGCGAAGGGCCAGGGTGAGGACAAAGTCTTCAACTCGTTAGGGGGTGCCAAGTGCATGTCCCCGTGGCGCTGGCACCAGTCACATTTCTGGACATGCTCCTTAGCGTCGTGCTACATGGTTGGCTAATAGTATCCTGCTCGTAGGGCCTTTCGTGCCAATGATCTCCCTCCCAAGTGTTGTGTGTTGATACCGTCGTGAATTTCCTGGAGAACTTTGGGGACCTTGCCCTCCTCAACACATTTTAGGAGGGGATGGAGAATCCCCGTCGGTAGAGCTTGTCATCGATCAGGACGTATGAACATGCTCTCTGCTTGGTCACGCCGGTCTCCTTGCTGTCCTCGGGCAACTCCCCTGCGGTGAGGTAATTGTATACTGGGGTCATCCAGCAGCTACTGTCGCAAATGGCGTTGACGTCGGGCATGCCTGATGACTTTTCAATACTTGGGCGAGAGAGTGTCTCTTGTATGACAGATTTATTGCCACCTTTCTTTCTGGTGCTAGCCAGTTTTGATAAGACATCTTCTCGAGTGTTTCGTTCGTGGGGGATGTGCTAGACTTCCCATGCGCCAAACTTAGTTATCCTTTCTTTCACCAGCGTCAAGTACTCGACCAGGTGATCATTTTTGGCTTGGTACTCTCCTCGTACTTGGGAATCTATGAGCTGGGAATCTGTGAAGATCTTCACTTCCTTGGTACCCAAGTCTTCGGCCAACCACAAGCCTGCGAGGAACGCCTCGTACTCGGCTTGATTGTTCAATGTGGGGAAGGACAGGACTAGAGACACTTCAATTAGGATTCCATCTTTGTTCTCCCGGATGATATCGGCGCCACTGCCCGTGGAGCTGGATGCCCCGTCGACGAAGATGGTCCATTTGCGTGCCCCGCTAGACGGGGATGCTGGAGGCGTCATTTCAGCCAAAAAATCGGCCAGGACTTGCGCCTTGAGGGTCTTCTTGCCCTCGTAGTGGATGTCGAACTCTGATAGCTCCAAGGATCATCTAAGCATTCTGCCGGCCATATCTGGCTGGCTAAGCAACTGTCTTATTGGCTGGTATGTTCGCACCACTATCGTGTGGGCCAGGAAGTAATGCCTTAATCTCCTTGCTGCGTTGATGAGGGCGAGGGCGACCTTCTCGATCTGATGGTACCTGAGTTCTGCCCCTTCCAAGGCCTTGCTCGTGAAATATATGGGTTTTTACCCGTTGGGTGTTTCACGAATGAGGGCGGCGCTAATGGCTTTGCTGGTGATGGAAAGGTATAGGTACAACTTCTCCCCACTATCTGGTCATGACAGGACGAGGGGTTCAGATAAGGTTCGCTTGAGGTGGAGCAGAGCCTGCTCGCATTCCTCTGTCCACTAGAATGTGGCTTCTTTTTGCAGAAGTTTAAAGAAGGGTAGAGCGTGTTGGGCAGACTTGGCCACGAAGCGAGAAAGTGAAGCGAGTATACCGTTAAGGGATTGTATAGATTTCTTCGACCTGGGTGTGGGAAATTTAGGGAATGCCCGACATTTGTCAGGGTTGGCCTCTATCCCCCTCTCGGTGGGGTAGAAGCCGAGGAATTTCCCCACTCGCACGCCGAAGGTGCATTTTTCTGGGTTGAAACGCATTTTGCATTTTCTCGCTTGGTCAAAGACCTTTTGCAAGTGAAATGTGTGATCGGATTCCTCTTGGGACTTCACGATCATGTCATCCATGTATACTTCAAGCATGTCTCCAATTTCTGATCGGAAGACCTTGTTCATCATACGCTGGTATGTGGCCCCAGCGTTTTTCAGACTGAAAGGAATTACGTTATAGTAATAGTTTCCCGGCGAGGTCATGAACACGGTGTATTTCTTGTCCTTTTCGGCCATGTGAATCTGGTTGTATCCCGATTAGGTGTCCATAAAGGAAAAAAGTTTGAAACCTGCATAATTGTCTACGAGCTTATCTATGTTAGGCATATGATAAGCATCCTTCGGGTAAGCCCGGTTGAGATCTGTATAATCAATGCACATGCACCATTTTCCATTATGTTTTTTGACAAGTACAATATTGGACAACCAGGTTGTATACCTGACCTCCGAGATAAATTTTGCTTCTAAGAGGTCCTGTACAAGTTTTTCGGCAGCCAGTACCTTTTCATCAGATTGCTTGCGCCTGTGCTGCGCTATCGCCCGAGCAGTTGGGTCGATGGTGAGTTGATGGCATACAGTCTCAGGGCAAGGTCAGGCATATCCGCGGTGCTCCAAGCAAATAAGTCTGAATTGTCCTCCAGGCATGTCTTTAATTGCTGCTTTACCTCGTCGAGGAGCCCTGCGCCTATCTTTACCCCTCTGTCCAGGTTGTCTCCGAAGGTGATTACTTCGAATTCCTCATTTGGTATCGAATGCATGATGGTTGATGCAGGGGAGCTGCCTGATACTGCTGAAGTGCCTTCGTTACTGTCTTCCTCGCCTTCTTCAGAAATCCGGCTGTCGAGGTCGATTGTGTGCATCGGGAGAGCTGGCTTCTTGTCAGACTGACTTTCTTCGCCGGGAAGATCACCATCCCTTGCCCGTTTGGCGGCCTTGGATGCTGCACCGATCGAGCTTTGTCCTCGGGTAGCTGCTTCAAAGCATATCTTCGCAGCTTCTATATCTCCGTGCAAAGTCGCGACGTGGCCATTCTCCGTATAATATTTCATCTTGAGATGAACAGTTGAAGGGACAACGATCAGCTCCGCGAGGGTTGGTCTCCCCAGGATACACTGGTACAACGATGGACAGTCGATTACCAGAAATGGAGTTTTGATCGACTTGGACGCCTCCTCTTCCCCGAACGTAACTGGAAGCTCCACATATCCCCAAGGTCTGGTGGTAGCTCCGTTGAATCCTTGCAGGTCGGATCCCACGTATGGTGACAGATTCTTCTAGTCAAGCTTTAAAGCGCGGAACAAACCGGTGTACATGATGTCCACCGAACTGCCCTAGTCGACCAGGATCCGTCGGACATCAGTGCTGGCCAGCCTTGCCCTGATGAGCTGAGGAATGTGTGAGTTCAGGGAGCCCCCAGGCAGTTCTTCACGATAGAATGTGATAGGCTGAGAACTCCCCCGGAATTTCTCGATCGTGGATAACCGATAGGGACTGCAGCCAAACAGCTGGTCGAATTTCCTCTTGACCGACCCTACAGTGAGCTCGTTGTATCCACCGCATGAGATAACCATTTCCGTGGGGAAGGTCTCCCAGGTGCTGTGCGCGGATATCTGGGGAGGATACTCGAGGTAGTCGGGGATGATGAAGTCCTCTGGATGTGTGATTGACAAGGCGACTTGCGGAGGAGGACTGAGCGGTGAAGACTCCGTTTCCTTCTTGGACTCCGAAGTTTATCTTCGGTAAGATTCACTCTTTTTTGTATACTGCTTCAGCTGACCCTCCTTGATGAGGATTTCAATAGTATCCTTCAGGTGAACGCAGTCTTTGGCCACGTGGTCGTGGCTGCGGCAGTATTTGCTCTTGTTTGTGATCCCTAGAGTCCTGGGCCTTGTACGCGACTTCTTTCTCCTCGTACTGTATATAAGCTTAAGCCTTACGGAGGAGTTCGGCCAAGGTACGAGGGGTTTCGATGCCCACTGCTTTGGAAAATTCTCTCTTCGGTCTCAACCCCTTCTCGAGGAGATATTTCTTTATATGGTCCGTTGTGCGGACCTCGACAGCTTCCTTGTTGAACCTCTCGATGTATGCGCGCAGGGGCTCATCCTTGCCCTGTATGATGGCTTCGAGAGTGGCTTTCGACATGAGATGGCGTCGGGAAGCAGTAAAGTGCCAGGCGAATTGGTTCTTCAGATCCCTCCAGGACGTGACCGAACCTCGGGGAAGCCGATTATACCAGGCCATGGCCCCCTTCTTGAGAGTGATGGGAAACAACTTGTACTTAATAGCCCCACGAGGAATACGAGTGTCCATGATCTCCTGAGATAGGGGTCCATAGACGTCGTCATCATTACTCGCGCTCAATGACCGGCCGAGGGAGTGGTTGTTCCCGCGACTTCTGTTGCGTCGAGGAGAATGTCTGCGCGACCCTCGATGCTCATGATGCTTTTCTGAGGGCCTGGTCCTCTTCGGGGCAGGAGAACGTCTGGATCTCCGCGGAGGAGAACGGTGTCGTCTTCTGGAGACTTCCGACTCAGGTTCTTCCGATCTTGACCGTCCCCTGAGGGGAGAAGCGCTCCTGGATTTGTCTCACCGACGTTTCTGAGGAGGAGACTGCGGGCGTGGAGAGGGACTCCGCGACTTTTGTGAAGGAAGCCGCTCCTGGAGAACGTGCTTGAGCATGTTGATCTTCTCGCCCTGTTAAAAGATCAGGAAGTTGGACCTGTTGAGAGAGGATATGAGATTGACAGTGTCGGGGTCAGTGTTTTGAGGGACATGTATAGGCTCAAAGACGTGACCGACAGCCTGTGTGTGCGGCTTCACATCGTCGGAAGAAGGAGACAGAGTCCTTCCATCCCGGTGATCGGTCTCATGGACCGCAGGTACGAGGTTATGGCGGTCATCGTTATCCAGGGTAACGACGACAACAGGTTCTTGATGGACATCATCGTTTCTGATGAAGGCCTGTTAGATGTCAAACATGCTATATATTTATACTTGATACTTGGCATTTTTCATTACTTTCAGGTCTTAATTGTGGATTTTTGTATTGAATTATTGTTGTTCTTCATGCATTACATTTATACCGTTGGTGCTTGTAATTTGTGTGCTATTGTGCAGGAAAGTGCACTAAAAACATCAAAGATAGAAGACACAAAGAATGGATGCAAGCTGCCAAAGAAAGTGGAAAACAACAGCAGGTTCGCTTTGCGAACCCTGGCGAAGTCCCCAGCGAATGTTCGCTTTGCGAACATTGGCAAAGCTCTCAGCGAACAAAACAGAGGGAAAATGACCCAAAATTTGCTTTGCGAATGTTTTGGTGAAGGTTCGCTTTGCGAATGAATGGTTCACTTAGCGAACTCACGAAAACAGCCAAGGGCGGTTTAACTTTCAGAGGCACTTAAGGTGCCATTTTCTTTCATTTGCTAGGCGAATGATTCATTCGCAGTGCAAATGTTGCTGATCTCAAGTGTATTATAAATAGATTTTTATGTTTTCTTGGTATCATAACTTGATATTTTCACACCAAAACATACTTTTATGAGTTTTAATCATCCAAGAGTGAATTTCCACATAGAGAAGCTGAAGTCACATCCGATCTCGATTATTCGACGCAAATGTTCTTTCATCTCCTCTTGAAACTTGTGATGCAAGCTACCATGGAAATGTGTAGCTAAACCTCTTGTGTTAAGATTAGAGGTAGTTAATCTTGCTTATACGTATTTCTTTTGATCGTTTGTATATGAACAAGGTTGATGATCAATATATGATAAAGTTGTTTGTTCTTAATGATGTATTTGTGGTTTGAATCACTCTAGACATAGATTTTCCAAATCATGACCTAATATCTTCATCTCTTAAAAACCAAACTCTAGACATAGATTTGGGGTTCATTATTCGCTTTGTATTGTTCTTAACGGTTGTTGTTTCGATTGTTAGCGTGAGAAATCATCTAACGGTCTAAACAACGATACTCACGAATTTGCTTTAGACATAAACTTATTCGAGAGGATAGCGATTGTATTGGTCGGAACTAAGTTCATATGCTTGATTAATCGGATATGTATGAAAAGGATTAGCGAAATCTAATCTTGACATGCTTTTACAAAACTTACAACATCTTTGTTATAGTTTACTTCTTTGCTACAAAACTTGATGTTACAAAACCAAGAACAATTTGAAAACCCCTTACTTAAAACGTTTCGACTATTGAACGGCAGGCATCAAAATATCACACAATCTCTGCGGATACGATAAAAACACCCCCCGAAATTCTGTTTCAACAAAATGGCGCCGTTACCGGGGATTGTTGTTTGATATTAGAAGCATTGCAATAGTTGTTTTGTTTTAAGCTTGTTAACTTTTTCTCGAGCTTGTTGATTTGTTTGGTTTAGTGTGCAGACTCCGTTTTATGCGAGGGAAGCTACCTCTAGACGAACTTCTTTTTGATCCTGAAATCGAAAGAACTGCGCGTAGATTAAATAACAGAACAATGCGGAGAAGGTAACTTGCAAAAGAAAGACGAGAGCGAGACGAAAGTTCAACTTCGACGCAAATACCACAGTTACCGCCAACTATGGCTGCACCACCACCACCTGCTTCAAGACCTTGTACAAATAGTCTGAGACACACTGCACAATTTTCGCGCAATGCTCAGAACGGTCGACATTCAGAAATGAAAACTGGTATCCTCTCGCTTCTATATCAGAGTCCTTTCACTGGTATGGATCATGAGGATCCTTTTACACACTTGACTAAGTTCTATGAGATTGCGGGAGTAATTGGTGCACCCGAAGCTGAAGAAGAATCACTATTTAAGAGACTATTCCCACATTCCCTCATTGGGAAGGCCAAGGAATGGTATCTTGATCAATCTACGAAAATCATGACGGACTGGAATGTACTTGAGGAAAAGTTTTTGGAACGATTTTTTCCACACAATCGTTTCATGGAGGCTAAAACAGCAATAACAGTTTTCACTCAAGGTGGAAATGAATCTCTCAACGAAGCTTGGGAGAGATTCAAATCCATGTTGAGAAAGTGTAAAGGGCATGGTTTCGATGAGCTTTCTCAAATTCATATTTTCCGAAATGGCCTTCAGTTGGTTCATAAAACACTGCTGGATGCCACCGCGGGTGGATCCTTAATGAGCAAAAGTGCCAAAGAAGCCATTGCCATCATTGACAAAATGGCTTTAAATGACCATCATGGGAACCATAACCGTGGCCCTTCGCAAAAGAAAGGAGGAGTGCTTGAGTTGGGAACTAATGACGCAATACTTGCACAAAACAAACTGTTATCGCAATAAGTGGAGTTGTTGACACAACAAATGGCAAAACTCCCACAACAAATAAAAGAGTTGCAAGAAGTTCCCAACAAAAACCAAATAATAGCTAGTTGTGAGCTTTGTTGAGGAGATCACTCTACCGGATATTGTCCTCCGGTAGTGGAAGAGGTAAATTATGTTGGAAACCAAAATCAAGGATACCAACCTCGACGTCCTTACCAACAAGGCAACCAAGGTTACCAACTTAGAGGTAATCAAGGTTATCAACAACCGTGGAGACCGCAAGAAGCCGGGCCATCAAATCGTCAACAATACTAAAATTACACTCAACCTCCACAAGTTCCAATTGGAAATACAAAAATGGAGGACACTCTCACGTAATTTATGCAAATGTCAATGTCAAATTAGAAGAATACCGATGCGGCCATAAAGAATCTTGAGACGCAAGTCGGACGATTATCAAAACAATTGGCCGACCAACACAAAGGAACTTTTACGGAAAATACTCAACCAAATCCAAAAGAGCATTGTAAGGCTATTCTAACAAGAAGTGGAAGAGAGATTGACATGGGCATAGGTGAAGTTGTAGTGGAGGAGGAGGAAGTAGTTGAAAAAGAAAAAGATAGTGATGAGATTGAAGTAGAAAAAAATGTTGAGGGTGATTTAGTTGAAAATGAAATGAAAAAAAGTGAAGAAGAAGAAAAAAGAAAGAGAGAAGAAAAATTGAAAAAAACTAGGAAGGGGAAGGAACCGTCGAATACTATTCTGATCCAACATTTACCATATCCTCATGCTCCGTCAAAGAAAGATAGTGCGAGGCACTATGCTCGGATTATGGATATTTTCAAACAATTGCAAATAAACATTTCATTTTTCGAGGCTTTGGAGCAAATGCCGAAATATGCAAAATTTATGAAGGATATTCTCACAAAAAAGAAAAGTTATACGGATCAAGAGACTATCATGGTGGATTCTAGTTGTAGCGATATCATTCAACGTACTCTCCCGAGGAAAGAAAGTGATCCGAGACGAGTCACTTTGCCAGTTACAATACGAAATATCTATGTTGGCAACGGGTTGATTGATTTGGGCTCTAGTATCAATTTGATACCTTTGTCTATTGTGAAACGGTTGGGACAGATGGAATTGAGAACCACTCAAATGACATTGCAACTTGCCGATAAATCCACTACCCGTCCTCACGGTGTAGCGGAAGATGTATTGGCTAAAGTGGACAAATTCTTATTTCCTATCGACTTTGTGGTGATTGAAATGGAGGAAGATGAAGACGCTCCATTGATTCTTGGAAGACCGTTTATGAAAACTGCTAGAATGACAATTGATATGGACGATGGTCTTATGAAGGTTAGAGTCCAAGATGAGGAGGTTTGTTTCAATCTATTTGAGGCCATGAAGCACAAAAAGGACAAAGGAGATTGTTTTAGAATAGACGCAACGGAGAAGGCGATTTAAGAAGTAAAGGAGCAATTACAAGTTCCAACCCCTTTGCAAAAAGTTCTCACGAATGCTCTTCAAAGTATCGATGAAGCCGAAGAAAAAGAGATCGAAAAGTGTTTACGAGAACTAGAAGAATTGGATGAAATTCCTCCTTTGAAAGAAAGGGTGTAAATTTTGAAAAAAGAAAACAATGAGGAAATTAAGCTTGAATTGAAGTTGTTGCCGTCTCATCTTAAGTATGTTTTTCTTGATGATGAGGGGCATAAACAGGTGATAATAAGCACGGAGCTAACCATAATGGAGGAGAATAAGTTATTGGGTGTTTTGAAGAAGAATCAAGAGGAAATGGGATGGACTCTTTCTGATCTAAAAGGAATAAGTCCATCTTATTGTATGCATCGAATATTCATGGAAGAAGATTTCAAACCGGTCGCTCAACCGCAACGCCGCTTAAATCCTACCATGAAAGAGGTGGTTAGGAAGGAAGTGATAAAAATGTTAGATGCCGAAATGATTTATCCCATTTCTGATAGCCCATGGGTTAGTCAGGTACAAGTGGTGCCGAAAAAAGACGGATTGACGGTTATCCGAAACGAGAGAAATGAGTTAATCCCAACGAGAACCGTAACCGGGTGGAGAATGTGCATAGATTACCGTAGGCTTAACCAAGCTACGAGGAAATATCATTTCCCTCTCCCGTTTATGGATCAAATGCTTGAACGACTTTCCGGTCAACAATTCTACTGTTTTTTAGATGGTTATTCGGGTTACAACCAAATTATCGTGAACCCGGAGGACCATGAAAAAACTGCTTTTACATGCCCTTTTGGAATCTTCGTTTATAGGAGGATGTCGTTTGGGTTATGTAATGCACCGGCGACGTTTCAAAGGTGTATGCAAGCTATATTCTCAGATTTGATCGAAAAGACAATTGAGGTTTTCATGGATGACTTCTCGGTTTTTGGGCAATCGTTTGATATTTGTTTGAAAAATTTGGATGCTGTTTTGGAACGGTGCGTGGAAACCAATTTGGTACTCAATCGGGAAAAATGTAACTTCATGGTGACTGAAGGAATTGTGTTTGGCCACAAAGTTTCTTCAAAGGGCCTTGAGATCAATCAAGCCAAGGTTGATGTTATTGAGAAATTGCCACCACCGTTGAATGTAAAAGGTATAAAGAGCTTTCTCGGACATGCGGGATTTTATCGGAGGTTCATCAAAGATTTCACGAAGATAGCAAATCCTTTGAGCAATTTGCTCAACAAAGATAAGTCCTTTGATTTTGATGAATCTTGCATGTTCGCTTTTAATTCTTTAAAGAAAAGTTTGACAACCTCACCCATAATCATCGCGCCCAATTGGAAAATGGATTTTGAACTCATGTGTGACGCGAACGATTATGCGGTGGGTGCGGTTTTGGGTCAACGGAAAACAAATTTTTTTCATGCTATACACTATGCGAGCAAAGTTTTAAATGAAGCTCAAATAAACTATGCAACAATTGAAAAAGAGTTGCTTGCGATAGTGTATGCATTGGAAAACTTTCATTCTTATTTAATTGGGTCTCGAGTAGTCGTTTACACGGATCACACGACTATTAAGTATTTACTCACCAAGCCCGATTCTAAACATAGGCTTATTCGTTGGATCCTCTTGTTACAAGAATTTGATTTGGAAATTCGTGACAAGAAAGGATCTGAGAATTTGGTGGCAGATCACTTATCCCGCCTTGTAAATGTTGAAGTGACCAAAAATGAATTAGAGGTCAAAGAGGAATTTCCGGACAAAAAGTTGTATATGGTGCAAGTTAGACCATGGTTCGCCGACATGGCTAATCACAAAGCCACCGGATTAATACCGGATGGTCTAACTCACCATCAGAAAAAGAAATTTTTATCGAACGCCAAGTCTTTTGTTTGGGATGAACTATATTTGTTTAAGCTTGGTGTCGATAACCTTTTGAGAAGATGTGTGTCAATAGATGAAGCCACTAGCATACTTTGGCATTGTCACAACTCTCTTTATGGAGGACATTTTAACGAAATAAGAACAACAACGAAAGTCCTTGAATCAGGCTTTTATTGGCCTTTTTTATTCAAAGACGCACATTCGCATGCGCAAAGTTGTGACAAGTGTCAAAGAAGTGGTGGAGTTTCAAAGCGGCGGGAAATGCCTTTACAAAACATGTTGGAAATTGAAGTGTTTGATTGTTAGGGAATCGACTTTGTTGGACCTTTTCCATCATCGTTTTCCAATGAGTATATTTTGGTCGCAGTTGATTACGTATCTAAATGGGTATAGGCAATAACATGTGCTAAAGCGGACGGAAAAACTGTGATAAAATTTTTGAAAAGAAACATTTTTCTCGATTTGGTACTCCTCGGGTGTTGATAAGTGACGGAGTATCCCACTTTTGCAACACTCAGCTTGAAAAATCCTTGGAGCAATATGGTGTAAAGCACAAAGTTGCAACACCATATCATCCACAGGCCAATGGGCAAGCAGAGGTATCAAACCGGGAAATTAAAAGAATTTTGGAAAAAAGGTGTCATCCTCAAGGAAGGATTGGTCAAATAAGCTAGACGATGCTTTGTGGGCCTATCGAACAACTTTTAAAGCTCCAATTGGACTCACACCTTTTAAATTGATCTATGGTAAGAATTGTCATTTACCGGTGGAGTTGGAACATAAGGCGTTTTGGGCCTTGAAACTTCTGAATTTTGATCCAACTTTAAGCGGAGACAGAAGAAAGATGCAATTGCATGAATTGGAGGAATTACGCCTCCAAGTGTATGATTCCAACAAGCTGTATAAAGATCGAGTCAAAACTTACCATGACAAAAAGATAATGGCCAAACAGTTTGAAGTAGGGCAGCTGGTTCTACATTTCAATTCTCGATTAAAATTGTTCCCAGGTAAATTGAAATCTAAGTGGTCTGGTCCATTTAAGATTCGTGAAATCAAGCAATATGGGGCAATAGTAATTGAGGACACAAAATCGAATGAGAATTGGACTGTTAATGGTCAGAGGTTAAAGATTTATCTCGGTGGTGATTTCGAGCAGAATCCCTCCGTTGTGCTGTTTTGCGATCCTTGAGGTTGCATTGGACCGTCGAGCTTAGCCGACGTTAAACAAGCGCTTGTTGGGAGGCACCCCAACATTGTAAGTATTTATTGCTTTATTTTCTGTTTTAAAGTTGTTTGATGTTTAGAGTGATTTTGGAAGTGGCAGCAGTGCAGATTTTTTTTCTTTTGAAAAAACTGTCATGTTCGCTGGCATTCTCTTTGCGAACCTGGGACGAGCATTCGCCAGCCAGTTCGCTTTGTGAACCCAGCGAGACAGGGCATATGTACTATTGCCACCTCAGTTTAAAAAGGGTTTGTAATGTTATGGGTGGGTCAACACTTGGGCCTAACACCCAAATCATTTTCTGAATAATTGAGAGGGAAAACCCTACTCCCACTCTTGCCTCTCTATCATTCAAACACAACACTTTCAAGAACTCAAGCTCTCAAGTGCTCTATTTTCTCAAATTTCACCCAAGTTTTTCCCCTATTTCAATCACAAATTCAGGTTTGCATCTCTTTTTCTTGCTAATTTCTGTTAGATATTGTTAGGGTTGTGGTTTACGTTAGAGACATTTAGGAATTTAGGGTTTAATTTCTGTTCTAAGGTTTGGATGCTAATGCATGCTGAATATTGATTAAGCCTTACAATGGAAATGATTTAGTGAATGGAGCTCTAATGTTGGACTGTTTGGCTGCTGTGTTTTTTTGAATTTTTGTGGGTTCGCTACTTTGTTCGCCTTGCGAACCTGGGCGAACATTCGCCAGACCTTCACTTTGCGAATCTGGGGCGAATGTTTGCCAGCCTTCGCTTTGCCAACTCTGGAGCGAACATAACAGAATGCTGAAATTTTTTTATGTTGGTTTAGTTGTGATTTGCTTTTGGCTGCCAATTCTAATGATTGTGTTCCTAGTTTTTTTGTTGTTTACTTGTTGATGTGTGCAGATGGGTCCAAAGATTAACCCCACCAAGAAAAGAAAGTCTTCCACATCGCGACAAGTACCAATCCAATTTGATGACACTAGATTTAGGGGTGCCAAACAAGCAGCGAGATATCTGACCTTAGAAAAAAGAAGCATTTTAGCGGAGAAGAGATTCAACTTAAGTGACCGAGGGAGTTATCAGTCCGTGGCTGCGCTGTTGGAAGAGAAAAAATGGGGACGACTGATAACTCTGGTTGGTATCTATAATGTAGAGCTTGTCCGAGAATTTTATGCGAACGCCTTTCCTGATGATGGCGAGCAGTTTAGTTGGACAACATTAGTTGGGGGAAAAGTCGTGAGATTTGACCGTAGAGCCATTAGTATTCTTCTTGGAAGTCCTCTGCCTTTAAGGGCTAGCGAGATTGATGATTACCATAGGGACCTACACCTTCGCCGAGATATCCCAAAAATGACCTGAGATCTTCTTAGGTCGGGTAAAACTATTGGACTCAACCCATCTGGGGTTGCTATTAGGTACCGGTGGGAGGACATGCAACCTTTGGCCCAACTCATATTGCTTTTGGTTATAACCAATATCAAGCCAAAGTCGCATTCATCTACCATCCCGATTCCTCTTGCACACCTTGTCCATAGTATCTTGACAAACGTGCAGATTGATGTGGCCCGAATTATTGCTGATGAGATAAGAGCAATTGTGGAGAGTGGCCTTGGTGGTACCGCTTCTCAGGCGAATGTCTCTCTCGCATTTCCTTGTCTTATCATGTCTTTGTATGCGGATGCTGGGGTTGATATTTCCACACGCCGCCAGGTCACTATCCCGTCGGCTATTGATGATCGATATGTCGACAAATTCTGCAAACCAAAGGGGACAAGGGGTGAGACGTCAGGTGCTGGTGCTGAGGCTAGGAGAAGGGGTGAGGGTGCTTCTGGTTCTGGATCTCAGAGTTTTTACCCTTATCAGTAGGAGATATGCCAGTGCAACTGGGACTAGATGACGGCTTCTCAGTGCGCCATGACTGATTTACACGACTCCATGCAGGTACTACAGCTGCAGATTCGCGATCCCGCCACTGAGAGTACGATGATGTCAAGGGAGCAGTTCCTTGCACATGCTGGTTGGCCTGAGGCCAGGTCAGTATTCGGAGGGGGAGAGGATGTAGCTGGTGCTAATGATGATGCTGATGAGGAGGGTGATGGTGTTGAGGTAGAGGTATCTGGTTCAGGTTCTGGCTCAGAGGATGAGGAGGCAGAGGTGTATGCTACAGAGTTCGAGGAGGACTGATTTTTTTTGTACTGATAATTTTGTACTTTCTTTGGGCATCAAAGTGAAGTTTTCTTGTATTTTGTTTATTATTTCAGTTTTTATTGATGTACTCTATCCACTTTGTGGATTATTTTGGTTATTATGATGTACTTGTACCCTTTGAGGTACTTTTGACTTTGTAGGTGTGTTCACACCAGTATATTATTATTATTATTATTAGTAATATTTGTTGTTTTTCAGTAAAAATTTTTTGTTTTTAATTTTACTAATATTTCGGTTTTAATTATTGTTATTAAGTGTTGAGTTCTTCAGTTTACGAATGCTCAACACTTAAATTGTTGGTATGCTTTTGTGTTAAGAGTTGAATTCTTCAGTTTACGAATGTTCAACTCTTAAGTTGTTGATATGCTTTTAATTGTTTTATGTTGGTATGCTTGTGGAAGTTAATATTTCCAACTTTTGGATGTTTTGTGGAAGAAACTTAGGTTGGTGTTGATTGTGAATCAAAGAAGATTCCTCCAAGATTGGATGGCTATGATAGTACTTTAAGCATGATGTTGTGGCAAGGTACATAGTTACCTAGTTCTAGAATTTAGAATGAATTAGAACTTTTCGTCTTTGTACAAATGAAAATGTTGTTTCTTATTACAACTCTATTTGATTGCTTGTGTCATTTAGGTCCAAAAATCACAAAAGTGAGAAACCTCCATGTTATACTAAATGCATATGATTAATGATGAATGTTGTTTTATACTTTTAATTCATGCTTTATCTTGCTTGTTGTTTTGAAATTGTGGAAGCATAGAAATGATCAAGGCAATGTTTGTGCACTTTGAGTATAACCACCATTCCAAAAACACTTCAAGTCACCTTGTGAGTGTGTGCGTATTTGAAACCTCTTTTGAGCCAAAATGAAATTATTGTTTGAATCATGAACCCGATTTTAACCCGTTTGAAGAGCATTTAAGCTAAGATTATGGCAATGTTGAAGTTGGGGAGAATGGTTTATTGTGAAAAGAGAAAAAGAAGTTGGTGATACAATGCATTCTAAGACAAAGAAATTGAAAAAAAAAAAGAGAATAAAGAAAAAGAACAAAAAGAAAAGAAAAAGAAAAGAAGAGAATGCATTGTGAAAAAAAGAATTAAGGATTGAACAAGATCAGAATTTTGAAAAAGAAATACTCTTCAAAGTCTTTACCCTTTCTTGTTTCAATGGCCGTGTACATATGTCCTTTGTTTTTAACCCCGACCAAGTTACAACCTATAAAAGCCCTTAGTGATCTTTTGTTTCTATAATTTCTTGCGATCGATTAGATATTGTATGAATTGATTAGCATTTGCTTCATTTGTCATTTGAACAAAATTGCCCCGCTGTTGCAAACGCGTTAATTTCCTTCAATCCTGTTTCGAAGAGGAGTGTAGAGTGACATAAGCATGATTGTTTAGTTATTTCTGGAAACATTGTCTGAGATTTATTTTAAGAATCAAGTTCTTTCCCATTGTCGATTCTAGGATTGTGTAAGTGTGCTTTATTCCAAGTGTTGTTTTATTTGAGTCGTTTATCCGTTCTTGGATTGAATCAAATTCTCGAGCAAATCCTCTTGTTTTCAATGAGAGGCATACTTTGCTTAAGGACAAACAAATACTTAGTTGGGGAGAGTTGTTAGATGTCAAACATGCTATATATTTATACTTGATACTTGGCATTTTTCATTACTTTCATGTCTTAATTGTGGATTTTTTTATTGAATTGTTGTTGTTTTTCATGCATTACATTTATACCGTTGGTGCTTGTAATTTGTGTGCTATTGTGCAGGAAAGTGCACTAAAAACATCAAAGATAAAAGACACAAAGAATGGATGCAAGCTGCTAAAGAAAATGGAAAACAACAGCAGGTTCGCTTTGCGAACCCTGGCGAAGTCCCTAGCGAATGTTCGCTTTGCGAACATTGGCGAAGCTCTCTGCGAACAAAACAGAGGGAAAAGGACCCAAAATTCGCTTTGCGAATGTTTTGGCGAAGGTTCGCTTTGCGAATGAATGGTTCGCTTAGCGAACTCACGAAAACAGCCAGGGGCGGTTTAACTTTCAGAGGCACTTAAGGTGCCATTTTCTTTCATTCGCTAGGCGAATGATTCATTCGCAGTGCGAATGTTGCTGATCTCAAGTGTATTATAAATTGATTTTTATGTTTTCTTGGGATCATAACTTGATATTTTCACACCAAAACATACTTTTCTGAGTTTTGATCATCCAAGAGTGAATTTCCACATAGAGAAGCTGAAGTCACATCCGATCTCGATTATTTGACGCGGATGTTCTTTCATCTCCTCTTGAAACTTGTGATGCAAGCTACCATGGAAATGTGTAGCTAAACCTCCTGCGCTAAGATTAGAGGTAGTTAATCTTGCTTATATGTATTTCTTTTGATCGTTTGTATATGAACAAGGTTGATGATTAATATATGATAAAGTTGTTTGTTCTTAATGATGTATTTGTGATTTGAATCACTCTAGACATAGTTTTCCAAATCATGACCTAATATCTTCATCTCTTAAAAACCAAACTCTAGATATAAATTTGGGGTTCATTATTCGCTTTGTATTGTTCTTAACGGTTGTTGTTTCGATTGTTAGCGTGAGACATCATCTAACGGTCTAAACAACGATACTCACGAATTTGCTTTAGACATAAACTTATTTGAGAGGATACGCGATTGTATTTGTCGGAACTAAGTTCATATGCTTGATTAATCGAATATGTATGAAAATGATTAGAGAAATCTAATCTTGACATGCTTTTATAAAACTTACAACATCTTTGCGGATACGTTTCAACTATTGAAAGGCAGGCATCAAAATATCGCACAATCCCTGCGGATACGATAAAAACATCCCCCGAAATACTGTTTCAACAAGGCCATGATGATCAAGTGAAATTTGGGGAGTACGCTTTGGTCTTTAGGGTGAAAAAATGAGGAATCTTGGTTCAAAAAGACGGGGAGGCGATATTTCCCACGGACGACGCCACTGATCTCGTGTGATCAGACTGGATCGTCATGTCCTTCCATGTAGGGAAAAGATGATGACCGTAGGAGAGGAAGGGGTGTACCCTCAAGGTACTCCGATGCCAAAGTAATTTTGGGCTAGAGAGAAAGCAAGTACAAATCTTTTAGGTATGATTTAGAGTATTGAATAGTGATCCAACCTGACCCTCTCAAATGAGAGGGTATTTATAGAGGTAACCCCCAGTGCGGGGCCAAGGTCTCCCATGTGGCCGGATTATCTGGCTGACCAATGGGAGACTTCTAGGTGGAGGGTCAGGCGTGTGACCCTTTGACCTGGTCCAACTGTTTCCATGAGATCCGGGGAGGCAGTTGGTTGCGTGAACTGTCAAGCGCGTGAAGTGGACATCCCCAACAGTCATATTGTGCCCAACGGCTATGTTATGCCCAACGGCTAGTTTGTGCCCAGCGGCTAAACTGGCTGAATCCAGTTATTGGGCCTTGCCAAGAGCTAGACTAGATTGGGCCTTGCCCTACTGTGGACCACGCGCCTGCCTAGTCCAGAACAGTGTTTTTGAAATCTAAAAAATTATGCTATATATACATTACAAGATGCCTATAGAAATAGTTGTAATGTTTAAGAAAATGATTATGAGAATTTGTATTGATTTAAAAAAGGTATCATGATCATATGCAATGAACAGGTATGCAGTGTTTCAGATGTCGATCAATTGTCTATATGAATCAATCTATTGGTTCATTTGTAACGTTAACAAATTATGAAAATATGATCTGGATCAATCGATTACTTGACCCCCTCAATTGATTGTCATTGATAATATTACACTGATCAATGTATTGACTCTTAACATTAATCGATTGATACTTCTAATTTTTCAACTTCTCGTATTATAGAGAAAACAACAATCGATTGTTAGCTTTGAAAAGTTGAAACTCTGTTCTTTTTAAAAGTGCTTTGAATACAAATCATGCATGAATGTTTAGGAAATATAGAATGGTTTAGATGAAGAAATTTTGAGCACCTAAAGCTTATACATATGAATTGCCATTGTACCTTAACCTTCATGATTTAATCCTTTGATTTTCAAAGCTTATTAATCTTGATACTTGATTCCAATATTTTTTTCTTTGATCTTTCTTCGTTGATAAGATTTTGTCTTCAACAAAACTAAGCTAAGATAGATGATGGTCATCTTTTTCACAAGCATGGGATGAAGGAACTTCATAAGAGCAATCTATTGAAGAGTATTTGTAGTTGCAAGTTAGAATTATGCAAGTATTGTATACTTGAGAAATTGTGTCGTGTTCAGTTCAAGACTGGAAAACACAAAATAGAGGGAATTTTAGACTATGTGCATTATGACATGTAGGGACCTACCAAAGAGGTTTCCATGGGTGGTTCCAAGTATTTTGTGAATTTTATAGATGATTATTCTCGCAAGTTTTGAGTGTATTTCTTGAAGAAAAAATCTGAAGTCTTTACCAAAATCAAATTGTGGAAGACAGAGGTAAAGAATCAAAATATAGAAAAATCAAGTATTTGCGATTAGATAATGGGACATATACACTGATTTGAAATTTAAGAGGTTATGTGAAGAACGTGGTATTCATAGACATTTCTCAGTTTGCAAGACACCACAACAAAATGGTATGACAAAGAGAATTGGTCTCTAACTAAAAGGGTAAGATGTCTCTTTTTAAATGCTGAAATATTAAAAGGTTTCTGGGCAGACACAATTAGCATGGTGTTTTATCTTATCAATAGGTCACTACTAGATTCGTTGAAGGAGAAATTTGAAGACGAGGTATGAACATGAAATTATATTGATTTTGAGAATTTAAGGATTTTTGGGTGTCCTGCTTATGTGCATATATCCAGTGAACATTGATCCAAACTTGATTTAAAGTAGAAAAAGTATGTCTTCGTCGGTTATGCAAAAGGTGTGAAGGGGTTCAAATTATGGGATCAAATTAAAAAGAAGTTGGTAGTAAACAAATATGTCATTTTTTATGAGCAATTACTGTGTTAAGCAATTAGTTGCAAAAGATATATCAACATCTAAAAAAGAAACTTCCAACAAACATGTAATTGAGGTGGATGTTGATCCACCATCAACAAACAATATGCAGGCAGTGTCTGAACCACAAGAGGTACTAGACACTGATATTGAAATTGACCATGGTTTTTGCACGTGACATAGAGCATCATTCAATCAAGCCACTGGAAAGATATGGGTATGAAGACTTGGAAGCATATGCATTTCTCACTAGTTATAGATGCCCTTCCCTTTTTCAAGAGGTTATAGCTAGTTATGAGAAAGATAAATGGATGAGTGAAATATTGGAAGAGATGGATTCCTTGAAGAAAAACTAGAGATGGGAGCTTGTTCATCTTCCTAAGGGAAAAAGGCCATCAATTGTAAGTGAGTGTTCAAGAGAAAACCAACAGTAATAGAAAAAGAAGGAAAAAAAGGTAAAGGCTCGTCTTGTAGCAACTGGATAATCACAACAGAAGGGGATTGATTATGATGGGATTTTATCTCTGGCCTCTGGTCATACTTCTATCATGGAAGTATTAACTTGGTAGCCAGCCGAGACATGTATTTAGAACATATGGATATGAAGACAACATTTCGTCACAATAATCTAGATGAGCAAATTTACATGGAATAGGGGTTCAATGTCACTAGACATTGCAGACTAGTTTATAAATTAAAGGGGTATTTGTATAGTTTAAAGCAGTTTCCAACGAAATGATACAAGCAGTTTGATGCACACATGCTTAAGATTGACTATAAAAGATGTGGTTATGACTGTTGTGTTTATGTTAGGAGTCTTGATGGCGACTCTTTTATTTTCTTGTTATTGTATATTGATGATATGTTGATTACTTCTAATCACTTACATGATGTAAATAACTAAAAAATCATGTTGATAAAGGAGTTTGACATGAAATACTTAGGTGATTCTAAGAAGATTCTTAGTATGGAAATTCACAGGGATAAGAGTGCTAGAAAATTATGAATCTCTCAGAAAAGTTATGTTAAAAAGGTGATAGACACGTTTGACATGAGTAATTCGAAAGCTATGAGTACTCTATTGGAGAATCACTTGAAGCTCTCATTAGATTAATTTCCATAGACCGGTGCAGAAGCTGAGTATATGTCAAAGATCCATTATGTCAATGTTGTTGGTTGTTTATTGTATACTATGGTCTACACTAGATTAGATTTGGTACAAGCTGTAAGTCAAGTTTGTAAGCTTATGTCCAAAACACAAAACGTCATTGAGAAGCAGTCAAGTAGATTTTCATATGCTTGAATGTTACTATGAGTTATGGTACATGAAGGACCTAAACCGAAGCAACTGGCTGCCATATGAAGGCTCGTACCTCCAAGCATTCAATGAGACCACAACCCGTCCCTGAGGATATGCGGAGCTGATAGTTTTTGTTAGCAGTGGAGAGGACATTCGAGCGGTAAATTTTTAATTTCTTGTTGTTCCTTGCAGGAGTGTTTACAATTGCATCTTGGGACGGCCCTTTGCGATTATGCTTGATGTCGTCACTTCGTCGGTCCATCTCAAACTCAAATACCATAACCTACAGGGAGAGTTGGCTACCATAAATGTCGACCTAGAGGGATCAAAGAGAATATATCAAGCTATATAGAAGATCAAGGAGAAGGAATAGCCATGAAACTCAACGTTACTTCCTTCATCGAGAAACTCAAAAGGATGGAAATTCGTCCTCCAAAAAGTGGCTAAAGTGGTCGTAAAGAGCGAATAAATAAGTGGCGGCCAGCCTGCCTAGTTATGTTTTTTATTCTTCAGTTATATACAATACTATTGTTGAATCATTTATTGCTTGTATACACATATCGCTATCCATAACAAAATAAAGTGATGTTTTGTAAAACACTATATTTTAAGACTATGCATAGCAACAGAAGATATGAGGTACGACCAAATAAAGTTATATAAAATATGATGTCCGACACACATGAAGTCAGGGATGATGTCGGAGACGCTTTGCACGTCTGACTAAAGTAATCAATCCCCTACATAAAGTCAGGTGTGCTGTCAGAGACGCTTTGCACTTCCACTAAAACAATTAATCCCCCACATGAATTTAGGGGTGCTTTTGGAGACGCTTTACACGTTTGTCTAAAGCAATCAATCTTCCACAAGCAATAACGACTCACCTCTGTTTGGCAGCTAGTCACTCTAGAGGTCGTGGTGGGTTGGGCACACGTCTACCTCTGATCAGGTTTTCATATGGTAAAGGGAAGGGGAACCGACCTTTGGCCAGGAAAGGCCATATTGGCGTCCAATAAACTTCGGGGAAGACTTCACAAGTTCATAAAGATCTAGAGCAGTGCATCCCTGATCACATAGAATACCTCAAAACAAATACCAAAAAGTAATAAAATTCATCTTCTCTTTTTCATCTTCGTAGTGAAATCTAATAAACTTCGAGGGAAAACCTTATATTTTCATAAAGACTCGGAGCCGTGCGCTCGGAATAGTGACAAACGCCTTAGGATAGCGACATCCAATTAACTCTGGGGGAAGACCTCGGAAATTTGCAAACAAAAATCCAGAGTCATGCACTAAGAATCTTACAAAAACACCTTAAATATATAACAAAGACATTTCATTCAATAAGGATGTATTTTCTACACAATTCTCCTTTACGAAGTATTATCACATGAGTACTTTAAAAAAAAAAGAGCTGGACAAAGACCACGACAAACTTACTTACACAGAGTAACAATATTTCCATTTGTGATGGCTTGATCCAGTCAGATTTGATCCCTTGAAATCATTAAAGGATGATGAAAATACTCTACTTGATCCAAAGCATTTTCAAATGATTTTGAAACCGCATCAAGGGTGGAACTCGTATAGTCAGCCAGCTGTTGGGTTAACAAAGCATTCTGAGGGCGCAAGCGCTTTACTTCCTTATGAGAAGCCCCCAAAGTGCTTTGAAGAACAAATAGAGTTTGATCTTTCATCGCCACAATCCTCACCAGCTGAGCCACCTGGTCGAAAAGAGAATCATCGAGCTTCAGGGGGAGCAAAACATCTTTCACCCCAAAAAGAGAGGTATAAGCTTCCTTTGCATCATGCAAGTACCTATCATGTTGAAGTTTGAGGTCAGGAACCTTGTCCTTCATCTGTTGCTTTTCAGTGCGGTGCTAGTTAGACTAGAAAGCTTCCCGGTGATCGGATGCACCAAGGGCCAAGGCATCTAAGGCTTGTCAGGTATATCTTTCCAGGTTTCCTATTTCTTCCTCTAGGATAGCCTTAGAAAGTCCAGTCAAGTAAGCATAATCCAAATCCAATTGAGAGATTTGACAACTTTCAACAGAGGGGGGGTCATATTTCCCAGTAAAGAGCGAGCAATCCGACAAAGGGCATTCAATGAAGCTGACAGGTTTTCCATAACAACATTATTTCTGACCAGCCATACGCCGTGTTTTTGGAGCAGAAACTGCTCTTCATTGCTCATACATTCTGCAAATTAACGAGGAAAATGTATACATTAGAGGCATTCAAGTTAAAAATACCATAAAACTCAAGAGTCTGATCCCCCCAAAATTGGTTTTTCTCACTTCCCGAGAGCGGGCTTTTACCAACTAGACGTCAATAAGACGCCTTAAGTGTTTCTTATCAGCCTCTGTCACCGGGGTAACTTCCCCTATATATTCCAGATTATTGATAAACTTCACCAACCGACCTTTTTGGTACTGAGTCTCTTTGGAGAGATCTTTTTCAATATAAATAAAAATATTATTCCATAACAATAAGTGACTCTTAGTCCAATACTTGGAGAACAAATCGATATATCTACCCTTCACTCCCTTACTGACGTCGCAAATTGCAGCATGAGCTTCAGGGCTGAGGAAGATTACTAGAAAGAACTGATCTTCAAAAGGAAGGAGCTCCGAAAGAGGTTCGAACCCATGAATGATCATCTTGAGGTGAAGTAATCTTATACCCCTATTATAAGACACTGAGTTATGAAGACATTTAAAAAAGTGAAGAAGGAACACACAGGGTTTTCCATTCACATACTCACACCAATACTTGTAAAATCTCATGCATGCCCAACAAGAAGGGTGAAGTTGCGAAGGAACCATGGCCAAGTGTTCCAAAACCTCTATTTTAAATGCAGTGAGAGGGAGACGAAAGCCAGTGGTGGAAAAAGCGCACTCGTAAAAAAGAATTACGCAAGCGCCATAATGCACTAACTTTGCAGTTGCATGAAATGAAAGACAGAAGAGCAAAAACAGTTAAATTAGAAAAAGAAATACTAAAAAAAAGAATAAGATATTTATTTCCCTAAAAGAAAACTACATCGTGGAAGGCAAAAAACTTCACCAAACACGTCTAATCACTAACATGTAACACTCAAAGAAGTTTTGGCTCCCAAGAACCATAATGATGATATCTACGAAAAGATGTTTTGAAGCAAGGAGCATGAAATGCATGTTTCATTGAAAGAACTGAAGCACTTCTCAATCATCTATCTTAAGAATAATTAAAAGTTGGCTGGTATCCAGGGTTGTAATATCAAGCCTCTGCCTCCTATTTGATAACACAGACTTGAAAGGCAACTGTCCTGGACCGATCAGATCGACCCCTGGTGGGTTTGTGTTGACCACACCAAACCTGGCCAAAAAATCGATAAAGGTCTAACTTATTCCAAAATCTTCCTAATGCCCAAAGATTATCATTCTAATGATCATCAAAGATCTCAGCTGTAAAGCATCCAATGGTTCTTCGCAATTCACTCGTAACTAATAGCAATAACTAATAGCAAGTTAGTTATTTTCTCTCTACCATATATAGAGAAGACACCAAAATCAGATAACAGACTTCAAACACAATTTCGTTTCACTCTTCTTTTCCATATACTGACTTGAACATTGAAGTACTAACATTACAAACACCCCGCTCCTCCGCATCAGAAGCCACGATCCACCATCGCTGTTGTTCAACTTCTATCTCTGATTTCAGAATGAAACAGAAAGCAAAATCAAATATGACCTTTTGACTTGTATTCTAATATTATCTATAAAACAATGGTTAAAAAATTTGTAAAAGATAAAAGTATACTAATTTCTTAGTTATAAATTTATCCTTACCTCCATGGGAACTTTCTTTTTTTTAAACAAAGATACAAACATAATTTGAAACAAACATCTCTTATTTTTTTACAATAGATTTTCACTTATTTCCAACTCATTTGAATTATTCATAATGGTTTTCATGTAGTTATGTTAATAAAACCTTGAGGTGTGCGATGTTGGACCAAAGGCAGACCAGAGGAAATTCGACCTGCCACCCCCCAATCGTACCTGACACCTTCCCCAGTCAGTCATTTTCAGTGTGTTTACCTGAATTTTTAGGTAGTACCGATAATTTTGAAAATACCGATAACATCCACCAAACATTTTCAATTTACCAGTATAAATGTACCGGATTTCATAATTTTACAGGAAATGTGAAATTACCGGGGAAATGAAATATCCGGTATACCGGAAATTTCAGGAAAACTAAAATTGACTGTATCAGTCCTGAGCTTGAAAAAAATTTGAAAAACCTGCTATTTTCATTTTTTTTCCCACAGTGCTTGATCAACAAGAACATCAACAAGATTACATATTAAATTAAGATGATTTCCTACGTAAAAAATACATAACATCAACAAGATAACATATAAAATTAACGTGTCTTCCTAATTTCTTCCTCCCAGTGCCTAATCCGTCATGCATATGCTATTTCCCAGGCTCTTGCCTCTTCAGTACAGTTCTCTTTCCACCGGGTCATGATGGAAGGCAAAGGATTATTAGGTTTTAGTTTTACCTGAACCCAATGATTGTTGTTGACAAAGCCAACAACAATCATTTTATGCCTACTTGCAAACATAGATGGAGCTGTTACCGGAAATTTCGTGTAAAACTGAAATTTCCGGTATACCGAACATTTAAATTTCTCGGTAATTTAAGAGTTACAGGTAATTTAAAATCTCCGGTATACGTGTGCAAATGCACACCGGTAATAGTTAAATTACCGGTAAGGAGTACCGGTAAATTTAGATTATTATTACTGAAAATTTCGTTTTCGAAAAATTCAGATCAGAAATTACCTGAAATTTTGAATTGCACTACCGAAAATTTTGTTTTTTTGTCTGAAAAGGTAATTTTTTTTGGTAAAAAAATTCATTTTTTATGTAAATAATAACATGGATGATATGGAAACATTGAAAAAAATGGAGGGTGCCAGGTACGATCGGGGGTGGCATCCAGACCAGACTTGACAAATGAGACAATTTTCATAAAGTTGATCAAAACAGAGGAAAATCTTGATCATTACAGCCACATTATAGTTAGAGACAATGCATCCCTTGCGACATATCCATTCTAAGTGGAAAAAAAATCATAAATATATGTAGTCTGGTAACTATAAAACAAACAAGCAAATTGAATATACACATCCTATCTGTAGACACAGAATTTACAGAGTTAGTTGCAATATACATTATAATGAGAGAGACCAATAAATTACAACATAAAAATCCAATATAACCTATTTAAACTCTCGCCAAAGAAAGAATGAAAAAGTCCAAGATAACAAAGGGGCACTATGATAGTAAAGATGTTACTCGGACAGAATTATCAGCTGATCCAGTCAAGAAAATGGGCAAAGTCGGATGCCAATCTACAGCAGTAATAGGAGCACCGTGAGAAAGTGTTCTCCAACCATTCAAATGATCCTGAACCTGACAAGATAATCAGACACTGATATTTTCAGTTAACCTACAAGATTATTAGAAATATTCACGCCAAAATTTACTTGCTTTTAGAAGTCATAATAAAATACAGATAAGCAGATTATAAACCCCGTCAAAGGGAAGGTCTAATTAGAGGTGTGCATAGTTGGTTATTTTTAAAAACTAAACCATAACTATTTTTAAACCAATTAAATGGTTTGAATTCATAACCATAACCACATTTCATTCCATAACCACATTTCATTCAAAACTGATTATAAAACCGGTTATAAATTTGGTTATGGCTATATAACCGATTTTAAACCGGTTATTAATTTTTCTTTCAAAAATATTTTTTTTTCTAAAAAAATTTAATTAGTTTTTAAAAAAAAATTGATTTTTTTCAAAAAATTAATTTTTTAATTGAATTTGTTTTTTTTGAAAAGTGATTTTTTTTTTCAAAATACTTAGGGCCTGTTTGAATCCCTTCTCAAAAACAATTTTCTAATTTTTAAAAATTAAAAATGAAAAAAATCTATTTGGAAAGCTAATTTCTAAAAACTATTTTCTAAAACTCTTTTTAGATTTTCAGTTTTTAAATCTAGAAAACAAAAACAGCTTTGGTATGTTTTGGTTTTTTATTTTACTTTTCATTTTCCAAATTGCACAATTCAAAGCACATGGACACAAACTGTTTTCTATAATTTTTATTAATAACAGTTTTGGTCATTATACCCATAACTTTATTAATCTCTATAATTTTTTTTTCATACATTTTATAAAACAAAGTAACAGATTACTATCCAAAAATATAAAATAACAAACAGTTTATAGAGTAACAAATATTTTATTAATAATATAATTAATATTAAATTATAAAATAGTTGACATACATTCTTAGATCTTATTTTAAAAAAATAGTGACTAAATTATATTTACATTTATAGATAACCAAAAAATGTTTAATTATTAATTAAAAAGAATTATATATATTTAAATAAATACCAATTGATTTTCTTTAGTTTATAATATTTAATATAATAAAATAGATTTTAAAAATTATCTGACTAAATAGGTATTTTTATTCTCTTCTTAAAAATAGTACTGAAAAATTGAACTACCAAACAAATTTTTTCATTTTCACATTTCAAAAACAATTTTTAAAAACTAGTTTACCAAACAAATTAATTTATTTTTTCACAAAAAATAAATTTTTTTTCAAAAAAAAAATTCTAAAAAATTTAATTTTTTATTCGAAAATATATAATAGAATTAAAATATTTAGATTTTGGATAATAACCGGATCCAAAAATAAAATATGGTTGGATAACCAACCATTAATAATTAAACTGGTTAATAACCATTTAATTATATCCGGATATTTTAAATGGATTTGAATTTGGTTATGGATTTGGATCTCAAAACCGGATTATAATGCATGCAGAGGAAATCAAGAAACATCAACCTGATATATGGGTGCTCTAACTGAACTGGATGTTACCAAGAGTCTCCTCCCATTTGCATCTAATGCCATATCACGTCTATAATAATTTGAATCATTAACGGGGTAACAAAACCTACAAAATGCAAAAAATACCATGGTCAGAATTAATTATTCAAAACATATCTAAAAGCAAGGACAAAGGAATGGGAATACACCATTATCCCTAATTTAGCATGAATGAGCTAAAATATTTTCATCAGGATTAAATGCATAGGTCATACTACCTATTCCACAAATGCATTTGAATCTGATTGATGTGGATTATGAGATTAGTTCCAGCTACTCATAATTTGAATTGAATTATCACATGATTTTATAGTATTAGTAATACTCTAAATAAAGTATATGTGTGTATACTAATTGAAATCGTGTACACATGTTCTGCGGTAAGAAAGGCGGTCCTAAGAAAAGGACCAGCCATTTATGAGATCCCTTCATTTCATTTATCTAATTTTGCAATCTTTGGCTGGTATTGGCACAAAAAGAAAAAGGAAATATTATGCGTTTAATCATAAGGGGTCAAACTAGAAATATACCTACTACAGTCTCTTGACCACAAGATTTGACCTTGGTTTTGCAAGCTCCACTCAAATATCTGTTAACAAAGAACTAGTTACAATGAAGTTTGCAATCTATTCCACAAACTGGAATACCATTAAATTAATAGTACTTGCCTTCCCATCAGAGCCGAAGCTAAAAATGCTAGTCTCATCCGGTCCAAAAAGAATAGAACTGATGGAAGAATCATGTGCAGGCCAGCCAGTGATTTGTAGACCAGCGGACATGTCTTTGGTTTGTTAAGGATGACATGATTGTCAAACCATGTGACTCTTCAAGACATTCAAAATATGTTTTCTTATATGTAAAAAATTAAAAAGAAAAAAACTACAAAATTTATTTCGTGAGTAATTTCTAAAATCTAAATACAAGCTATATAAGCAACCAAGTGAATAAAAAGGATACCGAACATGTGAATCATTCCATCAACAGCAGAAGCTGCTAAAATCTTCCCATTGTGATTGAAACATATAGAAGTAATTGCTGGTGGATCTTCTCCAAGAGGAAGAACTGTCTTTATGGAATCCAAAATTAAACATAGCCATTGAACGGCTAAAGTATTATATACAAAGAAGCACATACCATGGCCTTCCATGTCTTCATGTTCCATACAGTGAGTGAAGCAAAACCCAGGTTGTCAAAATAGTTGGAGCCAGACCTACACATTAAATGGACCTCATAATTCCATGCTGAAATGTGTCAACAATGTAATACTAACAACCAAAAAGCAATGAAAAGGATGTCCATATAGAGCGCAATAAAAGGTGGGATACCCTGACCAAGAGTTTTTCAGCATACATTCATTATTATGTCCAAAATTAAAAATATAGAATGTACAAAATTGGACTAACACTGTGTTAAAACAAATAATCAATATTCAAATCACCAAATTCAACAATTTTACTATTTAAGTAAAAGAATTCAATATTTAAAATTTTGATGTATACCCTCCAGATGCTGCTGCAGACACAAAAATAGGTTCAACAGGACTGCACTTTATGTCCAATACACTGTAAAATCACATACACTTGTGTCAGACAATTGAAAGTAATACACAAACCTGAAATGTTTATACACAGGAAATACCTAGGAAATGCTTCAGTTGTATTAAGGTCACAAACAACTCTCTTTGCGTCCACATTCCATGCCTTAATGCATGCATCAGATGTACCTATCAGAAGCTTTTAGCAAGAACAACTCAATTATTTTGATTTACATGTAATATAATCGTTAGAATGGAATAATTTCAATCACAATGATAAATCACTTCACATACCAAGCGGTCTGATTTGCACTCCCAGTCAAGTGATAGAATTTCAGTGCCGCAATATATGGTAGCATTTCTAGACGCCGGAGTTGATGCATCGTATGTCCATATCCTTTATCGAAAGATGTATAGCAAACAATAAAATATAAGACCAAATTTCTTGAGAGAGATTTCTTAAAAATAAAGAAGAGGTGTAGGTATTTGAGAGGTAAAGAAAAAGCATTATTGAAAATAGGCATTATAAAGTGCTATTTCCAAACAATAATGTAGTGCAATAAACTTTATTTCTATCTATTTAATTTCTTATACATTGTTGACAACGTTGCTATAAATACATCCACACACAAACAGAGTTTTTCAATAGTGGAAAATGAGTGCAGACTACAGCAAGCAATCTCAGGACTATTAATTAGATAAAGACCAATATATTTTTCCACTTAATCAATAAGCTTGATATGTTAGTCTATATCACATCCGAGAGAGGGTACCTGGCAGTTCCATCTAGAGAAGCACTAGCAATATTGTTTCCAGATGCAGAGAAGCGGCACCGGCTGATTGGACTGGTGTGCCCCAAAAAAGTCTCCTAAAATCAATAATGATTTCATATTTTCACAGATTTTGTAGAAAATATATTATGCTCTTGATAGTTGGGAGTAAGACGAAAAATGCAGAACAAAGTGAGGAAAAGAACACAGATAAGGTTCTATGTACAAATTTTACCTGGTGCTCTACATTGACCTCATCAAAGTCTTCTTCCCTAGATACGTCCCCATCGTTTTCTGCCACAAAATTAATTGTTATTTTTTTTATTTCCAAATATATAATCAAGGTAACTGAAATAGCAGTTGATATCTCAGCCTAAAATCAATTTAATCAGCATACAGAAAATTAGACATGGTTTGGAGTTCAGATAAAGTGCAACAAGATAAAGTGCAACAAGATAAAATACAAAGCTTTCTTGTTTCATTTCCATGAGTTCTGCAATAGAATCCACATTTTGTAGGGTCCACAACAAATACCATCATTTGAATTGAAACCAAAACATATTGTCTATCCTCATTCAAAATCAATATATCGATTTAGAGCAAGTTAAGTTATGCTTACAAGTTACAGCAAGCTGCAGTGTAAAAGTAAATCATAAGTTGTCTCAACATTGCATAGAGTCATACTGCGAGGCAATTTCATTTACTTCTCAGAATTCACTAACATCTAACATTATCTACCTTTTCCATACACTGATGTACAGTTAACTAGTTACTCCTATCTTGTGAAAACAATGATTCAACATCAGAACATATCAGCACATGAATTTTAATAAGTTTATTTATATAAAGTAGCCATCAACTTGCTTAAAAAACAATGATCAAACATATCTGTCTGCCTATATGGGGACTGTCATGACCTTTTAAAGTGGTATTCCCAGCTTTGCCAATTCCAAGATAGTGATTCAATAAGAAAGTTGAATTATCGCCAGACTTAGAGCTAACAAACTCAGACTGAAAACTTCCAGGCTCACCCACAACTAAATCTTGGCCAATCTCTGTTTGAACTTCTCGTGGAAAAGTCTCTGGAGAATCTTTTGACACACGAGTACTTTCTTCATGCAAATTGCTTGATGAGCTAATATTTCCTTCCATACTTCAATCCAAATTAATTAGAAAGGTAAACCAGATTTATTAGACTTGAGCGTTGAATAAAAATATGCTTACCTTTTAAACTGCCTTAATTGTGTCTCTTTCTCATTGAGTAAAGCCTGAAGTTCTGACAATTTAATATTTAGCTGTGTGATATCTCTTTTGAGCAGGCTGGTAGCATTCATCTCTGAACTAATCTTCAGTAGAGCAGGTAGACGTGTTTTTATTAAGGATATTTACAGAGGGTCTTGATGAAATTGTGAATGTAGAAGACATGAGAAAGCCAAATAAAAAAACATAATCTATAGAAACATTGTATGTATGAGATCGTGACATCAGTGTTGTCAAATAGCGGTGCTATAGTGCTATAACATAGTGGACTTTGAATAAATCCCTAATGTTCCGCAATCTGATATTTAATTCAAAATGTTGTCATATAGCCACCATTGCAACGCTATAGCACAGTAGTACAATGGAATTTTAACAAACTGTTATTTTCTGCGTTCCAAAATTGGCAACATTGTGTAACACCCAGGGCTGAAGAGGGTTATGAGTGATAGTCGGTGTGAAAAGATGAGACAGGAAATCACTTTCTAGGATCAGCTCCTTGTCCATCTTTTGCACAGGAAATCACTTTTCTCTCTAGTCTACTCGGCCCTGTTTGTATCAAAAAACACCCTACAAAATGTTGTCATTCTGTGACTTGTTTCATTTGCCTTTCCCCCCCTTAAATTACCAACATATTAAGCATGAATCAACCTATCATTAGCTTTAGTCACACCCTTCAACCTAATTTTGAAACTATTAACAATTGCAAAATCAGTAATTGAGCGAAAACCATGTTACCTAAGAATCTGTAATTACACCTAAAATGCACCCAAAGAAAATCAATCTGAAACAAGAGAAACCGTTTTTTCTTTCAAACAAATGTTATGAAGGATATGAGTAGCATTGAAGATCTCACTAAAGAAATTTCTAACAGAAAGATGCAAGGCCTGATACCACTCCTTGGAGAAAAATATTCGAAATTCCGGATCCAATTGTGGATTCTTCACATAAGGAATTGCTGCAATGCAATACAAAATCTCATCATCATATTCACACACTGAAATTTCAATACAAAAAAAAACCCACAAAAAACCTAAAAACGCACCAAACCATTGAGTCCAATCCTCCTGAGAACTCTGCAACAAATCAGGACCATGAACAGTGAAAAACTCAACAACCTTATCCCTCCGATTGGATTGCAAAGCGTGAACGACATAGAATCGCAAAAGAGAAGCTTCCAATTTAGAGAAAGTTGAAACGAGTGTGGTTTCGAACGACGAAGAGAGATAGTGTTTGAAGAAACCGAGAAGCGCTACCAATTTATCAATCTGAAACTTCGGAACGTATAACGAGAAGATTAGGTCAAGAATTTTGTCGACCTGAAAGCTTTTTCCGACGTCGGTGCGCAATTCGGTTTCGTAAGCTTCGAGAGTGTTGGTGAATCCTCGAAACACGAGAAACTCTCTTACTAACTCCTCGGCGTAATGCATCTTCTCCATGTTCTACAACGCGCGAGATAACACTGTTATCAATTATATTAGATATAATTCAGAATTGATTGTGGAGTTGAAATTGAAGCGATGATCGAATAGTGTTAGGGTTTTGTTTTACGGTTACGGCGTTATATCGGAAAGTGTGCGGTTGGTGAATTGCGCCGGTGAGGGAGTTGGTGTAGTGTTGGTCTGGATGAGTCGGCGATCTACCGGATGTGGAGGTTTTAGGACACAACAGTGGTGGATACACATGTGTGTTTAGCACGTGCGTGTGGACGACACGTGATAAACAGAATGGTAGCTAACAATTAATGAGTAATAATTTGTCACTAAAAAAATTTGGTACAACTTTTTATACAATTTTTACTACAAAACATAATTTGCACAAAACACCAAATTTAAGCTTTTGGAGAAAGCAAAAAAATTACAAATTCATGGCAAAACTTATCTATACTACAATTTAAACACTATCTTGGTGACATTGTGGAGTTGCTACATGTGGCATGAGATGTAAGATGGCTGGTAATGGTGAATGAGCTACAGTGATTATACTCTCTTTTCATAGCTTTGTAGACATGATCCAACCCTTCCTCAATTAACTCTAGTACCGTTTGTGGCATTGGTGGCATGTTTATGATATTTGATTCTTGACCTTCAAGCATTCTCACCACTTCTCCCATTGGTGGTCTCATTGAAACATCATCTTGGATGCACCAAAAGGCAACATTCAAAGCTCTTGTTAGCTCTTCTTCATCAACAGCCCCATTTAATCTTCTATCTGCCACTTTGATGGTTGATCCACTTGTCATCTCCTATAATAACCAAACATTGTATTATCACCGTTCAAATAACTGAATCGTGGGCACTGGTTCACTATTCATCTGGTTGAACCATTCAGTTCGGTTTTTAAAACATTATGAGTAAAAAAGTAACAATAAGACAGTGGAATTAATAAGTTAGTACTACATGAAATATGAGATATACCTTGTAAGCCCAACCAGGATAGAAGAAATTTTCTGCATCAAAAGACAAATCAAGATTTCTTCTGCCACCAATGATTTCTAAAAGAAGCATTCCGTAGCTGTAAACATCTGCTTTTACGGTTATAGGTCGATTACTAACCCATTCTGGTGCCAAATAGCCTCTAGTGCCTCTTACCATTGTTACCACATGAGAATGTTCCCTTGCCATCAATTTGGCAAGTCCGAAATCAGATACCTTGGGACAAAAGTTTTCATCTAACAATATATTTTCTGGTTTGATGTCACAATGTATTATCTTATTTCTACACTGCTCGTGAAAGTATGCAATCCCTTGTGCAGTATTTTTGGCTATATCAAAACGAGTTTGCCAATCGAGCAATCTATCTCGCCCTCTAATCGAAGGGAAGATCCACTGATCCAATGAACCATTCTTCATGAACTCGTAAACTAAAAGCCTGCAAAACAAACATTGCTTAAGCCAAGAAATTTGAATTCTTATGATGAAATTGTAAATAAAATAGTACGCACCTCTGAGGCCCCTCAGAACAAAAACCACATAAACGAACCAAATTCATATGATGCATTGAGCCAATCGTATTTACTTCGGTGATAAATTCTTTCTCTCCATGAGGCAAAATCTTATCAAGTTTCTTCACCGCCACTAAGGTACCATCTCCTAAGCTTCCTTTATACACACTTCCAAATCCACCTACAAAATATAAACAGTTAGCAACAAATTATACTGAAACGAAAGCGCGATTTCTATTCAATATAGGACACACAGACCTGTTCCTAGAAGCTGCGAAAAGTTGCTTGTCCTGATTTGCAAAGCGCGGTAAGTGAAATTCACCGGAGCACCTGATAAGACCAATGAACTTTCCATCTCTCTTTTCAAAGCTCTTTTTCTATGAACACTATAATACAGTAACATAGAGAGTAAAATAATGAGAAGTATCATGCCTAGAACAATTGGAATAATCACAGCCTTTTCCTTAGCACTCCCCATTCCATCAGAAGAACTGTTATTAGACCTTCCTTGTCCTTCTGGTGTCCATGAACTATTCGCTCGAACCTTCACAAACAAAGTAGAACTCGTGTCTTCAAAACCGCCGAAACTTAAACTCCTCAACACCCAACAAAATGGTCTTTCTTCATTTAGTCCATAAACAGAAGCAACACAATCACAATCTGATAAGCACGCATCGCCGCATTTTGATACAGAAGAAACATCACTCTCACTATAATTAGCTATTATTGAAGATTCAGAGAAATAATAATTAGTTTGTTGTACTGTCGAAATCCTAAACTTTGATGTCATGTTTTCGTTTTTTCCATTAGTACATTTTCCAACAAGAGATGAATTCTCATAACATTGTCCATCTCTACCAACTTTAGAAGTTCCTGGTAAGCAGGTGCAAGAAGCATTAGTCTTAGTTTTATCCAATTTACAAACCCCGTTGCCGCAGATTCCACCAATACCACATGGATTTGAAACTGCAGCCCACTGTGACACCCATTGTTTCGATCCATTTACGTCTTCCCATCGATACAACCGCAGATTTCCGTTCTCTTCGAGCGTCAGTCTCCTGAGAACGGTTAACGGCGTAGATTGATGAACTGCAGAAGCTAAACCTGCATCATCATTATCATTCTTATAAACGTAAACCGCACCATCAGATGAATTTCCATACACAATTCCAAAGCTTCCGGCCTGATCCAAAACCGCTATAACTTCTCCAGTTACATTGGAAATCTCAGGACCTTGCCAATAAGAATAGTTTGCATACGATTCATTTTCATCAAAAGTTTGGTAACTTTCTGGAAGATTGTAAGTTAGTGCAAGACTTAATGAAGTCGGTTGCTGAAGCATTTTGAGAGCGTAGTAGCCACCATGAGACGAAGATTTTGACGATGTTAACTCTGAAGAAACTGTTAGAGGCTGATTTGGAAGAAGTGTGTTTGAAGGTTGAGAAAAACTCTGCCATATAGGGAGGTTGTTTGAGTTGTGAAGAATGAAGTTACCAGATTCTGACATGGTTGCTGATTCTACATTAGCATTTGAGGTGTTTGAGGCCCATATGGTGGCTTTTTTATCGACGAGAACGAGGTTTCCTGTTGTGTCAAGCTCCAGAATTGCTTCTTGAGATGTTGGTGAGTTTCTGTTTGGATTGAAAAAGAAAATTAATCAGTTCATTGGCAATGTATGCAGAAAGAGAGTATGATAGGGCAACAATGAAGCATGGACACGATATGAGTATCTGATACGATATGATATGTATCTGATTAGCAGATACGTCAGTCATTGAAAAATCTATGACACTATTAGAAAGTAGTGATATTAGTTAATAGTAGATGTACCTATTGGGTGACCAAACAAAAGTTTGATCTCCTGGAAGGCTAGCAAACCAAATGCCGAACGTGAATAATCGATTATCAGTGTCCGTTGGAGTGAAGCCGATAGCGAATGTTCCATTATCAGAAACCCAAACTTGATTCTTACTAGCCAATAATCTTGAGCCTAACTCAATTTCACTCAAAATGCAAACACTGGAACAACTCAAGAACACAGTAACAACAATCCAACAGTACATAAATGAAGAAGCCATGCCAAACTACACTTGCATGCTAGTGTGATGAGTTGGTTATTATAAATATTATAGTAAAAGAACCAAGCTAACTAAATGGTTTGGATTTGGCATGGTGTTTTATATATACATGGAATGTGATTAGTTAAGTGTTGTATATGGAGAAGAAAAATACAGAAATTGGACACGTGGTTAGTGGTGGTTGAACTATAAATTTGAAAAAATGTGACTTAATGAGTGGTTCGGCGAAAATAAATTGATATATTAATATGGTGGCATAGCTTCATTGCTTTTTGTGGGGTTTTTTCATTGGTTTAGTAAGGTTTGACAATGTTGGCATGTAGTTGTTGCAACTAATTATGTGAGGCTGAATGTTTGTTTTTGCATTTCACACTTCACAGTTTGAAAAATGGTATGCTTCAAACATTTTCATTGGAGTAAAAGGTACACTTATTTATGAGGTATACTTATTTGACACACTCTCTTTCATGATTGGTGGTTGATATATCCATTAAAAAGAACAGTTTTTAAATTATAATGAAATTATTTTTGTATACTGTTTTTATTTGTGTCAATAGGTCTTTATATATGGGGTGTCCACCAAAATTACTCTTTTCATTTTGTATATCTTGTACTGATGTCTTTTTCTTATATTTAAATTCTTTTTTTTTCCTCTTCAAAAATATTATGTGTGTGGTTTGTGCACTTAGAATGAAAACGTGTTATAGGTAATTTGTAATATCCAGAATTTCTAACCATCATGTTTAACACTTAATAGAGAGTTAGGAGTGAAGAAATGTAAATTAAGGTCAAGTGACAAGAATAGGGTATAATTAAACTAGCGGGTCACACTACGTTGCAAAAATCACTTGTCAATTCTGTAATTTTTTTAAGATTTTAAAATTTTTACAGCGTAACTAATCTAATAGATGGATATACGTTGTGAAAAACACTTGTCAATCGTTAAATTTTTGCCGTCTCTAAAACTTTAATAGTAAAGCTAATATAATAAGTTTATTAATTCACTGAAAATTTTACATAAACATTACAAAATAGTATATCTTAAAAAAATAAAAACTAATGAAAAAAATAATTTCTTCGTTGCGAAAAATCACTTATCAATCTTGCAATATTTTTTTTAAATTCTAATTTTTTTTAGAACATAACCAATTTAATAGGTTAATAAATCTAACAACAATATTACGTATAAATTATCAAATACAAAATTAAGACTTCCTACATATGGTATTAAAAAATATATAGTAATATCATTCAATACACAATATTTGACTTGAACATCGTACTTCATCGTTGTAACAATAATAAGTTTTTCATAGAATTTTTCATTCCTACAATAGCATAAGTAAATATATCAAACTTAATTCAATGTATGAAATAATAAAAATCAAATGGTCAGTCTATAGTTGGCATCTAATAGATTTAATATATAAAAAATAAAAAGATTGGCATTAAAATGACCAGTCTACAGCTGATATCTCATAGATACGTCCATTTATAATTTATAAGTACGTTGAACCCGTATGTCAATTTATAAAAAGTATTTATAATTTATTGTTGTTTATAAAAATAATTTTATCAATAGTTGAATTTTTCCCGTTTATAAAAATATTTATAACTGATTCCCGTTTATAGAAAATGATTGTAACTTATTCCTGTTTATAAAAATAATTGTATCGACATGTAAACTTTTTTTCGTTTATAAGTTTCTTGTAAACGTGTGTCCATTTATAAAATTATTAGTAACTTATTTTGCAATCCATAAATATTCACATAGTTTCAAATATCTACTAATATTAAGCACCAACTTTTAAGTATTGATCCGTAATTATAAAAAAAATCCTACAACCGTTTATAACTTCAATTATATAAAACAATAGCAAAACAAAAATATAAAAGATGGACATTAAAATGACCAGTCTATAGCCGGTATCTCATAGATACGTTCACATCTACCCGTGTATCAACATGTAAATTTTTTCCCGTTTATAAGCGCATTGAATTGTGTGTCAATTTATAAAAAGTACTCCCTCCGTCCCAAATTATAAGACGTTTTGGGTAACCCCCAAGGGTTGGCTTAGTGGTGGAGGCTTGGGTCTTGAGAGTGTGTTTCTCTCAAGGTCTCAGGTTCGAATCCTACTAGGTGCAATCAACTCTTGTGTGGGTCAGTCCATACGGAGCTTTGCTCTGACTTAAAACGGGGCCCCCGCTAGTGGACGGTGGGTATTGGTCCCTCTTAGATTAGTCGGTCGCAAGGCCGAATACCAAGATTTTCAAAAAAAAAATAAGACGTTTTGGGTTTTTCACACAAATTAAGAAACTTAATTATTACTTTATGAGAAAGACAAATTATGTATAACTTTACAGTAATGCCCCTCATAATTATATAGGAGAGAGAAATTAAAAGAGTTGAAAGAATAAATAATAATAAATATTTGAGGGTATATTGGGGAAGATGTCATTTATATTGCATTGAGAATATAAGATGAATTATAATTTGGGACAAAGTTTTTTGGCAAAGTGACTTATAATTTGGGACGGAGGGAGTATTAGTAATTTATTTCCGTTTATATAAATAATTTTATCAATAGTTAAATTTTTCCCGTTTGTTTAAATATTTATAACTTATTTCCATTTATAAAAAATGATAGTAACTTATTACTGTTTATAAAAAATAATTGTATCGACATGTAAACTTTTTCCTATTTATAAATTTCTTTAAAAATGACAATTTAATTTATATAGTTTTACATATAATTTAACAAATAATTATCTATAACAATTTAATATATATTTATAAATTCTACAATAAATATTCTAAAAGTAATTTAAAGTAAAATTTTAGTTTTTTTTTAAATAAAGAATGACATTTCAATAATTGTAATTTTTTAATTAAATAAGTCAAATTTTATTCTAATAATTCCACTCATACCCCTAATAGTTACACTCATTTAATACCTATATATTCTTTTAATCTAATGGTTATAAATAATCACTTAGAGACTCATGATTCTTACTTAAAATAATTTCTCCTAATTTTGGTAATAAATAATTTTCTTTTTATTAAATCATAATTTCTTTTTATAAAATAAAATAGATTTCTTACATTTTTTGGAATACAATAAAAAATAGAGTCTTCTTATTTTTAAACAAATTTCACATTTTTTTTCTTTAAATTTAATCATGTTCTATTAACTTAATGTAAATAATAAAATTGTTTTATTTTTAAATACAATACAAAATAATATTCAAAATGTGTAGTAAAAAATAAAAAACTAAAAAACAAATAGTTAGTACTTTATAATTTAATTGTGCGAATAGAATACAATGTTATTTTAAAAAATAGTGAAATTTGTTTTAAATTAAGAATACACATTTCAATTAAAAAATTACAATTGTATTAAGAAATATTTTAAAAAAAGTATTTTAAGAAATATTAATAAAAATCATGTAATTTTTATTAATATTTCTTAAAAACACGTGATTTTTATTGATATTTCATAAAAATATGTGATTTTTAATATTTCTTAGTAACAAATGTTATTTTTCTCTCTATTTTATTCAAATAACAATTTTTATAATAAAATAAAATTATATTCTGTTATTATTATTAATATTTTTTAAAAATATATAATTTTTTAATATTTATTAATAAGAAACATATGTTTAAAATGTTTTTTTTAAATCATAGATAATTTTATCAATTCGGGTTAATCATTACGCATTATGTTTTTATTTTTATTTCTTTTATAGTTTTTATATGATTTTGAATGCTATTTTAAAATATATCAATTTTATAGTGTATTTCAAGTAAATATAATATAATTTTATTTAATAAAAAATAGTAGAATTTGTTTAAAGTTAAAATAAATTAGGCTTAATACCCTGACATCTGAGGTGGCGATTTTTGATGACGTGGCATACGATTTATTAATTTTTTATTATTCATATTTTTTTCATTATCCTTGTCATTTTATTAGTAAATTATTAATTAATTTGTTTCATTAATTTTTTATTTTGAAATTCATATAGAATTAAATTTATACAAATTTTAAAAACAAATTTATTGAATCAAATGGCTGGCTCATTTCTTCACCCCACAAACTTTTATAAAGCATTGTATGTGTTATATATATATACAATCAATATAAGCATCATCCACACGATGTGGGACTTTAAAACCTACCACAAATCTTCACAACAACTCTGCAACAACAACAATAATCCAGTGTCAAAGTCGTTTCACCACTCGGTAATAGCCTAGCACAGTTCAGAGTTTGATTACGCAGTTTCGTCTCGAAACAACAGGCAACCGTCGTCCATATCAACAACAAATGCCAACGACATCACTAGCCACTACGAATCCGACATCATCCGCGACTTCAATCACAATTGCTGCAGCAACTCGCGTGTCGGTGTTGAACGATGAAATGTCGGACTGATCGAGCAGCTGAGATTACTGAGCTTGGTTGGTCCTATGATTACAACTTGGTGGCTAGCCGCTTAGTATTGTTAATGGTTCGAGTAGTGCGCAAATGGTGGGTTCAAAACAGGTTCTGAAGTTCTTATCCCTATTCCTTTCGTTTGTGGCTGACTGTTTTTCTTTGTTTTTTTTTTTAAATATTATTATTGTTAATTGTTGGATTAGAATGGATTTTTGTCTTGGGCCTGACCAAATTGTAAGTTTGTTGCATTGTATACATAAGCTTATCCAAAAATAGAAAAGTCAGCAACAACATTTAAGCAGAGCAACAATATAATGTATACATATCACAAGCTTATCCAACTCAACAGGAATCCGAAACCAAAACAACTTCAACACAGTTTCTATACTGCTTGGAAATCATTCATAACATTGTCATAGGACTTTAATTATATCAACATCAGCATAACTTTGTTACATAGCAACAAATTCCAAATGGCTCGGTATCAAAGATTCATCACAAAAGTTTGATTTCAACACAGTTTATTACAAACTTTTAACAATCGTAATCGATATTCATCATTGACACGAAACAGAGATGGAAATGCATATCGGAACATCAATTAATACAAGCGAGAAACTCGAGAGTTACCGTAATATTGTGACAACAGCAACACATGATGACAGACAACTTCATTCAAATTGGGCAAACAGTGATTGAACAACAACAATGGTAAGAATTTGTAACTTCTGCGACATTGAGTGCATAACACGAACCAAATTCAATAGCAGCCTAGCGTTATCTCTTTCGTTGAATCATCATATCTATGGCATTCCACTGAAAATGGTCTCAGCTTGTCTGACTTTGGCATCTCCTCGTTTCCACTAAAACCTGCAAAACCAACATAATAGAATACCCAAAACACACAAGTAATACATTGCATAAAATTGACTTCTAAAACTTACTAAAATCTTCCTGTTTGTTATTAAGGAATGATTATGTTTTTAACATGTCCTTTGTGGATTTGGGAATGAACTTCAGTTTATGGTTACAAGGTGGTGAGTCTTGAGGTGTTGTTAACTCACATGGTTATGGTATGGTGTGTCTTGGTTGAATAGCAGTAGTCACAAGTGAAGGTTTGTGGTAGGTTTTAAAGTCCCACATCGTGTGGATGATGCTTATATTGATTGTATATATATATATATATATATATATATATATATATATATATATATAACACAAACAATGCTTTATAAAAGTTTGTGGGGTGAAGAAATGAGTCAGCCATTTGATTCAATAAATTTGTTTTTAAAATTTGTATAAATTTAATTCTATATGAATTTCAAAATAAAAAATTAATGAAAAAAATTAATTAATAATTTACTAATAAAATGACAAGGATAATGAAAAAAATATGAATAATAAAAAATTAATAAATCGTATGCCACGTCATCAAAAATCGCCATCTCAGATGTCACGTCACTTATTTCTAACGCCGTTATCAATATTTTAAGGAAAAGACTAATTTGATTATGTTAGATAACGTAAGGGACCAAATTGAAACTTTTAAAAGAAAGAGATTAAATTGGACTCACCCCTATAGTTAGAGGATCAAAAAGGGTATTAAGCCAATAAATTATTTGTTTGATTTAAAAATAAAGTTTATTATTGATAAATATTAAAAATCGTATAATTCATAAAAAAAATATTAATAAGAATAAGTAAATGGAATATAAGTTAATTTTGAAATTTATTTTCACACTAATTGAGATGAATTAAACTAAAATAAACTAATTAAAAGACACATTGTTTGAACAATGTTTGATTAATGATAAAAGTTAGATTTCTTGCTGTAAAAAAAAAAACTAAAATAAACTAATTAAAAGACACATTGTTTGAAAAATATTAATAAATTGTAGTTAATGAGAAACAATAACTTTTAGGTGGCTGTATTAAATACGCAATCGTATCTCTTATCTGTTATTAATTAATAACTTTAAAATTAGATTCTTTTTTACTATTATTACCAATTAGAATTATTACAATTTAAATCATTTATATTATTTTAATGTGTAAACTAATAAATTCTTTTGAATTTAAAGTAATTTAATTTAGTAATGAGTATATGATATATAATAATAAATGTTAATAATAATAATATATTTAGAGTAAGTTAATAAATTCTTTAAAATAAAATAAAAATATATTTAGTATTATTTAATGATTATCGAGACTTTTTTTTTACCCACGTGACTTTTCTATTTCATTTGTATTGAGGATGGTAAAATTAATTGTATTAAATAAACTTTTCTTTTTTTCGTGTGGTAAATAATAATGATAAATTATGGTAAATCAGATTTGGCAGACATTCTTTCCTAATTCTTCAAAATCTAAAACGTAATTAAAATTTCAAATGGTTGATAAATGTAAGTTATTTAAGTATGTTCATTTTTTTTTTATAATTTCCTTAAAAAATTTGTCCTTAAATGAAAATTGATAGTACTATGTTTTCTTTGAATTAGTTATTTATATCTAATAAAGATTACACTATAAATTTATTTGGTCTTTTACACATTTGGAATTAGTAAGAATTAGAGGAGAAAAACAACATAGAGTAAAATTGTAGATTTAAACTCATTAGAATAAACAAATTCGAGGCAGAACATATAAATTTTAAATTCTATAATCAACTATTATATAAATTCTTCAACACATTAGTACTTACTTATTTCTCACATAATGCATAACAATTCATCACACTCTTGAATATTTATACCATTTTACCTTAAATATTCAAGGTTGGTAAATTGAAGACCTATTATAGTTTATACAGACAATGAAGTTAACATAACAGCTCAAAGAAAAAGAGATGTCCATTTTCTATATGCATTGATTTGTACAGTACCAAAGTTATCATCTGTTAAACTCAGGAGATTAATTTTGTTCTTTAAGATTCAAGTGTAACATATCAAAATTTCATTAAATGATTCATAAAATACTTCGTTGAAGTAAATAAAGATAGCTTCAAGTATTCCATTTATAAGAGCATGAATGGCACAAAGGAATTCAATGTGAAGAATAGGTTGAGCACCAACATTATCTTCAAACAACACTGCCTTAAAACAAATTGAAAAAAGGTTAACATAAAAACAATCGTCAAGATAAAGTTATCTCAATTTTGGAATCCCTTACACCTTACAAAGCTTAAATGTTAATGAATACCTTAATGAGCATCAGCCTTTCAGATACCGAACGTTAAATAATTCAAATCCATATTGTCTGCCTTCTGCATTGTTATCAGTCTATAAGCTTCGTCGACAAAAATAATTCCCCCTTTTAATGTTTCTCTATGCATATCTGCTTTAATTTCAAAAAGATAAGTACAAACTTCAGAGATGTAAGAATAAAATATTTGTAACATTTGGAGAACAACTATTTGTAACAGGAGATTCATGAAGATACAAAAGGATTATGGCTAAGCAAACCTTAATGCCCATAGTCGAAGATATGACGCCGTATTAGAAACTGAACCTAAAACAAACTCGACCGAATGAATCATTTAGTGAGCCAAAACCTCACTGAAATTGAAGTCTTCATGATGAGTTCCCTGGCAGAATCTATAAATAATGAAATTGTTTTACAAATTCATCATAATCCACAAGAAAAAATAGAGGATGTTCAAATCATTCAAACTTGAGAAAATCCTTTTAAATTTTTAAGTTTTGCCGGTAACTGTGTACACAACACATAGTTCATGAAAGTCAAGTGAGCAATCCTGCAAATACAAACAAAAATACATAAGATTGTCAGACATAACAAAGTCTTCAGTGAGTTTAAGACTCAATTAATTAAGGCCAAATACTTCAAATATAAAAAGTCTTGGTGTCACATGTATCAAATACAGATAATTCTTGATGTGTGATAGAACACCTTGGTCCAAATGAAAAATATACATAATCAGGTCAATGTTACACACACGCCCACATAGTTGAAATAATTCAGAAGAAGTTAACGCAACAATAAAAACAGAAAAATGCAGACAAATTAAAAAAAAGTACCTGATTCTTAGTGAGACGTCTTCTAATAGCTCTTGTGTTCTTAGGACGCAAATCCAAAGGCAGGTATTTCTTCTTCTATAAGTCTCCCTCAATGCCGAATTTTGCTTCTGTGAAATCACAGTCAAAACCTGTGCTATTGAAAGCCAGACAACTTTTCTGCATTCAAACAATACAAAAATCAAATTTGTACCAAAATCAACGAAAACTCGGAATTCCTATACCATAATACAAATGAAAACAATCATTTAAACTGAAATTTAGATAAATTCATACTATTGATATTATAAAATTAAACTAACAGAAAAAAATGCAGTAAAATAGCGAAAAATGCTAGAAATTATGAAAATAACTTATCAGAGAAGTGAATGGGGGAACCTAAATCTTAGAGAGCTTATTTGGGGCTCCACCAGTGGCCTTAGCAACGCGGAGAAGAGCAAGTTCTGCTTTCAGATCCTTCAATTGATTCAGAAGATCTGCTTTCTTTTTTTTCCTGAGTTCATACACCTTGATTCTAGCTTTTGAGTTCAAAAATTCAAGTATTCAGAATAAACAAAATAGGGTTAAAAATGAGGTTATGTTAGGATCAAAATGAGAAAGATGATGCATATTGTGAAGTAGAGTTTGTTTGTTCTTACCCATTTTGAAGCTCTTGAATCGCCACGAGAAAGCATGGCAGAAATCTGGAAAATAAAACATAGTTTATGTTAACGTAAATCGATTCACCAAAAGCGATTATCAAAACACAGTACACGGTGATGGCCAATGGTAGCTATCAAACCTAATTCTTTGAACAACACAGGAAGTGAAACTGGTGGCACAGTGAATGAAGAAGATGGAAAGATTTAGCTGATTATCAGAATAGTGATAGTGAAACAATGTTCTTTGATATTGGTAAGTCATATTATATTGATCGAGGATAGTTAATGAGCAATTCCAACTTTCAAAATGACTGTTTAGTTTTTCAGCTTCCCAATGTCTATGGCGGTTGAACAATCCTTTGCAACCTTGGAGATTCCATGTTTTCTATTTTAATAAATCAAAGAAAATTTAACCGTGTAAAAAAATGGGTATATGACGCCTCAGCAATAATAAATGTTAAATGGCTAATAAGTCTTAAGTACCCTTTTAATTTAGTTTAAGTAGTAATTAATCAGAAGGGTAAAATTGTTAATTAAGAAAGTAAGATTTTAATAGATAGATTATAGACTAAGTCTATAGTCTAACTTCCTAGTGGCATTGGTTGGAGTTTTGTAAAATGAAGCAAGGGTATTTGAGTAATTCTCACTGGCAAGTATATAAGTCCCAAAAGAAGGAAATTTTTTTTTTCCTTATTTCTTCTCCTCACTAAAATTTAGAACTCTTGCTAGCAAGAAGAGAATGAGAGAGAAAGTGCTAGGGCAAGAAAAATTTATGTTTGGATCAATTGGAAATAGTGACTTTGTGATAGATGCATTTTGATGCACACTCTTTCATTATTGTGCTACGGTAATTTTATACTTTTTTTTTTATTTTTATTGTTTCTAATATGTTTTTTTAATTTTATTTTAATTTTGCTTTTATTTTATTTTCGTCATTTAATTTCTGAATAAGCAGTAATTTGACACTTTATTTCTATGTAGATCATAACTTGAGCTACAATATGTCGTTTGACGCGTTCTAATATGAGTTGGAAAACTGAAAGGATAAGCTACCGGTAAGTATAACAAGCGTGAGTAGTATGAGTAATAGTTTCACATTGGCTAGAAATGTGGAGACTTGAACATTTATAAGTGAGAGAACCCATACACTTATCACTTTAAGGTTTTGAGTGAGTATGTGGTGTGCCTCTCACAAAGGTGTTGCTCTAAAAAAAGGAAGTCTCACAATGTTCAATACTCCCTAGTTGAAAATCTGCCCTAACCGTGGTATCAGAGCCTGGTTAGAAGGTGTCTCGTTGAAGAGTGTCAACGGCGGTACAAATGTATGTGGATGAAAAGAGCTTCCGCTTAAATTAGAGCATTGTGGATAAACTCGCATTTAAGGGGGAATGTTAAGTATAACAAGTGTGAGTAGTATGAGTAATAGTCCCACATTGCCTAGAAATGTGGAGACTTGAGCATTTATAAGTGAGAGAACTCATACACATATCACCTTAAGGTTTTGGGTGAGTATGTGGTGTGTCTCTCACAAAGGTGTTACTCTAAAAAAAGGAAGTCCCACAATGTTCAATGCTCCCTAGTTGAAAATCTCCCCTAACAGCTACAAGTTTTTTGTTGAAGGGAGAAGCCAATTTAGAGTGCAGAAGAGTCAAATATTGAATTTTCGTGCCAGACTTAAGAAATAAATTGTTTTGGGCTAATTTTTATGTTTTTCGGTCAGTTTCTATTAGGGTCCAATTTCTCTTGTATTATTTAAACAAATTCGCAGTATTAGGTAAATCATTCAAAGTTTACACGGAATAACATTAGACAACTACAATTCCTATGGAGAGCTAATTCCCAAAGGTTGATATATTGATAACGGTTTTCCTCAAACCTTGAGGTTATTGTAATTTCAATTTGATTTCAATTTCCTTCAATATATTATATATTTCTTGCATGCTTAGTCCAGGTTTCGTAGAATATATTGATTTAATTCGATAGATGCACGTTCCTAAGTTTAATCGCGTTTAACGTATTTTTTTCGTTAATTCGCCAAATCTTTAAATGTTTGCTTAATTAGGAAAATAAGGCATAAATCATATAATTTCAATTACGTTTGTTTAATCGATATTGTAATCGAAAAGGCATCTAATCCGTTTAAGGAATTGGAGTTATAATAATCAGTGATAAGTCGGAATCCAAATCAGTATATTAGCTTGTTAATTTTATTCAAAATCAAATTTTGTTAATCATACTCTTAATCGAAAATTAAAACTCCCTCTTTCAGTCGATTGGTTAAAATATTCAATAGTCTTTGCGATACGACTCAAGTGTCGCTTTCGTTTACTATGTTCATTAAACTCATTTTTTACCCGTATGCCACAGCGGGTCAAATTAGCGTCGTTGCGAGGACTCTTTGTTGATTTTAGCCAATTTTAGAATCCTAGTTTATAGTATTGCTAGCATTTTTTTGTTTTGTTTTTTTTGGTTAGATAATTTTCATAGTTGCAGTACAATGGTAAGTATCTCAACCTATTAGGTGGCTCTATAAGCTATTGTTTTGAATTACTCTGAAATGTTTCTAGAAAATCAGAAGAAAAAAAAATCAACAAACAATACTCCATTTAAAGAGACTTCTAAGGGATTTTGACATTCAAAATCGCAAATTCCTATTTTTTCTATTTTATTTGATTTTGTTCTTTCTATTTTCATATTTTAAAAAAAAAATCCAAACAAGATTGTAGATTCGTTATTTGATTTTATTTGATTTTTAGTCATATTTTCGTTATTCTTATAATTTATTTTAATCGTTTTTCATTAGATGTTATTAGTCATATTTAATAATGATTTTATTTGATTTTGTGTTTATTGTATGTTGATTTGATTCTGATTTTGATTTGATTAGTGACTTTATATGTTATATTTGATAGTGATTTTATTTGATTGTATATTGATTTAATTCTGATTTTTAATTTGATAATTATATCATGACAGATCAAAATAGAACCTTAAGAGAACTTGCTACACCTGATTCACTTTTTGCTGATTTCCCTTCTTTGTTTGATTTTGATGACACTTATACTTGTGATGTTTGTATTGATACTCACATATGTTCACCTTGTATTGAAATTGAAGTTGTTTTACAGGGTGATATTTCTTATGAGATTTCTTCTAACAAAGTTGATGTTGCAGATGTAAATGCAACTCTTATTGTCAAAATTTTGTCATCCATTGAGCAACCACTCCATGTGTTTTTAGAATTTAATGAAAATTTGTCTGTAATGATTTCATCTAAACTTGAGTCTGAGCAAGAACAAAAGTTGTTACAAGTATTGAGGAAACATAAGAAGGCAATTGGATGAACATTGGCCGACATTCCTGATATTAGTTTGTCCATGTGTATGCATAAAATCTTACTTGAAGGTGGAGCAAAAGCAGTGAGACATACCCAAAGGCAGCCTAACCCCTTAATTTTGGAAATAAAATCTATATTGCACCAGAGGACAAATAAAATACCGCTTTCACTTGTCCATTCAACACTTTTACCTAGAGAAGAATGTTCTTTGATCCTGGAATAAAAAGCGAAGGCACTGATAAAAATTTCAAAGTCAATGGACATTGCATCAAGCTATTCCACGAGAGCCCCACATTGGAAAAGGAAACTACTAAAGAGCTCTCATTGGGAAAGGCTACTTATGTAGTTATTTATCCTCCTTGATTCACTGGGTCTGTTCTTTCCTCTATTTCATCTCTCTTATTTTATACTTGTTTCTTTCATTTTGGACAATGTGTGTTTTAAGTGTGGGAGAGAGATGTCATTTACTTTTCTTGTTTTTATTTCTTTATTTACTTTTGTTGTTTTGTTTTCTTAAAAAAATTATGCATGTTTTTTCGTTGGTTTTTAGGGTTGTGTTGTGTAAGTAATTTCTTCATTTTCTTAACTAAAGATTTGTGGTGTGATGTGATTGACTTTTTTTATATTCTCAATAAGATAAAGTAAACTAAAATCTAAATTATGCATCATTTATGGTTGATCAATGTCCTTTGTGAGATTTTGAGCCTTGTAATTGACAACCCTGAAACTTATAACATTTTCCAACTCGATACGCATGCATTTTTATTTGTTTTATCTCTATTTCATGCTTGTATGTAATGTTATGCGGGTATTTTGTGGTGTTGCGGATATTTTCCAAGTAGGAGTTGGCATAAGAGAAAATGAAGCAAAATTGGCCAAAAGTGGAGAAAAAGGATAAAATTAGCATGAAGGAAGTAAGGAATGCACACTTGAACTTGTGGCGTTCGCCATGGCCCCTTTAGTAGCCACGTCTTCCATATTGAACTCATGGCGTTCGCCATGGACTTCGTGCCCAGTTTTTCAGCAACAGACTGACTTGGTCTTCTCTAGGGCTGGAAATGAGTCGAGTCGAGTCGAACTCGCCTTAGCTCAGTTCGACTCGTTAAGAATTGGCCGAGTTCGAGTTCGAGTTCGAGTTCATCACGAACTTTTTTTTCAGGTCAAACTCGACTTGTTAGAAGTTCACGAATATCTCGGTTCAACTCGTTAGGTTTATCTTATTAGGTTCAACTCGCTTATTTCACAGACTTAAAAGTAATTTTTTAAAGTCTATTTTATATATATATTTGACATTTTAAATTAATATTTTTTAAATAAAAAATATAGAAATAAAATAAAAGCTATAAGGTTAGAATTTATACGATGTTAATTTTTTTGTATAATTATTCGTAGAAATATTTTACTCACTTGAGAATATAAATTATCAATTAAAACCGTTAGATTAAAAGAAAATATGAGACTAAAATTTAGAACAAATCTTTAAACCTACTCTTAAAGACAATATAATCTATCTCATATATAATCGAATTGATTCATGAACCTAACGAGTCGAACTATGTATAGTTCAAGTTCAGATCATTTAGTTTACGAACTTAGTTTTTAGCTCATATTCAGCTCATTTGGTTCATGAACCTAGTTCAACGATTTAATTTTCGAATCGAATTTCGAACTATTTTCGAGTTGGTTTGGTTCATTGCCAGCCCTAGTCTTCTCTCACTCCAAATATTTTTCTCAACAAACCTCTACACGAATTCAACCATACTTCAGCAGTTACAACACTATATATAGGCTTAATTTTTAGTTTCATACATCATCATCATCTATTAGTATTATCTACATACATATTTATTTAAATTGAATTTTGCACGTACTGTATTGTTCCGACGGGACTCGGTAAATTTTATTGGCGTTGAAGTTTTACATTAGTTTGTTTTTCCCGTTCTAATTTTTTGTTTTAAAGTTAAAAAGTTTTGCGCGAAAGCGAAAACACTTAGGTACTGTTGCGGTGAAAATCGGATAACAAGCTATTAATTAACTTGCATCATTTCCTTTTACAACCGACTTTGATTTATCCAAAGGAAAGGTTCAAGATCGTTAAAAAAACCTAAAGGGGGGAGATCTAAGGTTCGGGGGTTGGTTACGCATAGGGAAGGTATTAGCACCCTAAACGTCTGTAGTACTCTACAGGAACCTCTTGCTTAAGTTTGTGTTATGTTATGTTTACTTGCTAAGATATATATGTTAAGGTAAGGTAAAGACCTAGGTATGTACACTAAATTTGCTCGCCAAGACGTCGCATCTTGTGCCTACGTATCTGACTAAAGAATCAAAGCAACCGTAGTTCACCTAACTAAGGGTGAATTTGAGGAACCATTGACTATGGCCAAAGTTCCAAAGGGAAATGAGTGTAAGCTCATTTTAGAGTTCACGATAACTCCCTAAGTCTAAATTAAAGGGGGAAAGTGAGTTCTCATGATGGTGAGAATCACATAGAGTTCACAATAACTCTATAAGTCTAAGTAAAGGGAAAGTGAGTTCTCATGATGATGAGAATCACATAGAGTTCACGATAACTCCATCCTATTACTAAACTAAGAGGAAAATGGCTCTTATGAGACCAAGGTGAAATGGGAGTGGATTGTGACTTAGGAGTCAAAGTGAAAAAAAAATTTCCTTTGGAAGGAGGGTCAAATGAGTCAAGTATGAATATACAGTGAACAATATGAATATGAACAAGTATAATAATCAGGATAATATTTGACAGAAAATAAAAGCAAGATAATATTGACAGAAAGTAAAGTCAGCGATTGATGATTAACTTATTGGATCGGTGAATCGGGTCCAATGTAGTGCTAAACCGTCGTAGCACGGTCTATGAGGAAGACCACATTATAGGAGGGGGTACAATTCAATCTTTGTGTTAAGACACGATGGAGAAATGATATTGATGATCATTCTCCGATACAATCGTGCCACATGAAAAGAAAAGGTAAAGACCTCGTCTTAAATCACAAACTCTCGTTAATTTATCGAAGGTAACCTATCACGATCCCAAAGTATAGAAAGAGATCTCGATGATCACTCACTACAGATTTGGAACAATGAAGGTTAATCGCCTTGACAAATAACGTTTGTGAACAGAAAGACTTCATTGATCGAAACATGAAAATGAATATAAATGCGATAGGAAGTGAGAATAAAGTCGGTCTCGTCTTAATCAAGATTTAATCTAAAAATGATAATCTCGATGTTTGACTTTCATTGACCAACGAGCTAAAAAATAAAATAAAACGGCCTCATATTTATCAAGACTTTTAGTAATTTGAATAAATCGACTAAGTCATGATTTTTGTGATATCATCGGCCGAGATAATGAAAGATGGAATTGAAGTGAAAATAAAGGTGGTATCGTCTAAATCAAGATTTAATCGAGAAATCGATAATCTTAGATTTTTAACTTTCATTGACCAACAAAATAAAATAAAATAGCCTCATATAAATCAAGATGTTTAGTGATTTGAAGTAAACCACCAAGTCATGATTTTTATATATCAATGGCTCAAAATGAAGGAAATGAACCCGAAATAAAGGTGGTCTCGTCTTAATCGAGATTTAAATCGGTAAATCAATAATCTTGATATTCGACTTTCATTGACCAACCAAAAGAAAAATATGGCCTCATATAATCAAAATTTATTGATTTGCAATAATCAACAAAATTATGATGTTTTTATGTCATTAACCCAAAAAAGATTGAAAATGAAAATCTAAAGAAAAAGAAGTGAGATTAATTGAGTAAACTTAGAATATATTAAAAACTAATAATGCAAAAAGTTAAGAAATAAAATAAAATAAATAAAAATAAAATAAAATTAATTAAAATAAGAACACCCAAGAGGGGTGCACATGTGAATGAAGGCGGTGAGTAAAGAAACAGCATCATGGGCTACAAAGCCCAGTAACAGTCCGCCTTTTTTTTTATCAAAACATCAACAACTCTTGAAAATGAAAAAAATAAAACTACTAGCCCATGGCTTGGTCAAAGAAGAAAAGGAAAGAAAAAAGTGCAATTTACAGCAACTAAATAGGCTCGGTGGAAAATCAAAAGTTAAAACAAACGAATAATCACTTATTATTAACGCCTTTCAACATCCTCAAGGTTCAGACGTGAAAGCACAAGCAACGGCGGACTCGGAAACCACAAATTGTTCAAGAGAACTCCATCAACGCAACGAAAACATCAATTCAGTGGATTTATCCCTCTATGTGTTGAAATAGTTCATCTCTCACTTGATTTCGGTCTCAGATTCGCAAGGTTTGTGGTTCGTTTGGCTTCATCTTCCTCGTCTCCATCTCTTCTTCTATTCATCTCTGTTCTGATTCGGATTTGTGTGTCTAAGGTCATGAAGATTTTGATGTTGATTTGGATTGATTTGGGGTTTGAGGAGTGGTTATTGTTGTGTTGTTTGAGTTTCGGAGAAGGGTTGAAAGAGATTGGAGGTGGTTTTCGGTTTATGCTGTCGTGGTGATGAAGATACTCGCGATGGGAGAAATAGATATTGGAAGAGGTTTGTGTCCGTGTTGTTGTTGAAGATATGGTGACGAGAAAGAGAGTGGCCGTTTAAGGTTGAAGGTTGCGAAAGATTCCAAGTTGTGGTGAAGGAGTGCCGGTCCGAAATGGCGGCGAAATGTTGTTGTTGTTGGTGATGGAGGCCCCCCCTTGTGTTGAAATTGTCACAATTTTTATAAGGTTATTGGGTCCAGTCTAAGGTTGGTTTCCTCCCCCTTTTCACTTGGATGAGCTCTGTTTTATGGCTGGTTTGCGTGTTCGTATCATTTTTTTGTTTCTCACTTTTCCCTGGCTTTGTAGGTTTTGTGTAGAGTGGCGGGATCGTACGATTTGGAGGATTTCCTGCTGCTGTCGTGACAGGTCTTGTGGCATGTTGCTTGTGTAAAGTCAATGTGAAACCGTCTTTTGCAGTGTACTTGTGGTTTCTAATGCAGTGTCCTGTTTTATTTGCAGACTATATTTATGCTAGGTTTTGGAGCAGCAGTGAGTGCAAGGTAGGGTCTCTTTCACTGCAGGTTTTGAAAGTTGCAGGCAGTATTGCTTTGGGATGTCAAAGTTTCAAGATAACATGACACATGTTTTTGTTTCAACTTTCTGCTATCTTTGAAGGCTTATGCAGGAGTAGTAGCCTTAGAAGTGATGTGGGATTGGTCTTTGGAGGTTTCTCTTCATTTCAATGACATTACTAAACTCTAACAAAATAATGGATTTTTTGTAGATTTTCTTTTGATAATGGTTTTAAGAAAATAATATAATGGAAATTGGGAAAAATTGAATATTAATGGATAATGCATGATGAAAAGATAAAACAACGAAAATGGATATTCGAAAATGGATAGTAAATGGACAATGAAATAAATTTGATGAGTTGGAATGAATGGATTTTGAATTTGGTTGAAGTATGGATAATGAAAATGGGATAATAATAATTGAAAATGGATAAATAGTGAAGTGGATAAAATACAATTTGGGTTTGGATTTTGAAATGGATTGACAACAAAAATGGGTATGAAAATGAAAGTGGATAATGAAATTAAAATGGGATTGGATTAAAAATGGAGGATATATATAGAAATGGACATTGGAAATGGTTTGATAATGGATATGAGAAATGAGTAAATAACAAAGTGGATAAAAGATGGTTACGGGAATGGATATGCACTTCCATGCTTGAACAACACCTAAACCCTGACAACTGCACTTAACTGCCGCACATCCTGAATTACATGACCAAACACCTGCACATAATCTGAAATGTACCAACTGCTCTGACCTCTTTGATGGCTCCGCAACCTTAATTGAACTGAAATAGTACTGCACACACCATGAACCAGCTAGCCTTAGGAGACTCAACTGAACGATATTTGTCAATCATAAACTCCAAGGTGAGAAGCCCTAATCCTCGTGCCTTGAGTGCACACTTATGAAACAAATGACTTGATGAGGACCAAGACCCTGATTCAGAATTTCTGCCCCAGCTTGGTAACCTGATACTGATACAAACCACTTGTTTGACCAAGATTAGGTCAAACTTCCACTGAATCTCAAAACATACCACACAAACCCTCAACCTGACGACCTTGCCTGATCCTTGAGGAAGAACTTGTGATGAAAACAAATCACATTGGATTATTGAGGAGAGGAGGTCTCTTGAAACAAATCCTGATTTACAAGTGAAACAAAATGAACAAATACTGATAAAATGGTTAGTTAACAATGCATAGGTGATTGATCTATGATGCTCATGCAAAAGATATTATGACATCTAAGGGGTCAAAATTTGGGGTACAACAGTTGCCCCTATTTAAATAGCTTTACCGGATGAAACGAGGGATGGAAATCCTCGGGACATCAAGGTGAAAGGTATTTAAATATAGCAAACTGAAAATTTTACCCTTAGATGGAATGCAGATGCTAAGGACAAGCGACAAACATGCAAATGCTGACATGCCAAGGATTTAGTATGATGATATGATGTCATGATAGTGAAAAAATGCAGACAAGCAAGACACCGAAGGATAAAGAGCTACCAAATACAGGTGAGCTTCACTGGGGAAGGAATGAGGGTTAGTATCCGCGAGGAAAACTTACTGGGGATACAGGTTAACCAACAAAAGAGACTCACCGGGGAGACTCCAAGGAAAACACTGGGTATAGAAAAAGAAACCGAGGGAAAACCCTACAGGTTCTTACTGGAGATGAGAGCCAGAAAGGTATTCTCCACTGGGGCAAGATCCAGGGAGATGGACGACAGGTTCACAGGTGACCGGACGACACCGGGGATAATAAAGACACATTCTTACTAGGCATGAAACCAGAAAGAAGACATGATCTCCACTGGGGATCAGTCTGAAATAAAAGGGTAGACATCTTACAAAGATTTCTGGGGATTTCTTATACTGAAGAGTTCAAACGGGATCTTCAAGAAGAGTCAGATAAAACAGAGACAAACTCTGCGCATCAGATGATGCAAGGTGACTGGACCTTTGCTGTAAATAAGGTTAATGAACCAATGGGTACCAAAATGTATTGGTTGAGATAACAAGATAGTTTGGTTTATGAAGAATATCAGTGTGAGCTGGACTTTGGAAAAGGTTCAAGCAACGGGTTCATGATAAACTGGAGTTTAAAAAATGTTTGACTTCAAACAAAAAAAGGTCCACAATATCTGGAAAGTTAAGTTTAGGTTTGACTCGATTCAAACAAAGATGTTTTACAACAACAGACTGAAGTTAAGACAGTGTTTGACTCGATTCAAACAAAGACTCGGTTCAGGTTCGACTCGATTCGAACAAGAACAAAAACTCAAAGATGGTCAGTGTTTGACTCGATTCAAACAGAGACTCAGTTCAGGTTCGACTCGATTCGAACAAGAACGGTTTAAAACAAAAACTCAAAGATGGTCAGTGTTTAACTCGATTCAAACAAAGAGTCGGTTCAGGTTCGACTTGATTCGAACAAGAACATTTTAAACAAAAGACTCAGAGATGGTCAGTGTTTGACTCGATTCAAACAAAGACTCGGTTCAAGTTCGACTCGATTCGAACAAGAACGGTTTAAACAAAAGACTCAGAGATGGTCAGTGTTTGACTCGATTCAAACAAAGACTCAGTTCAGGTTCGACTCGATTCGAACAAGAACGGTTTAAACAAAAGACTCAGAGATGGTCAGTGTTTGACTCGATTCAAACAAAGACTCGGTTCACGTTCGACTCGATTTGAACAAGAACTGTTTAAAACAAAAGACTCAAAGATGGTCAGTGTTTGACTCGATTCAAACAAGAACAGTTTAAAACAAAAGACTCAAAGATGGTAAGTGTTTGACTCGATTCAAACAAAGACTCAGTTCAGGTTTGACTCGATTCAAACAAGAACGGTTTAAAACAAAATACTCAAAGATGGTCAGTGTTTGACTCGATTCAAACAAAAACTCGGTTCAGGTTTGACTCGATTCAAACAAGAACGGTTTAAACTGAAATAAAAAAATGAACAACGAGCTCACGATAACTCAAGGTTCAAGTTCAGGTTTGACTCGATTCAAATAAGAATGGTGCCAATGATGATTGGACTTTAGGTTCAAATGAGACCTGAAAAAGAAAATGTGCCAGTGATGACTGGACTTTAGGTTCTTATGAGACCTGAAAAAGAAAAGGTGCCAGTGATGACTGGACTTTAGGTTCTTATGAGACCTAAAAAAAGAAAAGGTGCCAGTGATGACTGGACTTTAGGTTCTTATGAGACCTGAAAAAAGAAAAGGTGCCAGTGATGACTGGACTTTAGGTTCTTATGAGACCTGAAAAAGAAAAGGTGCCAGTGATGACTGGACTTTAGGTTCTTATGAGACCTGAAAAAGAAAAGGTGCCAGTGATGACTGGACTTTAGGTTCTTATGAGACCTGAAAAAAGAAAAGGTGCCAGTGATGACTGGACTTTAGGTTCTTATGAGACCTGAAAAAGAAAAGGTGCCAGTGATGACTGGACTTTAGGTTCTTATGAGACCTGAAAAAGAAAAGATGTCAGTGATGACTGGACTTTGAAAAAGGTTCAAACAACGAGTTCACGATAACCTGAAGTTTTGGTTTCAAACGATGGATTCAAACAACGGGTTCACGATAACCTGAGGTTTAGATTCACATCTGACCTGGGTTCAAACAACGGGTTCATATTTGACTCGAAGTTTAGGTTCATATTTGACCTGGGTTCAAACAACGGGTTCATATTTGACTCGAAGTTTAGGTTCATATTTGACCTGGTTAAACAATGCCAGCGATTACTGGACTTTAGGTATCCAAATGAGGTGATTGAGTATCAGCTAGATTGGTACCGGGGTTGCAGGTTAGACTTCCTATGGAACACCGACTATGGTTGCCAAAAGGTTGCCACTTATCGCTATGGAAGAACAAGCTTCTCCAAGAGAATGCTACTTGTTGTTGGTTATAAATTTCACAGAACTGCTGATATCACAACACTGCTAGGGAATGAACGTTGTTTTCAACGAGAATCTGTAAAAGACTCTTCTGCGAGACACAGTGCAAAATAAATGCACGTTCCTGATGGGCTCAGAAACCACACCTGCCAGGGATCAAAGTTCAATCTAGAAACAAACTAGAAAGAAACGGTCAAACAAGACTCCAATTGAGGAATGAACTCAAATGGAAATTTATCTTATCCACATGTGGAAAAGATAACTGAACTAACCATCATCCACGAGAATCAAACTCAGTGGGGAATTAAAAAAAGATGGGCACTTTATGCCTAGGGCTGACAACTCTATTGGAGAGAAAAGACAAACCCAGTCACTTGGGGAGATAAATGCCAAAGTGAACAAAAACAGGTAAGTACCAGAAAGGGAAGCAAAAATGCTAAGATGCTATGCATATGAATGCTTATGCCATGCTTATGCTTATGCTGACAAAACAGACAAAAGGAAGCGAGACTGGAGATGAAATAAACATCTCGACAAGGATACCCAGCCAAACACATCAGATTGGACCATCACTGGGGATGAATAAGTAGGATCAACAACTTCATTGGGGAAAAGAGTATTCCACTTGAGGTATAGCATCGTGACTTCACTAGGATTGCCATCACGAGCTTAATTTCCTTACTGGAGGAAGAAAATCCATGGAAATTGCCAAGATTAGCTGAATTACCAGTCTACTGGGCAGCTGGCAAAGGATGTCACAAAAACAGGGTAATTCTGCGTCCTGACTTGTATGATGATCACCATAATGAACAACGGCTCTTGCAACAGGTAACCCTGAAATCTTCTCTGCCCCAGATTACATGGTATGTTGGGAGAAGATACCAAGAGGATTTTACAGAAGAATCAGCATACGAAATGCCTCCACATCTTCAAACTCTTAGATTCATGAATCTCGGCGTAACTGCCCCAGATTAACAGTGCTTTGCACAACAAAGTCTTTAAACTTAGTTCTTCTGACTGGTTGATGGCAACTGGGGAACAGACTTATCCCTACCAGCTTGGTTGGCCTGTGAAGGAGATGCCCCAGACTGGTTGTCTTTTAGAGATTTATTAAATCTCGACCTGATTGCCTCTGATTTACTGATCTGTGAGAATAAGTCACCAAGAGGATTTTATAGGAGAATTGAAATACCAAACACTTCAATATCTTCAAACTCTTGGAGAGGTTCAGGAACCTTGACGTAACTCCCCCAGTTCAACCGTATTCGCAATACCAAGCCCTTTAGACTGTGGTAGAAGCAACTGGGGAACAAACTTGCCCCTGCTGACGGGTCACTAGGGTCCAAACTTGTCGTAAGATGACCTCAAAAAGGCTTGCCTCAATATTCTGAACTTTGAAGAGTTCTGCCCCTGATTCTTAGCTCTTGGGATGATGGATTTGCAGAACCTTCCGCTTGGTTGCCCCTGACTGAGCTTCCTTTATCAAGTCAAATTTCCTAGTTGGCTGCATTTGTTGGAATTTCTTTGACATTTAATCGTCTTTGCAAACAAGTATTGTTCATTAAAAATTGGCAATTTCAATGCAAAATTCATGCAAGCTTTTGAAAACAAAGTTTTATTGATGAAACACACACAGTGGAGCGATTAAATCAAAAACAAAATGGATCTAGTCATTTACAGAATGACAGATGAAGTGGTCAACACACACAATTAGCAAAGATCATTAGGAGTCAGATTAATCAACCTTGTTGTAGTATGCTTTCAAAACAACCTTACCTCAATTAGGTCTTTTAAGGGTTGTATCGTGGCCTGGTTCACGGTTTTATGAAACAAAGGATAAAGGCTCAAAGTTATTTGTCCCAACCCACTTTTCGTGATGAACTCCAGTCCTACGCTCAGTTAACTCAAGTTATACATTCAGGTTCCCACAGACTAGGAACGAACTGATGATAGTTGATGATTCAGACACCTTTATAGTCACTGCTCCCTTGCAGAATTTGGTTGTCTTTTGTTGTCTTTGCTGAGGTTATGACCTCTTTTTTTGGTTGAGGTCACGATACCTCTTCTTTTGATTTGGTTGAGGTCACGATACCTCTTCTTTTTGGTTTGGTTGAGGTCACGATACCTCTTCTTTTTTACTGTTGTACAAGTTCTTTGTGTATAAGGCAAAGTTCTGGGCTTCCCATCTTTCTTGGCTTTTGTCTTGAAAGGGTCTCGGCTTATTCTTCGATTAAGGATTTCTCGACGATCCTTCCTTATTTGTCGCTTTGGGAACAACTTGTACAACACTTATTCACTTGATTTGAGGGTGCTGACTGGTGTCTTGCATAAAGCGCTTGCGTTCGAATGCATAACCAAGTTAAACTGAGAACTACCCACCCCAAGGTTGAGATTTAAGGGTTTTTTGTGTAAGGAAAGAAAACTCCTACTTCTAGGCTCGAAGGGTTAACGAGGGATTATCTTCCTTATTTCTCCACTGTTTGGGAATTGAAACAATGCCTTACATCCTCGGTCAGGTTTAATCGAAAGCATACCACAACAATTATGGACAATATTTTCATCATCCTCCCCAATCTTTGCTTAAACAAACAGTTTGATAAGTGGAAGGAAAGAAAATTTTTTTGCTTTTTTTTTTTTTTTTGCGAACGTAAAAGTAAATGAGTGAAACGAATGGACTTAATCTAAAGATGCATAAACACTTCATTAATCTTGCCAATTTGAAAGAAAATAACAGCTTATAAGCAAATACAGATTTAAACATGCAAAGAAAATACAACAAAATGCTAAACAGCCAAAGGTTTGCCGGCTTCGGGGAACTGGAATTTCCTTCTTGATTTGCCAAGCTGGTCTCAACAGGAATCTGCATAGGTTGAGCTTGGGCAACGTCGTTCACAGAAGTCCTTTGAATGTTGTCATCTTTCTTTGCCAAGGCTATCATAATCTGATCCAACTGGTTTCTCAACAAGTCGAAATCCGCTCTAGTTACAAATTGGTTATGCTCTTCTGAGTCCATGATCCCTCAAAATCTACTTTAAGTCCAATGAAGGCTTCGGGAAGTCAAGCTGGGTTACAGACAAAGGACGGATGAGACTCAAGGCTGAGAAATGCAAATGCATATGCAATGCTAAATGGTTTCAAGGATCTCAAAAGCAAGTTGCAAACATTTTGGAAAACTGAAGAGTTTTGTTTTAAAAATCCATGATCTCTAAGGATCTTTGCAAAGAAAAGAACGTCTGAGTTCCTTGAAACCATCAATGGATGTGATGAGATGTATGCAATGTACAAAGCACGGGCACACAAAAACAAAGATATATGTACACACAACAGCACACAAGCCCTAGATTTAGGGGTCTCATGCATGAATGAACGTATGCACAAACACACATATACAGATATTCACAGATATGCACACACAAACAAGAGAGGGCCTAGGTTTGAAGATCACGAGCGTGGAGCCATGGTCTACCCATCCCAAAAGGTATGTACTATAGGTTTTCAAACTGTAGAACAGGGTTCTAAAAAAGTTCCCAGAGTCGACAATCCATCTTTCGGATATTATCGACTTCCCAAATGACTCGGTAATCAATAATATTCTCAAGAGAATATCGTCTGAGTATCGCGTGACTACCATTTCAGAAATAGACTCCCTCATGGTCACCGCACTACATCCTAAAAGGCCAAGTGGGGGTAAGGGTAACTAAAGGTCATCAGTATCCCTGGCACCAAGGTCGAAGTGGCAACGCCTTCACGATTACTCGTTCAACATATACCAACTCCGAGAGGGCCTCAACTGAGTGTGGAATCTTAAGTCAACTCTTTTGGGAATCGACTCCCTCAAAGTCTCCTTGACTATATCCACTATCCTATCATAAGTGCACTCAAGTCCGGGTTAGGACTTATCTCACCACTCAATAGTAGCACCCTGCACACAGAAGAACCCAAACGAAACAGGTATACAGATATATACAGATATATGTACAAGTATAGCAAGCAATCATAAATAACATAAACGAAACAAGGTGGGCTTAACCCTCAAAAAGAATGATTGTCCCCAGTGAAGTCGCCATTTCTGTTGCGGTGAAAATCGGATAACAAGCTATTAATTAACTTGCATCATTTTCTTTTACAACCGACTTTGATTTATCCAAAAGAAAGGTTCAAGATCGTTAAAAAAACCTAAAGGGGGGAGATCTAAGGTTCGGGGGTTGGTTACGCATAGGGAAGGTATTAGCACCCTAAACGTTTGTAGTACTCTACAGGAACCTCTTGCTTAAGTTTATGTTATGTTATGTTTACTTGCTAAGATATATATGTTAAGGTAAGGTAAAGACCTAGGTATGTACACTAAATTTGCTCGCCAAGACGTCGCATCTTGTGCCTACGTATCTGACTAAAGAATCAGAGCAACCGTCGTTCACCTAACTAAGGGTGAATTTGAGGAACCATTGACTATGGCCAAAGTTCCAAAGGGAAATGAGTGTAAGCTCATTTTAGAGTTCACGATAACTCCCTAAGTCTAAGTTAAAGGGGGAAAGTGAGTTCTCATGATGGTGAGAATCACATAGAGTTCACGATAACTCTATAAGTCTAAGTAAAGGGAAAGTAAGTTCTCATGATGATTAGAATCACATAGAGTTCACGATAACTCTATCCTATTACTAAACTAAGAGGAAAATGGCTCTTATGAGGCCAAGGTGAAATGGGAGTGGATTGTGACTTAGGAGTCAAAGTGAAAAAAAACTTTCCTTTGGAAGGAGGGTCAAATGAGTCAAGTATGAATATACAGTGAACAATATGAATATGAACAAGTATAATAATCAGGATAATATTTGACAGCAAATAAAAGCAAGATAATATTGACAGAAAGTAAAGTCAGTGATTGATGATTAACTTATTGGATCGGTGAATCGGGTCCAATGTAGTGATAAACCGTCGTAGCACGGTCTATGAGGAAGACCACACTATAGGAGGGGGCACAATTCAATCTTTGTGTTAAGACACGATGGAGAAATGATATTGATGATCATTCTCCGATACAATCGTGCCACATGAAAAGAAAAGGTAAAGACCTCGTCTTAAATCACAAACTCTCGTTAATTTATCGAAGGTAACCTATCACGATCCCAAAGTATAGAAAGAGATCTCGATGACCACTCACTACAGATTTGGAACAATGAAGGTTAATCGCCTTGACAAATAACGTTTGTGAACAGAAAGACTTCATTGATCGAAACATGAAAATGAATATAAATGCGATAGGAAGTGAGAATAAAGTCGGTCTCGTCTTAATCAAGATTTAATCGAAAAATGATAATCTCGATGTTTGACTTTCATTGACCAACGAGCTAAAAAATAAAATAAAACGGCCTCATATTTATCAAGACTTTTAGTAATTTGAATAAATCGACTAAGTCATGATTTTTGTGATATCATCGGCCGAGATAATGAAAGATGGAATTGAAGTGAAATTAAAGGTGGTCTCGTCTAAATCAAGATTTAATCGAGAAATCGATAATCTTAGATTTTTAACTTTCATTGACCAACAAAATAAAATAAAATAGCCTCATATAAATCAAGATGTTTAGTGATTTGAAGTAAACCACCAAGTCATGATTTTTATATATCAATGGCTCAAAATGAAAGAAATGAACCCGAAATGAAGGTGATCTCGTCTTAATCGAGATTTAAATCGGTAAATCGATAATCTTGATATTCTACTTTCATTGACCAACCAAAAGAAAAATATGGCCTCATATAATCAAAATTTATTGATTTGCAATAATCAACAAAATTATGAAGTTTTTATGTCATTAACCCAAAAAAGATTGAAAATGAAAATCTAAAGAAAAAGAAGTGAGATTAATTGAGTAAACTTAGAATATATTAAAAACTAATAATGCAAAAAGTTAAGAAATAAAATATAAAAAAATAAAATTAATTAAAATAAGAACACCCAAGAGGGGTGCACATGTGAATGAAGGCGGTGAGTAAAGAAACAGCATCATGGGCTACAAAGCCCAATAACAGTCCGTCTTTTTTTTTATCAAAACATCAACAACTCTTGAAAATGAAAAAAATAAAACTACTAGCCCATGGCTTGGTCAAAGAAGAAAAGGAAAGAAAAAAGTGCAATTTACAGCAACTAAATAGGCTCGGTGGAAAATGAAAAGTTAAAACAAACGAATAATCACTTATTATTAACGCCTTTCAACATCCTCAAGGTTCAGACGTGAAAGCACAAGCAACGACGGACTCGGAAACCACAAATTGTTCAAGAGAACTCCATCAACGCAACAGAAACATCGATTCAGTGGATTTATCCCTCTATGTGTTGAAATCGTTCATCTCTCACTTGATTTCGGTCTCAGATTCGCAAAGTTTGTGGTTCGTTTGGCTTCATCTTCCTCGTCTCCATCTCTTCTTCTATTCATCTCTGTTCTGATTCGAATTTGTGTGTCTAAGGTCATGAAGATTTTGATGTTGATTTGGATTGATTTGGCGTTTGAGGAGTGGTTATTGTTGTGTTGTTTGAGTTTCGGAGAAGGGTTGAAAGAGATTGGAGGTGGTTTTCGGTGTATGCCGTCGTGGTGATGAAGAAACTCGCGATGGGAGAAATAGAGATTGGAAGAGGTTTTTGTCCGTGTTGTTGTTGAAGATATGGTGACTAGAAAGAGAGTGGCCGTTTAAGGTTGAAGGGCGAAGGTTGAAGGTTGCGAAAGATTCCAAGTTGTGGTGAAGGAGTGTCGGTCCGAAATGGCAGCGAAATGTTGTTGTTGTTGGTGATAGAGGCCCCCCCTTGTGTTGAAATTTTCACAATTTTTATAAGGTTATTGGGTCCAGTCTAAGGTTGGTTTCCTCCCCCTTTTCACTTGGCTGAGCTCTGTTTTATGGCTGGTTTGTGTGTTCGTATCATTTTTTTGTTTCTCACTTTTCCCTGGCTTTGTAGGTTTTGTGTAGAGTGGCGGGATCGTACGATTTGGAGGATTTCCTGCTGCTGCCGTGACAGGTCTTGTGGCGTGTTGCTTGTGTAAAGTCAATGTGAAACCGTCTTTTGCAGTGTACTTGTGGTTTCTAATGCAGTGTCCTGTTTCATTTGCAGACTATATCTATGCTAGGTTTTAGAGCAGCAGTGAGTGCAGGGTAGGGTCTCTTTCACTGCAGGTTTTGAAAGTTGCAGGCTGTATTGCTTTGGGATGTCAAAGTTTCAAGATAGCATGGCGCATGTTTTGGTTTCAACTTTCTGCTATCTTTGAAGGCTTATGCAGGAGTAGTAGCCTTAGAAGTGATGTGGGATTGGTCTTTGGAGGTCTCTCTTCATTTCAATGCCATTACTAAACTCTAACAAAATAATGGATTTTTTGTAGATTTTCTTTTGATAATGGTTTTAAGAAAATAATAGAATGGAAATTGGAAAAAATTGAATATTAATGGATAATGCATGATGAAAAGATAAAACAAGGAAAATGGATAGTAAATGGACAATGAAATAAATTTGATGAGTTGGAATGAATGAATTTTGAATTTGGTTGAAATATGGATAATGAAAATGGGATAATAATAATTGAAAATGGATAAATAGTGAAGTGGATAAAATGCAATTTGGGTTTGGATTTTGAAATGGATTGACAACAAAAATGGGTATGAAAATGAAAGTGGATAATGAAATTAAAATGGGATTGGATTAAAAATGGAGGATATATATAGAAATGGACATTGGAAATGGTTTGATAATGGATATGAGAAATGAGTAAATAATAAAGTGGATAAAAGACGGTTACGGGAATGGATATGCACTTCCATGCTTGAACAACACCTAAACCCTGACAACTGCACTTGACTGCCGCACATCCTGAATTACATGACCAAACACCTGCACATAATCTGAAATGTACCAACTGCTCTGACCTCTTTGATGGCTCCGCAACCTCAATTGAACTGAAACAGTACTGCACACACCATGAACCAGCTAGCCTTAGGAGACTCAACTGAACGATATTTGTCAATCATAAACTCCAAGGTGAGAAACCCTAATCCTCGTGCCTTGAGTGCACACTTATGAAACAAATGACTTGATGAGGACCAAGACCCTGATTCAGAATCTCTGCCCCAGCTTGGTAACCTGATACTGATACAAACCACTTGTTTGACCAAGATTAGGTCAAACTTCCACTGCATCTCAAAACATACCACACAAACCCTCAACCTGACGACCTTGCTTGATCCTTGAGGAAGAACTTGTGATGAAAACAAATCACATTGGATTATTGAGGAGAGGAGGTCTCTTGAAACAAACCCTGATTTACAAGTGAAACAAAACGAACAAAAACTGATAAAATGGTTAGTTAATAATGCATAGGTGATTGATCTATGATGCTCATGCAAAAGATATTATGACATCTAAGGGGTCAAAATTTGGGGTACAACAGGTACTGATCAATAACACGACATTGTAAGACCAGAACTCGATCTTAAAAAATTAGATATTTAATTTCTAAAAACAGCGACAACGCTTTTGCAATTAATTGGGACTTATCAGTTTTCAAAAATTGTTTCAAAATTGTAACTTGTGGAGCGATAACAAGCATTTATAATTTTGAAACATAACACGGGCTGCACGAAAGTGAGTAGTGTTTTTAAATCAATATTTCCTCCGAAAAATATTTCTAATTAGAACAAACGCCAAAATTTATATGAGTCCCAAAGGTGTGTCTAAAAATTACATTCCGGTATCACTTCTATTAATATTCCCTTAAACTAGCTTTATTTCCCGTTTAATTTTCTTTCACAAAAACAAAACATATCTGATTAGGCTTAGATTTGCATATCAATAGTAGATAGCGGTAAATTGATTATTGGTCTCTGTGGATTCGACATCTTTTGTATTACTTTGATAAAGTTCGCGCACTTGCGGATAAGTTACCGCACAAAGCAGATCAAGTTTTTGGCGCCGTTGTCAGGGATCAATTTAGTCAATATCGTAACTCCATTGTTGCGCCGTATAAACTAAAGAAATTTTTTCCTTTTATTTATCGGTTGTATGTCAAACACTCGCTCAGCTAGAGGCGAGTTAGCACAAACGAACCATTAAGTCGAGCGTTTCATTCACCTTAATGTCGAATACGTGAGCTTAGGGCCATATTTGAACCTATGGTTGCACCTGATACAAAAACTCTTAAAGATTACACTATTCCATATCAAGACGAGCCACCCTTAAGCATTGTCCCACCTACAATCCAGGCGAACACTTTCGAATTGAAACCGTCTCTGCTGCAAATAGTGCAACATGACAAGTTCTCATAAAATCCCACTGAGGACCCAAATCTTCATTTGTCAGTATTTGTATAATATGTTGACACATTAAAAAATAATGGTGTCAATCCAGAAGCCATCGACTATGTTTATTCCCATTTCCTTTTAGAGATAGAGCCAGAGCATGGCTACAGACTCTACCTGTGAATTCTATTACTATATGGAATGAACTTAAGAAGGTATTCTTAGCCAGATATTTTCCACCAACCAAAATGTCAGTTCTAAGAAATCATATAACTACGTTCAAACAAGCCGAAGGAGAATCACTCTTTGAAGCGTGAGAAAGATATAAGGACATTATGAGACTATGTCCTCATCATGGATTAAAGAAATGGTTTATCATTCATATCTTCTACAATGTTCTACTCTACAACATATACGTTGTTGCTGGCGGAGCCCTAATGGACAAACCCTTCAACGAAGCTTACTAACTTATCGAAAACATGGCTCAAAACCATTACTAGTGGGGAACTGAATGAATTCAAGTCAAAAAATCCCAATTAAAAGTAGGAATGTTTGAAATCAATGGAATTGACTACGTGAATGCCAAGGTCGAGGCACTTACCCAAAAGATCAACAATCTAACTATTACCACTTCAGCTATCGTGGCTGCTGTAGCTCAAAATTGCGAGATTTGTGGAGTCCAATGGCACATAGCTACTGACTGCCAACTATTGAGAAGGACTATCCCTGACCAAGTCAACCATGCCAAAGTACATCCCTATTCGAACACTTATGATCCTAGATGGAAGAATCATCCTAATTTTTCTTACAAGAATGATAACACATTGTTTGCTCTAAGTCCCCCACCTTCTAATTCTCAAAATTTCCAAAAAGGATCCCTTGCTGCTCTTCCTGCTCCTAGGAAGTCAAACCTTGAGCTCATGATGGAAAACTTCATCGCATTCCAAACCCAGCAGAACAAAGAGTTCATGAATCAAAATGTTCATACTAACGAGCTGGTGAAACAATTGGAAAACAGGGTTGATGCCATGGCTATGCATAACAAGATGCATGAAACCTAAATAACTAAATTAGCCCAATAACAAGCGGTCATTACTGCTCCTGCTAGCACGTTTCCTGGCCAACCACAACCAAACTCTAAAGGGCATGCAAACGCTATCACACTACAAAATGGGACATAGTTGGACAGACCCGTAGATCCAATAATTGAAAACTTTATGATGTATAGAAGAGTAAAGGAAGAACCTGAAAAGGTCACTGATGAAAATCAAGTAGGAAAAATAATAACTAAATGGGAAACTACATCTGCCACTGAAGAGGCTATTGAGAAAGAGAAATCTTATGTGCCTCCACCACCTTATAAACCAAAGATACCATATCTTCAAAGACTCACCAAATCTAAGAATAAGGGTTAGTTTAAGAAATTTATCGAGCTCCTAAAACAACTCCATGTCATCGTACCTTTCATTAAGGTCATGTTGAAAGTGTTTTTAGTGGGTATTTGTTTTATCGTCTCCACAAGGATTGAAGTGATATTACAGTCATTCTACAGTTTACTATGCCCTAAGTGAGGGTTTCGATTAGTTTTTGTTTGGTAACATTAACATTCATAAGAGTTTCTAGCAATGAGTAAAAGTTTAGAAAGATTTATCGGTTAAAAAGGCATATCAAGACTAGATTTCATCAATGTATTCGATTAAGCAAGCATGTGAACTTCATTGATAATCAATGTAACCACATATCACTCATCTATACCATTCATTTCTGATACGGTATTGTGATTTTTACCATATTGTGTAATCGATCATCTCTCACTCTATTAATCAATACAATAACCTAAAGCTTTGATACAAGTGAATTACCAACTCCAAATCTATATCTAACATTTGATTATTGATAGATGATAAACTTAGATCAAGACTTAAAAGATGTTTCTAAATTATGGTTTAAACCACAAATATTCAATAAAAGAAAAGGTTATCATCTACATTTATTATCAATTTGCTCACATACAAAAGATAAAAAAAAATGCATATAAGTTAAGATTGATTACATCTAATCTTGATACAAGAGGTTTAGCTAACCATAACCATGGTAGCTTGCTTCACAAGAAATGGAAGGAGATGAATGTGTATTCGAGTTGAATAATCAACAAAGGATGCGAATCCAGCTCCGATTAAATAAAGATCACTTCTAATGCTTAAAATCTGAGTTCTAGGGTTTTTGTATGAAAGGAAATAAGATGAAAATGAAAAGTATGGCCAAAAGTGAACAAGATATCCTATAAATATCTAACAAAATATGCGATGTCTCGCCCGACGAGGTAGGGTACGCCCGACAAAGTCCACTTATATGCACTTCAACTGGCTCTGATCATCAAACCACCCTTATGGAAAATATCTGACCTCACCCGGCGACCAACGTCTCGCCCGGCGAACTCAAGTTCGCCAATCCTCGTTGGGAGACCATGATGCAGTTTGGTTTCTGCCTCTATAGTAAATGCTGAGTTTTAATGAGAAAATGTAGTCACGATTGGCATTCAATAGGCCATTACTTAGATGTCATCATATGCGAAGTTCCTAAAAGAGATATTGTCGAATAAAAAGAAACTTAAATACGACGAGACCGTGGTACTCACTGCAGAGTGTAGTGCCATTATCCAAAACAACATGCCACCCAAATTGAAAGACCCTTATAGTTTTTCGATTCCCTGTGTGATTGGCAAGTTTGTCATCGACAAGGCATTATGCGATCTCGAAGCTAGTGTCAGTTTGATGCCTTTTTCTATATGTGAAAAAGTAATGTTAAGAGACTTGAGACCTACTAGAATGTCACTTTAATTTGCAGACCGTTCACTTATATACCCTGTGAAAATGCTGGAAAATATTCTAGTTCACATTGGCCAATTCTATATCCTTACTGACTTCATCGTAATGGATATAAAGGAAGACTTAAATATACTTATCATACTAGGTGGACCTTTCTTAGCCACAATCGGTGCGATAATAGGTGCAAACCTGAAGTAACCCTAACCGTGGATAAGCAAAAATCATGGGAAAATGAACACAAACCCTTATTTCTTAAAAGAGATATTAAAGGAGAAAATGGAAAAATATGATAGAATGAAGAAGAGTACCTTATATGTAGCATGTTCATCATGATAATAGATTTCAGTTATTGTAACTTAACAATTTCGATTCCCAAGTGTTGGAATTCATAAAGAAAATATGACAAAAATAAATCAAAGAAAAAAGAAAGAGGAATAGGGGTCAATTTGATTTCTAAACAACCCATTAACATATGCATGTATCTAAGAATTAATTACTACTAATAAATAATAATCTATTTTAAAATAACAAATAATAATAATAATAATGTTAGAGATATTAATGCAGTAATTATGAAATGAAAATCACAATTAGGAACATAAAATTAGTTGTTTTTAGAGTTTTAATGAGGGTTAAAATGTAAAATTAGTAGCAAATGAAATTCTTATATTTATATTTATAGTAGATTAAGGACAATTATAGTTATTTTGTTTTTGTTTTACCTTAATCTAACATCCTGAGTTATAACCTTATTTTTAAATGTCTAATATACAATTTTAAATCTAGCAAATATTTCTTTTGCATGCAACCCCTTTCATTCAATGATCGCATGCTCATTCAAAATAATACACATCCTCAAAATCATCGAAATCAGACAAAGCATCTCTCACAACTAGATACATATCCAATATCATGTACAATTTCTTACCTAATTTTTCATTTGACATCCAAACTCTTCTAAATTCAATACTCAATTTTCTCAATGTTAAGAATAGTCGAACGGAAGTCACTCTCTTCCTTTCATAACCAAACCAAATCATAAAAGTAACTATAATATATTCAACCATTTAGAATAAAGATATTGTTCTAGGCTCGGCCAGTGGCTGGCCTAACGTCGAGCATAGCCAAAACCAGACATGCGACGAGGACGACCCAAAATGATGGCCTAATCTCTTGGGGCCAGTAGAAGACATTTTGCCACGTGCTCCTCACCCGAGGACACGTCATCAACTTGGTCCACACACCTCGTGGAGCCAGTCTGATCTTCGTAACGGGCAAGTCCACCCATTATCCCACTATCCAGAGAATGCATAGCAGTTGACCTAGTATAATGAGCACAAACTGTTTATCCCTACCTCCAGTAGGAAACCTGACAGTCATCCTTTATGGGCATGAACCCTTAGCCCATAACGGAGACCATTGGACAAGCCCTAAGGGCTCTCTATAAAAACCCTCCTTTGCAAGATGGTCAAGTATTTTATTCTCTCTACTCTTTCTTGTTACCTCTTCACCCAACTAACATAAGCATCAGAGTGTCTGTAGGTACACCCTCTCCTATCTTGTTGACCATAGCTGTTGTAGACATGTTGCCGACCACCTTCTGATCGACAGGTTGGATCAGTGGTGTCGTTTGTGGGAAACTTGCTTCTCTGTCTTTTCTTTCCTTGAAACCAAGAGATCAAAGCAGAAAACTTCAAAAACCAATCATGGTCAATCAAAACGACAAAAGCGGTCACAAAACCATCCTCATTCCCGTCCACAACACCGGAAATGACAATGGTATGTCGATTCTAGAAGACATCACTTCAACTAGGATAGACGGCCACACCGCTTCTCTCTTCTCTAACAAGGCGGCCGATGATGATATCCAATATGTTGAGACTCAAAAAGTTCAAAAGGCTCTGAAAAAGACGTCAGAGAAGTTCCAACCAATCCATGTGACGGCTAACGCCGACCCAACCATGGAAGACCTGGTCGCGGCCCTCAACCAGACTAATTCCCAGATCTATCAGCAGAACGAGAATATTAGAGCATTAACAAAGACGACCCCCACAGTCCACTATCCCGAGAGATCATGGACGCTCCTCTTCCTGTCAGGTTAGAAAAACCACCAAACCTGGGAACCTACGACAGAACGACTGATCCCAACGAGCAAATCAAAAACATTGATGCCTTGTTCAACTATCGGGATGTCTGAGGCGCCATCAAGTGCAGGCTTTTTCTTACCACTCTGAGGAAGGGTGTCATAACCTGGTACAAGAGCCTCACTGAAGAGTCCATCACTTCCTGGAGGGACCTAAGAAGGCAGTTTTCGAGGCACTTAACTGCTTCTCGTCACCATCCAAAGTCAGAGGCGATGCTCGAAGCAATCATGCAGGGGAAATATGAATCCCTCTGAGCCTACATTGAGAGGTTGAATCAAGAAACTGTCCAAGTCTCCACGACCAATGTCATGAAGAAGTATATACTTGAGCGGGGACTGCGCCACCGCAGTGACTTTCCCAAAGCCGTCGGCATCGAGACCCCCGCATCGCTGGATGCCCTCCTCCTCAAGGCCCGGGTCTACATCCAATACGACGAGAAAGAAGCTGCCAAAAAATACTTAGGACTCGCGGCATTAGGAGAACGCTTGAGGTTCAAAACATGATGACCCTGTGGCGCCTCGCCGAGGAGGAGAAATCCGAAAGAAGGATAAGCCCTGTGAATCTCGGGAGTACAAAGGACCTGCTGACCATTTCGCCGAGTGCACGCCATTGAGGGCCTCTCACGAACGCATTCTATCCGAGTGCGTGAACTCAGAATTCTGCCAGGCTGGAGTCCACTTTCCGAGGTAGACACCTCCCAAGCCTATCGCGGATAAGACTAAGTATTGTAACTTCCACAAGAGTCACGGGCACGTCACTGAAGAGTGTATCCACCTCAAGGATGCAATTGAAATCCTCATCAGGGACGAGCACCTGAAACAGTACACCAAGCAAAGAGAGGCTTCTCGACAAGACGCCCGAGAACACAAAGAAGGTTGAGGAGGAGAAGCCATCTGTAGCAGAAAAATCGTGAGTGTAAGCTATTGATTAACTTAACTCGAAAAGCAAGAGTCGCCACCGTACTTTTATTTTATCCAAAAAGGAAAGGAAAATGAGCCAACAAAACCTACACAAGCTCTAAAACAAGAACAAGTGAACAGAGACTGAGTAAGGGGGTTGGTTACATTAAGGGAAGATATTAGCACCCAAAATGTCTATAGTACTCTATAGGAACCCTTTGAAATATTTACGCTTTTTGGTTTGAAAATGGTTTATTTGAAAGAGATTGGGAAGGTGAGAAGAGAATTTGTTTTTAAGATTTTAGTGTTTGGAGAGACTTGTCGCCTCATGCCTACGTACCCACAAAGTGCAATATAGGATAAAAACCCCGTAGTTCGTGGTACAAAGGATGAAATTTGTTTGTTTTGGTCGATTTTGAATGTAAAGACAAGTCGTCATTTCCAAGCGAATAATTCCGCTTAAAGAGTTAAATCATGTCTAAACTTATGAAAAAAAGTTAAAGGAAAAGTGCACAAGGGCACAAAAGAGGTTTGAATGAGTTTGGTGTTTTTAAAAGTCTTTTGAAATAAATGTCAATATGCTTATGTAGTTTAGCATTTATTAAGAAATGAAAAGAAAAGAGTAAAATCTCTTGACAAAGTCAAGGTTTGATTATGAAAGAGGTGATAGTTTGAAAATCAAGAAGGTTTTCGAAAAAGAGAGAGAATTTTGAAAATTGAAGAATGGGTGGAGAAGAAGTGACTATCCTAAAGCATAAAGTAAAAGCTAAGGATAAGAAAGATCTAACCACAAATGTAGCTATCTTCACCATATACCAAGCAAAAGCACAAGGCTTCAAAGTCTTCAAACCATAATTCTAAAGCAAAGGGAAAAGGTCTTAGTTCTAAGTCCAAGGATCCAAGAATAGCATTGAAGTCCAAGGTCTAGGTGCAAAATTCCATGTCCATTGTAAAGGATAGTAACCATAGTCCAAGATTGGAAGCACAAGTTTTTTAGAGGTTTTGGCCTTTATTAATGTTTTTCGGTCCAAGTATACAAACAGAAAAAAGGCATAAACATAAACATGTGTCCAACGGACAAAGGAAAAATTGTGGAAGCATAAACATGATATGATATGATAAAATGACATAAAGCATAAAAAGTAAAGAGAGATAGGGAGCAAGAAGGAAACATAAACAAGATTAGTACAATAATATTGTTAGTAACTTAGTGATTAGTAGTATACACCGATTATACCGTCTCGAGTCTTGAACTATAATGATTAAACAATGTACTTAGGTCAAGGTTAATGAAGACTTGTTAGAAGATTGATAGAATCAAAGCCTCTACAACAACAAGCTTCAAAGATTTTGAACCTAATACAAAAGATTAACCATCCTTGGGCTTACACAACCAAAAGGTTTGGGCCACGAAAGATCAAGTTCCGATTCGGAGAGGGACAAATGTAACGCTATGTTAAGCAATCGCCAAGTGACTTATAAAGAAGTCACCCTACTCGAGGCCGGTCAATAGTGATTTTTGTGCTAATGCATGCTAGATGAAGGATATGTAAATCGTCATCCGAAAGCAATACCGCACGAAAAGAAAATAGGTAGTGATCTAGTCTTGATCAAGAATTCAACAAAGAGATTCTAAGATCCATAAGACTTTCATCGATCCAAATAAAAGAGAAATAGATGAAGAGAAAGCCAAATTAAACCACAAAATTATGTGATCTAAGGCTAAGAACAAAGGGAAAGGGAAGGAAATGGAAAAGGAACCAACACAGTCCCAAAAATAAGCCAAGAATTGCATTCTGACTAAGAGTAACCGGTTACTCTATATAGGGTAACCGATTACTCTGCACGCAGAGTAAAAAAACAGTGCAAAATTCAGCATGGTCATCTTTCAAACCTTTTTTCGAACACCTTATGATCATGGAATTGAAATTGCACGAAATTCTTAGCAAAACAACAGTAAAAACCAGCAATTAAACATAATTACAAGATCCAATGGATCAAGTAACAGGGATCATCAAAGATCTACATTGTGGAAGATGAATCAAGAACAACAATGGTGGAAAATGAGATTACCACTCCAAATTTGAAAATTCCTTCAAATTGCTCCAAGATCCAAACTCCAAAGTCTTGATCTACTGAAATTGGTGATGAAAAAGTGAATGGATGAAGGTTTAGCTCAAAGTTGAACAAGATTCAATGTGAATTCTTGTTAACTTTCAAAGAAGGAAATGTGAGCTTTAGTGAATTTTGGTGGTTGAGGAGAGAATTTGCAAGAGGTTTATTGGCTATCAAAAGCTTGAAGAATGAATGAAATGAGGGTTCTATTTATAGAGTTTAGGCTTGGAAGTTTTGGTGGATTGGAATTTGGTTTTATAGAATGAATGAAATGAGGGTTCTATTTATAGAATATTCCACATGTGATCAAAATGATGAAAATTGGTGCCAATTTCAGAATTTGAATTTGCTGCCATTTTTCAAATTTTCACGAGGGTAACCGGTTACTCTAATTGAGGTAACCAGTTACTCAGTATAAATTTTGAAAAAATGCCTTTTTTGAGTGTACTGCTGTGGTTTGGCTCGATTCTTTTGCTTGTCAAAGAAGGAATGGAAACAAACACATGAACCTTGGAGTCTCTGGAATAATAATCAATCAAAAACTTGAGAACTCTTGATCAGGTGATTTTGTTGAATTATGTGTAGATCAACTTTGACTTTATCAGATGAAATTTATTCGAGCTGAGGGACTGTTTGATATCCTTGATTCCCTTCCTGAAAAAGTTAGTAAAGGAAAAAAACATATTTTTTGGATTTTAATTAAAGGTTAGTAAACATAAGCAAATAAAGGAAAATAAGAAACACACAGATGCTAGGTGATCCCTGCAAGGCATAAACCCAAAGAATGAGAGGGACAAGGGAACCAATGTGTGATCTTGTGTATAGTATAAGATGCAAAATGAGATGTAAATGATATGTGGAATCTCAGGGGTCAAAAATTAGGGTCTTACAGCTGCCCCTATTTAAGTCTCTTCTATCGGGAGATATGAAGATACTTAAATATAAAAGGCTATATTTTTTAGCCCTAAGATGCCACAAGATGATATGAATGCAAAGGATAAAACATTCTGCGGTGAGACAAAATACAAGGGATTTATGGTGCATTGAGAGAGATGACGCGAAAAAAAACACGCCGGGGAACACAAGATATCTCTGGATATCTGTCAAAGTGACAAGAAGTATCCATCAATAGTTGGAAAGAGAGGGACAAGACCCAGGGAAGACGAGTAGTGACATCCAAGAATAGCATTGGATGGAAACTACGAACAAGACAAAAGGTATGACAAAAGATGTCCAAGAATGGCATTGAATGGGGCAACAAAACTTCCATTTGAAAAACTTCACTGGAGACATCCAGGAATGGCATTGGATGGCAAGGTTTAACATCAGAGGTATCCAAGAATATCATTGGACTTGGCTGGGGGAAAGGTATCCAAGAATGGAATTGGATAAAAGAGGATAAACATCAAGGATATCCAAGAATGGCATTGGACTCTGTTGAGGAAAAGATATCCAAGAATGGCATTGGATAAAGTGAAAAAGAACTTTCAGGAATGGCACTGAAAGTAAAGGTAAATCACTACATTCAGGAATGACACTGAATGCAAAGGAGAAAACTCATCCAGGAATGACACTGAATGAATAGATAAAACTTTCAGGAATGACACTGAAAGATATCCAAGGAAATCTGGTGGAAATTACAAAAAAGAGGCAAAACTTCCAGGATTAGCACTGGGAGAAATAACAAGAACAAGATATTCAGGAATGTCACTGGAAATAAAAAAACAGACATCCAGGAATGGCACTGGAGTGAAAGAAAAACAAAGATCCAGTAATGGCACTAGATGTACAGGGAAAAGACAACATTCAGGAATGGCACTGAATGAAGAGACGGGTAAATGTTTTGGTAGGCGCCAAGTAAGTTGGACTTTGATCACAAGGTAAGATGTTGACAGCAACAGGACCTAGGGAAATGCAACATGAGCGCGAAACAAAATTCGAGCTATGAAAATCTTTCTATGTATGATATATGAATGATTTATGTATGCAATGCAGATGATAGGGATAACCGAGATAGACTCTCTTGTGAAGGAAGAATGGGATTCTGATTCCTCAACACAGGGTGTCGCTCCCAGGATTTTCATCCAGGTACAAACGCGAAAGTGGCGCGGAAAACAGAGTCGCCAGCAAATGTATATTTATCCCGAGAGAGGGAAAGGAAACACCGCATAAACCTGAGGGAGAGGGAAAGGAAACACCGCATAAACCTGAGGTTTGTTTGTATTTTTTAGGACAAAAGTGACTTGAATTAGTTCATAACTCAACTTGAACCAAAGTTTATGACACGGGAACGAATGCGTCGCATGGTCGTCTGCAATAGGACGTATGCTCAACACTCTAGAAGAGAGGGGGACCCCTCAATCTTCATTTCCTATGTTTAAGGCTTGTGTGCAAGGCAAGTTGACCTTATTAAGTATCTTAGAGATGTTATGAGATTAGAAGAGGGACTAAAAAAGAAAATAAAAACACTAAAGGGATTCTATCCTAATGTTATCATGCAAAGATGGCCCTAAGGGGAGGTTTGGAGGGAGACTATCCTATGGAATTTAGTCCTAATGTTATCATGCAAAGATGGCCCTAAGGGGAGGTTTGACAACAACCTAAGCCTAAAGAAAAGAAAATATGAGAGAAAGAAATAATGAGAGTGGACATGGATAATTATCCACACCCTCAAATAACTTACCTCTACCTCTGCATAAAAGGTTAGTACAAAACAGACATAAGTGACAATAAGACAAATGAAACCCAAGCAAGTCACAAACCAAAGAGAAAAGGTTACAAACCAAATGAAACTCATCCAATCCAGAATATACACCTTAGAGGTGACCCACAATGTTTACCAAACAAAATCAAGCAAATAGAATGCAAACAAGTGGCAAAACAAACAAGAGAGTTATCAAAGAAGGAGTAGAAGAGGGAAGAGTGGATATGCAAGGTGATTATGCAAGAATGCTTCAAATAATATCCAAGTCAGAACGTGGATGACCTAAACATGTGCCTAAACATGCTATACAAGTGTCACATGAGGCATGCAAACAGATATCCAAGCATCAAACATCAATAGAAGAAGAAGGAAGCATATAAAGGAAGCATGTTCAAGCATGTAAGATGAAGTATGAATAGCATATGACATGAATAAATACAAAGCTCCAAGGTCAGAAACATACATCAAATGTAAATGAATGATATGGCATGACATACATAAACCAAACATAAATCATGAAGAGACACAGATGAGAAGAAGTGAGAAAATAAGTCAAAAAGAGGCATGTAAATCAAACATTGAACATATGCACAAAGTATGCAACAACCTCACACCAATGACCTATAATGGCAATAAAGTGACCTATAATAATTAAAACATGGTTTATGAAGTCAAATAAGCAATCCCAAATGATGGCACAAGTGCCTTCTCAAACAAGTAATCAGACATGATCAAAGATGTGCATACAAGAAGACTTCAAGTGAAGAGCAATCAAACAATTATCAAAACATCTTATAAAATTACCAAATTAAAACTTAACACACCTCAACCAGTGGCAAACAACATGTTAAAAATTCATGCTAAAATTCACAAGACAAGTCATTCAAACAATCATGCAAAGATCAAGTAGGAAACATGGTTCAGTATGCAACAGAAAGGGACTAAAATGCAATATTAAATGATTTTAAAAATATGAGAAAAATGTTTTAATGAACTTCAATATGTTGGTGAAACAATGCCAAAAGAATGGACTCAGAATGTTTTATGGATGATGAGAAATAAAATAAACAAGTTAGAGTATGCATACATGGAATAAATTCAAAAGAAAATAAACAAATAATTATTTCAAATGCTAAAAATAAAATAAAAATAAAAAATAAAATTTGGGAAAATTTTATAAAACTCTAAAAATACTTCATGATTTTTTTTATGATTTTTGGATGCAATTATCTATTTTTAAAAATAAAAATGAAATAATGCAATTAAATAAAATAAATAAATTGAAATAAACATGGGGGGGGGGGGGGGGGTGTTCAGCAACCCAAATACGTTGGAAATGATAAGTGGGCTTAAAGAAAAGGGTGTGGAAAGCAAGGCCCAATGTTAAAATTCCAAGATGCAGTCAATGAGGAACAATGGAATGAGTCAAACAATCAGGTTTAATCAGGACCACACACTTGATCCAACGCACATCATCAAGTCAAACATATCACAAAGTAAATAAGATCAATGGTTGAGATCACCCAGCACGCCATAACTATCATACGTGCGCGCATACAAAATTAATCAGAAAATTAAAAAGGCACACGTGAGCCTCACATGCATATTTAATGTGTTGGCCAAATCCTGTACACACGATCAATCAAACGCATGGCATTAAATCAATAATTCAAAAAATAATCAAAATCAACGGTCTAGATCTGCAGCACACGTTAACAAGCATGGAGTGGCACACACTTAAACCATAAAATAAAAACAAAAATTTAAAAACGTGGCACGCTGTGGACCACATGATGAAGGCCATGGACGGTTGAGATTTCGTCCCTTACCTTGGAACCCTAATCTCGCCGGCGATCAAGCCAGACGCCGGAGCCCTAGCTCCGGTCGTCCCTTCCGGCCACCTGCAACGAAAAACCTCCCAGAAAATGCAAAAGGGTATACCTTCTTGTCCAGAATTTGATGAGGATCAATAATATGCCATTAAAAATCACAAATAACCAACACACAAAGAGATTCGAATGAAACAAGTTATGGTTCCAAAACTTAAAACTCACGATGCAACCAATCTACACGTCCAAATTCAAAATAAAATACATCATCATGCTCAGCAACAACCACAGATCATTATGCATGTCAAAAATTTGAGTTCTAAGATCATGAAAAGTGCCACTAACCTGAGATCAAGCAACACGTATCCTTGCTGTTAGCTTCAAATGAGGGTTGCTTCGTGCTCTATGGATCCCAAGGGTTCAGATTGTGAAAGAAGTTTTGGAAAAACTCTTGTGGATTATGAGATTCAAAGCAATGAAGGATTAGGGTTGAAAGTTTTGTTCTCCTCAAAATCACGTGTCCTCTCTCTAACCAGTGCATGAATTAGCTTAAATATATTAGGTTAATCCACTGATTAGCATTTGGGCCTTGTTAATTCCTCACTTAAAGAGTTTTGGGTGATTTTGGAAATTTGCATAATGTGAAATACACCTTCCTCCATGCATGTACACCCAAGCCCTTGATGATGGATCACTTATTTAACAATTTCTAATCACACCTGTATGGAATTTGGGCCTTGAGATGTCTTGGTTTATGAATTTTGATGCATCTTGCCATTTTGCATAATGTGAAATAAGTGGTGAATTTGTCATGGAATCCCTTAGTTCAAAGGCCAAAAATGATCCTTATGGAATGTACTTTGGTGTTAGAATGTGCCTTGAATCAATTATAGGTCACTATGTCCCAAAATGCAAAAGTTGTGAAAATGGAACCATGAGAAAACCCTAAAAACCACCTTGCCTTCTTTTGGTCATAACTTGAGTTTCACAAATGATATGGAGACCATCTAGTACTTGTTAGAAAGGGGAGAAAAAGATCTTCAACTTTCATGTTTGAGGAAAATTCACTTGAAGCTTCTTTGATGATGAAAATTCAAGTTGAATGTAGTGTAAAAACTTGCCAAAAATGGAAACTTTCAAATTATAGGTCATTTCCAAATTTAGTAACTTTTGTACCAACCCTTGATTCTTGATAAGTGGTATGAAACTTGACTCTTGAAGACCATATGAGGATGTGAGACCTTGAAAACCTTGAAGAGAATCTCAAAATTTCACAGTTGACTTCCCCTCTCACTGTTGACTTTTCCCCAATTCTCCTGATTCCCAATCCATTGGCCAATTGAACTTCTCATGAACCAAACTGATGGAAAATCTTCCATTCCTAGATACTTAGGGACCCAAGGAATACCATGGGATCAAGTCTTGCCCAAAAAATCAGAAATAAACTGACTTTACAGCAAACCCTAATTTTGGTACCCTCAGTCTAGGAGGAAATAACACAGTCTCCAAATCCAAATTCCTCTTAATATGATGTGTATCCTCTCCAACAAAGATAAGATATGCCATTTGGTGATGATAAAAACCCAAGAAGCTTGCCCATTGGAGCAATAAACCCAAGAATCTCAAAACCCTAATTTATGCACTGGTTAGGAGAGAGTGAGCCACTTGAGATCTCTTGGACAATATAAAGACTCTTGCTTGACCCTTTGAAGAACATATTCTCCTCTTGAACTGCCTCAGGCACCCTGACCCCATGCTAAGAACCAATGATATGCACACATGATAATGCAAAAATGAAATGAAACATAAGCTAGTTATTACTTAAAGTAAGGAGAGCAAATTTTGGGGTGCTACAGCTGCCCCTATTCAATCAACTTGGTCCTGAAGGTATAATAGCGATGGCTCTCAGACATTCCAGGATACACGGGGATTGAATACCGAAAGAGCCCCAGAAATTTGCTAAGGCGAGAATAACGAAATGGAGCGTACTGAAAAATAAGGAGTATGACCTCAACCATACCCACAAAAATAAGACGAATACGACCTCAATCGTACCCGCAAAGGAAGACTGACCTCAATCACTCTACCCACCAGGAAAATATGAATACGACCTCAATCGTACCCACAAAATGAATACAACCTCAATTGTACCCGCAAAGGAAGACTGACCTCGATCACTCTACCCACAAAGAAAATATGAATACGACCTCAATCGCACCCACAAAACGAATACAACCTCAATTATACCCGCAAAGGAAAACTGACCTCGATCACTCTACCCACAAAGAAAATATGAATACGACCTCAATCGCACCCACAAAACAAATACAACCTCAATTGCACCCGCAAAGGAAGACTGACCTCGATCACTCTACCCACAAAGAAAATATGAATACGACCTCAATCGCACCCACAAAACAAATACAACCTCAATTGTACCCGCAAAGGAAGACTGACCTCGATCACTCTACCCGCAAAGAAAATATGAATACGACCTCAATCGCACCCACAAAACGAATACAACCTCAATTGTACCCGCAAAGGATAACCAATAGAAAGTGGACTTCGCTGGGGATAACGTGAAACAAAACTTCTGGTTTATACCACCCCTACTGAGAAAGGGAAACTGGCAAACAAAATATGTCAAGCGAGAACTGACTATCGGGCGAGAACTGGATTTCACAAAAGAGAAAGGCCAAACTTCTAATGGACTCACGATCCACAGATAAGATGACTCCACTGGGGAAAGGAGAAGTCTAAATAAAAGACTCTGCCGGGGAGCACAAGTATGAGGAACGCATCCCTCCAAAATCTCCTGAGTTATGCCATCTCTGATGAGAAAGAGACCTGGCAAGGAAAGTACCAAACCTGGCTTACGCTTCGAATGCAAATGTTTGAATTTTGTCGTAATGCTCCACACGAAGTGGAAATGCTACGCGTTTGAGGATGCAATGCAAATGCTTATGATATGCAAAAGGGGTCCCTCCAGCAAAATAAATGCTGGAGAGAAAAAACCAATTCAGCTGGGGATGACAAAAATAAATTGTCCTCTGAATCCAGGAACTCTGCTGAGAAGGATCACACTGACCGACTCTTTGGATCCACAACTTCTGCCGGGGATGAAATCCAGAAGCATGTACACTCTACCGGGGATTACACGTGACCTCTACTGAAGGTAACATCCAAAACCTGAGATTTCTCCTCTGCCGGGGGAGTTGAGAATGAATGCCAATGACAGAACCAGAAGTCAGTTGCTGAGGATTGCTAATAACCAATGGGCTTAGAACCTGCTGGGGGATGCCAGCCCATAATACCATCCTGCTTGGGGAAAACAGTCCATGATACCATCCTTCTTGGGGATACTGCTGAACTCAGCCTGCTGATGGGGAGAATGACTTTACTCTCATCTTGCTGGGGATCAGAACATAACGTTGTCGGTGAAAGTGCGCTTCCTGACTGGCTGGGGAAAGTGGACACCCTGATTCTGTGGGGAGACAATGTCCTGATCCAGAAAATAAATTCCCTGAGTCTCCTGCTGGGGAAAGTCTGCTCTGCTGAGGAAAGGTGCAATCTCAATGCTGGGGAGAGCAACCCTACTGGGGGGAGTACAATGTTGTTGCCCTGCAAGTCAAATAACAACAAATAGAATATGCCACAACACGACTATCCCCATTAATGCCTAAGTAATTTCTACTGCTTTTCGTTATGCTCCGCAAAGCTCGAAGTTTTATGTGCAATGTTTATAAAAAATATCGGACGTTTTTACAAACAAAATAGTAAAAGTAAAATAAACAACGGAAAGCTCTCTGAGTGAAATGAATATTTTATTGAGAAAAGTGGCCTGTAAATAGGCATTTACAATTGGAAGCAATTCCTAAAAAGAGGTAATTGCGCAAAAGCAAAAGGAAAATACATATGTCAGCAATGCGGGAACAGATATCCACCATGATTCGACTCAGCTATGACCCATATGTCTTGCTTATCCACAAATATCTTGACCTTTGAAGAGACTAACTATACTGATTCCTTTCTTTCAGAATTTCCAGGTATTAGAAGTGCTCACAGATCGAACGCAGACCATAGCCTCTCGCTTATAAATCCCTAACTTTTGCCTGGATCGCCCTTTTCGGGTTTTCAATCCATCGGGATACCCATTCTTGCCAAAGTTGCCTTTACCAGTTTTCAACTTTGCGGTTTTACACATTTCTTTTTTACATTTTATCCCTAATTTTTACCCGAACCTTTTCCTTTTTATGGTTCGCCGGGATGCCCTTTTTTTCCTGGACTTTCTTTTTATGTCCAACGGGTCTCTTTTATGCGAAGTATTTTTTGACTACGTCTGCGTTCACAGGGGATGTAAAATCTTCGCCATCCATAGTTGAAAGTAGTAAGGCTCCACCAGAGAAAACCTTTCTTACTACATATGGCCCCTCGTAGTTTGGAGTCCATTTGCCCCTGTGATCTGTCTGAGGAGGAAGGATCCTTTTCAAAACTAATTCACCTGTTTGAAAACTCCGAGGACGCACTTTCTGGTCAAAGGCGTGCTTTATCCTGCTCTGATACAACCGACCATGTGCGATGGCTGCCAATCTCTTTTCTTCAATAAGGTTCAACTGATCTAATCTGGAACGTACCCACTCAGCTTCATCAAGCTTCACATCTGCCAGAATTCTCAAAGACGGGATCTCGACCTCTAATGGTAAAACTGCTTCCATACCATATACCAATGAGAAAGGTATTGCCCTAGTTGACGTACGCACCGAAGTACGGTAACCATGTAGGGCATAAGGTAGCATCTCATGCCAGTCCTTATATGTTACCACCATCTTCTGCACAATCTTCTTGATATTCTTATTCGCCGCCTCAACAGCACCATTCATCTTCGGACGATATGGAGAAGAATAGTGATGTTCGATCTTGAAACTCTGACATAATTCCTTCATCATCTTATTGTTCAAATTTGAGCCGTTATCGGTAATGATTCTCTCCGGGACCCCATAACGACGGATGATGTCCTTTTTTATAAACTGGGCTGCCACTTGCTTGGTGACGTTGGCGTACGAGGCTGCCTCCACCCACTTTGTGAAATAGTCAATGGCAACTAAAATGAAACGATGCCCATTGGAAGCAGTGGGCTCAATCTTTCCAATCATATCTATGCCCCACATTGCAAAAGGCCAAGGAGATGATAACACGTTTAGAGGCGTAGGCGGTACATGCATCTTATCTGCATAAATCTGGCATTTATGGCATTTTCGGGCATACTTGAAACAATCAGACTCCATAGTCATCCAGTAATATCCTGCCCTCAACAACTTTCTAGCCATGGTGTGTCCACTGGAATGAGTACCGAAAGAACCCTCGTGAACTTCCTCCATCAACAAACCTGCCTCGTGTTCATCAACACAACGAAGCAAGACCATATCGAAGTTCCTCTTATATAACACATCATCCTTGTTCAGAAAGAAGTTTCCTGCCAACCTTCTCAGAGTCTTCTTATCCTTGGTGGAGGCACCCTCTGGATACTCCTGTCTCTTCAGAAAAACCTTAATATCATGATACCACGGTTTGCCATCAGACACATCTTCAATTGCAAACACAAAAACTGGTCTATCCAGACGCATGATTCTAATCGACAGAGTTTCATTCCAACGGTTTACCTTATACATGGAGGCCAATGTTGCCAACACATCAGCCATCTGATTCTCAGCTCGGGGCACATGATGAAAATCCACCCTATCAAAGAAAGGTAACAACCTTCTGGCATAGTTGTTATAAGGTACCAAATTTGCCCGACGAGTCTCCCATTCTCCCGTAATCTAATTAACTACCAACGCGGAATCACCATAGACATCAAGGTTCTTAATTCTCAAATCAATTGCTTCTTCTAACCCCATGATGCATGCTTCATACTCCGCCTCGTTGTTGGTACACACGAACGCTAACCGGGCAGTGAAAGGTATATGAGAACCCTTTGGGGTTGTAATAATTGCCCTAATTCCATTACCATATGAGTTGACAGCCCCATCAAAAATCATCTTCCATTGAGACCCAATCTCAGGTCCTTCATCAGGCAGAGGCTCTTCACAATCCTTCATTTTCAGAAACATAACATGTTCATCCGGAAACTCAAACTTCATTGGCTGATAATCCTTGACCGGCTGTTCAACAAGATATTCTGACAGAACACTTCCCTTAATGGCCTTCTGGGAAACATACTGAATATCGTATTCTGTCAAAACCATCTGCCAATGGGCTATCCTTCCCGAAAGTGCTTGCTTCTCAAATACGTACTTAATCGGATCCATCTTCGAAATCAGTAAGGTTGTATGGTTTAACATATACTGTCTCAGACGCTTGGCTGCCCAAGCGAGTGCACAACATGTCTTTTCCAACATAGAGTATCTTGATTCACAATCAGTGAACTTCTTACTCAGGTAGTAAATGGCGTGCTCTTTCCTACCTGTCTCGTCGTGTTGACCGAGCACACAACCCATTGAGTTCTCAAGAACCGTAAGGTACATAATTAACGGTCTCCCAGACACCGGTGGCATGAGGACTGGAGGTTCCTGCAAATACTTCTTTATTCTTTCAAACGCCTCTCGACAATTTTCATTCCACCTGACCTCTTGATCATTTCTTAACAACTTGAAAATTGGTTCGCACGTGGCCGTAAGATGAGAGATGAACCTAGCAATGTAATTCAACCTCCCCAAGAACCCCCGAACCACTTTCTCCGTCCTTGGCTCAGGCATCTCTTGTATGGCTCTTATCTTGGAAGGGTCAACCTCGATACCTCTTTCACTAACAATGAATCCCAGCAATTTACCAGACCTCACGCCGAAAGTGCACTTGTTCGGATTCAATCTCAGTCTGAACTTCCTCAACCTTTCAAACAACTTCTGGAGGTTTACCAAGTGTTCTTCCTCTGTCTGTGACTTCGCTATCATGTCATCAACATAGACTTCAATCTCCTTGTGAATCATATCATGAAAGAGAGTCACCATTACCCGCTGATAGGTTGCCCCAACATTCTTCAATCCAAAGGGCATTACCTTGTAGCAAAATGTTCCCCACGGTGTTATGAACGTTGTTTTCTCCATGTCCTCTAGGGCCATTTTGATTTGGTTATACCCAGAGAAGCCACCCATGAAGAAAAATACAGAATATTGAGCAGTATTGTCCACTAACACGTCAATATGGGGGAGCGGGAAGTCATCCTTCGGGCTCGCCCTATTCAAATCTCGGTAATCAACACACATCCTGACCTTCCCATCCTTCTTAGGTATAGGTACGATATTAGCAACCCACGGGGGATAATTTGTCACAGCAAGAAATCCGGCGTCCAACTGTTTCTGAACCTCTTCCTTAATCTTGACAGCCATATTTGGTTTCGTTCTTCTCAGTTTCTGCTTGACTGGAGTACAACCCTCTTTAAGCGGCAACCGGTGTGCAACAATGTCAGTGTCAAGCCCGGGCATGTCTTGGTAAGACCAGGCGAAGATATCCACATACTCTCGAAGCAACTCAACCAATATTCCTTTAACAGTGTCTTCCAAGGCAGTCCCAACCCTTACTTCTCGTTTAACGTCCTCGGTTCCCAGATTAACAGACTCAACTTCCTCCTGATAAGGTAAAATAACCCTTTCCTCTTGTTTCAGTAGCCTGGCCAATTCTTCTGGTAAGTCACAGTCTTCGTCAGACTCTTCTTCAGCCTGATAGATGGGATTGTCGAAGTCATATCGAGCCATAGCTAAGTCATGATGGGTGGAATCTGAGCAAAGAAACCTGCATGATGGATGTTTTATGTTTATTATGAGTGCAACAAACAAGAAAACACATTGCCATTTTGATGTGGGTTAATGCAAAAAGTAAAAAAAAAACAGAAAAACAGGGATCAAAATATTTGAATGAAAAAACGTCCTTTATTGATGATAAAAGTAGCACATAAAACATCCAAGCCCTACAAATAAATATCACTACGTCTTGGGCAGAACGTAGGATTCAACATAACAGAAAACAAAAGTAAATTACTCCGGGCGCGTCACTTGGATGACTTTCTCGGAAGGCCAGTTGCCTAAACTCTGACCAGGGGTGCAGGGATGGATCCACTCATCCATGTCACAGTCACTATCTCCTTCATCCTCAATAGTCTTAACCTGCTTAAAGAAAACCCCAGCACTTGTGAACCGAATCGGACCAGCATACTTGGGAGGCTCTTGAGCTCGTCGGGGTGGCTTGTACCCTAGTCCATGGGTATCCTGTTTTCTTTGAACATCAATGACACTGCCCCACTTCTGAGAACCACCAACTTCAACTATAGCGCGCGCCTCTTTGAAAGAGGACATCGGAACCTCTGGTTGTCTGACAACTTCAGGTCGGGCAATCACCTCAGGCTGACTGACTGCCTTTGGGGGTTCCTCGGGAATTTTCACAGCTTCAAAGGCTTGGCACAAAGTTTCATGTACTTCACCACCTACCTCTACATACTTGAAGGTCGATAGGTGACTCACCATGATCTCTTCCTCACCACAAACTGTCACAACGTGTCCATCCGCCATATACTTCAACTTCTGATGCAGCGTGGATGTTACTGCCCCAGCACTATGGATCCAAGGGCGACCCAACAAACAACTATAGGCAGGATGAATATCCATTATGTAAAAGGTGGTGTTGAAAATCTCAGGACCCACCTTGATCGGCAGAACTAACTCTCCAAAAACTGACCTCTTGGAGCCATCAAAAGCACGTACCACCAAGTCACTTGGTGTACAAATCAACCCACGAGTATCCAATTTCATCAAAGCCTTCTTCGGCAGCACATTCAAAGATAACCCAGTATCAACTAACACATGCGACTTTAGGAACCACGACATTCCACTAAAATATGCAGAGCGTTGTTGTGATTCCTCCCAGCCGGAGCCAGATCTAAATCGGTGAAACCCAAACCATTACCAGCATTCACATGAGCCACAACCCCTTCTAAATGGTTGACAGATATTTCTTGCGGTACATAAGCCATGTTCAAAACCTTCAGTAATGCATTTCGGTGTGCCTCAGAGCACAATAGTAAGGATAGAATGGAAATCTTCGATGGAGTTTGGTGAAGTTGATCAACAATCTTGTAATCACTTTTCCTGATCAATCTCATAAACTCTTCTACGTCTTCTGAGAAAGTATCCCCAACCTGCTTTGTCATAGAATTATTTGCCTCCTGCCTCTGTACAGACTCATCCATCATCTGTTTACCTTTGTCTTGTTTTGAACTGCCAACTTGATCCTCAGACGGAATAAAGACTCTACCACTCCTAGTGATAGCCCCTGCTTCAACAAGATTTTCAACTTCTGTATTCACAGCTGATGTCTTTACCAATTCCTGCTTCTTACCATCAACAAATACCTCGGCCCCATAGTTCCATGGGATGGCCTTGGTACTCTCATACGGGACTGGTCCAGGAATAGTGATAATGACCGGTGCTGGTCTCGCCGGCGCTGATATAGTTATTGTCTTGAATGGAATCGTTATTGTGGCAACATCAATTTTTCTGTCAGTAACTTTACTCTGCTTACAACCCTTGTCAAACTGTAATATCCCTTCACTGATCATTCTCTGAATACATGCTTTCAATAAATCACAACCGTCTCGTTGCGCCACACACCCTGCACAGCCTTTATCACAACCAGGAAATACCCCTCCCTTCAACAGTCTCTCCTTCACCACAAGCAAAGGAGTTTGAACCTCGATCACATCTGAAATCAAATTCAAGTCTTCATAATCTTTAATAATAGTATTAACCCTTGGCCCACCGTGATTCGGCATCGGGTTCTGATTCACATTTGGAGCATCATTGGAGAAATTGATGGCTTTTGAGTCCACCAAATCTTGAACCTGATTCTTAAAAGCTTTATAGTTTTCAATATAATGTCCGGGTGCCCCGGAATGAAACTCACAGTGGGCGTTGGCGTCGTAACCGGGAGGTGGATTGCTAGTGGGTGGAGCCAATGTCCTCTTCTGAATTAATTGTAACTGTAACAAGTGTTGAAATAACTGAGAGTAGGGAAGAGGTGGAGTGTCAAAATGCCTATCCCGCCTAGACAGAGGCTGCGATCTGCGAGGAGCCTAATTTTGTTGTTGAGACACTGCTGGCTGCTGAGGTACTTCTGGGATGGTTACAGAAGCCACCTGCTGATTAAAGTTCTGACGAGGTCCTTCTCTACCACGATACGATAATACAGAGTTTGTATCTCCCTCCTTCTTCTTGTAACCACTGGCATAAGGCTTCTTACCTCCTCCAGATGAGGACCCATCTGTCATACCCCAAATTTTGACCACTAAGATTTACCATCATTGTGCAAATCATCATCACAATGTGGATGAACCATCATGCCTCATCAAATGCCTCAAGGGTTGTTGAGCATTCACTACAATCAAAATTAGGGTTTTAAGCCCTCTCAGAGCCTTAGACAAAGGATCAATCAAGGAATGACATGATCTTCAACTTGTCTAACCTCTCAAACATCCACAATGGATCAAGAGGACTCCCACTTCAAGGATTAAGCACAAGGTTGCTCCCTTCTAGGTGGATCAAGTCTCAAGATCGCCAGTATCACCAAATTAGGGTTTTGGTCGATCAGGGCCTCCAAAGGGAAATTTTCCTCTGGGCATGAGCCAAAGATCCAAAACATAACCTAATGTACTCCATGGAACCTCGTGGACCCATTCATCAAGTCAATTTTGCCTCAGGGGATGCATACATAAAAAATCAGGAATTAGGGTTTCTTGACCTAATTTACCCCTAAGTTGACTTTTGGGACAAATCATGAACCAAGACCTCAAGAGAGGGTTTGAGGGTCTCTAATGAGGTATATTGATCCATTTTTAACAATGGATTAACCCAAGAAGCTTGAGCAACAAATCTCAATTTTCATCTGCACCACAATTAGGGTTTCGTGAGGAAAGTCAACTGTAACTTTGACTTTTGACCAGGACATGCTCCCAAACCCTAGGACATGCCTCAATATACCCTATGACACCCATGAAACATGTCCATCAAGTTTGATTTAGGTCAAGGACATGATTTCCTGAAGAATTGCACAATTTGGAATTCATCTGATAAAAAGTCAACTGTGCACAAAAGTCAACTTTGACTTTTTGAGATTTTTCACCAAAATGTATTTTTAACCCTAAAATGATGTTAATGTATGATTTGAATCATCATTCATCAAGAAAAATCAAGAAAAGTGGGATAACTTGTAAAAGGGGTAACCATAAAAACTTAGAAAATTTTCTAAGTTAAAAATAAAGTGACAAGGGTACCAACTTTGAAGGATCATAACTCCTAAACCACAAAGTCATTTTTTCTCATCCAAAGATGGATTTGTAGCCCTCATTACCCTCTACAAAAACTTCAACTAGACCTAAGTCAAATTCATTAAGGATTTTGAGTTATGGAGTGATCAAAATGGCTGAAAAGTGAAAATGTCACTTTTTCCAACACTTAGTGAAATTTTCACTAAGTCAGAATTTGCCTTCACTTTTTGCCAAATGTAGAGGGATTTTTCACTTGGATTCAAAAGAGATCAAAACCAAATATGTTCAAACAGTTGTTATATCATGTAAGGGCTTTCCAAAATGACCAAGAACATTGCCAAATTCCATTTGAGTCATGAGATATGACATTGGAAAGTTGCCTTGCTGAAATCTGTCAAAGGCAAGGCAGAATTTGTAACTTTGCTCGATTTGCCAAAATCAGCCAAATTCAAATGCTCCTATCCACTTGGACACATCTGAGGATTGAATCTAAAGGGGACAATCACTGAGCCAAGCCTCCAAAGTCCATGGAACAAGAAATAGCATGTTGAACCTAGAATGGCCAAAATAGGGACAAGACTCCAAATTTGGATTGAAGCATTCAATGGAAGCATCAAGGTGGCATGGACTGAGCCATTCTCATCTGAAATCAGTCAAGACTTATCCAAGACCAAGGGAACCACAACTCTGTGCCCTAACCTCTAGTCAATGGCTAGAGGAGACTTGGATTTCCATTGGACAACATTGGCCAAACCTACTTACCAATTGCCATTCACTATTCCTTGCAAAACAAACTTGTTCTACTATAAATAGAGCTCAATTGTGATCAGTTTGAGTACACCAAATCCATCTAACAGATGCTTTCCTCAAAATCTCTTTCTCTTGGCAAAAATGCCTTTCTTAGCAAGGTAGCTATCGGGTTTTGAGTTTGAGAGCTTTTCCAATCAAACCAATCACTCACACACCTCACATACATCATATAGAAGTGATCCAAACACTTATATAACATCTGGAACACTGATTTCACAAAATCACCAACCAATTGCTCAAGTTCTTGACAGCTTTGCAGTTGAGGTGCCATCTTCAACTCCAAACCATTTCAATCCATTCCAAGCACTCAGACACATCACTTGGTACTTAGGGAAGCTATCCACATCATTGGAACCTAGCTGTAACACCTCCAACACAAATCACGATCACCAGCTGCAAGTGGTAAGCATGAGCTCTTCTAACTCTATGATCCATGCAATTTTTGCTGCACAATAATTTGGCCATATGTTCATAATCATGCATGGAATGTTTTCCCTTAATTAATTGCATTGTTTGAATCGTGTATCAAAAATCCTAGCCTTCATGCAGAAATTAGGGTTCTTGAGGATTTTTCATGATTTCTTGTTATATGTTTAATTTAAATGAAATTAATGGACATAGACATGATCGTGAGGTTGAGACGAGCATAATGATATGTGGATTGCATGTTATAATCAAGTATTCAGGGAGATTGGATAGAAAATGCAAATCTGAGAATCTCAGAACACGCGCGTGTTCTTCAGCTTGTTCTTGGCGCCATTTTTAGAAATTTGAATATTTGAATTTTGTGATTTTATTTAATTGATTCAAAAATTAATTTCTCTCTGAGTTTTAATGATTTTGAGTTGATTCTTTTTTTAATAATTCACAAAAATGTTAAAATATTTTATTTTATCAAAAAATCCCAAAAATATTATTTATTTCATATAATTGATATTTTTGCAAAGAATTAATATTTTAATTGTTTTTGACATTTTAAATATTTTTTCTACATTGATTTTGCAACTTTTAATGCTTTCTAATTATTTTGTAGGTCAATACTTAATTTTTGAAGCATTAATCCAAAATCACAATTTGTTTTTCATATGTTAAACAATTTTGATCATTTTTAATTGAATTTTTATTCAATTAAATACATTTTTTAAAACAAATTAGGGTTTTTGGATTAATTCAACCCTCATAAATCATTTTCAAAACATTTTGGGCCTCTTGAGAGAGTGTAAGACCCAACCCACTTGTACAGAAATATTTTGGGCCTCATTCGTTGTATAAGTCCCTCTGTACATTTTCAAATAAACGACACGATCATCGCCTTTTGAAAAATAACTTTGGGCCTCTCATTGAGCTATAAGACCCATTCAAAAACACTTTGGGCCTCTAATAGAGGGTAAGACCCAATCCCCTTTTAACCAAAACATTTTGGGCCTCACTTATTGTATAAGTCCCTCCGCGTTAAAAGAAAACCTCGGCGCGATCGCCATTTCAAACGGAAAAATCATCTGGGCCTACCCTCGTGTTATAAGCCTCACTCTTTTTCTTTAAACTCTTTGGGCCTCTTGAAAGAGTGTAAGACCCATCCCTTTGTACAGAAAACCATTTTGCGCCACAGTTACTTGCATAAGTCCCTCTGTACAAATTCAGACAGTGCGCTCACTGATAAAACCTTGGGCCTCTCCTTGAGCTGTAAGCCCCAAAATCTTTCTTTTTCAAAGCACTTTCTCCTTTGATTTTGAATATATTGTTGTTTTCAATCTTTCTTTGTTGAACAACTAACCAAACAACATGGAAGCTCTACAACCGAGTAAGTGGTTATTGCTTTCATTTACCGCTTTCATATACATATAAACTGTATTGTGGGGCTGTTTCACTATAAGTCTTCTTTCCTAAAACTCATATCGACTGTGCAATAATAGATAGATATTTAGAGTTTCCCCGGCAACTACGTCTAGAACTAGGTGACGTCGTTTCGTTTATTCGTAGAAATAGACAACTAGATCTCCAATAAGATCACCAGATACAGTCTTCTCTTCGGCTGTCCTCATTAGGAATTTGTCAAGAAACTCTACTCCCAGAGGTGAATGTATTCTCCGTGAATGGCATCTTTGAGTTTCTTCCAAATTCTCGAACTTTCCTGACTTTGATCTATTCTCGGTGAATAGCATTGCCTTGAATTTCTCGGGATTTGGGGACCCATCGGCTTCTTAAAAAGCGTCGGCCTCCTCTTGGGCATCGTACAAGGACCCACAGGCTTCCTAAAAGCAACCCCGCCTCCTCTTGGGCTTAGTACAAGGACCTTACGGCTTCTTAGAAGTATTCACAGCCTCCTCTTAGGCTTCGTATAATGATCTCTTCCTCCGGGAATGATAGCCTTCTCTTGGGCTTAGTACAAGGACCCGTCGGCTTCTTAAAAGTTTCCAGCCTCCTCTTGGGCTTCATACAAATTGTCCCGACGACCTCCTAGAGGTATAGGAACAAAACTTAGTCATCTGCATAGAACAATCCTTTCATAGAGTCTACTATTATTTCTCAAAGCATAGTACAAAAGATGACACTCTAGATTGGACAGTCTAACTTCCTTGAGTCTCAAAGACATTCTCAAGTAACCCCTTCGTTAAATATGAAGGAAACCTGTAGACTCGGACAGTCTCAATACCCTTTGGATTTCCCGCTTCCTTAAAGAACAGGAATAACCCGGATCCTTGAATCAAATCCCTGAGTACAGTGTTGCTCATATAAGAACTGATTTTCTCTTTCAAAATCAGTATACTGGACCTGCCACTTAACTGAGACAACATTTAGCTTCTCTCTCGGGCTTTGTACGAGACACATAAGAGACTCCCTCGTTGAGTCAATCACCCCTTTTGCCTCCATCTCGGGCTTTATACGAGATACAAAAAGGTTCTTATTGAGCCAAATAAGCAACAGCCTCCATCTCGGGCTTCATACGAGATACAAAAAACTCCCTTTGTTGAGTCAAATAGCTTTCATCTCGGGCTTTATACGAGATACCAAAAGACTTCATCGTTGAGTCAAAACCTTTTAGCCTCTCTCTCGGGCTTTGTACGAGACACATAATAACCTCCTCTTAGGCTTTGTATAAGAAAACCACTGGTTAATCCAATTAACCTTTTAGCATCAAAGCTGTGCCTTGTTCACAGTACACAAACATCAACAACTCCTTCCTCTTCATCTAATCGCTGTAAGCGGCAAGCCTCTGGATCATCTACATCCATGCCACTGTCCCTCTTTTAGCATGAGCAATTCCTAAGGAAAGATTGTGTTGCTCTACACTGAGTTAAAGTCTTCTCCTTCAGGTTGAAATCCCCTATAAAGGAAATTATGGCATTGCCGGATTCACAAATCCCGGTTAAAGTAATTCTCCTTTATAAACAGTCGTAACATACAAACCCCTTTTTAGAGATGACAAATTCTCTCTAAAGTTGGGACCTTCAGCTTCACATCTTGGGCTTTGAACAAGATACAAATAGACCTTTCAGCTTCACATCTTGGGCTTTGAACAAGATACAAACCACATTTTCGCTTCACGTCTTGGGATTTGAACAAGACACCAAAACAACCATTTCCTCCCATACAATAGGAGGAACTACGAACGCTCTGATTTCCTTGTTTCGGTAAACGGGAATACGTAGGCATAAGATCGAAAGAAAAGATCTTAGCGAGCACACTAAACAAAATCCCATACTCCCATGTATCTATCAAAAGCACCAGTCCTAACATCCTAATCCTTGTTCCCCGCCTGAAACCTTCTGTCTAGATAAAAAGAAAGAAAACAGTATTGGCGAAAACACAAATAACCAGTACAAAGGCCCCCCCACATTGATAGCATCCGTAACCTAACAGACCGCTGTTTAAACTCAGTATGCAAAGCAAGGTTAATTGGAGACATCTATTTCCCTTCCTTCATCACCTTCAATAGGATAAAAAAATGAATCGACCTGTAGTTTTAAGCTCAACCGCAGAGAGCGACCAGCGCTTAAGAACCGCGTCCAAAATCGCTCGCTACAGAAAAATGGCGCCCACCGTGGGGCCTATCAAAGTTGGATCTAGGCACGGACTACCTTTTCACCTCTTGTGTGAAAACCACAGATTGGGGCTTCCGCCGGGGAACCCATTTTCTGTCAGGAACTTAGGATTCATAGCTTTAAAGGTCTAGGATGTTTAGGACATATAATGCTTTTCCTAATTGCTATACATGTTTATTTTTCTGCTAATGGGGATGCGGGTGATGCCGTATGTGGAAAGATTGAGTATACACTTAAGATAAGTGATGGCGACGGGGTCGACCATCAACCTCAGTGGAGGCTGACCAACGCAACCCATTCTCTCACCTAGACAATGGGCCGGTTGTTAAGTCTGAGAAGCTGAGGAGCCAAACCCTTTCGTAGTGCGGAAACTATCGGGAATAGTTGTCACGCGATAGTACCCTCATTTGAGGCTGGTGATCTATTCTCGGTGAATGGCACTTACTCTAAGATTGCTCTACAACTCACTGGCGATTCGCTTGTTGTTTTGATTTCCTGGGAGGAGCTGATGATAATGAGTACAGGTACAAAAATCACCCTAGTATAAACCTTTGGGGATGGGTAGAGCCTTGACTTCATGACAACGACCCTTTGACCCCATGTTTTTTCTATGTTTTTGTGTGCTGCATTCATGCATTCATTTAAAAAACATTAAAACATTCAAAAAAAAAATCTTCTCTTCTAGTCTCTCTGTTTTTTCAAAATAAACTAAGACTGTGATTGCAAATGTCAGAGAAAAGGATTGCACTAATGGATTTTGGTAGAAGGAGAACTTACCAGTATACCTTCAAGGTTCCAAAACTAGAGGATTTGAGAAGGTTAGCGAGGATGATCACTAACCCAGAGGCTTTCAGAGCCAAGCACGGAGGTTTACTACCACTGTTAAGAGTCCATGTGATTGAGGGAATCATGGATGCGCTCATTCAGTTTTATGATCCGGTTTATCACTGTTTCATATTCCCGGATTACCAGCTCGCACCAACACTGGAGGAGTATTCTCATCTGATTGATTTACACATTACAGATCAAGCTCCATTTTCTGGACTGGAAGAAATTCCAAAGAATCAGACCATTGCGAGAGCAATTCATTTGGACGAGTCTGAGGTCAGGACTCACCTAACCACTAAGGGTGGCATCCAAGGTTTGCCAGCCCAGTTCTTGACAAAGAAGGCCCTGTATTTTGCCAGTATAGGGAACATGATTGCTTTTGAAAGCATCTTTGTCTTGCTCACCTACGGGTTATTTTTGTTTCCCAACATTAATAACTTCGCCGATATTAACTCTATTAAGGTTTTTCTCATTGGAAATCCTGTGCCGACTTTGCTCGCAGATGCGTATCATTCTGTACACTTGGGAAATTTGTACAACGGAGGGGAGATCACATGCTGTGTACCTCTGCTTTACAAATGGTTTATCTCTCACTTGCCTAAGTCTGCTGCTTTTTGGGATTGTAAGAGTGCCCTACGCTGGTCGCAGAAGATCATGTCTCTTACCAACTCTGATATAGATTGGTGTAATAGGATTTATGATGGAATCAGGATCATTGATCGTTGTGGAAACTTCCCCAACGTACCCCTTATAGGAGCTAAGGGAGGAATCAACTACCATCCGGTATTGGTTCGCTGTCAATTTGGATACCCGATGAGATACATCCCACTGGGTGTTCATCTGGAAGGTCTTTTCTTCAAGGAAGGAGAAAGTGACAGAGCACTAAAGACGGAAATAGTGCACGCTTGGAAACACGTTTATAAGAAAGGACGAGAGTCTCTGGGAAAACCAGACTGTGTCTCGGTGGAGCCTTATCTCCATTGGGTACAAACTAGAGCTCTCAAGCTAAAAATGCCTTATCCTTGTTACGGAATTCTTCCGCCGAGGGAATCTGTCATGTACTTCATGACGGAAACTGAAAAGCTTCAGGTTACTCTCAACAAAGTTCAACGGGAGAGAAGGTCTTGGAAGAACAAGTACCGCACCCTCGACGTAGAGTGCATCAAAATACAGCAATTACTGAAAGAGAAAGACGTTCTGATTGAAATTTTGGAGCAACATGCTGTAGAGAATCAGGATGACCAAAGGAATTTGCTCACTCCTTTCACTTGGCAAAGGAATGACAACCCGACAATGGCCCAGAGCCCCGGTCAAAGAAAAGGAAGATACCAGAATCAACACCCGATTTCTCTTCAGAGAGGACTCGGGACCCATTAGCTTAGGTTTCTGTTTCTGCACCTTGTAATCTACTGTATTTCCATTTCTGTAATCCTTTGAATTCAATAAAAAGGGGTTTCCCCACTGTTTGATATTTGCAATCTAATTGTCGAAGTTTATTTTAATTAAACCTAAAACAATTAATATAATCATTGCATTCATCATTCTCACATCGCGTATTCTTCTTACCAACGAATCTCACGTTTGTGTCTCGATTCTAGAGTCAAACTGTCTCATTCGTATAATACTCAGGCCAATCGTCAGAAAAAGATGGATGATCTTGAGGAAGAAAACAGAGAGTTGAAAGAAGAGATCGACGCTCTAAGAGAGGATATGAGAAAGCTTCGTAACGACATGCAAGCCATGGCAGAAGCTCAGCTACAAAGAACTGTGATCTCAGAGATCACCTCAACGCCTATAGTGGAGAAGTATGATCCTAGGTATTGTCGCTCCCAGGATTTTCATCCAGGTACAAACGCGAGAGTGGCGCGTAAAAACAGAGTCGCCAGCCGTGTAAATTCATCCCAAGAGAGGGAAAGGGAACACCGCATAAACCTGAGGAAGAGGGAAAGGAATGGTCTTCGCAACCATAGCCTGGGTTCGGGAGTCGGTTACGCGAGGGGAAGGTGCTAGCACCCCACGCGTCCATCGTACTCGATGGGATCCATGCTTGTTGTCTATTCTAAGGGTAAGTTATACTATCATCTAGGGCTGTACTAAGACAGAGAGGGAAAGACAAAGACCGACTCGGTAGGACGTCAACGTCCTAGGCCTACGTACCCCCTTTGTGCAATGGGGAATTCAGAGTCCACGTAGTTCGGACCAAGTTCTTTTTGTGTTTTTTATGAGCGACGTTAAGTTCGCGTCCGGCAGTTAGGGTCGATGCCTGTTTGCTTCTCAGACGGAAGGTAACGTGCCCTTTTTGAAAATATCCTTTAAAGTTGAAGATCCCAAAGGACAAAGAGGTTTGATGTTGGTTTGTGTTTTTTAGGACAGAAGTGGCTTAAGTTAGTTCCTAAGTTGCATTGCACCAAAGTCTAGGGCACTGGGGCGAATACTTAACGCATCGTCCCAAGACAGGACGCTCGCTAAGCACTCTAGAAAGATGAGAGGAAGCCCCTCATTTCTCATTCCCCATACTTAAGGCTCGTGCGCAATACACCATATTATTATTAAGTGTTTTAAAGAAATTTGAGATGAGAAGAGAGGACACAAGGGTGACTCTAAAGGAGACTATGAATCCTAAAGTTATCATGCATGGGTGACCTACGGTTAGTGAGGTTTGAAGACAACCTAAATCCTAAAGGAAAAGATAGGGAAAGAAAAAGTAAGGGTGACCATGGATACTTGTCCATACCCTCAAAGAACTTACCTTAGTCCCTGCATAAAAGATTAGTACAGAATAGACATAAGTAAGAGAGATGAGGTGAATGGGAATCCAACAATGGCATACAATAGTAATTATAATCCAAACATGAATCAAAGAAACAAAGAACAGCCCCAAAGCAAATGACACAAGTGCCTTTTCACACAGATAATCATACAAGGTCAAAGATGCGCCTGCAAGGAAATCTCAAGTGAAAACAAATCAGATAATTAGAAAAGTAACTCCTAAAATTCCCAAATTAAACATTAAGTTTCCTCAACTAGAGGCAAACAACATATCAAAAGTCCCTGCAAAAAATCAAAATATTAGTCATTCAAATAATTAGGTAGAGCTCAGGTAGGAATTAGGGTTCAGTGTGCTAAAGGGGAGGACCTAAATGCAATATGAAATAAATTTAAAAATGAAAGAAAAATATTTTCAAGCACTTTAGAATGTTAGTGAACAGATACAAAAAAAATGGACAAAAAATATTTTACGGACGAGGAGAAATAAAATAAAGAAATTTAAGTAGGCAGGAGATGTGTAATTCAAAAAGAAAATGGATTAAACAATTAATTTAAAGGATAAAAATAAAATAAAAATAAAAATAAAATTTGTAAAAAAATTATTAAAAATAAAAATGATGAATTAATTTTATAGGAATTTTTAAATGCAAATTACTATTTTTAAATAATTAATAAAAGAAATTATTATGAATTAAATAAAAATAGAATAGAATTAAGGATGGGGGTGTAAACAGTAAGGATTTTATGTTGAAAATGAGATTGGGCTGGTGATGGGGGGTGTGAGTAGCGAAGCCCGCCCACTAAATGATCAGAAAAAAAGAAAAATGAGAAGCGCTTACCGTGTCCGTGCCATGTGCAGGGCGCGTGGGTTTTTTTAATTGCTGGCATGATGAGGACCGTCTGATCCATCAGACGGTTCTTGACTTAGTCAACGAAACAAAAGTAGGCCAAAGGAGATAAAATGATTGGAGGTGCACGGTTATTACTGTGGATGAATAAACACCTGATCCTTAATTTTAATTCAGAAAAAAAAATAAAAAGAGAATGAGGTGGCGCAACGGTAGCCCTCGGATCGTGACCATGGACGGTCACGATTGTCTCTCCTACCTCCAGCCACCCTGCCGGACTGAACACGTCGCCGCCGCCACCTTCGCCGGAGCCCTAGCTCCGGCCACCACCTGCAACTTAAATTTTTCCAGAAAATGCAAAAGGATATACCATTCTGACCAGAATTTCGTCAGGATCTCAAATATCCAAACAAAATTTGCAAAAGATCAGCACATAATGAGAATCGAAGGAAAGAAAGTTAGGGTACAAAACTTTAAACTCATAATACAACCCATTCACACGTCAAAAATAAAAAATAAATAGATCAGAATTATCAGCAACAATCATAGATCATTATGCATATTCAAAAGTGGAGTTTTATGATCATGAAAAAAGTGACCAACCTGAAGCTATGCGCTCCTGATCTTTACTTTTAGCTGCGAATGGTGATTGGGTTTCGCTCTAGAGATCACCAGGAGAAGTTTTGTGGAAGAACTTTGAAGAAACTCCTTGTAGATCGTGAGTTTTGTTGAAATAAAGCTTTAGGGTTCAAATGCTCCAATCCTCCAAATATCACGTGTGTGTACCCTAACCAATGCATGAATAGGCTTAAATACTTAGGGTTGTTTCATATCTGATCATTTGGGCTTGGGTGATCCATTGTTTAATGATTTTTTGAATTATTTTGGAAAAATACATTATGTGAATTACACCTTTCTCCTTGCATGGATGCTTAAAAATTCCATGATGGATCACTAGCATTTGGATTGATAAGCACACCCCTATGGAACTTGGGCCTTGAAAATAATTGGTTCATGAGTTTTAAATAGTTTGGCATTTTTGAATAATGGAAAATAAGTGAATAATAACCCATGAAATCACTTGATTAAAAAGCCAAAAATACTCCTTGGGGATTGTTCTTGGATGTTGGAACATGTCTTGAAACAATGGAATTGATTATAGGTCATTATGCCCAAAGTTGTGAAAATGGAACCATGAAAAACCCTAATAACCACTTTGCCTTCTTTTGATCATAACTGGAGTTTCACAAATGATATGGAGACCCACTAGTACTTGTTGGAAATAGGAGAAAAAGATCTTCAACTTTCATGTTGGAGAAAAATTCATATGAAGCTTCTTTGATGGTGTAAAGTTAAGTTGAATGCAGTGTAGATACTTGCCAAAAATGGAAACTTTTCATTATAGGTCACTTTCCAACTTTAGAAACTTTGCACCAACTCCTGATTTCTGATAAATATGTATGAAGCTTGACCCTTGAAGACCATATGAGGATGTGAGACCTTGAAACCTTGGAGAGAACCTCAAAATTCCACAGTTGACTTCTCCTTTCACTGTTGACTTTTATCCAATTCAATTGATTTTCAATCCATTGGCCAATTGAACTTCTCCTGAACCAAACTGATGGACAACCTCCCATCCCTAGGTATTTAGGGACCCAAGGAGTACCATGGAATCAATTCTTGCCCAAAAAATCAGAAATAAACTGACTTTAAAGCAAACCCTAGTTGTGGTATCCTCAGTCTAGGAGGAAATAACACAGTCTCCAAATCCAAATTCCTCTGAATATGATGTGTATCCTCTCCAACAAAGACAAGATATGCCATTTGATGATGATAAAAACCCAAGGAGCTTGCCCATTGAAGCAATAAACCCAAGAATTTCAAAACCCTAATTCATGCACTGGTTAGGAGAGAGTGATCCCTTGAGATCCCTTGCCACTTGTGAACTCTTGATGATGGGATAGACCAGATAAGACCTTCTTGAACTGCCTCACGCACCTTGACCCCATGCTGATGATATGCATACATGATAATGCAAAAAATGCAATGCAACCTAAGCCAGTTAGTAAATAAAGTAAGGAGAGCAAAATTTGGGGTGCAACAGCTGCCCCTATTCAATCAACTTGGTCCCGAAGGTATGATAGCAACGGCTCTCAGACATTCCAGGGTACACGGGGATTGATTACCGAGAAGAGCCCCGGAAATTTGCTTATGGTAAGAATAGCGAGATAGAGTGTGCTGAAAAATAAGGAATATGACCTCAACCATATTCACAAGGAAAAAACAAATACGACCTCAATCGTACCCAAAAGACGAATACAACCTCACTTGCACCCGCAAAGGAAGACTGACCTCGATCACTCTACCCACAAAGAAAAACGAATATGACCTCAATCGTACCCACAAAACGAATACAACCTCAATTATACCCGCAAAGGAAGACTGACCTCAATCACTCTACCCACAAAGAAAATAAGAATACGACCTCAATCGCACCCACAAAACGAATACAACCTCAATTATACCCGCAAAGGAAGACTGACCTCAATCACTCTACCCACAAAGAAAAAACGAATACGACCTTAATCGCACCCACAAAACGAATACAACCTCAATTATACCCGCAAAGGAAGACTGACCTCAATCACTCTACCCACAAAAAAATGAATACGACCTCAATCGCACCCACAAAACGAATACAACCTCAATTATACCCGCAAAGGAAGACTGACCTCGATCACTCTACCCACAAAGAAAAAACGAATACGACCTCAATCGCACCCACAAAACGAATACAACCTCAATTATACCCGCAAAGGAAGACTGACCTCAATCACTCTACCCACAAAAAAATGAATACGACCTCAATCGCACCCACAAAACGAATACAACCTCAATTATACCCGCAAAGGAAGACTAACCTCAATCACTCTACCCACAAAGAAAATAAGAATACGACCTCAATCGCACCCACAAAATGAATACAACCTCAATTATACCCGCAAAGGAAGACTGACCTCAATCACTCTACCCACAAAGAAAATACGAATACGACCTCAATCGCACCCAGAAAACGAATACAACCTCAATTATACCCGCAAAGGAAGACTGACCTCAATCACTCTACCCGCAAAGAAAAGACGAATACGACCTCAATCGCATCCAGAAAACGAATACAACCTCAATTGTACCCTCAAAGGAAGACTGACCTCAATCACTCTACCCGCAAAGAAAATAAGAATACGACCTCAATCGCACCCACAAAACGAATACAACCTCAATTGTACCCTCAAAGGAAGTCTGGCCTCAATCATTCTACCTACAAAGAAAATACGAATACGACCTCGATCGCATCCACAAAACGAATACAACCTCAATTATACCCTCAAAGGAAGACTGGCCTAAATCATTCTACCCACAAAGAAAATCAGAATACGACCTTAATCGCACCCACAAAACGAATACAACCTCAATTATACCCGCAAAGGAAATAAGAATACGACCTCAATCGCATCCACAAAACGAATACAACCTCAATTGTACCCTCAAAGGAAGACTGACCTCAATCATTCTACCCACAAAGAAAATCAGAATATGACCTCAATCGCACCCACAAAATGAATACAACCTCAATTATACCCGCAAAGGAAATAAGAATACGACCTCAATCGCATCCACAAAACGAATACAACCTCAATTATACCCGCAAAGGAAGACTGGCCTCAATCACTCTACCCACAAAGAAAATAAGAATACGACCTCAATCGCATCCACAAAACGAATACAACCTCAATTATACCCGCAAAGGATAACCGACATAAAGTGGACTTCACTGGGGATAACGTGAAGCAAGACTCACAAAAGAAAAAGGCCAAAATGAGGCAAACACAGACAAACTTCTAACGGACTCCCGATCCACAGATAAGATGACTCCGTTGGGGGAGGTGAAGTCTAAATAAAAGACTCTGCCGAGGAGCACAAGTATGAGGAACACATCCCTCCAAAATCTCCTGAGTTATGCCATCTCTGCTGAGAAAGAGAACTGGCAAGGAAAGTACCAGACCTGGCTTATGCTTCGGAATGCAAATGTTTGAATTTTGCCGTAATGCTCCACACGAAGTGGAAATGCTACGCATTTTGAGGATGCAATGCTTATGATATGTAAAAGAGGGTCCCTCCGGCAAAATAAATGCCGGAGAGAAAAGATCAATTCAGCCGGGGATGACAAAAATAAATTGTCCTCTGAACCTAGGAACTCCGCTGAGAAGGATCACACTGACCGACTCCTTGGATCAACAACTTCTACTGGGGATGAAAGAACTACCGGGGACCCCACCTGTCTGAGGGTAACATCCAACCTGAGATTTCTCCTCTGCTGGGGAAGTTGAGAATGAACGCCAATGACGGAACCGGAAGTCCATTACTGAGGATTACTAATAATCAATGGGCTTAGAACCTGCTGGGGATGCCAGCCCATAACACCATCCTGCTCGGGAATACTGCTGAACTTAGCCTGCTGATGGGGAGAATGCCTTTGCTCCGATCTTGCTGGGGACTAGAATATGACACCGTCGGTGAAAGCACGCTTCCTGACTGGATGGGGAAGTGAGCATCATGATTCTGTGGGGAAACAACGTCTTGATTCGAAGAAAATGCTTCCCAAGTCTCCTGCTGGGGAAAGTATGCCCTGCTGAGGAAAGTTTGTCCTGCTGAGGAAAGTTTGTCCTGCTGGGGAAGGAGCAATCTCGATGCTGGGGAGAGCCAACTGCTGGGGATGTACAATCTGTTGCCCTGCAACCTGACTTGTCTTTATGGTCATAAACGGCTCTTTGAACTTTTCATCTCAAGAGGATTTTACAGAAGATCGGGCATTCGCGCTGCCCCAGGGTCTTCAAACTCTTGGAGAGATTTATCGTATCTCGACATAACTGCCCCAGTCTTCATAATCCATGACGTACATTACCTCGAAGGGGATCGTAATGACTTGACAATACTCTGCTTTAGCATCTTGAACCTTGAGGAGGTATTTTCAATTAACCATTTTCAAGAGTGGACGATCTCCCACGCTCTAGAGGTGGCCTGCCCCACTGCGAGCTTTGAAGCGACTTTGCCCCTGATCTTAGAATGAATGCCCCAGAATGACGGAATTTCGGAGAGATTTCTCGACGTGACTGCCCCAGATTGGCTACATCTTAGCATGACTTACTGGGGAAAGCCCACTCTACACTGAGTCTCTTGGCAGCATGCCCCTTGATATGATTTGTCCTTCAGAATTTTCAAGTATCCCAACTTGGCAGGATCAAACTTCTTGACTGACGTTCACTATGTAAGCTGCCATTGATGTTTAGGCACATGTATGCAAACAGAACAAGTTATTTATGAGAATGATAATCCTAATGCAACATTCATGTTAACCTTGAAGTTTTTTTATAAAAATGTGTCGCAAAGCCTTGTGAACGAATCACTTGCTGGGATGCGACCTTGATTTTTGAATGGAAAAAACAATGCGCACATGCAATACCAACAAATCTTATTAGCACAACTCATAGGAGTCAGGAACGCTATCCTGTTGAAGTACGTTTTCGGAATAAACCCTGTTTCAATTAGGACTTTTAAGGGTTGTAACGTGGTCTGGTTCACGGTTTTAGAAAAAAGGATTTATGGCTCAAAATTTATCGGTGCCCACCCACTCTCCGTGATGTTCTCCAGTCCTATGTTCAGTTAGCCTGACCGAAGCGCTCATCTCTCAAAAGGTTTATGATTTTCAAGGAACCTATGCCACTAATGGTTTGGCACCTAAGGAGGTTTTGGAATGACAGTCACCCCTTTTTATCTTTTGTGCTTGTAAGCACACGAATTCGTTCTTATTGAGGATTTTCTGTTGTAACGCTTTTTCTTTCGCCTTTTCTTTTTTTTTTTGATCCCTAATTTTTGCCTGGACTGGCTCTTCTGAGTTTTTCGATTTTTAAGTCCAGCGGGATGCCCTAACTTTTGCCTAAGTCACTTCGACTTAGCGGGCTTTTCTCTTTTCTTTCTTTTTATATTCCTCTTTTGAACAAAGCGTGTGACACTGGTTGTCTTACTTGCTTGACAGGGTTGTGACTACCTCACTACTTAGTTGTTGATGGATGACCATCGTGGTTTCGCATCTCTTGTTGGTGGGAAGAAGGTAATGGATCCTCAGACGCACACTCTCCTTGAAATTTGAACGCTCGGTCAAACTAACTGACGCCTACCCTGCCCCTGGGTTAAGTATGAGGGTTTTTCCATATGAAAGAAGCTCCTAATCCAAGGCTCAAAGGGGTTAACGAAGGTTTATCTCCTTATCTCTCCAGTGTTTAAGGGTTTGAAACAATGCCTGTACATCCTCAACAGGGTTTTATCCGAAAGCATACAACCAAAGATTTTGCGTTTTTACTTCATCATCCTCCCTCAAGAGTTCTAAACAAATAAAATTGGTATTGCAGTGCATAAAAACATTTAAGAGTGAATACAAATGGATTACTTCAAGGAAAACATACTCATTGCATTAATATCGTCATAAAAAAAAAACAAGTCTTGCATACATACGATGCTTTAACAAGAAATGAAAAACTACAAATGAAAATGCAAGTAAAGAAGCTGAAGATTGCCATTGCTGAGGAAGCTTAATTCTGTCTGGACGTACTTGCAGACTGAGTGTTCATTTGAGAAAGGAGGCTTCCATTGATGTACATGTCATCTTCAGTGAATACAATGATCTCTGAGTCTACCAGGTCTTGCACCTTGTGCTTGAATACATTACACTCATCAATTGCGTGCCCAAACGTTCCCGAGTGGAACTCGCACCTAGCAGTCATGTCATAATCCGGAGGAATAGGGTACGGTACTGGCGCGATACCCCTTGTTTGAATCAGAGACTTCTTGAGCAGACGCGTAAACAGCTGACTATAAGGGATTGGAACAGGATCAATTGTCCTCTTGGGCCCTCTTGGTCTTGGTTGCCCCTGTTGCTGATAATTCTGCTGTCGATGCTGATTTGGGCGCCTCACCTGCGCTTGCTCTTTCCTTTCCACATTCGGCCGAGGCACAAATAAAGGTTGCTGACATAAAACTTCTGTAGCAAAAGGCTGTGGAGAAAGTCCATGGTATGAGGTAGATCCTGCAAAGAGGGGAGGAGCCTTCACTTCTTCTGCAATAATTGGGGTAACATCACCTTGTACATTCACGCCGCCCGATGTGAACTCAATTGCCCATGCGTCAATCAAATCCTGGACTCGGTGCTGAAAGGCCCTACATTCCTCCACAGTATGCCCTGGTGCCCCAGAATGGAAATCACAACGGGCTCTTGCATCATATCCTGGTGGAGGATTACCAGTGAGAGGAGCCAAAGTCCTTTTTCGTACCAGTTGAAACTGAAGGAGATACGGCAATAGCTGAGAATATGGTATAGGGAGCGGATGAAAAACTCTTTCAGACTTCTTCTGCCCCTGTGTACACTTTTTGCCCTTGGGCTTCTCTTGGGAGCCAAGACCTAGCTGCTGCAGGGAAAGTTCTGGAACTTCCGCTTGTGGAAGAGACTCGCGAGGTGATCCATGATTTAAATCAAATTCCAAAGAGATGGGAGGAGTAAGGATCCCTGTTGTGGAAGCGGCCACAGGACTGTCTTCCTTCTTCAACACTGTTTTCAAAATTTCTATGACCAAACCCATCTAAGTCTTTATCTGACTGATCTCCTCCCTTAGCATCCTCTGCTCCTGGAGCATGTCTTCCCCAAATTGACTCATCTGAATCTTTAGTTCACTCAACTCAGCTTGAACTCGTTCCATGATCAACTCTGCAATTCTGAGATTATAACAAGATAAGAACACCGGAGATAAACACCTGTCATGCAAAATGATTATGCAAGATGATCATGAATATGCAAATGCAAATGAACATGTTTGAAAATTCACAGGGCGATCCACCCCTTGATTCCGGTTTAATAACAAGATGTAATGGAACTTCGGCTCATATATTAAGAAAACCAGAGGAAAGCCAAATGTCGACAATCACAAATCCGAGATAACAAGTCTGAATATAAAAACCATAGGTCCCAACCCACAAGCCTGGTGGTGATCCACATACAATGAAAGAAAACAAAAAACTAAGGCATATCATCAAAGTCCACAAGTGTCAATCCCCCCATCCATTATGCTTTCTGCACCAGTCTTGAACCTCCTTGAACAGCTTTCTGGTATCGGGATGCTTCGGCCTCTGAATTAGCCCTTGAATGAGAAGTTCTCTCCTGTGTATGATCCCATCCAAGTATCGGCAATGTAACTCCCAAGCGTCTTCTCCAGAAACACCATCCATGCTAGGACCCTCATGTCTAGGTTTCTTCACCTCAGCTTGGACTTTCAGTTCTTCCATGGAGGCTATGGCTTCATTGAGTCGACCTTCGACTACTTGTCTCTTGAATATCCCTGATAAGATCTCGGCGTCTTTCTTCTTGAGCGTCGACTTCAACTGATCAATCTTAGCTATGTAGTCGTCTTCCTTTCTCTTATTCTCAGCCATGGCAGTTTCTTGGTGATCATTGAACCTGTGAATCTTCAACAAAGCCTTGCCTAATTCCTCCTCCTTGGACCTGAGAACGCTACTGATACCATCCAAAGCTTGTTTCATTCTTTCTCTGGATGCGACCATGTCAGCAAGCTCTCTTTCTGCTTTAGCGAGAAGCTCTGTCTTCAACTTGGCGGTATGAACAGCTTCACCCCGCTCATGCTTCCACTGATAAATCTCTCTCTTTAGCTTACTATTCTCTTCCCGCAACCTTTCCTTTTCAGCCCATAATTTGTCATACTTCTCTATCTCAACCGTGGTAGGAGGCTCGATCACCAAAGGATACAAAGGTGGTTCCATTGGGAAGGGAAGAAGCTCCTCTTATGCTCTCTTCTTGATCCACTCTTTATAGGGAGGAAAAGCCTAGTTATTACATTTCCCGAATGACATTTTACCCTTCTTAGTCACCTGTTTCCAAGCATTCACAACTTTCCTTATCAACCCTTGATCCTCAATACCATTGAAGAATAAGGATTCTCGGACATCTCGCTCTTCGGGTGGATTCTTCAAAGGATAGCCAAACTGTCTGATAGCTAGGGAGGGATTATAGTTAATTCCACCTTTCCTTCCTATCAAGGGTACATTAGGGAATTCTCCGCATTTGCAAATAATCTCTATTCCTAGCAAGTCACGATTAATCCAAACGATGTTGTCAGCAATCAAGCCCATAACCCTCTTTGACCACTTCAGAGAATCTTTTGTATCAACGAAAGCGCCAGATTTAGGGAGACGACTCAAAAACCAAGTAGCTAAGAGTGGTGCACATCAACTTACAGTTTTCCCACGCCTATTCTCATTCTTGTAGTGAACCGAGTGATACACATCACCTAGCAAGGTAGGTATAGGATTCTTCGAAATAAAGATCCTGACGGCGTGCATATCCACCAGATCAGGAATATTCGGAAACAGAACAATCCCATAGATACACATAGCCAGAATAGCTTGGAAAGCAGTCCAGTTCTTCTCTTTGACATGTATGCAGGCCTGATCAAACAAGAACTTCAGCAAGAAACCCTTAACTCCTTGTTTTTCTGCAATATTACTGTTAAGAACGGATTCATCAATATGAAGAGCAACAACCATATCTTTCACCCTGGGGTGTTCTTCAGAAAAGAAAACTATATCATGACTGATAGGAATTCCCAAAATAAATGAGAACTCCTCCAACGTCGGAGCCAAGATGTAGTCCGAGAAAGTGAAGCAACGTAGAGACGGATCGTAAAACTGAAGAAGTGTGTGAATGGCATCCTTCTCATACTGGGAGATATTATAGACAAATTTCAGAAGTCTTCCATACCTTCCACTGAACTCTGTACGAACTCCGGAACCAACCATATTAATCAATTTGTGAATCAGTGTCAAAGTCGGCTCTGGGAATGAATAGGCAACAGTCTTCTTTCTCTGAACATCCATACTGAAGCGACCTCAGAAAACCGGAATCAAGGGTAAGATGCAAGCCCTGAAAAATGTCAAACACGTCAGAATGCAAGAAAAATGATATGCTCATGCAAACATGGGGTCAAGGCACACTGCTGGATGTGCTGTGCTGTTAGCTGAACGAGAAACCAGAAAACCAGAACTCTGAACCACTGAGGAACCCAAATAATCAGACATTGATGAGAAATCCAGAAAACCGGGTGGGTTGAAAGTCTCGGTTACCTGCAAACCTGCAAACGCCCATCCCCTCTCACATGTGGGTACTAGGATGTTCAGTATCCCGGGCTCTCAGGTCGAGAAATGATGATACGTTCACCATTTCTGGTTTAGCATCATCATCAATCGAGGAGGCCTCAACTGATTCTCCAAAGCGGAAGGTCCTCAGCTTTGGTACTGAGGTCGAGAAACAATAGTACATTCATCCCTCGGGGTACAGTACTAAAGTCAATCGAGGAGTGCCTCCACTGATTCTCTTCAAAACGTAGGGGCCATCCTATGCGAGTTCTAAAGCGGGCCTCGGGTGCGAATGGGTTTGCCACAGGATGTGATCTGCCACTGTCACCACTAAAGAGGGATGTTTCCACTAAAGTCCTCAATGATCGGTCACCAGAGTCGACAGCTCTCTAGATCAACACCCCAACATGCGCAAGACACACACGTTAGAATGCATCCCAAGATAGCCTCGTCTGGTTGTGAATTTCGTGAACACACAAACGTACTAAGCGGGCACGTAGGTCCCACTACTTTCCACTCTAATCCTAGGGTATTCTCAAGCCTTGGTATTGGGCTTAGCTCTCGGTCCCACCCAACCTGCAAAACAAAGACAGCCAGCACAGCACAGCAGCATGACAGTAATAATAAATGAAATGCAGAAAATGCGGTAAAAATAAAAAATAAAAATAAAATACAACACATAAAGCAAATCAAAACAAAACACCCAAAGAGAACAAAGACAAGCAAGCGTTAGGATTGACTCGCTTAGGGATGGACTAGCATAGGTCAACCAGAGTCCCTAGCAGAGTCGCCAGCTGTCGCTCCCAGGATTTTCATCCAGGTACAAACGCGAGAGTGGCGCGAAAAAAGCAGAGTCGCCAGCCATGTAAATTCATCCCAAGAGAGGGAAAGGGAACACCGCATAACCTGAGGAAGAGGGAAAGAAATGGTCATCGCAACCATAGCCTGGGTTCGGGAGTCGGTTACGCGAGGGGAAGGTGTTAGCACCCCACGCGTCCATCGTACTCGATGGGATCCATGCTTGTTGTCTATTCTAAGGGTAAGTTATACTATCATCTAGGGTTGTACTAAGACGGAGAGGGAAAGATAAAGACTACCTCGGTAGGACGTCAACGTCCTAGGCCTACGTACCCCCTTTGTGCAATGGGGAATTCAGAGTCCACGTAGTTCGGACCAAGTTCTTTTTGTGTTTTTTATGAGCGACGTTAAGTTCGCGTCCGGCAGTTAGGGTCGATGCCTGTTTGCGTCTCAGACGGAAGGTAACGTGCCCTTTTTGAAAATATCCTTTAAAGTTGAAGATCCCGAAGGACAAATAAGTTTGATGTTGGTTTGTGTTTTTTAGGACAGAAGTGGCTTAAGTTAGTTCCTAAGTTGCATTGCACCAAAGTCTAGGGCACAGGGGCGAATACTTAACGCATCGTCCCAAGACAGGACGCTCGCTAAGCACTCTAGAAAGATGAGAGGAAGCCCCTCATTTCTCATTCCCCATACTTAAGGCTCGTGCGCAATATACCTTATTATTATTAAGTGTTTTAAAGAAATTTGAGATGAAAAGAGAGGACACAAGGGTGACTCTAAAGGAGACTATGAATCCTAAAGTTATCATGCATGGGTGACCTACGGTTAGTGAGGTTTGAAGACAACCTAAATCCTAAAGGAAAAGATAGGGAAAGAAAAAGTAAGGGTGACCATGGATACTTATCCATACCCTCAAAGAACTTACCTTAGTCCCTGCATAAAAGATTAGTACAGAATAGACATAAGTAAGAGAGATGAGGTGAATGGGAATCCAACAATGGCATACAATAGTAATTATAATCCAAACATGAATCAAAGAAACAAAGAACAGCCCCAAAGCAAATGGCACAAGTGCCTTTTCACACAGATAATCATACAAGGTCAAAGATGCGCCTGCAAGGAAATCTCAAGTGAAAACAAATCAGATAATTAGAAAAGTAACTCCTAAAATTCCCAAATTAAACATTAAGGTTCCTCAACCAGAGGCAAACAACATATCAAAAGTCCCTGCAAAAAATCAAAATATTAGTCATTCAAATAATTAGGTAGAGCTCAGGTGGGAATTAGGGTTCAGTGTGCTAAAGGGGAGGACCTAAATGCAATATGAAATAAATTTAAAAATGAAATAAAAATATTTTCAAGCACTTTAGAATGTTAGTGAACAGATGCAAAAAGAACGGACAAAAAATATTTTACAGACGAGGAGAAATAAAATAAAGAAATTTAAGTAGGCAGGAGATGTGTAATTCAAAAAGAAAATGGATTAAACAATTAATTTAAAGGATAAAAATAAAATAAAAATAAAAATAAAATTTGTAAAAAAATTATTAAAAATAATTAATAAAATAAATTATTATGAATTAAATAAAAATAGAATATAAACAAGGATGGGGGTGTAAACAGTAAGGATTTTATGTTGAAAATGAGATTGGGCTGGTGATGGGGGGTGTGAGTAGCGAAGCCCGCCCACTAAATGATCAGAAAAAAAGAAAAATGAGAAGCGCTTACCGTGTCCGTGCCATGTGCAGGGCGCGTGGGTTTTTTTAATTGCTGGCATGATGAGGACCTTCTGATCCATCAGACGGTTCTTGACTTAGTCAACGAAACAAAAGTAGGCCAAAGGAGATAAAATGATTGGAGGTGCACGGTTATTACTGTGGGTGAATAAACACCTGATCCTTAATTTTAATTCAGAAAAAAAAATAAAAAGAGAACGAGGTGGCGCAACGGTAGCCCTCGGATCGTGACCATGGACGGTCACGATTGTCTCTCCTACCTCCAGCCACCCTGCCGGACTGAACACGTCGCCGCCGCCACCTTCGCCGGAGCCCTAGCTCTGGCCACCACCTGCAACTTAAATTTTTCCAGAAAATGCAAAAGGATATACCATTCTGACCAGAATTTCGTCAGGATCTCAAATATCCAAACAAAATTTGCAAAAGATCAGCACATAATGAGAATCGAAGGAAAGAAAGTTAGGGTACAAAACTTTAAACTCATAATACAACCCATTCACACGTCAAAAATCAAAAATAAATAGATCAGAATTATCAGCAACAATCATATATCATTATGCATATTCAAAAGTGGAGTTTTATGATCATGAAAAAAGTGACCAACCTGAAGCTATGCGCTCCTGATCTTTACTTTTAGCTGCGAATGGTGATTGGGTTTCGCTCTAGAGATCACCAGGATAAGTTTTGTGGAAGAACTTTGAAGAAACTCCTTGTAGATCGTGAGTTTTTTTGAAATAAAGCTTTAGGGTTCAAATGCTCCAATCCTCCAAATATCACGTGTGTGTACCCTAACCAATGCATGAATAGGCTTAAATACTTAGGGTTGTTTCATATCTGATCATTTGGGCTTGGGTGATCCATTGTTTAATGATTTTTTGAATTATTTTGGAAAAATACATTATGTGAATTACACCTTTCTCCTTGCATGGATGCTTAAAAATTCCATGATGGATCACTAGCATTTGGATTGATAAGCACACCCCTATGGAACTTGGGCCTTGAAAATAATTGGTTCATGAGTTTTAAATAGTTTGGCATTTTTGAATAATGGAAAATAAGTGAATAATAACCCATGAAATCACTTGATTAAAAAGCCAAAAATACTCCTTGGGGATTGTTCTTGGATGTTGGAACATGTCTTGAAACAATGGAATTGATTATAGGTCATTATGCCCAAAGTTGTGAAAATGGAACCATGAAAAACCCTAAGAACCACTTTGCCTTCTTTTGATCATAACTGGAGTTTCACAAATGATATGGAGACCCACTAGTACTTGTTGGAAATAGGAGAAAAAGATCTTCAACTTTTATGTTGGATAAAAATTCATCTGAAGCTTCTTTGATGGTGTAAAGTTAAGTTGAATGCAGTGTAGATACTTGCCAAAAATGGAAACTTTTCATTATAGGTCACTTTCCAACTTTAGAAACTTTGCACCAACTCCTGATTTCTGATAAATATGTATGAAGCTTGACCCTTGAAGACCATATGAGGATGTGAGACCTTGAAACCTTGGAGAGAACCTCAAAATTCCACAGTTGACTTCTCCTTTCACTATTGACTTTTATCCAATTCAACTGATTTTCAATCCATTGGCCAATTGAACTTCTCCTGAACCAAACTGATGGACAACCTCCCATCCCTAGGTATTTAGGGACCCAAGGAGTACCATGGAATCAATTCTTGCCCAAAAAATCAAAAATAAACTGACTTTAAAGCAAACCCTAGTTGTGGTATCCTCAGTCTAGGAGGAAATAGCACAGTCTCCAAATCTAAATTCCTCTGAATATGATGTGTATCCTCTCCAACAAAGACAAGATATGCCATTTGATGATGATAAAAACCCAAGGAACTTGCCCATTGAAGCAATAAACCCAAGAATTTCAAAACCCTAATTCATGCACTGGTTAGGAGAGAGTGATCCCTTGAGATCCCTTGCCACTTGTGAACTCTTGATGATGGGATAGACCAGATAAGACCTTCTTGAACTGCCTCACGCACCTTGACCCCATGCTGATGATATGTATACATGATAATGCAAAAAATACAATGCAACCTAAGCCAGTTAGTAAATAAAGTAAGGAGAGCAAATTTTGGGGTGCAACAAGTATCAAATGCCGAAAGATCGTCCTTGGGGCATGCCTGTTAACTATATCCCGGAAGGATATGTTCCACCGATCACTGAAGATCAGGGAATCACAACAGAAGCCGCTGGGCCTGAAGGTTACAAACTTCGGGAAAGCGAAGATACCAGGGGCATACTGAAGACTCCTGAAGGTTACAAACTTCGGGAGACGCCAAGACTCACTGCCGTAGTCACGGTACCACCCCCTGTGGTGCACACTGTCCCGGAAGGACAGATTCCACAGACACCTTCTGGTAAGAAGGAAACTATGTTTGACAGAATGGAGGAATTCCAGGAACAGTTCTTGGAAATGCAGAAGGAACTGCAAGTCATTCGTGGTCAGGATCTATTTGGAAAGGACGCCGCAGATCTCTGCTTGGTCCCAAATGTGAAAGTCCCGCACAAATTTCAAGTGCCCGACTTTGAAAAGTACAAGGGTAACTCTTGCCCTCAAAACCATCTGGTGATGTACGCTCGGCGAATGTCAGCTCAGATGGAGAATTAGGACCTACTGATTCACTACTTTCAGGTTAGTTTAACCGGTGCCGCGTTAAAATGGTACATGGGTTTAAACCGTACTACGATCAGTACATTCAGAGATCTTGGTACTGCCTTCGTCCAACAATACAAATACAATTTGGACATGGCACCCGACAGAGATCAACTCAGATCAATGTCGCAAAAGGACAAGGAAACCTTTAAGGAGTATGCTCAAAGGTGGCGTGAAATTGCCGCTCAAATTTGTCCACCTCTTGAGGAAAAAGAGATGACAAAGATCTTCTTAAAGACCTTAAGCTCATTTTACTATGACCGAATGGTTGCCAGTGCGCCCAGTGATTTCACCGAAATGGTCGGCATGGGCGTACGTCTTGAGGAAGCCGTCCGAGAAGGACGTTTGGTAAAAGACACTGGACCGACGAGCGGTACTAAAAAATACGGTAGTGCTCTCCCTAAGAAAAAAGAGCAAGATATTGGGAATATCTCCCTCGGAAAGCAAAGACGACGTTATCAACCGGTAGCAGTTGTGACTCCTGCTATCAACCCTGCGTCTATTCCTACGTATCAACCTCAGGTTGCGCAGAGCCAGCCTGACCAGCAAAGGACACCACAGCCTCTTCAGCAGACCCGTCCTCCATATAACAACAACCGTACAACACGGCCACCAGGAATTGATCCTATACCCGTGACGTACGTAGAACTGTTTCCATTACTACTGGCTAAGGGGCACATTCAGACTAAATCTCCTCTTATAGTGCCGGAAAATCCGCCTTTTTGGTTTAAGGTGGATCATACATGCCCTTATCATCAAGGAGGTTCAGGGCATAACATTGAGACTTGTCTCAATTTAAAGTCCGACGTGCAAAAGCTTGTTAGGAGCGGGCTCTTATCTTTCAAAGATACGAATCCCAATGTTCTCACGAACCCGCTGCCTCAACACGAGAAAGCTGCAGTCAATCTGATTGAGAGAGAATCTAACGATGCCTATCAAATTCTTGATGTACTCTTGTTAAAGACCAATCTGGTCAAGATGCATTGTAGACAGAGTGGATATGGCCATGTGCCACCTCATAACTATCACTAGTGTGATATCTGCTCTAAAGACAATCAAGGATGTTCTGTAGTGCAAGCAGCTCTGCAGGAACAGATGGATCTCGGATGGATCCAAGAGCACCGAGTTCGTGGAGTTAACATGGTCTACACGAATTTTAACGTCATTCAAAACCACGATATCCGTGCGATGAATGCCAACTTGGTGGCGATGCACTCAAGGCAAAGCCAGTATCATAATCTGCCGCGACACAATTACAGTTCCTGTCTGATTTGCTCGGTAAACAAACAGGGATGCTCTTTCATACAAGAGGCCCTCCAGCGTCAGATGGATCTTGGATGGATCCAAGACTACCATGATAGGAACTCCTATCAAATCAACATGGTTCAGATCTTCGATATTCGCGTGATGAATACCAACCTGATAGAGTTACATGCTGAGCAGGTCCGACTCGGATTCTTAATATCACATGACTATCAAAGTTGTGAAGCGGGTTGTGAAAACGATCGAGGTTGTACCCTTGTCCAGGAGGCACTTCAGCACTTGTTAAATCACTGGTGGATGCCAATCTATATGGATGAAGATACTCAGCGGATTAGTATCAGTAACAGGAATCTTACTCGTCGTTAAAGTCAGGATGTCCGATCTATGGAAGGTAACCTAGTGAGGTTACATTGTATTCAAAGTGGGTGTGGCCAGGTGCCACCACACAACTATGACAGTTGTAGCGTCTGTTCGAAAAGCAACCAAGGGTGTTACCTTGTGAGAGCAGCTCTTCAGGGTCAGGCAGATCGTGGAGAAATTCGTCCATATCCGGGTTCTGGACCCATCAACTGGACGCCGAACTACCTTGCCGATCAAGTCGAGGATGTTGTCCCAATCTCTGGTCATCACAGGACCAGGGATGTTTTTACCATCATCCCTCTACTTGACGAGTCTAAGGTTCCCAACCGGGAACGAATTGAGATTGCTTACGATGGTCAGAAAAATCAGAGGGCTCCCGTAGTCATCTATCTACCAGGACCGCTACCGTATGAATCAGCTAAGGCGATCCCTTACAAATACAGTGCAATAATAATTGAAAATGGAAAGGAAATTCCATTACCCTCCGTTGTGAACATTTCAGACATCAGTCGAGTAACACGGAGTGGTAGAATCTTCAACCGAGGGGTTGGGGAAGTTAACAAGGAAAAGGAACTTCAGACAGAAGCTCCTGATCTATCAGTCGGTCAATCCAGTAATCCCGACCTTTCGAAAAATGATGATGAGATGCTGAAGCTCATCCAAAGGAGTGAATATAACATTGTTGATCAACTGTTATAGACTCCTTTAAAGATCTCGGTATTATCACTGTTACTCAGTTCAGAAGCCCACAGGGAGGCTCTACAGAAAGTCTTGGAGCAAGCCTTTGTGGAACAGGATGTAACAATCAGACAGTTCGATAGCATTGTCTCTAACATCACTTCTTGCAATAATTTGGGATTTAGTGATGAGGAATTACCCAAAGAGGGTCGCCGTCATAACATGACGCTCAACATTACAGTCAACTGCTAGGACGATGCTTTAGCCAGCGTACTGGTAGACACAGGGTCAGCCCTGAATGTTATGCCGAAGTCCACTTTGATGCAATTATCATTCAAAGGGCCTCCGATGAGAGTTAGCGAGGTTGTCGTCAAAGCATTCGACGGATCCAAAAAAATAGTTATCGGCAAAGTTGATCTTCCCATAACTATCGGTCCTCACACTTTCCAAGTCACTTTCCAGATCATGGATATCCGGGCAACATACAGTTTTTTATTAGGAAGACCTTGGATACATCAGGCTGGAGCGGTCACTTCGACCCTCCACCAAAAGCTAAAGTTCGTCAAGAACGATCAACTTGTCACGGTTTGTGGGGAATAAGCCTTGCTTATAAGCAACTTGTCATCATCTACAGGTATAAAACCCGAGGAGGTTATTGGAACTCAGTTCCAAGCATTGTCGGTGAGCAAGGACAATCAATCCCAAGGAGGAACCTTGATTTCCTCATACAAAGATGCTATAAAGCGGTCGAGAGTACCGACACAACTGGATGGGGACAGCTTGTCATTCCTATTGACAATAAAACAAAGAAGGGTCTTGGTTTTTCTGTAACCTGTACCCAGACAGCTGCTAAAGATGAAAGTTTTCATCCCCTTCAAAACTTCTTCCACAGTGAAGGTTTCCTTCACCCAGTGTCTCAAGCGGTTCATGCTATCAATAAGGAAGATCCCTCTGACACGGATGAAGAATGGAAGTCCTATTTGAATGAGGACGGTTATATGTCTCAGGAAGAGGTGCCTATACCATTTTGCTATCCCATACAGAGTCTGAGGTTTATACTAAGGTCAGATGTCAAAATGATATACGGAGATTGTGATCCGAAAGGATGCCGTGCTCCGCCGAATTCATTAGAGGAGGACACTCTGATGAAAGACAACTTTGACTACAATTACTATGGCCCAATGGATGGTCTGCCAATGTGGCAACCTTACCCAAGAAACTTGGGGCAAGAGGGTCAGCCGAACAATGAAAATCAGCTGACCGTCATTGAACAGAATACCTGTGTCCCCACCATGTCACGGGATCAACACTCAGGTCATTCAGAAACTACTCAACATGACGATGAATTTGCAACGTTTGCAGGACTTGAATTCATCAACTATGCTTTTCCCGAGGTCAACGTCATCGAGAGAAATGACTCCTCCAGTTCGAAAGAAGTGTGGGACACCTTGGGACAACCGAGTGGAAAATACGACTATATGGTCAAGTACACCGCTCCCGAAAGCTCTCGTATCAGGCTCGAAGACATCCAGCCAACTGGATGGGGAGATACAGCTGAGAGCACAAATGCTATGCAAAATGCAACAGAGAAATTCTCCTATGACAACTCTGCCTGGGAAACAGATTCCAATGATCTTGCTCCACCAGAAATCAGCGTCATTTCTGAAGACAAATCAAGGAAGGTGCCAGACTTTGTGATTCACCGAGGAGTTCGCCGCCAATGGGTTGCTGTTGATGCTCCGAAGGCCGTTCATCAGTCAAAGTAATTGCCATCTTTAACCTTTCACCCTGCCCAGGTGAAACAGATGTTTTGATAGGGCTCGTTTTATGTAAATTTCCCTCTTCGCTTTGCTCGAAGCGACAAAGTTTTGTTTTATAGGGCTGTAGTTTCAAGGATCGACTTGTTCATTAATAAAATAACGTCGTGCTGTAATTTCCGCATTAATTGCTGTTTTCTCTTTTTGCTTTTTTAGAAAATGGTAATCCTAAAAAACAATTCAAATAAAAACAAGCAGTAAAATAAATACACTGCACACACTTGCATTTTCTCTATCTCTTCTAAACACGAATCATCACGTCATGCAAATTGCTTGTTTTAAACCCAGTTGAAACATACAATCCGATGCCTTCTCCCAACTTTGAGTTCCCGGTATTTGAGGCTGAAGAAGAAAATGACAACGAAATTCCAGAAGAGATCTCCCGATTACTTAGACAAGAGGAAAGGTCCATTGAACCTCACAAAGAGCCGTTGGAAACGGTAAACTTGGGTTCAGAGCAAGAGAGGCACTGCTCAGTCCAACTACCAGAGAGGGTTTGGTAAAGCTTCTCAAAGAATTTCCCGATGTATTCGCTTGGTCCTATCAGGATATGCCAGGGTTGGATACCAGAATCGTGGAACATCACTTACCGTTGAGATCGAAATATCCGCCAGTAAAGCAAAGGTTGAGACGCACTCACCCGGACATGGCCATCAAAATCAAAGAGGAGGTACAGAAACAGATCGACGCGGGTTTCCTCGCTACATCTGAATATCCTCAATGGTTAGCCAACATCGTACCCGTTCCCAAAAAGGACGGAAAGGTCAGAATGTGTGTCGATTACAAGGATCTGAACAAGGCAAGTCCAAAGGACGACTTTCCTTTACCACACATTGACATGCTGGTTGACAGCACAACAAAGTTCAAAATTTTCTCCTTCATGGATGAATTCTCGGGCTATAACCAGATCAAAATGGCACCGAAAGACATGGAGAAAACTTCGTTCATTACCCCATGGGGTACCTTTTGTTACAAAGTAATGCCGTTCGGTTTGAAGAACGCCGGGGCAACCTATCAAAGGGCCATGACTACTCTGTTTCATGACATGATACATAAGGAAATCGAGGTATATGTCGATGATATGATTGCAAAATCAAAAACAGAGAGTGAGCACGTTGAACATCTGTCAAAATTGTTCGAACGTCTAAGAAAATTCAAGCTCCACTTGAATCCCAACAAGTGCACCTTCGGTGTCCGTTCAGGGAAACTACTAGGGTTCATCGTTAGCCAGAAAGGAATTGAGGTTGATCCTGACAAGGTCAAGGCCATTCAAGAAATGCCTTCTCCGAAAACTGAAAAGCAAGTCAGAGGATTCCTGGGACGTTTGAACTACATCTCCATATTCATATTCCTCATGACCGCCACGTGTGCGCCGATTTTCAAATTACTAAAAAAGAATCAGGATTGCGTTTGGTCGGAAGATTGCCAAACCGCTTTCGACAGTATTAAGGAATATCTATTGAATCCTCCGATTCTATCACCTCCAGTGGAAGGAAGACCACTGATCATTTACCTCACAGTTCTAGAGGACTCAATGGGATGTGTACTTGGCCAACAAGACGAAACTAAAAGAAAAGAGTGCCATCTACTATTTGAGCAAGAAATTCACCGACTGCGAAACTCGGTACACGATGCTTGAGAAAACTTGCTGTGCTTTGGCTTGGGCAGCCAAACGTCTTCGTCAATACATGATTTGTCATACTACTTGGTTAGTCTCAGAAATGGATCCAATCAAGTACGTCTTCAAAAAACCTGCTCTCACGGGAAGGATTGCTCGTTGGCAGATGTTGCTATCAGAATATGACATAGAGTACCACGCTCAAAAAGTCGTTAAGGGAAGTATTTTAGCCAATCATTTGGCTCATCAACCGATTGACGATCAAGAATCAATCGGGTTTGACTTCCCAGACGAAGATGTCATGTATCTAAAAATGAAAGATTGCGATGAACCGCTACCCAGTGAAGGGCCAGAACCAGGTTCCCAATGGGGACTTATCTTTGACGGAGCAGTTAATCATTATGGAAACAGAATTGGGGCAATCATTTTTACCCCTCAGGGTACCCACATTCCTTTCACTGCTCGACTTACGTTCAAGTGTATGAACAACGAGGCCGAATACGAAGCTTGTATTATGGGTCTCGAGGAAGCGATTGATTTAAGGATAAAAAACTTGGATGTATATGGCGACTCAGCCTTGGTCATCAATCAGATAAAAGGAGATTGGAACACATACCAATCAGGATTGATTCCTTACAAAGACTATGCAAGAAGGTTGCTACCCTTCTTCAACAGAGTTGAGTTTCATCACATCCCTCGTGATGAGAATCACATGGCTGATGCATTAGCCACTATCTCCTCCATGATTAGTGTAGGTCAATGGAATGACATACCTAAGATCGACATAATGCGCCTTGAACGGCCCGCTTACGTCTTCACGATTGAAGCAGTCATAGATGACAGACCTTGGTATCACGATATCAAATGCTTCCTTCAGAAACAAGAGTACCCATCTGGCGCACTCAGAAAAGATAGGAAAACCCTTAGAAGATTGGATGGAAACTTCTTCCCGAGCGGTGACACTCTCTATAAGAGAAATTTTGACATGGTCTTGCTCCGATGCGTAGACAGACCAGAAGCAGACATGCTTATGAAAGAAATTCATGAAGGATCCTTTGGCATTCATGCTAACGGACACACAATGGCGAGAAAAATTCTGAGAGCAGGGTACTATTGGTTGACCATGGAATCCGACTGCTACAAGTACATGAGGAGGTGTCACAAGTGTCAGATATACTCCGACAAAATTCATGTACCACCATCACATCTCAAAGTTCTCTCTTCCCCGTGGCCTTTTTCCATATGGGGAATCGACATGATCGGTTTGATCGAACCTAAGGCTTCAAACAGACATCGGTCCATCCTGGTAACCATTGATTACTTCACCAAGTGGGTCGAAGCAGCATCATACGCTAATGTAACACGACAAGTGGTGGTCCGATTTATCAAAAACAATATCATCTGCCATTATGGTGTTCCGAGCGAGATCATTACTGATAATAGATCTAACTTGAACAATAAGATGATGAAGGAGTTGTGCGCAGAGTTCAAGATTGAACATCATAACTCATCTCCCTACCGACCAAAGATGAACAGAGCGGTAGAAGCGGCTAACAAGAACATCAAGAAGATCGTTCAAAAGATGGTTGTAACCTACAAAGACTGGCACGAGATGCTACCCCTTGCTCTTCATGGTTATCGCACATCTGTTCGCACTTCAACAGGGGCTACCCCTTTCTCTCTAGTGTATGGCATGGAGGCAGTTCTCCCCATAGAAGTAGAGATCCCATCAATCTGAGTACTGATGGAAGCTAAGCTCACCGAAGCTGAATGGTGTCAAAGCCGACACGACGAATTAAACCTGATCGAAGAGAAACGAATCACGGCACTATGCCACGGTCAGTTGTATCAACAGAGAATGAAGAAGGCGTTCGACAAAAAGGTCTGACCTCGTGTCTTCAGAAAAGGGGACCTCGTGCTCAAGAAGATACAATCTTTTCTCACTGATTCCCGGGGCAAGTGGACTCTGAATTATGATGGCCCCTATGTGGTCACAAAAGCTTTCTCAGGCGGCGCCTTGAGACTTGCAACCATGGACGGAGAGGAATTTGCCTACCCCACGAATGTTGATGTAGTCAAGAAATACTTCACCTAAACTAAAAAAAAAATGTCTTGGTGGATTGAAAACCCGAAAGGGCGGTCCAGGCAAAAGTTAGAGACATATAAAAAAAATCATCCCGGTGGATTGGAAACATCATAGTACAATCCAGGCAAAAATTAGGGATAATGGCAAGTAACTATGTTCAACAGAGGTAAGTCCCTCAGCAGCAGCAGTTACATCATCCATCAGAGGAAAACTCCAGTCAAGGTCATCTTCGACAGAAGCTCAGGATGCCCCCGAATTCAAAGTTGGTAGAAGGATAGTGGTCGTTATGTTTCAACGTAGTCTGTTTCCCTGTAAATTACCATTTTTAAACTTTGTATATACTCTTTGGAATCACGCGTTTGGCTGATCTCCATCCTATCAATAAAATTTGAGCCCTTGTGCTTTTGTTTGCAGTTCTTATTTGTTTTAGCATTACAGAACGACGTTGTTAACATGACTAACGACTCTTGAAATAAAACAAAAATGAATTTACTTGGTAAAACTTTTTCTGCTTTTAAAATAAAGATGGCAATTTATTTTGACTATTGAACATCAAAAGAACATCAATCGCTTCTCCAGAAGTAAGCAAACTTCAAAGTGCAGAATCAAAGTGCTCCTTCTAACCCAGTACGCCTAAGGGATCAACTGTGTCAGGGACCTTGTTTCGTCTGACACCCCTCGGCCGAGTTCTTATCTTCTAAGCCCGACCAACATAGCTCCCAACAGGGACTATCTCTCCTAAGCAAGGTGGAATTGTTATTCTGAACCAACGGTACTTCTTCGCCTCGCGATGGCCGAGTATCCAGTCGTGTTCACCTGTCAGTTTGTATGTCGCGTCAGTTTTGTCAGCATAAACATACACACATCATGCATTATTGATTTGTATTCACATTTCATATTGCATCACTGTCACTCTTGTCGGTCTTGTCCCCTAGTGATAAAAGTTCTCTTAATCGAGTTGTCAACCCTTTCCTCGCCAGGAAGTGCGGCGTCTGAACAATCTCTCTCCTCCAGTTTATTTCTGGAATGAAGTTGGCTCCTCGACCACTTTGATAACTTGAACCTCTGAAAGACCAGAGGAACCTTCAGTCAGCATCACTCTTCGCCATTGAAGATGATATCCTTACTTTCCCGGATTAAAGAAAAATCCCCCAGAGAAAGCCTCCTAAGCAGAGATTTGGCAGTACAGCTGCCATTCTCCGAAAAGATCGCTGATGAAAAGGTCATCGGCACCTCAAAATTGGACCCCATCACATGGCATTTCTCTGGGAAGATCCTGAGAAAAATATGATGTAAGATCCCAAGTGGAAACAGTCTCTCAAGAGACTCGCTTTCCCCCAGTAGAATCGACAAATGGCGTCTCCAAACAGAGAAGTTTGTACACCTCTACAACTCAGACGACTGGGTTCCCCAGCAAGTCTGACATCGAAACTTTTTCCACTCAAATGGCATCTCCCCAGGAAAATTCGGCGAGAAGTTTGAAGGAAAACCACTACGAATAGCGTCCCTTGTCAAAAAGTTTATTGACAAAAGAAACTAAGACCAGTTCCTTGGTAGGAAACCAGGATCGAGGAGAAGTTTAAATCGGAAACTAAGACCAGTTCCTTGGTAGGAAACCAGGATCGAGGGGAAGTTTACATAAGCAACTGAGACCAGTTCCTTGGTAGGAAACCAGGATCGAGGGGAAGTTTATTTCAGCAACTGAGACCAGTTCCTTGGTAGGAAACCAGGATCGAGGGGAAGTTTGTTTCCGCAACTAAGACCAGTTCCTTGGCTGAAGACCAAGATCGAGGGGAAGTTTACCTTTTCTAAGCATCATTTCTTAGCAAAAGAAGATGAATGCGCAAGCTACCATTCATAACCACCATTAAAATTTCGGGTATTCCGATATTTAATCCTCTTGCACCCCGAATGCCCGAATACCTTCGTCATTCACACCTTCGGGTCCAAGAAGATTAAATAGGGGCATCTGTCATACCCCAAATTTTGACCACTAAGATTTCCCATCATTGTGCAAATCATCATCACAATGTGGATGAACCATCATGCCTCATCAAATGCCTCAAGGGTTGTTGAGCATTCACTACAATCAAAATTAGGGTTTTAAGCCCTCTTAGAGCCTTAGACAAAGGATCAATCAAGGAATGACATGATCTTCAAATTTTCTAACCTCTCAAACATCCATAATGGATCAAGAGGACTCCCACTTCAAGGATTAAGCACAAGGTTGCTCCCTTCTAGGTGGATCAAGTCTCAAGATCGCCAGTATCACCAAATTAGGGTTTTGGTTGATCAGGGCCTCCAAAGGGAAATTTTCCTCTGGGCATGAGCCAAAGATCCAAAACACAACCTAATGTACTCCATGGAACCTCGTGGACCCATTTATCAAGTTAATTTTGCCTCAGGGGATGCATACATCAAAAATCAGGAATTAGGGTTTCTTGACCTAATTCACCCCTAAGTTGACTTTTGGGATAAATCATGAACCAAGACATCAAGAGAGGGTTTGAGGGTCTCTAATGAGCTATATTGATCCATTTGTAACAATGGATTAACCCAAGAAGCTTGAGCAACAAGTCTCAATTTCATCTGCACCACAATTAGGGTTTCGCGAGGAAAGTCAACTGTAACTTTGACTTTTGACCAGGACATGCTCCCAAACCCTAGGACATGCCTCAATATACCCTATGACACCCATGGAACATGTCCATCAAGTTTGATTTAGGTCAAGGACATAATTTCCTGAAGAATTGCACAGTTTGGAATTCATTTGATAAAAAGTCAACTGTGCACAAAAGTCAACTTTGACTTTTTGAGATTTTTCACCAAAATGGATTTTTAACCCTAAAATGTTGTTAATGTATGATTTGAATCATAATTCATCAAGAAAAATAAGAAAAGTGGGATAACTTGTAAAAGGGGTAACCATAAAAACTTAGAAAACTTTCTAAGTTAAAAATAAAGTGACAAGGGTACCAACTTTGAAGGATCATAGCTCCTAAACCACAAAGCCATTTTTTCTCATCCAAAGATGGATTTGTAGCCATCATTACCCTCTACAAAAACTTCAACTAGACCTAAGTCCAATTCATTAAGGATTTTGAGTTATGGAGTGATCAAAATGGCTGAAAAGTGAAAATGTCACTTTTTCCAACACTTAGTGAAATTTTCACTAAGTCAGAATCTGCCTTCACTTTTTGCCAAATGTAGAGGGATTTTTCACTTGGATTCAAAAGAGATCAAAACCAAATATGTTCAAACAGTTGTTATATCATGTAAGGGCTTTCCAAAATGGCCAAGAACATTGCCAAATTCCATTTGAGTCATGAGATATGACATTGGAAAGTTGCCTTGCTGAAATCTGTCAAAGGCAAGGCAAAATTTGCAACTTTGCTCGATTTGCCAAAATCAGCCAAATTCAAATGCTCCTATCCACTTGGACACATCTGAGGATTGAATCTAAAGGGGACAATCACTGAGCCAAGCCTCCAAAGTCCATGGAACAAGAAATAGCATGTTGAACCTAGACTGACCAAATAGGGACAAGACTCTAAATTTGGATTGAAGCATTCAATGGAAGCATCAAGGTGGCATGGACTGAGCCATTCTCATCTGAAATCAGTCAAGACTTATCCAAGACCAAGGGAACCACAACTCTGTGCCCTAACCTCTATTCAATGGCTAGAGGAGACTTGGATTTCCATTGGACAACATTGGCCAAACCTACTTACCAGTTGCCATTCACTATTCCTTGCAAAACAAACTTGCTCTACTATAAATAGAGCTCAATTGTGATCAGTTTGAGTACACCAAAGCCATCTAACAGATGCTTTCCTCAAAATCTCTTTCTCTTGGCAAAAATGCCTTTCTTAGCAAGGTAGCTATCGGGTTTTGAGTTTGAGAGCTTTTCCAATCAAACCAATCACTCACACACCTCACATACATCATATAGAAGTGATCTAAACACTCACATAACATCTGGAACACTGATTTCACAAAATCACCAGCCAATTGCTCAAGTTCTTGATAGTTTTGCAGTTGAGGTGCCATCTTCAACTCCAAACCATTTCAATCCATTCCAAGCACTCAGACACATCACTTGGTACCTAGGGAAGCTATCCACATCATTGGAACCTAGCTGTAACACCTCCAACACAAATCACGAGCACCAGCTGCAAGTGGTAAGCATGAGCTCTTCTAACTCTATGATCCATGCAATTTTTGCTGCACAATAATTTGGCCATATGTTCATAATCATGCATGGAATGTTTTCCCTCAATTAATTGCATTGTTTGAATCGTGTATCAAAAATCCTAGCCTTCATGCAGAAATTAGAGTTCTTGAGGATTTTTCATGATTTCTTGTTATATGTTTAATTTAAATGAAATTAATGGACATAAACATGATCGTGAGGTTGAGACGAGCATAATGATATGTGGATTGCATGTTATAATCAAGTATTCAGGGAGATTGGATAGAAAATGCAAATCTGAGAATCCCAGAACACGCGCGTGTTCTTCAGCTTGTTCTTGGCGCCATTTTTAGAAATTTGAATATTTGAATTTTGTGATTTTATTTAATTGATTCAAAATTAATTTCTCTCTGAGTTTTAATGATTTTGAGTTGATTCTTTTTTTAATAATTCACAAAAATGTTAAAATATTTTATTTTATCAAAAAATCCCAAAAATATTATTTATTTCATATAATTGATATTTTTGCAACTTTTAATGCTTTCTAATTATTTTGTAGGTCAATACTTAATTTTTGAAGCATTAATCCAAAATCACAATTTGTTTTTCATATGTTAAACAATTTTGATCATTTTTAATTGAATTTTTATTCAATTAAATACATTTTTGAAAACAAATTAGGGTTTTTGGATTAATTCAACCCTCATAAATCATTTTCAAAACATTTTGGGCCTCTTGAGAGAGTGTAAGACCCAACCCACTTTTACAGAAATATTTTGGGCCTCATTCGTTGTATAAGTCCCTCTGTACATTTTCAAATAAACGGCACGATCATCGCCTTTTGAAAAATAACCTTGGGCCTCTCCTTGAGCTATAAGACCCATTCAAAAACACTTTGGGCCTCTAATAGAGGGTAAGACCCAATCCCCTTTTAACCAAAACATTTTGGGCCTCACTTATTATATAAGTCCCTCCGCGTTAAAAGAAAACCTCGGCGCGATCGCCATTTCAAACGGAAAAATCATCTGGGCCTACCCTCGTGTTATAAGCCCCACTCTTTTTCTTTAAACTCTTTGGGCCTCTTGAAAGAGTGTAAGACCCATCCCTTTGTACAAAAAACCATTTTGGGCCACAGTCACTTGCATAAGTCCCTCTGTACAAATTCAAACAGTGCGCTCACTGATAAAACCTTGGGCCTCTCCTTGAGCTGTAAGCCCCAAAATCTTTCTTTTTCAAAGCACTTTCTCCTTTGATTTTGAATATACTGTTGTTTTCAATCTTTCTTTGTTGAACAACTAACCAAACAACATGGAAGCTCTACAACAGAGTAAGTGGTTATTGCTTTCATTTACCGCTTTCATATACATATAAACTGTACTGTGGGGCTGTTTCACTGTAAGTCTTCTTTCCTAAAACTCATATCGACTGTGCAATAATAGTATAGATATTTAGAGTTTCCCCGACAACTACGTCTAGAACTAGGTGACGCCGTTTCGTTTATTCATAGAAATAGACAACTAGATCCCCAATAAGATCACCAGATACAGTCTTCTCTTCGGCTGTCCTCATTAGGAATTTGTCAAGAAACTCTACTCCCAGAGGTGAATGTATTCTCCGTGAATGACATCTTTGAGTTTCTTCCAAATTCTCGAACTTTCCTGACTTTGATCTATTCTCGGTGAATAGCATTGCCTTGAATTTCTCGGGATTTAGGGACCCATCGGCTTCTTAAAAAGCATCGGCCTCCTCTTGGGCATCGTACAAGGACCCACAGGCTTCCTAAAAGCAACCCCGCCTCCTCTTGGGCTTAGTACAAGGACCCTACGGCTTCTTAGAAGTATTCACAGCCTCCTCTTAGGCTTCGTATAATGATCTCTTCCTCTGGGAATGATAGCCTTCTCTTGGGCTTAGTACAAGGACCCGTCGGCTTCTTAAAAGTTTCCAGCCTCCTCTTGGACTTCATACAAATTGTCCCGACGACCTCCTAGAGGTATAGGAACATAACTTAGTCATCTGCATAGAACAATCCTTTCATAGAGTCTACTACTGTTTCTCAAAGCATAGTACAAAAGATGACACTCTAGATTGGACAGTCTAACTTCGTTGAGTCTCAAAGACATTCTCAAGTGACCCCTTCGTTAAATATGAAGGAAACCTGTAGACTCGGACAGTCTCAATACCCTTTGGATTTCCCGCTTCCTTAAAGAACATGAATAACCCGGATCCTTGAATCAAATCCCTGAGTACAGTGTTGCTCATATAAGAACTGATTTTCTCTTTCAAAATCAGTATACTGGACCTGTCACTTAATTGAGACAACATTTAGCCTCTCTCTCGGGCTTTGTACGAGACACATAAGAGACTCCCTCGTTGAGTCAATCACCCCTTTTGCCTCCATCTCGGGCTTTATACGAGATACAAAAAGGTTCTTATTGAGCCAAACAAGCAACAACCTCCATCTCGGGCTTCATACGAGATACAAAAAACTCCCTTTGTTGAGTCAAATAGCTTTCATCTCGGGCTTTATACGAGATACCAAAAGACTTCATCGTTGAGTTAAAACCTTTTAGCCTCTCTCTCGGGCTTTGTACGAGACACATAATAGCCTCCTCTTAGGCTTTGTATAAGAAAACCACTGGTTAATCCAATTAACCTTTTAGCATCAAAGCTGTGCCTCGTTCACAGTACACAAACATCAATAACTCCTTCCTCTTCATCTAATCGCTATAAGCGGCAAGCCTCTAGATTATCTACATCCATGCCACTATCCCTCTTTTAGCATGAGCCATTCCTAAGGAAAGATAACATTGCTCTACACTGAGTTAAAGTCTTCTCCTTCAGGTTGAAATCCCCTATAAAGGAAATTATGGCATTGCCGGATTCACAAATCCCGGTTAAAGTAATTCTCCTTTATAAACAGTCGTAACAGACAAACCCCTCTTTAGAGATGACAAATTCTCTCTAAAGTTGGGACCTTCAGCTTCACATCTTGGGCTTTGAACAAGATACAAATAGACCTTTCAGCTTCACATCTTGGGCTTTGAAAAAGATACAAACCACATTTTCGCTTCACGTCTTGGGCTTTGAACAAGACACCAAAACAACCATTTCCTCCCATAGAATAGGAGGAACTACGAACGCTTTGATTTCCTTGTTTCGGTAAACGGGAATACGTATGCATAAGATCGAAAGAAAAGATCTTAGCGAGCACACTAAACAAAATCCCATACTCCCATGTATCTATCAAAAGCACCAGTCCTAACATCCTAATCCTTGTTCCCCGCCAGAAACCTTCTGTCTAGATAAAAAGAAAGAAAACAGTATTGGCGAAAATACAAATAACCAGTACAAAGGCCCCCCCACATTGATAGCATCCGTAACCTAATAGACCGCTGTTTAAACTCAGTATGCAAAGCAGGGTTAATTGGAGACATCTATTTCCCTTCCTTCATCAGCTTCAATAGGATAAAAAATGAATCGACCTGTAGTTTTAAGCTCAACCGTAGAGAGCGACGAGCGCTTAAGAACCGCGTCCAAAATCGCTCGCTACACCATCACCGCCTGATATTTTCCCCCCCTTAATTCCGCTTTCCACCATCTCTCCTACTAAGATCAAATTAGCAAACTTTCCAGTCATACACGGTACCAGCTTTTCATAGTAATGACCTTGCAGGGTGGCCATAAACATACTTATCATTTCACGTTCCAACATGGGAGGCTGAACCCTTGCTGCTAATTCACGCCACCTCTGGGCGTACTCCTTGAAAATCTCATTGTTCTTCTGTGAAAAATTCTGTAGCTGTGTTCTGTTCGGAGCTATGTCAGTGTTATATTAATAGTGTTTGATAAATGCCCCTGCCAGATCTCTCACACTACGCACATCTTTCCTTTCTAGTTGCATATACCACTCCAGGGATGCCCCAGATAGGCTATCCTGGAAGTAATGCATCATCAATTTTTCATTCTTCGCATGCGCAGCCATTTTACTCGCGTATGCCCTCACGTGAGTCCTTGGGCAAGTCATACCATTGTACTTCTCGAAAGTGGGAGTCTGAAACTTGTGCGGGATAACAACGCCTGGAACCAGTCCCAAATCCTCCAGATCCATACCCACAGAATCTTGATTTACAACACCCCTCAGTTGTTCCTCAATCAACCTGAATCTCTGATCATTGTCAATCTGGGGACTAGCATCCCCACCTGGCACAGAGAATGCATCTTCCAGAAGATCATCATACTGACGGCCATGAATTGCATCGACACTGTTACCTCCCCCCACTACAGTGGGAACCACAACATTTTCTCCTTCGCCCGAAGGGATCATAGCACCAGTAACAGGAATACCTCCGCCCGGAGGGCCATTCTGAACATTATTACCAGTAACACCAGTATGAAGTCCTCCATGAAGGACACCCTCTTCATCAATTCTCACAATCAGTGGCTGAACGAGAGTCTTTAACTGCTCTTGGCCTTGAGCAACCCCTTACATTAAATCCATGAATTGGTTCATACGAGTCCGCATCTCAGTCATCTCATTTTGTAGCTGATCCATGAGTCTCTTCTGATTTTGTCTGGTAGAATACTGGTGAATGTGTTGATCTGCAATCCTGTACTGCGGAGGAGAACAAAGTAAGAACACCAGAGATAGACACCTGTCATGTAAAATGATTATGCAAAATGATTATGAATATGCAAATGCAAATGCAAATGAACATGTTTGGAAAATTCGAAGGGCGATCCACCCCTTGATTCCATTTTAACAACAAGATAGAACGGAACTTCTGCTCATGTATTAAGAAAACTAGAGGAAAACCAAATGTCAACAATCACAATTCAAGATAACAAGTCTGGACATAATAATCATAGATCCCAACCAACAAGCCTGGCGGTGATCCAAATACAATGAAAGAAAATAGAAAACTACGGCATGTCATCAAAGTCCACAAGTGCCAATCCCCCCCATCCATTATGCTCTTTGCTCCAGTATTGAATTTCCTTGAACAGCTTTTTGGTGTCGGGATGCTTCGGTCTCTGAATTAGCTCTTGAATAAGAACATCTCTCCTATGCATGATCCCTTTCAAGTATCGGCAATGCAACTCCCAAGTGTCTTCTTCAAAAACACCATCCATGCTAGGACCCTCATTTCTAGGTCTCTTCACTTCAGCTTGGATCTTTAGTTCCTCTATGGAGGCTATGGCTTCATTGAGTCGACCCTCGACTGCTTGTCTCTGGAATACCCCTGATAGGATCTCAGCGTCTTTTTTCTTGAGCTTCAACTTTAATTGATCAATCTGAGCTAGATAATTATCTTCCTTTCGCTTATTATCAGCCATTGCAGTTTCTCGGTGAGCATTGAACTTGTGAATTTTCAACAAAGCCTCGACCAATTCCTCCTTCTTAGACTTGAGAACCTTACTGATACCCTCTAGAGCTTGCTTCATCCTTTGTCTGGCTGCGACCTTGTCAGCTAGCTCCTTTTCTGCCTTAGCGAGAAGCTCTGTCTTCAACTCGGCGATATGAACAGCTTCACCCCGCTCATGTTTCAACTGGTAAATCTCTCTATGTAGCTCACTATTTTCTTCTCGCAGCTTTTCCTTTTCAGCCCACAACTTGTTAAACTTCTCTATCTCAACTGTCGTAGGAAGCTTAATCAGCAAGGGGTAAGATGGTGGTTCTTTGGAGAATGGCAAAAGCTCCTCCTCTACCTTTTTCTGAATCCAATCTTCATACGCAGGAAATGTTCTGTTGTTGCTCTTCCCAAAAGAAATCTTCCCCTTCTTATGACGATCTCCCCAAGTATTTGTAGCTTCTTTTAACAGTTCTGGATTGAATTCCCCACTCAGATATAGAGATTCTTGGACATCCTCGTCTTTTGGTGGCTCTTTCAAGGCATACCCGAATTGCCTAATAGCAAGAATAGGGTTATAGTTAATTCTCCATTTCCTTCCTATTAGAGGCACATTTGGGAGACCTCCACAATTGATCATGATATCTTGGCCCAACAAGTCACGGTTAACCCAAATTAGATTATTTGCCCTCAAGCCCATCAATATTTTGGACCACTCCAAAGTTCCTTGAGTATCTACAAATGCCCCAGATTTGGGAAGACGATCAGTAAACCATTTGTAGAAGACTGGCGCACAAAAATAAAGGGGTCCTCCCCTCATCTTCTCGTTCTTATAACGCACTGAATAATACAGATCTCCAAGCAAAGTAGGTACCAGATTCTTCATGGTAAATATCCGGACGGCGTGCATGTCCACAAAATCCTTCATATTTGGAAACAACACCGTTCCATAGACACACATAGCCAAGATGGCGTTGAAAACTGACCAACATCTAGCCTTAGCATACACAGCAGCCTGTTCTATAAAAAATTTCACATGAAAACCTTTACACCCTCCCTTACTGGCAATATTATTTTTCAACAAAGATGGATCCAAATGCAAAGCCTTGGAGACCCTTTCTAAATCAGGAAGTTCTTCAGAAGGATAGAAAGGAGCCTCTTCTTTAATAGAAACTTCCAGGATGAGAGCAAATTCCTCCAATGTCGGAGCCAAAAGATAATCAGTGAATAGAAAACAGTGCAGGTGAGGGTCATAGAATTGCACCAGAGTGTGCAAAGCCCTATACTCGTATTCAGTGATGTTGCGAGCAAAATTCAGAATTCTTCCATACTCTCCTCTAAAGTCTGCCAATACCCCGGGTTCTGCCATAGACACAATCTTGTGAACAGGATCCAGAATAAGTGATGGGAACTTGTACACTATGATGTTCTTTCTCTTCTCAGTACTCATCCTTAATAGTCTTCAAAAACCGGAATCAAAGTTAGGATGCAACCCTGCAAATGAATAAATATGTTAGGATGCAAAATGATGATGTAAATGCACACATGGGATCAAGGATGCCACACAGACTGGACAACTGCTGCACTGAACAACCGTATAATCTCAAAGGTTTGTCCAAATACCCAGAATACCAGAATAACCATAGTACCACACTGATAAAATCTGCTGACCAGAAAACCGGGTATGTTGAAGGTCAAGGTTACCTGCAAACCTGTAAACACCCTGCCCTCTCACATGTGGGTACTAGAAAGCCGAGGATCCTCAATATCACAGGCTCTTAGGTCGAGAAATGATGATACATTCACCATTTCTGGTTTGACATCATCACCAATCGAGGAGGCCTCAACTGATTCCCCTCAAAAGAAAACATCCTATGGCAAGTCCTCAGTTTCGGCACTGAGGTCGAGAAGCAATAGTACATTCATCCCTCGGGGTACAGTACTATCGCCAATCGAGGAGTGATTCCACTAATTCTTTTCCAAAAGGAAACCCTATAGCAAGTTCCCAGCATTGGGTCCTCGGATCGACATGTGTAATGGGTTTGCCATTTCTGGTCTGCCTTTATCACGTCTCGGGAGGAGTGCCGTTACTGAGTCCTCGGGAATGGCCGCCAGAGTCGACAGTTTTCCAAGTTACATTCAATCATCTACACCAATGCGCAGGATAGAACATTACCAAAGGAAACCTCGGCTGGATGTGGAGTTTTCATGTATACCACGTCTGGCCAAATGCCACACAAGTCACACTACTTGCCATGCTAATCCTACGTATATGCTCAAGCTTGGGTATTGGGCTTATCTCTCGGAACCCCCAACCTGCCAAATAGAAGAACAGTGCATCATATGATAATAATATGCAATGCAAAAAATGCGGTAAATATAAAATACAACAAATAAAGCAAAACAAAAACAAAAACACCCAAAGAAAACAAAGACAAACAAGCGTTAGGACAGACTCGCTAAAGGGGATGGACCAGCATAGGTCAACCAGAGTCCCCAGCAGAGTCGCCAGCTATCGCTCCCAGGATTTTCATCCAGGTACAAATGCGAAAGTGGCACGGAAAATAGAGTCGCCAGCAAATGTATATTTGTCCAGAGAGAGGGAAAGGAAACACCGCATAAACCTGAGGGAGAGGGAAAGGAATGGTCATCGCAACCATAGCTTGGGTTCGGGAGTCGGTTACGCGAGGGGAAGGCGCTAGCACCCCACGCGTCCATCATACTCGATGGGATCCACGCTTGTTGTCTATTCTAAGGGTGAGTTATCCTAACATCTATGGCTGAACTGACACGGGGAAGGGGAAAACAAAGACAGACTCGGTAGGACGTCGTCGTCCTAGGCCTACGTACCCCCTTTGTGCAATGGGGAATTCAGAGTCAACATAGTTCGGACTAAGTTCTTTTTGTGTTTTTTATGAGCGACGTTAAGTTCACGTCCGACAGTTAGGGTCGATGCCTGTTTGCGACTCAAACGGAAAGTAACGGGCCCTTTTTGAAAATAGCCTTTAGTTTGACAATCCCGCAGGATAAAAAGGTTTGAGGTTTGTTTGTATTTTTTAGGACAGAAGTGACTTGAATTAGTTCATAACTCAACTTGAACCAAAGTCTATGACACGGGAACGAATGCGTCGCATGGTCGCCCCCAATAGGACATATGCTCAACACTCTAAAAGAGAGAAGGGGGACCCCTCAATCTTCATTTCCTATGTTTAAAGCTTGTGTGCAAGGCAAGTTGACCTTATTAAGTATCTTAGAGATGTTATGAGATGAGAAGAGGGACTCAAAAAGCAAAGAACAACACTAAAGGGATTCTATCCTAATGTTATCATGCAAAGATGGCCCTAAGGGGAGGTTTGGAGGGAGACTATCCTATGGAATTTAGTCCTAATGTTATCATGCAAAGATGGCCCTAAGGGGAGGCTTGACAACAACCTAAGCTTAAAGAAAAGAAAGGATGAGAGAAAGAAAGAATGAGAGTGGACATGGATAATTATCCACACCCTCAAATAACTTACCTCTACCTCTGCATAAAAGGTTAGTACAAAACAGACATAAGTGACAATAAGACAAATGAAACCCAAGCAAGTCACAAACCAAAGAGAAAAGGTTACAAACCAAATGAAACTCATCCAAGCCAGAATATACACCTTATAGGTGACCCACAATGTTTACCAAATAAAATCAAGCAAATAGAATGCAAACAAGTGGCAAAACAAATAAGAGAGTTATCAAAGAAGGAGTAGAAGAGGGAAGAGTGGATATGCAAGGTGATTATGCAAGAATGCTTCAAATAATATCCAAGTCAGAATGTGGATGACCTAAACATGTGCCTAAACATGCTATACAAGTGTCACATGAGGCATGCAAACAGATATCCAAACATCAAACATCAATAGAAGAAGAAGGAAGCATATAAAGGAAACATGTTCAAGCATGTAAGATGAAGTATGAATAACATATGACATGAATGAATACAAAGCTCCAAGGTCAGAAACATACATCAAATGTAAATGAATGATATGGCATGGCATACATAAACCAAACATAAATCATGAAGAGACACAGATAAGAAGAAGTGAGAAAATAAGTCAAAAAGAGGCATGTAAATCAAACATTGAACATATGCACAAAGTATGCAACAACCTCACACCAATGACCTATAATGGCAATCAAGTGACCTATAACAATTCAAACATGGTTTATGAAGTCAAAGAAGCAATCCCAAATGATGGCACAAGTGCCTTCTCAAACAAGTAATCAGACATGATCAAAGATGTGCATACAAGAAGACTTCAAGTGAAGAGCAATCAAACAATTAGCAAAACATCTTCTAAAATTACCAAATTAAAACTTAACACACCTCAACCAGTGGCAAACAACATGTTAAAAATTCATCCTAAAATTCACAAGACAAGTCATTCAAACAATCATGCAAAGATCAAGTAGGAAACACGGTTCAGTATGCAACATAAAGGGACTAAAATGCAATATGAAATGATTTTAAAAATATGAGAAAAGTGTTTTAATGAACTTCAATATGTTGGTGAAACAATTCCAAAAGAATGGACTCAGAATGTTTTATGGATGATGAGAAATAAAATAAACAAGTTAGAGTATGCATACATGGAATAAATTCAAAATAAAATAAAAATAAAAAATAAAATTTGGGAAAATTTTATAAAACTTTAAAAATGCTTCATGATTTTTTTTTATGATTTTTGGATGCAATTATCTATTTTTAAAAATAAAAATGAAATAATGTAATTAAATAAAATAAATAAATTGAAATAAACATGGGAGGTGTGTTCAGCAGCCCAAATACGTTGGAAATGATAAGTGGGCTTAAAGAAAGGGGTGTGGAAAGCAAGGCCCAATTTTAAAAGTCCAAGGCGCAATCAATGAGGAACAATGGAATGAGTCAAACAATCAGGTTTAATCAGGACCACACACTTGATCCAACACACATCATCAAGTCAAACATATCACAAAGTAAATAAGATCAATGGTAGAGATCACCCAGCACACCATAACTATCATACGTGCGCGCATACAAAATTAATCAGAAAATTAAAAAGGCACACGTGAGCCTCACATGCATATTTAATGTGTTGGCCAAATCCTGTACACACGATCAATCAAACGCATGGCATTAAATTAATAATTCAAAAAATAATCAAAATCAATGGCCTAGATCTGCAGCACACGTTAACAAGCATGGAGTGGCACACACTTAAACCATAAAATAAAAATAAAAATTTAAAAACGTGGCACGCTGTGGACCACACGATGAAGGCCATGGACGGTTGAGATTTCGTCCCTTACCTTGGAACCCTAATCTCGCTGGCGATCAAGCCAGACGCCAGAGCCCTAGCTCCGGTCGTCCCTTCCGGCCACCTGCAACCAAAAACCTCCCAGAAAATGCAAAAGGGTATACCTTCTTGTCCAGAATTTGATGAGGATCAATAATATGCCATTAAAAATCACAAATAACCAACACACAAAGAGATTCGAATGAAACAAGTTATGGTTCCAAAACTTAAAACTCACGATGCAACCAATCTACACGTCCAAATTCAAAATAAAATACATCATCATGCTCAGAAACAACCACAGATCATTATGCATGTCAAAAATTTGAGTTCTAAGATCATGAAAAGTGCCACTAACCTGAGATCAAGCAACACGTATCCTTGCTGTTAGCTTCAAATGAGGGTTGCTTCGTGCTCTATGGATCCCAAGGGTTCAGATTGTGGAAGAAGTTTTGAAAAAACTCTTGTGGATTGTGAGATTCGAAGCAATGAAGGATTAGGGTTGAAAGTTTTGTTCTCCTCAAAATCACGTGTCCTCTCTCTAACTAGTGCATGAGTTAGCTTAAATATATTAGGTTAATCCACTGATTAGCATTTGGGCCTTGTTAATTCCTCACTTAAAGAGTTTTGGGTGATTTTGGAAATTTGCATAATGTGAAATACACCCTCCTCCATGCATGTACACCCAAGCCCTTGATGATGGATCACTTATTTAACAATTGCTAATCACACCTGCATGGAATTTGGGCCTTGAGATGTCTTGGTTTATGAATTTTGATGCATCTTGCCATTTTGTATAATGTGAAATAAGTGGTGAATTTGTCATGGAATCCCTTAGTTAAAAGGCCAAAAATGATCCTTATGGAATGTAATTTGGTGTTAGAATGTGCCTTGAATCAATTATAGGTCACTATGTCCCAAAATGCAAAAGTTGTGAAAATGGAACCATGAGAAAACCCTAAAAACCACCTTGCCTTCTTTTGGTCATAACTTGAGTTTCCCAAATGATATGGAGACCATCTAGTACTTGTTGGAAAGGGGAGAAAAAAATCTTCAACTTTCATGTTTGAGGAAAATTCACTTGAAGCTTCTTTGATGATGAAAAGTCAAGTTGAATGTAGTGTAAAAACTTGCCAAAAATGGAAACTTTCAAATTATAGGTCATTTCCAAATTTAGTAACTTTTGTACCAACCCTTGATTCTTGATAAGTGGTATGAAACTTGACTCTTGAAGACCATATGAGGATGTGAGACCTTGAAAACCTTGAAGAGAATCTCAAAATTTCACAGTTGACTTCCCCTCTCACTGTTGACTTTTCCCTAATTCTCCTGATTCCCAATCCATTGGCCAATTGAACTTCTCATGAACCAAACTGATGGACAATCTTCCATTCCTAGATACTTAGGGACCCAAGGAATACCATGGAATCAAGTATTGGCCAAAAAATCAGAAATAAACTGACTTTACAGCAAACCCTAATTTTGGTACCCTCAGTCTAGGAGGAAATAACACAGTCTCCAAATCCAAATTCCTCTGAATATGATGTGTATCCTCTCCAACAAAGATAAGATATGCCATTTGGTGACGATAAAAACCCAAGAAGCTTGCCCATTGGAGCAATAAACCCAAGAATCTCAAAACCCTAATTTCTGCACTGGTTAGGAGAGAGTGAGCCACTTGAGATCTCTTGGACAATATAAAGACTCTTGCTTGACCCTTTGAAGAACATCTTCTCCTCTTGACCTGCCTCAAGCACCCTGACCCCATGCTAAGAACCAATGATATGCACACATGATAATGCAAAAATGAAATGAAACATAAGCCAGTTAGTACTTTAAGTAAGGAGAGCAAATTTTGGGGTGCTACACAGGGAACACTGCCCACTCTGCTTGGAGAGAAGATGTTGAACATATCTCTGTCACACTTGTGAATTGTATCAGGCTGATGGTTTTTTGAGGAAAGACATCTTGAGGATTCTTGAAGAAGACTGCCCCAGATTGATTGATTGATGAGGATAAACTGATCATGGCTTCAGTTTGACTGTTGCAGTGGAAAAGATTGATCATGGCTTCAATTCTTGAAATGAATGCTGAGGATAAACTGATCATGGCTTCAGCTTGGCTATTGATGGGGATGAACTGATCATGGCTTCAATTCTTGAAGTGACTATTGAGAAGGCTAAACTTAGCATGGGTCTTGAAAGATATCTTCTGGCTAACCAATTCTGAGAATGACTTGCACTGATCAATATATCTTGAATTAATTCACAACAGGATCTGGAAGTAATGTGCCCCTGATAGGATCACTGACCAAGTTTCTCAACTGTTTGAAATTTCTTGACGAGGAAAGTTTGCCTGTAAATAGGATTATTCAAACAAACATAGCAATTTTAATGCAAAGCTCAATGCAATTTTGAAATCAAAAATCATTTTTGGAATGACATTATTGATGTATAGCGAATGAATCAGTTATCACAACACGGTGGTTTAGGCATTCAAAATGAGAGAGAAAGCAAAGGTATGACATCAAAGCAAATGATTGGCAACAAACTTAGGAGTCAATTTATGCAACCTTACTGTAGTATGCTTTCCAAAAGAAACCTGACTTCAATTAGGTCTTTTGAGGGTTGTAACGTGGTATGGTTCACAATTTTCAAAATAAAGGATATATGCCAAAGTTTATTTGTACACAACCCATTTTCCGTGATGATCTTCAGTCCTATGCTCAGTTAATTCAAACTATGCATTCAGGTTCCAAGCGATTTTGGAATTGCAACACTGTTAAGATGATGGCTCAAGAGAATTTTGAGATGGCAATCACTATTTCTTACAACATTTTGTTGTTTTTTTATGAGGACCTCAGTCAACTCGTTTTGTGTTTGAGGATTTTTGGTAACCCCTTGATTTTTTTCTTTTTGTTATCCCTAACTTTTTCCTGAACTGGGTCATTTGAGCTTACAGTCAGCGGGATGCCCCAATTTTTTCCTAAGTCTCCTTCATAGGTTTTGACTTAGCGGGCTTTTCTTTTGATTTTTTTTATTCTTTTTTTTTGAAAGATAGTAACTGCCTGGCTTAATGATTACAGTGAACCACCATTGACTTTTGATTTGAAAGACATCTTCGACACATGTTTGATGTGTGCGAAGGAAAGCTTTGTGATTGCATGATTCTCTTGTGTTTAAATACACAATCAAATTAACTGAGAACTACCCTGCCTCAGGTTAAGATTGCAGGTTTTTTCGTACAGAAAGAAACTCCAACTTCTAGGCTCAAAGGAGTTGACAAGGGATTAACTTCCTTATTTCTCCAGTGTTTGGGAGTTGAAACAATGTTTGTACATCATCAACCAAGTTTTAATTGAAAGCATATAATCCAACAATTTCAGGTATTTCGTTTTCATCATCCTCCCTCCAATATTTGCATAAACAAAAGTTTGATAAAGAAAATGAACAGGATATATATATATATATATATATTTTTTTTTTTTTTTTGTGAAAAAGAAAGCATAAAGATGCACACAGTGGATATAAATGAATTGAATCAAACATTGCAATGCTTATTTCATTGAAATTACCATGAAAGTACAAATAAAGTTCGAAAGCAAACAGTCAATACAATCAAAGAAAAATGCAAACAGAAAGAAACAAGGCCTAGTGACTAATCAACAACAAGGATGAGCTGTCTTGTCTGAAACACTAGCTTTAGGAGATGATCCGTCTGAACTGACTCAAACTTCACTTGGCATGCTCTGGCAAAGGATTGTTGACAACATTGGGATTATCATCAAGAAAAGTCAGAATCTTTGAGTTCACCAATTCTTGAACTCTAGCTTTCCAATGCATAACAACCTTCCAAGTTATGGCCTTCCCCCCTTGATGGAACTCACAATGAAGATCAACCCTATAGCCGGTTGGGAGAGGATTTGGAGGAGGAGATGGAGCCCTTGTTGTAATCAAACATTTCTTTACAAGACATGGATACAGGCCCGTGTAGGACATCGGGATAGGATCATAGTTAACCCTATTGCGATTCTGATTTTGTCTAACAGCCTGATGAGGAGCTTGAACTGGTTGAGCATTGACAACAGGAGCAACTGCAGCTACATATTGTTGTTGCCTGTGATGAGGTTTCCCTTCAACTAAAACAACATGGGTATCACCATCCTTTTTCTTTTGAAAATTCCCAGCATACTTTTTAGCACCACTAAAGGCTTCAACATTAGTAATCATTCATTTCTCGATACCTTCTTCTAGTCTTTCTCAAATAGTGACTAGGTCAGCAAAACCAAATGATACACTGCCTATCATCTTTTCCCAAAAGAGTGGCTGAAGAGTGTCCATGAACAATCTAGTCAATTCCTTTTCTGCCAAGGGTGGCTCCACTTGAGCAGCTAGCTCTCTCCAGCGCTGAGCATACTCCTTAAAGGATTCTTTTTCTTTCTGAGACATATTTTACAATTGGCAACGGTCAGGTGCCATGTCCAAATTGTACTTATATTGCTTTAAGAAAGCATCAGCCAAGCCCTTCCAGCTTTGGATACGGTTCTTCTCAAGTCCCATATACCATTTTAGTGAAGCCCCACTCAGGCTGTCTTGGAAACAATGAATAAGCAATTTGTCGTTATTGGTATAGGCAGCCATCTTACGGCAGTATATCACCAAGTGGCTTCTGGGACAAGTGTGCCCCTTGTATTTCTTAAAATTAGGAGTTTTAAATTTTGTAGGCATAACCAAATCTGAAACCAAGCACATGTCCATTACGGCAGCACCAAAGACATCATTTCCTTCTATGACTCTTATCCTTTTGTCCAGAGTTTGCCATTGCTCTCTGACTTCTTCAATGTATCCAGGTTCTCCCTGACTTTCAGATTGTGGACCAACAGCATGGTACACGAAAGGAGGATTCTCAGGAATAGCTTGAGCAACAGAATACACAACAGGCTGAGGTTTAGTGAACAATGGAGCTAAAGATACTAGCAGTACATACGGGACAAACACAAGAGTAGTTGCAAAGAGTGGCGAGTAATTCGGAGGTAACCCAAATTCTGGCCAAGTAGAAGCTGGTTGTCGAGTCAGTGGAGGGTCAACAATAGCAGTTAAGATTTCAGAGATCACAGTCCTCTGAGGCGGTTCACCTCTAGCAATCAGAACTTGCATCATTTCTGTGAGTTTGGCCATGCTGGCCTTCAACTCATCAATTTCCATTCTGACTTCGGCATTGTGTTGTTCTTGATTTTCCATTCTCTATCTGACGACAGCACTAGTTTCGTAGTTGTGTTGAGGAAACGGCTTGACGGTGAACAGATAACTGAAGAAAGAGACAGTTGAAATGAGTTTTTGAGGCAACTGGGAAGAATGCAGATGTATGCTCATGGATGCAACAACCACAAACAAGATCACGCAAAGCACACGGGTTCAAAGGTTCGAGTCACGAGCATGGAGTCAAGGTTAAGAACCAATCCACAAAGGTATGTACTAAGGTTTTGTCTTCATTGTACCTGCAGAAAATAACAGTTCTAACACAGAGTGCCCAGGGTCCACAATCCACTATCAGACACACTAGTGCACCGATTACTCAGAGGTTAGTAGTTATCCTCAAGAGAATCTAACCTGAGTGTGGCATCGCATAACAGCTAAATCAGATTTGTATCCTCATAACTTACGCGCCACGATCCTAAAAAAGGCTAAGATGGGTTAAGGGTTACTATGGTCCTCAGTGTTATAGGCTTCTATGGAAAAAGTAATGCCTTCAACGATCACTCGACCGACATCAGTAATTCCAAAGAGGCAACCACCGAGTGGATAGATTCTCAAGTTCTGCTTTTTCAGGATTCGACTCCCTCAAAGCTCCCTTGACTATACCATCCTCCTATCTCAAAGTACACTCTGGTCCGAGTATAGGACCTATCTCACACACACACACAGAGGAACTCCCAAACAGAACAAACAAGTAACAAGCAAATCAAACGAAAAGCAGTAAATAAATCAAAGTAGGCTAAACCCCTCAAGGGATGGTTGTCCCCAGCAGAGTCGCCACTTTTTCTGTAGCGGCAAAATCGTGAGTGTAAGTTATTGATTAACTTAACTCGAAAAGCAAGAGTCGCCATCACACTTTTATTTTATCCAAAAAGGAAAGGAAAAAGAGCGAACAAAACCTACACAAGCTCTAAAACAAGAACAAGTGAACAGAGACTGGGTAAGAGGGGTTGGTTACGTTAAGGGAAGGTATTAGCACTCAAAACGTCTATAGTACTCTATAGGAACCCTTTGAAATATTTACGCTTTTTGGTTTGAAAATGGTTTGTTTGAAAGAGATTAGGAAGGTGAGAAGAGAAATTGTTTTTAAGATTTTTGTGTTTAGAGAGACTTGTCGCCTCATGCCTACGTACCCACAAAGTGCAATATAGGATCAAAACCCCGTAGTTCGTGGTACAAAGGATGAAATTTGTTTGTTTTGGTTGATTTTGAATGTAAAGACAAATCGTCATTTCCAAGCGAATAATTCCGCTTAAAGAGATGAATTATGTCTAAACTTATGAAAAAAAGTTAAAGGAAAAGTGCACAAGGGCACAAAAGAGGTTTGAATGAGTTTGGTGTTTTTTAAAGTCTTTTGAAAGAAATGTCAATATGCTTATGTAGTTTAGCATTTATTAAGAAATGAAAAGAAAAGAGTAAAATCTCTTGACAAAGTCAAGGTTTGATTATGAAAGAGGTGATAGTTTGAAAATCAAGAAGGTTTTTGAAAAAGAGAGAGAATTTTGAAAATTGAAGAATGGGTGGAGAAGAAGTGACTATCCTAAAGCATAAAGTAAAAGCTAAGGATAAGAAAGATCTAACCACAAATGTAGCTATCTTCACCATAAACCAAGCAAAAGCACAAGGCTTCAAAGTCTTCAAACCATAATTCCAAAGCAAAGGGAAAAGGTCCTAGTTCTAAGTCCAAGGATCCAAGAATAGCATTGAAATCCAAGGTCTAGGGGAAAAATTCCATGTCCATTGCAAAGGATAGTAACCATAGTCCAAGATTGGAAGCACAAGTTTTTTAGAGGTTTTGGCATTTATTAATGTTTTTCGGTCCAAGTGGACAAAGAGAAAAAAGGCATAAACATAAACATGTGTCCAACGGACAAAGGAAAAATTGCGGAAGCATAAACATGATATGATATGATAAAATGACATAAAGCATAAAAAAGTAAAGAGAGATAGGGAGCAAGAAGGAAACATAAACAAGATTAGTACAATAATATTATTAGTAACTTAGTGATTAGTAGTATACACCGATTATGCCATCTCGCGTCTTGAACTATAATGATTAAACAATGTACTTAGGTCAAGGTTAATGAAGACTTGTTATAAGATTGATAGAATCAAAGCCTCTACAACAACAAGCTTCAAAGATTTTGAACCTAATACAAAAGATTAACCATCCTTGGGCTTACACAACCAAAAGGTTTGGGCGAAAGATCAAGTTCCGTTTCAGAGAGGGACAAATGTAGCGCTATGTTAAGCAATCGTCAAGTGACTTATAAAGAAGTCACCCTACTCGAGGCCGGTCAATAGTGATTTTTGTGCTAATGCATGCAATATGAACGATATGTAAATCGTCATCCGAAAGCAATATCGCATGAAAAGAAAATAGGTAGTGATCTAGTCTTGTTCAAGAATCCAACAAAGAGATTCTAAGATCCATAAGACTTTCATCGATCCAAATAAAACAGAAATAGATGAAGAAAAAGCCAAATTAAACCACAACATTATGTGATCTAAGGCTAAGAACAAAGAGAAAGGGTTTCCAAAAACAAGCCAAGAATTGCATTCTGACTCATAGTAACCGGTTATTCTATATAGGGTAACCGATTACTTTGCACGCAGAGTAAAAAAACAGTGCAAAATTCAGCATGATCATCTTTCAAACCTTTTTTCGAACACCTTATGAACATGGAATTGAAATTGCACGAAATTCTTAGTAAAACAACAGTAAAAACCATCAATTAAACACAATTACAAGATCCAATTGATCAAGTAACAAGGATCACCAAAGATCTACATTGTGGAAGATAAATCAAGAACAACAATGGTGGAAAACGAGATTACCACTCCAAATTTGAAAATTCCTTCAAATTGCTCCAAGATCCAAACTCCAAAGTCTTGATCTACTGAAATTGGTGATGAAAAAGTGAATGGATGAAGGTTTAGCTCAAAGTTGAACAAGATTCAATGTGAATTCTTATTAACTTTCAAAGAAGGAAATGCGAGCTTTAGTGAATTTTGGTGGTTGAGGAGAGAATTTGCAAGAGGTTTATTGGCTATCAAAAGCTTGAAGAATGAATGAAATGAGGGTTCTATTTATAGAGTTTAGGCTTGGAAGTTTTGATGGATTGGAATTTGGTTTGGAAATGAAAATTAGGCTTGGAATTTTAATTTGGAGGGAAATTAGCAAAAGAGTGGTGATTAGTGAAGGTACATGGTGGAAATTAATTTTGATGATGTAGAGGAATTAAAATGAGATGGTTTAGAATATTCCAAATGTGACCAAAATGATGAAAATTGGTGCCAATTGCAGAATTTGAATTTGCTGCCATTTTTCAAATTTTCACGAGGGTAACCGGTTACTCTGATTGAGGTAACCGGTTACTCAGTGTAAATTTTGAAAAAATGCCTTTTTTGAGTGTACTGTTGTGGTTTGGCTCGATTCTTTTGCTTGTTAAAGAAGGCATGGAAACAAACACATGAACCTTGGAGTCTCTGGAATAATAATTAATCAAAAACTTGAGAACTCTTGATCAGGTGATTTTGTTGAATTATGTGCAGATCAACTTTAACATTATCAGATGAAATTTATTCGAGCTGAGGGACTGTTTGATATCCTTGATTCCCTTCCTGAAAAAGTTAGTAAAGGAAAAAACATATTTTTTTGGATTTTAATTAAAGGTTAGAAAACATAAGCAAATAAAGGAAAATAAGAAACACACAGATGCTAGGTGATCCCTGCAAGGCATAAACCCAAAGAATGAGAGGGATAAGGGAACCAATGTGTGATCTTGTTTATAGTATAAGATGCAAAATGAGATGTGAATGATATATGGAATCTTAGGGGTAAAAAATTAGGGTCTTACACCATCCTCTGACGGCACCTCCAATTTGCAGATTGCCAAGTCCATCTCTCAGCCTGAGGATTTCTACGTCCCCGACGGGGCCGAAAACCCCCTCCATTTTTTGGGTGCACATCACATGGGAAACCTTCCCATTCACCATGGTCATATCCGGTGGAGGGTTTAATAAGCTCACAGTGGGATCAGTGAAAAGGAAGTTCGAGCAGCTCATTGACGTGAGCTCGAACCAAAACTCCACCCTGGACAAAGGCCGAGGAAGCTCAGTCCCTATTGTGTTTTATCGCGAAGAGCTCCCCGGAGGAGCCCCCAACTTCAGCATTCCTTTGCTCGTGAGAGCACAAATGGCAAACTTTGACGTTCACCGCATTCTGGTCGACCAGGGAAGCTCGATCGACATCATGTACTCCTAGCTATTCCTGATGTTGTAGCTTGACGAGACGCACTTGACACCCTACCCGGGCTCCGATCTGCAGGGCTTCAACGGTGCTACCACAAAGCCGTGGGGTTACGTTGAACTGAGTGTCACGGCCGAAACTGCCAAGTTTCTCAAAGTATAGTTCCTGGTCATAGACTGTCATTCTCTATACCAGTGCATCCTGGGGAGTCCAACTCTGGCCAAACTGATCTCCGTTCCATCGATAATCCATCTGAAGATGAAGTACTACACGACCAAGGGTCCCGTCGCCACCCTCCACGGGAACATAGAAGCTGCGAGGAGATGCTTTGAAGCGACCTCGAAGGGACAGAACACCATCAATGCGCCTTCCAGGACTCCCAGCAAGCTAGCTCGACCCTCCGAGGAGCCAAAACCAATGCCCCACGTCAACTCAGTCGACCTAGACAGTAGTTTCACCAAGGATGACTTGAAGGAGCAGAAGATGAAAGATAAATGAGCCCGGCTAGCAGCAAAAACCTTCTCAACGCCAGATGTCAATGAGGAGCCTGCCCTTTCTAGGTGCCCCATTCCTGACAGCGAGTTCGAAGTCATCCTCCTCACTAGTGACCCAGAAAAGGAGTGAAGATCGACACCAGACTCCCCGACCTCGCAAGGAAGCATCTGAAAGCTTGTCTAAGAGAAAACGCTGACCTGTTGGCGTGGAGTGCTGCTGAGATGCCCGGACTAGACCCCGACATGGCCTGCCACCAGCTGACAGTTGAACTTGCCGCTAGGGCTGTAGTACAACGTAGGCGTAGGGAGTCTCCCGAAAAAGCGGGGGCTGCTGAAAAAGCTGTTAAAGACCTCTTAGAGGCAAATTTTAATTCGGAAGCCCAATACACAACCTGGCTTTCAAACATTGTACTTGTTAAAAAAGCTAATGGAAAATGGAGAATGTGTGTTGATTACACCAATCTTAATAGGGCTTGACCAAAATACGCTTACCCGTTACCTAACATAGATAGACTGGTTGATAACTTTGTAGGTTTCAAGTTACTGTCGTTAATGGATGTGTACTCAGGGTACAACTAATTCCCCATGGCAAAAGGGACAAAAAATACACAGCCTTCATGACCGAGTCGGGCAATTACTACTACAACGTAATGCCTTTCGGCCTGAAGAATGTCGACGCTACCTACTAGCGAATGATGAACAAAGTCTTCCGAGGTGAGATTGAGGACATGCTCGAAGTCTACATGGACGATAAGATCGTGAAATCCTAAGAGAAATCTAACCACATGCTCCACCTGAAAAGAGTTTTTGACCAGGCGAGGAAATGCAAGATGAGATTCAATCCGGAGAAATGCCCCTTCAACGTTCGAGCAAGAAAGTTCCTCGACTTCTATCTAACTAAACGAGGAATCAAGGCGAACCCCGAAAAATGTAGAGCTTTCTCCGAGTTCCCGACACCAAACTCGAAGAAATTAATTCAATCCCTAAACGGGATGCTCATCTCATTATCCCGCTTCGTAGCCAAATCTGCCCAACACGCACTTCCCTTTTTCAAACTTCTGCGCAAGGAAGCAACGTTCGAATGGACCGAGAAGTGCGAACAAGCCATCCTCCACCTCAAACGAGCTCTCTCATAACCACCGGTCCTCTCGCGACCAGACAACGAGGAGACTATCTACCTCTACCTCACTATCGCGGCTGTGGCAGTCAGTGCGACTCTCATTTGCGAGACCCCCTTCATAAGAATGTCCCTACAAGGACCAAGGCTTAGATACCAGCAGATCAAGAAGGTAGCAATGATCCTCATCAATGCGGCGAGGAGATTAAGACACTACTTCCTGGCCCAAACTATCATGGTGCGAATTAACCAGCCCATGAAACAGTTGCTCAACTGTCCTAACATGCCCGGCAGAATGCTAAAATGGTCGCTGAAACTCTCTGAATTTGACATCCGATACTAGATCAGGAAGGCACCTAAATCTTAAGTATTGACCGACTTCGTGGTGGGCAGGTCAGCCTCCCCGTTGAGTGGAACCCACAAGTGGACCATCTTCGTGGACAGAGCATCCAGCTCGACAGGAAGCGGAGCATGCATCATACTTGAAAATGAGGAGGGAATCATAATCGAAGTCTCCCTCGCCCTATCCTTTCCAACCTCAAATAACCAGGCAGAGTATGAAGCCTTCCTCGCATGGCTACACTTGGCCGAAGACTTAGGAGCCAAAGAGGTAAAAATCTTCATTGATTCCCAACTCATCGCCTCTCAAGTACGGGGAGAGTATCAGACCAAGAAAGATAATCTTTCTGAGTACTTAGCTCTCGTTTAGGAGAGAATCACAAAATTTAATTCCGCATAAGTAAAACATGTCCCTCGCGAGCATAACAAACGAGCAGACATCCTGTCAAAACTCGCGAGCACGAAGAAGGGCGAAAACAAGCCCGTCATTCATGAAATACTTTCTCGACCGAGCATCGAGAAACCCTCAGCGACCCTCGACGTGAACTCCATCGTGACAGTGACTGCTGGATGACCCTGGTATACAACTACCTCTCCACGAGAGAGCTACCACCCGACCAGAAAGAGGCTAACGTGACTAGGCACAGAGCTTGGTCCTACGTCTTGGTCGAAGATAGGTTATACAGATAAGGATTCTCCATCCTCTCCTCAAGTGTGTTGAGGAGTTCAAGGTCTCCAGCATCATACACGAGATCCACGAAGGAATCAACACCCAACACCTCGGAGGAAGTTCCCTCTCCTGAAAGGCTTTACGAGCAGGATACTACTGGCTTACCATGTAGCAAGAAGCGAATGAACATGTTAAAAATTACGATAAATGCCAACCCCACGGGGACATGCACTTGGCATCGCCTAACAAGCTTAAAAATCTTTCGTCCCCATGGCCCTTCGCCTGGTGGGGGATTAATATCCTCAGACCGTTTACCACGGGGTTAAACTAGAACAAATACTTGATAGTCGTCATTGACTATTTCACGAAATGGATAGAGTAGGAGGCCCTCGCAAAAATATGGCACACAATATACTCTGTTTCTATAAAAGAAACATACTCGTCCTATTCAGCATACCACAAGCGCTCGTCACTGATAACGGGACACAGTTATCCGACAAGAATTTCCAGGACATCATCATCAAACTGGGCACTAAACAACACTTCACATCGGTCGAGCACCCACAGACGAACGAACAAGCCGATGCCTGCAAATAGGGTGATCCTACGAGGCCTAAAACGAAGTCTGGGCGAAGAAAAAAAATAAGTGGGTAGAAGAGCTACACAACGTGCACTTGGCCTACAGAACGGCACCATACTCGACCACGGGAGAAACTCCGTTCCGACTAGCTTATGGGACCGAGGAAGTGATCCTAATGGAGATAAGAGGACCTTCTAGGCGAACTGAATTCCCCCTCGACGAGGCACTAAGAGAGGAGCTCGACTTGGTCGAAGAGATTCGATCGGGGGCAGCCCTCCGCGAAGCCTCGTTGAAGTAAAAGATAACTTTACGATATGATGCCAAAGTCATAAAATGGGAGTTCGAAATCGGCAGCCTAGTCCTGCGAAGAAATCACAAAGATTCTCGCGAGGGCAAACTCACCGTGAACTGGGAAGGCCTCTACCGTGTCTGAGAAAAACGCAGAATGGAGCCTACTACCTTGAAAACCTACACGGGGAAGAACTTGCTTGACCATGGAACGACGAAAAGCTGAAACAATATTACAGTTAGGCCTAACAATCGACACACCTCAGTCGACGATGGCTGGGTACGTCCTGACCACGAAGGCTTGCTCGGATACAAGCACAGTGTCCCAAACTTAAATAAAAAGCAGATTTCCACTCATTGATGAGCAGATCCCTAGCCAAATGGGGAAAACTCAACTGAGCTCCTTCATCGTTGTACCAATAAGGCAGAACACCTAGCTCGTGATGGGAAGTTCATGCCGCTGTGTTAAGATCTCGACCGAGATCTTTCCACCGCTCTCAATACATAATCCAACTCCGTCCACTCGACGAGTTCCCTTCACTATCGAGCAATAAAGCTATCGAGCAAGGCCCCGAACACTTTTCAAAAAAACTTACAAAAATATAAGCATCTTGTTACGAGCAAGCAAAAATATGCACGAGCGTATCAGAAAGTAAGTACGATTAAAAAGCATACACAAATACGTCATGAAAGCGAAATATGATTAGATTAAAACGACCACAAAGGTCGGTGCTGTCATAATATTACAAAGAAGGGGCGACGCCCAAAGATTACAAACCACATCACGCAAGCCAAAACAAATACAACACAGTATACAAATTAAACATCACGCCCCCCCTCATTGGTGATCTCATCCTCTTCCTCGTCGTCAACATTGGGAGGGGTGATTATCTAACCATCGACCATGCTATGCAGGAACCCGGTTCCCTCGATGGAAAGATCGACCCCAGGGTTAATGAGTCGAAGTTGAGCCACGACATTGTCGAAGCTCATCTCGACGACATCTACACAGTCCTGCTCGAGGCTTTTGATCTGGGAAACTAGCTCAACACAGGTCCCCAGGGCTTTCAATTCGTCGTCCTCGTCCATAGCGAGGGCGACTCCAGCTTCAAGAGCAGCGATCTTGTCCTCGAGGATCTTTTTCTCAGTGGCATGCTCGAGCCTCAGGGTAGCTAATATCATATTTAACTTAGAATTCTCGGCGACATGCTCCACCTTGATCACCTCCGCTTCGAGCTTCCTACACGCGGCCCGTTGCTTCTTCAGCTTGGCGACGAGACATGTTTTCTCGTCGTTTAGGGCAAGGGCAACCTCTAAGACCCTCATCAGGGCGGCCGCATCCTGAGCTAGCGCATTCCTTCTGCCTGCCGCATTAAGGCCCAGGATATCCGAAGAGTCAGCCTGAGGCACTGCCAGAGAAGGGCCCCCTCGAAGAACCCCCAGTCGGAAAAGCAAGGAGGCAACATAAACTTGTCATCGGAGCCACCGGTTTACCTTGAAAATTGGTAAACAACCGCTGATCTTCTAAAACAACAAAGTTCTAGTAACTTACAGGATCGATCAGATTGATCCTAGGACATGTGCTATGGGTGTATTTAGAATACCTCACAATTAGGCAAAGCATCCATTTCGACAGTGCATAAAATAAAAGAACGTGTTTTGAAATGTAAATGAAAGTGACAGAAATCAAAGAAATGTTTAAGTCGAACAACACATCAAAGGAAAGAAAAAAACTGAATGTAAAGGTTTGATAAAAACTGGAATTAAATGCTGGAAAAGAGTGCATAAAGATCTTAAACTGCAGAAATGTAAATGCTTGAAGGTAAAGGCTTTTCAATGTAAAACTGCAAAGTAAAAAACTTTATAACGTAGAATGCTTAGAAGTAAAAGACTGAATTAAAGGATTTCAAAGTAAAGGATCTAAAACAGAAACTTCAAAGAAAATGGCATTGCAATAAAAGATAATGGTGATTGCAATCACGTACATTCTCGCCTCACTCTTTTCTCTACACGCTGGATACTTTGAGTGATTTCAGAGTTACTTGTACAACACGATTTTTTCACACTATTCTAACTCTAGAACTAACCTATTTATAATACTCTAAAGTAACCACCATTTGACGGTTTACTCCTAGAACACGCCACTTGGCACTTTGCATGTTTTCAACTTCTGGATCTTCGCCACTTGTCCTCTTTTCAAATTCAAATAGTAGAATTTCCCTCCACTATCTAGCTGTAACTGCAGCGCATTATCCATAGTCGTTTTACCCTGTCGAATTGACGCTTTGGACTTGGAAATGTTTGAAGTCTCAAAATCATTCTCTTCGACTCAGGCTTTCAACAAATCTGGTTGAATACATCTTAGTCGAAGCCTTTTTCTTCTTTAGCTTGTATTTTAAAGAATAACTTCTTTAAAAGACAAATTTATTTGAAATCATGCAGCGTCGAAATTTGGAGCTAACAGCCCCCTTCCCCTGTCAGATCTACAATAGGCATGGCAAGAAAACCCGGGCCAGCCCGGACCCGGTCCGAAATTAACGGGGGAAACCCGATTTGATTGGGTGTGAGTGCGGGTGCGGGTAAAACCCGGTTTGTAATTGCGGGTGCGGGTGCAGGGGCGGGGGGATGCTACTACCCGCCCGCACCCGCCCCCGTCCCCGCCCGGTCTTATAATATTTACTTTAATACCCATATTTAAATTATTTTATATCATATTTATTCACTTTTGAAGAAGTAATTAAAAATCCTCATTAGTCATTTCTCACCATTCACTCAAACTCACATCTTTAGAAACAAGTTTATTATTAAAATGGTTAAGTTTTTAATAAAATTGTTACTTTTTATTACTATTTAAAAAAATACTTTTTTGCGGGTGGGGGCGGGTGCGGGTGCGGGCAAACCCGTTTCTAACGAGGGCGGGTCTGGGTGGTAAATTTTCACCCCCGACTGGGTTTGGAGGCGGGGGCGGGTCTATAATAGGGAGGCGGGTGTGGGTGCGGGGCTAGCTAAACCCGCCCCGACCCACCCCATTGCCATGCCTAATCTACAACCTCGACATCATCCGGTCACTGCCTCTTCTTGGTCGGGATGTCCCTATCCGGTTAATGAGAAGATTGGTCCCTGCTCGGGGAAGAAGTAGAGTCGGGGCCAGAGTCAGCCCTCGACTGGTTCTGGAGGTTGACGAGTCTGTTCTTGGAACCCCTCTTCCAGCCTTTCGCAACATTCCCCTTGGCCACGCCATTTTGAGCACGCATTCCTGGAGGTTCGACATGTTGCCTGCGACAAAAGACAAACACAGGTCAGTACACCAAGAAACAATAAAAACATAAGTTAAAAGAAACATAACAACCTAAAACCTGTCTAGATTCCTCAGCGGTACTACACTCGAGGAGCTCCTTAGTATTAATGAACCGAGCCTCCAATATGGCTTCGCCTCGCTCATCGAGGACAACCTCCTTGTCCTCGGTCTACCACTGAGCAGGAATAAATCCGTCGGCAAAATTCACTATTTTCTCAAAGCCACGCTGGTCCTCGGGGTCTATCTCATTGGGCTTCGAAATGTAAAAGTATGTGCCCACACCGATGTGGGCATCAGTCCATTGGAGAGCGAACTTCGAGACCCTCTTCGTCACAACACTCCTATCCTCGTCAAAACGGGCACTTCCATCTTCCTCGAGTACGGACACACGCTCAAACATGGAGTCGATAGCTGCTCGGGTCACAGGCTTGACCACATAGTACCTGTCCTTGAAGGTACGAACAGAGTCTGAGAACGCCTTGAAAAATTTCTTCGGCTGCTTTAGGGATACCCAGTTGAGTTTCCCGTGCAAGGTTTGTTGTTAGAGGTGGGAGCAGCGGATGAACAAAGGGATGGTAGCGCCAATCTCGAGACATTCACACACGATCTCGAAGGCCCGAATAAAGGCGATCGAGTTTGGGTGCAGTTGTGAGGTGGCTAACTCTAATCGATCCAAAATTCCCATTTGAAGGCCGCTGAATGACAACCAGAAGCCCAACTCCTTAAAGATGAACTCGTACATCACGAAGCGATTCCCTGGGAAATTCATGCAAATTCGGTCGTCCCGCCCAGGCTGATAGACATCCCAATTCTTTGGAGCTTCCTCAACACCCCTGCTCTCCTCGACACGCGCTCTGCGGAAAATCTGCGAAGCGCGAGGCTATCCCTTGAGGCTTCAGCCCTACCCAAGCCATGTTAGAATTAGTGATAGTGTCGACCAGCTCATGACCTTCTGTGTTGCGAGCCATAAAAACCTGAAATGCAGAGGAAAATAGTGAATTCGACGATCAGATCAAATTCACTCTTCCACTGCAGGTCAAGTGAAAGGGCGAAGAAAGGCACGAGGACGCTGCCCTCGACCAAGGCCCTTACTCAATGGGGAGCGAGGAATTCGCGAGGATCCTCTCCTCGTCGGAGGTCTCGGCCGACACATCAGAACGTCACGAGGAAGTTCCTCCCGACGCAAGGATGCATCAAAAAATAAACTGACATTCGTCATACATTTCATGAGCGTTGTGAGGAAGGCCCTCATCGACGTAAGGATTCATCAGAGAATAAACGGGAGTTTATCATAAAGTTCATAAGCGCCACGAGGAAGAGCCTTCTTGACATGAAGCTTTATAATAAAGTCATGAGCTTCGCGAGGAAGACCTTCCTCAACATAAGAACTTCATCAAAAAACTAAAGCTCCACCGACGCAAGTCATGTTCACCATCGTAACAGCGGCGCCATGGCGAATTTCTACTCAAAACCTAACCTTTCTAGCATTAGACTCCCCTACCTCCGGTGTTTGAAAGTGGCCAAGCCACCACCAAACACCAACACTGCCGGAACCCAACGTAAAGAAAAACACGCATCCTAAAACAATCTACATTCTGAAGTAATCTTCGTTCTAAAAACTAGCATACAAACCGAGGATTAGAGGAAAAATGCTTACTTGATTTGAAGAGTACTGAAACTGACTTGAAGAAAAACTTGTGGCGGTGGCGATGACGACGACGGAAAATAGAGAGAACCTAAAGCTAGAAGGGAAGTTGAGAGAAGAGCGAAAGCGAAATGGGCAAATGACCCCACTTCTGCCTATTTATAACCCATTTCCATGGCACGGGTTAGTGTGTCGTCGCCTAGGCTCTTGAGTACCCCTACTCATAGGATGTCATAGGCATTTAATGATTTTGACACGTGGCGCGAGGAAACAAAATAGTTCGTCTTCTCGTGTTATATCACATGGCTCAAGAAACCGACGCGATTGCCCCATCAGCCTTCGCATTCATTCGCGAGCACAGGCTCAGCAAACCTTCACATTTATTCGCGAGCACAGCCTCAACGAACTTTTACATCCATTCACGAGCACAGTCTCAGCGAAAATTTTAAGAAAATTCACGAGCATCTTGACAACTCGCGAGCAGAAATCTTACGCTCGATGCGAACACAGGGTAAGTCCTCAACCGTGGACCCTGTGCGACGTTTCCTCCCTAGAAGCGAAACTCAACAAGTTACGAGCAGAACCTCGTGTCCGTAAAAGGCTCTCCTCGTATAGAGGTTCTTGTTCCTCCTCAACACACGAATTGACACTAAGTCATTGACCCATTGCCTTGGGGTAACGACTTCGGGGGCTCCTGTTCTGGGCTTGGCTAGTGGCTGACCCAACGTCGAGCACAACCCAATCCAACCATGTGTCGAGGACGACCCAGAATGCTGGACCAATCCCTTGGGGCCAGTAGAAGACATTTTCCCACATGCTCCTCACCCGAGGACACGTCATCAACTTGGTTCACACACCTCGTGGAGCCAGTCTGCCATTAGTAACGGACAAGTCCACCCACTATCCCATTATTCGGAGAACGCAGAGCAGTTGACCTAGGACGATGACCACAAGCTGCTCATCTCTACCTCCACGTAAGAATCCTGGCAGTCATCCGTTATGGGCCCGAACCCTCAGCCCATAACAGAGACCATTGACCCAATGCTGAGGGCTCTCTATAGAAACCCTCCTCTGCAGAAGGGCCAGGTATTCTATTCTCTCCACTCTTTCTTTCTATCCCTTCACCCGACTAACTTAAGCATCTGAATGTCTGCAGGCACACCCCTCATCCCTTGTTGACCGTAGCTGCTGCAGACGTATTGCCGACCACCTTCTGATCGATAAGTTATATCAAATACTATATTTAATACTCTATTTTTTTTTATAGTTTCTCCAAACCATAAAAGTATAACTTATAATATATTCAATTATTTAGAACAAATTTGTTATTATAGCATAGTATTGTGTTTTTTCTATTTTCATTTTCTTCTTTCTTTTATTTTTAGTTATTTTTTAACTTTTTGTTTTTCTATACCTATATTCTTTTATTCTTAATTATATTCCATTGTTGTTTTTAGTTTTTTTTTATTATGTATTCTTTTAGATGCTCTGAAGAAAATTATATTATTTTATTCTTTAAATAATATTAAATTTGTTATTATAATATTTGGTTTTTTAAAGTTTAATATATATGCAGTGTTATTTAATAAGAATTTATCAATCTTCTATATTATATCATTAACTTAAAATTTTCAATATGACATAGTGGAATAAATGATGATAATTGATTGACGGTGTAAAATTATTTTATACCGACAGTGTGTATTTCAATTTTTTTATCATGTAATTTCTTAGGTGCTTTGAAGAAACAAAAAATGTAGAGATCAAAACAAAGAATCTATTTGATAAGACTCAAAAAAGAACTTTTAACTTTTCAGCTCACATTAATGAAAAAATTTTATTTGGTAAATGTTTATTAGCTTTTACCTTGTAGTTTTCTTATTAGTTTTTAGGTTTTTTTTCTCAAAAGCTATTTAATGTAGCTTTTGAACTTGTAGCTTTTATCTTATGACTTTTTCTTCCATTTATACTCTTATTATTTAACAAAAATCTATTCTTATCCTTCAATATTACCTCTTACATATATATAATATTTACTATTAAAAATTTGATTATAAAATATTAAGTTTAGAGATATTTTGAAGAATGCTCTAGCAAATTTGTAATGTTTTTCTCTACTTTATTAGACACTATTTTCATGTATTAGATATAAATTATATAATTAATTTAGAAATAGTATCGATAGTTCTCAAGTTAGTGAAACATCGGTGAAGAATCAATAAATAAAATTAATAAAAGTTAAGAAAATTCAGAATATCATTGCAATTTTATTGTAAAATATTAGACAATAAACTTAGTTTTATTATTATTTCAAATTAATATAATTGAATTCAAAATTACATTACTATTATTTCACATATTTCGCTAAATTTCATTATAAAATTTGAAAAAAAGCTTTATGTTAAGAAATAATGAGTTAATGAAACCGAAAAATTGCCGTTATTAAGATTACTTTTACTTTTATATTCTCGTAAAAAACTTTATAAAATACTCTTGCTTCATGCATGATACGTTGAATTTTTTTTATTCGTTAAATTTCGTTGCCAATATATTCATACAAAATAGCAAAACTCATAAAATTTATATACAAATTTAATATATTTTTAATGTTATCTTCAATTTTTTATATGTATTAAAACTGTTTTGCATATTTTTATTTTTATTAATGTATTTATTTTTATTAAATAAAAATAAATTTAATAATATAATATAATAAGATAACAAAACCATCTATTTTTTAATTAAGAAAACTCTTTTAAATTATTGTGTAATTATCAAGTAGTATAACAATTAATTTAACAAACACTTAAATTAATTTATCATACTAACCATCAACTATAAACTAGGATCATCTTGCCATTAGCTATAGCCTATAAGCTCCCAACTAAAAACTATGAGCTAGTTTTATCAAATACTAATAAAAATGTGCATAACATTTTTGATATGTTAATTAACTAATCTCTAAAATAACATCCGATAAAAATTGATTTTACACATATTTTATTTGAGTCATACAAAGAATCACAAAGGGTAACAAAAATCGAAAAGGTGAGGTTGATTCACGGTTTAAGTTTCTGATAAACGCATCATAAGCATCAGGTATCGGTAGAGAGTGAACGATATCGCTTCTGTTTCCATTCCGATGTTAAAAACTGCCCGTGAAGCGTTCTAGTCAAACCGGAAGAGAAGAACTTCATCAATTCAATCTCTTGAGGGTTTTGGTTTTGGTGTTGTAGCCAATTGTCATGTCCACCACAATTTCTTCTCTCCCCTTCTCTCTCCCTCTCCGCCACAATTCTAGGGTTTCTCGCTTCAATCCAATCTCTTCTACTATTCCATTCCAATCATTCACAATTCCTACAAAAGTAAGCACTCTTTCACTCTTTCTTATGTTACTTTTTATTTATTTATTTATCTGACATGAATCAAATTTTGACTCCAGAAATGGAGAGTTTTGTGTTTTAAGCATGAAAACATTCCATCAGAAACTAATGGCTCTGACTTCAAAGAAGATAAATTGTCGGAAGATTTGATCAAGTTTAAAGGGGATGATGAATCCAAAGACTTGAAAAAAAACTGGTTTGCTGATCTTCGTAAGGTACTGCTTTCGTTTTTTATAATCATGTTTCTAGGAAATTATTCATTTTTGCTGTAATGATTCGCAGTTGTCGATTTTATTGAAGTTTGTACTCTTGGGTTGTGGAATCAGCCTCATGCAAATGTAAAATAAGTCTGTTTAGTCTGCCCCTTTCCTAGGCTCTTCCGTGGCAAGACATTGCCTATGCTGCAAAACATTGCCTTGTTATGTCAAAATTATTATAAGCAGTGACCATTTGAGGAGACTTTACATTCAGCAAAGTATTTATGAGCTCCTTAATGTGATCTTAAAAATTGATATATCTAATCTATTCATAACTTCTCATCAAATACATGTGAGATGAAATTTTTGGAATAATCTGGATGTTATTTGACATTTTAACTATTTTCTCTGACTATTAGTGCTTAGCTACTTCATTTATCTAAGTCCATAACCTAATCATTCTTGAATCTAAAGGTCCAATAGATAAAGTGATTTGCTTTTTATTACAATAAACGTAAGGAGGTTAAACATGCTTAGCTGATTTGGGCATGTAGAGAGAAGAACTATAGATTCTGTTGTAAGGAGAGTAAATTTGATGGACAGGAGTCAAACAACTACAGGTAGAGGAAGATCTAGAAAAACTATAAGAGGAACTATTAAGAAAGATCTTGAGATTAACGATTTGATTAAAACATGGTATTTGATAGAACATTATGGCGGAATTTGATCCATGTAGCTGACTACTCTTAGTGGGATAAAACTTGATTGTTGTTGTTGTTGTTATAAGGAAGTAATCATGAAAAGAATGATGTTTCAATTACCTCTAAGTTTTCATATTCTTAAGCCTTCCCCATCTGTCATGTGATCGTGTCTACCGGATCGCCATTTTACATATTCTGCAATTTTCAAGACAAATTTGACATGCCATTCTGATTTTATTATAGGGAACAGTCTGAAAAATTTGGAGTTGCCTTTGGGTTCATTCCCCTTTTCATATTATTAGCAATTGACTACCCATTTAGAATGTCTGTTAGAATTCTACCGAGGTTGGCGTCTCTCTTTGTTTTGAAGCCATGGCTAAAGTAAGAATTTGTTAGTGTTGGAATTTCCGCCTTAATTGCAGTCTGCCCCTAGTCGCCTTAATTGCGGCACCATGGCTTGCCTTCATTGCAGGCCCCAACACCTTCATTGTGTTGGGTTTAAAGGGGTGGTAGTAGATGTAGTCACACATTTCTTAGAGATATGGCATGTGTTGTGTTTATAAGTGGGGCAATCCTCACCTTACACGCCGGTTTTGTAGGGATGAGTTAGGCCCAACCCAAATTCTGAGATGGTATCAGAGCCTATTCTAAATCCGTTGTTGGGCTTCCCGTATCCTCTGTGTTTCGGGTTCATTGAAGCCCAAGTATGAGGGGGTGTGTTGGAATTTCCGCCTTAATTATGGTCTGCCCCTAATCACCTTAATTGCAGCACTATGGCTTGCCTTTATTGCAGACCCCAACACCTTCATTGTGTTGGGTTTGAAGGGGTGGGTTTAGTCCCACATTTCTTAGGGATATGGCCTGTATTGTGTTTTTAAGTGAGGGTAATCCTCACCTTACAAGCCGGTTTTGTAGGGATGAGTTAGGTCCAACCAAATTTTGAGAGTTAGAAATTAGGATATAGAGATAGTTAAGTAGTTAGACTTAAAAGGAATATTTTTGTATAAATAAGATAAATATGAATAGCGATAGGGAAAGGCATTTTGATTTGTAAAGATTGAGTGAATAGAACGGTGGTTCTGTTCTTTTGTAGAAGGAGGGAAATTGCAAATCAAGGCAATCAAATTTGCCAGTCCAGAGACCGAAGTTCACAGACTGGTTGCAACAATGAAGTTTACCTTTCACCACTGTCACACACTTTTAGTTTGTGTCCTGCATTTTCAAGTTTTAGATGCAACCTTCAGGATAGTATGGCAGTTAAGTAGTTAAAGGTAATAGTTAGTATGGATAGGAGAAATACGAGTAGAGAATGACATTTAAATTCACAAACATTGCACAAATAGACCAGTTTCTCATTTTTTCTATAAAACTTTGTTCTTTTCCTAGGTTCTTAACAGTTTTTAACTGTAAAGATAATAGGTATGATCACATCATGAATTGAACACATTTCACTATTCTTATTTTAACATTCAGTCTATGATGTTAGTTAGAAGAGAAAAACAAGACTTAACACTTATATACACAGTCGTCTGAGAATGAACAAAGAAGAAAAACAGAAGGCAGAGGAGACAGAGAGAGAATATATCAAAGAGAATTGATGTTTTAAAAATAGCTAAATAAATAATGGGGTTTTCTCTTTGGTAATTAGCATTAGGCTCTAAAATTAATACTCCCTCCGGTCCTTTTTATAAGAGACATTTCACCTTGTTAGATTAATTGAATAATTAATGTACCTGATACATTAATTATTGAATGAATCTAGAAAGGTAAAGTGTATCTTATAAAAAGGACCAGAGGGAGTATATGTTTTGATACTTGTTTCTTGCTTTAATGTAGTAGCTCATGTCATTCTGCTTTTTCCAATTGTTTTGAATTATTCATAAAAGAAGTAATAACATTATCCAATAATCAAATGTCAATCGCCTCTTAACTCTTCATTATCCACATCTAATTCTGCTGTTTAACAATGTAAACATCTTTTAAATCTTGGGAATAGTAAAGGCATTGTTTTTAACATTCCAGATCATAAATAGCGTTCTTGGTGTGGAACCCTGGAAAGTTCCTTGGACTGCAAAGACCATTGTTCAGGTAAAGTGTATCCTTTCTTATCATTGTATATCATTATCAATCATCAATTTATCTGTGCTTCAAGCATGTTTGGTACTCTGGATTGGGGATACTTTCCTGTCTCCTCACCGTATAATTGATTATTCCTATGTTTCATGTGTTAAACTAAAACGACATGAAATGGCCATTCCATTCAGCCTCTGATTCTTCATGACTAAAAAAGGCCCTTCCTCTTTCTGTTGGAATGACAGGATTCCTGACTTCCAAGAATGAGATCATTATACAGCCATACCCTATTTTCTTTTTGTCAATTGAATAAGAGTCGCTTCGTCTTAGAGAGAAATAATGATTTGAGGTTAAAAATAACTGTTATTTACATTTTACCATTTTAAATAATAAAAATTACTAAAACTCCATAAATTAATCTCAGAAATTCACATAAGGGAATTTTCTTGGCAGAATGTTAGAAAGATATTTAAACAATCATAAAATAATGAATAATAACATCTTTTTGTTTTAAAATTCAAGTGAAAAAATGTAAAATTGTTACACTTATTTAATAATTATAGTAGTTGATTTGATAGGGGTGATTGATGTCATAATTACAATTCTGTTCCTATTCCATGTACAAACATAGTTGTTTTTTTTATATGAAATCAGTGTTAGGAAGCAAACTAAATTGGGTTTTGCAGGTTATGCTCCTCTGGATTGCCTCATTCTGGTTGGTAGGTTCTTGGATAGTTCCATTTTTAGCTTACACAGCAGGTTTTAGGAAGGAAACTCTTTCATACAGAGGACAAGCATTGTACAGTCTCTTGACGGATGTTGCCGAAGGCATGGTTGGGATAGCTATACTACATCGTTGTCTTGCAAAGTTTAAACCACTCCCAGCTGACTGGTTCAGATTTGAACTCAAAGGGAACTGGCAGTTTGATGTCGGTTTAGGCTGCCTCATGTTCCCCCTCATCAATCATCTGTCACAAATGAACCTAAATTTATTGCCTGTTCTTCAATACGCTCCAGTTACAGTCTCGAGTGTAGAGCAATCAATTGTAGCACGAGACCCTGTGGCAATGGTCCTATATGCAGTGGTAGTTTCAGTTTGTGCCCCAATATGGGAGGAGATTGTCTTTCGTGGTTTCCTTCTCCCATCTTTAACGAGGTACATGCCTGTGTGGAGTGCAGTATTAGTCAGCTCAATAGCATTTGCGTTGGCACATTTTAACATCCAGAGGATGTTGCCCCTTGTATTTCTTGGCATGGTGATGGGTTCTGTATTTGTACGATCTAGGAACCTCTTGCCATCAATGTTGTTGCATAGTTTGTGGAATGCTTTTGTATTTCTGGATCTCATGAAGTAGTATATATTTTTTACTCTTCTTTACACCTGATCTTTTATTTTCAACTTTACACATGGACACAGGTACGATCATTTCCTTCTCTCTTATAGACACGGGCTAGAAAAGGTGAGTAACTTAATCCTTTTCACCCAAAGTGAAAGCTTGAAAGTTTCAAATTTCGACGCCTATTGACATAATTTCAGGGTAAAATATCTCCGAAGTGATATTGTGTGACATCTGAATAACAGAAAAATACAGAGTTTGCATTATTTTAGCAGTACAGAATCAAATAATTGTTGATAACATCACAATTGTGAACATCCTTTCAGCCAGGACCCACTTTAGATAGTTACAGAAAGAATGCATGTGGTTTGCTTCATACCTATAGCCACATTTTACTAGTTGATGAGCTGGTCGTCACGATTCTCCGTTTTGAACTTTATATGGTAACTGTATTCTGTCAATTTCTACAAAAACAACTTGAATCTGTAATTGGGGTCCTTGGTGCTTGCAAGAACGGTGTAACATTCTTTTCAGGATTAGAGTGTATTAATGAAAATTGTATTTACTAGCAAATACCTATTGTCTTAAATGGAGACATAAAAGTGGGGACCGTTTGATTTCTAGTCATATGCTATGCTGGCTTACTGAGTTTTGTCCCATGAAACTTTGTTCTTGTTTACTTTATCCTACCAACACAGGGTCCCTTGTCTGCCATTTTATATTTTCAAAAAGTTGCTTAACAAACAAAGCCAATTCGTTCATTTTGGGATGACAATGACGTAGCCCTCATATATACCAGTTTATTTAGGGGGGTGTTTTTGTCTACAACTTCTCTTTTTCTTTGGATTCAAGGCATGTTTGAAAATTTTCAGCGGACCAATGTGATTTTGCAAAAGCTATGTTGTTCTATGATTTTGTGAAAGTCACATTGATACTAAAGAGGCGCTAATTAAACATATATCAAGTGATTTTGGCTTATTTTTCACTATCATTTTTACTACACGTATAAGTTTGTCAACACTTTCTCTATTATTATCATTTCTAATGTACAGTCTTATTACACATCTAATCTAACATCCTTATATCTATTACATTTACTTTATTCATCTGTTCTTAATCGTTTAACATTTTGCCTTGTAGAATGTTGCGAGTTTTATAACTATTTGATAAAGTTTTTTCTTCAACTTAAACGGTACTTTATGTGTCACATAAAATTCCCGAAGCTATCCTTTATATCAACTGAATAATTTGATAGTTTACATCTCCTTCTAGTTCTCTATTGTTTTGTATTTAAACTACGTAACTTATGGTATAATATGATCTCCAACTTTCATCCTTAAGTTATAAACGCTTTTCCTTTTCATAATATCCAAAGTATATCAAAAATGATTTTGGTATCCGAGTCATACAACACGCTTTCAGACAACAACCTAATATTGTATTTTTAATTTATGTCGTAAAGATTCGACAAAGTTTTACCAACCTTATTTCAAACACACTTAAACGCTCAAAAAGATTATATGCATCACCTCTAAGCTCTTAGTGGAGGAAAAAGTCTGAAATTTCCTTCCTGTAAGAACCTCATGATACCTTCCTTTATTCTTTAAGATTCTGAAAATATGTTAAAGTTGTTATAGATAGCAATATCACCACGTATACCAATTGGTGGTGAAGTTATGATTTAGCTTATCAATTTGTGCCTTGACTTTTTAAAAAAAGAAAGAACATGTCTAATGCTTTTTCAGTACATCTGTTTTCATGTTATTAATTCTAAGCTAGACATGTGGCACAATGCAAATCCTTTTCTTCATTCATAATAATTAACCATTCAAGTAATTTTTTAGAGTAAATTTTACTCTCTAAATAAATACTCATTACTATACTTTAACCATTCATGAATCATAATAGTTTTGTATATCTCATACATATAATAAATGTTCCAAAATAAAATATTTTTATAAGTGATTGTTTAGGTTACATGCACATAATACACATAGTACAATTATTTTATAATTTATGTTAAGATTTATTTTGCAGGCTTGTAGCAGTTGAAATGTTATAATCAATGTGATGAAATCATCCATTAAAAGTGGTTATATCCATCCAAATATTAGTATTGCATATAACAAAAAAGACAACAAAATAACATAACACATAAACCTTTAAATATAAGCCACCACATTGAAAATATAAATTAATTTATTACACATAATTGAGGACTTTAACTAAATATAATATAAGATTCCTTATGATTACTTTTTTAAGCTTTTAATTTACTTTATAAAAGCTTAAAGGAAACATTGTAATTGTAATTCAATAAAAGCTAGCATTTCTTGGTTTTTATGAATTCCCTTTTTACTATATATATGCATAATATGCATGTACCTCTTTCTTGACTGTGATTTTTTTTATTTGATTATTAGAGTATGTCCAGAAACAAACCAACCCTCTTTATGAAAATTTTAAAGCAACAAATGATTAAAAAGGAAAGGTGAGGTTAACTGACCATGAAACATGACAATATGATTATGGTGGGGGCTCACATTTCTGTTTTTTTTTTCTTTCTACTTTTTTCATTTTGAAGTATGAAAATTCATTTTCTATGTTAGTTTTAACTGTGATTTTGAATTTGAATTTTGTAGATGACAAAAATGTGATTGAAAGGAGAGACTCAATGAATCTTATAGATGAAAAAAATGTGATTGAAGAGAGACTCAATTAAAAGTGGTTCCTATATAGAAAATTTCATATACTTCGAAATAAAGATAAATCCTGAAATCAAGTTTTAAAAATGTCACATCACATTTTATAAAATTATTTTATAAGAGGGAGTAAAATTCAATTTAAAATCCTAATAGTTGACAAATGAATATTTTTTTTAACTGAGATTAATCATCAACATAACTGACAATGTTAATAGAAATAACTGACAACGTTAACGAGAATAAGTTAGACTGACCTACAAAGGTTTATAGTCTAAAATATTTAAGTCTCTGATCTATTTAATTGAAAAGCCCAGACTTATACTCAGACGAGACTTAAACTATTAAAAAATTTATGAAAATATATGTCATTTAGAAAAATCTAACCCCCACATGACTTCTTGGAGAGAGATTATATATTAAGGGGTCTTCTCGTGTGTATAAGTCAAAATATATGTGCATAAGAGAAGTGTCTTCTCTAGCTATACCTACCTTCTACTATCCCCTTCCTTTCCACTTTCAAATTTGAAAAATTTTCCTTAAAATTTACAACCATGGAAGCTTCACAGCCTCTTTCTATTGAAAGCTTCTCTTACAGTTGGCTAGTGAACTTAAAGCCATCACTAGAAAGTCTAGATAACTCCTTTAGAATTCCTCTTGATGCATATGATGAAGCTTCCTTCATTGAGATGGATCCAAGAATGCCACCATCTAAAAGATTCTTCAAGATCTCACATGATTCCAATTCCAACATATTTGATTTTCCAACTTCACAATCCCCTCTTACTACTCTTGTTCATGCAGATGAACTCTTCTCCAATGGTTACCTCATGCCATTTTTTGTTGAATCTTTGAAAATGGAAGAATATGAAGCCTTAGACTCCAATATTACATGTCTCAATTCATCTTCTTCGCATGCACCGAAATGCGTAGCTCCTCTTGTTCATTCTAGATGTTCTTCTTTGAAAAGATGTAGAACATTATCAAGGAGAATATTTTATAAGTATTTGAATTTCTTAAGGTCTTTGTGTAGAAGAAGATCAAGTGGTCACAAATCAAGTTCAAATGTTGCTAAAAGAGGTGAGGGTTTAATGAATAGGAGATACTATAATTCAGAATCATCTCCAAGAATCAGTGTAGCTTTTTCTGCAGATGATTGGAGAAATTCTTGTGATTCTGAAAGCTCAATACATGAGGCAGTTCTTCATTGCAAAAGATCCATAGGTATGTAATGAATTATAAGAAAATTTTACCCCATATTTTTGAAATAAAATTAATTAATTATTTAATATTTTCAATGAAATATGAAAAAATCTTTACGAATCGATCTAACGATTAAAAGTTTGAGACCTGAGTCTGTTGCTCTTTATAATTTAGGTTCGAATCTTCTAAATACTAAAATTTTCTTATATTAGGTCAGTTCTAACACTTGACATTTCTTTTATGGCAGAAAGAATGAGTTAAGGATGCTGGTGAAGATAAATGAGATGAGAAACATTTAATACTATGATTAAAAAAATGATGCCACTTTATTGTTGTAACTAAGGTTTTTCACTTCTTGTGGAAACTTTTTTATTTATTTTTTAAATTGGTGGCATCATATGGTTCATGATAGCACAAGTCAATGGAATAAAACAAAATTCAAAAAAAGAAAGGAAAGATGAAGAGAAAACAATCCCATGTGAAGTGAGACCAAAACATCATCAGCCACTCATGTTGTCTCAATCTTATTTGCTTTAAGGATATGTGGTTGGTCGGTCATTATTCAAATAAATAAATACTCCCTCCGTCCCAAATTATAAGTCACTTTGTCAAAAAAATTTGTCCCAAATTATAAGTCACCTTACATTCCCAATGCAATATAAATGACATCTTCCCCAATATACCCTCAAATATTTATTATTATTTATTCTTTCAACTCTTTTAATTTCTCTCTCCTATATAATTATGAGGGGCATTACTGTAAAGTTATACATAATTTGTCTTTCCCATAAAGTAATAATTAAGTTTCTTAATTTGTGTGAAAAGTCCAAAACGTCTTATAATTTGGGACGGAGGGAGTAAAAAGAAGAGATAGAGTTCAATTTTATTTTTTATTTATTAATCTTGTTGATATAGGGAGGAACACTTTGGCACTAGATGAGAATCTGCTTTTTTCTATCTCTCTTAATATGTATAGTTCCTTTAATAATTTTTTGTTGTTGATAAAGTTTCTTGAATAGTTTTGGAATTAAAAGCTTATGCTAAAAGAATCATTATGTGTGTAGATAATATAATTCCTATTAAAAGGAATTTATTTGAAATGAAGCAATGGTTAAATCAATGTAACAACTTCAAAATTGATGTAATGTGTCCGTTTGCGTAGTGTTAGTGTTTCGGGTGTAGAACTATTTAAGCAAGGTATTCGTACCAAATGAGTCTGTTAGAAACTTAGGATTCAAACTAGGAATTTTGAAATGTTTGGGTTTGAGTAGGTGCCACCAAAACATTTTAAAAGTTGTGTTATTTGTTTGTTTGGGTTATTCGAGTTGATGAATCATTTTTATTTTGAGAATTTTTATTATGAGCAACACACTTTGTGAGAGACATGTTTATATTTATCTAAAATTTTAAGATGATAGATGTGTGAGTTTTCTCACTTATAAATACTCAAGTCGATCTCCATATTTGTAACCAATGTGAGACTTTTCCACACTACTAACACTTGTTTTTCTCAAAACTCTCCCTCAAGTGGAAGCTTCTTTTATCCACACATTTGTACCGCCGTTGACACTTTTCAATGGGACACCTCCTACGAAAATTTTGATACAAGTAAACCGATCTCTTCACTCGAACCAAAGACTCAAGATATCACTGTAGGGGCTACAAATTGGGAGGTCAACACGAGGTAGTATTTTACACCATTTGGGATTTTTCTTTAAGAGCAACACATTTTGTAAGAGACACACCACATACTCACCAAATACCTTAAGGTGATAGGTGTGTGGGTTCTCTCACTTATAAAAGTCTCCACATTTCTAACCAATGTGGGACTTGCTCGCACTACTCACACTTGTTATTCTCAACACTCCCTCTTAAGTGTGAGTCTATCCACAATACTTCTCCTCGAGTGGAAGCTCTTTCATCCACATACACTTGTACCACCGTTGACACTTTTCAACCAGACACTCTACCCACGACCATATGGGATACTTTTGATACAAGTGAGACGGTCTCTTCAATCGAACTAGGCTCTGATACCAGTGTTAGGGCTATGCGGAGGTTAACATGAGGGGACATTTTTACTTTTGGGACTTCTATTTTGCGCGACACACCTTTGTGAGAGACACACCACATACTCACTAAAAACCTTAAGGTGGTAGGTGTGTGGGTTCTCCCACTTATAACTACTCAAGCCTCCACATTTCTAACCAATATGGGACTTCCCCACACTACTCACACTTATTATTCTCAACATTTTTTCATCGCATGCACTTGTATCACCGTTGAAACTCTTCAACGGGGCACTCTACCCATGACTATGTGAGTATACTTTCGATACAAGTGAGCCGGTCCCTTCACTCGAAACAAATGCTCTGATACCACTGTAGAGTCAATTCGGGGGGTCAACACGAGGGAACATTTTTACTTTGTGGGCTTTCTTTATGAGCAACACACATTTGTGAGAGACACGCCATATACTCACCCAAAACCTTAAAGTGTGTGTGGATTCTGCCACTTATAAATGCCCAAGTCTCCACATTTCTAACCAATGTGGGACTTCTCCACACTACTCACACTTGTTATTCTTAACACTCATGATACCATTATTAAGGCTATTCGGGGGGTCAACACGAGGGAGCATTTTTACTTTAAGAACTTCCATCATGAGAAACACACCTTTGTGAGAGACACACCGCATACTCACCAAAAATCTTAAGGCAATAGGTGTGTGGGTTCTCCCACTATAAATGATCAAGTTTCCACATTTCTAACCAATGTAAGACTTTCACACTATTCACACTTGTTGTTCTCAACATTCTCCCTCAATTGCGAGTCTATCCATAATGACCCCCCTCAAGTGGTTGCTTCTTTTATCCATATACACTTGTACCGCCCTTGACACTTTTTAACTGGACACCTCCTACGGGAATTCCGATACAAGTAAGTCAGTCCCTTCTGTAACACCCTTCTACCCCACAAACAATTTTAGGAAAAACACGTAATATTATCAGAGTAAAATTAGCAAGAAAGGTACCACATATATTCAAACATCATTCAAAATCATTGTCCTGTCTCGTAACACGGGTTACACATTCTTAATAATAAAATCAACAACTACGCAGCGGAAATCAACTTTGATGTCATTTCAATAAAATACTTCATACGAAATATATCCAAATCAAATCATCACCAACAATGTAAAAATTCAACATAAAACAAAAGAACGCGAGGTCCACAACAAATCCCAACCCGATGTTACATGACACAGAGCAGGACACCTCTAAACTAAATAGCGATAAAGACACACTCCAAAGCTACATCCTCCATCGTCGCGAATCTACTCTTGGTTATCTGCAAGTTACCCACATAAGAGGCAACATTTCCAAGCAGGCAGGGTGAGAAATCATAATTCATTATAGTAATATAAGTACATAGAAAATGAACAGGAAGGCAACAACAACATCATAGCATAGCCAACATCAGCATCACAGCATAATCAATCAACAACATCATAGCATAATCAACCACAACATCATAATATAATCAACATCAACCTCATCGCATAGTCAACAACAACATCATAGTGTAATCAACAACAACATCATGATATAATCAACAACAACATCATGATACACTCAACGCCAACATCATAGTATAATCAACAACAACATCATGATACACTCAACATCAACATCATAGTATAATCAACATCAACATCATGATATAATCAACAACAACATCATAGTATAATCAACAGTAACATCATGATATAATCAACAACAGCATCATAGTTTAATCAACAACAACACCATGATATCCACAATAAAGCATACATATTATTCGACAATCAACTCATACACATGCAATGACACTTAGAATGAAATGTAACTTCATTGAAAACATGAATGTGGTACCAATTTAACTAGATGGACACTTGGCCATCAACCCTCCAAAAGGAGCACAACGTAATCAACGTATCACTTCAATCCGCACAATGGGATTGAAGCTACCACTAGGCCGAAGCCCCAACATAAAAATGCTATGAAATGCAATGATGCTAATTCTTCTCAATTCAACATAAACCAACGTGTGCATCATTCATTTCATATTCAACAAGTGTTCATCATACAATCATGTTTTATTATCTTACATCAACAACAACTCGACAACAAAAGATCAGTACGAGAAAACGTCAAGAAACCTCAAGAAAACAACAAAAACAGCAAAACATCATGTCTGACACGGCCACCCGTGTCCTGGGACACGGCCCGTGTCAGGAAACCTGCACTCAAAATGCAAAACAGACAAAATACAGTGGTCTGACACGGCCGCCCGTGTCCTGTGACACGGCCCGTGTCAGGAGCTCTGTGGCACAAATCCAACAAAAGCAAAATACAACAAGAATGGTGGTCTGACACGGCCGCCCGTGTCCTGTGACACGGCCGGGTCAGGATGCGAAAACTCAGAATTTTTCAAAGGTTTTTTCTGCTGCGTTTTGACTTCAAATATCCCAAAAATTCAATTTTTCCAATACGAAAATTTGACCAAAAGACTCACACAACGCACATACATAAACACATAACATTCTATCTCATTATATTTCATCTAATCAAGCATCCCTAACTCATTCTACATCATAACACTCACTCCTAACACAATCTATATCATCAAACACCACCTTGATTCAAGAATTCCACAAAACCTAATCTATTCATAAACCAAACCCTATAGAACTATAATAAACCATGAAAACTCCCCATACCTTAGAGTAATCCGAAGCTTTTTCCTTCTTTCTTCAAGATTCCTCTAGAAATCCTCAAGCCCTAGTTCTCCTTCTTCTCTCTTCTTCAGCGTTCTTCACAAAAATAAGATCGGTTAGAAAATTGATCGATCTTTCTTCTTTAGTTACAATATTCCAGTTTATGGACTTCCAACTCTACCCTTACTCTTTTTCCTTTAAGACCATTTTGCCCTTTTCTTAATATTTTTAAATAATAAATAATAATCTAAATAAGACATGATTATTCACTTTATTAAAATTATTTAAAAATACTCTTTTAATCCATAATTCTCCAAATTACCAAAAACCTCTTAATTCCTTCCAACTTAATTAAATAAATAATTAAATAATTGATTTAGATTTTTGGGGTGTTACAACTCTCTCCTACTTTAAGAATTTTCGTCCTCGAAAATTTACTCGTTGCAGACCACTCCAGATACGTTATCACCTCCAACTAATCAACTCTCATGCCGCGTGTGGCAATACCACAAATAACGCAATACGACAATACACCTTATCAATGCCAACGACAACAAGATGAAATGCTTACGCGATGTACTTGACGACCAACTCAAAACACCGGGAATAATCAGGTTAGGAACATACAGGTTCACTATGAACTAGAATACAACACGATCGTTACCATCGCCATAGGCAACCCTCCCCTAACTCCCCATCATAGGAATTAGTTACTCGCACTCGAACCATCACCATAGGTAACGAGGCAACAACAAAGGTAAGAACACAAAGGCCCAAAGCACAATTTCAACGTAACCAACTACCGACATCGTTGATACTCACATAAGAACCAACTGCGTTACTCACGCTTTTGCTGCGCACTCTGAGTACTCGCAACTATCTAATCTACCAAGTTTACATCAACTTCCGACCATCAAGGCAGACATAAGAAAAGACCTTTCAACTTAACTCATCGGAAATTCCATCCAAACAGGCATTCTATACTCTTGTGATTACTGAATACTTCGAACTTAGACCCGTAAACAATACCTCTGAATATCCAACACAACTACAACTGCAACCAATTCCAAATCTTGAATAGGATAGATACTTTCAATAATTCCTAATTATCGTCAACATAAGCTACAACTTCACCACCTTGTATTAACACATCATCAAAATTCATCTCAACGCATAACAACCTCACTACAACATAAGGATACATGTGTCCAATTAATCTCAACAAGAAAAAAAAATCATCTTCCAAACAGAGCTTAATACCCAATAGCCATAGATTTAGCCTCAATAACCTACACTTAACATGGCATATTAACCAAACCAATCAAACAAACTAATTCCTCAAGTCCTACTCATACTAGCACAATTCTCCAAAATCCCTCATCCGAATTAACACAACCACTCAACTTCATCTTTACAAATCATAATTCACACCTTGCTAACTTAGCATATAGCTTCACTTCTTTCAATACTTGCAACTCAACTCTCAAATACTCTACGCGCTCTTCTTCTCATTTTATAAAACATCAGAATATCCACAACAAACACCAGTTATAACTCATCCAAACAAGTATGGAAAATACCATTCATATTTCCATATATACACTTTAAGGCATACCAGCCACTACCCTTCTCGATCCGACATCCTTGGTCAAATCATAGTCTTACGTTACCATTCACTTCCCACTTATTTTATCTCTACAGTTCTTCAAGTCTCATGTCAGTCGAATTCTCGATCCACCACAAACCAAAACCCAAGTTATCCAGAACACAACTGTGAGTTTCCAAACTAATCACTGATCAACTCGCAACCTCATACTAACATCCTCAAGTCTGCCTCATTTCCCTATATAGGAATCCGCATCGACAACTCAAATAATTCATAAGTGAAATTCTGGTATCAGACGTGTGATGTTAAGGTGCGATGTCACAACAACACACTCTATAAATGGACAACAATAACAGTAACAAATCAACACAACGAATTGTTCACCCAGTTCGGTCTAACTACCTACGTCTGTGGGCTACCAAGCCAGGGATGAAATTCACTCCTTGTAGAATTAATTTACAGACTCAACAACCCAGTTGACAATCTCCTAAACTTAATTCCTACTAGTGACTTTCTACCTAAGAAACCACTTAGATATGAGAACACTACTTAATCCCTAAAACAATACTCAAGAAACAACCTATTTGAGCAACCTTGATCTTACTTCACAACTTTGATCAAGTAACAACTCTCTATTGCTTCACAACTTCTAAGAGAGGACAAAATACAACTCAGCAATTCACCCTAGAAATCTGTATACAAAACTCGTACAAAATACTCAAGACACTCAGCCTATGCTCTTGATCTTCTCTCTGTATTTCTGTACCTTTTCCTTTGGTCTTGTGCGCTTTATATAGCTCCTTGAATTGGACTTGGACCCGCTACAATATCTGACCTGATTTTTTATTTAAAAATGAATATTTAAAACAAATTTTCTCCTAAAATCTTTTCAAATCTTCAACCTTTTAAATCTCCTACAAATCTGCACCAGATCTCCTATGCAGCGAAGAATATCTAACCCAAGAAATTCACATCCAATGAGACAGCTTGCTCTCCACAATTCTAGCTAACACGCAAACCCTAACAACATCACAACCTGATGTTATTAATTCTGCAGATCTAATGTCACAACATTGCCATGTGACATCAGACATCCAACTTCAGCAAATTAAATACTTAACACAGCCCAGTGTTAAGACTCAATGTTGCAACATCAGCACCTTGACATCAAAATTGAACATACTTTGTTTTACCAAAATTCCAGCCAATCCAAGAACTAACAATCTCCCCCTTTGGCTAGTTTTGGCTAAAACAATCTCTGCACCTTCAGAGACTTCAGCAGCGGAAAAAAACTTCAGCAGCGGAAAAAAACTTCAATAATTTTGAAACTCCAAGCAGCATCATCAGTAGTAACATCTTTTCTTCACAAAACTCTGCTGCACACATAAAAACTTCAGCATATATCATTATGCTGCAAACCAGCTACAATCTTCAAACAGCTGCACACATTTCATTATTAGCAGCAATGAGTGCTGCACACATAAAAACTTCAGCATATATCATTATGCTGCAAACCAGCTACAATCTTCAAACAACTGCACACATTTCATTATTAGCAGCAATGAGCACTCCCCCTCAATGTAGCAGATCTTCAATTTACTTCAGCATCCAAAAACTTCACTATGGACTTTGCTTCACTGCAGCACCATCCGAACAGCAACAATGTTGCTCCCCCTCAATCATGAACCAGCAAAGCCAGCTGATCACACAGTTCAGTGATTCAGTAATTACTCATTACTCCCCCTTAATTTCTGCATATTCCTTTGACAGCACAACGACTCTTTTTGGCAGCATTTGAAACTTTTGGCTTTCTTTCTTTCTTTGGCTACTTCTCCCCCTTTTTAGCCATAATTAGACAAGCTTCAATCAGAAGCCCTATTAACTACAGTCAGTACATCCTAGCTCTCATTGTTAGCCTCCCAGTTAACAAATCATAGAAATAAAAACATAAACAGGTGCATATTCAGCACAATATTCAAATTACATAACCGGCATAACAAGTGCAAAAACAAAAAAAAAACTAAACTATTATCTAACAGCAGATGGAAGTTAGTCCTCATCCGAGCTGGTACCATCAGCATCTTCATCACCTTCATCTGACCCGGAATCCACAGTATCGCCATTCCCATTATCTTCCCCCTGTTGCAAGTCTTTGATCATTTGCTCAATCTTCATTTTCCTGACAGTGCTGGTACTGATAACCATATCAAGATCCTTGCAGGTTGCCTTTAATTCTTCAATCAGCTCAGATTTTGTACTGACCTTCTTAACCCCAGAACTTGATGTTGTAACAATGTCTGGAACATGACTCCCAGCAAACAGTTTAGGATGCAAAGATAAAGCTGACTCCCTCTTACATGCTACCTCTGTACTGGTTAAGATTCCAGGATGTTGATCTAAGATCATTCCACAGATAAGGGAAGGGAATGATATAGGCATTTTGATAGCATTGGTGGCACCATGCTTCACCACTTGATCAAATATATAGCTTCCATAGTTGAACTTGACCTTTTTCCCCACAACATAGATGAACCTTCCTAATCCCACAGTTATGGTGGTTTTGTGATTAGTAGGTACCCAGTTAGCAGCACCAATTCTGTGCAAAATAGTATACTTGATACTGAGTTTGCTAGCTGTCAATTTATTTTTCCGTGGCCACACCTTAACTTGAGTGGCAGTGATTTCTCTACACACTTCATTATCAGACACCTTCAGCTCACACTCCTCTTGCTCATCTCTTCCCAGATATTTGTTGATAGTACTAGGAGAGAAGTCAATACACTGCCCCCTCACAAACACCTTCATGTAGTTCACACTTCTATTGTCAGAAATGTCTATGGGGATGTTGACAACAAATTCCTTAACAAGACCACTATAGCACTTAGAGAATCTGGTCACAGTCTTCAGCAGTCCAGCAACATGAATGAGGTCCATAATTTCTTTCATCTCCAAGATATCCTTTCCAAGCTCCCTTTCCAGAGCTAATCTCCTTTGGCATACAAATTTCCACAAGGGAGCAGTGCTCACATAATGAAAGGATATGTTGTTCACTGGCACTTCAGGGACCTTATCAGAGATTCTCTTTAAAATGGTCTTTCTGACTGGTGTGATGTCATGGACATCTTCCTCAACTTCATCCTCAGACTTAGATTCTTCTCTAATCTTCCTCTTTTTGGAGGATGTAACAACCTTGCTCCAAGGTTTTGTGGGACCAACAGCAGGTTTCTTCTTTCCTTCAGTAGACTTCTTTGGAGAGGATTTATCAGTCTTTCCTTTCCTTGTCTTTAATCTCTTGGCAATACTTGGAACAACATTTCCAATGACTTCATTATTAGATAAATCAACCACATTGATCACGTCCTCATTCTTTTCTTCTTCAGGAGTAGTTCTATCATTCATTTCCTCATGCACATCCTCTTCTTCCCCTCCTATTTCAGAATCTTCAATGACAGACATAACAAGTCTATGAAGATCAGACTCATCTCCATGCATGTCTACCTTTTCTGCCGGCATCTGATTCAATGGTATAGAAATTCCTTTCACAGGTATTCCTTTGTCCAATATTTTGGTTGCCATATTTTGTGTAATTTTTAAAGACCAATCAATGAGTCCCTCCCCCCCCCCCCCCCCAAATAAGCTTTCCTTTTACAATTTTGAAGGGATTCAACTTAAGAGTACTTAACTCTACCAGTCTTTCACACCTGATGTCACAATCTAATGCTAAAACATCAGTCTTAACATCGATAGATGGGCTGACTTCTACAGGTATCCACAGATAACAATTATCTCTGGACCTGACTCCTTTCATAATCACTTCATCCTTTTCGTTTGTCACCAGACACTCATCCTTGGAATAACTGACTTTGTAACCTTCATCACATAACTGACTTATGCTAATTAGATTAGCCTTCAAACCTTGGACAAGGATCACACTATCAAGGGTAAGACCATCAGGATTCTTCACTCTTCCACTTCCTTCTACTACTCCTTTTTCTCCATTGCCAAACACGACCTTATTTGCATTGCAAGGATTAAACTCCACCAACTGCTCCTTTGATCCATTCATGTGCATAGAACATCCACTGTCAAAGTACCATGCATCCATGGCAACATGTCCATCTGAGGTGTGGGCTAAAAGATATTTCACCTTCTCCTTAGGAACCCATTGTTTAGCAACTTTAGGTCTGACCTCCTTTGGTTTGCCTTGAGGAGCAGATTGTGGATAACCATGCAATTTAAAACAAGAGTACTGCATATGTCCAAACCTTCCACAATAGAAGCATCTCACTCTGTCATCTCTGAATTGGTTATATCTTCTACCATTATGATATTGCTGTGGCTTCCACCCATAGTGTTGTCTCCTCCTTCCAGAGTTGGTCTGTCTTCTATGGTGCTGATGTCTTTTACCATAGGTAGACTGTCTCCTGAACTGAGGATGCTTTCTTCTAGGCTGTCTCCCATGGTGATGAGGCACATCATTGTTGTATCCATATCCATACCAGTTTTCCTGATGTTGAGACATCTGATGAGGCATGTTCTGTTTGAGCCTTGCAGCTTGCATGCTCTTGTGATATTGGGGAGGCATATACTGACTAGCTTCTTGAGGCTGCATCTTCCTCTGATGGGGACCATCCCTTTTCTCAACATTCTGAGGCTAAACAACCTTCTTAGGGGTAGAATCCTGTCTCTTTGTTTGAGACATTGGTTGGGACACCTCCTCCCTTGCTTCTGAAGTGCTTGCTTTAGCAGAAACCCTTTTCTCAGCCAAAAATCTTATACCTGACTTATCACCAGCAACCTTTTCTGTCTGAAGGATCTTATCAAGTGTGTCTGTCCCACAGCTCAACATCCTAACAGACTTGGTCATCTGATCAAGGTGAGCTTTAACTAGTACAACTTCTTTTTCTAGATCAGCTTTTTTATTCTCAAGCTGAGCAATCTGTTGCTTGTGGCACTTGTTTTCTTGACAAATCTCAGCACTTTTTAAACACAACTCTTGATAAGTAGATGCCAACTCCTCATATGTTATTTCTCCATCACTATAATCATCATCAGAAACAACAGTTCCTGTTAAAGCTCTAACATGCTTTGCTGACTCACCTTCACTTTCACTTTCAGAGTCAGACCAGGAAACTGTCATGCCCTTCTTCTGCTTTTTCAAGAAGGTGGGACACTCTTTCTTGACATGTCCATACCCTTCACACTCAAAGCACTGAACTCCTTTATCTTGGGCAGTTTTCTCTTCATCCTTCTCTTTTGACTTGCTGATGTCAGACGATATGTTCTTGACATTAGGCCTGAAGTTATTGTTCATCCTCTTGAACACTTTGTTGAATTGTCTTCCCAACATAACTATGGCCTGAGATAGATCCCTCTGGGATTCAGAACTCTTTCCTTTTTCTTCTTGATCATTTGACACCAAAGCTATACTTTTTGGCTTCTTTTCCGGTTCTTCCTCATTCAACCCAAGCTCAAAAGTTTGAAGAGATCCAATGAGCTCATCAACTCTCATCTTGCTGATGTCTTGTGATTCTTCAATGGCAGTTACCTTCATCTTATACTTCTTAGGAAGGGACCTAAGGATCTTCCTTACAAGCTTTTCATCTGACATTTTTTCACCAAGAGCACTGGATGCATTAGCCAGCTCCAGAACATTTATGTGGAAGTCATGAATAGTCTCCTCTTCCTTCATCTTCAGGCTTTCAAATTTTGATGTTAAAATCTGAAGTCTTGACATTTTAACTCTAGATGTACCTTCATGAGTGGCCTTCAAAATATCCCACGCTTCCTTAGCAACTTCACAGGTATTGATTAACCTGAAAATATTTTTATCCACTCCATTAAAAATTGCATTTAGAGCTTTGGAATTGCCAAGGACAAGCTCATCTTCTTCCTTGGTCCACTCTTCTTCAGGCTTTGGCTTAGAAGTGCTTTCTTTATCTATGCCAGCATCATCTTTTTCACACACAACATGTGCTTTCCACTCTTTAATAATGGCCTTCCATGCCCTGCTATCCAAGGATTTTAAGAAAGTAGTCATCCTTGGCTTCCAATAGTCAAAATTGGATCCATCCAAAATAGGGGGTCTGTTGACGAATCCTCCAACTTCTTTGTCCATCTTTACACCAGAAAGTAACTTCCCTATATCTCACCCAGAGACAGACAAGACGCCTGCTCTGATACCAATTAAAATTCTGGTATCAGACGTGTGATGTTAAGGTGCGATGTCACAACAACACACTCTACAAATGGACAGCAATAACAGTAACAAATCAACACAACGAATTATTCACCCAGTTCGGTCTAACTACCTACGTCTGGGGGCTACCAAGCCAGGGATGAAATTCACTCCTTGTAGAATTAATTTACAGACTCAACAACCCAGTTGACAATCTCCTAAACTTAATTCCTACTAGTGACTTTCTACCTAAGAAACCACTTAGATATGAGAACACTACTCAATCCCTAAAACAATACTCAAGGAACAACCTCTTTGAGCAACCTTGATCTTAATTCACAGATTTGATCAAGTAACAACTCTCTATTGCTTCATAGCTTCTAAGAGAGGACATAATACGACTCAGCAATTCACCCTAGAATTTTGTATAGAAAACTCATACAAAATACTCAAGACACTCAGTCTATGCTCTTGATCTTCTCTCTGTATTTCTATACCTTTTCCTTTGGTCTTGTGCGCTTTATATAGCTCCTTGAATTGGACTTGGACCCGCTACAATATCTGACCTGATTTGTTATTTAAAACTGAATATTTAAAACAGATTTTCTCCTAAAATCTTTTCAAATCTTCAACCTTTTAAATCTCCTACAAATCTGCACCAGATCTCCTATGCAGCGAAGAATATCTAACCCAAGATATTCGCATCCAATGAGACAACTTGCTCTCCACAATTCTAGCTAACACGCGAACCCTAACAACATCACAACCCGATGTTATTAATTATGCAGATCTAATGTCACAACATCGACATGTGACATCAGACATCCAACTTCAGCAAATTAAATACTTAACACAGCCTAGTGTTAAGACTCAATGTTGCAACATCAGCACCTTGACATCAACATTGAACATACTTTGTTTTACCAAAATTCCAGCCAATCCAAGAACTAACAATAAGCACTTGGCTCAACCCTAAATAATTCACTGTGCATACTATTCTAGTTGGCAAGACACGTCTACTCCATCCAACATGATTCCGCCGACTATCAACAAGAGATTAAGGGTGATCAGTTCCTCAATTTGTCAATAGACAGTCGGCAACCATAATGGTGGCATAAATCATCATTACCCAACTACAATAGCGTCCTTTACCTTTTTCTTAAAGATATCTAAGCATACTGCTCCACCATCTCTCTAAGGCTTACAAACGTTTTTCCTAATTTTTCTTATTTTCTATCTCGTCAATGATACGAAAAGTCCAAAATCCAGTACATATTCTCCTATACAAGTTAATTGCACAACACAATCATTAAATATCCCTCTAATACCGGAAACGTTACTACATCACGTACAATCCAAATCGACCCACTTCAGTCGAAACATTTATCTAAGTTCCAACTTTTGACGACCCTAACCAATCCTTCATCTTCCTTTTTAATCTCACAACTTCGATGATCCGTATAATTTCACACTTGATCATCATTCCAATCACAATCTCAACAATACCATCTCATCATCTGGTTGATGGTATAGCTTCCAAAAAATTTCCGACTCATGCCGACACATCTCGCCAACAACACACAATCCACTTTACTATTTAACATTCCTCAAAGATTTCTATACTTTAATCGTTCTCAACTATCATACGCCGCACTTCCATGTGCTTCTCCGATATTCCTCTTCTTATTACTAAACATTTCATACTTGACTTCATCTTACTATTTCCAGCAAGAATTGTCCAACTTCAAACACGATTACCTTCTTCAATACAGACCCCCAGACACAAAATTATATTCCAAAATGAAGGGAATTTCAGGTAGATTCCAGAACTTCAAGAATCGCTCAAATCTGAATTACGAGCAAAAAGTTATCGTCTTTGCAATGAGACTGGTCAAGAAATCCCGTATACAACTTCCACCAAACAAAATCAGCATCAGACCCAACTATTCTAACGCGTCTTTCTCCCTGCTCAAAAACATGCCGAAGGCAAAATTTATATGCAAACTATAGGGAATTTCGTAAACTTTCCGAAAAGTCCAGAATCGCTTTAATCGGAGTTACGAGTAGAAAGTTATGTCTCTTTTACCAAAGACTGTTCCATAAATGTGAAAATAAAAGCTAAAATTGGCGAACATGAGTTCTACCTCTTTCTCTTGCTTCCAACTCTTCCAACTATCCTTGCTCTTCACCCAATTCTGAAAATCATCTGACTTCACTCCAGATATACTCCACTTGCATATCACTATTCGTCACATTGCCCTATCTTCTTCGAGAAGCAAACATCAATCATACTGACTCGTCCTCCTTCAAATGTCTCAACTGGGCCGATAGATAAAATCATGAGTCCATACTCTCGTCGATTTGCAACAACACAGTTCTGACAACACTTGCACAAAATCAAATCAACTCCAACAACACTTGTACTCTTACCCTTAATATCACCTTGAGTTCAATCCTCAAACCAGAAACATCTCCGGGATGCAAACTTCTCCCCCACTTGTTTCAAACCAACACCAGGAGCCAACGGTTAGAAAACAAACAAGTACCGACAGTGTTCCACACACTTGTCGCGTACCAAGGAATAAATGTCATTAGACAACTTGGCCGGACAGACCGACCTGCTCTGATACCACTAATGTAACACCATTCTACCCCACAAACAATTTTAGGAAAAACACGTAATATTATCAGAGTAAAATTAGCAAGAAAGGTGCCACATATATTCAAACATCATTCAAAATCATTGTCCTGTCCCGTAACACGGGTTACACATTCTTAATAATAAAATCAACAACTTCGCAGCGGAAATCAACTTTGATGTCATTTCAATAAAATACTTCATACGAAATATATCCAAATCAAATCATCACCAACAATGTAAAAATTCAACATAAAACAAAAGAACGCGAGGTCCACAACAAATCCCAACCCGATGTTACATGACACAGAGCAGGACACCTCTAAACTAAATAGCGATAAAGACACACTCCAAAGCTACATCCTCCATCGTCACGAATCTACTCTTGGTTATCTACAAGTTACCCACATAAGAGGCAACATTTCCAAGCAGGCAGGGTGAGAAATCATAATTCATTATAGTAATATAAGTACATGGAAAATGAACAGGAAGACAACAACAACATCATAGCATAGCCAACATCAGCATCACAGCATAATCAATCAACAACATCATAGCATAATCAACCACAACATCATAATATAATCAACATCAACCTCATCGCATAGTCAACAACAACATCATAGTGTAATCAACAACAACATCATGATATAATCAACAACAACATCATGATACACTCAACGTCAACATCATAGTATAATCAATAACAACATCATGATACACTCAACATCAACATCATAGTATAATCAACAACAACATCATGATATAATCAACAACAACATCATAGTATAATCAACAGCAACATCATGATATAATCAACAACAACATCATAGTTTAATCAACAACAACACCATGATATCCACAATAAAGCATACATATTATTCGACAATCAACTCATACACATGCAATGCCACTTAGAATGGAATGTAACTTCATCGGAAATATGCATGTGGTACCAATTCAACGTGGATGGACACTTGGCCATCAACCCTCCAAAAGGAGCACAACGTAATCAACGTATCACTTCAATCCGCACAATGGGATTGAAGCTACCAATAGGCCGAAGCCCCAACATAAAAATGCTATGAAATGCAATGATGCTAATTCTTCTCAATTCAACATAAACCAACGTGTGCATCCTTCATTTCATATTCAATAAGTGTTCATCATACAATCATGTTTTATCATCTTACATCAACAACAACTTGACAACAAAAGATCAGTACGAGAAAATGTCAAGAAACCTCAAGAAAATAACAAAAACAGCAAAACATTATGTCTGACACGGCCACCCGTGTCTTGGGACACGGCCCGTGTCAGGGAACCTGCACTCAAAACGCGAAATAGACAAAATACAGCAAATACAGTGGTCTGACACGGCCGCCCGTGTCCTGTGACACGGCCCGTGTCAGGAGCTCTGTTGCATAAATCCAACAAAAGCAAAATACAACAAGAATTGTGGTCTGACACGGCCACCCGTGTCCTGTGACACGGCCGTGTCAGGATGCGAAAACTCAGAATTTTTCAAAGGGTTTTTCTGCTGCGTTTAGACTTCAAATATCCCAAAAGTTCATTTTTTCCAATACGAAAATTTGACCAAAAGACTCACACAACGCACATACATCAACACATAACATTCTATCTCATTATATTTCATCTAATCAAGCATCCCTAACTCATTCTACATCATAACACTCACTCCTAACGCAATCTATATCATCAAACACCACCTTGATTCAAGAATTCCACAAAACCTAATCTATTCATAAACCAAACCCTATAGAACTATAATAAACCATGAAAACTCCCCATACCTTAGAGTAATCCGAAGTTTTTTCCTTCTTTCTTCAAGATTCCTCTAGAAATCCTCAAGCCTTAGTTCTCCTTCTTCTCTCTTCTTCAGCGTTCTTCACAAAAATACGATCGGTTAGAAAATTGATCGATCTTTCTTCTTTAGTTACAATATCCCAGTTTATGGACTTCCAACTCTACCCTTACTCTTTTTCCTTTAAGACCATCTTGCCCTTTTCTTAATATTTTTAAATAATAAATAATAATCTAAATAATACATGATTATTCACTTTATTAAAATTATTTAAAAATACTCTTTTAATACATAATTCTCCAAATTACCAAAAACCTCTTAATTCCTTCCAAATAGGGGTGGGAATAGGCCAGGCCGAGCTAGGCTTTGCCAAGCCTGAGCCTGGCCTGCTAAAAAATTCAAAGCCTAAGCCTGGCCTGTAGCCTATCATAGGCTTATTTTTGGGCCTAAGCCTGACCTTTTCAAAGGCCTGATTAACCTACTAGCCTATTTAAAAGCCTACTTCATTTGAACATCTGTAAATAAGAAATTCAACTAATGTTAAATATACTAACAAGTTAAAAGATGAATGAGATTCAATGTTTATTTTCATTGTCTCGTTCAAGTTTTCTTATTAGCATAAAGTTGGTGATACTATTTGTTGAAGATAATTTATGAGAAAAACTTATAACAACAACTTATGACATTGTTTATAATGTTTTTTCGACTTATTTTCATAACTTCTTCAAGATAACTAAGTTTTATTTTGTATTTTAATTCAAAGTACAAAATAAAATATAATAATAATAAATTTATTGATTTTTTCTTAAATAGGCCAGCCTGATAGGCTTAAAAGGCTTTTCTTACGGCCTGTGGCCTAGCCTCTTTAGCTAAATAGGCTTATAAAAAAGCCTAGGCCTTTTCTATTTAAGAAAAATCCTGGCCTGGCCTGAGCCTATGTAGGCTAGGCCGTAGGCCCCTGTTAGTTGGCCTGGCCTATTGCCACCCCTACTTCCAAATTAATTAAATAAATAATTAAATAATTGATTTAGATTTAGATTTTTGGGGTGTTACAACTTCACTCGAATCAAAGGCTCACGATACCACTGTTTAGGCACAAATCTGGGGATCAACACAAGGGATCATTTTATGATTTTTGGGGATTTTCTTTAAGAGCAACAAAATTTGTGAAAGACACATCACATACTCACCTTATACCTTAAGGTGATAGGTGTGTGGGTTCTTCCACTTATAAATGCTCAAGTATCCACATTTCTAACCAATGTGAGACTTCACCACACTACTCACACTTGTTATTCTCAACACTCCCCTCAAGCGTGAGTCTATCCACAATGATCTCCCTCAAGTGAAAGCTCTTTCATCCACATAAACTTGTACCACCGTTGACACTTTTCAATGGGATACTGTATCCACGATCATGTGGGGATACTTTTGATACAAGTGAGCCGGTCCCTTCACTCGAACCAGGATTTGATACCACTGCTGAGGCTATTCATGGGGTCAACACGAGGAAGCATTTTTACTCTATGGACTACCATTACGAGCAACACACTTTTGTGAACCAATGCTTCTCCCACTTATCCTTTATATTATTTTTGTGAACCAATGCTTTGCCTTATTCATCTTAACACAATTTTCTTGATATAAATATTGTCTTTAGTTCTCTTCCCTTAACAAGCTTATAAATATGGACTTTTCTCCCTCTTTGGATATAATTCATCAAAAGCGTGAGTTTTTCCGTCACTCACTATCTTCATGGCCTCTTTCTTAACTTTCTTATAATTTTCCCCAATTTTCATTATTTTTACACCTAGGTCATTATCTAAAACATTCCATGATTCTTTATCTCTAAGTCTAAAACCTATAAATTATCTCAATGTCTCTTTAACTATTTTTCTAATCTTTTGTACTATCTTGTTCCATATATCATTTGCACTTTCTTGTGGCTTCCCAGAACTTTTTTCAAATATCTTGTGTTGGAAATTCCTTTATTTTACACCCTTCAAATGCCACCATTGATATGTGGAGCTCCCGTGTGACTTAATCTCTTTGCCCCCTTCTTAATTCTTGCATCCATAACCAATAATCTATGTTGGATAGTCAAGCTCTTTTCATGAATATATTTACATTCCAAGTAAATCTTCCTATCTGATTTCCTAATAAGAAATAAGTTTATCTAAGAACATGTCACGCCACTCTTATATGTGATAAGATGCTATTTTTTTTAAAACATGTATTAGCTATAATAAGATCAAAAGTCGACGAAAAATCTAACATGGATTTACCCTTTGAATATACCTCCCGAGACCATACCATTTGTAGTGATATATTTGTAAAGGCCCATGACATGACATTAGGAAAATCCTCATAAGGTGATCAACCTAGAAAATGGCACCCAGACATAACCACCACTCCGATGGTTACTCGCCATGATGAGGAACCTGGGGCGTTACGTGTACATAATCGATAATTGGACGTTCAAGAAGTACTTCATGTCAAAAATCTTGGAGGAAGACTAAGTGTCAAGGGCCCTATAGTCTCCAGGAAACTCCTTGGAGAAAGGGATGTGAGATACAGTAAAGTAAACAATGTCAAATCCAGAGTCGATCCACAAATAGGATTAAGGTGGTGGAACCTCACCGCCAAGGGGCTTCTAAACACCCACCTCCCTCAGAGTAGGCAGAACAACTCCATCCCCTATACCCAGGGAAGGATCCTCCTCATGCTTTTGGGCCTTAGCTTTGGGCGATTCAGGAAGCAGGTGTTCAACCTGCCTTTTCTTTCCATTGATAATAAAACCCTCAAAATGGCTCCAGGGGCTATCCGTTTTACCGCACGCGGCCTGAATTTTATCCCATCTCTTCTTCCGCTCCTCTAAGGAAATATTCTCCATCTAACATGCAACAACGTACAAAGGTCACATACTTCTTAAGGATACCTCTAAAATCACCAAAATATACAAGCTTACTCATCTATTTATCAAGGGAGTCACCACCCTCCTGCCACCGTTCAATCACTATACCAGACTCTATGACCTCAAAATTCTCTAGGAAGTGAACTATCTTTGCCTTGCTGGATGTGAGATACTTATAGTTGTACCCAACAATCTCCACAGGTTTATTGCCCAAGCCAAAGGGAACAGAGGGGCGCCATCCTCCCCCACGACAATGTTAGAGCCCTCTCGTCCTCTCACTCATACAAACCTATCCTTCTAATTCTTGTAGTGATTATAGTGGAGTTTGAACGGGGCCCTCCCCAAAAGGCGTCATAGGGTTACCAGCCCCCCTTTTACAGAAGGCCCAGTGGCATATAAAACAAAAAGAATACCCCTGCAATGGGGAAAATCTCTAGCCTTTGGCACACCATCTCAAACACCCTAACAAAGCCCAACTGTTGGGTGTTAGCTGAGAAGATGCGATGTTAAAGACTCTCATAACCTCCACCTCGAAAAGTAAAAGCGAAAAAGAACTCTCATGTTCTTAATGAGGGGAAGTTAGAAGTAGAAATAAGGAAAGGAGGATCCAAGAGAGGTGATCATGTCAACCCTCTATATTGGTGATCAAGCCTCCAAGTTGACAATCTCATTGTCTTCTGAAGAAGAGACGATAACCTCTTTCTAAAAGGATAATAGCTTTTCCTCAACGATACATGAGGATCCAATATCTTTGACCTTTTTAGATACTGTAGAGGGGGAAACCATTATCTCTTTGTTCCTGGGAACACAGAAGAATAAATATAAATCACTACCACTAGCACAAAATATTTTAGAAAATGAAAAGAGGAACAAGAGCCTTTTATAGGGAAGACAAAGCTATTAGTGTTCGAAAATCTTTTGGGCTCCCCCCCAAATAAAAAGTCTTACAAAATATTAACATGTCTCTTACAAGTGTGAAGGTCAAGACTATTTAGCATCTAAAAAATAAATCACCATTGCTTACATTAAATAAAATTAAGCGATTCCATTGAGTGACTGATGTTTTCTATCCTCTAGCTGACACATAAGCTATGCTAAAAACACCTAGCAGGGCTTGATGACTCACCCCTAACTTAGGGACTTGCCCTACTAAGAGACTCGTCCCTAACTGAGAGACTCACTCCTAACTGAGGAGCTCACTTTCAACTAAGGGGTTCAGTCAAAAGAAATGACGAGTCTAAAACACTTCGCCCTTTACAAGCTCTCGTGCTTAAGGGGGTGTGTAGTGATATGTTTGTAAAGGTTTATGACAAGGGTGTATAGTGATATATTTGTAAAGGCTTATGGTAAGGAGTTATTGGGCCAAGCCTCATTAGGCAATCACCCCAGAAAATAGAGCTCAGACATAACCCCACTCTATTCGCTACTCACCGTGATGAGAAACATGGGTGGTTACATGTACATAACCCATAATCACATGTGCAAGAAGTGCTAGTCCCGATCCACTAAGAAGTAGACAGTCAGCAACTTTCCTAGTCAAGGTGGAACGTTTACCACTTCTCAAGAGCCCCTAAATCTAGGCCCATAAACCTCTATAAATATCTCAACTCTAGGGTTTAGGAGGAAAATTTAGAATACACACAAAATACCCCAAAGATACATAGTTTCTCCCTAGATGCACATTTAGACCCCCTAATTTTTTTTTTCCTTGGGGTATATATTGAAATAAGCCTTCTAAATCCTCCAAAATATTTACTTTAAGGTACTAAACTAACCCAATCTGAGGTGCATAAGCACTAATAAAATTAAAGGTGTATTGTTCCACTATAATTTTTTAGGCTATGGTCTGATCTTATACCCTTTTTACATCCACAATATCCTTGTTCCACTTCTTGTCTACAATAACTCTCACCGCATTTCTCGATCTAACTTTTTCGGTGTACCAAAAGTTAAATCCCGAGCTGTCTAATTATTTTGCATTTTTACCCGTCCACTTAGTTTCTTGTAGGCAGATGAAATTGAACTTCCTCATAACCATAATGGCCACTGACTTGTCAAAAAGTACAACATGCGTGATATCCCTATGCTGGTAGGGGTGACCAGAGGCCTTAGTGAATTTCTGTAAGTTAAGGTTTGCTCATGGTAGTGAGAAATCCTGTTTGGTGGTGTTTTTGCCTAAGGAGAGAGCAAACTCACGTGAGATGAGAAGCTCTGTATTCTCAGGGTATTTTGTGTACGTAAGGAATTGTCCTTCCTCATGCTAGGAATAAAGTATTTACAGGAGCTCCTGGATTTGGTGTTAGGGTTTTTCGAAAATGATAACCGTCCACTTAGTCAGAGTAATGGTCAGTTGAATCCCTACTTCCTAGGGAGACACCTTTGGACTGTTGACTCAGAATTCTCTCTGATCGAGACGTGTCATTTTCCACGTTTCCCATGACGGGACAAGTGGGGGTGTTGAAGGCGAGGTCACCCTCGATCATAGGGGTAAAAGGGTGTCATCCCTTACAGACGACCACAATATCCTCGCCTTTGACATGTATTTACAAATATATCACTACACCCACTATTTCCATAGATTTTATAAGTGTTTATATTTTGTGTTCCAAAATAAATCATACTCTCATAAACTAACTTTTTTACTCACATCCATTTATGAAAATGTGAGAACCATTGTTTATTTTTCATTATATCCATGCAGTGAAGCATCAATCGCTCATTTAACACTACACTCGAGCCATACAACATGTTACTTCTTGAAAACAATCTATCATTCAGATTATTACATATTTAATCTAACTCAAATATTAAAAAAAATTATATTAATTATCGACTGCCCAACACAACCCTCTTATTTTATCCGAACCTAATTCCAAATAAACATAAAAATTTTTTTATGTAATTAAGAAATCATTAACGGGAGAACTAAGGTTTCTCCAACCTGTTTACATCGGAAACGGGAAAAACCCGACAAAAGATGAAATTACAAACCAATTGGATTACGAGAGAAAAAGTAAAGGGTCTTTACTAAACTCGTAAAAACTAAAATTGGAATGGGTAATTTCACCGCAAAAAGACCACTTCCAAACTAAATATTTTATACCCCACACCGTCTTGTTTAAATTCCAAACCTCCGACCTAAAACAAATGTCATTCCTTCCAAACCAAATGCTCAAAGAAGTAGCTAGCCAAACTAAACCCAAATTGTCCTCTTTAACCTTTTTTACACGGCAAAACGAGTGCCAATCCATAAAACTCGATAAAAACTCTTCCTCCATCTCGTCCGATTTACCAATCCAAATGGCTACCTCCTTCCAAATCTTCTTAACCACCAAACAAGAAAAAAAGGAATGATTCCTATTTTCTAACTCTATCCCACAAAAAGACCACTTTAAAGAATCCAATGGAAAGTTAATACCTCTATGTGCCAATAAATCTTTGGTTGGAAGTCTATTCACAAAAAGTCTCCAACCAAAAGCCTTGATTTTAAAGGGAACCGACAATTTCCATATCAAACAAAGAGCCTCGCCGCACCTATTCAAAGGACCGAAAGGGATGCGAAAATTAGCCAAAAAATAATAACAAGAGCTAACCGAGAAGGTGGCTCCGGGTTCAAGATCCCAAAGAATGCTATCGATTCCATCCTCCATTAAGCCATGATTATCAAAAAAAGACTTCAAAGAAGCTACCTCCACTTGAATAGAAATATCATTATAAACCTCCATTGGAATGCCAAAATCTCCCCAAATCCAAGTTCCGCTACTCCACCCCCCCATTCCCGCAATAGAAACTTTCTTCAAATAAGAGGCATCGTATAAATTCGGAAACAACTCCTTCAATATCTTATTCTCCTTCCATTTTGCTTCCCAAAATGGAGTGGTGAAACCTTTTCCAACCTTGAAAGTACTACAATTGATGAAAGGATCCTTAATTGACTTATTTCTTATCAAAATTAAATCCTTCCACCAAAAAGAAGAATCTTTTAAAGAACAATCTCCGCATAACGCCTTGGAAGAAATATCCCCGTACCGAGCGCTCAAAACTTTATGCCATAAGACATTATGATTTTGAAGAATCCTCCATCTCCATTTATGAAGAAGGGCTAAATTAAATTCCGCCAAGTTTTTTTACCGCTAACCCTCCTTTCTCATAGGGTAAGCATACATCCTTCCAACTTACCCAATGAATCTTCCTCTTCTCCTCCAAACCACCCCATAAAAAGTTACTTTGAATCTTGGTAAATTCTTTCACAATTTTCGTTGGCATTTTGTAGAAAGACAAAGTGAAAATTGTTAAAGAGCAAAGAATAGACTTAAGAAGAGTGATCTTACCACCAAGGTTAAGGAAGCGATTTTTCCATCCCGCTAACCGATTTTTCATCTTCAACAAAAGAGGACTCCAAGTAGAAAGCTTCTTAGGATTAGAGCCAATGGGAATACCAAGGAAGGTGAACTTTCTATCCTCCACTTTGCAAGAAAGAACAAAGCTAGCCGCCTCTAAAAAATGAGGATTGGTATTGATGCCGATCAATTTACTTTTATGATAATTAATATCAAGACCGGAAACAAGTTCAAAAGCTCTCAAAACTGTCTTAATCGCCCATATATGTCTCCAAGACCCTTCTCCCACCAACAAGGGGTCATCCGCAAATTGAAGGATATCCACCATACATTTTCCTTCCAAATTAAATCCACTATATTCACCATTCTCATATGATTTTTTCACTAACCCCGTAAGGCCTTCCGCCACCAAAACAAAAAGAAAGGGAGAAAGGGGATCCCCTTGCCTCAATCCTTTTTCAAAAATGAACTCCTTCGTGGGGCTTCCATTCACCAAGACGGACATCTTGCTTTGGAAAATCAACAATTCCATCCATTTCCTCCACAATAGACCGAAACCCATTCTTGACATCAAAACCTCAAAAAGTTCCAACTCACTTTGTCATAAGCCTTTTCAAAATCCACTTTAAAAAGAAGACAATTCCTTTTCTTCTTCTTAGCATAATCCACCAATTCATTAGCCACCAAAACACCATCAAGTAATTGTCTCCCCGGAACAAAAGAACTTTGACACGGCGAGACAAGGAGGTTCAAAACCCGTTTCAACCTTCCCGCTAGAAGTTTAGCAACCACCTTGTACATACAACCAACTAGACAAATGAGTCTATAATCATCCAACGTAACCGAATTCGGAGACTTTGGAATCAACGAAAGGAAAGAAGATGTGACCGCCTTTGAAAGATGATTACCACTATGAAAGTAATTGCAAAAACGGATGAAATCATCTTTAACAAAGTGCCAACACCTTCTAATGAAAAAAAAAGAAAAACCATCCGGGCCCGGGCTTTTAGATCCTCCGCAACCCCAAACCACTTCTTTAACCTCCTCCTCTTGAAATGGCCTTTCAAGAAACAAATTGTCTTCCTCACTCAATCTCTTGAAGGGGATCCCTTCTAACAACGGTCTCACCCTAACCAGTTCCCCAAACTTTTTAGAAAAATGACTCCAAACCTCCTCCTTAACCTCCGAAACCACCTCCACCAAGCCGTTAGAAGCGACTATGGGACCAATATGATTATGTCTACGTATTTCCTTCACCACCTTATGAAAAAGACCACTATTCGAATCTCCTTCCTTAAGCCACTTCAATTTCGACTTTTGAAGAAGCATATTCTCTTTAATTCTCAAATTCATCCAAAATTTACTCGTTGACTCCTTCCTCCTAAGAATGATATCCGGATTCAATTCCACATCCTCCTCTTCCGCCCTATCATCGCCTATGTTAATATGTTTTACCTCCTCCTCCACGTTCAAATCAATCCTCCCAAAAACCTCCGAATTCCACCATTTAAGGCTTTCTTTAAGAAGTCTTAATTTCTCTTTTAAAATGAAGTCCCCTCTTCCTTCCACCTTAAACCCTTTCCAATTCTCTTCCACAAAAGGAATGAACGAATTGTGAGAAAACCATTCATTATTAAACTTGAAAGGTTTAGGGCCCCAATTTGAATTATCCAAAACCAACCAAATAGGGCAATGGTCGGAAATGTCCCTAGGCCCAATGAGTTGGCCTATGACTCCCCGTCTATTCACAATGACATCCGATATAATGAAACGGTCAATCCTACTCATAGATAAACCATCCCCACTATACCAAGAATATTTTTTTCCTTTACAAGGGATGTCCACCAACAAACTATTATCAATGAATTCCGCAAAACCTTTTATTTCATTACTACTCCCGCCTTCCGTCCTCCCTTTTCTTTCTCTACAATTCTTCACCGCATTGAAATCTCCCCCTATAATCCACTCACCGTCATTATGTTTCACTTTAAGATCCAACAAATTATTCCACAACTCTTTCTTGTTGAGGTAAATACAAGAAGAGTATACGTTCACTATATAGTAAAAATGGTCTTTCCATACAATCTTGATGCCCAGAAAACCAACTCCCCTGAAACTATATAAAACTTCTCCCAAGCCCTCCCTCCACATAATTAAAAGACCACTGGATGCTCCCCTAGAATTGGTGAACGAGTAACCAAAATCAGTGTTACTCCAAAAGCTTTTGGCCATGGAATCTTGAAGATTGGACAACTTAGTTTCTTGGATTAAAAAGATGTCCACCTTACCTTTTTTGATCAAGGAACTAATTCTTCTTCTCTTAAGAACGTTCCCTCCCCCTCTAATATTCAAAGACCCTATGATCATTGAGAACAAATTTGATGCTCCTTCGTACCTTCCTTCCTTTGTCTATCCACTCGCTCTAAATTCTCAATATTACGAACAAGATCTCCTCGACCCTCCGCGTCCACCACACCTAAATCAGCCATGGCTTTCCATAATTTAGGTCCTACATTGCTGTCCAAAACCTGCCATTGTCTCTCATTAATGCGCCCAATACCCAAATTCTCGGACTGTTCACCATAAAAACCAGAACTGGAGTTGATAGAATACAATATAGGAACAGAACGTTGAGAAATATGGGCATCTCCATTAACCATACAGAGAGAGACTGCGCGCAGACAATGTCTCCCATTACCAAACTGAGCACCTATACCTCTGTTCTTAACTCTTTTGATCTGCCTCCAAGAGGTTCTTTTCAACCCCCAACCCACCTCCATCGTACTGGCATATCTCAATTTTTTAAATCTTCTCTTCGTATCCGACCCACCGAACGAACATGGCACTAGGGAGCAGGCAGACGCCTCTTCCACCAATAGATTGTTGGATTCAGAACTGTCAATTGGCTTCGCAACCTGAATGTTGACATTTTCCATAGCTAAATCGAAGCTTCCTTCGATCTGTCCAGGACTATGTAAGTCCTGCGAATCAGAAGCCTCAGTAAAATTCGACCCATCCGCCTTGGCGACATCCGACTTCGAACCCTTATTAATGCAGATTTTCGACACAGACTCCACATCATCAGAAAAATCTTCAATACTGTCGACTTATACTCCATTGGCCAGCTCGGTGTTCTCGTCACAGTGATTCAAAAACCAACTATCTTCTGAATCAGAAGAGGTGGCACCAGTAATTTGAGTTTTTGAGTTACCTGGCAAGCGACGCGGAGGAGCAGAAGCTTCTTCCCGAAGAACTAAGTTAAACAGAACGCCATCAATCGTCACTGTCATAGAGTCTGGGACTTTGAACATCAGCCTAACCTTCATCTTCATCCTAGCAGCAATAAGGGACTTCCCCTCAGAAGTAGTTTCATCGATAAAAATCAGAGATCCCAAAGAATTGGCCAAGTCCCTGAAGAAATCGTCGTTCCAAGCGTGAGCCGGTATCCCCCAAATCCTGACCCAAACCTCTCTGTCGGCGTCCACTTCTTCAGCCTTCCAACACTTAATCTCAGAAAACCAATTCTTCCACCAACAATTTTCATCGTTCAGTAAAGTTTCAATAGCCCCACGTTCCGTCTCTTCGAGCAAACACAAATTCAACCCCATCGGAATGATATTGACATTATAATGACCTTCCATTTCGAACTGAGCTTGAATATTAATAGCAGATCCGAGAATCGTCACATAACCCACGTAAGCTTTGAGTAGTCTTTTTTTGTCTTCCTCTTTTGAAGTATAATTCATCCAAACCTTGCCTTCTTCAGAGCTCAATCTGGACATGTTGGTAACCACCTCCACAAATGAACGTTGACCCCTCCACGCGTTAGCCACAAGTCTGTAGCTTCTGTCTGTATTTTGACGATCAGTCCTCCCCATCAAATTCCCTCCTCCGCTAATCCTCCTATCAGTCAGACTTGAATTTCTCTCGAACCTAGGAAGATTCGCATGAATCTTCTTCCCTTCCACCGTAACCTTATCCAGCTTCAAAGCCAACAATCTTCCATCTTCCACCTCCGAAAACCTCGCAAAATCGAACTTTTTTCCGAACTTGTTTTCCTAGGAGAAATAGCGATCTCCACCACCGCAGCAATGCAACCGAAAATTTCAAAGAAACCCTCCGCGTTGCAATGATCAGGAAACTCAGAAAAGTAAATCGATACAAGCTTGTTCAACTCCGTCTTCGACGACTTTCTTCCAACCGAAAAAGTATCCCAACGAGGAGTCCAGTTTCTAAAAGCACGTTTAGATGCCACTTCCCAACCATTACCTTGACTCCTTTGCGGCGGACTGCCGGCCATCAGCGAAACCCCAAAACCTAGAGCCCCATTAGAGAGAAGGCGGGGAATTGAGTTTCGAGGAGAGAGAAAAAAACTTTTGAATAATAAGCATTAATTTTAACCAATAATTATATTTTTTTACCATCAATTTTAATTTAATTTTGACGAGTATTAGTATATTTGAAATGAGAGATTATTTTGGATAATTTGATATCATAGATAAAAGTTCCTAATAATAACGAAAACTTGTTACAAATACCCCCTATATACTAGAGTCGACCTAATAATCACATATGAATTGCTCAACCGACTTGCGGCGCATTCCTAAGATTACTCCTAACAATAACTCAGTTTTAGGAAGAGAAATAGAGAAAAATTAGGTCTCTTGAATATGAATGTTTGAATACTTAAGGTTTATAAATATCACTACATTTTCCTTTATTCAAACAAAAACTAGGGTTTACCGATTTTTATAGTATTTACGTAAACTTCACAACACTCTAACTTTTGTTGCCTGCAAGTGTAACAACCATGAAAAAACTTTTGTTGCCTGCAAGTGTAACAACCATGAAAAATTGGATTGTTGAGATGGAAGAAAAACATGTTATGTATTCAGCATTATGTCTTTCAGGATTGAGCCTTGGAATAATAAGATGGGCTACTAATCGTCTGGCTATTGATATTTCCAAGGATATGATGGTGGAGCTCATGAACCAAGTCTTTGAACCCACAGATCCTAAAGTCACATTAGACAATTTTCCTTACCATTTAAGGTAATGTCCTAGGTTAGTTTTTGCATTGTCATAACTATTTTTTTTTATTCATGCATGTGATGATTGAAATTGCAGTGAAAGAACCAAAATCTTGTTGACAAGTGCTGGATATGTACATTTAACACAACATCAATTATACAAGCATGCGAAGAACGTTTCGCCGATAAACCGAGCTATTTTGCTTTCTGGACCTGGAGGTATAATATTAATATGTATCAATGTATGTAAGTGCAAATTATTTTGGTTTTCTAATTATTATGTAACTGATATTTTGATTTTTTTTTGAAGAATTCTATCAGCAATGTCTTGCTAAATCTTTAGCACATTATTTCGAAGCGAAGATACTGTTTCTGGATATGAATCACATCTCTTCCAAGGTAAAGTTATTTACATTTTTTCATTTTAATTTCTTATATATTTGTAGTTATATCTATAATGTTTTTTCCTTTCTTTTTACAGATGCATGATACACACGGATGTTATACAGAAGGAGTAGTGAGTATCATCAACGGTGACGCGTTTCATGACACGTTTCATGTAATTTCGGCTTTCGCAATTACTTTCGATAAGAACATGCTATCATGTAATGTAATGTAATGATTGAAATTTTTCTAACTTGTGCTTATTTAGTTCCTACTCGACGAGACTCTCGAACGTGTGTCTGGTTTATATGGTTCGCTATCAACAACCCTCTTGTCAATGCTTTATGGGAATGTCTCTACCGCGTCTAAACCAAATCATACTAGAAGTGATTTTTTTCTCTCTTTAGTGATTATTCTCAATACTTAGTTTCCATAAGTTTGAAAACATGCTTATTGCTTTTGTTTTTGTTTCCAGTTCCTTGGACTTGGAAGTGCGGAAGACGCTTCTGTTTCGATGAAAAGCTTTTTCTAGATTCACTCTACAAGGTGATTATGTCACTGCATTTTTTGAAAGAAAAATGATAGTTGAAAAAGTTTCATTAACATTGTTAAAGTTTAGTTTTAACAAGCAAAACCTTTTGTAATTTTTACAAAACTACAGGTTTTGGTTTCTCTATTAGAAACTGGTCCAGTTATTTTATACCTCAAGAATGTCGAGGAGATCTTTTTTCGATCACGAAGGCTGTACAGTTTGTTCAAAAAGCTATTCAATAAACTTACAGGACCAGTGTTGATAATCGGTTCCCGAACTTATGATTCAAAAGATAAGGATATAAAAGTTGATAAAAAACTCACTAGGTTATTCCCTTACAACATTGAGATCAAACCGCCTCATGACCTGGCTAGTGCCAAACTCTGGAAAGACCATATAGAAGATGCCATGAAAAAGAATCAGTTGCAAAACAACACAGACTACATTGCTGCAGTGCTTGCAGCAAACAACATTGACTGCGATGACTTGAACTCAATGAGCTATGATGATGTTATGCTACTCATAAATCACATCAATGAGATTGCAGCATCTGTCATATTTCATCAGTTGATGGCTAACAAACAGCCGGAGTACCGAAATGGGAAACTAATTATATCGGCCAAGAGGTAAACGTCTTGACAATAGCTGTTTACGCAATTCATTAAGAGAAAATGTTTTCTAATGACTAATATTTGAACCTATGCAGTTTGTGCCATATATCGAGTGTGTTCCAAGAAGGTGGGAGTATTGCGAAGGATAAAAACGACACTAAAGAATCAAAGGTTTGTTAACTATTTTTCTGCTAGAGTATAATGATTCATCATATAAATAATCCAAATATATGCAAATTTGCAGAATGTTCCTGCTGATAACGCCTATGAGAGGACCATAAGACAAGAGCTTATCCCTGCAAATAAGATAGAGGTGAGTTTTTCAGATATCGGCGCATTGGACGATGTTAAGGAATCACTTCACGAGTCGATTATGCTTCCCCTTAGAAGACCCGATCTATTCAAACGCGGTGGGATATTGAAGCCATGTAAAGGTGTATTGCTTTTTGGACCTCCCGGTACAGGAAAAACAATGCTTGCAAAAGCAATTGCAAATGAAGCTGGAGCAAGTTTCATCAATGTCTCTTCGTCTACCATCGTTGATATGTGGTTTGGAAATAGTGAAAAGAATGTTCGAGCTATTTTTTCATTAGCGGCAAAGGTTGCCCCGACTATCATTTTCGTTGATGAAGTTGATAGCTTGCTTGGACGTCGTACTATGGATGAGCAAAGCATTGGGAGAAGGATTAAAAATGAATTCATGTCCCATTGGGATGGACTATTGTCAAAACCTAGTGATAAAATTATTGTTCTTGGTGCCACCAACTTGCCATTTGCCCTTGATGAAGCAATTATAAGACGATTTCAACGCAGGTAGAATCACACATTCGTCATTCGTCATGATCAAATGTGGCCTATGCTCAACTGCAATATCTTTTTTCATAAACTTTAGTGATTTCTGTTCATGGAAATGTTTTGCAGGATCCTGGTTGGTCTTCCGTCTGCTGAAAACCGAGAAACGATCTTGAAAACTCTTCTAGCTAAGGAAAAACATGAAGATATAGACTTCAAAGAGCTTTCAGCTATGACAGAAGGATACAGTGGGAGTGATCTTAAGGTTCATTTTTGTTGGTCATTCTTCTCTATTTCTTATCGTTGACGATGAACTAATAGTTATTAACTTATGTAAACAGAACTTGTGCAATACGGCAGCGTATCGCCCCATTAAGGAGCTAATGCAACAGGAGAAGGAACAGGCATTGGTATAGTTACTTAATCACTTCTAAGAATGTGATTGGTAAAATAATTTATATTCAATATGAACTATTCATGTGCTAGAAAGCTAAGTAATAATCACTTATTTCAGAAAAAGAGGAAAAAGTGGGCAGAAGTTGAAAACTCAAAAGATGCTTCCAATCCTATAGAAGAAGATCATGCGATTGTCCTCAGGCCATTAAACATGGAAGACATAAGAGAGGCAAAGAATAAGGTGTGTTAACTTATTTGAGATTATCCATTTGAGATAATTTATGCAAATAGTTTATGACATGTGCGTAGAACTTATACATTTTGTCGTGGATTTGAAGCTTTATTATTTAAGAATGACATCAACATGGAAGAATGAATACTTATTTGTATACATATAAATTGATAGATTCACCTGTAAATACAGGTGGCTGCAAGCTATGCTGCAGGAGGATCAAATATGAAAATGCTAGAGGAGTGGAATGCTTTGTATGGAGAAGGAGGTTCAAGGAAGAAAAAGGAGATGCTTAGTTATTTCATTTAGATTTGGAAATACAGTTTCATTCAGCAGAGATATTGAATTCAAAGAAAGATATTGCATAAAATCAGATCTATCTTTGCCAAAATATTTAAACATGACTATTGGAATGAGACTATCTAATGCACCACCACCATTTAATACCTTATTAGTTAGCTTAGTGTTAGAGATACTAGTTACTTGATGTACAAGTTTTTTTTTAAATGTTTTTCCCTATTTTCGATAGTTAGTTGGTTTGTTAGGAAGTTAGTTAGTTTGTTAGGGAACTATCTTTCTTTGATCTATCCAGAGCTGTCTCAATTTTTTGAGAGGCCATGTGAAAGAAGTTGAAGTAAGCTTCAATTAAGGCATAAAATTTTTTTAAGAGATCCTATTTAACAGTAAATTAACTGTGAAATATTTTTATGGAGGCCCATTTTTTTATAGCTAGATCATGAAAAAATGTGAAACCCTGTGCTGTAGGCCGCCTTGCACGCCCTCAAAGACGGCCCTGGATCTATCTATATATGGAAGAATTATCATTCTTGTTTCACCTCCATTGGACAAGAAGAATTATCATTCTTGGTCTCATTTTATACACATTGTATTAATCTCCGAGAATAAAGAAAATTTTGTAGATGGAACTCTTTCCAAGACAAATGTTTCTGATCCATTGTATGCACCACAGACACGCTGAAACACCATAGTTCTTGCATGACTTCATCGTTCCATTGGTGAATCCACTGCTAGACCAATCCTTTGGATCGAATATGCAGCTAGAATATGACTAAATCTCAAGACTCGGTTCTCTCAAAGTGATATTTTTCGAATCTCAGATATTTAGGAAGAACTTTACAGCTTCGACAAGGTACTTTGGACATTTCAGATTACTTCACCAAGATGAAGGTTCTTTGGGATGAGTTGCAGAATTACCATCTCATTCCTCATTGCAAACGTTCAATTCAATGCAATTGTAATGCCATTGCTTCTTTGCAGGTCACCCTGATCAAGACTATGTCAAACGCTTTCTTAAGGGCCTCAATGAGAATTTCAGCGCCACCAGATCTCAGATGATGCTTATGAACCCTTTACCAGGCATTGACATTATTTTCGCATTGGTTATTTAACAAGAAAGATAACCTTCTATTCCTTTTCTTGATCTTCCTCCCTCTGATGCATTTGACTAGTCTTTCACCCCTACAACTTTCTTGGCGAATACGTCTCAAGTCAAGCCCAAATGGAAATGGACATGACCCCCTCGAGGCACTAACCGAGTATGTACTCATCGCGGTAAGACAAATCACATTCTTGATACTTGTTTTGTGAAAGCATGACTATCCTTCAGAATTTAAGAACAAAGATAAGGCTTCTCAAGCAAATGGTTCTGATGATTCCAAGGGAAACAATAACACATCTGGTGCAATCTCTTCAAGCTACAAGTCTTTTGGGATTACTCGAGAACAATTTCAAAGTCTCCTTGGCTTGTTACTATCACACCACAATTTTGTCCTACCCCTTTTCATATCATCTGCCTAAGGGCACTTGAATTTTACCTGATGCTAGGATGAGAGGTCCCTAGTTCATGGTTTCACCAATTAATTCCGCATGATCATATATCATTTCATGTTCATCATTATCCATGGATCCCAAATTAACTTTTGGCCCACTAAAAATACTTTCATAAACATCATTCATTTCATTCATCATGTTGCATCCCTTAGTGAATCAAAGTTAAAAGATAACTAAAAAAATCAACTTGCCCTAATTATATTTCCATTTATTTTGAGTCATTTCATCACATCATTTCATTTGTGAATTATTCATCCATGCATTTTTCTATTATTTTCAAAAGTCAAAACCCAACAAAAGTTAACAAAATATTGACTCGAGCTAAAAGGGCAAGGTTTAATTCCCCTTATGCATTTCCAGTCATTTTACATACATCATGTACATTGTATTATGCAAGAAACATTCACCATATTTTATCCATTATATGCATTGTTGCATCTTTGGAAATTCAAACTAATATCAATTGAAACAAACTTGGGTTTTTAAGATTTAATTTGAAAAGTTGAGTTACATACAAGCATTAACACATGACCTAATCAAGTCTTACTCTCTTGGAAGTTTTAATGGTTTGAATCTCATTTTTTTTATTTGAATCACACTTCAAGAGTTTGTTACAATTGAAAGATCATAAGCTCATGTTCATCGCCTAATCATCATCACACGGTTTACAAATTAACAAAATTAAAACTTACAAATTATCTCAAATTAACACAAATGAATTAAAGTTGAATTTCATTAAAACTGAATTTCATTACAATTTTGAAATTGTTATAATGAGATATAATCAAATTGCATTGCACATGGTTACAACAAACTTGCCCACGGATCACTCTCCACTCCCCACAAAATCAGCACCAAAATCTCTCGAATTCCCTCACCAAATAGTACAAGTTGCCGCTCCATATCACAATTTGAATTCCACTACCTTTGCCAGCTCACGAAAATGACAAAAGTTGTACCATTCAAAATCCTAAGTTCTCCACTATAAATTGAGATGAATAATATAGAAGAGAAACAGCCACCAATTCCACTAAGCAAACAATTCATAGTGGCCAAACACAATTCCATACTCTGTGAAGCAAATTTGCAGTAGCCACCTAAATCTCTAAACCTTCACTCAAAGCTCCATTGATGAGCAATTAGTGCTTTACCTTGAAGCTCTAACATATTTGAGCTTAAGCCTTCCTCCTAAAAGCATCCAACTCAGAAGAAGTACTCGCACACAAAACTAAAAGAAGAAAAGTAAAAGAGAGAGTTAGAAGTAGCAGAGGGAAAAAGTAAAGGAAAAGAGACAAGAAGAAAAAGAAGCAACACATTACTTGAACATTTTCAGATTTCGTCGACAGAGCTCCGATTTGGTACCTCCATGGATTTTTCTTCATGTTTTCTACTTGTTTAACATTTCTATATGCTTGATTTTTATTTCCCCTTAGTTAATTGCCTTTGGTTTACTTGGATCGGACTTTTTTTTTTTTTGTAAGTTTAGGGTTCAGAACTGTATTGTCGATTCACTTGGATTTATTTTTTTTTTGTTGATTATGAGTTTGAATTCATGTTTAGAAGATGATTTAGGGTGGGGTTTGTGTTTGTGATTTTTGGATTTTGAGAAATTTTGGTGGAATCTAGAATTTGGTCCAAAAACATTCATTGTTGGCGTGAGACATTAGAATGATGGGCTCACATTTTTGGTCCTGATACACCGCTAGGGGTGGAAATAAATCAGACACATAACAGGGGCCTACGGGCCTAGCCTACACAGGCTCGGGTCAGACTAAACTTTTTTTTTAAATAGAAAATATCTAGAATTTTTTATAAGTCTATTTAGTTAAAAAGGCTATGCCACATGTCATGAAAAAAGCTTTTTAAGCCTAATAGGCCGACCTATTTAAATAAATATGAATGATTCTTTTATTATCATTATGTTATGTTTTGTACTTTGAATTAAAATACATAAATAAAAATTGGTTATCTTGGATAACTTATGAAAATAAGATGAAAACACCTTTCGAACAATGTTATAAATTATTTTCATAAGTTATCTTAAATAAATAATCTCATAAAACTTATGCTAATAGGTAAGTTAAAATAAGTCAATGTAAACAAATTTTTAGTTTCATTGGTTTTTTAGTTTGTTAGCCTATTTAAAATAACAGGCTTTTATGTAGGCTAACAGACTAACCAGGCCTTAGAAAATGTCAGACTCATGCCTAAAAATAAGCCCATGACATGCTATAGGCCAAACTTAGGCTTTAGTTTTTTCGACAGACCAAACTTAAGCTTGACAAAGTCTAACTCGACCCAGCATATTTCTACCCCTATACACCGCCCCCTTTATTCACCCTTTATTCATCATGCACCCCTAGTTGTTTGTTTGCTATTTTTTCCGTATGTTGTAATTATGGGTCTTAAGCCCTTTATGGTTTTTACTTTCTTTTCACCACACTTACTTGTTTACACCTCTTCAATTGTTAATTTTATTTTATCATCTTATTAATCAATACAAAGTAAAAAATATTTCTTTATTAAATAAAATCATTTCTCAGAAAAATCAAACAACTCTTCAAAATTAAATTCAAGAAATTTTCCAAAATAAAATCAAACTTCCAACTTGATCAACATCAAGTTTATTTTCAAACTTAAAACCTTTTCAAATCAAAAATCAAAAACATTTTAAATCAATTTCAAAGCAAAAATTAATTAACTCATTTGATCAATATCAAGTCTTTTTTTTCCTGCACAAATAAAACATTTCAAAACCTTTTTCGCAAATAAAATCTGTTGAAAAGGGAATGAGGGATGCACATCCTTCCACTCCTCGAATAAATGAGTGGTTAACGTACGCTTCATTACTCGAATATTCGTCTTTCACCATTAAATTAATTACTTTTAAATTCTGTCATCAAAAATCTTTTTTCTCAATAAAACTAGTTGAAAAGGGAATAGGGATCTCACATCCTTCTGCTTCTAGAATAAACAAGTGGGGGGTGTTCGCCTCGCTGTTTTGAATATTCGTCTTCTGGAATAAACCATAAGTTCTGCATTATATATTGAGATGAATAGAAGAGAAGAGAAGCAACCACCAATGATAGATTTAAAATAGGTTAACCTAAGATCTATGTTGCAAAAGAGAAAATAATAAAACAAACTTTTCTTCATAACTCAAGCAGCAACCATAATACTATATATATATATATATATATATATATATATATATGACTAGAGTTACTACTAAATAAAGGGTCATGGACCCAAAATTAAATAAACTACCCAAATACATAAACTAACTAAAGACATAACTTGATAACAGCACCCCCTTAACCCAAGTAAAAGTCTTTTAGTAATACTGGTTGTCTTTTCTCTTTAATGGGCTTAGGACTCTTCTTAACAATACTCACAGGCCCACGAGAAACCTTGTCCTCAAGGTTTAAAGGTGGAGGAATAACTGAAGGGAATGTGCCAGATTTTGTAATAAGTGGGTTTGATGGAGTGGATTGGTGTGATGAGGGGCCCAATATCTTGAGGTTGTTTGGTGGTGAAGTGATGCTAGGGTTTGAAAAAAGGCTGGGCGGCGCAGAGTGGTGAGGAGGTAAGGTGTGATTTGACATTTGGTAGGATAAGGATTTGTTTTTGGATTGTGTGGCTGGCTTGTGAATAAAAGTGTCTTGGGAAGTGGTATTGGTGTTGGAACTCATTGGGCACGTGGGTGATGGTGTGACTTTTCTAGGCAGAGTAAGTGGGGTTTGGTTGGAAAGTTGGAAAGGCATTTGACCGTTGGGGGTATTAAGGGTAGAAATAGAATTTTGGGGGGACACGGTATCACATGTTTGCCTATACTTACACGGCACTTTAGATTTGGAAGTGTGGTAAGTTAGAAGATTTCTATCAGTTTCTTTTCTTTTACCACTCAAAACCTCAAAGTCATTCTTCCCTTTTTTTCCAAGACCGAAAACCTTCTGCTTTTCTTCTCTAGTTTCCTTTGCAAACACTTCCTCTGAATGCAAAACATGTTTCTCATTTTGTGGTTTCACCATCTTCATTGCTTCTAGTTGTTGCGTCTGTTCCCCCACTCTGATGGTTGCATGTGGGGATCCGGTGGTATCAACCTCATCAAAATAAGTAGGGAGATCGTGAACCAACGGTGGAGGCCGAAACTCTTGGGCAACATTCGTACCGTGGTAGGGTTTGAGGAGCGAAATGTGGAAAACTGGGTGCACACGGGAGGATGACGGCAAATCCAACATGTAAGCGACAGATCCAACACGTTTGATGATTTTAAACGGCCTAAAGTATCGCTTTGAAAGTTTTTGTGAGGCGCGGTGGGCTACAGTGGATTGTCGGTACGGTTGAAGCTTCAGCCAAACGAACTCGCCTTCGTTAAAGGTATACTCTCTTCTTTTTAAGTTAGCTTGCTTTTCCATTTGAATACGGCTTTTTTTTAAGTGAGTTTGCAACTGACTGAAAATCTTTTCTCTGTGTTGCATGTTGGTGTCCAAGACGTCATCAGAGACCGTGCCGGATAAGTAGTTCGTGAGGTTAGGGGGTCCCGTCCATACAAGGCTCGGAAAGGTGTCATCAAGATTGCGGTATGGAATGAAGTATTATACCAATACTCAGCCAAATGCAGAAATTTGTACCACGAGCGGGGGTTATCGCCGGCCAAACAACGAAGGTAAGTTTCAAGAGATCTGTTAACAACCTCTGTTTGTCCATCAGTTTTCGGATGGTAGGTCATACTATATTTTAACGTGGTTCCCTGTATTTTGAAGAACTCTTTCCAGAATGAGCTAAGGAACACAGGGTCTCGGTCAGAAATGATTGTTTTAGGGACGCCATGAAGTCTGAAAATCTCTACGGCAAATCTAGTTGCGAGATCTTTTGCAGAGAACTTGGAGGGCAGTGCTATGAAGTGGACAAACTTGGACAAACGATCGTAGACCACCCAGATTACCGTATGGCCAAATGAGTTGGGCAAGTGAGTGACAAAATCCATTGTTAGATCTTCCCAGACTTTAGCAGGAATCGGTAAAGGCTGTAGCAAACCCTTCTTTTTCTGTGTGTCGTACTTGTTTTGTTGGCAAATACTGCAAGCTCTAACCATGTTTTTCACTGCTAAGTACATTCCTGGCCAACAGAAGGATGAAGTAATCCGAGCTAGGGTGGCTTTCACTCTTGAATGACTAGCCGATGGAGAATATCAGGTATAAACACCATATTCTTGTAATAGAGTAGACCATTTGTGAATCTGTATAGTGTGTTGTCATTGTTGTTCTTTTCCTTCTCCTGTACTAACTGTTGGCCTGTATTTTGACTAGCATAAAATTCACGAAGAGTCAGCAAGATATCTGGAATTGAGGAAGACAAGGCGAGAAACAAGGGTTCCTCCGGGCCATACTTTCTACTCAAGGCGTCGACCACTTGATTGGACTTACCAGGTTTGGAGAAAATTTCAAAGTTAAATCCTTGTAACTGGAAAGCCCATTTCTGTTGTTCTGGGGTCTGTATCTTTTGAATGAGTAAATTCTTAAGGCTTTTTTGACCTGTGTAGATGTGGAAACATTGTCCGATGATGTATTGGCGCCACTTCTTCACAACCTCGGTAATAGCAAACATTTCGCGGACATAAGCAAAAGCAACTTGTAATCTTGGACAAATCATCTTGCTGAAGAAAGTGATGGGGTGACCTCCTTGAGAGAGAACTGCACCAACAGCAACACCAGAAGCATCTGTTTCTATTGTAAATGTCTTTGTAAAATTCGGTAGGACTAGGACCGGCATGTCGGTCATTTTTCTTTTCAACTCTGTAAAGGCTCTATCAGCCTCTGTACTCCATTTGAACTTAGTGGAACGTAACAAGTCGGTGAGAGGAGCGGCGAGAGTGGCATAGTTACGCACAAAGCGTCGATAGAATCCTGTGAGGCCCAAAAATCCGCGGAGAGTCGTGAGTGAACGAGGTGGGGACCAATCCAAAATGGCTCTCACTTTTTTCGGATCTGGTGCAACACCACCAACAGAAATCACATGACCCAAATAATCAATGGTATCCACTGCAAATACACACTTTGACAACTTGACAAAAAAAGAATTTGACTTCAATAAGTCAAAGATAACCTGCAAGTGAGTTAAATGATTCTGAAAATTTGAACTATAAATTAAAATGTCAAAAAAAAACCAACACAAATTGCCTTAGATAAGGTCTCAAAAGATCATTCATAGTAGATTGAAATGAAGAGGGAGCGTTTGTAAGGCCGAAAGGCATCACAAGAAACTCGTAGTGTCCATCAAAAGTACGAAAAGCTGTTTTATGTGTATCTTCCTTTGCAACACGGATCTGGTGGTAACCGGATCTCAAATCTATCTTGGAAAAAATGTTTGCTGAGCCTAGCTCATCAAGTAACTCATCTATGGTAGGTATAGGAAATCTGTCTTTAATTGTGACTGTGTTTAGTGCTCGGTAATCGACACAAAATCGTCAAGTGTCGTCTTTCTTTTTAACTAAAAGAACGGGGGATGAAAATGGGCTGTTACTAGGAACAATCGTTCCTTCTCTTAGCATTTCTTGAATGATAGAGGTCATGGCATCTTTTTGGGAATGAGGGTAGCGACAAGGCTTCACATTAATGGGAGGAGTATTGGGTAAAAGAGGGATATGGTGATCATGAGGTCTGTTATGAGGTAGGTTGGTTGGGGTCTGAAAAATTGAAGTATACTTATGGAGAAGGGCTGAAAGTTTGGGGTCAAAGTCAGGTTTGAGTGTGGTTAATGGAGAAAGGAGTGGGTCAGCGATGTTTTGGGAGATGGCACATGGTTGCATGAACATTAAATGGAATGAACCAATTGAGTTTGTATGAATGAGGTGGCGAAGTTGGTGAAAGGTAGTGTGGATTGGATGGGCAGAAGTGTCGCCTCTCAAAGTAATTACACTTTATTGATGGTTAAATGTGATAGATGGTATGGAGAAATCTGCTTGGATGGGGCCTAAGGTGCGCAACCAAGCCATTCCAAGAACTATGTCTGCATCTTCTATAGGTAAAAGATAAAATGGAAGCGTAAAAGGCTTGTTTTGAAGGTTAAGTTGGACATTTTCATAAATCCCTTCACATTGCAAATGAGAACCATTGCCAACCATAATCGAAAATTGGGAAATAGGTGTAGTTGTAAGATTAAGGTGTTGGGCAATTCTTGGCTGCATGATGTTATGAGTGCTGCCTGTATCAACCAGAACCATAACAGAAAGTCCACCAATAGTCCCTTTGAATTTTAATGTTTGTGGTGAGAACAATCCTGTCAAAGCTTGTGTAGATAATTGGAAATATGTATCTGCTAGATCATGCTCAACTTCAGGTTCGTGTTTAGCTTGTTCAATGTGAGTATCCTCGATGACTTCATCTTTAGCCAAGAGAAGTAAGAATCTGCTAGTTGTACATTTGTGGTCGGGGATAAATTTTTCATTACAATTAAAACATATGCCTTGGGCACGCCTCTCCTGAAGTTGGGCTTGTGAGAGACGTTTGATTGGGAATTTGGAAGGGGCTGGGTTGGTTTAAATTTTTGGGGTAAAAGATACTTGTGGCTGGTTGGGAGGGGTAACTTTGGGAGGTTGGGGGTTGGAATTGGAGTTGTTTGGCTTAGAATAATAATGTGTGAAAGATTTGGACTTGGGTTTGGAATCATTGATTTTGGATTCAATTAGCTTTGCGAGCCCAATAGCTTAGGATATTATTGTAGGATGATGAATAGCATTTCATTCCGAATTTCAAGTGCTAGGCCAGAAATAAAACAATTTAATATCGCATCCGGAGGTAATCCGAAAACTTGATTACCTAGTGTTTCAAAGGCTGCTTGGTATTCTGCTACGGAACCAACTTGTTTCAACTTGAATAATTCAGCTTGATGGTTATCATAGGTAGACGGACCAAATCGTAATTCTAAGTCTCTAGTAAAAGAAAACCAATCACTTAAAAATTGATTCTGATGCATCCATTTGAACCATCCTAGGGCCTCTCCCTTTATATAAAATGAAATTAAAGGTAATCTACTCTCAGGTGTTATATTGTAAAATTGAAAAAATTGGTCAGCTTGAAATAACCAATCTAAGGGATTTGATCCATCAAATATTGCAAGTTCAAGTTTAGGGGTTCTAAATGGGGGTAATGGTGTCATTTGAGGGTATGGAGGGTATGGGATTTGGGAATAGAGTGGGGGTTGTAATGTTGGGTTGAATGAAAAACAGTTTGGGGAGATTGAGTGGAATGAATGAATGGGGGGGTGGCAAATGTGATGTGCGTGGCTAGGTTGTGACAGTTGTGAGAGAAGGGTTTTGATAGAAAATAGTGGGTATTCTAATAGGTGTATTGGTGGGTGTATGGATATGGGGTGTAGGTGTAGGAGATGAAGAAACAAGAGGGGGGTTGTGTGTTATACCTGAAGAGCTTGCTGCCATTGAAATGTGAGGAGGTGGTTGAACCTTTAGTGATGAAATCTTAATGACAACCATGACTTGTTCAAACCTGGAATCTTCCAAATATTTGTCATTCTCTAATCTGGTGTGAATATGGTCAATTTGTTTTTCCAAATCTGCAGCAACTCTTTCCAACCTCTCATCTAACAGCTGCTGATTTTGAGCAATCACATTATCTAGGTGAATTTGGGTTGTTTGGACAGCCTCTTCTACAATTTCTTTAGGGGTGGGATTAGGTGGTTTAGGAGGAGCTGTAACACCCCCTTTCTATACCCCCAAATAATCACATAACTCATTTAGGCACATATAAAATCAATTCGCCAGAGTACGATTAAAACATAGCATAAAAGAGGCATGTCACATCATACTTAATTTAATACATACAACACCTGCTCAAACTATTGATATGCAACAGTGGGGTAGCTTGCCACAGAGGAACTTTGTCCTTACACCCACATCTCAATATTTAGAATAAAAGCGGAAACATCTAAAATATTGAATAACAACTACATATATACACCAACATATATATACATCATCCAGTATGAATCACAAGCAACATCATGTTTATATACACAAATTCATCAGCAAGATACATATGCAAATGTATCACAAAAAGATCGAACGTCCTAGCTACCCAGTGCTACATATCAGAGCCAACCGACCAATAAGGAAAATGAAGACACGCTTCACAAAAAGACCGCCAGATACCTAATCTGTAATGCCTCATAGAGCATCATAAAATAGCAGAAGGGTGAGAAATATTATCATAATAACAATGCATATAATTATGTACTACAACATAAACATATAACACATATTCTCACCACAACTCATCATATATCACAATATAGATATATCATCAAGCATATTCACTATGCATACATTCACCATTATCATCATTCCACATGAACACACACATACTTGTTCATCCAACAATGCATCATTATAAGATACAGTTTATATCATCTCCCATAAACATACATATATCAATGTTTATTCATCAATGCACAAATACAAAGATGATCAATGCAACTCATAGAGACCGACTCTCGACTCTATGCAGATGCATGCGGTACCGACTCATCACCCGAGCTCAATTGAAGAACTCAATGGAAATATCCTCCCTGTCGGGCCTACGATATTTCCCCATCGCTCATACCATCATGGCATCCGATGTTTCTGGATTGTTCACGCAGACACAATCCGATTGCTCAAACCCCACAAGGGAACACAATCATTCTGAAGATTCCCACGAAATCAAGTGTAACTCATCGCAACGATTACACCCATTGACTACGCAATGTTCAGAGGATCCACAATGATCATTTGTGTAATCAATCACTCACACCCAACAGGGACGTGATATTACACCCGATTCTCCACGGAATCGCGACACATGAATGCATGTCATGATGTTTCTCATACAAAATGACCACATACACTCATGCAATGCACACATATTTCACAATATAGTCATGCATATACCATTAAATACACACATTGCAATTTCTTGCCTTTCGGCCAGAATTCATCACCACAACATGTATTTCATGCAATTTCACTTCACAACAACACGGAAGTCATACCATATCCATACCATCAACACATTGCATGATATACACTAATTACACACAATTGTAACCGTAAAATTCGACAAAACAACACATTTTCCAATTTCCGACATAATTTAATCGGCCAACAATCTCAAAAACCATTTTTACAAGAAAGAACATTCCATAAGCTTTCCAACGATATAAAGAATGTCCCGATCCGAGTTACGGATCAAAAGTTATGAATTTTCAAAAGTCAAGAATTTATTGAGAAACAGCCAAATTCGCCTGGCCAAACCTCTTTCGCCAGCACTTCGCCTGGCCGATCACCATTCGCCAGCACTTCGCCAGCACTTCGCCTGGCGAATCTCCATTCGCCAGCAGTTCGCCTGGCGAGCTAGTGGCGAGTCACCAAATTAGAAAAACTCCAAGAGTTACAGAAGCTACCCCCTTTCTGTAATTCCAAATTCGCCTGGGGACTGGCAAATTCGCCTGGCGAATCTGCCTTCGCCAGCACTTTGCCTGGCGAGCTAGTGGCCAAACTCAATTCGCCTGGCGAATCCCAAATTCGCCTGGCGAATCACACCAGAACCAGAAAAATGCTGTTACGGGTTACACGACCCAAAACCCCCAAAAACCTCATTTTTCATCCCAAATTAATTCCAACAACAAAACAATTATCAGCAATGATTCATAAACACATGGTAATCATACAACACAAATTATACCGATTTCCGACCGTAAAAACATCGATTCCCAATCATTTTATCGTTTTTGACCTAAAACTCAAAAGCTATGGAAACAAGAAAACATCCAAGCAAACCCATACATAATCATACACATTGATAAGATAACAATGTTTCACACCCTTACCCGGATTCCAAGCTCGCTAATTGATCGATCTTGATGATTTGCTAGTTTTCCCAACTTTCTCCTCTTTTCTTTCTCTCCTCTTTTCTTTCTCTTCTTTTTCTTTCTATCTTTCTCTATTTCTCTCTTATTTCTCTTTTCTTTTTATTTTCTTTCTATTCTATTTCTTTCTTCTCTCATTTTCCACTAAATCAATTTAATTCATTTTTCTCACATAATTCTAATTCCACAAAATTTCTAACTTATGATTAATTATGAAAAGTCTAAAATACCCTCCATTCTAATTTCCCCGAAAACTCTCGAAAACGGTAAAATAACATTTAACACACCAATTTAACAGATAAAATAATTTATCACCCAATTAAAACAAAAGACTCAAGAATAATGGAATAATCAAAATCGGGGCGTTACAACTCTCCCCCACTTTAGAAATTTTCGTCCTCGAAAATAATACCTGATTCAAACAACTCCGGATACGACTCTCGCATCCCACTCTCTAGTTCCCAAGTCATATTGCCTTCCGCAGCGCCTCCCCACGCTACTTTCACAAGCGCAATATCCTTGCCTCTTAGTTTCTTAACTTCGCGGTCCAAAATCCTAACCGGTAAAGCTTCCACCGTCAGGTTATCTCTCACTTCAACCTCGTCCATAGGAATAACATGTGACGGATCCGGAACATATTTCCGAAGTTACGAAACATGGAATACGTCATGCAAATTCAAAAGGTTCGGAGGCAACGCCACACGGTAAGCCACAACACCAACTCGTGAAGTAATCTGATACGGACCAATAAAACGAGAAGTCAACTTCTTCGACTTCAAAGCACGACCTACACCCGTAACTGGTGTAATTCTCAAAAACACATGGTCGCCTTCTTGAAACTCAAGATCTTTCCTTCTCTTGTCATGATAGCTCTTTTGTCTACTTTGAGAAGCTTTCATCTTCTCCCGAATAAACTTCACTTTCTCCGTCGTTTGTTGCACCAATTCCGGTCCAACAATCGTCCTCTCACCGGTTTCATGCCAACACAAAGGTGTTCGACATCTCCGACCATACAAAGCCTCAAATGGTGCCATACTTATACTCGAATGAAAACTGTTATTATAATTGAATTCAATCAACGCCAAATAACCATCCCAAGCACCACCTTGCTCGAGTACACAAGCACGCAATAAATCCTCCAACGATTGAATCGTTCTCTCGGTTTGACCGTCCGTTTGCGGATGGTAAGCCGAACTCAATCTTAGCTTAGAACCCAAAGCCTCTTGTAAACTCACCCAAAATCTCGATGTAAATCTCGGATCTCGATCTGATACAATACTCTTAGGAACTCCATGTAACTTCACAACCACAAGAACATAAATCTCGGCTAACTTCTCCAAAGGATAACTAATATCAATTGGAATAAAGTGAGCAGATTTAGTAAGCCTATCTACAATTACCCAAATAGCATTATGACCTCTTTGCGTATTCGGCAATCCCGTAACAAAATCCATCGATATACTATCCCATTTCCATTCCGGAATATCCAACGGTTGCATAAATCCACTCGGTTTTTGATGTTCCACCTTAGACTTTTGACAAGTTAAGCACGCATACACAAATTGACCCACATCCCTCTTCAATCCGAACCACCAAAAGATTTTCTTCAAATCTTGATACATCTTATTCGCACCCGGATGAATACTTAAATTACTTCGGTGTCCTTCCTCCAATATCATCTTTTTCAACTCCGCGTCGTCGGGAATACAAATACGATCACGTAATCTCAAAACTCCAAAATTATCAACCTTGAAATCCTCGTTCTCATTCATCATCAAATCAACGAACTTCAAATCCAACTTCTGCTTTTCACTAACCGTTGCAAGAAAATCATTCGTAACACGTAACATACCAAGTCTCACACTTCTCGGCGTCATTTCACAAACCAAACTCAAATCTCTGAAATCCTCCAAAAGTTCCCATTCTTTCATCATCAATGCGGACATATGTAACAACTTCCGACTTAAGGCATCGGCCACCACGTTTGCCTTACCCGGATGGTAATTCAAACCAAAATCATAATCCTTCAAAAGTTCTAGCCACCTCCTTTGTCTCATGTTCAATTCTTTCTGATCAAATAAATATCTCAAGCTCTTGTGATCACTAAAAACTTCAAATCTTGCACCATAAAGATAGTGCCTCCAAATTTTCAAAACAAACACCACGGCCGCCAACTCCAAGTCATGCGTAGGATAATTCTTTTCATGCACTCTCAATTGTCTAGAAGCATAAGCCACAACTTTTCCTTCTTGCATCAAAACACCACCTAAACCCACCAATGAAGCATCACAATACACAACAAATGGTTCATTAGGATTAGGCAAAATCAAGATCGGAGTCGTTGTCAACCTTCTCTTTAGCTCATTGAAACTTTCTTCACAATGAATATCCCAAATGAAAGCCTTTCCTTTATAAGTCAATTGCGTTAAAGGAAGTGCCAACTTCGAAAATCCCTCAATAAACCTCCGATAATAACCTGCCAAGCCTAAAAAGCTTCGAATCTCCGTAACCGACCTAGGAGCCTCCCATTGCATCACCGCATCTATCTTGGATGGATCAACACTAATACCACTACCGGAAATAACATGTCCAAGGAAACTCACTTCCGACAACCAAAATTCACATTTCGACAACTTAGCATACAATTGCTTCTCTTTCAAAATTCGTAACACAATCCTCAAATGCTCTTCATGCTCCTCTTGAGACTTAGAGTAAATCAAAATATCATCGATGAACACAACCACAAAACGATCTAACTGTTCATGAAAAATACGATTCATGTATTCCATAAACACACCCGGCGCATTAGAAACCCCAAATGGCATCACGAAATATTCGTAATGACCATACCGTGTCCTAAATGCCGTCTTCTGAATATCCTCTCCTTTCACACGAATCTGGTGGTATCCTGATCTCAAATCAATCTTGCTAAAAACATTCGCACCAACCAATTGGTCCATCAAATCATCGATCCTTGGAAGCGGATACTTGTTCTTAATTGTCACTTTGTTCAACTGTCGATAATCAATGCATAACCTCATACTCCCGTCCTTCTTCTTTACCAACAATACCGGAGCACCCCAAGGAGAAACACTTGGCCTTACAAATTTCTTGTCCAACAAGTCATTCAATTGCTTTTTCAATTCTACCAACTCCGATGCCGACATACGATACGGTGCCATCGAAATCGGTCTAGTACCCGGAACTAGATCAATAGAAAATTCAACTTCTCTTTCCGGCGGCACATCCGTAATATCTTCCGGAAACACTTCTGGAAAATCACACACCACTGGGAACACATCAAGCTCAACTTGACTCTCCACCGACAATGATGCAAACAAACCAAACAATTGAGCTTCGTCCGCTAAAAGTTTCTTCAACTCTTTAGTGGATAGGAAACTCTCATCTTCGTCATCTTCCAAAGAAGGAAACCTTACTAACTTGTGATAGCAATCTATATGAACTCGATTAAATTGCAACCAGTTCATACCCAAGATCACGTCCAATCCTTCCAACGGCAAACACACTAGATTCATCTCGAAGTCTTTACCATAAATGGTCAAAGGACAACTTAAACATACCAAAGAAGTAGTTACTGATCCCATTGCTGGAGTATCAATAACCATCTTACCATCCATCAGCGACAACACAATATTTAAACGCTTCGCGCACTCAGACGAAATAAACGAATGAGTCGCTCCCGTATCAATAACAGCAACTAAAGGTGTACTATTAATTAAGCATGTACCTTTAATCAAACGATCTGCATTCGTAGTTTGAGTCCCCGCCAATGCAAACACCTTTCCGCCCGCTTGAGCTTGTTTTGGCTTAGTACACTTAGTACTAATGTGACCCACTTCTCCACAATTATAACACTTCACTACATTCCTCCTACACTCAGTAGTAGCATGCCCTACTCCTCCACAGTTAGAACATTTCACCACAGTCTTCCTACAATCAAATGATTTATGACCCATACCTCCACACTTGAAACACTTTACGGGACCAGAACTTCCTCCTCCAGACCTCCTATCAAAGTTTCCCCTATGCTTGCCCTTATCAACGGGTGTCACATAAGGTCCACTTCGAGCTTGTTGCTTTCCCTTCCTCTCATTCAAACTTTTATAATGTGTAGAACGAGCCTTGCTATCTTCCTCGAAGATTCTACAACATTCCGTCAAATCCGAAAATCTTCTTATCCTTTGATATCCCACAGCTTGCTTAATCTCCGGACGCAAACCATTCTCATACTTAATACACTTTGAGAACTCAGCAGTAATTGCAGCATAGTGAGGATGGAATTGAACCAACTCCACAAACTTAGCAGTATAGTCCACCACGGACATACTACCTTGTTTCAGTTCAAGGAACTCCATCTCCTTCTTCCCTTTCACACTTTCATGGTAATACTTCCTCAAGAACTCGGTACGAAATAAATCCCAAGTTACCTCTTCATCATCCACCTCAAGAACTTCACGTATACCGACCCACCAATCGTCGGCTTCTTCTTTCAGCATGTGAGATCCAAGCCTCACCTTATTCTCCTCTGCACAACCCATAACTCTGAAGATCCTTTCAATCTCTTTCAACCACAGTTGAGCTCCATCGGGATCAAATCTTCCTTTGAAGACCGGTGGTTGATTCTTCCTGAACTCGTCATTAGCATTCACGTTAGGCGCACCTTGCACCGCCCTAGCCATTGCTTCGAAAGCTGCAGCCATCGCATTATCGTTTCTACCAGCCATATTCTGATCATTCCCAAAAATTACAACAAGGTTAAACAACAGTTCAACCAACACAACAACAAGACAGACACATCTGACTCAACTCTGGCTCTGATACCACTTAATGTAACACCCCCTTTCTATACCCCCAAATAATCACATAAATCATTTAGGCACATATAAAATCAATTCGCCAGAGTACGATTAAAACATAGTATAAAAGAGGTATGTCACATCATACTTAATTTAATACATACAACACCTGCTCAAACTATTGATATGCAACAGTGGGGTAGCTTGCCACAGAGGAACTTTGTCCTTACACCCACATCTCAATATTTAGAATAAAAGCGGAAACATCTAAAATATTGAATAACAACTACATATATACACCAACATATATATACATCATCCAGTATGAATCACAAGCAACATCATGTTTATATACACAAATTCATCAGCAAGATACATATGCAAATGTATCACAAAAAGATCGAACGTCCTAGCTACCCGGTGCTAGATATCAGAGCCAACCGACCAACAAGGAAAATGAAGACACGCTTCACAAAAAGACCGCCAGATACCTAATCTGCAATGCCTCATAGAGCATCATAAAACAGCAGAAGGGTGAGAAATATTATCATAATAACAATGCATATAATTATGTACTACAACATAAACATATAACACATATTCTCACCACAACTCATCATATATCACAATATAGATATATCATCAAGCATATTCACTATGCATACATTCACCATTATCATCATTCCACATGAACACACACATACTTGTTCATCCAACAATGCATCATTATAAGATACAGTTTATATCATCTCCCATAAACATACATATATCAATGTTTATTCATCAATGCACAAATACAAAGATGATCAATGCAACTCATAGAGATCGACTCTCGACTCTATGCAGATGCATGCGGTACCGACTCATCACCCGAGCTCAATTGAAGAACTCAATGGAAATATCCTCCCTGTCGGGCCTACGATATTTCCCCATCGCTCATACCATCATGGCATCCGATGTTTCTGGATTGTTCACGCAGACACAATCCGATTGCTCAAACCCCACAAGGGCACACAATCATTCTGAAGATTCCCACGGAATCAAGTGTAACTCATCGCAACGATTACACCCATTGACTACGCAATGTTCAGAGGATCCACAATGATCATTTGTGTAATCAATCACTCACACCCAACAGGGACGTGATATTACACCCGATTCTCCACGGAATCGCGACACATGAATGCATGTCATGATGTTTCTCATACAAAATGACCACATACACTCATGCAATGCACACATATTTCACAATATAGTCATGCATATACCGTTAAATACACACATTGCAATTTCTTGCCTTTCGGCCATAATTCATCACCACAACATGTATTTCATGCAATTTCACTTCACAACAACACGGAAGTCATACCATATCCATACCATCAACACATTGCATGATATACACTAATTACACACAATTGTAACCGTAAAATTCGACAAAACAACACATTTTCCAATTTCCAACATAATTTAATCGGCCAACAATCTCAAAAACCATTTTTACAAGAAAGAACATTCCATAAGCTTTCCAACGATATAAAAAATGTCCCGATCCGAGTTACGGATCAAAAGTTATGAATTTTCAAAAGTCAAGAATTTATTGAGAAACAGCCAAATTCGCCTGGCCACTTCAGAATTCGCCTGGCCAAACCTCTTTCGCCAGCACTTCGCCTGGCCTATCACCATTTGCCAGCACTTCGCCAGCACTTCTCCTGGCGAATCTCCATTCGCCAGCAGTTCGCCTGGCGAGCTAGTGGCGAGTCACCAAATTAGAAAAACTCCAAGAGTTACAGAAGCTACCTCCTTTCTGTAATTCCAAATTCGCCTGGCGACTGGCAAATTCGCCTGGCGAATCTGCCTTCGCCAGCACTTCGCCTGGCGAGCTAGTGGCCAAATTCAATTCGCCTGGCGAATCCCAAATTCGCCTGGCGAATCACACCAGAACCAGAAAAATGCTGTTACGGGTTACACGACCCAAAACCCCCAAAAACCTCATTTTTCATCCCAAATTAATTCCAACAACAAAACAATTATCAGCAATGATTCATAAACACATGGTAATCATACAACACAAATTATACCGATTTCCGACCGTAAAAACATCGATTCCCAATCATTTTATCGTTTTCGACCTAAAACTCAAAAGCTATGGAAACAAGAAAACATCCAAGCAAACCCATACATAATAATACACATTGATAAGATAACAATGTTTCACACCCTTACCCGGATTCCAAGCTCGCTAATTGATCGATCTTGATGATTTCCTAGTTTTCCCAACTTTCTCCTCTTTTCTTTCTCTCCTCTTTTCTTTCTCTTCTTTTTCTTTCTATCTTTCTCTATTTCTCTCTTATTTCTCTTTTCTTTTTATTTTCTTTCTATTCTATTTCTTTCTTCTCTCATTTTCCACTAAATCAATTTAATTCATTTTTCTCACATAATTCTAATTCCACAAAATTTCTAACTTATGATTAATTATGAAAAGTCTAAAATACCCTCCATTCTAATTTCCCCGAAAACTCTCGAAAACGGTAAAATAACATTTAACACACCAATTTAACAGATAAAATAATTTATCACCCAATTAAAACAAAAGACTCAAGAATAATGGAATAATCAAAATCAGGGCGTTACAACTCTCCCCCACTTTAGAAATTTTCGTCCTCGAAAATAATACCTGATTCAAACAACTCCGGATACGACTCTCGCATCCCACTCTCTAGTTCCCAAGTCATATTGCCTTCCGCAGCGCCTCCCCACGCTACTTTCACAAGCGCAATATCCTTGCCTCTTAGTTTCTTAACTTCGCGGTCCAAAATCCTAACCGGTAAAGCTTCCACCGTCAGGTTATCTCTCACTTCAACCTCGTCCATAGGAATAACATGTGACGGATCTGGAACATATTTCCGAAGTTGCGAAACATGGAATACGTCATGCAAATTCAAAAGGTTCGGAGGCAACGCCACAGGGTAAGCCACAACACCAACTCGTGAAGTAATCTGATACGGACCAATAAAACGAGAAGTCAACTTCTTCGACTTCAAAGCACGACCTACACCCGTAACTGGTGTAACTCTCAAAAACACATGGTCGCCTTCTTGAAACTCAAGATCTTTCCTTCTCTTGTCATGATAACTCTTTTGTCTACTTTGAGAAGCTTTCATCTTCTCCCGAATAAACTTCACTTTCTCCGTCGTTTGTTGCACCAATTCCGGTCCAACAATCGTCCTCTCACCGGTTTCATGCCAACACAAAGGTGTTCGACATCTCCGACCATACAAAGCCTCAAATGGTGCCATACTTATACTCGAATGAAAACTGTTATTGTAAGTGAATTCAATCAACGCCAAATAACCATCCCAAGCACCACCTTGCTCGAGTACACAAGCACGCAATAAATCCTCCAACGATTGAATCGTTCTCTCGGTTTGACCGTCCGTTTGCGGATGGTAAGCCGAACTCAATCTTAGCTTAGAACCCAAAGCCTCTTGTAAACTCACCCAAAATCTCGATGTAAATCTCGGATCTCGATTCGATACAATACTCTTAGGAACTCCATGTAACTTCACAACCACAAGAACATAAATCTCGACTAACTTCTCTAAAGGATAACTAATATCAATTGGAATAAAGTGAGCAGATTTAGTAAGCCTATCTACAATTACCCAAATAGCATTATGACCTCTTTGCGTATTCGGCAATCCCGTAACAAAATCCATCGATATACTATCCCATTTCCATTCCGGAATATCCAACGGTTGCATAAATCCACTCGATTTTTGATGTTCCACCTTAGACTTTTGACAAGTTAAGCACGCATACACAAATTGAGCCACATCCCTCTTCAATCCGGACCACCAAAATATTTTCTTTAAATCTTGATACATCTTATTCGCACCCGGATGAATACTTAAATTACTTCGGTGTCCTTCCTCCAATATCATCTTTTTCAATTCCGCGTCGTCGGGAATACAAATACGATCACGGAATCTCAAAACTCCAAAAGTATCAACCTTGAAATCCTCGTTCTCATTCATCATCAAATCAACGAACTTCAAATCCAACTTCTACTTTTCACTAACCGTTGCAAGAAAATCATTCGTAACACGTAACATACCAAGTCTCACACTTCTCGGCGTCATTTCACAAACCAAACTCAAATCTCTGAAATCCTCCAAAAGTTCCCATTCTTTCATCATCAATGCGGACATATGTAACAACTTCCGACTTAAGGCATCGGCCACCACGTTTGCCTTACCCGGATGGTAATTCAAACCAAAATCATAATCCTTCAAAAGTTCTAGCCACCTCCTTTGTCTCATGTTCAATTCTTTCTGATCAAATAAATATCTCAAGCTCTTGTGATCACTAAAAACTTCAAATCTTGCACCATAAAGATAGTGCCTCCAAATTTTCAAAACAAACACCACGGCCGCCAACTCCAAGTCATGCGTAGGATAATTCTTTTCATGCACTCTCAATTGTCTAGAGGCATAAGCCACAACTTTTCCTTCTTGCATCAAAACACCACCTAAACCCACCAATGAAGCATCACAATACACAACAAATGGTTCATTAGGATTAGGCAAAATCAAGATCGGAGTCGTTGTCAACCTTCTCTTTAGCTCATTGAAACTTTCTTCACAATGAATATCCCAAATGAAAGCCTTTCCTTTACAAGTCAATTGCGTTAAAGGAAGTGCCAACTTCGAAAATCCCTCAATAAACCTCCGATAATAACCTGCCAAGCCTAAAAAGCTTCGAATCTCCGTAACCGACCTAGGAGCCTCCCATTGCATCACCGCATCTATCTTGGATGGATCAACACTAATACCACTACCGGAAATAACATGTCCAAGGAAACTCACTTCCGACAACCAAAATTCACATTTCGACAACTTAGCATACAATTGCTTCTCTTTCAAAATTCGTAACACAATCCTCAAATGCTCTTCATGCTCCTCTTGAGACTTAGAGTAAATCAAAATATCATCGATGAACACAACCACAAAACGATCTAACTGTTCATGAAAAATACGATTCATGTATTCCATAAACACACCCGGCGCATTAGAAACCCCAAATGGCATCACGAAATATTCGTAATGACCATACCGTGTCCTAAATGCCGTCTTCTGAATATCCTCTCCTTTCACACGAATCTGGTGGTATCCTGATCTCAAATCAATCTTGCTAAAAACATTCGCACCAACCAATTGGTCCATCAAATCATCGATCCTTGGAAGCGGATACTTGTTCTTAATTGTCACTTTGTTCAACTGTCGATAATCAATGCATAACCTCATACTCCCGTCCTTCTTCTTTACCAACAATACCGGAGCACCCCAAGGAGAAACACTTGGCCTTACAAATTTCTTGTCCAACAAGTCATTCAATTGCTTTTTCAATTCTACCAACTCCGATGCCGACATACGATACGGTGCCATCGAAATCGGTCTAGTACCCGGAACTAGATCAATAGAAAATTCAACTTCTCTTTCCGGCGGCACATCCGTAATATCTTCCGGAAACACTTCTGGAAAATCACACACCACTGGGAACACATCAAGCTCAACTTGACTCTCCACCGACAATGATGCAAACAAACCAAACAATTGAGCTTCGTCCGCTAAAAGTTTCTTCAACTCTTTAGTGGATAGGAAACTCTCATCTTCGTCATCTTCCAAAGAAGGAAACCTTACTAACTTGTGATAGCAATCTATATGAACTCGATTAAATTGCAACCAGTTCATACCCAAGATCACGTCCAATCCTTCCAACGGCAAACACACTAGATCCATCTCGAAGTCTTTACCATAAATGGTCAAAGGACAACTTAAACATACCAAAGAAGTAGTTACTGATCCCATTGCTGGAGTATCAATAACCATCTTACCATCCATCAGCGACAACACAATATTTAAACGCTTCGCGCACTCAGACGAAATAAACGAATGAGTCGCTCCCGTATCAATAACAGCAACTAAAGGTGTACTATTAATAAAGCATGTACCTTTAATCAAACGGTCTGCATTCGTAGTTTGAGTCCCCGCCAATGCAAACACCTTTCCGCCCGCTTGAGCTTGTTTTGGCTTAGTACACTTAGTACTAATGTGACCCACTTCTCCACAATTATAACACTTCACTACATTCCTCCTACACTCAGTAGTAGCATGCCCTACTCCTCCACAGTTAGAACATTTCACCACAGTCTTCCTACAATCAAATGATTTATGACCCATACCTCCACACTTGAAACACTTTACGGGACCAGAACTTCCTCCTCTAGACCTCCTATCAAAGTTTCCCCTATGCTTGCCCTTATCAACGGGTGTCACATAAGGTCCACTTCGAGCTTGTTGCTTTCCCTTCCTCTCATTCAAACTTTTATAATGTGTAGAACGAGCCTTGCTATCTTCCTCGAAGATTCTACAACATTCCGTCAAATCCGAAAATCTTCTTATCCTTTGATATCCCACAGCTTGCTTAATCTCCGGACGCAAACCATTCTCATACTTAATACACTTTGAGAACTCAGCAGTAATTGCAGCATAGTGAGGATGGAATTGAACCAACTCCACAAACTTAGCAGTATAGTCCACCACGGACATACTACCTTGTTTCAGTTCAAGGAACTCCATCTCCTTCTTCCCTTTCACACTTTCAGGGTAATACTTCCTCAAGAACTCGGTACGAAATAAATCCCAAGTTACCTCTTCATCATCCACCTCAAGAACTTCACGCATACCGACCCACCAATCGTCGGCTTCTTCTTTCAGCATGTGAGATCCAAGCCTCACCTTATTCTCCTCTGCACAACCCATAACTCTGAAGATCCTTTCAATCTCTTTCAACCACAGTTGAGCTCCATCGGGATCAAATCTTCCTTTGAAGACCGGTGGTTGATTCTTCCTGAAATCGTCATTAGCATTCACGTTAGGCGCACCTTGCACCGCCCTAGCCATTGCTTCCAAAGCAGCAGCCATCGCATTATCGTTTCTACCAGCCATATTCTGATCATTCCCAAAAATTACAACAAGGTTAAACAACAGTTCAACCAACACAACAACAAGACAGACACATCTGACTCAACTCTGGCTCTGATACCACTTAATGTAACACCCCCTTTCTATACCCCCAAATAATCACATAAATCATTTAGGCACATATAAAATCAATTCGCCAGAGTACGATTAAAACATAGTATAAAAGAGGCATGTCACATCATACTTAATTTAATACATACAACACCTGCTCAAACTATTGATATGCAACAGTGGGGTAGCTTGCCACAGAGGAACTTTGTCCTTACACCCACATCTCAATATTTAGAATAAAAGCGGAAACATCTAAAATATTGAATAACAACTACATATATACACCAACATATATATACATCATCCAGTATGAATCACAAGCAACATCATGTTTATATACACAAATTCATCAGCAAGATACATATGCAAATGTATCACAAAAAGATCGAACGTCCTAGCTACCCGGTGCTACATATCAGAGCCAACCGACCAACAAGGAAAATGAAGACACGCTTCACAAAAAGACCGCCAGATACCTAATCTGCAATGCCTCATAGAGCATCATAAAACAGCAGAAGGGTGAGAAATATTATCATAATAACAATGCATATAATTATGTACTACAACATAAACATATAACACATATTCTCACCACAACTCATCATATATCACAATATAGATATATCATCAAGCATATTCACTATGCATACATTCACCATTATCATCATTCCACATGAACACACACATACTTGTTCATCCAACAATGCATCATTATAAGATACAGTTTATATCATCTCCCATAAACATACATATATCAATGTTTATTCATCAATGCACAAATACAAAGATGATCAATGCAACTCATAGAGACCTACTCTCGACTCTATGCAGATGCATACGGTACCGACTCATCACCCGAGCTCAATTGAAGAACTCAATGGAAATATCCTCCCTGCCGGGCCTACGATATTTCCCCATCGCTCATACCATCATGGCATCCGATGTTTCTAGATTGTTCACGCAGATACAATCCAATTGCTCAAACCCCACAAGGGCACACAATCATTCTGAAGATTCCCACGGAATCAAGTGTAACTCATCGCAACGATTACACCCATTGACTACGCAATGTTCAGAGGATCCTCAATGATCATTTGTGTAATCAATCACTCACACCCAACAGGGACGTGATATTACACCCGATTCTCCACAGAATCGCGACACATGAATGCATGTCATGATGTTTCTCATACAAAATGACCACATACACTCATGCAATGCACACATATTTCACAATATAGTCATGCATATACCATTAAATACACACATTGCAATTTCTTGCCTTTCGGCCATAATTCATCACCACAACATGTATTTCATGCAATTTCACTTCACAACAACACGGAAGTCATACCATATCCATACCATCAACACATTGCATGATATACACTAATTACACACAATTGTAACCGTAAAATTCGACAAAACAACACATTTTCCAATTTCCGACATAATTTAATCGGCCAACAATCTCAAAAACCATTTTTACAAGAAAGAACATTCCATAAGCTTTCCAACGATATAAAGAATGTCCCGATCCGAGTTACGGATCAAAAGTTATGAATTTTCAAAAGTCAAGAATTTATTGAGAAACAGCCAAATTCGCCTGGCCACTTCAGAATTCGCCTGGCCAAACCTCTTTCGCCAGCACTTCGCCTGGCCGATCACCATTCGCCAGCACTTCGCCAGCACTTCGCCTGGCGAATCTCCATTCGCCTGGCGAATCTCCATTCGCCAGCAGTTCGCCTGGCGAGCTAGTGGCGAGTCACCAAATTAGAAAAACTCCAAGAGTTACAGAAGCTACCCCCTTTCTGTAATTCCAAATTCGCCTGGCGACTGGCAAATTCGCCTGGCGAATCTGCCTTCGCCAGTACTTCGCCTGGCGAGCTAGTGGCCAAACTCAATTCGCCTGGCGAATCCCAAATTCGCCTGGCGAATCACACCAGAACCAGAAAAATGCTGTTACGGGTTACACGACCCAAAACCCCCAAAAACCTCATTTTTCATCCCAAATTAATTCCAACAACAAAACAATTATCAGCAATGATTCATAAACACATGGTAATCATACAACACAAATTATACCGATTTCCGACCGTAAAAACATCGATTCCCAATCATTTTATCGTTTTCGACCTAAAACTCAAAAGCTATGGAAACAAGAAAACATCCAAGCAAACCCATACATAATCATACACATTGATAAGATAACAATGTTTCACACCCTTACCCGGATTCCAAGCTCGCTAATTGATCGATCTTGATGATTTCCTAGTTTTCCCAACTTTCTCCTCTTTTCTTTCTCTCCTCTTTTCTTTCTCTTCTTTTTCTTTCTATCTTTCGCTATTTCTCTCTTATTTCTCTTTTCTTTTTATTTTCTTTCTATTCTATTTCTTTCTTCTCTCATTTTCCACTAAATCAATTTAATTCATTTTTCTCACATAATTCTAATTCCACAAAATTTCTAACTTATGATTAATTATGAAAAGTCTAAAATACCCTCCATTCTAATTTCCCCGAAAACTCTCGAAAACGGTAAAATAACATTTAACACACCAATTTAACAGATAAAATAATTTATCACCCAATTAAAACAAAAGACTCAAGAATAATGGAATAATCAAAATCGGGGCGTTACAGGAGCCATCAATTCAGCAAGATGAAAGCACCAATGATAGATTTAAAATAGGTTAACCTAAGATCTATGTTGCAAAAGAGAAAATAATAAAACAAACTTTTCTTCATAACTCAAGCAACAACCATAATACAATATACATATGACCAGGGTTACTACTAAATAAAGGGTCATGGGCCCAAAATTAAATAAACTACCCAAATACATAAACTAACTAAAGACATAACTTGATAACAACACCCCCTTAACCCAAATAAAAGTCTTTGAGTAATATTGATTGTCTTTTCTCTCTAATGGGCTTAGGACTCTTCTTAACAACCAATTCCACTAAGCAAACAATTCACAGCGGCCAAGCACAATTCCATACTCTGTAAAGCAAATTTGTAGAAGCCACTTAAATCTCCAAACCTTTACTCAAAGATCCATTGCAAAGCAATTAACGCTTCACCTTGAAGCTCTAATTGATTTGAGCTTAAGTCTTCATCCTTCAAGTATCCAACTCAGAAAAAGTATTTGCACACGAAATTGAAATAAGAAAAGTAGAAGAGAGAATTAAAAGTAGTAGAGGGAAGAAGTAAAGGAAAAGAGAGAAGAATAGAAATAAGCAACACGTTACTTGAACATTTTCGCCAAAGTTCGTCGTCAAAGCTCTGATTTGGTACCTCCATGGATTTTTCTTCATGTTTTTATACTTTCTTTACATTTATATATCTTTATTTTTCTTTCCCCTTTGCAAATTGCCTTTGGTTTGCTTGGATCGGACTTTATTTTTTGTAGGTTTAGGCTTCGGAAGTGTATTGTCGATTTGCTTGGATTAGGTCGTTTTTATTGTTGATTATAAGTTTGAATTCATGTTTAGGAGATGATTTACGACGGGGTTTGTGCTTGTGATTTTTGGATTTTGGATTTTGATCAATTTCGGTGGAATCTGAAATTTGGTCCATGAATATTCATGGTGTTCTTGGAGTTTTAGGCTGTTTGATCTGAAATAGTGAGGAGAAGAATGAGTGTGTGTTTGTTGTGAGAGAGGGTTGAGGTAGAGAGAGAGAAATAAATTAGAAAAAATGAGACAGGGGGAGAACCATTTCCTTTTGTGCACTTAAGGTTTGGTTGGGGTTTGGCCATTAGGGCTCAACCCGATTTACTTGTGCACACCATCATTATTGAGCGCACCCCCTAAATTTTAGTTTGTTTTTATTTCCTTGGACCACCATGCTATGGCCTTGGTTATTTACTGAATTTACACCACATTCAGTCTCACACCCCTGCAGGTTTAAGACATTAGAATGACGGGCTCACACTTTTGGACCTGGTACACCGCCCACTTTATTCAACATACACCCCTAGTTGTTTGTTTGCTTGGTTTTTTTCTTAAGTCATTTATGCTTTTTACTTCCATTTCATCATACTTACTTGTTTACACCTCTCTAAGAGTGTGTTTGGATGAGGAATTTGAGAATTTTAAGGGAATTTAAAATTCTAAGTAATTCAAATGATTCAATTGAAATTTATTCATTTTTAAATTCTTTTGTTTGGATGGAGTATTAAAATGATTCAATGTAAAAAATTTGGGGTCATTTTCATAATTTTTAAAGCTTTTGGGCCAAATTTATAATATGAAAAATAGGGACCAATTTGTAATTTTTGAAAATTTGAAGGGACCAATTTGTAAAATTTGAAAATTATTAGGGAGTAATTTGCAATTTTTTGAAAATTTTGGGGGTGAATTTGAAATTTTCATAAAATATGAGGACCATTTTTCAAAATTTGAAAAATTAATAATAAACAATTTAACATTTATATTATATAGAGTTAAGAAGCAATTTGAAATTCTTTACTTTTTGGTGTCATTTTAAATTCCTTAAATTTAACATGAATAAAATACTCAATAAATTTACATCATTTTAACAATGCTCCATATTTTTTATCCAAACAATGGATTTTGATCAAGTCATTTCAAATTCCCTCAAAAAATTACTTTCCCTCATTAAATCCTTCATTCAAACACACTCTAATTGTTACTTTTATTAGAGATTCTATTTTCAAATTTACCTTTTTAATTATTAAATCATTGATATTAAATAAAAAATTACACAATTAGCAATAATATATATATATATATATATATATATATATATATATATATATATATATATATATATATATATATATATATATATTATTGTAAAAAGTGATAATCGTAAAATCTTATCACATATAAAAATTTTTAAATTAATAAAATATATTTAAAATTTCAATCGAGTGTTTAATCAAACACAATATAAAACTAATCATATGATTATAATATAGGATTTATAATTCAACGTTAAAAATTTCCCTAAGGTTGCTATTTATTATGAGGATTTCTTATTACACCACCCATGTTTCTTAAGCACCACGCGAATTTCCATTTTTGCCCCCAATTTCCGGATATGTACATCCGGAGCACCATTTTTTTTAAAACGTTGATTTGTTCCGGATGTGCATATCAGGAATAATTCCTGATGTGCAAATCCAGAACCATTTCTTATAACTTGACGCCAAAGCTTCTCCCCCCTCATTCTTTACATTTTTACATTCTAAACTATCAAACTCTCTCAAACTCACAATTTTTCATTCCCACAAATCCCGACTTTTTTCACTCGAGTTCGGCGCAGAGCAACTTCTACAATGATCAAGACACTTTAAATCTTCTGTATCTTAATTTAATCGGTAAGTTTTCGAATTTTAGAGTTTCGGAAATATTTTTGAGTAATCGATTTAGAGTAGACATTTAGGTGTAGAAATTGTTAGGTAGTATGAATAACATAGGTTAGAGACAATGTAGGTATTGTTTGCTGCTTCAAACGGACGATCATGGCATTAAAATACCATTTTCTATGGTACAGTAGCCATTGTTGCATTTTTAAGAACTTGAAATACGTACCGGATGTGCAGATCCGGAAAAAATTTTGACGTTGATTGCTTTCCTGATGTGCACATCCGGAAAAATCCAACGTTAAATATTCTGAGTACTTCCGGATGTGCATCCACGGAAGTTTTCCTGATATGTAAATCCGGAAGCATCTTGGTTTCTATTTTTGTTTTTTTTATTGTTTGTTGTTTTTTTAATTATTTTTAAAAAATTCTAATTTATTTATTATGCTTTGCTGATTACATGACTGCCAAAGATGATCGTATCATACATGGACGGACAGCTTAGCATGCATCTGTCCGACGTGAGCGGACACAGTCTACAACAGAGGCAGTTCCAGTAGCCCCTACAGCTGAGGGACAACCTTCCACATCACAGGTTCAGGCCACTCCCCCGTCACCGCCGTTTCTACATCTCGGAGGCGTCGGGGTGCTACTGCTGGTTCATTAGGGTCCCTGCCCGCATGCAAGCGTCGTCGGGAGACTCCAATTCCATCACCTGCTCCTATTCTATCCCATGTTCCTGTTCTTGAGGGTGATCACCCAGCACATGAGGGTGGTGACGGCGATGACGATTTCGATGAGCTGGAGGGTTACCCCAGGGGACCGTCTGATATGTCCCTACTCCTGGGGTACTCTGAGCATACTACCAGATATGTATGACTAGGACAGGTAACCTTTCTCGGTTTATTTATAGAATTGTTTTCGTTGAAAATAATTTCATTTGTAACATTGTTTTATTTGGAAATTTTCAAGAGAAGGATTCCCAGAAGTTCTATAACCATGGGGGCAAGGTTATAGACATGATTGCAGAGCTGTCAGGGGATGAGTGGTTCCAGTCCGCACTTGCTACCTCTGGTCTCGGAGGCCTTTCTAGGATTGGGTATCCCCAGATCATGTATGGTATACTGATGGCCTTTGTTGAGAGATGGCACCCTGAGACATCCTCATTCCATCTACCGTATGTTGACTGGGGAGCTTGGGGCTACCCTAGATGAGGCACTTGCGGAGGTGACCGAGTTGAGAGGCGCACACGTACGGTTCTCCTTTCTGACACGCAAATTTCGTGAGGAGCTTGCAGAGGCAGGACGGGTGGCAGGTGATCTAGCTGAGGTGGAGATCCACAGGCAGCGTGCCCTGAGACGCTACTATTTGTTTTTGCTCTGCACACAGCTGTTTGTGGACACCAGCGACACTTACGTTGATATCGTTTACCTCAGGTACCTTTTGGATTCCACAGAGATCCATGGGTACAACTGGGGGGCGGCTACGCAGGCATACACCTATGCTAGGCTCTCATATGGTTGCCTCTGGGCAGCCAAGACTGTGGCAGGCAGCTGTACACTATACGTGGTAACAATCTTATATTCTAAGTCTTTTTTTTTCATTTCTTTTCTTTCTATATTCATTATAATGTTTGACACCGATGTTAAGTTTTCCATTTCAGGCATGGATATTACAACACTTTCCCAAGATTACTGGTTGGGGGAGTGTCGAGGGGTATACTGGGGATATGCTGCGTGCTGCTGCATTTCTCCTGCTCAGAGGGAACCAGGCGCCCGACCCCTACAGAGTTTATCTTAATCGGATGGCTGCTGAGGACATTTTTTATCATGCCTATCCCGATAACCGTGAGACGCGCCCGTTCGCTGAGGTTTCGCTGTTCTCAGGATGGTTGGCATGCAGTTCGACCATTACTGGTTGATACTTGCCGGAGCGCATCTTGCGTAAGTTCAGTTACACGCAGACGATCCCCGGGATGCCTCATGAGTCTGCTCCTCTAGGCTTGACCCGCACACAGATAGATGAGATATATGCTGACTTCCAGTCCCACTTGGTACCGGAAGAGGCTCGGGCGACCAGAGCGCCGAGAGATTGGAGCATTGCTGCCGGGTACATCATGTGGTTCTATACCGTCTCACACCCATGCATGGTGCCCACTGCTGAGGGATCGCCACCCAGACCTTCTCATCAGGAGATATTAGAGGAGCAGCAGTCTCAGCTGGACCATACTCAGGATGTCCTACCTCGCTGTCGTGAGATAGAGGAGATAGCGCGGGCAGCCATTGCGGACGGTCACCTCCCTGAGGGCTCTGGTGGCAGACTTGCCATGGATAGGATTATTGAGATTGCTCGGGGGCACTTCAGTACCGCAGACATTGAGCCAGGACGGCGAGAAGGGGCAGAGGAGCAGGGGAGCCAGGAGAGATCCTTCAGCATACATAATAGTTTTTTGTTTGATGTATTCTATTTTTATTACATTTATGTACTGTATTTTGACAGGAGTATTATTATGTATATATATAATTTTATTTTATATATGGATGTTTTCGAATGTATATTAAGTTGCAACGATATATTAACATCTGCGACTAACCAACAAAACTGATTTAAAAGAAAATAAAGTTCTGCTATTTTTCCGGATCTGCAGATCAGAAATTATTCCGGATATGCACATCCGGAACAAATCAACGTTTTTTAAAAAAAATGGTGCGTCCGGATGTGCACATCCGGAATCAGGGGGCAAAAACGAAATTCGCGTGGTGCCTAAGAAACCCTTGTGGTGTATTAAGAAATTCTCTTTATTATTTCTATATTTAGGATGAGAATAAACTAAGCCTGGATAAACTGCTAAATTTAAGTCTAGTATGCTAAAAACTTAAAGCATATACTTAATCTATAGTCTCTTAAGTGTTTATTTGAGAATTTCTTAAGGCACCCTTAGTATTTCTAGTGCATCATGTAAAATTCCACAAATACTCTCTATTTTTGGAGATATATCTTCAGACGTACCTAAATGTAAGTGAACGTTAAAATATTCTGGAGATATATTTCTGTAATATTTTGGAGCATATGTCGCGCCAGACTCTTCTTCTTTCTCATTTCACAGTTTCTTCAAACAAAACTTCAAGACACTTTTTGTTCTGGACTGGGCCAGCGCCTGCCCATCACGCGGGCAGGCCCAACCCGTACGACCTCGGTCGGCCCAACAAGGCCCATGTAAACTGTCCACGTCGAGCACGTAACGGTCATCAGTATGGCCGGGCACGCATATACCTGAATCCGTCGTGCATAGGCACCAAGTCCTGCAGGCCTCGGTTCTCCTCGACACCCATGAGCCTCCCCGCGAGGACACGTTCTCTTGTAACCTCCCACTTCTGAAAATTTCGGGACCGTTACCCCAGGGAGAAGACCACGTGCTGATCTTCACTACGCCACGTAAGCCCTGGCAGTTACTTGGATTAGGCCTTGCAATCCAGTCTAGTGCAAGTAACCGTTGGCCCCGCGCTGGGGGCTCTCTATAAATAACCTCTCACTTGAGAGGGTCAGGTTACTTCACATTCTAAACTCACACCTATTTTCTGTACTTGCTTTTCTCTGACCTTTCCTGACTTGAGCGTCAGAGTACCTTGCAGGTACACCCCCTCCCCCGCCGTCTCACCATCACCGGAGCTAAAGGTTTCATGATGTTGTTGGCCACTATCTAACTGTCTGATCCTGGTACGATTAGTGGCGCCATCTGTGGGAACCACTGCTTCCCCGTTTTTCCTTCAACGATAAACCAAAGCAATTTTTCCGTTCATCACCAGCATGGCCAACAACCCGTCTGCGAACAAAGCTCTGGACACCGTCCTTGCGCAACTCGAGAACAGAAACCACCTCGAGGACAATGCTGCCCTCAACGTCGAAGAAGCCGATGTAAGAGATGGGCAGACCGCCTCCCCAGACTCCGAAGACACGACTTACGGTGCTGCCCAGCAGGACGACCAGCAGGCCGCCTTTCAGCCAGTTGCTCCTCCGCCTAATGCAGATCCGAGCACCGTGGCCCTATTCGCCTTGGTCAACCATACCAACCAGCTGATCATGCACCAGAATCTCAGAATTGAAGCACTCGAGCGAGGGCGAACACGGCGATCTTCCCTGCGAAGACATCGTTGTCCATCTTCACCTCGCCGTTCTCCTTCCCCGCGAAGGACTCCTCCGGAAGAATCTCGGACCCCCTCACCGGTGCGCGAGGGCCGCCGGCCACGCCTCAAGCGTACCCAGCCAGAAACCTCCCAGAAGCGCCATCGTTCCCCGCCTCGGAAGGAACCCAGGCACTCCTCGACTACCAAGAGGAGCAAGACCGCCGAGGAACCGTCCTACGAACTCCCCTCCACGACAAGGACATGGTCGACACCACCGATCCCCATCAAGGTCCCCAGCCAGAAGCAAAGACAACGACCAGATGACCCCTTATCATGGGAGATCATGGACGCCCCAATCCCTGCGGGCATGGAGAAACCCCCGCCACTAGGGACCTACGACGGCCTGGCCAACCCCGACGATCTTGTCGAAAGTTTTGAAGCCATGCTCAACTTTAGAAACGTCAGGGGAGCCATTAAGTGCAAAATTTTCCCCACCACCCTACGGAAGGGCGCAATGACCTGGTACAAAAGTCTAGCACCCGGGTCGATCACGTCCTGAAAGCAACTAAGAGAACGCTTTACCAAACACTTTACGGCATCTCGCCGACACCCGAAGACGGAGGCCGCACTAGAGAGCATCTTCCAGGGGAAGAACGAGTCTCTCAGGAACTACATTAAGAGGTTCACCAGTGAGGCTGTCGAGGTCCACACGACCGACGACATGAAGAAGTTTTTAATCATCCGGAGACTGCGAATTGGATCCGATTTTGCCAAGTCCGTGGGCCTCCGCAGACCTCGCCGTTTGGAGGACCTCCTCCAGCGAGCTCAGTCATACATCAAATTCGAAGAGTCGGAGGCAGCACAGATCGCCCTCGACTCAAGGCAGAAGGAAGGCCCCCACGGCCACAGAGAAGAAGACTCTCCTCCCCGACGTGGAGGGGAAAGAAAGAAGGAAAGCCGCCCCTGGGACTCTCGTGAACTGAGAGGACCAGCTGGCCGGTTCACGGAATACACGCCGCTCAACGCTCCCCGCGTACGGATCCTTTCTGAGTGCTCCAACTCGGAATTTCTGAAAGGAGGCGTCCGCTTTCCGAAGCCAACGACCCCCAAATCAAACACGGACAAGTCTAAGTACTGCAGGTTCCACCAGAGCCACGGGCATGTCACGGAGGACTACATCCATCTCAAAGACGCAATTGAGATCCTGATCAAGGAAGGGCACCTAAAGAGGTACGCCCAGAAGAATGACACCCCTCGTCCTAGTGCCCGGGAAGACCAGAACATCGAGGAGACGACACCTACTCCCGACGAGAGTCGGCTGCAGGTGTCCCTCAGCGTCACTCGACCCGAAGACTTCTTTGTCCCCGAAGGTATCGAGGGCCAAGAGGCAGTTCGCAGCATTTGGGCAAACTTTCTCCACGAAGACCCCGTCGCTGCCCGCAGCACGTGGGAAGGTTTCCCCAAGACGATGGTCATATCTAGAGGTGGTTACGAGAAGGTGTATGTCGGGTCAATCAAGCGGAAATTTGACGAACTGGAGTCTGCAACCTCGGCGAAGACCACCACTCTCGAGAAGGTGCAATAGAAATTAAACCCTATCACCTTCTATTTCGAAGAGCTGCCAGGCGGAGCATCCAACGCCACTATCCCCCTCTTGGTCAGGGCACAATTGGCGAACTTCGACATTCACAGGATCCTGGTCGACCAGGGAAGTTCAGTCGACATCATGTACGCTCACCTGTTCGGGACCCTCCAACTCGACGAGAGACATCTGACCCCGTACGTCGGTTCAGATCTGTAGGGGTTCAACGGCACCACCACCAGACCATGGGGCTACGTTGAACTGATGGTCAAATTCGGGGCCGAAGACACTGCCCTTCAAGTGAAGACCCGCTTCCTAGTGATCGAATGTCCATCCCTCTACAACTGCATCCTCAGGAGGACCACCCTGGCCGAACTCACAGCAATGCCATCAACGGTCCACCTCAAGATGAAGTACTACACGGCCAAGGGACGAGTAGTTACGATGCACGGGGACATAGACGCGGCCAGGAGGTACTACGATGCTGTAATCCAAGACTGGAGCAAAGTTATCCCCGGACACCGTACAAAGACCTCTCCCGCGCGTCAACGCGGTCGACCTCGATAGCAGGTTCCTGGGCGAGCATAAAGAAGGCGGAGCAGAGGACCTCGACCTCCAGGCAGAAAACAACGGGCAACCTCTCCACCCAACACGCCCCATCCTAGACAGAGACTTCGAGCTCGTCACCCTCGGGGACGATCCAGACCAGAAAGTGAAGATTGGCATCGGGCTCCCCGACCTGGCGAAGAAGCAGCTGAAGGCGTGTCTCTGAGAGAACGTTGATCTGTTCGCATGGAGCGCCTCCGAGATGCCTGGCCTTGACCCCGAAGTGGCTTGCCATCAGCTCGCAGTAGATCCGGCCGCTAGGACCATAGTTCAACGTAGGTGTAGGCAGTCTCCCGAAAAAGCGAAGGCTGCTGAAAAAGCTGTAAAAGACCTCCTAGAGGCGAATTTCATTTCGGAGGCCAGGTACACAACCTGGTTGTCCAACGTTGTACTTGTCAAAAAGAATAATGGAAAATAGAGGATGTGTGTTGACTATACTGATCTTAACCGGGCATGCCCGAAAGACTGTTATCCTTTGCCTAACATCGACCAGCCGGTCGATAATTCTGCAGGTTACAAGCTATTATCCTTCATGGACGCCTTCTCGGGGTACAACCAAATCCCCATGGATAAGGCCGACAAACAGCACACAGCCTTCATGACTGAGTCGGGCTATTACTACTACAACCTAATGCCCTTCTGCCTGAAGAACGCCGGCGCGGCCTACCAACAGATGATGAACAAAGTCTTCTGGGGAGAGATCGGCGATATGCTCGAGGTCTATATGGACAACATGATCGTCAAATCTGCAGAAGAAGTCGACCACGCCGCGCACCTCAAGAAGGTGTTCGACACAGCGAGGAGATGCCGCATGAGGTTCAATCCCGACAAATGCACATTCGGCGTTCGGGCGGGTAAGTTCCTCGGCTTCTACCTCACAGAGCGAGAAATCGAGGCCAACCCCGACAAATGTAGGGCTTTCTCCGAGACCCTAACTCCGAACTCGAAGAAGTCGATACAATCACTGAACGGGATGCTGACTGCCCTCTCCCGCTTCGTCGCCAAATCCGCACAATACGTACTCCCGTTTTTCAAGCTTCTTTGACAAAAAGCCATGTTTGAATGTAGCGAAGAATGCGAGCAGGCTCTACTCCATCTTAAACGAGTCCTGTCACAGCCCCCGGTCCTCTCACGGGCAGAGAACGGGGAGACACTCTTCTTGTATCTCGCCGTCACGAGCGAAGAGGTCAGCGCCGTCCTCATACGGAAACCCCCGACGGGCAAAAACCGATTTACTTCACGAGCAAAGCCCTCCAAGGTCTTGAGCTCAGGTATCAGCAGATCGAGAAATTCGCCCTGGCCCTCGTCACCGCGGCCAGGAGGCTGCGCCTGTAACGCCCCAGTTTTGTCAGTTTTATTTAATCGAGTCGTTTGATTATTTTATTATTATTTTATTTTATTTTTGACTTTTATTTGAAAATATGTTATTTTTCGATGTTGTGATATTTTATCGAGTTTTGGGAACATTTGCGAGATAATTGAGTGTGGGGGTATTTTGGTCATTTCATAATATTTTTAATAAAGTTAGTAAGAATAGAATAGAAAGAGAGAAAAATAGAGAGAAAGAAAAAGAGAAGAAGGAAAAAGGAGAGAAAAGAGAAGAAGAAGAGAAAAAGTGAGAAAAGCTTGGAAAATTCAAGAGAACAACTCCTAGAATCGATTTAATCGGGTAAGGGTGCGAAACTCAATTATTGTATGATTGTATATGATTATGTATGTGTTTTTGTTGTTGTTATTGGATTGAATTGAAAATATTTAGTAAAACCCATATGATGTGAAATTGAGTAGAAATTGATTAAATGTGTTGGAAATCATGTTTTTAGTGCTCATTATTGTTGGTACATGATAGATACATATTGCTATGCATTGTATTGGTAATTTTCTGAGTGTAGGTGGGGAAATTGGAGGATTTTGGTTGAGAAAATGCAGAACTTCGTTCTGCAGGAATTTTTCTGGTTTTTCCAGGTCATACGCGTATGGGGCTTGTCAATACGCGTATGGACCTTGGCAATACGCGTAACATGGGCGAGCCATGGGCCAATACGCGTATGGACCTTCAATTTTCTCGGCCATCTGGTGATTTGCGTATGATACGCGTAGCATTTCAGGGCAGTACGCGTACGAGGTTGGGCATTACGCGTACGGACTTTTACACGTGAACTTGGGGAAAAATGAGTCTCTGCCCATACGCGTATGGCTCAGGGCAATACACGTATGGACAGGACATTTGTAAAATGAGACTTTTCAAAATGTCGTTTTCGTTTTCTTTCGTAACTTGGGTTCCGTTTGTCCGCTTTTTACATTCTTGGTATAGTTGTGAAGCTATTGAGCTGTACTTTCTTATTATGATGATTTGGAAATTATTAACCGATTTAATTGTGTCAGAAAATCAGGAATAGTGTCGGTTGTCGACTTTTGTTGTTGTAATTGTGCGTAGTCGACACGTATTATGCAAGGTGCTGTTGTATGATGTGAATGTATGTGTTTAGAGAGTGTGGTGATGATTTGTGACCGTATGGGAATTAAATGCATTGTTTTGGGCATAAGTGCAAAGTGTGATTTTGTTGATGGAGGTGAACGCATATATATGTCTATTTGAATGTCATGAGTCATTGTATGCCAAGCATCATAATATGCATTGTTGTTACGTCCTGAGTGACGGTTTGATTCCAGAGGGAATCTGCTATAACATCGTGCGCCTTAAAAATAAGAGGACCTAAAGCGATTTGATAAATCGTGTGCCTTAAAAATAAGAGGACCTAAAGCGATGGTTATAGACGATCGTGTGCCCATGTGGGGTGTGAGCAATCGGATTGTGCGCCTTATACCGAGAGGACCTAAAGCAATCCATAAACATCGTGCGCCTTATACCAAGAGGACCTAAAGCGACGGGTGAACATCGTAGGCCCGACGGGGTGTTACTTGAGTGATCCTCAGTAACGAGCGATGATTCCAGCAGAGTTCCTGAGTGAACTAGTGATGAGAAATATTGGAAGTCGGTACCGCATGTGCATATGCATAGAGTCGTTGTGTCAGTCTCTTGCATTTGCATAAATCATTAATGGTTGTTTATGTGTGGAATTATGGATAAATTGATATATGGATACTTGTTGGTGATGGAAAAATGAATTATTCCTTGTATTGCCTTGTGATTGAATTGTGGCGTGAGTTGTGGTGAGAATCGTATATATGTATATTTTTGTGTTATATATAATTGTGTGCAATTATATTATGGTTATTTTTCTCACCCTTCTGCTATTTTATAATTCTCTATGAGGCATTGCAGATTAGAGTTGCTGGAGGTATTTTTGTGAAGCTTTGCGTCTTCATTCTTTTGTCGGTCGGCTCTGATATGTGACACCGGGTAGTTAGGGAGGCCGTTTGTGACATTTGTGTATTATGTATATATATCTTTTGGCTTGTGTATGTACAACTTGATGTATGACAAACTTTTCATGATATGTATATATATGTTTTTCAGTTTTAGATTTTCCGCTTTTATTCTAAAAACTGAAATGTGGGTGTAAGGAACTGAGTTCCTCTGTTGATTGCTACCCCACTGTTGCATATCTTTATGAGCAGGTGTTGTATGAATTGTTTCAAAATAATGTGATCCTTCCCAGTCTATGCCATGATAATTTAGATATACTCTGATGAAATTTTGAATTTTCTGTTACCGCTTTATTTAATTGGGGGTATAGATTAGGGGTGTTACATTAAGTGGTATCAGAGCTATGTCCGTGTCAGTTGTGTCAGTCCTTGTTGGTCTTGGCGTTTGGTAGGGCTGTTTGTTTAACCATAGTTTCTGTTATTGGAAATGAACATAATATGGCTGGTAGGAACGATGCTGCTTTGGTTGCTGCTATGCAAGCTATGGTTCGGGCTGTGCAGGGTGCACCTAATGCTGCGGGTAATGATGAGTTCAGGAAGAACAGACCGCCTGTCTTTAAAGGGAGATATGATCCTGATGGTGCCCAGATTTGGCTGAAAGAGATTGAAAGGATCTTCCGAGTGATGGATTATGCCGAGGATCAAAAGGTGAGACTGGGTACTCACATATTACTGGAAGAAGTTGATGATTGGTGGGTTAGTACTCGTCGTGTGTTGGAAGCTGAAGAGGAGGAGATTACTTGGGCCGTGTTTAGCGTTGAGTTTCTGAGGAGGTATTTTCCTGAAGATGTGAGAGGAAAGAAGGAAATTGAGTTCTTGGGACTGAAACAAGGTAATATGTCTGTTGTTGATTATACTGCTAAGTTTGTGGAACTTGTGCAGTTCTATCCTCATTATGCTGAGGCGACTGCTGAATTCTCTAAGTGTGTGAAGTATGAGAACAGATTGCGTCCTGAGATAAAGCAGGAAATTGGATATCAAAGGATTCGGAGGTTTTCTGATTTGGTGGATTGCTGTAGGATCTATGAAGAGGACAGTAAGGCTCGTTCTACTCATTACAAGAGTGTGAGCGAGAGGAATGGGAAGCAACAGTTCCATGGTGGTCCGTATGTGACACCAGCTGATAAAGGTAAACAAAGGGGTACTTTTGATAGAAGGTCGGGTGGAGGAGGTATGTCTAATTCTCCGAGATGTTTTAAATGTGGTGAGTTGGGGCATCGTCAGTTTGAGTGCAGGAAAGATGTGAGTAAGTGTTCTAATTGTGGAGGTGTCGGACATGTTGTAGCTGATTATAAACGGAAGAATGTGGTTAAGTGTTTTAACTGTGGTGAACCTGGTCATATTAGTACCAAGTGTCCGAAACCGAAGCAAGCTCCAGCTAGTGGGAAGGTATTTGCTTTATCGGGGACTCAGACTTCAAGTGCAGATCGTCTGATCAAAGGTACTTGTTTTATTAATAGTACGCCTTTAGTTGCTATTATTGATACTGGAGCGACTCATTCGTTTATTTCGTCTGAGTGCGCGAAGCATTTGAATCTTGTGTTGTCTTTGATGGGTGGTGAGATAGTTATTGATACTCCAGCAATGGGGTCAGTAACTACTTCCTTGGTTTGTCTAAGATGTCCTTTGACCATTTATGGTAAAGACTTTGAGATGGATTTGGTGTGTTTGCCGTTGGAGGGTTTAGATGTGGTTCTTGGTATGAATTGGTTGCAATTCAATCGGGTTCATATTGATTGTTATCATAAGCTGGTAAGGTTTCCTTCTCTTGAGGAAGACGAAGACTCGAGTTTCGTATCTACCAAAGAGTTGAAGAGACTTTTGGCGGATGAAGCTCAGTTGTTTGGTTTGTTTGCATCTTTGGCTGTGGATAGTCAAGTTTCACTTGATGTGTTTCCTGTGGTGTGTGAATTTCCGGAAGTGTTTCCTGAGGATATTTCAGACTTGCCGCCAGAGAGAGAGGTGGAGTTTTCTATAGATCTAGTTCCTGGTACTAGACCTGTTTCTATGGCACCTTATCGTATGTCGGCATCTGAGTTGGTGGAGTTAAAGAAATAGTTGAATGAGTTGTTGGAAAAGAGGTTTGTGAGGCCAAGTGTTTCGCCTTGGGGTGCTCCAGTTTTGTTGGTGAAAAAGAAGGATAGGAGTATGCGGTTGTGTATTGATTATCGCCAGTTGAATAAGGTGACGATCAAGAATAAGTATCCTCTTCCAAGGATTGATGATCTGATGGATCAATTGGTTGGTGCTTGTATATTTAGTAAGATTGATTTGAGATCCGGATATCATCAGATTAGGGTGAAGGAAGAAGATATCCAGAAGACGGCCTTTAGGACACGTTACAATCATTATGAATATTCGGTGATGCCGTTCGGGGTTTCTAATGTGCCAAGTGTGTTTATGGAGTACATGAATCGTATTTTTCACGAGCATCTGGATTAATTTGTCGTTGTGTTTATTGATGACATTCTGATTTATTCTAAGTCTCGGGAAGAGCACGCGGAACATTTGCGTATTGTTTTGCAGGTTTTGAAAGAAAGGAGGCTTTTTGCCAAATTGTCTAAGTGTGAATTCTGGTTGTCGGAGGTGAGCTTTCTTGGACACGTAATTTCAGGTAATGGTATTTCTGTGGATCCATCTAAAGTAGAAGTTGTTCTACAATGGGAGGCTCCAAGATCTGTTACTGAAATTCGAAGCTTTTTGGGTTTGGCCGGTTATTATCGAAGGTTTATTGAAGGTTTTTCTAAGCTAGCACTTCCATTGACCCAGTTGACTTGTAAAGGGCAAGCGTTCATTTGGGATATTCAGTGCGAAGAGAGTTTTAATGAGCTGATGAGAAGATTGATGACAGCTCCGATTTTGATTTTACCGAATCCTAATGAACCATTTGTGGTTTACTGTGATGCTTCTTTGATTGGCCTAGGTGGTGTTCTGATGCAAGAAGGTAAGGTGATGGCTTATGCTTCGAGGCAATTGAGAGTGCATGAGAAGAATTATCCTACTCATGATCTTGAGTTAGCAGCTGTGGTTTTTATGTTAAAGATCTGGAGGCATTATCTCTACGGTGCAAGGTTTGAAGTCTTTAGTGATCACAAAAGTTTGAAATATTTGTTTGATCAGAAAGAGCTAAATATGAGGCAACGTAGATGGTTGGAATTCTTGAAGGACTACGACTTTGGCTTGAATTACCATCCTGGTAAAGCTAACGTGGTAGCCGATGCATTGAGTCAGAAATCGTTACATATATCCGCTTTAATGGTTAAAGAGTGGGAACTTTTGGAATCGTTTAGGGACTTGAGTTTGGTTTGTGAAGTGACGTTGGATAGCGTGAGGCTTGGAATGCTAACGATTACTAATGATTTTCTGATGACTGTTAGTGAGAAGCAGAAGCTGGATGTGAAATTTGTGGATTTGATGTTGGTTGGAGAAAGAGATGCGAATAGTGATTTTCAAGTGGATATTAATGGTGTTTTGAGATTCCGAGGTAGGATTTGTATTCCTGATGATGCGGAGTTGAAAAAGATGATTTTGGAGGAAGGACATCGGAGTAATTTGAGTATACATCCGGGAGCGAATAAGATGTATCAGGATTTGAAGAAGATTTTCTGGTGGTCTGGATTGAAAAGAGATGTGGCTCAGTATGTTTATGCATATTTGACTTGTCAGAAATTGAAGGTGGAACATCTGAGGCCTAGTGGTTTGTTGCAACCGTTGGATATTCCTGAGTGGAAGTGGGACAACATTTCCATGGATTTTGTAACAGGATTACCGAATACTCAACGAGGGCATAATGCTATTTGGGTGGTTGTTGATAGGCTGACTAAATCGGCTCATTTTATTCCGATTGACATCAGTTTTCCTTTGGAGAGGTTAGCTGAGATTTACATCAGTGTGATTGTGAAGTTGCATGGGGTTCCATTGAGTATTGTTTCTGATCGAGATCCTGGGTTTACCTCGAGATTTTGGGAAAGTTTACAGAAGGCGTTGGGTTCTAAATTGAGATTGAGTTCGGCTTATCATCCGCAGACGGATGGTCAGACGGAGAGGACGATTCAGTCGTTGGAAGATTTGTTGAGAGCGTGTGTTTTGGAACAAGGTGGTGCATGGGATAATTATCTTGCATTGATTGAATTTACGTATAATAATAGTTTCCATTCTAGTATTGGAATGGCACCATTTGAAGCATTGTATGGACGAAGGTGTCGAACACCATTGTGTTGGCACGAATCCGGTGAGAGAACAGTGGTTGGACCGGAGTTGGTACAACAGACGACGGAGAAAGTAAAGCTTATTCGAGAGAAGATGAAGGCTTCTCAGAGTAGGCAAAAGAGTTATCATGATCGGAGGCGGGAGGATCTTGAGTTCCAAGAGGGTGATCATGTATTTCTGAGGGTTACGCCGGTAACGGGTGTGGGTCGTGCATTGAAATTGAAGAAACTTACTTCTCGGTTTATTGGTCCTTACCAGATATCTGCGAGAGTGGGTGCTGTGGCGTATAGGGTGGCGTTGCCGCCGAATCTGTCGAATTTGCACGATGTGTTTCATGTTTCACAGCTTCGGAAGTATGTTTCGGATCCGTCGCATGTGATTCCGATGGATGAGGTTGAGGTAAGGGAGAACCTTACGGTTGAGGCATTACCAGTTAGGATTTTGGATCGCGAGGTGAAGCGATTACGGGGCAAGGATATTGCACTTGTGAAAGTGGCGTGGGGAGGCGCTGCTGAGGGCAATTTGACTTGGGAGTTGGAGAGTAGGATGCGGGAGTCGTATCCAGAGTTGTTCGTCTCAGGTATATTTTCGAGGACGAAAATTTCTAAGTGGGGGAGAGTTGTAACGCCCCAGTTTTGTCAGTTTTATTTAATTGAGTCGTTTGATTATTTTATTATTATTTTATTTTATTTTTGACTTTTATCTGAAAATATGTTATTTTTCGATGTTGTGATATTTTATCGGGTTTTGGGAACATTTGCGAGATAATTGAGTGTGGGGGTATTTTGGTCATTTCATAATATTTTTAATTAAGTTAGTAAGAATAGAATAGAAAGAGAGAAAAATAGAGAGAAAGAAAAAGAGAAGAAGGAAAAAGGAGAGAAAAGAGAAGAAGAAGAAGAGAAAAAGTGAGAAAAGCTTGGAAAATTCAAGAGAACAACTCCTAGAATCGATTTAATCGGGTAAGGGTGCGAAACTCAATTATTGTATGATTGTATATGATTATGTATGTGTTTTTGTTGTTGTTATTGGATTGAATTGAAAATATTTAGTAAAACCCATATTATGTGAAATTGAGTAGAAATTGATTAAATGTGTTGGAAATCATGTTTTTAGTGCTCATTATTGTTGGTACATGATAGATACATATTGCTATGCATTGTATTGGTAATTTTCTGAGTGTAGGTGGGGAAATTGGAGGATTTTGGTTGAGAAAACGCAGAACTTCGTTCTGCAGGAATTTTTCTGGTTTTTCCAGGTCATACGCGTATGGGGCTTGTCAATACGCATATGGACCTTGGCAATACGCGTAACATGGGCGAGCCATGGGCCAATACGTGTATGGACCTTCAATTTTCTCGGCCATCTGGTGATTTGCGTATGATAAGCGTAGCATTTCAGGGAAGTACGCGTACGAGGTTGGGCATTACGCGTACGGACTTTTACACGTGAACTTGGGGTAAAATGAGTCTCTGCCCATATGCGTATGGCTCAGGGCAATACGCGTATGGACATGACATTTGTAAAATGAGACTTTTCAAAATGCCGTTTTCGTTTTCTTTCGTAACTTGGGTTCCGTTTGTCCGCTTTTTACATTCTTGGTATCGTTGTGAAGCTATTGAGCTGTACTTTCTTATTATGATGATTTGGAAATTGTTAACTGATTAAATTGTGTCGGAAAATTATGAATAGTGTCGATTGTCAAGTTTTTGTCGTTGTAATTGTGCGTAGTCGACGCGTATTATGCAAGGTGTTGTTGTATGATGTGAATGTATGTGTTTAGAGAGCATGGTGATGATTTGTGACCGTATGGCAATTAAATGCATTGTTTTTGGCATAAGTGCAAAGTGTGATTTTGTTGATGGAGGTGAACGCATATATGTGTGTATTTGAATGTCATGAGTCATTGTATGCCAAACATCATAATATGCATTGTTGTGACGTCCTGAGTGACGGTTTGATTCCAGGGGGAATCTGCTATAACATCGTGCGCCTTAAAAATAAGAGGACCTAAAGCGATTTGATATATCGTGCGCCTTAAAAATAAGAGGACCTAAAGCGATGGTTATAGACGATCGTGTGCCCATGTGGGGTGTGAGCGATCGGATTATGCGCCTTATACCGAGAGGACCTAAAGCAATCCATAAACGTCGTGCGCCTTATACCAAGAGGACCTAAAGCGACGGGGTGAACATCGTAGGCCCGACGGGGTGTTACTTGAGTGATCCTCAGTAACGAGCGATGATTCCAGCAGAGTTCCTGAGTGAACTAGTGATGAGAAATATTGGAAGTCGGTACCGCATGTGCATATGCATAGAGTCGTTATGTCGGTCTCTTGCATTTGCATAAATCATTAATGGTTATTTATGTGTGGAATTGTGGATAAATTGATATATGGATACTTGTTGGTGCTGGAAAAATGAATTATTCCTTATATTGCCTTGTGATTGAATTGTGGCGTGAGTTGTGGTGAGAATCGTATATATGTATATTTTTGTGTTATATATAATTGTGTGCAATTATATTATGGTTGTTTTTCTCACCCTTCTGTTGTTTTATAATGCTCTATGAGGCATTGCAGATTAGAGTTGCTGGAGGTATTTTTGTGAAGCTTTGCGTCTTCATTCTTTTGTCGGTCGGCTCTGATATGTGGCACCGGGTAGTTAGGGAGGCCGTTTGTGACATTTGTGTATTATGTATATATATCTTTTGGCTTGTGTATGTACAACTTGATGTATGACAAACTTTTCATGATATGTATATATATGTTATTCAGTTTTAGATTTTCCACTTTTATTCTAAAAACTGAAATGTGGGTGTAAGGAACTGAGTTCCTCTGTTGATTGCTACCCCACTGTTGCATATCTTTATGAGCAGGTGTTGTATGAATTGTTTCAAAATAATGTGATCCTTCCCAGTCTATGCCATGATAATTTAGATATACTCTGATGAAATTTTGAATTTTCTGTTACCGCTTTATTTAATTGGGGGTATAGATTGGGGGTGTTACAACGCCATTACTTCCTAGCCCACACTGTTGTCGTAAGAACCGAATAACCTATAAGACAGCTCCTTGGACGATCAGATATGGCTGGAATGATGCTCAGGTGGTCGATCGAACTCGCCGAGTTCGACATCCAATACGAGGGAAGGAAACCCCTGAAGGCTCAGGTATTAGCCGACTTTGTGGCGGAGATGACCGTCCCGGAACCTTCGATCAACGGATTCCAAAAGTGGACGATCTATGTCGACGGAGCATCCAGCACGAAGGGGAGCGGGACGGGTATTATCCTCCAAAACATGGAAGGCATCCTGATCGAGGTCTCCCTTGAACTATCCTTCCCGACGTCTAACAATCAGGCAGAGTACGAGGCTTTCCTCGTCGGGCTTCGGTTGGCCGAGGATCTCGGCGCTAAGGAGGTCAAAATCTTCACTGACTCCCAGCTCGTAGCCTCTCAAGTCCGAGGAGAGTATCAGGCCAAGAACGACTGCCTCATCGAATACTTGACCTTGGTAAAGGAAAAGATGAAGAATTTTGCCTCTGCGGAAATGACCCACATCCCTCGCGAGCACAATACCCGAGCAGATGTCTTGTCCAAATTGGCGAGCACAAAGAAGAAAGGCGGAAACAAATCCATCATACAAGAAGTGCTTTCCCGCCCGAGCATCGACAAACCCATTCCGGCGGCGGACGTGAACGCCATTGGGGACAGCAATTGCTGGATGACCCCAGTATACGAGTACCTAACGACGGGCAAACTGCCCGAAGACTCCAAGAAAGCGGGGATGGTCAAGCGGCGGGCGTGCTCGTACACTATAGTCGAGGATAAGCTATACCGCCGCGGGTTTTCTATCCCCCTCCTCAGGTGTGTCAAGGAGACCAAGGTTCCCGGTATACTCCAGGAAATCCACGAGGGAATCAATGCACAACACCTCGGCGGGCGATCTTTATCCCGAAAGGCACTTCGGGCAGGGTATTACTAGCCCACCATGCAACAGGACGCCAAAGAGCACGTCAGGAAGTGCGACCGGTGCCAGCGGCACGGGGACATGCACCTTGCTCCCCCTAACGAGCTCAAAACACTGTCATCCCTATGGCCGTTTGCGTGGTGAGGAATGGATATCCTCGGGCCCTTCGTCGTGGGGTCATACCAAAACAAATACCTCATCGTCGCTGTATATTATTTCATGAAGTGGATCGAGGCGGAAGCCCTGGCCAAAATCACGGCCTTCAACACACTACGCTTCTACAAAAGGAACATCCTCGCCCGATTCGGCGTGCCCTAAGCGATCGTCACCGACAATGGGACACAGTTCACCGACAAGAACTTCCAAGACTTTGTCGCCAAACTGGGCACAAAGCAGCACTTCACGTCGGTCGAGCATCCTCAAACGAATGGGCAGGCCAAGACAGCGAACAGAGTGATCCTCTGAGGATTGAAACGTCGACTAGGCATCGCCAAACAACGGTGGGTCGAGGAGCTATATAGCGTCCTCTGGGCCTACCGAACAACCCCACATTCCACGACCGGGGAGACCCCTTTTCGTCTGACCTACGGAACGGAAGCAGTGATCCCCGTGGAGATCAGGGAACCTTTGAGGAGGACGCAAGCCCCTCTCAAAGAGGATGCGAACAGTGAGGCCCTAAGGGAAGAGCTCGACTTTGTCGAGGAAATAAGGACGGGCGCATCCCTCATGGAAGCCTCACTTAAACAGAAAATAACTTTACGTTATAACGACAAAGTTATCAAACGTGATTTTCAGGTAGGCACCCTCGTCCTACGAAGGAACCAGAAAGATTCGCGAGAGGGAAAACTCATCGCGAACTGGGAGGGCCCGTAGCGCGTCCGTGTGAAAACGAGGACAAGAGCCTACTTCCTCGAAAATCTGCACGGGGAAGAACTTGCTCGACCATGGAAAGCTTAAAAGCTTAAACAGTACTACAGTTAAGCACTGCCCGCGACACACTAGCATCGCGGTTACGGGGACACACTATGGTATAAGCGCGACACCCCTATACAAAACACGAGGATCAAGGGTCGCGTTGTGTGTGCGCGGGGACTTTTGATCCGACGAGGACACCTCGATCGAGCTCCGTCGTCGTTGTACCAATTAGGCAGAACACCCAGGTCGTAATGGGAAGTTCACGCCACGAAGCTAAGACCTCGACCGAGCTCTTAGCCTCATTGAAGGTCGGAATACACCTCCGACCACTCGGCCAGCTCTCCAGGCAGTCGAGGATCATCGAAGTCGAGTAAATTCCCAAAATCTATATTAATTAGACAAAAATAAATAAAGTATAGCAAAGCATCCCATACACAGATAAGCAAAAGGAAAAGTATTAAAGTCGGGCAAAAGCCATTGTACAATGTTACAAACATGTAAGAAGCCCCTGGCACGCAGGCCGGGAAAAGGCAACAGAATGAAAGGACGAGTAAAAACCTAATCGGCGACGGTCCCCTCTGGCTGCTCGTGTTCGTTTGCCCCTCCGCCAACCTCTTCCTCTTGCATCGGCTGCACGATCTGACCGTCGACCACATCGTAGTTGGGGTCATCCCTTTCAGTAATAAGGTTGGGGCTGAGAACCCGAAACTGTTGCACGACATTCTTGAAACCTATCTCAGCCGCCACGAGGTTGTCCTGCTTGGTTTCTCCGAGTTTCGCTATCAGTGCTGCCCGCGAGGTCAACAATTTGTCCTCCTCAGTTCCCTCTTCAGCGGGGCAAACAACGTTCTCCAACCCGACAATCCTCTTTAAGAAACCCATTCTCTCCTCGTCAGCTTTCTTCAACCTCTCCTCCAGCTGCCTCTGATGTTTGGCCTGTGCCCTGTTCTGCTTTTTGCACTTCAACTCCTTGCTCACTTTCTCCATCTCAGCAGCAACGGACTTGAATTTCTCTTGTAGCTTGGTCAGTTCAGCTGCCGGACAAGTTTCGTCGTTCAAGATCAAGCCGTTGAACAGACTCGCATCACCGCTGACAAGTCCTCGAGCAAACCCTTCCTCCTCGAAGCCTGAGCAGCACCCAGGATAGCCTGGACCTCGATAGCTGCGATGCCCGGAGAGTTGACATTCGAGAAGAAATGGGGCCTCGAATGACAAGGGGGAAGTACGAACTTCTCGAAGGGAGGGCTGTCGGCCACCAGCGTCAAGTCAACATCAACCTGCCCGTCTGTGCGTTGTCGCTTCGGGGATCCTTGGCTGCTATGAGACTAACTCCCTTGAGGAGAGCCAGAGGAGTCCACAAGTACCGAAGTAGAGGTGAGAGGCTGTGAACGGAGCTGTTCCACCCGACCCTTCTTCGCATTTCGGGAGGCCTTCAGCTTTTTGAAGCGCTCCTCAACAGTCGACATCTTCCCTACAAAGAAAAGAAATGCGTCAGTAAATCGAAACTGAGAGGACAAGGGAAAGGTAGGTCGAGGAAGCCGCCCCCACCTAACAGCTCGAGGGCATCCTTGTCAGAAAACGTCTCGAGGAGGGCCCTCGTATTGATTAACCGGTGCTTCGTTAAGACTTCTTGTCGTCACCCCAGACGAATTCTCCGTCCGACGTCATGAGCTTGGCTTTGTTAAAACTAGTGAAAAAGTTGACTATTGCCTCGTGCGCCAGTCGGTCCTCCTCGCAAAGATGGCCAGGACTGAAGATGTAGCTGTTCGTCCCTCTTTTGAAATGTTCTTCCGTCCAGAACAGGGGGAACCTCGGTACGAGGGTTTCTTCCTCCCGCCAGTCTACTTCTCGTGAGACCCGACGATACACCAAATTCACAGCTTCCAGCGAGACTGGCCTCACGATGTAGTACCGATACTTGAAATCGCGAACAGAATCCATGAAGGTATGGAACAGGCTGCTCACTTGCTTGAAGGACACCAGTCGTGTCTGCCGTTGGCCGCCTGTCTCTGGAGGTGAAAAATACGGAAGAAAAGGGGCACGATTGCCCCGATCTTGAGGTATTTACAAACAAGCTCGAAGGCGCGGATAAATGCAAGGGAGTTAGGATGGAGCTGCGACGGCGCCAAGCGCAGGAAGACGAACACCGACTGTTGGAAATCCGTGAAGGGCAGGCGCCATCCCGCCTCATCGAACATAAATTCGTACATGGGAAACCTCATCCCTCTGTATGTCGAGCAAATACGGTGGTGCTCTAGTGGCCGGAACACTTTCCACGTCTTCATAGAGCCTACCAGGCGGTGCTCGACCGTACAAAATATGTCGTCCTCATCTCCGTCAACAAACTGGGAGATCATATTTAAGGGCTCTTCGCTGACCCACTCGGCGAGCGGTCGTTCCTCGGCACTAATGATCTCTGCCATTGGAGAGTAGGGTTGGTCGTCGACGTCTAAGGTTCCCATGGCCACGACCAATACGTCCATTTACCTGAAAAGCAGAAGGAAATGGTGAATTCGATGACCCATATCAAATTCACCCCTCCACCGCTGATCAAGTGAAAGGGCGAAGAAGGAGCGTCAGGATCAAGCGACTGCCGTGCCTACACAACGTCCTCAGGGTATCCAACGACCAACCCCGTGACCATCCTCAGGCCACTGGTGCTTCGACCCCCTGAGGACTCGTCCCGTAATTAGGGATACTGTCGAAGACCCCGGGATATTCACCCCGTGTCCTCGGGACGTTCTTCTTGTCCCCGTAATTCTAGTACCTTCTCCCTGTGAGATTCAACAAAAAAACAAAGAAACTCCGCCGTATTCGTCGGAGATTTCACAGTTCCCATGGGAACTTCGTCAGTTCACCATAGGGCCACCGAACAAAATGCGAACGAAAAGAGAAAGATCAGAAAACTTACTTGAAATACAATTCTGATAGGGTTCCGGCACGGCAGTCTGTGGTGGAAAACGACGATCTACGGCGGTAAAAATAGGGAAGGAAGAGAGAGAGAGAGAGTTTGAATAAGGGAGGAGCCAAAAGTGCAAATGAAACGGGATGACCCCTATTTATAAGGCCCTCACGGGTCTCGAAGGTTTTCATAGGCACTCGATTACACTACCCTAGCTTAGCTGCCCTAGGTAATGATAACGTGTGACACGTGGTACGCGTTTCCCCATACACATCCCTTCGTTTCACCTCACGCATCTTTTCGTTGCTTTGCTGCTCGACTCCAAACTTCTCGTATCCCTGTGGCGTCGCCCTACACGGCCTGTTAACTCGACCAGACCAATTGCTCCCCGCATAGAGGACTTTCCCCGACGCAGTGCATCCTCGACACAGTTGCTGACACTTAAGTCATTACTCCGACACCTCAGAGCAACGACTTGGGGGGCTCATGTTCTGGACTGGGCCAGCGCCTACCCTTCATGCGGGTAGGCCCAACCCGCACAACCTCAGCCGACCCAACAAGGCCCATGTAAACTGTCCACGTCGAGCACGTAACGGTCATCAGTATGGCCGGGCACGCATACACCTGAATCCTTCGAGCAGAGGCACCAAGTCCTGCAGGCCTCGGTTCTCCTCGACACCCATGAGCCTCCCCGCGAGGACACGTTCTCTTGTAACCTCTCACTCCCGAAGGAATCGGTCCGCCCTACTTCCAAAAATTTCGGGACCATTACCCCAGGGAGAAGACCACGTGCTGGTCTTCACTACGCCACGTAAGCCCTGGCAGTTACTTGGATTGGGCCTTGCAATCCAGCCCAGTGCAAGTAACCGTTGGCCCCGCGCTGGGGGCTCTCTATAAACACCCTCTCACTTGAGAGGGTCAGGTTACTTCACATTCTAAACTCACACCTATTTTCTGTACTTGTTTTTCTCTGACCTTTCCTGACTTGAGCGTCGGAGTACCTTGCAGGTACACCCCCCGCCGTCTCACCATCACCGGAGCTGAAGGTTTCACGACGCTGTTGGCCGCTATCTAACTGTCTGATCCAGGTACTATCACTTTTTAATACAATTCCCTAAACCAAATCAAATTTCATCAAGTAAGGCTCAAAGGAACTCAAGGGAACATTAAGCATCATCTATAACATTATTCAACTTCATCAAAACCATAAATTTCAAGTAATTTTTTCGAGTTTTTGGTAAATTTTGAGTTTTAGTGTAAATGTATAGAAATCAATGATTAGGGTTAGAAATGTGTGGGAATCACATGTAACATAGTTTAAACATAGTGTATAACTTGTTTGTTGGCTGAAATTCGTGATCAAATTATATTTTTTTAACTTGCATGTGGTACATTCGTCATTGACGCAACTTCTGAGTTGCAAAACATTCCAGATATGCATCTCCGGATTGTTTCAGCGTTTCGTATACTGTAGGAAATTCCAGAGATGCGTCTCCTGAATTATTCAACGTTTTAGTTTTAATTGCTGACATTGATAATTTCTGACAATGATTATTCCCAACATTGATTATTTCTGACAAATTTCAGGAGTGTGATCCCTAGAAGTTTCTTAACCACGGGAGGAAGATTGTTGCATTGCCTCAACCGAATGAGGATTGGATTTAGTCGGATATGTCCTTATCTAGCCTGAAGGACCTATGCATGACCGGTTACACTCTGGTCAACCTCGGGATGCTAAATGCACTCGTGGAGAGATGACACTCTAAGACCTCGTCGTTTTATCTCCCGCATGGTGAGATGTCTATCACACTAGACGATGTCTCGTGTTTGTTACATCTTTCGATCAGGGGGAGATTCCTCGATCATGGGAGGACGACCAAATACGAGGCAATCGAGATGATGGTAGAGCATCTGGGGCCTGATCTAGAGAAGACGGTGGAGAAGGTGGATAGGACCATGAGTATTTATGCTAGATTTGAGTTCCTGGGTACGCTCTATAAGGATCAGATCCTGAAGGCACAACATGCTCATGGTGATTATGAGCAGGTGGCGGTCCACATAATGTATGCATTGAGAGCATACTTCCTTTTTTTGGTTGGCACTTTGATTTTTGTGGACAAGAGTGCCACGTATACTGACGTCGTCTACCTACGGTACTTCTTGGATCTACAGCGGATCCATGAGTACAAGTTGGGGGCGACTTACCTGGTCTATCTGTATTCGAAGTTGAGAGAGGGTTGTATGTGGAATACGAAATAGGTCAAATGCAACGTGACACATTTGGTGGTAATAATTCTTGATCCTTGAATATTTTTTTTTGTCAATTTCATTTCATATTTGCAAAACCGTTATTGATGATTCATGTGTTATAAACTTTTTTATTTCAGACTTGGATCCTCCAGCACTTCCCGCGCATCGGTGGATGGGCGAGTGTGCCCGAGTACACTGAGGATATGTCATGTGTTACTGCTTTTATCCCTCTTAGAGGGATCCATGCGGTCGAGCCTTTTAAAGTTTATCTTAATCATTTGGTTGCTAAAGGCATGCACTTTAACAACTATGTTGATCACCATCAGATGCAACCATTTGACGAGCTAGTACTATACTCTAGATGGTTGGCATGCAGATCGCGTCTCACAACTCCTCATCTACGCGAGTGCGCCATGTGGCAGTTCGGCTACACTCAGACCATCCCCAGACACCATGTTGTCTCTACTCATCCTACCTTTACACGTAGACAGATAGAGGAGGTGTTTGATGATTGAGAGTCATTTGGTACCAGAGGAGGCACAAGGTACCATAGTCCCGAGCGACTGGAGCTACGTCAATGAGTACATCAGATGGTTCTTTAGGGTGTCACATCCGTACATGGTGCATGCTGCTCCAGGAGATCCGCCGAGACCAGCTCATCTAGAGATACTAGAGGATGACAGACTCATCTAGATCATATTGATGATGTCTTGCCTTGGTATTGTCACATAGTGGAGATTGCACGGACAAGTATTGACGAGGGTATCTTCCCTGATGGGTTTGGTGTCAGGCGAGTCCTAGATGCCATCATAGCGGAGGCACATGATGCATTGTTCTACCGGAGACATCGTCAGAGGATGGGAGGATTGGTGTCCGAGGAGGTAGAGCAGGTAGAGTAGTTATAGGAGATGTTGTTAAACACACATAGTAGTAGTCTCTTTTTATTTTGTTGTAGTATTATACTTTGCACTTTATTTTGACAATCATACTACATATTGGATCTCGATTGTATGACATTTTCTACATATATTGTTATTTTATTTTTTGACACACATAGTAGTAGTCTATTATTACTTTGTATGTCTATTTTTTAGTTGCTATTGCACGTTATACTTCATCTTAAAACAGATAAACAACTTATAACATTAAATACATTGTTCTGGACTGGGCAGGCGCTTGGCCCACAGTAGGGCAAGGCCCAATCCAGTCCAACTCTTTGCAAGGCCCAATAACGGGATTCAGCCAATCTAGCCATTGGGCACAATCTAGCTGTTGGGTACAGCATAGCCGTTGGACACAATATGACCGTTGGGGACGTCCACCCCACGCGCCCGACAGTTCACGCAATCAACTGCTTCTCCGGATCCCAAGGGAACAGTTGGACCAGGTCAAAGGGTCACGCACTTGACCCTGTACCTGGCAGTCCCCAATTGTCCGACCAGGTATTTCGGCCACATGGGAGACCTTGGCCCCACGCTGGGGGATATCTCTATAAATACCCTTCCACTTGAGAGGGTCAGGTTTGATCACTATTCAATATTCTAAATCATACCTAAATGCTTTGTACTTGCTTTCTCTCTAGCCCAAACTTACTTTGGCATCGGAGTACCTTGCAGGTACACCCCCTCCTCTCCTACGACCTCCATCTCTGCCCTACACGGAAGGCCACGACGATCCAGTCTGATCACACTAGATCATACATGTTCTTCTATATTCTGGATATATATTTTTGGATTATTCACGAAGATGAATCTCCAGTCCAACTCAAATGTAAATGGCTTCTGAGTGGATTGTGTTAAATGTTTAAAATGGTTCTGGAGATGTATCTCCTGAATATTTCAACGTTTATTCAAAATTAAGTACGTCCGGAGATACATCTTCGAAATCTAGAAATATTTAAATAATTTTGCATGGTGATTAAGAAATATCTAAGGTGCATTAAGAAATTCTTTTTAAGCTTGAGCTTTATCTTTTTGAATGTCTAATTGATATATTAACTTTATTTAAGGTTTATTTAATTTGAAGACATGTAAATAAAAAAAATTATAAATATTTAAATAGATTAATTAATTAATGGATTAAATAAACATTTCTAAGGACATTGATTAATAAGACTAAAAAATTATAAATATTTAAATAGATTAATTAATTAATGGATTAATTAATGGATTTGGATAGATGTCTGCAATCATATCTCTGTCTCTACTCTTATCAAGCATACCTCTGATCACTCTCCGCTGCTTTTTGAATTTCATATTAACACGGCTCGCGTGGCTTATCAGTTCAAATTTCTTAAGGCTTGGTCGTTACACAAGGATTGTAGGAAGCTGATTGATTCGGTCTGGTCTACGAAGGTGATTGGTTGTCATATGCATATTCTTACTCGTAAGCTGCAACTGTTGAAACATAAACTTAAGGAGTGGAATAAGAGTATTTTTGGGAATGTCACCTCTAATGTCAAGAGTGCTGAAGAATTACTAGGGAATATTCATCATAAAATCCAGTCTGAAGGTTTGAATGTCTCTCTTAAGCAACAGGAATTTGAAGCGCAGAAATCCCTCTCATTGGCTCTTAATATGGAAGAGTGCTTTTGGAGAGAGAAATCTAGGATCAATTGGCATTTGGAGGGGGATCGAAAAACGGCGTATTTCCACCGTGTCACTAAGATGAAATCCAAGCTGGAGGCTATTTCCATGATTAAGCATGATGGTGTTGTGTTGACTGATTCTAAGGACATTGCTGACCACACTGTTAGCTATTACAAGAATCTGTTTTCTGCTAACATTTCTGTTTTGCAGGATATGAGCTTGGTGGATGATACGATTCCTCGCCTCGTTGACGACAACATGAATTTTGTTCTCACGCAGATACCGTCCCTGGCTGAGATTTCTGTAGCTGTTTTCGCGCTTAATAAGGATAGTGCCCCAGGGCCTGATGGTTTTGGAGCTAGCTTTTTCCAATCTTACTGGGATATAGTTAAAGTGGATGTCTCTAATGTAGTTATGGATTTTTTTATCAACGGTTGGATTCTGCCCAGTTATAATTCTAATTCTATCGTCTTAATTCCGAAGGTGAAGGGGGCTGATGCTCTGGATTTGTTTCGTCCCATCGCCTTATCTAATTTCAAGTTCAAGATCATCACTAAAATCCTTGCTGACTGGCTGGCTTCTTTAATGCCTTTTCTGATTTCTCAGGAGCAACGTGGTTTCATTCATGGTAGACACATCCAGGATTGTATTGGGCTTGCTTCGGAGGGGATTAATCTTTTGGATTCCAAATCTTGGTGTGGTAATGTTGCTCTTAAGGTCGACATTAAAAAATCATTCGACACTATTAATTGGGATTTCCTGCTGAAAGTTCTTCGTAATTTCGGGTTCAGTGACAAATTTTGTGGGTGGATCAATTCGATTCTTCACTCTGCTCTCATTTCTATCAACGTCAACGGAGTTCTTCATGGGTAATTCTCTTGCTCACGCGGAGTTTGTCAGGGTGATCCGTTGTCACCTCTTCTGTTTTGTCTGGCAGAAGATGTCCTCAGCAGGAAGCTTCAGCAGCTTGTCTCTTCTAACAAGTTAGATCTGGTCTCGAGTCCTAACGGCATAAGGTTTCTGTCGCACATTCTTTATGCGGATGATGTTCTCATTTTCTGTAAAGGCTAGGTGTCTAATATTAACATGCTTATTAATACTTTCCAGGAGTATGCGGCAGTGTCGGGGCAGGAGGTTAATCGCCATAAATCTTTCATTTTTGGTGGTGCTATGTCTTACTCCAAATTGAATATTCTTGCTGCTTTTACTGGTTTTCAATTGGGCTCCCTGCCTTTCGTGTACCTGGGAGTTCCTCTTTTTATTAGTAGACCTAAAAGAATTCATTTGCAGCCTATAGCAGATCGAATATTATGTAAATTGACGTCGTGGAAAGGCTCGCTTCTTTCTTTTGCCGGTCGGTGGAGCTGGTCAAATCCACCATTATTGGAATGCTTAATCATAGCATGTTTGTTTACAATTGGCCGTTGTCGCTGCTTTGGGAGCTTGAAAAGGCGATTCGTAGATTTATTTGGAGTGGTGACATTGTGACTAACAAGATTGTTTATGTGGCTTGGTTTTCCGTCTGCCAGCCGTGTTCTGAAGGCGGGCTGGGCATCCCTTCTCTCTGCAGGCTGAATGAAGCCTTTAATTTGAACCTTGCTTGGATCTTGCTCCATTTTAACAACAGATGGGCTAGTCTCCTCCGCAGCCGTGTCTTGCGTAATCATGGTTTCATAAAGCATCATATCTTCTCCTCTCTCTGGTCCAGCGCTAAAATTGAAGTGAATACTGTTTTGGATAACTCTTCTTGGTGTATCGGCAATGGCAAGGCTATTAGATTATGGTTTGACACTTGGTGCGGTACTCCGTTGTGTTTGACGATGCTCCGCTTTTGGTGGATAATTAGTTGGCGGGGGATATCATTGTCAATGGCTCGTGGGATTTCTCTCGGGCTTTCATCAATATTCCAGCGTCTATTCAGAGACGCATTGTTAGTGGTCATCTTCCTTTTGATAGTCTTCTAGATTCGAGATATTGGGATCATTCTTCTAATGGGGAATTCTCTCTCAAGCTGGCTTATGAGTTCAAGAGAAGTAAAGGGATTTCTAAGGATTATTGGAAGTGGATTTGGAGCAAGTCGATTCCACCGTCTAAATCTTTCTTGGTGTGGAGACTTATTCATAATAGATTACCTACGGATGCACAACTGAAAAAGCGTTCTTTCTCGTTTCCGTCTAGATGTGATTTATGTTGTTTGGAGGAGTATCTGAATCTCACCTCTTCTTTTTCTGCACTTTTGCCTCCAACATCTGGGGTTGGATTACTCGGATGCTTAAAGTCTCTTTTGTTGTTGTTGGTTTGCCGGATGTTTGGCGCATTATCGGGGCAGCAAGCAATGATCACAGTAGGATGGTTTGTTCGGTTGCTATCATTTTCGCCTTTAATTCGATTTGGAGGGCCCAGAATTTGGTGAGATTTAATGCCACTACTACTTCTCTTTCTTCTGTTTTTTCTTCTATTACGGCTGCCGTTTCTATTGCGGCCAATGCCATTGCGGTTGGTCCTTATTTTTCAATGCATGATTTTGAAATTCTAAACAATTTTAAAGTTACCAATCGGCCGCCGCGTGCTCCTACTATCTTGGAAGTTTTGTGGAAACCCCCTTTAGGGAATTTTGTTAAGCTTAATTGCGATGGTGCGTCTATTGTTTCGTCGGGTATTTCTGCTTGTGGAGGTCTTGCTAGAGATACCAATGGTTCCTTTTTGGGCGCTTTTGCGTCTCATATTGGTGTTGTTAATTCTCTCATTGCTGAACTTTCGGGTGCTATGTTAGCAATTGAGTTCGCCAATGAGAAAAATTGGAGTAATATTTGGTTGGAATCGAATTCGACTGTTGTTGTTAGAGCCTTCAGTCCTCCTTTTTGTGTGCCTGGAGTGATTAGGAATAGGTGGCTTAATTGTATAAACTTAGTGTCTAATTGGAATTTTGTTGTTTCGCATGTTTTTAGAGAAGGGAATAGTTGTGCAGATGCCCTTGCTAACTTAGGTCTCACTTTGACGAATACTACTTTCTTTTCCGATATTCCTCTGTGTATTCGGGCTGATTTTGTAAAGAATAGACTAGATTTATCTTTCTTTAGATTTTCTTAACTTTGGAGGGTATTGGTATAGTCCCCCCTCATTTTTGTACTCCATCTTTTTATTTTTAATTATTTAATCCTCATTTAAAAAAAAAAATAACATAAACTTTATGATACTATTTGAGAGAATTTATGAAAAACAATTATGACATTATTTATCAGTTTATTTCAACTTATTTTCATGAATTATACCAAAAAAATCTTATTTTCATGAGTTGTACCAAATAAAACTTATTTTAATGAGTTGTTCAAGATATCATAACTAACTTGTTTGAAATATCATAACTAACTTGTTTGAGATATCATACTAACTTGTTCATCAGTTTATTGCAACTAATTAATCATGAGTTGTTCAAAATATAATACTATTTGTTTGAAATAATTTATTAGATTGTTTATCAGTTTATTTCAACTTATTTTCATTAGTTTATTTCAACTAACTTTAAATTTTAAATTTTGTATTTAACTTGACATTTTATAAAATTTGACTATATAAAATATTTTATTTTAGTTATAATTTTATAATAATAGATTTAAATATAAAAAAAATGTAGTTAGGTTAATAAGTTTAAGAGGAAAAAAGGAAATGCACTGACACTATCAATCAATCACAATCATGTATCAGAATAAAATATATTTTTATTTTAAAAATACTGATATTACATGACAATTGTAAATATTTTGATTGGTTGCATGTGTAAAACTGTCTTACACTGACCGTGCACTACCATTAAATCCTAAATTTAAATTATTAAAAAGATTAATAAATTTATATTTCATTCAAAGTATAAAATTAAATAAAAAATTGCAATAGAGTAAATATAGAACATGTAGATTGATTTTGTAACAAATAAATATATTCAAATCTAGAGAAGTAGTAAAAAGAAAAAAGAAAAAAAAAAAAAGAAAATACCAAAGATTTAGGAACAAACAAAAAAAGGAACAAACTCTATAAATATATCAAATGTATTATGCTACAACCTATAAGTGAGTATAGGATTTAAACTTGGACGGCAAGTTTACCGTAACATATTTTTCTTCGTCTATGTTTTTTCCAAACTCAGCTCATAATCGATTACTAGTGCGTTAAAGTATCAACCTTTTTGTGATTCAACAAGTTAGGGTTTTCTTTTGTTCCCTTTTCGTTCCTATAGGAGCTGGATTGGGTGTGGTAATGGATAAAAAGGCTGGGATTGGAAGTGATGCTGAGTCTAATCAGTTTATGGAGGACCTCATGAAACAAGTCATTGATGGAAAGGATAGTGATGTCACATTTGATAACTTTCCTTGTTACTTAAGGTAAGAGTGTGATATTTGTTAGCTTAATGTTCTTTGATCTTTCAAAAAGTTTCTATTTTTCTTTTGTCCAATGAACATTTGCCGAGAATAACTTTCTTCTGATTGAAATTACAGTGAAAGAATCAAAATATTGTTGACAAGTGCGGGATATTTTCATTTAAGAGAGCATGACCTATCCAAGCACACTACGAACCTTTTGCCAATGAGCCGAGCTATTTTGCTTTCTCAACCTGCCGGTATATCGCTTACAAACCCTGTCCTGTCATGCATTAATTATTTTGGATTTCGAGTCGTATAACTAACTCTAATGATATTTTTATTTATGAAGAGCTTTATCATCATATGCTTGCCAAAGCTTTAGCAAATTGCTTTGGATCGAAGTTACTGTATCTAGATATTGATTACTTCTCTTCGAAGGTAGTTAGTTATTCACATCTTTGCACTTTATTTTGCTTTGATTTGTGTTATATTATATATGTAATGTAATTCTACCCTTCGTGTTTTCGCTTGTTCAGATGAAGGGCAAAGATCAATGTTCTACAAAAGAACCTGTAAGTTTTGTGTGCTCTGCCTTTCGTTTTCGCTCTGAATTTAATAATTTTTGGTCCATATTGAAAATTTTCTAACTTGTTTCTCATATATTAGCATTTAAGAAGGTCAATATTTGAGGCGACTTGGGAGTGTGTGTCTGGTTTATATAGTTATCTGCCGATCCTTCCTTCAACAGGTGCAATTATAGCTACTAAAGGAAGTAGCACTTAAAGTTTCTGAACATTAGTTTTTATAATTACTTGTTATGGAGTTTATTCATTCACGAATTCAAAATAATGAATGCTTTTACACTTTGTTTTCAGCTCCTTCGAAGTGCAAAAGACAGGACTATTTTGATGAAAAGCTTTTTCTATATTCACTCTACAAGGTGATTATATCACGTAAAGCTCAAATTTGCGTTATATGAAATATAACTAATCTTAATTTGTTAGGATCTTTTATCATAAGTTTCAGTTTTAACAAAAAAATCTATTATATTTTACAGGTCTTGGTTTCTATATTAGAAACTGGTTCTGTCATTTTATACATCAAGAATGTTGAGAAGATCTTTCTTCGATCGCCAAGGATGTACATTTTGTTCAAAAAGCTATTCGATAAACTTTCAGGACCAGTGTTGATACTCGGTTCTAGGTCTGATTGTTTAAAAGATAATTCTACAGAAGTCAAAGAAAAACTCACTATGTTATTCCCTTACAATATTAAGATTAAACCGCCTCAGGATAAGACTCATCTCAAAACCTGGACAGAACAACTAAAAAAGGCCATGGAAAAGACTTCTTTGGAAGCTAAAACCACCCGCGTTGCTGAAGTGTTTGCAACAAATGACATTGATTGTAATCTCTTAGATTCAATTAGCGCTACTGACATGATTCTACTTAGTAATCACACCGAAGAGATTGTGGCATCTTCAATTTATTATCACTTGAAGAATACTGAAAATCCAGAGTACCGAAATGGGATCCTAACTATATCGGCCACGAGGTAAAGGTCTTGGAAATAACTGTTTATGCAATTTAATTTATTTAGAGAAGAAATGTCTTTTTGGTTACTAATATTAGACATATGCAGTTTGTGCCATGTATTGAGCCTTTTTCGGGAGGGTGAAAGCGGTGATAAGGATGAAAACAACACTAAAAAAAAGTCAAGAAAGGTTTGTCGACTGTAGTTCAATCAAAGCATAATGATTCATCTAATGAATATTCCAAATAGAAAAAGCATGATACTATAGTTATTTTTTTCCGACAATAGCAATGAATGATAGTTGAATGCTTATTTAACTAATTGAAAAAAATATTGATCATTTTTTTATTTGGTTTGTTTGTTTTTTCCGTTAGGATGATGCCGGAAAAGATAAACCTATTTCAAACGGGGCAAAGAAAGACAGTGATATTAAAGATACTACAAAACCTGTATGGCCAGTTTTTTTCATAAGCTCAACTTTTATGTTTAACTAATTTCTATTGTTTTGCTAAATGCTAATTTATGCATGTTTGCAGAAAGTTGATACTGACAACCCCTATGAGAAGTTAATAAGACAAGAGCTTATCCCTGCAAATGAGATAAAGGTGAGTTTTTCAGATATCGGTGCATTGGATGATGTAAAAGAATCACTTCAAGAAGCGGTTATGCTTCCCCTTAGAAGACCAGATCTATTCAGAGACTGTGGATTATTAAAGCCATGTAAAGGTGTATTGCTTTTTGGACCTCCCGGCACAGGAAAAACAATGCTTGCAAAGGCAATTGCAAATGAAGCTGGAGCAAGTTTCATCAATGTCTCTTCGTCTACCATCACTGCTATGTGGTTCGGACAAAGTGAAAAGAATGTTCGAGCTATTTTTTCATTAGCGGCAAAGGTTGCCCCGACTATTATTTTCATTGATGAAGTTGATAGCATACTTGGGAAGAGGACTATGGATGAGCAAAACGTTGCGAGAAGGATTAAAAATGAATTCATGACCCATTGGGATGGACTTTTGTCAAAAGCTGATGAGAAAATTATTGTTCTTGCTGCGACCAACATGCCATTTGCACTTGATGAAGCAGTTATAAGACGGTTTCAGCGCAGGTAGAATCAATTGTAATATCTTTTTCGCTTGCAATATCACTGGATCGAGTTTACCTTTAGATAAACTAAACTTGTGAAGCTAACGAGCCTGGCAATTTTTTGCAGGATCATGGTTGGTCTTCCGTCTGCTGAAAACAGGGAAGTGATCTTGAAAACTCTTCTAGCTAAGGAAAAACATGAAGATATAGACTTCAAAGAGCTTTCAATTATGACAAAAGGATATAGTGGAAGTGATCTTAAGGTTCATTTCATTGGCCATTCTCTATTTATTATTCCCTATACTTCTGGTTTCGGGTGATGATGATCTATTGACATTAATTTCTGTAAACAGAACTTGTGCATGACTGCAGCATATCGTCCCGTTAAGGAGCTTATGCAACAGGAGAAGGCCAAAGAAATGGTATAGTTACTTAATCACTTCTAATAATGTCATTATCAAAATGATTTCTATTCATGCACGGTAAAACTAAGTAATGACCACTTATTTCAGAAAAAGAAGAAAAACGATGCAGAAGCTGCCTCCAATGCTACGGAAGAAGATCAAGTGATTGTCCTTAGGCCTTTAAACATGGAAGACATGAAAGATGCAAATAATAAGGTGTGTTAGACTTTAAACTGTTCACTTCAGTTGTTGTAGAGTGAGTTACGGCTTCTTTCTATTAATTATTTGAGATTATATACCGACATAACCACCTGTGAGACTTTTTGGAAGAACTTATGGAAATAGCTTATGGCATGTCCGTAAGTTGTTTTCAGCTTCTTTCTATAAGCTCTCAAAGATAAATTATGAAAACATCTTAAAGCTTATATGAAAGCAGGTTGTGTTTATCTTATCTTTTGATTTAGAAATATCTTATACATAATCCCTAATACCTAACCGAAGTTTCAAGATAGCAGCACATGTTTCAAGATAGCAGCACATGTTCTGTTTAGACACTATTAAGTTAATCTAACAGTGTTTGTAGGAGATGATAAACTGGTTCTGTCGTCTCTATTTGATCTAATTATATATTTGTCGAGGATTTTAAGCGTAATTATTTAACAATGACATCAATATGGAAGAAGGAATGGCTTGTCTTCTTCCAGCTGAATACTTATTTCTATGCATAGAAACTGATATATGAATGTGTAAATATACAGGTGACTCCAAGCTTTGCTGAAGAAGGATCAAACATGAGAATGCTAGAGCAGTGGAATGATTCGTACGGAGAAGGAGGTTCAAGGAAGAAACAGGAGCAGCTTAGTTATTTCATTTAGATTTAGAAAGCTTACTCTAAACGAGCAGAGTCGCCATCATTAAGCAGAGGCATTGAACTCAAAGACAGTTAGTTAGAGTAAATTATGGCAATTCTTTTAGAGGCATGTTGGATTATTTATGAAACACTGCTTATAGAGTTTTGTTCAATTATATAAGCAGTGGTCTTTTAAACTACACAAGGTTAAAACTAAGGATAATGGGATATTTAAGTATTGGAAATTTGTGAATGTTTGTCATCCCAACCCAACAAATTGTACTATTTGATTTGCATATAAACGGATAACTAAGTCCAAAACAAACATTCAAACACATGAAAAATTAACTGATAGACAATACATGAAAACTTTCCATGTTTGCTTGCCTAGAAAATTGTCTCTTTTGAAATGAGTTGTCAAAAATCTCAGATAGCATCCAATCATTTGTGTTGAAAATATTAGACGTTTTGGTAGGGTTCATCTCATATCACATCATATCTCTGAGAAACAAAAAGAAAACAGTCCTCCATAATTTCATAACATATCATTTCATTGCATTTAGGGATAAAATTCGGATCTTTCTTTATTTAAATACCTTTCACCAAGATTCTATGAGGATTATAATCACTTGTGTCATTTGGCAAAGCTATTTAAGTAGGGGCAGCTGTCACACCCTAATTTTGCCACTAAATCAATAAATTCATTTATTCACATGACATTTGCATCATCTGCATATCATGGCATACATCTCTTTAAAGATCCAGTTGAACTGATTTTCAATTGCGCGTAAAATTAGCGGGTAAAAAATTTCAAGTTCGGGCTTGCATCTGACTGTTTTATTGATCTATGATTCGCGTAGTTCAATCTGGTGTGCTCGTTTTATTTTTTCGCATCCGTTTACGTCCGCATTTTGATTAGCCGGAGCCTTTTCAACCGAGCATTTTTTTACTGCAAAATTTGACTCGCATTTGTTTGTTTTACTGAACTTTATTTCACGTAGATTATTTTAATGCGTTCATTTTATTTTTTCGCGCATTTTCGAGTCCGATTTTTGTTCATTTTAATTCTTTTTATTTTTATTTTTTCGTCAAAATATCAAGAAAAAATAAATAGAGACAAATAAATAATTTGTTTTATTTTATTTATTTTTATTAAAATATTTGAATTTTATTTTATTTAACTTTTAAAACTCATTTTTTATCTCACAAAATATCTAAGGGTATTTTGTAAATTTTAATAAAAATCAAAACCCTAACCTAATGATATAAATAGAAATTTGAAGGCAATGAATGCACACACACTCATCAACAGCGCCTCTAATATATGTTTCTCTCAGTTAAAAAAATTAAAAGGAAAAAGAGGAGAAAAGGCTACCAATCACTAGCGGTAGCCGCTCATCTACTTGAGCCTTTCTCTCACTTCATTTCAAAGAAGAAGGAAAAACTAATAGAAACAAAAAAAAAAAAGAAGAGAAAAACAGATCAATCACAAAAGGAAGCAACGATCATATCCTCACAACACAAGACCCTCCCTTTTGCAAAAGGAAAACGAAAAATAGAAAAGGAATAGGCAAACAAAATGAAAGAGATCTCCTTCTTCATGAAGACTCTCTCGTGAGACTCTCCTTCCTTAACAACCACTTGCAACTTTTTTCTTCACTTCATTACACTCTAAAACCACGTATCTCCATCTCAAAAAAAAAAACTCCTAACCTTCAACTTAACCAACATTCCTCAAGGCAGCAGAGAGATTTTTAGCCTGCAAAATCCAACAATGTCCATTTAAATTCCTAGGTATCCAAATTGGAGGGAACTTCAGACTCTTTTCTTTTTGGCAGCCAGTAATTGATAAAGTTAAAGCCAGACTAGCCTCATGGAAGGGAAGACTAATGTCCATTGGTGGAAGAACTACACTTATAAAATCAGTGCTTACAAATCTACCTAACCACTACATGTCGTTCTATAGAATGCCGAAGAAAGTTATCAAAAGTTTAACAACGATTCAACGGAGATTTTTAGGAACGGATCTCCTACAAAAGATGGAATAGCTTGGATTAGTTGGGACACGGTATGCAAATCGAAGGAGGCCGGGGGTTTGGGAATTATGAATATTCAGAGTTTAAATGAAGCTTTAATGGCTAAATGGATTTGGAAGGTAATGTGTTCTCGAAATTTCATCTGGCGTGATATTTTATACGTCAGATACGATTCTTTGCTGCTGTCCTTGTGTAGAGGCAACTGTACTATGGAAGACATTAAACCTTCATTGTGGTGGCGTGATATTTCCCGTCTGTCTCGTTTATTTGGCAACAAATCTTTTTTCAGGCTTACTCGCTCTACAGTTGGAAATGGGGAGAAGACGTTATTCTGGAAATCGACATGGTGCGGCAATGACTCTTTGGATACAAGTTTTCCTGAGCTCTATAATGCTGCTACAATGCCTAACAGTTTGGTTTCTGAAAATGGCTACTGGAGTGAAGATTTATGGATTTGGAATGTTGAAACTATTGAAACAAGCAGGAACCAGCTAGGAATGCAACAATAGGCGAGTTTGATGGTTTTGCTGCAGGAAAAGACTCTGCAAGGAAGATATTGATGTGATACATTGGAAGTTAAACTCGGACTCTGTTTTCCCGGTTCATTCTGCATTTCAATTTCTGTCCAAAACGAGAATCCCTCCTGATATAATCCCAGCTGATACATTGGCAGCTCTCAGGTTTATATGGAAAGCCTCTACCCCTATCAAAACAATGATCTTTGATTGGTGCCTTATTCATTACCGTCTCCCTTCACGTGATAATCTATTTCAACGTGGGATCATTTCCTCTCCCCACGATCAAGTCTGCCCGATCTGTTTTCATTTTGATGAGAGTGTTTTTCATCTACTTTTTAGTTGCTCCAAATCAATTATGGTATGGAAAAAAAATTATTCAGTGGATAGGGGTAGAAGTCTATTTAGATGGATCGGTGGTAGACCACTTAAGGTACTGGACGTCGTCTCTACATTCAGCTGGTATTGCCATTAAAAACGGGGTAGATTTATGGCTTGTCATATGTTGGAGCCTTTGGAGTGTCAGGAACAATATTTTGTTTAGCGACGAGATTTGGAATGAGGACATCATAGTACATAAGATTGTAATGTTAACTTGGAAATGGATTGGTAAACCTTCTAATTTTACATGTAACTATTATGGCTGGACAAAATCACCAATAGATTTTTTGTAAGGTGATTTCTTAGTCGATTTTTGTAGTTGGGTTTGGATACCCCTTTGTACCCATCATTGAATATATTTTGCTTATAAAAAAAAACATATTCTCTACAACTACTTTCCTTCTTCTTCAATTTGTCACTCTCCTTCCAACAAACATTTCTTACTACATGCTGCTACATTACTCCAACCTACACGCATTTTCTCTTTTTCACAAACACACTTGTTCAAACCACCAAAACACTTTCATTCCAAATATACTTCTTCCTGCTTCACGTTAAACACCTCTCTCACCACAAACAAAAACCATACAATAACCTCATTTTTCTTCTCTTTTAAAAAAAAAAACCATTCTTCTTTATACAACAAACTCACCCACACATAATTTCATCTTCCCTCCATCACCTACACAAACCGTTACTTCATCTCACCATTAAACTCCCTCCCCGCAACATATACACTCACAGTCTGCATAGCTCCGACCATAATCTCTTTGTCGCCACCTTTCCCTGCAAACAACAACACGGTTACCACTTCCGGTCGGCTAACCTTTGAACCACCACTTCCGACCAAAACCATCACACGTCCACCATACCACAACCTTACTCCTCCATCACAATCATTACCTTATCCAAAACACCCTTCTCCATCCACACGAAAACCCTCACAACACATCTCCTTTTTGGTTACTATTCACCTCCGCAAAAAAGAACCACAATCACCTCACGATCCAACTACCCTCATTCCAAAACGTGAAGCTCACTGTTCCACCACGTAACAGTCGTACTTTTTCGTTCAACCATCCACGTTTCTTCTCCAACATAACCAAACTCCATTTCCGCCATTTTCGTATTGGAATAGGTTATGAAGAACGCGATGTGAAATAGCAAGATGAAGGTGTTGAAGCTGAAGAATTTGAACGAGAACTTTTTCGCTGTAACAACATCGACAACAACTCAGTGTTAGAACAAGATTTTTCATGACATATTTTTCTTGGATTTTGAGGATAACAAAGTATTGAAAGAATAATTATTTATTTGATGTGAGTTACATGTGTGCAGATTCTAATACTTGTAAATATCATAGTCAGAATCTGTTTTACATTAAGCACACTTTGCGAGTTGTTGAATTGCTAGCGTCTGGTGGCAGAATCTGAAGAACACTTGCTAAGTGATGTCTGGCGTAGACTCTGAAGCTGAAGGTCTCAGCATCAAAAGAAATAACATAATTGTCTCTACACTTAGTGAATGCAAATTGGCTTCTGGTACCATTCAGAGTTAGTGATAAAGCTGGAGTTGTCCGTACTGCAGAAAGCAAGTTATATTGTCAAATCAGTTTGTCAGCTAGAGTCTACAGATTGCAAGGCTCAACAAAGGCTGGGATGCGTTATGGATATCTACTCTCAACGACTCTAATAGTACATGATCTCTTGAAGACTCAAAGGTCAAACATGTTACATATTAGATCAAGATCTTCTGGTGTATCTATCTTCAACGTCTCTTGTACTATGGAGTAACATCAAAGACTCTTGATCAAGTTACCTCTTCAACGTCTAGTTTCTGAAAAGGCTATAAATATGGCTGAAGGTTCAAACTGAATCTTTAACAAGGATCAACCAGAAGAAGGAGTAATAAGATCATAAATTATTAACACAATTGTATATGCAGATTGTCCGTTGTAGGTTATAATTGTAAAAAACTTAAGATTTCTTACACATTGAATATCTTAGAAATCTTAAGTGCTTTAGGTCTTTGTTATGGTGATTTTCCATACCTCTGATACTTGTATCAAGTACACCTTATTCTCTATTCTGCTGAACTTGTTTAACATTTTAGATGGAAGTCTCAAGCCAAGATGCTTGAGCCACGTAAGTCTCTTGCTATGTGCTTGAGCAGTGAAAGTCTTAATCAACTAGGTTAATTGAGCAGAATTCTTGTGTCATTGGGATACAATCAAGGAAGTCTCGAGCCACGTAAATCTCTTGCTATGGGCTTGAGCTGCGAAAGTCTTAATCAAGTGTATTGATTGAGCAGGTTGGCTCGGTACATGAAACTGAAGCAATATGTCTTGAATCTGAGGGGTTCAAGCAAGGAGGCTCGTTTTATGGGACCTAGAGCAGAAGTCTTGAGCCAGTGTGGCTTGATCAGGTGAGCTTAGTACATGGAAATGGATCAGTAAGTCTTGAACTTGAGATGTTCAAGCAAGGAGGCTCGTTTCATGGGACTTGGAGCAGAAGTCTTGGGTCCTAGGGACTTGAGCATAAGTCTTTGGCTGAGGGCCTAAGCAAGTGTTGGTAGCTGTATAGGGCAAGCAAACAAAAAGATTTGGAAGTATTTTTCCGGGAATTATCGTGTCCACAGAGATCGGTGCTACTGAACTGCCGTTTGACAATTTAATTGTTAATGAGTTTGGGTTTAAATGGTTTGAATTAAATGCGGAAAAGTAAATATGAACATAAAAAGAGTACATTCTTTGAAGAGAAGAAACCTATCAAGCATGAATATACACTACTCAGAACAAACGTAAACCTATCGATCGGTCGCATTCAACATACAATACTCATCAAAATCATCACGTATCGCTCACAACAGTGTCCATCTCTGGCACACTGAGCTGAGAGAGCAACCGTATCACTCTCGTCGTCACTCTCGCGCACGACGCCTCGAAACACGAAAGACATTAAGTTCCGAAACCATAAAGATTATTATCTAAATCTATCTCTAGCATCTAGACAATAAATATCCATCCTTAATCAAGATTCGTGATGTTTATCTCTAACACAACACAAATCCAAACATAAATGCAAAAAGATCAAGGAAGACATCGATAATGATTTGTAAAGCATATATATTATACAACCATGATCAATACATGTACATAGGTTTAGAGTAACAATACAAACATAACCCAACAAATAGAGAAATACATAGAGAAGAAATGGAGAAAAACCAAACATTTCATGAGTTGTCGGCTCCGATTGATGAAGGATTCGACTCCGGATCATCCTAATGCATGCTCCAATGTGTTTTCTAGCCTAATTCTACTAAAAAATGCTATTGGATGGATTTGGAACCAAAAATATCAAAACCCATCCCTAAAAATTGTGTTTTTGGGCCTTTAATGGAGTTTCTGTCCGCCCAGTTTCGCCCGACGGAATTCTGGGTCGCCCGGCGGTGTAAGGCGGCTATTCTATAAGTTTTTCACACTTTTGGAGTGCCCGACCCGCCGCTGCTTCGCCCGGCGGAGCAGAGGCGCGACACACCAGTCTGCAGAAAAATTCTGCACTGTTTTATTCGTAACTTTTGAACCGTAACTCCGTTTTTCGCCCGGTTCGAAGCGTTGGAAAGCTTATTTAATGCTCTATCTAAAAATGGCAAGACATCCTTGATTGGATACCTGCAAAAATGAGAGAAAATCAATTAAACTCATTGATATTTACACGATACGCAATATATACACTAAAACGTAAAGTAAACGTATTTATAAACAAAGCGGGGTTTATTCGCAAAAAGAACTGATAAGTGCAACAAAAATTATATACAAAAATAGCTACAATTTGCACTTATCAGCAAGTAAGTCTGGGGTTCGTGGAACCTAAGCAAGAAGTCTCGAGTGTAGCTTGAGCAAGAAGTCTTGGACCTTGGGTCTGAGCATTTGTAAAAGTCTTATACAGAATGTATAAGCGGTTGTAATCATAATTTGATTATAGTGAAAATCTCTTGTGGAGCAAGGGGACTGGACTGCTCTCAGTTTGGGAGGATCCAGTATAAATCTTTGTGTCTTCTGCTATTATTTATTTGCTTATGTTAACATTCTGCTGCTAAGAATTAACTAGAATCTGAACACCAGTTTAGATTCTGAACTTTAATCAAATGCAAACTAAGAAAATGGAAAACATAATTCAACCCCCTCTTCCTGTGTACTTTTCTCACCTTTACTCAGCACCATAAAGCTTGGTTCGGTTTCACTACTTCAGTAACGATTCAATTCAAGTGTTCTTTTGTTTTTGTTGTGTACATGTTGTTTGCAATTGTTTGTTTAATTTTTGCAGTAGCTCTGTTGATTTTGTACACTACTATAATAATGTAAATATTTCGGATTGTGTGTGTTATTTGTTTTATTTTCATTGCGTTGGAATCAAGCCCATTCAATTCGCATGTTCAACATGGTTTGTATGTCGTAACTGTAACACCCCCTTTCTATACCCCCAAATAATCACATAAATCATTTAGGCACATATAAAAAAATTTGCCAGAGTACGATTAAAACATAGTATAAAAGAGGCATGTCACATCATACACTCATTTAATACATACATCACCTGCTCAAAATATTGATATGCAACAGTGGGGCAACTTGCCACAGAGGAACTTTGTCCTTACACCCACATCTCAATATTTAGAATAAAAGCGGAAACATCTAAAATATTGAATAACAACCACATATATACACCAACATATATATACATCATCCAGTATGAATCACAAGCAACATCGTGTTTATATACACTAATTCATCAGCAAGATACATATGCAAATATATCATAAAAAGATCAAACGTCCTAGCTACCCGTTGCTACATATCAGAGCCAACCGACCAACAAGGAAAATGAAGACACGCTTCACAAAAAGACCGCCAGATACCTAATCTGCAATGCCTCATAGAGCATCATAAAACAGCAGAAGGGTGAGAAATATTATCATAATAACAATGCATATAATTATGTACTACAACATAAACATATAACACATATTCTCACCACAACTCATCATATATCACAAAATAGATATATCATCAAGCATATTCATTATGCATACATTCACCATTATCATCATTCCACATGAACACACACATACTTGTTCATTCAACAATGCATCATTATAAGATACAGTTTATATCATTTCCCATAAACATACATATATCAATGTTTATTCATCAATGCAGAAACACAAAGATGATCAATGCAACTCATAGAGACCGACTCTCGACTCTATGCAGATGCATGCGGTACCGACTCATCACCCGAGCTCAATTGAAGAACTCAATGGAAATATCCTCCCTGCCGGGCCTACGATATTTCCCCATCGCTCATACCATCATGGCATCCGATGTTTCTGGATTGTTCACGCAGACACAATCCGATTGCTCAAACCCCACAAGGGCACACAATCATTCTGAAGATTCCCACGGAATCAAGTGTAACTCATCGCAACGATTACACCCATTGACTACGCAATGTTCAGAGGATCCTCAATGATCATTTGTGTAATCAATCACTCACACCCAACAGGGACGTGATATTACACCCGATTCTCCACGGAATCGCGACACATGAATGCATGTCATGATGTTTCTCATACAAAATGACCACATACACTCATGCAATGCACACATATTTCACAATATAGTCATGCATATACCATTAAATACACACATTGCAATTTCTTGCCTTTCGGCCATAATTCATCACCACAACATGTATTTCATGCAATTTCACTTCACAACAACACGGAAGTCATACCATATCCATACCAACAACACATTGCATGATATACACTAATTACACACAATTATAACCATAAAATTCGACAAAACAACACATTTTCCAATTTCCGACATAATTTAATCAGCCAACAATCTTAAAAAAAAACCATTTTTACAAGAAAGAACATTTCATAAGCTTTCCAACGATATAGAGAACGTCCCGATCCGAGTTACGGATCAAGAGTTATGAATTTTCAAAAGTTAAGAATTTATTGAGAAACAGCCAAATTCGCCTGGCAACTTGAGAATTTGCCTGGCGAATCCCATTCGCCAGCACTTCGCCTGGCGAGCCAGTGGCGAATCACCAATATAGAAAAACTCCAAGAGTTACAGAAGCTACCCCCTTTCTGTAATTCCAAATTCGCCTGGCGACTGGCGAATTCGCCTGGCGAATCTGCCTTCGCCAGCACTTCGCCTGGCGAGCTAGTGGCCAGACTCAATTCGCCTGGAGAATCCCAAATTCGCCTGGCGAATCACACCAGAACCAGAAAAATGCTGTTACGGGTTACACGACCCAAAACCCCCAAAAACCTCATTTTTCATCCCAAATTAATTCCAACAACAAAATAATTATCGGCAATGATTCATAAACACATGGTAATCATACAACACAAATTATATCGATTTCCGACCGTAAAAACATCGATTCCCAATCATTTTATCATTTTCGACCTAAAACTCAAAAGCTATGGAAACAAGAAAACGTCCAAGCAAACCCATACATAATGATACACATTGATAAGATAATAAGATTTCACACCCTTACCCGATTTCTCGATTTTTGGAAGCTTGATCTTGATGATTTGTAGCTTTTCTTCTTTTTCTCTTCTCTTTTTCTCTCTTGCTCTCCTTTCTCTCTTTTTCTTTCTAACTTTCTATTTCTATTCTTTTTCTTTCTTTCTTATACTTTTCTTTCTTTCTATTTCTTTATATTTTCTCAAAATATCTACTAACTAACTAACTATCATTAAATGTGAAATATCTAAAATACCCTCCAATCCAATATTCCCCGCAAACTCTCAAAAGCGGTAAAATCACATAATTATGCAAACATAACATATTAACACACCAATATCACAAATAACATAATTATTGCCCAATTAAAATAAAAGACTCAACTAACTAGAATCAATCAACACAAAAATGGAAATATCAAAATCGGGCTGTTACAACTCTCCCCCACTTTAGAAATTTTCGTCCTCGAAAATATTACCTGATTCAAATAACTCCGGATACGACTCTCGCATCCCACTCTCTAGTTCCCAAGTCATATTGCCTTCCGCAACGCCTCCCCACGCTACTTTCACAAGCGCAATATCCTTGCCTCTTAGTTTCTTAACTTCGCGGTCCAAAATCCTAACCGGTAAAGCTTCCACCGTAAGGTTATCTCTCACTTCAACCTCGTCCATATGAATAACATGTGACGGATCCGAAACATACTTCCGAAGTTGCGAAACATGGAATACATCATGCAAATTCGAAAGATTCGGAGGCAACGCCACACGATAAGCCACAGAACCAACTCGTGCAGAAATCCGATACGGACCAATAAAACGAGATGTCAACTTCTTCGACTTCAAAGCACGACCTACACCCGTAACTGGTGTAACTCTTAAAAACACATGGTCGCCTTCTTGAAACTCAAGATCTTTCCTTCTCTTGTCATGATAGCTCTTTTGTCTACTTTGAGAAGCTTTCATCTTCTCCCGAATAAACTTCACTTTCTCCGTCGTTTCTTGCACCAATTCCGGTCCAACAATCGTCCTCTCACCGGTTTCATGCCAACACAAAGGTGTTCGACATCTCCGACCATACAAAGCCTCAAATGGTGCCATACTTATACTTGAATGAAAACTGTTATTGTAAGTGAATTCAATCAACGCCAAATAACCATCCCAAGCACCACCTTGCTCGAGTACACAAGCACGCAATAAATCCTCCAACGATTGAATCGTTCTCTCGATTTGACCGTCCGTTTGCGGATGGTAAGCCGAACTCAATCATAGCTTAGAACCCAAAGCCTCTTGTAAACTCACCCAAAACCTCGATGTAAATCTAGGGTCTCTATCCGATACAATACTCTTAGGAACTCCATGTAACTTCACAACCACAAGAACATAAATCTCGGCTAACTTCTCCAAAGGATAACTAATATCAATTGGAATAAAGTGAGCAGATTTAGTAAGCCTATCAACAATTACCCAAATAGCATTATGACCTCTTTGCGTATTCGGCAACCCCGTAACAAAATCCATCGATATACTATCCCATTTCCATTCCGGAATATCCAACGGTTGCATAAATCCACTTGGTTTTTGATGTTCCACCTTAGACTTTTGACAAATTAAGCACGCATACACAAATTGAGCCACATCCCCCTTTAATCCGGACCACCAAAAGATTTTCTTCAAATCTTGATACATTTTGTTCGCTCCCGGATGAATACTTAAGTTACTTCGGTGTCCTTCTTCCAATATCATCTTTTTCAACTCCGCATCATCGGGAATACAAATATGACCACGGAATCTCAAGACTCCAAAATTATCAACCTTAAAATCCTCGTTCTCATTCATCATCAAATCAACGAACTTCAAATCCAACTTTTGCTTTTCACATACGGTTGCAAGAAAATCATTCGTAACATGTAACATACCAAGTCTCACACTTCTCGGCGTCATTTCACAAACCAAACTCAAGTCTCTAAAATTCTCCAAAAGTTCCCATTCTTTCATCATCAATGCGGACATATGTAACGATTTCTGACTCAAAGCATCGGCCACCACGTTTGCCTTACCCGGATGGTAATTCAAACCAAAATCATAATCCTTAAAAGCTCTAACCACCTCCTTTGTCTCATGTTCAATTCTTTTTTATCGAATAAATATTTCAAGCTCTTGTGATCACTAAAAACTTCAAATCTTGCACCATAAAGATAGTGCCTCCAAATTTTCAAAACAAACACCACGGCCGCCAACTCCAAGTCATGCGTAGGATAATTCTTTTCATGCACTCTCAATTGTGTTGAAGCATAAGCCACAACTTTTCCTTCTTGCATCAAAACACCACCTAAACCCACCAATGAAGCATCACAATACACTACAAATGGTTCCGTCGGATTTGGCAAAATCAAGATCGGAGCCGTTGTCAACCTTCTTTTTAGCTCATTGAAACTCTCTTCACAATGAATATCCCAAATGAAAGTCTTTTCTTTACAAGTCAATTGCGTTAACGGAAGTGCCAACTTCGAAAATCCCTCAATAAACCTCCGATAATAACCCACCAAGCCTAAAAAGCTTCGAATCTCCGTAACTGATCTAGGAGCCTCCCATTGTATCACCGCATCAATCTTGGATGGATCAACACTAATACCACTACCGGAAATAACATGTCCAAGGAAACTTACTTCCGACAACCAAAATTCACATTTCGACAACTTAGCATACAATTGCTTCTCTTTCAAAATTCGTAACACAATCCTCAAATGCTCTTCATGCTCCTCTTGAGACTTAGAGTAAATCAAAATATCATCGATGAACACAACCACAAAACGATCTAACTGTTCATGAAAAATACGATTCATGTATTCCATAAACACACCCGGCGCGTTAGAAACCCCGAATGGCATCACGGAGTATTCGTAATGACCATACCGTGTCCTAAATGCCGTCTTCTGAATATCCTCTCCTTTCACACGAATCTGGTGGTATCCTGATCTCAAATCAATCTTGCTAAAAACATTCGCACCAACCAATTGGTCCATCATATCATCGATCCTTGGAAGCGGATACTTGTTCTTAATTGTCACCTTGTTCAATTGTCGATAATCAATGCATAACCGCATACTCCCATCCTTCTTCTTTACCAACAATACCGGAGCACCCCAAGGAGAAACACTTGGTCTTACAAATCTCTTGTCCAACAAGTCATTCAATTGCTTCTTCAATTCTACCAATTCCGATGCCGACATACGATACGGTGCCATCGAAATCGGTCTAGTACCCGGAACTAGATCAATAGAAAATTCAACTTCTCATTCCGGCGGTACATCCGTAATATCCTCCGGAAACACTTCTGGAAAATCACACACCACTGGGAACACATTGAGCTCAACTTTGCTCTCCACCGACAATGATACAAACAAACCAAACAATTGAGCTTCATCCGCTAAAAGTTTCTTCAACTCTTTAGTGGATAGGAAACTCTCATCTTCGTCATCTTTCAAAGAAGGAAACCTTACTAACTTGTGATAGCAATCTATATGAACTCGATTAAATCGCAACCAGTTCATACCCAAGATTACGTCCAACCCCTTCAACGGCAAACACACTAAATCCATAATGAAGTCTTTACCATACATGGTCAAAGGACAACTCATACACACCAATGATGTATTTACCGACCCTGAAGCAGGAGTCTCAATAACCATTTCAGCACCCATCAAAATTAACGCAAGATTCAAACGCTTCGTGCACTCAGACGAAATAAACGAATGAGTCGCTCCCGTATCAATAACAGCAACTAAAGGTATACTATTAATAAAGCATGTACCTTTAATCAAACGGTCTGCATTCGTAGTTTGAGTCCCCGCCAATGCAAACACCTTTCCGCCCGCTTGAGCTTGTTTCGGCTTAGTACACTTAGTACTAATGTGACCAACTTCTCCACAATTATAGCACTTCACCATATTCCTTCTACAATCAGTAGTAGCATGCCCAAGGCCTCCACAGTTAGCACATTTCGCTTCCGTCTTCCTACAATCAAATGATTTATGACCCATACCTCCACACTTGAAACACTTTACGGGACCAGAACTTCCTCCTCCAGACCTCCTATCAAAGTTTCCCCTATGCTTGCCCTTGTCAACGGGTGTCACATAAGGTCCACTTCTAGCTTGTTGCTTTCCCCTCCTCTCATTCAAACTCTTGTAATGTGTAGAACGAGCCTTGCTATCTTCCTCGAAGATTCTACAACATTCCGTCAAATCCGTAAACCTCCTTATCCTTTGATATCCCACAGCTTGCTTAATCTCAGGACGTAAACCATTCTCATATTTAATACACTTTGAGAACTCAGCAGTAATCGCCATAATGAGGATGGAATTGAACCAACTCCACAAACTTAGCAGTATATTCCACCACGGGCATACTACCTTGTTTCAATTCAAGGAACTCCATCTCCTTCTTCCCTTTCACACTCTCAGGGTAATACTTCCTCAAGAATTCAGTACGAAATAAATCCCAAGTTACCTCTTCATCATCCACCTCAAGAACTTCACGCATACTGACCCACCAATCGTCGGCTTCTTCTTTTAGCATGTGAGATCCAAGCCTCACCTTATTCTCTTCTGCACAACCCATAACTCTGAAGATCCTTTCAATCTCTTTCAACCACAATTGAGCTCCATCGGGATCAAATCTTCCTTTGAAGACCGGTGGTTGATTCTTCCTGAACTCGTCATTAGCATTCACGTTCGGCGCACCTTGCACCGCCCTAGCCATTGCTTCCAAAGCAGCAGCCATCACATTGTCGTTTCTACCAGCCATATTCTGATCATCCCCAAAAATTACAACAAGGTTAAACAACAGTTCAACCAACACAACAACAAGACAGACACAACTGACTCAACTCTGGCTCTGATACCACTTAATGTAACACCCCCTTTCTATACCCCCAAATAATCACATAAATCATTTAGGCACATATAAAAAAATTCGCCAGAGTACGATTAAAACATAGTATAAAAGAGGCATGTCACATCATACACTCATTTAATACATACATCACCTGCTCAAAATATTGATATGCAACAGTGGGGTAACTTGCCACAGAGGAACTTTGTCCTTACACCCACATCTCAATATTTAGAATAAAAGCGGAAACATCTAAAATATTGAATAACAACCACATATATACACCAACATATATATACATCATCCAGTATGAATCACAAGCAACATCGTGTTTATATACACTAATTCATCAGCAAGATACATATGCAAATATATCACAAAAAGATCAAACGTCCTAGCTACCCGGTGCTACATATCAGAGCCAACCGACCTACAAGGAAAATGAAGACACGCTTCACAAAAAGACCGCCAGATACCTATTCTGCAATGCCTCATAGAGCATCATAAAACAGCAGAAGGGTGAGAAATATTATCATAATAACAATGCATATAATTATGTACTACAACATAAACATATAACACATATTCTCACCACAACTCATCATATATCACAAAATAGATATATCATCAAGCATATTCATTATGCATACATTCACCATTATCATCATTCCACATGAACACACACATACTTGTTCATTCAACAATGCATCATTATAAGATACAGTTTATATCATTTCCCATAAACATACATATATCAATGTTTATTCATCAATGCACAAACACAAAGATGATCAATGCAACTCATAGAGACCGACTCTCGACTCTATGCAGATGCATGCGGTACCGACTCATCACCCGAGCTCAATTGAAGAACTCAATGAAAATATCCTCCCTGCCGGGCCTACGATATTTCCGCATCGCTCATACCATCATGGCATCCGATGTTTCTGGATTGTTCACGCAGACACAATTCGATTGCTCAAACCCCACAAGGGCACACAATCATTCTGAAGATTCCCACGGAATCAAGTGTAACTCATCGCAACGATTACACCCATTGACTACGCAATGTTCAGAGGATCCTCAATGATCATTTGTGTAATCAATCACTCACACCCAACAGGGACGTGATATTACACCCGATTCTCCACGGAATCGCGACACATGAATGCATGTCATGATGTTTCTCATACAAAATGACCACATACACTCATGCAATGCACACATATTTCACAATATAGTCATGCATATACCATTAAATACACACATTGCAATTTCTTGCCTTTCGGCCATAATTCATCACCACAACATGTATTTCATGCAATTTCACTTCACAACAACACGGAAGTCATACCATATCCATACCAACAACACATTGCATGATATACACTAATTACACACAATTATAACCATAAAATTCGACAAAACAACACATTTTCCAATTTCCGACATAATTTAATCAGCCAACAATCTAAAAAAAAACCATTTTTACAAGAAAAAACATTTCATAAGCTTTCCAACGATATAAAGAACGTCCCAATCCGAGTTACGGATCAAGAGTTATGAATTTTCAAAAGTTAAGAATTTATTGAGAAACAGCCAAATTCGCCTGGCAACTTGAGAATTCGCCTGGCGAATCCCATTCGCCAGCACTTCGCCTGGCGAGCCAGTGGCGAATCACCAATATAGAAAAACTCCAAGAGTTACAGAAGCTACCCCCTTTCTGTAATTCCAAATTCGCCTGGCGACTGGCGAATTCGCCTGGCGAATCTGCCTTCGCCAGCACTTCGCCTGGCGAGCTAGTGGCCAGACTCAATTCGCCTGGCGAATCCCAAATTCGCCTGGCGAATCACACCAGAACCAGAAAAATGTTGTTACGGGTTACACGACCCAAAACCCCCAAAAACCTCATTTTTCATCCCAAATTAATTCCAACAACAAAACAATTATCGGCAATGATTCATAAACACATGGTAATCATACAACACAAATTATATCGATTTCCGACCGTAAAAACATCGATTCCCAATCATTTTATCGTTTTCGACCTAAAACTCAAAAGCTATGGAAACAAGAAAACGTCCAAGCAAACCCATACATAATGATACACATTGATAAGATAATAAGATTTCACACCCTTTCCCGATTTCTCGATTCTTGGAAGCTTGATCTTGATGATTTATAGCTTTTCTTCTTTTTCTCTTCTCTTTTTCTCTCTTGCTCTCCTTTCTCTCTTTTTCTTTCTAACTTTCTATTTCTATTATTTTTCTTTCTTTCTTATACTTTTCTTTCTTTCTATTTCTTTATATTTTCTCAAAATATCTACTAACTAACTAACTATCATTAAATGTGAAATATCTAAAATACCCTCCAATCCAATATTCCCCGCAAACTCTCAAAAACGGTAAAATCGCATAATTATGCAAACATAACATATTAACACACCAATATCACAAATAACATAATTATTGCCCAATTAAAATAAAAGACTCAACCAACTAGAATCAATCAACACAAAAATGGAAATATCAAAATCGGGCTGTTACAGTAACGGTACCAGATTTTTCTTTTTTTAGCATATTAATGTAAATATTCGGTATACGAGCTTCTGTTTGCTTTCTTGTCACGTTGAAATCGGATTTGAACGTTTCACGCGTTTAATGTGATTCATATGATGTGCCTCTGCCATACTTTTGTTTTAATTTTGTAATGCATATGTAATATTGTAAGTATTCGCACACTGTTGATTTCAGTTTATTTAAATCGTGTTGTACTGCTTTTATGTTACCATTGCGATGAGCGCATTTCGTGTTAGTAAGGTGATGGATAATTTTCATTGGTTCATGTGCAACATCCCAATTTTGTTGTCTTCGCGTTTTATTCAAAATCGCATGTGCTTTTGATAGTTTGGCATAATGACAATTCACATTTGTTTTTCACTACTTTGCATTTTGACCCGTGGCTTTTGCTTTCGTTATGTTTTATTTGTTGCGTTTAATTCATTTGTAATGACTATGTTTCGCGTTAGCGACTTGTAATTCGATTTGTGTTGACATATAACGATTCATTTTTGTTACATTTAAATCGAATTTAAATTCCACATTAGTTGCTTTGCATCGCACGTCTTCGCGTTACGTGACCTAAACTCGCGTCCTCGCGTTATGATATCTTAATATGTGCACATTTCAGTTTTGTTTACTTTTTTGATTCAATTGTGATGAATGTGTGTAGTATTTATTTTGTATGCGGTTTTGTCCTCTTATTCTTTTGTGTGCTATGTGCAATTTGTAATTCGATTTATTTGTGGCATTAAGTTACGCCATCACGTTAGAGTTCGCGTCATCACACTAGAATTTGCGACCTTGCGTTACGATTCTCACCTTTCATTTATTTGTGCAACCATTTCATAATTCATTTCGTAATGCAAATCAAACCTCAATCCACATCGAGTGAATTTTCTGAATAAAAATAAAAATCTTGAGCAATCTCATTTTTATAATAAATTGGACGAAAAAGGAATGGTTTGGTGTATACCATTCTTTTCCCTAAATACTTGGATACAAGTTGTATAACTCGGCCATTCGACTCGTCTTCCATTCAAAATACCCTAATCATATTTAAATTTTTCATAATTAATAAGATGAAAAAGGAACAATTTATTATATATCACTCTTTTCCCCAAGTGTTTAGATACGAGTTGTATAACTCGACCGTTCGACCATTCGTTATCCACCCAAAAACAATCCAACACATTCAAACCTTTTACCTTTTGGCTTTAAAATTCAAACTCTTTTTTGAATGAAAGATGTTTCGTCTCGAGACGATGCCAAACAACGCTTCATCCTCATATGTATGAGTAAGCTAGCGACGTTTTCCGTGAATATTAATATGTCTATCTATTCCGTTGCGATGTAAACATTCCCTTTCTCCACTGTTTTTGGTAGTAAGCAATGTTTTTCTGCTCGATTGCGATAAAATGGCTTTCGCTAAAATCGATAAACAAACAAACATTTTCTACCAAGAACTACGTAGCCTTGAGTTCTCCATCGCACCTGAAGATATGTAGGAGCGAGATTCAACGTCTCATCAGGCACCCTATAAAAAAACCCTATTTTTAGTCCTTCTGTTTTTTTCTTTCAAACTTTTAAGGAATTAAATCATTTTTTAAGCTAACAGTTAATGCAAAACTAACTAAATGATTCCCGTTAAGTACAACGAATGTGAGGGGTGTTAATACCTTCCCCTCACATAATCGACTCCTAAACCCGAATTTGGTTGCGACGGTCATTTTCTTTTTTCTTTTAAGGATTTTATCGATATTTTCCCTTTCCTTCTTTGGAATAAATAAAGTTCGGTGGCTACTCTATTATTATCTCGAGCGTGCGAGCACTCGTGGTCATTTTTTTGCGCCGCGACATGACTGTTTCTTGCTCCTATCAAACCGACCCTTGACTCTAATCCAACCCTTTGTTTTCATCCACTAGAACATCTCTGTTGTACCCCAAATTTTAACCTCATTTTTCTGCTAGTTGATGTTTTATTTATTTAACTTAATATTTATTTCAACATCTTTATCTGTCTTTAATTTAATTTAATTTCAATATGGCCTTTTTTATATTTAAGTTGTTTTAATTAATCTCAATTTAATCTAATTTTGCATTAGTTTAATTAATTAGATTAATTGCTAATATGGTTTATTGTTTTAATTATTTAATTAGAATATTAATTAATTGTTATTTATTATTGTTATTTAACATATTAATCCATTTAAAAAAGAGAAAGTTTTTATTCATTTTCATGGCCTTTCATGAGGGGTCCACCGTGGCATTTATTTTGGTTTTGATTGGAGGAACTAGTTTTGCTATCAACCAATAAGGAGCAAGCATTTCTCCTTTGACTTTTCAAACCTTACCAATAACCAATGAAGAGCTAACATGTGTTTCTTGAGAAATCAAAAGGAGCCGGATTTGTTCCTTCTTCCTTGAGCATGCGCAGGGGAATCAGAATGAGGAGGAGAGTCTCAAGCCAAACTCATCAATTGTATCAAATCAATTAAAAGAAACCGTTTCATCTTCTATCCCTTGGCGCGAATTTCTCTTTGATTTCCCCAAGATACTTTCCTCTTTGAGCTTCTAGGATGTGGTTCACTAGAAAGCAACTCTGAGCATATTCCACATTCATCTCTCATTTCTGATACGACCTGTTTCACCCTGCATCACCTGCGAGCTGGCCATGGCACTGTCCCCATCATCTTCCTCTTTCATTGCTTACTTGTGTGGCAGCAGAGGGATAGTCTCAGAAGCAACACCATTTTGAAGTATTGACCCTGCATCTCTGAGCCGTTGTGCAGTAGTGGAGCGTTTGTCTCCCAAGGATAAGCAGCATTTGAATTCTAACGTTACAAACCCTACCCATTACTTTGCCCACCAAGTGTTTGAAATTCAATCCGACCCAATGATCAGCATATAAAAGGAGGTTATCTCAACACTTGAAAATCACCAACAATAATCACAAAAACATTCTAAACACACTTGAGTTTGAGTTCTTGCAAGAGGAGGAAGAGGTTTGAGTTTTTGCTCTGGGGAGTTTCAACTGTTGCGGTAAGAAAGAATCCTGATCATATTTGGAAGGTGCAGTGGACATATTCCACTTGGTAAGTGTCTCTTACAACTTCATATTTATATCATCATACATAATCACCATCATATCTGTGCTATAATCTCTGCTGATATATACCTGATGTGTTTACTCCATTTACCCTTAATACGTGAGCAATGTATGAAACAGTATAACACCTTTGAATTGGTATTATTTGGTTGGTGAATCCTGTATAACGTTATTGATAAATTTGTCCATACTTGGTTATAAAAGAGCAATGACATACCTAAAGTGTTCTGGTATGGTTGATGTTATCTTGTTAAGGTCCTCTAACACATCTCATCTCTGCTAGTTGAAATATTTGCTTTCTCATGTTTAATTTGTTCATGCTGATTACAATAAATTTTTAATAGCCACGAAACCTGGTTTTCCTTTTATTAAGAATAGCTTATATCATTTGTGTTATCACTGTTTTACTCAGTCTGTATACAATAACTCATGTTAAATGGGTTCTGTTCTTTTAAACAGAAATTTTGTTTCTTGGCTCAATTTGCTGAAGAATGTTTATTTGGTCCTATATAACCTGATGTGTATGTAACTTTGATATACCTTTGTACTGGTATTTTGAACTAAGTTGGTTTCTTGTGTCCAAATGTGGATTTTCTGAACTGTTAAGGTTATGTACTGGTCATGAATCATTTTCTTTTAACCTGTCACAATATGCCATAAACATACAGCTGTTATTTTCTTGCTATGCTTAGTACTAGGGCCATGATTGTGTAGTTTCAGGATGTCTCCCTAATATGTGTTTGATTCGGAGGAACTCCAAGCAGGATGTCCTTTATGAATATTTGAAAACCTGTCTTTATATGTTTGTGTGAACCATTGTCATACCTTGATCTCATTTTGCGTAAACCAGTTGCTTGAAGTCTTGTATCTGATCATCATGCTACTGCTATAGGGCCATGTGCATATTCTCTTTTCTGAGTTCATCTTGCACTTTCCTGATTTAAGCTTGTTCCTACATGTTTAACTTTTAGTATGAGTGCTACTGACAATTATTTTCAATGATAAGTGCATGTCCATAACTCTTATGTACTCATACTTTCCTGATAAAATTTGAACGCTTAGTATGCCAATGATGATTAAGATGTTTGAATTATCTTGAAGTTTGACAAGATGCAGTGAGGTTCTTATTTGCTCATACCCTGCTAAAATCTTATGATATCCTACTAATTGACTGTTTATTGCACCTAAATTAAGTAATCATATGAGTAAAATCTTTGAACTCCAGCAAGGTCAGGTTTCAGGTCGTGTTGATTCTAAATTTCTATACCTGCTCGTCTTGTTGCTAGCATCTAACTTTTGTTTACCATATCATAATCAAAAGGCGTTCTGTTAAGGTTTATATACTTTGAAGTTCTTCATGTAGTGTATATCCTTTAATAAATGGCATGATAATCTCTGCTAGAGCCGCATTTGCCCTCCAAACATGATTAGAAATGTGTCCTGGAAATGTTCATGTCTTCATGTTAGAATTTGTATGCCCAAACTGCTCTCAAACTGTCCATTCCTTGTTGATTAAAGTTAATAACAGATGAATGTTTAGATTTTCTAATTGGCATGACAAATATTGGCTTACATTCTTTCATGTTTCCATGACCATGCACAACTCTTAATTGATTCTTCATTGCTGTTATGTCTTGTGATTTGTATTTTCATTAAGCTTAGTTGATAAGGTGAAGGGGTCTCTGGCTTGGCAACACTGTGCAAGTTTATTTCTCATTCTGAACACACCAACTTATTTTTATCCTTGCTAATATTACCATAATGAGATATTAATTTAGAACATTTTTCTTACTTTAGTTTGTGTATTAAATTATTCCCAAGTTACTATTTTTTGTTCAGGATAACAACATTTAGATTTTTGTTGAGGTTGTGTCAATGATAAGTACTTGCCTTTGCTTACACCTCATACTCGTGCATAATTTTGAATTGACCATCATACTGTCACTTAATTCTTGCATACGTATTCAAGTTTATTTTGGTTGGAGTTTTGAATTTGAGTTATACATTCTGACCTTGATAAATTGGTAACAGTTTTTTTGAAAACCAGAAATTCTTTGTTCATTTTAGTCAAGGTTTTAACTTTCATTTTAGCCACTTAGGGTTTGATGTTGATCTACTACGTAAATCCTACAAATCTGTGTGTTATTTTGTGATTTTGGATCAAGGGATGATTTGGAAATAGTTGAACAAAAAGGGTGTTTATCCATGACTGTTTGTCTTTGTTCGCATGAGTTATTTGTCTCTCAGCATTGCCGGTGCGTTTAGCATAATTACAACCGTATCATGATTGTTTAGTGCATACTCGTTTTTAAGGTTTTGGTCTGAACTCTATTGGTTGCAGCATGATTCTGATGAATGTTGGTTGTGGTTTTCAAGTTTCATAAATATTGAAGTTTCATAGCATGATTTTGGTTTGGCTGTCACGGTTGGTTTGATGGGCAGTTTTGATTGATTTGGGAATGCGCACATATTTATGTTATATATTTATGGAGTCGTATTATGTATTGGATGAAACAGCCGTCCCAACGGTAGCAAACACGCCTTGCCTTTGCCCTTTCGCCCACAGGACTGGGGTTCGATCCCTACCCAGTCCTTTTGCTCTTTTTTTATTCTTTGCCTCTTTAAAATATATATGTGTATTTCCTTTATATGTTCAGACGCACGCAATAGTTTAGTTGGTAGTGGTTTTAGGCTGCGAACAAAGTGTCTTGAGTTCAATCCCCATGGTTGCCATTTCCTTATTTTTATCACTTATGTGTTTTATTATTTTAGTTTATGCTTTAACCTTCAAGATAACACAACTTATTCATTTTTAATCCTTTTTCTGCCTTTCTTTTTGCTATGATTTTCTAATTAAATCTATTTTTCAAATATAAAGAAAATTGTTAAAAATATTATTTTTAAGACCTTTACGCATGCCTGGATTATGAGTGCTTATTAAAGTTTTATTGCACTTCCTTATTCACCATGTCATGTTATTTCTATTCATCATATTTGACCTTTGTCTCATGTATGTTTCTAAACTTTGAATTGATATCTTGATCTTGTTTCATCTCATTACCATATTCATGTCTTTTTATAATCATCATATGTGCTTTTATAACTTGTTATTTCTTAGTAACTTACAACTATTATCTTCCCCCCATTCCAAAGGGAGACCCTCATAAATTGACTTTCAAAGTCATCTTACCTTATCCTTCTAGGTTCACCCATATTTCTTGGCTATCGTGAGTCAACGAAATCATAACTAGAAGTAGGTTAGAGTTCTTACACTCCATGTGATTCTCCTCGTCATGAGAACTCACATTCCCCTACAACGTAGACTTAGAGAGTTATCGTGAACTCTAAAATGAGTCATACTCATTTTCCCCTTGGAACTTTGGCCATAGTCAATGGTTCCTATTCCTTCACCCTTAGATCGGTGAACTACGGATACTCTGATTCCATTCCCGTAAGGATACGTAGGCGCAAAGTGCGATGCTTTGTCGAGTATACTTAGAAATAAACCCCTAGGGTTTCAACCTTTAGCATAACACCCTTTACAAGCGAGTAAGATTTAACAAGAAAAACAAGAGGTTCCCGTAGAGTACTACGGACGTTTAGGGTGCTAATACCTTCCCTAGGCGTAACCAACCCTCGAACCTTAGATCTCCCCCCTTTAGGTTTTTCTCGATCTTGAACCTTTCCTTTGGATAAATCAAAGTCGGTTGTAAAAGAAAATGATGCAAGTTAATTAATAGCTTGTTATCCGATTTTCACCGCAATAGAAATGGCGACTTCACTGGGGATAATGAGAAATTTTGAGGGTTAAGCCCACCTTGCTTTATTTATGTTATTTATGCTTTGATTACTTGTGTATATCTATGATATCTGTATATCTGTATATATTTGTGTATCTCTGTTTGATTTCTTCTTTGGGTTGGATGTGCTACTTTTGGAGTGGTGAGATAAATCCTAACTCGGATTTGAGCATACACTTATGATAGGACGATGATATTCAAGGAGGCTTTGAGGGAGTCGAATCCTGAAAAGTTAAATTGAGAACACCATCACTCAACTGAGGCCCTCTTGAGAGTCTAGTTATGTTGAACGAATCCATTCTTGAAAGCGTGCTACTCTCGACCTAGGAGCCCGTGATATTGAGAACCGTAGTTACCAAACCCCACTAAGCCTTTAGGATGTAGTGCGGTGACCATGATGGAATCTATTTTTGAATTGGTTGTCACGCGATACTACACTCAGACGAGATTCTCTTGAGAATTTTATTGATTACCAAGTTATCTGGGAAATCGACAAAATCTGAAAGATGGATCGTAGACTCTGGGAACTCTTTAGAACCTTGTTCGGCAGGAGGAAACCATAGTACATACCAATGGGAGGGTGAACCTTGACTTCATGCTCTTAACCCAAACCTTTATGTGTTTGTATTTGTATGTGTTTGTTGCATCCATATAGCATAAGCATTCTTAGCATATCTGTTTCATGGAACTCAGACCTCTTTTTGTAAAATGTCACAGAGATATCATGGATGAAACAAGAAGGAAAACAATAAAATACACTTTCAAGAGTCCTGGATTGGATGACCTAAGGAAATTGGGAGATTTGCTAACAGACCCTGAAGGATTCATAAACAGATATGGGAAGTTATGGGTGTTGTTGAAGAAGACCATTGATGAAGGACTCCTCTCAACCTTGCTTCAGTTTTAAGATCCAAAATATCATTGCTTCACTTTTCCCGACTATCAGCTCTTGCCCACACTTGAAGAATACTCTCACATAGTTGGTTTGCCTGTTAAGGATGATTCTCTGTTTCCCATTTTCGACAGAGACCCTAAAGAAGAAGAGATAGCCAAGGAAACTCACTTGGAATTAGTTGACATCAAAAACAACTTAATATCCAAGGGAGGAATTTTTGGATTAACTCTAAGTTCTTATTTGGGAAAACCCACTACTTCGCCAAACACTCCAAAAAGGACGCCATTGAAGCCATTTTTGCTCTGCTTATTTATGGACTCTTCCTGTTCCTGAACATTGACAACTTCGTGGACTTACATGCAATCAAGATTTTCCTGAAGCAGAATCCTGTACCTACCTTACTCGCTGAAGCCTATCATTCAATCCATACAAGGAATGCCCACAGTAATGGACAGATCATTTGCTGTGTCCCTGTATTATACAGATGGTTTGTTTCACATTTGCCTAAGAAGGGTGCATTTTGGGATCCTAAGAAGGGATGGTGGTCTAAGAAGATTATGGCCCTTTCTCACACAGATATTGACTGGTACAACCGGGTATATGACAAGATCTCAATAACAGATAGTTGTGGCCAATACAACAATGTGCCACTTCTTGGCATCAAAGGAGGAATTAGTTACAATCCGGTGCTAGCAAGACGCCAATTGGGGTACCCTTTGATGGATAAACCTCTAAGCATCCATGTGGAGGGAATTTATTTTGAAGAGTATAAGGAGAATGAAGAACAAAGGGATTTAATTTTGAAGGCTTGGGGTAGTAGGTGTAAGAGAGGAAGTAACTCTTTGGGGAAACCCAACTGTGTTTCATTGGAGCCTTATCTTCAGTGGGTCCGTAAGAGAGCCATTGAACTGAAGATGCCATACAAGAGGGAAGAACCAATTCCCATGAAGGAAGAGCCTGTTTTGTACTTCATGACAAGGGAAGAAGGGTTGGAGATATCACTGAGGCAGACTCAAAGATCAGAAGAAGCATGGAGGCTTAAGTATCAGGTGGTTATTGAGGAGAACTTTGAACTCCGAAAACAACTACGTGCCAAGGATGACGAGTTAACCTCTTACAAGAAGAGGAAGGTTCAGGAAGGGCCAAGTTCTTCTACTATTCACAGCTTGGAAGACGATCGTCGACAACCTTGTTACAGAAAGAGATCAGATGGAGGAGGAAAACAGAAGGCTCAAGCTACGACTCTTAGGAGAATCTCCTTAGGACTATCTAGGCTTTTATTCAGCTTCTTTGTTTATGGACTCTCAAAGTGTATTAATTGTTGTAATCTGTTCCCTATTTAATGAAAATGAGGTCTTTTGATATTTCACGATGTGTTGCAAAAATGTTTGAATTCCACGAAATTTTGCATTGCATATCATTTTGCATATTTGCATGTGCATATGCGTTTTTCCCCGTCTCATGTCGTCTCGTTCTCTTCAGAACCCGTCACCTTGATTTTCCAAATGCCAATACCCAAGTCCAAACTCGACAAAGGATGTCTGAACAATACTGTGAAATGGAAAGAGTCAACCATGAATTGAGAGAACTCCGAGGAGGAATGGGGCAGTTTCTGGAAACTATGAAGGTCACGCTAGCAACGGTGAAGGAAATTTGGGAGTACCAGGAGGAAATGAGAGAGGAGATCAGAATCCTCAAGTACCAGATAAATTGGGTTCTGGAAACTCTATTGAAAAAGGAGAATCGCATTCATCCCGTCAAACCAGCTTTCAAGAGCGCTCGTTCGCCACGTCAGCGTGGACGACAAAGATCAAGGGAACCAGAGAGGAATTTCACTCCGTTGCCAATGGCATACAGTCAGCTTTTGCCAGTTTTGATCAAAAGTGGATTGATAATACCGAAGGATTTAGAGGCAGTGATCCCTCCATACCCACTAGGTTTTGATGCCAACGTCCGATGCGACTACCACGCTGGGGCACCGGGGCATTCAACTGAGGATTACAAGGTACTCAGAAGCCAGGTTCAGACGCTGCTTGATTCTGAGAAGTTATCATTTACACCACAAGGCATTCAAATCAACTATCCTTTGCCATCTCCTAAGGATCTCTCGTGTCCAGAATTTGTTTTTGGAGAAGCCTCGTGCCAGCTGAACGTTGGTCCTGTTCCTGCATCCAAACGTAATCTTCGTCAAGTGTTTACGAAGAGGGGTTTTCAGTCTCCAACGTGTGTTTATCCTCAAGATAAGAAGAAGTGTACTGCCAAAAGAGGAAAATTTAACCACCAGCCTATCCCAGTGCCGTTAAGCAAACTTTTCCCACTGTTGATGCAAAACAAGCTGGTAACTCCACGACTTCTCACACCTTTCCAGGGACCTTGGTATGATCCCAACCTAACCTGTGAATTCCATAAGGGAGCTGAAGGGCATGATTTGGACAATTGGCGAGCTTTAGAATATTTTGTGCAAGAGCTGATCCATGACAAGGACTTAATCTTTAAAGAAGACCGCCCAAAGACTCAATGCAAATTTCGCACTGGGACCATCGGGCATCCCATTGAAGAATGCAAGGAATTTGAAGAAAAGTTGATGAGCCTGCTAAAAAAAACTGAAACCTCAGGAAGATACTTCAGACGCTGGTGCCTCAACTTCTGAAGCAAAAGGTAAAGGACCTGCAAGGCCTCTCAAAGTTCGATACCACAAGGAACAGGTGATTGGTGGTGAATACTTTTTTCCGTTCGGACCCGAAAACTGAAATCTTTGGTTGGCTGTGTTTTGTATTTCAGTTGTATTTCCTTTAATTGCATTGATATTTGCATATGAGCTTTGTTGTACCTTTAAATTGGCAACATTAATGAAATAATCCATTCGTTTCACTCATTTACTTTTATTTTCATAAAAGCAAAAAATATATATCTTTTTCACCCCTTTTTCAAACTTTTGTTAAAGTAAAGATTAGGGAGAATGATGAAAACCTCATGTTCATAATTGCTGTGGTATACTTTCAAATTAACCTCGTCGAGGATGTAAGGCATTGTTTCACATTTCCTAAACATTGGAGAAGTAAGGATGATAATCCCTTGTTAACCCCTTCGAGCCTAGAAGTAGGAGTTTTCTTACACATAAAAAAAACCTTAAATCTCAACCTTGGGGGGCAGGGTAGTTCTCAGTTTAACTCGATTATGCATTCAAACACGAGCGCTTCATATAAGGCGCCAGTCAGCTTTCAAATCAAGTGACTTCCTACTTTTGGAGATTTGAACGTATATTTTGAGTTAACTGAGCGTAGGATTGGAATTCATCCTTTGTTTCATAAAACCATGAACCATACCACATTACAACCCCTAAAAGACCTAATTGAGGTAAGGTTGTTTTGAAAAGCATACTACAGCAAGGTTGAGTAACCTGACTCCTAATAATCTTTGTTACTCGCGTGTGTTGGTCACTTCCTTAATGACTAGACCCACCATTATTTTTGACTATTTAATCATTTCACTGTGCGTTTTTTATCAAAGCTTTGTTTTCAAACTTTGCATTAAACTTTGCATTAAATTTTTCCAATTTTAATGAACAACACTTGTTTGCAATACCATTCGATATCAAGGAATCCCAACAAACGCGGTCAGTCAAGGAATTGAACTTGATAAAGGAAATTTGACTCAGTCAGGGGCAACCAAGTGTGAGGTTTGCCAATCTATTATCCCAAGAGTTGACAAATCAGAGGCAGAATTCTGCAAATTCAGAATATTGGGGCAAATATTCTTGAGATCATCTTATGACAAGTTTTTACTTCAGTAACCCATCAGCAGGGGCAAATCCGTTCCCCAGTAATTTCTACTACAATTTGAGTATCTCGAGTATAACTGAACAGAAACAACTACGTCAAGATTCAAAAGTTGGAAGATATTGAATCATCTGGTATTTCATTTCTTCCGTAAAATTCTTTTGATTATTCAAGTTGGAAGATATTGAATCATCTGGTATTTCATTTCTTCCGTAAAATTCTTTTGATTATTCAAGTTGGAAGATATTGAAGCACCTGGTATTTCAAGTCTTCCGTAAAATTCTTTTGATTATTCAAGTTGGAAGATATTGAAGTATCTGGTATTTCAATCCTTCTGTAAAATTCTTTTGATTATTCAAAAGTTGGAAGATATTGAATCATCTGGTATTTCATTTCTTCCATAAAATTCTTTTGATTATTCAAGTTGGAAGATATTGAAGCACCTGGTATTTCAAGTCTTCCGTAAAATTCTTTTGATTATTCAAGTTGGAAGATATTGAAGTATCTGGTATTTCAATCCTTCTGTAAAATTATTTTGATTATTCAAGTTGGAAGATATTGAAGTATCGGGTATTTCAATCCTTTTGTAAAATTCTTTTGATTATTCAAGTTGGAAGATATTGAAGTATCTGGTATTTCAATCCTTCTGTAAAATTCTTTTGATTATTCATCCCCTAATCTGGGGCAGTTATGCCGAGATCTCTCCAAGAGTTTGAAGATATTGAAACACCTTGTATGCCGATTCTTCTATAAAATCCTCTTGTTATCGTATAGACCGTCTAGCCTGGGGCAGATAAGATTTGAAGATGGTAGTTATGCCAGTGGAATGCGTAAATACTTTGTTAGCTCCCCATCAAGTTGCTACATCACCTGATTTTGACAAATTCCCAATGGATTTATTTCCCCAATAAAGAAAAAGAACTTTCCCAATATATCCAAAACGTTTGTCTAAGCTAGGCTTATGCTTTGGTTTTCACCTTTGAGTAACAGACCCCAGCTCTTTATGCAGGAGTCCCCGGAGAAGTCAGCTGTTAGACGACAGAATTCTTAGTCACTAGAGTTGTTATTGGTCTTTGAATACAATAACTTCGTCATTTTTATCTGATTCTTGGAAGCGGAAAAGTTTTAAGAAAACACAAAGATGAACTAAGTTTTACTCTAGTATCAAGATGTTTTATGGAATCAAGTTGGTACAGGAAGAGTTAGTAGTATTTTATCTTTGGCTTGGATTTGCCATCTCCAGTGAAAAGAAGATTGCCCCGGTTATCCTTCATGTTTGGGTTTCAGGGTGTTGGCTTGTGTTATCCTTTCTTCTTTCCTGTTTTGCATCGTTCGCGTCGTTTCTAGCATATAGCTAAGCATATGCATCATACCCTAGCATCTTCGCATCTTCGTGCTCTGTTTTGCTTGTGATCTTTTATTGGTGTCTGTCATTATTTCCCCAGTGAAGTAAAGACATTCCCGATTTGCTTTGTGTCGTGCTTGTTCGGTCTTAACCTTTGCGCGCCAGATTTGAATCTTTAAACCTTTTGCTATTCCCCAAGAAGTTTAACATTAAAGATTTTGTAAAACTGTTCTTGTTTGAATCGTGTCAAACTTGAACTTGGACTTTGTTTGAATCATGTCAAGCATTGTCTGCTTGTTTTAAAACTTGTTCTTGTTTGAATCATGTCAAACCTGAACAGAGTCATTGTTCGAATCGTGTCAGACACTGCCTCTTATTTTAAAACTGTTCTCGTTTGAATCGTGTCAAACTTGAACTTGGACTTTGTTTGAATCGTGTCAAGCATTGTCTTGTGTTTTAACACTGTTCTCATTTGAATCGTGTCAAACTTGAACTTGGACTTTGTTTGAATCGTGTCAAGCATTGTCTTGTGTTTTAAAACTGTTCTCGTTTGAATCGTGTCAAACTTGAACTTGGACTTTGTTTGAATCGTGTCAAGCATTGTCTTGTGTTTTAACACTGTTCTCGTTTGAATCGTGTCAAACTTGAACTTGGACTTTGTTTGAATCGTGTCAAGCATTGTCTTGTGTTTTAAAACTGTTCTCGTTTGAATTGTGTCAAACTTGAACTTGGACTTTGTTTGAATCATGTCAAGCATTGTCTTGTGTTTTAAAACTGTTCTCGTTTGAATCGTGTCTGTTGGTTCTTGGATTGGCTAGAATTTTGGTAAAACAAAGTTGTTCAATGTTGATGTCACATGAGTGATGTCTTAAACATTGAGTCTTAACATTGGTTTATGTTAAATGTTTAACTTATTGAAGTTGTAACATGCGATGTCACATGCGATGTCATGACATCAGATATGCAGAACATCAGGTCTGAGATGTTTTTAGGGTTAAGCGTATTAGCTGGATTTTGGGAGAGCTGTTAGAGTAATTGGATACGAAGATCTTGGAGGAGATATTTTCTGTTGCAAACATATTTGATGCAGATTTGAAGGAGTGTTTAAAGGCTGAAGATTTAAGAAGATTTTGAGAGAGAAAATCTATTTTGAAGATTCAGTTTTAAATAACAAATCAGGCCAGATATTGTAGCAGGTCCAAGCCCAATTCAGATAGCTATAAAAAGCGCATCAATCCTTTGAAGAAAGGAACGAAGAAAGTGAGCTAAAGACTGAGAGTCGTTTGAGTCTTCGTGTTTGTATTGTAAACCATTCTAGTGTGAATTGGTGTTGTTGTTTTGAGTTGTTCTTGATCAAAGCTGTGAAGCAGAATCAAGTTGTGTTTTTCAAAGTGTGTGATCTTTGAATTATATCACTAAAGTGATTTAGGGATTGAGTAGTGTTATCATACTTAAGTGGTCTCTTAGGTAGAAGGTTCATTAAGTAGTGATTAAGTTTAGAAGATGTCAACTGGGTTGTTGAGTTTGTAAATTTGATACTACTGATAGTGAAATTCATCCCTGGCTTGGTAGCCCCCAGACGTAGGTAGTTAGACCGAACTGGGTGAATAATTCTTTGTTCCTTTTCTGTTGTTTTACTTTGTCCATTGCAGAGTGTGTTGTTGTGACATCACTCGTAACATCACATATCTGGTACCAGAATTTCAATTGGTATCAGAGCAGGCATCCTGCTCTGAATCTGGGTGAGATCTAGGGCTGATACTTTCTGGTAAAGATGGACAAGGAAGTTGGTGGATTTGTGAATAGACCCCCTATTTTGGATGGCTCTAATTATGATTATTGGAAGCCAAGGATGATTAACTTTTTGAAATCCTTGGACAGCAGGGCTTGGAAGGCTATCATAAAAGAATGGAAAGCACCTATCGTTGTTGAGAAAGATGATGCTGGGAAAGAAAAAGAGGGCAGCTCAAAACTGAAACCTGAAGAAGAATGGACCAAGGAAGAAGATGAGCTTGCCCTTGGTAATTCCAAAGCCTTAAATTCTATTTTCAATGGAGTTGATAAGAACATATTCAGGTTGATCAATGCCTGTGAAGTTGCCAAGGAAGCTTGGGACATCTTGAAGACTACTCATGAAGGAACTTCAAAGGTTAAGATGTCAAGACTTCAACTTCTGACAACAAAGTTTGAAAGTCTAAAGATGAAGGAAGATGAAACTATTCATGACTTTCACATGAGTATTCTTGAGCTGTCCAATGCCTCTAGTGCTCTTGGAGAGAAGATGACTGAAGAAAAGCTGGTGAGGAAAATCCTTAAGTCCCTTCCCAAGAGATATAAGATGAAGGTGACTGCAATTGAGGAAGCTCAAGACATCAGCAAAATGAGAGTTGATGAGCTAATTGGATCTCTTCAAACCTTTGAGTTAGGGTTGAATGAAGAGGAGCCTGAAAAGAAGACCAAAAGCATAGCCTTGGTATCTAATTCTCAAGAAGAAAAGAAAGGGAATGGTGCTGAATCTCAGGAGGAGCTATCTCAGGCTATTGCTATGCTGGGAAGACAGTTCAACAAAGTGTTCAAGAGAATGGATAAAAACTACAGACCCAATGCTAAGAACAATTCCTCTGACATCAGCAAATCAAAAGAGAAGGATGAAGAGAAGACTGCTCAAGAAAAAGGGATTCAATGCTTTGAGTGTGAAGGTCATGAACATGTCAAGAAAGAAAGTCCTACATTCCTTAAGAAGCAGAAGAAGGGCATGACAGTTTCCTGGTCTGATATTGACAGTGACAGTGAAGAAGAGTCAGCCAAGCATGTCAGAGCATTGACAGGGACATGTGTGTCTGATGGAGAATCAAGTGATGAGGAACTGACTTTTGAGGAGTTAGTAGCCTCCTATCATGAGTTATGTTTGAAGAGTGCAGAAATCTGTCAAGAAAGTGAAAAACAGAAGAAACAGATTGTTCAGCTTGAGACTGCTAAAGCTGATTTGGAAAATGAAGTCTTATTGGTCAAAGCTCATCTTGATCATATGACCAAAACTGTTAGGATGCTGAACAGTGGTACAGACACACTTGATAAGATCCTTCAGACAGAAAAGGTTGCTGGAGATAAGTCAGGCATAGGATTTGTGGTTGAGGAAAAGGTATCTGCTGAAGCAAGCACTTCAGGAACCAAGAAGGAGATGTCTCAAACAATGTCTCAACATCACACAAAGAGACAGGATCCTAAACCTAAGCAGGTTGCTCATCCACAACCTCAAAATGTTGGGAAGAGGCATGCTCATGGTCCTCATCAAAGGAAGGCACATGTTTCAGGAGCTAGGCAGTATATGCCTCCACAATATCATAAGAGCATGCAGGCTTCTAGGTTCAAACAGAACATGTTCCATCAGATGTCTCAACATCAGGGAAACATGTATGGCTTTGAATATAATAATGATGTGCCTCATTATTATGGAAGAAGGAAGCCATATCATCATAGAAGACAACCTAAGAGACAGAATCCTCACTACAGGAGACAGGCAAATTATGGAAGAAAACAGCACCAGTACTATGGATGGTAGCCACAGCAGTTTCATCATCAAGGTGGCAGGAAGTTTAACAACTTTAAAAAAGAAAGAGTAAGGTGCTTCTATTGTTGAAGATTTGGCCATATGCAATTTTCTTGCTTCAAGATTCATGGTTATCCAAAGTTTATCCCTCAACCTAGACAGAAGGATAACAGGCCCAAGGTTGTTAAGCAGTGGGTTCCTAAAGAAGAGGTTAAATGTCTATTGGCTCACTTTTCAGATAGACACTCTGCTAAGGATAGATGGTACTTTGATAGTGGCTGTTCAAAGCACATGACTGGATTCAAAAACCAATTGGTGGATGTCAATTCTTGCTCCTCAATTGATATTACTTTTGGAAATGGAGAGAAAAGGGTGGTGAAAAGTGATTGGAAAAGCTGTCCCTGGGATTGCCAATAGATTGAAAACAAGGAAAGGAAAGAATGTGGAATCCTCTCCGAAAAAGTCAGTTGAAGGCAAGAAGAAAACGGCTTCTGTGGTTGGTCCAACCAAGTCATGGAGCAAAGTGGCTGTGAAATCCAAAAAGAGAAAGGTGAGGGAGGATTCAGAATCTGAATTTGATGTTGAGGATGATGTTCAAGACATCACACCTGTGAGAAGGTCTATATTAAAAAGAATTGCTAATAAGATCCTTGACATCCCTGTTGACAATATTTCATTCCACTATGCTAGTAGTGCATCCATGTGGAAATTTGTCTGCTATAGGAGACTAGCACTGGAGAGAGAACTTGGTGGAGATGCATTGGATCATAAGGAAGTTATTGAATTGATTAGATTTGTTGGGTTAATGAAGACTGTGTCTGGACTGTCCAAGTGCTATGATGGATTAGTCAAGGAATTTATTGTCAACATTCCTATGGCTATTAATGACAACAGAAATATGGATTTTAGCAAGGTTTATGTGAGAGGACAATGTGTAAACTTTTCTCCTGAGGTAATTAACACTTACCTAGGAAGGGATGAGCTGGAGTATAGAGAGTTAGAAGAAACAGACAATGTTGTGTGCAAGGAAATCACAGCAGGGCAAGTGAAAGTCTGGCCTCTGAAAAGAAATTGTCTGCCAGTTTGTTAAGTGTCAAATATGCTATTCTGCACAGAATAGGAGCAACCAATTGGGTCCCTACCAATCACAAGACAACTATCTCTGCTGGATTGGGAAAATTCATTTATGTTGTTGGGACAAAGAGGTTGTTTAACTATGGGGCTTATATATATGATCAGACTATCAAGCATGCTACTACAAATGCAGTGAAGATTCCTATTGCCTTTCCCTCTCTCATTTGTGGAATCATCTTGTCACAACATCCTGAGATTCTTCATCAATCTGATGTGGTGTGTAAGAGAGAATCTGCATTGTCAATCCACTATAAGCTGTTTGAAGGAAAGCATATCCCTGACATTGTCAAGACATCAACTTCAACATCACAACAGCCACCTGACAAAACTGGGTTGATTTCAGAATTGGAGGAGGCTTGCAAGGAGTTGGATGAAGTCATCAGAGGAAGTACTGAAAGAAAGCTAAAATTTGAAAAACTTCTCATGACTCTGAGATTGGCAGAAAAAGAAGATGAAGCAGTCAATGCTAGCCAAAATGATGATGATGTTGAAGAACCAGGTTCTGAAGAAGGTGGTCCTAGCACTGATGATAAAGATGGGGCCAACTCTGATGAAGACTAGTTTCCTTGCTGCTTTTTCTAGATAGTAGTTTAGTTTTATTTTTGCTGTGCCTAATATGTAATTTGAATATTGTGCCTGTTTATGCATTATTTATGTTTTTATGTTCTATGATTTGTCTTGTCTTGCATGCTGACTTTAGACTGACAATGAGAGCTAGCTTAGTACTAACTGGTAGGTTGTAGGTGTTTTGTCCAATTATGGCTAAAAAGGGGGAGAGTTAGCCAAGCCAAGGTGGGGTTGTGAATCCTGTTTCTGATGTGCTGCAGAGGTTGAGGGGGAGAGTGTTTGTGCAGCCGTTTGCCGTTTGCTGGTTCGGGTTTTGAGGGGGAGCTTGAACCTTTGCTGAGCTGATGATGTATGTGCAACATTTTGAGCTAGGAGCCGTGTTGAAGGAGAACTGCTAGGAGTTCTTAACTTTTTGCTAGGAGTTTTTTTATCTGTTTTAAAATTTTATCCGCTGCTGAAGTCTCTGATGCAGAGATTGAGACTCAAGGCATGACTCAATGCATGAAGAGCTGGAGCAATGCAGAGATTGTTTTAGCCAAAATTAGCCAAATGGGGAGATTGTTGGTTCTTGGATTGGCTAGAATTTTGGTAAAACAAAGTTGTTCAATGTTGATGTCACATGAGTAATGTCTTAAACATTGAGTCTTAACATTGGTTTATGTTAAGTGTTTAACTTATTGAAGTTGTAACATGCGATGTCACATGCGATGTCATGACATCAGATATGCAGAACATCAGGTCTGAGATGTTTTTAGGGTTAAGCGTATTAGCTGGATTTTGGGAGAGCTGTTAGAGTAATTGGATACGAAGATCTTGGAGGAGATATTTTCTGTTGCAAACATATTTGATGCAGATTTATAGGAGTGTTTAAAGGCTGAAGATTTAAGAAGATTTTGAGAGAGAAAATCTGTTTTGAAGATTCAGTTTTAAATAACAAATCAGGTTAGATATTGTAGCAGGTCCAAGCCCAATTCAGATAGCTATATAAAGCGCATCAATCCTTTGAAGAAAGAAACGAAGAAAGTGAGCTAAAGACTGAGAGTCATTTGAGTCTTCGTGTTTGTATTGTAAACCATTCTAGTGTGAATTGGTGTTGTTGTTTTGAGTTGTTCTTGATCAAAGCTGTGAAGCAGAATCAAGTTGTGTTTTTCAAAGTGTGTGATCTTTGAATTATATCACTAAAGTGATTTAGGGATTGAGTAGTGTTCTCATACTTAAGTGGTCTCTTAGGTAGAAGGTTCATTAAGTAGTGATTAAGTTTAGAATATGTCAACTGGGTTGTTGAGTCTGTAAATTTGATACTACTGATAGTGAAATTCATCCTTGGCTTGGTAGCCCCTAGATGTAGGTAGTTAGACCGAACTGGGTGAACAATTCTTTGTGCCTTTTCTGTTGTTTTACTTTGTCCATTGCAGAGTGTGTTGTTGTGACATCACTCGTAACATCACATATCTGGTACCAGAATTTCAGTGTCAAACTTGAACTTGGATTTTGTTTGAATCGTGTCAAGCATTGTCTTGTGTTTTAAAACTGTTCTCGCTTGAATCGTGTCAAACTTGAACTTGGACTTTGTTTGAATCGTGTCAAGCATTGTCTTGTGTTTTAAAACTTGTTCTTGTTTGAATCGTGTCAAACTTGAACTTGGACTACGTTTGAATCGTGTCAAGCACTGTCTTCTTGTTTTAAAACCGTTCTTGTTCGAATCGTGTCGGACATTGAACCTTTACCTTGGATTTTTGAAAACTTGCTTTAAGCTAAGCTTCTTAGAACAAATTTCTTCAACCTTATAAGACTCTTAGTTGGTGCGCAGGGTTTGTCTCTGTCTTCCTGGCTTTTCTTCAAGATCCCATTTTGAACTCTTCAGTATAAGATCCCCAGGAAGTCTTTGCTTGGTTGTCTGTCCTTTTGACTGATCCCTGTCATACCCCAAATTTTGACCACTTAGATTTCCCATCATTGTGCAAATCATCATCATAATATGGATGTACCATCATACCTTATCAGTCTCCCTAAAGATGGGTGAGCATCCACTGCAATAAAATTTAGGGTTTCAAGCCCTCTCTGAGTGCTTAGACAAAGGATCAATCAACAAATGACATGATCTTCAACTTGTCTACACCCTCAAACATACACAAAGGATCTAAAAGGACTCCCACTTCAAGGATTAAGCACAAGGATGCTCCCTTCTAGGTGGATCAAGCCTCAAGATCGCCAGTGTCACCAAATTAGGGTTTTGATCGACCAGGGCCTCCAGATGGAAATTTTCCTTTGGGCATGGGCCAATGATCCAAAACATAACCTAATATACTCCATGGAACCTCATGGACCCATTCATCAAGTCAATTTTGCCTCAGGGGTTGCATTCATAAAAAATCAGGAATTAGGGTTTCTTGACCTAATTCACCCCTAAGTTGACTTTTAGGGAAAATCATGAGCCAAGACCTCAATACATGATTTAAGGGTCTCTAATGAGCTATATTGATCCATTTGGAACAATGGATCAATCCAAGAAGCTTGAGCAACAAGTCTCAATTTCATCTGCACCACAATTAGGGTTACGCGAGGAAAGTCAACTGTAACTTTGACTTTTGACCAGGACATGCTCCCAAACCCTAGGACATACCTAAATATACCCCATGACACCCTTGGAACATGTCCATCAAGTTTGATTTAGGTCAAGGACATGATTTCCTGAAGAATTGCACAGTTTGGAATTCATCTGATAAAAAGTCAACTGTGCACAAAAGTCAACTTTGACTTTTTGAGATTTTTCACCAAAATGGTTTTTTAACCCTAAAATGATGTTTATGTATGATTTGAATCATCATTCATCAAGAAAAATCAAGAAAAGTTGGATAACTTGTAAAAGGGGTAACCATAAAAACTTAGAAAATTTTCTAAGTTAAAAATAAAGTGACAAGGGTACCAACTTTGGAGGATCATAACTCCTAAACTACAAGGCCAATTTTTCTCATCCAAAGATGGATTTGTAGCCCTCATTACCCTCTACAAAAACTTCAACTAGACCTAAGTCCAATTCATTAAGGATTTTGAGTTATGGAGTGATCAAAATGGCTGAAAAATGAAAATGTCACTTTTTCCAACACTTAGTGAAATTTTCACTAAGTCCAAATCTGCCTTCACTTTTTTCCAAATGTAGGGGGATTTTTCACTTGGATTCAAAAGAGATCAAAACCAAATATGTTCAAATAGTTGTTGTATGATGTAAGGGCTTTCCAAAATGACCAAGAACATTGCCAAATTCCATTTGAGTCATGAGATATGACATTGGAAAGTTGCCTTGCTGAAATCTGTCAAAGGCAAGGCAGAATTTGCAACTTTACTCGATTTTCCAAAATCAGCCAAATCCAAATGCTCCTATCCACTTGGACACCTCAGAGGATTGAATCTAAAGGGGACAATCACTGAGCCAAGCCTCCAAAGTCCATGGAACAAGAAATAGCATGTTGAACCTAGAATGGCCAAAATAGGGACAAGACTTCAAATTTGGATTGGAGCATTCAATGGAAGCATCAAGGTGGCATGGACTGAGCCATTCTCATCTGAAATCAGTCAAGACTTATCCAAGACCAAGGGAACCACATCCCTGTGCCCTAACCTCTAGTCAATGGCTAGAGGAGACTTGAAATTCCATTGGCCAACATTGAACAAACACCTGCTGCAGTTGCCATTCACTATTCCTTGCAAAACAAACTTGCTCTACTATAAATAGAGCTCAATTGTGTTCAGTTTGAGTACACCAAAGCCATCTAACAGATGCTTTCCTCAAAATCTCTTTCTCTTGGCAAAAATGCCTTTCTTAGCAAGGTAGCTATCGGGTTTTGAGTTTGAGAGCTTTTCCAATCAAACCAATCACACATACACCTCATATACATAACATATGAGCTGATCAAACACTTAAACAACAACTGGAACACTGATTTCTCAGAATCACCAGTCAATTGCTCAAGGTTTTAACCAAAATGCAGTTGAGATGCCATGAAGTGATCCAGCCAATTTCAATCAAGTCCAAGCATTCAAACACAATCCATAGGGTGTAGGGAAGCTATTCAGATCATCACCACTCATATGTAACACCTCCAAATCAAAAATCACATTGCACTTGCTGTCACGGCCTAGAGGTAAGCACATATTTGGTCATCTCTCAATCTATGCATATTTCCTCGCACAATAATTTGGCCATATGTTCATAATCATGCATAGAATGTTTCCCCTCAATTAATTGCATTGTTTGAATCGTGTATCAAAAATCCTAGCCTTCATGCAAAAATTAGGGTTCTTGAGGATTTTTCGTGATTTCTTGTTATATGTTTAATTTAAATGAAATTAATTGACATAAACATGATCGTGAGGTTGAGACGAGCATAATGACATGTAGATTACATGATATGATTAAGTATTCAGTGAGATTGGAGAGAAAATGCAAATCTGAGAATCCAAGAACACGCGCGTGTTCTTCAGCTTGTTCTTGGCGCCATTTTTCCAAATTTGAATATTTGAATTTTGTGATTTTATTTAATTGATTCAAAAATTAATTTCTCTCTGAGTTTTTATGATTTTGAGTTGATTCTTTTTTTAATAATTCACAAAAATGTTAAAATATTTTATTTTAACAAAAAATCCAAAAAATATTATTTATTTTATGTAATTGATATTTTTCCAAAGAATTAATGTTTTAATTGTTTTTAACATTTAAAATATTTTTTCCACCTTGATTTTGCAACTTTTAATGCTTTCTAATTATTTTGTAGGTCAATACTTAATTTTTGAAGCATTAATCCAAGATCACAATTTGTTTTTCATATGTTAAACAATTTTGATCATTTTAATTGAATTTTTATTCAATTAAATACATTTTTGAAAACAAATTAGGGTTTTTGGATTAATTCAACCCTCATAAATCATTTTGAAAACCAACCCGGGCCTCTCCTCGAGCTATAAGACCCATTCAAAACTTTTTGGGCTTCTTGAGAGAGTGTAAGACCCAATCCTTTTTTTGACCTAATCATTTTTGGGCCTCAGTGTATTGTATAAGTCCCGATACCGTAAAAAACAAACGGCGCGATCGTCGCCTTTTCAAAATAACCCTGGGCCTACCCTCGAGTAGTAAGACCCATTTCTTTTCTTAAAATACACTTGGGCCTCTAATAGAGTGTAAGACCCAATCCCCTTTTAACCAAAACATTTTGGGCCTCACTTATTGTATAAGTCCCTCTGCGTTAAAAGAAAATCTCGGCGCGATCACCATTTTAAACGAAAAATCATCTGGGCCTACCCTCGAGTAGTAAGACCCATCTCTTTTTCTTTAAAATTTTTTTGGGCCTCTATTAGAGTGTAAGACCCATCCCTTTGTACAGAAAACCTTTTTGGGCCTCAGTCGTTGTATAAGTCCCTCTGTACAAATTCAAACAGTGCGCTCACTGATAAAACCTTGGGCCTCTCCTTGAGCTGTAAGCCCCAAATCTTTCTTATTCAAAGCACTTTCTCCTTTGATTTTGAATATACTGTTATTTTTAATCTTTCTTTGTTGAACAACTAACCAAACAACATGGAAGCTCTACAACCGAGTAAGTGGTTATTGCTTTCATTTACCGCTTTCATATACATATAACTGTATTGTGGGGTTGTTTCACTGTAAGTCTTCTTTCATAAACTCATATCAACTGTGTAATAATAGTATAGATATTTCGAGTTTCCCCGACAACTACGTCTAGAACTAGGTGACGCCGTTTCGTTTATTCGTAGAAATAGACAACTAGATCCCCAATAGGATCACCAGATACAGTCTTCTCTTCGGCTGTCCTCATTAGGAATTGTCAAGAAGCTCTACTCCCCAAGATGAATGTATTCTCCGTGAATGGCATCTTTGAGTTTCTTCCAAATTCTCAAACTTTCCTGACTTGATCTATTCCTTGTGAATAGCTTGCCTTGAATTTCTTGGGGTTTGGGGACCCACGGGCTTCTTAAAAGCATCGGCCTCCTCTTGGGCATCGTACAAGGACCCACAGGCTTCCTAAAAGCAACCCCGCCTCCTCTTGGGCTTAGTACAAGGACCCTACGACTTCTTAGAAGTATTCACAGCCTCCTCTTAGGCTTCGTATAAGGATCTCTTCCTCCGGGAATGATAGCCTCCTCTTGGGCTTAGTACAAGGACCCGTCGGCTTCTTAAAAGTTTCCAGCCTCCTCTTGGGCTTCGTACAAATTGTCCCGACGACCTCCTAGAGGTATAGGAACAGAACCTAGGCATCCTCATAGAACAGTCCTTTCATAGAGTCTACTACTATTTTCAAAAGCATAGTACAAAAGATGAAACTCTAGACTTGGACAGTCTAATCTCCTTGAGTCTCAAAGACATTCTCAAGTGACCCCTTCGTTAAATAGGAAGGAAACCCACAGACTCGGACAGTCTCAATACCCTTCGGATTTCCCGCTTCCTTAAAGAACAGGAATAAACCGGATCCTTGAATCAAATCCATGAGTACAGTGTTGCTCATATAAGAACTGATTTTCTCTTTCAAAATCAGTATACTGGACCTGTCACTCAACTGAAACAGTAACCATAGCCTCCTCTTAGGCTTTGTATAATGATCCTTCTTCAATGAAGTTAGCCTCCTCTTGGGCTTTATACAATGATTCTCCCCAGCGGAGTCAAACAACGTTTAGCCTCTCTCTCGGGCTTTGTACGAGACACATAAGAGACTCCCTCGTTGAGTCAATTACCCCTTTCGCCTCCATCTCGGGCTTTGTACGAGATACAAAAAGGTTCTTATTGAGCCAAACAAACAATAGCCTCCATCTCGGGCTTTATACGAGATACCAAAAGATTCCCTCATTGAGTCAAACCTTTTTGCCTCCATCTCGGGCTTTGTACGAGATACAAAAAACACTCTCTTGTTGAGTATAAAAGGTCCTCTTGTAGGATCAACCCCTTTTAGCCTCTCTCTCTCTCGGGCTTTGTACGAGACACATACTAGCCTCCTCTTAGGCTTTGTATAAGAAAACCACTGGTTGATCCAATCAACCTTTTAGCATCAAAGCTGTGCCTCGTTCACAGTACACAACTCCTTCCCCTTCATCTAATTGCTGTAAACGGCAAGCCTCTGGATCATCTACATCCATGCCACTGTCCCTCTTTTAGCATGAGAAATTCCTAAGGAAAGATAGCATTACTCTACACTGAGTTAAACTCTTCTCCTTCAGGTTAAAATCCCCTATAAAGGAAATTATGGCATTACTAGGATCCGCGTATCCCGGTTAAAGTAATTCTCCTTTATAAACCGTTGTGATATACAAAACCCTCTTTAGAGATGACAAATTCTCTCTAAAGTCGAGGCCCTTCAGCTTCATATCTTGGGCTTTGAACAAGATACAAATAAACTTTTCAGCTTCACATCTTGGGCTTTAATCAAGATACAAACCACCTTTCGCTTCACGTCTTGGGCTTTGAACAAGACACCAAAAACACCATTTCCTCCCATAGAATAGGAGGAACTACGGACGCTCTGATTTCCCTATTTCGGTAAACGGGAATACGTAGGCATAAGATTGAAAGAAAAATCTTAGCGAGCACACTAAACAAAAACCCAAAATCCCAAACTCCCATACTCTATCAAAAAGCATCAGTCCTAACATCCTAACCCTTGTTCCCCGCTAGAAAGTCCTAGAAAGAAAGAAAACCGTATTGGCGAAAATACAAATAACCAGTACAAAGGCCCCCCCACATTGATAGCATTCGTAACCTAACAGACCGCTGTTTAAACTCAGTATGCAAGCAGGGTTAATTGGAGACATCTATTTCCCTTCCTTATTCAGCTCACAATAGGATAAAAAATTAATCGACCTGTAGTTTAAGCTCAACCGCAGAGAGCGACCAACGCTTAAGAACCGCGTCCAAAATCGCTCGCTTCAGAAAAATGGCGCCCACCGTGGGGCCGAGTCTTTCTAAAACTTTTTTTTTTCTCTTCACTTGTGTGATACCACAGATTAGGGCTTCCGCCGGGGAACCCATTTTCTGTCAGGAACTTAGGATCCTTAGCTTTAAAGGTCTAGGATGTTTAGGACAAGTATATATACCGCTTTTCCTAATTGCTATACGTGTTTATTTTTCTGCTAATGGGAATGCGGGTGATGCCGTATGTGGAAAGATTGAGTATACACTTAAGATAAGTGATGGCGACGGGGTCGACCATCAACCTCAGTGGAGGCTGACCAACACAACCCATTCTCTCACCTAGACAATGGGCCGGTTGTTAAGTCTGAGAAGCTGAGGAGCCAAACCCTTTCGTAGTACGGAAACTATCGGAAATAGTTGTTACGCGATACTACCCTCATTTGAGGCTGGTGATCTATTCTCGGTGAATGGCACTTACTCTAAGATTGCTCTACAACTCGCTGGCGATCCGCTTGTTGTTTTGCTTTCCTGGGAGGAGCTGATGATAATGAGTACAGGTACAAAAATCACCCTAGTATAAACCTTTGGGGATGGGTAGAGCCTTGACTTCATGACAACGACCCTTTGACCCCATGTTTTTTCTATGTTTTTGTGTGCTGCATTCATGCATTCATCTAAAAAAACTAAAACATTCAAAAAACTTCTCTTCTAGTCTCTCTGTTTTTCAAATTAAACTAAGACTGTGATTGCAAATATCAGAGAAAAGGATTGCACTAATGGACTTTGGTAGAAGGAGAACTCATAAGTACACCTTCAAGGTTCCAAAACTAGAGGATTTGAGAAGGTTAGCGAGGATGATCACTAACCCTGAGGCTTTCAGAGCCAAGCACGGAGGTTTGCTACCATTGTTAAGAGTCCATGTGATTGAGGGAATCATGGATGCACTCATTCAGTTTTACAATCCGGTTTATCACTGTTTCACATTCCCGGATTACCAGCTCGCACCAACACTTGAGGAGTATTCTCACCTGATCGATCTACACATTACAGATCGAGCTCCATTTTCTGGACTGGAAGAAATTCCAAAGAATCAGACCATTGCAAGAGCAATTCATTTGGACGAGTCTGAGGTCAGGACTCACCTAACTACTAAGGGTGGCATCCAAGGTTTGCCAGCCCAGTTCTTGACAAAGAAAGCCCTGTATTTTGCCAGTATAGGAAACGTAACTGCTTTTGAAAGCATCTTTGTCTTGCTCACCTACGGGTTATTTTTGTTTCCCAACATCAATAACTTCGTCGATATCAACTCCATTAAGGTTTTTCTTATTGGAAACCCTGTGCCGACTTTGCTCGCAGATGCGTATTATTCTATACACTTGGGAAATTTATACAGCGGAGGGGAGATCACATGTTGTGTACCTTTGCTTTACAAATGGTTTATCTCACACTTGCCCAAGTCTGCTGCTTTTTGGGATTGCAAAAGTGTCTTACGTTGGTCGCAGAAGATCATGTCTCTTACCAACTCTGATATAGATTGGTGTAATAGGATTTATGAGGGAATCAGGATCATTGACCGTTGTGGAAACTTCCCCAACGTACCCCTCATAGGAACTAAGGGAGGAATCAACTACCACCCGGTATTGGTTCCCCGTCAGTTTGGATACCCGATGAGACACGTCCCACTGGGTGTTCATCTGGAAGGTCTTTTCTTCAAAGAAGGAGAAAACGACAGAGCACTAAAGATGGAAATAGTGCACGCTTGGAAGCATGTTCATAAGAAAGGACGAGAGTCTCTAGGAAAACCGGACTGTGTCTCGGTGGAACCTTATCTCCATTGGATACAAACTAGAGCTCTAAAGCTAAAAATGCCTTATCCTCATTACGGAATTCTTCCGCCGAGGGAATCTGTCATGTACTTCATGACTGAGACTGAAAAGCTTCAGGTTACTCTCAACAAAGTTCAACGGGAAAGAAGGTCTTGGAAGAACAAGTACCGCACCCTCGACGTAGAGTGCATCAAAATACAGCAATTACTGAAAGAGAAAGAGGCTCTGATTGAAATTTTGGAGCAACATGCTGTAGAAAATCAAGATGACCAAAGGAATTTGCTCACTCCTTTCACCTGGCAAAGGAATGACAACCCGACAAAGGTCCAAGAGCCCCGGTCAAAGAAAAGGAAGATACCAGAGTCAGCACCCGATTTCTCTTTAGAGAGGACTCGGGACCCATTAGCTTAGGCTTCTGTTTCTGCACTTTGTAATCTACTGTATTTCCATTTCTGTAATCCTTTGAATTCAATAAAAAGGGGTTTCCCCACTGTTTGATATTTGCAATCTAATTGTCGAAGTTTATTTTGATTAAACCAAAAGAACAATTAATATAATCATTGCATTCATCATTCTCACATCACGTATTCTTCTTACCTACGAATCTCACGTTTGTGTCTCGGTTCTAGAGTCAAACTGTCTCATTCGTACAATACTCGGGCCAATCGTCAGAAAAAGATGGATGATCTTGAGGAAGAAAACAGAGAGTTGAAAGAAGAGATCGACGCTCTGAGAGAGGATATGAGAAAACTTCGTAACGACATGCAAGCCATGGCAGAAGCTCAGCTACAAAGGACTGTGATCTCGGAGATCACCGCAACGCCCATCGTGGAGAAGTATGATCCTAGGTATCAGATACCGAAAGATCGTCCCTGGGGCATGCCTGTTAACTATATCCCAGAAGGATATGTTCCGCCGATCACTGAAGATCAGGGAATCACAACAGAAGCCGCTGGGCCTGAAGGTTACAAACTTCGGGAAAGCGAAGATGCTAGGGGTATACTGAAGACTCCTGAAGGTTACAAACTTCGGGAAATGCCAAGATTTACTACCGTAGTCACGGTACCACCCCCTGTGGTGCACACTGTCCCGGAAGGACAGATTCCACCAACACCTTCTGGTAAGAAGGAAACTATGTTTGATAGAATAGATGAATTCCAGGAATAGTTCCTGGAAATGCAGAAAGAACTGCAGGCCATTCGCGGTCAGGATTTATTTGGAAAGGACGCCGCAGACCTCTGCTTGGTCCCCAATGTGAAAGTCCCGCACAAATTTCAAGTGCCCGACTTTGAAAAATACAAGGGTAACTCTTGCCCTCAAAGCCATCTGGTGATGTACGCTCGGCGGATGTCAGCTCAGACGGAAAATCAGGACCTACTGATTCACTACTTCCAGGATAGTTTAACCGGTGCTGCACTCAAATGGTACATGGGTTTAAACCGTACTACAATCAGTACATTCAGAGATCTTGGTACTGCCTTCGTCCAGCAATACAAATACAATTTGGACATGGCACCCGACAGGGATCAACTCAGATCGATGTCGCAAAAGGACAAGGAAACCTTTAAGGAGTATGCTCAAAGGTGGCGTGAAATTGCCGCTCAAATTTGTCTGCCTCTTGAGAAAAAAGAGATGACAAAAATCTTCTTAAAAACCTTAAGCTCATTTTACTATGACCGAATGGTTGCCAGTGCGCCCAGTGATTTCACCGAAATGGTCGGAATGGGCGTACGTCTTGAGGAAGTCATCCGAGAAGGACGTTTGGTAAAAGACACTGGATCGACGAGCGGTACTAAAAAATATGGTAGTGCTCTCCCTAAGAAAAAAGAGCAAGATATTGGGAATATCTCTCTCGGAAAGCAAAGGCGACGATATCAACCAGTAGCAGCTGTGACTCCTGCTATTAGCCCTGCGCCTACTCCTACGTATCAACCTCAGGTTGCGCAGAGCCAACCTGATCAGCAAAGGACACAACAGCCTCTTTAGCAGGCTCATCCTCAATACAACAACAACCGTACAACACAGCCACCAGGATTTGATCCTATACCCGTAACGTACGCAGAGCTGTTTCCATTACTGCTGGCCAAGGGGCACATTCAGACTAAGTCCCCTCTTACAGTACCGGAAAATCCGCCTTTTTGGTTTAAGGTGGATCAGACATGCCCTTATCATCAAGGAGGATCTGGGCATAACATTGAGAACTGTCTTAATTTCAAGTCCGACGTGCAAAAACTTGTTAGGAGCGGGCTCTTATCTTTCAAGGATACGAATCCCAATATTCTCACGAACCCGCTGCCTCAACACGAGAAAGCTGCAGTCAATCTGATTGAGAAAGAGACTAACAATGTCTATCAAATTCATGATGTACTCTTGTTGAAAACCAATATGGTCAAGATGCATTGTAGACAGAGTGGATATGGCCATGTGCCACCTCATAACTATCATCGGTGTGATATCTGCTCTAAAAACAACCAAGGATGTTCTGTAGTGCAAGCAGCTCTACAGGAACAGATGGATCTCGGATGGATCCAAGAGCACCGAGTTCGTGGAGTTAACATGGTTTACACGAATTCTAATGTCATTCAGAACCATGATATCCGGGCGATGAATGCCAACTTGGTGGCGATGCACTCAAGGCAAAGCCAGTATCATAACTTGCCGCGACATGATTACAGTTCCTGTCTGACTTGCTCGATAAACAAACAGGGATGCTCTTTCATCCAAGCGGCCCTCCAGCGTCAGATGGATCTTGGATGGATCCAAGACTACCATGATAGGAACCCTTATCAGATCAACATGGTTCAGATCTTCGATATTCGCGTGATGAATACCAACCTGGTAGAGTTACATGCTGAGCAGGTCCGACTCGGATTCTTAATATCACATGACTATCAAAGCTGTAAAGCAGGTTGCGAAAACGATCGAGGTTGTACCCTTGTCCAGGAGGCACTTCAGCACTTGTTAAATCATTGGTGGGTGCCAATTTATATGGATGAAGATACTCAGCAAATTAGTATCATCAACAGGAATCCTACTCGGCGTCAGAGTCAGGATATCCGATCAATGGAAGCTAACCTAGTGAGGTTACATTGTATTCAAAGTGGGCGTGGCCAGGTACCACTACACAATTACGACCGTTGTAGCGTCTGTTCGGAAAGTAACCAAGGGTGTCACCTTGTGAGAGCAGCTCTTCAGGGTCAGGTGGATCGTGGAGAAATTCGTCCATATCCGGGTTCTGGACCCATCAACTGGATGCCGAACTACCCTGTCGATCAAATTGAGGATGTTGTCACAATCTCTGGTCATCATAGGACCAGGGATGTTTTTGCCATCATCCCTCTGCTTGACGAATCTAAAGTTCCCAACTGGGAACAGATCGAGATTACTTATGATGGTCAGAAAAATCAGAAGGTTCCCATAGTCATCTATCTACCGGGACCACTACCGTATGAATCAACTAAGGCTATCGCTTACAAATACGGTACGACAACAGTTGAAAATGGAAAGGAAATTCCATTACCCTCCGTTGTGAACATTGCAGACATCAGTCGAGTAACACGGAGTGGTAGAATCTTCAACCGAGGGGTTGAGGAAGTTAACAAAGAAAAGGAACTTCAGGCAGAAGCTCCCGATCCACCAGTCGGTCAATCCAGTAATCCCGACCTTTCGAAAAATAATGATGAGATGCTGAAGCTCATCCAAAGGAGTGAATACAACATTGTCGATCAACTGTTACAAACTCCTTCAAAGATCTCTGTATTATCACTTTTACTCAGTTCAGAAGCGCACAGGGAGGCTCTATAGAAAGTCTTGGAGCAAGCCTTTGTGGAACAAGATGTAACAATCGGATAGTTCGATAACATTGTCTCTAACATCACTTCCTGCAACAATTTGGGATTTAGTGATGAGGAATTACCTGAAGAGGGTCTTCGTCATAACATGGCGCTCAATATCACAGTTAACTGCCAGGACGATGCTTTAGCCAGCGTACTGGTAGACATAGGGTCAGCCCTGAATGTTATGCCGAAGTCCACTCTGATGCAATTATCATTCAAAGGCTCTCCGATGAGAGTCAGCGAGGTCGTCGTCAAAACATTCGACGGATCCAGAAAAACGGTTATCGACGAAGTTGATCTTCCCATAACTATTGGTCCTCACACTTTCCAAGTCACTTTCCAGGTCATGGACATCCGGGCAACATACAGTTGTTTATTAGGAAGACCTTGGATACATCAGGCTGGAGCGGTTACTTCAACCCTCCACCAAAAGCTAAAGTTCGTCAAGAACGATCAACTTGTCACAGTCTGTGGAGAACAAGCCTTGCTTGTGAGTAACTTGTCATCTTCTACTGGTATAGAACCCGAGGAGGTTATTGGAACTCAGTTCCAAGCACTGTCGGTGAGCAAGGACAATCATTTCAAAGAAGGAACTTCCATTTCTTCATACAACGATGCTAACAAAGCGGTCGAGAGTACCGATACGACAGGATGGGGACAACTTGTCATTCCCACTGACAATAAAACAAAGAAGGGTCTTGGTTTTTCTGCAACTTGTACCCAGACAGCTGCCAACGATGAAAGTCTTCATCCCCTTCAGAACTTCTTCCATAGTGGAGGTTTTCTCCACCCAGTGTCTCAGACAGTCCATGCTATCAATGAGGAAGATCCCTCTGACACGGATGAAGAATGGAAGTCCTATCTTAACGAGGACGGTTATATGTCTCAGGAGGAGGTGCCTATGCCTTTTTGCTTTCCTACAGAAAGTCCGAGATTTATACCAAGATCAGATGTTGAAATGATATACGGGGATTGTGATCCGGAAGGATGCCGTGCTCCGCCAAATTCATTAGAGGAGGACACTCCGATGAAAGACAATTTTGACTACAACTACTATGACCCAATGGATGGTCTGCCAATGTGGCAACCTTACCCAGGAGACTTTAGGCCAGAAAGTCAGCTGAATGATGAAACTCAGCTGAGCATCATGGAACAGAATACCTGTGTCCCCGCCATGTCATGGGATCAACACTCAGGTCATTCAGGAACTACTCAACATGAAGATGAATTCGCAATGTTCGCAGGACTTGAATTCATCAACTATGCTTTTCTCGAGGTCAACGTCATCGAGAGGGATGACTCCTCCAGTTCCAAAGAAGTTTGGGACACTCTGGGAGAACCAAGTGGAAAATACGACTTTATGGTCAAGTACACTGCGCCCGAAAGCTCTCGTATCAGGTTCCAAGACATCCAGCTGACTGGATGGGGAGATACAGCTGAGAGTACAAATGCTATGCAAAATGCAATAGAGGAATTCTCCTACGACAATTCTGCCTGGGAGACAGATTCCAATGATCCTGCTCCACCAGAAATCAGCGTCATTTTTGAAGACAAATCAAGGAGGGTGCCAGACTTTGTGATTCACCTAGGAGTTCGCCGCCAATGGGTTGCTGTCGATGTTCCGAAGGTCGTTCATCAGTCAAAGTAATTGCCATCTTTAACCTTTCACCCTGCCCAGGTGAAACGGATGTTTTGATAGGGCTCGCTTTCTGTAAATTTCCCTCTTCGCTTTGCCCGAAGCGACAGAGTTTTGTTTTATAGGGCTGTAGTTTCAAGGATCGACTTGTTCATTAATAAAATAACGTCGTTCTGTAATTTCTGCATTAATTGTTGTTTTCTCTTTTTGCTTTTCAGAAAATGGTAATCCTAAAAAACATGTAAAAATAAAAACAAGCAGTAAAACAAATACACTGCACACACTTGCATTTTCCTCTATCTCTTCTAAACACGAATCATCACGTCATGCAGATTGCTTGTTTTAAACCCAGTTGAAACATATGATCCGATGTCTTCGCCCAACTTTGAGTTCCCGGTATTCGAGGCTGAAGAAGAAAATGACAACGAAATTCCAGAAGAGATCTCCCGACTACTCAGACAAGAGGAAAGGTCCATTGAACCTCACAAAGAACCGTTGGAAACGGTAAACTTGGGTTCAGAGCAAGAGAGAAAAGAAATCAGGATTGGGGCACTGCTCAGCCCAACTGCCAGAGAGGGTTTGATAAAGCTTCTCAAAGAATTCCCCGATGTATTCGCTTGGTCCTATCAGGATATGCCAGGGTTGGATACCAGCATCGTGGAACATCACTTACTGTTGAGGTCGGAATGTCCGCCAGTAAAGCAAAGGTTGAGACGGACTCACTCAGACATGGCCATCAAAATCAAAGAGGAGGTACGGAAATAGATTGACGTGGGTTTCCTCGCCACATCAGAATATCCTCAATGGTTAGCCAACATCGTACCCGTTCCCAAAAAGGACGGAAAAGTAAGAATGTGTGTCGACTACAGAGACCTGAACAAGGCTAGTCCAAAGGACAACTTTCCTTTACCACACATTGACATGCTGGTAGACAGCATAACAAAGTTCAAAGTATTCTCCTTCATGGATGGATTCTCGGGCTATAACCAGATCAAAATGGCGCCGAAAGATATGGAGAAAACTTCGTTCATTACCCCATGGGGTACCTTTTGTTACAAGGTAATGCCGTTCGGTTTGAAGAATGCCGGGGCAACCTATCAAAGGGCCATGACTACTCTGTTTCATGACATGATACACAAAGAAATCGAAGTGTATGTCGATGACATGATTGTAAAATCAAAAATAGAGAGTGAGCACGTTGAACATCTGTCCAAATTGTTCGAACGTCTAAGAAAATTCAAGCTCCGCTTGAATCCCAACAAGTGCACCTTCGGTGTCCGTTCAGGGAAACTATTAGGGTTCATCGTCAGCCAGAAAGAAATTGAGGTTGATCCTGACAAGGTCAAGGCCATTCAAGAAATGCCTTCTCCGAAAACTGAAAAACAAGTCAGAGGATTCCTGGGACGTTTGAACTACATCTCCAGATTCATATTCCTTATGACCGCCACGTGTGCGCCGATTTTCAAATTACTCAAAAAGAACCAGGATTGCGTTTGGTCAGAAGATTGCCAAACTGCCTTCGACAGTATCAAGGAATATCTGTTGAATCCTCCGATTCTATCACCTCCAGTGGAAGGAAGACCACTGATCATTTACCTCACAGTCCTAGAGGACTCAATGGGATGTGTACTTGGCCAACAAGACGAAACCAAACGGAAAGAGTCTGCCATTTACTATCTAAGCAAGAAATTCACCGACTGTGAAACTCGGTACACGATGCTCGAGAAAACTTGATGTGCTTTAGCTTGGGCAGCCAAGCGTCTTCGCCAATACATGATTCGTCACACTACTTGGTTAATCTCCGAAATGGATCCAATCAAGTACGTTTTCGAAAAACCTGCTCTCACGGGAAGAATTGCCCGTTGGCAGATGCTGTTATCAGAATATGACATAGAGTACCATGCTCAGAAAGTCGTTAAGGGAAGTATTTTAGCCGATCATTTGGGTCATCAACCGATTGACAATCAAGAATCAATCGAGTTTGACTTCCCAGACGAAGATGTCATGTATCTAAAATTGAAAGATTGCGATGAACCGCTACCCAGTGAAGGGCCAGAACCAGGTTCCCAATGGGGACTTATCTTTGACGGAGCAGTTAATCATTATGGAAATGGAATTGGGGCAATCATTGTTACCCCTCAGGGTACCCACATTCCTTTCACCGCCAGACTTACGTTCAAATGTATGAACAACGAGGCTGAATACGAAGCTTGTATCATGGGTCTCGAAGAAGCGATTGATTTAAGGATCAAAGACTTGGACGTATACGGCGACTCAGCCTTGGTTATCAATCAGATTAAAGGAGATTAGAACACATACCAATCATGGCTGATTCCTTACAAAGACTACACAAGAAGGTTGCTACCTTTCTTCGACAAAGTCGAGTTTCACCACATCCCTCGTGATGAGAATCACATGGCTGATGCATTAGCCACTATCTCTTCCATGATTAGTGTAGGTCAATGAAATGACATACCTAAGATTGACATCATGCGCCTTGAATGGCCCGCCTACATCTTCACGGTCAAAGCAGTCATAGATGATAAACCTTGGTATCACGATATCAAATGCTTCCTTCAGAAACAAGAGTACCCACCTAGGGCACTCAGAAAAGATAGGAAAACCCTTAGAAGATTGGCTGGAAACTTCTTCCTGAGCGGCGACACTCTCTATAAGAGAAATTTTGACATGGTTTTGCTTCGATGCGTCGACAGACCAGAAGCAGACATGCTGATGAAAGAAATTCATGAAGAATCCTTTGGCACTCATGCCAACGGACACACAATGGCGAGAAAAAATCTAAGAGCTGGGTACTATTGGTTGACCATGGAATCCGACTGCTACAAGTACATGAGGAGGTGTCATAAGTGTCAGATATACTCCGACAAAATTCATGTACCGCCATCACATCTCAAAGTTCTTTCTTCCCCGTGGCCTTTTTCCATGTGGGGAATCGACATGATTGGCTTGATTGAACCTAAGGCTTCAAACGGACATCGGTTCATCCTAGTAGCCATAGACTATTTCACCAAGTGGGTCGAAGCAGCGTCATTCGCCAATGTAACCCGACAAGTGGTGGTCCGATTTATCAAAAACAATATCATCTGCCGTTATGGTGTTCCAAGCGAGATCATTACTGATAATGGATCTAACTTGAACAACAAGATGATGAAAGATCTGTGCGCAGAGTTCAAGATTGAACACCATAATTCATCTCCCTACCGGCCTAAGATGAACGGAGCGGTAGAAGCGGCTAACAAGAACATCAAGAGGATCGTTCAAAAGATGGTTGTAACCTATAAAGATTGGCACGAGATGCTACCCTTTGCTCTTCACGGTTACCGCACATCTGTCCGAACTTCAACAGGGGTAACCCCTTTCTCTCTAGTATATGGCATGGAGGCAGTTCTCCCCATAGAAATAGAGATCCCATCAATCTGGGTATTGATGGAAGCTAAGCTTTCGGAAGCTGAATGGTGTCAAAGTCGACACAACGAACTGAATCTGATCGAAGAAAAGCGAATCACGACACTATGCCACGATCAGTTATATCAACAGAGAATGAAGAAGGCGTTCGACAAAAAGGTTCGACCTCGTGTCTTCAGAAAAGGAGACCTCGTGCTCAAGAAGATACAATCATTTCTCACTGATTCTTGGGGCAAATGGACCCCAAATTATGATGGCCCCTATGTGGTCACGAAAGCTTTCTCAGGCGGCGCCTTGAGACTTGCAACCATGGATGGAGAGGAATTTGCCGACCCCACGAGTGTTGATGTAGTCAAGAAATACTTCGCCTAAACTAAAAAAAAGACGTCTCGGTGGATTGAAAACCCGAAAGGGCGGTCTAGGCAAAAGTTAGAGACATGAAAAAAATCATCCCGATGGGTTGGAAATCTCATAGTACAATCCAGGCAAAAATTAGGGATAATGGCAAGTAACTATGTTCAACAGAGGCAAGTCCCTCAGCAGTAGCAGCAGTTACACCATCCATTGGAGGAAAACTCCAGTCAAGGTCATCTTCGACAGAAGCTCAGGATGTCCCGAATTCCAAAGTTGGTAGAAGGATAGTGGTCGTTATGTTTCAACGTAGCCCTTTTCCCTATAAATTACCATTTTCAAGCTTTGTATATACTCTCTAGAATCACGCGTTTGGATGATCTCCATCTTGTCAATAAAATTTGAGCCTTTGTGCTTTTGTTTGTAATTCTCATTTGTTTTAGCTTTACAGAACGACGTTGTTAACATGATTAATGATGCTTGAAATAAAACGGAAATGAATTTACTTGTTAAAACTTTTTCTGCTTTATAAATAAAGTCGACAATTTCTTTTGACTGTTAAACATCAAAGGAACATCAACCGCTTCTCCAGAAGTAAGCGGACTTCAAAGTGCAGAATCAAAGTACTCATTCTACGCCAGTACGCCTAAATGAAGGGATCAACTGTGTCAGAGACCTTGTTTCGTCTGACACACCTCGGCCGAGTTCTTATCTCCTAAGCCCGATCAACAATATTCCCTGCAGGGACTATCTCTCCGAAGCAAGGTGGAATTGCTATCTTGAACCAGCGATATTTCTACATGCCCCGCGATGGCCGAGTATCCAGTCATGTTCATCCTTTAGTTTGTATGTCGCGTCAGTTTTGTCAGCATAAACATACATATATCATGCATTGTTGATTTACATTCACATTTCATATTGCATCACTATCACTCTAGTCGGTCTTGTCCCCTAGTGATAAAAGTCCTCTCAATTGAGTTGTCAGCCTTTTCTCATCAGGAAACACTGTGTCTGAACAATCTCTCTCCTCCAGTTCACTTCTGAAATGAAGTTGGTCCTTGACCACTTTGATAACTTGAACCTCTGAAAAACCAGAGAGAACATTCAACAAATGTCACTCTTCGCCACTGAAGATGATATCCTTGCTTTCTCGGATTAAGGAAAATCCCCAGAGAAAGCCTCCTAAGCAGAGATTTGGCAGTACAGCTGCCTTTCTCCGAAGGACCACTGATGAAAAGGTCATCGGCACCTCAAAATTGGACCCCATCATATGGCATTTCTCCGGGAAGATCCCGAGAAAAGTATGATGTAAGCTCCCAAACGAAAACAGTCTCTTAAGAGACTCGCTTTCCACAGTAGAATCGACAAATGGCGTCTCCAAAACATAGAAGTTTGTGTACCTCTACAATTCAGACGAATGGGTTCCCCAGCAAGTCTGACATCAAAACTTTTTCCACTCAAATGGCATCTCCCCAGGAAAATTCGGCGAGAAGTTTGAAGGAAAACCGCTACTAACAGCGTTCCTTGTCAAGAAAGTTTATTGACAAAAGAAACTGAGACCAGTTCCTTGGTAGGAAACCAGGATCGAGGGGAAGTTTACATCAGAAACTAAGACCAGTTCCTTGGTAGGAAACCAGGATCGAGGGGAAGTTGACAAAAGAAACTAAGACCAGTTCCTTGGTAGGAAACCAGGATCGAGGGGAGGTTTATCTCAAAAGAAACTAAGACCAGTTCCTTGGCTGAAGACCGGGATCGAGGGGAAGTTGACAAAAGAAACTGAGACCAGTTCCTTGGCTGAAGACCAGGATCGAGGGGAAGTTTCCCTTTTCTAAGCATCATCGCTTAGCTAAAGAAGATGAATGCGTAAGTTACCATTCATAACCGCCATCAAAATTTCGGGTATTCCGATATTTAATCCTCTTGCACCCTGAATGCCCGAACACCTTCGTCATTCGCACCTTCGGGTCCAAGAAGATTAAATAGGGGCATCTGTCATACCCCAAATTTTGACCACTTAGATTTCCCATCATTGTGCAAATCATCATCATAATATGGATGTACCATCATACCTTGTCAGTCCCCCTAAAGATGGGTGAGCATCCACTACAATCAAATTTAGGGTTTCAAGCCCTCTCTGAGTGCTTAGACAAAGGATCAATCAAGGAATGACATGATCTTCAACTTGTCTACACCCTCAAACATACACAAAGGATCAAAAAGGACTCCCACTTCAAGGATTAAGCACAAGGATGCTCCATTCTAGGTGGATCAAGCCTCAAGATCGCCAGTGTCACCAAATTAGGGTTTTGATCGACCAGGGCCTCCAGATGGAAATTTTCCTTTGGGCATGGGCCAATGATCCAAAACATAACCTAATATACTCCATGGAACCTCATGGACCCATTCATCAAGTCAATTTTGCCTCAGGGGTTGAATTCATCAAAAATCAGGAATTAGGGTTTCTTGACCTAATTCACCCCTAAGTTGACTTTTAGGGAAAATCATGAGCCAAGACCTCAATACATGATTTAAGGGTCTCTAATGAGCTATATTGATCCATTTGGAACAATGGATCAATCCAAGAAGCTTGAGCAACAAGTCTCAATTTCATCTGCCCCACAATTAGGGTTACGCTAGGAAAGTCAACTGTAACTTTGACTTTTGACCAGGACATGCTCCTAAACCCTAGTACATACCTAAATATACCCCATGACACCCTTGGAACATGTCCATCAAGTTTGATTTAGGTCAAGGACATGATTTCCTGAAGAATTGCACAGTTTGGAATTCATCTGATAAAAAGTCAACTGTGCACAAAAGTCAACTTTGAGTTTTTGAGATTTTTCACCAAAATGGTTTTTTAACCCTAAAATGATGTTTATGTATGATTTGAATCATCATTCATCAAGAAAAATCAAGAAAAGTTGGATAACTTGCCAAAATCAGCCAAATCCAAATGCTCCTATCCACTTGGACACCTCAGAGGATTGAATCTAAAGGGGACAATCACTGAGCCAAGCCTCCAAAGTCCATGGAACAAGAAATAGCATGTTGAACATAGAATGGCCAAAATAGGGACAAGACTTCAAATTTGGATTGGAGCATTCAATGGAAGCATCAAGGTGGCATGGACTGAGCCGTTCTCATCTGAAATCAGTCAAGACTTATCTAAGACCAAGGGAACCACAGCCCTGTGCCCTAACCTCTAGTCATTGACTAGAGGAGACTTGAAATTACATTGGCCAACATTGAACAAACACCTGCTGCAGTTGCCATTCACTATTCCTTGCAAAACAAACTTGCTCTACTATAAATAGAGCTCAATTGTGTTCAGTTTGAGTACACCAAAGCCATCTAACAGATGCTTTCCTCAAAATCTCTTTCTCTTGGCAAAAATGCCTTTCTTAGCAAGGTAGTTATCGGGTTTTGAGCTTGAGAGCTTTTCCAATCAAACCAATCACACACACACCTCATATACATCACATATGAGCTGATCAAACACTTAAATAACAACTGGAACACTGATTTCTCAGAATCACCAGTCAATTGCTCAAGGTTTTAACCAAAATGCAGTTGAGATGCCATGAAGTAATCCAGCCAATTTTAATCAAGTCCAAGCATTCAAACACAATCCATAGGGTGTAGGGAAGCTATTCAGATCATCACCACTCATCTGTAACACCTCCAAATCAAAAATCACATTGCACTTGCTGTCACGGCCTAGAGGTAAGCACATATTTGGTCATCTCTCAATCTATGCATATTTCCTCGCACAATAATTTGGCCATATGTTCATAATCATGCATAGAATGTTTCCCCTCAATTAATTGCATTGTTTGAATCGTGTATCAAAAATCCTATCCTTCATGCAAAAATTAGGGTTCTTGAGGATTTCTCGTGATTTCTTGTTATATGTTTAATTTAAATGAAATTAATTGACATAAACATGATCGTGAGGTTGAGACGAGCATAATGATATGTGGATTACATGATATGATTAAGTATTCAGTGAGATTGGAGAGAAAATGCAAATCTGAGAATCCAAGAACACGCGCGTGTTCTTCAGCTTGTTCTTGGCGCCATTTTTCCAAATTTGAATATTTGAATTTTGTGATTTTATTTAATTGATTCAAAAATTAATTTCTCTCTGAGTTTTTATGATTTTGAGTTGATTCTTTTTTTAATAATTCACAAAAATGTTAAAATATTTTATTTTAACAAATAATCCCAAAAATATTAATTATTTTATGTAATTGATATTTTTGCAAAGAATTAATGTTTTAATTGTTTTTAACATTTAAAATATTATTTCCACCTCGATTTTGCAACTTTTAATGCTTTCTAATTATTTTGTAGGTCAATACTTAATTTTTGAAGCATTAATCCAAGATCACAATTTGTTTTTCATATGTTAAACAATTTTGATCATTTTAATTGAATTTTTATTCAATTAAATACATTTTTGAAAACAAATTAGGGTTTTTGGATTAATTCAACCCTCATAAATCATTTTGAAAAACAACTTGGGCCTCTCCTCGAGCTATAAGACCTATTCAAAACCTTTTGGGCCTCTTGAGAGAGTGTAAGACCCAATCCTTTTTTTTGACCTAATCATTTTTGGGCCTCAGTGTATTGTATAAGTCCCGATACCGTCAAAAACAAACGGCGCGATCGTCGCCTTTTCAAAACAACCCTGGGCGTACCCTACCCTCGAGTAGTAAGACTCATTTCTTTTCTTAAAATACACTTGGCCCTCTAATAGAGTGTAAGACCCAATCCCCTTTTAACCAAAACATTTTAGGCCTCACTTATTGTATAAGTCCATCTGCGTTAAAAGAAAATCTCGGCGCGATCGCCATTTTAAACAAAAAATCATCTGGGCCTACCCTCGAGTAGTAAGACCCATCTCTTTTTCTTTAAACTTTTTTTGGGCCTCTATTAGAGTGTAAGACCTATCCCTTTGTACTGAAAACCTTTTTGGGCCTCAGTCATTGTATAAGTCCCTCTGTACAAATTCAAACAGTGCGCTCACGGATAAAACCCTGGGCCTCTCCTTGAGCTGTAAGCCCCAAATCTTTCTTTTTCAAAGCACTTTCTCCTTTGATTTTGAATATACTGTTGTTTTCAATCTTTCTTTGTTGAACAACTAACCAAACAGCATGGAAGCTCTACAACCGAGTAAGTGGTTATTGCTTTCATTTACCACTTTCATATACATATAACTGTATTGTGGGGCTGTTTCACTGTAAGTCTTCTTTCATAAACTCATATCAACTGTGTAATAATAGTATAGATATTTCGAGTTTCCCCGGCAACTACGTCTAGAACTAGGTGACGCCATTTCATTTATTCGTAGAAATAGACAACTAGATCCCCAATAGGATCACCAGATACAGTCTTCTCTTCGGTTGTCCTCATTAGGAATTGTCAAGAAGCTCTACTCCACAAGATGAATGTATTCTCCGTGAATGGCATCTTTGAGTTTCTTCCAAATTCTCGAACTTTCCTGACTTGATCTATTCCTTGTGAATAGCTTGCCTTGAATTTCTCGGGGTTTGGGGACCCACGGGCTTCTTAAAAGCATCGGCCTCCTCTTGGGCATCGTACAAGGACCCACAGGCTTCCTAAAAGCAACCCCGCCTCCTCTTGGGCTTAGTACAAGGACCCTACGGCTTATTAGAAGTATTCACAGCCTCCTCTTAGGCTTCGTATAAGGATCTCTTCCTCCGGGAATGATAGCCTCCTCTTGGGCTTAGTACAAGGACCCGTCGGCTTCTTAAAAGTTTCCAGTCTCCTCTTGGGCTTCGTACAAATTGTCTCGACGACCTCCTAGAGGTATAGGAACAGAACCTAGTCATCCTCATAGAACAGTCCTTTCATTGAGTCTACTACTGTTTTTCAAAAGCATAGTACAAAAGATGAAACTCTAGACTTGGACAGTCTAATCTTCTTGAGTCTCAAAGACATTCTCAAGTGACCCCTTCGTTAAATAGGAAGGAAACCCACAGACTCGGACAGTCTCAATACCCTTCGGATTTCCCGCTTCCTTAAAGAACAGGAATAAACCGGATCCTTGAATCAAATCCATGAGTACAGTGTTGCTCATATAAGAACTAATTTTCTCTTTCAAAATCAGTATACTGGACCTGTCACTCAATTGAAACAGTAACCATAGCCTCCTCTTAGGCTTTGTATAATGATCCTTCTTCAATGAAGTTAGCCACCTCTTGGGCTTTATACAATGATTCTCCCCAGCGGAGTCAAACAACGTTTAGCCTCTCTCTCGGGCTTTGTACGAGACACATAAGAGACTCCCTCGTTGAGTCAATCACCCCTTTCGCCTCCATCTCGGGCTTTGTACGAGATACAAAAAGGTTCTTATTGAGCCAAACAAACAATATCCTTCATCTCGGGCTTTATACGAGATACCAAAAGATTCCCTCGTTGAGTCAAACCTTTTCGCCTCCATCTCGGGCTTCGTACGAGATACAAAAAACACTCTCTTGTTGAGTATAAAAGGTCCTCTTGTAGGATCAACCCCTTTTAGCCTCTCTCTCGGGCTTTGTACGAGACACATACTAGCCTCCTCTTAAGCTTTGTATAAGAAAACCACTGGTTGATCCAATCAACCTTTTAGCATCAAAGTTGTGCCTCGTTCACAGTACACAACTCCTTCCCCTTCATCTAATTGCTGTAAGCGGCAAGCCTCTGGATCATCTACATCCATGCCACTGTCCCTCTTTTAGCATGAGAAATTCCTAAGGAAAGATAACATTGCTCTACACTGAGTTAAAGTCTTCTACTTCAGGTTAAAATCCCCTATAAAGGAAATTATGGCATTACTAGGATCCGCGTATCCCGGTTAAAGTAATTCTCCTTTATAAACCGTTGTGATATACAAAACCCTCTTTAGAGATGACAAATTCTCTCTAAAGTCGAGGCCCTTCAGCTTCATATCTTGGGCTTTGAACAAGATACAAATAGACTTTTCAGCTTCACATCTTGGGCTTTGATCAAGATACAAACCACCTTTCGCTTCACGTCTTGGGCTTTGAACAAGACACCAAAAACACCATTTCCTCCCATAGAATAGGAGGAACTACGGACGCTCTGATTTCCCTATTTCGGTAAACGGGAATACGTAGGCATAAGATTGAAAGAAAAATCTTAGCGAGCACACTAAACAAAAACCCAAAATCCCAAACTCCCATACTCTATCAAAAAGCATCAGTCCTAACATCCTAACCCTTGTTCCCCACTAGAAAGTCCTAGAAAGAAAGAAAACCGTATTGGCGAAAATACAAATAACCAGTACAAAGGCCCCCCCACATTTATAGCATTCGTAACCTAACAGACCGCTGTTTAAACTCAGTATGCAAGCAGGGTTAATTGGAGACATCTATTTCCCTTCCTTATTCAGCTCACAATAGGATAAAAAATGAATCGACCTGTAGTTTAAGCTCAACCGCAGAGAGCGACCAACGCTTAAGAACCGCGTCCAAAATCGTTCGCTACAATCCCTAGTGATCAGGTTCTTCTTTCTGGTTTCATGCCCAGGAAGAATGTGGGTTTGTGTTGTCCCCAGTAGTCTATCTCCCGGATCTTTCCCCAGTAAAGATTGTATGTGGTCTTTTCCCCAGTGTTTCTTTGGAGTCTCCCCGGTGGGTCTCTTTTATTGGTTAGCTTGTATCCCTTGTGAGGTGTTTCTCATGGATACTAACCTTTATCCTTTCCCAGTGAAGCTTATCTGGTCTTTTTGCTTCCTGTCTGTCCTTTGGTGTCTCGTTGTGTTTGCATCTTTGCATCTTCTTGGCATTATGTTTGTTGCATTGCATATGTGTGCATCTGAGGGCAAAATTTTCGATTATCTGTATTTAAATATCTTTCACTTTTGATTCCATGAGGATTTTCATCTCTCATGTCATCCGGTGAAGATATTTAAATAGGGGCAACTGTTGTACCCAAAATTTTACCCTCATTTTTTTGCTAGTTGATGTTTTATTTATTTAACTTAATATTTATTTCAACATCTTTATCTGTCTTTAATTTAATTTAACTTCAATATGGCCTTTTTTATATTTAAGTTGTTTTAATTAATCTCAATTTAATCTAATTTTGCATTAGTTTAATTAATTAGATTAATTGCTAATATGGTTTATTGTTTTAATTATTTAATTAGAATATTAATTAATTGTTATTTATTATTGTTATTTAACATATTAATCCATTTAAAAAAGAGAAAGTTTGTATTCATTTTCATGGCCTTTCATGAGGGGTCCACCGTGGCATTTATTTTGGTTTTGATTGGAGGAACTAGTTTTGCTATCAACCAATAAGGAGCAAGCATTTCTCCTTTGACTTTTCAAACCTTACCAACAACCAATGAAGAGCTAACATGTGTTTCTTGAGAAATCAAAAGGAGCCGGATTTGTTCCTTCTTCCTTGAGCATGTGCACGGGAATCAGAATGAGGAGGAGAGTCTCAAGCCAAACTCATTAATTGTATCAGATCAATTCAAAGAAACCGTTTCATCTTCTATCCCTTGGCGCGAATTTCTCTTTGATTTCCCCAAGATACTTTCCTCTTTGAGCTTCCAGGATGTGGTTCACTAGAAAGCAACTCTGAGCATATTCCACATTCATCTTTCATTTCTGATACGACCTATTTCACCCTGCATCACCTGCGAGCTGGCCATGGCACTGTCCCCATCATCTTCCTCTTTCATTGCTTACTTGAGTGGCAACAGAGGGATAGTCTCAAAAGCAACACCATTTTGAAGTATTGACCCTGCATCTCTGAGCCGTTGTGTAGTAGTGGAGAGTTTGTCTCCCAAGGATAAGCAGCATTTGAATTCTAACGTTACAAACCCTACCCATTACTTTGCCCACCAAGTGTTTGAAATTCAACCCGACCCAATGATCAGCATATAAAAGGAGGTTATCTCAACACTTGAAAATCACCAACAATAATCACAAAAACATTCTAAACACACTTGAGTCTGAGTTCTTGCAAGAGGAGGAAGAGGTTTGAGTTTTTGCTTTGGGGAGTTTCAACTGTTGCGGTAAGAAAGAATCCTGATCATATTTGGAAGGTGCAGTGGATATATTCCACTTGGTAAGTGTCTCTTACAACTTCATATTTATATCATCATACATAATCCCCATCATATCTGTGATATAATCTCTGCTGATATATACCTGATGTGTTTACTCCATTTACCCTTAATACGTGAGCAATGTATGAAACAGCATAACGCCTTTGAATTGGTATTATTTGGTTGGTGAATCCTGTATAACGTTATTGATAAATTTGTCCATACTTGGTTATAAAAGAGCAATGACAGACCTAAAGTGTTCTGGTATGGTTGATGTTATCTTGTTAAGGTCCTCTAACACATCTCATCTCTGCTAGTTGAAATATTTGCTTTCTCATGTTTAATTTGTTCATGCTAATTACAATAAATTTTTAATAGCCACGAAACCTGGTTTTCCTTTTATTAAGAATAGCTTATACCATTTGTGTTATCACTGTTTTACTCAGTCTGTATACAATAACTCATGTTAAATGGGTTCTGTTCTTTTAAACAGAAATTTTGTTTCTTGGCTCAATTTGCTGCAAGAATGTTTATTTGGTCCTATATAACCTGATGTGTATGCAACTTTGATATACCTTTGTACTGGTATTTTGAACTAAGTTGGTTTCTTGTGTCCAAATGTGGATGTTCTAAACTGTTAAGGTTATGTACTGGTCATGAATCATTTTCTTTTAACCTGTCACAATATGCCATAAATATACAGCTGTTATTTTCTTGCTATGCTTAGTACTAGGGCCATGATTGTGTAGTTTCAGGATGTCTCCCTAATATGTGTTTGATTCGGAGGAACTCCAAGCAGGATGTCCTTTATGAATATTTGAAAACCTGTCTTTATATGTTTGTGTGAACCATTGTCATACCTTGATCTCATTTTGTGTAAACCAGTTGCTTGAAGTCTTGTATCTGATCATCATGCTACTGCTATAGGGCCATGTGCATATTCTCTTTTCTGAGTTCATCTTGCACTTTCCTGATTTAAGCTTGTTCCTACATGTTTAACTTTTAGTATGAATGCTACTGACAATTATTTTCAATGATAAGTGCATGTCCATAACTCTTATGTACTCATACTTTCCTGATAAAATTTGAATGCTTAGTATGCCAATGATGATTAGGATGTTTGAATTATCCTGAAGTTTGACAAGATGCAGTGAGGTTCTTCTTTGCTCATAGCCTGCTAAAATCTTATGATATCCTACTAATTGACTGTTTATTGCACCTAAATTAAGTAATCATATGAGTAAAATCTTTGAAATCCTGCAAGGTCAGGTTTTAGGTCGTGTTGATGCTAAATTTCTAGACCTGCTCGTCTTGTTGCTAGCATCTAACTTTTGTTTACCATATTATAATCAAAAGGTGTTATGTTAAGGTTTATATACTTTGAAGTTCTTCATGTAGTGTATATCCTTTAATAAATGGCATGATAATCTCTGCTAGAGCCGCATTTGCCCTCCAAACATGATTAGAAATGTGTCCTGGAAATGTTCATGTCTTCATGTTAGAATTTGTATGCCCAAACTGCTCTCAAACTGTCCATTCCTTGTTGACCTAAGTTAATAACAGATGAATGTTTAGATTTTCTAATTGGCATGACAAATATTGGCTCACATTCTTTCATGTTTCCATGACCATGCACAACTCTTAATTGATTCTTCATTGCTGTTATGTCTTGTGATTTGTATTTTCATTAAGCTTAGTTGATAAGGTGAAGGGGTCGCTGGCTTGGCAACACTGTGCAAGTTTATTTCTCATTCGGAACACACCAACTTTTTTTTTATCCTTGCTAATATTACCATAATGAGCTATTAATTTAGAACATTTTTCTTACTTTAGTTTGTGTATTAAATTATTCCCAAGTTACTCTTTTTTGTTCAGGATAACAACATTTAGATTTTTGTTGAGGTTGTGTCAATGATAAGTACTTGCCTTTGCTTACACCTCATACTCGTGCATAATTTTGAATTGACCATCCTACTGTCACTTAATTCTTGCATACGTATTCAAGTTTATTTTGGATGGAGTTTTGAATTTGAGTTATACATTCTGACCTTGATAAATTGGTAACAGTTTTTTTGAAAACCAGAAATTCTTTGTTCATTTTAGTCAAGGTTTCAACTTTCATTTTACCCACTTAGGGTTTGATGTTGATCTACTACGTAAATCCTACAAATCTGTGTGTTATTTTGTGATTTTGGATCAAGGGATGATTTGGAAATAGTTGAACAAAAAGGGTGTTTATCCATGACTGTTTGTCTTTGTTCGCATGAGGTGTCTGTCTCTCAGTATTGCCGGTGCGTTTAGCATAATTACAACTGTATCATGATTGTTTAGTGCATACTCATTTTTAAGGTTTTGGTCTGAACTCTATTGGTTGCAGCATGATTTTGATGAATGTTGGTTGTGGTTTTCATGTTTCATAAATATTGAAGTTTCATAGCATGATTTTGGTTTGTTTGTCACGGTTGGTTTGATGGGCAGTTTTGATTGATTTGGGAATGTGCACATATTCATGTTATATATTTATGGAGTCGTATTATGTATTGGATGAAACAGCCGTCCCAACGGTAGCACACACGCCTTGCCTTCGCCCTTTCGCCCACAGGACTGGGGTTCGATCCCTACCCAGTCCTTTTGCTCTTTTTTTATTCTTTGCCTCTTTTAAAATATATATGTGTATTTCCTTTATATGTTCAGACGCATGCAATAGTTCAGTTGGTAGTTGTTTTAGGCTGCGAACAAAGTGTCTTGAGTTCAATCCCCATGGTTGCCATTTCCTTATTTTTATCACTTATGTGTTTTATTATTTTAGTTTATGCTTTAACCTTCAAGATAACATAACTTATTCATTTTTAATCCTTTTTCTGCCTTTCTTTTTGCTATGATTTTCTAATTAAATCTATTTTTCAAATATAAAGAAAATTGTTAAAAATATTATTTTTAAGACCTTTACGCATGCTTGGATTATGAGTGCTTATTAAAGTTTTATTGCACTTCCTTATTCACCATGTCATGTTATTTCTATTCATCATATTTGACCTTTGTCTCATGTATGTTTCTTAACTTTGAATTGATATCTTGATCTTGTTTCATCTCATTACCATATTCATGTCTTTTTATAATCATCATATGTGCTTTTATAACTTGTTATTTCTTAGTAACTTACAACTATTATCTTCCCCCCATTCCAAAGGGAGACCCTCATAAATTGACTTTCAAAGTCATCTTACCTTATCCTTCTAGGTTCACCCATATTTCTTGGCTATCGTGAGTCAACAAAACCATAACTAGAAGTAGGTTGGAGTTCTTACACTCCATGTGATTCTCCTCATCATGAGAACTCATATTCCCCTATAACGTAGACTTAGAGAGTTATCGTGAACTCTAAAATGAGTCATACTCATTTTCCCCTTGGAACTTTGGCCATAGTCAATGGTTCCTATTCCTTCACCCTTAGATCGGTGAACTAAGGATACTCTGATTCCATTCCCGTAAGGATACGTAGGCGCAAAGTGCGATGCTTTGTCGAGTATACTTAGAAATAAACCCCTAGGGTTTCAACCTTTAGCATAGCACCCTTAACAAGCGAGTAAGATTTAACAAGAAAAACAAGAGGTTCCCGTAGAGTACTACGGACGTTTAGGGTGCTAATACCTTCCCTAGGCGTAACCAACCCCCGAACCTTAGATCTCCCCCTTTAGGTTTTTCTCGATCTTGAACCTTTCCTTTGGATAAATCAAAGTCGGTTGTAAAAGAAAATGATGCAAGTTAATTAATAGCTTGTTATCCGATTTTCACCGCAACAATCTCAAATGATCAAAATTTTATCATCATTTGGTGAATACAGTTTGTGTGCACCAGTAGAATGATAATCTATGAGCACCATAGCCTAACTTTTATCATCTAGTTTCTTCCTCAATTGTTCAGATACATGTCTGAAGCACATTGATCCAAAGACTCCAAGATGGCAAACATTTGGTTTATGTCCTGTCCAAGCCTCATAAGGTGTCTTCTCGACTATCTTCTTTGTTGAACATCTGTTTATAATGTATACTACTGTTGAAGCTGCTTATCCCCAAAATATCTTTGGCACTTCTTTAGCTTTCAACATGCTCCTAGTCATGTTCAATATACTTCTATTTATCCTCTCAACTATACCATTATGTTGAGGTGTATAGGGTACAATGACCTCATGCTCTATACCTTCATCAGTGCAAATTATTGCAAATTCTCTATAGGTATATTAACCAACACCACCAGTTATCAATTTCTTTAACTTGCATCCACTTAGTTTCTCGACAGGCAATTTAAACTTCTTGAGATGTGTGAATACCTCACTCTTCCTTTCAATAAGGTAAGTCCATATATATCTATTGAATTCATCTATGAAAGTTAGGAAATAGCAATTACATTCATTCGACCTTACTTCAAAAGGTCCACACATGTCAGAGTGACCAAGCTCCAACTTTTCTCTCGACTTTATGGACAAGTCATGTTTGAATGTCTTCATAGCCTGCTTTGTAGAATCAAGCTACTCAATATGTTTTGATGAAGAAAACAACATTCAACAACCAAGTAAAGCTCTCAAAAAGGAAATGGCTAAAGACTAGTAGCACAATTCAAGTTTCAAAGTGAATCAAAAGTCTTGAAGATTCAGGTGATTGATCATGAAAGATAAGGTATATGAACTCAACTTGTCTATGTATATACAAGTGTTCAAAATATCAATTCTACTTGCCATGATTCATTAAAATATTGGTTCTAGAAAATCATTGCATTTCATATCATTTTCAATAGTATTTTTCATTTGTAGACACTGGTTAATCGATTAACCAACTTCACGTGTTAATCTGTTAATCAATTAACCTTTGAAAATTTTGAATTTTTGGTACGTTGCAAAGGGAATAATCGATTAACCATTTGGTAGTGTTAATGTGTTAATTGATTAACACTAATGTAGTGTTTAAAAATACTTCACTTTTTCACTCAAATGATTTTCAAATGTGGTTTTTGAAGCATGGTAACCTTTCATTCTTTGCACTCATCTGTATAGGTGCATTGTGTCTATATAAACACCATTATTTTCAAATTTAAACTCACCTCCTCTACAAATTATTAAAGCATTCAAATTATCTCCATCTTTCAAATTTCTCACAAGTGTTCTAAAACCAGAATTTTATTTGGAAGAAACTCTTGCATTAACTTTAAACTTGCATCTATATAGTTTCATCCATACGATATTGAACACTTGTATATCATTGATAATTTGCTTGTTCAAAGGAGAAGATCAATCAATAGATTGATAAGTGTATTATACATATCACATTCTTGTATAAAAAATTTAGAATCATTATTGTATCCTTGTTGTCCAGGATTGTTGGAAGCAAGAGGTTCACTCAAATAGAGAATTGTTCTCTTAGTGAACTTTTGTAAAATTCCAAGAGGATTGTTCTTGGTTTGTTAGTGATAGGAAGACTAGGATAAGTCTTGTATAGGTCATAACAATATTAAAAATCTATTTCATGTTGAAAGGGGACTGGAGTACTCTCGGACTGTGAGGGGAACCAGGATATATCCTTGTGTCGTTTACTTTCCGCACTTTATCGCTTTCGTAACTTAGAAAATAATCAGGAAAGAAAACACAACTTAAGATAAAAACCAGAAAATTTTCAAAGTACCTAATTCACCCCCTCTTAGGTGCAAACTATAATTACAATTGGCATTAGAGTAGGTTATAGGTAACATGTTCCTACAGATCTAGTATGGCTTCCACAAGCGCAAATCCGGTTTTCAAGGATGGTGGTAGTAGCATCAAACCCCCACTATTTTCTGGCGAGTATTTTGATTTCTGGAAAATACGCATGAAGGCACATTTAGAAGCACAAGGAGAAGGAATTTGGGAAACCATAAAAAATGGCCCACATGAACCAGTTAGTGTCTTAAATGGTGTTGGAACTCAAAAGACTAAAAGTTCTTATGATGAAGATGATAAAAAGAAAGTTCTTAATGAAAAGAAAGCCATTAACATACTACAAAGTGCATTAAGTATGGATGAATTCTTCTGCATTTCTCAATGTAAATTCGCAAAAGAAATTTGGGAAACTTTGGAGGAGACTCATGAAGGAACTGCTGAAGTTAAAAGATCAAGATTAAATACATTAAGTCAAGAATATGAAATGTTCCGAATGCAGCCTGGAGAATCCATCGTCGCTTTGCAGAAAAGATTCGTACATTTAACAAATCACTTGATTGCACTTGGTAAAACATTTTCTAATGATGAATTGAATCTTAAAGTTCTTAGATCTTGCACTTGGCAACCGAAAGTGAAGACAATATCCTAAAAGAAGCCTTTCAACTATGACGTCTGCATCATTGTTCGGGAAACTTCAAGAACACGAATTAGAACTTGGACGACTGAAAAAACATGAACATCAAGAAAAGAAATCCTAGGGTATCGCCTTAAAAGTTGAATCAAAAGAAGAATCAGATGATGCTCCTGAAGAAGATGAGAATTTCATGCTTCTTGTGAAGAGACTTGGTAAATTCTTTAATAAAAAAAATGAAAAATCTTTCAATTATGCAAAAAGAAAGAAACATTTCAGGAAAAAGGAGGCTTCTACTTCAACATCCAATGTCACTTGTTATGAATGTGGTAAACAAGGTCATATTAAGACGGATTGCCCGAAACTTCTCAAGAAAGGTAGCTTCAATAATAAAAAGGAAAATAAAAACAAGAAAGCCTATATTGCATGGGATGATAATGAGATAAGTTCTTCATCAGATTCGGATATCGACGAATGTGCAAATCTAGCATTGATGGCTTCACATCATTCTGATGATGAAGAAGAGGTTAGCACTGAATTTTTCATTTATGATAACGATGCTCAAGGGGCTATTGATGAACTTCTTAATGAATGCAAAATTCTGTACAAAACAATATCATCTCAAAAGAAATAAATTACGTCTCTAGAAAATAAAATTGAGACTATGGAAAAAGATCACAAAGATGAAAAATTAAAATTAATTAGTGAACAAAAACATAATTTTGTATGCAAAGAATGTGAATCTCTTTCTTTTCAAATTGTCCAACTAAAAAGAGTTTCAGAAAGATATGAAAAATGACAAATTGGTTTGGAGGGTGTTCTTAGTCAACAAAGATTTTCTAACGATAAAAGCGATCTTGGTTATTCAAAATTTAGTAAACCAAGTTCAAGTAAAACTATCTTTGTTAAAGCTAGTAATCAAACTCCAAAAGAGAAAGTTAAATCCAAAATTATGCATCCTTATCCTAAAAGGAAAAGATTTGTGAAAAAGAAATCATATGTTCCTAGATATAAGAGCAATTTTGTTCCTACTTGTTTTTATTGTGGTATTGTTGGTCATACACCTAATGCTTGTTATGTTAGAAACTTTAGTGTTGCAAGTGGGCATTATGTGTGGGTAAAGAAATGCACTACTTATGAAGGACCCAAGGCAATTTGTGTACCTAACAAAACTTAATTTGTTTTGTAGGTATGCTTGAAGACCACTTATAATTTATGGTATCTTGATAGTGGTTGTTTGAAGCATATGACAGGAGATATTGAAAAAATTTCAAATCTAGTGATTAAGGCAAAGGTTTATGTTACTTATGGAGATAACAACAAAGGAAAGATTCTTGGCGTAGGCAAAGTTGGAGCACCACCTTTCACATCCATTGAAGATGTTCTTTATGTTGAAGGTCTAAAGCACAATCTTCTAAGTATAAGCCAACTTTGCAACAAAGGCTTCAAGATCAAGTTCACCAAGGATGAATGCTTGATAGAAGATGAAGTCACACATGAGGTAAAAACTAAAGGTAAAAGAATCAATAATATATTCATGATTTCCCTTGATGATTTATCTTTGAAGGTAAAATGTCTCATGGCAAACAATAATGATTCATGGATTTGGCATAAAAGATTTGCTAACATTCATATGGAACATTTAAATAAGTTAGTCATGCATGATCTTGTTATTGGATTGCCTAATATAAAGTTTGTCAAAGATAGATTATGTGATGCTTGTCAAAAGGGAAAACAAACAAAATCAACTTTCAAATCTAAGAATGTCGTGACCACTACAAGGTGTTGGTGCGGTAAAGCGGCAAGCAACAAAAAGATTTGGAAGTATTTTTCCGGGAATTTATCGTGTCCACAGAGATCGGTGTTATTGAACTGCCGTTCAACAATTTAAATGTTAAAGAGTTTGGTTTAAATTTCAAACATAGAAACTGAAAAGTAAATATTAATACAAAAAGAATTCATTAATCAGATAGAAGAAACTTATCCGGCATACATATAATCCACTCCTCACAAACTTAAACTTACCGACCAGTTATACTCAACCTACAATACTCCTCAATATCATCTAGCATCACTCACAACAGTGTCCATCTCTGACACACTGAGCTGAGAGAACAACTGTGTTACCCTCGTCGACACTCTCGCACCCAACTCAAGATACGGAGGCATTAAGCTTCGACACCCATAAAGATTGTTAGCTCTAAATATATCTCTAGCATCCAAAAACCAACAGATAATCATCCCTAATCAAAGTTTGTGATGTTTATCTCTAACACAACCAAAACCCCGAGCATAAAGTAAAAATCAAGGACAATCATCAATAAAGATTTGTAAAGCGGATTTTATACAATGCCATGGGCGATAAATATACATAAGATCAAAGTAAATACATATACAAAACCCAACAAATGAAGAACACACAAAGAAGAAGAGAAATGAACCAAAAATTCCCGGTTTATCGGCGCCGATCGATGAGAAATCCACCCCGGATCATCCGTGTGCAAGCTTCAATGTTGTTTTCTAAGCTAATCTACTGAAAAATGAGTTTGATGGAGTTGGGAGCAAAAATCCCCAAAACCATAACCTAAAAAATGAATGAAAATGAACTTATAGTAATTACAAAATCCGTCAAGTTCGCAGTGCAAACTTTTATTCGCAAAGCGAACATCAAAAATTGGCACTTAAGTGCCTCAGAATAGCTAAACCGACTTTGCATTTCTACAGAAGTTTGCAATGCAAACTTTTATTCGCAAAGCAAATATTCGCTGGAAAGTTTGCAATGCGAACTTTGGTCCCTTTTTCTACTTCCATAATTCTGGGAGCATTCGCTAGGAAGTTCGCAATGCGAACTTTGGTCCCTTTTTCACACCAGACTTGTTTTGACCACAACTTCTGAACCGTAACTAGGATTGACGCACGGCCGGAAGCGCTGGAAAGCTTATTCAATGTTCTATACAACAATGGCAAAATATTTTTGCTTGAATAAATACAAAAATGAGAGAAAATCAATTAAACTTAATGATATTTATACGATACGCAATATATACACTATAATGTAAAGTAAACGTAATTACAAACAAAACGGGGTTTATTCGAACGATATTAACAAAAAGTATCGATAAGTGCAACAAAACTTATATACAAAAATAGCTACAATTTGCACTTATCACAAGGCCACTACAATTGTTGCACATGGACTTATTTGGTCCATCAAGAACAAGAAGCTTCGGAGGTAATGTTTATGCATTGGTTATTATTGATGATTTTTCTAGATTTTGTTGGACATTCTTTTTAGTGCAGAAAAGTGATGCTTTCAAAGCATTCAAGAAGTATGCAAAGCAAATTCAAAATGAGAAATCGCTAAAAATTGCCTCCATAAGAAGCGACCATGGTGGAGAATTTCAAAATGCATCCTTTGAAGTGGTTTGTGAAGAACAAGGAATCAATCATAATTTTTCAGCACCAAGAACTCCACAACAAAATGGAGTGGTGGAAAGAAATAATAGGTCACTTGTGGAACTTGCAAGAACAATGCTAAGCGACTCAAATCTTCCAAAGTATTTTTGGACGGATGCGGTGAGCACGACATGCTATGTAAGTAATAGAGTAATTATTAGACCTATTTTGAAAAAGACCCCATATGAACTCTTCAAAGGAAGGAAACCAAACATTGCTTATTTTCACATTTTTGGATGCAAGTGCTTTGTCTTAAAAAATGACAAAGAAAATCTCGGTAAGTTTGATGAAAAATCTGATGAAGGTATTTTTCTTGGATATTCTCTTAATAGTAAAGCTTATAGAATATATAACAAACGAACTTTAACAATTGAAGAATCTATGTGTAACACCCCAAATTTATTAGAATATTTATTTAATTTATTTAAATATAATATTTGTGAATTTTCGGTGAATTTTGGTGGTTGGTGTCGACGTTGGTATTTTGGTGAAGTTTGGTTATTTTAATTAAATAATAGTATGTAATATGAATATATTAGTATTATTATTAATTTAAATAATATTAGAGGAATTAAGGGTAAATTGGACTTTTGAGGTGGATTAGTGAGGGTATTATGGGGAAAGCCCATATTTGAGGCCCAAGAGTTAAATTAACCAAAAAGGAGGAATTGAGGAGAATTAGGATTCATTTGTGATTAACCGTGAAAAGAAGGAAGGAAGGTGCAGAGCTCTGAAGAAAGGGAAACTGCGAGGATTCGTGAAGGTTTCCGCAAGATCGATAAAGAAAGCTCAGATTCGACAATCTAAGGTATGGGGAGTATTGTTTTTCATTGTTTTCAATATAGGAATTGATGTGTTAAAGGTGGATTTTGAGGTTTTTGGGGTTTTTGAAGGGTTTATGAGTTATTGACGATTTGATGGTATTTTGGCGAGTCGATTATTAAGGGTTGAATTAATCTGATAAAATAGACCTTGAGGGTGATTTCCCGGTCGATGATGTTTCGACCTTGTGGCGAAAGGGATTTACGGGATTTATGGGAATCTTGAGAATTTGTGAAGGTTTAGGTATTTTGAGTTAGAATAGTGGAATTGATATTATGAACATGATGATATTGATGTATGTTGATAAGAATGATAATTTGAGGTTTGATTGTGCATTATTTCATGAAGTTTGTGTTTTTGGAATTGAGACAAAAGGGTTTTCGTACTGCTACTTTTCAGAATTCGTAAAACTGTTTTTCATAGCGTACAATCGATTAGAGTACAGGTGCAATCGATTGCACTGTCAAATTTTTGGGAAAAACTGCTTTTGTACATGGTGCAATCGATTGATATGCCGGTGCAATCGATTGCACACTGTTGGACAGCATTTTGTAAACTTTAAAAATCCATAACTTTTGACTCGGGTGTCCGTTTGACGCGCCGTTTGAACCAACGGAAAGCTAAAAACATTTTCTATAATATAAAAATAATTTTGAGAATAATGAATGATTATTTGATGGAGGGTTAGGCCTTTGGTATGGAATTAGTCTTGTACGTTCGTATTGCGTTGTGCCATGAAGTGTTTGACGTTACTATGATGATATTATATGGTATTATGATGTGTTTGATGTTGTGTGAAGTGTTTGATGCTGTTATAACAGAGTATGAATTACTATGACGTATATTGATGATCAGGAGCTGTTTATGTATGATGTATGATGATTAAGTGACGATATGAATTACTATGACGTATATTGATGATCATGAGTTGTTTATGTATGATGCATGATGATAAGATGATGATGCCTGATGTTTTGATAAATAAATGACGATGTGACGAGCATGATGTTTTGATGAATGATGATGCACATAATGATGTTTTGATGATGATGATTATTGACGTTGTGTATCATGCATTTATAGCATACTTTGGTGATGATGTTAGGACTTCGGTCCAGTGATGATGAGATTAGACTTCGGACTATTGTGGCTTCCATCCCATTGTGTGGATGTGAAGTGGATTATGACGTGCTCCGGTTCTTGTGTGGAACCGATCCTATTTGACGGGGATCTTTGGAGGGTGATGGCCTAAGTGTCCATCGATTTATGACGATTGGTACCACATGTATGAGTCTTGTTATGCATTGCATTTAGGTGGCATTTGTGGTGATTTATGATGACGTGTTTTTATGTTTGCCTTGTGATGACTATGATGATGCTGTATATGATAATGACGCCATTTTTACGCATATCTTATTTTATATTGATTATAATGAATTGTGTTACTCACCCTGCCTATTTGAATGTTGCCTCCACGTGGGTAACGTGCAGGTGATCAGGATTAGTCGTGGATGCTTCGAGGAACTTTTGAAGTATTATTTGCTTTTGGTTAATGTAGAGGGTCTTGCTCTGATAGTGTAACATCGGGTTGGGTCGTTGAGTCAAACCATGTTGAGTTTTATTTGGCTGTTATTTTGTTGTTATTTGATGACTATGGTTTTATTTTAAAAACCCTTTGGTGGTATTTGTGTGGTTATGGTGGTTCTGCTGCCCTTTGAAGGTATTTTGAGTTATTGTGATGAAAACCCGTTGTTTACGGAGCAACTTTATTGATTTGAATATTTTGAGAAATGTGCACCCTTTGAGGTGATTTAATTTTATTGATGAATTTATGTATAATCCGTGTGTTATCTTTGGGGTAGAAAAGGGTGTTACACTATGCATGTTTCATTTGATGAATCTAACCCCTCCAAGGAGTAAATTATTTTGTGTGATGATGATGATTTTATAGATGTTCGTAAAGAAGATACTTCCAAAGCAAATAATGATGATCAACCAAAGCATATAGAAGAACCAATTAAACAAGAGTCAAATAATAATGATCTACCTAAGGAATGGAGAACTCATAGAGATCATCCAATTGATAAAGTTATTGGTGATATTAGTCAAGGCGTTACAACTTGATCCGAGGTGATCAGAATGGATCTTCGTGGCCTTTCGTGTAGGGCAGCGATGATGGTTGTAGGAGAGGAGGGGGTGTACCTGTAAGGTACTCCGATGCCAAAGTAAGTTTGGGCTAGAGAGAAAGTAATTACATATTGTATATGTATTGAGTTAGAATATTGAATATTGATCAAACTTGACCCTCTCAAGTGAAAGGGTATTTATATAAAAATCCCCCAGCGCGGGGCCAAGGTCTCCCATGTGACCGAAATATCTGGTCGGCCAATGAGAGACTGCCAAATGGAAGGTCTAGCGCGTGACCTGTTGACCTGATCCAACTGTCCCCGTGAATTTCTGAGGGGCAGTTGGTCGCGTGAGGTGGACGTCCCCAACGGTCATATTATGCCCAACGGTCATGTTATGCCCAACGGATAGATTGTGCCCAACGACTATATTGTGCCCAACGATCATATTGTGCCCAACGACTAGATTGGATGAATCTCGTTATTGGGCCTTGCCAAGAGCTGGACAGGGTTGGGCCTTGCCCTACTATGGGCCCTGTGCCTGTCCAGTCCAGAACAGGAGCCCCCCAAGTCTTTGCTCTGAGGAAGAGTAATGACTTGAGATAACCTTGTTGGTCGACTGAGGGGCAAGAGTTGAAACGTGGGGAAGCTTGTTGAGGTCGTAGCTTTCAAATGACAATGTTCGGGGATCTACCTTTCACTTGTCTATGATCAGCGTGGTCGACAGCTGGTCACTTATGGGTCTGACAACCCCTTAGTACGCGAGAGTGTGCTCGCGAAAATGGCATTTTTATGTCGACTAGGATTAGTAAAAGATGTCTGGGAAAATGACGCTTTATGTCGACCATCCCTGATGAGGGTGTGACTTGTGTGGATTGTCGAGGAGGACATGCCTGCGGGGAGCTGGTGAAGACATTCCTTGGGGAATGCAACGTTTAGCTTTGAGAATGTCAAACGAAGATTCCCTTCTGACACGTGGTGGCGTAATTAACTTATGTCAAGGTCTAGGGGGTCTAGGCTATGATGGCATGTCATTTGCATTTCCACATGCGAGCAACTGCTTATAAAAAGGGGGGAGTGAGGATTCATTTGCACACTTCACGCAAATTTCTCTCCTTAACCTCTTTTGCTTTGCAACTTGTTTCTTCACCAGAGTTATCTCGTCGTCGTCAGCCTTCACCTTCTACCTTCAGATCTTCATCTTCAACGTTCAGATCTTCAAGTAAGCTTTTCATCCTTGCTTGTTAGTCTTAGGATGATTCTTGCTTTTCTAGGAACACATGAATTCTTCGGTTGAAGTTCATGCGTACGTTGATGAACACATGAACTTTTCGGTTGAAGTTCATGCGTTCATTGATGAATATGTGAATTTTCTGGAAAATCATGAAGATCTTGAAGAACATGATGAACCTAGGATGAATGTTTTACATGTTGCTTAGAACTGTGTAGATCTTTGTAGGTTTCTGGTTAGAAGTATCTCAAGTTTGTAGTCGGGCATTAGGCCTCCTCGACGCGAGAATTGATCTCAGCGTACTTGATAAGTTTTGTTTGTCGAGGAAACTCATCCTTGTGAGATCCTTTTGTAGAGTCGCAGAGACTCGTCCCCGTTCTTCGGGGGAACGAATTTCATCGTGTCCCGATACTGTCGACTAGGGCTTGAGGGCATCCTCGAACTTATTTCTCGCCTTTTCACTTGATTTGTGGTGTAAGGGTGAATTTGATCTCTGTCATCGAATTCACTTTTGCTTCCTCTGCTTTTCAGGTGAAATGGTCGATAGGAACGAGGAAGTTATCCCCGACGCTGGGGTAGTTAACGAGGAGGCTGCACAACCTGTCGAGCATGCCAACGTCAGGGTGGATGAGGGGATCTTAGTAACATTGCCCAAGATCCATTAGTGACAAGATTGACCTTCACCGAGGAGGAGGCCCGTGCGTTCCCTTACCTCGAGGACCGGGCAGAGGACACACCTGTGGGATGGAAATTGCTTTATCCCGAAGAGGACGATCGGATCTGCTCGGTGTAACCGAGGATGAGATTCCCAATGTACGAATTCACTTTCACAGAGGCAGGGTACCGTCTGCCCTTCACTGATTTTCAAGAGGCCATTTTTTGTCATCTCGAGCTATGTCCTGCCCAACTTCATCCGAACACTTTGGCGTTTATTCGGGCCTTCGAGCTAGTATGCCGGTATCTGAAGATCGGAGCTACAGTGGAGATCTTTTTCTGCATCTTCCAGATCCAGAGGAGCACGGCTGGTCCAAAACATAGTTGGGTGTCGTTTAAGCAACAGAGCATGTTGTTCTGTCCATATTTGGAGTCTGTCTGAAATTTAAAATATAGGTTCCTGGTCGTGAAGCCTGTCTCGGAAGTGGCCAAGGAGTCTCTGGCGACCATGGAAACTGTGGAGGTAAATGGTTGGGAAGTAAGGAGGCCGGTGTCAAAATTTCCGCTGGAATGGGTGTTTGCCCATTTTAGGTATACGACCGACTAGTTCCTTGTCAAACATGACCAGCTGAGCACTGAGGACAAGAAGTCTTTTCGAGTGTTGACCGCCTTTGTGGAGAGTTTTATCCCTGCTTTTGTAGTGGATAAGGACAACAAAGTTCTGCTCGGGGAGGATAGGGAGCCTGCTCGGGCGGCCCACTACATAAATACCAATGCCCTCTTCGAATCTGAGGACGAGGATGTCGCGTTTGAGCTCTTTGGTATAGATTAACCCATTGCCCGTAATTTTAACGTCTTGTACAATGTGTTAATCCTTTTTTTTATTTCTGCAGGGAAAATGTCGAACATGCATGAGCGCTTGGTCAGGTCTGCAGTGGCCAAAAATCCCAAGAAGGTGCCAATGTCGAAGGTCGACGCAGCCAAGTAGCAGGCAACACTGGAAAAATTCATTGGCAGATCTACCTCTTTTCTGGGAAGCACGTTGAATCCTCCAACCCCGGACACGACAAATAAAAGGAAGCAGGATGATGTCAGCTCCTCCCCGGCCGATGATTCGAGCGGCTTCGTCGGGGGAAAATTTGTAGTGCCACCTTGCTATCATAGGGAAGATTTTTTATGGGGAGGGTCCGGTCGTTGTCCCCGACCTTGACGCGTCGGCCATTCTGTCCGCTGATCCTAAGGTGAGGAGGAAACTCCTTTTCCAGGATGCAGCTACTGTGATGAGAGTGTTGGAGGCGGCGCTGGCCCTCGGGGACGCAGAGACAACCCCGCTTGCGAAGTTTAAGAAGGCGCAGGCCAAGGTCACCGAGCTTGAGTTAGAGAATGTTGACATGTTCAACAGGATGACAACTCTTGAAGGCAACCTATAAGCCAAGATCGAACTCTTAAAGGACATGAACCGGATGAAGGAGGAGCTAAAAAGGGTGAAGAAGGAGAGTGCAACTCTGAAGGCAAAGGTTGTCGGGTTGGAGAATTCATCGGTGGTCGGTCAGGATGAGACAGAGGAGGAAAAGGCATTGAAGACCCGGAGAGACTTAATTGAGAGAATCTGCATCCTCTAACAGGATAACCTGGGAGCAGTTAAGTTTGGGTTCAACACTGCGGTAGAGCAGATGAAGGACTTGAATTCTGACGTCTAGCTTGTCACCGAAGGAATGGGCGTTCTGAACCAAGTTGTTGGCGGCCAGGTGGTTCCTCCTGAGATTCCCACCGATGAAGTTTAGCTTTTGTTTGTACCTTAGAATTTTGTTGGCCTGCGTGCCATTTTGATTGTAATCGATGATTGGGCTTGGCCCATGTTTGTAATATATTGACAACTTTCCGGCCTTGTGGCCGTATTATATATATCTGTGTTTGGCATTGTATGTATTGCATCTTATTTGTGTATGCTTTGTTAATATTTGCGAATTGTGCTCGATAGATGTAGGAGTTTGCTCGACTAGTTTTGATGTTCGACAGTTTGGGGAACTCTTCGAGGGGGAGAAGTAGTTTCTCCAGTCGTGGGACTAGGATCTCAGTCGAGGTCCTGATCGCACAGGGCTTGGACTATTCCCAACACGAGCTAGGTGTCCTGCCACGCTGGTACGACAAATGCGGAGCTCGATTGAGGTATCCCCGTTGGGCACGGATTCTGCTCGTCCCATGAGCAAAAACTTGTCTTCATTGTAATTTTAAGGATTATGCTTGCACCAGGGCACACTCCCTCGACCGAGCAACCTCTCTGTAGTGAGGGGGAGCTTGTCGGCAGTTAGTCTTGACTGATCGTTGGTCCTAACTGTAATATTGTTTGAGCTTTTTAGCATTTCATGGTCGAGCAAATGGTTCTCCGTCCAGATATTCGAGGTAGTAAGCACTGGTGCCTGTTTTTTATTTGACCCCGTACGACCCTTCCCAGTTTGCGGCCAGCTTGCCCTCGCGTGAATCTTTTTGATTTCTACGCAGGACCAGGCTACCAACTTGGAAGTTGCGCTTTATGACTTTGGCGTTGTGGCGCAGAGTTATTTTGTGTTTCAGCGAAGCTTTGCGGAGAGCTGCCCCTGACCGGATCTCTTCGACTAGGTCGAGTTCTTCTCTTAGAGCTTCATCGTTCAGCTCTTCGTCGAGAGGAGCCTCAGTTGGTCTGGAGGGTTCCCTGATCTCCATCGAAATTACTGCCTCGGTTCCGTATGCTAGTCGGAAGGGAGTCTTCCCGGTGGTTGAGTGTGGGCTTGTTCTATAGGACCAGAGCATGCTATGTAGCTCCTCGACCCGTCTCTTTTTGGCTTCGTCTAGCCTTCGTTTTAGACCTCAAAGGATCACCCTGTTTGTGGCCTCTGATTGCCCATTAGTCTGGGGATGCTTGACGGAAGTGAAGTGTTACTTTGTGCCTAATTTGGCGACGAAGTCCTGAAACTTCCTGTCCGTGAATTGGGTTCCGTTGTCGGCCACAAGGGCCTGGGGCACCCCGAATCGTGCGAGGACGTTTCTTTTGTAGAAACGAAGTATGTTGAAGGTTATGATCTTGGCGAGAGCTTCGGCTTCGATCCATTTTGTAAAGTAATCAGTGGCCACGATCAGAAATTTGTTTTGATAGGACCCCATTGTGAAGGGGCCGAGGATATCCATCCCCCACCAGGCGAAGGGCCATGGGAAGGACAAAGTCTTCAACTCGTTAGGGGGTGCCAAGTGCATGTCCCTCTGGCGCTGGCATCTGTCACATTTCTTGACATGCTCCTTAGCGTCGTGCTGCATGGTCGGCCAATAGTATCCTGCTCGCAGGGCCTTCCGTGCCAAGGATCTCCCTCCCTGGTGTTGCACGTTGATTCCTTCATGAATTTCCTGGAGAACGTCAGGGACCTTGTCTTCCTCAACATATTTTAGGAAGGGGATTGAGAATCCTCGTCGGTAGAGCTTGTCATTGACTAGGACGTATGAGCAGGCCCTTCGCTTGGTCACGCTAGCCTCCTTGCTGTCTTCGGGCAACTCCCCTGTGGTGAGGTAATTGTATACCGGGGTCATCCAACAGCTGTTGTCGCCAATGGCATTGACGTCGAGCAGCCCCGATGACTTTTCGATACTTGGGCGGGAGAGTGTCTCTTGTATGACGGATTTATTGCCACCTTTTTTTCTGGTGCTAGCCAGTTTTGACAGAACATCTGCTCGAGTGTTTCATTCGCGGGGGATGTGCTGGACTTCCCATGCTTCGAACTTAGTTATCCTTTCTTTTACCAGTGTCAGGTATTCGACGAGCTAATCGTTTTTGGCCTGGTACTCTCCTCGTACTTGGGATGCCACGAGCTGGGAATCTGTGAAGATCTTCACTTCCTTGGCGCCTAAGTCCTCGGCCAACCGTAAACCTGTGAGGAATGCCTTGTACTCGGCTTGATTGTTAGATGTAGATAAGGACAGGACTAATGATACTTCGATCAAGATCCCTTCTTCACTCTCGAGGATGATGTCTACACCACTACCCGTGGAACTGGATGCTCCGTCGACGAAGATGGTCCATTTGTGTGCTCCGCTCGACGGGGATGCTGAAGGCGTCATTTCTGCCACGAAATCGGTCAGGACTTGTGCCTTGAGGGCCTTCCTGCCCTCGTAGTGGATGTCAAATTTTGACAGCTCCAAAGACCATTTGAGCATTCGACCGGCCATGCCTGGCCGGCTAAGCAGTTGTCTTATGGGCTGGTATGTTCGCACCACTATCGTGTGGGATAAGAAGTAGTGCCTTAATCTCCTCGTAGCGTTGATGAGGGCCAGGGCAACTTTCTCGATCTGCTGGTATCTGAGTCCTGGCCCTTGCAAGGCTTTGCTGGTGAAATATATCGGCTTTTGCTCATCGAGGGTTTCTCGGATGAGTGTGGCGCTAATGGCCTCGCTAGTGATAGAGAGGTACAAGTACAGTGTCTCCCCACTGTCTGGTCATGAAAGAACCGGTGGTTCAGACAAGGCTCGCTTGAGGTGGAGCAAGCCCTGCTCGTATTCCTCTGTCCATTAAAATGTGGCCTCTTTTCGTAGAAGCTTGAAGAAGGGTAGAGCGTGTTGGGCAGACTTGGCCACGAAGCGAGATAATGAGGCGAGCATCCCGTTGAGGGATTGTATGGATTTCTTTGACCTTGGCATGGGGAATTCAGCAAATGTTCAACATTTTTCAGGGTTGGCCTCGATCCCCCTCTCGGTGAGGTAGAAGCCGAAGAACTTCCCTGTCCGCATGCCAAAGGTGCATTTTTCTGGGTTAAAATGCATTTTGCATTTCCTTGCTTGGTCGAAGACCTTCTTCAAGTGGATCGTATGATCGGATTCCTCTTGGGATTTTACAATCATGTCGTCCATATATACTTTGAGCATGTCTCCGATTTTTTATTGGAAGACTTTGTTCATCATGCACTGGTACGTGGCCCCAACGTTTTTCAGACCGAAGGGCATTACGTTGTAGTAATAGTTCCCCTACGAGGTCATGAAAGAAGTGTATCTCTTGTCCTTTTCGGCCATGGGAATTTGGTTGTATCCCGAGTAGGCGTCCATGAAGGACAAGAGTTTGAAACCTGCGAAATTATCTACCAGCTTATCTATGCTAGGCAGAGGATAATCGTCTTTCGGGCAAGCCCGGTTGAGATTCGTGTAATCAACGCGCATCCTCCATTTTCCATTATGTTTTTTGACTAGTACAATATTGGACATCCAGGTTGTATACCTGACCTCTGAGATAAATTTCGCCTCTAAGAGGTCTTTTACAAGTTTTTCGGCAGCCTGTGCCTTTTTGTCAGACTGCTTGCGTCTGCGCTGCACTACCGCTCGAGCTGCTGGGTCGATATTGAGTTGATGGCAGGCAGTCTCAGGGTCAAGGTCAGGCATGTCCGCGACGCTCCAAGTAAATAATTTTGCATTGTCTCTCAGGCATGTCTTCAGCTGCTGCTTTACTTCTTCAGGCAGTCCTGCGCCTATCTTGACTCCTTTGTTCGGGTTGTCTCCAAAGGTGATCACTTCGAATTCCCCATCTAGTATAAGACGCATGATGGTTGATGCAGGGGCTGTCTGTCACTGCTAGAGTGTCTTCATTGGTGTCCTCCTTAACTTCTTCATAGATTTGGCTGTCGAGGTCGATTGTGTGCACTGGGAAAGCTAGCTTTTTGTTGGGCTGGCTTTCCTCGTTGGGAAGATCTTTGTCCGTTGCCCGTTTAGCGGCCTTTGGTGCTGCGCCAATCGAGCTTTGCCCTCTAGTAGCTGCTTCAAAGCATCTCCTCGCAGCCTCTATATCTCCATGCAAAGTCGCGACGTGGCCCTTCTCCTTGTAATATTTCAGCTTGGGATGAACCTTCGAAGGGACGACGATCAGCTCTGCGAGGGTTGGTTTCCCCAAGATACACTGGTACAATGATAGACACTCGATGACTAGGAATTATGTTTTGATTGTCTTAGAAGCCTCCTCCTCCCCGAACATGACAGGGAGCTCCACGTAGCCCCAAGGTCTGGCGGTAGCCCCGTTGAATCCTTGTAGGTATGATCCCACGTACGGTGACAGATTCTTCTGGTTGAGATTCAAGGCACGGAACAAATTGGTGTACATGATGTCCACTGAACTGCCCTGGTTGACCAGGATTCGTCGGACATCAGTGATAGCCAGTATTGCCCTGATGAGCAGAGGAATGTGTGAGTTTGGGGATCCCCCAGGAAGCTCGTCACGATAGAATGTGATGGGCTGAGAACGCCCCTAGAATTTCTCGAGCGTGTACAGTCGGTCAGGGTTCCAGTCGATCAATTGGTCGAATTTCCTTTTGACCGACCCTATAGTGAGCTCATTGTATCCGCCATAGGAGATGACAATAGTAGCGGGGAGGTATCCCAGAAGTTGTACACGGCAATATGAGGAGGATTCTCGAGGTAGTCAGGGACGAAGAAGTCCTCTGGCCGCGTGACAGACATGGCAACCTGTGTGGGAGAACTGGATGACGAAGCTTCCGTTTCCTTCTTAGACTCAGATGTCTCTCACCGGGAAGCTTCTCCTTTCTTTTTGTATTATTTTAGGTGACCCTCCTTGATGAGGATTTCTATGTCGTCCTTCAGATGATCGCAATCTTCGGTCACGTGGCCGTAACTGCGATGGAAGCGGCAGTATTTTCTCTTGTTCGTGTTGCCCTTAGATGTTGTTGGTTTGGGGAAACAGACACCCATTTGCTTAAACTCCGCGTTAATGCATTCGGAGAGAATGCGCTCGCGGGGAGCTGCCAGCAAGGTGTATTTTGTGAACTGACCAGCAGGTCCCTTATGCTCGCGAGGATGGTCATCTCGTCGTCTCTCCTTGTCACGCCGGGGAGCCTCTGAATCATCCTTTTTTGTTGCCCTATAATTCTCCTGATCCCTTGAGTCTCAGGCCTTGTAGGCGGCTTCTTTTTCCTCGTATTATATATAAGCTTGGGGCTTACGGAGGAGTTCGGCCAGGGTGCGGGGTGTTTCGGTGCCCACCACTTTGCGGAATTCACTTTTCGGCCTCAGCCCCTTCTCCAGGAGGTATTTCTTCATGTGGTCCGTTGTGTAGACCTCTACAGCTTCCTTGTTGAATCTCTCAATGTAGGCACGCAGGGGCTCATCCTTGCACTGAATAATGCCTTTGAGAGTGGCTTCCGACTTGGGATGACGTCTGGAAGCAGTAAAGTGTTGGGTGAACTAGTTCTTCAGGTCCTTCGACGAGGTGACTGAGCCTCAGGGAAGACTCTTATACCAGGTCATGGCCCCCTTTCTGAGGGTGATGGGGAACAACCTGCATTTAATTTCTCTGCTCACGTTGTGGTAATGGAGCATGGCTTCAATGTTTTCTATGTGGTCGCCCGGATCTATGGTGCCATCATAGAGAGCTAGAGGAGGAGGTTTCTCCAAACCGCGAGGAATACGGGTGTCCATGATCTCTTGAGATAGAGGTCTATGGACGTCGTCATAATCGCTCGTGCTCAATGACCTGTAAGGGGCGGGGCTGCGCCCACGACTTCTGCTATGTCGAGGAAAATGTATGCGCTGGCGACGATGTTCACGATGTTTTTCTGAGGGCTCGGTCCTCTTTAGGATAGGAGAACGTCTGGATCTCCAAGGAGGAGTATATTGTCTTCTCTTAGTGACCTCTTGCTCAGGTTCTTCCGATTTCGATCGTCCCCTAATGGGGGAAATGCTCTGGGATTTATCTCACCGACGTTTCTAAGGGGGAGACTGAGGGAGTGGAGATGGACTGCGAGGCCTTTACGAAGGAAGTCGTTCCTAAAGGGTATGCTCCAGCATGTGGATCTTTTTGCCCTGTTGGAAGATCAGGTAGTTAGATTTGTTGAGAGATGCAATGAGGGCCACAGTGCTGGGATCAGCGTCTTGAGGGACACGTATGGCTCAAAGACGTGACCGAAAGCCTGCATGCGTGATTTCACATCGTCGGAGGAAGGAGACGCAATCTTTCCGTCCTGGTGGTCTGTCTCATAGATCGCAGCTCCGGGGTTGTGGTGGTCGACGTTATCCAATGTAACGGCGACAACAAAATCTTGATGTGCATCATCGTTTCGGTTGGAGGCCATGATGATCGAGGAAATTTTAGAGACTAAGCTTTGGTCTTTAGGTTGAAAAGATGAGGGATCTTAGTTCAAAAAGACGTGGAAACAATGTTTCCCACAGACGGAGCCACTGATCTGAGGTGATCAGAATGGATCTTCATGGCCTTCCGTGTAGGGCAGTGACGATGGTTGTATGAGAGGAGGGGGTGTACCTGCAAGGTACTTCGATGCCAAAGTAAGTTTGGGCTAGAGAGAAAGCAAGTACATAGTGTATAGGTATTGAGTTAGAATATTGAATATCGATCAAACCTGACCCTCTCAAGTGAGAGGGTATTTATAGAAAAAACCCCCCAGCGCGTGGACAAGGTCTCCCATGTGGCCGAAATATCTGGTCGGCCAATGGGAGACTGCTAGGTGGAAGGTCTAGCGCGTGACCTGTTGACCTGGTCCAACTGTCCCCATGAATTCCGGAGGGGCAGTTGGTCGCGTGAATTGTCAAGCGTGTGAGGTGGACGTCCCCAACGGTCATATTGTGCCTAACGGCTAGATTGTGCCCAACAGCTATATTGTGCCCAATGGTCATATTGTGCCCAACGACTAGATTGGCTGAATCTCGTTATTGGCCAAGAGCTGGACTGGGTTGGGCCTTGCCCTACTGTGGGCCATGTGCTTGTCCAGTCCAGAACACAAATAAACTCAATCTCAAAGATGCATGCTTGAATATGGCGTTTGTATCATAAATTGAACCTTCCAAAGTTAATGAAGCCTTAAGTGACGACCAATGGATACTTGTTATGCAAGAAGATTTAAACCAATTCAAAAGGAATCAAGTTTGAGAACTTGTTCCTAGGCCAAGTGGTAAACACATCATAGGTACCAAATGGGTGCTTAAGAACAAACTTGATGAGAATGGAATAATTATTCGAAACAAAGCAAGGTTGGTGGCCCAAGGATACAATCAAGAGGAAGGCATTGATTTTGAAGAAACATTTGCTCCGGTTGCAAGGTTAGAAGTTATTTGTTTATTACTTGCTTATGTGTGTTCATTAAATTTTCGGTTATACCAAATGGATGTCAAGAGCGCATTTTTGAATGACTACATCAATGAAGAAGTCTATGTCAAATAACCCCCGGGCTTTGAAGACTTCAAGAATCCTTCGCATGTCTTCATGTTGAAGAAAGCTCTTTATGGCTTAAAGCAAGCACCAAGGGCGTGGTATGATCGACTTAGAAACTTTCTTTGTGAAAGAGGATTTGAAAAAAGTAAAGTTGACAAGACCTTGTTCATTAAGAGAATTAAGGATAACACTTTATTGGTTCAAGTCTATGTTGACGACATCATATTCGGATCAACAAACAAAGAACTTTGTGAAGAATTCTCGTTGATGATGCAAGGAGAATTCGAGATGTCTATGATGGGTAAGATGAATTATTTTCTTGGATTACAAATAAAGCAACTAAAGGATGGCATCTTCATCAACCAAGCCAAGTATTACAAAGAGTTGTTGAAGAGATTCGACATGGATGGTTGCAAAGCAATGTCTACACCTATAGGATCCGGAACTTATGTGGATCAAGACGAATCAGGTGTTTCAGTTGATATTACAAAATATCGAGGTATGATTGGTTCACCATTATATTTGACGGCAAGTCGTCCTGACATTATGTTTAGTGTTTTCCTTTGTGCACGGTTTCAAGTCAATCCAAAGGAATCACATCTTGCCTCGCTGAAGAGAATCGTGAAGTACTTAAAAGGAACAACGAACATCAGATTATGGTATTCAAAAGGTAGTATATGTGATTTAGTTGGTTATTCTGACTCGGATTATGCAAGTTGCAAAACCGATATAAAAAGTACAAGTGAAACCTGACACATCCTAGGAAATGAATTAGTTTCTTGGTCTTGTAAGAAACAAGCATGTGTTATTGTGCTCAGATTCTTTGGCTAAAGCAACAATTGAGTGATTACGGACTAAATCTCGGATGCATACCACTTTGATGCAATAACACAAGTGCTATAAATATTACAAAGAATCCAGTCATGCATTCAAGAACTAAACACATAGACATTCACCATCATTTTCTACGAGATCATGTACTTAAAGGCGATGTTGAAGTCTCCTTCGTGGATACTCATAACCAACTAGCGGACATCTTCACAAAATAGCTCGCAAAAGAACAAATTTTCAAAATTCGAAGGGAACTTGGTATTCAAGATGAAGGTGACATATAATTCTTCAAGTTTTAATCATTATAATCAATAATGAATCTAAGGTACTCTTTAAATTTCATTTTTAGCATTTTTAAAATTTCTAATATATGTATTTTTATATTACATGGTGTTTCAAATAATTTTTTTACATGTTTGATTAATTAAAAGTTGCATTATATCATATAATAACATGTCAAAGTGGTAGATTGGAAATTTTCATGACATACTAAAAGATATGGAGTTGCTGTTTATCGAGGTATGTTAATCGATTAACCATTTGCATGTATAAGTATGTTAATCGATTAACCCTGTGCATATCTTCAAAAAAACTTACTTGGTTAATCAATTAACCAGTTTACACTGGTTTTGGATTAATCGATTAACCCTGGAGCATTTTGGAAAAAATATGTTTTCTTTATTATGCAGCATTTATGTTTTTAACATATTTATCTTCTAATGCTTATATATTATACACTTAAGTGCTTATTTGAATAAGTCAATGTCACTTCCAACATTTTCATTGAAATCTTCATTCTACACTCTCTTCAATTCTCATTATTATTTCCTTCCAACTTCTTCCACTCACATTAATTCCCTTTGACAACCCACTTTACAAAACACTCTTCTTCAACTTCTCACTTTTCATTACAACCCAATATTCTCAGAACCTATTCTCTCAACACAAATTTCTTCTTTAAATTCATCCATGGCTCCCTCAAGAAAAGACAAGGGAAAATAAAAAATGGGAGAAGCTAGCTCAAATCAAGAGGAAGATCATGCACCAACAACAAAGTCCAGGAGGCTAACTTTTGACTTCAAGAACCGACTTTTAATGTTGGTAAAGTATGTAAATCTATCATCTTTTCCTGAGCATAGCATTGCTTTTCCAGATCTGTTGAAAAATCAAGGAATTGATGAGTTAGTATCTGAAATTGGTTCTTATTATCCTGACCTAGTTAAGGAATTTTTCTCAAATTTGCATGTTGGTACTGATGAATTTGATGATCATATTTTATCATCAAAGGTTAAGAATGTAGAAATATGTAAGGATTTAGAGACTTTTGGAAAATGCTTAGGTGTATCTCATGAGGGTCAACCTATTCATCAAGGTTATACCCCAGATTCTGTCGATTGGGAAAACTACAATAAAATGGGTTACTATTTCAGAATTTCGCGAATTAGTCAAGCTGAAATTTTGAGTCAGTAAAATGTTGCATCTTCTCGGGTTTTATTATTTGCAAAAAAAATTGACTGTTAGTGATCGGATGCTTCACTACGTTATTGCTTATGTACTGTTGCTGAAGCATTCGAATCATGGTCAGATAGTGATACGGAGTTGCAGATTATGTTTGCTATCAAGAATGGGTTGAAAATGAATTGGGCATACACCATCATGTATCACATGTTTTATCAATAAACCTTAAGCAAAGGACTTTCGTATGCTAGAATTATTTCGAAAATTTTGGAATCAAGTGATTTATCTTTAAAAGGGGAACCAAAGATTGTTATGACTTCAAAAGAGTGTGAGATAAATAATTCTACATGTCTTTGGAATACGGGAATCATCAAGAATAGAAATGGAGTTTTTGTGTACAAGGATGGATCTTTTTCAAACGCTCCTCCACCGGCTCCGAAAGGCGGTTACACTAATTAAGCTCTCTACAACAAAATGTGTTCTATTGAGGCAACTATGAATAGGAATCACCAAGAACACACCTTTGAAATGGCTTCCATAAAGCGTCTTTTGCAAAAGCTTACCAAATCCTGTCATCGAAAACCTCAAGTAGTGGAGGAAAGTGAAGAAGAAGAGGAAGAGGAAGAAGAAGACAACAATGATATGTCGTAAAGTGATTAGATGCCTTGTATTGCATTATATTAGTATTCTTATTATGTTCTTTCTTTATGTTAAGTTTCTAAGTACTTTTGTTCTAGACCTATGTTAAGTTTTGTTCTAAGGTTTATGATATGTTCCGTACAACTATAATATGTTCTATGTTTTATTAATTATGTGCATGTGTTTAATATGTTTTAAGTTTTACATGTGTTAAACATAATTTTTCATGTTTCAATTTTCATGTCTTTTCCCATCATTTTTGGTAATGACAAAGAGGGAGAAGTATTATTTGTTTGTTTCTCTAACATTAAATTTTAGCAAGTCAAATGTATTAAAACTCTCAAGCATGGATCAAGGGGGAGCATTCATCAAGGAGGAGTATTGTCATATTGTTAGAGAAAACAAGGTTGAATCAAAATTTCAAGAATAAGATTGTCATCATCAAAAAAGGGGGAGAATGTAGAATCAAGCTACTTAATATGTTTTGATGAAGACAACAACATTCAACAACTAAGTGAAGCTCTCAAAAAGGAAATGGCTCAAGACTAGTAGCACAATTTAAGTTTCAAAGTGAATCAAAAGTCTTGAAGATTTAGGTGATTGATCATGAAAGATAAGGTATATGAACTCAACTTGTCTTTGTATATACAAGTGTTCAAAATATCATTCCTACTTACCATGATTCATTAAAATATTGGTTCTAGAAAATCATTTCTTTTCATATCATTTTCAAAAGTATTTTTCATTTCTAGACACTGGTTAATCGATAAACCAACTTCATCTGTTAATCTGTTAATCGATTAACCTTTGAAAATTTTGAATTTTTGGTACGTTGCAAAAAGGTTAATCGATTAACCATTTGGTAGTGTTAATTTGTTAATCGATTAACACTGAAGTAGTGTGTAAAAATACTTCATTTTTTTAGTCAAATAATTTTCAAATATGGGTTTTGAAGCATATCAACCTTTCATTCTTTGCACTCATCTGTATAGGTGCATTGTGTCTATATAAACACCATTATTTTCAGATTTAAACTAACCTCCTTTACAAATTCTTAAAGCATTCAAATTCTCTCCATCTTTCAAATTTCTCACAAGTGTTCTAAAATCAGATGTTTATTTGGAAGAAACTCTTGCATTAACTTTAAACTTGCATCTACATAGTTTTATCCATACAATATTGAACACTTGTATATCATTGATAATTTACTTGTTCAAAGGAGAAGATCAATTAATAGATTGATAAGTGTATTCTACATATCACATTCTTGTATAAAAAATTCAGAATCATTATTGTATCCTTGCTGTCCAGGATTGTTGGAAGCAAGAGGTTCACTCAAAGAGAGGTTTGTTCTCTTAGTGAACTTTTGTAAAATTCCAAGAGGATTGTTCTTGGTTTGTTAATGATAGGAAGACTAGGATAAGTCTTGTATAAGTTACAACAACATTAAAAATCTCTTTCATGTTGAAAGGGGACTGGAGTACTCTCGGACTGTGAGGGGAACCATGATATATCCTTGTGTCGTTTACTTTCCGTACTTTATCGCTTTCGTAACTTAGAAAATAATACGGAAAGAAAACACAACTTAAGATAAAAATTGGAAAAATTTCAAAGTACCTTATTCACCCCCCCCCCCCTCTTAGGTGCAAACTATAATTACATGCTTTCATTTGCAACGTTCCTCACATACTTGACTTGGTTCTTTCACTTGAGGTAAGCCATACATCATTTTCTTTTGGTTTAGCATACCTAGACCTATGAAGTTTAGGTGTCCATACATGTGATGTCATAGCCAGTTCTTATCTTTGACAGTAGTAGAAGCAAGAAACTGATGATCAACCATGTTGATCTCAATCTTGAAATTTTGTTTATATTCCAATAGTGCCTTCAGGATCATCCTTCCTTCACCATTATACACCTTCAACAAATTTTCTTCCAACTTTATGTTATACCCTTTAGAATGTAATTGACTTATGTTTAACAAGTTACTTGTCATTGAAGATGCATACAATACAATAGTAATTCTGGCTCTATGGCCATTCTTTCTCATCACAACTCTGTTTCCTCATCCCTCTGATGTAACATGCATGCCATCTGCAAACTTGATCACCTTCTTGACTGATTAATCTAACTTGGTAACCCAGTTTATATTTCTAGTCATGTGGTTGCTGCATCCTGAATCCAGATACCACATATTGATTTGTTCATTATTTGTCTGAGTATTTTCCATGAGTAGCATATCATCAGAGTCGTTTTCTCCAGTATGTGCATATTGCATTTCGTCATCATTTTTTGCTTTAGATTCCTTCTTTCTTATATAATCTTGAGCATAATGACCAAATCCTTAACAATTGTAACATTGCACCTCGTTCATGTCAACTTTCTTCCCCAAATACTAGTTACTCGTGACTTTCTTGATTGAATATGAGTGACTCTTTGAATTCTTGCTTGACGTCTCATCATTAGCTAGATTATTTCTCTATTTCGCCTTTTCTTTCCCAGATTTCTTGGTGAATCTTGCTTGCATTGTCTGTTCAGCTGCTTTCTCCTTCTCTGAGTTTCTGTGCTTCAGTCTCATCTCATGAGCCTTCAATGAAGCTTGAAGTTCATCCGCCTTCATTTCAACTAGGTTCTTGGACTCTTCAATGGACAAGACAATGTAATTAAAGTTTGCATTCAGAGATCTCGATGCTTTCTCAATCTCCTGCAGATCAGTGATTGATTCACCATTGCCTTCATGTGGTTTGTTAGTGGTACCACACGCGTATAGAATTCTGAAACTGACTCATCTTCTTTCATTTGAGTAATCTCAATATGCTTTCTTAGTGTCTGCAACTCCACCCTCTTTAACTGTTCATCTTTGTCGTACAAGTTATTTAACTTGTCCCACACTCCTTTTGTTGTTTCTTCTTCAATGATCTTCTCAAACATGTTAGGATCCACGCATTGATGGATTAATAACATAGCTTTTCCATCTTTGTTTTCTACGTTCCTTGTACGCAACTTGTTGAACATCATTCGCATTCTCTTCCAATGTAGGTACTCTATCATTCATAATTTCGGCCACATCTTAAAATCTGAAGATGACCTTCATTTGCGTAACCCACCTCTCGTAGTTTTCCCATTTGAAAATCGATAGATTCGTTGGAAATTGCGTTGTTGTCGTGTTTCTGTTTGCCATTATAGTTTCTCTCTGAATCACAACTGAGCTTGTTGATACCAATTTGTCGGAATTGATAGAACAATTAAGGTTTCAAGAAGAAGAAGAAATAAAGAGAAAGGAGAAGAATATTATTTAGTCAAAACTGAAGAAATTACAATGAAGTTGTTATTGAAAACTACAAAAGAATGCCTATATATGAGCAACCGAAGCCTAGGCCCAAAATATACAATCCAAAATCAAAATATACAGTATAATATTTTGCTTCGCCACAACAACTATATAATATATTCGACTCTATCAAATATAACTGACTCATATTACGTTGACTAACTACTTTAATATAGTCGAATATTAACTTTCTACAAATCAATGAATTACTCTTTATGAGCTACTTCCTATTCAAAACAAATATACAATTATTTATTTTTTGTTTTTGCTAATCTACCCCATATGAGTCATCTTAAAATTATTACTTTGTTTATGAACCACTTTCAACTCTTTTTATTTCTCAAAAAATAAAATTTGTTATATAAAGATTTATTTTTAGAAAATATAGATTTCTCGATAGCAAAAGTTTTGTTATATAAACATAACAATAAATGCCCCCAAACACCCACATTGAAGAGTAAGATTAAGCTTGAGATTTACATTGAAGATCAAGGTCAGATTTTTTAATCTCGAACTCTTTTTAGAAACAAAAAAGTATCAACCAATAAGAATTTTCTCCGTTTTAGAATAAGTATATTTTAATAAATGAGTGTCTCAAAATTAGTGATTTATATTAATTTTCAATGCATATTTTTTAATTTTATTCTCTAATTAATCTTGTTTTTATCATTCTCAATATATAATAAAAGTATTTTAATAAAAATATTATTCTTTTTTTTTCATTTATTTATTTTTCTTAATATTTATGAAATAGTCAACAGAACGGAATCATAGAGAGTAATGCGATTTTTTTTTTTAATGTAACCTATTATTTCAAAAAAAATTACCAAAAAAATCCTATTTTCAAAAAATTTACTAAAGTGTTTGGTTTTGAAAAGAGCCTTAAAGGGTGGCGCCATATGGAATGACGCCTCAGTTAGAGGCAATTAGCCAACTCATCTGGCGCCTCAGGCCATGGTTTGATGCCCTAAAAAATTCCTGAGGAGGAGCCAAATGGAATGGCGCCTCAGGTGATTTTGAATTTTTTTTTGTTAATACTTATGTTTAATTTATATTTATATTTTTTTAATATATAAAAAATTATATTATTTAATAGGTTATGATGTGCCTATAAATAAGGGTTCACCTTCACTTGTTTTTGCACAACAATTGTCACCCAAACCCTAATTTCCTCCCTTCCCTCACCAATATCCCAAAGTCTCCCTTACTCAACACCATGTCTTCATCCTCAAATAGTCAGCCGTCGTCGTCATCAGCAGCGGAGGAGGAAAAGTGGCCAGAGCTTCGACTGATGAAACGAAATGCCCTAGTTATATACTCAGTTGTCAAGCCTCCGTTGGAGATGCTACTCTGGAACACCCAGACGTTGGATCATTTGCACAGGGAACTTCGCCGCTGGCTACCAGAAGAATTTCAGGCAGGTGAAAAGATCAGGAAGATAGAGAGGCCGGTTGAGGAGCCTGGTCCAAATGGAGTAACCCGCAGTTGGAGAAAAGTGGTGAACAATGCCTATGTCCTCATGATGATGATGTCAAAACAGGAAATTAAGTTGATGGCACTACTACAAAACGGCCAAACAACAACGCCAGGTTTACAACGGCATCCTATACACCGTTCTTATAGTGCGTACTGGATGCGCGCACATTATTTTAATTAGAAATCTCAAGGGTATAATAACGGTTTTTATGAAAACCGTGGTGATACAATCTAGCTATCATGGGTTCGAACCTCATCGCCCTCAAATAGCTTATCCCTTTGATGTAAATGCTCCCTTTTTAAGTTTTATTAATATTTAACTAAAAAATAATAAGGATATCATGACGGATATTTCTCAAAACCGTTGTTACAAATTGAAGCTTCTTTTTATGTATTTTAAACACCAAGTATATATATCAATTTATCCATTGAAACAACCCTAACACCAACGTCGTCATCATTGTCGGGAAGAAGACAACAACAACAACAAAGTGTTCTACTTTAAGGTGTTGCAATGTCACATTTGAAGACAAAATCATCCAAAGGTGTTTCGACGTCTTGTTCCAGTGTAAAATCTCGATCTGGAAATTTTTGTGGTTGTGATGGTCGTATGGTTTCGTATCAATGCAAGAAGGGACAAAATAAAGGAAGGCTTTTTTGGAGATGTCCATTTTGGAGGAGCGATGAAACATGTAATTTGTTCATATAGGATGAAGACGTGGGAGAAAGAGATGGAAATGACGATAAGAGCATTATGAAGTCAGAGTTGGAAGTTGTGGGCTATCTGAAGGTTATGTATGAGGATTTAAAGAAAAAGAACAAGAATTTGAAGAACAAACTGAAATCAGAGATATTTTCTGGAAATATCAAGATGTTATGTTTTTTTGTCTCCTTTATGTTTAATATTTACTTTGTTATGAAATGTAATAGTTGAATTAGGGTTCGAATTACATTGTTGATGTTTAAACTGCAGATGCATTGTGAATTACATTGTTGATGTTTAAACAGCAGATGCATTAAGTTAGAAGTTAAGGCGCACCTTTTCTTTTTTATTTATTTTAAAATTCATAAATAAAAGGGTTATCACTACGGTTCTTCTGGTTAACCGTAGTGATATATTTATAATAAATAAATACCTATGTATACGGTTTTTATTTATTTTAAAATTCACAGATAAAAGGGTTATCACTACGGTTATTCTGGTAAACCGTAGTGATATATTTATAATAAATAAATACATATCTATACGGTTGTTATTGTTAACCGTTGTGAAATAGTTTACCCATATATAAGCGAAATAACTTTCACTTAATTGACAGTAACGCTGTTGCCTTCAAAGTGAAACCCTAGAACCCATTTTTTCTCTTCGTTTTCACCATTAGTCATGAATCTTGTGCTTCATACATTAAGGTATTCTTCTTCTTCCATCTATTGTTAGATATTTCCCATTATCTCGTTTGCTGCATGTTGTTTTTGTTGATTGTTCTCATTTTTTCAGATTCGTTTTCACTACCTTAACAAAGACCATACTTTGGAAACTTCATAATGTTTGTGTTGCTATGGAAAAATGTATAAGAAGCATGAAACTATGATGGAAACTTCATCCACCTTGTACTTTTTTCTTCATAGCATCACGGACAAGATGTTAGTAAATGAAGAAACAACAGTGTAAGCAAACTTTATCTAGTTTTAGAAGCAATGAAAAGAAGTATAAGAAGTATGAAGCTTTTGTGTAAGCTTCTTCCTCCTTATATTTCTTTTTCATGGCTTCCCAAACTAGTTCAACATCATAATTGATTCCTGTTTCGCGATTAGTTTCATTAAAAGGTGCGTTATTCCTGTTCCTCTCTTTACTCATCACTGGATTATGGTTTTAGGGTTTGTTTTCAACTGAGGATGCTCATTTTTTAAGTTTGCTTTGTTTCCTTTCAGGTTCAGAGGATGATACAGGGTGATGATGCTGGTGGAAGCAAGCATATTATATCAGTTTATAATTTCTAGATCTGGTATAGAATGTTGTTTGAGTTTATCATATTCTATTTACACTGTTTGTTTAACTAACCCTCACTTAAAGTTTGCTGGTGGTAGCAAGCGTATTATATGAGTTTATAATATCTGGATCTGGTATAGAATTTTGTTTGAGTTTATTATATTCTATGTAGATTGTTTGTTTCACTAACCCTCACTTAAAATACATTCAGTTAATTTGACATAGATACTTATAATCTGTAAATTAAGTTGTATTTGAAAACCAACTTAAACAAACCAATGTTGTTTTCTGATTGCATGCCTCTCATCATTTATCTCACGTTCTTTTATATATAGATTATGGTATAATGATTTGGCTCCTTAGATGCATCGCCATCTTCCAATATAGTTAAATCAAAGATGAGGCAAATTATCCAATGTCTTGTTATAGAAATTTAACTATAATCGAAGATAGCGATATATCGAAGGAGTCAGATCAATAAACCACAATATATGTAAAAGAGCTTGAAATGCACGATGAGACGAATGCAATCAGAAAACAACATTGGTTTGTTTAAGTTGGTTTTCAAGAACAGTTTAATTTGCAGATTATAGACATCTTCATCAAATTTAATCCATGTATATTTATTTAGTGAGGTGTTTGGAAAACAAGCAATCTACATTTAATATAATAAACTTAGGGTACTTACAACAACGGTTATATATTGTAACCGATATCTTAAGTAATTTATGTTTTATATAAATTCGCTACTGATGGGTTTCGAACCCAGAACCTAAGTGTATGTATCGCAATAGTTTATTATCATAACCGTTGTGATATATGGCGCGTGTCCTGCCTTTCAACAACGGTTTCCAGACCGTTGTAGAAACAACGAACTTACAACGCCAATCTACATAACAACGCCTTCGCCCGCGTCATTATATGTCATTCCCAACCGTTGTTAAATGGGTTTTTCGTAGTAGTGTGGTAGTAATTGCCTAAATAAGCTGATTTTATGTGTTGTGTTATTTGGGTATTGTTATTGTTATTGTTATTGTTATTTTATGATTTGGTATTAGGTTTCGTTAAGAGTTGTTTCGTTTAAGTTTCATTTGGTTTTGTTATTGTTGTACCCAAAATTTTGACCCCTTAGATGTCATAACATCTTTTGCATGAGCATCATAGATCAATCACCTATGCATTGCATAACTAACCATTTTTTATCAGTTTTTGTGTTTTGTTTCACTTGTAAATCAGGGTTTGTTTCAAGAGACCTCATCTCCTCGATAATCTAATGTGATTTGTTTTCATCACAAGTTTGAGATTCAATGGAAGTTTGACCTAATTTTGGTCAAACAAGTGGTTTGTATCAATGTCAGGCTATCAGGTTGTGGCAGAGATTCTGAATCAGGATTTTGTTTCATAAGTGTGCACTCAAGGCACGAGGATTAGGGTTTCTCACCCTTGGAGTTTATGGTTGACAAATTTTGTTTAGTTGACTTCCTAAGGCTAGCTAGTGCATGGTGTGTGCAGTACTGTTTCAGTTTAATTGAGGTTGCAGAGCCATCAGAGAGGTTAAAGCAGTTGGTACATTTCAAGTTATGTGCAAGTGTTTGGTCATGTAGTTCAGGATTTGTGGTAGTCAAGTGCAGTGGTCAATGCTAAGTGTTGTGGTGGCGTGTTACCTTTACCATTATCAATTCTTTTTCTTTTATTCATCCATTTTCCTAATTAACCATTTCTAAATCCATTCTTTTTATCCAAATCATTTCCATAATCCACTTTCCTAACCTACTCTGTAAATTAAACCATCATCCATTTTATCCATAATACCCATCATTCATATCTTTATCCATTCATATCCAAACATATCTATTATTCATCTTTCTAATCCATTTTTATTCATAAGTCCATTTCAAAAGTCCATACAATCCAAGCCCATTTAACCATTTTTTTGTCCATATCCATATTTTCACATCAATTATCCATTTATTTTTAACCATAAACCATTTTTTCCAATTCCATTCCCAAGTTCATTTTATTCAAATAAATTCACTTCAATTTTAATTCAAATACCATGTTTCAATTTCAAACCAACACTTCACATTCCAAAAGGCCCATCTTACTCATATCAAAAATCACAAAAAGAGTAAATAAAAAAATTGTTTTTACAAAGTCCAATAAATGACTTTCACAAAGTCATGACCCACATAGAAACCTTTCGAAATGTATTGCAACAAGTTGTCAAGCTATCACCAGCTTGCTACTAAGACAAAGCAACATAATGATGCTGCTATTTCTTCAAACCATACCGCCAAAACGCATTTTCCTCAAGCCAAAACCTCACACTTCTCCTACTGGCTCCACAGCTCGATAAAGGCTGCCACTCTGCACTAAACGTAGGTTGCTACACCAAGACCTGCACAACTAAATAAAACAGCAATAGCCCATCCTTGACTTATACAACATAAAGACCTTTCTGCACAACCTGCACTTGGAAAGAAACTTGTCATTAACAACAAGACAAAGGATGTACCACTAATCTTAACAAACAAGTCTTGTTGTTGTTTTAAAGAGAGGAGAACAAGGAATTCAAAGGGGGGTCGAATGAAAAACAAAAAACGTTAACCTTAAACGCTGGAGAGCAAACACTCACCTGAAACCGCTCACGACCTCTCATCATCGTGAATAAAAAGCCCAGCTTTCCTTCACCCTTGGTTCTGAAGAACAACGTAAACACGCCTCTCATTCTCCAATCTTCAAATGCTCACAGCTTCCTTCGCCTCACTTCAACTTTCCTCTTCAATCCGCCCCAACCTTTTCTTATAAGCATCACTGCTACATCCTCCACCGGATTCCTATTTCAACCAGAAAATCTCCATCTCCTTCAAATCTTCAAACACCCACTCCAACAACTCTCCAGAAACCTTCTCGAACCTTACCATTCTTCAATGTCCAAACTACCTCCGTACAACCTCTTCAATCACTCACAACTTGCCAAAACCCTTTATCCCAATCACCTAAATCTCCACTTCCAAAATCAGAACTTAAAATCATGAGATGAAGAGAGTTCGGAAGAGATCGAAACCATCAGAACCTCAAAACAGAAACTGTAAATACAAAAACATCCTCAATCTTCATCAAAAACTCACCTTCGGCCTTCACCACCATATAACTCCAACAATACCCAGAGTTCCTCTTCGCACCATCTTCAATCACCATTTCACCAAACCTCCGTCTTCACCAACCGACCTCCCTGTAACTCACGCACCACAACCCGCTTCCACACTAAAATATACTCCCTTTGTTGCGCACACCTTCTTCGCTGCATAAACAAGGGAGATCGTGGGAGAACCACGCCGCGATTGAAGGAGTACGATTGAGATTCACGAAGGGAGTTTAGGTTTTGCGAAAATGAGTTGCTCCATCTGAACAAACCATATGCGGAGGAGAGGGAGATCGATCAAGAAGGATTGAAGTAGATCGAAATCGAGCAGAGAAAGGCGGGGTTGATTTTGCAACGCGAGAATGATTGTTTTTCGGAGTGAATCTTTCTTTGCCTCTCGCAATGGACTTAGTATTGCTGTGGCTTTTTTTTAATGTTTTAATGTTGAAGATAGTGGTGGCTTGGTTGACTTGTTCAACTGTGTTTTGTTAATAAGCCTGAAACCTGGTTTGGATTTTTGGGCTTTACAGCCCATTAAGATTCCTCATACAGGTTCTCTTTGTATCTTATATTCCAATTTTCCACCCTTTTGACCGTATGGTCTTCTTGAGTGAGGGATGAAGGGCCTCCTTGAGCCCACATGATTTCCTCTCGTTCACACACTACCTCCTGCGCCCCATTCCTTTTTTTAATTTTTCTAAATTAATTTCACTTCTTTTTTTGTGTTATAATGAAAAGGTTTCCAATTATTGATTTGTTTAAGTTTCTTGGTCTAAAATATATATATATATATATATATATATATATATATATATATATATATATATATATATATATATATATATATATATATATATATATATATATATATATGAGTTTCGGGCTTCCCTTTTCATTTTGACTATTTTGGGGCCAATGACATAAAAACATCATAATTTGTTGATTATTACAAATCAATAAATTCTGATTATATGAGGCCATATTTTATTTTTATTTGGTTGGTCAATGAAAGTTAAAAATCTAAGATTATCGATCTGTCGGTTAAATCTTGATTTAAACGAGACCAACTTCATTTTCATTTCGATTCTTTTTCTTATTTTTAGGGCCTATGACATAAAAAACTTCTTGATTTTGTTGATTTATTCAAGTCACAAATATCATGATTCATATGAGGCCATTTTTCAATTTATTTTTATTGGTTAATGAAAATCTAATAGAAAGGTATTCGATTTATTGATCTAAATCCTTATTTAGATGAGACCGATTTTATTTTCATTTCGAGCCCGTTTCTTTATTTTTGGACCGATGATATTACAGAAATCACGACTTAGTCGATTTATCAAATTACTAAAAGTCGTGATATGTATGAGGCCACCTTCATTATTTTATCGGTCGATGAAAGTCGAATATCATAGATTATCGGTTTCTCGATTAAATCATGATTAAGATGAGACCGACTTTATTTCTACTTCATTCTGTATTTTATTATATCTTCATATTCATTTTTGACCGATGAAGTCTTTTTATTCACGAACGTTGTTAGCGAAGCGACGAACCTTCATTATTTCAAATCTGTAGTGAGTGATCATTGAGATTTCTTTCTATACATTGAGATCGTGATAGGTTACCTTCGACTAATCAACAAGAGTTTGTGACTCAAGACGAGGTCTCCACCTTTTCTTTTCGTGTGGCACGATTTCATCGGAGAATGATCTTCTATATCATTTCTCTATCGTGTCTTAACACAAAGATCAAATTGTGCATCCTCTTATAGTATGGTCTTCTTCATAGACCGTACTACGACGGATCAGCACTACATTGGACCTGATTCATCGATCCAATAAATTAATCAACAATCACTAAATTTACTTTCAATCAATATATATATATATATATATATATATATATATATATATATATATATATATCTTGATTTATTCTTTATGTCGATTATTATCCTTGTTAATATTATCATTGTTCATATTTATATCTTGTGTATATTGTTCATTTTATTTGTTCATTTAAAATACACTAATAAATATTGAAACCCTAAAAATCTCAATTGACCGGACTGTGGTTACTATTGTGTTTTGGACTGAGGACTTAGATTTAGGACTTTTACCCTATGCTCTTGGAGTTGGTATTCTGGTCTTCGGATCTTGCTTGGCTGGTCAGTGGCCCATCAGTGGGAAGTGTTTATGCACTATTCTGGTCAGATCTTTCTATCTCTTGCTCATTTGCATTGATGCATTTTTTATGTCTGCATGTATATATGTTTACCTGACATTGTTTTTTAGCATGTTAACATGATACTATGTGGATACTATCAGTCTTTGATTTATTATCACTTGACTTTGATGTCATTGTATATACCATGTTCATATCTTGTTCATTCTATCTTGATCATATTCATGTTCATATCCTGTTCATATTATCTGGATTATATCTTTGTTCACATTCACACTGTTTATATCATATTCATGATTGTTCACACTTGACCCTCCTTCCAAAGGAAAGATCTTTACTTTGACTCCTAAGTCACAAACCTTTCCCATTTCATCCTTGGCCTCATAAGAGTCGTTTCCCTCATAGTTTAGTAATAGGATGGAGTTATCATGAACTCCATGTGATTCTCACTATCATGAGAACTCACTTTACCTTTTACTCAGACTTACAGAGTTATCATGAACTCTGTGTGGTTCTCACTATCATGAGAATTCACTTCCTCCCTTCATAACGTAGACTTAGAGAGTTATCATAGACTCTACGTGAGCTTATGCTCATTCCCTTTGGAATGTTGGCCATAGTCAATGTTTCCTTTTCTTTCTCCCTTAGTTAGGTGAACTACGGTTGCTCTGATTCTTCAGTCAGATACGTAGGCACAAGATGCGACGTCTTGGCGAGCAAACTTAGTGTACATACCTAGGTCTTCACCTTACCTTTGGCAGATTATCTTAGCGAGCAAACATAACATAACACAAACTAAACAAGAGGTTCCTGTAGAGTACTACAGATACTTAGGGTGCTAATACCTTCCCTTTGTATAACCAACCCTCGAACCTTAGATCTCTCCCCTTTAGGTTTTTTTAACGATCTTGAACCTTTCCTTTGGATAAATCAAAGTCTGTTGTAAAAGAAATATGATGCAAGTTAATTAATAGCTTGTTATCCGATTTTCACCGCAACAGAAATGGCGACTTCACTGGGGACACTTATTTTTTAGGGTTAAGCCTACCTTGTTTTTTGCTTGTGTTATTTATGTCTTGCTTATTTACTTGTATACATCTGTGATATCTGTATATCTGTATATATTTGTATATATCTCTGTCTGTACTGGATTTTCTGTGTGCGGGGTACTACTATTGAGTGGTGAGATAAGTCCTAACCCGGACTTGAGAGCACATTTGTTTAGGAACCGTGGATATAGTCAAGGAAACTTTGAGGAAGTTGAATTCCAAAAGAGTTGACTTGAGATTCCACACTTAGTTGAGGCCCTCTCGTAGTTGGTATATGTTGAACGAGCAATCATGAAAGCGTTGCCACTTCGACCTTGGTGCTGGGGATACTGAGGACCGTAGTTACCTTTACCCCCACTTGGCCTTTTTAGGGTGTAGTGCGGTGACCATGAGGGAGTCTATTTCTGAAATGGTTGTCATGCGATACTACACTCAAACGAGATTCTCTTGAGAATATTGTTGATTACCAAGTTAATTGGGAAGTCGATAATATCTGAAAGATGGATTGTCGACTCTGGAAACTTTTTAAAACCCTGTTCTGCAGATGAAAACCCATAGTACACACCTTTTGGGACGGGTAGACCATGGCTCCATGCTTGTGATCTTCAAACTTAGGTCATCTCTTGTTTGTGTGTGCATATCTGTGAATATCTGTATATGTTTGTTTGTGTATATCTGTGAATACCAATGTACATATGTTTGTGCTTGTGTGCTTTTGCGTGTGCATATATCTATGTTTTGTGTGCCCGTGTTTATGCATTGCATACATCTCCTCGCATCCATTAATGATTTCAAAGAACTCAGAAGTTCTTTTCTTTGCGAAGATCCTTAGAGATCATGGATTTTAAAACAAAACTCTTCAGTTTCCAAAATGTTCGCAGTTGGCCTTTGAGTTCCTTGAAACCATTTGGCTTGCATTAGCATTGCATTCTCATTGCATGTCATTTGCATTGCATTTGCATTTCTCAGCCTTGAGTCTTGTCCGTCCTTTGTCTGTAACCCATGCGACTTCCTGAAGCCATCATTGGACTTGAAGTAGCTTTTAAAGTTGTCTTTTTCAGACTCGTCCGTTGTGACCACCATGCTGGGGCACAGAGGCATTCGGCTGAAGACTTAGGGTACTCAGAAGCCAGGTTCAGACTTTGTTTGACTCTGATATGTTCTCATTCATGCCTCAAGGCGTCCAAATCAGCAAACCTTCGCCTAATCAGGCAGGTTCATCAGACTCTGAGGTGGAAGAATTTTCTGAGAGTATGTGTGAAGATGATTCTCAAGCGGATCTCGACAATCAACTCTGAAGATGACTATCTCAGCTTGGCAGATTAAGAAGGAAATTCCAATTCCCTAAAGCTGGCAATCATTTGGTTGTTTAGCATTTTTGTTGTGTTTTCTTTGCATGTTTGAATTATATTTGCTTATAAGCATTGTTGTACTTTCAAATTGGCAAGATTAATGAAATGTTTGTGCATCTTTTGATTAAGTCCATTTGTTTCACTCATTTACTTTTGTGTTCATAAAGACAAAAAAAAACAAAAAAACTGACAAAATTTTTTTCCCATATCAATCCTTTTGTTCAAGCAAAGATTGGGGAGGATGATGAAAATATTATCCATAATTGTTGTGGTATGCTTTCAATTAAACCTCGCCGAGGATGTAAGGCATTGTTCAATCCCCAAACACTGGAGAAATAAGGAAGATAATCCCTCGTTAACCCTTCGAGCCTAGAAGTAGGAGTTTTCTTTCTTTATACAAAAAACCCTTAAAATCTCAACCTTGGGGCAGGGTAGTTCTCAGTTTAACTTGGTTACGCATTCGGACGCAAACGCTTCATGCAAGACACCAGTCAGCTCTCTCAAATCAAATGAGTTAGCGTTGTACAAGTTGTTCATCCAAGCAACAATAAGGAAGGATAGCTGAAAAATCCTTAATCAAAGGATGAGCCGAGTTCCTTTCAAGGCAAAAGCCAAGAAAGATGGGAAGCCCGGAACTTTGCCTTATACAAAAAGAACTTGTACAACACCCAAAAAAGGAGTTTCAAAGCAACAATCAAACAAAAAGGAGGTCCTAACCGCAAACAAAGAGAGATATCGTGACCTCAATCAAATCAAAAGAAGAGGTATCGTGACCTCAACCAGCAAAGACAAGGAGAAGTCTCAAAGTTTCAAAGATTAACCAAATTCTGCGAGGAAGTACTGACTATCCAAGGTGTCTAAATCATCATCAATGATCATCAGCTCGTTCCTAGTCTGTAGGAACCTGAATGTATAGCTTAAGTTAACTGAGCTTAGGATTGGAGTTCATCACGAAGATGAGGTGGGTACCGAACAAACTTTGAGCCTTTATCTTTATTTCATAAAGCCGTGAACCAAGCCATGTTACAACCCTTAAAAGACCTAATTGAGGTAAGATTATTTTGAAAGCATACTACAACAAGGTTGATTAACCTGACTCCTAATGATCTTTGCTAGTTGTGTGTGTTGATCACTTCATCTGTCATTCTGTAAATGACCAGATCCACTTTATTTTTTATTACTTAATCATTCCACTGTGCGTGTTTCATCAATAAAACTTGATTTCAAAAGCTTGCATGAATTTTTGCACTGAAATTGCTAATTTTAAATGAAAAATACTTGTTTGTGAAATGATTCAACATCAAAGGAATCCCGACAAATGCAGTCAGCTAGGGAATTTGATTTGATAAAGGAAGCTCAGTCAAAGGGCAACTAAGCGGAAGGTTCCGCCGATCCATCATTTCAAGAATTGTTGAATCAGGGGCAGAACTCTTCAAAGTTCGGAATATTGGGGCAAGCCTTCTTGAGGTCATTTCATGACAAGTTTGGACTCCGACGACCCATCAACAGGGGCAAGTTTATTCCCCAGTTGTCAACAACCAAACTGGATAATTAACTCAAGGATTTTGTTGTGCAGACGCTGTTAATCTAGGCTTTGTACAAGACACTCCGGGATGAGTATAAACTATCAGATAGCCTCCTCTTAGGCTTTGTATAATAATTTTTACCCAAGTAGAATCTAGCCTCCTCTTAGGCTTTGTATAATGATTTTCCCTAGCGGAACCCAATCAATCTCTCAGCTTCAACTTGGGGTTTCGATCAAGACACATAACTAGTTCACGGGCTCTGTCGTGCAAAGCAATCAATCAGGGCCAGTTATGTCGAGATTCGGTAAATATCTCCAAGAGTTTGAAGATATTAAAACACCTTGTATGCTAATTCTTCTATAAAATCCTCTTGATGTATTCTTCTGACAGACCATGTACCCTGGGGCAGATGAGTTATGCAGAACTACTCAGCTTTTGTGGCGTCTCTGCCAGCTCCCAGTAAGTTGTCTCTTCAGCTAATCTTGGCACTTCCCAATGAATCTCTTCTCTCCAATGAAGAAATTAAACTCATGATGGTATTCCTAGTGAAGTTAAGATGCTATATCAAGTGGAGTACTCTTTCCCCCAGAGAAGGACATAACCTTTAAGTAAAGCTACTTCACCCCCAGTGATGGTCCAACCTTTTGAGTTTGGCTGGGTATCCTCGTCGAGATGTTTATTTCATCTCCAGTTTCGCTTCTTGTCTGTTTTGTCAGCATAAGCTTAAGCATGGCATAAGCACTCATATGCATAGCATATTATCATTTTTGCTACATGTTTCTGGTGTTTACCTGTGTTGTTCACTTTGGCGTTTATCTCCCCAAGTGACTGGGTTTGTCTTTTCTCTCCAATAGAGGTGTCAGCCCTAGGCATAAAGTGCTTATTCCCTCTGAATTCCCCACAGAGTTTTATCCTCGTGGATGATGGTTGCTTCAGTTATCTTTTTCCACATTCAGATAAGATAAATCCCCAGTTGAGTTCATTCCTCAATTGGAGTCTTGTTTGACCGTTTCTTTCTAGCTTGCTCCTAGACTGAACCTTGGTCCCTGGCAGGTGTGGTTTCTGAACCCACTTTCAAGTGCATTTATTTTGCACTGTGTCTCACAGGAAGAATCTTTTACAGATCCCCATTGAAGACATGTTTATTTTCTCCAACAGTGTTGTAATACCAATATCTTTTTGGAAGTTATGCCCAACGACAAATTTCAATCATCTTGAGAAGTTTGTTTTGCTATCATTACCTCTACAACGATAAGTGGTCATCTATCTCATGAGAAGCTTATCCGTCCTTGATTTCACCTTCAATCAATCATTTTCCATCAACCCGTTTGACGTGATCCCTAGTTAAGGTGTTTTTTTTTTTTCCGTCAATCTTTTTGATAAAGTGTTCAAAAGTTCCGCTTATACTGGTATGCAGAGTTGTTTCTGCCTTTTCTGGTTTCTCTTGAAGATCCCGTTTGAACTCTTCATTATAAGAATCTCCAGGAAATCGATTTATCCTTTTGTTTCACATTGATCCCCAAGTGGAGATCATGTCTTCTTCCTGTCTTCATACTCTTTGACAATGTGAGCCTTTATTTCACCAGTAAAGTGAAGACATTCCCGGTTTATCTTAAACCTTTGGCTAAGCTAGACTTATGTCTGATCTTCACCTTTGAGTGTCAGATCTTGATTCTTTGTGCAGTATTCCCCAAGAAGTCTAACCTTAAGTCCAGTCATCACTGACATCTTTCCTGTTGTTTAAAACCGTTCCTGCTTGAATCGTGTCAAGCTTGAACCTAAAGTCCAATTATCGTTGGCACCGTCTTTGGTTTAAATCGAGTCACCTTAGGCTTTTAAGATCTTGTTCTTGTTTGAATCGTGTCAAACCTGAACCGAGTCCTTGTTCGAATCGTGTCGGACATTGTCTCTTGTTTTAAGATCTTGTTCTTGTTTGAATTGTGTCAAACCTGAACCGAGTCCTTGTTCGAATCGTGTCGGACATTGTCTCTTGTTTTAAGATCTTGTTCTTGTTTGAATCGTGTCAAACCTGAACCGAGTCCTTGTTCGAATCGTGTCGGACATTGTCTCTTGTTTTAAGATCTTGTTCTTATTTGAATCATGTCAAACCTGAACCGAGTCCTTGTTCGAATCGTGTCGGACATTGTCTCTTGTTTTAAGATCTTATTCTTATTTGAATCGTGTCAAACCTGAACCGAGTCCTTGTTCGAATCGTGTCGGACATTGTCTCTTGTTTTAAGATCTTGTTCTTGTTTGAATCGTGTCAAACCTGAACCGAGTCCTTGTTCGAATCGTGTCGGACATTGTCTCTTGTTTTAAGATCTTGTTCTTGTTTGAATCGTGTCAAACTTGAACTGAGTCCTTGTTCGAATCGTGTCGAACATTGTCTCTTGTTTTAAGATCTTGTTCTTGTTTGAATCGTGTCAAACTTGAACCGAGTCCTTGTTCGAATCGTGTCAAACATTGTCTCTTGTTTTAGGATCTTATTCTTGTTTAAATCGTGTCAAACTTGAACCGAGTCCTTGTTCGAATTGTGTCGGACATTGTCTCTTGTTTTAAGATCTTGTTCTTGTTTGAATCGTGTCAAACTTGAACCGAGTCCTCGTTCGAATCGTGTCGAACATTGTCTCTTGTTTTAGGATCTTGTTCTTGTTTGAATCGTGTCAAACTTGAACCGAGTCCTTGTTCGAATCGTGTCGAACATTGTCTCTTGTCTTAAGATCCCGTTCCTGTTTGAATCGTGTCAAACTTGAACCCAAATTCCAATTATCGTTGGCACCGTCTTTGGTTTGAATCGAGTCACCTTAGGCTTTTATTTCAGTTTGTTCCTGCTTGAATCGTGTCAAGCTTGAACCTAAAGTCCAGTCATCGCTGGCATCCTCCATAAACGGAATCATATTTGTTATCTCAACCAGTTCTGGTACATTTTTTATTCATTAACCTCATTCACAGCCAAAAGGTCCAGTCACCTTTCATCATCTGACGCAGAGTTTACCTCTGTTTTTCTGGATTTTCTTGAAGATCCCGTTTGAACTCTTCAGTATAGGAAATCCCCTGAAAATCTTTGTAGGATGTCTATCCTTTTATTTCAAACTAATCCCCTGTGGAGATCATGTTTTCTTTCTGGCTTTATGCCCAGTAAGAATATGTTTTTCCCCAGTGTCGTCCGGTCACATATGAACCCGTCGTCCATCTCCCTGGATCTTTCTCCAGTGGAGAATACCTTTCTGGCTCCTATCTCCAGTAAGGACCTGTGAGGTTTCCCCTCAGTTTCATTTCCTTCCCTAGTGTTTCCTCGGAGTCTCCCCAATGAGTCTTTTGTTGGTTAGCCAGTATCCCCAGTAAGTTTTCCTCATGGATATTAACCTTCATCCCTTTCCCAGTAAGCTCATCTGTGGTTGTTTACTCTTTATCTTTGATGTCTGGTCTGTCTGCATCTTTGCACTATCATGGCATCATATCATCATACTAGAAGTTCATGGCATGTCAGCATTTGCATGTTTGTTGCTTGTCCTTAGCATTTGCATTCCATCTAAGGGCAAAATTTTCAGTTTGCTATATTTAAATACATATCACCTTAATGTCCCGAGGACTTCCTGTCCTCGTGCCATCCGGTAAAGCTATTTAGATAAGGGCAACTGTTGTACCCCAAATTTTGACCTCTTAGATGTCATAACATCTTTTGCATGAGCATCATAGATCAATCACCTATGCATTGCATAACTAACCATTTTTTTATCAGTTTCTGTGTTTTGTTTCACTTGTAAATCAGGGTTTGTTTCAAGAGACCTCATCTCCTCGATAATCCAATGTGATTTGTTTTCATCACAAGTTCTTCCTCAAGGACCAGACAAGGTCATCAGGACAAGGGTCTGTGTGGTGTGGTTTGAGATTCAATGGAAGTTTGAACTAATCTTGGTCAAACAAGTGGTTTGTATCAGTGTCAGGCTATCAGGTTGTGGCAGAGATTCTAAATCAGGATTTTGTTTCATAAGTGTGCACTCAAGGCACGAGGATTAGGGTTTCTCACCCTTGGAGTTTATGGTTGACAAATTTTGTTCAGTTGAGTCTCCTAAGGCTAGCTAGTGCATGGTGTGTGCAGTACTGTTTCAGTTCAATTGAGGTTGCAGAGCCATCAGAGAGGTTAAAGCAGTTGGTACATTTCAAGTTATGTGCAAGTGTTTGGTCATGTAGTTCAGGATTTGTGGTAGTCAAGTGCAGTGGTCAATGCTAAGTGTTGTGGTGGCGTGTTACCTTTACCATTATCAATTCTTTTTCTTTTAATCATCCATTTTCCTAATTAACCATTTCTAAATCCATTCTTTTTATCCAAATCATTTCCATAATCCACTTTCCTAACCTACTCTATAAATTAAACCATCATCCATTTTATCCATAATACCCATCATTCATATCTTTATCCATTCATATTCAAACATATCTATTGTTCATCTTTCTAATCCATTTTTATTCATAAGTCCATTTTAAAAGTCCATACAATCCAAGCCCATTTAACCATTTTTTTGTCCATATCCATATTTTCACATCAATTATCCATTTATTTTTAACCATAAACCATTTTTTCCAATTCCATTCCCAAGTTCATTTTATTCAAATAAATTCACTTCAATTTTAATTCAAATACCATATTTCAATTTCAAACCAACACTTCACATTCCAAAAGGCCCATCTTACTCATATCAAAAATCACAAAAAGAGTAAATAAAAAAATTGTTTTTACAAAGTCCAATAAATGACTTTCACAAAGTCATGACCCACATAGAAACCTTTCGAAATGTATTGCAACAAGTTGCCAAGCTATCACCAGCTTGCTACTAAGACAAAGCAACATAATGATGTTGCTATTACTTCAAACCATACCGCCAAAACGCATTTTCCTCAAGCCAAAACCTCACACTTCTCCTACTGGCTCCACAGCTCGATAAAGGCTGCCACTCTGCACTAAACGTAGGTTGCTACACCAAGACCTGCACAACTGAACAAAACAACAATAGCCCATCCTTGACTTATACAACACAAAGACCTTTCTGCACAACCTGCACTTGGAAAGAAACTTGTCATTAACAACAAGACAAAGGATGTACCACTAATCTTAACAAACAAGTCTTGTTGTTGTTTTAAAGAGAGGAGAACAAGGAATTCAAAGGGGGGTCGAATGAAAAAGAAAAAACGTTAACCTTAAACGCTGGAGAGCAAAAACTCACCTGAAACCGCTCACGGCCTCTCATCATCGTGAATAAAAAGCCCAAATTTCCTTCACCCTTGGTTCTGAAGAACAACGTAAACACACCTCTCATTCTCCAATCTTCAAATGCTCACAGCTTCCTTCGCCTCACTTCAACTTTCGTCTTCAATCCGCCCAAACCTTTTCTCATAAGCATCACTGTTACATCCTCCACCGGATTCCTATTTCAACCAGAAAATCTCCATCTCCTTCAAATCTCCATCTCCTTCAAATCTTCAAACACCCACTCCAACAACTCTCCAGAAACCTTCTCGAACCTTACCATTCTTCAATGCCCAAACTACCTCCGTACAACCTCTTCAATCACTCACAACTTGCCAAAACCCTTTAGCCCAATCATCTAAATCTCCACTTCCAAAACCAGAACTTAAAATCATAAGATGAAGAGGGTTCGGAAGAGATCGAAACCATCAGAACCTCAAAACAGAAACCGTAAATACAAAAACATCCTCAATCTTCATCAAAAACTCACCTTCGGCCTTCACCACCATATAACTCCAACAATACCCGGAGTTCCTCTTCGCACCATCTTCAATCACCATTTCACCAAACCTCCATCTTCACCAACCGACCTCCCTGAAACTCACGCACCACAACCCGCTTCCACACTAAAATATACTCCCTCTATCGCGCACACCTTCGTCGCTGCATAAACAAGGGAGATCGTGGGAGAACCATGCCGCGATTGAAGGAGTACGATTGAGATTCACGAAGGGAGTTTAGGTTTCGCGAAAATGAGTTGCTCCATCTGAACAAACCATATGCAGAGGAGAGGGAGATCGATCGAGAAGGATTGAAGTAGATCGAAATCGAGCAGAGAAAGGCGGGGTTGATTTTGCAACGCGAGAATGATTGTTTTTCAGAGTGAATCTTTCTTTGCCTCTCACAATGGACTTAGTATTGCTGTGGCTTTTTTTTAATGTTTTAATGTTGAAGATAGTGGTGGCTTGGTTGACTTGTTCAACCGTGTTTTGTTAATAAGCCTGAAACCTGGTTTGGATTTTTGGGCTTTACAGCCCATTAAGATTCCTCATACAGGTTCTCTTTGTATCTTATATTCCAATTTTCCACCCTTTTGACCGTATGGTCTTCTTGAGTGAGGGATGAAGGGCCTCCTTGAGCCCACATGATTTCCTCTCGTTCACACACTGCCTCCTACGCCCCCATTCCTTTTATTAATTTTTCTAAATTAATTTCACTTCTTTTTTTGTGTTATAATGAAAAGGTTTCCAATTATTGATTTGTTTAAGTTTCTTGGTCTTAAATATATATATATATATATATATATATATATATATATATATATATATATATATATATATATATATGAGTTTCGGGTTTCCCTTTTCATTTTGACTATTTTGGGGCCAATGACATAAAAACATCATAATTTGTTGATTATTACAAATCAATAAATTCTGATTATATGAGGCCATATTTTATTTTTATTTGGTTGGTCAATGAAAGTTAAAAATCTAAGATTATCGATCTGTCGGTTAAATCTTGATTTTAAACGAGACCAACTTCATTTTCATTTCGATTCTTTTTCTTATATTTAGGGCCTATGACATAAAAAACTTCTTGATTTTGTTGATTTATTCAAGTCACAAATATCATGATTCATATGAGGCCATTTTTCAATTTATTTTTATTGGTCAATGAAAATCTAATAGAAAGGTATTCGAGATGAGACCGATTTTATTTTCATTTCGAGCCCGTTTCTTTATTTTTGGGCCGATGATATTACAGAAGTCACGACTTAGTCGATTTATCAAATTACTAAAAGTCGTGATATGTATGAGGCCACCTTCATTATTTTATCGGTCGATGAAAGTCGAATATCATAGATTATCGGTTTCTCGATTAAATCATGATTAATACGAGACTGAATTTATTTCTACTTCATTCGGTATTTTCTTATATATTCATTTTGATTTTTGACCGATGAAGTCTTTCTATTCACGAACGCTGTTAGCGAAGCGACGAACCTTCATTATTTCAAATCTGTAGTGAGTGATCATTGAGATTTCTTTCTATACTTTGAGATCGTGATAGGTTACCTTCGACTAATTAACAAGAGTTTGTGACTCAAGACGAGGTCTCCACCTTTTCTTTTCGTGTGTCACGATTTCATCGGAGAATGATCTTCTATATCATTTCTCTACCGTGTCTTAAAACAAAGATCAAATTGTGCATCCTCCAATAGTATGGTCTTCCTCATAGACCGTACTACGATGGATCAACACTACATTGGACCCGATTCATCGATCCAATAAATTAATCAACAATCACTAAATTTGCTTTCAGTCAATATATATATCTTGATTTATTCTTTATGTCGATTATTATCCTTGTTAATATTATCATTGTTCCTATTTATATCTTGTGTATATTGTTCATTTTATTTGTTCATTTAAAATACACTAATAAATATCGAAGCCCTAAAAAACTCAATTGACTGGACTGTGGTTACTATTGTGTTTTGGACTGAGGACTTAGATTTAGGACTTTTACCCTATGCTCTTGGAGTTGGTATTCTGGTCTTCGGATCTTGCTTGGCTGGTCAGTGGCCCATCACTGGGAAGTGTTTATGCACTATTCTGGTCAGATCTTTCTATCTCTTGCTCATTTACATTGATGCATTTTTTATGTCTGCATGTATATATGTTTGCCTGGCATTGTTTTTTAGCATGTTAACATGATACTATGTGGATACTATCAGTCTTTGATTTATTATCACTTGACGTTGATGTCACTGTATATACCATGTTCATATGTTATTCATTCTATCTTGATCATATTCATGTTCATATCCTGTTCATATTATCTGGATTATATCTTTGTTCACATTTACACTGTTTATATCATATTCATGATTGTTCACACTTGACCCTCCTTCCAAAGGAAAGATCTTTACTTTGACTCCTAAGTCACAAACCTTTCCCATTTCATCCTTGGCCTCATAAGAGCCGTTTCCCTCATAGTTTAGTAATAGGATGGAGTTATCATGAACTCCATGTGATTCTCACTATCATGAGAACTCACTTTACCTTTTACTCAGACTTACAGAGTTATCATGAACTCTGTGTGGTTCTCACTATCATGAGAATTCACTTCCTCCCTTCATAACATAGACTTAGAGAGTTATCGTGGACTCTACGTGAGCTTATGCTCATTCCCTTTGGAACGTTGGCCATAGTTAATGTTTCCTTTTCTTTCACCCTTAGTTAGGTGAACTACGGTTGCTCTGATTCTTCAGTCAGATACGTAGGCACAAGATGCGACGTCTTGGCGAGTAAACTTAGTGTACATACCTAGGTCTTCACCTTACCTTTGGCAGATTATCTTAGCGAGCAAACATAACATAACACAAACTAAACAAGAGGTTCCTGTAGAGTACTACAGATACTTAGGGTGTTAATACCTTCCCTTTGTATAACCAACCCCCGAACCTTAGATCTCTCCACTTTAGGTTTTTTTAACGATCTTGAACCTTTCCTTTGGATAAATCAAAGTCGGTTGTAAAAGATATATGATGCAAGTTAATTAATAGCTTGTTATCTGATTTTCACCGCAACAGTTATGTCGTTGTATTGAGTTAACTATGCCATCAATGAAATGAAATTTGTTCTTATTATAAATAAACAATATTACATAAGTAACTATGCCGCCGTGCTAGGACCTGACACATTTGGACACTTAGTACGATTATGGCCTGGCTGGCGGCACAAACTACACAACCTCACCATTTTTTTGGTTGTATCCATCTCTGTTTGAATCCGGCTGCTGATAGGGCGACCCTTTTTATTTCTTCGCATTAAGTCGTTATGCCACACAATTTCGCCTTCGTAGGTAGGCCAGTAGTCCTCCTTTGCGACCACTTGAAAGCTTGTACGGTACACATTGCATAGAGTACTGACTTGGTGAAGAACATGGAGATAGTTGGTTGGGTCCAGTCAGACCTTGGAACAGGCTGCTATGACATGGGAGCAAGGCATACAAAATGTCTGAAACTTTCCACAGTCACACCAACTCCTATCCAGTTCCACTCGATAATATCCCCTAGGTCTTCCTTTGTTGTGAACAATAGACTCTGCAGCACTGAAGTGTCCTGCAAACCGGTCGAAGACCGTGACGACGTGTGTGTTAGCCTTTACAGCCTCATCCTTTATGAATGTTATGGAATAGTCACTAAACAGCTGCCCATATTATATGACTGAACCCCACTTAGTATGTCTAGTATCAAAAAGCACAGCGAGCCTAAAATAAGTTGACCTCACAAGAGCGGTTATCGGCAGGTTTCGGATGCCTTTGAATATTGAGTTCATAGACTCAACGAGGTTTGTTGTCATATGGCCCCATCGCCGTCCATTGTCATACGCCCTTGTCCACTTCTCCCGTGGAATGTTATCAATCCAAGTCAATGCTTCTGGGTTTGTTTGTCTGATCTCATCCCGGTAGTATCTGAACGTAGGCTCTGTTAATGCATATCCCGCGTTAGTAACCAGCTGCTTTAGGCCCTTATCTTTGAACGCCTACAGGACATTTTTCCCGATGTGTCTAATACAATACACATGGCTCGATGGAGGATCCTGCCAGCCGTTATCAGGATTATTGTAAGCACTATCGATTGAGGGATGCCTATCGGAGATCAGACATACGTCAGGTTGGGGAGCAACATATTGTCGGAGATTTTTTAAGAAAAAACTCTAACCTCCAGCAGTCTCCCCTTCAACTAGAGCGAATGCGATAGGGAAAATGTTGCTGTTGCCATCCTGTGCCACAGCCATTAGTAGCGTGCCCTTATATTTGTCGTACAACCATGTTCCATCAATTTGAATTATAGGTTTACAAAACGTAAATCCTTTGATGCATGGTTCAAACGCCCAGAAGAGTCTGTGGAAAATGCCATTTCCACTTACACAATTCCCGTCAGGCGTATATGTCGGCAACGTCTCCAACAAGACAACAGTACCTGATGCATAGTGTTTTAGGGCGACGAGGTATCTTGGGAGTTCTTTGTAAGAGTCCTCCTAACTTCCAAAAATCCTTTCAACCGCCTTCGTCCTAGCAATCCACGCCTTCCTGTACGAGGGAGTATAGTTGTATCTTTGCACCATATGAGCTATGATGGTACTAACTTTCATAGAAGGGTTGTCGCTCACGATTGATAGAATTTCGTTGCAGATCATCTGAGAGCCGAGCTTGCGATGATCCTGACTTGGATTGGTTAGTATGCAAGTGTGCTTTGGACCCATTGACCCTATCTTCTAGGAATCGCTTCGCTTCCGGAAAGATGTCGTTAGTCTAAAGGGGAAGACCTCGTTGCGGCAGTCGATCTTGTATAGAGTCGGATTTGTTCGATCGACTCTATAATCTGCAGCTAAGTTCATATGGTATTGTTTAATTGCTCGGACACAATCTTCTTTTGTACGAAAAGTGTCTCCAACTTTTAGAACTCCCCCCCCCCCCCCGGTCTTTTTGTATGGGTCGTAAAAAATATATGTTGCTGGTTGATCCTCGCCTAAGCTTAGTGTTGTCATGTGTTGAGGTGGGCAATAAACATGACTGTCTGGCAATTGGTCTACCTCGTCGCCGTTTATCATTTCGTCAACAACGTCATCCGCTTCTTCTTCCTCCTCGTCAACGACGTCCAACTCAGCTTGTTCGTTGTCGGAATCGTTAAAAACCTGCGATACCTTAAGTTGTTGAGACAATGGTTAATTTTGTAACGTAATATATAACTCAACCTCATTGAAACCAGAATGCTCATGGCTGAGAAACATATTACGCACATCATCATCATCCCATATTTTCATCTGAAAAAATTTACACAGCTCATGCCCCTAAAAAAAGATAGGGTTTTTGTATATAATTTGCCCAACTGGACCGCACTGCAATTTCTTCTCTAACCGGGCTTTCAAATGATAGGAATTTGTTCTTCTATCAATTAAAAACCTAGTCACTTTTGTATCCCTAAAATTGAAACCACTCATTGGACAATCAAATATCTCACCAAGGATATGTGCCGTTATCAAGTATTGTGGTCTTTGAGCCATAACTGAATTTGTGTTAGGAAGAAATGGGTTACAAACTTTAAAGTTTGGAAGAAATAGTTTGCAGAATAGAAATGGTTTGAATGTATGTGATGATAGGATGTATATTTGATGTGTATTAATAGGCAGAAAAGATGATACAAGAAACGTGTCTTTGTAGTCTAATTGCTTCAGAAAAGCCTTGCCAAAGAACCATTGACAAGACTATTGACAAGATCACACTCTGCATGCCTAAGCTCTGCATGTCTACGCTTTGCTTCTACTGTTCGTAAGCATGCCTCTGCACAAAATAAATAAAAAAACTTTTTTTTTATTTCAGATTTAAAAAAACAAAAAAACAAAATCACCTGAGGCGTCATTCCATTTGGCTCCTCCTCAGGGATTTTTTAGGGCATAGCCTATGGCCTGAGGTGCCATATGGTTTGGCTACTTGCCTCAAACTGAGGCGACATTTCATATGGCGTCACCCTTACACTCATTTTCAAAATCCAGTCACTTTGGTATATATGCTGAAACTTTGGTTTATTTAGAAATTTTTTTGAAAAAACATGTTATATTAAAAAAAAAATTCGAGTAATGCAAGATAGCAAAGATAATTTTCACAAATGTTGTTTTAGTAATTAATCAAGTACGAACAAGTGAGTGAGAGTCAAACGCGTCACGGCGCGTCGCTTTTCCGTCAACGCTAAATAAACTGAATGAAATACTAGTACCAGTCTTTTACTCTCTTGTTTCTTGATTTTGTCTTGCTTCTTCTGCAAGTTTTTTTTCTTCTTCTTTCTTCTAATTTTCTTTCCCCCAAAAATCATTTTCTATCAAACTCCATCGCCAGAGAAAATGTTTCGTTTGTATTTTTCTTCCCTTCCTCCACCGCCACCTCAACCTCCCAACGCTCTTATCGTAGCTGTTACGGTTGCTATTTTCTTTTTGCCATAAATCTTAGCTGATATAGATATACATTTTCACTACATTCTTGATTTTAGGGTTTAGGAATTTCTTCTACATCCTTAGGGTTTAGTAGCTTCTTCTTGATCTTGTAAAGTGTATTCCAAGTTTCTTTGCTTCAAGAATAATATACCGATTCTTAGAACGATTCTTGCATTTTGTGAGTGAGAATTTTGCCGAGAAAATGAGTAAGGAGAATCGATATGCACCACTCTTAGCACCGTCTGCTTCCGATGTTTACATCCAAGATCCTAACAAGTAAATTTCCACTTCTGATTATTATCTTTATTTTTTACTAATAATTAAGCGTTTTGATTTTGGTTATGTGTTAATCATGTTCTGTTTTAAGTTTGTTATTATTTTAATTATATACTTTTTGACCGATATTACTTTTTAATATAGTTAATTATTGTGTAAAAAAAATGTATTATTAAATTGTTGATTTGATTCGATATGATTTAATGCAGATATTACGGTGGTTGGTTTTTAGTTTGTTACTATTTGTTTTACTAGTTATATAAAAAAATATTATTAATAATTATCGTTTTACAGGAGTTTGTTACTTTTTTCCGCCTAAGTAATGCATTATATATATAGTATCATTATTAACGAGAGTTCTCTTAATTTGGTTTTGCAGAAGTTCAAGAAGCTTTCTTCTCTCTTTAGCCAAAGCTAAAGCTTGTAGTTACAGAACGCTGAAATTATCAAGGGAGGTTCAATTTGCAATGTCTTGGTCTTGGTAACAACAAAACTTCTCTCTTCCTCATTAGTCATTATGTTTTTCAAGAGATTGTGTATTGTTTATGTATAGAATTGTAACTCTATTTTCTTGATCAGTGTGTATGAAGGTTCGCCTGATCTCCTACCCTCACCTTATAGTGAACTAGGTATATGCTGTTATTTCATTATCTTCTTGCTATTACTTATGTGCCATCTTTCAATATTGTAAATTGTTTAACAAAAGCATTTAAATGTTCTTTATGCCTTCACACAGATTATATTTCTCAGAAAGTTTCTGCTTCAAAGGTTCTGGATAATGTCAATCTACTGCATAAGAGTACTAAACCATATCTGCCTCCATGTCCCAACAAGGTTTGATTTTAATTATGTTTATTTACAATACTATCTACAAATATGGTTTTGTTTCTTCATGAAGTTAGGTTGATTTTCTGTAACTTTTCTTTTGAAAAAAAATAATTTATTTTTTCTGAAATTTTGTTTTTCAGATTTGTTTTTTCAAAAAAAATATATTCTGAAATTTTTTTTTAAATAAACAAAATTTAAAATAATTTTTTTCCCAAATTAAAAAAAAATTATTCTTAAATTTTTATTTTTCAGAAAATTTATTCTGAATTTTTTTAAAATTAAAAAAATTAAAATTATCCGAATTTTTTTTTCTTTTTTTTAGAAAAATAAAAAATTCAATTTTTTTTCCGAAAATAAAAAAATGATCATTTTTTCAAATATTATATAAATAATTTTTTATTAAATTATAAAATTGATTTTAAAAGAGTTCAAATTATAAAATTGGCTTATAATTGCAAACTAATGATAAACTAGTTTATAAACACAAACTAGTTTTAAATTGAATTGAAACCATTTTAATCATTAACTGCATTTTTATTGAATTGATTATTGTAAACTGAACTGAACCATAAATGTAATTTGGTTCAGTGTAGTTCATGAACGATTAACATCCCTAGTTGATTTAGGCATTCAAATTTGGTTTTGTTTCTTAATGAACTAAGGTAGATTATTTAGGCATTCAAATATTGTTGTTTCTTGATGAATTAAGGTAGATTTTGGTTATTATACTATCTGCAAATATGGTTTAGTTTCTTCATGAAGTAAGGTTGATTTAGCCATTCAAATATTGTTGTTTGTTGATGAACTAAGGTAGATTTAGGCATTCAAATATTGTTGTTTCTTGATGAATTAAGGTCCATATTATCCTGCTTTTCAGGCACTATCTTCTTCAAGTGGAGACAGCAATGGCTCATTAAAGAGTCACATATCTGGAACTTCGGACTGTACAAATCAGAAAGTGGAAGCAGAACTAGAAAATCGTCAAAATGTTTCTCCTGCAAAATTTGCAAAGAGTGACGGGCTTTGGGAGTCGTATATGTATCTTGAGCCTCCATTGATTAATGATGTCCAAATTCAACAGGATTCAGAATTTAAATTTTCCAATACCAGCTTTGAAGACTGTTCAAGTTCTATCTCTGGTTTTACCTTTCCTGATGAGGACAGTTTAATTACATATGACGGACCTTTCTCCACCCTTGAAGTGAAAATTCCGCCTAGTATTGATAGTTTTGTGTATTCCCCTGAAAGCAGTCTGATTGAAGATGATTTGGATAGTCCAGACCCAACTTTTGAAATGATCAAGAGTCTTATAGAATCTGTACTCGATGGCGATGATGATGATTACGATGACGATTACTATAATTGTGATTATGATAATTCCTCAATGGATGATATTATGGCGGAGCTGGTCCAGCATGGAGCTAGAGTTGCTAACCTAAATCTTTCTTACCAGCAGTTGAATCTAGAAAGGGATCCATTCTTTTTGTCCTCCCACTCTTGCCCATGCGGCAACATTCATCATGGTGATCATGAGCTTAGAAGGTTTGGTTTTGGAGCTGATGAATCAATGTTCCAACAGGGCATAATGCCATCACTTGAGGTGACTTCATGGAAGGAGGAAACAAACCTAATGCAGAATTGTTTTGAATATCAGGATCCAGGCTATGACTGTTCTGTAAAGGGAACTCCTGGTATGAAATTGCCTACATAATATTTTGTTTGAGTCATGTGCTTTTATAACTGAAAACTTAAAGGGTGTTTTAGCTAATGATTTTTATTCTAAACATGTTAGATTCTAATGGTGATGGTGATGGTGATGGTGATGGTGATGGCATATCTAATCAAGCGGTAGTTGACAATTTCGAAGACAGGAAACTGGGAGCAAGTCAGTTCGTGAGAGGATTCTACTAGTTGCAGACTTTCCCACTGTGTTAAGCAGTTGTTGATATGGAGATAGGAATGTTAGCATGAAGAATAGTGATTAGCAGTTGCTTTAATTTTTCACACTTTCTTGTGAAGCAGCCATGAATGCTCTGAAGCTGTTTTAATAGATCCCTCCTAGCTATAGTTATATTAACATTAAAAAAAAAAATAGATACCTCTTAGTTACTGCTCTATTTCTGTTTTTGACGTTTTTGGATAATGTGTTTTGTTTGTCTTTTTTGGGACAACGTGCTTGTATGTTTTAGACTTTGATTTGTTTCTGATAGGCTGAAAATACATGCCTCTGAGAAGATTAGTCATCAGAATAAGGAATTTATCATTCTGAATAATGATATTATCATTATCAGTCTTCAATCTATTACTTTCAATCTCAGCTTAATGATAACTGACATAAAGAACCTAGTGTAAAAGCCACCCAAAATGGTAATAGTAATCAAAAGCCTGAACATTTATAAAATTTCAAAGCTTAACGACATAGTCAATATATTTGATGTGTCATTATTGTTTATCATAGCTTTGCTCTAGCAAATTGGAACATGATGGTAAATTAAACTATATTACATGCTTGATTCCATAAAGCAGGGAAAAGCTTAAATGCAGTTTGAGAAGAAAAACTATTGTAGAGTACTTTCATGGCCATTGCAACAAAGTGGTGCAATGAATACAAGTTTTGGTGCTTGCTTTGCCAAAACCACAGATAGAATGGATCTAAAACCAACTCAAACTGAACCATATATATGATTTGGTTTGGTTCTAAAAACTGTTTTCAAAAAACCAATTTATTTTTTTAAAACCGGTTTAAATGCGGATCAGTTCAGTTTTAAACCAGTTCTAGACAAAAAAAACTGATTTTTAAAGAAACCAGTTTCTTCAAAACTAGATTTTTATTTTATTTTAAAGAAACCAATTTTATAAAAAAAAATATCAGTTTTAAAACCAGTTCTATAAAATAACCAATTTTAAAACCAGTTTTATATAAAACAAAAACAATTATAATTTTCAAAAAAACATATAGCCGTTGATTTTAGTGTCGTTGGATTATTATGAATATTTTTAATGATATAAAATAATAGTATTATATGTTTGAAATTGGATAGCTAACATTGTTTTTTAAGATGGAGGAAACTAAATTTTAGGTCATCAAGTGTCATGTCATGCTTAGTGCAGCGCAAGTTGTTTACCAGTAAATTATAGAAAATTTTATAATAAATAATCATGTGCTAAAGAAGCTCTTAGGAGCGTGATTAGATGTGTACGATAAAATATTTGGTTTTTAGATCATTCTAACAAATTTTTTGGATCAAATGCTAAATGCAGAATGTCTAATGTGAATCTATTATGTCTACCAACAGTTTGTAAAAATTTCTTAACCATGTTAATTTTTTATATAGATAATTTAGTGATTGATTATTGATGACATTGAGTTGATAATAAAAATCACATGTTTGAAATGTTGAATATTTGTTTGAAATTGTTTGTTATGAAATTATAGAAATATTTGGTGGAATGTGAAACACTTCAATTTGATGTTGTCAAAAGTGAAAATTTGTTGTTAAATTAACAATAAACTTTTTATGCACTTGGTTTTCAAATATTGAAAGTTTCAAATTGTAATTTGAAAAATCAATTTTTGTGAAAAGCTTGTGTGGTAATTAGGAATTTGAATACATGAAGTACAAAAATATTGTGAGAAATTGATTCTATGATGAAAAGCTTACAATAAATGAAATTCACAGATGGGCCAAGGTAGCACATTCGAATCTGCAGTACAACATTGACATAATCCGCGAGTTCTATGTAAGTTCTTTTTTAATAAAACTTTCATATCTTAATTTTGACCCTAAGCATTCATTCATCAAAGTATTTACATCATAGTTCAGTGAGTCATTCATTAGTTCAATAAAAGTCGACATTCAATCAACTTACATTCTGTTTTAAATTTAAAAATTAATTCAATTGCATTTCATGCATTTTCATCGCCTCATGCATTGTTTTAAGTCAATCCATGATCATCAGCATAAATTTTCAGATCTACAAGCAGACTGGTAAAAGTGATTCGACATCTACCATATAAGAACCTTATGGCCTCTGGAAAGGACAACACTGCCCTTGCTTGGCTACCCTCCACATTGGCACTTTTCCATCACTTCATGTCTTTTGTTGCCCTTAGCATTGCTATCTATCAATTAGTTCTGATACAACCATGCCTATTTTCTTATATTCACATCCAATTAGTTTTCCCATTACTAAATTATTGGTTACAGTCTAACTATTTGTGACAAACCAACTAAAAAAACTCTGCTCTCTACACGCTTCCCCATCCATCACTTCACATGTGCTTTCTTCTTCTATCGACCATAAACACTCTCTCAATTCCTTGCATCTTGAACTATCTACTATCTATTATCTCCTCTCTACAAGCTCATACTTGAAATCCTTCTACTGATCGGAAGCCACTTCCGTTAGCAACCGCGATCAGAATGGTGACACCGTTCGAGATGATAAACGATATCACCGACAAAAAACAGTTGTGGAAGTTGCAGATCTTCACTTGCTTTGCCTTCTGATATCTTCACCACTACACTGACATTCTGCACGGGTACCTACTGTTTTCCGTAATCTTCAAGTTGCAGATTAAGGTTTGTTCGTTTCATCTTTTTAACAAAAATTATTTTGAAGTTTTCACCATTTGCTATGTTTTTTTTAAGTTAATTTGTTTTAATGATGAGTGTGGTGGTGGTGGAAATAGGTTTCCGGCGATGAGTTTGGTGGTGGTGAAAACGGGTTTCCGGCGACGAGTGTGGTGGTGGTGGAAACGGGTCTCCAGCGATGAGTGTCGTGGTGGTCGGATTCGAAAAAGTATATGTATGACTTTATCAATTTATGTTTTGTAATTAACTTATTCAGGTAGATTTGATCTGTTTAGTTTTTGAACTTTGGGTTATTGTTGTGGGTTATTTTTTCGTTGTTGAACCAATGTTTTATTGTTTATGACATATACGGCACAATATCGACAAACTTCGGCGCGAAGTTATAATGATATTCCAAGTATGTGTTCATCTCATTTTATGCAATTTTGTACTTCAAATTTTATGGTTGATAATTAGCAGTTTGTTATAGCATTTTATGTGCTCATCATTGTTTATGTGTTCCTAGTATGTTACAAATGCTTAAGTTGTTCAATGAAAGATGTGATTGATTTTATATCTAGTCCATTTCTTTGTGTTTGAATGTTTATTTGCAGAATAGAAATTCTCAAAAAACAATTTTAGAGAATCTGCTTCCAAGTATGTCATTTTCTCTTTTCATACTTTCGAGATTTTCTGTTTTGTTGTCGATAAATGTAAGAGCTTGTACTTGGTTCAGTTGCACCACCTTATATAGTTAAGCTTGTCTGAGCTTTCCACACCGGTGCTAAAGATCCGACTGTTATTGAGGGCAAGGTGAGTGATAAGTCAATGATTATTTTTAGGAGTCGATGTCGTAGAGTAATTTGGTTTATGGGATTCTTTATTATCTGTTGTCTGTTCTACTTTCAATTTACTGCAGGTGACATGGAATTGAAATAGAACAAATTTCTTCCTGCTGAAAAACAAGTTGTAACTGCTAAACTATATATAAACACTGTAAGTTTGTCATTGTGATGCAATTCAACTAACAGCCTTAGTGATACACATATATGCCATATTTTCCATTTTCTCTATTGTGGATTCTGTTTATATTGTGTTGCTTTAATGTCTACTGTTTGTTTTATGTGATTGCTAGATAAAACTATTAGAGAAATTGAAAGAGAAAGACAAGACTTGCAGTCTCAATTATTTGGAGTTTAAAAAGATATTGTTTCAATTGCTATTGAATATTTATGATGGTTTATAACTTTTTGGTTGGTTAGCAGGTATCAACTAATTAGAGTGAATTCAAGGGGGCTAGGATAAAATTGCAAGTGCATTTGTCACAACCTTCTCTACTACGATATTTGATAGGCTGTAAGAAGGATTACATGGTTTTTAGTCTTGTGTATGTTATTCATAAATATTCAATGTTTTTATTGTTTTACTATTATAAATACAAGTGTATGATCCGATGATACACACATAATTTACAGAAATTACAGGGAGAGATAGTTCATTATTCTTCTTGGTTTTCACATTTGCTTCCTTATTTTATAGGCTGGATAAAAAACGGTCACCATATGATCTTGTCTGGGAGGATGAGAGGTTTCTATCAGGCAAGGTAAAATTATATCAAGTTATCTTTTGATTTACATACTCTTTGGTGTACTGACTTCTGTCTTTAATTTTTTCCTGATCCTGTCCCTGTTTATCCTCGATCATTTTATCTACCTGGATCAGTTGATACTAATGAAAAGCAATTGGAGCAATGGAATGTAAAGTCACCCCCTTTCTACCTTTGGAGCCGTCCAGACTGGATTGATAAACATAAGCTCATAGCCCAAGAGAATGGTCACCTGTTCAAACATCAAGATGCTTCGAAAATGGAAAGCTTCAATAGGGAAAATTATCTGTCAGTCATACTATGGATGATGACTATGTTGACGATACCATGCTGGATCGTATGCTGGATCATGCTTTCTTGAAGTCAACTAATGGTGAAGATTGCTCATTTATGGTTGGACATGTGCAACAAGGCTCGTCTCATGGAAATATTGATAGAGAGAGTCAAGAAAGGTGTTGGTAATGGTGTTGGTGAAGACTGCCTTCGCACGTAGAAACATTGAATACTTGGTGATGCAAAAATATTAATAAAAGATGTTTGCGTGTAAAATCACATGTATTGGAGTAGCTAATTTGGCGGGCTACGTAGTCCACGATGCATTTGCTTCCATTATTATGTTTTGAGGAGTTTCATGAATTAATTTTTAGTTTCTAAATTAATTTTTAAAAATATTAATTATAAATATATTATGGAAAATCAGTATTAAAATTTATGTCTAACTCAAATGGTGGAGAGATTGCAGATCTGACGTATATGTCTGATTCATAGTTTAATTGCACTATTATATGTGCAACAATGCTTAGTAAAGTCTGATTCAAACTTAAAACATTTGTATAAATTGCGTATCAGTTTAGAGTTTTAACTCTGATTCAAACTTAAAAAGGAGTATTCCTATGTACCTACGAGTAGTAGTTATCTATCTGGTCATGATCCTGCTTATAACCAAATGGGATCTACTTATTCAGTACTTGGTGCAAGACCTGAATTGCCTTACATGATGAATACACCAGTTATGCAACGATATGCACCTCGTCTCGATGAATTAAACCATGTTAGGACAAACTCTTTGGGGCCTGAGCATCCTACAGTTAATAGAGGTAATGCTTCTGAACGTAGTACCGCTCAATCTGGATCTGGAAATGTGTTGTCGGGTTTTTCAAAGATGTCGTATTATGTACATAGATGATATTATGATGGAACATGTTGTCCTGTACATGAGATGTTTGACTGACATGCTTTTATAGTGGATTGGTACCTGAAAGTTACTGTCGTTACAACTGAGAATGAGATGAATTTTGAAGTACAGAATCCCAAACTTCTATTTTTAAAGATCTTCATCAAATATTGCGTGTCTGTAAGATGATTTTCAATCATTAATCTATGGTGTAAGTTATGTGGTTTTCTTGTCATGAATCTTGCATTTATCCAAGTAGTGTTAATTATATATATACAAAATTGTACAAATGGACATTACGTAAAAAAAAAACAAATAAAGTCATATATCTAAATTATTTATCTTCAATTTAAGTTAAAAACAAATAAAATTTATATATGGGATTAACTTTACTTTTGATTTAAATATTTTTATAAATAATTTCAAATAAAAAATAATTTTATATACGCCAAAAAAATTATAAATTCTACATTTATATTTTAAAAAAAAAAAATATTTATACACAGGGAAATTTATTGTTCTACTTACATTTTATTTTCTACATAGATATTTTTGAAAAATAATTAATTGTTTTGATGGAATTATATTATGTTTTTTTATTATTGTTTTTATTATATTTTGAAAACAAATCTGCGTACTACACCAATACTCGTGCGAACGTACGGATATCCCACTAGATTATCAAGCTCAATTTGAATTTAGTATGTGACACATGGTATAAAAATATGTGATTGTTGATAAATATATATTTAATTTTTATTTTAAAATAATTAAAATAATTTTAAAGGTGTATAATTGATTTATGAGTTTGATTATTTTTTAAAATAGATTAAACTAAATTTTTTAATTTTTTTTTTTAAATGTATCGTTCATATCCATTGTATAAATATCATTAAATACATTTTATGATGTATTAAATATTTATGAAAAATATTGATGAATTTAACATTTTATTCTAGAAATGAGTCAAATATCAATATTTGAAATTTCAATTTTATTTTCAAAAATCGTTAATTATTTAAAATTTTATAACTTAATTATGATCTTTATGAATATCCCACAAAAGAGTTATTTTTAATAATACTGTTCGCGCGCGACGAACAACCGCTGGCCTTCCGTCGCAGGTTTACTCGCGGGATCGGCCACAGAAATCCCAGAACAAGTGGCTGGAAGCGTATGTTCGTTTGATATGATAGTTTCTTGCTTTTTTGGAAAAATTGTAATAGTTTGAGCGATTTTAGATTGATTGATAGGACAAGGCAGAAAACAAAGGAAAAAGAAGAAAACAGATAAACAAAAATAACTTAAACTTTGAAAGTAAATTGCATTAAGGAAGTGCGGACGCAATTATACATTTTTGCGGGATTGAACTCGTTTCTCTCTAAGCTTGGTACTTTGAGTGTTTTCCCTTTGCAATGTTACAAAATGCGACCCCTAAAATGGAAAAAACAATGTTTTATATAGGCCTAAAAATAAATGTTCATCTACCAAGATTTGCTTTGGTGCTGACACGTGTCACCCCACTATCTTTTCAACTTCTCATATTCTTGGAACTTTTCAAACTTTCCCGCCTAAGCTTTTATCTTTGAATTGGTTTGTCTTTCGCCTGGCCTCCTCGGGCACCATTATTTATCGCCTTCCTTCCGGCGTTCCCTTCTGACCTGTGTCGGATCGACGCCTTGAGTATCTCTTGTCGTCGACTAGCTTTTGAATTTCCCTTTTTCCTTTCCTTTTACCTTGGTCGAAATCTCCTTACCAACAAATTGCCCCCCCCCCCCCAAAAGGCCAGTTTCGACTGAGCACTATGTCGATGGAGAAATCTGGCTTTTTGGTTTCTTGCAAGATTTCGACGAAATTTTTCTTCGATTCATTCGCCAGCGTTACGTTTTCTTCTAAAACACATGTCAAACGTCGTCTGACATGATGATGGCGATCTTGTACCACGATTTCCAAGACAAACGCCATGATGGCTAGTCCCGTTCTAAGTTATGGGCCTCGAAACTAACTCCCACTCATTTTCAGAAGTTGAATAGTTGGGTGATCCTTCATTTTTGCATGCGTCTCCCCTATAAATAGCATCACCTGGAAACCGTTTCAGCCTTTCACCATAACTTCTTCTTCTTCAACTTGTTTTTTGTTCTTGAAACAAACCCTCTCCACTTCTTTTTTCTCAAATGGCCTCATCAACCACTGTCACCACTTCCATTCCACAAACCACCGGAAACAACCCAGTTGCGTTTGTGCTTTCTGAAGCAGAAACCCTCCGTCTTCTTACTCAACTGTCATCCGCTGACGAAACAGTGGTAAACAAATGGCACCGCCAGATGGTTATCTCCTTCGCGGTGGAGAACAAGCTTCATGCCTTCCATGGCCCACTTCCGGACAAAAAACCCAATCCACAAGAACTCCAACAGTTCTTTCCTTGTTTTGAGCAAATAATTCCACTGGCTTTCGAGAAAGGCGGCACTTTAGATCTCAAATTTATGGCGCCTAAATGTTGAGTTTTCAGATCCATGCCTACTCCAGGAAACAAAGACTACATTGTCTGGCTCGACAAAGTCGAGGGTCAACATAAAGTGCAATGGAAAGAATCTGGCATTTTCGACGCCATCCAACTTTCAAGAACTGCCCATAGGGTTAACCCTTGTTTGCTACTTGCGTCAATGTATTTCTGGGAAGGATCGACGAATACATTTCACCTCCCCTATGGTATGTTCACACCAACGCTTTTCGACATGGCGGCCATCACTGGCCTTTCGCCACTAGGCGATACGTTCGACCCGACCCTGGAGACCAACAACACCTTCGACTTCGAGTATGCTAGCTTCCAGAATTATATTGAAGATCATCACGACAAACGCTCCAAAGAAGTATCTGATGAGGAGCACATTACTTTCTTGACATTATGGCTATCTTACTACTTGTTTTGCCCTGGTTCTTTAAAAATAGCCAAAAGTTTTATCAATCTGGCCATCCAGATCCATGAAGGCCAACAGGTATCCTTGGCTAAACTTTTGCTAGCCTTTCTCTACCATTCTCTTGGTTTGTCGACTATGCGACTAAAACTTCTCCACCAGACCACTAAGGCTTTGAACATTTCAGGGCCTATGTGGCTGTTGCAGCATTGGCTCAACGCCACTTTCGAACACAAATTGGGATATCCCGCTTCTGCGACAATGGAGCTCTTAAACAGAGAGCGTCCTATCGAAGGCATGCGACTTGCTCTGATGACTACCCAAGAGGCTCCTAAGAAAACCTTTTTTTATGAGGTATCTCAGTATGTTTGTCGAGACCACTTCCTTCGTCCCCAACATGGCGCCTTTTGTGGAGCGTAAGTTTTGCCCTGAATGGTTTAGAAATCCATTTCCTGGAGTCTCCCCCAAAGCTGCTACGCAGTCGAATGTTGTATGGCGGGCGTTCCTTACTCCTACCATGATATCTTTCCAGATTGAAACAGGAAACAATGGCTATGGTTTCATGAACTATCAGCTAAATTTGGTAGCCCGACAATTTGGCTTTAGCCAAATGTTGCCAAAGTCTTTGGTGAAACACCCTGATGATATAGTATTGTCTGGACGACGCTTGACTCAGGTAGGTCATAGGGCTTGTATGAGATTTGTTAAAGCCACTCAGCATCTTGAACTGTCAGTATTTGTATTCCAGCCTTCCTGCTCCCATGGCCACGTACCTGATCGAGTTCGAAGCCTTCTTTACTCAGTTGGCCAAGGACCTTTCTATGTGTCATCAGGCCGACACCCAAATTCAATTTAAATGCAATGACATGAAACATGAGTGGTATCTCAGCTCAGTCTGTGAAAAGAAACTTGGAGATTTTGAAACCAAGAAACAAGAACGTTCTGACAAGCGTCGCGCCTTCGACCAGCAGATATCCGACTATCAGGCTCAGATAGCAGAACTGACAAAAAAGATTGCTGAAGTCGAACAACAGAAATCCTCCTTAGACTCAGCTGAGCCTTTTCCCTCTCAAGAAGCTGTTGACCACGAAGTAGCCCAGGGGATTGCTCATGTCGAAGCGGCCATGAAGATCAAGGACGCTATTGGTCGTATGCAGAGAAAGAAAGTGCTCCTTGAGAGCAAGATTGTTCATGAGAAGACCCTCTTTGAAGATTTTAAGTCCAGATTCCCTGATTTTCCTTAATTTGTATGTCGAACTGTTGTAACAACATTTTGTAAGCCAACCTATTTTGGCTTTTAATTAATGAGAAAAAAATCACGCTTTAATGTGAATCTCCTATAGCATAGGTTTATATTTCTTTAAATATTTCCCATTTACTCTTAAGATTCGTTGGTCCATTCCCAACTCTTGCACCTCGTATGCGTTGTTGTTAAACACTTGATTTACCTTGAACGGTCCTTCCCAATTTGGTGACCACTTTCCCATCGTTCGATCCCGTCGATCCATGGGTAACACTGCCTTCCACACATAGTCATTGACAGCGAAGGTTTTCTCTTTGACCTTCTTGTTGTATGACTTGGCAACTCATGCTTTCTGGCGTAGCAATACGTTCAAAGCTATCATTCTTTCCTCGTCTAAGTCCACGAGTTCGTCTAGCATCATTTTCCAATATTGTTCCGACGGGATCTCATGTTGTCGTTGTACCCTAACTGATTGTAGGCATATTTCTGCTGGCAGCATGGCGTCATGCCCGAAGGTTAAATGGAACGGGGTCGAATTGATCGACTCCTTGGGTGACGTTCGACAGGCCCACAAAACTTGACTTAATGTTTTGTGCCAGTATTTTGGCTTTTCCGCAACATGCTTCTTGATTAGCCCAATTATCACCTTATTAGCTGCTTCGACTTGACCATTTGCCTGAGCATAATATGGTGTCTAAGTAACCAGCTTGAAACCTATTTCTGCTGCAAACTCTTGCATTTTCTGCCCAACAAACACAGAGCCTTGATCTGTCGTGATTGTCTCAGGTATCCCGAATCTACACAAGATATGATTCTGGATGAATTCTATCACGGCCTCTTAATCCACCTTCACTAGAGGCACAGTTTCTATCCATTTTGTGAAATAGTCTATTCCCACGAGGATGAATCTTTGCTGTTTCGACGAAGCCGACCGAATTTCTCCTATTACATCCAAAGCCCAACCTCGGAATGGCCATGGTTTGACTATAACGTGAAATTCACTGGCTAGTACATGCCGAATATTTGCATGTTTCTGACAATCTTGGCACCCCTTTGCAAAGTCCGTGCAATCCTTGAGCATGCTTGGCCAATAAACACCTTTCCGAAACAAAAGCCATTTCATTTTGTGGCCAACTTGGTGAGCTCCACAAGTCCCACTATGAACCTCAGAAATTTCCAAATTAGCATCTGTATCCCCTAGGCATTTGAGCAATACTCCCTCTGGAGTTTTCTTTAGCAACTCATTCCCCACAAGGACATAATTCATCGCTCTATACTTAGTCTTCCTATTAGTGTTGTTTAACGGATTCTCCAAATACTCCATGATTGGTCTTCGCCAATCTGTTGGTGACATATTGTTAACAAAAACCTTATAACTTCCTAAACCTTCGACCAAACTCCTCGAGTCCTTGGATATTGACCAAATTGATGGTGAATGTATGTTTGATACCATCTTTTCCCTAGTTTCAATGAAATCCTTCAACCTTCCCTCCGACACTTTATAGCCAGAGGCGATTTGTGCTAATTCATTGGCTTTATGGTTTTCTATCCTAGGTACATGTGAAATGTTGACAACTTCAAAATGCTCTAACAAACATTTTGCCAATGAGAAGTAACTCAAAAGACGCTCTTTAACGCACTTGTATTCTCTTGTGGTTTATTTAATCACCAATTTTGAGTCTCCTCTTATCTCTACTTCCCTGGCTCCCAAATCCTTAAGTACTTTGAGACCAGTGATTAAGGCTTCATACTCTGCCTCATTATTGAAGCATTTGCCGTCAACTTTGCATTTAAATGTAGTTGGAATACCATGTGGTGATATTATTAGGATTCTGATACCTGCCCCATTTTTATGGCTCGATCCATCGAAGTACAACTTCCACAGAGTAATATCGATATTGTGTATCGACGTTTCAACTAATGCGTGGTCGACAATAAAATCTGCCACTATTTGACCTTTCATCGCCCTTAAAGGAACGTATGTCAAGGAAAACTCAGTCAACGCTAGTGCCCATTTCCCAATTTGACTATGCAAAATAGGTTTGGACAACATATGCTTAATAACATCAAAATGCGATGAAACATAAACATCAACTAGTTTAATATATTGCTTTAATTTCATACACGAGAAGTACAAGCATAGGCACAACTTTTCAATCATAGTGTACCTAGTTTCAGCATCTATTAACATCCTACTAAGGTAATAAATGGGTCTTTCGACGCCACTACTATCCTCTTGTGCTAACATACTTCCTATGGTCGTCTCTGACGTTGCGATGTACAACTTCATGTTTTTATTTATACTAGGTGGTAATAGGATTAGAGGCTTTGTAAGGTATTCCTTGATTGCATCGAAAGCCTCCTGCTGCTCCTGTCCCCAACTGAACTCTCTTTCCTTCTTGGCTTTGAGTAGTGGTGAGAACACTTTGGTCTTGCCACTTAGGTTCGATATGAACCTCCTCAAGAAGTGTATCTTCCCCAACAAAGACTGGAGCTGTTTCTTTGTCGAATGAGGCTTGAGATCCAAAATTTCTTTCGTCTTGTTCTGGTTGATCTCGATGCCTTTCTTGTGGACCACAAATCCCAAAAAGTCCCCTGCATGAACACCAAAGGCACATTTTAGTGGATTCATTTTTAATCCCTATTTTCTCATTCTCTCGAATGAGCGTCGAAGGTGGTCAAGGTGACCATCTTCTGATGACGATTTTATCACTATGTCATCAATGTATACCTGCATAAAATTTTCAATAAGTCATGGAATATAGCATTCATAGCCCTTTGATAGGTTGTTCCGGCATTTTTTAACCCAAAAGGCATCACAACCCATTCATATGTCCCCAACAACCCAGGGCATCGAAACGCGATTTTGGGGACATCCTCTTCGGCTATGAGAATTTGGTTATAGCCGGAGTCGCCATCGAGCATGCTCAAATATTCGAACCCTGCAGCTGAGTCGACAAGTATCTCTGCCACAGGCATCGAATATTCGTCTTTAGGGGTGGCGTTGTTCAAATCCCTAAAGTCTATACAAACTCGAAGGGTTCCATTTTTCTTGATAACGGGCACTATGTTTGCTATTACTTGTGGTGGCTTCTCCGTTTCAAGTGTCGACATTCTTCTATTTTTAGCCAAATAGGCCGAAATTTGAGTCATGCTTTCTGACTCAACAATCATTTTCACCGACTGTGGGCCACCCCGTTGGTGGCATTTCTGTAGGCTCCATGGCTTCTTCGGCAGTATCCCAGATGAACCCATGTTTAGGGTCTAAGTTCAGACGCGACCTGTGTCGACGGAGGTGTAGGACCTCGACCCGTCATCACAAGGAGCCACATTTGCTAAGTGCTGGTTAAAAGATTTCTTGCCTTTGGCTTCATCCACCTTGTAATAACTCTGATCCGCCTCAATATTTTTGACAATGCCATCTTTCCTCCGTATAGTCAATCTCTGATGCATTATCGACGGTACTGCCCCTATTCCATGGATCCATTCCCGTCCCAGCAACATATTGAAATTTGCTTTTGAATTAATGACCATGAAGAGTGTTGACCTGTTGGTTGTACCTACTGCCAAGTCCACTTGGACAACCCCCAGGATATTACTGGTCTTGCCTTCATAGTTGGAAAGAACCATGTTGTGCTGTCGGAGGTCAGCCTCCGTTTTTCCAATTTTCTTGAATAAATTATGGGGCATCAGATTTACAGTTGCCTCACCATCCACGAACACCTTGTTGAATGCCACTCTGTCAACTTTTGCCTTTATGAACAATGGCTTCAAGTGATACATCATCCCAGGGCTAGGGCGTTCAAACATAGTCGTTTCCTATTCGACCACACCACTATTCATCATATAATAACATAGCGACTTATCATCCTTATTTTCGTCAGGGACGAAATCCTCTTCTGCTTCAAAGATCTCCGACGCCACATTATATTCAGCTGGAAGTATCGATACGATACCACAATTAAGCACGAAATCTTCACCATAGGTGTCATCGTTGGTGTCGTCGTACATGTCTTCGTCAAAATCTCCCTCTGGTGAAGGGTCACACTCATCGTCTGACTGAGGAGAATATTTTGGTTCCTCCTCATCCGACTGAGGGGTGTATTCTGGCTCCTTCTTGCTTTCAACTAGCGAAGTACATTTTGAGCTCTGGGTCGAAACTACCCCTTTCTCTCCTGATGCTTCCACGGTTACTGCCATGGTCTAGTTTGTCACCACTCTATCCTTTTCCACCCATTTTCCTCTTGGGTGTTGCCGCTTGTGTCCAGATGTTCCGACAGGCTTCAACTGTGAAGTAGAAGCCTCTTTCTCAGCCTTCTTGTTGCACTGATAGCGTCTCCACTTAGTCTTAGTCATGGGGTTCTTTCCCTTATAGTTGGGGGACACCACGTAACCCCTTGGTTCGACTCTCTTGTCGGAGACATTCACTTCTTTTTCCAAATCCAAGGCCTTCCACTTTGGCCTTTTACTTCCTTTCTGGCTGATTGGCGTCATCCATTTGTCTTGTGAGGTATCTGACGGAGGCACAAAAGTTCTGGGTTGTGCCTCTTGGAACAGCCTTCTGTACTCCTCATTTCGACGAGGAGCACCGTCCTTGTCAAACACAAACCTTGGGACAGGTGGCTTATTTTCTGGAAGCACTTCTTTCTTGCTTGCCTCATACCTCTCAGCAGCTTTCTCATCAAACACGACATTGCACCTAGGGCATAATGCGGCCTTCGACCCGCTTACCCTGCACTTTTCTTGGAAATCTGCCAAACTTTCGCCAGCCTGGGAATACACTGCTTCGAGTTTTTCCTCAGCTCTCTTGTTGGAACCCTTAGTAGTTTTGACCATCATGCATTCCACCACTTCAGTCATTGATAGTCTGTCGAGACCCTCAGTAGCCTCGACCATCAAACACTCATACACCTCTGAGTATAGAGCCTCTTCAACCTTCAGTGGGTCGGTGTCAACCTGCATCTTTGGCTTTTTGCCAAATTGAAGTCGACCCTCCTTCAAAGCTTTCTGCACCAAATCCCTGAAAAGAACATATTGAGCTGTTTTATGACCAAGGAAATTATGAAATTTACAAAATCCCCTCTTTTTCTTTTGTTCTAGAGGGGGGTCTTTTAAACCAGGAGGAATAATTATTTGACCATATTTAACCAGTAAATCAAATATTTCATCGCACTTAGAAACATCAAAAGTATAAGTTTTAGCAATGTATTTATCCGTTTTTCCAGTTTCGACGGGATTTTTCCCGTTCGATGGTTTCAATAATTTGCACGTGTAGGGAGGTCCCGGCTTAAGTTCAGCCACATGGATCTCACTTTCATCGACGAATTCCTTATCGTTGGAGGAATACCCATCAGCAGCCACATATGAAACTTTTTCTTTTTTACGATATCTATTAGTTTGGGTTTTCTTAGCTTTCAAACGTTTGACCTGCCGGACTCGGTCAGCCAGCTGTGCCATATCTCAAAGATATTGCATATCTATCTTCTTTCTGATAGAATAATCCAACCCATCAGCTGCCATTTCGACTAATTCATGTTCAGGGACTTGAGTAAAGCACAGCGCTTTAAAAAGTCTAAACCTGTTCAAGTACTGGTCCACTGACTCTGTGGCCTTCCGTTTGACGCTGGCCAATTCTTTCAGACTAATCTTTGATTGTCCCATGTAAAACTGTTCATGAAACAATCTCTCTAGTTGTGCCCACGTGTGGATAGACTGAGGGGGCAACGTGGTAAACCATGTAAATGCATTCTTCGTGAGGGAACTTGGAAAATACTTCATTTTCAAGTCCTTGTTGTTTGCTATGTCGCCAGCTTCGGTTTGGTATCTAGCGACGTGTTCAACGGTGGATTCTTTAGTCTCACCAGCGAACTTGGTGAACTTTGGCACCTTCCAACCCCTGGGTAACTCTGTTTATAATACAAAATCTGGTAATGGGGACGTGTATATCGGCCGTCGAAATCCTGTATTTGCCCCATTACAGACCATGATACGTTCGACCACAGCCTCCAAATTGTGCTCCCCAGCCAAGGCATCCTGTCGAACTTGTCTGACAACAAAGTCTGGGTCTTGGTTCCTATGGACTATCACAGGAGGCCCTTGGGCCACCCTAGGGATCTCTTCAAACTCATGGGGTTGCCCTATTGTTTCGTCAAAGACCTTATCTTGACGAATGGGCGTCTCTGGTCGAGGCGGTGGGGACTGTCGACCCTGAGCCCTAGGAGCGCCTAGGAAGTCACCTATACGTGTCATTTGAGTCGCCCGTTATTGGTAACTCTGTGTTGAGTCTTGTATCAGTGGTCTCAATATTGTACCCATTTGTTGAGTCAATATATGAACCATCTCATGATTGCTCTCATCCATCTGTTGCCTCATGACAGCGACAAAACTCGAGACAAACGTTGGTATCGATTGAGAAAAAAGATTAAAACCTGGGGGTCGAACCACCTGGTTCGCCAGATGCCCTGCCCCCTGATAAGGTGAAAAACCTGGGGACGAACTTTCCCCAAACAAAGGGCCGCTAGAGTGCAAACTCGACATGAACTCTGTCGGCATCCCATAAGATCGAGGAACGGGCATTGTGATACTAGGCATATACTGCCCTGTAGTCCCCGCCATTGTTGACTTTGGTTCATGTCAACGTGATGTCACGGTTGGTCCACTAGGGGTAGTTAAAATCGTTGACACGGTACCAGAGCCAACATCAGTTGTTTGTGTCACAACTGTACTTTCCGCCGAAGACGGTTCGACATTCGGACGTGGTGTTACCATCTTACCACTACGCAAAAACATACACTCAACTCACACGGGTCCCACATAGTGTGCCAATTTGTTCGCGCGTGCGACTAACTGCTGGCCTTCTGTATCAGGTTTACTCGCGGGATCGGCTACAGAAATCTCGGAACAAGTGGCTGGAAGCGTATGTTCGTTTGATATGACAGTTTCTTGCTTTTTCGGAAAAGTTGTAAGAGTTTGAGCGATTTTAAATTGATTAATAGGACAAGGCAAAAAACAAAGGAAAAAGAAGAAAACAGATAAACAAAAATAAATTAAACTTTGAAAGTAAATTGCATTAAGGAAGTATGGATGCAATTATACATTTTTGCGGGATTGAACTCGTTTCTCTCTAAGCTTGGTACTTTGAGTGTTTTCCCTTTGCAATGTTACAAAATGCGACCCCCTAAAATGGAAAAAAACAATGCTTTATATAGCCTAAAAATAAATGTTCATCTACCCAGATTTGCTTTGGTGTTGACACGTGTCACCCCACCATCTTTTCAACTTCCCATATTCTTAGAACTTTTCAAACTTTCCCGCCTAAGCTTTTATCTTTGAATTGGTTTGTCTTTCGCCTGGCCTCCTCCGACACCATTATTTATCGCCTTCCTTCCGACGTTCCCTTCTGACCTGTGTCGGATCGACGCCTTGAGTATCTCTTGTCATTGACTAGCTTTTGAATTTCCTCTTTTCCTTTCCTTTTACCTTGGTCGGAATCTCCTTGCCAACAATTACTTACATAAATTAGAAGATTGTAAGAGAAAATATATATTTACGGAAAAAACTGAATTACTGAAACGGGAAAATGAAGTCATTAATAATATAGAAAAACACATGAGACAAATATTTTTATACACGGGAAAATTTTAAATATTTTAGATTGAACTTTATTTTTATATTTGAAAAAAAGTGTATGAATGATCCAAATATGTTTATAATTGGGAACAACTTTTTTATTCATCAAAATATTTTTATAAATGATTTTATAAATATTTTTATAAAAAATACCAACCGGTGTCCGCGGGTATTGATTTTATCTTATCTTTTTTTAAAATATAAATTATATTTTTTATATTTACTAATTTTTATTAATCTTATTTTTTTCTTCAAATCTTACATGTAAACAAATGCGTGTCACCGACGGGTATCCGTGTGAAGGCACGAGTATCCCGCTAGTTGTGTATAAAATTAGTGGGCAAAATATTTCAAGTTTTGACCCGTATCAAATTATTTTACGAAACTACGTTACGCGTAGGTCGTATCAAAATATATATATGATGAAACATGAAAAAAAGAAAAACATAGAAATTTAACACATAATAAAATTTGGTTACCCAATAACTAAACCATATTATTATTATGGGTACTGGTTTATATTTGGATAACAAAATGGATATCCATATTTATATTTTGTCATTTGGTTTGGATTTTTAAAAGTGGAATAATTTGGATATCAATTTAGTTAAGTATAACCAATTTTTTTGCACACCCCTAACCACAGAGACAGAATAGAACCCTCGTTTAGGCCATGAAATGCATAACTTTAACCTGTGAACCCTTAATAATAATATTAACATTTAATACTCCTTACCAAACATCAAATGGAAAGTTATAATTTTGCAGAAGCTTAAGTTTTGTTGTACTTATAAAATCAGTGCAGGGTAGTAGTGCATAATGAAATCTTGATATCATAATTTTGCAAATTTAACTAGCTTATTCCAATAAATTTTATTCTATACCCTCAAGAAGTGACATTTCATACACAAAATAAGAGATTGATGTTATGTGTGTGCTATAATTGCATACTTATTAGATCATATTCAATGATGCGATTGGGAATCATGTTGACATTGTCCAATGAATTGTACTTTATTCTTGGTGGTGGCTAACTTTGTCTTCTAACTGCAGATTTAGGTGTAATTATTACGAATGATGTAAGGACCCTTCTGATTTTTTGTAGGAGGTGTGTGATTGGTTTTGGTTTTTTGATAGGTGTTGTAGTCACATTTTTTGTACTGTGATTGTTTGGATTAGAATACTCTTAATATTCCTTTTGAATATATTTGCTTATCCAAAAAAAAAATTGCAGACTCATTAAACCTCTTTTTCAATGAGCATCTTCAAGTTTCCCGTGTTGTAGATTATTGGTCACTTTTCTTTTGTTGAAGTGTAATCTAAATTCACATTTAAGTTGCATTTAGATTTAATTTGAGTTTCATTTAATGGCTATGATGATATAAATACTGAACTCAAGTTTAGTTGGTAACTAATTCATTTTGTAATTGTTTTCAGTTGTGAAAGAAAGTTAGTTAGAATTCTCTCTCTTCTATCATCATCTTCTTCTTCATTCTTGTGCACCAACAATTGGTATCTAGAGCTCCGGTTTTGATTCAGGAATGGGAAACACGAGTGTATGTGAGGTGTGTGTGATTAATTTTGTTCATTTAATTCACAATGAGTTGAAGATCTGAATCAAAATAGAATCACATTTTTTTATTCTCAGAGATTAGGAAACACGAGTGTTGGTGAGATCTGAGTGAATTTGCACAAGAGCGAAGATGAGCGGCGGAAACGGTAGCTTGAACACAAAGTTTCTAGTATTTAATGGAAATAATTGGAATTGGTGGATGATTTAGATGTGTGTGTTATTTGGTGCTCAAGATGCTCTTGATCTCACCAATGAAGGTTACACAGTGGTTGTAGCAGATGCAACGGAAGCACAGAGAAACACACATAGAGAAACGAGGAAGAAAGATCAAAAGGCGGTGTTCTATATCTATCTATGTGTGGATACGAATGGTTTGAGAAGATTATTGATTCAACAACGGCGAAGGATGCGTGGAACACACTGGTATGTTGCTACAGCGATGATGTATCAGTAAAGAAGGTGAAGCTTCAGCTTCTACGTAAGCAGTATGAGAATCTCAACATGATGAACAATGAGAAGGTACCTGATTACATCTCCAGAGTGTTTTTTAATCACAAATGAGATGAAATATTATGGAGAAACTTTCTCTGAACAATTAATCACTGAAAAGGTACTGAGATCACTTACTTCTCAGTTTGATTACATTGTTGTAGCAATTGAACAATCTAAGGACCTTAGCACCATGAGAATTGAAGAGCTACGAAATAGTCTAAAGGCACAAGAGTTGCGTCTGACTGAGAAAAACTCTGTTAGAGAGGTAGAGCGGACTCTGAAAGCGTCTTCTAGTTAGAAGAATTAGAAGAAGTCTTGGTCAGAGGCCAAGAAGAGACATGGTAGTGGTTATCATAAGTCAGAAGCCTCCTACTCTGATGAGAAGAAACATCATAAGAGAAAAGAGAAGTTTGAAAAGAAGAAGGTTCAATGCTACTGTTATAAGAAGTTTGACCACTTTGCTGCTGACTGTTGGTCAAACAAGGAAAGGAAATAAAAAAAAAGAAAACATAGCCAAATGAGCGTTTGATGATGAACATGTGCTATTGATGGTTTATGAATCTGATGATGGATATTTTGTAGACTGATGGTATATGGACATTGGCTGCTCAAATTACCTAACTAGAAACAAATAATGGTTGATTGATTTTGACTCTAGAAAGAGGACAAAGATCAGATGTGTTGATGATAAGTACCTTAATGCTAAAGGAATGTGAAATGTCAAAGTCAGAGTGAAGAATGGCAAAATAGTTATGATCAAGGATGTTTGGTATGTTCCTGGTATAAAGAGAAATTTGATGAGTGCATGTCAGCTAATTGAGAAAGGTTTCTCATTTATTATGAAGGACAATCTTTTAAAGTTGTATGATTATGATCATAAGCTGATTATGCAATCTGAACAGGGAAACAACATAACATTCAATGTGAATATGGAAACAACCGAAACTAAATGTCTTATTGTAGAAGGTGCTGAAGGTAATAGTGAGTTGTGGCACAAGAGATTGGGGCATCTAAACATCAAAATCTTAGTACATCTGAGTTCTTAGAAGCTGGTACAAGGCATTCCTAAGATTGTGAAGCCTAAGAAGTCATGTGAGATGTGCATGAAAGGAAAGCAACCTAGATTGTCATTTTCATCAACAAGTGGCTCCAAGATCAAAACATGCATTAGGAGTAATGCATTATGATGTATATGGACCATTTAAAGTACTTTCACTTGGAGAAAACAAGTACTTTGTATCATTTGTGGATGAGTTCACAAGAATGACATGGGTAACACTCATCAAGTTTAAGCATGAGGTGTTTACTGAGTTTCAGAAGTTCAAGGTGAAAGATGAAAAACATAGTGGTCAGAAGTTGAAAGTTCTCAGAACTGATGGTGGTGAGTATAGCTAATCAGAGTTCAGAAGGTTTTGTGAAGAGAATCGAGTTAAACATGAGTTGATTTCTCCATATACTCCATAACATTATGATCTTGCTGAAAAAAGAAACAAGATTTTGCTTGATATGACAAGGAGTATGCTGAAGGAGAATAAGCTCCCTCACACCTTGTGGGGAGAAGTTGTTGCCAATGCAACATATGTGCTCAGTAGTTGTTCAGCCAAGAAACTGAAGGAAATTGTTCCATTTGAGAAATGGACTGGAGATACACAAAGTGTGAGTCATTTCAAAGTATTTGGTTATGTTTGTTACAAATATTTTCCAAGTGCTACTAAAAATAAGTTGGATGATAGAAGAAAAGTAATGTTACTAATTGGGTACCACAGTACAAATGCTTATAAGATTTATTGTCTAGTCACTAACAAGGTGGAAGTCAATAGACATGTCATTGTGAAGGAAACAAAAGCATGGGATTGGAACAAGTCTCAATCCAACTCTAGTGCAGTGTTAACATATGAGTTAACTTCTGAGGATATTTCAGACTCTAAAGGAAAATCTACCTCTGAAGATGAGCCTGAAGAGGACTCTGAAGGTGAATCTAATTCTGATCCAGATTTTGATGAAGATCTAGACTCTGGTGGTAATCATGCTTCTGAATGTGGTCATGCTTCTGAAGTTGGTCCAGCCTTTAAAGATAGTCCAGCATCTGATACTGTTCCAATATCTAAAGAATATTCTGAACAAGTTTAGAGACCACAATAAATAAGATAAATACCAAGAAGATTTGCAAAGTTTGACATGTTACAAGATACTGAGATAGACTCTGAAGGGGAAGTCATTCAGTGTGCCATGTTGGTAGACTCTGAACCAGTTAGTACTGAAGAAACTCTCAAGAAGAAAGTGTGGCTGAAGGTCGTGAAAGAAGAACTTGAGGCTATAGAAAGAAGCAAGAATTGGGAGTTGACTGAGCTTCTAAAGAACAAGAAAGCCATCACCGTGATATGGGTTTACACATTAAAACTAAATCAATATGGATCAATTGGCAAACACAAAGCAAGGTTAGTAGTTAGAGGATTTCTACATAAATCTGGATTAGATTACTTTGAGGTATTTGCGCATGTAGCTAGGCATGAAAAAAAACAGAATGATGATTGCTATGGCTGCTAATAGAAATTGGCATATGATGCATTTAGATGTGAAATATGCATTTATGAATGGTCCTTTACAAGAGGAGGTTTATGTGTCACAACCTCTTGGATTTGTGAAAAAGAATCAGGAAGAGATGATGTACAAGTTGCATAAAGCCTTGTATGGACTAAAATAAGCTCTTGGAGCTTGGAATTTGAAAATTGATTCATTTTTCAAGCTTCAAGGATTCAGAAAATGTGAGATGGGGTATGGTATTTATGTTTAGTATACATTTGATATCAATATGATTCTGGTGTGTCTCTATGTTGATAACATATTGCTAACAGGGAATTGTTCAGATGAGATGGTGAAGTTCAAGAAGGTGCCGATGAATGAGTTTGAGATGACTGATCTAGGAAATATGGTTTATTTTATAAGGATGGAGATTTTGTACTCTGATAAGGGTACAATTTTGCATCAGCAGAAGTATGAACTTGAGCTCCTGAAGAGATTTGAGCTAATAAATTGCATTTCTGCAATCACATTGCTGAAACAAATCACAAGTTGGATTATGATATTAAGGGTGATGATGTAGATGTTACAACTTTTAAGCAGTTGGTAGGCTCGTTGAGATATCTTTGTAATATCATACATGACATCTGTTATGCAGTTTGAATAGTGAGTAGGTTTATGAACAAACCAAAATGGTCAAATTATCAAGTTACTGTCAAGATACTGAGGTATATTAAGGGGACTCTGAGGTATGGAGTTTTGTTCCCTTCTGGTGCTAAATTTGATTTAGAGCTGATATCTTATTCAGACTCTGATTGGTGTGGAGACAAAGTTAACAAAAGAAGTACTTCTGAATATTTCTTCAAATATCTTGGAGGTTACACTTCTTGGTGCTCCAAGAAGCAGCCAGTGGTTGCATTGTCAACATGTGAATCTGAGTACAATGCAGGTGTTTTATCTGCGTGTCAAGCTATTTAGATTATGAACTTATTGCAGGATCTGAAGATCAAGGTGAACAAGCCTATGAGGTTGATGATTGACAAAAAATTAGCTATAAGTCTTGTCAAGAATCTAGTGATGCATGAAAGGAGCAAGCACATTGACACGAAGTTCAATTTTTTGCACAATCAGGTTCATAGTGGAGTGCTTGAAGTTGTTAAATATAACACTCAGAAGCAACTTGCAGGTGTGCTAACTAAAGTTATCAAGACTGAACACTTTATCTGTTTGAGGGATGGAATTGATGTTTTTGATTTTAGTCTTGAATGTGATTAAGGGGTGGTGTTAAAGTGTAATCCAAATTCACATTTAAGTTGCATTTAGATTTAATTTGAGTTTTATTTAGTGGTTCTGATGATATAAATACTGAACTCAAATTTAATTGGTAACTTATTCATTTTGTAATCGTTTTCAGTTGTGAAATAAAGTTAGTTAGAATTCTCTCTCTTATATAATCTTCTTCTTCTTCATTCTTGTGCACTAACACCTTTTACAAAATATATTGTTCTTATATTTAAAACTGATTCAAAAAGGTCAAAAGACGAAGAGTGTGTCAATTTTCTTATAATTTTTTTACCATTTACGTATTGTGTTTTTTCAAAAATATGATGCAAATGTGCCCATGAATTCGATGGCTTAAATTTTGAAAGATATTTCTACATATCGTCTAAATGAAATGAAATATTAAGAACAATTATTTGACAAAAATATTGAGATTGAGAAAATTTACAAGTTGGCAGCTAAGTTAGCAAGTTTCAAGCTTTTAAAAAACGGTTCTGTTCACATAAGGATTTTGTAATTTCAGTCGATACAGGTGTTACGATACTAATTATGGTTGTTGTGGTGTGAACTAACTACTCTTTATTATTTAATATAAGGGTAATGCTAACTGTAACATCCCAAATTTCGTAAGAATATTTATTTAATTATTTAAATATTATAATCGTGGTTTTCTGTGAATTTTTGGTGGTTGGTGTCGATGTCGGAATTTTTGGTAAAATTTGGTTATTTTAATTAAATAATAGTATATAATATGAATATATTAGTATTATTATTATTTTAAAATAATATTAGAAGAATTAAGGGTAAGATGGACATTTTAGGAGTATTAGTGAGGGTATTATGGAGAAAGCCCATATTTGAGGCCCAAGAGTTAAATTAACCAAAAAGGAGGAATTGAGGAGAATTAGGATTCATTTGTGGAGATCGTGAAAATAAGGAGAAAGTGCAGAGCTCTGAGGAAAAAGGGAGAAGGCGAGGATTTTCGTGAAGGTTTCCAAAGGCTAAAGAGAGAACTCATCGGATCGACAATCTAAGGTATGAGGAGTAATTTCCTTTCATTGTTTTCATTATAGGATTCGATTGATTAAAGTGGATGTTGGGGATTTTGGGGTTTTGAAGGTTTATGGGTTTTGAGGTAAACTAATGACTTTGAGGGCATTATGTGAGATCGATTAATAAGAGTCGAATTTAATCGGTAAAATAGACCTTTGGGGCAGACTTCCCGTTGTTGTAGTTTTAACCCTGTGGTGAAGGATTTATGGATTTATATGAAGCTTGAGAGTTTTGAAGGTTTAGGGAAAATTAAGGTTTCCCGTAGTGTCCTGGATCGACCTAACAGACGTAGGTTTTAGGCCTTTAAATTCTGTGATGTGTTAGGACTATTGTAGGGATGATTTTGGGTCGTTTGGGGCTGTAATCGCAGGTACTTTGGTGGTTGTGGAGCTACTGATGCGTAGCAGCGATTTGCTGTAATCGTAGATTCGCTAGGCGAACCAATTCTTCGCTAGGCGAATGTTCGCCAAGGCTCGCTAAGTGAGCAACGCAGCGAATATGCGATAATATGAGTGTGAGTACAGAGGTGATTCTGGAGTAGGAGGAGTGATTCGCTGGAAGCCTCGCAAGGCGAAGGGAACAACGAGAAGGTTCGCTAAGCGAACGAACTAGCGAGCATAACAGATGATTGTGTTTCTGGTGTTGAGTGTGGTGTCTGTGGGGTTCGCTGGCTGCTTCGCTAAGCGAAGGCCACAGCGAACAGGTTCACTAGGCAAACCCTGGAGCGAACTGCTGCTGCTTCGCGATTTTGGGTTATGTGTTGTGCTGTTGTAATGTTTTGTTGCCGTTATTTTTATGATGATCTTCCATGATGTTACTGATGATTATCTGATGATGTTTTGGTGATTATTTGACGAATATGTGATGACATGACGTATATGAGAAATGATGAATGATGATGCACATTATGAATTTTATTTTGATGATGATGATTAGTGATGTTGTGTATCATACATTCATATGCATACTCTGTGACGACGCTTCATTCTCATTGTGCGAATATGAGGTAATTATGATGTGCCCTGGTTCCAAATGCGGGATCAATCCTATTGACGGGGATCTTTGGAGGGTTGATGGCCTAGTGCCCATCTATTATGACGATTGGTACCACATGCATGAGTCTTGTTATGCATTTCATTTTATGTGGCCTTGATGATTTTGTGATATGGTGCTTCCTGATATTTTCCTTGATGATGACCTTGATGATGTCGTTTATGAAGATAATGCCATTTTATGTATATCTTGTTTTATAATGATTATTATGAATTGTGATTACTCACCCTGCCTGTTTGAATGTTTCCTCCACGTGGGTAACATGCAGGTGATCAGGTTTCGCTGTGGATGCTTTCGAGGACCTTGAAGTTTATTTGCTTTTGGTCGATTTAGAGGGTCTTGCTCTGATAGTGTAACATCGGGTTGGGGTCCTTTGAGTCGAACTATGTTGTTTCCTTATTTTTGTTGTCATTTGATGATATGGTTTTATTTTGATTATTATGACGGTTGTTGAAAAACCTTTTATTTGAGAATTTTGAGTTTCGCTGCCATGTGAAGGCTTTCTGATTTATTTTGAAAAAAATCCTTTGTTTACAGGGTAATTGTGTTATTTTGATTTAATGAGAAATGTGCACCCTTTGAGGGAACTTTTATGCCTTACTCTGATATTTGAGTTGTTTCTGCTGCAACATTATTAGGGGTAGAAAAGGGTGTTACATTAGTGGTATCAGAGCAGGTTGGTCCGTCCGGCCAGGGTTTTACTTGATGTCTGTCCTTGTCAGTCGACGAGTGTGTGTACACTGTCGATGTTTTAGTTCTTTTAACCTTTTTGGTGGTGTGCAGGATGGCTGAAAGAAATGATCGTGGGATTGCTGATCTGTTAGAATTGATTGCTAACGTGGTGGCGCAGCTGAATCCAAATGGTGGAGCTCCTGATGAGTTTCGCGGGTTAGGGAAGTTTCAAAGGAACAATCCACCGACTTTTGTGGGTACGCATGATCCAGCAAGTGCACACAAGTGGCTGAAGGCGATCGAGAAGATTTTTTGAGTGATGGGGTGTTCTGATGAGCAACAGGTTCAGTTCGGAACGCATATGCTGGAAGAGGAAGCTGAGGACTGGTGGGATAACACCCTTCAGAGACTTACGGATGTTGGCACTGTGATAACTTGGGCTGTGTTTAGGCAAGAGTTTCTGGGAAAGTATTTTCCAGAGGATGCTCGTGGCAAGAGAGAAGTAGAATTCCTTGAGCTAAAGCAAGGAGACATGACTGTGGCAGAGTATGCTGCAAAGTTTGAGAAGCTAGTGAAGTTCTGTCTGCACTACAATCTTGCTGATGCTGAGATGTCTAAATGTCTCAAGTTTGAGAATGGACTAAGACCAGCGATTAAGCAGGGTATAGGGTATCAGCAGATCCGCAGGTATGCTGAGTTGGTTGACAAGAGTAGGATCTACGATGAGGATAGCCGAGCTCGATCTGCTCACTATAAGCAGTTGAGTGAGAAGAAAGGGCAGTATATGGGTAAGCCTTATACGACTTCAGCTGACAAAGGGAAGCAGAAGGCTTCATATGGGAAAAAGACAAGTGGGGGAGCAGCTCCCACTTCTGGAAAGTGTCATAAGTGTGGCGAGCAATGTCACCATGCTGATGCGTGTACCAATAATGTGGTGAGGTGCTATCGATGTGGTAAGAATGGGGCATAGAGCTACTGACTGCAAAGATGAGGGTCCGACCTGTTTCAATTATGGTGAGAAAGGTCATATCAGTACTCAATGTCAGAAGCCGAAGAAGACTGCTACTGTTGCCCAGACCAGTGACAGAGTGTTTGCTTTGAGTGGTACAGAGGTGCCAGAGAAGGACAACCTGATTCGAGGTACTTGTTTTATTAATAACATCGAGTTGGTTGCTATTATTGATACTGATGCTACTCATTCTTTTATCTCGCTTGAATGTGCTAATAGATTGAGTTTGAAGTTATTTGATATGAATGGGAATATGGTAATAGAAACTCCAGCTAATGGTTCGGTTACTACTACCTTTGTGTGTTTGAGATGTCCTGTGACGATTTTTTAGAAGTGTTTTGTAATGGATTTGGTGTGCCTACCATTGCACCAAATTGACGTGATATTTGGGATGAACTGGTTGGAGTTCAACCGTGTTCATATCAATTGTTATAACAAGACTGTAGAGTTTCCTGAGATTGATGATAGTGGGGAGTTGATGTTCTTGTCTGCTAAGTGTAGCGAGCGATTTTGGACGCGGTTCTTAAGCGCTGGTCGCTCTTTGCGGTTTGAGCTTAAACTACAGGTCGATTCATTTTTTATCCTATTGTGAGCTGACTAAGGAAGGGAAATAGATGTCTCCAATTAACCCTGCTTTGCATACTGAGTTTAAACAGCGGTCTGTTAGGTTACGGATGCTATCAATGTGGGGGGGCCTTTGTACTGGTTATTAGTATTTTCGCCAATACGGTTCTCTTTCTTTCTATCTAGGCAGAAGGTTTCTGGCGGGGAACAAGGATTAGGATGTTAGGACTGATGCTTTTGAATTACTGCTTTTAATTGATGGAGATATGGGATTTGGGTTTTTTGTTGATTGCGCTCGCTAAGATCTTTTCTTTCGATCTTATGCCTACGTATTCCCGTTTACCGAAACAGGGAAATCAGAGCGTTCGTAGTTCCTCCTATTCTATGAGAGGAAATTGGTGTTTTTGGTGTCTTGTTTAAAGCCCAAGACGTGAAGCGAAAGGTGGTTTGTATCTTGTTCAAAGCCCAAGATGTGAAGCTGAAGGGTCTATTTGTGTCTTGTTCAAAGCCCAAGACGTGAAGCTGAAAGACCTCGACTTTAGAGAGAATTTTTCATCTCTAAAGAGGGGGAAGGAGAATTATTTTAACTGGGATACGCGGATCCGAGCAATGCCATAATTTCCGAAGAAAGGGTTTTAACCTGAAGGAGAAGACTTTAACTCAATGTAGAGCAATGCCATCTTTCCTTAGGAATTTCTCATGCTAAAAGAGGGACAGTGGCATGGATATAGATGATCCAGAGGCTTGCCGCTTACAGCGATTAGATGAAAGGAAAGGAGTTGTTGATGTTTGTGTACTGTGAACGAGGCACAACTTTGATGCTAAAAGGTTGATTGGATCAACCAGTGGTTTTCTTATACAAAGCCTAAGAGGAGGCTAATTTCCGCTAGGAAAATCATTATACAAAGCCTAAGAGGAGGCTATTTTGTATCTCGTACAAAGCCCGAGAGAGAGGCTAAAAGATTTTGACCCGACGATGGAGTCTTTTGGTATCTCGTATAAAGCCCGAGATGGAGGCTATTTGACTCAACAAGGGAGTTTTTTGTATCTCGTATGAAGCCCGAGATGGAGGCGATTGTTTGTTTGACTCTATGAGGGAGTCTTTGTGTCTCGTACGAAGCCCGAGATAGAGGCTAAAAGTTTGACTCAACAAGAGAGTCTTTGATACTCAACAAGAGAGTGTTTTTGTATCTCGTACGAAGCCCGAGATGGAGGCTAAAGGTTTGTTTCAGTTGAGTGACAGATCCAATATACTGATTTTAAAAGAGAAAATCAGTTCTTATATGAGCAACACTGTACCCAGGGATTTGATTTGAGGATCAGGGATATTTCCTTCTCTTTGAGGAAACGGGAACTCCAAAGGGTATTGAGACTGTCCGAGTCTGCGGGTTTCCTTCCTATTTAACGAATGGGGTCACTTGAGAATGTCTTTGAGACTCAAGGAAGTTAGACTGTCCAAGTCTAGAGTTTTTTTTCTTTTGTACTATGCTTTGAGAAACAGTAGTAGACTCTATGAAAGGATTGTTCTATGAGGATGACTAGGTTTTGTTCCTATACCTCTAGGAGGTCGTCGGGACAATTTGTACGAAGCCCAAGAGGAGGCTGGAAACTTTTAAGAAGCCGACGGGTCCTTGTACGAAGCCCAAGAGGAGGCTATCATTCCCGAAGGAAGAGATCATTATACGAAGCCTAAGAGGAGGCTGTGAATACTTCTAAGAAGCCATAGTGTCCTTGAATAATGCCCAAGAGGAGGCCAATGCTTTTAAGAAGCCCGTGGGTCTATCATCTCCTTTCCATTAGGATAGATAACTCTTTTAAAGATAAAAACCACTGGTAAACGTGCGAGGTTTACTATCCAGCGACTTTTAACTTTTAAAGAGGGTTCCTTAGTTAAGGTCCAAGATTATGACCGTAGTGGGTACCCAAACCCCGAGACATTCAAGGCAAGCTATCCACAAGGAATAGATCAAGTCAGGAAAGTTAGAGAATTTGGAAGAAACTCAAAGATGCCATTCACGGAGAATACATTCATCTTGGGGAGTAGAGCTTCTTGACGATTCCTAAGGAGGACAGCCGAAGAGAAGACTGTATCTGGTGCTCCTATTGGGGATCTAGGCGTCTATTTCTACGAATAAATGAAATGACGTCACCTAGTTCTAGACGTAGTTGCCGGGGAAACTCAAAATATCTATACTATTATTACACAGTAGATATGAGTTTATGAAAGGAGACTTACAGTGAGCAGCCCCACAATACAGTTATATACATATGAAAGCAGTAAATGAAAGCGATAACCACTTACTCGGTTGTAGTGCTTCCATGCTGATTGGTTAGTTGTTCAACAAAGAAAGATTGAAAACAACAGTATATTCAAAATCAAAGGAGAAAGTGCTTTGAAAAAGAAAGATTTGGGGCTTACAGCTCAAGGAGAGGCCCATGGTTTTATCAGTGAGCACACTGTTTGACTTTGTACAGAGGGACTTATACAAGTGACTGAGGCCCAAAAAGGTTTTCTGTACAAAGGGATGGGTCTTACACTCTCTCAAGAGGCCCAAAAAAGGTTTAAAGAAAAGAGAGTGGGGCTTATAACACGAGGGTAGGCCCAAATGATTTTTTCGTTTAAAAATGGCGATCGCGCCGAGGTTTTCTTTTAACGCAGAGGGACTTATGCAATAAGTGAGGCCCAAAATGTTTTGGTTAAAAGGGGGATTGGGTCTTACACTCTAATAGAGGCCCAAAGTGTTTTGAATGAGTCTTATAGCTCAAGGAGAGGCCCAGATGATTTTTTTTATTTTTAAACGGGCGACGATCGCGCCGTTTACTTGTACAGAGGGACTTATACAATGAGTGAGGCCCAAAAAAGTTTTTGTACAAGGGGGGATGGGTCTTACACTCTCTCAAGAGGCCCAAAAAGTTTTGAAAGTGATTTATGAGGGTTGAATTAATCCAAAACCCTAATTTGTTTTCAAAATGTATTTAATTGAATAAAAATTCAATTAAAATGATCAAAAATTGTTTAACACATGGAAAACAAATTGTGATCTTGGATTAATGCTTCAAAAATTAAGTATTGACCTACAAAATAATTAGAAAGCATTAAAAGTTGCAAAATCAATGTAGAAAAAAATATTTAAAATGTCAAAAACAATTAAAATATTAATTTTTTGCAAAAATATCAATTATATGAAATAAATAATATTTTTGGGATTTTTTGTGAAAATAAAATATTTTAACATTTTTGTGAATTATTAAAAAAAGAATCAACTCAAAATCATTAAAACTCAGAGAGAAATTAATTTTTGAATCAATTAAACAAAATCACAAAATTCAAATATTTGAATTTCTAAAAATGGCGCCAAGAACAAGCTGAAGAACACGCGCGTGTTCTTGGTTTCTCAGATTTGCATTTTCTATCCAATCTCCATGAATACGTAATCATATCATGCAATCCACATATCATTATGCTCGCCTCAACCTCACGATCATGTCTATGTACTTTAATTTCATTTAAATTAAACATACAACAAGAAATCACGAAGAGACCTCAAGAACCCTAATTTCTGCATGAAGGCTAGGATTTTTTATACACGATTCAAACAATGCAATTAATTGAGGGAAAACATTCCATGCATGATTATGAACATATGGCCAAATTATTGTGCGAGGAAATATGCATAGATTGAGAGATGACCAAGTATGTGCTTACCTCCAAGTCGTGACAGCAAGTTCAAAGTGATTTTTGATTTGGAGGTGTTACAGATGAGTGGTGATGATCTGAACAGCTTCCCTACACCCTATGGATTGTGTTTGGATGGTTGGACTTGATTGAAATTGGCTGGATCATTTTGTGGTACCTCAGCTGCACTTTGGTTAAAACCTTGAGCAACCAGCTGGTGATTTTGTGAAATTGATGTTTCAGAAGTAATCTAAGTGTTTGATCAGCTCATATGTGATGTATGTGAGGTGTGTGAGTGATTGGTTTGATTGGAATTGCTCTCAAACTCAAAACTCGATAGCTACCTTGCTAAGAAAAGCATTTTTGCCAAGAGAAAGAGATTTTGAGGAAAGCATCTGTTAGATGGCTTTGGTGTACTCAAACTGACCACAATTGAGCTCTATTTATAGTAGAGCAAGTTTGTTTTGCAAGGAATAGTGCATGGCAGCTGGTAAGTAGGTTTGGCCAATGTTGGCAAATGAAAATCCAAGTCTCCTCTAGCCATTGACTAGAGGTTAGGGCACAGAGCTTTGGTTCCCTTGGTCTTGGATAAGTCTTGACTGATTTCAGATGAGAATGGCTCAGTCCATGCCACCTTTATGGTTTCATTGAATGCCTCATTCCAAATTTGAAGTCTTGTCCCTATTTTGGCCATTCTAGGTTCAACATGCTATTTCTTGTTCCATGGACTTTGGAGGCTTGGCTCAGTGATTGTCCCCTTTAGATTCAATCCTCTGAGGTGTCCAAGTGGATAGGAGCAATTGAATTTGGCTGATTTTGGCAAATCGACCAAAGTTGCAAATTCTGCCTTGCCTTGACAGATTTCAGCAAGGCAACTTGGCAATGTTGTATCTCATGGTGTAGGTTAAATTTGGCAATGTTCTTGGCCATTTTGGAAAGCTCTTACATGATACAACAACTGTTTGAACAAGTTTGGTTTTGATCTCTTTTGATTCCAAGTGAAAAATCCCCCTACATTTGGCAAAAAGTGAGGCAGAATCTGACTTAGTGAAAATTTCACTAAGTGTTGGAAAAAGTGACATTTTCACTTTTCAGCCACTTTGATCACTCCATAACTCAAAATCCTTAATGAATTGGAATGACTTGTAGTTGAAGTTTTTGTAGGTGATAATGAGGGCTACAAATCCATCTTTGGATGAGAAAAAATGGCCTTGTGGTTTAGGAGTTATGGTCCTCCAAAGTTGGTACCTTTGCCACTTTATTTTTAACTTAGAAAAATTTCTAAGTTTTATGGTTACCCCTTTTACAAGTTATCTCACTTTTCTTGATTTTTCTTGATGAATGATGATTCAAATCATACATTAACATCATTTTAGGGTTAAAAATCCATTTTGGTGAAAAATCTCAAAAAGTCAAAGTTGACTTTTGTGCACAGTTGACTTTTTATCAGATGAATTCCAAACTGTGCAATTCTTCAGGAAATCATGTCCTTGACCTAAATCAAACTTGATGGACATGTTCCATGGGTGTCATAGGGTATATTCAATCATGTATTAGGGTTTGGGAGCATGTCTTGGTCAAAAGTCAAAGTTACAGTTGACTTTTCTCTTAAAACCCTAATTGTGGTGCAGATGAAATTGAGACTTGTTGCTCAAGCTTCTTGGATCAATCCATGGTTCCAAATGGATCAATATGGTATATTAGAGACCCTCAAATCATCTCTTGAGGTCTTGGCTCATGGTTTGTCCCAAAAGTCAACTTAGGGGTGAATTAGGTCAAGAAACCCTAATTCCTGATTTTTGATGAATGCATCCCCTGAGGCAAAATTGACTTGATGCATGGGTTCATGAGGTTCCATGAAGTATATTAGGTCATGTTTTGGATCATTGCCTTGTGCCCAGATGAAAATTTCCATCTGGAGGCCCTGGTCGACCAAAATCCTAATTTGGTGATACTGTCGATCTTGAGACTTGATCCACCTAGAAGGGAGCAGCCTTGTGCTTAATCCTTGAAGTGGGAGTCCTTTTTGATCCATTGTGGATATTTAAGAGATTAGACAAGTTGAAGATCATGTCATTTCTTGATTGATCCTTTGTCTAAGCACTCAGAGAGGGCTTGAAACCCTAATTTTGATTGTATTGGATGCTCACCCATCTTTGGGGAGACTGATGAAGCATGATGGTTCATCCACATTGTGATGATGATTTTCACAATGATGGGAAATCTAAGTGGTCAAAATTTAGGGTATTACAGATGCCCCTATTTAATCTTCTTGGACCCGAAGGTGTGAATGACGAAGGGATTCGGGCATTCGGGGTGCAAAAGGATTAAATATCGGAATACCCAAAATTTTGATGGCGGTTATGAATGATAGCTTACGCATTCATCTTCTTTAGCTAAGCAATGATGCTTAGAAAAGGTAAACTTCCCCTCGATCCTGGTCTCCTACCAAGGAACTGGTCTCAGTTTTCTTTTGAAATAAACTTCCCCTCGATCCTGGTTTCCTACCAAGGAACTGGTCTCAGTTGTGGAAACAAACTTCCCCTCGATCCTGGTTTCCTACCAAGGAACTGGTCTTAGTTTCTGATTTAAACTTCCCCTCGATCCTGGTTTCCTACCAAGGAACTGGTCTTAGTTTCTTTTGTCAATAAACTTTACTGACAAGGGACGCTATTCGTAGCGGCTTTCCTTCAAACTTCTCGCCGAATTTTCCTGGGGAGATGCCATTTGAGTGGAAAAAGTTTTGATGTCAGACTTGCTGGGGAACCCATTCGTCTGAGTTGTAGAGGTACACAAACTTCTCTGTTTTGGAGACGTCATTTGTCGATTCTACTGGGGAAAGCGAGTCTCTTCAGAGACTGTTTTCGTTTGGGGTTACATCATACTTTTCTCGGGATCTTCCCAGAGAAATGCCATATGATGGGATCCAATTTTGAGGTGCCAATGACTTTCTCATCAGTGGTTTTTCGGAGCAAAACTGGCGTGCTGCCGAATCTCTGATCACGAGGCTTTCTCTGTGGATTTTCCTTAATCCGGGAAAGCAAGGATATCATCTTCAATGGCGAAGAGTGATGCTTATTGAAAGTTTTCTCTGGCTTTTCAGAGGTTCAAGTTATCAAAGTGGTCAAGGACCAACTTCTTTCCAGAATTAAACTGGAAGCGAGGTTGTTCAGACACAGTATTTCCTGACGAGGCAAGAACTGACAACTCGATTGAGAGGACTTCTACCACTAGGGGACAGGACCGACTAGAGTGATAGTGATGCAATATGAAATGTGAATGCAAATAAAAAATGCATGATGTATGTATGTATGTGCTGACAAAACAGACGCAACATACAGACTAAGAGATGAACACAATTGGATACTCGGCCATCGCGGGGCGAAGAAGTACCGTTGATTCAAAATAGCAATTCCACCTTGCTTAGGAGAGATAGTCCCGTTGGGAGCTATGTTGATCGGGCTTAGGAGATGAGAACTCGGCCGAGGTTGTCAGACGAAACAAGGTCTCTGACACAGTTGATCCCTTCATTCAGGCGAACTGGTTTAGAAGGAGTACTTTGATTCTGCATTTTGAAGTTCGCTTACTTCGGGAAAAGCGATCGATGTTCTTCTGATGTTCAACAGTCAAAAGAAATGCCATCTTTAATTTAAAAGCAGAAAAAGTTTAACAAGTAAATTTATTTTTTTTTTATTTCAAGAATCGCTGATTAAGTTTAAACAACGTCGTTCTGTAAAGCTAAAACAAGTAAAGAATTACAAACAAAAGCACAAGGGCTCAAATTTTATTGATAAGATGGAGATCAGCCAAACGCGTGATTCCAAAGAGTATATACAAAGTTAGAAAATGGTAATTTACAGGGAAAAGGGCTACGTTGAAACATAACGACCACTATCCTTCTACCAACTTTGAGTTCGGGACATCCTGAGCTTCCGTCGAAGATGACCGTTGACTGGAGATTTCCTCCGATAGATGATGCTGTAACTGCTGCTGAGGGACTTGCCTCTGTTGAACATAGTTACTTGCCATTATCCCTAATTTTTTCCTGGATTGTACTATGAGATTTCCAATCCATCGGGATGATTTTTTTTCATGTCTCTAACTTTTGCCTGGACTGCCCTTTCGGGTTTTCAATCCACCAAGATGTTTTTTTTTAGGCGAAGTATTTCTTGACTACATCAACATTCGTGGGGTAGGCAAATTCCTCTCCGTCCATGGTTGCAAGTCTCAAGGCGCCGCCTGAGAAAGCTTTCGTGACCACATAGGGGCCATCATAATTTGGGGTCCATTTGCCCCGAGAGTCAGTGAGAAATGATTGTATCTTCTTGAGCACGAGGTCTCCTTTTCTGAAAATACGAGGTCAGACCTTTTTGTCGAACGCCCTTTTCATTCTCTGTTGATATAACTGACCGTGGCATAGTGCCGTGATTCTCTTTTCTTTGATCAGGTTCAGTTCGTCGTGTCGACTTTGACACCATTCAGCTTCGGTGAGCTGAGCTTCCATCAATACCCGGATTGATGGGATCTCTACTTCTATGGGGAGCACTGCTTCCATGCCATATACTAGAGAGAAAGGGGTTGCCCCTGTTGAAGTGCGGATAGATGTTCGATAACCGTGAAGAGCAAAGGGTAGCATTTCGTGCCAATCTTTATAGGTTACAACCATCTTTTGAACAATCTTCTTGATGTTCTTGTTAGCCGCTTCTACCGCTCCGTTCATCTTGGGTCGGTAGGGAGATGAGTTATGGTGTTCGATCTTAAACTCTGCGCACAACTCTTTCATCATCTTATTGTTCAAGTTAGATCCATTATCAGTAATGATCTCGCTTGGAACACCATAATGGCAGATGATATTGTTTTTGATAAATCGGACCACCACTTGTCGGGTTACATTGGCAAATGACGCTGCTTCGACCCACTTGGTGAAATAATCAATGGCTACCAGGATGAACCGATGTCCGTTTGAAGCCTTGGGCTCAATCATACCAATCATGTCGATTCCCCATATGGAAAAAGGCCACGGGGAAGAAAGAACTTTGAGATGTGATGGCGGTACATAAATTTTGTCGGAGTATATCTGACACTTGTGACACCTCCTCATGTACTTGTAGCAGTCGGATTCCATGGTCAACCAATAATACCCGGCCCTGAGAATTTTTCTCGCCATTGCGTGTCCGTTGGCATGAGTGCCAAAGGATCCTTCATGAATTTCTTTCATGAGCATGTCTGCTTCTGGTCTGTCGACACATCGGAGCAAGACCATGTCAAAATTTCTCTTATAAAGAGTGTCACCGCTCAGGAAGAAGTTTCCAGCCAATCTTCTGAGGGTTTTCCTGTCTTTTCTGAGTGCCCCAGATGGGTACTCTTGTTTCTGAAGGAAGCATTTGATATCGTGATACCAAGGTCTGTCGTCTATGACTGCTTCAATCGCGAAGATGTAAGCGGGCCGTTCAAGGCGCATGATGTCGATCTTAGGTATGTCATTCCATCGACCTACACTAATCATGGAAGAGAGAGTGGCTAATGCATCAGCCATGTGATTCTCATCACGAGGGATGTGATGAAAGTCGACTCTGTTGAAGAAGGGTAACAACCTTCTTGCATAGTCTTTGTAAGGAATCAATCCTGATTGGTATGTGTTCCAATCTCCTTTTATCTGGTTAATAACCAGGGCTGAATCACCGTATACGTCCAAGTTTTTTATCCTTAAATCAATCGCTTCTTCGAGACCCATGATACATGCTTCGTATTCGGCCTCGTTGTTCGTACATTTGAACGTAAGTCTAGCAGTGAAAGGAATGTGGGTACCCTGAGGGGTAACAATGATTGCCCCAATTCCGTTTCCATAATGATTGACTGCTCCGTCAAAGATAAGTCCCCACTGGGAACCTGGTTCTGGCCCTTCACTGGGTAGCGGTTCATCGCAATCTTTTATCTTTAGATACATGACATCTTCGTCTGGGAAGTCAAACCCGATTGATTCTTAATCGTCAATCGGTTGATAAGCCAAATGATCGGCTAAAATACTTCCTTTAACGGCTTTCTGAGCATGGTACTCTATGTCATATTCTGATAGTAACATCTGCCAACGGGCAATCCTTCCCGTGAGAGCAGGTTTTTCGAAAACGTACTTGATTGGATCCATTTCGGAGACCAACCAAGTAGTATGACGAATCATGTACTGGCGAAGACGTTTGGCTGCCCAAGCCAAAGCGCAACAAGTTTTCTCAAGCATTGTGTACCGAGTCTCGCAGTCGGTGAATTTCTTGCTCAGATAGTAAATGGCAGACTCTTTCCTTTTAGTTTCGTCTTGTTGGCCAAGTACACATCCCATTGAGTCCTCTAGGACTGTGAGGTAAATGATCAGTGGTCTTCCTTCCACTGGAGGTGATAGAATCGGAGGATTCAACAGATATTCCTTGATACTGTCGAAGGCGGTTTGGCAATCTTCTGACCAAACGCAATCCTGGTTCTTTTTGAGTAATTTGAAAATCGGCGCACATGTCGCGGTCATAAGGAATATGAATCTGGAGATGTAGTTCAAACGTCCCAGGAATCCTCTGACTTGTTTTTCAGTTTTCGGAGAAGGCATTTCTTGAATGGCCTTGACCTTGTCAGGATCAACTTCAATTCCTTTCTGGCTGACGATGAACCCTAGTAATTTCCCCGAACGGACACCGAAGGTTCACTTGTTGGGATTCAAGCGGAGCTTGAATTTTCTTAGACGTTCGAACAATTTTGACAGATGTTCAACGTGCTCATCCTCTGTTCTTGATTTTGCAATCAAATCATCGACATATACCTCGATTTCTTTGTGTATCATGTCATGAAACAGAGTAGTCATGGCCCTTTGATAGGTTGCCCCGGCATTCTTCAAACCGAACGGCATTACCTTGTAACAAAAGGTACCCCATGGGGTAATGAACGAAGTTTTCTCCATGTCTTTCGGCGCCATTTTGATCTGGTTATAGCCCGAGAATCCATCCATGAAGGAGAATACTTTGAACTTTGCTGTGCTGTCAACCAGCATGTCAATGTGTGGTAAAGGAAAGTGTCCTTTGGACTTGCCTTGTTTAGATCTCTGTAATCAACACACATTCTGACCTTTCCATCCTTTTTGGGAACGGGTACGATGTTGGCTAACCATTGAGGATATTCAGATGTAGCGAGGAAACCCGCGTCGATCTGTTTCTGTACCTCCTCTTTGATTTTGATGGCCATGTCCGGGTGAGTCCGTCTCAACCTTTGCTTTACTGGCGGACATTCCGATCTTAGCGGTAAGTGATGTTCCACGATGCTGGTATCCAACCCTGGCATATCCTGATAGGACCAAGCGAATACATCAGGGAATTCTTTGAGAAGCTTTATCAAACTTTCTTTGACAGTTGGACTGAGCAGTGCTCCGATCCTGATTTCTTTTCTCTCTTTTTCTGAACCCAAGTTTACCGTTTCCAACGGCTCTTTGTGAGGTTCAATGGACCTTTCCTCTTTTTTGAGTAGTCGGGAGATCTCTTCTGGAATTTCGTCGTCATTTTCTTCTTCAGCCTCGAATACCGGGAACTCAAAGTTGAAAGAAGGCATCAGATCGTATGTTTCAACGGGGTATAAAACAAGCAATCTGCATGACGTGATGATTCGTGCTTAGAAGAGATAGAGAAAATGTAAGTGTGTGCAGTGTTTTGATTTTACTGCTTGTTTTTGTTATTGAATGTTTTTTTTAGGATTACCATTTTCTGAAAAAGCAAAAAGAGAAAACAGCAATTAATGCGGAAATTACAGAACGACGTTATTTTATTAATGAACAAGTCGAATCTTGAAACTACAGCCCTATAAAACAAAACTCTGTCGCTTTGGGCAAAGCGAAGAGGGAAGTTTACAGAAAACGAGCCCTATCAAAACATCCGTTTCACCTGGGCAGGGTGAAAGGTTAAAGATGGCAATTACTTTGACCGACGAACGGCCTTCGGAACCTCGACAGCAACCCATTGGCGGCGAACTCCTCGGTGAATCACAAAGTCTGGCACCTTCCTTGATTTGTCTTCAGAAATGACGCTGATTTCTGGTGGAGTAGGATCATTGGAATCTGTCTCCCAAGCAGAGTTGGCGTAGGAGGATTCCTCTGTTGCATTTTGTATAGCATTTGTGCTCTCAGCTGTATCTCCCCATCCAGTTGACTGGATATCTTCGAGCCTGATACGAGAGCTTTCGGGAGCGGTGTACTTGACCATATAGTCGTATTTTCCACTCGGTTGTCCCAAGGTGTCCCAAACTTCTTTGGAACTGGAGAAGTCATCCCTCTCGATGACGTTGACCTCAGGAAAAGCATAGTTGATGAATTCTAGTCCTGCAAACGTTGCGAATTCATCTTCATGTTGAGTAGTTTCTGAATGACCTGAGTGTTGATCCCATGATAGGGTGGGGACACAGGTATTCTGTTCAATGACGCTCAGCTGAGTTTCATTACTCGGCTGACTTTCTTGCCCCAAGTTTCCTGGTTAAGGCTGCCACATTGGCAGACCATCCATTGGGCCATAGTAATTGTGATCAAAGTTTTCTTTCATCAGAGTGTCTTCCTCTAATGAATTTGGCGGAGCACGACATCCTTCCGGATCACAATCTTCGTGGATCATTTCGACATCTGATCTTGGTATAAATCTCGGACTTTCTATAGGAAAGCAAAAAGGCATAGGCACCTCTTCCTGAGACATATAGCTGTCCTTGTTAAGGTAGGACTTCCATTCTTCATCCTTGTCAGAGGGATCTTCCTCATTGATAGCATGAACTATCTGAGACACTGGGTGAAGAAAACCTCCACTGTGGAAGAAGTTTTGAAGGGGATGAAGACTTTCATCGTTGGCGGCTGTCTGGGTACAAGTTGCAAAAAAACCAATACCCTTCTTTGTTTTATTGTCAATAGGAATGACAAGCCGTCCCCATCCTGTCGTATCGGTACTCTCGACCGCTTTGATAGCATCTTTGTATGAAGAAATTGAAGTTCCTTCTTCGGATTGATCGTTCTTGCTCACCGATAGTGCTTGGAACTGAGTTCCAATAACCTCCTCGGGTTCTACACAAGCAGATGATGATAGGTTACTCACAAGCAAGGCTTGTTCCCCATAAACCGTGACAAGTTGATCGTTCTTGACGAACTTTAGCTTTTGGTGGAGGGTTGAAGTAACCGCTCCAGCCTGATGTATCCAAGGTCTTCCTAATAAACAACTGTATGTTGCCCGGATGTCCATGACCTGGAAAGTGATTTGGAAAGTGTGAGGACCAATAGTTATGGGAAGATCAACTTCGCCGATAACTGTTTTTCTGGATCCGTCGAATGCTTTGACGACGACCTCGCTGACTCTCATCGGAGGGCCCTTAAATGATAATTGCGTCAAAGTGGACTTCGGCATAACATTCAGGGCTGACCCTGTGTCTACCAGTACATTGGCTAAAGCATCGCCCTGGCAGTTAACTGTAATGTTGAGCGCCATGTTATGACGACGACCCTCTTCAGGTAATTCCTCATCACTAAATCCCAAATTGTTGCAAGAAGTGATGTTAGAGACAATGCTATCGAATTGTCTGATTGTTACATCCTGTTCCACAAAGGCTTACTCCAAGACTTTCTGTAGAGCCTCTCTGTGTGCTTCTGAACTGAGTAACAGTGATAATACTGAGATCTTTGAAGGAGTCTGTAACAGTTGATCAACAATGTTATATTCACTCCTTTGGATGAGCTTTAGCATCTCATCCTTGTCTTTTGAAAAGTCGGGATTACCAGATTGACTGACTGGTGGATCAGGAATTTCCGCCTGAAGTTCCTTTTCTTTGTTGGATTCTCCAACCCCTCGGTTGAAGATTCGACCACTCCGTGTTACACGACTGATGTCTGCAATATTCACGATGGAGGGTAATGGAATTTCCTTTCCATTCTCGATTATTGTTGCACCGTATTTGTAAGGGATTGCCTTAGCTGATTCATACGGTAGTGGCCCCGGTAGATAGATGACTATGGGAACCTTCTGATTTTTCTGACCATCATAAGTAATCTCGATCCGTTCCTGGTTGGGAACTTTAGATTCGTCAAGTAGAGGAATGATGGCAAAAATATCCCTGGTCCTATGATGACCCGAGATTGTGACAACATTCTCAACTTGATCGACAAGGTAGTTTGACGTCCAGTTGATGGGTCCTGAACCTGGATATGGACGAATTTCTCCATGATCGACCTGACCCTGAAGAGCTGCTCTCACAAGGTAACACCCTTGGTTACTTTCCGAACAGACGCTACAACTGTCATAGTTGTGTGGTGGCACCTGGCCACGCCCACTTTGAATACAATGTAACCTCACTAGGTTACCTTCCATTGATCGGACATCCTGACTTTGACGACGAGTAGGATTCCTGTTATTGATACTAATCTGCTGAGTATCTTCGTCCATATAGATTGGCATCCACCAGTGATTTAACAAGTGCTGAAGTGCCTCCTGGACAAGGGTACAACCTCGATCGTTTTCGTAACCCGCTTTACAATTTTGATAGTCATGTGATATTAAGAATCCAAGTCGAACCTGCTCAGCATGTAACTCTACCAGGTTGGTATCCATTACGCGGATGTCGAAGATCTGAACCATGTTGATTTGATAGGAGTTCCTATCATGGTAGTCTTGGATCCATCCAAGATCCATCTGACGCTGGAGGGCCTCTTGTATGAAAGAGCATCCCTATTTATTTACCGAGCAAATCAGACAGGAACTGTAATCGTGCCGCGGCAGATTATGATACTGGCTTTGCCTTGAGTGCATCGCCACCAAGTTGACATTCATCGCACGGATGTCGTGGTTTTGAATGACGTTGGAATTCGTGTAAACCATGTTAACTCCACAAACCCGGTGCTCTTGGATCCACCCAAGATCCATTTGTTCCTGTAGAGCTGATTGCACTACCGAACATCCTTGGTTATCTTTAGAGCAGATATCACACTGGTGATAATTATGAGGTGGCACATGGCCATATCCACTCTGTCTACAATGCATCTTGACCAGATTGGTCTTTAACAAGAGTACATCGTGAATTTGATAGACATTGTTAGTCTCTTTCTCAATCAGATTGACTGCAGCTTTCTCGTGTTGAGGCAGCGGGTTCGTAAGAACATTAGGATTCGTATCTTTGAAAGATAAGAGCCCGCTCCTAACAAGCTTTTGCACGTCAGATTTGAAATTGAGACAAGTCTCAATGTTATACCCGGAACCTCCTTGATGATAAGGGCATGTTTGATCTGCTTTAAACCAAAAAGGCGGATTTTCCGGAACTGAAAGGGGAGACTTAGTCTGAATGTGCCCCTTAGCCAGCAGTAACGGAAACAGCTCTGCGTACGTTACGGGTATAGGATCAAATCCTGGTGGCCGTATTGTACGGTTGTTGTTATATGGAGGACGAGCCTGCTGAAGAGGCTGTTGTGTCCTTTGTTGGTCAGTTTGGCTCTGCGCAACCTGAGGTTGATACATAGGAACAGGCGCGGGGCCGATAGCAGGAGTAACAGCTGCTACTGGCTGATAACGACGCCTTTGCTTTCCGAGAGAGATATTCCCAATATCTTGCTCTTTTTTCTTAGGGAGAGCACTACCGTATTTTTTAGTATCGCTCGTCGATCCAGTGTCTTTTACCAAACGTCCTTCTCGGACGGCTTCCTCAAGACGTACACCCATGCCGACCATTTCGGTGAAATCACTGGGCGCACTGACAACCATTCGGTCATAGTAAAATGAGCTTAAGGTCTTTAAGAAGATTTTTGTCATCTCTTTTTCCTCAAGAGGTGGACAAATTTGAGCGGCAATTTCACGCCACCTTTGAGCATACTCCTTAAAGGTTTCCTTTTCCTTTTGCAACATTGATCTGAGTTGATCTCTGTCGGGCGCCATGTCCAAATTATATTTGTATTGTTGGACGAAGGCAGTACCAAGATCTCTGAATGTACTGATCGTAGTACGGTTTAAACCCATGTACCATTTGAGTGCGGCACCGGTTAAACTATCCTGGAAGTAGTGAATCAGCAGGTCCTGATTCTCCGTCTGAGCTGACATCCGCCGAGCGTACATCACCAGATGGATCTGAGGGCAAGAGTTACCCTTGTATTTTTCAAAGTCGGGCACTTGGAACTTGTGCGGGACTTTCACATTTGGGACCAAGCAGAGGTCTGCGGCGTCCTTTCCAAATAGATCCTGACCGCGAATGGCTTGCAGTTCCTTCTGCATTTCCAGGAACTGTTCCTGGAATTCCTCCATTCTGTCAAACATAGTTTCCTTCTTACCAGAAGGTGTCTGTGGAATCTGTTCTTTCGGGACAGTGTGCACCACAGGGGGTGGTACCGTGACTACGGCAGTAAGTCTTGGCGCCTCCCGAAGTTTGTAACCTTCAGGAGTCTTCAGTATGCCCCTAGCATCTTCGCTTTCCCGAAGTTTGTAACCTTCAGGCCCAGCGGCTTCTGTTGCGATTCCCTGATCTTCAGTGATCGGCGGAACATATCCTTCCGGGATATAGTTAACAGGCATGCCCCAAGGACGATCTTTCGGCATCTGATACCTAGGATCATACTTTTCTATGATGGGCGTTGAGGTGATCTCTGAGATCACAGTTCTTTGTAGTTGAGCTTCTGCCATGGCTTGCATGTCGTTACGAAGCTTTCTCATATCCTCTCTCAGAGCGTCGATCTCTTCTTTCAACTCTCTGTTTTCTTCCTCAAGATCATCCATCTTTTTCTGACGATTGGCCCGAGTATTATACGAATGAGACAGTTTGACTCTAGAATCGAGACACAAACGTGAGATTCGTAGGGAAGAAGAATACGCGATGTGAGAGTGATGAATGCAATGATTATATTAATTATTGTTTTTTTGGTTTAATCAAAATAAACTTCGACAATTAGATTGCAAATATCAAACACTGGGGAAACCCCTTTTTATTGAATTCCAAAGGATTACAGAAATGGAAATACAGTAGATTACAAAGTGCAGCAACAGAAACCTAAACTAATGGGTCCCGAGTCCTCTCTGAGGAGAAACCGGGTGCTGATTCTGGTATCTTCCTTTTCTTTGACCGGGGCGCTTGGGCCGTTGTCGGGTTGTCATTCCTTTGCCAAGTGAAAGGAGTGAGCAAATTCCTTTGGTCATCTTGATTCTCTACAGCATGCTGCTCCAAAATTTCAATCAGAGCATCTTTCTCTTTTAGTAGTTGCTGTATTTGGACACACTCTACGTCGAGGGTGCGGTACTTGTTCTTCCAAGATCTTCTTTCCTTTTGAACTTTGTTGAGAGTAACCTGAAGCTTTTCAGTTTCCGTCATGAAGTACATGACAGTTTCCCTTGGTGGAAGAATTCCGTAACGAGGATAAGGCATTTTTAGCTTGAGAGGTCTGGTTTGTACCCAATGGAGATAAGGCTCCATCGAGACACAGTCCGGTTTTCCCAGAGACCCAATGGAGATAGGCAAACCCTGGAGCGAACTGCTGCTGCTTCGCGATTTTTGGTTATGTGTTGTGCTGTTGTAATGTTTTGTTGCCGTTATTTTTATGATGGTCTTCCATGATGTTACTGATGATTATCTGATGATGTTTTGGTGATTATTTGACGAATATGTGATGACATGACGTATATGAGAAATGATGAATGATGATGCACATTATGAAGTTTATTTTGATGATGATGATTAGTGATGTTGTGTATCATACATTCATATGCATACTCTGTGACGACGCTTCATTCTCATTGTGCGGATATGAGGTAATTATGATGTGCCCTGGTTCCAAATGCGGGATCGATCCTATTGACGTGGATCTTTGGAGGGTTGATGGCCTAGTGCCCATCTATTATGACGATTGGTACCACATGCATGAGTCTTGTTATGCATTTCATTTTATGTGGCCTTGATGATTTTGTGATATGGTGCTTCCTGATATTTTCCTTGATGATGACCTTGATGATGTCGTTTATGAAGATAATGCCATTTTATGTATATCTTGTTTTATAATGATTATTATGAATTGTGATTACTCACCCTGCCTGTTTGAATGTTGCCTCCACGTGGGTAACATGCAGGTGATCAGGTTTAGCTGTGGATGCTTTCTAGGACCTTGAAGTTTATTTGCTTTTGGTCGATTTAGAGGGTCTTGCTCTGATAGTGTAACATCGGGTTGGGGTCCTTTGAGTCGAACTATGTTGTTTCCTTATTTTTGTTGTCATTTGATGATATGGTTTTATTTTGATTATTATGACGGTTGTTGAAAAACCTTTTATTTGAGAATTTTGAGTTTCGCTGCCATGTGAAGGCTTTCTGATTTATTTTGAGAAAAATCCTTTGTTTACAGGGTAATTGTGTTATTTTGATTTAATGAGAAATGTGCACCCTTTGAGGGAATTTTTATGCCTTACTCTGATATTTGAGTTGTTTCTGCTGCAACATTATTGGGGGTAGAAAAGGGTGTTACATTAGTGGTATCAGAGCAGGTTGGTCCATCCGGCCAGGGTTTTACTTGATGTCTGTCCTTGTCAGTCGACGAGTGTGTGTACACTGTCGATGTTTTAGTTCTTCTAACCTTGTTGGTGGTGTGCAGGATGGCAGAAAGAAATGATCGTGGGATTGCTGATGCGTTAGAATCGATTGCTAACGTGGTGGCGCAGCTGAATCCAAATGGTGGAGCTCCTGATGAGTTTCGTGGGTTAGGGAAGTTTCAAAGGAACAATCCACCGACTTTTGTGGGTACGCATGATCCAGAAAGTGCACACAAGTGGCTGAAGGCGATCGAGAAGATTTTTTGAGTGATGGGGTGTTCTGATGAGCAACAGGTTCAGTTCGGAACGCATATGCTGGAAGAGGAAGCTGAGGACTGGTGGGATAACACCCTTCAGAGACTTACGGATGTTGGCACTGTGATAACTTGGGCTGTGTTTAGGCAAGAGTTTCTGGGAAAGTATTTTCCAGAGGATGCTCGTGGCAAGAGAGAAGTAGAATTCCTTGAGCTAAAGCAAGGAGACATGACTGTGGCAGAGTATGCTGCAAAGTTTGAGAAGCTAGTGAAGTTCTGTCTGCACTACAATCTTGCTGATGCTGAGATGTCTAAATGTCTCAAGTTTGAGAATGGACTAAGACCAGCGATTAAGCAGGGTATAGGGTATCAGCAGATCCGCAGGTATGCTGAGTTGGTTGACAAGAGTAGGATCTACGATGAGGATAGCCGAGCTCGATCTGCTCACTATAAGCAGTTGAGTGAGAAGAAAGGGCAGTATATGGGTAAGCCTTATACGACTTCAGCTGACAAAGGGAAGCAGAAGGCTTCATATGGGAAAAAGACAAGTGGGGGAGCAGCTCCCACTTCTGGAAAGTGTCATAAGTGTGGCGAGCAATGTCACCATGCTGATGCGTGTACCAATAATGTGGTGAGGTGCTATCGATGTGGTAAGAATGGGGCATAGAGCTACTGACTGCAAAGATGAGGGTCCGACCTGTTTCAATTATGGTGAGAAAGGTCATATCAGTACTCAATGTCAGAAGCCGAAGAAGACTGCTACTGTTGCCCAGACCAGTGACAGAGTGTTTGCTTTGAGTGGTACAGAGGTGCCAGAGAAGGACAACCTGATTCGAGGTACTTGTTTTATTAATAACATCGAGTTGGTTGCTATTATTGATACTGATGCTACTCATTCTTTTATCTCGCTTGAATGTGCTAATAGATTGAGTTTGAAGTTATTTGATATGAATGGGAATATGGTAATAGAAACTCCAGCTAATGGTTCGGTTACTACTACCTGTCGCTCCCGAAAGGATTCGCATCCGACGGTACAAACGCGAGAGTGGCACAAAAGACACAGAGTCGCCAGCAAAGTGTATTTATCCCAAGAGAGGGAAAGGAAACACTGCCTAAACCTGAAGAGAAAGGAAAGAGCATAGTCACGCGACCAAGAGAGCGGGTACGGGAGTCGGTTACGCGAAGGGAAGGTGTTAGCACCCAACACGTCCATCGTACTCGATAGGATCCACGTTTGCTATCTGCATCAAAGGGTGTCGTCATCTGGAACTCCACTGCTACTGGACCGGCGAAAAGAACGAGAACAGAAAGAAACAAAGGAACAAATGTAAGGAAAATAAAAGAAGTGCTCGCATGGGCCCTACCCCACTGCCTACGTATCTCATCGGGAGCATGAGAATCAGAGCGACGTAGTTCCCCTCACTAGGGGTGGATTGTGTTTTTAGGGAACGGCTTACGTTCTAGCTCAGGTGTTGCAGCTCGCTGAATTGAGACTTAGGCGTTACCGTCTTGCGAGAGAACGAGTAGGAGCACGTTCGTACGTTGAGAGTGAGTGAGATGAGAAAAGAATTCCCGAAGGAAAGACATTGTTGTTTGTTGAAGTTTTTTAGACAGAAGTGTTTTTTAGTTAGCTTGTAACTTGCATTGCACCAAAGTCTATCGTGCGGGAACGAGTGAATCGCATGGTCGCCCCCAAATGGAACGTATGCTAAACACTCTAGAAGAGGAGAGGGGACCCCTCGTTCTTCATTTCCTACATTTAAGGCTCGGACGCAATACTCGTTAACTTTTATTACGTGTTTTGAAGAAGTTTTGAGATGAGAAGAGAGAGGACACAAAGGAAACTCTAAAGGGAAACTATGAGTCATAATGTTATCATGCATGGAAATCCTAGGGTTTGTGAGGTTTAGGAGAGAAACAAATACCTAACCTAATTCTAATCCTACTCCAAGCTTAATCAGAAATTAAGTTGGACTAGGTAGCTCTAAGGGGGAAGGAATCCAAGACTTAATCAAGTCTCGAGATTCATGGGGTGAGAAAGAGTGAAAGAGAAGAAGAAGAAAGAGAAGGATAAGATGAGAAGCAAGATGGGGCAGCAAGTACATCATAATCATCATATCCAAATCAAAACATCAAACATGCTTCAAAGATCATACAAGCACACCTCAAGTATACAAGTGAAAGCACACAAGAAGGGATGCAAGTAAACTTGCACAAGATTCACAAATTCACACACTAAGGCCTCATACAAAGATGACATGAACAATATAAGATGAAAGTAAAACCAAGTCAGAATTTAATTCACATCATGATCATCCAATACAAACATGTAAGAATGTTTCACATTATGGTGCATTATGAGCCAAAGAAACCACAAAACCAAAGATGATGATATGCATCACATAATTCAAACCATGAAGATAAAGCGAGATGAAAACCAAGCAATGAACTAAAGGGGCAGTAGCATACACATTAACATCATACCAAGATCAAACTCAAGTCATACAAGGTTAATCACCAAGCAACACATCCAAAGCATGTATCAAAATTAATCAAAGCATCCACTAACTATTCATACAAGCAAGCAAAGAAACATGTGAAGCAAAGAGTGAGATCATGTCACATAAAGCACCTTAAACCAAGAGGGTCAGAACCTCTAGCATGTCATACAAATCAAACAAAAGGTTTCATTCATGAATGGATTCACACAAAGAAGCAACCACAAGATTAGGTTGAGCATTCCACAAAGTTCAAGTCCAAAACAACATCCACTTAGAAAATCAAGAACAAATTGGAAAATGATCAAATGAGGATGATTCCAAAGCCACAAGTAAGCTCAAACAGAACGTGATCATACCATAAAACATCCTAAGCATCATTCCATTACAAGTAAACAAATGCACTCAAACTAGGTCAAGTGTCTAAGCATGCCTCAACCAAATTCAAACCACAAGTGAAAATCAACAAAAAATAGCAAAGTGGTCCAATAAATTCCCAAAAAATAATCAAAGGCAATTTTAAACATCCAATTAACAAGTTCAAAAGAATCGGAACAGAACTAGATCAATAGCATGTTCAAAAGAGCTTCACACGATAAGGTATGCAAGTGATCGTGTATGAATCGAGGAGCATCAAAAATCACATGAAAAACAATTAAAGGTGATCACCAAGGCATCAAGATAACATTCAAACATTTCTAATCCACATTTCAAGACAAGGAAAAAAAATCGGCTCAAGAAGGCACGGCAAAATCATCAAACATGAGTATTAATCACAAGGGCTAACATGAAAGACACTTTGGAAAAGAAAATCGGAATTAATTATTAAAACAAATGGAAAATAAAAAAAAAATTCATATAAAATTAAATAAGACATTAAAATACGTTCATGAATTTTTTTGGAGTTTTTTGATAAAATAAAGTATTTTTAATAATTAAAAAAAGGTAACAAAAATAAAAGAAAATAAAAATTAATTTAAATGGAGGGTGTATTAGCAACCCAAAAAGAAAGCCCCATGACTTGGGCTGGTAACGGAGGGTGCGGATAGAAGGGCGCAAGGCCCAGGGAACCAATAACTAAACACATGGCCAGAATTTTAAACTAAAAAAAGAAGAAAAAAGAAGCTGTAACAAAATAGCATGTAGAACCAACATCAATTGGACATGTTAACTTAAGTGATGAAAAAACAAAATAAAATAAAACAAAAAAAACTTTACCAACCACCAAGCGACATGTCATCATCTTCTCCAAAACCATGCATAGAACCCACGTGAACAGTAACTCCGCCCGGAAAAAATGCAGCAGCTCGCCGGCCACCGCGGTTGGCCGCGCCGGCCACCCGTTGTCGCCGGAAAAAAAAAAATTTTTTTTTTGAAGACCTCTCTTGCTCAGTTTTTCGCGTAGATTCCGAATATGCACTTAGTTTTTCACAAAAATGTCTCTAAGACCATGAAAAATTAGTTTAAAGTAACTAAGCACATGACACCACATCACCAAATCAAGACAACCGATACACAAACTTGTAGTACACTTCATGGAGGTTTCAAATATGCAATTATATTACAAAAATACTCAATAAAAATCATGGAAACCAAGCATTAAAGTAAGCACACAAAAATGAAGTTTCAAGTATCACACACAAACAAGCTCTAAACCAATGCCTACATAGTGTAGGACTTCAGATGCAAATGAATGATCCTAAACATGGCCTAAAATGGAAGAAACGAGTTCATGAAAAATACCTAACGGAGTTGCTCCGTTGGCTCTTGAAAGCTTGCAAAAATGGAAGAAAGAAGCTCCTGCACTCTTTAAGGCACCACACAATGAAGATGCAACCCAGAAACGGCTAGAAAATGTGAAGAAAACCCAAATCCGAAAATGGAAGTTTGAGAGAGAATGAGAATTTTTTTATCTGAACCTACCCACTGCAGCCTTGTCTACACGTTTTAGGGTTTGCTGAGTTTAAATATCATGGATTGGAGTTGGTTTTGGGCCTAAGCAATGTGAAATGGTTCAGTTGAAATTTTTCCAAGAGTGAGAAAAAAGTGGCACGGGTTGTACCAATGGAGGGGTGTAGTTGAGTGATTTTTTTGGAGTGGAAAATGAGTGTGAGCATAGTGGTTGTATAGGGTGTATGAGAGCACATGAGAAGGAGAAAGAAATGAGAGTGTTTTAGTGTTTTTTTTTTCTTTTTCCAAGTTTTGGCAAAAAAGTGATATATGGTGTGCATGGCATTATGACTTTGTTTGGCTATATTTGGCAATGTATGGAATGTTGTTTTGAGTGATTTTGTACGTATGGGAAAGGGCATAAGGGGTTGCTACAAGAAGCAAAAGAAATGGTGCATGAAAATATGTCATAACCATGCATGGACCTTATTCATAAAGTCTTCTTTGAATGGCTCTAACTTGAGGTGGAATAGACCATTTGATAAAAGCTCGGTGTCTAATGAAACTAGGAAGCAAGGTGAATGAATTCCATGTCCGACATAAATCATTTTGAAGCCTAAATCAATGAGAAAAATCAAGTTGAAGGTAAGTGTACAAATCTGTCCAATAATAACTTAGAAAAATTTCTAAGTTTTCAACTTTACAACTTGGAACCTTGAACTTTAAGAAACCATATCTCTCTCAATAATAACTCAAACACCATGGTTCTTGTGCCCATTTTGAAGGGAAAACTTCAAAATACAATTTTCATGTTGACAAGATTTTGAAATGAGGCCTTGAACATGGTGAAAAATAGCATAGAAAGTGATTAAAAACTTACTAAAAATAGTAAGTTTCAAAAAACCTAATTTGCCAAATTTAGTAACTTTTCACAATTCTTGATTTTTCATCAACCCTTGAACATTTCTTGATCTAATCTTTTCCATGGATCATATTTGACTTGAAAATCACCATGTTGACCTCAAAGATTAGGAGTTGACTTTTTTCACTGCACAGTTGACTTTATTCCCAATTCTCTTGATTTTGAAATTTCTGGTCAAATGAAACCCCTCTGAATCAAATTAATGGGCAATCTTCCATCCTTAGACACGTAAAGACATAAGGAATACCATGCAATCAAGTCTTATCCAAAAAATCAGAAATAAACTGATTCTATAGCAAAACCCAACTTTGGTACCCTCTGGTTAGGAGGAGATAGCACATCCTCCAAATTCAAATTCCTCTGAATATGATGTGTATCATGTCCACCAATGATGACATGTGCCACTTGGAAATGATAAAGAATCAAAGAGCTTGCTCATTTGGGGGTCAGATCCCAGAATCTCCAAAACCCTAATTTAAGAAATCAGGTTAGGAGAGTGTGATTCCTTTGAATTCTCTTGCCAATCTTGATCTTGTGATGAGATGATGGACCAATTAAGACACCTTGAGGCTTAAGGCTCCTTTGTGGTTCAAGAGCTGATAGCATCAAGAATTTTCTCTCCTCTTAGCCCCTTGGACAATACACATGAACTGTTGCTTGAAACCCTGAAAACCTCTTCTTCCCTTGAGTTAAGCCAAGTACCTTGATCCCATGCTAAGAACCAATGATATGCACAAATGCTAATGCAAGAAATGCAAAGAAACATAAGCCAGTTAGTATCAAAACAAAAGGGCAAATTTTGAGGTGCAACAGCTGCCCCTATTCAAACTTCTTGGATCCGAAGGTACGGAAGCAACGGCTTTCGGACAATCAGGATACAAGGAGATTGAATACCAAAAGAACCTGGAAATTTGCAACCTGTGGGGATGATGAAAAAGGGTTGTTTATGAGGACGGCCGCAGACGAACTCGAAAAGGGTAGACCAACCAAAGGCGGACTACACTGGGGGATATAAAGGTAATACGAGGCCATGCCGAAGGTGGGCTCGAAAAAGAAAGAATACGAGGCCATGCCGAAGGTGGACTCGAAAAAGAAAGACTATGCCGAAGGTAGACTTTCAAATGAAGGATAATACGAGGCCAAGCCAAAGGTGGACTCGAAAAAGAAAGACCAAGCCGAAGGTGGGCTTTCAAAGAAAGACTATGCCGAAGGTAGACTTTCAAATGAAGGATAATACGAGGCCAAGCCGAAGGTGGACTCGAAAAAGAAAGACCAAGCCGAAGGTGGGCTTTCAAAGAAAGACTATGCCGAAGGTAGACTTTAAAATGAAGGATAATACGAGGCCAAGCCGAAGGTGGACTCGAAAAAGAAAGACCAAGCCGAAGGTGGGCTTTCAAAGAAAGACTATGCCGAAGGTAGACTTTCAAATGAAGGATAATACGAGGCCAAGCCGAAGGTGGACTCGAAAAAGAAAGACCAAGCCGAAGGTGGGCTTTCAAAGAAAGACTATGTCGAAGGTAGACTTTCAAATGAAGGATAATACGAGGCCAAGCCGAAGGTGGACTCGAAAAAGAAAGACCAAGCCGAAGGTGGGCTTTCAAAGAAAGACTATGCCGAAGGTAGACTTTAAAATGAAGGATAATACGAGGCCAAGCCGAAGGTGGACTCGAAAAAGAAAGACCAAGCCGAAGGTGGGCTTTCAAAGAAAGACTATGCTGAAGGTAGACTTTCAAACAAAAGATATGAGACCATGCCGAAGGTGGGCTCAAAAAGAAAGAATATGAGACCATGCCGAAGGTGGGCTCAAAAAGAAAGACTAAGCCGAAGGTAGACTTTCCTGGGGATATCAAGATAACAGCGAGTGCGAGGACGGCCGAAGGCGAACTCGAAAAGGTAGAAAACCCAGCCGAAGGTGGACTTTCAAACAACGATATGTAGAATCGACAGATCTACAAAGATGACTTCGCTGGGGACCAGAGAAATCTAAACAGACAACTCTGCGGGGAAGTATAAGAAAGATCAACAAGAAGGACGAATCCACCGGTTGCGGTGTAATGTTAAACAACATCTCCTGAATCATGTTACTTTCTGCTGGGGAAAGAAATCGGCAAAGGCTAACAAACCCGGCTTATGCTTCGAATGCATATGTTTGAATTTTGCCGTAATGCTCCACACGAAGTGGAAATGCTACGCATTTGGGAGGATGCCATGCAAAGAAAATGCTTATGCAATGCAAAAGAGGCATTCCAGCAAAATAAATGCTGAAGACCAAGGCAGCTCCACTGGGGATGACAAACTAAATTGCCACTGAAACCAAGGAAATCCTGTTGAGGAAAACTTCGCCCTGCTGGGGAAGATCACAATCACCAATTCTGTTGGAGATAGACGAAACTCCGAGAGAAAAACCCTCTCTGTTGGGGATGGATACTGAGAGTAGAGATGAGCCAAACTAACACTCCGGCTGGGTGCAAACCTCTTATATCCTGCTGAGGAGGACGATCCTCAATGACTCCGTTCGGGGAATTACTTCTTCATACTCTGCTGAGGAAAATAATCCTCGATACTAAAGCTACGAGTCAATAATACTGAACCTGCTTGGCGATGTTACTGGACTCAACCTGCTACTGAGAGACATCTGCAGCTTCACCCTGCTGGGGAACATCATCCACTATTAGCTAGCCTGCTTAATGATCGACGACGTCAACTCTGCTAGGGGATATCATCGAGCCTACTCATCTGCTGGAGATCAGACCACACCATTGCTGATGAGAAAAAACACTTCCTGACTAGCCGAGGAAAATGAGTGTTCAGACTCTGTGGGGAAATAACATCTTTATCCAAAGAAGGTATCACGTCAGTCTCTTGCTGGGGATGCTGAAACATCAAATCCTGTCTGCCTGCTAAAGGAGTAATCAAATACAACTTTAGCTGGGGAAATGATCCTCTGCACTCTGATGAGGAAGAGTAATAAACTGCTGAGGACGATCAGACTTCAAAGTTGGGGAGAGCTCTACTGGGGAAGCCCACCTGTCATCCTGCAAAACCAACAGAATGATCTACATGCAAAAATGATTACTTTGGTTATCATCATAGTGACTGTCGCCTAAGCAATTACTAATGTTTTCCAACTTGTTTCACAGAGCTCAACATTTTAGCATGTAATGTTTTTATCAAAAATACCGGACATTTTCACAAACAAAATAGGTAAAACAGAAAACAAAAGCTCTTTGACTGAAATGCAAACTTTATTGAATGAATTGGCCTGTAAATAGGCATTTACATCTGGAAGCAATTCCTGAAAAGAGGTAATTGCACAAAAAGTAAAAGAAAATACATATGTCGGCAATGTGGGGAACAGACATCCACCATGACTCGACTCAGCTATGACCCATATGACTCGCTTATCCGCAGATACTTTGGCCTTCAAAGAGACTGACTGGACTGATTCCTTTCCTTCGGACTTTCCAAGTGTGAACAGCAATCACAGATCGAACGCGGATCGTAGTCTTTGCTTTTAAATCCCTAAATTTTGCCTGGATCGCCCTTTTCGGGTTTTCAATCCACCGGGATACCCATTTTTGCCAAGGTTGCCTTTTCAGGTTTTCAACCTTGCGGGTTTATTCTTTTTCTTTTTATCCCTAATTTTTGCCCGAACCTTTTCTTTTTATGGTTCGCCAGGATGCCCCATTTTTGCCTGAACCTTCTTTTTATGTTCAGCGGGTCTCTTTTATGCAAAGTATTTTTTGACTACATCCGCGTTCACAGGGGACGTAAAATCTTCGCCATCCATAGTTGAGAGTAATAAGGCTCCACCAGAGAAAACCTGTCTTACTACATATGGCCCTTCGTAATTCGGAGTCCACTTGCCCCTGCGATCTATTTGAGGAGGGATGATCCTTTTCAGAACTAATTCACCCGCTTGAAAACACCGAGGACGCACTTTCTGATCAAAGGCTTTCTTCATCCTACTCTGATACAACCGGCCATGCGCAATGGCTTTCAGTCTCTTCTCTTCGATGAGGTTCAATCCATTCAGCCGGGAACGCACCCACTCAGCTTCATCAAGCTTCACATCTGTCAGAATTCTCAAGGAAGGGATCTCAACTTCTAATGGCAGGACTGCCTCCATACCATACACCAATGAGAAAGGAGTTGCCCCAGTTGATGTGCGTACCGAAGTACGATAACCGTGCAAAGCATAAGGCAACATCTCATGCCAGTCTTTGTACGTCACTACCATCTTCTGCACAATCTTCTTTATGTTCTTATTAGCCGCTTCAACAGCCCCATTCATCTTCGGACGATAGGGAGAAGAATTGTGATGTTTGATTTTATAGTTCTGGCATAGCTCCTTCATCATCTTGTTATTCAGATTTGAACCATTATCAGTAATGATTCTCTCCGGGACTTCATACCGGCAGATGATGTCCTTCTTAATAAACCGGGCTACCACTTGTCTGGTGACGTTGGCATATGAAGCTGCTTCCACCCACTTCGTGAAATAATCAATAGCCACCAGAATGAAACGATGCCCATTGGAAGCAGTCGGCTCAATCTTTCCAATCATGTCGACGCCCCACATAGCAAAAGGCCAAGGTGACGACAAAACATTCAGAGGAGTAGGCGGCACATGCACCTTATCAGCATATATCTGGCATTTATGACATTTCCGGGCGTATTTGAAACAATCAGACTCCATAGTCATCCAATAATACCCCGCTCTCAACAATTTTCTTGCCATAGCATGCCCATTGGCATGAGTACCGAAGGAACCTTCGTGAACCTCTTCCATTAACAGGCCTGCCTCGTGTTCATCAACACAACGTAGCAAGACCATGTCAAAGTTTCTCTTGTACAACACATCATCCTTGTTCAAAAAGAAGTTTCCTGATAACCTCCTCAATGTCTTTTTATCCTTGGAAGATGCCCCAGCTGGGTACTCCTGACTCTTCAAGAAGACTTTGATGTCATGATACCAAGGCTTGCCATCTGACACCCCTTCAACTGCAAATATAAAAGCAGGTCTGTCCAAGCGCATGATTCTGATTGAAGGAGCTTCGTTCCAAAGATTCACTTTATACATTGATGACAACGTTGCCAACGCATCAGCCATCTGATCCTCTATCCGGGGAATGTGATGGAAGTCTACTCTGTCAAAGAAAGGTAACAATCTTCTGGCATAATTGTTATATGGAACGAGATTTACTTGACGAGTCTCCCATTCACCTGTGATCTGATTCACCACCAACGCAGAATCAACATAAACATCGAGGTTCTTGATTCTCAAATCAATTGCTTCTTCTAACCCCATGATGCATGCTTCATACTCCGCCTCATTGTTGGTGCATATGAATGCTAATCGGGCAATGAAGGGTATATGAGAACCCTGCGGAGTCGTAATGATTGCCCCGATTCCGTTGCCATATGAATTAACAGCTCCATCGAAAACCATCTTCCATTGAGACCCAATCTCAAGTCCTTCATCAGGCAAAGGTTCCTCACAATCCTTCATCTTCAGATACATGATATGCTCATCTGGAAACTCAAACTTCATCGGTTGATAATCATCAATTGGCTGTTCAGCAAGATATTCTGACAAAGCACTTCCCTTAATGGCTTTCTGGGAAACATACTGAATATCGTACTCTGTCAAAACCATCTGCCAACGGGCTATTCTACCAGAAAGTGCTTGCTTCTCAAACACATACTTGATTGGATCCATCTTCGAAATCAAAAGGGTTGTATGGTTTAACATATACTGCCTCAAACGCTTAGCGGCCCAAGCGAGTGCACAACATGTTTTCTCCAGCATCGAGTATCTTGACTCGCAATCAGTAAACTTCTTACTCAGGTAATAGATGGCGTGCTCTTTTTTACCTGACTCGTCTTGTTGACCGAGCACACAACCCATTGAATTCTCAAGAACCGTGAGATACATAATCAAAGGCCTTCCTGGCACTGGCGGCATAAGGACCGGAGGTTCCTGCAAGTATTCTTTAATCTTTTCAAACGCCTTTTGACAATTTTCATTCCACCTGACCGCTTGATCTTTTCTTAGCAACTTGAAGATTGGTTCACACGTGGCTGTGAGGTGCGAGATGAACCTAGCGATGTAGTTCAATCTCCCCAAGAAACCACGAACCTCTTTTTCTGTTTTCGGCACAGGCATTTCTTGTATGGCTTTTACCTTTACAGGATCAACCTCAATACCTTTTTCACTAACAATAAACCCTAGCAATTTTCCTGATCTCACCCCGAAGGTGCACTTGTTCGGATTCAACCTCAGTCTGAACTTCCTTAACCTTTCAAATAACTTTTGAAGATTCACCAAATGTTCCTCTTCTGTCTGTGACTTCGCAATCATATCATCAACATAGACTTCAATCTCCTTGTGAATCATATCATGAAAGAGAGTCACCATCGCCCGCTGGTAAGTTGCCCCTGCATTTTTCAATCCAAAGGGCATCACTTTGTAGCAGAAAGTTCCCCACGGTGTTATGAATGTTGTTTTCTCCATGTCCTCTGGGGCCATCTTGATTTGGTTATACCCAGAGAAGCCATCCATAAAGGAAAACACATAATACTGAGCAGTATTGTCAACTAACACGTCAATGTGAGGGAGCGGGAAATCATCCTTTGGGCTGGCTCTATTCAAATCCCTGTAATCAACACACATCCTGACCTTCCCATCCTTCTTAGGTACAGGCACGATGTTAGCAACCCATGGAGGATAATTTGTTACAGCAAGAAAACCGGCGTCTAGCTATTTTTGAACCTCTTCCTTGATCTTGACAAACATCTCTGGTTTAGTTCTTCTCAACTTTTGCTTGACCGGAGCACAACCTTCTTTGAGTGGTAGCCGGTGTACGACGATATCAGTATCGAGCCCAGGCATGTCTTGGTAAGACCAGGCGAAGATGTCAACATACTCTCGAAGCATTTCAATCAATCTTCCCTTGACACTGTCTTCCAATGCAGCCCCTACTCTTACTTCCTTTCTGGCGTCCTCGGTTCCCAGATTCACAATCTCAATTTCCTCCTGATGAGGTAGGATGACTCTCTCCTCTTGCTTCAATAATCTGGCCAACTCTTCGGGCAGTTCACAATCTTCGTCAGCCTCTTCTTCAGCCTGATAGATTGGATTGTCAAAGTCATACCGAGCTATAGCTGAGTCATGATCGGTGTCATCTGAACAAAAAGACCTGCAATGATTTATGAGTGATGTTTTATTATGATGCAACAAAAGAAACACATTGCCATTTTGGTGTGGGTTTTTAATGCATAAAAATAAAAACAGAAAGACAGAGATCAAAATATTTGAATGTGAAAAGTCCTTTATTGATGATAAGGCAAAACATGCAACAGTTAAAAGCCCTACAAACAGAATCACTACGTCTTGGGCAGAACGTAGGATTAACAAAATAGGAAAACAAAGCAATTACTCGAAGCCTGTCACTTGAATGACTTTCTCGGAAGACCAGTTGTGCAGACTTTCCCCTGGGACACAAGGACGGATCCAGCTATCCATGTCACAATCACTGTCTCCTTCTTCTTCAATAGCATTAACTCTGTCGAAGAAAACTCCAGCGCTAGTGAAACGGACTGGGCCATAGAATTTTGGGGGATCCTCATCTCTTTTGGATGGCTTATATCTCAATCCATAAGTATCCTTCTTTTTCTGGACTTCAACCACCTGGCCCCACCTCTGTGAGCTACCAGCTTCAACCACAGCTTTGGCGTCTCTCAACGAAGACATGGAACCCTCAGGTTGATTTGCCACTACGGGCTGTATTATAGCTTCAGACTGAACAACTTCTTCAGAAACTTTCACCTTCTCAAACCCCTGGCACAACGTCTCATGGATTTCACCATCCACTTCCACGTATTTGAAGGTTGACAGCTGACTGATCATTATGTCTTCTTCTCCGCACACTGTCACTATGTGACCATCAACCATATACTTCAGCTTTTGATGCAAAGTGGAAGTTACAGCACCTGCCCCATGGATCCAAGGACGACCCAATAAACAGCTATACGCTGGCTGAATATCCATAATGTAAAACGTTGCATTAAAGATTTCCGGTCCAACCTTGATCGGAAGCACAATCTCGCCAAAAACAGATCTCTTCGAGCCATCAAAAGCTCGTACCACCAAGTTACTTGGTGTACAAATCAAACCACGAGTATCTAACTTCATCAAAGCTTTCTTCGGCAGTACATTCAAAGACGACCCGGTGTCAACTAACACATGTGACATCAGCGAGCCACGACATTCAATAGAAATATGCAGGGCGTTGTTATGATTCCTGCCAGCAGAAGTCAAGTCAAGATCTGTAAAACCCAGGCCATTACCCGCATTCACGTGAGCCACAACCCCCTCTAACTGATTGACAGATATTTCCTGCGGTACATAAGCCATGTTCAAAACCTTCAGCAATGCATTTCTGTGTGCCTCAGAGCACAATAGTAAAGATAGGATGGAAATTTTTGATGGAGTTTGGTGAAGTTGATCAACAATTTTGTAATCGCTTTTCCTGATCAATCTCATGAACTCCTCTGCATCTTCTGAGAAGGTATCCCCACCTGGCTTTGTCATAGAAGTATTTGCTTCCTGCCTCTGTACAGATTCATCCATTATCTGTTTACCTCTGTCCTGTTTTGAACTGCCAACTTGATCCTCAGACGGAATAAAGACTCTACCACTCCTAGTGATAGCATCAGTCTCAACTTTAACCCCTGAACTAAAACCCACTGGTGAAGTATTCATTAACTCTTGCTTTTGTCCATTGACAAACACCTCTGCACCGTAATTCCAAGGAATGGCCTTAGAACTCTCATACAGAATGGGTCCAGCCCTTGTGATAATGACTGGAGGTGGTCTTGCTGGACCAGAAATAGTAATTGTTTTGAATGGAATAGTGATAGTGGCAACCTTCTCACTGACAACCCCTTCTTGCTTATTACCTCTGTCAAACTGTAACCAGCCCTCATCAATCATACTTTGAATACCCATCTTCAATGAGTCACAACCATTAACCTTTGTCAAATAATCTGTGCAGTTCTCATCACAACCCGGATAAACACCACCTTTCAACAACCTGTTCTTGACCACAGCCAACGGAGTCTTCAGCTCTTCAACATCCATGATTAAATTCAAAGCTTCACCTTCCTCGATTATCGCATTCACCTTCAGCCCATTATGATTACGCATTGGGTTTTGTACAACATTGGGCCCATCATTGGCAAAGTTGATAGCCTTGGAATCCACAAGATCTTGAACTATGTGCTTAAAAGCTTTACAGTCCTCAATGTAGTGTCCGGGTGCTCCAGAGTGAAAGTCACAGTGGGCGTTAGGGTTATAACCCGGAGGTGGATTACCGGTGGGAGGAGCTAGAGTTCTCTTCTGTACCAGTTGTAACTGTAGCAAATGTTGAAACAACTGAGGATAAGGTAGAGGTGGGGTATCAAAATGCCTGTTCTGCCTAGGCCTTGGCTGATACTGACGCGGAGCCTGACCCTGATTAGCATTGTTCCTCTGTTGTTGTGGTGGAGGTAACATTGCTGGGATGGTTACCGATGCTACTTGTTGATTACTGCCCTGACGTTGTTTCCCTTTTCCCCTGTGGGATGATACAGCGTTGGTCTCTCCTTTCTTCTTATAATTATCAAACGGCTTCTTTCCCTGTCCAGAGGACGATCCATCACCACTAGAAACCTTTCCAGCCTTAATTCCGACCTCTATCTTCTGTCCAATAGCAATCACATCTGCAAACTTGCCTAGAGAACAAGGCAAAAGCTTCTCGTAGTAGTGCTTAGGCAGTGTGTCCATGAACATATCCAGCATCTCTTTCTCTAGCATTGGTGGCTGCACCCTAGCCGCCAATTCACGCCACCTTTGCGCGTATTCTTTGAAACTCTCATCATTCTTCTGGGACATGCTCAACAGCTGAGTTCTGTTGGGAGCCATGTCTGTGTTGTACTGATAATGCTTGATGAAAGCTGCAACTAGCTCTCTCCAGGTACGAACATCTCTACTTTCTAGCCCCATGTACCATTCCAAAGACGCGCCAGACAGGCTATCTTGAAAAAAGTGCATCATTAACTTTTCATCCTTGGCGTGAGCAGCCATCTTCCTGGTATAAGCCTTGACATGAGTTCTAGGGCAGGTAGAACCATTGTACTTTTCTAGTGTGGGAATCTGAATCTTATGTGGAATAACAATATCAGGGACCAACCCTAGGTCGTCCAAATCTATTCCCAAATCATCCTGTTTCACCACCCCCTTCAATTGAGCTTCAATTAAACGGATTCTTTCATCACTGACCACAGGAAGGGCAGCATCTAAACTTCTGACTGAAAAGACATCGTCCTGTTGATCATCAAAATGATGGCCATGGATAGCTCGAACAGTACTTCCCTCTCCAACCACTGTAGGAATACCACCCTGTCCACCAGCACCAACTCCGCCCGGAGGAATATTACGGGTAAGAAGACCACCGTGTAAGATACCATTTTCGTCGACCTGCACCACCAATGGCTGAACCAGAGTTCTGAATTCATTCTGACTTTGCACCACACCCTGCATCATTTCCATGAACTGATCGATGCGAGCTTGCATAGCGGCCATATCTGCCTGAACTTTGTCCATCACTCTGTTTTGATTGAGCCTGGTAGAATAACGATGAGTTGGTTGATCAATCCTGACTGAGAAAAAAGAGAGAGCATAAGAAAACCAGAGAAACCAAGATAACCTGCAATGCAAAAATGATTATGATTATGCAAATGCAAATGCAACATGTTTGTATATTCGCAGGGCGATCCACCCCTTGATTCCAGTTTAAAGATAAGATAGGATGAAACTGCTGCTCATATAAATCAGAGTGAATCACTGCCAGAAATTACAACCCAAGGTACCAAAAAATAGCCTGAAACAAAAATAAGCAGAGGTCCCAGCCAACAATTCTGGTGGTGACCCAAAATACAAAGAAAGAACAAAGTACAAACTACTGAGTAGAGTTCCCTTCAAGGATCTTGCACCGTATGAGGGCCACTTCCTGAGCTAGAGCACTCCCACTTAGACCTCTTCACTCCTGCTTGTATTTTCAGCTCTTCCATGGTTGCTATGGCTTCTTTGAGCCGTTCCTCGACTGCGTGTCTTCGGAACGTCCCTGACAAGATCTCCTCATCCTTCTTCCTGAGCTTCAACTTCAGACTCTCAATCTGCTCCAAATGCTTATCTTCTTTCTGCTTGTTGGCCGTGATTGCAGTATCTCGGTAAGCATTGAACCTGTGAATCTTCGCCCAAGCCTTGGCTAAGTCATCCTTCTTGGATTTGAGAGTCTTGCAAACGCCTTTTAGAGCTTGTCCTACCCTTTTCCTAGCTGCTATCTCTTCAACCAGCTCCTTTTCTTTCTCAGCAAGACGTTCTGTCTTCAGCTTGGCAATATGAACAGCCTCACCTCGCTCATGTTTCAACTGGTAGATTTCCTTTTGCAACTCACGGTTCTCCTCTCGAATCTTCTCCTTTTCAGCCCATAATTGGTTATACTTCTCCATCTCAATCATGGTTGGAGGTTCAATCAGCAAAGGGTAAGAGGGAGGTTCCCTGCAGAATGGCAAAAGTACACTTTCTACTCTGCTCTGAACCCAGTCTTCATACGCAGGAAAAGCTTTGTTGTTACACTTTCCAAAAGAAGTCTTTCCTTTCTTATGGCGATCTCTCCAAGCGTTTGCAGCTTCTTTCAACACCTCCAGATTGGCTTCCTCACCCAAAAATAGAGACTCTTGCACATCTTGGCCTTTTGGCGGCTCTTTTAAAGCATACCCAAATTGCCTAATAACAAGAATGGGGTTGTAGTTAATTCCCCCATTCCTTCCTATTAAGGGTACGTTTGGGTAACCTCCACAACTAACCAGGATCTCTCGGCCCAACAAATCACGATTGATCCAAACCAAGTTGTCAGGCCTTAACCCCATTAATCTCTTTGCCCAATCTAAAGTTCCTTTAGTGTCTTCGAATGCCCCAGATTTGGGAAGACGATCAGCAAACCACTTATAGAAAATTGAAGCACAACAATAAAGAGGTCCACCTCTCCTTTTCTCATTCTTATAGTGCATCGAATAATACAGATCCCCAAGCAAGGTAGGTACCGGATTCTTCGTGGTGAATATCCGGACAGCATGTGCATCTACAAAATCCTTCACATTAGGGAATAACGTCGTTCCATAAACACACATAGCCAGAATTGCATTGAACACTGACCAACACTTAGCCTTAGCACAAGTAGCAGCCTGTTCGATCAAAAACTTCGTGTGAAAACCTTGATAACCCCCTTTACTAGCAATATTTTTCTTCAACAGTGATTGATCCAAACGTAAAGTAGCAGCAACCTTTTCCAAATCAGGAAACTCCTTAGAAGGATAGAAGGGAGCTCCCTCTTTGACCGAAACCTCCAAAATAAGAGCAAATTCTTCCAACGTTGGAGCCAAAAGATAATCAGCAAATAGAAAACACCGGAGTTGAGGGTCATAGAACTGTGCCAGAGTGTGCAAAGCCCTGAACTCATAGTTGGTAACATTCCGGGCGAAACTTAGAATCCTCCCATATTCTCCTCTGAAATCTGCCAATACCTCAGGTTTTGCCATAGCCGAGATCTTGTGCACCGCATCTAGATGAAGCTCTGGGAACTTGTACGGGATAATGTTCTTTCTTTCTTCAGCGCTAATACTCATCATAGACAGTCTTCAGACAACCGGAATCAAAGTTAGGATGCAACCCTACAAATGAGCAAACATGTCAGAATGCAAAAAAGATGATGCAAAATGCAGGCATGGGATCAAGGTATCCAAAATGCTCAAACTGCTGCTGTTCTGCTGATTGAATAAGATCCAGAATACCAGAAACCCAAAAATCCAGAATAACAACCCAATCAAACTGCCAGAATGCCAGGATAATAATAGTACACTGATGAGAAACCCAGAAACCAGGTAGGTTGAAGGTCTCGGTTACCTGCAAACCTGCAAACACCCATCCCCTCTCACATGTGGGTACTAGGATGTTCAGTATCCCGGGCTCTCAGGTCGAGAAATGATGATACGTTCACCATTTCTGGTTTGGCATCATCATCAAAAGAGGAGGCCTCAACCGATTCTCCAAAACAAAAGATCCTCAGCTTCAGAGGTTTGAGAAGCAATAGCACATTCAGCCCAAAGGATACAATGCTATCGCCAATCAAAGAGGTCGTCCGCTGATTCACTACAAAAGGGAAATCCTATAGCAAGTTCCCATCATTGGGTCCTCGGATCGAGAATGTGCAATGGGTTTGCCACAGAACGTGGGCTGCCACTGTCACATCTCGGGAGGAGTGCCGCAACTGAGTCCTCGGGAATGGTCGCCAGAGTCGACAGCTTTCCAGGTTATATTCCATCATATGCCCCAAATGGACAGGATGTAATATTACCAAGAAAACCTCGTCTGGATGTGGAGTTTTCATGTATACTTCGTCTGGCCAAATGCCAAACAAGTCACACTACTTTCCACGCTAATCATAGGTGTATGCTCAAGCCTTGGTATTGGGCTTTTCTCTCATGAATCCAACCCACCCTGCAAACAGAAAATCCAGCAGCAGAACAGCACAGCAATATCCAGTATGACAGTAATAATATGAAATGCAATGCAATAAAAGCTGTAAAAACAGTAAAGCAGTAAAGTAAAAATACAGTAAATAGCAATACAGTAATATACAACAAAGCAAAGCACCATAAAAACAAACACCTAGAGAAAATAAAACAGACAAGCGCTAGGATTGACTCGCTAAAGGGGAAGGACCAGCAGTAGGTCAACCAGATCCCCAGCAGAGTCGCCAGTTGTCGCTCCCGAAAGGATTCGCATCCGACGGTACAAACGCGAGAGTGGCGCAAAAGACACAGAGTCGCCAGCAAAGTGTATTTATCCCAAGAGAGGGAAAGGAAACACTGCCTAAACCTGAAGAGAAAGGAAAGAGCATAGTCACGCGACCAAGAGAGCGGGTATGGGAGTCGGTTACGCGAAGGGAAGGTGTTAGCACCCAACACGTCCATCGTACTCGATAGGATCCACGCTTGCTATCTGCATCAAAGGGTGTCGTCATCTGGAACTCCACTGCTACTGGACCGGCGAAAAGAACGAGAACAGAAAGAAACAAAGGAACAAATGTAGGGAAAATAAAAGAAGTGCTCGCATGGGCCCTACCCCACTGCCTACGTATCTCATCGGGAGCATGAGAATCAGAGCGACGTAGTTCCCCTCACTAGGGGTGGATTGTGTTTTTAGGGAACGGCTTACGTTCTAGCTCAGGTGTTGCAGCTCGCTGAATCGAGACTTAGGCGTTACCGTCTTGCGAGAGAACGAGTAGGAGCACGTTCGTACGTTGAGAGTGAGTGAGATGAGAAAAGAATTCCCGAAGGAAAGACATTGTTGTTTGTTGAAGTTTTTTAGACAGAAGTGTTTTTTAGTTAGCTTGTAACTTGCATTGCACCAAAGTCTATCGTGCGGGAACGAGTGAATCGCATGGTCGCCCCCAAATGGAACGTATGTTAAACACTCTAGAAGAGGAGGGGGGACCCCTCGTTCTTCATTTCCTACATTTAAGGCTCGGACGCAATACTCGTTAACTTTTATTACGTGTTTTGAAGAAGTTTTGAGATGAGAAGAGAGAGGACACAAAGGAAACTCTAAAGGGAAACTATGAGTCATAATGTTATCATGCATGGAAATCCTAGGGTTTGTGAGGTTTAGGAGAGAAACAAATACCTAACCTAATGCTAATCCTACTCCAAGCTTAATCAGAAATTAAGTTGGACTAGGTAGCTCTAAGGGGGAAGGAATCCAAGACTTAATCAAGTCTCGAGATTCATGGGGTGAGAAAGAGTGAAAGAGAAGAAGAAGAAAGAGAAGGATAAGATGAGAAGCAAGATGGGGCAGCAAGTACATCATAATCATCATATCCAAATCAAAACATCAAACATGCTTCAAAGATCATACAAGCACACCTCAAGTATACAAGTGAAAGCACACAAGAAGGGATGCAAGTAAACTTGCACAAGATTCACAAATTCACACACTAAGGCCTCATACAAAGATGACATGAACAATATAAGATGAAAGTAAAACCAAGTCAGAATTTAATTCACATCATGATCATCCAATACAAACATGTAAGAATGTTTCACATTATGGTGCATTATGAGCCAAAGAAACCACAAAACCAAAGATGATGATATGCATCACATAATTCAAACCATGAAGATAAAGCGAGATGAAAACCAAGCAATGAACTAAAGGGGCAGTAGAATACACATTAACATCATACCAAGATCAAACTCAAGTCATACAAGGTTAATCACCAAGCAACACATCCAAAGCATGTATCAAAATTAATCAAAGCATCCACTAACTATTCATGCAAGCAAGCAAAGAAACATGTGAAGCAAAGAGTGAGATCATGTCACATAAAGCACCTTAAACCAAGAGGGTCAGAACCTCTAGCATGTCATACAAATCAAACAAAAGGTTTCATTCATGAATGGATTCACACAAAGAAGCAACCACAAGATTAGGTTGAGCATTCCACAAAGTTCAAGTCCAAAACAACATCCACTTAGAAAATCAAGAACAAATTGGAAAATGATCAAATGAGGATGATTCCAAAGCCACAAGTAAGCTCAAACAGAACGTGATCATACCATAAAACATCCTAAGCATCATTCCATTACAAGTAAACAAATGCACTCAAACTAGGTCAAGTGTCTAAGCATGCCTCAACCAAATTCAAACCACAAGTGAAAATCAACAAAAAATAGCAAAGTGGTCCAATAAATTCCCAAAAAATAATCAAAGGAAATTTTAAACATCCAATTAACAAGTTCAAAAGAATCGGAACAGAACTAGATCAATAGCATGTTCAAAAGAGCTTCACACGATAAGGTATGCAAGTGATCGTGTATGAATCGAGGAGCATCAAAAATCACATGAAAAACAATTAAAGGTGATCACCAAGGCAGAAATATAACATTCAAACATTTCTAATCCACATGTCAAGACAAGGAAAAAAAATCGGCTCAAGAAGGCACGGCAAAGTCATCAAACATGAGTATTAATCACAAGGGCTAACATGAAAGACACTTTGGAAAAGAAAATCGGAATTAATTATTAAAACAAATGGAAAATAAAAATAAAATTCATATTAAATTAAATAAGACATTAAAATACGTTCATGAATTTTTTTGGATTTTTTTTATAAAAGAAAGTATTTTTAATAATTAAAAAAAGGTAACAAAAATAAAAGAAAATAAAAATTGATTTAAATGGAGGGTGTATTAGCAACCCAAAAAGAAAGCCCCATGACTTGGGCTGGTAACGGAGGGTGCGGATAGAAGGGCGCAAGGCCCAGGGAACCAATAACTAAACACATGGCCAGAATTTTAAACTAGAAAAAGAAGAAAAAAGAAGCTGTAACAAAATAGCATGTAGAACCAACATCAATTGGACATGTTAACTTAAGTGATGAAAAAACAAAATAAAATAAAACAAAAAAAACTTTACCAACCACCAAGCGACATGTCATCATCTTCTCCAAAACCATGCATAGAACCCACGTGCACAGTAACTCCGCCCGGAAAAAATGCAGCAGCTCGCCGGCCACCGCGGTTGGCCGCGCCGGCCACCGGTTGTCGCCGGAAAAAAAAAATTTTTTTTTTTTTTGAAGACCTCTCTTGCTCAGTTTTTCGCGTAGATTCTGAATATGCACTTAGTTTTTCACAAAAATGTCTCTAAGACCATGAAAAATCAGTTTAAAGTAACTAAGCACATGACACCACATCACCAAATCAAGACAACCGATACACAAACTTGTAGTACACTTCATGGAGGTTTCAAATATGCAATTATATTACAAAAATACTCAATAAAATTCATGGAAACCAAGCATTAAAGTAAGCACACAAAAATGAAATTTCAAGTATCACACACAAACAAGCTCTAAACCAATGCCTACATAGTGTAGGACTTCAGATGCAAATGAATGATCCTAAACATGGCCTAAAATGGAAGAAACGAGTTCATGAAAAATACCTAACGGAGTTGCTCCGTTGGCTCTTGAAAGCTTGCAAAAATGGAAGAAAGAAGCTCCTGCACTCTTTAAGGCACCACACAATGAAGATGCAACCCAGAAACGGCTAGAAAATGTGAAGAAAACCCAAATCCGAAAATGGAAGTTTGAGAGAGAATGAGAATTTTTTTATCTGAACCTACCCACTGCAGCCTTGTCTACACGTTTTAGGGTTTGCTGAGTTTAAATATCATGGATTGGAGTTGGTTTTGGGCCTAAGCAATGTGAAATGGTTCAGTTGAAATTTTTCCAAGAGTGAGAAAAAAGTGGCACGGGTTGTACCAATGGAGGGGTGTAGTTGAGTGATTTTTTTGGAGTGGAAAATGAGTGTGAGCATAGTGGTTGTATAGGGTGTATGAGAGCACATGAGAAGGAGAAAGAAATGAGAGTGTTTTAGTGTTTTTTTTTTCTTTTTCCAAGTTTTGGCAAAAAAGTGATATATGGTGTGCATGGCATTATGACTTTGTTTGGCTATATTTGGCAATGTATGGAATGTTGTTTTGAGTGATTTTGTACGTATGGGAAAGGGCATAAGGGGTTGCTACAAGAAGCAAAAGAAATGGTGCATGAAAATATGTCATAACCATGCATGGACCTTATTCATAAAGTCTTCTTTGAATGGCTCTAACTTGAGGTGGAATAGACCATTTGATAAAAGCTCGGTGTCTAATGAAACTAGGAAGCAAGGTGAATGAATTCCATGTCCGACATAAATCATTTTGAAGCCTAAATCAATGAGAAAAATCAAGTTGAAGGTAAGTGTACAAATCTGTCCAATAATAACTTAGAAAAATTTCTAAGTTTTCAACTTTACAACTTGGAACCTTGAACTTTAAGAAACCATATCTCTCTCAATAATAACTCAAACACCATGGTTCTTGTGCCCATTTTGAAGGGAAATCTTCAAACTACAATTTTCATGTTGACAAGATTTTGAAATGAGGCCTTGAACATGGTGAAAAATAGCATAGAAAGTGATTAAAAACTTACTAAAAATAGTAAGTTTCAAAAAACCTAATTTACCAAATTTAGTAACTTTTCACAATTCTTGATTTTTCATCAACCCTTGAACATTTCTTGATCTAATCTTTTCCATGGATCATATTTGACTTGAAAATCACCATGTTGACCTCAAAGATTAGGAGTTGACTTTTTTCACTGCACAGTTGACTTTATTCCCAATTCTCTTGATTTTGAAATTTCTGGTCAAATGAAACCCCTCTGAATCAAATTAATGGGCAATCTTCCATCCTTAGACACGTAAAGATATAAGGAATACCATGCAATCAAGTCTTATCCAAAAAATCAGAAATAAACTGATTCTATAGCAAAACCCAACTTTGGTACCCTCTGGTTAGGAGGAGATAGCACATCCTCCAAATTCAAATTCCTCTGAATATGATGTGTATCATGTCCACCAATGATGACATGTGCCACTTAGAAATGATAAAGAATCAAAGAGCTTGCTCATTTGGGGGTCAGATCCCAGAATCTCCAAAACCCTAATTTAAGAAATCAGGTTAGGAGAGTGTGATTCCTTTGAATTCTCTTGCCAATCTTGATCTTGTGATGAGATGATGGACCAATTAAGACACCTTGAGGCTTAAGGCTCCTTTGTGGTTCAAGAGCTGATAGCATCAATAATTTTCTCTCCTCTTAGCCCCTTGGACAATACACATGAACTGTTGCTTGAAACCCTGAAAACCTCTTCTTCCCTTGAGTTAAGCCAAGTACCTTGATCCCATGCTAAGAACCAATGATATGCACAAATGCTAATGCAAGAAATGCAAAGAAACATAAGCCAGTTAGTATCAAAACAAAAGGGCAAATTTTGAGGTGCAACACTACCTTTGTGTGTTTGAGATGTCCTGTGACGATTTTTTAGAAGTGTTTTGTAATGGATTTGGTGTGCCTACCCTTGCACCAAATTGACGTGATATTTGGGATGAACTGGTTGGAGTTCAACCGTGTTCATATCAATTGTTATAACAAGACTGTAGAGTTTCCTGAGATTGATGATAGTGGGGAGTTGATGTTCTTGTCTGCTAAGTGTAGCGAGCGATTTTGGACGCGGTTCTTAAGCGCTGGTCGCTCTTTGCGGTTTGAGCTTAAACTACAGGTCGATTCATTTTTTATCCTATTGTGAGCTGACTAAGGAAGGGAAATAGATGTCTCCAATTAACCCTGCTTTGCATACTGAGTTTAAACAGCGGTCTGTTAGGTTACAGATGCTATCAATGTGGGGGGGCCTTTGTACTGGTTATTAGTATTTTCGCCAATACGGTTCTCTTTCTTTCTATCTAGGCAGAAGGTTTCTGGCGGGGAACAAGGATTAGGATGTTAGGACTGATGCTTTTGAATTACTGCTTTTAATTGATTGAGATATGGGATTTGGGTTTTTTGTTGATTGCGCTCGCTAAGATCTTTTCTTTCGATCTTATGCCTACGTATTCCCGTTTACCGAAACAGGGAAATCAGAGCGTTCGTAGTTCCTCCTATTCTATGAGAGTAAATGGGTGTTTTTGGTGTCTTGTTTAAAGCCCAAGACGTGAAGCGAAAGGTGGTTTGTATCTTGTTCAAAGCCCAAGATGTGAAGCTGAAGCGTCTATTTGTGTCTTGTTCAAAGCCCAAGACGTGAAGCTGAAAGACCTCGACTTTAGAGAGAATTTGTCATCTCTAAAGAGGGGGAAGGAGAATTACTTTAACTGGGATACGCGGATCCGAGCAATGCCATAATTTCCGAAGAAAGGGTTTTAACCTGAAGGAGAAGACTTTAACTCAATGTAGAGCAATGCCATCTTTCCTTAGGAATTTCTCATGCTAAAAGAGGGACAGTGGCATGGATATAGATGATCCAGAGGCTTGCCGCTTACAGCGATTAGATGAAAGGAAAGGAGTTGTTGATGTTTGTGTATTGTGAACGAGGCACAACTTTGATGCTAAAAGGTTGATTGGATCAACCAGTGGTTTTCTTATACAAAGCCTAAGAGGAGGCTACTTTTCCGCTAGGAAAATCATTATACAAAGCCTAAGAGGAGGCTATTTTGTATCTCGTACAAAGCCCGAGAGAGAGGCTAAAAGATTTTGACCCGACGATGGAGTCTTTTGGTATCTCGTATAAAGCCCGAGATGGAGGTTATTTGACTCAACAAGGGAGTTTTTTGTATCTCGTATGAAGCCCGAGATGGAGGCGATTATTTGTTTGACTCTATGAGGGAGTCTTTGTGTCTCGTACGAAGTCCGAGATAGAGGCTAAAAGTTTGACTCAACAAGAGAGTCTTTGATACTCAACAAGAGAGTGTTTTTGTATCTCGTACGAAGCCCGAGATGGAGGCTAAAGGTTTGTTTCAGTTGAGTGACAGATCCAATATACTGATTTTAAAAGAGAAAATCAGTTCTTATATGAGCAACACTGTACCCAGGGATTTGATTTGAGGATCAGGGATATTTCCTTCTCTTTGAGGAAACGGGAACTCCAAAGGGTATTGAGACTGTCCGAGTCTGCGGGTTTCCTTCCTATTTAACGAAGGGGGTCACTTGAGAATGTCTTTGAGACTCAAGGAAGTTAGACTGTCCAAGTCTAGAGTTTTTTTTCTTTTGTACTATGCTTTGAGAAACAGTAGTAGACTCTATGAAAGGACTGTTCTATGAGGATGACTAGGTTCTGTTCCTATACCTCTAGGAGGTCGTCGGGACAATTTGTACGAAGCCCAAGAGGAGGCTGGAAACTTTTAAGAAGCCGATGGGTCCTTGTACGAAGCCCAATAGGAGGCTTTCATTCCCGAAGGAAGAGATCATTATACGAAGCCTAAGAGGAGGATGTGAATACTTCTAAGAAGCCGTAGTGTCCTTGAATAATGCCCAAGAGGAGGCCGATTCTTTTAAGAAGCCCGTGGGTCTATCATCTCCTTTCCATTAGGAGAGATAACTCTTTTAAAGATAAAAACCACTAGTAAACGTGCGAGGTTTACTATCCAGCGACTTTTAACTTTTAAAGAGGGTTCCTTAGTTAAGGTCCAAGATTATGACCGTAGTGGGTACCCAAACCCCGAGACATTCAAGGCAAGCTATCCACAAGGAATAGATCAAGTCAGGAAAGTTCGAGAATTTGGAAGAAACTCAAAGATGCCATTCACGGAGAATACATTCATCTTAGGGAGTAGAGCTTCTTGACGATTCCTAAGGAGAACAGCCGAAGAGAAGACTGTATCTGGTGCTCCTATTGGGGATCTAGGCGTCTATTTCTACGAATAAATGAAACGACGTCACCTAGTTCTAGACGTAGTTACCGGGGAAACTCGAAATATCTATACTATTATTACCCAGTAGATATGAGTTTATGAAAGGAGACTTAGAGTGAGCAGCCCCACAATACAGTTATATACATATGAAAGCAGTAAATGAAAGCGATAACCACTTACTCGGTTGTAGTGCTTCCATGCTGTTTGGTTAGTTGTTCAACAAAGAAAGATTGAAAACAACAGTATATTCAAAATCAAAGGAGAAAGTGCTTTGAAAAAGAAAGATTTGGGGCTTACAGCTCAAGGAGAGGCCCAGGGTTTTATCAGTGAGCACACTGTTTGACTTTGTATAGAGGGACTTATACAAGTGACTGAGGCCCAAAAAGGTTTTCTGTACAAAGGGATGGGTCTTACACTCTCTCAAGAGGCCCAAAAAAGGTTTAAAGAAAAGAGAGTGGGGCTTATAACACGAGGATAGGCCCAAATGATTTTTTCGTTTAAAAATGGCGATCGCGCCGAGGTTTTCTTTTAACGCAGAGGGACTTATGCAATAAGTGAGGCCCAAAATGTTTTGGTTAAAAGGGGGATTGGGTCTTACACTCTAATAGAGGCCCAAAGTGTTTTGAATGGGTCTTATAGCTCAAGGAGAGGCCCAGATGATTTTTTTTATTTTTAAACGGGCGATGATCGCGCCGTTTACTTGTACAGAGGGACTTATACAATGAGTGAGGCCCAAAAAAGTTTTTTTACAAGGGGGGATGGGTCTTACACTCTCTCAAGAGGCCCAAAAAGTTTTGAAAGTGATTTATGAGGGTTGAATTAATCCAAAACCCTAATTTGTTTTCAAAATGTATTTAATTGATTAAAAATTCAATTAAAATGATCAAAAATTGTTTAACACATGGAAAACAAATTGTGATCTTGGATTAATGCTTCAAAAATTAAGTATTGACCTACAAAATAATTAGAAAGCATTAAAAGTTGCAAAATCAATGTAGAAAAAAATATTTAAAATGTCAAAAACAATTAAAATATTAATTCTTTGCAAAAATATTAATTATATGAAATAAATAATATTTTTGGGATTTTTTGTGAAAATAAAATATTTTAACATTTTTGTGAATTATTAAAAAAAGAATCAACTCAAAATCATTAAAACTCAGAGAGAAATTAATTTTTGAATCAATTAAACAAAATCACAAAATTCAAATATTTGAATTTCTAAAAATGGCGCCAAGAACAAGCTGAAGAACACGCGCGTGTTCTTGGTTTCTCAGATTTGCATTTTCTATCCAATCTCCATGAATACGTAATCATATCATGCAATCCACATATCATTATGCTCGCCTCAACCTCACGATCATGTCTATGTACTTTAATTTCATTTAAATTAAACATACAACAAGAAATCACGAAGAGACCTCAAGAACCCTAATTTCTGCATGAAGGCTAGGATTTTTTATACACGATTCAAACAATGCAATTAATTGAGAGAAAACATTCCATGCATGATTATGAACATATGGCCAAATTATTGTGCGAGGAAATATGCATAGATTGAGAGATGACCAAGTATGTGCTTACCTCCAAGTCGTGACAGCAAGTTCAAAGTGATTTTTGATTTGGAGGTGTTACAGATGAGTGGTGATGATCTGAACAGCTTCCCTACACCCTATGGATTGTGTTTGGATGGTTGGACTTGATTGAAATTGGCTGGATCATTTTGTGGTACCTCAGCTGCACTTTGGTTAAAACCTTGAGCAACCAGCTGGTGATTTTGTGAAATTGATGTTTCAGAAGTAATCTAAGTGTTTGATCAGCTCATATGTGATGTATGTGAGGTGTGTGAGTGATTGGTTTGATTGGAATTGCTCTCAAACTCAAAACCCGATAGCTACCTTGCTAAGAAAGGCATTTTTGCCAAGAGAAAGAGATTTTGAGGAAAGCATCTGTTAGATGGCTTTGGTGTACTCAAACTGACCACAATTGAGCTCTATTTATAGTAGAGCAAGTTTGTTTTGCAAGGAATAGTGCATGGCAGCTGGTAAGTAGGTTTGGCCAATGTTGGCAAATGAAAATCCAAGTCTCCTCTAGCCATTGACTAGAGGTTAGGGCACAGAGCTTTGGTTCCCTTGGTCTTGGATAAGTCTTGACTGATTTCAGATGAGAATGGCTCAGTCCATGCCACCTTGATGGTTTCATTGAATGCCTCATTCCAAATTTGAAGTCTTGTCCCTATTTTGGCCATTCTAGGTCCAACATGCTATTTCTTGTTCCATGGACTTTGGAGGCTTGGCTCAGTGATTGTCCCCTTTAGATTCAATCCTCTGAGGTGTCCAAGTGGATAGGAGCAATTGAATTTGGCTGATTTTGGCAAATCGACCAAAGTTACAAATTCTGCCTTGCCTTGACAGATTTCAGCAAGGCAACTTGGCAATGTTGTATCTCATGGTGTAGGTTGAATTTGGCAATGTTCTTGGCCATTTTGGAAAGCTTTTACATGATACAACAACTGTTTGAACAAGTTTGGTTTTGATCTCTTTTGATTCCAAGTGAAAAATCCCCCTACATTTGGCAAAAAGTGAGGCAGAATCTGACTTAGTGAAAATTTCACTAAGTGTTGGAAAAAGTGACATTTTCACTTTTCAGCCACTTTGATCACTCCATAACTCAAAATCCTTAATGAATTGGAATGACTTGTAGTTGAAGTTTTTGTAGGTGATAATGAGGGCTACAAATCCATCTTTGGATGAGAAAAAATGGCCTTGTGGTTTAGGAGTTATGGTCCTCCAAAGTTGGTACCTTTGCCACTTTATTTTTAACTTAGAAAAATTTCTAAGTTTTATGGTTACCCCTTTTACAAGTTATCTCACTTTTCTTGATTTTTCTTGATGAATGATGATTCAAATCATACATTAACATCATTTTAGGGTTAAAAATCCATTTTGGTGAAAAATCTCAAAAAGTCAAAGTTGACTTTTGTGCACAGTTGACTTTTTATCAGATGAATTCCAAACTGTGCAATTCTTCAGGAAATCATGTCCTTGACCTAAATCAAACTTGATGGACATGTTCCATGGGTGTCATAGGGTATATTCAATCATGTATTAGGGTTTGGGAGCATGTCTTGGTCAAAAGTCAAAGTTACAGTTGACTTTTCTCTTAAAACCCTAATTGTGGTGCAGATGAAATTGAGACTTGTTGCTCAAGCTTCTTGGATCAATCCATGGTTCCAAATGGATCAATATGGTATATTAGAGACCCTCAAATCATCTCTTTAGGTCTTGGCTCATGGTTTGTCCCAAAAGTCAACTTAGGGGTGAATTAGGTCAAGAAACCCTAATTCCTGATTTTTGATGAATGCATCCCCTGAGGAAAAATTGACTTGATGCATGGGTTCATGAGGTTCCATGAAGTATATTAGGTCATGTTTTGGATCATTGCCTTGTGCCCAGATGAAAATTTCCATCTGGAGGCCCTGGTCGACCAAAACCCTAATTTGGTGATACTGTCGATCTTGAGACTTGATCCACCTAGAAGGGAGCAGCCTTGTGCTTAATCCTTGAAGTGGGAGTCCTTTTTGATCCATTGTGGATATTTAAGAGATTAGACAAGTTGAAGATCATGTCATTTCTTGATTGATCCTTTGTCTAAGCACTCAGAGAGGGCTTGAAACCCTAATTTTGATTGTATTGGATGCTCACCCGTCTTTGGGGAGACTGATGAAGCATGATGGTTCATCCACATTGTGATGATGATTTTCACAATGATGGGAAATCTAAGTGGTCAAAATTTAGGGTATTACACTAAGCAAGTAGAGGAACTTCAAGAAGACGAAGCTTTGGTGTTTGCAATGTTTGTATCGTTGCAAATTGATTGTGAAGCTGCGAGTGTGGAGTTGCCTGTTGTCTGTGAATTTCCAGATGTGTTTCCAGATGACATCAGTGATTTGCCTCCAGAGCGTGAAGTTCAGTTTGCAGTGGACTTAATACCAGGTACGAGTCCAGTGTCGATGGCTCCTTATCGGATGTCAGCTTCTGAGCTAAGTGAATTGAAGAAACAGTTGGAAGATTTTCTTGAGAAGAGGTTTGTTCAACCAAGTGTTTCTCCGTGGGGTGCTCCCGTGTTATTAGTAAAGAAGAAGGATGGAAGTATGAGGTTGTGTATTGATTATCGACAGCTGAATAAAGTGACGATCAAGAATAAGTATCCGCTACCGAGAATCGACGATTTAATGGATCAGCTAGTAGGTGCTTGTGTGTTCAGCAAGATTGATTTGAGTTCGGGTTATCATCAGATTCGAGTTAAGCCTAATGATATTCCGAAGACGGCTTTCAGGACGAGGTATAGACACTATGAGTACACTGTGATGTCGTTTGGTGTATCTAATGCACCTGGTGTGTTCATGGAGTATATGAATCGGATTTTTCATGAGTATTTGGATAAGTTTGTGGTGGTGTTTATCAATGACATCTTGATATATTCTAGATCTGAAGAAGAATATGTCGAGCATTTGAGGACTGTGTTGCAAGTGTTGAAAGAGAAGAAGTTGTATGCAAAGCTGTCGAAGTGTGAGTTTTGGTTGAAGGAAGTGAGTTTCCCTGGCCATGTGATTTCAAGTGGTGGTGTTGCTGTTGATCCTTCTAAGATTGATGTCGTGTTACAGTGGGAGACTCTGAAGTCTGCTACTGAGATACGGAGTTTTCTGGGATTAGCGGGTTACTACCACAAGTTTATTGAAGGCTTTTCTAAGTTGGCATTACCTTTGACTCAGTTGACTCGAAAGGGTCAGACTTTTGTGTGGGATGTAGCTTGTGAAGAGAGTTTTGTGGAATTGAAGAAGAGATTGACTACTGCTCCAGTGTTGATTTTGCCTAATCCGAGTGAATATTTTGTGGTGTATTGTGATGCGTCGAAGATGGGTCTTGGTGGAGTATTGATGCAAAATAGACAAGTTGTTGCTTATGCTTCGAGATAATTGCGAGTCCATGAGAGGAATTATCCTACGCATGACTTGGAATTGGCCGCGGTGGTGTTTGTGTTGAAAATTTGGAGACACTATCTGTTTGGCTCTAAATTTGAAGTGTTCAGTGATCATAAAAATTGGAAGTACTTATTTAATCAGAAGGAATTGAATATGAGGCAAAGAAGGTGGTTAGAGCTGTTGAAGGATTTCGATTTTGATTTGAGTTATCATCCAGGCAAAGCAAATGTAGTGGCCGATGCGTTGAGCAGAAAGTCATTGCATATGTTGATGCTTATCGTGAAAGAGTTGAAACTAATTGAGCAATTCAGAGATTTGAGTTTGGTGTGTGAAGCGACTCCTGACAGTGTGAAATTGGGAATGTTGAGGTTGACTAGTGGTATTATGGAAGAGATCAGAGTGGGAGAGCAATCTGATTTAAAGTTGGTTGACCAATTGACTTTGATTAACCAAGGTAACAGAGGTGACTTCCGAATTGACGAGAATGGCGTAATGATGTTCAGAGACAGGGTGTGTGTCCCAGATGTTCCAAATATTTAGAAGATCATTCTTGAAGAAGGACATCGAAGTTGGTTGAGCATTCATCCCGATGCTACGAAGATGTACCAAGATTTGAAAAAGTTGTTTTGGTGGCCAGGTATGAAGAAGGAAGTTGCGCAGTTTGTTTATGCGTGTTTGACTTGTCAGAAGTCGAAGGTTGAGCATCAGAAACCTTTAGGTATGATGCAGCCGCTGAGGATTCCAGAATGGAAATGGGATAGTATTTCCATGAATTTTGTGGTGGGGTTGCCGAAGACTGCTAAGGGAAATGATTCAATTTGGGTGATCATGGATAGATTAACTAAGTCGGCTCATTTCTTATCAATGAAGATTAATCATTCCATGCAGAAGCTAACCGAGATGTATATTGAGGAGATTGTGAAGTTACATGGGGTACCTTCGAGTATTGGGCCGGATAAAGAGCCGAGGTTTACATCGAGGTTCTGGAATAGTTTGCAAGATGCGTTGGGTACCAAGTCGAGGATGAGTTCTGCCTATCATCCGCAGACGGATGGTCAGACAGAAAGGAAGATCCAATCTTTAGAGGATTTTCTGAGGGCTTGTGTGTTGGATCATGGAGGATCGTGGGATATCTATTTGCCGTTGATTGAGTTCACGTACAATAATAGTTTTCATTCTAGTATTAGAATGACGCCCTACGAAGCTTTGTATGGGAGAAGGTGTAGGACTCCTTTGTGTTGGTATGAGTCGGGCGAGAGTGTTGTACTCGGACCTGAAATTGTGCAAGAGATGACTGAGAAGAATAAGAAGATCCAAGAGAGGATGAAAGCTCCGCAGAGTCGTCAGAAGAGCTACCATGATAAGAGGAGGAAAGCACTTGAAATCCAAGAGGGAGATCACGTGTTTTTGAGGGTGACGTCAGTGACTGGTGTGGGTCGAGCTTTGAAGTCTAGGAAGCTCACTCCATATTTTGTTTGTCCATACCAGATATCACAAAGGATATGAGAGGTAGCCTATCGAGTTGCTTTACCGCCGTCACTTGCGAATTTGCATGACGTGTTCCATGTGTCTTAGTTGAGGATGTACGTTCCGGATCTGTCGCATGTGATTCAGATGGATGATGTACAAGTGAGGGATAATTTGACTGTGGAAGCATTTCCTGTGCGTGTCAATGGTCGAGAGATGAAGCAATTGCGGGGTAAAGACATAGCTTTGGTGAAAGTGTTATGGGGTGGACCAGCTGGCGAAAGTTGGACTTGGGAACATGAAGATCAGATGAGGGAGTCGTATCTGACTCTATTTCCTTGAGGTAATTTTCGGGGGCAAAAATTCTTTAAGTAGAGGAGAGTTGTAACATCCCAAATTTCGTAAGAATATTTATTTAATTATTTAAATATTATATTCGTAGTTTTCTGTGAATTTTTGGTGGTTGGTGTCGATGTCGGTATTTTTGAAAAAGTTTGGTTATTTTAATTAAATAATAGTATATAATATGAATATATTAGTATTATTATTATTATTTTAAAATAATATTAGAAGAATTAAGGGTAAGATGGACATTTTAGGAGTATTAGTGAGGGTATTATGAAGAAAGCCCATATTTGAGGGCCAAGAGTTAAATTAACCAAAAAGGAGGAATTGAGGAGAATTAGGATTCATTTGTGGAGATCGTGAAAATAAGGAGAAAGTGCAGAGCTCTGAGGAAAAAGGGAGAAGGCGAGGATTTTCGTGAAGGTTTCCAAAGGCTCAAGAGAGAACTCATCGGATCGACAATCTAAGGTATGGGGAGTAATTTCCTTTCATTGTTTTCATTATAGGATTCGATTGATTAAAGTGGATGTTGGGGATTTAGGGGTTTTGAGGGTTTATGGGTTTTGAGGTAAACTGATAACTTTGAGGGCATTCTGTGAGATAGATTAATAAGAGTCGAATTTAATCGGTAAAATAGACCTTTGGGGCAGACTTCCCCGTTGTTGTAGTTTTAACCCTGTGGTGAGGGATTTATGGATTTATATGAAGCTTGAGAGTTTTGAAGGTGTAGGGAAAATTAAGGTTTCCCGTAGTGTCTTGGATCAACCTAACAGACGTAAGTTTTAGGCCTTTAAATTCTGTGATGTGTTAGGACTATTGTAGGGATGATTTTGGGTCGTTTGGGGATGTAATCACAGGTACTTTGGTGGTTGTGGAGCTACTGATGCGTAACAGCGATTTGCTGTAATCGCAGGTTTACTAGGCGAACCATTGCTTAGCTAGGCGAATGTTCGCCAAGGCTCGCTAAGCGAGCAGCGCAGCGAATACGCGATAATATGAGTGTGAGTACAGAGGTGATTCTGGAGTAGGAGGAGTGATTCGCTGGAAGCCTCGCTAGGTGAAGGGAACAACGAGTAGGTTCGCTAAGCGAACGAACTAGCGATCATAATAGATAATTGTGTTTCTGGTGTTGAGTGTGGTGTCTATAGGGTTCGCTGGCCGCTTCGCTAAGCGAAGGCCACAACAAACAGGTTCGCTAGGCGAACCCTGGGGCGAACTGCTGCTGCTTCGCGATTTTGGGTTATGTGTTGTGCTGTTGTAATGTTTTGTTGCCGTGATTTTTATGATGATTTTCCATGATGTTACTGATGATTATCTAATGATGTTTTGGTGATTATTTGACGAATATGTGATGACATGACGTATATGAGAAATGATGAATGATGATGCACATTATGAAGTTTATTTTGATGATTATGATTAGTGATGTTGTGTATCATACATTCATATGCATACTCTGTGACGACGCTTCATTCCCATTGTGCGGATATGAGGTAATTATGACGTGCTCCGGTTCCAAATGCGGGATCGATCTTATTGACGGGGATCTTTGAAGGGTTGATGGCCTAGTGTCCATCTATTATGACGATTGGTACCACATGCATGAGTCTTGTTATGCATTGCATTTTATGTGGCCTTGATGATTTTGTGATATGGTGCTTCCTGATATTTTCCTTGATGATGTCCTTGATGATGTCGTTTATGAAGATAATGCCATTTTATGTATATCTTGTTTTATAATGATTATTATGAATTGTGATTACTCACCCTGCCTGTTTGAATGTTGCCTCCACGTGGGTAACGTGCAGGTGATCAGGTTTAGCTGTGGATGCTTTCGAGGACCTTGAAGTTTATTTGCTTTTGGTCGATTTAGAAGGTCTTGCTCTGATAGTGTAGTATCGGGTTGAGGTCCTTTGAGTCGAACTATGTTGTTTCCTTATTTTTGTTGTCATTTGATGATATGGTTTTATTTTGATTATTATGACGGTTGTTGAAAAACCTTTTATTTGAGAATTTTGAGTTCCGCTGCCATGTGAAGACTTTCTGATTTATTTTGAGAAAAAACCCTTTGTTTACAGGGTAATTGTGTTATTTTGATTTAATGAGAAATGTGCACCCTTTGAGGGAATTTTTACGCCTTACTCTGATATTTGAGTTGTTTATGCTGCAACATTATTAGGGGTAGAAAAGGGTGTTACATTAGTGGTATCAGAGCAGGTCGGTCCGTCCGGCCAGGTTTTTACTTGATGTTTATCCCTGTCAGTCGACGAGTGTGTGTACACTATCGATGTTTTAGTTCTTCTAACCTTGTTGGTGGTGTGCAGGATGGCTGGAAGAAATGATCGTGTGATTGCTGATGCGTTGGAATCGGTTGCTAACGTGGTGCACAGCTGAATCCAAATGGTGGAGCTCCTGATGAGTTTCGTGCGTTGGGGAAGTTTCAAAGGAACAATCTACCGACTTTTGTGGGTACGCATGATCCAGTAAGTGCACACAAGTGGCTGAAGGCGATCGAGAAGATTGTACGAGTGATGGGGTGTTCTGATGAGCAACAGGTTCAGTTCGAAACGCATATGCTGGAAGAGGAAGCTGAGGACTGGTGGGATAACACCCGTCAGAGACTTACAAATGTTGGCACTGTGATAACTTGGGCTGTGTTTAGGCAAGAGTTTCTGGGAAAGTATTTTCCATAGGATGCTCATGGCAAGAGAGAAGTGGAATTCCTTGAGCTAAAGCAAGGAGACATGACTGTGGCAGAGTATGCTGCAAACTTGGAGAAGCTAGTGAAGTTTTGTCCGCACTACAATCGTGCTGATGCTGAGATGTCTAAATGTCCCAAGTTTGAGAATGGGCTGAGACCAGAGATTAAGCGGGGTATTGGGTATCAGCAGATCTGCAGGTATACTGAGTTGGTTGACAAGAGTAGGATCTACGTGGAGGATAGCTGAGCTCGATCTGCTCACTATAAGCAGTTGAGTGAGAAGAAAGGGTAGTATAGGGGTAAGCCTTATACGACTTCAGCTGACAAAGGGAAGCAGAAGGTTTCAGATGGGAAAAGACAAGTGAGGGAGCAACTCCCACTTCTAGAAAGTGTCATAAGTGTGGAGAGCAAGGTCACCGTGCTGATGCGTGTACCAATAATGTGGTGAGGTGCTATCGATGTGGTAAGAAGGGGCATAGAGCTATTAACTGCAAAGATGAGGGTCTGACCTGTTTCAATATGGTGAAAAAGGTCATATCAGTACCAATGTCAGAAGCTGAAGAAGACTGCTACTGCTGCCCATACCATTGGCAGAGTGTTTGCTTTGAGTGGTGCAGAGGTGCCAGAGAAGGACAACCTGATTCGAGGTACTTGTTTTATTAATAACATCGAGTTGGTTGTTATTATTGATACTGGTGCTACTCATTCTTTTATCTCGCTTGAATGTGCTAATAGATTGAGTTTGAAGTTATCTGATATGAATGGGAATATGGTAAAAGAAACTCCAGCTAATGGTTCTGTTACTACTACCCTTGTGTGTTTGAGATGTCTTGTGATGATTTTTTAGAAGAGTTTTGTGATGGATTTGGTGTGCCTACCCTTGCACCAAATTGACGTGATCTTTGGGATGAACTGGTTGGAGTTCAACCGTGTTCATATCAATTGTTATAACAAGACTGTAGAGTTTCCTGAGATTGATGATAGTGGGGAGTTGATGTTCTTGTCTGCTAAGCAAGTAGAGAAACTTCAAGAAGACGAAGCTTTGGTGTTTGCAATGTTTACATCGTTGCAAATTAATCGTGAAGCTGCGAGTGTGGTGTTGCCTGTTGTCTGTGAATTCCCAGATGTGTTTCCAGATGACATCGGTGATTTGCCTCCAGAGCTTGAAGTGGAGTTTACAGTGGACTTAATACCAGGTACGAGTCCAGTGTCGATGGCTCCTTATCGGATGTCAGCTTCTGAGCTAAGTGAATTGAAGAGACAGTTGGAAGAGTTGCTTGAGAAGAGGTTTATTCGACCAAGTGTTTCTCCGTGGGGTGCTCCCGTGTTGTTAGTAAAGAAGAAGGATGAAAGTATGAGGTTGTGTGTTGATTATCGGCAGCTGAATAAAGTGACGATCAAGAATAAGTATCCGCTACCGAGAATCGACGATTTGATGGATAAGCTAGTAGGTGTTTGTGTGTTCAGCAAGATTGATTTGAGGTCGGGTTATCATCAGATTCGAGTTAAGCCTGATGATATTCCGAAGACAGCTTTCAGGACGAGGTATGGACACTATGAGTACACTGTGATGTCGTTTGGTGTATCTAATGCACCTGGTGTGTTCATGGAGTATATGAATCAGATTTTTCATGAGTATTTGGATAAGTTTGTGGTGGTGTTTATCGATGACATCTTGATATATTCTAGATCTAAAGAAGAATATGCCGAGCATTTGAGGACTGTGTTGCAAGTGCTGAAAGAAAAGAATTTGTATGCAAAGCTGTCGAAGTGTGAGTTTTGGTTGAAGGAAGTGAGCTTCCTTGGCCATTTGATTTCAAGTGGCGGTGTTGCTATTGATTCTTCTAAGATTGATGTTGTGTTACAGTGGGAGACTCCGAAGTCTGCTACTGAGATACGGAGTTTTCTGGGATTAGCGGGTTACTACCGCAAGTTTATTAAAGGCTTTTCTAAGTTGGCATTACCTTTGACTCAGTTGACTCGAAAGGGTCAGACTTTTGTGTGGGATGTAGCTTGTGAAGAGAGTTTTGTGGAATTGAAGAAGAGATTGACTACTGCTCCAGTGTTGATTTTGCCTAATCCGAGTGAATCTTTTATGGTGTATTGTGATGCGTCGAAGATGGGCCTTGGTGGAGTATTGATGCAAAATGGACAAGTTGTTGCTTATGCTTCGAGACAATTGCGAGTCCTTGAGAGAAATTATCCTACGCATGACTTGGAATTGGCCGCGGTGGTGTTTGTGTTAAAAATTTGGAGACACTATCTGTTTGGCTCTAAATTTGAAGTGTTCAGTGATCATAAAAGTCTGAAGTACTTATTTAATCAGAAGGAATTGAATATGAGGCAGAGAAGGTGGTTAGAGCTGTTGAAGGATTTCGATTTTGATTTGAGTTATCATCCGGGCAAAGTAAATGTAATGGCCGATGCGTTGAGCAGAAAGTCATTGCATATGTCGATGCGTATGGTGAAAGAGTTTGAACTAATTGAGCAATTCAGAGATTTGAATTTGGTGTGTGAAGCGACTCCTGACAGTGTGAAATTGGGAATGTTGAAGTTGACTAGTGGTATTCTGGAAGAGATCAGAGTGGGACAGCAATTTGATTTAAAGTTGGTTGACCAATTGACTTTGATTAACCAAGGTAACGGAGGTGACTTCCAATTTGACGAGAATGGTGTAATGATGTTCACAGACAGGGTGTGTGTCCCAGATGTTCCAGATATTAAGAAGAGCGTTCTTGAAGAAGGACATCGAAGTAGGTTGAGCATTCATCCCGGTGCTACGAAGATGTACCAAGATTTGAAAAAGTTGTTTTGGTGGCCAGGTATGAAGAAGGATGTTGCGGAGTTTGTTTATGCGTGTTTGACTTGTCAGAAGTCGAAGGTTGAGCATCAGAAGCCTTTAGGTATGATGCAGCCACTGAGGATTCCAGAATGGAAATGGGATAGTATTTCCATGGATTTTGTGGTGGGGTTGTCGAAGACTGCTAAGGGAAATGATTCAATTTGGGTGATCGTGGATAGATTAACTAAGTCGGCTCATTTATTACCGATGAAGATTAATCATTCCATGCAGAAGCTAGCCGAGATGTATATTGAGGAGATTGTGAAGTTACATGGGGTACCTTCGAGTATTGTGTCGGATAGAGATCTGAGGTTTACATCGAGGTTCTGGAAGAGTTTGCAAGATGCGTTGGGTACCAAGTTAAGGATGAGTTCTGCCTATCATCCGCAGACAGATGGTCAGACAGAAAGGACGATCCAATCTTTAGAGGATTTGTTGAGGGCTTGTGTGTTGGATCATGGAGGATCGTGGGATAGCCATTTGCCGTTGATTGAGTTCACGTACAATAATAGTTTTCATGCTAGTATTGGAATGACGCCCTACGAAGCTTTGTAAGGGAGAAGGTGTAGGATTCCTTTGTGTTGCTATGAGTCGGGCGAGAGTGCTGTACTCAGACCTGAAATTGTGCAAGAGACGACTGAGAAGATTAAGATGATCCAAGAGTGGATGAAAGCTTCGCAGAGTCGTCAGAGGAGCTACCTTGATAAGAGGAGGAAAGCACTTGAAATCCAAGAGGGAGATCACGTGTTTTTTAGGGTGACGCCAGTGACTGGTGTGGGTTGAGCTTTGAAGTCTAGGAAGCTCACTCCACGTTTTGTTGGTCCATACCAGATATCGCAAAGGATAGGAGAGGTAGCCTATCGAGTTGCTTTACCGCCGTCACTTGCGAATTTGCATGACGTGTTCCATGTGTCTATGATGAGGAAGTACGTTCCGGATCCGTCGCATGTGATTCAGATGGATGATGTACAAGTGAGGGATAATCTAACTGTGGAAGCATTGCCTGTGCGTGTCGATGGTCGAGAGATGAAGCAATTGTGGGGTAAAGACATAGCTTTGGTGAAAGTGTTGTGGGGTGGACCAGCTGGCGAAAGTTGGACTTGGGAACATGAAGATCAGATGAGGGAGTCGTATCCGACTCTATTTCCTTGAGGTAATTTTCGGGGGCGAAAATTCTTTAAGTGGGGGAGAGTTGTAACATCCCAAATTTCGTAAGAATATTTATTTAATTATTTAAATATTATATTCGTGGTTTTTTGTGAATTTTTGGTGGTTGGTGTCGATGTCGGTATTTTTGGTAAAGTTTGGTTATTTTAATTAAATAAGAGTATATAATATGAATATATTAGTATTATTATTATTTTAAAATAATATTAGAAGAATTAAGGGTAAGATGGACATTTTAGGAGTATTAGTGAGGGTATTATGGAGAAAGCCCATATTTGAGGCCCAAGAGTTAAATTAACCAAAAAGGAGGAATTGAGAAGAATTAGGATTCATTTGTGGAGATCGTGAAAATAAGGAGAAAGTGCAGGGCTCTGAGGAAAAAGGGAGAAGGCGAGGATTTTCGTGAAGGTTTCCAAAGGCTCAAGAGAGAACTCATTGGATCGACAATCTAAGGTATGGGGAGTAATTTCTTTTCATTGTTTTCATTATAGGATTCGATTGATTAAAGTGGATGTTGGGGATTTTGGGGTTTTAAGGGTTTATGGGTTTTGAGGTAAACTGATGACTTTGAGGGCATTCTGTGAGATCGATTAATAAGAGTCAAATTTAATCGGTAAAATAGACCTTTGGGGCAGACTTCCCCGTTGTTGTAGTTTTAACCCTGTGGTGAGGGATTTATGGATTTATATGAAGCTTGAGAGTTTTGAAGGTTTAGGGAAAATTAAGGTTTCCCGTAGTGTCCTGGATCGACCTAACAGACATAGGTTTTAGGCCTTTAAATTCTGTGATGTGTTAGGACTGTTGTAGGGAGGATTTTGGGTGGTTTGGGGCTGTAATCGCAGGTACTTTGGTGGTTGTGGAGCTACTGATGCGTAGCAGCGATTTGCTGTAATCGCAGGTTCGCTAGGCGAATGTTCGCCAAGGCTCGCTAAGCGAGCAGCGCAGCGAATGCGCGATAATATAAGTGTGAGTACATAGGTGATTCTGGAGTAGGAGGAGTGATTCGCTGGAAGCCTCGCTAGGCAAAGGGAACAACGAGTAGGCTCGCTAAGCGAACGGACTAGCGAGCATAACAGATGATTGTGTTTCTGGTGTTGAGTGTGGTGTCTGTGGGGTTCGCTGGCCGCTTCGCTAAGCGAAGGCCACAGTGAACAGGTTTGCTAGGCGAACCCTGGAGCGAACTGTTGCTGCTTCGCGATTTTAGGTTATGTGTTGTGTTGTTGTAATATTTTGTTGCCGTGATTTTTATGATGATTTTCCATGATGTTACTGACGATTATCTGATGATGTTTTGGTGATTATTTGACGAATATGTGATGACATGACGTATATGAGAAATGATGAATGATGATGCATATTATGAAGTTTATTTTGATGATGATGATTAGTGATGTTGTGTATCATACATTCATATGCATACTCTGTGATGACGCTTCATTCCCATTGTGCGGATATGAGGTAATTATGACGTGCTCCGGTTCCAAATGCGGGATCGATCCTATTGACGGGGATCTTTGGAGGGTTGATGGCCTAGTGTCCATCTATTATGACGATTGGTACCACATCCACGAGTCTTGTTATGCATTGCATTTTTTGTGGCCTTGATGATTTTGTGATATGGTGTTTCCTGATATTTTCCTTGATGATGACCTTGATGATTTCGTTTATGAAGATAATGCCATTTTATGTATACCTTGTTTTATAATGATTATTATGAATTGTGATTACTCACCCTGCCTGTTTGAATGTTGCCTCCACGTGGGTAACGTGCAGGTGATCAGGTTTAGCTGTGGATGCTTTCGAGGACCTTTAAGTTTATTTGCTTTTGGTCAATTTAGAGGGTCTTGCTCTGATAGTGTAACATCGGGTTGGGGTCCTTTGAGTCGAACTATGTTGTTTCCTTATTTTTATTGTCATTTGATGATATGGTTTTATTTTGATTATTATGACGGTTGTTGAAAAACCTTTTATTTGAGAATTTTGAGTTCCGCTGCCATGTGAAGGCTTTCTGATTTATTTTGAGAAAAACCCTTTGTTTACAGGGTAATTATGTTATTTTGATTTAATGAGAAATGTGCACCCTTTGAGGGAATTCTTATGCCTTACTCTGATATTTGAGTTGTTTCTGCTGCAACATTATTGGGGGTAGAAAAGGGTGTTACACTAACTTGTGTCATAGAGGCACAAGATAAGAATTAAATTAAGAAATGTTGTCTTGCAAATTGTGCAATAACTTTAATAAAAGTATAAAATTATTTTTTAATTGTTTTTTTCAATACAAACTTACTATACGTGGGTTTCTTAATATGTGCTCTTAGAACACAAGTTATCATTACTCTTAAACGTGATGTATAAGAATAGGAATCTAAGCATTTGCCTATAGCTTTTTGACCAGTTATTTCATTTTGTTAGCTCTCATGATAGTTATCTATTATATAATTGGGTATGTGATAGCCATACATTTGAGACACGATTGAAAAATTTGTTGATCATATCAGCAGTAAAATACAGGGAGACTATGTCTGACACATAGATGAAAGTCGTCTTTCTTACCATAGTAGACGAAAGTAAAAATCCAGATGCAGCAGGTTTCGAAAAAAGAAGTAAGAAAGAGTAAATTCATACTTCCAAAAATATATAGGAAGTCCAAAAAAAATCGAACTCGCACGATCACCCAATAAACTGACTCCAAAAGCGGGAAAGTCTCCACGCCCAAGGGCCACGTGTAAACATGACCAATTGATTTGTCTTCTCGAGAAATACCATCATGAGGTTCATTAAATGCTACCCATGCCTCTTACCCTCCAACACTCAACATGGCCAAATCGGTTGACGTTTAGTGTCTCAGAATATCACTTCAAAACCCATACATTTCCCCAAACCTATTAAAACGCCCAGGCCACGTAGGCACCTACAAGCCCGTATATTCCCCACTGAGGGACTCACCTATTATTTCAGTGGCCCTACCGAGGGGCTCGCCTACGAGGGAGTGTCGCCCCACGACGTAATTCTCAACCAGGGGAATCATTGACATGGCGAAGGGTGCCTTTTGGGAGGAAGAATGGTTTTAAACACTTCGGTATTTAACGGAAAAGTCCTCGTGCTTGAGGGAATGTGTAGTGTTCTATTTGGCAAAGTTCTATATTAGGGCGCCCTCGCCTAACAGTTGAGCCATCTGGGCGGAATCTAATGGAGTTGCCCATGCGGTCCGCCCGACATGAAGATTAAATGAGAGAAAGTCCTTGTTGACTCTGTAAAAGTAGCCGATGAATAACCTTCCTAATAAAGGGGAACAGTTAAAACCACGTATAGGAGACCATAAACCCTAGCCCTAGAAAATTTCTATAAATACCTTACCTCTCAAGGGGATAATGGACTCTCAAGTCATACACACTTACTACTACCAAATACTACCCAAAGAGCACTCCGTTCTTGTCGCGGTGAGAATTAGATATCATAGCTATTGAGTTAACTAGGCTCACAAATCTTAATTCACCACCGATCTTTAATTTATCCAAGGGAAGGGAAAAATAATGAATAACCCATGAGTGCAATGTAATGCAAAGAGAATATAAGGTTCGGGGGTTGGTTATACCTAGGGAATGTGCTAACATCCTAAGTATCTGTAGTACTCTATAGGAACCTCTTGTTTTATTGTGTTATTTGTTATTTTGTCTGCTAAAGGGTGAAAAGAAAAGACCTAAGGTGTTATACTAAGTATGCTCGCCAAGACATCACATCTCGTGCCTACGTATCCTGACTAAAAGAATCTGAGCATTCGTAGTTCCCCTTACTATGGGGTAAAAGGGTGTAAAAAGAAAAGTGTGTCCGCCAAGGAATGTGACCTTGTGCCTACGTATTCTCAAAAGAACTTGAGAAATCAGAGCGTTCGTAGTTCGGACACCACGGGTAAAACAATGTTTGTTGATTGGATTTAGGAGAAGAGACAAGTTGCCATCTTAAGGAGAATACTCAACTAATCCACCACAAACATGCGGAAGATGGATTTTTCCTTCACATTAAGATAAGAGCTCCAACTCAGATATAAAATCGACGAGTATGCCACATACCTCTCTTAAGTGGAAAAGAATCTTCATCTTTCTCAACTATGTCATGGGGTAGGAGATTTAAATCTCGACTAGGAATGACTAATGTCTAATCTCTCTTGGGAGATGGGAGACTAACTGTAAGTTATCTAAGTTAACATCCTAAGGGAATTGACCTAAGGGAAACTAACTGTAAGTTATCTAAGGTTGGATTATCCTAAGGGAATATGGCGAATCACATAATCATGCAGTTGATCCTAGACTAAAAGGCATCATAGAACATCAGTAGGCATAGTATCAAGATCACAAAATAATTCATCATTCAGGACATATTAGACTTGACCCTCAAACCTTGATCATAACTCGCAATTCTAAATCATGAATTTGATCGAAACTTACTCATAACTCACTAGCAACAATGTGTTCTCCAGATTCCTCAATTGTACAAACAACCATAGGATCCAACTTAGCAAGACGCCTGAGACCTTCAACAAGCTTAGGAGGACCTGAAGCAACTTTGCAATGAACAGCAACACGCACAGGAGGTCGAAAAATTTCTTAGCATGAATAAGGTGCACATCAACTTCTTTCTCGTTTGTCAAAGTGGAATTCTTGGTGATCAATACATCTCTTTTCTCTTTCCGACAAGTGCATATTCTAGCTGTGGCTTTAACATCACAATTTTTTTTCTTGTCAAGACCATATGCAATCACAACAGCAGTTGGTTCATTGATTATCTGAAGAACTTTAAGGCCTGCAATGGTGCCAGCATCTTTGGCGGCTTTTCGCTGAAAATCCTTGAAGTAAGACGACATAGTAACAGTAGCATTCTTGACAGGAAAATCCAGATATGCCTCCGCAACTTCTCTTTATTTGATGACTTGTACAATTAATGACGAAGATTTTGTGCCGTTTTGATGTTTCTTTTGCAGTTCACGTATTGTGGCAGCTTTGCTTAGAGGCGGCTTGCGTACGGCGTAACCTTGGGATCACTTTGAGAATTACAAAGGTATGAATAATGTCGCGTGACTCTTTTCATTTCTCTTCCTTACTGGCTCGTATATATCACCGGAAGTGTTTTAACTACCTTCAAAAATGTGTGTTGACCATGTTTCTATTCAAATTTGGTCACCTCTAATCCTTGATGCTTGATTCTTTCCTGCAGCGAGTACCTCAAGTGACTGAAGGGAGTGTCATTATTGGAGCCAAAGGATCTTGGTGGAGTACCCTGCCCTGTTCGAATCATACAAGTGCAGCAAAACTAATGGGGAGCTACAACAACTTGGAGCAAGCGGTTTGACAGCAGGTAAGACCACTATGAACAGGGTCAAGGGCATGCGGTACAACTGAATTATCGCGAAGAGACAGAATTCTATAGAAGAATTGGTCAAAACTCTTGAAAGAAGAAAGTTGTGAACAACGCCTCGCAAGAATGAAATACATTTCCAATATGATTCCATGTAAATGAGAATTGAATCAGACAAATAACTCATTTCAACATTATTCCTTCTTCTTTTCTTTATCATGAGTTGCATTATGTTATCAACCTAATTGTTGTGTCTTTTTACTGTTCACCGTCAAGATTGTTAAGCGAGGGAGAGAACCAACGTGCATTCTATTTTCAATTCTTTGTTTTTTGAGATTTTGAATTTACATCATAAATTGATTAATGAATTCTACTGCTAAACTATGTACAACTATTGCTATGCGCGCCTGTGTTGGTTAATGCCATGTGTTATGCTCTTAACTTTCAATGCCATGCTCTTAACTTTCAATGCCATGCTTTTTTTTTGAAACTTTAGTACAATTATAAATGATAGGTTAACCAAAAGAGATCATTATAAAAGCAAGAGTCGTCTCTGCAAGTCATCTCTATGTTTTGATGATAACAATAAGTATTTATGAAAGAATTATTTTATGTTCTAATGTGTGTTGTGTGTAGATCATAATCATAGAAGATATCAGAACTAACAAACACCAGCAAGATGTGCGTAAATGATCATATGCGAGTTACTATGTGTAACACAAGTCACAAGTAGCAAGTATGCTTCTGCATCTGATCAGAATCAGATAGATCCGAGGATGCCGATATTGCTGTTGCAATGCTCTTGTTGATGCTACTCTGAAAGTGGTTATGATTCTAAAGATAGCGAAGCTTCTGTAGAGATAATCTTGTGGAGAACCGAAGTGCTGAAGATTCTCATGACTTGAAGTTCTGAAGGCTGAAGGCTCTGAAGACCAAGTGCAGAAAGACTCTGAAGACTGAAGTGTTCTGAAGATTAAGATTCAAATGATCAAGTGCTGAAGAGTCTGAAGACAGCGTTCTGAGTGAACAAGGTTCTGAAGATTCTGAAGACTTGAAGCTATGAAGATAAAGGGTTTCAAAACAAGTGCTGAAGCTCTGAAGACAGATTCCTAATGGACAAGTTCTGAAGACTGAATACTTGAAGTTTCTGAAGACCCAGTTATAAAGTCTCTATTCATGCTTCAATTAATTACCATCAGAAGCCTCTGAAGATTTGAAGACAGATGTTACCGTTAGCAATGACTGTACACAGTACTAAAAGGATCTATCCCATCACTTCTTCTACAGTAAAAAGAAGATATGGCAGTACAACTTTCATCATTGCATAACGACTCTTTTCAAACAACCAACAACTCTTCAACAACTATATTTTACTTCGCTATTTAAAGGAAACATATATGCGCTTCTGACACTACAACATTTTTCCTCTTTGACAACAATTGAAAAGTGTTGCCAGAACTTTGAAAAACGTTGCCTAAAAGAATAGGAGACTTTTTTCAGGCGTCCTCTGTACGAGTGTTGCCTATTGTTATAGGCGACGTTTTTATTGCTCTTTGGCCACACTTTTCTTAAACGTCGCCTATACTAAAAGGAAATGGGACGTGTTTTTGAGTCATCTTAGGCAACGTTTTTAAAATGTTGTTAAAACTTGCAACAATTACAAACCGTCCCCTAAACATGGTAAAGTGAGAACACTCAATGGGGACAGTTTTCAAATGTTGTCAATATCTAACAATAATTACAAATTGTTACCTAAAAGGGAAATAGAACACCGTGTAAATATATCTATAAATTACCAAAAATATTTTATACATATTTTTGATAAAATAAACAATTAAAATTAGAATTGGCCAACATAAATGGCATGTACCAAGAAAGTTGAGTTAATAAAATTTGCAAACATTAATTGAAATACTCATAATAGACACAAAATGTCTAACATTATTTAATACTATAAGTTTAATGCTTATAAGTACAAGTCTAGCCAAATGATAAAATATATAGTTTCTTTAAGTTTAATGCAATTACAATCATAAAACAACATCATCCAACTCATTTAAGTTAATCAAACTCATTCTCATCTCCATCACTCTCTTCATCATTTATGTCATCCTCTTGAAGTTCATCACTTATGTCATCCTCATCACTTATATCTTCGTCTTGAAGTTCATCACCTATGTTATCCTCATCACTTGTGTCGTCCTCTTGAAATTCGTCATCGTCGTCCTCTTTATCATCTTCATTGTTACCTTATTGCATAAGAAATTGAAAATAAGAATAATATAGTTGATCAGGACAAAGTTCCTTTTTAATTTTATATGCAAAAAGCTGACAAGCATCCTTGCTAAGAACAATAATAATAGACACTAAGAAAGATAGCAACATCGACATCAGGCATAAACCTCTAACACTATTATTACACAACCTTTTCTAGGACACAAAAACCAAGAAAAAAACAGATCCAACACAATAGCACACAAACAATTAAACACTAATTATTAAAACCACAAATCAAATTCACAAGTCATTCCCCAAACTAATATTACCTGTCTGAATATGTGTAATTCATAATTAGCACTTTTTGAATTATTTTTAATTATTTATTAATTCATTTTTCTATAGAGAAAAGATTGCAGCATACAGTAGTGGATAACTTGGTGAAAAACCTTGGAATGACCTTGATGTTTGTTGTATTAACTATAACCAATGTGTCACAGCCAAAAATAGCAAGTTCTATTTCCATAAGCAAGTGACTTAACAATAAATCTTAGATAATTTCAGATAACCACTTAAAACTTGGATTTAAGTCTAAATAACCTAAAAAAATAGCTCATGGAATTAGAATAACCAAGTCTCTTTAGAAACTAGATCTTACCTTCGGAATAAACAAACATTGAATTAAAATAAACATGATAGGTAACTAAAAGGGATTTTTTACAATATAAAACAACTTTTAATAAACATACTAATAGGCCATCTGGCTTTATATAGTTTATCTACACGTACATATGTCTAATTCATGAGCCTTCTTATTTACTCAAAGAATACGATTAAGAGAACTTAGTATTGATAACAATTTACCAAACTAATACCACTTACAAGTATTTATTGAATACTCAACTATTATATTTGAACATTTTCACTATAATAAAAAAAAGTTATGATTTATCAAGGTTAGTGTTAGGTAGGTGGATCTTAGTTAATTTATGTAGCACAACACTTCATATTAAAGATGTGCTCGATGTCCCTTACACTTCATATCGTTAAATATTATCAATGATGACATATCAGTATCGTATCACTTAACCGTATATGTGTCAGTACTTGAGTGCAATTAACTATTGGTGGTATCAATCTTATGCATATTGCTACCAAAGGCAAAGTGCAACCAAATCTTCATAGATTGTAATTGAACTAAACAACCATATTTATATGGATTTTCTTCATTTTAGTGAGACAATAACATTGTTCAAAACAACACAAAAATACAAAGTACAAACCAAAACCAATACAAACAAAACTTAAACATAAACCAATATATCTATCATAAGCATACAACAATATAAATTAATTAACATAAAATATTTCACTTAGAATAATTAAATTTATAACCATAATTTCAATTACTGCCACTCGTGAATGGAATTGCTATCCTGTTCAACTTTAGATGCAAGTTTATCTTTTTCAAAATAATCAATTTTATAAGCATGATGATCTCTTCCAAAAGCTTTTATATGATCTATGAGTGACATATTGTGCTTAATCAAAACTACAAAGACAATCCCAACAAATTTTTTAACATTTCTACAACAGTAAACCAAAAGTAATAGGAATTATAAGAACAAAAATATGCTAACTTTGAGTGACACAATAACTTAATTCACACATATAGCTCAAATTATTCATTATATAAATGCAAAATAAAATTTTTGTTTGAATATCAAATATATAGAATTCATTGTTGTTTGTTTTAAAATTTATAACTAACAAGTTTTTGTTCAAGAATTAATACCTCACGGAAGTTTCTTGTTGTGTGGTGAGCAACATCTTCCTTAAGAGATTTCTTATAAAGATCATTATAAGCCTTCTTTGCATAAAAAAATTGATTAGAAGATCTAGTGCAAGCTATTTCCATAAGAACTTGATCGCTTGATATCCTTTTTTCGTTGCTTCGTTTGCCATAAAAGCATCATATTAAGAGGATTCAAGTGTTCAAAGATGATCCAGCCCCTGTGAAGAGAAAATTCAAAGTGTGAGGTCACTAGTAAGCTATTTTTCAAAGGATTAAGGATATATTCTCCATAACTCTATGCTTAAGTTTCTCTGATAAGTATCCTTTGACTAGCCTTACGATGACCATGATCGATATAATCAGTTATTCATAGGTTCTCCCAACCAACAATAAAAAAAAACAAAATTGTTTAATTGGAAACTAAACCAAAGTCAATTCACATGAACCTAAACACAATAACACCATATCCTCAACAACAAATACAAAAAAACAGTACATCAACCGAATAATCTTCAAAATAAAAAACAAAAGAATAATTTAATAAATTGAACTACAATATTTTGAGAAGGGGTGACAAATTTCAGCAGGAGTACCAGAACTCTAAAATATCAGTAGGATTAAATTGATGCAATTCAGTGAAATCAAAATCAAAATTCCAAAATTCCCTCTCTTAGAGCCTTAAAATTCCAATCTCAAACACACTAGAGCATATCTTAATGAAAACAAAAACTAACCGAAAACAAAAAAATATTGCAGTTTGATTGAAAGTGAAATTAGGGCAGAAGAAGGGGAAGATGAAATTCATAGTGAGAAAGAAAAAAATAGGGAAAATTAAATTAAAGAAGAAAATCGAAGAATAAATCCAAAGAAAAAACATAAAGAAAGATGTTCCTAACTAACCAAAATCATCGAGGTTTCAACGAAGAACTCAAACGCACTTCACAAAAGGGTCAAGCTCTCTTCACGATGCTGAAATTGAACGACGAAATCGAACGTGATAAAAGAGGTGATAGGGTTGAGATGGTTACGACAAAATCGACTTTGATTGTGATAGGGTTTAGGGTTTAATTTTTAGCATGAGAGGGGAGGCTCTTGCTTTTTACTCGCTATGAAATTCCAAACACAAATATGCCGTCAACTAGTAAGAAATTATCAATTATTAATTATTCCTTTTTTTATTTTTTTTATCATCTATTTTTTGTAATAATTTATTGAATTTTTCAAACATATATTAGTAAAAATCTGCTTTATAAAAAGAAATTTTCAATTATGTGAAAAAATATAAAAATATAAAAATATAATGTTAAATATATATTATATAATTAATAATTAAAACAAAATAATTTTTATACAAAAACAATAAACAAATTTTATAAGTTTTAAGAGTGGATTTTTCAAAGATAAATGTTTGGAGGGAAGATTTCCGCCTAAACTTTTATAGGTTAAGTTTTTACGCAACATTTAACAAATGTAGTCATTTGTTAGAAATATAATATCAATCAAAAAATGACCCCAATGCTATTTAAGGGGACACTTATCGAATATTGCAAAAACAATAACATAAGAACGGTTAAAAAACGTCCCCATAAATATTTTAGAGAACATTTTTAAGTTGTTGTAAAACTATTGTTGGCATCAAGCGTAAAACGTTGCCAGAAATAATATTTTGGCAACAATTTTTACATGTTGCATAAAAAAGTGTTGCTAAAGACCATAAATGCTGTAGTGTGAAGGTGTCAATGTGATGATAGTCGCAACGATCAGTTATCGTTGTTACACTAAACATTTAAAGCTATCACTATTAACACACGACCATTGTTGTTGAAGCTCAAAGATCACCATTCAACACAACAACAATCAATTGGAACAGAAGCTGTTGATGAACAAGACAACATTGCAAATCAGTCAAGTCATCAACCAACTTCATCATCTGGGCTATAATTAAGATCTGAAGCAAGGAGTTGTTGCTCGAAGCTTGCTCAACAAAGAAGATGAAGAAGATCTACAAGATGTCATCAACTGTCAAATCAACATACATCTTTGTAAGAATATAAAGATAGCAAGGAGTTATTGCTCATATCTTGCTAGAACACTGCGTGTTCATTTGTACTTAAAATTAGGAGTTATCTGCTTGTTAAGAAGCATCAATGTAATCTCCAGAACAACTAATTCTATGTGAATTAGGATTCCTCAAGTGATCAGTGTGATCGGAGACTTGAGAAGACAATGGCTGGGTGTCATTGTGGAAATCCTGAAATATGGTCAATGATAGTCATATCTCAAAGAGGACCAATTGTGGGTCAAACTCTTGTGAGATCACTGATGAAACTCATTAAAAAATCCTAGAAGAATGGTCAGTAAACGTTATATCCGTTGAATCGTATCCTTGAGCGTTTAACTGTGAAATCCTGATAGTAGATCTTGCGAGATTGGAACCTATTGGGTCATGTTCGTTATATCCATTAACTTGGATCCCTGAACGGTTCATTGTGGGTTAGTCACAGATGCGGTTGTGCAGGTTGTTAGTCACCGACGTTAGCCCGTGCATCTGTAATCGGATTTGATTATAGTGGATTAAGTCCTTGTGTTCAAGGCGAAATCACCTTGGAAGGGTGGACTGGATTAGCTTGGGAATGGCTCAAGTGAACCAGGATATATCATGTGTTCTTTACTCTTGCTTATGTTTTGAATTAATATTTATGTTTCTGTATCTGCTATCAGAACCTTGCATAACAAGTCAAAACCTTGCAACTTAACTCTGATAAGCTTCCGCTTTGCAAGTCTGATTCAAGCATCACTAATTCAGATTCTCCTTGTCGCTTATGTTTCATGCATCGCACAATCTGAATGACACTTCGCAAGTCAGAGTCTCTCAACGCAACTCTGATATTCTCTTAGCACGTTAACGATAAGAGGCAAAAATTTATTAAGAGTTAAAAACACAATTCAAACCCCCATTTCTTGTGTCTTTCTCACACCTTCAATCATTTGCCAGAAAGAATAACCAATAACCTCAAATTGGACGCTTATGCTTAAAGCCTCAATATTTGAATACTCTAGTTCCAAAATCATCGTCAAAATCGGCTACATTCCGCTATGTATTATTACCATCATTCTAATCTTGATGTTCCCATCCAGTACTCTAAGATAGTCAAAGAACAAGAAGTAGAAGAACTTTGCCTAACAAAATCAATGTCATCCTTCATGAGTTTGAAATTAGCTATGAACCTTGTTCTTAAACCGATGTGGACTTGTCTTTTGGAGTTTTGAACTTGTGATTTTTGGATGAATAATGTGAACTCCTTTTGAATTCTATGGATCCCACCATGACTAAGTCTTGGATTTGATATTGAAGCACAAATGAATTCTTGAATTTTAAAACTTGGACGAATTCAATTATATCTTAAGCTTTGCGAAAACAATGAATTAATTTGAGCTCGATTCCAGATTTTTATCCAAACTCACCGCTTCAAACTACCCACAAGAAAATTCAAATTCTTTCTCTTAAGATCAAAAGATCATAATGATCCAACCTTATAGATAAGAACAAAGTTGAACTTGATCTTTACCATCAGTACAACCAAGGTGCAGATGATGATGAACTCAGTGCACGAACCACGAGGATACAACGTATAATATCACTTGCCACGAAATCTGTGACCAATCCTCAAATAACTGTGCTCAACACCAATAGAAAAAAAGCCTTAACCCACCTTGAGTATATACTAAAGCTTTTGAGGGAAGCGACCTTAATACTTGATGGTCCTTGATGGGAAGCTTAAAACCCTGATTCCAGAATCGATGAAAGAACCAGTTGAGTTAATTTTCAGTGAAGTAGAAATCATAGGCCAACAGAAAACCATAGTTCATCAAAGAACTTTGATCCCGTGTATTAGGATCTTATGCACATGAATGTTTGTAAACGTATGACCTAGTGGACAAATGCATATGATTGTGAAGCAACAACCAGTTAAGGTTAGGATAGAGTGAGGGCAAATTTTGGGGTACAACAGACAAAATGCGTGATACGCCATGCAGACAATGCAAAACGAAAAACAGAATCTTAGGATAAAAAATTAGAGTATGACAGTTCCTAATAGCCCAAACAACATCAATCTAACTGTCCGCCCGCAGCTTAGCAGGGCCGATCATCAGTAGGGCCTTTCACCTCACGTGAGCTGGTCCCTTAAACAACCTAAAAAATCACCATATAAGGCTACTCGCCGCCGTGAACTAGTCTTCAATCTCAAACATGTAATATATTTACTAGGGCCTTCGAGTTTTGTTGTCTTTACAGGGGAACATGCACACACCTATATATTTTAGACGGTATTTTGATGATAATGTTCAATCTATTACATTGACATTTTTATTAATTAATCAGAATTTGCTGTAATACATTTTATTTAATTCCCTATTCATAATACAATAAGGTTACCTTTTTTGAAAATGTTTTTAATAGAATTAAAAAAAATCTTATTAATTATTACTATATTATTGCATTTTTAGTAAATATGAAAAAAATATATAAATTATCAATATAAAATAATTTTATACTATCCACCAAAAATATTGGGATACCACCAAATTACCTTAAATTTACGTATTACTATTTTCTCTGTGTAGATGCTGTTGCATATCAATTAAACTAAAAAAATGTTATAATGACCTAATTTGGCCACAATTCAACCGACACAATTCCAGAACCAGAACCTCTCTTTAATGTTTCTCAAAAAGTCGTTTGATCCTCTGTCTCTGCCCCAATTTAATTGAGAACAATGTCAACCCCATTAGAAAGGTACGAAAAACTTGCCCTAACAGAGTCTCTATCTATAAACTACAGATATCCAATTGCTTGCAAAGAGCTAAGCTTTATCCTCAGAGAAGCTGTTCATCAATTCCCAAAGAATTTGCAAACCATCGTTTTCCAAGATACTCTCTCTGCCTTCCGTCTCCTCCCACAGTACGTTCTTTCTCATCAATTTCTTATTATAATGAAATTAAAGGTTGTTAATTTTTATTATAATGATTTGGAATCATGTAGCTTTTTCTTAAGCATGTGTTTTCCTTTGGATTAGAAATGAAAATTGGTATAGGATAGGATAATTTTCATGTGCCAATAAACGATTTATGCATAAAACCATAAAATGTGATTTATGTATTTTCATAGGGTAACAAATGTTTGTGACTGATTTTAAATTAATGTTAGTTTGCCTCATTGTTTTTTTGTTGATTCTCTCAAATTCTAGAATGCAGACTGAGAATGCCGTTTCAGCAGTCCATTTACTCCTTCAAAGTGTAGAAGCGGCGCTTCCGAAACAGAAGAAGAATATGGCTGTAACAGAATTTAAGCATGCAATGGTTGCTCATAAGAGGCGTGCTAAAGCTCACCAGGTAGAGGAAGGTCGGATTGTAGATAAGAATTGAATTTGTGTTATTTTACTTGAGAAGGAAAACGAGTCATGTCTAAGAAGTTTCTTTTTTATGTATTTCAGGTTCATTCCAACTACCACAAGATATTCTTGTACACATTTTCAGTTTTCTAGATATGCAATCTTTGGTCTCAGCTGGGATGGTCAACTGGTAATCCGTCCCTCATTTATGCAAATTATTTATGTTACATCAACTTATCGTTTTGGCCGACATATGTGTTCTCAAGCACGTGAAACGGTGCAGCAGCTAATAGTGCATTTTTTATTTGCATTGGCTAGTACATTAAATTTGTCATGAATGTTGTTAGATAAAATATAACAATATTGATCTGGTGATGACTCAATATTGCATTTAGGTCATGGAACTTGGCTGCAAATGACAACCATCTATGGGAATCACAGTATTCTGTACTGTACGACAGTAGTGATAAACAGTCCCATAAGAGACCGGATGATAAGCTTTTACATAAACCCCTTGATACTAGAACGGTTATTGACTGGAAAGAGGCTGTTAAAGGAGCATACACTGGTAAGTCAAATGTTGATTCCTTAGAGGTCAAGAAATGAGGTTTAACTTGGTTTTCTTTTCACAAATTCTTCAAGGAGTCAAGATTTTTTATTTTAAATGTTAATGATGCACACGGGGATTGGAAACAAACCTTTATTCTCAATAAGGATCCAAGCAACACCTTCAAAACTGTTGGATGAAGTGTTGAGTTTCATTTAAGTTTTGTCAGTTCAACTTTTATGCTATTCTTCCTCTCACGCAGATGGAGAACACGTGCGTACTTGGATATTCCTATTTTCTTTTCTCATCACAGTTAGTCTGTTTTGATATAGGAGCATTATCCAAGAAATTAACAACCAATAGAGGATACTGTGAACACTGCAAAGCTATAGTTTGGTTAAACAACTCAAAATGCCCCAATGTACATGGAGGAATGATATCTGAAATTCATGATACCAAACCTGTAACACCATTCCAGGTATATTTTCTTTTGTATTTAGCCGTTTTATATTAGGTCCATTTATCATAGATATTTATACTTGGAAGCTATGTTGTTAATCCCATATAGCATCGCATAACACCGAATTCCTAAACTTCTATAGTGGAAAGCAGGATAGTCGCTATTGCAAAGACGATCAATCAGCGGACAAAGTGAACACTTGAAAATAGATATATACACAAAATTAACTAGAATATCATAATAATCAAAGAACCTAAACTACAGAACTTAAACAGAGAAGAAGAAAATAACATAACTGAAGTAAAAGTAGGAAGAATTGTTTGTGAGCAAGAACATAATAGAATGAAGAACAAAATCAATGAAACAGTACCCTTAAAAGAGTTTGAATTGACATTTATACCCGTAAAAAAGACAGCAGTTTAAAAAAAGGATTTGAGAAATTTCTCTCCAAAACCCCCAATAGCAGTTTTTAGCTGCAATTTTCAAGTGTTCAAAATCAATGATAGTGGTTTTTTCGCTGCAATTAGCGGCTGCAACAACCGCAATTGTAGATGGAGGCTTGCAAGCCAAAAGCATTGCATCGAATCCTACCACCCACCGCTACACCCCACCGCTACACCATTCCTCTATTGACAACAACACTTGGGAGGTGCAAGTATTGTACTAATTTCTTAGCTGCAGTCTGAGTAATACTTCATGTAAATCTATACCTCAACATGAATTTTGTTCTCCTGGAAAAAATATTTGCAACATATTCAAGTGAGAACAAGTTATATTGAAAATGAAAATTTGAACTTAATTTTTCAGAAATTTTCCAGTGTTTTAATTTTGATGGGTATTAGAGATTTTCATTTGATCCCTGGCAAACTCTGTCCCTTTGTCAGAAACTGGTTTTCTTTTTCCTCAAAATTGTTGAGTTCATACTTGGGAATATGGAATTCATCTATACAGATCACAGTTATTTGGAGAATAAAACCTACTTCTTTAGGTGAACTCAGTGTCTGCTCCTACCAGAGACAATCCTGTGTGTGTGAGGAAATGTGTTAAGTTTCCTATTGTAAGTTAAGAAGTTGTTACTTGTTAGTTAAGTAGTTGGTTAGTTAGTTAATTAATTAACGGGTGTAGTTAGTAGTTTTGTTGAGAGGTAGTTAGGTCAAATAAATAAGGCATGCTGCTTATAAATAGATAGGAGGATTAGGGAAGGCAGCATCTTGTAATGCCTTATGGCATTGGAGGTAGGCATACCCTTGATGTGATGCCATTGCTGTAATCAAAGGGAATTCTTTCTCATTTCAGTATAATATACCTGTTGGTTCTATCAAAGTGCTGAACATCGAACATGGGCACCTATCTCTGTACAGTAATTTGCTAAGTTGCGAGTGACTGGCTTCTTCCGCTAAATTATAACACACTTTTATTCCATATACCATGTTGATTTTCTTCAGCTGTTTTACAAAATAATTTAGTGAACTAAATTGCTGATACTGACTATAAAGGTTTTTTAAACTCAGGTTATGGAATACCTTCTAGATGGTTCTCTATCCATAGCATCTTCCTCAGACAGTGACAGTGATTCTGAAGGAGAATCAGTTTCTAAGTTATGGGCATTTCCCAAGCATTTAAGAAAATACTAGGGAGGCAGCTGTTGCATTAAATCAAATCTATGATCAATCTGTTCAGGTAGCCTACAGATTCCTTTTTCAACTTCTTGCTGGTGTCCTTGGCTAAGATAAAGAGCTGATTGCATTCTCTGGCATCACAGGAATTAGATGATTGTCATTTTAAAAGTTCAAATTTAGTTGACAATTTTTTTATAAATGTTAGTGGGGGGATTTGAATTAAGAACCCCTTATCTTGTTGACCGACTCTTATACGACCAACTTTTGATTTTTCGATTTTATCTCTGCCACTTAATATCTCAACTCGACTAAGACAAATTGAGGAGAAATGGGGGAGAAGTGTGATATTGGTTTAGTGTGTAAAGCTTTTATTTGATAAGATTGTGTAAAGTTGTTGTATGTTAACATTATGAGTAATTTTTATTATAGATTAGTAGTGAATGATGTAGTGTGTTTGGATTAAAGTATGCTTGGTTGTTCTCTTCTTTTGTTGTCTTTGCAAGTGCTTCCTCCTCGATTGGTCACGACATCTCTCCTCCAAACGTGGATATTCAAAAGTACCACATTATGTATCCCACCTCAGTATCTCAATCAATCGTGTAGAATATGGTTGCTTTGGTCCTCCAAAGACAACACATAGTCCATATTTTCAACATATTAATCAACCCTAATCAACTCGTTCTCGAGCGATCATAGGTTGCTTAAAGACGACTAAATACTTAGGAATAGTCTGCATGTATCCGAACGGGAGCAAGAGTCGCTCAGCAGTTATTGCAATCAAATGTATTTCAAACTAATTTTTGAGGAAATTGAACCACACATGTGCCCCTTTAGTCTTTTTTTTTTATTTTTTTTATTTACTTTTCAGTAAGCTTCCACTAGATTAAATCTAATAAGATCCACCACCAGCTTCACCGCTTTAACTTTGGTCTTTGTGGTGTGGTTTAGTAAATGCCCCTAGATGACTGAACGCCGCAGAAAAAACAAGCCAATCCAGTGTCACTTTGATCTCCATAACCGGTAAATGGAAGTTGTTAGCATTTATCAGAAAATAGAGTCAGCAAAGAGATCGATCTAATTTACAAAGAGACCGGTCTAATTTACAAGAGATAATTTTTTTTAGATTCACTCAACAATTAATATATTTGATCTAATAATAAATCAGATATATTGATTATTCAATTAATCTAAAAAGTAAATTAATAAAAAAGTAATAAATTATTGTATAAAAAAATTTAAACTAAATATCTAAATTTATAAAAATCAGATCGGAGGATTATAAATATTTATATAAAAATTATATTAATATAAAAATAATAAATTATTGTATAAAAAAATTTAAAGTATCTAAACTTTGTTATTCTATATTAAAAAAAAAATCAAAGATACTTAAATAAATAAAAAAAATCTGCAGGTAATTGAAATTATTGAATTTTTTTTTTTAATACGTAACAAAATAATCATTCAATCATTTATGTATATTTAATTTTTTAAATATAAAAATACAATTTTTTTGTGTGTGTGGGGGCATTGCTTTTGTTTCATTGGATGAAAAACCAACTTTATTAAATAATTTATAATAATATAAGCATCCTGTGGGGGCAATTGCCCCAATGTTATATGTGTAGTTCTTCCGTCTTTGATAGCATTGTTGAACCCTAATTTGTTTGAAGTAGGCAAATGAATGATCTTTTTTTCGTTAACTTATATTAAATTGTAACATTTATTGTTTATTTTGTCATTATGAGTCTCATGTATACTCGTTACTTTTATAATGTCGAATATGGTCTTAGATTAATAATACTCTGATATTTTTTTTGTTCATCACGCTTTTTTTTCATCCTCTTTCACAACTGTATAATTATGTAAGATTTTCTAACAAGTGACTTTCTTGGGGCTCCTCTCTCTCTCTCTCTCTCTCTCTCTCTCTCTCTCTCTCTCATTCTCATGTATCTTTTTTATCAACCCAACAATCACCATCTTTCATTATCAGCAACCGATCTAGTACACTAAAGAACCGTAACAATCTTATACTTCAATTTCCTTCCATGGCGAACTCCGATTCTGAGCAATCACTTCCCCCCACACCAAAAACCATTAATCTAATCTAAAAAAAATCTGATAATAATGCTCGTTCATATCAGAGGAACATGCTAGATCCTTTATATATGCACCCTAACGATAACACAAGAATCGCCATTATTACACCTTCTTTAACCAACAAAAACTTTCACTCTTGATCTCGTTCCATCAAACCGGCCATTTGCTCCAAGAACAAATTAGGTTTTTAAGACAAAACCCTAATTCGCCCTAATTCGAATGATCACAACATTTTAGCTTGGGATCGCTGTAATACCATGGTTATGGCATGGCTCACCAATTCCATCGAACTTGAGATTGCTGAAAATGTGTTGTGGATGGACATCGCGCATGAAATCTGGCAAGATCTACATGATCAATATCATCAAGGTTACATCTTTAGGATTTCTAATCTTCAAGAAGAAATCTTTAGCCTCAAACAAGGTGATTCGACTATTACCCAATACTTCACATCTTTGAAGAAACTTCGGTAAGAACTTGACAATTTTCGTCTGATCCTAACTTGTGTGTACACTATCAAATGCTCTTGCAAACTTATTCAATCTATTAAAGATTATCGTGACAACGACTATGTCACACACTTCTCGAATGGGCTAAACGAACAATACTCCACTGTTCGTTCTAACATCATGTTAATCCAGCCTCTTCCACCCATAAACAAAGTCTTTTCTCTTCTTATTAAGCAAGAACGCCAATTCATATCTCCATCTGACGAAGACAAATTCATTGCTCTAGTTGCTAAGGCTTATAACAAATCGAAACCGTGGGAATCCTACAACAAATCCATTTCCACCGGTCGAGGCAGCAACATCAAAATATGCATTTATTGCCAAAAACCTAGTCACACAATTGAAGTCTGTTTTAAAAGACACGAGTTACCTCTTTACCTAAAAAAGGCCAACTCGGCTCAATCTACAACCATTGAAGACTTTGGCGTGGATAACAATTCTCACCAGAATGAAGTTCCTGAAGGTGATGCTACTGGGTTCACAGTTGAATAATAACAAACATTTCTTGCCTTGTTAAATAATTATGCTTTAGCAACCGCTCCAAATGTTTATCACCTCAACACATCATATGCATCCCCTTCAGGTAACATCAATCTAACTCTCTTTTCCAATAGTATAGACCATTAATTGATTTCCTGACCGCACCACTTTTACTGAAAATGGTTTTGAACTTATCCATATGGATATTTGTGGCCCTTTTTCTACACCTTCTATGTTTGGTCATCGATATTTTTTTACTGTAGTTGATGATTATGGTCGTGGTTTTTCTTGATGAAACAAAAATCTGAAACATCTAACTTAATCAAATCTTTTATTACTTATGAGAAAACTCAATTTAACACTTGTGTCAAAACACTTAGATCTAATAATGGATCTGGGTTTGCACTCAAAACTTTTTATCTCACTCAGGATATCATTCATCAAATTTCGTGTGTTGACACATCTCAACAAAATGGCATAGTGGAAAGAAAACACCAACACTTATTTGGTGTTACCCGTGCTATTATATTCCAATCACATTTGCCAAAAAAATTTAGGGCCATGCCCTCTCACATGTTGTTTTTCTCATAAATCGTATGCTTTCAAAACCTTTACAATACGAAATTCCCCACACTTTACTTTTTAATATTTTCCTGATTATAATGCTATAAGAACTTTTAGGTGCCTTGCCCATACCACTAGCTCCAAAAGAATTAGAACCAAACTTGACAGTAGGTCTCCAAAATGTATCTACCTTGGTAATAAACTTGGTGTCAAATGACATGCTCTATTGGACATTCACACCAAACAATTTTTTTATCCCGTGACACCATTTTCTTTGAACATACCTTTCCATATCAACAATATACACCACATACAACCACTATTGTCTATCCTACCTTAGCTCCCAACCATAATTATTTCCATGACCACATTAAAGACCCGACCAACCCTTCTATCACTAAAGAGGTAGCTCTTGCAATGATTTGATCCTTGGGAATCTCTTCCAAGCCAGAGAATGGGTCTTGATCAGAAATGGGTAAATTAATCAGCTGAGAGTACTCTTCCAATGTTGGTGTGAGCTGATAATCTAGAAATGTGAAGCAGTGGTACACCAGATCATAAAACTGGACCAATATAGATATGACTCCTTTTACCATGTTGACCTTTAAAAGGGATAAAAGTCCCCCATACGTAGCTTTGAAAGCTTCAGGATTAGTAATCAGCCTTCCCAATTTTCTCAGGTCTTCAATTCTTGGACTTCTGAAGGTGTATTTCTGAGTTTTTCTTCTACCAAAATCCATAGTACAAATTTTTGATATTTGCAACACCCTGTTTCTTTTAGTTCTTTTTTTGAAAAATTTTGAAAAATTTTAATGAATGCATGAACACAAATATTTACAAGTAAAGGTTTAAGGGTTTATCGTCACGAGCATGGAGCCATGGATCTACCCATCCCAAAGGTATTTACTAGGGGTTCTTGTTGTACCTGTAGAACGGGTTCTAACAAGGTTCCCAAAATCACTGACCCCTCTTAAGAACATTACCAGCAAACCGATTGACTCATGAGAGCTGTAATATCCCTAAGACAGATCTCATTCGAGTGTAGTATCGCGTATCAACTATTCCCGATTGTCACCGCTCTACGTCCTAAAATGGACGAATGGTTAAATGTTTACTAATCCTCAGTTTCACGGGTGCCCAGTGGAAAAAATAATGTTTTCACGACTTACTCGTTTAACATCAGTAATTTCAAAAGGATACCTCTACTAATTTGGTGGACTTTCAAGTTAGCTTGGTCGGGATTCACTCCCTATAAGCCTCCTTGAGTCTGCCACCTCCTATCTTAAAATATGCTCTCAAGCCCACTAAGGACTTTTTGACTCACCACATGTGTATTAATCACATTCCCAAATAACAGTAAATTAACAAGTATGGCAAATAAGCAGATAGTATAATGGAAAATAAAAAATGATGAGGAAGAAAATAAGCAAATGAAACAGTAATAAAATATATGCAATACAAGGCTTAACCCTCCTAGACAGAAAAAATGAAAGTCCCTAGTGGAGTCGCCATTTTCTTGTAGCTCCGGTTTTGTGACGCGACCACTACCGCATTTAGTGCTACTTTTTGATTTCTAATATTTATCCTATGATGCTTAAAAGGAAGGGGAAGATACCTTAAACTAACCCTGCTCGCAAATGTTTTTCTTACAAATGCTAAAAGATCTAGAATCGGGGGTTGGTTATACTGAGGGAAGTTATTAACACCCTGAGTATCTATAGTAATATATATGAACCTTTATTTGTATATATTTCTACTGTTGAATTACTTGGTTGCTTAAGTTTGTTTACTGCTAAATTGGGAACGTTTCTCCTTTGTGAAATTTGAGGAAATGTTTTTGTTGTTTTATGGTTTTCTATTTTTTAGAAGGTACTTGACCTAAAGTTTTTGATTAGTCCGCTCGCTAAGATTTCACAATCTTATGCCTACGCATTCCCATAAAGAGACTTGGGGAAATCAGAGCATTCGTAGTTCCTTCTAATCTATGGGAGGAAAAAGTTTGTTTTGTATCTTGTTCAAAGCCCAAGATGATGAAGCTAAAAGAATGTTTGAAATATTTGACAAATTGTCATCTTTAAGGGAGGTATCTCACCTATTCACTACAATCATTTGAGAGTGATGTCATAAGGGAAAAAGCTTTAAACTTATTGTGTTAAGCAATGCCACTTTTTCCTTTATGAATTCTTTACAAACTAAAAGAGGGACCTTAACTTGGATATAGAATCAACAAGTGTGCCACTTATAGCAATTTAGATGAAAGAAAAGTTTTTGAACCATAAGAAAGGAGGGACTCCATCTTGGATATTGAATCAATAAGTGTGCCACTTACATAAATTATCTGGAAAACAATTTTTTTTATTGTTTGACTTGAATTGCAGTGATTAGAGGATATATCTTCTTACAGAGATAGCTCAAGGTCTCATCTGTAAGGAGATAGATTTATTTAGGTACCTTGATTGAAGCCCAAGATATGAAGCTAAAAGATTGAAAACTGACTCAACTAGGGAGTCTTATCTGTCTTGCATAAAGCCCAAGATTGAGGCTGACTAACTGGGGAAGTCTATTTTGTATGAAAGCCTTAGAGAAGGCTAATGACTATTGAGGAAGTTTGAAGAGACTAGCTCAACACTGAGGATTTGACTGACTCTTTTGGGGATTTTATATGTATCCTGTACAAAGCCCGGGATGAATGAGGCTGAAAGAGTTTATTGTATCATTTACAAAGCCCAGGATGGTGAGGCTAAAAGGATTTATTGTATCCTGTACAAAGCCCAGGATGGTGAGGCTAAAAGATTTTATTGATGCTTTTAAGAAACCTGGGGGTCCTTATATGAAGCCCAAGAGAAGGCTAGGTGATTGAATGAGACTTCCCAAGTCTCCTTGTATGAAGCCCAAGAGGAGGCTAGCTTGCTGGGGAGATTCCTTGTATGATGCCCAAAAGGAGGCAATGATGCTTGTATAAGGCCCAAGAGGAGGCAATGATGCTTGTATAAGGCCCAAGAGGAGGCCAGGGAACTAGTTGTTTGAACTAAGTTGTGATTGAAGAGATCCTATTGTTTGACTTATGTTTAAACTAAGGATGGGGTGTTATCAATGTCAAGAGAAAACTTAATGTGAATAAGTACATGGCAAGTATATACATGAATTGAAAGGTGATGGGTCTTACACTCTTGACAGAGGCCCAAGATTATTCTACATACAAAGGTGTTAGGTCTTACACTCTAAGCAGAGGCCCATGACTTATTGAAATTAAATGCCTCTAGGGTTGTGCTTGATGAAAGTTGAAGCTTGAGTTTTGAACTGTTGAGAAATTGAAGAAAGTTTTGAGGGAGAGGGGATGGACTTACACTCTATTAGAGGCCCAAATATTTAAATCAATTGGTTTTGAAAATGTGATAAGTGATGGGTCTTACACTCTAAGCAGAGGCCCAAGAATTTTGATGATTTGAGAATTGAAAGGGGTTGGGACTTACACTCTAAGCAGAGGCCCAAAAGTTTTGAAAAGAAAAGATGATTTTGAAATTTTAGTTGAAAGATGATGTTTTTTATCATGGTGAAAGTTTGTGAAAAGAAAACTTGAACATTGAAGCAAAGCATGTTAAGACAAGTTGATAACAATCAAGCATTCATGTTAGGGTTTAAACATGGGTTTGGGTAAAGTGGAAGCACCACAAAGTTCATACAAATGAACATGTATATGAAAACATTTTCAAGACAAAGTTCAAATGTTTTAGGAGCATATAGACATGGTGTGATCAACACAAAGGCACATAAACGTATTAACATCATGTAATCATGGAAGAAAATTAACATGTTAAGGAAAGGGTTTAAATAGAAAGTTTAATGACATGTTTGAAAATTCATCATCCATTCACATGTAAACATACTTAGAAAATGGATTAAAATCAAGTGAGGACAAAGATGTACAAATTTATAACATCATTTAAGGTTTATACAAGATGTATATGGTTCACACAAATCATTGTAAGCAAGGAAATGCAAGGAATTATTCAAAAGAATCAAGAAATTTTTTAAGAAACCCTAAAAACATCACTTACTTTGAACACTCATAAATGTATTAAAAATAATAATTTTTGGTATTTTCTTTTTATAAGTAGAAAATAGACATTTTTAAGAACAATTTGAAAAAAATGGGATCAAAATGATTAAAAATGAGAAAGTAATGGACATTTGAAAATGTGAAGAAAAGTAAGAAAATAGGTGATTAAAAATAATGGGGAATGGTCCCCATGTGTGTTGAACCCATGACATTTCGCCTATAGGTCAAAACTAAGGCCAACCAACCAACGCACGCAGGTTGTAAACAAAGGGAAGGCAAGTTATTATATGTGTTAAACAATTTGGAATTCAGAAAAATAAAATGAAACTGGGGCTAGGGGGATTCCAACCTCAGTTTCAAGGGTAAAAGGTAACAAGAGCGCGCAGGTTTAACCACTGGGGTGGTGATACATCCGTTGTATCACCCCCATCCATTAATTGATAAACCTACACATGACCTAGGCCTGGCCAAACCCTAAGGTGCCATGACTTGGTTTTTGCCCAAGAATGCCAAGTTTTTGGCATTTTGCAAGAAGGACTATATCTCACTCATTTCTCCATTAAATTGGATGAAATAAAAATGAAACTTGCCTAGAATTTAATGAGGAATCTAGTGGAAGTCTTAGATTTTTCTAAAAGTGCCTACATTTTAAAACCTGATAGTGGTTTCAAATAGGCCATGATTTTGCAATTTCTATGCTACATGTTTACACAACCAACAATAACACTTAATTATAGTTTAAACACAACAAATATGACATATATGACATGTTCATGATAAATGTGCATCAATGTAAAGCATATTTTGGCAAGTTCAAGTTTTGAAGAAACTTACCTCTTGAAGTAAACTTGGATCTTTCAAGATAGTTGTTACAGAAATGTCTTGATGTTTTAGAGACCTTCAATATACCTCAAATGATCCTTTTGAATGCTTGGAACCAAAGAAAATCAGATGGAATAGAATATGGTACCCTTCTTGCAAAAATGGCAAAAATGGCCAAAATGCAACTTCAACCAAATGGAGTTACAATTGAGAAACTATGGTTAGAACTGTTTAGGGATGTTATTTAGTGTGTGTTTGGAGTGTTGTTTGGTTTTGAAATGGATAGGATCAAGACATGGCTTGAAAAATGCAGAAAAGTCAAAATATGAGGTTTTGATGGTTGACTTTCTAATTTTGGTGGTTTGAGATGAAGATGAGGGTTTGGACACCTCCAATGGATGATTTGTGATGTGTTTAGATGGTTATTTGAGTGGTTTAGGCTCTGGTTTAAAAAACCCCAAGTTTGCTCTTTGGAACTTTGAAACTTGAAGTAAAAGAGGGAGAATGAGAAAACAAGTCTTTGGTATTGTTTTGGTGTAATTGAACTGATGCAAAATGACCTCTATTTATAGGAAAACTGATTTTTTTTTATGAATAGTGTTGGATGAGGGAGCATGCTATTATCCAATGGATATTGTCATGTAGCTCTTACTTAAAGGCTAAGGTACCAAAGTCTTCCATAGCATGACTAGATTCTTGACTCAATTGGCATTTTGTAGGTTTGAACACTCATTGTTTTTGAATTGATCTGAACTGGTGTGCCTCATTTCATGCCAATTCAATGCTTCACTTAAATGCCAAATGACGAACTTGAATTCAAGGCTATGTTATGATGTTTTTTCACATGCCAAGAGATGAGATCCTTGACTTATGGTCCAAAGTTGAAGATATTAGGTGATTCAACAAGATTCCTTCAGATCTTGGAGGATGACAAGGCTTGCAAAGTCACCAAATTTGAAGATGAAAATTGTGTGATGCAAGTAATCATGAAAACTGTCTTGAAAAATCAGTTTGATCATGGCATGTTGTGAGGATCATATCTCCTTGCTCAAATGGAATCAATGGATGTTCTTATACTCTTTAGAAAGCTGAGATATCCTACTTTAACTTTGATGTTTGCCTTTGGTCTTGAATCTTCTTGGATCATGGTGAAAATGTCTTTAAAGTTGACCAAAACATAAAACAGATTCTGCCTAAAAAAATTTCGAAGTGTCAAAGTTCAAAACATCATGAAACCCTAACTTCATGACCTTATATCTCAAAATCTATGCATTTTTTGGGGATGGTTCAGCCCAGAAATCTTTTTGTTTGGAAGAAGATCTATCATTTGAGCTTTGGAGTACAAAAAATAGTTGCTTGGATCACAAGTTATGGCCTTGTAATGTTAGGTACTTTGAACATAACTTTTCATAACTTAGTGAAATTTTCAATTCCTCCAATTTTGCTTCTTTTGCAAGTAAACTTGATTTCTTGATTAATCCTTGATTAAATGTAACTATGGATCATATTTCCTTGAATAATAGCCTTTGATGATCAATTTTTCTCAAAAAGTCAAACTTTGACTTTGTGTATCAGATGAATTTTGTGCAGAGAAACCCTAATTCTTGATTTTCAATGAATGAATATCCCAAGGTGATTTTAAACTTATGAATAGACTTCAAGGGTATATTTGAGTATCTTGAATCACATCCCAAGTGTAGATATTATGTCTTGGCCAGAAGTCAAAGATATGGTTGACTTTTCATCAAAACCTTAATTTGTGGCTCACATGGATTTGAATTCTTGCATTGCTTGTGAACCAAGTTCTTTGAACCAATCCCATCATATGAATGTACTAATATGAATTATTTGAGGTCCTTGAAACATATCTTGAGGTCTTGGATCATGCCTTGCTTCACAAGTCATCCTAGGGATTGAATTAGGTCAAAACCCTAATTTTGGTGCACTGGGGGTCTTGAAGCTTGACGAGCTTGTCATGAGGCAATTTTGCACTTGATTATTGATGAGTGGAAGTTCTTGATCTTCATGGATGATATAGAGACTTATAGTGTTGAATATGATACTTATCCCTTGATAATTTATCTGCTTGAGTCTTAGGAGGATCACCTAACCTGTGAAGCAAGTATGCACACATATCGTGTACTTGTGATGGGTTAGTGATGCATGAAAGTATGTTCATATGATATGCAAATGATGTGGAATCTTAGGGGTCAACATTTAGGGTATGACAGGTTGGACCATGTTGTTTTTCATGTTGTTGTTCTGTTGATTCTTAAGACGCGATGATGAGAAAAATATTCTGAGCGAGTTGTTGCTGGTCTTCCATGGCCGTTTTCTTATTTTCTCTTTTCGTGGCTTATGCTGATGTGATGATGCCTTTAATTTTGGCTTTTTAAAATATCATGTTGTATTTTAAAGAAAATGGACCGAGCCTTGTTTTTTTGTAAATGGATGATGGGATTTCTCAAGCCCATATAATTCCATACATATGACCCATGATGGTTATTGGTATACACCACCCTATGATTCTTGCTCGCCCCCCTCCCCCTTTTTTTTTTCTTTCCATTTTTCTTAATTTTGTTTTTTTTTAATTTCTTTGATTTATTTGTTTATAAAAAAGAGAGAGGAATTTTCTATGATTTTTTAAAGATTTGGATCTTGATTTACTATGTCTTGATCTACCTTTTCTTATTTTATTTTCATTTCAATTTTATTCCATTTTCATTTTGGTCGATGAAGTCTTTAATATCATGAATATTAATTGTTGAGGTTGTTTAACCTTCATTATTTCAAATCTGTAGGGAATGATCATTTGGATCATTCTCTATACTTTGGGATCGTGATACCTTCGATTAATCGATGAAAGTTCTTGATTAAGATGAGACTGTTCTCTTTTTCTTTTCGTGTGGCACGATTCTTGGAGAATGATCTACATATCATTTCTCTATCGTGTTTTAGCACAAACATTGTTATTGACCACCCTCCCATAGTATGATCTTCCACATAGATTGTGCTACGATTGCTTAACATAGCACTACATTGGACCCGATTCGAAAAGTGATAATCCTATCAATGACAATTAACAACTAACAACTAACTTTAATTTTTGTTCATTATTCTCTTGCTTTATCGTTTGCCTATATATCTTTGTTCATATTTCATTGTTTATATCTCATTGTTCATTTTGTCATCTTCATCTTATCTTGTTCATCTCATTAAGAAAACAAAAAACATGATAAAATTATCGAAACCCTAAAATACTTTCAAGTGTTGGACTGTGCTTACTATCTTTGGCCCCATGGAGATTTGGGACTCTGTACAGAAACCCTAGCAAAGGAGTTGTAGATCTTGGTTATATCTTTTCTCTATTACTTTGTCTTAGGACACTTTTCCACATCATTCATAGCTTAATCTTGGGCTTTCTTACAATGAGACTTATTCGATCAATTACTTCTAGTTGGTCATCTAAAAGGCTAGCCCACTTTGCTTGTGCACATTTAGTTTATTTGGGTTGTTTGCTTAATGTTTATTCCATCCCCATTTGAACAAATGTATCCCCACTTCCATGATGTGTAATAATTTTATCGCTTTCTCTTTGCTTGCTAGTTGCTTAGGCTTTCCCTAATTCAAGAATAAAATCAATCACACCTTTTCAAAAGGTCACAAATAAGCTTGAACCAACGTCAAACATTTTCATAAGAAATCAACTCAATAGGTTTCCCTCACCACCAAACCTCTCAACTGTTACACTCCATTTGCATTCACCCTTTGTAAGTCGATTTCCTTGTGCATCGCCATCAAGCTACCCATTCACTAAAACATTTTCGTAATAAATCCAACAAACCCTTGATCCAATATCAAGTGGCTTTTCTTAATAAAACTAAAAAAAAATATATGAGAGGGATTGTGCGCCACAAGCCTTAAGTGGTGGAGAAGGAGTGAGAATGGACATCCCTACACTCATTTTGATTATTTCAACACAAGGCGTTCGACTTGGTTGATTGGAATAATCACCTCTACCCATAGTCTTTAGTGCAATCCTAATCAAGAACATTCTCTTTTTGAAACATAAAAACAACATCAACTCATCAAACTTCTCTTTTTTGCGCCTTAGGGCCACTCTCTAAAAATCCCTTTTTAAGGTAAAATCAACCAACAAACTAACATTTTTTAAGTTGAACTACGAAGCTCTGACTTCCTCATTGCACCATGAGGTATGTAGGCACGAGACCAACATCGAGGCGAGCATCCTTAATAAAAGACACCCTCTTTCCCTTTAGCAGATAAACCTTTATATAAACAACACCCTTTTATGTGCAGACAACCTAGATGGTTCCCATTGAGTGCAACAGATGTGAGGGGTGCTAGTACCTTCCCTTTGCATAACCGACTTCCGAACCTCGACATTTGGTTGCGACGACCTTGTCATATCCTCTTTTTCAATTCCATTGGGTTTTCTCGATATTTTCCCTTTCCCTCTTTTTGGGAATAAATAAAGTTCAGTGACGACTCTTCTGTCAAATCCAATCGGCGAGCTTTTCTCGCGAGGTCGCGTTCTCTCATGAATTTTGAGGTGTGACAATATCATCACGTATCGCTCACAACAGAGGTTATGCCTAACACAAATTTGTGAGAACAACTGTATCATCTCATCGGTGATGTCTCACGCAACTCAACAATGTAGAGCATTAAGAACCGATACCCATGCGAATATTAGACCTAAATCTATGTCTAGAGTTTAGAATCTAACAGATGTTAATCTTAGATCGAGTTTGAAACGTATATGTCTATAGCAATCCAAACCAATTAAGATAAATATTGAAATCAGAGATAAACATAGATAAAGATTTGTAACATAGATCTTATACAATGACCAATAAATATACATACAATCAAGATAAACTTACATACAAAACCCCAACAATAGAGGGTATAAACAGAAGAAAGAAGGTGAACAAGAATCTCTCGGTTTGTCAACGCCAATTGATGCAAATCCAACTCCGGATCATCAAGATATACACTCTAATGTTGTTTCTAAGCTTATTTCCTCAAAGAATGTTTATGATGAAGTTGGGAGTAAAAATCTCCAAAAACATAACCTAAAAAATGTTGAAAAGTGATTTTATAGGCAAAATTGATTTCGCGTCGTCGCTGTGCAAGCTCCAGGCCGCACAACGACCGTATCAGGTTTAGTTTCTGCCTCTACAGTGCTTTTCCACGCTTCTAGGTCTGTTTCAGCTCGCACAACGACAGCAAAGCGAGGTCGCTTTCCGCTAGCACAACGACCATGACAGAAAACTCATATCTTGTTTCGACCATAACTTGAGAACTGTAACTCCGTTTTACGCACGGTCAGAAGCGTTGGAAATCTTATTCAATGCTCTTTAAGAAAATGATTAAATATCATTGCTTTAATACCTAGAAAACTGAGATAAAAACAATTAAACTCAATGATATTTACATGTTAACGCAATATATACACTATAACATAAACTATACAAAATCTACACAAAAGTTGAGGTTTATTGTTATAAAACGAATGAATTAAGTCAATGAGTGCTAATTATTAACACTCAAAATCACAACAATTTAGCACTCATCAAACTCTCTCCAACTTAGACTTGTTTGTCCTCAAACAAGAATCATTCAACCTAAAGAAACAAAAGCAATTGCCGAGAAATCATACCCAACAAGTTTTTACAAATGGAAACAAATGTATGGTTCAAATATCAAAAGTACACGCAAAGCAATGCTTACCACTAAACTACAATGACACCATGACAATGAAGCAATGTCCAAGCACAAAACATGTGTCAAAAATTCTAAAGCAATACATATGTTCAAGAATGAATTGCACCTAACACACAACTTCATCAAGTGATGAAAAACAAACATGAGGGGTTCAAATCACACCCAACAATCTTGCAAATCAATTCAAATTATGAATTCATCTAAAAAAAACTCATATTTAAAGTATAAAAGCAAAAATCACAAAGAAAGGTCAATTTCTCAAGGTCAATAAAACATGGCTAACAAAGAAAACTCATATTCAAATTCACAAAGAAAACTCACAAAAAAAAACTCATATTCAAATTATGCTTTAAGGGGTTGTAATGTGACATGGCTAACAAAGAAAGCTCAATTTCTCAAGGTCAATGAAACAAAAACTTGCCTAATCAAATAAGAGTGATCATTTCTTAAATTCTCAAGCATTCACAAATTCCCTTCACCTTTTTTTATTTGCTATTTTTTTTCTTTTTCACAACTTTTTCTCTTTTTTTATTCTTTTCTTTTTCACTTTTTTCTTTCTTTTTCAATCTTTTTCTTTCACAACTGCATAGAAACCAACCTTTTCTCCCCAACATGAATACAACCATGCAATGCGATGCGAACGCTCCCAACTTATTAGGCAAGGCAAAAAATCCAACCACAAACCATGGTTATGGTTCAAGAAAAAATATTAGAATCCATACAAAAAGGAACTTAAAACTAACATAGATTCTAACAAAGGCTCAAAGGGGGTAAGCAAATTCTCACTCACTCACAAGGTAGATTGACTATTTGGTCAAGCGGTTGTGCTAAAAATCAAACAAAATGCCTTGATCATTTTAGTGCTATCATACAAATCAATACAATGGAAAGATTCCTCACATTGGTTATGAACTAAAGTGATTCAAAATTGAACAAAAATCGCAAGAGAATAAATGGCATGTAAGTTGTACAAAGCCTAAGGTTCATAAACATGCTATGTTGTAGAAAGTAATAAACACTTACCTTGACAATGCAACTTTCTTTCAAACTCTTATTACCATCACACATTTTCTTGTTGAAACATTCAAACTTGAACAATCACAACATGTCTCCCCAAGCTAATAAAAAATAAAGCTTGAGAAAAAACACAAAATTTCTAACAACCTAACAAAATCAAATTAAACTAACTAAACATAAATCTATACAAACTCAAAAATCGTTGGGTTGCCTCCCAACAAGCGCTTGTTTCACGTCGTTAGCTCGACGCCTTTATTGTGTTTGACAAGTAACTTCCTTACAGACATGTCAGTGCTTTTCTTCAAAGCGTAAACCTAAGAAAAGTTTCCTAACCAAACACTTGAACAAACGTTACGGGAACAAAATATATACAACACTTGAACAAACATAATGGAAAATACATTCTAGATCCTTGTAACTATTTTATAGACTTCTTAATTCTGAAGTAATTTTTATTCTGCATTAATATGTATCTTCTGCAAAACAAGCCTATATTGTTTTAAATACTTGCCATTTATCTGCAGGATTCGACCTTCAGGGGTTAATTCTTCGACTTCATAAGTGTTGTTTGTATATGCTTGCAGAATTTTAAATGGTCCTTCCTAATTTGGGAACCACTTGCTTAAAGTTCTATCTTTTTTATCAATGGATAGTATGACTTTCCAAACTAAGTCTCTTAATTTGAACGCTTTGGACTTAACTTTTTTACTATATGCCTTAGCTACTCTTTCTTGTTGTCTCATTAAGACACATCAAGAGCAGCTAATGTCTCTTTGTCCAAATCACGCAACTCGTCGAACATCATACCCCAATAGTACTCCGTTGAGATATCGGCTTGCCTTTGAATCCTAACTGATTGTAAATGAATTTCTAAAGGGAGTACTTGATAACACCGAAACACACTGCGTATTTGACTCGGATTGTACATGGTTATTATAGTTTATTTATTGTTTTTCATGCATTATGTCTCTGTTTTATGTTGTTTTCAGGTAAAGTGCCTTAGTGGAGCCTTTCGTGAAGAAAAGAAGTGAAAAGAGCAAGAACCAGAAGATTTTGGTGGAAAATACTCACACGGCGTTTCACATGGCGGGCACTAAGGAGGACGCTATGACGTGTAGGGTTTTACCCACGTCTCAACGGGCAGAAGACCACATCTTCCCCCATTTTCACACACGGCGGGCGCCATAGATTTACGACGGGCGCCATCTTCACAAATTCGCCTTGGTCAAAAGCGGTTAAGGGAGGTGGCCATGACCAGAGAAATTCCCTCCACACGATTTTTGAACGTTTTGTGTAACTTCCAAGGGTTCCCACACTATAAATAGGTCTTGAGTTTCCATTTGTTTTTCATCATTTCTTAGTTACATCATAAGCATAAATTCAGTTCGTTTAAAGCGATAATCCGTCACATCGAGGGGTTATTGCACCATTGTTATAATCGAGATTGGAGCACTTTAGAAGTAGATTAATCTTGCCGCCATTTTAATTTCCAAGTCAGATTTACTTTCACCATTGTACCAGATTGAAGTCTCCAGTTTGGAGCAGGTTTATTATTCAATTCACATTTTATTTACTCGCATCGTCTTTAGTTTATTTACTTTCCCGCACCGCTTTACTTTATTTACTTTCCGCCTTGCTTTAAATTCATTTACTTTTCCGCACCGCTTTACTTTATTTACTTTCCGCCTTGCTTTAAATTCATTTACTTTCCCGCACTGCTTTACAATCTTTACATTATCGCACTGTCCGTTTTAAATTTATTTACCTTGAAAGACTTGTTTTCAAGCCGAAATTAAGCGTGACACTTTAGTTCTCGTCTTTGAAAATCAATCGCACCCTTTACACGTTTTTTTTAAACGATTTATCCTGCATATCTATTTCCTGCCATGTTTACCCTAATCATGTCTAGCTAAATCCATTTGTGATGGGATGTGAGGACCTTCGTTTCAACAGTACTCCGTGTGTTGTTTTTGTAGAAATACTTTAGGGGCTGTTTTGTTTTTAATACAACTTTTCTGAACTTAACTTGATCGGCCGTTACGCAAATGGGACCGTGTTTCTATTTGAGTAATAACCGTGACTATGTCGGGTAAGATCGAAAGTCGTCCGATACTTAAGATAAAAGTTTGTTAGTTTTTAATTAATAAAAACAACGAAAGCGCTTTGTTAATTAATCAGGGAAATTTAATATTATTAGAAAGTGATTTTAAAACTATTTTTGGACGCGTTTATAGAGTTAGGATCCGGTTGGCCGATCATATGCCGGAAACCCTTTGATATTAAATGTTTCCAATCAAAAGCACTTTTTAATCGAGTCTTAGAGGTGGTTATATAAAAAAGGACTTCATCACTTTAACGCAATACGCGACCAGTGCAGCGTGAGCAGCTGGTATAGATTAGAAGGTAGGTCCGGTTCCGATCATGCTAACGCGACGGTTCCTTTTTAAATAACTCTTTTTCAAAGAAGAAAATATTGCCCCGTAAGTGTCTCTATTTAGACAATAGGAGTACTGTTTAATCGATGTGAATTACATACCAGTTCCATTTATCTGAATTCGTTTTTACTCTTTATTTTCTTTTTCCTGCGCACTTTGTTTCTATTAGCCTTAGATAAACAACGTAACAATAGTAATCGATAGATTGACATAGGTCTCTGTGGGATCGATAATATTTTATATTACTCTGACGTATTCCGTATACTTGTGGAAAGCACACATCAGTACTGCATCATGCCCATAAACAAGTCAGAATGGTGTGGAGATAGTCGATTCTTTGGGAGAGTTTCGACATGCCCACAACACTTGGTCTATAGTTCTATGCCAATTTCTTAGCTTTTGGCGTACATGCTTTTTTATCAAACCAATAATGATCTTGTTAGTCGCTTTGACCTGACCATTAGCTTGAGCGTAATAAGGTGTCGAAGTTAATAACTTGAACCCTACTTCTGAGGCAAATTCTACCATATTTCGCCATGTAAAAACTGAGCCTTGGTTTGTAGTAATAGTTTCAGGTATTCAAAACCTATATACAATATGATTTTGAATGAAACTGATTACTTCTTCTTGGTCGACATTAGGCAGGGGTACGACTTCTACCCACTTAGTGACATAGTATATTCCCACCAAAATGTATATATGCCTTTTCGACCAGGAAGGCTTAATTTCACCAATTATATCTAAGGCCCATCCTCTGAAAGGCCATGTCTTGACTATCGAGTGCAACTCTCTAGCAGGCACATGTTGAATACCTGAGTGCTTATGGAATTCCTTGTAACCCTTGGAAAAATCTATGCAATTTTTCAACATAGTTGGCCAATAAACTCCTAGTCGAAATAGAAACCATTTCATTTTGTGGCCTTCTTGAGGAGAGCCACACGACCCTCTATGTACCTCAGATATTTCCAAATATGTTTTGCTTTCTCCAAGGCACTTAAGAAGAATTCCCTCAAGAGTTTTCTTCAATAATTCATTGCCCATAATTACGTAACTTAAGGCTCTATATTTGATTTTTCGATCGGTCACTCTTGTTGTATTCCCGAAGTAGTCAATGATGGGTTTTTGCCAATCATTATCTGACATTAATTCAATGGCCAAAACTTCGTAGTTCAATTTAAAAAAAAAAAAAACTCAGACTTATTTAAGTTTTATGATATTTCAATTCCATCTGCCCCCTTCCCCCCCTCGAGTTTTGACATTGACGATGACTCTTGGGGGGTTCTCTACCAAGACTAAATTATCTTTTATCTCGACCAAATCCTTCAATCTCTCTTTAGAGATTTTATACCTTGAGGCAATCTGAGTTAAGTCATTAGCCTCTTGATTTTCTAGTCGAAGGATATGGTCGATCGAAACGTGTTCAACAAGTTTCAATAAAGAGTTGGTATTGACAAAGTACATCATCAAATTTTCCTTGATACATTTATACTCTTTTTTTAATTGTGTGACCACCAACTTTGAATCTCTTTTATTTCAATGTCTCTTACCCCCAAAAACCAATAAAATCTGAAGGCCTGTTATTAAAGCTTCATATTCAGCCTCATTGTTAGAACACAACCCTTCGATCCTAAAATTGAATTTGGTTGGTATGTCTTCTGGCGAGATGATACATACTCTCACTTTGGTTCCATCATTGTGTCTAGAACCGTCAAAGTACAATTTCCAAGGCCTAGTTCCTACATATCCTTCAATTGATTCGACCACTGAATGGTCGACAATGAAGTCTACCAAAATTTGTCCTTTTACTACTTTCAAAGGACAATAAGTCAATGAATATTTCGTAAGCGCTAAAGCTCACTTTCCTATTTGACTATGTAATATGGGCTTTGACAACATATGTTTAATAACATCGAAATGAGAGTAAACATAAACTTTCACTGGTTTTATATAATGCTTGAGTTTGGTACATGAGAAATACAGGCACAACCATAATTTTTTAATTGGATTATACCTAGTCTCTACGTCTATGAAGATTTGTGTGAGGTAATAAATGACTCTTTCGAAACCATTATCATCCTTCTGAGCTAACATACTTTCTAAGGTCGAATCTGACGGAACTATGTACAACTTCATGCTCTTATTTCTACTTAGAGGTAACAAGATTGAAGGTTTCATCAGATACTCTTTGATGTTTTCAAAATCCTCTTGTTGCTCGCTCCCCCAAATGAAGTCGTTGTCTTTCTTGAGTTGAAGTAATGGCGAGAATGACTGAGTCTTGCCACTTAAGTTGGAGATGAATCTTCTAAGGAAATTTATTTCCCCGAACAAAGACTAAAGTTGCTTCTTTTTCGAAGGAGACTTGAGATTGGCAATTGCTCTCGTCTTACTTTTATTAATCTCTATGCCTGTTTTATGCACCACAAATCCCAATAAGTCTCCTGCACGAACACAGAAAACACATTTTAATGGATTCATTTTCAATCCATATTTCCTCATCCTTTGGAAGGATTTGTCGAAAATGTCCTAGGTGGCCATTTTGTGATGAGGATTTTATGACCATATCATTGATATATACTTGCATAAAAGTCTCGATGAAGTCATGAAACATAGAATTCATAGCTCTTTGGTAGGCCGCGCTAGCATTTTTCAAACCAAAGGGCATCACAATCCACTCATAAGTTCCTAATGCACTTGGGCATCGAAACTCCGTCCTAGGTACGTCTTCTTCATCTATAAAGATCTGATTATATCAAGAATACCCATCTAACATACTTAGATACTCACGACATGCTGCTATATCTACTAGCATTTCTGCCACAGGCATTGGGCACTCGTCTTTAGATGTAGCATTATTTAAATCCCTAAAGTCTATGCAAAATCTAAGAGTTCCATTCTTCTTTATAATTGAAACAATATTAGCTAACCATTCGACATACCTGACTGTTCTGATGAACTTACTCCTGAGTAGACTTTCGATCTCCTCTTTGATCTTCAACATAATCTCTAGTGCGTACCTCCTTGGTTGTTGTTTCACTAGCTTTTTGTCAGGTTGAATTGGCAGCTTTAATTCCACCATGTCTCAACTTAGCCCTGACATTTTGTTGTAGTCCTAGGTGAATTAGTCATTAAATTCTTTGAGCAGCTCGACTACCTTTTTCTGCACGCCTGGATCTATTTTAGAGCTGATGTATGTTGTCCTCTTTACCGCTCCTTCGCCCAGATCTACCTCTTATGGGATCTTGGTCTTGCATTTTCTTATTAGGTTCAAGTGGGTCTTTTTCAAACCCCAAAGGCTCGTTGTCATGGGCTCGACATGATTTTTCCCGTTCGATGGTTTCAACAACTCACATACATAAAGAGGTCATGGCTTAAGTTCAGCCACCTTGACCTCACCTTCTTCGTCGCACTCGTCACCTAAATCTGAAAGGTAATCGTCTGCCTCTACATAAGTAAATTTTTCTTTTTTGTGATACTTATTCATTATGGCTTTTTTCAGTTTTCAAGCGTTCGACCTGGCGAACCCTATCTGCCAATTACGCCATGTCCTAAAGGTATTATTGAGTGTCTAATTTCTTCATAATGGAATAATCAAGGCCACCAGCAGCCATTTCTTCAAACTCATGTTCAGGCACTTGAGTGAAGCACCTTTCCTTGTGAAGTCTAAACATGTTTAGGTAATCATCAACCGACTCAGGGACCTTTCTCCTAACACTAGCCAACTCCTTCAAACTAATTTGTGACTGTCCCATGTAAAATTGTTCATGGAACAATCTCTCCAACTGACTCCATGTTTGAACAAAGTGTGAATGGAGGGTTGTAAAGTAGGTAAAGACATTTTTTGTTAAAGAATTTAGGAAATACTTCATTTTCAAATTCTCATTATTTGCAATATCGCCAGCTTTGGTCTAATACCTGGAAACATGTTCGAGTGTTGACTCACTAATGTCTCCAGCGAATTTAGTAAATTTTGGCACTTTCAACCCCTAAGTAACTTTGTTTGTCGAACATATTCTAACAAGGGTGATATGAAGTTAGGTATGCGAAGTCCCACATTCAGGCCGTTTTGGGCCAAAATCTATTCGACCACATTCGCTATATTGTTATGCCCCCTAAAGTTGTTTTGTTGGACGTGTCTAAGCACCTAATCAGCATCTTGATTTCTTTGGACTACCAAAGGTCTAGGGTTATGTTGTCCTATGTGTTCTTCCTCTTCCTTATTTGGGGGAGGTTCTGGTGTTCAGAACTTTTGGCGTCTCGACCTTTCTAATGTTTGATATCTGAGGGGTTGGTCGTGCCTGCACTTGAGGCGTGCCAAAGAAGTCAACAATTCGACCCATTTGATTAGACAATAACCCATAGGTCTGGTTTATGTTTGTAATCAAAGAGTTAAAAATGATTCTTATTTGTTGGGTAAGAATATTAGCTAATTCTAAGTTACTCTCATCCATCTGTTGCCTTATAGCCATCATAGATGTAGTATTTAAAAATGACATGGTTTGAGGGATGTAACTTATCCCTCCCGGTTGAACCATATTGCTAATGGTTGAAGTCGAGGCGTTATATGGATTGTATGATGGCCCTGTGGCCATTGCGTTGTCACTAAAAGTTGACATATTAGTGTGAAGGTTTGCCATCATCAACGTGGGCATACCATATGGGTAATCTCTACCACTCGTTGGCATTGATAACCCAAATAAAGGTCTTGCAATTACAAGGTTAAAAAGAGTATTCCTTGGTTGCGGTAGGGGTGTTGCCCCATATGATGGTACTAGTGCGATTGGCGTCGTTGACACCACCGGAGTCGTTGTCCTAACAGGTGTTGAGATAACTGGCTCTTCAACCGTCGATCTGACTGGTTGTTTTACTATATTTTGGGGATTGTTTTGGGAACTGATATTATTTATAGGAGGACGTGATATTTTGGGTAAAAACTTCCCGCTTCTTAATCGCATATAAACTACTCATAACAAATCATGTATTCAAAACAAACGTATTCGAGAAAACTATGAAGTATCTATGAAAGATAAATGTTTTAGCACATGTTCCATTGGGCGAGCCAATTTAGTTACACTGAAAATTGGTAAACAATCGCTAGTCTCTTATTAAAGATTACTTGCAGGATTTTCTTTTATGGTTTTGATAGAAATGAAAGAGATTTCGACTTAGCCGAAATTTTTATGAAAAAGATAAAGTAACTTCGATAGTAGAAAACCGTAAAAAACCGTAAGAATGTCGTGAAAACAAAGGTAAAATGACAATGGAATTAAATTAAACATGGCAAACACTTTTTTTTACAAATAAAGTAAACATGGCAATCACTTCATTAGATGACATGGAGTAAAAGTTCATGAAGTCAATGTGTAAAACAAAATGCGGATGCTTTGACATTTAATTTAAGGCTACTGATAAATAACTCAACATAAACCTAAAAATAAAGCTGGGACTAGGAGGACTTTTATTCCTAAAACTATAATTAATCCAACGTGAGGACGAGATGCAGTAAGACTTATAAATTTGACATCTGAACAAAATTGCTAATCCTGAGAGATAATAATGTATCTAATCCTTTTTGAACCCTGCAATTGGTATCTGGCTCAAAACCTTAGCATCAAGCACTGCATACTGTTTCTTGATCTCAATCATTGCTTTCTCAGCTAGTGCATCAACCTGGTCTTCATGTTTCTCATACACCAGTGGCAATGTGAACAGTGATAAATAGACTGCATTTATTTCACAAAATGGACACATTGTTAATAAAATATCATGAAGAAAAAGAAGGCCTTTTAGGCATTAAACTTAAAAATTGGTGACATTGAGAAGAATAATGTTAGTGAAGCATGGACTCTTACATAAATAAAACAATGTCAAGAAATTGAACCAGCTGCTGATAACCGAGATAACCCACAATCCAGCAACAACCTGATTACAGGACAAAAAACACGTTAGTCCTACTAGACAATCTAATGTATTTTGCAAAATGAAAAAAAAAGTGTATATGAATGGACACAATCATGGTTTTAAATTTCGGTCTGCAACTTGAATTGCGTCTATAATATAACAGATTTTGAGGTCTTTGCACCGTATTGCATTCGACTGTATCAGCCATATTTTGCCAAAATATAAAGATTTGCTGCGTAATCACAACCGCAATTTAAAACCAGGGACATTATTCAAGTTAAAACTCAATTTCTCACAAAATCAAAGGTAACCATAGCTTCACACAAGGATGAAGGGAGGTATGAACTTACCGTAAGAAACTTCTTAATATCTCTCCCAGTTCCAATTTCCCGCAAAACAGTCAACATTTGGTTAATTTCAACTCTCAGAACAGAAGCAACCTCAAGAGCGCTTTCATGAGGAACTTGAATATGTGGGATTTGCAGTGGAGATCTAGTTGCAAAATTGTCAAACACCACATGAAAGTGCATAAATTAAGATTGACAGTATTATAAGATATACCCAAATTTCACCTTATTGTAACAAGGACACAATAAAACTGAAAAGTACTGTAAGAATTTGGAAAGGGTTACTTACTTGTGGATAAAGACAGAAGCATTAGACCACAAGAAAAGGGCCGCAAGAGACAAAATCATTAAATGGCATGCAAGAGTTATGAGGTGGTATTGCATCAACTCAAAGAAAACCCACAATGCAGTGCCAGCACCGAGTGCCATTCCTGTGCATCTCTTGTTCCTCCATAGTAAAATGTCCGCAGCTGCAAGAAATGTAACATAGGAAACATATTTCACATTTTCAATTCGTATTGTAATGCTATAAGAAACTCATCCTTTCAATGTGAAGCAAAATGTTGTTTCATTGTTTTCCTTACTAAAATTTATGGCAACAACCAACATTCTTTAACCATTTGACAGGGATAATTGGTTTAAGAACCAATTATAGAAACATTTATGCCAAACAACTAAACTAGCTTTCCATTCAAGGAATACAACATTTTATATTGAATGCAAGATTTTAAAATGGTCTGTTATCACGAAAACGGCCGTGACAAAACGGTATCATCAGATGGTGTCAATGTCAATATCGTTAATATCACTGATTTTATGAAGAATGAGAAAATGTGATTAATTCACCGCAATCAGTATCATAACATAACATATACGGATCGAAATCGCGAAAGTTATTTAAAACCTTGATTGAAAGTAATGCAATCAGAAACCAAATTCAATCTAAAACAAACATTCATAGTATCTAAATTTCTCTAATCAGAGTAAGATTAACAATTACTTATAAATTCAATCTAAATCAAACATTTCATGTGTAACTTTTCAAATCAGAAAAAAAAAAAAAAAAACTAGTTTTGTTAATCAATGCAATGACGTAAAAATATGAAAGAAGTTACGTTACGACGTACGTTTTCCACCGCCTAAGACCTTGTGAACGGGACGATCGCGACCGAAGAGACGGTAAACATTCTTGACTTTAGAGGCAAATGCCGGTGGCCTCTTCTTGTTGTCGTCATCGGAATCGGAATATGAATCTGAATCGGAGTTGTGGTCATGGAATTTCTCTTCTAGCTTATCGATGAAGGATTCGGTTTCCCCTGCCATGGATGAGATGGAAATGGAAATGGAAGGAGTGAGAGAGAAAGAGTTGCAATGAAATGAAAGAAAGAGAGAAGAGCGAGTTGCGTTGAACGAGTTATTGTTTATATGTGTCGTGTTGTTTGTTGAGTCTTTCAAGCCTCAAGTTCGGAATTGGTTGAGAATGAATAACGGAAAGCTTCTACTTACTACCAAGTTTACGTACTTCAGCATTTCAGATCAAATTACTTTCATTTCGCACTTTAGGTTTCTTTTTTTATTCTCTTAAACATACATTAAACTTAAGTGCTCATAATAAATTCATGTTTTTAAATAAATAGCTAGTCCAACGCCCCCTGCATCCGATGTTAATTATCATCTGACTTTTCTTAACGGACCATTTTCTTTATTATTAAAAAAATATAGATTAGGAGAATATTAACCTCATTAAAATTTTGCAATAAAAAGCAAGTATTGCAATTGTATAATTTTAGGGGGAAAATAGTTGGTTCATATTATAAAAAAATGAAATAATAAAATATTTAATTTGCAGGTATACTCAATATGATAGTTTTTTTTTAATTGTAAAAGAAATTTAAAAATGATATCTAAAGAACAATATGAGAAAAGAGAAAAACATTTCTTAATACACCACCCAAGTTTCTTAGGCATCATGCGAAATTTCTTTTTTGTCCCCTGATTTCGGATGTGCACATCCGGACGCACCAATTTTTTTAAAAACGTTGATGCGTTCCGGATATGCATATCCGGAAAACTACCTGATCTGCAGATCCGGAACAATGTCTTATTAACTCGCGCCAGATCTTCTTCCTCCCCCTCATTCTTTACATTTTCATATTCCAAACACCAAACTCTCTCAAACTCTCAAATTCTCAATCCCACAAATCTCGACTTTTTTCACTCGAGTTCGGCGCAGAGCAACTTTTACAACGATCAAGACACTCCAAATCCTCCGTATCTCAATTTTAATCAGTAAGTTTTCGAATTTTAGAGTTTCGGAGTTATTTTCGAGTAATCGATTTAGAGTAGACATTTAGGTGTAGAAATTGTTAGGTAGTATGAATAACATAGTTTAGAGACAATGTAGGTATTGTTTGCTGCTTCAAACGGACGATCAGGGCATTAAAATGCCCTTTTCCATGGTACAGTAGTCATGGCTGCTATTTTTGAACTTGAAAATACGTACCGGATGTGCAGATCCGGAAGGATTTTAACGTTAAATCTTCTGAGTGCTTCCGGATGTGCAAATCCGGAAACACCCAACGTTAAATATTTTGCATACTTCTGGATGTTCAAATCCGGAAGACACTTGGTTTTTTTTTGTTTGTTTGTTTTTTTTAATTATTTTTAAAAAGTTTTAATTTATTTATTATGTTTTGCAGATTACATGGCTGACAGAGACGATCGTATCATACATGGACGGACAGCTCAACACGCGTCTGTCCGACGTGAGCGGACGCAGTCTACAGCCGAGGCTTCCGGCGCAGAGGGAGTTAGGGTAGCCCCTACAGCTGAGGGATATCCTACACCACATCCTACACCACAACCTTCCACATCACAGATTCAGACCACTTCCACATCACAGGTTCAGGCCACTCCCCCGTCAACCGCCGATTCTATATCTCGGAGGCGTCGGGTTTCTACTGCTGGTTCATCAGGGTCCCAGCCCGCACGCAGGCGTCGTCGGGAGACTCCAGCTCCATCAGCTGCTCCTATTTCATCCCCTGTTCCTGTTCCTGAGGGTGATCACCCAGCACATGAGGGTGGTGACGTCGATGACGATTTCGATGAGCTGGACGGTTACCCCGGGGGACCGTCTGCTATATCCTTACTCGTGGGGTACTCTGAGTATACTGCCAGATATGTCTGGCTAGGACATGTAACCTTTCTCGGTTTATTTATTGAATTGTTTTCGTTGAAAATATGTTCATTTGTAACATTGTTTTATTTAGAAATTTTCAGGAGAAGGATTCCCAGAAGTTCTATAACCATGGGGGCAAGGTTATAGACATGATTGTGGCGCTGCCAGGGGATGAGTGGTTCACGTCTGCACTTGCTACCTCTGGTCTCGGAGGCCTTTCTAGGATTGGGTATCCCTAGATCATGTACGGTATGCTGATGGCCTTTGTTGAGAGATGGCACCCTGAGACATCCTAATTTCATCTACCGTACGGCGAGCTCACGATCACACTCGACGACATATCGTGCCTTTTACATCTACCGATCACGGGTACCCTTCTCCATCACGGTAAGATGTCGAAGGTGGACACGATAGAGATGCTGACTGAGGAGCTTGGGGCTACCCCAGATGATGCACTTGCGGAGGTGACCCAGTTAAGAGGCGCACACGTCCGGTTCTTCTTTCTGACACGCAGATTTCCTGAGGAGCTTGCAGAGGCAGGACGGGCAGCAGGTGATCCAGCTGAGGTGGAGATCCACAGGCAGCGTGCCCTGAGAAGCTACTATCTCTTTCTTCTCGGCACGCAGCTGTTTGTGTACACCAGCGCCACCTACGTTGATATCGTTTACCTCAGGTACCTTTTGGATCCCACAGAGATCCATGAGTACAACTGGGGGGCGGCTACACTGGCATACACCTATGCTAGGCTCTCAGATGGTTGCCTCCGGGCAGTCAAGACTGTGGTAGGCAGCTGTACACTATACGTGGTAACAATCTTATATTCTAAGTCTTATTTTTTCATTTCTTTTCTTTCTATATTCATTATAATGTTTGACACCGATGTTATGTTTTCCATTTCAGGCGTGGATATTACAACACTTTCCCAAGATTACTGGTTCGGGGAGTGTCGAGGGGTACACTGAGGATATGTCGTGTGCTGCTGCATTTCTCCTGCTCAGAGAGAACCAGGCGCCCGACCCCTACAGATTTTATCTTGATCGGATGGCTACTGAGGACGTTTTTTATGACGCCTATGCCGATCACCGTGTAACGCGCCCGTTTGATGAGGTTTCGTTGTTATCAGGATGGTTGGCATGCAGTTCGACTATTACTACTCGATATCTGTCGGAGCGCGTCTTGCGTCAGTTCGATTACACGCAGACGATCCTCAGGATGCCTCATGAGTCTGCTCCTCTAGGCTTGACCCGCGTGCAGTTATATGCGTTATATGCTGACTTCCAGTCCCACTTGGTACCGGAAGAGGCTCGGGCGACCAGAGCGCCGAGAGACTGGAGCGTTGCGGCCGGGTACATCATGTGATTCTATATCGTCTCACACCCATGCATAGTGCCCACTACTGAGGGATCGCCACCGAGACCTGCTGATCAGGAGATATTAGAGGAGCGACAGTCTCAGCTGGACCATACTCAGGATGTCCTACCTCACTGTCGTGAGATAGAGGAGATAGCGCAACAGGCAATTGCGGACGGTCACCTCCCTGAGGGCTCTGGTGGCAGACTTGCCGTTGATAGGATTATTGAGATTGCTCGGGGGGCACTTCAGTACCGCAGACATCTAGCCAGGACGGCGGGTAGGGGCGGAGGAGCAGGGGAGCCAGGACAGATCTTTCGCCATACACAGTAGTTTTTTATTTGATGTATTCTATTTTTATTACATTTATGTACTGTATTTTGACAGAAGTATTATTATGTATATATATTATTTTATTTTACATATGGATGTTTTCGAATGTATATTAAGTTGCGACGATATATTAACATATGCGACCAACCAACAAAACTGATTTTTAAAAGAAAAAAATAAAGTTATGTTATTTTCCGGATCTGCAGATCAGGAATTTTTTTGGATTTGCACATCCGGAACAAATTAACGTTTTTTAAAAAATTGGTGCGTCTAGATGTGCATATCCAGAATCAGGGGGCAAAAACGGAAATTTGCGTGGTGCCTAAGAAACATGGGTGGTGTATTAAGAAATGTTCAAAGAGGATCGTTATCAATCATTTGACAATCATTAGATGAAAACAAAAATAAATAAATAAATAAATGAGGAGTAAGAAACTCTATCAATTCAAATTCTCCATTATACACCCTCTGGTCACTATTATAAGCAAATTTAACTTTTTGTGGTACATTTGACTACTAGTGTATGTAGTCTATATGTTGACTAAATACATTAATAGTCAAATGTACCACAAAAAATTAAATTTGTTTATAATAGTGACCGGAGGGTATAATTGATATTTACAAGGAAATGTGCACAAGGATCAACTTCGCAATAAAACATGTTTAATCTGCGCTTTCAGTTTTTTTGATCCATGAGTGATAAAAGTACTTTAAGAAGAAAGAGAAGTAAATGAATACACCTTTTTGAGAGATGATCATAACCATAACAAGGGAATCCACCTTGACAAACAATGGTGAGAAACCTAAACTACTTGTCATTTTTAAACTATGGACTAGGCCCCATAGCTCAGTCAAAACATAGGTTGATAAACCAAGGTTTCAAGAAAAATCAGTAACATAAATCCTTATAATCAATAATGAGACCCCCACAAGCAAAACTAATAGGGGGAGACTTACATTTCATATTGATTTTCTACTTCCTTTACTCGGCATAAGACGGTGGATGAAGGAAAATATTATAAACAAAAATGAGGTACCTCTAAAGATTACTCAAAAATTGTTCAAGATTAAAGAAAATCCTTGAGAAAATTAGTTGGATTCTATATTGCCATACCATATTCATCATAATACCAAAAAGCTTATGCCAGTGTTATTAATTAGTAGTGACTAAAGATTACTTAAAGATTAAAATTCACTTACTACAGTAATCCAAGACTATAGAAAAACTCTAGTGATTACCATTCATAATAATAAACTTATTTTATAAATTCTTAAATGTTCCACAATTTTTAAGGATGAGCATAATGGGCTCAAGGGATTTTATACAACATGGGTAAAGGTCAAAAGTTATTATGTCATGCTTTTTCCTTTTAGAATCAGTAAGTTTTTCATTAGACAACTTCCAAAGGAAAGTTTGGATTCTAGGAGAACCTTTCCACTTCCACATGAGTTTGAAAGTTATAGAAGAGTTTAAATTAAAATAAGAAAGCATGATATGCTAATTTCATAGAAAAGTATCCAGGATTTGAAGTTTTCTGTTGGAACTGTGTTCCAAGAAAGATGAATATTTAAGAGAAAGAAGAAGAAGAAGAAATAGAGAGAGAGAAAATAAGAAGAAATTAGGGTTTGAAAACTTTGTAAAATTTTATTATGAAGCTGCTGTGTATATTACAAATTACAATGCCCTTTATATAGGCTATCAAAGCCCAGACCCAAAACAATTCGACTAACTCTTTATCAGCTATATTCGACTCTGTCGAATACAGCTGACCTACACAACACTACAACTATTCGACTGACTCTATACAAGTTCGACCAAAACCTATAAAACTCTTCGACTTCGACAAACTAACATGAATTACTTTTAACACACCACCTAATTCATGTTTTCGAGACTTCTCATCCTAATGCTCTTCTTTAACTCGTCGAATCTGATTTTCTTCAAAGGTTTGGTAAGTATGTCAGCTAGTTGAACTTCAGTCTTGCAATATTCAAGATCCAGCTTCCCTCTGTTTACTTGATCCCTGAGAAAATGATACCTTCTTTCTATGTGCTTACTTCGACCATGACATATAGGATGATTGGCAAGATCGATAGCTGACTTGTTGTCTACCAACAATTTCATCTTCCCAGGTTCCTTGATCTTGAGTTCTTCAAGCAACATATCTATCCATGCTGCCTGACATGCTGCATACGATGCAGCTACATACTCAGCTTCACATGATGACAAAGCCACAATGCTTTGTTTTCTCTAACTCCAAGAGATTGGAGCTCCTTCGATCATGAAAATATAGCCTGCGGTACTTTTCTTCTCATCTTGGTCTCCACTGAAATTTGAATCAGTATAACCATATACCTCAGCAACTTTCGACTTGGACTTATTTCGACATGGCATCAGCACACCATGATCAATCGTACCCTTAATGTATCTCAGTACTCTCTTTACTGCAATGAGATGACATTCTTGGGGTTTCTCCATAAATCGACTTAACAATCCGACACTCTGACAAATGTTCGGCCTTGTATTGCAAAGATACCTCAAGGATCTAATAATTTGTTTGTACAATGTCGAACTTACAAACTCATCATCAGTTACCTTCTTCAACTTTGCTCCTGTTTCCAATGGAGTTGTTGCAGCTTTACAGTCAATCATCTTGAACCTCTTCAAGATATCTTGAGCATACTTCTTCTGGTGCAGGAACACACCTTCAGCTGTGTCTTTGAATTCCATCCCTAAGAAATATGACAAATTCCCTAGGTCGGACATTTCGAACTCTTGCATTAGCTTCGACTTGACTTTTCTTATCTCAGCTTCATTTGCACCTGTAATTAGCAAATCATCAACATACCGGCATAAAATGATTCGACTATCATTGTCAACATCATTTACATAAACTCCATGCTCAGACACACACTTTGTGAACCCTGCTTCGATTAGGAAACTATCTATTCTTTTGTTCCAAGCTCTAGGGGCTTGCTTTAATCCATAGAGAGCTTTCCTCAATCTGTACACCTTCGACTCATGCCCTTTAACCTCAAATCCTGGTGGTTGACTGACGTAAACTTCTTCCTCCAAAGGTCCATTCAAAAATGCTGATTTTACATCCAACTGATGTATCTTCCATCCTCTATATGCTGCTGTCGAAACAACAATCCTGATTGTTTCCAACCTAGCCACTGGCGCATATGCTTCGTCGAAATCAATACCAGGTTTCTGCAGAAATCCTCTTGCCACTAGTCTTGCCTTATGCTTGGCAATTTCACCATTTGGCATTCGTTTCAGCTTGTAAACCCATTTCACATCAATAGGCTTCTTGCTGGATCTTTCGACAAGTTCCCAGGTATTGTTCTTCTCGATTGCCCTGAGTTCTTCCTTCATGGCTTCACACCAATTTGAATCATTCATGGCTTCATCCAAATTAATTGGTTCTGCTTCAGCCATCATCATTGCTTCTTCTATTAAGTCACCATCTGCATCGATTGCATTATCTGGAAATCTCTCATATCCAGCTAACCTTGTCGACTCAGCTCTTGTTCTAGTTGATCTTCTTACATTCTGCTCAGGAGGTTCTTCATTTCGACTTGTCGTGGCCTCAGTTTGTTGGTCTTCTTCAAACACCGTCGGAACTGTCTCTTCCATCTGTCAAGCAGTATCCTGTCGAACTGACCCATGACTCCACTCCCATTTTTGATTCTCATCTACCAGAACATCTCGACTGATCACAAATTTATCATCTTCTGGTGAATATAGTCTATATGCACCAGTCAAATGATAACCTATGAGCACCATGGTTTGACTTCGATCATCTAGTTTTGTTCTCAATTGCTCAGGAACATGCCTAAAACATATTGATCCAAAAACTCTAAGATGACTTACATTTGGCTTCTCACCTGTCCAAGCTTCATAAGGAGTCTTCTCGACTAACTTCTTCGTTGGACATCTATTCAGAATGTATACTGCTGTCGAAGCTGCTTCAGCCCAAAATCTCTTTGGCACCTCTTTCGCCTTCAACATACTTCTCGTCATATTCAGTATACTTCTATTCTTCCTCTCAGCTATTCCATTATGTTGAGGTGTATAGGGAGCAATAACCTCATGCTCTATACCTTCCTCTTCATAAAATCTAGTAAACTCTCGAGAGGTGTATTCACCACCACCATCAGTTCTCAGTTTCTTTAGCTTGCAGCCACTTTGCTTTTCGACAAGCAACTTAAACTTCTTGAACTTTGTGAATACTTCACTCTTACTTTCGATCACATAAATCCACATATATCTGGTGAATTCATCAATGAAAGTTAAGAAGTAACGCTTGCCTCCATTCGACCTAACTTCAAAAGGTCCACATACGTCAGAATGAACAAGCTCCAACTTTCCTTTCGACTTAATTGGCAGATAATGTTTGAATGCTTTTCTAGCCTGCTTCGCTTTGCAGCATTCTTCACACACATGATTTGGTTCCTTCACCTGAGGTAAACCATACACCATCTTCTTCTGATTCAGCATACCCAAACTCCTGAAGTTTAGATGCCCATATCTATGATGCCATAGCCAATTCTTTTCCTCTTCTGTAGTTGAGGCAAGGCATTCATGATTAATCATGCTAATTTGAACTTTAAACGTCTTGTTATCAGCCAATGGTGCTTTCAATATCAACCTACCATCAGCATGATACACCTTCATTTGGTTCTTCTCCAGCTTCATATTATGTCCTTTGGCAAGTAATTAACCTATACTTATCAAGTTACTTGTCATAGAAGGCACATACAACACATCAGTAATGCTGGCTTTTCTACCATCTCTCCTCATTACAGATATGTTTCCTTTTCCACCTGATGTGATCTGTCTACCATCTGCAAACTTTATCACCTTCTTAACTGATTCATCAAGCTTCGTGAACCAGTTCTTATTACCAGTCATGTGGTTGCTGCAACCTGAATCAAGATACCACAAATTTGTGTCATCATCCTTCGACTGAGTGTCTGCCATTAGTAGCACACCTTCAGAATCACTATCCTCTGCCTGTGCATACTGCGTTTTGTCACTTTCTTTTGCCCGTGCTTCCTTCTTCTTTCGACAGTCTCGAGCATAATGACCAAAACTTTGACAATTGTAACACTGCACGTCTTTCATGTCAACTTTCTTCCCAGAATACTTGTTGCCCATGACTTTCTTTGAATCATCATGATTCTTTGAATTCTTGCTTGACTTCTCATCACTAGCAAGATTCCTTCCCTGCTTCACCCTCCAGATTTCTTGGTGAATTTCGCTTGTAGTGCTTGGTCCGATACCTTTTCTCTTTCTGAATCTCTTTGCTTCAATATCATCTCATGAGCTTCCAAAGAAGCCTGTAGCTCTTCAACCTTCATCTCAGCGAGATTCTTGGACTCTTTAATTGACACTACAATGTAATCAAAATTTACAGTCAGAGATCTTAGTACCTTCTCAATCTTCTGCAAATCTGTAATTGTTTCTCCACAAGACTTCATCTGGTTCGTCAGCATCACCAATCTTGAAAAGAACTCCGAAACTGATTCATCTTCCTTCATTTGAATCATTTCGTATTGCTTTCTCAAGGTTTGCAGCTTCACCCTCTTCAATTTCTCATCACCTCCATACAAGTTCTTTAACTTGTCCCACGCTCCTTTTGCAGATTCCTCTTCAATAATTTTCTCAAACACATTCGGATCCACACACTGGTGAATCAAGAACAACGCTTTACCATCTTTCTTCTTTTGATCCTTGTACACAGCTTTCTGTTCATCAGTAGCATTTGCCCCCAATTTCGTTACACCATCATTCACGATTTCCACCACATCTTGAAATCTGATGATAACCCTCATCTGCGCCACCCACCGTTGGTAGTTTTTCCCTTTGAAAACCGGTAGATTCACTGGGAATTGTGTGGACGTTGTTGTTCCGTTTGCCATTAGATTCTCTCTGAATCGCAACCGGGCTCTGTAATACCAATTGTTGGAACTGGGTTCCAAGAAAGATGAATATTTGAGAGAAAGAAGAAGAAGAAGAAAGAGAGAGAGAGAAAATAAGAAGAAATTAGGGTTTGGAAACTTTGTAAAATTTTATTATGAAGATGTTGTGTATATTACAAATTACAATGCCCTTTATATAGGCTATCAAAGCCCAGGCCCAAAACAATTCGACTAACTCTTTATCAGCTATATTCGACTCTGTCGAATACATCTGACCTACACAACACTACAACTATTCGACTGACTCTATACAACTTCGACCAAAACCTATAAAACCCTTCGACTTCGACAAACTAACATTAATTACTTCTAACATTTTCAAAAGGGAAAGTCTTCATTACCATGAGTATGAGGCTTAATAGAAATTTTGGAGAAAATATGATTGGAATGACATGATTAATTGAATTCTAATTCTAACCTTCTAAAGAACATAATCACCAATTGTATAAATACTAGAGTAGAAAGGAATAACATTTATCATATCTGATAGCTTGTAAAAATCTCAAAATCCAATCATCATATGCCAGAATCTGAAAGCATGATCATTACGAATTACCCAAGACATATCATTCTCCATCAAATGTCAATTAACTGCTATACCCCCTTTAGATGTACGAATATTTGGGTCCATAATGAATTAATGGAACGGTTATATTTTTACAACTATTTTAGCTCGAATGATTCTCACTCAGATAGTATCTATTTTAATCACTAAATCCCAACCCAACTTCATTGTGTAACTCATTCTAATACTCCTTAGACTATGAAGATTGAAAACTCATCCTAAGTTGAAGATGTTTGGATGGAAGCTTTTATGGGAAAGATTGCCTACTAAAGACAATTTGACGAAACGCGGTATGTTTTTTCCTGATCCTTGCTGTTCGTTCTGTGTCTCTGGTGTAGAAAACATGCTTCATCTTTTTTTCACTTGTCCCTTTGTTGTGCGGGTCTGGAACCATATTGGAGGTTGGATTGGTTGTGCTGTATCTTTCACTGGCTGTATTTGGAGCTTCTTTTTGGCGTGGATAGAGTACGGAAGGAATCAAATCGTTGCTAGTAAGTTAGGATTATGCTGGATTGTAACCTGTTGGATTAGATGGAAGGCTAGAAATAGTTTTATTTTTAGGAATGAGTCTTTAAATCTTAATGATATCTGTTGGGATATTAAAATGTTGTTGTGGAAAATTTTAAGTTGTCTGATATTGCTTCCTCCAACTCTAGTTTCTTAGCTTTTTCTTTGTATCCTTTAGGACTGTAAGTTAGATTGGAGTTGGAGGGCAATTTCAGGTAGTTTATTTTGATGGGAGAATACCCCTTGTATTCAATATATCTTTTTGGCTTCCAAAAAAAAAAAAAGACTATGAAGTTTAAGATGAAGGGATTTAAAAAAAGAAATTATATTAACTGAACAATCTCAATGAACGAGTCTTGATTAAACCATTAATCACAAATCAAACACCAAATATAAGAATTCAAAGAATATCTCTTAAAACGTGTTTTATCTTGGTTGAAAATAAAAGGCTTTTGAATGATCAATACCTTTGGGACAAATAGTTAGTTGAGTGTTGTTAACATTTATATTTTCCTCTGGGTTAAAATATATCATTTTGGAAAATCAAAGATTTTAGAACCAATAATATCCCAATTTTTTATTGAAGAAAATGGGGGTGGATATTTGATGTAAACCATATAGAACAAAGAATCATTCACTTCCTCCATAAAAAACTCTTTTACTAATATATGTTGGAACACAATTGTTCATATTCCTTGGGTTTTGATGATGACAACTTAAAGAACAATTGGGTATACTAATATTTGTTCAAGTGTGCAAGATCATAAGTTTACAAATCAACTAAGGATTAACCCTGGTATAAACATATGGAGAGAAGGTAATAGACTCAAATTCTGAAGGATCAAAATATGATGACTAAAAACGTGGTATATCAGCTTCTGGTGATAGCTCAGATTCTGAATGACCTGAGTTAAAGGTACTCTGCTTTTGAACCATACTCTATTTTCAAAGCAGATCGGTCTTGTCAACGCCTGATTATTGAAAAAGTCAACTAGAGTTTCTTAGTGCAAGGCTCAAGGAAAGTTGACGTGACCTCTTAAGTCTACTCCTAACAACTTAGTAGATACCTAGTATGAGAAAGACGTTGTAGATAAAGTTGTTACACAAAGGATAAAAGATTAACTTCCAACGTCTCTCTTGGAACTACGTCTTAACAAAGATCACTTGTGTAAGTTACCTTCCAACATCTATTTTTCCCCTTCTATAAAAGGAGTTGAAGATTTGAAGGAAGACAACTAACTAACGAACCATCTAACAAGAACAACACTAAGCACAACTTTGAGCTAAAGTTTTATATGATTATTTCACAAGTTCTTAAGATATCTTATCTTTGTATATCTTAGAAATCTAGAGTGTTTAAGAATCTTTATGTGTGTTGTATCACTTTTATACTTCTGATTTTACATCAAGTATAGTTGTTATCTATTCTCTTAAACTATTTGTTTAGATTATAGAAAATCTCTTGCTAGTTTGCTTGAGTAGTGGAACCCTCTTACATATGTGCTTGAGCAAAAGAAGCATATTTCATGTGTGCTTGAGCAGAAGACTCTTGACTGTGTGCTTGAGCAGAAGCCTATTGTAGTGTGATTGAATAATTAAAGTCTCTTGCTAGTTTGCTTGAGCAAAGTGTAATCAGTTTGATTATAGTGAAAATCTATTGTTGGACAAGTGGACTGGACTACTCTCAGTTTAGGAGAGGAACCATGATAACTCTGTGTGTTGTTTTATTTCTTGCTTCTGAATATTATTCATTCCGCGGATAAACAACTTTGAGATCAGATTCTAAACTTGTTTAGATTCAGAAGTTGGTTTTCTAGAAGTGAAAAAGAATTCAAATGCACAATTCAATCTCCCCTCTTCTTGTGTATTTTTCTCACCTTCAACATACTTAATTCATCCATGGAAATATGAAAGTAAGTATGAGCAGTGTGAAGAGTTTGATTGACAATATCTTATGAACTATAAATATTCTTGTAGAAAATCATAAGCATGTCACAAATAGTTTAATCATGATACACCCACTAGCCATTTTCATTTTTTAGAAATTGGATACGATTACGTCTTCTATTAATGAAAGTAGTTTGGTAGATAAAATGACTATTGCGATCTCTAGAAGTAATACATTTCGATCTTAATAGTTGGTGATTATGAAGGCTGGATCAGATCCTGTAGAATCAGGCCGCCAAGTGCGTCAGGGATGCTGGTCGTATGGAGAGGATGGGGTGTACCTGCAAGGTACTCCTACGCTCAAGTAAGAAAGGGTCAGAGAAAATGAGCAAGTACAAAGTATGAATTCTTAGGGTGAATATTGGATACCTGACCCTCTCAAGTGAGAGGGTTTATATAGTGCCCCCAGCGCATGGCCAATTGGTTCCTATTATTCGGGCGCGGATCGCGGATCCCCCAAAAATAGGTAATTGCCAGAACTAGTCGTTGGAATGGGCAGGTCTGCTCGGAACTAGCTGTTGTGCTGAGCAGGGGAGTGTTTCCGAGCAGGTGCATTCCGGCCGGGTTCTGGATGGTTGTCCCTGAAATTCTAGTATCAGATGTGTGATGTTAAGTGTGATGTCACAACAACACACTCTGCACAATGGACAAATTAAGCAACAGAAGAACACACCAAATTGTTCACCCAGTTCGGTCTAACTACCTACGTCTAGGGGCTACCAAGCCAGGGATGAAATTCACTACTTGTAGAATTAAATTACAGACTCAACATCCCAGTTGACAATCTCCTAATCTTAATTCCTACTAGTGACTTTCTACCTAAGAAACCACTTAGATATGACAACACTACTCAATCCCTAAAACTCTTCAGTGTTACAATTCAAGGATCACACACTTTGAACAACACTACTTGATTCTGCTTCACAGCTTTGATCAAGAACAACTCAATTCAACAATACCAATTCACACTCGAATGGTTTACAAAACATACACGAAGACACAAACGACGCTCAGTCTTTAGCTCACTTTCTTCGTTGCTTTTCCTTCAGTACTGATGCGCTTTATATAGCTCTTAGAATTGGACTTGGACCTGCTACAATATCTGACCTGATTTGTTATTTAAAACTGAATATTCAAAACAAATTTTCTCCTAAAATCTTTTCAAATCTTCAACCTTTTAAATCTCCTACAAATCTGCATCAAATCTCTATGCAACAGAAAATATCTATCCCAAGATATTCTCATCCAATGAGACTAACCGCTCTCCATAATTCCAGCTAAAACGCAAACCCTAACACCATCACAAAACCTGATGTTATTAATTTTGTAGATTTAATGTCACAACATCGCATGTGACATCAGACATCCAACTTAACTCTTAACACAACCCAGTGTTAAGAATCAATGTTGTGACATCACCCATGTGACATCAAACTTTGAACAGCTTCACTACTTAACATAGCCCAGTGTTAAGACTCAATGTTGCAATATCACCACCTTGACATCAACATTGAACAAACTTTGTTTTACCAAAATTCTAGCCAATCCAAGAACTAACAATCTCCCCCTTTGGCTAATTTTGGATAAAACAATCTCTGCACCTTCAGAGACTTCAGCAGCGGAAAACAACTTGAATAATTTTTGAAACTTCAAGCAGCAGCATCTTCAATACATAAAGATTTCACTTCAAACAAAACTCTGCTGCAGCACCATCTTCAACAGCAACTTGGCAACAACCAGAATGGTGCTCCCCCTCAATCATGAACTAGCATACCAGTTGCTCAGCAGATCAGCAATCAATTGGTCCCCCTCAATATCTGCACTTCTGTACTATAACATCAGCAATCAGCTACATCCTCAGCAACTGACATTTGTACTCCTTGATACTCTTGGCTCACTTGGCTATTTCTCCCCCTTTTTAGCCACAATTTGACAACCATCAACCAGAAGCCCTACTAACTACAGTTAGTACTACCCTAGCTCTCATTGTTAGCCTTACTGTTAGCAACCAGACATAACAAATCATAAAACAACAAAATATAAAGGGTGCATGTGCAGCACAATATTCATGATACAAACCATGCACAACAGTGCAGAAACAAAAACAACAGAAACAAAACTAAAACTACTAACTAAGAAAAATAGTAAAAGCTTTAATCATCTGAGCTGAGATCATCATCATTTTCTTCATCTTCTTTTGAGCTGTCATTATCAGACTCAGCTTTCTTATCAGCAACTTCTTCCTCACTTTCTTTTTCTGTCATCTTCAGAGTCATAAGTAATCTTTTAAACTTCTCCTTTCTTTCAGTGCTTACTCTGATAACTTCATCTAATTCTTTATAGGCTTCCTCCAATTCAGAAATCATATCAGTCTTGACATGAGTATGATGAGTAGATGTTGAGGCAGATGTCTTGACATGATCAGCAACATGCTTTCCTTCAAACAACTTCTGATGGAAAGACAAGTCAGGCTTCCTTCTACAAACACTATCATACTGGTGAAGAATCCCAGGATGCTGAGACAGAATTATCCCACAAATGAGGGATGGAAATGCAATAGGCAATTTCACAACTCTTGTTGCAGCATGCTTGATAGTCTGATTATAAATGTAAGAGCCATAGTCAATCAATCTCTTTATTCCAATGGCATAAACTAATTTTCCCAAACCAACAGAAATAGAGGTTTTGTGGTTTGTAGGAACCCAGTTAACAGCACCTATACTATGAAGAATAGCATATTTCACACTTAATAAACTTGCTGCCAACTTTCCATTTGAGGGCCAAACTTCTACCTGACCAGCTGTGATTTCTTTGCAGATAACATTATTAGAAACCCCTAATTCTCCATAATCTTCCTCACTTCTTCCTAAGTAGGCATTAATCACCTTAGGAGAGAACCAGACACACTTACCCCTAACAGTAACTCTTCTGAAAGTTAGGCTTTTGCTGTCATTAATTGACTCAGGGATATTCACTATAAATTCTCTGACCAGTCTATCATAGTAACTAGTCAATCCTGATACAGTCCTCATGAGACCAGCAAACTTAATTAGATCTATAATTTCAGTAGACTCTAGATCATCTGTAACTAGCTCCCTTTCCAGAACTATCCTTCTCTGGCTCAAACAATTCCACCTGGGTGCGCTACTGGCACAGTGAAATGAGATGTCATCAGGAACTTGATCAACGGTTCTGTTCCTCACAGGGTTGATGTCTTGAACATCAAACTCTGAATCTGATTCTTCCCTGATTCTCCTCTTTTTGCCAGAAATGCCAACTTTGCTCCATGACTCGGGAGGGCCTGCAACTGAAGTCCTTTTCTTATCCTTGACCATATTTTCATTAGGATGTGACTCCACACCTTTCCCTTTCCTATCCTCCCTCCTTCTTGCTATCGCATTACCAATGATATCACTATCAGATGAGTCCTCTATAACCTCAACCTGATCCTTCCCTTTATAACTATGACTTTCAACCCTAGGGGAAGATGTTCTGACATCAGGGATGACATTAGTATCTTTAAGATCTTCTTCTTTACTACCACCTTCAGCATCTTGAATCACAGACAATGCCAGTCTATGAAGATTGGTGTCCTCACTTTGAGAGCCCACCTGTTCAGCAGGAATTTGCCTTAAAGGGACAGAAATCCCTTTCACACGTATTCCCTTCTCAAGTATTTTGGTGGCAATCTACTCCAAATGCATGTCCACATCATACTTCTCCTCAACAGCTTGAGAGGATGATGACCTAGTTTTAGTTTTATTCAACTTGGTTGAAGGTTTAGAGTTACCTGAATCTGGGAGTGCCATAGGAATGTGTTCTTTGTCAACATATTCTTGTTCCGATGAAACCCTAGTTCGTTCATGCGCAGGTCTTTGAGAATTAGAGTTCTTGGATGGAGAAGGCATCGTTCCTTTGTACCAGACTAGGCTTAGAGAAGATTTTTCTATTCTGTTGAGATTAAGGAAGATGAACAGTCGAGAAGAGAAGGCTTTGATGAATCTTGATATAGAATCAATATGGTAAGGCGCCTGATTTTGAGTACCTCTTAATGACCAATCACTGATTTTCTCCCTCCATAAAACCTTTCCTTTTAAAAGTTTAAAAGGATTCACATCAGAACTCACCAACTCTGATTGACCTTTCAACATCTCTTCACACTTGATGTCACAGTCTAATGTTAAAACATCAGTCTTAACATCAACAGTTGAGCTGACTTCTATAGGTATCCATAGATAACAATTATCTCTGGATCTGACTCCTTTCATGACCACTTCATCCTTCTCATTTGTCACCAGACACTCATCCTTGGAATAGCTGACTTTGTACCCTTCGTCACATAGCTGACTTATGCTAATCAGATTAGCATTCAAACCTTGGACAAGGATCACACTATCAAGAGTAAGACCATCATGATTCTTCACTCTTCCAACTCCTTCTACTACTCCTTTTTCTCCATTGCGAAACACCACCTCATTTGCATGGCAAGGATTGAACTCCACCAACTGCTCCTTGGATCCAGTCATGTGCTTTGAACTTCCACTGTCAAAGTACCATGCATCCATGGCAAAATGTCCATTTGAGGTATGAGCCAATAGACATGTGACCTGAGCTTTAGGAACCCATTGTTTCACCACCTTGGGCCTGACCTCCTTCTGTCTGGGTTGAGGAGCGGAATTTGGATAACCATGAAGCTTGAAGCACGAGGACTGCATATGTCCAAACCTTCCACAATAGAAGCATCTGACTCTGTCATCTCTGAAGTGGTTAAACCTTCTGCCACTTTGATAATGATATTGTTGGTGCTGCCACCCATAATGATGTCTCCTTCTACCATAGTTGGTCTGTCTTCTATGATGCGGTTGTCTTCTCTTGTACTGAGGATGTTGTCTCCTAGGTTGTCTCCTATGGTGATGAGGCTTCCTTCTTCCATAGTAATGAGGTACAGCATTGTTGTATCCATATTCATACCAATTTCCCTGATGTTGAGACATCTGATGAGACATGTTCTGTTTGAACCTGGCAGCTTGCATGCTCTTGTGATATTGGGGAGGCATATACTGACTAGCTCCTTGGGGCTGCATCTTCCTCTGATGAGAACCATTCTTCTTCTCAACATTCTGAGGCTGTGAAAGAGCACCCTTCTCAGGTGTAGGATCATGTCTCTTTGTTTGATGTTGAGACATTGGTTGGGACACCTCCTTCTTTGTTCCTAAAGTGCTTGCTTCAGCAGAAACCTTTTTCTCAGCCACAAATCCTATACCTGACTTATCACCAGTAGCTTTCTCTGACTGTAAAATCTTATCAAGAGTGTATGTACCATTGTTCAGCATCCTAACAGATTTAGTCATATTATCAAGATGAGCTTTGACCAGTGAGACTTCATTTTCCAAATCAGCTTTAGCAATCTCAAGCTGAGCAATCTGTTGCTTGTGACTCTTGTTTTCTTGACAGATTTCAGCACTCTTCAGACAAAGCTCTTGATAAGTAGAAGCTAACTCCTCAAAAGTTATTTCCCCATCACTAGAATCATCATCAGAAACAACAGTTCCTGTTAAAGCTCTAACATGCTTTGCTGATTCACCTTCACTTTCACTATCAGAGTCAGACCAGGAAATTGGCATGCCCTTCTTCTGCTTCTTAAAGAATGTGGGACATTCTTTCTTGACATGTCCATGACCTTCACACTCAAAGCACTGAATACCCTTGTCTTGAGCAGTCTTCTCCTCATCCTTCTCCTTAGACTTGCTGATGCCAGAAGCGATGTTCTTGTCATTAGGCTTGAAGTTCTTGTTCATTCTTTTGAACACCTTGTTGAACTGCCTTCCCAACATAACAATGGCCTGAGATAGATCCTCCTGGGATTCAAAACTATTCCCTTTCTCTTCTTGATCATTTGAAACCAAGGCTGTACTCTTAGGCTTCTTTTCTGGTTCTTCCTCATTCAAACCAAGCTCAAAAGTTTGAAGAGATCCAATGAGCTCATCAACCCTCATCTTGCTGATGTCTTGAGCTTCTTCAATTGCAGTCAATTTCATCTTGTACCTCTTAGGAAGAGACCTAAGGATCTTCCTTACAAGCTTTTCCTCTGACATCTTCTCACCAAGAGCACTGATGCATTAGCCAGCTCAAGCACACTCATATGGAAATCATGGATAGTCTCATCTTCCTTCATCTTCAGACTTTCAAACTTCGATGTTAGAAGCTGAAGTCTTGACATCTTAACTCTAGATGTTCCTTCTTGTGTAGCCTTCAAAATATCCCAAGCTTCTTTAGCAACTTCACAGGTATTGATCAACCTGAAAATGTTTTTATCCACTCCATTGAAGATTGCATTCAGAGCTTTGGAATTCCCAAGGGAAAGCTCATCTTCTTCCTTGGTCCATTCTTCTTCAGGCTTCGGCTTTGAGGTGCCCTCTTTATCTTTTCCAGCATCATCTTTTTCAAACACAACAGGTGCTTTCCATTCTTTAATGATGGCCTTCCAAGCCCTGTTGTCCAAGGATTTCAAAAAGGTGATCATCCTTGGCTTCCAATAGTCATAATTCGATCCATCCAAAATAGGGGGTCTGTTGACAAATCCTCCAACCTCTTTGTCCATCTTTACACCATAAAGTAACTTCCCTAGATCTCACCCAGAGACAGACAGGATGCCTGCTCTGATACCAATTGAAATTCTGGTATCAGATGTGTGATGTTAAGTGCGATGTCACAACAACACACTCTGCACAATGGACAAATTAAGCAACAGAAGAACACACCAAATTGTTCACCCAGTTCGGTCTAACTACCTACGTCTGGGGGCTACCAAGCCAGGGATGAAATTCACTACTTGTAGAATTAAATTACAGACTCAACAGCCCAGTTGACAATCTCCTAATCTTAATTCCTACTAGTGACTTTCTACCTAAGAAACCACTTAGATATGAGAACACTACTCAATCCCTAAAACTCTTCAGTGTTACAATTCAAGGATCACACACTTTGAACAACACTACTTGATTCTGCTTCACAGCTTTGATCAAGAACAAATCAATTCAACAATACCAATTCACACTCGAATGGTTTACAAAACATACACGAAGACACAAACGACACTCAGTCTTTAGCTCACTTTCTTCGTTGCTTTTCCTTCAGTACTGATGCGCTTTATATAGCTCTTAGAATTGGACTTGGACCTGCTACAATATTTGACCTGATTTGTTATTTAAAACTGAATATTCAAAACATATTTTCTCCTAAAATCTTTTCAAATCTTCAACCTTTTAAATCTCCTACAAATCTGCATCAAATCTCTATGCAACAGAAAATATCTATCACAATATATTCTCATCCAATGAGACTAACCGCTCTCCACAATTCCAGCTAAAACGCAAACCCTAACACCATCACAAAACCTGATGTTATTAATTCTGCAGATCTAATGTCACAACATCGCATGTGACATCAGACATCCAACTTAACTCTTAACACAACCCAGTGTTAAGACTCAATGTTGTGACATCACCCATGTGACATCAAACTTTGAACAGCTTCACTACTTAACACAACCCAGTGTTAAGACTCAATGTTGCAATATCACCACCTTGACATCAACATTGAACAAACTTTGTTTTACCAAAATTCTAGCCAATCCAAGAACTAACAGTCCCATGTATGATGGGCAGAGATGAAATGGAGGGCAGGGATGGCCTTCTGTCCCTGAAGATCAGTTGGTCGGCCTTCCTCAGCATAGGGGCAGGAGGAAAATGGCTTTCCTTTGTCCTTATCTGGATGGATCGAGACTACTGGGTCGTTCCGGGCAACTGCCTCGGTGGAGGGGCAGGAGATGATTCCGGGCAGGAGCATTACGACCATCCCTAGATGTCTTCCCTGTGCGTGAGGGGAAGGAATGTGATGGATGGGCAGAGATGGTTGGCTGGCCATCTCTCCTCGGTGGAGGGGTAGAGGGAAAATCGGTTCCCTTTGTCCTCAATTGGATGGATCTAGGCTATTGAGCCGTTCTGGGCAGCCTCCTAGGCGGAGGGGCAGGAGTACTACGGTCATCCCAGGATTTCTGCCCTGTGCGTGACGGGCAAGAATGCCGGGGAGGAGCAAATGACCTTGAGGTTCATCTGTCCACAGGTGCCCGGTAGAGGGGCAGAAAGGTAAATGCTTCCCTACCTCAGCTGGACTTAGGCAATTGGGCCGTTCTGAGATGAGAAGTGGATTGGGCCATACCTAGCCATTGGTCCAGTCCGGAACAGAAGCCCCCCAAGTCGTTGCTCCTGGGCATAGGAGTGATGACTTAAGAGTAGCTCGTGATCTCGGGGAGAACTGTGCACGGTTGGTGCGTGTTTGTGGAGATGACGACGTTTCGTGGTGCCCATATGTGGACGCGCTTGAGGAACGAAAGCGTCACCTTGTCTACTAGAGACGTTTTCACTCGCTTGTTATCGCTAAGTATTGCACGATTCTCGTCGTGAGTGCTCGTTTGTATGAGCAGGTTTGTATGAATTATTCGTAGTGTTTTGGGGTTTGCTCGGTAGTTATTTCATTTGTACGACCAGTTTGGGGAACTAGTTCAAAGATGCCTGGGTTGTTTCCGGGCACGAGAACGGTGCTCAGGTCATGATTGTGACCCGAGCTCGGCGGTGTGAACGTCCCATCGCGAGCTGGGTGTTCTGCCAATCATGGTACGATGACGACGTCGGACTCGGTCGAGTATCCGACGTGTGACAGGATCTTCTCGTTCAAGTGTAGAGGTATGCCTTGTAAACTTTTAGGTATGCAATGCTTGTACCTAGGCATGCATTTATGGTCGGTACGTTGCACTTCGTCGCTTAGACGGGCACGCCGACTATAGTGGCTTTAGCCATAATATATCGAGCAAGTTGTTCCCCATTGAGGTGTTCTAGGTAGTGGGCCCCATTTTCCATTTTTGGTCGGACAAGATAGGGACCCTTCCAGTTTGCGGTGAGTTTGCCTTTGCGAGAATCTGTGATTTCTCCTCAGGAGGAGACGACTGACTTTGATGTTTTGTCGTATGACTTTGGCTGCCCATGCGTAACGGGCAGAAATGTGAAGGAGGGCAGCGGTGCTCCTGCTGATCTTGGGTTTCAGCTGACCAGCCTTCCTCGGTGGAGGTGTTCGCGGAGAACATATGTCTGCTTGGCTTGTGTGTCCGCGTGGAACAGTTTGTTTATGCGCTCCGCTCGTCGGGGAGGATGGCGTGGTCATCTCTACTTTGTTTGGGTCATTGCCGAGGAGGATAACCTAGAATTCTCCATGTGGAATGAGGGGCAAGGGACCGGAAGGTTCCGCGATGCCAGCTGGTGTCGAGGAGATGGGCTTCTCGATCTGCCCTTCGGTTCCTGGCCACCGGATGGGCATCCATGAAGGGCAGCAAAAATCGGGGAGAGCTGGTCCTCTTGGCCACCGAGGAGAGCTGGTCTTTCCAAGGAGGAATTCGATCGCGTTTCTTGATGTCCAGGGATTCAGGCTTCTCTGGTTCTTGGTCGTTCCTCCTTCGTCGAGGAGAAAGGCTTTGAGACCTCCTCTGTCCACGCCTCGGGGGAGGAGATCGTAAGGGGTGGACTTCTTCTATTGTCCTAATCCTCGCATTCTGGTGGAGGATTTGGAAGTTCTTGTTAATAGCTTCGATCGGTGATGCCATGGTCGGGCGGCGTTGGGCGGAATAAGAATAGGTTGGGGACCCTCTGGTGCTCTTCCGGGGATCATTCTGGACCCATTGTGCGTTGGGCATTTGTCCTCCATCTCATTGCGATCTAGAGAGGGGGAAGTAGTGACTCTGTCCCTTTGGAGGGGGACGTGGTCCTCGAGAAGAGGATATGCTCCATCCTTGTCCATCTTGCTAACGAGGAGGATGATAGTGTTGCGAGCATCGCTGACGTTATCATGGCTGGCCATGATCGGAATCTTGAATATCTGCTTTGATCTTTGGTTTCCGGGGAAAGAAAGATGGGGAGAGCAGGCTTCCCACAGACGGCACCACTGATCGTGAAGGCTGGATCAGATCTTGTAGAATCAGGCCGCCAAGTGCGTCAGGGATGCTGGTCGTATGGAGAGGAGGGGGTGTACCTGCAAGGTACTCCGACTCTCAAGTAAGAAAGGGTCAGAGAAAAGGAGCAAGTACAAAGTATGAATTCTTAGGGTGAATATTGGATACCTGACCCTCTCAAGTGAGAGGGTTTATATAGTACCCCCAGCGCATGGCCAATTGGTTCCTATTATTCGAGCGCGGATCGCGGATCCCCCAAAAATAGGTAACTGCCAAAACTAGCCGTTAGAATGGGCAGGTCTGCTCGGAACTAGCCGTTGTGCTGAGCAGGGGCGTGTTTCCGAGCAGGTGCATTCCGGCCAGGTTCTGGATGGTTGTCCTATGTATGATGGGCAGAGATGAAATGGAGGGCAGGGCTGGCCTTCTGTCCTTGGAGATCAGTTGGTCAGCCTTCCTCAGCATAGGGGCAGGAGGAAAATGGCTTTCCTTTGTCCTTAATTGGCTGGATCGAGACTGCTGGGTCGTTCCGGGCAACTGCCTCGGCGGAGGGGCAGGAGATGATTCCGGGCAGGAGCATTACGACCATTCCTGGATGTCTTCCCTAAGCGTGAGGGGCAGGAATGCCACTGATCGTGAAGGCTGGATCAGATCCTGTAGAATCAGGCCGCCAAGTGCGTCAGGGATGTTGGTCGTATGGAGAGGTGGGGGTGTACCTGCAAGGTACTCCGACACTCAAGTAAGAAAGGGTCAGAGAAAAGGAGCAAGTATAAAGTATGAATTCTTAAGGTGAATATTGGATACCTGACCCTCTCAAATGAGAGGGTTTATATAGTGCCCCCAACGCATGGCCAATTGGTTCCTATTATTCGAGCGCGGATCGTGGATCCCCCAAAAATAGGTAACTGCCAGAACTAGCCGTTGGAATGGGCAGGTCTTCTCGGAACTAGCCGTTGTGCTGAGCAGGGGAGTGTTTCCGAGCAGGTGCATTCCGGCCAGGTTCTGGATGGTTGTCCCATGTATGATGGGCAGAGATGAAATGGAGGGCAGGGTTGGCCTTCTGTCCCTGGAGATCAGTTGTTCAGCCTTTCTCAGCATAGGGGCAGGAGGAAAATGGCTTTCCTTTGTCCTTAACTGGCTGGATCGAGACTACTGGGTCGTTCCGGACAACTGCCTCGGCGGAGGGGCAGGAGATGATTCCGGGCAGGAGCATTACGACCATCCCTGGATGTCTTCCCTGTGCGTGAGGGGCAGGAATGTGATGGATGGGCAGAGATAGTCGGCTGGCCATCTCTCCTCGGTGGAGGGGCAGAGGGAAAATTGGTTCCCTTTGTCCTCAATTGGATGGATCTAGGCTATTGAGCCGTTCTGGACAGCCTCCTAGGCGGAGGGGCAGGAGTACTACGACCATCCCAGGATTTCTGCCTTGTGCGTGACTGGCAAGAATGCCGGGGAGGAGCAAATGACCTTAAGGTTCATCTATCCACAGGTGCCCGGTTGAGGGGCAGAAAGGTAAATGCTGCCCTACCTCAGCTGGACTTAGGTAATTGGGCCGTTCTGAGAGAAGAAGTGGATTGGGCCATTCCTAGCCATTGGTCCAGTCCGGAACAGTTAGAAAGTGCCCTCTTTTATATAAAAAAAATTTCAATGAATGGTTGGCATAATGAATTATATCAAATTTAAAAAATTAACTTTATGATCAATATAGATCTCGAATGAGCTCCTTACTGATTCTAACCTGACTAATTTAATAGTTAAAGGTAATTTTGTAGCATATGAAACATATGACCATAAACACAAACACATGAAATAAAATTAAAGTGTAGAAAATGTAAAAAATTATACTTGAGTAGTGTTAATTGAATTATATGAGTATATACATTAGGTTACATACATCACTAAAAAATTCAACAACATAGCTCAGGGGTGTAAGATTTTGACCCTTACTTAATAATTATGATAAAATATTGATGGACGCATTACATACATTCTATTCATAATATCCTCTATGCTTGTCAAAAAGTATAGGGTGTGTGTGTTCTCTCTGCAAGGGCAGGGGACTTAGAGGCCTTTGTAGGTGTATTACATTTTGGGTAGTGGAAACTTACTCATGGCGGCGAGAAATCATGTATGATGGTTTTTTTTAGGTTGTTTAAGGGACAAGCTCACTTAAGGTGAGAGGCCCTGTTGGTGGCCGGAACAGGTAGGTTGCAAGCGGGCAGTTTGGTTGATGGTGTGTTAAGGTTACTTGGAGCATGATGCTCTTTGAGTAGTAGTAAATGTGTATGAGCTAATAATTTGTTTATCTCCTTCAATGGTATGATATTTATATGAGCCCCCTTCGCCTAGGGGTTTTTCTCATGGACCTTGTCTTAATCGATCGACCGCCTATCTTCTCGGAGTCTACAATGACACTCTCTTGCTTGATTCCCACGTTGGTGGGATCTTTTAGATGAATCATTTGGATTCTGTTTGGGCGACCCCATTGTTTAGGAGAGGGCATCATAGTCTAGGGTTTTACCAAATATAACAGTACACAGTCCCTCAAGCATAAGGACTTTCCTCTAAAGGGCGAAGTGTTTAAAACCACTTTCCTTTTTGGAATGCGCCCCTCGCCCTATCGACAATTCCCTTGGCTGAGAATGGTTTTGTTGGGTGGCACTCTCTGTATAGGGGAGTCCCTTAGTCAAAAGGTCGAGTAGAGTGATAGGCGAGTCCCTCATCCAAAGGGGTGAGCAGACTGATAGGTGAGTCCCTCAACCGAAAGCATACGAGATAATAGGCTAGATTTTCGGTTATTTTTCATGCCCGATGAGTTAGTGTCCAGGTGTCATTTGTTTAACTAAAGTATATTAACCCTAGACGTCAATCAATCATGTTATGTGCGTGTTTTTTCTTTATTTAATATAATTAATGATGACCTGTTCTTCAAAATTGCAAACATTAACAACACGTGTATGTAGCGTGCATAGCTTTATAATGCCCCAGGGAAACTCATAGAGATGCCTTATAAGAAGGGTTTTCTCTTCACATTATATTTTATTTTTTTCAATTTTACTCAAGCTATTTTTTCTCGTTACCCTCAACGAAACTTTCAACTTCTTCTCAGGTATGAATTTCTTCATCTTTCCAAATTTCGGGCACTAGATTTTAGGAGATCTGTTTGCACAAAGTGTTTATATGGTAGTACTAAGATTTATAAATAGATAGTTCCTTTCTGGCGGTTGCGACAGTGATGGTGACTTATTTTTTTCTACAATTTTCTCAAGAACAAAATGTCTTCCTTCTCCGTTGTTCGTAGAGGCACGAGAGATTTCGTCTTTACCTACACTTTCGAGGAACAGGTCCATGTCTTTCGGATAGGAGTAGATGTCTCTTCCTCGAGGAATGAGGATCGGATCATCCTGAATATTTGTCTACCATTCAAGAGAGTGACTTCGCTAGTGTTCTCCGATCCCCCATCGTCATATCTCTGTTTTTATCCTCCCTTTATTAAGGATTGGGAGTCCTTTTTCGTCTTTCTACTTTTTCCACGGAGATCCTTAGGATCCTTAATGTTAATCCTTCTCAATTGTTTCCAAACAGCTGGGACTACATTAGGGCTTTCAAGATGGTTAGCATGAAGTTAGACATCAACCCGACTACATGGGTCTTTTTCTCCTTCTTAGTTACCAGACCGGAGAAAGGTAGTTGGGTGATCCTGAGCAACCGACAATCAAAGGTTCTTTTTACCCCTCACTTCAATAACTATAAATATTGGAAATATAAGTTTGTTTAGGTGAGGGTTTGAAAGGATTCTCTTGGAATGTTGGGTACTGACAGCATTCCCCTCTTCTCATTATCTTAGATAGAAGACCTGATGATAGTTATATACTTGATTGGGTGTTCTTGTCCCTAAAGGAGAGAATGACAGTTTGCTTTCTATGGCAGTTCGAGGTTATGGACTGTTAGGAAGTAAATAGGCTTTGGTGAGAGGGTGTCGAACACCTTGCTGCCTATATAGGTAGGCGATTTTGGCTTTTTGCTTTTGGGACCTTATACCCTTTTCTAAACCATAATTTATTTATGCAAACCAAATGGCAAACACCCCAACCGAATAGCGCAGGAAGAGATGAGAGAAGATCAAGTCTGCCAGTTCAGGCATTAAAATTCCAAAAAGCCACCCAAGAGGTTTGACTATCCAAAGGCAAAAGAGGGTGACCAAGATATCGACCTCGGAGTTACTGGAAGGCGAAGCTCAAAGGTTAGGAGAGGGGTCCCCTTCTGTTGTTGGCCTTGTGAAGTAACCTACTGGAAGCGAGAATGTTATGCCCCAGAGAGTGATGTTAGCCCCGACTTCCTCTGCTTCAAAAGTTCGCACCTCCATTTTTCTAAGGAGTTCCTTGCTGGTACTGAGCCCTTTATTCACTACCCATATCTACCATTATGAACATGAATGATACCATCTTACTAAGGGCCTTGATGCTTCATTGATACTCCAGGAGGATGCTCAGGTTAAGGCCAGAGAGATTTCTGCTGAGAAAAAATATTTGTGGGACTCTTTGGATGCACTTCTCCTTCGTCAAAAAGGTATATAGAGGGAGGTATCATACTTGAATGGTGAAGTGGTGTCCGTTGTTGGCATGTACTTTGAGCGTCCCAAGGAACAAATCCTCTTCTTGTACCCCACTATCGGCCGGAATCCTCTAGATCCCCTCAAGGTTGTGAAAGGCGGTACAATAATGGATAAGGAGGTAACAACTTCTCTCGAACTTGAATTTTTCCCTTCACAAGGAAGGTACGGCCCAAGAGGGAGGTGAACCTGAGAGTTCCCTACCAGAGCATGATGTCGTGGAAGAGGGGGGCACCTTTTATGTTAATCGCTTTTGTAGTTATTTGTTGTTTGTTTTGCATCTATTGTCGGAGATGTTTTAGGATCTTCTTTACATGAGTTTATTATTTTTGCTTATTTTTACGAGTGCCACATATCCCATCTTGGGGGATCTAGCATGCATAATTGCCTCAATGGGAGGTAAAGATCCCACCTTGGGGGATCGAACATGCGTAATTGCCTTTATGGATGACAAGGGTCTCACCCTAGGGAATCCAATATGTATAATTGCCTCTATGGGCGGAAAGGATCCCACCTTGGGGAATCCAGCATGTATAATTGCCTCAATGGGCAGTAATGAATGCATCTTGGGGAATCCAGCATACATAATTGCCTCAATGGGCGGAAAGGATCCCATCTTAGGGTATCCAGCATGTATAATTACCTCAATTGGCGGCAAGGATTCCACTTTAGGGAAACCAGCATGTTTAATTTCCTCTATGGGAGGCAAGGATTCCACCGAGAATCCAGTACACATAATTGCCTCTATGGGCAGAAAGGATCCAACCTTGGAGGATCCATCATATATAATTTCCTTTATGGGCAAAAAGGATTCCACCTTGAGGAATCCAACATACGTAATTGCCTCTATGAGCAACAAGGATCCCACCTTGGGGAATCCAACATATGCAATTGCCTCTATGTGCGACAAGGATTTCACCTTGGGTAATCCATCATACGTAATTGCCTCTATGGGCGGCAATGATCCCACTTTCGGGGATCCATCGTGATCATTTCCTCTTATGGGAGGCTCTCTTGTGAGCATGGATTTTTCGGATGGATTTGACATAATGAATAGATATAGATAAAAAAAAAGATGAGATGCCTCATTAAAAACTATCTCTCCCCGGAGAACACGGAGGGAAAAGAATGCACCCCAATAAACAACTTGTTCTTAAAATTGGGAGAGTCTATATACTTGCCTATGAAAAATGTCAACTAGGTAATCAAACAACAAAAGATAGGACAACTACAAAAATTAATAACAAAAACATGAATGACCACGTAAATGCTTTCAGAGAAGAAGGGAGAATTTCCCCTAGCTTTAAGGCCTCATTGTCCTGTGAAGTCATATGGGAGGGCTCATTGGTCTCGTTTGCGTCACTGGGTGGCGTTATCCCATGGTTGGCCTTCTTTACTCCCACTCTCCCATCGGACAATTCCTGGCGATCTCCTGGTCTCCTTGGACAATTCTCACTCGCCCATCAGGGAACAATTATTTCATGACATATACAATGTATATAAAACGGCTCCCAGTCGGTTAAAGGTTGGTCGCCCAATAATCATATTATACAAAGAGGGGGTGTCAATAACTAATTACTTAAATTTTATTTCTTTGGCATGGTCCCACTCTCCAAACTTGATCCTCAGGGTGAGGTATCCTTTCACTTACACTTATTCCCCTAAAAATCCAATCGACGATCCTTTGAAGGGCTTTAAGTCTTCGGGATCGAGACGTAGTCTCTCGAAGGCATCCTAATATAGTATGTCAGCGGAGCTTCCCTAGTCTACCAGAAGTCTTTTGATTTCTCATTCCTCGCATTTGACAGCTATGACCATGGGATCATCATTGTATGGGTGAACATCGAATGCATCTTCTTTTTAGAAGACAATCACAGTTTCCAGCGCTTTTATGGTCTTGACCTCATAGAGGTTTTCTACACTCAGAATTTGACGAATGTACCTTCTACGAGTGGAGTTGGTCTCACCGCCCTCGGGGAATCCTCCTTCTATGTTGTTTAGGGTATGATGTGTCGCTTTATTGCCCTTTCCCTAGGATGCTTCCTTGGCTTTGTTTAGCCTAGGGCTTTCGAAAACTTCTCGCCCGTGTGGGTTATGTCTCTCTACTAGGATGGAAGAATCGCCCTTTACATATTTCTTGAGGTGTACCTCCTGTATCAGCTTCTAAATTTCCTCCTTTAGCTGGTAACAGTCATCAATATGATGTCCTTTGATCCTATAACACTTACACCACCTTCTAGGATCAGATCCCATCACCTTGGTCTTAGAGGCAAGAGATGTCTGGATGTTGTGAAAGTGGAGTACCTCGCGCCAGATCTATTCTCGGCGAGTAATTAAAGGCGTGAAACTCTCCTTCGCCTTCCCCATCCTTTTGAACGCTCACTTGTCCTTTACGGTCGAGGTGTAACTATTCTTCCTAGAGCTTTCAGCACCGAGGACTCACTCCTTAACGTCGCGAGCCTTCTTTTCTGCATTGATTTCTTCGCCCTTGATGTAGCACTCTGCACTGACGACTACTTCAGCCAGTGTGAGTGCCGGAATTTGGCCAAGGGATTCATTGAAGTGCCTTGAGTCCATTTTGGAACGCCCCTAAGAACATTTCTTGGTTCGAAGGGACAAACTTGAAGGTGGATTCATTGAAGCGGGCAAGGTAGTACCTCAGTGATTCTGACGGACCCTGGCGAATGTTAAATAGGCTGGTGGTGGACATCTTCATATGGCGACAGGCAGCGAACTGGTGTACCAGCTTCCTTACCATCCCTTTGTAGGTAATAATGGAAGCACAGGGGAGTCTCATGTACCATCTAAGGGTGGCATCTCAGGAAGTTCCAAATAAAAACTTGCACTTCAGAGAGTTTGTCGCTCCTATGATGACCATCAGTGTGTTGATGGAGGCTACGTGCTCGTAGGGATCGCTGTGTCTGTTAAACTTGGCCAAGGAGAGAGGTTTGAAACACTCAATAATATGCACCCTCATATTTTGTTTAAGAGTAGTTAAGGGTCTAGTAGTTCCACGTCTTCTGGTGGGTTGACCTCCTGTTGGCGTTGTTTGATGTTGTAGACGTCGTCCTCCAATGTTTGGTTATGGTATCGTAGTTCTTCCATGGCAGCACGCGTCTATGCCATGGGATCAACATCACCACTACTGCTGATGCCTTCTGGTGTAGGAATGGAGCTCTCCTAAAAACCATAGTTAGAAGTGACAAGGTGTAAGAGTGAAGGGCAACAATGGGAAGGGTGATGGTGATGAAATAAGAGGTGGTCCAAATTAGTTTTACTGGGGTCCCAGGGTGGGCGTCATTGTACTTGTAAAAAAGTACTAGGTGTGTGTATTCCCTCTGCAAAGGCATAGGGACTCAGAGGCCTTCATAGGTGTATTAAAGTTTGGGTAGTGAGAACTTACTCACGATAGCGAGAAGTCGTGTATGGTAGCTTTTAAGGATGTTTAAGGGACCATCTCACGTAAGGTTAGAGACCCTGTTGGTGGCCAGCGCTGCTAGGTTATAGGCGGGCAGTTTGGTTGATTGTGTGTTAAGGCTACTGGGATCGTAGTGCTCTATGAGTAGTAGTAAATGTGTATGACTTGAGAATTTGTTTATCCCCTTGAGGGGTATGATATTCATATAAGTCTCTGTCGCCTAGGGTTTTTATCTTCTGGATGTGGTCTTAACAGCTCCCCTCTTTTTAAGGAAGTTATCGACCGTCTATCTTCTCGGAGTCTGTAACACCCTGGTTTATTTAATTTATTTTTCGTAATTAAATTTTGTGTTGTTGTATGAATTGTTGGTGTTTTGGTGTGTTATAGGTACCTTTTGGTATAGGATAGTGGCCTTGAGAATATAATTTAAGTTTATAGGGTGTGTGAGTAAAATTGTAGAGGTTGGGGGTGGTGAGAGTAAAACTACTTATTTGATACTAGTTATTATTTATTTAATTGAATAATAGGTGAATATTATTTAAATTAAATAATTAGTGAAATTATTATTGTTATTATTATTGTTATTATTAATGTTATTATTATTAGGAATAAGTGATAATAATATTAGTATATATTAAAATAAGAGAAAATGGGAAGTTGAGTAAAAAGTGTCATACACGTGAAATTGGAGAAAGTGAAGAACGTGAAAAGATAAGGAAAAAGGAAGAGAGTTCAGGGATAGGAAGGGAGTTCATTGTTGAATAAACTTGCAAAGAATCTAAGGTAAGGGTAAGGTTCCAATTCTATAAGGGTTTGCATGATAATTTTGGGCAGGGATTTTGATAACTTCGTTAGAATTGTTTTTCTCATGCTTTGAACCTTGCAATTGTATGATCATATTATGTTGATGTGTTTTTGGTTGAAATTGTGTAATGATGAAAGGTATGTGTCATACCCTAAATTTTGACCACAAGATTTCTCATCATTGTACAAATCATCACCGCAATATAGATGTACCTTCATGCCTCATCAATTCTCTCAAAGATTGTTGAGCATTCACTCCAATCAAGAATTAGGGTTTTGAGCCCTCTCAGAGTACTCAGACAAAGGATCAATCTAGAATGGACATGATCATCAACTTTTCAAACCTCTCAAACATCCATGAAGGATCAAGAGGTCTCCCACATCAAGGATTAAGCATGAGAATGCAACATTCCAAGTTGATCAAGCCTCAAGATCACTAGTGTCGCCAAATTAGGGTTTTGGTCGACCAAGGCCTCCAGAGATAAATTTTCATCTGGACATGAGCCAATACATCAACATATGATTCAAGAAGCCTAAAATAATCTTATGAGTCCATTTATAAGTTCAACATAACCTCAGGGGATTAGGATTTTGACTTAATTCAACCCTAAGTTGACTTTTGGAGCAATGCATGAGCCAAGACCTCAAGAAATTATTTAAGGACCTCAAATACCTCATATTTATCCTCTCACAAGATTGAATTGATTCAAAGAACTTGGTTCACAAGTAATGCAAGGATTCAAATTCATCTGGACCACAAACTATGGTTTCTGAGAAAAAGTCAACCATATCTTTGACTTTTGACTAAGACATTATCTAAAGCCTTGGGACATGATTCAAGACACTCTAAAAAACCTATGGAATCCATCCATTAGGCTTGAATTAGGTCAAGAACTTGATTTCATAGAAAATCACAAAGTTTGAAATTCATTTGACAAAAAGTCAATTGTGCCAAAAAACCAAGTTTGACTTTTGGGATTTCTTTACAAACATGGCTTCTCTAAGTCAAAAAAATGTTAACTTATGGTTTGGATCATCACCCATCAATAAAAATCAAGAAAAGTAAGGTTACTTGCAAAATGGGCAATCTTAAGAAACTTGAAATTTCACTAAGTCATGAAAAAGGTGATTTTTACCCAACTTTGCAAGACCATAACTTGTGATCCAAGTAACTATTTTATTCCATCCAAAGCTCAAATGAAATCTCTCATTACATACTTCAAGATTGTCAACTACAACATATTCCAAATCCTCATTGATTTTCGTGCACAAATTCATACCATAGCATGTGGTAGTTTGGAGAAGTGATTAGGTGGTGAAATTGCTCTTTGAAAAGTTGTTTTTGTTGTTTTTTTTGCCACTGTTACAGTGATAATCGGTTACCTATAAGTGGTAATCGATTACCCTGCACATTTTTTCACTTATTCTGCTGTTTTTAAGCAGGTAACCGATTACTTGCATGTGGTAATCGACTACCACTGTAACAGAATGCCATTTTTTAGTTTTTTCAAGCTTGTTTGACATTGTTTCCTCCTCTAACTTCCAGGGATTGATATGATTGATATGTGTGGATATTTTAGGTGTTGTTAGCCTCTGTTTGAAGCATGCTTGTAATAATTCAATGCACGATTTATCGATTCTTGTATTTGTTTGCATTCTTGACAATGTTTGCTCATGATCATTCTTGCACATCTTTTGTTCACATGTTAACATGATTTGTGATGCATGCTAAATGACATTTGGTATTGTTTTGCATTTTCATTGCTTGATTGCATTAAATTTGTTCTTCATTGAGCAAGTTTAATCATGTACAATCAATAATCCACCACTTTTGCTTTAACGATTTTTCATCTCTTTGGAAAATTGTTAGCACGTCATTTCCCTTTGATCGATTGATCGAAACCATGTTTCGATTAGTTGATTCTCCCTTCCTCCTCTCTTTAGGCTTCCTTTAGAGTCTTGTTCTCTTGACCCCCTGCCGAGGTGGAGCTTTGCACAACGCACTAGAGCACTGTACAAATTGGCGTTGTTACGCTATCCATTTCGATTTCTGCACTATACTTTGGTGCTAGATAAGGGATGAGAGTGAAGAATTCCTACACTCATATTGATTATTTTTGGTAGGGGACGAATGACCATGTGCTTGGAATAATCATCTCTATCTCCAAGTTGTAATGTCTCTCAATCCTCAGTCGAGTCGATCCTTGATCACTTCTACCCCTTTCAATCTCTCTTTTGATCAATCACCATTCTCTTGGTTAAAGTTCTGGGTATCTTGGGTTAGCAACCATCTTTTGGTTCAACACCTCTCTTCTGATCAATCATTGTTCATTGACTCCCCATCAGGGTCGTGATCATTTGTCTTTTGGCTAATCACAATCATACTGTTAATACCAATTCTCTTTTTCCCCTGCAGTCGTAATATTTTTCTTCGGTCAACACAATCTTCTTGTTAAACACTGAAACCCTTACGAAGTTCGCAACCTTCTCTTGGTTCTTATCCCTTTGATTGGTTAACCACTACCTGTCAGTTAAAACACCAATTTTCACTTTTTTTCAATTAACCATAGTCTATATGTTAACATACTGAGTTTCTCTTGGGTTAATCACCTTCTCTTGGTTAATCACCCATTTCTCAGTTAACCACAACCTGTCTGTTAACATAGTGAGCTCCATTTGAGTTAATCACCTTCTCTTGGTTAATCACTCACTCTTTTTGGTTAATCACAGTCTTTCTGTTAAAACCAATACCCTTGTGAGTTAGCAACCTTCTCTTGGTTCACGTACTCGCACCCTTGGGTTAGTAACCTTTTTTTGGTCCAAATACCCTTATCGTTGGTCAAGTACTGCTTGTTCGGTCAGTACCAACATCCCCAATGGGTCACAACCATTGCTCGGTTCTACACCCGTCCTTTGGGTCATAACCTTCGCTTGATTCTACACACGTTCTTTTGGTTGATCACAGTCTTGTTGTTAAAAAACTTTCTCTCCTCCCAGAGTTGCAATATTTTCTTTCTTCGGTTAACCACTGCTTACCATTTAATACACCGAAATCCCTTCAGAGTCAGACACCTTCTCTATGTTCAGTACTCTCTCCTTTTGGTTCATCACAGCCTGCTTGTTGAGACCAAACCCTTTGCTCCCCACAAAGTTTTACTCTCTTTCTTCGGTTAACCACTGCCAGTCAATTAACATACCGAATCCCATTTTCTCTTGGTTTTGACACCATATCTTTGTTTGTTCCCCAGTAGGGTCGCTAACAATCTGATCCCCGACACAATTCTTTGTTCTCTTACTCCCCAGTGGAGTCTCTATTATTCTTTCTCTTCTTGGTTTCTATACCATTCTTGCACTCTATCCTCAACACAGTTACTATCTTTCCTTTGCATTCTTTTCTTGGTTTTGACACCAATTCTTTTTGCATCCCCAGCGGATCTTTCTCTACTTCTTTTGCTCTTGGTTTTGACACTACTTCCTTTTCCTTTTCCGTCTTGGTTCCACGAACTACGGACGCTCTGATTCTTCATTCATTCGAATGTAAGATACGTAGGCACAAGATTGAGATGATCTTGGCGAGGACACTTCTACCTTCTCCGCTCCTTCTTCTTTCTTTTCCCTGGTTCCATGAACTACGACGCTCTGATTTCCTCATAGCACTATGAGGGTACGTAGGCACGAGGGCCCTAATCCTTCGCGAGCACTCTTCTTTCTTTCTTTCTTTCTTTCTCTTTCTCCTTTCTCTCCCCCTTCTTTTAGCTAGAAGCCTTTAGATAGATAACTCATCCAAGCCTAGAAGCAAGTGAAATGGTTCTCGTCGAGTACGATGGATGCGTAAGGTGCTAGTACCTTCCTTTCACATAACCGACCCCCTTACCCGTTTCTCTTCCCATTGGGTTTTATCGATATTTTCCCTGTCCTTTGGGACTAAATAAAGTTTGGTGGCGACTCTGTTGTATCTTTGAGTGTGCGATTCACTCAGGTATAATCTTGTTAGCTCCAGGAAGAAGCGGGTTTCTTATCTGCTAGGCAATTGAAAGATCTTTTTCAAGAGGAAGCTCAGGTGCTTACATTGTTTTCATCCTTGTCTGTTGAAAGTCAGACTGCTATTGATGAATTCCAGGTAGTCTGTGATCTTCCAGATGTGTTCTTGTATGATATTTCAGATGTACCGCTAGAGAGAGAGAGGTGGAGTTTTCTATTGATCTTGTACTTGGTGTCAAACATGTTTCTATGGCAACATACAGGATATCGGCGTCAGAGTTAACAGAGTTGAAGAAACAATTAGAGGAGTTATTGGAGAAGAAATTTGTGAGACCAAGTGTGTCGCCTTGGGGAGCTCTAGTGTTGTTTGTAAAGAAGAAGGATGGTAGTGTGAGGTTGTGTGTTGATTACCGACAGTTGAATAAAGTAACGATCAAGAACAAGTATCCACTGCCGAGAATAGATGACTTAATGGACCAGTTGGTGGTTGCTCATGTTTTTAATAAAATTGACTCGAGGTCGGGTTATCATCAGATTCGGTTAAAGATGAGGATATTCAGAAGACGGCATTTAGAACTCGGTATGGACACTATGAATATTTGGTGATGTCGCTCAGCGTTTCTAATGCACCTGGAGTGTTTATGGAATATATGAATCGTATATTTCATACTTATCTGGATCAATTTGTAGTGGTTTTTATTGATGGCATCTTAATCTATTCTAAGTCAGAAGAAGAACATATTGAGCATTTGCGAATTGTGTTGCAAGTGTTGAAAGAGAAGAAGTTGTATACAACGTTGTCAAAGTGTGAATTCTGGTTGCAAGAGGTGAGTTTTCTTGGGCATGTTATTTCAGGTGAAGGTATAGTTGTGGATCCATCAAAAGTAGACGTAATTCTACAATGGAAGGCTCCGAAGTCGGTTACAGAGATTAGACTCTTTTTGGGCTTCGTTCGTAACTACCGTAGATTCATTGAAGGCTTTTCTAAGTTAGCACTTCCGTTGGCTCGGTTGACCTGTAAAGGTAAAGCCTTTGTGTGGGATATTCATTGTGAGAGAAGTTTCACTGAGCTGAAGAAGAGACTGACTACCGCTCCAGTGTTGATTTTTCCTGAACCTAATGAACCGTTCGTGGTGTATTGTGATGCGTCAATGATGGGTTTAGATGGCGTGCTGATGCAAGATGGCAAGGTTGTAGCTTATGCGTCACGACAACTGAGGGTTCACGAGAGAAACTATCCTAATTATGACTTAGAGTTGACTGCAGTGGTGTTTGTGTTAAAGATTTGGAGGCATTATCTTTATGGTTTCAGATTTGAGGTATTTAGTAATCACAAGAGTTTGAAGTATCTGTTTGATCAGAAGGAATTGAATATGAGGCAGTGTAGATGGTTGGAATTTCCAAAGTATTATGACTTTGGCTTGAATTATCACCCCGGTAAAGCTAATGTCGTGGCTGATGCTTTAGGTCGGAATTCTTTGCATACATCTACTATGATGATTAGAGAGTTGGAACTTATTAAACAGTTCAGAGACTTGAGTTTGGTTTGTGAGCTAACACCGTAAAGTGTGATGTTGGTAATGTTGAAGATAAATAATGATTTTCTTAATAATATTAAAGAGAGGCAGAAGTTGGATGTGAAGCTGGTGGACTTGATGGTGGGAAGTAATGAAATCGAGGATAGTGATTTTAGAGTGGATGAACAAGATGTGTTGAGATTCTGAGACAGAATTTGTATTCCGGATGATTCCGAGTTGAAGAAGATGATTTTGGAAGAAAGTTACATAAGTAGCTTGAGTATCCATCCAGGTGCTACTGAGATGTATCAGGATATGAAGAAGATATTTTAGTGGCCTGGACTGAAGCGTGATGTGGCACAGTTTGTGTATGTGTGCTTGACTTGTCAGAAGTTAAAAGTTGAGCATCAAAAACCTGTTGGATTGATGCAGTCGTTAGACATTCTAGAGTGGAAATGGGATAGCATTTCGATTGATTTTGTGACTAGGTTGCCGAATACTCCTAGAGGGCATGATGCGATTTGGATGATTATTGATAGACTGACGTAGTCGACGAACTTTATTCCAATTAACATCAGTTTTTCTTTACAAAAGTTGGCAGAGATATACATCTGTATGATTGTGAAGCTGTATGGAGTTTCGTTAAGTATTGTTTCGGATATAGATCTGAGGTTCACTTCCAGATTTTGGGAGAGTTTGCAGGAGACTTTGGGTTCTAAGCTGAAGTTGAGTTTTGCCTATCATCCGCAGACAGATGGTCAGACAGAGAGGACTATACAGTCTTTGGAGGATTTGTTGAGGGTTTGTGTTCTTGAACAAAGAGGTGTTTGGGACAGTCATCTGTCATTGATAGAGTTTCTTTATAACAATAGGTTTCATTCTAGCATTAGTATGGCACAGTTTGAGGCATTGTATGGTTGGAGGTGTAGGACACCTTTGTGTTGGCATGAATCTGGTGAGAGTGTGGTGCTTGGACCTGAGATTGTCCAACAGACTACTGAAAAGGTGAAGTTGATTCGGGAGAAGATGAAAGCTTCGCATAGTAGGAAGAAGAGCTACCATGATAAGAGGAGGAATGATCTTGAGTTTGAAGAGGGAGACCATGTATTCTTGAGAGTCACTCCGGTAACTGGTGTTGGGCGTGCTTTAAAGTCGAGGAAGCTTACTCCTCGGTTTATTGGTCAGTATCAGATTTTAGAGAGGATTAGAGTGGTTGCTTATAGAGTGGCGTTACCACAAAATTTTTCGAATTTACATGATGTGTTCCATGTTTCACAGCTTCGGAAGTATGTTCCGGATTATGTGATCCTGATGAATGATGTGCAGGTGAGGTATAACCTTATAGTATAGGCTTTACCTGTGAGGATTGAAGTTCGTGAATTAAAGTAGTTGAGGGGCAAGGAGATCACTCTTGTGAAAGTGGTGTTGGGAGGCGTTGCTGGAGGGAATATGACCTGGGAGTTGGAGAGTCGGATGCGAAAGTCGTATCCAGAGTTGTTCACATCAGGTAAATTTTCGAGGACGAAAATGTTCTAAGTGGGAGAGAGTTGTAACGCCCTAGTTTATTTAATTTATTTTTTCGTAATTAAATTATGTGTTGTTGTATGAATTATTGGTATTTTGGTGTGTTAGAGATACCCTTTGGTGTAAGGTAGTGACCTTGAGAATAGAATTTAAGGTGATAGGGTGTGTGGGTAAAATTGTAGAGGTTAGGGTTGGTGAGAGTAAAAATAATTATTTGATATTAGTTATTATTTATTTAATTGAATAAAAGGTGAATATTATTTAAATTAAATAATTAGTAAAAAATTATTATTGTTATTATTAATATTATTATTAGGAATAAGTGATAATAATATTCTGATATATTAAAATAAGAGAAAAGGGGAAGAGAGCTAGGGCATAGGAAGGGAGTCGATTGTTGAAGAAACTTGCAAGAAATCTAACGTAAGGGCGAGGTTTCAATTCTATAAAGGTTTGCATGAAAATTGTGGGCGGGGATTTTGATAACTTCGTTAGAATTGTTTTTCTCATGCTTTGAACATTGCAATTGTATGATCATATTATATTGATGTGTTTTTGGTTGAAATTGTGTAATGATAAAAGGTATGATTATGCTATGTTGGATGTTTTGGTTGAATTGAGTGTGTTGGAATGTTTTTATTGATGAATTGTGTGTTGATGCTGTTAAAATCATGTATTGGATGGATTGCATGATGATGGGTGTGGGTTGTTGTGAATTGTTGTGAGTCGGAGTCAGAACTCAAGTATATGAGCTTTTTGGAAAATTTTGGGTTTTTGTGACTTTTATAAAAAGTGAGTTATGTGTAAAATAATGGGATACTCGTTTTGTAAAAAAAAAAAGTGGGGTTTTGGGATGGGATAAAAAGTGATTTTCGCACTGATAAACAACAAAAAAATGATTATGCTCATAGTGTAATAGGTTACTAGAAATGGTGTAACCGGTTACACTACTATAAACTTGTGACTTTTGGAAAAATTGAGGGGGTGTAACCGGTTACATTGTGAAAGTAGTGGCTAGAAATGGCGTGGTTACAGGGGTGTAACCGGTTACTGCATTTGGTGACCGGTTACACTGGGAACAAATTGTGAAAAACTTTGAAAAAATCATATCTTGAGTTCCGGGTGTCCGATTTGAGTGTCGTTCAAAGCATTAGGAAGATGACGCAACGAACTTTAATTTAAAAATAATTCCAGTACCTGAAAATAAATAAATTGTTGTGTGATGGTGTTAAATGAATTGTAGTGTTTATGTTGTGGTGTGTGACATATTCGGAAATGCATTGTTGTTGCTTGCTATACTATCACATTATTTTTGTTGAATGTTTATAGCATGTGTATGATGCATGGTGGCTAGCATTGGCGTAATACTTGACCATGGTGAATGTCAGGGTACATGGTGTTGTTGTTGTATTTATATAATGTTGCATGCATTCATGGTGTTGGACGGTGGTCCATTTTTTGGGGAGCCTTAATCCTATGGTGATGGATTGGGTGCGAGTAGCTAAATCCTATGGTGATTGAATTAGTAAAACGTTACCTATGATGATGGTAAATATTTTGGTGTACTTTGATCCTAGGTGGGGACCGGAGCGCGTGAACCTGAGAGTTCACAATTTGGTACTACATGCATTGAGTCGAGTTGTTGAGTCCCATTGCATTGCATAGTATTTTACTGTTGTGTTTGGATTTGTGTGGAATGGTGATTGGTGGAATGGGTGACTATGCATGTACTAATCAGATGCTTATTATTATGCATTGCTTTATATAATTGTGATATCACACCCCTTTTGTTTGAATGTTGCCTTTACATGGGCATCGTGCAGATAATCCGCAATAGAGGCATAAATATGAGTGGAAGAGGGTACTCTTCCTTTTATTTCCGTTGAGTCGGCGTCTGCTCTGATGTGTAACACTGGGGGTGGTATATTTTTGTGTTTTGTTATGTTGATGTTTCGTTATAACTACACTGTTTTATAATTATGTTTGAATAATCGTTGTTGATGTTTCCGCTACAATAAAAGTTGAAATTGAACCTATGAATTATTATTATTATTATTACAATTATGTAATTTATATGTGTTACATGTCTATTAGCATGAGCAGGTGTATGTTGAATTGTAGTATCCTAAATGCATAAGTGGTTAATTTATTTTGATTTTTATTATAATTATCGCGGGGTAATTAGGGTGTTACATAGTCAACAATGACTTTCTCTCGCTTGACGCCTAAGTTGGTGAGATCTTTTCGGCATATCCCTTGGATTTTGTCTTAGCGACCCAATTGTTCAGGCGAGGGCACCCTAGTCTAGGGTTTTACCAAATATAACACTACACCCTCAAAGTGGCCTAATTCTTTTGGGATGATGAATCCACTAGAAGGAAACCAAAGAGAATTCCATTTTAATAATTTCTCTAAACCCTCTAAATAGGGGTGTTCATAGGTGCGGATCGACCTACGAACCCGCTAACCCAAATCGAACCAACCCATAAATTATCCAAATCCATTCATTTACGAATATACTCAACCAAACCCATAACAACCCGTATAGTTTTGGTTCGGGTATTAGGTTTGAGTTTTGCAACCCGCGGGCCCATTGACCCAACCCATTGATGTGGATTTAGTAATTTCTTATTATTTTTATTATTATTTTAAATAAAGATATAAAATTAATATCTCACTAATAACCATAATATTTCCAAAAAAAATTATTCTCCACCAATAGTACTACTAGACCAATGAGTTTACGTAATTCTAAGATTAAATGTTGTTTTTTATTTTCTTTTGTATCATTTCTAAATTGTCTTATTGAATTTTAGACTATTATGAAGTGTTATGGCGTGTTGATGAATTTTATTAGATATTATATGATGTGTTTCATCGAATTTGAGTATTATAAATTAATATGATTGTATTGAGTTGTTACATTTTTTTAAATCGACAAAAAAATTATAAAAGTATATTTTTTATTTGAAACATAACCGGCAAACCCAACCCAACCCAACTCAACTCATAAATTAACAGGTCGGTTTTGACAATAAAATTGCGGATTAAACGGCAAACTCAACCCATTGAAGTTTGAACGAATTGAGTAACAGATTAGATCAAATCCGATCCAACTCAATCCGTGTACATCCCTACCTCCAAACAGTGCAATATAATTGTTTAGTTCTCCCAAATTAGAGGAATTTTTATTTGTGAATAAAAATAAACCTTCAAAACCCGCCCCACCTAAATCCTTCTATTATTTTCATTCAATCCTTCCGTTTTTTCAAAATATTTCCCTCCCTTTCACTCCAAACTCCCATACAAAGCCTAGAACATCCAGAGTTAGAGAATCAAGAAAATATATATTTGTTCAAAAAATATTTCCCCAGCAGAAAAGAAAACATCAAAGGGCATATACAGAGTAAGGAACTTATTACTAACTAATACTCAGTAGAAAGAACTGATTCAAATTAGCAATCCAAGTAGTTCAGTTTTTTTCTTCACCAGGACCTGGCACTCATCATTTCAGCAACACACAGCAAAATATAATGTTACTACCACAACTACCAATGGTAATATCAATGGTCTAATAACATTTACAAAGACAATAACCAATGCAGTCATATAAAACAACAAATTGGGCATGATATATTGTATAAAACTACTTATCCTGAAAATGGAATTTACAAAAATGTCCCAGGCCTACCAACTTTTATATCATATATTTAAGATTAAGATAAAATACAATCTAAAACAAGTCTACACCTACATGAACTAATTGTCATTAGGCAAATATCATACAATTTTTACAGATATAAAGGAAGACCTAATGGGAAAGTGTCCTCTCCCTTATAAGAGAACTGCAGGCTCCGCTCACTCCTCGCATGTCATCATCTTTTCAAAAAAATTCTTACAAGTTGAAGGATTCTGCCTCAATGAGTATAGAGCTGATGCGGTTAATACTGAGAATTTTGTTGTTCCAGTTTCTCAATCAAGGCTTTCTTTTCATCATCAGGGAGAGAATTGAACGTGAAAACGGACTTGTCACCGATATCATCCTTAATGTTAAACACAAGTCCAAGATCAGTGAATTTGTGCACAGAATGAAGATATCAATTTCAAGAACAAAATCATCAGAAGTGATTTACCTTGATGGGCTGAGTGAACTTCCTTCCGGCAAATATTACAAAAAGACCCATCCATAAAGCAAGCAATGTAAGTTTAGCTCCATCATCCATCAATCCGGACTGCAAAATTTAGAGTCAAATTTGTCCGGGAGGAGAAAAATAAACAGATGTTATATATATGGGGCAATCAGTGATAGTGATTATAACAATCCTCAAAATCTGCTTGACCAATGAAGGGAAAAGAGATGCAGACATTGGGAAATGCATGGACTCGAATAATAGCATCGAAAGAAATATGATAACGGGCTTTGAATTTAAGGATAAGGGTTCAGTGAAACCATAATAAGATGTCGTTACTCCTAATTGGATCCTCTGCAACCCTGCAGTTCGGTCCAATTCAATCATGGTCATTGGACATGTTGCAATGCAGGGTTACAAATAATTTGGGTTCTGATTAATGATTATGTGCATACTACATTCACTAAAGTTGAAATATGAATCTCTAGGTCTTCACCTTACAAGTCCAATATCATGATTGTAGTAACTATCTCATATTTTGACAACAGTGAATCCATATCCTTAACTAACAAATTTAAAAGAAAAAAACATAAAAGCCATAGGATATATAGACTATAAATTAAACTAAATAGGCAACATGTTTAATGAAGCACTTTAGAAGAACAACAGAAGAATACCAGATGCCCAAGAAGAAGTATCGGAATAATAAACGTGAGAGCTCCAGCTTCTAGCTTGCCGTAGCAGAGTCCTGTTTTAAAGAACACAAGAAAATATCAATACAATTGATACTTATTTTTTTTCTCCTATCCCACTAATATTTAATGGTAACATAAAAAGTATGTGCATTTAATTGAACATCACCTTCCTTGAAAACAAGTCCTGTCAAAGCAGCGAAAAGAGGACCGACCAGCCAGACAGCTGATGGGTTATCAACAACATATTGTACTAGAGTTTTATTAGCCGGTTGTGCAAGGTAGATGTAGGTTGCAGCTGAGCCAAGAACCCCAAGGCCCCATAATGCTTGTAGAGTGCGCTTGATTTCAGTCACATAGATATGAATCAAGAATAATGATAAACCCAATCCACCTGACCCAATGACATATAAAAAGTCTTGGTTTTGCTTGAGCAATGAATTTAGGTTATCGGGCAAATAGGCAGCCGATGCGGCAATGACAAACGATGCAGCGGCTGTCACCAATCCTGATCTGTACGAAATAACCTGCCATGAGCATAGCTATCATTATATATACATAGCATAAGCCAAAAGCTTTCAAGCAGCAACTGTATATGTAACATATATAGACTACTACAGTAACTACACAGTGTTTGTTGGTGCTGTGTTTTCAACTATACAACAAAATTATTTGAGAATTTTGAAATATGTGTGTTGAATTCAAAAGCTTGTAATTGAGTCCTGACGTTGCCATAATATGTAACTGGGTCCCTAGCATACATTCAATGAACTAGTTACAAACGACAAAACACTTAAAAGTTCATGAATCAGATAGTAAACTGCTTTTATATTAGAAGATTATAGAAAAAGAATAAAACAATTCTTATTCCATATGGGTAAAGGAATTACATTGATGATAATATAAGTGTTGAGTATGATGAAACTAATCTAACACTTGATAAGGAAACAACCTTATAAGTTTATAACAGATATAACAGTTTTTCGTTTTTAAAAACATGGTATCCGGCCCTGAGACCGACCAATTCAAGTGAACCAATCTCACCGTCCACTAGCGGACTAGGGACTGATTTAAGGCCAGTAAGGACTGGCCCAACACAGGAATTGTTAGTATCTTGCAGGATTTGAACTTGAAACCTTGAGAGTTGCACTCTCAGATCACTAACCCTCACCATCAGGAGAACCCCTGGGGTTATACCAGAAATAACGGTAAACAACCATCTTATCATTTGTTCACAACTCCTAACTCAGCTAACTAAAACCGATAATGTTAGGTCGGACACCATCACCCAAATTTGAATTGAAAACTTCACAGTTGTTTATAAATTTCTAGGGGTTATGGTCACTTCGTACCCAAAAAAATTCTAATTATTTAACTTAAGAGACCTAATTCTCCTCATGTTATTTGTATTCTAGAATGATGAGAAGGTTAGTACCTCTTGAACATCGGAGGATTCAACGGTCCAGGGGCCATAAACACCTTTATAAACTACGGTATCGCTCAATGAACCTTGCGGGTTTTCTCCGACCGCTTTACACTTTACCGACCGGATTCTGATTGTTGGAGAAGGAATCCGACCGGCACAACATAACCTGGAGGAAGGAATACGAAGAAGAGTAGGAGGTCCTACCGACACTGATACTGATGCAGCCACAGCCGCAGTACTCAATCCTTGCAATGCCATATTCTAATTTTCTCTTTTTAATTAATTGCTGTAAGTAGTATAAGAATAACTCCGTTTTTTATTTGTGTGGTCATTAACAAAATCAAATTCGAGTCGTGTCGTGCTCCTACTCTTTTTATTTATTTTATTCTACTACTACACATCTTCTACTTTATATTTATCTTAGATATAAGAAAGTTAATGCCTAGCAAAAATACCATTATACCCCTCTGCTCCCAAAGCGCTCCACATGCCTGCTTTGGTACTGTTACACGTGGCCGCTTCTACAAATCCTTTTCTATTTTTACAAACTTTTCCATTCAAAATTCAGAAACCAATCTTTCTCTCTCCTCTTTTTTCTCGCTGTTCTTCGTTGTTTCTCTTCTTCTTCCCTTTCTTCTCCTTTCTCTCTCTCACTCTTTCTTCTTTCTTCTTCCTTTTCTTTTTCTTCATTCTTCCTATTCTTTTTATCGAAAGCAAACTCGGAAGCTGCAAATCTGGTTTCTGTTGGTAAGCAAAGCTACAAATTCTTTCATGTTTCCATTTCGCATCTAACCTTTTGTTGTTGCTCTTTCAGAAAGGATTGATTCGAGTTTCGACGGATAAGCCAATGTTTTGGAGAATGATGTGAACAAGCTTGCGGAAAACCGGGCGGTGGGTATGATTTTGGTGATTCTCTTTCATTTTTTTAGGGTTTCTCAACTGTGTGTATGATTTCTTTCTTCTGGATTTCTTTGTTAATGTTACCTATGATGATGATATTTATTTGTGAAACAAGTAATTTCTTTAATTATGGAAACAATCAAATATAAATAGCAGAAAAATGATACTTCACTGATATTATGTGCAATTTGATGTTTATGTACAATTTTATTTTTTCAAAATTAATCGTATTCATCCTGGTTTTGTTAGCTTTTGTTTTCGGCCCGATTTCAAGCGAAGAAGATGGAAATTTATTTATGTGTTATGATTTTGTTTCAAGCGAAGAGTTGATGGCGGCGGGTGTGCAATTTCGTAGTGGTGAATCTGACGTTTTTGACGACGATTGTGGTGGTGGTCAGATTCGAAACTACCTTAATTTCATTTTTTTATCTAAAAAACATGGTTCAGATTTTGTTACTGGTTTATGATTTTTTTAATGTATATTTTTATAGTTAACTCTATTTTTTGTTTGTTTGTAATATTAAGTGAAAAAGAGGATCGCAACACCGATACCGATGATATAAGATAAGTCTCCTCCTTTTAATTTCTAGCTGGTTATGAGTTTTATAACTTTATAACTTTATAGTTGCTATAACCATCACTTCCTTCATGAAATCAAGTTGAATTATGAATTATGTTTTTTATAATATGAATCTAAATGGTTCATGAGGACTAATTAAAATCAATCTAAATGGTTCACATGTGAGAAATGTTGTGTTTATGCACTTTTTCCCAATTCTCATCAATGTTAATAAGGGATGACAACAGCCCTTCTATGATGGAATTGCATACATTCTCAAGGATCTTCTGTTTCAAAGATCAACTCTGATAGTAGGTAAAATACTTCATCTTCTTTTTGTTCTTTTGGTTATATCTCTTATATCTCTTATGCTTCTTTTATTGAAATTGTTGTTTCGTATCGACATAACATGCACCCTTAGCCTTCTTATCATGTTTACATGGTGGAATGGAATGTGATAATGTAGATGGTCTGCAAATTTGAATCCAAGTGAGTACATGCATTAAACTATGTCTCTGCTTAACATTCTGAAGATTCAATTGGTCATTTATTTTAATTATATCAAATTTGGCTCCAACAATTCCCATTGATCTCAATATATTTTGTAACTGATATTTTCCTTTATTTTTTCTGATTCATGAATTCTATTTTACCTGCATATTCATGAATTCTTGATTTTCTATGATTTGTTTTTGAAAGTTGTTGAGTTCCATCATGGTTGGATCACATAATGCATTGTTGTTATGGCTAAAAATGCTCAGGTAAAACACTGGAAGAACTAAGATCTTCTCTCTACAATGAGCTCCGAACATCAGAAGGAGCCAAGCGACAGCAACAAAGATATTGCGGACCAGTGGTCGCGTTATCGTTCAACTTTATGGTTGCTGTTGGTATCATCTTGGCTAACAAATTGGTCAGAAATCAGAACCATTTTTCCTCATGTTGCGTTTAACTTATCATCAATATGAAATATCTCTTATGCTGCATGTTATAAACTTTGTCGTTGCTAGGTGATGGGAAGAGTTGGTTTTAACTTCCCCATTTTCCTCACATTTGTTCACTACGTCACCGCATGGGTTCTGCTTGCAATATTCAAAACGATCTCGGTGCTTCCAATGTCTCCTCCATCTAAATCAACTCCTTTCTCTTCTATATTTGCACTTGGCGCTGTTATGGCTTTTGCATCCGGCCTTGCAAACACAAGCCTCAAGTATAACAGGTTCATGCTCTTGCTCAAACATGTTCATTAGCCTAAACTGCATCCGGGTTCTTTATCTAAACAGCTTATTTACGATAAAAGATTCGGAATTTCCTTATCTGTTTTCTGACAGTTCGGTTCATGCAGTGTTGGTTTCTACAAATGGCCAAGATTGCTGTTACTCCAACAATTGTTTTGGCAGAGTTCATATTTTTTAAGAAAACCATTTCTTCAAAAAAGGTCATAACTAAGCTTTTCGCCGTTTTTCATTCTCTCTCTTTTATAAAGCATTTCATATATCTGAAAAAACAACTACTCCATCTAACCCTTTATTTGTTTATGTACTAATCATGCATTGGAATGCATTGATGCAGATTTTGGCTTTGACTGCTGTATCAGCAGGTGTAGCCGTTGCAACTGTATCAGATTTAGAGTTCAATTTATTCGGTGCAAAAAAAGAGAAATGCAATGACAGTTCTGCTGCAATTAACAATAGAGGCACCAATAAAGCTTTAGAAATAGAAAATGAGTGTAAAGACAAAGTTCAGAAGGTACTTCTTAAACTACCCAATTGTGGTTGTGATCTATTGAGTGGGTTTATTTATATTCTCATAATCTTTTTATTTGTTTCCCTTTCTCTTGAGGACTATAATGAATTCAGCATTTAAATAATGAAGTTACTGACTCTGTTGCTTCGAAGAAAGAAAGGAATAATACAGATTGTATTCAGGAAAGGAAGATTTCAATGCCACAAATCGTTGCAGCAGTTGCGGCACTGCACGAACAAGCATTGCTTGAACGGAAAATTAAGGGGTTTTGGTTTTCTCAGCCGCCAAATAGCTATCAGCTGTATATATTTGCTTTTATATTCTGTATGTATAGTTTTGCACCGATGAATATTTCTTTGCTGCACTTGACGTTTTATAATATGAGCAGTGTCTTTTATTTTTTATGGAATTGATCATTTCCAACTATGTATGATTGTGAATATCATGAGGTTAATGTGAATTATGGCTTTTTGATTCTCTAGGAAAGCTGAGCATTGTTATTTATATGACAAAGCTAATGAAGAGCAGATAAATCGCGCTGATTATAGACCTATAATTGAGTATGATTGGGTTCATCGGCAGCGTTCATATCAACAGGTACTGGTTTGGTTGGCTTTTTCTGGTTTGATGATGATGAATTGCTTGAGATGTGATGAATTGTTTCAAATGGAGATATTGTATTACAGTTTATTGTAGCTTTTGAATAACAAACTTCTATTCTGGAAGGGGGGGGGGGGGGGGGGTCCAAAGTCTCCTAATATGTTTTTGAAAATGTAAAAAGATTCTTTGTTAGTTCCTCTCTCTAGAATATTTGGGCTGTGCATTCAATTATCAAACCTCTCTTTACCAAGTGTCTTTCTTATATCTAATATGTATGAGTCACAGATGTGGATACTTTAAGGCATTTATTTCCATTTTAGTTCTTATTGGGGAGTTTGGTCTGTCTGGGACTGGGAGCTAACAAATCACCTTAGTATTTTTTTTTCGAAGTGGGACCATTGCCACCTCCTTCAAGTGGAACACTTGCCCTTTCTCTGGTTTGTATATTCATATTATTTTTATAAGTTTAATTTAATATCGATACGATAATATGCTACAAAGTTGTATGCTTGTATGTTCTAATAGTTAGCATGAACATGTGCTAAACATCTTGGATAGTTATGGAAGTCTTGATGCTGCAAAGGGAAATTTGGGTATACATAGAGTAATAGAAGCTTTGAAACATATGTTTCGCCGTCTTTTGCACAAACTATTCAGCGCCGGATACTTGATAACACTACTTTCCCTCCAGAGTACTATATGGAAAGGTTTGGTTTGAATTTGAATGAAAATTCGAAAACTTTACCTTTAGCAAGATCTGTTGCAAACTGACTAAGTTGCTAATATAAAGAGTATATAAATTTCATGCAGGTGGAGTCAACTTAGAGATCATGGAACAAGCCATTTGTGTGTTGTAGATGCTGATAGAAACGCGGTATCACTGACAACATCTGTAAACAGACATTTTGGAGCTGGGATTCCTTCAATGTCAACTGGTATTGTGATTAACGATGAAATGGATGATTTCTCGATACCGACTGATATATCCCCCAGTAAACTACCTCCAGCGCCGACAAATTTTATTGAACCAAACAAAAGGCCACTGTCTTCCATGACTCCTATTATCATCATAAAGGTATTGCTTACAGCACAAGAATGATCACTAGATTAATATGATAATCAAATTACACATGAAACTTTCTATTGCTCTATGCTTTGGTAGGATGCCCAATTGGTCGGGGTAATTAGAGGAAGCGGCGGAATGAGTATTATTCCAGCAGTGACTCAAGTCTTTCTTAATCATTTCATCTTAGGAATGAACCCTTTAGATGCAGTTCTAAGACCAAGGGTCTATAGGAGCTCAAATCTGTGCTGATTCGTGCATACCATTTTTATGGAAAATATGTTATTATATAGCCTGTAGTTGCATGCATTTGGACTGGATGAGACTCAATAGTATTTTTCCAATTCTTTTGATGCAGGCAAGTGCTACAAATCCTTATCAGGATCCATATTATGGGGGCATGATGGCAGCTTATGGTCACCAGCAGTTGGTACGTGACATTAATATGTTACTTGATTGAAGGTTCTTATCGTGTTGTTATACTGTCTTGATTAAAGAAATTTCAATATTAGGATCATAACGTGATAATTAACAACTTTATTTTTTACCATTAGACATATCATCCTTTTATGGGAATGCCTCATCCCAGAATGCCTTTGCCCCTCGAGATGGCTCAAGAACCTGTTTATGTGAATGCCAAACAATACCAAGGAATTCTGAGGCGAAGACAAGCTCGTGCTAAAGCAGAGCTTGAAAGGAAGCTCATAAAATCTAGAAAGGTACAAATTCGCAAGAGGCAAACTCCAGTGTTTCTTTATAATACTTTTCTTTCCTTTGGCCCATTTATCTTTTTTATATGAAGGAAAGCTTCTCTCCACCTTTTACACGATGCCATCTGATGGTTGCTTAGTCTTTAGTCTGGATTTTTTTTAATATATCAATGTGCATGCATTAAGAAGTCTTTGTGTGTGATCTATGTGGCTGTTGTCTATGAAGAGAAACAATAAATGATATCTGTTGTATTTATTATTATGCTGAATTGTCGACTGAAAAAGTCAGCGTCAGTTCTCTCTATCCCATTAGAATTATGTCAATACCTTCATGAACAGCAATCACCCACTTCTTAAACAAGCAACAGCATCTAATTTATTGTTGAGAGAGATCTGCTGTTGGAGGCTTAAGGAATTAGGATTTTATCCTTGTCTGCAAGAATTAGGCTGTAGAAAAATAAGGACTCAGATGCAGGTAGTGGAAATTATATTCAAGTACAAATGTCAATAAACCTGGTATTTTGAATTAGGCTTCTAAAATGGTTTTACTACATCAACATTTGCGGATTCCACTCCAATTTGGCCATAATATAGTCAGCTTCATATAGAATGATAAAGGAAAATAAAGCTAAGTTGCTTATTTTCACCAGTTTTTACCGGCTACAGTTTCATATGAGAAAATGACTGCTTATGATGGTGATCATATTGAGTTTTCAGAAGAAAGTAGGCTTTTCCTGAAAGAGAGAGATCACGAACTGGAAGCATGTGAAATTAAATCGATTATTCAGCTTATTGTTCATATTCCAAAAACACCTATTACCATTCATAGGAAACTTGGTGAAGGCACCAACTCACTTAGAATGATACAGGTAATGCTTCGAACTCTCTCCTTCTACTCGTCTACGAATTTGTTGTCACCCTGAGCTCTGCCAATGTGTGTGTGCATCGGGGTTTTCTGTGGTTTTACTTTTCTTTCTCAAATTACCTTCCCCTGCTGCGTGTATGTAAATGAATGTTGTGGCGTGGAAAATTTCTTGGTGTGGATGATGATTTCTGAAAAGGTGTATGTGAATTTTGATGATATTATGGTAACTGGTGTATTGTTCTTCTGAGAGTTTTCTTCTGCTATGTGGTGATGTGAATCTTTTGTATTGTGGTGATTTGATATTCGTCCCCCCGAAATGGCTGTGATTTCCAATTTATAGGCTCAGTGCTCTTAATTTTGTAATCAATGTGTAACTAATGTTGTTGATTATGTGTTGCTCATATGATAAAAGACTTTCCATTTGATTTGGAACATGTTTGGTTTGCTGCTGAAACTAAATGAATAAGTTTCCATTTTCGTTCAAACATGTTGGAACAACCTTCTTATTTAGTTTAAATTCTCCTTGAACGCTTTGATTGTTCTTTCAATTTGGACTGATTGTGTCTGGATGGTGTTTGAAGCTTGTTTGTGACGGTTTTGGAAATGGATTTGATTTGTCTAAAACACGCTTGAAGTCGTTTGGGAAAGCAATTGAAATGTGTGGGAACATGTCAGATGTTATCTTGGAACGTTTTTGAATTGTCTGAATATGTTTATGAGCATTGATGACGAGTGTTTAATTATGTTGGATTTTTTTTAGGAGTTTGATGGCTGTGATTCTTTTGTGTCCTGAGCGTGACTTTGTGATGAAGGTTTTTGATGACAGTTGTCTGAGCATGTAAGTGTGAATCTTTGCCTTTCGCTTTGTGTTTTCATTGATTGAATCCTTGCTAGAAATGGTATCAATTATTAATGTTGCTGTCATTTGATTTCTCCTTCAATTCTAAATCAATTAGATGATGTTAATTGGAGTGTTACATGTAGTTTTTTCCGAAGCATGTTGTGATTCAGTGTTGGGAATGGTTTATAGAAATCTTTTATGGCTGTTGGAACGTATCTTGAGTTCCCTATTAAATCAAATGAACATGGCCGTGCTTTGGCTGATAACTGTGTCTGATTGAATCTTAAAATTTGTTTTTCTGACAGCAGCGTGTATAAGAGTACCGTGGCCGCGAACTCTTCAAAGGTGCCTACGACTCAACTTTTCTTTGTTCATCGTACAACTGCATCTAGCATTTGGAATAATCACTTCTTTTTTTAATGAAGACCGTGACAGTTTTACGTCTGTTGAACTCTTCTTGGATTCCTACTGCCAAGTACTTACTGGTGTGGTTCTTTTGAACTGTTAACCCTTGCTTCTTTAGTATATTACTTTGTGACATAGCGTGGATTGATTCTAATTTTTGTGTCGTGGACAGGTTTGTGTGTTCGACGGCAAAAAGCTTCATATAACTTGGAAAACCTGGATATCAAGGTTTAACATGGAATTGATTTCATGAAGTTCGGTATTGTTGCAGCTGGTATCAATTGTGTGGCTTAGAGATCAGTCTTGGACGTGAAGATGGTTAGGAGTTTACGTTTGGAGTTGATTTTAAATCGATTAATTCATTTTTTAACTGGAATATGTTTGTCCAGTCATTGTTACAATGTAGTCATGTACAGTGCTTTGCTTGAAGCTATTGTTGGAAGGAAGAATAAAGTGATTGGATTAGTTCTTTTGAATGCTCTTTGTAAATAATTGAATCATTTGAGTATTCATATTAAGTTTGTTTTGTAAATTACTGAAGATTAGAACACTTTGAGTTTTAAGTTTGAAGAAAATTACAATTTCTTTGAGTATTCAACATTGATGTTGCAACAAATCTATTTGCAATGTTCCATCTCTGTAGATTTAAGTCCAATCTTCATCGTGTCTACCTACAAAGAATACTTGATGAATGACCTTATAGTCACATGTACTAAAGTCATAACCAAATCCATGAATACAAGACACAACATCACAAATACCCCTAGCAGCCTGCGGGAGAGTTGATTCCCCCGAACTCGGAGGAATGTGCTTGAATTCATCTGTAGTTGGGTTCCATAAAACAATTTTGCAAGGAGCATTTTGATAATGACTATTTTGGTGTTTGGATTGGATGAAAGTAGGTATTGTAAACTATAGGTGGTATCACTAATACTGCAACATTACACTTTCAGAATTGCAAATAAAAATACATTATATATATTTTAATTATATTAAGGGTTTTACTTGCTTAACACAGGATAATTGATGCTCACAAAATTGATATGAATGATAAACTTATTGACAACAAAATCAAATGGCAGGGATCTCATTTGTGCCATAGAGGATATGGAAAAGTATGCTATGTATATATCTTGCATTACAGCTCTTGGATGTTCAGTTTGGTAGTCTCTTATTCTTGGATTTGGTTAGTGTTATAGGGTCACTACTCATTTGTACCTCTGTTGCTTGATGAAAATGTGTTTAAATATGTATGATTACTTTGGTGGTTCTACTCATGACATCTTTCATATGTCTTTAAATATGTATGCTTATTTGTATACTGTTTTATAGAACTTAATGGTTGTTTTTGTATCAGAATAGCAACGATCTAGCATATGCATAGACATACACCATATTAAAAATAAATATAATACGGGTAAATAAAAAAATAGTACGTGTATATTTGATTCTATTTCTTTTTAAATATATATAATATTTTTTATAAAAAAACATATGAGACAAATATTTTTATACACGGGAAAAATTTAAATATTTTAGATTGAACTTTATTTTTATATATGAAAAAAGTGAATGGATGATCCAAATATTTTATTCTTAGAATGTATCTGGTCTACTTTTCTAAAAATGATAATAATATATCAATTTAAAAAATCATAAATTTTCAATACAAATAAATTAAAAATAATAGAGGTGAAGTGTTGATTATGACCATCTAAATAAATTAAAAAATGATAGTGTATATTTTAATATTGTATTATATTTATTCTTATTTTTTTAGCGTAATGTATTATATCAATTATAAAATAATTGAATTATTTATAGCATAATGTATTATATCGATTATAAAATAATTGAATTATTTGTAAAAGAAAATTAAAATGAAAGGTTTATTTAGTGAAACATTAAATATTTATTTTTGAATTTGAAATGTCATTTGTATAATTTTGGATTTAATATATTTTATTATGTATCAAAGATAAATAAATATGAATTTCACAAAAATAGATAAATAATAACTTATATTAAATTTTAAACTTTTGATATATTGTTAGTATTATTTTGCATCATTTGTAGTATACGATTATTATCACAATAATTATTACTATTTTGTGCTATTATAGAAAATAAAAATAGATCTTTTTAAAACATTGTATGAAATGCTAATAGAATGAGACATAAAATAAGATGAGTGAAATGCATTTCAATTTTCTAGAATACAAATTAGTAACATTATAAAGTATAATATTGTCATTTAGAATAAATACATAAGTAATGTATGAATTAAATAGTATAAAAATTATATGATAATATGAAATATTTTTAATTCTTTTGTGATCACAAAAATAAAACTAATATATAATTATTGATTCAAACATGAAAATTATATTTATTTAAAATTTTAGTAAATTCTATTTTCTCATGATATAAAACAAATGTGTGTAACACCTGTACTCGGCCGGACACACGGGTACTAATATGGGTATCACACGAAATAGATATTCGTAATAATACTTACCTAAAATTTATTTATTTATGTTATTAATATTTATTTATACAATTAAAATAATATTTACAAATACTATAATATTATTTGATATTTATAAAACTTAATCATTGCGTAAATATTTTTATAAAATATACCAACCGATGTCTGCGGGTATTTATTCTATTTTTTTAAATATAAATTATATTTGATTTAATTTAAATATCAAATAATAAAAAAGTAAATAGGGTATATCTATATAATTAATAAAATAATAAGTTAAGATATATTTGATTTAATTGATATATCTTAGATGAAAACTTATACTTAGAACAGGAAATATCCATCTTTCATCACCAAATCTTTTTCTAGCTTCATATGGTAAATCACCAAATAGATAAAAATAGATTATTTAATTAATTAATTAAAATTACTTAACATAAAAAAAAAGTAAATCTAATAATTTTTTAAATATGAAAATCTTTTAGTATTGTATTATGTCAATTTTTTATGGTAACATGTATTATATCGATTCTAAAATAATTGAATTATTTGTAAAAGAAAATTTCAAATGAATGATTCATTTAATAAAACATTAAATATATTTTATTTTTGAATTTCAAGGATCATGTGCATAAATTTGGATTCAATACATTTTATTATGTATTAAAGATAAATACATATGAGTTTGACAAAAAATATGTATGTATTAAATATAATTAAATTAGAATATATATATATATATATATATATATATATATATATATATATATATATATATATATATATATATATATATAACTATTTACAAACAAAAAAGCAATGATATGATTATTTATAATTAATATATATGTCATACACATAGAAAGTTTTAATTTATTGTTTTAAAAATAAAATAAAGAAATAGAGAGAATAAATATGTTTTTGAAAGATTTTTTATCCAACATGTCTACTCAAATTAGTTTTTTTATATGAAAGATTTTACAATTTTGTATAAAATATAAATTCCAAAAGAGTTCTATTTTTATTTACAAAATTTATTACTCTATAATTTTATTTTTTTTATCATGTATCAAATCATTCTTACTATTATTACCAAAGCGTGTGTGCCACACCAGTACACGGGCAAACACACGGGTGCTGATATGGCACAACAATAATAACTCAAATTTTTATTTATTATAAACTATTTTGGTAAAACATTTTTATTTATATTTTTTATTACGTTTTAAAAACAAAAGTGTACAAACCACACAAGTACGCGAACAAACACACGGGTACTAATATGATACATGCGTATTATACTGATATTAAGTTAATTATTTAAATATTAAATAATAATGGGAACAACTTTATTATTGATTTGAATATTTTATTTATTTCTGTTACTAATATTTATTTATACAATTAAAATAATATTTTCAAATACTATTATTAGTTTATATTTATAAAACTAAATTATTGAATATATTTGAAATTATTTTTAATTTGAGATACAATTTTATAAACATAATGTATGAAAAATTGAAATATATATTATTGATGTAAAAATATTTTGGTAAAACAATTTTGTTGTTATTTTAAAAATATGTCTTTCTTTTAAAAATAATTAACTATTTTTGTAAAACAATTTGGTTTTTCTTATTTATAGTTTTATTATATTTTAAAAATAAAAACATTATTTATGTTGATAATATTTATTTATTACATTAAAAAAATATTTACAAATACTATAATATTATATGATATTTATAAAACTAAATCATTGCATACATATTTTTATAAAAATACCAAACGATGCTCGTGGGTATTGATTTTTTTTTTAAATCTAAATTATATTTTTTATATTTTTTACTTTTTATTAATCCTATTTTAAAAATAAATCAAATGCGCTTAACACACCATAATAGAGCAATCACACGTGTAGTGATATGAATATCGCACAAAATAGATATTTGTAATAATACTTACATAAAATATATTTATTTATGTTAATAATATTTATTTATACAATTAAAATAATATTTTCAAATACTATAATATTATTTGATATTTATAAAACTAAATTATTACGTAAATATTTTTATAAAAGATACCAACTAATATCTGCGGTTATTGATTCTATTTTTTTAAAATATATATTATCTTTTTTTATATTTACTGTTTTTTATTAATTCTATTTTTTTCCCAAATTTTAAATGAAAATAAATACGCGTCACCAACAGATATCCATGCAAACGCACGGGTATCATACTAATATTTAATAAATTAGAAATTTACTCATTTTTATTATTTTTATTTTGTTTTTTTTTAAATTTTAAATATAAACAAATATATTCTAAAAAAATACATTATAAAAACAAATACATTCTGAGAACAAATGCGCGTCACAGACGTGTATCCGTGCGAACGCACGGGTATCATACTAGTTATTATAGAAATTTATGATATAGAATTATATATTACTCAAAAATGATTCAAATATTAATATTCAACTCTATAAAACATTCATTCCATAATTTTATTATGTAAATTTAATATTAATAAATTAAGATAAAAAAAAAATCTGTCTTGTATACTTATTGTTAGTGCTAAAGCATTTAGGTGAAGAAAGAATGAGAGTGTTAAGGAGAATGAAAAGAAAAATTGTATTATTTGGGTAATGTTAATAATCTAATTATATGCATGTATTTATATATATGTTGTGAAACGATGTCGTCAATAACAGAACAAAGTTATGAGATAAAGATTGAGTTTCTTAAACAAACACAAGAAACCCTATTTGGTTTCAGAAAGGAAAAGAGAAGAAGGAAGAAGAATAGAAAATTAATTAAATTTGTTTTACTATTCACTTTCTCAATAAGGTTTCAAAGATTACAAGTGAATACTAACAAATAATCTCTCCTAACAACCTGAGAAAACTAGTCTATTTATAGATTATTAAGTTAACTTAGATTACAAGCTAACTTAACAATTGGGCTTACAAGCAAGACCCAATTCGACATGCTAACAATCCTAGCATTTCGACTACTACATGCTTAAGCATACTTCGACTACATCATACAAGATCAGTATGTGAACAGACTTCGACTTCATACTAAACCTTCTATCGAACCATGAAGCTACCATTGTCGACACTAGAGTTCGATCCAAAATACAACAAATCTCCACCTTGGAATAAACTCTACACAAAACAAGGGAACAAACTAATTTTCATCATGCAACTTTATCAATTGCATACAGTGGAAAAACTTGTTACTCGGCAATGTCTTGGTGATCATATCAGCAACATTGTCATCAGTCGAAACCTTCAACACTTGGACTTCTCCACGCTCGATTATCTCTCTGACGAAGTGCAGCCTCACATCGATGTGCTTAGTTCGCTCATGATAGGCTGAATTCTTCAACAGGTGTATTGCACTTTGACTATCACATTTAACAGTGATAACTCGACCTTGAAGTTTCAGCTCCTTAACAAAACCTTCAAGCCACAATGCTTCTTTCACAACTTCAGTGAGGGCAATATATTCTGCTTAAATGGTTGATAAGGCAGCAATCTTCTGAAGTGTCGCTTTCCAACTGATTGTAATGTCGAACATAGTGGACACATATCTAAATTTTTTTTTCGGAATCCATACAACCTGCATAATCAGAGTCGACAAATCCTTTGATTTCGACTTTTCTATCATCACCACAGGCTCCACCATAAATCAGGACTCTTCTCAGAGACCCATTGATGTACCTAAGAATCCACTTTAATGCTTGCCAGTGCGCCTTCCCATGATTGGCCATATACCTATTTACAAGGCTCACTTCGTACATTATGTTTGTGTTGCGGTGAGAATCGGATGTCAAGCTATTAATTAACTTGAATCGCAAAACTTTGAAATTCACCACCGAGCTTTGATTTATCCAAAAGAAAGGGTAAAGATCGAAAGAAAACCCTTTTGCATCATGTGAAGACACAGCTAAGAGATCGGGGGTTCGGGGGTTAGTTATACTAAAGGAAGGTATTAGCACCCTAAGTATATGTAGTACTCTACAGGAGCCTCTTGTTTGATTGTGTGTTATATTATGTTTGCTTACTAAGGAAAATCTGCTAAAGGTAAGGTAAAGACCTAAAATGCTAAAGGTAAGGACCTAGGGGGTATATACTAAGTATGCTCGCCAAGACGTCGCATCTTGTGCCTACGTATCCTGACTAAAGAATCAGAGCAACCATAATTCACCTAACTAAGGTTGGATTGAGGAACCATTGACTGGGGCCAAAGTTCCAAGGGGAATGAGTACGAGTTCATATAGAGTTTAAGAAACTCTCTAAGTCTAAGTTGTAAGGGTAAGTGAATGCTCATGATGATGAGAATCACATAGAGTTGAAGAAATCTAACTTAATTCTAAGTTTGAAGGTAAATGGCTCTAAGGAGGCCAAAGGGGAAGGAACATCATAATGATGATGTTCACATAGAGTTGAGGAACTCTGGGTGAAAGCTAAGTCATGAGGTAAGTGGCTCTAAGGAGGCCAAAGAGAGGAGTGAGCAACTATGAGGATAGTGCTCACAAGAGGGGAACCTAATGAGGTTAAAGGGAGAAGAGGCTCTAAGGAGGCCAAGGGTGGAGAATACTATAATGATAGCATCTAAGTAGAGTTGAAGAACTCCAAGGGAGGATGGTTCTAAGGGGACCAAATGTTGATCCTAATAAGGATGGAGAGTGGCCCTAAAGAGGCCAAGAAGGTATATGAGCTATCTATGACTTAAAAGTCAATAGAGAGTTTTTCCTTTGGAAGGAGGGGATCAATGAGGGTTAAGAAGAAGAGCTAAAAAGCTAGCCTCGCTTGGGGGAAGACTTAACAGAGTTATAAGATAACAAAACATCATAAACAAGATGAATATATGGGCATGGTGATAACCAAAACACTTCATTGGGAGAACATGTGGAAATGTCTTAACAAACATAAGTGGTATAGGTAAACCAAAGAATATGACAATATCTTTAAATTTCATGTAATCAGAAATGACAATCCAAGGCATATGAGCACTTAAAGATGGTTCCAAATATGGTATTCAAGTTTCAAGACATAAACATGTCACATATTTGATCAAACAAACTCAAGTTACAAGGCAAATGATCTAAAGAGATCTCAAGGTATTTCAAAGGATATTTTCATGTAAAAGCACAATAAACATCAAGGAAATAAGGGGAAACAAAACATACAATGTCATAACATCATACAAGGTTTGAACAACATGCATTAAGTCTCATTTGATTAATATGAACAAGGAAGCATGGCAAAGAAATCAAGAGAAAATCAAAATGTTCTTATGAAGCCCTAAAAAAGGCCTTTCACTTTCAACATTAACAAGTGTTTCAAAAATAATTATTTTCACCAATTTCTTTTCACAATCAGAAAATAGACATGTTAAGGAACATTTTACAAAAAGAATGGCACAAAAAGAGTGAAAAATGAGCAAGTTATGAATGTTTGAAAACAAGGTACAAACCAAAAAAATAACATGGAACAAGTAATAAAAAGAAATGGAAATGTCCCACCATGGACTTGAACCCACGCCATGGGGCTCAGTGCACAAAAGCCTTACCAACTGAGCTGCGTGCGCAATGTGAAAACAAAAGGCAAACATTCAATAAAATATCAAGGCAAACGAAACAGATGGAAAAAAAAAGGAAAAGGTATGGGGCGAGGGGGATTCGAACCCCAGACCCTTCGCTTGCCAATGCACATAACCTCCTCCATGGACCAGCGGTGCTACGCTCTCATCCAAACATAACATGCTTCTAATTATTTTTATTTTAAAACCCACACTAAATGGCCACCTCAGTGCCACATGGGACTGATTGGGGGCCACCACCTTGTTCTTCCTCGTAGGCATGGCAACGGGGCGGGTCGGGGACAATTTTTACCTTCCCCAAACCCAAACCCAAACCCGAATCCCTAAACAATCCCCGTTCCCCACCCCAAACCCACACGGGGATGGAGAATTAAAACCCAAACCCGTCCCAAATGGGCTCGGGTAGGATTCGGGTATCCCCGCCCCGCCACCATCCATTTAGTAAAATCAATTTTTCAAATAGAAAATATTTATTTTTTCCAAAATCAAATTACATTTCAAAATCTCAAAAAACTAAATCTTACATACATTTCAAATAGTTTAAATAATTAATAAAAATCAAAATATTAAAACCTTGGCCACATATTTAATATTCCAAATTAAAAAAATTAAATAAAAATGTACATAATAAAATAAACGGGGCAGGTTTGGGGACAGGTTCGGGTGGGTACTAGTGTCCCCATTACCCGATCCATCCCCATATTTTTTAATCGGGGAAAACCCAAACCCGAACCCAAACCCAGTCAAAGTGGATTTTCCCCGTGAACTTCGAGGTGGGTTCGGGTGGGTACCCGCGGGTATGAGTTTTGTTGCCATGCCTACTTCCTCGTTCTCATTCTCTTCTCTCGTGCCCTAAACATCAAACATGGCCAGCATTTCCAACCAATGTATCTCTCTCGTCCCTCAACCAAATCAGGTGAAATAAACATCAAGATTGGAGTAAAAACTCCCAGGAACACGAACATGCTCTTAGTTTTCATTAACAAACAATATATAATTCACAAAATCTTAGTGCACAGTGCAACAACATAAAGTTTCAACATGTTATATCATGCAATATTTCAACCAAACATGGCAAGCTTTTATTCAGAATCACAAAGCAATCAACACACTACATTTTTACATTCAAGTAGCAACAGAACTATGCATGTACATGAGGGTTTGAAGTTCAGAATTCCTACCTCTTGGAGAAAGTCCAAGGCTTCTTCTATAGCACTTGCAGAGAAGAGAAACAACCTTCTGGAACCTTGTTGACCTTTGGAGAAGAGAAGCAGATGATTAGAAGCTTTGGAAAGTGCTTCAAATACAGAACCCGATCCTTTATGCAAGTTGAAGTTCAAAAATGGCAGATGATGATGGAAGTGTTACAGTTAGGGTTTAAGTGTTTAGAGCTTCCCTACAAGGTGTTTAGAGAATGTTTGTGGAGTTTGGATGGAAGTGCACGGGGGAAATGGATGTTTAGGGTGTTCTTGTAAATTTGCAAGAACATGTGAATGAGAGAGTGGAGTGAGCAATCATCCTCCTCTTGGGGTGATTCTGGTGTGTCTTGGAGTGTAGAACAATGCTCTATTTATAGGAAAGGCTGAGGGTTTGAGGTAAGGTCAGAAATGGAAACTTACCACATTTGCCCTTTTGAAAATTTTCCCTCGCAAGTGAGCTGCCTTTGCTGATTCAAGGGTCTTAAAATCCCTAGCCCTAGGCTCTGTTGTAATGTGGACTGATTGGATTGGTTCAGAGTCCAACTTACAAGGAGGAAAAGAGGTTGCCATGTTGTTATGTAAATTTTATCTTTCATGGATGTCCACTTGCACATCTACTTGCCTAACTTGCTTAAACTATCATATTTTAATGTCTCAACTTGGCAAAATCATGGCAGAGGTTTAAATCATGTTAATCTAGGAGTAATGCATCAATATGCATAAGTTGGTAACTTAAAAATCAAGAAATGGACCTCAAACTTCAACAAATCGAATCTCTCAGCTCACTCAATGGATTGAGGAGTTCTTGTACTTTTTGGAAAGCCCCAAATGTCCTCTAAAACTTTCATGTTCAATCCAAATTCTGAATCACAAGGGATCTTAGTGAAAAGTGGAGGTGAAGTCAGCTGGTTTTTAAGGCAAAAAGTAGTGAAATTTCACTAAGTCCTTAAGAGTTTTGAACTTCCAAGCCTTGTAACTTAAAAACCAAGTCTTAACTTGAGAAAGGTCCTCTAATAAGTTTTTAAGTTCATGATTAGAGATTCAATTTGAGCTTTGATTCACCAAATTTAGATGTGTGGTTTGAAAGTTACGACTTTCCCAATTTTGCACAAGGAGGAATCTTCCTTACTTAGAAAATTTTAAGAATAAAACCTTGCCCTTCTTGCAAGAAATATTTCAAATGGTGGTATCTCATGCTCTAATTCAAGGATTGAAAATAACATCAAAGTCAGAGGCCTGACTTTGTCAGTCAAAACCCTAATTTCCTCAGAAATTCCACTGGATGGTCTTTGAGGATCTTGCTTCTTCAATCTCTTCCAAGGTCCAAAGATGGCCTTTAAGGATGCTTATGAACATATGGAACCATGTCTCAAAGCTTGGGAACATGCCTTAATCAAAATCAGAGGCAATGAATAACTTGTCTTGACAAAACCCTAGTTTGAGGGCAAGATGATCTTGTGACTCTTTGTACTAGTGATGAAAGCTAGATGATCTTGATTTCTTGTTGAGTAAGTCCTATTAGATGTAGGTAAGTTCAATTGGTTGATGAACCAATCAAACCCTGATTGATCATGAGGAATCTCTTCAGTGATTCTTCAGGTTAAAACCCTAATTCCACAACTTGGTTTGATAGTCTCTTGTTGACTTGATTTGATCCAAAGTCTTGAGACTCCAAACTGGTGAACATTTGTGATGATTGTATGGAACCAGAGAATGTCTTAGGAGACCTTGAAACACATGAGAATTTGGTTAATTACTCTTGTCCTCTTTCTTGTGTCAATCCTGATTTTCACAAAAGAAACAAACTAGCAAAGGTATGGGCTAGTTAACAATGCACAGATGGTTGAAGCCTAAATGCAAGTGCAAGATGTTATGACATCTAAGGGGTAAAATTTTGGGTATAATAGTTGCCCCTATTTGAATAGCTTTACCAGATGGCACGAGGAATGGAAATCCTCGGGGCATCAAGGTGAAAGGTATTTAAATATAGCAAACCGAAAATTTTACCCTTAGATGGAATGCATATGCTAAGGACAGGCAACAGACATGCAAATGCTGACATGCCATGAACTTCTAGTATGATGATATGATGCCATGATAGTGTAAAGATGCAGACAATCAAGACACCAGAGATAAACAGCAAGCAAACACTGGTGAGCTTTATTGGGGGGAAAGATGAAGGTTAATATCCACAGGGAAGACTCACCTGGGATACAGACTGACTAAATAAAAAGACACTCACTGGGAAGACTCTGAGGAAACACTGGGAATAGAAAAATAAAGGGGAAATCTCATAGGTCCTTACTGAAGATAGGAGCCAGAGAGGTGTTCTTCACTGGGGACGATCCAGGGAGATAGACGACAGGTTCATAGGTGACCGAAAGACACTGGGGAAAAAACAGATTCTTATTGGGCATGAAACCAGAAAGAAGACATGATCTCCACTGGAGATTAACTTGAAATAAGAGGATTGACATTCTACAAATATTTTCTGGGGATTTCTTATATTGAAGAGTTCAAACGGGATCTTCAAGAAAAGCCAGAAAAGACAGAGACAAACACAAGTTTTGCGTGCACCAAATGATGAAGATCAGAAGGACTTTTAAAGAGGTATTGATAATGACTGAACCTCTGCTGGGGATAGGATTAAAGTGCCAACAACGATTAGATTTGGAAATAAAACACCAATATGATTTGGATAGGATACCAATTTGAGTTGGTTTGCCAGTAAAGGTTGGACTTGAGACACCAATATGAGTTGGGTTGCCTAGATTGAGGTTCACAATTGACCTGAGATTTTGGTTCATAGGTGACCAAGGTTCATAGCTGACCTGATGTTTTGGTTCACAGCTGACCAAGGTTTAGGTTCATAGATGACCAAGGTTCATAGTTGACCTGAAGTTGTGGTTCATAGGTGACCAGAGATTTTGGTTCATAGGTGACCAATGTTCATAGTTGACCTGATATTTTGGTTCAGAGGTGACCAAGGTTCATAGTTGACCTGAGATTTAGGTTCATAGTTGACTTGAATGATGTTTAGGTTCAAAGTTGACCTGAAATTTACAATGCCAATAATTACTGGACTTTAGGTTCATAGGTGACCTGAAGTTTTTGTTCATAGCTGACCAAGGTTCATAGTTGACCTGAGATTGTGGTCCATAGGTGACTGGAGATTTTGGTTCATAGGTGACCAAGGTTCATAGTTGACCTGAGATTTAGGTTCATAGTTGACCTGAATGGTGTTTAGGTTCAAAGTTGACCTGAAATTTACAATGCCAGCAATTACTGGACTTTAGGTTCATAGGTGACCTGAAGTTTTGGTTCATAGCTGACCAAGGTTCATAGTTGACCTGAGATTGTGGTTCATAGGTGACCGGAGATTTTGATTCATAGGTGACCAAGGTTCATAGTTGACCCGAGATTTTGGTTCATAGGTGACCAAGGTTTTGGTTCATAGGTGACCGAGTTTAGGTATTTGATAGGTTAGTACCGGGGTTGCATAGATGAAGATTAGACTTCCTGGGGAAAATGAATAATGAGCAAATTATGGCGCACGCAGGTGAAGACCGGACGCGAGCTGGACACAAATAAGGATCTAAAGATAAAAAAATTAAAGTAAAGGGAGGTAAAGACCCATAAGCAAAAGCACACCCAGATGCAAAGATGCAGGATGATAATGGTATGATGCGAATGCTCGATGATATGCAAGAGACGACTCTAACGAGAGACGACAGGCTGGGGAAACGTGAGTAGAAGGAGAACACATCCATTGCAAGGAGTAACACTGAATCTGAAGAGAACGACCACTCTGGGGATTGAATAGGGAATAATCTTCTTTCACTGGGGAAATAAAAAATTTCCACAAACATATGCAAAAATACTGGGGAGAAGTTGTAACGCCCCATTTTTGTTAGTTTTATTTAATCGAGTCGATTTGATTATTTTATTATTATATTATTTTATTCTTGACTCTTATTTGGCAATATATTATTTTTCATCGTTGTTTATGTTTTATCGCATTTTGAGAGTGTTTGGGAGATATTTGAGCTGGGGGGTATTTTGGTCTTTTTGGGGGTAGATATTTTCATAAATAGAAAGAAAAGAGAGAAAAATAGTAAGGAAGAGAAAAAGAGAAAGAAGAAGAAAGAAAGGGAGAAGAGGAAAAGAGAAGGAAAATCAGGAAATCATCCGTTTAAAGCGCGAATAATCGGGTAAGGGTGAGAAGTTTCAATTATATCTTGCTTGTGTATGTATATATGTATGTTTTCTTGGATTGTTTTGGATATTTTCTTATAGTTTTCATTTTAGGTCGAAATGAGAAAAGTGATTAGAAATCGATGTTCTTACGGATGAAAATCGGAATAAATCGCGTAGTAGAGTCGTGTGATGTTGGGTCGTGATTTAGCGTGATCGTTTGATTGAATCGAGTTGAATTTGTAACTGTTGAGTTTTTGATATATGTTGATGTTTTTGTGAAAAATATGTTGTGATTGAGTACAAGTGTTTGGATATGTCTGGTAACATTGGTATAGGTGGATATTTAATCGGGTAAGGATAGAAATTAATCGGGAATGGTTATTTGTGTGTTTTCGAGTGGTTTTGAGCGAGTTTGGAGTTGGGATAAATTGATAAAACTATGTTTCAAAATATTTAAAAAATGGAAAATATGTTAGATGGATTTTTAATTATGAAAATATTGTAGTATATTGAATTCTGAGATCGCAGCTTTTTACGGAATCGAAATCGGAGGTCCAGAAGTCATTTAACGATCGAAAACTGAATTTTTAGCGAAATTTGCGCATTTATGCGCTAACCCCCGGAATCATGCTCTAAAGCGATCGGGTTGTGTGCCCATGTGGGGACCTAAAGCAATCCATAAACGTCATGTGCCCATGTGGGGACCTAAAGCGATCGGGTTGTGTGCCCATGTGGGGACCTAAAGCAATCCATAAACGTCATGTGCCCATGTGGGGACCTAAAGCGATGGGGAACATCGTATGCCCGACGGGGAGTTACACTAAGTAACGAGCGATGGTTCCAGCAGAGTTCCTGAGTGAACTAGTGATGAGAAACATTGGAAGTCGGTACCGCATGACATTTGCATAGAGTTGTTGTGTCGGTCTCTGTGCATTTGCATAAATCATGGATGCATTATGTGTGGAAAATCCTGATTTGATTGATTATGTGTGGAAATTGTGCATCGATTTGTTATGTGTTGAGATTGTGATAAATGCATTGGTTGTGGATAATATGTATTATGTGTAGACATATGCTATGTGATGTGTGATGTGTTTCTAAATGCTATGACTTGATATATGTTATGTATATGTGGTAAGTTATATGTATTAGTAGGTGGTATTTATGGTGAGAATAGCTATGTATGTGAATTGTATGTGTTTGCATATTATTATGCAATCTTGATTTAGTTGTTATTTCTCACCCTTCTGCTGTTTTATAATGCTCTATGAGGCATTGCAGATTAGAGTTGCTGGAGGTCTTTTTGTGAAGATTAGTCATTCGTTCTGTTGTCGGTCTTGGTGTCTGCTCTGATACGTAGCACGGGAGTCGGGGAACGATTATATATATAAGTATACATTTGTTGAATGTATTTTGTAGTACTTTTGTGTAGATAGATGATGTTCTAAAATGGTTTATTTTGTAAAACAAGTCGGTTATGGATCTTTCCGCTTTAGTCCATAATTGACCTTTCCTTTTGTTGGAAAAAGTTTCCCTTTGAGGGTATTCTATTTTATGCTATGTATCAAGTTTATGAGCAGGGATGATGTTTTGTGTATTTAAATGTGACATCCTTGTTTCTGTCGGAAAAATAAATTTTTAGTTACTCTGATTTTATTTATATATTATTTATTCGCGATGGGAATTTGGGTGTTACATTAGTGGTATCAGAGCAGGTCGGTCCGTCCGGCCAAGTTGTGGAGTCAGTTGGTGTGACAGTTGAATACTGTCGATGATTATTTGTTCCTTAGTACGTGATATGTGTGTGAAACATTGTCAGTACTTTCTGGTTTTCTAATCTTTTGTCTTCAGGATTGAGAATGAGATAAGTGGGGGAGAAGCTGGTACTTCTCCAAGTTGCTTCAGATGTGGGGCGTGGGCTCAGTGTGTTGTAGATTGCAAGAGTGTTAGTGTTGTTTGGACAGTGTTGTTCCTGGTTCCGGAGGGAATGCGGAGGTAAGGTTTATGTCAACTAAGGATTTTTGCTTTAGGTAGTTTTGTGCACAGGATGCAAGAAACGCTATTATAGTTTGGTGAAGACGGTTTATGCCCCATCATGATTGTCGGCTGTCTATTGGCAAATTGAGGAACTGATAACCCTTAATCTCTTGTTGATAGCAGACGGAAATTATGTTGGATGGAATAGGTGTATCTTTTCGGCTTTGATAGTGTGTGCAATGAATTGTTTGGAATTGAGAAAATGATTACGGATTGCTTTGATGAGTCGATGAAGATGCTAATATCAGAAGATGAGCCGGATTAGAGATTTTTGTATGTTGGTCAAATTGGAATGTCTTTGAGAGATAACGATTGGGTATCGTTAATGGTTATTCTCAGAGAGTAGAGATTGAACTTAATTGGACGAAGGTGAATAGTTGAGGCTTATATCTGCTAAGTAAGTAGGAAACTCTTAGTAGATGGGAATAAGATGTTTGTTTTGTCTGCGATGGTAGTGTTCTGGAAATTGGCAGGAAGTCACAGTGATGTCCGTCAGTTGGGCATAGTGTTTAGATGTGTTTTTGGATGGAACATTAAGGTGTTGTCTTAGAGAGCTCCAGTATTGATAGTAATACAAGGGAATGATAATTGAATGGAATAACAAGCATGATGTGTATGACGGTATTGAGACTATGGAAAGCAAAACTTAGAGTTCTGGTGAGGTTTGGAGTCTTTGGAATTTTAGAGCATTAATGGAAATTTTGAGAGAACCTTTAGGTATGGATGTAATATTTAAGAGTTCTTTTTGGTTGGTTATTGCTACATGTTGGGATTTATGGAATTTGGACGGTTAAGAGAAGGACTTGTGTATGGATTACTAACAGTGGAGTAAGGTAACGATTGAAAATAAGTGTCCACTTTCATGGTTAGATAATTGGGATGGTTTGGTTGAGTTTGATTGAAATTACAATTGTTTGGAATGTTTGATAAGAGTGGTGAATTGTGTGAGTTAAGGCTTTGATCGATTTAATATGATTAGGTATGTTTGTTATCATCGGGATAGGCTGATATTTACTCGATTAAGCTTGTATGTGAGCAACCAGTTACCCAGTGGAAGATTTTACAAAAGCTTTAAGAATTTATATCTTTTGGAATTTGATTGGGCATTACAATACACAGTGAAGTTGTTCGGTGTTAGTACGGTGTCTGGAATGTTTGTGGAGTGGATGAATCGTATCTTCCATATTTAATTGGATAAGTTCGTAGTGGTTTTGATTGAGGATATTCGGATCCGTTATAAACTCAGAGGAAGAACAGGTAGAGTGTTTGAGATTTGAATTGCAAGTGTTGAAAAGAGACGAAGTTTTATGCTAAGTTATTCAAGTGAGAATTTGGGTTGAAAAGGGTTAGTTTTATTGGATACGTTATTTCAGATGAGAGTATGATTATGGGTCCCTTGGAAGTAGATGTCGTTCTACATTGAGAGACTCCGAAGTTGGTTAAGAAGATTAGAAACTTTTGAGCTCAGTTGGTTATTACTGCAGGCTATGGAAAACTTTGCTAAGTTCGTACTTCGGCTATCTCAGTTGACTTGCAAAAGGTAAGTCGTTTGTTTGGGATGTTCGTTGTAAGGAAAGTTTCAGAAAGCTGAAGTAAAAGTTGTCTACGACTTCAGTTTTGATTCTTTGTGATCCTGATGAACCGTTTGTGAGGTATTGGGATGTGTCTTTGAGGAGTTTAGACAGTACGTTAATGCAAGAGGGTTAAGTCGAAAGTTGTTATGCATGTCTGTTTTGATGGTCAGAGAGTTAGAATTATTTGAGCAGTTCAGAGACTTGTGTCTGGTGTGTGAGATAACACAGAAGAGTGTGAGGTTGGGAATATTAACAGTGAACAGTAATTTTTGGTGAATATGAGAAAGAGTTAGACTTTGGATGTGAGATTGGTAGTTTTGATGGTTGCAAATAATCAAAGTGGCGCAGCGGAAGCGTGATGAGGCACAATTTGTATATGCGTGTGGGACTGGTAAGAGTTCATAGGTTGAACATTGGGAATATGTAGGAATGATCAGACCATTGGACGTTCCGGAGTGGAAGTGTTAGGTGAAAGGTTTAAATATTATTCATGGGCTACTGTGTAGATGGATGTTTTGGTTATATGGTCGATTTGGGAATCGTAGCATGGTTGTAATAATGTTGTGTGACAAGGATGTTGGTATTATGGTTGTGTGGAGGTTGTTTAATCGATGTTGTGTCGTGGAACTTGTGTTCTTGTTGTGTTTCGGTTCAAGAGTGAACCTGTGTGTGTTCGTAACTTGGGTATTCCTTGAGTCGTGAGTTGGTCGTCAAGTGCATTGTATGGGCTTTGCATCTTGTCGTTGTAGTGGTCGTCGTGTTGTGTTGTTGTAGCAGTTGTTGCTAGCGAGGTGGTTTGTCAGTTTGTGTTACTCGTGGTGTGCCTAGTATTGGCATGTTAGTTTGTTGGTCGGATGCGAGAGTCGTATCCGGAGTTATTCGTATCGGTTAGATTTTCGAGGACGAAAATGTCTAAGTGGGGGAGAGTTGTAACGCCCCAGTTTTTGTCAGTTTTATTTAATCGAGTCGATTTGATTATTTTATTATTATATTATTTTATTCTTGACTCTTATTTGGCAATATATTATTTTTCATCGTTGTTTATGTTTTATCGCATTTTGAGAGCGTTTGGGAGATATTTGAGCTGAGGGGTATTTTGGTCTTTTTGGGGGTAGATATTTTCATAAATAGAAAGAAAAGAGAGAAAAATAGTAAGGAAGAGAAAAAGAGAAAGAAGAAGAAAGAAAGGGAGAAGAGGAAAAGAGAAGGAAAATCAGGAAATCATCCGTTTAAAGCGCGAATAATCGGGTAAGGGTGAGAAGTTTCAATTATATCTTGCTTGTGTATGTATATGTGTATGTTTTCTTGGATTGTTTTGGATATTTTCTTATAGTTTTCATTTTAGGTCGAAATGAGAAAAGTGATTAGAAATCGATGTTCTTACGGATGAAAGTCGGAATAAATTGCGTAGTAGAGTCGTGTGATGTTGGGTCGTGATTTAGCATGATCGTTTGATTGAATCGAGTTGAATTTGTAACTGTTGAGTTTTTGATATATGTTGATTTTTTTGTGCAAAATATGTTGTGATTGAGTACAAGTGTTTGGATATGTCTGGTAACATTGGTATAGGTGGATATTTAATCAGGTAAGGATAGAAATTAATCGGGAATGGTTATTTGTGTGTTTTCGAGTGGTTTTGAGCGAGTTTGGAGTTGGGATAAATTGATAAAACTATGTTTCAAAATATTTAAAAAATGGAAAATGTGTTAGATGGCTTTTTAATGATGAAAATATTGTAGTATATTGAATTATGAGATCGCAGCTTTTTACGGAATCGAAATCGGAGGTCCGGAAGTCATTTAACGATCGAAAACTGAATTTTTAGCGAAATCTGCGCATTTATGCGCTAACCCCCGGAATCATGCGCTAACCTCAAGATTCATGCGCTGACCCGGGCGAATTTTCAATGTTCATGCGCTGACCCCAAGCTTCATGCGTCGGCGCATGGTCCTCATTTTTTCCAAAATGTCCGATTTTGTTTTCTTCATAACTTTTGAACCGTAAGTCCGTTTTGACCCCCGTTTGAAGCGTTGGAAAGCTAATGAAAATCTCTTTCTATTAAAAATGGTTTGGAGGACAGTAGATGATTTATTTAAGTCGTGGTTTTGTGAGAGTGTGGTGTTGTCGGAGTTTTACCGTCGTAATTGTGTGCGATTGATGTATTATCATGCTATATGCCATTGATATGTAATGTGTAGCCTGTGTGCTGTTATATGATGTGAATATACATGATGGAATGTTGTGATGATGGGCTGTGGCCTTATGGAAAATATGTGCATTGTTTTGAATTATACTTCGATGCGGGATTAATGATGTTGCTGTGTGGTAAAATATATTGTTTGATTGAATATCAATGTAAGTTGTTATGATGTGTTGTGGGTAGTCTTTGTGGTGTGAATCTCTTGTGGAATGAATTGTAATGATTGTATGATTGTTGTGGTATGTGGTATGTGATGAAATGCATTGTTTGAATTATTGTCAATGCATGAATATGCTGATGTGATAATCATATTGTTGATTTGTGAAGATGCATTTGATTGTCATGAGTCCTTGTATGCCAAGCATCATGATATGCATTCTTGTGACGTCCTGAGTGACGGTTTGGTTCCAGAGGGAATCTACTATAACATCGTGAGCCTAAAAAATATGAGGTATGAATCGCCTGAGGACCTAAAGCGATGGTTATAGACGATCCTGTGCCCATGTGGGGACCTAAAGCGATCGGGTTGTGTGCCCATGTGGGGACCTAAAGCAATCCATAAACGTCATGTGCCCATGTGGGGACCTAAAGCGATGGGGAACATCGTATGCCCGACGGGGAGTTACACTAAGTAACGAGCGATGGTTCCAGCAGAGTTCCTGAGTGAACTAGTGATGAGAAACATTGGAAGTCGGTACCGCATGCCATTTGCATAGAGTCGTTGTGTCGGTCTCTGTGCATTTGCATAAATCATGGATGCATTATGTGTGGAAAATCCTTATTTGATTGATTATGTGTGGAAATTGTGCATCGATTTGTTATGTGTTGAGATTGTGATAAATGCATTGGTTGTGGATAATATGTATTATGTGTAGACATATGCTATGTGATGTGTGATGTGTTTCTAAATGCTATGACTTGATATATGTTATGTATATGTGGTAAGTTATATGTATTAGTAGGTGGTATTTGTGGTGTGAATAGCTATGTATGTGAATTGTATGTGTTTGCATATTATTATGCAATCTTGATTTAGTTGTTATTTCTCACCCTTCTGCTGTTTTATAATGCTCTATGAGGCATTGCAGATTAGAGTTGCTGGAGGTCTTTTTGTGAAGATTAGTCCTTCGTTCTGTTGTCGGTCTTGGTGTCTGCTCTGATACGTAGCACGGGAGTCGGGGAACGATTATATATATAAGTATACATTTGTTGAATGTATTTTGTAGTACTTTTGTGTAGATAGATGATGTTCTAAAATGGTTTATTTTGTAAAACAAGTCGGTTATGGATCTTTCCGCTTTATTCCATAATTGACCTTTCCTTTTGTTGGAAAAAGTTTCCCTTTGAGGGTATTCTATTTTATGCTATGTATCAAGTTTATGAGCAGGGATGATGTTTTGTGTATTTAAATGTGACATCCTTGTTTCTGTTGGAAAAATAAATTTTTAGTTACTCTGATTTTATTTATGTATTATTTATTCGCGATGGGAATTTGGGTGTTACAGAAGTCCTTTGTCTCGCGGTAGTCAGTCATTTCTGAAATGTCTGATCCAGGAAACAATGTCGATTTTGAACTTGTATCACTGGGAAACATACGCCAAATGGTTTAACAGTGTTTTCGTCACAATCAAGAATTTATTGGGGAGAGAAAATGATTTCATTAAATCGTCCCTAATGCCAAAGCAAATTATATTTTCATTGTGTTTTCTCAAAAGATTTTTCAAAACATTTTCCGCTTTCAAAACCACTTTAATGAGTAAGAGAAGTTTTGCATAACAAGAAAAATAATAGAGCAATGATAAATGTCAAACAAAGAATGGTCCAAAATCTGATTTTATTAGAATGGTAACTTGCCAATGGCGAAGCTCCATGGAACATTACAATTGGAATAATGGCAATTTAGGAAAAGGTTACATCGTATTCAATGACCACTACCATCCCTAATGACTAAGAGTCCTAAAAAATTAACTTTGCTGCTAATGATGGCAACTGAACTTGAACTTCTTTCATGGAGTCCTTGACGTTGGTGACAACCCTTTCTGACACAGTGAAATACCTTTGTCCCTAACTTTTTCCTGGACCGCCTTTTCAGGTTTTCAGTCCACCGGGACGCTCCTTTTTGCCTAGGTCGCCCTTTCGGATTTTCAACCCAGCGAGCTTTTTCTTTTTATTTAATCCCTAACTTTTGCCTGAGTCTCCTTCATAGGTTATGACCCACCGGGATACCCTTTTTTTTGCGTAAGTCGCCATTTCTGGTTTTCGACTTAGCGGGCTTTTTAGGCGTAATATTTTCGTACTGAGTCAGCATTCACAGGGTGTGCAAGTTGTTCACCATCCATCATTGTAAGGAATAAGGAACCTCCTGAGAACACAGTTTTCACCACAAATGGGCCCTCATAGTTGGGTACCCATTTTCCGCGAGCATCCCTTTGAGATGGCAAGATCTTCTTGATTACCAGTTCTCCTTCTCGGAATTCTCGAATACGGACCTTCTTGTCAAATGCTCTTTTCATTCTCTTTTGGTACAGATGATCATGACACATGGCGATCAGTCGCTTCCCATCAATGAGGTTCGGCTGATCATACCTCTCATGGACCCACTCTGCTTCATCAAGCTTGGTTTCCATTAGAATCCTCAGGGACGATATCTCCACCTCAATGGGAAGAACAATATCCATTCCATATACCAGAGAAAAGGGAGTTGCCCCTGTCGAAGTTCGAACCGAAGTTCTGTATCCATACAAGGCAAATGGTAACATTTCATGCCAATCCTTATAAGTCTTGACCATTTTCTGCAGGATCTTTTTTATGTTCTTATTAGCAGCTTCGACAGCTCCATTCATCTTGGGACGATAAGGTGAAGAATTGTGATGCTCAATCTTGAAATTGTCACACAACTCCTTCATTGTCTTGTTGTTCAGGTTTGTCTCATTGTCTTTTATGATTCTGTTAGGGATTCCATAACGACACATGATATTATTCTTGATAAAACGAGCAACAACTTTTTTGGTCACATTGGCATAAGATGCAGCTTCAACCCATTTAGTGAAATAGTCAATGGCCACTAGAATGAAACAATGACCATTTGAAGCTTTCGGCTCAATAGCTTCAATCATGTCAATGCCCCACATAGAGAAAGGCCAAGGAGATGACATAACATTCAGCGGTGTTAGAGGTACATTCATTTTTTCAGCATATATCTGGCATTTATGACACTTTCTGGCGTATTAGATACAATAAGCTTCCATAGTCAACCAATAGTACGCAACTCTTAAGATCTTCTTAACCATGACATGCCCACTGACATGAGTACCAAAAAATCCTTCATGAATATCGTGAATCAACGGGTCAACTTCTCGTTTATCAACACATCTTAACAGGACCATGTCGTGATTCCTCTTGTAAAGTACATCATTGCTGAGGAAAAACTTGGATGATAGCTTTCGTAGAGTTTTCTTATCAAGACTGGAAACATTGGCAGGATACTCTTGATTCTTCAAATAATTCATGATGTCGTGAAACCACGGTTTCCCATCTACCTCTTCTTCAATTGACTGACAATAGGCGGGCTCAGTTTTGTGCTCAATTCTGATCAATGGCGCCTCATTAACAAATCTGACTTGCCACATTGAAGCTAACATTGCTAGAGTGTCAGCCATGTGGTTCTCTGAGCGAGGAACATGGCGGAAAGTAATCTCGTCAAAGTATCGGATCATCTCCACAATGTAATCATGGTACGCGATCAGGTTCTTGTCTTTAGTCTCCCATTCACCTTTGGCCTCATAGATAACCAAAGCGGAATCACCAATGACTTCTAGAATCTTGATTCTGAGATCAATTGCAGCTTCCAAACCCAAGATACTTGCTTCATATTCAGCAATATTGTTGGTGCATTCAAAGTCTAACCTTGCTGTGAAAGGAGTATAACCACCATTAGGGTTTATCAACACAACACCCACACCATGTCCTTTGTAGTTGGAAGAACCATCAAACATCATCTTCCATCTAGAACCGGGTTTAGGACCTTCATCAGGGCCTGGTTCTTCACAATCCTTCTTTATCAACATAATATCCTCATCTGGGAAATCAAACTTGAGAAGCTCATAATCTTTGACAGGCTAATTTGCAAGGTACTCTGATAAGACGCTTCCCTTGATAGACTTCTGAGTGACATATTAGATATCATATTCTAACAAGAGCATGTGCCAACGGGCAAGTCTTCCTGTTTGAGCAAGTTTTTCAAAGATGTATTTTATTGGATCCATTTTGGAGATCAACAAAGTAGTGTGACACATCAAATACTGCCTCAAAAGTCTGGCGGCCCATGCTAGAGCACAACAGGTCTTCTATAGCAATGAATAACGGCTTTCGCAATCGGTGAATTTTTTGCTCAAGTAATAGATGGCATGCTCCTTACGACCAGTTTCATTATGTTGGCCCAAGACCCAGCCCATGGATCCTTCTAACACAGTCATGTACATGAAGAGGGGTCTCCCAGGAACAGGGGGAATCATGATCGGTGGTTCTTGTAAGTAACTCTTGAGTTTGTCAAAGGCCTACTGGCAGTCGGAATTCCACTCTACAGTCTGATCTTTGCGAAGTAATTTGAAGATTGGCTCACAAGTGGGAGTCATGTTGGAGATGAATCTGGAGATATAATTCAAACGGCCCAAAAAACCTCTTACTTGAGACTTGGTCTGCGGAGCCGACATCTCTTGAATAGCTCGTACCTTATCAGGGTCTACCTCAATTCCTCGTTGACTGATGATAAAACCAAGTAGTTTTCCTGATCGGACACCGAAAGTACATTTGGTAGGATTCAACCTCAACTGATATTTTTGGAGTCTCTTGAACAATTTCAGAAGATGGTCCAAATGTTCCTCCTTACTTTGAGGTTTAGAAATCATATCATCCATATATACTTCAATTTCTTTATGGATCATGTCATGGAATAAGGTCACCATAGCCCTCTGATAGGTTGCCCCTGCGTTTTTCAAACCGAAGGGCATGACTTTGTAGCAATAAGTTCCCCAATGAGTGATGAATGTAGTCTTATCCATATTGGTCGGATCCATTCTGATCTGATTGTAGCCTGAGAAACCATCCATAAAGGAGAAAACTGCAAAACTGGATGTATTATCCACAAGAGTGTCGATATGCGGCAGAGGGAAATCGTCCGTTGGACTGGCTTTGTTGAGATCCCTATAATCTATGCACATTTGCACCTTACCATTCTTCTTCATCACTGGTAGGGGTGGAAATATGCCAGACCGATAACAGGGGCCTACAGGCTAGCCTACACAGGCTCAGGCCAGGCCAAGATTTTATATTAAATAGAAAAGGCCTAGGCTTTTTTAAAAGCCTATTTAGTTAAAAAGGCTAGGCCTCAGGCCATAAAAAAAACCTTTTAAGCCTAACAGGTCGGCCTATTTAAATAAATATGAATAATTTTTTACTATCATTATGTTATGTTTTGTACTTTGAGTTAAAATACATACATAAAAATTGGTTATCTTGGAGAACTTATGAAAATAGGATGAAAAAACCTTATGAACAATGTTATAAGTTATTTTCATAAGTTATCTTAAACAAATAGTCTCACAAAACTTATGCTAATAGGTAAGTTAAAATAAGTCAATGCAAATAAATTTTTAGTATCATTGGTTTTTTCGTTTGTTAGTCTATTTAAAAATGATTTTAATTGCTTATTTACATATGTCTAAAATAATAGGCTATTATGTAGGCTAACAGGCTAACTAGGCCTTAGAAAAGGCCAGGCTCAGGCCTAAAAATAAGCCTATGACAGGCTACAGGCCAGGCTTAGGCTTCAGTTTTTTTGGTAGACCAGGCTTAGGCTTGCCAAAGCCTAGCTCGGCCCAGCCTATTTCCACCCCTAATTACTGGCATGATGTTGGCTACCCATTTAGGATACTTCGAAACTGCCAAGAAACCTGCATCCAATTGTCTCTTAACCCCATCTCTGATTTTGAGAGCCATGTCGGGTCTACTTCTTCGAAGTTTCTATTTTATTGGCGGGATTTCAGGCTTAAGCAGTAGTTTATGAACCATAATATCTGTATCCAACCCAGGCATGTCCTGATAAGACCATGCAAACACATCAGCATACTCTTCAAGAAGCTTCACTAACCGTCGTCTGATCTCTGCCCTTAGCATTGCCCCAATCTTGACTTCCTTCTTATCTTCATCAGTACCAAGATTGATGGTGTCAATTTCTTCCTCATGCGGCTGAAGAGCCGTGTATTCGTACTCACACATTTTTGCCAACTCATCCGGGACCTCATAATCTTCTTCTTCCTCATCCTCAGCTTGATAGATGGGTGAATCAAAGTCAATAGTGAGAGTAGGGTCATTGAATACAACAGGTTTGGGATTTATTCTGCATGATGGAGGGATTTATTTCATTAAAATGCACACAGATCAAATGCAAGAAGAAAATGTTTTTGTAGTTTTGAAAAGATTGCCATTTTTCCTTAAAAGTAAAAATAGTAAATTAAGACAAAAGAAATTAACAAAACATCAACTTCATTAATTAATAAGAATTAAAAGCGGCGGCCCATACAAAATAATCCGATAGCCTCGGGCAAGGCTACGGAATTGAAAACAACAACAAAAGCAAGCAAATTACTCTAGCATAGGGTACAAAACAGGGATTTCAATAGCTTCCCAATTGCTCAATGCGGCATCACACTGAAAAACCAAGTGGCTAATGTCCTCGTCTTCAGCGTCTTCAATGATAGCATGAACTTGATGTCCTTCACTGACAAATACCTCCTGAATCGTCTTTAGTCGCCTTGTTGTAGCAGCAGTTATCTCATCAAGAGTTGGTTTGTAACCCAACCCTTGGTACTTTTCTCTCTCTTGAATCTTGATGACTTTCCCCCAGCCTTCAGGTACACCTTCTCTTAGGGCAGATTGGATACTCTTGAAAGAAGCAAAAGATGAATTGTTTGAGGCCACTGGTTCTTCATTGTCAAGCATAACAGCATTAGTTATCTCAAGAGCTTGGGAAGAAGTTTCCAAAGCATCTTCATCAGCTTCAATGTATCGGAAAGAGGATGCAAAATCGATGTTACGGCACCAAACTCGTGAATCCAAGGCCTCCCCAACAGACAACTGTAAGCGGGATTGATATCCAAGACTTGGAAAATAATGTTGAACACATGAGGACCAATCAGAATAGGTAACTCAATCTCCCCCATTACTAACCTTCTCGAGCCATCAAAGGCTTTGACAACGAGTGAAGTAGGCTTCATCACAGCTCCTTGATAGGTCAAATTTTCTAGTGTTCACTTCGGCAGCACATTCAGAGATGAACCAGTATCTACAAGTACTCTGGCTAAAGTATCCTCTTGGCACTTTATGGATACATGCAAGGCAAGATTATGGTTTCGGCCTCCTCGAGGTAATTCTTCGTCACTGAAACTGAGCGTATTGCAGGCTGTGATGTTAGCAACGATATGGTCAAATTGTACAGCAGTAATGTTTTGGGCTACATGTGCTTGGGCTAGAATTTTCTATAAGGCTGCTCTATGGGTAAAAGAGTTCATTAGCAGAGACAAAATTGAAATCTTGGATGGAGTTTGGTGAAGCTGGTCCACCATTTTGTAATCACTTCTCTTGATAATTCTTATAAATTCATCATCCTTCTCCTTCGTAACCATCTCTTTTTCCTTATCTTTGGAGGGTAAAGGAACAACAATCTCCTTGGGCACAATTCTTTTGAATAGAGGGGTGTAAACTCTACCACTGCGAGTCATCTTCCCAGTCCCTACTATATTGGTCACCTCTTTATTAGTGGTTCCCACCTCATTCCTTGGAACCACTTCTTCATGTCTTTAATCAACCACAGTATTCTCATAAATCCACTGCACAACTTTTGAAACTCTGAAACGGAATGGAACGTGTTGTTGGATGTTACTTAGCTTTGAATAATTAGCAGCGGAAGTAACAACGAGTTCAAAATTGTTGAAGATTGGTACTGGCTTGTTAAACACGGGAATCACAGAACCAGACTTTGGTATGTTGAACATAGGCACCTTTTCTTTTGACTTTGGCAAGTTGAATACAGGCTCAATTACTACAACTTCATCCTTCCTCTCTTTGCTGAACACTTGCAGAAATCCTTCATCGATCAAATTCTGAATGTCGGCTTGGATCAAATGGCAACCCTTGACACTGACATTACGTTCTTCACAATCACCATGACAGACTTTTACCAATTCAGCTTCGAATAGTTTAGCATGGAAGACTTGATTGGAGTTTTGATCTTTGATGCATCCACTATTAACACCTCATCATTCTCGTTTTCAATGGCATTTGTGGTTCCGTGCATGGGAAACGGATTACTTTTCACGTTTGGCCGATTATCTACAAAAGATAGGATCTTCTTTTCCATCAACCTTTTCACTAAATATTTCAATGCTAAGCAACCCTCCAAGTCACGTCCGCCCCCCCTTGGTGAAACGCACAATTGACATTTGGATTGTGGAAAGGCAGAGACTTCTCTGTGGGTGGACCTAGAGGTCTAGTAACAATCAGTCCTTGTTGCACTAATGAAGGATAGAGTTCAGTGTAAGACATTGGTGTCATACCCCAAATTTTGACCACTAAGATTTCCCATCATTGTGTAAATCATTACCACAATATGAATGTACCTTCATGCCTCAATCAGTCTCCTCAACAATTGTTGAGCATTCACTACAATTAAGAATTAGGGTTTTAAGCTCTCTCAGAGCCTTAGACAAAGGATCAATCAAGGAATGACATGATCTTCAACTTGTGTAACCTCTCAAACACACATAAGTGATCAAGAGGACTCCCACATCAGGAATCAGGCACAACATTGCAGCATTCCAAGTGGATCAAGCCTCAAGATCGCCAGTGTCACCAAATTATGGTTTTGGTTGACCAGGGCCTCCAAATGAAAATCTTCATATAGGCATAAGCCAATGCTTCACAATATAACTCAAGATACTCCAAGGGAACCCATGGACCTAATCATCAAGTTAATTTAGCCTCAGGGGATGCATTTACCCAAAAATCAGGAATAAGGGTTTCTTGACCTAATTCACCCCTAAGTTGACTTTTGGGACAAAACATGAGCCAAGACCTCAAGACATGATTTGAGGGTCTCTAAAAAACCACATTGATCCATTTACAACAATGGATTGATCCAAGAAGCTTGATCCACAAGTTTCAATTTCATCAGGACCACAACTAGGGTTTCGAGGAAAAAGTCAACTGAACCTTTGACTTTTGGCCCAGACACGCTCCCAAACCTTGGTACATGATTCAATACACCCTATAATACCTATGGAACATATCCATCAAGTTTTATTTAGATCAAAGACTTGATTTCACAAAGGATCGCACAGTTTGGAATTCATCTGATAAAAAGTCAACTGTGCACAAAAGTCAAGTTTGACTTTTTGAGATTTTTCACAATTATGGTTCCTCAACCCCAAAACAATGTTAATATGTGATTTGAATCATCATTCATCAAGAAAAATCAAAGAAAGTGAGTTAACTTGTAAAAGGGGTAACCATAAAAACTTAGAATTTTTCTAAGTTATGGAACAAAGTGGCTAGGGTACCAACTTCCAAGGATCATAACTTGAGATCCAAGCAACCATTTTGGATGGTCCAGAGATGGATTTTTAGCTCTCATGGCATACTTTAAAAGTGTCAACTACACCTCATTCCAATTCCTCATGGATTTTAAGTTATGGAGTGATCAAAATGGCTGAAAACCCAAAAGTGACATTTTTCCAACACTTAGTGAAATTTTCACTAAGTCAGAATCTGCCTTATTTTTACCCAAATGTAGAGAAATTTTTCATTGTAATTCAAGTTGGATCAAAACCAAAGTTGGACATCATGTTGAAATAGGATATATCAGCTTTCCAAAATGTCCAAGAACTCCATCAAATTCCATCTGAGCTAGAAGATATGATGGCTGCAATATGCCTCGATGCAAACTGTCTTGCAAGACAGATTTGTGCATTATGGCTCGCTTTGATCAAATTGTGTAACTCCAAGCATGGTTATCCATCTGCACACCTCAAGGGGGAACAAACAAGGGACATGCCAAACCTAAAAAGACTAAAGAAGGCCAAGACTCCAATTTTGTTTTGGAACATTTAATGGATGCTTAGAGGTGGCATGTATCAGAGCAAAGATGAACATTTCATTTAAGCCTTATCCTTGAATCAAAGAACCTTAGGTCTGTGCTCTAATCTCAAGCCAATGGCTAGAGGAGACTTGAGATTCCATTTGATCACAATTGGCCACAGACCTGTACTAATTGCCATACACTATTACAACCAAAACAAACTTGTTGCACTATAAATAGACCTCATTTGTGATCAGTTTGAGTACACCAAAGTACCCAAACTGATGCTTTCCTCAAAATCACACTTTCACTTCCAAATTTGCCTTCTAAAGCAAGTCACTATTGGGTTTTGAGTTTGAGAGCAATTCCAACCAAACCATTCACACACACACACCTCATAAACATCATATAGAAGTGATCCAAACACTTAAACAACATCTGGAACACCAGATTCTCAAAATCACCAGCCATCTGCACAAGTCTTTGACTGATTTGCAGTTGAGGTGCCAAATCAAGTTCCAGCTCCATTCAATCCACTCCAAGCATTTAGATACACTCCATAACACCTAGGGAAGCTGTCCACATCATTGGAACCAAGTTGTAACACCTCTAACTCAAAACACGATCACCAGCTGCAAGAGGTAAGCCTTAACTTGGTCATCTCATGATTAATGCATATTTCCTCGCATAATACTTTTGCCATATGTTCATAATCATGTATGGAATGTTTCCCCTCAATTAATTGCTTTGTATGAATCGTGTGTGGAATTTCTGAGCCTTCATGCAGAATTTAAGGTTCTTGAGGTTTCCCTTTGATTTCTTATTCCGTGCTTAAAATAAACGAAATTAAAGACCATAGACATGACCGTGAGGTGAAAACGAGTAGATTGATATGTGGATTGTGTGATTTCATCAAGTATTCAGTGAGATTGATGAGAAAATGCAAATCTGGGCAAAACTCAGAACACGCGCGTGTTCTTGGGTTTTCTTGGCGCCCTTTTTCTAAATTCAAATATTTGAATTTTGTGATTTTTATTTAATTGATTTAAAAATTAATTTCTCTCTGAATTTTAATGATTTTGAGTTGATTCTTTTTTTAATAATTCACAAAAATGTTAAAATATTTTATTTTACAAAATTTTCCCAAAAATATTATTTATTTCATATACTTGATATTTTTGCAAAGAATTAATTTTTATTTGTTTTTTAACATTTAAAATATTTTTTCCTTCTTGATTTTCCAAACTTAAATGGTTTTCAATCATTTTGTGGATAAAAACATGATTTTTGAAACATTGATCAATGATCACCACTCATTTTTCGCATGTTTTCAATAATTTTTATTAATTTTTAAACAAAATAAATTCCATTTTTAAACAAAATTAGGGTTTTGATTAATTCCACCCTCATCAATCTTTTTCAAACACTCATGGGCCTCTAATAGAGTGTAAGTCCTAACCCCTTTATAAATAATACCTTTTTGGGCCTCACACATTGTATAAGTCCCTCTGTATATTTTCAAAAGTTCGGCGCGATCATCGCCTTTTTAACAAAATCAACTGGGCTTCTCCTTGAGCTATAAGACCCATCTTTATTCATTTTCAAACCTTTTGGGCCTCTAATAGAGTATAAGACCCAATCCCTCTTTGAAACCAAAATAGTTTGGGCCTCAGTCATTGTATAAGACCCACGGTGTTTTCAAAAATCTCAGCGTGATTGCCAGTTTAAAATAAAATCATCTAGGTCTACCCTCGTGTTATAAGTCCCATTTCTTTTCTTTAAATACTATTTGGGCCTCTATTAGAGTGTAAGACCCAACCCTTGTTGTACTTAAACCTTTTTGGGCCTCAGTCGTTGTATAAGTCCCGGTACAATATTCAAAACAACAGTGCGATCACTGTTAAACCTTGGGCCTCTCCTTGAGTATAAGCCCCACCAATCTTTTCAAAACAATTCCCTTTTGATTTAGATTCAAATACATTGTTATCAAAACTTTCTTTAATTTCTTTGAACAAATAACAATACAGCATGGAAGCTTGCTCGCCTGTAAGTTTTTAACATCTTTCATTTACTAGCTTTGATATAAATAATTGTATTGTGGGAAGCTGCGCATGGTTAATCTTCTTTCATACCTCTTTTAAATACTTGTCATATATCAACTGTATATATACTAGTATAGTTATTTAGAGTTCCCCCCGGCAACTAGGTCTAGAACTAGGTAAAGCCCTGTTGGTCACTCTTAAATACAAACAAAACTAGATCCCCATAGGATTTCCAGATACAGTCTTGCCTTTTCTTGGGCTTAAACAATATGGAACAAAGAGAAAGGAAGTATTCCTCGTGAACCTTTTCTCAGACTATCACCCCTAGAAATTGTCAAAGAAATTCTACTCCCCGGAGTTGATCTATTCTCGGTGAATAGCATCTCTTGAATTTCTTTAAATCACAGAACTTTCATTAAATTATCTATTCTCGGTGAATAGAATTTCTTGAACTTTTCTTGGTTTGAGACCCACATACTTCCTAAAAGCATCCCCGCCTCCTCTTGGGCTTTGTACAAGGACCCTCCGGCTTCGTAGAAGTTCTCATGCCTTCTCTTGGGCTTAATACAAGGAACCTAACGACCTCTTAAAGGTTTAAGATAAAACTTAGTCATCCTTTGCTAGAGCAGTCTTTCCAGTGTCAGACCTCAGGCCACTTTAGGGTTGATTGTCATCCCTTAATGCCCTTGCCTCCTCTTGGGCATCATAGAACTGATAAAACTCTTCCACACTAGTAGATTTGGACAATCTAATCCCCTTGAGTCTCAAAGACATTCTCAAGTCCCTTACAACTATAGGAAAAACCTAGGGCATTTTGGATCGATCTCCAGCAGAAACCCAGTCTCTCTCATGAGAGTTCCCCGACCAGGGTCAACACTACCTTAAATCAGAACCTTACGGTACCTAACATCTCAACTCTTCTGTAATCCTCAGCAAGAGTTTATTCGCCCACTTGGACCTGCCTGGGGATCCCAATTATCCTCGACAAAAGATAGCCTCCTCTTAGGCTTTGTATAAGGAGCTTTCCTCAGTAGAAAGCTAGCCTCCTCTTAGGCTTTGTATAATGATCCTTCCTCAGCGAAGTCAGCCTCCTCTTGGGCTTTGTACAAATGATTCTCCCCAGCAGAGCTAACCTTTTCAGACTCTCTCGTTTAGTCAATCACCTTTTTAGACTCTCTTGTTGAGTCAATCACTTTTCAGACTCTCTTGTTGAGTCAATCACCTTTTTAGACTCTCTTGTTAAGTCAATCACTATTCAGACTCTCTTGTTGAGTCAATCACATTTTCAGACTCTCTTGTTGAGTCAATCACTTTTTAGATTCTCTTGTTGAGTCAATCACCTTTTCGGACTCTCTTGTTGAGTCAAACTTTTTTAGCCTCAATCTTGGGCTTTGTACAAGGCAGATAAAAATACTCTCTCGTTGAGTCGATCTTTGTCCAAACTTGGTATAAAGATTTCCCCTAGCAGGAGCTAGCCTCTTCTTATGTTGTGTACAATAATTTCTCCAGCTTATCCAGCCTCCATCATGGGCTTGGTACAGGACATATAAAAACACTTTCTTGTTGAGTCAAACCCCTTTAGCCTCAATCTTGGGCTTTGTACAAGACATAAATCTCCCTCTCTTAAGCTTGGGACAGATATCTTATCCAACAGATTCATTTCCTCCTAGCTTTCCTTTAGGCTTTGGGGAATGATTTTCCCCAAGAAGAGTCAAACTCATTTCAGCCATCTCTTAGGCTTTGTATAATGATTCTCCCAGTAGGGTCAGCCTCAAATCTTGGGCTTTGTACAAGACACATACAAACCCTCCCCAGCGGAGTCAAAATCCATTTTAGCCTCAAAATCCATTTTAGCCTCAATCTTGGGCTTTGTACAAGACAGACCAAATATTTTCCCCAGAAAAGTCAAACTTCTAGCCTCCTCTTAGGCTTTGTATAAAGAAATCCCCTAGCCGAGTCAATTAACCTTGTAGCATAAACCTTGTGCTTGGATCAAGGCACACAAAAATCAACAATCCTTCTTTAGAGATGACAAATTCTCTCTCAGTCAAAACCCTTTTAGCTTCAATCTTGGGCTTTGAACAAGACACTAAACATCTTTTTCCTCCCTTAGAATAGGGGGAACTACGATTGCTCTAATTTTCCTGTTTTGTTTAAACGGGAATACGTAGGCATAAGATTGCGAAATCTTAGCGAGCATACTAATCAAAAACTTTAGGTCCAGTACCTTCATATCACATCAAAACTTAGGTCCAGTACCTTACCAAAAACACCCGAACGTCAACAAAAACTCACTCACTTGCTCATACTTCCCAAGAAACTTTCCCAACCCATTAACAGACAAACACCATCAATTATAAAGCGAAACCTAAAGCTAATATCCTGTGGATAACCACATATAGGATGGGTAATTGACAACTCCCCATTGTATAACCTGACCACGAACTCCCCAAATCTCTTTTAAGCGTTTGTTCCGTTAAACATTCGCGTGCAAGGTTAGTTTTAGATAGCTTCCCTTTCCCTTTCAGTTTCATGGGATAAATAAGAAATCAGAAAGTAGCACCCCCTACCATTGCATTGAGGAAAATTCCAGCAATAAGGTGTTCGCGTCACCGACAAAAATCGCTCGTTATAGGAAAATGGCGACTCTGCTGGGGAGTCATTGACTATATAGGAATAGGCTATAGCTCTTAAGAGTTCTAGGATGTTAGTTTTAGGAATAAATATATATACCCGCTTTTCCTAATTGATATCCATGTTTACTTTTCAGCTAATGGGACCGCGGGTGATGCCGCATCTGGAAAGATTGAGTATACACCTAAGATAAGTGATGGCACTAGACGGGTAATCTTATAGGGAGTGACTCCCAAATAAGAGACCCCGGTCGACCATCGAATCAGTGGAGACACCCTTTGCGGATTCAATGCCTATACAACTTCGATTGTTGAAAGCAGATTGTTCGATTGTGGTTGTCCATGAAACTGAGGATTTAGTAGGCTGAGACCTTGTTACTATTTTGTAGTGCGGAAGCTATCGAAAATAGTTGTCACGCGACACTACCCTCATTTGAGATTACTCTAAGATACTGCAGTTCGCTCGGGTAAACCAGCTTGTTGTTGTTATCCCAAGGGGGGTCAATGATTGTGAGGATAGGTACAAAAATCACCAGTATAACCTTTGGGGATGGGTAGAGCCATGACTTCATGACACCGAACCTTTGACCCTATGTTTTTTATATGTTTTTGTGTGCTGCATTCATGCATTCATTTCATTAAAAAACTTTAAACAAAGAAAAATCTTCTCTTCTAGTCTCTCTTTTTCCAATTAAACTAAGACAATGATTGCAAATATCAGAGAAAGAAGATTGCGTTAGGGGTTTCGGTAGAAGGAAGACTCACAAGTACACCTTCAAGGCTCCAAAACTAGAGGATTTGAGAGGATTGGCACGGATGATCACCAACCCTGATGCTTTCAGAACCAAATATGGATGATTGTTGTCTCTGTTAAGGGTCCATATAATTGAAGGAATACTGGCTATGCTCATTCAGTTTTATGATTCGGTCTATCACTGTTTCACATTCCCGGATTATCAACTAGCACCAACACTGGAGGAGTACTCTCACCTGACTGATTTACCCATCACTGACCAAGCTCCCTTTTCTGGACTGGAAGAAATTCCAAAGGATCAAACCATTGCAAGAGAAATTTATTTGGACGAGTCAGAAGTCAGGACTCACATGACCACTAAGGGTGGAATCCAAGGTTTGCCCGCCAAGTTTTTGATAAAGAGGGCTTTGTACTTTGCTAGTATAGGGGACGTGACTGCTTTCAAGAGCATCTTTGTCTTACTCACCTACGGTTTATTTTTGTTTCCCAACACTGATGACTTTGTTGATATCAATGCCATTAAGATTTTTCTGATTGGAAACCCTGTACCGACCTTGCTCGCAGATGCTTATCATTCTGTACACTTAAGGAATTTGTACAGCGGAGGAATGATCACATGCTGTGTACCCCTGCTATACAAATGGTTCACTTCCTATTTACCCAAGTCTGTTGCGTTTCGGGATCATAAGAGTACTTTACGTTGGTGGCAGAGAATCATGTCTCTTACCAACTCTGACATCGACTGGTACAATCGAATCTATGACGGGATCAGAATCATTGACCGTTGTGGAAACTTCCCTAATGTGCCCCTCATAAGAATTAAAGGAGGAATCAATTATCATCCAGTTTTAGTTCGTCATCAATTCGGATACCCGATGAGACATGTCCCACGTAATGTTCATCTGGAAGGTCTTTTCTTCAAGGAAGGAGAAAACGACAGGGCACTAAAGACAGAAATAATGCATGCCTAGAAACATGTTCACCGGAAAGGAAGAGAGTCTCTAGGAAAACTAGACGGTGTCTCTGTAGAACCTTATCTCCACTGGGTACAAACTAGAGCTCTCAAGCTGAGGATGCCTTACCCTCGTCAAGAAGTTCTTCCGTTAAAGGAGTATGTCCTTTATTTTATGTCTGATACGGAAAAACTTCAGGTTACTCTCAACAAAGTTCAACAGGAGAAGAAGTCTTGGAAGAACAAGTATCGTATTCTCAATGTGGAGTGTAACAAAATACAACAATTGTTAAAAGAAAAAGATGCTCTGATCGAGATTTTAGAGCAACATGTTGTAGAAAATCAAGAAGACGAAAGGAATTTGCTCGCTCCTTTCACTTGGCAAAGGAATGACAATCCGACAATGGCCCGAGAGCCCCGTTCAAAGAAAAGGAAAGCACCAGAACCAGCACCTGAGCCCTCCTCAGAGAGGACTCGGGATCCATAATTTTAGACGTTTCCTTTTACAGCACTTTGAAATTACTGTAGTTCCATTTCCGCAACCTTTGAATTCAATAAAATGGGGTCTCCCCGCTGTATGATATTTGCAATCCAATTGTCAAAGTTTATTTTGATTAAACAAAAATGTATATATATATATATATATATATAATCATTGCATATCATTCATCATTCTCACATAACGCATTCTTCTTGCCTACAAATCTCACGTTTGTGTCTCGATTCTAGAGTCAAACTGTCTCATTAGTACAATACTCGGGCCATTCAATAAAAGAAAATGGATAATCTCGAGGAAGAGAACAGAGAGTTGAGAGAAGAACTCGACGCTCTGAAAGAAGATCTGAGGAAACTTCACAACGACATGCAAGCTCTGGGAACAACTCAGATACAAAGGACTGTGATCTCAGAGATCACATCTACGCCCATAGGGGAGAAGTATGATCCTCGATATACCATGCCTAAAGATCGTCCTTGTGGTATGCCACTCAACTATATCCTGGAAGGATATATTCCGCCGATCACGGAAGATCCGGAAATTGTAGCAGGAACCGCTGGGCCTGAAGGTTACAAACTTCGGGAAAGCGAAGATGCAAGAGGCATGACAGCGACTCCTGAAGGTTACAACTTCGGGGGAGGGAAGCACCAAGAGTCACTGTCGTAATGGCTATACCACCACCCGTGGTACACACTGTCCCGGAAGGGGAGATTCCACAGATACCTTCTGTTGGAAATGAAAGTATCGACAACAGAATGAGGGAATTCCAGGAACAGTTCCTGGAGGTGCAGAAGGAACACCAAGCCATTCGCGTTCAGGATCTATTCGGAAAGGACGCCGCAGACCTTTGTTTGGTCCCTAATAAGAAAGTTCCGCACAAATTCAAGGTGCCCGAATTTGAAAAGTACAAGGGTAACTCTTGCCCTCAAAGTCATTTGGTGATGTACGCTCGGAGAATGTCAACACAGATAAAGAACCAACAACTAGTGATCCACTATTTCCAAGATAGTTTAACCGGTGCCGCACTCAAATGGTACATGGGTTTAAACCGCACTAAGATCGTCACTTTCAGAGATCTTAGCACTACCTTCGTTCAACAATATAAGTATAACCTGGACATGGCACCAGACATAGATTAGCTCAGAGCCATATCACAAAAGGATAAGGAAACCTTTAAGGAATATGCTCAGAGATGGCATGAAATTGTCGTCTAGATTTGTCCACCTCTTGAGGAAAAAGAGATGACAAAGATCTTCTCGTAAACCTTGAGCTCATTTTACTACGACAGAATGGTCGCTAGTGCGCCCAGCGATTTCACTAAGATGGTAGGCATGGGAGTTCCTCTTGAAAAAGCGATTTGAGAAGGACGTTTGGTCAAAGATGCCGGACCATCAAGCAGTACCAAAAGGTATGGTAGTGCTCTCCCTAAGAAAAAAGAGCAAGATATTAGCAATATCTCTCTCAGAAAGCAAAGGCGGTGATACCAACTAGTAGTAGCTGTAACTCCTGCTATCAACCCTGCATCTGTTCCTACGTGTTAACCTCAGGTTGCTCAGAGCCAACCGAATCAACAACAATATCAGCAAAGGACACAACAACCTCTTTAGCAGGCTCGTCCTCAATACAACAACAATCATACAACGCGACCACCAGGGTTCGACCATATACCCATGTTGTACGCATAACTGTTTCCATTATTACTGGTCAAAGGGCACATCCAAACCAGGGCTCCTCTTGCAATACCAGAGAATCCACCTTTTTGGTTCAAAGCGGATCAGACTTGCCCTTACCATCAAGGAGGACCAGGGCATAACATAGAAAACTGTCTCAGCTTCAAATCCGACGTACAGAAGCTTGTTAGGAGCTAGGTCTTATCCTTCAAGGATACAAATCCTAATATTCAGACGAACCCGCTGCCTCGACATGAGAAAGCTGCGGTAAATTTGATAGAAGAAGAGTCTAAGCACAGCTATCATATTTGTGATGTACTCTTATTGGGTACCAACCTGGTCATGATGCATTGCAGATAAAGCGGATTCGGTCATATACCGTCTCATAACTATCACCAGCGCGATATCTGCTCTAAAAACAATCAAGCATGTTCTGCGGTGCAATCAGCTCTACAGGAACAAATGGATTTCTAATAGATCTAGGATCACCTAATTCGTGAAGTCAACATGACTTATACAAATTCCAACATCATTCAAAACGACGACATTCGTGCAATGAATGTCAACTTGGTGGCAATGCACTCAAGGCAAAGCCAACATCATAATCTGCCACGACACGATTACGATTCATGTCATATATGCTCAATAAACGATCAGGGATGCTCTTTTGTACAATAGGCCCTCCAGCGTCAGATGGATCTTGGATGGATTCCGGATTACCGTGATAGAAATCAGTATCAAGTGAATATGATTCAAATCTTTAATATTCGCTTGATGAATACCAACTTGGTGGAGTTACATGCTAAGCAAGTCCAAATCGGTTTTCTGACTTCGCATAATTATTAGAACTTTAAGGGATGTCGCGAGAGAGACCAAGGATGCGCTTTCATTCAAAGAACATTGCAACACTTGTTAAACCACTGGTGGCTTCAGATTTATTTAGACGAAGACACACAACAAGTCAGTATGACTAATGGGAGCCCTACTAGGCATCAAAGTCAGGATGTTCGATCAATGGAAACAGATTTAGTGAGGTTTCACTACATACAGAGCAGACGTGGCCAGGTGCCACCATACAACTATGAATGATGTAGTTTGCTCTGAAGATAATCAAGGAAGTTACCTCGTGCGAGCAACCCTTCAGAGTCAGTTGGACCACAAAGAGATTTGACCGTGTCCAAGTGCTGGGTCAATCAACTTGATGCCCGACTATTTTGCTGATCGAATTAAGGACGTTGTCGTAATCTCTGATCATAAGAGGACCAAGGATGTTTGTACCATCATCCCTTTACTTGACGAATCGAAAGTTCCTAACCAGGAACTGATTGAAATTACTTACAATGGTCAAAAGAATCAGAAGGCTCATGTAGTTATCTATCTACCGGGACCGTTACCGTATGAATCAACTAAGGTTATCCCTTACAAATACGGTACAACAACAATTGAGAATGGAAAGGAAATTCCATTACCCTCCGTCGTGAATATTGCAGACATCAGTCGAGTAACACGGAACGGTCGAATCTTCAACTGAGGAGTTGGAGAACCAACCAAAGAAATGGAACCTCAAACGAAAATTCCTGATCAACCAGTCAGTCAGTCTAGTGATCCTGACCTTTCAAAGAACAACGATGAGATGTTGAAGCTCATCCAGAAGAGTGATTACAACATTATTGATCAACTGTTGCAAACTCCTTCAAAAATATCAGTGCTATCACTTTTAATCAGTTCCGAAGCTCTTAGGGAAGCTCTACAGAAAGTCTTAGAGCAAGCCTTTATGGAACAAGATGTGTCAATAAGACAATTTGACAGCATCATCTCTAACATCACTTCCTGCAACAACTTGGGATTTAGTGATGAGGAAGTGCCGGAAGAGGGCCCAAGTCATAACATGGCACTCAATATTACAGTCAACTGCCAGGATGATGCTTTAGCTGGCGTATTGGTAAACACCGGATCGGCTCTAAACGTGATGCCAAAGTCGACTCTAATGTGACTATCATTTAAAGGATCTCCGATGAGAGGCAGTGAGGTCATCGCCAAAGCATTTGACGGATCCCGAAAAATAGTTATCGGCGAAGTCGATCTTCCAATAACAATCGGTCCCCACACTTTCCAAGTCACTTTCCAGGTCATGGACATCCGGGCAGCATACAACTGTTTGTTAGGAAGACCTTGGATACACGAGGTTGGGGTAGTCATGGTTGTCAAACTCGCAGGTAGACTCGTAAACTCGTACGATTTTACGAGTCTAGGAAGAATAAACGAGTAGACTCAAGCATAGAATCGTTTTTTGATAGACTCGAGTAAACTCGTGTAGACTCACACAAACTCGTATAGAATCGCGAGTCTATAACGAGTTTACAAGTTTATAAGTTTTTTTATTTTATTTAAAAAACTGTTTTTTTGCTTGTATGAGAATTAGAAAGTCTCTTTTCTAGTCACTTATTTCAACAAAATTTCTTCCTCCCTTCATCAACGACGTGAGTTTGTTCTATCTCTTGCTTTGTTCGTTTTAATGGCCCTAAATCAATCCTTTATTGTGTAAGTATTTTCTTATATGTTTCACTTGGATGCTTATCATGTATGATATCTTGTGTAAAAGTGATGCGTTATTGTCCAATAAGATCCAATGATCCCAATGCACCTGTATCAATTTGCATGTGACAAAATAGTTTAGAACATTTATGATTTGTGCCAGAAAATAGTTTAGGAAGGATATGTTACCTACTGAAGGGTGGGATTTCTATGGAGACATGACTCTAGAATTAAAGAGGTTTGCAATTCTTGTTCTAAGCTTAACTTATAGCTCCTCGAATTGTGAACGTAATTGGAGTTCCTTTGAAATGGTAATGAATTATTATTTGTTTGTTTATAGACCTGATTTTTTTTTTTGAAACATTAAGTTGAATTATTATTTACTTTTTAGATTCATACAAAGAGAAGAAATAGGTTGCGTCAAAAAAGGTGAATAATTTGGTTTATGTCATGTACAATTTAAAATTGAAAAGTGGAAAAGAAAAATTAAATAGTGTTGTTATTTCATTTGAAGATAGTCATTCAAATGATGAATGGATAATTGAAGACCCTAATGAAGAAAATGTACAAACTAAAGTAAATGTTGATTAAGATGATGTTATTATTAATAATGTTGTGGAAGTTGATGTTGTTGTAACTAATATTGTGCAATGTGATGGTGGTGGCAATTCTAAATTAGGTGGAAGTGAAACTTCAAATAATCCAACATTGATTAATGATGAAGAAGGTGTTTCATCTAGGGGCAGAGTTTGACGATGGTACTCAAGATACTGATAAATATGATAGTGATTATGTTGGTGGTGGTGATTTCACTAGAGCTTTGGATGTTTGGAGTTATTAGCATATTTGTTTTATAATTTTTTTTCTTGATGTAGTAGCCAATTAAGAATAAATTAGTAATTTAAGTCTTTAACTACATACTTTAAAATTTTGTTTGTTTTAATTATTGAGTTTTCTTGTTAAGAAATTTATTATGGAGTATGAAATTTAAATTTTCATGTTAATTGGTGTTCTATTATATATTTGTGTCATATACGAAGCCTTTATAAGTTTAAAAACATAGGAGTGTGTCATATATGTATCACTTATAGGTTTTTGAAAGTCATTTTTTAATTTTCCATAGACTCGTACGAGTTTGCGAGTCGAGTCTACGGACCCTTAACGAGTCTAAGTAGACTCGCGAGTTTGACAACCTTGGGGGCAGTCACTTCGACACTTCACCAAAAGATGAAGTTTGTCAAGAACGACCAACTCGTCACAGTCTTCAGAGAGCGAGCCTTTATCGTGAGCAACTTATCGTCGTCCACTTACGTGGAACCAGAGGAGGTAATCAGAACCTAGTTCCAGGCACTTTTGGTGAGTCACGACAACCAATCAGAAGGAGGAACGTCGATTTCCTCATACAAAGATGCTCTCGAAGCAATCAGAAGTTACAATACCAAAGGATGTGGACAGCTTGTCATTCCTACTGACAATAAGGAAAAGAAAGGTCTTGGTTTTTCTTTAAACTGTACCCAGACAGCTACCAATGATGAAAGTCTTCATCCCATTCAGGACTTCTTCCATAGTGGAAGTTTCCTTCACCCAGTGTCTCAAGAAGTATATACCATCAACGAGGTAGATTCCTTCGATACAGATAAAGAATGGAAGTCCTATCTTAACGAAGACGGTTATATGTCTCAGGAAGAAGTGCCTATACCATTTTGCTTTCCAGCACAAAGTCCGAGATTTATACCGAGGTCAGATGTCAAAATGATATACGGACATTGTGATCCGGAAGGATGTCGTGCTCCACCAAACTCATTAGAGGAGGACACTATGATGAAAGACAACTTTGACCACGAATATTATGGCCCAATGGATGGCCTGCCTATCTGGCAGCCGTACCCAGGAGACTTGGGACAAGAGAATCAGCCAAACGATGCATGTCAGCTGAGCATCATTGAAAAGAATACCTGCGTCCCCGCCATGTCAGGGGATCAACACTCAGGGCATTCAGAAAACATCCAACACGACGATGAATTTACAAAGCTTGCTGGACTAGAGTTCATCAACTACGCTTTTCCCGAGGTCAACGTCATCGAAAGGGATGACACCTCCAATTCCAAAGAAGTTTGGGACACATTAGGACAACTGAGTGGCAAATACGACTTCATGGTCAAGTACACCGCTCCTGAAAGCTCTCGTATCAGGGTCGAAGACATCCAGCCAACTGGATGGGGAGATCTACCTGAGAGTGCAAACACTGCGCAAAATACAACAAAAGAGCTCTCCTACGACAATTCTGCCTGGGAGACAGATTCCAACGATCCCGGTCCGCCAGAAATCAGCATTATTTCTAAAGACAAATCAAGAAAGAAGGTGCCAGACTTTGTGATTCATCGAGGAGTTCGCTGCCAATGGGTTGCAATCAACGTTCCGGAAGTCGTTCATAAGTCTAAGTAATTGCCTTCTTTATCTTAACCTTTCACCTTGCCCAGGTGAAACAGATGTTTTCATAGGGCTCACTTTCTGTAAATATACCTCTTCGCTTCGCCCAAAGCGACAGAGTTTTGTTTTATAGGGCCTTAGTTTTAAGAATCGACAAGATCATAAATAAAATAACGTCGTTCAGTAATTTCCACAATTATTTTTGTTTTCTCTTTTTTCGTTTTTTCAGAAAATGGTAATCCTAAAATCAACTCAAATAATAAAAACAAGCATTTTTCAGAAAATACACTGCACGCACTCTTGCATTCTCTCTATCTCTTCTAAAAACAATCATCACGTCGTGCATATTGCTTGTTTTAAACCCCATTAAAACATACGATCCAATGCCTTCTCCCAACTTTGAATTCCTGGTATTTGAGGGTTAAGAAGAAGATGACGAAGAAATTCCAGAAGAGATCTCCCGATCACTCAGACAAGAGGAAAAGTCCATTAAACCTCACAAAGAGTCGTTGGAAACAGTCAAATTGGGTTCAGAGGAAGAGAGAAAAGAAGTCAAGATTGGGGCGCTGCTCAGTTCAATTGTCAAAGAAGGTTTGATAAGGCTTCTGAAAGAGTTTCCCAATGTATTCGCTTGGTCCTATCAAGACATGCCAGGGTTGGATACCAGCATCATGGAACATCATCTACCTTTAAGATCAGAATGTCCGCCGGTAAAACAAAGACTACGACAGACTCATCCAGACATGGCCATCAAAATCAAAGAGGAAGTACATAAACAGATCGACGCGGGTTTCCTCACCACATCAGAATATCCTCAATGGCTAGCCAACATAATACCAGTTCTGAAAAAGGATGGAAAGGTCAGAATGTGTGTAGACTACAGTGATCTGAACAAAGCAAGTCCAAAGGATGACTTTCCCTTACCACACATAGACATGCTGGTAGTTAGTACAACAAAGTTCAAAGTTTTCTCCTTCATGGATGGATTCTCGAGCTATAATCAAATCAAAATGGCGCCGAAAGATATGGAGAAAACTTCTTTCATTACCCCCATGGGGTACCTTTTGTTACAAGGTAGTGTTGTTCGGTTTGAAGTATGCCGGGGCAATCTATCAAAGGGCCATGACTACTCTGTTTCATGACATGATACACATAGAAATAGAAGTGTATGTCGATGATATGATTGCCAAATCTAAAACAGAAGAGGAGCATGTGACTCACCTGTCAAAGCTATTCGAGTGGTTGAGAAAGTACAAACTCCATTTGAATCCCAACAAGTGCACATTCGGTGTCCGTTCAGGGAAACTTTTAGGGTTCGTCGTCAGCCAGAAAGGAATTAAGGTTGATCCTGACAAGGTCAAGGCCATTCAAGAAATGCCTTCTCCAAAGACTGAAAAAAAAGTCAGAGGATTCCTAGGACGTCTGAACTACATTTCAAGATTCATATTCCTCATGACCGCGACATGTGGGCCGATTTTCAAATTACTCAAAAAGAATCAGGACTGCGTTTGGACAGAAGAATGTCAAACTGCCTTCGACAGTATCAAGGAATACCTGTTGAATTCGCCGATTCTATCACCTCCAGTGGAAGGAAGACCATTGATCATCTACCTAACTGTCTTGGAAGACTCCATGGGTTCTGTACTTAGCCAACAAGACGGAAAAAAAGGAAAGACTCTGCCATCAACTATTTGAGCGAGAAATTTACCAACTACGAGACTCGGTACACTATGCTTGAGAAAACTTATTGTGCTCTGGCTTGGGTATCCAAACGTCTTCGCTAGTATATGATTTGTCACACTACTTGGTTAATCTCCAAAATGGATCCAATCAAGTACGGCTTTAAAAAGCCTGCTCTCACGGGAAGCATTACCCGTTGGCAGATGTTGTTATCAGAATACGACATCGAGTACCATGCTCAGAAAACTGTCAAAGGAAGTATTTTAGCCGATCATATGGCTCATCAACCGATTGACGATCAGGAATAAGTCGATTTTGACATCCCAGACGAAGACGTCATGTACTTGAAAATGAAAGATTGCGATGAACCACTACCCAGTGAAGGGTCAAAACCAGGTTCCCAATGGGGACTAATCTTTGATGGAGCTGTCAATCGTTATGGAAATGAAGTTGGGGTAATCATCATAACACCTCAGGGTACCCACATTCCTTTCACTGCCCGACTGACATTCAAGTGTACAAACAACGAGGCCGAATACGAAGCTTGTATCATGGGTCTCGAAGAAGCGATCGACTTAAGGATCAAGAACTTGGATGTATATGGCGACTCAGCCCTGGTTATCAATCAGATCAAAGGAGATTGGAACACATACCAATGAGGACTGATTCCTTACAAAGACTACGCGAGAAGGTTGTTACCATTCTTCAACAGAATCGAGTTTCATCATATCCCTCGTGAAGAGAATCACATGGCTGATGCATTAGCCACTCTCTCTTCCATAATTAGTGTAGGTCAATGGAATGACATACCTAAGATCGACATAATGCGCCTAGAATGGCCCGCTTATATCTTCACGATTGAAGCAGTCATAGGCGATAAACCTTGGTATCACGATATCAAATGCTTCCTTCAGAAACAAGAGTACCCACCTGGGGCATCCAGAAAAGACTGAAAAACCCTCAAAAGACTGGCAGGCAACTTCTTCCTGAGCGGTGATACACTATATAAGAGAAATTTTGACATGGTCTTGCTCCGATGCGTAGACAGACCAGAGGCGAACATGATGATAAAAGAAATTCACGAAGGATCCTTTGGCACTCATGCCAATGGACACACAATGGCGAGAAAAATTCTGAGAGCAGGGTACTACTGGTTGACCATGGAATCCAATTGCTACAAGTAAATAAGGAGGTGTCACAAGTGTCAGATATACTCAGACGAAATCCATGTACCGCCAACGCATCTCAAAGTTCTTTCTTCCCCATGGCCATTTTCTATATGGGGAATCGACATGATTAGTATGATCGAACCCAAGGCTTCAAACGAACATCAGTTCATCCTGGTAGCCATCGATTACTTCACCAAGTGGGTCAAAGCAGCTTCATACGCCAATATAACCCAACAAGTGGTGGTCCGATTTATAAAAAATAATCTCATATGCCGTTATGGTGTCCCAAGCCAGATCATTACTGATAATGGATCTAACTTGAACAACCAGATGATGAAAGAGTTGTACGCTGAGTTCAAGATCGAACACCATAACTCACCTCTCTACCGACCTAAGATGAACGAAGCGGTAGAAGCAGCTAACAAGAACATTAAGAAGATCGTTCAAAAGATGGTTGTAACCTATAAAGACTGGCATGAGATGTTACCCTCTTCACGGTTATCGCACATCTGTCCGCACTTCAACAGGGGCAACCCCTTTCTCTCTAGTATATGGCATGAAAGCGGTGCTCCCCATAGAAGTAGAGATCACATCAATCTGGGTATTGATGGAAGCTAAGCTAACAGAGGCTGAATGGTGACAGAGTTGACACGACAAAGTAAATCTGATCGAAGAAAAGTGAATAGCGGCACTATGCCATGGTCAGTTGTATCAGCAAAGAATGAAGAAGGCATTTGACAAAAAGGTCCGACCTCGCGTCTTCAGGAAAGGAGATCTAGTGCTCAAGAAGATACAATCATTTCTCACTGATTCCCGGGGCAAATGGACTCCGAATTATGGTGGCCCCTATATGGTCAAGAAAGCTTTCTCAGGCGGTGCCTTGAGACTTGCAACCATGGACGGAGAGGAATTTACCTACCCCACAAATGTTGATGTAGTCAAGAAATACTTCGCCTAGATACAATAAAAAAACAAAAAAAAAAACGTATCGGTGGATGGAAAACCCGAAAGGGCGGTCCAGGCAAAAATTAGAGACATAAGCAAAAATCATCCCGATGGATTGGAAACCTCAAAGTCCAAACCAGGCAAAAGTTAGGGATTTATGGCAAGTAACTACGTCCAACAAAGGGGAAAATCCCTCAGCAGCTGTAATACCATCCGTCAGAAAGACTCCAGTAAAGGTCATCTTCGACAGAAGCTCAGGATGTCCCGAATTCAAAGTTGGTAGAAGGATAGCGATCGTTATGTTTCAATGTAGCCCTTTTCCCTTAAATTACCATTTTCTAACTTTGTAAATACTCTATGGAATCACGCGCTTGACTGATTTCCATCCTATCAATAAAATTTGAGTCCTAGTGCTTTTGTTTGCAATTCTAATTTATTTTAGCTTTACAGAATGATGTTTTTAATATGATCAACGATTCTTGAAATAAAACAAAAATGAATTTAATTGTCAAACTTTTTCTGCTTTTAAATAAAGATGGCAATTTATTTTGACTGTTGAACATCGAAAGAACATCGATCGCTTCTCTAGAAGTAATCGAGCTTCAAAGTGAGAATCAAAGAAATCCTTCTTAACCAGTACACGTGAATGAAGGATCAGCTATGTTAGATGCGAATATTCCGTCCGACATCCCCGACAGAGTTCTTATCTCTTAAGCCCGACCAACGATTTTCACCACAGGGACTATCTCTCCTAAGCAAGGCAGAATTGCTATTTTGGACCAAATGGTACTTCCTCGTTCCCCGCAGTGGCCGAGTATCCAATCATGTTCATCTGTTAGTCAGTATGTCGTGTCAGTTTTGTCAGCATATACATACATACATCATGCATTATTGATTCATGCATACTCATATCACTATCACTATCACTCTAATCGGTCTTGTTCCCAAGTGATAAAAGTCCTCTTGTCAATTGAGTTGTCAGTTCTTTCCTCGTCAGGGAATGAATCATCTAAGCAATCTCTCTCCAGTTTATCTCTGGATTAGAGACGGTCTTCAACCACTTTGATAACTTGAACCTCTGAAAAGCAAGAAAACTTTTGACAAACATCACTCTTCGCCATTGAAGATGATATCTTCGATTTCCCGGATTATGGAAAATCCCCAGAGAAAGCCTCTTAATCAAAGCTTCGACAATATAGCAGTTTTTCTCCAGAAAATTCGCTGAAGAAAGGGTCATCAGCACCTCAAAACTAGATTACATCACATGGCATTTCTTCGAGAAGATCTTGAGGGAAGGTATGATGTAATACCCCCAAGCAGAAAGCAGTCTCGCAAGAGACTCGTTTTCCCCAGTAGAGTTAACAAATGACGTCTCCAATAGAGAAGTTTGTACACCTCTGCGGCTCAGACGAATGGGTTCCCCAGCAAGTATGACATCAAAACTTTTTCCATCAAATGGCATCTCCCCAGGAAAATTCGGCAAGAAGTTTGAGGAAAACCGCTACGAATAGCGTCCCTTGTCATGAAAGTTTGTTGACAAAAGAGACCGAGACCAGTTCCTTGGTAGGAAATCAGGATCGAGGGGAAGTTTGCATCAGAAACTGAGACTAGATCCTTGGCAAGAAACCAGGATCAAGGGGAAGTTTACATCAGAAACTGAGACACGTTCCTCGGTAGGAAACCAGGATCAAAGGGAAGTTTACATCAGAAACTGAGACCAGTTCCTTGGTAGGAAACCAGGATCGAGGGGAAGTTTACTAACAAAGGAAACTTAGACCAGTTCCTTGGCTGAAGACCAGGATCGGGGGGAAGTTTTTACCTTTTCTAAGCATCATTGCTTAGCAAAATAAGATGGATGAGAAAGCTTCCATTCATAACCACCATCAAAATTTTAGGTATTCCGATATTTAATCCTCTTGTACCCCGAATGCCCGAGTACCTTTGCCATTCACACCTTCAGGTCTAAGAAGATTAAATAGGGGCATCTGTCACTACTACGAAATCCCATTTAACAACGGTTGGAAATGACATATAATGACGGGGGAGAAGGCATTGTTATGTAGAGTGTTGTTGTATATAAGGTACGTACAATGACGGTCCGGGAAACATTGTTGTATTCCAGTACGCGCGCACCATTTCACGACGGTTAGTTTAGTCAACCGTTGTGATATACTAAACTGTGATCTGGTTCGATTCTCAGCAACAACATTTTTTATTTATATTAGCGTTTGACATACAACTACGAATAGGTTTATAACCACTACCAAAAACAGACTGTTTTAAATATAAAATTTATCTGCGTATCAAATTATTCCCATAATTTATCCTGTCAAAACAGCTTATGTTTACATGCAAACACAATATGTGCATCAAACACAATTCTTCCTATATTTTATCCTTATAAATGAATCAGAGAATTTACATCAAAAGAAATTTACATCAAAAGCTAAATGAATCAGAGAATTAAACTGCTAACATTGTTTAAATCAAAAACCAATATTATTGATTTCATTATGTGCATCAAAAGCCAAAACTATTGTTCACATTATGTGCATCAAAAGCAAAAAATATGTGCATAAAAAAATGTTGCTAATATATCATACAGCAGGAGCAGAACCCTCAAGCTCATTGTGGATATACGCCCAACGTTTACGAAGATCCACAAAGTCCTCAAGGGGGAATGGGGTTTCGTCGTTAAACATCTACATAAGAGAAAAAAATTGAAGATATATCATGCATAATAATAATTCAATAGTCAACTTATATATTAATATATGTAAACATTTTATGGCATATATTATAGTATCCCATGAATCAACAGTGCCGACAAGGACGATGTTTAACATGTGTTTCATGATAAAATACCCACACTCGTAACTCCTGCGTTGTTTCCTAGTCTACAAATTACATGAATATAAAAACATGAATATAACCACACATGCATGAATGTAAATGAAATAAACAGGTAATCGGGCCACTTACTTTAGGAGCAAGGTATGTGGGCTTTTTTCTAACATTCCTCAATATATTAACTTGCTCCACAATACTGCACATTGAAAATTGAATTAAACATATTACATGATAAACTAATTACAATTAATGCCAAAGAAAATGATATTAAACAAAGACACTTACATTAATACAAGATATATTATTGGTTTGTGGAGTGGATTGTGCAAGGAACACAGTAATGTCACCGTATTTGTCCTAAACGATATTACGATCAATTGCCAATGACCACTGAATGAACACGAGAATATATATATATATATATATATATATATATATATATATATATATATATTGTTAGTTGTTACTAAAACAAAACTAAATATAGAATATAGAAATAAATTACAACAATACTAACCTACATAGGAATGGTGCAAGGTAACATTCTTTTCCTCCATCATTTAGTCGGTTTTTCAAGTAGTTTTCTCTGATATTTTTTTCATTATACGCCCAAGCAATAAAACTTGGGTCCAAGATTCCATAGGTACTTGATTTATTCAATTCTATACAAACACGGTGAATGTACCTAAATGGTCAAAAAAAATGAATAAATAAAGGGAGAAAATACAAAAAATTATAATGTTCTATAATGACATGTATATTCGACAATATACTTACGTGCACCAAACTTGCAAAATAGATATGTCAAGCCACTTATACCCTGCGAGAAAATCCCTCACATCTTCAGGAGTGTAATATACTAAATCCAATTTTGGGCAATGTTCTATCGGGAGAGCTTGCGCAAGGTCTGTTGTTGAAATGTAGTAGTATAAACTTGTTATTTCATTTGGACTAGGGTCCAATATCCCATTGCGGTTATCTACAGGTGGGGGAGGGGTTGTACAATTACTCCCTTTTGTAGAAGCGTGATTTATGGCACTTCTACTTGGAGTTTGATCATCACCAACGCAACGACGATCTTCATTAGTTCGTTGTTCGAGGCTTTCACTTAATCTCTACATCATAACATTCAATTAGAATATAAAACAAAAATAAGCACAATATATTCAATTAGAACATATAATATATATCATACAAAAATAAGCGCGATTTACGACACATACCGAATACATCTCTTGTAACCTTTCCACTTCTTTCTCCATTTTTTCCCTCTCCTCCTCAAACAGTCTCCTTTGCTCCGCCAATTGCTTCTCAATATTATCAATCTTTTGTCATTGAGCAAGAAATTCAGCGGTTTCGGTGCTTCTTCTTTGAGATCCAAAGTATGACCTCAAGCCGACACCATCTCCAACACCACGGACACGGCCTCCATGCTCAGCTGTTCCGATAGCTTCGACTAATATGTCATGTCGTGCTTCCGGAACAAATGTGCCTTCACGGGCCGCCACAACCAAGTTATCCTACACAACATGAGCAACTTACATAAGCAAACACATTTAAATAACAACTCATGAGCAATTTACATAAGCAAACGCATTTAAACAAAACATATACTTACAATTTTCTCAGCAACTACTCTTGAACCCTCAGAGGTGTATTCTCCATTAGGTCTTAATCGAGCCCTCTTCCATTTCTCATGTCTTGAAGGTGGAGATGGAATGTCACCATCTCCTCCTTCTTGTAGTTTTTCCTGCAGGATCCTCTTCTCAAGTTTCCTGTAACCCCCACGAGACAATCTATGGGGGTACATGTTTTTCGCCTTGTTCTGAATTCCTACTTCGCTTTTAGCCTGTTATTAACATAGTGAAAAATGTGTATGATTAGTATCTATAACTCATTAGCATAACATTATAGGTTACATAAGACTAGTACTAACCTTGAATTCCTCAGAACGGCGTTTCTTCGCAAACTTGTGCCACACCTTCTTCGATAAAAAACTATACTGAATCCATGGAGGTTGAAGACCGCTCTTAGGCTTCGTAATGTAGTCAGCCGTGAGCCGTGACTTAAATCCCCTCCAACGAACACCGGCATAAGTTATCCACTTTCTTTTCAATTTTGAGTCATCGGTAAACTCAAAATTCAACTACATTAAATCAATATATAAGTATGAATTAGAAACTATAGGTAGTGATATTAAATATATGAAAATTATAGTATGAAATACCTTAACGTCTGTCTATATGATGTCTTTGACATTACCATCCACTTCTCTCCAATCATCAATCAGTATACTGACTTTGCTACGTGCAAGGAACGCAACATAACTCCTAAAAGTAGCGTAATGTGGACAATCCACTAATCTGTAGTGCGAGTCAAACTCGATCGGAATTTTTGTACCAGATGAGTTGCGGACTAATGTGAATTGGGACATCATTGTGACACCTCTTTGTGATCTTTTCGTTGGACTTTCATTTGTTTGAGTTTCATTGGCTAACCTTTCATTTGTTTGAGTTTCTTCGTTGGTTTCTGATGAAGAACTCGACAAGGTCGACATCTAAGTTTAAAAACAACAACAACAACATGAACAACAATGGCAAAAGAGTTTACTGTAGATGCATGGGGAAAATATTTTACGTACCCTAAACGTGACGATGAAGTAAACGATGTTGGTGTTGGTGTTGTTGTTGTCTTCCTTCCTTACGACAACGACGATGTTGTTGTTATCTTCTTTCTCGACAGTGACGATGATGACGACGATGTTGGTATGTGCGTAATCTTCTATTTTCTTCACTATCGTGACGATGATGACAAAAATGACAACAAATGGATACTGATGATGCAAGCTTTGGTGGAATCGTGTATTGTTTCACAGTATTGAAGGTTAGGGTTTAGGGTTGAAATCGTGTAACGTTTCGTCTGGTTTCTATTTTCAATGGAAAAAAAGATACTGAAGAGACAATGAGACTAGCTAGTTTGGAGACTATTGAAACACTACTGCGACGGTCAAGAATTTACACCGTTATGATATATTATTTACATAATGAAATTTCATATTAAAGCGCCAGAGTTATTTTTAGAATTAAAAATTAAAAAAAACATACAAAATATATCAAAACGGTGTATATAAACAACCGTAGTCATAACTTTTAATTTTTTTAATTAAAAGTAAATAAAAAAGTAAAGGCGCGCTTTAACATAAAAGGAATAATATATATGAATGCGCTGAGGTTCGAACACATGAAAGCTTGAAGGTATCACCACGGTTGATTTATCAACCGTTGTTATATACAAATAATCACCACGGTTGGTTTATCAACCGTTGCTATATACATATAAGTTTTATTCAATAAACAAATAAAATACAACCGCGCCTTAGTTTAGATATGTCACAACGGTGTAGGGATGAAGCGTTATGAGCATGGCGTCGTTGTTTACGCGTTTTGTAGTAGTGTGTCATACCCCAAATTTTGACCACTAAGATTTCCCATCTTTGTGTAAATCATTACCATAATATGGATGTACCTTCATGCCTCAATTAGTCTCCTCAAGGATTATTGAGCATTCACTACAATTAAGAATTAGGGTTTTAAGCCCTCTCAGAGCCTTAGACAAAGGATCAATCAAGGAATGACATGATCTTCAACTTGTCTAACCTCTCAAAAACACATAAATGATCAAGAGGACTCCCACATCAGGAATCAGGCACAAGGTTGCAGCATTCCAAGTGGATCAAGCCTCAAGATCGCCAGTGTCAACAAATTAGGGTTTTGGTTGACCAGGGCCTCCAAATGAAAATATTCATCTGGGCATGAGCCAATGCTTCACAATATAACTCAAGATACTCCAAGGGACCTCATGGACCTAATCATCAGTCAATTTAGCCTCAGGGGACGCATTTACCCAAAAATTAGGAATTAGGGTTTCTTGACCTAATTCACCCCTAAGTTGACTTTTGGGACAAAACATGAGCCAAGACCTCAAGACATGATTTTAGGGTCTCTAATAAACCACATTGATCCATTTACAATAATGGATTGATCCAAGAAGCTTGATCCACAAGTTTCAATTTCATCAGGACCACAATTAGGGTTTCGAGGAAAAAGTCAACAGAACCTTTGAATTTTGGCCCAGACATGCTCCCAATCCATGGGACATGATTCAATACACCCTATAACACCTATGTAACATATCCATCAAGTTTTATTTAGATCAAGGACTTGATTTCTCAAAGGATCGCACAGTTTAGAATTCATCTGATAAAAAGTCAACTGTGCACAAAAGTCAAGTTTGACTTTTTGATATTTTTCACAATTATGGTTCCTCAATCCTAAAACAATGTTAATATGTGATTTGAATCATCATTCATCAAGAAAAATCAAAGAAAGTGAGTTAACTTGTAAAAGGGGTAACCATAAAAACTTAGAATTTTTCTAAGTTATGGAACAAAGTGGCTAGGGTACCAACTTCCAAGGATCATAACTTGAGATCCAAGCAACCATTTTGGATGGTCCAACGATGGATTTGTAGCTCTCATGGCATACTTTAAAAGTGTCAACTTCACCTCATTCCAATTCCTCATGGATTTTAAGTTATGGAGTGATCAAAATGGCTGAAAACATAAAAGTGACATTTTTGCAATATGCCTCGATGCAAACTGTATTGCAAGACAGATTTGTGCATTATGGCTCGATTTGATCAAATTGTGCAACTCCAAGCATGGTTATCAATCTGCACACCTCAAGGGGGAACAAACAAGGGACAAGCACTGATCTATCAGCCTCCAAAGTCCCAAAATCTACAATAGCCATGCCAAACCTAAAAAGCCTAAAGAAGGCCAAGACTCCAATTTTGTTTTGGAACATTTAATGGATGCTTAGAGGTGGCATGTATTAGAGCAAAGATGAACACTTTAGTCAAGCCTTATCCTTGAATCAAAGAACCATAGGCCTGTGCTCTAATCTCAAGTTAATGGCTAGAGGAGACTTGAGATTCCATTTGATCACAATTGGCCACAGACCTATACCAGTTGCCATACACTATTGCAGCCAAAACAAACTTGTTGCACTATAAATAGACCTCATTTGGGATCAGTTTAAGTACACCAAAGTACCCAAACTGATGCTTTTCTCAAAATCACACTTTAACTTCCAAATTTGCCTTCTAAAGCAAGTCACTATCGGGTTTTGAGTTTGAGAGCAATTATAACCAAACCAATCACACACACACACCTCATAAACATCATATAGAAGTGATCTAAACACTTAAACAACATCTGGAACACCAGATTCTCAAAATCACCAGCCATCTGCACAAGCCTTTGACAGATTTGCAGTTGAGGTGCCAAATCAAGTTCCAGCTCCATTCAATCCACTCCAAGCATTAAGACACACTCCATAGCACCTAGGGAAGCTGTCCACATAATTAGAACCAAGTTGTAACACCTCTAACTCAAAACACGATCACCAGCTGCAAGAGGTAAGCGTTAACTTGGTCATCTCACGATTCATGCATATTTCCTCGCACAATACTTTTGCCATATGTTCATAATCATGTATGGAATGTTTCCCCTCAATTAATTACTTTGTATGAATCATGTGTGGAATTTTTGAGGCTTCATGCAGAATTTAGGGTTCTTGAGGTTTCTCTTTGATTTCTTATTCCATGCTTAAAATAAACGAAATTAAAGACCATAGACATGATCGTGAGGTGAAAATGAGTAGATTGATATGTGGATTGTGTGATTTCATCAAGTATTCAGTGAGATTGATGAGAAAATACAAATCTGGGCAAAACTCAGAACACGGGCGTGTTCTTGGCGCCCTTTTTCAAAATTCAAATATTTGAATTTTGTGATTTTTATTTAATTGATTCAAAAATTAATTTCTCTCTGAATTTTAATGATTTTGAGTTGATTCTTTTTTTAATAATTCACAAAAATGTTAAAATATTTTATAAAAATTTTCCAAAAATATTATTTATTTCATATACTTTATATTTTTGCAAAGAATTAATCTTTATTTATTTTTTAACATTTAAAATATTTTTTCTTTCTTGATTTTCCAAACTTAAATGGTTTTCAATCATTTTGTGGATAAAAGCATGATTTTTGAAACATTGATTCATGATCACCACACATGTTTTAAATAATTTTTATTAATTTTTAAACAAAATTAATTCCATTTTTAAACAAAATTAGGGTTTTGATTAATTCCACCCTCATCAATCTTTTTCAAACACTCATGGGCCTCTAATAGAGTGTAAGACCCAACCCCTTTGTAAATAATACCTTTTTGGCCCTCACACATTGTATAAGTCCCTCTGTATATTTTCAAAAGTCTGACACGATCATCGCCTTTTTAACAAAATCAATGGGGTTTCTCCTTGAGCTATAAGACCCATCTTTATTCATTTTCAAACCTTTTGGGCCTCTAATAGAGTATAAGACCCAATCCCTCTTTGAAACCAAAATAGTTTGGGCCTCAGTCATTGTATAAGACCCACGGTGTTTTCAAAAATCTCGGCGCGATCGCTAGTTCAAAATAAAATCATCTGGGCCTACCCTCGTGTTATAAGTCCCATTTCTTTTATTTAAATACTCTTTGGGCCTATATTAGAGTGTAAGACCCAACCCTTGTTGTACATAAACCTTTTTTGGCCTCAGTCATTGTATTAGTCCCGGTATAATATTCAAAACAACCGTGCGATCATTGTTAAACCTTGGGCCTCTCCTTGAGTATAAGCCCCACCAATCTTTTCAAAACAATTCCCTTTTGATTTAGATTCAAATATATTGTTATCAAAACTTTCTTTAATTTCTTTGAACAACTAACAATACAGCATGGAAGCTTGCTCGCCTGTAAGTTTTTAAATAGCTTTCATTTACTCACTTTGATATAAATAACTGTATTGTGGGAAGATGCACACGGTTAGTCTTCTTTCATACCTCTTTTAAATACTTGTCATATATCAACTGTATATATACTAGTATAGTTATTTAGAGTTTTCCCCGACAACTAGGTCTAGAACTAGGTAAAGCCCTGTTAGTCACTCTTAAATACAAACAAAACTAGACCCCCATAGGATTTCAAGATACAATCTTGCCTTCTCTTGGGCTTAAACAATATGGAACAAAGAGAAAGGCAGTATTCCTCGTGAACCTTTTCTCAGACTGTCACCCCTAGAATTTGTCAAAGAAATTCTACTCCCCAGAGTTGATCTATTCTTGGTAAATAGCATCTCTTGAATTTCTTCAAATCACAGAACTTTCATTAAATGATCTATTCTCGGTGAATAGCATTTCTTGAAATTTTCTTGGTTTGAAACCCACAGGCTTCCTAAAAGCATCCCCGCCTCCTTTTGAGCTTTGTACAAGGACCCTCCAGCTTCTTAGAAGTTATCATGCCTTCTCTTGGGCTTAATACAAGGACCTTGACGACCTCTTAAAGGTATAAGATAGAACTTAGTCACCTTTGCTAGAGAAGTCTTTCCAGTGTCAGACCTCAGGCCACCTTAGGGTTGATTATCATCCCTTAATGCCCTTGCCTCCTCTTGGGCATCATACAACAGATAAAACTCTTCCACACCAGTAGACTTGATAGTTTAATCCCCTTGAGTCTCGAAGGCATTCTCAAGTCCCTTACAACTATAGGAAAAACCCAGGGCATTCTAGATCGATCTCCAGTAGAAACCCAGTCGATTTCATGAGAGTTCCCCGACCAAGGTCAACACTACCTTAAATCAGAACCTTAAGGTACCTGCTATCTCAACTCTTCTGTAATCCTCAGCAAGAGTTGATTCCCCCACTTGGACCTGCCTGGGGATCCCAATTATCCCCGGCAAAAGATAGCCTTCTCTTAGGCTTTGTATAAGGACCTTTCCTCAGCAGAAAGCTAGCCTCCTCTTAGGCTTTGTATAATGATCCTTCCTCGGCGAAGTCAGCCTTTTCTTGGGCTTTGTACAAATGATTCTCCCCAGCGGAGCTAACCTTTTCAGACTCTCTCGTTAAGTCAATCACCTTTTTAGACTCTCTTGTTGAGTCAATCACTTTTCAGACTCTCTTGTTGAGTCAATCACCTTTTTTAGACTCTCTTATTGAGTCAATCACTTTTCAGACTCTCTTGTTGAGTCAATCAGCTTTTCAAACTCTCTTGTTGAGTCAATCACTTTTTAGACTCTCTTGTTGAATCAATCACCTTTTCAGACTATCTTGTTGAGTCAACCTTTTTTAGCCTCAATCTTGGGCTTCGTACAAGACAGATAAAAATACTCTCTCGTTGAGTCGATTTTTGTCCAAACCTGGTATAAAGATTTCCCCTAGCAGGAGCTAGACTCTTCTCAAGTTGTGTAAAATAATTTCTCCAACTTGTCCAGCCTCTATCCTGGGCTTGGTACAGGACAAATAAAAACACTCTCTTGTTGAGTCAAACCCCTTTAGCCTCAATCTTGGGCTTTGTACAAGACATAAATCTCCGTCTCTTAAGCTTGGGACATATATCTTATCCAACAGAGTCATTTCCTTCCAGCCTTCCTTTAGGCTTTGGGGAATGATTTTCCCCAAGAAGAGTCAAACTCATTTTAGCCTCCTCGTAGGCTTTGTATAATGATTCTCCCAGTAGGGTCAACCTCAAATCTTGGGCTTTGTACAAGACACATACAAACCCTCCCCAGCGGAGTCAAAATCCCTTTTAGCCTCAATCTTGGGCTTTGTACAAGACAAACCAAATATTTTCCCCGAAAAAGTCAAACTTCTAGCCTCCTCTTAGGCTTTGTATAAAGAAATCCCCTAGCCGAGCCAATTAACCTTTTAGCATCAACCTTGTGCTTGGATCAAGGCACACAAAAATCAATAATCCTTCTTTAGAGATGACAAATTCTCTCTCAGTCAAAACCTTTTAGCTTCAATCTTGGGCTTTGAACAAGACACCAAACATCTTTTTCCTCCCTTAGAATAGGGGGAACTACGATTGCTTTGATTTCCCTGTTTTGTTTAAATAGGAATACATAGGCATAAGATTGCAAAATCTTAGCGAGCATACTAATAAAAAACTTTAGGTCCAGTACCTTCATATCACATCAAAACTTAGGTCCAGTACCTTACCAAAAACACCCGAACATCAACAAAAACTCACTCACTCGCTCATACTTCCCAATAAACTTTCCCAACCCATTAACAGATAAACACCATCATTTATAAAGCAAAACCTAAAGCTAATATCCTGTGGATAACCACATATAGGAAGGGTAATTGACAACTCCCATTGTATAACCTGGCCCCGAACTCCCCAAATCTCTTTTAAGCGTTTGTTCCGTTAAACATTCACATGTAAGGTTATTTTTAGATAGCTTTCCTTTCCCTTTTAGCTTTATGGGATAAATAAGAAATCAGAAAGTAGCACCTCCTACCATTTCCATGAGGAAAACCCCAGCGATAAGGTGGTCGCGTCACCGACAAAAATCGCTCGCTACAATTGGTAAGGGTGGAAATATGGTCGTTCCCCCTTGTCTCCTTTGAGGAGCACCTGACTGTGAAGTTTATTGTCTTTGTTGTTGCTGATAATTTTGAGCATTTGGTACTTGCTGATAAGTTGGCTGTTGTTGATAGGTCGGCACCTGTTGTGCTGCTTGATGATTAAAGGTAGGTGTCACAGCTGCTACATAGTGTTGGGGAGCATACTACATGGGGTAAATCGGCTGTTGAGCAAAATTCAGAACCGACTACTGTTGATACATTGGTCGTTTCCACGTTGGGTTCCTTTTATTGCCTGCCATGATGGCATTAGTCTCTCCTTCTTTCTTTTTGTGGAAGTGGCTAGGAGCTTTCTTGGTATTGGTATTGCTTGAACTGCTTGAGAAACTGGCTACCTTTCCACTTTTCAGCCCTGCTTCTACTTTTACGCCTACAACAACAATGTCAGCGAAGTTAGCACTAACACTGCCAATCATCCTCTCATAGAAATCTGGCTTCACTGTATCTACAAACCAAACAGCTAATTCTTTTTCAGACAAAGGTGGCTCTACCTGTGAAGTCAGCCCTCTCCATCTCTGCGCATACTCCTTAAAAGACTCGGAATTATTTTGTGACATACTCAACAGTTGTCTACAATCTGGTGCCAAATCTATATTGTATTTATAATGCTTTACAAAATCATCGAATACGTCTTGAAAACAACGGATTCTAGACTGGTCCAGACTTAAGTACCACTTGGCAGCAGCCCCTTTCAGACTATCTTGGAAGTAGTGGATCATTAACTTATCATTATCCATATATGCAACCATTCTTCGAAAATACATAATCAGATGTGCCTTGGGACACATTGCACCTGAGTATAAGTCAAAACTGGGTAGTTTAAACTTGGGTGGAATTACCAAGCCTGAGACTAAACACATGTCTTTAGCATCAGTACTAAATACATTACTTCCTTCCATTGCCTTCATTTTTCTCTGTATGGTCTCAACACTCTCTTTCAGTTTTTCATGTCGTTCATCACCCTCTTCAAACATTTCAGAGTAATCATAAACCGGAGGTGGATTGTGAAAAACAGGGTGCACTTGAGCCTGCACTGTTGCTGGAGTAAAGGTAGGGATAGCTTGATGATTCTCGTTTCCCAAAGGAACAACTTGTTGAGTAGGAGTGGGAACCAGTGGACGTATGAAGTCAAAAGGCATACCCAAGGTGGGGTTTAAGGTAGTAGTAGTTGGGGGTTCCATAGTAGGAGTGATAACCTCAGAGACCACAGTGGCCTGTGTATCCATCTTTGCTTTTAAAACCTGTATAGCCTCCAGAATCTGCCCCATTCCTCCTCGAAGCTCATTTAGCTCATTGTTGACTCTGTCCATATCAAAGTCCTGTTCTGACATCTTTTGACGAGCTTGGGCTCGTATGTTGTTGCGGTGTCAGGAACTCAGTGTGACGGTTCTGAAGAGAATATGGTGACATGAGATAAGACAGGGAAGAAAATGCGCATGTCATGACATGATGCAGATGAAAATGCAGATGTAAATGCAAGCTAAACTATCAAGAAAACAAGAAATTTTGTAAACATTTGTAGATAACAGGATGTTCATCAAAATAAGCTTCTTAATTAGAAATTCTTGAAAATATTACATCAGAGACAATACTTCTTCATAATTCAAATACATAAGCGGAAATGGAAAATACAACATAAAGGAAACTAAGCATCTGATCCACTGGTGGATGGCCCTTCCCCTCCATTGATCTTTCTCATAAGCTTGTTGATTCGCTCCTTGATCTTTGCCCTTTCAAGGGTCAATTCTCCTAGCGCATTCTTCAACTTCAGCTCTTCCTCTGCAGATGACTCGTGACGGGGAAAAGGCACCCTCATCACGAGAGCTATTTCGCGAGACCACTACAAGCAAGCCTCGGTAACAGAGCAATCAGGGTTTTCCAGAGTGGTCTTCCTTTGTCTGTTGATTTGGCGCCAAGCACGCTCCGCCTTGATCTTCATCTCAAAACCTTCATCCTCCTCAAGAAAAAGCATTTCAAGGTCGTTGAAATCAGGAATCTCCTCCATTGGATGGCCTAACTGACGGCGAGCAAGCACAAGATTGTAGTTGATACACATATTCCTTCCCATGAGAGGCACATTGGGGAAGTTCCCACAGTTATGGATCATCAGAATTCCCCCATAGACCGGATTGTACCCATTCAATGTCAGTGTGGGACAGGTCCATCAGCTTCTTGAACCAAATTGTGTTATTTTCAACTTCCCAAAAGGCTGGTGTCTTTGGTAGGTACGAGATAAACCACTTATAGAAGAAGGCAACACAACAGATATCCGGCCCACCATTCCGCCTGTATCTTGTATGAACAACATGATAGGAGTCAGCTAATAGCGTAGGAACTGGATTATTAAGCATGAAGATTCAGATAGCTTAAACATCGACGAAGTACTTGGCATTAGGAAACAGGAACAGTTCATAGACAAGTAAAGCAAAAGTTGATTCAAACAGTGCGGAGCTTCCCCTTTCAGCAAAGTAGAGAGCCGTTTCAAGGAAAAATTGAGCGGCCAATCCACGACGTCCTCCCTTGTTGGTTAAGTGAGTTCTGATGTCAGACAATCTCAGCCTGGTTCCTCTTGCGATGTCTTTGTCAGTGAGTTCCGCCTCTAATCTAGAGAACGAAGGAGAGTCATTGACAGGGATACCCATCAGAGTGGAGTACTCCTCCAAAGTTGGCATTAGTTGATAGTCTGGGAACACAAAGCAGCGGTAAACAGGATGGTAGAGTTGGACTGGAGTCTCAAGCGGTCCTTCAGTCACTTGGAGTCTCAGCAATTGTAGGATCCTCCCATACTTGTCAGTGAAAGCTGACGAATCTTCAATCATATCTCCCAGCCCCAACAGTTGTTCTAACTCAGGAACCTCAAAAGTATATGGCCATGTCCTTCTAGCATCCATCTCTACAAAGTCTGCAAAACAAGATTAGTTTCTCAATAGTTTAGCGAAAAAAAATGCGGGATGCAAATGCAAAGTTTCATGGAATTCAGACACTCATGAAATACCAAGGGATACCAAAAAGTCTAATTCTCATTAATAAAAAGTGAATTACAAGAGTCAATACACTTTCAAAAGTCCTAAACATAAGGCTAAATAAAAGCTAAAAAAAAGACCTAAGGAGATTCTCCTAGGAGCCTCATGTTGAGCATTTTAATTTCCTTCTCCATCTGAGCCTTTTCCTTGATGAGCTTGTCGACGATCAACTTCCAAGGAGTAGATTGAATATCAGAGGTGCTTGGTCCTTCTCGGGTTTTCCTCTTCTTACATGAGAGCAGCTCTTCATTTTTGGCTAGTAGTTGCTTTTGAAGTTCTAGGTTTTCCTCAACAACCACTTGATATTTGTGCCTCCAAGCTTCTCCTGTCTGTTGGGCTTGGTTTAATGCAATTTTCAACTCTTCTTCTTTTGGCATGAAAAAGAGAACTAGCTCTTCCTTCAAAGCAATTGGTTCTTGTCTAGAATAAGGCATATTCAACTCAATAGCTCTTCTTCGGTCCCATTGGATATACGGTTCCAAGGACACACAGTTAGGTTTTCCCATAGCAGTCCTTCCCTTCTTGTGCCTGCTACCCCAAGTACTCAAGATCAATTTTCTCTGCTCTTCAAATTTATCATATCCTTCAAAAAAGATGCTTTCTAAATAAATACCAAAAGGCTTATCCTTTAGAGGGTACCCCAATTGTCAACGAGCCAACACAGGGTTGTAGCTGATTCCTCCTTTGGTACCAAGAAGAGGTATGTTGCCAAAGTTCCCACAACTGTCTGTGATCATTATCCCATCATACACACGGTTATACCAATCAATATCGGAATGAAAAAGAGCCATAATCTTCTTAGACCACCATCCCTTCTTAGGGTCCCAAAAAGTGCCCGCCTTTGGCAGATGTGAAACAAACCATATATACAACACAAGAGTACAACATGTGAGCTGACCTCCATCATGGGCATTCCTCGGATGGACTGAATGGTAAGCATCGGCTAGTAAGGTTGGTACAGGATTCTTCTTCAAAAAGATCTTGATAGCATTTATGTCCACAAAATTATCAAAGTTCGGGAAAAGAAAGAGCCCATAGATAAGTGTTGTACCCCAAATTTTTCCCTTAGATTCACTGATTCGTCTGCATAACATATTAGGTCAATCATTCACGCATAACTAACCTCTTTATCTAGTTTTTTTTTGCTTATTTGTTTCATTTGTGAATACAGGTGCTGCTGCAGAAAATTCAAAGACTTGAAGGCTGTGTTGTGTGTGTGTTTGTGGAGTTTCTCTGTTCTTGCAAGTGTGTGTGGATTCCTGTGAGATTTTGTGCCTTGATCCTCTGGTCCCTAAGCCACTACAAAGCCTCCCTGCCCACAGATTTCCTCAGAATTTTCCTCACAAACAAACCTTGGCTTTTATACCCACTGATATTGGAAATGACCCCTAAAGATTGGTCGTTGGTTGTGTAGCATGTCGTGTTACAAGATGTTTTTCCCCCCTCTGTAAGCTCTTCAATTTGAAGATATATGTCTGCTCTATGGTCTTAAACGATGGTTCATCAAAGAAGGTCATTTAAAAGAGAATTAGAAGTTGAATTCCAAGCATGAAGCGCACACCCTTTATTTCGAGGAGAATATCTATATTCCTGAAGCCGTCAAGTGTTCTTCAAGCAAGTTTGAAGATCTTTGAAAATTAAAATGTTCAAGACAATTTGATCATGGGTAGAAGATTAAAATCCTCACAAGTTCTTAAGATTTGGCTACAAAACTCATTCTCCAAAGTCAGATTTCTAAATTAGATCAATATACAAGTTCATGTGGATTGGAAAAGATTAATCAATTTGCATCGGCTTTTGTTTCATGTCAAGGGAAGTATATCTTTAAGTGCAAGTTTTGTTATTATTGGAGTTATGATTAAGGGAGTTTTTCAAGGCTTTTTTTAAGGACTTATCACCAAAGTCTAAAACTCTAAGCTTAAGAAATTCAAATTCAATTTGAATTCCATATTCAATCCAAGCAAAGGTTTTGTCCAAACAAGGTGCCAGTGAGTATTTATTTTGTCTCTAATGTCAAGGCTAAATGCCAAGCTATACAAAACCATAACAAGTTATAAATCATCCCATGATGTATGAATGCTCATTAAGTATTTCGCTTTGTTTCACTCAAGTCATAAAGTTATTCTCCAATCAGTTCATAGAACTTGCTTTATTAAGTCACGTTTTGGCAAGTGGTGTGATTAAGTAAAAAGCCATTTCATAGAAAATCACTACTCCTACCATCCTTTGTACGTTTTTTAATCAATATAAGTAAGGATATAGCCATCAAAATACAAGTTATATACAAGCCGCCAACTTAAGTTACTACAATGTGTGGATTACATAATACTATGAGTGTTTTACAAGAAAGACAAAAAGAGAAAAGCTGTCAATGTTGAAATGATTGACGTTGGGGCCCTCACTTTCCATATGGCTTTGAAGTCGTGTTAATAACTTTACGCACGTGAATCAATTTCAGTTTGACGTCTCCCCCAACACGTGTATAAGTTACCTGCATCTTAAGGGCCTACAGTTAGATTTTATACATTATTGCAAATCACAGAATATAAATAACGTAGCAGCTATCTCTAGGCATTTTGTTTTTGTTCCAAAAGCATCTTAACACATTTAATGTGGATATGCTAAATGTGAAACTCATAAGCAAATCATCCCATTTAAAACCGTCATCATGCTAGCAGAACTTTTTCAGACAACCATTAAGCCACTTTCCTAAACTAAAGCAAACACAAATCAGACAAACTTAAAACCATTCCAAAACAGGTCGTTAACTATATCCTTCGAAATCCAACCGTCAAATCCTTGACCAGGACAAGTTCAGTTCTTCCCATAACCATATTCAACATAATCAATTTTTTTCATTAAGCCAATTTCATCTTTGTTTCTTTCCTTAGCAGTGACCAACACAATCAAGTGAGCATTCAAAACAAAGACAAGAATTTGAATTATGCCCATAACAAACTCAACACAATTCAAAAGATGTTCCAGCAAACCGTAAATAATGTTTTGACATGTTTCATTTAATTATGGAAATTGACTAGACAGGGGAGCAAGAATCAACATATCTTTCCAAATACAGTTTAACATGTTCAATCTGAATTGGCAATGCTATCACTCTCCTTCAATGGAACAATATCTCTCCTAAAGCTATATAAAGCAGAGAGCATCATCAAAGCGGAGGAGGCCAAAAAAATCATAATTCCTCACATTAGCCCAAAACAATTTCATTGTACCAGTTCATATCCTATCAGCCACCACCAAAATCCACAAAAGACCATCCATTAGAATATTCAGACAATCATCAAACCAATCCATATTCCAGAAGTTTATCAAACATCATATACCAAAATATATCAGAAAAAACAATTTCACACATACCAGAACATCCAGAAATCTTTCGCAAATTTACCACACAAAATTTATATTCAGCATACCAGATATCCCATCAAACCAAGAACATATCACCAACAACCCAGGGTTCGCTAGCCACAACCACACACTTCCGATCCATCGGTCAGAGGATTATCTCGCACCTGCTCACATTCAATACAACAGGTCGATGAGTTTTCATTAACAATGACACACGAACACAGAGACAAAGATCACCAATCATATGCAACACCAGAAATCGCAACATCACATACACAAATGGAAGATCACAAACACCACACAAAGAGGAAGAAGCAGAAAACTTAGCTTTGGGCGAACCACCAGAAGGCTCAATCGCGACCCTCCATCAACAATCGCCGGCGCCGTTTCTCTCCTTTTATCGCTTTGAATCTTTGTAAAATGTAATTAACCCGTTAATGAGAACAATGTGGGACTAGGAATCATGGGGGAAGGGTTGTGTTTGTTTGATTTTCGTTTGATCGAGAGAGAATGAGAGAGTGGGCGAGATAGAACGGCGGCGTACAAAGGAAAACCCTAATTTTCTTTTTCCTTTTCAGAGAGAGAAAGAAACGAGAGAGGAGAGAAGAGTGAGGACCCTTTAGTTTTCTTTGTTTTCTTTTTTTTTCTTCTTTTCAAATTGTCATTTTAATCTCATGTACGCACACTCACCTTGACACACATGCACCCTCACTCTGTCACCCGTTTTTTTAATCATTTTTTTAATTAAAGATCAATTTGACCATTAATAACTTTTTTAATATTAAAACTTTAAAACCATTTTCTTTTAATTAACCTTTTTTTTATTATTAATAAAGTCTAAAAATAATCCTTAGTAATATCTCTCATATTAATATTGAACTTTTATTAGAAATACTAGAAAACTCTTTTTAGTTAATAAAACTCTTAACAACTCTTTTTCCCACTTTTAATAAAACCTTACAACTAAAAAATGAACTCTTAACAATTAACTTTTTATAAGAAAACTCTAATTAAAAATCCTTAACAAGATCTCATAGTAATAGCCTAAAAATCAACTTTTTCACAATAAACCTTTAAATCAACTCTTTTTAATCAACTCTTTTTTTCTTAAAAATCAACTCGTTAGATCCCCCTCCCGCGCCCGAGTGAAACGTTTGCTTGCATGCTTGCTTGTCTTGTCTCTGTTTGATATCATGCCTTTGTATGCTTACCTATATCTGAATGTTTACTATGTCAAACCCCTTTTCAAAAATACTAAAAACTCTCGATCCAACGTCGAGCCCCTTTTATACCCATGTAAGTCGATTGCTTTCGGGCGTCGCATTCGACCTGCGGTCACTATACACAATACTAGCCCACCTCGCTAGTGCGCACAACTAAATGAACTCTTAAGTTAATTGCCCCCTCGACATTCCAAAGGAAAGGTTCCTTAAAATTGACTAAACCGTCATAGGACTAACACTTTAGAACCCTTGGCCTTAGGATTCGGAGTCGCCGTACTCCACGTCTCGCCGTAGACACTTAGAAACTTAGCCTTAGGATCGGAGTCGCCGAACTCCAAGTAAATGCTCCGCCGCGAACATTTACAATCCTACCCCTTGAACCATCCTACAACTTTAGAGTCGCCGCACTCTATGTAAGGTCTCGCCCAAGACTTTACCTCCCCTTGGAACCTTGACCCCGTCAAGAATTCCTCTTTTTAGAACTACGCATACTCTGATTCTACTCCCGAGGATACGTAGGCGTAAGGTGCGATACCTTATCGAGTATACTTAGATACTAACCCCTAGGGGTTTCAGCCTTTAGCATAGCACCTTAGCAAGCGAATGAGAGATAACATAAATACTAACGAGAGGTTCCCGTAGAGTACTACGGACGTTTAGGATGCTAATACCTTCCCTAGGCGTAACCAACCCCCGAACCTTAGATCTTTAGGTTTTTTCGCTTTTGAACCTTTCCTTTGGATAAATCAAAGACATTGGTGAACATTTAAAGAAATGTGACCCTAGTTCATTAATAACTATGGTATCCAATTCTCACCGCAACAGAAATGGCGACTTCACTGGGGATTGTCGAGGGTTTCCCCTATCTTGTTTTTCTTATGTTATCTTTCTTTATTATATTTGCTTATTATCTGTTGTGCTGGGTTGCTTGTGTGGTGAGACAAAGTCCTACACCCGGACTAGAGTGAAAATTATGATAGGAACGGTGAGAATTCAAGGATACTTTGAGGGAGTCGATTCCTGAAAAAGTTGAATTGAGACTTCACCACTCAGTCTAGGCCCTCTCGAATTTAATTTTGTCCAACGAGTCAATTCGTGAAGACGCTATTATTTCGAACTAAAGGCCATCGAGACTGGGGACCGTAGTTACCTTTAACCCAACTTGGCCTATTAGGATGTAGTGCGGGGACTATGCGGGAGTCTATTTCTGCAATAGTCGCTACGCGATACTACACTCATACGAGATTCTCTTGAGAATATTATTGACCACCAAGTGATTTGGAAAATCGATAATATCCGAAAGATGGATTGTAGACTCTGGGAACTTTGTAGAACCCGTTCGACAGGTACATTTTGAAACTATAATGCATACCTTATGGGAGGGTAGACCTTGGCTCCATGCTGTGACCTCTCAAACCTAGGACTTTTGCTTGTCTGTTTGATCATGTCTGCTTATCTGTGCTTTATGCTTTGTGTGTTTGCATCCCTGCATTCATAAGCATCATATCATAAAGATTCATGGAACTTAGTCTTGTTTATAAACATCATAAGGATATCATGGACTCTAAAAAAAAAAAAATTAAAGAAAAAAAAACGTCGAAGTACCTTTACAAAAGTCATAACCTGGACGATCTAAGGAGACTAGAGACTTTGTTGACAAATAAAGAAAGGTTCAAATCAAGATCTGGGAAGCTATCATCTCCACTCTATTATGGCCTATCATTATTTCTGATTATCAATTGGTACCTAAACTCGAGGACTATTCTCAACTGATGGAGTTAATAACTCAAAACAAATATCCATTTCTCAACTTCGGTCAGTATGCAAGCTAACTAAAAGGAGGATTTATTAAAAAAAAAACAAACTACTTATTGCAAGAAATAGAAAGCTCAATACGTCTTATCCCATTCTAGTCATCAGTCAACACTATTCTAGAAGAAGCTCAGTTGGAAGAAAGAAGTCAAAGGACTCGAGACAAGACCGTTGGAAGAGTCTCCTTAGATCCATCATTATTAGCTTTTATTTAGCTTTACGTTATGACTGTTGTAAGGCGTACAGACGCGTTTTATAATTAATTTTGTAATAAACCAATCTTTAGTATTCCAGTACTAATGATTGTAACCGACTTTTTTATGATTCTTAAAATGAGCCTTTTGATATTCCATGATGATTATAAATAGTTGAGTTTCCATGAATCTTGTTGCATAGCATTCGCATTTTCTTTTCCCTTTCTATCAAGGAACTTAGAATTTGTTCGCAAGCATTGTACGATGGATTACGGAAAGAAGGGAGTTGTGCCGTACACCTTCGAAGTTTCGGATGTTGAACAATTAAAGGAACTAGGAGGGTAGATCAAAGATTCTGAGGCGTTCGCTGAGAAGTATGGAAAGATCCTCCCATTGCTGCAGACTCGAGTAACCACTGGTCTATTGGAAACGCTGGTTCAACTTTACAGTGTAATTTACCATTGTTTCATCTTCCAAGATTTCCAGTTGATGCCTACGCTGGAAGAGTACTCCGCCCTGTTAGGGATCCCGGTCAAAGATTCACCTCCGTTCTCCAGTGGAGAAGGAAGACCCAGCCAGGAAGACATCGCAAGAGCGACCCGCATAAAGCTGTTAGAGATCCAAACTCATATGACATTCAGAGGAGGAATTGACGGTTTGCCTGCCCAATTCTTGTTCGAGAAAGCTCGTCACTTTGCTAGTGTAGGGAACACTGGAGCGTTCGAGCACATCTTTGCACTGCTGGCCTATGGTTTATTCTTATTCCCCAATGTTGAAGACTTTGTCGACGTCCATGCCATAAGGATTTTCATGCTCAAAAATCCAGTGCCGACGTTATTAGCTGATGCCTACCACGCTATCCGTTCAAAAGCTCTAAAGGGAGAAGGTCGGATTACCTGTTGCACCGCTATCCTCTATAGGTGGTTTATTTCGCACCTACCGAGGTCTACTAATTTTTGGGACGTGAAGGATGGTTCAGAATGGCCTGTGAAGCTCATGGCTCTTACTCACTCGGATATTGTGTGGTATGACCCGATGTATGGAGGAATCCCCATGATTCATAGCTGTGGAGATTTTTCCAATATACCTCTTCTTGGTACAAAGGGATGTATCAGTTACAATCCTGTGCTCGCCCGTCGTCAACTGGGGCACCCAATGGAAGAAGTACCTGATCCGGAGAATCTGACAAGACTTTTTCTCTATCAAGGAGAAAACCTGAATTTGAAAACCAGAATTGTGTTTGCTTGGCGTCGCATCAATCGACAAGGAATGACGACAACAACAAATCCTGATTGCTCAATTACTGGAGAATGTCTAGCATGGGCGCGTGAAAGGGCTCTGACCTTGAGGATGCCTTATCCCCGTCCCAAGCCTCCCGTCGTCCAGTCAGATGAAGTTTCGAAGTTGAAGGCTGAAATAGAGAAGCTTACCCTGGAAAAAGTAAGAATGCAACACCAGATTGACAGGCTGACGGAAGAACTCCGTGGAAGACAAGGGGCATCATCCATCACTTTAGACTCCTAGTTCCTTTTGTGTTATGTTGCTTATGTAATAAAACTTTGGAGGTGTACTGGCTGTTGAAATTTTTAATAAAATGTTTTAATATCTACAATGACTGCAAATATGACTTTGAGTTCCTTGATAGTTGCATCGTTTTGCATTTGCATCTCATATCTTTTTGCATTCTTGGCTTTGTTGCCTTTTCTTTTGTTTGTTCCTGTGTTCCCGTCCATCCTCTGTTCATGCCCCGTCTGTTGTTTTTCGACAGTAATCTCTGGACCTGGGGAAAATTTTGAAAGATTATGAATTTAGAAGAGCATAGCCAGTTTGCGACTGTAGAAGATCTTGAGTTTAGTCAACTTGTGGAAGCTATGACAGCCTTGGCAAGAAGGGACGTTAGTACTCAGAGGACTGTTGTGAACAATGTTACCCAGGATCAATCTGTGCAGATTCCTGCGGAGAACCAAGTTATACAAGAACATATTACCATCCAGGATAAACCTTCTTCTGTTGATGCTATGGAATATCGTAGTGTCGCTTTCTCAGAACCAGATTCCCAAGAAGTGATTCCTGAAGTGAAAACTGAAGATCCACGAAATGTTGAGCTTTTGGAAAAGTTTCGTGCTTTGGAACGAAGACTTGACGCTGTTAAGGGTTGTGACGATGATAATTTGAATGCCTTGAATATGTGTTTGGTACCCGACCTCGTAATGCCTCCAGAATTCAAGACACCAAAGTTTGAGAAGTACAAAGGGGACAGCTGCCCAAAGCAGCATTTGGTGATGTTTTGCAGAAAAATGAATCCACATGTCCGTAATGAACCGCTTATGATCCACTGTTTCCAAGACAGTTTAAGTGGGGCATCACTAAATTGGTATATGCAGCTAAAGAGTAGCGACATCCAATCATGGTTAGATCTTTCCCGGGCTTTTGTGAAGCAATATGACTACAATCTCGACTTGACTCCTAGTCACCTGCATTTGCTAGACCTATCTCAAAAAGACAATGAATCCTTCAGAAAGTATGCTCAGAGGTGGAGAGAAGTAGCCTCTCGCGTTTAACCGCCGCTCTTAGATAAAGAATTGGTTTATTGGTTTGTGGATACTTTACAAGGCCCGTACCGAGAAAAGTTGTTTAGCATTGTAACGAGAAATTTCTCTGATGTGGTAATAGCCGGAGAGCGCATCGAGATTGGTCTTAAGAAAGGAAGAATCCGAGGTATCTCAAACATCCGACCCATTGAGGGTAAACCAATTGTTAGTTCTCAAGAAGAACAGGAAGAAGAAAAAGATTCCATTGGGGAGTATCCAATGCATCAGTCTCGGCATTCATGCAACTCAAGTATTCAGAGTGAGCATTCATTTGGGTCTCTGCGCTAGACACCATTATCTCTTCAGGGGCAGTATTCTTCTCCAAATCGAATACCTCCTCGGTATCGACAGTCATCCCGCCATCAGCCGCGTCAACATGATAGACCAAGACCGAAGAAGAAGAGGCATTTCACTCCGCTACCAATGTCATACAGTCAGTTCTTGCCAGATTTAATCAAAAGTGGACTTATAGTGCCGAAGGAATGGAAGCCAGTACCTTTTCCCTATCCACCAGGTTTTGACATTAACGCCCGATGCGATTACCATGCTGGGGCACCGGGGCATTCAACTGACGACTGTAAGGTACTTCCGAGTAAGGTTCAGACTCTGCTAGACTCCGAAATGATCTCATTCACGCCTCGTGGAATTCAAATCAATATTTCTTCACCCAATCAGGCGGGTTCATCAGTCCCGATTATGGAAGAATTTACCGAGAGTGGGTATGAGAACGATCCCCAGACCGATCTCGAAAGTCGATTTTGAAGATGGTTAGCTCAAATGGCAAATAAAGAGGGAGTCATTCCCAGGAGTATCAGTTATTTATTTATTTGCATGTTATCGCTTTCTCTGATTATTAAAGCATGTTTACATGTAAAAACTTGTTATTCTGAATGTTGAGGCAATTTAATGTTTGTCTTGAAGAAATCCATTCGCTTCGCTCATTTTTAAACCTGTTTACCATTTTATAATGCCAATACTGCTGAATGGAGGATGATGAATTAAAACACAATCTCTCCTATGCTTTTGAACAAAAACCCTGCTAATGATATAAGGCATTGTTTCAATACCAGAGATAACCTCTCGTTAACCCTTTGGAGCCTCGAAATCAAAAAACCTTATTTTTAACCTGGGGCAGGATAAATTTCAATCAAAGCGACCGAGCTTCCAAAACTATCGAAATATGAGTGGGTACAAATAAATTTTGACCCTCAAAACTTTCAAAATAACCTCACAAAAAGGGGTGGGTATAAACAAACTTTGACCTCTATACCTTTTGCTTCTTGAACCAAATCACTTACAAAAGACCTTATTGAAGCAGAGTTCATACTCAATGAGATAGTGTTTCCTGACTCCTATGAGCCATGCTCAAAGTTCGCATTGGCTTTATAAAAAGGAAAACTAATGTCATATCCTAACCAGTGATTAGGTCACAAGTTTGCGATATGCTTTTTCAATAAACTTCAAAAACAAACATGACGTTGTACTAGCAGTTTCAGAATTTACACCTTCCGCATGTAAATATTGCTTAATATCATAGAAGCCTGAATGCAAACATCTACGAGAAGTTCAAGTTCTAATTGGAATTCTCTTGAATATGGCTACTTCATTGTAAAGGATAACCAGTTTGGGGTACATTACTTGAAGACTCAGTTAAATTCGCCAAGATGTTTTTCAGTTTGTAACCTCCACAAACTGACTTACCCAAGGGGCATATTTTAAAGATTCAGTATACAGAATACCGTCAATCTGAGCCAGTTACGTCGAGATTCTACAAATCTCTCAAGAGTTGGAAGAGGCCGGATTATTTTTGAACGCCGGATCTTCTGTGAAATCCTTTTGAGATGACTCCTTTTCTGAATCATGTGATCCAGGACAATTGAGACTTGAAGACTTTTTCAACATTTGATACTGGAAAATGGCGACCACCATGCAAGTTAGAACTTCACTGATTCCATGGAACTTCTTCACCTATTTTCCCAAATGAGTTCTAATGGTGTGATAATTCCCCAACAAGTTTCTACTGCAGGAAATCATGACGATTCCCCAGTGAATCATTATTTCAGGCAATTATGACAGGATCAGTACAAGAATTTCAGCATCTGGTTGACCCAAAGAATCCCCAGCAAATCTCCTTGGCATCAACCTTCCCCGATGAAGCGAGTGTTTATTTCACTCCGCAATGTTTTCTCGGATTTCAATTTTTCTCGACAGTGGATGTTTATTTCATCCCCACTGAAGACTAGACTCTGACATCTACAACAACAATATTGGTACAAGCTTCCCCAGCGAAGCAGTGGATATTTATTTTATCCCCGTGAAGCCTCGTCTATGGCATATACTACTACATTCTCACTTTGGATTATCTCAGTTATAGCGGATATTTATTTTATCCCTGTGATGCCAACTATTGCTACTTTACTTCAGCTTGTTTCAGTTATTGAGGATATTTATTTTATCCCCATCAAAGTCTCTATGAATACAAGTTTGATCCGTGCCCAGTGGATCTTTCTCATCTGAATAATCAGATTCATCTTGACGATCCTCTAAGTGAAGTCATGATATTATATCCCCAAGTGGATTGCTATTTCCCCAGAGAAGTTGGAACCGTTGGTGCCACTTTGGATGTCTATACAGAACTTGACAGATGTATCTCTCGTGTAGAGGATGGACGGACTTCCTCATCGTTTTGTTTTCCTCTTGTTTTCTTTGTCTGTTTTGTCAGCATGAGCATAAGCATAGCATGACATCATTTGCATTCGCCTCCGTGTGTGTTCGCTTCCTGTTTGTTTCTTGTCGCTTTATCTTGATCTTTGGTTGTGTTTGCGCCAAGTTTTTGGGTTTGTCTGATCTCTCCAAGTAGGTCGTCAACCTTAGGCAGAAAGTACTAATCATTTCCAAGTCTCCCCACAGAGTTCAACCCTCGTGGATGATGGTTATTTCAGTTATCTTTTTCCTTGCTTGGATAAGATAAAATCGTCGTTTGAGTTCATTTCTCAATGACAGTTCTTGATTGACCGTTTCATTCTAGTTTGATCCTAGATTGAACTTTGGTCTTTGACAACTTGCCTTCCAGGCGCCTAGCAAAGCTTAAGCGTGCACCTACACTTTGTACATTTTGAGTCGCTGTGCTCTATACTTTATTTTTGCCTCACCTTATGTTTTGTTTCGAGTCGCCGAGCTCCATGCTTTTTTGTTTCGAGCTGCCGAGCTCCATGCTTTTTTGTTTCGAGCCACCGAGCTCCATGCTTTTTTGTTTCGAGCCGCCGAGCTCCATGCTTTTTTGTTTCGAGTCGCCGCGCTCCATGTTATTTTTGTTTCGAGTCGCCGAGCTCCATGTTTTTGTTTCGAGTCGCTGCGCTCCTTGTTTTTTTTTGTTTCGAGCCGCCGAGCTTCATGTTTTTTTCTTAGTGGTGTGTGAGTCCCGTGCAACAATAAGTCACAGGGCGTCTTCCCTACGAAGTCAATTTAGTTGTCATACAGGAGAGTTTTTGATAACCCTGTACCTTTTCCTGATGGTTCCTGAAGATCCCGTTTGATCTCTTCATTTTAAGGAATCTCTAGGCGTTGGTTATTATTTCTTATTGAAAACTCCATCATTTTGTTTGCATTATCCTACCGCCGCGTGGATCCTGCTTTGTCTTCTTGCTTGCTTATATGTCAATTGGTCACGCTTGAACCTGCTGGGTCGTCACCTTCAGAGTCCCCAGTGTTGTTTCCATTTCCCCAGTGTGTCTAGTCGTCCCCAGTGAGTTTGTTGCTCATGGAGTTCGTTTTCCGCTCTGTGTTCGCTTTCATTTTCATCTGCTTCTTGCATTTTTATCATTCCATCATTCTCATCATGCTAGAGTTCATAGCATGTCTGGATTAGGTCTAGTTTTGTCCGTAGCATTGCATGATCATTGCATCTAAGGGCAAAAATTTTGGTTATCTGTATTTAAATACTTTCACCATGACCTAATGACGATCTTCATCGCCCGGTCGTCTGGTGAAGATATTTAAATAGGGGCAACTGTTGTACCCCAAATTTTTCCCTTAGATTCACTGATTCGTCTGCATAACATATTAGGTCAATCATTCACGCATAACTAACCTCTTTATCTAGTTTTTTTTTGCTTGTTTATTTCATTTGTGAATACAGGTGCTGCTGCAGAAAATTCAAAGACTTGAAGGCTGTGTTGTGTGTGTGTTTGTGGAGTTTCTCTGTTCTTGCAAGTGTGTGTGGATTCCTGTGAGATTGTGTGCCTTGATCCTCTGGTCCCTAAGCCACTACAAAGCCTCCCTGCCCACAGATTTCCTCAGAATTTTCCTCACAAACAAACCTTGGCTTTTATACCCACTGATATTGGAAATGACCCCTAAAGATTGGTCGTTGGTTGTGTAGCATGTCGTGTTACAAGATGTTTTTCCCCCCTCTGTAAGCTCCTCAATTTGAAGATATGTGTCTGCTCTATGGTCTTAAACGATGGTTCATCAAAGAAGGTCATTTAAAAGAGAATTAGAAGTTGAATTCCAAGCATGAAGCGCACGCCCTTTATTTCGAGGAGAATATCTATATTCCTGAAGCCGTCAAGTGTTCTTCAAGCAAGTTTGAAGATCTTTGAAAATTAAAATGTTCAAGACAATTTGATCATGGGTAGAAGATTGAAATCCTCACAAGTTCTTAAGATTTGGCTACAAAACTCATTCTCCAAAGTCAGATTTCTAAATTAGATCAATATACAAGTTCATGTGGATTGGAAAAGATTAATCAATTTGCATCAGCTTTTGTTTCATGTCAAGGGAAGTATATCTTTAAGTGCAAGTTTTGTTATTATTGGAGTTATGATTAAGGGAGTTTTTCAAGGCTTTTTTTAAGGACTTATCACCAAAGTCTAAAACTCTAAGCTTAAGAAATTCAAATTCAATTTGAATTCCATATTCAATCCAAGCAAAGGTTTTGTCCAAACAAGGTGCCAGTGAGTATTTATTTTTTCTCTAATGTCAAGGTTAAATGTCAAGCTATACAAAGCCATAACAAGTTATAAATCATCCCATGATGTATGAATGCTCATTAAGTATTTCGCTTTGTTTCACTCAAGTCATAAAGTTATTCTCCAATCAGTTCATAGAACTTGCTTTATTAAGTCACGTTTTGGCAAGTGGTGTGATTAAGTGAAAAGCCATTTCATAGAAAATCACTACTCCTACCATCCTTTGTACGTTTTTTAATCAATATAAGTAAGGATATAGCCATCAAAATACAAGTTATATACAAGCCGCCAACTTAAGTTACTACAATGTGTGGATTACATAATACTACGAGTGTTTTACAAGAAAGACAAAAAGAGAAAAGCTGTCAATGTTGAAATGATTGACGTTGGGGCCCTCACTTTCCATATGGCTTTGAAGTCGTGTTAATAACTTTACGCACGTGAATCAATTTCAGTTTGACGTCTCCCCCAACACGTGTATAAGTTACCTGCATCTCAAGGGCCTACAGTTAGATTTTATACATTATTGCAAATCACAGAATATAAATAACGTAGCAGCTATCTCTAGGCATTTTGTTTTTGTTCCAAAAGCATCTTAACACGTTTAATGTGGATATGCTAAATGTGAAACTCATAAGCAAATCATCCCATTTAAAACCGTCATCATGCTAGCAGAACTTTTTCAGACAACCATTAAGCACTTTCCTAAACTAAAGCAAACACAAATCAGACAAACTTAAAACCATTCCAAAACAGGCCGTTAACTATATCCTTCGAAATCCAACCGTCAAATCCTTGACCAGGACAAGTTCAGTTCTTCCCATAACCATATTCAACATAATCAATTTTTTTCATTAAGCCAATTTCATCTTTGTTTCTTTCCTTAGCAGTGACCAACACAATCAAATGAGCATTCAAAACAAAGACAAGAATTTGAATTATGCCCATAACAAACTCAACACAATTCAAAAGATGTTCCAGCAAACCGTAAATAATGTTTTGACATGTTTCATTTAATTATGGAAATTCACGAGACAGGGGAGCAAGAATCAACATATCTTTCCAAATACAGTTTAACATGTTCAATCTGAATTGGCAATGCTATCACTCTCCTTCAATGGAACAATATCTCTCCTAAAGCTATATAAAGTAGAGAGCAGCATCAAAGCAGAGGAGGCCAAAAAAATCATAATTCCTCACATTAGCCCAAAACAATTTCATCGTACCAGTTCATATCCTATCAGCCACCACCAAAATCCACAAAAGATCATCCATTAGAATATTCAGACAATCATCAAACCAATCCATATTCCAGAAGTTTATCAAACATCATACACCAAAATATATCAGAAAAAACAATTTCACACATACCAGAACATCCAGAAATCTTTCGCAAATTTACCACACAAAATTTATATTCAGCATACAAGATATCCCATCAAACCAAGAACATATCACCAACAACCCAGGGTTCGCTAGCCACAACCTCACACTTCCGATCCATCGGTCAGAGGATTATCTCGCACCTGCTCACATTCAATACAACAGGTCGATGAGTTTTCATTAACAATGACACACGAACACGGAGACAAAGATCACCAATCATATGCAACACAAGAAATCGCAACATCACATACACAAATGGAAGATCACAAACACCACACAAAGAGGAAGAAGCAGAAGACTTAGCTTTGGGCGAACCACCAGAAGGCTCAATCGCGACCCTCCATCAACAATCGCCGGCGCCGTTTCTCTCCTTTTATCGCTTTGAATCTTTGTAAAATGTAATTAACCCATTAATGAGAACAATGTGGGACTGGGAATCATGGGGGAAGGGTTGTGTTTGTTTGATTTTCGTTTGATCAAGAGAGAATGAGAGAGTGGGCGAGATGGAGCGGCGGCGTATAAAGGAAAACCCTAATTTTCTTTTTCCTTTTCAGAGAGAGAAAGAAACGAGAGAGGAGAGAAGAGTGAGGACCCGTTAGTTTTCTTTGTTTTCTTTTTTTTTCTTCTTTTCAAATTGTCATTTTAATCTCATGTACACACACTCACCTTGACACACATGCACCCTCACTCTGTCACCCGTTTTTTTTTTAATCATTTTTTTAATTAAAGATCAATTTGACCATTAATAACTTTTTTAATATTAAAACTTTAAAACCATTTTCTTTTAATTAACCTTTTTTTTATTATTAATAAAGTCTAAAAATAATCCTTAGTAATATCTCTCATATTAATATTGAACTTTTATTAGAAATACTAGAAAACTCTTTTTAGTTAATAAAACTCTTAACAACTCTTTTTCCCACTTTTAATAAAACCTTACAACTAAAAAATGAACTCTTAACAATTAACTTTTTATAAGAAAACTCTAATTAAAAATCCTTAACAAGATCTCATAGTAATAGCCTAAAAATCAACTTTTTCACAATAAATCTTTAAATCAACTCTTTTTAATCAACTCTTTTTTTCTTAAAAATCAACTCGTTAGATCCCCCTCCCGCGCCCGAGTGAAACGTTTGCTTGCATGCTTGCTTGTCTTGTCTCTTTTTGATATCATGTCTTTGTATGCTTACCTATATCTGAATGTTTACTATGTCAAACCCCTTTTCAAAAATACTAAAACCTCTCGATCCAACGTCGAGCCCCTTTTATACCCATGTAAGTCGATTGCTTTTGGGCGTCGCATTCGACCTGCGGTCACTATACACAATACTAGCCCACCTCGCTTGTGCGCACAACTAAATGAACTCTTAAGTTAATTGCCCCCTCGACATTCCAAAGGAAAGGTTCCTTAAAATTGACTAAACCGTCATAGGAATAACACTTTAGAACCCTTGGCCTTAGGATTCGGAGTCGCCGTACTCTACGTCTCGCCGTAGGCACTTAGAAACTTAGCCTTAGGATCGGAGTCGCCGAACTCCAAGTAAATGCTCCGCCGCGAACATTTACAATCGTACCCCTTGAACCATCCTACAACTTTAGAGTCGCCGCACTCTATGTAAGGTCTCGCCCAAGACTTTACCTCCCCTAGGAACCTTGACCCCGTCAAGAAGTTCCTCTTTTTAGAACTACGCATACTCTGATTTTACTCCCGAGGATACGTAGGCGTAAGGTGCGATACCTTATCGAGTATACTTAGATACTAACCCCTAGGGTTTTCAACCTTTAGCATAGCACCTTATCGAGTACGAGTTCATATAGAGTTTAAGAAACTCTCTAAGTCTAAGTTGTAATGGTAAGTGAATGCTCATGATGATGAGAATCACATAGAGTTGAAGAACTCTAACTTAATTCTAAGTTTAAAGGTAAATAGCTCTAAGAAGCCCAAAGGGGAAGGAACATCATAATGATGATGTTCACATAGAGTTGAGGAACTCTGGGTGAAACCTAAGTTCTGAGGTAAGTGGCTCTAAGGAGGCCAAAGGGAGGAGTGAGCAACTATGAGGATAATGCTCACAAGAGGGGAACCTAATGAGGTTAAAGGGAGAAGAGGCTCTAAGGAGGCCAATGGTGGAGAATACTATAATGATATCATCTAAGTATAGTTGAAGAACTCCAAGGGAGGATGGCTCTAAGGGGACCAAAGGTTGATCCTAATAAGGATGGGGAGTAGCCCTAAAAAGGCCAAGAGTGGATGATGGCCCTAAAGATACCAAGAAGGTATATGAGTTATCTATGACTTAAAAGTCAATAGAGAGTTTTTCCTTTGGAAGGAGGGGAACAATGAGGGTTGAGGAGGAGAGCTAAAAAGCTAGCCTCGCTTGGGGGAAGACTTAAAAGAGTTATAAGATAACAAAACATCATAAACAAGATGAACATATGGGCATGGTGATAACCAAAACACTTCATGGAGAGAACATGTGGAAATGTCTTAACAAACATAAGTGGTATAGGTAAACCAAAGAATATGACAATATCTTTAAAGTTCATGTAATCATAAATGACAATCCAAGGCATATGAGCACTTAAAGATGGTTCCAAACATGGCATTCAAGTTTCAAGACATAAACAGGTCACATATTTAATCAAACAAACTCAAGTTACAAGGCAAATGATCTAAAGAGATCTCAAGGTATTTCAAAGGATATTTTCATGTAAAAGCACAATAAACATCAAGGAAATAAGGGGAAACAAAACATACAATGTCATAGCATCATAGAAGGTTTGAGCAACATGTATTAGGTCTCATTTGATCAATATGAACAAGGAAGCATGGCAATGAAATCAAGAGAAAATCAAAATGTTCTTATGAAGCCCTAAAAAAGGCCTTTCACTTTCAACATTAACAAGTGTTTCAAAAATAATTATTTTCACCAATTTCTTTTCACAATAAGAAAATAGACATGTTAAGGAATATTTTGCAAAAAGAATGGCACAAAGAGAGTGAAAAATGAGCAAGTTATGAATGTTTGAAAACAAGGTACAAACCAAAAAAATAACATGGAACAAGTAATAAAAAGAAATGGAAATGTCCCACATGGGACTTGAACCCACGCCATGGGGCTCAGTGCACAAAAGCCTTACCAACTGAGCTGCGTGCGCAGTGTGAAAACAAAAGGCAAACATTCAATAAAATATCAAGGCAAGCGAAACAGATGGAAAAAAGGAAAAGGTATGGGGCAAGGGGGATTCGAACCCCAGACCCTTTGCTTGCCAATACACACAACCTCCTCCATGGACCAGCGGTGCTATGCTCTCATCCAAACATAACATGCTTCTAATTATTTTTATTTTAAAACCCGCACTAAATGGCCACCTCAGCGCCACATGGGACTGATTAGGGGCCACCACCTTCTTCTTCCTCGTTCTCATTCTCTTATCTCTCGTGCCCTAAACATCAAACATGGCCAGCATTTCTAGCCAATGTATCTCTCTCGTCCCTCAACTAAATCAGGTGAAATAAACATCAAGATTCGAGTAAAAACTCCCAGGAACACGAACATGCTCTTAGTTTTTATTAACAAACAATATATGATTCACAAAACCTTAGTCAACAGTGCAACAACATAAAGTTTCAACATGTTATATCATGCAATATTTCAACCAAACATGGCAAGCTTTTATTCAGAATCACAAAGCAATCAACACACTACATTTTTACATTCAAGTAGCAACAGAACTATGCATGTACATGAGGATTTGAAGTTCAGAATTCCTACCTCTTGGAGAAAGTCCAAGGCTTCTTCTATAGCACTTGCAGAGAAGAGAAATAACCTTCTGGAACCTTGTTGACCTTTGGAGAAGAGAAGCAGATGATTAGAAGCTTTGGAAAGTGCTTCAAATACAGAACCCGATCCTTTATGCAAGTTGAAGTTCAAAAATGGAAGATGATGATGGAAGTGTTACAGTTAGGGTTTAAGTGTTTAGAGCTTCTCTACAAGGTGTTTAGAGAAGGTTTGTGGAGTTTGGATGGAAGTGCACGAGGGAAATGGATGTTTAGGGTGTTCTTGCAAATTTGCAAGAACATGTGAATGGGAGAGTGGAGTGAACAATCATCCTCCTCTTGGGGTGATTCTGGTGTGTCTTTGAGTGTAGAACAATGCTCTATTTATAGGAAAGACTGAGGGTTTGAGGTAAGGTCAGAAATGGAAACTTGCCACATATGCCCTTTTGAAACTTTTCCCTCGCAAGTGAGTTGCCTTTGCTGATTCAAGGGTCTTCAATGCCCTAGCCCTAGGATCTGTTGTAATGTGGACTGATTGGATTGGTTCAGAGTCCAAGTTACAAGGAGGAAAAGAGGCTGCCATGCTATTATGTAAAGTTTCTCTTTCATGGATGTCCACTTGCACATCTACTTGCCTAACTTGCTTAAATTATCATATTTTAATGTCTCAAATTGGAAAAATCATGGAAGAGGTTTAAATTATCTTAATCTGGTCTCTAAACATCAGAATAGTGAGGGTTTTGGTGATTAAAAGGAGTAATGCATCATTATGCATAAGTTGGTAACTTAAAAATCCAGAAATGGACCTCAAACTTCAACCAATCGAATCTCTCAGCTCACTCAATGGATTGAGGAGTTCTTGTACTTTTTGGAAAGCCCCAAATGTCCTAAAAAACTTTCATGTTCAATCCAAATTCTGAATCACAAGGGATCTTAGTGAAAAGTGGAGGTGAAGTCAGCTGGTTTTTAAGGCAAAAAGTAGTGAAATTTCACTAAGTCCTTAAGAGTTTTGAACTTCCAAGCCTTGTAACATAAAAACCAAGCCTTAACTTGAGAAATGTCCTCTAATATGTTTTGAAGTTCATGGTGAGACCTTTAATTTGAGCTTTGAGTCACCAAATTTGGATGTGTGGTTTGAAAGTTATGACTTTCCCAATTTTGCACAAGGAGTGGATTCTTCCTTACTTAGAAAATTTTAAGAACAAAACCTTGCCCTTCTTGCAAGAAATCTTTCAAATGGTGGTCTCTCATGCTCTAATTCAAGGATTGAACATGTTAAGATGGAGTGTGACTTGAATACCTCATTTTGGGCCAATAACATCAAAGTCAGAGGCTTGACTTTGTCAGTTAAAACCCTAATTTCCTCAGAAATTCCACTGGATGGTCTTTGAGGACCGTGCTTCTTCAATCTCTTCCAAGGTCCAAAGATGGCCTTTAAGGATGCTTATGAACATATGGAACCATGTCTCAAAGCTTGCGAACATGCCTTAATCAAAATCAGAGGCAATGAATAACTTGTCTTGACAAAACCCTAGTTTGAGGGCAAGATGATCTTGTGACTCTTTGTACTAGTGATGAAGGCCAGATGATCTTGATTTCTTGTTGAGTAAGTCCTCTTATATGTAGGTAAGTTCAATTGGTTGATGAACCAATCAAACCCTGACTGATCATGACAAATCTCTTCAGTGATTCTTCAGGTTAAAACCCTAATTCCACAACTTAGTCTGATAGTCTCTTGTTGACTTGATTTGATTCAAAGTCTTGAGATCCCAAACTGGTGAACATTTGTGATGATTGTATGGAACCAGAGAATGTCTTAGGAGACCTTAAAACACATGAGAATTTGGTCAATTGCTCTTGTCCTCTTTCTTGTGTCAATCCTGATTTTCACAAAAGAAACAAACTAGCAAAGGTATGGGTTAGTTAACAATGCACAGATGGTTGAAGCCTAAATACAAGTGCAAGATGTTATGATATCTAAGGGGTAAAATTTGAGGTATAACAGTCGGGTCTCGTACAGACCATAGCATACATCAAAGAACCTATTATACTAGCATATGGGATGCTATTCATATAGGCTCTTTCGACTTCAGTACTAGGACTTTGAGTCATACTCAAATTGTACTAAGAATTAGTCGGTGTTATAAAATTCTTTGAATTTGACATACCAAACTTGTTGATAATCTTCTTCAGGTATGTCTCTTGAGATAATCATAATCTCGACTGCTTTCTATCTCTCTGGATGTCAATCTCAAGAGTTCTGGAAGCAGCTTCCAATTCCTTCATGTCGAACTCCTTATCGAGTTCAGCCTTTACCTTCATAACATCTTCGACACTGTTGCTTGCTATGAGATTGTCGTCCACATAAAGCAACAAAATAACAAGTGAATTTTTGGGTCAAAATCTGAAGTAAACACAGTGGTCGAACTGACTCCTAGTGAAACCAATGTGTGTCATGAACTTGTCGAATCTTCTATTCCATTGTCGAGGAGATTATTTCAGGCCATACAAAGACCTATTCAGCTTGCACACATAATATTCATTTCCCTCTTCTACATACCCTTCAAGTTGCCTCATCAGAATCATTTCATCTAGATCACCATACAGGAAGGCTGTCTTCATATCCATTTGTTCAAGTTCTATGTCGAACTTCGCCGCCATGGCTAACAACATTCTAATGGATATATGCTTTACAACAGGTGAGAACGCATCATTGAAGGCGACACCTTCTTTCTGAGTGAACCCCCTAGCAATTAACCTTTCCTTAAAGCGCTTTGACATCACTCATTCGATTCCTTCCTTAACCTTAAAAATCCACTTACAACTCACTAACCTGGCTCCTACAGGTTTCTCAATCAGCTCTCGAGTGTTATTATCATAAAGACATTTTATCTCATCATCCATGGCTTTTAGTCATCCAGTCTTGTCTCGACTCCTCATAACATCCTTATAATCTCTAGGTTCTTCATCAAAGACCTCACTTGTAGAAATTAAGGCATAAGCTATGAGATATGCATAACTAAGTCTCTGAGGTGGCTTGGTGAATCTTCTCGACCTGTCTCTTGCTAGCAGGTAGTCATTATCACTCTCTTTATTTTGACAGCAGCTTCTACTTCTTCGACGACTTCATATGGGTCATGCAATTCAGCATCATTATGCTCCACCTCAATAGGAATCTCTCCATGTTCAAGCTCTTCTTCAGAAATCTTCCAACTTTGTCCAATGTCATCAGTTTTTTTGAAAGTCATCTCAGCTTCATTAAAAATTACATCTCGACTTGTGATACACCTCCTATGACCTGGCTCTAGGCACCACAACCTATAAGCATTGACTCCTTTAGGGTATCCAAGGAAAGTACATTTCAGAGCTCTAGGTTTGACCTTGTCTTGCCTAATGTGAGCATAGGCTAAGCAGCCAAATACTCTAAGTCTGTCGAGACTAGGTGGATGTCCCGACTATACTTCTTCAAGTGTCTTCATTCCCAAGGCAGCCGAGGGACACCTATTTATCAGGTAAGCTACAGTCACAACAGTTTCTGCCCAAAACACCTTCTTCAATCCCGCACATACCAACATGCACCTCACCTTTTCTAGAATGGTTCAATTAAACCTTTTATCCAAACCAATTTGTTGGGGAGTCCCTGCAGTAGTTTTGTGCCTTGCAATACCAGACGCATCACAATAACTGTCAAATGCCTCATTGCAAAATTCAAGACCATTGTCGGTCCTCAACTTCTTGACCTTCCTGCCAGTTTGGTTTTCGACCAGAGTCTTCCAACTTTTGAAATTTTTAAAAGTTTCATCCTTAGTCTTCTAGATGAATACCCATAACTTTCTACAGTAATCATCAACTATGGATGGAAAATAATTTGCACCTGAGTGTGAAGGATTCCTTACATCCCCCCAAAGATCAGCATGAATTTAATCAAGGGATCCATGTTTTCTTTGTTTACCTTTCTTAAACTTCATTCTATAGGATTTACCAAATACACAAGATTCACAAAACTTCGTTTTCCGACCTTGTCACCACCCAGCAGATTTTGTTTCTACAATTCGACCAGGCCTCTTTCACTAACATGGCTAAGTCTCTTGTGCCATAGCTCAGTCTTAGGCACGGGTTTCGTGGATGCCACATATCCTGAACCACTTAAAACCTCAGCCTTAAGGTTATACAAGCCTTGTTTCTTCATGCCTCTCAAGATTTTCTTCGACCCTTTCAGTACCCTTAGGATGTTTTTCTCTCCTTTGAAAACATACCCTTTCTTGTCAAATTCACCAAGAGAAATCAAATTGCTCTTAAGATCAGATACATACCTAACATCAGTCAATAGCCTTATTTACTCATCATGGAGTTTGAATCTCACAGATTCAATAACTGCAATTTTGCATGATCCACCATCCTGATCACACAATTCCTCAAACACGTCTTTATTTGGATTCATGTGTCAAGTACACCTAGAATCCATAATCCACTCCTTGCTAGAGTCGCTGCTTGAAACCACTAGGACATCAGATAATTCATAACCGTCTTTCACAATGGCAACATTACCATTATCCTTTCCACCATGATTGTTCAATCGACCAGGGATACTTTTCTTGTATGACCCTTCTTCTTACAATTATAACACTTAATAGTAAGAGCATTACCACCATAAGAATTATGTAAAAATTTACCCTTCTTCTTCTCAAACCTACCATCTTTCTTCAAGAAATTCCCCTTAACGTAAAAACCTTCACCAACAGAAGATGGCTTGTGCTCCTTTCGTTCGTTCAAATCCTTAGAGTACAAGGCAGATTGAACATATTCAAAGGTCAACGACTATCTTCCATACAAGAGAGTTTCTTTGAAGTGCGAATGAGACTTAGGTAAAGAGCACAACAACAGCAACGCTTGATCTTCATCATTAATCTTGAAATCGATATTTTCAAGATCAAGAATTAACTTGTTGAACATATCCATCTGCTTAGCCAAGGCTTTGTCTTCACTCATCTTGAATGAATACAACGCTTGCTTCAGGTAAAGACGATTAACCAACGATTTTGTCATGTACAAACCTTCAAGTTTCCTCCATACACCCGCTGCAGTTTTCTCTTTTGAAACCTGTCAGAGAACCTTATCACCAAGGCTCAATACAATGGCTTTGTGGGATTTTTTTTACCATCATTGTCTTCTCCTTCTCCGTTAGGGCAACATCCATCTTCTTCGATCCTTTAAATGCTTCAATCCATGTTAAACAAGAAAGGCTTGCATCTTCAAGTGCCATAAACCGAAATCATTCACACCGGTGAATTTCTCAATCTTATACTTTGTTGACGGCATCTTCTTCTCCACGCTCACCGCACCAGTTTGTTGAGAAATGATGTCGTCAATAACAGAACAAAGTTATGAGATAAAGATTGAGTATCTTGAACAAACACAAGAAACCCTATTAGGTTTCACAAAGGAAAAGAGAAGAAGGAAGAAGAATAGAGAATTGCTTAAATCTATTTTACTATTCACTTTCTCAATAAGGGTTCAAAAATTAGAAGTGAATACTAACAATTAACCTCTTCCAACAACTTGAGAGAACTAGTCTATTTATAGACTACTAAGCTAACTTAGATTACAAGCTAACTTAACAATTGAGTTTACAAGCAAGACCCAATTCGACATGCTAACAGTCCTAGCATTTCGACTACTGCATGCTTGAGCATAGTTCGACTACAACATACAAGATCAGTATGTGAACAGGCTTTGACTTCATACTAAACCTTTAGTCGAACCATGAAGCTACCCTTGTCGACATTAGAGTTCGATCCAAAATACCATAATATACAAGTTATTACTTGTATCCCAAATAATTAACATAACAAACTAAGACTTTAATTATATCACAACATACTCTTTTATATTCCAAGTAGCTAATCACAAACTAATCATCATCAATTTGAATTATCCATAATTTCTTTCTCAAAATCAAGAATTTTTCGATCTTCAATTATTTGGTGAAAAAGTCGTCCACTTGTGTTTCACTCGAGCAATTTGAAAGGACATATCATCATTTGGTATTGTTTACGTGCTTTAGTATACATTTATATTTTGATGTTTTACCATTCGATTACTATTCATTATGTATTTGTAATTTGTATGTTATCTTTATTCATATGTGTGGTTGTATTATTCTTTCCATTTGATTGTAATCGCTCCGGCTACTAAATTGTACCACTAAAAATCTTCTACATTTCATGATTATTTTTATTTGATCCTTGTTGGTAATTCCTTTTTGAGCCTATGAAAATTATTATTTTGTCATTTCTACATGAGTCGCTTGAATCACAAGTTAGAACATTTGAATTTGGATGTTATGGTATTTGATTCGAATCATGTGTTATATTTGATTCGAACCACTCACCTGTTAAAAATTGGAGCACCATTATTAATCAAACTATTCGGATAAAATATTGAACATGATTTGAATCATAACCTCATTTGATTCAAATCAAGTGCAAATAATTATTCGAATCACTAGCTTTAAAAAGCGCCCTTATTGGGGTTGTCCAGATTGATTTGAATCACAAATCATTCGTGATTCGAATCAACCCTCAAAAAGTTTAATCATCACTTATTTAAATAATTGTTTCTTATGGTGAAAGGAACAAGGTAGGTAACCTATGGTGATCCATATAGACAAAATTTTTTATTTTTATCTTCTCTTCTTAGTGTGTTCATCTTTACACAATATTTTTATCTTCTACTCCAAACACCAACCTTTTGATATTGAACCCATGTCAATTTTTTATCCTTTCTCTTACATCTTATTTTATGCAATTTGGTTGTTGTTCTTGTGTGAATTTGAGAATGAGTTGATCAATCTTGTTAAAAATTGATCAAGCTCTTGATAACATTCAAGAACCAAGACCCACTCATCTATAAACTTTATTGAACCTTGTGTGTGTATTCATCATTCACCAAAAACTAATTTACTTTGCTAACACCTTGTAATGTCAGCAATTGGTTGAGATTATCTAGCATTGTTCACCATCTTCATCCTTAGTCTTTTCCCTTTGATTATGGACAATCATTTAAAGATTGAGTGTAAGGGAGACTAGTGGTACATTATGGTATCTAATGTTCTTGTGTGTAGCTGGGTTTTTTTGTAACATATGCAGCTATCGTTTCTTGAGTGCAGTTTGGCATTGAGTTGCTATCTATCAAGATGGGAGTTTCCATTATACTCCAAGGAAGACTTTGGTAAGATCAAGTATCAACGATCCATAAGGTGGAGTATGAAGTTATTTTTCTTTGGTAGCATTGTAGAAAGATTGCTTGTAGACAAAGCTTGGAGTTTTCCAATATACACTTAGTTAATGGCAATCGCTCAGACAAGAAATCGGTGTGATCAAGGGGATCTCCACAAACTAATATTTGGAGCATTTTATTATGGATAGGGAGGTTATTGGATCAAGATCTCGAGAGATCTTATATTTTGTAAGTAGTTTAGTGTCTTCATCATCAGAGGGAATTATCATATGATGTTTCTTTGTAATCAAAACGTTGTAAGCATTTTATCAAATAGTAGAAGACCGTGATTTTATTCCGATGGCATCATCCTTTGAAGAGCGCACGTAGGAAAAACAAGGATATATTTCGAAGCACTATATATTTATATGTATCTTTCTCTTTTCTTATCTATTTTACTTTACAAGTATTCACTCATATTTGTCGATCCATTATTGCATGATTGCATTGATTGTATACCATATAGGTTAGATCGTGCTTATAGAGATTTAATGTATGGGCTTAGGTCTATGGTGTATCAATATTATGGAATCATCATGAAGTTAATTATGCATTGTTAAGAACATCTAAGTAATGTGTTTTTAAATTGCTTCGTCTAAAGAAACTTTAGTTGTCTGGTAGGTGATTTGCACTAGAAGTAATCAATCTCATGGTAACTTCATGTACCATTTCATATGGCTTGATTCATTGAGATGCTTCCAAGCTCTCGTGTTTTTGTGTTCTGCTTTTGCGCTTCTTAAAATCATTGATTTCGTTTTATGGGACCTGAACAGTTTTTCAAATTGTCTAAAGGGAATTTGGGTATAATCAACCCCCCTTATAGACATTGTTGTATCCATATTCTCATCCAACAATTGGCATTAGAGTAGGGCTTTTGATCAAAGTCTAGTGACTCTAAAAGTTGAGGATATGGTTCATTCGATCCTAGACGAGTTTTTCAAATGTTTTGGAAGCTTATGCAATTCAATGAATCCCAATAAAACTACATTGATTTACTTGAGTTTGATTATTCATTGGAATGCATTACATAAATTAATTCAAAGTAAAACATTACTAGAATATTCTTCAAGGAATTAATTTTACTTAAGATATTCTCTAAGTTTTGATTCATCTAGGATTAACTAACAGTTTTTCTGAGATATGAGCAGTGTGTTTATGACACTATTTCTTAAAGGTTGTTACGAGTTGATACTAATTTAAAGGTCATGAATTCACACTACTCTATGCTGGAAAGTATTATGAGAAAAGGAAAAGAAAACAAAAGCATCTTCTAGTGACTTAGTCTTCCAAGATCGTTGTAAAAGGAAGATGAAGGCAGTTTTGTGACTATTGGCAATGATTTTCTGAAGTTTCAACAAACTACAAAAGATTCAAGGAATGTACTTGAAGTGCAAATCAATAGTCCAAGAGTTGAATCAATGATTCAGGATTGAAAAATTATGTCAATAAGTAGTGATCATAGTGTTGTCCTTTCAAAGTGCATCTGAAGCCTTATGAAGAAGAGCCTGACAATGTTCTTTAGACGTGCAAAAAGAGTTCTATCAAATTTGTATTTTATTGTACATGTTTAAAGCTTGTGTTATCCTTGTTGTTGATTTCCATTTGGTATCATAAGAAGCAAGTTAAGCTTAGATCGTCTAAATTTGTATGATCGTTCCAACCCTCATTTATTTCTTTTGCGTATGCACCTGAGTATTTATTCTTTTGCCTATATATGTTGTGTGATATATATATATATATTTGTGTATGTGTTATGTTTGTGCATCTAATGCCTTAATTGTTTTATCATTTAATGCATCAGTTTAAATTATATGTCGTTCGTTTATTGCATTCATCTGCATTTTTCAAACATTCATGCATCATCATTAGTGCATTGAAATTAATTTTTGAATTTACCTTAAACACATGTGCATTAATTTTTTTTTTTAGCATTTGCATTATAAAAGGCTCAAAAAAATTTACATTCATACATAACATAAAATCCATATTTTCATAAGCATTAAAATCCTTTTTCAATTTTAAGTTAACTACCTTTTTGAAAAGTCTCATTTTACAAAAAAAAAAAAAAATTTTTTTTTCTTTTGATTCGAATCAAAGAGTTACAACTGAACTCGTGATTCAAATCATTTCCTTGAGATTTGAGGTCGTTCACTTTTGATTCGAATCAAACTCTTTTGAACAGAACCAGTGATTCGAATCATTCGTCTGAGATTCAAGACTGTTCAATTTGATTCTAATCATTTTTTGAACTTGATCCGAATCAAAAACTGAAAAGTCATGTTGAAACTCATTTAATTTCAGTTTTCACTTTTTCAAAACTCATTCCATCATTTTCTTCTCTTAACCATTACAAACCCTAATTTAGCAATTTTTCCAAACTTCATCTTCACTACTACAAATAATATATTTCATGACGATGATTTCACCTCACGTAATGAAAAATCGAGGTCAAATACCTCAACGCACCCTGTGTTTTTTTTAAATATACAATATATTTTTTCATTTATTTGGAAAACTTATGGGTAGACATATACAGTGTACATGCTTCAAATCTTAGCAGCCTCAGCTTATGTTTTTATCTCATTAAAAGTGGCACATTCTTGAATATTTTATTTTTAATTTAAAAGTACGCTACTTTACTAGGCATGGCAAAAAAACCCAGACCCGCCGGGGCCCACCCGGACCCGCCCCGAAATTAGCGGGGAAAACCCGGTTTAACTGGGTGCGGGTGCGGGTGCGGGTAAAACCCGATTTTTTATTACGGGTGCGGGTGCGGGGGCGGGGGATGCTACTACCCGCCCCGCACCCGCCCCCGCCCCCACCCCGGTCTACCTTAATTTACTTTTATATCTTATTTTAATTATTTTATTATATATTTATTAAAGTTATTTTAATTTTTAAAAATAGTTATACTAGAAAAACATGTTTATTAATTATTTTACTCTTTAAAAACATGTTTATTATTAAAATAATTAATTATTTAATTAAATTATTAATTTTTATTATTATGAAAAATATTTATTAAAAAAAAAATAGTTTTGCGGGTGGGGGCGGGGGCGGGGGCGGGGAACCCGTTCCCCATTGGGGGCGGGTCTGGGTGGTAATTTTTTACCCCCGACTGGGTACGGGTGCGGGGGCGGGTCTGTCTCTGGGTGGCGGGTGCGGGTGCGGGGCTGCTCAAACCCGCCCCCGACCCGCCCCGTTGCCATGTCTATACTTTACCCATTGGTTTTCTTACCAACTGAGGTGACTATGTTTCTCTGATATATATAACTTTGGCTTGTAGCATTCAGTTTCATTTATCTAAACAACACAAACAGAACCCTAACGAAGATCCCTAAACAACGAGATCCTTAAACACATACCATCTTCAATACAAAGATGTTATATGTTTAGGGATCTTTTTTCTTCTTTAGAGATCCAAATCATTTTCTTTTACTTCTTCTTTAGAGATCTGGTACGTCAAACATCACTACTAATATTTTTGTCATATTGTTGTTGTTTTTATTATTGTTATTATTGTTGTTGTTGATGATGATGTTGTTGTTGAGATCTAAAACCCTGGATTTTTGTTGTTGTTATTGATGTTGTTTTTGTCGATGTTGTTGTTCTTGTTGTTGAGACCCTAAATGTAACACCCGAGTTTATTTAATTTTTTTCGTAATTAAATTATGTGTTGTTGTATGAATTGTTGGTGTTTTGGTGTGTTAGAGGTATCCTTTGGTGTAGGGTAGTGGCCTTGAGAATATAAATTAAGGTGATAGGGGTGTGTGAGTAATATTGTAGAGGTTGGGGGTGGGAGAGTAAGACTAATAATTTGATATTAGTTAATATTTATTTAATTTAATAATAGGTGGAAATTATAATAATTATTATATTATATTAAAATAAGAAAAATGGATTAAAGGGAAAGTTGAGAGAAAAAGTGCCAGACACGTGAAATTGGAGAAAGAGAAGAACGTGAAAGGAGAAGGAAATAGGAAGAGAGTTAGGGCATAGAAGAGGGAATCCATTGTTGAAGAACCTTGCAAGAATATAAGGTAAGAGTGGGGTTCCGATTCTATAAGGGTTTGCATGATAATTGTGGGTGGAGATTTTGATTACTTCGTTAGGATTGTTTTCTCATGCTTTGAACCTTGCAACTGTATGATCATATTATGTTGATGTGTTTTTGGTTGAAATTGTGTAATGATGAATGGTATGATTATGCTATGTTGGAAGTTTTGGTTGAATTTAGTGTGTTGGAATGGTCTTATTGATGAATTGTGTGTTGATGCTATTAGAATCATGTATTGGGTGGATTGCATGATGATGGGTGTGTGTTGTTGTAAATTGTTGCGAGTCAAAGTCGGAACTCGAGTATATGAGGTTTTCAGGAAAAGCTGGGTTTTTGTGACTTTTATAAAGAGTGATTTATGTGTAAAATAATGGGATACTCGCTTTGTAAGAAAAGTGGGATTTTGGGATGGGATAAAAGTGATTTTCGCATTGATAAGCAACAGAAAAGTGATTTTGCTCACAGTGTAATCGGTTACCAGGACTGGTGTAACCGGTTGCACTGCTGTAAAATTGTATTTTTTGGCAAAACTGAGGGGGTGTAACCGGTTACTAGAAATGGTGTAATTGGTTACACTGTGAAAATAGTGGCTAGTAGTGGCGTGGTTACATGGGTGTAACTGGTTACTGCATTCGGTGTAACCAGTTACACTGGGAGCAAATTGTGAAAAACTTTGAAAAATCATATCTTGAGTTCCTGGTGTCCGATTCAGGTGTCGTTCGAAGTGACAGGAAGCTAGTGTAGTGTATTTTAACTTAAAATTAGTTTTAGTACTTGTAAATGAAATAATTGATATGTGATGGTGTTAGAGGCATTGTAGTGTTTATGTTGTGGTGTGACATAGTCGTAAATATATTGTTGTTGCTTGCTATACTACTACATTGATGTTGTTGAATGTTTATAGTATGTGTATGGTGCATGGTGTCCAGCATTGGCGTATTACTTGGCCATGGTGAATGTCAAGGTACCTGTTGTTGTTGTTGCATGTATATAATGTTGCATGCATACATGGTGCTGGACGGTGGTCCGTTTGGTGAGCCTTAATCCTATGGTGATGAATTGTGTGCAAGTAGCTAATTTCTATGGTGATGGAATTATTAAAGCGTTACCTATGGTGATGGTAACGATTTTGGTGTGCTTTAATCCTAGGTGGGTATTAGAGCAAGTGAACTTGAGAGTTCACAACTTGGTACCACATGCATTGAGTCGAGTTATTGAGTCTCATTGCATTGCATAGTATTTTGCTGTTGTGTTTGGATTTGTGTGGAATGGGTGATTATGCATGTAATAATTTGATGCTTACTAATTATTATGTATTGCTTTATATAATTGTGATATCTCACCCATTCTGTTTGAATGTTGCCTTTACATGGGTGCAGATAATCCGAAAAAGGCGTAGAAGTGAGTGGAAGAGGGTGTTCTTTCTTTTATTTTCGTTGAGTCAGCATTTGTTCTGATGTGTAACACCGGGGGTGGAACATTTATGTGTTTTGTTATGTTGATGTCCCGTTATAACTACATTGTTTTATAATTATGTTTGAATAATCATTGTTGATGCTTCCGGTGAAATAAAAGTTAAAGTTGAACCTGTGGATTATTATTATTATCATTATTATTATTAATATTATTATTATTATTATTATTATTATTATTATTATTATTATTATTATTATTACAATTATGTAATTTATATGTGTTACATGTCTATAAAATTGAGCAGGTGTATGTTGAACTATAGCATCCTAATTGCATAAGTGGTTAATTTACTCTGATTTATTATAATTATCGTGGGGGTAATTAGGATGTTACACTAAACCCTAGAGGTTGTTTATTGACTTTGTTGTTATTGATATTGTTTATTAATGTTGTTGTTCTTGATGTTGTGTTTGATGTTGTTGTTATTTTCTTGTTCCGTCTAGTTGAGTTTATTATAACTAATGTTGATTGTTTGTTTCACTAACCCATCTTTGAACATATAACCTAGTAAACTGAGTTTGGAAATAATCATATGCAAACTTATGTTGTATCTGAAACTTATCTTACACTGATTAATGATTTTCTAGCATCATGTAACTCATTGTTCATCTCATGTTGTTTTATAGTTCAAATCTCTCCAATACTTCTAGTTTTTGTTCAACATTCTTCCATATTTGTTCATTTTTCAAAGTATCAAATTTTATGCTTTCAAAAATGAATTAGTAGAAAAGGAAGTGTTGAATAAAGAACTTGAAACATTGGAGAGATTTTAACTATAAAACAGCGTGAGAAGAATGATGAGTTATAGAATGCTTCAAAATCATAATCAATGTAAATTGTTCTTTAAATATAACACAATTATTCATATAATTATTTTCCTAACCAATTTTTAGAAGTTATATGTTCAGTATCGGGTTTAGTGAAATAAGTGATCCATGTTAGATTTAACAAACTCAAAATTGTTTTACCCTATAGTTTTATTAGATAACCAAGGTGAATATGTGGTATATCCGTCGGTGAAATTCCAAAGTCAAGAGGACATGTGTTTTCGCCATTTCAAAATTCCAGAAAGGTCTCCCTGGGGATCGAACCCGTAACAATTTCACATACTCGTCAGTTATTTTAAAACCGAGAGGTAAAGTGTGAACTTTTCACGACGCCCTTCGTTACCTTGCCTTTGTAGCCAAGGTTAAATTCATTTCATGTGCGACGTTAAATGTTCTTTTTCTAGTAGTGCATCCATCATCTCTATTCATCATCATCATCGTCATATATCATCTCTATCCATCTTCACCATCATCAACAATGGCATATGAACTTGGTTACAAAGGAAGACTTGACAAATAAAGTTCAAAGAAACCAGCTTCCACCTCCATTGAATTTGAACCTCTAGTTCAAATTCCAAATAGGACAAAAACAAAGGTCCAAGGTAGTAAAGTGCCCACTGATGGGGTTTTGAGTAAGAAGGTTAAAATATCATCAACTTCAAGTTCCTCTTCTTTACCACTTATATATAGTAAACTAGTTCATCCATTACCTGAAGATATCTTGCAGTTCCTCTATAAGCCAGTTGATTTTGAATATTACAAAGATGCTATTGTTGAAGTTAAGTTGAGAACCAACTTTTTGAAACCATTTAGTGATAATCATCTGTTAAAGTTCATTGGCATAAAAAGGAAATATAATCCATATTATGTCAAATCTTTCTACTACAACTTGGAACTCATTACAACAGGTCTTGAGAGTAGGTTCAAGAATAAGGTTGTAAAGTTTGATTATTATGATTTCAACAATACTTTGGTTTGTTCTATAGTGGTTCTGACATGTCTACTGCAAAGAAATTTAATTATGACAATATTTCCTTTATCTTGTCCATCTCCAAATTTGTTTGCAAGCACATGGAGATGTCAAATTTACAAATTAGTCAAATTAAATTTGATATGAGGTAACTACATTGGATTTTTGTGAAAATCTTTTCTAGGAAACCGGCTAATTAAAGCAGGCTGATGATATTTATCTCTACTTAATGTGGAGGCTCACTCACAAAGGTAAAAACAATTGGGTTAGGTTCATCATTGATAGGATGATCCATTGTAGAGATAATCCCAAGCGACCTATCTTCTTTTCATCTTTTGATCAAATGATACTTCTGTTGAATGGTATTGAGAGCAAAGATGAAGAGCTCACTGAATCTCTTAATATTATTGGCAATAATGTTGTAGCCAAGTTGAGATACTGCAGGGATTTAAATGGTGATTACTATTATCTTGAAGACTCGGGTAGCAAATTTATATTGACAAAAAATTTCAGCATGTGAAAGAAGTTTCTGAGACGTCTGGTCCATCTACTATTGGCGTTGGTGATGCTTCTTCTACATCACATGATGTGAAGACGCTCATTGATGATATACTTCAGAAATCGCTTGCAGATAGTTAGGTTATGGAATATCAGATTATGGAGTGCACTGATGCGCTTGGACATGTTAGTGAGGAGAGAAGATTTAGGATTTAGACTGAGTTAAGGGATGAGATATAGGAAGAGATTCAAGCTTCGAAAGGACATCTGGTTGCTCAGATTGAAGCATTGAAGAGCTCGATTGACTATCTCGATAGTAACAACTTCATATTTCATCACGAAACTGCTGGAGCAAGCATTCTAGTTCCGGAAGACACTACTGCTGCTCCTCATCCTCCTTCTTCTGACTTCTTTTTTTATGTTCTTTCACGATATCACATTTCATGCATCTCATGTAATTTAGCATTTTCAGTTATAATTATGTTATTTGGGTTTGGAGAACTATGTTGTGATCTGTTGATTGTATTTTGATTGATCTACCATGTGAATGTAATGGTTTTAATTCACGTTATTTTGGTATCTCTGATATTCATTTTGTTTTTATCTTTATCTTGTTACCTTTTGCAAATTGCGTATTTGTGTTATCTCTTATATGCAATTTGTATGGTTTGTGTTTATGATTCACTAAGTATGTCATCTTGAGTATTTGCTTTTACACTAGCTTGGATTTATTTGTGCGTTTTTTTATCTTGTTCTCTTTTTTTTTTTAATATTTAACAAAGGACGAGAAGTAGTTGAGATATTGTCGATATTTATGCGCATTTAATGTTCAATGCAGGGGGGATTTAAAACTTTTACGACTCAAAAAAAGTATTGTATGACAGTTATCAGATTGAATATGTTCCATTAAATTCTAAATATTGCTTTGGAATAATTCATAAAAAATAATCTCACAAATTTTCCAAACATCATAAAAGCGAGACTGAAAGCACATAACATCATTTAGTATCATTTACGTGCTTTGATATTAATTTGTGTTTGGTGTTTTACAATTCAATTATTATTTCATTGCGCATTTGTAATTTGTATGTTATATTTATTCATTTGTGTGCTTGTACTATTCTTTCCATTTGAATGTAATCGTTTTGAATGCTAAATGTACCACTATAAACCCTCTACATTTAAGGATTATTTTCATTTGATCCTTAATGGTAATTCCTTTTTTAGCCTATACAAATTACTACTCCACACGAGTAGCTTGAATCACAAGCTAGAAATTTTAAATTTCGATGTTATGATTGATTAGAATCATGTGTTATATTTGATTTGAATCACTCACCTATTGAAAATTAGAGCACCATTCTAAATCGGATCAAAAATTGAACATGATTTGAATCATAACCTCATTTGATTCGAATCAAGTGCAAATAATGATTTGAATCACTAGATTTAAAAAGCACCCTTTTTGGGTCTGTCCAGATTAATTTGAATTGCAAATCCTTCCTGATTCGAATCCAACCTCAAAAAGTCCAATTTTCCATCACTTATTAAATGATTGTTTCTTATGGTGAAAGTAACAAGGGTGGGTAACCTATGGTGATCCATAGAGACAAAAATAGTGATTTTTGTCTTCTCTTCTTAGTGTGTTCATCTTTACATAATATTTATATCTTCTACTGCAAACACCAACCTTTTGATATATAACACATGTCAATTCTTTATCCTTTTTGTTACATCTTGTTTTGTGCAATTTGGTTGTTGTTCTTGTGTTAATTTGAGAATGAGTTGATCAATCTTGTTGAAAATTAATCAAGCTCTTGATAACAATCAAGAACCAAGACCCACTCATCTAGAAACTTTATTAAACCTTGTGTGTGTTCATCATTCACCAAAAACTAAACTAGTTGGCTAATACCTTGTAATGTCAGCAGTAGGTTGAGATTATCTGACACTGTTCACCATCTTCATCCTTAGTATTTTTCCTTTGATTATAGACCCTCCTCTAAAGATCGAGTGTAAAGGAAACTAGTGGTACATTAGGTTATCTAATGTTCTTGTGTGTAGCAGGGTCATTTTTTTGTAAGAGGTACATGTATCATTTATTGAGTTCATTTTGGCATTGAGTTGTTATCTATCAAGATGGGAGTTTCCAATATACTCCAAGTAAGACTTTGGCAAGATCAATTATCAACGATCTGTAAGGTGGAGTAGGAAGTTGTCCTTCTTTGGTGGCGTTGGAGAAAGATTGTTTGCAGACAAAATTGGGAGTTATCCAATATAGGCTTAACTAATGGCAATCGCTCACACAAGAAATTGGTGGGGTCAGGGGGATCGCCACACAAAAATACTTTGAGCAAGTTATTATGGATAGCGAGGTTATTTGATCAAGATCTTGAGGAATCTTGTATTTTGTTGGCAATTTACTGTCTGCATCATTAGAGGGAATTAACATGTGATAGTTCTTTGTAATCAAAATGTTGTAAGCATTTTATTAAATAGTGGAAGACCGTGATTATGTTCCAATGGCATCATCCATTGAAGAGTGCATGTAGGAAAAGCGAGGATAAATTTTGAAGCACTATATATCTCTATGTATCTTTCTTTTTCCCTATCTTTTTTACTTTACAAGTATTCACTCATATTTGTTGTTGCATTATTGCATGATTGCATTGATTGTATACCATATAAGTTAGATCGTGCTTATAGCTATTTAATGTATAAGCTTAGATCTATGATGTATCAATCTTATGGAATAATCATGAAGTCAATTATGCATTATTAGGAACATCTAATTAATGTGTTTTTAAATCACTTTGTTTAAAACGACTTTGGTTGTCTTGTAATTGATTTGCACTAGAAGCAATCAATCTCATCGTAACTTCATGTACCATTTCATATGGCTTGATTCATTGAGATGCTTCCAAGCTATCGTGTTTTTGTGTTTTGCTTCTACACTTCTTAAAATCTCTGATTTCGTTTTATGGGACCTAAATTTTTTTTCAAATTATCTAAAGGTAGTTTGGGTATAATCAAACCCCCTTCTAGATATTATTGTATCCATATTCTCACCCAATAATTGGCATTATATTCAGGCTTTTGATCAAAGTCTAGCAACTCCAAAAGTTCAAGATATGGTTCCTTCGATCTTAGACGAGTTTTTCAAACATTTTTTAAGCTTATGCAATTCAATTAAGACCAATGAAACTACATTGATTTACTTGTGTTTGATTATTCATTGTAATGTATTACATATATTTATTCATAGTAAAACCTTACTAGAATATTCTTCAAGACATTAATTATATCTAAGATGTTCTCTAAGTTTTAATTCATCCATGATTAAACTAACAATTTTTCTGAGATATGTGCAGTATGTTTGTGACACTATTTCTTAAGGTTGTTCCAGATTGATACTAGTTTGAAGGTCATGCATTCATAGTACAGTCTACTAAAAAGTATTATGAAGAAAGGAAAAGAAAACAAAAGCATCTTCTAGTGACCTAGTCTTTCAAGGTCGTTGTAAAAATAATATGAAGACAATTTTGTGACTATCGGCTATGATTTCCAAAGTTTCAACTAACTACGAAAGATTTAAGGAATTTACTTGAAGTGCAAATCAATCGTCCAATACTTGAATCAGTTATTCACGATTGACAAATTGTGTCAATCAGTAATGAGCATAGTGTTATCGTTTCAAAGTTCATCTGAAACCTTATGAAGGAGAGTCTGACAATGTTCTTCAACCGTGCAAGAGGAGTTCTATCCAATTCGTATTTGATTGTTCGTGTTTAAATCTTGTGTTATCCTTGTTGTTGATTTCCATTTGATATCGTAAGCAACAAGTTAAGCTTAGATCATCTAAAATGGTATGATTGTTACAATCCTCCTTTATTTCTTTTGCGTATGCACCAGAGTATTTATTCTTTTGCTTGTATATGTTGTGTGATTTATATATGTTTGTGTATGTGTTGTGTTTATGCATTTAATGCCTTAATTGATTTATCATTCAATGCACCAATTTAAAATTTATGTTATTCGTTTATTGCATTCATCTGCATTTTCCATACATTCATGCATCATCATTATTTTTGTGCATTGAAAGTAATTTTTGCATTTGCCTAAAATGCATTTGCATTAAAATTCTTTTGAGCATTTGCATTATAAAAGGCTAAAAAAAATTACATTCATACATAACATAAAATCCATTTTTTTTTCATGAGCATTAAAAACCTTTTTCAATTTTAAGTTAATTACCTTTTTGAAAAGTCTCATTTTACAAATTTTTCTATTTTTTTTCTTTTTGATTCGAATCAAAGAGTTACAACTGAACCCGTGAGTCAAATCATTCCCAGGAGATTTGAGGCCTTTCGTTTTTTATTCGAATCAAATTATTTTCAACTGAACTCGTGATTCAAATCCTTCATCTAAGATTCAAGAGGGTTCAATTTGATTCAAATCATTTTTTGAACTTGATCTGGATAAAAAACTGAAAAGTCACGTTGAAACTCATTTCGTTTTAGTTTTCACTTTTTCAAAACTCATTCCATCATTTTCTTCTCTTAACTGTTACAAACCCTAATTGAGCATTTTTTTCAAACATCATAATACATCATCTCTATTCATCGTCATCATCTATTATCTCTATCCATCATCACCATCATCAACAATGGAATATGAACTTGGCTACAAAGGAAGACTTGACAAACAAAGGTCCATAAAACCAGCTTCCACCTCCATTGATTATGAACCTCCAGTTCCTATTCCAAAGAGGTCAAGAACAAATGTCCAAGGTAGTAAAGCGTCCTCTGATGGGGTTTTGAGCAAGAAGGCTGAAAGATCATCAACTTCAGGGTCCTATTCTTTACCACTTATGTGTAATAAAATAGTTTATCTATTACCTGAAGATAGCTTGCAGAAGTACCAAGATAAGTTTCTCTATAAGCTAGTTGATCCTGAATATTGCGTAAATGCTACTGTTAAAGTTGGGTTGAGAACCAACTTTTTGAAACCATTTATTGATAACCATCTGTTAAAGTTCATTGGCATGAAAAGGAAATAGAATCCAGATTATGTCAAAGCTTTCTACTACAACTTGGAACTCGCTACTGCATGTCTTGAGAGTAGGTTTAAGAATATGGTTGTAAAGTTTGATTATTCTGATTTCAACAAATACTTTGGTTTATCCTATGGTGGTTCTGACATATCTACTGTAAAAGGAATATGATTATGACAAAGCTTCATTTATCTTGTATATCTCCACATTTGTTTGCAAGCACATGTATATGTCAAATTTACGGATTAGTCAAATTAAATTTGATATTGGATTGTTGTGAAAATCCTTTCTGGTAAACCGGCTAATTCAAGCAGGACTGGCGATAAAGATCTCTACTTAATGTGGAGTCTCACTCACAAAGGTAAAAACAACTAGGTTAGGGTTCACCATTGATAGGATGATCCACTGTAAAGATAATCCCAATAAACCTATCTTCTTTTCATCTTTTGTTTAAATGATACTTCAGTTGAATGGTATAGAGTGCAAAGATGAAAAGCTTACTGAATCTCCTAAGATTCTTGACTATGGTGTTGTAGCCAAGATTTGATACTTAAGGGATTTAAATGGTGATTATTATTATCTTGAGGACTCGGGTAGACAAATTTATGATGATAAAATTGTTAAGGATGTGAAAGAAGCTATTGAGATGACTGGTCCATCTGTTGTTGGTGTTGGTGCTGCTTCTTCTACATCACATGATCTAAAGACAGTCATTGATGACATGCTTGAAAAATTTCTTGCAGATAACCAGGTCAAGGAAGATCGGATCATGGCATGCATTGATGCGGCTGTCCATGTTAGTGAGGAGAGCATATTGAGGTGGAAGACTAATTTAAGAGCTGAGGTAAAGAAAGAGATTCAGGCTTCAGAAGGACGTCTGGTTACTCAGATTGAAGCATTGAAGAGCTCAATTGACTATTTTGACAGTAACAACTTTATATTTCATCACGACACTGGTGCATCAAGCATTCAAGTTCCGAAAGACACTCCTGTTGCACCTCCTCCCCATCCTTATTATGACTTATTTTCTGATGCTCTTTCTTGATATGATATTTCACGCATCTCATGTAATTTAGCATTTTTAGTTATAATTAAGTTATTTGGGTTTGGACAACTATGTTTTGATCTGCTGATCGTATTTTGATTGATGTACCATGTGAATGTTATGGTTTTAATTCACGTTACTTTTGTATCTCTGATATTCATTTTGTTGATATCTTTATGTTGTTACCTTTTTCAAATTGTGTATTTGCGTTATCTCTTATATGCGATTTGTATGGTTTGTGTTTATGATTCACTAAGAATGACATCTTGAGTATTAGCTTTTATGCTAGCTTGGATTTATTTGTGAATTTTTTATCTTATTCTCTCCTTTTTTATATTTGACAAAGGGGGATAACTAGCTGAGATATTGTCGATACTTACATGCATTAAGTGTGTAATATAAGGGAGGTTTACAACTTTTACGACTCAAAGAAATTATTGTATGATAGCCATCAGATTAACTATGTTCCATCAAATTCCAAATATCACTTTGGATTAATTCATCAACAATAATCTCACAGATTTTCCAAACATAAAAAAATAAGGAGATTGACAGCACATGACATCATTTGCTATTGTTTACGTGTTTTAGTATCAATTTGTGTTTTGTGTTTTACAATTAGATTACTCTTTCATTGTGTATTTGCAATTTGTATGTTATCTATATTCATCTGTGTGATTGTACTACTCTTTCCATTTGATTGTAATCGCTTCGGCTACTAAATTGAGCCACTGAGAACCCTATACATTTCATGATTATTTTCATTTGATCCATGTTGGTAATTCCTTTTTGAGTCTATGAAAATTACTACTTTGTAATTTCCACACGAATATCTTGAATCACAAGTTAGAACATTTGAATTTGGATGTTATGGAATTTGATTCGAATCATGTGTTATATTTGATTCGAATCACTCACTAGTTGAAAATTAAAACACCATTCTGGATCAAATGAATCGGATCAAAAATTGAACATGATTTGAATCATAACCTCATTTGATTCGAATCAAGTGTAAATAATGATTTGAATCACTAGCTTTAAAAAGAGTCATTTTGGGGTTGTCCCGATTGATTCGAATTATAAATCCTTCTTGATTCGAATCAAACCTCAAAAAGTCCAATTTTCCATCACTTATTTAAATGATTGTTTCTTATGGTAAAAGCAACAAGTGTGGGAAAATTACAGTGATCCATAGAGACAAAAATTTCACTTCTTAGTGTGTTCATCCCCCATATTTTTTTCTTCTTCTCTAAACACCAACATTTTGATATTATACCCATTTTAATTCTTTATCCTTTTTGTTACATCTTGTTTTGTGCAATTTGATTGTTGTTCTTGTGTTAATTTGAGAATGAGTTAATCAATCTTGTTGAGAATTGATCAAGCTCCAGATAAAAATCAATAACAAAGACCCACTCATTTAGAAACTTGATTTAACCTTGCGTGTGTTCATCATTCATCAAAAACTGAATTACTTGACTAACACCTTGTAATGTCAACAATTGTTTGAGATTATCTGGCATTATTCACCATCTTCATCCTTAGTCATTTTCCTTTTATTATACATCATCCTCAAAAGATTAAGTGTAAGGGAGACTAGTGGTACATTAGGGTATCTAATGTTCTTGTGTGTAGCTGGGTTTTTTTGTAACAGGTGCATGTATTGTTTCTTTAGTGAAGTTTGGTATTGAGTTTTTATCTATCAAGATGAGAGTTTCCATTATATTCCAAGGAAGACTTTGGCAAGATCAAGTATCAATGGTTCGTAAGGCGGAGTAGGAATTTATCCTTCTTTGGAGGTTGTCATACCCTAAAATTTGCCTCTTTTGCCGTTTCATTAATTCATTATGGCATTTGCATCATCTGCATATTTGTAGGCTTAAATTCCAAAAAGTCAACCAGAGTAAAAATTTAGTTTTGCAGTCAGGTCGATTGAATCAATTTCTTAATCGAGCGTAAAATTAGAGAATAGTGTTTTCAGGTGTGGGCTTGCAACTACCTGTTTTACTTAACTACATTACACATAAGTTATTTTGGCGCGTTTATTTAATTTTTTTACATCCGTGCACATTCGCATTTTGATCACTTTGAGCCTTCTCATCCGGGTATTTTTAACTTCAATTTTGATATGCGACTTTCTGTTCTACTGAGCTATATTGTCGTAGATTAGTTTAGTGCATTCATTTGTTTTTTTTTTTGCATGTTCGCGTTTTATTTGATTTAATTCCTTTGTATTTTCCTTTTGATCAAAAGAATTAATTAAAAATAAATAAGATTAAAATAAAATGCAGAAGGGTAAAGTGGGGATTATTTAAATGATAAAACCTTACATAGAGGGTATAAATAGAGACCAATTGAGACTAGCAGGGAGAGGCAAAAAAAAGGTTGAGAGGTGGCGGATGATTATTTCATCCTCATCTCTTCCAACGTTATGTATGGTTGGGCCAGGTTGAACATCTCTTAAGTCGTTTTTACCTTCTTCTTTCCTAGCTTGGTATGGAAATGATGGTCTCTGAGGAGGTCGTTCTCTATGAACCAGCCCTAGATGGCTTCTATGGCTCCCTATACCTTTATCAGAACCTGAGTGAATTGATCGATGTATGACTGTAGGCTCTCATTTGCTCCTTGCATGATGCTACTCAAGGCTGCTATAGTAACCGATTACCTTTTCCTAACAGTAAAGTTGACGGCGAGGCGATCACATAAATCTAGTCATGATTAAATACAATTATCAGGGATACCATTGAACCACAATCTAGTCGGTCTGACCAAGGTTAGCATTAACATCTTGCACTTGGAAGCATCGTCAACACTATAACAATTGAGCCATTCATTGACAAGTTCGACGTGTTAATCGGGGTCTCCTTTTCCATTATACTCTTCTGATTTGAGAGGTTTTTGCTTTGACTTGGGGATCTTGATTTTTAAGATCCGAGCACATAAGGGATTCTTAGGATGCACTTTGGTCGGATAGTGTTCGTTACGATCTAGGGATAGAGTGTGACTACCTCGGTCTCCGTCCAGACTCCGGGGAGGAGAACTGCATTTTCTTCCTTTCGAATGATCTTTCAATTTCTGGACTTTGCTTCTCTTTGGTGCGCCCGATTTTGGTTGTGTGGAACGGTCCTTCTTGGATACGACCTCCTGAGTTGAGTTTACCTGAGATTGAACGTGCTAGAGGCTTTCTTTTAGGCGAATGAACCTTCCTCTATCGCCTTGGAGTTCTATTGTTGAATGATGGTGTAAATAGCATAGAGCAACTCGTTCAGGTCTTGAGCACCTAGGATCACTTCAAGGGTGCCAAAACCATGCAATATCTTTAGTCACTCGACAGGAAGAGAAGTTGGAACTCCAAGCGGTGGAGCTTAGACAATCCTCGTTCTTGGAGGAGGAAGGACTATATCTAATCGTGGAGGAACTTCGATGTCAAAATTCGCTTCTTTAAAAGGAGGAATGATGTTTGGTTGATTGACAGTTGTCGATGCTACAACAAAAACAGCTAGAGCGGTTTCATGCGCGGTGGCAGAACGAGTAGCTCTAGATCCATCCATTTCCACAAATCAAAGAAGTCAAAGATACAGAGGATTGAAAACTTGGAGAATTGATAAACCACGATAGTTGGAGAGTTTAAATCGATCGGTTGCAACCGAATTTTGTGTTCGAATTTCTGGATCTCTGTTCAAGTGTCGAAGAGAATTTCACACTTGAAAGTTGAATGCAAAGCTACGGAGTCGTAAAAACTGCGGGAATCAAAAGTCGTTTCTCACAGACGCCGTCACTGTTTCGTTCTCGAACTAGAAATAAACATAAACGCATAAGCTATGACGGTGTAAGGCTTTTGATGCAGTGGAGCGGTGGTGTACCTGTAAGGTTAGAAATGCTCAAGTTAATATGTGAAAGAGTATAGAGTATTCAAATTGTGCTTGAAACTTGTTACCTAAAATGACGTCATTTCCTATGTATATGGGGGAGAATAACGACCTCGCTATCTTTCAGCCGTGAAATGCGGAAGATCGTTAAATGTGCATGAGCGTAAATTTCCTACAATGAGGTGCAAAATAGTTCTGTGGTAAAGAAAAGTTTCTAGAAATAAGACGGTGTAGTCAGCTGATAGGTTTCAGTTAGTGGTGGCCTATCTCCAGGTGGTCGGTTCAAGGGAGATGTGGTCCGTCCGAAACAACTTTTTACAGTTGTTTGATAGATTATATTTTAACCTCCATCCTTTTTATTTTTCCTTTTTCATTCCATGATTTATCTTAATTTAAAAACACATTTCATTTAAACATGATTTTATTGATTCGGTAATGCTCCATTCATTCCACAATAATCAATATATTTAATAATTTCATATCAATTAAGAAAATTATTTAAAAAAAAAAGATAATAATATTTTTATTCCATTGAAAATTTATTAAATTTAAATAAATTATATTAATGATAATTAGAGAAATACATAATAATTAATATTTGTTATAAAATTAAAATTTTGAAAGAAATTATTATATAAATAAATTATTATATTATTTTTTTAAAATTAAACAAATTTTTAGTCCTTATCAAATTTGAAAACTTTATAATCATTTTCTATAATAATTTGGCAATTTTAATTTTATAAATTATAAAATAAATTTAAAATTTTAACGAAATGCTAGCACTTTAAATGTTATGATAGAATTTTATGTGAAAAATAAATTCAAAATTATTATTTTTAAATCTATATTTTTTATATTTTTTATATTGATTTCTTGAACTCCTCCCCTGCCCTTAAAATAATTGTATTTATTTTATCCATTGTAAAAAAAAAGAAAAAAGTGTCCGTACGACTTGTCCTACACCATTAATGTATTGAAGTGTCCGTACATACATACTTTAATTTGAGATAAAATTATTGTTTGAAACCTGAGAAAAAGAGAGGTGAAGTAGAATACGAAACATAGGTAGCATGAATAACAAGCAAAATTAAGTACATGTTGACTGTATTGGTTATTGTTTTGCACTGCAGGATGAGTGCAGGCAGCAGGATGAGTGCAGTCTTCTGCCTGCACTCTGGTGTCTGGACTTTTTTCAGAGATACATGGTGCACTTATGAAATGTTTGATATCAAGTTGAATTTTAACCGTGACTCGTCGTAATTCTCTCAAATTCACTGTAATATTAAACATACAATTAGTGAATTATATCGGGTTTATTCATGAAATCATCTACCACATAGTTTGGACATAGAGTATTGGTAAAATAGGATAGAGTCCCATATTAAAAAGATGCACCGTTTATTTTATCTAGATGATTTTATAATGATGAGTTTTGTCCTATCCAAAAAATATAAGATAATATATGTTGTGATTTTTTTATAGGACTTTGGAAGATTGTGAACATACTTGCTTCCACTACCTAAGCAATTGTGGTCAAGACCCAAGAGGACATGTCCAGTTTGTCTTTGACTGCCATATTCAATGCCTGCATGACTATATATCCATGCGACCCATCTGACAAACTAGCGGTGGCAGTTGTGATAGAGTTTGTTTTGTTTTCGTTTATTAATGGAAGCTAGACATTGTTTTCTTTAAGCTTTTAAAAGTTATATGGATTTTAGTTTATGGGAAAGATGAGTTTTGTTCTTACCCAGACTCGATCCTTAAAAGTGACCGATAGAAAATAGCTCAAGAGAATCACATAGGTTCAAGATAAAAATATTTATTATCCAAATGATGTCATTTCAAGAAGGCTAGGAGACAAATATATATAAAACAAAAGATTCCAGGATTTGGAGAGTAGGTATTGTTAGTGCGTGAGACACTTTTTTTTTTGCTTTGTGCACTCTGATTCCCAGGAGAAAGGGACCCTAGTAATCTAGAGCTCGTGTCGAGAGGTACTGACACTGGTCAAGAGTGCGTGAGACACTTTTATTGAGGAGAGAAAGAGAGAATAAAGAAATAAAAATTAATATTATTAAATGAATGAATGATGATAAAACAGAATTATAAAATGTCTATTTATATACACCTAAGTGACTTGACTACTAAGCAACAAATATAACAAACTAAGTAAAAAACCATAAACCCTAATTAGCTTTGGGTTTGGGCCACATAATTCAACTTGAATTATATCTAATATCTCAACATACTTCCTATAATCCAAGTTGTCGAAACACACTAATCATTGTTGATCTGAACTATTCCTAATTTCTTTCTCAAAGTTAGGAACCCGACGATCTTCAATCCTTTGATGAAAATGTTGGCTAATTGTGCTTCACTTGAGCAATGTTTTACTTCAAGTTCACCTCAATTCACATTCTCCCCTAGGAAGTGAAATCTACCTTCGATGTGCTTACTTCTTCCATGCAAAATTGGATTCTTCGTCCGATTTATGGCTGACTTGTTATCGATATGCAGTACCAGAGGTTTCTTCACTTCGACCTCCATTTCTTCAAGCACAAATTTGATCCAAATTGTTTGACACGCAACATAGGATCCTGCTATATATTTAGCCTCACACGATGACAATGTCACCACTGGTTGCTTTCTCAAGCACCAAGAGATTGGGGCACCAAATACTTTAAAGAAATATCCATTAGTACTTCTTCGGTCTTCCTTATATCCACACCAATCAGCATCTGAGTAGCAAGTAACCATAGCTTATTTGCTTTCAGAGTCTCGTCGAAATAAAATTCCATACTTTATTGTTCGAATTGTAGGTAAATGGGGGTTTTGAAAATCGTCTCCACATGGATTGTAGTGACATCGCTTGACGTTCTGTAGTTTATGATGTTTTAAGTAGGGTTTTCAAAGTTTGCTTGTTTTGGACCATAAGTTTGTCACAATTTTAGTAGCAAAGATTAAATTCTAAAAGATGTTTGTTTAACAAGACATATCAAAGATAGATTTCATCAACCTAACTTGTATATATTTGATTAATCAAGCATGTGAATTCGTTTTCGATTAATATAACCTGTATCCTCTCAATACCGTCTATGTCTAGAGCGATGTCGTGAGTATTATTGTATCCGTCATTAGATGATGTCACATGCTAACAACAAATACAATAATCTTTAAGATCAACACAAAACAAATATCAACTCACAAATCTATGTCTAGAGTTTGTTTGTTGATAGATAAATATTTTAGATCAAGGTTTGTAAAATATATGTCTAGAGTGATACAAATCATAAATAGATCTTTAAGAGCACAAACATTCACCATATATTAATCATCCACTTGTTCACATACAAATAGATCAAAATAAATACATATAAGGTAAGATAGACTACATCTACCTTTGATACAAAGGATTTAGCTACCCATCACCAAGGTAGCTTGTTTCACAAGTAAAGAAATAAGATGAATGTGCATCCAAGATGAAGAATCGATCTAGGATGCGGATCCAACTTCTATTTGTAAAATATCACTCCTTGATGAAGAAATGAAGAACTTAAGGATTTTTCTCCTAACCCAATGTCACTCTATCAGAAAAATGATGTTATGAGGTTATAATCCCCAAAAAGTAAGAAAAAGTACATAAATATCTAAACAAAATCTGCCTCACTCGCAATTCGAGCTCCCTGTTCGCACTTCGAACTTCACTTATAGGCAAATGAAGTGCCTCTGATCAGTTAAACCGCCCCTGAGGATTCTTTGACTTCGCACTGCGAAGCTCCTGTTAGCACTACAAACTTCTTCGCCCAGACTTCGCATTCCATCAATGATGGGTTTAGCTACTGCCACCCAAATTTTCCAGCTCGCTTTGGCCACACTATGAGCTCGCACTACGAGCTTGCCTACACTTCGCTACTTGCTCACACTGCGAACTTGCTGGATTCTTCATTATTTCTTAGGCTTCCTTGTCCATTCATTTTTGCCTTGTTCTTTGATAATTTGGCCTAATACCTACACAATAGCACACAAATCAAGGCATCCAAGGGTAAAATCTATTTCATTAAAGAATCACAAGAGAAAATGGAATAAATCAATTAAAACTTAAGAAATGAGTTGAAAAATGCCAAGAATAATGGTTCAAGTTAAGACATATTTGGCATTCAACATTTATCGATCCTTTGAAGTATCTCAGGATCCTTCTTCCAGCCTTCATGTGTGACACCCTTGGTTCATTCATATATTTTCTCACTAATCTGACTAAGAAACATATATCAGGTTGACTGTTGAACACATATCTCAAAGATCCGACAATTTGTTTGAACAAAGTTGCATCGACTTTGTCTTCCTCTCTATGCTTCTCCAACTTTAAATTTGGTTTGATAGGCGAAGATGCAGGAGTCGAATCATCCATTATGAATCTCTCGAGTATCTCTTTGACATACTTTCCTTAATGTAGCACCATACCTAGCTTCGAAATTTAAAATTCCATGCCTAGGAAGTACGACAACTTTCCCAGATCCGACATTTCAAATTCCTTTTTCACTAGCTCTTTGAACTTCGACAAGTTCTCCAAGCAACTACCAGTTACTGACAAGTCATCGACATATAAGTAGATGATTGTTATATCTTGTGCCACAACCTGAACATAGACATCATACTCAGATTTGCATTTGACGAATCCCAATTCGACCAAGTATGAGTCGATCTTCTTGTTCCATGCCCTAGGTGCCTGCTTGAGACCATAGAGCATTTTGCGCAACTTGTATACTTTCCTTGCCTCCTCCTAAATCACAAACCTAGGAGGTCGTGTGACATACACTCTTCATCTAAAGGTCCATTCAAAATGCATATTTCACATCTAAGTGAAATGTCGACCAACCTTGTTTGAATGCCCAAGCTACAACTAGTTAAACCGTTTCCCATCTTGCGACAAATGCAAAAACTTAAGAGTAGTCGAGTCCTGTTATCTGAAGAAATCCTCGAGCTACCAATCTCGACTGATGTCTTGCTATTGACCCATCAACATTGTGCTTCAACTTGAACACCCACTTTACTTTGATAGCTTTTGTATGTGCTGGCAATTCGACCAACTCCCATGTGCTATTTCTTTCGATTGCTTGTAACTCGTCAACAATAACATACATCCATTGTTTATCTTTGAAGGCTTCGTTATAGTTGATTGGTTCAGCACCTGTAAATAAAGCAAAATGAACTAGTTCTCCATTTGTTGTGACTTCATCTGTGAGAGCAAGAGTTGTCTCTACAAGTCAATCTATGTTTTAATGATAACAATACGTATTTGTGAAAGAACTATTTTATGTTCTAACATGTGTTGTGTGTAGACCATAATCATAGAAGATATTAGATCCAACAAGCACCATCCAGATGTGCGTAATTGATAATATGCGAAGTTATTATGTGTGACACAAGTCGCAAGAAGCAAGAACGCTTCTGTATCTGATCATGATCAGTCAGATCCAAGGATGCTGATATTGTTGTTGCAATGCTCTTGTGGATGCTCTCTGAAAGTGGTCGAGATTCTGAAGATTGCGAAGCTTCTGAAGAAGAGAACCGAAGTGCTGAAGACTCTCATAACTTGAAGTTCTGAAGGCGGAAGGCTCTGAAGATCAAGTGCAGAAAGACTCTGAAGACTTATGAGTTCTGAAGTTTCGGAAGACTGGAAGTAGTAAAGGATAATGTTCTTAAAGACAAGTGCTGAAGTTATGAAGACTGATTCCTAATGGACTTCTTCAAATGACTGAAGACTTGACGCACCAGATATCCTGTTAAAGAAGGCTCTACTCATTCTTCATTAATTTACCATCATAAGCCTCTGAAGTTTGGAAGTCAAATATTACCGTTGTGAACGACTGTACACACTGCCCAAGAAAGATATATCCCATCACTTCTCCCACAGCAAAAGGAGATGTGTCAGTACAGCTACTTATTACACAACATCTCTTTTCTAATAGCCAACAGTATTTCAACGTCTATATTTCTACCGGGCTATAAAAAGAAAGGAGTAAACGCTTCTGAAGGTATCGATTCATTCCATCAAATGTGAATTGATCAAGTCATTGTGTGAAGATAGCAACAACGATGAGTTCTTGTTGTAACACTTAGAATATCCAAAGCTGTCATCAATTTACACATGACCATTGTTATTGAAGCTCAAAGATCATAAATCAACACAACAACAATCAATTAGTACAGAAGATGTTGATGAAGAAGACAACATTGCAAATCAGTCAAGTCATCAACCACCTTCTCGTCAGTGCTACATTGAAGATCTAAAGCAAGGAGTTGTTGCTCAAAGCTTGCTCACCCAAGAAGAAGAAGAAGAAGAAGATCTACAAGATGTCAACAACTGTCAAAATATTATACATCCTTGTAGTTTCTTAGGATAGCAAGGAGCTGTTGCTCACATCTTGCTTGAACACTTGTGTGCTCTTTGTACTTAAACTTAGGAGTAATCTGCTTGTTAAGAAGCATTATTGTAATCTCCTGTATAACTAATTCTTGGTGAATTAGGATTCCTTGAGTGGTCAGTGTGACTGAAGACTTGAGAAGACAATGGCGAGATGTCATTGTGGGAAAAGCCTGAAATAGGGTCAGTAGCGTTATATTCATTGCGATGAATCCCTGAACGTCTAGTTGTGAAACCCTAGCAGTAGATCTTGCGAGATTGGAACATGCAGGTTAATGTTCGTTATATTCATTAAGTTGAATCCCTGAAAGGTTCATTGCATGTTAGTCACAGTGCGGCTGTGCAGTTTGTTAGTCACCAGCTATGTGCTCGTGCATCTGTAATCGAGATTGATTATAATGGATTAAGACCTTGTGTTCAAGGCGAAATCACCAGAGGAGGGTGGACTGGATTAGCCTTTGTGGTGAACCAGGATATATCGTGTGTCCTTTACTCTTATGCTTAATGTCTTTGTTTATGTTTCTATATTGAATATCAGAACCTTACATAAGTAAGTCAGAACCTTGCAACTCTGATAAGCTTCCGCTCTGTAAGTTCTGAATGATGCACACAACTTTCAGACTCTCATTGGTTCTCACACTTCAAGCATTGCCAAGTATGAATATAACTTCGCAAGTCAGAGTCTCTCAATGAACTCTGATGTAACGTAAAGTGTCTTATTGACAAAAACCGAAAAGTTGTTAAAAGAGTAAATACACAATTCAAACCCCCCTTTCTTGTGTCTTTCTCGCACCTTCAATTGGTATCAGAGCCTGGTTATGTTATTAATGGATATCAAACACTTAACAGTGTCAGAAAAAGATCTAGATGCAGTGCGTAGAAATACTCTGGGTGAGATTGAAATCCACTTACAATTTCTGTAACAGTTCAGAAGATGATTGTGTACAAAATTGTATCAATCTGAGTACTTAAGCAAATCACTGATTCTGGAAGTTTTGTAGTTGTCAAACAACTAAATCTTCCTCACTAAAGTTTTAATGAAGATTGAAGAATCAACTGATAAGATAGATTCATCAGATAAGAAGTAGTATCTGTTGAATGCTTATCTTGGAAGATACGTGTGGGTGAACCACATATTTGCTCAAAGTTGAATCATCAGAAAACAAGAAGTCTTGTTTGCTTAAAATTAATTCTTTATGAGTTTTTGAGATGTTTTCAAGAAACGGATTAGGTCCACCCTTGACTTTCTCATTTTAAGCTCATTCAGAACTTCTTCATGTAAAGAAGAAAGATTGTTGTTCTATGATTTTGAACTTCGGAGTGAAGTCTGTTGAAGTCAGAAAATCTGAAGAAGTCAAACTCTTAGAAATAATTCAACATCTGAATCTTGAATGATCTAGAGGTTAAAAGATTCATGAAGAACTGAATATTGTTTTCTTGTTGAGTCATACAGAAAACTGAAAGAATATTCAGGAAGAAGAAATTCAATAATTCATCAAGAATTTAATTGAGAATGAATTCTAAGTCTTGGTTGAATAAACTCAGATGATTAAGTTCTGTTAAACTTGAGATTCTTTCTCAGTTAAATCAAATGTTATTGGTCGGATTCTATCTGATAAGTTTCTCAGAACCAAATTAATCTGAAATCAGAAGATGTTCAATCTGACACATTAACTAAAGTCATCCCTTGAAGTCAAAAGGATTTTAGTTGCTGATGCTTTCAGAATGAGGAAATCAGTTGACGTTATTTTAGAAGAAAATATGTTGTTGATTTTTTGATAGACTAATTTTAAACAAGTTAGATCAGCCTTGCAAGAACAAAGATTGTCATGCAAACTGTGTCATGTGAAGTTTATGTTCAGTGACCCTCTGAAAATCAGTCCTCCACACTCTGAGGATTACCTTCAGAAACCAGATGAATACTCCTGAACAATAGAACGTAGTGGTCATCTGAAGAGAAAGTTGACTCTAGTTCTCGACTAGAAATCCAAGTTCAGTGGACATCAGATTACTCTGAAGGAAGCAAGAGCTAAAAGATGATGATCAGAAGCTCATAGTCAGATTGGAAAACACTCAGAATTGCTGTAAAAAGATTTCAGAATCTCTAACGTATGTTTGTCTTCGTTCATCCTCTTTTTGGAATTTAAAACAGTAAGCAATAATTTGAACTTCGTCACTCACTGACATATTAAGTTTATTGAAACTATAATAAGATTCTTACGCATGTATGATTAGACAATTTTTAAATAAACAGTTATAATTACGTGTGTTAGCTACTACCCTGCTACCCATAGGTTTATGACGATTTAGTCTATCGCATGTCCTTTCAGCTGACCATCTGAGCTATTCATTGCTTGTCTCGGAAATGATGACCTCGCGTGCTCCAGCTTGATAAAAAGCTATCACTCCTAAGTTCACCCCACATTTTCATCCCTTCTCTAGGAAGAATCATTATTCAACTATCCAGTAGTTTAGAACCTCTCTCCTCAAAACTAAAATTGCTCAAAATGTCTTCCCACAATATCAGGGGAGAAATCTATGATCTTGAACTCCTAATGGAATACACTCTTGACTTAAACCTTCTAACCCAACTCAGCAAAACAAGTCTTCTCTCTGGAATTGAATTTCAGAACTGGGAAAACTACGTCAACATGATTGTTGGACCTGTTTTTCCTTCGCTTGTAACTGAGTTCTGGGCAAATGCAAGAGCACTAAAATATGACTATGGAAAAAATGCTATTTTGTCTGTGGTAGCTGGCTGTCCAGTCTTGATCAACCCTACTATCATATCCAAAGCTATTAGGCGTGTCGAAGATGGTGTGACTGTGGAAAGAAATATCAACAACCATAGTTTCGACAGGCATTTGCATGTCATTTTCGAAACAGAGGGGCGTCCCACTCAACCTTTCACCCTCACTCCAATTGCTAAAGATTGGTACAATCTAATGGTAACTAATTTAAGACCAAGAGAGAGAGGAGGAGGATGGTTGTCTGACAAAGAAAGATTATTCATTTTCTTTCTAGTGTCCAGGATCAAAATAAACCTACCCCAATTCATGTACAACCATCTAAAGGAAGAAATTAATCTGTCTAGGGAAGACACAATCTATCAAATTCCATACTGTAGGGCCATCTCCCACATTCTTGATCTTCAAGGAGTAGCTGGTCATTGCAGAAGAAATGGAATGACTGAGAAGACCCATCCTGAGTTTGGTCAACCTATGACCTTCTTAGTCTAAGATAGGAAGTTAGTCTTTCTAGAATCATAATTAATTAAGGTTCTCGTCTTATGGATATGTATCTTCATGATTAATTATTAAAGTATTCCTAACTATATATTGCTCATCTTCTTGAATGTCTCTCTATTGCTGATTAACTAATTGGAAAATAATTAAGCATCTTAAGTGACTAATAAAATTCACATGAAAAAGTTTGGATTATCTAGAAACCACGAATCTCTCTTAGGTCATAATTGAGTAACGGTTACCATTATCACTCACTAGAGTTACTTCACGACTCTTGATTGGATAATTTGTCCTCATTAAAGAAGTTAATCATTAAACCTCCTTTCCCATGTTACTTAGTGCTTCTAGGAAAAATAAACCGTTGCCCTCTCAAATTCTCCAAAGAAAATACTTTGCTCATTCATCTATAAAAGCATCATACCCTAAATCACCAACTCAACTCTTACTGATCTGAATCCTCTGCCTAAATACCTTCTATTTTCTTCATCCTATCATCCTCTACAATGACCTCCGTTTCCCAAAATGCCTTAAGCCCCATAACCACACAGATTCCAGTTGACCATCTCATCGTCATGTCAGAAACAATTGTGAACATCAACAATTTGAAATCAAACGGATGTGATATTACTCATTCAATGGAAACTCAAGGATGGTGCAATTACTTCAAGAGGTTGGAAGGACCAACCTACAGACATCTGGTTAAGGATTTCTGGATCCACGCCAACACATCCAATACCCTCATTGTCTCCTTCGTTTTTGGAAGAAAAGTCTTCATATCTGAGAAGACTATTTCAGATCTTCTGATGCATGACAACAGTGGTGTGAGAATCACTAAGAACCAACTAAACGAGGAAAAAGAGGCTAAGGTTCTGGCTAGCATTTTCAAAGAAAATGCTGTAGCTAATGCAGAGAACTCAATATTCTCTAATCTAAAAGATTCTCTACAAGTATGGTTTAGAATCCCCCCAAGGAAGTGTCTTTCACCATCTACCTTCAGATCAACTTAATGACACTAAAAAATGTGTCATGTTCCTTCTCCTTAAAGGAATTAAGATCCATCTCCCTGCAATTCTCTTTAAACTTCTGAAGGAAGCCATAAGAAACTCCAGAACAGGCTCTGTCACGGAGGGCAGACATATTCCGTATGGAAGACTTATTTCTGACATCTTGGTGGAATCAAGAGTAATTGACGATATTCTGATTAATGAGGGAGAATCAAGAAAGTTGCTTAAAAGCGCTGGAAAAGTTCTCAGGTTTGAGAATCTTAAAAGAGAAAACTCCACTTTGGATAATACATCATCTAGGAAATTAGCATTGACCCCAAGGATTCCTGTTGAAGGATTTCCAAACTTCTCCATACACAACCAAGCAGATGTAGGAAACTATCTGCAGTAATTTAAGGAAAAAGACATCAGCGTATGGATCAATATGAAGAATATTACTGATGTACTTCAAGAGCTCTCAGATTAGAAGAGAATAAGTAAGAAGTAGAAGGATACTGATGATGGAGAACCTTCATCGAAAAGATCAAAAATGGTGAATGATGCATTAACATCCTTTAAGGACAATGCAATCACAAAAATACATGGCTTAGTGGATGCTTCCAGTTCCTATGTGGACCCCATGGAAATAAGAAATATCTGTACTAAGTTCCATGAATGGATCTCAGAAGAAATTGTGAAAAGCAAGAGGCTGGAAATTACTCAAGCAAAAGAAAGCTGCACACCTCAAGAACTGATGATTTTGATAGCTTAATCCCATCTTCTTCATCATCATTAGGCTCCTTTTAGTCTAATCCTTAGGAACCTATCCTCATTAGGTCTGTGTTTTGGTTACCTTTTAGGATTATGCTTAACCTATGCTTTGAACTCTAAAACTATTTTCTGGTTCAGTGTAGAACTGTTACTTATCATATCAGCCTTCGTATGATTAATGCTTAAATGATAACATCCCTTGAGTCTATTTATGTTCACTATCATGTTGATCTACATATGCTTAAATGCTCAGATGCTCTCTAACTTTTTGATGATGTCAAAAAGGGGGAGAAAGAATATGATTTTGATTGATGAATATATGAATATTGATTAGAAAGAAAGAAAGAAATCTTAAAGAAAAGAAAAGAAAATAATGTAACTCAAACAAGTAATCGGTCATATAAAATGCGTTACTACTAACGTTTGTTGTTTGATGTTTAACCAAGGAACTCTGAATAAGTTCACTAGGAATTCTAAGATAGGTTAAGAAAGAAGAACAGAGAAGTTCTTATGAACTGTTGGTCATATGATAGAAGTTGTACACTTCGTGAACATGTGTTCAGAATAAGATCTACCCAGTACTGTTCAGAAGTTGAGAACTGTCTGAAAGTCAAAGTTTATCTTGATCTCTGTCTCACTTGGTTCAGAAGCTGTAAGTTGTCTAAGAATATGAGATTCAGAACGTAAGAATCAGAAGAAGAAAACTCTGAAAGCAGTCAAGACAAAGTCTACATCTCAAGATGCTTATTCAGAAGAATTGTGCAAATCAGAAGTCAAGAACTGTCTGAAGATCCGAATTGAAGATCCAAGAAGAAGTAGTTCTGATGTCTACCAAGAACCAATTAAGAAGAAAATGATTTGGTATCAGACTAAATCAACAAATGATAATCAGACTCAGTATACACAAAGATTGGTATCAGACTCAGTCTGCAGTAATATCAATCAGAGCTAAGCTGTAAAATGTTTTCAATACCTTCATTGGTATCAATCTCAGCACACTAAGGAAATACCCTTCAAGTGGTATGAAAAGAATTCCTTCAGTTGGAATCAGACACAACATACTCTGGTATAATTCAGTATTAGACTAAGATTAAAACATGTGTGACAGTTTCAGAATCAATCATTGATTGATCACAAAATTAACCTTCAATTGGTATCTGATAAAAAATTAAGCTTTGATGAACCACTGAGTTGTGACAGCAACAAGGTTCTGAGATGAAGACCTGTGTTCAAAAGTCAAACTCTGAAAAAGTCATGATCCATATTGGTGATTAAAAACTCATATTCCTGAATTACGATTTTGAAGATCCCAATATCTGACTTATGGAAATTAGGGGGAGACTACCCTGAAGATTAAATTGCAAAATCTAAAATCTTCACAAAGTCTGAAACTCAGGGGGAGTTTCTTAAAAGACAGTGTATGTCTCTGATGGATAGCGAGGCTATGCTATTAGATAAGAAATGTTTTGATTATGCTTAAATGAATTTGCTGAAAAGTAGAAATGCTTCAGATGTCTCTGAAGATTATAAGCTCTGATACGACTACAAAGGTACTGAATTCTGGAGATCTGAAGATGGAAGTTCTGATGAACTAGTCCAGATGCTAAAGACTCTATGTTCCCTTTAAAGACGAGATAGATAAGTAGTCCTTTTCTATTCTTCGTTCTGGCAACTCAAGTTGTTATTCTGTATCTCTTTGGATCATATAAGATTCTAGATGATCACAGATAAAACTTTGAGGTTAACACATTCAGGGGGAGCTGCTGTTCCAGACTCTGAATATGTTTGTTTGGTGATTACCTTGTATATAATGTTCAATCAAAATACTTGGTTTTGTCATCATCAAAAAGGGGGAGATTGTGAGAGCAAGAGTTGTCTCTACAAGTCAATCCATGTTTTGATGATAACAATACGTATTTGTGAAAGAACTATTTTATGTTCTAATGTGTATTGCGTGCAGATCATAATCATAGAAGATATCAGATCCAACAAGCACCAGCCAGATGTGCGTAATTGATAATATACAAAGTTACTATGTGTGACACAAGTCGCAAGAAGCAAGAATACTTCTGTATCTGATCATGATTAGTCAGATCCAAGGATGCTGATATTGCTGTTGCAATGCTCTTGTGGATGCTCTCTGAAAGTGGTCGATATTCTGAAGATTGCGAAGCTTCTGAAGAAGAGAACCGAAGTGCTGAAGACTCTCATGACTTGAAGTTTTGAAGGCGAAAGGCTCTGAAGACCAAGTCCAGAAAGACTCTGAAGACTTATGAGTTCTGAAGTTTCGGAAGACTTGAAGTAGTAAAGGATAATGTTCTTAAAGACAAGTGCTGAAGTTCTGAAGACTGATTCCTAATCGACTTCTTCAAATGACTGAAGACTTGACGCACCAGATATCCTGTTAAAGAAGGCTCTACTTATGCTTCATTAATTTACCATCAGAAGCCTCTGAAGTTTGGAAGTCAAATATTACTATTGTGAATGACTGTACACACTGCCCAAGAAAGATATATCCCATCACTTCTCCCACAGCAAAAGGAGATGTGTTAGTACAGCTACTTATTATACAACGTCTCTTTTCTAACAGCCAACAGTATTTCAACGGCTATATTTCTACTGGGCTATAAAAAAAGGAGTAAACGCTTCTGAAGGTATCGATTCATTCCATCAAAGGTGAATTGATCAAGTTATTGTGTGAAGTTAGCAACAACGATGAGTTCTTGTTGTAACACTTAGAATATCCAAAGTTGTCATCAATTTACACATAACCATTGTTGTTGAAGCTCAAAGATCATAAATCAACACAACAACAATCAATTAGTACAGAAGCTGTTGATGAAGAAGACAACATTGCAAATCAGTATAGTCATCAACCACCTTCTCGCCAGCGCTACATTGAAGATCTGAAGCAAGGAGTTGTTGCTCAAAGCTTGCTCACCCAAGAAGACGAAGAAGAAGAAGATCTACAAGATGTCAACAACTGTCAAAACATTATACATCCTTGTAGTTTCTTAGGATAGCAAGGAGTTGTTGCTAGCATCTTGCTTGAACCCTTGTGTGTTCTTTGTACTTAAACTTAGGAGTAATATGCTTGTTAAGAAGCATTATTGTTGTAAGACCCGTATATTTTAGTCTGTATGATATTATGATGTTTTATCATTTTAATCTGTTTTTCTACTAAATTTGGAGTAGCGAGCAGATTATACCCGATATTTTTAGGGGTTCCGGTGGTGGATCAGTTTGACCCATATGTTTTCTTTTGAGAAATCGATCAGACTTTTAAATTGGCGAGGATTATAATTGATTTCAGATATTTTTATGGTATCGGAAATTCAGAAAATGTGACTCTGTTGATGTTTTGAGAAAACGAGAAAAATATAGCCGTCGTTTTATTTTCCACGGACTCCGAGTGTTGTCGGAAATTTTAAATAGGAGTTTATTTATCGTCGGAAATGAAAATTTAATCCCATTTTATTTTTCTAAGCGACGTAGAAAATTTATTTGTCTGGAATAAAAATTTAGTCAAAAATAATGTTGTGTTTTATTTTAAAGATGACAGTAGAATTTTTCCGTTTTCGGAAAAAGTTATTCGGGAGTGTTTTACGACTCGTCTGTGAGCGAACGAGGAGACCGAACGAATTAACGGGTTTGATTGAATAGTAGGGCGGTGGATGAGAGGCGGCTTATTTTGGGATAAGAATTGATCACGTGTGAGAGAGAGAGAGAGGGTGGAGATCGTGGCCTTTGAAAATTGAAAGGTGGAGATGAATTTAAGAAATCTATATAATGAGAAACTTGTTTCAGTATTTTTCTTTTGGTTGTCTCTCTCTTCTCACGCGCAGAAAAACATGGTGAGTTTTATGCTTTTATTTATTTAAGCTTTTAGTTAGTTATTTTATTATTTTGTTAATTAGTTATTTTGGTTAGATTGAGTAAATTATACACCGATAAAATACCCTCTGTTTTCAGTTTTGTGTAGGAATTATTATTGTGGGTAGCAAAACTATTTTCTATCCGATTATTGAATTATATTTTTTTAGAGAAAAAATATTGGTACCGATTTAATTTATCTGTGTGTATATTATTTGAATTATTATTATTATTTATTTAAGATTATATATATTTATTTATATATTTGGTGGAGAAAAAAAAAGAAGAAAGACAAGAAAATATTAAAGAAATAAGTGGGTGGCAGGACCCACCCTTTATATTTGTGTTTTGAGTGGCTTCCCCACATTTCTTTGTGTGGCGGGCGCCATGCCCATTTTTATGGCGGCCGCCACACTGTGGGGTTTACTTCCGGTCTCGTAATTTTTAGGCCGTTTGATATTTTTTTATCCCGTTTTTTTAACTGAAAAAATAATTATTTATCTTTATTTATATATTTTTAGATAATTATTTTATTTTTTCAGAATTTTCCGGATACGTTCGGAATAGTATGTTAAAGTACGATCTGTGCCGATTTTTGGTACCGTTGAAAAAAACTGTTAACTAGTTTTGTGTCGAAATATTTTTAGATCCAAAATATTTTATTGTGATTGAAAAACTATTATTTATTCTAAATTTTAATTTAGAATATTATTGAAATGGGAATATTTTGTAGTATTTTATTTGTTTAATTAATTTTATTTATGGTATGATTAAAGTATTTTGATACAAGGAGATCATTAAATTTTATATATGTGAAATAAATATTTTGGTTATTTATTGGGTACTTATGGGATATTAGGTTGTTTTATTTTGGGGTTAAAATCTTATTTTGGTGTTTTATATTTTTCGTTTTCGCTGAATTTATTCATAGTGCGAGAAAAATAAATTGACGCAATTTTTGGTTCAAATAAAAGAATTTAAATTAGTTTGTGGAAAATTTTCCTTGAGTTTGATATTTATTCTTTTAAGAGAAAAACTAAATTCTTTCTTATTTGAAAAGATTTATTTTATAAAGCGATTCGGTTAGAAACCAGTGTCGTAACCAAAACCTGATTGAGTAGGTTAGCAACCAAGACCCAGCCCTGTTGTAGGATATATCCGAGTGGTTTTAACATAAGTCCTTTGTGTATTATAAATGTTTACAGTGGGATCCGATTACGAGGTTTCATCGTGAGGGACGAATTGATCTTACGTAGCGTAGGTTGGTTGGGTTGGAAGCTTGCTCAGGTAAGGGCACTTTCTAACGATATTATATGTGATTGAATGCATGTGTGGTTGTATTCATGATTGTGTGCCCTTATGGGGATGTGTGATGATTGTGTGCCCTTATGGGGATGTGTGATGGTTGTGTGTCCAGTTGGGGATATGTGGTTATATACATGATTGTGTGCCCAGTTGGGGATATGTGGTTATATACATGATTGTGTGCCCAGTTGGGGATGTGTGTTTATGCTATGATGCTAAACTTGTGATGTGCATTCATATGATTTGTGATAAATATATGAATTGCGATTGATGTGTATGTCGAGGAGGACAACACGAGGTGTGTCTGAGCCACCTGTTGGTACTGAGAATTGATCATATGATCTGTGATAGATATATGAACTGAATTGTGAATTGTGACTTTACATTTTGTGATTATACATATTGTGTTTATATAAACTGTTGCATTTGCATGTGTGAGTCATGCATACCATAGTTGCGTGTAGGTAGTTGGCGCCGAACGGGCCAGGGTGATGGGTTCTGAATCATCACCTAATCCCGAAGGGAATTCTACTGCACCAGGTGATGTGACTGAGCCATCATCGATCCTTTGAGATCAAATTGAGTCAGGAGAATGCGAGGGAGGCAACTCCGGGTGTTTGCAAGGGCAACACTTTTGTGTCTGCGAGGCAGCACGGTTAGTGAGGACCCAAGGGGGTATCACGACTCTCTGCGGAGAGGTTAAATTCCGGGATTCATGCATGGTGAGGGTACCCGACGAATTGGGACCACCAAATTCATATAGGTCTGCATTTAGGATGTGTGTGCATTGCATGTGTGTGTTAAATTAAATGTTTGTGCATTGCATTTGTGTGTTAAATTAAATGTGTGTGCATTGCATTTGTGTGTTAAATTAAATGTTGTGATTGTTACATATATCATACTGTCACCTCATTTATGTTGCTCTGCATATCATATTGTCATCTTATTCATGTTGTTATGTATATCATGTTCTGCTGGCATGTCTGTATTCTTCCATATATGCTGTTTTTAGATCGTGACCCTCTACTACTATTATTATGATGTGGCTAACGACCACCCAGGTTTAGAAGGTGTGATAGTTAAGGTATCCAGGTGTCGTGAAGGCTTGTTTGATGCGATGTCTTTGGGCTAGGAATTCAAGATCAGCTTAGGGTCGTGTTTTGATGTGTCCATGTTGTTGTGGTTGTTGTTATTGGTAAAGCTGAGTGCTTATTTTTATGTGTATGGACAAATATTTATACTAGTGGGCATTACGCTGGTCCTATGTATGGAAGAGACTTAGATCGAAAGCTCGTACTCTGATTAATCATTTTTATTATTTTCCTGAAAAGACGGTTGTCAATATTATGTATGGCATTAAAAAAAAATATATACACTCCCGCTGTTAAAAATTGGGGTGTTACATTGTGGTATCAGAGCTTTGGTCTAAGATTTTCATGGGGTTGTGAGTCGGGTGTCCTAAGCTGATCAAGTGTCGGGTTTAGTGGGAGTAAATGTGTGGAGTCCTATGTGTTATGTGGTTTGTGTCTTGAGTCCAGTAGGTTATGTGTTTAGGTAATTGTTTGTTTCTTAACTGAAGTTGAGGTCTCCCATAATACTTCAGTAAGAAGCATAGTTAAACCCCTTGAGCATTTGTCGACGTTGGTCGACATGTGTCCCTGAATTCTTTAGAGGTGTTGATCTAGAGGGAGTGAGATTGAATCGAGTAAGAACTACAAGGTTTTCAGCAGTAATGTTATGGATGAGAGGTTTTGTTTGTTCTTATCACTCCGAGGTGTTGAGTAGGGATGAGTGGAAGTCAAGGTTTCACAGGATTGTAAGTAAGGACTTGATTTGGAGGACCTTTTGAGAGAAAAATGATTGGATGTTCATTCTGGTGAGTTTCGGATGAGAGGAGATGCAGTTTATGGACTATGAAAAAGGTGATATTTCTTTGGAATCAAGGAGCAGTTATAGATGTCGTTTGGAGACAATTACTATACTTGGAGATTAATGGGACATCTTCTCTAGAAAGAAAGCGAGTTACACGTTGAAAGTGGCCGAAACCTAGGAAAGTTGGAAGAAGGTTATATGATTAGTAGGTGCTTGAGGGTTTAATTTGGTTTCTTAAGCTAGGTTAGATATGTGACTAAATACCGTAAGGATGAATCATGTGATGTTAAAAGGAAGGAAACCAAGTATCACATGGATAGGTTTTAGTGGAAGTGACCATTAGTGGAGTTGTCATCGGAAAAATTAGAAGTAGGAGTTTGGGAGAGAAAGAGTATTACGGGTTATAGGAGGAAAAAGGTAGGAGTAACACCATGGATCTAAATAATTATATGAGTAGAGTAGGGAAGTTCTAAAGCAATTCAAGTATGGGGGACATGGTTTTGCTAGAAATATCATACCGCGGGTAGACAATGGGTTGTTAGAAGAGTGATAAGACGCTGAAAGTTAATATCTGGAAGGACACAGAGCCATGTATGAAGAATTAATGAATGGAGTTATATGGTGTAACAAGTATATGGATTTAGTGAAGATCAAAGTTTAGATTTGGATTTAGGGATCGAACCTGAGAATAAAGAAAAGTTAGCAAAGAAATTTTGATTGGGTAGTTGCTCTTTAAAAGTCAAGCGTTAAGATTTGAGATAAGTGCTCAGTGACTAGATGGAGGAGTAAGATATGTCTGTTTTGGAAGGATGATTCTTGTAGAGTGTTAGATCGTAGGGTGATAATGTTGGTTGATACCTTAGTAAAGGTTAGAAGTGAATAAGAACCCGATGAGTGGGTAGATGTGCCAGACTTTTTGAGCAAGAGTGTATGCACAAAGGATTGGTTGGTGTTATAGAAGGATATTATGACCATTGGATGGTCATAAGCAATTGAAGATAGATAGAACAACGAAGAGTAGGTTGGATAGGACGAACATTGATTTGGAACAAGGATATTTAGATTGGGTGAAGGAGAGTAAAGATGTGGGTTGAAGTTGACAAGATAGAGGTCATGGTAGGTTGGGAAACGACTATAGGCGGTTGGTTGCTAAGATTTTTGAAGTTGGAAACTCCTAGATGTTATAAGAGGATCTAGTATAAGGGACTTTGGAGTTGGGGTTGCGCTCGGACGTAAAGTTGATATTTAAGAAGTGGTATAAGTGGCAAGAGAATAATCCTGCGGTTGGAAATTTTGATATCACAAGGTTAATGAGTAGTGTATTAGTGACTAGATGGGTGGTTATATTCAGAATTAGGATGATGAGGTTACTAAGTGAAAAGCCTGTTGGAGATTCCACGTGAGACATGGGAAGTCTGGACGAGGCTAAGTACCTTATGTCGATGATGAACGAATAAGTGGAGTGAAAAGATTGGGTTTGGGAAATAGGTGTCAAGACAAAGTGTGAGAGGAACGTATAGAGATGTGAATTAGGTCGATTTAGAATTCGTGCAAGAAATGACCTCGCCCATAACCCAGAAAAAGATAATGGTAAGGATATGCTTAAGAGTTGAAGGTACAACTAGATTGGGTCACATAAGGTGCATTGGGTATATTCGGAAGTAGAGAGGATCAAACATTTGCCTATTTGGACGAATCAAGGATGAAGTGGAAATGTTTGGCGGAGACTAGTAAGGCTTGGATTCGTTGTACTTGTCATAATGAAGACTAGAGAAGCATAATGGAAAATATGCATTGAGAAATTATTGAACATCAGAGGTTGACATCGAGAACAGTTTGACAATAGAAGATGAGATAGGGGAACAATCAAAAATGGTTTGATTGATGAGCTCGTTGAGGGAAATAGAATTTAGTTGTAAGAGGAAAAGGAAACTCAATGAATTTTTGGAAGTTGATGTAGGATGATACGAAAGACGTGGTATGTCAAATGGGGATAGCCAACGATGAGGAACGTTTAAGGTTAAGGCATACGAGAGTAAACTCAGTTATGACTTGGGACTGAGGTAGTTATGTTAGAGTGTGATCCAATAGTTTAAGTCTGGGGTAAAGGAAATTTGGGTGTTGTAAATGGCATAGTTTGGCAGGTGGAAGAAAGATCAGGGAAGTTTCAATCACCAACCGGATGTTGGGGGGTTATAATTCAGATTGTAATTTGGAATTAAGTTTGAATCTGAACATATACGGATCATCACCATTATGGGATTAAAGGAATAACTAAGGATTTATGGACATTGGGGAAAAGGTGGAGTTCTCTACTTAGATGACTACTTCGTTGGAGTGAAATAGGTTAAATTTGTACTTGGGTTTTAGCTGTTACTGTTTTGGAGGATACTCAATGGTTGTTCCGAGCTTAGTGAGCGTGAAAGAAACCGTAACTTGTTTTGGGGAAATTGTGCCTCACTTTGGAGAGTGAAGTAACAGGAATTTGGAGGAAACATTTAGGAAACATCGAAGTGATTATTGGACCCTTGTGTCTTGCATAAAATTGAGAACAAGATGAGGAGAACATTATTGTAGTTGGTAACGATGGTTTATTCCACCATCATGGTTGTCGCCTACCTATTGACAAATTGAGGAACTGATCACCCTTAATCTGTTGTTGATAGTAGACAAGATTGTGTTGAATGGAATGAATGATTCTTGCCAGCTTAGATAGTGGGGGGTTTTAGCGTTGTGTCTAGAGTCTGAGTCAATGTGACTTTGTAGAGGGTTGCAATAGGTGCACGGTCGTTCTAGTGAGTGTGTTAGAGATAAATTGGTAAGTTGTTACATTTACCTCGAGTTTCGAGGACGAAACTCCTTTTTGGTGGGTAGTAATGTAAGACCCGTATATTTTAGTCCGTATGATATTATGATGTTTTATCATTTTAATCTGTTTTTCTACTAAATTTGGAGTAGCGAGCAAATTATACCCGATATTTTTAGGGGTTCCGGTGGTGGATCAGTTTGACCCATATGTTTTCTTTTGAGAAATCGATCAGACTTTTAAATTGGCGAGGATTATAATTGATTTCAGATATTTTTATGGTATCGGAAATTCAGAAAATGTGACTCTGTTGATGTTTTGAAAAAACGAGAAAAATATAGCTGTCGTTTTATTTTCCACGGACTCCGAGTGTTGTCGGAAATTTTAAATAGGAGTTTATTTATCGCCGGAAATGAAAATTTAATCCCATTTTATTTTTCTAAGCGACGTAGAAAATTTATTTGTCTGGGATAAAAATTTAGTCAAAAATAATGTTGTGTTTTATTTTAAAGATGACAGTAGAATTTTTCCGTTTTCGGAAAAAGTTATTCGGGAGTGTTTTACGACTCGTTTGTGAGCGAACGAGGAGACCGAACGAATTAACGGGTTTGATTGAATAGTAGGGCGGTGGATGAGAGGCGGCTTATTTTGGGATAAGAATTGATCACGTGTGAGAGAGAGAGAGAGGGTGGAGATCGTGGCCTTTGAAAATTGAAAGGTGGAGATGAATTTAAGAAATCTATATAATGAGAAACTTGTTTCAGTATTTTTCTTTTGGTTGTCTCTCTCTTCTCACGCGCAGAAAAACATGGTGAGTTTTATGCTTTTATTTATTTAAGCTTTTAGTTAGTTATTTTATTATTTTGTTAATTAGTTATTTTGGTTAGATTGGGTAAATTATACACCGATAAAATACCCTCTGTTTTCAGTTTTGTGTAGGAATTATTATTGTGGGTAGCAAAAATATTTTCTATCCGATTATTGAATTATATTTTTTTAGAGAAAAAATATTAATACCGATTTAATTTATCTGTGGATATATTATTTGAATTATTATTATTATTTATTTAAGATTATATATATTTATTTATATATTTGGTGGAGAAAAAAAAAAGAAGAAAGACAAGAAAATATTAAAGAAATAAGTGGATGGTGGGACCCACCCTTTATATTTGTGTTTTGAGTGGCTTCCGCCACATTTCTTTGTATGGCGGGCGCCATGCCAATTTTTATGGGGGCCGCCACACTGTGGGTTTTACTTTCAGTCTCGTAATTTTCAGTTCGTTTGATATTTTTTTATCCCGTTTTTTTTAACTGAAAGAATAATTATTTATCTTTATTTATATATTTTTAGATAATTATTTTATTTTTTCGGAATTTTCCGGATACATTCGGAATAGTATGTTAAAGTACAATCTGTGCCGATTTTTGGTACCGTTGAAAAAAACTGTTAACTAGTTTTGTGTCGAAATATTTTTAGATCCAAAATATTTTATTGTGATTGAAAAACTATTATTTATTCTAAATTTTAATTTAGAATATTATTGAAATGGGAATATTTTGTAGTATTTTATTTGTTTAATTAATTTTATTTATGGTATGATTAAAGTATTTTGATACAAGGAGATCATTAAATTTTATATATGTGAAATAAATATTTTGGTTATTTATTGGGTACTTATGGGATATTAGGTTGTTTTATTTTGGGGTTAAAATCTTATTTTGGTGTTTTATATTTTTCGTTTTCGCTGAATTTATTCATAGTGCGAGAAAACTAAATTGACGCAATTTTTGGTTCAAATAAAAGAATTTAAATTAGTTTGTGGAAAATTTTCCTTGAGTTTGATATTTATTCTTTTAAGAGAAAAACTAAATTCTTTCTTATTTGAAAAGATTTATTTTATAAAGCGATTCGGTTAGAAACCAGTGTCGTAACCAAAACCTGATTGAGTAGGTTAGCAACCAAGACCCAACCCTGTTGTAGGATATATCCGAGTGGTTTTTAACATAAGTCCTTTGTGTATTATAAAGGTTTACAATGGGATCCGATTACGAGGTTTCATCGTGAGGGACGAATTGATCTTACGTAGCGTAGGTTGGTTGGGTTGGAAGCTTGCTCAGGTAAGGGCACTTTCTAACGATATTATATGTGATTGAATGCATGTGTGGTTGTATTCATGATTGTGTGCCCTTATGGGGATGTGTGATGATTGTGTGCCCTTATGGGGATGTGTGATGGTTGTGTGCCCAGTTGGGGATATGTGGTTATATACATGATTGTGTGCCCAGTTGGGGATATGTGGTTATATACATGATTGTGTACCCAGTTGGGGATGTGTGTTTATGCTATGATGCTAAACTTGTGATGTGCATTCATATGATTTGTGATAAATATATGAATTGCGATTGATGTGTATGTCGAGGAGGACAACACGAGGTGTGTCTGAGCCACCTGTTGGTACTGAGAATTGATCATATGATCTGTGATAGATATATGAACTGAATTGTGAATTGTGACTTTACATTTTGTGATTATACATATTGTGTTTATATAAACTGTTGCATTTGCATGTGTGAGTCATGCATACCATAGTTGCGTGTAGGTAGTTGGCGCCGAACGGGCCAGGGTGATGGGTTCTGAATCATCACCTAATCCCGAAGGGAATTCTACTGCACCAGGTGATGTGACTGAGCCATCATCGATCCTTTGAGATCAAATTGAGTCAGGAGAATGCGAGGGAGGCAACTCCGGGTGTTTGCAAGGGCAACACTTTTGTGTCTGCGAGGCAGCACAGTTAGTGAGGACCCAATGGGGTATCATGACTCTCTGCGGAGAGGTTAAATTCCGGCATTCATGCATGGTGAGGGTACCCGACGAATTGGGACCACCAAATTCATATAGGTCTGCATTTAGGATGTGTGTGCATTGCATGTGTGTGTTAAATTAAATGTTTGTGCATTGCATTTGTGTGTTAAATTAAATGTGTGTGCATTGCATTTGTGTGTTAAATTAAATGTTGTGATTGTTACATATATCATACTGTCACCTCATTTATGTTGCTCTGCATATCATATTGTCATCTTATTCATGTTGTTATGTATATCATGTTCTGCTGGCATGTGTGTATTCTTCCATATATGTTGTTTTTATATCATGACCCTCTACTACTATTATTATGATGTGGCTAACGACCACCCAGGTTTAGAAGTTGTGATAGTTAAGGTATCTAGGTGTCGTGAAGGCTTGTTTGATGCGATGTCTTTGGGCTAGGAATTCAAGATCAGCTTAGGGTCGTGTTTTGATGTGTCCATGTTGTTGTGGTTGTTGTTATTGGTAAAGCTGAGTGCTTATTTTTATGTGTATGGACAAATATTTATACTAGTGGGCATTACGCTGGTCCTATGTATGGAAGAGACTTAGATCGAAAGCTCGTACTCTGATTAATCATTTTTATTATTTTCCTGAAAAGACAGTTGTCAATATTATGTATGGCATTCAAAAAAAAAATATACACTCCCGCTGTTAAAAATCGGGGTGTTACAATTGTAATCTCCTGTATAACTAATTCTTGGTGAATTAGGATTCCTTGAGTGGTCAGTGTGACCAGAGACTCGAGAATACAATGGCGAGATGTCATTGTGGGAAAAGCCTGAAATAGGGTCAGTAGCGTTATATTCATTGCGATGAATCCCTGAACGTCTAGCTGTGAAAGCCTAGCAGTAGATCTTACGAGATTGGAACCTGCAGGTCAATGTTTGTTATATTCATTAAGTTGAATCCCTGGACGATTCATTGCAAGTTAGTCACAGTGCGGCTGTGCAGTTTGTTAGTCACCAGCTATGTGCTCGTGCATCTGTAATCGAGATTGATTATAGTGGATTAAGACCTTGTGTTCAAGGCGAAATCACCTTAGGAGGGTGGACTGGATTAGCCTTTGTGGTGATCCAGGATATATCGTGTGTCCTTTACACTTATGCTTAATGTCTTTGTTTATGTTTCTATATTGAATATCAGAACCTTACATAAGCAAGTCAGAACCTTGCAACTCTGATAAGCTTCCGTTTTGCAAGTTCTGAATGATGCACACAGCTTTCAGACTCGCATTGGTTCTCAAACTTCAAGCATTGCCAAGTCTGAATATAACTTCGCAAGTCAGAGTCTCTCAACGAACTCTGACGTAACGTAAAGTGTCTTATTGACAAAAAGCTAAAAGTTGTTAAAAGAGTAAATACACAATTCAAACCCCCCTTTATCGTGTCTTTCTCGCACCTTCATCATCATCACTAACCACTTCATAGTCTTGAAGTGTTGCTGGACAAGCTCTAGTTCTTTGAGGTCTCTGGCTTGTGCCAGCCATATCCTCTTCGACTTCGACTGTGTTGGGAATGTTAACAACAGCTTTGGTTTCAACTGGAATATCGATAATATCTATGACTTCGACATCATTATTTACTTCTTCGAAATCATAACTCATCATTGGCTTGTTAATTGGATCACCGGAATTCCAATCCCATGCAGAGTTCTCATAAATCACAATGTCTCAGCTCATCACGATCTTATTGTTCATTGGGTTAAATAACCTATATGCTCTAGTCTTATGATATCCTACCAGAATCATAGGTTCACTCTTGTCATCAAGCTTCCTTCTTATTGCATCAGGAACATGCTTGTAGCAAATAGAGCCAAACACCTTCAGATGACTCACTAATGGTCGTTTTCTATTCCACACTTCTTCAGAAACTTGTTCTTCAGCTTCATAGTAGGGTACCTGTTCAGAATATAAACAGTAGTCAAAACAGCATCACCCCATAAGGACTTGGGCAAATTTTGCTGCTTCAGTATGCATCTTGCCATGTCAAATATGGTCTTGTTTCTTCTTTTTGTTATTCTATTATGTTGAGGAGTATAACGAGAAGTTACCTCGTGATCAACACCATGTTCTGCACAGAATGCTTCAAATATCTTGGACGTGTATTCGCCACCTCCATCTGTTCGCATAACTTTGATCTTCTTCTCACTCTAGTTTTCGACAAGCTTCTTGAATCTCTTAAAGATTTTGAATAGTTCGTCCTATCTCTTAATCACATAGATCCACAGCTTTCAACTAGACTCATCGACAAACGAAACAAAATACCTGTTTCCACCAATGTTATGCTTCTCACAAGTACCACATACATATGAATGTACAACTTCGAGAATGCAAGAGGATCTCATTGGCATAGTCGAAACGAAAGACTTCCTGGACTGCTTTCTGAATAGACAACCTTCACAAAGTTTGTCAGGCATCTCAAGACTTGGTATACCAGTTACCATATCTTGAATGATTAATTGATTGAGTGATCGAAAGTTCAAATGTCTAAACATCAAATGCCACAACCAACTATGGTTGTGGTTGTGGTCGGCAATAGATTTTAGACATTGTACCTGAGTCGAACTAATCATGGTCTTTAATGTCCTATTCTTCAACAGAGGAGATTTCAAGACCAAGTTATTCTAGATGTCGAAAAGTTATAAGGCTCCATCTTTCATAACCACTGATAACCCCTTTTCAATCAGTTGTCAAACACTTAGCAGAATTCACTTTATTCCGCAGACATAGAGTACATATTTAATCAATGCTTTTTCTCCATTACTCCTTTGAATAACTATGTTGCCAGTACCTTCTCCTTGCAATGAGCTATTATCAGCAAGTTTGACCTTTCTCTTCTTCGACTTATCAAAATTTTCTAACCACTCTTTTCGACCAGTAATGTGATTCGAACAACCCGAGTTGAGGAACCAGATCTTGGATTCGACATGGTCATCTGCAATTACACCCATAACCATATATATCATCAAAATCATTTCAATCTTGACGTGCAAGGTTCACACCTTCTTCCTTGCCTTTTGTCGATCCCTTGTTTTTCCTGTAGCAACAATGCTTGGCCAAATGACCCCACTTTTCACAGTTATAGCACTGCACACCTTTTTTCTTTTCTTTGTCTTTCTGATAGGAATTTCCTTATCTTCTTTTTGAGGATCCAGAAGCTCTATCTCGACCTTATTCTTGTGAGGGTTTGACCAAGACTTCTTTCCCGGAGTCTTGTCGATTTTGCCTTTGAACTTGTTGGAACAACTATTCTTCTTCCATGACTGAGCCTATAGTGCTTGTATCGAGTCTTGAATTCCTTTTCTTTCGACAATCCTAATCTCATGCGCCTCCAACGAACCAACCAAATCTTCCAATTTTAGGGTTTCAAGTTTGTTGGATTCTTGAATAGCTACGATAACGTGATCAAAATGAGATATCAATGTACGCATTACTGTTGCACCCCAAAATTTGCTCTCCTTACTTTAGTACTAACTGGCTTATGTTTCATTTCATTTTTTGCATTATCATGTATGCATATCATTAGCATGGGGTCAAGGTGCGTGAGACAGTTCAAGAAGGTCCTATCTGGTCTATCCCATCATCAAGAGTTCACAAGTGGCAAGGGATCTCAAGAGATCATCCTCTCCTAACCAGTGCATAGATTAGGGTTTTGAGATTCTTGGGTTTAGTGATTCAATGGGCAAGCTCCTTGGGTTTTTATCATCACCAAATGGCATATCTTATCTTTGTTGGAGAGGATACACATCATATTCAGAGGAATTTGGATTTGGAGACTGTGTTATTTCCTCCTAGATTAAGGGTACCACAACTAGGGTTTGCTATAAAGTCAGTTTATTTATGATTTTTTGGGCAAGACTTGATTCCATGGTACTCCTTGGGTCCCTAAGTACCTAGGGATGGGAGGTTGTCCATCAGTTTGGTTCAGGAGAAGTTCAATTGGCCAATGGATTGAAAATCAGGATAATTTGGGGAAAAGTCAACAGTGAAAGGAGAAAAGTCAACCATGGGATTTTGGGGTTCTCTTCAAGGTTTTCAAGGTCTCACATCCTCATATGGTCTCCAGGGGGCAAGTTTCATACATATTTATCAGGAATCAGGAGTTGGTGCAAAGTTTCTAAATTTGGAAAGTGACCTATAATGAAAAGTTTCCATTTTTGGCAAGTTTCTACACTGCATTCAACTTGACTTTTCATCATCAAGAAAGCTTCAAATGAATTTTTCTCCAACATGAAAGTTGAAGATATTTTTCTCCTCTTTCCAACAAGTACTAGTGGGTCTCCATATCATTTGTGAAACTCCAGTTATGACCAAAAGAAGGCAAAGTGGTTTTTAGGGTTTTTCATGGCACCATTTTCACAACTTTGGGCATAATGACCTATAATCAATTCCATTGCTTTATGCCACATTCTAATATAAAAATACATTCTTTGAGGATAATTTTGGGCCCAAGAACCAAGACATTACATGGCATATTTATCACTTATTCTCCATTATTCAAAATTGTCAAACTATTAAAAACTCATGAATCAATTGTTTTCAAGGTCCAAGTTCCATTGAGGTGTAACTAGCAATCCAGATGAAAGTGATCCATCATGGAATTCTTAAGTATACATGCATGGAGGAGGTGTACTTAATATAATGTGATTTTTCAAAATTATTCAAAAACTCATTAAGCAAGGAATTACCCAAGCCCAATTCATCATCAGAGGAAAACCTTAGCCTATTTAAACCTATCCATGCACTGGTTGGAGGGAGTTACACGTGATATATTAGAGTTTTCAAGTGAACCCTAAAAAAGGATTTTTCATTCAAACTCACGGCCAAGAGGAGCTCTCCCAAAAGTACTTCCACAAATCTCTTCCTGGTGATTTCTAGAACACAACCCAACCACCATTCGCAGCCAAAAGCAAGGATTAGAGGTGCACCATTTCAGGTGGGTGAATTTTTTCGTGCTCCTAAAACTCCCCTTTTTATATGAATATTGACGTGTGATGATTGGTGGTTACCCTGATCTATTTATTTTTAATTTTGGACGTGTGGTTTGCTTGTAATATGGATTTAAAGTTTTGTGCCCTAATGGTTTTTTATTCGTTTTTTATTATACACTAACAATTTGGGGTTTTTGATGCCATATTTGGATTCCTGACGAAATTCTGGGTCGGATAGTGTACCCATACGCATTTTCTGGGCATGGCCGGCGGTAGGGTTCCGGCGAGGGGAAGAGCTCCAACGGAGAAGACGTAATCGTGACCGTCCATGGTCACGATCCAACGGTCTATAGCGCTGCCATGTGTCTTTTATTTTATTTTTTTTCTGAATTTAAATTAATGATCAGATGGACATTCACCCACAGCAATTACCATGCACGTCCAATTATATTGTTTTATTTTAATTACTTTTATTTTTGTTGACCAACCATTGACCGTATGATGGATCAAGTGGCTCCAAGGCTGCCAACACATTAAAATCGCACGCGCCTTGCACATGGCATGCACACGGTAGTCTCCTTTTATTTTTGTTTTTTTTCTGATCAATCAGTGGGCTGGGTTGCTATTCGCACCCCCACTCTTCAACCCAATCTCATTTTCCACTTCATAATTTACTAACGCACCCCCTACACATTAATCCATTTTATTTTATTTCAATTACCATATTTCATATTTTAATTTTAAAAATACCTTCTTGCATTTAAAAATTCCCATAAAATTCATACATCATCTTTATTATTTTATAAAATTTTACAAATTTTATTTTTTTATTTTTATCTTAATTTATCATTTAAATTAATTATTTAGTCTATTTTCTTTTTGAATTACACATACCATGCATACTTAAATTTCTTTATTTTATTTCTCTGCAACCATAAAATATTTTTGATCCATTCTTTTTGAATCTATTAGATGACATCCTAAAATACATTAATACATTTTTGTTTAATTTTTAAAATTATTGCATATTGCATTTTGGTCCTTCCCTTTGGCACACTGAACCCTACTTCCCACCTGAACTTTGCCTAATTATTTGAATGACTAATATCTTGATTTTTTGCAGGGATTTTTGATATTTGGTTCATCTCTGGTTGAATAATATTGATGTCTAATTTGGGAATTTTAGGAGTTATTTTTCTAATTATTTGATTGGCTTTCACTTGGGATCTTCTTGTATGCCTATTTCTGACCACATCTGATTATCTGTTTGGAAAGGCACTTGTGCCATTTGCTTTGGGGTTATTCCTTTAATTTATGAATTCATGTTTGGATTATTATCATTATTGTTTACCATTGCTTGATTTTTGTTTACTTTGATATTATTTATGTCTGTTTCCCACTAACCTCTTATGCAGGGACTAAGGTAAGTTCTTCAAGGGTATGGATAAGTATCCATGGTCACCCTTATTCTTTTTTTCTCTCCTATCTTTTTCCTTTAGGGTTTAGGTTGTCGTCAAACCTCACTAACCGTAGGTCACCCATGCATGATGACTTTAGGATTCACAGTCCCCCTTTAGAGTCACCTTTATATCTTCTTTCTTTTCATCTCAAATTTCTTTAAAACACTTAATAAGAATAAGGTGTATTGCGCACGAGCCTTAAGTATGGGGAATGAGAAATGAGAGGCTTCCTCTCATCTTTCTAGAGTGCTTAGCGAGCGTCCTGTCTTGGGACGATGCGTTAAGTATTCGCCCCTGTGCCCTAGACTTTGGTGCAATGCAACTTAGGAACTAACTTAAGCCACTCCTGTCCTAAAAAACACAAACCAACTTCAAACCTTTTTGTCCTTCGGGACCTTCAACTTAAAGGCTATTTTCAAAAAGGGCACGTTATTTTCCGTCTGAGACGCAAACAGGCATCGACCCTAACTGCCGGACGCGAACTTAACGTCGCTCATAAAAAACACAAAAAGAACTTGGTCCGAACTACGTTGACTCTGAATTCCCCATTGCACAAAGGGGGTACGTAGGCCTAGGACGTCGACGTCCTACCGAGTCGGTCTTTGTCTTTCCCTCTCCGATTTAGTACAGCCCTAGATGATAGTATAACTTACCCTTAGAATAGACAACAAGCGTGGATCCCATCGAGTACGATGGACGCGTGGGATGCTAGCACCTTCCCCTCGCGTAACCGACTCCCGAACCCAGGTTATGGTTGCGATGACCATTCCTTTCCCTCTTCCTCAGGTTTATACGGTGTTCCCTTTCCCTCTCTTGGGATAAATTTACACGGCTGACGACTCTGTTTTGATGACATAACGTAGTTCTTGTGGGCTTTGATGACATAACGTAGTTCTTGTCCTCTCTGGATCACCACCAGGCTTGTTGGTTGGGATCCATGATTATTGTGTTCAGGCTTGTTACCTTGGATTATGATTGTTGACATTTGGTTTTCCTCTGGTTCTCTTAATATGTGAGCAGAAGTTCCGTTCTATCTTGCTGTTAAACTAGAATCATGGGGTGGATCGCCCTGCGAATATTCCAACATGTTCATTTGCATTTGCATCTTGCATCATTTTTGCATATCTGTCTCCAGCCTGATCAGAGAGCTCATCAATCCTTTGTCTGAACCGCAGTTGATTTCTAGACTTTCTCATCGGACTTGAATCAGCTTTTGGGGAGATCATCATGAATTCAGGGGAACCAAATCAGTTTGTAACTAGGGCCGATGTTGAATTGATGAAGAGTCAGCTGGATCAACTTGCGGAAGCTATGAAAGCCATGAATAGGGGAGAGGCCAATGTTCAGAGGACTTCAGTTACGGGGAATGGCATTCCACCTCCAGTGAACAATGTTACTCAAGCTCAGCCTGTGCAAGTCCCTGTTGGGAATCATATTATACATGAGTGTACCATCGGCCGAGATGGACATTCTTCTTCTCTTGATACCACAGACTATCAGCGCTTTGCCTTCTCTGTGCCAAATTTCCAAGGGGTAATCCCAAAGGCGAAGCCTAAGGACCCACTGACTGTTCAGTTTGATGAAAGATGTCGTGTGTTGGAAGAGAAGCTGGATGCCCTAGTGAAGCGTGATACTCTTGATCTGAATGCTGCGAGCATGTGTTTGGTGCCCGACCTTGTGTTACCTCCAAAATTTGAGATGCCGAATTTTGAGAAATACAAAGGGGATAGCTGTCCGAAGCTACATTGGGTGATGTTTAGCCGAAGAATGACCTCACATGTCTATAATGACGAGCTTATGATTCACTGTTTCCAGGACAGTCTGAGTGAGGCATCTTTGAGTTGGTATATGCAGTTGGAAAGTGGTAGCATCCGATCATGGTCAGATCTAGCCAATGCCTTTGTAAAGCAGTACAGTTATAATCTTGACATGGCTCTCAGCCGCCTGCAGTTGCAAGGTTTATCTAAAGCGGATAACGAATCATTCAGAGAGTATGCTCAGAGATGGAGAGAGTTAGCTGCTCGCGTTCAACCACCACTTTTGGAAAGAGAACTGGTTAATATGTTCAAGGATACTTTGCAAGGACCGTACATCGATAAGTTGATTACTGTATTAAAATTCTCTGACTTGGTGATACTTGGAGAACACGTTGAGTTCGATATCAAGAGGGGAAAAATCCAAAGCGCCTCGAACTTCCCGGCTAGTGAAAGTGGATCAGTTGTCAGTTCTCAAGAAGAATGGGTGGAAGAAGGTAATTCCGTCCAAGAATATCCCCTACCTCATCCTCAGTATTCAGGTGTTTCAACGGTGCAGAGTCAACAATCTTCTGGGTTTTCGTATCAGGGATCCCCTAAGAATCAACGGTCATACCGCCGTCAGCCGCGGCAGCACGCCCGACAAAGACCTAGGAAGCCAGAGAGGCATTTCACTCAGTTGCCAATGTCATTCAGTCAGATGTTGCCAGATTTAATCAAAGGTGGACTTATAGTGCCGAAGGAATTTAATCCAGTGCCATTTCCGTATCCACCAGGTTTTGATGTCAACGCCCATTGTGATTACCATGCTGGGGCACAGGGGCATTCAACTGAAGACTGTAAGGTGCTTAGGAGCAAGATTCAGACTCTGCTTGACTCCAATATGTTCTCATTCACGCCTCAGGGTATTCAGATCAACAATTTTCCTTCATCCAGTCATGTGGGTTCATCAGTTCAGGTTATGGAAGAAGTCACCGAGAGCAGTGGTGCAAATGATTATCAGACTGACTTCGACGAGCAATTCTGAAGATGGCTAGTTCAGTAGCAAGCCCAGTTCCCCAAAGCTGACAATCTTTTAGATCATGTCATTTCTTTGCATTTGTAGTTTCTTTTCTGTTAAAGGGCAAACTCATTGGTAAAACTCGTCTGTTTTCAGTTGATAACGATAATGAAATGAATATGCATGTTTTGATTAAATCCATCTGTGTTCACTCATATTTTCTTTATTGATATCTAACCCTTGTTTAAGCAGGATCTGAGGGAGGATGATGAAATTCAAAGACGCAGAACTTTTGATGGTATGCTTTTGGGACAAAACCTTACTGATGATGTACAGGCATTGTTTCAAATCCCTAAACACCGGAGATATAAGGAAGATAACCCCTTGTCAACCCCTTTGAGCCTAGAAGTAGGAGTTTCTTTCTGAAAACGAAAAACCCTCAATCTTAACCTGGGACAGGGTAAGTGTCAATTATTTTGACCGAGCGTTCAATTCGAGGATCAAGTCCATGGTTATCCCTCACCAACCGAAGAGTGAGGCAGTCACATCCCTTTCAAACGAGTCAGACAAGCCAGTGTCACCCGATTTGTTCAAAAAAAAAAGACAAAAAGAATCGAAAGAAAAATAAAGCCCGCTAAGTCGAAACTTGAAGACAAGTGACTTAGGCAAAAGTTAGGGCATCCCGCTGGACTTCGAAATCGAAAAATTCAATAGAGTTAGTCCAGGCAAAATCAGGGAAAAGCAAAAAATGGAAAAAGAAAAATCCTCAAATAAAGAACAAGTCGTGTGTTTACAGACACCAAAGGAAAAAGGGGTGGTTGTCACTCCGAAAACCGTGTGGGTCATTTCTATCATCATACTATTCATTAACCTTGTTGAAAGGTGAGCGCTTATGTCGAGTTAGCTGAACGTAGGACTGGAGAACATCAAGGAGAATGGGTGGGTTAAAACAACACTTTGAGCCTTATATCCTTTCTTGCTCAAACCGTGAACCAAGCCACGTTACAACCTTTAAAAGACCTAATTGAAGCAAGGTTGTTTCGAAAGCATACTTCGGTAAAGATCGCGTCGAACCTGACTCCTAAAAGGATCTTCTTACCATTCATGTTGGTATCAGCGACACTTTGATTAGTGATTCATTCACTATATCTCACAACTTTTTTCCAGTGAACAGACTTGGACTTCAAAATTGTCATATGCATTGCATTAAAATTGTCATTTTCAAAACAAATTGTTTTACTTGCGAGTAAGTGCTTGATCAGGGAAGTTTCTGCAATGAAAAGATTGATCAATATAAGTGCAGAATGCCTAAGTACTCCGTTGAGCAGGGGCAAGCCATCAAATAGTCATATCAAATGGGCGATTCATTCCAAGATTCAGCCAATCTGGGGCAATCAGGTCGAGATTCGACAAATCTCTCGAAGGTCAGTCAGTCTGAGGTACTCCTTCACAGATCAGCCAGTCGAGGGCAAAATTACTTCAAGGCTGGGGCAGGTCACCCCAAAAGCAAAAAGGGTTTTTCTCAGGAGAACGGTTAATCAAGATCATGGGGCAAGATATATAAGATCTTCATGAGACCTCTCGAAGACTGGTTCCTTTATGGGCTATGCTGTATCAGGGCATCTTTTGGTCATATCACATCTGCAGGGTTCATGTTGATGGTCAACACGTGACGTCCCCAGTAGAGTTTCTCTCCCCAACAGAGTAAGGGTAGAAAGTAAGTCTCCAGCAGAGGAGTAAGCTCGATGTTGTCCCCTAGCAGAGTGGATATCATCAACCGTCGTTCCCCGAGTAGAGTTGTTGGTGATGGTTGGTATTCCCCAGTAGGTTAAGGGTGTTTCCCCGACTACAGGCTAAGTTCAATGATATTCTCTGGCAGGTTCGGTGTTATTGAATTCATTCCCCAAACAGTGTTTGGTGCTAGTCATCTCAACGGTTTGATCAACAGTGGTTGACATCCCCGGCAGATTCCAAGTCCAATGGTTATTAGCGCCTTTTCTGTAGCAGTTCTCTTCGGGCTCATCTTCAGCAGTAGTTATATCAGGAAGGCCGTTCAGTGTGACTTCCTCAGCAGGGTTTGTGACGTCGGAGACAGTTCAGTGTGTCATCCCCAGCGGAGTTGGCCTCTTTTCTTCAGCATTTATTTTGCTGGAGTGATCCTTTTGCATATAGTAAGCATGTTTACATTGCATCCTCAAAACGCGTAGCATTTCCATTTTGTATGGAGCATTACGCGATAGAAAGAAATTCAAACATATGCATGCGAAGCATAAGCCGGATTTGGTACCTTGCGCGAAAGCCCGAATCAACTTCCAATCAGGACGGTGACATATCCCCAGCAGACATTACAATTACCCCTCTTTTTACCTTTCTTTTGGGTCGTAGGTCATACGTCGATCTTACCCTCAACCAGTCTTTGTCCATCAACCCCTTGATGACGACATTTTGGTCAGGTTTTCTTTCCGTCAAACCCTTTTAACGACGTGTTCCCTTTTCAATTTTCTTTCCGTCAAACCCCTTTGACGACGTGTTTCCTTCGGTCAGGTTTTCTTTCCGTCAAACCCCTTTGACGACGTGTTTCCTTCGGTCAGGTTTTCTTTCCGTCAAACCCCTTTGACGATGTGTTCCTTCGGTTAGATTTTATTTCTGTCATCCCCATGACAATGTGCTTTCTTCGGTCGAGTTTCCTTTCTGTCATCCCCATGACAATGTGTTTCCTTCGTGCAAGTTTCCTTTCTGTCATCCCCATGACAATGTGCTTTCTACGGTAGCATTTTCTTTCTGTCATCCCTATGACCATGTGTTATCTTCGTTCAGATTTTCTTTCTGTCATCCCTATGACAATGTGTCTTATTCGTTCAGGTCTTCTTTCTGTCATCCCTATGATGATGTGTTCCTTGGGGTTCAACTTCTTTCTGTCATCCCTATGGCAATGTGTTATCTTCGTTCAGATTTTCTTTCCGTCAATTCTTTGACGATGTGGCCCTTTGGTCGGGTGTTCGGGCTGTCTTTCTGTCAATTCTTTGATGATGTGGTCCGTTAGGTATCTTTTCTTCCCGTCAACCCTTTGACGAGGTGTTTCATGGGTTTCATGTTTTCTCTCCGTCAATTCTTTGACGATCTGGTTCTGGGGTTCACTTTTCTTTCTTGGGTATGTTGTCTTTCCGTCAAATCTTTTTGACGAGGTGTGGCTGGGCTACAATCATCTTTTCTCCCCACAGTTTGCAAATTTCGTGGTTCTTTTTGTATTCAATCACCTTCTATCGTGAATGTCTGAAAGTCGTTGCTATCATCCTTTCATGTCCAAGAAGATTGAATAGGGGCAGCTGTTGCACCCCAAAATTTGATCTCCTTACTTTAGTACTAACTGGCTTATGTTTCATTTCATTTTTTGCATTATCATGTATGCATATCATTAGCATGGGATCAAGGTGCGTGAGGCAGTTCAAGAAGGTCCTATCTGGTCTATCCCATCATCAAGAGTTCACAAGTGGCAAGGGATCTCAAGAGATCATCCTCTCCTAACCAGTGCATAGATTAGGGTTTTGAGATTCTTGGGTTTAGTGCTTCAATGGGAAAGCTCCTTGTGTTTTTATCATCACAAAATGGCATATCTTATCTTTGTTGGAGAGGATACACATCATATTCAGAGGAATTTGGATTTGGAGATTGTGTTATTTCCTCCTAGACTGAGGGTACCACAACTAGGGTTTGCTATAAAGTCAGTTTATTTCTGATTTTTTGGGCAAGACTTGCATGGTACTCCTTGGGTCCCTAAGTACCTAGGGATGGGAGGTTGTCCATCAGTTTGGTTCAGGAGAAGTTCAATTGGCCAATGGATTGAAAATCAGGAGAATTTGGGGAAAAGTCAACAGTGAAAGGAGAAAAGTCAACCATGGGATTTTGGGGTTCTCTTCAAGTTTTTCAAGGTCTCACATCCTCATATGGTCTCCAGGGGGCAAGTTTCATACATATTTATCAGGAATCAGGAGTTGGTGCAAAGTTTCTAAATTTGGAAAGTGACCTATAATGAAAAGTTTCCATTTTTGGCAAGTTTCTACACTGCATTCAACTTGACTTTTCATCATCAAGAAAGCTTCAAATGAATTTTTCTCCAACATAAAAGTTGAAGATATTTTTCTCCTCTTTCCAACAAGTACTAGTGGGTCTCCATATCATTTGTGAAACTCCAGTTATGACTAAAAGAAGGCAAAGTGGTTTTTAGGGTTTTTCATGGCTCCATTTTCACAACTTTGGGCATAATGACCTATAATCAATTCCATTGCTTTATGCCACATTCTAATATAAAAATACATTCTTTGAGGATAATTTTGGGCCCAAGAACCAAGACATTACATGGCATATTTATCACTTATTCTCCATTATTCAAAATTGTCAAACTATTATAAACTCATGAATCAATTGTTTTCAAGGTCCAAGTTCCATTGAGGTGTAACTAGCAATCCAAATGAAAGTGATCCATCATGGAATTCTTAAGTATACATGCATGGAGGAGGTGTACTTAATATAATGTAATTTTTCAAAATTATTCAAAAACTCATTAAGCAAGGAATTACCCAAGCCCAATTCATCATCAAAGGAAAACCCTAGCCTATTTAAACCTATCCATGCACTGGTTAGAGGGAGTTACACGTGATATATTGGAGTTTTCAAGTGAACCCTAAAAAAGGATTTTTCATTCAAACTCACGGCCAAGAGGAGCTCTCCCAAAAGTACTTCCACAAATCTCTTCCTGGTGATTTCTAGAACACAACCCAACCACCATTCGCAGCCAAAAGCAAGGATTAGAGGTGCACCATTTCAGGTGGGTGAATTTTTTCGTGCTCCTAAAACTCCCCTTTTTTATATGAATATTGACGTGTGATGATTGGTGGTTACCCTGGTCTATTTATTTTTAATTTTGGACGTGTGGTTTGCTTGTAATATGGATTTAAAGTTTTGTGCCCTAATGGTTTTTTATTCGTTTTTTATTATACACTGACAATTTGGGGTTTTTGATGCCATATTTGGATTCCTGACGAAATTCTAGGTCGGATAGTGTACCCATACGCATTTTCTGGGCGTGGCCGGCGGTAGGGTTCCGGCGAAGGTGGCGGTCCGGCGAGGGGAAGAGCTCCAACGGAGAAGACGTAATCGTGACCGTCCATGGTCACGATCCAACGGTCCATAGCGCTGCCATGTGTCTTTTATTTTATTTTTTTTCTGAATTTAAATTAATGATCAGATGGACATTCACCCACAGCAATTACCATGCACGTCCAATTATATTGTTTTATTTTAATTACTTTTATTTTTGTTGACCAACCACTGACCGTATGATGGATCAAGTGGCTCCAAGGCTGCCAACACATTAAAATCGCACGCGCCTTGCACATGGCATGCACACGGTAGTCTCCTTTTATTTTTGTTTTTTTTCTGATCAATCAGTGGGCTGGGTTGCTATTCACACCCCCCACTCTTCAGCCCAATCTCATTTTCCACTTCATAATTTACTAACGCACCCCCTACACATTAATCCATTTTATTTTATTTCAATTATCATATTTCATATTTTAATTTTAAAAATACCTTCTTGCATTTAAAAATTCCCATAAAATTCATACATCATCTTTATTATTTTATAAAATTTTAAAAATTTTATTTTTTTATTTTTATCTTATTTTATCATTTAAATTAATTATTTAGTCTATTTTCTTTTTGAATTACACATACCATGCATACTTAAATTTCTTTATTTTATTTCTCTGCAACCATAAAATATTTTTGATCCATTCTTTTTGCATCTATTAGATGACATCCTAAAATGCATTAAAATATTTTTCTTTCATTTTTAAAATTATTGCATATTGCATTTTGGTCCTTCCCTTTGGTACACTGAACCCTACTTCCCACCTGAACTTTGCCTAATTATTTGAATGACTAATATCTTGATTTTTTGCAGGGATTTTTGATATTTGGTTCATCTCTGGTTGAATAATATTGATGTCTAATTTGGGAATTTTAGGAGTTATTTTTCTAATTATTTGATTGGCTTTCACTTGGGATCTTCTTGTATGCCTATCTCTGACCACATCTGATTATCTGTTTGGAAAGGCACTTGTGCCATTTGCTTTGGGGTTGTTCCTTTAATTTATGAATTCATGTTTGGATTATTATCATTATTGTTTTCCATTGCTTGATTTTCGTTTACTTTGATATTATTTATGTCTGTTTCCCACTAACCTCTTATGCAGGGACTAAGGTAAGTTCTTCAAGGGTATGGATAAGTATCCATGGTCACCCTTATTCTTTTTTTCTCTCCTATCTTTTTCCTTTAGGGTTTAGGTTGTCGTCAAACCTCACTAACCGTAGGTCACCCATGCATGATGACTTTAGGATTCACAGTCCCCCTTTAGAGTCACCTTTGTGTCTTCTTTCTTTTCATCTCAAATTTCTTTAAAACACTTAATAAGAATAAGTTGTATTGCGCACGAGCCTTAAGTATGGGGAATGAGAAATGAGGGGCTTCCTCTCATCTTTCTAGAGTGCTTAGCGAGCGTCCTGTCTTGGGATGATGCGTTAAGTATTCGCCCCTGTGCCTTAGACTTTGGTGCAATGCAACTTAGGAACTAACTTAAGCCACTTCTGTCCTAAAAAACACAAACCAACTTCAAACCTTTTTGTCCTTCGGGACCTTTAACTTAAAGGCTATTTTCAAAAAGGGCACGTTATTTTCTGTCTGAGACGCAAACAGGCATCGACCCTAACTGCCGGACGCGAACTTAACGTCGCTCATAAAAAACACAAAAAGAACTTGGTCCGAACTACGTTGACTCTGAATTCCCCATTGCACAAAGGGGGTACGTAGGCCTAGGACGTCGACGTCCTACCGAGTCGGTCTTTGTCTTTCCCTCTCTGTTTTAGTACAGCCCTAGATGATAGTATAACTACCCTTAGAATAGACAATAAGCGTGGATCCCATCGAGTACGATGGACGCGTAGGGTGCTAGCACCTTCCCCTCGCGTAACCGACTCCCGAACCCAGGTTATGGTTGCGATGACCATTCCTTTCCCTCTTCCTCAGGTTTATGCGGTGTTCCCTTTCCCTCTCTTGGGATAAATTTACACGGATGGCGACTCTGTTTTTCCGCACCACTCTCGCGTTTGTACCTGGATGAAAATCCTGGGAGCAACAATTACCTTCTCAACTATCATCTTATCAGTTAGGGTTTCACCATAACCCTTCATGTGATGACGAGTTTCTGCACCTTCGACACGTAGCCTGCAATCTTTTTGTTTTCTCTAATCGACAATAATTCATATTGTCATCGCAAAATTTACAACTTGATATCCTTGACTTTCTCGCCTCCTTCATAGTACTTGACAAGAATATCCCATGCATCCTTCTCCGATTGAGCATGAGCAATTCTTTCAAAATTAGTCGCATCAACCGTTAATTAGATGTAAAACCCTGCCTTGCAATCCTTCTTCTTGGCATCCTTGTGTGCGGTTCTCTGTGCGTCAGTTGCATCTTCACCAAGCGCAGGAACACTGTTAGTAACCACTTCTAGGGTTTCATAAAAACTAAATAGAGATTGCATTTTTTTTCTCCATTCAAGCCAATTTTTACCATCAAGAGTTGGAAGAGATTTTGGTAAATTTTTGTTACCATTCATCTTTACAGCGATTAATCAACAACAACCCACGATCCCAGAAATACGATCTCTGAAGTGTGATTCTTGAAAATACGATCAAGATTCTAACCGGAGCTCTAGATACAAATACGATCAACAATCCACATTGATATTATTGAATGAATGAATGATAATAAAACTGAATTACAAAGTGTCTATATATATACACCTAAGTGACTTGACTACTAAGCAACAAATATAACAAACTAAGTAACAAATATCTCAACAGGTATATGCCTGCCCTAAAAAAAATTGATCCAAGCATGATTCTGAAGCAAAATTGTCTTATAATAGAATAATGTATTTCTCATCATCTGTTAATATAGACGGTTTTAACTGGAGTTAAAGAATGAAGGCAAGTAGAAATCGTAATAGAAACCTTATAAAAGGGCCACAAACATCAAGTCAAAGTACACAAAATTTTTTAAAAACATTATTCTCTCTTAAATAGTGGGAACAATTCTCAACATAAAATGTGGATTGCGGTCAGCTGAGATCATGTCAGTGAGAGAATGAGAAGTGATATGAGCATGAAAATAAATTTTAGTACTTGAGAATGATGCACTTTCCCTCTTAAATAGTGGGAACAATTCTCAACATAAAGTGTGGAATGCGGTCAGCCTTTAAATTCATCTTGGCGGTCAACAGAGCTCACGAGCATGGAATTACCTACTTCAGATGGAATAGAAGTCTACTTATTCTGTCAAACTAAAAATCTTATTTATTTCATTTGAGAAGTTGACTATTTAAAACCCTTAACAGAATTAGAGAACAATCTGCACCCACTACTACAAAAAGCGCTTTTTACCTCGGACGCGAAATGCATATTACCTCGGCTATAGAAGCGAGGTAACGAAGGGCGACATGGAAACTCGCCACTTATCACCTCAGTGGAATTAAAAACGATAGGTAAAGTTAAATGCACATGGGTTCGAACCCCATCAGCGACACTTTTATTATTTTCAAAACTAGCGTATCTTTCATCTCGGTTTATTTTGAAAACCGAGGGGTAAAATTTTTTTATATATGCAATTTTTTTACATTATTTACCCATAATATTACATTGTTTAAAATAAAAATCAAATTCCCTAGAGAACAAGGTAAAAATAAAATTTCTTGAAGATCTAGATATTAGATCTTCAAATTATTGAATCATGGGGAAGATCAAATGTTGCATGCAAGGTTACTTTCTTCGGATCCTGCATGCATTTGAATTTGAAGCAAAACAAATCAGAGTTAGATCAATAAAATCAATATTCAAATATATGATTTTGTGCTCAAATAAATATTTAAGAAAACAAACCTAAAACCCAAGTAATTTTCTGCTCTTGCAATACATCTTAGAGAATTTTTCCAAACGTCTTTATGTTTCAAGCGCTTCATGTTCCATATAGGTTAGATTTTCAATATTCAACATGCTTTTATAATGGATGTCCCTTAGGTTTCACGTGGATCACTAATGCAAGATTCTTGAGCGTTGATAAACATTAAATGGATGACAAAGATTTGTTTAAGGGCATTAAATATAGTAAAAAACGCATAATATTAAGAAACATTGTTTAAAACACTTCTTCGGTGATATCCAAAATTTGTTTCATACCCATTAAAAGAATTTTTTTTTTAAAACAAGAATGATTTTCTACAGTTGCAATCTTTCAACTGAGTACTCTTCAAAGGTTGACCTTCCTTCATTGTTGGTTAAGCTCCATTTTTTATTAACTTAAAGCAAGAATGATTTTCTTTAATTGCAATCTATCAACTGAGTACGTTCTTTAACTGAGGGTTATTCTAAAAAATACAACAACAACAACATCAACAACATTATGTGAAATGGATTGCAAGGGCAGAAAAAATATTTTGTTCATGATAAAATAACATTGGAGATTTTTTCTGTCTTGCAGCCCATCCCGAAGAATGATGCTTGGGGCGGCTTCATATTAGTAAGGATTAGGGTAAAATTTGTTTAACAAGTGCTTTTATAGTAAAATCTTATTATTTTTTGCCTCGATTAAATAAAAAACTGAAGGGTTAGAATATTTTTTTACACTTATAACCAAATAATATCATAAATTGCGATAGTTAGGAATCGAAGCTTGTACTGATTTGTTTTTTCACCTCAATTTTATGAAAAACTGAGGGAATTTGTGATTTTTTTAAATAATAAAAAATAACGCGTCTTGACTTTATACTTCAGTTTTCTATTGTTCGAGGTGAAAGATTCGTCATGAAAAACATTATTTGTTGTAGTGACTAGCCTAAAAAATAGGACTTCCTAAAGACTAGGCAACTTATCAACAACATAGAAAATAACTCCTACAAACTAGAAAATAAGTGCTACAAACTAGGACATTAATGTTAACAAATTTTCCCTTAAACTAAGTAGATTACTTAAGTTACTTCACATATTCCAAGTAAATCTCTAAGCTTCTGAAATTGTTCCAACTTGAGAGGCTTTGTTAGGATATCAACAACTTGATCCCGTGAGCCACAATGAACTAAACAGATTGATCCTTCCTTACATAAATCTCTTAGAAATTGGAATCGAATTGCATTATGCTTACTTCTATTGTGCAGAATCAGATTTTTGGATAATTTTATTATTGAACAATTATCACAAAAAATGGTTGTGCACTCATTATCATTACAACCAAGCCTTTTAAGAACCATATTCATCCACATCGCTTGACAAACACATGCCAGTTGTAACGCCCAGTTTTTTATTTAATTAATATTTGTGAAAATAATAATGAGTTGTTATAGTTGATTGCATGTTTGTTGTGTATTTGTTATGTTTTATGTACCCGTAGTGAAGAGTAGTGACCTTAAGATTGAGTCTTGAGGGTCGTAGAGGTGTATGACCGAAAGCATAGAAGTTGGTAGTGTGGAGACTAAAATTAGTTAGGCTTATTTAATTAATCTGCGCTTAACCATAGTGTAAAATGAATATTAGTAGAGTGATATAATTGATGAGAGTTACTATTATTATTTAGAAAGATGGGTCAAGAATATTAATAATAATATAATGGAATAAGTTGGAATATTAAAGGTGTAGTGAGTGGAAGGGCATAGTGGTAATTGTATGAGGATTAAGTGAGGGAAAATGAGACAATTCATTATTTGGGGTATATGTGAGAATGAGAGAGTGGGAAGTCATTATTTATTCTACGCAAAAGTGAAAGAAAGTTGGAGAGATAAAGGGAAAGAGGAGAGAAGAGCTAGGGCAAGAAGAAGGGAGAGAGAACCCATGGAAGAAGAGGAAAGCTCATCACTATAAGGTAAGGGTGGGATTTCTTTAATCACTCAAGGGTTAGATGATGTAGGTATGTGGGTAGGAATCATTAGGTTGATGCCATGGATTGTCGTTTGTGGATTAATTGGGGTTTTTGGGAAGAATCTATAACTAAAATGTTTGGAATTGACGAAATTGTTGTATTTGAATTGTTGAGATTGTTGTGAATAATGTATATGTGGTATAAGTGGGTTTTAATGACTTAAACTGGGGTTATTGGGGTTAAAAATGCAATTTAAGGGTATGAAATCGCAGTGGGAGAAATGCTGTCATGGCTGACACTTTTGGCTGAATCGGAGAGCGGGCTTAGCCCGGTTTTTGGCGCTTAGCGCGGTCCCCTCGGGCAGCTTATTTTAAAAACTTCGAAAAATCATAACTTTTGACTCGTAAGTCCGTTTCGGTCGCCGTTCGAATCGTTAGAAAGCTGACTTTATGTACTTTATGTTAAAATTATTTTCAATGATAGATTTCCAACAATTCGACGTGCCATATGTGTTTCCGTGTAGTTTCTGATGTGTTGAACGGTGAAATATGGAAGTTAGTCGTAGGAATGTGTGTTGTGATTGTTGCTTATGATGTTGCGTGATGTTGTTGATAAGTTGTTGTAGTATACCTTGTAATTGTAATCGTTGTTGCTCATGACGTTGTATGATGAAGTTGTTGATTAATTACGGTATGATGTATTGTGGCATAGTCGGTGAATGCAATAGTGGGTTTTTAGGATGTAGTCAAATGTTGTTGTTGTAAAGGTGTTGCTATGTGTTAATGCGATGTATGGGTATGTGTTTCGTTGATGTTATGATATGATGAAATGTGAAGTGCATAGTTTAAATGTGCACATATGTGTAGTTGTTGAGGAAATATGATGATGTATGATTGGATGCATAATTGTTGGTCGTTGTATGATGGTGATGTGATGTGGTGGTGAAATGCTATATGTATGCATTTAGTTGTTGTTGCATGTTGTCGTTGATAGTGCATAGCATGTGCATATATTGTGGGATGGCGTATGCCCATGTGGGGTGTGAGCGTCTATCCGAATTCCTATAATGGAATCGTTGTTGTTGTTGTTGAGGTGATTGTATGCCCATGTGGGGTGTGACCAATCACGATTATCGTGTGCCCATGTGGGATGTGAGGGACCAATTGACGTTCCGACGGGAATTGTGATCATGAAATAGGGATCGAAAATGGTACCACATGCATTGAGTCTAGTTGGTGTCTCTTTGCATTTCTTTTTGATAGTTGTGTTGCATTGTGATTGGATTGATTATCTGTGTTGTGTTGAATTGAGTGAATTGTGTTGGAAGTGGTGATGTGGGTGATATACTTAATAATTTATGCTCTTATATTTATATCATCTTTCTCTTTTGTTTGATATGAGAATCTCACCCCTTATGTGTATGGTGATGCTTTATACGCATCCTGCAGGTGATCAGGAGTAGTGTAGAAGTTGCGGTTAGTGAAGACTAGGTGCTTCACTTTAGTTGGCGTCTGCTCTGATATGTAACATTTGGAGTCGGGGAACGCTACTATGCTATGTTATATGTTAAAGAATTATTAGTTGTTTATGATATGAAAACTAGTTTTGATCAATTGAAACTGTTACATTTTGTTGATTGAAATGAGTAATTTTCCGCTGCGAATTAAAGGTTATTTTATTGAATTCATATCGTGTTATTTTACATTAATGTTTTAATTATGTTACATGTCTATTTATAAGCAAGTATTTGTTGAAAGTAATGCCCTTTTATTCCAAGTTGTTTTATTCTACTCTGATTTTTCGATTAAATTATTCGGGGGAATTTAGGGTGTTACAAAGTGGTATCAGAGCAGGTCAGTCCGTCCGACCAGGTTGTCTAATTATGTTGTTCCCAAGTATGCGACATGTGTGTGAAAACACTGTCGGTGCTTGTTTTATTTTCCATTAGCAGGTTGGGAATGAAACAAGTGGGGGAGAAGTATCTGTGTCTCTTGGATATTTCAGTGGTTGAGGGATTGGATATCATGTTGTCGCATGAGGGAGTGCAGTGTTAGATTGTCCAACTGTTTGAGAATGGTGTGATCCTTGAGAGAAGACGGTCAGGTGTTTTTGTTGTTCGCTTCCTTGTGACGGGGAAGGCGATGTTGTGGCTAGAGATAGGCCGGTGATGTGTGGAGTATCCTAACGTGTTTCCTTAGGAGGTACACAGTTATCTTTAGTTGGAACAAGATGATGTCATTTTTGGGACGAGTTGGTGGAGATAAACCATGTGTTTACCAATTATTTAGATGAGTGGTGTAGTGTGTTGTTGAGACAAGTGTAGCTCCGGTGTTATTAGTTAAGGAGAAAGAAGGTAGTACGAGATTGTGTGTGGATTAGAGACAATTGTGTAAGGTAATGAGTGAGAATAAATATCCATTTCAACGGGATTGATGATTTGATGGACCAACTGGTGGGCTAGTGTGTTTTCGGTATAATGGAATTGAAGTCGGATTACCTTCTGATTTGGGTGAAAAGTGAGGATAGTTGGAGAATCTTAGAAGTAAGAGAAAGAGGTGGAACTCATGTTCACCATTTCCAATCTTCATTTTCGCACTTATGGAACAGTCTTCATAAAACAAGTGATAACTTTTTACTCGTAACTCGGATTTAAGCGATTTTTGAATTTCTGGAATCAACAGGAAATTCCCTTCATTTTGGCATATGATTTTGTATCAAAAAGGTCCGTATTAAAGGAGATAATTGCGTTTGAAGTTGTGTGAGTCTTGCTGAAAGTGGGTAAGATGAGGTCAGGTATAAGATGTTTGGTAACAGGACGGAGGTGAGGACCTCAGAGAAGCACATGGAGATGCGGCGTATGCCAATTGAGAATGAGTATAGTGGAGAGATTTTGAGGAAGGGAGGAGGTTAAATAGTAAAGTGGATTGTGTGTCATTGATAACAGGGTGTCGACATGTGTCAGGAAGATTTTGGAAAGTTTCTATCACCAACCAGATGATGAGATGGTACTGTTAAGATTGTGATTAGGATGAGACCAAATGTGAAACTATATGGATCATCGAGATTGTTAAATTAAAGAAAGGATGAAGGATTTATTAGTATTGTTAAAGTCCCCTACTTGGATAAAGGTTTCCTTTAGAGCGGACTGATGTAGATTGTACTAGATGTAGTAGCATTTCCGGTGTTGGCAGAATAATTAATAATTGGATTGTGCTACAAGCGTGTATAGGAGAATGTGTAATAGATTTTGGACGTTTATATATCATTGACGAGGTTGAAAAGAAGGAAATTAAGAAAACGGTTGTAAGCCTTAGAGAGATAGTGGAGCATTATGCTTAGGTAACTTTGGGCACGAAGTAAAGGACGATATTGTAGTTGGGTAATGACGATTTATGCCACCGTTATGGTTGCCGGCTGTCTATTGATAAATTGAGGAATTGATCACCCTTAATCTCTTGTTGATAGTAGACAGAATCATGTTGGATGGGATAGATGTATCTTGCCAGCTGGGATGGTATGTACAGTGAATTGTTTGGAGTTAAGCCAAGTGCTTACAGATTGTTTTGATTAGTCGATGCAAATTCCTACATCTGAGGATGAGGCGGACTTGAGGATGATAGCATGAGATTGCGAGTTGATCGGTGAGTAGTATGGAAACTCACAGTTGTGTTCTGAAAGCTTGAGTTTTGAGGTGTGATGAATCAAGAATCCGATTGACATGGGACTTGAAGCATTGGAAAGATGATCCAATGAGGAAGTAAATGGAAATATGAGACCATGATTTGACCAAGGATGTCGGGTAGAGGAGGGTAGTGGCAAGTATTCCTTGAAGTGTATGTAGAGAGTATGAATTGTATCTCCCGTACTTATTTGGATAAGATAGAACTGGCGTTCGTTGTGGATGTTCTGATCTATTATAAAATTGGAAGAGGAACTCATAGAGTATTTGAGAATTGAGTTACAAGTATTGAAAGAAATGCAGTTATATGTTAAGTTATCAAAGTGTGATTTTTGGTTAGTAGAGATGAGTTTACTTGGTTGTGTTAATTCAAATGAGGATATTGTTGTGGATCTATCCAAAGTAGATGTAGTTCTACAATGAGGAAGCTCTGAAGTGGGTTAAGGGGAGTATAATATTCTTGGACTTAGTTGGTTATTATCATGGAGTTTTGTAGCAGGAATCGCGAAGGACGCTTAGCGCCATTGAGCGCGCCCAGTGCGGTCTGGAAGATTTTCGCCTTCTCGAGGCAGAAGCGAGCGCGCTTAGCGCGAGTCGGATCCCGCTTAGCACGGTCTGGGAGTGGAAAAGGTGGTTTTTCTTGTCGAAATTAATTGGAAATGTGTATCCTTATGCGGTTATGGTGTTGGGATGCTGTTATGTGTTTAAGATGAGCTTAGACAGTGTGATAATATAAGATGGTGAAGTTGTAGCTTATGTTTTACGATAGTTAGAGATTCATGAAAGTATCTATCCTATTCAAGATTTGGAATTTGCTGAGGTTGTAATTGTGTTGGGTATCCGGAGGTAGTATTTGTATGAATCTAGGTCCAAGTGTTTAGTAATCACAAGAGTGTATAATACCTATTTGGTCGGAATTCCTGATGAATTAAGTCGAAAGTCTTTTCTTATGTCTGCTTTGATGGTCGAAAGTTGGATGTGAACTTGGTAGATTTGATAGTTGCGAGTAATTCGAGTGCGCAGTGAAAACGTGGTGTAGTGCAGTTTGTTCGTACGCGTGTAACAACGATGTTGGTAGTTTGGTTACATTGAGGTTGTGTTATGGACTTTTGTGTTTTTATCCTTGTTGTTGACTCGTTACCTATGGTGATGGTTCGAGTGCGAGTAGCTAATTCCTATAATGGGGAATTAGGGGAGTGTTTCCTATGGTGATGGTAACGATCGTGTTGTGTTCTGATTCATAGTGAACCTGTGTGTTCTTAACTTGGGTATTCTTTGTGTCTTGAGTTGGTCGTCGAGTGCATTGCGTGAGCATTGCATCTTGTTGTTGTTGTCGTTAATAAGGTAGTTTGTTGTTTTGTGTTAACCGCGGTGTTGCCTTTCATGGCATGGGAATTGATTAGTCGGATACGAGGACGTATCCGGGGTAGTTCGCATCAGGTGAATTTTCGAGGACGAAAATATTCTAAGTGGGGGAGAGTTGTAACGCCCCGTTTTTATTTAATTATTATTTGTGAATATAATAATGAGTTGTTATAGTTGATTGTATGTTTGCTGTGTATTTGTTATGTTTTATGTACCCGTAGTGGAGAGTAGTGGCCTTAAGATTGAGTCTTGAGGGTCGTAGGGGTGTATGACCGAAAGCGTAGAAGTTGGTAGTGTGGAGACTAAAATTAGTTAGGCTTATTTAATTAATATGTGCTTAACCATAGTGTAAAATGAATATTAGTAGAGTGATATAATTGATGAGAGTTACTATTATTATTATGAAAGATGAGTCACAAATATTAATAATAATATAATGGAATAAGTTGGAATATTAGAGGTGTAGTGAGTGGAAGGGCATAGTTGTAATTGTATGAGGATTAAGTGAGGGCAAATGAGGCAATTCATTATTTGGGGTATATGTGAGAATGAGATAGTGGGAAGTCATTATTCATTCTACGTAAAAGTGAAAGAAAGTTGGAGAGCAAAAGGGAAAGAGGAGAGAAGAGCTAGGGTAAGAAGAAGGGAGAGAGAACCCATGGAAGAAGAGGAAAGCTCATCACTATAAGGTAAGGGTGAGATTTCTTTAATCACTCAAGGGTTAGATGATGTAGGTATGTGGGTAGGAATCATTAGGTTGATGCCATGGATTGTCGTTTGTGGATTAATTAGAATTTTTGGAAAGAATCTATAACTAAAATGTTTGGAATTAACAAAACTGTTGTATTCGAATTGTTGAGATTGTTGTGAATAATGTATATGTGGTATAAATGGGTTTTAATGACTTAAACTGGGGTTATTGGGGTTTAAAATGCAATTTAAGGGTGTGAAATCGCAGTGGGAGAAGTACTGTCATCGCAGGCACTTTTGGCTGAATCGGAGAGCGGGCTTAGCCCCGTTTTTGGCGCTTAGCGCGGTCCCCTCGGACAGCTTATTTTAAAAACTTCGAAAATTCATAACTTTTGACTCGTAAGTCCGTTTGGGTCGCCGTTCAAATCGTTGGAAAGCTGACTTGATGTACTTTATGTTAAAATTATTTTCAATGATAGATTTCCAACAATTCAATGTGCCATATGTGTTTCCGTGTAGTTTCCGATGTGTTGAACGGTGAAATGTGGAAGTTAGTCGTATGAATGTGTGTTGTGATTGTTGCTTATGATGTTGCGTGATGTTGTTGATAAGTTGTTATAGTATACCCTGTAATTGTAATCGTTGTTGCTCATGACGTTGTATGATGAAGTTGTTGATTAATTATGGTATGATGTATTGTGGCATAGTCGGTGAATGCAATAGTGGGTTTTTATGATGTAGTCAAATGTTGTTGTTGTATTGTTGCTGTAAAGGTGTTGCTATGTGTTAATGCGATGTATGAGTATGTGTTTTGTTGATGTTATGTTATGATGAAATGTGAAGTGCATAGTTTAAATGTGCACATATGTGTAGTTGTTGAGGAAATATGATGATGTATGTTTGGATGCATAATTGTTGGTCGTTGTATGATGGTGATGTGATGTGGTGGTGAAATGCTATATGTATGCATTTAGTTGTTGTTGCATGTTGTCGTTGATAGTGCATAGCATGTGCATATATTGTGGGATGGCGTATGCCCATGTGGGGTGTGAGCGTCTATCCGAATTCCTATAATGGAATCGTTGTTGTTGTTGTTGTTGAGGTGATTGTATGCCCATGTGGGGTGTGAGCAATCACGATTGTCGTGTGCCCATGTGGGATGTGAGCGACCAATTGATGTTCCGACGAGAATTGTGATCATGAAACAGGGATCGAAAATGGTACCACATGCATTGAGTCTAGTTGGTGTCTCTTTGCATTTCTTTTTTATAGTTGTGTTGCATTGTGATTGGATTGATTATCTGTGTTGTGTTGAATTGTGTGAATTGTGTTGGAAGTGGTGATGTGGGTGATATACTTAATAATTTATGCTCTTATATTTATATCATCTTTCTCTTTTATTTGATCTGAGAATCTCACCCCTTCTGTGTATGGTGATGCTTTATACGACATCCTGCAGGTGATCAGGAGTAGTGTAGAAGTTGCGGTTAGTGAAGACTAGGTGCTTCACTTTAGTTGGCGTCTGCTCTGATATGTAACATTGGGAGTCGGGGAACGCTACTATGCTATGTTATATGTTAAAGAATTATTAGTTGTTTATGTTATGAAAACTAGTTTTGATCAATTGAAACCGTTACATTTTGTTGATTGAAATGAGTAATTTTCTGCTGCAAATTAAAGGTTATTTTATTGAATTCAAATCGTGTTATTTTACATTAATGTTTTAATTATGTTACATGTCTATTTATGAGCAAGTATTTGTTGAAAGTAATGCCCTTTTATTCCAAGTTGCTTTATTCTACTCTGATTTTTCGATTAAATTATTCAGGGGAATTTAGGGTGTTACACCAGTGCTGCTATGTATTCAACCTCCGTCATTAACGGTGTCATAATTGGTTGCTTTCTAGAAGACCAATCTACAACTTCTGAACTGGTCATGAAAGCATATGCTAAAGTGCTCTTTCTATTCTCCAAACATCCTGCGTAATCACTGTCACTGTAGGCAGTGAACATGTTACTTGATCCTTTCTGATATAAAATGCCAAAGCTGGTAGTTCCCTTCACGCACCTTAGCCCCCTTTTTGCAGCCATAAGATAAAGTTGTGTAGGTTGAGACATGTACCTACTAATTAAGCTCACTGCATACATCAAATCTGGACGAGTTGATGTTAAGTAAATCAAGCTCCCAACTAGCTGCTTGTAGAAAGTGCTCTCAACCATAAATCCATTCTCATCTTTTGAAAATTTGAAACCATGAATTATAGGATTTAAAATAGCATTGTATTCTTCCATTTGAAATATTTTAAGTACATCTCATGCATACTTCTTTTGGCTAATGAAGATTCCATTTTCCAATTGTTACACCTCAATACCAAGGAAATACCTCATCTTTCCTAAGTCCGACATATCAAACTCCTTCATCATTGACTTCTTAAATTTCCCCATCATTGATTCATCATTCCCGATATATATTAAATCATCAACATATAAACTTACAATCAAAAGTTTACCTTGAATGTTGGTTTTAACTAATAGAGTCTGCTCGCTGGGACACTTCTCAAATCCCTCCCTTAATAAATATGATTTTATGCGACTAAACCATGCTCAAGGAGCTTGTTTGAGTCCATATAGATCTTTTCTAAGCTTGTACGCTTTATGAGGTTCATCTTTTTTCACAAAACCAAGGGTTTGCTCTACATAGACATCCTCCATTTACTCTCCATGTAAAAATACAGATTTGACGTCAAGTTGATATATCTTTCATTCCTTCTGAGCAACTAGTGCAAGAATAATTTTGACAGTGTCCATTTGAGCCACCGGGGCAAAGGCTTCAGCATAATCAATTCCATATTGTTGCACATATCCTTTAGCGGCTAATCAGGCTTTAAATTTCTCCACTTCACCATGCTCATTCAGTTTCGTTTTGAAAACCCACTTTACTCAAATCTGCTTTGCACCTTTTGGTAAATCAGTGAGAAACCAGGTATTGTTCTTTTCTATGCTATTGATTTCAACCTCTATAGCTTTTTTCCAATGTTCACTATTTATAGCTTCTTCAAAATTATCAGGGTCTGAATTTGTACCTATAACAAAATTAATTTCATTATCTGAAAAACCTTCTCCACTCACATAATCATTCATCCAGGTAGGTGGCCTCCTGTTTCATACTTCTGTATCGGAGTGTGAAGAAGTGTTCAAAATTGACGGATGTGTTGTTGCATCACTTGTCTCAATTTCATCTTCAAAAACAAAAACATTATCATCAAATTTTGGATTTTCAACCTCCAAGTCACCATCAATTTCCTCTTCTACACTTATTTTATTTTCGCTTTCTCCCCATTCAAGCTCATTAAGTATTTGTTGCTTATATATCTTATCTCAATCCCATTTTTTCTTCTCTTCAAGCATAACATCTCTGTTGATTACTACCTTCTTTGACAAGGGATCATATACTTTATATCCTTTTGATTTATCGCTAATTCCAACAGAATGCCATTTATACTTTTGCTTTCTAACTTTGTTCTTTTTGCATCTGGTACATGTATGTGACAAACACACCCAAAGACCCTGAGGTGTTCAAGTGATGGCTTTGCTCCATTCCAAACTTCTTCTGGGATTGTATCTTTTAAGGATAAGGTGAGGCATCGATTGAGAACATAAACTGCCCACTTCACTGCTTCAGGCCAAAAAGTTTTTGGAATACCTTTTTCAAACAACATGCTCCTTACATAATTCATCATTGTACGATTTTTCCTTTCAGCGACTCCATTTTGTTGAGGAGTGTATGCCGTCGTCAGTTGTATTTTAATTCCATTGTCTTTACAGAAATTGTTGAACTCAATAGAGGTGAATTCCCCCCCCCCCTCGATCTGTTCGTAGGTATTTGATAGAAAGACCGGGTTCTTTCTTATTAAATGTCTTAAATATTTTGAATACAAAAAATGTATCTGACTTTACATGCTAAATATACGACCAAAATGTCCCGATCTACAGTTCCAGAGATGTGTGAGGTCCTCACTTGCTGCATTGAACCATACTTCCTATTTTGGTTGGAGGGACATTGATACCATCTTGGATACCAAGATGAACATCCGATTTGCCGTCAATTTGGTTTGAATGATCAAACCTTTCCGTGGATGAAATTTTTTGCACAATCCAGCTTCTATAAGAATGCAAAGACCTCTTTCCTGGGGTTGCCCAATGCTTAGAAGATTATTTTTGAGTTCATGAACACAAAAGACATCAGCGACAATGAAATTAACATCATCAACCTCCATTTTGATGCTTCCTTTGCCAGAAACTTGTATTTTAGTATCTTTTCCCAACTTCACAGTTTTTTGAGAGACACTTCCAAACTCATAAAATAGAGCTTTGTTACCACACATGTGATTACTACAGCCTGAATCTAAGAACCAAATGTCTTTTAGCTTTGCTCCAATTTCATCTACATAGGCTATCAGTAACATCTCCTCCTTCTCATCTAGTTCTGCGTAATTTGAATGCTTTCCCAACGTAGGGCATTCATATTGGAAATGGCCAAAATTGTGACGTTGGTAATGTAACACCCCAAATTCGTAAGAATATTTATTTAATTTATTTAAATATAATATTCGTGATTTTTGGGGAATTTTAGTGTTTTGGGGCATTGGGTGGAATTTTGCGGAGTTTGGTTATTTAATTAAATAATAGTATATATTATGGGGTATAATGTCTTACTATTACTTTAAATAATATTAGAGGAATTAAGGATAAATTGGACTTTTGAGGAGGATTAGTGAGGGTATTATGGAGAAAGCCCAATTTTGAGGCCCAAGGGTTAGGTTGAATATAAAAGGAGGATTTGAGAATAGGTTTCATTTTTTTGGTAAACCGTGAAAAGAAGAAGGTGAGAGCTCTGAGGAAAAAGGAGGAGGCGAGGAATTCAAGAAGGTTTCTGAAGGCTCAAAGAGAAAGCTTTGAATCGACAATCTAAGGTATGGGGAGTATTACCTTTCATTGTTTTCAATATAGGGATTCGATGTATTTAAAGTTAATTTTTGAGGTTTATGTGATTTTGTGGGTTTATGAGTAACTTGATGATTTAGGTGTTGTATTTGGGGATTGATGATGAATACGAAGGGTTAGATTAAATAGGATAAAATTAGGCCTTCGAGGCTAATTTTTCTGTTGATGTTGTTTTGACCTTGAAGGGAAACATATTTATGGAGGTTTATGAGAATCTCGAGAGTTTGTGAAGGTTTAGGTGATTTTGAGTTAGGATAGTGAAATTATTCGACCTAATAGTCGTATGTTTTATGCCTTTAATTTCCATGATGCTTTAGGAAGGTTTTGGGGATGTTTTGGGGTGAATTAAGGGTGAACCCGTAGTAGCGATTCCTGAAATCGCAGGTTCGCAAAGCGAAGGATTCCTTCGTAAGGCGAACATTCGCCCCAGATTCGCAAAGCGAATGGAGCAGCGAATGCGTGATGAGGGTGATTGAAATACTGATGTGAAATTCTGAGGGTGAGCTGGAGTTCGCAAAGCGAACCTCCCAGCGAATGACTTCGCTAAGTGAATGAGGGTGGCGAGGAGAGGCAGAATGGGGGTTTTTCTGGTTTTGTTTGGGATTCTGGGATTCGCTGGAAGCTCGCAAAACGAACTTCCCAGCGAATGAGTTCGCACAACGAACTTGGTAGCGAACGACTGCAATTTCACAAAATCTTCTTGTGATTCTTGTGTTGTTTTGATGTTTTGAGTTGTGATTGTTCTAATGACTTGTTGTGAGTATGAATGATGATTTTATGATGATGATATATGATGTTTGATGATTAAATGATGATGTGATTTACCATGATGACATTGATGAATATGAGGTTATGATATTGTGATGTTTTGATGAATAATTGAGGATGTGAATTACTGTGAGATATGTTGATGATTTTATGACGATGATACATGACTATTTGTGTGAATTACCATGAGTTATATTGATGATTACGAGATGCTAATTAATGATGTTTTGATGACGTATTTGATGATATGATGAATATGTGAGTTTGATGGATGATGATGCACGTAATGACTTTTGTTGATGACGATGATTAGGATGTTGTGCATCATGCATTCATAGCATTTGGACTTCGGTCTATTAATGATGTTAGGACTTCGGTTCAGTGACGATGTTAGGACTTCGGTCCAGTGGTGGCTTCAATCCCATCGTGTGGATTGAGGTGTTTATGACGTGCTCCCTTGTGGAGGGTTGATGGCCTAGTGTCCATCTTTTGTAACGATTGGTACCACATGCATGAGTCTTGTTTTGCATTGCATTTTATGTGGCATTGACGTGATGTTGTGATATAGTGATTCCTGATGTTTTCCTTTATGATGACCCTGATGATGTTGTATATGATGATGACGCCATTTTGCATATCATGTTTTTATATTGATTATAATGAATTGTGATTACTCACCCTGCCTGTTTGAATGTTTCCTCCACATGGGTAACATGCAGGTGATCAGGTTTAGCTGTGGATGCCTTCGAGGATTTTTGGAGTTGTACTTTACTTTTGGTCGATGTAGAGGGTCTTGCTCTGATAGTGTAACATCGGGTTGGGTTGTTGAGTCGAACCATTGTTGAGTTGTTGTTTTGTGATATTTGATGACTATGGGTTATTTTGAAACCTTCTTGATTATTGTGGTTATGGTGGTTTTGCTACTAACTGTGATGGCTTTTGTTGAAAACCTCTTGATTATTGTTGTTATGGTGGTTCTGCTACTAACTGTGATGGCTTTTGTTGAAAACCTTCTTATTTTGAATTATTGAGTTCCGCTGCCATATGAAGGCTTTTGAGTATTTTTGAGGAAAACCCGTGTTTACGGAGCAAGTGTTTAATTTGAATTTATTGAGAAATATGCACCCTTCGAGGTGGTTTTTGACTTTACTCTGATAAATTATATATTTTGCCGTGTTTATTCGTGGGGTAGAAAAGGGTGTTACATTAGTGGTATCAGAGCAGGTCGGTCCGTCCGGCCAGGTTGTCTAATGTTGTTTATTCCCTAGTGTGCGACATGTGTGTGAAAACACTGTCGATACTTGTTTTGTTTTCCATTTGCAGGTTGGGAATGAAACAAGTGGGGAGAAGATGGTGCTTCTCCAAGGTGCTTCGAGTGTGGAGCGTTGGCTAAGTGTGGTGTTGGACGCTGCGATTGTTGGTGGAGATAGTTTATACCTCCTCATGATATCGACTGTTATTGACAAATTGAGGAACTGATCACCCTTAATCTCTTGTTGGTAATAGACGGGATCATGTTGGATGGGATAGACGTGTCTTGCGAGCTTGATTAGTGTGCGCAGTAAATTGTTTGGAGTTAAGCCGGGTGCTTACAGATTATTTTGATGAGTCGATGCAGACTAATAGACTTGAGGATGAGGCAAATTCGAGTTTCTTGTCTGACGGTCCAGTTGGGATATCTTGAGGAGAACAATCAGGCATTGTTGATGTCTGCTTTTGAGGGATAGAGAACAGGGTGATGGCTAGTGATATGTCGGTGGTGTGTAATTCCTGACAATCACCTGAATCTAATTTCGACGAAGGTGAAGAGTTGGTTGTTCTGTGAAGCAAGTGGGTGAGTCTGTGAAAGATGGTGCAAAGGTGTTATGATGTTGGATTATTGGAAGGCATAAGTGATGCGGTGGTGTGTGACTATCTGGAGGTGTTCCCGTGAGATATCAGTGATTTACCACTGTAATGTGGAGTGTAACTTGCTATCGACCTGGTACTCTGTTGAAACAGTATTAGGGGGGGCTGTTTTTATCGTCTCCACAGGGATTGCGCGATATTAGATGCTTGTCATTCAATAGTCACAATGTTTTAAGTTAAAGAGTTTCAAATGGTTCTTGATTTTGTTTAACATTAATTTGTAGCAAAGAGTAAATTTGTCGCAAAGAGTTTGTAAGGTTTTGAGAAAAACATGTCAAGGTTAGGTTTCGCTAATCCTTTTCACACATATTCGATTAATCAAGTATATGAACTCAGTTTCCAACCAATATAACCGCGTATCCTCTCGACTAAGTTTATGTCTAAAGCAAAGTCGTGAGTATCGTTGTTTAGACCGTTAGATGATGTCTCACGCTAACAATCGAAACAACAATCGTTAAGATCAAAACAAAGCGAATAACAAATCCCAAATCTATGTCTAGAGTTTGGTTTTTAAGAGATGAAATTATTAGGTCATGATTTGTAGAATCTATGTCTAGAGTAATACAAACCACAAATACATCATTAAGAACAAATAACTCCATCTATATTGATCATAAACCTTGTTCATATACAAAAGATCAAAAGAAATACATATGATCAAGATCAACTACATCTAACCTTAACACAAGAGTGTTTAGCTACTCATTCTCATGGTAGCTTGGATGACAAGTTTCAAAAGGAGATGAATGAACATCCACGTCGAATAATCGAGAATGGATGTGACTTCAGCATCTTTATGAGAAAATTCCCTCTTGGATGATCAAAATACAGAAAACTATGTTTTTGGTTCAAAAATAGCCAGTCTTTTCTCAAGGAAAGTGAAAAATCTATTTATAATACACTTGAATTCTGCAGCATTCGCACTGCGAATGAATCATTCACCTAGCGAATGAATCATTCGCCTAGCGAATGAAAGAAAATGGCACCTTAAATGCCTCTGAGAGTTAAACCGCCCCAGGCTGATGTCGCGGGTTCGCACTACGAACAATTCATTCGCACAGCGAATCATTCGCCAGTACATTCGCAAAGAAAATTTAGGGTCCTTTTTCCACTGCCTCCATTCGCTAGGTCCTTCACACAGCGAGCAAACCAGTGAACATTCGTTGGGAGTTCGCAAAGCGAACTTTAGGTTCTTTTCCATCCATGACATTCTAGAGCTATTCGATGGGAGACTCGCTGTTGTTCGCAAAGTGAACCTTCGCTGGCACCTTCGCCAGAGTTCGCAAAGGGAACACCCTGTTATTTTCCTCTTTCTTTGGCAGCTTGTTTCATCTCTTTGTGTCTCAATTCCTTGATCAATTAGTGCACTTTTCTGCACAATAACACACACATTACAAGCACCAAAGGTATAAATACAATGCATGAAGAACAACAATAATTAACTCCAAAAATCAACAATTAAACATAGAAAAGTGTTGAAAAATGCCAAGGATCATATACAAATATATAGCATGTTTGACATCTAACATACTCGATGCAAGCTCGATGTCGGTGTTTGCATACAGAATGTATGTTTCTGAATAAGTGAATTGAAGGAATAGCTGGAAGAGTTGTTTAGAGGAAGTTGTTCGACCGAGTGCTTCCCTGTAAGGTTCCCTGTGAAGTCGGTGAAGAAGAAAGATGGTATTATGAGATTGTGTGCGGATTATAAACATGTGAATAGAGTGAAGATCTAGAATAAGTGTCTGCTTCCGAGGATTGGGGAATTGATGGATCAGTTAGTAGATGCCTGTGTGTTTATCAAGATTGATTTGAGGTCTGGTTATCATCAGATTCGTGTTAAGTCTGATGATATTCCGAAGACGGCTTTCAGGATGAGGTATGGTGACTATGAGTATACTGTGATGTCGTTTGGTGCATCTAATGCACCTGGTATTCATGGAGTATATGAATCCGAATTTTCTTGAGTATTTGGATAAGTTTGTAGTGGGTTTTATTGACAATCTTCGGATAGACTCTAAATCTGAAGAAGAGCATGTTGAGCATTTAAGGACTGTGTTACAGGTGTTGAAAGAGAAGAGGTTGTAGGTGAAGCTGTCGAAGTATGAGTTTTGGTTGAAGGAAGTGAGTTTCTCGGCCATGTGATTGCAAGTGGTGGAATTGTTGTTGATCCTCGTAAGATTGATGCGGTGTGGCATTGGAAGCCACCGAGGTGTGCTACTGAGATACGAAGTTTCTGGGATTGGCAGGTTATTACCACAAGTTTATGGGAGTTTTTCTAAGTTGGCATTACCTTTGACTCAGTTGACTCGAAAGAGTCAAGCTTTTGTGTGGGATGGAGCAGGTGAAGAGAGTTGTGTGGAATTAAAGAGGAGGTTAACGACCGCTCAAGTGTTGATTTTTCCTAATTCGAGTGAATCTTTTGTGGTGTACAGTGATGTGTCGAAGATAGGTCTTGGTGGAGTATTGATGAAGAATGGACAAGTTGTTGCCTATGCTTCGAGACATCGAGAGTCTGTGAAGGGAATTATCCTAAGCATGACTTACAATTGACCGCTGTGGTGTTTGTGTTGGAGACTTGGAGACTTATCTCTTTGGCTCTAAATTTGAAGTGTTCAGTGGTCATAAGAGTCTGAAGCACTTATTTGCTCAGAAGGAATGGAATATGAGGCAGAGAAGGTGGTTAGAGTTGTTGAAGGATTTCGATTTTGAATTGAGTTATCATCCTAGCAAAGCAAATGTAGTGGCCGATGCGTTGAGCGGAAAGTCGTTGCATATGTTGATGCTTATAGTGAGAGAATTGGAATTAATCGAACTGTTTTGAGATTTGAGTTTGGTGTGTGAAGAGACTCCTGACAGGGTGAAGTTTGGAATGTTGAAGCTGACAAGTGGTATTTTGGAGGAAATCAGAGCGGGTCAACAAGTGGACTTGAAGTTGGATGACCAATTGACTTTGATTAACCAAGGTAACGGAGGAGAATTCCAGATTGATGAGAATGGTGTGACGAGGTTTCGAGATAGAGTGTACGTTCCAGGCGTTCTAGAAATCGAGGAAAGTATTCAGTAAGGAAGGATATTGCTGAGTTGACTTGTCAGAAGACGAAGATTGAGCATCAAAAGCCTTGGGTGTGATGCAATTGTTGAGTATTCCCGAATAGAAATGAGATAGTATGGTCGTGGATTTTGTGTCGGAGTGCCAAAAACTGAGAAATGGAGTGATTCTATTTGGGTGATTGTGGATGGATTAATTAAATCGGCTCATTCTTACCGATGAAGATTAATCATTCTATGCAGAAGCTAGCTAAGATATATATTGAGGAAATTGTGACACCGTCGAATGTTGTGTCGGATAGAGACCCGAGATTTACCTCGAAGTTTTGGAAGAGTTTACAAGATGCTTTGGGTACTAAGTTGAAGTTGAGTTCTGCCTATCATCCGTAGACCGATGGACAGATATAGAGGACTATCCAATCTTTAGAGGATTTGTTGAGAGCTTGTATGTTGGACCAAGGGGGGCCATGGGATAGTTATTTGCAGTCGATCAAGTTTACCTACGACAATAGTTTTCATGCTAGTGTTGGGATGGCAATGTATGAAGCTTTGTGTGGAAGGAGGTGTAGGACTCCATTGTGTTGGTATGTGTTCTGGACTGGGCCGGGGACTGCTACTCAGTCGAGCAGGCCCAACCCACACTCCCTGGGATGGCCCAACAAAGGACTTTGGACCGACCAGTGTCGGGCACTTGCACCTCCTCTGAGGAGTCGGGCGCACGCAGGACACTGAGCGTCGGGCAAGACGCTAGGCCCCCGGGTCGTCCCTCCTCAACGTTCAGGGCCCCCCTCCCCCGCGAGGAGCCTACCTTCTGCACATAAGGGTCCTCCCCCGCGAGGACACGACTCTCCCCAACACGATAGAGTCCTCCCCGCGAGGACACGTTCTCATGTAACCGCTCCACTTCCGATGGAATCGGTCTGCCCTAATTCCAGAGATCTAGGAACGGTTACCCCAGGGCGAAGACCACGTGCTGGTCTTCACTACGCCACATAAGCCCTAGCAGTTACTTGGATTGGGCCTGACAATCCAGCCCAATGCAAGTAACCATTGGCCCCGCGCTGGGGGCTCTCTATAAATACCCTCTCACTTGAGAGGGTCAGGTTACTCACACTCTCTCTTACTCTCACTTCTGTACTTGCCTTTTCTCTGACAACCACCTTACTTGAGCGTCAGAGTACCTTGCAGGTACACCCCCCCCCCCCCGCCGTCTTTCAACTTCATCGGAGCCAAAGTTCAACAGACGTCGTTGGCCACCAGAAACTGTCTGATCCAGGTACGATCAGTGGCGCCGTCTGTGGGAAATTATAAGCTTCCCCGTTTTTTTGCTCGATAAACCAAAGCTTTCTCCGTTCATCACCAACATGGCCAATCCGACAGTCAACAAGGCTCTGGACACCGTGCTCGCACAACTTGAGAATGGGAACCATCGTGAGGACGCCGTCATCCTCAACGGCGGCGAAGGCGACATAAGAGACGGGCAGAACGCCTCCCCGGACTCCCAGGATGTGGCCTACGACGCCGCCCGCCAGGACGACCAGCAAGCCATTCTCCAGCTAGTTGCTCCGCCACCCAATTCAGACATGAGCACCGTGGCCCTGTTTGCATTGATCAACCAGACCAATCAGCTGATCGCGCAGCAGAACACCAGAATTAAAGCCTTGGAGCAAGGACGGGCACAACGATCTTCCCCGCGAAGACATCGTCGTCCCCCGTCACCTCGCCGTTCTCCTTCCCCGCGAAGGACCCCTTCCGAAGATTCTCGGACCCCGTCGCTAGTACGCCAGGGTCGCCGACCGCGTCTTGAGCGCCCCCAGCCGACGATCTCCCAGAAACGCCCTCGTTCCCCGCCTCGGAAGGAACCCAGGGCCTCCACCACCTCCAAGAAGTCCAAGCAGACCGAAGAAAGACCAAAGAACCGTTCGAGGAACTCCCCTCCACGGTACCATCGATCACCTTCGAGATCCCCGGCTGGTAGCGACGACGAGGACCAGAGGACCCCTTTGTCATGGGAAATCATGAATGCCCCGATCCCTGCGGGCATGGAAAAACCCCCACCATTGGGGACCTATGACGGGCTGACCGACCCTGGCGATCACGTGGAGAGCTGGTCGGGCGGAGCCATCAGGTGCAGGTTGTTCCCCACCACCTTACGGAAGGGAGCCATGACTTGGTATAAAGGTTTGGAACATGGGTCCATCACGTCATGGAAGCAACTGAAGCAACACTTCACTAAACACTTCACCGCTTCTCGTCGACACCCGAAGACGGAGGCTACCCTAGAAAGCATCTTCCAAGGGAGGAACGAATCTCTCCGAAACTACATCGAGAGGTTCAACAAAGAGGCCGTCGAGGTCCATACGACCGACGACATGAAGAAATACTTAATTATCCATGGACTGCGTGCCGGGTCTGACTTTTCCAAATCTATAGGCCTCCAAAGACCCAGGCGGCTCGAGGACCTTCTCGCTTGAGCCCAGAAGTACATCGAACTCGAGGAGACTGAAGCAGATCAGATCGCTCTTGAGATGAGACGTAGAGAAGGCCCCCACGGCCACAAAGATGAAGACTCTTCTCCCCGACGAGGAGGAGTAAAGAAGAAAGAGAACCGCAACCGTGATCCTCGGAAACCGCGCGGACCAGCTGGCCGATTCACGGAGTACACCCCGCTTAACACTCCCCGATCTCGAATCCTCTCCGAATTCCAAAATTCCGAGTTTGTAAAAGGAGGAGTTCGCTTCCCGAAGCCCGCTGCTCCCAAATCAAACATTGACAAATCAAAGTACTGCAGGTTCCACCGGAGCCACGGGCATGTGACCGAGGACTGCATCCATCTCAAGGATGCAATTGAGATTCTCATCAAAGAGGGGCACCTGAAGAAATATGCCCAAAAGAACGACCCTCCTCGTCCGAGTTCACGGGAAGCGTAGAACGTCGAGGAGACGACACCTCCTCCTACCGACAACCAACTTTAGGTCGCCCTCAGCGTCACTCGCCCCGAGGACTTCTTCGTTCCCCCGATCATTGAGCGCGAAGAAGCAATCCGCAACATGTGGGCGACCTTCCCTGCCGAGGACCCCGTCACGTCCCGCAGTACCTGGGAAGGCTTCCCCAAAGCAATGGTCATCTCCGAAGGCGGTCCCGAGAAATTGTCGGTCGGATCAATCAAGCAAAAGTTTGACAAACTGGAATCCGCGACATCTGCAAAGGCGACCACCCTCGAGAAAGTGCGAGGAAACTCCAACCCCATCACCTTCTACCTCGAGGAACTCCCCAGGGGAGCACCAAACGACACTATTCCCCTCCTGATCAGGGCACAGATGGCAAACTTTGACGTCCGAAGGATCCTAGTCGACCAGGGGAGCTCGGTCGACATCATGTATTCTCATTTGTTCGGGACCCTTCAGCTCGACGAGAGGCATCTGACCCCGTACGTCGGTTCAGATCTACAGGGGTTCAATGGGACCACCACCAGACCATGGGGTTACATAGAGCTAATGGTTACGTTCGGGTCCGAAGACACAGCCCGACAGGTGAAGATCCGTTTCCTTATGGTCGAATTCCCATCACTTTACAACTGCATCCTCGGGAGGACCACCCTGGCTGAACTTACGGCGGTGCCGTCGACAGTCCACCTTAAAATGAAGTACTACACGACCAGGGGACGAGTAGTGACGATGCATGGGGACATCGACGCGGCCAGAAGGTGCTTCGACGCCGCTATCAAAGGCCTAAGTTCCATCGGCCCCAAACCCAAGACCGTGGCCAAGCCACCCCAGGATGCCGAACAGGTACCTCTCCCGCGCGTCAACGCGGTCGACCTCGACAGCAGGTTCTCCGGCGAGCCTGACGAAGACAGAGTCGAAGATCTCAACCACCAGGCAGAGAACAACGGGCAGCCTCTCCACCCAGCGCGCCCTATCCCAGATGGAGACTTCGAGCTCGTGGCACTCGGGGACGATCCAGAACGCAACGTGAAGATTGGCGCCGAGATCCCCGACCTGGGAAAGGAGCAGCTGAAAGCATGTCTGAGGGATAATGCTGACCTCTTCGCGTGGAGCGCGTCCGAGATACCTGGCCTCGACCCCAAGGTGGCTTGCCATCAGGTCGCAGTAGACCCGGCCGATAGGGCCATAGCACAACGTAGGCGTAAGCAGTCTCCCGAGAAAGCGGAGGCTGCCGAAAAAGCTGCAAAAGACCTCCTAGAGGCAAATTTTATTTCGGAAGCCAAATACATGACATGGCTGTCCAACGTTCTACTTGTTAAAAAGAATAATGGAAAATGGAGAATGTGCGTTGATTACACTGATCTTAACCGGGCTTGCCCGAAAGACTGTTACCCCTTGCCTAACATCGACCAACTGGTTGACAACTCTGCAGGTTACAAACTACTATCTTTCATGGACGCTTACTCGGGATACAACCAAATTCCCATGGACAAGGTCGACAAATAACACACGGCCTTCAAGACCGCGTCGGGCAACTACTATTACAAAGTAATGCCCTTCGGTCTGAAGAATGCCGGTGCGACCTACCAACGGATGATGAACAAGGTTTTTCGGGCTGAAATCGGCGACATGCTCGAATTCTACATGGACGGCATGATCGTCAAGTCTGCAGAAGAAGTCGACCACGCCGCGCACCTCAAGAAGGTGTTCGACACGGTGAGGAGGTGCCGCATGAGGTTCAATCCCGACAAGTGCACCTTCGGCGTCCGGGCAGGAAAGTTCCTCGGATTCTACCTCACGGAACGGGGAATCGAGGCAAACCTCGACAAGTGTAGGGCTTTCTCCGAGCTCCCTACCCTGGACTCGAAGAAGTCGATACAATCATTGAACGGGATGCTCACCGCCCTTTCTCGGTTCGTCGCCAAATCCGCACAGTACGCACTCCTATTTTTTAAACTGCTTCGACAAAAAACGGAGTTTGATTGGAGCGAGGAATGCGAGCAGGCACTCGCCCACTTAAAACAGGTCCTATCACAGCCCCCGGTCCTCTCACGGCCTGAGAACGGGGAAATGCTCTTCTTGTATCTTGCGATCACGAGTGAAGCAGTCAGCGCCGTCCTCATTCGGGAAACATCGGACGGGCAGAATCCAGTTTACTTCACGAGCAAAGCCCTCCAAGGCCCCGAGCTCAGATATCAGCAGATCGAGAAAGTCGCCCTGGGCCTCGTCACTGCGGCCAGGAGGCTTCGCCACTACTTCCTCGCCCATACCATCGTCGTCAGGACCGAACAACCTATAAGGCAGCTCCTCGGACAACCAGACATGGTGGAGAGGATGCTCAGGTGGTCACTCGAGCTCGCCGAGTTTGCCATCCAATACGAAGGGAGGAAAGCCCTGAAGGCACAGGTATTGGCCAACTTCGTAGCAGAGATGACCGTCCCGGAACCTTCGACTAACGGTTCATAGAAATGGATGATCTATGTCGACGGAGCATCCAGCCCGAAAGGAAGCGGGGCGGGCATCATCCTCGAAAACAAGGAAGGCATCCTGATCGAGGTATCCCTCGAACTGTCCTTCCCGACATCGAACAACCAAGCCGAATATGAGGCCTTCCTCGCAGGACTCCGTCTCGCCGAGGACCTCGGCGCCAAGGAGGTCAAACTGCTCACCGATTCTCAGCTCGTAGCCTCTCAAGTCCGAGGAGAGTACCAAGCCAAGAACGACAACCTCATAGAATACTTGGCTTTAGTAAAAGAAAAGATGAAAAAGTTCACCTCCGCGGAAGTAACTCACATCCCCCGCAAGCACAATGCCCGAGCAGATGTCTTATCGAAGTTCGCAAGCACAAAGAGGAAAGGCGAAAACAAATCCGTCATACAAGAGGTGCTTTCCCGCCCGAGCATCGACAAACCGATCATGGTTTCGGACATCAACGCCATAGGGGACAGCAACTGCTGGATGACCCCGGTATACGAATACCTCGCGACGGGCAAACTGCCCGATGATCCCAAAGAGGCAGGGATGGTTAAGAGGCGGGCGTGCTCGTACACTATTGTCGAGAATAAGCTATACCGGCGAGGGTTCTCTATCCTCCTCCTCAGATGTGTCGAGGAGACCAAGGTCCCCGGCATACTCCAGGAGATCCACGAGGGAATCAATGCGCAGCACCTTGGCGGACGATCGTTAGCCTGTAAGGCGCTTCGAGCAGGATATTACTGGCCCACCATGCAACAGGACGCCAAGGAACACGTCAAGAAGTGCGACAGATGCCAACGACACGGGGACATGCACCTGGCTCCTCCCAACGAGCTCAATCCATTATCCTCCCCGTGGCCGTTTGCGTGGTGGGGAATGGATATCCTCGGACCTTTTGTCCAGGGGTCGTATCAAAACAAATACCTCATCGTCGGGGTGGACTACTTCACAAAGTGGATCGAGGCAGAAGCATTGGCCAAAATCACATCCTTCAACATACTGCGTTTCTACAAAAGTAACATCCTCGCCCGGTTCGGCGTGCCTCAAGCCATCATTACCGACAACAGGACACAGTTCACCGACAAGAACTTCCAAGACTTCGTCACCAAACTGGGCACGAAGCAGCACTTCACGTCGGTCGAGCACCCCCAAACAAACGGGCAGGCGGAGGCGGCGAACAGGGTGATCCTCCGAGGATTGAGACGCCGATTAGGCGACGCCAAACAAAGGTGGGTCGAGGAGCTACACAGCGTCCTCTGGGCTTACCGAACGACCCCACACTCCACGACCGGGGAGACCCCTTTCCGTTTGACCTACGGAACGGAAGCAGTGATCCCCGTGGAGATCAGGGAACCCTCGAGGAGGACAGAAGCCCCCCTCGACGGGGACGCGAACGATAAACCCTTGAGGGAAGAACTCGACTTCGTCGAGGAAACACGCTCGGGCGCTTCTCTCCGAGAAGCGTCACTTAAACAAAAAATAACACTACGTTATAACGACAAAGTTATCAAACGTGACTTTCAGGTAGGCACCCTCGTCCTATGCAGGAACCAGAACGACTCGCGAGAAGGCAAACTCGCCGCGAACTGGGAGGGCCCGTACCGCGTCCGCGGGAAAACGGGGACGGGAGCCTACTTCCTCGAAAACCTGCACGGGGAAGAACTTGCTCGACCATGGAGTGCTGAGAAGCTCAAGCAGTACTACAGTTAAGCACTGCCCGCGACTCACTAGCACCGCGATTACGGGGACGCGCTAGGGTACAAGCTTGACACCCTTATATAGAACACGACGATCAGAGACCGTGTTGTGTGTGCGCGAGGACCTTTGATCCAGCGGGGATACCTCGATTGAGGCCCACCGTCGTCGTACCAACCGGGCATAACACCCAGCTCGCGATGGGAAGTTCATGCCACGAAGCTAAGACCTCGACCGAGCTCTTAGCCTCGTTAAAGGTTGGAATACGCCTCCGACCGCCCGACCAGCTCTCCACGCGGTCAGGGAATATCAAGGTCGAGAAAATCCCAAAGCCTTATTACTTAGGCAAAAATAAAGTATAACAAATAATACATCACACACAATTCAACACATACAAACATCACACATGCAGACAAACAAAAGTACATTGAGCGGGCAAAAGCCCATTGTATAGGTGTTACAAACATCAAAGAAAAACCCCTGGCACGCAGGCCGGGCACAAATATTACAACAAATCATAACGGCTCGCAGGCCGACCAAAACAAAGATAAAAGAAAAAGCCTATTCAGCTGCAGTCTCGTTGGGCTCCTCGTGTTCGTGTACTTCGTCCACCCTCATCGGCTGCACGATTTGACCATCCACCACCTTAGCGTCAGGGTCAATCCCTTCGGTGACGAGGTCGGGATTGAGGACCCGAAGCTGCTCCACCGCATTCTTGAAGCCTATGCCCGCCACCATAAGATTGTCTTCCTCGACTTCACGGAGCTTCGCTATCAGCGCAGCCCGAGAAGTCAACAGCCTATCCTCTTCGGTTTCCTCCTCGGCAAGACGGACAGATTCCTCCAGCTCAGCGACCCTAGCTGCGAGACGTCTCCTCTCCTCCTCGACACCTGCCAGACGATTCTGCTCCTCCTCGACGCCCGCCAGGCGTTTTCGCTCATCCTCGGCACTCTTCAACTTTTCCTCCATTTTTTGTTGAAGCTCGAGCTGGGTCTGGTTCTGGCTTTTGCAGTCGGCCAGCTCCTTGCTCACCCTCTCCATCTCAGTCGAGATAGATTGAAAACTCTTTTGCAGCCTGTTCAGGTCGCTGGCGGGGCACGCCTCGTCGTTCAGAGCCAAAGCGGCCGCACAGACCCGCATCACGACGGACACGTCATCCACCAACATCCTCCGCCGAGACACCTTGTAGACGCTAAAAATAGCCTGAGTTTTGGAGCCACCCACGCACAGTGAATTGTTCTCAGTAAAGAAGTTTGGCCTCGTGTGACAGGGCGGAAGCACAAATTTCACCGCAGGAGGACTGTCGTGTTCGGTGAGGTCGACATCCATGGTTTCTGCAGTCCTCTGTCTCTTCGGAGAACCCAGGGAGCTGACAGAGTTACTCCCCTGGTGAGAGCTAGAAGAAACCCCGGGTGTCGGGGAGGGAACAGACATCTGCACCCGGAGCTGGTCGACTCGACTCTTGCCTCCTTTCTTTGAAGCACGGCTGGCTTTCAGCTTCTTGAAACGCTCCTCAGCATTCGACATCTTATCTGCAAAGGAAACAAAGAGGTTAGCAATTCAAAAAGAAAGGTAAAAGGAAGGACATGTCGGGGAGATCACCCCCACCTAACAACTCGAGGGCCTCCTCGTCAGAAAATGTCTCGAGAAGAGCCCTAGTATTGATCACTCGGCGCCTCGTCAAGACCTACCCGTCGTCACCCAGAATAAAGTCCCCGTTTGGTGCTACGAACTTCGCCTTGTTAAAGCCGTTAACGAACGCCACAATCTGCTCGTAGGCCAAGCTATCCCCCTCGACGAGATGACTGGGCCTGACGATATAGCTGTCTATTCCCTTCTTGAAATGTTCTTCGGTCCAGAACAACGGAAACTTAGGCACGAGGGTCTCCTCTCGATCCGTCCACCTATTTGACGGCACGGGTGTACATGGTATTCACCGCATCGTGTGTGACCGACCTCACGAGGTAATACCGGTACTTAAAATTCCGCACGGAGTCCATATACGTGTGAAACAGACTTGTCACCTGTTTGAAGGACACCCAACCGTGCCTACCGTCCCCGACCTGTCGCTGGAGGTGGAAGATACGGAAAAACAAGGGCACTGTCACCCCGATCTTCAGATACTTGCATACCAGCTCGAAGGCCCTAATAAATGCAAGAGAGTTGGGGTGGAGCTGAGAGGGGGCCAATTGCAGCCAGGTAAATACGGCCTGCTGGAAGTCGGTGAAAGGCAGGCGCCACCCTGCCTCGTCGAACATGAACTCGTAGACGGGGAACTGCATTCCGCTGTACGTCGAGTAGATCCGGTGGTGTGGCAGAGGCCTAAATATGTTCCATGACTTCGGGGAGCCTACAAGGCGATGCTCGACAGTACAAAATATTCCTTCCTCCTCCAGGTCGACAAACTCGGACATCATGCTCAAGGCCTCTTCGCATGCCCAATCAGCGGGCGACCTATCCCCGGTGCTGGACGTCTCCGCCATGGGTGAACTAGGTCCGTCGTAAATATCCAATGACCCAATAGCCACTTGCAACGCGTCCATTTACCTGAAAAGCATAAGGAAACGGTGAATTTGATGACCCATATCAAATCCACCCCTTCCACTGCTGATCAAGTGAAAGGGCGAGGAGGGAAGGTCGGGGAACTCGAACCTGCGACCATCCTCGGGTCCGCGGGTGGACCCCTCGAGATAGTCAACCAAGGAACCCGGGACATTCTCCATGTCCTCGGGGATTTCATCATTCATCCCCGGGAGATTCAGCAAAGGGAACTAGGGGGACGTTCGTTCCACGACCCCGGGACATTCTTCGTGTCCTCGGGAACTTCATCGTCTCTCCCCGGGAGATTCAACAAGTAAACTGTGAAATTCCGCCATTTTCGGCGGATATTTCGTGATTTCTATAGGAACTTCAACAGTTCACTTTAAAAATCACCCTACAAATGCAAGCGAAAAAGGAAAAAGAGAGAGGGACTTACTTGAAATACGCTTTTTGGGTTTCCGGCACGGCGGTCGGCGGTGGGAAACGGCGGAGTATGGCAGATGGTAGCGACGGAGGAACAGAGATTAAGGGAGAGAAAAGTCTGAAAGGAAATGAGCAAAAGGTGCAAATGAAACGAGGTGAGACCTATTTATAGGATCCTCACGGAATTTGAAGGGTCTAGGCCACTTGAGTGCTCTACACTAGCCTAGCCGCCCTAGGCATTAGTAGCGTCTGCCACGTGGCAGACATGCGACTGTTCACTTCCCCAACACGCGTCTCTCCGTTTGGCTCGACACTCAAGTCCCAACGTTCTCGTATCCCCGACGCAACGGCCAGTGTACCCTTAGCAAGTTGATTTTTTCTGCCCGGTTGAGTGACCGCTCCTCGTCCAAAACCCCTTCCTCGACGGGATACATCCTCGACATGGGGCTGATCCCTAAGTCATTACTCTGACACTGCAGAGCAACGACTTGGGGGGCTCCTGTTCTGGACTGGGCCAGGGACTGCTACTCAGTCGAGCAGGCCCAACCCACACTCCCTGGGATGGCCCAACAAAGGCCTTTGGATCGACCAGTGTCGGGCACTTGCACCTCCTCTGAGGAGTCGGGCGCACGCAGGACACTGAGCGTCGGGCAAGACGCTAGGCCCCCGGGTCGTCCCTCCTCGACGTTCAAAGTGCCCCTCCCCCGCGAGGAGCCTACCTTCTGCATATAAGGGTCCTCCCCCGCGAGGACACGGCTCTCCCCGACACGATAGAGTCCTCCCCGCGAGGACACATTCTCATGTAACCGCTCCTCTTCCGATGGAATTGGTCTGCCCTAATTTCGGAGATCTAGGAACGGTTACCCCAGGGCGAAGACCACGTGCTGGTCTTCACTACGCCACGTAAGCCCTGGCAGTTACTTGGATTGGGCCTGATAATCCAGCCCAATGCAAGTAACCGTTGGCCCTGCGCTGGGGGCTCTCTATAAATACCCTCTCACTTGAGAGGGTCAGGTTACTCACACTCTCTCTTACTCTCACTTCTGTATTTGCCTTTTCTCTGATAACCACCTTACTTGAGCGTCGGAGTGCCTTGCAGGTACACCCCCCCCCCCCCCCCCCCCCCCCCCCCCCCCGCCGTCTTTCAACTTCACCGGAGCCAAAGTTCAACAGACGTCGTTGGCCACCAGAAACTGTCTGATCCAGGTACGATCAGTATGAATCGGGCGAGAATGTTGTACTCGGACCTGAGATGGTGCAAGAGATGACCAAGAAGATTAAGATGATCCAAGATAGGATGAAAGCGTCACAGAGTCGCCAGAAAAGCTACCATGATACGAGGAGGAAAACACTTGAATTCCAAGAGGGAGATCACGTGTTTTTGAGGGTGATGCCGGTGACTGGTGTGGGACGAGCTTTGAAATCTAGGAAGCTCACTCCACATTTTGTTGGTCCGTATCAAATTTCACAGAGGGTGGGGGAAGTAGCCTATCGGATTGCTTTACCACCGTCGCTTGCGAATTTGCATGACGTGTTCCAGAAGTCTCGGTTGAGGAAATACATTCCGGATCCGTCGCATGTGATTCAGATGGATGATGTACAAGTGAGGGATAACCTAACAGTGAAAGCATTACCTGTGCGGGTTGATGGTCGAGAAATAAAGCGACTGCGGGGTAAAGACTTAGTCTTGGTGAAGGTATTGTGGAGAGGACCTGCTGGAGGAAGTTGGGCTTGAGATGTGAAGATCAGATGAGGGAGTCGTATCCGACTCTATTTCCTTGAGGTAATTTTCGAAGGCGAAAATTCTGTAAGTGGGGGAGAGTTGTAACACCCCAAATTCGTAAGAATATTTATTTAATTTATTTAAATATAATATTCGTGATTTTTGGGGAATTTTAGTGTTTTGGGGCATTGCGTGGAATTTTGTGGAGTTTGGTTATTTAATTAAATAATAGTATATATTATGGGGTATAATGTCTTACTATTAATTTAAATAATATTAGAGGAATTAAGGGTAAATTGGACTTTTGAGGAGGATTAGTGAGGGTATTATGGAGAAAGCCCAATTTTGAGGCCCAAGGGTTAGGTTGAATATAAAAGGAGGATTTTAGAATAGGTTTCATTTTTTTGGTAAACCGTGAAAAGAAGAAGGTGAGAGCTCTGAGGAAAAAGGAGGAGGCGAGGAATTCGAGAAGGTTTCCGAACAATTGAGGAGCAATGAAAACCACATGAAAAAAAAATAAAAAATTGGTCACCAAGGCAGCATAATGGCATTCTAACAATCCTAATTTAAGTTTCAAAATATGAAAAAAAGATTGGCTCAAGAATTGATTCACAAAGCATCAAACATAAAGCCTAATCGCAAGGGTAAACATGGAAAACACCTTTAAAAAATAATTCCAAATAAAATAGGAAAATTAAATGAAAATTAAAATAAAAATTATGAAAAATTAAATAAGACGTCAAGGATCATAAAACATATTTTTTTGTATTTTTTGGATAATTGAAACTATTTATAATAAACCAAAATGTAAACAGAATATTAAAAAAAGAAATTAAAACACAAAAGAAAAGAGAGGTGCAGTAGTAATAAGAAACAAGTTAAATGCAGTTGGGCCAGGAAACATGGGGTGAAGATAGAGATTCGTAGGGCCCAATAACCATATCTTATTACAATTTATATTAATTGAATAATAAGAAGGGTTAAATAAGTATTAGGTCCCTGAAAATAACCCAACATTCAAGTTTGGTCCCTATAAATATTTTCTTCAAGGTTTGGTCCCCCTAATGTTTTCCGTTTTCAGCTGTAGTCCCTCCCGTTAGTTTTCACTAACGGAGGATGACATGGCGTGCCATGTGTGTTAACATTTCTTGCCAACTCTGTATAATTTCCTTGACCAGTCAGGGACTAAACTTGAATGTTGGGTTATTTTCAAGGACCTAATACTTATTTAACAATAAAAGATTAAAATAAATAATTTTTTTTGGAAATATTAAAAATAAAAGATCAAACTAAAAATAAAAGATTAAAATATTTTTTTTGGAATTTTTTTTAATATTATCTTAAGAGATAAATAATTAAACTAAAAAATGGAAATATTAAAAATAAAAGATTAAAAATTCTTCATTAGCAATGGTTGGATGTTCTACCTAATACTTGAATTGTTCTACCTTGCACGAGGGAATTGTCATGGAGGGGTCATGAAAGTATGTAGGTTGGGTGTTGTAGAGTTGTTGTCATGAAAGGGATGAAGTGAATGTATATTGTGAAAAAAAATTCTGGTTGGAAAAGGTGGGTGGTGATAAAATGAAGATGGATATGTTGAAGTGAATATGTTTTACAGGTGCTGAAAAATGGTTTTATGTACTGTAGTGAATATTACATTTTTAATATTTTATTTTTAATCTTTTATTTTCAATATTTCCATTTTTTAGTTTAATTATTTATTTGTTTAAGAAACTGTTCTTGCACGGCATATGCAAATTTAGATATCAGACATGGTGGAAGTGGTTGCTTGATTTGGTTTAATAATATTTTGGATGTCAAAAAACTAAGCTCTGGAGGACAAGACCTTTACATGAGAGGTGTAGCTTCAGAACTAGGTGCAAACACAGGTTTGAAGAAGAAGAAGCTTGCAGGAATTCTAGTAGGCTGCATAATGTTTGTTGTGATCATGATAATACTTGGAGTCGCCATACATGGCGTCCGTAAGAAGAAACTTGAGAAACAAGGTTACCTTTTAGTTATTTCAACTGATTTATTTTACTAATGCTCTCTGATACAGTTTTAAAATGCATTTTCACACTCATGGTTCTACCTTTATTAGTGAATAATCAATCCAACAATGATGATAATGAAGATATTGACATACCAATATTTGATTTAGCAACCATAGCTAATGCAACTAATAACTTCTCCATTGATAACAAATTAATATCATTTGCTAATGAAGAATTTTTAATCTTTTATTTTTAATATTTTCATTTTTTTAGTTTAATTATTTATTTGTTAAGATAATATTAAAAAAAATTCCAAAAAAAATATTTTAATCATTTATTTTTAGTTTAATATTTTATTTTTAATATTTCCAAAAAAATTTATTTATTTTAATCTTTTATTGTTAAATAAGTATTAGGTCCTTGAAAATAACCCAACATTCAAGTTTGGTCCCTAACTGGTCAAAGAAATTATATACAGTTGGCAAGGAATGTTAGCACACATGGCACGTCATGTCATCCTCCGTTAGTGAAAACTAACGGGAGAGACTACAGTTGAAAACGGAAAACATTAGGGGGACCAAACCTTGAAGAAAATATTTATAAGGACCAACCTTGAATGTTGGGTTATTTTTAGGGGCCTAATACTTATTTAACCCTAAAAAGAAATATAATAACATATAACATGTGACTTTTATTAATTGGTCACATATATTTTAAATGAATAAGACAAAAAAAGAATAAGACAAAAACAACATGGACCACTCAAAACATGCCAATACATCATCTTCAACCTCAAGGCAAAGCCCTCCGCCGAAAAACACTCTGGGCACCGCGGGCCTCCTCGCCGGCCTCGGCCACCACCGGAAGTGGTCCGGTCGCCGAAAAAAAACGCAAAGGGGGGGGGGGGACTATCCCACCCGATTTTTCGCGTAGATTCCAAATTTGGCTTTATTTTTTCGTTTTGAAGTCTCTAACACCATGAAAATAAGCCATGAAAGTAAGACACACAAACTTAAACTTCCACAAATCGAGACAACATGAGTACTAACTTCAAAGGTTTTTCGTGTAGATTCCAAATATGCGGTTAGTTTTAAAAAATAACCATTAGAGACACACGAAATCGTGCATTAAAGTAATCCCTAAAAAATGAAAAATCAAATATCACACATATTCATACACAAATAAGATCTAAACCAATGCCTACATAGTATAGGACTTCATATGCACATGTATGATCCTATTTTCGCATGAATAGCTAGCATGGAAGAATGGAGAAAAGTTAGCTTACCAAACGGAGTTATGTCCGTTGCACCTTGAATATTGAGCAAAGCTTAAAGAAAACCACTCTCCTTGTCTCTTAATACCTCTGTGATGATGAACAATGCCAAAAGTGGGAGAAAACTTGGAGTAAAACCCAAAAACAAAGTTAGAGATTCTAGAGAGATAAAGTAGGTTTTGGATGTGGAAAAGGCAGAATGAAGCTTCTTCTCCCATTAGGGTTTGTGTTCTGATTATATATGATGGGTTAGAGGTTATTAGAGGGCCAAAACAAGAGAAAATAAGTGTCTGAAAATTTGGCCAAAAAGTGGTGTGAATAGTAATACGGGTTTGGCATGTGCATGGGGTATTTTGTGTGGTATGAGTGAGCAAAATGGAGTGTGAATGATATATGATGATCATGAATGAGGTGTGGTGGGATTAGCAAATGGAAAGTGGGAGCTTTTGGTGAATTTGGAAAATTTCTCAATATGGCAAATTATTTGAATTTCATAGCATGCATGGTACATGGTGTGTTGGCCTTTTTGGGTAAACTTAAAGTTCATGTGGTAAATGATGAAATAGTACAAAGATTAGAAGCATGAATGATCCACATGTGACTTGTGAACCAAGAAATCCATTCATGTCACATAATTACATATTTGTCTTCATGATGCCTTAGCTAGCAAATTCTCACTCAAATTAGATGAAATTTGTGGTCAAGTTGTAAGTTGGATCATGAGGAGCAATTTTCATGTTGGACACAACTTGGATTGAAGTTTGGAAATCCATGAGAACTAGCCTTGAAGTGATTGACCAAAACTAGGTCAATAAAATTACTACTTTAGGACCATGACTTGAAAAAAATCATAACTTGAGTTCTAAGTATGGGAATGAGTTCTTTACACCAAAAGAAAGCTCAAGAAGAGTTCTAAAACTTTCATGTTGAAAAGTTTTAAGATGAAGCTTGATTCAATGTGTAATTGTTCATGAAAAGTGATGATTCATGCATGCAAACTTACCAAAAAGGAAAACTTTAGAAAACCCTAACTTGCCAAATTTGGTAAGTTTCCTCAACTCTTGATTTTTGATGATTCCTTTGACATATCTTGATCAAATTCCACCCCTTGGCACTTGAGAACATACAGGGGGCCATGGAATCAAGTCTTGCTTAAAGAATAAGAAACAAACTGATTTTATCACAGACCCTAATTTCGTCCCATAAAAGGTAAGAGGAGGTGATCCACTTCAAACCTCTTGCCAACTTCAATCATTTGAGGAAGTAGTGGACATAATAGGATGCCTTGAGGCATAAGAAACTTTTGTAGCTTGAGTGATGGTGATATTGATAACATCTCTTCCCTTGATGCTTGAACAATGTTCCCCTATCTTGAATATAATCTCTTGCTTGAACCTCTGAGACATATACTCTCCTCTTGAGATAACCAAGATATCTTGATCCCATGCTTAGAACCAATGATATGCACAAATGATAATGCAAAAATGAAACGAAACATAAGCCAGTTAGAGTTAGAAACAAGAGGGCAAATTTTGGGGTGTTACAGCTAGCACTTTAATTGGTATGATAGAATTTTATGTGAAAAATAAATCCAAAATTATTATTTTTAAATCTATATTTTTTATGTTGATTTCTTGAACTTCTGCCATGCCCTTAAAATAATTGTATTTATTTTATCCATTGTAAAAATAAATAAATAAAAGTATCCGTACGACATGTCCTACACCATTAATGTCTTGAAGTGTCCGTACATACATACTTTAATTTGAGATAAAATTATTGTTTGAAACCTGAGAAAAAGAGAGCTGAAGTAGAATACGATACATAGGTAGCATGAATAACAAGCAAAATTAAGTATGTTGACTCTGATCAGATGCTCATTAAGCAAGGAAGTCTTAGGTTCTAGGTCTGAGCAAGGGAAAGTCTTATACTTGAGTGCATAAGCAGTTGTAATATATTTGATTATAGTGGAAATCTCATGTGCTGTAAGGGGACTGGACTACTCTCAGATGGAGAGGAACCATGATAATTTCTGTGTGTTCTTTGCCTATTTATTTACTTCTGTCATTTTTATCTGTTATACTAGTTAATTAAATTCTGAACTTCTATTTAGAATATGAACTCTGTTCAGAAGTAGAAACAATTTGGAAAACACAATTCAATCCCCCTTCTTGTGTATTTTTCTCACCTTCAGTTACCTTTTTCAAATTGTGTGATTGTGTTATCTCTTATATGTGATTTGTATGGTTTTTCTTTATGATTCACTAAGTATGACATCTTGAGTATTGGATTTTACGCTAGCTTGGATTTATTTGTGCATTTTTTTATCTTGTTCTCTCCTTTTTTATATTTTACAAAGGAGGAGAAGTAGCAGAGATATTGTCAATACCTACGTGCATTAAGTGTGTAATGCATGGGAGGTTTATAACTTTTACAACTCAAAGAAAGTAATGTATGATAATCATCAGATTGACTATGTTCCATCAAATTCCAAATATCACTTTGGATTAATTCATCAACAATAATCTCACAGATTTTTCAAACATAAAAAAGAGGGAGATTGAAAACACATAACATTATCTGGTATCGTTTACGTGTTTTAGTATCAATTTGTGTTTTGTGTTTTGTAATTCAATTATTACTTCATTGTGTATTTGTAATAAGTATGTTATCTCTATTCATCTATGTAATTGTACTATTCTTTCCATTTGATTGTAATTGCTTCCGCTACTAAATTCTACCACTGAGAACCCTCTACATTTCATGACTATTTTCGTTTGATCCTTGTTGGTGATTCCTTGTTTAGTCTATGAAAATTACTACTTTGTAATTTCCACACAAGTAGCTTGAATCACAAGTTAGAACATTTGAATTTGGATGTTATGGTATTTAATTCGAATCATGTGTTATATTTGATTCAAACCACTCACTAGTTGAAAATTGAACCACCATTCTAGATCAAATGAATTGGATCAAAAATTGAACATGATTTGAATCATATCCCCATTTAATTTGAATCAATTATAAATAATTATTCGAATCACTAGCTTTAAAAAAACTCCATTTTGATGTTGTCCAGATTGATTCGTATCACAAATCCTTCTTTATTCTAATCAAACATCAAAAAGTCCAATTTTCCATTAGTTATTTAAATGATTGTTTCTTATGGTATAAGTAACAAGTTTTGGAAACTTAAGGTGATCCATAGAGACAAATATTTCACTTCTTAGGGTGGAAACTTAAGGTGATAATCTTTACACCACATTTTTCTCTTCTTCTCCAAACGCCAACCTTTTGATATTCAACCCATGTTAATTCTTTATCCTTTTTGTTACATCTTGTTTTGTGCAATTTGATTGTTGTTCTTGTGTGAACTTGAGAATGAGTTGATCAATCTTGTTGAAAATTGATCAAGCTCCAGATAAAAATCAAGAACCAATACCCACTCATTTAGAAACTTGATTAAACCTTGTATGTGTTCATCATTCATCAAAAACTGAATTACTTGACTAACACCTTGTAATGTTAGCAATTGGTTGAGATTATCTGGCATTATTCACCATCTTCATCCTTAGTCCTTTTTCTTTTAATATGGACCCTTGTCTAAAGATTAAGTGTAAGGGAGACTAGTGGTACATTAGGGTATCTAATGTTCTCGTGTGTAACTGTTTTTTTTTGTAACATGTGGATGTATTGTTTCTTGAGTGCAATTTTACATTGAGTTGTTATCTATCAAGATGAGAGTTTCCATTATATTCCAAGGAAGACTTTTGCAAGATCAAGTATCAACGGTTCGTAGGGAAAAGTAGGAAGTTGTCCTTTTTTGGTGGTTGTCATACCCTAAATTTTGCCCCTTTTTCCGTTTCATTATTTCATCACGGCGTTTGCATCATTTGCATATCATGACATGCATTTCTGTAGGCATAAATTTCAAAAAGTCAACCAGAGTAAAATTTTGATTTTGCAGTCAGATTAGTTGAATAAATTTATTAACCGCACCTAAAATTAGAGAATAGTGTTTTCAAGTGTGGGCCTTCAACTACCTGTTTTACTGAACTACATCACATGTATGTTAGTTTGGCACACTCATAATTTGTTTGCCTCTGCGCACGTTCGCATTTTGATCAGTTTGAGTCTTTTCTTCAGAGTTTTTTAACCGCAATATTTGATTTGCGACTGTTTATTTTACTAAGCTATATTACCATAGATTATTTTAGTGCATTCATTTGTTTTTTTTGCATGTTCGCACGCTCGCGTTTTATTTGATTTAATTCCTTTTTATTTTTTCTTTTAATCCAATTAATTAGTTAAAAATAAATAAGATTAAAATAAAATGCAGAAGGCTAAAATGGGGATTAATTAAATTAGAAAACCTTACTTAGAGGGTATAAATAAGAAACCGATTGAGACTTGTAGGGAGAGGCAAAAAAAAGGATTAGAGGTCGCGACTGATTATTTCATCCTCATCTTTTCCAACGTTATGTATGGTTGGGCTAGGTTGAGCATCTTTGAAGTCGTTTTTACCTTCTTCTTTCCTAGCTTGATGTGGAAAGGATGGTCTCGGAGGAGGCCATTCTCAATGAACCCGCCCAGGATGACTTCTATGGCTCCCTCTACCTTTATTAGAACATGAGTGAATTGATCGATGTATGACTGTAGGCTCTCATTTGCTCCTTGCATGATGCTACTCAAGGCTGCTATAGTAACCGGTTGCCTCTTCCAGAAGGTAAAGTGGGCGGTGAGTCGATCAATTAAATCTACCCATGATTAAATACAACTATCAGGGATAGCATTAAACCACATTTTAGCCAATCTGGCCAAGGTTAGCACTAGTATCTTGCACTTGGAAGTATTGTCAGCATTATAGTAATTGAGCTAGTCATTGACAAGTTCGACGTGTTCGTCAGGGTCTCCCTTTCCACAGTACTATTCTAATTTGGGAGTTTTTTGCTTTGACTTTGAGATCTTGCTTTCTAAGATCCAGGCACATAAGGGATGCTTACGATGCCCCTTGTCGGATAGTGTTCGTTAAGATCCAGGGATGGAGTGTGACTGCCTCAGTCTCCGCCCGGACTCTGGGGAAGAAAACTGCATTTTCTTCCTTTCGAATGATCTTTTAATTTCTGAACTTTGTTTCTCTTTGGTGTGCCTGGTTTTGGTCGGGCGGAACGGTCCTTCTTGGATACGGCCTCCTGAGTTGAGTTTACTCGGGGTTAAGCGTGGCAAAGGCATTCTTCTAGGAGAATGAACCTTTCCTTTATCTCCTTGGAGTTCTATTGTTGAATGATGGTGTAAATACCATTGAGCAACTCGTTTAAACCTTGAACGCCTAGGATCGCTTCAAGGATGCCAAAACCATGCGATATCTCTGGTCACTCAACAGGAAAAGAAGTTGGTACTCCAAGCGGTGGAGCTTGGACAACCTCGATCTTTGATGAGGAAGGACTAGATATGATCGTGTATGAACTTCGATGTCAAAGCTCGCTTCTTCAGGAGGAGGAGTGGTGTTTGGTCAACTGACAGTTGTCGATGCTACAACGACAACAGCTATAGCGGTTTCACGCGTGGTGGCAGAACGAGTAGATCTAGATCCATCCATTTCCACAGATCAAAGAAATCAGAGATACAGGGACCAAAGTAAAAAATCCGCCAACTTACAGAGACCAAAGGTACCACTACTAGAAAGTTCGCTTTTAGTGACTGAATTAGTGATTGAAAAATTTCGGTCACTCTAGTGACCGAATTAGCCACCAAAATTAGACATTATGTTTGTAAAATTGTAAAAGTCATTAAATCGGCCACTAAATAAAATTAGCCACCGAATTAGCGACTGATATTTTGTGACCATAATTTTCAGTCTTAAATAATCGTTTTTATATATATTAATTCATAAAAAAATTAAGTGACCGAAATTTCGGTCACTAATATTTTTCTTTTGTTTTTTTCATTATTAAGTTACTTCCCTCCCAATTTTCTCCTTTTATTTCTTTTTTTTAATTTTTTAGTCAAAATTTTACATTTTTATTGTTTTAATAAATAAAACATATATTTATATAAATAATTAACTCATACAAATTTATTAATTTAGATAAAATATAATTTTAATGACAGTTAGTGTAAGAATCTTTTTAAATAATATTTGAAAGTTCAATTTCATTAATAATATACACATTTCAAATGTAAATTGTACAATAAAATTCAAATAACTTAGTGGACATCCAAAAGCCTCATAAAAGAAACGAGAATTTTTTAGTAGTGCGTGCATTTAAGCCAACATAATATTATTGATTCGGTAATGCTCCATTCATTCCACAATAATCAATATATTTAATAATTTCATATCAATTAAGAAAATTATTTAAAAAAAAACATAATAATATTTTTTTATTCCATTGAAAATTTATTAAATTTAAATAAATCATATTAATGATAATTAGAGAAATATATAATTAATATTTTATATAAAATAAAAAATTTAAAAGAAATTATTATATAATTAAGGGTTTAATGGTAGTGCACTGTCAGTGTAAAATAATTTTACACATGCAATCAATCAAAATGTTTACAATTGCCATATAATATCAGTATTTTTAAAATAAAAATATATTTTATTCTGATATATGGTTGTGATTGGTTGACAATTTAAAATATTTTACACTGTCAGTACATTTCCTTTTTTCTCTATAATTAAATTATTGTATTATTTTTTAAAAATTAAATAAATTTTTAGTCCTAATCAAATTTGAAAACTTTATAATCATTTTCTATAATAATTTGGCAATTTTAATTTTATAAATTATAAAATAAATTTAAAATTTTAACGAAATGCTAGCACTTTAAATGTGATGATAGAATTTTTTGTGAAAAATAAATTCAAAATTATTATTTGTAAATCTATAGTATTTTTTATATTGATTTCTTGAACTCCTGCCCTGCCCTTAAAATAATTGTATTTAATTTATCCATTGTAAAAAATAAATAAATAAATAAATCCGTACGACTTGTCCTTCACCATTAATGTCTTTAAGTGTCCGTACATACATACTTTAATAAATTTGAGATAAAATTATTGTTTGAAACCTGAGAAAAAGAGAGGTGAAGTAGAATACGAAACATAGGTAGCATGAATAACAAGCAAAATTAAGTATGTTGACTGTATTGGTTATTGTTTTGCATTGCAGGATTAGTGCAGTCTTCTGCCTGCACTCTGGTGTCTGGACTTTTTCAGAGATACATGGTTCACTTATGAAATGTTTGATATCAAGTTGAATTTTAACCGTGACTCATCGTAATTCTTTCAAATTCACTGTAATATTAAACATACAATTAGTGAATTATATCGGGTTTATTCATTAAATCATCTACCACATAGTTTGGACATAGAGTATTGGTAAAATAGGACAGAGTCCCATATTAAAAAGATGCACCTTTTATTTTATCTAGATGATTTTATAATGATGAGTTTTGTCCTATCCAAAAAATTTAAGATAATTTATGTTGTGATTTTTTTATAGGACTTTGGAAGATTGTGAACATACTTGCTTCCACCACCTAAGCAATTGTGGTCAAGACTCAAGAGGACATGTCCAGTTTGTCTTTGACTGCCATATTCAATGCCTGCATGACTATATATCCATGCGACCCATCTGACAAACTAGCGGTGGCAGTCGTGATAGAGTTTGTTTTGTTTTCGTTTATTAATGGAAGCTAGACATTGTTTTCTTTAAGCTTAAAAGATATGGATTTTAGTTTATGGGAAAGAGTTTTGTTCTTACCCAGACTCGATCCTTAAAAGTGTCCGATAGAAAATAGCTCAAGAGAATCACATAGGTTCAAGATAAAAATATTTATTATCCAAATGATGTCATTTCAAGAAGGCTAGGAGACAAATATATATAAAACAAAAGATTCCAGGATTTGGAGAGTAGGTATTGTTAGTGCGTGAGACACTTTTTTTTTTGCTTTGCGCACTCTGGTTCTCAGGGGAAAGGGACCCTAGTAATCTAGAGCTCGTGTCGAGAGGTACTGACACTGGCCAAGAGTGCGTGAGACACTTTTATTGAGGAGAGAAAGAGAGAATAAAGAAATGAAAATTAATATTATTAAATGAATGAATGATGATAAAACAGAATTATAAAATGTCTATTTATATACACCTAAGTGACTTGACTACTAAGCAACAAATATAACAAACTAAGTAAGAAACCATAAACCCTAATTAGCTTTGGGTTTGGGCCACATAATTCAACTTGAATTATATCTAATATCTCAACATACTCCCTATAATCCAAGTTATCGAAACACACTAATCATTGTTGATCTGAACTATTCCTAATTTCTTTCTCAAAGTTAGGAACCCGACGATCTTCAATCCTTTGATGAAAATGTTGGCTAATTGTGCTTCACTTGAGCAATGTTTTACTTCAAGTTCACCTCAATTCACATTCTCCCCTAGGAAGTGAAATCTACCTTCGATGTGCTTACTTCTTCCATGCAAAATTGGATTCTTCGCCAGATTTATGGCTGACTTGTTGTCGATATGCAGTACCAGAGGTTTCTTCACTTCGACCTCCATTTCTTCAAGCACAAATTTGATCCAAATTGTTTGACACGCAACATAGGATCCTGCTATATATTTAGCCTCACACGATGACAATGTCACCACTGGTTACTTTCTCAAGCACCAAGAGATTGGGGCACCAAATATTTTAAAGAAATATCCATTAGTACTTCTTCGGTCTTCCTTATCTCCACACCAATCAGCATCTGAGTAGCAAGTAACCATAGTTTATTTGCTTTCAGAGTCTCGTCGAAATAAAATTCCATACTTTATTGTTCGAATTGTAGGTAAATGGGGGTTTTGAAAATCATCTCCACATGGATTGTAGTGACATCGCTTGACGTTCTGAAGTTTATGATGTTTTAAGTAGGGTTTTCAAAGTTTGCTTGTTTTGGACCATAAGTTTGTCACAATTTTAGTAGCAAAGATTAAATTCTAAAAGATGTTTGTTTAACAAGACATATCAAAGATAGATTTCATCAACCTAACTTGTATATATTTGATTAATCAAGCATGTGAATTCGTTTTCGATTAATATAACCATGTATCCTCTCAATACCGTCTATGTCTAGAGCGATGTCGTGAGTATTATTGTATCCGTCATTAGATGATGTCACATGCTAACAACAAATACAATAATCTTTAAGATCAACACAAAATAAATGTCAACTCACAAATCTATGTCTAGAGTTTGTTTGTTGATAGATAAATATTTTAGATCAAGGTTTGTAAAATATATGTCTAGAGTGATACAAATCATAAATAGATCTTTAAGAGCACAAACATTCACCATATATTAATCATCCACTTGTTCACATACAAATAGATCAAAAGAAATACATACAAGGTAAGATAGACTACATCTACCTTTGATACAAAGAGTTTAGCTACCCATCACCAAGGTAGCTTGTTTCACAAGTAAAGAAAGAAGATGAATGTGCATCCAAGATGAAGAATTGATCTAGGATGCGAATCCAGCTTCTATTTGTAAAATATCACTCCTTGATAAAGAAATGAAGAACTTAAGGTTTTTTCTTTTAAGTCAATGTTACTCTATCAGAAAAATGATGTTATGAGGTTATAATCCCCAAAAAGTAAGAAAAAGTACATAAATATCTAAATAAAATCTGCCTCACTCGCAATTCGAGCTCCCTGTTCGCACTTCGAACTTCACTTATAGGCAAATGAAGTGCCTCTGAACAGTTAAACCGCCCCTGAGGATTCTTTGACTTCGCACTGCGAAGCTCCTGTTAGCACTACGAACTTCTTCGCCCAGACTTCGCATTCCATCAATGATGGGTTTAGCTACTGCCACCCAAATTTTCCAGCTCGCTTTGGCCACACTATGAGCTCGCACTACGAGCTTGCCTACACTTCGCTACTTGCTCACACTGCGAACTTGCTGGATTCTTCATTATTTCTTAGGCTTCCTTGTCCATTCATTTTTGCCTTGTTCTTTGATAATTTGGCCTAATACCTACACAATAGCACACAAATCAAGGCATCCAAGGGTAAAATCTATTTCATTAAAGAATCACAAGAGAAAATGGAATAAATCAATTAAAACTTAAGAAATGAGTTGAAAAATGCCAAGAATAATGGTTCAAGTTAAGACATATTTGGCATTCAACATTTATCGATCCTTTGAAGTATCTCAGGATCCTTCTTGCAGCCTTCATGTGTGACACCCTTGGTTCATTCATATATTTTCTCACTAATCTGACTAAGAAACATATATCAGGTTGACTGTTGAACACATATCTCAAAGATCCGACAATTTGTTTGAACAAAGTTGCATCGACTTTGTCTTCCTCTCTATGCTTCTCCAACTTTAAATTTGGTTTGATAGGCGAAGATGCAGGAGTCGAATCATCCATTATGAATCTCTTGAGTATCTCTTTGACATACTTTCCTTAATGTAGCATCATACCTAGCTTCGACATTTAAAATTCCATGCCTAGGAAGTACGACAACTTTCCCAGATCCGACATTTCAAATTCCTTTTTCATTAGCTCTTTGAACTTCGACAAGTTCTCCAAGCTACTACCAGTTACTGACAAGTTATCGACATATAAGTAGATGATTGTTATATCTTGTGCCACAACCTGAACATAGACATCATACTCAGATTTGCATTTGACGAATCCCAATTCGACCAAGTATGAGTCAATCTTCTTGTTCCATGCCCTAGGTGCCTGCTTGAGACCATAGAGCATTTTGCGCAACTTGTATACTTTCCTTGCCTCCTCCTAAATCACAAACCTAGGAGGTCGTGTGACATACACTCTTCATCTAAAGGTCCATTCAAAATGTATATTTCACATCTAAGTGAAATGTCGACCAACCTTGTTTGAATGCCCAAGCTACAACTAGTTAAACAGTTTCCCATCTTGCGAAAAATGCAAAAACTTAAGAGTAGTCGAGTCCTGTTATCTGAAGAAATCCTCGAGCTACCAATCTCGACTTATGTCTTGCTATTGACCCATCAACATTATGCTTCAACTTGAACACCCACTTTACTTTGATAGCTTTTGTATGTGCTGGCAATTCGACCAACTCCCATGTGCTATTTCTTTCGATTGCTTGTAACTCGTCAACAATAACATACATCCATTGTTTATCTTTGAAGGCTTCGTTATAGTTGATTGGTTCAGCACCTGTAAGTAAAGCAAAATGAACTAGTTCTCCATCTGTTGTGACTTCATCTATGAGAGCAAGAGTTGTCTCTACAAGTCAATCTATGTTTTAATGATAACAATACGTATTTGTGAAAGAACTATTTTATGTTCTAACATGTGTTGTGTGTAGATCATAATCATAGAAGATATCAGATCCAACAAGCACCAGCCAGATGTGCGTAATTGATAATATGCAAAGTTATTATGTGTGACACAAGTCGCAAGAAGCAAGAACGCTTCTGTATCTGATCATGATCAGTCAGATCCAAGGATGCTGATATTGTTGTTGCAATGCTCTTGTGGATGCTCTCTGAAAGTGGTCGAGATTCTGAAGATTGCGAAGCTTCTGAAGAAGAGAACCGAAGTGCTGAAGACTCTCATGACTTGAAGTTCTGAAGGCGGAAGGCTCTGAAGATCAAGTGCAGAAAGACTCTGAAGACTTATGAGTTCTGAAGTTTCGGAAGACTTGAAGTAGTAAAGGATAATGTTCTTAAAGACAAGTGTTGAAGTTATGAAGACTGATTCCTAATGGACTTCTTCAAATGACTGAAGACTTGACGCACCAGATATCCTGTTAAAGAAGTCTCTACTCATTCTTTATTAATTTACCATCAGAAGCCTCTGAAGTTTAGAAGTCAAATATTACCGTTGTGAACGACTGTACACACTGCTCAAGAAAGATATATCCCATCACTTCTCCCACAGCAAAAGGAGATGTGTCAGTACAGCTACTTATTACACAACGTCTCTTTTCTAACAGCCAACTGTATTTCAACGTCTATATTTCTACTGGGCTATAAAAAGAAAGGAGTAAACGCTTCTGAAGGTATCGATTCATTCCATCAAATGTGAATTGATCAAGTCATTGTGTGAAGATAGCAACAACGATGAGTTCTTGTTGTAACACTTAGAATATCCAAAGCTGTCATCAATTTACACATGACCATTGTTATTGAAGCTCAAAGATCATAAATCAACACAACAACAATCAATTAGTACAGAAGATGTTGATGAAGAAGACAACATTGCAAATCAGTCAAGTCATCAACCACCTTCTCGTCAGTGCTACATTGAAGATCTAAAGCAAGGAGTTGTTGCTCAAAGCTTGCTCACCCAAGAAGAAGAAGAAGAAAAAGATCTACAAGATGTCAACAACTGTCAAAACATTATACATCCTTGTAGTTTCTTAGGATAGCAAGGAGTTGTTGCTCACATCTTGCTTGAACACTTGTGTGCTCTTTGTACTTAAACTTAGCAGTAATCTGCTTGTTAAGAAGCATTATTGTAATCTCCTGTATAACTAATTCTTGGTGAATTAGAATTCCTTGAGTGGTCAGTGTGACCGGAGACTTGAGAAGACAATGGCGAGATGTCATTGTGGGAAAAGCCTGAAATAGGGACAGTAGCGTAATATTCATTGCGATGAATCCCTGAACGTCTAGTTGTGAAAGCATAGCAGTAGATCTTGCGAGATTGGAACATGCAGGTTAATGTTCGTTATATTCATTAAGTTGAATCCCTGAAAGGTTCATTGCATGTTAGTCACAGTGCGGCTGTGCAGTTTGTTAGTCACCAGCTATGTGCTCGTGCATCTGTAATCGAGATTGATTATAGTGGATTAAGACCTTGTGTTCAAGGCGAAATCACCAGAGGAGGGTGGACTGGATTAGCCTTTGTGGTGAACCAGGATATATCGTGTGTCCTTTACTCTTATGCTTAATGTCTTTGTTTATGTTTCTATATTGAATATCAGAACCTTACATAAGTAGGTCAGAACCTTGCAACTCTGATAAGCTTCCGCTCTGCAAGTTTTGAATGATGCACACAACTTTCAGAATCTCATTGGTTCTCACACTTCAAGCATTGCCAAGTCTGAATATAACTTCGCAAGTCAGAGTCTCTCAACGAACTCTGATGTAACGTAAAGTGTCTTATTGACAAAAACCGAAAAGTTGTTAAAAGAGTAAATACACAATTCAAACCCCCCTTTCTTGTGTCTTTATCGCACCTTCAATTGGTATCAGAGCCTGGTTATGTTATTAATGGATATCAAACACTTAACAGTTTCAGAAAAAGATCTAGATGCGGTGCGTAGAAATACTCTGGGTGAGATTGAAATCCACTTACAATTTCTGTAACAGTTCAGAAGATGACCGTGTACAAAATTGTATCAATCTGAGTACTTAAGCAAATCACTGATTTTGGAAGTTTTGCAGTTGTCAAACAACTAAATCTTCCTCACTAAAGTTTTAATGAAGATTGAAGAATCAGCTGATAAGATAGATTCATCAGATAAGAAGTAGTATCTGTTGAATGCTTATCTTGGAAGATACGTGTGGGTGAACCACATATTTGCTCAAAGTTGAATCATCAGAAAACAAGAAGTCTTGTTTGCTGAAGATTAATTCTTTATGATTTTTTGAGATGTTTTCAAGAAACGGATTAGATCCACCCTTGACTTTCTCATTTTAAGCTCATTCAGAACTTCTTCATGTAAAGAAGAAAGATTGTGGTTCTATGATTTTGAACTTCGGAGTGAAGTCTGTTGAAGTCAGAAAATCTGAAGAAGTCAAACTCTTAGAAATAATTCAACATTTGAATCTTGAATGATCTAGAGGTTAAAAGATTCATGAAGAACTGAATATTGTTTTCTTGTTGAGTCATACAGAAAACTGAAAGAATATTCAGGAAGAAGAAATTTAATAATTCATCAAGAATTTAATTGAGAATGAATTCTAAGTCTTGGTTGAATAAACTCAGATGATTAAGTTCTGTTAAACTTGAGATTCTTTCTCAGTTAAATCAAATGTTATTGGTCGGATTCTATCTGATAAGTTTCTCAGAACCAAATTAATCTGAAATCAGAAGATGTTCAATCTGACACATTAACTAAAGTCATCCCTTGAAGTCAAAAGGATTTTAGTTGCTGATGTTTTCAGAATGAGGAAATCAGTTGACGTTCTTTTAGAAGAAAATATGTTGTTGATTTTCTGATAGACTAATTTTAAACAAGTTAGATCAGCCTTGCAAGAACAAAGATTGTCATGCAAACTATGTCATGTGAAGTTTATGTTCAGTGACCCTCTGAAAATCAGTCCTCCACACTCTGAGGATTACCTTCAGAAACCAGATGAATACTCCTGAATAATAGAACGTAGTGGTCATCTGAAGAGAAAGTTGACTCCAGTTCTCGACTAGAAATCCAAGTTCAGTGGACATCAGATTACTCTGAAGGAAGCAGAAGCTAAAAGATGATGATCAGAAGCTCATAGTCAGATTGGAAAACACTCAGAATTGCTGTAAAAAGATTTCAGAATCTCTAACGTATGTTTGTCTTTGTTCATCCTCTTTTTGGAATTTAAAACAGTAAGCAATAATTTGAACTTCGTCACTCACTGACATATTAAGTTTATTGAAACTATAATAAGATTCTTACGCATTTATGATTAGACAATTTTTAAATAAACAGTTATAATTACGTGTGTCAGCTACTACCCTGCTACCCATAGGTTTATGACGATTTAGTCTATCGCATGTCCTTTCAGCTGACCATCTCAGCTATTCATTGCTTGTCTCGGAAATGATGACCTCGCGTGCTCCAGCTTGATAAAAAGCTATCACTCCTAAGTTCACCCCACATTTTCATCCCTTCTCTAGGAAGAATCATTATTAAACTATCCAGTAGTTTAGAACCTCTCTCCTCAAAACTAAAATTGTTCAAATGTCTTCCCACAATATCAGGGGAGAAATCTCTGATCTTGAACTCCTAATGGAATACACTATTGACTTAAACCTTCTAACCCAACTCAACAAAACAAGTCTTCTCTCTGGAATTGAATTTCAGAACTGGGAAAACTACGTCAACATGATTGTTGGACCTATTTTTCCTTCGCTTGTAACTGAGTTCTGGGAAAATGCAAGAGCACTAAAATATGACTATGGTAAAAATTCTATTTTGTCTGTGGTTGTTGGCTGTCCAGTCTTGATCAACCCTACTATCATATCCAAATCTATTAGGTGTGTCGAAGATGGTGTGACTGTGGAAAGAAATATCAACAACCATAGTTTCGACAGGCATTTGCATGTCATTTTCAAAACAGAGGGGCGTCCCACTCAACCTTTCACCCTCACTCCAATTGCTAAAGATTGGTACAATCTAATGGTAACTAATTTAAGACCAAGAGAGAGAGGAGGAGGATGGTTGTCTGACAAAGAAATATTATTCATTTTCTTTCTAGTGTCTAGGATCAAGATAAACCTACCTCAATTCATGTACAACCATCTTAAGGAAGAAATTAATCTGTCTAGGGAAGACACAATCTATCAAATTCCATACTGTAGGGCCATCTCCCACATTCTTGATCTTCAAGGAGTAGTTGGTCATTGCAAAAGAAATGGAATGACTGAGAAGATCCTTCCTGAGTTTGGTCAACCTATGACCTTCTTAGTCTAAGATAAGAAGTTAGTCTTTCTAGAATCATAATTAATTAAGGTTCTCGTCTTATGGATATGTATCTTCATGATTAATTATTGAGGTATTCCTAACTATATATTGCTCATCTTCTTGAATGTCTCTCTATTGCTGATTAACTAATTGGAAATTAGAAGGAAGTAATTAAGCATCTTAAGTGACTAATAAAATTCACATGAAAAAGTTTGGATTATCTAGAAACCATGAATCTCTCTTAGGTCATAATTGAGTAACGGTTACCATTATCACTCACTAGAGTTACTTCACGACTCTTGATTGGATAATTTGTCCTCATTAAAGAAGTTAATCATTAAACCTCCTTTCCCATGTTACTTAGTGCTTCTAGGAAAAATAAACCGTTGCCCTCTCAAATTCTCCAAAGAAAATACTTTGCTCATTCATCTATAAAAGCATCATACCCTAAATCACCAACTCAACTCTTACTGATCTGAATCCTCTTCCTAAATACCTTCTATTTTCTTCATCCTATCATCCTCTACAATGGCCTCCGTTTCCCAAAATGCCTTAAGCCCCATAACCACACAGATTTCAGTTGACCATCTCATCGTCATGTCAGAAACAATTGTGAACATCAACAATTTGAAATCAAACGGATGTGATATTACTCCTTCAATGGAAACTCAAGGATGGTGCAATTACTTCAAGAGGTTGGAAGGACCAACCTACAGACATCTGGTTAAGGATTTCTGGATCCACGCCAACACATCCAATACCCTCATTGTCTCCTTCGTTTTTGGAAGGAAAGTCTTCATATCTGAGAAGACTATTTCAGATCTTCTGATGCATGACAACAGTGGTGTGAGAATCACTAAGAACCAACTAAACGAGGAAAAAGAGGCTAAGGTTCTGGCTAGCATTTTCAAAGAAAATGTTGTAGCTAATGCAGAGAACTCAATATTCTCTAATCTAAAAGATTCTCTACAAGTATGGTTTAGAATCCTCCAAGGAAGTGTCTTTCACCATCTACCTTCAGATCAACTTAATGACACTAAAAAATGTGTCATGTTCCTTCTCCTTAAAGGAATTAAGATCCATCTCCCTGCAATTCTCTTCAAACTTCTGAAGGAAGCCATATGAAACTCCAGAACAGGCTCTGTCACGGAGGGCAGACATATTCCGTATGGAAGACTTATTTCTGACATCTTGGTGGAATCAAGAGTAATTGACGATATTCTGATTAATGAGGGAGAATTAAGAAAGTTGCTTAAAAGCGCTGGAAAAGTTCTTAGGTTTGAGAATCTTAAAAGAGAAAACTCCACTCTGGATAATACATCATCTAGGAAATTAGCATTGACCCCAAGGATTCCTGTTGAAGGATTTCCAAACTTCTCCATACACAACCAAGCAGATGTAGGAAACTATCTGCAGTAATTTAAGGAAAAAGACATCAGCGTATGGATCAATATGAAGAATATTACTGATGTACTTCAAGAGCTCTCAGATTGGAAGAGAATAAGTAAGAAGTAGAAGGATACTGATGATGGAGAACCTTCATCGAAAAGATCAAAAATGGTGAATGATGCATTAACATCCTTTAAGGATAATGAAATCACAAAAATACATGGCTTAGTGGATGCTTCCAGTTCCTATGTGGACCCCATGGAAATAAGAAATATCTGGACTAAGTTCCATGAATGGATCTCAGAAGAAATTGTGAAAAGCAAGAGGCTGGAAATTACTCAAGCAAAAGAAAGCTGCACACCTCAAGAACTGATGATTTTGATAGCTTAATCTCATCTTCTTCATCATCATTAGGCTCCTTTTAGTCTAATCCTTAGGAACCTATCCTCATTAGGCCTGTGTTTTGGTTACCTTTTAGGATTATGCTTAACCTATGCTTTGAACTCTAAAACTATTTTGTGGTTCAGTGTAGAACTGTTACTTATCATATCAGCCTTCGTATGATTAATGCTTAAATGATAACATCCCTTGAGTCTATTTATGTTCACCATCATGTTGATCTACATATGCTTAAATTCTCAGATGCTCTCTAACTTTTTGATGATGTCAAAAAGGGGGAGAAAGAATATGATTTTGATTGATGAATATATGAATATTGATTAGAAAGAAAGAAAGAAATCTTAAAGAAAAGAAAAGAAAAGAATGCAACTCAAACAAGTAATCGGTCATATAAAATGCGTTACTACTAACGTTTGTTGTTTGATGTTTAACCAAGGAACTCTGAACAAGTTCACTAGGAATTCTAAGATAGGTTAAGAAAGAAGAACAGAGAAGTTCTTATGAACTGTTGGTCATATGATAGAAGTTGTACACTTCGTGAACATGTGTTCAGAATCAGATCTACCCAGTACTGTTCAGAAGTTGAGAACTGTCTGAAAATTAAAGTTTATCTTGATCTCTGTCTCACTTGGTTCAGAAGCTGTAAGTTGTCTAAGAATATGAGATTGAGAACGTAAGAATCAGAAGAAGAAAACTCTGAAAGCAGTCAAGACAAAGTCTACATCTCAAGATGCTTATTCAGAAGAATTGTGCAAATCAGAAGTCAAGAACTATCTGAAGATCCGAATTGAAGATCCAAGAAGAAGTAGTTCTGATGTCTACCAAGAACCAATTAAGAAGAAAATGATTTGGTATCAGACTAAATCAACAAATGATAATCAGACTCAGTATACACAAAGATTGGTATCAGACTCAGTCTGCAGGAATATCAATCAAAGCTAAGCTGTAAAATGTTTTTAATACCTTCATTGGTATCAATCTCAGCACACTAAGGAAATACCCTTCAAGTGGTATGAAAAGAATTCCTTCAGTTGGAATCAGACACAACATACTCTGGTATAATTCAGTATTAGACTAAGATTAAAACATGTGTGACAGTTTCAGAATCAAGCGTTGATTGATCACAAAATTAACCTTCAATTGGTATCTGATAAAAAATTAAGCTTTGATGAACCACTGAGTTGTGATAGCAACAAGGTTCTGAGATGAAGACCTGTGTTCAAAAGTCAAACTCTGAAAAAGTCATGATCCATATTGGTGATTAAAAACTCATATTCCTGAATTACGATTTTGAAGATCCCAATATCTGACTTATGGAAATTAGGGGGAGACTACCCTGAAGATTAAATTGCAAAATCTAAAATCTTCACAAAGTCTGAAACTCAGGGGGAGTTTCTTAAAAGACAGTGTCTGTCTCTGATGGATAGCGAGGCTATGCTATTAGATAAGAAATGTTTTGATTGTGCTTAAATGAATCTGCTGAAAAGTAGAAATGCTTCAGATGTCTCTGAAGATTATAAGCTCTGATACGACTACAAAGGTACTGAATTCTGAAGATCTGAAGATGGAAGTTCTGATGAACTAGTCCAGATGCTAAAGACTCTATGTTCCCTTTAAAGACGAGATAGATAAGTAGTCCTTTTCTATTCTTCGTTCTGGCAACTCAAGTTGTTATTATGTATCTCTTTGGATCATATAAGATTCTAGATGATCACAGATAAAACTTTGAGGTTAACACATTCAGGGGGAGCTGCTGTTCCAGACTCTGAATATGTTTGTTTGGTGATTACCTTGTATATAATGTTCAATCAAAATACTTGGTTTTGTCATCATCAAAAAGGGGGAGATTGTGAGAGCAAGAGTTGTCTCTACAAGTCAATCCATGTTTTGATGATAACAATACGTATTTGTGAAAGAACTATTTTATGTTCTAACGTGTATTGTGTGCAGATCATAATCATATAAGATATCAGATCCAACAAGCACCAGCCAGATGTACGTAATTGATAATATACAAAGTTACTATGTGTGACACAAGTCGCAAGAAGCAAGAATACTTCTGTATCTGATCATGATCAGTCAGATCCAAGGATGCTGATATTGTTGTTGCAATGCTCTTGTGGATGCTCTCTGAAAGTGGTCGAGATTCTGAAGATTGCGAAGCTTCTAAAGAAGAGAACCGAAGTGCTGAAGACTCTCATGACTTGAAGTTCTGAAGGCGAAAGGCTCTGAAGACCAAGTGCAGAAAGACTCTGAAGACTTATGAGTTCTGAAGTTTCAGAAGACTTGAAGTAGTAAAGGATAATGTTCTTAAAGACAAGTGTTGAAGTTCTGAAGACTGATTCCTAATCGACTTCTTCAAATGACTGAAGACTTGACGCACCAGATATCCTGTTAAAGAAGGCTCTACTCATGCTTCATTAATTTACCATCAGAAGCCTCTGAAGTTCGGAAGTCAAATATTACTGTTGTGAATGACTGTACACACTGCCCAAGAAAGATATATCCCATCACTTCTCCCACAGCAAAAGGAGATGTGTTAGTACAGCTACTTATTATACAACGTCTCTTTTCTAATAGCCAACAGTATTTCAACAGCTATATTTCTACTGGGCTATAAAAAGAAAGGAGTAAACGCTTCTGAAGGTATCGATACATTCCATCAAAGGTGAATTGATCAAGTTATTGTGTGAAGTTAGCAACAATGATGAGTTCTTGTTGTAACACTTAGAATATCCAAAGTTGTCATCAATTTACACATGACCATTGTTGTTGAAGCTCAAAGATCATAAATCAACACAACAACAATCAATTAGTGCAGAAGCTGTTGATGAAGAAGACAACATTGCAAATCAGTATAGTCATCAACCACCTTCTCGCCAGCGCTACATTGAAGATCTGAAGCAAGGAGTTGTTGCTCAAAGCTTGCTCACCCAAGAAGACGAAGAAGAAGAAGATCTACAAGATGTCAACAACTGTCAAAACATTATACATCCTTGTAGTTTCTTAGGATAGCAAGGAGTTGTTGCTAACATATTGCTTGAACACTTGTGTGTTCTTTGTACTTAAACTTAGGAGTAATATGCTTGTTAAGAAGCATTATTGTAATCTCCTGTATAACTAATTCTTGGTGAATTAGGATTCCTTGAGTGGTCAGTGTGACCAGAGACTCGAGAAGACAATGGCGAGATGTCATTGTGGGAAAAGCCTGAAATAGGGTCAGTAGCGTTATATTCATTGCGATGAATCCCTGAACGTCTAGCTGTGAAAGCCTAGCAGTAGATCTTACGAGATTGGAACCTGCAGGTCAATGTTTATTATATTCATTAAGTTGAATCCCTGGACGGTTCATTGTAAGTTAGTCACAGTGCGGCTGTGCAGTTTGTTAGTCACCAGCTATGTGCTCGTGCATCTGTAATCGAGATTGATTATAGTGGATTAAGACCTTGTGTTCAAGGCGAAATCACCTGAGGAGGGTGGACTGGATTAGCCTTTGTGGTGATCCAGGATATATCTTGTGTCCTTTACTCTTATGCTTAATGTCTTTGTTTATGTTTCTATATTGAATATCAGAACCTTACATAAGCAAGTCAGAACCTTGCAACTCTGATAAGCTTCCGCTCTGCAAGTTCTGAATGATGCACACAGCTTTCAGACTCTCATTGGTTCTCAAACTTCAAGCATTGCCAAGTCTGAATATAACTTTGCAAGTCAGAGTCTCTCAACGAACTCTGACGTAACGTAAAGTTTCTTATTGACAAAAAGCTAAAAGTTGTTAAAAGAGTAAATACACAATTCAAACCCCCTATTTATCGTGTCTTTCTCGCACCTTCATCATCATCACTAACCACTTCATAGTCTTGAAGTGTTACTGGACAAGCTCTAGTTCTTTGAGGTCTCTGGCTTGTGCCAGCCATATCCTCTTCGACTTCGACTGTGTTGGGAATGTCAACAACAGCTTTGGTTTCAACTGGAATATCGATAATATCTATGACTTCGACGTCATTATTTACTTCTTCGAAATCATAACTCATCATTGGCTTGTTAATTGGATCACCGGAATTCCAATCCCATGTAGAGTTCTCATAAATCACAATGTCTCAGCTCATCACGATCTTATTGTTCATTGGGTTGAATAACCTATATGCTCTAGTCTTATGATATCCTACTAGAATCATAGGTTCATTCTTGTCATCAAGCTTCCTTCTTATTGCATCAGGAACATGCTTGTAGCAAATAGAGCCAAACACCTTCAGATGACTCACTAATGGTCGTTTTCTATTCCACACTTCTTCAGAAACTTGCTCTTCAGCTTCATAGTAGGGTACCTGTTCAGAATATAAACAATAGTCAAAACAGCATTACCCCATAAGGACTTGGGAAAATTCTGCTTCTTCCGTATGCATCTTGCCATGTCAAATATGGTCTTGTTTCTTCTTTTTGTTATTCTATTATGTTGAGGAGTATAACGAGAAGTTACCTCGTGATCAACACCATGTTCTGCACAGAATGCTTCAAATATCTTGGACGTGTATTCGCCGCCTCCATCTGTTCGCATAACTTTGATCTTCTTCTCACTCTAGTTTTCGACAAGCTTCTTGAATCTCTTAAAGATTTTGAATAGTTCATCCTATCTCTTAATCACATAGATCCACAGCTTTTAACTAGACTCATCGACAAACGAAATAAAATACCTGTTTCCACCAATGTTATGCTTCTCACAAGTACCACATACATATGAATGTACAACTTCGAGAATGCAAGAGGATCTCATTGGCATAGTCGAAACGAAAGACTTCCTGGACTGCTTTCTGAATAGACAACCTTCACAAAGTTTGTCAGGCATCTCAAGACTTGGTATACCAGTTACCATATCTTAAATGATTAATTGATTGAGTGATCGAAAGTTCAAATGTCTAAACATCAAATGCCATAACCAACTATGGTTGTGGTTGTGGTCGGCAATAGTTTTTAAACATTGTACCTGAGTCGAACTAATCATGGTCTTTAATGTCCTATTCTTCAACAGAGGAGATTTCAAGACCAAGTTATCCTAGATGTCGAAAAGTTATAAGGCTCCATCTTTCATAACCACTGATAACCCCTTTTCGATCAGTTGTCAAACACTTAGCAGAATTCACTTTATTCCGCAGACATAGAGTACATATTTAATCAATGGTTTTTCTCCATTACTCCTTTGAATAACTATGTTGCCAGTACCTTCTCCTTGCAATGAGCTATTATCAGCAAGTTTGACCTTTCTCTTCTTCGACTTATCAAAATTTTCTAACCACTCTTTTCGACCAGTCATGTGATTCGAACAACCCGAGTTGAGGAACCAGATCTTGGATTCGACATGGTCATCTGCAATTACACCCATAACCATATATATCATCAAAATCATTTCAATCTTGACGTGCAAGGTTCACACCTTTTTCCTTGCCTTTTGTCGATCCCTTGTTTTTCCTGTAGCAACAATGCTTGGCCAAATGACCCCACTTTTCACAGTTATAGCATTGCACACCTTTTTTCTTTTCTTTGTCTTTCTGATAGGAATTTCCTTCTCTTCTTTTTGAGGATCCAGAAGCTCTATCTCGACCTTATTCTTGTGAGGGTTTGACCAAGACTTCTTGCCCGGAGTCTTGTCGATTTTGCCTTTGAACTTGTTGGAACAACTATTCTTCTTCCACGATTGAGCCTGTAGTGCTTGTATCGAGTATTGAATTCCTTTTCTTTCGACAATCCTAATCTCATGCGCCTCTAACGAACCAAACAAATTTTCCAATTTTAGGGTTTCAAGTTTGTTGGATTCTTGAATAGCTACGATAACGTGATCAAAATGAGATATCAATGTACGCATTACCTTCTCAACTATCATCTTATCAGTTAGGGTTTCACCATAACCCTTCATGTGATGACGAGTTTCTGCACCTTCGACACATAGCCTGCAATCTTTTTGTTTTCTCTAATCGACAATAATTCATATTGTCATCGCAAAATTTACAACTTGATAGCCTTGACTTTCTCGACTCCTTCATAGTACTTGACAAGAATATCCCATGCATCCTTCTCCAATTGAGCATGAGCAATTCTTTCGAAATTAGTCGCATCAACCGCTAATTAGATGTAAAACCCTGCCTTGCAATCCTTCTTCTTGGCATCCTTGTGAGCGGTTCTCTATGCGTCAGTTGCATCTTCACCAAGCGCAGGAACACTGTTAGTAACCACTTCTAGGGTTTCATAAAAACTAAATAGAGATTGCATTTTTCCTCCATTCAAGCCAATTTTTACCATCAAGAGTTGGAAGAGATTTTGGTAAATTTTTGTTACCATTCATCTTTACAGCGATTGATCAACAACAACCCACGATCCCAGAAATACGATCTCTGAAGTGTGATTCTTGAAAATACGATCAAGATTCTAACCGGAGCTCTAGATACCAATTTGTTAGTGCGTGGGGCACTTTTAGCGAGGAGAGAAAGATAGAGAGAATAAGGAAATAAGGATTGATATTATTGAATGAATGAATGATAATAAAACTGAATTACAAAGTGTCTATTTATATACACCTAAGTGACTTGACTACTAAGCAACAAATATAACAAACTAAGTAACAAATATCTCAACAGGTATATGCCTGCCCTAAAAAAAATTGATCCAAGCATGATTCTGAAGCAAAATTGTCTTATAATAGAATAATGTATTTCTCATCATCTGTTAATATAGACGGTTTTAACTGGAGTTAAAGAATGAAGGCAAGTAGAAATCGTAATAGAAACCTTATAAAAGGGCCACAAACATCAAGTCAAAGTACACAAAATTTTTTAAAAACATTATTCTCTCTTAAATTGTGGGAACAATTCTCAACATAAAATGTGGATTGCGGTCAGCTGAGCTCATGTCAGTGAGAGAATGAGAAGTGATATGAGCATGAAAATAAATTTTAGTACTTGAGAATGATGCACTTTCCCTCTTAAATAGTGGGAACAATTCACAACATAAAGTGTGGAATGCGGTCAGCCTTTAAATTCATCTTGGCGGTCAACAGAGCTCACGAGCATGGAATTACCTACTTCAGATGGAATAGAAGTCTACTTATTCTGTCAAACTAAAAATCTTGTTTATTTCATTTGAGAAGTTGACTATTTAAAACCCTTAACAGAATTAGAGAACAATCTGCACCCACTACTACAAAAAACGCTTTTTACCTCGGACGCGAAATGCATATTACCTCGGCTATAGAAGCGAGGTAACGAAGGGCGACATGAAAACTCGCCACTTATCACCTCAGTGGAATTAAAAACGATAGGTAAAGTTAAATGCACATGGGTTCGAACCCCATCAGCGACACTTTTATTATTTTCAAAACTAGTGTATCTTTCATCTCGGTTTATTTTGAAAACCGAGGGGTAAATTTTTTTTATATATGCAATTTTTTTACATTATTTACCCATAATATTACATTGTTTAAAATAAAAATCAAATTCCCTAGAGAACAAGGTAAAAATAAAATTTCTTGAAGATCTAGAAATTAGATCTTCAAATTATTGAATCATGGGGAAGATCAAATGTTGCATGCAAGGTTACTTTCTTCGGATCCTTCATGCATTTGAATTTGAAGCAAAACAAATCAGAGTTAGATCAATAAAATCAATATTCAAATATATGATTTTGTGCTCAAATAAATATTTAAGAAAACAAACCTAAAACCCAAGTAATTTTCTGCTCTTGCAATACATCTTAGAAAATTTTTCCAAACGTCTTTGTGTTTCAAGCGCTTCATGTTCCATATAGGTTAGATTTTCAATATTCAACATGCTTTTATAATGGATGTCCCTTAGGTTTCACGTGGATCACTAATGCAAGATTCTTGAGCGTTGATAAACATTAAATGGATGACAAAGATTTGTTTAAGGGAGTTAAATATAGTAAAAAAATGCATAATATTAAGAAACATTGTTTAAAACACTTCTTCGGTGATATCCAAAATTTGTTTCATACCCATTAAAACAATTTTTTTTTAAAACAAGAATGATTTTCTGCAGTTGCAATCTTTCAACTGAGTACTCTTCAAAGGTTGACCTTCCTTCATTGTTGGTTAAGCTCCATTTTTTATTAACTTAAAGCAAGAATGATTTTCTTTAATTGCAATCTATCAACTGAGTACCTTCTTTAACTGAGGGTTATTCTAAAAAATACAACAACAACAACATCAACAACATTATGTGAAATGGATTGCAAGGGCAGAAAAAATATTTTGTTCATGATAAAATAACATTGGAGATTTTTTCTGTCTTGCAGCCCATCCCGAAGAATGATGCTTGGGGCGGCTTCATATTAGTAAGGATTAGGGTAAAATTTGTTTAACAAGTGCTTTTATAGTAAAATCTTATTATTTTTTGCCTCGATTAAATAAAAAAACTGAAGGGTTAGAATATTTTTTTACACTTATAACCAAATAATATCATAAATTGCGATAGTTAGGAATCGAAGCTTGTACTGATTTGTTTTTTCACCTCAATTTTATGAAAAACCGAGGGAATTTGTGATTTTTTTAAATAATAAAAAATAACGCGCCTTGACTTTATACTTCAGTTTTCTATTGTTCGAGGTGAAAGATTCGTCATGAAAAACATTATTTGTTGTAGTGACTAGCCTAAAAAATAGGACTTCCTAAAGACTAGGCAACTTATCAACAACATAGAAAATAACTCCTACAAACTAGAAAATAAGTGCTACAAACTAGGACATTAATGTTCACAAATCTTCCCTTAAACTAAGTAGATTACTTAAGTTACTTCACATACTCCAAGTAAATCTCTAAGCTTCTGAAATTGTTCCAACTTGAGAGGCTTTGTTAGGATATCAACAACTTGATCCCGTGAGCCACAATGAACTAAACAGATTGATCCTTCCTTACATAAATCTCTTAGAAATTGGAATCGAATTGCACTATGCTTACTTCTATTGTGCAGAATCAGATTTTTGGATAATTTTATTATTGAACAATTATCACAAAAAATGGTTGTGCACTCATTATCATTACAACCAAGCCTTTTAAGAACCATTTTCATCCACATCGCTTGACAAACACATGCCAGTTGTAATGCCCCATTTTTTATTTAATTAATATTTGTGAATATAATAATGAGTTGTTATAGTTGATTGTATGTTTGTTGTGTATTTGTTATGTTTTATGTACCCGTAGTGAAGAGTAGTGACCTTAAGATTGAGTCTTGAGGGTCGTAGAGGTGTATGACCGAAAGCGTAGAAGTTGGTAGTGTGGAGACTAAAATTAGTTAGGCTTTTTTAATTAATATGTGCTTAACCATAGTGTAAAATGAATATTAGTAGAGTGATATAATTGATGAGAGTTACTATTATTATTTAGAAAGATGGGTCAAGAATATTAATAATAATATAATGGAAAAAGTTGGAATATTAAAGGTGTAGTGAGTGGAAGGGCATAGTGGTAATTGTATGAGGATTAAGTGAGGGCAAATGAGACAATTCATTATTTGGGGTATATGTGAGAATGAGAGAGTGGGAAGTCATTATTCATTCTACGCAAAAGTGAAAGAAAGTTGGAGAGATAAAGGGAAAGAGGAGAGAAGAGCTAGGGCAAGAAGAAGGGAGAGAGAACCCATGGAAGAAGAGGAAAGCTCATCACTATAAGGTAAGGGTGGGATTTCTTTAATCACTCAAGGGTTAGATGATGTAGGTATGTGGGTAGGAATCATTAGGTTGATGCCATGAATTGTCGTTTGTGGATTAATTGGGGTTTTTGGGAAGAATCTATAACTAAAATGTTTGGAATTGACGAAATTGTTGTATTTGAATTGTTGAGATTGTTGTGAATAATGTATATGTGGTATAAATGGGTTTTAATGACTTAAACTGGGGTTATTGGGGTTAAAAATGCAATTTAAGGGTATGAAATCGCAGTGGGAGAAATGCTGTCATGGCAGGCACTTTTGGCTGAATCGGAGAGCGGGCTTAGCCCGGTTTTTGGCGCTTAGCGCGGTCCCCTCGGGCAGCTTATTTTAAAAACTTCGAAAATTCATAACTTTTGACTCGTAAGTCCGTTTGGGTCGCCGTTCAAATCGTTGGAAAGCTGACTTTATGTACTTTATGTTAAAATTATTTTCAATGATAGATTTCCAATAATTCGACGTGCCATATGTGTTTCCGTGTAGTTTCTGATGTGTTGAACGGTGAAATGTGGAAGTTAGTCGTAGGAATGTGTGTTGTGATTGTTGCTTATGATGTTGTGTGATGTTGTTGATAAGTTGTTGTAGTATACCTTGTAATTGTAATCGTTGTTGCTCATGACGTTGTATGATGAAGTTGTTGATTAATTACGGTATGATGTATTGTGGCATAGTCGGTGAATGCAATAGTGGGTTTTTAGGATGTAGTCAAATGTTATTGTTGTATTGTTGCTGTAAAGGTGTTGCTATGTGTTAATGCGATGTATGGGTATGTGTTTCATTGCTGTTATGATATGATGAAATGTGAAGTGCATAGTTTAAATGTGCACATATGTGTAGTTGTTGAGGAAATATGATGATGTATGTTTGGAAGCATAATTGTTGGTCGTTGTATGATGGTGATGTGATGTGGTGGTGAAATGCTATATGTGTGCATTTAGTTGTTGTTGCATGTTGTCGTTGATGGTGCATAGCATGTGCATAAGTTGTGGGATGGCGTGTGCCCATGTGGGGTGTGAGCGTCTATCCGAATTCCTATAATGGAATCGTTGTTGTTGTTGTTGAGGTGATTGTGTGCCCATGTGGGGTGTGAGCAATCACGATTGTCGTGTGCCCATGTGGGGTGTGAGCGACCAATTGACGTTCCGACGGGAATTGTGATCATGAAATAGGGATCGAAAATGGTACCATATGCATTGAGTCTAGTTGGTGTCTCTTTGCATTTCTTTTTGATAGTTGTGTTGCATTGTGATTGGATTGATTATCTGTGTTGTGTTGAATTGAGTGAATTGTGTTGGAAGTGGTGATGTGGGTGATATACTTAATAATTTATGCTCTTATATTTATATCATCTTTCTCTTTTGTTTGATCTGAGAATCTCACCCCTTCTGTGTATGGTGATGCTTTATACGCATCCTGCAGGTGATCAGGAGTAGTGTAGAAGTTGCGGTTAGTGAAGACTAGGTGCTTCACTTTAGTTGGCGTCTGCTCTGATATGTAACATTGGGAGTCGGGGAACGCTACTACGCTATGTTATATGTTAAAGAATTATTAGTTGTTTATGATATGAAAACTAGTTTTGATCAATTGAAACTGTTACATTTTGTTGATTGAAATGAGTAATTTTCCGCTGCGAATTAAAGGTTATTTTATTGAATTCAAATCGTGTTATTTTACATTAATGTTTTAATTATGTTACATGTCTATTTATAAGCAAGTATTTGTTGAAAGTAATGCCCTTTTATTCCAAGTTGTTTTATTCTACTCTGATTTTTGGATTAAATTATTCGGGGGAATTTAGGGTGTTACAAAGTGGTATCAGAGCAGGTCAGTCCGTCCGGCCAGGTTGTCTAATTATGTTGTTCCCAAGTATGCGACATGTGTGTGAAAACAATGTCGGTGCTTGTTTTATTTTCCATTAGCAGGTTAGGAATGAAACAAGTGGGGGAGAAGTATCTGCGTCTCTTGGATATTTCAGTGGTTGAGGGATTGGATATCATGTTGTCGCATGAGGGAGTGCAGTGTTAGATTGTCCAACTGTTTGAGAATGGTGTGATCCTTGAGAGAAGACGGTCAGGTGTTTTTGTTGTTCGCTTCCTTGTGACGGGGAAGGCGATGTTGTGGCTAGAGATAGGCCGGTGATGTGTGGAGTATCCTAACGTGTTTCCTTAGGAGGTACACAGTTATCTTTAGTTGGAACAAGATGATGTCATTTTTGGGACGAGTTGGTGGAGATAAACCATGTGTTTACCAATTATTTAGATGAGTGGTGTAGTGTGTTGTTGAGACAAGTGTAGCTCCGGTGTTATTAGTTAAGGAGAAAGAAGGTAGTACGAGATTGTGTGTGGATTAGAGACAATTGTGTAAGGTAATGAGTGAGAATAAATATCCATTTCAACGGGATTGATGATTTGATGGACCAACTGGTGGGCTAGTGTGTTTTCGATATAATGGAATTGAAGTCGGATTACCTTCAGATTTGGGTGAAAAGTGAGGATAGTTGGAGAATCTTAGAAGTAAGAGAAAGAGGTGGAACTCATGTTCACCATTTCCAATCTTCATTTTCGCACTTACGGAACAGTCTTCATAAAACAAGTGATAACTTTTTACTCGTAACTCGGATTTAAGCGATTTTTGAATTTCTGGAATCTACAGGAAATTCCCTTCATTTTGGCATATGATTTTGTATCAAAAAGGTCCGTATTGAAGGAGATAATTGCGTTTGAAGTTGTGTGAGTCTTGCTGAAAGTGGGTAAGATGAGGTCAGGTATAAGATGTTTGGTAACAGGACGGAGGTGAGGACCTCAGAGAAGCACATGGAGATGCGGCGTATGCCAATTGAGAATGAGTATAGTGGAGAGATTTTGAGGAAGGGAGGAGGTTAAATAGTAAAGTGGATTGTGTGTCATTGATGACAGGGTGTCGACATGTGTCAGGAAGATTTTGGAAAGTTTCTATCACCAACCAGATGATGAGATGGTACTGTTAAGATTGTGATTAGGATGAGACCAAATGTGAAACTATATGGATCATTGAGATTGTGAAATTAAAGAAAGGATGAAGGATTTATTAGTATTGTTAAAGTCCCCTACTTGGATAAAGGTTTCCTTTAGAGCGGACCGATGTAGATTATACTAGATGTAGTAGCATTTCCGGTGTTGGCAGAATAATTAATAATTGGATTGTGCTACAAGCGTGTATAGGAGAATGTGTAATAGATTTTGGATGTTTATGTATCATTGACGAGGTTGAAAAGAAGGAAATTAAGAAAATGGTTGTAAGCCTTAGAGAGATAGTGGAGCATTATGCTTAGGTAACTTTGGGCACGAAGTAAAGGACGATATTGTAGTTGGGTAATGACGATTTATGCCACCGTTATGGTTGCCAGCTGTCTATTGACAAATTCAGGAATTGATCACCCTTAATCTCTTGTTGATAGTAGACAGAATCATGTTGGATGGGATAGACGTGTCTTGCCAGCTGGGATGGTATGTACAGTGAATTGTTTGGAGATAAGCCAAGTGCTTACAGATTGTTTTGATTAGGCGATGCAAATTCCCATCTGAGGATGAGGCAGACTTGAGGATGATAGCATGAGGTTGCGAGTTGATCGGTGAGTAGTATGGAAACTCACAGTTGTGTTCTGAATAGCTTGAGTTTTGATGTGTGATGAATCAAGAATCCGATTGACATGGGACTTGAAGCATTGGAAAGATGATCCAATGAGGAAGTAAATGGAAATATGAGACCATGATTTGACCAAGGATGTCGGGTAGAGGAGGGTAGTGGCAAGTATTCCTTGAAGTGTATGTAGAGAGTATGAATTGTATCTCCCGTACTTATTTGGATAAGATAGAACTGGTGTTCGTTGTGGATGTTCTGATCTATTATAAAATCGGAAGAGGAACGCATAGAGTATTTGAGAATTGAGTTACAAGTATTGAAAGAAATGCAGTTATATGTTAAGTTATCAAAGTGTGATTTTTGGTTAGTAGAGATGAGTTTACTTGGTTATGTTAATTCAAATGAGGATATTGTTGTGGATCTATCCAAAGTAGATGTAGTTCTACAATGAGGAAGCTTTGAAGTGGGTTAAGGGGAGTATAATATTCTTGGACTTAGTTGGTTATTATCACGGAGTTTTGTAGCAGGAATCGCGAAGGGCGCTTAGCGTAGTTGAGCGCGCCCAACGCGGTCTGGAAGATTTTCGCCTTCTCGAGGCAGAAGCGAGCGCGCTTAGCGCGAGTCAGATCCCGCTTAGCACGGTCTGGGAGTGGAAAAGGTGGTTTTTCTTGTCGAAATTAATTGGAAATGTGTATCCTTATGCGGTTATGGTGTTGGGATGCTGTTATGTGTTTAAGATGCGCTTAGACAGTGTGATAATATAAGATGGTGAAGTTGTAGCTTATGTTTTACGATAGTTAGAGATTCATGAATGTATCTATCCTATTCAAGATTTGGAATTTGCTGAGGTTGTAATTGTGTTGGGTATCCGGAGGTAGTATTTGTATGAATCTAGGTCCAAGTGTTTAGTAATCACAAGAGTGTAGAATACCTATTTGGTCGGAATTCCTGATGAATTAAGTCGAAAGTCTTTTCTTATGTCTGCTTTGATGGTCGGAAGTTGGATGTGAACTTGGTAGATTTGATAGTTGCGAGTAATTTGAGTGCGCAGTGAAAACGTGGTGTAGTGCAGTTTGTTCGTACGTGTGTAACAACGATGTTGGTAGTTTGGTTACATTGAGGTTGTGTTATGGACTTTTGAGTTTTTATCCTTGTTGTTGCCTCGTTACCTATAGTGATGGTTCGAGTGCGAGTAGCTAATTCCTATGATGGGGAATTAGGGGAGTGTTTCCTATGGTGATGGTAACGATCGTGTTGTGTTCTGATTCATAGTGAACCTGTGTGTTCTTAACTTGGGTATTCTTTGTGTCTTGAGTTGGTCGTCGAGTGCATTGCGTGAGCATTGCATCTTGTTGTTGTTGTCGTTAATAAGGTAGTTTGTTGTTTTGTGTTAACCGCAGTGTTGCCTTTCATGGCATGGGAATTGATTAGTCGGATACGAGGACGTATCTGGGGTAGTTCGCATCAGGTGAATTTTCGAGGACGAAAATATTCTAAGTGGGGGAGAGTTGTAACGCCCCGTTTTTATTTAATTATTATTTGTGAATATAATAATGATTTGTTATAGTTGATTGTATGTTTGCTGTGTATTTGTTATGTTTTATGTACCCGTAGTGGAGAGTAGTGGCCTTAAGATTGAGTCTTGAGGGTCGTAGGGGTGTATAACCGAAAGCGTAGAAGTTGGTAGTCTGGAGACTAAAATTAGTTAGGCTTATTTAATTAATATGTGCTTAACCATAGTGTAAAATGAATATTAGTAGAGTGATATAATTGATGAGAGTTACTATTATTATTATGAAAGATGAGTCACAAATATTAATAATAATATAATGGAATAAGTTGGAATATTAGAGGTGTAGTGAGTGGAAGGGCATAGTTGCAATTGTATGAGGATTAAGTGAGGGCAAATGAGACAATTCATTATTTGGGGTATATGTGAGAATGAGAGAGTGGGAAGTCATTATTCATTCTACGTAAAAGTGAAAGAAAGTTGGAGAGCAAAAGGGAAAGAGGAGAGAAGAGTTAGGGCAAGAAGAAGGGAGAGAGAACCCATGGAAGAAGAGGAAAGCTCATCACTATAAGGTAAGGGTGAGATTTCTTTAATCACTCAAGGGTTAGATGATGTAGGTATGTGGGTAGGAATCATTAGGTTGATGCCATGGATTGTCGTTTGTGGATTAATTGGGATTTTAGGGAAGAATCTATAACTAAAATGTTTGGAATTGACGAAATTGTTGTATTCGAATTGTTGAGATTGTTGTGAATAATGTATATGTGGTATAAATGGGTTTTAATGACTTAAACTGGGGTTATTGGGGTTTAAAATGCAATTTAAGGGTGTGAAATAGCAGTGGGAGTAGTGCTGTCATCGCAGGCACTTTTGGCTGAATCGGAGAGCGGGCTTAGCCCGGTTTTTGGCGCTTAGCGCGGTCCCCTCGGACAGCTTATTTTAAAAACTTCAAAAATTCATAACTTTTGACTCGTAAGTCCGTTTGGGTCGCCGTTCAAATCGTTGGAAAGCTGACTTTATGTACTTTATGTTAAAATTATTTTCAATGATAAATTTCCAACAATTCGACGTACCATATGTGTTTCCGTGTAGTTTCCGATGTGTTGAACGGTGAAATGTGGAAGTTAGTCGTAGGAATGTGTGTTGTGATTGTTGCTTATGATGTTGCGTGATGTTGTTGATAAGTTGTTGTAGTATACCCTGTAATTGTAATCGTTGTTGCTCATGACATTGTATGATGAAGTTGTTGATTAATTATGGTATGATGTATTGTGGCATAGTCGGTGAATGCAATAGTGGGTTATTATGATGTAGTCAAATGTTGTTGTTGTATTGTTGCTGTAAAGATGTTGCTATGTGTTAATGCGATGTATGGGTATGTGTTTCGTTGATGTTATGTTATGATGAAATGTGAAGTGCATAGTTTAAATGTGCACATATGTGTAGTTGTTGAGGAAATATGATGATGTATGTTTGGATGCATAATTGTTGGTCGTTGTATGATGGTGATGTGATGTGGTGGTGAAATGCTATATGTATGCATTTAGTTGTTGTTGCATGTTGTCGTTGATAGTGCATAGCATGTGCATAAGTCGTGGAATGGCGCGTGCCCATGTGGGGTGTGAGCGTCTATGCGAATTCCTATAATGGAATCGTTGTTGTTGTTGTTGAGGTGATTGTATGCCCATGTGGGGTGTGACCAATCACGATTATCGTGTGCCCATGTGGGATGTGAGGGACCAATTGACGTTCCGACGGGAATTGTGATCATGAAACAGGGATCGAAAATGGTACCACATGCATTGAGTCTAGTTGGTGTCTCTTTGCATTTCTTTTTTATAGTTGTGTTGCATTGTGATTGGATTGATTATCTGTGTTGTGTTGAATTGTGTGAATTGTGTTGGAAGTGGTGATGTGGGTGATATACTTAATAATTTATGCTCTTATATTTATATCATGTTTCTCTTTTATTTGATCTGAGAATCTCACCCCTTCTGTGTATGGTGATGTTTTATACGGCATCCTGCAGGTGATCAGGAGTAGTGTAGAAGTTGCAGTTAGTGAAGACTAGGTGCTTCACTTTAGTTGGCGTCTGCTCTGATATGTAACATTGGGAGTCGGGGAACGCTACTATGCTATGTTATATGTTAAAGAATTATTAGTTGTTTATGATATGAAAACTAGTTTTGATTAATTGAAACCGTTACATTTTGTTGATTGAAATGAGTAATTTTCAGCTGCAAATTAAAGGTTATTTTATTGAATTCAAATGGTGTTATTTTACATTAATGTTTTAATTATGTTACATGTCTATTTATGAGCAAGTATTTGTTGAAAGTAATGCCCTTTTATTCCAAGTTGTTTTATTCTACTCTGATTTTTCGATTAAATTATTCAGGGGAATTTAGGGTGTTACACCAGTGCTGCTATGTATTCAACCTCCGTCATTAACGGTGTCATAATTGGTTGCTTTCTAGAAGACCAATCTACAACTCCTGAACTGGTCATGAAAGCATATCCTGAAGTGCTCTTTCTATTCTCCAAACATCCTGCGTAATCACTGTCACTGTAGACAGTGAACATGTTACTTGATCCTTTCTGATATAAAATGCCAAAGCTGGTAGTTCCCTTCACGCACCTTAGCACCCTTTTTGCAGCCATAAGATGAAGTTGTGTAGGTTGAGACATGTACCTACTAATTAAGCTCACTGCATACATCAAATCTGGACGAGTTGATGTTAAGTAAATCAAGCTCCCAACTAGCTGCTTGTAGAAAGTGCTCTCAACCATAAATCCATTCTCATCTTTTGAAAATTTGAAACCATGAATTATAGGATTTAAAATAGCATTGTATTCTTCCATTTGAAATATTTTAAGTACATCTCATGCATACTTCTTTTGGCTAATGAAGATTCCATTTTCCAATTGTTACACCTCAATACCAAGGAAATACCTCATCTTTCCTAAGTCCGACATATCAAACTCCTTCATCATTGACTTCTTAAATTTCCCCATCATTGATTCATCATTCCCGATATATATTAAATCATCAACATATAAACTTACAATCAAAAGTTTACCTGGAATGTTGGTTTTAACTAATAGAGTCTGCTCGCTGGGACACTTCTCAAATCCCTCCCTTAATAAATATGATTTTATGCGACTAAACCAAGCTCAAGGAGCTTGTTTGAGTCCATATAGATCTTTTCTAAGCTTGTACGCTTTATGAGGTTCATCTTTTTTCACAAAACCAAGGGTCTGCTCTACATAGACATCCTCCATTTACTGTCCATGTAAAAATGCAGATTTGGCGTCAAGTTGATATATCTTTCATTCCTTCTGAGCAACTAGTGCAAGAATAATTTTGACAGTGTCCATTTGAGACACTGGGGCAAAGGCTTCAGCATAATCAATTCCATATCGCTGCACATATCCTTTGGCGGCTAATCAGGCTTTAAATTTCTCCACTTCACCATGCTCATTCAGTTTCGTTTTGAAAACCCACTTTACTCAAATCTGTTTTGCACCTTTTGGTAAATCAGTGAGAAACCTAGCATTGTTCTTTTCTATGATATTGATTTCAACCTCTATAGCTTTTTTCCAATGTTCACTATTTATAGCTTCTTCAAAATTATCAGGGTCTGAATTTGTACCTATAACAAAATTAATTTCATTATCTGAAAAACCTTCTCCACTCACATAATTATTCATCCAGGTAGGTGGCATCCTGTTTCATACTTCTGTATCGGAGTGCGAAGAAGTGTTGAAAATTGACGGATGTGTTGTTGCATCACTTGTCTCAATTTCATCTGCAAAAACAACAACATTATCATCAAAATTTGGATTTTCAACCTCCAAGTCACCATCAATTTCCTCTTCTACACTTATTTTATCTTCGGTTTCTCCCCATTCAAGCTCATTAAGTATTTGTTGCTTATATATCTTATCTCAATCCCATTTTTTCTTCTCTTCAAGCATAACATCTCTGTTGATTACTACCTTCTTTGATAAGGGATCATATACTTTATATCCTTTTGATTTATCGCTAATTCCAGCAGAATGCCATTTGTACTTTTGCTTTCTAACTTTGTTCTTTTTGCATCTGGTACATGTATGTGACAAACACACCCAAAGACCCTGAGGTGTTCAAGTGATGGCTTTGCTCCATTCCAAACTTTTTATGGGATTGTATCTTTTAAGGATAAGGTGAGGCATCGATTGAGAACATAAACTGCCCACTTCACTGCTTCAGGCCAAAAAAAATTTGGAATACCTTTTTCAAACAACATGCTCCTTACACAATTCATCATTGTACGAATTTTCCTTTCAGCGACTCCATTTTGTTGAGGAGTGTATGCCGTCGTCAGTTGTATTTTAATTCCATTGTCTTTACAGAAATTGTTGAACTCAATAGAGGTGAATCCCCCCCCCCCCTCGATCTGTTCGTAGGTATTTGATAGAAAGACCGGGTTCTTTCTTAATAAATGTCTTAAATATTTTGAATACAAAAAATGTATCTGACTTTGCATGCTAAATATACGACCAAAATGTCCCGATCTACAGTTCCAGAGATGTGTGAGGTCCTCACTTGCTGCATTGAACCATACTTCCTATTTTGGTTGGAGGGACATTGATACCATCTTGGATATAAAGATGAACATCCGATTTGCCGTCAATTTGGTTTGAATGATCAAACCTTTCCGTGGATGAAATTTTTTGCACAATCCAGCTTCTATAAGAATGCAAAGACCTCTTTCCTGGAGTTGCCCAATGCTTAGAAGATTATTTTTGAGTTCATGAACACAAAAGACATCAGTGACAATGAAATTAACATCATCAACCTCCATTTTGATGCTTCCTTTGCCAGAAACTTGTATTTTAGTATCTTTTCCTAGCTTCACAGTTTTTTGAGAGACACTTCCAAACTCATAAAATAGAGCTTTGTTACCACACATGTGATTACTACATCCTGAATCTAAGAACCAAATGTCTTTTAGCTTTGCTCCAATTTCATCTACATAGGCTATCAGTAACATCTCCTCCTTCTCATCTAGTTCTGCATAATTTGAATGCTTTCCCAATGTAGGGCATTCATATTAGAAATGGCCAAAATTGTGACGTTGGTAATGTAACACCCCAAATTCGTAAGAATATTTATTTAATTTATTTAAATATAATATTCGTGATTTTTGGGGAATTTTAGTGTTTTGGGGCATTGCGTGGAATTTTGTGGAGTTTGGTTATTTAATTAAATAATAGTATATATTATGGGGTACAATGTCTTACTATTACTTTAAATAATATTAGAGGAATTAAGGGTAAATTGGACTTTTGAGGAGGATTAGTGAGGGTATTATGGAGAAAGCCCAATTTTGAGGCCCAAGGGTTAGGTTGAATATAAAAGGAGGATTTGAGAATAGGTTTCATTTTTTTGGTAAACCATGAAAAGAAGAAGGTGAGAGCTCTGAGGAAAAAGGAGGAGGCGAGGAATTCGAGAAGGTTTCTGAAGGCTCAAAGAGAAAGCTTTGAATCGACAATCTAAGGTATGTGGAGTATTACCTTTCATTGTTTTCAATATAGGGATTCGATGTATTTAAAGTTAATTTTTGAGGTTTATGTGATTTTGTGGGTTTATGAGTAACTTGATGATTTAGGTGTTGTATTTGGGGATTGATGATGAATTCGAAGGGTTAGATTAAATAGGATAAAATTAGGCCTTCGAGGCTAATTTTTCTGTTGATGTTGTTTTAACCTTGAAGGGAAAGGGATTTATGGAGGTTTATGAGAATCTCGAGAGTTTGTGAAGGTTTAGGTGATTTTGAGTTAGGATAGTGAAATTATTCGACCTAATAGTCGTATGTTTTATGCCTTTAATTTCCATGATGCTTTAGGAAGGTTTTGGGGATATTTTGGGGTGAATTAAGGGTGAACCCGTAAGAGTTTGGTGATCTGAAGTGCTACTGATGCGTAGCAGCGATTCCTGAAATCGCAGGTTCGCAAAGCGAAGGATTCCTTCGTAAGGCGAACATTCGCCCGAGATTCGCAAAGCGAATGGAGCAGCGAATGCGTGATGAGGGTGATTGAAATACTGATGTGAAATTCTGAGGGTGAGCTGGAGTTCGCAAAGCGAACCTCCCAGCGAATGACTTCGCTAAGTGAATGAGGGTGGCGAGGAGAGCCAGAATGGGGGTTTTTCTGGTTTTGTTTGGGATTCTGGGATTCGCTGGAAGCTCGCAAAGCAAACTTCCCAGCGAATGAGTTTGCACAACGAACTTGGTAGCGAACGACTGCAGTTTCACAAAATCTTCTTGTTATTCCTGTGCTGTTTTGATGTTTCGAGTTGTGATTGTTCTGATGACTTGTTGTAAGTATGAATGATGATTTTATGATGATGATATATGATGTTTGACGATTAAATGATGATGTGATTTACCATGATGACATTGATGAATATGAGGTTATGATATTGTGATGTTTTGATGAATAATTGAGGATGTGAATTACTGTGAGATATGTTGATGATTTTATGACGATGATACATGACTATTTGTGTGAATTACCATGAGTTATATTGATGATTACGAGATGCTAATTAATGATGTTTTGATGACGTATTTGATGATATGATGAATATGTGAGTTTGATGGATGATGATGCACGTAATGACTTTTGTTGATGATGATGATTAGGACGTTGTGCATCATACATTCATAGCGTTTGGACTTCGGTCTATTGATAATGTTAGGACTTCGGTTCAGTGACGATGTTAGGACTTCGGTCCAGTGGTGGCTTCAATCCCATCATGTGGATTGAGGTGTTTATGACGTGCTCCCTTGTGGAGGGTTGATGGCCTAGTGTCCATCTTTTGTAACGATTGGTACCACATGCATGAGTCTTGTTTTGCATTGCATTTTATGTGGCATTGACGTGATGTTGTGATATAGTGATTCCTGATGTTTTCCTTTATGATGACCCTGATGATGTTGTATATGATGATGACGCCATTTTGCATATCATGTTTTTATATTGATTATAATGAATTGTGATTACTCACCCTGCCTGTTTGAATGTTTCCTCCACATGGGTAACATGCAGGTGATCAGGTTTAGCTGTGGATGCCTTCGAGGACTTTTGGAGTTGTACTTTACTTTTAGTCGATGTAGAGGGTCTTGCTCTGATAGTGTAACATCGGGTTGGGTTGTTGAGTCGAACCATTGTTGAGTTGTTGTTTTGTGATATTTGATGACTATGGGTTATTTTGAAACCTTGTTGATTATTGTGGTTATGGTGGTTTTGCTACTAACTGTGATGGCTTTTGTTGAAAACCTCTTGATTATTGTGGTTATGGTGGTTCTGCTACTAACTGTGATGGCTTTTGTTGAAAACCTTCTTATTTTGAATTATTGAGTTCCGCTGCCATATGAAGGCTTTTGAGTATTTTTGAGGAAAACCCGTGTTTACGGAGCAAGTGTTTAATTTGAATTTATTGAGAAATGTGCACCCTTCGAGGTGGTTTTTGACTTTACTCTGATAAATTATATATTTTGCCGTGTTTATTCGTGGGGTAGAAAAGGGTGTTACATTAGTGGTATCAGAGCAGGTCGGTTCGTCCGGCCAGGTTGTCTAATGTTGTCTATTCCCTAGTGTGCGACATGTGTGTGAAAACACTGTCGATACTTGTTTTGTTTTCCATTTGCAGGTTAGGAATGAAACAAGTGGGGAGAAGATGGTGCTTCTCCAAGGTGCTTCGAGTGTGGAGCGTTGGCTAAGTGTGGTGTTGGACGCTGCGATTGTTGGTGGAGATAGTTTATACCTCCTCATGATATCGACTGTTATTGACAAATTGAGGAACTGATCACCCTTAATCTCTTGTTGATAATAGACGGGATCATGTTGGATGGGATAGACGTGTCTTGCGAGCTTGATTAGTGTGCGCAGTAAATTGTTTGGAGTTAAGCCGGGTGCTTACAGATTATTTTGATGAGTCGATGCATACTAATAGACTTGAGGATGAAGCAAATTTGAGTTTCTTGTCTGACGGTCCAGTTGGGATATCTTGAGGAGAACAATCAGGCATTGTTGATGTCTGCTTTTGAGGGATAGAGAACAGGGTGATGGCTAGTGATATGTCGATGGTGTGTAATTCCTGACAATCACCTGAATCTAATTTCGACGAAGGTGAAGAGTTGGTTGTTCTGTGAAGCAAGTGGGTGAGTCTGTGAAAGATGGTGCAAATGTGTTATGATGTTGGATTATTGGAAGGCATAAGTGATGCGGTGGTGTGTGACTATCTGGAGGTGTTCCCATGAGATATCAGTGATTTACCACTGTAATGTGGAGTGTAACTTGCTATCGACCTGGTACTCTGTTGAAACAGTATTAGGGGGGTTGTTTTTATCGTCTCCACAGGGATTGCGCGATATTAGATGCTTGTCGTTCAATAGTCACAATGTTTTAAGTTAAAGAGTTTCAAATGGTTCTTGATTTTGTTTAACATTAATTTGTAGCAAAGAGTAAATTTGTCGCAAAGAGTTTGTAAGGTTTTGAGAAAAACATGTCAAGGTTAGGTTTCGCTAATCCTTTTCACACATATTCGATTAATCAAGTATATGAACTCAGTTTCCAACCAATATAATCGAGTATCCTCTCGACTAAGTTTATGTCTAAAGCAAAGTTGTGAGTATCGTTGTTTAGACCGTTAGATGATGTCTCACGCTAACAATCGAAACAACAATCGTTAAGATCAAAACAAAGCGAATAACAAATCCCAAATCTATGTCTAGAGTTTGGTTTTTAAGAGATGAAATTATTAGGTCATGATTTGTAGAATCTATGTCTAGAGTAATACAAACCACAAATACATCATTAAGAACAAATAACTCCATCTATATTTATCATAAACGTTGTTCATGTACAAAAGATCAAAAGAAATACATATGATCAAGATCAACTACATCTAACCTTAACACAAGAGTGTTTAGCTACTCATTCTCATGGTAGCTTGGATGACAAGTTTCAAAAGGAGATGAATGAACATCCATGTCGAATAATCGAGAATGGATGTGACTTCAGCATCTTTATGAGAAAATTCCCTCTTGGATGATCAAAATACAGAAAACTATGTTTTTGGTTCAAAAATAGCCAGTCTTTTTCTCAAGGAAAGTGAAAAATCTATTTATAATACACTTGAATTCTGCAGCATTCGCACTGCGAATGAATCATTCACCTAGCGAATGAATCATTCGCCTAGCAAATGAAAGAAAATGGCACCTTAAATGCCTCTGAGAGTTAAACCGCCCCAGGCTGATGTCGCGGGTTCGCACTACGAATAATTCATTCGCACAACGAATCATTCGCCAGCACATTCGCAAAGCAAATTTAGGGTCCTTTTTCCATTGTCTCCATTCGCCAGGTCCTTCACACAGCGAGCAAACCAGCGAACATTCGCTGGGAGTTCGCAAAGCGAACTTTAGGTTCTTTTCCATCCATGACATTCTAGAGCTATTCGATGGGAGACTCGCTGCTGTTCGCAAAGTGAACCTTCGCTGACACCTTCGCCAGAGTTCGCAAAGCGAACACCCTGTTATTTTCCTCTTTCTTTGGCAGCTTGTTTCATCTCTTTGTGTCTCAATTCCTTGATCAATTAGTGCACTTTTCTACACAATAACACACACATTACAAGCCCCAAAGGTATAAATACAATGCATGAAGAACAATAATAATTAACTCCAAAAATCAACAATTAAACATAGAAAAGTGTTGAAAAATGCCAAGGATCATATACAAATATATAGCATGTTTGACATCTAACATACTCGATGCAAGCTCGATGTCGGTGTTTGCATACAGAATGTATGTTTCTGAATAAGTGAATTGAAGGAATAGCTGGAAGAGTTGTTTAGAGGAAGTTGTTCGACCGAGTGCTTCCCTGTAAGGTGCCCTGTGATGTCGGTGAAGAAGAAAGATGGTATTATGTGATTGTGTACGGATTATAAACATGTGAATAGAGTGAAGATCTAGAATAAGTGTCTGCTTCCGAGGATTGAGGAATTGATGGATCAGTTAGTAGATGCCTGTGTGTTTATCAAGATTGATTTGAGGTCTGGTTATCATCAGATTCGTGTTAAGTCTGATGATATTCCGAAGACGGCTTTCAGGACGAGGTATGGTGACTATGAGTATACTGTGATGTCGTTTGGTGCGTCTAATGCACCTGGTATTCATGGAGTATATGAATCGGAATTTTCTTGAGTATTTGGATAAGTTTGTAGTGGGTTTTATTGACAATCTTCTGATAGACTCTAAATCTGAAGAAGAGCATGCTGAGCATTTAAGGACTGTGTTGCAGGTGTTGAAAGAGAAGAGGTTGTAGGTGAAGCTGTTGAAGTGTGAGTTCTGGTTGAAGGAAGTGAGTTTCTCGGCCATGTGATTGCAAGTGGTGGAATTATTGTTGATCCTCGTAAGATTGATGCGGTGTGGCATTGGGATCCGCCGAGGTGTGCTACTGAGATACGAAGTTTCTGGGATTGGCAGGTTATTACCACAAGTTTATGGGAGTTTTTCTAAGTTGGCATTACCTTTGACTCAGTTGACTCGAAAGGGTCAAGCTTTTGTGTGGGATGGAGCTGGTGAAGAGAGTTGTGTGGAATTAAAGAGGAGGTTAACGACCGCTCAAGTGTTGATTTTGCCTAATTCGAGTGAATATTTTGTGGTGTACAATGATGTGTCGAAGATAGGTCTTGGTGGAGTATTGATGAAGAATGGACAAGTTGTTGCCTATGCTTCGAGACATCGAGAGTCTGTGAAGGGAATTATCCTAAGCATGACTTAGAATTGGCCGCTGTGGTGTTTGTGTTGGAGACTTGGAGACTTATCTCTTTGGCTCTAAATTTGAAGTGTTCAGTGGTCATAAGAGTCTGAAGTACTTATTTGCTCAGAAGGAATGGAATATGAGGCAGAGAGGGTGGTTAGAGCTATTGAAGGATTTCGATTTTGAATTGAGTTATCATCCTAGCAAAGCAAATGTAGTGGCCGATGCGTTGAGCGGAAAGTCGTTGCATATGTTGATGCTTATAGTGAGAGAATTGGAATTAATCGAACTGTTTTGAGATTTGAGTTTGGTGTGCGAAGAGACTCCTGACAAGGTGAAGTTAGGAATGTTGAAGTTGACAAGTGGTATTTTGGAGGAAATCAGAGCGGGTCAGCAAGTGGACTTGAAGTTGGATGACCAATTGACTTTGATTAACCAAGGTAACGGAGGAGAATTCCAGATTGATGAGAATGGTGTGACGAGGTTTCGAGATAGAGTGTGCGTTCCAGGCATTCTAGAAATCGAGGAAAGTATTCAGTAAGGAAGGATATTGTTGAGTTGACTTGTCAGAAGTCGAAGATTGAGCATCAAAAGCCTTGGGTGTGATGTAATTGTTGAGTATTCCCGAATAGAAATGAGATAGTATGGTCGTGGATTTTGTGTCGGAGTGCCAAAAACTGAGAAATGGAGTGATTCTATTTGGGTGATTGTGGATGGATTAATTAAATCGGCTCATTCTTACCGATGAAGATTAATCATTCTATGCAGAAGCTAGCTAAGATGTATTTTGAGGAAATTGTGACACCATCGAATGTTGTGTCGGATAGAGACCCGAGATTTACCTCGAAGTTTTGGAAGAGTTTACAAGATGCTTTGGGTACTAAGTTGAAGTTGAGTTCTGCCTATCATCCGTAGACCGATGGACAGATATAGAGGACTATCCAATCTTTAGAGGATTTGCTGAAAGCTTGTATGTTGGACCAAGGAGGACCATAGGATAGTTATTTGCAGTCGATCAAGTTTACCTACGACAACAGTTTTCATGCTAGTGTTGGGATGGCAATGTATGAAGCTTTGTGTGGAAGGAGGTGTAGGACTCCATTGTGTTGGTATGTGTTCTGGACTGGGCCGGGGACTGCTACTCAGTCGAGCAGGCCCAACCTACACTTCCTGGGATGGCCCAACAAAGGCCTTTGGACCGACCAGTGTCGGGCACTTGCACCTCCTCTGAGGAGTCGGGCGCACGCAGGACACTGAGCGTCGGGCAAGACGCTAGGCCCCCAGGTCGTCCCTCCTCGACGTTCAGGATGCCCCTCCCCCGCGAGGAGCCTACCTTCTACACATAAGGGTCCTCCCCCGCGAGGACACGACTCTCCCCGTCACGATAGAGTCCTCCCCGCGAGGACACGTTCTCATGTAACCGCTCCACTTCCGATGGAATCGGTCTGTCCTAATTCCGGAGATCTAGGAACGGTTACCCTAGGGCGAAGACCACGTGCTGGTCTTCACTACGCCACGTAAGCCCTATCAGTTACTTGGATTGGGTCTGACAATCCATCCCAATGCAAGTAACCGTTGGCCCCGCGCTGGGGGCTCTCTATAAATACCCTCTCACTTGAGAGGGTCAGGTTACTCACACTCTCTCTTACTCTAACTTCTGTACTTGCCTTTTCTCTGACAACCACCTTACTTGAGCGTCGGAGTGCCTTGCAGGTACACCCCCCCGGCCGTCTTTCAACTTCACCGGAGCCAAAGTTCAACAGACGTCGTTGGCCACCAGAAACTGTCTGATCCAGGTACGATCAGTGGCGCCGTCTGTTAGAAATTATAAGCTTCCCCATTTTTCTGCTTGATAAACCAAAGCTTTCTCCGTTCATCACCAACATGGCAAATCCGACAGTCAACCAGGCTCTGGACACCGTGCTCGCACAACTTGAGAACGGGAACCACCGTGAGGACGCCGTCATCCTCAATGGCGGCGAAGGCGACATAAGAGACGGGCAGACCGCCTCCCCGGACTCCCAGGATGTGGCCTACGACGCCGCCCTCCAGGACGACCAGCAAGCCATTCTCCAGCCAGTTGCTCTGCCGCCCAATTCAGACCCGAGCACCATGGCCCTGTTTGCATTGATCAAATAGACCAATCAGCTGATCATGCAGCAGAACACCAGAATTGAAGCCTTGGAGCAAGGACGGGAACAACGATCTTCCCCGCAAAGACATCGTCGTCCCCCGTCACCTCGCCGTTCTCCTTCCTCGTGGAGGACCTCTTCCAAAGATTCTCGGACCCCGTCGCCAGTACGCCAGGGTCGCCGACCGCGTCTTGAGCGTCCCCAGCCGATTATCTCCCAGAAACGCCCTCGTTCCCCGCCTCGGAAGGAACCCAGGGCCTCCACCACCTCCAAGAAGTCCAAGCAGACCGCAGAAAGACCAAAGAACCATTCGAGGAACTCCCCTCCACCGAACCATCGATCATCTTCGAGATCCCCGGCTGGTAGCGACGACGAGGACCAGAGGACACCTTTGTCATGGGAAATTATGAATGCCCCGATCCCTGCGGGCATGGAGAAACCCCCACCATTGGGGACCTATGACGGGCTGACCGACCCTGACGATCACGTGGAGAGCTAGTCGGGCGGAGCCATCAGGTGCAGGCTGTTCCCCACCACCTTGAGGAAGGGAGCCATGACTTGGTATAAAGGTCTGGAACATGGGTCCATCACGTCATGGAAGCAACTGAAGCAACGCTTCACTAAACACTTCACCGCGTCTCGTCGACACCCGAAGACGGAGGCTGCCCTAGAAAGCATCTTCCAAGGGAGGAATGAATCTCTCCGAAACTACATCGAGAGGTTCAACAAAGAGGCCGTCGAGGTCCATACGACCGACGACATGAAGAAATACTTAATTATCCATGGACTGCATGTCGGGTCTGACTTTGCCAAATCTATAGGCCTCCGAAGACCCAGGCGGCTCAAGGACCTTCTCGCTTGAGCCCAGAAGTACATCAAACTCGAGGAGACTGAAGCAGCTCAGATCGCTGTTGAGACGAGACGTAGAGAAGGCCCCTGCGGCCACAAAGATGAAGACTTTTCTCCCCGACGAGGAGGAGAAAAGAAGAAAGAGAACCGCAACCGTGATCCTCGGGAATCGCGCGGACCAGCTGGCCGATTCACGGAGTACACCCCGCTTAACACTCCCCGATCTCGAATCCTCTCCGAATGCCAAAATTTTGAGTTTGTAAAAGGAGGAGTTCGCTTCCCGAAGCCCGCTGCTCCCAAATCAAACGTTGACAAATCAAAGTACCGCAGGTTCCACCGGAGCCACGGGCATGTGACCGAAGACTGCATCCATCTCAAGGAGGCAATTGAGATTCTCATCAAAGAGGGGCACCTGAAGAAATAAGCCCAAAAGAACGACCCTCCTCGTCCGAGTTCACGGGAAGCGTAGAACGTCGAGGAGACGACACCTCCTCATACCGACAACCAGCTTCAGGTCGCCCTCAGCGTCACTCGCCCCGAGGACTTCTTCGTTCCCCCGATCATTGAGGGCGAAGAAGCAATCCGCAACATGTGGGCGACCTTCCCTGACGAGGACCTCGTCACGGCCCGCAATACCTGGGAAGGCTTCCCCAAAGCAATGGTCATCTCCGGAGGCGGTCCCGAGAAATTGTCGGTCGGATCAATCAAGCGAAAGTTTGACGAACTGGAATCCGCGACATCTGCAAAGGCGACCACCCTCGAGAAAGTGCGGGGAAACTCCAACCCCATCACCTTCTACCTCGAGGAACTCCCCGGGGGAGCACCAAACGCCACTATTCCCCTCCTGATCAGGGCACAGATGGCAAAATTTGACGTCCGAAGGATCCTAGTCGACCAGGGGAGCTCGGTCGACATCAGGTATTCTCATTTGTTCGGGACCCTTCAGCTCGACGAGAGGCATCTGACCCCGTACGTCGGTTCAGATCTACAGGGGTTCAATGGGACCACCACCAGACCATGGGGTTACGTGGAGCTAATGGTTACGTTCGGGGCCGAAGACACAGCCCGACAGGTGAAGATCCGTTTCCTTGTGGTCGAATGCCCATCACTTTACAACTGCATCCTCGGGAGGACCACCCTGGCTGAACTTACGGCGGTGCCTTCGATAGTCCACCTCAAAATGAAGTACTACACGACCAGGGGACGAGTAGTGACGATGCATGGGGACATCGACGCGGCCAGAAGGTACTTCGACGCCGCTATCAAAGGCCTAAGTTCCATCGGCCCCAAACCCAAGACCGTGGCCAAGCCACCCCAGGATGCCGAACAGGTACCTCTCCCGCGCGTCAACGCGGTCGACCTCGACAGCAGGTTCTCCGGCGAGCCTGACGAAGATAGAGTCGAAGATCTCAACCACCAGACGGAGAACAACGGGCAGCCTCTCCACCCAGTGCGCCCCATCCCAGATGGAGACTTCGAGCTCGTGGCCCTCGGGGATGATCCAGAACGCAACGTGAAGATTGGCGCCGAGATCCCCGACCTGGCAAAGGAGCAGCTGAAAGCATGTCTGAGGGAGAATGCTGACCTCTTCACGTGGAGCGCGTCCGAGATGTCTGGCCTCGACCCCGAGGTGGCTTTCCATCAGCTTGCAGTAGACCCGGCCGCTAGGCCATAGCACAACGTAGGCGTAAGCAGTCTCCCGAGAAAGCGGAGGCTGCCGAAAAAGCTGTAAAAGACCTCCTAGAGGCAAATTTTATTTCGAAAGCCAAATACACGACATGGCTGTCCAACGTTGTACTTGTTAAAAAGAATAATGGAAAATGGAGAATGTGCGTTGATTACACTGATCTTAACCGGCTTGCCCGAAAGACTATTACCCCTTGCCTAACATCGACCAACTGGTCGACAACTCTGCAGGTTACAAACTACTATCTTTCATGGACGCTTACTCGGGATACAACCAAATTCCCATGGACAAGGTCGACAAACAACACACGACCTTCATGACCGCGTCGGGCAACTGCTATTACAATGTAATGCCCTTCGGTCTGAAGAATGTCGGTGCGACCTACCAACGGATGATGAACAAGGTTTTTCGGGCTGAAATCAGCGACATGCTCGAAGTCTACATAGACGACATGATCGTCAAGTCTGCAGAAGAAGTCGACCATGCCGCGCATCTCAAGAAGGTGTTCGACATGGCGAGGAGGTGCCGCATGAGGTTCAATCCCGACAAGTTCACCTTCGGCGTCCGAGCAGGAAAGTTCCTCGGATTCTACCTCACGGAACGGGAAATCGAGGCAAACCTCGACAAATGTAGGGCTTTCTCCGAGCTCCCTACCCCGGACTCGAAGAAGTCGATACAATCATTGAACAGGATGCTCACCGCCCTTTCTCGGTTCGTCGCCAAATCCGCACAGTACGTACTCCCATTTTTTAAACTGCTTCGACAAAAAGCGGAGTTTGATTGGAGCGAGGAATGCGAGCAGGCACTCGCCCACTTAAAACAGGTCCTATCACAGCCCCCAGTCCTCTCACGGCCTGAGAACGGGGAAACGCTCTTCTTGTATCTTGCGATCACGAGTGAAACAGTCAGCGCCGTCCTCATTCGGGAAACATCGGACGGACAGAAGCCAGTTTACTTCATGAGCAAAGCCCTCCAAGGCCCCGAGATCAGATATCAGCAGATCGAGAAAGTCGCCCTGGGCCTCGTCACCGTGGCCAGGAGGCTTCGCCACTACTTCCTCGCCCATACCATCGTCATCAGGACCGAACAGCCTATAAGGCAGCTCCTCGGATGACCAGACATGGCGGGGAGGATGCTCAGGTGGTCACTCGAGCTCGCCGAGTTTGACATCCAATACGAAGGGAGGAAAGCCCTGAAGGCACAGGTATTGGCCGACTTCGTAGCAGAGATGACCGTCCAAGAACCTTCGACTAACGGTTCACAGAAATGGACGATCTATGTCGACGGAGCATCCAGCCCGAAAGGAAGCGGGGCGGGCATCATCCTTGAAAACGAGGAAGGCATCCTGATTGAGGTATCCCTCGAACTGTCCTTCCCGACATAGAACAACCAAGCCAAATACGAGGCCTTCCTCGCAGGATTCCGTCTCGCCGAGGACCTCGGCGCCAAGGAGGCCAAACTGTTCACCGATTCTCAGCTCGTAGCCTCTCAAGTCCGAGGAGAGTACCAAGCCAAGAACGACAACCTCATATAATACTTGGCTTTAGTAAAAGAAAAGATTAAAAAGTTCACCTCCGCGGAAGTAACTCACATCCCCTGCGAGCACAATGCCCGAGCAGATGTCTTATCGAATTTGGCAAGCACAAAGAGAAAAGGCAGAAACAAATCCATCATACAAGAGGTGCTTTCCCGCCCGAGCATCGACAAACCGGTCATGGTTTCGAACATCAACTCCATAGGGGACAACAACTGCTGGATGACCCCGGTATACGAATACCTCGCGATGGGTAAACTGCCCGATGATCCCAAAGAGGCAGGGATGGTCAAGAGGCAGGCGTGCTCGTACACTATTGTCGAGGATAAGTTATACCGGCGAGGGTTCTCTATCCCCCTCCTCAGATGTGTCGAGGAGACCAAGGTCCCCGGCATACTCCAGGAGATCCACGAGGGAATCAATGCGCAACACCTCGACTGACGATCGTTAGCCCGTAAGGCACTTCGAGCAGGATATTACTGGCCCACCATGCAACAGGACGCCAAGGAACACGTCAAGAAGTGCAACAGATGCCAATGACACGGGGACATGCACCTGGCTCCTCCCAACGAGCTCAATCCATTATCCTCCCCGTGGCCATTTGCGTGGTGGGGAATGGATATCCTCGGACCTTTCGTCCAGGGGTCGTATCAAAACAAATACCTCATCGTCGGGGTGGACTACTTCACAAAGTGGATCGAGGCAGAAGCATTGGCCAAAATCACAGCCTTCAACATACTGCGTTTCTACAAAAGTAACATCCTCGCCCCGTTCGGCGTGCCTCAAGCCATCGTCGCCGACAACGGGACACAGTTCACCGACAAGAACTTCCAAGACTTCGTCACCAAACTGGGCACGAAGCAGCACTTCACGTCGGTCGAGCACCCCCAAACAAACGGGCAGGCGGAGGCAGCGAACAGGGTGATCCTCCGAGGATTGAGACGCCGATTAGGCGATGCCAAACAAAGGTGGGTCGAGGAGCTACACAACGTCCTCTGGGCCTACCGAACGACCCCACACTCCACGACCGGGGAGACCCCTTTCCGTTTGACCTACGGAACGGAAGCAGTGATCCCCGTGGAGATCAGGGAACCCTCGAGGAAGACAGAAGTCCCCCCCTCGACGGGGACGCGAACGATAAACCCTTGAGGGAAGAACTCGACTTCGTCGAGGAAACACGCTCGGGCGCTTCTCTCCGAGAAGCGTCACTTAAACAAAAAATAACACTACGTTATAACGACAAAGTTATCAAACGTGACTTTCAGGTAGGCACCCTTGTCCTACGCAGGAACCAGAAGGACTCGCGAAAAGGCAAACTCGCCGCGAACTGGGAGGGCCCGTACCGCGTCCGCGGGAAAACGGGGACAGGAGCCTACTTTCTCGAAAACCTGCACTGGGAAGAACTTGCTCGACCATGGAATGCTGAGAAGCTCAAGTAGTACTACAGTTAAGCACTGCCCGCGACTCACTAGCACCGCGATTACGGGGATGCGCTAGGGTACAAGCGCGACACCCCTATATAGAACACGACGATTAGAGACCGCGTTGTGTGTGCGCGAGGACCTTTGATCTGGCGGGGATACCTCGATCGAGGCCCACCGTTAAAGGTCGAAATACGCCTCCGACCGCCCGACCAGCTCTCCACGCGGTCAGGGAATATCAAGGTCGAGCAAATCCCAAAGCCTTATTAATTAGGCAAAAATAAAGTATAACAAATAATACATCACACACAATTCAACACATACAAACATCACACATGCAGACAAACAAAAGTGCATTGAGCGGGCAAAAGCCCATTGTATAGGTGTTACAAATATCAAAGAAAAACCCCTGGCACGCAGGCCGGGCACAAATATTACAACAAATCATAACGGCTCGCAGGCCGACCAAAACAAAGATAAAAGAAAAAGCCTATTCAGCTGCAGTCTCGTTGGGCTCCTCGTGTTCGTGTACTTCGTCCACCTTCATCGGCTGCACGATTTGACCATCCACCACCTCAGCGTCGGGGTCAATCCCTTCGGTGACGAGGTCGAGATTGAGGACCCGAAGCTGCTCCACCGCATTCTTGAAGCCTATGCCCTCCACCACAAGTTTGTCTTCCTCAACTTCACGGAGCGTCGCTATCAGCGCAGCCTGAGAAGTCAATAGTCTATCCTCTTCAGTTTCCTCCTCGGCAGGATGGACAGATTCCTCCAGCTCATCGACCCTAGCTGCGAGACGTCTCCTCTCCTCCTCAACACCTGCCAGTTGATTCCGCTCCTCCTCGGCGCCTGTCAGGCGTTTTCGCTCCTCCTCGGCACTCTTCAACTTTTCCTCCATTTTTTGTTGAAGCTCGAGCTGGGCCTGGTTCTGGCTTTTGCAGTCGGCCAACTCCTTGCTCACCCTCTCCATCTCAGTCGAGATAGATTGAAAACTCTTTTTCAGCCTGTTCAAGTCGCTGGCGGGGCACGCCTCGTCGTTCAGAGCTAAAGCGGTCGCGCAGACCCGCATCACGGCGGACACGTCATCCACCAACATCCTCCGCCGAGACACCTTGTCGACGCTGAAAATAGCCTGAGTTTCGGAGCCACCCACGCACAGTGAATTGTTCTCAGTAAAGAAGTTTGGCCTCGTGTGACAGGGCGGAAGCACAAATTTCACCGCAGGAGGACTATCGTGTTCGGTGAGGTTGACATCCATGGTTTCTGCAGTCCTCTGTCTCTTCGGAGAACCCAGGGGGCTGACGGAGTCACTCCCCTGGCGAGAGCTAGAAGAAACCCAGGTGTCAGGGAGGGAACAAACATCTGCACCCGGAGCTGGTCGACCCGACTCTTGCCTCCTTTCTTCGAAGCACGGCTGGCTTTCAGCTTCTTGAAATGCTCCTCAACATTCAACATCTTATCTGCAAAGGAAACAAAGACGTTAGCAATTCGAAAAGAAAGGTAAAAGGAAGGACATGTCGGGGAGATCACCCCCACCTAACAACTCGAGGGCCTCCTCGTCAGAAAATGTCTCGAGAAGAGCCCTAGTATTGATCACTCGGCGCCTCATCAAGAACTGCCCGTCGTCACCCAGAATAAAGTCCCTGTTTGGTGCTACGAACTTTGCCTTGTTAAAGCCGTTAACGAACGCCACTATTTGCTCGTAGGCCAAGTGACCCCCCTCGACGAGACGACTGGGCCTGACGATATAGCTGTCCGTTCCCTTCTTGAAATGTTCTTCGGTCTAGAACAACGGAAACTTAGGCACGAGGGTCTCCTCTCGACGTCCGTCCACCTGTTTGACGGCACGGGTGTACATGGTATTCACCGCATCGTGTGTGACCGGCCTCACGAGGTAATACCGGTACTTGAAATTCCGCACGGAGTCCATATACGTGTGAAACAGACTTGTCACCTGTTTGAAGGACACCCAACCGTGCCTACCGTCCCCGACCTGTCGCTGGAGGTGGAAGATACAGAAAAACAAGGGCACTGTCGCCCCGATCTTCAAATACTTGCATACCAGCTCGAAGGCCCTAATAAATGCAAGAGAGTTGGGGTGGAGCTGAGAGGGGGCCAATTACAGCCAGGTAAATATGGCCTGCTGGAAGTCGGTGAAAGGCAGGCGCCACCTCACCTCGTCGAACATGAACTCGGAGACGGGGAACCGCATTCCGTTGTACGTCGAGCAGATCCGGTGGTGTGGCAGAGGCCAAAATACGTTACATCACTTCGGGGAGCCTACAAGGCGATGCTCGACAGTACAGAATATTCCTTCCTCCTCCAGGTCGACAAACTCGGACATCATGCTCAAGGCCTCTTCGCATGCCCAATCGGCGGGCGACCTATCCCCGGTGCTAGACGTCTCCGCCATGGGTGAACTAGGTCCGTCGTAAATATCCAATGACCCTATAGCCACTTGCAACGCGTCTATTTACCTGAAAAACAGAAGGAAACGGTGAATTCGATGACCCATATCAAATCCACCCCTTCCACTGCTGATCAAGTGAAAGGGCGAGGAGGGAACGTCGGGGAACTCGAACCCGCGACAGTCCTCGGGTCCGCGGGTGGACCCCCCGAGATAGTCAACTAAGGAACCTGGGACATTCTCCATGTCCTCGGGGATTTCATCATTCGTCCCCGGGAGATTCAGCAAAGGTAACTAGGAGGACGTTCGTTCCACGACCCCGGGACATTCTTCGTGTCCTCGGGAACTTCATCGTCTCTCACCGGGAGATTCAACAAGTAAACTGTGAAATTCCGCCGTTTTTGCCGGATATTTCGTGATTTCTATAGGAACTTCATCAGTTCAATTTAAAAATCACCCTACAAATGCAAGCGAAAAAGGAAAAAGAGAGAGGGACTTACTTGAAATACGCTTTTCGGGTTTCCGGCATGGCGGAGTATGGCGGATGGTAGCGATGGAGGAACGGAGATTAAGGGAGAGAAAAGTCTGAAAGGAAAGGAGCAAAAGGTGCAAATGAAATGAGGTGAGACCTATTTATAGGATCCTCACGGAATTCGAAGGGTCTAGGCCACTTGAGTGCTCTACATTAGCCTAGCCGCCCTAGGCATTAATGGTGTCTGCCACGTGGCAGACATGCGACTGTTCACTTCCCCAACACGCGTCTCTCCGTTTGGCTCGACACTCAAGTCCCAACGTTCTCGTATCCCCGATGCAACGGCCAGTGTACCCTTAGCAAGTTGATTTTTTCTGCCCGGTTGAGTGACCGCTCCTAGTCCAAAACCCCTTCCTCGACGGGATACCTCCTCGACATGGGGCTGATCCCTAAGTCATTACTCTGACACCGCAGAGCAACGACTTGGGGGGCTCCTGTTCTGGACTGGGCCGGGGACTGCTACTCAGTCGATCAGGCCCAACCCACACTCCCTGGGGTGGCCCAACAAAGGCCTTTGGACCGACCAGTGTCGGGAACTTGCACCTCCTCTGAGGAGTCGGGCGCACGCAGGACACTGAGCGTCGGGCAAGACGCTAGGCCCCCGGGTCGTCCCTCCTCGACGTTCAGGGTGCCCCTCCCCCGCGAGGAGCCTACCTTCTGCACATAAGGGTCCTCCCCCGCGAGGACACGACTCTCCCCGACACGATAGAGTCCTCCCCGCAAGGACACATTCTCATGTAACCGCTCCTCTTCCGATGGAATCGGTCTACCCTAATTTCAGAGATCTAGGAATGGTTACCCCAGGGCGAAGACCACGTGCTGGTCTTCACTACGCCACGTAAGCCCTGGCAGTTACTTGGATTGGACCTGACAATCCAGCCCAATGCAAGTAACAGTTGGCCCCGCGCTGGGGGCTCTCTATAAATACCCTCTCACTTGAGAGGGACATGTTACTCACACTCTCTCTTACTCTCACTTCTGTACTTGCCTTTTCTCTGATAACCACCTTACTTGAGCGTCGGAGTGCCTTGCAGGTACCCCCCCCGTCTTTTAACTTCACCGGAGCCAAAGTTCAACAGACGTCGTTGGCCACCAGAAACTGTCTGATCCAGGTACGATCAGTATGAATCGGGCGAGAATGTTGTACTCGGACCTGAGATGGTGCAAGAGATGACCAAGAAGATTAAGATGATCCAAGAAAGGATGAGAGCGTCACAGAGTCGCCAGAAAAGCTACCATGATACGAGGAGGAAGACACTTGAATTCCAAGAGGGAGATCACGTGTTTTTGAGGGTGATACCGGTGACTGGTGTGGGACGAGCTTTGAAATCTAGGAAACTCACTCCACGTTTTGTTGGTCCGTATCAAATTTCGCAGAGGGTGGGGGAAGTAGCCTATCGGATTGCTTTACCGCCGTCGCTTGCGAATTTGCATGACGTGTTCCAGAAGTCTCGGTTGAGGAAATACATTCCGGATCCGTCGCATGTGATTCAGATGGATGATGTACAAGTGAGGGATAACCTAACAGTGAAAGCATTACCTGTGCGGGTTGATGGTCGGGAAATAAAGCGACTGCGGGGTAAAGACTTAGTCTTGGTGAAGGTATTGTGGAGATGACCAGTTGGAGGAAGTTGGGCTTGAGATGTGAAGATCAGATGAGGGAGTCGTATCCGACTCTATTTCCTTGAGGTAATTTTCGAAGGCGAAAATTCTGTAAGTGGGGGAGAGTTGTAACACCCCAAATTCGTAAGAATATTTATTTAATTTATTTAAATATAATATTCGTGATTTTTGGGGAATTTTAGTGTTTTGGGGCATTGCGTGGAATTTTGTGGAGTTTGGTTATTTAATTAAATAATAGTATATATTATGGGGTATAATGTCTTACTATTAATTTAAATAATATTAGAGGAATTAAGGGTAAATTGAACTTTTGAGGAGGATTAGTGAGGGTATTATGGAGAAAGCCCAATTTTAAGGCCCAAGGGTTAGGTTGAATATAAAAGGAGGATTTTAGAATAGGTTTCATTTTCTTGGTAAACCGTGAAAAGAAGAAGGTGAGAGCTCTGAGGAAAAAGGAGGAGGCGAGGAATTCGAGAAGGTTTCCAAACAATTGAGGAGCAATGAAAACCACATGAAAAAAAAATAAAAAATTGGTCACCAAGGCACCATAATGGCATTCTAACAATCCTAATTTAAGTTTCAAAATATGAAAAAAAGATTGGCTCAAGAAGTGATTCACAAAGCATCAAACATAAAGCCTAATCGCAAGGGTAAACATGGAAAACACCTTTCAAAAATAATTCCAAATAAAATAGCAAAATTAAATGAAAATTAAAATAAAAATTATGAAAAATTAAATAAGACGTCAAGGATCATAAAACATATTTTTTTGTATTTTTTGGATAATTGAAACTATTTATAATAAACCAAAATGTAAACAGAATATTAAAAAAAGAAATTAAAACACAAAAGAAAAGAGAGGTGCAGTAGTAATAAGAAACAAGTTAAATGCAGTTGGGCCAGGAAACATGGGGTGCAGATAGAGATTAGTAGGGCCCAATAACCATATCTTATTTTAATTTATATTAATTGAATAAAAAGAAGGGTTAAATAAGTATTAGGTCCCTGAAAATAACTCAACATTCAAGTTTGGTCCCTATAAATATTTTCTTCAAGGTTTGGCCCCCATAATGTTTTCCGTTTTCAACTGTAGTCCCTCCCGTTAGTTTTCACTAACGGAGGATGACATGGCGTGCCATGTGTGCTAACATTTCTTGCCAACTGTGTATAATTTCTTTGACCAGTCAGGGACTAAACTTGAATGTTGGGTTATTTTCAAGGACCTAATACTTATTTAACAATAAAAGATTAAAATAAATAATTTTTTTTGGAAATATTAAAAATAAAAGATTAAACTAAAAATAAAAGATTAAAATATTTTTTTTGGAATTTTTTTTAATATTATCTTAAGAAATAAATAATTAAACTAAAAAATGGAAATATTAAAAATAAAAGATTAAAAATTCTTCATTAGCAATGGTTGGATGTTCTACCTAATACTTGAATTGTTCTACCTTGCGCGAGGGAATTGTCATGGAGGGGTCATGAAAGTATGTAGGTTGGGTGTTGTAGAGTTGTTGTCATGAAAGGGATGAAGTGAATGTATATTGTGAAAAAAAATTCTGGTTGGAAAAGGTGGGTGGTGATAAAATGAAGATGGATATGTTGAAGTGAATATGTTTTACAGGTGCTGAAAAATGGTTTTATGTACTGTAGTGAATATTTCATTTTTAATATTTTATTTTTAATCTTTTATTTTCAATATTTCCATTTTTTAGTTTAATTATTTATTTGTTTAAGAAACTGTTCTTGCACGGCATATGCAAATTTAGATATCAGACATGGTGGAAGTGGTTTCTTGATTTGGTTTAATAATATTTTGGATGTCAAAAAACTAAGCTCTGGAGGACAAGACCTTTACATGAGAAGTGCAGCTTCAGAACTAGGTGCAAACACAGGTTTGAAGAAGAAGAAGCTTGCAGGAATTCTAGTAGGCTGCATAATGTTTGTTGTGATCATGATAATACTTGGAGTCGCCATACATGGCGTCCGTAAGAAGAAACTTGAGAAACAAGGTTACCTTTTAGTTATTTCAACTGATTTATTTTGCTAATGCTCTCTGATACAGTTTTAAAATGCATTTTCAAACTCATGGTTCTACCTTTATCAGTGAATAATCAATCCAACAATGATGATAATGAAGATATTGACATACCAATATTTGATTTAGCAACCATAGCTAATGCAACTAATAACTTCTCCATTGATAACAAATTAATATCATTTGCTAATGAAGAATTTTTAATCTTTTATTTTTAATATTTTCATTTTTTAGTTTAATTATTTATTTGTTAAGATAATATTAAAAAAATTCCAAAAAAAAATATTTTAATCTTTTATTTTTAATATTTCCAAAAAAAATTATTTATTTTAATCTTTTATTGTTAAATAAGTATTAGGTCCCTGAAAATAACCCAACATTCAAGTTTGGTCCCTAACTGGTCAAAGAAATTATATACAGTTGGCAAGGAATGTTAGTACACATGGCACGTCATGTCATCCTCCGTTAGTGAAAACTAACGGGAGGGACTACAGTTGAAAACGGAAAACATTAGGGGGACCAAACCTTGAAGAAAATATTTATAAGGACCAACCTTGAATGTTGGGTTATTTTTAGGGACCTAATACTTATTTAACCCTAAAAAGAAATATAATAACATATAACATGTGACTTTTATTAATTGGTCACATATATTTTAAATGAATCAGACAAAAATAACATGGACCACTCAAAACATGCCAATACATCATCTTCAACCTCAAGACAAAGCCCTCCGCCGGAAAACACTCTGGCCACCGCGGGCCTCCTCGCCGGCCTCGGCCACCACCGGAAGTGGTCCGGTTGCCGGAAAAAAATGCAAAGGGGGGGGGGGGGGGGGGACTATCCCACCCGATTTTTCGCGTAGATTCCAAATTTGGCTTTATTTTTTTGTTTTGAAGTCTCTAACACCATGAAAACAAGCCATGAAAGTAAGACACACAAACTTAAACTTCCACAAATCGAGACAACATGAGTACTAACTTCAAAGGTTTTTCGTGTAGATTCCAAATATACGGTTAGTTTTAAAAAATAACCATTAGAGACACACGAAATTGTGCATTAAAGTAAGCCCTAAAAAATAAAAAATCAAATATCACACATATTCATACACAAATAAGATCTAAACCAATGCCTACATAGTGTAGGACTTCATATGCACATGTATGATCCTATTTTCGCATGAATAGCTAGCATGGAAGAATGGAAAAAAGTTAGCTTACCAAACGGAGTTATGTCCGTTGCACCTTGAATATTGAGCAAAGCTTAAAGAAAACCACTATCCTTGTCTCTTAATACCTCTGTGATGATGAACAATGCCAAAAGTGGGACAAAACTTGGAGTAAAACCCAAAAACAAAGTTAGAGATTCTAGAGAGATAAAGTAGGTTTTGGATGTGGAAAAGGCAGAATGAAGCTTCTTCTCCCATTAGGGTTTGTGTTCTGATTATATATGATGGGTTAGAGGTTATTAGAGGGCCAAAACAAGAGAAAATAAGTGTTTGAAAATTTGGCCAAAAAGTGGTGTGAATAGTAATACGGGTTTGGCATGTGCATGGGGTATTTTGTGTGGTATGAGTGAGCAAAATGGAGTGTGAATGATATATGATGATTATGAATGAGGTGTGGTGGGATTAGCAAATGGAAAGTGGGAGCTTTTGGTGAATTTGGAAAATTTCTCAATATGGCAAATTATTTGAATTTCATAGCATGCATGGTACATGGTGTGTTGGCCTTTTTGGGTAAACTTAAAGTTCATGTGGTAAATGATGAAATAGTACAAAGATTAGAAGCATGAATGATCCACATGTGACTTGTGAACCAAGAAATCCATTCATGTCACATAATTACATATTTGTCTTCATGTTGCCTTAGCTTGCAAATTCTCACTCAAATTAGATGAAATTTGTGGTCAAGTTGTAAGTAGGATCATGAGGAGCAATTTTCATGTTGGACACAACTTGGATTGAAGTTTGGAAATCCATGAGAACTAGCCTTGAAGTGAATGACCAAAACTAGGTCAATAAAATTACTACTTTAGGACCATGACTTGAAAAAAATCATAACTTGAGTTCTAAGTATGGGAATGAGTTCTTTACATCAAAAGAAAGCTCAAGAAGAGTTCTAAAACTTCCATGTTGAAAAGTTTTAAGATGAAGCTTGATTCAATGTGTAATTGTTCATGAAAAGTGATTATTCATGCATGCAAACTTACCAAAAAGGAAAACTTTAGAAAACCCTAACTTGCCAAATTAGGTAAGTTTCCTCAACTCTTGATTTTTGATGATTCCTTTGACATATCTTGATCAAATTCCACCCCTTGGCACTTGAGAACATACAGGGGGCCATGGAATCAAGTCTTGCTTAAAGAATAAGAAATAAACTGATTTTATCACAAACCCTAATTTTGGTCCCATAAAAGGTAAGAGGAGGTGATCCACTTCAAACCTCTTGCCAACTTCAATCATTTGAGGAAGTAGTGGACATAATAGGATGCCTTGAGGCATAAGAAACTTTTGTAGCTTGAGTGATGGTGATATTGATAACATCTCTTCCCTTGATGCTTGAACAATGTTCCCCTATCTTGAATATAATCTCTTGCTTGAACCTCTGAGACACATACTCTCCTCTTGAGAAAACCAAGATATCTTGATCCCATGCTTAGAACCAATTATATGCACAAATGATAATGCAAAAATGAAACGAAACATAAGACAGTTAGAGTTAGAAACAAGAGGGCAAATTTTGGGGTGCTACAGCTAGCACTTTAATTGGTATGATAGAATTTTATGTGAAAAATAAATCCAAAATTATTATTTTTAAATCTATATTTTTTATGTTGATTTCTTGAACTTCTGCCCTGCCCTTAAAATAATTGTATTTAATTTATCCATTGTAAAAAATAAATAAATAAATCCGTACGACTTGTCCTTCACCATTAATGGCTTTAAGTGTCCGTACATACATAGTTTAATAAATTTGAGATAAAATTATTGTTTGAAACCTGAGAAAAAGAGAGGTGAAGTAGAATACGAAACATAGGTAGCATGAATAACAAGCAAAATTAGGTATGTTGACTCTGATCAGATGCTCATTGAGCAAGGAAGTCTTAGGTTCTAGGTCTGAGCCAGGGAAAGTCTTATACTTGAGTGTATAAGCAGTTGTAATATATTTGATTATAGTAGAAATCTCATGTGCTGTAAGGGGACTGGACTACTCTCAGATGGAGAGGAACCATGATAATTTCTGTGTGTTCTTTGCCTATTTATTTACTTCTGTCATTTTTATCTGTTATACTAGTTAATTAAATTCCGAACTTCTATTTAGAATATGAACTCTGTTCAGAAGTAGAAACAATTTGGAAAACACAATTCAATCCCCCTTCTTGTGTATTTTTCTCACCTTCAGTTACCTTTTTCAAATTGTGTGATTGTGTTATCTCTTATATGTGATTTGTATGGGTTTTCTTTATGATTCACTAAGTATGACATCTTGAGTATTGGATTTTACGCTAGCTTGGATTTATTTATGCATTTTTTTATCTTGTTCTCTCCTTTTTTATATTTTACAAAGGAGGAGAAGTAGCAGAGATATTGTCAATACCTACGTGCATTAAGTGTGTAATGCATGAGAGGTTTATAACTTTTACGACTCATAGAAAGTAATGTATGATAATCATCAGATTGACTATGTTCCATCAAATTCCAAATATCACTTTGGATTAATTCATCAACAATAATCTCACAGATTTTTCAAACATAAAAAAGAGGGAGATTGAAAGCACATAACATTATCTGGTATCGTTTACGTGTTTTAGAATCAATTTGTGTTTTGTGTTTTGCAATTCAATTATTACTTCATTGTGTATTTGTAATAAGTATGTTATCTCTGTTCATCTATGTAATTGTACTATTCTTTCCATTTGATTGTAATTGCTTCCGCTACTAAATTCTACCACTGAGAACCCTCTACATTTCATGACTATTTTCGTTTGATCCTTGTTGGTGATTCCTTGTTTAGTCTATGAAAATTACTACTTTGTAATTTCCACACAAGTAGCTTGAATCACAAGTTAGAACATTTGAATTTGGATGTTATGGTATGTAATTCGAATCATGTGTTATATTTGATTCAAACCACTCACTAGTTGAAAATTGAACCACCATTCTAGATCAAATGAATTGGATCAAAAATTGAACATGATTTGAATCATATCCCCATTTAATTTGAATCAATTATAAATAATTATTCGAATCACTAGCTTTAAAAAAACTCCATTTTGATGTTGTCCAGATTGATTCGTATCACAAATCCTTCTTTATTCTAATCAAACATCAAAAAGTCCAATTTTCCATTAGTTATTTAAATGATTGTTTCTTATGGTATAAGTAACAAGTTTTGGAAACTTAAGGTGATCCATAAAGACAAATATTTCACTTCTTAGGGTGGAAACTTAAGGTGATAATCCTTACACCACATTTTTCTCTTCTTCTCCAAACGCCAACCTTTTGATATTCAACCCATGTTAATTCTTTATCCTTTTTGTTACGTCTTGTTTTGTGCAATTTGATTGTTGTTCTTGTGTGAACTTGAGAATGAGTTGATCAATCTTGTTGAAAATTGATCAAGCTCCAGATAAAAATCAAGAACCAATACCCACTCATTTAGAAACTTGATTAAACCTTGTATGTGTTCATCATTCATCAAAAACTGAATTACTTGACTAACACCTTGTAATGTTAGCAATTGGTTGAGATTATCTGGCATTATTCACCATCTTCATCCTTAGTCCTTTTTCTTTTAATATGGACCCTTGTCTAAAGATTAAGTGTAAGGGAGACTAGTGGTACATTAGGGTATCTAATGTTCTCGTGTGTAACTATTTTTTTTTGTAACATGTGCATGTATTGTTTCTTGAGTGCAATTTTACATTGAGTTGTTATCTATCAAGATGAGAGTTTCCATTATATTCCAAGGAAGACTTTTGCAAGATCAAGTATCAACGGTTCGTAGGGAAAAGTAGGAAGTTGTCCTTTTTTGGTGGTTGTCATACCCTAAATTTTGCCCCTTTTTCCGTTTCATTCATTCATCACGGCGTTTGCATCATTTGCATATCATGACATGCATTTCTGTAGGCATAAATTTCAAAAAGTCAACCAGAGTAAAATTTTGATTTTGCAGTCAGATCAGTTGAATAAATTTATTAACCGCACCTAAAATTAGAGAATAGTGTTTTCAAGTGTGGGCCTTCAACTACCTGTTTTACTGAACTACATCACATGTATGTTAGTTTGGCACACTCATAATTTGTTTGCCTCCGCGCACGTTCGCATTTTGATCAGTTTGAGTCTTTTCTGCAGAGTTTTTTAACCGCAATATATGATTTGCGACTGTTTATTTTACTGAGCTATATTACCATAGATTATTTTAGTGCATTCATTTGTTTTTTTTTTTGCATGTTCGCACGCTCGCGTTTTATTTGATTTAATTCCTTTTTATTTTTTCTTTTAATCCAATTAATTAGTTAAAAATAAATAAGATTAAAATAAAATGCAGAAGGCTAAAATGGGGATTAATTAAATTAGAAAACCTTACTTAGAGGGTATAAATAAGAAACCGATTGAGACTTGTAGGGAGAGGCAAAAAAAAGGATTAGAAGTCGCGACTGATTATTTCATCCTCATCTTTTCCAACGTTATGTATGGTTGGGCTAGGTTGAGCATCTTTGAAGTCGTTTTTACCTTCTTCTTTCCTAGCTTGATGTGGAAAGGATGGTCTCGGAGGAGGCCATTCTCAATGAACCCGCCCAGGATGACTTCTATGGCTCCCTCTACCTTTATTAGAACATGAGTGAATTGATCGATGTATGACTTTAGACTCTCATTTGCTCCTTGCATGATGCTACTCAAGGCTGCTATAGTAACCGGTTGCCTCTTCCAGAAGGTAAAGTGGGCGGTGAGTTGATCAATTAAATCTACCCATGATTAAATACAACTATCAGGGATAGCATTAAACCACATTTTAGCCGATCTGGCCAAGGTTAGCACTAGTATCTTGCACTTGGAAGCATTGTCAGTATTATAATAATTGAGCTAGTCATTGACAAGTTCGACGTGTTCGTCAGGGTCTCCCTTTCCACAGTACTATTCTAATTTGGGAGTTTTTTGCTTTGACTTTGAGATCTTGCTTTCTAAGATCCAGGCACATAAGGGATGCTTACGATGCCCCTTGTCGGATACTGTTCGTTAAGATCCAGGGATGGAGTGTGACTGCCTCGGTCTCCGCCCGGACTCTGGGGAAGAAAACTGCATTTTCTTCCTTTCGAATGATCTTTCAATTTCTGAACTTTGTTTCTCTTTGGTGTGCCTGGTTTTGGTCGAGCGGAACGGTCCTTCTTGGATACGGCCTCCTGAGTTGAGTTTACTCGGGGTTAAGTGTGGCAAAGGCATTCTTCTAGGAGAATGAACCTTTCCTTTATCTCCTTGGAGTTCTATTGTTGAATGATGGTGTAAATACCATTGAGCAACTCGTTTAAACCTTGAACGCCTAGGATCGCTTCAAGGATGCCAAAACCATGTGATATCTCTGGTCACTCAACAAGAAGAGAAGTTGTTACTCCAAGCGGTGGAGCTTGGACAACCTCGATCTTGGATGAGGAAGGACTATATATGATCGTGTATGAACTTCGATGTCAAAGCTCGCTTCTTCAGGAGGAGGAGTGGTGTTTGGTCAACTGACAGTTGTCGATGCTACAACGACAACAGCTATAGCGGTTTCACGCGTGGTGGCAGAACGAGTAGATCTAGATCCATCCATTTCCACAGATCAAAGAAATCAGAGATACAGGGACCAAAGTTAAAAATTCGCCAACTTACAGAGACCAAAGGTACCACTACTAGAAAATTCGCTTTTAGTGACCGAATTAGTGATTGAAAAATTTCGGTCACTCTAGTGACCGAATTAGCCACCAAAATTAGACATTATGTTTGTAAAATTGTAAAAGTCATTAAATCGGCCACTAAATAAAATTAGCCACCGAATTAGCGACTGATATTTTGTGACCATAATTTTTAGTCTTAAATAATCGTTTTTATATATATTAATTCATAAAAAAATTAAGTGACCGAAATTTCGGTCACTAATATTTTTCTTTTGTTTTTTTCATTATTAAGTTACTTCCCTCCCAATTTTCTCCTTTTATTTCTTTTTTTAATTTTTTAGTCAAAATTTTACATTTTTATTGTTTTAATAAATAAAACATATATTTATATAAATAATTAGGCAAAATACCCTATTTGGTCCCTTAAGTATACCCTATGGTTCACTTTGGTTCCTTAATGTTTTTTCGTGCCAATTTGGTCCTTTAATTGTACAAACGTTGCAAAATAGCCACTTCCGTCCATTGGATACAGACGGACGTTTGCTTTGTCCATCTGGTGTCTGAGCTGGCACGTTCATGTCTATATCATCTTCATCCTTCACCGTTTTCAGTATGCTTTATGTTCATCTTCCATTCTTTTTGTTCTTCTCCATTCATCTTCATCCCTCTAGTATTCGTCTTCTTCTTGTTCATCGTTCCATTCATTTTGTTCTTCTCCATTCATTTTGTTCTTCTCCATCGTGGTAATTGCTTGAATTGATTCAACATGAAGGTTAGCCATGGCCAGTCTATTTTGAAGGAGAACAAATCCGAAAGTGGACATTCATGTGTGCAAAGTTCGTCGCGAGTTGTACCATTGTGTGTTTGTGGAGATAAGGCAGTGCTTCGCAGGGCAAACACAGAGAAGAATTTCGGAAAGAAATTTTGGGGTTGTCCCAATTATAAGGTAAACCCTAAATGTTGTTTGAGTTAAATTATGGTAAAAATCTGATTTTGATCCATATCTATTTTGCAGGGGTCATTACAAAGAGGATGTGGTTTTTTCATTTGGTTCCATGAAGAAAAAGTGGAAGACACAAACCAAGTTTTGGTGAATAGATTGGAAAGCTTATCAAAGGATTTTGAAAAATCGAAGTGTGGAAACGAAGAACTAGGAAAGGTTGTGACTGAAATTCAAGTTGAACTGAACAAGATGTGGTGGTGGAAAATGTTGTGTGTTGTAATGTTATGTGTATGGTTTCTTAGGATGCTTTAGAAGTGAATATAGGATGTACTGTTATGTGTCTTTGTGACAGAGATGATGTATTGAAATTTGTAACAGATGACAATGTAATGAATGTTATGAGTTATTTTGTTTGGTATATGTTAATTTCTAGCACCGTGTTATTTGGTTGATAGACTTTTTGGTCAAACATATATCAAATTGGAAAAAATGATTACATTAGGCAAAGATGAACACAAACTGAGTTTGATTGATATTAGTCAAAGAAAAACATACATATAGTTTTACAGAGGTTCCAAAATGTAGTGACATGTTACATAGACATGTTCAAACTGACTTCAAAATGACTTAAAACAACATTACAAAATACCAAATGGTTCATCACACTTAAAACAACATACTAAATCAAGCCTAATTAATACTAGATGTTTCTCCTTGGTGTGATCCTCTTGGTTGGGGTTGTCCTTCTGGTTGTAGGACCAACCACATTCTTTGAAGCAGACAATCTTGTTGTTGGTCCTGGTGCTACAAATGGCCTTTTTACACCAAGCTTCTGTGGCCTTGAGCATTGTCCTGATACAACCTTTCCTTTTGAAGACTTGGTTGCAGCCTTGTAACCTTGTGTTACTGATGATTGACTGGCATTGGTGTGAGCTGCTGCTACATTGCTAACTGTGGCCTGACTGGCATTTGGGTGAGCTGCTGATACATTGCTAACTGTGGCTTGACTGGCATTGGCCTGAGATGGTGCTACATTGCTAGCTGTGGCTTGACTGGCATTGGCCTGAGATGGTGCTACATTGCTAGCTGTGGCTTGACTGGCATTGGCCTGAGATGGTGCTACATTGCTAGCTGTGGCTTGAGTGGCATTGGCCTGAGATGGTGCTACATTGCTAGTTGTGGCTTGACTGGCATTGGCCTGAGATGGTGCTACATTGCTAGCTGTGGCCTGACTGGTAATGTCCTTGCAGGTTATTTTGTTATGTCCTACCTTTTTGCACCTGGAGCACTTAACAACAAAACCAGTTCTTCTCTTTTTTTTTTCACTTCCATCAATCTCCCCTTGCTCAAGATTCCTCCTTTTCTTTGGTCTCCCAGGCATCCTCCTATACTTGGGTGGCTGAACATCTGGATATGGAGTATTGATCCACAAATTGGATCCTTCACAGGGTATAGAACAAGCTTGTACACTGCCTTGTAAGTAGATATTCTATAATATTCAGGAATGTAGTCATCAACTTTAAAGTTCCTACTCTTCATGGATGTCATTGCATGGACACAAGGAAGTCCTGTTAGATCCCATCTTCTGCAGGAGCATTGGAAGTCCTTCAAATTCACAGTGAATGTCTCAGCTGCATTTTCCAAATGCATTACCTCAAATATATGCTCATCTGCCATTCTACAATAACAAGAAGCCCATCAATAACTATAAGCCATAACTTTGTATATTCTCATGAAAATCAAAGACCAATACTAAATTTTCATCAATACCTGACTAGCCATAAGTTTGTAAAATTGCTAGTTATCTCAAGTTTCTTTCTAATGTTGGGCAAAATATCATTACCAGCTACATCTTGGAACCTCATTCTATTGTTTGCCCATCTCTCCATAATGTAAGTCCTGATCTCCTCCAGCATTGTCACAAGTGGCTTTCCTCTAGAGTCAACAATGACATTGTTAAATGACTCAGACATGTTATTTAACACAGCATCACACTTATTGGATGTCCTGAAATATGATCTACTCCAAAATCTTGGTGGTGTCTTCATCATATGGAGATATGCTTCTTTATTTGCCAACCTCATTCTACTCATCTCTCTTTCCCAAGCTTGAGCATAGGTTGACTTTGCAGCCCTCCAGATAATTTCCTTCAACAGCTTACCAGGGAACCTTTTCCTGAAATTGTTATACAAATGTCTAACACAAAAGCGTTGTTCAACATTGGGCAACAACTCATCCATGGCTGGTAACAGCCCCTGCAATAGCAATGTAGCACAATCAACAAGTTTACAAAACAGAAAATAGCAACATAAGTAACGAGTTTACAAAACAGTAAAAAGCAACAACTAAGTACCTTTTGTTGATCTGAAATGAAAGTGTATGTTAGACACTCAGTAGTACCACCTAGGTCAGCAATCAACAACTCCAAGAACCAAGTCCAACTTTCCTTATTTTCACCTTCCACCACTGCAAATGCTATAGGAAGCATCTGATCATTTGGATCCCTTCCTATAGCTGCCAGAATTTGCCCTCCACAAAGCCCCTTCAAGAAACAACCATCCAGCCCTATAACATGTCTAGAAAGTCTGAAACTCTCCTTACAAGCTGCATAGCATATGTAGAGTCTTTTAAAATGTGGTATTTGGTCAGCAACACCTTCTGGAACAGGCTCAACATTCATCTTAACAGTTGAACCTGGATTAGCTCTCAGAAGTTCATGACAATAGTCATATATCCTTGTAAAATCCCCTAAGAAAGACCCATCAACCTTATCCCTGGCAGCCACTCTTGCTCTTATTGCCTTAGTCTTGTTTACCCCCACATTCCACTTCCTTAAAGCCTTTTCTTTTATATCCTTAACCTTCAACCTAGGATTGTTTTTCAATGCATTCTGTATCCTTTTGCTCAACCATTTTGTTGACAGCATCTTCACATTGAACTCCCTACTACAGTTGTGTTTGTCAATTACTTTTCTTACCTGCCAAGAATCCTCATTTGGTAGCTTGGCACAATACAGCTCCCACTCACAACCATCCTTACACCTCACCCTCACCCTTTTGTTGTCATTTTTTTTGAATTTCAAGTCTCTACCATTTTGTATAGCATATGAGGCAATTGCATCCTTTATATCACTTTTGGAAGTGAAATACATACCAAGCTCCCATTTGTAATTGGACATATCTTTCCTTTCTTTGAAAATTGGGTACTTCTTCCTATTAACCACACTACTGTCATCACTATCACAGCCACTTTGAAGATCATCACTGTCATTATCACTCCCCTTAAGATCTCCTATATCTTGTGTCCTCTTGTGTCCTCTTTTCATCACTGTCATTTTCACACTTGAGTTTCCTTCACAACCAAATGCAATGAGATCATCAAGTTCATCTTCATCCATTTCATCATAACCATCAGATTCATCATCAAATTCTATATCAAGTGCACTATCATAATGGAAACTCCCATCCTCACTATCATCAGAATTAGATTCATCATGTACCTCACCAAAATTACCATGACTAGCCCTTCTTGATCCAGCACCTACTTCCTCAACAACAACATTGGTATCATTCACCCCTGCACCTCCTTCCTCCACAACAACATTGGTATCATTCACCCCTGCACCTCCTCCCTCCACAACAACATTGGCATCATTCACCCCTGCACCTACTTCCTCCACAACAACGTTGGTATCATTTACCCCTTCAGTTAACTTTTTAAGAAACTCTTGAACCTCATCTACAATTATCTTAGGCTCCTCAACTCGTGTCTCCACTGGTCCATCAAAATAATCAGGCTGAGACACAGTGTGTTGAATGTAAATGTCAACCCTTCTGTGCACCCTATAAAGGTCTGCAATATCTGAAGCCCCTTTGTCATCAACTAGGGCCATCATCCCAAACTGTGGATCCTTGTAATACATCTTTTCAAAGTCAGTATAACCTAAGTCCTTCAAAACACCTACTAACTCAAAAAAACTCCACCTATCACTATCCACTTTCAGTTCAACTACCGTTCCTCCAACATACTCACTAAGTTCAGGTCCAACGAATTCACCACTGTGGTGAATACTAAGCTCCAAAAACTCTTCCATTTAGACCTAACACGGTTCAATAAGATTGTTTCAACTTAATAATTTCTAGTTTCAAAGAAATAATTTCTAGTTTCAACCTAATTTCTACAGAAAATCCTAAATCAACAGAAATCCCTAATCTATCTAAACCCTAAATCGAAACAAACTCTAACACAGTTTATGGAGCGAATACTTACCTGGAATCGTTCTTCTTCAAAGTTGCTTCATCTTCGCACTTGCTTCGTCTTCGCAGCTCCTTCTTCTTCCACTTCGCAGCTCCTTCTTCCACTTGCTTCGTCTACAATGTCGTTTCTTCTTCAACTTATTTTTGTATCACTTGTGAAATGCCAGCTTGGAAATCACTTATCCACCTAAGCACACAAACTACCAGCTGGAGGCTATTTTCTAAAATTCACTAACGTTCCATTAACGGAAGGACTAACGTGGCTACGTTTGTACAATTAAAGGACCAAATTGGCACGAAAAAACATTAAGGGACCAAAGTGAACCAGAGGGTATACTTAAGGGACCAAATAGGGTAATTTGCCAAATAATTAACTCATACAAATTTATTAATTTAGATAAAATATAATTTTAATGACAGTTAGTGTAAGAATCTTTTTAAATAATATTTGAAAGTTCAATTTCATTAATAATATATACATTTCAAATGTAAATTGTACAACAAAAATCAAATGACTTAGTGGACATCCAAAAACCTCATAAAAGAAACGAGAATTTTTTAGTAGTGCGTGCATTTAAGCCAACATAATATTATTGATTCGGTAATGCTCCATTCATTCCACAATAATCAATATATTTAATAATATCATATCAATTAAGAAACTTATAAAAAAAAAAACATAATAATATTTTTTTTATTCCATTGAAAATTTATTAAATTTAAATAAATCATATTAATGATAATTAGAGAAATATATAATTAATATTTTATATAAAATAAAAAATTTAAAAGAAATTATTATATAATTAAGGGTTTAATGGTAGTGCACTGTCAGTGTAAGATAATTTTACACATGCAATCAATCAAAATGTTTACAATTGCCATATAATATTAGTATTTTTAAAATACAAATATATTTTATTCTGATATAGGGTTGTGATTGGTTGACAATGTAAAATATTTTACACTGTCAGTACATTTCCTTTTTTCTCTATAATTAAATAAATTTTTAGTCCTTATCAAATTTGAAAACTTTATAATCATTTTCTATAATAATTTGGCAATTTTAATTTTATAAATTATAAAATAAATTTAAAATTTTAACGAAATGCTAGCACTTTAAATGTGATGATAGAATTTTTTGTGAAAAATAAATTCAAAATTATTATTTTTAAATCTATATTTTTTATATTGATTTCTTGAACTCCTGCCCTGCCCTTAAAATAATTGTATTTAATTTATCCATTGTAAAAAATAAATAAATAAATCCGTACGACTTGTCCTTCACCATTAATGGCTTTAAGTGTCCGTACATACATACTTTAATAAATTTGAGATAAAATTATTGTTTGAAACCTGAGAAAAAGAGAGGTGAAGTAGAATACGAAACATAGGTAGCATGAATAACAAGCAAAATTAAGTATGTTGACTGTATTGGTTATTGTTTTGCATTGCAGGATTAGTGCAGTCTTCTGCCTGCACTCTGGTGTCTGGACTTTTTCAGAGATACATGGTTCACTTATGAAATGTTTGATATCAAGTTGAATTTTAACCGTGACTCATCGTAATTCTTTCAAATTCAATGTAATATTAAACATACAATTAGTGAATTATATCGGGTTTATTCATTAAATCATCTACCACATAGTTTGGACATAGAGTATTGGTAAAATAGGACAGAGTCCCATATTAAAAAGATGCACCTTTTATTTTATCTAGATGATTTTATAATGATGAGTTTTGTCCTATCCAAAAAATTTAAGATAATTTATGTTGTGATTTTTTTATAGGACTTTGGAAGATTGTGAACATACTTGCTTCCACCACCTAAGCAATTGTGGTCAAGACTCAAGAGGACATGTCCAGTTTGTCTTTGACTGCCATATTCAATGCCTGCATGACTATATATCCATGCGACCCATCTGACAAACTAGCGGTGGCAGTCGTGATAGAGTTTGTTTTGTTTTCGTTTATTAATGGAAGCTAGACATTGTTTTCTTTAAGCTTAAAAGATATGAATTTTAGTTTATGGGAAAGATGAGTTTTGTTCTTACCCAGACTCGATCCTTAAAAGTGTCCGATAGAAAATAGCTCAAGAGAATCACATAGGTTCAAGATAAAAATATTTATTATCCAAATGATGTCATTTCAAGAAGGCTAGGAGACAAATATATATAAAACAAAAGATTCCAGGATTTGGAGAGTAGGTATTGTTAGTGCGTGAGACACTTTTTTTTTTGCTTTGCGCACTCTGGTTCTCAGGGGAAATGGACCCTAGTAATCTAGAGCTCGTGTCGAGAGGTACTGACACTGGCCAAGAGTGCGTGAGACACTTTTATTGAGGAAAGAAAGAGAGAATAAAGAAATGAAAATTAATATTATTAAATGAATGAATTATGATAAAACAGAATTATAAAATGTCTATTTATATACACCTAAGTGACTTGACTACTAAGCAACAAATATAACAAACTAAGTAAGAAACCATAAACCCTAATTAGCTTTGGGTTTGGGCCACATAATTCAACTTGAATTATATCTAATATCTCAACATACTCCCTATAATCCAAGTTGTCGAAACACACTAATCATTGTTGATCTGAACTATTCCTAATTTCTTTCTCAAAGTTAGGAACCCGACGATCTTCAATCCTTTGATGAAAATGTTGGCTAATTGTGCTTCACTTGAGCAATGTTTTACTTCAAGTTCACCTCAATTCACATTCTCCCCTAGGAAGTGAAATCTACCTTCGATGTGCTTACTTCTTCCATGCAAAATTGGATTCTTCGCCAGATTTATGGCTGACTTGTTGTCGATATGCAGTACCAGAGGTTTCTTCACTTCGACCTCCATTTCTTCAAGCACAAATTTGATCCAAATTGTTTGACACGCAACATAGGATCCTGCTATATATTTAGCCTCACACGATGACAATGTCACCACTGGTTACTTTCTCAAGCACCAAGAGATTGAGGCACCAAATATTTTAAAGAAATATCCATTAGTACTTCTTCGGTCTTCCTTATCTCCACACCAATCAGCATCTGAGTAGCAAGTAACCATAGCTTATTTGCTTTCAGAGTCTCGTCGAAATAAAATTCCATACTTTATTGTTCGAATTGTAGGTAAAGGGGGGTTTTGAAAATCATCTCCACATGGATTGTAGTGACATCGCTTGACGTTCTGTAGTTTATGATGTTTTAAGTAGGGTTTTCAAAGTTTGCTTGTTTTGGACCATAAGTTTGTCACAATTTTAGTAGCAAAGATTAAATTCTAAAAGATGTTTGTTTAACAAGACATATCAAAGATAGATTTCATCAACCTAACTTGTATATATTTGATTAATCAAGCATGTGAATTCGTTTTCGATTAATATAACCATGTATCCTCTCAATACCGTCTATGTCTAGAGCGATGTCGTGAGTATTATTGTATCTGTCATTAGATGATGTCACATGCTAACAACAAATACAATAATCTTTAAGATCAACACAAAACAAATGTCAACTCACAAATCTATGTCTAGAGTTTGTTTGTTGATAGATAAATATTTTAGATCAAGGTTTGTAAAATATATGTCTAGAGTGATACAAATCATAAATAGATCTTTAAGAGCACAAACATTCACCATATATTAATCATCCACTTGTTCACATACAAATAGATCAAAAGAAATACATACAAGGTAAGATAGACTACATCTACCTTTGATACAAAGAGTTTCGCTACCCATCACCAAGGTAGCTTGTTTCACAAGTAAAGAAAGAAGATGAATGTGCATCCAAGATGAAGAATTGATCTAGGATGCGAATCCAGCTTCTATTTGTAAAATATCACTCCTTGATAAAGAAATGAAGAACTTAAGGTTTTTTCTTTTAAGTCAATGTTACTCTATCAGAAAAATAATGTTATGAGGTTATAATCCCCAAAAAGTAAGAAAAAGTACATAAATATCTAAATAAAATCTGCCTCACTCGCAATGCGAGCTCCCTGTTCACACTTCGAACTTCACTTATAGGCAAATGAAGTGCCTCTGAATAGATAAACCGCCCCTGAGGATTCTTTGACTTCGCACTGCGAAGCTCCTGTTAGCACTGCGAACTTCTTCGCCCAGACTTCACATTCCGTCAATGATGGGTTTAGCTACTGCCACCCAAATTTTCCAGCTCTCTTTGGCCACGCTATGAGCTCGCACTACGAGCTTGCCTACACTTCACTACTTGCTCACACTGCGAACTTGCTGGATTCTTCATTATTTCTTAGGCTTCCTTGTCCATTCATTTTTGCCTTGTTCTTTGATAATTTGGCCTAATACCTACACAATAGCACACAAATCAAGGAATCCAAGGGTAAAATCTATTTCATTAAAGAATCACAAGAGAAAATGGAATAAATCAATTAAAACTTAAGAAATGAGTTGAAAAATGCCAAGAATAATGGTTCAATTTAAGATATATTTGACATTCAACATTTATCAATCCTTTTAAGTATCTCAGGATCCTTCTTGCAGCCTTCATGTGTGACACCCTTGGTTCATTCATATATTTTCTTACTAATCTGACTGAGAAACATATATCAGGTTGACTGTTGAACACATATCTCAAAGATCCGACAATTTGTTTGAACAAAGTCGCATCGACTTTGTCTTCCTCTCCATGTTTCTACAACTTCAAATTTGGTCCGATAGGCAAAGATGTAGGAGTCGAATCATCCATTATAAATCTCTTGAGTATCTCTTTGACATACTTTCTTTAATGTAGCACCATACCTAGCTTCGACTTTAAAATTCCATGTCTAGGAAGTACGACAACTTTCCCAAATCCGACATTTCAATTTCCTTTTTCATTAGCTCTTTGAACTTCGACAAGTTCTCCAAGCTACTACGAGTTACTGACAAGTCATCGACATATAAGTAGATGATTGTTATATCTTGTGCCACAACCTGAACATAGACACCATACTCAGATTTGCATTTGACGAATCCCAAATTGACCAAGTATGAGTCGATCTTCTTGTTCCATGCCCTAGGTGCCTGCTTGAGACCATAGAGCATTTTGTGCAACTTGTATAATTTCCTTGCCTCCTCCTGAATCACAAACCTAGGAGGTTGTGTGACATACACTCTTCATCTAAAGGTCCATTCAAAATGCAAATTTCACATCTAAGTGAAATGTCGAACAACCTTGTTTGAATGCCCAAGCTACAACTAGTTAAACAGTTTCTCATCTTGCGACAAATGAAAATACTTAAGAGTATTCGAGTCCTGTTATCTGAAGAAATCCTCGAGCTACCAATCTCGACTTATGTCTTGCTATTGACCCATCAACATTGTGCTTCAACTTAAACACCCACTTTACTTTGATATCTTTTGTATGTGCTGGCAATTCGACCAACTCCCATGTTCTATTTCTTTCGATTGCTTGTAACTCGTCAACTATAACATACATCCATTGTTTATCTTTGAAGGCTTCATTATAGTTGATTGGTTCAACACCTGTAAATAAAGCAAAATGAACTAGTTCTCCATCTGTTGTGACTTCATCATCACTAACCACTTCATAGTCTTAAAGTGTTGCTGGACGAGCTCTAGTTCTTTGAGGTCTCTGGCTTGTACCAGCCATATCCTCTTCGACTCCGACTGTGTTGGGAATGTCTACAACAGCTTCGGCTTCAATTGGAATATCGATAATATCTATGACTTCGACGTCATTATTTACTTCGTCGAAATCATAACTCATCAATGGCTTGTTAATTGGATCACCGGAATTCCAATCCCATGCAGAGTTCTCATAAATCACAATGTCTCGACTCATCATGATCTTATTGTTCATTGGGTTGAATAACCTGTATGCTCTAGTCTTATGATATCCTACTAGAATCATAGGTTCACTCTTGTCATCAAGCTTCTTTCTTATTGCATCAGGAACATGCTTGTAGAAAATAGAGCCAAACACCTTTAGATGACTCACTAATGGCCGTTTTCCACTCCACACTTCTTCAGGAACTTCTTCTTCAGCTTCATAGTAGGGCACCTGTTCAGAATATAAACAGTAGTCAAAACAGCATCAGCCTATAAGGACTTGGGCAAATTCTTCTGCTTCAGCATGTATCTTGCCATGTCAAATATGGTCTTGTTTCTTCTTTTTGTTATTCCATTATGTTGAGGAGTATAACGAGAAGTTACCTCGTGATCAACACCATGTTCTGCACAAAATGCTTCAAATATCTTGGACGTGTATTCGCCACCTCCATTTGTTCGCATAACTTTGATCTTCTTCTCACTCTAGTTTTCGACAAGCTTCTTGAATCTCTTAAAGATTTTGAATACTTCGTCCTATCTCTTGATCACATAGATCCACAGCTTTCGACTAGACTCATCGACAAACGAAACAAAATACCTGTTTCCACCAATGTTATGCTTCTCACAAGGACCACATACATATGAATGTACAACTTCGAGATTGCAGGAGGATCTCATTGGCATAGTCGAAACGAAAGACTTCCTGGACTGCTTTTCGAATAGACAACCTTCACAAAGTTTATCAGGAATCTCAAGACTTGGTATACCAGTTACCATATCTTTAGTGATTAATTGATTGAGTGATCGAAAGTTCAAATATCCAAACATCAAATGCCACAACCAACTATGGTTGTGGTCGTGGTCGGCAACAGTTTTTAGACATTGTACCTGAGTTGAACTAATCATAGTCTTTAATGTCCTATTCTTCGACATAGGAGATTTCAAGACCAAGTGTTGCGGTGAGAATCAGATATCAAGCTATTAATTAACTTGAATCACAAATCATGAAATTCACCACCCAGCTTTGATTTATCCAAAGGAAAGGGTAAAGAACGAAAACCCTAATAAGAGAATCTAGGTTCGGGGGTTGGTTATACTAAGGGAAGGTATTAACATCCTAAGTATTTGTAGTACTCTAAAGGAACCTCCTGTTTAATTTGTGTTATGCTAAAGTTGCTTGCTAAAGGAAATGTGGTAAGGTAAACACCTAGGGATACATACACTAAGTATGCTCGCCAAGACATCGCATCTCGTGCCTACGTATCCTGACAGGAATGGAATCAGAGCATTCGTAGTTCCCCTCAATGGGGTAAAAGGGTGTAAAAGAAAAGGTGGAATCCAAGAAGGCATCGGATGTAAAGGAAAAAGTGGAATCCAAGAAGGCATTGGATGTAAAGGAAAAAGGTGGAAAAGGAAAAAGGTAGAAAAATGAAAAGGTAGCTCGCTAGGATCTCGCAATCCTATGCCTACGTATTCTCAAGATGAACTTGAGAAATCAGAGCGTTCGTAGTTCCCCTCAATAGGGGTGAGGAACTCTTGACTGTGGTCAAGGTTACAAGGGAAAGTAGGGTAAAAAGCTTGAAAGCAAAGCTTGTGAGGATTGATTGGTTAGGAGAAAGAGATTAATGCCTATCTCTTGTGAAAGGATTGTGAAGGGTTAGACCGTCTTGAAGGAGAAGAGATTAATGGCTATCTCTTGTGAAAGTTAAAAGAAAGGTTAAGAGTTATAAGAGATTAATAGTTATCTCTTGGGAAGGCTAGATTGAAAGGGAATGAAGTGTTTACGGGAAAATAGGGCCTGACAGCAAGACACCTACGTGGAGTGCGGCGACTCCAAACCTAAGGCTAGGTTAAAAGGGTAATGAGCTATCTATGACCTTGCGGTCAATAGAAAGACTTTCCTTTGGAAAAAGGGGAGAGTAACAATTGTTATAGGCAAGAAATTTACAAAGGGTTGAAATTACATGAATAAAATGATTGTAAGAACTCAAAGGGGATGTACAACAATTAAACATGAATATCATCAAGAGAAAATCAAGGTAAACTAACCAAGACAAGACCAATAGCAAGGCCTACTTTAAGTTATAACATTTAAGAATGTGTGTGAAGTGTCATACAAGTGTGGCAAAGATGGTCCTCTCAAAAATTGGAATTTCAAGGTGAGTGACAAAGGTTTTAGGTTTAAGAATCGGGGGCGAATATTGGGCCATAAACCTATGCAAAATACCTCATTCAAGGTCACAAGTTGGTCCTCAAATATCCTGTTAGTTCTAGTATTGGCTGGAATTTTGGTAAAACAAAGTTGAACAATGTTGATGTCATATGTCTGATGTCATAACATTGGTTCCTAACATTAGTTTGCTGCAGGTTTGAAGTTTTATATGCTGATGTTAAACTTGATGTCTTGACATCAGTTTATCAGAACATCAGAACATTAGATTGTGATGTTTTAGGGCTGCGCGTGTTAGTTTGTTATGAGGAGATCTGTTAGAGAGATTGCATGCGAATTTCTTGGAGAAGATATTTTCAATCAGATAATTTGCAGATCATGGAGCAGATCTTGTAACTAACATTAAGGCTGATTTGGAAAGATTTAAAAAGATTAGAAGATCAAATCTATTTTAAATTATGATTAATAACAAATCAAATCAGATTATTTTGGAGGAGAATCAAGCCCAAGTCAGAATTCTATAAAAAGCAGCCTCAACCCTTGTTGGAGAAAAACGAAGAAGGAGAGCTAAAGACTGAGTGTCATTTGTGTCTTCGTGTGTGTGTTTGTAAGCAATTCATGTTTGAATTGGTGTTACTATTTTGAGTTGTAATTGGTTTCTCTAGAGCTATTAAGCAAGAGAGAGTTGTTCTTGATCAAAGCTGTTAAGCAGAATCAAGATGTGTGATTAATTTGTAATCATTGGATTGTATCACTGAGGTGATTTAGGGAGTGAGTGGTTTCTCATACCTAAGTGGTTTCTTAGGTAGAAGTGTCATTGGGTAGTGATCAAGTTATGTATATGACAGCTGGGATTGTTGAGTCTGTAATTTGATACTACTAATAGTGAATTTCCTCCCTGGCTTGGTATCCCCCAGACGTAGGTAGTTAGACCGAACTGGGTGAACAATTCATTGTGTTATTTAGTGTTGCTATTACCTTGTTCATATAGAAGATTATGTTGTTGTGACATCACACTTAACATCACACATCTGATACCAGAATTTCAATTGGTATCAGAGCAGGCATCCTGCTCTGCATCTGGGTGAGATCTAGGGCTGATACTTTCTGGTGCAATGGACAAGGAGACTGGTGGATTTATGAATAGACCCCCTATTCTAGATGGCTCTAATTATGACTATTGGAAACCACGAATGGTTACCTTCTTGAAGTCATTAGACAGCAGGGCTTGGAAGGCTGTTTTAATAGAATGGAAAGCACCTGTTATTGTTGAAAAGGATGGTACAACTAAGCTAAAACCTGAGGAAGATTGGACAAAGGAAGAAGATGAGCTTGCACTTGGAAATTCAAAAGCCTTGAATGCCATCTTTAATGGTATTGACAAGAACATCTTTAGGCTGGTAAACACTTGTGAAGTAGCTAAGGAAGCTTGGGATGTCTTGAAAACTACTCATGAAGGAACCTCCAAGGTCAAGATGTCAAGACTTCAACTGCTGACCACAAAGTTTGAAAATCTGAAGATGAAGGAGGATGAAACCATTCATGATTTTCACATGAATATTCTTGAGCTGTCCAATGCGTCTAGTGCTTTAGGAGAAAGAATGATTGAAGAGAAGCTGGTAAGGAAGATTCTCAGATCCCTTCCCAAGAGATATAAAATGAAGGTGACTGCCATTGAAGAAGCTCAAGACATCAGCAAGATGAGGGTTGATGAGTTAATTGGTTCTCTTCAAACCTTTGAGTTGGGATTGAATGAGGAGCCTGAAAAGAAGACCAAAAGCATAACGTTGGTGTCCAATACTAAAGATGGTAAGAAGGAGTGTAATTTTGAAACTCGGGAGGAACTGTCAAATGTTGTTGTGATGCTTGGGAGACAGCTTAATAAGGTGTTAAAGAGAATGGATAGAAACTATAGACCTAATGTTAAGAACATCACACCTGACAACAACAGGTCTAGTGATCAAGTGAAGAAAACAAGAGATGAAGAAAAGTCCAATCATGACAAAGGAGTTCAATGCTATGAGTGTGAAGGTTATAGTCATGTCAAGAAAGAATGCCCTACATACCTCAAAAAGCAGAAAAATGGGTTATCTGTTTCCTGGTCTGATACAGATAGTGAAAGTGAAGAAGAGAATGCCAAGCATGTTAAGGCATTAACTAGACTATGTGCCTCTGATGGAGAGTCTAGTGATGGTGAATTGACCTTTAAAGAGCTGGCATCCTCTTATCAAGAGCTGTGTCTGAAAAGTGAAGAGGTCCTTCAAGAAGGGGATAAGTAGAAGAAGATTATTGTACAGCTTGAGACTGAGAAAGCTGAACTTAAGAATGAAGTTTTGTTGTTAAAATCCCAGCTTGATCAAATGACAAAATCCATCAGAATGTTAAATAGTGGAACTGACACTCTGGATAAAATACTTGAAGCTGGAAAAGGTGCAAGTGATAAGACTGGTCTAGGATATGAGGGTGAGAAGAAGATATCTGCAGAGTCTAGTTCGTCTAGGGTTAAACAAAACATTCCTCATCAGCATGAAAAAGGACATGGTTATGAAATTAAGAAGGTTGTCCCTCACCTTGGGCCACAAAATAATGGAAAGGGATATGGTCATGTCCTAAGAAGTTTTTGTCTCAACCTCAAGGAAAGCCTCAGTTTCCTGGAGCTAGACAGTACATGCCTCCCGAATACCATAGGAGTATGCAGGCTTATAATCTCAAACACAACATGTTCCATCCGATGTCTCAACATCAAAGGAAAATGTATGGGTTTGGACCTAATAATGTTGTGCCTCATGGTTATGGCAGAAGAAGGCCACATCATCATGGTAAGAGACAGCCTAAGCACTACAGAAGACAACCTACTTATAAGAGAAGACAACATCAATATTTTGACAGATGGCAGCCTCAACATTATGACAGAAATCATCATCAAGATGGGAGACTTTTCAAGCACTTCAGAGAAGAGATTCAAAGAGTAAGATGTTACTATTGTGGAAGATTTGGCCATATACAATCTTCTTGCTTTAAACTGCATGGTTATCCCAAGTCTGTTCCTCAACCTAGACAGAAGCAGAACATACCTTATACTGTTAAACAATGGGTTCCTAAAGCTGTTGTCATATGTCTATTAGCTCATTCATCTGTTAGAACCCCAATTATGGATGGTTGGTATTTTGACAGTGGTTGCTCAATGCATATGACAGGTTTCAAGAATCAGTTGGTGGATATCAAGACTTACTCCACAAACGATGTAACTTTTGGTAATGGAGAAAAAGGGGAAGTTAAAGGAATTGGAAAATTGAAATGTAAGGCTGGACCTAATCTTGAAAGTGTACTTCTGGTCAAAGGATTGCCTGCTAATTTGATTAGCATCAGTCAGTTATGTGATGAAGGATTCAAGGTTAGCTACACTAAAGATGAATGTTTAGTGACTAATGAGAAGAGTGAAGTTGTTATGAGGGGAGTTAGGTCCATAGATAACTGTTATTTATGGGTTCCTCAAGAGTCCAGCTTATCATGTAATGTCAAGGATGATGTTATGACATATGAATGTGACATTAGAAGGATCACAAAATAACCTAGGGTTATGCAACTATTCAGAGGAAATATTGAAGAAACCAAGGTAGTAGAGGTTGATCATTCAGGTATAAAGGGTAATGACGACTTCCCTAAAGATATGTGTGCTGAAATTTGTGAAGTGTTAAGTAGAAATTTGGGCATGTGGAAAAGGATTCAAAGGTTAGTGAATTATGGTGTGCATCTATTAAATTTCAAAAATTTAAAAGGAAATTTGTTTTGGTGGGGAAATTACATTTATTGGCCTTTAAGTGACCAACAAAAGCAGTTCCCTTACCTTAGGCTATCATTCCCTATTATTACTCTCACACGCTACTTCAATCTCCACACTCCAAGTCCGTTCATCTTCCCCCCTAAGAACAGAAATTACAAAACACCTTTGGTCATCAGTTGTTACACATGAACGATGTCTAAACAAATGTCATCTCCATCCAAGAAGGCTGCGTCCAAAAGTTCCATTCATGCAAATTCTAGGGTTTCGACATAAGAGGTATCTGTGGATGAAGCTATGGACATTGCTCGTATCTCTATGCTTCCAGCTTCAGAAAAGACAAGACCTGAGAAGTATCAACCTAAGAGGCCTTCAAAAGGTAATACTTCTAATCAATCTATGGGTAAGAAATTTGATGATAGCGAGAGTAGAGTGTTTGTCACTAGAGTATTATTTGGAGACAAACCTACTCCTAGGACTACCACCCCTCTTCCTCAAGCTGTTGAAGAAAGGGTAGATGTGGACAAAAGTATTGATCAGATTCTCACAAAAATATTTGAGAAAGGGATTTCTGTGAAAGGAATATCCAGACCTCTGAGTCAAATGACTGTTGATCAATCTGTTAGAGGAAAGGATGATATTGAAACTTCTGAAACAAATCTTCACAGATTAGTTGTTTCAGTCATTGAAGATGCTGAGATTGAAGATGAAGTTGAGGCTGAAGCTGAAAGAGAAAGGGATACTCATGTTGAAGATGAGGTTGATGTTGAGCATGATGTTGGAACATCACATGCTAGGGATGTTACTCCTAGTCCCAGAGGGAAGAAGAATGCTGATGTGGTGGATGTTGTTGACTTATCTGATAATGAAGTAATTGGTAATGTTGTTCCTGGGATTGCCAATAGATTGAAGACTAGAAAAGGAAACACTGTGGAATCTTCTCCAAAGATGACAGCTGAAGGCAAGAAGAAAAAGACATCTGTAGTTGGTCCAACTAAATCTTGGAGCAAGGTTGCTGTGACTTCCAAAAAGAGAAAGATTAGAGAAGAATTTGAATCTGAGTATGATGTTGAGGAAGATGTTCAAGACATCACCCCTGTCAGAAAGTCCATTTTGAAGAGAATTTCTGATAAGGTTCCTGAAGTGCCAGTGGACAACATATCCTTTCATTATGCTAGCAGTGCTCCAATATCGAAATTTATGTGTCAAAGGAGATTAGCTCCGGAGAGAGAGAGCTGGGAAAAGATGCATTGGAGATGAAAGAAATTATGGAGCTCATTCATGCTGTTAGCCTGTTGAAGACTGTGACAAAATTCTCTAAGTGCTATGGTGGACTTGTTAAGGAATTTGTTGTTAACATTCCAATAGACATTTCTGATAAAAGAAGTGTGGACTTCATGAAGGTGTTTGTTAGGGGTAAGTGTATTAATTTCTCTCCTAGTACCATCAATAAGTATCTGGGAAGAGATGATCAAGAGGGTTGTGAACTGGAAGTGACTGATAATGATGTGTGTAAAGAGATCACAGCCACTCAAGTGAAGGTTTGGCCACTGAAAGGTAAATTGACAGCTAGCAAACTCAGTATAAAGTATACTATTTTACACAGAATTGGAGCTGCTAACTGGGTACTTACTAATCACAAAACCACCATAGTTGTGGGATTAGGAAGGTTTATTTATGCTGTTGGGAAAAAGGTCAAGTTTAATTATGATAATTACATATTTGATTAAGTTGTGAAGCATGGTGCCATTAATGCTATCAAGATGCCTATAGCATTCCCTTCCCTTGTCTGTGGAATGATCTTAGACCAACATCCTGGAATTCTAACCAATTCAGATGTAGAATTTAAGAGGGAGTCAGCTTTATCCTTGCATGCCAAGCTGTTTGTTGGGAATCATGTTCCAGACATTGTTGTAACATCAAGTTCTGGTGTGAAGAAGGTTAGTTCTAAAACTGAGTTGATTGAAGAATTGAAGGCGACCTGCAAGGATCTTGATATGGTTATCAGTACTAGCACTGCTAGGAAGGTGAAAATTGAGCTGATGATCAAATCCTTGGAACAGGGTGAAGATGATGTGAATGTTAATACTGAAGAATCAGGTTCAGAGGAAGGTGATGAGGATGCTGCAGATGGTTCTGATGCTAATGAAGATTGAAGTGTTGATTTTGCTGTTTATTACTTTTGTAGTTTGTAGTTGTGTTTGTTTGTTTCTGCACATTGTGTGCATGGTGTGTAACTTGGATAAAAGTACTTTTATGCTTATCTTGGTTTTGTTCTATGATTTGTCTTATCTTGTGGTGCTAACTTTAGACTGACAAGGAGAGCTAATAGGACTAACTGTAGTAAAGTGTTAGGGTATAACTTGTTGGGAGTTGGCCAATTGTGGCTAAAAAGGGGGAGATTTAGGCTATGTGTTGCCTAGTTGGCTGATGTACAGTTTAAACAGCTGGTATGCTGGTTCTGATTTTGAGGGGGAGTTTAGCTTTGTGCATTTTGGATGTGATAAATTGTGTGATTGCTGCAGATTATTTTGGAATGTTAGGGAGTATGTGTCATACCTCAAATTTTGACCACTAAGATTTCCCATCATTGTGCAAATCATCATCACAATATGGATGAACCATCATGCCTCATCAAATGCCTCAAGGGTTGTTGGGCATTCACTGCAGTCAAAATTAGGGTTTTAAGCCCTCTCAGAGCCTTAGACAAAGGATCAATCAAGGAATGACATGATCTTCAACTTGTCTAACCTCTCAAACATCCACAATGGATCAAAAAGGACTCCCACGTTAAGGATTAAGCACAAGGATGCTCCCTTTCAGGTGGATTAAGTCTCGAGATCGACAGTGTCACCAACTTAGGGTTTTGGTCGACCAGGGCCTCCAGATGGAAATATTCATCTGGGCATGAGCCAATGATCAAAACATAACCTAATTTACTCCATGGAACCTCATGGACCCAAGCATCAAGTCAATTTGACCTCAGGGGATGCATACATCAAAAATCAGGAATTAGGGTTTCTTTACCTAATTCACCCCTAAGTTGACTTTTGGGACAAATCAAGAACCAAGACCTCAAGACATGTTTTGAGGGTCTCTAATGAACTATATTGATCCATTTGGAACAATGGATTAATCCAAGAAGCTTGAGCAACAAGTCTCATTTTCATCTGCACCACAATTAGGGTTTTAAGGAAAAAGTCAACTGTAACTTTGACTTTTGACCAGGACATGCTCCAAAACCCTAGGACATGCCTTAATGTACCCTATGACACCCTTGGAACATGTCCATCAAGTTTGATTTAGGTCAAGGACATGATTTCATGAAGAATTGCACAGTTTGGAATTCATCTGATAAAAAGTCAACTGTGCACAAAAGTCAACTTTGACTTTTTGAGATTTTTCACCAAAATGGATTTTTAACCCTAAAATGATGTTAATGTATGATTTGAATCATCATTCATCAAGAAAAATCAAAGAAAGTTGGATAACTTGTAAAAGGGGTAACCATAAAACTTACAAATTTTTCTAAGTTATGGAAAAAGTACAACTAATGCACCAACTTTGGAGGATCATAACTCCTAAACCACATGGCCATTTTTTCTCATCCAAAGATGGATTTGTAGCCCTCATTACCCTCTACAAAAACTTCAACTAGACCTAAGTCCAATTCATTAAGGATTTTGAGTTATGGAGTGATCAAAATCAAGAAATCACACTTTGTTCCAACACTTAGTGAAAATTTCACTAAGTCAGATTTTGCTTCACTTTTTGCCAAATGTAGAGGGATTTTTCACTTGGAATCAAAAGAGATCAAAACCAAACTTGTTCAAACAGTTGTTGTATCATGTAAGGGCTTTCCAAAATGGTCAAGAGCATTACCAAATTCAACTTACACCATGAGATATGACATTGGCAAGTTGCCTTGCTGAAATCTGTCAAGGCAAGGCAGAATTTGCAATTTTGCTCGATTTGCCAAAATCAGCCAAATTCAAATGCTCCTATCCACTTGGACACATCTGAGGATTGAATCTAAAGGGGACAATCACTGAGCCAAGCCTCCAAAGTCCATGGAACAAGAAATTGCATGTTGAACCTAGGATGGCCAAAATAGGGACAAGACTCCAAATTTGGATTGAAGCATTCAATGGAAGCATCAAGGTGGCATGGACTGAGCCATTCTCATCTGAAATCAGTCAAGACTTATCCAAGACCAAGGGAACCAAAGCTCTGTGCCCTAACCTCTAATCAATGGCTAGAGGAGACTTGGATTTTCATTTGCCAACATTGGCCAAACCTACTTACCAGCTGCCATTCACTATTCCTTGCAAATCAAACTTGCTCTACTATAAATAGAGCTCAATTATGATCAGTTTGAGTACACCAAAGCCATCAAACAGATGCTTTCCTCAAAATCTCTTCTTTCACTCCAATTTTGCCTTCTAAGGCAAGTCACTATCGGGTTTTGAGTTTGAGAGCTCTTCCAATCAAACCAATCACTCACACACCTCACATACATCACATATGAGCTGATCAAACACTTAGATCACTTCTGAAACACCAATTTCACAAAATCACCAGCTGGTTGCTCAAGGTTTTAACCAAGTTACAGCTGAGGTACCACAAAGTGATCCAGCCAATTTAAATCAAGTCCAACCATTCAAACACACTCCATAGGGTGTAGGGAAGCTGTTCAGATCATCACCACTCATCTGTAACACCTCTAAATCAAAAATCACATTGCACTTGCTGTCACGGCTTAGAGGTAAGCACATACTTGGTCATCTCTCAATCTATGCATATTTCCTCGCACAATAATTTGGCCATATGTTCATAATCATACATGGAATGTTTTCCCTCAATTAATTGCATTGTTTGAATCGTGTATCAAAAATCCTAGCCTTCATGCAGAAATTAGGGTTCTTGAGGTTTCTTTGTGATTTCATGTTTTGTGTTTAATTTAAATGAAATTTAGTGTTATAGACATGATCGTGAGGTTGAGACGAGCATAATGATATGTGGATTGCATGATATGATTACGTATTCAGTGAGATTGGATGGAAAACGCAAATCAGCCAAACCCAGAAAAACGCGCGTGTTCTTGCTTGTGTTCTTGGCGCCTTTTTCACAAATTCAAATATTTGAATTTTGTGATTTTGTTTAATTGATTCAAAAATTAATTTCTCTCTGAGTTTTAATGATTTTGAGTTGATTCTTTTTTTAATAATTCACAAAAATGTTAAAATATTTTATTTTATTAAAAAATCCCAAAAATATTATTTATTTCATATAATTGATATTTTTGCAAAGAATTAATGTTTTAATTGTTTTTGACATTTTAAAATATTTTTTCCATCTTGATTTTGCAACTTTTAATGCTTTCTAATTATTTTGTAAGTCAATACTTAATTTTTGAAGCATTAATCCAAGATCACAATTTGTTTTCCATATGTTAAACAATTTTGATCATTTTAATTGAATTTTTATTCAATTAAAATACACTTTGAAAACAAATTAGGGTTTTTGGATTAATTCAACCCTCATAAATCATTTTCAAAACACTTTGGGCCTCTAATAGAGTGTAAGACCCAATCCTTTCTTGACCAAATCATTTTTGGGCCTCAGTGCATTGTATAAGTCCCGATACCGTAAAAAACAAACGGCGCGATCGTCGCCTTTTCAAAATAACCTTGGGCCTCTCCTTGAGCTATAAGACCCATTCAAAACTTTTGGGCCTCTAATAAAGTGTAAGACCCAATCCCCTTTTAACCAAAATCATTTGGGCCTCACTTATTGTATAAGTCCCTTTGCGTTAAAAGAAAACCTCGGCGCGATCGCCATTTTTAAACGAAAAACATCTGGGCCTACCCTCGTGTTATAAGCCCCACTCTTTTTATTTAAAACTTTTTGGGCCTCTTGAGAGAGTGTAAGACCCAACCCACTTGTACAGAAATATTTTGGGCCTCAGTCACTTGTATAAGTCCCTCTGTACAAATTTAAACAGTGCGCTCACTGATAAAACCCTGGGCCTCTCCTTGAGCTGTAAGCCCCAAAACTTTCTTTTTCAAAGCACTTTCTCCTTTGATTTTGAATATACTGTTGTTTTCAATCTTTCTTTGTTGAACAACTAACCAAACAGCATGGAAGCTCTACAACCGAGTAAGTGGTTATTGCTTTCATTTACTGCTTTCATATACATATAACTGTATTGTGGGGCTGTTTCACTGTAAGTCTTCTTTCATAAACTCATATCAACTGTGTAATAATAGTATAGATATTTAGAGTTTCCCCGGCGACTACGTCTAGAACTAGGTGACGCCGTTTTGTTTATTCGTAGAAATAGACAACTAGATCCCCAATAGGATCACCAGATACAGTCTTCTCTTCGGCTGTCCTCATTAAGAATTATCAAGAAACTCTACTCCCCAAGATGAATGTCTTCTCCGTGAATGGCATCCTTGAGCTTCTTCCAAATTCTCGAACTTTCCTGACTTTGATCTATTCTCGGTGAATAGCATTGCCTTGAATTTCTCGGGGTTTGGGGACCCACGGGCTTCTTAAAAGCATCGGCCTCCTCTTGGGCATCGTACAAGGACCCACAGGCTTTCTAAAAGCAACCCCGCCTCCTCTTGGGCTTAGTACAAGGACCCTACGGCTTCTTAGAAGTATTCACAGCCTCCTCTTAGGCTTCGTATAATGATCTCTTCCTCCGGGAATGATAGCCTCCTCTTGGGCTTAGTACAAGGACCCGTCGGCTTCTTAAAAGTTTTCAGCCTCCTCTTGGGCTTCGTACAAATTGTCCCGACGACCTCCTAGAGGTATAGGAACAGAACTTAATCATCTGTATAGAACAGTCATGTCGTAGAGTCTACTACTGTTTCTCAAAGCATAGTACAAAAGACAAAACTCTAGACTTGGACAGTCTAACTTCCTTGAGTCTCAAAGACATTCTCAAGTAACCCCTTCGTTAAATAGGAAGGAAACCCGCAGACTTGGACAGTCTCAATACCCTTTGGATTCCCCGCTTCCTTAAAAGACAGGAATAACCCGGATCCTTGAATCAAATCCCTGAGTACAGTATTGCTCATATAGGAACTGATTTTCTCTTTCAAAATCAGTATACCGGACCTGTCACTCAACTAAAACAGTCACCCTGGCCTCTTGGGCCTTGTACAATGATTCTCCCCCAACGGAGTCAAACAACTTTTAGCCTCTCTCTCGGGCTTTGTACGAGACACATAAGAGACTCCCTCGTTGAGTCAGACACCCTTTTTGCCTCCATCTCGGGCTTTATACGAGATATAAAAAGGTTCTTATTGAGCCAAACAAGCAATATCCTCCATCTCGGGCTTTATACGAGATACCAAAAGACTCCATCGTTGAGTCAAAACCTTTTAGCCTCTCTCTCGGGCTTCGTACGAGACACATAACAGCCTCCTCTTAGGCTTTGTATAAGAAAACCACTGGTTGATCCAATCAACATTTTAGCATCAAAGTTGTGCCTCGTTCACAGTACACAAACCTCAACAACTCCTTTCTCTTCATCTAATCGCTGTAAGCGGCAAGCCTCTGGATCATCTACATCCATGCCACTGTCCCTCTTTTAGCATGAGAAATTCCTAGGGAAAGATAGCATTGCTCTACACTGAGTTAAAGTCTTCTCCTTCAGGTTAAAATCCCCTTTAAAGGAAATTATGGCATTGCTAGGATTCACATATCCCGGTTAAAGTAATTCCCCTTTACAAACAGTTGTGACATACAACCCCCTCTTTAGAGATGACAAATTCTCTCTAAAGTTGAGACCTTTTAGCTTCATATCTTGGGCTTTGAACAAGATACAAATCACCTTTCGCTTCACGTCTTGGGCTTTGAACAAGACACCAAAACAACTGTTTCCTCCCATAGAATATGAGGAACTACGATCACTCTGATTTCCCTGTTTCAGTAAACGGGAATATGTAGGCATAAGATCGAAAGAAAAGATCTTAGCGAGCACACTAAACAAAAAACCAAATCCCATATCAAAAGCAGTAAATCCCACACCAGTCTTAACATCCTAATCCTTGTTCCCCGCTAGAAAGTCCTAGAAAGAAAGAAAACCGTATTGGCGAAAATACAAATAACCAGTACAAAGGCCCCCCCACATTGATAGCATTCGTAACCTAACAGACCGTTGTTTAAACTTAGTATGCAAAGCAGGGTTAATTGGAGACATCTATTCCCCTTCCTTCATCAGCTTCAATAGGATAAAAAATGAATCGACCTGTAGTTTTAAGCTCAACCGCAGAGAGCGACCAACGCTTAAGAACCGCGTCCAAAATCGCTCGCTACAGAAAAATGGCACCCACCGTGGGGCCAAATTCTGATTTCCTTTTTCTTCACTTATGAGAAAACCACAGATTAGGGCTTCCGCCGGGGAGCCATTTCTGTCAGGAACTTAGGATTCTTAGCTTTATAAGTCAAGGATGATTAGGACAAATATATATACCGCTTTTCCTAATTGCTATACATGTTTATTTTTCTGCTAATGGGAATGCGGGTGATGCCGTATGTGGAAAGATTGAGTATACACTTAAGATAAGTGATGGCGACTGGGTCGACCATCAACCTCAGTGGAGGCTGACCAACGCAACCCATTCACTCTCCTAGCCAATGGGCCGGTTGTTAAGTCTGAGAAGCTGAGGAGCCAAACCCTTTCGTAGTGCGAAAACTATCGGAAATAGTTGTTACGCGATACTACCCTCATTTGAGGCTGGTGATCTATTCTCGCTGAATGGCACTTACTCTAAGATTGCACTACAACTCGCTGGCGATCCGCTTGTTGTTTTGCTTTCCTGGGAGGAGCTAATGATAATGAGTACAGGTACAAAAATCACCCTAGTATAAACCTTTGGGGATGGGTAGAGCCTTGACTTCATGACAACGACCCTTTGACCCCATGTTTTTTCTATGTTCTTGTATGCTGCATTCATGCATTCATCTAAAAAAACATTAAAACATTCAAAATATTTTTCTCCTTTAGTCTCTTTGTTTTTCAAATTAAACTAAGACTGTGATTGCAAATATCAGAGAAAAGGATTGCACTAATGGATTTTAGTAGAAGGATAACTCACCAGTATACCTTCAAGGTTCCAAAACTAGAGGATTTGAGAAGGTTAGCGAGGATGATCACTAACCCAGAGGCTTTCAGAGCCAAGCACGGAGGTTTACTACCACTATTAAGAGTCCATGTGATTGAGGGAATCATGGATGCGCTCGTTCAGTTTTATGATCCGGTTTATCACTGTTTCACATTCCCGGATTACCAGCTTGTACCAATGCTGGAGGAGTATTCCCACCTGATCGATCTACACATTACGGATCGAGCTCCATTTTCTGGACTGGAAGAAATTCCAAAGAATCAGACCATTGCAAGAGCAATTCATTTGGACGAGTCTGAAGTTAGGACTCACATAACCACTAAGGGTGGCATCCAAGGTTTGCCAGCCCAGTTCTTGACAAAGAAGGCCCTATATTTTGCCAGTATAGGAAACGTGAGTGCTTTTGAAAGCGTCTTTGTCTTGCTCACCTACGGGTTATTTTTGTTTCCCAACATCAATAACTTCGTCGATATTAACTCTATTAAGGTTTTTCTCATTGGAAATCCTGTGCCGACTCTGCTCGCAGATGCGTATCATTCTGTACACTTGGGGAATTTGTACAGTGGAGGGGAGATCACATGCTGTGTACCTCTGCTTTACAAATGGTTTATCTCTCACTTGCCCAAGTCTGCTGCTTTTTGGGATTGCAAGAGTGCCTTACGTTGGTCGCAAAAGATCATGTCTCTTACCAACTCTGATATAGATTGGTGTAATAGGATCTATGAGGGAATCAGGATCATTGACCGTTGCGGAAATTTCCCCAACGTACCCCTTATAGGAACTAAATGAGGAATCAACTACCATCCGGTATTGGTTTGCCGTCAATTTGGATACCCGATGAGACACATCCCACTGGGTGTTCATCTGGAAGGTCTTTTCTTCAAAGAAGGAGAAAACGACAGAGCACTAAAGATGGAAATAGTGCACGCTTGGAAGCATGTTCATAAGAAAGGACGAGAGTCTCTCGGAAAACCAGAATGTGTCTCGGTGGAGCCTTATCTCCATTGGGTACAAACTAGAGCTCTCAAGCTAAAGATGCCTTATCCTCGTTACGGAATTCTTTCGCCGAGGGAATCTGTCATGTACTTCATGACGGAAACTGAAAAACTCCAGGTTACTCTCAACAAAATTCAAAAGGAGAGAAGGTCTTGGAAGAACAAGTACCACACCCTCGACGTAGAGTGCATCAAAATACAGCAATTACTGAAAGAGAAAGATGCTCTGATTGAAATTTTGGAGCAACATGCTATAGATAATCAAGATGACCAAAGGAATTTGCTCGCTCCTTTCACTTGGCAAAGAAATGACAACCCGACAACGACCCAAGAGCCCCGGTCAAAGAAAAGGAAGATACCAGAATCAGCACCTGATTTCTCTTCAGAGAGGACTCAGGACCCATTAGTTTAGGTTTTGTTTATGGACTTTGTAATCTGCTGTATTTCCACTTCTGTAATCCTTTAAATTTCAATAAAAAGGGGTTTCCCCACCGTTTGATGTTTGCAATCTAATTGTCGAAGTTTATTTTGATTAAACCAAAAAACAATTAATATAATCATTGCATTCATCATTCTCGCATCGCGTATTCTTCTTACCTACGAATCTCGTGTTTGTGTCTCGGTTCTAGAGTCAAACTGTTTCATTCGTATAATACTTGGGCCAATCGTCAGAAACGGATGGATGATCTTGAGGAAGAAAACAGAGAGTTGAAAGAAGAGATCGCGCTCTGAGAGAAGATATGAGAAAGCTTCGTAACGACATGCAAGCCATGGCAGAAGCTCAGCTACAAAGAATTGTGATCTCAGAGATCACCTCAACGCCCATAGTGGAAAGGTATGATCCTAGGTATCAAATACCAAAAGATCGTCCTTGGGGCATGCCTGTTAACTATATCCCGGAAGGATATGTTCCACCGATCACTGAAGATCAGGGAATCACAACAGAAGCCGCTGGGCCTTAAGGTTACAAACTTCGGGAAAGCGAAGATGCCAGGGGCATACTGAAGACTCCTGAAGGTTACAAACTTCGGGAAACGCCAAGACTCACTGCCGTAGTCACGGTACCACCCCCTGTGGTGCACACTGTCCCGGAAGGACAGATTCCACCGATACCTTCTGGTAAGAAGGAAACTATGTTTGACCGAATGGATGAATTCCAGGAACAGTTCTTGGAAATGCAGAAGGAACTGCAGGCCATTCGCAGTTAGGATCTATTTGGAAAGGACGCCGCAGATCTCTGCTTGGTCCCGAATGTGAAAGTCCCGCACAAGTTCCAAGTGCCCTACTTTGAAAAATATAAGGGTAACTCTTGCCCTCACAGCCATCTGGTGATGTACGCTCGGTGGATGTCAGCCCAGACAGAGAATCAGGAGTTGCTGATTCACTACTTTTAGGATATTTTAACCGGTGCCGCACTCAAATGGTACATGGGTTTAAACTGTGCTACGATTAGCACATTCAGAGATCTTGGTACTGCCTTCGTCCAACAATAGAAATACAATTTGGGCATGGCACCCGACAGAGATCAACTCAGATCAATGTCACAAAAGGACAAGGAAACCTTTAAGGAGTATGCTCAAAGGTGGCGTGAAATTGCCGCTCAAATTTGTCCACCTCTTGAGGAAAAAGAGATGACAAAGATCTTCTTAAAGACCTTAAGCTCATTTTACTATAACCGAATGGTTGCCAGTGCGCCCAGTGATTTCACCGAAATGGTCGGCATGGGCGTACGTCTTGAGGAAGCCGTCCGAGAAGGACGTTTGGTAAAAGACACTGGATCGGCGAGCGGTACTAAAAAATATGGTAGTGCTTTCCCTAAGAAAAAAGAGCAAGATATCGGGAATATCTCTCTTGGAAAGCAAAGACGACGTTATCAACCGGTAGCAGCTGTGACTCCTGCTATCAACCCTGCGTCTATTCCTACGTATCAACCTCAGGTTGCGCAGAGCCAACCTGACCAGCAAAGGACACAACAGCCTCTTCAGCAGGCTCGTCCTCCATATAATAACAACCGTACAACACGGCCACCAGGATTTGATCCTATACCCATAACGTATGCAGAACTGTTTCCATTACTACTGGCTAAGGGGCACATTCAGACTAAATCTCCTCTTACAGTACCGGAAAATCTGCCTTTTTGGTTTAAGGTGGATCAAACTTGCCCTTATCATCAAGGAAGTCCAGGGCATAACGTAGAGACTTCTCTCAATTTCAAGTCCGACGTGCAAAAGCTTGTTAGGAGCGGGGTCTTATCCTTCAAGGATACAAATCCTAATGTTCTCACGAACCCGCTGCCTCAACACGAGAAGGCTGCAGTCAATTTGATAGAAGGAGAGAATTACGATGTCTATCAAATTCATGATGTACTCTTGTTGAAAACTAATCTGGTCAAGATGCATTGTAGACAGGGTGGATATGGCCATGTGCCACCTCATAACTATCACCAGTGTGATATCTGCTCTAAAGACAATCAAGGATGTTCGGTAGTGCAAGCAGCTCTACAGGAACAAATGGATCTCTGATGGATCTAAGAGCACCGAGTTCGTGGAGTTAACATGGTCTACACGAATTCTAACGTCATTCAGAACCACGACATCCGTGCAATGAATGTCAACTTGGTGGCGATGCACTCAAGGCAAAGCCAGTATCATAATCTGCCGCGGCACGATTACAGTTCTTGTCTGATTTGCTCGGTAAACAAACAGGGATGCTCTTTCATACAGGAGGCCCTCCAGCGTCAGATGGATCTTGGATGGATCCAAGACTACCATGATAGGAACTCCTATCAAATCAACATGGTTCAGATCTTCGATATTCACGTAATAAATACCAACCTGGTAGAGTTACATGCTGAGCAGGTCCGGCTTGGATTCTTAATATCACATGACTATCAAAGCTGTAAAGCGAGTTGCGAAAATGAACGAGGTTGTACCCTTGTCCAGGAGGCACATCAACACTTGTTAAATCATTGGTGGATGCCAATCTACATGGATGAAGATACTCAGCAAATTAGTATCAGTAACAGGAATCCTACTCGGCGTCAAAGTCAGGATGTCCGATCAGTCGAAGCTAACCTAGTGAGGTTACATTGTATTCAAAGTGGGCGTGGCCAGGTGCCACTACACAACTATGACAGTTGTAGTGTCTGTTCGGAAAGTAACCAAGGGTGTTACCTTTTGAGAGCAACTCTTCAGGGTCAGGTCGATCGTGGAGAAATTCGTCCATATCCGGGTTCTGGACCCACCAACTGGTCGCCGAACTACCTTGCCGAGCAAGTTGAGGATGTTGTCACAATCTCTGGTCATCACCATACCAGGGATGTTTTTTCCATTATCCCTCTACTTGACGAATCTAAAATTCCCAACCGGGAACGAATCGAGATTACTTATGATGGTCAGAAAAATCAAAAGGCTCCAGTAGTCATCTATCTACCAGGACCGCTACCGTATGAATCAGCTAAGGCAATCCCTTACAAATACGATGCAACAATAATTGAAAATGGAAAGGAAATTCCATTATCCTCCGTTGTGAACATTGCAGACATCAGTCGAGTAACACGGAGTGGTAGAATCTTCAACCGAGGGGTTGGGGAAGTTAACAAGGAAAAGGAACTTCAGACAGAAGCTCCCGATCCACCAGTCGGTCAGTCCAGTAATCCCGACCTTTCGAAAAATAATGATGAGATGCTGAAGCTCATCCAAAGGAGTGAATATAACATTGTCGATCAGCTGTTACAGACTCCTTCAAAGATCTCGGTATTATCACTGTTACTCAGTTCAGAAGCCCACAGGGAGGCTCTACAGAAAGTCTTGGAGCAAGCCTTTGTGGAACAGGATGTAACAATCAGACAGTTCGATAGCATTATCTCTAACATCGCTTCCTGCAACAATTTTGGATTTAGTGATGAGGAATTACCTGAAGAGGGTCGCCGTCATAACATGGCGCTCAATATCACAGTTAACTGTCAGGACGATGCTTTAGCCAATGTACTGGTAGACACAGGGTTAGCCCTGAATGTTATGCCGAAGTCCACTTTGATGCAATTATCATTCAAGGGCCCTCCGATGAGAGTCAGCGAGATTGTCGTCAAAGCATTCGACGGATCCAGAAAAACGGTTATCGGCGAAGTTGATCTTCCCATAACTATTGGTCCTCACACTTTCCAAATTACTTTCCAGGTCATGGATATCCTGGCAACGTATAGTTGTTTATTAGGAAGACCTTGGATACATCAGGCTGGAGCGATCACTTCGACCCTCCACCAAAAGCTAAAGTTCGTTCAGAACGATCAACTTGTCACAGTCTGTGGAGAACAAGCCTTGCTTGTGAGTAACTTGTCATCATCTGCTGGTATAGAGTCCGAGGAGGTTATTGGAACTCAGTTCCAAGCATTTTCGGTGAGCAAGGACAATCAATTCAAAGGAGGAACCTCGATTTCCTCATACAAAGATGCTATTAAAGCGGTCGAGAGTACCGATACGACAGGATGAGGGCAGCTTGTCATTCCCATTAACAATAAAACAAAGAAGGGTCTTGGTTTTTCTGCAACCTGTACCCGGACAACTGCCAACGATGAAAGTCTTCATCCCCTTCGAAACTTATTCCACAGTGGAGGTTTTCTTCACCCAGTGTCTCAGACAGTTCATGCTATCAATGAGGAAGATCCCTCTGACACAGATGAAGAATGGAAGTCCCACCTTAACAAGGACAGTTATATGTCTCAGGAAGAGGTGCCTATGCCTTTTTGCTTTCCTACAGAAAGTCTGAGATTTATACCAAGATCAGATGTCGAAATGATCTACGGGGATCGTGATCCGGAAGGATGCCGCGCTCCGCCAAATTCATTAGAGGAAGACACTCCGATGAAAGACAAATTTAACTACACCTACTATGGCCCAATGGATGGTCTACCAATGTGGCAACCTTATCCAGGAAACTTGGGGCAAGAAAGTCAGCCGAGTAATGAAAATCAGCTGACCGTCATTGAACAAAATACCTGTGTCCCCACCATGTCATGGGATCAACACTCAGGTCATTCAGAAACTACTCAACATGAAGATGAATTCGCAACATTCGCAGGACTTGAATTCATCAACTATGCTTTTCCTGAGGTCAACGTCATCGAGAGAGATGACTCCTCCAGTTCCAAAGAAGTTTGGGACACTCTGGGAGAACCGAGTGGAAAATTCGACTTCATGGTCAAGTACACCGCTCCCAAAAGCTCTCGTATCAGGCTCGAAGATATCCAGCCAACTGGATGGGGAGATACAGCTGAGAGCACAAATGCTATGCAAAATGCAACAGAGGAATCCTCCTACGATAATTTTGCCTGGGAGACAGATTCCAATGATCCCGCTCCACCAGAAATCAGCGTCATTTCTGAAGACAAATTAAGGAAGGTGCCAGACTTTGTGATTCACCGAGGAGTTCGTCGCCATTGGGTTGCTGTCGAGGTTCCGAAGGTCGTTCATCAGTCAAAGTAATTGCCATCTTTTAACCTTTCACCCTGCCCAGGTGAAACGGATGTTTTGATAGGGCTCGCTTTCTGTAAATTTCCCTCTTTGCTTTGCCCGAAGCGACAGAGTTTTGTTTTATAGGGCTGTAGTTTCAAGGGTCGACTTGTTCATTAATAAAATAACGTCGTTCTGTAATTTCGACATTAATTGCTGTTTTCTCTTTTTGGTTTTTCAAAGAAAATGGTAATCCTAAAAAACGAAACTATAAAAAACAAGCAGTAAAATGAAACAATGCACACACTTGCATTTTTCTCTATCTCCTCTAAACACGAATCGTCACGTCATGCATATTGCTTGTTTTACACCCCGTTGAAACATACGATCCGATGCCTTCTCCCAACTTTGAGTTCCCGGTATTCGAGGCTGAAAAAGAAAATGACAATGAAATTCCAGAAGAGATCTCCCGATTAATCAGACAAGAGGAAAGGTCTATTGGACCTCACAAAGAACCGTTGGAAACGGTAAACTTGGGTTCCGAAAAAGAGAGAAAAGAAATCAGGATTGGGGCACTGCTCAGTCCAACTGCCAGAGAAGGTTTGATAAAGCTTCTCAAAGAATTTCCCAATGTATTCGCTTGGTCCTATCAGGATATGCCAGGGTTGGATACCAATATCGTGGAACATCACTTACCGTTAAGATCGGAATGTCCGCCAGTAAAGCAAAGGTTGAGACGCACTCACCCGGACATGGCCATCAAAATCAAAGAGGAGGTGCAGAAACAGATTGACGCGGGTTTCCTCGCTGCATCTGAATATCCTCAATGGTTAGCCAACATCGTACCCGTTCCCAAGAAGGACGGAAAGGTCAGAATGTGTGTTGATTACAGAGATCTGAACAAGGCAAGTCCAAAGGACGACTTTCCTTTACCACACATTGACATGCTGGTAGACAGCACAGCAAAGTTCAAAGTATTCTCCTTCATGGATAGATTCTCGGGCTATAACCAGATTAAAATGGCGCCGAAAGACATGGAGAAAACTTCGTTCATTACCCCATGGGGCACCTTTTGTTACAAGGTAATGCCGTTTGGTTTGAAGAATGTCGGGGCAACCTATCAAAGGGCCATGACTACTCTGTTTCATGACATGATACATAAGGAAATCGAGGTATATGTCGATGATATGATTGCAAAATCGAAAACAGAGAGTGAGCACGTTGAACATCTGTCAAAATTATTCGAACGTCTAAGAAAATTCAAGCTCCGCTTGAATCCCAACAAGTGCACCTTCGGTGTCCGTTCAGGGAAACTACTAGGGTTCATCGTCAGCCAGAAAGGAATCGAGGTTGATCCTGACAAGGTCAAGGCCATTCAAGAAATGCCTTCGCCGAAAACTGAAAAATAAGTCAGAGGATTCTTGGGACGTTTGAACTACATCTCCAGATTCATATTCCTTATGACGGCCACATGTGCGCCGATTACTGAAAAAGAACTAGGATTGCGTTTGGTCAGAGGACTGCCAAACCGCCTTCAACAGTATTAAGGAATATTTGTTGAATCCTCTGATTCTATCACCTCCAGTGGAAGGAATACCACTAATCATTTACCTCACAGTCCTAGAGGACTCAATGGGGTGTGTACTTGGCCAACAAGACGAAACCAAAAGGAAAGAGTCTGCCATCTACTATCTAAGCAAGAAATTCACCGACTGCGAGACTCGGTACACGATGCTTGAGAAAACTTGTTGTGTTTTGGCTTGGGCAGCCAAACGTCTTCGCCAATACATGATTTGTCACACTACTTGGTTGATCTCCGAAATGGATCCAATCAAGTACGTCTTCGAAAAACCTGCTCTCACGGGAAGTATTGCCCGTTGGCAGATGTTGTTATCAGAATATGACATAGAGTACCACGCTGAGAAAGCCGTTAAGGGAAGTATTTTAGCCAATCATTTGGCTCATCAACCGATAAACGATCAAGAATCAATCGGGTTTGACTTCCCAGACGAAGATGTCATGTATCTAAAGATGAAAGACTGCGATGAACCACTACCCAGCGAAGGGCCAGAACTAGGTTCCCAGTGGGGACTTATCTTTGACGGAGCAGTTAATCACTATGTAAAAGGAATTGGGGCAATCATTGTTACCCCTCAGGGTACCCACATTCCTTTCACTGCAAGGCTTACGTTCAAATGTACGAACACGAAGCTTGTATCATGGGTCTCGAGGAAGCGATTGATTTAAGGATCAAAAACTTGGACGTATATGGTGACTCAGCCTTGGCTATCAATCAGATAAAAGGAGATTGGAACACATACCAATCGGGATTGATTCCTTACAAGGACTATGCAAGAAGGTTGTTACCCTTCTTCAACAGAGTTGAGTTTCATCACATCCCTCGTGATGAGAATCACATGGTTGATGCATTAGCCACTCTCTCTTCCATGATTAGTGTAGGTCGATGGAACGACCTACCTAAGATCGACATAATGCACCTTGAACGGCCCACTTACGTCTTCACGATTGAAGTAGTCATAGATGACAGACCTTGGTATAACGATATCAAATGCTTCCTTCAGAAACAAGAGTACCCATCTGGGGCACTCAGAAAAGACAGGAAAACCCTCAGAAGATTGGCTGGAAACTTCTTCCTGAGCGGTGACACTCTCTATAAGAGAAATTTTGACATGGTCTTGCTCCGATGCGTAGACAGACCAGAAGCAGACATGCTTATGAAAGAAATTCATGAAGGATCCTTTGGCACTCATGCCAACGGACACACAATGGCAAGAAAAATTCTGAGAGCAGGGTACTATTGGTTGACCATGGAATCCGACTGCTACAAGTACATGAGGAGGTGTCACAAGTGTCAGATATACTCCGACAAAATTCATGTACCGCCATCACATCTCAAAGTTCTTTCTTCCCCATGGCCTTTTTCCATATGGGGAATCGACATGATTGGAATGATTGAACCTAAGGCTTCGAACGGACATCGGTTCATCCTTGTAGCCATTTATTACTTCACTAAGTGGGTCGAAGCAGCGTCATTCGCTAATGTAACCCGACAAGTGGTGGTCCGATTTATCAAAAACAATATCATCTGTCGTTATGGTGTTCCAAGTGAGATCATTACTGATAATGGGTCTAACTTGAACAATAAGATGATGAAGGAGTTGTGTGCAGAGTTCAAAATTGAACATCATAACTCATCTCCCTACCGACCCAAGATGAACGGGGCGGTAGAAGCGGCTAACAAGAACATCAAGAAGATTGTTCAGAAGATGGTTGTAACCTATAAAGACTGGCACAAGATGCTACCCTTTGCTCTTCATGGTTATCGCACATCTGTCCGTACTTCAACAGGGGCAACCCCTTTCTCTCTGGTATATGGCATGGAGGCAGTTCTCCCCATAGAAGTAGAGATCCCGTCAATCAGGGTATTGATGGAAGCTAAGCTCACCGAAGCTTAATGGTGTCAAAGTCGACATGTCGAACTGAATCTGATCTAAGAAAAGAGAATAACGGCATTATGCCACGGTCAGTTGTATCAACAGAGAATGAAGAGGGCGTTCGACAAAAAGGTCCGACCTCGTGTCTTCAGAAAAGGAGACCTCGTGCTCAAAAAGATTCAATCTTTTCTCACTGATTCTCGGGGCAAATGGACCCCGAATTATGATGGCCCTTATGTGGTCACAAAAGCTTTCTCAGGCGGCGCCTTGAGACTTGCAACCATGGACGGAGAGGAATTTGCATACCCCACAAATGTTGATGTAGTCAAGAAATACTTCGCCTAAACTAAAAAAAAAGGAGAAAAAAACGTCTCGGTGGATTGAAAACCCGAAAGGGCGGTCCAGGCAAAAGTTAGAGACATGAAAAAAATCATCCCGGTGGATTGGAAATATCATAGTACAATCCAGGCAAAAATTAGGGATAATGGCAAGTAACTATGTTCAACAGAGGCCAGTCCCTCAGCAGCAGCAGTTACATCATCGGAAGAAAACTCCAGTCAAGGTCATCTTCGACAGAAGCTCAGGATGCCCAAAATTCAAAGTTGGTAGAAGGATAGCGGTCGTTATGTTTCAACGTAGCCCTTTTCCCTGTAAATTACCATTTTCAAACTTTGTAAATACTCTTTGGAATCACGCACTTGGCTGATTTCCATCCTATCAATAAAATTTGAGCCCTTGTGCTTTTGTTTGCAATTCTTATTTGTTTTAGCTTTATAGAACGACATTTTCATATGATCAACGATTCTTGAAATAAAACAAAAATGAATTTACTTGTTAAAACTTTTTCTGCTTTTAATAAAGACGGCAATTTCTTGTGACTGTTGAACATCAGAAGAACATCGGTCGCTTCTCCAGAAGTAATCGAACCTCAAAGTGCAGAATCAAAGTACTTCTTCTGACCCAGTACGCCTGAATGAAGGATCAACAATGTCAGAGACCATGAGTCGTCTGACATCCTCGGCCGAGTTCTCATCTCCTAAGCTCGATCAACGGTATTACCCGCAGGGATTATCTCTCATAAGCAAGGTGGAATTGCTACCTTGAATCAGCGATATCTCTATACGCCTCGAGATGGTCGAGTATCCAGTCATGTTAATCTTGTAGTTTGTATGTCGCGTCAGTTTTGTCAGCATAAACATGCATGCATCATTGCATTATTGATTTGCATTCACATTTCATATTGCATCGCTATCACTCGAGTCGGTCATGTCCCCTAGTGATAAAAGTCCTCTCAATCGAGTTGTTAGTTCTTTCCTCGTCAGGAAACGTTGTGTCTGAACAATCTCACCACAGTATATCCTTAGATCAGAGTCGGCACTCGACCACTTTGATAACTTGAACCTCTGAAAAGCCAGAGAACCTTCAACAGATGTCACTCTTCGCCATTGAAGATGATATCCTTGCTTTCCCGGATTAAAGAAAATCCCTAGAGAGAGCCTCGTAATCGGAGATTCGGTGGTACATCAGTGTTTCTCCAAAAATCACTGATGAAAAAGGTCATCGGCACCTCAAAATTGGACCCCATCATATGGCACTTCTCCGGGAAGATCCCGAGAAAAGTATGATGTAAGATCCCCAAGTGGAAACAGTCTCTCAAGAGACTCGCTTTCCCCAGTAGAATCAACAAATGGCGTCTCCAACAGAGAAGTTTGTGCAACTCTACAACTCAGACGACTGGGTTCCCCAGCAGGTCTGACATCAGACCTTTTTTTCCCTCAAACGGCATCTTCCCGGGAAAAGTCGGCGAGAAGTTTGAGGAAAACCACTACGCATAGCGTCCCTTGTCAATAAAGTTTATTGACAAAAGAAACTAAGACCAGTTCCTTGGTAGGAAACCAGGATCGAGGGGGAGTTTACAACAGAAACTAAGACCAGTTCCTTGGTAGGAAACCAGGATCGAGGGGGAGTTTACAAAAGAAACTAAGACCAGTTCCTTGGTAGGAAACCAGGATCGAGGGGAAGTTTATTTTAGAAACTAAGACCAGTTCCTTGGTAGGAAACCAGGATCAAGGGGAAGTTTACATCAGAAACTGAGACCAGTTCCTTGGCTGAAGACCAGGATCGAGGGGAAGTTTACCTTTTCTAAGCATCATTGTTTAGCGAAAGAAGATGAATGCGTGAATTACCATTCATAGACGCCATCAAAATTTCGGGTATTCCGATATTTAATCCTCTTGCACCCCGAATGCCCGAATACCTTCGTCATTCACACCTTCGGGTCCAAGAATGTTAAATAGGGGCATCTGTCATACCCCAAATTTTGACCACTAAGATTTCCCATCATTGTGCAAATCATCATCATAATATGGATGAACCATCATGCCTCATCAAATGCCTCAAAGGTTGTTGGGCATTCACTGCAGTCAAAATTAGGGTTTTAAGCCCTCTCAGAGCCTTAGACAAAGGATCAATCAAGGAATGACATGATCTCCAACTTGTCTAACCTTTCAAACATCCACAATGGATCAAAAAGGACTCCCACTTTAAGGATTAAGCACAAGGATGCTCCCTTTCAGGTGGATTAAGTCTCGAGATCGACAGTGTCACCAAATTAGGGTTTTGGTCGACCAGGGCCTCCAGATGGAAATCTTCATCTGGGCATGAGCCAATGATCCAAAACATAACCTAATGTACTCTATGGAACCTCATGTACCCAAGCATCAAGTCAATTTGACCTCAGGGGATGCATACATCAAAAATCAGGAATTAGGGTTTCTTGACCTAATTCACCCCTAAGTTGACTTTTGGGACAAATCAAGAACCAAGACCTCAAGACATGATTTGAGGGTCTCTAATGAACTATATTGATCCATTTGGAACAATGGATTAATCCAAGAAGCTTGAGCAACAAGTCTCATTTTCATCTGCACCACAATTAGGGTTTTAAGGAAAAAGTCAACTGTAACTTTGACTTTTGACCAGGACATGCTCCAAAACCCTAGGACATGCCTTAATGTACCCTATGACACCCTTGGAACATGTCCATCAAGTTTGATTTAGGTCAAGGAGATGATTTCATGAAGAATTGCACAGTTTGGAATTCATCTGATAAAAAGTCAACTGTGCACAAAAGTCAACTTTGACTTTTTGAGATTTTTCACCAAAATGGATTTTTAACCCTAAAATGATGTTAATGTATGATTTGAATCATCATTCATCAAGAAAAATCAAAGAAAGTTGGATAACTTGTAAAAGGGGTAACCATAAAACTTAGAAATTTTTCTAAGTTATGGAAAAAGTACCACTAATGCACCAACTTTGGAGGATCATAACTCTTAAACCACATGGCCATTTTTTCTCATCCAAAGATGGATTTGTAGCCCTCATTACCCTCTATAAAAACTTTAACTAGACCTAAGTCCAATTCATTAAGGATTTTGAGTTATGGAGTGATCAAAATCAAGAAATCACACTTTGTTCCAACACTTAGTGAAAATTTCACTAAGTCAGATTTTGCTTCACTTTTTGCCAAATGTAGAGGGATTTTTCACTTGGAATCAAAAGAGATCAAAACCAAACTTGTTCAAAGAGTTGTTGTATCATGTAAGGTCTTTCCAAAATGGTCAAGAGCATTACCAAATTCAACTTACACCACGAGATATGACATTGGCAAGTTGCCTTGCTGAAATCTGTAAAGGCAAGGCAGAATTTGCAATTTTGCTTGATTTGCCAAAATCAACCAAATTCAAATGCTCCTATCCACTTGGACACATCTGAGGATTGAATCTAAAGGGGACAATCACTGAGCCAAGCCTCCAAAGTCCATGGAACAAGAAATAGCATGTTGAACCTAGGATAGCCAAAATAGGGACAAGACTCCAAATTTGGATTGAAGCATTCAATGGAAGCATCAAGGTGGCATGGACTAAGCCATTCTCATCTGAAATCAGTCAAGACTTATCCAAGACCAAGGGAACCAAAGCTCTGTGCCCTAACCTCTAGTCAATGGCTAGAGGAGACTTGGATTTTCATTTGCCAACATTGGCCAAACCTACTTACCAGCTGCCATTCACTATTCCTTGCAAAACAAACTTGCTCTACTATAAATATAGCTCAATTGTGATCAGTTTGAGTACACCAAAGCCATCAAACAGATGCTTTCCTCAAAATCTCTTCTTTCACTCCAATTTTGCCTTCTAAGGTAAGTCACTATCGGGTTTTGAGTTTGAGAGCTCTTCCAATCAAACCAATCACTCACACACCTCACATACATCACATATGAGCTGATCAAACACTTAGATCACTTTTGAAACACCAATTTCACAAAATCACCAGCTGGTTGCTCAAGGTTTTAACCAAGTTGCAGCTGAGGTACCACAAAGTGATCCAGCCAATTTCAATCAAGTCCAACCATTCAAACACACTCCATAGGGTGTAGGGAAGCTGTTCAGATCATCACCACTCATCTGTAACACCTCCAAATCAAAAATCACATTGCACTTGCTGTCACGGCTTAGAGGTAAGCACATACTTGGTCATATCTCAATCTATGCATATTTCCTCGCACAATAATTTGGCCATATGTTCATAATCATACATGGAATGTTTTCCCTCAATTAATTGCATGGTTTGAATCGTGTATCAAAAATCCTAGCCTTCATGCAGAAATTAGGGTTCTTGAGGTTTCTTTGTGATTTCATGTTTTGTGTTTAATTTAAATGAAATTAAGTGTTATAGACATGATCGTGAGGTTGAGACGAGCATAATGATATGTGGATTGCATGATATGATTACGTATTCAGTGAGATTGGATGGAAAACGCAAATCAGCCAAACCCAGAAAAACGTGCGTGTTCTTGCTTGTGTTCTTGGCGCCTTTTTCACAAATTCAAATATTTGAATTTTGTGATTTTGTTTAATTGATTCAAAAATTAATTTCTCTCTGAGTTTTAATGATTTTGAGTTGATTCTTTTTTTAATAATTCACAAAAATGTTAAAATATTTTATTTTATCAAAAAATCCCAAAAATATTATTTATTTCATATAATTTATATTTTTGCAAAGAATTAATGTTTTAATTGTTTTTGACATTTTAAAATATTTTTTCCATCTTGATTTTGCAACTTTTAATGCTTTCTAATTATTTTGTAGGTCAATACTTAATTTTTGAAGCATTAATCCAAGATCACAATTTGTTTTCCATATGTTAAACAATTTTGATCATTTTAATTGAATTTTTATTCAATTAAAATACACTTTGAAAACAAATTAGGGTTTTTGGATTAATTCAACCCTCATAAATCATTTTCAAAACACTTTGGGCCTCTAATAGAGTGTAAGACCCAATCCTTTCTTGACCAAATCATTTTTGGGCCTCAGTGCATTGTATAAGTCCCGATACCGTAAAAAACAAACGGCGCGATCGTCGCCTTTTCAAAATAACCTTGGGCCTCTCCTTGAGCTATAAGACCCATTCAAAACTTTTGGGCCTCTAATAAAGTGTAAGACCCAATCCCCTTTTAACCAAAATCATTTGGGCCTCACTTATTGTATAAATACCTTTGCGTTAAAAGAAAACCTCGGCGCGATCGCCATTTTTAAACGAAAAACATCTGGGCCTACCCTCGTGTTATAAGCCCCACTCTTTTTCTTTAAAACTTTTTGGGCCTCTTGAGAGAGTGTAAGACCCAACCCACTTGTACAGAAATATTTTGGGCCTCAGTCACTTGTATAAGTCCCTCTGTACAAATTTAAACAGTGCGCTCACTGATAAAACCCTGGGCCTCTCCTTGAGCTGTAAGCCCCAAAGCCTTCTTTTTCAAAGCACTTTCTCCTTTGATTTTGAATATACTGTTGTTTTCAATCTTTCTTTGTTGAACAACTAACCAAACAGCATGGAAGCTCTACAACAGAGTAAGTGGTTATTGCTTTCATTTACTGCTTTCATATACATATAACTGTATTGTGGGGCTGTTTCACTGTAAGTCTTCTTTCATAAACTCATATCAACTGTGTAATAATAGTATAGATATTTAGAGTTTCCCCGGCAACTACGCCTAGAACTAGGTGACGCCGTTTCGTTTATTCGTAGAAATAGACAACTAGATCCCCAATAGGATCACCAGATACAGTCTTCTCTTCGGCTGTCCTCATTAAGAATTGTCAAGAAACTCTACTCCCCAAGATGAATGTCTTCTCCGTGAATGGCATCTTTGAGTTTCTTCTAAATTCTCGAACTTTCCTGACATTGATCTATTCTCGGTGAATAGCATTGCCTTGAATTTCTCGGGGTTTGGGGACCCACGGGCTTCTTAAAAGCATCGGCCTCCTCTTGGGCATCGTACAAGGACCCACAGGCTTTCTAAAAGCAACCCCGCCTCCTCTTGGGCTTAGTACAAGGACCCTACGGCTTCTTAGAAGTATTCACAGCCTCCTCTTAGGCTTCGTATAATGATCTCTTCCTCCGGGAATGATAGCCTCCTCTTGGGCTTAGTACAAGGACCCGTCGGCTTCTTAAAAGTTTCCAGCCTCCTCTTGGGCTTCGTACAAATTGTCCCGACGACCTCCTAGAGGTATAGGAACAGAACTTAATCATCTATATAGAACAGTCCTGTCGTAGAGTCTACTACTATTTCTCAAAGCATAGTACAAAAGACAAAACTCTAGACTTGGACAGTCTAACTTCCTTGAGTCTCAAAGACATTCTCAAGTAACCCCTTTGTTAAATAGGAAGGAAACCCGCAGACTTGGACAGTCTCAATACCCTTTGGATTCCCCGCTTCTTTAAAAGACAGGAATAACCCGGATCCTTGAATTAAATCCCTGAGTACAGTATTGCTCATATAGGAACTGATTTTCTCTTTCAAAATTAGTATACCGGACCTGTCACTCAACTAAAATAGTCACCCTGGCCTCCGCTTGGGCCTTGTACAATGATTCTCCCCCAGCGGAGTCAAACAACTTTTAGCCTCTCTCTCGGGCTTTGTACGAGACACATAAGAGACTCCCTCCTTGAGTCAGACACCCTTTTCGCCTCCATCTCGGGCTTTATACGAGATATAAAAAGGTTCTTATTGAGCCAAACAAGCAATAGCCTCCATCTCAGGCTTTATACGAGATACCAAAAGACTCCATCGTTGAGTCAAAACCTTTTAGCCTCTCTCTCGGGCTTCGTACGAGACACATAACAGCCTCCTCTTAGGCTTTGTATAAGAAAACCACTGGTTGATCCAATCAACATTTTAGCATCAAAGCTGTGCCTCGTTCACAGTACACAAACCTCAACAACTCCTTTCTCTTCATCTAATCGCTGTAAGCGGCAAGCCTCTGGATCATCTACATCCATGCCACTGTCCCTCTTTTAGCATGAGAAATTCCTAGGGAAAGATAGCATTGCTCTACACTGAGTTAAAGTCTTCTCCTTCAGGTTAAAATCCCCTTTAAAGGAAATTATGGCATTGCTAGGATTCACATATCCCGGTTAAAGTAATTCCCCTTTACAAACAGTTGTGACATACAACCCCCTCTTTAGAGATGACAAATTCTCTCTAAAGTTGAGACCTTTTAGCTTCATATCTTGGGCTTTGAACAAGATACAAATCACCTTTCGCTTCACGTCTTGGGCTTTGAACAAGACACCAAAACAACTGTTTCCTCCCATAGAATAGGAGGAACTACGATCGCTCTGATTTCCCTGTTTTGGTAAACGGGAATACGTAGGCATAAGATCGAAAGAAAAGATCTTAGCGAGCACATTAAACAAAAGACCAAATCCCATATCAAAAGCAGTAAATCCCACATCAGTCCTAACATCCTAATCCTTGTTCCCCGCTAGAAAGTCCTAGAAAGAAAGAAACCCGTATTGGCGAAAATACAAATAACCAGTACAAAGGCCCCCCCCCCCCACATTGATAGCATTCGTAACCTAACAGACCGCTGTTTAAACTCAGTATGCAAAGTAGGGTTAATTGGAGACATCTATTTCCCTTCCTTCATCAGCTTCAATAGGATAAAAAATGAATCGACCTGTAGTTTTAAGCTCAACCGCAGAGAGCGACCAGCGCTTAAGAACCGCGTCCAAAATCGCTCGCTACAGTATGAAGTTTTTCCGCTGCAGGTACCTCTGATGATGGTAGAGATTGTTTTAGCCAAAATTAGCCAAAGGGGGAGATTGTTAGTTCTAGTATTGGCTGGAATTTTGGTAAAACAAAGTTGAAGAATGTTGATGTCATATGTCTGATGTCATAACATTGGTTCCTAACATTAGTTTGCTGCAGGTTTGAAGTTTTATATGCTGATGTTAAACTTGATGTCTTGACATCAGTTTATCAGAACATCAGAACATCAGAGTGTGATGTTTTAGGGCTACGTGTGTTAGTTTGTTATGAGGAGATCTGTTAGAGAGATTGGATGCGAATTTCTTGGAGAAGATATTTTCAATTAGATAATTTGCAGATCATGGAGCAGATCTTGTAACTAACATTAAGGATGATTTGGAAAGATTTAAAAAGATTAGAAGATCAAATATGTTTTAAATTATGATTAATAAAAAATCAAATCAATTTATTTTGGAGGAGAATCAAGCCCAAGTCAGAATTCTATAAAAAGCAGCCTCAACCCTTGTTGGAGAAAAACGAAGAAGGAGAGCTAAAGACTAAGTGTCATTTGTGTCTTCGTGTGTGTGTTTGTAAGCAATTCATGTTTGAATTGGTGTTACTATTTTGTGTTGTAATTGGTTTCTCTAGAGCTGTTAAGCAAGAGAAAGTTGTTCTTGATCAAAGCTGTTAAGCAGAATCAAGGTGTGTGATTAATTTGTAATCATTGGATTGTATCACTGAGGTGATTTAGGGAGTGAGTGGTTTCTCATACCTAAGTGGTTTCTTAGGTAGAAGTGTCATTGGGTAGTGATCAAGTTAGGTAGATGACAACTGGGATTGTTGAGTCTGTAATTTGATACTACTAATAGTAAATTTCCTCCCTGGCTTGGTAGCCCCCAGACGTAGGTAGTTAGACCGAACTGGGTGAACAATTCATTGTGTTATTTACTGTTGTTATTACCTTGTTCATATAGCAGATTGTGTTGTTGCGACATCACACTTAACATCACACATCTGATACCAGAATTTCACATCCCTCTAATGTGTTCTAAGACACTTTGGAATTTTAGCTCAAGAAAGTAAAGAGCAAAGGGATTTTTCAAAAGAGGTTCAAAAGTTAGGTCCAAATTACTATTAATTTTAGAAAATAAGAAATAATTATTAGAATTAAATAAAAATGAAAATAAAAATATTAGAAAATTAAATTAAACATTGAAGTGTTAACATGAATATTTTTGGAATTTTTAATTAACAACAACTATTTTAATAAAACCGAATTGAAAATGAAAATAAAATTAAAACATTTGAAAAGAAAATAAAATGGGGTGTATTAGTAAAAGAAAATGAACTAATTATATTAACAAGTGAAGTTGGCCTGCAAGCAGGGGTGCAGGTAGCAAATTCTTGGGCCCAAATCAAATTCAAAACTGAAAGAAAAAAAAGGAATTAACAAAATAAAAGGGGACTAGGGCGAGGGGGATTCGAACCCCAACCCCTTTGGTTTCAGCGCATGGTCACTACCACTAGAGTGGCTATACATCCGTTGTATAAGCCCCCCCAGTGTAATAATTAAACCGAAAAACAAATGGAATAAATGCCAGCTTGAAAAATAAGCAGGCGAGGAACACATGTGAGCGTGTATGCACTAACACCAAATCAATTGGTCACTTATGAGTTTAAGTAACAAACAGACAAAATAGTGATCTGACCAACCTCATCTTGCCACGCCCTCATCTGCGCCATGTGTAACACCCCGATTTTCGTAAGAATATTTATTTAATTTATTTAAATATTATATTCGTGGTTTTCTGTGATTTTTGTCGGATTGTGTCGATGTCGGTGTTTTTATGAAGTTTTGGTTATTTTAATTAAATAATAGTATGTAATATGGATATATTAGTATTATTATTAATTTGAAATAATATTAGAGGAATTAAGGGTAAGATGGACATTGGAGAGAATTAGTGAGGGTGTTATGGAGAAAGCCCATATTTGAGGCCTAAGAGTTAAATTAACCAAAAAGGAGGAATTGAGGAGAATTAGGATTCATTTGTGGAGATCGTGAAAATAAGGAGAAAGTGCAGAGCTCTGAAGAAAAAGGGAGAAGGCGAGGATTTTCGTGAAGGTTTCCAAAGGCTCAAGAGAGAACTCATCGGATCGACAATCTAAGGTACGGGGAGTAATTACCTTTCATTGTTTTCATTATAGGATTCGATTGATTAAAGTGGATTTTGGGGTTTTGAGGGTTTATGGGTTTTGAGGTAAATTGATGATTTTAAGGGCATTTTTGTGAATCGACCAATAACGTGGAATTGAACCGCTAAAGTAGACCTTGGGGCTGATTTCCTCGTCGTTGTTGTAGTTTTAACCTTGGGGGAAGGATCTATGGAGTTTATATGAAGTTTGAGAGTTTTGAAGGTTTAGGAGAAATTAAGGTTTCCTGTAGTGTCCTGGATCGACCTAACAGACGTAGGTTTTATGCCTTTAAATTCGATGATGTGTTAGGACTGTTGTAGGGATGATTTTGGGTCGTTTGGGGCTGTAATCGCAGGAACTTTGGTGGTTGTGGAGCTACTGATGTGTAGCAGCGATTTGCTATAATCGCAGGTTCGCTAGGCGAACCATTACTTTGCTAGGCGAATGTTCACTAAGCGAGCAGCGCAGCGACTACGTGATAATATGAGTGTGAGTACAGAGGTGATTTTGCAGTAGGAGGAGTGATTCGCTGGAAGCCTCACTAGGCGAAGGGAACAATGAGTAGGTTTGCTAAGCGAATGAACCAGTGAGTATGACAGATGGTTGTGTTTTTGGTGTTGAGAGTGGTGTCTGTGAGGTTCGTTGGCCGCTTCGCTAGGCGAAGGCCACAGCGAACAGGTTCGCTAGGCGAACCCTGGAGCGAACGTCTGCCGTTTGTGAATTTTTGTTTGTGCTGTTGTGCTGTTGCGATGTTTAGATGCTGTGATTTTTATGATGATTTTTCATGATGTTACTGATGATTATATGATGATGTTTTGGTGATTATTTGACGAATATGTGATGACATGACGTATATGAGAAATGATGAATGATGATGCACATTTGATGTTTAATTTATGATGATGATTAATGATGTTGTGTATCATACATTCATATGCATACTTTGTGACGACGCTTCATTCCCATTGTGCGGATATGAGGTAATTATGACGTGCTCCGGTTTCGATTGCGGGATCGATCCTATTGATGGGGATCTTTGGAGGGTTGATGGCCTAGTGTCCATCTATTATGACGATTGGTACCACATGCATGAGTTTTGTTATGCATTGCATTTTATGTGGCATTGATGAATTTGTGATATGGTGCTTCCTGATATTTTCCTTGATGATGACCTTGATGATGCCGTTTATGAAGTTAAAGCCATTTTATGTATATCTTGTTTTATAATGATTATTATGAATTGTGATTACTCACCCTACCTGTTTGAATGTTGCCTCCACGTGGGTAACGTGCAGGTGATCAGGTTTAGCTGTGGATGCTTCGAGGACCTTGCAGTTTATTTACTTTTGGTCGATTTAGAGGGTCTTGCTCTGATAGTGTAACATCGGGTTAGGGTCCTTTGAGTCGAACTATGTTTTTTTCCTTATTTTGTTGTCATTTGATGATATGGTTTTATATGTTGAAAACCTTTTTGGATTATTACGATGTTTGTTGAAAACCTTTTAATTGAGAATTTTGAGTTTCGCTGCCATGTGAAGGCTTTTGAGTTATTTTGAGGAAATCCCTTGTTTACAGGGCAAGTGTATTATTTTGATTTAACTGAGAAATGTGCACCCTTTGAGGGAACTTTTATGTTTTACTCTGATATTTGAGTTGTTTCTGATGCAACATTTGTGGGGGTAGAAAAGGGTGTTACATTAGTGGTATCAGAGCAGGTCGGTCCGTCCGGCCAGGTTTTTACTTGATGTCAGTCCCCCGTCAGTCGACGAGTGTGTGTACACTATCGATGTTTTAGTTCTTCTAACCTTGTTGGTGGTGTACAGAATGGCTAGAAGAAATGATCGTGCGATTGCTGATGCGTTGGAATCGGTTGCTAACATGGTGGCGCAGCTCCTGATGAGTTTCACGCGTTGGGGAAGTTTCAAAGGAACAATCCACTGATTTTTGTGGGTACGCATGATCCAGTAAGTGCACACAAGTGGCTGAAGGCGATCGAGAAGATCTTCCGAGTGATGGGGTGTTCTGATGAGCAACAGGTTCAGTTCGGAATGCATATGTTGGAAGAGGAAGTTGAGGACTGGTGGGATAACACCCGTCAGAGACTTGCAGATGTTGGCACTGTGATAACTTAAGCTGCAGATGGTGGGCTGTATTTAAGAAGTAGTTTCTGGGGAAGTATTTTCCATAGGATGCTCGTGGCATGAGGGAAGTGGAATTCCTTGAGCTGAAGCAAGGAGATGTGACTGTGGCAGAGTATGCCACAAAGTTTGAGAAGCTAGTGAAGTTCTGTCCGTACTACAATCGTGCTGATGCTGAGATGTCTAAGTGTCTCAAATTTGAGAATGGGATGAGACCAGAGATTAAGAAGGGTATTGGGTATCAGCAGATCCACGGGTATGCTGAGTTAGTTGACAAGAGCAGGATCTACGATAAGGATAGCTGAGCTCGATTTGCTCACTATAAGTAATTGACAGAGAAGAAAGGGCAGTATAGGGGTAAGCCTTATATGACTTCAGCTGACAAAGGGAAGCAGAAGGCTTTAGATGGGAAAAAGTCAAGTGGGGGAGCAGCTCCCGCTTCTGGAAAGTGTCATAATTGTGGTGAGAAAGGTCACATCAGTACTCAATGCCATAAGTCGAAGAAGACTGCTACTGCTACCCAGACCAGTGGTCGCGTGTTTGCTTTGAGTGGTGCAGAGACGCCAGAGAAGGACAACCTGATTCGAGGTACTTGTTTTATTAAAAATATCGAATTGGTTGCTATTATTGATACTGGTGCTACTCATTCTTTTATCTCGCTTGAATGTGCTAATAGATTGGGTTTGAAGTTATCTGATATGAATGGTAATATGGTAATAGAAACTCCAACTAATGGTTCTGTTACTACTACCATTGTGTGTTTGAGATGTCCTGTGACGATTTTTGAGAAGAGCTTTGTGATGGATTTGGTGTGCCTTCCCTTGCACCAAATTGACGTGATCTTTGGAATGAACTAGTTGGAGTTCAACCGTGTTCATATCAATTATTATAACAAGACTGTAGAGTTTCCTGAGATTGATGATAGTGGGGAGTTGATGTTCTTATCTGCTAAGCAAGTAGACGAACTTGAGGAAGACAAAGCTTTGGTGTTTGCAATGTTTGCCTCATTGCAAATTGGTCGTGAAGCTGCGAGTGTGGAGTTGTCGGTTGTCTGTGAATTTCAAGATGTGTTTCCAGATGACATCAGTGATTTGCCTCCAGAGCGTGAAGTAGAGTTTGCAGTGGACTTAATACCAGGTACGAGTCCAGTTTTGATGGCTCCTTATCGGATGCTAGCTTCTGAGCTAAGTGAATTGAAGAAACAATTGGAAGAATTGCTTGAGAAGAGGTTTGTTCGACCAAGTGTTTCTCCGTGGGGTGCTCCTGTGTTTCTAGTGAAGAAGAAAGATGGAAGTATGAGGTTGTGCGTTGACTATCGGCAGTTGAATAAAGTGACGATCAAGAATAAGTATCCACTTCTGAGAATCGACGATTTGATTGATCAACTAGTAGATGCTTGTGTGTTTAGCAAGATTGATTTGAGGTCTGGTTATCATCATATTCGAGTTAAGCCTAATGATATTCTGAAGATGACTTTCAGAATGAGATATGGACACTATGAATACACTGTGATGCCGTTTGGTGTATCCAATACACCTGGTGTGTTCATGGAGTATATGAATCGGATTTTCCATGAGTATTTGGATAAGTTTGTGGTGGTGTTTATCGATGATATCTTGATATATTCTAGATCTGAAGAAGAACATGTCGAGCATTTGAGGACTGTGTTGCAAGTGTTGAAAGAGAAGAAGTTGTATGCAAAGCTGCCGAAGTGTGAGTTTTGGTTGAAGGAAGTGAGTTTCCTTGGCCATGTGATTTCAAGTGGTGGTGTTTATGTTGATCCTTCTAAGATTGATGTCGTGTTACAGTGAGAGACTCCGAAGTCTGCTACTGAGATACAGAGTTTTCTGGGATTAGCGGGTTACTACCGCAAGTTTATTGAAGGATTTTCTAACTTGGCATTACCTTTGACTCTGTTGACTCGAAAGGGTCAGACTTTTGTGTGGGATGTAGCTTGTGAAGAGTGTTTTGTGGAATTGAAGAAGAAATTGACTACTGCTCTAGTGTTGATTTTGCCTAATCCGAGTGAATCTTTTGTGGTGTATTGTGACGCGTCAAAGATGGGTCTTGGTGGAGTATTGATGCAGAATGGGCAAGTGGTTGCCTATGCTTCGAGACAATTGCGAGTTCATGAGAGGAATTATCCTACACATGACTTGGAGTTGGCCGCGGTGGTGTTTGTGTTGAAGATTTGGAGACATTATCTATTTGGCTCTAAATTTGAAGTGTTCAGTGATCATAAAAGTCTGAAGTACTTATTTAATTAGAAGGAATTGAATATGAGGCAGAGAAGGTGGTTAGAGCTATTGAAGGATTTCAATTTTGATTTGAGTTATCATCCGGGCAAAGCAAATGTAGTGGTCGATGCGTTGAGCAGAAAGTCATTGCATATGTCGATGCTTATGGTGAAAGAATTGGAGTTGATTGAGCAATTCATAGATTTGAGTTTGGTATGTGAAGCGACTCTTGACAGTGTGAAGTTGGGAATGTTGAAGTTGACTAGTGGTATTCTGGAAGTGATCAGAGTGGGACAGCAATCTGATTTAAAGTTAGTTGACCAATTGACTTTTATTAACCAAGGTAACAGAGGTGACTTCCAGATTGACGAGAATGGTGTGATGATGTTCAGAGATAGGGTGTGTGTCCCAGATGTCCCAGATATTAAGAAGAGCATTCTTGAAGAAGGACATCGAAGTAGGTTGAGTATTCATCCCGGTGCTACGAAGATGTACCAAGATTTGAAAAAGTTGTTTTGGTGGCCAGGTATGAAGAAAGATGTTGTAGAGTTTGTTTATGCGTGTTTGACTTGTCAGAAGTCGAAGGTTGAGCATCAGAAGCCTTTAGGTATGATGCAGCCGTTGAGGATTCAAGAATGGAAATGGGATAGTATTTCCATGGATTTTGTGGCGGGATTGCCGAAGACTGCTAAGGGAAATGATTCAATTTGGGTGATCGTGGATAGATTAACTAAGTCGGCTCATTTCTTGCCAATGAAGATTAATCATTCTATGCAGAAGCTAGACGAGATGTACATTGGGGAGATTGTGAAGTTGCATGGGGTACCTTCGAGTATTGTGTTCGATAGAGATCCGAGATTTACATCAAGGTTCTGGAAGAGTTTGCAAGATGATTTGGGTACTAAGTTGAGGATGAGTTCTGCATATCATCCGCAGACGGAGGGTCAGATAGAAAGGGCTATCCAATCTTTAGAGGATTTGTTGAGGGCTTGTGCATTGGATCATGGAGGATCGTGGGATGGCCATTTGCCGTTGATTGAGTTCACGTACAATAATAGTTTTCATGCTAGTATTGGGATGGGGACCTATGAAGCTTTGTATGGGAGAAGGTGTAGGACTCCGTTGTGTTGGTATGAATCGGGCGAGAGTGCTGTACTCGGACATGAAATTGTACAAGAGACAACTGAGAAGATTAAGAAGATCCAAGAGAGGATGAAAGCTTCGCAGAGTCGTCAGAAGAGCTACCATGATAAGAGGAGGAAAGCACTTGAATTCCAAGAGGGAGATCACGTGTTTTTGAGAGTGACGCCAGTGACTGGTGTGGGTCGAGCTTTGAAGTCTAGGAAGCTCACTCCACGTTTTGTTAGTCCATATCAGATATCCAGAGGATAGGAGAGGTAGCCTATTAAATTACTTTACCGCTGTCACTTGCGAATTTGCATGACGTGTTCCATGTGTCTCAGTTAAGGAAGTACATTCCGGATCCGTCGCATGTGATCTAGATGGATGATGTACAAGTGAGGGATAATCTGACCGTGGAAGCATTGCCTGTGCGTGTCGAGGGTCGAGAGACGAAGCAATTGTGGGGTAAAGACATAACTTTGGTGAAGGTGCTGTGGGGTGGACCAGCTGGCAAAAGTTGGACTTGGGAACATGAAGATCAGATGAGGGAGTCGTATCCGACTTTATTTCCTTGAGGTAATTTTCGAGGGCGGAAATCCTTTAAGTGGGGGAGAGTTGTAACACCCCGATTTTTGTAAGAATATTTATTTAATTTATTTAAATATTATATTCGTGGTTTTTTGTGATTTTTGTCGGATTGTGTCGATGTCGGTGTTTTTATGAAGTTTTGGCTATTTTAATTAAATAATAGTCTGTAATATGGATATATTAGTATTATTATTAATTTAAAATAATATTAGAGGAATTAAGGGTAAGATGGACATTGGAGAGAATTAGTGAGGGTATTATGGAGAAAGCCCATATTTGAGGCCCAAGAGTTAAATTAACCAAAAAGGAGGAATTGAGGAGAATTAGGATTCATTTGTGGAGATCGTGAAAATAAGGAGAAAGTGCAGAGCTCTGAGGAAAAAGGGAGAAGGAGAGGATTTTCGTGAAGGTTTCCAAAGGCTCAAGAGAGAACTCATCGGATCGACAATCTAAGGTATGGGGAGTAATTGCCTTTCATTGTTTTCATTATAGGATTCGATTGATTAAAGTGGATTTTGGGGTTTTTTAGGGTTTATGGGTTTTGAGGTAAATTGATGATTTTAAGGGCATTTTTGTGAATTGACCAATAACGTGGAATTGAACTGCTAAAGTAGACCTTGGGGTTGATTTCCCCGTCGTTGTTGTAGTTTTAACCTTGTGGGAAGGATATATGGAGTTTATATGAAGTTTGAGAGTTTTGAAGGTTTAGGAGAAATTAAGGTTTCCCGTAGTGTCTTGGATCGACCTAACAGATGTAGGTTTTAGTCCTTTAAATTCGGTGATGTGTTAGGACTGTTCTAGGAATGATTTTGGGTCGTTTGGGGCTGTAATCGCGGGAACTTTAGTGGTTGTGGAACTACTGATGCGTAACAGCGATTTGCTGTAATCGCAGGTTCGCTAGGTGAACCATTGCTTCGCTAGGCGAATGTTCGCCAAGGCTTGCTAAGCGAGCAGCGCAGCGAATGCGCGATAATATGAGTGTGAGTACAGAGGTGATTCTGGAGTAGGAGGAGTGATTCACTGGAAGCCTCGCTAGGCGAAGGGAACAACGAGTAGGTTCGCTAAGCGAACGAACTAGCGAGTATGACAGATGGTTGTGTTTCTGGTGTTGAGGGTGGTGTCTGTGAGGTTCGCTGGCCGCTTCTCTAGGCGAAGGACACAGCGAACAGGTTCGCTAGGCGAACCCTGGAGCGAACTTCTGCCGTTTGTGAATTTTTGTTTGTGCTGTTGTGCTGTTGTGATGTTTCGATGCTGTGATTTTTATGATGATTTTTCATGATGTTACAGATGATTATATTATGATGTTTTGGTGATTATTTGACGAATATGTGATGACATGACGTATATGAGAATTGATGAATGATGATGCACATTTGATGTTTAATTTATGATGATGATTAATGATGTTGTGTATCAAACATTCATATGCATACTCTGTGACGACGCTTCATTCCCATTGTGCGGATATGAGTTAATTATGACGTGTTCCGGTTCCGATTGCGGGATCGATCATATTGACGGGGATCTTTGGAGGGTTGATTGCCTAGTGTCCATCTATTATGACGATTGGTACCACATGCATGAGTTTTGTTATGCATTAAATTTTATGTGGCATTGATGAATTTGTGATATGGTGCTTCCTGATATTTTCCTTGATGATGACCTTGATGATGTCGTTTATGAAGTTAAAGCCATTTTATGTATATCTTGTTTTATAATGATTATTATGAATTGTGATTACTCACCCTGCCTGTTTGAATGTTGCCTCCACGTGGGTAACGTGCAGGTGGTCAAGTTTAGCTGTGGATGCTTCGAGGACCTTGAAGTTTATTTGCTTTTGGTCGATTTAGAGGGTCTTGCTCTGATAGTGTAACATCGGGTTAGGGTCCTTTGAGTCGAACTATGTTTTTTTCCTTATTTTGTTGTCATTTGATGATATGGTTTTATATGTTGAAAACCTTTTTGGATTATTACGATGTTTGTTGAAATCCTTTTAATTGAGAATTTTGAGTTCCGCTGCCATGTGAAGGCTTTTGAGTTATTTTGAGGAAATCCCTTGTTTACAGGGCAAGTGTATTATTTTGATTTAAATGAGAAATGTGCACCCTTTGAGGGAACTTTTATGTTTTACTCTGATATTTGAGTTGTTTCTGCTGCAACATTTGTGGGGGTAGAAAAGGGTGTTATATTAGTGGTATCAGAGCAGGTCGGTCCGTCCGGCCAAGTTTTTACTTGATGTCAGTCCCCCGTCAGTCGACGAGTGTGTGTACACTGTATATGTTTTAGTTTTTCTAACCTTGTTGCTGGTGTACATAATGGCTAGAAGAAATGATCGTGCGATTGGTAATGCATTTGAATCGGTTGCTAACGTGGTGGTGATGCTAAATCCAAATGGTGGATCTCCTGATGAATTTTGCGTGTTGGGGAAGTTTCAAAGGAACAATCCACTGACTTTTGTGGGTACGTATGATCCAGCAAGTGCACACAAGTGGCTGAAGGCGATCGAGAAGATCTTCCGAGTGTTGGGGTGTTCTGATGAGCAACAGGTTCAGTTCGGAACGCATATGTTGGAAGAGGAAGTTGAGGACTGGTGGGATAACACCTGTCAGAGACTTGCAAATGTTGGAACTGTGATAACTTGGGCTGTATTTGTGACACCCCCAATCCATACCCCAAAGCTATTAAAGCGATAAATAAAAATTCAAAATTTCATCAGAGTATAATTAAAACATGCACGGCATAGACCGGAGACGCCACAACAATTTGAAACAAACATACAACACCTGATCATACAGATATGCAACTATTCAGGTAGTATTATACCCATAATTCAGAAACAGAATATAAGTGGAAAATCCGTAACTGAATATATATATATATATCATGAAAGTTTGTTTGTCATATACAACATCATACATGTACAATCCAAAAGATATATATATATAATACAAAATAATCACAAACGGCCACCCTAACTACCCGTTGTCACATATCAGAGCCGACCGACAAAATAATGAAGACACAAGCTTCACAAAAAGACCTCCAGCAACTCTAATCTGCAATGCCTCATAGAGCATTATAAAACAGCAGAAAGGTGAGAAAAACAATCATATTACAGTTGCATATAATTATATATTCACACAGAAATACACAAATAAAACATTCTCACCACAAATGCACCACAACCAAATACAACCTAACACAGTACAATTCTCAAGTATCAAATAGCATTACACATCAATCATACATAATACACTCATCATCAATACAATTACACATATTCCGTCTCATCAACACATTAACAATTCCATGCACAATTAATCCATGATTTATGAAAATGCACAGAGACCGACACAACGACTCTATGCACATGCCATGCGGTACCGACTTCCAATATTTCTCATCACTAGTTCACTCAGGAACTCTGCTAGAATCATCGCTCGTTACTGAGGATCACTCAAGTAACACCCCGTTGGGCCTACGATGTTCCCCGTCGCTTTAGGTCCTCTTGGTATAAGGCGCACGACGTTTATGGATTGCTTTGGGTCCTCTCGGTATAAGGCGCACAATCCGATCGCTCACACCCCACATGGGCACACGATCATCTATAACCATCGCTTTAGGTCCTCTTATTTTTAAGGCGCACGATATATCAAATCGCTTTAGGTCCTCTTATTTTTAAGGCGCACGATGTTATAGCTGATTCCCTCTGGAATCAATCTGTCACTCAGGACGTCACCACAATGCATATCATGATGCTTGGCATACAATGACTCATGACAGTTAATATGCACACATATACACATCCATAATCATACATATATCAACAATTACCTTAAATCGCATTTCTTGCCGTAAGACCACCAACCATCATCACAATATGTATTTTATGCAATTTCATCACTCAACGGTACGCAAGTCAGACAATATCCACACCAACAGCATATTGCACGTACACAATTAAACGGCAAAAGTCAACAACAAAAACAACACATTTTCTAATTCCCGACATAATTTAATCGACCAACAATCTCAAGCCCATCATCATAAGAAAGTACATTTCACAAGCTTTCTAACGCATCAAACCACACCTCAAACCGAACCACAGATCAAAAGTTGTAAAGAAAACAAATTGGGAAAAACTGCTACATTCGCAGTGCGAAGCTCCTAGCGAGTCCTTCGCTACCTCATTCGCAGTACGAATGTCCCAGCGAACTAAGGCAGAAGAAAAAATAGCCTAGAGAATTCCCACCGTTCGCAGTGCGAACGTCCCAGCGAATGCTCGCTACCCCATTCGCAGTACGAACCCTCCAGCGAACAGTGGCAGATGCAAAATTGATACAACGTTCGCAGTGCGAACATCACGCGAACGCTCGCCACCCATTCGCTGGCCATTCGCAGTGCGAACCTGCGATTTCAGCAAAACTCAGCAGCGCACCAGTTCATCCAAAAATGACATTTTCTCCAACCAAACATTTCCAAACCAACATATGACAATCAGAACCTATTCTAATCATGATAACAAGTATTCTACTACGTTTACATCGATTTTCAACCGCAAAACCATCGATTTCTAACAAAATTCTCATTTCCAACCTAGAACTCAAAGCTATGGAGAAGCAAGAAAACATCCAAGCAAACACATACATAATCATACACAAGCATAGTATAATCGAGTTTCGCACCCTTACCCGATTTAATCGTGTCCTAGAAAGTCGGTTGATTGATTTCCAAGTTTTCTCAAATTCTCTCTTTTCTTCTCTTCTCCTTTTCTTTTCTTCTTCTCTTCTTTTCTTTCTCTTACTATTTTCTCTCTTTTTCTTTCTATATATTCTAACTTAACAAAATAAATCAAATTGCCCAAATTACCCCTACACTCAAATATCTCGCAAATGTTCCCAAAACGCGATAAAATATCACAACATTGAAAAATAACATATTTTCACATAAAAGTCAGAAATAAAATAATATAATAATAAAATACTCAAAACGACTCAAATAGATAAAACGGCAAAACTGACAAAACTGATCGGGGCGTTACAACTCTCCCCCACTTAGAAATTTTCGTCCTCGAAAATCTTACCTGAGACGAACAACTCTGGATACGACTCCCGCATCCGACTCTCCAACTCCCAAGTTAAATTGCCCTCAGCAGTGCTTCCCCACGCCACTTTCACAAGTGCGATATCCTTGCCCCGCAACCTCTTCAACTCGCGATCCAAAATACTCACCGACAAAGCCTCAACCGTAAGGTTCTCTCTTACCTCAACCTCGTCCATCGGAATCACATGCGACGGATCCAGAACATACTTCCGAAGTTGTGAAAAATGGAAAACATCATGCAAATTCGACAGACTCGGCGGCAACGCTACCCTATAAGCCACAACACCCACTCTCACAGATATCTGGTAAGGACCAATAAATCGAGAAGTAAGCTTCTTCAATTTCAATGCACGACCAACACCCGTTACCGGCGTAACCCTCAGAAATACATGATCGCCCTCTTGGAACTCAAGATCTTTCCGTATCTGATCATGATAACTCTTTTGCCTACTCTGAGAAGCCTTCATTTTCTCACGAATGAACTTCACTTTTCCGTAGTCTGCTGTACCAACTCCGGTCCAACCACCGTTCTCTCACCAGATTTGTGCCAACACAACGGTGTTCGACATCTTCGTCCATATAATGCTTCAAACGGTGTCATTCCAATACTCGAATGAAAACTGTTATTATACGTGAATTCAATCAACGCAAGATAACTATCCCACGCACCACCTTGTTCCAAAACACACGCTCTCAACAAATCTTCCAACGACTGAATCGTTCTCTCGGATTGCCCATCCGTCTGCGGATGATAAGCCGAACTCAACCTCAATTTAGAAACCAAAGCCTTCTGTAAACTTTCCCAAAATCTTGAGGTAAATCTAGGATCTCGATCCGAAACAATACTTAACGGAACTCCATTCAACTTCACAATCACACTGATATAAATCTCAGCTAACCGCTCCAAAGAAAAACTGATGTCAATCGGAATGAAATGAGCCGATTTAGTCAGCCTATCAACAACCACCCAAATTGCATTATGCCCTCGCTGAGTATTTGGTAACCCCGTTACAAAATCCATAGAAATGCTATCCCATTTCCATTCTGGAATATCCAACGGTTGCAACAAACCATCCGGTCTCTGATGTTCCACTTTCGACTTCTGGCACGTCAAACAAGCATACACAAACTGAGCCACATCTCTTTTCAATCCAGACCACCAGAAAATCTTCTTCAAATCTTGGTACATCTTATTCGCTCCCAGATGTATACTCAAATTACTCCGGTGTCCTTCTTCCAAAATCATCCGTTTCAACTCTGAATCGTCCGGAATACAAATTCGCCCACGGAACCTCAACACACCATTAACATCCACTTGAAAATCACTACTCGCATCTTTTCCGCCAACCAACATCAAATCCACTAACTTCACGTCCAACTTCTGCTTCTCGCTTACCGTCATCAGAAAATCATTCGTAACCTTCAACATACCCAGCCTCACACTATCTGACGACACTTCACAAACCAAACTTAAATCTCTAAATGATTCCAAAAGTTCCCACTCCTTAACCATTAAAGCGGACATATGCAAAGATTTCTGGCTCAATGCATCAGCTACCACATTAGCTTTACCTGGATGGTGATTCAAGCCAAAGTCATAGTCTTTCAGAAATTCCAACCACCTTCGTTGCCTCATATTCAACTCCTTCTGATCAAACAGATATTGAAACTCTTGTGATCACTAAAGACTTCAAACCTCGCACCAAAAAGATAATGCCTCCAAATTTTCAACATAAAAACCACAGCCGCTAACTCCAAGTCATGCGTAGGGTAATTCTTCTCATGCACTCTCAACTGCCTCGAAGCATACGCCACGACCTTACCGTCTTGCATCAGAACACCACCTAGACCAATCAAAGACGCATCACAATACACCACAAATGGTTCATTAGGATTCGGAAAAATCAAAATCGGAGCTGTCGTCAATCTTCTCTTCAGCTCATTAAAACTTTCCTCACACCGAATATCCCAAATGAACGCTTACCCTTTACAAGTCAACTGGGTCAAAGGAAGTGCTAGTTTAGAAAAACCTTCAATAAACCTTCGATAATAACCGGCCAAACCCAAAAAGCTTCAAATTTCAGTAACAGATCTCGGAGCCTCCCATTGTAGAACTCCTTCTACTTTAGATGGATCCACAGAAATACCATTACCTGAAATTACGTGTCCAAGAAAACTCACTTCCGACAACCAAAATTCACACTTAGACAATTTGGCAAAAAGCTTCTTTTCCTTCAAAACCTGCAAAACAATATGCAAATGCTCCGCGTGCTCCTCCCGAGACTTAGAATAAATCAATATGTCGTCAATAAACACAACAACAAATCGATCTAAATGCTCGTGAAAAATACGATTCATGTACTCCATAAACACACCTGGCGCATTAGAAACCCCGAACGACATCACGGAATATTCATAATGACTGTAACGTGTTCTAAAAGCCGTCTTCTGAATATCTTCCTCTTTCACCCTAATCTGATGATACCCCGACCTTAAGTCAATCTTACTGAACACACAAGCACCAACCAACTGATTCATCAGATAATCAATTCTCGGGAGAGGATACTTATTCTTAATCGTCACCTTATTCAACTGGCGATAATCGATACACAACCGCATGCTCCCGTCTTTCTTTTTCACCAATAAAACTAGAGTACCCCAAGGAGAAACACTTGGCCTCACAAACCTCTTTTCCAACAATTCATTCAATTGCTTCTTTAACTCAACCAACTCAGATGCCGACATACGATAAGGTGCCATAGACACAGGTCTAGTACCAGGAACTAGATCTATAGAAAACTCCACCTCTCTCTCTGGCGGCAAGTCCGAAATATCCTCTGGAAACACTTCAGGAAAATCACACACAACCGGAAACACATCAAGTGAAACTTGACTATCCACAGTCAACGACGCAAACAACCCAAACAACTGAGCTTCCTCCGCCAAAAGTCTCTTCAACTCTTTGGTAGATAAGAAACTCGAGTCTTCGTCTTCCTCAAGAGAAAGAAACCTTACCAACTTATGATAACAATCAATATGAACCCTATTGAATTGCAACCAATTAATACCCAAAACCACATCTAAACCCTCCAACGGTAAACACACCAAATCCATCTCAAAGTGTTTACCATAAATGGTCAAAGGACAACTTAGACAAACCAAAGAAGTAGTTACTGACCCCATTGCTGGAGTATCAATAACCATCTTACCATCCATCAAAGACAACACAAGATTCAAATGCTTCGTGCACTCAGATGAAATAAACGAATGAGTCGCTCCAGTATCAATAATAGCAACTAAAGGAGTACTATTAATAAAACAAGTACCTCGGATCAGACGATCTGCACTAGAAGTCTGAGTCCCCACCAATGAAAACACCTTCCCACTAGTTGGAGCTTGCTTCGGTTTCTGACACTTTGTACTAATATGTCCAGGTTCACCACAGTTGAAACACTTCACCATATTCTTCCGTTTACAATCAGCTACGACATGTCCGACACCTCCATAATTAAAACACTTTCTCACATCTTTCCTGCACTCAAACTGACGATATCCCAACTCACCACACTTAAAACATCTCGGATAATTAGACATACCTCCTCCACCTGACCTTCTATCAAAAGTACCCCTTTGCTTACCCTAATCCGCTGGTGTTACATACGGACCACTACGAAACTGTTGCTTCCCTTTACGGTCACCCACACTCTTGTAGTGAGTAGAATGAGCCTTACTATCCTCTTCATAAATCCTACAACATTCCACCAAATCAGAAAACCTTCTTATCCTTTGATAACCGATTGCCTGCTTAATCTCAGGACGCAATCCGCTCTCATACTTCACACACTTAGAAAACTTTGCAGTCGCTTCAGCATAATGAGGGTAAAACTGCACAAGTTCCACAAACTTAGCAGTATACTCAACAACAGACATACTACCTTGTTTCAGTTCCAAGAACTCAGTTTCCTTCTTTCCTCTAACATCTTCGGGAAAATACTTCCTCATAAACTCCTAGCTAAACAATTCCCAAGTAACTTCTTCATCCCCAGCTTCCAACACCTGACGAGTACTAACCCACCAGTCATCAGCTTCTTCCTGTAACATGTGAGTACCCAGTCTCACCTTACTGTCCTCAGCACAATCCATAACTCAAAAAATCCTTTCAATGTCTTTCAACCAAATCTGTGCACCATCAGGATCATATCTTCCTTTGAAGACAGGCGGTCTGTTCTTCCTGAACTCATCATTACCAGCAGCATTAGGTGCACCCTGCACAGCACGAGCCATAGCTTGCATCGCAGCAGCCAAAGCAGCATCATTCCTACCAGCCATATTCTGTTCATTTCCAATAACACAAACTATGGTTAAACAAACAGCTCACTCCAAACACCAAGACCGACAAGGACTGACACAGACTGACACGGACTGGCACGAACTGGCTCTGATACCACTTATTGTGACACCCCCAATCTATACCCCAAAGCTATTAAAGCGATAAATAAAAATTCAAAATTTCATCAGAGTATAATTAAAACATGCACGGCATAGACCGGAGACGCCACAACAATTTGAAACAAACATACAACAGCTGCTTATACAGATATGCAACTATTCAGGTAGTATTATACCCACAATTCAGAAACAGAATATAAGCGAAAAATCCGTAACTGAATATCAACATATATATATATATATATATATATCATGAAAGTTTGTTTGTCATATACAACATCATACATGTACAATCCAAAAGATACATATACATAATACAAAATAATCATAAACGGCCACCCTAACTACCCGGTGTCACATATCAGAGCCGACCGACAAAATAATGAAGACACAAGCTTCACAAAAATACCTCCAGCAACTCTAATCTGCAATGCCTCATAGAGCATTATAAAACAGCAGAAGGGTGAGAAAAATAATCATATTACAGTTGCATATAATTATATATTCACACAGAAATACACAAATAAAACATTCTCACCACAAATGCACCACAACCAAATACAACCCAACACAGTACAATTCTCAAGTATCAAATATCATTACACATCAATCATACATAATACACTCATCATCAATACAATTACACATATTCCGTCTCATCAATCACATTAACAATTCCATGTACAATTAATCCATGATTTATGCAAATGCACAGAGACCGACACAACGACTCTATGCACATGCCATGCGGTACCGACTTCCAATATTTCTCATCACTAGTTCACTCAGGAACTCTGCTGGAATCATCGCTCATTACTGAGGATCACTCAAGTAACACCCTGTCGGGCCTACGATGTTCCCCGTCGCTTTAGGTCCTCTTGGTATAAGGCGCACGACGTTTATGGATTGCTTTAGGTCCTCTCGGTATAAGGCGCATAATCTGATCGCTCACACCCCACATGGGCACACGATCGTCTATAACCATCGTTTTAGGTCCTCTTATTTTTAAGGCGCACAATATATCAAATCGCTTTAGGTCCTCTTATTGTTAAGGCGCACGATGTTATAGCAGATTCCCTCTGGAATCAATCTGTCACTCAGGACGTCACCACAATGCATATCATGATGCTTGGCATACAATGACTCATGACAGTTAATATGCACACATATACACATCCATAATCATGCATATATCAACAATTACCTTACATCGCATTTATTGCCGTAAGAGCACCAACCATCATCACAATATGTATTTCATGCAATTTCATCACTCAACAGTACGCAAGTCAGACAATATCCACACCAACAGCATATTGCACATACACATCAAGTTCACACAATTAAACGGCAAAAGTCGACAACAAAAACAACACATTTTCTAATTCCCGACATAATTTAATCGGCCAACAATCTCAAGCCCATCATCATAAGAAAGTACATTTCACAAGCTTTCTAACGCATCAAACCACACCTCAAACCGAACCACAGATCAAAAGTTGTAAAGAAAACAAATTGGGAAAAACTGCTACATTCGCAGTGCGAAGCTCCTAGCGAGTAGGGGTGTTCGCGGTGCGGTTTGGTTCGGTTTTGAGCATAAAAATCATCCTAACCGCGAGATAAAAATGCATGCGGTTCGGTTGATTTTTAAAAATTCATCCAAACCAAACCAATGCGGTTAGAATCGGTTCGGTGGTTGCGGTTTATAGACTTCTTGATTATGGAATTATAAAACTAAGAAACTAATCATATAATTTCCTAAGCAGAACAATCATACAAAGCAAGTTGTTTATTCCAAATAAGTTGTTTATTAAAAAATGCTAGTTATATGGCCATGTTTTTCTGACAGGGGTAATAGTTACCGCATATAAAACATATCCATAAAAAGTTAATCTTCAACCAAAAAAAAATAATAAAAAAATAAAACAAACATTACTAGAATTAAATTAATAGAGATACTGCAGTCATTTTAGAAGGGAATCTTATCACTAACAAAGAAAATACAATTTGGAATTGAAATTGAGATTGCAGTCAATAAATTGAAATTGAAATTGAAGTTTAATTTAAAATTAAAATAGTAGTATTACTGTATTAAAAAAGAAAACAAGTTTAATATGATAATAAAAATTAGAAATTAGTATTGAAAGCTAATGACTAAATGGAATTGGAAGTGAGTCACGTGGAATTGGAAATATAAAAATAGAAATTAGTAACTTAAGTTTAAAATGCGGTTTGGTTCGGTTTTGTGAAATGCAAACCGCAAACCGAACCAAACCGTGCGGTTCAGTAAAAAAATCATCCAAAATCATCCAAACCAAATGCGGTTTTTGCGATTTTCGGTTTGGATTGGTTCGATTTACGGTTTTGCTTTTGGATTGGTTCGGATACGATCACCCCTACTAGCGAGTCCTTCGCTACCTCATTCGCAGTGCGAATGTCCCAGTGAACCAAGGCAGAAGCAAAAATAGCCTAGAGAATTCCCACCGTTCGTAGTGCGAACGTCCAGCGAATGCTCGCTACCCCATTCGCAGTGCGAACCCTCCAGCGAACAGTGGCAGAAGCAAAATTGATACAACGTTCGCAGTGCGAACATCACGCGAACACTCGCCACCCATTCGCTGGTCATTCGCAGTGCGAACCTGCGATTTCAGCAAAACCCAGCAGCGCACCAGTTCATCCAAAAATGACATTTTCTCCAACCAAAAATTTCCAAACCAACATATGACAATCAGAACCTATTCTAATCATGATAACAAGTATTCTACTACGTTTACACCGATTTTCAACCGCAAAGCCATCGATTTCTAACAAAATTCTCATTTCTAACCTAGAACTCAAAGCTATGGAGAAGCAAGAAAACATCCAAGCAAACATATACATAATCATACACAAGCATAGTATAATCGAGTTTCGCACCCTTACCCGATTTAATCGTGTCCTAGAAAGTCGATTGATTGATTTCCAAGTTTTCTCAAATTCTCTCTTTTCTTCTCTTCTCCTTTTCTTTTCTTCTTCTCTTCTTTTCTTTCTCTTACTATTTTCTCTCTTTTTCTTTCTATATATTCTAACTTAACAAAATAAATCAAATTGCCCAAATTACCCCTACACTCAAATATCTCGCAAATGTTCCCAAAACGCGATAAAATATCACAACATTAAAAAATAACATATTTTCACATAAAAGTCAGAAATAAAATAATATAATAATAAAATACTCAAAACGACTCAAATAGATAAAACGGCAAAACTGACAAAACTGACCGGGGCGTTACAGTATTTAAGCAGGAGTTTCTGGGGAAGTATTTTCCAAAGGATGCTCGTGGCAAGAGGGAAGTGGAATTCCTTGAGCTGAAGCAAGGAGATATGACTGTGGCAGAGTATGCCGCGAAGTTTGAGAAGCTAGTGAAGTTCTGTCTGCACTATAATCGTGCTGATGCTGAGATGTCTAAGTGTCTCAAATTCGAGAATGGGATGAGACCAGAGATTAAGAAGGGTATTGGGTATCACCAAATCCGTAGGTATGCTGAGTTGGTTGACAAGAGCAGGATCTACAATGAGGATAGCTGAGCTCGATCTGCTCACTATAAGCAATTGAGTGAGAAGAAAGGGCAGTATAGGGGTAAGCCTTATATGACTTCAGCTGACAAAGGGAAGCAGAAGGCTTCAGATGGGAAAAAGTCAAGTGGGGGTGCAGCTCCCACTTCTGGAAAGTGTCATAATTATGGTAAGAAAGGTCACATCGGTACTCAATGCCAGAAGCTGAAGAAGACTGCTACTGCTGCCCAGACCAGTGGTCGCGTGTTTGCTTTGAGTGGTGCAGAGACGCCAGAGAAGGACAACCAGATTCGAGGTACTTGTTTTATTAATAATATCGAATTAGTTACTAATATTGATACTGGTGCTACTCATTCTTTTATCTCGCTTGAATGTGCTAATAGATTGGGTTTGAAGTTATCTGATATGAATGGTAATATGGTAATAGAAACTCCAGCTAATGGTTCTGTTACTACTACCCTTGTGTGTTTGAGATGTCCTGTGACGATTTTTGAGAAGAGCTTTGTGATGGATTTGGTGTGCCAACCCTTGCACCAAATTGGCGTGATCTTTGGAATGAACTGGTTGGAGGTCAACCGTGTTCATATCAATTGTTATAACAAGACTGTAGAGTTTCCTGAGATTGATGATAGTGGGGAGTTGATGTTCTTATCTGCTAAGCAAGTAGACGAACTTGTGGAAGACAAAGCTTTGGTGTTTACAATGTTTGCCTCGTTGCAAATTAATCATGAAGCTGCGAGTGTGGAGTTGCCGGTTGTCTGTGAATTTCTAGATGTGTTTCCAGATGACATCAGTGATTTACCTCCAGAGCGTGAAGTAGAGTTTGCAGTGGACTTAATACCAGGTACGAGTCCAGTGTCGATGGCTCCTTATCGGATGCCAGCTTCTGAGCCAAGTGAATTGAAGAAAGAACTGGAAGAATTGCTTGAGAAGAGGTTTGTTCGACCAAGTGTTTCTCCGTGGGGTGCTCCTGTGTTGCTAGTGAAGAAGAAAGATGGAAGTATGAGGTTGTGCGTTGATTATCGGCAGTTGAATAAAGTGACGATCAAGAATAAGTATCCGCTTCCGAGAATCGACAATTTGATGGATCAGCTAGTAGGTGCTTGTGTGTTTAGCAAGATTGATTTGAGGTCTGGTTATCATTAGATTCGAGTTAAGCCTAATGATATTTCGAAGACGGCTTTCAGAAAGAGATATGGACACTATGAATACACTGTGATGCCGTTTGGTGTATCCAATGCACCTGGTGTGTTCATGGAGTATATGAATCGGATTTTCCATGAGTATTTGGCTAAGTTTGTGGTGGTGTTTATCGATGATATCTTGATATATTCTAGATCTGAAGAAGAACATGTCGAGCATTTGAGGACTGTGTTGCAAGTGTTGAAAGAGAAGAAGTTGTATGCAAAGCTGTCGAAGTGTGAGTTTTGGTTGAAGGAAGTGAGTTTCCTTGACCATGTGATTTCAAGTGGTGGTGTTGATGTTGATCCTTCTAAGATTGATGTCGTGTTACAGTGAGAGACTCCGAAGTCTGCTACTGAGATACAGAGTTTTCTGGGATTAGCGGGTTACTACCGCAAGTTTATTGAAGGCTTTTCTAACCTGTCATTACCTTTGACTCAGTTGACTCGAAAGGGTCAGACTTTTGTGTGGGATGTAGCTTGTGAAGAGAGTTTTGTGCAATTGAAGAAGAAATTGACTACTGCTCTAGTGTTGATTTTGCCTAATCCGAGTGAATCTTTTGTGGTGTATTGTGATGCGTCGAAGATGGGTCTTGGTGGAGTATTAATGCAGAATGGACAAGTGGTTGCCTATGCTTCGAGACAATTGCGAGTTCATGAGAGGAATTATCCTACACATGACTTGGAGTTGGCCACGGTGGTGTTTGTGTTGAAGATTTGTAGACATTATCTATTTGGCTCTAAATTTGAAGTGTTCAGTGATCATAAAAGTCTGAAGTACTTATTTAATCAGAAGGGATTGAATATGAGGCAGAGAAGGTGGTTAGAGCTATTGAAGGATTTCGATTTTGATTTGAGTTATCATCCGGGCAAAGCAAATGTAGTGGCCGATGCGTTGAGCATAAAGTCATTGCATATGTCGATGCTTATGGTGAAAGAATTGGAGTTGATTGAGCAATTCAGAGATTTGAGTTTGGTATGTGAAGCGACTCTTGACAGTGTGAAGTTGGGAATGTTGAAGTTGACTAGTGGTATTCTGGAAGTGATCAGAGTGGGACAGCAATCTGATTTAAAGTTGGTTGTCCAATTGACTTGTATTAACCAAGGTAACAGAGGTGACTTCCAGATTGACGAGAATGGTGTGATGATGTTCAGAGATAGGGTGTGTGTCCCAGATGTCCCAGATATTAAGAAGAGCATTCTTAAAGAAGGACATCGAAGTAGGTTGAGTATTCATCCCGGTGCTATGAAGATTTACCAAGTTTTAAAAAAGTTGTTTTGGTGGCCAGGTATGAAGAAAGATGTTGTAGAGTTTGTTTATGCGTGTTTGACTTGTCAGAAGTCGAAGGTTGAGCATCAGAAGCCTTTAGGTATGATGCAGCCGTTGAGGATTCAAGAATGGAAATGGGATAGTATTTCCATGGATTTTGTGGCGGGATTGCCGAAGACTGCTAAGGGAAATGATTCAATTTGGGTGATCGTGGATAGATTAACTAAGTCGGCTCATTTCTTGCCGATGAAGATTAATCATTCTATGTAGAAGCTAGCCGAGATGTACATTAGGGAGATTGTGAAGTTGCACGGGGTACCTTCGAGTATTGTGTCCGATAGAGATCCGAGGTTTACATCAAGGTTCTGGAAGAGTTTGCAAGATGCTTTGGGTACTAAGTTGAGGATGAGTTCTGCATATCATCCGCAGACGGAGGGTCAGACAGAAAAGACTATCTAATCTTTAGAGGATTTATTGAGGGCTTGTGTGTTGGATCATGGAGGATCGTGGGATGACCATTTACCGTTGATTGAGTTCACGTACCATAATAGTTTTCATGCTAGTATTGGGATGAGGACCTATGAAGTTTTGTATGGAAGAAGGTGTAGGACTCTGTTGTGTTGGTATGAATCGGTGAGAGTGTTGTACTCGGACCTGAAATTGTACAAGAGACGACTGAGAAGATTAAGAAGATCCAAGAGAGGATGAAAGCTTCGCAGAGTCGTCAGAAGAGCTACCATGATAAGAGGAGGAAAGCACTTGAATTCCAAGAGGGAGATCACGTGTTTTTGAGAATGACGCCAGTGACTGGTGTGGGTCGAGCTTTGAAGTCTAGGAAGCTCACTCCACGTTTTATTGGTCCATATTAGATATCCAGAGGATAGGAGAGGTATCCTATCGAATTACTTTACCGCCATCACTTGCGAATTTGCATGACGTGTTCCATGTGTCTCAGTTAAGGAAGTACATTCCGGATCCGTCGCATGTGATCTAGATGGATGATGTACAAGTGAGGGATAATCTGACCATGGAAGCATTGCCTGTGCGTGTCGAGGGTCGAGAGACGAAGCAATTGTGGGGTAAAGACATAACTTTGGTGAAGGTGCTGTGGGGTGGACCAGCTGGCAAAAGTTGGACTTGGGAATGTGAAGATCAGATGAGGGAGTCGTATCCGACTCTATTTCCTTGAGGTAATTTTCGAGGGCAAAAATCCTTTAAGTGGGGGAGAGTTGTAACACCCCGATTTTCGTAAGAATATTTATTTAATTTATTTAAATATTATATTCGTGGTTTTCTGTGATTTTTGTCGGATTGTGTCGATGTCGGTGTTTTTATGAAGTTTTGGTTATTTTAATTAAATAATAGTATGTAATATGGATATATTAGTATTATTATTAATTTAAAATAATATTAGAGGAATTAAGGGTAAGATGGACATTGGAGAGAATTAGTGAGGGTATTATGGAGAAAGCCCATATTTGAGGCCCAAGAGTTAAATTAACCAAAAAGGAGGAATTGAGGAGAATTAGGATTCATTTGTGGAGATCGTGAAAATAAGGAGAAAGTGCAGAGCTCTGAGGATAAAGGGAGAAGGCGAGGATTTTTGTGAAGGTTTCCAAAGGCTCAAGAGAGAACTCATCGGATAGACAATCTACGGTATGGGGAGTAATTGCCTTTCATTGTTTTCATTATAGGATTAGATTGATTAAAGTGGATTTTGGGGTTTTTGAGGGTTTATGGGTTTTGAGGTAAATTGATGATTTTAAGGGCATTTTTGTAAATCGACCAATAACGTGGAATTGAACCACTAAAGTAGACCTTGGGGCTGATTTCCCCGTCGTTGTTGTAGTTTTAACCTTGTGGGAAGGATCTATGGAGTTTATATGAAGTTTGAGAGTTTTGAAGGTTTAGGAGAAATTAAGGTTTCCCGTAGTGTCCCGGATCGACCTAACAGACGTAGGTTTTAGGCCTTTAAATTCGGTGATGTGTTAGGACTGTTGTAGGGATGATTTTAGGTCGTTTGGGATTGTAATCGCAGGAACTTTAGCGGTTGTGGAGCTACTGATGCGTAACAACGATTTGATGTAATCGCAGGTTCGCTAGGTGAACCATTGCTTCGCTAGGCCAATGTTCGCCAAGGCTCGCTAAGCGAGCAGCTCAGTGAATGCGCGATAATATGAGTGTGAGTACAGAGGTGATTCTGGAGTAGGAGGAGTGATTCGCTGAAAGCCTCGCTAGGCGAAGGGAACAACGAGTAGGTTCGCTAAGCGAACGAACCAGCGAGTATGACAGATGGTTGTGTTTCTGGTGTTGAGGGTGGTGTCTGTGAGGTTCGCTGGCCGCTTCGCTAGGCGAAGGCCACAGCGAACAGGTTCGCTAGGAGAACCCTGGAGCGAACGTCTTTCGTTTGTGAATTTTTGTTTGTGCTGCTGTGCTGTTGTGATGTTTCGATGCTGTGATTTTTATGATGATTTTTCATGATGTTACTGATGATTATATGATGATGTTTTGGTGATTATTTGACGAATATGTGATGACATGACGTATATGAGAATTGATGAATGATGATGCATATTTGATGTTTAATTTATGATGATGATTAATGATGTTGTGTATCATACATTCATATGCATACTCTGTGACGACGCTTCATTCCCATTGTACGGATATGAGGTAATTATGACGTGCTCCGGTTCCGATTGCAGGATCGATCCTATTGACGGGGATCTTTGGAGGGTTGATGGCCTAGTGTCCATTTATTATGACGATTGGTACCACATGTATGAGTCTTGTTATGCATTGCATTTTATGTGGCATTGATGAATTTGTGATATGGTGCTTCCTGATATTTTCCCTGATGATGACCTTGATGATGTCGTTTATGAAGTTAAAGCCATTTTATGTATATCTTGTTTTATAATGATTATTATGAATTGTGATTACTCTCCCTGCCTTTTTGAATGTTACCTCCACGTGGGTAACGTGCAGGTGATCAGGTTTAGCTGTGGATGCTTCGAGAACCTTGAAGTTTATTTGCTTTTGGTCGATTTAAAGGGTCTTGCTCTGATAGTTTAACATAGGGTTGGGGTCCTTTGAGTCGAACTATTTTTTTTCCTTATTTTGTTGTCATTTGATTATATGGTTTTATATGTTGAAAACCTTTTTGGATTATTACGATGTTTGTTGAAAACCTTTTAATTGAGAATTTTGAGTTCCGCTGCCATGTGAAGGCTTTTGAGTTATTTTGAGGAAATCCCTTGTTTACAGGGCAAGTGTATTATTTTGATTTAATTGAGAAATGTGCACCCTTTGAGGGAACTTTTATGTTTTACTCTGATATTTGAGTTGTTTTTGCTGCAACATTTTTGGGGGTAGAAAAGGGTGTTACACCATGCATTCATGCAAAAGAAACTAAAGGCTGTCGTGAAACAACAATAACGGGCCATGGTGATGAACTCACTTACCCAACCAATTTCGTATTCATTTTCCAAAAAAAATCCATGAAATAAAAAATCAAAGTGTAAAGCTCAAATAGAAGAACAACTCTAAACCCTAAACAAAACAAACCCATGGCTGGAACTTGAAGAAAACAAGGCATGAAAACATGTTTTTAGGGCTGACATAAATTTTGACACTACAAAACCAATACAAACTCAAAGGCTCCATACCTGTCATTCTTCATTCTTGTGCTAAACAAGCTTTGACCAAAATCTTAAGAATCAAAAACATCACAGAGTGACACTCATAACATAGGAATATCTAGAAACCTAAACCAACTCACCAAAATAATTTCAAAGAAGAAAGCAAAATGGAACTGATACACTTAGAACTGGAACCAGGCCTGACATGGTATAATCATGCTAAAGCAAAGTTCACAAGAACATTCATATCATCATCCTAGGCTGGTGCAAATGCAAATATAAACATAACAACCGAAAGAAGTCATCTACGACTTGTACTTGTGCATGCTGTTATGAGTATAAAAGTAAAGTGAGTGAGACTTACCAAGTGGAGAAGATCCACTGTCTCTTCACTTGGTAGCTTAGGAATATGACTAGTTAAGCCTCTCCTTCTTTTCCAAACACCAACTGCTGCAGCTGCTTCTCCTTTTCCCTTCGTTGCCAAGAACTTTGGATAATAAATTCAATCGTGTGTTAGTTCCTTGGTCTTATGGATATAGTTGGTGGTTGGCAGAGGGTTGTGATGAGAGTATGTGGTTATTGTTATTCGCAAGAAAGAAAAGGAGGAGGGTTGTGTTTATTGGCATGCTGCATTTATGGGGTTTGTTTTGGAACCTTAATGTATTTTTGTTCTTGTGTGTTGGTGATACACAAAGAGGTAATGAGGAGATGTTTAATCTACTGATATGGTTTTTGTGGTATTGTTCTTATTGTTGGTGCCAAGACAAGTGAGGATGCTCCTCCTTTTATATGGAAAATGGAAGAGTGAAGGTATGGGCCAAGAGTGCAACTTGCCAAAATCTTCCCTTTTCATTCCATCGAATGAGCTGGATTTGATGCAAAAGTCCTCAAGAGTTCTGATATATGACAGGGTTTGGTTTTAATTTGGTGGACTAATGGGATTGGTCCAAGGCTCAAGAAAATATGAATAAACAATGTTTGTTTTGAAAAGTTTCTCTCACTTTGGATCCACTTGTGCCAACTTGTCCAAACTATGTTATTTTAAGATTACAACTTGATGAAATCGTGGCAAGGATTCAAAATGGTGTTAAGTTGGTCTCTAAACATCAGAAAAGTGCAAGTTTTGGTGAAATTCTGAATTTCTAAGTGTAGGGCAAAATGTCACACACTCACTTTAGTGCACCCTAACTTAATAACCATGCATCCAAATCGTGAGATTTTTTATCCTTTGCAAAATAGACATTTGATAGAACAAATTTCATGTTGAAAGATTCTTGAATTGAGGCCTGGAATCATTAGAAAATTGTCCATGAAGTTTGGTATGAAGAGTTGTCCAAGAAACTTAGAAAAAATTCTAAGTTATGAAAAATTCACAACTTGAAACAACCATCTTTAGAACATCATAACTTGAGATTGGTTTATCCAAATGAGGAGTTCTACGCATGCTTGGAAAGCTTGAAGAACAAGGAACAAATTCCATGTCCAAAGATTTTTTATTTGAAGCTTGGAACTATATGAAAAATTGGGTTAAAATTGTGTACAAATTAAGGGAAAAAAGCTGAAATTTCACTAAGTCCCAAAATGCGATTTATCTTCCAAGTCTTGTAACTCAAAAACCAAGCATTTTTTGAAAGAAGGTCCTCTAATATGTTTTTAAGATCATGGAAATAGATTCAATTTGAGCTTTGAGTCACTCAATTTGGATGTGTGGTTTGAAAGTTATGAGTGTTTCAATTTTTGCCCAAATAGTGAAATTTCCACATTTGAAAAGTTTCATTAACCAAACTTTGCTTCCTTTGCAAGAAACTTCTTGAAACTTGATCTCTCATACCCTAAATCACCAATGAGACATGCCATAATGGATTGAATACTTGGATGTTTCAATTTGGATCAAAATCTGAAAGGTTGGAGCCTCAGTCAAAACCCTAATTTCAACTGTGAATGCACTGGAGTAATTTCTGATGATCTTTCTTCTTTAATCATATCTAAGGCTCAATGATGGTCTCCAGGGATGTCTTCTATCATGTTGAGTCAAGTCCTAGGGTTTGAGAACAACTCTTGATCAAAAATCAGAGCCATGATTGTCTTGTCATCACAAAACCCTAATTGGGGGCAGGGTGAACTTGTGGCTCGAGGCACTTGGTAATGAGAGCCAGTCACACTTGAATTCTTGTTGAGTGAGACCTCTAGGATGTAAGTGAACTAACATGGTTGCATTTGGAGCCTTAATTTTCTTTTCCTCCTTGAATCAGATGAGAGCTTGGCTTAGGAGACTTTGCCCTCCTCTTTGTATAAGTCCTGGCTTTTCACAGAAGAAACAAACTTGCAAAATGAAATGGTTAGTTAACAATGCATAGATGATTGTACCTAAATATCAATGCAAGATGTTATGACATCTAAGGGGTAAATTTTGGGGTACAACAGTTGCCCCTATTTAAATAGCTTTACCGGATGGCACGAGGAATGGAAATCCTCGGGGCATCAAGGTGAAAGGTGTTTAAATATAGCAAACCGAAAATTTTGCCCTTAGATGGAATGCAGATGCTAAGGACAAGCAGCAGACACGCAAATGTTGACATGCCATAAACTTCTAGTATGATGATATGATATCATGATAGATGCAAAGGTGCAGACAGACTAGACACCAGAGATAAAGAGCATACCACCACAGAGAGCTTACTGGGGAAGGATGAAGGTTAGTATCCATGAGGAAAACTCACTGGGGATACAGACTAACCAACATAAGAGACTCAAAGGGGAGACTCTGAAGACACACTGGGGAAAATAAAAGCACACTCTATACTGGGCATGGAACCAGAAAGAAGACATGATCCCTTCTGGGGATCAATTTGAAATAAAAGGATAGACATCAACAAAAGATTTTCTGGGATTTTCTTATACTGAAGAGTTCAGACGGGATCTTCAAGAAAAGCCAGAAAAGACATAGAAAGGCACATCCGAAAAAAAACATCAGATGACAAAAGAAACCAGACATCCAATAATGGCTTTGAATGAAAGGTACAAATCACAATATCTAATAATGGCTTTAGATAAAAGTGAACAAAGCAGGGATCCAAGAAAGCATTGGATGCAAAGAAACCAGTCACCCAATAATGGCTTTGAATGAAGGGTACAAATCACCATATCTGATAACGGCTTTAGATAAAAGTGAACAAACCAGGGCCCAAGATAGAATTGGATACAAAGAAACTGATCATCCAATAATGGCTTTGAATGAAAGGTAAGCTCATAATATCTGAGAAGGCATCAGATGCAAATGAGACAAAAGGTGAGATCCAAGACGGCATTGGATAAAAGGACGCTAGTCATCCAATAATGGCTTTGAATGAAAGGTACAAATCACAATATCTGAGAAAGCATCAGATAAACGTGAGAAAGGTAGAGATCTAAGAAAGCATTGAATAAAAGGACACCAGACATTCAATAATGGCTTTGAATGAAAGGTATGGCTCATAATATCTACGAAGGCATCAGATGAGAATGAGATAAAAGGGTGACACAAGAAGGCATTGGACACAAAGGAACCAGTCATCCAATAATGACTTTGAATGAAAGGTATGGCGCATAATATCTGAGAAGGCATCAGATGAAGGTGAACAAAGACTAGATCTGGAAGAACATTAGAAAGAGGGACACATCCGGAAAAGCATCATATGGTGAAAGCAATGAAATTATGGAAAAGAATCAGAATAACGAAGCGAAATATCTGAGAAAACATCAGATAAGTTCTGGAAAAACATCAGAACAACATACACAATCTGGAAAAACATCAGGAAGAGAAAGGCACATCCAGAAAAAGCATCAGATGGTAAAAGCAATGAAATTCTGGAAAAGCATCAGAATAACGAAGTGAAATATTTGGGAAAACATCAGATAAGTTTTGGAAGAACATCAGAACAAAAAGACTCAATCTGGAAAAACATCAGAAAGAGAAAGGCACATCCGGAAAAGCATCAGATGATGAAAGCAATGTCATTCCGGAAAAGCATCAGAATAAACAAAGTGATTATCTGGAAAAACATCAGATATGTTCTGGAAGAACATCAGAACAAAAGACTCAATATGGATAAACATCAGAAAGAGAGACACATCCGGAAGAGCATCAGATGGTAAAAGAAATGTTGTTCCGGAAAAGCATCAGAATAACAAAGCAAAATATCTGGAAAAACATCAGATAAATAAGGTCATATCCGAAATAGCATCAGATAGACACAAAAAGTGCTCTGGAAAAACATCAGGAGCAAAAGACTCAATCTAAAATAACATCAGAAAGAGAAAGGCACATTCGGAAAAGCATCAGATGGTAAAAGAAATGTCATTCCGGAAAAGCATCAGAATGACAAAGGACTATCTGGAAAAACATCAGATAGGTTCTAGAAGAACATCAGAACAAAGATTCAATCTAGAAAAACACCAGAGAGATACAAATAAACGACATCCAAGAATGGCATTGGATGAAAAGAGGAACAAACATATCCGGAAAGACAATCGGATAAGAAAGGCCATATCTAGAAGAACGTCAGATAGACACTACAATATATGTTTGGTAGGTGCCAAGTGAGTTAGATTTTGACTACAAGGTAAAACGTGGATAACGACACGACCTCGGACGAAATGCAAATGAGGATGAAACACTCATGACATGCATATGGTATAAATTATGTAGATGATACATAATCAAATGCAAATGCAGATGTTCGACTCTTTTGGTGAGAAGACAAGACTGGAAGGTTGATTCCTCAACACGGAGATCACTGTCATTCTGCTTGGGGACTAGAGATGCTACTGCTGAACACATCTTTGCCACACTAGTAAACTGTATCCAAATTGATGATCCTTGTAGGAAGGATGAAGAGCTGCTTGGGGATCCTTCAGGTAAACTGCCCCAGATTAGCTGACTGTTGTAGATGAACTGATCATTGCTTCAATTTGCCTGAGTCTGTAATGACTGCTTTGCTGTACACTTGGAGAGCTTGCCCCAGTCTGATTCTTGAAAATGATTATTTCACTGTACACTGGGAAAACTTACCCCAGTATGAGTCTTGAAAAATATTGTGGATAAACCAATTCTGAGAAGGACTTGCCCCTGAACAACAAATCTTGAACTGATTCTTCAACAAGATTTGGAAAGAACTTGCCCCTGATAGGATCACTGACCAAGTTTCCTAATTGTTTGAAAATTCCTTGAGACGAAAGCTAGTTTGCAAGCAAAAATGTTCATACAAACGTGGTAAATGCAAAGTTCATGCAACTTTTGAAATCAAAATCAATTTTCAAAACAAATGAATCACTAGTCTGAACACGACGGTTCAAGACATTTAAAAGTGAAGTTTAAGCAAAATGTGTAGCACCAAAACACTTGATCTGCAAAGATCTTTAGGAGTCAGTTTACGCAACCTTACTGTAGTATGTTTTCAAAATAACCTTGCTTCAATTAGGTCTTTTGAGGGTTATAACGTGGTCTGGTTCACGGTTTAAGAAACAAAAGATAAAGGCTCAAAGTTTACTTGTGCCCACCCAATCTATATGCTCAGTTAACTCAAACTAAGCACTCAAGTTCCCATATGTTGGAAATTGCACTGATGATAGTAATGATGATGGTTCAAAATCCAATGGACTTGAGATGGCGATCACTGCTTCTTACAACTTTTGGTTGTCATACAAGCTTGTTCTTTCTTCTCTTTGTATAAGGTAAGGTCATGAGCTTCACGCCTTTTTTAGCTTTTACCTCAAAAGGGACTCGGCTCATTCTTTGACTAAGTATTTCTTGATGACCCTTCTTTATTTATCACTTTGGGAACAACTTGTACTACATTTATTCACTTAATGATTGTGAACACCTGGCTTAATGATTACGGCAAACCATCACTGGCGTTTGACTTGAAAGGCATCTTCGACACTTACTTGTTGTGTGCGAAGGAAAGTTTGTGAACTTTTGTTGAAAGGCGTCTTGCATGAAACTCTTGCATTTGGATACACAATCAAGTTCACTGGGAACTACCCTGCCCCAGGTTAAAAATCGTGGGTTATTTTTTGTAAAGAAAAGAAACTCCTACTTCAGGGCTCAAAGGGGTTAACGAGGGATTATCTTCCTTATTTCTTCAGTGTTTGGGGATTGAAACAATGCCTTACATCGTCAGCAAAGTTTTGATTTGAAAGCATACCAACATCAATTATGGGTATAATGTTTTCATCATCCTCCCTCCAATCTTTGCATAATCAGAAAGAAAGTGGAAAAGGGATAAAATATTTTACAGAAGAAAGCATAAAGATGTAAATAGTGGACAAAATGAATTGAATCAAAAGTTGCAATGCTCATTTCTTTAATCATGAAAGTACAAACGTAATTGAAAGCAAACAACTATTACAAAATAAGGAATATGAAAACAAACAGAAACAAGGCCTAGTGACTAGTTAAACACAAAGATGAGATGTCCTGTGTTTAAGAAGTAGCTGAGCTGAAGTCGACTGAAGCTTCACTTGCCCTGGCAGAGGGTTGTTCTTGACATTCTGCATTTGATGTTAGCTCTAGTCCTATATCGGTGTCGAGGAATCAGCTTGACGACTCACAGACAAACTCTGGAATATAGAGATAGCTGGAGATGAGTAACTGGATAGATAGACGTATGCAATGAGTCATGTAAAGATGCAAATGATATACAATGCAATGCAAACAGGATGCAAAACATACATAGCAGGATCAAAGGTTCGAGATCACAACACGGAGTTTGGGTAAAGAATCCACCACAGGGTGTGTACTAGGGTTCTTGTATCCGTAGAACAGGGTTCTAAGAAGTTCCCAGAGTCAACAGCCCATCTTTCGGATATTATCGATTTCCCAATTACTTGGTAGTCAATAATATTCTCAAGAGAGTCTCGTCTGAGTGTAGTATCGCGTGACAACTATTTTGAGATTACTCCCTCATAGTCACCGCACTACATCCTAAGAGGCCAAGTGGAGTTAGAGGTAACTACGGTTCTCAGTATTGATATCACCTATGTCGAGAGTAGCACGTTTTTGCAAATAGACTCGTTCAACATGACTAGACTCCCAAGAGGGCCTAAACTGAGTGATGGTGTCTCAAGTCAACTTTTTCGAGAATCGACTCCCTTAAAGCCTACTTGAATATACCATCGTCCTATCATAGGTGCACTCAAGTCCGGGTATAGGACATATCCTCACCAATCAAAGTAGCAACCCTGCATACAGAAAACCCAAACACAGATATGTATATATACAGATATGAATATACAAGTATACAAGCAAGCAAACATATAAATAACACAAATACAAACAAGATAGGCTTAACCCTTTTAGGGGACATCCCCAGTGAAGTCTCCATTTCTGTTGCGGTGAGAATCGGATATCAAGCTATTAATTAACTTGAATCACAAATCATGAAATTCACCACCGAGCTTTGATTTATCCAAAGGAAAGGGTAAAGAACGAAAACCCTAATAAGAGAATCTAGGCTCGGGGGTTGGTTATACTAAGGGAAGGTTTTAGCACCTTAAGTATCTGTAGTACTCTACAGGAACCTCTTGTTTAATTTGTGTTATGCTAAAGTTGCTTGCTAAGGTAAATGTGCTAAGGTAAAGACCTAGGGGTATATACACTAAGTATGCTCGCCAAGACATCCATCTCGTGCCTACGTATCCTGACAGGAATGGAATAAGACCATTCGTAGTTCCCCCTAATGGGGTAAAAGGGTGTAAAAGAAAAGGTGGAATCCAAGAAGGCATCGGATGTAAAGGAAAAAGTGGAATCCAAGAAGGCATTGGATGTAAAGGAAAAAGGTGGAAAAAGAAAAAGGTAGAAAAAAGAAAAGGTAGCTCTCTAGGATCTCGCAATCCTATGCCTACGTATTCTCAAGATGAACTTGAGAAATCAGAGTGTTCGTAGTTCCCCTCAATAGGGGTGAAGAACTCTTGACCGTGGTCAAGGTTACAAGGGAAAGTAGGGTAAAAAGCTTGAAAGCAAAGCTTGTGAGGATTGATTGGTTAGGAGAAAGAGATTAATGGTTATCTCATGTGAAAGGATTGTGAAAGGTTAGACCGCCTTGAAGGAGAAGAGATTAATGACTATCTCTTGTGAAGGTTAAAAGAAAGGTTAAGAGTTATAAGATATTAATAGCTATCTCTTGGGAAGGCTAGATTAAAAGGGAATAAAGTGTTTACAGGAAAGTAGGGTCTGACAGCAAGACACCTACGTGGAGTGCGGCGACTCCAAACCTAACGCTAGGTTAAAAGGGTAATGAGCTATATATGACCTTGCGGTCAATAAAAAGACTTTCCTTTGGAAAAAGGGGAGAGTCACAATTCTTATAGGCAAGAAAGTTACAAAGGGTTGAAATTACATGAATAAAATGAGTAAGAACTCAAAGGGGATGTACAACAATTAAACATGAATATCATCAAGAGAAAATCAAGGTAAACAAACCAAGACAAGACCAAAAGCAAGGCCTACTTCAAGTTATAACATTTAAGAATGTGTGTGAAGTGTCATACAAGTGTGGCAAAGATGGTCCTCTCAAAAATTGGAATTTCAATGTGAGTCACAAAGGTTTTAGGTTTAAGAATCGGGGGCGAATATTGGGCCATAAACCTAGGCAAAATACCTCATTCAAGGTCACAAGTTAGTCCTCAAATATCCCTCTAATGTGTTCTAAGACACTTTGGAATTTTAGCTCAAGAAAGTAAAGAGCAAAGGGATTTTTCAAAAGAGGTTCAAAAGCTAGGTCCAAATTACTCTTAATTTTAGAAAATAAGAAATAATTATTAGAATTAAATAAAAATGAAAATAAAAATATTAAAAAATTAAATTAAACATTGAAGTGTTAACATGAATATTTTTGGAATTTTTTATTAACAACAACTATTTTAATAAAACAGAATTGAAAATGAAAATAAAATTAAAACATTTGAAAAGAAAATAAAAGGGGGGTGTATTAGTAAAAGAAAATGAACTGATTATATTAACAAGTGAAGTTGGGCTTGCAAGCAGGGGTGCGGGTAGAAAATTCCTGGGCCCAAATCAAATTCCAAACTGAAAGAAAAAAAAGGGAATTAACAAAATAAAAGGGGACTGGGGCGAGGGGGATTCGAACCCCAACCCCTTTGGTTTCAGCGCATGGTCACTACCACTGGGGTGGCTATACATCCGTTGTATAAGCCCCCCAGTGTAATACTTAAACCCAAAAATGAATGGAATAAATGCCAGCTTGTAAAATAAGCATACGAGAAACACATGTGAGCGTGTATGCACTAACACCAAATTAATTGGTCACTTATGAGTTTAAGTAACAAACAGGCAAAATAGTGATCTGACTAACCTCATCTTGCCACGCCCTCATCTGCGCCATGCATTCATGCAAAAGAAGCTAAAGGCTGTCGTGAAACAACAATAACAGGCCATGGTGATAAACTCACTTACCCAACCAATTTCGTATTCATTTTCCAACCAAAATCCATGAAATAAAAAACCAAAGTGTAAAGCTCAAATAGAAGAACAACTCTAAACCTTAAACAAAACTAACCCATGGCTAGAACTTTAAGAAAACAAGGCATGAAAGCATGTTTTTAGGGCTGACATAAATTTTGACACTATAAAAGCAATACGAACTCAAAGGCTCCATACCTGCCATTCTTCATTCTTGTGCTAAACAAGCTTTGAACAAAATCTTAAGAATCAAAAACATCACAGAGTGACACTCATAACATAGGAATATCTAGAAACCTAAACCAACTCACCAAAATAATTTCAAAGAAGAAAGCAAAATGGAACTGATACACTTAGAACTGGAACCAGACCTGGCAGGGTATAATCATGCTAAAGCAAAGTTCACAAGAACATTCATATCATCATCCTAGGCTGGTGCAATTGCAAATATAAACATAATAATAGAAAGAAGTCATCTACGACTTGTACGTGTGCATGTTGTTATGAGTATAAAAGTAAAGTGAGTGAGACTTACCAAGTGGAGAAGATCCACTGTCTCTTCACTTGGTAGCTTAGGAACATGACTAGTTAAGCCTCTCCTTCTTTTCCAAACACCAACTACTGCAGCTGCTTCTCCTTTTCCCTTCGTTACCAAGAACTTTGGATAATAAATTCTATCGTGTGTTAGTTCCTTGGTCTTGTGGATATCGTTGGTGGTTGGCAGAGGGTTGTGATGAGAGTATGTGGTTATTGTTTTTCGCAAGAAAGAAAAAGAGGGGGGTTGTGTTTATTGGCCTGCTGCATTGATGGGGTTTGTTTTGGAACCTTAATGTATTCTTGTTCTTGTGCGTTGGTGATACACAAAGAGGTAATGAGGGGATGTTTAATCTACTGATCCGGTTTTTGTGGTACTGTTCTTATTGTTGGTGCCAAGACAAGTGAGGATGCTCCTCCTTTTATAGGGAAAATGGAAGAGTGGAGGTATGGGCCAAGAGTGCAACTTGCCAAAATCTTCCCTTTTCATTCCATCATGTGAGCTGGATTTGATGCAAAAGTCCTCAAGAGTTCTGATATATGACAGAGTTTGGTTTTGATTTGGTGGACTGATGGGATTGGTCCAAGGCTCAAGAAAATATGAATAAACAATGTTTGTTTTTAAAAGTTTTTCTCACTTTGGATCCACTTGTGCCAACCTGTCCAAACTATGTTATTTTAAGATTAAAACTTGATGAAATCGTGGCAAGGATTCAAAATGGTGTTAAGTTGGTCTCTAAACATCAGAAAAGTGCAAGTTTTGGTGAAATTCTGATTTTCTAAGTGTAGGGCAAAATGTCAACACACCCATTTTAGTGCACCCTAACTTAATAACCATGCATCCAAATCGTGAGATTTTTTATCCTTTGCAAAATAGACATTTGATAGAACAAATTTCATGTTTAAAGATTCTTGAATTGAGGCCTGGAATCATTAGAAAATCGTCCATGAAGTTTGGTATGAAGAGCTGTCCAAGAAACTTAGAAAAAATTCTAAGTTATGAAAAATTCACAACTTGAAACAACCATCTTTAGGACATCATAACTTGAGATTGGTTTACCAAATGAGGAGTTCTACACATGCTTGGAAAGCTTGCAGAACAAGGAACAACTTTCACATCCAAAGATTTTGATTTGAAGCTTGGAACTATATGAAAAATTGGGTTAAAGTTGTGTGCAAATTAATGGAAAAAGCTGAAATTTCACTAAGTCCTAAAGGGCGATTTATATTCCAAGTCTTGTAACTCAAAAACCAAGCATTTTTTGATAGAAGGTCCTCAAATATGTTTTGAAGATCATGAAAAGAGCTTCCATTTGAGCTTTGAGTCACTCAATTTGGATGTGTGGTTTGAAAGTTATGACTGTTTCAATTTTTGCCCAAGTAGTGAAATTTCCACATTTGAAAAGTTTCATGAACCAAACTTTACTTCCTTTGCAAGAAACTTCTTGAAACTTGATCTCTAATACCCTAAATCACCAATGAGACATGCCATAATGGATTGAGGACTTGGATGTGTTGCGGTGAAAATCGGATAACAAGCTATTAATTAACTTGCATCATATTTCTTTTACAACCGACTTTGATTTATCCAAAGGAAAGGTTCAACATCGTTAGAAAAACCTAAGGGGGGAGATCTAAGGTTCGGGGGTTGGTTACGCCTAGGGAAGGTATTAGCACCCTAAACATCCGTAGTACTCTACGGGAACCTCTTTCTAAGTTTGTGTTATGTTATCTTATGTTTGCTAAAGGTTCTATGCTAAAGGTTTGAAACCCTAGGGGTTAGTATCTAAGTATACTCGACAAAGCATCGCACTTTGCACCTACGTATCCTCGGGTATAGAATCAGAGTATGCGTAGTTCTACTTCTACTAAATGATTGACTGTGATCAATATTCAGAGGGGAAATGAGTGTGAACTCATTGTAGAGTATAAGAACTCTCTAAGTCTAGTAATAATGGTCCTATGTTATGTTTTAAAGTTAAAGAGGGAAAGTGAGTATTCATTAGGATGAATATCACACAGAGTGTAAAACTCTTTCCTAAAGCTAGTATTGATTCCATGGCCCTGATGAGGCCAAGAAATAAGGTTTAGCTCTTATGAGGCTACTAGGTTAAGGTGGGGCCTATGACTTTAAGATTCAACATTAATCACCTTCCTTTGGAATGGGGATAATAACAGTTGTAGGATATGATAACAAGAGATATTGATAAAGATGAATAAGATAACCACAATAGCATGAGTATGGCAAGAAGTATTTCATGATAAAGCATGGATAGGATGCACATGAAAATCATAGAAACATGTAAACAAAGACAAATCAATATGTATTAATCTTGAGGAAGGCAATCACAAGGAATAATCACAAGATAAAGAGACATGATGTTAATCAAAGATGATATTTAAAGAAGAACAAAGTTCACATCAAAGTCAAACACATGATAAATCAAACATGGGATAAATTTATTCAAGACTTAAACAATAATTAGTGAATAAACACTCAAATGATCAACAAAGATGACTCATAAATAAAGTTAACAATTAATCCAAAGATGGGTGATTTAAAATCACATACTAATAATTAAACTTAAATAAACAATTAATAAATAAATTGATAAGTAAAAGTAAATAAAGATTAAAATATTTTTGGAGTTTTTGAAAATAAAGAAATTTTTTTAAATAAAATAAAATAAAAAGTTTTAAAAAAAGATTTGAAATAAAGAAAAAAACTTTGAGTTAAATAGAAAAAAAACCAAAAAAAGAAAGAAACACGCAGGGGGGTGCATCTGAGTAATTTGACATAGAGAGAAATACAAAGGGAGCTGATGGTGGGCCAAAAGGGGGTGGTGATAGCACACAGGCCCAGGCGAAATTGGCTGAAAAAATGAAGGAAAAACAACAAAAGGAGGGTCTGGGGCGAGGGGGATTCGAACCCCAGACCCCTTGGTTGCAGCGCAAATGATCTACCACTGGGGTGGCTATACATCCATTGTATATGCCACCCCTGGAAATACTTAAACCCAGGCAAGCGAAAAAAAGAAAAAGACATGTTAATCAGCAAAAAGAAAGTTACGTGAAACGACTATCAACATAAATCAATTGGTCATGCGCTACTTTAAGTTGCTACAGACAAAAATATCTCCCACCATTCTCACCCTGCGACGCACCCGTTCCGTCATGCATCATGCGAAGAAACCAACAACTAGCTACGTGAAAACAAGAGAGGAAATGGTAGTGTATATCCAGCTTGTCCTTCCAATATCAAGCTTGAATCTTCATAGAAAATCATGAGATAAAGACTCTCCATGCAGAACTCAAAACAAAGAACATCATCAAACTTCAAACATGACCAGATGATGGCATCAACAGTGGGAAAAACAATTTGGAACAAGTGTATTCAACAGTGAAAACATGTTAACATTGCCAATATGCTTATGCTTATCAAACAGGTTTTTATGTTGCTCATCTTAAGCCGAATCATAGTAGATAACCTGGGAACAACCTCAACTGCTCGACCTCTTAGCATGAAGACAATGAAATCGTGAACCCCAAGCATCAACACAGGTAGTACAAAAAAAAAAAGCATTACAAACTCAATACCCCCCATCAACAATATCATCTGATTCATGTGTTTAACAGCAACATGATAATGGCATCTTAAGCATTAAGGGCGAGTGATAACAACTACTTATCATGCTGACAGAAACTCCAAACAACCTACATGTTGTTAACTTAGAATAAAATGGTCATCTTGAGGGCAGTTAAACATGCAAACTTTAGTATGAAGACAATGAACCTCGTGAGTCCCAAGTTTTCAACAACAGACATTAAAATGCAAATGCGTCACACATCAACATTTAAACATGATAACAGTGTAGGAACTCAAATGATTATGATCATGACATCTTGAACCTAGAGTGAAAGATTGCGAGATTTACCTAGTGGAATGAGTCCACTGCACCTTCTTAATCCAAGAACTTGGAAATAAAACTAAACAGAGCCTTTTCCTCCTTAAGGCAGTCGTGCTTCACCTCTCCAAGAGCTCATTCACTCAAGTGTTGTTTCTCTCTGAAAATAGTAAGAGATATGATGAGTTATGTTGATTGTTGTCTTTACAAATGAGAAACTATCCTCCTTTTATAGTTGAGCATGTTGGTTAATGGCATGGAAGACACAGAGGGCAAAGTCTTTGCATAAGAGAGAGAAATATCATGATCTTCTGCGTATGGCAGCCCTTGAGCCAAGTGAAGTTTGGTTGCTTAAACTAGGGCACGAATTCAGAAAATAGAACAACATAGTCCAATGGTTTGAGGTGAAAAAGCGAATACATGGTGGTCCCTTACTTTACAACATGGTATCTCTCCCCATGTCACTTGTCACAGTACAAGGAGAGTGTACTTTCGAATATCATTTTACACGGTTTTGTGGGATAAAGCAGCATTGTTGGAAACTGAAAAGATCAAAGGATGGTACTTGGCAAAGGCAATTCAGAACTTGATTCAAGTTGAGACATGGCTGGTGTAATGAAACAAAAACTGTAGACACCACTTTACCACACAATGGTTCTTTTGTCAAATGCACCAATTGAGATGATTCTTACATCTTTTGAAAGTTGGTATGTAGTAGAATGATTTTGGTGTTGTTGGCAGATTGAGATGGAACCCAAAGCGTGTGAACAATCGTGGAAAAGGTTAATGCACAAAACTAGAATTTACAAGGGTGACATAACTTTGTGACATACTCACTTTGGTAAAACATTTCTTATTGAATCATGCACCATTTAGTGAGTTCTTTGGCCCTTTGGAAAGTACGTACTTGATATAACAATTCTTGTGTGGAAAGTAGCTTGAAATAATGCTTGTAACAATGAGAAAAGTCTCCACAAAATCATGCGCAAGAGTTGGCAAAAAGACTTAGAACATTTTTCTAAGTTATTTGAGTTTTGATAATTTGAGGTACACCACTCTAAAGCACCCTAACTTGAGTTTGGCTCATTCAAATGAGATGTTCCACATATGGTTGGAAAGCTCTCATCATGCTCTAAAACTTTCATTCGGGACCCAAGTCTTGAATCCAAGTGGGAATGGGTGAAAAAATGAGATCAAAGTTAGAGAAAATTGTGAAGAAAAGTGTTAAAATTTCTCTAAGTGTTGGTTCAGATTATCTTGCAAGCTTCATAACTCAAAAGCCAAGAATTTTTGGATGAAAAGCCATATGGAACAAATTGAATATCTTGAAAAGAGCTTTCCAATGAGCTTTGAGTCACTCCATTTGAGTGTGTGGTTTAGGAGTTATGGTCATTTCAAATTGTGCTATTAGAGGGAAAATCTCACATATGAAATCTTTCATGATTAAAACCCTACTTCTCTTGCAAGAAACCTCATGAAACTTGATCTTGATGCTTTGAATACCTCATGAGACATTCTATGATGATTAGAACCATTGACACTTCATTTGAACCAAAATTCCCAAGGATTAGGGTTTCAGCCAAACCCTAATTTTGACTGTGAATGCACTGAGGTCAGATCTTGTAGACTTGCTTCTTCCTTATCATCTAAAGGTCTTAGGAGACTCTTGAGGATGTTGATGAACTAATAGAATCAAGAATTAGGGTTTGGGAGTTCATCTTGATGAAAATCAAAGTCATTGACTGACAGGTGTCACAGAAATCCTAATTTGGAGGTATAGTGAGGCTAAGGCTCAAACTTCTCTTGTTGAGGACCAATAGATCTTGGATTCCTGTTGAATGATGTCTCTTGGATGTAGATGACCTTAAGTGGTAAGTGAACCACACAAATCTTGACTTGATAGGGCCAATTTCTCAGTGATTTCTTCAGAGCAAACCCCTAATTCCAAAGTTCTTGCACTGGAGATCTTTTGTTGACTTGACTTACTTCAAAACAACTTGTGGAGCTTCCTGGTGATATGCAAACCTAATTTGAACACAAAGAAACAAACTACAAGATATGGGTTAGCTCAAACAATGCAGAGATGCTTGACCTAAGATGCACAAATGAAGATGACATCTAAGAGTAAAAATTTGGGGTACAACAGTTGCCCCTATTTAAATAGCTTTACCGGATGGCACGAGGAACGGAGATTCCAGGGGCATCAAGGTGAAAGGTATTCAAATATAGCAGGCCAAAATTTTTGCCCTTAGATGGAATGCAAATGCTAAGGACAAGCGACAGACATGCGAATGCTGACATGCTATGAACTTCTAAAATGATGATATGATGCCAAGATGCAGACAGACCAGATACCAGGGACAACAGAAAGCAAACACACAAGATAAGCTCCACCGGGGAAAGACGAAAGCTAGTATCCATGAGAAAAACCCATTGGGGATACAGGCTAACCAACGAAAGAGACTCACTGGGGAGACTTCGAAGAAACACTGGGGAAAAACCAAAAAACAATCTCCACTGGGGAAAGAAAATCCGAGGAGATAGACTACTGGGGACAAAATAAACCCACACCCTTCCTGGGCATGAAACCAGAAAGAAAAATCTGATCCGGGGATCAGCCTAAAAAAAGGACAGACAACCAAGCAAAGACTTCCTGGGGATTCTTATACCGAAGAGTTCAAGATGGGATCTTCAAGAAAAGCCAGAAAGACGGAGACAAACTCTGTGCACCAGATAGGAGTCTTAAAAAAAGCAAATCGTTCCAAGAAGCTTGGCTTAAAATGTTTTCAAAAATCAAGGGTAAAGGTTCATGTTTGACTTGATTCAAACAAGAACAACCGAAAGCTGAGATAAAAGGATAAACAACGAGCTCACGATAGCTTGAGGTTTAGGTTCAAGTTTGACTCGATTCAAACAAGAACGGTTTTAAAATAAGAGGCAATGTTCAACTCGATTCAAACAAAAACTCGGTTCAGGTTTGACTCGATTCAAACAATAATAGTTTTAAACAAGAGGCAATGTTCGACTCGATTCAAACAAAGACTCGGTTCAGGTTTGACTCGATTCAAACAAGAACGGTTTTAAAACAAGAGGCAATGTTCGACTCGATTCAAACAAAGACTCGGTTCAGGTTTGACTCGATTCAAACAAGAACAGTTTTAAAACAAGAGACAATGTTCGACTCGATTCAAACAAAGACTCGGTTCAGGTTTGACTCGATTCAAACGAGAACAGTTTTAAAACAAGAGGCAATGTTCGACTCGATTCAAACAAAGACTCGGTTCAGGTTTGACTCGATTCAAACAAGAACAATTTTAAAACAAGAGGCAATGTTCGACTCGTTTCAAACAAAGACTCGGTTCAGGTTTGACTCGATTCAAACGAGAACCATTTTAAAACAAAAGGCAAGATTTCTTGGGGAACAGAAAAGGTGTAAAGATTCAAATCTGGCGCGCAAAGGTGAAGACCGAACAAGCACGACACAAACAAAGAAAAACCGGGAATGTCCTTACTTCACTGGGGAAATAAAGACAGGCACAAACAAAAAACCACAAGCAAAACAAAGCACAAGGATGCAAAGATGCTAAGGTATGATGCATATGCTATGCTAACGAAACAGACAAGAAGCAAAAACCGAAGATGAAAAACGCCTCGACAAGGGATACCCAGCCAAAACTGGGGATGAATAAGCATCAACAACTTCGCTCGTGAAAAGGGTATTCCACTTGAGGCATATCATCACGAGGATGACCATCATGAATCTGATTTCTTCACTGGAAAAGAATCCGTGGAAGATTTGTCAAAATTAGCTGAAGTAATAGCTCACTGGGGAGCTAACAAAGTAATTATGCATCCCACTGGCATAATTATCATCTTCAAATCTTATCTGCCCCAGGCTATATGGTCTTTGTCAGAAGACGATACCAAGAGGATTTTATAGAAGAATTGGCATACAAAGTGTTTCAATATCTTCAAACTCTTGAAGAGATCTCGGCGTAACTGCCCCAGATTAACTGTGTTCACACAATAGAATCCTTGAACTTGCTTTAGACTGGTTGGTTGACAATTAGAGAACAAACTTGCCCCAGTCAGCTTGGTTGATCTGTGAATGAGACATCGTTGACTTTTAGAGATTTATCAAATCTCGACTTAATTGCCCCTGATTCGCTGACAGATAATCAAAAGGATTTTACAGAAGAATTGGCATACAAGATGCTTCAATGTCTTCAAACTTTTGAAAAGAAATGATCATAGACATAACTGCCTCTGTTCAACTGTATTCATAATACTCAAACTGTAGTAGAAACGACTGGGGAAATGAAATTTGCCTCTGATGATGGGTCACTGGAGCACACAATTTTCATAAGATGACCTCAAAGAGACTTGCCCCAATATTATGAATTGCGGAGTTCTGCCCCTGATTTACCAACTCTTGGGATAATGGATTGGAAAATCCTCACACTTGGTTGCCCCTGATTGAGTCAAATTTCCTTGGCCGCCGGCATTTGTTGGGATTCCTTTGATATTGAATTATATTGCAAACAAGTATTGTTTGTTGAAAATTGGCAATTTCAATGCAACGTTTTAATGCAAACTTTTGGAAACAAAACTTTTTGGACGAAAACACACGCAGTGAAATGATTAAACAATCAAAAACCAAGTGGATCTGGTCATTTACAGAATGACAGATGAAGTGATCAACACACACAACTTAGCAAAGATCATTAGGAGTCAGGTTAGTCATCCTTGCTGTAGTATACTTACAAAACAACCTTACCTTGATCAGGTCTTTTAAGGGTTGTAACATGTGGTCTGGTTCACGGTTTATGAAACAAAAGATAAAGGCTCAAAGTTTATTTGTCCCCACCCAATCTTCGTGATGAACTCCGATCCTACACTCAGTTAACTCAAGCTATACATTCAAGTTTCCAAAGGTTAGGAAGTCACTTGATTTGAGAGCTGACTGGCGTCTTACACGAAGCGCCTGCATTCGATTGTATAACCAAGTTAAACTGAGAACTACCCTGCCCCAAGGTTGAGATTTAAGGGTTTTTTGTGTAAGGAAAGAAAACTCCTACTTCTAGGCTCGAAGGGTTAACGAGGGATTATCTTTCTTATTTCTCCAGTATTTGGGAATTGAAACAATGCCTTACATCCTTGGCAAGGTTTAATCGGCAGCATACCACGGCAATTATGAACATAACGTTTTCATCATCCTCCCCAAACTTTGTTTAAATATAGATTGATATGGAGTAAAGCAGGGTAAAGATATATTTGTTTTGTGAACACAAGAATAAACGAGTGAAACGAATGGACTTAACCAAAAGATGCACAAACATTTCATTAATATTACCAATTGAAAAGACAACAAAGTTAGTAAGCAAATACAAATTCAAAGTGAAGGAAATACAATTGAAAATACCGAAATGAACAAAACACAGCCATCTTTGGTGGATTGTTTGCAAAAGATTTTAGTTTTCGGGTCCAGACGAGAAAATGTCTTCATCACCAATCACTTGTTCCTTGTGGTATAGAACTTTGAGAGGCCTTGCAACTCCTTTGTCTTTTTCTTCAATAGTTGAGACATCAACATTTGAAGTACCTTCCTGAGGCTTCAACTTCTTTAGCAGGCTCATCAGTTTCTCTTCGAACTCTTTGCATTCATCAATGGGATGCCCTATTGTCCCAGTGCAAAATTTGCATTCAGTCTTTTGGCGATCTTCTTCGAAGATTAAGTCCTTACCATGGATCAGATCTTGCACAAGATGTTCTAAGGCTCGGCAACTGTCCAAGTCATGTCCTTCGGCTCCCTTATGGAATTCACAAGTCAGGTTGGGATTGTACCAAGGTCCTTGCATAGGGGTGAGAAGTCGAGGAGTTACCAGCTTGTTTTGCATCAACAGTGGGAAAAATTTGCTTAATGGCACAGGAATAGGCTGGTGGTTAAGTTTTCCTCTTTTGACAGCACGCTTCTTCTTGTCTTGCAGAGAAACACACGTGGGAGACTGAAAACCCCTTTTTGTAGGCACCTGGTGAAGATTGCGTTTGGGTGCAGGAATTGGACCAATGTTCAGCTGGCATGAGGCTTCCTTAAAAACAAATCCTGGGCATGGGAGATCCTTAGGAGATGGCAAAGGAGTGTCCTTGAAAGATAAAATATTTCTTTCCACTAAATCTTTCACAATATGCTTTAAAGCAAAACATCCTTCTAAATCATGGCCTGGTGCACCTTCATGGAATGCACAATGAGCATTAAGATGGTAAGAAAGCGGGAGCAGATCTGGAGGTGGGTTTAGTGACCTTGTAGTTATTAACCCTTGTTGCACCAAAAAAGGATACAATGTTGATTACGACACGGTATAGGAGGGATTGGAGGTCTACCACCCTGTTTGTCTTGGCGAGAAGTTTAAGTCCGTCGTGGATGAGCGGGAGCGTTGGGCGCTCGTTGATAAATTGGTGATTGAGACACTGATTGATAAACTTGATCGTTGAATATTGGCGTGATGGGATGAAGGTGGTCCTCCTTTTTCATTAGAGTTTGCAAAGTTTCCAAAACCCAATTCATCTGGCATTGGAGGACTCTGACCTCCTCTTTCAGTTTCTCCTGGTTCTTCAGAATTTCCTTAATCGTTGCCATTGTCCTGAATGCATGCTAGGTATCCTTGTCGAGTCGAAAAATCAGGGTGACGGGTGCTGAGAACAAGACGACAATAAGACGAAGAAGAATGCACATGCACATGCAAAAATGCAAATGAGATGCTAATGCAAGCTAAATGTAAGCTAAATGGTGGGCGTAATTCAAGGGACTCAACATTGTATTTTGCAAATTTTAAGGAACACTTTTCTTAGAAGAAAATCCCATTTCATTTCATTAATAATAAAGTTTTTGGATTACAAAAAGAGATGATTACACCTTAAAAATCCAAAGTATAGAGTATGAAATAAATAAAACTAAGTTCTAAACCATCCCATCAGTCTTCTCCCATCAATCTCATGGCGAGCTTCTGGTTTTCCTTCTACAACCTCTCATTCTCAACAGCGAGCTTGGCCAACTGTGACTTCCATGGTTCTGGTGGAGATGATGTGCTAGGAGAAAATAATTCTCCTTGCGCCTTCCTCTTTCTGGCAGACTCTTCTTCCTTCCTCCTGAGACTCTTCTGAAGTTCGTTCATCTCAAAGTCAAGAATCTGGTACTTGTTCATCCATGCATTCCTTTCTCATTCTGCTTGAGCCAGCCGGATCTTCAATTCGTCCTCATTGCTTGTGAAGTAAAGAACAGGATCTCTAGGAGCTAGTGGAATAGGATCATGACGATCATACGGCATATTCAACTCAACAGCTCTCTTTTGCACCCACTGAGTGTAGGATTCTGAAGCCAAACACTCAGGCTTTCCCAAACCAGATATACCTCTTGTGTGAACATGATGCCAAGCGTGAGCCATCTTTTCCTTAAGCACAGGGTCCTTATCTTCTTCAAAGAAAAAACCTTCCAAGTAAATGTTGTTAGGCTTAGCTTCTATAGAATAACCATGTTGACGACAAGCCAAAGCTGGATTGTAGATTATGCCTCTTTTTGTGCCAAGAAGAGGTACATTAGCAAATCATCTACATCTAACAATCATATCTTTGCCTTTGAGCATTGGGTGGTACCACTCTAGATCGGTGTTGGTGAGAGACATGATCTTTTCTGACCAAAGAAGTCCATCTTGGAGATCCCAAAAGGTCTTAGAGCGGGGTAAGTGCGAAATAAACCACTTATACAACAATGTGGCACAGCAGGTTACCATTCCTCCCTTATGAGCAGTCCTCAAATGCACTGAATGGTAGGCATCAGCAAGTAGGGTTGGAACTGGATTTCCAATGATAAAGATCTTGATTGCATTCATATCAACAAAGTTCTCAATGTTGGGAAACAGAAATAACCCATAGATGAGAAGGGCCATAACAGCTTCATAATCCACCATATTCTTCATGCTAGCATAATAACTGGCTTTCTCCATTAGAAACTTGGCAGGCAACCCAAAAAGTCCTCCCTTGACAACCAAGTTAGCCTTGACTTCTGACAGCTTGAGATGAGCCACTTCTGCAATTTCCTTCTCCTTAAGCGTCTTTTCCAAACCAGAGTAAGAAGGGTTTGGAGTGATGGGAATACCAACTAGAATAGCATACTCCTCGAGCGTAGGCATCAACTGATAATTCGGAAAAGTGAAACAATGGTACATGGGATCATAAAACTGTATGAGAGTAAGGAACATCCCATCTACCATCTTTGTCTTCATCAGAGAGAAAATCTTTCCATACTTGTCTCGGAACGTTGTTGATTCATTGATTGGCTTACCCAAATTCTTTAAATCTTCCAATTTTGGACTAATGAAGGTGTACTTCTTTGTTTTCCTTTTTTCAAAATCCATCCTATAAAGTTTGCAAAACAAAGTTGAATTCCTTGAATATACACAATGCATATGATGCAAGGATGAATGCAACAAACACACATAAACAGATAAGCACAAAGCACACAGAGAAGCCTAAGTTAAGAGTCACGAGCATGGAGTCAAAGGTCTACCCATCCCAAAGGTATGTACTATGGTTTTCACCTGGAAGACAAGGTTCTAAAAAGTTCCCAGAGTCGACAACCCATCTTTCGGATTTTATCGACTTTCCAATTGCTTGGTGATCGATAAAATTCTCAAGAGAGTCTCATCTGAGTGTAGTATCGCGTAGCAACCATTTGGGATTGCTCCCTCATAGTACTCGCACTACATCCTAAATAGTCCAAGTAGGGGTAAAGGGGTAACTAAAGGTCCTCAATATCTCTGGCACCAAATTGAAAGTAGTAACGCATTCACGATTGCTCGCGTAACATTCTACTACATTCAAGAGGGCCTCAACTGAGTGTGGACTTCAAGTTCCCTCCTTTGGGATTTCTCCCTTGAAGTTCCCTTGACTATGTCCACGGTTCCTAAACATATGTGTTCTCTCAAGTCCGAGTTAGGACTTATCTCACTCATAGATACCATGTCAACCCATAAGACAGATATACAAATATATAGGCAAATATGACAGGTATATAAGCAGATATAAGTAAAACAAGCAAACATAAATAATATGAATACAAGATAGGCTTAACCCTCTAAAATGCACCCCCAGTGAAGTCGCCATTTCTTTTGCGGTGAAAATCGGATAACAAGCTATTAATTAACTTGCATCATATTTCTTTTACAACCGACTTTGATTTATCCAAAGGAAAGGTTCAACATCGTTAGAAAAACCTAATGGGGAAGATCTAAGATTCGGGGGTTGGTTACGCCTAGGGAAGGTATTAGCACCCTAAACGTCCGTAGTACTCTACGGGAACCTCTTGCTAAGTTTGTGTTATGTTATCTTATGTTTTCTAAAGGTTCTATGCTAAAAGTTTGAAACCCTAGGGGTTAGTATCTAAGTATACTCGACAAAGCATCTCACTTTGCGCCTACGTATCCTCGGGTATAGAATCAGAGTATGCGTAGTTCTACTTCTATTGAATGATTGACTGTGGTCAATATTCAGAGGGGAAATGAGTGTGAACTCATTGTAGAGTATAAGAACTCTCTAAGTCTAGTTATAATGGTCCTATGTTATGTTTTAAAGTTAAAGAGGGAAAGTGAGTATTAATTAGGATGAATATCACACAAAGTGTAAAACTCTTTCCTAAAGCTAGTTATGATTCCATGGCCCTGATGAGGCCAAGAAATAAGGTTTAGCTCTTATGAGGCTACTAGGTTAAGGTGGGGGCTATGACTTTAAGAGTCAACATTAATCATCTTCCTTTGGAATGGGGATAATAACAGTTGTAGGATATGATAACAAGAGATATTGATAAAGATGAATAAAATAACCACAATAGCATGAGTATGGCAAGAAGTATTTCATGATAAAGCATAGATAAGATGGACATGAACATCATAGAAACATGTAAACAAAGACAAATCAATATGTATTAATCTTGAGGAAGGCAATTACAAGGAATAATCACAAGATAAAGAGACATGATGTTAATCAAAGATGATATTTAAATAAGAACAAAGTTCACATCAAAGTCAAACACATGATAAATCAAACATGGGATAAATTTATTCAAGACTTAAACAATAATTAGTGAATAAACACTCAAATGATCAACAAAGATGACTCATAAATAAAGTTAACAATTAATCCAAAGATAGGTGATTTAAAATCACATACTAATAATTAAACTTAAATAAACAATTAAGAAATAAATTGATAAGTAAAAGTAAATAAAGATTAAAATATTTTTGGAGTTTTTGAAAATAAAGAAAATTTTTTAAATAAAATAAAATAAAAAGTTTTAAAAAAAGATTTGAAATAAAGAAAAAAACTTTGAGTTAAATAGAAAAAAAACCAAAAATAGAAAGAAACACGAAGGGGGGTGCATCTGAGTAATTTGACATAGAGAGAAATACAAAGGGAGTTGATGGTGGGCCAAAAGGGGGGGGGGAGGGTGATAGCACACAGGCCCAGGCGAAATTGGCTGAAAAAATGAAGGAAAAACAACAAAAGGAGGGTCTGGGGCGAGGGGTATTTGAACCCCAGACCCCTTGGTTGCAGCGCAAATGATCTACCACTGGGGTGGCTATACATCCATTTTATATGCCACCCCTAGAAATACTTAAACCCAGGCAAGCGAAAAAAAGAAAAAGACATGTTAATCAGCAAAAAGAAAGTAACGTGAAACGACTATCAACATAAATCAATTGGTCATGTCCTACTTTAAGTTGCTACAGACAAAAATATCTCCCATCATTCTCACCCTGCCACGCACCCGTTCCCTCATGCATCATGCGAAGAAACCAACAACTAGCTACGTGAAAACAAGAGACGAAATGGTAGTGTATATCCAGCTTGTCCTTCCAATATCAAGCTTGAATCTTCACAGAAAATCATGAGATAAAGACTCCCCATGCAGAACTCAAAACAAAGAACATCATCAAACTTCAAACATAACCAGATGATGGCATCAACAGTGGGAAAAACAATTTGGAACAAGTGTATTCAGTAGTGAAAACATGTTCTAATCGCCAATATGCCTATGCTTATCAAACAGGTTTTTATGTTGCTCATCTTAAGCCGAATCATAGTAGATAACCTGGGAACAACCTCAACTGCTCGACCTCTTAGCATGAAGACAATGAAATCGTGAACCCCAAGCATCAACACAGGTAGTACAAAAAAAAGAAAGCATTACAAACTCAATACCCCCCATCAACAATACCATCTGATTCAAGTGTTTAACAGCAACATGATAATGGCATCTTAAGTATTAAGGGCGAGTGATAACAACTACTTATCATGCTGACACAAACTCCAAACAACCTACATGATGTTAACTTAGAATAAAATGGTCATCTTAAGGGCAGTTAAACATGCAAACTTTAGTATGAAGACAATGAACCTCGTGAGTCCCAAATTTTCAACAACAGACATTAAAATGCAAATGCGTCACACATCAACATTTAAACATGATAACAGTGTAGGAACTCAAATGATTATGATCATGACATCTTGAACCTAGAGTGAAAGATTGCGAGATTTACCTAGTGGAATGAGTCCACTGCACCTTCTTAATCCAAGAACATGGAAATAAAACTGAACAGAGCCTTTTCCTCCTTAAGGCAGTCGTGCTTCACCTCTCCAAGAGCTCCTTCACTCAAGTGTTGTTTCTCTCTGAAAATAGTAAGAGATATGTTGAGATATGTTGATTGTTGTCTTTACAAATAAGAAACTATCCTCCTTTTATATTGGAGCATGCTGGTTAATGGCATGGAAGACACAGAGGGCAAAGTCTTTGCATAAGAGAGAAAGATCATGATCTTCTGCGTATGGCAGCCCTTGAGCCAAGTGAAGTTTGGTTGCTTGAACTAGGGCATGAATTCAGAAAATAGAATAACATAGTCCAGTGGTTTGAGGTGAAAAAGCGAATACATGGTGGTCCCTTACTTTACAACAAGGTATCTCTCCCCATGTCACTTGTCACAGTACAAGGAGAGTGTACTTTCGAATATCATTTTACACGGTTTTGTGGGATAAAGCAGCATTGTTGGAAACTGAAAAGATCAAAGGATGGTACTTGGCAAAGGCAATTCAGAACTTTATTCAAGTTAAGACATGGCTGGTGTAATGAAACAAAAACTGTAGACACCACTTTACCACACAATGGTTCTTTTGTCAAATGCACCAATTGAGACGATTCTTACATCTTTTGAAAGTTGGTATGTAGTAGAATGATTTTGGTGTTGTTGGCAGATTGAGATGGAACCCAAAGCGTGTGAACAATCGTGGAAAAGGTTAATGCACAAAACGAGAATTTACAAGGGTGACATAACTTTGTGACATACTCACTTTGGTACAACATTTCTTATTGAATCATGCACCATTTAGTGAGTTCTTTGGCCCTTTGGAAAGTAGGTACTTGATATAACAATTCTTGTGTGGAAAGTAGCTTGAAATAATGCTTGTAACAATGAGAAAAGTCTCTACAAAATCATGCGCAAGAGTTGGCAAAAAGACTTAGAATATTTTTCTAAGTTATTTGAGTTTTGATAATTTGAGGTACACCACTTTAAAGCACCCTAACTTGAGTTTGGCTCATTCAAATGAGATGTTCCGCATATGGTTGGAAAGCTCTCATCATGCTCTAAAACTTTCATTTGGGACCCAAGTCTTGAATCCAAGTGGAAATGGGTGAAAAAATGAGATCAAAGTTAGAGAAAATTGTGAAGAAAAGTGTTGAAATTTCTCTAAGTGTTGGTTCAGATTATCTTGCAAGCTTCATAACTCAAAAGCCAAGCATTTTTTGATGAAAAGTCATATGTATCAAATTGAATATCTTGAAAAGAGATTTCCAATGAGCTTTGAGTCACTCCATTTGAGTGTGTGGTTTAGGAGTTATGGTCATTTCAAATTGTGCTATTAGAGGGAAAATCTCACATATGAAATCTTTCATGGTCAAAACCATACTTCTCTTGCAAGAAACCTCATGAAACTTGATCTTGATGCTTTGAATATCTCATGAGACATTCTATGATGATTAGAACCATTGACACTTCATTTGAACCAAAATTCCCAAGGATTAGGGTTTCAGCCAAACCCTAATTTTAACTGTGAATGCACTGAGGTCAGATCTTGTAGACTTGCTTCTTCCTTCTCATATAAAGGTCTTAGGAGACTCTTGAGGATGTTGATGAACCAATAGAATCAAGAATTAGGGTTTGGGAGTTCATATTGATGAAAATCAAAGTCATTGACTGACAGGTGTCACAGAAATCCTAATTTGGAGGTATAGTGAGGCTGAGGCTTAAACTTCTCTTGTTGAGGACCAATAGATCTTAGATTCCTATTGAATGATGTCTCTTGGATGTAGATGACCTTAAGTGGTAAGTGAATCACATAAATCTTGACTTGATAGAGCCAATTTCTTAGTGATTTCTTCAGAGCAAAACCCTAATTCCAAAGTTCTTGCACTGGAGATCTTTTGTTGACTTGACTTGCTTCAAAACAACTTGTGGAGCTTCCTGGTGATATGCAAACCTAATTTGAACACAAAGAAACAAACTGCAAGATATGGGTTAGCTCAAACAATGCAGAGATGCTTGACCTAAGATGCACAAATGAAGATGACATCTAAGGGTAAAAATTTGGGGTACAACAAGATGTTTCAATTTGGATCAAAATCTCAAAGGTTGGAGCCTCAGTCAAAACCCTAATTTCAACGGTGAATGCACTGGAGTAATTTCTGATGATCTTGCTTCTTTAATCATATCTAAGGCTCAATGATGGTCTCCAGGGATGTCTTCTATCATGTGGAGTCAAGTCCAAGGGTTTGAGAATAACTCTTGATAAAAAATCAGAGCCATGATTGTCTTGTCATCACAAAACCCTAATTGGAGGCAGGGTGAACTTGTGGCTCGAGGCACTTGGTAATGAGAGCCAGTTACACTTGAATTCTTGTTGAGTGAGACCTCTGGGATGTAAGTGAACTCACATGGTTGCATTTGGAGCCTTAATTTTCTTTTCCTCCTTGAATTAGATGAAAGCTTGGCTTAGGAGACTTTGGCCTCCTCTTTGTATAAGTCCTGGCTTTTCACAGAAGAAACAAACTTGCAAAATGAAATGGTTGGTTAACAATGCATAGATGATTGTACCTAAATGTCAATGCAAGATGTTATGACATCTAAGGGGTAAAATTTGGGGTACAACACCAAGTTATTCTAGATGTCAAAAAGCTATAAGGCTCCATCTTTCATAACCACTGATAACCCCTTTTCGATCAGTTGTCAAACACTTAGCAGAATTCACTTTATTCCGCAGACATAGAGTACATATTTAATCAAGGCTTTTGCTCCATTACTCCTTTGAATAACTATGTTGTCAGTACCTTATGCTTGCAATGAGCTATTATCAGCAAGTTTGACCTTGCTCTTCTTCGACTTGTCAAAATTTTCTAACCACTCTTTTCGATCAGTCATGTGATTCGAATAGCCTGAGTTGAGGAACCAGATCTTGGATTCGACATGGTCATCTGCAATTGCACCCATAACCACTTATATCATCAAAATCATTTGAATCTTGAAGTGCAAGGTTCACATCTTCTTCCTTGCCTTTTGTCGATCCCTTGTTTTTCCTGTACCAACAATGCTTGGCCAAGTTACCCCACTTTTCACAGTTATAACACTGCACACCTTTTTTCTTTTCTTTGTCTTTCTGATAGGAATTTCCTTCTCTTCTTTTTGAGGATCCAGAAGCTCTATCATTGACCTTATTCTTGCGAGGCTTTGACCAAGACTTCTTGCCAAGAGTCTTGTCGATTTTGCCTTTGAACTTGTTGGAACAACTATTCTTCTTCCATGACTGAGACTGTAGTGCTTGTATCAAGTCTTGAATTCCTTTTCTTTCGACAATCATAATCTCATGCGCCTCTAACGAACCAACCAATTCCTCCAATTTTAGGGTTTCAAGTTTGTTGGATTCTTAAATAGCTACGATAACATGATTAAAATGAGATATCAATGTACGCATTACCTTCTCAACTATCATCTTATCAGTTAGGGTTTCACCATAACCCTTCATGTGATGGATGGGTTTTTGCACCTTCGACACATAGCCTGCAATCTTTTTGTCTTCTCCAATCGACAACAATTCATATTGTCATCGCAAAGTTTACAACTTGATAGCCTTGACTTTATCGCCTCTTTCATAGTACTTGACAAGAATATCCCATGCATCCTTCTCTGATTCAGCATGAGCAATTCTTTCGAAATTAGTCACATCAACCGCTAATTAGATGTAAAACTCTGCCTTACAATCTTTCTTCTTGGCATCCTTGTGAGCGGTTCTCTGTGCGTCAGTTGCATCTTCACCAAGCGCAGGAACACTGTTAGTAACCACTTCTAGGGTTTCATAAAAACTAAATAGAGATTGAATTTTTTTCTCCATTCAAGCCAATTTTTACCATCAAGAGTTGGAAGAGACTTTGGTAAATTTTCGTTACCATTCATCTTTGCAGCGATTGATCAACAACAACCCACGATCCCAGAAATACGATCTATGAAGTGTGATTCTTGAAAATATGATCAAGATTCTAACCGGAGCTCTAGATACCAATTTGTTAGTGTGTGGGGCACTTTTAGCGAGGAGAGAAAGATAGAGAGAATAAGGAAATAAGGATTGATATTATTGAATGAATGAATGATAATAAAACTGGATTACAAAGTGTCTATTTATATACACCTAAGTGACTTGACTACTAAGCAACAAATATAACAAACTAAGTAACAAATATCTCAACAGGTATATGCCTGCCCTAAAAAAATTGATCCAAGCATGATTCTGAAGCAAAATTGTCTTATAATAGAATAATGTATTTCTCATCATCTGTTAGGCAAGTAGAAATCGTAATAGAAACCTTATAAAAGGGCCACAAACATCAAATCAAAGTACACAAATTTTTTTAAAAACATTATTCTCTCTTAAATAGTGGGAACAATTCTCAACATAAAATGTGGATTGCGGTCAGCGGAGCTCATGTTAGTGAGAGAATGAGAATTGATATGTGCATGAAAATAAATTTTAGTACTTGAGAATGATGTACTTTCCCTCTTAAATAGTGGGAACAATTCTCAACATAAAGTGTGGAATGCAGTCAGCCTTTAAATTCATCTTGGCGGTCAACAGAACTCACGAGCATGGAATTACCTACTTCAGATGGAATAGAAGTTTACTTATTTAGTCAAACTAAAAACCTTGTTTATTTCATTTAAGAAGTTGACTATTTAAAACCCTTAACAGAATTAGAGAACAATCTGCACACACTACTACAAAAAGCGCTTTTTACCTCGGACACGAAATGCATATTACCTCGGCTATAAAAGCGAGGTAACGAAGGGCGACATGAAAACTCGCCACTTATCACCTCATTGGAATTAAAAACGATAGGTAAAGTTAAATGCACATGGGTTCGAACCCCATCAGCAACACTTTTATCATTTTCACAACTAGCGTATCTTTCATCTCGGTTAATTTTGAAAACCGAGGGGTAAAATTTTTTTTATATATGCAATTTTTTTACATTATTTACCCATAATATTACATTGTTTAAAATAAAAATCAAATTCCCTAGAGAACAAGGTAAAAATAAAATTTCTTGAAGATCTAGAAATTAGATCTTCAAATTATTGAATCATGGGGAAGATCAAATGTTGCATGCAAGGTTACTTTCTTCGGATCTTGCATGCATTTGAATTTGAAGCAAAACAAATCAAAGTTAGATCAATAAAATCAATATTCAAATATATCATTTTGTGCTCAAATAAATATTTAAGAAAACAAACCTAAAACCCAAGTAATTTTCTGCTCTTGCAATACATCTTAGAGAACTTTTCCAAACGTCTTTATGTTTCAAGCGCTTCATGTTCCATATAGGTTAGATTTTCAATATTCAACATGCTTTTATAATGGATGTCCCTTAGGTTTCACGTGGATCACTAATGCAAGATTCTTGAGCGTTGATAAACATTAAATGGATGACAAAGATTTGTTTAAGGGCGTTAAATATAGTAAAAAACGCATAATTATCCCCTCGGTCAAGAAGAAAACCGAGGTGAAGAAGCTGTTTTTTAAAAATATATTGTTTACACAGAATATTAAAAATACATTGTAAAATATATTATAATTGTTTGTACTTGCAATCCATCCCAGAGATCTGCACATGAAAATACATTGTTTACACATAATATTAAGAAACATTGTTTAAAACACATCTTCGGTGATATCCAAATTTTGTTTCATACCCATTAAAACAATTTTTTTTAAAACAAGAATGATTTTCTGCACTTGCAATCTTTCAACTGAGTACTCTTCAAAGGTTGATCTCCCTTCATTGTTGGTTAAGCTCCATTTTTTATTAACTTAAAGCAAGAATGATTTTCTTTAATTGCAATCTATCAACTGAGTACCTTCTTTAACTGAGGGTTATTCTAAAAAATACAACAACAACAACAACAACATCAACAACATTATGTGAGATGGATTGCAAGGGCAGAAAAAATATTTTGTTCATGATAAAATAACATTGAAGATTTTTTCTGTCTTGCAGCCCATCCCGAATAATGATGCTTGGGGCGGCTTCATATTAGTAAGGATTAGGGTAAAATTTGTTTAACAAGTGTTTTTATAGTAAAATCTTACTATTTTTTGCTTCGATTAAATAGAAAACTGAAGGGTTAGAATACTTTTTACACTTATAACCAAATAATATCATAAATTGCGATAGTTGGGAATCGAAGCTTGTACTGATTTGTTTTTTCACCTCAATTTTATGAAAAACCGAGGGAATTTATGATTTTTTTAAATAATAAAAAATAACGCGCATTGACTTTATACTTCAGTTTTCTATTGTTCGAGGTGAAAGATTCGTCATGAAAAACATTATTTGTTGTAGTGACTAGCCTAAAAAATAGGACTTTCTAAAGACTAGGCAACTTATCAACAACATAGAAAATAACTCCTACAAACTAGAAAATAACTGCTGCAAACTAGGACATTAATGTTAACAAATCCTCCCTTAAACTAAGTAGATTACTTAAGTTACTTCACATACTCCAAGTAAATCTCTAAGCTTCTGAAATTGTTCCAACATGAGAGGCTTTGTTAGGATATCAACAACTTGATCCCGTGAGCCACAATGAACTAAACAAATTGATCCTTCCTTACATAAATCTCTTAGAAATTGGAATCGAATTGCACTATGCTTACTCCTATTGTACAGAATCAGAATTTTGGATAATTTTATTATTGAACAATTATCCCAAAAAATGGTTGTGCACTCATTATCATTACAACCAAGCCTTTTAAGAACCATTTTCATCCACATCGCTTGACAAACACATGCCAATGCTGCTATGTATTCAACCTCCATCATTGACGGTGTCATAATTGGTTGCTTTCTAGAAGACCAAGCTACAACTCCTGAACTGGTCATGAAAGCATATCCTGAAGTGCTCTTTCTATTCTCCAAACATCCTGCATAATCACTGTCACTGTAGACAGTGAACATGCTACTTGCTCCTTTCTGATATAAAATGCCAAAGCTGGTAGTTCCCTTCACGCACTTTAGCACCCTTTTTGCAGCCATAAGATGAAGTTCTGTAGGTCGAGACATGTACCTACTAATTAAGCTCACTGCATACGTCAAATCTGGACGAGTTGATGTTAAGTAAATCAAGCTCTCAACTAGCTGCTTGTAGAAAGTGCTCTCAACCATAAATCCATTCTCATCTTTTGAAAATTTGAAACCATGAATTATAGGATTTAAAATAGCATTGTATTCTTCCATTTGAAATATTTTAAGTACATCTCATGCATACTTCTTTTGGCTAATGAAGATTCCATTTTCCAATTGTTACACCTCAATACCAAGGAAATACCTCATCTTTCCTAAGTCCGACATATCAAACTCCTTCATCATTGACTTCTTAAATTCCCCCATCATTAATGATTCATCATTCATGATATATATTAAATCATCAACATATAAATTTAAAATCAAAAGTTTACCTTGAATGTTGGTTTTAACGAACAGAGTCTGCTCGCTAGAACACTTCTCAAATCCCTCCCTTAATAAATATGAATTTATGCGACTAAACCAAGCTCAAGGAGCTTGTTTGAGTCCATATAGATCTTTTCTAAGCTTGTACACTTTATGAGGTTCATCTTTCTTCACAAAACCAAGGGTCTGCTCTACATAGACACCCTTGTTTAATTTTATTTCAATTTTATTTTAAATCATTAGTTAATAAACTTTAACGAGTATCATAATTAAATATATAAAACGACCAACTTATTTATTATTAAATTTTTATTATAAAATATTATTTGTGATTTAATTTATTAGTATTTATTTATTTTTGATAGAAAAATACATAATTTTTGTTAAAGATAAACAACAACAAAATTGAGGTGAAGAATAGTACGATAAACATTAATAGCATGAAACAAACAAAATTAAGTATACGTTGACTGCAAGTGCATAGTGTGTTGGCTAATGTTTTGCACTGCAGGAGTAGTGCTGCAGTCTTCTGCCTGAACTCTGGTTTCTGGGTTTTTCAGAAATACATGGCGTGTAGTTTACTGGAAAAATATGATCAAGTCCCACATTAAAACTCCAAAAAATATGTATAAAAAGATACAATATTGTAGAAAAAAAAATGAGTTTTGTCCTATTCAGAAAAGCTTAAGCAGAAATGCTTAAGATAATTGTGTTGTGATTTTTTATGTGACTTTGGAAGATTGTGAACATACTTGCTTCCAGTTCCATCACCTTGTATAGGCAATTAAAACAAAGGTGGTCAAGAGGACATGTCCAGTTTGTCTTTGACTGCCATATTCATTGCCTGAATGGCTATATAGTGCGAGCAATCTGACAAGATGCTAGCAATGCCAGTTGTGGTAGAGTTTAATTCATTTTATTTTTTGATGGAAGTTAGACATTGATATCTTTAAATTAAATTGATTTAAAAATTACATGGACTTTGGTTTATGGGGAAAGATGCGTTTTATCCATAATAATGGTGTCTTGGCAAATTGAAAAAACTGATCTTTCTACTATTACTAATAAAAGGGTGTGAAAAAAATCGGTTATACTTAATTAAATTGGTATTTAAATTATTTTACTTTTAAAAATTCAACTCGAATGTCAAAATATATATGTGGGTATTCATTTTATTATTTAAATATAAACCGATACCTATAATAATAATAATGTAATTGAGTTAATGGGTACCCAAATTTTATTTTGTGTTAAACATATATGTTCGTCTTTTTTCATGTTCCATCCTATATACATTCTAAATAAATTTTATATTTTGAACTCTTTTAAAGTTAAATTTTTAAAATTTTAAAAAACAATTATTAAAAAAAATCAGAATTTTTTTCTATTTACAAAAAAATTATATTAGAAAATTCTTTTAAAATCTTTTCTTTTCTGAATAAATTTTTTTAAAAATTGTTTTCTTCATAATTATTAATTTTTTGACAACGTCAACTAAGATTCAAATAAACTAGTGGGAAACTCGTGCGTCCGCACGGGTTCCGGTGTAGACCGCGGATACGTCATCAGTTACGTTATGAAATATAAAAAAAGCCGAAAATGTAAAATTTTTGCTGTAAATAAAAAAAATTAAAATCATAACATCCAATAAAAAAAAACAATCGTGTTCAAAATTCTGATCAGCAACTTTATGTTCCCGTTAATTTTCAATATTTTGATCGGTGAGTTCATGTTCCCGTTAATATTCAATATTTTGAGCGGAAATTTCATGTTCCCGTTTATTTTCAATATTCTGATCAATAACTTCATGTTCTTGTTAATATTCAGTATTTTGATCAGTAACTTGATGCTCCTGTTACTGAACAATATTTTGATCAGTAAATACATGTTCCCGTTAATATTCAATATTTTAATCAGTAACTCCGTGTTTCCGTTAATATTCAAATTTTCTATCAATAACTTGAAGTTCCCGTTAGTATAGCATATGTTGATCAGTAAATTCGTATTCCTGTTAATATTCAAATTTTCTATCAGTAACTTAAAATTCCCTTTAATATTCAATATTTTTATCAATATCTTTATGTTCCCGTTAATATTGAATTTTTTTATCACTAATCAATTCATTCCCATTAATATTCAATATTTAGATCAGTAATTTCGTGTTCCCGTTAATTTTCAAATTTTCTATCAATACCTTTAAATTTCCGTTAATATTCAATATTTTGATCAGTAAATCCGTGTTCCCGTTAATATTCAAGTTTTATATCAGTAACTTCGAATTCCCATTAATATTCAATATTTTGATTAGTAACTCCATTTTTCCGTAAATATACAATATTTTGATCAGTAACTTCATATTACCGTTAATATTCAATATTTTGATCAATAATTTCATGTTCACGTGATAATTATTATACTTTAAACACAGTATGAATAAGCTGTGAATTGTTACAAAATTGTTTTTTATAGTTGGTAAACATAAAAAAAATATATATGGAGTAAAAAAAATAGAGTAATGAAAATTTATTGATGCATTTATTGATTTAATAAAAAAAATCAATTAAAATCAAAATATATGGAGTAAAAACTAGAGTAACATTTGATCATAAAATTATTAGTATGCAAAATTTTAACAAACTTCAATTTAAAAGTTTGTTGTATTAACAGTGTATTAATATTATTATTATTATTATTATAAGATTTTTGTTTATACTGTTAATTTATATTAAAATGTAAACAGTTATATTAAATGTATTTATATGTAAATAATAATTAAGTAATAGATAGATGTAAGTTGCTGAGTCGACTATGCATAAATAATAAATAGATGTAAGCTGACATTTGTATCCCGACTTTAAATAATAAATAGATGTATTAAGTTTAAACTTGGACCGAATACAATCATGGTGGTTAATATATTAAGAAAGACGGTTTCCAAAACCCGTAGCTGACATAAAAATTGAACGGAATTTAGCAAATTTACTCAACAAATCTAAAACTCCTAGCTGACAAAAAGTTGCTCCAGCTATAGTCTTGCTCATCATCTTTCTCACCCTTGTTGCTGATCTTCTTACTCTTCTTCTGTTTCTTCTCACCCTTGGCGCCTGAAGGAACAGGACAACATTAAATGAGGATTGTGAAGAAGATGAAGAGGCAAGTCTGCTGCACATAAAGAAAGGCAAAAAAAATGACAACTAACCAAATGTAGTTGTTGGACCAGTTGAGGTTGTTGGACGTGGGGAGGTTGTTGGACCGGTATAGGTTGGTGGAACTCCAGAGGTGGTTCAAACTCCGTAGGTGGTTGGAACTTCGCAGCAGAGTGGACCTGGACAGCATGTTCGAGATATTCATGCATCTGATGATGAAAATAAATAAAAAATGATTAAAAGAGGAGGAAAGAATAATAGAGAGATGCTGGTAGAGATAGGAAAATGAAATAGCTAATGTAGCCGCTGGACTTGTTGAGGTTGTTGGACGTGGACATGTTGATGGAGTTGTAGAGGTTGTTGCAACTCCGCAGACGCATCGAATTCCGCCGCTGTTTGCACATCCGAAGGGTCTGCGACCTGGAGAATGTTGTTGGAGGCCATACAAGTTATTCCTCTTTGACAAAGTTTGCTCTGTGTTGTTGAGAAGAGGAGGCTTGTTTTTATAATTAAGCTTGTGACTCTTCATCTTCTCCCACACTTTGAAAATGTAAATGCATTAATTGTTTTGAAACTGTAACATTGTAACATTGGGAGGTAAAATAATAATGAATGATGATGGTCAAGTTTATCATTAAGTTGTAAATACAGTGTTATATATGATGGGCCATTAAAGAAAAAGGGAAGGAACAATAAATAATATTATTGATAGAAAACTTGAGTTTAAAAGTTACCATATATATCAAACTACATGCAGACATTTATCTGAAAATATGTTTTCCTGCATTTCCTGGTATTTTTCATAATATAATTGCAGCTGCTGCAGCAACACCAGATGAAATAAAACTCCAATCAGTATATATCAAGTGTTTGTATAAGGACATTGCTTATGAAAGAATAAAATTCTTCCACATTATAAATGACATAAGCAATACAAATTGGAACGATACTACTTGGTTGTGTCAATACACTTCATAACAATCATGATGCAACAATGATAGCAAGTGTTGTACTAAGCAGACCAAAAGTGAGGCAACAATTAATAGCAATAGGATACCTGCACACGAAGAAAGGACGAAATGCACAACAAATTAGCTAATGCTTAGAAAGGACAAAAGGACATAATTCACCACAAAATGCACCAGAAAATATGACTAATCTCACTTCGTTGTCTACAACAACCATCTCAAAATGCTCCTTGTTGGTGGGGGGTAACCTTCCATTTATGATGTATCTTGACAACAAGCTTCCACAACTCGTTTCAAAAAGTGATGTCCATTATCATCTCAAACTGTCGTGCCATCTCCCCGCGTTTTTAAAACAGTGATAACCTGCCCAAACCAGAAGGGAATGAAATGGGTGAGAGAGGAGAAGATGTGAAACCCTTGTAGGAAAAAAAACAAAATAATTGAAGAATGAGAGATAATGAGAAGTGTGTAGAGGAGGAATAGCAGAAACAGTGCTATCATGAGTTCCCAATGCGGACTGCACATCAACACAGTTCCAGAGGAGGCGATGGCATGAAGGCACTTGTAGGTGTAGTAACCAGAATGATTAGACCAAAATATTAAAATATTCAGAACCAGTTGTAAAAGAATTCAACTGGTTGTGCCATTATGATGAAGCTATGTAAGGACACAAAATGCCCATCAAATACAGACGTGGAGAAGGATGGGAGATGGGTATAAGAGTTATCTCATATGTATAAGATTTTCTTATATGACAGTAATCAATCTCTCTATATCAAAACCTTCTGGAGATATCAATAACACGCGTTAGAAACAATGCAAGGAGCTGCAGCAGAAGTCAATAACCAGCTTTCAGATGTGCAGAGCTTTGGCCAATGTTGGCAAATGAAAATCCAAGTCTCCTCCAGCCATTGACTAGAGGTTAGGGCACAGAGCTTTGGTTCCCTTGGTCTTGGATAAGTCTTGACTGATTTCAGATGAGAATGGCTCATTCCATGCCACCTTGATGGTTTCATTGAATGCCTCATTCCAAATTTGAAGTCTTGTCCCTATTTTGGCCACTCTAGGTTCAACATGCTATTTCTTGTTCCATGGACTTTGGAGGCTTGGCTCAGTGATTGTCCCCTTTAGATTCAATCCTCTGAGGTGTCCAAGTGGATATGAGCAATTGAATTTGGCTGATTTTGGCAAATCGACCAAAGTTGCAAATTCTGCCTTGCCTTGACAGATTTCAGCAACGCAACTTGGCAATGTTGTATCTCATGGTGTAGGTTGAATTTGGCAATGTTCTTGGCCATTTTGGAAAGCTCTTACATGATACAACAACTGTTTGAACAAGTTTGGTTTTGATCTCTTTTGATTCCAAGTGAAAAATCCCCCTACATTTGGCAAAAAGTGAGGCAGAATTTGACTTAGTGAAAATTTCACTAAGTGTTGGAAAAAGTGACATTTTCACTTTTCAGCCACTTTGATCACTCCATAACTCAAAATCCTTAATGAATTGGAATGACTTGTAGTTGAAGTTTTTGTAGGTGATAATGAGGGCTACAAATCCATCTTTGGATGAGAAAAAATGGCCTTGTGGTTTAGGAGTTATGGTCCTCCAAAGTTGGTACCTTTGCCACTTTATTTTTAACTTAGAAAAATTTCTAAGTTTTATGGTTACCCCTTTTACAAGTTATCTCACTTTTCTTGATTTTTCTTGATGAATGATGATTCAAATCATACATTAACATCATTTTAGGGTTAAAAATCCATTTTGGTGAAAAATCTCAAAAAGTCAAAGTTGACTTTTGTGCACAGTTAACTTTTTATCAGATGAATTCCAAACTGTGCAATTCTTCAGGAAATCATGTCCTTGACCTAAATCAAACTTGATGGACATGTTCCATGGGTGTCATAGGGTTTATTCAATCATGTATTAGGGTTTGGGAGCATGTCTTGGTTAAAAGTCAAAGTTACAGTTGACTTTTCCCTTAAAACCCTAATTGTGGTGCAGATGAAATTGAGACTTGTTGCTCAAGCTTCTTGGATCAATCCATTGTTCCAAATGGATCAATATGGTATATTAGAGACCCTCAAATCATCTCTTGAGGTCTTGGCTCATGATTTGTCCCAAAAGTCAACTTAGGGGTGAATTAGGTCAAGAAACCCTAATTCCTGATTTTTGATGAATGCATCCCCTGAGGCAAAATTGACTTGATGCATGGGTTCATGAGGTTCCATGAAGTATATTAGGTCATGTTTTGTGTCATTGCCTTGTGCCCAGATGAAAATTTCCATCTGGAGGCCCTGGTCGACCAAAACCCTAATTTGGTGACACTGTCGATCTTGAGACTTGATCCACCGAAAAGGGAGCATCCTTGTGCTTAATCCTTGAAGTGGGAGTCCTTTTGATCCTTTGTAGTTACTTGGGAGGTTAGACAAGTTGAACATCATGTCATTTCTTGATTGATCCTTTGTCTAAGCACTCAGAGAGGGCTTGAAACCCTAATTTTGATTGTAGTGGATGCTCACCCATCTTTGGGGAGACTAATGAAGCATGATGGTTTATCCATATTGTGATGATGATTTTCACAATGATGGGAAATCTAAGTGGTCAAAATTTGGGGTATTATAGATGCCCCTATTTAATCTTCTTGGACCCGAAGGTGTGAATGACGAAGGTGTTCGGGCATTCAGGGTGCAAGAGGATTAAATATCGAAATATCCGAAATTTTGATGGTGGTTATGAATGGTAGCTTACGCATTCATCTTCTTTAGCTAAGCAATGATGCTTAGAAAAGGTAAACTTCCCCTCGATCCTGGTCTCCTACGAAGAACTGGTCTTAGTCTCTTTTGAAATAAACTTCCCCTCGATCCTGGTTTCCTACCAAGGAACTGGTCTCAGTTGTGGAAACAAACTTCCCCTCGATCCTGGTTTCCTACCAAGGAACTGGTCTTAGTTTCTGATTTAAACTTCCCCTCGATCCTGGTTTCCTACCAAGGAACTGGTCTTAGTTTCTTTTGTCAGTAAACTTTACTGACAAGGGACGCTATTCGTAGCGGCTTTCCTTCAAACTTCTCGCCGAATTTTCCTGGGGAGATTCCATTTGAGTGGAAAAAGTTTTGATGTCAGCCTTGCTGGGGAACCCATTCGTCTGAGTTGTAGAGGTACACAAACTTCTCTGTTTTGGAGACGCCATTTGTCGATTCTACTGGGGAAAGCGAGTCTCTTGAGAGACTGTTTTCGTTTGGGGTTACATCATACTTTTCTCGGGATCTTCTCGGAGAAATGCCATATGATGGGATCCAATTTTGAGGTGCTGATGACCTTCTCATCAGTGGTTTTTTAGAGCAAAACTGGCGTGCTGCCGAATCTCTGATCACGAGGCTTTCTCTGTGGATTTTCCTTAATCCGGGAAAGCAAGGATATCATCTTCAATGGCGAAGAGTGATGCTTATTGAATGTTTTCTCTGGCTTTTCAGAGGTTCAAGTTATCAAAGTGGTCAAGGACCAACTTCTTTCCAGAATTAACTGGAAGCGAGGTTGTTCAGACACAGTATTTCCTGACGAGGCAAGAACTGACAACTCGATTGAGAAGACTTCTACCACTAGGGGACAGGACCGACTAGAGTGATAGTGATGCAATATGAAATGTGAACGAAAATAAAAAATGCATGATGTATGTATGTATGTGCTGACAAAACAGACGCAACATACAGACTAAGAGATGAACACAATTGGATACTCGGCCATTGCGGGGCGAAGAAGTACCGTTGATTCAAAATAGCAATTCCACCTTGCTTAGGAGAGATAGTCCCGTTGGGAGCTATGTTGATCGGGCTTAGGAGATGAGAACTCGGCCGAGGATGTCAGACGAAACAAGGTCTCTGACACAGTTGATCCCTTCATTCAGGCGAACTGGTTTAGAAGGAGTACTTTGATTCTGCACTTTGAAGTTCGCTTACTTCGGGAGAAGCGATCGATGTTCTTCTGATGTTCAACAGTCAAAAGAAATGCCATCTGTAATTTAAAAGCAGAAAAAGTTTAACAAGTAAATTTATTTTTGTTTTATTTCAAGAATCGCTGATTAAGTTTAAACAACGTCGTTCTGTAAAGCTAAAACAAGTAAAGAATTACAAACAAAAGCACAAGGGCTCAAATTTTATTGATAAGATGGAGATCAGCCAAACGCGTGATTCCAAAGAGTATATACAAAGTTAGAAAATGGTAATTTACAGGGAAAAGGGCTACGTTGAAACATAACGACCACTATCCTTCTACCAACTTTGAATTCGGGACATCCTGAGCTTCTGTCGAAGATGACCTTGACTGGAGTTTTCTTCCGATGATGTAACTGCTGCTGCTGAGGGACTTGCCTCTGTTGAACATAGTTACTTGCCATTATCCCTAACTTTTGCCTGGATTGTACTATGAGATTTCCAATCCATCGAGATGATTCTTTTCATGTCTCTAACTTTTGCCTGGACCGCCCTTTCGGGTTTTCAATCCACCGAGACGTTTTTTTTTTTTTTTTTTTTAGGCGAAGTATTTCTTGACTACATCAACATTCTTAGGGTAGGCAAATTCCTCTCCGTCCATGGTTGCAAGTCTCAAGGCGCCGCCTGAGAAAGCTTTCGTGACCACATAGGGGCCATCATAATTTGGGGTCCATTTGCCCCGAGAATCAGTGAGAAATGATTGTATCTTCTTGAGCACAAGGTCTCCTTTCCTGAAGACACGAGGTCGGACCTTTTTGTCAAATGCCCTCTTCATTCTTTGCTGATACAACTGACCGTGGCATAGTGCCGTGATTCTCTTTTCTTCGATCAGGTTCTGTTCGTCGTGTTGACTTTGACACCATTCAGCTTCGTTGAGCTGAGCTTCCATCAATACCCGGATTGATAGGATCTCTACTTCTATGGGGAGAACTGCCTCCATGCCATATACTAGAGAGAAAGGGGTTGCCCCTGTTGAAGTGCGGACAGATGTCTGATAACTGTGAAGAGCAAAGGGTAACATCTCGTGCCAATCTTTATAGGTTACAACCATCTTTTGAACAATCTTCTTGATGTTCTTATTAACCGCCTCTACCGCTCCGTTCATCTTGGGTCGGTAGGGAGATGAGTTATGGTGTTCGATCTTGAACTCTGCACACAACTCTTTCATCATCTTATTGTTCAAGTTAGATCCATTATCAGTAATGATCTCGCTTGGAACACCATAACGACAGATGATATTGTTTTTGATAAATCGGACCACCACTTGTCGGGTTACATTGGCGAATGACGCTGCTTCGACCCACTTGGTGAAATAATCAATGGCTACCAGGATGAACCGATGTCCGTTTGAAGCCTTAGGTTCAATCATGCCAATCATGTCGATTCCCCATATGGAAAAAGGCCACGGGGAAGAAAGAACTTTGAGATGTGATGGCGGTACATGAATTTTGTCGGAGTATATCTGACACTTGTGACACCTCCTCATGTACTTGTAGCAGTCGGATTCCATGGTCAACCAATAATACCCGGCCCTGAGAATTTTTCTCGCCATTGTGTGTCCGTTGGCATGAGTGCCAAAGGATCCTTCATGAATTTCTTTCATGAGCATGTCTGCTTCTGGTCTGTCGACACATCGGAGCAAGACCATGTCAAAATTTCTCTTATAAAGAGTGTCACCGCTCAGGAAGAAGTTTCCAGCCAATCTTCTGAGGGTTTTCCTGTCTTTTCTGAGTGCCCCAGATGGGTACTCTTGTTTCTGAAGAAAGCATTTGATATCGTGATACCAAGGTCTGTTGTCTATGACTGCTTCAATCGCGAAGATGTAAGCGGGCCGTTCAAGGCACATAACGTCAATCTTAGGTATGTCATTTCATCGACCTACACTAATCATGGAAGAGAGAGTGGCTAATGCATCAGCGATGTGATTCTCATCACGAGGGATGTGATGAAAGTCGACTCTGTTGAAGAAGGGTAACAACCTCCTTGCATAGTCTTTGTAAGGAATCAATCCTGATTGGTATGTGTTCCAATCTCCTTTTATCTGGTTAATAACCAGGGCTGAATCGCCGTATACGTCCAAGTTTTTGATCCTTAAATCAATCGCTTCTTCGAGACCCATAATACAAGCTTCGTATTCGGCCTCTTTGTTCGTACATTTGAACGTAAGTCTAGCAGTGAAAGGAATGTGGGAACCCTGAGGGGTAACAATGATTGCCCCAATTCCGTTTCCATAATGATTAACTGCTCCGTCAAAGATAAGTCCCCACTGGGAACCTGGTTCTGGCCCTTCACTGGATAGCGGTTCATCGCAATCTTTCATCTTTAGATACATGACATCTTCGTCTGGGAAGTCAAACCCGATTGATTCTTGATTGTCAATCGGTTGATGAGCCAAATTATCGGCTAAAATACTTCCTTTAACGGCTTTCTGAACATGGTACTCTATGTCATATTCTGATAGTAACATCTGCCAACGGGCAATCCTTCCCGTAAGAGCATGTTTTTCGAAAACGTACTTGATTGGATCCATTTCGGAGACCAACCAAGTAGTATGACGAATCATGTATTGGCGAAGACGTTTGGCTGCCCAAGCCAAAGCGCAACAAGTTTTCTCAAGCATTGTGTACCGAGTCTCGCAGTCGGTGAATTTCTTGCTCAAATAGTAAATGGCAGACTCTTTCCTTTTGGTTTCGTCTTGTTGGCCAAGTACACATCCCATTGAGTCCTCCAGGACTGTGAGGTAAATGATCAGTGGTCTTCCTTCCACTGGAGGTGATAGGATCGGAGGATTCAACAGATATTCCTTGATACTGTCGAAGGCGGTTTGGCAATCTTCTGACCAAACGCAATCCTGGTTCTTTTTGAGTAATTTGAAAATCGGCGCACATGTCGCGGTCATAAGGAATATGAATCTGGAGATGTAGTTCAAACGTCCCAGGAATCCTCTGACTTGTTTTTCAGTTTTCGGAGAAGGCATTTCTTGAATGGCCTTGACCTTGTCAGGATCAACTTCAATTCCTTTCTGGCTGACGATGAACCCTAGTAATTTCCCCGAACGAACACCGAAGGTGCACTTGTTAAGATTCAAGCGGAGCTTGAATTTTCTTAGACGTTCGAACAATTTTGACAGATGTTCAACGTGCTCATTCTCTGTTCTTGATTTTGCAATCAAATCATCGACATATACCTCGATTTCTTTGTGTATCATGTCATGAAACAGAGTAGTCATGGCCCTTTGATAGGTTGCCCCGGCGTTCTTCAAACCGAACGGCATTACCTTGTAACAAAAGGTACCCCATGGGGTAATGAACGAAGTTTTCTCCATGTCTTTCGGCGCCATTTTGATCTGGTTATAGCCCGAGAATCCATCCATGAAGGAGAATACTTTGAACTTTGTTGTGCTGTCAACTAGCATGTCAATGTGTGGTAAAGGAAAGTCGTCCTTTGGACTTGCCTTGTTTAGATCTCGGTAATCAACACACATTCTGACCTTTCCATCCTTTTTGGGAACGGGTACGATGTTGGCTAACCATTGAGGATATTCAGATGTAGCGAGGAAACCTGCGTCAATCTGTTTTTGCACCTCCTCTTTGATTTTGATGGTCATGTCCGGGTGAGTCCGTCTCAACCTTTGCTTTACTGGCGGACATTCCGTTATTAACGGTAAATGATGTTCCACGATGTTGGTATCCAACCCTGGCATATCCTGATAGGACCAAGCGAATACATCGGGGAATTCTTTGAGAAGCTTTATCAAACTTTCTTTGACAGTTGGACTGAGCAATGCTCCGATCCTGATTTCTTTTCTCTCTTTTTCTGAACCCAAGTTTACCGTTTCCAACGGCTCTTTGTGAGGTTCAATGGACCTTTCCTCTTGTCTGAGTAGTCGGGAGATCTCTTCTGGAATTTCGTTGTCATTTTCTTCTTCAGCCTCGAATACCGGGAACTCAAAGTTGGGAGAAGGCATCGGATCGTATGTTTCAACGGGGTATAAAACAAGCAATCTGCATGACGTGATGATTCATGTTTAGAAGAGATAGAGAAAATGCAAGTGTGTGCAGTGTTTTTGATTTACTGCTTGTTTTTATTTTTGAATTGTTTTTTTTTTTAGGATTACCATTTTCTGAAAAAGCAAAAAAGAGAAAATAGCAATTAATGCAGAAATTACAGAACGACGTTATTTTATTAATGAACAAGTCGAATCTTGAAACTACAACCCTATAAAACAAAACTCTGTCGCTTCGGGCAAAGCGAAGAGGGAAATTTACAAAAAGCGAGCCCTATCAAAACATCTGTTTCACCTAGGCAGGGTGAAAGGTTTAAAGATGGCAATTACTTTGACTGATGAACGACCTTCGGAACCTCGACAGCAACCCATTAGCGGCGAACTCCTCGGTGAATCACAAAGTCTGGCACCTTCCTTGATTTGTCTTCAGAAATGACGCTGATTTCTGGTGGAGCAGGATCGTTGGAATCTATCTCCCAAGCAGAATTGTCGTAGGAGGATTCCTCTGTTGCATTTTGCATAGCATTGGTGCTCTCAGCTGTATCTCCCCATCCAGTTGACTGGATATCTTTGAGCCTGATACAAGAGCTTTCGGGAGCAGTGTACTTGACCATAAAGTCGTATTTTCCACTTGGTTGTCCTAAAGTGTCCCAAACTTCTTTGGAACTGGAGAAGTCATCCCTCTCGATGACGTTGACCTCAGGAAAAGCATAGTTGATGAATTCTAGTCCTGCAAACGTTGTGAATTCATCTTCATGTTGAGTAGTTTCTGAATGACCTAAGTGTTGATCCCATGACATGGTGGGGACACAGGTATTCTGTTCAATGATGCTCAGCTGAGTTTCGTTACTCGGCTGACTTTCTTGCCCCAAGTCTCTTGGGTAAGGCTGCCACATTGGCAGGCCATCCATCGGGCCATAGTAATTGTGATCAAAGTTTTCTTTCATCAGAGTGTCTTCCTCTAATGAATTTGGCGGAGCACGGCATCCTTCTGGATCACAATCTCCGTAGATCATTTCGACATCTGGTCTTGGTATAAATCTCGGATTTTCTGTAGGAAAGCAAAAAGGCATAGGCACCTCTTCCTGAGACATATAGCCGTCCTCGTTAAGGTAGGACTTCCATTCTTCCTCTGTGTCAGAGGGATCTTCCTCATTGATAGCATGAACTGTCTGAGACACTGGGTGAAGAAAACCTCCACTGTGGAAGAAGTTTTGAAGGGGATGAAGACTCTCATCGTTGGCAACTATCTGAGTACAGGTCGCAGAAAAACCAAGACCCTTCTTTATTTTATTGTCAGTGGGAATGACAAGTTGTCCCCATCCTTTTGTATCGGTACTCTCGACCGCTTTGATAGCATCTTTGTATGAAGAAATTGAAGTTCCTCCTTCAGATTGATCGTTCTTGCTCACCGATAGCGCTTGGAACTGAGTTCCAATAACCTCCTCGGGTTCTACACAAGTAGATGATGATAGGTTACTCACAAGCAAGGCTTGTTCCCCATAAACCGTGACAAGTTGATCGTTCTTGACGAACTTTAGCTTTTGGTGAAGGGTTGAAGTAACCGCTCCAGCCTGATGTATCCAAGGTCTTCCTAATAAACAACTGTATGTTGCCCGGATGTCCATGACCTGGAAAGTGATTTGGAAAGTGTGAGGACCAATAGTTATGGGAAGATCAACTTCGCTGATAACTATTTTTCTGGATCCGTCGAATGCTTTGACGACGACCTCGCTGACTCTCATCGGAGGGCCCTTAAATGATAATTGCGTCAAAGTGGACTTCGGCATAACATTCAGGGCTGGCCCTGTGTCTACCAGTACACTGGCTAAAGCATCGTCCTGGCAGTTAACTGTAATGTTGAGTGCCATGTTATGACGACGACCCTCTTCAGGTAATTCCTCATCACTAAATCCCAAATTATTGCAGGAAGTGATGTTAGAGACAATGCTATCGAACTGTCTGATTGTTACATCCTGTTCCACAAAGGCTTGCTCCAAGACTTTCTGTAGAGCCTCTCTATGTGCTTCTGAACTGAGTAACAGTGATAATACTGAGATCTTTGAAGGAGTCTGTAACAGTTGATCAACAATGTTATATTCACTCCTTTGGATGAGCTTTAGCATCTCATCTTTGTCTTTTGAAAAGTCGGGATTACCAGATTGACTGACTGGTGGATTAAGAATTTCCGCCTGAATTTCCTTTTCTTTGTTGGATTCTCCAACCCCTCGGTTGAAGATTCGACCGCTCCGTGTTACACGACTGATGTCTGCAATATTCACGACGGAGGGTAATGGAATTTCCTTTCCATTCTCGATTGTTGTTGCACCGTATTTGTAAGGGATTGCCTTAGCTGATTCATACGGTAGTGGCCCCGGTAGATAGATGACTATGGGAACCTTCTGATTTTTCTGACCATCATAAGTAACCTTGATCCGTTCCCGGTTGGGAACTCTAGATTTATCAAGTAGAGGGATGATGGCAAAAACATCCCTGGTCCTGTGATGACCAGAGATCGTGACAACATCCTCAACTTGCTCGGCAAGGTAGTTCGGCGACCAAATGATGGGTCCTGAACCTGGATATGGATGAATTTCTCCATGATCGATCTGACCCTGAAGAGCTGCTCTCACAAGGTAACACCCTTGGTTACTTTCCGAACAGACGCTACAACTGTCATAGTTGTGTGGTGGCACCTGGCCAGGCCCACTTTAAATACAATGTAACCTCACTAGGTTACCTTCCATTGATCGGACATCCTGACTTTGACGACGAGTAGGATTCCTGTTATTGATACTAATCTGCTGAGTATCTTCGTCCATATAGATTGGCATCCACCAGTGATTTAACAAGTGCTGAAGTGCCTCCTGGACAAGGGTACAACCTCGATCGTTTTCGCAACCCGCTATACAATTTTGATAGTCATGTGATATTAAGAATCCAAGTCGGACCTGCTCAGCATGTAACTCTACCAGGTTGGTATCCATTACGCGGATATCGAAGATCTGAACCATGTTGATTTGATAGGAGTTCCTATCATGGTAGTCTTGGATCCATCCAAGATCCATCTGACGCTGGAGGGCCTCTTGTATGAAAGAGCATCCCTGTTTGTTTACCGAGCAAATCAGACAGGAACTGTAATCGTGCCGCGGCAGATTATGATACTGGCTTTGCCTTGAGTGCATCGCCACCAAGTTGACATTCATCGCACGGATGTCGTGGTTTTGAATGACGTTGGAATTCGTGTAAACCATGTTAACTCCACGAACTCGGTGCTCTTAGATCCATCCAAGATCCATTTGTTCCTGTAGAGCTGCTTGCACTACAGAACATCCTTGGTTATCTTTAGAGCAGATATCACACTGGTGATAATTATGAGGTGGCACATGGCCATATCCACTCTGTCTACAATGCATCTTGACCAGATTGGTCCCCAATAAGAGTACATCGTGAATTTGATAGACATTGTTAGTCTCTTTCTCAATCAGATTGACTGCAGCTTTCTCGTGTTGAGGCAGCGGGTTCGTAAGAACATTAGGATTCCTATCTTTGAAAGATAAGAGCCCGCTCCTAACAAGCTTTTGCACGTCGGATTTGAAATTGAGACAAGTCTCAATGTTATGCCCTGAACCTCCTTGATAATAAGGGCATGTTTGATCCGCTTTAAACCAAAAAGGCGGATTTTCCGGCACTGAAAGAGGAGACTTAGTCTGGATGTGCCCCTTAGCCAGCAGTACCGAAAACAGCTCTACGTACGTTACGGGTATAGGATCAAATCCTGGTGGCCGTATTGTACGGTTGTTGTTATATGGAGGACGAGCCTGCTGAAGAGGCTGTTGTGTCCTTTGTTGGTCAGGTTGGCTCTGCGCAACCTGAGGTTGATACATAGGAACAGGCGCGGGGCCGATAGCAGGAGTAACAGCTGCTACTGGCTGATAACGTCGCCTTTGCTTTCCGAGAGAGATATTCCCAATATCTTGCTCCTTTTTCTTAGGGAGAGCACTACTGTATTTTTTAGTACCGCTCGTTGATCCAGTGTCTTTTACCAAACGTCCTTCTCGGACGGCTTCCTCAAGACGTACACCCATGCCGACCATTTCGGTGAAATCACTGGGTGCACTGGCAATCATTCGGTCATAGTAAAATGAGCTTAAGGTCTTTAAAAAGATCTTTGTCATCTCTTTTTCCTCAAGAGGTGGACAAATTTGAGCGAAAATTTCACGCCACCTTTGAGCATACTCCTTAAAGGTTTCCTTGTCCTTTTGTGACATTGATCTGAGTTGATCTCTGTCGGGTGCCATGTCCAAATTGTACTTGTATTATTGGACGAAGGCAGTACCAAGATCTCTGAATGTACTGATCGTAGTACGGTTTAAACCCATGTACCATTTGAGTGCGGCACCGGTTAAACTATCCTGGAAGTAGTAAATCAGCAGGTCCTGATTCTCTGTCTGAGCTGACATCCGCCGAGCGTACATCACCAGATGGCTCTGAGGGCAAGAGTTACCCTTGTACTTTTCAAAGTCGGGCACTTGGAACTTGTGCGGGACTTTCACATTTGGGACCAAGCAGAGGTCTGCGGCGTCCTTTCCAAATAGATCCTAACCGCGAATAGCTTGCAGCTCTTTCTGCATTTCCAAGAACTGCTCCTGGAATTCATCCATTCTGTCAAACATAGTTTCCTTCTTACCAGAAGGTGTCTGTGGAATCTGTCCTTCCGGGACAGTGTGCACCACAGGGGGTGGTACCGTGACTACGGCAGTAAGTCTTGGCGTCTCCCGAAGTTTGTAACCTTCAGGAGTCTTCAGTATGCCCCTAGCATCTTCGCTTTCCCGAAGTTTGTAACCTTCAGGCCCAGCGGCTTCTGTTGCGATTCCCTGATCTTCAGTGATCGGCGGAACATATCCTTCCGGGATATAGTTAACAGGCATGCCCCAAGGACGATCTTTCGGTATCTGATACCTAGGATCATACTTTTCTATGATGGGCGTTGAGGTGATCTCTGAGATCACAGTTCTTTGTAGCTGAGCTTCTGCCATGGCTTGCATGTCGTTACGAAGCTTTCTCATATCCTCTCTCAGAGCGTCGATCTCTTCTTTCAACTCTCTGTTTTCTTCCTCAAGATCATCCATATTTTTCTGACAATTGGCCTGAGTATTATACGAATGAGACAGTTTGACTCTAGAATCGAGACACAAACGTGAGATTTGTAGGTAAGAAGAATACGCGATGTGAGAATGATGAATGCAATGATTATATTAATTGTTTTTTGGTTTAATCAAAATAAACTTCGACAATTAGATTGCAAATATCAAACAGTGGGGAAACCCCTTTTTATTGAAATTCAAAGGATTACAGAAATGGAAATACAGTAGATTACAAAGTGCAGAAACAGAAACCTAAACTAATGGGTCCCGAGTCCTCTTTGAGGAGAAACCGGGTGCTGAGTCTGGTATCTTCCTTTTCTTTGACCGGGGCGCTTGGGCCGTTGTCGGGTTGTCATTCCTTTGCCAAGTGAAAGGAGTGAGCAAATTCTTTTGGTCATCTTGATTCTCTACAGCATGCTGCTCCAAAATTTCAATCAGAGTATCTTTCTCTTTTAGTAGTTGCTGTATTTGGATACACTCTACATCGAGGGTGCGGTACTTGTTCTTCCAAGATCTTCTTTCCTTTTGAACTTTGTTGAGAGTAACCTGAAGCTTTTCAGTTTCCGTCATGAATTACATGACAGATTCCCTCGGCGGAAGAATTCCGTAACGAGGATAAGGCATTTTTAGCTTGAGAGCTCTGGTTTGTACCCAATGGAGATAAGGCTCCACCGAGACACAGTCCGGTTTTCCCAGAGACTCTCGTCCTTTCTTATGAACATGTTTTCAAGCTTGCACTATTTCCATCTTTAGTGCTCTGTCATTTTCTCCTTCTTTGAAGAAAAGACCTTCCAGATGAACATTCAGCGGAATATGCCGCATCGGGTATCCAAATTGACGAAGAACCAATATCGGATGGTAGTTGATTCCTCCTTTAGTTCCTATGAGGGGTACGTTGGGGAAGTTTCCACAACGGTCAATGATTCTGATTCCCTCATAAATCCTATTACACCAATCTATATCAGAATTGGTGAGAGACATGACCTTCTGCGACCAACGTAAGACACTCTTGCAATCCCAAAAAGCAGCAGACTTGGGCAAGTAAGAGATAAACCATTTGTAGAGCAAAGGTACACAGCATGTGATCTCCCCTCCGCTGTACAAATTTCCCAAGTGTACAGAATGATACGCATCTGCGAGCAAAGTCGGCACAGGGTTTCCAATGAGAAAAACCTTAATAGCGTTGATATCGACGAAGTTATTAATGTTGGGAAACAAAAATAATCTGTAGGTGAGCAAGACAAAGATGCTTTCAAAAGCAGTCCCGTTCCCTATACTAGCGAAGTATAGAGCCTTTTTTGTCAAGAACTGGGCTGGCAAACCTTGGATGCCACCCTTAGTGGTCATGTGAGTCCTGACCTCAGACTCGTCCAAATGAATTGCTATTGCAATAGTCTGATTCTTTGGAATTTCTTCCAGTCCAGAAAATGGAGCTCGGTCAGTGATATGTAAATCAGCCAGATGAGAATACTCCTCCAGCATTGGTGATATCTGGTAATCTGGGAATGTGAAACAGTGATAAACCGGATCGTAGAACTGAATGAGTGCGTCCATGATCCCCTTAATCACATGGACTCTTAACAGTGGTAGCAAACCACCGTGCTTGGCTCTAAAAGCCTCTGGGTTAACGATCATCCTTGCTAACCTTCTCAAATCCCCTAGTTTTGGAACCTTGAAGGTGTACGTATGAGTTCTCCTTCTACCGAAATCCATTAGCGTAATCCTTTTCTCTGATATTTGCAATCACAGTCTTAGTTTAATTTGAAAAACAGAGAGACTAGAAGAGAAGTTTTTTGAATGTTTTAATGTTTTATTAAATGGATGCATGAATGCAGCACACAAAAACATAGAAAAAACATGGGGTCAGAGGGTCATTGTCATGAAGTCAAGGCTCTACCCATCCCTAAAGGTTTATACTAGGGTGATTTTTGCACCTGTACTCATTATCATCAGCTCCTCCCAGGAAAGCAAAACAACAAGCGGATCGCCAGCGAGTTGTAGAGCAATCTTAGAGTAAGTGCCATTCACCGAGAATAGATCACCAGCCTCAAATGAGGGTAGTATCGCGTAACAACTATTTTCGATAGTTTTCGCACTACGAAAGGGTTTGGCTCCTCAGCTTCTCAGACTTAACAACCGGCCCATTGGCTAGAAGAGTGAATGGGTTGCGTTGGTCAGCCTCCACTGAGGTTGATGGTCGACCCTGTCGCCATCACTTATCTTAAGTGTATACTCAATCTTTCCACATACGGCATCACCCGCATTCCCATTAGCAGAAAAATAAACATGTATAGCAATTAGGAAAAGCAGTATATATATTTGTCCTAAACATCCTAGACCTTTAAAGCTAAGAATCCTAAGTTCCTGACAGAAACTGGGTTCCCCGGCGGAAGCCCCAATCTGTGGTTTTTCACACAAGAGGTGAAAAGGAAAACCGTGCCTAGATCTAACTTTGACATGCCCCACGGTGGGCGCCATTTTTCTGTAGCGAGCGATTTTGGACGCGGTTCTTAAGCGTTGGTCGCTCTCTGCGGTTTGAGCTTTGACTACAGGTCGATTCATTTTTTATCCTATTGTGAGCTGAATAAGGAAGGGAAATAGATGTCTCCAATTAACCCTGCTTTGCATACTGAGTTTAAACAGCGGTCTGTTAGGTTACGGATGCTATCAATGTGGGGGGGGCCTTTGTACTGGTTATTTGTATTTTCGCCAATACTGTTTCTTTTTTTACCTGGGCAGAAGGTTTCTGGCGGGGAACAAGGATTAGGAGGTTAGGACTGATGCTTTGGAATTACTGATTTTTGATTGATAGAGATATCGGATTTGGGTTTTTTGTTGATTGTGCTCGCTAAGATCTTTTCTTTCGATCTTATGCCTACGTATTCCCGTTTACCGAAACAGAGAAATCAGAGCGTTCTTAGTTCCTCCTATTCTATGGGAGGAAATGGGTGTTTTTGGTGTTTTGGTGTCTTGTTCAAAGCCCAGGACGTGAAGCAAAAGGTGGTTTGTATCTTGTTCAAAGCCCAAGATGTGAAGTGAAAGGTCTATTTGTGTCTTGTTCAAAGCCCAAGACGTGAAGCTGAAAGACCTCGACTTTGGAGAGAATTTGTCATCTCTAAAGAGGGGGAAGGAGAATTACTTTAACTGGGATACGCGGATCCGAGCAATGCCATAATTTCCGAAGAAAGGGTTTTAACCTGAAGGAGAAGACTTTAACTCAGTGTAGAGCAATGCCATATTTCCTTAGGAATTTCCCATGCTAAAAGAGGGATAGTGGCATGGATATCGATGATCCAGAGGCTTGCCGCTTACAGCGATTAGATGAAAGGAAAGGAGTTGTTGATGTTTGTGTATTGTGAACGAGGCACAGCTTTGATGCTAAAAGGTTAATTGGATCAACCAGTGGTTTTCTTATACAAAGCCTAAGAGGAGGCTAATTTCCGCTAGGAAAATCATTATACAAAGCCTAAGAGGAGGCTATTTTGTGTCCCGTACAAAGCCCGAGAGAGAGGCTAAAAGATTTTGACCCGACGATGGAGTCCTTTGGTATCTCGTATAAAGCCCGAGATGGAGGCTATTTGACTCAACAAGGGAGTTTTTTGTATCTCGTATGAAGCCCGAGATGGAGGCGATTGTTTGTTTGGCTCAATAAGAACCTTTTTGTATCTCGTACAAAGCCCGAGATGGAGGCGAAAGGGGGATTGACTCAACGAGGGAGTCTATTATGTGTCTCGTACAAAGCCCGAGAGAGAGGCTAAACATTGTTTGACTCCGTTGGGGAGAATCATTTGTACAAAGCCCAAGAGAAGGCAAAGGTTATTGTGTCAGTTAAGTGACAGGTCCAGTATACTGATTTTGAAAGAGAAAATTAATTCTTATATGAGCAACACTGTACTCAGGGATTTGATCTGAGGATTAGGGATATTTCCTTCTCTTTGAGGAAACAGGAAATCCAAAGGGTATTGAGACTGTCCGAGTCTGCGGGTTTCCTTCCTATTTAACGAAAGGGTCACTTGAGAATGTCTTTGAGACTCAAAGAAGTTAGACTGTCCAAGTCTAGAGTTTTTTTTCTGTACTATGCTTTGAGAAACAGTAGTAGACTCTATGAAAGGACTGTTCTATGAGGATGACTAGGTTCTGTTCCTATACCTCTAGAAGGTCGCCGGGACAATTTGTACGAAGCCCAAGAGGAGGCTATCATTTCCGAAGGAAGAGATCATTATACAAAGCCTAAGAGGAGGCTGTGAATACTTCTAAGAAGCCGTAGTGTCCTTGAATAATGCCCAAGAGGAGGCCGATGCTTTTAAGAAGCCCGTGGGTCTATCATCTCCTTTCCATTAGGAGAGATAACTCTTTTAAAGATAAAAACCACTGGTAAACGTGTGAGGTTTACTATCCAGCGACTTTTAGCTTTTAAAGAGGGTTCCTTAGTTAAGGTCCAAGATTATGACCGTAGTGGGTACCCAAACCCCGAGACATTCAAGGCAAGCTATCCACAAGGAATAGATCAAGTCAGGAAAGTTCGAGAATTTGGAAGAAACTCAAAGATGCCATTCATGGAGAATACATTCATCTTGGGGAGTAGAGCTTCTTGACGATTCCTAAGGAGGACAGCCGAAGAGAAGACTGTATCTGGTGCTCCTATTGGGGATCTAGGCGTCTATTTCTACGAATAAATGAAACGACGTCACCTAGTTCTAGACGTAGTTGCCGGGGAAACTCGAAATATCTATACTATTATTACACAGTAGATATGAGTTTATGAAAGGAGACTTACAGTGAGCAGCCCCACAATACAGTTTATAATATGAAAGCAGTAAATGAAAGCGATAACCACTTACTCGGTTGGAGTGCTTCCATGTTGTTTGGTTAGTTGTTCAACAAAGAAAGATTGAAAACAACAGTATATTCAAAATCAAAGGAGAAAGTGCTTTGAAAAAGAAATATTTGGGGCTTACAGCTCAAGGAGAGGCCCAGGGTTTTATCAGTGAGCACACTGTTTTGACTTTGTACAGCGGGACTTATACAAGCGACTGGGGCCCAAAAAAGGTTTTCTGTACAAAGGGATGGGTCTTACACTCTCTCAAGAGGCCCAAAAAAGGTTTAAAGAAAAAAGAGTGGGGCTTATAACACGAGGGTAGGCCCAAATGATTTTTCGTTAAAAAATGGCGATCGCGCCGAGGTTTTCTTTTAATGCAGAGGGACTTATACAATAAGTGAGGCCCAAAATGTTTTGGTTAAAAGGGGGATTGGGTCTTACACTCTAATAGAGGCCCAAAGTGTTTTGAATGGGTCTTATAGCTCAAGGAGAGGCCCAGATGATTTTTATTTTTAAACGGGCGACGATCGTGCCGTTTACTTGTACAGAGGGACTTATACAATGAGTGAGGCCCAAAAAGTTTTTGTACAAGGGGGGATGGGTCTTACACTCTCTCAAGAGGCCCAAAAAAGTTTTGAAAATGATTTATGAGGGTTGAATTAATCCAAAACCCTAATTTGTTTTCAAAATGTATTTAATTGAATAAAAATTCAATTAAAATGATCAAAAATTGTTTAACACATGGAAAACAAATTGTGATCTTGGATTAATGCTTCAAAAATCAAGTATTGGCCTACAAAATAATTAGAAAGCATTAAAAGTTGCAAAATCAATGTAGAAAAAATATTTAAAATGTCAAAAACAATATAAAATATTAATTCTTTGCAAAAATATCAATTATATGAAATAATATTTTTGGGATTTTTTGTGAAAATAAAATATTTTAACATTTTTGTGAATTATTAATAAAAGAATCAACTCAAAATCATTAAAACTCAGAGAGAAATTAATTTTTGAATCAATTAAACAAAATCACAAAATTCAAATATTTGAATTTCTAAAAATGGCGCCAAGAACAAGCTGAAGAACACGCGCGTGTTCTTGGTTTCTCAGATTTGCATTTTCTATCCAATCTCCATGAATACGTAATCATATCATGCAATCCACATATCATTATGCTCGTCTCAACCTCACGATCATGTCTATGTCCATTAATTTCATTTAAATTAAACATACAACAAGTAATCATGAAGAGACCTCAAGAACCCTAATTTCTGCATGAAGGCTAGGATTTTTGATACACGATTCAAACAATGCAATTAATTGAGGGAAAACATTCCATGCATGATTATGAACATATGGCCAAATTATTGTGCGAGGAAATATGCATAGATTGAGAGATGACCAAGTATGTGCTTACCTCCAAGTCGTGACAGCAAGTTCAAAGTGATTTTTGATTTGGAGGTGTTACAGATGAGTGGTGATGATCTGAACAGCTTCCCTACACCCTATGGATTGTGTTTGGATGGTTGGACTTGATTGAAATTGGCTGGATCATTTTGTGGTACCTCAGCTGCAACTTGTTTGAAAATTTGAGCAACCAGCTGGTGATTTTGTGAAATTGATGTTTCAGAAGTAATCTAAGTGTTTGATCAGCTCATATGTGATGTATGTGAGGTGTGTGAGTGATTGGTTTGATTGGAATTGCTCTCAAACTCAAAACCCGATAGTGACTTGCCTTAGAAGGCAAAATTGGAGTGAAAGAAGAGATTTTGAGGAAAGCATCTGTTAGATGGCTTTGGTGTACTCAAACTGACCACAATTGAGCTCTATTTATAGTAGAGCAAGTTTGTTTTGTAAGGAATAGTGCATGGCAGCTGGTAAGTAGGTTTGGCCAATGTTGGCAAATGAAAATCCAAGTCTCCTCTAGCCATTGACTAGAGGTTAGGGCACAGAGCTTTGGTTCCCTTGGTCTTGGATAAGTCTTGACTGATTTCAGATGAGAATGGCTCAGTCCATGCCACCTTGATGGTTTCATTGAATGCCTCATTCCAAATTTGAAGTCTTGTCCCTATTTTGGCCACTCTAGGTTCAACATGCTATTTCTTGTTCCATGGACTTTGGAGGCTTGGCTCAGTGATTGTCCCCTTTAGATTCAATCCTCTGAGGTGTCCAAGTGGATAGGAGCAATTGAATTTGGCTGATTTTGGCAAATCGACCAAAGTTGCAAATTCTGCCTTGCCTTGACAGATTTCAGCAAGGCAACTTGGCAATGTTGTATGTCATGGTGTAGGTTGAATTTGGCAATGTTCTTGGCCATTTTGGAAAGCTCTTACATGATACAACAACTGTTTAAACAAGTTTGGTTTTGATCTCTTTTGATTCCAAGTGAAAAATCCCCCTACATTTGGCAAAAAGTGAGGCAGAATTTGACTTAGTGAAAATTTCACTAAGTGTTGGAAAAAGTGACATTTTCACTTTTCAACCACTTTGATCACTCCATAACTCAAAATCCTTAATGAATTGGAATGACTTGTAGTTGAAGTTTTTGTAGGTGATAATGAGGGCTACAAATCCATCTTTGGATGAGAAAAAATGGCCTTGTGGTTTAGGAGTTATGGTCCTCCAAAGTTGGTACCTTTGCCACTTTATTTTTAACTTAGAAAAATTTCTAAGTTTTATGGTTACCCCTTTTACAAGTTATCTCACTTTTCTTGATTTTTCTTGATGAATGATGATTCAAATCATACATTAACATCATTTTAGGGTTAAAAATCCATTTTGGTGAAAAATCTCAAAAAGTCAAAGTTGACTTTTGTGCACAGTTAACTTTTTATCAGATGAATTCCAAACTGTGCAATTCTTCAGGAAATCATGTCCTTGACCTAAATCAAACTTGATGTACATGTTCCATGGGTGTCATAGGGTATATTCAATCATTTATTAGGGTTTGGGAGCATGTCTTGGTCAAAAGTCAAAGTTACAGTTGACTTTTCCCTTAAAACCCTAATTGTGGTGCAGATGAAATTGAGACTTGTTGCTCAAGCTTCTTGGATCAATCCATTGTTCCAAATGGATCAATATGGTATATTAGAGACCCTCAAATCATCTCTTGAGGTCTTGGCTCATGATTTGTCCCAAAAGTCAACTTAGGGGTGAATTAGGTCAAGAAACCCTAATTCCTGATTTTTGATGAATGCATCCCCTGAGGCAAAATTGACTTGATGCATGGGTTCATGAGGTTCCATAAAGTATATTAGGTCATGTTTTGGATCATTGCCTTGTGCCCAGATGAAAATTTCCATATGAAGGCCCTAGTCGACCAAAACCCTAATTTGGTGACAATGTCGATCTTGAGACTTGATCCACCTAAAAGGGAGCATCCTTGTGCTTAATCCTTGAAGTGGGAGTCCTTTTGATCCTTTGTAGTTACTTGGGAGGTTAGACAAGTTGAAGATCATGTCATTTCTTGATTAATCCTTTGTCTAAGCACTCAGAGAGGGCTTGAAACCCTAATTTTGATTGTAGTGGATGCTCACCCATCTTTGGGGAGACTAATGAAGCATGATGGTTTATCCATATTGTGATGATGATTTTCACAATGATGGGAAATCTAAGTGGTCAAAATTTGGGGTATTACAGGTACGAACTTGCACAAATACGTTACTAAAAATGTTAACTTTCTTATATACCTAACTTACTTAGTACTTCTGATACTATATGTAGGTTGATTAGGTCACAGAGAGTAGGTTTAAGTGTGTTGTTCATCATTCTGGTGAGTTTTCTAGGTAGTTTGCAAATTTTTCCAAGTCAGGTTATGTAGGGTTAGAGGAGATATGAGATGTTGATCCTGATTATTGGAGTTACTTTGAAATATTGGACAACTTAAGGGAGTTAGGTTACCCTACTAGAGATAGGCTTTGGTATTATGATGACATGTTTGCTAATGATATAGTTCAGTTAGAAAATGATAAGGGGACTGATAGGATAATAACAATTACAGTGTTAACTGGGGGATGCCATTTGTATGTTACACATCCTGTATCTGAACCTGGTGTTATTGAGGAGCCCATACTCTCAGTACCAGATGGGAGCATATTGGGTGAAGATATGTGTGGTGAAGGGCCTGATATGGTTAATAATCTAGATGGCAACACAGTGGCTGAAGATGTGGTCGGTGAAGTATATGAAATGGCAAGTAATGAAGGTGGGGCCACACTGGGTGAAGATGTGGTGGAAGAGGGGACAACAATTGATGAAGTTGAGGAGAATGTTGGGATTGAAGAGAATGTTGGAATTGAGGGAAATGCGGGTCATGTGGGGACCAACTGTGAAATTGAGGAGAATGTGGGTCAAGAGGAGACAAACTGTAACAATATGAATGATGTGGGGACCACCTGTGAAATTGAGGAGAATGTGGATGTAGGGATGAATGTTGGAGTAGATGAAAATAATGAAGGACTAAACTGTAACCAAGAACAAGATGAGGTAGTTATCTGTAACCAAGGAGATGTGCCAGAAGATGAAAGTGATGACAGTGCTTTGAATGTTAATTTTGAAGACTCAGAGAATGATATATGTATTGATGGAGAGATAGAAATTGATGAGGATGAAGTGAATACAACAATTAAGGAGAAGGGAAAAGGCAAGGGGAAATGTAAGGGGAAAAGGAACGGGAAAGGCAAGGGGAAAGGTAATGGGAAAGGGAAGGAAAAGGTCATTGTTAGGGATGAAGGTGCTGATAAAGATGTTACAAGTCAACCTCCACCACCTGTTGTTACAAGTCAGCCACCACCACAAGCTATTACAAGTTAACCACCACCACCTATTGTTACAAGTCAGCCACCACCCAAAACTAAAGAAAACTTCATAAGGGTGGCAAGCCCGTTTCAAGCCAACCTTGATCATCGTTATTATGTCTGCTAAGATTTTGTAATGTCATTTAATGGCCTGACTCTTTTGTTTTTGTAAGACACATTTTGGAGTGTCATTATGTAAGGCACATTTTGTCCAATTTACAATGGACCATCTGTTTTGTAGTTGTACCACATTTTCGAATGCCATATTAATGCCTTATAATGGCCTTTTGTTATTGAACCTGTTATGTATCAAACTTTGAATCTGTTAATGAAATTTGGAATGACTTATAATGTCAAGTTATATTATTGTTTGTTTCCATAAATATTGGTCATTGGGCTGCGTTTTTTACAGGTTGAATATTGAGACATTATTCAATGAAATACACACAAACATTATTCATTGAACCAACATAACAATACATTATTCATTAAACAAACTTAACAAAACATTGAAAATGTGAAAACATAACTTTGAACTACCCTAAAACTAATTGAAATACATTGTTACAAACACAAGGTTCAACCCTAAACTTACAATCCCAACCACAATGGACATTTTGAGCCACCCTCTAGTGTAGATAACTTCATTCTTCAATTTGTTAATTTTCTTCTTTTGTCTTTCAAGCTTCAAATCCCTTTCATCAACAAACTTATCACCTAACCACTTGAAGAAATTACAATCCTTTTCAATGTGATTTATGTAATTTCTACAACCCCGGAATTTTCTTCCCTTGTTGACACTTTTCACATCATTCAATATTCTAAGAACACTTTCATCTTAGCAAAAACACCTGATTCTCTTGTTTCTACGAATCACAGATCCAGATGTACCATAGTTTTCGTTGTTTAAAGTTGAGGCATTGCTTGCAATCTTTGACATTGAATCCTAATTCCCTAATTTGGAGACGAAAATGGAAGATGGTAGAAGGAAGATGGAAGAAAAGGATTTAATTCTGATTTGAAGAAGAAGATGGAAGAAGTTGGAAATATGGAAAACGACTGAAGCTGCAAATGGAAGAAGACAGAAGCTGCAAATGGAACCCTATGTAACGTAATATAACCATGTGCTGATGTGGAATTAAAATTTTGCTTACTTGGCATGCCAGCTCACAGAAATCTAACGTTTTTTTACACAAATTAACGGAAGGGACCGAATGGTTTAACGGAACTTAAGTTAAAGGATCATTATATAACTTTTTTTAGTTCGGGAACCAAAGCGAAACTTCACTCAAAGTTAAAGGACCCAATGACTAATTATGCCTTAATAATTTTGACATTGTTAAAAGTTGTTGATAATTTTTTAAATTTAATTCAATAAATTGATTTCTTACCCAATAACCACAAACATCCTTTTCATTAACATAAAATTGATTTTGTTTATTAAAATTTCTTGGGAGGATACAAATAATGAGGTGCATTTCAATATATTAAGTGAAAATCTAAACAAAAAACAAAAAAAAAAGATAAACTTCACAATTCATTACCTGTTTTCCAATTGTTTAAATGGTGATGTCTTCGTTGCAAGAGAATCAACACTTCAACAATTTCTTGTGTCTCCCACAATACTGGAAAAAGAAAAATATATTTACATTCTTTTGAAATGGAAACAAAATAGAAAAGGAGAAAGAGTTCAGAATTATTTGATTTTTTTAATTTTCAAAGAAAAAATATTTTAAAACCTCATACAATTTATTTAAGTATTTAAATTTAAAAATTGATATATATTTACAGAAAATAAAATTTAAATTTAATTAGATAATTTGATTTAAAATCAAAACCCATTTTAAACCAGTTTGAAATCGGTTATGAATTTTAAACTGGTTTTTATGACAAGTGGTTTGGTTTATAAACCATAACCATAAAAATGTATTGGTTCATATTAAATTGTTATCCATGCACACCCATATTTGTTAGAAACAAAATGGGTTAAAGAAATGACAAATGTTTTTGGTGGTCTCATCTTTAAAAGGAGCCGCATCATTTAAAAAGAAAAAAAATATGTATATTGAGAAGGGATTGATGTTGTCACCTTTAGTGGTGAGAGTCATCTTTAAAAAATTCAAAAATGAATTTGAAATAATACAAAAATTAATTTTCGAACACTCACAAAACCGTTAACTATTGGCCCTCCTATACTGCAAGGCACTTTGTGCCTCAGCCATCATGATCTCTACAATAGCCTCCTAGTTGTGCAATTCTAAAACTTTCCTCTACATATATATATATATATATATATATATATATATATATATATATATATATATATATATATATATATATATATATATATATATTTGTTCGCCCAATAACTATAATATGTTGACATGCAGATAACACATAAACGACATGATCTGCTCTAACTTTCTCCTCCTATAATATCTCCTGATGAGCTAGCCTATGTGGCTCTCCTTGCATCTGGTGTCATGTAAGGATGTGACACTCTGAAAAACCACTTGATGTAGCCGATATTATACTTTATAGACGAAGAGCTAACACACTACGTACATCCTCTAGGATCAGATGATCAAGGTACCCCGCAAATATCTCATCAACATCTCTGCGACGAACTGTGGGAGGAGCAAAAATGTTAGGGAATCTAGGAATACCCTACATATACCCAAACTGATGAATGACTCGCTAAGGTCGATGCTGATACATCAGTCGTGACCCATAAGCCAACCATCCAGAGTAAAAGGATATCTCATCAAAGAGGAGGGTGCTACGGTGATCGTCGTACGATGTGAAGTTTATGTCATCTACCATGATGCAGTCGAGAAAAACTCTGAACAACTGAGTCGCCGGATTCTCTCCGAGCGGGATGAAAGAGCAAGCATGTGACAATGTCTTGTTGTAGTCATCCACATATGCCCAACTGAAGAGGCGTGGAAAGTGTTGGAGGATCCATGCTTAAAACGGTTCAGATGAAATATTAGTAACGACGTAGAACAAGTGTTATAAAATAGTAGTAACACTAAATGTACAAATATATTACCGTAAATAGGTTGTTGTTTATTGTTATCTATATAGTCTTCCATAAACAAGTCTCTCCTAACTTGGAGTAGAGGTAAACCAAACAAGAACCCCCTAATTATATTCATTAATCCTCTCCAAATCAATGAAGCATCTCAGCTCGCCGACATCAACATATTATGCACTTTTGTCCACGAATATAGATGTGTCAACCAAATATAAGAGGTATGACCTCAATGCACATACTCTATGATGTGCTACATGTGCATCCATCTCCTATTGGGCATCATCAAGATTAGCTCACAAAAATGCACCATCATATTTAGTGCCTCAGGTATAGTGAGTCTAGAGTAACTTAAAAATATCCCCTTGATTGAAAGATGTATGAGGGATGACACATCATCAAGTGTGATGGAAATCTCATCGATCGGAAGATGGAATGAAGATGTCTCTGAGTTCCATCTCTCGATGAAAGCATACAATAAATCATAGTTAATAAAAGTGTACATAGTCCTACATAAATCTTGTAGCCCAGATAGACGCGTGACATCCTGAAACCATGGTTATTTAGGACGCGACAACTTCGCAATCTTCCTACCATGGTTAATATATTTTAACGAATCACAATGTTGTAAGAAAATACATCAACTCCAGAAAGTTCAAATCTTATAACACATATTTTAGAAGAATAAATACAAATTTATTTTACCTCTACATATAGACAAAACACTGAGTTTTCTGAGGGGCCTCCTGGATAAACATCAGGAATGACAACAAAGGTTGGACTTCTTGGGCATCAAGGGCGGAAGCATGAGACTCATGTCTCTATGAGGACGATGTCAGAGACACTTGAACTCTGAAAAATGGTGCTTCAACATCAAATAAAATGGCACCGACGGCTGAACGAGAGGGTCTAGCTCTTTCCCTCCAAACAGAAGCATGATGAGACACTCTACCATGCCTCAATCTATCTACGTTGTTATACATTTTACTTGTAATTACACCAGAAAAATCATATCATAATTAGAAAAGCCAAACCCAGGGGACAGAACAGGAAAAACCAGAAAACCAATGCAGAACTTTAAAATTCATAAGATAACTTCTGCATTGCAGAACAACAAAAATCAAAATTTAACTTCAGTGTCCTCTAAAAACCCATAAAACTCAGAAACAGAGCATGCCCAATTGCTCTAACTTCAAACTTCAACAAATCTACATGCATGTTGAAAGTGAGAAAAAACACAAGAATGAGAGGTTGAATTGTGTTGGCTTTTTCTTCTCAAAGCTTTTTCCTTTTCTGCTTCTAATATATCTCAATCAGATTTTGAACATTTAGTTCAGATTCTGACTCATAATTACTAGGATTGCTTCTAAAAGTCCTTATCAGATTCTAAACCAGAATATGACTCAGAGTTATAGAGATGATAGCAGCATAATGATAAGTACATAAGCAAGGAAAGTAAAAGCAAACACACACAACAGTTATCATGGCTCCTTTCACAACTTGAGAGTAGTCCAGTCCCCTTGTACTTCAAAGGGATCTCCACTATAACCAAATTGATTATGAATGCTCAAACACCATGCAAGAGACTTCCAATACTTAAACCCCCAAATAAGAGACTTCTATGCTCAAGCACACAAGAAGGAGACATCTAATGCTCAAACCCTCAATTAGGAGACTTCTATGCTCAAGCACACAAGCAAGATACTTCCAATGCTCAAACCCTTAAGTAAGAGACTTCGATGCTCAAGCACACAGGCAAGAGACTTCAAATGTTCAAGCACTAAAACAAGAGACTTATGATTCAATAACAAATTGTTAAGAGATTTGTGTAGCAACTACACTTGATATACAATCAGAGGTGTAAAATGAATACAACTTAGAAACATTCTAAGACTTAAGTACTCTCAAAATATACAAAGTGTTAAGAGGTTCTAAGTCTAGCAAATTTGACATAGTGACTTTTCTTTGAAATGTCAAGGCTCAGAGTCTTCAAATGCTCAAGCACTAAAAATTGAATTTTTAGGAAGGGGTGCAGCAGAGTTATGGCGGAGGCGGTCGCAAGATTGCTAGGGGTGCCGGCCATGTGGCGGCGATCGAAGTTGCAGCGACGACAAAGCTACAACATGATGGCAGCGGTCGACTTCCGGGAGGATCGCATGGCGTCAATTGCCGCAACGGCAACGTCATAAGACTATGGGTCAACATACAACTGCGGGTTACACAAACCACTGCATGTGGCATTAGGCCTCCATTCCTTCCAAGTTTTACACTCCCCCTAGTGGTAGGGAGTATTCTTATAACATGTCAACTGCAATGATGGCTAGCCTATAGACTAATATGTCGATGTACGCAGATAATGCAATGGTTGTTACATGTATTTTCCATCCATACATGGCATTAGAGTTTGCTATAAATAGTCTTGGTCAAATGGGTCAATCCCAGGGAGCATTGAGATATATCCCTTATGTTATATCTCTTTTAACTAACAATTCTTTGTTGGCGGTGAGACAATAAATGGATGATAGTAACCATGACATGGTTAATATGCTTATCCAATAGATTTGTACGATATTCAATTCTTTTATCTAAAATACCAATCATAGTTATCAGCAGTTAGCCTTACCAGCAATTAATCATCAAGTAGGCCACAAGATGAAATGACTTTTGTTTCAATAAGGGTTGTACTAGCCAACTATGTTGAAATATTTTATCGAATTTTTGAAGGGTTGTCAAGAGTGTCCAAAGCATACAGGTATTCAACATGTTCCTGCAAATGACTTTCACTCTATTGTTAAGTCTGAGCCATTGAGAGGTTGGGCTTTAGATTTAATTGGTGAAATTCAATCCACATCATCTAAATGTCATAGATACATTTTGGTTGGTATAAATTATTTCACCAAGTGGGTAGAAGTTGTTCCTTTGATCAATGTTGATCAGGAAGCAGTAATCAACTTTATTCAAAACCACATTATATATAGGTTTGAAATTCCTGAAATCTTAACCACTGATCAGGGCATAATTTTTACTGGTCAGAAGATGGTTGAGTTTTCTTCAAACTTAGGAATCAAACTTTTAATTTCTACTCCTTATTATGCTTAAGCAAATGGCCAAGTCAAAACAACTAATAAAATTATAATTGGCCTGATTAAAAAACACGTGGGGTAAAAAGCCAAGAATTTGGCATAAGACTTTAGACCAAATATTTCGGGCTTATCAAAATTTCCCTAAAGAGACAACTAATTCTACTCCGTTTCGACTAACAATTGATCATGATGCAGTTTTGCCTGTCAAAATCCATCTACGATCAACTAGGATTCAAAGGCAAGTTGAAATACCTTCTGACAATTATTAGAATATGATGTTAGATGAATTAGTTGATCTAGGTAAATAAATATTAGTTATCCTGGACATTCTCATAAGACAAAAATAACAAATAGTGAACGTCTAAAATATGATGTTAGATGAATTAATTGATTTAGATAAAAAAAATTAGTCGCCCTAAATATTCCCATAAGCCAAAAATAACAAATAGTGATGGAAAAACATTTTTCATAACACTTTACTTTTTTTTTTCAAATCCAAAATCATCTATATCTCAATCTAAACTCTTATAAATCTCACAATCCCAAACCATATTCTTGATTTCTTAGTCAAATTCTTTCAGTCAGTAACACCATTTTTAGTTCGTGAACAAATAAAGAGATAATATATTTTTTTACATGAATATCGTATGATAAAAATAAAAAAATTATTATAATTTTTTTGACCGAAAGTTAAAAGTTTGTTATGCAATATTACACTATTTATCGATCCACGTTAAATTGGAATCAACCAAGTACAATTTCTCTTTTTAAATACACACATCACACATGCATATATCAAGCCAATTTCAAAAGGAAACTTGTCTAGTTTATGGCTTGCACGATATGAGATTGATTCCTCTTACTGCGCCAGAGTTTGTTGCTGAGTCTACGACTATCTCATCCATTTTTTTTTTATATATATGTTTTCTTCATTATCCAAGCAACTATACAGTATAAGAATCACATGAATAATTGTCATTTATTTTTTGGATTTAATCTATAGGATACATAACTGTAACCCAAAGTTAGAAATTTAGTTGTTTTAGGAGTCAAAGTTAGCCATTTTGGGCACAAAAAAGAACTCTTTGAAAGCTACTTTTCATGAGAGGTAAATTTGAGCATGGTTATGATTTATTTTGTTTTTTGTGATTGTCTTGTATTTGAGCAAAAGATTTCTAAGCCGTTAAGGTATTGATTTTCCATTGTCACTGATCAGAGAGAATCTCAAGGAAAAAACTGAAGCAATTCTAGATGAGGACCACAAAATATTCCAATGTACACAAGATCAGCATTTTGCCTAAGTATACACATGTGTCCATGGAAGCTTTTATATCTGTAGGTCGCTAGGTGATACAGTTAAGTCCTAGAAGAACATTTGAATTTAACTTCACTTTAATTCATCTACTATGAAAAGAATATTTTTTATTGGTTGGATACCCATCTATCCTTTTCACATTTCATTAGGTGGGAATACTAATTTTTCCTTTTGATAGTTAATGATTGGTGTTGGTGTTTGTTGATTGCAGAATAGGGCAAGCAGCAAAAATATTTATTTTCGGAAAGAATTTCCTCCGGGATTTATGTCGTGTCCACAGAGATCGGTTCGAGGGAAAGAATGTCGTTCGACAATCTCTCGCGTTTATGAGTTTGGGTTTGAATGGGTTTAAACATAAAAACAGAAAAGTAAACATTAAAACATAATAAGAAATTCATTCTTCAGAGACAAGAAACTTATCAGGCGTGCACATAATCAACTCCTCACAAACTTAAACTTACCGACCAGTTATACTCAACCTACAATACTCCTCAATATCACTCAGCATCGCTCACAATAAAGGTTATGTCTAACGCAAAGTTGAGAGAACAACCGTGTTACCATCATCGACACTCTCGCACGCGACTCAAGGCACAAAGGCATTAAGCTTCGACGCCTATTGAAGATTGTTAGCTCTTAAATCTATCTCTAAAATCCAGAAACTAACAGATAATCATCCCTAATCGAAGTTTGCGAGGATTATCTCTAACGCAACTCAAACCCCGCGCATAAAGCAAAAATCAGAGACAATCACCAATAAAGATTTGTAAAGCAAGTTTTATACAACGTCATGGGCGACAAATATACATGAGATCATAGTCAATACATATACAAAACCCAACAAAGAAGAAAAACACAAAGAAGAGGAGAAATGAACCAAACATCTCGCGGTTTGTCAGAGCCGATCGATGATCAATCCACCCCGGTTCATCCGTATGCAAGCTTCCATGTTGTTTTCTAAGCTAATCTACTGAAAAATGAAGTTTGATGGAGTGGGAGCAAGAATCCCCAAAACCATAACCTAAAAAATGTTGAAAAATGACTAAAATGTTCGCCTAGCGAACATAAACCGCCTTAGCTACTCCAAAATTGTGTTTTCACGCTTCTGGACACTTTTCATTCGCCCCAAAGTTCACTTAGCGAACTCCCCAGCGAATACGCTCACCTCCAGTTCACCTAGCGAACATGACAGCAAACCAGAACTTGTTTTCTTCATAACTTTTGAACCGTAACTCGGATTGACGCACGGTCGGAACCGCTGGAAAGCTTATTCAATGCTCTTTATGAATATGGAAAAATATATTTACTTGAATATCTACAAAAATGAGATAAAATCAATTAAACTCAATGATATTTACAAGAAAATGCAATATACACACGAAAACGTAAAGTAAACGTATTTACACATAAAGTGGGGTTTATTCAACCAATTTTAACACAAAGTACCGATAAGTGAAACAAAACTTATATACAAAAATAGGTACATTTTGCACTTATCAGTGTTGGATATATATATATATATATATATATATATATATATATATATATATATATATATATATATATATATATATAGGGAACGTATCATATGAGAAAGCTATTTCTATGTGAAAAAATGAGAATAAATCTGAACCATTAGATTCTAAAATAAACGGTGGAAATTTTGTGTCAGGTTTTTTTCTCTCTCCTCCATCATTTATTTTAATAATGGAGGAGAGAGAAAAATAAAAACCATACATAATCTCCACCATTTATTTTAAAATCTAATGATTCAGATTCATTCTCATGTTCTCACTTAAAAATAGCATTCTCATAGGATATGAACTATATATATATATATATAGGTTATGTTAATGCACACCCATGTAGGTGTGCATTAGCAACAAACACCTTAGTGTATTTTTGTGTGGGGCCCACTAATTTTGGGTGGGACCTGTCACTCCCGGGATTTTCATCCTAGTACAAACGCGAAAGTGGCACCGAAACAGAGTCGCCAGCAATGTGTATTTATCCCGAGAGAGGGAAAGAAAACACTGCATAAACCTGAAGGAAATGATAGAGCATGGTCTTGCGACCAAGAGAACTGGGTTCGGGAGTCGGTTACGCGTGAGGAAGGTATTAGCACCCCCACGCGTCCATCGTACCCGATGGGATCCACGCTTGCTTGTCTCGATCAAAGGGCGTCGTCAACTGAAGCTCCACTGCTACTGGAAAGGGAAAGGAACGGGAAAAAGGAAAAGGAAAAGAGAGAAAAAGAAACAAATGTAGGGAAAATAAAAGAAGTGCTCGAATGGGCCCTACCCCACTGCCTACGTATCTCATCGGGAACATGAGAATCAGAGCGACGTAGTTCCCCTAACTAGGGAAAAGTTGTTTGTGTTTTTTAGAGAACGGCTTACGTTCTAGCTCAAGTGTTGCAGGCTCGCTGGTCCGAGTGCGTTACCATCTTGCAAGAGAACGAGTAGGAGCACGTTCGTACGCTAAGAGTGAGTGAGATGAGAAAAGAATTCCCGAAGGAAAGACGTTATTGTTTGTTTGAAGTTTTTTAGAAAGAAGTCTTTTGATTGTTTTGTGTTTTGTAACGCGCATTGTATTTAAGTCCCTCATGTAACATCGAATGCCTCGCATAACGACCCGAGATGGGACGCACGCTAAACATTCCAAGAAAATGGGAGAAGATCCCTCACTCTCTTGTTCTTGCATGAAAGGCCTAAATACAAGGGTTTTTTTGCCTTTATTAAGTATTTTTTACTTTTGTTTGAAGATGAGAAGAGAAAACGCAAAGGAAACTCTAAAGGGAGACTAAAGGGTCCTAATGTTATCATGCATGGATGTCCTATGGTTAGTGAGGTTTGGGAGATACAACAACTTAAAACCTAATGCTAATCCTACTCCAAGATTAATCAAAAATTAAGTTGGACTAGGTAGCTCTAAAGGGAAAGAATCCAAGACTTGAACAAGTCTTGAGATCCATGGGATGAGAAAGAGTGAAAGAAGAAGGGAGCATCTCAAATGCTAAAGCAAACACAAGTATGAAAGCTTAAAAGAGGAAGGAGAAGTTAGTTGTTAGTGTGCTCGCCAAGGATAGGGATCCTCGTGCCTACGTATCCTCAATCTATCCAGAGAGAGGAAGTCAGAGCGTCCGTAGTTCGTGGCACTACGGAAGAAAGGAACAGTCTCAATCGCAAGGGTGCGAGAGAAAAGAGAGGAGTCTAACTAGTCTCAATCGCACGAGTGCGAGAGAAAAGGGGAAGCTCTGTCCTACAAGTTATCATGCAAAATGGCCCTAAGGTCAAGATCAAGAGGGGAGTCTACCTAATGTTGTCATGCTTGGATTGAGAGCCTAATGTCTTTCCTACCCCAAACTTAATCAGAAATTAAGTCGAGCTAGGAATCTTGAGGGAGCATGTGAATACAGAGGTAATCAACAAGTAAACATCAGACAGCTCAATCACAAAGAAAAAATCAAACAAGAGGCAAGTCAAGTACAAAGAGAAAATCCGAAATTAATCAAGAATCAGAATTAACAATTAATCAGAAATATCCACAAAAATTAAAATGCTAATTAAAAGAAAGATTAAATTCTAAGAAAAGTTAATCTAAAACTAAGACTAATTCTATTTAAATAAAATCCTAAAGTCAAAATTAATTATTAAAACCAATTAAAACAATTATCTAATTAAAAATTAATTCTAAAAAATTAAAACTAAGATTAAAAATGAATTAAAAATCTAAATTCCAATTAGAAACCAATTAACTAAAATAGTTATCATAAGTTAATTAACTAACACAGAAATTAAAACCAATTAAACAATTAATCAATTTTAAAAACTATTAAACAAATAAAACTAAACTAAAATGACTAAAATAAGGGTGCAGTTAGTGCTAGGGGGTGGTACGATCAGGGTATCAAGTGTTGGGCTTTAGATGTGCGGCCCAAGAAAACAGAATGAAGCCAAGGGGAATGCAGAGAGTGAGAACCGGGTGTGTAGAAATGAAAGACCATAACACGGGCCCAAACCCGGTTCACCATACGAATCCAAATGGTCTAAAGAACAAAAACCTAGAGGATTCAGCAGAAATCCTCATTCTCTTCTCAAACTCATCCGCCACCGTCAAATCTCCCTCCGGCAAAAAACCGCTTCAACTCTCCTCTCCGCCTTCGCAAACTCCGGCCGCCGCACCTCAAATCGCGCCGTCCACCATCTTCGCCTAGCTCCGTCTCCTTCTCCGCCGTCGAAAACTCCCTCAGCCATCGTCGACTCATCAAACATCAACGGCGCGACTCAACCTTGTCTCCCTCCTCCATGGAACGTCGTCGTTACTCCTATTCACCATCGGCGATTTCGCCACAACGTCGTGAAGGAGAGCAACACTTGCTCACCCTTCGAACCCCAACGTTGAAATCGTAACCTCAACTCCATTTATCAATACTCACAGATTTACAGAAAAAGAGATGAAAAACAAAAGCGAGGATTCGAAGTTCAAAGTGACTTACCTACCGGAGCGACACCGGTGGCTCTTCAAGCTTGATGAAAACGAAGAGAAAATCATTGACAACCGGCTCAGGTATTGGTAAACTTCTCGTTCTCGATTCTGCCTTCATCTCCTTCTTCTTGCTTCTTCTGAAATGTTTTTGAATTTACTGCGAATCGTAAAACTTGAGCAATCTTTTGAATCTGTTGATTTGTATTTGGTTCTGATTAAGCCTGAATTGTGCCGAATCGATTTGTCGATGTTGTGAATTGTTGATTTCTGCAGGTCTATTGAAGGTGTGGTTTGCAGGCTTCTTGCAGAATGAAAAATCATGAAAAACGCGGGTGAAGCAACTGGAAAAATGTAAGGATGATGGAATGTATTGAAGATTGAAGCTGAGTTGGTTTTGAATTGAGTTATTGCAACGACTTGATGTCATAGATGGCTGGTTTTGTAGGTTTTCTGCAGATCATGAAATGGGAAAATGATGCTCGTCTGCAGAATTTTTTTTTTCAGAACTGATCCAGAAGAAAGTGAGGTGATGTTGATTGAATTCGGAGGTTGTATGAGGAATGAAGATGTTTTTTGTTGAAGAAGGGTTCTCTCCTTTTTATTCACGAAACAAACTTCTTCCTTAAGTTTTTGGTACCATTCTCTTTTGTCTTATTGCTGAAAAAAACTGATTTGTAGCAGGTTGTGTTGGTTGGTCTGGTGTGGAGCTTGTCTGGTGGCAGCGGGACGGTACGGTTTATGCAGGTAGCAGGTTGTTGAGGCATATTGGCTTTGTGGTCTGTGTATGGTATTGCGTGAGTACAAGGCGTGGGGCCAATTTGTGGAGTGGGAGTGTGTTTGGAGTTTTTATTCTATCATTATTTTTTGAATATTTTTGTTGTAATAAGATGATGATGAAGATGGGCCTTGTAATGATTTTTTTGGGATTTTTGTAATAATAACATGGACTTGAATTTTTCTTGTGAATTGAATAATGATAAGGTAATGGATAAAATGAATTTGATAAAAAAATAATAATAATAATTGTTGAATGGATAATGATATTTGGAATGGTTTAGAATGGATAATGGTTATGAATAGATAAAATTGGATAAAAAAATGGAAATGGTTATGTGGATAATTGTTTTATAAAAAATGGATATGGGCTTTTAAATTGGATAATGGATGGATATTTTGGATAAAGTGGATAAAAAATGGGTTTGAAATGGATTATTACAAAGTGGATAACAAAAGTGGAAATGGATATGGACCATGGATGGAAAATGGATAACCAGATGAATTCAGGACCAATCACAAACTTTCCACAAGCCTCTGGTAAAATGGTCACAGCTACCACTGAACAATCTTGCCACTTACATGATCCACTGAAGACTCTCAACCGATAAACAATCCACAAGCTCAACTTTGAACAAGAACTCTAATTCTCTTTGAGACGTACACCCTGATTCACACAAATGAAATTCTGGCCCGATGCTTTTGATGCCTCCTCTGACTAAGAAAACCTCTGCACCTCTGAATACCAATAACAAGAAAACCCCTCGATCCCATGTCTTAGGAACCCAATGCAAATGATACGAATATGACCTACTGAATGCAAAAATGAGAAAGAAACATAAGCCAGAAAAAGGTAGGGCAAATTTTGGGGTGCTACAGCTGCCCCTATTCAATCGACTTGGACCTGAATGGATGATAGCAACTGCTTTCAGACATTCAAGGTAGAAGGTGATTGAATACAAAAAGAACCGCAAAATTTGCTAACCGCAAGGAGAGAAAATATTATTGGAGCCCAGTCACACTTCGTCAAAGGGATTTGACGGAAAGACAAAACCTGGAGAACCACATCGTCAAAGGGGTTTGATGGGAAGAAAAATGGAAACCCGACCGAAAGGGAACACGTCGTCAAAGGGGTTTGACGGAAAGAAGACCTGACTGAAAGAAGACACATTGTCATGGGGATGACAGAAAGGAAACCTGACCGAAGAAAACACATTGTCATGGGGATGACAGAAAGGAAACCTGACCGAAATGTCGTCATCAAGGGGTTGATGGACAATGACTGGTCGAGGGTAAGATCGACGTGTGATCTACGACTGAAAAGAAAGGTAAGCAGCGGGACTGATTATAATGTCTATTAGGGATATGCCACCGTCTTGACTGGAAATTGATTCGGGCTTTCGCGCAAGGTACCAAATATGGCTTATGCTTCGCATGCATATGTTTGGATTTTCTTTCTATGGCGTAATGCTCCATACGAAATGGAAATGCTACGTGTTTGAGGATGAAATACAAATATGCTTACTATATGCAAAAGGACCCCTCCAGCAAAATAAATGCTGAAGAGAAGAGGCCAACTCCGCTGGGGATAACAACTGAATCGCCTTCAGAGTCATAACCTGCTCAAGGTCCCGACTAAACCTCCATTCTACGGAAAAGTATGAATCACAAACGTCTGTCGGAGGAAACATCTCAGGAATCTTGCTGAAGAAAAGTACCAATGACAATCAACCTTTGACTTGCTGGGGAACGCTAACCACCACCCAAAAATCTACTTGGGGGACAATGGTTGATGACGTCATCCCTGCTATGGGACAAGATCAGACTTACTCCTTTGTTAGGAATCTACCTTCTACCCTTACTCCGTTGGGGAGACGGCAACAACTTTACCACAAACTGGTGAAGCATAAACCCAACACTTTTATCCTGTACGGGAATATGAACTCTCGCTGAATAAAACTCTAATGGGAAGAACAACACTGAAGGGATGTCCTTTTTTAGCAATGTCTTTTGTACAACGCCAGACGACTACTGGCCTGCCACACTACGGGTGGACTTTAACAATGTCTTTTGTACAACGCCAGACGACTACTGGCCTGCCACACTACGAGTGAACTTTAACAACGTCTTTTGTACAACGCCAGATGACTACTGGCTTGCCACACTACGGGTGGACTTTTGCCAATCTACGGTTGGACTTGCTGAGATGCCACACTACGGGGGACTTTTGCCAATCTACGGTTGGACTTGCTGATGATTTGCCACCCTTGGATGGTCTTTCGCCAATCTACGGTTGGACTTAGCTGCGGTCTTTTAAATGGAGCCAGACGACTACTGACTTGCCACACTACGGGTGGACTTTTCAATGATTTGCCACCCTTGGATGGACCTTTCGCCAATCTACGATTGGACTTTGAGAATCTGCCACCCTTGGATGGACCTTTCGCCACTCTACGGTTGGACTTTCTGAATTTGCCACCCTTGGATGGACCTTTCGCCACTCTACGGTTGGACTTTAAAAATTTGCCACCCTTGGATGGACCTTTCGCCACTCTACGGTTGGACTTTCCGATGATTTGCCACCCTTGGATGGACCTTTCGCCAATCTACGGTTGGACTTTCTGGTTTCCAGAATTGGATTACTCTCTGCATCCGTGTCAAACATCTCTACCGACTCTGCTGAGGAACAATGATCAATGATTTGATCTCGGAGACTCCTGGAAGGATAGTATCTCTGCTGGAAATTGAATGAACAATCCGTTTGCTTCGAACCGTCAAATTTTCCAAAAATAAATTGGACTTTGGAATAGGTGGAAATGATGATTCTGCCAGGAATTACTTCATCTGTTTGGGGTGAATTCTGGTCACAGCAACTCCGCTGGAGATGAGAATTTTCTGTCTTGGCGTCTTGCTAGAAAAGAAAAGTCATTAAAACTCTGCTTGAGGATCTATCAAACCTGAGATCCTTTGCAGGGAGAATCAACCTTCTAACTCGGCTGGGGAGAGAATATAATAATACTCTGCTGAGGAAGAGATTTTATTGATCAATAAGCCTCTGTGGGGACAAAACAACTCAGCTGAGGAGTATTGTTGACAAGATTCAATGCTGAACTCTGTGGGGATACCATTACCAGAGATACGATCTTGCTGGGAATCAAGGCTACTCTGTCGGGGATATGCAAATCCTGGTTAGAACCTGTTCTGCTGCAACATGCTGGGAGAGAGTCCTTAGATCCGCTGGGGAAACCCAAAGTAATTCCACAGTAGTCTGCTGAGGAATAAGACCGTCGAGCTTAGGATAAGTATTACAATGCCCCATGTTAGGCGAACTTTTCATTTGACGATTCCGTTGGGGGTAACGAGTTTACAATACCCTGCTGGGGAAAACCGCTTCAAAGCGTCTCGTGCTGGAGAATGCCTTTTGAGAGGATTTTACAGAAGACTAAACGTCCTCAAACTCTACTGGGGGTAATAGATCGGGAACATATCCTGCTGGGGAAATTTAAAATGCTCCATGCTTGGGAAGATCAACAACTTGCTTCCTGCTCCATGATACAGGGCTTACCTGAAGAAACGTCATAAGAGGATTTTACAGGAGACCCAATGTCCTCAAACTCTTGGCGACTTTACTGGGGATTAACCATCAACTTCAGCGTCTGCGAAATAACTCTACTGGGGATTCGCAACCATTATCAACAAAGAAAAGCTTGTAACCGTTGGAAGTACTGAATGAGAGAATCGACTTAATGAGATACAACGATACCCAGTTGAACTCAATCCGATGGTATCGAAACATCGTGACCGACCGCCAACCGAATGATGGATTCAATCAGTAAACGTTGTGACAAAAAAGGTGACCTGTGAACCCTTCCTTGAAAATGATTGCCCCAGTCTTCTACATGGGAATAAATGATTACTCATCTAGGAGAGATAACTCTTGTGCTTGAAATCATCTGGATCTGTTACCTGCAACAACAGAATATGCACGTATGCCCCGTGCTGGATATGACTTCTGCAACTGAGAAAGTCCAGATCTGAACCACCACTTGTTGGGAAGAAAGGTTTGTATGCAATCTCTTGCTGGAGAACATTATTAATGAAGCCTGCTGAAGACGGGGACCACAAATGCCTTGGGTTGGAATGCCCCATTGTTTCAAACCTTCTGGCTGACTGACTGCATATGCGTGAACAACAGTTTTTCCTTTTTCACTTGCCCCAGACCAACATGGTCCACCAAAAGAAATTGCCTCAAGAGGATTTTACAGAAGAATTGGCATCCAAAACGCCTCAATGTCTTCAAACTCTTGGAGAGATTCGTCGGATCTCGACGTAACTGCCTCCGATTGTACGGTCTAAAGAGAAATTCGCCTCGAGAAGATTCAAGAACCATAACCGTGAAATATTCTGCCTCAATACTCTGAACCCTGTATAGGCTGACTAGTCATCTGGATGGACTACCTTCTCATGCTCTTGGGATGGCCTGCCCAGCCTTGAAATGATTTGTGCCCCTGTTTGGCTGATCTGTGAAGGAGCACCTTTAACTGAACGATTTTCGAGAGATTTGTCGAATCTCGACCTGATTGCCCCAGATTGGCTGAATCTTGGAATGAATTGCCCATTTGATATGACTTGCCCCTACTCAACGGAGTATTCGGGCACTCTGCACTTATATTGATCAATCTTTTCATTGCAGAAACTTCCCTGATCAAGCGCTTATTCGCAAGTAAACCAATTCGTTTTGAAAATGACAATTTTAATGCAATGCATATGACAGTTTTGAAATCCAAGTCTGTTCACTGAAAAAAAAAGTTGTGACATATAATGAATGAATCACTAATCAGAATGTCACTGATACCAACATGATTGGTAAGAAGATCCTTTTGGGAGTCAGGTTCGACGCGACCTTTACCGAAGTATGCTTTCGAAACAACCCTGCTTCAATTAGGTCTTTTAAAGGTTATAACGTGGCCTGGTTCACGGTTTGAGAAAGAAAGGATATAAGGCCCAAAGTTTTGTTTTAACCCACCCATTCTCCTTAATGTTCTCTAGTCCTACGTTCAGTTAGCTCGACACAAGCGCTCACCTTTCAAAAGGTTATGAACGGTATGAGGATGGTTAAGGAACCCACATGGTTTACAGAGTGACATTCACCCCTTTCGTTTTTTGCGTCTGTGGTCACACGACTAGTTCTTTGCTCGAGGATTTTTCTTTTGTCATCCTTTTCACTTTTCGCTTTTCTTTTGTTTTCCCTGATTTTGCCTGGACTCATTCTTTTTTGGATCTTTTTTATTTTGAAGTCCAGCGGGATGCCCTAACTTTTGCCTAAGTCACTTGTTTTCAAGTCTTGACTTAGCGGGCTTCTTCTTTTTTGATATTTTTCTTTGATTCTTTTTTTTTTGAACAAATCGTGTGACACTGGCTTGTCTGACTTGTTTGCAAGGGTTGTGACTGCCTCACTCTTCGGTTGGTGAGGGGTAACCGTAGATTTGATCCTCGAATTGAACGCTCGGTCAAATTAATTGACACCTACCCTGCCCCAGGTTAAGATTGAGGGTTTTTTTTTCGTTTTCAGAAAGAAACTCCTACTTCTAGGCTCAAAGTGGTTTACAAGGGATTATCTTCCCTATATCTCCGGTGTTTAGGGGTTTGAAACAATGCATGTACATCATCAGCAGGGTTTCTATTTCAAAAGCATACAATCAGAAGTTCTGCGTCTTTGAATTTCATCATCCTCCCTCAGATCCTGTTTAAACAAGGGTTAGATATCAATAAAGAAAATATGAGTGAACACAGATGGATTTAATCAAAACATGCATATTCATTTCATTATCATTATCAACTGAAAACAGACGAGTTTTACAAATGAGTTTGCACTTTAACAGAAAAGAAACTACAAATGCAAAGAAATGACATGATCTAAAAGATTTCCAGCTTCGGGGAACTGGGCTTTCCAAGCTTGACTTGCTACTGAACTAGCCATCTTCAGAATTGCTCGTCGAAGTCAGTATGATAATCATCTGCACAACTGCTCTCGGTGTCTTCTTCCATAACCTGAACTGATGAACCCTCATAACTGGACGAAGGAGAGTTGTGGATCTGAATACCCTGAGGCGTGAACGAGAACATGTTGGAGTTAAGCAGTGTCTGAACCTTGCTCCTGAGCACCTTACAGTCTTCAGTTGAATGCCCATGTGCCCCTGCATGGTAATCACAGTGGGCGTTGGCATCAAAACCTGGTGGATAAGGAAAAAGCACTGGCTTTACCTCCTTTGGCACTATAAGTCCACCTCTGATCAAATCCGGCAACATCTGACTATACGACATTGGCAACTGAGTGAAATTCCTCTCTGGCTTCCTTGGTCTTTGTCGGGCATGCTGACGCGGCTGACGGCGATATGATCGTTGACTCTGAGAAGGTCTCTGATTTGCAGAAGAATGTTGTCCCTGATATGAAGACCCATAAGACAGTTGACTCTGAACAGTTGATATGTCTGAACACTGAGAACGAGGTGGTGAAGATTCCTAAATGGAACTATTTTCTTCCTCGAATTCTTCCTGAGAACTGACAACTGATTCATTTTCATTAGCTTGGAAGTTCGAGACGCCTTGGAGCTTTCCATACTTAATCAGGCTCTCGATACGTTCTCCAACCATTACCAGGTCAGAAAATTTTGCTGCCCCATTGGCAACCATCCTTTCCAAGTACGGCCCTTGCAAGGTATCCATGAACAAATAAACCAATTCTCTATCCGAAAGTGGCGGCTGAACACGCGCGGCGAACTCTCTCCATCTCTGAGCATACTCTCGGAATGATTCATTATCTGCCTGAGACAAGTCTTGCAAATGCATTCGTCTGGGAGCCATGTCAAGATTATAATCGTACTGCTTCACAAAGGCGTTAGCTAGGTCTGTCCATAATCGGATGCTACCACTCTGCAACTGCATATACCAATTCAGTGATGCCCCACTCAGACTGTCCTGAAAGCAGTGAATCATGAGCTTATCGTTGTCGACGTGTGAGGTCATTCTTCTACAGAACATCACCAAATGTAGCCTCGGACAACTATCTCCTTTGTATTTCTCAAAATTCCGCATCTCAAATTTCGGAGGCATCACAAGACCAGGTACCAGACACATGCTCGAAGCATTCAAATCAAGAGTATCACGCCTCTCCAGGGCTTTAATTTTCTCGTCCAATACATGGTATCTTTCATCATCAACAGATTGCAGATCCTTAGGGTTCACCTTCGGGACTACCCCTTTGACATCTGGCACAGAGAAGGCAAAACTCTGATAATCTGCAGCATCAAGAGAAGAAGAATGTCCATCCCGGACGATGGTACGCTCGTGTATAGCTTGATCCTTAACAGGGATTCGAACAGGCTGAGCTTGAGCAACATTGTTCACAGGAGGTGGAATGACATTCCCAATCACAGAAGTCCTCTGAACATTGGCTTCTCCCCTATTCATGGCTGTCATAGCTTCCACAAGTTGATCCAACTGACTCTTCATCAATTCAACATCGGCCCTAGTTACAAACTGAGTCTGTTTCCCTGAATTCATGATGATCTCCCCGAAAGCTGATTCAAGTCTGGTGAGAAAGTCTAGAAATCAACTGTGGTTCAGATAAAGGATGGATGAGTACTCTGATCAGGCCGGAGACAGATATGCAAAAAAAAAAAAAGGTGCAAGATGCAAAATGCGATGCAATATGAATGCAGCAGACACGGGATCAAAGCTTCCACATATTCTAAATAATTGTTATGCTGCTGAATGAATAAGGTCACAGGTCTGCTCTGAAGAAAATACCAGAATACCAGATGATCAAAAAACCAGAATACCAGGCTGATAAGTCCACACTGACAGGAAATCCAGAATACCGGGTATGTTGAAGGTCAAGGTTACCTGCAGACCTGTAAATAACCCGCCCCTCTCACATGTGGGTACTAGGATGTTCAGTATCCCGAGCTCTCAGGTCGAGAAATGATTATACGTTCACCATTTCTGGTTTGGCATCATCATCAATCGAGGAGGCCTCAACTGATTCTCCAAAACGGAAGATCCTCAGCTTCAGAGGTTTGAGAAGCAATAACACATTCAGCCCGAAGGATACAATGCTACCGCCAATCAAAGAGGTCGTCTGTTGATTCTCTTCGAAACAAAGAGGGGTCATCCTAACAGGTCATCCAGACTTAGCAGCTCTTCCAGATAGCTCTACCATCGTGGGAAATCCACAACGCAGAATTCTCTAGAGAGAACCACATCCAGATTGTGTTTCATATTCCCTCCTCGAACCGAGATGGAACGCGAGAGGACATGAAACACGTTAATCCTAAGTGCACTCAGGCCTGTGTATTGGGCCTATCTCTCAGAATACCCTCATCCCGCCAAACAGAAAACAGTAGAGCAGTGCAGCATAATACATCATATGAAATGAAAAAATGCTAAAATACAGTAAATGCAGTAATATACAGTAGTGTACAGCAAAAAATAGTAAATAACTATACAGTAAAACAGTAAATACAGCAAAGTACAGTAAACACCCAATGAAAGAAAGACAGACAAGCGCTAGGATTGACTCGCTAAGGAAACCAGAGATTCTGGGTTCGGTCCCCAGCAGAGTCGCCAGCTGTCGCTCCCGGGATTTTCATCCTAGTACAAACGCGAAAGTGACACCGAAACAGAGTCGCCAGCAATGTGTATTTATCCCGAGAGAGGGAAAGGAAACACTGCATAAACCTGAAGGAAAGGATAGAGCATGGTCTTGCGACCAAGAGAACTGGGTTCGGGAGTCGGTTACGCATGAGGAAGGTATTAGCACCCCCACGCGTCCATCGTACCCGATGGGATCCACGCTTGCTTGTCTCGATCAAAGGGTGTCGTCAACTGAAGCTCCACTGCTACTGGAAAGGGAGAGGAACGGGAAAAAGGAAAAGGAAAAGAGAGAAAAAGAAACAAATGTAGGGAAAATAAAAGAAGTGCTCGAATGGGCCCTACCCCACTGCCTACGTATCTCATCGGGAACATGAGAATCAGAGCGACGTAGTTCCCCTAACTAGGGAAAAGTTGTTTGTGTTTTTTAGAGAACGACTTACGTTCTAGCTCAGGTGTTGCAGGCTCGCTGGTCCGAGTGCGTTACCATCTTGCAAGAGGACGAGTAGGAGCACGTTCGTACGCTAAGAGTGAGTGAGATGAGAAAAGAATTCCCGAAGGAAATACGTTATTGTTTGTTTGAAGTTTTTTAGAAAGAAGTGTTTTGATTGTTTTGTGTTTTGTAACGCGCATTGTATTTAAGACCCTCATGTAAGATCGAATGTCTCGCATAACGACCCGAGATGGGACGCACGCTAAACATTCCAAGAAAATGGGAGAAGATCCCTCACTATCTTGTTCTTGCATGAAAGGCCTAAATACAAGGGTTGTTTTGCCTTTATTAAGTATTTTTTACTTTTGTTTGAAGATGAGAAGAGAAAACGCAAAGGAAACTCTAAAGGGAGACTAAAGGGTCCTAATGTTATCATGCATGGATGTCCTATGGTTAGTGAGGTTTGGGAGATACAACAACTTAAAACCTAATGCTAATCCTACTCCAAGCTTAATCGAAAATTAAGTTGGACTAGGTAGCTCTAAAGGGAAAGAATCCAAGACTTGAACAAGTCTTGAGATCCATGGGATGAGAAAGAGTGAAAGAAGAAGGGAGCATCTCAAATGCTAAAGCAAACACAAGTATGAAAGCTTAAAAGAGGAAGGAGAAGTTAGTTGTTAGTGTGCTCGCCAAGGATAGGGATCTTCGTGCCTACGTATCCTCAATCTATCCAGAGAGAGGAAGTCAGAGCATCCGTAGTTCGTGGCACTACGGAAGAAAGGAACAGTCTCAATCGCAAGGGTGCGAGAGAAAAGAGAGGAGTCTAACTAGTCTCAATCGCACGAGTGCGAGAGAAAAGGGGAAGCTCTGTCCTACAAGTTATCATGCAAAATGGCCCTAAGGTCAAGATCAAGAGGGGAGTCTACCTAATGTTGTCATGCTTGGATTGAGAGCCTAATGTCTTTCCTACCCCAAACTTAATCGGAAATTAAGTCGAGCTAGGAATCTTGAGGGAGCATGTGAATACAAAGGTAATCAACAAGTAAACATCAGACAGCTCAATCACAAAGAAAAAATCAAACAAGAGGCAAGTCAAGTACAAAGAGAAAATCCGAAATTAATCAAGAATCAGAATTAACAATTAATCAGAAATATCCACAAAAATTAAAATGCTAATTAAAAGAAAGATTAAATTCTAAGAAAAGTTAATCTAAAACTAAGACTAATTCTATTTAAATAAAATCCTAAAGTCAAAATTAATTATTAAAACCAATTAAAACAATTATCTAATTAAAAATTAATTCTAAAAAATTAAAACTAAGATTAAAAATGAATTAAAAATCTAAATTCCAATTAGAAACCAATTAACTAAAATAGTTATCATAAGTTAATTAACTAACACAGAAATTAAAACTAATTAAACAATTAATCAATTATAAAAACTATTAAACAAATAAAACTAAACTAAAATGACTAAAATAAGGGTGCAGTTAGTGCTAGGGGGTGGTACGATCAGGGTATCAGGTGCTGGGCTTTAGATGTGCGGCCCAAGAAAACAGAATGAAGCCAAGGGGAATGCAGAGAGTGAGAACCGGGTGTGTAGAAATGAAAGACCATAACACGGGCCCAAACCCGATTCACCATACGAATCCAAATGGTCTAAAGAACAAAAACCTAGAGGATTCAGCAGAAATCCTCATTCTCTTCTCAAACTCATCCGCCACCGTCAAATCTCCCTCCGGCAAAAAACCGCTTCAACTCTCCTCTCCGCCTTCACAAACTCCGGCCGCCGCACCTCAAATCGCGCCGTCCACCATCTTCGCCTAGCTCCGTCTCCTTCTCCGCCGTCGAAAACTCCCTCAGCCATCGTCGACTCATCAAACATCAACGGCGCGACTCAACCTTGTCTCCCTCCTCCGTGGAACGTCGCCGTTACTCCTATTCACCATCGGCGATTTCGCCATAACGCCGTGAAGGAGAGCAACACTTGCTCACCCTTCGAACCCCAACGATGAAATCGTAACCTCAACTCCATTTATAAATACTCACAGATTTACAGAAAAAGAGATGAAAAACAAAAGCGAGGATCCGAAGTTCAAAGTGACTTACCTACCGGAGCGACACCGGTGGCTCTTCAAGCTTGATGAAAACGAAGAGAAAATCATTGACAACTGGCTCAGGTATTGGTAAACTTCTTGTTCTCGAAATCTCTCGTTCTCGATTCTGCCTTCATCTCCTTCTTCTTGCTTCTTCTGAAATGTTTTTGAATTTGCTGCGAATCGTAAAACTTGAGCAATCTTTTGAATCTGTTGATTTGTATTTGGTTCTGATTAAGCCTGAATTGTGCCGAATCGATTTGTCGATGTTGTGAATTGTTGATTTCTGCGGGTCTATTGAAAGTGTGGTTTGCAGGCTTCTTGCAGAATGAAAAATCATGAAAAACGCGGGTGAAGCAACTGGAAAAATGTAAGGATGATGGAATGTATTGAAGATTGAAGCTGAGTTGGTTTTGAATTGAGTTATTGCAATGACTTGATGTCGTAGATGGCTGGTTTTGTAGGTTTTCTGCAGATCATGAAATGGGAAAATGATGCTCATCTGCAGAAAAAATTTTTTTCAGAATTGATGCAGAAGAAAGTGAGGTGATGTTGATTGAATTCGGAGGTTGTATGAGGAATGAAGATGTTTTTTTGTTGAAGAAGGGTTCTCTCCTTTTTATTCACGAAACAAACTTCTTCCTTAAGTTTTTGGTACCATTCTCTTTTGTCTTATTGCTGAAAAAAACTGATTTGTAGCAGGTTGTGTTGGTTGGTCTGGTGTGGAGCTTGTCTGGTGGCAGCGGGACGGTACGATTTATGCAGGTAGCAGGTTGTTGAGGCATATTGGCTTTGTGGTCTGTGTATGGTATTGCGTGAGTACAAGGCGTGGGGCCAAGTTGTGGAGTGAGAGTGTGTTTGGAGTTTTTATTCTATCATTATTTTTTGAATATTTTTGTTGTAATAAGATGATGATGAAGATGGGCCTTGTAATGATTTTTTTGGGATTTTTGTAATAATAACATGGACTTGAATTTTTCTTGTGAATTGAATAATGATAAGGTAATGGATAAAATGAATTTAATAATAAAATAATAATAATAATTGTTGAATGGATAATGATATTTGGAATGGTTTAGAATGGATAATGGTTATGAATAGATAAAATTGGATAAAAAAATGGAAATGGTTATGTGGATAATTGTTTTATAAAAAATGGATATGGGCTTTTAAATTGGATAATGGATGGATATTTTGGATAAAGTGAATAAAAAATGGGTTTGAAATGGATTATTACAAAGTGGATAACAAAAGTGGAAATGGATATGGACCATGGATGGAAAATGGATAACCAGATGAATTCAGGACCAATCACAAACTTTCCATAAGCCTCTGATAAAATGGTCACAGCTACCACTGAACAATCTTGCCACTTACATGATCCACTGAAGACTCTCAACCGATAAACAATCCACAAGCTCAACTTTGAACAAGAACTCTAATTCTCTTTGAGACGTACACCCTGATTCACACAAATGAAATTCTGGCCCGATGCTTTTGATGCCTCCTCTGACTAAGAAAACCTCTGCACCTCTGAATACCAATAACAAGAAAACCCCTCGATCCCATGTCTTAGGAACCCAATGCAAATGATACGAATATGAATATGAAAATGACCTACTGAATGCAAAAATGAGAAAGAAACATAAGCCAGAAAAAGGTAGGGCAAATTTTGGGGTGCTACAGGACCCACATTAGAAAGATGAAGAAAAAAAAATAGAAAGAAAATAGATGTAGTGTATTTTTTGTGTGGGGCCCACCAAATTCGGGTGTATGTTAGCATTTCCCTATATTTATATATATATATATATATATCACGATTTATTCGTGACAAATATTTTATTAAATTACGATTTTAATTGTGTCAAATTTTAAATATTATATTGTAGGCCGTCTTACACGCTCTTAAAAACGATCGTATAACATCCTTAAGGCTTTGTTTGGATTGACAGAATGCGACATAATCGAGCGGAATGGAATGAAATAATGATATATTCCATCGCTTCTATTGGAAAAAAGATGATGGAATGGAGCGGAATTCCATTATTTACTCTCATTTTTGTTCCATCCGATTTGGGTGGAATAACATTTTTTACTACATTCCATGTTAAAATATCCAAACAATAGAATGAGATATCGATTTTGCTCCGCTCCGTTCTACTCCATTCCACTCCGTTTCATTCCGCTCCACTCCGTTCGTATTGAAATATCCAAACATAGCCTAACTCTAAGTCCTAAAAAATAAGATCGGTATTATATTAAATTGATTGAAATTATAAATTACAAATAAATTGTATTAAATTAATTTTTTAATGAATCATAGAGTATATATTATTACTTTCTCCGAAATAAAAATAAGCAAAAGTGAATGTAAAATGTTGATATTTCTAGAAAGATATTTTTAATTTCTCCAAAATTTATATTTTTAAAATATTTTTAAGGGTTAAATATGTTTGTGGTCCTCCTAAATATCTTAATTTCGTTTTTAGTCCCTCAAAATATTTCCTTCAAAGAATGATCCTCCTAAAATTTTCTATCGACACTTTTGGTCCCTAATACTAAAATCGTCGTTAAAACCATCGCTTATTCAATCCCTAAGTAATAAATCATCGCTAAAACCGTCGCTAATTTTGTCGCTAAGTTGTAAAAACCGTCTAATTTTACAAGAGGGCCACAAACATATTTAACCCTATTTTTAATTATCTTAAAACCGATCTAAACCACATACAACATTTCTTATAATAATAACCAAAATTTTCTAAATAATTTCATTTTTTCACTTTTTCAAAATTGTATTTGATTTAAATTAACAATTATTCAATGAATAAAAAAGATAAATAATCAATGAGTCATATATATATATATATATATATATATATATATATATATATATATATATATATATATATATATATATATATATATATATAATCTCACAAGGAATACAAATACCAATCGAATTAAAATAAAGAGATCTTAAAAAATTAATATCTCTCAAAATAAATAATAGAGAAAACCTCTCAAATCATAAAAAGCTAACCTAATCAACCATCAAAAGCCTAATAAGATTCTCGGGCCGTATGAAAGAATAAAGAGACCCCCCAAAAAGAAACAAGCAGAAGGGAGACAAGGAGTACACAAACTAAATTTGAGTGACAGTCGATCAAACAATACACCGCTACAAGTTCAAGCTCAAGTGTGGGTCTTGCGCCTAATCTCGAAGAGAGAGGTCTAATCCACACAAATGAGAATGAATCCACTTCTAAGAGAGACACATTATGAAGATCACCTACTAATTAATCGACAAACATTTTGTGCAAAAAAAATTATTCCACATATTCGTGATAGTCCATACGAGTGAATTCCCAATCCTGACCAGACCTAATAATACCCTCTTACCTCTGCCTAACCCCTAAAACATCTAAACACCTCTAAGGCCGTTTGTGGAAGGGGAATATGCATACCTACCCATTTAAGAACCTTATACCACACCAAAGAAGCACCATGACACAAAACAAACATGTGATCCATCAACTCAACTTCCCACTGACACAAAACTTAATCCAATTCACTACCTATTTAGATAATGCAACGCCTTCTCACATTGATCATAGTGGCTAACCTATATGGCAAAAGAAACAAAGAGAAAACAACAACTTTTGAAGGCATCCAACTCTTCCAATAAATAAGCAGAGCACCTAACATATCTTCCTTCCAAACACACAATATTCTCCTCCACGTAAACTCACAATCAAGATACACCCTCCTAACGCCCCAACTTTCCCACCTCTTGCGACTTCTACTAAAGTAGGAAGAATAAACTTTCAAAACTTATTAATCATACCAACTTTCCCAATCCATTAATCATACCAAAAATGAGTATTCAAATCATTCCAAACTTGCTTACGGATAACCGAAGCAAATCAATCTAACAACTTCCTACCCTTGAGCCAATAAGAGAAATATCTCTCCATCATGGTGACACGCCCTACTAAGATTCCCTTTTTCTACCCTCTTGAGACAATCTCACCACTAAGGACCCATATCTTTTTTAAACAATATCCTTCCATAAAGCAGACTCGTCCTCCAAGAGACAACAATGCCAATTGCTAAGGAAAACCAAATTAACCCGTCTCAACTCCTTAACTCCTAACACTCCCGACTTCTTCGAATGACATACATTCTCTCACTTTACCCAAGTAACCTTATTACCACCGTTGGATCCTCCCTAAAGAAAATGTCTCTACAGTCCAACCAATTTCTTTTTGATAGAAAGTAGTATCTTCATAGAAGACATTAAGAAAATTCGATTAAGTCTTAGAACCGAATTTAGGAGAACCGCTATATCGCCAAGACTCACAAACCTATCCTTCTAAGAGAATAGTCTCTTAAAGACTATCTTAACTAGAGGCTCCCCAAATGTCCTCCTTCTTCGGACTAGCACCCACCGGGAGTCATAGATACTTAAAACGGAGTTGACATACTTGGCATTGCAAAAAAAAAAAAAAAAACCCCGCAACCTCCAGGAAAGTCCCTCCAACATTCTCACCAAAAATACAACTCTTTGAAAAAAAATCAACTTAAGTTCCGATGCCAGTTCAAAGCTCCTAAGAATTGCCTTAATGGTCTACAACTGCATTCCCCCAAAAAACGACCATCTTCATACTGGACATGAAAAATCACTAATCTTGTCGAGCTAACATTGAAGCCAAAAAACAAACATAAAAAAATTGTCTTCTTGATAGTAGCATTAAGACCCTACACCATGAGAAAGAGGAGTGGGCTAAAGGATCCCCTTCTTAAGCCCCCTTTGAATTTTAATTTTCTCTTTCTGACATCCATTCCTTAAAATGGACAAAGTTCTAGCATAGACAGAAACCCTAAATCTCCTCATCCTATAATAAAAAACAGCTAACTAACTGAGTGATATACCTTTCAAAAGTTCACTTTAAAAATAAATACTCCTATTTCAAAAACCCGAATAGATTAACCATCTCATTAAGTGCACCACCCCTTCGACCTCATTAAGTAAATGAAAGACAAAGATAGTACTATTAAGATGTTATATATAAGGAATACAAAATTAGATATTACAATAATACACCTCAATAGACACTTAACAATAGATCAAATTATTATTAATAATTTCATTTATTACCAGATACGGAGAATGACAAAGTAGCATATGTAAACATTGTTGTCATTCACTAGTGTGTATCAATTGTTTTGGAAATGTGCTCAAAATAGTTAAGCAAATGTCATAAGAATAGAGAATTTTTTATCACACCACCTAGGTTTCTTAGGCACCACCCGAATTTTCGGTTTTGCCCCCTGATTCCGGATGTGCATATCCGGACGCACCAATTTTTTAAAAAACGCTGATGCGTTTCGGAAGTGCACATTCGGAAACTTTCCTGATCTGTAGATCCGGAAAACAACAGAACTTAATTTTTTAAAAAAAATAGGTTTTGTTGCTTGGTCGCATATGTTAATATATCGTCGCAACTTAATATACATTTGACAACATCAATATATAAAATAAAATGATATATATATATATATATAAAATAAACCTCTGTCAAAATACAGTGCATACATCTAATATAAATAGAATACATCAAACAAACAACTACTGCGTATGGCGAAGGATCTCTCATGGCTCCCCTGCTCCTCTGCCCCTACCCGCCATCCTGGATCGATGTCTGCGGTACTTAAGTGTTCCCTGAGCAATCGCAATAATCCTGTCCACGGCAAGTCTGGAACCAGAGCCCTCAGGGAGGTGACCGGCCTCAATGGCCTGCTGCGCTATCTGCTCTATCTGACGACAGCGTGGTAGGACATCCTGAGTATGGTCCAGCTGAGACTGCCGCTCCTCTAATATCTCCTGATGAGCAGGTCTGGGTGGCGATCCCTCAGCAGTGGGCACCATGCATGGGTGTGAGACGGTGTAGAACCACACGATGTACCCGGCAGCAACGCTCCAGTCTCTCCCCGCTTTGGTCGCCCGAGCCTTTTCCGGTACCAAGTGGGACTCGTAGTCAGCATTTAGTTCATCTATCTGCTTGCGGGTCAAGCCTAGAGCAGCAGACTCACGAGGCATCCTGGGGATCGTCTACGTGTAACCGAACTGACGCAAGACGCGCTCCGGAAGGTATCGGGCAGTAACGGTCGAACTGCATGCAAACCATCCTGAGAACAAACAAACCTCATCGAACGGGCGCGTCACACGGTGATCGGCATAGGGGCTATACAAAACATCCTCAGCAGCCATCCGATCAAGATACACTCTGAAGGGGACCGACACCTGGTTCCCTCTGAGCAAGACAAATGAAGCAGCACGTGGCATATCCTCAGTGTACTCGGCGACACTCCCCCAACCAGTAATGTTGGGAAAATGCTGTAAAATCCACGCCTGAAATGGAAAACATAACATGGGTGTCAAACATTATAATGAATATAGAAAGAAAAGAAATGAAAAAAACACTTAGAATATTAGATTGTTACCACGTATAGCGCACAGCTGCCTGCCACAGTCTTGGTTGCCCAGCGGCAACCAACAGAGAGCCTGGAATAGGTGTATGCCAGCGCAACCGCCCCCCAGTTGTACCCGTGGATCTCTGTCTGATCCGAAAGGTACCTGAGGTAGACGATGTCAACATAATAGGCGCTGGTGTCTACAAACACCTGCGTGCCGAGCAAAAACAAGTAGTAACATCTCAGGGCATGCTGCCTATGGAGCTCCACCTCAGCTGCATCCCCTTCTGCCTGTCGTGCCTCGTCAAGCTCCTCACCAAATCTGTGTATCAAAAAGGAGAACCGGACGTGTGCGCCCCTCAACTGGGCACCTCCGCATTTGCCTCCTCTGCGCTAGCCCCAAGCTCTGTAATCAGCAACTCCATGCCGTCCGCCTTCGACATTCTACCTTGACGGAGAAGGGTACCCATGATCGGTAGATGTAAAAGGCACGAGATGTCGTCGAGTGTGATCGTGATCTCGCCGTACAGTAGATGGAATGAGGATGTCTCAGGGTGTCATCTCTCAACAAAGGCCATCAACATACCGTACTGGATCTGGGAATACCCAATCCTAGACAGGCCTCCAAGACCAGAGGCAGCAAGTGCAGACGTGAACCACTTAGCCTCTGGCAGCATCTCAAGCAAATCTATAACCTTGCCCCCGTGGTTATAGAACTTCTGGGGATCCTTCGCCTGAAAATTTCCAAATAAAATAATGTTACAAATGAACATATTTTCAACGTAAACAATTCTATAAATAAACCGAAAAAGGTTACCTGTCCTAGCCAGACATATCTGGCAGTATGCTCAGAGTACCCCACGAGTAGGGACATATCAAACGGTCCCCCGGGGTAACCGCCCAGCTCATCGAAATCGTCATCAACGTCAACACCACCATGTGCTGGGTGATCACCCTCTGGAACAGGAACAGGAACAGGGGAACGAGGAGGAGCAGCTGATGGAGCTGGAGTCTCCTGACGACGTCTGCGTGCGGGCTGGGACCCTGATGAACTACCAGTAGAAAAGCGACGCCTATGAGATGTAGAATCGGCGGCTGAAGGGGGAGTGACCTGTACCTGAGATGTGGAAGTGGCCTGAACCTGTGATGTGGATGGTTGTGGTGTAGGATGTCCCTCAACTGTAGGGTCTATCCCAATTCCCTCTGCGTCGGAAGCCTCGGCTGTAGACTGCATCCGCTCACGTTGGACAGATGCGTGTTGAGCTGTCCGTCCATGTATGATACGATCGTCTCTGCCAGCCATCTAATCTGCAAAGCATAATAAATAAGTTAGATTTTTTTTAAATAATTAAACAAAAACAAACTAACAAACAAAATAAAAAAAAATAGTCTTCCGGATGTGCACATCCGGAAGGACACAAAATTGTTAACGTTGGGTATTTTCGGATGTGCACATTCGGAAACACTCAGAATACTAAACGTTAAAATCTTTCCGGAACTGCACATCCGGTACGTTTTTTGAAGTTTAAAAATGGCAGCCATGATCACTGTAACATGCAAAAGGGCATTTTAATGCCCTGATCGTCCGTTTGAAGCCGTAAAAAAGACCTACATTGTCTCTAACCTATGTTATTCATACAACCTAACAATTTCTAACCTAAATATCTACTCTAAATCGATTACTCGAAAATTACTCCGAAACTCTAAAATTTGAAAACTTACCGATTAAAATGAGATACGGAGGATTTGGAGTCTCTTGATCGTTGTAGATGTTGCTTTGTGCCGAACTCGAGAGGAAAAAATCGAGATTTGAGGTGATTGAAAATTTGAGAGTTTGAGAGAGTTTGAGCGAGTTTGGAAATGAAAAAGTGAAGAATGAGGGGGAGGAAGAAGGTCTGGCGCGAATTAATAAGAAATTCTTCCGGAAGTGCACATCAGAATTGTTTCTAGATATGCATATCCGGAACACTTCAGCGTTTTTTAAAAGTTTGGTGCGTCTGGATGTGCATATCCGAAATCAGAGAGAAAAAAATAATTTCACATGGTACTAAGAAACTTGGATGGTGTATTAAGAAATGCTTTAAGAATATTCACACTATATGTATTTGAATATTCTAACTTAGTTAAGACATACTACTCATTAATAATTACTTATGTCGCACACAATAAAATGAATGATATTTTACCTATAAAAAACTATTCAATTGAAAAACATACTATGGGTCCTTTTGTAACAAAAAAAATAATAAATATAACGAAAACCATTACTATATATTTATAGAAGAAACTACTAGTAACATCTAAATTATTGGATGCTAAGACTATTACTTGCAATCTACTCAGAAAAGGACACCACATCTAATGCAAAATTCATGGACATAACATTACTAACCAAAGTCCAGTCTTCACATTTAGGTGCAAAATCAAAAATTGACTAGTCTACATTTTTGTGACCTTTCTACAACCATATATTGTAGTCCAATAAAAAAAGGAAGAGTGAAAGACTAAGCAAAGCAAGTCAAAGCTTTAGAAGCAAAAGACTCATTCAAAGGCAAAAAAGAGTTAAGGGGTCTTCAAATTTAGGGTATAGGGTTCTTAAAAGCAAACAGAACATGCGTGCTTCAATTCCTTTGCCTTGTAAAAGAAACCAATTTTCTGACTCTTTTTAAATTGGTCTCTCTGTAAAAGATAAATTTAAAAGGTAAAGTGAAGCATTTTGATAGACCTTACGTTTTCTCTCTTTTTTATCAACTTTTTTTTGTCTTTCGTTTTCTTTTTATCCTTCTTCTTTTCTTTGCCTTTTTGGAAGTTTCTCACCACCATCCATGTATTCTCAACATCTCAAATAGCATCTCTATGAAACTTGTGTGGTTTTCTATTGTGCAATTTTTTATCCAAGTACGAATGTTAAAAAATTAATAATCATGCTCCATATTGTTTCTAATGATTCTCTTATGATGACACGTTACATATTGTATTCCTATATTAATTGAGCAGTTGAATAGTACAAAAGATTTTGCTTTGACTTAACTAGTTCAAAAGATTTAACTACGACATAATTGCTTTAAAAAACCACTACACAATCAACAAAATTTTATAATTTAAGCCACACACTACAATATGAAACGAAAAACTAACAATTAAATTTAATTTAGATTATAATGAGTTAATTCATATCTTTATATCGTTTATGAGTATTAGTCTAGTTCACAAATCTTGCAAATATATATATATATATATATATATATATATATATATATATATATATATATATATATATATATATATATAAAGGTGGGGCAGGATGGATTCTCAGACATTGCACATTTAAACTTAAAAAAAATAAAAATAATGATAACGTTTATAAAAAAAAATATTTGAAAGTATAAATTTAAAACTTTGTTCTTTCTAAAAAATGTGGGTAAAATAAATTTATTTTGTCACCACTTATAAGAAAAAATTTTAGATGGAAATAATTATAAAAAGTAATTTTATACAATTTTTTTATCAATTAAAAAATAAATAAAAAACATTTTTATCTATTCATAATCACAACCACTCCATGATGTAGTTCCCATGCAAATATTCATCTATTTATAAATACATTTTAAAAACATTTATTATTTGAAAGAGACTCTTAATACACACTTTCAATGTGATACTTTGTTAAAGAATTTGGTAACATACACATAAATATTGGATATATGAATGTAAGTTCGAACCCACATCCAATTTATTCACTTTTAAATAATCAATTTTAATTATTAAACTACATGACAAAACTAAATTTTATACAAATAATTCTATTTTATCGAGTTATAAACATACCAACAAATTATTAAAATTGATAATCAATTTAATTTAATATAAACAATTCATATATCCTCGTAAAACCTCAATGAATAGCCACACTTTTGAAGTGGTCAATTATAGTTTGCTAGTAATTCTGATCTGTACCCTAGCTCTAAAATAACCTTATATTCCAAAATTAATACTACAGTAAACCTAAAAGAGACATTAATGTGACTAAGCCATACAGAAATAGTAGCAGAAGTGGGGCAAACAAATCTCAAATTTCAAATTTAGCTATTAAAAAACTTTAACAAACTGAAACGTTTCCTTCAGAACTCTGTACTATATCTGTATACATCCAAAGACTGAGCTCACAATTACTGTACACTACACAGTACTCCTATCTTACTTTTTCCTCTATACCCCACTCTTCTCTTTCAGCTCCAAATTACCAATTTCAACAAATTAAAAGTACTAAAAAAACACACACACCAAAATAAATACAAAAAGCAAAAGCTAAATTAAACCCCTCTTATTCCTCTAATAAAGCAAAATTTTCAATACCAAAGTCATTATACGAAGTGAAAAGTTAAACTTAACTCACTCTCTCTCTCTCTCTCTCTCTCTCTCTCACTCACTATACTCCTTTCATTTTGTTCATTCACCTAACTCTCTTATAAAAACCCAAAACTCAACAACCATTTTCACCAACAAACTCTCTACTCTCTCTCTCTCTAGACTCTTCCATGGACGCTCTTAACTTCTTGAAGTTCTGGAGAAACAACACAACAACAACAACAACCTCAAACATCACTGTTCCTCATCTTGTTTTCCAAACCGACACTGAATCAGACGAAGACGACTCCTTCTTTGATTTAGAACTCACCATCAACGAAACCAACTACGACCAACCTCTCAAAACAACAAACATTACTACCCACGAAACCGAAGTTAATGTTCCACATAAAACAACGGTTCCTCTGTCTTCAAACGAACCCATTTCGAAACGAAAAGTGCTTCCAATTGAACCTACCACGAAGCCTCAATCACCCATTTCGCTTCTAAGATCAGCACCGAGTTTCAGAATCTTCACGTTCAGAAAACAAAGAAGAATCCCTTCTGAAAAAACAGAACATGAACAGAGTCTGAATCAGAAGAAAGAAACCAAAGTCTTTGCGGTGAATGTTAACATGGAGGATTTTCATTGTACTCCATCTCTTAGCAGAGACAACAGCACGAGAAGCTTTGCAAGCAAAGCTCGGAATCACGGAACAGAGGAAGCTAAAACAGAACGCGTTTCGAAAGAGATTTTCCAGAAGTATTTGAAGTTGATTAAGCCTTTGTATGTTAAGGTTTCCAAGAGGTACAGTGAAAAGGTGAAATTCCCCGGCGAAAGGATGACTGTGATGGGTTCGCCGTCTTCGTCACCGGTGGTTCAGAAACAAGGGAATTTTCCGGCGGGGATGAGGGTGGTTTCTAAGCATTTTGGTAAGAGTAAGTCGTCGGCTACGGTTGTCGGAGGTGGTTCTCCGGCGAAGAGGAGTGATGATACGCTGCTGCAACAACATGATGGAATCCAAAGTGCTATTCTTCACTGCAAGAACTCGTTTAACTCCAGAGGTACTTTTTTTTTTATAAAAAACGTACTTTTATAAAATTTTAATTATGCTAATTAAATTTTTAATATGATTTGAATTATATATTTTTCAGATTGTTCAATGGGTGTTTCTGAGGATAAATCAATGTGTTCAACGAGAAGTTCTTTTGAAGATGAAGTGTGAAAAAAAAAATGAAAAAAACTAGTAGTTCATAGAATTGAGAAGAGAAATGAGAAAGTTTGATTTTGTAAAGGAAATGAAATTAGAATAGGAGTGATGATTAATTAGTGTGATGTGTACATTGATGGGCCATAATGAAAAGAATCTAATATTTCTCTGAATTTGGATCTTTTGTGTTTGTTTGTGAGTTTTGCAGTTTGCACTCTGCTTGAGGTTGTTGTATCATCTCAAGTAGTATAGTATTCTGAATTGATGTTATCAAAAGATTCAAGGAATCAACACTTATACTGTGAGCATTGGATTTGATAAGACTTGTAGGAGTATGATGATGTACTACTAGTATCTGAAACATTATTAGTATCTTCTTTCTTTTTGAAATGGATATGGATATAGTGGACAAAAGGGTAAAAGTGAGAGGGGTAGGAGGTCCATGAGGGCTAGACAAATGGGTGGGTTGGGTCTGGTTTTAGCTCAAACTTCTAATCCGGTATCACATCTTATAAGTTTCTTATCCACCACATAAAAATGTCTTTTGTTTTTGAAGATATATTTTTGAACGTATTTTTTATACACTTAACAAATAAGTACCATTCTGAGTAACGTTCTATAAGTTTGGTTATTTTTATTTCAGAAATAAGTACCACTCAGTTGATTTTTTTACAGATTAAAAAAATTAATAAATGAAGAAGAGAAAATAATATTTTTATTAAAATATATTTATCATGTATTAGAAATGATGAAAATAATACTATTAATTAGAGAGTAAAATAGAAAAATAAGTATTGGAAATTGAAATTGGCATATTTTGGGACACTATTTTATTTCAAACTAGTAAGATACTCGTACTCCTGCACGGGTAAATTTATTTTGATATTGTAAAAATAGTTGTTTTAGATATATCTCTTAAAAGGTCATTTTAATTGAGAAAGTACACGAAAAAATTATAAATTATTAGAAAAAAAAACAATATTATGATACAAAATGTAATAGAACATATGATAAAGAATTTCAAAGATCAATAATAATAAGAAATATATAAATGAATATAACTACTTGATAAAAATAACGGCATACGATGAAAGTGTCCCGTGAAACAACGATAACAAAATGTGTTGCAATACTCCCATAAATCACTGTTTATGGCAGTAGATTATATCAAAGTTTATAACAGGCTGATTATATAACAGAATTTGTAATAGTAAACTGTGACGCAAATATTGTCTTGTGAGAAAACTCAAATTGTGTTGATGGTGGGCATTTGGTTCACCTTAAACATGTCCTTGATGTTCTGCAGATTTATTTATAAGTTTCACAAGTCTTTCATATGAATTACCAATGGAAAGTAGCAATTATAATTCAGTTAAAGGCAATCCATGATTTAATATCTCTAAATGTGTCTTTTTGTAGTTAGAGTTTGTAAATGAAGCTTATAAAATACAGTTAAAACAAAGAAGCAATGGTCCCGACTTCTTGAATGTAAACATTTCCATTTTTCAATCAGAATGTTTAAACAATTACTACGGTATATTTCTATATAAAACTCAAGGTTGTTTCCGTCCCTGCTATAACTGCAAAATGGCTGAAGGAACCAAATTAATGAGTTATATGGTGACTGAAACAGAGCTATATGCAAGTAACACTAAGGTACAACATTTACAATGTTCATTTCCTGAGATATATTTTTAGTCCCTAAGCATCAATAAGATGAAGTAACAAAAGTCATTACCAATTCTACTCTTTGTGAATCATGAATAACACTAATGAGGTAATAAATAAATAATACCTAAAACAAATGCAGATAACTAACTCTCTAAAGGTGGTTAATAGAATACAAATTAAATTGACTCCACAATATCCTCAAATGCCATTGGTTTTGCAAAGGCAAGTTTCCTGTAAATCAAAAAAATGAAAAATTAAATTGGCATTATATAGACACTCAGATGTTAGGAATCAACTATTAGCAAATATATCCAACAACATTCATCATCTATGCATGCTTATGAAATAAAAAACTCCTCAAAATATTGAGATAAATAATTCATACAAAAGCAGTAGATTTGTCACACTCATACATATCAAGCAAACTGACGTTCTTTGATCATAGTTTTATCCTCACAGCATGCTAAACTTGAATTAAATTTGTAGTCAACTTAAATGAACAGATGTAGAATAGCATGCATGTTTTAGGATACCTTTGAGAGAGATGTTACTCCTCGGATAATGCCTTATCCAGTCTCTCTTCAAATGGCGTTGCATGCCATTTTACTGTTTGATCCTGTAAACAATCAGCAAAACTAAGATATGGAATATTTATGTTTAAAAAATCTCAGTGGTGGCTACTGTGTTAGCTTATTGAATTACTCAGTGTCGGGGATCGAGATATTGATATTTTGTCATGCAAAATAGACACACAAACGGGTAGGCGATCATACTTTGCTCCTGTGGCAAAAATAAAATGTAAGAAGCCATAACCATATGGTATATCATCTTCAGCTGGTGTATTGTCTTTCCGAAACTGCGTGAATATGTAACATACTTATAGGAGAACAAAAGAATACAATTCAAGCTAAATTCAAAATTTTATAACTAACCTAAAAGCATTTGGAATCTATGCCTGTTGAAAATGTCACAATAACAATTGCAAGTATTGCCACAACAAAGCTCTGCCAACAATAGTCGTTGTCATTTGTTAACTACTCATGCATACTACACATTACAACTTATTGACACACAAAATGACTTAAAACACACTTAAAATACCAGAAACAACTTACCAAGCTTGGTTTGGGAGACCATACAATAGCATCATGGAAGTGCATCATGGAAGTGTCCCGTGAAGCAACGACAACAAACTTTTCCCAAAATAATCAATTGCCATCATGGACACTTATTAAAACAAAAATAAAATTAATAAAAATCAGAATTTATGCAGCAGCATATGCTTACCAATCTAATGTAATAACAGTAACCACTTCGCAACTTTCTTAAACGAACTCCCAAAGGAGATGATGTTTTCTCCAAAATTAGCCCCTCTGCAAGCTATATAAAATGGAAACTATTAGAAATATCATAGATCGTCAACAACCAACATTATCCAGTGCAATCAAGAGTGTCAATGAAAAACTTATTCAAAACATCATTTTACTAACAAATCAATGTATATGTTTTAACATTAATGCCAATAACAATGCTATAATCAACATAGCTTCAAAGGGGGAACCAATCTTAAGGAAAACATAAAATGTTAATAAAAAATTACACTGTAAAATTATTTATATATGGCACTGCAAAATGAGGTTGACCAATCTTAAACCAATAATTATATGGTTTTGAACTGTTGTCACTGCAAAATAATAGTTAGTACTTTACTTTTGAACTGTTGTCACTTTCAATTTCAAGCCTAAAATAATGGAAATAAACATAAACATGTTATGAATCATAGTACAATCTAAAACGACAAAAAAGTTTAAATTTAAGTTGCTTCATTGTTTCAAACTGCTTTTCATTGTCGCCATAATGTCATTGGTTTTCTGTGAAATATAAAATCAACCAAATATTAGTTATAATAACAATGATTCCGAACTTCTACTTTTGAAAGTTCATAATATGAATATATAAAAAGATGTTGATAGCTTCACTTACCTAGAGAAAGCATTTGATTCTGAAATGTCCCTTATGCTTAGCTTATTAAATGCTGATGCAGAATCATCTAGTAGTTCCAATTCAAACAAAGCATCTTCAATAGTTTGATACAATTTATTGTCATCATCAGCATTATGGAAACACTTTCTTTCCTTTGCATCACCAACAACTTTCCTCTGCCATAAAAACAAAAGATTAGGTACTCTATTATACACTCAATTAAGCTAAATTTGATTAACAAACTTATTCATAGAAGAGAAAGAGAAACTAACCCTTTTTAAGTCTTCCAACAATCTCAGAGATAGCAGCAGCTTCAGTCACATTCTTCAAATTATGATCATGATTACACTGCTCTTTGCCCTTAAATATGTTGATAAAAGAGTATGAACCAAACAATTTTCCTTCAAGGAAACCTTTGTTATAGTTTTTTCCTCTTACAATCTCAGCATCAGAAAGTTGCTTATCATAGAACTCTTTACTTGGGAACATGCTAATGGATGGATGCATTCCTAGCAACCATGTAATTGCAAACTTGGTTCCCATATAGAATACAAACCTTTCTTGACAATTAGAATTGAGTAGTTCAAAGCAAAAGAAAACACAGATCAGATCATTTTAAGTAAAGGAAAATAAAACATAGTTTGTACTCACAAGAACATGTGGCTGGTTTTTGGCATCAGGATATGCCTCAGGTGGTTTAGTCAATGTCTTTGTGATGACATATTTTTCCATCGCTGTAATTTATGTGCAGCCTAGTGCACCAGCCATAGCTGAAGATTTTGCTCCTAAGATTGAGGCTCTTGCATAGCTAGCTGAAGCTCCAGCACTAGCGGATGTGAAGTATGCACCATCACCAATGATATCAACAATGACACCAATTGCAGAAAATCCTGCTCCATCACCTGGAAAAACCAGAGGTTGGCCATTATAACATGAGTGTATAATTCCAATTGTCATTACATTAACATAAGAAATGGGCAGGCATTTGAAGCTAGTGCTTCAAGAAACCGAATTTGTACTACACAACAAAGCATAACCTAAAATTGAGAATGAGAGCATTTAACAATACACAAGCTAAGTATCTAAATAAAAGATAGTTAAGACTAAACAATGTCAAGACTTATTTGTTTTAATAACTAACTAATCACAAGATCTGATGTTTGATCCAAAAAATCAAAAGAACCTTTTACAAACTTGACCTCATGTTAAGAGAATTATGGTAATCTGATTCCTAATGTCAAGACTTTATGGCTGCACCTTCAAACAAGATTTCAAACCTGCAAAAAATTTATAACTTTGTTTTGGCAAGTATATGTAATAGAAATAAAATCAACCAGCAATCAGAAGTTCTACATTAAAGTTAGCTACAATTTAAAGTTGAAATATACTACACAATAGTGAAATTTAAATTTATAACACACCTATATTTGCAACATTTCGCTTCATGATATTTTTCTTTCAGAAACTGTATAATTTCCAAAGCCTTGGCTATTTCCTGAATGTTGGAATTTGCCTCATTGAATTGATAAATCTTATTATCGGTATCAAGAATGAACAAGGTCATCATGGTTCAATGAAGACCTTGCAAACGGGACCTGCCAGAGAATAATTTTCAATTACATGTAGACAGAATCAAAGAAGTTCATGAACAGACAACACATTACCTGTTTCAATCTGACAACTCTTTTCCCTCTGCATACATACAAACGTGTTTCAAACTCCTCTTCTTCAGGTTTTCTAAATCCAGATGCAACACCCCCCTCTAATGGTATAACACATGGCCTAAAATATGACAAAAAATTGTCAGACTCAACCTGAAAAATCATAAATTTCAAACAGAAACAGTTCCAGAAAAAAATCGTAAGGTCTAACCATATAAGTTCCAACCATAGTAATTTTCTCAAACACATGGTATGCAAACTTTGTTCTTTCTTCTTCTACAGAAAATAAAAACCCCTTAGCTTCTTTAATTAAGGTTTTGATATTCTCTACTTCTTTCATGACTTGAAACGTGACTCTAACACGACTCCTTATGCTTAATACCCATCTGAAAAGCGAAACTGCGCTAGTATTATGAAATCGTTAAAATCGATTATGATTTTGTTAAAATCAAGGTTGATGAGATCTGAAATTATAGACATGATTTTAAAAAGTGAATGAATGAAATTAAAGAAAGAGGGCTTGCCGCAGAAAGCACTAACCTGTCTAAAAATGTTGCGGTTGGGCGATGACCTCGCCGCACTGGAGTTTGTTGTAGGTGTCAAAAACTTGAAAATAATGAATGAGAGAGAAGAAGAGATTGGCGTGATAGAAGAAGAGAGAAACAGAGGCGAGGGCAGTGGAGTAGGGTTTGATGGGAAGAGAGGTGAGAGAAAACAGGAGAGAGACAAGGAAGTGTGTGAAATGAAAATACGTTTGAATTCAGAGATAGGGAAAGCTATTGTTTTTAGGATAGCCAAAGGATGAATGACAAATGGAATGTTAGGAGAGGCTTTTTCAGTGTATTATGTGTGTTATCTTGTGTTATCTACTTTTTGTAATTGATAGATAGTTTGATGGAAAAGTGTTGAATATGTTTGTTACGTTTTTGTCCTTTTGTAAGTGTATTTATTTTTTGGGGAAAGGGCACAAATGGAAAATCAATGGTCTTTTTTCCAATTGCTTTATAGTAGATAAGTCATCCATTGTGGGACGGAGGGAGTAGCTTAATAAATTGTTAGTTCAGTAGAAATTCGGGAGTTACATCTTTGGAAAAATTGGCAGAATTTTGAAATTTTCTGTCACCTTTACATGTCAGATATTTTCATAGATAATTTGATAAAAGAAACAATTGCGTGATCACATAACCATTGTTTCCATTGTTATTTTTCAACCAAACTCTTCCTCAAAATACCATTTATTCTCAATTTTTTTCACCCCAAATCTCTATTCTATTGGTTCATTACATTATAGAGAGCAAAAGAAGATAAAATTTCAAGCAAATATCCATCATTTTTCTCAGCATTGGTCACATTATTATCTTATTTCTGAAAAAAAAATAGCGTTGTGTCCATAAATGTATCTCCGGAACGAGTATGAACTTGTCTGGAGATGCATTTTGGAAGTTGTCAGTGTTGATTTTTCAAGTTTGTCTTTAGCAGTAGCGCTTATATAATGTTATGATTTTAATTATTTTCATTAGATATGGTGCACCCCGATGTTTTCCCAAAATAAGTTGTTTCTCTGAATGTCCAAGGTGTTGTTATGAAGGTGATAGATGTTGGCAACCAATTTAAAAACAAGCAAGAGTTTGAATCTCGTGATCAAATGCTTCAATGGATTCGTATGGAGGCCTTTAAACTTAGATTTGATGTGGTTATCGGAAGGCCCGATAACGGTTTGGATAGAAGATGCGCTTTTGTGACAATGACCTGCGAAAGAAGCGGGAAATATAGAACTTCTCTCTGGAATTTTAAAAGAGACGAAACTGATTTTAGAAAATGTGAGTGTCCGTTTAAGGTGCGTAGTTACATGTTGGCAAACAAAAATTGGAGATTTAATGTGACATATGGGTTGCATAACCATGATTTGTGTGAAAAAATTGTCGGTCATCCTAGTGTGTGTCGGCTCATGCTGAAAGAGAAGGAATGTGTTGCTGACATGACCTTGAATCTGGTTCAACTGAAAAGTATACTTGCAACATTAAAACGAAAATGACTTGAAAATATATCAAATATCAAGCAAGTGTATAATATTCGGTACCTCACTAACAAAGCACTTTGGAGGGATAAAACTAAGATGCAACAACTCTTGAAACTGTTGGATGAAAATAAATACGTTTCTAGGTACCGAACGTGCGAGGATGTAGTTACTGTTAGAGATATATTTTGGATTCATCCTGATGGAGAAATGGTGAAGGCAGATGTAGTTATGAAAAAAAATAATTGATGCATGGAATCTTATAATAAATTCTTCCACAAACGAGCTATATGTCGATTCCGTTATGCATTTCAGGAAAGTGTATGAAAAGTATCCAGATTTGTTGAAATACGTAGAAAGCGCAATTCTTGACCAGGTGAAGGAGAAAATTGTTTATGCGTGGACTGATAATGTTAGACACCTTAGAAATACAACAACTAATAGAGTTGAGTCTGCCCTTGCTACTTATAAAAATTGGCTGGAAAATAGTAAGGTTGATTTGTGTAGAGACTGGGTCTCCCTGAACTACATGATTCAAAAGTAGCATAATGAAATACAAACATCATTTGGTCGGAGCATCACATTTTTTTAACACAGATTTAAAGAAAACACTCTATATTCTCAGTTGGTCGGTAACATTTCTTGGGCGGATTTGAACTATATTTTTCACGAGGCTAAACGAGCTGATAATGTAGGCTCCGATAACGCAAAGTGTGGAGGCACAATTGTGAAAGCATATGGTCTCCCATGTGCTTTTGTTATTGCTAAAAAGGCGAAACTTGGTGACACGATAAGAATGGACGAGGTTTGCACTCATTGGAAGAGACATAGGTTTGATAATGATGGTGTCATGAATGACGGTAAATCGAATATCTCTATTTTGACTGAATGAGAAGTGATACAAGAGAGATTTTTGAAATTCGATGACAACATGAAACTCCACATCAAATAACAATTGAGGAAGATTACCTATCCGGAAACCACCGACATGAAACCACTCTCTCAACCCCGTAAAAACAAAATGTGCCATGAAGAAAATAAAGCCTACACCGAATGACAATTCGACTACACAATCTTCTTCATATTTTGAACATGTTGACAAACTTTTTCCCTACTCACCAACTCCAAAATCTCAAAAAAATGTTGTCAAAGGAGCTCACATTAGTAAACCACCTCTGACGCTGCCTCCACCAAAGATTTCATTCATGGACGAGATGTCAGTTTTTATGCACAAATATATCGAGCGGATCATCAATGTTATAGGGGACGCTAATTGCGGTTTCCGAGTCATTTCCGCTTTACTCGGTAAAGGAGAAGATAGACATACACTTGTCCTCCATCAACTTATTTAAGATTTGAAGACGAATAAATAATCTCTTTTGTTTTCTCTGATCTCTCTCTCTCTCTCTCTCTCTCTCAGTCCACCATCCACCACCGTCTTAACCACCCACAACCACCACATTTTCATCATGTTCATAGTGAGCATGATGACCTTCATAGCTAACATGAACAACCACCGTACTGTGAGAACAAGATTTGGTTATGCATTAATGCCTCTGAGTTTTGATGATATCAAACAAGTACATTTTTATGAACAATTTTGTAAGTCTAATGTTTGTTACTTTTGAGAATCTAACAAACAGGGTTGCTTCCGGATTAATGGCGTGGATATGTTGTTAAAAGAGAATATTTCGCCTACGCGCTACACTTGATCTGCTAAATAGCAGTAATTGCTTCAGGAGAATCTGAAGATTACAAGACTCTAATATAATATGTAAAGAAAACACGTTCTGAAGCTCTGAAGACAAATTCCTAATGGACAAGTTCTGAAGACTTGAAGATTCTGAAGACCCAACTATAGTCTCTACTCATGCTTCAACTAAATACCATCAGAAGCCTCTGAAGATATGAAGACAACGTTCTAAGCGAACAAGGTTCTGAAGATCAAGTGCTGAAGACTCCAAAGGCACAGTTCTGAGGACTCCAAGACTTGAAGATCTCAAGAACCAAGCTACGTTTTCCCTTCTTACTCATGCTCGCAGGAGCCTCTGAAGTTAAGAAGATTAGAAGACTAAGCAACAAAGTACAACTGTACAACTGTACAAACGAAGATATCTTGGAAACAGTGCAAACAATACTAATGAAGATATCTTGACAAGACAGGACACAAAAGTATTATTTGTCCCCACGTCGCTATCAAGCCGCCATCAGTCTAAATAGCTATGATTACTTTTCAACGGTCATATTTTACACAACTATATAAAGACATGAAGACTTGAAGAAAGATACAACAACACACGAAAGCTCACTGCAAAAATACTCTCTTACTAATATCTTTCTTAAGTCATTTTAGATCAAAACTTGTTTACATTTCAGCTTGTATAAGAAGCATTATTCTGTAAATGAAACTCATTCAAATTTAGGTTTGTATTCCTTAAGAAAGACCTGTAAGGTTAGATTTCTTGAGAAGTCTAAGACATGTTGTCTTAGAGGTTGTTCCTTGAGAAAGACCGGTAAGGTTGGATTTCTTGAGAAGTCTAGGACTTGAGAGTTTTAGAGGTTGTTGTTAGTCACCAACAGTTTGGCTTGTGCATTCTATTAATCTGATTGATTAATGGATTAAGACCTCGATTGAGAGAGGCAAAATCACCTTGGCGGGTGGACTAGATTAACTTGGGGAATTCTCAAGTTAACTAGTATAAACATACTGTGTTATCTCTTTCTAGCTTCATTAAGATTATTACTCATAAGTGAAAGTATTGTTAAAGGGGATCAATATAAAGAAACGATTTTATTTTGAGAAACCAATTCAAACCCCCCTTTCTTGTGTTTTTCACACCTTCAATTAGCATCAGAGCTCCGGTTCTAAGGTGATAAAAAGGTTGAATTTTATCAAGCACTTAACAGTGTTCAGTACCCATCCAAGTGTGAAAAACAATGGTTGCACCTGAACAAAATGTTGCTACTAATGAAAGAGATTCATATAGTGCAAAACCTTCTATCTTTGATGGGGAAAAGTTTGACTATTGGAAAGATAAAATTGAAAGTTACTTTCTGGCTTTTGACTTAGATCTATGGGATCTGGTAGTTGATGGCTACAGTTACCCAGTAGACTCTGAAGGCAAAAAGATTGTCAGAAGTGCATTGACAGATGCTCAGAAGAGATCTACAAGAATCATCACAAAGCAAGAACGATTCTGTTAAATGCAATTTCATATACGGAATATGAAAAGATTACAAACAAAGAAACTGCAAAGTCTATTTTTGACTCTCTCCGAATGACTCATGAAGGCAACACTCAAGTCAAGGAGACAAAGGCTCTTGCCCTAATCCAAAAATATGAGGTCTTCAGAATGGAAGATGATGAATCTGTGGAAACTATGTTTTCAAGATTCCAGATGCTTGTTGCAGGACTCAGAGTTCTGGACAAAGGTTATTCTACTGATGATCATGTAAAGAAGATTATCAGAAGTCTGCCTGTTAAATGGAGACCAATGGTAACTGCTTTGAAACTAGCAAAGGATTTGAACAACATAAGTCTTGAGGAACTAATTAGTTCTTTAAGGAGTCATGAAAAAGAACTTTAAGAATATGAACCTCAGAAGAAAGGTAAATCTATTGCTCTAAAGGCTAAATCTGATAAGAAAAAGGCTTATCAAGCAGAAGAAGAATCAGAAGAATCTGAAGAAGATTCAGACAAAGATGAACTATCTCTCATATCAAGGAAGATAAGTCAACTATGGAAATACAGAAAGAATAAGTTCAGAGGACCAAGAAGAACTAAAGGTAAATCTGAGTCTTAATATGGTCAAAAGAAAGCTTATGGAAGAGAAGTTATATGTTTTGAATGCAAGGAGCCTAGACATATCAAGAATGATTATCCAAAGTTCAAGAAAGATGGAAGACCTAAGAAAGCTAAAAAGGGATATGGCAACATGGGATGATTCAGAGTCAGAAGAAGATTCTGATGGAGAACATGCCAACGTGGCATTCATGGCTAAGACCAGCACGAACGAAGTATTATCAGAAGAAGAACTGATACTTGATGAAGAATCAGACTCTAATGACGACAAAGAGGTACTTTCTTCCTTATCTCGTTCTAAACTTGAAATAGGATTATCTGAACTTATGGAAAGGTATCAACTTCTTCTAAGAAAACACAAAAGTCTGAAAAAGACTCTTGTGGTTCCTTCAGAAGACCTTACTAAAAGCAAGCAAACTATTTCTGAATTGAACGAAAAATTATTCCTCTTAGAAAAATCAATTGCTGTTTTAAAAAGTAAACTCTCTAAGTTAGAAGAAGAGATCACCTCTAACATAACTGACACTAATGAAGAAGTCAGATATGATAGAGCATTTCAGCACTTCCTTGCTAAGAGCATAGATAGAAGCAAAATGGCTTCAATGATCTATGGAGTTAGCACAAATGGAAGTAGAGGTCTGGGATATTCAGGACCATCACAACCATGTGATGAAACCAAGAACATCAAGTTAATACCTCTGTCTAAACATTTTGTACTTGCTGACACTAAACTGAAATGTTCAGAACCAGAAGGTTCCAAGTATGTTGCACCACAAACACAAACACGAAAGAAAACTTCCAAACCTAAATATCATGCACAAATACCACACTATTATCCTACTGCACGAAAATCCAAAGGTGTCAGAACCTCTGGAAAGACTAATGAGAAAGGACCCACAAAATGGGTACCTAAAAATAAGATAATTTATGTTACAGATATCCTTAATGGCGCCACTGAAACACCAGTCATGGTACCTGGACAGTGGATGCTCGCGACACATGATGGGAGAAAGGCATATGTTCCAAGATTTGAAACTTAAGCTTGGAGGTGTCGTCGGCTTCGGAGGAAACCAGAAGGGAAGAATCATTGGCTCCAGAACTGTTGGTAACGGTAAACTTCCTTCTATTAATAATGTTCTTTTAGTTGAAGGTCTAATGCATAATCTGTTGTCAATTAGTCAACTTAGTGACAATGGTTATGATGTTATTTTCAATCAAACGTCCTGTAAGGCTGTTAGTCAAAAGGATGGATATGTTCTAATCAATGGTAAGAGGAAGAACAATACTTACAAAATTAAATTATCAGATTTAAAACATCAGAATGTAAAGTATCTTCTGTCTGTCAATGAAGAGCAATGGGTCTGGCACATACGTCTGGGTCATGTTAGCTTGAGAAGAATCTCTCAGCTGAACAAGTTAGGACTTGTCAGAGGTTTACCAAATCTGAAGTACTCTTTAGATGCTCTTTGTGAAGCATGTCAGAAAGGCAAGTTTTCAAAAACTTCTTTTAAAGCAAAGAATATTGTTTCTACCTCTAGACCATTGGAACTTCTTCACATTGATCTATTTGGACCTGTGAAAACTGCTTCTATCAATGGTAAGAAATATGGACTAGTCATCATTGATGATTACAATCGTTGGACATGGGTAAAATTCTTAAGACACGAGGATGAGTCACATTTTGTGTTTGCTTCCTTCTGCACCCAAGTGCAAAACGAAAAGAATTGCAAAATCGTCAAGGTCAGAAGTGATCATGGTGGAGAATTTGAAAACAAAGATTTTGAAAAACTTTTTGATACACATGGGATATCTCGTGATTTTTCCTGTCCTAGAACTCCACAACAAAATGGAGTTGTAGAAAGAAAGAATAGGACTTTACAAGAAATGGCTCGCACCATGATCCAAGAAACTGACATGGCTAAGCACTTCTGGGCAGAGGCAGTTAACACAACATGTTATATTCAAAATAGAATCTCCATAAGACCTATTTTGAGTAAAACTCCCTATGAATTGTGGAAGAATAAAATTTCCAACATTTCTTATTTTCATCCTTTTGGATGTACTTGTTTTATGTTGAACACTAAAGAGAATCTTGGCAAGTTTGATCCCAAAGCACAGAAGTGTTTGTTGTTAGGATACTCTGAACACTCAAGAGGCTACAGAGTTTATAACACAGAATCACGGATTGTGGAAGAATCAATTCATGTCAGATTCGATGATAAGCTTGACACTGAAAAGTCAATGCTAGTTGAAAAGTTTGCAGAATTGGAAATCAACTTTTCTGAACCTAAAGAAAAAGCAGAAGAAGTTAAAGCTCCAGAAGTTCCCACTTAAGATATCATTGATGTATCGTCTGATACTCCACAACAAAAGAAAAGGAGAATCTCAACTTCACACCCTGAAGAACTAATTCAGGGTAGCAAGGACGCTTCCATCAGAACTAGATCAGCTTTCAAACCTTCTGAAGAAACGCTTCTGGGATTGGTGTCGTTAATTGAGCCAACGACAGTTGATGAAGCTCTTATGGACAAGGACTGGGTTCTGGCAATGGAAGAAGAACTTAACCAACATTCAAAGAACGGTGTATAGGATCTTGTTCCAAAGCCTAAAGATGTCCATGTAATTGGAACTAAATGGGTATTCAGAAACAAACTCAATGAAAAGGGAGAAGTTGTCAGAAACAAGGCACAACTTGTTGCACAAGGTTACAGTCAACAAGAAGGGATAGATTACAATGAAACCTTTGCTCTAGTCTCCAGACTAGAAGCCATACGATTGTTAATTTCCTTTTCAGTAATCATAACATCATTTTATACCAAATGAATGTTAAGAGTGCATTTTTGAATGGTTATATATCAGAAGAAGTTTATGTCAAACAACCTCCTGGATTTGAAAACTCAGACAAGTTAGATTTTGTTTTTAAACTCAAAAAATCTCTCTATAGTCTGAAGCAAGCTCCCAAAGCTTGGTACGACAGATTGAGCAATTTTCTTTTAGAAAATAACTTCACCAGAGGAAAAGTTGACACCACTCTCTTCTGTAAATCGTACAAAAATGATATTCTTAAAGTTCAAATTTACGTTGATGATATTATTTTTTGTTCTGCTAATCCATCTCTATGCGAGGAGTTTTCAAAGTTAATGCAAGCAGAGTTCGAAATGAGTCTGATGGGTGAGTTGAAGTTCTTTCTGGGAATTCAAATTGATCAGAAACCAGAGGCTACTTACATTCATCAAAGTAAGTACACTAAAGAAATTCTAAAGAAATTCAACATGATAGATTGTAAAATAGCAAAGACTCCAATGCATCCAACATGCGTCATGGAAAAAGAAGAAGTAAGTGGTAAAGTTTTTTAGAAGATGTATCGTGGTATGATAGGCTCTCTTCTATATTTAACTGCTTCTAAACCTGATATTTTATTCAGCGTCCATCTGTGTGCTAGATTTCAATCAGATCCTAGAGAATCTCATTTAACTGCTATTAAAAGAATTCTAAGGTATCTGAAAGGAACTACTAACCTTGGCTTGATGTATGAGAAAACATCAGAGTACACCCCATCTGGTTACTGTGATGTAGACTATGCTGGAGACAGATTGGAAAGAAAAAGCACATCTGTAAACTGTTAGTTTCTAGGGAAAAATCTAATCTTATGGTCAAGCAAGAGACAATCAACAATTGCTCTCTCAACAGCAGAAGCAGAATACATAACCGCTTCCTTATGCAGTACGCAGATGCTCTGGATGAAGAATAAGCTAGAAGATTATCAGATACACGAGAGTAACATTCCTATCTTTTGTGATAATACTGCTGTCATTTGTTTAAGTAAGAACCCTATCTTACATTCTAGGGCTAAACACATAGAAATAAAACATCATTTTATCAGAGACTATGTTCAGAAGGGAATTTTGTGCTTAAAATTTATTGATACAGACCATCAATGGGCTGATATTTTTACAAAACCCTTAGCTGAAGATAGATTTCAAATTATCTTGAAGCATCTGAAAATGGACTATTGTCCAGAATAAGAGTGCGTCATAATCAAATGTGTTTAGTTAGAGTAAGTATCTATTTAAATCTTAGCCATCAGAAGCTACTTCGGTCAGAAGTGTCTCTGATCTGATGGAAACTTTTGGGTTGTCCAGGTTCTGAGAACATTAAAATGTGTCACCTATTTAGAAAATGATTAATTTGTGTAATTTCGATTATACCTTATTCATTACATCTACTTAATGTACACACTAAACAGTACTTTTCTTGGAATTGACTCAAATCATGATTACATTCATTAATCCTCAGTACTGTGTTTAACCGTTCATTTTCAAAAACATTTTAAATAACCACTCACACTACCTCATTTCCACCTCCACACCGTTAGAAACCCTAAAACCCTAAATCGCTTCTCTCTCTCTCTCTCTCTCTCTCTCTCTCTCTCTCTCTCAAACACTCATTCACCGTCTTCATCTTCATCAATCTCAACCATCATCATGATAAACAACATTCAACAAGAAACCGTTCGCTTCGTCGAACAAATGGAAGCGTCACTAAATCCCTCCAAAGAGTTACCATCTTCATCCGTTGCACCTTCTACAACTTCATCAACCACCACAACTATCGCTTCAAGTTCATCGTCACCTCCTAAGATTAATGAAAACCATGTAACTCAAAGATATGCCGCAGTTACTTGTGCTCTTCAGGCAGACGATCTAACTGTTCTCAAAGAACTAGATGTCGACTTTAACAATCTTTGTGATAATGGGTTTAACCTTCATGATCAACTAAACACTCAAGGTTGGAAAAGTTATTTTGACAGACTTAGAGGTCCTACCTATGAAGCACTGGTAAAAAACTTCTGGAGGCAAGCTAACACTAACGATCTTCATGTTGTCTCCTTTGTTATGGAAAAGAGGATTATTATCACCGAAAGGTCAATCTCGGATCTGCTAGGAATGAAGTTCTTGGAAGGCAAATGAGTGTATGGTAAGGTCGAAAAATCTGACTCTATCATCAACAAATCAATTTTTACAAATTATTAATCTGGGAAAATAGAAAATAAATGCAAGGACTTGCGTGATAATTTGATAATCTGGCACAAGATTATTCTTGGTTGTATCAATCCAAGATCGTCAAAGAATGTTGCGGACTACTTCAACGCAAATCAAAAGTACATGTACTATTTGCACAAAAATGAGAAAATGTGTCTACCATCTATTCTGTTTTACTATCTAAGGGATATGGTGCGCAAGACAAGAACAACAACTTTGCCAGAAAAGAAGATTCCAACTTATATTCCCTTCGGAAGATTGCTCTCTGATATCTTTGTTGAAAGTGGCTTAGTCGATTATCTAGTTAAAGAAGCCAGATATAGAGAATATTTGACTCCAAGCATAGGAGAAGCCTTCAATGCTATGAATCTTAAGCATATGAAAATGATCAAGAATGTTGAAGTGAAACCTTTGTCTATCTCTCATGACACTGTGATTAAAAACAGAATTCCAGTGGAGAATTATCCTATCTATCACAGAGGCGATCATATACAAACAATTGCTTCATTTGTTGCTATGATGAGAGAAGAAGGACATGACATGTCCAAATTCAGAATTAAAGATGTCGCTCCTAAACCTCAATATGTTACCAGAAGCAAAAGGAAGCATACTGAAGAAGATTCTGAGCTTAAGAAAAAGAAGAAGGATGACAAATCTGCATCTTCCAAGAGTTTCACTCTGCATTCTCTTCTTCTTGAGAAATCTAGTAAGTCTGCTACCAATTTCTCTATTTCAATGAATGTTACTAAGACTGTTACTGCATCATCATCATCATTTCAAACTACTTTCATTCCTACCTCCAATCCACAAATAAAGTTTAAACCACCATCTTTTTCAATTCCTCCTCCAACTACCACTATTCAACCGCCTCCCATTCCATCAATCAGTACACTTATTTCATCTGAAGCCATTCCTACCTACACCTCGACAATAACCTCCTAACTCATTCAACCAAATGAACAAGGTTCTCCGAACCTACTCTTCGATTCTCATACCCTTAACATTGAACCATGATATGAGGAAACCATCTCTAATCCTCTAGAAATTGTCACATCTGATCAACCAATGTCTGATCCTGTTCATGCTGAGATTATTTCATCTCAACCAGCACCGTCTGAAACTAATTTTGTTGAGCCTGACCTTGCCTTGATCATCTATGACATTCCCTTTCCAACAACCCTTGAAGAATGCATTGGTCAATTTTGTGACAAGACGTTAAAGAAGGTTGCAAAATTAAGAGCAGAAGTAAGCACACGTGTCAAGCCTCTGAAGCTCGAGAATTCTTGGAAAACCTTTCAGAAATGGTTAGATTCTGAATTTGCAAGAATTACAAGCTTCTCAGATGCCACTAAAACTGCTGGAGTTCAGTTGGCAAAGTAAATAGCAGAAGCTGAAGAGAGGATAAGGGAATTCAAGCTTTTGGCTGCGAAGCAGAAAGAAGCTGAAGAAAAAGCTGCTGAAGAAGCAAGACTTCTTGCAGAAGAGGAAGCCAGACTGGCACAAGAAGCTGAAGCTATAGAAAAAGCTAAGCAGGACGCCTTAGTTGTTTCCTCATCTTAACCTGACGTGGTGCATTTGGAAAACGCAATTAAAGAAATCAGAGGAGAACAACAGATTTTTAGAGAAAATTTTGCAGAACAAAAGGTTGTCAATGCAAATGTTTAGAGCTTGCTTCAAAAGATTTTGGACAAGATGTCCTCTGGAAGCACCTAAGTTTTTCTTTGTTTCTTTTTGCTCTATGAGTTTTTAATTTAGGACTTAGTTTTTCACCCTTGACTACAAATCTTTTTGATAATGACAAAAAGGGGGAGAAGTAATGAATGTGATATTTTGGTTCTCATAGTCAATCTCTGAAAAACAAGTTGTTTACAGTCTAACTAGTAAATTGTTATTTCTGTTAGATGTTTTTCTTTGTCCTTCTTTTCAGGAATTCTGATCTGATTAAACATCATAAAGTTGATAAAGAAATCAAAAATCAGCAAATCAGAACTTTGATGGCTCTGATAGTTCAAGTCCTTGAGGTTTGATAGAAACAAGGTTCTGAGATGACGACCTGAGTTCGTGTCAAACTCTGAAGGATCAAGTTTACAATTGAATCAAGACTATGAAGATTTCAGTATCTGACCTTTTGGAATCAGGGGGAGTCCATCCAGAAAAATTCACAAGTCAGGATATTTAATCTTCACCCAGTCTGAGATTCAGGGGGAGTATCTCATGCGAAGGATAAGTATACCTTAACCTTCTTATTTCGATTACCCTTGTATTATGTACAAAACTGTGTCATCCAAATACATAGTTTTGTCATCATCAAAAAGGGGGAGATTGTGAGAACAAGATTTGGTTCTGCATTAATGCCTCTGAGTTTTGATGATATCAAACAAGTATGTTTGTATGAAAAATTTTGTAAGTCTAATGTTTGTTACCTTTGAGAATCTAACAAACAGGTTTGCTTCCGGATTAATGGCGTGGATATGTTGTTAAAAGAGAATTTTCACCTACGCGCTACACTTGATTTGCTAAATGGCAGTAATTGCTTCAGGAGAATCTGAAGATTACAAGACTCTGATATAATATGTAAAGAAAGATTCCTAATGGACAAGTTCTGAAGACTGAAGATTTGAAGATTCTGAAGACCCAACTATAGTTTCTACTCATGCTTCAACTAAATACCATCAGAAGCCTCTGAAGATATGAAGACAACGTTCTAAGCGAACAAGGTTCTGAAGATCAAATGCTAAAGACTCCAAAGGCGCAGTTCTGAGGACTCCAAGACTTGAAGATCTCAAGAACCAAGCTACGTTTTCCCTTCTTACTCATGCTCGCAAATGCCTATGAAGTTAAGAAGATTAGAAGACTAAGCAACAAAGTAAACCTGTACAACAGTACAAACGAAGATATCTTAGAAACAGTGCAAACAATACTAATGAAGATATCTCGACAAGACAGGACACAAAAGTATTATTTGTCCCCACGTCGCTATCAAGCCGCCATCAGTCTAAATCGCTTGATTACTTTTCAACGGTCATATTTTACACAGCTATATAAAGACATGAAGACTTGAAGAAAGATACAACAACACACGAAAGCTCACTGCAAAAATACTCTCTTACTAATATCTTTCTTATGTCATTTTAGATCAAAACTTGTTTACATTTTAGCTTGTATAAGAAGCACTATTCTGTAAACGAAACTCATTCAAACTTAGGTTTGTATTCCTTAAGAAAGACCTGTAAGGTTGGATTTCTTGAGAAGTCTAAGACGTGTTGCCTTAGAGGTTGTTCCTTGAGAAAGACCGGTAAGGTTGGATTTCTTGAGAAGTCTAGAACTTGAGAGTTTTAGAGGTTGTTGTTCGTCACCAGCGGTTTGGCTTGTGCATTGTATTAATCTGATTGATTAGTGGATTAAGACCTCGATTGAGAGAGGCAAAATCACCTTGGCGGGTGGACTAGATTAACTTGGGGAATTCTCAAGTGAACTAGTATAAACATACTGTGTTATCTCTTTCTAGCTTCATTAAGATTATTACTCATAAGTGAAAGTATTGTTAAAGGGGATCTATTGCGGTGAAAATCGGATAACAAATTATTAATTAATTTGCATCACATTTCTTTTACAACCGACTTTGATTTATCCAAAGGAAAGGTTCAAGATCGTTAAAAAAACCTAAAGGGGGAGGTCCAAGGTTCGGGGGTTGGTTATACTAAGGGAAGGTATTAGCACCCTTAATATCCGTAGTACTCTACGGGAACCTCTTGTTTAAGCTTGTGTTATATTATGTTTGTTTGCTAAGGGTAAGATATTGATATTGCTAATGACTATGAGGTCAAAGGCTAGGTGGCTATGAGGCCGAGGTGATAATGAGCTATCTATGACTATGAGGTCAATAGAGAGACTTTGTGACTATGAGGTCAATGTTGAAAGATGGCTATGAGGCCAAGGGAGAGGGCTATGACTATGAGGTCAAAGTTTTGTTTATGACTATGAGGTCGAAGGTTAAAGATGGCTTTATGACTATGAGGTCAAGAGAGAGAGTCATATGACTATGAGGTCAAAGGATGGTAAATGAGCTTTCTATGACTATGAAGTCAATAGAGAGACTTTGACTATGAGGTCAAGATTAAGGAAGGGCTATGAGGCCAAAGTTTTAATTATGACTATGAGGTCAATGTTGAATAAATTGCTCTATGAATTATGGGTTCAAGAGGGGTCCTATTGACTATGAGGTCAAAGAAGGGAAGTTGCCTAAGACTATGAGGTCCAAGGTAATAATGAGCTTTCTATGATCTTGAAATCAATAGAAAGACTTTTCCTTTGGAAGGAAGGGGGGAAATAACTTATAAATAAGAGTTACAAACAGTTGAAAAAATGATGGAACATAAGTTCTATAATTCCAAGCAGTAAGCATCAATTTACATATGAAATGGAATTCCAAAATGAACATGGTAAACAGCAATGATATGTGGTTAAATAAACGTGACGAGCATGGCAAAGAGGACATCCACAATTTAGACCAAGTGCACATGCAATTTATCATCAAAGATCAAAACAAAAAGCATTGCATAGGATAAAGTCAGGAACCGAATTTTATACATCAAACATATTTCATAAAAACTCAAGCCATAACCAGTAGTCACATTATTAGGTCATATAATTTTAAACAAAGAACAAAAACAACCAATATTCTCATGGTAGGGTTTGGTTAACAATCGAGAAACAAAGTTCTACAAATCCACAGCTTACAGTATGTTTCATTAAAAATCAGTAGCCACATACATTCACCAAGTATGGCAGAGGGAACATTTTTACAAAAAAAACATTAAGTCTTGAGTCTTGTTTAAAGTCAGGAAACATAGTTCAAAAGAAAGAAAAAACTAGTTACAGAATGTATGTTTTAAAAGGAAACGTTTTTATTATTTAAGAAAACAAGTTGATTTTACTGAAGAGAAAAATGGAATTATGAATATGGTGTTGCTTTTCCTTTCTTAAAAATAATATCATTAAAAAAAGAGTGAAGTAAAAAAAGAATAAAATGAGGGTAAGAAAAGGAAAAAAGAAAAAGAAAAAAGAAAAAAATACAGCATGGCACCCGCCACACAAAGTGCATGGCAGGCGCCATGCATCCACCTCATAACCATGGCTTGCGCCACCCCTTAATGGTGGCTTGCGCCATCCTTTGATGTATGTGGGGTGTGGCTTGCGCCACCCCATTTTGTGTGGGTGAAGGTGGCTTGCACCACCTGTGTCCTTTTTTTTTTATTTTGCATTTTTATATTACGAGGTGTGAGTTTTTTTTATTATTTCTTTTGCATGGTGGTATATTATTTTATTATATTTTCTTTTTAAAACAAAGTGGTGGACGCCACACATTTAACGTGGCGAGAGCCACCACAACTTATTCATTTTAGTTTTCTTTCATACGAACCAGTTACGATTACCAAAAAATAAAATGGAACTACACATGCTAATGATTTTCCACAGAAACAAAACAATAATCCAACAATAACAAGCTCACATCAATATGGAACAAAATAATTACAAACACTTGGTGATAATGAAACAACAAGCATGATAACAGTATGAAACAGAGATAACAAGATAATGATAATAACAGCATGGTGCAAACATGAAACGAAAACAAAATGAGGTAGAGTAATACCTAGTGGAGAACGTCCACTGCTTCTTCACAGGCAAGTGTTTCTGGAGATGGTGGATGCTTTCCTCCTTCAACTGCTACAGAGCCAACTTCTCAGTACGAAACAAGAGCTTTTGGTGGTTAAAGTATGGGAGATGTGAAGTGTTTACGGGAAGGAATAAGTTCTTGCAAGACTTGAAGGTGACTTGCAGAACTTAACAAGGATGGAAAGGTGAAAAGGTTTTGACAAGTTTCTGGATATTTTCTAGGTGGTGATGTTTCTGTTGTGTTACGAAGGAAATGAAAACTAGTGAATTTCTTGCAAGTTTTGGAGTGTTACTTGCAAGATTATGGAGGGAGAAGTTAGAGAGAAATTCTTGGCAATTTCTGGTGTGTTCAACAAGGAGGAAATGAGCTCCTTTTATAGGCCAAGCAAAGTGGATTCGGGTCTTGGGTAGCTGGTTTGTCCACAGGATAAAGGATTAGGGTTTGTATGGTCTGCCGAGTAAAGAATTAGGTTTTGTGTACCAATCCTTAGCCGTTGATCTTGGTCAAAAAATATGCAGCGGAGGAGGTGGTGGTACAGTCTGTGACTTTCATCTTTGAGTGTTATTTCAAAACCACCTTTTTGATGTGCCATGAGAGAGAAAGTAAAAAAAGAGTAATAATTTGAATTTGAATACGAACTCTCTGCTCCTGTATGCAGGTCTTCTGTGCTGAGCCTCTTTGTTTCATTAATTCAATATGGTATCTCAATGTCCTTTTGATTTCAACAGTAATGGGTGTGCTTAGAAGAGTAATACGTAGTGACTTCACAAGACTTGTTTTTGAAGCAAAGCATCTTCATATTTTTTCCACTTAACAAATGCATATGGATTAATTATATATACAAGGCCTTGCTTCTTAAATCATACGGGAACACAACTTGGACTTTTCAACAACTTAGAGCCTTTGATCCAAATAATATCTTTTGGGCCCAAAAAGAAATTGAGACAACCATATGTCCATGACCCAAAAAGAAATGTTACGGGACAAACTTAGGACATTTGCAAAATTAAATCCTCCCATGGCACTACCTTGATATGTCAGACCTTGATGAATATTCATCTCCATGAAAAAATCTTGCACTTGTGAGAAAAATCTTTAAGGCCCAAAAATGGATTCTAAGGATGTTTGTTATCACATGGCGTAATTTCTCAAGATTTGGTATCACACTTTGTCATGTCATGAAAGGCAATGGTTGCCTTGTCTTGGTGAAACATTTGATTTCTTGTTGAAAAAGTCTTCTCGGATGCATGTAGATTCAAATGGTTGCGTTTGGCCAAAAAGATGTCTTAAGGAGACCTTGTCGTCTTTGTGTAAATCCTATCTTCCACAATGAAAAGAAATAACTTGCAACAAGAAATGGTTAGTTAACAATGCATACATGCTTGAGGTCTAAATGTAGGTGCAAGAAAATTTGACATCTAAGGGGTAAAATTTGGGGTACAACAGTTGCCCCTATTTAAATAGCTTCACCGGATGGCACGAGGAATGGAAATCCTCGGGACGTCGAGGTGGAAGATATTTAAATATAGCAAACCGAAAATTTTGCCCTTAGATGGAATGCAGATGCTAAAGACAGACAACAAACATGCATATGCTGACATGCCATGAACTCTAATATGATGATATGATGATATGACAGTGCAAAAACGCGGACGACACCAAAGAGCTACCAAACACATGTGAGCTTTACTGGGGAAGGATGAAGGAAGTATCCACCAGAAAGACTCACTGGGGATGCAAACTAACCAACGAAAGAGACTCACTGGGGGGTCTCAAAGGAAACACTGGGGATAGAGAAATAAAGGGGAAAAACCCTGCAGATCCTCATTGGAAAATAGGAGCCAAAGAAGGGATTCTCCACTGGGGAAAGATCCAGGGAGATGGACGACAAGTGCAAAAATGACCGGACGACACTGGGGAAATAAAAAACCAATCTTACTGGGCCTGAAACCAGAAAGAAGACGTGATCTCCACTGGGGATCAATTTGGAATAGAAGGATAGGCAAACTACCAAGAATTTTCTGGGGATTCCTATGCAGAAGAGTTCAAATGGGATCTTCAAGAGAAACCAGAAAAAGACAGGGACAAACTTTGGGTATCAGTATAAGCTGGATTTTTGGATAAGAAGGAATCCTATGACTATGAGGTCAAAGGTTAAAGAAGGCTATGACTATGAGGTCAAAGCTTACCTATGACTATGATGCCAAAGGTGAATGAGGTGATTGGGTCTAAGGTACCAATATGAGTTGGTTGGGATGACAATAGGACTTGGTTTAGGAAGAGTACCGATATGAGCTGAAACTGGGATACCAACATGAATTGGATTTTGAATACCAGCATGAACTGGATTTTGGACACCAACATGAATTGGATTTTAGATACCAGCATGAACTGGATTTTAGATACCAACATGAATTGGATTTTGAATACCAGCATGAATTGGATTTGGGATACCAACATGAATTGGATTTTGAATATCAGCATGAACTGGATTTTGAACACCAACATGAATTGGATTTTGAGTACCAGCATGAACTGGATTTGGGATACGAACATGAATTGGATTTTAGAATATCCGGTAGTCAATACTGGGGTTTGAAGGCTAGACTTCCTGGGGAGTGGTGATCAAAGAGTCAACAATCTGGCGCACACAGGTAAAGATCGGACGCAACAAGATATAGACGAAAAGTCTGAAACCAACGAAAAGAGGTTTCAGGAGACAAGGACCCAAAAAACAAGACACACAAATGCGAAATGCCGAATGATATGCAGGAAGCAATCCCAACGAGACAACGGCCTGGAAAAGTGAGTGGAAGCAAAGACACATTCACTACAAGGAGTCACACTGAAATCTGGCCGTAATCACTCCAGGAATGTCCTTATTTCACTGGGGAAATGAATTTTCACATTTTCAGCTAAATTTGAAAAGGTAGAAGGGAGAATCCCTTTACATCGTGACATTTGGTCACTACTGAGATGTTTCAATTCCGGGAAATATTTGTCGGTCTTTCTTCAATGACGAGCTTGGATGATTTATCAGTGTTTTCGTCCTGACCAAAGTTTTGAGGGACGCCATTGATTTCACTAAATAGTTCTTAATGCTGAAGCAAAAATTTGTATTTCATCATGTTTTCTCAAAAGGTTTTTTCAAAACATTTTCCGCTTTCAAAACCATTATTAATGAATAAGTGAAGTTTTGCATAACAAGGAAAATAACAGAGCAATGATAAACAGTAAACAAAGAAAGGCTCGAAAATCTGATTTTATTAGAATGGTAACTTGCCAATAGCGAAGTTCCATGGAACATTACAATTGAAAAATGGCAATTTTGGGAAAAGTTTACATCGTATTCAGTAACCACTCTCCTCCCTAATAACTAAGAGTCCTAAAATCTTTGCTGCTGATGAGGACCAATGAAACTGAACTTCTTCGAGAATTCTTGGAAGTAGGTGACAACCTAGTCTGACACAGTGAAACGCCTTTGTCCCTAACTTTTGCCTAGACTGCCCTCTCGGGTTTTTGGTCCACCGGGACGCTCTTTTTGCCTAGGCCGCCCTTTCGGGTTTTCAACCTAACGAGCTCTTTCTTTTTATTTGATCCCTAACTTTTGCCTGAGTCTCCTTCATAGGTTATGACCCACCGGGATACCCTTTTCTTGCCTAAGTCGCCATTTTTGGTTTTCGACTTAGCGGGCTTCTTAGGCGTAATATTTTCGTACTGAGTCAGTGTTCACAGGGTGTGTGAGTTGTTCACCATCCATCGTTGTGAGGAACAAGGAGCCTCTTGAGAACACAGTTTTTACCCCAAATGGACCCTCATAGTTAGGTACCCATTTTCCGCGGGCATCCCTTTGAGATGGCAGAATCTTCTTGAGTACAAGCTCTCCTTCTCGAAATTCTCGAACACAGACCTTCTTGTCGAATGCCCTCTTCATTCTTTTCTGATACAAATACCCATGACACATAGCAGTCAGTCGCTTTTCATCAATGAGGTTCAATTGATCATATCTCTCTCTGACCCACTCTGCTTCATCAAGCTTGGTTTCCATCAGAATTCTCAGAGATGGTATTTCTACTTCAATGGGGAGGACAACATCCATTCCATATACCAGAGAAAAGGGCGTCGCCCCTATCGAAGTTCGAACCGAAGTTCGGTATCCGTGCAAGGTAAATGGTAACATTTCATGCCAATCCTTATACGTCTTGACCATTTTCTGCAGGATCTTTTTGATGTTCTTGTTGGCAGCTTCGACAGCTCCATTCATCTTGGGACGATAGGGTGAAGAATTGTGATGTTCAATCTTGAAATTGTCACATAATTCTTTCATTGTCTTGTTATTAAGATTTGTCCCATTGTCGGTTATGATCTTGTTGGGGATTCCATAACGACAGATGATATTATTTTTGATGAAACGGGCAACTACTTGCTTGGTCACATTGGCGTAGGAAGCGGCTTCAACCCACTTGGTAAAATAATCAATGGCCACCAGGATGAAACGATGACCATTAGAGGGTTTAGGCTAAATAGCTCCAATCATGTCGATGCCCCACATGGAAAAAGGCCACAGGGATGACAGAACATTTAGCAATGTCAGAGGAACATGCATCTTATCAGCGTAGATCTGACACTTGTGACACCTTCTGGCGCATTGGATACAGTCGGCTTCCATGGTCAACCAGTAATACCCAGCTTTCAAGATCTTCTTAGCCATAGTATATCCATTGGCGTGAGTACCGAAAGCTCCTTCATGAATATCGTGCATCAATAAATCCGCTTCCCGCTTATCAACACATCTTAGCAAGACCATGTCATGATTCCTTTTGTACAGTACACCGTTGCTGATGAAGAATTTGGCTGACAATCTTCGCAGAGTCTTCCTATCAAGAATGGAGGCGTTGGCCGGATATTCTTGATTCTTCAGGAAGTTCAAGATGTCATGGAACCAAGGTTTGCCGTCTGATTCTTCTTCAATGGACTAGCAGTAGGCAGGCTCAGTCCTTCTTTCAATACTAATGTTGATAAATCTAACTTGCCACATCGAAGCCAGTATTGCCAAAGCATCAGCCACATGATTCTCAGTACGTGGCACATGGCAAAAAGTTATCTCATAAAAACACTTAATCAACTCCAAAGCATATGCCTGATAAGGGATAAGCTTCTCATCTTTTGTCTCCCACTTGCCTCTGATTTGATAAATGACTAGAGCAGAGTCACCCATAACTTCAAGAAAACAGATTCCAAGATCGATTGCAGCTTCCAGACCCAGAATGCACGCTTCATACTCAGCAATATTATTCGTACACCCAAAATCCAATCTAGCTGTAAAAGGGGTGTAGCCACCTTCAGGATTAACTATAACAACACCTACTCCATGGCCCTTGTAATTGGATGAACCGTCGAACATCATCTTCCACCTGTACTCGGCCCTGGGATCTTCTTTAGAGCTTGACTCTTCACAATCTTTCACCGCCATAATATCCTCGTCAGGGAAATCAAACTTGAGTGGTTCATAGTCTTCAACTGGTTGATTGACAAGGTATTCTGAAAGAACACTTCCTTTGATAGACTTTTGAGTGACATACTGAATGTCATATTCTGACAACAGCATATGCCAATGAGCCAATCTTCCTGTTTGAGCAGGCTTCTCAAAGATGTACTTTATTGGATCCATTTTCGAGATCAACAAAGTAGTATGACATATCAGATATTGCCTCAAACGTTTGGCGGCCCCCGCTAAAGCACAGCAGGTTTTTTCAATCAATGAGTATCGACTCTCGCTATCAGTGAACTTTTTACTCAGATAATAAATTGCATGTTCTATCTGGCCAGTCTCGTCATGCTATCCCAAAACACAGCCCATAGATTCTTCCAAAACAGTCAAATGCATAAAGAGAGGTCTTCCGGGAACCGGAGGAACCATAACAGGAGGTTCTTGGAGATAACTTTTGAGTTTCTCGAAAGCCTGTTGACAGTCGGCATTCCACTCTACTGGCTGATTCTTACGGAGCAACTTGAAAATTGGTTCACAAGTAGGAGTCATGTTGGAGATAAATCTGGAGATATAGTTCAAACGGTCCAAAAATCCTCTGACTTGAGACTCGGTCTGTGGAGCTGGCATTTCTTGAATAGCTCGCACCTTATCAGGGTCTACCTCAATCCCTCGTTGACTGACGATAAAACCAAGTAGCTTCCCTGATCTGACACCAAAAGTACATTTGGCAGGATTCAATTTCAGCTGGCATTTCCGAAGTCTCTTGAACAATTTCAGAAGATGGTCCAGATGTTCCTCCTCACTTTGAGACTTAGCAATCATATCATCCACGTATACTTCAATTTCTTTATGGATCATATCGTGGAATAAAGTCACCATGGCTCTTTGATAAGTTGCCCCTGCGGTTTTCAAACCGAAGGGCATGACTTTGTAGCAATAGGTTCCCCATGGAGTGATGAACGTAGTTTTATCCATATCGGCCGGATCCATTCTGATCTAATTATAGCCTGAGAAACCATCCATAAACGAGAAGATTGCAAATCGGGCTATATTATCCACAAGAGTGTCAATATGCGGAAGAGGGAAATCGTCCTTAGGAATGGCTTTGTTGAGATCCCTGTAGTCTACACACATTCGCACTTTACTGTTTTTCTTCATCACTGGAACAATGTTAGCTACCCATTCGGGATACTTCGAAACTGCCAAGAAACCTGCATCCAGTTGCCTTTTAACCTCATCTCTGATCTTGAGAGCCATGTCAGGTCTACTTCTGCGAAGTTTCTGCTTTACCGGAGGACAATCGGGCTTGAGAGGTAGTTTATGCACTACTATATCCGTATCCAAACCAGGCATATTCTAATAAGACCAAGCGAACACATCCACATATTCTTTCAAAAGCAGTATTAGCCGTTGTCTGACTTCTGCCCCAAGGGTTGCTCCAACCTTGACCTCTTTCTTCTCCTCTTCAGTACCAAGATTGATGATGTCGACTTGTTCCTCATGTGGCTGAAGATCCGTATACTGATATTCACACATTTATGCCAAGTCATCAGGGACCTCATAGTCCTCCTCATCCTCAGCTTGATAAATAGGTGAGTCAAAGTCAATAGTGAGATTAGGGTGACTGAATACGACGGGTTTGGGATTTATTCTGCATGATGGAGGGATTTATTTTATTAAAATGCACAAAACTCAAATGCAAACAGAAAATGTTTTTGTAGTTTTAAAAGGATTGCCATTTTTCTTAAGAAGCAAAAGAACAGTAAAATAAAGACAGGGAATTTTAACAAAACAATCACTTTCATTGATTAATAAGTGTTAAAAGCGGTGGCCCATACAAAATAATCCAATAGCCTCGGGCAAAGCTACGGCATTTGAAAACATCAAATAAAACAAGAAAATTACTCTGGCATAGGGTACAAAGTAGGGATCTCAATAGCTTCCCAATTACTCAAAGCAGCGTCACACTGAAAAACCAAATTATCGATATCTTCGTCTTCAGCATCTTCAATGACGGCGTGGACCTGTTGTCCTCCACTGACGAACATCTCTTGAATAGTCTTCAGTCTTCCCGAGGTTGGAGCAGCTTTTTCCTCAAAAGTTGGTTTGTAACCCAACCCTTGGTACTTTTCTCTCTTTTGGATCTCTACGACTTTGCCCCAGCCTTCTGGTATACCATTCTGTAGGGCGGATTGAATGCTCTTGAAGGAAGCAAAAGATGGATCATTGGAGGCCACTGGCTTGTTATCATCAATCATAACAGCGTTTGCTATCTCAAGTGCTTGGAAAGAAGTTTCCAAAGCATCTTCATCGGCCTCAATGTACTGGAAGGAGGACAAGTTACTGACCATTAAGTCTTCCTCTCCATGTATGATAACCAATTTCTCTTCAGCTACAAATTTTATCTTTTGATGCAGAGTTGATGTTACGGCGCCGACTTCATGGATCCAAGGCCTACCCAACAGACAACTATAGGCAGGGTTGATGTCCAAGACCTGAAAAAGGATGTTGAACACTTGAGGACCAATCAAAATAGGCAGCTCGATCTCTCCCATCACTGATCTCCTCGAGCCATCGAAAGCTTTAACAACAAGCGAAGTGGGCCTCATTATAGCTCCTTGATAAGTCAGCTTCTCAAGGGCTCTTTTTGGTAACACATTCAGGGATGAACCAGTATCCACTAGAACTCTGGCCAAAGTATCTTCTTGACATTTCACTGACACATGTAAAGCCAGGTTATGGTTTTTTCCTGCTCGAGGTAACTCCTCATCACTGAAACTGAGAGTGTTACAGGCTGTGATGTTGGCGATGACATGGTCGAATTATCATGCGGTTATATTTTGGGCCACGTGTGCCTGGGCCAGGACCTTTTGTAGGGCTGCTCGGTGGACAAGTGAATTCATTAGTAGAGACAAGATCGAAATCTTGGATGGGGTCTGATGAAGTTAGTCCACCACCTTATAGTCACTCCTCTTGATGATTCTTAGGAACTCCTCATCTTCTTCCTTATTAATTACCTCTTTTCCTCTGTCTGTAGGGGGTACAGAAACAACGGTTTCTTTGGGCATAGTTTCTTTGAATAAAGGAGTGTACACTCTGCCACTTCGGGTTATCTTTCCCGTTCCGACTATGTTTGTCACCTCTTTGGTAGTTCCCACCTCTTTCCTTGGAACTACTTCTTCAACAGCGGCTCCCACCTCATTCCTTGGAACCACTTCTTCGCGGGCTTTGTTACCCATAATGTTCTCATAGATCCATGGCACGGCTTTAGTTCCTTTGAACCTGAGTGGAACAGGTTGTTGAGTATCGTATTGCTTGGTGTGATTGGCGAAAATAGCAATAACAGTCTCTGGATTGTTGAAAACGGGTACAGGTTTGTTGAACACAGGCACCACAAAATCTGACCCAGGCCTATTGAACACAGGCATCTGCTCTCTTGGCTTTGGCAGGTTAAATATAGGCTCGATTACTGCAATTTCATCCCTCCTTTCTTTACTGAACACTTGTAGAAATCCTTCATCAATCAGACTCTGAATGTTATTTTGGACCAGCTGACAACCTTTGATGCTAGCATTACAACCCTCGCAATTACTAGGACAAGCTCTAACCAACCCAGCTTCGAACAACTTAGCATGGAAGACCTTCATAGGAGTTCTTATCTTTGAAGCATCTCTTAATAACACCTCATTATTCTCATTCTCAACAGCATTGGTGGCTCCATGTGTGGGTAATGGATTGCTCTTCACATTCAGCGGATTATCCACAAAAGACAAGATCTTCTTCTCCACTAAACCTTTTACCACATAATTTAAAGCAAGGTAACCCTCCAGATCATGACCCGCTGCCCCTTGATGAAAGGAACACATAACATTCGGATTATGGAACCTCATAGATTTCTCTGAGGGTGGACACATAGGTCTAGTGACAATCAAACCTTGTTGAACCAGGGAAGGATACAACTCAGTGTAAGTCATGGGTATGGGCGGGAATGAAGGCTTACCTCCTTGTCCTTTATAAGAAGTGTTTTGCTGAGGAATTTGCGGTCTCAGTTGTTGATATTGTTGGGTATTTGGCACATGTTGATAGGCTGGCTATTGGTAGACTGGCGCCTGTTGCGCTACTTGGTGATTAAAGGTCGGTGTTACAGCCGCTATGTAAGGTTGCTGAGGATAATGAATCGGGTAGATCGGGTAGGTCGGTGTTTCCATTTGGGATTTTTCTCTCTTCCTGCCATGACGGCGTTGGTTTCTCCTTCTTTCTTTTTGTGGAAGTTACTGGGAGCCTTCTTAACATTGTTGTCGGTCGAACTGTTTGTAGAACTTATCACTTTCCCATTTTTCAATCCAGCCTCTACTTTTACACCAACTGCAACGATGTCAGCGAAATTGGCATTGACGCTGCTGATCATCCTTTCGTAAAATTCTGGTTTCACAGTATCTACAAACCAGTCTGCCAGTTCTTTCTCAGTCAAAGGTGGTTCAACTTGAGAAGCGGTTTCCCTCCACTGTTGCGCATACTCTTTAAAGGATTCAGTGCTCCTTTGGGTCATGCTTAGCAATTGTCTTCGGTCAGGGGCCAGATCCAGATTGTACTTGTAATGTTTCACAAAAGCATCCATTACATCTTGGAAACAGTGGACCTGAGATTGATCCAGACTTAGGTACCACTTAGCAGCAGCGCCCTTCAGACTATCTTGAAAACAGTGTATCATCAGCTTGCCATTACGCACATGGGAGGCCATTCTTCGGAAATACATGACCAAGTGTGATCTGGGACAAGTAGCGCCCGAGTACAGCTGGAAGTTTGGCAGCTTGAATTTAGGAGGGATTACTAAGTCTGAGACTAGGCACATGTCCTTGACATCAGTACTGAAGGTGTTACTTCCTTCCATAGCCTTTATCTTCCTCTGCATGGTCTCGACACTCTCTCTTAACCTTTCATTTTGGTCGTCCCCATCTTCAGATACATCGACATAGTCATAAGGATGGTGATTATGGAAAACAGGACGAGCTTGTGTCTGCACCATCGGCGGAGCGAAGGTAGGAATAACCTGCTGAGCCTCATTAATCAGAGGTACTGTCTGCTGAGTAGATTGAGGAGCTGTGGCTCGGATGAATTCGAATGGCATACCCAAAGTAGGGTTTACAACAGGAATGACGGGAGGTTCTACTGCAGGGGTTACGATCTCAGAGACCACAGTGGCCTGGGTATCCATCTTTGCTCTTAAAATGTTGACAGCTTCCAAAAGCTGCCCCATTCCACCTCGTATTTCTATCAATTCATTGTTGACTCGATCCATTTCCCTATAAACTTCTGACATCTTCAGTCGAGCTTGGACTCGAGTGTTGTATCCGTGCTTAGGATTCAGTGTGACGGTTCTGAGATAACAAGGCGACATCAGACAAAACCCAAGAGGAAAATGAACATGATATGATATGATGCATATGAGAATGCACATGAAAATGCAAGCTAAACTATCAAGAAACCAAAGAAATTTTGCAAATAATATAGGCAATGGAACATTTTTCAAAACATCTTCTTCATTTAAGGAAATCTGGCAGTTGTTACATCGAGAGCAGAGTATCTTCGTGCTCTGAATACAAAAGGTATGGGCATGCCCAAAACATAAAGGAAATAACAAAATCATCGAAAGGAAATAACAAAGAAAGAAATAATAACATCAACTTTAAAGGACTAGAAGTTGGATCCACTGGTGGCTGATTCCTCCTCTTCATTGATCTTCTTCATAAGCTCCTCAATGCGGCCCTTGATCCTTTCTCTTTCAAGAAACAAATTAGTCAGAGCATCCACCATCCTTTTTTGATCTCTGGTGGTGCTTCGTGACGAGGATATGGTTTCCTCATTACTCGAGCGATGTCACGAGACCATTGCAAGTGAGTCTCGGTGATGGAACATTCAGCCCTCCATAACTGCCTATTAATCTGGCGCCAAGCGCGTTCCAATCGCATTTTCATTTCGAACCCTTCCCTTTCTTCGTAGTACATCATGTGCATCTCCTCATTGGCTGGAGGTCCTTCCTTCATGTGACCTAGCTGGCGGCGAGCGAGGACAGGGTTGTAGTTGATACAACCATTCCTTCCCATTAAGGGTACGTTGGGGCAATCCCCACAGCTAACAATCATGGTAATTCCTTCATCCGTTGGGTCATACCATTCAATATCTGTGTGCTTCAACTCCATCAACCTCTTGGACCATATTTTATAGTCTTCAACATCCCAGAAATCCGGAGTCTTCGGAAGGTAAGAGACAAACCATTTGTAGAAGAGGGCCACACAGCAAACGATTGGCCCACAGCCTCTTGAGTATCTGGTCTGGATCGAGTGATAAACATCCGCAAGCAAAGTAGGAACTGGATTATTGATAGAGAATATCTGAATGGCTTGGACATCCACGAAATGTTTGGCATTTGGGAATAGAAACAAGCCGTAGATCATCAGAGCTAAAGTTGATTCAAACAAGGCTTCATTTCCTCGGTTCTTGAAATAAACGGCTTTTGCTAGCAAGAACAGAGCAAGGAGTCCGTGTCGCCCTCCTTTGACGGTCAAATTAGCTTGAATGTCCGATACTCTAATCTTTGTAGCCATGGCAATTTCTTTAACGGAAGGCATTGCCTCAATCCCAGAGAAGATTGGGGCATTCCTGATGGGGATTCCAATCATAGCAGAGAACTCTTCCAAGGTTGGACCAGCTGGAACTCGGGGAATAGGAAGCAACGGTAGGCTGGATGGTATAGCTAAACCAACACTTCAAGGGGCTCTTTGGTTACTGGCATTCTCATTAGTGGAAGAAGGCACCCATACTTATCAGCAAAATGGGATGGGTCTGCAACTCTGTCACCCAACCACAACAATTGCTCGAGCTCAGGAAGCTCAAAGGAGTAAGGCCAAACATTCTTTCCTGAGGCGTCCATGTCTACAAAGTCTACAAAATAAAATTAGTACCTTGACAGTTTAGCAAGAAATGCGAATATGCAAATGCGATTGGTTTTAAGGAACTCAAGAAAGACAATTTTCAAAACAAGCCTCATTTCATTAAATATTGAGAAGAGTTTACAACTTGGATAATACATCTCAAAAATACAATAAGACGAGAATAACAACTAGTCCTAGAAAGCAACCCTATCTAAGAGTGTCCTGCTTCACGCCTTCTCTTCTGTCTCTTCAGCTCTTGATTCTCGAAGATCAGCTTATCAACAATCCCTTTCCAAGCACCAGACGTCGGGGGAATACTAGCATACTCATGAGTGCTAGCAGCAGGCTTTGTGCTAGAGAAAAATAAATTCTCCTGCGCCAAAGATTCATCAATTACGCGTTTTTCCAGCCACTCGATCAAGTCATCTTTCTCTTTCATCTTCTCCTTCATATCTTCTTGCTCGATGCAGACGGTATGATATTTCCACTCCCATGTGTCCCTCTCAAACTTCATCCTGGCTAGATTTTCTTGATATTCTTCCATGCTCTCAATAGGAATAACAGAAGAAGATGCAATAGTTGGCTGCTAAAGTATCTTGGGAATATAGGGCATCTTGAGGTCACGGGCTCGAGATCGAACCCACTGAAGGTATGGCTCCAAAGACACACAGTTTCTCTTCCCCAATTTGTCCTTGGTACTTTCGTGGAATTTATCCCACACACACCATACTCCACTTTTGGTCTCATCATTGGCCTCTTTGTTAAGATAAAAGAAACCGGACACATGGATACTCTTAGGTTTTTCTTTCATCGCAAATCCGAATTGGCGTCTGGCCAGAACAGGACTGTAGTTAATCCCACCGTGAATACCGAAGAGTGGTACATTAGGAAATGGCCCACAACTATTAATGTATACATTCTTGTCATAAACCGGGTCATACCAAAAGATGTCGTGGTGAGAAAGAGAGATGATCCTTTGAGACCAACGAAGTTTGTCAGGGTTGTCTCGGAATTCAGACGTCCGAGGCAAATGAGTGATATACCATTGGTAAAGCAACGGTGCACAACACAAAATAGTTCCTTTTCCTCAAAGAGTCTTATGGTGAATGGAATGGAGAGCATCACCAAGTAATGTAGGCACAGGGTTTCTGCTAATGAAGATCCGGATAGCATTGACGTCGACAAAATCTTCCACATTAGCGAACAAGAACAGACCGTAGACCAACAGAGCAAAGGTTGCTTCAAAGGCAGTAATACTGTTTGCATTGAAAAATTGACAAGCTTTTTCATACAAGAACTTAGATGGGAGTCCTTTGATGCCATCCTTGGTGGTAATGTGGGGCTTGACCTCTGACGCATCCAAGTGAATACACTCGCCAATCTCTTTTGGGGTAGGAATTTTCTCTTGACCGCTGAAAGGTCTCTGTTTCTTCACAGGTAAGCCAATCCAATGAGAGTACTCTTCCAAGGTTGGAACCAGTTGGTAATCCGGGAAGGTGAAATAATGGTAGAGGGGATCATAAAATTAGACCAAGGTGTCAAGGATTCCTTCCTCCATTTTTGTGTTGAGAAGGCTAACCAATCTTCCATATTGCTTTCGGAAACTTTCATGTCTGGTCACCAAGGTTGCTAACTTCTTCAGCTTTGCTAATTTGGGCTTCTGGAAATTGAACTTCTTAGTGTTCCTCTTCTCAATATCCATGATACCTATGATTTTCAAAGGAAAATACGACTGAGTTCCTTAAAACCAATGAGATGGATGCAATGAGATGTATGCAATGCGCAAACAAGGGCAAACATACAAACATATGTACACAATCATAGCACACAAGCCTTAGGTTTTGAGGTCTCATGAATGGAGTCATGGTCTACCCATCCCAACAAGGTGTGGACTATAGGTTCATCAATTGCGGAACAAGGTTCTAAAAGTTCCCAGAGTCTACGTAAATCCTTCGGATATTATCGGCCCATGTAACTACTTACACGGGTTAATAATATTCTCAAGATAAACTCGTCTGAGTGTAGTATCGCGTGACAACTACTCGGGACTGGCTCCCTCATAGTCACCGCACTACGTCTTAAAAGGCCAAGTGGGGTAAAGGTAACTACGGTCCTCAGAATCCCTGGCTCCCAATTGAAAAAGTAATATCAATGCGACTTCTCACATCAGACATCAACAATCCCAAAGGGCCTCATCTGAGTGTGGTCATCATATGCCATAGATTGTTAGTACTACTGCCAACAACCGACTATTAATTACACCACGATCCTATCATATTTGTGCACTCAAGTCCGGGTTAGGACTTATCTCACCACTCAATAGTTCCATGCCCACAAAAGATCTCAGACAAAGGATATGTACAAATATAGAAAACAAGCATGAATAGCACAAACAAAAGCAAGGTGGGTTTAACCCTCGAAATTTCATGTCCCCAGTGAAGTCACTAATTCTATTGCGGTGAAAATCGGATAATAAATTATTAATTACTTTGCATCACATTTCTTTTACAACCGACTTTGATTTATCCAAAGGAAAGGTTCAAGATCGTTAAAAAAAACCTAAAGGGGGAGATCCAAGGTTCGGGGGTTGGTTATACTAAGGGAAGGTATTAGCACCCTTAATATCTGTAGTACTCTACGGGAACCTCTTGTTTAAGCTTGTGTTATATTATGTTTGTTTGCTAAGGGTAAGATATTGATATTGCTAATGACTATGAGGTCAAAGGCTAGGTGGCTATGAGGCCGAGGTGATAATGAGCTATCTATGACTATGAGGTCAATAGAGAGACTTTGTGACTATGAGGTCAATGTTGAAAGATGGCTATGAGGCCAAGGGAAAGGGCTATGACTATGAGGTCAAAGTTTTGTTTATGACTATGAGGTCGAAGGTTAAAGATGACTTTATGACTATGAGGTCAAGAGAGAGAGTCCTATGACTATGAGGTCAAAGGATGGTAAATGAGCTTTCTATGACTATGAGGTCAATAGAGAGACTTTGACTATGAGGTCAAGATTAAGGAAGGGCTATGAGGCCAAAGTTTTAATTATGACTATGAGGTCAATGTTGAATAAATTGCTCTATGAATTATGGGTTCAAGAGGGGTCCTATTGACTATGAGGTCAAAGAAGGGAGGTTGCCTAAGACTATGAGGTCCAAGGTAATAATGAGCTTTCTATGATCTTGAAATCAATAGAATGACTTTTCCTTTGGAAGGAAGGGGGGAAATAACTTATAAATAAGAGTTACAAACAGTTGAAAAAATGATGGAACATAAGTTCTATAATTCCAAGCAGTAAGCATCAATTTACATATGAAATGGAATTCCAAAATGAACATGGTAAACAACAATGATATGTGGCCAAATAAACGTGACGAGCATGGCAAAGAGGACATCCACAATTTAGACCAAGTGCACATGCAATTTATCATCAAAGAGCAAAACAAAAAGCATTGCATAGGATAAAGTCAGGAACAAAATTTTATACATCAAACATATTTCATAAAAACTCAAGCCAGAACCAGTAGTCACATTATTAGGTCATATAATTTTAAACAAAGAACAAAAACAACCAATATTCTCATGGTAGGGTTTGGTTAACAATCGAGAAACAAAGTTCTATAAATCCACAGCTTACAGTATGTTTCATTGAAAGTCAGTAGCCACATACATTCACCAAGTATGGCAGAGGGAACATTTTTACAAAAAAAACATCAAGTCTTGAGTCTTGTTTAAAGTCAGGAAACATAGTTCAAAAGAAAGAAAAAACTAGTTACAGAATGTATGTTTTAAAAGGAAACGTTTTTATTATTTAAGAAAACAAGTTGATTTTACTGAAGAGAAAAACGGAATTATGAATATGGTGTTGCTTTTCCTTTCTTAAAAATAATATCATTAAAAAAAGAGTGAAGTAAAAAAAAGAATAAAATGAGGGTAAGAAAAGGAAAAAAGAAAAAGAAAAAAGAAAAAAATACAGCATGGCACCCGCCACACAAAGTGCATGACAGGCGCCATGCATCCACCTCATAACCATGGCTTGCGCCACCCCTTAATGGTGGCTTGCGCCATCCTTTGATGTATGTGGGGTGTGGCTTGCGCCAGCCCCTTTTGTGTGGGTGAAGGTGGCTTGCGCCACCTGTGTCCTTATTTTTTTTATTTTGCATTTTTATATTACGAGGTGTGAGTTTTTTTTATTATTTCTTTTGCATGGTGGTATATTATTTTATTATATTTTCTTTTTAAAACAAAGTGGCGGACGCCACACATTTAACGTGGCTAAAGCCACCACAACTTCTTATTCATTTTAGTTTTCTTTCATACGAACCAGTTACGATTACCAAAAAATAAAATGGAACTACACATGCTAATGATTTTCCACAGAAACAAAACAATAATCCCACAATAACAAGCTCACATCAATATGGAACAGAATAATTACAAACACTTGGCGATAATGAAACAACAAGCATGATAACAGTATGAAACAGAGATAACAAGATAATGATAATAACAGCATGGTGCAAACATGAAACGAAAACAAAATGAGGTCGAGTAATACCTAGTGGAGAACGTCCACTGCTTCTTCACAGGAAAGTGTTTCTGGAGATGGTGGATGCTTTCCTCCTTCAACTGCTACAGAGCCAACTTCTCAGTATGAAACAAGAGCTTTTGGTGGTTAAAGTGTGGGAGATGTGAAGTGTTTACGGGAAGGAATAAGTTCTTGCAAGACTTGAAGGTGACTTGCAGAACTTAACAAGGATGGAAAGGTGAAAAGGTTTTGACAAGTTTCTGGATATTTTCTAGGTGGTGATGTTTCTGTTGTGTTACGAAGAAAATGAAAACTAGTGAATTTCTTGCAAGTTTTGGAGTGTTACTTGCAAGATTATGGAGGGAGAAGTTAGAGAGAAATTCTTGGCAATTTCTGGTGTGTTCAACAAGGAGGAAATAAGCTCCTTTTATAGGCCAAGCAAAGTGGATTCGGGTCTTGGGTAGCTGGTTTGTCCACAGGATAAAGGATTAGGGTTTGTATGGTCTGCTGAGTAAAGAATTAGGTCTTGTGTACCAATCCTTAGCTGTTGATCTTGGTCAAAAAATATGCAGCGGAGGAGGTGGTGGTACAGTCTGTGACTTTCATCTTTGAGTGTTATTTCAAAACCACCTTTTTGATGTGCCATGAGAGAGAAAGTAAAAAAAGAGTAATAATTTGAATTTGAATACGAACTCTCTGCTCCTGCATGCAGCTCTTCTGTGCTGAGCCTCTTTGTTTCATTAATTCAATATGGTATCTCAATGTCCTTTTGATTTCAACAGTAATGGGTGAGCTTAGAAGAGTAAGACGTAGTGACTTCACAAGACTTGTTTTTGAAGCAAAGCATCTTCAGATTTTTTCCACTTAACAAATGCATATGGATTAATTATATATACAAGGCTTTGCTTCTTAAATCATATGGGAACACAACTTGGACTTTTCAACAACTTAGAGCCTTTGATCCAAATAATATCTTTTGGGCCCAAAAAGAAATTGAGACAACCATATGTCCATGACCCAAAAAGAAATGTTACGGGACAAACTTAGGACATTTACAAAATTAAATCCTCCCATGGCACTACCTTGATATATCACACCTTGATGAATATTCATCTCCATGAAAAAATCTTGCACTTGTGAGAAAAATCTTTAAGGCCCAAAAATGGATTCTAAGGATGTTTGTTATCGCATGGCGTAATTTCTCAAGATTTGGTATCACACTTTGTCATGTCATGAAAGGCAATGGTTGCCTTGTCTTGGTGAAACATTTGATTTCTTGTTGAAAAAGTCTTCTCGGATGCATGTAGATTCAAATGGTTGCGTTTGGCCAAAAAGATGTCTTAGGGAGACCTTGTCGTCTTTGTGTAAATCCTATCTTCCACAATGAAAAGAAATAACTTGCAACAAGAAATGGTTAGTTAACAATGCATACATGCTTGAGGTCTAAATGCAGGTGCAAGAAAATATGACATCTAAGGGGTAAAATTTGGGGTACAACAGGATCAACATAAAGAAACGATTTTATTTTGAAAAACCAATTCAACCCCCCCCCCCCCCTTTCTTGTGTTTTTCACACCTTCACGTACAACCCAGAGAGCCAACGTACCAAATATCATGGACCACCATGTGTTTATCATGTTTTTCATGAACATGATGAACACACAACCCAGACCTTCAAACCTTCATCATGTACATCATGAACATGATGAATCTTCATCTTCAACCTCTGACCCTAACCCTAACTTACCCAGAATCACTCAAACACTCACCTAAATCAAATAAAACAAACATTGAACCATAGATCGCAACCTTGTAAACACAAATCAACCACCAAAAACATGAAATCGAAACAAACATTTCAAAATCAAAATCAAACCCTAACCTTCTGTTTTGACCAAAACCACACTGAAATCAAATCAAAATCACGCCAAAATCATCCATATTAGCATACGACCCTAAATCAACCATAAACAATCCAAAAACCAAACACAACTCTGCGAATCCTAACATACATTTTTAAAACAAAAGTATCATCAAACAAAAAAACCAAACTACTGAATCTATATTGTTATGATGTAAAAAAGGCAAAGGAGCACCAACCTAACCTCCAAGCTAAATCAGGGTCATAGACTTTGGTAATTTCGTATCCCTTATCTCTTTCTCTCCATTTTTCTTTCTTTCTCCTCCTCTGCTTTTTCTAACTCTCTCTTCTTTTCTACTTTTTCTTTCCTCTTCTTCGTGACTGAGATGCTACAAGGATGGAAGGGGCTAATAATGAAGGTTGGGCTCTGCTTACTTAGAGCTTCAATGTGAAGATCTAAGGTATATGAGTATGATCTTTGGTGAAGAAGGATGGTGACTGCAAATTTCCTCAAGCTTTGTGTAGTTTTTATGTTTTTTGTGTGTGTAGCTACTTCTTAGTGCAAAATCACTTAACCTTATATAAGATAGAAATTAGGGTAATGTAAGCGTGCGAGCTTAGTGAAAATCGTGTGAAGGGTGATCGAATGAGTGAAAATTCACGTGAGTTGGGAAGATATTTTGATGAGCTTGTGTGAATTGGTTATTTAGGATAAGGATGAGAGAAATGTTGAGGTTTTGAGTGTGTAATTCTCCCTGATTTTGTGGGGAGTGAAGATGAGTGAACCGAGTGAGGGTTGTACCATGTGAACATATAAATTTTTATTCCATTTCAATGGAATTGTACTATGTAATAGCACCAAAATTGTAATGAAAATCAAAATGAAATTTAAATTCAGTTTGCTTTATTATATTCATTTGTTTTGAACTTACCTTGATACCATGTGTGTGAGAAAATGAAATGCTAACTTAATTTTTAATTGACCCAAATTTGAAATAAAACTCAAATTTCCATTGCTCTAATTCTATTTTGATATGTTATTACCTTAATTTGAGAAAATTATGGTGAAGAAACTGAAGGTAGAGAAAAACATAAGAAATTGGGGTTTGAATTGGGGTTTTCAAAACTTTTCGACAAAAACGCTTAACACAAACAACAAGAATACAAACTAAAAAAGAGAGTGACACGTTTGGTTTATACAAGTTCGCCTATAACGAGGCTACGTCTTGTCCATCCAACCAAGGTAATTTCGCCTTCAATAAGGACTTAATCCACTAATCTTGAAAAATCACTAAAATTCGTCTAATTGTTAGAAAACACTTTAGCCCTCTCAAGTATACAGACTAACACTTAGTCACTTGAGGAAAAATAATTTCAAAGAGATTACAATAAAAGGTGTTTACAATAATGCTTCTGATAAGTGAATGAAACAAATAAAGAACAAACTTTATACACAAATATGAGCAATAACTCTTTGTGTATGAAAATACTAGATAGAATTTTGAGACTTTGCTTTTTTACTCTTGCAATTTTGTTCGTTGTTTTTGCAATGAAGTAGTAAATCCTTTATATAGGCTCAAATGGTAGAACGTTGGAGGGTACAAATGTCATTATCAGTGCCAGCTGCCATAATGGTAATCCGAAGATTGTGGAAGACAGGATTAGTAAAGTTTCACAATCATTCCTTAACAACTTTGGTGTAAATCAGTTATTTCTAATTTTGGATTATACTATGTACGAATACTTTCAGTGCAAGTTTTATCTTGATCTTATCTTCTGATGGAATTCTTCTGATGTGAAGTGATGATGAGTCCAAAAGATATTGCGTTTGGATAAGGATGTCAAGAAGTATCAGAGTCTTCAGAGTCAGAAGTTATCATCACTCAAGTCTTCTTAGAATGATTCTGTCAGAGCTAGAAGCTTGACTATCAGTAGAGAATAGATAGGTCTTCAGAACCCAGAACCTTGACTCCAGAGCTGGAAGCAAAGCTTATCTAAGAAGCACAAAACTTTCTTTTTCAGAGACATTCAGCATTCATCAGAACTGCTGATGTTACTTTAGATGCGGCGAAGTAGTTTCTTGAGGCGTGCCAGAATTGATTCTGATGAGATTTCTAGAGAGCTATCCATAATAAAATTAAACTTTATATCTGCACACTTAAGAAACATATTAGAGTACAAAATTATTACATATAAAATGCATACATTGTTATCATCAAAACTAGAGATTATATGCAGAACCAAAATCTTCTTCTAACAATCTCCCCCTTTTTTATGATGACAAAATCATGTATTTTTATGGAACAACGTGTACGAGATTATATGGAAAAAAATTATCAGAGTTTAGTTAGAGAGTTTCCCTTGAGATAAACTAGCTCCCCCTGAGTCTATAACATATAAGGGATATCAGAACCTGGTTGACTTGTCAGAGCTTGGATTATCAGAACCTTTTGCAATACTTTTATCAGAGATTGATCCATAAGCTACTTCCAGAGTGTTCGTGAAAGACATTCACATAATTTGCATATATATTATGTTAGAATGTAAGCAATGAGAGTTAGAGAACAAGATATGTATCAAAATCATCACTTATTTTACTCCCCCTTTTTGTCATAATCTAAAAGTTAAACTTATATTATAAATGAAGCATGAATGGTATATGTGAGAAAAAACTTAGAACAAAACATAAAAGAAAGATAAAGGGAAGCCTAAAGTGCCTAAGGTTGAGAAGGATGAGGGATCCTCTGAACAAGTTGAGAAAGAAAGTTCTGAATGTTGTTATTGATTTCATCTTGCTTGTCAAGTCTGGTCTTGACCAACTGCTATTCTTTCTGCATGTCGTCTAGAGTCTTCATCATAAGAGGAAAAATATCAATTTCAGAAACAAGTGACTTATCAGAGCTTTCTATAGCGTCTTTCTCAGCAGCTGCCTTTCTAGCAGCTTCTCGTTCTGCAGCCTCTTTCTTAACAATTTCTCTCTCAGTGGCTTCTCTCTCAATGGCTTCTCTCTCAGCGAACTTCTGAACTTATAATATTTCTTCTGCTTCCTTGACGAAGTTATCTTTGACTTGGACAAGGAGATTTTTTATTATGAGAAACTCAACAGCCATCCACATGTTAAACCGATTCCAGCTCGCACCCAGATGAGAAGGATCATTGCTAGAGCTGGACTTCTCGTAGAACTTCTTCACTCTCCTTATTGCATTGTACTTGAAACTAGAAATTACTTCATCAAGGTTTGGGCTAGGAGTATGAAGGTCAGAGTCTGATGATCAGGATGGGTTTCTTCATTGGAGTCAGGTTTATCAGAAAGGGTTTTGTCAGAGTCTGAGGAAGCATTGGTCAGGGGGTGATTTATGTTTAGATCAGGTGAGGTAGGGTCAGAATGGTCAGATATGTTGGTGAGATATTGGAATGTTGGAGTGGTGTTGGTTGTAGAGATGGAGAGAGTGGGTGAAAGAGAACTGTTAGAAGTAGGTATACGTTCTGAGATTGGTAAAGAGGTGATGATGGAGATGGTATCTAGGAGAGATGTGAATGAGAAGGAAAAGGAAAGTAACGATGCAGAAGCTACTGGGGTTGAAGTGGTTATGGGGATGAAGGTTTCAGAAATTGGTGTTTTTGGGGGGATGGTTTCAGAAGTTGTTTGAGGTGGAGTTGGTGCCACTTTGGATTTTGCAGCAGGAGCTGAAAAAGTAGGGAATGAAGGTGGGATGGAGGTAGTTGTAATTGTGGTCGAATTTTGTCGAGGAGGTGGAGGAATAGATGAAGTAATGGTTCTAGTATCAGAACCAGAGGCAACAAATTTTTGAGAGCCAAAAGACTTACTTGATGGAGCTGGATAGGAGGCAAGTGCAGCGTTCTTCTGAGATTTTCCAGGTTCTCCCAGATGCAGAAGTTTTTGCTTCTTCTTCTCAATCTTCTTCTTATGAGATGTGTCATGCTTCCATTTTTGTTGAACCGGAGGTGCATTCGGAAGATAATCATAAGAAAATCTAGACAGATCGTAACCTTCATCCTCAAGGCCTTTAATATACTCTTCTATAACTTCTGGTGGATCAATCTTTGTGAAGAGAGGATATCCATCAACAAGCATGCTTCGATCCTTTAAACTGTCCCAGTCTGTAGGAATGTTTGGTTTAACCAAAACCTTATCAATAATGCCCATGCTTTTGAGATTCTTACCGTTAAGGGGTTTTCCAGTATCCACAACCACATCTTCCATCTGATTTAGACTAATTAAATGATCCACAAGACCATTTTCAATTAGGATATCTGAGATGAGTCTGCCCAGAGGGATGTAGTTTCTAGGATTTCCATGATTTCTGGCCTCTTTAACACAATCTCTAAGATATTTAAAGAGAACAAATGGAAGGTGTATCTTTTCTCCCTACATCAAATAATACAACATGAATTTTTGATATGTGTTGACATAGTTAGGGGTGCTTAAATAAATCGGTTATTCAAATAATCCATATCCATATCCAAATCCGGTTATTAAAAACCGGTTAATTATTAGTATGGTTTTAACCAAATCCATATTTTGGATATATTTTTAATATGATTTTAACCAAATCCATAATTTGGACATCCATATCCAAAATAAAAACCAAATTAGTCAATTTTTTTATTAAAAAAAACTTTAAAAATAATTTTTTTTTTTGGAAAAAAATTATTATTTCTTTGAAAAAAAATATTTTTTTATGAAAAAAAAATTATTTTTTTTGAAAAAACTTTATTTTTAAATTTTTTATTTATTTTTCTTTTAAAAAAATTTAAAAAATGATTTTTTTAAATAAAAAATATTTTTTTTTCTTAAAAAACTATTTTTTATTTTTGAACATAAATATTTTTTCTTAAAAAAAATTATTGAAAAAAATGATTTTAAAATAAAATTAAATCAAAACTAATTATAAAATTGGTTATGGATATAACTGGTTAATAACTGATTTATAACCATTTTACAAAAATGAAAACCGGTTATGGCAATTGGTTTTAATAACCGGTTATAATATATGGATTATTTATGACTATGAATTAATTATGAAAATTGACCATCCATGAGCATACCTAGACATAGTCAGATGAGCTGGATGGTGGTCTGTGGTGAATATATCCCAAAATGATCTTGAGCCACACACGGAGGTTATGTAGTTCCTGATTCTTAGAAGACAGTTTGCCTTCAGATACTTGTGTAAAGATTGCATGGATTACTTCCTGAGTAAGAGCTTTTAACCTAGGGTTCATGTTGTAAATCCATTTTCCTCTTGCTTTCTCCATTCCAAGCAAGGTAGCAATAGACTTCTCTGTGATGTCACACTTAACTCCCAGAACATAGGATACAATGTATTTGTCATCAGCATCTGCAAATCTCCAGAATTCCTTTACCAGATTTGAGTAGATAGGACCGTAGAGACGATTAAAATAGTTACCCAGCCTGGTTTGTTTAGTTCCTCGGTTAGATCCATAACATTATCCCTCGGATTATCAAAGTCGACTAGAAGTTCACAAAGTACTTCTAGTTGATCAAAAGGTGTTTCCAAATGAATGTGAGCATGACGATCAATAATGTGTGGAAATTGAGGTTGTTGAAAAGTAGAAAAAGATTGTTGCAAGGTTGAAGATTCTGGTGGCATGGTGCTGGCAACCATATGTTGAGACGATTCATTTTGTTGTTGCATTTGTTGAGAGAATTTGAAAACTTCTTCTTGTTGAGCATCCATGGAGGAGATATTTGCAGAGAACAAGGGCTTAGGTTAAAGGGATTAAGTGTGGGGAGTGAAGTAGCATAGTATGTGAGAGTGAGAATAGTGAGTATATAAAGAAAAAATAAAATGATTACTAAGCATTGAAAATGAACAAGAGGGAGAGTAATAAATAGTAATGATGATTTTAAAACCTAATCTTAAGACATCCCATCGCTCGAGGTGTCATTTCAACTGGTAAGTTATGATTTGAAATAGATAGGTGTCTAAGCAAGTCATAACCATACATTTGGAAAGACACGGTTTGATGTTCTCAAAGTCAAGAATACCAAGAGGTTTCTGACTTGAGATATTTCTGAACAAGACATCTTCTAACTTGTAGAAGTATCATTGAAAAGAAAGATTATAGAGAAATATTTTCACAAAGTCAAAATCATATTTTTACAGAAAGAGTTGAACACATTAGAAGAAGAATTCATTCTGGACAAAGTTTCATTTTTAAATGTTTCAAAATGAACATAAATCTATCTTAAACTAAGGGTTTTGTGAAGATATCAGTCCACTGGTGGTCTGTATCTATGAATTTTAAAGCGATAATCCCTTTCTAAACATAGTCTTTTATTAAACGGTGTTTTATTTATGTGTTTAGCTCTAGAGTGCAAAATAGGATTCTTACTTAGGCAAATAGCAGTTGTGTTATCACAGAAGATAGGGATGTTACTTTTATATATCTGGAAGTCTTCAAGTTGATTTTCATCTAGAGCATCTGAGTGCTGCAAAGTGATGCTGAGATATATTATGCTTCAGCAGTTGATAGAGCAATGGTTGATTGCCTTTTGCTTGGCCACGATACGAGATTGTCACCCAGAAACTGGCAGTTTCCAGAAGTACTTTTTCGTTCTAATCTATCTCCGGCGTAATCTACATCACAGAAACCTGATAGCTTGTATTCTGATGTTTTCTTATACATCAAGCCAAGGTTATATGTTCCCTTCAGATACCTTAGGATTCTCTTAACAGTTGTTAAGTGAGTTTCCCTTTGATCCGATTGAAAGTGAGCACAAAGACATACACTAAATAAAACATCTGGACTAGAAGCAGTCAGATAGAGAAGAGAGCCTATCATACCATGATAGAGCTTCTGAAAAACCTTTTTACTTACCCCATCTTTCTCCGGAATACATGTAGGATACATAGGAGTCTTTGGTGGTTTACTATCTGTTATATCAAATATCTTTAGGAGCTCTTTTGTGTATTTGCTTTGATGAATATACGTGGCTTATGCAGTTTGATTTATTTGTATTCCCAGAAAGTATTTTAGCTCTTGCATCAGGCTCATTTCAAACTCTGCCTGCATTAGCTTAGAAAACTCTTGACAAAGAGACAGATTAGCAGAACCAAAAATTATGTCATCTACATAGATTTGGCATATCATTAGATCGTTTCTAATGTTTTTACAAAGGAGAGTAGTGTCCACTTTGCCTATGGTAAAGTCATTTTTAAAAGAAAAGAACTTAGTATATCATACCAAGCTTTGGGAACTTGTTTCACACCATACAATGACTTTTTAAGTTTAAAAACATGTTCTGGAAACTTGATGTTTTCAAAACCTAAAGGTTAGTGAACATATACTTCTTCAGAAATGTATCCATTTAGAAACGCGATTTTGACATCCATTTGATATAAGGTTATATCATTATTAACATCAAAAGAGATTAGAAGAGGGATAGATTCTAATTTGGAGACTGGAGCAAAGGTTTCATTGTAGTCAATACCTTCTTGTTGATTGTAACCTTGTGTAACCAGTCGTGCTTTGCTTCTGATAAATTCTCCTTTCTCATTCATTTTTTTTCTAAACACCCACTTGGTTCCAATAACATGAGTCCCCTTGGGCTTGGGTACTAGATCCCAAACATCATTTCTGGAGAACTGATTTAGCTCTTCTTGCATTGCCATAATCCATTCATTGTCCTGAAGTGCTTCTTCACAAGAGGTTGGTTACATCAGAGACTCCAATCCCAAGAGCATTTCCTCAGTTTGTTTGAATGTGGATCTTGTTCTAAAAGGTTCAACTTTGTCTCCTAGAATCAATTATTCAGAAACAGTTTGTTTATGCCTTTGCTTTTTCTGGACTGCTAGATATTCAGTTGTTTCTGATGTATCTTTATCAGCGTCCTTTGAGTCTTTGTCATTTTCTCCAAAACCTGCAAGGGTTATTTCTACATATGCAAAATTCTCAACTAGCTTTGACTTTTCTGAATCAAGCTTATCGCCGAATCTAACGTGGATTGACTCTTCCACAATACATGTTTTTGTATTGTATACTCTGTATCCCTTAGAGCGTTCTGAGTATCCTAACATAACAGACTTCTGTGCTTTAGAGTCATACTTGTTAAGATTCCCTTTAGTATTCAGAATAAAACAAGAGCATCCAAGCAGATGGAAATAAGAGATGTTGGGTTTTCTTCTTTTACACAATTCATAAGGAGTCTTCTCCAAAATAGGTCTGACAGAGATCCTATTCTAAATGTAACATGCTGTATTCACATCTTCTGCCCAAAATTGCTTAGTCACATTAGTTTCGTTGATCATGGTTTTGGCCATCTTTTGGAATGTCCTATTCTTCCTTTCTACAACTCCATTTTGATGTGGAGTTCTAGGGCAGGAGAATTCATGGGATATGCCATTAGAGACAAATAACTCTTCAAACAATTTATTCTCAAACTCGCCACCACGATCACTTCTGACTCTAACGATCTTAGAGTCAAACTCATTTTGCATTTTAGAACAGAAACTAGTAAACACAGAATGCGACCCATTCTTGTGCCTTAGAAATTTTACCCATGTCCAACGACTGTAGTCATCTATGATGACAAGTCCATACTTATTACTATTAACTGGCCCTGTTTTTACTGGACCAAACAAGTCAATATGTTGAGGCTCCAAAGGCCTAAAAGTGGAAACAAAATTTTTAGTTTTGAAGGATGTTTTGAAAAACTTGCCTTTCTGACAGGCTTCACAGAGAGCATCTGAAGTAAACTTCAGCTTAGGCAGGCCTCTGACTAACTCAAGTTTATTTACCTGAGAAATCCTCCTCGTGTTAATATGACTCAAGCGTTTATGCCACACCCAGTGCTCTTCGTTAACAAACATTAAGTATTTAACATCTTGGTTTTTAAGATCATAAAGCTTTATTTTGTAAATGTTATTTTTCCTCTTTCCAGTGAAGAGAACTGTGCCATCTTTCTGACTAACAGCCTTGCACGTTTTTTGATTAAAAATAATGTCATAACCGTTATCACTTAATTGGTTTATGGATAACAAATTATGCATTGGACCCTCAACATAAAGTACATTAGATATAGAAGGAAGAGATCCATTACCAACTATTCCAGATCCTTTGATTATTCCTTTCTGGTTTCCTCTGAAACCTACCTACCCAACATCTTTAAGTTCCAGGAACCTTGACTGGTGTTTTAACTCTGCTGCATAGGATATCTGCAACATATACTATTTTATCTTTTAGTACCCATAATATTTTGGGTCCTTTTGGACTAGTTTTCCTAGAGTTTTTTACAACCTTGGGTTTTTGTGCAACATTGAGTTTTTGTGTCTGTGCTGGTGTTTAGTGTAACGCCCCAGTTTTTGTTAGACTTTTTTAATCGAGTCAATTTAATTATTTTTATTATTATATTATTTTATTCTGGGTTATTATGTTTTATCGCGTTTTGAGAGCGTTTGCGAGATATTTGAGTATAGGGGTATTTTGGTCTTTTGATGGGTAGATATTATGTTTTTCATTTAAAATAGAAATTAGAAGTTAGAAAGAGAGAAAAATAGAGAGAGAAAAAAAAGAGAAGAAGGAAAAGAGAAAGAAAAGAAGAAAAAGGGAGAAAACTTAGAGAAAAAGAAATTGATCCAACCGAATTTTCAAACACGATCAAATCGGGTAAGGGTGTGAAACTCGATTATCTTATGCTTGTGTATGAATATGTATGTGTTTGTTGGGTTTTCCTAGCTTTTCAATTCTAGGTCGATTGAGAGGAAACGAGAGAAATCAATGTTTTCGCGGTTGAAAATCGGTGTAAATGCGGTAGAATACTTGTTGTTATGATTGTAATATGTTCTGGTTATTATGATATGGTTTGGTTGGGTTTTGATGAGAAAATGGTGAGTTAGGATGAGTAACAACGCTGCTGCGAATCCCAGAATTCGCAGGCTCGCAGTGTGAACAAGCAGCGAAGAGGAAAGCGAAGGCTCGCCAGGGCTTCGTAGTGCGAATGGGTGGGCGAATGTTCGCCAGTAGTTCGTAAAGCGAACTTTATGCTGTTTTTTTCTCTATCACGGTTCACTGGAGCTTCGCATGGCGAATGTGGAAAGCGAATGATCGCTAGGAGATTCGCATAGCGAACATGACAGATTGTTCCATTTTGTTTTCTTCATAACTTTTGATCCGTAAGTCGGATTGAGGCGCGGTTGGGTGCATTAGAAAGCTAATGAGACGTTCTTTCTAATAGGAGTGGTTTTGGAGATTTTTGGCCGATTTAATTACGTCGAGAATTTGGAAATGTGTCGTTTTGTAGACTTTTATCGTTTTAATTATGTGTATTTGATGTATTATCATGCAATGTGCTTTTGATATGTATCATATGACTTGTGTGATGTTATATGATGTGAATGCATGTGATGAAATGTTGTGATGATGGTTTGTGGCCTAAGGGAAAGAAAATGCATTGTGTTGTATTTAATGGTATATGCATGATTATGGATGTGTATATGTGTGCGTTGGAATGTCATGAGTCATTGTATGCCAAGCATCATGATATGCATTCTTGTGATGTCGTGTGCCCTTGTGGGGTGTGAGCGACGAATCGGTTCCAGAGGGAATCCGCTATAACATCGTGTGCCTTATACAAAGAGGACCTAAAGCGATGATTATGGACGATCGTGTGACTTATACAAATAGGACCTAAAGCGATCGGATCGTGTGCCTTATACAAAGAGGACCTAAAGCGATCCATAAACATCATGTGCCTTATACAAAGAGGACCTAAAGCGACGGGGAACATCGTTTTCCCGACGGGGAGTTACACTAAGTAACAAGCGATGATTCCAATAGTTCCTGAGTGAACTAATGATGAGATGATGGATGGATGGTACCGCATCGCATTGCATTGCATAGAATCGTTGTGTCAGTCTCTGTGCATATGCATAAATCATGAATGGATTGATTTTGTGTGGAATTGTGAATGGAATCGACGCTGTTGATATATATATATATATATATATATATATATATATATATATATATATATATATATATATATATATATATATATATGCTGGTGATAAATGTATTGTGCATGGTTGATATGCCTTGGTGATGGATATATGAGTTATGCATTGTGTTGTTTTTTATTTGAACTATGGTGTAAATTGTGGTGAGAACGTTTTGTATGTGTATTTTTGTGTTATTATATGATTGTATGCAATTACATAATGATTGTGTTTCTCACCCTTCTGCTGTTTAAATGCTCTATGAGGCATTGCAGATTAGATGCTGGAGGTCTTTTTGTGAAGCTTAGGTCTTCATCCTTTTGTCGGTCGGCTCTGATATGTAGCACCGGGTAGTCGGGGATATCGTTTATGATTATGTGTATATGTATATGTTCTTTTGGATTGTACATGTATGATTCTGTATATGACAGATAAACTTTTATGTTATATATATATATATATGAGATTTCAGTTGTAGATTTTCCGCTTTTATTCTGTATCTGAATTGTGGGTGTTAGGAACTAAGTTCCTATGTATGTGCTACCTGATTGTTGCATATCTAAATGAACAGGTTGTTGTATTTTGTTTCAATTGATGTGACGCCTTAGTCTATGCCGTGAATGTTTTTATTATACTCTGATTATTGTTATCGCTTTATTTAATTGGGGGTATAGATTAGGGGTGCTACATTAAGTGATATCAGAGCCAGTCCGTGCCAGTTCGTGTCAGTTTGAGCCAGTCCGTGTCAATTTGTGTCAGATCGTACCAGTCCGTGTCGGTCGTTGTGTTTGGGTGAGCTGTTTGTTTAACCATAGTTGCTGTTATTGGATATGAACAGAATATGGCTGGTAGGAATAATGTTGCTTTGGCTGCTGCTATGTAAGCTATGGCTCGGGCTGTGCGGGGTGCACCTAATGCTGGTGGGAATGATGAGTTCAGGAAGAACAAACCGCCTGTCTTCAAAGGGAGACATGATCCTGATGGTGCACAGATTTGGCTTAAGGAGATTGAAAGAATCTTTCGACTGATGGACTGTGCTGAGGAAAATAAGGTGAGACTGGGTACTCACATGTTGCAGGAGGAGGCTGATGATTGGTGGGTTAGTACGCGTCATGTGTTAGAAGCTACAGATGAAGAGGTCACTTGGACTTTGTTTAGCAGGGAGTTTTTGAGGAAGTATTTTCCTGAAGATGTTAAAGGAAAGAAGGAAATAGAGTTCTTGGAGTTGAAACAGAGTTACATGTCTGTTGTGGATTACACTGCTAGGTTTGTGGAGCTTGTTCAGTTTTATCCACTTTATGCTGAAGCAACTGCAGAGTTTTCCAAATGTGTGAAGTTTGAGAACGGATTGCGTCCTGAGATCAAGCAGGCAATCGGTTATCAAAGGGTTAGGAGGTTTTCGGATTTGGTGGATTGTTGTAGAATTTTTGAGGAGGATAGTAAAGCTCGTTCTACTCACTATAAGAGTGCGAACGAAAGGAAAGGGAAGCAACCATTTCGTGGTGGTCCTTATGTGTCATCAGCTGCCAAGGGTAAGCAAAGGGGTAATTTTGAGAAAAGGCTAAGTGGGGGAAGTATGTCTAATCCGCTGAGATGTTTTAGGTGTGGTGACTTAGGACATCGTCAATTTGAATGTAAGAAGGATATGAGAAAGTGTTCCAATTGTGGAGGTATAGGACATGTCGCAACTAATTGTAAGAAGAATGTGGTGAAGTGTTTCAACTGTGGTGAACCTGGTCATGTTAGTACGAAGTGTCTGAAACCAAAGCTAGCTCAGGCTGGAGGGAAAGTGTTTGCATTGGCAGGAACTCAGACTACTAGTGCAGACCGTTTGATCAGAGGTACTTGTTTTATTAATAGTACGCCTTTAGTTGCTATTATTGATACGGAAGCGACTCATTCGTTTATTTCGTCTGAGTGCGCGAAGCGTTTGAATCTTTTGTTGTCTTCGATGGGTGGAGAGATGGTTATTGATACTCCAGCAATGGGGTCGGTAAGTACTTCTTTGGTTTGTTTAAGTTGTCCTTTGACCATTTATGGTAAAGATTTTGAGATGGATTTGGTGTGTTTGCCGTTGGAGGGTTTAGATGTGGTTCTGGGTATGAACTGGTTGCAGTTTAATCGGGTTCATATTGATTGTTATCATAAGTTGGTGCGATTTCCTTCTCTTGAGGAAGACGAGGAATCGAGTTTCTTATCTACCAAAGAGTTGAAGAAACTTTTGGCGGATGAAGCTCAGTTGTTTGGGTTGTTTGCATCATTGACCGTGGATAGTCAAGTTGCACTTGATGTGTATCCAGTTGTGTGTGAATTTCCAAAGGTGTTTCCAGAGGATATTTCAGATGTGCCGCCAGAGAGAGAGGTGGAGTTTTCTATAGATCTAGTTCCTGGTACTAGACCTGTATCTATGGCACCTTATCGTATGCCGGTATCTGAGTTGGTTGAGTTAAAGAAGCAGTTGAATGAATTGTTAGAGAAGAGGTTTGTGAGACCGAGTGTATCGCCTTGGGGTGCTCCAATTCTTTTGGTGAAGAAGAAAGATGGAAGTATGCGATTGTGTATTGATTATCGCCAGCTGAATAAGGTGACGATTAAGAATACGTATCCTCTTTCGAGAATTGATGATCTAATGGACCAGTTGGTAGGTGCGTGTGTGTTTAGTAAGATTGATTTAAGGTCAGGTTATCATCAGATTAGAGTGAAAGAGGAAGATATTCAGAAGACGGCTTTTAGGACACGATACGGTCATTACGAATATTCGGTGATGCCGTTCGGGGTTTCTAATGCGCCGGGTGTGTTTATGGAGTATATGAATCGTATTTTCCATGAGCATTTGGATCGATTTGTTGTTGTGTTTATTGGTGACATCTTGATTTATTCTAAGTCCCGAGAGGAGCATGCGGAACATTTACGTGTTGTGTTGCAAATTTTGAAGGAGAGGAGACTTTTTGCCAAGTTGTCCAAGTGTGAGTTCTGGTTGTCAGAAGTGAGTTTTCTTGGGCATGTGATTTCATGTAATGGTATTGCTGTGGAGCCATCTAAAGTAGATGCAGTTCTACAATGGGAGGCTCCTCGATCTGTTACTGAAATTAGAAGCTTTTTGGGTTTAGCTGGTTATTATCGGAGATTCATTGAAGGTTTTTCTAAGTTAGCACTTCCTTTGACCCAGTTGACTTGTAAAGGTAAAGCGTTCATTTGGGATATTCAGTGTGAGGAAAGTTTTAGTGAGCTCAAGAGAAGATTGACTACAACTCCGATTTTGATCTTACCGAATCCTAGTGAACCGTTTATGGTGTATTGCGATGCGTCTTTGATTGGTTTTGGTGGAGTGTTGATGCAAGAAGGTAAGGTTGTGGCTTATGCTTCGAGGCAATTGAGGATTCATGAAAAGAATTACCCCACTCATGATTTGGAAGCGGCAGTGGTTTTTGTGTTGAAAATTTGGAGGCATTATCTCTATGGTGCAAGATTCGAAGTCTTTAGTGATCATAAAAGTTTGAAATACTTGTTTGATCAGAAAGAGTTGAATATGAGGCAACGAAGATGGTTGGAATTTTGAAGGACTACGATTTTAGCTTGAATTACCATTCTGGTAAAGCTAATGTGGTAGCCGATGCGTTAAGCCGGAAATCTTTGCATATGTCCGCTTTGATGGTTAAAGAGTGGGAACTTTTGGAAGCATTTAGAGATTTGAGTTTGGTGTGTGAATTGACATCTGATAGCGTTAGGCTTGGGATGTTAAAGGTCACTAATGATTTTTCGTTGACCGTTAGTGAGAAACATAAGTTGGATGTGAAATTTGTTGATTTGATGACGGTTGGAGATCAAAGTGTGAATGGTGATTTTAAAGTGGATGATAAGGGTGTTTTGAGATTTCGTAGTAGAATTTGTATTCCTGATGATTCGGACTTGAAAAAGATGATTTTGGAGGAAGGACACCGGAGTAGTTTGAGTATACATCCGGGAGCTAATAAGATGTATCAAGATTTGAAGAAGATATTTTGGTGGGCTGGATTGAAGAGGGATGTGGCTCAGTTTGTTTATGCATGTTTGACGTGTCAGAAGTCTAAGGTAGAACATCAGAAGCCTAATGGATTGTTGCACAGGGTTTCCGAATACACAGAAGGGACATAATGTAATTTGGGTGATTGTGGATTGGCTGACTTAATCGGCGCATTTCATTCCGATTGACATCAGTTTTTCTTTGGAGAGGTTAGCTGAGATTTATATCAGTGTGATTGTGAAATTACATGGTGTTCCGTTGTGTATTGTTTCAGATCGAGATCCGAGGTTTACTTCCAGATTTTGGGAAGGTTTACAAAAAGCGTTAGGTTCCAAGTTGAGATTGAGTTCTGCTTATCATCCTCAGACGGATGGTCAGACCGAGAGAACTATTCAGTCATTGGAAGATTTGCTGAGAGCTTGTGTTCTTGAGCAGGGTGGTGCTTGGGATAGTTATCTTGCGTTGGTGGAATTCACGTATAACAACAGTTTCCATTAAAGTATTGGAATGGCACCTTTTAAAGTGTTGTATGAAAGAAGATGTCGAACACCGTTGTGTTGGCATGAATCTGGTGAGAGTTCGGTGGTTGGACCGGAGTTAGTGCAACAGACTACGAAAAAGGTGAAACTTATTCGTGAGAAAATGAAGGCTTCTCAGAGTAGGCATAAGAGTTATCATGATCGAAGGAGGAAAGATCTTGAGTTTCAAGAAGGCGATCATGTTTTTTTGAGAGTTACACCGGTGACGAGTGTTGGGCGTGCATTGAAGTCGAAGAAGCTTACTTCTCGGTTTATTGGTCCTTATCAGATATCTGCGAGAGTGGGTGTTGTGGCTTATCGGGTGGTGTTGCCGCCGAATCTTTCGAATTTGCACGATGTGTTCCATGTTTCACAGCTTCAGAAGTATGTTCCGGATCCGTCGCATGTGATTCCGATGGATGAGGTTGAGGTAAGGGAGAACCTTACGGGTGAGGCATTACCAGTGAGAGTTTTGGATCGCGAGTTGAAGCGGTTAAGAGGCAAGGATATTGCACTTGTGAAAGTAGCGTGGGGAGGCGCTGCTGAGGGCAATTTGACTTGGGAGTTGGAGAGTCGGATGCGGGAGTCGTATCCGGAGTTGTTCGTCTCAGGTAATATTTTCGAGGATGAAAATTTCTAAGTGGGGGAGAGTTGTGACGCCCCAGTTTTTGTTAGATTTATTTAATCGAGTCGATTTAATTATTTTTATTATTATATTATTTTATTCTGGGTTATTATGTTTTATCGCGTTTTGAGGGCGTTTGCGAGATATTTGAGTGTAGGGGTATTTTGGTCTTTTGATGGGTAGATATTATGTTTTTCATTTAAAATAGAAATTAGAAGTTAGAAAGAGAGAAAAATAGAGAGAAAGAAAAAGAGAAGAAGGAAAAGAGAAAGAAAAGAAGAAAAAGGGAGAAAACTTGGAGAGAAAGAAATTGATCCAACCGACTTTTCAAACAGGATCAAATCGGGTAAGAGTGTCAAACTCGATTATCTTATGCTTGTGTATGAATATGTATGTGTTTGTTGGGTTTTCCTAGATTTTCAATTCTAGGTCGATTGAGAGGTAACGAGAGAAATCGATGTTTTCGCGGTTGAAAATCAGTGTAAATGCGGTAGAATACTTGTTGTTATGATTGTAATATGTTCTGGTTATTATGATATGGTTTGGTTGGGTTTTGATGAGAAAATGTGAGTTAGGATGAGTAACAGCGCTGCTGCGAATCCCAGAATTCGCAGGCTCGCAGTGCGAACAAGCAGCGAAGAGGAAAGCGAAGGCTCGCCAGGGCTTCGCAGTGCGAATGGGTGGGCGAATGTTCGCCACTAGTTCGCAAAGCGAACTTTATGCTGTTTTTTCTTTGCCACGGTTCGCTGGAGCTTCGCACGGCGAATGTGGAAAGCGAATGCTCGCTAGGAGACTCGCATAGCGAACATGACAGATTGTTCCATTTTGTTTTCTTCATAACTTTTGATCCGTAAGTCGGATTGAGGCGCGGTTGGGTGCGTTAGAAAGCTAATGAGATGTTCTTTCTTATAGGAGTGGTTTTGGAGATTGTTGGCCGCTTTAATTATGTCAGGAATTTGGAAACGTGTCATTTTGTCGACTTTTACCGTTTTAATTGTGTGTATTTGATGTGTTATCATGCAATGTGCTTTTGATATGTATCGTATGACTTGTGTGATGTTATATGATGTGAATGCATGTGATGAAATGTTGTGATGATGGTTCGTGGCCTAAGGGCAAGAAAATGCATTGTGTTGTATTTAATGGTATATGCATGATTATGGATGTGTATATGTGTGCATTGGAATGTCATGAGTCATTATATGCCAAGCATCATGATATGCATTCTTGTGATGTCGTGTGCCTTTGTGGGGTGTGAGCGACGAATCGGTTCCAGAGGGAATCCGCTATAACATCGTGTGCCTTATACAAAGAGGACCTAAAGCGATGATTATGGACGATCGTGTGCCTTATACAAAGAGGACCTAAAGCGATCGGATCGTGTGCCTTATACAAAGAGGACCTAAAGCGATCCATAAACGTCGTGTGCCTTATACAAAGAGGACCTAAAGCGACGGGGAACATCGTTTGCCCAACGGGGAGTTACACTAAGTAACAAGCGATGATTCCAATAGTTCCTGAGTGAACTAATGATGAGATGATGGATGGATGGTACCGCATCGCATTGCATTGCATAGAGTCGTTGTGTCGGTCTCTGTGCATATGCATAAATCATGAATGGATTGATTTTGTGTGGAATTGTGAATGGAATCGATGTTGTTGATATATATATATATATATATATATATATATATATATATATATATATATTGGTGATAAATGTATTGTGCATGGTTGATATGCCTTGGTGATGGATATATGAGTTATGCATTGTGTTGTTTTGTATTTGAACTATGGTGTAAATTATGGTGAGAACGTTTTGTATGTGTATTTTTGTGTTATTATATGATTGTATGCAATTATATTATGATTGTGTTTCTCACCCTTCTGCTGTTTAAATGCTCTATGAGGCATTGCAGATTAGATGCTGGAGGTCTTTTTGTGAAGCTTAGGTCTTCATCCTTTTGTCGGTCGGCTCTGATATGTAGCACCGGGTAGTCGGGGAGATCGTTTATGATTATGTGTATATGTATATGTTCTTTTGGATTGTACATGTATGATTATGTATATGACAGATAAACTTTTATGTTATATATATGTGAGATTTCAGTTGCAGATTTTCTGCTTTAATTCTGTATCTGAATTGTGGGTGTTAGGAATTAAGTTCCTCTGTATGTGCTACCTGATTGTTCCATATCTAAATGAGCAGGTTGTTGTATTTTGTTTCAATTGATGTGACGCCTCAGTCTATGCCGTGAATGTTTTTATTATACTCTGATTATTGTTATCGCTTTATTTAATTGGGGGTATAGATTGGGGGTGTTACATTTAGTGATAAGAGAAGGGAGATTTTGGTTTGTTTTCTTGAAATAGGATTTGATCATCATTGTCAGAATCATAACCAATTCCTCTCTTCCCATTGTGACTAACACCATAGATCATGGAAGCCATTCTACTTCTCTTTATGCTATTGTTCAAGAATTTATGAAATGCCTTATCATATTTATATAAGATGGTTTCAGAAGACAGGGGGGGCTTTAGAAAGAGTTTCTTCAAGTTTTAAACATTTTTTGTTAAGAAAAGTATTTTCTTTTTCCAAAACAGAATTATCTTTTTGTTTAGAAACCTCTTTCTCTAGCTTAACACACTCTTCAACTTCATATTCATAAGCCTTTTTTAGGTCCTTAAATTTGCGTTGAAGTTTCTGATACCAATTCAGAGATTCAGACAGACATAATTCTAAATCAACACGAGAAATTTTAGAGAATACCTCTTTTGAGCCAGACTCTATTTCAGTTGTGTTTCCTTTATATATGGTAGCCATGAATGCTACATTGGCATGCTCCTCTTCAAAATCAGATTCTGATACTTCAGAGTTAGAGTCATCCCATGTTGTCATGAGACCTTTCTTCTTACCTTTGAACACATCCTTCTTGAAGCTTTCTTTACTAGAGCTTTCTTTCTTAAGCTTTGGACATACATTTCTGTATTGTCCGGGCTCCTTGCATTCATATCATATTACTTCCTTGCTTATTCTTCCTCTTGAAAATGAATCTGGACAATCTTCTCTGTTTCTGGACCTTCGAAAGTTGTTTTGTCTTTTCTTACAAAATTGTTTGATTCTTCTGAAGAGAAGGGACATTTCATCTTCATCATCAGAAACTTCTTCCTCAGAATCTTCTACTTCTTCTTCATCAGCTTAGAAGGCTTTGTTCTTTTCTAATTTGTTTCTTTCTGATCTAGATCTTAGAGTGACATATTTGCCCTTTTTCTGAGGCTAATCTTCCTCTAACTCTATTTCATGACTTCTGAGTGAGTTAACCAACTCTTTAAGGCTTATGTTGTTCAAATCCTTGGATAGCTTTAGTGTAGTAATCATTGGTCTCCATTTCTTGGGGAGGCTTATTAAGATCTTTTTGACATGGTCTGCTGTAGAGTAACCTTTGTCCAGAACTTTAAGTCTTGCTACTAAGGTTTGAAATCTTGAGAACATAGTCTCAACAGTTTCGCCGTCTTTCATCTTGAAGGCCTTATATTTCTGGATTAAGGCCAGAGCCTTAGTTTCTTGACTTGAGTATTGCCTTCATGTGTGTTATTCTCAATGAGTCAAAAATATACTTTGTTGTATCTCTTTTAGTAATCTTTTCATATTCATTATAAGAGATAACATTGAGAAGAATAGTTTTCGCTTTATGGTGATTCTTGAACTCACACTTTTGTTCATCATTTATTCTGTTTCTAGGAATGGGGATACCAACTGCAGAAACACGTATTTCATAGCAATTTGTGACATTGTCCCAAAGATCTGCATCATAGCCTAGAAAGAAACTTTCTATTCTATCTTTCCAGTAGTCGAATTTTTCTTCGTCAAAGACAGGAGGCTTAGCATTGTAACTATCTCTCTTGTTTGTGTTGGCGGCAGCCATAGAGTATTTTTCTCACATTGGATCCCTCTACATGGTTAAGTGTTTGATTGACAAATCAATAACAGAGCCGAAGCTCTGATACCAATTGAAGGTAGAGAAAAACACAAGAAATGGGGTTTGAATTGGGGTTTTCAAAACTTTTCGACAAAAAGGCTTAGCACAAACAACAAGATATACAAACTAAGAAAGAGAGTGGCATGTTTGGTTTATACAAGTTCGCCTATAACGAGGCTACGTCTTGTCCACCCGACCAAGGTGATTTCGCCTTCAATAAGGACTTAATTCACTAATCTTGAAAGATTATAAAAGTTCGTCTAAGTGTTAGAAAACACCTTAGCCCTATTAAGTATACAGACTAACACTTAGTCACTTGAGGAAAAATAATTTCAAAGAGATTACAATAGAAAATCTTTACAATAATTCTTCTGATAAGCGAATGAAACAAATAAAGAATAAACTTTATACACAAATATGAGCAACAACTTTTTGTGTATGAAAATACTATCTTGATAGATTTTTGAGACTTTGCTTTCTCACTCTTGCAATGGTTTTCGTTGTTTTTGCAATGAAGTAATGACTCCTTTATATAGGCTCAAATGGTAGAACATTGGAGGGAGCAAAATTCACTATCAGTGCCAGCTGCCATAACGGTAATCCGAAGATTGTGGGAGACATGAGTAGTAAAGTTTCACAATCATTCCTTAACAACTTTGGCGCACAATAAGTTATTTCCAATCTTGGATTTTACTATTGTACGAATACTTTCAGCGCAAGTTTTGTCTTGATCTTATCTTCTGATGGAATTCTTTTGATGTGAAGTTATGACGAGTCCAGAAGATATTGCGTTTGGATAAGGATGCGAAGAAGTATAAGAGTCTTCAGAGTCAGAAGCTGTCTTCACTTAAGTCTTCTTAGAATGATTCTGCCAGAGCCAGAAGCTTGACTATCAGTAGAGAATAGACTGGTCTTTAGAACCCAGAACCTTGTCTCCAGAGCTGGAAGAGAAGCTTATCTGAGAAGCACACAACTTTCTTTTTCAGAGACATTCAGCATTCGTCAGAACTGCTGATGTTACTTCATATGCGGTTGAAGTAGTTTTTTAAGGCGTGCCATAATTGATTCTGATGAAATTTCTGGAGAGCTATCTAGAATCAAATTAAACTTTATATCTGCACACTTATGAAAAATATTAGAGTACAAAATTGTTACATATAAAATATATGCATTGTTATCATCAAAACTAGCTATTATATGCAGAACCAAAATCTTGTTCTAACTGAAACATGACATAAATGAAAATCCATTCAAAACCAAACTTTGTGTTCATTTAATTTTGTGTTTGAAATGGTGATGATGATAGTGACGATGTAACAAAACAAAACTTCTCCCATTTGTAAATTAGTTTTGGCCTGCTTCTAAATTAATTCATTCTTATTTGTGTTGAGTTTTGATATTGATAATGAAATGGCGGCGAAACCGTGCAACATAAATATGAGATGAAAATGAAATTCTAATTCCAACGAACTTCTTATTTGTTCACTTGGTTTATTTTGTTTTTCAACTTCATTTTGAAGTATTTACAAAACCATGTGGTGATGATATGATTAAGTCATGAACATGATCTTATGATCTTTCAATTATAACAAAATTTTGAAATGAAATTCAATTTGAATCAAAATGTCTTGGTTCATTTTTGCTTTTATTTGAAATTTGAGGAAGGAATGTATAACCATAATTAAAATTGACTCCAAATTGGTCACGAGGAAACCAAAGTGATCTAATATATCGAACAAATCAGATGTAAACCAAAGAATCGCTTGAATCCCAAATTAGTCTTTCTTTCTCTTTGCACTTTTCCAATGATGCAGATGAATGCAAAATGGATGATAAATAACATGGTGATGATCAAAATGCATATGTATGAATAGTGTATGATGAAAATTTATCACAAAATGGGGATGATGCAATTTTTAAACAATTTAAAAGTTGATCTTTTTGTTGAATTTTTAATGATGCAAAATGACCTAAATGTACTAATGTCAAGTATATGGATGAAACAAATTAGAAAGGGGAATAATTGGGATATGACAGACGCCGAGGTTTACCTCGTTTAGGTAAATGAGGTAACGAAGGGCGGCATAAAAACTTGCCACCTTACCTATCGGTTTCTGAATAACCGAGGAGATAGTTGAAAAGTTCATTGGTTCGATACCAACAACAAAATTTTTTATTTTCAAAACTATGTAGAGTGTGCATTATACCTCTCGGTTTTTGTCAATAACCGAGGGGAAAAGGTCAGTAATTACGTCGGGTTTTGTTAATCACCGAGGGTATAATATACTTTTTTTTTCATTTATGGTTTGTTTTAAATCTCATTTTGAATGACCTGTATCATTTTTTTACACAGAACCAACAAATTATGTGGCAGAATCAGATCATTTGAATTTTATACAGAATATAACGCAGAATACCAAATTTACATTATTTACAAAATCAAATGTATAATGCTTACAATACTTAGAATGACATTTTGGATACACAAACACTACTACAAATAACACATATCATGTTGGACGCGAAATGGATATCACCTCGGTTACAATGCCAGTGTAACGAAGGGTGACATGAAAAGTGAGAACTTTACCCCTCAAATTATATATAGTTGAGGGGTTAGTTTAAATGGTCAGGGGTTCAAACCCCAACAATAGTTTTTTAATATTTTCCAAACGAGCACCAAATACCTCTCGGTTTAACAATTAAGTTATAAAATTGAGGGGATACACACACACACACATACATACATATATATATATATATATATATATATATATATATATATATATACTCATTACATTGTTTACACAGAATTTTAATAAATTAACTTGGTTACAAACTACATTGTTTACAGAAAATATTACATTGTTTACACAAAATATTAAAGTTAAAATGTTTTTCTTCATCGTCATCGCTGTCGGTGAAGAACAAATGTTGGATATCTTGAGGAAGATCAAATGTTGAATGCAATATATTCTCTATGACTTTTACATTCATTTGTTTCTGATATAAAACAAAAAAAGTTAGATAAATAAAATAAATATCCAGTTATATGATTACTTAAGAACACAAACCTTGAACCCGTGATAATTTTCTGCTCTTGTTATCCATCACATAAATCTTTGGTAAAGTAAATACAATTTCACCAACTATAAATTAAATAAACCTAATTTTTTTATTCTCTTGCAATCTATCACGTTGATACTTTTACTTTGTAAAATCTCATGGTTCTTTGATTAAACATAGAGGGTTTCACAACAATGTTTGAGTTTCTTGTGGATTCACAATTATCAAATATATTATATTTATATTGCTTTTATAATGAGGATTTCACGAGGATCACTAATGGCAGTGCCTTGACCGTTGATACTGATTAAATGGATGACAAAGATTTGTTTAAGGACGGTGAAGAAACTGAATAAACACGCTTATATTTTACCTCAATTATCACTGAAAACCATGGTAGAATGCGTTTCTTTTTAAATAACAAAATATGTTTCATCCCAATCCACATATCTCTCGATTTCTGTTAAAAATCGATGAGAAAAAGCTTTTTTTTATATATTTACATTGTTTACACAAAATATTAAAATAAATTACTTAAACTAATTAAGAGTTTGACAATGGATTCTTGGAGAACAACCCAGAGGAGTTATCTGTTCCAAACAAGAGAATTTTTTTTATATTTACATTGTTTTCACATTTCTAAGAAGTTATGTGTTTCAACCAAGAGAAATATTTTTCTGTACTTGCAATCCATCCCAGAGAGATTTCATTATCTTGAGCATATGTTTTCATTGCAAATGTTTTCACATGAAAAAGAACATGAAAGAGAAATGGATGATTGTGTTTAGTAATAAATTTCTCACTGTTGTCAACCGAGGAAAACAATAAATTTCTCAATATTTTCTTTGATTGACAACATAGAAAGGTTATTGCATAATTACAACAACAACAACATCAACATCAGTATGTGTGATAGATTGCAAGGGCAGAAAAATATTTTGTTCAAGATTGAAGAACATTGGAGATTTTTCCTGTCTTGCAATCCATCCCAAAGAATGATGTGTAAGACTTTGGAGCGGTGCATATAAGATAGGTTTAGGGTAAAATCTGATTAACGAGTGCTTTTATAGTAAAATATGATAATTTAATCTCTCGGTTATTAAATAAAATCGAAGGATAAACCATTAATTTAAAAATTAAAAAAACATAAAAAGAAAGACACCACTTTTAAAGAAATAAAATATAAACTCCTGTTGTTGGGATTCGAAGCGTATCCTGGAATATTTTTCCCCCCAGTTTCATTTTGTAACCGAGGAAATATGTGGTATTTATTAAAAAATAATATAAAACATGATGCATCTTGAGTTGTGACCTCGGTTTTTGGTAGGGTGGGGTGAAAATTTTGTCATGAAATGTATTATTTATAGTAGTGAAAACCTCTACCAAGAGAACCTATACATATTTGAACATATACATATTTCACCTATAATGACAAAATCTCTATACAATGCTTACAACAACCAAGAAAAATTATTGTTGATGAGATTCATGATAAGATAGAAAGGCAGCAGCCCGTCGTGATCAGATGTCATCTATATCTTCTTGTGGGAATGATGTTTCGTCGCTAAACCACTATAATTTGAACAAAATATAAATTTGATAAACTAACAACAACAACATTAACTTAACAAACATATATAAATTACATGTATATGGATAAATTTAATACCTTAAGTCATGCTTTGGTAATTCCTCCGGAGACAATATTAAACATATGTGTTATAACATAATATCTACATTCAAAGCTTTCAGGTTATTTCCGCAACTATAAATAATTTCCATATAGTTACTAATTAATACACACAAAGCACAAATAATACATTAGAGAAAATAAAAGAATGTCAAAAAAGCATAAGTAATACTTACATGTGGTTTTATGAATTTTGGCTTTTTACCAACTAAATTACGTTTCACAAAATTGTATGATCCATAGCTCTACACGTCGATAAAAATTAAACATGAATATAAAAGAATTCAAAACTAAAAGTAAAATTTGAGTATTACAAGTAATACCACTTATCCGCTCAAAACCTTTTGCATATCTTCATCAAGTTTATAGTGTAACGAGCATAACATAACTACAACATTTTGCTTCGGACATAAAATAATTACTTGCCAATGATTCTTACATAAACACTTAGAATAATTAATAATGTGTATAAAATTGATTTATAAATTAAAAAAAAAATTTCAAACGCATTCTTACTTATGGATAAATGATCCTGTGTGACATTCTTTATTCTCACTAACTAACGTATTTTGTATGTACATCTTGATAGTGTTTGTTGCATTACATTGAAATTGAATGTTAAATGGATCTAAGAAACAATATTTTTTTCAATTTCCTTTCAACACTCATCTTATGCAAGAACCTAATTAAAAGTTAATGCAAAAGTCAAATCTTTATGTTAAAGTATGAGAACAATGAATATAAATTAAAATCACCGTAAACATTATACTTACGAACCCCATAATTATAGAACGAGTATTTCTAGCCAATCACCTGTCTTCAAAAGCTCCACAACAAAATTCTTATGAAGTATAAAAAATTGTTATGGTTCATGTTTTAATTTAAACTCTGAGAGTTCTAGAATATCTTCCATCATTCTTAATAGTCTATGAGTGTTATCTAGTTGAGACGATGTCGTCTCAATATTGTGATTCGAGGAAGAACAACTGTCTTTCGTGATTGAACCACCCATAACAACTTTCTTAACTACTTTCTCATGTATGTCCAACTGATTTGAAATTAGGTGTTTGAGTACACCCATTGATTTTAATTTCTACATCATAAAAACAACTGAAATACGATACAAAAACAAAAATACACAAACAATAAAAACAATATACAACACAAATATTTTAAATTATACTTATACCTCAATCAGATCGCGGGTACACTTCTCTCGTTAAACCTCAGCCAGCCACACTCGCTCCTCCCACACCTTCTACAACATCCTCTCTCGCTTCTTCTGCAACATCCTCTCTTGCTCCTCCCACACCTCCTGCAACATCCTCGCTTGATCTTCTTATAACATCTTCTCACACTTCTCAAGATGCACCCTCTCACGTTCCTCCTGAGTCTAATTCTCCACCGCCTCCTAAGTCCAATTCTTTCGCTTCTGTCCCGTTGGTGATTTTAGTATCATCAATGTATTTTAGTAGTAATGTGATTTACTATAGACCGATGTAATTATGCGTTAAACTCGGAAACGAGTTAGGGAAGTACGGAGTGCACGCTCGTCGAGCCAACGTATAATTGAATACGAATAATTAAAACGGGGTTCCAAGGGGTGGGGCAGCGCCCCGTTGGGGTTCCAAGGGGCGAAGCCCCTGGCGGGGTCCAAGGGGCAGAGCCCCTGGCGGGGTCCTAGGGGCGGAGCCTTTCCCAACCGACATAACCGGTTTTTCCGAACAGTTGCTTCCTTTCAGTTTCGGTTATTGATCTCCTATATAAGGAGTCATTTGGCCTCGGTTACGAACACAGAAAACATTGAAATTCTCTCTACATTGTGAATCTATTTTCTTTGCCAGAAACAGATTGTTCTTCAAGAATTATCCCCACAAAGATTTCGTGAACCCAGGCAACAATAATAGGGTCGAAATACTTTGTTCGGAAAGTGTACGAACACGATTCTTCGAAGTTATCCAGGATTATCATACCCGAATTTCTAACTCTGTCCTAATATATCCCTTATCTTTTTTGTAATTATCTCATCAATTTCTCTCCTATAATTTACTTTATTAATTGTCTGTGATGGTCCAAAAAATAAATTCAAGCCGACGCCTCTTCCAAGGACATGGACACGCCTAACATGCTCCTCGGTTCCAATCGCTTCTACCAAGATATCATGAAGATCTTGTGGAACAAATATACCAACTTCGGCTTGTTCAACTAGTACACCCTACAACACATATAAATGTTCATCTTTACCATATTGAATTAACTAAAATAAGTAATGTTGAAAAAAGTATCGCCTTACAATCTTTTTAGTCATTTCGCGTGTATCCTCTGTTGTGAACTTGACATTTGGTCTTTGATGTGCTCTCTTCCATTTCTCATGGTGTAATGGTGGAGATGGACTAAGATCAAGAATTCTAGAAGGATCTCCCATCTCTAGCTTCCTCTGTTTTCTTTTTTTATTAATCATTTTCTCGTCAATTTCATCATATCCTACACAAGACAATCTATATGGATAGATATTTCTAGTTCTATTCTCTTTTCTTTCTTTGTTCTTAGCCAATAATTCAGAAGTGATGTGAGACTTTATAAAATCCTCATAAAATTTCTTATCAATAAATGAATACTTCACGTATGGAGACCCAACATTATCTTTTGGATGTTTAATATATTCGCCTGTGAGTATTGTCTTAAAGTCCCTCCAATGCTCACCAGAATATGCAAGCCATTTCTTTTTTAGTATACTATCTTCTGGAACAATAAACACTTCCTACATTTACATAATAGAGTTGATATTAGTATTAAACAAACAAATAAATAAATGGTCATATGTGCTTGATATTAGCCATTTCTTTTTCATCGTCATTCTCTTTACAAAAACCATATGCTATCTTTCAAATTAGCGTCAACCTCGTGCCAATTATCTATTAAAATACTCAATTTGCTTCTACCTTGTAATGCCACTTAACCCTTAAAATCATCAACATTTTTACAATAAGCCTTACTGGTTCTCAGATCAAAATTAATCAGGAAGCGAACACCGTTTTTGTGGGCTTTTTAAACCTTGATACACAGTGTGGCACCTTTAGTTTTCTTTTATTTTTTGTATTAACATAGGTTGCATCATATGTTGTGTAAGAGGTACTTGTCGAATCACTATGTCTGTGTAAATTAAGAAAAATAGCAACATATAACAGAGACACTAACGTGAACTTCAAAGCCACATCCCACAACACTTCATCCTAAATGATTTAGAACATAGAAACTTACTAACTAGATATCTGAAAGAGAGAGACCATATAATAATACTAACTAGAAACATACACTTAAGTAATAAGTTATGATGAAACATTTTAAGAAAAAACAACATATATGGAAGAGTTATGTACATTTCAGTGGTATTACCATTTCTATGAACATTTCTAAAATTAATACCATAATGCGTCACAACATTTCTAACAATATTTCTATGAACAATTCTAAAACTAAAGTAATTTCTATGAATATTTCAGAGGCGAGTTACGTACCTCAAACGTGATGATGAAGCTTCAACGAGCTTTGAAAAGAAACGATGTTCGAGTTGATATTGGATGAGTTGACGTTGAAAATATATGATGTTCGAGTTGAAGTTGGAAGAGTTTTGATGAAAATCGCCTACGGTTTTTGTAAAGATAATGACGATGAAGTTAGAGTGTCTGTTGACAGGTAAATAAAAAGTTAGAGTCTAGTTCTCTAAAGTATTCATGCAATGGAGCAAACACGTTGGTTTTTAGGCATAATCAAGGGAATATATTAATTAAAAATTAAAAAAATAGAAAAACCTCATAGCGTCATATTTTATAAATTCATTTAAAATAACTATCACATCGCGATTTTTTTAGACAAAATCAAGGTAATAGATTAATTAATAATTAAAAATAATATAAATAAAAAAAAAAGCATTTGAAAATGATGATGCAAAAGATATTACCCCTAGGTTGGCAAATATAACTGAGGGTAATACAAATTAAAAATAAATAAAAAAAGGAAAAGAGAAAAGGGAAAGACGTTATGAGACCCTAAGCTAATTAAAAATAAAAATATAACATAAAATGAAGTAATTGTGATTCAAAATGAGCTCCCCCATAGTTATATTTCCTCGGTTTTGGTAATAACCAAGGATATATATTATATGTTTTTTTTAAATGACAGCGTTGTATAGATATACCTCGATTATTGATGGGTCGAGGTGAAATCTTTATTATAAAATATATTATGTATAGTAATTATATATTTTTTAAAATTGATAAATATAATAATTCTTTATATAATAATATAATTTAAAACATATAAATATATATTATGCCTGAAGCGAGATGGTTAATAAATTAATTTTTTTATTTAAAATAACCACCTTTTTTAATTTATATATCAAATTAAACTTCATTTCAAATAAATAATCAAAATAACCACTTTTCAAACAAACGTACAAGGAGTACCCATTCAAAGTGGCGTAATCACCGTAAAATTTTACAAAGACGCCATTTGGGATGACACATACTTATAGTGACAGTCAAAATCCGTAAGTAAAAGTTTATCTACCGCATGTATATCCCAAAATATTTATACCCATGATACTTTACCGTATGCACAAAAAATTATATGTCACAAAATTAGACTTTAACCTACGATAAAGTGCCGCAGTTATAAGTATTTTATGATATGCCTACGGTAAATAAACTTTTACGTACTGATTTTAATTGTTTTTTTTTTTGTAAAGGCAATTTATAAATAAAAATACAAGGGGTATTCCAACCCTTATACAAAGAGAGAAATATTCTCAACCAAGTCTAACCAAGAATATTGAAAAAGATCATTACAAAATTCTAAAAAGCTAGACTTGGAATAAAGAATATTTCTAATAGGACCCCATCTCCAAGCTAAAATTTTTATCAGCCAACACACATCATCAACCGTCGAAGTTATCGAATTGAAAATACGATTATTGCGTTCCTTCCATAAGACCCAAACTACCAATAACCAAACAACTCCTCTCCCTATCATTCTTCCACCTCCTGCACACCAAGTCAAGAAGAACGAATTAATATCACCGTTAAAAACAACCCCAACTCCTAACCAATTCCCAATCGTCCTCCACACATTAGCCGAAAAGACACAAGAGAACAGCAGATGCGAACAATCTTCATCATACTCAGAACAAAGAACACAAGAAATGTCAACGTCGATACCCCGCTTCCTAAGAGCAACACGAGACGGAATTCTGCCCCACAATATCTTCCAACCAAAGACTTTTACCTTCTCCGGAACCTTAAGACTCCATAACAGAGAAAACCCCTTATCTTTATCAACTGTCGTCTTCTTCAAAACCACTTCCGTACATTGCCTATAAACTTCTTTAACTTCATAAGAAAAATGCTCACAACCTGCCCATTTCACAACATCTTTTCCCGCCTTATCAGGCCTAAAATCTTTCAAAATCTCCGACATCTCCAACAACCTGTTTTCGATTATATCTTGCAGGTCTGCAGGAACACCGAAACGATTCCAGCCCCACTCGTCTCCCTCACAAACACTCATCTCTGCTACACTCACCTGTTTAGCATTGCTCAAACAAAAAATATAGGCAAAGTAACCACTAGTGGCTCTTATATACAATTTTATAATGTATACACTACTGCGAGTGTCTACTCCTTTCACGTTAAATTTTTTTTTGTTGAAAAGGGAATATTTTGATAATTTATTTTAAAGAATTATTATTTGGATATATAAATTAGAAAAAAAAGATTATTATTTTTTTTAAATTCAATAAATTACTTGTATAGACACCCATACTCGATTATTTAAGATAGTAATTATTCAGGCTCAATTCCGTATTAATATTATGAGTTTTTACTATACTCGTAATAAATATTTTTTTAGTTGCCCAATCTGTGAGTCTAATTGTCATATATTTAGTCATCTGCTTTTATTTTCCCATGATCTGAAGTCACGAAGTTCACCAAAACGTGGTTAATTAATGTATTACTTAAATTTAGTTCACATGTTATTTTTTTATAAATTTAAAAGTGAATTTGAAGATAAAATGATTAATGTTTTGATAAAATTATACAAAAGTGAATTGAACTTTAAATTCTAGTATAAACATTAAATTTAAATTTAAAAGTTACATATCTTAATTTGTAGTAGAATATATAATTAATTTTATTTTTTAAAAATTAAACAGTCAAAATCAATTCCAAAATAGAAAGAAAAAAAAACATGCATTTCAATCACTATTTGCAAGAGAGACAAGAATATAGAGAACGTAAAAATTTATATTGGATCAACGGCTAATTTGATATTACAATAATTAATGAAATCTCAATCTATTCTTCTTTTTATCACTGTTATAAATTTTAAAAAAAGCAACTTTAAATTTTCGTCATTAATGGTTAGAGATAAAATATCTCCTTAGCTAGTAGTATAGCATTTTTATTCATTGTTAGTCTTTTTCTAATGTGTCCTTCTAACACCGTTAGTCTAGCCTATGCTCACGTGTGAGTTAGTTAGGTTATAGTTAGAGGTTAAATCTAACTGTAACCGTTAGCTAGAGTTATAGAGTTTTGCATATAGATTCATCATTCTTCTTGTAAAAAAAATCACAATGAATATTCAATTTACTTTCTCTTAGCTTAGAATCAATATCAGGAATTATAAGCCTCATGAATATTGAATTCTAACATAGTATCATTTGTTGGTTTTGATCTCGCGCTAGCTCCGATTTCTCTTCCTTGTTGATAATCCTCCCGTGCCATTTTGTCTGAGCTTGCCATGGGTTCCGACGAACATCAAGATTAAAGCGCCAAGAATTCGTCTCATCCGCAGACATTTCCAACTGTTTTTGCCAGCTCCAAATCCAACTCCTTTTGACCAAATCTCTCTATCAAATTGCAAGACAACAACTATCTTCTATGGAATAAGCAAGTAGAAGGTGTAATCTTGACGCAAAAGATGCTAAAACTGGTGGTAATTCCCCAAATCCCTTAAAAATTCAATTCAGTTCAAGATCGAGTTTCAGGTATGATTTCTGATGAATATGAAGCATGGCTGATCCAAGATTAAGTTGTGTTCATCTAGTTGTTATATATGATTTCTGAATCTGTGTTACCTAGAGTTCTTTCATGTAAACATGCCTATGAAGTGCGGGACAAAATTCATCAATATTTTAATGTCCAAATGAAAGTTAGGGTTCGTCAACTTTGTGTTGAATTGAAATCTACAAAGAAAGGGAGCAACTCGATTACCGAATTCGTGTTGCACGTCAAAGCTATCGCTAATTCACTCATAGCTATAGGGATTCAATTTTTGAACAAGATCAAATTGATTCTGTTTTCGATGGACTCCCGAAAGAGTACAATCCGTTTGGGATGCAGATGTATGGGATCACTGAATCCCCCTCATTATGTGATGTTGAAGCACTTCTCTATGTTCAAGAAGCTCAATTGGACAAGTTTCTCACATAACTCACTCAAGTCAAGAGATCAATGATTCGAGAGGCACATTTTGTGGCAGAGGCAATCGTTTCACTAGAGGTAGAGGTCGTGGCAGAAGTCGTGCTACCTCTGGCACAACTGGAAATTGACCTACCTGTCAGTTGTGTGGTAAATATGGTCACTCTGTTGTTAATTTTTGGCACAAGTATGATGAGAATTTCATGCCTCCCAATGCAACAAATTCTCAATCCAATGATGCAAGCAGCTATGGCACTAAACAAGACTCAACACAAGAGGCCTCTTAAAACACTCAAGATATGGCGGTGGTAGCTACCACAAATCCACCCTACGCATTCACTCAGGAGTATTCTCTTCCCATTCAGCTAGAGTCTCAAGCCTGGTTTGCTGATTCAGGTGCCTCTCACCATCTCACTCCCTTGGATACTTACTTACATGATCTCAAACCCTATATAGGCTCTAGTAAAGTATGTGTTAGTAATGGTCAATCTCTTGCTATCAAGTCTATTGGATCCATTGTCTTTTATTCTAAGTTTAACCCCAATCATAAGTTAACTCTTGATAATGTACTTCATGTGCCCCCTATAACTAGAAACTTGCTATCAGTTTCCAAATTTTCTGTTGATAACAATGTTGCCTTTGAACTTATGGCTGACAAATGTTGTGTGAAATTCCAGGTTTCTAAATAAGTTCTTGTTGAGGGCTTCCTTGATGCTAGTGGTTTGTACTGTCTTCCTAAGGTATCATTGAAGCTCTTAGGACCCAAGACTTTGAATAAATACCTACCTACCCATCTTGATGCTTAAGGTTATACTGCTATCAAGCCTAGCATAGATGAGGCCTCTTCTTGTAATTCTCATCATTGTAGCATCATAGATTAGGACATACCAATTATACTTCTGTCAAACAAATTCTCAAAAAGTGTAATGTCTCTATATCTAATAAAAATGATTCTTTGCTGTGTAAATCCTGTAATCTTGGCAAAGTTCATAGTTTACATGCTCCTACTTCAACTAATGTCTATGATAATACTTTTGATATTGTGTATTCTGATTTGTAGGGTCCATCTCCCAATCACTCTAGCTCTAGATATAGATATTACATTGCCTTTGTAGATGGTCACACTAGGTATACTTTGTTATACTTTCTCAAACAACAGTCAGAAGCCTACAAGCATTTAAGTTATTTCATATGTTTGTAAAGACTCAATTTAATACATCCATCAAGTCAGTTCAATCTGACTTTGGAGGTGAACTCAGACCCTTCTCCAAGTTCCTAGGAGACTTTGGCATTAGTCATAGACTCACTTGCCCTTATACATCTCACCAAAATGACTATGTTGAAAGAAAACATAGACACATAGTTGAAATGGGACTCACCTTACTTGCTCACTCATATATTCCTGTAACATATTAGGATCATAGTTTTTCTATTGTTGTCTAAGTGATTAATAGGTTACCCTCATTAACACTTCCCAAGTTTGATTCACCCTATCACGCTCTCTATAATAAACAACCCAGCTATCAAACCTTGAAAGCCTTTGGATGTTCATGTTTTCCATTGTTGAGACCATACAACAAGAATAAACTTCAATTAAGAAGCTCCGAATGTGTCTACTTAGGGGCGTCGCCTCAACATAAGGGGTTCAAATGCCTCAGTAAAGAAGGGAAAATATATATCTCCAAAGATGTGATTTTTCATGAGCAAGTATTTCCCTTTCCTCACTTGTTTCACTCTAAGCTTCCCAACATTAAGTCTTCTCAGTCAGCTCTTATGCAATTCCCTGTCAAACTATTACCTCTAATTACCCATTCTCCCACTATTGATGCTTATGGTGGAGGTTCACGTAGGACATTTACTGCTAACTGTGATGACATGTCCCAGTCAGACACTGCTTTAATTGCTTCACATCAATCTGCAGGTGATAATGAGTGTCCTAGCCCTACTCAAACTATCTCACATAGTGCAAACACCATTCTATTAGTTGATGTACCATCGACTATCCAACCTTTCATTGTGTCCTATGATAAGGATAACACAATTGTACTTCCCAGACTAATCAGTCCTGATTCTACTCAGCAGGATGAGCAAGCTATCATGTCCTATGATAAAGCCAAAGGCTATAAACTCTCTTCTGGCCCACATGATAATAAGTATAGTCCACATGATACTGAGTTTGGTTAGCCTCTTAATATAGAGGATCCTACACATAGGCATTGTCTAGAAGATAATGCATCTTTTTAGTCACATGAATCTCCTTTTTCCAATAAATAGCAGAATTTAGGTTGCAACTCAAACACCTCTAGCTGGACATTTCCAATAGTTGTTTCTGATGGGTCATTGTCACCATCCTCTCACATTCATCAACCCTTTGCTCGTTTAATGCAGAATGACCATCCCATGCTCACTAGAGCAAAAACTGGAAATTCTAAACCCAAGGTCTTTCTAGCTCAAACGCACACAAAACCTACTAGTGTTAAACAAGCTCTGTCTATTCCAGAATGAACTAAGGCTATGCAAAGTGAGTATGATGCTCTCATTGCTAATGGAACATGGACCCTTACTACTTTACCCTCTCATAGAAAACTAATTAGGTGTAGGTGGGTTTTCAAAGTAAAAGAGAACTCAGATGGAAGCATACAAAAACACAAAGCCAGACTTGTTGCTAAAGGTTACCATCAAGAGCAGGGATTTGATTTCACTGAATCTTTCTCTCCAGTGGTTAAACCAACAATAATTAGACTCATTCTTACTATTGCCATCACTTACAAATGGGACATCCAACAGGTAGATGTGAGTAATGCATTTTTGAATGGAATTCTCCAAGAGGAAGTGTATATGACTCAACCTTCTGGGTTTGTTAATGCTGATAAAACTCTGATGTGCAAGCTCAACAAAGCCATCTATGGCCTCAAGCAGGCTCCTATGGCCTGGTATGAGAAACTTACACATGCCCTCATTCAGTTTGGCTTTGTTCATTCAAGGTGTGACCACTCACTGTTTGTGTATTGTCACCAAGGGATCTCTCTCTGTGTTTTTGTATATGTTGATGACATCTTGATCACAGGTTCCATCTCTACACTAATTCACAAGCTAATTAACAAGATACATGATGAGTTTGCCTTGAAGAAGTTAGTTCGACCTTCATATTTTCTCGGAATAGAAGTCAATCATCAACCTAATAGCTCCCCATTGCTCACCCAAACCAAATATATCCAAGTTTTGTTGACAAGAGCCAACATGGTGAATGCAAATGGAGTCCCTACCCCCATGCTCAGTAGATGTAAACTAAGTAAGCATTATTCTGCACCCTTTTGTGATCCATCACAGTATCGTTCCATTGTCGGTGCTTTGAAATATGTATCATTGACTAGGCCAGACACTGCCTTTAGTGCGAACAAGGCATGTCAGTTTATGGCAACTCCTCTTAAGGCACATTGGTCAACTGTTAGAAGGATTTTACGATATCTTAATGGTATTATTTCACATGGCTTGCTGCTTTCTCCATCTTTGATTGGTCAAGTGACCTGGATGATTTAAGATCAACATCAGGGACATGTATTTTCTTTGGTCCTAATCTTATCTCTTGGAGTTCCAAAAAGTAGTCTCTAGTTTCTTGTTTGAGTGCTGAAGCCGAGTATCGTGCGTTATCACACTCTACTTCTGAACTATTATGGATCAAATCCCTTTTGCCTGAACTTGATGTGCAATTTCATACACCAACTTTGTTGTGTGATAACATGAGTGCAGTTTTAATGTCTCATAATCCTGTTTTACATGCTCGCACTAAACACATCGAGCTTGACATGGACCTCTTGAATATTGAATTCTAACATTAATATAAGTAAAACTAAACAACTTTTGAGTTATTTAATTCAAACATGTAAGTTCTGTGGTTTTAGATTGGCAGAAATTTTGTTAAAATAATTTTCAGCAAAATGTTGAGACAGACGTCGTGACAAGTTAGTCAGACAGCATGATCAGCACGATGTTGGGATATGTGGCCAGGACATGTTATACCAGAAGCTTTGGGATGTGATGATTTGGTATTTAAAGTGTGAGATTTGATAGTGTTTTAATTCACACAGTGTCACAGTCCAAGGAGGGATATTTTAGGAACTTCTGTCTTGATAGATTTGCTTGTATTTCTTAAAAATAGTCTTGGAGCCTTTTTAGGAAACTTTATGTTTAGTTCCTTTTATTGTGCAGGAGATTGTGCAAGTGATTTAAAGCTGATGCCTTGTGATATGTGTTTCAAGAGCCCAAGTCCATGCTATTGTGATGTCTATTTAAAGGAGTTTTTTAAACCTAATGAAGTAGAGACGTCGTGTATTGAAAGAAAGAGTTTTTAGGGTTTAACGAGTTTTGTTCTTTGTGTTCATCTCTTATGTCTTTTGACATCTGAGTAGGACTGTGTTATTTGTTGATTGTGAGCCTTTCTTGTATCTCCTTGATACTAGAGCTGAACTGTTTCATTTGAGTTGTAATTGTGAATTCACTCATAAGCTTTTAAGCAAAGAGTGGATTTTGTGTCTTTGAAGTGTGACTTCTTTTTGTTCTCTATTGTTGAGTTTGTCACTGTTGTGTGACTAGTAGGAAGTGAGAGGAGTCTCATATCTAGGAGTTCCTAGGTAGAAGTTAGCACAGGTAGTGATTAGGTGAGAAGCTTGTAAACCTGTGGGTGTTTGCTGTGACTTTAAAATAATACTATTATAGTGGATTTCCTTCCTGGCTTGGATGTCCCCAGATGTAGGTGATGTTGCACCGAACTGGGTTAACAATTGACTGTGTTATTGTTTACATTCAAGCTCTTATTTTTTCTGCATAAGTGTTGGTTGCTGTCTTGATCCCAGTATCTTGACATTTCTCTTGACATCTAGTATCTGTGTGCCAGAATTTTAAAACACATTAAAATTGAATAATTGATAAATTAAATATCAATAAAAATAATTTAATAAATATATGTTATGTTTTAAATAAAATTTAAATAACTTATATTACATTTAATTGACTATTATTTTAATCAAAGGATTTTTTTTTAAATAATGGTAACAGGAGAGTAGTAGTAAAGGTTTACATCTGAAAAAGCTATTTGGGTTGTCATAATACAATGATGAAAATAATTCAGACTACCCGACATGAGTACACTACTAGTATATCATAATTGGCTAGAGAGAAAATTGAAACTAAAATGAATATCTGTTTCAGACATTATGGAGGTTGGATTGATTTGAGATGTTGGTAGTTTGAACTTTGAAAAGTATTGCTGGTGAGATTTTTTGTTTGCACATATAGAGGTGAATTAATGCACCAAAGACTTTGCCATTGAATATTTACAAATTTCCAAGGCATCATAATAAGGGAGAAGAAGAAAAATGCCAAAAATGACGAAACGTGGCCCCCCAATTCCATTGCATATTTCAAGGTGCACCACAATTGTGATTTTTGGTTAAGACAATCCCATTGCAGAGTGCATTCACTATTGTTGCAGAATGCACAAACTTGGTAACGTGGTCCCCTTATATATCGGTTATTTGGGTTTGGTGCGGTTCACTACAATTTGTTGCATCATTTATTAGTGTGTTTGAATTGGGTCAAAATCGCTGTCATGGTAATTTTAATAAAAAATAAAATTACATTTTATAAGTTTCAACTAAATCAATGTGATTTTAATAGTTTAATGCCAATAGAAATGTACACCTAATTGGTAGCACTAGTGTGTGTTACACTATTAGGATGGTTTAAAATAATTTTACTTTTTAATAAAACTCTATTTGAGGATTTTTATATCAACTAAAAATTAATATGGTTGAGTTTGACGTTAACATTAGTATTTGAACTTTAACTTTTATTATTGTTGTGTGAGTTTATAGTGATTATGAGCATTTTATTTACAGGTAAAAAAACTCAATTCAAGTTTTTTGGATCAAATTTGTTGTATTTCGGACAAACATATATATTTTTACTTTTTTTAAAAAACAAATTTTCAAATATTTTGGCATTTTTAAGTGAGGAATATGATGAACTTGACATAAACAAGTTGATCTTAAGTTTTATTCTTTGATTTTCAAGAATAGAAGAAAATAATGTTAAATATATAATTCATTGTTTTAGAAAGATTAGATTTGATTTAGAAAGATCAGATTTGATTTAAAAATATTAGATTAGATATTTTTGGACTTTTATAGTTTGGGCTTTTAGCTTGAGATGCAAGTTAACCTAAATCTATAAATAGGTATCATTGTAATAATCAAGTTTGATAATTCACAATTTGCAGTTGCAAGTGAATATTGAAAGTTTCCACAGTTTGTGGGCAGAAAGAATCCTGCAGTTTTTCATCTTCTTCTCCAACGCTACTACTTCTCTTTTTCTCTTTCTTTCTTTCTTTCTTTCTTTCTCAATTTTTCTTTTCGTTGCCATTGCATGTGATTGTTAACAATCTTGAGATCAAGATTGAATAGGAATTCTCAAAAGATTTTGGGTTAATTCCAACATCTGGTATCTAGAGCTCCGGTTTCGATTCAAGGAAGCAAAATCGTGATGGCGATGAATCATCCGAACGAGCACTTTTCGGCGAGCCTTCCGATTCTCAAGAAAGATAATGATGAGAATTGGTGCAAGCAGATTAAGGTGGTTTTCTCTTATCAAGATCTTTGGGATCTTGTGAAGGAAGGAGTAGCACCGCTTGCAGAGAACGCGACGAATCAAGAAAAGGCTGCACACAAAGAATTGAAGAAGAAAGATTATAAAGCTCTCTTTATAATCTATCAATGTGTCGATCCAGATAACTTTGAAAAGGTTAGTGATGTAGAGTCAGCAAAGGAAGCGTGTGAGATTCTTGAAAAGTCGTTTGGAGGCGCAGTGAAGGTGAAAGAGGTGGGGTTACAAACTCACAAGAGAACCTATAAGTTGCTTCAGATGGAAGACAATGAAAGTATAACAGATTTCTTCACCAGAGTTACTAAGCTGGTGAATCAAATTAAGGTATGTGGAGAGGTGTTGACATCAAGATCAGTTGTTGCAAAGATCTTGAGGTCATTAGCTCCAAAGTACGACCACGTGGTAGTAGCCATAGAAGAGTCGAAAGACTTTTCAGTATTGACGAAGGAAGAGCTTCAAGGGACGCTTGAGTCTCATGAACAAAGGATGGCTGAAAGAGCTGCAGAAAAGTCGAAGAGTGACATGGCTTTGTAGGCGCAGTCAGAAAAAGAAAGGAAAGGCAAAGGAAGCTGGAATGACAACAAAGGTAGAGGAGACTACGACAATTCGACTAGTCAAAATCAGCATGAAGGAAACTGGTCGAATAAAAGAAAACCCTGGAACCAAGGAAACCAAAGAGGTGGTGCTGCAGGTAGAGGAAGAGGTGGTGGTCGAAAGCCGAACAAAAGTCACATTCAATGTTTCAATTGTCAGAAATATGGTCATTATTTTAGTGATTGTCCGAAAAAGAAGAAGAATCAAGAAAATGATGCAAAGCTGGCGAAACATGAAGAAGAAGAGATGTTGCTAATGGTCATAACAAGAGACGAAGAGAGATTCCAGGACCAGTGGTATTTGAACTCAGGATGTTCATCACACATGACTGGAAGGAAAGACTGGTTTGTCAACATAAAGCCCTCGTCGAAGAACACAGTGAAGTTTATAAGTGACAACACTCTAGCAGCTAAAGGTGTTGGTGATGTTCTGATTATGAGGAAAGATGGCAAGAGATCAACAATTTCCAATATGTTGTACATACCAGGCATGAAGAGCAATTTGCTCAGTATAGGGCAGTTGGTCGAAAAGAACTACAAGGTGTCGATCAAAGACAAGATGATGAGAGTTTTCGACGCAGGTGGTAGGTTGATCTTGAAGGCTCCAATGTCTCAGAATATGACCTTCAAGATTACACTCAATGTGATGGAGCACAAGTGCCTAGCAACTGCAGCCAGCAAAGATGAGTGGTTATGGCATCTTCGACTAGGCCATCTCAACTTCAATGACATCAGAGTGCTAAAGAGAAGAAATATGGTTTCAGGATTACCTAAAATTGACATTCCAAGTGAAGTCTGTGAAGAGTGTGTTCAGTCGAAACAACACAAGAATAGCTTCAGCAAGGATGCAGAAAGGAAGTCGAAAGCAATTCTGGAAGTTATATACTCTGATGTATGTGGTTCAATCCAGGTGGATTCGATTGCAGGCAACAAATACTTTGTCACGTTCATAGATGGTTACAATAGAAAGTTGTGGATTTACCTCATCAAGAAGAAAAGTGATGTGATCGAGGTATTTTCCAGATTCAAATCTATGGTCGAAAGACAGAGTGGTCGAAAGCTGAAAATTCCGAGGACTGATGGTGGTGGAGAATATGTGTCGAAAGAGTTCGATGCATTATGTGAGAAAGAATGGATTGTGCATGAGGTGGTGCCACCCTACACTCCACAGCAAAATGGAATTGCAGGAAGAAAGAACAGAACCATCATGAACATGGTGAGAAGTATGTTGAATGGAAAGCATCTACCCAAAGAATTATGGGGAGAAGCGGTTTCGACAGCAACATATATTTTGAACAGATGTCCAACGAAGAAGCTTGAAAGAATCGCACCAGAAGAATGTTGATCTGGTGTTAAGCCGAGCCTCAGTCACTTTAAGGTGTTTGGATCTATAACACATAGACATGTGCCAGATCAGTTGAGAAGAAAGCTATGACAAGTCGAATCAGATGATCTTGATAGGATATAATTCGACTGGAGGTTACAAGTTGTTCGACCCAGTGAATAAGCAGGTAGTGATTAGCAGGGACGTGATCATAGACGAGCTTAAAGAATGTGATTGGACTGGGAATGTCAAGAAGGATTCAGTGAGAATCGCTTGTGAAGAATTAGCCACTGAAGTCGAAAGAGAAGTTCGACAAGAACAAGTCATAGATGAAGCAGGTCCAAGTAGACCTCGATGAACAAGACACATGTCTGCAAGGTTGCAAGAATGTGTAATTACATCATATGATATGGTTGATGAAGAGGGTGAGCTGGTACACTATGCTTTCTACGCAGATGTCGAACCAGTCAATGCAACTGAAGCATTGAAAGATTCGAAGTGGGTGAAAGCAATGAAGGCAACAATACCTGGTCACTTGTCGAATTGCCTCAAGGCAAAAAGGAATTTGATGTGAAGTGGGTTTACAAGGTGAAGGTGAATCCTAAAGGAGAAGTAACTCGACACAAGGCGAGACTTGTGGCAAAAAGATTTCTTCAGAAGGAAGGAATCGACTTCGACAAAGTGTTTGCACCTGTTGCTAGGATCAAAACAATCAGGTTGGTTATTGGTCTAGCAAACATAAACAATTGGCACACATGTCAGATGAACGTGAAGTGTGCATTCCTTAATAACCCCTTAGACGAAGAAGTTTATGTCGAACAACCAGCTGGGTTTGTGAAACAAGGCGAAGAAGGAAAGGCGTACAGGCTGCATAAAGCCCTGTATGGACTTAAGCAAGCTCCAAGAGCTTGGAATAAGAAAATTGACAGCTTCTTAAAGAAGAAGGAATTTGTGAAATGTACGACAGAGCCATGATTAATATAGACAGTTTAAACACAATGAATTAGGTGGTGTGTTAAATATGTAATTCATTGTTTTAGAAAGATTAGATTTGATTTAGAAAGATCAGATTTGATTTAAAAAGATTAGATTAGATATTTTTGGGCTTTTATAGTTTGGGTTTTAGCTTGAGATGCAAGTTAACCTAAATCTATAAATAGGGAGGAACCCTTATCATTGTAATAATCAAGTTTGATAATTCACAGTTTGCAGTTGCAAGTGAATATTGAAAGTTTTCACAGTTTGTGGGCAGAAAGAATTGTGCAGTTTTTCATCTTCTTCTCCAACGCCACTATTTCTCTTTTCTCTTTATTTCTTTCTTTCACAATTTTTCTTTTCGTTGCCATTGCGTGTGATTGTTAACAATCTTGAGATCAAGATTGAATAGGAATTCTCAAAAGGTTTTGGGTTAATTCCAACAAGTAATTTAATAAAAAATGTAGTTAAACTATAGAATGCATGGGAAATTCGAGAAGTTTAAACAATAGCAAACCAATATTTTCAAAAACTATTAAATTGGAAGGTGACACGTCTCTATTTATTAAATTCTTGATAGAAGTTACGAATGGAAAAGAATCAATCACATACACTAATTACTCCTCTTGTTGCTTACTCTTCTCTCGAGAGAATCAATCAACCTTGGTTGCAAGATGATTCTGCAGCAAAATCAATAATGAAAGAAGAAAAGAAAAGATGAATTGTGGAAGAAAAGGGAAATTAGAGTTTTAGAGAAAAGGAAAAGAAGTAGAATATTTCTGCTGAGTTTCTCTCTGCCTTCAAAATTGAAGTTTATTCAATCTTTTTTTATGCAACTGTATTCACTTTCAATCTATTACAATGATAAGATACATCCCTATTTATAGGTTTAGATTTATTACACACCAAACAATCTCCAACTAACCTAACTAATTAAGCTAAAACAAACAAATAAAACTAAATCTAAATTCTGTCAAAGACACACTTCTTCGACACTTTGACATCTAAATGTTTCGATATCTTCTTACTTCTGTTGAACAACATGCTTCGACACTTTGAATTGATACTAACTCAATTTTATAGATGGATTTGTAAGGAGATGGCTATTTCCACTTATAAATATATGTTCACATATTATTAAATGTGTGTTTTTAAAATTTTTCTTGATTAATATTATTGAGCTTGAGTAAATATAAATGATAGGTAGTTTGATAGAGAAAATATAATAGTATGTGATACAATAGATTTTGTACCCGACTCTTATACCATATTATAATTTTTGCTAGAAGATATAAATGAATGATTAGTTTGTGATCCAACATATTTTAAAGAGAAGAAATATTGTGTTCTAAAAATCGTAAGAACAAATGTTTAATATTAAATTTTGAGTGAATCCTATTTAGCTTTTGCTTGAATGATTAGTTTGTTTAAAAAAGGTGATTTTAAAAGCATAAACGTGTATCTGAAAGTAGGTGTTTATTCTCTTAAAATCCGGTATTAGACGTCTGAAAGCCGACAATACCTTTAATTTTTTTTCTACCTTAAGCAAATTTTCAAGTAATTAAAATCAATTAATTTTCAAAAAAGACTTTTGCACTTTAACACGTTGGACATGTGAAAGCGGACGATAACAGTTTCTTAAAAATTAATTCTTTTTTTTACAATAAAATATTGTCCCATAGTAATTATAATTAACGACTTTTCGAGCGCTAACGGTTGACAAGAGCTACAATCCGGTCTCCCGTCTCTTAATTGATTTTAAACAAAATATTTATTTTCTTTTGAAAACCAAAACAATTATTCATAGCCTTAGATTTACATAGTAGCAATAGATAACGATACGTTGTCATTGGTCTTTGTGGGTTCAATTTTTGTTTTATTACAAACGATATTTACATGCACTTGCAGACCTATCAAGTCCCTTACATTTGCATGATAAAAGATTTGTACTCATCAGGTAAGCCATCAAGAACTCAATCAATCTGATCTTATTCAGTGATGGAATCACCAACTGCCAAGAGCGAGTTAGCAATCAATTTCACAGCAATAACATATTCAATTACAAACTTGTTGCCTTTCTTCATTGATTTCAGTTTAACCGACAGTTCCTTGACACGAACTTTCATGTGAGCATTGAAGTATGGATGCATTATATCCCATACTTCGAAAGTGTGTTTGTAAGATATCACCCTTGGTAATAAAAATTTAGAGATGGTCGAAAGGAGCAAGATGAACACGGTCTGATATTTCATAATCCAAGTTTCATATTCTGCAGATACATTGCCATCCATGTGATCTTGTTCATTCTTGAACTTCGGTGGAATTTGAGGGTTCATTACTAATCTGTGCACTCTATGAGTGAGTATAACGCCTTAGACTTGTTGATTCCAGATGAGGTAATTATTCTCTTGAAGCTTGATTGATGTTTTCGGTCCGAAATGATGAGGCGAATTAGAACCAGAAGTATTGCTAAGAAATGCAGATGTTGGTGGTGCAAGTGAGCCATTGGTAGCAGCTGGGGAGGAATCCGCCATGGTATCTCAAGGAGAAATGTAGAAGATAAAAAAAATGTTCCGTTAGAGCTAACCGAAAAACGTTTAAAGCGGTTAGAGAGCGAAATATATTGAAACCAGTGAATGATACCATATTAGATTTTGAGTGAATTTTATTCAGCTTTTGCTTGAATGATTAGTTTGTTTACAATGCAAGACATATTTATATATAGAATTTACATGATGATAATGCATGAGTATGCATAACCTCCATAGCCATGCATTCTATTTGGATGGTTCTACTTCATGTTCACATAAACACTTATATCTATTTACCGTGAAAATTGGTAAACAACCGCTGATCTTCCAAATCTAACTTTGGTGACTCAAAGGATCGATCAGATTGATCCTAGGACATGTGCTAACAACTGGTTTAAAATACATTCTAAAGGACTCAACACTTCGATAATGTTCATGAAGAAAGGTTTGTTGAAAATGTAATGTAAAAGACGTTTAAAAATGTTAAGTTAAAAGGCTGAAAATGTAAAAGAAAAGGATCGAAGGTACACAGTAAAGGTCGAAAGTATGAAAGTGCAGAAACGTAACTTGCGTGAAATAAAGGATAAGTTCTTAATGAAAGATTAAAGTAAATTGTATTGAAAAGGTAAATGGTGTTTACATCACGTACATTCTCACAATACTCTTTTCTCTATACGCGGATACTTTGAGTGAATTTGGAGTAACTTGTACAAAGTGAACACAACACACCGAATCCTATTGCTAGAACTCCTATTTATAATACTAAAACTAATTGTTGTTAACTTCCTAAGACAATCAACATATGACAAGTGTCGCGTTACATGTATCTGACCCTTGGATGTGCGCCACTTGTCTCTTTCAGGAGTGAAACAAGAGTAAATACTCCCTTCTTTATTTGAATTTGAATTTCTCAGCGTTGGACACCATCAGTAACCTCGGTCGAAGGTGATTTCCAAGTTCTTGGAAATATTTCTAAGTCCCCAGTATATCCTTTATACAAGCATCTTCGACTTAAGTTTCTCTTGAAGTTCCAATCGAACACTCCTTTGGACCTATTCCAAGAATTTTACCATCAATCAACTCCTCCAGCTTAATACAGGCGTTGAATTTATGAGCCAACAATATCACACTTTATACTTCACATAACTTACTCATACTACATACTTCTCATAGCTTACTCCTTATATTTAAGAACATGTAAATGAATCAACCTTTAATCACTACTACGTAAAACACATATAATGATGGTTGCAAAACACATATAATGACGGTTTTACGTCCGTTGTTAGGTAGCGTGTGATTGTATGTATGAAGGTTTCCACAACGGGCGAATGACTGTGGTTATAAGTTAGGTAGCGTGCTACTTATAACAACGGTAAAGAAAACAACTGTTGTGAAATAATTTATAGGTCCTGAGTTTGATTCCCAGCAACGACATTCTTGTGTTTTATTATTCTGGAAAGTGATTTATTTATAACAACGATTGATTAAACATCGTTATAATATTATTTTTTAATATATATTTTTCAATTTTACAATATTCCCAAATTTTTAACCTGAATATTTCTAAATCGTATTAGACCAGAAACATCAATCACCCATTTGTGAATTGAATTAGACCAAAAATTGCATTACATCGATAACACAAGTCCATTAGGAACCAAAAATTGTATATTACATCAAAACCAAAATGCCACAAAACAACCTACGATTTACACATCATTACATCAAATAGTATTATCTTGTTGTCTTGGTGTCTTGACTTTAAACACATACAATTTAAAATAATAATAGTTGTTAAAAAATAACATCATTAGAAATTATAACATACAATAAAAAATATAAAAAACTTGTTAATTTTCCCATATTCCTTCTTGATGATCGTTACGAATAACATGTACATCATCTCTATCAACTTCTTCATATAAAGTAGGCACTTGTGTTGCATAAGAAGGAATGAAAGGAATATCAAAACTTTGATCATCACTATGAGGAATATGTTTTCCTTTGAGAACAATTGACGATATACTCGATAAGTACGCAGGGTCTATCACATAAAAAACTAGTTTTGCTTGAGTAGCCATGATTAATGGTTCGGTGTTATAAGTTTCCTTGCCAAGGATAACCCGTGTGAAATCCTAACTCATCAGTTTGTATACCATTGTTATTGGGAACCCACTTGCTTTTGAATAAAGGCACTTTGAAATTAACATAATCAATCTCCAGAATCTCCTCAATGACACCATAGAATGTGGTAGTTGCCAAAATAGGATTCTTATCTTTTGAACTAGAGAAATGCATAGATTAAGCCTCAACCATAACTCCGCTATTTTTCATTGTACTACGATCATCTTTTGCTTTTGTATAAAAGGAATAATTAGAAAAGGCGTATGTCGTCTAAGTTATCACAGTAAATTTTGGCATGTACGACAACCATTTAATTGTTTCAAATGCACCATCATCATCATTAGAAATCATATTATTAAACCTGACCGCGATGGCTGATCATATCCTGAAGTAGGCCAAGAGGAACGTCTGCGATGTTGGGTGTGTGAGATAAGGAAGGGGCGTACATGCAAGGCACTCCGATGCTAAAGTAAGAATCGGGAGAGAGAAAGGCAAGTACAAAAGTATGAGTTTCGTATGATGATTTTGAATACGCGACCCTCTCAAATAAGAGGGCTTTTATAATGCCCCTAGCGCATGGCCAACGGTCCCTATTTTTGGGGTGGAATAACCGTTTCCTGAAGAATAGGTAACTGCCAAAAACTAGCCGTTATGCCAGGAAGAGATGCCGAAAACTAGCCGTTGCCACGGGCAGAGGCATAGTTCTGGGCACAGGCGTCATGACCGTTCTTAGATGATGGAGCCGTGCGTAAAGGGCATCAATGCCAGGGAGGAGCAAATGACCTTGAGGTTCATCTGTCCATGTATTCCCGGTAGAGGGGCAGAAAGGTAAATGCTGCCCTGCATCAGCTGGACTTAGGCAATTAGGCCGTTCTGGAAACAGGAGTGGATTGGGCCATACCTAGCCGTTGGTCCAGTCCAGAACAAGAGCCCCCCAAGTCGTTGCTCCCGAGCATGGGAGTAATGGCTTAAGGATAGCTCGCGGCCCCGGGGAACTCTGAAGGGGTCGTCGTTTGTCGACGAGACAGAATTATCCTTGGATGCCCAGGGGTTCTAGTGCCCGCGGGATACGTAACGTTGTTCGGGCTGCCCGACATGTAGGGAGGCCAACGGTTGAGGTATTTCGAAGAGACGTGATGCCATGTGAGCCTTGTGCCTTGTGCAGCATTAAATGCGTCATGATGGCTAGGCTAGGGTCATGATGATACCCCTAGCCGCGCGTGCTCGTGCACGTGCCTTCAGACTGCCTATATATAGAGGGAGGAGTTGCTCATTTGTGTTTTTTGCTTCTCTCTCCTTCCTCGTTCTTCTCTCAGAGCTTCCAGTCTGTCGCCACCGTCAATCACCGTATCCGCCGCTGCACGAAGCTCCGAGCAAGCTCTTCGGCCCTTTTCATTCTCTTCGACCACGTAAGTCACTTATTCTAGCTTCATCTCTAGCTTTTTCGTTTATGTTTCGTTAGAACGCATGTGGCTAGGTTGAACTTAGGTAGAACCGTCGTGCTTTCCGGCGGCTGTTGGTGGTAGACGGTGGCTTGGTCACTTTCTGCTACTGCTGCTGTGGTCGCTGCAGCTTTTTAGGAACTCTAGATTTAGGACGTTTCCAGCGTCGTTGCGATGACGGCGCAAGCGTAACTGGCAAAGTTCCTGAGTTTTTTGGTGCTCTGATGAATTTCTGATGAATGTATGAGTTTTCCGGTGGAGCTTCAAACAGAAAACTGGGTAGTAGGTCAAGGAGATTTCCCCGTATGCGCAGGAGCGGTTGCCTCCGGGCATATCCTCGTGCGAGACTCTTGTGTTATTTGATTTTAGGGCTTAGGTTGGGGACACTGTCCTCGGCCCTTTGCGCGCCCTTTCACTTTACTAGTGGTGGAAGGGTGGATTTGATTTTGCAGTCGAATTCACTTTTGTCCTATGCTTTTTAGGTGAACGAGATGGCGCAAGAGCCCGAGAGAGAGGTTCTCATAGACTCGTCCAAGGAGAGCTCCTCGAAACGTAGTGATACCGAAGTTTCAACTGCCCCCAGCAAAGTCGGGGAGAACCCCGAGCATGCTTCCGCAGAGGAGTAGACAGTTGCGGAACCTGCCAAGCACGCATCCACTTTTGCGTCTTATACCGGGGATGTCTTTATAAACGTAGGGCCAGAAGGGGAGTGGAGGGTACACTTCCCCAGTCAAGACGACCGCATATGTACAGACTACAGGGAGAGATTCCCAATGTATGAATATGCTTTCAAGGATATAGGGTTGAGGTTGCCCTTCACTGACTTTCAACAGTCTATCTTCGTTCATCTGGACTTGGTGTCGTCGCAGTTGCACCCTAATTAGTTGGCATTTATCCGCGCCTTCGAGCTAACCTGCGAGTTTCTGAAGATAGGAGATACATTGAAATTGTTCTTCATAATTTTTCATCTCCAACGGCAGGTTTCGGGGAAAAGGTACAGCTGGGTTTCACTGAAGCAAGCGAGAAAACTGTTTAAGCCCTTCTCAGAGTCCATCCGGACCTTCCAGGAGAGGTTCTATATTATTGAACTTGTGTCGGAGAAGGGTCAGGACACCACGTATGCCTGGGCAGTGACAACGGACGAGGACGACAATGATATGCGCGACGAGGATGGGAAGTTGCTGGCGGACAGGGTGTTTAAGTTCCCTTCTGTTAGAGCAGGAGCCATTTTACCCGGGGTACCGACCACTATCTCGCCGAACCGGATATGCTGGACGAGCAAGACGCAGCTAGTTATGAGGCGTTGGTCAAATACGTTAACAGTTTTAAGCTCGCGGAGTGCTGGACAAAAAAGGGGGACCCGATCTATGACGCCGATGGTGGGCAAAGAGTGGAGCACCGCTACATTAATATGAAGGCGCTCCTGGAGTGGAAGACTCATGCTGACGCTCTTAAGTTGCTTGGTAGTTTACTTTTTTAGCTTGTCCGAATTATAACTTCCTCGGTGGCTAATGAGTTTGTTATGTTTTTACAGATGCGATGCCTTCTGCTCATGAGAGGATGGTGAAGAATGCCCTGGCGAGGGGCAAAGCAGGCGCGGCCAACTCGAAGTCTCGGTTTACTCAGCGGGCGCCTTCTCCTCCACTGGTTGCAGGGGGCTCTTCACCCGTTCCTTCGCCTGCTCAGGGATCTCCAGTGCCCGGGGCCTTAAGGTTTAAGCGGACTAGAACGAACGAGCTGGTGGATCTTAGCCGGGCGGCGGAGAAGGGCAAGTTTCAACTTCCCCCATGCCTCCATGACAGGAAGTTTTTCGAGGGAACTTCCCTGGTGGTTCCTCGAGCAGAGTCTCTTAAGCTTAAAGATATGGATCTCCCGATCAAGAGGGAAATACTGGCGCAAGATGCCTCCACATTGGTCCTGGTCTTGGAGATGGCGGCGGTATATGTCGAGGGAGACTCCTCCTCCGAATCTGAGCTCAAGAAGGCCCAGGCGGCAATATCTGCCCTGGAGGAGAAAGTAAAGAAGGCCAAGGAGGAGGCTAAGGCTGCTAATGATGCAAGGAGGAAGTCTGACGAGGAGGCCGCTGGACTGAAAGAGGAGAATGATACCCTGGTTGCTAAGAAGAAGGCTGCCGAGAACCAAGTTGAGAAGATGAGGTATGCGGCTACCCCGACAGAAGACAAGCCCGAGGAGGTAAAAGCGTTGAAGACTAGAGCCGAGCTGGTTGCTCGCATTGCTCAGATGGAAGAGGATGTGTACGCCATAAGGGAGGAGTCATTCAATAATGTCGTGGCCCAGCTCAGGCTGGTGAATCCAGAAGTCTGGATATCTACGGAGGGTACTGACTTTCTGGGCCATGTTAAGAATGGCAAGATAGTTACTCCAGACTTCTTCAACATTGGTGATGAACACGCCCATCTCTTAAACGACGAGACCCAGCCGCCGCAGCCTAACCCTGAGCAGCCCAAGCAGATGGAGGAGTGATATCTTCTTTTGTTTTTTGTTGTAATGTATCTGGCATGCGTGCCATATTTGATGTAATTTTATTGTTGTTTGGTATGGGACGTGGCCCCTTTGTCTTGTAATATGCACAATTGTGGTCCCCGTGGCCACTTAATTATTTTGATATGTATGTATCCGGCCACCGTGGCCGGTTTTATATATTTGCGCGTGGCTTTCTTTGATGATTATTTTTGCGAAGTGTTATATCTTTGCTCGATACATGTGTTTTCCCGTAATAGGGATTACTTTGATTCGTTTGTTGCTCTAGGAAATTGCTCGACTTAGATGTGTTCGGCAGTGAGGAGGACTATTCGAACGGCCTGGGGAGTTTTCGGGCATAATAGTGGAGCTCAGGCCGTATTCGAGGACTGAGTTCGCGGCGTGAACCTCCCATCGTGAGCTGGGTGTTCCGCCTATCATGGTACTTTGATGATGGCGAGCTCGGTTGAGGAACCGTCGTCGGGCAGATACCCGGCTAGATCCTGAGTGGGATCCTACCTTGACTGGTATGCGACGCTTGTTCTTGGGTGCGCATCGTGGTTAGGATGTTATGTTCGTTGCTTTGATGAAGTAAACTGACAATTAGGGCCTTAGCTATAATACTGTTTTAGCTTTTCAGCGTTCCATGGTCGAGCAAGTTCTTCCCCGTTGAGGTGTTCTAGGTAGTAGGCCCCATTCTCCGTCTTTGCTCAGACTCGATACGGTCCTTCCCAGTTAGCGGCGAGTTTTCCTTCACGAGAGTCCTTGTGGTTCCTTCTCAAGACAAGGCTGTCCACTTGGAATTCTTGCCGTATCACTTTGGGGTTATACCCGATTGCAATTTTTTTCTTTAATGAGGCTTCGCAGAGAGCTACTCCTGATCGGACCTCTTCGACGAGGTCGAACTCTTCCCTTAGTGCCTCGTTATTTATTTCCTCGTCCAGGGGTGATTCAGTCCGCCTGGATGGTACTTGTATCTCGATGGGGATTAGTTCTTCAATCTCGTAGGCCAGGAGAAAAGGAGTTTCCCCGGTTGAGGAGTGGGGAGTTGTGCGCCCATAGGACGCTGTGCAGCTCTTCGTCCCAATCCTTCTTTGTTTCGTCTAGCCTTCGTTTGAGACCTCGTAGGATTACTCGATTTGTTGCTTCGGCTTGCCCGTTAGTCTGGGGGTGTTCACCGGATGCGAAGTGCTGTTTCGTGCCCAATTGAGCGACGAAATCCTGGAACTTCCTGTCCGTGAACTGCATCCCATTGTCGGTGACTATTGCTAGGGGAACGCCAAAACGTGCAAGGATGTTCCGCTTGTAGAAACGAAGTATGTTGTGGGCCGTTATTTTGGCTAGAGCCTCTGCTTCTATCCACTTTGTGAAGTAGTCAACACCTACTATCAAGTACTTGTTCTGGTTTGACCCTACTACGAATGGCCCTAGGATATCCATCCCCACCATGCGAATGGCCACGGGGAGGATGATCCGCTATCGCGCACGGATCAAAAACGAGTTTTTGAAAAAGGTAGTAACGGGAAGCGACACTCGGATGTCGTATCGCAAGGATTCTTGATGAGAAATTAACCAATTGAAAAACGATTGGGGGGGGGGGGGGGGTGTTTTCGATTTAGAAAAAGTGATTAAAAATTTAAGTGATTAACAATTAAGATTAAACGAATCAACCTACTGTATCGACTTCTAAATTATCATTGATTCCTATAAAATTTCAATTCCCTAAACGGATCCGATCCCATCCAATTATAATAACCACTAACAAGCGTAATAGAAATTATACTTTGTATGTTCCCGAATTCCAGATTAAGTAAACGGATTAAAACTATTGTGAATTAAGCAAACGCAACATGATCGAACGCGATAATGCAAAAGTTACGTTAACGCGAATTATATTCAAGATCATACAAACAATCGAATTTAAGAACTCTATCCTATAGCAACAATCAAATTAAGCAATCAATTGAAATTATAGGAAGAATTCAAAGGAAAACAGATTGACATGAAATTTTATAAAAGAACCTCAAAGCGGAATCCAAGTACAGTAGATTGATTCTTTGGAAATTAGTTCTCCATAAGATTCGTACAAAGCAAAAGAAAAATTCGTGAAAAGAAGGTTGGTAATCGTTGTACGGATGAAAACCTTATAAGCAAAATAAATTTTTTCACCACTAACTCAAACTGGGTCGGAAACATAAACCAGACCCATAAAACAACCCGAAACAAATTGTTTTCTAAAATCAGAATTCGGGCTCTGACTTCAACGACTCATTTGACCCTATTTCACTCCGAATCAGCTTCTGCATAAAACATGAAAGTTGTAGCTCTCTGTCTTAGCTTTCCGTCGACTGGTAGAAAGAGCACAACGACATCCTGTAGCCCAAGTTATGACCTGCACAGTGAAAGGTATCAAATAAGTGTTAATGCTGAAAAATAAGCTGAGAAAATAAAATAAAGGTAGAAACAAACTTAAATATGTAAACACATTAAAATAGTAAAAACACTCAAATAAACTGTAGGAATGCCTAAGTACAAATATAAGAGAACGTGCATTAAAATGCACTGATCAAATTCCCCTACACTTGAACTTTTGCACTCCGAGCAAAATGATAACTTCAAAAATTTAAAACAAAACAAAGCAGAGCATGCATTTCCAAAGGTATTCAATATACAAGGTACAAGTAGAGTCCTAAGTGTAAGCTTCAAGAATATGGTGTTAGTGAGCAACTCTTTTGTGACATTCAAAACAAATACGAAAACAGCTTACCGAATAGTACATCAAAAGTAGTAGGATCCTCACAAGATATAATTCACTCAACTCTCAATGGTTTAGGCTAACTGTTTACACTCAAAGAACAACATGAAAGTTAATACTACTATAAGCTTGAAAAGACTCTAAATCTACACTTGAAATACATGCACACAAAGATCAAAAGGACTTTTATTTAGGTTGTAACGTGGCCAAGGTAAGGGTAGGATAAATCCTAAGGGGTACTAGGCTAAAACTCTAAGGGTCAAAAAAAAATTGAAGGAGAATTAGGGAGTTGAACTAAAAACACTTTAATAACCTTCAAACAACAACTTTCCCATATTTTCCTCTTTTTGTTTATTTTTTTCTTTTTCAGAAGGAAAATGTATTGACATCCTTCTTTCTTTTCTCTTTTTTTTTTCTTTTTCAATATCTATATATTTTTTTTCTGCCAACCTTTTGAAACATCACAATTGTATTATGCAACCCCACAAATCTCCTTACAAGACTCTTTCGACCCCTTGATTAGGGTGATAATTTTATTTTTCGCTTTTGGCTTGTAATGAGTTTTAAACAAAAAAAGGATAAACATGCTCAAAGGGGTTTCCAACAAGGGATAATATTTTTCAGGGTTGGCTTTTTGTCTAAGTTGCTAAAAAAACAAAACAAAAACAAGTTGCCTTTATCATATCAATGTGCACAAGTAAACAAAAAGCTTCAACAAAGTCAATTCAAATTCTAGAGACTAACAAACATGAGTGAAACACACAAGAAAGAAAAATGAATGGATGTTTTTATGCATTATCCATTATTAGGCGCAAATTCTTACAAGGTTTAGTGATCTACCACCAATGATGTACAATTTAGAGTTTAGTCCTACATATCACGCTAAAAATGCACAAAAAGGAATCAATTACATCACATCACAAGTCTTTAGTCAAGAGAGCTAAGAACAAAACTCATACTTGTAACTCAAAAACCCAAGAAAAAGCATGCTATAATTTTTGTTTTTTTTAAAACAAAGATAATAAAGAAAGCAAAACAAATAAATGGTTCCCTCCCCCACACTTAAAATATGCATTGTCCTCAATGAAAGGACATAGCTATTAAATAAGAGTGAGAGAAAGGAAAGAACACACCCGAGTATTCAAGGTGGATAGGTGATCGCATAAGCATCCTTTCCCAAAGAGAGATTTCCTACAGTCTCCTCTTCCAAAGTGGGGAGGATTTTTAGGTAGCATCCATCGACCTTGAAATTTTTATTATTGCCTTTGCCTTTTATTCCAGAATCAAAGAACCTTCTTCTATAGATAAAGTGTCAAACAAACAAATGAAAATTGTCTTCTCTTTGTCCTCTGGTGCAATGTAGATCTAATTTTTAATAGTATCCAAACTCACTAAGTTAGACCAACTTTGGGGCTGCCTCACCGCTTTTTCTCCTTCTTCAAACAAAATTCGATGCATGCACATGGAAGGGATAATACCGGGAATGTCTGCCAAGGTCCACCCAATCGCCTTTTTATATCTCTTTAAGAGTTGCAAAAGCTTACTTTCTTGATCGAAATCAAGGTTAGACAAAATAATAACAGGAAGCTTTTCATTTCTCTCTAAGTAGGCATATTTAAGATTTTCCGGGAGTGGTTTGAGATCTAAAGAAGGAGGTTGTTCAATGGACGGAATGGTCGGGACAACAGGGATGTCAAGAGCTTCAGCCACATAAACGACTTCATCTATAACTTCATCTTCATGAAAAACATCAACCTGCAAGGCGGCATCAATCTCAGCACAAATAGAGCAAATGTTAGTGTCAGTACACGAATCACAAAAGTAAGTATCATCAAAATCAGATAATGATGGAAAATCATATAATAACTCAGAATAAGCTTCATCAACAATTTCAGAAGGCAACTCTATTTGAAAAACATAATACTCTTCCAAGGGTTGTTGGTTTGATCCTTGAGCTTGTTGCATGGCATTCATTGAAGTGGTAAGCTGTCCAATCTGTATTTCCAAAGTCTCAAAATTAGAATCTATTTGTCGTTGAAACTTGATATTATTTGTAGCCATTTGGTTGACAAGGTCCTCTAGTAAAGGCTCGAAAGGTGCAGAGCACACAACTTTTAATTCCTTCAGATACTTATTCGGATCCTCACCTGCAAAACCATTAATACTTGGCAACAAGTGTATTAAACCAGATTTAAATTCGAAAGGTACAACAACAATAGGATATTCAATACATAAAGAATTATAATTCACATAAAGTGCAACCAGTTCTCTCAGAGTCATTTGATCATCCATGATATAATTATCACTTTCAACACATAATCAAATAAAATCACTACAGATTTAAAAAGAATGGAAAATAAGAAAAGAGATTAAAATAAAATCTAAAAAATAGAAAAATAATGCACAAAATCTAATTAAATCAAATAAAGATCGCACAATTTTTTTTCATATTTTTTTGAAAATATGAAAATAGAAAATAAATCAAATAAAATAGAAAAATGCAGAATTTACGATTTTGAGGGTCGAAATATTTTAGAATCTTATTCTAAATGTGTAATGTTCTTCGATTTTTTTTCTGATTTTCTGGAAAAAATTCGGAGAAAATCGAAACAGTAGCTTCCAAACGTATCTGTTAGGCTGACACGCTTACCACTGCACTGCAACCCTGAAAATCAACAAGCAAAAAACAAAAAACAAAAAACAAAAAATCTAACAAAACTCTAAACTAAAATTATAAAATTGGTTAAAATCAACAAAAATCCCCGGCAGCAGCGCCAATTTGATCCGCTGTCGCGCACGGATCAAAAACGAGTTTTTGAAAAATGTAATAACGGGAAGCGACACTCGGATGTCGTATCGCAAGGATTCTTGATGAGAAATTAACCAATTGAAAAATGATTGGGGGGTTTGTTTTCGATTTAGAAAAAGTGATTAAAAATATAAGTTATTAACAATTAAGATGAAACGAATTAACTTACTGTATCGACTTTCGACTTATCATTGATTCCTATAAAATTTCAATTCCCTAAACGGATCCGATCCCATTCGATTATAATAACCACTAACAAGCGTAATAGAAATTATACTTTGTATGTTCCCGAATTCCGGATTAAGCAAATGGACTAAAACTGTTGCGAATTAAGCAGACGCAACATGATCGAACGCGATAATGCAAAAGCTACGTTAACGCGAACTATATTCAAGATCTTACAAACAATCAAATTTAAGAACTCTATCCTATAGCAACAATCAAATTAAGCAATCAATTGATATTATAGGAAGAATTCAAAGGAAAACAGATTGACATAAAATTTTATAAAAGAACCTCAAAGCGGAATTCGAGTATAGTAGATTGATTCTTTGGAAATTAGTTCTCCATAAGATTCGTACAAAGCAAAAGAAAAATTCGTGAAAAGAAGGTTGGTAATCGTTGTACGGATGAAAACCTTATAAACAAAATATGGTTTTTCACCACTAACTCAAACTGGGTCGAAAACCTAAACCAGACCCATAAAACAACCCGAAACAAATTGTTTTCTAAAATCAGAATTCTGGCTCTGACTTCAACGACTCATTTGACCCTCTTTCACTCCGAATTAGCTTCTGCGTTAAACATGAAAGTTGTAGCTCTCTATCTTAGCTTTCCGTCGACTGATAGAAAGTGCAGAACGGCATCCCGTAGTACAAGTTATGACATGCGCAGTGAAAGGTATCAAATAAGTGTTAATGCTGAAAAATAAGCTGCGAAAATAAAATAAAGGTAGAAACGAACTTAAATATGAAAATACAGTAAAATAGTAAAAACACTTAAATAAACTGTAGGAATACCTAAGTACAAACATAAGAGAATGTGCATTAAAATGCACTGATCAGAGGATATAGATTTGAGCTCGTTAGCCGGAGCCAGGTGCATGTCCCCGTGCCGTTGGCATTTGTCGCATTTCTTCACGTGTTTTTCGCATCCTGCTGCATGGTTGGCCAGTAGTACCCTGCTCAAAGGGCTTTCCCGGCGAGGGATCTTCCCCCGAGATGCTGGGCGTTGATTCCTCCGTGGATCTCGCGCAAGACATGGGCGACCATCTCTTCCTCGATGCATTTGAGTAAAGGGATAGAGAACTCTCGCCTGTAGAGCTTGTCTTTGACTAGGGCGTAGGAGCAGGCTCTGCGCCTGACTATGCTGGCCTCGTTGGGGTCGGACAGAAGTTCATTCTTTGCGAGGTAATTATAAACTAGGGTCATCCAGCAGTTGCTATCGCCGATGACTTGCACGTCGAGGATCGAGGAGGTCTTCTCGATGCTGGGTCGAGGAAGCACCTCCTGGATGACAGACTTGTTTCTCCCTTTTTCTTCGTGCTCGCCAGTTTAGACAACACGTCTGCTCTGACGTTATGTTCATGGGGAACATGCTTTACTTCTACTGTAGCGAACATCGTCATTTTTTCATTGACCAGGGCTAAGTATTTGGATAGGTTGTCATTTTTGGCCTGGTATTCTCCTCGAACTTGAAGAGCCACGAGTTGTGAATCTGTGCAGATGACGACTTCTTCTGCCCCTAGGTCTTCGGCCAGGCGCAGACCGGCAAGGAAAACCTCGTACTCAGCCTGGTTATTAGACATGGGGAAGGATAAGGTGAGCGATACCTCGACGATGATTCCCTGGTCGTTCTCTAAGATGATACCTACCCCGCTACCTGCCGAGCTGGATGCTCCGTCAACGAAGATGATCCACTTGCGCGCCATGCAGGAGGGGGAATCTACGAATGTCATCTCTGCGACGAAATTAGTCAAAGCCTGGGCTTTGAGGGCTTTTCTGCTTTCATACTGAATGTCAAACTCGGACATCTCTAATATCATTTGAGCATTCTGTCGGCCATATCTGGTCGCCCCAGTAGTTGCTTCATGGGTTGGTCTGTCCGGACCACGATCGTGTGGGCCAGGAAGTAGTGCCTCAGTCTTCGCGCAGCGTTAATGAGGGCCAACGCTACCTTCTCTGTCTGCTGGTATCTCAGCTCTGGTCCCTGTAACGCTTTGCTTGTGAAGTACATAGGTTTTTGCCTGTCGGGTGTTTCACGTATGAGGGTGGCGCTAACGGCCTCGGTTGCTACGACGAGATAGAGGTACAAAGTCTCGCCATTATATGGTCAAGAGAGAACTGGTGGTTCTGATAGTGCCTGTTTCAGATGGATGAGAGCCTGGTCGCATTCTTATGTTCATTCAAATGTTGCTTCCTTGCGAAGGAGTTTGAAGAAGGGCAGGGCATACTGGACAGACTTGGCCACAAAACGAGACAGAGAAGCGAGCATCCCGCTGAGGTATTGGATGGATTTCTTCGAGTTAGGTGTTGGAAATTCAGAGAATGCCCTGCACTTGTCGGAGTTGGCTTCGATTCCTCACTCTGTCAGATAGAAGCCGAGGAACTTGCCCGCCCGTACCCTGAACGTGCATTTTTCTGGGTTAAAACACATCCGGTATTTCCTGGCAAGTTCGAAGACTTTTCTTAAATGGGCCGTGTGATCGGTCTCCTCGTGGGATTTCATGATCATATCGTCCATATAGACTTCGAGCATGTCGCCTATCTCTCCCCGGAAGACGTTGTTCATCATCCTTTGGTAGGTTGCACCGACATTCTTTAGGTCGAAGGGCATTACATTGTAGTAATAATTTCCCGATTCGGTCATGAAGACCATGTAGTTTTTATCACTTTTCACCATTGGTATTTGATTGTAGCCCGAATAGGCGTTCATGAATGATAATAGTTTGAAACTGGTAGAATTATCAACAAGTTTATCAATATTGGGGAGGGGGTAGGCATATTTTGGGTATGCCTTATTGAGATTAGTATAATCAACACACATACGCCAATTTCCATTAGATTTTTTCACGAGTACAATGTTGGACAACCAAGTGGTGTACTTGGCTTCTGAGATAAATTTTGCCTCGAAGAGGTCTTTTACAGCTTGTTCTGCAGCCTCCGTTTTCTCCGGAGACTGCTTTCTCCTACGTTGTGCTACTGCTTTGATGGCGAGGTCAATCGTGAGTTGATGGCAGGCGACAGCAGGATCTAAGTCGGGCATTTCTGCGACACTCCAGGCAAACAAGTCTGCATTTTCTAGAAGGCAAGCTTTGAGTTATTTCCTCGCGATGTCGGGGAGGCCAGTCCCTATCTTTACTCCTCGCTGAGGATCTTCGCCGAGCATGACGAGCTCGAAGTCTCCATCCGGGATTGGGCACGTCGGATGGGAGTTGTTGCTGGTCGAGGCAGATAGGCTGCTCGGGAAAACCTGGTCCTCTTTCTAGTCATCTTCGGAGAAGCGGCTGTCGAGGTCGATGGAGTCGACGCGCGGCAGTGGCTTGGCTTCCTCTGAGCTGCTGGGCAAGGCTTGTTTGCTGGACGTCTTTGGCTTGGCAGCGATGCTGTTGAGTCCCTTGGTGGCCGCTTCGAAGCATCGCCGCACAACTTCAATATCCTCGTGTAGTGTGGCGACCATACCTTTCGAAGTGTAGTACTTCATTTTGAGATGAACGGTTGATGGCACGGCTACCAGCTCGACCAAAGTTGGCCGCCCGAATATGCACTGGTAGAGAGACGGGCAGTCAATTACCAGGAACTGAACCTTAATAGATCTGGATGTCTCTGTAGATCCAAAGGTCTTGATCATCTCGACGTACCCCCAGGGTTTCGTGACCGACCCGTTGAAACCCTGTAGGTCAGAACCCACGTAGGGAGTGAGGTGCGATTCGTCCAGCTGGAGAGTTAAGAACAGCTGTGAGTACATAATGTCGACCGAGCTGCCTTGGTCAACTAAGATCTTGCGAACATCAAAATTTTCCATTTGGGCTCTAACGAGTAGTGGAATACTTGAGTTCAGGGCTCCTCCGAGGAGTTCTTCCAGGTAGAAAGAGATGGGGATTGATCCCTTCTGGGACTTATCGAGCGTTGTCACCTTGTTGAATCTCGTGCTGATCAGGTGCTCGAACTTTCTCTTTACGGATCCCACGGTGACTTTGTTAAAGCCCCCTCTGGAGATGACCATCGCAAAGGGGAAAGTTTCCCATGAGCTATAGGCTACGAAATACGCGGGAGCGCTGAGCTCATCTGGAACATAGAAATCCTCTGGTTGCGATATACTCATGGCGACTTGGAGGTTGGTTTCTTCTGAGGAAGGCACTTCTTCCTCGACTTTCTTTGACTCCTAGGCGTCTTGTTGGGGAGCGTCCTTCTTCTTCGTGAACTGCTTCAGGTGGCCGTCCTTGATCAGTATTTTTATGCTATCCTTTAAGTGGATGGAATCATCAGTGATGTGGTCGTAACTCTTGTGGAAACGACAGTATTTTGATTTATCGGCTTTCGGCTTGGCCGTTACCTGCTTGGGGAATCGAACCCCTGCTTGTTTAAACTCTGAGTTAGCACATTCAGATAGAATCTTTTCCCTGGACACAGTCAGGTGAGTGTAATCGTGGAAATGGCTGGAGGACCCCTTGTTGTCACGGGATTCCCGGGGACGATATTTGCCCCTTCTTTCCCCTTGACAGGATACCGAGGGTTCGTCGCCTTTGGAGGCCCGGGCGCTTTCTTGATGGCGCGAGGCCCGGGCAGAGCTGGCCGTTTCCTTTTCCTCGTACTGAATATACGCCTGCGGCTTGAGGAGGAAGGCGTCCAGGCTCCTTGGAGGTGCAAGGCCAACAACTTTGGAAAATTCTGAATGAGGGCGAAGTCCTCTTTCGAGCAGAAATTTCTTCATGTCGTCGGTGGTGGGGACTTGCACAGCTTCTTTATTAAACCTCTCAATATATGCCCGGAGAGGCTCATCTTTTCGTTGAATTATGGCCTCAAGGGAGCCTTTGGTCTTCGGATGGCGGCGTGATGCCGTAAAGTGTTTGGAAAACATTCTGCCGAGCTGCTTCCACGAGGTGATGGACTCCTCTAGCAGTTATTTGTACCAGGTCATTGCCTCTTTTCGGAGCGTGGTAGGGAATAAACAACACTTGATGATGCCCCAGACGCCACGATAATCAAGCAGCGCATCGATATTTTCGATGTGCTCATTGGGTCTATTATTCCGTCGTTAGTGCCCAAAGATGGTGGTTTCTCCAAGCCTTTGGGGAGGCGCGTAGCCAGGATCTCCTGAGACAATGGGCCGTGGGGCTCATCGTCGCTGCTTGAACTGGTCTAGGAAGGAGAGCGGACGCTTCGCTCGGAGACATGGCGGCGGCTCCTACGGGGAGACAGTGTTGAAATTCTGGCACAGATATCAGATGTCCTACACAGATGTTGAGACACTGATATCCAACACAATGAACAAGATAGCAATAAAAATAACAATGCAGAAAGTAAATAACACAGTGATATGTTTACCCAGCTCGGATCAACAATCCTACTCTGGGGGCTACCAAGCCAGGGACGAAACCAATATATGATAGCATTAATTCACAGATCATACATATACCGAATAATCTGCTCACTTAATCACTACCCTTCCTATGACTTCTACCTAAGACTCACCTAGGTCTGAGGCCCTCCTCAAATCCCTCTGCAACCACAACCCGTGATTGGTATCTTTCCACACAAGTAACAAACCGAAAGTCACACTTTCAAAAACACACAATTCTCAATACTTCAAAGCTTATGATAATTGACAGAACTTACAACACAAAAACCAGTCCTTATACTGTTATCAGAATGATACCAATTAGGCTCACAAAATACACTCGAAACCCTAACAAAAACACATGTAAGTTCCACACCTAAACTAGGTTTACATCAGTCAATATATAGAATTTAATATGGACTGAATTTGGCTTCAAAAACGCAGCAAATAGACTGCTCACAAATCTGCAAAATAAACTCCAACAAAAAAGGTCTTCAATCCAAAGTTTCCTAATATATCTCCATAATTAGAAACAACTAAAAATCCGAAAGACCAACAAATAAACATAATCCAAAAATGCTTTGGATGCCACATAGGATAACCAAATATTCACAGAATATTTAGTAACAAATCACAGCAACAGAATCTGCTTCTAAACTGAATCCAAACGCGATGTCCTATGAGCAGGTATGGGACATCTTCATTCGACATGTTGAATGCAGCCACCTAGAACATCTTGTTTCAACATCTTGCTGCTATAATAGTTTTAGCAAAATAAATGCCAACCACAGAATCAAAGAAATAACAATCTCCCCCTTTGACTTATTTTGGCTAAAACTACACACCAAAAAAAACTTTCAAAGAAGCACAAAAAAACTTTCCATATCAGACAGCAGCGAAAACACCAACAATTACCAACAGCACACAGCAAAAATAACCAGCATAGCAGCACTCCCCTTCAACTGCATACAACACATCATAGCTTCAACTGCATATAACACACAACACATCATAGCAGCATAGCAAAACTCCCCCTCAATAGCAGCAACATTCCACATTCTCCCCATCAACTACTGCAGCAGCACAAGCACACCACACACAAACATACTACTCCCCCTTTTTAGCCATAAATATGACAAAGGCAAGTAGAACAAGTAAAACACAACGAGGTTATAGTTCAGAAGATATACATAGAAATGCTATTCTAGGTGTTCAGACAAAAAACAACAAAAGCAAAATAAAACTTCTGCAGAAATTATGCCATTATTCTGCAGCACCATCATCGTCAGATTCTGCAATGTCTTCACTCTCTCCATCAGCAACAGTATCAGTATCAGTATCACCACTCCAAGATCCTGAGTCATTTGAACTCTGTTCACATTCTCTATCAGATTCTACAGAGGCATCACCTTCAGCAGTTCCTTGGTCTTTACCAGCTGTCCCAGCAGAAGCATTCTTTTTCTCCATGAAGGTTTTGATTAACTATTCAAGTTTGGCCTTCCGAGCAGTGTCTCTTCTGATGGAATCTTCCAGTTCCTTGCACGTTTCTTGCAGCTGTGCAATGACTTCATCATCAAGATTAGCCTGACTGGAGGTCTGAGAAGATGTCCCAACAATGTCTGAGACATGTGCTCTACCCAGTAACTTGTAGTGAAGGGACAGAGGAGGTTTTCTTTTGAGCGTTGTGTCACTCCTCAACACAAGATTAGGACACTGATCTAGAATAACACCACAGATCAAGGAAGGGAAACAAATAGGCATCTTGACAGTTGTTGAGCTAGCTTGTTTCAGAATCTGTTCAAAGATGTATGATCCAAAGTCAAAAGCAACCTTTTTCCCGATAGCATACATGAATCTGCCAAGTGTGGAGGAAATAGTAGATGTGTGATTGGTAGGAACCCAATTCACAACAACAATCCTGTGGAGGATGGCATATTTGACACTTAATTTTCCAGACGACAGCTTATCTTCATTTGGCCAGTGTCTTATACAACCACCTGTAATCTCCTTGCATACAGCATTGTCTGTAACCTCTAACTCAGGTTGAGGTTCCTTACACCTGCCCAGATAGTTGTTGATAATTTCAGGAGAAAAAATGACAGCTTCTCCTCTCATAGATACTTTTTTGAGGTTGTTATCCCTGTTCTCATTACACTCTTTAGATATATTCACCACAAATTCCTTGACTAGATTTCCATAGCATGGTCCTATCTTGGACACCGTTCTCATCAATCCAGCCGCCACAATGAGATCCATGATTTCTTTGTACTTATCGAAATCCTTCCCCAACTCTCTCTCCAGAGCAATCCTCCTTTGATCTACAATTCTCCATCTATCTTCATTTCTCATAGAACTTTTAGCATAAGTCTTTTTGCTGGTGAAGGTTTTCATACCAATGATGTCCTAGACATCTGCTGCAACTTCATAGTCAGACTCACTGTGATCAGTGATTTTTCTCTTCTTAGTGGGCACTACAACCTTGCTCCATTGTTTAGGAGGCCCTGCTCGAACTTTTCCCTCCCCACCTCCAGATTTTCCACGCAGTTTTGAGGACTTGGAGCCTTCACTTATCACAGTTTTTCTCTTCTTCTCTTAATTTTTCTCAGCATTCCAGCAATAGGTTCCTCATCAGAAGTGAGGTCATCAACATTAATAACATCATCAGTCCTTACATCAGCTTTCCTTTTACTCCTTCTTTCACGGTCCACATGAATTGGGACACCATCATCAGTCCTATCAGTAGGGCTGCTATGGACATTTTCAGTCAAGGATGTTGGAACATCAGACCCGACATCTGTCTCGACTCCACTCAGAACCGCGACAACAAATCTCCTAAGTACCTTATCCCTTTTGACAACATCATCATAAGTGGAATTCTTGTTCACACCACATGATTTAGTAACCTTCTTCTTCTTAACTAAGCCAGATTTAGACCCCTTTTCCGCCACGTTTTTCCTAGGGCTTACTTGGTCAGCATACAAACTAGTCATGGAGTGGCCTTTCTTCCTAGGTGAAAGAGGTTTAGAATTCTTACCTGGAATATTGACATTCGTTGTGTGAGAAGCTTGCTGTTTGCCTTTAGGGTCAGCCGACACAACATTCAAAGGAGCAATATCTAGCACTAGATCAGAGAGATTGATCATCCGTAGTGATTCATCATCTCCAGCATTGATTCGGAGAACCAGAGTTATCAGAGGAGCCGTGCATGGATTCGGAGTTATGATGTTGAGACATGTTTAATTGATCACACGGTACAATATTGAGAATGTTAGGAGAAAACCCTAAGACACGTGAACTTTGAAGAGAAAGGGCAAGCGGAATTTGTGTAGAATAAGTTTGCTGAAAATATGGTGTGTTTGCCAGCCAATTTATACTTTTTAGGATTGGGCCCAGAGAAGAGCGGTATTCACAGACTTTGAGTACCCGATTTGCCTCAAATGTACATTTATCAAATTCTCCTTCTAAACTTACCTTGCTGGCATACTTACTAAGTTTAAACTCATTATTACAGTTCACCATGCAAACATTATGAGTTGCTTTACAATTTATCAGCACCTGTTCTAACTTAATAGTCTGTCCAATAGCTTTCTCAGTCTCCAAGCCTATTCCAGTGTTCTCAGAACTCCACAGATAACAATTATCAGATGCTCTCTTACCTCTCATGATAACCTTACCCTTCTTATTTGTTATCAGACATTCAGAATTGGTAAAGTTGACCTTGAGACCTTGATCACATATTTGGCTTATGCTGATCAAGTTTGCATCTAAGCCTTCAACAAGTAATACCTCCTCCAGATTGGGTCGACCTTCATAGTCCAGTTTTCCAACACCTATTACTCTCCCTTTTGATCCATTACCAAAGGTCACATAGTTAACAGGATGAGACTTAACATCTGACAGACATCCCATGATACCAGTCATGTGCCTGGAACATCCACTGTCGAAGTACCACTTTTCCCTTGCAAAGACACTGAAGGACTTATGAGCTATGTGTTCCTCTGCAGTACTCTTGGGAGTCCACACTTTCGTTGCTCCAACCCACTCTTGTTTCCTACTAAACTGTAATCCAGTCTTGGGATAGCCATATAATCTGTAGCAGAAGGGTTTTATATGACCAAACCTTCCACAATAGTGGTATTTCCATCTTTGATTCTTTCTTCTTGTGAAATTCTTCTGATGTCTGTGAGGATGTTACAACATGTTATACGACATCTTTAGTTCTTTGTTAGGTTGAGCAGGTGTCACTTCAGGCCATTTTCCCTTGTCCATCTCGCTGGAACTTTCAAACCCAAGACCCCTAACATCTCCAACATCTCTCCCTGACTTCAAAATCTCATCAAGCACATCAGAGCTGCTATTAAGTATTCTGACTGTCTTGATGACATTATCCAGTTTAGAGTTCAGAACAACCACTTCACTTTTTAGATCAGAGATAGTAGCCAAATGCTCTACCTGTTCAGCTTTTAGATGAGCAATAATTTTCTTTTGTTCTTCTTTTTGCTGACACACTTCTTCACTTTTAATGCATAAGTTCTTATAGGAAGCAGCTAGCTCTTCAAAAGTAAGATCATCACTGACTGATTCTTCAACAGACTCACACACACCTGTTAATGTTGTGACCCTCTTTCCAGACTTCTCATCAGTTTCAGTTTCAGAGTCATCTTCTGACCATGAGACTGATAGCCCCTTCTTTTGCCTCTTGAGATATGTGGGGCCTTCAGACTTTATGTGCCCAAAACCTTCACACTCATGACACTGAGCTCCTCTCTCTTGGTTGGAATTATCTTCAGTACTGGTATTTCTCCCAGCATTCTAATTCTTACTGATGTCAGATGGCTTGTCCCTAACATTTGATCTTGACTTCCAATCCACCCTTCTGAGTACTTTGTTAAATTGTTTGCCAAGTAACACCAGATCTTCTGAGAGGCCTTCATCTCTGTCCAGATTACTTTCCCTTTCTGAATCACCTGCCTTTGACACAAAAGCTATACTCTTCTTCTTTTCAGTCTTTTCACTGATCCCCAATTCAAATATTTGAAGTGATCCCACAAGTTCATCCACTTTCATCTTATCTATGTCCTGAGCTTCCTCAATAGCAGTCACTTTCATGTCAAATCTCTTAGGTAGAGATCTGAGGATTTTTCTGACCAGTTTGCTGTCAGACATCTTTTCACCTAGAGCACTTGAAGCATTAGATATCTCAATAATGTTCATGTGAAAGTCATGAATGCTCTCATCTTCCTTCATCTTCAAATTTTCAAACCTGGTAGTGAGAATCTGAAGTTTTGACATCTTCACTTTTGAGGTCCCTTCATGAGCAATCTTCAAGACCTGCCAAGCCTCTTTAGCAATGATGCAGTGTTCAATCAACCTGAAGATATTCTTGTTAACACCATTGAACAATGCATTCATGGCTTTGGAATTTCCCACAGACCCTTTGTAATCTGCATCATCCCAGTCTTCCTCTTCCTTCACCACATCAGTAGGGGTACCTTTTTCATCTTTAACCTTTGGGGTTCCCATCCTTTTATAACAACTTTCCATGCTTGATCATCCATGGATTTGATGAATGCTATCATCCTTGGTTTCCAATAATCATAGTTGGAACCATCAAGCAGAGGTGGTTTGTTAAAAAATCCTCCATCCTTGTCCATTGTACCAGAAAGTACCTTCCTTGAATCTCACCCAGAACCAAAAAAGGGTGCAAGCTCTTGATGCCAATTGAAATTCTGGCACAGATATCAGATGTCCTACACAGATGTTGAGACACTGATATCCAACACAATGAACAAGATAGCAATAAAAATAACAATGCAGAAAGTAAATAACACAGTGATATGTTTACCCAGTTCGGATCAACAATCCTACTCTGGGGGCTACCAATTAGCCAGGGGCGAAACCAATATACGATAGTATCAATTCACAGATCATACAAATGCCGAATAATCTGCTCACTTAATCACTACCCTTCCTATGACTTCTACCTAAGACTCACCTAGGTATGAGGCCCTCCTCAAATCCCTCTGCAACCACAACCTGTGATTGGTATCTTTCCACACAAGTGACAAACCGAAAGTCACACTTTCAAAAACACACAATTCTCAATACTTCAAAGCTTATGAGAATTAACAAAACTTACAACACAAAAACCAGTCCTTATACTGTTATCAGAATGATACCAGTTAGGCTCACAAAATACACTCGAAACCCTAGCAAAAACACATGTAAGTTCCACACCTAAACTAGGTTTACATCAGTCAATATATAGCATTTAATCTGGACTGAATTGGGCTTCAAAAACGCAACAAATAGACTGCTCACAAATCTGCAAAATAAACTCCAACAAAAAAGGTCTTCAATCCAAAGTTTCCTAATATATCTCCATAATTAGAAACAGCTAAAAATCCGAAAGACCAACAAATAAACATAATCCAAAAATGCTTTGGATGCCACATAGGATAACCAAATATTCACATAATATTTAGTAACAAATCACAGCAACAAAATCTGCTTATAAACTGAATCCAAACGCGATGTCCTATGAGCAGGTATGGGACATCTTCATTCGACATGTTGAATGCAACCACCTAGAACATCTTGTTTCAACATCTTGCTGCTATAATAGTTTTAGCAAAATAAATGCCAACCACAGAATCAAAGAAATAACAAGTGTTCTTGCCCGGCCCTTCGATCTGACCAGGGGTGAACGTTGATCTCTCCGGGTTCTCTTGTTGCCCAGTGAGTGTTGGTTTCGCGGGGAAACGCGATCGCGCTTCCTAACGGCATGGGACTCTGGTTCTTGGCACACCCGACGATCAACTTCCCGCTGGGGTTGTGGAATCTTGGATCGTCGTCAATCCTTCCTCGACTGAGGGGATCTTGGATGGGCAGACTCTTCCAACGCCCCAATTCTCTCGTTTTGTTGTAGGATCAAGAAGTTAGTCTTGTTGATTCCTTCAAGGAGGGCCACCACGGTCGGATTGGCGTTGGGTGGAGCTGGAACGGGCTAGAGGGCCAGCTAGGGCTGGTCTTCAGCGTGATTGGTAGGAGTGGGGAGGGAGACGCGGTAGCCCCGTCTCTTAGACGACGGGCGTCACCTCTGAGGAAAGAAGTAGATTCGTCAACATCAGTTTTGTTGACGGGGAGAAAGGAAAGATTGCGAGCATCTTGGACGTGATCTTGGAAAGCCATGATCGTAATCTTGGACAGAGAGTTTGTTTTGGTCTTTGAATCTGAGGTGGATGTTAAGACGGGGATAACAAGTTTCCCACAAACGGTGCCACTGATCCCGAGGGCTGATCAGACCCTGAAGTGGGCCAAGAGGAACGTCTGTGATGCTGGGTGTGTGAGATGAGGAGGGGGCGTACCTACAAGGTACTCCGATGCTAAAGTAAGAATCGAGAGAGAGAAAGGCAAGTACAAAAGTATGAGTTTCATTGGATGATTTTGAATACCTGACCCTCTCAAATGAGAGGGTTTTTATAATTCCCCCCAGCACGTGGCCAATGGTCCCTATTTTCGGGGCAGAATAACCGTTTCCTAAAGAATAGGTAACTGCCAAAAACTAGCTGTAATGACGAGCATAGATGTCCAAAACTAGTCGTTGCCACGGGCAGTGGCATAGTTTCGGGCACAGGCGTCATGACCGTTCTTGGATGATGGAGCCGTGCGTAACGGGCATCAATGCCGGGGAGGAGCAAATGACCTTGAGGTTCATTTGTCCATGTGTGCCCGGTAGAGGGGAAGAAAGGTAAATGCTGCCCGCATCAGCTAGACTTAGGCAATTAGGCCGTTCTAGAAGCATGAGTGGATTGGGCCATGCTTAGCCGTTGGTCAACTCTGGAACAAAACCAAATTACGAATTCCTTGTTATGTCGTGTCAACAACCACTTGTCATTCATTCAGGGATATTTTTTTCTTTATAACTGTTTTATGAGTAGCAATGTAATGTTCAACTACACTAAGATTATTCAATATATAAAAATGTCAGCATGACGAGACTTTGGAATTCTAATAGACTCTATTTTTGACAAATAGTTTGAACAAAAAACAAGAGCTTCTTCTGTGATGTACCTTTCAACAATCAAAGCTTCTGGTCGGTGATTATTCTTCGTATATCCTTTAAATATATTCATGTATCGCTCTATTGGATACATCCACCTTAAATAAACTGGACCCCAAAATTTGATTTCACTAATTAGATGATCAAGTAAGTGAACCATAATGTCAAAAAATGATGGATGAAAATACATCTCCAATTGACACAATATTATTGCAGCCTCATCTTCTAATTCATTTAATTTTTTGAAATCAAGAACTTTATTACATATAGCATCGAATAATAAGCACAATCTGGTTATAATTACCCTTAATTTTTTTTTGGAAGGATGCCACAGATAGCCACTAGTAGAAGTTGTTGCATTAAGACATGACAATCATGTGATTTTAATTGAATTAACTTGAGATATTTCATTGATACAAGTTTCTTGATGTTTGAAGTGCAACCTTGGGAAACTTTGATACCATGCAAATACTCAAAAAAAAAAATTCTTTTCCTTTTTCGATAGTGTGACATGCCGGAGGCAAATATGATCTTTTTACTCAATCTTCTGGAGCCAACTATTGTCATATACCCATCTCCGCCATATCCAAACGAGAATTCTTATCATCTTTAGTCTTGCCTGGAATGTTTAGAAGCATTCCTATCAAAATATCACACACATTTTTCTCCACATGCATCACATCAAGACAGTCTTACATCGAGTTTAGACCAATATGGAAGATCAAAGAACACCGATCTCTTTTTCCAAATATTTCTCTCAACGGGACCATCTTTATTCTTTCCAAAGACAACAATAAGGTGTTCTTTTCGTTGATAAATTTCATCGCCAGTTAAAGGTTTAGGAGCGCTCTCAAGCTCCTGCTCTCCGTTAAAAGCCTTTCGCAATCTACGATAAGGATGATTGGGTTTTAGAAATTTCTGATGCCCAAGATAAACAATCTCTTTTCCAAAATCAAGCTGATGAAGACATGTATTAGATTCATATATAGGACATGCTTTATGTCCTTTGACATTATATCCAACCAAATTACCATATTCAGGAAAGTCGTTGATTGTTCAAAATAACATGGCACACATCGTAAACTTTTCACCAGAATATGCATCATCAACGTCAACACCTTTATCCCAAAAAAATTTAAATCCTCAATTAATGGACTTAGATAAACATCTGTGTTATTTCCAGGTTGTCTTGGTCCAGAAATCATCATACTTAACATCATATACTTGCGATTCATTCACAACCAAGGAGATAGGTTGTAAATTGTGAGAAGAATAGGACAAGAAGAATGGTTAGTACTCAGATTACCAAAGGGGTTCATTACATTTATGGCAAACCTAAGCCTAAGGTTTCTTGACTCATGCCTAAAATCCAGAAATAATGAATCAATTATCTTCCATTGCAAAGAATTAGCTACATGGAAAATGTTTCCATCACTATTTTTTCATCTGCATGCCATCTAATATTCTATGTGTCATTTGCATTAGCAAAAAGTTTATTTAACATTGAAATTATTGGCAAGTACCATAGCACTTTAGCAGGAGGACACTTCTTATTAACAATGTCATTGTCATCGCCATTGTTGTTCTTCAACTCGTAGCACGACTCACCACATTCTGGTCATTGATTCAAAATTTCATAATCTTTTATGTATGATATGAAATCATTAGAGCATGCATGTATTTTGACATACTCCAAACCCATTGGACATAATATCTTCTTGGCCTCATAATAATAATCCGACAAATTGTTATCTTTTGGTAGTATTTATTTCAACAAATCAGGCAATTATGTGAAACTTTTATCCGACCACCCACTTTTTTCCTTCAGATTAAACAATTATAACAATGCAGACAATGGTGTAAAATTGGCGCACCCCTTATATAAAGGCGTAACTTTGTCGCTACATAAAGTATCAAAAATACGGGCTTTCATATAAGACGATTCTCCAATATTATGGATCATATCTTCTAGTCGGTCATCCATATATTCATCATCTTCATCCATTTATGACTCTGTATTCACTACTACAAAAAACATATACAACTACGGTTGGAAAAGGGATAACATCACGCGTGACATGCCGTTGTTACGTAGGGTGTGGTTGTATATGCATAACTTACAATCACAGTCTTACTCTCGTTGTAGAAAACCTGAAAGCGCGCTATATATGATCACAATTTCTATAACTAAGTGTGGTGGTATATACATTTAGGAAAATAACATTTTATGACGGTTATTATAAATAATCGTTGTTGAAGTACCAAGGGTTTATTATACAATATGTAAATTGCTTGTTTTTTAATAAACCTCACAATAATATACAACCATTCAAATTGATGAAGAAGTATATAATCTGAAAATTAAACTATTCTTGAAAGCCCACTTAAACAAGCCACTATTTTCTGAATTGCATCCATCTCATCGTTCATCTCACGCTGTTTAACATATAAGATATGGTTCAATGGTCTAAGTCCTTCATCACATCAATTCCTTCTATTCTAGTTTAATTTGAATAATATCAATAAATTATTGTTATTCAAATTAAACTATAAGAGAAGATATGAATGTGTTGAAGGAATCAGATCATTGACCCACATTCTATATGTTAAACAGAGTGAGATGAACGATGAGACTGATGTTATTTAGAAAAAATTGATTGATATAAGTTGACTTTCAAATACAACTTAATTTTTAGATTATAAGTTTCAATGTCAATTTAAATGAAATGTATTTTTAGTGAAGGGTTAATGAAACAAACAATCTATATAGCATATAATAAACTCAACTTCATACAACAACATACAACAACACAACATATTATGTCATGTTTTAAAAATTTAAAGAACAAAACATTGCTAAGTCACAAGTAGATTATTTCTTGTGACTTAGCAATGTTTTGTTCTTATTCTTAAAACATTAATCAACAACAACAACATACAATAACATTTATCAACAACATAACAACATACAACAAAATAAGGTTTAAGCACAACAATAGCAACATACAACAACAACATACAACAACATAAGATATTATGTAATGTTTAAAGAACGCTCCTTTTTTTAAACTAATCGTGAATCTGGAACAAATTATGATTTTCATCTAATTTATGAAGCTATGAAGAAGAGGTACAAGGTGAATGAAGTTAACACAATAGCTTCATACTTCTTGTATTGTTCTTCATAGCTACACAAACCATATGTATCATAGCCAAAGTATACGCTTTGTTAAGGTGGTGAAGACGAATCTGAAAAAAATGAGAAATTCACCAAATAAAAAAATGAGAACCCATTTTTAAAAATAAATGTAAACAAAATCAAAGCATAAATTTAATGAACGAACCTGAAATATGATTAAAGAGTATCATAGCAATTGGTGAAGACGAATTTGAAGGTTTAAGAAAGTTTAAAGAGTGACATGGATTTTAGGGTTATGTTATGAGAGAGAAGAGTGAAACATGTTATGGTTTTCATTTGAGAGAAATGATTTTTATGTACTGAACGATATATACTTTCCCTTATATAGTAAAAAATATCACATTTCATCAGGGTTAGAAGAAAAACAGTGATATAATACATACAACGGTTCTTTAATAAAACCGTGGTTAAATCTTTCAGAATTATTTAATTATTTATGAACCCAATTGTTAGAGAGGTATTAATTATTTTTATTGTTATTTTTCATTATTGTTGCGATTGTTGTTTTTATTTTATTTTTTTGTACTTTTTTTTTTGTAAAATAATAATAGTGTATAAATGAAAGAGTATATATAACAATAATAAATATTTTCATTAAAAGGGCCAAGAGGGCAGAGTACATAAATTATTTCATTACATAATTTTGTCAATGTCGAAATAATAACCCATAGCAGTAAAACAATCTTCATTATCTATGACTCTCTCCTCACTACCCTCGTCAGAATCATAGTAACAAATCTTACTGAGCACCTTTTTCTTCTTCTTCTTCTTCAGCTTCTTCTTTTTCTTCTTCTTGGCCTTCATAACCCTAAGTGTATCCCTGACAACAGTCGATCCAAATGGCTGGACCACCTCAGTTGACTGTTGATCATGGTGTTGTACTGTGGTGACTTTAGTTGAGATATTTCTGTTAGCATTTTTCAGATGGAGAACTCATGTTGCTATATGTAGTTAAGAAGAATAGTTTTGAAGAAGTGGAAAATCATTATATGAAACTGTGCATTTATAGAAGAGGTTGAAGATGAAAGATCTGATGATTTAATGCTTGCAATGATTATTTCCAATGATTGATATTCTTGAATGACATTGTGACCGTCTTGAAAACTGAAGAAAATTTTCAATCATCATTATAGTTGGGAAGAGCGTTTGTCTCTTTAAGGAAGTGCAAAGGTTGTACAGATTATATTACAACGGTTGCATATTAAATCCGCGATTAAATAATCTTCAATTTTTTTATTTATTTATGAATTTAAGTGACACACACTTTTTGTAATAGGAAAAATGGAAAAAATGTAGATGCCAGGATTCGAACCATGTACCACTCACTCAATCACCACGGTTGTGTCTATCAACCGTGATAAAATGACTTTCAAAAAAATAAATCAGCATTAGGCGCATCCAGTTTCATATATTACAACAGTTGAAGGCATGGCCGTAGTAATATTATGTTACCGAATGTATATTTTATAGTAGTGATTTCGATTACTATCCACTTCTCCATGTCACGTCCATGTTGTATAATTTTGATATATTCCATCACAACATAGGTGATGTAATATTTCTTTCTTTGACTGTTTTCCGATATTCCCGCACACAACACAAGGTCAATAAAAGATACCAGTATTGTCAGGAACTTTTTTGTGACGAATTAAAGGAATTCAAGAACTCCTTTCTCATACATCGGACATAATCTATCAGCTTTCATCCAACTACGAATTATAAAAAATTCTGAAATTTATATCAAAAGAATAATATGAATGGCACACTAATGCTTCACACACAACATCCTAATATTATTATATGCATATGCATATTCAACACCAAAGCATAAAGCATATTAACAAAATCTGAATAAAACATGAACATGGAAACATAAATAATACACATGACAATGCCAATAGACACAACCGTCGCATCTCGAAAAACACGGTCCTTCGAGAAGCGTTCACACGCTCGCAAAAAAAATGCTTCGAACAGAGTCAACACTGAACTTTATTTAATCCAAAGTAGGAAAGGGAAAATATCGATAAAACCCTTAAGAGAAAAGAAATTGGTCGTCGTAACCAAATTCAGTTTCGGGAATCGATTACGCAAGGGGAGTGTATTAGTTATGCTAATTGTTTTCTTTGACTTAACGAGCAAAAAAATAAAGAAAGAAAAGATGAATGTTTTTAATTAAAGGGGTGCCTAACAAGATTTCAAAATCCTGCTCCTACGTATCTCCAGGTGCTATGGAGAACTCAAGGCTATGGAGATATGTTTAAGAGTCATCGTGATTCCATAAAGTTGTTCAACACAAGCTTCCAATCTTGGAATTTGTTAGTGTAACTTCTACGAAAAAGATTTTTTGGCTGGATTTACATTTTTGGAAATTGTAAAAGAGGACAATGTTAATTGGACTTCAGAAGTGTGTCTAACAATGTTGAAGGACCGAGAAAATACACTGAAGGTCATTGTCGTCTATAAAGATATCACATTGATGAATTCAATTGCAAATGTGTTTCTTACATCATATGTATTACTTTGTCGGTATCACATCACAAAGAATATGAGAAGTAGACTTAAGCTTGCGGTACGGACAATACAAATAAAGGGTGAATATGGGAAAATGGTCAAAGCTAGTGTAATACATTTTAGGAGGGTATTATAAATTTTGTAATACATCTTAGGAGGGTGTGTGAGAAATATCCAGACTTATTGAAATACTTAGAGATTGGGACTCTATGCACTAAATGATCCAAAATCAGTATAATATGATACAAACATCATTTGGCCACAACATTCCGGTGTTAGAACACACATTCAAAGATAATAATATATATTCACAATTGCTGGGCAATATATCTCAAGCAAGATTGAATTTTATTTATCATAAAACCAAACGAGCTAAGAAAATAGGTTCATATAGGTCAAAGTGTGATTGTACACTTGGGAAGACGTACGATCTTCCATGTGCTTGTTTAATTTCAAAGAAGGTGAAACATGATAGCCCAATACAAATGGTCGAGGCTTACATTCACTAGAAAAGGCTTCGGTTTGATGACGATGGTGTGATGAAAGAAGGTAAATTGAATATACCTATCTTGAATAGAAAGTGATTAAATAGAGATTTTTAAATCCGATGACAATATCAAACTCCACATCAAATAGAAATTGAGGGAGATTTCCTATCTAGAAACCACAGATTTGAAACCACCATCGCAACCGGTAAAAACAAAGGGTGCTCCTAAGAAGGTCAAACCAACAACAAGTGACAATTCAATGATACAGTATCCTTCCTATTTCAAACATATTTATAAATGTTTTTCGAAATCTCCACATTCAAAATCTCAAAAAATGTGTTTTCAAAGGATATTGCATTAGTAAACCACCTCATTCACAACTTTTACGCAAAATGATACACATTGAAGAGATGCTCGCTTTTATGCACAAATACATTGGAAGAATTATAGATGTTGAGGGTGATGGTAATTTTGGCTATTGTGCTATTTTACCTTTGCTCAATAAAGAAGAGGAGAATCATATACTTGTCCTCAAACAACTTTTAAAAGAGTTGAAGGTGCATAAAGAACCATACACAACACTATACGGGGAAAAATAACATTTTGATGCAATCCGTGAATATCTCATTCCTTGTGTTAGTGGTCTGACACCGGAGAAAAAATGGATGTGCATCCCTAAAATGGGTCATCTTATAGAAAACCCATATTATAGGGCGTGTATTGATCTGACAAGATACGACTTCTTAAAAAAAATTCCAATTCAGAGTGGCACACTTCAAAATCCAATTTAACGCATTATTTGTATTTGGGTGGCTTTCTAAATCATCGCATTTTGTTCAAGTTTATTTGAAACTGGAATATTCTAATCCATAGACATCTTCGGAGTGGATAACTTAATCCACAAAGGAAATCTGAAACTTGGCCAAATTACTTTTTGGATAGTATCAAGAATTCACGAAGTTGAGCGAGATTAAAAGAGAGTCAAATAAGTTAAAGTTAAAGGTGAAACCACCCATAGATATATATTTAGGCGGTGACACGTGTTTTGATTAATTTTAGTTTTAATCTAAAAATGTTTTTAGGTGGTGACACTTGTTTTTCTATTAAATGTTGAATAAATATTAACGATGTAAACTGCATACATTTACATACATTTTAATGTATATTTCAAATTTCTAAACTTTTCTATATTTTTGTGATTCATAACAGGCGTTGTTTCTATAAGAGGTTCGGTGTGATTAGTTACGGGTGAATCCGAAAACGCATGTATAAACACGCCCCACTTTTCAATAAAATAATGCTAAGTGGGTTTATTCGAAAATTTATTTTTAGATGCATCCCATTATTTAAAGAAAAAAATGTTAACATGGGTTTATTCGGAAATACATTTTCCTATACACCCTAATTTCACTAAACGATGTTGGACATGTGACTTCACACACAAGATAGGGTGATTTATGGATTTCATAAAAAAAATAGTAGTTGGAAAAACTTTTAAGATCATTTTCAGAGTTTAAATTTATTTCAAGAAGATTTTAGAAATTAGCAGCGGGAATTAAGAATAAAATGTGGGGAAAAAAGAGTTAAGGGATAAAGAGATACCATGAATTATAGAGGTTCAATAAAAAAGAAAATACTTAACCCATTCTCTAAGATTTGTTCTTGAGATATCCATTAAATCTTAAAAGCTTTTACTAGGTTTAACTCTCAAACCTCCCTTATACAAGGAAAATAAAGTTTTTGGCTAACTTCTAACCAAACAACAAACAAAATGAGAAGCAGTTAGTCTTCCTTCCAAATGAAGGATTGAAGCTGTTAGACTTATTTACAAACAACAACAATAAGCGGTTACCCAAGGTAAATCGAGATTTTACACGGGCTTATCCCAAACCAAAGTGACCTTTTGGATCGAGATGAACTCACGAACCGAACCTAGGTTTTAAACAGGCTGATCACGAATTACTAAGATTTTATATTGGGATTATCTCAAACCTAAGCAAGATTTTAATCGGTATGAGCTTACAATCTGAACCAAGGTTTTGAACAGGATCACCACGAACCAAGTTGAGATCTTATACCGGGGTGGTTTTTAACCAATAAAAGCTTTTGAACGAGATGAGCTTACAAACTGAAACGACGACTGAGTAACTAAATCTCCAAAACCAAATCTTTTAAAGGGTTTAGCTTCAAACCTAAATATACAATCCATAATTGGATAAAATATTCAAATAAGGTAAAAATATTCCCTTGTGAATTTACAATACTACCCTTCAATAATTACAAAGAATGTCTCACTAAAGAAATAACTTTCTCGAAAACGCTACAACTAAATTTATAAGTGAGAGAAAATGAGAAAATATTTTAGAGAGAGAGAGAGTGAGGAGTGAGATATGAAAGCTCACGATTCTGGATGTTAAAATATGAAGGAAGTGACCTTTATGTATAGGCTAGTGTTAGATGTCAAACATGTTATATATTTGTATGCAATACTTGGCATTTTTCATTACTTTCCATGTGTAACTTGTTGATTTTAGTGGTGATTCGTGTTGTTCTTCAAACATTGGAATATATGTGTGGTGCTTGTAATTTGTGTGCTAGTGTGCATGAATAGGCATGAAATGATCAAGAATGTAAGACACAATGAATGGATGCAAGCTGCCATTGAATCTTGAAGCTGCAATAGGGTGTTCGCTTTGCGAACTCTGGCGAAGGTGCCAGCGAAGGTTCGCACTGCGAACGTCAGCGAGGCTTCTAGCGAGGAGTGGCATAAATTTTCAGTTGGAAAAGAACCTAAAGTTCGCTTTGCAAACTCCCAGTGAATGCTCGCTGGTTTGCTCGCTGTGCGAAGGACCTGGCGAATGGTGGCAGTGGAAATTGGACTCTGAATTCGCTTTGCGAATGAGCTGGCGAATGATTTGTTGTGTGAATGGATCGTTCGCAGTGAGAACCCACGACATCAGCCTGGGGCGGTTTAACTATCTGAGGCACTTAAAGTGCCATTTTCTCTCATTCGCTAGGCGAATGATTCATTCGCAGTGCGAATGCTGCAGAATTCAAGTGTTGTATAAATAGATTTTCACTTTTCTGGAAAGGGATCTTTGGCTCTTTTTCATCCAAAAAAATAGTTTTCTGTCTTTTGATCATCCAAGAGTGAATTTTCACCTAGAGAAGCTGAAGTCACATCCATTCTCGATTATTCGACTTAGATGTTCATTGATCTCCTCTTGAAACTTGTCATCCAAGCTACCATGAGAATGAGTAGCTAAACACTCTTATGTTGAGGTTAGATGTAGTTGATCCTGATTATATGTATGTCTTTTGATCTTTTGTATATGAACAAGGTTTTGGATCAATATATATGAAGTTATTTGCTCTTAATGATTTATGTGTGGTTTGTATTGCTTTAGACATAGATTCTACAAATCATGACCTAATAATTTCATCTCTTAAAAACCAAACTCTAGACATAGATTTGGGATTTGTTATTCGCTTTGTGTTGATCTTAACGATTGTTGTTTCGATTGTTAGCGTGAGACATTATCTAACGGTCTAAACAACGATACTCACGACTTTGCTTTAGACATAAACTTAGTCGAGAGGATACGCAGTTGTATTGGTCGGAAACTAAGTTCATATACGTGATTAATCAGATATATATGAAAAGGATTAGCGAAACCTAACCTTGACATGCTTTTCTAAAAACCTTACAAACTCTTTGCCACAAATTTACTCTTTGCTACCAATTAATGTTAACCAAAATCGAGAACCAATTGAAACTCGTGAACTTAAAACATTGTGACTATTGAACGGCAGGCATCTAATATCAGCAATCCCTGTGGAGACGATAAAAACACCCCCTAATACTGTTTCAACAGCTAGAGGATGACATATAAGTGTGTGTACGTGCGCACATGAGTGTGTGTGTGTGTGTGTGTGTGTGTGTGTGTGCGTGTGTGTGTGATTAGCCATATAACTTTACGAAAAATACATTGTGTTTTTACAACAATCTGATCACTCATACGTGACTTAGAGAACTTTCTTCTTTTTCATGCTTTAAAATTTCAAGATTTGTCAGATAATCCAATCATACAAATACACTTGCTTGAATTCTTCTTGGTGATTTGGCTTGAGATTTATTCTAGTTGAGTGCCATCATCAGAGGATGTATCATTAAGCCCTAACTTGTCTACTTGCATCTTTGAACGCTTGTTAATCACACATACTCTATTTGTTGTCATCGTCAAAAGCATATTCACAATTGAAGGCATGTTGTTGATAGCTTCTGTAATTGTTTAACCTGCAAAACATGGTAGGGTGTATCCGAAAATACATTTCTGGAATACCCTCTGAGACAAGATTTTTTTTCTAAGGTCCATGTTGATCTAAATATTGTATAAATATGGGTGTCCCTCATCTTGTTAGCACAAACACATATATGATGTCTTAATATAAATATCTCGCTTTTGTCTTTTTCAATAGCGAGAAACCCCCTCTTGAATTTAGGTTCACATGGATCATCCATCTTGTTGATCTAAAACTAATACTATAGAATATGTACCCAGACATCAAAGAGTTGTGAAACTTTATTATCGTTCACCCTTAATTGACAACGAAGGGAGGATACATTTCAGCAAGTTCGAGCTGAAGACATATGAAAATTTAATTGTTGTGTGGAGTACATTTCACCGTTACGAAACTACATGTCTGATAGTGGTGGATGTGAAGACTGCGAGATCGACTAAAGTTATTATGAAGATGTTGAAACGTCCTCAACCATTAATTGATGATGAAATGTAATGTTAGATTTATGTTAACTATTATCTATATAATAACAATGATTGATGTCAATTTATGTTTGTTTTCTGCATTTGTTTATGCTCTTATTTCTGGTTTATCAAACATAACAATTTTTGGAAGTGCAATTCTAGATTTTTTTTTCCAGAGATTTTGATGCATCAGAAAATATATATTCGTATTTCTGAGATATTTTTAGATTTTTCACAAGGGTGTGGGAGCACCTATTAGAGTGAGAAAAATAATTTCCGTATATAGAGTTGTATTCCTCATCTTAAAATCCGATTTTATAAAGTTGAGTTTGATAAACTCTAATATTTAGTCTTTCTCAAAATCCGATTTTATAAAATTGAGTTTTGATAAACTCTAATATTAGTCTTTCTCAACCTATAATATTGAAACTTGATCATGCTCAAAAGTGATTCTTTCGAAACTTCAAAACTTGTTTCTCAACCTATGATATTGAAACTCTAATAAAGCTGCAGTTACATTATCTCTACATAAAAGATGAACTAAAAATAGAATGTTGCTTAGGAAAATTACGGTTGTCACTTGTCCACGCCTATACACGATTAAACAATAAGCTAGAAAAGACAAGAAAGAGTGTTATGTGAACGATCATTGTCTAATAAAAAAGTTGCACGAAATAAGAGACAGATACCAGAGCTAGGTTCTTTGCACCAATTTAAGAAACCTAATGTTAGTTAAGAATAGAATGTGCGATGCACCCATAAACACTACACAAACAGCGACCCAACACCCGTTTTGTCTTCCAACAATGTTAGATTTGCTATGTTTCCTTACGAGGTTATTGTGTCTTTGTATAATTAGGTGATGTATATTGCCATTAACATCAAGGTATTATGGTTGTGACACTTAATGAATTTGTTTTATAGTTTTGTTTTCTTGCTTAGGATGATTACATTCTTAGGAGACATTAGGATTGGAAATTGAATTTTATGCTTTTTATTACTAGTTCATTGCATCTTCATGTTTGTTGGACAAGTTTTCTCTAAGCAGTAAACGATAAAAACTATTACACGTGTTGCAAATAGGAACTAAGAAACATAATTGTTTTATTTTGGTTGGAAGGTAAAAAGCTTTTGAGAATTTCTTAACAGGTTCTATATGTTTTTCCTGCACCACGTCAATTTTTACAAATACGTTCAGTTTTTGAAGAAGCATTTTCAGACGCTATTTAAATATAAGTTAACGTTAAAATATTCCGGAGATGCATCTCAGAAATATTTTAGAGTATAAATCGCGTCAGACTTTTCTCCTTTTTCATTTCACAATTTTCTCAAACTCAACTCAATCTCTCTTAAAACACTTCTCTACACCAAGTCAAATTTCATCAAACAAAACTCAAGGGAACATCAATCTTCATCTGTAACATCATCAAACTTCATCAAAAACATCAATTTCAAGTAAGTTTTTTGAGCTTTTGATAAATGTTTGAATTTTGGTGTAAATGAGTAAAAATCAATTATTAGGGTTAGAAATGAATAGAAATCACATCTAAGATAGTCTAGACATAGTGTATAAGTTGTTTGTTGGCTGAAAAATGGTGATCAACATTTTTTTGACCTTGATGTGGTACATTACGCCATTGACACAACTTCTGAGTTGCAGAAAATTCAGGAGATGCATCTCCAGAATTGTTCAGCGTATAAATTTCTGCAGGAAATTTCGGAGACGCATCTTTGAAAATTTTCAACAATTTAGTTTCCTGGTGATTCTGGAGACGCATCTCCAAAATTTTCTGTAGACTTTTTTTTTTCATTTTCTTGCTTGTGTGTTGTTTTCCTGTACTAATCGTATGCCCTACTTTAACTTACAAACATAATGGCTGATAGACATGACAGACTGAGGCATTGCAGGGTTGCTCAGCACGCATTCGTTTGACGGGAGAAGAGCCAGTAGATTTCAGAGGTTCCAGGTCCCTCTGGTCAGGCATAGCCGTCTACTTCTGGGGGCGTGCTTCTCCTCAGGCCACTCCATCTTCTTCTTCCCATAGGAGACGAGATTCACCATCTGGCGCATCACTTCCCTCATCCTCTCGCAGGCGTCAGGTTTCACCAATGCCAGATCCTACGGATGATGTTGCTGATATAGTTTCACCTCTTGTCCCATCTCCTACCGTTGACCCTGTTAATCCAGTGTCGCCTCCGAAAGGTGAGGCTATTGTGGATGTCGAGCCAGCGGCTTTTGGAGGAGGTCCAGTTGATTTGTCTTAACTGTCTCTGTATCAAGACCATACTGCCAGATATATATGTGACATAGAGGTAGCATTAGTTGGATTCTTTATTTAATTTTACGTTAATTTTAATTTTTGACATTGATTATTCCTGACATGATTATTTCTGACAAATTTCAAGAGCGTGATCCCCAGAAGTTTCTTAACAACGGGAGGAAGATTGCTGAATTGCCTCAGTGGGAGGAGGATTGGTTTCAGTCAATTTTGTCCTTATCTTGCCTGAAGGACTTGTGCATGAACGGTTACACTACGGTCAACCACAGGATGCTTAATGCATTTGTGTAAAGATGACACTCGGATACCTCGTCGTTTCATCTCCCGCGTGGTGAGATGTCTATCACACTCGACGATGTCTCGTGTTTGTTACATCTTTCGATCAAGGAGAGATTCCTAGATCATGGAAGGATTACCAAAGACGAGGCGCTCGAGATGATGGTAGAGTATCTTGGGGCTGATCCAGGGGAGGCAAAGGAAACGGTGGATAAGACTAGGGGTGCTCATGCTAGATTTGAATTCTGAAAGACGGTCTATGAGGATGAGATCCTTAGAGCACATGAGGCTGATGGTGATGCTGAACAGGTGGCGCTCCACATATCTCATGCATTGAGAGCATACCTATTTTATTTGGTTGGCACTTTGATTTTTGTGGATAAGAGTGCCACTTATACAGACGTTGTCTTCCTACGACACTTCGTGGATGTCGAGCGGATCCATGAGTACAATTGGGGGGCGGCTTGCTTGGTCTACCTGTATTCGAAGTTGAGAGAGGGTTGTATATGGAAGACGAAGCAGGTCACAGACAGCATGACACTATTGACGGTAATAATTATTGGTCTTTGAATATTTTTTGTCATTTTTATTTCGAATTTGAAAAACCATTACCGATGTGTTATAAACTTTTTATTTTAGGCTCGGATCCTTAAGCACTTCTCGCACATCTCTGGCTGGGTGAGTGTGCCTAAGTACACTGAGGATTTGCCCCGTGTTACTGCTTTATCTCGCTCATAGGAAACCAGATGATCGAGCCTTTCTGAGTCTGTCTTGACCGTTTGGTTGTAGAGGACATGCACTTCAACAGTTATGTTGATCACCGTCAGACGCGACCATTTGACGAGATAGTGTTATACTCTGGATGGTTGGCATGTGGATCATGTCTCACTGCTCCTCATCTGCTCGAGCGCGTCATGTGGCAATTCGGCTACACCATTCCCAGACTCCCTGTTATCTCTATTCCTCCTGCCTTGACTCATAGACAGATAGAGGAGATTTTTGATGATTATGAGAGTCATCTGGTACCGTAGAAGGCACCGGCTACCATAGCTGAGACCGACTAGAACTACGTCGAAGGGTACATCAGATGGTTCTTCAGGGTGTCACATCCGTACATGGTGCATGCTGCTCTTAGAGATCCGTCGAGACCAGCTCATTAGAAGATACTAGAGGATGAGCAGGTACAACTAGATCATATTGATGATGTATTGCCTAGGTGTCGTCGCATAGTGGAGATTGTGCATCCAGACATTGAGTCAGGTGTCTTCCATGATGGCTCTGATGTCAGGCGGGTCCTAGATGCCATAATGATGGAGGCACATGGGGCATTATTGCACTGGAGAGATCGCCGGAGGACTGGGGGATTGATTGCTAAGGAGGTAGACGAGGAAGAGGAGGTAGATGAGAGGTTGCAAGACACACACACACTAGTCTCTTATTATATAGTTGTAGTACTATGGTTTGTACTTTATTTTGATGTTTTTACTACTTTATAGATCTCGATTGTGAGAAATTTTTTACATTTATTGGTATTTTATTTTTGTATGACATTTTTGTCCATATGAAATTATGTACGTCTATTTTTTTATTTTCGATTCTGCATTATACTTTATCTGAACACAGATAAACTATTTTTAGCATAAAATACTTGTTCTCATACATTTCAGACATGCATCTTCGAAAAATTCACGGAGATGCATCTCCGATACAATTCAAATGTAAATTGCTTCTGAGTGAGATGAATTGAATGTTTTAAGTTGTTTCGGAGATTCATCTCCAGAATATTTCAGCGTTTATTCAAAAATAAGTGTGTCCGAAAATGTATCTCTAAACATTTAAATAATTTCGCGTGGTGGTTAAGAAATATTTAAAGATGCATTAAAAAATTCTCAAAACTGTAAAAATAATTCATTCAATATTCTTTGTTTCGTATTATAAATGTCATTTTAGACTATATCACTATATCACACGTAAGATTTATTTTTCTCAAAATAAATGATATGGTTTACTTATTTTACTATAATATGTGTTATGTATGTTTTAAAGTTATTTTATTATAAAATATAAGTGTTTTATGAATATTTTTTGAAATTTTGCTAATGTCTCATCTGCGAAGCGAAAGGACTTGTGAGAAATGTGGAAAGTTGTTGAAGTGGTGCGCAAGGAAGATGGATTTGTTTTAGGGTTAAATAAGTTTTTTATCTTTTTAAATATTGCGAATTTTATTTTTAGTTCCTTTAAAAATTTTCTTCAAAGAAGGGTCCCTCCAAAATTTTTCATCCACACTTTTGGTCCCTCTTGCTAATAGTCGTTAACAGAAGCTGATGTGGCATGTCACGTGAAGCTTTTTTTTATGTATGGGCATACACGTGGAAATACCAATGTGGCAAAAAATTGTAACGTGGATGCCAAGTGGTAATTTCTTCCATTTTTATTTTTTATATTAATTAAAATTATAGTGACTGAATGTCTGAGGCTAATTCGTCGCTATGATGAACATCATAAATAAACTCATAATTTGTAGCTAATTCCAATCTAATTTAAACACATCATTCTTATAACCTAAAATTTGTTTTTTTCATGATTTTTTAAATGAAAGATTATAACCTTATAATGATCTCTCACACAAAAATTGATTTTTTTTTTTCTTGAGATGAATTAAATATGAATTTTTTTAACACATATTTTTCATGAAACAGAAACAACGCAATCATTGACATAAGATTGAATTTTGAGATAATATTTTGCAGAGACCTATCTAATAATACATAAAATGAATCTGAAAGGTATCATGACATTCCAAATATGTATCGATTTATTTTGATTTTTTGATCGAAACACATATATACGTGTTTCGATAAAAAATCAAAATAAATCGTGACTTATTCGGAATGCCATGAAACTTTTAAGATCTTTTTAATGTGTTAATATATAGGTCTCTGCAAAATGTTAGCCCTGAATTCATTCATATTCCAACGTTTGCGTTGTTTCCGTTTCATAAAAATCAACACTTAAAAAATTCATATTTAATTTATCTCATGTTAAATAAATTTCAATATTTCTGGGAGAAATCATTATAATGTGATAAACATTCATGAAAAAAAAATCATAAAAAAACGAAGTCTAGGTCATAATAATGATTTTCACCTCTAGAAAAAAATACATATATATGTGTGTTTCGGTAAAAAATTCAAAATAAATCGAGACTTATTTTGAATGCCATGAAACTTTGTAGATCCATTTTATATATTATTAGATAGGTCTCTACAAAATTTTATCTCAAAACTCAATCATATGCCGATGTTTGCGTTGTTTCCGTTTCATAGAAAACCGGTGCTAAAAAAATTCATATTTATTTCATCTCGAGTAAAAAAATTCAATTTTTGTGTGAGAAATCCTTATAAGGTTATAAACTTTCACGCAAAAAATTCATGAAAAAAAAACGTATTTTTAGGTCATAAGAATGGTGTGATTAAATTAGTTAGGAATTAGCTACGGATTAACTACAAATTCTGAGTTTATTTATAATGTTCATCTTAGCGACGGATTTGCGTCGAACTTTCCATCCCTATAATTTTAAGTAATATAAAAAATAAAAATGGAAGAAATTTCCATGTGGCATCCACGACATCATTGTTTGCCACGTGTATGCCCGATCATTAGAAAATTCCATGTCGCATGCCACATCAGCATCCGTTAGTAGCATTTAACGCCAGGGATCAAATGTATGGATGCAATTTTTTGGAGGGACCATTCTTTAAAGTAAATTTTTAGAGGGACTAAAAACAAAATATGCAATATTTAGAAGGATTAAAAACTTATTTAACCCTTTGTTTTATGAAATAAATATAAGTGTGGTTAATTTTAAGAGACTAAAAGAAGAAAAAAAAAACTTTTAGATAAAATGGTTAAGGATCGAGCGTCTTTTAGAGAAATTTATTAGGTTTAGAAACACATTACACACACTTTTCTTAGTGAAATTTGATTAGAGGAAGTATTTAAGATTTCTCTTTCTTTCAAGACCTTCTTGTGCTATAAATAGAAAGAGTAAGAGGTAGAAATTATGATTATTTTTGGAGAACATGAAAAACTAATTTCTTGTAACTTTTTTTGCTCTTATAAAAACTTTTACATAGTATATTAGAGAGTTGTGCTCTCCTACTAAGCTAAACTAATAATGATCAAATTGAATAAATAAGTGTCAATACGTTTTTTCCTTTTCCTTTGTTATCTCGTTCTTTGATTATTGTGTGGTTGCTCTACACAAGAGTGATTTGTTACGATTGCTTGAAGTTGTTTAAGTTCGTTGCCATTACTATTTGCTTCACACACTAATATTCTTGTTGACTAAATAAAAGTGAGTTTTTGAATCACCCACCAAGAAGCGACACCCAGAGTGTGGCTATAGTGATAAATAAGTTAAGTGAGCATAATGAGAACCAATTAAACATTGAATTTTTTCTAGAGACAACAAACTTAGGTTGTGGAAAGTGAATATGCAGTCAATTTTAATTGAGTAAAAGTGTGAGCATGCATTGAATTGAATGGTGAGACATTGATCTCGACAAGCCTGATCAAAGTAAAGAAGACCAAGATGATGATAAGCCAAGGAATGTCATCGTTTTATGTCTCACAGATAAAGTCTTGGGGAAGTCGTAAGGCAGAAGACTGCAAAATAATGCCAATGAAGCTAGAATTGGAATAATTGATTAATTTTGATTAAATCATTGATGACTTGAAAAGTATTAAGGTGAAACTTAATGATGAGAAAAATTCTATACTCTTGGTGAGTTCATTACCTAGATCCTTTGAACATTTTAAGGATGGTTTTATTATGGTAAGGAAGACACCATCACATTAAATGAGGTTTAATCGGCTATTAGAATCAACGAGTTAACTAAGATGAAAGAGTATAGGATTGACGATAATGGTGGATGTTTAAATGTCACAATGGGAAGAAATAAGAGTGGAGGAAAGTATAAAGAGAAGAAATCTAAGTTAAATTCCAAGTCAATGGGTGTCGATAAGTCTAAGTGTCAGTGCTTCTATTGTCACAAGGTCGGTCACTTTAAGAAAGATTGTCCAAACAAGGGTAATAGTTAGAGTCATGTTCATATTGTAGTTGCCTCAGATAAGAATTATGATAGTCAATGTGCGCTAGTTGTGACATGTTGAAAAACTGAACAAAGTTGGGTCATAGACTTTGGATTCTCTTATCACACGTGTATGAGGAAGGAGTAACTTAGGGTTATTTATCTGAAAGAAGATAGAGTTGTTCGCATAGTAAATGATAAGGCTTGTAAGGTCTAAGGTATGGGTTATATTATCCTGAAGTTGTTTGGTAGTCATGAGTTTCTTCTACACGATGTGATGTATGTTCATGTACTTAGGTGAGATTTGTTATCTTTTATCATGTTTAATGGATTATAGTGATGTACTTGTTAAAAGTACAATAGTTGAGAGAGACTGTGACATACTATGTGTGTTTACTTTCTAGAATTAGTGAATAATCCCTCCCAATTATTAAGTTGAGATATTTATAGAAGATACCTAGGTCGGATCCTACTAAAAATGGGTTTTCCAGCTTCCACAGCAGTATCATGGAAGTAAGGGATGACCAGTTATTTCCTTATTTATGATGGAGACGGTTTCCCCTTTGAATGATACCTCAAGACGGTTGCTTTGTGAACACCTCATGAGCCACATCTGACAAGCAAAATGGTTACTGGATACCAATTCGTGTGAGCTGCCTTAAACCTAATCGAGCGACTAGGCCCTCTTCGAGTGCTCACCTAATATCGCTGCACTTAGTTATCTCTTTCCATGGGACTTCTTTTATGGTCAAATAAAATTATCCCAATACACAATCCTTCACGCGCGAGACCTGTAAAGGGTGATGTGACTTAATTCAATTGTTGTGCAATCTTAAAGAGTCTGTGATGACAATTTCCTGAGGTGATTCCCTCAAGTATGGATTGAAGAAGTCCCTCAAAAGAAGCTTGGGGGGAGTCCCTTAAGTGTCGCTTGGGGTAAGTCTGTCAAATGTCACTTAGGGAAGCGCATAATATTAAATGTCTCTCGTGATAGGTTTTTCTTGGGAAGACAAGTTTGTCGAGGCCCTTTGATTCCTTCACAAATGTCAAGAAGGGAGACGTATGGAGGTTCTCCTTGTAATCGTTGGTGTGCACCTAATGGGAGTTAATCATTGCCTATGCGACGTAGGATTTTGATCCTACAATAAGAGAACTTTGGTTCATTCCCTATTCCCGATAGCTTTAAATTTTCCATCTATCAGAGCAATTTTCACACCACCCTTATCAAGATCAGTGCCATATTCCTTACTTGCTCACATGTATGACATATTCTCTATCTCTCTCTAATGATGATAGTTATGGATCTATGTGCTTGCAAGTATGAAGATTATAGCAACCTGTTGTTTTAGTTTGAAGTTGACAACGCTCTTAATAAAAGTCTTCATCAGTCTTGTTGTTCAAGGCTATGTTGGTTCAAGAGATGGTGCTTGAAGATTGAAAAAGTTATGGTGCTTAACAAATTTGTTGTTCAAGTAATGATACTTGAAGATTGATCGAGAGATGGTATTTGATATGCTGTTCGAGTGATACTGCTTGATATGTTTTTCAAGTGATGATGCTTAACAAGTTGTTAATCAAGAGATAGTGCTTGATGTTTTAACCAAGTCATAGTGCTTGGTGTGTTTACCAGGTGATAATGCTTGGTGCTTAAAGCTCAAGATGTTTTGATCAAGATATATTAATAAAGATGAAACCTGACGAAGATTTGATGCAGTGACCAAATGAATGTGATTAAATATCAAGTTGAAATTGATCAAATCGTGCTAATAATAGTTGTGGTGATCAAGATTTTTATGCATGAAGATTAAGTTATATGTCCCGATCCATGGGGAAAACATCTTATGTCAAATAGCATTTAGTTAAGTCAGCGAAGGTTTGTTATAAAATGGGTTGTCTTGTGATGGAGATTGTTATGAAGAGGTATCTCAACCCTCTTCATAAGAATATCTAAGATTCCAGATGAATACTAAAGTCAAAGATAACATGGTAAGGAACTTGAAGCTTCAGAGTTGTGAAAGAAAGGAAGTTTGAAAACTTATCAGTCTATGTAGAGTGATAAGTGTCTTTGAAGGTATAAGTTGACACATACACGCACATGTGTGCACACACATACACACACGCACACATAGACAAACATACACACACGCACACACACACACACACACACTTAAACCTCTTGAGAACCCTCTCTAGATTTTTTAAAATCACCAAAAAAATGGTTTTAAAAGCTTGTCCAATTGATTAGAAAATTATTTGATTAGTTAAAGGCATTTTTTCAAAGTAATAATCGGTTAAACCTTTTTTAGAAGACAATTATTTCACTTTGTAACACTTAAAATAGTTTGGACAGTCCCTTAAATGAATGGTAATGACTTGGAATAAAAAAACTTCCACTTTGGGGTTGCATAATCGGTTATGATTTTGACATAATTGATTATGAGGCTTAATTTGCCCAAGGATTATTGCCAAATTTATACTACACTTTGACCTATAAATAGACAGTTTATCTATCATTTTAAATTATCCATAAAACTGGTTTTGACCCCTCTTACACTCTTTCCACTCGTTTTCTACAAAATCTATTTTCTCTCGCTTTAGTTTTTCCTTAGTGCATTGAGACTGAATATGTGCTTTGTGAGGATCATTGTTTCTAGTGAAAGGAAAATTTGTAAATTGCTCAAGATTGTATTGTCTCTTGAGCAATATTTTCCTTTTGAGAAGGTGTTGTTTTGTTGTGATCTAAACCATTAAAAATACAATTTTTTTTTGTTATGAGCTAAACCATTAAAAGCTCTTGTTTGGTTGTGGAGGTCTCCATACATAAAACTTTCACTAGGTTCGTCAACTTAGCCATTTTTTCAAATATCTATCTTGGTTCATGAATTTAGCATGTGCTAAAAGCTCTCATTGTTTGTGGAGGTCTCCATGCATAAAACTTTCACTAGGTTCGTGAGCTTAACCATTTGTTCAAATATCTCTCTTGGTTCATGAATTTAGCCTGTGCTTAAAGCTCTCATTGGTTGTTGAGCTTAGCTTGTGCTAAAAGCTCTTCTGGTTCAGGAATTTTCTCAATGTTTGATACATAAAACTTTACTAGATTCGTGAGCTTAGCCATCTATTCAAATATCTATCATGGTTTATAAATTTAATATGTGCTAAAAGATCTCATTGTTTGTGGAGGTCTCCATACATAAAATTTCACTAGGTTCGTGAGCTTAGCCATCTGCTCAAATATCTCTCTTGGTTCATGAATTTAGCCTGTGCTAAAAACTCTCATTGGTTGTGGAGCTTAGCCTGTGCTAAAAGCTCTCTTGTTTCATGAATTTTCTTAGTGTTTGATGCTTATTGTTTTCTCTTTTTTGCATGAAGAATGGAACCCATGAATGTTCTTGAAAGGAAAGATCACATGTCTAAAAAGAGAGTCGATCAGGAAAAAAAATGGACTGATAGTCCAAAAAGCTACCATGACTGCCTCATGAACAAGGGCGGAAAGAGAGGTTCTGAAGAGGGTGTCATTCTTAACCAATCGACCCATCAAGATTATGAAGCCTGGAAGACTTGAAGGTAGTTCAGCCTTTGCTCAAGACCAGAAGGGCATTGGCGTAAAGCCTAAGCAGTCTGTCATTTTGGAGGATAAGGTTAAAGGTGATAATCAAAACGTATAACTTATCTGAGTATAAGGTAGATTTGAGTAACACAAATCGGGAGGCGACTCAGGAGATAGAGTCATTGAAGACTGTTTTTGAGGGGCGTGATGAGGCAAAGCATTGTGAAATGAAGCTTAAAGAGGCCCTAAAGAAGTTAGAGGAAGATGTTAGGAAAGTTGATGAAAATCTAATGCAAAATGATAATTAGCTGAAGGATTGTGAAAAATATCTTAAGAGGATGACTTGTCAGAGTGCAAAGATGAAATGATAGAGACCTCTGACAAGTAGTTTTAATGGGCTAAGGAATAAGTGGCCTTCTTCAATCCTGACATAGATCTAAGCCGACTTCATTTGTTCAAGATGATCAAGGATGACTAGTTTGTATATGATGAAGACAAAGTCCCTCATGCCATTGAGATTCCTACTAAGGATTTAAAGGATTCTACTGAGAGGGTTGAAGGTTCCCATGTCCTAGACGAGAGTAGAGTTTATGAAGAAGACAACCATTAAGCTCCCTTTATTGATTTTTTCTTGCTTTCTTAATATGTAGCTCTTCCCTTTATAATTTTTTTTGTTATCATGCCCTTCAGGGTGTTTTTATTTGTGTAATCATGCCCTTAGGGGATTTTGTAAGCATGCCCTTCGGGGATTTATTATTAATGCATTGTTTCATGTTTTCTTTATAGAGCTTCGTCGTTTTTTGTTGTCTTTTGGGCGTGCACTTGATGCATTCTATTCGGGGCGACGAAGATCCTTCAATGAAGGTCCAACCTATTCATTGTGTTATAAGGTGACAAGGATATTCAATGAAGGTCTAGCAGAACATTGCCTAATAAGAAGACAATGATCCTTCAATGAAGTTCCAACAAAATATTGGCTAATATTTCGAAAATGATCTTTTAATATGTTGATTAAGTGACGCCAAACACAAGAGGGAGGGGGCTGAATTGTGATATTTAGAAATCAATTTTTTTTTAAATCCTATATTAAAAAATGGTTTATATTAGTCCAACATAGATAAATCAACGAAGAAGACGGAGAAGATGAAATTAGAGAGAAAAGAAAAATAAATGACAGAAAGTAATGAGATAGAGTTAGAGGTGTACTAGTTAAAAAGTATAGATGTGTATGTTCCCCTTGCAAGGGTAGGGAGACTCAAAGGCCTTAGTAGGTTTATAACACATATTAGTGGTGATGGCTTGTCCGCGACGGCAAGAAGCCTAGTATGATGGTGGTTTAGTATACATGCTCACGTGAGGTGAGAGCCCCTACTGATGACCTGTGTTGCTTGGTGACAAGCGTACACTCACCAGTGGTTGTGTGGTAAGGCGGTAGTATGCGTTGTGCTATTTAGGATGTTAAGAGTGTGTATTACTTGGGTTGTGTCATTTTCTCCCCTTTAGGAGAAGTATTTGTAGAGGCCTCATGAACCTAAGGTTTTCTTAGAAATGGTCACCGCACACTTAGTCAATAGTGGTCAATTGAATCCCTATTTCCAAGGGAGTCATGGGCCAGTTAATGACCTTGACTTTCTCTCTGACACTGAAATGCCTTATCCCACGTTTTCCATGTAGAGGTGAGGGAAGACTACAGGGCGAGGCAATACAATCCTTAGGGAGACCTTTCAACATTGTCTTTTCTAGGGCCGTCCAAGGGCATCGCCCTTGGTGAGACCTTTTATAACTATAACACAACATAGTCTCTGAGGCACGAGGCCTTTGGTAGAAGACGAAATGTCTTTCCACTCACGGCGGATGGCAGTGTCCCGAGAACTTGAGGTTTCCTCTCTTGAAGTCATTAGATAATCTTCTTATATGAGAGTATAATAATCTTGGGGAATGTGATTCCCTCGGGCAGAATTGCATATAGCCTAGTTGATAAAACTACCTGTCTCTCAGGCGAGGCATTTGGCCTACTTGGATGGGTCTTCCATCGAGCCCTCTAGCAAGACTTATTATCAAGTATCTCAGAATAGATGTCTGTCGTGCCTCTCAAGCACTACCCTAGATTTTTATCCTATCTAAGGAGAAATTAATTCTCTCAGGCGAGAGTGTAGTTATCATGGGAATTTGAGTCCCACGTGCTGAATTGTTCACAACCCAACTGATGAGACTACCAGTCTATTAGGTGGGGCATTAGACCTGCTTGGGAGGGATTTCCATCGAGCCCTTAGGAAATACTTGTTATCAAGTCTCTCGGATTGGATGTTTGTCGTGCCTCTCAAGAGTGACCCTTGATTTTTGTTCCGCTCTAGGAGACACTAAGTCCCTCTGGCGAGAATCCAATAGCTTACTTGTATTTCCTTGAGGGGCGCCAAGGATCTTTTCTATGAAGTCAAGCAGTGAGATTTTTCCTTGAATGATGACAAGGATCTTCACTATAAAGTCTAGCATATGATATGCTTCCCTGAAGGGTGGCAAGGATCTTCGCTATGAAGTCCAACAATGAGATATTTCCTTGAGAGGCGACAAGGATCTTCGCTATGAAGTCTAGCATATGAGATGTTTCCTTGAGGGGCAGCAAGGATCTACGCTTTGAAGTCTAACATATGACATGTTACCCTTAGGGTAGAAAAGATATTCGTTATAAAGTACAAACATGAGATGTTACCCTGAGGGGTGGCAAGGATCTTCCCTATAAATTCTAACAATTAGATGTTTCCCTGAGAGGCAGCAATGATTTTTTCTATGAAGTCCAGCATATGAGATGTTGCCCTGAGGGACAGAAATAATCTTTTCTATGAAGTCTAGCATATGAGATGTTTCACTGAGGGGCGGAAAGGATTTTTGCTATAAAATCCAACATATGAGATGTTACTCTGAGGGGCAGTAAGGATTTTTGCTATGAAGTCCAACATATAACACTTTCAGGAAAGAACATCCCTATTAGAAATAGATTTCTTAATTGTCATTTTACATGTAAAAAGGGATAATGTTTTATAGAGGATTACAAGTCATTTTAACTATAATAGTATCTAAGATGAAGAGCATTCCAATTCTAGGAAAAAGCGACCATTCGAGTTCCTTTAATTTGTACGCTCAGTGTGGGAGCTTTTGATATATATGGTATGGTCCTTCCCAGTTAACTTGTAGATTTCCCTAATATGTGGGTAGAAATACTTATTTCAATACCAGGTCTCCCTCCTATCTCTCTCTCGGTTTAAATTTTGAGTTGTACCTCCTCGCGACCCTATGTTTAGCGGCGAACTCTTGGAAGTGGGCGGCTTCTCTTACTTCGTCGACCAGGTCTGCCACACACTTTAAGCCTATCTCATTTTCCTCTTTACTAAAATGAGACCATCGCCACGAGGTAATGTCAATCTCAACATTAAGCATGGTGTCTACCCCGTAGACCATGTAAAATGAGGTTTCCTTGGTAGTGGAATATGGTATGGTGTGGTACGACCATAGTATATCGTGGAGAAGTTCCGCTCACAAGCCTTTGGTGTTGTCAAGCTTCTTCTTGATTCCTTTATGGATTAATTTGTTCGTAGACCCAACTTGACTGTGAGATTGAGGGTGTACAACATATACAAATTTCATTTGTACTCCCAAATTTTTACAAAAGTCGGTGACCATAGTTTTGCTGGGGCATGGTGAAGGTCAACATGTCTCTGACATTGATCACACTTTTTCACAAAGGCAATGATATCCTTCATCAGAGTAGGCCAATAAGACCCCGCATATAATAGTTTGTGCGTGAGAAATTTCCCACTCACGTGGTTGTTTCAGGCGCCCTTGTGTACCTCTATAATAACCAGGGAGGTTTCATGCTCGTCCATACATCGTAATATGGGAGAAGCTCTCCCTATTTCATATAATTTCCCCAATAGCAGGGTGTACTTAGCAACCTGTTTTTGGAACCTTTTTGCATCTCCCTCATCCACTTGTAGTTTTCCAGTCTGAAGATAACGCGTTATGAACGGCATTCAGCTAAACCCAGGGACAAATTCCAGGGAGTATACCTCGTCGACCTCTATGTTAGGGGAGGCGGGGGTCTCCTGGATAATTGTTTTATTGAAACTCGTCGTCTTTGTTGTAGCTAGCATGGACAAAATGTTTGCCCTGACATTTTGTTCACGGGGGATATGCTTTATCTCAAAGAAGGATAATCGAGAAGATGAACTCTTTACCCTTTGCATATACCTTATCAGCTGAGGTTTTCTATTTCCCAAGCGTTTGTTGGCGACCAGATAGGAATCATTTTTGTCCTTCAACTTGGAGGCTGCCATTTCTAGGGCAAGGATTATTCCAGTGATGAGAGTCTCATACTCCACCTTGTTGTTGCTAGAGGTAAACTCAAATTTTCAAGCTTGCTCAATGAGTATGTTGCTAGGTCCTTCTAGGACTATTCTAGAGCCACTTCTTTTTATGTTGGAGGCACCATCTACATATATCGCCCATTCTTTGGGCGACTCTTCATCTACAGACGAGTTGAGCTATGCCATGAAATCTGCTTGAACTTCTTATTTGATGCTTCCCCTCGGGACATATTGGATGTCTTACTCTAAAAGTTCCACAGACCATGATACTATTCTTCATTCCATATTACGCTTCTTCAAGACTTGCCGAACAAGATAATTGGTTTTTACCAAGATTTTGTGACCTTGAAAGTACGGTCCTAGTTTCCTCGCTGCCACGAAAATGGCTAGTGCTAGCTTTTTGATCTTTTGGTAGCCTTCCTCGGTGCCTATGAACACTTTGCTTCTGAAATACACAAGTTTCTCGGCCTTTTCGATTTCTTAGACGAGGAATTAGCTCATTGCCTGATTAGTGACAAAAAGATAGAGCAGTGATGACGACCCTTCTCTCGGGTGAGTCATGACATGTGGCAATGTGAGGAAGTTCTTAACTTTTGTGAAAGCCTCTTTGCACTAGGGGGTCCATTCAAACCTCTTCTTCTTCTTTAGGGCGATGAAGAAGAGGAAAACTTTATCGCTTACTCAGAAAAGGAATAGAGATAGGGCGACAATGCAACCTGTAAGATGTTGCACATCCTTTACATTAGTGGGGCTCCTTATTATGATAAATGTCTGGAACTTGTTTGGGTTGGCCTCGATGCTTATCCATTCAGCATGAATCCCAAAAACTTCCCCTCATAGACCCTGGAAGAACATTTGGCGTGGTTTAGGTCCATGTAATATTTCCTGACGGACTGCAGGACATCTTTAAAGTCTTATGCATGACTGGGTCCCTCGATATTTTTAACAATCATATCATCGACGTAGACCTATAGGTTCCACCCTATGTGGTGGGCAAAGACAACATCCATGAGACGCTGGTAGGCGGCGCCAACATTCTTGAGACCAAAAGTCATGATAGTATTATAGTAGTTACCATGATTTGACATGAAGGCTATCTTGGGCGCGTCTAGGGGATCCATTTGAATTTGGTTGTACGCTGAATATGCATCCTTAAAACTCAACATGTGATAGCCTCATGATCCGTCAATGAGGCGATCAATGTCTGGCAGTGGGTACAGATCTTTAGGGCAAACAATGTTCAGAATGATGAAAACTATGCACATGTGCCACCTATTGTAAACTTTCCATACTAGAACCATGTTAGCCAACTAGGTAGGATACTTTGTTTCTATGATGAACCCGACGTCATATAGTTATACCACCTCTTCATCGATAGAGACCCTTTTTTACTCGTCATTTTTCCTCTCCCTCTGCACCACTGAGTTGGAGGAATGATAGATGGCAAAGCGATGTCTCACCACTTTAGTGTCTATTCCTGACATGTGAGATGGAGCCCAGACAACTAAGTTGATGTTCTTAATGTTATGGTCGACTAGTTGCCTTTCCTCCTCTACAAACATAAATGTACCTACTTCGTCACCTGATGGACATGATGATCTATTTGGACCTCCTTCAAATCCTTAGAGGGAGTGAGCCTTTATGCTTCAGCTCCAAATATAGGATCCCAACACTCGAAGTCAGTAGTTTGAGCTTCAGAAAAAGGATAATCAACAAATTTAAGCTTTTTTATGGCCAATTCACCCATTAGGCGGCTGATATTTCAAGGTTAGGTACAACGTGGATATGACCGCTTCGAGGGCGTTAATAGTCGGTTTCCCAAGGATGATTTGTATGGTCATATAATGTCCATAATGGGGTAGTTGATATCAATCACCCTAGTGTTAAATCCAACTCCGCACATGTTTTCTAGGGCAATGTGGCCCATTATTTGTACTTGTTCAACTAACAACATTGTCAAAGAACTATTGAACGACTTTATGTCGTTCGGGAGAAGTTGCAGTTTCTTGAAGGCATGCCAAAATAAGACGTCAAGAGAGCTTCCGTGATCTATCACGACACAATTGATATCCCAGTTCCCTTTTTGCATAGTGATGATTAAATGATCATCATCGTGAGGGTTAAGTCTGAGGGCGTCTTCCTCAGAGAGTATGATATTAACCCCTGTTTCCCTTGAGAGACGCTAGGAAAATATTATGTTTGCTGCAAACACCTTCCCTGCGTACTACTTCCAGGAAGATCTAGAGTTTCCTCCACTAGAGAAGCCTCCAGCTATGGTATTTACATTGTATGTTGTGATCTTGTCGGCCATCTTCGGGGAAAGATGGAGAAGACTATGGTAGAAGTGTGGCCTAAGTTAGTTTTACCGGGAGCCCACAGTGGGCGCTAATAAAAAACATAAGTGTGTATGTTCCCCCTGTAAGGGAAGGGAGACTCAGAGGCCTTACTAGGTTTATAACACGTTTTGGAAGGAATGACTTGCCCGCACCGACGAGAAGCCCTGTATGGTGGTGGTTTAGGAGACCTGCTCACATGAGGTGGGAGGTCATGCTGATGATCGACAATGTTTATTGGCAAGCGTACACTCATTGACAGTTGTGTGTTAAAACTATAGTGAGCATTGTGCTCTTTAAGGTGTTAAGAGTGTGTACTACCTGGCGTCTATCTTTTTCTCCCCTTGAGGAGAAGTATTTATAGAGGTTTCATGGGCCTAGGATTTTCTTGGAATAGGGTACGGCCCACTTAGTCAATATTGGTCAGTTTAATCCTTATTTCTAATGGAGTTATGTGTTAGTTAATGACCTTGACTTTCTCTCTATCCCAGAAATGTCTTATCCTGCGTTTCCCGCGTAAAGGCAAGGGAAAACTACAGGGAAAAATGATACTTCTCTTAGGGCGACCTTTCATTTCCACCTGTTCTAGGATGGTCCAAGAGCATCGCCCTAAGCAAGGCCTTTTCCAAATATAACACTACAGAGAGATTGCACCAAAATTGATATGAATATGCATCAAAATCTTCCAAAATGTGTCAACATTTCCATCCCTTGCATGACATCACCACAATAACTGCACGCTCTTCTTTGTAACTATATATATTTCCTGCTTGCATTATCTCCTTATGTACGAATCTCAAGTTCTTATAGTTTTTCGGTGTTTCTTTATTTTTGAGATTTAGCAATCTTTGTATTTTAGAGACGGTGATACAAAAAAATAAATAACGGTGAAAAGAGAGCAATAGGAGGAGAAAGAGAGCCTCGTGAAATTGAAAAAGAGATTGAAGAATAAAAACCTAAAATGGAAAAAAAATTAAGCTTGTGAATATTAAAAAAGAAAAAAACAAAATATTAAAAAGAATCTCAGATGTGCTTGAAATCTATAATATAAGAAAATTAGAAGTTGTGGCAAACTTAATTTTTCCCTTTCCTATAATTCTGCCATATCACCAAATTGAGGGAATTTTTGGTCCAATGTTTACTTTTTGCAACCAAACTAATATATTGAATCAATTTGGTTGGTAATGTTTTACATACTCTTTTAACAGGTTTTCCTCTTATTAGTTACAATGTAACTACTTCATTCAATCTTTTTTTTCTTTTTTTTTGTTTCTCAATGTGTTTCCAGTCTCATCATATCAATGCTTTATTTCAAAAATTTCACTTTTCCTCTGTTCTTCCAACTTTCGTCTTTCTTTCTCTCTCTCTCTCTCTCTCTCTCTCTCTCTCTCTCTCTCTCTCTCTCTCTCTCTCTCTCTCTCTCTCCCTCTACACTACCAACTTCATCTCCTTCTTCTTTTTATTCTTTCTTCTCCTCTCCTTTGTGTTTCGATTTGTATGTGTTTTCTTAAAATTCCAATACAACCCACACTTCTTCTTTCCACACCGCCATAAAAACCTAACATAGAGACACAAAATCACCGAAGATAAAAAATGGAAACTAAACTCCAAATCCCTAATCAAATATGTATCAAAGCTAAGCTTCACTTTATGCATAAGACATTTCTTTTAAAATTTTCAGATCTGTTTCAAAAACTCAGCTTGTTGTTCATCTGTTGTGATGTACGTGAGGGAATTGGTGAACCTAAGAAAAGATCATCGATGGGAGTTCAGAAAACACGGTGTTCAGAAAATTGCTGAGTACTCCAGAAAACACGGTGTTTAAGTCATTTTTGTAGACAACTAGAAGGGTTCTTGGTTTTGGCCATTGCTTCATTGGGAAATGAGATTACTGAGTTGAAAATCCCACCTGAGGGTAAGCAATAGTTATTATCCTTTATGGCTTTCATTAAGGAAATTATTATTGATATGGTTATGAAATTGATTCTGAGAAAGTATAAAACATCTTTGAAGGAAAACAAGATTGGAGTGAAGGGGCTTGGGGAGAAGAAAACAGATGAATGTGAGCATTTTGTTTGGAAACTATGTATGGAAAAATACTGCATTATGTTTTGATTCATATACTAAAGACACATATTGAATTGTGTTTTCATTTTCTTACTTTACCTGAATGTATTTTTATTTTTACTTTAGCTATTCAGATGATAAGGGTCATCAAAAGATGTGGATCACACAGTAGTTGAAAGTTCAAGTTGAAATAATCGATACAGAATTTGTTTAGTGATTATCATGGTTTTATATGTTGATTTTGTTCTCTTATAGTGGGATCTTAACGTTTTGTTTTGCTTCTCTTTGCAGGTTAAAAATATCATACCACATCCTTCTTTGCTATAAAACACAAGAACCAGAATAATCGATGGGGGTCCAGGTTGCTTATCAGCTGCTTATTCATTAGCTAGGATTGTTTATGAGAATGCTACAGTTTTGGAGAAACATCACACAGTTGGTATGTCATAGTTTAGCTTCACACTGTACCTGGTTCTAAATGGTTTCAGATCGTGTAAAATGTGATCCATGTGATCACAGATGTGGTTGCAGTTTGCAATTTACAACTACGCGTTGAAATGGTAATGGACTTTGAATGTGTGTAAATGTCTATACAGAAAATTTTTATGATTTGGGAGGACACGTTCTTGCTGCAAGCAGTGCTCCGGTCATCTTTCATTTGGCGAAAGAGACAGGTTCGACATTAGAAGAAATGGATTCTCACAAGTTTGTCGTTGTTGATCCTTCATCAGGAGAATATCTTGATATTAAAGTTACTGGTGATTATGTATATGTTATGTCACTTACATTGGAAATACACACTACTACAAAATATACCTTTCGTAACACCAATTTCGTAACGGCCATAGAGTTAACTGTGTTAATACTTTATTTCTAGGCGCTTCTTTTTTGGTATTTACTAGAGGGCATGTCACAACGGTCAAATGAAGCAACTGTGGTGAAAAGGTACACGGGGAGAAATTGTTAGAATCCCAGCACCTACAATTAGCCATTTATCGTGATAAAAATGTTCTTTACCTTGTATATCACCACGGTTTTTATAAACAACCGTGATTAAAAGTGATACTTTATTTATATATAAGCGGAGTTATCTATCGCTTCAGTACATTACAGTTGTCTCTCTCAAAACAAAATCCTAACAACTCTTTCACTCGTCTCTCTCAAAACTAAACCCTAACAACTCTCTCACTCTTCTCTCTCATATGGAAACCCGAAAACGAAACCATAACAACAAATCTTAGCCAATGGATATTTACAGGTTCGTTTTGTCTATAATTTTTTTTTTCAAAATCTATTTCAATAGCTTGTTTCATGATGTCTGAACTTCTTTGTTGTTTTGACTTGTAGGTATGGATACTTCTTTCAATAAAGAGGATGAAGATAAATTTAGCCTTACAAACTTGTGTCAAAGATCCAGAATGACATCCATTCAAATTCTACACAAGTTTGCAGGTTTAAATTTATCTTCATCCTTATTTCATTGACAACACGCCTTTATGGGACATGTGTGGTATGTTTCTGAAGCATTTTATGACTTGATATGTTTGTTGTATCATTTTTGTTGTTTATGATTTGTTGTTGATCAATGTTTTTTATGAATGTTATTGTTAATGTTTGTTTAAAAGATGAGTTTATTATGTATTATGTGGTTTGAGTGTTTTTCCAATCCCTTACCGAATATATAAATTTCTAAATTGTAATTATGATATGATAGATAAAATTGAATTAGAAAATAAGTACACGTTTAATTCTTGACAAGAGTTTTTCACACTGTTAACTACATGTTGTTCTTTGACGTTAGAACTTAGTTTAATGATCCTAGATCTTCAATCACCCCTATCCCCACCTCTAATTTTGTATGCAAAGTAAATAATATTTACAAAAACAATTAGAGATGAAGTCAGGGGCGGTTGAAGAACTAGGATCGTTAAACGAAGATCTTACTATCAAAGAACAAACTACAGATAAGGTGTTAAAGATCACTTGTCAAGCATTGAACGTGAACGTATTCTTCTAATATTACTTAATTTGTCATATTATAATGTTCTAGTGCAGATTGAAAGGTTATATGTTTAGTGAGTATTGGCAAAATAAACATTCCACATAATTTTTAATAAACTCAAGTCTATATTTAATCACGGTTGTTTAGAACAACCGTGATTAAATATGTTGCATTAAATAATATCACAACGGTTGGTTAAAGTAACCGTTGTGGTAGATAGCGTGCTACATGGATACAATCACAGATGCACGACTGTGGTGAAAATTATCATACATACAATCACACTTTACCTCACAATGGTTGGACCCGCGTGGTGGTATCATTTTTCCAACCGTTGTGATATGTGTTTTCCGTAATAGTGACAAGTTGTTCTCTAAACTATTAAAATTTGTTAAAATATTTATAAACTATTCTCTCATTCAACAATTAATGAAGATGTTTAGATGTTCGTTAATAATTCTTCAATTATAAGGTTCATATTCAACTTAGAGAAAACGACAGTTGAAAGTACCTTCCTTGAAAAGACTCAAATATTACTTATGTAATTATCTTCATGCACAAGGGTCTCACACATCATGTGAATTTTTTGTTGATTGATGCTGAAGGTTACATAATTTTTTTTAAAGAACGTGTAGTGGTTTTTCATAAAAGATTTTTTTTGGGAATTATATCATATACCACCAATCCATGTAATAGAAGCTCTCCTTATTATTCTATATTAGTATGGTATAGTCCAGTTGTTAATTCTATGAATGCTTGGTAAAATATAAAATTATGATATATTGAGTTTTAATTAATTGTTTGAAACTTGTATGTTTTCATCAAAAAATTAATATGAGATTTATATTTATTTTATTAGAAAAGTATTGATGTGTATCATTAGATAAAATAAGTTTTATCTAAATATTTATAATCAATGTTTTAATTTTTTTATTATTATAAATGGTCAATAAATTAATGTAATATAAAATTGAAATATAATGGTTATTAAAATAATTAATATCTTCAAATATTTGTGTAGTACATATACATATTTTTCAAATATTTGTATAGTTAATTAGAAAAATTATATTTATTTAAAACTTTAATACATTTTGTTTTTTCTTAATATTGAAATTATATGAAACGGGAAAAATCAAGTTATTCATCAAAATATTGAATGATAATGGGAACAACTTTACTATTGATTCAAATATATTTATACATAATGTCAAAACAAAAATAATATTTATATACGGAAAAAAAATTCATTGTTAATTCAAATATTTTTATATACGAAAAAGACACTATTTTATAAACGGATACAACTTTACTACTGATTCAAATGTTTAATATTAGAAATTTAACGATCATTTTTTTCAAACATATAAAAAAATTAAGGGAGTTTTAAAAAGATTGACTATATATTTTAAAATTGTATTTTCTCTTATAAAATAATTGTCTTATTTGTAAAATAACTAAAACGACTGATTTATCTAATTCAAGTTTCAATAATTTTTATTTTTAATCATATTAGTCATAATATTGTTGTTTACCTTTCATTTTCTACATTTTTACTATTTCAATTTAAATTTATTATTATTATTAAGTGTTTTTTCAACTTTAAAATTTTAAAATTTTACAAAAAAATGCACATCCAAAGCCGTATTCTACCTAAAAACGTACACATGCATAAGCACGAGTTTGTAACCGGCTTAAATATAAATCTCCTCCTTACTATTAATATTAAAAAAATTAACGATGTATAGTGTCGATAACGACAAACAAGTAAATGAGGAAACTTGCTTGTTTATATAAAAATTTTAAACATTTTTTAATTACTTATTAATAGATACTACCTCTAGTCTTTTTTATAAGAAATATTTTATTTTTTTAGATTCATTATATAATTAATGTATCTAATTTATAATGCAGACCAGATATATTAATTATTTAATGAATCTAAAAAAGTGAAGTGGAATAATTTATGAGTAGATTTCTATATTTTTTTAATATATTTTAATTACTTATTAATAGATATTTTATAGGATAGATTTCTACCAAACATTAGGGGTGCTCAAATAAACCGGTTATTCAAATAATCCATATCCATATCCAAATCCAGTTATTAAAAACCGGTTAATTATTAGTATGGTTTTAACCAAATCCATATTTTGGATATATTTTTAATATGGTTTTAACCAAATCCATAATTTGGACATCCATATCCAAAATAAAAACCAAATTAGTCAATTTTTTTATTAAAAAAAAACTTTGAAAATAAAAAATATTAATTTTTTTTTTGGAAAAAAATTATTATTTTTTTGTAAAAAAAAGTATTTTTTTTATGAAAAAAAATTATTTAAAAAAAAAATATTTTTTAATTTTTCTTTTCAAAAAATTTAAAAAATGATTTTTTTAAATAAAAAATATGTTTTTTCTTAAAAAACTATTTTTTATTTTTGAACATAAATATTTTTTCTTAAAAAAAATTATTGAAAAAAATGATTTTAAAATAAAATAAAATCAAAACTAATTATAAAATTGGTTATGGATATAACTGGTTAATAACTGATTTATAACCATTTTACAAAAAATGAAAATCGGTTATAACAATTAGTTTTAATAACCGGTTATAATATATAGATTATTTATAATTATGAATTGGTTATGAAAATTAACCGTCCATGAACATACCTACCAAACATCAATAATGAGCCTAGTTCAAAAAGCTTGCTTTATTACATTTATGCTTTTTGTATTACGGGTATATTGAATATGTCAAACCCAATAACCAAACCATATATAATACTCTAGTTAGGTTACATAAAATAATCACCCGTTATATTATTAAAGAGAATTTTTTAATATACCACATGAATTTTTTATACATCGTGCGAAAAATTTTTTTTTGTCTTTTGATTTTGAATGTGTACATCCGAATGCACACTTTTAAAAAAAATGTTGATTTGTTTCGGATGTGCAAATTCGGAATGTTTCCTCATGTGCACATTCAGATGAAATTCTTATAAAACCTTCTGAAAAGTTAAGAATGAGGGGAGAGAAGGCTCTGGCGCAAAGTTATAAGAATTTCTTCCGAATGTGCACATGAGGAAACATTTCGGATTTGCACATCCAGAACAAATCATTTTTTTTAAAAGTGGTGCGTCTGGATATACACATCCGAAATTAGGGGGAAATTTTTTTTTGTGCGGTGCCTAAAAACCCGTGTGGTGTATTAAGAAATCCTTTTATTAAATTAGTTTGGACAATTCATTAATTTTTCAAATTGGATTAGATTGAGTAGTTGATTACTCAAATAATTCTTTTTATTTTTATAAAATTAAATGATTAAATAATGAGTTATCATATATTTTTTTATAAAAATTACAAATACTTTTATTTTTTTTAAATAAAATCGAGTAATTAATTTTTACCATATTTTTTACATCATAAAATAATAAATGATAATATCAAATAATAAGAATAATCATAAAATAATTGAACTAACTAAAATTACATCACATAAAATCATATTAGCATCAAAATAAATAAAAAAGTAAAACATTTGAAATTAATTAACATCATAGCAATGTTTTAAAAACCGGACCGAACCGGCCGGTTCAACCGGTTAGACCGGGACCCGGAGATAAATCCGGTTGGGTCAATCTTTCAAAATTGCTAGTGGGTCAAAACCGTGGTTAAACCGGAAAAATCGGATTGAACCGTCCAAAACCATTTGAACCAAAGAACCGGAGCCGGTTTTGTAAAACCGCCCGGTTAAAAAAAAATCATCAAATTGACCATTTTTAATTTTTTTTTTTATTTTAGTATGTTAATATCAAAACTTAACATACATTCCCCAATCACAAAAACGAATTTCGTGTGTTTTTTACAACCATACAAACTTTTAAGTTTTGTCACTCCATTATAGCACACTCCATCATCATTATGCCGTCTCCTTCAAACATAGTCACGATGCCCAACTCTATTGGTTGTCGTTCAAGTCAATATTGTTTGTTGTTGTCTATTAAGACTTGTTTGTCGTAGTTCAACTCAAATTTGATTTTTTGTTATTTAATGAAGTATATTGTATTATTTATATTTTGATATTCTATCTTATTTAATTTAGGTATTCTTAATTATTTGAACTTTATTTTAGTTATTATATTCTATTATTTTAATCTTACTTTGAATTAATTTAATTTATTTTGTTGTAATTCTTAAGTTTGGTCAAAATATTCTTAAATGATGATTGAAATGAAGTGTAGAATTATGTTAATGTTATATATTATTGATATTGTTGTATTAAATTTGTAATGGATTTTTGAAATATTTATTTTATTAAGTTGAGAACATATAATAATGTGTGACATATCTATGAAATTTAGTTTCATATTATTAATTTATTTAATAAACGGTTCGACCGTAGGTTTAACCGATTTAACCAATTAAACCTTAAACCGTAAGTTTTACCGGTTCAATCTCCGATCCGATTTTTAAAACATTGCATCATAGTAAATTAAAATAATAAATGTTCAAGAAAATAAAATTGCAACAATTAAATTAACATTCAACAAAATCACTAAAATTATAATAATAAATATTTAATTACTAAATCAATGAATTTTTTTAATCTAAACTTCATTTTGCTCGAAATTCAGTTTTTTTAATTCACTCAATTGTCTAACCTAACTTTTTTTTTCTTTCAATTTTTTAGATAAGTTTGACTGAATTTCATGGATCAATCCAACTCATGTACACCCTATACTATATTTTAAATGTATTTTAAATGTCTAGTAAATCTTTCTATTAATCTAATTTTGACCCTCTTTGATAACCAAATGCGGATGAGATTTGCTGGAATGAAAGGATCTAGTTTGCATATCTAAATTTAGAATAATTTATTATATGCACCGACACTATAAATATATTTTATGATACTCATGAATCACATTCGTTGATATTTTTAAAATGTTTGACTTTAACTCTATATTTTCTTAAAATAATGTATTTGAATGGGAATGATGCACTTATAATATAAAAAAAAATTGTATTGAAAAATACATTTTATATTGATAGTACATAACAAAAAAATTCATAGAAGAATGAAAATTTTAAAGTGAACATTTCAAGTATGGAATGCTGAATCCAAAGAAGAATAAAATGATTTAAAAAAGAACATATAGTATATATTGTGGGGGCTTTTATGGGGTATAGAAGTAGGTATCTTATTTCCCATAAAAGGAGATACAAATGGGCCAAATCTAATTGGATACATGGCCCTTTGGGTTTACACCCATCCTTGTTTTTCTGGTTTACACCCTCGGCTCCACTTTTTCCGCCTCGTTTCACAAGCCAATCTGTCTTTGAATTTTGCCCAATAAATATAATCTTACACATAGTAAACTGTGGGAACTATATTAAAATAAAGAAACCTCTAGCTTAAAATGACCCATAGTTTATATTATATTTTTAATTTCTTAATAAATCATATGCTTCAGTTTCGACATATTTCAAATTATTATTGTTTTACCAATTAAAAAATATTTGAATGTGACAACTTAACTAATACATATTAGTTGAGTTAAATAGTGTCTAAATTATTGATATAGAGTTTAATCTCTATCAATAATATTTATTTAAATTTATATATTAATGGAAATAAATTATTTGGATTGCTATTGTTTTATATATTAAAAATATAATAAAAAATAAAAACAATATATTTAGTACTTTAATAACAAAATGCATAAATGATCAAAATAAAGAATGTTCAATATATAAATAAGTATATAGATTTATATAAAAAAAATAAAGCTTATAAAATTTAAGGGTTTAATGGTAGTACACTGACAGTGTAAAAAAGTTTTACACTATCATCCAATAAAAATATAACGTTTTGTCATGTCATATAAATTTTTTAAAAATTACAGTCTGACTTGGCGGGATTCATGATCGTGATTGGTTGATAGTGTAAAATTTTTTTACACTGTAAGTGCATCACCTATTTTCTCAAAATTTAATTTTACTTAAACTTTTGCAGGTGTCATTTACAATTTTGTGAATGTTTTTTTTAATTATATTATTTAACTTATAAAGTAATATTAGTTAACTATTTTAAAAAGAATAAACTTTTTAAATTATATTTAAATTTGTATGTTAATGTTAATAGATGATATACATGTTTCTGAAAATTCATGTCTTATAAAAATGAGTAGTTGAATTAAAAAATAAAATAATTTGGAGAGATGGTATTTAATAGAGAGAAGTTGGAAACTAAAATGATTCAATACTTCAATAGTAGTAGGAATTGAGAACATCAATATATTCTAGATTTTGGAGGGAAATATTAGTAGAGATATTATAATTCTGTTTGAGAAAGTTTGTTGGGTTATTTAGATATCTAGGACATGAATTTTGTTGAGAGATGGTATAATTCTGTCACGGACGATGAGGCTGCTGATCTTAATGAAATGCAAAACATAATACCCAAAAATAGAGTTTTGAAGCATGTTGTATACCAATGCACAGAAAGGGACAAAAATGGAGATTCGTCGTTTGTTGTGACTTTGTAAGTTGAAACTATCTGTGACAGAACAGTACGCCCGTGATGAATAAGAGAACAACCCCTCAGCTGGATCGATCAACTCTCGATTTAAGAATTAGGAATACTCAAATTTTCATCTAGCTTATGTTTAAGAAATTTTCAGTTTGTGTTGTCATTTAACATTTTCCGAAATTGTATGGGAAGGTTTTATATAGGTTAACAATTGTTCATTTGTGTTCAAATAAATAGGGATTTTATTTACTCATAATTTAATTGCCACAAATATATTATGAAGATTTAATATTGGCAAATATATTATGAAGATTTAATAATGTTAAATTTTGAGTTTGTAATATGTCTTACGCACCCTTCAAAACAACAATGATTTGTTCTCAACTTTATTTAAAATTTTTAGTTATGTTCTTTTTAAAAACTTCTTAATGAAAAAAATGAGTTACAAAAAAAGAGATGCATTGAAATATAAATATAAGTTAGAAGTCTTACATTGTTTGAAAAAATGAATGTTGAGCAATTTAAAAGTGAAAGCATACACATACCAAATGTCTTAAAATTTTGGGTAAATATGTAGTATTTTTCTCATTTGTTTGAGTGAATCTTTGACCCAATAGGGATACTTCCACTCATGATAATCCATCAGTGATATTAGAGTCGATGGTTCGAATAAGAGACAAATTCCTTGTATAGAAAGTCTTCCTGTCATGATGGTGGTCAGACGACGTGTCCCATTGAAATTCTTGTGACGTGGTATGGTGTCAACGACGGTACAAGTGTATGTGGATGAAAGAGATTCCACTTGAAGGACTTTTTCCTTGCAAATTTATTATTAAAATTGATAAAATACCTGTTTGGACTTTTTACTTGCATATTTATCAAAAACAAGTGAAAAGATTTGAAAAACTACCAAGAAACACACAAAGACCTTGCCAAGACCATTTTCCTACAAGTAATGCTTGATAAGCCTGGTCCATGGGAATGCTAGGTTAGAACAGGTGAGAGAAAATTTCAAGGCTAAGTTACTTCATGGTGAAGGAAGGACTTGTGTGCTAATAGAAAATAGGAGGTGCGTCTAGCGAGCTAGGGCTACTAGAGCTTGTTGCTTGGTGAGTTGGCATTGCATAATATAGAAGAAAGTAGGCGCACTAGGCGATGACAGGCATTACACCTGGCGAGCCTACCTTTCTCAAGCCTATATATATGAGGGCCAAATTCAATTCAAAGGGAGTTCTAGTGGATTCAAGATGGTACAAAAAGAAAGTAGGGTTTACCTTAAAACTCAACAGGAGAGAATAAGGAGAGGGAGATCGAATGCGGAAGCGATGCTCGAGGGATCACTATAGATATTGTTCAACCCCTTTCTTCTAGGGTTTAACTATAAATCTACGATGAGTAAACATAGCTAATTTTGTTTTTTTAGGGTTAGATGTAGTCATCTTTATACTCATGTATTAATTATGGTCATGGAGTTTTATGTAATTCTACTTAAATTTTAATATTGATGATTCTTCGTTCTTAATGCTAAAGGTGAAAAAAACACAAGAAGGGGGTTGAATTGTGTTGGCTTTTTCTTCTCTAAGCTTTTTCTCATTCTGCTTCTGATGGATCTCAATCAGATTCTGAACACTTGGTTCAGAGTCTGCCTTAGAGATAATAGGTTAGCTTCTGAAAGTCCTTATCAGATTCTGAAACATAATCTGACTCAGAGTTGCAAAGTTGATACCAGCAAAATGATAAGATCAGAGAGCAGGAAAGTAAAAGCAAAAACACACAACATTTATCCTAGTTTCTCTCACAACTTGAGAATAGTTCAGTCCCCTTGCACTTCCAAGGGATTCTCACTATTACCAAACTAATTACAAATGCTCAAGCACCAAGCAAGAGACTCCCAATGCTCAAACCCTTAAGTAAGAGACTTATATACTCAAGCACACAAGCAAGAGACTTCCAATGCTCAAGCACACAAGCAAGAGACTTCAAATGCTCAAGCACTAAAGCAAGAAACTTTTAACTCTATAGCAAAATGTTAAGAGATTTGAGTAACAACTACACTTGATATACATTCAGAGGTGTAGACAGAATACAACTTAAAATGACTCAAAGACTTAAGAACTTATAAAATATACAAAGTATTAAGAGGTTCTAAGTCTAGCTATTTTGATAGAGTGGCTTCTCTTTGAAATGTCTAGGTTTTTTTAGTCTTGTATTGCAATATATTGGTCTTCTTCTTCAGGTCTGTTGCTCCTTATATAGAAAGGAAGAAAAGATACGTTGAAGACTATCACCAAAAAGATGGGTAGGCTTTGTACTTAATTGGACACACCAAGAAAACACCTTTTTGCAAGAGGAATAATCTGTTGAAGCTCAGACAACAAAGAAGATATTTTTCCTTAAGTTTTCACATTATCAAAAGGCCTCTAAGTCTGTCTAAGTTATCTGGATTGAACATAATATGCTTCAGAGATTGAATTTCTTCACGCTTCACTCTTCAGAGGTTGATCTCTTTAAAGTCTGCTTATTGGCTTCTGAAGCTTCAGAGTCTGGATCACCAAAGGCTGACTTTATTTAGAGTTGACTTCTTCAGAGTCTAGATCTTCCATCAGAACCAGAATCTTCAAAAGTGATCTACATAGCCAGAGTCTGAACTTCAAATTCAGAATCCTCAAGCTTTTCTTCATCTGTTCTCAGTCTTATAATCTTGCATACTTGAACAGATGTTAGAATACCCAATTGATATTTAAATACTTTGTTATCATTAAAACCCAAGAGATATGGTATCAACCAATTGTGTTCCAACAATATTCCCTTTTTTAAGATGACAAACATAAGTATTTAAGAACAATGATTGTTAATTTAATTAACATGTTTAGTTCAGGGTCTGAGGTTTGTAAGCTCCCCCTGAGTCTTATAGTCTAAAGGGTGAGGTTTGTAAGCTCCCCTTAAGTCCTATCCCGGTTAATTAAATTATTTTAAGGGCACAATATCATTAATCTTTAGAAATGCACAATATAATTAATCTTCAGATATTAAGCAGCAGTAAGAATAATCATCATATTCAGGTGCTTAAATACTCTTTATCTCTCCTTCTTTTGTCATAAAAAAAAGATAAGGGAAAGAAAAGATATTGAAGAAAATTTTTCATTAACCAAAAAAGAGATGTAAAGCACATGTCAGAAAAGATAAAACAAAAGGTGACTAAATCCCAGAGCCTAAGTTTTTGCTTCAGGAGCTTCATAATCGCTTTAAGATCAACACCCATGTCATCTTGTCTGGAAATCACAGTTTTCATCTGATCATCCATCTCTCTTTGCTTAGTAGCCATGACATCCTGATTAGCATCAACAAAAGGCAGTTTTGCTTCTAAATACTTTTGTATCTGACTAGAAGAAGCAACAAATTCTAAGGAGATGTGCTTCAGACTTTAAAGGAATGATACCATAGAAACTGTGAGAGAATCTCATTTTGCAACATAAGCTAATGGGTCAGAAGTTGTAATTCTCTTAGCAACCAGATTCCGCAATCTATCAAAGTGAACAATTTTGCATTTTTCCATTTGGGCTTGGATATAGGGTGGAGGTGGTGGATTGTCAGTTTGTGGAATGTCAATTTGTGAGAGAATGAATAGGATTACTTACCAGATTCTGACACAACATGTGTTTTTTTAGGAGAAGATTGATGGTTAGATATTTGGTTTTCTTGGACAATTTGATTTAGGGAAGTTTTTAGTGGAGGTTGGTCTTAAGAGACTTGTTCAGTTTCAATATGAGGTTCAGATGCAATTTGAACTTGAAAATGATTATGAATAAAACTTGGTTCAGGTTTAGGTTGGGGTTCAAGCTCAGGTTCAAGTTGAGGTTCAGGTTCAGTTTTAGGTTGGGGTTCAGGTTTATGTTTAAGTGTTGGTTGGTTTTGGGTAACATGTTCAGCTTCAATTTGGACAGATAAGTTATTTTGATCAGAAGTTGTTTTAGCAAAACATGTTTAGTCATATTGTGGTTTTTATGTGGTAAATATTTTAAGACGGACAACTTGGATGGGTGTGGTAAAAACAGGAGGTTTGAAAGCAATATCATCAAATTCAGAGTTTAAGTCAAAGCATGAACTTGATTAATCTTTACCACTAAAGACATATATATGTGCTCCATACGTGGTGTTTAAAGGTGGAGGTTGTTCAGAATCAGAAATGCATGCCAGTTGTTTCTAATCATCAGTGGTTTCACCAGTAGGATGTTCAGAATCAACTGGATTCAATGCATTTTCTAGAATCAGAAAGATGGGTAAGGGTTAAGGGACGAATCCATCACAGGTTATGAATGTTAAACCATGTTATATGCAAGGGATGGTGGGTGTTCTGGAGAAAGTTTAGGGGAATGTGTTGCTGATATATGATTTATGGTGGAAGAATAAAAAAGTCCTCAAAGATAGAATCCATATTGTTACCTGTAATATCAGTCTCTTCCACATCTAGAGCAACTTTCTCCTTATCAACAACAGCTTCAGAAGCAAGATTAGCAATTGCTTCTAGTACTTCTTCTTCTGGAACAAAAGAAGTTTCTACTTAAAAAGTACCTTCAGAAAACTTCAAACCGGCTATAGCTTCAACATCTTGATCCTCAGTTGTCTTCAAAACATCCTTTGTAGTAACATCTTCTTTCATCCGAGCTTCAGAAGATGTAGGTTGTTTCTTTGCTTAATCAACAGAGTATAGACAATCAATTATGCTCCCCTTTGAATGGCTCGCTCTACAACCTTTTGAGATCCAGCTTCCACAACCTTTATCTTCCTAACAAAGGGTACCTCAGTTTTCTCTTCTTCCTCTTTCTCTTCCAATGCAATTTCATAAAGAAGAATCATCTTTCCCAACTTCTTCTTCTTCACAAGTGCGTCAGTGGTGACAGAAGATGAAAATGTCTTCTGAGAAGTTTTTCCACTCCTTGTCTTAGTGGGAATCAAGACAGTGGAGGAGACTACCTCTTTAATCTCCTTTTGTTGTAGAGCCTTCTTTTTATGAGGCTTTTGCACTATCTTTTAAGCATCATAAGCAACCTATTTTATTTTCCTAGAAGGTCTGTACATGCCAATTGGTTCTTCTGGTAAGTCCTCATAAGTCATAACAACACTAACTTCTTTTCTTTCCATCTTGATGAATTCCTTAATTACCTTGGGATTGTCATGATTGGTAATTACTGGATAATCCTTAAGATAGGCAGATTTTGTACCTCTGAGTGGTGCTTCTGATATCACCACTTCATTCTTCTTCAGCAGAGAGAATGTTCCCATGAGTTTCTTCCAGATCATCATGAGCAGAAGCAGCTATTAGAGATTCAATCAGACGACCCTGATGAAACAATTTAGATAGAGTCTAGCATAAGGTATATTATTCTTTTTATGCTCCATGACTCCTTGGTAGCTTTACACAGATGATGAAAGACATAACCATGCATATTAATTTTCTCCTCATTGACCAAATACTAGATGAAATGTCTATGATCCCAGGAGATTTGATAAGTTCTACCTTCTCTAGGAATTAGACACCCAGCGAGGATCTTGAATAGAAGTTTTTAAGGAGTCTTCATGTTCTTCACTTTTCCAAAATCATCAGAGTTCACAAGCAACCTGGTTTTGATGACTTTAGCTTCTGTATTGTTTTCCTTGGTGCTCAGAGTACACCTTCCCATAGATGACACATCAAGAAGCTTGGCAATTATTTTCTGAGTGATGGTGACATCAACTCCCATCACAATATACTTTATTTTCACTTCCTCAAACTCTTTCAGTCCCATTTCCTTTCTACTCTCCACTCTCAAATAATTGTCTTCAGTAACCTTCTAATTTTCTTCAACGGAAGCAGCAAACTTATCATACACCTCAACTCTAACCCAAAAATCATTGACTAGATGAGGATAGGTTGGTCCATTCAACATATCAAATATCGGAACCTATTCTTTTTCTTTAAAGAGATTCCAGAGGGGGTATCCATTCAGATTGAAGGATTCAAAATCAACAATTTTTAAAAAAAATATTCAGAGGGGGTATCCTAGACTCTAATTCTCTAATCAGATGCAAACACAATTAAAAAAAAAAAAATTTAAAGTGCTTGATTCTGAGATAAAATAAGATTATTTGCAACTCAGATAGAAGTAGTATTATCATAGTGAGGTGTAATTCTACCTTCATAAATATGAAATTCTACTAAATGATATTAGAATATTAGGTTTAGATACTGTTGAGTAAAAATAAATAAATTGCCATACCTTTCTTTGTACAACTTCTGATCTACTAATGAGATTTTTCTTTAGGAATCACTTTGTTCCAACTCTTATAATAACCATCATGAGTCTTTTCAGAGGCCCTTTCAACTGGATGAGCTTCATAGGTTGTTTATGCATCTAAAGCACCAGCTTCTGATTAATCAGCTTCAGTATTCCCAGTACTAGTAATCTTTCCTTACTAGTTTCTTCCAAACTCCACATTTCTTCCTCCTTCCGAGTTAGGATTTAGAACATATGATTTTCTTTTGTTATATGTTGTAAAAAGCCATTGTCCTGGAACTGAAACTGTTTCTTTGTTATTCCCATTTAGCATATCCACAACAAAGATAATCTCACTTTTTGGTACTCATACTCTTATGGGTCCTTTGAGGTTAGTTTTAATAGGTTTCTTCTTATTTTGAGCCTTAGCTTTGTAATAAGGCTTTGGATCATTCAAAACTTTAGATTTAAGAGTTTGTTGTCCTAAATGAATCCTAGCCTTAGGTTCTAGACCTTTCACAACCTTGTAACTTGATGTCCTAGATTCTAGCTTCTTTAGAACCTTTGACTTTGAAGTCTCCGGTTCTGGTTCTTTTAGAACCTTTTTGACATAAGAATCATTGGTTATGATTTCTTTAGAACCTCTGACTCAATAGTTATATGTTTTAATTAGCTTAAAACCTTAGCATTAGTAGCATGTACAAAATAAGAGTATAACCCTTTTTTAGCATAGCTTAAAGAGGAAGAATATGATGGTTTAATCAAGATTTCAATCCTTGGATTAAAAGATTTTTTATGATAACCAAGACCTTCACCTTTTCTTCTACTGAAACCATAAATCATGGATGCAAGTTTGGTTTTTTTTAAAGCCAGTTATGATAATTTCTTGAAGATCCAGTTCATACTCATCAAATGGGTTTGTCTGACATATCCTTTACTAAAAAATTTGATATCTTTCTAATTTTTCAATCCTATTTTTAGAGAAACTTAGTTCATCTTTCATAAGACCATGTTGCTTTTGTATCATTTTCATATGTCTGGATTTCTCCTGACATCGACCCATAAGGTCTTGACAGAAGGTAATTAAATCAGATCTAGAGAGTTTAGAGAATACCTCGTCTTCATGCTCTGAATTTGAGTCAGAATCAGCTTCTGATTTGGTGTCTGAGAATGTTGAAGCCATCAAAGCTAGATTGGCTTCTTCTTCATTCTTGTCAGCTTCTTCATCATCATCATGTTATTCCCAAGTTTCCATGAGACTTTTCTAGAACTTGCTTCTAAAGTTGTTCTTCTGGAAGCTTTCCTTTTTGGCTTTGTCCTTCTGAAACTCTGGACAATCAGCTATAAAATGAGCAGGCTTGTGACAGTTGAAGCATCCTTTTTTATCATCTTTTTTAACTCTGGAGCTTGTTCCTCTAAAGCCATATCTTCTTTCAGCGAAACTTCTGTTCTTGTTAGCAAGATACTGAAATCTCTTTATGCTGAAAGCCATTTCATCATCATCTGAATCTTCTTCAGAGGCTTAAGCATGGGTGGCTTCTTTATGCTCCCAAGTCTGTGATTTCAAATCCAGATACTTTGATTTCTTGATTGGTTCTTCATCTCCATTGAGTTCTAACTCACGACTTTAGAGATTACTGATAAGACTTCTGGTCTTTAGCTTCCTGAATAACTATCACTTTTGGTCTGTATCTGACAGGAAGGCTCCTAAGAATCTTCTTGACATGATCAGAGGTGGTATAGCTTTTGTTCAAGACCTGAAGTCCAGTCACAAGAACTTGAAACCTTGAGAACACGGTTTCAATGTTTTCATCCTCTTTCATTCTGAAAAACTCATATTGTTGAACCAGAAGATTAACTTTAGCTTTATATAACAGTTCAGCTGTCGGGCTTTTCTCTAATGGCCATTTTAATTGATGACATCATATTTTATTTAGATGAAGATTAGATTTGATTTTATCTTCATTCAATTTTAAATATTCATTTAAATCTTCATCTAAATTAATTTAGTCTTAATAAACCTTTTAGAAAATCTTTTTAAATAACATATTGCTAAAATATACAAATCATAAACACCAGATCTTATAAGAATCAAACAAAAACGCGCATAAATTTACTCACAACCTTGGCCTGCAGCCTAAGGCCAGATGGTGCGCACATGTTGAAACATCATGTCTCACATGTTGCATCTTCACCAAAAATACATCTTATACTACCCATGTTGTTTTACCAAATGCAGCCAACCAAAGGAATAACATTAAATCTTGTTTTCCCTTGCACGCCCCTGGGAAAACCAGGAGGTATTACATTTGTTGCAAGCACCTGCCTTGCATATTTCCTTCCAGAGGAGCTAGAGTTACCTTCACAGCGAAATCCCCAACTATGGTGTTTGTGTTGTAACGTAGATTTTTTCTACCATCTTTAGAGGGAAGATGAAAGTAGTTAGAATGAAAGAGGTGTGACCCAAATTAGTTTTACAGGGGACCCACAGTGATTGCCATTGTACTGGTTAAAAAGTACAAGTGTGCATGTTACCTCTACACGTGCATGGGCTCTCTGAGACCTTAGTATGTGTATAACAAATAGTGGTGGTTAGGGCTTGTCCACAATGGCAAGAAGCCATGTACAATGATTTTTATGGTGGTTTAGAGGACTTGCTTACGTGAGGTGAGAGGCTATATATAGGTGTTGGGTGATTAGGTATAAGCGTATGCGTTAGGATCACTCGTCCTCCTGTTGGGGGATAAGTATTTATAGAGGTCTTTTAGGCCTAAGTTTTCCTTAGAAAAGGCTACCACCCATACAGTAAATAGTAGACTGTTAAATCTCTATTTTCAAGGAGGTCGTGGATCATTTGCTGCCACTACCTTATCTATGCCCCATAAACGTCTTATTCCACGTTTCTCATGACTTAACGATATGGAAGCATTAGGGGCGAGGCGGTACTTCCACGAGGGTGCCATATAACAGTCGCCTTTCTTGGGGGTAACTTATGGTCATCGTCATGGCCAGGTCATTCACAAATATAACACTACACTTTCAACCAGTGTTTATAATACAATTATTTTGTCGAAAATCAATCTCACAAGAATATGTTAAATGTAAAGATGATTAATAAATTAAAATAAAATGGTTTGTTATAATCAAAATATCAAGAGAATTTTATCTCAATGGTAACACTAGGGAATAATAATCTTCACCATTATAGAATAAAAGTGGAAAACACACTCCAAACAACACCTCCATACAAATATGGATATACCAAAACAACTCTAAAAGAAGGTAAAACTACTCAACCGACACACAAATATAATTAATTAGGTGATAGGAACATTATACTAATTTTTTTAGGTCAAACTGATAAAGTTTTACACACATATCTATGACCCAGAAAAAATTATATTTTTTTCTCAAATTGTTGCTGATTTTCTGTTTCTTTTCCTATGTTATTGTTTTGCCTTTTTTTCTCTTTTATTGCTATGTTGTTATTGTATAAATAAGGCTTTAAAACCTTTTAAATCTCATATGTAGGGTTGATTCAATCAATTCAGCGGTTCTGTTCTAATTTAAAAAATAGACCTGAAAGAATATAAATTTATACGGAATTTTTGAAAAAATTGATATAGAATCATAGATTTTTGAAAAAAATTATGATTTTACACATATTTTTAAAAACATGTGTAAAATGTATTACTTTAGTAATTAAAAAAAAAAAGTGGACCTCCAATATTTAAGATCAATGTTGTAGTGCATGTTGCACTGCAAATGATCGCCCTCATATAGGCTAAAATTGAAAATAAGTTCAATTTCTCTTTATTTTTATTTTACTTTTTATAAATAGATAGTAGGTCCTAAGTTAAGAATGAGTTCTTCCTACGCTAAGGGAATTATTGATACAAAATATAGAAAATGACATTTATATATATATATATATATATATATATATATATATATATATATATATAAAAGTTAAAATCTCTTTCATTCATTTAAATATTTAAAATCAAATATAAGATGGAAATAAGAAAAGGAAACAAGAAGAAAGACATATAAGATTCATACATACAATAAAAGAATTCGTAATACAAAATAAGAGAATTAGCAATACAAAATAAAATGGATCTCACTTTCATTCATTTTTTTCTTCTTTTTTATTTCATAAATAAATAACAGGTCAAGCAGTAAGACTGAGCCAACCATACAATGAAAGAATTAACAATACAAAATGACACTTAAAACATAATTTTTTTAGAGACTAAAGTTGAAGATTTAAAATAAAATTGAAGATTTTTTTTTTCTAAAAGCAATTTAGATTGAAAAACAATACAAGGGGTATTCTACCCATTATAACAAAAAAAACGAGATATTTCCAACCAACACTAAACTAACAAAAGCACCTAAAGAGGTTCCATACAATAACTAGGAAAATTAGAGTTGGAGTAAGGAATATCCCCAATGCAAGCCCATTTTTAGGCCAATACCTTAACTTTCCAACATAAATCATTTACATTACAATTACCACTATTAAAAATAATATCATTTAGGTCCTTCCATAAACACCACACCACATCCAACCAAATGGAACCCAACTTGTAGTTTCCTACATTGTTATTACTTACACCACACCACACCACACCAAAAGGAAATTCCATACACAACCATCAAAAAAAGTAGCGCACCCACACCAATCTCGTGTTGGGGGGAGTTTTTATATTATTCCAACATTTCCCCTCAAGTGTGAGTCCACAATGTTCCCTTTTTTTTTATACTTTGTACCGCCGTTGACACATTAAATACACCTCTTTCTTGGGCGTTTCAATTTCAACGAGACACCACTTCCTGGGCTTTTCGATACACCTCGGTCCCTTTCTCGAACCAAAGGCTCATGATACCATTTGTTTGGGGAGTTTCACATTAGGGAACATTGATACATAGTGTATGACTAGGCACCTTTGTGAGAGACACACCATTTGTCCACCTAAAACCTTAAGGTGATAGGTGAGTGGGTTCTCCCACTTATAAATGCTCAAGTCACCACATTCCTATCCAATGTGGGACTATTTCCTCACTTACTCGCACTTGCTATATTATTCCAACATCTTGTATCCCATCCCACACTAACAACAAAATAGAACAATAAAAAAATAAAAGATCCAAATCTTCTATGCAATTGGTTACAAAAAAAAACACTTAGGATCAATATTGCAAATACCTCTTCTAATTAAAAGGTCTTTAGTAGCCAACCTATTCCACACCAATATCCAACCGTACATCAAGATTCTCGCTGAAACTTTAATCTTCCAATGCCAACTAAACGCATAAACTTGATCGATAGCCAACAAATATGATTCTCTACACTTCATCATTTTATGATAAGCAAAATTTATTGTAAAACCTGCAGATTCATCAGAATTCCAAAACACCTTATCTTCTATCTCCTTCAAAGGATTCACCTCATCCAACAGTTCCTTCAAACAATGGAACCTATCATGAACAACTTCCTGCTTCTGAGAATTTATCCCCATATCACCCCAGTTCAAAACACCACGACTTAAATCCCCCATTGATGATACCTTCTCCTCTTTCTTGCTACTGATTTTGAACAAATCTAGAAAATTAACAGCTATAGACGACGAACTTACCCAAGCAGCAGACCAAAACATAATCTTGTTTCCTGCCCCCAACTTAAAACCAACAGGTCTAGAAAAATTATAATTAAGTTTAGCAGTTAACGAGCCACATTTGAGAAAATATTTCCACCAAGTTGAAGATTATTTTCTAGTGCCCTACTTATCCATTAGAACACAATGCTCAATACATTTATATCTGGCCTTGAGAACCGACTTCCATAATGAATTAGGTTCATAAAGCATTCTCCCTTTCCACTTTGATAAAAGAGTCATATTGAATTTCTCTATACTTTTTGTTAGTTCTTTTATTGGCATCAATTTTGGTAAAACTATATGTTTGTTCAAGATGTCATGTCAGATGTCTTAACATGTGCTTCTAACATTCTGCTTGTGGTGTGTTGCATCTTCTATGCATGATGTCAAGACTGATGTCTTAACATCTGTTGACAGAACATCAGTTATGTGGTTTAGGGCTGCGTGTTAATTGTTATATCTTGAGGATTGTTTAAGAGATTGCAGGCAAGATTCTTGGAGGAGATTTTATCTGATGCAATCATTTTATATTCCTTATGAAGTATATTATGTTCTATTTTTAGGGCTAAAAGATTTGAAGATTAATTATGTTTTAATGTGAGATTTAAATCTGGGAATTAATGCTTCCCAAGCCCATGAAGAGAGTTGCTATATTAAGACGTATCAAACCTACTTGCCGGCTAGAGAAGTTTAATTGAAGAGCTGCATTACTTGTGTTAGGGTTTGCGTCTTTGTGCGTCTTGTGTTATTTGTGAGCCATTCTCTCATCTCTTTGATGTTTGAATTGGACTGTTTAATTGTGTTGTAATTTGTCCACTCTAAGCTTTTAAGCACAAGTGTTTGTTCTTGGTTGAAGCTTTTAAGCAAGACCAAGTATTGTCTTTGAAGTGTGTCTTCTTACTTTATTATTTTCTATTTTCATCACTGTTGTGATTGAGGGGGAGTGAGTGGTGTCTCATACCTAAGAGAGTCTTAGGTAGAAGTTTCATTGGGTAGTGATTAAGTGAGTAGATTATCAACTTGTGTGTTGATTGTGGAGTCTACAAATTGATACTACTAATAGTGAATTTCCTCCCTGGCTTGGTAGCCCCCAGACGTAGGTTGTTAGACCAAACTGGGTGAACAATTCTTTGTGTTGTTTATTGTTTTTAAGTACTGTTACTATTATTGTCTTGGTCATATAACAAATATTGATGTTGTGACTTCTCACTTGACATCACATATCTGATACCAGAATTTTAATTGGTATCAGAGCAGGTCATCCTGCTCTGTATCTGGGTGAGATCTAGGGCTATTACTTTCTGGTGCAATGGACAAGGAGAGTGGTGGATTTTTGAATAGACCCCCTATTCTAGATGGATCAAATTATGACTATTGGAAACCTCGCATGGTTGCCTTTTTGAAGTCTTTAGACAGCAGAGCTTGGAAGGGTGTTTTGAAAGAATGGAAACATCCTGTCATTGTGGGAAAAGATGGTCAGTCAAAGCTGAAACCTAAAGAATATTGGACCAAGGAAGAAGATGAACTTGCTCTTGGGAATTCTAAGGCCTTGAATGCCTTATTTAATGGTATTGACAAGAACATTTTCAGGCTAGTCAACACATGTGAAGTGGCTAAGGAGGCTTGGGATATCCTGAAAATAACTCATGAAGGAACTTCCAAGGTAAAGATGTCAAGACTTCAGCTTCTAACAACAAAGTTTGAAAGTTTGAGGATGAAAGATGAAGAAACCATTCATGACTTTCACATGAACATACTTGAACTGTCAAATGCTTCTAGTGCCCTAGGAGAGAGGATGTCTGATGAGAAGCAGGTGAGAAAAATTCTCAGATCTCTTCCCAAGAGATTTGATATGAAGGTGACTGCTATAGAGAAAGCTCAAGACATCAGCCAGATGAGGGTAGATGAGTTGATTGGTTCACTTCATACATTTGAATTAGGGTTGAATGACAGATCAGAAAAGAAGGCCAAAAGCATAGTACTGATGTCTAGTTCTGAAAATGAAAAGGAAGAGTGTGATATTGAAACTCAGGAGGAGCTATCCAATGTTATTGTGATACTGGGAAGACAGTTTAATAAAGTAATGAAAAGAATGGACAGAAATTATAAACCTAATGTCAAGAACATCACATCTGACATCAACAGGTCAGCTGATCAGATGAAGAAAACTAAAGCAGAGGATAGGCCTAATAATGACAAAGGAATCCAATGCCAAGGCTGTGAAGGTTTTGGTCACATCAGAGCTGAATGTCCCACATACCTTAAACCAAAAAAGGGTTTGTCTGTCACGTGGTCTGATGAGGACACTGAAAGTGAAGATGAATCAGCCAAGCATGTCAGAGCTATGACTGGAATATGTGAGTCTGATAATGATTCAAGTGATGGAGAGATTACGTATGAGAAGCTAGCTGCATCATATAGAGAGCTGTGCATTAGAAGTGAACAAGTGTGTCTAGATGGGAAAAGCAAAAGAAAGTTATAGTACAGCTAAAGGCTGAAAAGACTGATCTAGAGAATGAAGTAATTCTGCTAAACTCCAAGCTTGATCAAATGGTCAAATCTATCAGAATGCTAAACAAGGGGACTGATATCTTGGATGATATTCTTCAGACTGGAAAACTGGCAGGAGATATGACTGGGCTGGGATTTGAAAGTGAGAAGAAACCTTCGTCAGATGCTAGTTCTTCTGGTACTAAACAGAACCTGTCTCATCAAATGTTTCAACAACATGAGAAAGTTCATGCTTCTGGACCTAAGAAATTTGTACCTCATCAGAAGACTCAGCACCATGGGAAAGTTCATACTTCTGGACCCAAACAGAACATGTCCCATTAGATGTCGCAACATCATGGGAAGGTGCATGTTTTTGGGCCAAATCATTTTGTGTCTCATCATCATAGCAGAAGACAGCCTCATCAGTATGGCAGAAGACAACCTCATCATTATGGCAGAAGGCAACCTCATTATCATAGCAGAAGACAGACTCAACCTCAATGGAGAAGACATCTCAATCACTTCAGAGAAGAAATTCAAAGATGAAGATGCCATTACTGTGGAAGATTTGGGCACATAAAGCCTTTTTGCTTCAGACTGCATGGATATTCTAAACCTGTTCCTCATCCTGGACCAAATCAGAATACTCCAACAAGTGGAAAACAATGGGTTCCCAAGGTTGCTGTTACAAGCTTATTAGCTCACATGTCTATTAGAGCCTCAACTATGGAAGATTGGTACTTTGACAGTGGGTGTTCTAAACATATGACAGGTGTCAAGAACCTGTTGGTGGATGTCAAATCTTATTCCATAAGTGATGTGACTTTTGGGGATGGAGCCAAAGGTGAGGTCAAAGGGATTGGAAAGCTGAATTGTTCAGTTGGGCCTAGTCTTGATAATGTGTTGCTTGTTAAAGGGTTGACTGCTAATTTAATTAGCATAAGTCAATTGTGTGATGAAGGTTTCGAGGTCAGATATACAAAATTTGAATGTTTAATGACAAATGAAAAGAGTGAAGTTGTTATGAGGGGAGTTAGATCGAAAGATAACTGCTACTTGTGGGTTCCTCAAGAGTCCAGTTACTCCACCATATGCACTATTGCCAAAGATGATGATGTGGATTTGGACCATCAAAGACTTGGTCATCTATATTTGAAAGAGGTGAAACAAAGTCTGATTGAGTATAATGTCAAACATGATGTCATGACATCTTGCTGTGACATCCTGAGGGACACTAAGCACATTGATCATCTGCTCAGAAGAGAATTTGAAGAAAACAAGGTCATTCAGTTGGAACATGTCACTAGACAAAAGAAGGTTGCTGATATTCACTATAAGGATGTGGATGCAAGTAAATTGGGTATCCATATTTGTGAAGACTTATAGCAATTAATGGCGTGTGTACAATGTTCTTTAAAATTCAAAAATTTAAAAAGTCATTTATCTTGGTGTGGAGATACCATTTATTACCTTTTAATTTTCCAACAAAACCAGCCCCCTGTACATAGGCAATCATTTCACATCTTTACTACCACACGCTACCTCCATTCTGCTTCATATTGTTTGTTCGTCTTCTCTCCCGGAAAAAGAAGCTCTTCCAACCTTTTGTCAATCAGCTGCAAGAAAGTAACAATGTCTCAACAACAACCTTCTCCATCCAAGAAATCTGCTACCAAAAATCCATCGCATACAAAATCTAGGGTTTCTACTGAAGAGGTCTCGCTTGATGATGCTCTGGACATTGTGCCTCTATCCATGATTCCCCATTCTGAAACTGGAAAGACGAGGCCCAGCAAACTTCATGTAAGAAGTTCCAAACGTACACCTGCAGGTAACTCCTCTAAAACCACTGTTGAGTCTTCTTATGATCATAGGGAAGGTAGTAAGTACGTGGATAGAACCATTAAAAGTATTGTCACTGGTCTATTGTATGGAGAGCGAAGGGTTCCTGGGATTAATGTTCCTCTGTCTAAAACTGATGTTGTACCTACTTTGGATGCACATCAAAGTGAGGAAGAAAAAGTAGACTCTTCGAGTTCTGATGAAGGTACTGAGACTGCATATTTACACAAATTGGCTAATTCTGTGCTTAATGACGGAAGAAGTGAGGGTGTTACTGAGGACTCTAGTTCAGGGAAAAAGAGTGTTGGTGCTGATCAGAGTAAAGAAAAATTTGTTAACTCTGATGATGTTGTTGTGAATCTTGTTGATGTTCCCTTTGACAATGAGATAATTGTAAATGTGGTGCCTGGGATAGCAAAAAGGATGAAGACAAGAAAAGAGAAGGCTGTTGCTATAACAGGGTCTCTTAGTAGTGGTAAGAAGAAGTCTGTGGTTGGTCCTACAAAATCATGGAGCAAGGTGGCTACCAGCTCCAAGAAAAGGAAGGCCAGGTCTGACTCTGACTCAGACTTTGATGTTGAGGAGGATGTCTAGGACATCAATTCTGAGAAGAAGGCTGCTAGCAAGAAGAGTGTTAACAAAGTTCCTGATGTCCCTTTAGACAATATTTCATTCAATTCTGTTGACAATGTGAGTAAGTGGAAGTATGTTTATCTAAGAAGAATTTCTCTGGAGAGAGAGCTTGGTAAAGATGCCTTGGAGGTCAAGGAAATCATGGAGTTGATTCATGTTGCAAGATTATTAAAGACGGTGTCAGATTTTTCAAAGTGTTATGATGTGCTGGTTAAGGAATTCATTGTGAACATTCCTGCTGATATTACTGATGGTAGAAGTGTGAATTTCATGAAGGTTTATGTTAGGGGCAAATGTATTCATTTCTCTCCTAGTGCCATCAACAAGTACTTGGGAAGGAGTGATAAAGAGGAGTGTGAACTGGAGGTTACTGACAACCATGTGTGCAAGGTAATCACTGCTAGTCAAGTGACTAGTTGGCCCTTTAAAGGTAAATTACCTGCTAGCTAACTAAGTGTCAAATATGCAATTTTGCATAGGATTGGGGCTACAAACTAGGTACCTACAAATCACAAAACTACCATAGCTGTAGGGTTAGGAAGGTTCATCTTTGCTGTTGGCAACAAGGTCAAGTTTGATTATGGGAATTACATCTTTGATCAGATTGTGAAGCATGCTACAACTAATGTTGTTAAGATGCCTATAGCATTTCCTTCCCTTATTTGTGGAATGATATTGAATCAACATCCTGGAATCTTAACTAACTCTGATATTGCTTGCAAGATGGAGGTTGCATTGTCTCTGCATCCTAAGCTGTTTATAGGGAATCATGTCCCAGATATTGTTTCAACATCAGGCACTGGTGTCAACAAGACATGCACCAAAAATGATCTGATCAATGAGTTGAAGTTAACATGTAAAGATCTAGATGTTGTTATCAACACCAGCGCTTCCAGGAAGATGAGACTTGAAAAATTGATTAAGTCTTTAGAACAGGGTGAAGGTGGTGATGTTTCAGGTTCTGAAGACGGTGGCTCAACAACTGATAATGAGGGTGATGAAGATGCTTCTGATGATTCTGAGGAAGATTGATTCTGCTGGTTATGTTGGCTATGTTGGTGTTTTTCTTTTTGTTTCTTTTTGGTTTTCTTTAGGCACCTATGTGTGCTGTTCTGGATTTCTAATGGCACCAGTGTGTGCTTGGTTTTGTGACTTAATTTGTCTGTACTGCTCTTGTTAACAGTTTCAATATGATATTTTTTCCCTTGGTTATCTTGTTGGCGTTAGTCTAATCTAACAAGGGAGAGCTTGTGTGACTGACTGCTGGCTATCTAATCTAACAATGACAGTTTGTGTCTGACCACTTCTTCTTTAATTTGTCCAATTATGGCTAAAAAGGGGGAGATAAAGTAGACTAGTAGTTTTTGAGTTTTTTTTGGTACAGCTGAATGGGGTTCTTCTTGTTGGCTGAAGGGGGAGATGCAGTAGTTTTTGAGTGATCCGTGTTAACTCAAGAATGTCAGGGTTGTATGTTGCTTTCTGGTCTGGTATGTGTGGTTCCTTATCTTGAGGGGGAGCCTTTGTTTTGCTTAGTGCTGTTGAATGTTAGTGGTATGGTGTGTTTGGTTTGTTTCTGCTGCAGGTATCTCTGATGTGTGCTGATATTGTTTTAGCCAAAATTAGCCAAAGGGGGAGATTGTTAGTTCTTTTATTGGCCTCAATTTTGGTAAAACTGTGTGTTTGTTCAAGATGTCATGTCGGATGTCTTAACATGTGCTTTTAACATTCTGCTTGTGGTGTGTTGCAACTTCTATGCATGATGTCAAGACTGATGTCTTAACATCTGTTGACAGAACATCAGTTACGTGGTTTAGGGTTGCGTGTTAATTGTTATATCTTGAGGATTGTTTGAGAGATTGCATGCGAGATTCTTGGAGGAGACTTTATCCGATGCAATCGTTTTATATTCCTTATGAAGTATATTCTGTTCTATTTTTAGGGCTAAAAGATTTGAAGATTAATTATGTTTTAATGTGAGATTCAATTCTGGGAATTAATGCTGCCCAAGCCCATGAAGAGAGTTGCTATATTAAGACATATCAAACCTACTTGCCGGCTAGAGAAGTTTAATTGAAGAGCTGCATTACTTGTGTTAGGGTTTGAGTCTTTGTGCGTCTTGTGTTATTTGTGAGCCATTCTCTCATCTCTTTGATGTTTGAATTGGACTGTTTAATTGCGTTGTAATTTGTCCACTCTAAGCTTTTAAGCACGAGTGTTTGTTCTTGGTTGAAGCTTTTAAGCAAGACCAAGTATTGTCTTTGAAGTGTGTCTTCTTACTTTATTATTTTCTGTTTTCATCACTGCTGTGATTGAGGGGAAGTGAGTGGTGTCTCATACCTAAGAGAGTCTTAGGTAGAAGTTTCATTGGGTAATGATTAGGTGAGTAGATTATTAACTTGTGTGTTGATTGTGGAGTCTACAAATTGATACTACTAATAGTGAATTTCCTCCCTGGCTTGGTAGCCCCCAGACGTAGGTTGTTAGACCGAACTGGGTGAACAATTCTTTGTGTTGTTTATTGTTTTTAAGTACTGTTACTAATATTGTCTTGTTCATATAACAAATATTGATGTTGTGACTTCTCACTTGACATCACATATCTGATACCAGAATTTCACTTTTCACACCAAGCCTTCCCTTTTTCTTTAGCCCTACACACTACCTCCTACTTTAACCAATGAATCTTAGACTTCACTTCTGATCCGCCCCACAAAAACCTTTTTCTAACTATATCTATCTCTTTCCAAATCCTCACAAGCGCCTTATAAAACGATAAGAAGAAAATGGGTAGACTAGTTAAAATCGAATTAATTAACGTAACTCTTCCCACAAATGATAAAAACCCACCTCTCCATAGAGCCAGTCTAGACTTGAACTTCTCAAAAATCGATTTCTAAGATATAATTCTTCTAGGATTGCACCCAATGGGTATCCCCAAAAAATTAAACGAAGCTTTTTCTAATTTGCACAACAAAAAATTTGAGGCCCAAACCAGAAATCAACTTAAATCCCCTTACAATAGCTTTAATACTCCGCAGATTCATCCAACGACCTCCTTCAACTATCAATGTATCGCCTGAAAATTAAATTAGCTCCACAAAAGTTTCTTCATCGAAACGAAGTCTTTCAAAAACTCCCAATTCAGCCGCCTTGCTAATCAAGCCTGACAAGCCTTTAACCACTAGCACAAATAGAAACAGAGATAGCAGATCTCCTTGTATCAAACCTCTTTCTACTTCAAAATCTTTCGTAGGGACCCTGTTAACTAAAATAGATAAATGATACTTGAAAATACACGCCTCCATCCACTTCATCCAAGTTTTTCCAAACCTCATCTTAATCATAACTGACCGAAGAAACTCCTAATTTACGCAGTCATACGCCTTTTCAAAATCAACTTTGAACAACACACACTCTTTCTTATCCCTAGTTGCTTTGTTTATCACTTCATTTGAAACCAAGATTCCGTCCAACAATTATCTCCTAGGAACAAAAGTTGATTAACTTTGAGATATGTGGCCCCCAATCACTCTTTTCAACCTAGCAGCCAGCAATTTTGCCAAAATTTTATACAGACTCCTCACCAAACAAATAGGCATGTACTCACCGAGACTTAATGGGTTTGCTACCTTGGGAGTTAGAGTCAGAAAAGAAGAGGTAACAACCTTAGGAGGGTAATTAAAATGATGGAAATCATTCACAAACGAAATGATTTTGTCCTTCATAAAATGCCAACACTTCTTTAAAAACACAAAATTAAATTTGTCTAGGCCCAGACTCTTGGCTCTATCACAGCTCCAAACAACAACTTTTATTCTTCTTCTAAAAAATGAGCTTCCAAAAAGGAAACATCTGCATCATTCAAAAACTTGAAAGAAATACCTTCCAAAGATGATCTCTCCACCTCAACTTTAGAAAACTTCTCTTTAAAGAAAGTTCGCACGACTTCTTTAACTTCCTCAACAAATTCTACTATACCATTTGTAGTTACCACTGACCCAATATATCTTCTCCTCACTCTCCCCTTGATCAACTTGTGGAAGTAATTTGAATTTAGATCACCTTCTTTATTCCACCTCACCCAAGATTTCTAGTTTAACATATTATCTCTGATGTATAAATTTTTCCAAACAGCTCTACAACCTTCTTACCTTTTGGCTACCAGATGCTTCACTTCATCCTCAGCAGGGAGAATTAGTTGATTATCTACCTCATTAATGACCCCCACTCCCTCCTCCATTTTGAGATTATGCCAACTGAAAACATCTTTATTCCATTTTATGAGACAACCTTTCAACAACTTGAATTTTTCTTTAATAATAAAATCACTTCTAACTACTACATTTAACTCATTCCATTCATTTTCAACAAATTTTAGAAAATCTAGGTTTTCAAACCAGCAATCGTTCCTTTGAAATAGTTTGGGTCCCCAATTACAATAACTAATCTTCATCCAAATTGGGTAGTGATCAGAAATGTCCCTCTTGCTTATACTTTGACCTGCCAATCCCCATCTATCAATGATAGAATCGTCCACCAAAAACCTGTCTAGCCTACTCATTGCTTTTCCATCACCACTAAACCAAGAAAAATGATTACCAGATACATGCAGATCAATCATACTCATCTTTATGATAAAATCTTTAAATTCCCTCTTTTTAGAGTTTCTGTTGAAATTTGAATGCCCTTTTCTTTCTGATGAATCATCAACTTAAAATCGCATCCCACTATCCAATGACAATCTACCATCTTCCTTTTGTGAATTAATAAATCGCTCCATAATTTATGCTTCAAACTCATACCACACGCTGAATAAACATTAATCACATAATATTATTCGTTCTTCCATACCAATTTGACCCCCCAGATACCCTTCTCCTTTGAACGAATAAATTGACTGAATCGTACCTTCATTCCATAGAGTAATAATACCTCCCGATTGGCCGATAGATTTACTATAAGACCACCCCCTCCTCCTTACTTCTCTATAAACTACCAATAATTTTGGGATCAATCTCCTTCAATTTTGATTCTTGAATGAAGAAAATGTCAGTTTTTCCTGAATTAATAATGCTACTGATTCTATTTCTCTTGGAATAACTGCCTCCTTCTCTGATATTTAAAGATCCAACTATCATGTTACCCTTTTTAAGTTCTCCTTCTTCCCACACTACGCCAAAACTGGACAAAGACAACGCAACAAAGACAGCGCTTTTTAGACAAAGAGCTGCTATAGGTCTTTCAAAAATTTCGCTAAAAAAAGCGCTGTAATAGATAGCCTTTAGAAAGCGCTTTTCAAAAGCGCTGTTAAATGCCCTAAATGGTAGCCACCTTAGAAAGCGCTTTCTGGAAAGCGCTGCTATAGATAATAATTTAGAAAGCGCTTTAGAAAAGCGCTGTCTAAAGGTTAACCTTAGAAAGCGCTTTTAGGAAAGTGCCCTCTAAGGTAATTAAATTCTCCAACTTTAGAAAGCGCCCTCTAAGGTAATTAAATTCTCCAACTTTAGAAAGCGCTTTATAAGGAAAGCGCCCTCTAAGGTAATTTATGAATTAAAATAATGGTTACATTTCATTTCATTTTCTGAAACTTTTATTCATATTCTTCTCTCGACCGCGCGTTTTAGAAAACCCTTGCTTTCTTCTCTGCTGAAACCCATTCGCCATTGCCGTCGTTCTTCTCTGCCATTGCTTTCGTGAAGTTTCATTGTTGTTCTTGCCATTGTCAGGCGTGAAGTTTCACTGCCATTGAAGACAAAACGAAGAAGAGGTACGTTGTTCTTGCTTCATTAAGTTTCGTTGTTCTTCTTGTTGTTCTTGCTTCATTAAGATTCATTGCTTTCGTGAAGTTTCATTGTATGTTGTTCTGTTGTTCTGTTGTTGATGTTTAGTTTGTTGATGGTATGGTATTCGTGTGAAAAATGATGGTATGGTATGGTATGTTGTTCTGTTGTTCTGCTTGTAGTGTTGGTGTTATTGTTGGTGATGATGTATGGTTCTGATACTTGGTTTGTTCTCCCTGTTAGATGTTGTTGATATTTCTGGTGTAGTATTTGTTGATGTTGGTGTTGGTGTTTCATACTCATTCTAACACAAAAACCAGGCACCATTTTAAAAATCGTTAATTGATATTTTTATATTTAAAAGATTTTATCAAAATAACTTATAACATTTTATATATTATTTTAAACTTATGTGGAGTGTAGTATAATTTCATAAGCTTAAGTTTTTCATTACTTATAAAATAAGTACCAGGGTAGTACAATGCATTATTGAAATCTGCATAATGTAGTTTAAAACATCAGTTCAAAATTTTAGACATTGTTGAAGAAGCGATTGAGTTTTGTACTGAATATTTTGTCATTTAATTTTTGTTTTTTCCTTTCTTACAGGTAAAATGTCTAGTAACCAGGAAGATACGCACGAGACACATGATACACATGAAGCTCAGAATGAAGCTTCGAAAGTAGAACATGAAATAAAACGAGGAAAAACCATTATGAAGTCAATCATCTGCGCTAGAGATAAAGGGATGAAATTTGATGTACATTGGAGTGACGAGAACCAACTAGTTGAGCCTAACGGTTCAATGTTGTCTTCATACATTGGTTCACTTGTCCGTCAGCACATTCCAATCACTAGTGATAATTGGAGGAGTAAATCGTTGGATGCCGGTAAAGAAAAGATATGGACTGAGATACAGGTACTTACCAAATATGATTGATGTTATTAGATTTTTGTTGACGATTAAGTCTTTAATTTACTTATACTAACACACTTTATGTTTATATGTGTATGTTTTTTCGTAGAGGTCCTTTAATATTGAAGAAAGCCGGAAAAAGTATTGTCTTCAATTGGCCGGAAAGAGACACAGAGGGTTTAGAGCCTTATTATCAAACAAATATCTTAGGGATGAGGACAAAAATTTTGTTGAAGCAGAACTTCCATCGTTGTATGCGGATGTGATTACACCGGAAAAATGGGGGCATTTTTGTAGACAAACGGAAAACCGAAGAATTCAATGTAATGTTATCTTGTCATGTCTATTGATTGTATTATATATTTGTTTCATTAGTTTGTTTTGCTATGACTTGAAATTTTTTATCCAGAAATTGAGTGCCATTAATCGCGAAAGAGCATCAAAACCCGCGTATCCATACAGAAAAAGGGCGTTTGGGATATGCAGGGTTACAACAAAAATTGGTAAGTATATATTAATGCTATGATTTTATTAATTGTATTATTGTGTTATAATTGATGAACTTATTATTTAACTAAATGTGTAGTTAGAAGAGTCTAAAAGTGAAGAATCATCACTTTCGGACCATGTTTTGTGGAAGGAAGCTCGCGTGGGTAAGGATGGAGCTGTTAGAGAAGATGTTCAGCATGTTTATGACGAATGTGTAAGTATAACATTATGTCTCAAAGTTAATCGAAATTTTATTAAAATATAATTAATTTTTAATCCCCACTAATAATTTTCGATTTGTCAATGAATTTCAGGAGAATCTATCTAAACCCTTACCCACAGATGAGGATGATTGCAGGAGCATTCTTAGTCGAGTACTAAATGTTTCTGAGTATCCCGGTCGGGTGAGAGGTAAAGGATTTGGTGTGACTCCATCTTCCCTGTATAAGCAACCAAAGAGAAAAAATCCCAGCAACCAATAAGTCATGCAATTGATGATGGCACTACAAGCGCAAGTCCGTGAATTGCAACAGGATAAAGAGAGATATGAGGCGGAAAAGCGCGGTTCCGGTTTGAAAGATACTAGTGACAAAGCTAGTATCAATTCTCCAAATAAAATTCCTGAGGTAATTAGCACATATTTATTTTAATTAAATTAACACATTTATTTTAATTGACCTTTATACATATTAACAGTTACATATTTATTATTGCTTCAGGGCATTTCATCTTGCCAGCTGTATTTGTCGTTACCGACTTATCGCATGGTTGGCAAGGGAAAAGTGCATAACCTTGTGGGAGCGTTACTTCACCATCAACCGCTCCCTAATGGATATCTGAAAGTGTCGGTTGATATCGCTTTAGATACGGATGCGGTACTACCCATACCTGACTCGATTTCAGAGGTTACATTGCTGCGGGATGCAATAGGTTCATTTGTTGCATGGCCGTTAGACCTCATTTCCATAGGTGATGAGGTATTTTGAAAACCATTACGAATCTCTTAGTATTCAAATGTCAATTCTGAACGATTATGAAAATCATTCTGAACCATTACTTACATTTTTTTTACATGGTAATGTTAGACTCCTACAAAACCCGCAGCTAAGAATAAAGGGGTTTTGCGGCAAAACGAGTCTGTTGAATCACACAGAGAGGTAGCTTTTAAGTGTTATTCTATTATCCGAATTCAAAAGTTTCTTGATTTTCTACTTTACCTAACTTATATGATTGTTAGGTTCCTGCTCATGCTTCACAACAGACCGGCATGAAAAAAGCTCCTACAAGGACCGTGCAGGAAAAAAGAGCTCGCTTTCAGTCGTGTCTAGAAACACTTATGACAATGTCAGATTTGATGGATGGTGCTATTCGTCAAATAGAAATGGTCGAAGGTGTTTTTGGATTTCCGCATTCCAAGATAATCAGAAAAGAGGACATGGAGCAGATATTCAAGCATACTGAATTAGGCATCGGTGTTATGCATTCATACATCTGGTACTCCAATCAATCTATTATTTATTTAGTTGAACAATTTATTTACACATTTCAATGAAAATAGTCTAATGTTTATTATGTTTTTACTTAAGGTGCCTGTATGAAAAATTCATGCGGGGGACGGAATTGTCAAACAGATTCCGTTTCTTCTCTTGCAGCCTTGTTAATGCACCGAGAATTGGTATGCATGCAATTGAAGTAAGAGACCACTTACTTGAGCGATTTATGGCCAGAAACACAGAAAGTCTGTTTCTTTTACCGTATAATACTGGAAACGGGTAAGATTTTCATTCTAATTTCATTCTAATCTTTAATTTGTATCTTTTGCGTAGAAATTATCCATCTAAACTTTTGTTATATTTTACAGTGGACACTGGTTGTTGGTTGCCATTAATCCTATAACATAAGTGGTCTATTATCTTAATTCATTGGATACTGATTGGTCCACATATCAGAATATGAAGGATGTGGTTGACACGTAAGTGAGATTGTTCGAAATATTCGTGTGTATTTGTATATTTAATTATTTCGGTGACATTGTTCTAAGTTTACGTTTTTCTTTTATAGAGCTATACTACTATACCGTGCACAAAGAGAGACTCGAGTAGCACGGGCTAGATCAACCAATATTACATGGGTCAAAGTGGAGGTATACTAATTTTCACAATATTGCTTATTAGTGATGCTACTTGATAACACAAAACATCTATATATTATTTCTTATTTGTTTGTCTATGTGTAGTGCCCTCGTCAGCGTAATGACATAGACTGCGGGTACTTCGTTTTGAGGTTCATGAGAGAAATCCTTCAAATGGGACAATTGGAGATTCCTATTACGGTATGCATGGTTTTATAACAGGATTTATTTTAATATTTATCAGATATGTCATATAATTTATTATTTTTAACTAAATAATGCGTATTTTGTTTTGTTATGTAGTATTTCGATGATATGGCGTGTCCTTATTACACGAGGAAACAATTGCAATATACTAAGGAGGAATTGTGCGAATTCTTTATTGCAAGAAGAATTATTTCTTGAATGTATAGTTTTGTGAATGTAAATTCTAGTTTATTGAAATGTAAATTCTGCATTAATGTAAATTCTAGTTTTGAAATAGAATTTGTTAATGGAAATGCGTATCCATACTGGTTTATTGAAATGTGAATTATACAGGTTTATGGAAATGTGAATTATACAGGTTGCTGCATAAAAAAAATGGTTAAAATGGGATTTTTAAAAAAAATCTTCAAAATTATACGTAGACAAAAGACATCGCTTTTGAGAAAAAAGTGTTGTCTAAAGGTATACATTAGACAGCGCTTTGAAAAGCGTTGTCTAAAGTCTCTCTTTAGAGAGCGCTTTTAAGGAAAAAGCGCTCTCTAAAGGTATATAAAAAAAATCATTATACGTATACATTAGACAGCGCTTTCAAAAGCGCTGTCTAAAGTCCCCCTTTATAGAGCGCTTTTGAATAAAAAAGTGCTCTCTAAAGTATATAAAAAATTCTTTAAAATTTTAAACGTATACATTAGACAACGCTTTTGAAAGCGCTGTCTAAAGTCCCCCTTTTAGAGAGCGCTTTTTCATAAATAAAAAAGCGTTGTCTTTACCTACGACAGCGCAGCCTTAGACAACGCTTTTAAGCGCTGTCATAGGCCAAAAAAAGCGCCCTCTTTTCCCTTGTTTAGCGTAGTGCCATTGATTAAAACTTTGTCCTTTGCCTCAATTTCTGCAATTTCTTAGAGTAATCCTTCGCCACAACTTCAAGTTTCGAGACAGCGTTCCAAGCCTTATCCCCAACGTTTGGTTCAAGGTTTTTCGAGAATTTGAAATTGCACAAACGGACATATGAATCGGAAGTGGGTTTGCAACATAATATCACACAAGTTGAATAATGTTTTGAAACCTTCGAATTGGATTTAAGATTAGAAGATGAAGAGTTTTTAGGGTTATGATTTTTCAATGCATCATAATATGAAGGTTGAGAGAACTGTTCAATAAGGTCCTCTGAAGAAACTGAACCAACTTTAGAAACTCGACCCAATAATCTTTTCTTGGGCTTAGCCATCATTTTACCCGTAGGTCCACTAATATCTGCCACTTTTCTCAATTTAACTTTCTTTTGATTCGACAAATTGCCTCCCTTACTGGGACCCGCCACATCAACCTTAAAATTAGGATAATTACTAATTGGTTTTTACATGCTGAAGCAGCCTTGATCATTATTACAGCTGCGTTGAAATCCGAAGACTTAGAGATAGAGTTAGCATTACACCTCGAATCATAATTAACCATCTGCCTCGAGCTTTCCACAATACCAGTTTCCAAAGCAACCAAAGTCTCTGTCACTTGTCTGGCTTGATCTGAACAGGATATTTCCCTCTTCTCGCCTGTCTCCACGATCGGTTCCAAGTTCCAACCTTCTTCCTTCTCCTCCCTATTATATTTTCTCCAAATATTTTCCGACTCCGAAGATGTAGACAAATCTACCTTATTCATGACAAGATTACTTGTAGAAATATGTAAAGGACCATGAGAGTCTTCCGCCATCTTAATACTGAAATTAACTCCATTAATCTGAACATTAAAAGTTTCGTTTAACACCATAACACAATGAGTTCGGACCATGAATCTTGCAACCTCCATACAATCCCCTTTCAAAGTTTTCTCATCAACGCAGACATAAATCCCAACCGTTTTTGCCAAAAGCTCAAAGAAAGAAAAATTCCACGCGTGACAAGGAATGCCATAATATTTAAGCCAAGTTACTCTTTCTTTATACACATCATTCTCCCTTCATTCTCTGATCTCCGAGAACCATTGTCTCCACCACGTTTCTGCTTCCCTAATAATGTCTCTATTTCACCTTCTTCACTTTCCTCCAACAAATACAGATTAACACCAAGAGGTACGACCTTGATAGAGAAATAACCCTCTATCTCAAAACTGTTTTGAATATTGTACGCCATACCAGGATTGAGCACGACACCCACATAAGCTCTATTGAATCTCGCAATGTCGAATTCCGCAGACTGAAACTTCAGATGGGTACGAACCTTTCTATGACGAAGAACCGTAGGTTGATTGTTCACAACCTCCACAAACGATCTAACCCCATTTCTAACCTCAGTATAACCAAATCTTCTATTCTTGATTCTATCCACCTTTTGGACACGAACATACTTATTACCCTCCCTAACTCCATCTTTAGACACTTTCTCTGTTCTGACGAATCTCAAAATGTTAGCATGAATCTTAACATTGTCTATAAGAATATTATCCAACTTCACTGCTAATAATCTAGCACCTACCACATCAGCAAACCTAGCAAAACCAAACTGTTTCCCAAATTTATTTCTCTTATGCGGTATCACCACTTCCTTCACCTTTCCGTAGGCTCTAAATAAGTTAAAAATCTCTTCAGCTCTAACTCTGTCCGGTATCTCTGAAAAGTATATAGAATGAATCCTTTCCCTTTCTGAAGTTTCGACTTTACCTCCTTTAGATGACAATCTCATCTACGCACACCTGAAAATGCTTTTCCACTCCATGACCATACCAAAACCTTGACTAAAAAGTTAGAGAGAGGTTGGACTCTCTCTCTCCCATAAATGAAAACGGTAAAAAATTATATAATTATATGTTTGATAATATAATATGAACCAGTTTTCAAAGCTAATGACATTGAGGTGAAAGTTAAAACTCCTATGAACCACTCTCTGAAATTGAAGATGAAAATAAGAAAAGGAAAGAAGAAGAAAGAGATATAAAATCCATATTTATTTATTTTTGATAAATAAATACAACATAAAATAAAGGTTCAAATGTTTAATATACATAACGAATAAATTGGGTTCTACTAAAATCATAATAGTTAATTGATACAAAAAAATACAAATGGTTCACGGACGATAGAACATAGAACTGCTGATTGCTTGTACTACAGTCCCATTCCATGCTAGGAAAAATAATAATCATAATATAATACTACAAAATTCATTTTTTTAATTCCTTATATTTTTGTCCCTCTTTATCATCCATTTCCACCAACGTTAAACTCTCGAACATATGGAAACACACATTGTTCCATCTAACCAAAACCTTAACTTCACTCCAACATCAACATCCTCCATGGAAGATCTTCCATCACCACTTCCACCAAAAACATACACACTAACCGCAACTTCAATCTCCTACACCAAAAACCTACAAACAAACAACATCGTCATTGCACCATTTCTCATCTTCAAAAACTGCACACCAACTCCACCAACCTACATCCTCAAAGATGTTTCCCTCACCGCTTACCCTTCTGAGATTCTCGCCATTGTTGGTCCCAGCGGTGCAGGAAAATCAACTCTTCTAGACATTCTCTCCGCTAGAAGATTACCCTTAAGTGGAACACTTTCACTCAACTCTTCACCTGTCACCAACCCTTCAACCTTCAGAAAACTCTCAGCTTATGTTCCTCAACACGATGCATGTCTTCCCATGTTAACTGTTGCTGAAACTTTCGCCTTTTCGGCTTCTCTTCTTAAGCCGAAAACAATAGATATTGCTTCTACTGTTTCATCTCTTTTGAATGAGCTTAGATTAACACATTTGGCTAATACAAGGCTTAACCATGGTTTATCTGGTGGTGAACGTAGAAGGGTCTCTATAGGACTTAGTCTTCTTCATGATCCTGCTGTTTTGTTGCTTGATGAACCTACTTCTGGTCTTGATAGTTCATCTGCTTTCAAAGTCATGCAAACTCTTAAATCAACTTGTGTTTCGTATAATAGAACCATTGTTCTTTCTATTCATCAACCAAGTTTCAAGATTCTCTCTTGCATTGATAGAATCTTGCTTCTTTCAAAAGGAACTGTTGTTCATCATGGATGCTTAGCTTCTCTTCAATCATTCTTGCATTCAAAAGGGTTCACTGTTCCACATCAGCTCAATGCATTGGAATATGCTATGGAAATATTGAACCAGTTGAAGGAGGTTAGTCTTAGTCCAATGATTACTCCATCTACTCCACCTGAATCACCAGAAAATTCTAAATCTACTATAGTTTCTTCTGTATCTGACAATATTGGAAGAACTAAAAGAAAAAGCAAAGATCTCAGGTACAAGAGTTCAAGGATTCATGAGATTTGTACACTTTTTAAACGGTTTTGGAAGATCATATACCGAACAAGACAACTTCTTTTGACAAACACAGCAGAAGCACTTCTGGTTGGTCTTGTTTTAGGAACCATTTACATCAACATTGGGTTTGATAAAGAAGGTATTGTGAAAAGGTCTGGTTTATTTGCATTCACTCTAACATTCTTACTATCTTCCACAACTGAAACACTTCCGATCTTTATCAATGAGAGACCAATCTTGTTAAGAGAAACATCAAGTGGTGTTTATAGGCTATCATCTTATCTTATAGCAAACACACTTGTTTTCCTGCCATATTTGCTAGTAGTTGCTGTTATTTACTCTATTCCAGTTTATTTATTGGTGGGTCTTTGTGGTTCTTGGTTATCTTTTGCTTATTTTGTTTTAGTCATTTGGGTTATAGTTCTTATGGCAAACTCATTTGTCCTTTTCTTGAGTTCTCTAGCACCAAACTACATTGCTGGAACTTCACTCTTGACAGTGCTACTTGCAGCATTTTTTCTGTTTTCTGGTTACTTTATCTCCAAGGATTGTTTACCTAAGTATTGGCTCTTCATGCACTTCTTTTCTATGTATAAATACGCTCTCGACGCGCTTCTTATCAACGAGTATTCTTGCTTATCTACAAGGTGTTTGATATGGTTTCAAGAGAATGATCATGAGTGCATGATCACCGGTAGCGATGTGTTGCAGAAGAGAGGGCTCCATGAGAGACAGAGATGGACCAATGTGTACTTTTTGATTGGGTTCTTTGTTTTTTATCGTGTCCTTTGTTTCTTGGTTTTGCTTAGAAAGATTTCAAGATCCAAAACTTGAAGGGCAAGAAGTGAAAATGGTAAGGCTATAAGAATTTTGTTCAATTACTATCTATGAACTTGTTTAATTATTTCATCTTGTTTATGCAAAGTGTATATATAAGTATAATAATGTGAAATTCATGCAGCAACAAAGAAAGTTTGTTTTTCTAAGATATCAAGTTGACTCTTTCTTTTCTCTACTTTGGTTGTAATGTTAAATCTCATTAATTCTTTATTTGGATACATATTGTTTTGGATGATTTGGTATGGTTATATGATATTTCATTTTCTTGAGATATATATATATATATATAATAAGGGGTAATCCACATAGATGTATGTTGGACTATTCAATTGTTCCATTTGTTTAACTTTGTTGTGATGGGGTCACGGGTCTCATTAGTTGAAAAAGTGAAGGAAGAATCCACAGCTGTCTTCTTCATTCATAATGAAAGTGATTTTTGTCACTTGGCTAAGTTGTTGCTGCTGATCCATTTTTTGTCTGCTATCTCTGAGCTATAGTGTTTGTGTTCACGGGTTCTTCATTTGTGGTATCCCGTGAACTTGCTCTATTTTTTTTTAGTTGAGTGTTGCATTGCATAAACTGAACATGCCACTTGAGTCATACTATATTACTTTTCAACATTAAACCCATCCAATAAATAGTACTAAAGTTTATAGGATAAAAATGATGAGGTTGGGATACTCAGAAACACGACACATTGATATCAGTAATAATTTGAAAACATGAATAAATTAAACATAATCTCAAATATTGGTGTTAATTTTAAACACGACACTAACACATTTTTTATTTTTTTTAGAACACACCGGCACAAACACATCTTTTTCAGATGTGTGTTTTTCAAAGAGCTCCACATATTGTATAAATGCATAATACTCCTACATAGCATGTGGTGGTAGAAGCAATAATTGAAAGAGTCTAATTATTTCCTCAAAAGCAGGACTAGAATAAATATTAGAAAGTCAAGTTACAAATCATAACCTTCTCCTACAACTTTTTTACACCTACCTAAGAGTAATATCACATTAAAAAAAATTAATCTCAAAACCAAGAATCCATTCTAATCGGCTAAGAATGTGCATTTGGACAACCTACATAATTTAGGTAAGCTCAACAACCTTACTACTTTTGCTACTTTGCTACACTGCATGATATAAGGCCCAAATTGAAGAGTAAGACCAATGTTGTGTCAAACGGCATTCTTCTTTTTCCGTTGCAGACAGCCACAGAAATCAATAATATAATGAGTTGTAGGTATAGCAGGTTGCAATGATCGAAATTATGCAAATGAAGAGGGAAGGAGCTAGGGTGATATTTAGTAGACTACCCACACCCATGTAGCCAGCAAGGGTAATAGTTGCATCAGCAATCACTCTTGCAATTGTCCCAGCCTCTGTAGATAGAAGCCCTCCATTATATGTTCCTCGAGAAAGCCTCGATGACATAACTCGTGAAAGCAGTGACAAGTTGATACCTGCATAATATAATGCATTAAACATGTTCAAAGATCATAAAAATGAGGTTCGCCGAGCTCAAATATATAAAACAAGTCCTATTAGTCTCTGGCATCTTAACAGAAGAGCCTAGAGTGGCGGATTTCATATATTTTAAGGACTATTCACTATTTTATAAACTTTAGGATGAATTTAGAGAGAGAGTGATACTTACGAGTCTAAATTGAGGGTTTATTCAATTTCGGCGGTTACCAAAAATAGAAAAGAAAATTACTAGTAAAATGTTACCTTCAAGTACTTCAGCAGAAACAAACATGAGAAGACCTGAACAGACGTACTGAACCTCAGAGTATGGAATGATTACATGAAAGGCCGAGACTATGCCAACTAAAACCATGATTTCTGATGCCAACAGAATTTGCCTACAAATAGATCAATAGAAAGCTGTTATATCTTTAGCTTCTTAAGGATAATATTTCAATTTTCAACAAATTTAAGGTTCTAAATTGATCTTAAAAAAGAAATCTATATTGAAAATCATAATCACTGGGATCTTTCTATTGCTTTGTCTATTGAAGTTCAAAATTTACTATCATGCATCTTACTACAAAATCTAGAGAAGCTTTTAAGGTTGCAATCAATGAGACATGAGTTTTAATTATATGTTACCTGTCGTCAAACAAGTTGCTTACATAGGTTCCAACAATAACGTTTATAGGAAGAACTGTCAAACCAAGGCCAGCAAGAAAAATGGCAACTGTGCCTGTTGACCACTTAAAGTAGTATGTTGTGATGACACTAGATTCTGCTAGTAAAATCTCCATTACATATTTGAGCATGAAATATATCAATAACTGAACCTGAAGATGTTAAATAAACTTGGTCAGAACCGTTTATCTTGCATTCAATTGGAACTTTGTGAATTGCAAGATCAAACAATTAGAACATAAAAACATCTAGTGGATTGATAGTATGACATTAAGAGTTGCTCACAGACCTTTACAGAAGGTGTAAGGAGTCTATATGCTGATCTAATTGAAGTGGCTGGCCGACGAGATTCCTCTGGAGCTTCCTCGCTATCATCATTATCCTGATCAGCATCTTCATCTACCTTATCTTCCAAAGTAATCAGCAATGGTTGCTGTAGGCCCTTTTCAAGTGCATCGCTGTCTAGTAAGGGAAAAAGTGTAATTTTCTATTACTTGCATGAAGCTTTACAGAATGAAAAAAAATGCATGAATATTGCAGTCATAGATGATTTTCTATAATGATTAAAAATTAAATGGCCTGATACAGATTAACTATCTTGCTAGATCACAATAGAAAAAGTAAAAGTCATCAGTAGAGGTACCAGCATTAGACTTCTCAGATTTCTCTGTTTTATGGTCCTCTTCGAATTCACGAGAAGGTTCCACAAAAGCGATCCACAACCATATTGAATACATAAGCCATGCAATAGCCATAACCCACCCTGGCAAAGTATCTTGATTAAATGTAAGATTGTAAATCTTAAAATTCGTCTGCAGTAAGCCAGCTAATGCAGGACCACAGGCCATTCCAAGAGCACTGGCACTAACAAAACCTGCCGATGCTTTTATGCGGATTTTCAAAGGCACGCAATCACTGATGTAGCGCCGGTTTACAGCTCTGGCAGAACCAAATCTGCAATTATAATACAAGTTTATAAACCAAATGAGGTTTTAATGTAATAATATTTATCTAAAGTGAAATGGTAAGATACAACATGAAAACCTATGCTCATCAAGTAATATTGAAAGCAAGGAAGAGGTAGAAGACTATTTACCCACAGCAAAGACGGCCAATTAGGAGAATCCATATTGAATTAAAATCGTACGCTAAGGCATACATGGTATTCCCTAGAAAAAGAATTATGCTACTGAATACAAGAGGTCTGAAGTATGATTTATTTGACCATGCACTGAAATATACCGAGGAAAACAGCTGAGCAACGGCCATTGCGCCGATCACAATACCACAGACCGTCGGTGCAGCCCCAAGGTGCATAGAGTAATCATCTGCTGTAGGGACAATGATATATGTATTGACCATATACAAAAATGTGTTAACCAAGTTTAGAAGAAGAGACGTAAAATGGTATCTCTCATCAACAGTCTCATCAGTAGGTGCAGGCAGCTCTTCTTGCATAATGAGTGCATGTTGCCCCAAAAAGTCAAGGAAATTGGTTGAGTGAGTTAACCTATCCACAGCTGCTTTTACCGAAATGATGACAGGATCCTGCATATGTAAGACTAAGTTACTATGATGAATATTAAGGCTTGTTTGAAAATATTGAAAAAAATATGACCGAAAAAAATTCAATAATGCAACAAAATAAATGTAAAATAAACCTGAAGAGGAAGAGTAGGCTCATCATAAATTGATAAGTAGCTTCCTTGACGATCTTGAAGATCATGAAGGTTGCGAGATAAGGCTCCTACAACAGCTCCTAACCCCTGCAAGATCCACACATGTTATAGTCAATATTATTTCGTAGCAACAGAAATGAAAATGTAGTATGTTTGTGATTCTATGTGTCGAAAGATGGTTTGCATTAAACATCTTACCACATGCTTGAACACTTGCTGCAGCTGAGAATAAGGATGATTTGCACGAGTTTTAACATAATAATCAGTAAATCTATAGCCAAATCGTTTGTCAAACTTCTTCAAGATCTTTCGCAAACCAACAGCATTTATCTCTACGAAACCAAGAAGCTTTAATAGATCTTCTCCAACTGTTCTATAAGCTTCTCGCATTTCAGACATTTTTCTTATTTCAGGTTCTTGTTCTTGTTGTGCAGCATCCTGTTGCTCTCCAAGATTTGCTATTCTGCTTGCCAAATGCCCTTGTTGTTCCAATAGAAAAAGGACAGTCTTCTCAATCTAAATTGTAACATAAAAGTGAGTGAAACCAATGCAACACAAAAAAAAAAAAGACATACATCATTATAATGTTAACCAATAGCAAACACCCTTAGCTCACATACACTCAAGGTTTTAAATAATGGTCGCATCGATGCGGTGGCATAAAGGCTTTCGTGACCCTGATTGTGGTGGTCATCGCAGTGTGAATTAACCACAATTTGTTCTTTAACATAAAATGTACTCAAAAAGGCCGAAAATTGAAATAGTGACTCGTGATTATGCAACAACCAAGAAAGAGGGCAAACCTGATTGTCAAGCATTCTCGAGAAATCCTTGAGTACATGCCGCCGATCTTGTGTTCCAAGTTCAATTTGTTGAGCATATTGCTTTACTCGTTTCTTCATTAGTTTGTAGTTTATGTAAAATCTGAATCAAAAGTCAAAATTATAATTTATAAGCATGCTTGAATAAAAATGAATCCATATAGTGATATATGAGAATATACTCTTGCCATTCTTGAACTTGTCTTTCCTTCAACCTTTTCCCAAAGGCAACCATCTTTCTCTGCAATAGTATAAAAAATAAAAAAGTTAAAAATTTAACAGAGCAAACATTCAAGGCGTAGAATAATAGATCACGTTCAAAATTGCGAAAGAGTAATAAATCTTGCAATTGAATGAATCACAATTTTGAACATGAATTAAATTAACCATGTTTTTAACGTAATTACAAATATGTGCCGGTATATAAAACCTATGTATTGGAAATTCAAATAGCTCAGAATTAGAAAAGAGCTATGAAGGACACACCTCAAACACGACCCAACACTGACACGTGAGACGACCAGTAATAATTTAAAAAAAATGAATAAATTAAACATAAATATTTGTGCAGATGTCCGACATCGACACATACACACGCCTATTTTCAAAGGTGTCGGTGACGGTAAAAATAGTGAAATAGGTATTGCTGCATGCATGTATCTGTTTGAAGCAACGTAACAAATAAATTTACAAAGAAACAGAGCATGCGGATTAAACAATGAGAAAAAAAACGAAATGCTTACCAGAAGAACGACAGAGAGAGTGAGAATGGATGCGAATCGATGGGGAAAAGAAGAGAGATGCAGAGAGCGTGAGTGAGAAGTGAGTGATAGTAGTGTAATTAGGTAATATAACAAACCAAACGGAAGAGTCCTATTCTTTCTCTCATTCAACCTGTGGAAATTGGAATATATAATAGTCCGTTACTTAACGTCGTTTTCTTGATATTTTTTTTTATTGATTGCAATGTAAAATTATCTCAAAATATTTATTATATAAAAAGAAAAAGTTAAATGAATATAATAAATAATTAAAGATATTATAGATAAAAAGAAACTTTTTGTTTGTAAAATAATTTTATTGATATATATGTATAAAAAGTAAAAAAAATATAACATTTAAAAAGAAAAAGAGAAAGTGCATCATAATAATTTTTAGGTTAACATTTGACTGTATTTAAATTAATTTGAATAAATATTGAATATATAATTATTAATAAGAAGTCACTTTTTAATTTTATTTTATTTTAAAATAAATTATCTACTTTTTTGTTAAATTGTTTTTTTCTTAAATAAATCTTTAGATTAAAAATATTTTAATCTAATTTTTAGATTATGTCATTTATGTTAAATGAATGTTAGTTAATGGTGATATAAAGATTATTTTATCTTTTTTGTTTTTATATTGATGATATAAAAGAAAATTTATTTTATATAAAAATAAAGAATACATAATAATAATAATTAAAATAATAAAAAATGAATGATATGAAAATCCAACTATATAAAATCAAAATATAATAATTGTCAAATCTAATTACAAATATATTTTATTAGATATAATATGATTTAATTATTTTAAAAATACATTTATTTTATAGTTATAGTAAAATATTGGTTTCATATCCTTTTTAGTTTTGTATATAACTTTAGAGTTCATTTTAGTCATTTAACATAAAAAATATTCATATTGATACCTTAACTTTTAAAAATATATCATGTTAATTTTTTTCGTCTAATTAGCAACATAAAAAACTTAAAACTTAATAGTTAAATTCGTCGCTAAATGGAAAAATGGATTAACATGATCTATTTTGAAAAGTTAATCAGGTCTTGTTCTCCTCAATTGTCCGGAGTTCTTCTTGCATGGTTGTCAACCAATTTGAATCATTCATGGCTTGCTCCACATTAATTGGTTCTTATTCAACCATCTTCATCACTTCTTCTATGAAGTCACCATTTGTAACGATTGATTCATCTGGTAATCTCTCATATCTAGATAGCCTTGTCAACTCAGTTCTCATTCTATTAGATCTTCAAACATTCTGCTTAGGTGGTTCTTCATTTCGATTGGTTGTGTCTTCATTTTGTTGATCTTCTTTAAGCATAGGTTTAATTGTATCTTGCTCATGTCGAACTGACCCCTAAGTCCACTTCCACCATTTGCTTTCGTCCACCAGAACATCCCTACTGACCACTAGCTTATCATCATTTGGCGAATACAATTTGTATGCATTTGTCGAATGACAACCTATGAGCATCATTGCCTGATTCGATCATCTAGCTTCTTCCTCAATTGCTCAGGTACATGCCTGAAACACGTTGATCCAAATACTCTAAGATTATCAACATTTGGCTTCAGTCCTATTCAAGCCTCATAAGGTGTCGTCTCGACTATCTTCTTTGTTGGACATCTATTTAGAATGTATACTACTGTTGAAGTTGCTTCATCCCAAAATCTCTTTGGTATTTCTTTAGCTTTTAACATACTCCTAGTCATGTTCAGTATACTTCTATATGACCTCTTAGTTATACCATTGTGTTGAAGTGTATATGGTGCATTGACCTCATGCTTTATATCTTCCTCATTGCAAAATCTTGAAAATTATCTAGAGGTGTATTCACCTACACCATCATTTCTCAGTTTCCTTTACTTGTATCCACCTTGTTTCTCAACATGCAACTTAAAGTTCTTAAATTGTGTGAATACTTCAATCTTTTTTTCAATAAAGTCAATCCACAAATATCTAGTGAATTCAATTATGAAGGTTAGGAAATATAAATTTCCTTCATTTGACCTTACTCGAAGGGTCAAACACGTCAGAGTAAATAAGCTCCAGTTTTTCTCTCGATTTCATGGACAAGTTATGTTTGAATGCTTTCTTAGCCTGCTTTGCTTTGCAGAATGATGCGTGCTTTTCGCAAGTATACGGAGTATGTCAGAGTAATATAAAAGATTATCGATCCCATAGAGACCAATGTCAATCTATCGATTACTATTGTTATGCTGTTTATCTAAGGCTAATAGAAATAGTGTGTAATGTGCACCGGCAATAGAGAATAATGAATAAAAATGAATTTAGATAAATGGTACTGGTATGTAATTCACATCGATCAGACGATACTCCTATTGTTTAAGTAGAAACACTTGCAGGAAAATATTTTCTTCCTTGAAAAAGAGTTAATTAAAAAGGAATTGTCGCGTTAGCGTAATCAGAACCGGACCTAACCTCTAATCTATACCAGCCGCTCACGCTGCACCGGTCACATATTGCGTTAAAGTGAAAAAGTCCTTTTCTATGTAATTACCTCTAAGACTCAGTTAAAAACTGTTTTTGATCGGAAACTTTTAACATCAAAGGGTTTCCGGCATATGCTCAGCCAACCAGATCCTAAATCTATAAACGCGTCCGAAAATAGTTTGAAAATCACTTTCTAATAATATTAAATTTTCCTAATTAATTAACAAAGTGCTTTTGCTATTTTTATCAATTAAATACTAACCAACTTTTATCTAAAGTATCGGACGACTTTCGATCTTACCCGACATAGTCACGGTTATTACGTAAATAGAAACACGATCCCATTTACGTAATGGCCGATCAAGTTAAATTCAAAAAAGTTGTATTAAAACCAAAACAGCCCCTAAAGCATTTCTACAAACATAACATACGGAGTATCGTCGAAACGACAGTCCTCACATCCCAGCACTAAGGATTTAGCTGGACATGACTATGGTAAATATGACATAAAATTGATTTGCGGAATAAGTCATTTAGGGAATAATAACGTGTTAAATGCGCGATTGATTTTCAAAAGTAAGAAAGAAAGTGTCACGCTTAAGTTCGGTTTGAAAACAAATCTTTTTATTATAAAGAAATTAAAACAGGTAATGTGATAAAGTAAAGAATGTAAAGTGGAGATATAAAGTAGAAAAATTTAAGGCAAGACCGGAAATAAACAAAGTAAAGCAGTGCGGGAAAGTAAACAAATTAAAGACGGTGCGAATGAAAATAAATTGTGAATTGAATAATAAACCGGCTCCAAATCGGAGACTTGAATCGGATACAATGCTGGAAAGTAAATCTGACTTGAAAAGTAAAATGGCGGCAAGATTACTCTACTCTACAATGCTCCAATCTCGATTACAACAATAGTGCGATAACCCCTCGATGTGACAGATTATCGCTTTTAACAAACTGAATTTAGGCCTATGCTGCAACTAAGAGAGGATCCTAAACAATGAAAATTATGGTCTATTTATAGTGGTAAATGCCTTGGAAGTTACACGAGCCATTCAGAAAACGTGTGGAGGTATTTTCTCTGGTCATGGCCACTTCCTTCAACTGCCTTTGACCAAGGCGAGTTTTGGGAAGATGGTGCCCGCCATCCCACCACGGTGCCCTCCATGTGTACAAAGGATGGAAGACGTGGTCTTGTGAATGTTGAGACGTGGGTGAAACCCTACATGTCATGGCGTCCTCCTTGGCCAACGCCATGTGGAACGCCATGTGTGTATTTTCCACTGAATTCTTCAGATTCTCGCTCTTTTTGCTTCATTTCTTCACGGAAGGCTCTATTAAGGCATTGTACCTGAAAACAACACAAAACATAAGCATAATACAAGAAAATAGCAAATAAACTATAATAACCATGTGCAATCCGAGCCAAATACGTAGTGTGTTTCGGTGTTATCAAATTCTCCCACACTTAAACCTTTGCTTGTCCTCAAGCAAATTCTTATAAGCACAAAAGATAAACTACAACACACAAGGATTAAATCTGGGCTAGAGACTTTAGTTTGATCAAGGCTGCTTCGATAGGTACTGACTCGTGAACCAAGGATATCGTGGTAACACTTTCTGCAGGTTGTGGTCGTAAGTTTCTCTCCTATATAAATGAATCCATATCATGATATTATACTTAGGCCTACTTTACGCATTATTTTCTCATCCCCTTTTTCATTTAGGCACAATCACATTAAGCTCGTTATCTTGTACTCGCATGGTGAACAAACCTGTTGGTGATCCTGATCCATATTTGTGCCAAAATTCAATTCTTTTTGCAATATAACACAGAGACACAAGCATAATTTTAGAAGTCTCGCTACCGTTGGGCTAAATAACCGGGTGAGGGTTACCTAACTTAGAAGGTGGATCCTTTTTCAAATTCTTTGCTTTTATTATATTTTCTCTTTTTCTTTCTTTTTGCGGGATCATTCACCTATTTGCATTGGTTTGTCCACTTAGCAGTGACTAAGATGGTGCTGACTACTAAAATAAACTACTTAAGGGGTGAATTTTAAGGATTGGATTTCAAGGCCACAACATAATAAGTATCTGGATAGGGTCCTATAATCGAGAAACTTACGGTGTTAAAACGATATCGATTTTTCACAAGTCTTCCCAAGTTTTTGCATATGATCCTAACTTGTCTAATAGCCCAAATTTTCAAAATAAAAGTTGTTTTCTTTATTAAAAATTTTGTTATGGCTCAAGAAATGGGGAAGATAGGAAAACTACAAAAATGACTCGTCAAGCACATGTAATTATTTAAAACGAAGTAAAAATAAACTAAAAGCATACTTAGAAATTAAACTAGAAAGCGATAAAATGAAAAGCATAAAGAAAAACTAAAAACAATAAATATCTCCTCCCACACTTAAACTGAACATTGTCCCTAATGTTTCGATAAAAGGTGAAAAAGAGATAGGTAGAACCTGGATGATGCTACTGCTGACCACTAGTACCCTATCCTCTCTGCTCTGAACATCGAGGGGGACGGCTCATACTGCGGTGTCGGGCACTCTGTGAAAGCTCAAGCTGCTCAATCCTCACTGCTAATGAGGCATTAGACTCTCGGAGTTCGCGGAGGTTTCCTAGTAAGGAACCTTGAGTAGCCTCCACTAACCCGAATCGTCTGTCAAGGTAGGCTTGTTGGCGCTGCTGTTGAGAAGCTACGACGAGCTGAGATTCCAACATAGAACGCATAGATCGCTCAGTCTGCCGCTGCGACTCATGCATGAATTCCATCATGTCCTGCTGTCGCTTATACATGGCATAAAACAGGCCATCACATTCTTCTTTGCGAGCTTGTTGTGCTCTTCACATCTCTTCAGTGATATAAAATCCCATAGGTGTACCTGCAGAAGGGTTAGTAAAAGGTGGAGTGTGTGCAGGTGGTGCATATGGTGGAGGTGCATTATGAACATGAGATTGGTTTCTCCGCTCAAATTCATCACCAGTTCCGTCATCCTCGTCCTCTAGGACGTTTGGTGGTAACGGACCGAGAAAAGGTGCAACCTGTAGATCATAAGTCCAGTTTCTTCTAAGTCGCACATCGGTATGACGGGAACAAGGTAAAACAACACTTGGGATAGCTACATTATGAACCATGAGGGTGTAGCCCCCTTCTTTCCTCACCTTGCATAATCGCATATCTCTTAAAAAATTTAAATTTATTGTGCAAGGTAGGAGTGGTTCTAATGTAGCTATCTCGGTGTCTAGCTCAAGTGCACATGCAATGAAGGTAATCAATCCTTCAAATGCTATAGTTTCGCCCTTTTTCTCAACAGCACACATGTGTGCTATTATGAAAGGAATGATATTCAATCTCATCTGTAAGAGGGCAGTCTGTAAAAAGATGAATTCTTTTGAATTTAATTTATTAGGATTTTCTCGGGCAAAAACAGTAGATGCCAATAAAAGTCTAAAAACACGTATGGCCAGGTTGTGGATATCCGAGGCCAAGTTACCTTCGAAAGAATTGGTGGTTTGACCTGTTAGATCTCTCCACAGTTGGAAAGCCTCAATTTGCCAATTAGTTTCTAAAGGTACCTCACAAATAGCACATTCCCCGTGAGGGAGTCCTAACAAACCTACGAGGTAGTCGGGAGTGACCTCATATTCGACATTAAACATCCTAAATTTCACTGTACCGACGGTGCTAGCAGTATTAGGACTAACAATATAAATCAGGGAACTCAAAAATTCCCGGGTCAGCCTCTCATAGGTAGGTTCTCTATGAGTAAAAATATCATGTAATCCTAAATTATCAAGCATGTAAAAAACACTATGGTAGATACCTAGGCTATACAGGCAGTCAGTATCGATATACCTCGTCGCGAAAATTTTGCGTGTCAGCAATGGTTCAAATTTCTTCCTCTGCCTATCCCCCGCTTTTCCATCTCGAAAAATAATTCCTCCGTGCTCCATTTCAGCCGTTATTGATGTTTGTTGAAGGTAAATAGGGGTTTTGGTGAAAAATTATGGAATGAGATTTTGTGAAATTTTTTTATGAAAGATTGTCGTTTTATGGGTGGAAAGTGAGTGGGGTAGTGGAAATGGTAGTGGGTTAATGATTGAATGAGTGGTTAATGGGATTTGGTGGATTTTTTAAGTGGGTCAAAAATGGAGATAATGGGGTAGGAGATGAGTTGAATGTGAAAAATGGTGGTTTTTCACATTCTGTTCGTGTTAAGGTCCCAGACCCCATGGCGCCCGCCAAGAGGGAGATGGCGTCCGCCATATTTGTCTTTTGGACTGACATCCCTTATACGGGTTTATGGGCCTTGACTTGGTTTGTATCTTTGTTTGGGGGTGTATGTAGCGTCTTCTGAGATTTTTCTTAGTATTGGTACATGCAAGAAGCATAAAGGATATTTTTATATGATAAAAATGATAAAAACTGGGTATGCAATATAAATAATAACAATAACAAAATTTTACAAATTTTAAACTTCACTGATAAAATATAGTATGGTGATAATTTCATATAGTAAGTGAATGCAATATATCAAGATACTTGATATTGTAGCGAGCGATTTTTGTCGGTGACGCGACCACCTTATTGTTGGGTTTTCCTCACCGCAATGAGGAGGAGGGGGTGCTACTTTCTGATTTCTTATTTATCCCGTGAAGCTGGAAGGGAAAGGGAAGCTATCTAAAACTAACCATGCATGCGAATGTTTAACTGGACAAAATACTTAAAAGAGATTGGGGGTCCGGGGTCAGGTTATACAATGGCTCAGAATTAGAAAAGAGCTATGAAGGACACACCTCAAACACGACCCAACACTGACACGTGAGACGACCAGTAATAATTTGAAAAAAATAAATAAATTAAATGTGAGTATCTGTGCAGATGTCCGATATCGACTCAGACACGCCTATTTTCAGAGGTGTCGGTGACGATGAAAATAGTGTAATAGGTATTTCTGCATGCATGTATCTGTTTGAAGCAACGTAACAAATAAATTTACAAAGAAACAGAGCATGCGGAAATTGGTTGTGTCTTCAAACATTCTGCTTAGGTGGTTCTTCATTTCGATTGGTTGTGTCTTCATTTTGTTGATCTTCTTTAAGCATAGGTTTAATTGTATCTTGCTCATGTCGAACTGGCCCCTAAGTCCAATTCCACCACCAGAACATCCCTACTGACCACTAGGTTATCATCATTTGGCGAATACAATTTGTATGCATTTGTCGAATGACAACCTATGAGCATCATTGCCTGATTCGATCATCTAGCTTCTTCCTCAATTGCTCAGGTACATGCCTGAAATACGTTGATCCAAATACTCTAAGATTATCAACATTTGGCTTCAGTCCTATTCAAGCCTCATAAGGTGTCATCTCGACTATCTTCTTTGTTGGACATCTGTTTAGAATGTATACTACTGTTGAAGTTTCTTCATCCCAAAATCTCTTTGGTATTTCTTTAGCTTTTAACATACTCCTAGTCATGTTCAGTATACTTCTATATGACCTCTTAGTTATACCATTGTGTTGAAGTGTATATGGTGCATTGACCTCATGCTTTATATCTTCCTCATTGCAAAATCTTGAAAATTATCTAGAGGTGTATTCACCTACACCATCATTTCTCAGTTTCCTTTACTTGTATCCACCTTGTTTCTCAACATGCAACTTAAAGTTCTTAAATTGTGTGAATACTTCAATCTTTTTTTCAATAAAGTCAATCCACAAATATCTAGTGAATTCAATTATGAAGGTTAGGAAATATAAATTTTCTTCATTTGACCTTACTCAAAGGGTCAAACACATCAGAGTAAATAAGCTCCAGTTTTTCTCTCGATTTCATGGACAAGTTATGTTTGAATGTTTTCCTAGCCTGCTTTGCTTTGTAGAATGATGCGTGCTTTTCGCAAGTATACGGAGTACGTCAGAGTAATATAAAAGATTATCGATCCCACAGAGACCAATGTCAATCTATCGATTACTATTGTTATGGTGTTTATCTAAGGCTAATAGAAATAGTGTGTAATGTGCACAGGCAACAGAGAATAATGAATAAAAATGAATTTAGATAAATGGTACTGGTATGTAATTCACATCGATCAGACGATTGTTGGCACTGGATTTCGACTGGCAGTGGTGTCTGGAGACTTCCAAAGCGGGTCGGCGCAAGAAAGAGGTACAATGAGGTGTCGAGTCGACACCAGCAGAAAGGCGTGTCGGAGGACCATCGATAAGTCTTGACGTCGGGGGAGAATGAGGAGACAAGCTGATGTCGACTTCAAGAAACAAGTGTTTAGGCGGGAAAAGTTTAAAATTTCCAAGACTATGGGAAGTTGAAAAGAGAGTGGGGTGCCACGTGTCAGCTTAGAAAACGTTTTGGCAGACAAACTGTTATTTTTTAGGCCTATATAAGGCATTGCTTTTTTCATTTTAGAGGTCGCGTTTTTTCAGATTGTAAGGGGAAAATACTAAAAGTACCAAGCTTAGAGAGAAACGAGTTCACTCCCACAAACAAATGTACACTTGCGTCCAAATCTTATTTAATGCAATTTATTTTCTGCATATAATTTAAAGTCTTTACTTCTCTTGTTTTTCCTGCTCAGCTTTCCCTTGTATATCTTTGTTTTTTCTTGCATCCAACTCGCAACCGTTAAGACACTTTTTGCGTCACCCAAGTCACTTAAGCGTGACACTTAAACAAACATAAACTGAAATGCAGTACAAACATACGCTTCCAATTCCAAGTTCTGGGATTCGTCTGGCCAATCCCGCAAGCGAACCTATGACGGAAGGCCAGCGGTTGTTCGCGCAGGCGAACAAAGTGGCACGCCCAGTGGGACCCGTGTGAATTGAGTATATGTTTTTGCATAGCGGTAAGATGGTAACACCACGACCAAACGAAGAATCGTCTCCGACGGAAACTGCGGTAGGGACACATACAACTGATGTTGGCTCTGGTACCATATCAGCAGTGTCAACCTCTCATAGCGGATCAATTACAACACCGCGTCGAAACGACCCAAGGCCGACAATGGCTGGGACTACGGGGCAATATATGCCTAGTATCACCATGCCCATACCTAGATCGTATAGAATGCCACCAGAGTTCATGTCAAGTGTGCATTCTAGCGGACATTTGTTTGGAGAGAATTCGTCCCCAGTATTTTCGACTTATCAAGGGATAGGACCCTTGTCAAACCCGATGGTTCGACCTCCAGGATTCAACATGTCCTCTCAATCCATACCGACTTTTACCTCTAGTTCCGTCGCGGTCATGAGGCAACAAATGGACGAGAGTAACCATGAGATGGTTCACATGTTGACTCAACAGATGGGTACAATATTAAGACCATTGATACAAGAATCAACCCAGAGTTACCAGCAACTGGCGACTCAGATGACACGAATCGGTGATTTCTTAGGCGCACCTAGGGCTCAGGGTCGACAGACCCCACCACCGCGACCGGTGACGCCCCTTCGTCAGGACGAAGTCTTCGACGAGACTATAGAACAACCCCGCGAGTTCGAAGAAACTCCTAGGAGGGTTCAAAGGCCACCTGTAATTGTCCATAGGCACCAAGATCCGGATTTTGTTGTACAACAGGTTCGACAGGACGCCCTGGCTGGAGAACATAACTTGGAAGCTGTGGTTGAACGTATCATGGTCCGTAATGGGGCGAACCCTGGCCTTCGACGGCCAACCTATTCATCCCCTTTACCAGATTTTGTCCTACAAACAGAGTTACCTAGGGGATGGAAAGTGCCAAAATTTACCAAGTTCGCTGGGGAAACAGAAGACTCCACCATTGAACACATCGCTAGGTATCAAACCGAAGCGGGCGACATAGCGAACAATGAGGATTTGAAATTGAAATATTTCCTAAGCTCCCTCACAAAGAATGCGTTCACGTGGTTCACCACGTTGCCCCCACAGTCCATTCACACATGGGCACAATTGGAGAGGCTTTTCCATGAACAATTCTATATGGGATAGTAAAAAATAAGTTTAAAAGAATTGGAAAGCGTCAAACGCAAGGCCGCGGAGTCGGTAGACCAGTACTTAAATAGGTTTAGACTCTTGAAAGCACGTTGCTTTACTCAAGTCCCTGAACACGAGTTAGTCGAAATGGCCGCTGGCGGCCTGGACTATTCGATCAGGAAGAAGTTGGACACGCAATATCTTAGAGATATGGCGCAATTAGCTGACCGGGTTCGCCAGGTCTAAAGATTGAAAGCTGAAAAAGCTCAGTCTAACAGATATCGTAAAAAGGAAAAAGTAGCTTATGTGGCTGCTGACGAATACTCGTTCGACGAAGAAGAATCCGTCGATGAAAGTGAGATCCACGTGCCTGAGCTTAAGCCAGGACCTCCCTATACATGCAAGTTGTTGAAACCATCGAATGGGAAAAATCCCACCGAAACTAACAAGACGGATAAATACGTCGCTAAAACTTATACTTTTGACGTTTCGAAATGTGATGAAATATTTGATTTACTGGTTAAAGATGGTCAAATTATTATTCCATCTGGTTTGAAAGACCCCCTTCTAGAACAAAAGAAAAAGAGAGGATTTTTTAAGTTTCATAATTTCCTTGGTCATAAAATAGCTCAATGTGTTCTTTTTAGGGATTTGGTGCAAAAGGCTTTGAAGGAGGGTCGACTCCAATTTGGCGAGAAGCCGAAGATGTAGGTCGACACTGACCTACTGAAGGTCGAAGAGGCTTTGTATTCAGAAGTGTACGAGTGTTTGATGGTCGAAGCTACTGAAGGCCTCGACAAACCACCAAGGGCTGAAGTGGTGGAATGCATGATGGTCGAAACTACTGAGGGTTCCAACAAGAAAGCAAAAGGCAAACTCGGAGAAGTGTACCCCCAGGCTGGTGAAAGTTTGGAAGATTTTCAGGAAAAGTGCAGGATAAGCGGCTCCAAAGCCGCGCTATGCCCTAGGTGCAATGTCGTGTTCGATGAGAAAGCTGCTGAGAAGTACGAGGAAAGCAAGAAAGAAGTGCTGTCAGATAGCAAGCCACCTATCCCAAGGTTTGTGTTCGACAGGAGCGGGGTCCCTCGTCGCAATGAAGAGTACAGAAAGCTGTTCCAAGGGGCAAGGCCCAAAACTTTCGTGCCCCTATGAGACTCCCCGCAGGAAAGGTGGATGGCCCGGTGAATTAGAAAGGAAGCAAAAGGCCAAAGTGGAAAGCTCTTGATTTGGAGAAGGAGGCGAATGTCGCTGATGAAAGGGTCGAACAAGCAGGATATAGGGTGTCCCCCAACTACAAAGGAAAGAACCCTATGACTAGGACCCAGTGGAGGCGCTATCAGCGCAATAAGAAGGCTGAAAGAGAGGCTACAACTTTAAAGGCGAAGGCTGTCGGAATATCTGTACAGAAACGCCAGTACCCAAAAGGAAAGTGGGTAGAAAAGAGCAAGGTGGCGACGAACCAGACCATGGCAGTAACTTTGAACGCTTCAGGAGGGAAGGAAGTGGTGTCGACCCAGAGCTCAAAGTACGCTTCGTTGGTAGAAAATAAGAAAGAACCAGAGTGTACTCCTCAGTCAGATGAAGAGGAGCCAAAATACTTTCCTCAGTCCGATGAAGAATATGACCCATCACCTGAAGGGGATTTTGATGAAGACATGTACGACGACACCAATGACGACACCTATGGCGAAGATTTCGTGGTAAACTATGGTATCGTGTCGGTGCTACCAGCTGAGTATGACGTAGTATCTGAGATCTCCGAGACTGAAGAAGACTTCATCACAGGGGAAAATGCGGATGACAAGCCACTATGTTATTATGTGATGAACAGTGGCGTGGTCGAGGAACAAACGTCTATGTTTGAACGTCCTACCCCTGGGATGATGTATCATTTGAAGCCGTTGTTCATAAAGGCAAAGATTGATGGGGTGTCGGTCAACAAAGTGTTTGTGGATGGTGAAGCGACTGTGAACCTAATGCCTCACAGTTTGTTTAAGAGAATTGGAAAGACGGAGGCTGACCTCCGACAGCACAACATGGTCTTGTCCAACTACGAAGGCAAGACCAGTAACATCCTGGGGGTTGTCCAAGTGGATTTGGCAGTAGGTACAACCAACAGGCTGACGCTCTTTATGGTCATCAAGTCGAAGGCAAACTTCAATCTGTTGGTGGGACGTGAGTGGATCCATGGAATTGGGGCAGTACCATCAACTATGCACCAGTGGTTGATCATTTGGAGGAAGGATGGCATCGGCGAAAATATTGAAGCAGACCAAAGCTATTACAAAGTCGACGAAGCCAAGGGTACTAAGAAATCTTTTGACCAGCACTTAGCCAATGTGGCTCCTTGTGATGACGGATCAGGATCTTACACCTCCGTTGACACGGGTCGTGTCCTGAACCTAGACCCCGACTATGGGTTCATCTGGGACGCTGCCGACTAAGGTATGGAGCCAATGGAAATGCCACCAACAGGGTGGTCTACTACTGGTGAAGATGACTGCTGAGACAGAAAGTATGACTCGGATTTCGGCCTATCTGGCTGAAAACAGAAAAATGTCGACACTCGAAAAAGACGAGACTCTCCAAGCAACTAAGGAAGCTGACCATGACAAAGAAAATCAGAGGGTTGATGGTATTTACGATGACGAGCCTCTAGGGTTTGAAAAGGGGCCAGATCATAAACTACAGAGAATGCAAGCCCAAGACCCGCTCGAGGAAGTCGACTTAGGGGATGGAACGACGAAAAGGCCCACCTACGTGAGTACCAAGGTAGGACCAACAATGAAAGCTAAACTGGTTAAAGTGTTGAAGGAATACAAGGACTGTTTTTCCTGGGATTATGGCGAAATGCCTGGTTTGAGTCGGAGCGTAGTCGAGCATCGCCTCCCAATCTAGCCAGGCAAGAGGCCAGTAAAGCAACCCCCTCGACGTTTCGCCCCAGAAGTGATGTGGAAGATCAAGCAAGAAATTGAAAGGTTGCTCAAAAGTCGGTTCATCAGAACTGCGAGGTATGTAAAGTGGATAGCAAACATAGTTCCTGTCATTAAGAAAAATGGGACCCTTCGAGTATGTATTGACTTTAGGGATTTGAACAACGCTACTCCTAAAGACGAATATTCAATGCCCGTGGCAGAGATGCTAGTCGACTCAGCTGCGGGATTTGAGCATGCTCGACGGCTATTCCGGTTACAATCAAATTCTTATAGCCGAAGAAGATGTCCCCAAAACCGCATTTCGATGCCCTGGAGCTTTGGGGACATATGAATGGGTGGTGATGCCTTTTGGGTTGAAAAACGCTGGGGCAACCTACCAAAGGGCTATGAATGCTATATTCCATGATTTTATTGAGAATTTCATGCAGGTATACATTGATGACATAGTCATAAAATCGTCATCAGAGGACGATCACCTCGACCACCTCCGACGCTTATTCGAGCGAATGAGAAAATATGGATTAAAAATGAATCCACTAAAATGTGCCTTTGGTGTTCGTGCAGGGGATTTCCTGGGTTTCGTAGTCCACAAGCGAGGCATCGAGATCAACCAGAACAAAACAAAGGCAATCTTAGATCTCAAGCCTCCGACAACAAAGAAACAGCTCCAGTCTTTGTTGGGGAAGATAAATTTCTTGAGGAGGTTCATCTCAAACCTAAGTGGCAAGACGAAAGTGTTTTCACCACTGCTCAAGACCAAGAAAGAAAGTGAAATCCGCTGGGGGCAAGAACAACAAGAGGCTTTCGATGCGATCAAAGAATACCTTACAAAGCCTCCAATCCTACTACCACCTAGTATAAATAAAAGCATGAAGTTGTACATTGCAGCGTCGGACACGACCATAGGTAGTATGTTAGCACAAGAGGATGATGGTGGAGTCGAAAGACCCATCTATTACCTTAGTAGGATATTGATAGATGCTGAGACTAGATACACTATGATTGAAAAGTTGTGCCTATGTTTGTACTTCTCATGTATGAAATTGAAGCAATATATCAAACCAGTTAATGTTTATGTTTCGTCGCATTTTGATGTTATTAAGCATATGCTGTCCAAACCTATTTTGCATAGTCGAATTGGGAAATGGGCACTAGCATTAACTGAATTCTCCCTGACATACGTCCCTTTAAGGGCGATGAAGGGTCAAATAGTGGCGGACTTCATTGTCGACCACGCTGTGATCGAAACGTCGATACATAGCATCGACGTCGCCCCATGGAAATTGTACTTTGATGGGTCGAGCCATAAAAACGGGGCAGGTGTTGGAGTCCTAATAATCTCCCCGCAAGGAATTCCAACTACCTTTAAATGCAAAGTCGATGGCGAATGTTCAAATAACGAGGCAGAATACGAAGCTTTAATTACTAGTCTTAAGATACTCAAAGACTTGGGAGCCAAAGAGCTGGAGATAAAAGGAGATTCAGAATTGGTGATTAAACAAATTACAAGAGAGTATAAATGCGTAAGGGAACATCTTTTAAGTTACTTTTCGTTGGCGAATCGTTGGTTTGAACATTTCAAGGTTGTCAGCATCTCGCATGTGCCAAGGATGGAAAACCATAAAGCTAACGAGCTGGCACAAATTGCGTCTGGGTATAAAGTGTCGGAAGGTAAGTTGAAAGGCTTCGTCGAAACTAGAAAACAGATGGCGTCGAATGTACGCGCACCACCAAGCTGGTCGATACCCAAAGACTCGACGAGCTTGGTCGAAGGTTTAGAAAGTTGTGGGGTTTTCGTTAACGATATGACACCAACAGACTGGCGAAGGACAATTATAGAGTATCTGGAGAACCCACTGGGCAGCACCGATCGAAGGACCAAGTATAGAGCCATGGGCTATGTCCTAATGGGAAACGAGTTACTGAAGAAAACTCCAGATGGGTGTTGCTAAAGTGTCTGGGGGACACTGATGCATATCTGGCAATCTCGGGGGTTCACAGTGGGGCTTGTGGGGCTCACCAGGTTGGCCAAAAAATGAAATGGCTTTTGTGTCGACAAGGTTTCTACTGGCCCAGCATGCTTAAGGATTGTATAGATTTCGCGAAAGGGTGCCAGGATTGCCAAAAACACGCTAACATCCAGCATGTCCCAGCCAGCGAATTACATGTGATTGTCAAACCATGGCCTTTTCGGGGATGGGCTTTGGACGTAATAGGAGAGATTCGGCCAGCTTCGTCGAAGCAGCAAAAATTTATCCTCGTAGGAATAGACTATTTCACGAAATGGATAGAGGTTGTGCCTTTGGTGAAAGTGGATTAAGAGGTTGTGATAAACTTCATCCAAAATCATATCTTGTATAGATTTGGGATACCCGAGACAGTCACAACAGATCAGGGTTCTGTGTTTGTGGGACAGAAGATGCAAGAGTTTGCGGCAGAAACGGGTTTCAAGTTGGTTACTTCAACGCCATACTATGCCCAGGCGAATGGTCAGGTTGAAGCAGCCAACAAGATAATAATTGGCTTAATAAAAAATCACGTTGCGGACAAGCTAAAGAACTGGCATAAGATGCTGAGTCAAGTGTTGTGGGCTTGTCGGACATCACCCAAAGCGTCGACAAACTCGACTCCATTTCGTCTAACCTACGGACACGACGCTGTGTTACCCGCAGAAGTGCACTTGCAATCCGTCAGAGTGCAACAAAAATATGAGATTCCATCGGAGCAATACTGGGAGATGATGTTAGACGAACTTGTAGACTTAGACGAGGAAAGAATGGTAGCTTTAAACGTGTTGCTACACCAGAAGGCTCGAGTCGCCAAGGCATACAATAAGAAAGTCCAAGGGAAAACCTTTTCCGCAAATGACGTTTGTTGGAATGCTTTTGTTTCTTGGCTTCGTAGTCTCCAAGCTTCTGTTCACAGATGGAGCTAAGATGCCACTCGCATTTCATGTCTTCATGTCGAAACCGAATTTGGGCGTCGGCCTGATGATGCGTCGAGAGATCCTTGGCCATTTGAGTAAAGAAAGCTTCAAACTCAATTAGATAGGTGGCCATGGGGGCAGGAAGCTGGAACTCAAAGAGTTCACTCAGGAGGTTGAAGACGTCATTAGCTATGTCGGATTCCTCAGCAACGGCCGCCAGAAACTGTTCCTCAAAAAGGTAAGACCGCAGCTGCTGAAGTTTGAGATTGAAAGAAGCATCCACTTCTGGAGTGGGGATCGAGGTCGAACTGGTGGGTCGAATCTCTTCGGCTGTCTGTTGAAGTTTGTGTAGCGCTCTTAGAGTCGCAGCTGGATTTGTGGCCTTCTCTACTAAGAGTGCCTCTGGAGTAGGAGATTCCTCAGCAGCAAGTGAGGCCTTCTCTGGTTGGTGTTCAGGAATCTGGAGTTTCTCTTCGGCGACAGTGCCCACAGTAGGCGAAGGAATGATAGTGACCCCAGGGAGTGTATCATCAGGCTCGACGTTTTCAGTTGAAGCAGGAGGTGTCTTCGCCAGGTTTTCCTCGTGCACGAGGGAATGAAATTCGTCAATCTTTTGGGGACTTGGTGTAATGGTTACACTAGCATTAGGAGCGTCTGCGGCCGATCCGGTATCACCCTCACCAACAGTGGTCGAAATGACCACATTTTCCTGCCAAAAAAATAAAACACCAGTGAGCTTCGTCACCCCCCAAGGTCAACTGGGACGTAAATAAAGTTGAATTACCTGCGCAGGAGTTGTTGTCTTGGGGAGGGCGACAGAAGGAATCGGTTCGAAAGCGTCCTCAAGGTTCTGCGGGACGACAGGGGCCATTGTCGAGACGTTGGTTTTCGAAGGTGTCCTTCGCGTTATAGCCTTTTTCTTCCTCACCAAAGGGGTAGAGGGAGGAGACGCTGGAGCTGTTGCAGTGAAGACTCGGGAATGAGTACTCTCGTTCGATTCAGTCCTTTCGGGGGAAGTTGCTTTCTTAGAAACCTGCGCAAAAATAATATGAGAACAAGGGGATGACAAAGCCACAGAACAAGAAAATAAACATACCTGTACAAGGTTGGCCCTAGGTTTTTTGGCAGGTCTGATGGAAGTTGACCCAGTAGTCGTTTCTCGTTTGCGTCCCTGAAAGCAACACTGCCACTATTTAGTCCAGACTTACGAAAAAAAAGAAAATCAAGAGTCTAGGATCTACCTTTTTCGAAATTTCATCTGCAGGGTCGACATCTACTGTGGTCGACGGTTTAGGGATACCAGTTGTAGAAGCAAAGGCGTCGACCATGTTTGCCAGGAAGAGGTTGGGAGTGAAAGCTTGAGTTTGGTACTCCAACCACCAGGCCTCAAATTCCTGAGTGGTGAAAAAGGAAGGCCGGAAGGAGAAAACCGGTAGCTCCAAGTGTTGAGAGGCTCTAACAAACCTCATACAAGCTTTGTGACCAACATGAGTTAGGCGTCGACCAGACAGGACTATGTCATCAGGATGCCTCACTAAGGGTTTTGGCAACATTTGGCTCAAGCCAAATTGTCAGGCAACCAAATTTGGACAATAGTTCATAAAACCATACCCATTGTTCCCCGTTTCGATACGGAAAGAAATCATGGTAGGAGTAAGAAATGCCCGCCATACAGCATTTGACAGTGCATCAGCTTGAGGTGAGACTCTAGGGAACGGGTTTCTGAACCAGTCAGGCCCAAACTTACGCTCCACAAATGGCGCCATGTCAGGAACGAAAGAGGAAGTTTCCACAAACATACTTAGATACCTCATAAAGAGGGCTTGTCTTGGAGCTTCTTGAGTGGTCATCAAAGCTAGTCGCAGCCCCTCAACAGAACGCGTTTTGTTGAGACGCTCCATCTTTGCAAAGGCTGGATATCCTAATTTGTGCTCGAAGGTGGCGTTGAGCCAATGCTGCAACAACCACATAGGCCCTGAGATGTTTAAGGCTTTAGTGGTTTGGTGAAGGAGTTTTAGTCTCATGGCCGACAGGCCAAGAGAATGATAAAGGGAAGCCAACAGGAGTTTGGCCAGAGATATTTGTCGGCCTTCATGAATCTGAATGGCCAAATTGATGAAGCTTTTGGCTATTTGCAAAGAGCCAGGGCAAAACATGTAGTACGATAACCAGAGGGTTAAGAAGGCAATATGTTCTTCGTCGGAGACTTCTTTGGAGTCTTTGTCATGGTGATCCTCGATGTAGTTTTGGAAACTAGCACGCTCAAAGTCGAAGGCGTTCTCTGTCTCCCAAGTCGGGTCGAAAGTTTCACCCAGTGGCGAAAGGCCAGTAATGGCCGCCACATCAAAAAGTGTCGGCATGAACATGCCGCAAGGAAGGTGGAATGTGTTTGTCGACCCTTCCCAAAAGTACATCGACGCCAACAGCAAACAAGGGTTAACCCTGTAGGCGGTTCTGGAGAGCTGGATGGCGTCGAAGATACCATAATTCTTCCATTGTTGTTGACGTTTCCCTTCAACCTTGTCGAGCCAGGCGAGATAATCCTTGTTGCCTGGAGTTGGCATAGACCTGAAAACTCTAGACTTTGGTGCCATGTATTTGAGATCCATGGTACCCCCTTTCTCGAAGGCGGGTGGGATCGTTTGGTCAAAACAAGGGAAGAACTTTTGGAGTTCTTGAGGACTAGGTTTGTTGTCTGGGAAAGGACCATGGAAACCACACAGCGTGTTTTCCACTGCGAATGGAATAACCATTTGACGGCACCAGTTGGCTACCACCGTCTCGTCAGCTGAAAATGGTTGAGGAAGAGGATGATGTGTTTCCGCTTCTGAAAGTACGTACGCAACCGGGTTGTTGCCAGTGGTTTGAGGAATGCGAGTGGTAGTTGTTCTTGATGAAGCCATTTGAAGAAAGAAGCGCAAAAAGGTGCAAAGCGTCAGGAAAGGAAAATATCACAAAGCTGAGTTTAGAGCAAATGAGGGTTTTCGTGAAAGAGGAGTTGCGAAAAGTGGAAAGGGTTTCTAAAGAGGACTATTTCTAGGGCACATGCAGAAAATGAAAAATAAAAACTTTTCAACTTCTGAAAGTAAGTGGGGTTTGGTGTCAAAGCCCATAATTTGGATGAGACTAGCCATCATGGCATTTTTCTTGGAAATCGTGGGAGGAGATTGCCATCATCATGTCAGGCGGCACTTGCCACATGTTGAGAAAGAAGACAAAACGATTGGCAAAAAAGGAAAGCCGTCGAAATCTTGCGAGAAACCAAAAAGCCAAAATTTCTCCATCGACACAATACTCAGTCGAAATTGGCCTTTTGAGGGGGCAATTTGTTGGCACTGGATTTCGACTGGCAGTGGTGTCTGGAGACTTCCAAAGCGGGTCGGCGCAAGAAAGAGGTACAATGAGGTGTCGAGTCGACACCAGTAGAAAGGCGTGTCGGAGGACCATCGATAAGTCTTGACGTTGGAGGAGAATGAGGAGACAAGCTGATGTCGACTTCAAGAAACAAGTGTTTAGGCGGGAAAAGTTTGAAATTTCCAAGACTATGGGAAGTTGAAAAGAGAGTGGGGTACCATGTGTCAGCTTCAGAAAACGTTTTGGCAGACAAACAGTTATTTTTTAGGCTATATAAGGCATTGCTTTTTTCATTTTAGAGGTCGCATTTTTTCAGATTTGTTAGTTTCTTGGATTGGCTAGAATTTTGGTAAAACAAAGGTTGTTCAATGTTTGATGTCATATGGGTGATGTCACAACATTGAGTCTTAACACTGGGCTGTGTTAAGTGTTTAAGTTGCTTAAGTTGGATGTCTGATGTCACATGCGAGGTTGTGACATTAGATCTGCAGAATTAATAACATCAGGTTGTGATGTTGTTAGGGTTTGCTTGTTAGCTGGAATTGTGGAGAGCAAGTAGTCTCATTGGATGCGAATATCTTGGGACAGATATTCTCTGCTGCATAGGAGATCTGGTGTAGATTTGTAGGAGATTTAAAAGGTTGAAGATTTGAAAAGATTTTAGGAGAAAATATGTTTTGAAGATTCAGTTTTAAATAACAAATCAAGTCAGATATTGTAGCAGGTCCAAGCCCAATTCAGGTTGCTATATAAAGCGCACAAGACCAAAGGAAAAAGTACAGAAATACAGAGAGAAGATTAAGAGCATAGGCTGAATGTCTTAAGTATTTTGTACGTGTTTTGTATACACCATTCTAGGTTGAATAGGTGAGTTGTTTTCTGTCCTCTCTTAGAAGCTGTGAAGCGATAGAGAGTTGTGGAACTTGATCAAAGCTGTGAAGTAGGATCAAGGTTTCTCAAAGAGGGTGTTCTTTGAGAGGTTTTAGGGATTGAGTAGTGTTCTCATATCTAAGTGGTTTCTTAGGTAGAAAGTCACTAGTAGGAATTAAGATTAGGAGATTGTCAACTGGGTTGTTGAGTCTGTAATTTAATTCTACAAGTAGTGAATTTCATCCCTGGCTTGGTAGCCCCCAGACGTAGGTAGTTAGACCGAACTGGTTGAACAATTTGGTGTGTTTTTCTGCTGTTTAATTTGTCCAAGAGTGTGTTGTTGTGACATCGTACTTAACATCACACGTCTGATACCAGAATTTCAATTGGTATCAGAGCAATCATCCTGTCTGTCTCTGGGTGAGATCTGGGGAAGTTACTTTCTGGTGTAAAGATGGACAAGGAAGTTGGAGGATTTGTCAACAGACCCCCTATTTTGGATGGCTCGAATTATGACTATTGGAAGCCAAGGATGATCACCTTTTTGAAATCCTTGGACAGCAGGGCTTGGAAGGCTATTGTTAAAGAATGGAAAGCACCTGTTGTGTTTGAAAAAGATGATGCTGGGAAAGACAAAGAGGGCACCGCTAAGCTGAAGCCTGAAGAAGAATGGACCAAGGAAGAAGATGAACTTACCCTTGGTAACTCTAAAGCCCTAAATGCTATCTTCAATGGAGTTGATAAGAACATCTTCAGATTGATCAACTTATGTGAAGTTGCTAAGGAAGCATGGGATATTTTGAAGGCTACACATAAAGGAACATCTAGAGTTAAGATGTCAAGACTTCAGCTTCTAACATCGAAGTTTGAAAGTCTAAAGATGAAGGAAGATTAGACTATCCATGACTTCCACATGAGTGTTCTTGAGCTGGCTAATGCATCCAGTGCTCTTGGAGAAAAGATGTCAGAAGAAAAGCTTGTAAGGAAAATCCTTAGGTCCCTTCCTAAGAGGTACAAGATGAAGGTGACTGCCATTGAAGAAGCTCAAGACATCAGCAAGATGAGGGTTGATGAGCTCATTGGATCTCTTCAAACGTTTGAGCTTGGGTTAAATGAAGAAGAGCCTGAAAAGAAGCCAACAAGTATAGCCTTGACTTCAAATGCTCAAGAAGAGGAAGGGAAGAGTACTGAATCCCAGGAGGACTTATCTCAGGCCATTGTTATGTTGGGAAAGCAGTTCAACAAAGTGATCAAGAGGATGAACAATAACTACAAGCCTAATGTCAAGAACATCCCTTCTGACATCAGCAAGTCAAAAGAGAAGACTGCCCAGGATAAAGGTGTTTAGTGCTTTGAATGTGAAGGGTATGGACATGTCAAGAAAGAATGTCCCACATTCTTGAAGAAGCAGAAGAAGGGCATGTCAGTTTCCTGGTCTGAATCTGATAGTGAAAGTGAAGGTGAGTCAGCAAAGCATGTTAGAGCCTTAACAGGAACTGTTGTTTCTGATGATGATAGTGATGAAGAAATAACTTATGAGGAGTTAGCATCTACTTATCAAGAGCTGTGTTTAAAAAGTGCTGAAATCTGTCAAGAAAATAAGTGTCACAAGCAACAGATTGCTCAGCTTGAGAATGAAAAAGCTGATCTGGAAAGTGAAGTTGTACTAGTTAAATCTCAACTTGATCAGATGACAAGATCCGTTAGGATGATGAAAAGTGGTACAACTACTCTTGATAAGATTCTTCAGTCAAAGAAAGCTGCTGGAGATAAGTCAGGTATAGGATTTGTGGCTGAGAAAAAGGTTTCTGCTGAAGCAAGCACTTCAAGAACAAAGAAGGAGGTGTCCCAACCAATGTCTCATCATCAAACAAAGAGACAGGATCCTACACCTGAGAAGGGTGCTCATTCATAGCCTCAGAATGTTGAGAAGAAGAATGGTCCTCATCAGAGGAAGATGCAGCCCCAAGGAGCTAGTCAGTATATGCCTCCCTAATATCACAAGAGCATGCAAGCTGCCAGGTTCAATCAGAACAGGTTTCATCAGATGTCTCAACATCAGGGTAACTGGTATGGATATGAATACAACAATGTTGTGCCTCAGTACTATGGGAGAAGGAAGCCTCATCACCATAGGAGACAGCCTAGGAGACAACATCCTCAGAACAGGAGAAGACAACCACACCATAGAAGACAGGCCAACTATGGTAGAAGGAGAAATCATTATGGGTGGCAGCACCAACAGTATCATCGTCAAAGGGGCAGAAGGTTTATCCACTTCAGAGATGATAGAGTCAGATGCTTCTATTGTGGCAGGTTTGTACATATGCAGTCCTCTTGCTTCAAGCTTCATGGTTATCCAAATTCTGCTCCCCAACCCAGACAGAAGGAGGTCAGGCCCAAGGTGGTAAAACAATGGGTTCCTAAAGCTCAGGACACATGTCTATTGGCTTATACCTCAGATGGACATTTTTCCATGGATGCATGGTACTTTGACAGTGGATGTTCAAAGCACATGACTGGATCCAAGGAGCAGTTGGTGGAGTTCAATCCTTGCCATGAAAATAAGGTTGTGTTTGGCAATGGAGAAAAAGGAGTAGTAGAAGGAGTTGGAAGAGTGAAGAATCATGATGGTCTTACTCTTGATAGTGTGATCCTTGTCCAAGGTTTGAATGCTAATCTGATTAGCATAAGTCAGCTATGTGATGAAGGTTACAAAGTTAACTACAACAAAGATGAGTGTGTGGTATCTGACGAGCATAATCAGGTTGTTATGAAGGGTGTCAGATCCAAAGATAACTGCTATCAGTGGATTCCTCTTGAAGTTAATTCAACTGATGATGTTCAAGTTGATGTTATAACATCAGACTATGACATCAGGTGTGAAAGGATGCTGAAAGGTCACTCAGAGTTAATGAGTTCTGATGTGAATCCTGTTAAATTTTTAAAAGGAAAGTCTTTATGGAGGGAGAAAATTAGTGATTGGTCTTTAAGAGGTACTCAAAATCAGGCGCCTTACCATATTGATTCTATATCAAGATTCATCAAAGCGTTCTCTTCTCAACGGTTCATCTCCCTCAGAATAGAAAAATCTTCTCTAAACCTAGTCTGTTACAAAGGAACGATGTCTTCCCCATCCAAGAACTCTGATTCTCAAAGACCTGCGCATGAACGAATTAGGGTTTCATCGGAAAAAGAATATGTTGACAAAGAACACACTCCTATGGCTCTTCCAGATTCAGGTAACTCTAAACCTTCAGCCAAGATGAGTAAAACTGAAACTAGGTAATCATCCTCTCAAGCTATTGAGGAGAAGTATGATGTGGACATGCATTTGGAGCAGATTGCCACCAAAATTCTTGAGAAGGGAATACGTGTGAAAGGGATTTCTGTCCCTTTAAGGCAAATGCCTGCTGAACAGGTGGGCTCTCAAAGTGAGGACACCAATCTTCACAGACTGGCCTTGTCTGTGATTCAAGACGCTGAAGGTGGTAGTAAAGAAGAAGATCTTGAAGATACTGATGTCATCCCTGAGGTCAGAACATCATCCCCTAGGGATGAAAGTCACAGTTATAAAGGGAAGGATCAGGTTGAGGTTATAGATGTTGAGGACTCATCTGATAGTGATATCACTGGTAATGCGATAGTAAGAAGAATGGAGGATAGGAAAGGGAAAGGAGTGGAGTCACTTCCTAATGAAAATATGGTCAAGAGAAGGACTTCATTTGCAGACTCTCCCAAGTCATGGAGCAAAGTTACCATGTCTGGCAAGAAGAGGAGGATCAGGGAAGAATCAGATTCAGAGTGTGATGTTCAAGACATCAACCCTGTGAGGAACAGAGCTGCTGATCAAGTGCCTGATAACATCTCATTTCACTGTGCCAGAAGTGCTTCCATGTGGAATTGTGTGAGCCAAAGAAGGATAGCTCTGGAAAGAGAGCTAGTTACAGATGATTTAGAGTCTACTGGAATTGTAGATCTAATTAAGTTTGCTGGTCTCATAAGGACTGTGTCAGGATTGACTAGTTGCTATGATAGACTGGTCAGAGAATTTATAGTGAATATCCCCGAGTCTATTAATGACAGCAAAAGCCTAACTTTCAGAAGAGTTACTGTTAGAGGTAAGTGTGTCTGGTTCTCTCCTAAGGTGATTAATGCCTACTTAGGAAGAAGTGAGGAAGATTATGGAGAATTAGAAGTTTCAAATAATGTTATCTGCAAAGAAATCACAGCTGGTCAGGTAGAAGTTTGGCCTACAAAAGGGAAGTTATCAGCAAGTTTATTAAGTGTGAAATATGCTCTTCTTCATAGAATAGGTGCTGTTAACTGGGTTCCCACTAACCACAAGACCTCTGTTTCTGCTGGTTGGGGAAAATTAGTTTATTCCATTGGAACAAAGAGACTAATTGATTATGGCTCTTACATTTATAGTCACATTATCAAGCATGCTGCAACAAGAGTTGTGAAATTGCCTATTGCATTTCCATCCCTCATTTGTGGGATAATTCTGTCTCAGCATCCTGGGATTCTTCACCAGTATGATATTGTGTGTAGAAGGAAGCCTGACTTGTCTTTTCATCAGAAGCTGTTTGAAGGAAAACATGTTGTTGATCATGTCAAGGCATCTGCCTCAACATCTACTCATCATACTCATGTCAAGACTGATATGATTTATGAACTGGAGGAAGCCTGTAAAGAATTAGATGAAGCCATCAGAGCAAGCACTGAAAGAAAGGAGAAGTTCAAAAGATTACTTATGACTCTGAAGATGACAGAAAAAGAAAGTGAGAAAGAAGTTGCTGATAAGAAAGTTGAGTCTGATAATGACAGCTCAAAAGAAGATGAAGAAGATAATGATGATCTCAGCTCAGATGATTAAAGCTTTTACTGTTTTTCTTAGATAGTAGTTTTAGGCAATGTTGTTTTTCTGCATTGTTGTGCTTGGTTTGTAATTTGAATATTGTGCAAGTATATGCACCTGTTTTGTTCTATGATTTGTTATGTCTTTTTGCTGACTGTGAGACTAACAATGAGAGCTAGGGCAGTACTAACTGTAGTTAGTAGGGCTTCTGGTTGAAGGTTGTAAATTTGTGGCTAAAAAGGGGGAGAAGGAGAAGTAGCCAAGAGAGCCAAGAGTATCAAAGAGTACAAATGTCAGAGCTAAGAGTACTTTATGTCAAATGCTGTCTAAAGGAGTTGATTGTTGCTAAGGAATCAAGTCAAGGAATATGCTGCAAAGGATGTAGCTGATTATTGTTGTTATAGTGCAGAAGTGCAGAAATTAAGGGGGAGTAATTACTGGACTGCTGAATAGCTGCTATGCTGGTTGTTGAATTGAAGGGGAGTGCTCATTGTTGCTAATGTTGAAATATGTGCAGCTATTTGAAGATTGTAGTTGTTGAAGATGGTGCTGCAGCAGAGTTTTGTGTGAAGTGAAGTCTTTATGTATTGAAGATGCTGCTGCTTGAAGATTTAAAAATTATTCAAGTTTATTCCGCTGCTGAAGTCTCTGAAGGTGCAGAGATTGTTTTAGCCAAAATTAGCCAAAGGGGGAGATTGTTAGTTTCTTGGATTGGCTAGGATTTTGGTAAAACAAAGGTTGTTCAATGTTTGATGTCATATGGGTGATGTCACAACATTGAGTCTTAACACTGGGCTGTGTTAAGTGTTTAAGTTGCTTAAGTTGGATGTCTGATGTCACATGCGACGTTGTGACATTAGATCTGTAGAATTAATAACATCAGGTTGTGATGTTGTTAGGGTTTGCGTGTTAGCTGGAATTGTGGAGAGCAGGTAGTTTCATTGGATGCGAATATCTTGGGATAGAAATTCTCTGCTGCATAGGACATCTGGTGCAGATTTGTAGGAGATTTAAAAGGTTAAAGATTTGCAAAGATTTTAGGAGAAAATCTGTTTTGAAGATTCAGTTTTAAATAACAAATCAAGTCAGATATTGTAGCAGGTCCAAGCCCAATTCAGGTTGCTATATAAAGCGCACAAGACCAAAGGAAAAGTACAGAAATACAGAGAGAAGATTAAGAGCATAAGCTGAGTGTCTTAAGTATTTTGTACGTGTTTTGTATACACCATTCTAGGTTGAATAGGTGAGTTGTTTTCTGTCCTCTCTTAGAAGCTGTGAAGCGATAGAGAGTTGTGGAACTTGATCAAAGCTGTGAAGTAGGATCAAGGTTTCTCAAAGAGGGTGTTCTTTGAGAGGTTTTAGGGATTGAGTAGTGTTCTCATATCTAAGTGGTTTCTTAGGTAGAAAGTCACTAGTAGGAATTAAGATTAGGAGATTGTCAACTGGGTTGTTGAGTCTGTAATTTAATTCTACAAGTAGTGAATTTCATCCTTGGCTTGGTAGCCCCCAGACGTAGGTAGTTAGACCGAACTGGGTGAACAATTTGGTGTGTTTTTCTGCTGTTTAATTTGTCCATTGTGCAGAGTGTGTTGTTGTGACATCGCACTTAACATCACACGTCTGATACCAGAATTTCAAGATTGTAAGGGGAAAATACTCAAAGTACCAAGCTTAGAGAGAAACGAGTTCACTCCCACAAACAAATGTACACTTGCGTCCAAATATTATTTAATGCAATTTATTTTCCGCATATAATTTAAAGTCTTTACTTCTCTTGTTTTTCCCGCTCAGCTTTCCCTTGTATTTCTTTGTTTTTTTCTTGCATCCAACTCGCAACCGTTAAGACACTTTTTGCGTCACCCAAGTCACTTAAGCGTGACACTTAAACAAACATAAACTGAAACGCAGTACAAATATACGCTTCCAATTCCAAGTTCTGGGATTCGTCTGGCCGATCCCGCAAGCAAACCTACGACGGAAGGCCAGCGGTTGTTCGCGCAGGCGAACAACGATACTCCTATTGTTTAAGTAGATACACTTGCAGGAAAATATTTTCTTCCTTGAAAAAGAGTTAATTAAAAAGGAATTGTCGCGTTAGCGTAATCAGAACCGAACCTAACCTCTAATCTATACCAGCCGCTCACGCTGCACCGGTCACATATTGCGTTAAAGTGAAAAAGTCATTTTTTATATAATTACCTCTAAGACTCAGTTAAAAAGTGTTTTTGATCGGAAACTTTTAACATCAAAGGGTTTCCGGCATATGCTCAGCCAACCGGATCCTAAATCTATAACCGCGTCCAAAAATAGTTTGAAAATCACTTTCTAATAATATTAAATTTTCCTAATTAATTAACAAAGTGCTTTTGCTGTTTTTATCAATTAAAAACTAACCAACTTTTATCTAAAGTATCGGACGACTTTCGATCTTACCCGACATAGTCACAGTTATTACGTAAATAGAAACACGGTCCCATTTACGTAATGGCCGATCAAGTTAAATTCAAAAAAGTTGTATTAAAACCAAAACAGCCCCTAAAGCATTTCTACAAACATAACATACGGAGTATCGTCGAAACGATAGTCCTCACATCCCAGCACTAAGGATTTAGCTGGACATAACTATGGTAAATGTGACATAAAATTGATTTGCGGAATAAGTCATTTATGGAATAATAACGTGTTAAGTGCGCGATTGATTTTCAAAAGTAAGAACGAAAGTGTCACGCTTAAGTTCGGTTTGAAAACAAATCTTTTTATTATAAAGAAATTAAAACAGGTAATGCGATAAAGTAAAGAATGTAAAGCGGAGATATAAAGTAGAAAAATTTAAGGCAAGACCGGAAATAAAAAAAGTAAAGCAGTGCAGGAAAGTAAACAAATTAAAGACTGTGCGAATGGAAATAAATTGTGAATTGAATAATAAACATGCTCCAAATCAGAGACTTGAATCGGATACAATGCTGGAAAGTAAATCTGACTTGAAAAGTAAAATGGCGGCAAGATTACTCTACTCTACAATGCTCCAATCTCGATTACAACAATAGTGCGATAACCCCTCGACGTGACAGATTATCGCTTTTAACAAACTGAATTTAGGCATATGCTGCAACTAAGAGAGGATCCTAAACAATGAAAATTATGGTCTATTTATAGTGGTAAATGCCTTGGAAGTTACACGAACCACTCAAAAAACGTGTGAAGGTATTTCTCTGGTCATGGCCACTTCCTTCAACTGCCTTTGACCAAGGCGAGTTTTGGGAAGATGGTGCCCGCCATCCCTCCACGGTGCCCTCCATGTGTACAAAGGATGGAAGACGTGGTCTTGTGAATGTTGAGACGTGGGTGACACCCTACACGTCATGGCGTCCTCCTTGGCCAATGCCATGTGGAACGCCATGTGTGTATTTTCCACTGAATTCTTCCGATTCTCGCTCTTTTTGCTTCATTTCTTCACGGAAGGCTCTATTAAGGCATTGTACCTGAAAACAACACAAAACATAAGCATAATACAAGAAAATAGCAAATAAACTATAATAACCATGTGCAATCCGAGCCAAATACGCAGTGTGTTTCGGTGTTATCAAATTCTCCCACACTTAAACCTTTGCTTGTCCTCAAGCAAATTCTTATAAGCACAAAAGATAAACAACAACACACAAGGATTAAATCTGGGCTAGAGACTTTAGTTTGATCAAGGCTGCTTCGATAGGTACTTACTCGTGACCCAAGGATATCGTGGTAACACTTTCTGCAGGTTGCGGTCTCTCCTACACAAACGAATCCATATCATGATATTATACTTAGGCCTACTTTATGCATTATTTTCTCATCCCCTTTTTCATTTAGGCACAATCACATTAAGCTCGTTATCTTGTACTCGCATGGTGAACAAACCTGTTGGTGATCCTGATCCATATTTTTGCCAAAATTCAATTCTTTTTGCAATATAACACAGAGACACAAGCATAATTTTAGAAGTCCCGCTACCGTTGGGCTAAATAACCGGGTGAGGGTTACCTAACTTAGAAGGTGGATCCTTTTTCAAATTCTTTTCTTTTATTATATTTTCTCTTTTTCTTTCTTTTTGCGGGATCATTCACCTATTTGCATCGGTTTGTCCACTTAGCAATGACTAAGATGGTGCTGACTACTAAAATAAACTACTTAAGGGGTGAATTTTAAGGATGGGATTTCAAGGCCACAACATAATAAGTATCTGGATAGGGTCCTATAATCGAGAAACTTACGGTGTTAAAACGATATCGATTTTTCACAAGTCTTCCCAAGTTTCCGCATATGATCATAACTTGTCTAACAGCCCAAATTTTCAAAATAAAAGTTGTTTTGTTTATTAAAAATTTTGTTATGGCTCAGAAATGGGGAAGATAGGAAAACTACAAAAATGACTCGTCAAGCACATGTAATTATTTAAAACGAAGTAAAAATAAACTAAAAGCATACTTAGAAATTAAACTAGAAAGCAATAAAATGAAAAGCATAAAGAAAAACTAAAAACAGTAAATATCTCCTCCCACACTTAAACTGAACATTGTCCCTAATGTTTCGATAAAAGGTGAAAAAGAGATAGGTAGAACCTGGATGATGCTACTGCTGACCACTAGTACCCTATCCTCCCTGCTCTGAACATCTAGGGTGACGACTCATACTGCGGTGTCGGGCACTCTGTGAAAGCTCAAGCTGCTCAACCCTCACTGCTAATGAGGCATTAGACTCTCGGAGTTCGCGGAGGTTTCCTAGTACGAAACCTTGAGTAGCCTCCACTAACCCGAATCGTCTGTTAAGGTAGGCTTGTTGGCGCTGCTGTTGAGAAGCTACGACGAGCTGAGATTCCAACATAGAACGCATAGATCGCTCAGTCTGCCGCTGCGACTCACACTTGAATTCCACCATGTCCTGCTGTTGCTCATACATGGCATAAAACAGGCCATCACATTCTTCTTTGCGAGCTTGTTGTGCTCTCCACATCTCTTCAGTGATATAAAATCCCATAGGTGTACCTGCAAAAGGGTTAGTAAAAGGTGGAGTGTGTGCAGGTGGTGCATATGGTGGAGGTGCATTATGAACATGAGATTGGTTTCTCCGCTCAAATTCATCATCAGTTCCGTCATCCTCGTCCTCTGGGACGTTTGGTGGTAACGGACCGAGAAAAGGTGTAACCTGTAGGTCATAAGTCCAGTTTCTTCTAAGTCGCACATCGGTATGACGGGAACAAGGTAAAACAACACTTGGGATAGCTACATTATGAACCATGAGGGTGTAGCCCCCTTCTTTCCTCACCTTGCATAATCGCATATCTCTTAAAAAATTTAAATTTATTGTGCAAGGTGGGAGTGGTTCTAATGTAGCTATCTCGGTGTCTAGCTCAAGTGCACATGCAATGGAGGTAATCAATCCTTCAAATGCTATAGTTCCGCCTTTTTTCTCAACAGTACACATGTGTGCTATCATGAAAGGAATGATATTCAATCTCATCTGTAAGAGGGCAGCCTGTAAAAAGATGAATTCTTTTGAATTTAATTTATTAGGATTTTCTCGGGCAAAAACAGTGGATGCCAACAAAAGTCTAAAAACACGTATGGTCAGGTTGTGGATATCCGAGGCCAAGTTACCTTCGAAAGAATTGGTGGTTTGACCTGTTAGATCTCTCCACAGTTGGAAAGCCTCAATTTTCCAATTAGTTTCTAAAGGTGCCTCACAAATAGCACATTCCCCGTGAGGGAGTCATAACAAACCTACGAGGTAGTCGGTAGTGACCTCATATTCGACATTAAACATCCTAAATTTCACTGTACCGGCGGTGCTAGCAGTATTAGGACTAACAATATAAACTAGGGAACTAAAAAATTCCCGGGTCAACCTCTCATAGGTAGGTTCTCTACGAGTAAAAATATCATGTAATCCTAAATTATCAAGCATGTAAAAAACACTATGGTAGACACCTAGGCTATACAGGCAGTCAGTATCGATATACCTCGTCGCAAAAATTTTGCGTGTCAGCAATGCTTCAAATTTCTTCCTCTACCTATCCCCCGCTTTTCCATCTCGAAAAATAATTCCTCCGTGCTCCATTTCAGCCGTTATTGATGTTTGTTGAAGGTAAATAAGGGTTTTGGTGAAAAATTATGGAATGAGATTTTGTGGAATTTTTTTATGAAAGATTGTCGTTTTATGGGTGGAAAGTGAGTGGGGTAGTGGAAATGGTAGTGGGTTAATGATTTAATGAGTGGTTAATGGGATTTGGTGGATTTTTTAAATGGGTCAAAAATGGAGATAATGGGGTAGGAGATGAGTTGAATATGAAAAATGGTGGGTTTTCACATTCTGTCCCGTGTTAAGTTCCCAGACCCCATGGCGCCCGCCAAGAGGGAGATGGCATCCGCCATCTTTGTCTTTTGGGCTGACATTCCTTATACGGGTTTATGGGCCTTGACTTGGTTTGTATCTTTGTTTGGGGGTGTATGTAGCGTCTTGATAACACGAATTTATATCATATTTTTACTTCGATTTATGTTAGTTTCTTATTCCGTTTTTCGTCTAATATCCAATTTTCTCGAGATTATTTAAGTGTTTTTGCAGGTAATCACATTTTACAAGTCAAAGTATACTAAGGGTGGAAAAGAACCAAAACATGCAAGAAAAGAGCAGAAAAGAGAAGAAAAATTGAAGAAACCAGAATTTGCTGATATCACGACCGTCATGGGTGCGCCACGACCGTGGCAGCCTCAAAATGTATCACGACCGTCACACTTTACCACGATCGTCATGCGCTCAATTTACACGTTGGAGCAGAGACTTGACTACGAATTCTCAGAGAGCAGTTTTCACACGATGTCATTTTCCTCCGAAGATTTCTAGGTCCAAAGTGGTGTAACCGTCAGTGTGAGTGGCTGAATTCTCTCCAACTTCTACCTCAACTGAGCCTATAAATACAAGCATTTACGAAGAAACAGGGGTGGCCAAATTCTCTTATCAAGTATACTGTCTTGCTGCCAAATTATTTCCAGAGCTTTAGTTTCATTTTTTACTTTGCATTTCCATTTCCTTGTCAACCATTACCGAACAAAAGTAATAGTTTCTCACACTGAGGAACTATTACGACTTAGTTTTAGTTTTTGTTTCATTGCCTTCAACCTTTGCAATTTATTTCATTCAAGCAAGAACCTACCAGCTTGTGGAGGGATTGCTGTTGCTGTTATTATTGAATTCCAGGTTCCGTTGTTTAATTCAAGCATTGTTTATTTCTTTCTTAGTTATGTCTGTGTTTATTTATTTCCTTGCCTTTGCGTTTAACTTCCTAATTATGTCGAGCTAAACCAATCTTATCGGTATGTAATGAAGTAACTAAAATGAATTAATTTTCTCTAAGCTAAAATCAATAATCAATCCTTCTTCTGGCTTTGATTTCTTAATTTAAAACCCAACTTTTATTACGAGAGTAAAAAAGTAACATAGGTTAAAGTCGAGACCACGGGAGTGTGAGGCTTTACTCGGATAGCTGAAATCGGGCATTAGTTTTAAAAACAGCGGAAGCGCTTTAAAGTTAATTAGCCTTAGATAAACATAGTAACGATAGATAATGGTGCGTTCGATTTCTAGTCTCTGTGGGATCGATAATCTTTTAAAACTACGCAATACAACTGTATACTTGCAGTAACCCCCATTCGACTCATAAAGCCGCAACCAAGTTTTTGGCGCCGTTGCCGGGGACTAATTAAGTCGACATCGTAATTCCTTTGTTACGTTGTATAGACTAAGGCAAAAACCAAAATTCCCTTTCTGTTGATTGTATGCCAAGTACTCGCTCTTCTGGCGAAGACCTCGTACGACCAACAGACGAACCTGAACGTCTTCTTACCGTAAAAAGACGTATCCAAGAATACTGCTTAGCTCACGATATCCCTTTTCCTTTATCAGAACCTGAATCTCAATCAGATCCTGAACTTGAATCCGAATCAGATTCCGAATCAGAACCAGACATGGCCGATCCACCACAGAACCGACCTCTTAAGTATTATGCTGCCGCATCTCAACAAGAACCTCACAACAGCATTGTCGCTCCAGCTATCAACCGAAACGATTTCGAGTTGAAACGCTCGCTGTTATCCGCTGTGCAACAAAATCAATTTTTTGGAAACCCAACAGAAGATCCGAACGAACATCTAACCAAGTTTGTGCAGTACGCAGACACAGTGAAAGCAAATGGTGTAACCGCAGACGCCATAAGACTACGTCTTTTCCCTTTCTCATTAAGAGATAGAGCTTGGGCTTGGTTGCAATCCTTGCCATCAAATTCTATTACTTCTTGGGAAGATTTAACGAAGGTCTTTCTGGCACGATATTTTCCGCCAAGCAAAACTGTAACACCCCCAATCTATACCCCCAATTAAATAAAGCAGTAAAAGAAAATTCAAAATTTCATCAGAGTATATCTAAATTATCATGGCATAGACGGGGGAAAATCACATTATATTGACACAAACATACAACACCTGCTCATAAAGATATGCAACAGTGGGGTAGCAAGCAACAGAGGAACTCAGTTCCTTACACTCACATTTCAGAATTTAGAATAAAAGCGGAAAATCTAAAACTGAATATCATATATATGTATATCATGAAAAGTTTGTCATACATCAAGTGGTACATGCAAAAGCCAAAAGGTATATATACATAATACACAAATATCACAAACGGCCACCCTAACTACCCGGTGTCACATATCAGAGCCGACCGACAAAAGAATGAAGACGCAAAGCTTCACAAAAAATACCTCCAGCAACTCTAATCTGCAATGCCTCATAGAGCATTATAAAACAGCAAAAGGGTGAGAAAAACAACCATAATATAATTGCATACAATTATGTATTAACACATAAATGCCCATATAGATTTCTCACCAGAAACATGCAACAGAATCCAAAAACCACACAACATCATACATATTTCATTTATCTAACGTCAATGCACATTAATCGTACACAATGCAATTATCACCAAGAATATCAATTCCACACACGATTAATCCATTCACAATTCCCACACATAATCAATCATATTTATGATTTATGCAAATGCACAGAGACCGACACAACGACTCTATGCACATGCCATGCGGTACCAACTTCCAATATTTCTCATCATTAGTTCACTCAGGAACTCTGCTGGAATCATCGCTCGTTACTGAGGATCACTCAAGTAACACCCCGTCGGGCCTACGATGTTCTCCCGTCGCTTTAGGTCCTCTTGGTATAAGGCGCACGACGTTTATGGATTATTTTAGGTCCTCTCGGTATAAGGCGCACAATCCGATCGCTCACACCCCACATGGGCACACGATCGTCTATAACCATCGCTTTCGGTCCTCTTATTTTTAAGGCTATTCATACCTCTTATTTTTAAGGCTCACGATGTTATAGCAGATTCCCTCAGGAATCAAACCGTCACTCAGGACGTCACAACAATGCATATCATGATGCTTGGCATATAATGACTCATGACATTTAATATGCGCACACACATGCATTCATCCACAATCATGCATATATCAACACTTACCACACATTTCATTATCTTGCCCTAAGGCCACCAATCATTATCACCATATGTATTTCATGCACTTACATCTCTCAATAGTACACAAGTCATAAAATATCCACACCAACAACATATTGCACATACACATCAAGTTCACCCAATTAAACAGCAAAAGTCGACAACCAAACCACACATTTCCTAATTCCCGACATACTTTAATCGGCCAATAGTCTCAAAACCATCATCATAATAAAGTACATTTCACAAGCTTTCTAACGCATCAAACCACACCTCAAACCGACTCACGGATCTAAAGTTACAGAGAAAACAAATTGGAATAAACTGTCATGTTCGCAGTGCGAAGCTCCTAGCGAGTCCTTCGCTACTTCATTCGCAGTGTGAATGTACCAGCGAACAATGGCAGAAGCAAAATGGCTTAGAAAATTCCCAACGTTCATAGTGCGAACGTCTCAGCGAATGCTCGCTACCCCATTCGCAATGCGAACCCTCCAGCGAACTGTGGCAGAATGAAAAATAATACAACGTTCGTAGCGCGAACATGACGCGAACGCTCGCCACCCATTCGCTGGCCATTCGCAGTGCGAACCTGCGAATTCAGTAAAACCCAGCAGCGCACCAGATCATCCAAAATTGATGTTTTCTCAACCAAAACATGTCCAAACCAGCATATATCAATCAAAACATAACTCTATCATGATAACAGGTATTCTACTACGTTTACACCGATTTTCAACAGCGAAAACATCGATTTTTCATTGTCGACCTAGAATAGAAACTATGAAAACACAACAAACAATCCACTACACACATACATAATCATACACAAGCATAGTATAATTGAGTTTCACATCCTTACCCGATTAAATCGATTCTAGAAGTTGATCTCTTTGATTTCCCAAGTTTTCTCACTTTTCTTCTCTTCTCCTCTTTTCTTTCCTTTTTCTTTCTCTTCCTTTTTCTCTCTTCCTATTTTCTATTCTTACTATCTTAATGAAAAATATTATGAAATGATTAAAATACCCTCACACTCAATTATCTCGCAAACGTTCCCAAAACCCGATAAAATATCACAACATTGAAAAATAACATATTTTCAGATAAAAGTCGAAAATAAAATAAAATAATAATAAAATAATCAAAACGACTCGATTAATTAAAACACACAAAAACTGGGGCGTTACAACTCTCCCCCACTTAGAAATTTTCGTCCTCGAAAATATACCTGAGGCGAACAACTCTGGATACGACTCCCGCATCCGATTCTCCAACTCCCAAGTCAAATTGCCCTCAGCAGCGCCTCCCCATGCCACTTTCACAAGTGCAATATCCTTGCCCCTCAACCGCTTCACCTCGCGATCCAAAATCCTAACTGGTAATGCCTCGACCGTAAGGTTCTCCCTTACTTCAACCTCATCCATCGGAATCACATGCGACGGATCCAGAACATACTTCCGAAGCTGTGAAACATGAAACACATCGTGCAAATTCGACAGATTCGGCGGCAACGCCACCCTATACGGCACAACACCCACTCTCGCGGATATCTGGTAAGGACCAATAAACCGAGAAGTAAGGTTCTTCGATTTCAATGCACGTCCCACACCTGTTACCGGCGTAACCCTCAAAAATACATGATCGCCCTCTTGAAACTCAAGATCTTTCCGTCTTCGATCATGATAACTCTTTTTCCTACTCTGAGCAGCCTTCATTTTCTCACGAATAAACTTCACTTTCTCTGTCGTCTGCTGTACCAACTCCGGTCTAACCACCATTCTCTCACCAGATTCGTGCCAGCACAACGGTGTTCGACATCTTCGTCCATACAATGCTTCAAACGGTGCCATTCTAATACTCGAATGGAAACTGTTATTATACGTAAATTCAATCAATGCAAGATAACTATCCCACGCACCACCTTGTTCCAAAACACACGCTCTCAACAAATCCTCCAACGACTGAATCATCCTCTCCGTCTGACCATCCGTTTGCGGATGATAAGCCGAACTCAATCTCAATTTAGAACCCAAAGCCTTCTGTAAACTTTCCCAAAATCTCGAGGTAAATCTAGGATCTCGATCCGAAACAATACTCAATGGAACCCCATGCAATTTCACAATCACACCGATGTAAATCTCAGCTAACCGCTCCAAAGTAAAACTGATGTCAATCGAAATAAAATGAGCCGATTTAGTCAGCCTATCAACAATCACCCAAATAGCATTATGCCCTCGCTGAGTATTCGGTAACCCTGTCAGAAAATCCATGGAAATGCTATCCCACTTCCACTCAGGAATATCCAACAGTTGCAACAAACCACTAAGCCTCAGATGTTCTACCTTCGATTTCTGACAAGTCAAACATGCATAAACAAATTGAGCCACATCTCTTTTCAATCCAGACCACCAGAAAATCTTCTTCAAATCCTGATACATCTTATTCGCTCCCGGATGTATACTCAAATTACTCCGGTGTCCTTCTTCCAAAATCATCCTTTTCAACTCCGCATCATCCGGAATACAAATTCTACCTCGGAATCTCAAAACACCATTAACATCCACTTGAAAATCACTATCCGCATCTTTTTCTCCTAACAACATCAAATCCATAAATTTCACATCCAGCTTTTGCTTCTCACTAACCGTCACCAGAAAATCATTAGTAATCGTCAGCATACCAAGCCTCACGCTATCCGACGTCACTTCACAAACCAAACTCAAATCTCTAAAAGATTCCAAAACTTCCCACTCCTTAACCATTAAAGCGGACATATGTAACGATTTCCGACTCAATGCATCGGCTACCACATTAGCTTTACCAGGATAGCAATTAAAGCCAAAGTCGTAGTCCTTTAAAAATTCCAATCATCTACGTTGCCTCATATTTAGCTCTTTCTGATCAAACAAATATTTCAAACTTTTATGATCACTAAAGACTTCAAACCTTGCACCGTAGAGATAATGCCTCCAAATCTTCAACACAAACACCACAACCGCTAATTCAAGATCATGAGTAGGGTAATTCTTGTCATGAACTCTTAGTTGCCTTGAAGCATAAGCCACCACCTTACCTTCTTGCATCAGAACACCACCTAGACCAATCAAAGAAGCATCACAATAAACCACAAATGGTTCATTAGGATTCAGAAAAATCAAAATCGGAGCTGTCGTCAATCTTCTCTTCAGCTCATTAAAACTTTCCTCGCACCGAATATCCCAAATGAACGCTTGCCCTTTACAAGTCAACTGGGTCAAAGGAAGTGCTAGCTTAGAAAAACCTTCAATAAACCTTCGATAATAACCAGCCAAACCCAAAAAGCTTCGAATTTCAGTAACAGATCTCGGAGCCTCCCATTGTAGAATTGCTTCTACTTTAGATGGATCCACAAAAATACCATTACCTGAAATTACGTGTCCCAGAAAACTCACCTCCGACAACCAGAATTCACACTTGGACAATTTGGCAAAAAGCTTCTTTTCTTTCAAAACCTGCAAAACAATACGCAAATGTTCCGCATGCTTCTCTCGAGACTTAGAATAAATCAGAATGTCATCAATAAACACAACGACAAATCGATCCAAATGCTCGTGAAAAATACGATTCATGTATTCCATAAACACACCTGGCGCATTAGAAACCCCGAACGGCATCACCGAATATTCATAATGACCGTAACGTGTCCTAAAAGCCGTCTTCTGAATATCTTCCTCCTTTACCCTAATCTGATGATACCCCGACCTCAAGTCAATCTTACTGAACACACACGCACCAACCAACTGATCCATCAGATCATCGATTCTTGGAAGAGGACACTTATTCTTAATCGTCACCTTATTCAACTGGCGATAATCAATACACAACCGCATACTCCCGTCCTTCTTTTTCACCAATAAAACTGGAGCACCCCAAGGAGAAACACTTGGCCTCACAAACCTCTTCTCCAACAACTCATTCAACTGTTTCTTTAACTCAACCAACTCAGATGCCGACATACGATAAGGTGCCATAGAAACAGGTCTAGTACCAGGAACTAGATCTATAGAAAACTCCACCTCTCTCTCTGGCGGCAAGTCTGAAATATCCTCAGGAAACACTTCCGGAAATTCACACACAACAGGAAACACATCAAGTGAAACTTGACTATCCACAGTTAAAGATGCAAACAACCCAAACAACTGAGCTTCTTCCGCCAAAAGTCTCTTCAACTCTTTGGTAGATAAGAAACTCGAGTCTTCGTCTTCCTCCAGAGAAGGAAACCTTACCAGCTTATGATAACAATCAATATGAACTCGATTGAATTGCAACCAATTCATTCCCAGAACCACATCTAAACCCTCCAACGGTAAACACACCAAATCCATCTCAAAGTCTTTACCATAAATGGTCAAAGGACATCTTAGACAAACCAAAGAAGTAGTTACTAACCCCATTGCTGGAGTATCAATAACCATCTCACCACCCATCAAAGACAACACAAGATTCAAACGCTTCGCGCACTCAGACGAAATAAACGAATGAGTCGCTCCAGTATCAATAATAGCAACTAAAGGAGTACTATTAATAAAACAAGTACCTTGAATCAGACGATCTGCACTTGAAGTCTGAGTACCCGCCAAAGAAAATACCTTTCCACTAGCTGGAGCTTGCTTCGGTTTCTGACACTTTGTACTAATATGACCAAGTTCACCACAGTTAAAACACTTAACCACATTCTTTCTCTTGCACTCAGCTGCTACATGTCCTAAACCTCCACAATTAGAACACTTACTCACATCCTTCTTGCACTCAAACTGACGATGCCCCAACTCACCACATTTAAAACATCTTGGAGAATTAGATATACCTCCTCCACCTGACCTTCGATCAAAAGTACCCCTTTGTTTACCTTTATCAGCTGGTGTCACATACGGACCACCACGAAACTGTTGCTTCCCTTTCCTCTCGCTCACACTCTTGTAATGCGTGGAACGAGCCTTACTGTCCTCTTCATAAATCCTACAACAATCCACCAAATCAGAAAACCTCCGAATCCTCTGATATCCAATCGCCTGCTTTATCTCAGGACGCAAGCCATTCTCAAACTTAACACACTTGGAAAATTCCGCAGTCGCTTCAGCATAATGAGGATAAAACTGTACAAGTTCCACAAACTTAGCAGTATAATCAACAACAGACATATTACCTTGTTTCAGCTCCAAAAAATCGATTTCCTTCTTTCCTCTCACACCTTCAGGAAAGTACCTCCTCAAGAACTCCCGGCTAAAAACTTCCCAAGTAATTTCTTCCTCTTCTGCAGCTTCCAACACATGACGTGTACCTACCCACCAATCATCAGCTACTTCCAATAACATGTGAGTACCCAGTCTCACCTTCTGATCTTCAGCACAATCCATCACTCAGAAAATCCTTTCAATCTCTTTTATCCAAATCTGAGCACCATCAGGATCATATCTTCCTTTAAAGACAGGCGGTTTATTCTTCCTGAACTCATCGTTACCTGCAGCATTAGGTGCACCCTGCACAACACGAGCCATAGCTTGCATAGCAGCAGCCAAAGCAGCATCGTTCCTACCAGCCATATTCTGTTCATTTCCAATAACAGAAACTATGGTTAAACAAACAACTCACTCCAACGCCAAAACCGACAAGGACAGACACAAACTGACACGGACTGGCACAAACTGGCTCTGATACCACTTAATGTAACACCCCCAATCTATACCCCCAATTAAATAAAGCAGTAAAAGAAAATTCAAAATTTCATCAGAGTATATCTAAATTATCATGGCATAGACGGGGGAAAATCACATTATATTGACACAAACATACAACACCTGCTCATAAAGTTATCCAACAGTGGGGTAGCAATCAACAGAGGAACTCAGTTCCTTACACCCACATTTCAGAATTTAGAATAAAAGCGGAAAATCTAAAACTGAATATCATATATATGTATATCATGAAAAGTTTGTCATACATCAAGTGGTACATGCAAAAGCCAAAAGGTATATATACATAATACACAAATATCACAAACGGCCACCCTAACTACCCGGTGTCACATATCAGAGCCGACCGACAAAAGAATGAAGACGCAAAGCTTCACAAAAAATACCTCCAGCAACTCTAATCTGCAATGCCTCATAGAGCATTATAAAACAGCAGAAGGGTGAGAAAAACAACCATAATATAATTGCATACAATTATGTATTAACACATAAATGCCCACATAGATTTCTCACCACAAACATGCAACAGAATCCAAAAACCACACAACATCATACATATTTCATTTATCTAACGTCAATGCACATTAATCGTACACAATGCAATTATCACCAAGAATATCAATTCCACACACGATTAATCCATTCACAATTCCCACACATAATCAATCATATTTATGATTTATACAAATGCACAGAGACCGACACAACGACTCTATGCACATGCCATGCGGTACCGACTTCCAATATTTCTCATCATTAGTTCACTCAGGAACTCTGTTGGAATCATCGCTCGTTACTGAGGATCACTCAAGTAACACCCCGTCGGGCCTACGATGTTCTCCCGTCGCTTTAGGTCCTCTTGGTATAAGGCGCACAACGTTTATGGATTGCTTTAGGTCCTCTCGATATAAGGCGCACAATCCGATTGCTCACACCCCACATGGGCACACGATCGTCTATAACCATCGCTTTCGGTCCTCCTATTTTTAAGGCTATTCATACCTCTTATTTTTAAGGCTCACGATGTTATAGCAGATTCCCTCTGGAATCAAACCGTCACTCAGGACGTCACAACAATGCATATCATGATGCTTGGCATATAATGACTCATGACATTTAATATGCGCACACACATGCATTCATCCACAATCATGCATATATCAACACTTACCACACATTTCATTATCTTTCCCTAAGGCCACCAATCATTATCACCATATGTATTTCATGCACTTACATCTCTTAACAGTACACAAGTCATAAAATATCCACACCAACAACATATTTCACATACACATCAAGTTCACCCAATTAAACGGCAAAAGTCGACAACCAAACCACACATTTCCTAATTCTCGACATACTTTAATCGACCAACAGTCTCAAAACCATCATCATAATAAAGTACATTTCACAAGCTTTCTAACGCATCAAACCACACCTCAAACCGGCTCACGGATCTAAAGTTATAGAGAAAACAAATTGGAATAAACTGTCATGTTCACAGTGTGAAGCTCCTAGCGAGTCCTTCGCTACTTCATTCGCAGTGCGAATGTACCAGCGAACAATGGAAGAAGCAAAATGGCCTAGAAAATTCCCAACGTTCACAGTGCGAACGTCCCAGCGAATGCTCGCTACCCCATTCGCAATGCGAACCCTCCAGTGAACAGTGGCAGAATGAAAAATAATACAACGTTCGCAGTGCGAACATCACGCGAACGCTCGCCACCCATTCGCTGGCCATTCGCAGTGCGAACCTGCGAATTCAGCAAAACCCAGCAGCGCACCAGATCATCCAAAATTGATGTTTTCTCAACCAAAACATGTCCAAACCAGCATATATCAATCAAAACATAACTCTATCATGATAACAGGTATTCTACTACGTTTACACCGATTTTCAACCGCGAAAACATCGATTTCTCATTGTCGACCTAGAATAGAAACTATGAAAACACAACAAATAATCCACTACACACATACATAATCATACACAATCATAGTATAATCGAGTTTCACACCCTTACCCGATTAAATCGATTCTAGAAGTTGATCTCTTTGATTTCCCAAGTTTTCTCACTTTTCTTCTCTTCTCCTCTTTTCTTTCCTTTTTCTTTCTTCTCTTTTTCTTTCTCTTCCTTTTTCTCTCTTCCTATTTTCTATTCTTACTATCTTAATGAAAAATATTATGAAATGACCAAAATACCCCCACACTCAATTATCTCGCAAACGTTCCCAAAACCCGATAAAATATCACAACATTGAAAAATAACATATTGTCAGATAAAAGTCGAAAATAAAATAAAATAATAATAAAATAATCAAAACGACTCGATTAATTAAAACACACAAAAACTGGGGCGTTACAAAAACAGCTATGCTGAGAGCCCAAATCAACAGCTTCAGACAAAAAGACAACGAGTCTTTATATGATGCTTGGGAAAGATACAAAGATATGAGGAGGATATGCCCGCATCATGGTCTTGAGGATTGGTTAATTATCCACACGTTTTACAATGGTCTCTTGTACAACACAAGATTGACAATAGATGCCGCCGCTGGTGGTACACTCATGGATAAACCCTATGATGAAGCCCAACAACTCATCGAGAGTATGGCTCAGAATCACTACCAATGGGGAGGTGAAAGAACTCAAGTGGAGAAATCCCAACCAAAAGGAGGAATGTACGAAGTATCTAGCCTAGATCACGTCCGTGCTAAGGTAGATGCAATCGCTCAAAAGATAGACAACTTGACAATGACACCCACAGCCACCGTGGCTGCTGTAGCGCCAAACTGCGAATTATGTGGAACAGCTGGACACGCTGCCCCTGAATGCCAAGTTTTAGCAGGAGCCTATACAGATCAAGTGAATTATGCTCAAGCAAACCCTTATTCAAATACCTACAATCCTGGTTGGAAGAATCACCCCAACTTCTCTTACAAAAACAACAATGCACTGTATGCACCTGGTCAAGCACCTGCTGCACCACCAGGTTATCAAAAGGTTGCAACAGCTGCTCCAAATGTTCCTAGGAAGTCTAACCTTGAACTGATGATAGAAAACTTCATAGCTACCCAAACTCAGACAAACAAAGAGTTCCTGAATCAAAACGTACACACTAGCGAACAGATTAAGCAGTTAGCAAACAAAGTAGACGCTTTGGCCACTCACAACAAAATGCTTGAAACACAAATTTCCCAAGTGGCTTAACAACAAGCACCTACTGCTGCTCCTACTGGAACATTTCCTGGACAGCCACAATCTAATCCTAAAGGACATGCAAACGCTGTTATACTGAGAAGTGGAAAAGAATTAGATGGACCTATTGACCCAAGACTTCAAAATCCAGCCATGTACCAAAAGTCTGCTAACGACCAATCAACTGAGAAGGAGAGTGAACCCAAGGAAAAGGAAGATAACGACCAAGAGGCTGTAAACAAAGAAAAACCTTATGTGCCTCCACCACCTTATAAGCCACCTATTCCGTATCCTCAAAGGTTGAAAAGTTCTAAAACTGCAGGACAATTTAAGAAATTTGTTGAACTTCTGAAACAATTAAACATCACGATACATTTTACAGAAGCCACCACCCAGATGCCCTCGTATGCTAAGTTCCTAAAAGAAATCCTATCCAATAAGAAAAAGATTGAGGAAAACGAAACAGTTACGCTTACTGTTGAGTGTAGCGCAATAATTCAGAACAAAATGCCTCCTAAGCTAAAAGACCCAGGTAGTTTCTCAATACCTTGTGTAATTGGGAAGTTCGTCATAGACAAAGCTCTATGCGACTTAGGAGCCAGTATTAGTGTTAGGCCCTTATCCATTTGCAAGAAGCTTGATATGGGAGAATTAAGACCAACTAAGATGTATGTGCAATTAGCTGACCGCTCTGTTAAATACCCAGTTGGTATACTAGAAAATGTTCCAGTTCGTATAGGACAATTCTATATCCCTACTGATTTCATAATCATGGATATTACAGAAGACTCTACTACTCCTATCATATTAGGAAGGCCATTCCTAGCTACTGCTGGAGCAATTATAGATGTAAAGAGAGGCAGACTAACTTTTGAAGTTGGTGAAGAGAAGGTTGAATTCATTTTGACACAATTCTTGCAAGCTCCAGCCATAGACGACACATGTTATCTACTAGATATCATAGATGAGTGCGTAAGAGAAATCGAGATGGAACCGACCACATATTCCGATATTCTAAAAATTCCTATACCTCCGATTTTTGAAGATGATAACTGGCGTGAACCTTATCAAGACGATAGCCTAAGTGAATGCTTAGCACTTACACCAGATCATCTACCTTGTCCAAAGAACCCAGCCCTAGAACTGAAAACATTACCCAAAAATTTAAGGTATGAATTCCTAGATGAAGCTCTCGAACGACCTGTAATAGTCAACGCAGACTTAGGACAGACCGAAACGAAGAAACTATTGGACGTCTTAAGAAAATACCCAACTGCGTTAGGCTATAACATCGCTGACCTTAAAGGAATAAGCCCTTCTATTTGTATGCACCGCATTATGCTGGAGGAAGACTGTAAATCCTCTAGGGAACATCAGAGAAGGATTAACCCGATCTTGAGTACTGTAGTCAAAGATGAAGTGAAAAAACTTTTAGAAGCAGGAATTATATACCCGATATCAGACAGTAAATGGGTTAGCCCAGTACATGTCGTTCCAAAGAAGGGAGGTGTTACAGTTGTTAAGAACGAAAAAGGTGAATCTATAACAAAAAGGGTTGTAACTGGAAGTAGAATGTGCATCGACTATAGAAAGTTAAATAAAGCCACTCGTAAAGACCATTTCCCATTGCCTTTTATTGACCAAATATTGGAAAGATTGGCTAAACACTCATACTTCTGCTATTTAGACGGTTATTCAGGATTCTTTCAAATTCCAAATCATCCTGATGACCAAGAAAAGACGACCTTCACATGTCCCTATGGTACATTTGCTTATCGACGAATGCCATTTGGACTATGTAACGCACCTGCCACATTCCAAAGATGCATGATGTCAATCTTTGCTGATTTTATAGATGACATTATGGAAGTGTTTATGGATGACTTTTCTGTATCTGGGCAGAGCTTCGAAGGATGTCTATCGAACCTTGAAATGGTATTGGAAAGATGCGTAAAAGTTAATCTCGTATTAAACTGGGAGAAATGCCATTTTATGGTAAATGAAGGAATTGTACTTGGACACGTTGTGTCCGATAGAGGAATTGAAGTTGATAAAGCCAAGATAGAAATTATAAAAGATCTTCAACCTCCGAAAACCGTACGAGAAATACGAAGTTTCTTAGGACACGCCGGTTTCTACCGACGATTCATAAAGGATTTCTTGAAAATCACTAAACCTCTTACCGGTCTATTAATGAAAGACGCTGAATTTATCTTTGATGAGAAATGCCTAAAAGCGTTTGAACAGCTAAAAACAACTCTTATTACCGCACCTATTATGCAACCACCAGATTGGAGATTACCTTTCGAAATCATGTGTGATGCAAGTGATTATGCTGTAGGTGCAGTTTTAGGACAGAGGAGGGATAGAAAACTTCATGCCATTTACTATGCAAGTAGAACCTTAGATTCCGCCCAAATGAACTACGCTACCACAGAAAAAGAACTTTTAGCCGTGATCTTTTCCCTTGACAAATTCCGTTCCTACCTAGTGGGAGCTAAGATCATCATTTATACAGACCACGCATCTATTAGATATTTACTTAACAAGAAGGATGAAAAACCTAGACTGCTAAGGTGGATCCTACTTCTACAAGAATTTGATTTAGAGATCAAAGATAAGAAAGGAACCGAAAACGTAGTAGCAGACCACTTATCTCGATTAGAGGGCATTAAACCAGAGCCAGTACCCATTAATGAGGATTTCCCATATGAACGACTCATAGCCCAACTAGAAAGTGATATGTCTACTCTACAGTTGAATGACCCAAAGATGGAAGAAGTCGTGGAAGAAATTAACATACACACAACCCTGCCATGGTATGCTGACATAGTCAACTACTTAGCAGCTGGAGTTCTTCCATCAGACTTATCTTATCAACAAAAGAAAAAATTCTTTCATGATCTAAAACATTACTATTGGGATGAACCTTTGCTGTTTAAGAGAGGAGCTGACGGTATCTTTCGTCGCTGTGTCCCAGAAGAAGAAATAGAAAACATCATCTCTCAATGTCATTCTGCTCCTTATGGAGGACATGCTAGTACCTCAAAGACATGTGCTAAGATCTTGCAATCCGGCCTATTCTGGCCCAACCTTTGGAAGGATGTCCACATTGCAATACTAAACTGCGACCTGTGCCAACGCACTGGTAACATATCAAGACGCGATGAGATGCCTCAAAAAGGTATATTAGAAGTAGAAGTCTTTGATGTATGGGGGATCGACTTTATGGGACCCTTTCCATCATCCTTTGGAAATAAATATATGCTCGTAGCTGTCGATTATGTTTCAAAATGGATTGAAGCAATAGCTTCTCCTACAAATGACGCACGAGTAGTCATAAAGCTCTTTAAAAACACAATCTTTCCCAGATTTGGTGTGCCGAGACTTGTCATAAGTGACAGTGGTTCTCATTTCATATAAAAAATATTTGACAAATTACTATCGAAGTATGGAGTAAGACACCGCGTAGCAACACCATATCATCCACAAACAAGTGGACAGGTTGAGGTCTCAAATAGAGAAATAAAACAAATTCTAGAAAAGACTGTAGCCACCTCTAGGAAAGACTGGTCATCAAAACTCAACGAAGCTTTATGGGCATATAGGACGGCCTACAAAACACCAATCGGAACTACGCCTTTCGAGCTTGTCTATGGTAAGTCTTGCCATCTACCAGTGGAATTAGAACATAAAGCCTATTGGGCTATTAAAACATTGAACTTAAGGTATGATTCCGCAGGTGAAAAACGTATCCTAGATCTGCATGAACTAGAAGAGTTAAGATTAGACGCTTACGAAAATGCTAAGATATATAAAGAACGAACTAAAAGATGGCACGATAAGCGCTTATCTAGAAAAGAATTTAGTGTGGGAGACGTTGTACTCCTATTTAACTCTAGATTAAAACTCTTTCCTGGGAAATTAAGGTCTAGATGGTCCGGTCCTTTCGAGATTACGAAAATTCTACAAAGTGGAGCGGTAGAAATAAAGGGGAGGAATAGTAATCCATTTTTAGTCAATGGACAACGTCTAAAACACTATCACAACATTGAAAATAGAGATTATTTGAACTGCCTAATACTTTTAGAGTTGCCCACCGAACCTCCTAACTAAACATCAAATTGAATTCGTCAGGCTTTTGACGTTAAAAACAGCGCTTAATGGGAGGCAACCCATGATTTTTGTTTTTCATGCTTTATATTTGTTATTTCTTTATGCTTTCTATGTTTTGTTTTTATTTTGCAAATTTTCCGTTTCATTTATATCGTTTTAAATTTAATTTGAAAATATTGTGCTGATCTTAAAAGTTGAAAAAAAACTACAGGATTATAAAGTCTCTCTACTCTCTCTGTTCTCCTCTTCTGCTTACATTTTTGTAAAAAGTACTAACTAATGGAAAACGAGGATAACATGCCAGTAGAATTCAGAGATGGAGCACAGTGGCATCGCTATGAGGCTTTGTCTCTTAGACCTTTTGCCTTGACAAAATTCGCCCACAGACCCACCATGACCGCCTTAGGTGTAGGTGAGAGCGTAGACTTTCTGTTTAGCCAGTTAGGTTGGGAGGGTTTTGCCAATATGAAACATAAGTGCTACCGTAGGTTGACTTTAGAATTCCTGAGCTCTTTAAGCTATAACCCTCACTGTGGAAAAGGTTTAACTAGGGGAAGAATTACCTTTAGATTATTTGGATACAACTGCCAGTTCACCATAAAGGAACTGTCGGATCTTTTGGGATTTCCTGAAGGACCCCATGTTTTCTCTGTGGTTCAAGAGGACTTAGTGTTGGTTGGAGAGCTGAGTGATTTTTGGGGTAGAATTTCAGGGAAACCTGACTTTGACATGGACCCTATGCTTTCAACAGAAATACATAACCCCGCTTTCCGTTACTTTCATATGATCCTGGCCTATACCTTATTTGGTAAACCTGAGAATGATAACACTGTTTCGAGGGATGAGCTTTTTATTATGTTTTGTGCTTCTCAGTCTAGAGAGGTTAATGGACTCACTTTTATGCTGAATAACTTTTGCAAACTTATCAATAATGATAACAGTCCAATTTTGATAGGTAGCCTAGTTACTAAGATAGCTGATGCTATGGGATTCAGAACCCGACTTTCTAAGATTAGCCCCTTTGGAGAATTTAGACCCATGAATATCACCTTTTGCTTCAATAGGGCTATGATTAGGGACCAAGGTTCGAACCATTTCCAGCTTTTAATTAACAATGTTGTTGTACCACACTTTACACTTCCAAATCATGAACGCACAAGTGTGCACGATCAACATAATTGGCTATATAACCTTGATGAACCCGTGCCTGAACCAGAAGAAACCTTTCCTGAACCTGAGATTGACCCGAAAACACCCCCTCATTACCATGATCTTGACTATATGGAATTCCAAGAGAACATTGACATTCCCACAGCTGATGCCACTAATTATGCTTCTAATCTGAATTCTATTTTAAAGACTATGGATGAATATCATAAAGAAATCACTTCAGTAAAGGATGAGCTTAACACTGTGCGCCAAAATATTGTTGGACGTATGCACATGACCTTTGAGCAATTTGATCATTTAAATCAAGCCATCGCATCTTTGAAGAAACGCCTTGGCTAGATTTATGAAGCACCTTATTTTCAAGACTTTTATGCATTTTACTTTAGAATAATTTTACATTATTTCAGTTTTCATTTTTCATGTCGGGAATAATTTGATTTCATATAGTTTTGATACATTGCTAGTAATTTAACTGGCACCTTTTTGGTTTTAAGGAATAATTTCATTTGTTGCTGCTATTAAATCTTTGTGATTTCAATTTCGTTCCTGTTCTTCTTTTGCTATTTTAATGTATGTTGTAATGTTACTTGTCTCTGTGTGTGCAATATACTGCTATTTCAATATGCTTCCCATGACCTGCTATTAAATTATTATGTTTGGAATTGTGTCTGTCATAAAACAAATTAACCACCCAGATTTTGTGAACGTCACGATCGTGATGACCCCGTGACGACCGTCACGCGGGTTTGAAACAGATTCTGCGTTAAAACAGAATTGTTTCACTCGTTCCCTCTTCTTTCTCTCATTCAAACCCCAGCCGTCCCACTCCCTTCTGCAATTCCACAACCGTCCTATTACCATTTGAACCATATTAATCATTTCCATAACCATTCAACTTACCATTGCACTATATAATCACACCATACGCCACTTCTTTTCACAAACCCTCAAAATTCCATAACCTACTTTCTTTCCAAAATCCTCTTTAACCAAACAATGGCACGTCAAATTCCAGATTTATCCACATTAAACTTCCGAGATGGAGAGGCAAGATAACGCCAAAGAGCTCGGTATATCGATTTCTACCGCCGTTCCGTTCAACCGACCCGCTACATTGACGTTGCATGCTTGGAAGAACTCGGAATGCTTGAGGGAGTTCAATGGATGTTACAGAATGCCGGTCTTTGGCAGCTTTGCACTCAGAGCCGACCCACTTACGAAGACCTCACTTTAGAGTTCCTCAGCTCCTTCACCTACATAACCCCTCCAGGAGAAACGAACCAATTAACCGGAGTCGCAAAGTTCCGCATGTTTGGCAAAGAGTACTCAATCGGCCAAGAGCGACTTGCCGGAATGCTCGGTTTCCACCATGGTGAGGATGTGCACCGCCGAGTACCACAAGAAACTTTCTCTCAAGCGGCTTTTCAATTATGGAATCGATTAATAGGAACCACAGTTGACAGCTGGGATAGCCTTAACGCAACATTTATCCATAACCCAGCCGTCAGATACGTCCACCGCGCACTTGGAAGCACCATCTTTGCACGAGATAGTAACCATAAGGTGAATTCTAAAGAGTTGTTTTTCCTTCATTGTGTGTTTCATCCAGAGCCAATCAATGCCACACCATTTTTACTAGCACACATACAGTCAAACTGTGCTAGAGGCTCCAAACCCTTTTATTTTGGAGGGATTGTCACCTCTATTGCACTCAGTTTGAATTTGGAAAACGACCTTGCTAGACTACACTCCTTGCCTCCAGTCTTCCTTGATATAGATTATTGCAGAAACTCTCAGCTCATCAAGTTACGACGAGATGGGAAATACCATCCTATGGTCCGCGCCAAAACCGTAAGAAGTATCAGCATGCGCCCGCCCCTGATGATCAAGGACATGGACCTGTTGATGAGATGGAGCACGAAATGGATAACGCCCCTGAGAGCAAACCACCGCCGGCCAATGATGCTCCTTCGACCTCCAGACGTCGTCGCCGCCCTGACCAAGACCCGATTACTAATGACGAAATCCTGAGGGCTATATGGCAACAAACCCAGTAACAGAATGAAATGATGACACTTATGCGTCAAATCCAACAAGGGCAAGTTGACCAAGGTCAGCGACTTGACGGTGTCATCGAGGAGATGGGTGCATTGACACTGCGAGTGCAGAGCTTACACGAGTACATCCATCACGTGGGCATTCCTGATCACGTAGCGCAACATGGAAGAGGACGCTCTAGAGGCAGAGGACATGGTCCACCTTGATTTTATTTTGTTTTTGTATTTTGTTTCTCTTTTTAGTTTCCCTTGTTAATCCCCTTTATATCGCAACATTGAGGACAATGTCCGATATAGTGTGGGAAAGTTAGATTTATTTCCGTCTATTTCCCTTTCTTGTACTTTCTTTTTCCTTAGCAAAGTAATATATGAATATTTTCGTTCAGTAATCCGATTTCCTCACTTTATTCTGCCATAATGAAATTTTTTTACGATTAATGCACATGTGTGACATACCAAGCTTTAAACTATGTTAGGAAGCTGGGAAAGTGCTAACAAGATCGATACCGTCTTGACACCTTAGACCTCTTGCGTATGCGATATCAGTTTCGACACTTATTATACGATACCTTGAGTTCAGCCCTAAAGTAACCCTTAGTAGTTTATATTAGCAGTCAGCACCGTCTATATCACAAACCACGTGGGGAACCGATGAATATAAGTGTTTGATGCCCAATCAAGAAAAAGAAAAAAAAATCTTTCTTATCTATATACCGAGGAAAAAATAAATAGAATATGCAACAACTCTCACAGTTGTGAAAATGTGCAAGTAAAGAAAGAAAATCCGTTGTTGATTGGTTCAGAGGTACCTGATTCTGAACTTGGTAGGGCGAACTACTGTTCGATCCCCCGCAATCTACGAATGGGATGTATAAAGGGTTACCACATTTGTGTATCAGGCCCCGTGTGAGAAAATTGGATCAAAGTCACTAACCAGTTACTCCACTACGTGCGTGAATAAGGCAAAGGGCTTAATGTGATTGCATTAGAATGAAACCGGGTAAAATAGATACGAAAACTTATGGTTGAACTATAATATAATGATTTGGACTGGATTGTACAAAAGAGAGGTCTATGACAAGCTTGTTACTTTGTGTCATTATTGTATCCTTAGTGTTTTACACTAGTACCCGTCTAGCTAACAAGAAACTCTTTTTCAACACCATTGGTATGCCAGGTATGTGCATTTGATACAGTTTGTCCATTTTAATAGATTGATTGCTTGAGGACAAGCAAAGATTCAAGTATGGGAGAGTTTGATAACACGAATTTATATCATATTTTTACTTCGATTTATGTTAGTTTCTTATTCTGTTTTTCGTCTAATATCCGATTTTCTTGAGATTATTTAAGTGTTTTTGCAGGTAATCACATTTTACAAGTCAAAGTATGCTAAGTGTGGAAAAGAACCAAAACATGCAAGAAAAGAGCAGAAAAGAGAAGAAAAAATGAAGAAACTAGAATTTGCTGATATCACGACCGTCATGGGTGCGCCACGACCGTGGCAGCCTCAAAATGTATCACGACCGTCACACTTTACCACGATCGTCATGCGCTTAATTTACACGTTAGAGCAGAGACTTGACTACGAATTCTCAGAGAGCAGTTTTCACACGATGTCATTTTCCTCCGAAGATTTCTAAGTCCAAAGTGGTGTAACCGTCAGTGTGAGTGGCTGAATTCTCTCCAACTTCTACCTCAACTGAGCCTATAAATACAAGCATTTACGAAGAAACGGGGGTGGCCAAATTCTCTTATCAAGTATACTGTCTTGCTGCCAAATTGTTTCCAGAGCTTTAGTTTCATTTTTTACTTTGCATTTCCATTTCCTTGTCAACCATTACCGAACAAAAGTAATAGTTTCTCACACTGAGGAACTATTACGACTTAGTTTTAGTTTTTGTTTCATTGCCTTCAACCTTTGCAATTTATTTCATTCAAGCAAGAACCTACCAGCTTGTGGAGGGATTGATGTTGCTGTTATTATTGAATTCCAGGTTCCGTTGTTTAATTCAAGCATTGTTTATTTCTTTCTTAGTTATATCTGTGTTTATTTATTTCCTTGCCTTTGCGTTTAACTTCCTAATTATGTCGAGCTAAATCGATCTTATCGGTATGTAATGAAGTAACTAAAATGAATTAATTTTCTCTAAGCTAAAATCAATAATCAATCCTTCTTCTGGCTTCGATTTCTTAATTTAAAACCCAACTTTTATTACGAGAGTAAAAAAGTAACATAGGTTAAAGTCGAGACCACGGGAGTGTGAGGCTTTACTCGGATAGCTGAAATCGGGCATTAGTTTTAAAAACAGCGGAAGCGCTTTAAAGTTAATTAGGTTTAATTAGTTTTCAAAAAGTATTTTTAACCTCATACGGGCTAGCGAGAGCAGACGTATTGACTTAGAAGTATAGTCTGAAGCAATAACCACGGGAGTGTGAGTTGAGGGCTTTTAAACCGGTTTTTCCTACAGATGAATAGGGTGATAAATCTTTATACGCTTAGGTTTAATAAATTTCACGTAGGTTACCGAATTATATACCGATAACTTATTCATAACTAGTATTCCCAAATTTTAATTTCCCTTTGATTTCCCGTTTGAACTAAAAACCCAAATTCTGATTAGCCTTAGATAAACATAGTAACGATAGATAACGGTGCGTTCGATTTCTAGTCTCTGTGGGATCGATAATCTTTTAAAACTACGCGATACAACTGTATACTTGCAGTAACCCTCATTCGACTCATAAAGTCGCGACCACGTCTTTTGAGATTTTTCTTAGTATTGGTACATGCAAGAAACATAAAGGATATTTTTATATGATAAAAATGATAAAAATTGGGTATGCAATATAAATAATAACAATAACAAAATTTTACAAATTTTAAACTTCACTGATAAAATATAGTATGGTGATAATTTCATATAGTAAGTGAATGCAATATATCAAGATACTTGATATTGTAGCGAGCAATATTTGCCGGTGATGCGACCACCTTATCGCTGGGTTTTCCTCACCGCAATGAGGAGGAGGTGGTGCTACTTTCTGATTTCTTATTTATCTCGTGAAGCTGGAAGGGAAAGGGAAGCTATCTAAAACTAACCATGCACGCGAATGTTTAATTGAACAAAACGCTTAAAAGAGATTGGGGGTCCAGGGTCAGGTTATACAATGGGGAGTTGTTAATTACCCATCCTAAATGTGGTTATCCACAGGATATTAGCTTTAGGTTCTCGCTTTATAATTGATAGTGTTTATCTGTTAATGGGTTGGGAAAGTTTCTTGGGAAGTATGAGTGAGTGAGTGAGTTTTTGTTGATGTTCGGGTTTTCCCGATATTTTTGGTAAGGTACTGGACCTAAGTTTTGATGTGAAGGTACTGGACCTAGAGTTTTTGATTGGTATGATCGCTAAGATTTCACAATCTTATGCCTACGTATTCCCGTTTAAACGAAACAGGGAAATCAGAGCAATCGTAGTTCCTCCTATTCTAAGGGAGGAGAAAGATGTTTGGTGTCTTGTTCAAAGCCCAAGATTAAAGCTAAAAGGTGTTGTCTGAGAGAGAATTTGTCATCTCTAAAGAAGGATTATTGATTTTTGTGTGCCTTCATGATCAAAGCACAAGGTTGATGCTAAAGGGTTAATTGACTCGGCTAGGGGATTCCTTTATACAAAGCCTAAGAGGAGGCTGGAAGTTTGACTTTTCCAGGGGAAAATGTTCTATCTGTCTTGCACAAAGCCCAAGATTGAGGCTAAAAGTATTTTGACTTGCCGGGGAGGTTTGTATGTGTCTTGTACAAAGCCCAAGATTGAGGCTGAAATGAGAAGTTTAACTGGTGAGGATATTTTTATGTGTCTTGTATAAAGCCCAAGATTAAGGCTGACCTTACTGGGAAAATCATTATACAAAACCTAAGAGGAGGCTGAAATGAGTTTGACTCTTCTTGGGGAAAATCATTCCCCAAAGCCTAAAGGAAGTCTGGGAGGAAATGACTCTGCTGGAGAGGATATATGTCCTAAGCTTAAGAGAGGGAGATTTATGTCTTGTACAAAGCCCAAGACTGAGGCTAAAGGGGTTTAACTTAACAAGAGAGTGTTTTTATCTGTCCTGTACCAAGCCCAGGATGGAGGCTGAACAAGCTGGAGAAATTATTTTACACAACTTGAGAGGAGGCTAGCTCCTGCTAGGGGAAATCTTTATACCAAGTTTGAACAAAGATTGACTCAACAAGAGAGCTTTTTTATTTGTCTTGTACAAAGCCCAAGATTGAGGCTAAAAAGTTGACTCAACAAGAGAGTCTAAATGGTGATTGACTCAACAAGAGAGTCTAAAAAGTGATTGACTCAACAAGAGAGTCTGAAAAGTGATGGACTCAACAAGAGAGTCTGAGAAGTGATTGACTCAACAAGAGAGTCTGAAAGGTGATGGACTCAACAAGAGAGTCTGAAAAGTGATTGACTCAACAAGAGAGTCTAAAAAGTGATTGACTCAACAAGAGAGCCTGAAAAGGTTAGCTCCACTAGGGAGAATCATTGTACAAAGCCCAAGAGGAGGCTAGCTATACTGAGGGAAGATCATCATACAAAGCCTAAGATGAGGCTATCTTCTGCTGGGGATAATTGAGATCCCTAGGAAGGTCCAAGTGTGGAATCAACTCTTTCTGAGGATTGCAGAAGAGTTGAGGTATCAGATGCCTTGAGGTTCTGATTTGGGATTTTTAGGAGAGAGACTGAGTTTTATCTCTGCTGGAGATTTATCCAGAGTGACCGGGGTTTCTCCTATGTTTGTAAGGGAATTTGAGAATGTCTTTGAGACTCAAGGTTAGACTATCCAAGTCTACTGGTGGAAGAGTTTTATCTTTTGTATGATGCCCAAGAGGAGGCACAGGCATTAAGGGATGAGAATCAACCCTAAAGTGGCTTGAGGTCTGACACTGGAAAGACTGCTCTAGCAAAGGATGACTAAGTTCTATCTTATACCTTTAAAAGGTCGTCAGGGTCCTTGTATTAAGCCCAAGAGAAGGCATGAGAACTTCTAAGAAGCCAGAGGGTCCTTGTACAAAGCCCAAGAGGAGGCGGGGATGCTTTTAGGAAGCCTGTGGGTCCCAAACTAAGAAAAGTTCAAGAAATGCTATTCACCGAGAATATATCATTTAGTGAAAGTTCTGTGATTTGGAGAAATTCAAGAGATGCTATTCACCGAGAATAGATAAACTCCGGGGAGTAGAATTTCTTTGACAATTTCTAAAGTGACAGCCTGAGAAAAGGTTCACGAAGAATACTACCTTTCTCTTTGTTTCATATTGTTTAAGCCCAAGAGAAGGCAAGACTGTATCTGGAGATCCTATGGGGATCTAGTTTTGTTTGTATTTTAAGAGTAACCAACAGGGCTTTACCTAGTTCTAGACCTAGTTGCCGGGGAAGACTCTAAATAACTATACTAGTATATATACAGTTGATATATGACAAGTATTTAAAAAAGGTATGAAAGAAGACTAATCATGCGTTGCTTCCCACAATACAGTTATTTATATATGAAAGCGTGTAAAAGAAAGCCGATAAAACTTACAGGCGAGCAAGCTTCCATGCTGTATTGTTAGTTGTTCAAAGAAATTAAAGAAAGTTTTGATAACAATACATATATTTGAATCTAAATCAAAAGGGAATTGTTTTGAAAAGATTGGTGGGGCTTATACTCAAGGAGAGGCCCAAGGTTTTAACAGTGATCGCACCGTTGTTTTGAATATCGTCTCGAGACTTATACAACGACTGATGCCCAAAAAGGTTTATGTACAACAAGGGTTGATTCTTACAACTCAAGGAGAAGCCCAAAGATTATTTAAAGAAAGGAAATGGGACTTACAACACAAGGGTAGACCCATATGATTTTCTTGTTTGAAAATGGCGATCGCGCTGAGATTTTTTTAACACAGAGGGACTTATACAATGTCTCAGGCCCAAAAAGGTTTTGGTTAAAAAAGGGATTAGGTCTTACACTCTATTATAGGCCCATGAGGGATTTTAAGAAAAAGAATGGGGCTTACAACTCAAGGAGAGGCCAAAGTGGTTTTATTTTAAACTGGCGATCGCGCTGAGATTTTTGAAAACACCGTGGGTCTTATACAATGACTGAGGCCCAAACTATTTTTGTTTCAAAGAGGGATTGGGTCTTACACTCTATTAGAGGCCCATGAGTGATTGAAAAAGATTGATCAGGGTGGAATTAATCAAAACCCTAATTTTGTCTAAAATGGAATTAATTTTGTTTAAAAATTAATAAAAGTTATTGAAAACATGTGAAAAATGAGTGGTGATCTTGGATCAATGTTTCAAAAATCATGTTTTTATCCACAAAATGATTGAAAACCATTTAAGTTTGGAAAATCAAGAAGGAAAAAATATTTTAAATGTTAAAAAGCAAATAAAAATTAATTCTTTGCAAAAATATCAAGTGTGTGAAATAAATAATATTTTTGGGAATTTTTTGTAAAGTAAAATATTTTAACATTGTTGTGAATTATTAAAAAAAGAATCAACTCAAAATCATTAAAATTCAGAGAGAAATTAATTTTTGAATCAATTAAATAAAATCACAAAATTCAAATATTTGGATTTTTGAAAAAGGGCGCCAAGAACACCCAAGAACACGCGCGTGTTCTGAGTTTTGCCCAGATTTGCATTTTCTCATGAATCTCATTGAATACTTGATGAAATCACACAATCCACATATCAATCTACTCGTTTTCATCTCACAATCATGTCTATGGTCTTTAATTTCATTTATTTTAAGCATGGAATAAGAAATCAAAGAGAAACCTCAAGAACCCTAAATTCTACATGAAGGCTCAGAAATTCCACACACGATTCATACAAAGCAATTAATTGAGGGGAAACATTCCATACATGATTATGAACATAAGGCAAAATTATTGTGCGAGGAAATATGCATGAATCATGAGATGACCAAGTTGAGGCTTACCTCTTGCAGCTGGTGATCGAGTTCTAGGTTGGAGGTGTTACAGCTTGGTTCCAATGATGTGGACAGCTTCCCTAGGTGCTATGGAGTGTGTCTGAATGCTTGGAGTGGATTGAATTGAGCTGGAACTTGATTTGGCACCTCAACTGCAAATCTGTCAAAGGCTTGTGCAGATGGCTGGTGATTTTGAGAATCTGGTGTTCTAGATGTCGTTTAAGTGTTTGGATCACTTCTATATGATGTTTATGAGGTGCGTGTGTGATTGGTTTGGTTGGAATTGTTCTCAAACTCAAAACCCGATAGTGACTTGCTTTAGAAGGCAAAATTGGAAGTGAGAGTGTGATTTTGAGAAAGGCAAGTGTTATACGCCTTTGGTGTACTCAAACTGATCAGAAATGAGGTTTATTTATAGTGTGTCAAGTTTGTTTTGCAAGGAATAGGGAATGGGAACTGCAGCAGGCCTTTGGCCAATTGTGATCAAATGGAATCTCAAGTCTCTTCTAGCCATTGACTTGAGATTAGAGCACATGCCTATGGTTCTTTGATTCAAGGATAAGGCTTGACTGAAGTGTTCATCTTTGCTCTGATACATGCCACCTTTAAGCATCCATTGAATGCCTCAAAACAAAATTGGAGTCTTGAGGCATCTTTAGCTTTTAGGGGTGCCAAACCTATATGTAGTTCCAAAGACATGGGAGGCTTATGGATCAGTGTTTGTTCCTCCTTGGTCTCCCCCTGAGGTGTGCATATGGATAAACTTGTTTGTCATTTGCATAAATTGATCAAATCGAGCCCTAATGCACAAATCTGCCTTGCACAACAGTTTGCAGCAAGGCATGTTGCAACTGTCATATCTTCTAGCTCAGATGGAATTTGATGGAGTTCTTGGACATTTTGGAAAGCTGACATATCCTATTTCAACATGATGTCCAACTTTGGTTTTGATCCAACTTGAATTACAATGAAAAATGCCTCTACATTTGGAAAAAAAGGCAGATTCTGACTTAGTAACAAAGTGTTGGAAAAATGTCACTTTTGTGTTTTCAGCCATTTTGATCACTCCATAACTTAAAACCCATGAGGAATTGGAATGAGGTGTAGTTGACATTTTTAAAGCATGCCGTGAGAGCCACAAATCCATCTTTGGACCATCCAAAATGGTTGCTTGAATCTCAAGTTATGATCCTTGGAAGTTGGTACCCTAGCCACTTTGTTCCATAACTTAGAAAAATTCTAAGTTTTTATGGTTACCCCTTTTACAAGTTAACTCACTTTGTTTGATTTTTCTTGATGAATGATAATTCTAATCACACATTAACATTGTTTTAGGGTCAAGGAACTATAAATTGTGAAAATTTCCAAAAAGTCAAACTTGACTTTTGTGCACAGTTGACTTTTTACCAGATGAATTTCAAACTGTGCGATCCTTGGTGAAATCAAGTCCTTGACCTAAATCAAACCTAATGGATATGTTCCATAGGTGTTATAGGGTGCATTGAATCATGTCCCAAGGTTTGGGAGCATGTCTGAGTCAAAAGTCAAAGGTACAATTGACTTTTCCCTTGAAACCCTAATTGTGGTCCTGATGAGATTGAAACTTGGGGATCAAGCTTCTTGGATCAATCCATTGTTGAAAATGGATCAATGTAGGGTATTGGAGACCCTCAAATCATGTCTTGAGGTCTTGGCTCATGTTTTGTCCCAAAAGTCAACTTAGGGGTGAATTAGGTCAAGAAACCCTAATCACTGATTTTTTGGTAAATGCATCCCCTGAGGTTAAATTGACTTGATGATTGGGTCCTGAGGTCCCTTGGAGTATCTTGAGTTATATTTTGAAGCACTGGTTCATGCCCTGATGAAGATTTTCATCTAGAGGCCCTGGTCGACCAAAACCCTAATTTGGTGACACTGGCGATCTTGAGGCTTAATCCACTTGGAATGCGGCAACCTTGTGATTGATTCTTAATGTGGGAGTCCTTTTGATCCTTTATGTGTGCTGGAGAGTTTAGACAAGTTGAAGATCATGTCATTTCTTGATTGATCCTTTGTCTAAGTGCTCTGAGAGGTGTAACGTCCCGTTTTGTCTTATTTATTTAATCGAGTCGATTTAATTAGTTTCGTTTTTATATTATTTTATTCTTGACTTTTATTTGACAATATATTATTTTTCATCGTTGTTTATGTTTTATCGCATTTTGAGAGCGTTTGGGAGATATTTGAGCTGAGGGGTATTTTGGTCCTTTGCTTGGGTAAGTTTTATGTTTTTATATAAATAGAAAGAAAAGAGAGAAAAGATAGTAAGGAAAAGAAAAAGAAAGAAGAGAAAAGAGAGGAAAGAAAAGGGAGAAGAGGAAAAGTGGAAAAATCGACATAACTCCGTTTCAAGTGCGAATAATCGGGTAAGGGTGAGAAGTTTCAATTATATCTTGCTTGTGTATGTATATGTGTATGTTTTCTTGGATTGTTTTGGATATTTTCTTATAGTTTTCATTTTAGGTCGAAATGGTAAAAATGAGTAGAAATCCATGTTTTTACGGACGAAAGTCGGAATAAATCGCGTAGTAGAGTCGAGTGATGTTGGGTCGTGATTTAGCGTGATCGTTTGATTGAATCGAGTTAAATTTGTAACTTTTGCGTTTTTGATATATATCGATGTTTTTGTGCAAATTGATGTTGTGATCGAGTAAAAGTGTTTGGATATGTCTGGTAACATTGGTATAGGTTGATATTTAATCGGGTAAGGATAGGAATTAATCGGGAATAGTTATTTGTGTGTTTTCGAGTGGTTTTGAGCGAGTTTGAAATTGGGATAAACTGATAAAATTATGTTTCAAAATATTTCAAAAATGGAAAATGTGTTAGATGGTTTTTTAATGGTGGAAATATTGTAGTATGTTGAATTCTGAGATCGCAGCTTTTTACGAAATCGAAATCGGAGGTCCGGAAGTCATTTAACGATCGAAAACTAAGTTTTTATCAAATTCTGCGCAGTATGCGTCGACTCATAGGGTTTTAGGTCGACTCATAGTGACCTTGCGTCGACCTAAGGACTCGACCTGAGCATACCTGCGCGTGACACAAATTTTCCAAAATGTCCGATTTTGTTTTCTTCATAACTTTTGAACCGTAAGTCCGTTTTGACCCCCGTTTGAAGCGTTGGAAAGCTAATAAAATATTCTTTCTATTAAAATGGGTGGGAGGTCAGTAGATGATTTATTTAAGTTGTGGTTTTGAAAAAGTGTTGGTTTGTCATATTTTTACCGTCGTATTGGTGTGCGAATGATGTGTTATCATGCTATATGCTTTTGATATGTAACGTATAGCTTGTGTGCTGTTATATGGCGTGAGTATATGTGATGAAATGTTGTGCATGATTGATACGCATTGGTGATGGATGTATGATATTTGAATGGTGTTGTTTTGTCGACTTGTGTCATTGTTATTGTGTGTAATTGATGTGTATCATGCAATGTGTTGTTGATATGGATATTGTATGACTTGTGTGCTGTTGTGAAATGAAAATGCACGTGATACATGTTGTGATGATGATTTGTGGCCTAAGGGCATGAAAAATGCAATGTATGGTATTTGATGATATATGCATGATTGTGGATGTGTATGTGTGTGCATTTTTAATGTCATGAGTCATTGTATGCCAAGCATCATGATATGCATTCTTGTGACGTCCTGAGTGACGGATTGATTCCAGAGGGAATCTGCTATAACATCGTGCGCCTTAAAAATAAGAGGAATGAATCGCCTTAAAAATAAGAGGACCGAAAGCGATGATGATAGACGATCGTGTGGCCATGTGGGGTGTGAGCGATCGGGTCGTGTGCCCGTGTGGGGTGTGAGCGATCCATAAACGTCGTGTGCCCGTGTGGGGTGTGAGCGACAGGGAACATCGTATGTCCGACGAGGAGTTACACTAAGTAATGAGCGATGGTTCCAGCAGAGTTCCTGAGTGAACTAGTGATGAGAAATGTTGGAAGTTGGTACCGCATGGCATTTGCATAGAGTCGTTGTGTCGGTCTCTGTGCATTTGCATAAATCATGGATTGATTATGTGTGAGAATTGTGAATGGATGCATTATGTGTGGGAAATCATGATTTGATTGATTATGTGTGGAAATTGTGCATCGATTTGTTATGTGTTGAGATTGTGATAGCATTGGTAATTTGATGTGCAGATGTGATAAATGCATTGGTTGTGGACAATATGTTTATACGTAGACATGTGCTATGTGATGTGTGATGTGTTTCTAAATGTTATGACTTGGTATGTCTTATGTGCAAATATGTGAGTATATTGGATAATTGATATATGCTATATTGTTGGATTAATAGATATATGTTACGTATATGTGGTATGTTATATGTATTAGTATGTGGTGTTTGTGGTGAGAATAGCTATGCATGTGAATTGTTATGTATTTGCATATTATTATGCAATCTTGATTTTAGTTGTTATTTCTCACCCTTCTGCTGTTTTATAATGCTCTATGAGGCATTGCAGATTAGAGTTGCTGGAGGTCTTTTTGTGAAGATTAGCCCTCCGTTCTGTTGTCGGTCTTGGTGTCTGCTCTGATACGTAGCACGGGAGTCGGGGAACGATTATATATATATATATATATATATATGTATACATTTGTTGAATGTATTTTGTAGCACCTTTGTATATATAGTTGATGTTCTAAAATGATTTATTTTGTAAAACAAGTCGGTTATGGATCTTTCCGCTTTATTCCATAATTGACCTTTCCCTTTAGATGGAAAAAGTTTCCCGTTAATGATTTTCTCTATTATGTGTTATGTATCAAATAATTGAACAGGGATTGTGTTTTCTTACTTTAAAATGTGGCATCCTTGTTTCTGTCGGAAAAATAAATTTTTAGTTACTCTGATTTATTTATGTATTATTTATTCGCGATGGGAATTGGGGTGTTACATTAGTGGTATCAGAGCAGGTCCGTCCGTCCGGCCAAGTTGTTGAGTCAGTTGGTGTGACAGTTGAATACTGTCATTGTTGTTTGTTCCTTAGTACGTGATATGTGTGTGAAACACTGTCAGTGCTTTCTGGTTTTTCTAATCCTTTTTCTTCAGGATTGAGAACGAGATAAGTGGGGGAGAAGCTGGAACTTCTCCAAGTTGCTTCGGTTGTGGAGCGTGGGCTCAGTGTGCCGTTGGTTGCAAGAGGGTAAGTGTTGTTTAGACAGTGTTGTTCCAGATTCTGGAGGGATTGCGGAGGTAAGGTTTATGTCAACTAAGGATTTGTGCCTGAGGTAGTTTTGTGCACAGGATGTAAGGAATGCTATTATAAGTTGGTAAAGACGGTTTAAGCCCCATCATGATTGTCGGCTGTCTATTGACAAATTGAGGAACTGATCACCCTTAATCTCTTGTTGATAGTAGATGTGAATTATGTTGGATGGAATAGACGGGTCTTTCCGGCTTGGATAGTGTGTGCCATGAATTGTTCGGAATTGAGAAAATCATTACGGATTGCTTCGATGAGTTGATGAAGACTCTTATACTGGAAGATGAGACGGATTAGAGGTTTTTGGTATGTTGGTCAAGTTGGGAAGTCATTGGGAGAGAACGATTGGGTATTGTTAAAGGTTGTTCTCAGAGAGTAGAGTGTGAACTCAAATTGGACGAAGGTAAGGATTTGAGGTTTGGATCTACTAAGTAAGTAGAAGAACTTTTAGGACGTGAAACTAAGATGTTGTTATGTTTGTAACGATAGTTTCCTAGAAATTGGCAGGAAGGACACAGTGATGAGCTACCGGTTGTGCGTGATTTTTAGATGTATTTCCGGTTGGAATATTGGATGTTAGTATTAGAAGTACCCGGACTAATATAGCAGTTGGAAGATTTACTGGAAAGGAGAATTGTGAGGCCAAGTGTGTCGTCTTGGAGAGCTCCAGTATGGTTAGTAACAAAAAGGAGGGATGATTGAATGGAATAACAAGCATTATGATGGTATTGGTATTGAGACTATGGAAAGCGAAACTTAAAGTTCTGGAGAGGTTTGGAGTCTTTGGAATTATAGAGCATTAACGGGAATTTTGAGAAAACCTTAAGGGTGGAGGTACTATTTGAGAGTTCTTTTGGGATGGTTGTTGCTACACGTGGGGATTTATGGAATTTGGATTGTTAAGAGAAGAAATTGTGTATGGATTGCTAACAGTTGAATAAGGTAACGATCGAAAACAAGTGTCCACTTTCATGAACGGATGACTGGAATGGTTTGGTTGAGTTTGAGTGAAATTGCAATTGTTTGGAATGTTTGATAAGAGTGGTGAATGGTGTGAGTTGAGGCTTTGATCGATTTAATGTGACTGGTTATGTTTGTTATCGTCGGGATAGGCTGTTATTTACTCGGTTAAGTTTGTATGTGAGTAACCAGTTACCCAGTGAAAAGTTTTGCAAAAGCTTTAAGAATTTTTATCTTTTGGAGTTTGGTTGGGCATTACAACGTGCAGTGATGTTATTTGGTGTTAGTAATGCGTCTGTAATGTTTGTGGAGTAGGGGAATCGTATCTTCCATATTTATTTGGATAAGTTCGTAATGGCTTTGATTGAGGATATTCGGATCTGTTGAAAACTCAGAGGAAGAACAAGTAGAGTGTTTGGGATTTGAGTTACAAGTGTCAAAAAGAGACGAAGTTTTTTGCTAAGTTATTCGAGTGAGAATTTGGGTTGAAAAAGGTTAGTTTTCTTGGATATGTTATTTCAGATGAGAGTATGGTTATGGATCCATCGGAAGTAGATGCAGTTCTACATTGAGAGGCTCTGAAGTTGGTTAAGGAGATTAGAAACTTTTGAGCTCAGTTGGTTGTTACTGCAGGCTATGGAAAACTTTGCTAAGTTCGTACTTCGGTTGTCTCAGTTGACTTGCAAAAGGTAAGTCATTTGTTTGGGATGTTCGTTGTAAGGAAAGTTTCAGAAAGCTGAAGTAGAAGTTGTCTACAGCTTCAGTTTTGATTCTGTGTGATCCTGATGAACCGTATGTGAGGTATTGGGATGCGTCTTTGATGAGTTTAGTCAGTGTGTTAATGCAAGAGGGTAAAGTCATGGTTTATGTTTTACGACAATTGAGGATTCATAAAAGGATCGATAATATTCAGGATTTGGAATTGGGCGCGATTGTATTGTGTTGGAGAATCTGGAGGTATTATTTTGAGGGTTTTAGGTTCAAGGTGTATGGATGGAGAAAATGATGGTTTTGGATGAGTAACAGCGCTGCTGGAATTCTGAGTTTTCCATGGTTCACCTAGCGAAGGTGGTAGCGAATGCTCACTAGGAGGTTCGCCTAGCGAACATGACAGTTGGTGTAGTTTTGTTTCCTTCATAACTTTTGATTTGTAACTCGGATTGAGGCACAGTCGGATGGTTGGAGTTCCTGATTAGTTATGACTCTGGCTCGAATTATCCTATTGGTAAAGTTTAGGTCGTGCGTGATGAGTTAAGTCGAAAGTCTTACTTATGTCTGCTTTGATGGTTAAAGAGTGGGAACTTTTGGGAGAATTTAGAGATTTGGGTTGGTGTGTGAATTGACGTCTAATAGTGTGCGGTTGGGTATATTAACAGGGAACAGTGATTTTTGGTGAATAAGAGAAAGAGTTAGACTTTGGATGTGAAATTAGTAGTTTTGATGGTTACGAGTAATCAGAGTGTGCAACGGAAGCGTGAAGTGGCATGATTCGTATATGCGTGTGGGACTGGTAAGAGTTCATAGGTTGAACATTGGGAATATGTAGGAGTGTTGAGACCATTGGACGTTTCAGGATGGAAGTGATATGTGAAAGGTTTAACTATTATTCATGGGCTACTGTGTAGATGGATGTTTTGGTTATATGGTCGATTGGGGAATCGTAGCATGGTTGTAATAATGTTGTGTGACAAGGATGTTGGTATTATGGTTGTGTGGAGGTTGTTTAATCGATGTTGTGTCGTGGAACTTGTGTTCTTGTTTGTGTTGTTGCCTCGTTTCCATCATGTTGGTTCGAGTGCGAGTAGCTAATTCCGGTGTGTGTTCGTAGCTTGGGTTTTCCTTGTGTCGTGAGTTGGTCGTCAAGTGCATTGTATAGGCTTTGCATCTTGTCGTTGTAGTTGTTATCTGTGTCGTGTCGTTGTTGTGGTTGCTGTTAGCAAGGTGGTTTGTCAGTTTGTGTTATTCGTGGTGTGCTTTTGTTGGCATGTTAGTTTGTTGGTCGAATGCGAGAGTCGTATCCGGAGTTGTTCGTATCGGTTATATTTTCGAGGACGAAAATGTCAAAGTGGGGGAGAATAGGATGATTGAATGGAATAACAAGCATTATGATGGTATTGGTATTGAGACTATGGAAAGCGAAACTTAAAGTTCTGGAGAGGTTTGGAGTCTTTGGAATTATAGAGCATTAACGGGAATTTTGAGAAAACCTTAAGGGTGGATGCACTATTTGAGAGTTCTTTTGGGATGGTTGTTGCTACACGTGGGGATTTATGGAATTTGGATTGTTAAGAGAAGAAATTGTGTATGGATTGCTAACAGTTGAATAAGGTAACGATCGAGAACAAGTGTCCACTTTCATGAACGGATGACTGGAATGGTTTGGTTGAGTTTGAGTGAAATTGCAATTGTTTGGAATGTTTGATAAGAGTGGTGAATGGTGTGAGTTGAGGCTTTGATCGATTTAATGTGACTGGTTATGTTTGTGGATAGGCTGTTATTTACTCGGTTAAGTTTGTATGTGAGTAACCAGTTACCCAGTGAAAAGTTTTGCAAAAGCTTTAAGAATTTTTATCTTTTGGAGTTTGGTTGGGCATTACAACGTGCAGTGATGTTATTTGGTGTTAGTAATGCGTCTGTAATGTTTGTGGAGTAGGGGAATCGTATCTTCCATATTTATTTGGATAAGTTTGTAATGGCTTTGATTGAGGATATTTGGATCTGTTGAAAACTCAGGGGAAGAACAGGTAGAGTGTTTGGGATTTGAATTACAAGTGTCAAAAAGAGACGAAGTTTTTTGCTAAGTTATTCGAGTGAGAATTTGGGTTGAAAAAGGTTAGTTTTCTTGGATATGTTATTTCAGATGAGAGTATGGTTATGGATCCATCGGAAGTAGATGCAATTCTACATTGAGAGGCTCTGAAGTTGGTTAAGGAGATTAGAAACTTTTGAGCTCAGTTGGTTGTTACTGTAGGCTATGGAAAACTTTGCTAAGTTCGTACTTCAGTTATCTCAGTTGACTTGCAAAAGTTAAGTCGTTTGTTTGGGATGTTCGTTGTAAGGAAAGTTTCAGAAAGCTGAAGTAGAAGTTGTCTACGGCTTCAGTTTTGATTCTGTGTGATCCTGATGAACCGTTTGTGAGGTATTGGGATGCGTCTTTGATGAGTTTAGTCAGTGTGTTAATGCAACAGGGTAAAGTCGTGGTTTATGCTTTACGACAATTGAGGATTCATAAAAGGATCGATATTATTCAGGATTTGGAATTGGGTGCGATTGTATTGTGTTGGAGAATCTGGAGGTATTATTTTGAGGGTTTTAGGTTCAAGGTGTATGGATGAAGAAAATGATGATTTTGGATGAGTAACAGCGCTGCTGGAATTCTGAGTTTTCCATGGTTCGCCTAGCGAAGGTGGTAGCGAATGCTCACTAGGAGGTTCGCCTAGCGAACATGACAGTTGGTGCAGTTTTGTTTCCTTCATAACTTTTGATTTGTAACTCGGATTGAGGCATGGTCGGATGGTTGGAATTCCTGATTAGTTATGACTTTGGCTCGAATTATCCTATTGGTAAATTTAGGTCGTGCGTGATGAGTTAAGTCGAAAGTCTTACTTATGTCTGCTTTGATGGTTAAAGAGTGGAAACTTTTGGGAGAATTTAGAGATTTGGGTTGGTGTGTGAATTGACGTCTGATAGTGTGCGGTTGGGTATATTAACAGGGAACAATGATTTTTGGTGAATAAGAGAAAGAGTTAGACTTTGGACGTGAAATTGGTAGTTTTGATGGTTACGAGTAATCAGAGTGTGCAACGGAAGCGTGAAGTGGCATGATTCGTATATGCGTGTGGGACTGGTAAGAGTTCATAGGTTGAACATTGGGAATATGTAGGAGTGTTGAGACCATTGGACGTTTCAGGATGGAAGTGATATGTGAAAGGTTTAACTATTATTCATGGGCTACTGTGTAGATGGATGTTTTGGTTATATGGTCGATTTGGGAATTGTAACATGGTTGTAATAATGTTGTGTGACAAGGATGTTGGTATTATGGTTGTGTGGAGGTTGTTTAATCGATGTTGTGTCGTGGAACTTGTGTTCTTGTTTGTGTTGTTGCCTCGTTTCCATCGTGTTGGTTCGAGTGCGAGTAGCTAATTCCGGTGTGTGTTCGTAGCTTGGGTTTTCCTTGTGTCGTAAGTTGGTCGTCAAGTGCATTGTATGGGCTTTACATCTTGTCGTTGTAGTTGTTATCTGTGTCGTGTCGTTGTTGTGGTTGCTGTTAGCAAGGTGGTTTGTCAGTTTGTGTTATTCGTGGTGTGCTTTTGTCGGCATGTTAGTTTGTTGGTCGGATGCGAGAGTCGTATCCGGAGTTGTTCGTATCGGTTATATTTTCGAGGACGAAAATGTCTAAGTGGGGGAGAATTGTAACGCCCCGTTTTGTCTTATTTATTTAATTGAGTCGATTTAATTAGTTTCATTTTTATATTATTTTATTCTTGACTTTTATTTGACAATATATTATTTTTCATCGTTGTTTATGTTTTATCCAATTTTGAGAGCGTTTGGGAGATATTTGAGCTGAGGGGTATTTTGGTCTTTTGCTTGGGTAAGTTTTATGTTTTTATATAAATAGAAAGAAAAGGGAGAAAAGATAGTAAGGAAAAGAAAAAGAAAGAAGAGAAAGAGAAGAGAAGAGAAAAGAGAGGAAAGAAAAGGGAGAAGAGGAAAAGTGGAAAAATTGACATAACTCCGTTTCAAGTGCGAATAATCGGGTAAGGGTGAGAAGTTTAATTATATCTTGCTTGTGTATGTATATGTGTATGTTTTCTTGGATTGTTTTGGATATTTTCTTATAGTTTTCATTTTAGGTCGAAATGGTAAAAATGAGTAGAAATCGATGTTTTTACGGACGAAAGTCGGAATAAATCGCGTAGTAGAGTCGAGTGATGTTGGGTCGTGATTTAGTGTGATCGTTTGATTGAATCGAGTTGAATTTGTAACTTTTTCATTTTTGATATATATCGATGTTTTTGTGCAAATTGATGTTGTGATCGAGTAAAAGTGTTTGGATATGTCTGGTAACATTGGTATAGGTTGATATTTAATCGGGTAAGGATAGGAATTAATCGGGAATGGTTATTTGTGTGTTTTCGAGTGGTTTTGAGCGAGTTTGGAGTTGGGATAAACTGATAAAATTATGTTTCAAAATATTTCAAAAATGAAAAATGTGTTAGATAGCTTTTTAATGGTGGAAATATTATAGTATGTTGAATTCTGAGATCGCAGCTTTTTACGGAATCGAAATCGGAAGTCCGGAAGTCATTTAACGATCGAAAACTGAGTTTTTATCAAATTCTGCGCAGTATGCGTCGACTCATAGGGTTTTAGGTCGACTCATAGTGCCCTTGCGTCGACCTAAAGACTCGACCTGAGCATACCTGCGCGTGACACAAATTTTCCAAAATGTCCGATTTTGTTTTCCTCATAACTTTTGAACCGTAAGTCCGTTTTCACCCCCGTTTGAAGCGTTGGAAAGTTAATAAAATATTATTTCTATTAAAAATGGGTGGGAGGTCAGTAGATGATTTATTTAAGTTGTGTTTTTGAAAAAGTGTTGGTTTGTCAGATTTTTACCGTCGTATTGGTGTGCGAATGATGTGCTATCATGCTATATGCTTTTGATATGTAACGTATAGCTTGTGTGTTGTTATATGGCGTGAGTATATGTGATAAAATGTTGTGCATGATTGATACACATTGGTGATGGATGTATGATATTTGAATGGTGTTGTTTTGTCGACTTTTGTCATTGTTATTGTGTGTAATTGATGTGTATCATGCAATGTGTTGTTGATATGGATATTGTATGACTTGTGTGCTGTTGTGAAATGAAAATGCACGTGATACATGTTGTGATGATGATTTGTGGCCTAAGGGCAGGAAAAATGCAATGTTTGGTATTTGATGATATATGCATGATTGTGGATGTGTATGTGTGTGCATTTTGAATGTCTGAGTCATTGTATGCCAAGCATCATGATATGCATTCTTGTGACGTCCTGAGTGACGGATTGATTCCTGAGGGAATCTGCTATAACATCGTGCGCCTTAAAAATAAGAGGAATGAATCGCCTTAAAAATAAAAGGACCGAAAGCGATGATTATAGACGATCGTGTGCCCATGTGGGGTGTGAGCGATCGGGTCGTGTGCCCGTGTGGGGTGTGAGCGATCCATAAACGTCGTGTGCCCGTGTGGGGTGTGAGCGACGGGGAACATCGTATGCCCGACGGGGAGTTACACTAAGTAACGAGCGATGGTTCCAGTAGAGTTCCTGAGTGAACTAGTGATGAGAAATGTTGGAAGTCGGTACCGCATGGCATTTGCATAGAGTCGTTGTGTCGGTCTCTGTGCATTTGCATAAATCATGGATTGATTATGTGTGAGAATTGTGAATGGATGCATTATGTGTGGAAAATCATGATTTGATTGATTATGTGTGGAAATTGTGCATCGATTTGTTATGTGTTGAGATTATGATAGCATTGGTAATTTGATGTGCATATGTGATAAATGCATTGGTTGTGGATAATATGTTTATACGTAGACATGTGCTATGTGATGTGTGATGTGTTTCTAAATGTTATGACTTGGTATGCCTTATGTTCAAATATGTGAGTATATTGGATACTTGATATATGCTATATTGTTGGATTAATAGATATATGTTACGTATATGTGGTATGTTATATGTATTAGTATGTGGTGTTTGTGAATTGTTATGTATTTGCATATTATTGTGCAATCTCGATTTTAGTTGTTATTTCTCACCCTTCTGCTGTTTTATAATGCTCTATGAGGCATTGCAGATTAGAGTTGCTGGAGGTCTTTTTGTGAAGATTAGCCCTCCGTTCTGTTGTCGGTCTTGGTGTCTGCTCTGATACGTAGCACGGGAGTCGGGGAACGATTATATATATATGTATACATTTGTTAAGTGTATTTTGTAGCACCTTTGTATATATAGTTGATGTTCTAAAATGATTTATTTTGTAAAACAAGTCGGTTATGGATCTTTCCGCTTTATTCCATAATTGACCTTTCCCTTTAGATGGAAAAAGTTTCCCGTTAATGATTTTCTCTATTATGTGTTATGTATCAAATAATTGAGCAGGGATTGTGTTTTCTTACTTTAAAATGTGGCATCCTTGTTTCTGTCGGAAAAATAAATTTTTAGTTACTCTGATTTATTTATGTACTATTTATTCGCGATGGGAATTGGGGTGTTACAAGAGGGCTTAAAACCCTATTGCTTGATTGCAGGGAATGCTCAACAATTCTTGAGGAGATTGATGAGGCATAAAGGTACATCCATATTGTGATGATGATTTGTACAATGACGGGAATTCTTAGTGGTCAAAACTTGGGGTATGACAAATGCCTCTATTTAATCTTCTTGGACCCGAAGGTGTGAATGGCGAAGGTATTCGGGCATTCGGGGTGCAAGAGGATTAAATATCGAAATACCCGAAATTTTGACAGTGGTTATGAATGGTAGTTTACGTATTCATATTCTTTTGCTAAGCATTGATACTTAGAAAAGGTAAAACTTCCCCTCGATCCTGGTTTCCTACCAAGGAACTGGTCTCAGTTTCTGATACAAACTTCCCCTTGATCCTGGCTTCCTACCAAGGAACTGGTCTAAGTTTTATTTTGGACTAAACCTCCCCTCGATCCTAGTCTTCAGCCATGGAACTGGTCTCAGTTTCTGATATAAACTTCCCCTCGATCCTGGTTTCCTACCAAGGATCTAGTCTTAGTTTCTTTTGTCAATAAACTTTCTTGACAAGGGACGCTATTCGTAGCGGTTTTCCTTAAACTTCTCACCAAATTTTCCTGGGGAGATGCCATTTGATGGAAAAAAATTTGATGTCAGACTTGCTGGGGAACCCATTCGTCTGAGCTGTAGAGGTGTACAAACTTCTCTATTGGAGATGCCATTTGTTGACTCTACTGGGGAAAACGAGTCTCTTGAGAGACTGCTTTCTACTTGGTGATATTACATTATACTTTTCTTCGAGATCTTCTCGAAGAAATGCCATGTGATGTAATCCATTTGTGAGGTGCTAATAACCTTTTCGTCAGCGAATTTTCCGGAGAAAAACTGTTGTATTGCCGAAGCTTTGATTAAGAGGCTTTCTTTGGGGATTTTCCTTAATCCAGGAAAGCGAAGATATCATCTTCAATGGCGAAGAGTGATGTTTGTCGAAGGTCTTCTTGCCTTTCAGAGGTTCAAGTTATCAAAGTGGTCGAGGACCGTCTCTAATCCAGAGATAAACTGGAGAGAGATTGCTTAGATGATTCACTTCCTGACGAGGAAAGAACTGACAACTCAATTGACAAGAGGACTTTTATCACTAGGGGATAAGACCGACTAGCGTGGTAGTGATGCAATATGAACATGTATGAATCAATAATGCATGATGTATGTATGTATATGCTGACAAAACTGACACGACATACAGACTAACGGATGATCACGGTTGGATACTCGGTCACTGTGGGGAACGAGGAAGTACCATTTGGTCCAAAATAGCAATTCTGCCTTGCTTAGGAGAGATAGTCCCTGTGGGGAACCCCGTTGGTCGGGCTTAGGAGATAAGAACTCTGTCGGGGATGTCGGACGGAATATTCGCATCTGACATAGCTGATCCTTCATTCAGGTGTACTGGTTAAGAAGGAGTACTTTGATTCTGCACTTTGAGGTTCGATTACTTCTGGAGAAGCGATCGATGTTCTTTCGATGTTCAACAGTCAAACGAAATTGCCATCTTTATTTTAAAAGCAGAAAAATTTTGACAAGTAAAATTCATTTTTGTTTTATTTCAAGAATCGTTAATCATGTTAAAATGTCGTTCTGTAAAGCTAAAACAAATAAGAATTATAAACAAAAGCATTAAGGCTCAAATTTTATTGATAGGATGGAAATCAGCCAAACGCGTGATTCCATGGAGTATTTACAAAGTTATAAAATGGTAATTTAAGGGAAAAGGGCTACATTGAAACATAACGACCGCTATCCTTCTACCAACTTTAAATTCTTGACATCCTGAGCTTTTGTCGAAGATGACCTTGACTGGAGTTCTTCCTGATGGATAGTGTAACTGTTGCTGAGAATTTGAACTTGATCAGACGTAGTTACTTGCCATTATCCCTAACTTTTTCCTGGATTGTACTCTGATATTTCCAATCCATCGGGATGATTTTTTATTATGTCTCTAATTTTTGCCTGGACCACCCTTTCAGGTTTTCAATTCACCGAGACATTTTTTATTATTATTTAGGCGAAGTATTTCTTGACTACGTCAACATTTGTGGGGTAGGCAAATTCCTCTCCATCCATGGTTGCGAGTCTCAAGGCACCGCCTGAGAAAGCTTTCTTGACCACATAGGGGCCTTCATAATTCGGAGTCCATTTGCCCCGGGAATCAGTGAGGAATGATTGTATCTTTTTGAGCATGAGGTCTCCATTCCTGAAGACGTGAGGTCGGACCTTTTTGTCAAACGCCTTCTTCATTCTTTGTTGATACAATTGACCATGGCATAAAGCCGTTATTCGCTTCTCTTTGATCAGGTTCAGTTCGTCGTGCCGACTTTGGCACCATTCAGCTTCTGTTAACTTAACTTCCATCAATACCCGGATTGATGGGATCTCTACTTCTATGGGGAGCACTGCTTATAAGCCATATACTAGAGAGAAAGGGGTTGCCCCTGTTGAAGTGCGGACAGATGTGCGATAACCATGAAAGGCAAATGGTAGCATCTCGTGCCAGTCTTTGTAGGTTACAACCATCTTTTGAATGATCTTCTTGATGTTCTTGTTAGCCGCTTCTACCGCTCCGTTCATCTTGGGTCGGTAGGGAGATGAGTTATGGTGTTTGATCTTGAACTCAGCGCATAACTCTTTCATCATTGTATTGTTCAAGTTGGATCCATTATCAGTAATGATCTGGCTTGGAACACCATAACGACAAATGATATAGTTTTTGATAAAGCGGACCACGACTTGTCGGGTTACATTGGTGTATGACACTGCTTCGACCCACTTGGTGAAGTAGTCAATGGCTACTAGAATGAACCAATGTCCGTTTGAAGCTTTGGGTTCAATCATGCCAATCATGTCGATTCCCCATATAGAAAAGGGCCATGAGGAAGAAAGAACTTTTAAATGCGCTGGCGGTATATGGATTTTGTCTGAGTATATCTGACACTTGTGACATCTCCTCATGTACTGGTAGCAACGGGATTCCATTGTCAGCCAATAATACCCTGCTCTCAGAATTTTTCTCGCCATTGTGTATCCATTGGCATGAGTGCCAAAGGATTCTTCATGAATTTCTTTCATCAGCATGTTTGATTCTGGTCTGTCTACACATTGAAGCAAGACCATGTCGAAATTCCTCTTATAGAGTGTATCACCGCTCAGAAAGAAGCTGCCTGCCAATCTTCTGAGGGTCTTTCTGTCTTTTCTGGATGTCCCAGGTGGGTACTCTTGTTTCTGAAGGAAGCATTTGATATCGTAATACCAAGGTTTGTCGTCTATGACAACTTCAATCGTGAAGATGTAAGTGGGCCGCTCAAGGCGCATTATGTCAATCTTAGGTATGTCATTCCATTGACCTGCACTAATCATGGAAGAGAGAGTGGCAAATGCATCAGCCATGTGATTCTATTCTCGAGGGATATGATGAAACTCGATTCTGTTGAAGAATGGTAACAACCTTCTCGCGTAGTCTTTGTAAGGAATCAATCCTGATTGATACGTGTTCCAATCTCCTTTGATCTGATTGATAACCAGGGTTGAGTCGCCATATACATTCAAGTTCTTGATCCTTAAGTTAATCACTTCTTCGAGACCCATGATACAAGCTTCGTATTCGGCCACGTTGTTTGTACACTTGAATGTTAATCTGGCAGTGAAAGGAATGTGGGTACCCTGAGGTGTTATGATAATTTCCCCAATTCCGTTTCCGTAATGATTGACAGCTCCGTCAAAGATTAGTCCCCATTGGGAACCTGGTTCTGGCCCTTCACTGGGTAGTGGTTCATCGCGATCTTTCATTTTTAGATACATGACATCTTCGTCTGGGAAGTCAAATCTGATTGATTCTTGATCGTCGATCGGTTGATGAGCCAAATGATCGGCTAAAATACTTCCTTTGACGACTTTCTGAGCATGGTACTTGATGTCGTATTCTGATAACAACATCTGCCAACGGGCAATCCTTCCCGTGAGAGCAGGCTTTTCAAAGACGTACTTGATTGGATCCATTTAGGAGATTAACCAAGTCGTGTGACGAATCATATACTGGTGAAGACGTTTGGCTGCCCAAGCCAGAGCACAACAAGTTTTCTCAAGCATACTGTACCGAGTTTCACAGTCAGTGAACTTCTTGCTCAAATAATAGATGGCAGACTCTTTCCTTTTTGTTTCGTCTTATTGGCCAAGTACACAACCCATTGAGTCCTCTAAGACTGTTAGGTAAATAATCAATGGTCTTCCTTCCACTGGAGTTGATAGAATCGGTGGGTTCAACAGGTATTCCTTGATATTGTCGAAGGTGGTTTGGCAGTCTTCTGTCCAAACGCAGTCCTGATCCTTTTTGAGTAATTTGAAAATCGACGCGCATGTCGCGGTCATGAGGAATATAAATCTGGAAATGTAGTTCAAACGTCCCAAAAATCCTTGGACTTGTTTCTCGGTTTTTGGAGAAGGCATTTCTTGAATGGCCTTGACCTTGTCAGGATCAATCTCAATTCCTTTCTGGCTGACGATGAACCCTAAAAGTTTCCCTGAACAGACACCGAATATGCATTTATTGGGATTCAAGCAGAGTTTGTACTTTCTCAGCTGCTCGAATAACTTTGACAGGTGGGACACATGCTTATCTTCTATTTTAGATTTAGCAATCATATCATCAACATACACTTCTATTTCTTTATGTATCATGTCGTGGAACAGAGTAGTCATGGCTCGTTGATAGGTTGCCCCGGCATTCCTCAAACCGAACAACATTACCTTCCGGCGCCATTTTTATCTAATTTAGCCCGAGAATCCATCCATGAAGGAGAAGACTTTGAACTTTGCTGTACTGTCTACCAGCATGTCTATGTGCGGTAAGAGGAAGTCGTCCTTTGGACTTGCTTTGTTCAAATCCCTGTAGTCTACCCACATTCTGACTTTTTCGTCCTTTTTCGGAACTGGTACTATGTTGACTAGCCATTGAGGATATTCTGATGTGACGAGGATACCCGCGTCAATCTGTTTCTGTACTTCCTCTTTGATTTTGATGGCCATGTCCGGATGAGTCCGTCTCAGTCTTTGTTTTACCAGCGGACATTCTGATCTCAACGGTAGGTGATGTTCCATGATGCTGGTATCCAACCCTGGCATGTCCTGATAGGACCAAGCAAATACATCGGGAAACTCTTTGAGAAGCTTTATCAAACTTTGACAGTTGGACTGAGCAGTGCCCCAATCTTGACTTCTTTTCTCTCCTCCTCTGAACCCAAGTTGACTGTTTCCAACGACTCTTTGTAAGGTTCAATGGACCTTTTCTCTTGTCTGAGTAATTGGGAGATCTCTTCTGGAATTTCTTCATCATCTTCTTCTTCAGCCTCAAATACCGGGAATTCAAAGTTGGGAGAAGGCATTGGATCATATGTTTCAATGGGGTTTAAAATAAGTAATCTGCATGACGTGATGATTTGTTTTTAGAAGAGATAGAGAGAATGCAAGAGTGCATGCAGTGTATTTTCTGAAAAATGCTTTTTTTATTATTTGAGTTGTTTTTTTAGGATTACCATTTTCTGAAAAAGCGAAAAGAGAAAACAACAATAAATGGGGAAATTACATAACGACATTATTTTATTCATGATTTTGTCGATTCTTGAAACTACAACCCTATAAAACAAAACTCTGTCGCTTTGGACGAAGCGAAGAGGTATATTTACAGAAAGTGAGCCCTATCAAAACATCTGTTTCACCTTGGCAGGGTGAAAGTTTAAGATAAAGACGACAATTACTTAGACTTATGAACAACTTTCGGAACGTCGACAGCGACCCATTGGCGGCGAACCCCTCAGTGAATCACAAAGTCCGGTACTTTCCTTCTTGAGTTGTCTTCAAAAATAACGCTGATTTCTGGCAGAGCAGGATCGTTGGAATCTGTCTCCCAGGCAGAGTTGTCGTAGGAGAGCTCTTCTGTTGTATTTTGCGCAGTGTTTGCACTCTCAGGTAAATCTCCCCATCCAGTTGGCTGGATGTCTTCGAGCCTGATACGAGAGCTTTCGGGAGCGGTGTACTTGACCAAGTAGCCGTACCTGCCACTTGGTTGTCCTAATGTGTCCCACACTTCTTTGGAACTAGTGGAATCATCCTTCTCGATGACGTTGACCTCGGGAAAAGCGTAGTTGATGAACTCTAGTCCGGCAAGCTTTGCAAATTCATCGTCGTGCTAGATGTTTTTTTAATTCCCTGAGTGTTTATCCCATGACATGGTGGGGACGCAGGTATTCTTTTCAGTGATGCTCAGCTGATATGCATCGTTCGGCTGATTCTTTTACCCCGAGTCTCCTGGGTAAGGTTGCCACATAGGCAGGCCATCCATTGGGCCATAATAGTCGTGGTCAAAGTTGTCTTTCATCATAATGTCTTCCTCTAATGAGTTGGGTGGAGCACAACATCCTTCTGGATCGCAATCTCCATATATCATCTTGACATCTGGCCTTGGTATATATCTCGAACTCTGTGTCGAAAAGCAAAATGGTGTAGGCACCTCTTCCTGAGACATATAACCGTCCTCGTTAAGATAGGACTTCCATTCTTCATCTGTATCGGAGGAATCACCCTCGTTGATGGTATGTACTTCTTGAGATACTGGGTGAAGGAAACCTCCACTATGGAAGAAGTTCTGAATGGGATGAAGACTTTCATCTTTAGTAGCAGTATGGGTACAGGTTAAGGAAAAACCAAGACCTTTCTTCGCTTTTTTATCAGTAGGAATGACAAGTTGTCCCCATCCCTTTGCATTGTTATTTTTTATTACTTCGAGAGCATCTCTGTATGAGGAAATCGACGTTCCTCTTTCTGATGGATTGTCATTACTCACTGTAAGTGCTTGGAACTGGGTTCCTACAACCTCTTTTGGTTCTACATAAGTGGGCGATGATAAGTTACCCACGATCAAGGCTTGCTCTCTGCAGACTGTGACGAGTTGGTCGTTCTTGATGAACTTCAGCTTTTGGTGAAGCGTCGAAGTGACTGCCCCAGCCTCGTGTATCCAAGGTCTTCCTAACAAACAACTGTATGTTGTTCGGATGTCCATGACCTGGAACGTGACTTGGAAAGTGTGAGGACCGATAGTTGTGGGAAGGTCGACTTCGCCGATAACTATTTTTTGGGACCCGTCAAATGCTTTGACGATGACCTCACTACCTCTCATCGGAGATCCTTTGAATGATAGTCGCATTATGGTGGACTTTTACATCACGTTTAGAGTCGATCCGGTGTTTACCAGTACGCCGGCTAAAGCATCGTCCTGGCAGTTGACTGTAATATTGAGTGCCATGTTATGACTTGGGCCCTCTTGCGGAAGTTCCTCATCAATAAATCCCAAGTTGTTGCAGGAAGTGATGTTGGAGATGATGCTGTCAAATTGTCTTATTGACACATCTTGTTCCACAAAGGCCTGCTCTAAGACTTTCTGTAAAGCTTCCCTGTGAGCTTCGGAACTGAGTAAAAGTGATAACACTGAGATTTCTGAAGGAGTTTGCAACAGTTGATCAACAATGTTGTATTCACTCTTCTGGATGAGCTTCAGCATCTCATCGCTGTTCTTTGAAAGGTAGGGATCACTAGACTGACCGACTAATTTATCAGGAACTTTCGTTTGAGGTCCCTTTTCTCTGGTAGGTACTCCAACTCCTCGGTTAAAGATTCAACCGCTCCGTGTTACTCAACTGATGTCTGCAATATTCACGACGAAGGGTACTGGAATTTCATTTCCATTCTCAATTGTTGTTGCACCGTATTTATAAGGAATAGCCTTATCAGATTTATACGGTACTGGTCTCAGCAGATAGATAACTACAGGAGCCTTCTGATTTTTTTGACCATTGTAAGTAATTTCAATCAGTTCCTGGTTGGGAACTTTCGATTCGTCAAGTAAAGGGATGATGGTACAAACATCCTTGGTCCTCTTATGATCAGAGATTACGACAACGTCCCTGATTCGATCAGCGAAATAGTCTGGCATCAAATTGATTGACCCTGAACTTAGACACGGTCGAATTTCTTTGTGGTCCAATTGACTTTGAAGGGCTGCTCGTACGAGGTAACATCCTTGATTATCCGCTGAGCAAACTCTACAGCGCTCATAGTTATGTGGTGGCACCCAGCCACGTCCACTTTGTATGCAGTGTAACCTTACTAGATCTGTCTCCATAGATCGAACACCCTGACTTTGATGCCTAGTAGGGTTCCCGTTAGTCATGCTGACTTGTTGTGTGTCTTCATCTATATAGATCGGAAGCCACCAATGGTTTAACAAGTGTTGCAAAGTTCTTTGAACGAGAGCGTATCCTTGGTCGCTCTCATGAAATCCCTTATAGTTCTGATAATTATGCGAAGTCATAAAACCGAGTTGGACTTGCTTAGCATGTAATTCCACCAAGCTAGTATTCATCAAGCGAATATCAAAGATTTGAATCATATTCACTTGATAATGACTTCTATCGCGGTAATCCTGAATCCATCCAAGATCCATCTGACGCTGGAGGGCCTCTTGTACAAAAGAGCATCCCTGATCGTTTTTTGAGCAGATAAGACAGGAATTGTAATCGTGCCGTGGCAGATTATGATGTTGGCTTTTCCTTGAGTGCATTGCCACCAAGTAGACATTCATTGCACGGATGTCGTGGTTTTGAATAATGTTGGAATTTGTATAAGTCATGTTGACTTCACGAATTCGGTGATCCTGGATCCATCCGTTCCTGTAGAGCTGATTGCACCACAGAACATCCTTGATTGTTTTTCGAGCAGATATCACACTGGTGATAATTATGAGACGGTACATACCCGTACCCGCTCTATCTGCAATGCATCTTGACCAGGTTAGTTCCCAATAAGAGTACATCATGAATTTGATAGATGTGCTTAGACTCTTCTTCTATCAAATTTACCGTAGCTTTCTCGTGTTGAGGCAGCAGGTTCGTCTAAACATTAGGATTTTTATCCTTGAAGGATAAGACCCCGCTCCTAACAAGCTTCTGTACGCCAGATTTTAAGTTGAGACAGTTTTCTATGTTATGTCCCGGTCCTCCTTGATGATAAGGACAAGTGTGATCCGCTTTGAACCAAAAAGGCAGATTTTCTGGGATTGCAAGAGGAGACCTGGTTTGGGCGTTCCCCTTAACTAGTAGTAATGGAAACATTTCTGCGTACAACATGGGTATAAGGTCGAACCCTAGTGGTCACGTTGTACGGTTGTTGTTATATTGAGGACGAGCCTGCTGAAGAGGTTGTTGTGTCCTTTGCTGATATTGTTGTTGATTCGGTTGGCTCTGAGCAATCAGAGGTTGATACGTAGGAACAGGCACAAGGTTGATAATAGGAGTTACAGCTGCTACTGGTTGGTACCGTCGCCTTTGCTTTCCGAGAGAGATATTGTCGATATCTTGCTCTTTTTTCTTAGGGAGAGCACTACCGTATCTTTTAGTACTACTTGACGATCCAGCGTCTTTAACTAAACGTCCTTCTCGGACTGCCTCCTCAAGACAAACTCCTATGCCCACCATTTCAGTGAAGTCACCGAGCGCACTGGCGAGCATTCGGTCGTAGTAAAATGAGCTCAAGGTTTTCAAGAAGATCTTTGTCATCTCTTTTTCCTCAAGAGGTGGACAAATCTAGGCAGGAATTTCACTCCATCTCTGAGCATACTCCTTGAATGTTTCTTTGTCTTTCTGCGACATGGCTCTGAGTTGAGCTCTGTCCGATGCTATGTCCACATTATATTTATATTGCTGAACGAAGGCAGCGCCAAGATCTCTGAAAGTGACGATCTTAGTGCGGTTTAATCCCATGTACCATTTGAGCGCGGCACCGGTTAAACTATCCTGGAAGTAGTGGATCAGTAGTTGTTGGTTCTCTGTCTGAGTTGACATTCTCCGAGCGTACATCACCAAATGACTTTGAGGGCAAGAGTTACCCTTGTACTTTTCAAATTTGGGCACATTGAACTTGTGCGGAACTTTCACATTAGGGACCAGACAAAGGACTGCGACGTCCTTTCCGAATAGATCCTGACTGCGAATAGCTTACAGTTCCTTCTGCATTTCCAGGAATTTCTCCTGGAACTCCTTCATTCTCTCATCCATACTTACATTTCCACCAGAGGGTATCTGGGAGATCTGTCCTTCCGGGACTGTGTGTACCACGGGTGGTGGTATAATCATTACGGCAGTGACTCTTGGTGCTTCCCTCTCCTGAAGTTTGTAACCTTCAGGAGTTTCCGTCATGCCCCTTGCATCTTCGCTTTCCCAAAGTTTGTAACCTTCAGGCCTAGCAGTTCCTGCTGCAGTTTCCGGATCTTCCATGATCGGCGGAATATATCCCTCCGGGATATAGTTAATAGGCATGCCCCAGGGACGATCTTTAGGCATGTTATACTGAGGATTATATTTCTCCACTATAGGCATTGATGTGATCTCTGAGATCACAGTTCTTTGTATCTGAGCTGCTGCCAGAGCTTGCATGTCATTATGAAGTTTCCTCAGATCTTCTTTCAGAGCATCGAGTTTTTCTTTCAACTCTTTGTTCTCTTCCTCGAGATTATCCATCTTTTTCTGTTGACTGGCCCGAGTATTGTATAAATGAGACAGTTTGACGCTAGAATCGAGACACAGGCGTGAGATTCGTAGGTAAGAAGAATGCGTTATGTGAGAATGATGAATGATATACAATAATTGTATTTAATTAATTTTTTTTGTTTAATTAAAAGAAACTTCAACAATTGGATTGTAAATATCATACAGTGGGGAAACCCTGTTTTATTGAATTCAAAGATTGTAGAAATGGAAATACAGTAATTTACAAAGTGCTGTAAAAGGAAATGTCTAAGCTTATGGATCCTGAGTCCTCTCTGAAGAGAGCTCAGGTGCTGGTTCTGGTATTTTCCTTTTCTTTGACCGGGGCTCTTGAGCCGTTGTCGGGTTGTCATTCCTTTGCCAAGTGAAAGGAGCGAGCAAATTCCTTCGGTCTTCTTGACTTTCTACAGCATGTTGCTCTAAAATCTCGATCAGAGCATCTTTTTCTTTTAACAGTTGCTGTATTTTAGTACACTCCACATTGAGAATGCAGTACTTGTTCTTCCAAGATTTCTTCTCCCGTTAAACTTTGTTGAGTAACCGGAAGTTTTTCCGTATCAGACATAAAGTAAAGGACATATTCCTTTAACGGAAGAACTTCTTGACGAGGGTAAGGCATCCTCAGTTTGAGAGCTCTAGTTTGTACCTAGTGGAGATAAGGTTCCACAGAGACACAATCTGGTTTTCCTAGAGACTCTCTTCCTTTCCTGTGAACATGTTTCCAGGCATGCACTATTTCTGTCTTTAGTGCCCTGTCATTTTCTCCTTCCTTGAAGAAAAGACCTTCCAGATGAACATTACACGGGACATGTCTCATCGGGTATCCAAATGGACGACGAACTAAAATTGGATGATAATTGATTCCTCCTTTAATTCCTATGAGGGGTACATTATGGAAGTTTCCACAACGGTCAACGATTCTTATCCCATCATAGATTTGATTGTACCAATCGATGTCAGAGTTGGTAAGAGACATAATTCTCTGCGACCAAAGTAAAGCACTCTTAGGATCCCAAAATGCAGCAGACTTGGGTAAGTGGGAAGTGAACCATTTGTATAGCAGGGGTACACAGCATGTGATCATTCCTCCGCTGTACAAATTCCTTAAGTGTACAGAATGATAAGCATCTGCGAGCAAGGTCGGTATAGGGTTTCCAATCAAAAAAACCTTAATGGCATTTGATATCAACAAAGTCATAAATGTTAGGAAACAGAAACAACCCATAGGTGAGTAAGACAAAGATGCTCTCGTAAGCAGTCGCGTTCTCTATACTAGCAAAGTACAGAGCCTTCTTTACCAAAAACTTGACTGGCAAACTTTGGATTCCACCCTTAGTGGTCATGTGAGTCCTGACTTCTGACTCGTCCAAATAGATGGCTCTTGCAATGGTTTAATCCTTTGGAATTTCGTCCAGTCCAGAAAAGGGAGATTGGTCAGTGATGGGCAAATTAATCAGGTGAGAGTACTCCTCCAGTGTTGGTGCTAGTTGATAATTCGGGAATGTGAAACAGTGATAGACCGGATCGTAGAACTGAATGAGCGTAGCCAGTATTCCTTCAATTACATGGACCCTTAACAGAGACAGCAGTCCTCCGTACTTAGCTCTGAAAGCATCAGGGTTGGTGATCATCATCGCCAACCCTCTTAAATCCTCTAGTTTTGGAACCTTGAAGGTGTACTTGTGAGTCTTCCTTCTACCGAAATCCATAACACAATCTCTTTTCTCTGATATTTGCAATCATTGTCTTAGTTTAATTTGAAAAAGAGAGACTAGAAGAGAAGAATTTTTTTTTATTAATGTTTTTTAATGAAATGAATGCATGAATGCAGCATACAAAAACATAGAAAAAACATGGGGTCAAAGGTTTGATGTCATGAAGTCTTGGCTCTACCCATCCGCAAAGGGTGTCTCCACTGATTCGATGGTCGACCGAGGTCTCTTATTTGGGAGTCACTCCCTGTAAGATTGCCTGTCTAGTGCCATCACTTATATTAGCTGTATACTCAATCTTTCCAGATGCGACATCACCCTAGTCCCATTAGTAGAAAAATAAACACGGATATCAATTAGGTAAAGCGATATATATATATATATATATATATATATATATATATATATATATTTATCCTAAAACTAACATCCTAGACCTCTTAAGAGCTATAATCCTAGTCCTAACAGTCAATGACTCCCCAGCGGAGTCGCCATTTTTCTGTAGCGAGCAATTTTTGTCAGTGACGCGACCACCTTATCGCTGGGTTTTCCTCACCGCAATGAGGAGGAGGGGTGCTACTTTCTGATTTCTTATTTATCCCGTGAAGCTGGAAGGGAAAGGGAAGCTATCTAAAACTAACCTGGCACACAAATTTTTAACTGAACAAAACGCTTAAAAGAGATTGGGGGACCGGGGTCAGGTTATACAATGGGGAGTTGTCAATTACCCGTCCTATATATGGTTATCCACAAGATATTAGCTTTAGGTTCTCGCTTTATAATTGATAGTGTTTATCTGTTAATGGGTTGGGAAAGTTTCTTGGGAAGTATGAGTGAGTGAGTGAGTTTTTGTTGACGTTCGGGTTTTCCCGATGTTTTTGGTAAGGTACTGGACCTAAGTTTTGATGTGAAGGTACTGGACCTAGAGTTTTTGATTGGTATGCTCGCTAAGATTTCGCAATATTATGCCTACGTATTCCCGTTTAAAAGAAACAGGGAAATCAGAGCAATCGTAGTTCTTCCTATTCTAAGGGAGGAGAAAGATGTTTGGTGTCTTGTTCAAAGCCCAAGATTGAAGCTAAAAGGTTTTGACTGAGAGAGAATTTGTCATCTCTAAAGAAGGATTGTTGATTTTTGTGTGCCTTGATCAAAGCACAAGGTTGATGCTAAAAGGTTAATTGACTCGGCTAGGGGATTTCTTTATACAAAGCCTAAGAGGAGGCTGGAAGTTTGACTTTACCGGGGGAAAATGTTATATCTGTCTTGCACAAAGCCCAAGGTTGAGGCTAAAAGTATTTTGACTCCGCCGGGGAGGTTTTTATGTGTCTTGTACAAAGCCCAAGATTGAGGCTGAAATGAGAAGTTTAACTGGTGAGGAAATTTTTATGTGTCTTGTATAAAGCCCAAGATTGAGGCTGACCTTACTGGGAAAATCATTATACAAAGCCTAAGAGGAGGCTGAAATGAGTTTGACTCTTCTTGGGGAAAATCATTCCCCAAACCCTAAAGGAAGGCTGGGAGGAAATGACTCTGCTGGAGAGGATATCTGTCCCAAGCTTAAGAGAGGGAGATTTATGTCTTGTACAAAGCCCAAGATTGAGGCTAAAGGGGTTTGACTCAACAAGAGAGTGTTTTTATCTGTCCTGTACCAAGCCAAGGATGGAGGCTGAACAAGCTGGAGAAATTATTCTACACAACTTGAGAGGAGGCTAGCTCCTGCTAGGGGAAATCTTAATACCAAGTTTGGACAAATATTGACTCAACAAGAGAGCGTGTTTATCTGTATTGTACAAATTCCAAGATTGAGGCTAAAAAGTTGACTCAACAAGAGAGTCTGAAAAGGTGATTGACTCAACAAGAGAGTCTAAAGAGTGATTGACTCAACAAGAGAGTCTGAAAGTGATGGACTCAACAAGAGAGTCTAAAAAGTGATAGACTCAACAAGAGAGTCTGAAACGTGATTGACTCAACAAAAGAGTCTAAAAAGTGATTGACTCAACAAGAGAGTCTGAATAGGTTAGCTCCGCTGGGGAGAATCATTGTACAAAGCCCAAGAGGAGGCTAGCTATGTTGAGGGAAGATCATTATACAAAGCCTAAGAGGAGGCTATCTTATGTTGGGGATAATTGAGATCCCTAGGCAGGTCCAAGTGGGGAATCAACTCTTGCTGAGGATTGCAGAAGAGTTGAGGTATCAGATGCCTTGAGGTTCTGATTTGAGATTTTTAGGAGAGAGACTGAGTTTTATCTCTGCTGGAGATTTATCCAGAGTGACCGAGGTTTCTCCTATGTTTGTAAGGGAATTTGAGAATGTCTTTGAGACTCAAGGTTAGACTATCCAACTCTACTGGTGGAAGAGTTTTATCTTTTGTATGATGCCCAAGAGGAGGCACGGGCATTAAGGGATGAGAATCAACCCTAAAGTGGCCTGAGGTCTGACACTGGAAAGACTGCTCTAGCAAAGGATGACTAAGTTTTGTCTTATACCTTTAAGAGGTCATCAGGGTCCTTGTATTAAGCCCAAGAGAAGGCATGAGAACTTCTAAGAAGTCGGAGGGTCCTTGTACAAAGTCCAAGAGGAGGCGGGGATGCTTTTAGGAAGCCTGTGGGTCCCAAACCAATAAAAGTTCAAGAAATGCTATTCACCGAGAATAGATCATTTAGTGAAAGTTCTGTGATTTGGAGAAATTCAAGAGATGCTATTCACCGAGAATAGATCAACTCCGGGGAGTAGAATTTCTTTGACAATTTCTAAAGTGACAGCCTGAGAAAAGGTTCACGAAGAATACTGCCTTTCTCTTTATTTCATATTGTTTAAGCCCAAGAGAAGGCAAGACTGTATCTAGTGATCCTATGGTGATCTAGTTTTGTTTGTATTTTAAGAGTGACCAACAGGGCTTTACCTAGTTCTAGACCTAGTTGCCGGGGAAGACTCTAAATAACTATACTAGTATATATACAGTTGATATATGACAAGTATTTAAAAAAAAGTATGAAAGAAGACTAATCATGAGCTGCTTCCCACAATACAGTTATTTATATATGAAAGCGTGTAAAAGAAAGCCGATAAAACTTACAGGCGAGCAAGCTTCCATGCTGTATTGTTAGTTGTTCAAAGAAATTAAAGAATGTTTTGATAACAATACATATATTTGAATCTAAATCAAAAGGGAATTATTTTGAAAAGATTGGTGGGGCTTATACTCAAGGAGATGCCCAAGGTTATACAACGACTGAGGCCCAAAAAGGTTTATGTACAACAAGGCTTGGGTCTTACAACTCAAGGAGAAGCCTAAAGATTATTTAAAGAAAGGAAATGGGACTTACAACACAAGGGTAGGCCCAGATGATTTTTTTGTTTGCAAGTGGCGATCGCGATGAGATTTTTTTAACACAGAGGGACTTATACAATGTCTGAGGCCCAAAAAGGTTTTGGTTATAAAAGGATTAGGTCTTACACTCTATTAGAGGCCCATGAGTGATTTTAAGAAAAAGAATGGGGCTTACAACTCAAGGAGATGCCCAAGTGGTTTTATTTTAAACTGGCGATTGCGCCGAGATTTTTGAAAACACCGTGGGTCTTATACAATGACTGAGGCCCAAACTATTTTGGTTTCAAAGAGGGATTGGGTCTTACACTCTATTAGAGGCCCATGAGTGATTGAAAAAGATTGATGAGGGTGGAATTAATCAAAACCCTAATTTTGTATAAAATGGAATTAATTTTGTTTAAAAATTAATAAAAATTATTGAAAACATGTGAAAAATGAGTGGTGATCTTGGATCAATGTTTCAAAAATCATGTTTTTATCCACAAAATGATTGAAAATCGTTTAAGTTTGGAAAATCAAGAAGGAAAAAATATTTTAAATGTTAAAGAACAAATAAAAATTAATTCTTTGCAAAAATATCAAGTATATGAAATAAATAATATTTTTGGGAATTTTTTGTAAAATAAAATATTTTAACATTGTTGTGAATTATTAAAAAAAACAATCAACTCAAAATCATTAAAATTCAGAGAGAAATTAATTTTTGAATCAATTAAATAAAATCACAAAATTCAAATATTTGAATTTTTGAAAAAGGCGCCAAGAACACCCAAGAACATGCGCGTGTTCTAAGTTTTGCCTAGATTTGCATTTTCTCATCATTCTCACTGAATACTTGATGAAATCACACAATCCACATATCAATATACTCGTTTTCACCTCACGATCATGTCTATGGTCTTTAATTTCATTTATTTTAAGCATGGAATAAGAAATCAAAGAGAAACCTCAAGAACCCTAAATTCTGCATGAAGGCTCAGAAATTCCACACATGATTCATACAAAGCAATTAATTGAGGGGAAACATTCCATACATGATTATGAACATATGGCAAAATTATTGTGCGAGGAAATATGCATGAATCATGAGATGACCAAGTTGAGGCTTACCTCTTGCAGCTGGTGATCGAGTTCTAGGTTGGAGGTGTTACAGCTTGGTTCCAATGATGTGGACAGCTTCCCTAGGTGCTATGGAGTGTGTCTGAATGCTTGGAGTGGATTGAATTGAGCTGGAACTTGATTTGGCACCTCAACTGCAAATCTGTCAAAGGCTTGTGCAGATGGCTGGTGATTTTGAGAATCTGGTGTTCTAGATGTCGTTTAAGTGTTTGGATCACTTCTATATGATGTTTATGAGGTGCGTGTGTGATTGGTTTGGTTGGAATTGTTCTCAAACTCAAAACCCGATAGTGACTTGCTTTAGAAGGCAAAATTGGAAGTGAGAGTGTGATTTTGAGAAAGGCAAGTGTTATACGCCTTTGGTGTACTCAAACTGATCAGAAATGAGGTTTATTTATAGTGTGTCAAGTTTGTTTTGCAAGGAATAGGGAATGGGAACTGCAGCAGGCCTTTGGCCAATTGTGATAAAATGGAATCTCAAGTCTCCTCTAGCCATTGACTTGAGATTATAGCATATGCCTATGGTTCTTTGATTCAAGGATAAGGCTTGACTGAAGTGTTCATCTTTGCTCTGATACATGCCACCTCTAAGCATCCATTGAATGCCTCAAAATAAAATTGGAGTCTTGAGGCATCTTTAGCTTTCAGGGGTGCCAAACCTATATGTAGTTCCAAAGACTTGAGAGGCTTATGGATCAATGTTTATTCCTCCTTGGTCTCCCCCTGAGGTGTTCAGATGGATAAACTTGTTTTTCATTTGCACAAATTGATCAAATCGAGCCCTAATGCACAAATCTGCCTTGCACAACGGTTTGCAGCAAGGCATGTTGCAGCTGTCATATCTTCTAGCTCAGGTGGAATTTGATGGAGTTCTTGGACATTTTGGAAAGCTGACATATCCTATTTTAACATGATGTCCAACTTTGGTTTTGATCCAACTTGAATTAAAATGAAAACTGTCTCTACATTTGGGAAAAAATAAGGCAGATTCTGACTTAATGAAAATTTCACTAAGTGTTGGAAAAATGTCGCTTTTGTGTTTTCAGCCATTTTAATCACTCCATAACTTAAAATCCATGAGGAATTGGAATGAGGTGTAGTTGACACTTTTAAAGTATGCCATGAGAGCTACAAATCCATCTTTGGACCATCCAAAATGGTTGCTTGAATCTCAAGTTATGATCCTTGAATCTCAAGTTACCCCTTTTACAAGTTAACTCACTTTCTTTGATTTTTCTTGATGAATGATGATTCTAATCACACATTAACATTGTTTTAGGGTCAAGGAACCATAAATTGTGAAAAATTCCAAAAAAGTCAAACTTGACTTTTGTGCACAGTTGACTTTTTACCAGATGAATTCCAAACTGTGCGATCCTTGGTGAAATCAAGTCCTTGACCTAAATCAAACCTAATGGATATGTTCCATAGGTGTTATAGGGTGCATTGAATCATGTCCCAAGGTTTTGGAGCATGTCTGAGTCAAAAGTCAAAGGTACAGTTGACTTTTCCCTCGAAACCCTAATTGTGGTCCTAATGAGATTGAAACTTGGGGATCAAGCTTCTTGGATGAATCCATTATTGCAAATGGATCAATGTAGGGTATTGGAGACCCTCAAATCATGTCTTGAGGTCTTGGCTCATGTTTTGTCCCAAAATTCAACTTAGGGGTGAATTAGGTCAAGAAACCCTAATCCCTGATTTTTTGGTAAATGCATCCTCTGAGGTTAAATTGACTTGATGATTGGGTCCATGAGGTCCCTTGGAGTATCTTGAGTTATATTTTGAAGCATTGTCTCATGCCCAGATGAAGATTTTCATTTGGAGGCCCTGGTCGACCAAAACCCTAATTTGGTGACACTGGCGATCTTAAGGCTTAATCCACTTGGAATGATGCAACCTTGTGCTTGATTCTTGATGTGGGAGTCCTCTTGATCCTTTATGTGTGCTGGAGAGTTTAGACAAGTTGAAGATCATGTCATTTCTTTATTGATCCTTTGTTTAAGTGCTCTGAGAGGGCTTAAAACCCTAATGCTTGATTGCAGGGAATGCTTAATAATTCTTGAGGAGATTGATGTGGCATAAAGGTACATCCATATTGTGATGATGATTTACACAATGGTGGGAAATCTTAGTGGTCAAAATTTAGGGTAGGACAGATATAATAATAATAAGTCTAGTAATAGAAATAAAGTGCGGAAATAAAATGAACGACTAAAAACAATAGAATGGCTAATAATGGTGAATCAAATAATAATAATGCAATAAATCTCCCCCACACATAGTGTGAGCAATGTCCTCAGTGCTCCAGAGAATTCTTCTAGAATGATTGGCGACGGACACCTTGATACATATGTGGATAGGATGCATGCGCCTCCGCAAGCTGGCGTCGGAGACTATAGATTTCCTGATACAGGCAATCAATCTCGGCGGTATGAGTGGCATCAGAGTCCTCCTTCTGAATGGTCAAATTGGTAAGATCTTCACAAAGAGAAATCATCTCCTTGCGCATAGTGTCGAACTCAGAGTAAATGCTGTGTCGGTGTAAATTAATATTAGAGGAATAAACTGTGGTCTTTTCTGGGAGAGGTGTAGGATAGTATTCAGGAACAGGTGGAGATTTGGGTCTATTTGGTGTCTCATCCTGGGCCTCTAAAGGATGACCAATTGTCTTTGTTGTAGACATTCATTCGGGTAGGATGCGGTAGTCCAAAGTTTTGGATGGTCTCATCGTAGATCAAGAGCTTATAATGTTCGGGACTGAAAAACACTCTCCTAATTAGGCCACGGTCCAAGCAATAGTTCAGGTCAATCAGGGTACAGCCAAAATAGGCGGTCAGGTGAGATATTTTGCTAATGAGACCTAGGGCATAGGCGATGTGGGTCACTATTCCTCCTACGTGGATGGGTCCCTCGGAGGATCTGGCAGACATGTTAAGGTTATTTATTAAGAAATTTCTGCTGGCTACAGGACGTGACTAGGAGGTACAAAAGAGCATAAGGATTTCCTCAGCACTTACATGGTTATCGGTTTCACTCTTTCCAAAGAAGGTTTGGGATAAAATCATCTGGAAGTATCTAAAAGCTGGGTTATGGAACTTGTTTGACAGCTGGGTGGAGGGATCAGGGCCTCCTCCACCGGTAATTTCACTCCATAACTTATCAAGCTCATCATACATGATATCACGCTCAAGGAATTCATGTATAGCATCAAGGCCACACTAAAATCCTAGCAGGTTAGCAAAATCTTTTTGGGTAAAAGTGTACTCATTTCCAAACAATATGAAGTTAATGCGGCCTCTTTTGAATCCTCTACCGTAGGGTTCATAGATGAGTGAGCTCGGGAATTCTAGGGTGAGGTGTCTGTAAGTCACATTCATGGCATCAGAGTATTCATCCCATTGGAGTTGGTGGAAAAGGTATCTCACACTAGCTTCGAGACCTAAGGCTTCTAGGTACTTGGGGTCAGGGTATCTGGTTGGAAGCATTGGTCGCTCAAAAAGGACCACAAATCGTTTCCTCTGAGTGTCACCTCTGAACACAACATGCATATCATCGAAGTGTTGCATCCTGAAAAATAAGGTTAGTGGAGAATGCTATCGAAGGCGATGGGATCTAAAACCTGAAACATAAATATCACACAAGTCAGTCCTTTTAAGCAGATAAAAGTAAATAATTCACCTTTTGAGAATAATATAAAAATGAGAAAGCAATAAATATAAAATGGTCGTGGGTTGCCTTCCACGTAGCGATTGTTTAACGTCGTTAGCTCGAAGATTATGGAACTCACATAGTTGATGTAGCAATGGGTGGCTCGATCAGACTATGACCAGAGTAATAAGTAGCGATGTCACCTCCGTAATAGTGTTTCAACCGTTGGCCATTTACCATGAAAGGACTACATGAATGATTTTAAATTTCTACTACCCCAGACTTCAGGACTTTAGTGACCTCATAGGGGCCAGACCATCTTGAGCGTAACTTACTAGGAAACACCCACAATCGAGAATTGAAGAGAAGTACAGGGTCGCCAACGTTAAATTCTTTCTTAACAATCCTCTTGCCATGACATGCTTTAGTTCTTTCTTTATAGATAATGGCATTTTCATAGGCATTGCGACGTATTTCTTCTAATTTATGGATGTCGAGAATGCGTTTGTCACCGGCTGCTAAGTAATCCATAATAAGGGTTTTGATGGCCCAATAGGCTTTATGTTCCAGCTCAAAGGGTAAGTGACAAGACTTTCCGTAAACCAACTGGTAAGGGGTTGTTCCTATAGGGGTTTTGAAAGCGGTCCTATAAGCCCATAATGCTTCTCGTAGTCTTAGGGACCAATCCTTTCTGGATAATGAGACGGTTTTTGAATCTAGGGAATATGTTGTTTTTGAATAATTTAATGACCACACGAGTGTCGTTGGTAGGTGAAGCTACAGCCTCAACCCACTTAGACACGTAGTCAACGACTACTAAGATATACTTGTTTCCCATCGAAGATGGAAAGGTTCCCATAAAATCTACTCCCCAGACATCGAAGAGTTCTACTTCTTGGATATTTTCAAGGGCATTTCGTCACGTCTTGAGACATTCCTAGTGCATTGACACCGGTCACATCTGACAGTGTAGGCATGGACGTCGCGCCATAGTGTTGGCCAGAAAAGGCCTGCTTGGAGTATTTTGGCGCAAGTCTTAGATGTGCCTGCATGTCCACCATATGATGCAGAGTGACAATGTTGGATTGTGTTTTCTACCTCCTCTTCAGGGACACAACGACAGAATAAACCGTTTGCACCTCTCTTGAATAGAAGGGGTTCGTCCCCGTAAAAGTGTTTCACATCGTGAAAGAACTTCTTCTTTTGTTTGTAGTTGAGGTCAGGGGGTATGATATCGGCGGCTAGGTAATTTACAAAATCGGCGTACCAAGGTACGTTCGTTACTGCTAGGGCGTTTTCAAGGTCTGATTCTAAATAAAGTTCGGAGTCATCACTATGATCGGTTCTAACTGCTGCTATAAGTCTATCATAAGTAAAGTCATCAATTATTGGGATAAGATCTGGATTTAGGTATTCTAGCCTCGAAAGGTGATCATCGACCACGTTTTCGGTGCCTTTCTTATCATGATTCTCCAAATCAAACTCTTGTAGCAAAAGGATCTAGCGAAGTAATCTAGGCTTAGCGTATTTTTTTTTTCTTAAAAGATATCGGATTGCAGCGTGATCGGTGTAAACTATAATTTTGGCTCCGACTAAATAAGATCAGAATTTGTCAATAGCAAAAACTACGGCGAGGAGTTCTTTTTCGGTTGTGGCATAATTAAGCTGGGCAGCGTCTAATGTTCTACTTGCGTAATAGATTACGTGCAGTTTCTTATCCTTCCTTTGTCCTAAAACATCACCAACAATGTAGTCGCTTGCATCGTACATAATTTTGAAAGGTTGGTTCTAATCGGGAGGTTGTATAATAGGTGCAGAGATTAATGCTTGTTTAAAGTGTTTAAAGGCCTCGAGACATTTATCGTCGAAATTGAATTCAACTTCTTTTATTAGAAGGCCAGCCAAAGGTTTGGTTATCTTAGAGAAATCCTTGATGAAGCGTCGGTAGAAACCGGCGTGTCCAAGAAAACTTTGAATTTCCCTAACTGTCTTTGGTGGTTGGAGGTTTTCTATAACCACTATTTTAGCTTTGTCAACCTCAATGCCTCTTCAGATACTATGTGTCCTAACACTATTCCTTCGGTGACCATAAAATGACATTTCTCTTAGTTTAGAACGAGGTTGACTTCCACGCATCGTTCCAGAATTTTCTCAAGGTTAGTTAGGCAGTTTTCAAAACTGGATCCATACATCAAGAAATCATCCATGAAAACTTCATGATCTCGTCAAGGAAATCTGCGAAGATTGACATCATACAACGTTGAAAGGTAGCTGGGGCATTGCATAGTCCGAATGGCATTCGTCGATAGGAAAATGTTCCATATGGGCATGTAAAGGTTGTTTTCTCTTGATCATCGGGGTAAATAAGAATTTGGAAAAATCCTAAGTATCCATCTAAATAGCGAAAGTAAGAATGTCTAGCTAGACGTTCAAGCATTTGATCTATGAATGGAAGAGGGAAATAATCTTTCCTAGTTACTTTATTAAGTTTTCTATAATCGATACACATACGTTAACCGCTTTTTATACGTTTAGCTACTTGTTCTCCTCTTTTGTTTTGTACTACTGTGACACCTCCCTTTTTAGGTACCGCATGCACAGGGCTTACCCACTTACTATCATAAATTTGATAAATTATCCCAGCTTCTAGTAATTTCAACACTTCCCTTTTTACCATATCACTTATTATGGGCTTTATCCTTCTTTGATGTTCTCTAGAGGGTTTAGAATTTTCCTCCAGCATAATCCGGTGCATGCACACGGATGGGCATATCCCTTTGAGATCAGAAATGTTATAACCTAGAGCTGTGGGATATTTTCTTAAGACATTTAAGAGTTGATTGGTTTCATCACCATTTAAGGTGGCGCTAACTATCACTGGACGATTTAGTTCTTCATCCAAAAACTCGTATCTCATATTCTTACTCAATTCCTTAAGCTCTACTACAAGTTTCTTAGGACATGGCATATGGTTTGGGGTGAGTGCTAAGCATTCATAAAGGTTGTCATCTATATAAGGTTCAGTTAATCTTTCAAATCCGCTGTCCTCCATTATGGGGGTTGAAGGCAATTAATTGATTCAATGTGATCTGTTTAGTCTAACTCTCTTATGCATTCATCGATGATATCGACGGCATAACAGGAGTCATCTATGGCTGGTGCCATTAAGAATTTGGATAATATAAATTCTACTTTTTCATCACCTACTTCAAAGGTCATTTTTCCTCTTTTGACATCTATTATAGCTCCAGCTGTTGATAAGAATGGTCTACCTAGAAGGATCGGGATTTCGTCGTCCTCTTTAATGTCCATGATAACACAATCTATTGGAATATAGAGTTGGCCTATCCTAACTAGAATGTATTCTAAAATGCCTATTGGATATTTAACTGATCTATCGCCTAATTGAAGAGACATCCTAGTCGGTTGCATTTCTCCTAGGTTTAACCTATTACAAACGGCTAAGGGCATTAAGCTTACACTGGCTCCTAAGTCCATAAGTGCTTTGTCGATGACATGATTTCCTAAAACACAAGGTATATAAAAACTTCTGGGGTCTTTCTTCTTTTTAGCAAGCTTATTTTCCGCAATAGAATTGCATTCTAAAGGTTTAGGATCATCAAGTCTTTGTTTGTTGGTTAAGATATCTTTAAGGAATTTGGCATACGATGGTATTTGGGTAATAGCTTCAGTGAACGGAATCTCGACGTGGATCTTCTCAATCACTTTTACAAACTTTTTATATTGGTTATCTAATTTGGTTTGTTTAAGCCTTTGCGGATATGGGATTGGTGATTTGTAAGGTGGGGGTGGTACATAAACTTCATTATCTTTCTCTCCCTCCTTATCCTTAACCTCTTCATCCTTTTATTTCTCAGACTCTGTTGGTTCCCCTACTTGTTTCTCAGGTGTGGTCATAGCCTTTTCTTGGGGGGTTCTGGCTTATTCAACCTAGGGTTTACAGGTTCAGCGTAAGTAGTTCCACTCCGTAGGGCAATAGCATTTGCATTCCCTTTGGGGTTAGGTTGAGGTTATCCAGGGAATTGTCCTCTTAGTGTAGCTTGAGTAGCTTATTGTTGTTCCATTTGAGAGATCTGGGTTTCAAGCATTTTGTTGTGGGTAATCACAGAATCAACTTTGGTGGTTAATTGTGTAATTAGTTCATTTATGTGAATGTTTTGGTTCATGACTTATTTGTTTTGCTGAGTTTAGGCTGTAATGAAGCTCTCCATAATTTTCTCAAGATTCTATTTTTGAGGAGCAGTTTGCACAGGTTGGTTTTGTCTTTGGGATTGGAAACCTGTCGGTCTTTGAGGTGTAGAAGTCTGAGTAGGGTTAGTATTTTTATAGGAAAAATTGGGGTGATTCCTCCATCCAGGGTTATAAGTGTTTGAATAGGGGTTACCTTGGGCGTAATTGACCTGGTTTATGTTTGTTTCGGCTAAAAGATGACATTCGGTTGTGGTATGTCCTTAGGTTCCACAGATTTCACATCCGGGTTGAACTGCAACTACGGCAGCTGTAGGGTTAATTGTTAAACTTTCAACTTTTTGGGCTATGACATCCATTTTGGCCTTCATATGGTCAAGACAACTAACTTCGTAAATACCTCCTTTGGTCTCTTTCTTCTCTACCGGTGCTCGTTCCGTTCCCCATTGATAATGGTTTTGTGCCATATCTTCAATGAGAGCGCAAGCTTCGAGGTAAGGTTTGTTCATCAGGGCGCCACCGGCGGAAGCGTCGATGGTCATCTTTGTGTTGTACATGAGTCCGTTATAAAAGGTATGAATTATAATCCATTGTTCTAAACCATGGTGTGGACAAGCTCTTAATAGTTCTTTGTATCTTTCCCATGCGTTGAAAAGTGATTCACCCACTGTTTGAGTGAATCTAGTTATTTGGTTTCGTAGGACAGCAGTTTTAATCGGTGGAAAGTATCTAGCTATGAATACTTTCTTTAGGTCATTCCAAGTGGTTATTGAATTTGCTAGAAGGGAACCTAACCATGACCGGGCTTTATCTCTGAGGGAAAAGGGAAATAGTCTTAGATGTATCGCCTCAGGAGAAGCACCGTTGTTTTTTATGGTGTCTACTTGAATAAAAACTTTTAAGTGTTGGTTCGGGTTCTCCGTAGGAAGACCTGCGAACTGGTTATGTTGCACTAGTTGCAATAGAGAAGGTTTTAATTCAAAGTTGTTAGCAGGAATAGTTGGGTTTACAATACTAGAGTGGGGTTCTTCGTTGGACAGCAATGAGAAGTCCTTAAGTGGTCTTTGGTTTTGTTCTTCTGCCATTGCTCTTCTAGTTGTTCGGAGCAAAAGACGAGCACGGGCGTATCTTTCGGGTTCTGCTATTGGATCAACTAAGTTTCCGGTACTGCGAGATCTTCGCATTGACCGGCTAAGAGAAATAGGTGCCTTAATCTAGACGGTGTAACAACAGGGTACGAAATTTGACGTAATTGGTCCCCGGCAACGGCGCAAAAAACTTGATGCGTGCTTTCTGCTAGTATACAGAGTAATATAAAAGATTATCAATCCCACAGAGACCAATGTCAATCTATTGATTACTATTGTTATGGTGCTTATCTAAGGCTAATAGAAACAATGTAATGTGCACATGCAACAGAGAATAATGAATAAAAATGAATTTAGATAAATGGTACTGGTATATAATTCACATCGATCAAATGATACTCCTATTATTTAAGTAGAGACCCTTGCGGGGCAATATTTTCTTCCTTGAAAAAGAGTTAATTAAAAAGGAACCGTCGCATTAGCGTAATCGGAACCGGACCTAACCTCTAATCTATACTAGCAGCTCACGCTGCACTGGTCGTATATTGCGTTAAAGTGAAAAAGTCCTTTTTATGTAATTACCTCTAAGACTCAGTTAAAAAGTGCTTTTGATCGGAAACTTTTAACATCAAAGGGTTTCCGGCATATGCTCGGCCAACCGGATCCTAAATCTATAAACGCGTCCGAAAATAGTTTTAAAATCACTTTCTAATAATATTAAATTTTCCTAATTAATTAACAAAGCGCTTTCGCTGTTTTTATCAATTAAAAACTAACCAAATTTTATCTAAAGTATCAGAAGACTTTCGATCTTACCCAACATAGTCACGGTTATTACGTAAATAGAAACACTGTCCCATTTACATAATGGTCGATCAAGTTAAATTCAGAAAAGTTGTATTAAAACCAAAATAGCCCCTAAATCATTTCTACAAACACAACATACGGAGTACCATCGAAACGACGGTCCTCACATCCCATCACTAAGGATTTAGCTGGACATGACTATGGTAAACATGGCATAAAATTGATTTGCAGAATAAGTCATTTAGGGAATAAAAACGTGTTAAGTGCGTGATTGATTTTCAAAAGTAAGAACGAAAGTGTCCCACTTAAGTTTGGTTTGAAAACAAATCTTTTTATGATAAAGAAATTAAAACAGGTAATGCGATAAAGTAAAAAATGTAAAGCGGAGCAATAAAGTAGACAAATTTAAGGCAAGGTAGGAAATAAACAAAGTAAAGCAGTGTGGGAAAGTAAACAAAGTAAAGACGGTGCGAATAAAAATAAATTGCGAATTGAATAATAAACCTGCTCCAAATTGGAGACTTGAATCTGATACAATGCTGGAAAGTAAATCTGACTTAAAAAGTAAAATGGTGGCAAGATTACTCTACTCTACAATGCTCCAATCTCGATTACAACAATAGTACGATAACCCCTCGAAGAGACGAATTATCGCTTTTAACAAACTGAATTTTGGCCTATGCTGCAACTAAGCGAGAATCCTAAACAATGAAAACTATGGCCTATTTATAGTGGTAAATGCCTTGGAAGTTACACGAGCCGTTCAGAAAACATGTAGAGGTATTTTCTCTGGTCATGGCCACTTCCTTCAACTGCCTTTGACCAAGGCGAGTTTTGGGAAGATGGCGCCCGCCATCCCTCCACGGGGCCCGCCATGTGTACAAAGGGTGGAAGACGTGATCTTGTGACCGTTGAGACATGGGTGAAACCCTACACGTCATGGTGTCCTCCTTGGCCAACGCCATGTGGAACGCCATGTGTGTATTTTCCACTTAATTCTTCCGATTCTCGCTCTTTTTGCTTCATTTCTTCACGGAAGGATCTATTAAGGCATTGTTCCTGAAAACAACACAAAACATAAGCATAATACAAGAAAATAGCAAATAAACTATAATAACCATGTGCAATCCAAGCCAAATACGCAGTGTGTTTCAGTGTTATCACAAAATTCCTCACACACCCGACTTGGTTCCCTCACTTGAGGTAAGCCATACACCGCCTTCTTCTGGTTGAGCATACCTAGACCTCTAAAGTTTAGGTGTCCATACTTGTGATGTCATAGCCAATTATTATCTTCAACAATAGTCAAAGCAAGACATTGATGATCAAACCATGTTGATATCTACTTTGAAGGTTTTGTTATCTGACAACGGTTCCTTCAGGATCATCCTTCCTTCACTATTATACATATTTATCAGATTTTCTTCCAACTTTATGTTATACCCTTTGGTAAGTAATTAACCTATGCTTATCAAATTACTTGTCATCGAAGGTACATTAAATAGTCGATAATATTGGCCCTCTTACCATCTTTTTTACCACAATTATGTTTCCTTTTCCACTTGATGTGACATGCGTGTCATCTGCAAACCTGATCAATTTCTTAACCGATTCATCTATCTTAGTGAACCAGTTTTAATTACCAGTCATGTGACTACTGCATCCTGAATCTAGGTACTACATATTGGTTTGTTAATTATTTTACTGAGTATTTGTCATGAGTATAATATCATCAGGGTCGCTTCATACAACATGTGCATATTGCACTTCGTCATTATATTCTTCTCTTGATTATTTATTTATTCAATAATCTCGAGCTTAATGACCAAATTCTTTACAGTTGTAACACTGCACCTCCTTCATGTAACTTTCTTCCCCTAATACTTATTGCCTATGAATTTTTTGGTTGAATCAGAGTGATTCTTTGAATTCTTGCTTGACTTCTCATCATTTGTAAGGTTCTTTCTTTTCTACGCCTTTTCTTTTCTAGACTTCTTGATGAATCTTGCTTGCAATGCATGTTCAGCCACCTTCTCCCTTTCTAAGTTCCTATGGTTTAGCCTCATCTTGAGCCTTCAATGAAATCATTTTTAAGAGTTATATCAACCTTCCCTCTAGTGAAGTCATTTTCAAGAAGAAATTTGCTTAGTCTTTCATACCACGCTATGGGAGCTTGTTTAAGACCATACAATGATTTCTTAAGCTTGAAAACAAAATTTGGATTTTTAGAGTTTTCAAATCCAGGGGGTTAGTGTACATACACTTCTTCAGAAATGTTACCATTTAGAAATGTACTCTTAACATCCATCTGATATAAGATGATGTTATGATTAACAGTAAATGAAATCAATGACAAATAGACTCTAACCTGGCAACTGGTGCAAAGGTTTATGTATAATCAATCTCTTCTTACTGACAATAACCTTGTGCTACCAGTCAAGCCTTGTTTCTTACTACCCCTCCTTGTTCGTTCAGCTTGTTTCTGAAGACCCGCTTAGTTCCAAAAACATGAGTTCCTTGGGGTCTTGGCACTAGATCCCATACGTCATTTATGGAGAATTGATTGAGTTCCTCTTGCATAGCTAGAATCCATTCTGTGTCTTGAAGTGCTTCATCAATTGATGTAGACTCTATCAGAGAGACCATATCTCGAAAAGTTTCTTCAGAAGGCTTGAAAGAGGATTGGTTATGACAAATTCATTCTTGTCTCCCAGAATCAATTCTTCAGAATTTTATGATCTCTGTTTGTTCCTTCTCAGAGGAGTATGAGCTTCAACTACTTCTAGTTGAGGAGCTTCAGAGTCTCTGGCCTCAGCTTATTTTGCTTCTAAAGTCTTTTCTTCAAAACCTGAGTAAGTGATTTCCAAATCTGTAAATTTCTCAACTAGCTTTGACTATTCAGAGTCGAGCTTATCATCGAATCTGACATGGATTGATTCTTCAACAATTTGTGTTTTAGTGTTATATACTCTATAACCTTTTGAGCGTTCAGAGTATCCAAACATTATACACTTATGTGCCTTATAATCAAACTTGCCAAGATTCTCTTTAGTGTTCAACATAAAACAAAAACATCCAAATAGATGGAAATAAGAAATGTTGGGTTTCCGATTCTTCCATAATTCATAAGTAGTCTTCCCTAGAATAGGTCTTATAGAGATCTTGTTCTGAATATAACATGTTGTGTTGTTTACCTCTGCCCAAAAGTGCTTGGCCACATTAATCTCGTTGATCATGGTCCTTGCCATTTCCTGCAAAGTCCTATTTTTCCTTTCAACAAATCCATTCTGTTATGGAGTTCTAGGGCAGGAGAAATCATGAGAAATTCCATTCTCATCAAAGAGTTTCTCAAAATTTTTGTTTTTGAATTCACCACCATGATCACTTCTGACTTTTACAATTCTGATATCCTTCTCATTTTGCACTTGGGAGCAGAAGGTAGAAAACACTGAATGTGACTCATCTTTGTGTCTAAGAAATTTCACCCATGTCTATCTGTTGTAGTCATCAACAACGACTAGTCCAAACTTACCATTTACAGAGGTTGTTTTCACTAGTCCAAACAAGTCAAAGTGAAGAAGCTCCAATGGTCTGGAGGTGGAAATAACATTCTAGCTTTGAAAGAAGTTTTAGAAGACTTTCCTTTCTGACATGCTTCACAAAGAGCATCTGAAGTAAACTTCACAATTGGCAGGCCTCTGACTAAATTAAGCTTATTAAGCTGAGAAATCCTTCTCATGCTAACATGACCCAATCATCTATGCCATGTCCATTGCTCTTTGTTAGCAAAGATAAAACATTTAACGTTCTAATTCTTCAAATCAAAAATTTAATCTTATAGATGTTGTTCATTCTCTTTCCATTGAAAAGAACTGAGCCATTCTTTTGACTAACAGCTTTATAGGACTTTTGATTGAAAATAATGTCATAACCATTGTCACTTAATTGACTTATAGACAGAAGGTTATTCATTAGTTCAACAAGAAGAACTTTATTAATGGAAGGGATAATACCATTATCTACTGTTCCGGAGCCAATGATCTTCCCTTTATTATCACCTCCAAAACCGACGATGCCTCTGGGCTTAAGTTCCAGGTCTTGGAACATATGCCTTCTTTCCGTCATGTGTCGCGAGCATTCAGTGTCCAAGTACCATGACTGGTGTCTTAACTCCGCTGCTAAGGATATCTGCAACATAGATTATTTTGTCCTTAGGTACCCACATCTTTTTGGGTCCTTTTGGGTTAGTCTTCCCAGAGTTTTTTACAACTTTGGGTTTTTGTACAAAATAGTTATACATGAACGCGTGATTAGAATGAGCATAAGTTTTTGGTTTATTCTTGGGTTTTGCAATAGCTTTACCTTTAGGCCTAACATCATTTTGTTTCCTAGAAGGAACAAAATAAGATTCAAGAGTATTGAGTTATTCATCCTTTTTCAGAATCAGATTCTTCATAAGAATCATAGCCAATACCTCTTGTCTTGTTTCTGCTAACACCATAAATCATGGAATCCATTAAGCTTCTATTTAGGCTTCTAGAAAGAAACTTCTAGAAAGATTTATCATACTTCTGTATGATAACACCAGAACTTGTAAAGGCTTTAGAAATGGTTTCTCTTTCAGGTTTAACACTCTTGGTTGGAGGCACAAAATTGTTTTTCAAAATAAGATTTTCTTCACTCTACCTTGAAAAATATTTCTAAAGCTTACAATATGCTTCTGATTCAGACACATGAATCTTCTTCTGATCATTCTATTTGTCTAGAAGGTTCTGATATTTTTCCAGAACTTCAGATAAACTAGATTCAAGATCAGAACGAGAAAGTTTAGAAAATACCTCTTCAGAATCAAACTCAAATTATGATTCTGATTGACTCGTTTATGCATGAGCTCTTGTGAATGTCATTAGGGCCACATTTGTCTTGTCTTCTTCAGATTCATCTTCAGAAGACTCTGAATCGTCCCATGTAGCTATAAGACCCTTCTTCTTGCCATGCAAGTCTTTTTTCTTAGGTCTTTCTTTCTTTAGCTTTGGGCAATCATTCTTATAATGACATGACTCCTTGCATTCATAGCAGATGACATCTTGTTGGCTCTAGCTTTCTTGAATCCAGAAGTGGACTTAGAACAACCACATGTCCTTCTTTGTTCTCTGAATTTTCCTTGCCTTTTCTTCCAGAGTTGATTCACGCGTCTGGAAAGAAGAGATAATTCATCTTATTCTTCTAATTCTTCTTCAGACTCTTCATCAGTATCAGCTTGAAGAGCTTTAGTTTTCTCAGATCTTCCTGAAGAATTCAGAGCAACAAACTTGCTCTTTCTCTTGAGCTCATCTTCTTCGAGCTCAATCTCATGGCTTCTTAAAGAACTAACCAGTTTTTCAAGAGAAGTGTTATTAAGTTCCTTTGATAACTTCAGAGCAGTTACCATTGGTCTCTAAGGTTTAGGTAGAGTTTTGATGATATTTTTAACATGATCAACAATAGAATACCCTTTATTCAGAACCTTAAGCCCTGTGACAAGAGTTTGAAACCTTGAGAACATGTTCTCAATAGTTTCCTCGTCCTCCATCTTGAATGCTTCATATTTTTGAATCAAGGTAAGAGCCTTAGTTTCTTTGACTTGTGCGTTCACTTGATGTGTCATCCTCAGAGAATCAAATATAGATTTAGCAGTATCTCTGTTGGTGATTTTTTCATACTTAGTGTATGAAATAGCATTTAGCAAGATGGTTCTTGCTTTGTGATGATTCTTATAATCCTTTTCTTTTTCTGTTGATCCATCATCACTCTTCTTTCAATTTTGTTGCCACTTGCATCTACTGGGTGCATGTAGCCATCAGCTACTATGTTCCATAGATCAACATCGTGACCTATAATACAACTTTATATTCTGTCCTTCCAATAATCAAATTTGTCTCCATCAAAAATAGTAGGTTTAACATTCTAGTGATCTCTATCATTTGTTTGAGCAATTGGAGGTGGAATGGCAGCCATTGTGTTTCACACTGGATCTTTATGTGACACTGTTATGTGTTTGATAATCTTATCAAGACCAGAATCGGAGCTCGGATGCCAATTGAAGGTGGCAAGAAACACAAGAAAATGGGGTTTGAATTGGATTTCAAAAAAAACAAAGCTTTTTCAACACCAATTCAATACACCAATATACGAATAATAAAAATAACACGTTATTTTTATACTGGTTTGCTGTTAACTAAGTTACCTCTATTCCTCCATACCAAGGTGATTTTGCCTTCTCAATAAGGACTTAATCCAATATAACCAAACTGATTACAGACACCACAAAGACAACTGTCTTTGTCTTCTCGAGTATACATATTAAACCCTAGTCACTCAAGGTAATCACTTAAATAAATTTGAGATTTACAGACTGTTTTTACAAAGAATGCTTCTAGTAAGTAGATTAACATAAGTTTACGTACAGTGAAAATGATCACACAAAACGAACAAAAACTCTATGTGTGTTTCTATATAATATTCACAAGAATAATATTTTCAGAGAAAATGAAGCAGCGTGAATAATGTTGTCTAGCATCTGAATTATCAGCAAATTGGCCACCACATTCAGTCTTCCAAGTCTTCCTTATATAGCCAAGGCAAGATCCATTGGAGGGTAGAATAGGAATCTTTATGAATTAGTTGGCGCCTTGAACAACCATCATCAATAGGTGGGAGACAAAATCGTACACTATAAATGTCCTTACTCCGCAAAATTTATGTAGTGGAAATGTTTTGATCTTGTACTGTGTACTATTTATCTCACATATATCTTTTTGATCTTATCTTCTAATCTTTAGAGGCTTCTGAATAAAGTTGTTTGAAGCATGTTTAGAAGAGTCAAGGGCCTGGTTGAGAAACGTCAGAACTTAAGTCTTCAGAGTCTTGATAATGTTCCTCAGAACATGGTCTTCAGAGTTTTCTGCACTTTGTTCTTCAGAATCTACAAAACTTGAGCACGAAATCTTGAAGGTAGACTACCCTTCATAGGCTCTTTGATCAGAGTCACAGTCAGTTTAGCATGAACTTTCTTCAGAACCGTTGTCTAAGAGCTTTATAGGACTTGACAACATCTTGTGAAGCACTTGTATATCTTCAGAGTTAGAGTGTGTTGATTCCAAAATCTGACGATGTCATGTGTCAGAGCTTCAGGGTCAGAACCTGTTTAGAAAAAGCTACACCCTAGACAAAAATCATTAGTGTAAAGAAAATTTCACTACTAAACATTGTATTGTTATCATTAAAACTAAAGGCCAGATGCAAAACCAAAACTTGTTCTAACAACAATACTGACACTAAACGCCAAATTCAGACACGTATAACACAAGTAATGCAAGGATCCAATAGGCCTCCTATACTGAGTTGGATTCACATCTTACTCATCCTCATTCTTCTACAATAGTAGCATTGATTCACCCAGAGTAATGGCGATATTACAATGCTCTATTTCAAACTTCTTCAAAATCTCAAGTGCATACCTTCTTTGGTGCATGATCAGTCCCCTTTTGGACTTGTGGAACTCAATGCCAAGGAAGCATGTCATGAGGCCAAGGTCGGTCATCTCAAACTCTTTTATAAGCTCACTCTTTAACTTAGAAATGCATTCTTCGCTGCTCCCTATAATCAACAAAACTTCTATGTATAGACAAAGGATTATCACCTTTTCACTTGTATCCTTATTCACATACTCACCATGTTCGGATACACAATTCTTGAATCCAATATCCTTTAAGCAACCATATATCCTCTTGTTCCAAGCTCTTGGAGCTCGTTTCAAAGTGTAGAATGTTTTCTTTAACTTGTAGAACTTTGACTCTTGGCTTCTCACAACAAAACCAGAGGATTGTTCTACATAAATTTCCTCTTTAAGCGGTCCATTCAAAAACGTATTAACATATATTTGGTAGATGGACCAACTATTATTATTCGCAATACCAACAACTAGCCTAATGGTGTAAATTCTTAGAATGTGTTCCAGCATCTGAGTGTGAGTTGTATAGTTAAAGTCCTTAATAGAACCCGTTAAGCAAGAGGTTCTAATATGTAGCTAAAATGCTTGATAGAACTAGTTAAGCAAGAGGATCAACATATAAGTATGTATCATCTTGGCACAGGGTTTGGATTCTAACTATCTTCAAATGTCCTTCATAAGAGTTGTGATGTTGACTTCTTTAGAAGATGCATAGGTTTGCTTTTGGGAAGAAGTTTGTGTTGTTAATCCAAAATATATCTGAAAATATTTGGATTTGTTTTAGTCAAAAAAGATTTTATTGGATGTACCTTGAAGGAAGATTTGGTCCAAGATTTACTCTACAAAGAAGTCTTATATGAAGAGAGTTATTTTGGATGTACTGGTGTAACATGTGGAACACGAAGTTCCAACATGTGTACTGTAACATCTAGTATCAGACATATTTTATTGAATTTGTGGTAAAGAAGGGACATATGTTGAACATGATGTTCCAACATGTGTGCAACATCTGGACCTGGTTCAGCAGGACAATGTTGTTGCATTTTTGGCGTGAAAGTTTGGTTGAGATTAAATCAAATTTATTGCTATAATTAAGCAATGCATGTGATTTGTTTGACAGTTGTTGAAGATCAACTCAATTTAAATGGAGATTTAAATTTGAATTTGAATTAAAAATAAATCATATATTTTGTTTGAGATTTTTATGGAACAAATTATATCCAACAATATCTACATTTATTCTGGACGAAATCAAATCAAATGGCCATTGGGAAAAACCCAAAAGAAGCATTTTTATTTACGGAGACTCAAACCTAGTGTTTAAGGTGTACACTTTTTGAAGACTCTTAGTGTTAGGGTTTCTATTTTTGAGTATTTTTTGAGTCATTGTTGTGCACTACTATAACACCTCCATTCTTATCAAGGCATAGAGGTTGGTTTCCTTGTTAAGTTGTAAAAATTGGTTTCAAGATATTAATTCTATAAGCTTGAGAATAAAGTGTTTATGTTTCTTGTATTCCACGTTAATGTTGTATTAGTGTTGAATCTATTTGTTGTACACCATTCTATGTTTTAGTAACTTGGCGTAGTTGTTGAGTTTGTCTTAGTTAAGTTGTAAATTCAATAATCAATAGAGTTGTTATTAAGGTTAATCACTAAGGGTTAGTTACTAAAGAAAGCGAGAGGGGTTCTCATATTTAGGAGGGGTCCTAAATAGAAATTCACTATGATTAGGACGAGGTGTTGAACATCATGCGGTTGATATTCATAGAAGGTTAAGTGTACTAATTAAAAGCAATGAATTTCCTTTCTTGGGTAGAGTGCCCCCAAAGACGTAGGTATGGTTTCACCGAACTGGGTCACCAATCTCTTGTGTTCTTTATTACTTTTTTGCTTCATTATCTTATATAAGCTAAACTGCTTTCTCTTGGTATTTTAAACTGGTTTTTATTTTGGTATACAATGTCCCATACATCATGTTATAAATTTATTCCCATAATCTGTTATCTATCATAAATCAGTTGTTCACGTTGTTCCAGACACCTGGCCAAACATCTGTCCTCCTGAAAATAGAATTTCAGTCAAAATGAAATTGCCACCTTTGAATATATGGCCTTTGAAAAGGAAAGGTCTCAGGTGTCGTTTTAATACCCAGACTTGGACCTTACTGCATTATATCTCTTCAAGGTCGTAAATGACAGCTAGCTTGTAAATAAGGAGGATGGTGTCTCTAAAAAGACTACCCAAGACCCATATATGTTAGTTCTCTAGTTCGTTTCAAGGATCAAGTTATGGGGGAAGAAAAGCACTAGGAATTTTTTTTTGCAATGTTTCCCCTCTTGGGTATTTGTATTCATTCCCTTAGTGGATTTTTATAATCCTTCCTGCTTGGGCTTTTTGTTATCTCACCCTTCAGGGTTTATGTAACTCTTGCCTTTCATGCCTTATTAATATGATATTTTTATCCCTAGGGTGATTTGCTTATATTTGCGTTTACTTACTTATTTTCTTAATATGAGCCTTTAAGGCGAATGGGTCCTTCCAAAAAAGCTTAGTAAAAACAAAGGTTTTCAAGGGCGGCCAGAACTCCCCTTTAGGGATCCGGCGTTTGACCTCTACTTGAGCAAAAACGATGCATCATTAAAGTTCATGCATTTAATAGCATCATGGGAGGAAAGGATACTTCATTGAAGTTCAAACATTCAATAGCCTTACAAGAGGCAACGATACTACACTGAAGTTCTAGCATTCAATAGCCTCGTGGGCGGCAAGGATACTTCATTGAAGCTCTATCATTCAATATCCTCATGGGCGGAAAGGATATTTCATTGAAGTTCCATCATTAAATAGCCTCGTAGGCGGAAATGATACTCCATTAAAGCTCAATTATTTAATAGCCTCATGGGCATCAAGCATACTTCATTGAAGATCCAATATTCAATAGTCTCATAGGCGACAAGGATACTTCATTGAAGTTCCAACATTCAATATTCCCATGGGAGGCAAGGATAATTCAACGATGTTTCAACATTCAATAGCATCATGGGCGGCAAGAATAATTCATTGAACTTCTAGCTTCAATAGCATCGTGGCTGGCAAGGATAATTCATTGAAGTCCTAATATTCAATTCATATATATCATACAAAATTCAAATAAAGTTGTACACAAATTCCTAAAGAAGTTTAGGCCCCTCATTAAAAATCCATATGCATATAGGGAAAAAGAGTTTCCCGTTATCACAAACAAATCATGTCCATAAAGAAATTATATAACTGACAAAAGTTTTACATTACCTTAATCAACCATATTGATAACATAATTAACAAAAATACAACATCAAATCTATCAAGCCTCCCGAGTTCTCCTAGGAACCCTTACCTAATAAGGCCACACTTCTATTGAACAACTTCTGCAACTCTTTCTCTCCAATTCATGTAGTGTGGCTGCCTTGATTGGTGGCGATTTTTCCTAGAGGTGTCATCTTCTTCCTCCCAGGCTCTGATCCTGACTTTAAATCCACAACATTAACGTCCTACACATTTAGATTTTACGGATGAGTCACGTCATAGTCTCCCTTTTCAACATTAAGTTATCCTATAAGCATTTCCCAACGGTCTCCTAATCACCTTGTACTACCCCCATGCGAACATTGTGAAGCGGGTACTTCATATGTAAATATAATGTAGTAAGGCGACTCCCAAGAGATTGAAAGTAGGCTCTCCGATGATCATATTGTACAAGGAAGACGAGTCTATCATGAGATATCTTACCTTGATCATATTCACGTTTTCCTCCATCCCGAACATAGTTTTTAGGGTTATTTAGATCTTTATGTGACCTGTTTGCCAGAAAATATAACTAGTGAACCATGGAAATGTTGTTCCTTTTGATTGGATCCATTAGGTTAAACAACATATATACAAGATGTATTTTGTGTAAAGACAACATATAGAACAAGATGTTCCAGCATCTGGCCTCAGACCGCAGGCTAACACTTGTGAGTGAATCGATGAACGTTGATGTTTGATTCCTGGAAGATTTAATTAGATATGGATTAATTAAAAATATTTGGAGTTGGAAGATTTAATTGGATATGCTTTGAAGATAGATTTGGTTCAGTTTTATCAAAGATTATGCTGAAGATTTAACTAAACAAATATTCCATGAAGAGATTTAATGTGATTTTTTAATTACAAGATATGGATTTACACTTAAAGAAGATCTTCAATTCATGATTTAGAAGTATGGTTCAGTTTTAGCAAGAGATTTATTCTGAAACCTTTACTTAAAAAGTTGGAATTATGATTTAATCAAGTAAAAATTTTATTTGAATTGTTTAAGATTCAAAATTTTGTCACAAGGACAGATGTCGAACCGATTATTCCAGAATGTGTGCAACATCTGGCCCTTGTTAGCAGGCCAATGTTGTAGCTATTTTGCGCTTTTTTCTTCTTGGTTCAATCAGATTTGTTGCAGATTTGTTGCTATATTTTAGAAATGCATTTATGTATATTTTTTTGGTTAAATTGGATGTGATCAAATCAAATTTAAATGGAGATTTAAATTTGAATTTAAAAACAAATCATTTCTTTTGCTGGAGGCTTTTGTGGAACAAATCAAAAATAGAATCCAACTAAATCTTCTATAATTCTGAACGAGATTAAAGTTGAGTATGCCCATTGGAAAAAGCCTAGAAGAAACATTTCTATTTAAGAAGACTCTGTTAGGTTATTTGTATTGTGATTGGAAGCATTTTGTTAAAACAAGTGAAATAGCAAGATGTCTTGATATGTTTGTACAATATCGTGGCGTGCTGGGGCTTTACATTCTTGGAAGATTTGTTTTTCAGCGTGAGATTAGTAAATATTTTTTGATGATTTGATTCGCGTATTCAACGGTTCAAAGTGCTTATTTTAGAAGCTCAAAGTTTGACTCCAGCTGTGCAATGTTTCCTAAGAATGGTTGTCAAAAAATTTAAGGAAACATTTGATTCTGTTCCGAAAATTATGCCAAACATTGTGCAATAGTATGTTTTGGATCTGTTGTGTGTTTGTTTGTTTAGCCTGAAGCCTATGCTATTCTGAGGCTATTTAAAGGATGAATCTAAACCTAAGAAATAAGTAAAAAGGCAGCGTGTATAATAGTGTATGTTAGGGTCTTTTTTGTTTGTGAGCCACTCTCGTATCACATTGATGCTTGAGTTGGATTTCTAGTTGAGTTGTAATTGTGAATCACTCATAAGCTTTTAAGAAAAAGTGGATTCTGTTTATTGGAGTGTGTCTCCTCTTTGATTGTTTTCGTTGTCATCGCTGTTGTGTGATTGAGAGGTTGTGAGAGGGGTCTCATATCTAGGGGAGTCTTAGATAGAAAATCCATGGGTAGTGATTAGGTGCAAAGTTTGTAAAACCAGAGGTTGTTTAGAACTTCAAACTGATACTATTATAGTGGATTTCCTTCCTGACTTGGATGCCCTCAGATGTAGGTTACGTTTCATCGAACTGGGTTAATAATTGATCTGTGTTATTTACTTCCAACGTGTTGTTTAAATTGTTCATCATTTTACTGTGTTGTTACGAAGTCTTGACTTTATTTTCAACATCCTGTTGTTCTGACATCATATACAATATCTATATTCTTGTTCCAGAATTTCAATTGGTATCAGAGAAGGCACCCTGTTTTATTTTGGGTAAGCTCCAGGGAGATATTTTATAGTACTATGGATAAGGAAGGAGAATTTATCAACAGACCACCTATTCTGGACGACACCAACTATGATTACTGGAAGGCGCATATGGTGAATTTTCTAAAATCTATGGATAGTAAAAACCTGGAAAGCAGTTATTAAAGGTTGAGAACATCCTATGGTGTAGGATGATGTTGAGTAAATCAAAAGAAAGTATTGAATATCGTATCCACAGAGACCGGCGCGATATTACAAACGTTAAGACAATTGTTATCATTTTTAAGTGAAGTTTGTAAATTGGTTGCTTTTAAAGTAACCGAATATAAAATCAAAACTTGTTAAAGTAAAGTTTATATGATAGAAAACTTGTCAGGATTGAAATTCCACTACCGTACACGTATGATTTTGGTTGATACTTCTTTAAAGAAACTTGCTTTCCATCTTATCTTCATTAATTCACTCACAACAACATATATGTCTATATGCTTGTTGAGATTTCAATTGATTTAGTTTAACCGATGATTTCTCAATCAATTAAACTCAAAAATCGCATTAATAACCGAATGTCATTTATGAAAGTTATACCCTTAGTTCTATGTCTAGAACGAAGCGTTTAACCGATTATAATCTTCAACTTTAATACGAATGTATTTTTCAATCACAATTCATATTTATAGGTTTAGAATGACAAAACAAAGATTTAATCGATGATCATGAATAACATAATTTCTTTAAAGAAGGAATCAATAATAATACATACGATTACGACAGTTTCCTTCCAATCCTAACAAGAGAAGAGTTAGCTATCCATTATCATGGTAGATTGCACAAAAAGGAAGAATTGGAGATGAATTTGCATCAAGGATGATCTCTCGGTTCTTGAAGCGAACCCAACTCGATTCTCTCCACTCTCTTCTCCTTACTTAGAAATAACTTATAATTATCTATTACAAGTTAAAAATTAAAAGTGATGATCCTCAATGCCTCTGCTGCATTCCTTTTATAATGGTTGAGATGAGGGACTTTCGCTATGCAAAGTTTTGGTCGCTATGCGAAGTCAGCTTGCTTAACTTTGAAGAATTTTAAACTGCCCCTGGAAACCGCCATACTTCGCTATGGGAATTAAAGTTCGCTATGCGAACTTCTCTCACTCCTCTCGCTTTAAGCGAAATTGGGTGAGTTTGATTCTGTTTCATTCTATTTTTGCTCGCTTCTCCTCGCGTCATGACCTTCGCGTAGCAAAGCACTGGCTCGAGATGTGAAAGTTCTTCACTTCCTCTCACTTCTCTTGCTTCAAGCGAACTTTGGTGATTTTGATTCTGTTTCTGTCTGTTGTTGCTCGCTTCAGCTTCGCGTAGCAAAGTGTTTGCTCGTGATGCGGAAGTTGCAGGGCATGGATTATTTTTTCTTGTAACTGATGTGTTCTTTTGTTAATCCCTGCAAAACCATAACCATTCAAGAGTAACATCCTTTTGGATCATGGTTAGTCAAGTTTCATCCTTAAAAGTTAATGGAAGCAAGCATTTTGCTCAAGTTTTTACCAAAGATTTGTCAACTATTGGACTTCCATCAAATTCTCCCCAACTTAGTTTCTTGGTTTCCCTCAATCAAGAGCATGAGCTTTTCAAAATGTTTTCAGGATTTTTAATCAAGTATTTGAAATAATAATTTGAAATATGAATTGTTCAAATTATTACTTGTCAAGCAAGAAACATGTTCAACTGATTATAGAATCAGAGCATGATTATGGAATCAAGTTCTCGCCCACGAAATCACATCATGTACTCAAAAATATAATGACACAACTCACTTGAATTTTCCCTAACACTTTTCTTCATAAAAAGGGATGAAGACTTTGAAGTTTGTTTTACTCATGTGGTGTGATGACTCTCATTTAATCATTTGGTCAACATTCGGGTCGATTCATGTTTTCATCCAACAATTCAGTAATTTGAGCAAATGAAGGCATAAATAACATAAGACTGGTGAAGGTTGTAATGTGGCCAGGTTTCACAAAGAGATGGTTTTTCTCCTAAAGCTAATTTTTCAAAAATCTGTTCACTTTTGTAGCTTTACTTGCTTCACTCATTGCTTTATCACCATGATTTTGGCTTTTGTTTTTTCTTTTCAATCTTTCATTTTCTTCATGATACCAAGTTCTTACTTTTTGGATTTCTCATTTTATCTTTCTTTCTTTTTCTTTTCCATGTTGTATCCTCATCAATTTTCTCCCCAACTTGTTTCTTTTCATGAGTGAAGCTCCTGATGATTCATATCATTATGGTTCAAGTTGTGCACAAATAAATTGGACTGGATCATAACTTCACTAAGTGGTTTTCTTAGTGGTTTTGTTTTGTTTTTTCAAAATTTGATCCATCCTTTGATTTTTCTGTTTCAGAGAGGGTTCACAAGTGCTCACTCACTTACTGGTTTTGATGAGACACTTTTTGGCTATGGTGGTTTTTCTCAAAATCAAACAATTGTCTTGTTCATCTTTATACCTTTACAAAGCTCAAATGGAATTTCTGGATTGAACATGAATCAACCGAGTTTAACACAAGGATTTCGCAGTTTGTTTATGTAAACAATGGAAGTTCATCTCACTTTTTTCTGGTTTTTGCTAAATGATTCAAGCAAGTGTGTGTACAATGTAAAATGAGACATGTTATGACTTTATAAGAGAAAACAAAATTCAAAAACATGCTAACATTCTATAAAGCAAGTAAACATGTACCTTGCTTGACTTTCGTCTGATTTATATCATTACCACTCACTCTTTCCTTGTTGAATGTTCAAGATACTTGATTTGGCCTTTGTTCAAAATACCAGAAGAAGCACTCTATACTCATGATGAGGATAACAAGAACATAACAAGCATAATTAACAACAGCAAATTTTCAAAACAAACTTACAACATACCAACAATTTAAAGGAGTACCAAGTGAGTTTATGGTATGAACTACCGTCAAAAAGTTTCAAACGATTACAACATAAAACTAATAAACTAACATTTCAAAAGAAAGTACTAAAATTGAAACTGAAACTAAAAGAACTGGAAGCTAAAATAAAAATAAAATGACTTATAACGTTGGGTTGCCTTCTAACCAGCGCTTGTTTAATGTCGTTAGCTTGACGCCTGTTTCAAGTGAATTCAAGGTGCTTTCTCTGAAAAGATCGAAGCATCTTTTCCACTATCACGTGGTCTTGCCTCGTCCTTTTGTTCTTTAGAACTAGCATCCATTTTGAAAAATATTCCTTTGGTGACATGATGCTTGATGACTTCAAACAAATTGAAAGTGACCTCTTTGTCTTGCACTCTAACCTGCATTAATCCATCATCTACATCTATCTTTATTCTTGCCGTCATTATGAAAGTTCGGCCCAGAATTAGAGGAGTGTCATCATTTTCCTCAATATCCATCACCACAAAATCTACAGGAAATAGAAATTTATCGACTTTAACCAATACGTCTTCAGCTATTCCTGATGGTCGGGTGATGAATTTGTTTGCTAGTTGTAGTGTCATCTTCATATGTTTCATGTCCAGATCACCTAACCTCTTAACCACTGATAAAGGAATGAGATTTATGCTGGAACCGAGATTAATCAATGCATTTTTAACATTTACGTTTCCTATAGTAATAGGCAATGTAACTCTTCCAGGATCAATTTTTTTTGTGGAAGAGTTTTCTGAATAACAGCACTACAACCAACATCCACTTGATATACTTCTTCATCCATGATTATCCGTTTCTTTGTTAGAATTTCTTTCATGAACTTTGCGTATGTTGGGATCTGTTCAAGTGCTTCAGCCAATGGAATGTTAACTTATAACCTTCTGAAAATAACTTGGAACCTCATATATTGCCTTTCTTGGTTCTTCTCAGTTGGAGCATGAGGATACGATAGGTGTTGCACAGGATGATTGATCATCCTTTCTTTCTCTTATCTTGTTTTCCGCTTTTTCCACTTGTCACTCAAATCCTTATCATTTTCAACTACCTCTTCGTCAATTTCTTTATCTTCTACTTCCTTCTCATTTTCTTCCTCTTGTTTTTCTCTTCTTTCAACCACAACTGTTTCTTTCTCCACATTTTCACCAACTTCTATTTCAATCATTCTACCACTCCTCATTGTGATTGCGTTGCAATGTTCCTTTGGATTTGTCTGTGGGGTGGCTGTGAAGGTACCTCCTTGTTGGTCTTCCAGGTGCTTTGTAATTTATCTAACTTGTGTTTCCAAGTTCCTGATCGAGGCATCCGTATTCTTCTGATTTGTAATGGATAATTGCATGAATTGGTTCAACTGCGGTTGTTGATGAAAGTTCTAATATTGGTTAAGACTGTTTGATGTTCCTGCTTCTTGCCTCCATCCTTAACCATAGTTGGTGTTATTTTCGCGTTGATAGTTTTGGTTTCCTTGGTATGGTACTGTCCTTTATTGGTTTCCCATGTAATTGACCTCTTTATTCATTGGAGGGCAAAAACCTGTAGGATGGTCACCAGTGCATAATTCACACAAGGCTACTTGGTGTGGTTTGTTGGTTGAGTCGTGCATCTCCTTGAGCTGTTGTGAAAGTTTTGAAAACTGCTTGGTTAATTCCTCAATTGTTTGAGTGAGAATTTTGTTTTGTGCCAATATTGCATCGTTTGGGCCTAACTCCAATAATCCCGGTTTCCGTTGTGCAGTGCCCTATTATACTGAACTTGATGGTCATTGAGAGCCATACGATTAATGATAGACACTGCCTCTTCTGCACTTTTGGATAGTAGAGAACCACCGGCAGTTGCATCAAGTAGAAGCTTTGGTTGTAGTTGTAATACATTGCAGAAGATGTAGATTTAGGTGAGTTCATCAAAGCCATGATTCGAACATTTCTGTAGCATAGACTTATAACACTCCCATGCTTCACGTAAGGTCTTTGTTGCACTTTGAGCAAACGCGGCTATTGCTATTTTTGGCTTCCATGAATCTATTATGTGGGAAGAATCGATTCAGGAAGTTTTCCTCCAAGACATTCCAATTGGTCATGGTTTGGTGGGTTGGTCCAGATACCAATCCTTTGCTTTTCCAATTAGTGAGTGTGGAAAAAATCGCATGAAGAATGCCTCTTCTTCTTCTTCAGGTGCTCCCAACGTACCAGCCAATTCATAGAACTTGGTGAGGTGAGTGCACGGATCTTCGTGATCTAGACCTGCAAAGGGATTTGCATAAATGATCTGCAGTGATCCAGTTTTCATATCTGCTTGTCGGTTGGTTCGATTGTTGGTGAGGTGAGCCAACAGTCTTCATTGTTTGGCTAGATTTTTCTGTTTCTTTGTTTGTCGTTTGTTTTTCCAGATTGCTCTTTCAATTTCAGGATCAAAAGGTAGTAAGTACTCTGGTTTTGTACCTCGCATACACAAAGCTTGCAATTTATAGCCAATACAATGTTAGGAGAGTGTAAGATAGAGAAAAGAGAAAAGATATATAGTCTTTTAACAAATATACAACTTAAAAAGATATAAATAGTCGTTCTGTTCGTAAATCTAAACGCCAGTCCCCGACAATGGCGCCATTTTGATGTTGAGTAAATCAAAAGAAAGTATTGAATATCGTATCCACAGAGACCGGCGCGATATTACCAATGTTAAGAGAATTGTTATCATTTTTAAGTGAAGTTTGTAAATTGGTTTGCTTTTAAAGTAAAAGAATATAAAATCAAAACTCGTTAAAGTAAAGTTTAAATGATAGAAAAATTGTCAGGATTGAAATTCCACTACCGTGCACGTATGATTTTGGTTGATACTTCTTTAAAGAAACTTGCTTTTCATCTTATCTTCATTAATTCACTCACAACAGCATATATGTCTATATGTTTGTTGAGATTTCAATTGATTTAGTTTAACCGATGATTTCTCAATCAATTAAACTAAACAATCGCATTAAGAACCGCATGTCATTTATGAAAGTTAAACCCTTAGTTCTATGCCTAGAACGAGCGTTTAACCGATTATAATCTTTAACTTTAATACGAATGCATTTTTCAATCAAAATTCGTATTTATAGGTTTAGAATGACAAAACAAAGATTTAATCGATAATCATGAATAACAAAATTTCATTAAAGAAGGAATCGATAATAATACATATGATTACAGTAGTTTCCTTCCAATCCTAACAAGAGAAGAGTTAGCTATCCAATGTCATGGTAGCTTTCACAAAAAGGAAGAATTAGAGATGAATTTGCATCAAGGATGATCCCTCGAATCTTGATGCAAACCCATCTCGATTCTCTCCACTCTCTTCTCCTTACTTAGAAATATCTTATAATTATCTATTACGAGTTAAAAAGTAAAAGTGATGATCCTTAATGCCTCTGCTGCATTCCTTTTATACTGGTTGAGATGAGGGACTTTCGCTATGCAAATTCTTGGTCACTATGCGAAGTCAGCTTGCTTAACTTTGAAGAATTTTAAACCGCCCTTGGAAATCTCTATACTCCGCTATGCGAACTTCTCTCGCTTCTGCTCGCTCCTCTCGCTTCAAACGAAACTGGGTGAGTTTGATTTTGTTTCATTCTGTTTTTGCTCGCTTCTCCTCGCATCGCGACCTTCACGTAGCGAAGCACTGGCTCGCGATGCGAAAGTTCTTCGCTTCCTCTCGCTTCTCTTGCTTCAAGCGAACTTTGGTGCTTTTGATTCTATTTCTGTCTATTGTTGCTCGCTTCAGCTTCGCATAGCGAAGTGTTTGCTCGCGATGTGAAAGGTGCAGGGCATGGATTCTTCTTGCTTGTAACTGATGTATTCTTTTGTTAATCCCTGCAAAACCATAACCATTCAAGAGTAACATCCTTTTGGATCATGGTTAGTCAAGTTTCACCCTTAAAAGTTAAAATAAACAAGCATTTTGCTCAAGTTTTTACCAAATATTTGTCAACTATTGGACTTCCATCATAGGACAAAGATGGGAAGGACACAACTAATTTGAAGCCTGAAGAGGACTGATCTTAGGAAGAAGATGAAATTGCTTTTGGAAACTCCAAAAGCCTTGAATGCCTTGTTCAATGAAGTTGACAAAAATATATTTAGGTTAAAAATACTTGTACTATAGCCAAAGATGCATGGGAATTCCTCAGAACCACTCATGAAGGCACATCTAAAGTAAAAATTTCAAGACTTCAACTTCTCACCACCAAATTTGAGAATCTCAGGATGAAAATTGATGAGTGTATTCATGATTTTCACATGAATATTCTTGATATTTCCAATTCATCTAGTGCCTTGGGAGAAAAGATGTTAGAGGAGAAGCTCGTTAGAAAAATGCTCAGGTCTTTGCCTAAGAAGTTTGACATGAAGGCCATAACTCTTGAAGAAGCACAAGATATCTGCAACATGAAAGCGAAGGAGCTTATTGGGTCACTTCAAACTTTTGAATTGGCTATCAGTGATATATCTGAAAAGAAGAACAAAAGCATAGCTTTTATATCCAACACTGATGATGAAGAAGTTCAATGTGACATGGAGACTGATGAAGGAATTTCTAATGCTATTGTGCTTCATGGGAGACAATTCAATAAGGTGCTGAAGAAAATGGATAGGAAGCCATGACCAAATGTCAAGAACATGTTGTAACACCCCATTTCTACCCAGTAATTATTATTAAAATCAGAGTTATAAAATTTTTCAACTTTAACGGGATATCACATTTTCAACTTTAAAAATCAACCACATAATAGTTATTCATTAAAGATACATAACGCTTCAGGGAAACATAAAACAACAACTGGTCTTCAACTTTATTCAACTTAAGTAAACACAACGCAGCGGATTCATTAACAACTTAGTAGCATCTTTATTCAACATAAAACAACTTCAAATTAACCAACAAAGTGTTTTTCAACAAATTCACTAAAAATTCAGCATGTAGACAAATAAATAAAAGACATGCGTCATCCCCCCGAGTGCTACGTATCAGAGCGACAACCACCGACTCGAACTAAGGTAACCGGCTACTCCTCTTGATTACCTGCACGTTTCCAACATAGGGACAACATTCAAACAGAAGGGGCGAGTTACCGAAATTTATAAACGGAGTATGATAAATAATATATAGGCAAGAGTCATACAAATAATCACCACTTCACATCAACAACTAACAAATAAAAATCAACAACAACTTAAGAAAATGCGACTTTAATGAGACTCGACAATGTTATGCATGTGGTACCATCGAAGTAAAACTCCCAACTTAATATTTCCAGTTTATCGAGGCATCAAGGCATAAGCCTTCAACTTTCAACTTTCAACATATGCCAATCCAGGCCAACGTGGTGTGAGCAACGCTCCGACACAAAATGCAATGTATGTTTCATGACATGCACAACTCATCAACATAAACAACTCAACAACATCCACAACACAATCAACTTAAACGACATAGCAACTTTTACGACATAAACAACTTATATCAACGTTGGCTTATCAAGCCTACAACTTACAATCCGTCCGTAAACCGGAACAATGTCGCAATTCAGCTGTACCTGAAATTCTACTTTTTCAACATAATTTCAACAAAACAATTCAACAAAAGTCACCTACTAATTTACCCGGCTTACCCCGACAATTTTCGTTAAATTCCGGACAACTACGTTTTTCGCCCAAACCGGCTAAACCGACTAAAACTGTACCATTTCACCTTTATTAATTGCTACTGATTAATTTATTAATTCAGTTAAACCACTACTGCGACATATTACTACAATTCCAATTTTCTGTCAAAATTTTGCTTATTGCTATTGTTTCATTTTTCTGCCAAAATTCTGCTTACTGCTATTGTTACATTTTTCTGTCAAATTACCATTGCCACTTAATTAGCTTTCTGTCGAAACCTGTAAGTTCCTAATACATGAATTACTAATGTCATTAGTTCCTCCAAATTAATTAAGACTAATGTTTATTTTTATTATCCAGGACACCTTCATTTTTATTAAGGCTAATGTATATATATAAAGCAACAGTCCATTCCTTCAATTCATTCAAAGGATTTCACTTTACCCAAAACACTTGATTTGTTTATTAAAATTAATCATTCATGTGAAACAAACTGACCAAATCCTATAATTTATGGGTGGCCTGCGCCACCCTTGGTCTAAATTGCAAGTGGCCTGCGCCTGGGTCATTGTGGCTCCCGCCACTTATTAATTCTTTTCTATTTCTTATGGTGGCCTCTGCCACTTGCCATTTTCTATTTGCTATGTAACATCACCCTTTCTCTTATGAAACCACATATTAAATGAATTAATTCACTACTAATAGAAACAAAACAACGTAAGGGAATTGGATACTAGCAACTTGCATTAATTAATAATATGTTAATAATAATAGTAGAGAAAAATTTAAGTGGACATTCCCTTTCATATTTATAAATCAACTGGCAACAAAGTTCACAAAGATTCAATCAATTCAACGTTTTTACACGGTCAAATTAATTTCACGGGTATGCATTCAAAACCCATCCAACGATAATCTCAACAAATTCAACACAGAAACAACCCATCACCACAGCAGCATCATATTTTGACAATATCAGTTTCAAATTCCTCACAGTCAACAACCCTTATCGAGAAATCAATGAAAAAATCATACAATTCCCAACCCTCATATCATTCATCATAACCCGGTTATAATAATCGAACCCACCCTTACCTTGGATTGAAGGCAGCTCAACGATCGATCGGGTTCCAGAAATTCGTCACCGGCAGCGGTTTCTCTCTCGCAACTTCTTCTTCTCTCACGTTCTCAATTTTTCTCCTCTAACTGATATCCAAAAACTTCACTATTCTTTCTATTCCTTTTGTTTTATTAAAATAATAATATTCAATTATAATATCTAATAGGCTTAAACATACACCCCCTAATTTACTAATTCCGACACGAAACCAAGCCCACTTAATCGAACACACACCAACTACGATAATATTACTACTAATATTATTCTGCGACTATAATATTATTTCATATATTATTTCTACGACTTACCAACTTAATATACCGACTTAACGACTTAATTCACCGCAACACCGAAATCAACCGAAAAATTCACAACAATTAATTAAATAATCAATTAAATAAATAATTAAATATTTGGGCGTTACACATGTCATTAGACATCAGTAAGAACAGTGGTTATCAGAGAAAAGTAAGAATAAAGGAGAAGTCAAATCAAGGAAAAGGTATTCAGTGTCATGGATGTGAGGGTTTTGGTCACATTAGATCTGAATGTCCCACGTACCTCAAGAAACAAATGAAGGGCTTATCTAATGATGATTTTAAAAGTGAACTTGATGATGAAACTGCTAATCATGTTACAGCCCTCACTGGAAGATGCAAATCTGATGAAGCTTTATGTGATGAGTATGTCTCTTATGAAGAATTGGCTGCTTCCTACAGAGAGCTTTGTGTCAGAAGTGAAGAGGTTTGTAAGATAGGAGAAAAAAAAGAAGAGAATCATAGCTCAATTGCAGGCTGAAAAAGAGAAACTTTTATCTAATATCTATGGTCTTCAATATGAGGTTACCCTGTTGAATTCCAAACTTGAAAACATAACCAAATCCATAAGAATGTTGAACAATGGGTCTTATATGCTAGATGAAATTCTTCAAGTTAGGAAAAAGGCTGGAAACTTAATAGGTATAGGTTTTAATTACCAATCTCTAAATAAACAAGGAAAAACCCATGTGACAAAATTTATTCTTCCTGAAGAGAGGTATGAGCACACGATGTCCGACCAAATGTTAGACCACCCTGCCAGACATCAGGAAACTCAAACTAAAGCCAAGTTCTTGCCTTGAAAATGTCATTATTGTGGTAAATATGGTCACATAAAGCCTTTTTGTTATAGACTGTATGGTTATTCAAAACATCCAACACAACCTAGAACTAATAATATGATGATTAAAACTAGAAAGGAGTGGAAACCTAAGGTTGTTAATACTAGTCTTATAGCCCATACTTATTTTAGAGCTTCATCTAAAGAAGATTGGTACTTTGACAGTGGGTGTTCTAGACATATGACAGGGGTCAAGAAGTATTTTGTGGACATTCAGTAGTATTCCACCAGTATTGTCACGTTCGGTGATGGAGCTAAAGGTGAAATTAAGGGAGTAGGAAAGTTAGTGTGTACTAGAATTCCTAGACTAGATGATGTTCTTCTTGTGAAATGATTGACTGCAAATCTGATTAGTACTAGTCAATTATGTTATCAAGGTTTAAAAGTCAATTTCACAAAGTCAGAATGTATGGTTACCAATGAGAAGAATGGTGTCCTGATGAGGGGAGTTAGGTCTAAAGACAGTTGTTATTTGTGGGTACCACAAAAAACTACTGATTCTTCCACATGTTTAATGTCCAAGGAAGATGAAGTCAAGTTGTGGAACCAGAAGCTTGGACATCTGAATCTCAAAGGTATGAAGAAGATTATGTCTGAAGAAGCTGTTAGAGGTCTACCAAAGATCAAAATTAAGGAGGGTAAAGTTTTTGGCGAGTGTCAAATTGGGAAGCAAACCAAGATGTCACACCTAAATTTGCAACATCAAACTACTTCCAAAGTTCTAGAACTTCTCCATATGGACTTAATGAGACCGATGCAAGTTGAAAGTCTTGGTGGACAGAGGTATGTCTATGTGGCTATTGATGATTTTTCAAGGTTTACTTTGGTGGATTTTATCAAAGAAAAATCAGACACTTTTGAGGTATGCAAAGACCTTTGTCAACGCCTTCAAGGAGAGAAGGAAAATATGATTGTCAGAATCAGAAGTGACCATGGCAAGGAGTTTGAAAATGCAAAATTTTTTGAATTTTGTTCTTCTGAAGGTATTGGTCATGAGTTCTCATCTCCCATCACCCCTCAACAAAATTGAGTTGTAGAACGCAAGAACAGAACATTACAAGAATCATATAGAGTCATGCTTCATGCAAAAAAATCTTCCTTATCATTTTTGGGATGAAGCAATGAACACTGCTTGCTATATCCACAATCATGTTACTCTGAGAGCTAGTACATCATATACACTCTATGAATTATGGAAAGGGAGGAAACCTACTGTTAAATACTTTCATGTTTTTAGGAGTAAATATTACATCCTGGATGATCGAGAACAAAGGAGAAAGATGGATCCCAAAAGCGATGAAGGGATATTTCTTGGTTACTCTACTAATAGAAGAGTTTATAGGGTCTTTAACTCCATAACCAAAGTCATGATGGAATCCATCAATGTTGTGGTTGGTGATTCGATCACTAAGAAATGGACTGATGTCGACGAAGATGTTAGAACATCATTTCAAAAGACTGATGCTCTAGAAAATGAGGTAGACATTGAGTCCAACATTGAGCCAACCAATATTGAACCATATAATCCTCAAGCCAACAAAGGTCCCTCTACTAGAATTCAGAAAAATCATCCAAGGGAACTTATTATTGGAAATCTTTATGAAGGGATCACAACTAGATTCAGAGATGTGATATCCAATTCTTGTTTTGTCTCAAAATTTAAACTTAAAAGTGTGAAGGTGGCACTGACTGATGAATTCTAGATCAATGCTATACAAGAAGAACTTAGTGAGTTCAAAAGGAATGAAGTGTGGGACTTAGTTCCCAGGCTTGAAGAAACGAATGTTATTGACACAAAATGGATTTACAAGAACAAATCTAATGAAAGTGGAATTGTGACCAGAAACAAGGTTAGGCTTGTAGCTCAAGGATATACCCAAATTGAAGGAGTTGATTTTAATGAAACATTTTCTCCTGTTGCCTGTCTTGAATCCATAAGATTGCTCTTAGAAGTGGCATGCATGCTGAAATTCAAGTTATTTCAGATGGATGTGAAAAGTGCCTTCTTGAATGGGTACTTAAATTAAGAAGTATATGTTGAATAACCCAAGGGGTTCATAAATCCTAGTTTTCCAGTTCATGTTTACAAACTTAGGAAAGCTCTATACGGATTGAAGCAAGCACCCAGGGCTTGGTATGAAAGGTTGACTGCGTTCTTATTAGCAATGGCTACATGAAAAAGGAATAGAAAAGACCTTGTTTGTTAAAGAGAAGCATTGTAAACTCATGATAACTCAAATATATGTAGATGACATTGTGTTTGGAGGGATGTCGAACCAGATGGTCCAACATTTTGTCAGGCAAATGCAATCTGAATTTGAGATGAGCATCATCGGTGAATTAACTTATTTTCTTGGTCTTCAAGTTAAAAAAATGGATGATACTATCTTCATTTCCCAAAGCAAGTATGCTAAGAATATAGTGAAGAAGTTTGGCCTAGAAAGTGCTAGTCACAAAAGGACACCTGCAGAAACACACTTGAAATTAACTAAGGATGAAAAAGGTGTTGATGTGGATCAAAGTTTGTACAGGAGTATGATTGGTAGTGTTTTTTATCTTACAGCTAGAAGACCGGACATCTCTTTTGCTGTAGGAGTATGTGCTAGATATCAGACTGAGACTACAATTAGTCACATTACTCAAGTGAAGAGGATCTTGAAATACATCAATGGTACTAGTGATTATAGCATGGTTTATTTTCATAGTACTAATTCCATGCTTGTAGGGTATTCTGATGTAGACTGGGCAGGTAGTGCTGATGATAGAAAAAGCACTTCTAGAGGTTGTTTCTTCTTGGGAAAAAATCTTATCTCTTGGTTGAGTAAGAAGCAAAACTGCGTGTCCTTGTCTAAAGCTGAGGCGGAGTATATTGCAGTAGGAAGTAGTTGCTCTCAATTGATTTGGAAGAAACAAATGCTAAAGGAATATAATGTCAAACAGGATGTCATGACACTATATTGTGATAATTCGAGTGCAATAAATATCCAAGAATCCCATTCAACATAGCAGGACAAAGCATATTAATATTCCTCACCATTTTATTAGGGATCTTGTTGAGGACAAAATTGTTACGTTTAAGCTTGTGGCCACTGAGAAACAACTGGCAGACATACTTACGAAGGCTTTGGATGCAAATCAATTTGAGAAGTTAAAGGGCGAATTTGGAATTTGCATGTTTGAGGATTTATAGCTATTACAGGTGTGGATGAGTGCAACAAATATTTTCTCATCCCTCCATTCGGTGGTGAATCTTACTAAGGATGCTGGTTTGATGAAAAATGTTGCTGGTTTTGGCAAGTGTTATGAGATGCTTGTAAAAGAGTTCATTGTGAATATTTCTAAGGATTGTGATAATAAGAGGAGTAAGGAGTTTAGAAAAGTGTATGTGAGAGGAAACTGTGTGGAATTTTCTCCAGAAAATCATTAACAGGTTCATGGGGAGAAGTGAAGAGGAACAAGCTAAAGTGGAGGTATCTGATAATGTCATTTGCAGGGAAATCACTGCAAAACAGGTAAAGGAATGGCCAAGAAAACGGAAACTATCTGCTGGTTGCTTGAGTGTGAAGTATGCAGTACTTCATAGAATTGGAGCTGCTAATTGGGTTCCAATCAATCATACTTCCGACATTGCTACATGGTTGGGTAAGTTCATTTACATTGTAGGGACCAAAACCAAGTTTGACTTTGGGTCCTATGTTTTTGACCAAACCATGAAGCATGCCAATCCTTTTTGTTGTGAAGATGCCCACTGCATTCCCCTCTCTCGGATGTTGCAGTAAGAAGAAGTCTCCTCTATATTTGCACTATAGGTTGTTTGCAGGGACACATGTCCTAGTCATTGTTGTGACATCTGGTAAGGAAGCTGCCATTTCAACTTCAAGGAAAGGTATCATTGCTGAGGATGAAGGAAATACTGCTGCAAGTGGTGATAAAGATGAGGAAACAGACAACAGTGCTAACATCTGTTGTGCCCGATTTTTTTATTGCTTCTGTATCTCGTTTCTTTTGTGGAGCTTCGCCTTGGATTTTTATGCACATTGAGTGAATTTGGTTTGTAACCTAAAACTCTATATGATCTGCTGCAGTTATTTTTTCTGCTCCTGGTGAATGCAAGGTTGTTTTGTCAAAATTATGGCTAAAAAGGTGGAGTAGTTTAAATGGTATTATATGCCTGATCTGCCATTTAGGGGGAAGTACTACCTGAGGGGGAGTAGTAATTTTTTCTCTTGATATGGTGTTTAGGGGGTGTTTGCTTCTAATTTCGACGCCTGACATGGGATAAAAATATCTCCAAAAAGAAAGAATATGTGGAGTTTTTGTGAAGCTTCGACAGAAGTGTGGCTGTGAGGAAAGCTGGTCTAAAGTTAGCTTTTTGCAGAAGAAAGAAGGTTTCAAGGACTTAGAAATATTTCTAAGAGTTTAGGATAATTTTCGACCAAAGTTCAAGAAAGGGTCGTTCGACGCGAAGGTTTTGAATTCAAAAACAAGAGGGAACTGTTATTCCTATCCAATTCTGAAGTGGGACATGTGGCGTTCATCCAAGAGCCCAAAGCATGCACGACGCCAAATGTTTCGTCCTGTTTAATGACCCGTTAGTGGGTAGTTATTTTCTACCATTATAAATAGCAAGTTTTAAGATTAATTTTGGGGTGTGTTCCATTTTTATACAAAATTCAGTGTGCTCAAAGTACCAGCGTAGAGAAACGAGTGTGTGAAAATGTATGTTGGAGTAACACCATTTTTTATGATTAAATGAAATTTACCAAGTTCTTTTTGTTAAAAGTATCTTTTCATTTCATACAAGTTACCTTTGCGCATTTACCAGTCTTTTCGACTTAGTCCTTTTAAAGCTTTTTACTTTTCAGTTACGTTAAGTTTCTTAAAGAAATCCTTTCTACACTCCTTTACTCTGTCGAAATACACACACTTGTAAGAGAAACATTCAGCACATCTCCTAGGATTTGTATGGTCGATCCTGTAAGCCACTCAGTTTCACGTGAAATTGATAGACCAACGGTTGTTTGCTATTTTCACTAGTAAATAAATTGGCACGCCAAGTGGGACCTGTGCTGAGTAACATTTAGAATTATGTGATTTGAATATCCTTTTTGTGTCAAGTACTTCGTTGTATGTTATTAAGGAGTGGAAAGGTAGCCACCACAAATGAAGAGAGACTAAAAAGAAAATATACGAGGAAAATGGCAAGTACTAACCAGCCAAATAATTCAAATCCTCAAACTACATCCGGTGTCAATGTAGAGCCAACCCCTGTGTCTTCGACTGGAGGACCCACCGTTCTTGCGTATGCATATGAAATTATGCCTTCTATGGCTAGTTCGACACCAACACATTCCATTCCCCATACTGAACCAGTTTTGACATATGTGGGGCCAAGGGGACCCCCAGCAACTCCTCCTCCGATCGGAATGTCTACTTATCGACAGTTTCCACCACCAGGTTTTTCAATGCCCTTAAATGGTCGAGAGCAGCCTTATGGGATGCTAACTTCCATGATGATGAATTTACAAAATGCACCCCCAGTGTATTCTGAACCCGTAATGACATTAGCTTTACAAGGGTCGGGGTCTGGAGTAAATATGGGTCGAAACCAATCCTTAGGAGTAGGATATTTAACTCAAGTGCCAGGCTTGACGAATACCACCGCAACCTACTTAAGGCAGCAAATGGATGAAAGTAACCACCAAATGGTCCAAATGATGTCTCAAACCATGGGGGAAATCTTTCAGCCGCTAATCCAAAATACTACCCAGACCAATCAGCAAATGGCTGCGCAGATGACGCGCCTTGCAGATTTCTTCGGTGTTCCTAACCCTCCCCGACACCCTCAAAGAGAGTATATTGCAGCGAACCAAGGGGTGTTATTCGAAGAGGACCCCACTATTAACCAAAATCAACAAAATCTAGGGAATATTCCTCAGGTAAACATACCAAATCAGGTAGCAGCTGAACCCCATAGGATTCAACAGCCAGTGCCTGTAGGAGATCAACCAAGGGTCGTTTTGGTGAATAGAAATCACGATGTTAATGATGTCATACAAAAAGTTCGACATAACGACATGGCGGCAGATGACAATCTGGCAGCTATGATCGAAAGGATAATGGTCAAAAATGGGGTAAATGTGGGTCTGTGAAGGCCAAATTACACATCTCCATTGTCAGAATACATTCTCCAGTCGGAGTTACCCCCTAGAACAAAAGTCCCTAAGTTTACTAAGTTCTCTGGGGATACCACTGAATCCACCGTCAAACACGTGGCTTGATACGTGATAGAGGCCGGGGAAATCGCAAATAATGAGAACCTTAGGATAAAATACTTTCCAAGTTCTCTAACGAAGAATGCCTTCATGTGGTTCACAACTTTGCCACCTAATTCGATCCACAATTGGACCCAATTAGAACAGTTGTTTCATGAACAGTTCTATATGGGACAAACTAAGATTATTTTGAAAGAGTTGGCTAGTATTAAACGTAAATTCACATAGCCAATTGATGACTACCTAAATACGTTCCGACTGCTCAAAGCTAGATGCTTTACACAAGTACTAGAGCATGAGTTAGTCGAAATGGCCACTGTAGGCCTAGATTGTTCTATTAGAAAGAAGTTGGATGCGCAATATCTTAGAGATATGGCCTAACTAGCCAATAGGGTTTGACAGTTAGAACGCCTGAAGGAGGAAAAGGCCAGGGCAAATAAGAACAAGAGGGTGTCTTACGTCGAAGTTAATAATGACGAAGAAAAATATCATGATGAGCCAGTTAGTTTTGACGAAGGCGAGGTCGATCTTGCTGAGTTGAAACCAGGTCCACCTTACTCTTGTAGGTTGCTGGCACCTTTGAATGGGAAAACTCCTGTCGAAACTGAGAAAAATAACCAATTCCCCAAGAAAACTTATACTTTCGACGTTACTAAATGTGACGAAATTTTTGATTTGTTAGTTAAGGATGGTCAGATGATAGTGCCACCTGGTGCTAAATTACCTCCTTTAGAACAAAGGAAAAAATAGGGTTTTGTAAATATCATAATTTCTTGGGCCATAAGACTTCTCAATGTTTTCTTTTCAGGGATCTTGTTCAGAACACAATTCAGGAAGGAAGGCTGGAGTTTGGAGAGAAGTCCAAAAGTCAAATGAAGATCGATCAGACCCCCTGCCAGTAGCTGATGCTCATTATACTGAGCCAACGAAGGTCCATATGGTCGAGGTTGCTGAAGGCCTCAACAATGAGTTTGATATGGTTAAAATTACTGATGATTTCAACAATGCTGCAGTTATGGTGAGGGTAACTGAAACTCTTGACCAAGAAGTCCTGAAGAATTTTGCTGATGCCGAAGGATTTACTAACAACACTACTGATGGTGTTGAGATTCGTGAAGACGTTAACAAGGGGATTGCTGAGGATTCCTAGTGGACGCTGGTAATAAAGGAGACTGCTGATAGGTTTATTAAGATGGACGAGGCTGCTGAGGGCCTACAAGTGAAATTGTGCAAACTTGACATCACTGAGGATGTTAAGATGGAAGTTAATATGGTGAAAATCTCTGAAGAGGTACCAACGGAAGTCGGTGATGAACGCCGACAAGAGGAGTACAACAAGCTAGCCTTCCTGAAAAAGGAAGAAAATTTGGTCGAATTTATGCACAGATGCCGGAGGAAAGGGTCTCAGGTCATGTTATGCCCCAGGTGTAGCACAGTGTTCGACAAAAAAGCTGCTCAGAATCTTGAGGGGTTACGAAAGGCTAAGCAAAAATGGGAGAAGGCCAATCATGGCCCCAGAAGTTTCGACCCAAGAAGGTCTGAGTCGAAGGCTAGAGCACCAGGAGCAAGGCCTATTACCTTCAAACCATTTGCTAAACTATCTAACGGCAAATGGATAAAGCCAAATGAGAACAAGGGCAAAGGTCAACAAAAGTGGAAGGATTTCGACGTTAATAGAGGCTCTTCTCTTACCTATCGCAAGGAGTATCAATCTTCTAACAAATCATCCCATATTTCTGAAAATTACAAGGGAAATAATCCCATAACGAGGTCGCAGTGGAGGAGAGAACACCAGAGGAGAAAGGTCCATAGGGAGGCTGAGTTGAAAGACAAAGCTGAATCGAGCATGAATTTTCCTGCCGATAATAACGGAAGGGGACAGACAGAAGCTGTCGAAAGGTTGCCCATTGGGAAAAATTACCCAAAACTGAAGTCGAAATGGCCAAAGAAAAACATGATCAGGCCATAGCAGAGGATGAGATGATGACTAACAATTTCGACTCAGATTCGGATGCTTCGTTAGACATTATCGTGAATGTGGTCTCAATCCTGCCTAGGGAGTTTGACAAAATTACAGAGGTCAAAGAGATTGATGCATACACAGAAGCAGAAATGGCGGCACACAAACCAGTGTGCTACTATATAATGAACAATGGCTGTGTCGAAGAGCATAATACCTTTTTTGAGCGGCCTGATGAAGCTATGAAAAACCATTTAAAGCCTTTATTTATCACTGGGAAAGTTAAGAATGTTCCAGTGAACAAGATTTTGGTCGACTGCGGTGCTACAGTAAATTTAATGCCCCACTTTATGCTAAGGAAGATTGACAAATATGACACAGACACCAAGCCACACAACATGGTGATGTCAAATTACGAAGGCAAAGTTGGCACCACCCTTGGTGTCATACAGGTTGATCTAACTATGGGAAAGATTACAAGGCCTACCGTTTTCATGGTGGTCGAGACCAAGGAGAATTATAATCTGCTTTTGGGGAGAAAATGGATACATGGAATTGGGGTTATGCCTTCCTCCATGCACCAAAGGATCACCATATGGAGGCCAGACGGCATTGTCGAAAACATCGAAGCTGATCAAGGGTATTTTAAGGCCCCAATCAATCATCTCGACAGGTGCCAGTTTGATAAGCACTTGGAAAATATTGCTCCATGTAGTCCTGCCGAGTTTTCTTTTACCCCAGATGATGAGGCATATTGCTCATTACATCTGCACCATGTCAATGGATTTCGATGGGATAAGGAAGTAGTAGGTGAGGATGATTTCGCATATCCTGCGCCTGTGCCTGGAATAACCCTAACAGGTTGGGGAAGTGAGTTCAGTGATGATGTCTGAGCTCGAAGTAATGAGAAATATTTCGGCTTATATAGCCGAGAACAAGTTACAAGCGGCCTTAGAGGCTAAAGTTAAAAACATGGCCGATAAGGCCATCATTGATTCAAGCAAAGAAGGTCCTGGCAAGGACTTCGACCCAGAACCACTTGATCAGGTTCGGGATGAAGAATAGAGGCTCGATGCTATTTATGATGATGAGCCTTTGGGTTTTGAGAAGGATCCGTTGGCAAATAATGTTCGAATGCTAGCGCAAGATCCTCTTGAAGAAATCGACCTGGGAGAGGGGGTAGTGAAAATGCCTACTTACATCAGTGCCAACATTACTCCACAACTTAGAGTCGAAGTAATCCAACTATTGAAAGAGTTTAGATACTGTTTCGCGTGGGATTACGACGAGATGCCTGGTCTGAGCAGGGAGTTGGTCGAACTGAAGCTACCAATCAAGTTTGGGAAAAAGTCAATCAAACAAAATCCCAGAAGATTTGCACCAGCGATCCTTTCGAAGATAAAAGAGGAAGTCGAAAGGCTTCTTCGTTGCAGATTTATTTGAACGGCCAGGTATGTCGAATGGCTTACAAACATAGTACCTGTTATAAAAAAGAATGGGACTTTGAGGGTTTGCATAGACTTCAGAGATCTAAATGCTGCGACCCCAAAGGATGAATATTCAATGCATGTGGCAGAAATGTTAGTCGATTCTGCCGCTGGCCACGAATACCTAAGTATGCTCGACGGGTATTCTGGGTATAACCAAATATTTATTGCTGAAGATGATGTCCCTAAAACGGCGTTTCGATGCCCTGGGGCCTTAGGCACCTACGAATGGGTGGTTATGCCTTTTGGCCTAAAAAATGCTGGGGCAACATATCAAAGAGCGATGAATACAATCTTCCATGACTTTATAGAAACTTTTATGAAAATTTACATTGACGATATTGTTGTGAAGTCTGTTTCAGGGGAGACCCATATTGACCATTTCGAAAGGATGCGAAAACATGGTCTCAAAATGAATCCTCTCAAATGCGCTTTTTGTGTGCAGGCGGGAGACTTTTTAGGCTTTGTGGTCCAAAAGAAGGGGATCGAAATCAATCAAAATAAGACCAAAGCCATCATGGAAGCGAAAGCGCCATCAACAAAAAAGGAACTACAGTCGCTGTTGGGAAAAATTAACTTCTTAAGAAGGTTTATATCAAATCTCAGCGGGAAGACTCAAGCCTTTTCACCTCTACTCCGATAGAACAAGGAAGGATTCGACTGGGGGCAAGTCCAACAAGAGCCCTTCGACAGAATCAAAGAATATTTGAGTCATCCTCCAATATTGGCACCACCTTGTAGAAATAGGAGTATGAGATTGTACATAGCTGCGTCGGACAAAACCTTAGGGAGCATGTTGGCTCAAGAGGATGAAAATCGCGTCGAAAGAGCCATTTATTTTCTTAGTCGGGTTTTGAATGATGCAGAAACTAGGTATGCCATGGTTGATAAATTATGTTTATGCTTGTATTTCTCTTGTACAAAGTTAAAGCAATACATAAAGCCAGTTGATGTTTATGTTTCGTCTCATTTCGATATTACTAAACATATTGTTAGTTCTTGTGTTGACTGGAATTTTGGTAAAACAAAGTTGAACAATGTTGATGTCATATGTCTGATGTCATAACATTGGTTCTTATCATTAGCTGTTGCAGGGTTGGAAGTTTTGTATGCTGATGTTATAAGTGATGTCTTGACATCACTATACCAGAACATCAGAACATCAGTTTGTGATGTTTTAGGGCTGCGCGTGTTAGGATGGTTTGTTGTTAGTAAGATTTTCTGCTGAGAGCTAGAGATATTGCAGACGAATTTATTGGAGAAGATTTATTCTGATATAATTAATTCTGCATATCTTGTGGAGAATAGTTTGTTGCTATTTTTGTGCAAATAGACATGGAGAATTGTTCCTATTTGTATGGAGAAGATCTTAGTGAAGATTTAAAAAATACATAATATCCTGGAAATATTATGTGGAACTGATTTAAAGGTGTGGAAGATTAAAGATAAAATCGAGTAAAGATTGAGTATTTAAAATATGAAGATTTGATTGATGATTTAATTGAAGATTTGATTGAAGATCTATTTAGTAGCAAAATTTGTTGCAGATTTGGTGCAGAAGATTTGAAGGTCCAAATCCAGTTGGGAAAAAGTTATAAATAGAATGCTTGTAATCTAGAATAGGTACGGGTCCAAGATGTAGATCATTAGGGCTTTGTCTATGTCAACCACTCGGGTTGTGAGATGGTCACTATGGTATTACTTAGAAACCTATAGGTAATGAGTATTGTATTGGTCTTGGAGGAAGCTTGGAAGCTACTCCAAGGTGTGTCATGGAAGTGTGACTTCTAGTTTTCCGTGTTTGTCATGTCGTTGGTAATCAAGTTGTTAATGCAGTGACGGTGAAGTTGGCTGCTAGACATCATTGCGATGATTGGAAGTGAGATGGAGTCTCTTATCTAGGGAGGACTTAGATAGAAGGGTCATTGGGTAGTGATTAGATTAGGTAGATGTCAACTGGTCTGTTGAGTCTGTAATTTGATACTGCTAATAGTGGACTTCCTTCCTGGCTTGGTATGCCCCCAGATGTAGGTTGTTGAACCGAACTGGGTGAACAATCTTTGTGTATGGTTTACGCGTTACTGTTACTATTTTTGCTTTGTTCATACAGCAGATTGCGATATTGTGACATTACACGAGACATCACACATCTGTACCAGAATTTCAATTGGTATCAGAGCAGGCATCCTGTCTGTTTCTGGATGAGATCTAGGGAAGATACTTTCTGGTTCATGAGCAAGGAAGATAGTTTTGCTGAGTTATGAACTTGGTCAGTTCATATAAGTGAAGGATGGTCTATTCATGACAAGGTATGTATTGGACCTGTCTGTTGTTATTAGGAGAACTGTTGTTTATGGTGATGGTGTGCAAGGATTATTGAGTAAAGGTTGTGGAGGAGTTGTTGTGTGTCCCGCTGCATGGTATCTGATGTAACCCTGGTTGGTTCTTGTATCTCTGGTGGTGAGATTCTAGGAAGGTATTCTCTTGGAAAGAAATTAGGGTTTGGTATCCTCAGCAGGATATTCTATGATGTTGTAGACAACTTCAACTGGTTGGTTAGAGATGCCAAAGTTACTTGAGGATTATCTCATATCCTTGTTTGGGAGAGAAGTGTTCATAAGGTGAATGGATCTTCTAAAGACTGTTTGACATGGATGGATCAGAAGAAGAATATATTTCAAGTCAGACATTGAAGACCAATCTGTTCAAAACAGTGATTCCTTCTTTATCATCCTTCTTGATGGTGAAAGAAGAGGGTAGAGCCAAAGCAAAAGAGTATCACTGTCAAATCTTTCATGCGGGAGTGAAGATCTTGATAAGTTATCTCTTGAGCCTAGTTATGGTGACCTAATGAGGAGGAAGTTTCATCAAGAAAGAAGCTGAGCTTAATATGTCTCGACATCACATCAGCAGTCTATGGTAAATGCTGAGTCAAAGTCCTTTTAGATTGTAGCTGTTTTGAAGGATCATTGAAGCTGTGAAGTTGAACAATGTTTGAGATGATGTTTATAATGTCATAGCATCTCAGATGTGCTGGTTGTAGAAAAGGAGTAATCTTGATAGCAGAAGAGAAGGAGATGATCCTTGAGGACAATTTTATAGGGAAAATGCATCCTAGAGGTTGTGTGCAGTAACAGTGTAAATCAGCATGTGGTCAATTGGTGTATGCATGAGCTCTTTCAATTTTGTGGCTTGAAGGATTGGAAGTAGCAGATATTCTATGGTATAGTTATGCAGAAGGATGGCAGTTATCACTCTTCAGTTAAACAAGAGGTCTGAACCTTGTGCGTATAAGAAGAAGCTTCTGGAAGAGTGTGTTATCCAAGTTACTGCAGGGTTGTTGGTCTGATCTTGGAAGTTGATCAGATGGTGATATAGTCTCGTGTGTTCCCTACAAGAGATTTGTGTGGATGTTGTCTCCAGAGCCATAGCAGTTGGTTAATGTGATACAGACTGATGTCGGTACTGATGTTGAAACATCATTTCAGTTCTTTGCTTTCTCAGCCAAAGAAAGTTAGTTGTGCTCATGGTGAAGTATCAGGTCAGGCCACTTACCTAATCTGAAGTGATCAGTGGTTTGGATTAACAAAAGAGGGATCAGCTAGTGCCTCAAGTGTGCAGGAAAAGAATGTCAGACCAGATCAAATGTCGTACCTTGTGTGAGAAGGTTACCTTATCACATATGATAAATAGCTTGACAGTAGTTGAGTATTTGTCTGCTTTTAAGGTTGTGCATCTAACCGATAGTGAATACTCTGACGGGAGCTGAGCGGTTATCTAAGATGTTGTGCAATATACATTGACGGGAGACTATGTATATGTCTGAAGTAAAAGTGCAGGACTGCAGAAGTGTTGAGAATTTACTTTTCTCTATGTGGCTGTATATTTCTCCTTGTGGCGTGTTGGTGTGTAACGACCTGAATTATGTTGTTGAAGATGGAGATGGAAGACTATGAAGACATCATAGTCTTGATGGTTGGATCAATTTATTTCTGATCTAGGTGCTTAGGAGCATGGGTTTTGGATTTGTGGATGTTATCTCTGGCTTTTTACTAACGGCTCTACTAAAGGAAGTGACCTTCTTTAGTATTGCTATGGGGTAGTCTTGAACTACTTATTTTCTGAAGATTCAGATGTGGTAGGTTTGAAGTCTTTGGATTTACTGAGCAGGATGGAGGTTGTCTACTCAAACTTGATTGTTGAATCAAGTCTATGAGAGCATGGAAATCTGTTTCTGCAAAGGGAGGAGGTTCTTTTGAGTGGCAGAAGGAAGAGCTGAATTCGATAGTTGGATGTCATAATGTTCTGACATCTAGCTTAACATCAGGAGTCTCAGCTGGTGATGTGGTACATCAGCTAATGATAGGGTGATCTACAGGAATGAACAATAGGATGCTTCAAAAAGATCGTTCTCATGGCAGTTTGCGGGAGCTGCAGGAAGGAGAAGATGTTACATGACCATGGCTTAGGGAGTCTAAATGTGTTTGCTTTTAAGCAAGTGGAACGTGTGACTTGAAGATCAAGGTTCCTTGGTGGATCAAGATATCTTTGTGAGAGTTCTGACAAACGTGAAAAAGGTCAAAATGTGGCATTTGGCTGTTTTCATATGAGGATTCGTGAATGAGGTAATCAAACTGTGGCCTATGGTTGATCTCAGTAGTGGATTCAAAGAATCAAGATAATTAGAGTGTGGCAGCTGGTTATTATTGAGGATTGTCTTGGAACAAGTTACTCTTGGACAGAAAGGTGGATCAGAGGTTAATTCTCTAGTTCTTTGGATTACTATGCAATAGTAAGTCCAGTTGAGCATATCAAGAATCATGGTGATGATCTCTTGGTGTGTGGCAGATGTTCTAACTTGTGTTGGGACATTATCTGGTTGGATATCCTTGGTGAAGGATGATTATGCCCTGGTTCAGAAGATTGGTGCCTACATCATGCCTAAGGAGCGTCTATATAGTCATACGGGAGAATGATGAAGTAGAAAGTCTGCCTTGGATGGAGAATGTAGAGAAGACTGAAGTAGATCAGGTATTGTTTGCTTGGAAATCTGAAGATGAAGAGTATGATAGGGAATGACTGTGTTATGATCAAGGAGTTCATTATGATCATTCCTGTGGATATTACAGAGAGAAGTTGATCAGCTTGGCAAGATGTGAGTTTTGGAGCATGAGAAGATAACAAACCAAGAGGGAATCATGTGAGTTTTGGTATTTGGATTGTTTGAGGATCAAGCATTAAGTGAATGCGTTCAGCAGGTGTGTTGAACAGAGGGTACGCTCTTGAAGACATGAAGATGAGTCTTATGTTTTCCATTCATTTAAGGTGTTCTTCTTGCAAATGAGCATTGGTTATCTTAGATTGGGGGAGTTGATCTTTTGTTTTGGATATTTTGTTGAAGTAGTTGTCAGACAAGATGTTACTGGTGAAGTTCATGGTGTTCTTGACAGTTTGGACCTGGTTCTATAGATTTGTGTGTCAATGGATTGAATCAGAAGTATACATTTACCCCAATGTTTGTCAATTGTTGCCCAAAAAGGGGGAGAGAATGTTTAGTAGTAGCTGTTGAGTCTGGATCTTGTTCTGAGTATGTTGGTTGGCAGATTCAGAGTTTGTCCAATTATGGCTAAAAAGGGGGAGAGAGTTGCCAAGGTGTGGTTGTGAAGCCTTTTCTGATATAGTGTATGAACAGTTGTGAGCTGGTTCTTGGTTTGAGGGGGAGTTTGCCCTATGCTGATGTGAAAGTGAGTTTATGCAGCTTGTTGGTTTTTGTTGCTGCTGGTTAGTGAGTTTGTGCAGCTTGTTGAAGAGTTGCTGCTGCTAGGTGGTTAGTGAGTTTATCCACTGTTAGGTTCTCTGATGATGGCAGAGTTTGTTTTAGCCAAAATTAGCCAAATGGGGAGATTGTTAGTTCTTGTGTTGGCTGGAATTTTGGTAAAACAAAGTTGAACAATGTTAATGTCATATGTCTGATGTCATAACATTGGTTCTTATCATTAGCTGTTGCAGGGTTGAAAGTTTTGTATGCTGATGTTATAAGTGATGTCTTGACATCACTATACCAGAACATCAGTTTGTGATGTTTTAGGGCTGCGCGTGTTAGGATGGTTTGTTGTTAGTAAGATTTTCTGCTGAGAGCTAGAGAGATTGCAGGCGAATTTATTGGAGAAGATTTATTCTGATACAATTAATTATGCATATCTTGTGGAGAATAGTTTGTTGCTATTTTTGTGCAAATAGACATGGAGAATTGTTCCTATTTGTATGGAGAAGATCTTAGTGAAGATTTAAAAGATACATAATATCCTGGAAATATTATGTGGAGCTGATTTAAAGGTGTGGAAGATTAAAGATAAAATCGAGTAAAGATTGAGTATTTAAAATATGAAGATTTGATTGAAGATTTAATTGAAGATTTGATTGAAGATCTATTTAGTAGCAGAATCTGTTGCAGATTTGGGGCAGAAGATTTGAAGGCCCAAATCCAGTTGGGAAAAAGTTATAAATAGAATGCTTGTAATCTAGAATAGGTACGGGTCCAAGATGTAGATCATTAGGGCTTTGTCTATGTGAACCACTCGGGTTGTGAGATGGTCACTATGGTATTACTCAGAAACCTGTAGGTAATGAGCATTGTATTGGTCTTGGAGGAAGCTTGGAAGCAACTCCAAGGTGTGTCATGGAAGTGTGACTTCTAGTTTTCCGTGTTTTTCATGTCGTTGGTAATCAAGTTGTTGATACAGTGACGGTGAAGTTGGCTGCTAGACATCATTGCGATGATTGGAAGTGAGATGGAGCCTCTTATCTAGGGAGGACTTAGATAGAAGGGTCATTAGGTAGTGATTAGATTAGGTAGATGTCAACTGGTCTGTTGAGTCTGTAATTTGATACTACTAATAGTGGACTTCCTTCCTGGCTTGGTATGCCCCCAGATGTAGGTTGTTGAACTGAACTGGGTGAACAATCCTTGTGTATGGTTTATGCGTTACTGTTACTACTTTTGCCTTGTTCATACAACAGATTGCGATGTTGTGACATTGCACGAGACATCACACATCTGTACCAGAATTTCACATATGTTATCCAAATTTATTTTGCATAGTAGAATTGGTAAATGGGCCTTGGCATTAACTGAATACTCCCTAACGTACAGACCTTTAAAGGCCGTTAAGGGACAGGTGGTAGCAGACTTTATTGTCGACCACTCTATAAATGAGAATGTGTCGAATTTCCTTGAACTTGAACCTTGGAAATTATATTTTGATGGTTCAAGTCATAAAGATGGCATAGGTGTAGGGGTTTAGATTATTTCTCCTAATAAAATCCCAACAAAATTCAAATATAAAGTTGAAGGCGTATGTTCAAACAACGAGGTTGAATATGAAGCCTTAATAGCCGAACTTGAAATTTTGTTGGAATTGGGGGCAACTCGAGTCGAAATAATGGGAGATTCAGAGTTAGTCATCAAACAGATTACAAGGGAATACAAGTGAGTAAAATAGAATCTCATCATGTACTTTGTTATAGTCAATAGACTACTGAAACAATTCGAGATGGTGAGCATACGACATATACCTCGACTGGAGAACCATGTGGCCAATTACTTGGCTCAAATTGCATCTGGGTACAAAATTTCGAAGGAAAAGTTGCAAGACGTAATCGAGGTTAGAGGTAGAGTTGTATCAACCAGATTATCCCCATCAGACTTGGAAGCTACAAAGTTAGGATACACTGATAAGGAAAATTTTGAAATCATGGTTGTGGATAATTTGACGAACGAAGATTGGAGGAAGCCAATAGTGGAATACTTGCAAAATCCAACATCATCCGCAGAGCGAAAAATAAGGTATCGTGCTTTGAACTATGTTCTTTTGGGTAATGAATTGTTTAAAAAGACTCCTGAAGGAGTCTTGCTTAAGTGCCTTAGTGAATCAGAAGCATATTAAGCCCTTTCGACTGTCCATGGTGGGGCATGTGGGGCACATCAGGTAGGCCATAAGATGAAATGGCTTTTGTTTCGACAAGGCATGTACTGGTCTACCATGTTAAAAGACTGTATCGAATTTGCTAAAGGCTATCAAGAGTGTCAAGTGCATGCAGGCATACAACATGTCCCAGCCAGTGAATTACACTCTATAGTCAAGCCATGGCCCTTTAGAGGTTGGGCTTTGGATTTGGTTGGTGAGATTCGACAAGCATCATCTAAGAGTCAAAGATACATTTTGGTAGGTATTGATTATTTTACAAAATGGATTGAGGCTATACCTTTACCAAATGTCGACCAAGAAGATGTAATCGAATTTATTAAGAAGCACATTATCTATAGATTTAGAATTCCAGAAACTATTACAACGGATCAGGGATCTGTTTTTACTGGTCGAAAGATCCAGGAATTTGCTAAAGAATTGGGTTTCAAATTGTTAACCTCTACACCCTATTATGCTCAGGCTAATGGTCAAGTAGAAGCAGCGAATAAGGTAGTGATTGGGTTGATTAAGAAACATGTGGGAAAGAAGCCGATAAATTGGTATAAGACATTAGACCAGGTTCTCTGGGCATGTCGAACCTCCCCCAAAGATGCAACTAACACTACTCTTTTTCGTATGACTTTTGGCCATGATGCAGTTTTACCTGTAGAAATCTACTTACAATCAACAAGGATTCAAAGGCATTATGAGATCCCTTCGGATTCTTATTGGAATATGATGTTGGATGAATTAGTAGATTTGGATGAAGAAAGACTTAATGCCTTGGAGTTGTTAAAAAGGCGAAAGAAAAGGGTAGAAAAGTCTTATAATAAGAAGGTTAAAGTTAAGACTTTCTCTCTTGGAGAATTGGTTTGGAAAGTGATTTTGCCAATGGATCGAAAGGTTAGGTCCTTAGAGAAATGGTCCCCTAAGTGGGAAGGGCTTTTTCAGATCATACAAGTATTTTCAAATGGTGCTTATGAGGTTGAAGAGTTAGGCGAAGATAAGAGAGTCTTGAAAGTTAATGGTAAGTACTTGGAAAAATATAAACCTATACTTCAAGAACTAAAAATTATCTATGAGTAATCGCAGAAAAAATAAGTCAAAGCCAACATGGTATAACATTGCCAGAATGGCTCAATTCATTACATAAACGCCTCAAAGGGCAGAGAAACATTGTGCTAGCAATAAATAGATTGAAACTGCAAATTAAAAGGGGAGTTTTTTCTTCATCTCAAGGTACTCCGACTTTTGGAGCTCAAGGGGTCTCTCGCATGAAGTTTTATCAAGCTTTAGTGCTGCAACCTCTCCCTCTAACTGTCGAGCCTTGTCAAGAAATTCTAGAGCGGACTTTAGTTCTTTGAATATTTCAGATTCATTAGAGCCTCGCAGTTCAGTGTTGCGTTGTTCAGCCTTAAAGATTTTGGTTTCCAGTTCTTCAATTTGTTTCTTCCATTTAGCAATATCTGCTTTATTGCCCTTGATCTCCTTAGCATGTTGTTCTTTTATCTGCTGCAATTCTCCTACCCTAGCTTCTGACTCAACAACCGCCGTCTATGCAGCAGCCTCACTCCCAGACTTAGTTTCCAGTGCATCTTTAATTTGAGGCAGTCGTTTTAGGTTGGTGGCAATTTGATCAATCATAGTGTCAAGTTTCAAAATGATGGTGGCGATTTCAGGAGAAACAGTTTGAAGATTGACTTACTTAAGAAGGGTCTTCAATTCAAGCGGTGCAGTGGCCTCAGATTCCAAAACATTGAAGAGGTTACCTTTGAATATTTTTTCTTTGATCTTTAAAAGGACCTCATTTGGAGGCTTGCTAGAAGGATGACCCCCAGAAGCCGTCGAAGCGCTCACTCTGCTATCAGAGGAACTGCCCCGTTTGCTGAGAACAATTTTTATGTACTCACGAGGATTGGTGGCCTTGAGTCATTTAAGATCTTCCTCAAAGTAAGCAAAAAGTGTTTATGTCGAAAGTTTGGCACTCTCTGGAGTCACAGTAACTTTGGGGGCAGCAGTATGTTCTTCTTGGACTTGCTCCTTGGCAGGTTCGCTGTTGGCTTTATCTTCGACGCGCCTTTCTTTGATCTCCTGGGCTTCTTCTTCGACAAGACCCTTGTTAGGAAGGCTAGCTTTGAAAGAAGCATTCAGCCAAAGTTGAAGAAGCCAGAAGGCCCTGACAGTAACAATTTCCCTCCTGCAGCTAGTCCTTTGAGTTTTGTGACACCTTCACTCAAGGACTCATAGAGGTGCCCTAAAATCATCTCACTCAGACAAACGTCTCGACCATAATGGAGTTGGGTGGCAAGGGTGAGAAATTTTCTGGCCACTTGCATGGACTTCGAACAAAAAAATGCAGTGCGAAATCCAGACAGTCAAGAAAGCTATGTGTTCCCGATCAGTAACAATAGTTGTTTTGGGGTCATAGTAATGCTTGATAAAATTTATGTAAGTAGGTTTGGCAGATGCAAAACCTATTTGGTCCTCAGAATCTAACTCTGGGTCATAGGGTTTTCCAGTTGGTTTCAGCCCAGTGATAGCAGCTACATCGAATAAAGTTGGGGTCATCATCCCACAAGGGAGAGGGAAGGTATAATGGGTGTTGTCCCAGAAGTAAAGAGATGAGACCAGCATGGTCGAACAGTATGTGGGTCCTATTTTCGACAGCATGATCAGGTCATAAATTCCTAAGTCTTTCCAAGATTGAGCCTTAACTTTTTCTGTTTTTTGTCAACCAACTCAAATAGAGATCAAAATCTTTGAATGATGGAGTTGCCCTAAAAATTCTAGATCCGTTGTTCATGTACCATAAGTCAATGTTGTTAAGAGCTACAACATCAGGGGCATCAGTTTCTACCTTAGCCTTGTTGGCTTGCCCTATTGGTTTTGTCTTATGGTATGAGGGAAAATAATCATTGATTATCTCAGGGTCAGTATCTGGAGCGGGTAAAGGACCAGATAATGCATGCGATTTTCCAGAAACAAGGATAGAAATTAATACCTGAGACTCGTAGATGACCCTCTTTTCCTTCTCAAGTGATTCTGGGATGCATTGAAAGTTTCTCACTATCTTAGGCCCAACAAGTGTGGCAAAAGGCAGAAGTAGAGATTGGGTCTTGGGCCCTTTGGGTTTCTGGGTTCTCCTGGAGTCTTGAACGTTTGAGGTTGAAGATGCCATGACTGAAGAACAAGGAGTTTGGGGTTTGTTTTCTGAGGAGTTAGGAAGTTGAGAAGAAAGCAAAGAGTTTTGGAAGCGTGAAAAAGAAAAATGATTTGGAAAAAACTATTTAAAGGTTATAGAATATCAACAGACCTCAAATCAACATTAAGTGACTAATGTTGTAGTGGGACACATGTCTCGTTGGGGATGATGGATGAGACGGTGGTAGTTACTGCCTATACCCCACTATCTCCTAGGTTTTAGGAGGTATGATGATGGCTAGTGATTTGATGCGCTTTGAAGGAATAGTTTTCAGAAATTGTCATGATGACCATGACGTCATGGAGTGGTTCAGAAGAAACTGAACCATTAGAACGTGGGAGTTTTAATTGTATCTAGATCCATGAAAGTTGGAAATAAGGCGTCGAATGCTGCTATCAAAAAATGACCTTTTCTTCAGTAATGTCGAAAAAGACATTTTTGGGGGGCAATTTGTTAGCTCCTAATTTAGACGCCTGACATTGGGATAAAAATCTCTCCCAAAAGAAAGAATAGGTGGAGTTTTTGTGAAGCTTCGACAAAAGTATGGCTGTGAGGAAAGCTGGTCGAAAGTTAGCTTTTTGCAGAAGAAAGGAGGTTTCAAGGACTTAGAAATATTTCTAAGAGTTTAGGAGAATTTTTGACCAAAGTTCAAGAAAGGGTCGTTCGATGCGAAGGTTTTGAATTCAAAAACAAGAGGGAACGGTTATTCGTATCCAATTCTGAAGTGGGACATGTGGCGCTCATCCAAGAGCCCAAAGCATGCACGACGCCAAATGTTTCGTCCTGTTTGATGACCCGTTAGTGGGTAGTTATTTTCTACCACTATAAATAGCAAGTTTTAAGATTAATTTTGGGGTGTGTTCCATTTTTATACAAAATTCAGTGTGCTCAAAGTACCAGCGTAGAGAAACGAGTGTGTGAAAATGTATGTTCGAGTAACACCATTTTTTATGATTCAATGCAATTTACCAAGTTCTTTTTGTTAAAAGTATCTTTTCGTTTCTTGCAAGTTACCTTTGCGCATTTACTAGTCTTTTCGACTTAGTCCTTTTAAAGCTTTTTACTTTTCAGTTACGTTAAGTTTCTTAAAGAAATCCTTTCTACACTCCTTTACTCTGTCGAAATACACATGTTTGTAAAAGAAACATTCAGTACATGCCCTAGGATTTGTGTGGTCGATCCTGTAAGTCACTCAGCTTCACGTGAAATTGATAAACCAACGGTTGTTTGCTATTTTCACCAGTAAACAGGGGGAGCATGATATTTTGATGCTGACATGACTGTGAGATGGTTAAGGTAATAACTATTTTCTTGACATCCTGACTAAAGATAATTATGTGCATGATGTCATACCTAATGTATCGACATCCTGTCTGGGAGAATTTATTTTTCTCTGCAGAAAGTTTGTGTTGTTAGAGTTTATTACTCTCTGATGTGACATTCTCTATGAGGCTGGTTGTATCTAGTTTTTCTTTGTATGCCTATGATGTATCTTGGAGAAGTTCTAAGTTTCTTTATTGTGCATTTTTCTTTGAAGAAGTTCTCTTGAGTTTATTTGTTGTTACAAGATATGTTTTGCAAGGGTTGTTTTAGCCAAAATTTACCAAAGGGGGGAGATTGTTAGGTTGTTTGTATTGTGATTGGCATCATTTTGTTAAAACAAGTGAAATAGCAAGATGTTGGACAAGATGTCTTGACATGCTTGTACAACATCGTGGCGTGCTGTGGTTTTACCTTCTTGGAAGATTTATTTTTCAGCGTGAGATTAGTAAAGATTTTTTGATGATTTGATTCATGCATTCTGTGACTCAAAGTGCTTATTTTAGAAGCTCAAAGTTCGATTCCAATTGTGCAATGTTTCCTAAGAATGGTTTTCAAAACATTTAAGGAAACATTTGATTCTGTTCAGAAAATTATGCAGAACTTTGTGCAGCAGTCTCTTTTGGATCTGTTGTGTGTTTGTTTGTTTATCCTGAAGCCCGTGTTATTCTAAGGCTATTTAAAGGAAAAATCTAAACCTAAGAAATGAGAAAAAAAAGGCAGCATATGTGATAGTGTCTGTTAGGGTATAGTATATTCTTTGTTGTTTGTGAGCCACTCTCGTATCACCTTGATGCTTGAGTTTGACTGTTAGTTAAGTTGTAATTATGAATCACTCATAATCTTTTAAGCAAGAGTGGACTCTATTTATTGGAGTGTGTCTGCTCTTTGATTGTTTTCGTTGTCATCATTATTGTGTGATTGAGGGGGAGTGAGAGAGGTCTCATATCTAGGATAGTCTTAGATAGAAATTCCACGGGTAGTTATTAGGTGCCAAGATTGTAAAATTAGAGGTTATTTAGAACTTCAAACTGATACTATTATAGTGGATTTCCCTCCTGGCTTGGATGCCCCCAGATGTAGGTGACGTTGCACCGAATTGAGTTAACAATTGATCTGTGTTAATTACTTCCAGCGTGTTGTTAAAATTGTTCATTATTTTACTTAGTTGTTATGATGTATTGACTTTGCTTTCAACATCCTATTATTCTGACATCACATACAACATTTTTATTCTTGTACCATAATTTCAGACTCAAACCTCTCTTGAGATAGTGTGCAAGTATTGAAGATTCCTAGTGTTAGGGTTTATCTTTTGAGTATTTGTTTGTATGGTTGTTTGTGCACCACTCTACCGTTTTCCATATCTTAAAGTATAGAGTTTGATTTGTTTAGTTGAGTTGTAATTCAACATTCAATATTCTATTTATTGAGTTTATCACTTGGGATTAGTGATATGTTTATTGAGTTGATCACTTAGGATTAGTTATATGTTAATTGAGTTGATCACTTGGGATTAGTGACTGAGAGAAAGTGATATGGATTCTCATATTTAGGGGGGGACCTAAATAGAAAGTTACTAGGATTAGGAAGAGGCATTGCACAACATGGGATTTTTCTTCCTATAAGACTAATTGTAATAATTCGAAATAATGGATTTCCTTACTTGGGTTGGAAGCCCCCCAGACCTAGGTGAGGTTGCACCGAACTAGGTTAATAATTATTTGTGTTCTTTATTGCTTTAATTAATGGAATAACTATATTTTACAAGTTTCTGACAGCAAGTGATTGATAGTCGTGATTGGTTCATGTACCACTTAAATGTGCATCCCTAAAGGTACTGAAGAGGAATTTTCATTTCAAAGAGTCGGGGCTCAGATGATCGCCATCTAAGTTTTAATGAAGGTGACATGCTCTTGGGGATTACATATTATATTGAATTTCGTGAGTAATGGTGACTAGAAAATTTCTGGTATGGAGGCTCCTAAAATCATAACACACACACACACACACACACACACACACACACACACACACACACACACACATACACACACACACACACACACAGAGCAAGTGACTTCACCACTGTTGCTAAATCCAACCGTGTTTATATGTTGAACGCTATCCAGAATAATTTAAATCCCAAAAATGGGGTTGATGGGAATCGAACCAAGGATCTTTATACTTTTCACAACGGTTATTTAAAACAACCATGGTGATAGGTAGTGCGCATTCCAACTTTTTACAACGGGCACTAGACCGTGACTGTAAATAACACATATACAACCATAAGTTATTTAACAACGACTGGTCCTCCGTAATTATATATATTTGTCAACTTTAATTGTATGTGTTTTTTGTAGTAGTGATTGAACGCTCGCCCCATACTAGTTAAATTACCTTGGCTTGTGTCTTTTGAACTATCCTTTCTAGGGTCCAGTAAGATTATTCCAGTCCACTTATATATACATTTGATTATTTTAGCTTGACTTCAAAAAAGACATTTTTCAAAATTTTATAAAAATAACTTTAGAATCAACGTAAGCTATTAAAAATTGAAACACTATTATAAATATGACAAAATCTAGAATGTCAAATATTAAAATCACATAACATATAAATAGAATGCTGACATTTTATTCGATTAAGATTATGTTTAAATAATGGGAGAATGAAAGAAGGTACGCAGGAGAAACGAAGGGAAAACTAGGCACATCATTTGGGATATATTCAAGGCAGAAGGAAACTCAAGTAAGCTCGTAGATGAAGAGGTACAATCATTCTATATTTCTGACTTTTCAGAAAACGTTAGAGTAGTGAACCTTTTTAATTTGTTTAGAGAATTTGGGAAGGAAAAGGAAGTAGTAATTCCACCTAAAAGAAACAAACTCGGAAAACGCTTTGGTTTTGCGAGATTTGCTGAAGTTGAAGACAGAAGGGTGTTGGCAATCAAACTGGATAATATTATCATAGACGAGGTGAAAATCGATGCAAACATACCTAGATTCTCTAGGTTCGATAAAAATGCAGGTGTAAACGACTTTCGTGCTAGAAGAAGTAGTTGTACTTTGGGCAGAAATGACTTAGGGAAGAAGGTTTCCTTCGAAGGGTTCAGAGGGGACAGATCTTATGCAGAAGTCGGGAACAAAGGGGGAAATAAGAACTGGAAAGATGTACCTCAAAAGGAGAGGATACACCTGAGGTTTTAAGCATCTGAGGAAGAGTTAAGGAGATTCAAGAAGGCGTATATTGGAGTCGTAAGAGAGGCAGGGGTGACGTATAATATTCAGACTAACTTTGAGATAAAAGGATATTTCACTATAAAGTCACTCCAATGGGAGCCAACCTCTGTTTACTTGAAGAATCTGATCAGGGTGGGATTAAAGATTTGATTCGTGAAGCAGAAACATGGTGGAGGCAATGGTTTGTGGAGTTAAAAGAATGGAAGGAAGATTTGGTGGACAAAGAGAGGGTAACTTGGTTGAGATGCTATGGAATCCCTTGCCACGCATGGAATTTCAACTTCTTTGAAATTTTAGCCAAAACCGTTGGAAGATACGTGTGTTCGGATGAGAATACTTTGAAGGGGGAGTGTATGGACGTCGCAAGAATTATGGTGAGGACGCATTGTGCGGTGGTGATCAATGAAACTTTCAAAGTGCTGATCAATAATGTGGAGTTCAATATCAAGATGTGTGAAGATTTTCATGGTCCGTTAAGGATCGTGGTTAACAATCAAGCTAAGAAGGTGGTTGATATTAGCTCTTCTTCGGAATCAGAGTGTAATTGGAGTCAACTAGGAGAGGAGGAGGAGGTTTTTGAGTTGATGGAAGGAGAAGAAGTTAGGGAGAACGGAGTGGTCAAAAAGTTGGTTGTTGATTCTCCGGTTGGGAAGACGTTGACGGAGGAATAATTGGAACGAGCTTTTGGAAGTAATGATGACTCTGCATCGGCGACTTTGGGTTCTCAGCAGATTGCAGCAGAGTCTTTGGGAAGAGTTATTCTTTTTTACTCTGTTCTCGAAGAGGTCAGAAAGTCTAAAGTTGTTGGCTTTAAGGAGGCGTCTAGGAATAATGATGGATTTTCGTTGGAAGTTGTGGAGGCTTTTTAGGATCCTCTGAATCATGGCAAAAAAGACTTAGAAATAACGCACGTCACTCGAGGAAAACTTAAGAAGGGTAAAAAGGAGAAGTGGAAAAAGGTAGCAGAAGTTATTGGGCCAATTTCTAAAAAGCCCAAGTCTAAAACTAAGAGGATTTTGGGACGGGTGGATCGTGTTGGGCTTGAGGAATCGGAGGACCGTATTGAAGAATCTCTCAACCGTCTTTCTTCGAAGTTCTGAACAAAATCCATAAAAGTTCGAATAACAACAGTATCAACAACCCTAATTTACGAAATTACAAGGAGGAGGGGTCGGAAGAATTTTTAGCGGGATCAACTTTCTGATTCAAATATGAGATTATGCAATCAAAAGTTCTGGAATAATATGGAGTCTAATGTAAGTGAAAAGATATGGGGAGATATTTCAAATTTGGGGGTGGTGGTCTGCGATAAGTCTACTGATTATCAAAAGAAAATTGCAGAACTTGAGGAGGTAGACAGAAGGAATTGGGATGGTCAGAAGGAGAAAATTAGAAATGAGCAATGATTATAGGATCTTTGAATATAAGAGGGGGGGATCTATATCAAAAAAGAGAAGGATCAATGATATTATCCGGAAAGGGAAAGCTGATATTTTTTGTATTCAAGAATCAAAGTTGGGAACTGTGGAAGAAAAAATAATTAGAAATATGTGGAATCAAGGAGAGGTTGAATGGTCTTTTATTGGAGCTCATGGTAAATCTGGAGGGTTAATAACTATGTGGAATGCTGAAGTGATCAAGGTTCTTTGCTCGTTTAGAGGAGATGGCTTTCTTGGGATCAAATTAATATGGCAGGAGGATATTTTTGTCGTCATCAACGTGTATTCTGGGTGTTCTTTGAGTGCTAAAAGGAAGTTGTGGAGCGAACTTATTAAGTGTAAAGCAATAATGTCTGAAGGCCTTTGGATTATCGTTGGAGACTTTAATGAGACGGCGTTAGTTCCTGAGAGAAGGGGGAAGAACAACAAAGTCAATTCTTTAGAATTGAATGGTTTTAATGGACTCATTTCAGGTATGAATGTAATTGACTTACCTGTCGCTGGGAATAGGTTCTCTTGGTATGGTAGTGATGGATTAGCTATGAGTAGAATAGATAGATTCTTAGTAGAGGAAGAGATTACTCAGAAATAGGGAGTGGTGGACCATGTGATTGGTAGAAGGGATATTTCAGATCATGCCCATATTTGGGTGAAAACCAGAGAGATTAATTGGGGCCACAAACCTTTTAAAACCAATAACTGCTGGTTTGATAATCCGGATTTCTTAGGGTTTATGGAGAAGGAGTGGAAAGGGATGGAAATTAGAGGTAGAAGTGACTTTGTTGTGAAGGAAAAGTTTAGACTTCTAAAGAAGAGCTTGGTCAGGTGGAGAAATGAGGTCTTTGGGTGGATTGATCTCAATTTGGAAGAAGACATAGATGAGTTGAACTTTGCTGATGAACAGCTAGCCTTGGTGAGAGAGGGCGGTGAGCAGGTTTGGGTAGACAAGAGAGCTAAGACCTGTAAGGAATTTTGGAAGAAGTTGAACATGAAGGAGAATATGTTGAGGCGGAAATCTAGCTTGAAGTGGCTTAATGAAGGAGATTGTAATTCCAAATATTATCATAACTGGATAAAAGGTAGATTGAGGAGGAAGTTTATTGGTAGAGTAGTAACTGATAACGGAACAGTGGAATCGGTAGGAGAGGTGAAAGAAGCAGTTAGAGATTATTTCAAGGATAAGTATTATGAAAAGGATAATCTTAGACCTACTCTGGATGGATGTAGCTTCGACAGTCTTTCTCAGGAGGATGTAATTTTTTTTGAAATACCTTTCATGGAGGAAGAGATAAAAGCTGCTGTTTGGAGTTGTGACGGAAATAAAAGTCCGGGGCCTGACGGATTTAATCTTCTTTTTATTAAGAAGTGTTGGAGTTTTTTGAAGGAAGACATCATCAAATTCATCTCTGATTTTCACGATTTTGCTTATTTACCGAAAGGTGTAAGTTCTTCATTTTTAACTTTAATAGCCAAAGTTGATAACCCTCTGTTACTGGGAGAGTACAGACCCATATGTTTGGTTGGGAGTTTGTACAAGATCTTGGCTAAAGTGGTGGCAGGTAGATTGAAAACGGTGATTGGCAAAATTATTTCTCACAGCCAGTCTGGTTTTGTTCCTGGAAGACATCTTTTAGACGGAGTGGTTATTGCAAATGAATCTGTTGATAAGGCAACTAGAGACAAGAAAGATTGTTTATTGTTTAAAGTTGATTTTGAAAAAGCGTACGATAGTGTGAGCTGGAATTTCTTGCTTTTTATGTTATCTAAAATGGGATTTGGAAGTAGATGGATTAGGTGGATGGAGGCTACCATATTCAAGTGCCATCTTTTTATCTTAGTTAACGGGAGTCCGACGGCTGATTTTAAGATGGAAAGAGGATTAAGGCAAGGCGATCTGCTTTCACCGTTCTTATATGTGATTGTGGCAGAGGGTCTTGCATGCATGATGAGATTGCGTTGGAGAAGGGTAGATTTAAAGGCTTCAAAGTTGGAGATAGTACTCAAGTGGAGTTGATTCAGTTTGCTGATGATTCTTTAATCATCGGTGAAGGTACGTGGTATAATCTTTGGTGTATTAAAGCTTTGCTTAGGGGCTTTGAACTTGTTTCAAGGCTGAAAATAAATTTCTTCAAGAGCAGGGTTATAGGAGCCAATACTAGTCCTCATTTTATTCAAGCAGCTGCAGCTTTTTTATCTTGTAGAATGGACAAACCTTCTTTTACTTTTCTTGGAATACCAATAGGTTTTAATCCTGGAAGAATTTTAGGGTGGAAACCTATTGTTGAAAGGATTAAGAAGAAGTTGGCTTTATGGAAAGTCAAAATGCTTACAATGGCTGGAAGACTAATCCTTATAAATTCTGTCTTGTCTTTTTTGCCCATCTTCTGGTTTTCTTTTTACAGGGTACCAGTAGGGGTGCTGAGGGAGATAGATAAACTCAGAAGTAGATTTTTATGGGGTGGTTCTAAGGAGAAAGCAAAAATTCATTGGTTAAAATGGGATAAGGTTTGTTTACCAAAGGAGAATGGTGGTTTAGGAATTAGAAGATTTGAGGACTTTAATGTAGCTTTATTGACTAAATGGAGGTGGAGAGTTCTTAATGACCAAGATGCGTTTTGGAAGGATATTCTGAAAGATAGGTATGGTTTTATTAAACACCAAGTGTTAAATGAGAATGTTCATTTGAAAATGTCTTCGTCTCACTGGTGGAAAGATATATTAAGGAGCAAATCTTATTCTTCAAACCACAGGTTCAGAATTAAAGAAAATGTTCAGTTTGTGATTGCCAACGGGAAGAACACTCCCTTTTGGTTGGCAAATTGGAGTAATGGAAGACCTTTGGCTGATGTTTTTCCTGACTTGTTTTGTAGCAACAATAGAGCTGTTGTTTCTGTTTTTAATATGGGATTTTGGGAGCATGGTCGATGGAAATGGCATTTAGATGGTCATAGTTTGCAGGAGCAAGTCGATAAAAAGGATAGAATTGAAGAGTTGCTGAACTCTTTGAGCAGCTATAGCCCTGTCTTGGAGTCTACTGATAGGGTGGTGTGGAAAGGATGAGATAATAAGGATTTAGAAGTGAAGCAAGTCTATATGTCACTTGTTGAAAATTCTGCTTTTTCTGAGCTAAGTATTAACAGTAGAAAAGTTTTCATTGTTCTTTGGAAGATTAAGATACCTCTTAAGGTGAGATGCTTTGCCTGGAAAGTTTTATGGCTTAGGTTAGCAACAAAGAAGGAGCTTTTGAAAAGAGGTTGTGTTAGTATGGACCGGAAATGTGTCTTTTTTTCTACTAGTGATGAAGACATTTCACATTCCTTTTTTGAATGTGAACCTATTAAAGCTATTTGGGAAAGGATAGGAGATTGGATTGAAATAGGCAATTTTTTTTAGGGCAACATAATCCAATTTTTCATTGATTGGTGTGGGGTTGGAAATCTAGAAGAAGGAAACTTGAAGTTTGGTTATGTGTGGTTAATCATCTTATGGTGTATTTGGAGGATTAGGAATATAATCACTTTTTCTGAAGGTGTTTTTAATTTTGAAGACATTTGTTGGTCTGTCAAGTTATTGGTTTGGAAATGGTTAAATTTTGGGAAAATTTCTTATCCTAACTCTGATTTTTTTTCTTCTTTTATGTGTATCCTTTAGGGAGTAATTGTCTAGATTGGAGTTGGTTTTGAAATTTTTAGTTGGGGTGATCTTCTGTAAAGGATTGTTTTAATTGTTCTGCAGTTGGTGTTTGTTGTTTGTATTGAACACTGTTCGTGTTCTTCTTATTCGTGTTCTTCTTTTAATGCAATGACTTTTATAAAAAAAAATAAAATAAATGCCATATAACTTTTTCCTACAAAAGTATGTGATTTATAAATCTTCCCCAATAGTTTGTGTAAACCCGACCTTGTTGAATTCAAATACCTTAAATGCTCATCAATAACTATCAAATTGAGTTTTATGACTTAATCAAGTTTGCTTATCCCGATCTTTAACTCTGTAATGTGTCAAGAAACACATACTATTATAAAGAAAGAACAATTTTAGCCCTTATCGATTTGGTTGGAAAGATTAAAACCCCAATTTTGAATGCATAATACAGTTTGAGCTGTATTTTTAGAACTAAATTCAAATTCATGTTATCTGATTTATAGAAGAGACGACTCATATCCTATTTAAGTGGATGTCTAATTTATCTTATGGAAGATGAAAAAATATTTATAGAGGGATAAAATTGATTTTAAAATGATTTTGAAATATATGGTTTTTATAAAGTGAATTGATTTAACCTATAAAATTGATTTTATTTGAGTTAACTTTCGGAATTATTTGAATTTAAACGTAATTTTTATATTAAAATTTACTATTCAAGTCATTTCTACATCAATTTTACAAAAAGAAATCATTTTACTTTTGATTCACTTTTAGTTAGAAAATGTGTTTGTTTTAGTTTTAAAACATTGAATTTTTTTTATCTTAAAATAATTAAAATATTAAAATAAACTTTTTTTTTTTATAAATTAAAAGATTAATTTTGATATCCTATAATATAAATATACATTATTAAAGATTAAAATATAGTAAAATCACAATTTTTTCGAAAAAACATAAATGAAAAACTATTTGAAATAGTATTTAATATTTTAAAAATTTGATATAAAAGATTATATTTGATGTAACATTTTTTTAAAATATCTAAAATAATATTTTAAAAATATATTTAAACCAATTTTTTATTCAACATTTTTTTTTCAAATAATTGTAAATAATTTTTAATCAAAATTATATAACATTATAAAAATCACTTAAGAAAAACTTAAACAAAAAACTCAAAATCAATTCTTTTGACTGCATAATCAAACACGTAGCAGGTGCTTTTAGTATCATTACTTACTAGTTAAAATATTTAGACATTAACATAATAATTAATAAATTTTTTTGTAAATTTCAATTATTTAAATGATATACTATTTATACGCCCTTCCACTTATTTAATATAAAAGATAAAAATTAAAATTTGAAATATAAATATATAAACAACACCGGATATCTACGCTAAATAAAGTTTAAAATCGACACTGTCTGTGTCTACTCGGAACAGTAGCGTGGCATAGACATGCAAATCCTATATAGTAAAACTGCTTCTCATACTTTTTCTCTATATCGCTTCCAAGAAACTTGTTTGCGTGTTCTTTCATTCTGCAACTCAAACTCCCTCAAAGAAGGAGTATGCATTCATAGCCCCATAATCAAGCTGGGTCTTCAACATGACTTGTATTTAAACAACAATTTGTTATCTTTGTATGCTAAATGCTTTGGAGTTCATCACGCACGCCATTTGTTCGATGAAATGCCTTACAGAGATGTTGTATCATGGACTACTGTTCTGTCTTCTCACACCAAGAATAAGTATCATTTTGATGCCCTTGAATTGTTTGAAATGATGATAGGTTCGGGTATGTACCCGAACGAATTTACATTGTCTAGTGCATTAAGATCTTGTTCTGCTTTAGGGGAGTTTGATTGTGGGATGCAGATTCATTCAGCTGTTGTGAAGCTTGGGTTAGAGATGAATCCTTTTCTCGGCACTTCTTTGATTGAGTTTTATACCAAAAGTTGTTGTAGTAGTGTTGAAGGGTATAAATTGCTTTCGTTGGTGAGGAATGGTGGTGATGTTGTGTCTTGGACAACGATGATTTCTTCTTTAGTGGAAACTGGTAAATGGGGTGAAGCTTTTGAAATCTATGTCAAAATGATTGAAGCAGGTGTTTACCCGAATGAATTCACGTTTGTTAAACTATTAGGTGCGGTGTCTTCTTTTTTTGGCTTGGCTTATGGGAAAATGTTGCATGCTCAGCTAATTGTATTTGGGGCTGAAATGAATTTGGTGTTAAAAACAGCTGTTGTTGATATGTATTCAAAATGCAGAAGGATGGAAGATGTTATTAAGGTCTCCAATTTGACACCTGAATACGATGTGTGCTTATGGACCACCATTATCTCTGGATTTAATCAAAATTTGCAGGTTAGAGAGGCTGTCACGGCATTTCTCGATATGGAGTTATCTGGCATCAGACCAAATAATTTTACATATTCTAGTTTATTAAATGGTAGCTCCTCAATTTTATCATTGCACCTAGGGGAACAATTTCATTCGCGGGTTATAATTATTGGACTAGAGGATGATCTTTATGTAGGAAATGCACTGGTTGATATGTACATGAAATGCTCCCGCAGCACTACAAATGCTGTGAAAGCTTTTAGAGGGATATCATCACCAGATGTCATCTCTTGGACTTCTTTGATTGCTGGTTTTTCAGAAAATGGATTAGAAGAAGAATCTTTTCAGTTGTTTGCTGAGATGCAAGCAGCAGGAGTACAACCGAATTCCTTTACACTGTCTACTATTCTCGGAGCTTGCAGCAAAATGAGGTCTGTTGCTCCAACTATGATGCTCCATGGACATATAATAAAAGCAAAATCAGACATAGATATAGCTGTTGGGAATGCTCTTGTAGATGCTTATGCTGGAGGGGGGATGACGGATGAGGCATGGTCTGTAATTGGTATGATGAAACATAGAGATCCCATCACATACACATGTTTATCCGCAAGACTAAACCAGAAGGGGGATCATGGAATGGCATTAAAAGTTTTCATTCACATGTGCAATGATGGGATTAAGATGGATGAATTCAGTTTGACAAGTTTTTTATCAGCTGCAGCTGGTTTAGGCACATTGGAAGCTGGAAAACAGCTGCATTGTTATTCAGTCAAATCAGGCTTCCAGAGATATAATTCAGTTTCAAACAGCTTAGTTCACTTGTACAGCAAATGTGGTAGTGTGCATGATGCATATAGAGCTTTCGAAGATATAAATGAGCCAGATGCATTTTCATGGAATGGTTTGATATCTGGATTGGCATCAAATGGATATATAACCCATGCTCTTTCTGCTTTTGATGACATGAGGTTAGCAGGAGTTAAACCTGATGCTATTACGCTCTTATCACTGATTTCTGCTTGCAGCCATGGTGGTTTAATAGACCTAGGTCTTGAGTATTTCTATTCTATGGAAAAAGTATACCATATAACACCAAGATTGGATCACTTTGTGTGTTTAGTTGATCTCCTTGGTAGAGGTGGCCGCCTAGAGGATGCTATGGGAGTTATTGAAACAATGCCGTTCAAGCCAGACTCTTTGATTTGTAAAACTTTATTAAATGCTTGCAGTTTACATGGAAATGTTGCTCTAGGAGAAGATATGGCAAGGAGATGTCTTGAGCTTGATCCATCTGATCCTGCAATATATTTGCTTCTTGCAAATGTATATGACAACGCTGAACTCTCTGATTTTGGAGAAAAGACACGTAGGTTGATGAGAGAAAGAGGGTTAAAGAGAAGTCCCGGGCAGTGCTGGATGGAGATAAGAAGCAAAGTTCATCACTTCTCGGCAGGGGACAAGATTAATGATGGGATTAATGAAAAGCTGGAGTTTCTTACAACTGAATTTAGGAATAGGGGATATCAATACCAAGAGAATGAAGATAAGTTATACCACTCAGAGCAATTGGCAGTTGCATTTGGTGTTCTTAATGTACCAACTATAGCACCAATACGCATATACAAGAATTCACTGATCTGCCCTCACTGTCATACTTTTATAATGCTTTCCACCAAAGTGGTTGGTCGGGAGATAATTGTGAGGGATAGGAAACGATTCCATTTCTTTAAGGATGGCCAGTGTTCTTGCAGAGGTCACCCCTGATGCAAAAACAGTTCCTTGTCTTATGTGCATTATATTTGTTATAGGCGTATAGCAATGTAAATAGAAACCCAGACTATGGTCTGCATCAATTTAGTTGGGTGAAAGATAACAAATATTGTTAATGTAACAAAATTAATTTCCATTCTTTTAAGCCTCGAAAGGTTGTTGAGTCATATAACTGGACAAATGCCATGCTATCTTGGAAAAGAATTGGTGAGCAGAATATTTGTAAGTTATGAACTTTAGAGTGTGTTTGGATGAAGAATTTGAGAATTTTTAGGAAATTTATAATTCTAAGTAATTCAAATGATTAAATTGAAATTCATTCATTTTTAAATTCTTTTGTTTGGATGGAGTATTAAAATGATTCAATGTAAAAAATTTGGGATCATTTTCATAATTTTTAAAACTTTTGGGTCAAATTTAAAATATGCAAAATAGGGACCAATTTGTAACTTTTTAAAAATTTGAAGGGACCAATTTGTAAAAATTGAAAATTAGTAGGGACTAATTTGCAATTTTTTGAAAATTTTAGGGGTGAATTTGAAATTTTCATAAAATATGAGGATCATCTTGCAAAATTTGAAAAATTAATAATAAACAATTTAACATTCATATTATATAGTGTTAAGAAGTAATTTGAAATTCTTTACTTTTTGGTGTCATTTTAAATTTCTTAAATTTAACATAAATAAAATCCTCCATAAATTTACATCATTTTAACAATTCTCCATATTTTTTATCCAAACAATAGATTTTGATTAAATCATTATAAATTCCCTCAAAAAATTACTTTCCCTCATCAAAATCCTTCATCCAAGCATATGTTCATGAAAAAGCTTATCTTTCCAAAGCCATATGTTCATCATTTCTTGTTTTGGTCCCGAAGAATCAGAATCCCCAGTCGTTGAAGGAATTTAGACCTATTGCCCTGATCACTTGCATTAAGAAAATTATTTCAAAAATTCTTGCTGCTAGATTGAGTCTTGTTATCGGGAAATTAATTTCTCCCTCCCAATCTGCGTTTATTCAAGGCCGGCAGTTATTAGATGGTGTTCTTATAGCCAACGAAGTGGTTGATATGGCTATTAAGAAAAAAAGAAGAGGGTTTTTGTTTAAGGTCGATTTCTCCCAAGCATACGACTGCGTGAGGTGGAGTTTTCTTTTCAAAATTCTTATGGCTATGAATTTTAGTCCAAAATGGATTGATTGGATTAAAGGGGTTATTTGCAACAACTTTTCTTCGGTTATCGTTAATGGAAGTTTGTCGAAAGATTTCAAATTGTTTAGAGGTATCAAACAAGGAGATCCATTATCTCCTTTCCTCTTCGTTCTCGTCACTGAATGCCTTGCCCTTTTAGTGAAGTCGGCTGTCAACAATCAGATCTTGAAGGAATTTAAAATTGATGGAGATATTTCTATTAGCATCCTCCAGTTCACAGACGACACCCTCATCATTTGCGACGATTCTTGGTCCAATCTTTGGGCCATCAAAGCTATCCTAAGAGGTTTCGAAGTCATTTCCGGTTTATCGGTAAACTTTTCCAAAAGCAGTTTAATTGGTCTGGGCCTTAATGTTTGGTCTGTTGAAGCAGCTGCGTCTTTCCTTTTTTGTAAAGTTGGTAGGTACCCCTTCAAATTTTTGGGGCTGGTTATAGGAGGCAAACACAAGCATACTAAATTATGGGAACCTATTGTTTCGTCTATTAAAGCCAGGTTATCTTCTTGGAAAGGAAAACTCCTTTCTATTGGAGGTCGTGTTACGCTCATCAATTCCGTCTTATCAAATCTACCGATTCATTACCTTTCTTTTTATTTGGCACCTCTGAAAATTCTTAAGGAGATCAAAGCTATCCAACGTAAATTTCTATGGAGCGGTGATATCAACAAAAACAATATCAATTGGGTGAAGTGGTCTTTAGTGTGCAAGCCTAAGATCAGTGGTGGTCTCGGCATCAGAGATATCACAACCTTTAATCGTTCGCTTGTCTCCAAATGGATCTGGCGTGCTATCAAAGAACCAAACGCATTATGGTGCAGAATCTTGTATGCTAAATATGGTTGTCCGAAGTTACTGCTTTTGTCTCAACAACAAGTAGTTTTTAATAGAGCTTGGTCTGCTTGGTGGAATGATGTTGTTAGCCTGGCAGATCACTCTTTGGTTAGGTATTTCTCGGATTTGTTGCGTTGGAATTTAGGTAATGGCGAATTGATTTCGTTCTGGCATTCCCGTTGGGCCGGAGAATCTCCTCTTAAACTTCTTTTCCCACTTCTGTTCGAGCAATCCACTTGTAAAGACGCCCTTGTTAAAGACTGCGGAAAGTGGGTTGGTAATAGATGGCTTTGGGACTTTCACCGTTCTAACGCAGATTTGGTGGATGACATATATGATTTATCGTTGGATGTACATCATTCCATATCGGGTTACACAATTTCTACTGATACTGATGATTTGTGCTGGTGGCCTCTTTGTGACGACAACAATTTCCCCGTCAAATCGTGCTACCTTGCTTCCTTACCTGATGTGGCTACAGCTGAATTTGATGTTAAAACTGTTGAAGCTTTGCATCATCTTTGGAAGGCTTCGATCCCCCTTAAAGTTAAGATCTTTGGCTGGAGGCTGCTCTTAAATCGTCTCCCGACTCGCGACAATCTTGCTAAGAGAAGTATCATTTCAAATCCTCATGAAATGGTCTGTGTGTTTTGCTTCCAGACGATTGAAACTAACAGTCATTTATTTACTTCTTGTTTCAAAACTAAGGCAATTTGGCAGGAAGTTGGTTCTTGGATTGGATGTCATTCTCCATCTTTGTCTTGTTGCGTAGACTCGTTCCTCCTGTGGAAGAACTTATCCTTACCCGGCTGTTCATCTTTGATGTTTTGGCTTATCTCGTGCTGGTGTATCTGGTGGTGTAGAAATCAGGTTATTTTTAACGATTGTATTGCGGATTCGAAACAGATTTTTAATATGATTGTTCAAGTTTCCTGGAGATGGAAAGCTTTGAAGTGCAAGAAGAGATACAATTGTAGTTTATATGAATGGCTCAAAATGCCATTGGATTTCTTGTAGCTGTTTGTTTTCTCTTTGGCCCTATTATTTTAGCTGTACTGCTTTATTATGCTAAATAGCAGTTGTATCCTTATTGGGTCTGTTTATGACCTTCATTAATGAATTTGATTATCAAAAAAAAAAACATCAGTTTTTAAACTACAAGTTACTCAACATCAGTTTTTCCCTAAAACTGATATCTAGGGAAAGTAATTTGAAAATTAGGGAAAGTAACTACAAGTTACTCAACATCAGTTTTAAACTTTCCCTAGTAATTTGTAACTTGTAGTTCTTATATTACATTGTTTTTAACTACAAGTTACTCAACATCAGTTTTTCTTTTGCTTTATTTTTTCTTTTGACTCTTCAATTGATGAACAAATGAGAAGCGGATGCACCGGATTGTGAAATCAGATCCAATTGATTGTGTGTACTAGGCATATTAAAGAATGAATTGTGCAATGGTATCTTATTCCATCTTGAGCACTTCAATATTGGGGACCTTTAGGGTGTGTTTGGATGAAAGATTTTAATGAGGGAAAGTAATTTTTTGAGGGAATTTGAAATGATTTGATCAAAATCCATTGTTTGGATAAAAAACATGAAGAATTGTTAAAATGATGTAAATTTATGGAGTATTTTATTCATGTTAAATTTAAGGAATTTAAAATGACACAAAAAACTAAAGAATTTCAAATTGCTTCTTGACTCTATATAATATAAATGTTAAATTGTTTATTATTAATTTTTTAAATTTTGCAAGATGGTCTTCATATTTTATAAAAATTTCAAATTCTCCCCCAAAATTTTCAAAAAATCACAAATTAGTCCCTAATAATTTTTAAAATTTACAAATTGGTCTCTATTTTTTATATTTTAAATTTGACCCAAAAGCTTTAAAAATTATGAAAATGATCCCAAATTTTTTACATTGAATTATTTTAATACTCCATCCAAACAAAAGAATTTAAAAATGAATGAATTTCAATTGAATCATTGAATTACTTAGAATTTTAAATTCCCTAAAAATTCTCAAATTTCTCATCCAAACACACTCTTAGTGGTTTTCATAAAAAAAGGCCAATACTTACTCAGACTGAAATTATTCATTAAGCAATACTCTTAAAAACTCAAGATGTTATTGCTTTTTAGTTGATGACTTAAAGATTTCCTTAGTTGAAATAGTTTTGGTTCGAGTATGCCAAGATCTATTCTTTCTTAAATTAGATTCAACTGATTAAATTAAAAGATAAAACACTAAATACGGGATCATGCGAATTTTCACAAATTCACAACTTTAGTTTCTTTCAATTATATATATATATATATATATATATATATGTGTGTGTGTGTGTGTGTGTGTGTGTGTGTGTCATGTGTTCGAAACCTAACATCAATAATATAACTAAAACGTGAATAAATTTAACATTTCACCATAGTTATTTATTCAAACCCTGTTGGTATATATATGAGTTTATTATAAAATATGTGAATTGCTTGTTTTTCCTTAACCGTCGATAAACATATACAACCATTCAAATTGATTTATAAGATAATAATCTAAAAATTAAATTATTCTTGAAAAACAACTTAGACTCTCCACTGTTTTTTGAATTGCATGCATCTTGTAATTCATCTCTCGCTCTTTAGAATATATAATTATGTTCAATTCTTCAAGTTCTTTAAAGCAAAGTTCACTCTCTTATAGTTTATTTTGCAATGCATTAATTTGTTGACTAATTTTGAGTCATCATCATCACTATCATCATTATTATTTTAATCGATGACTGTGATTATTATGATGACCATGATGAAGATGATTCAAAATTTCTCAACAAATTTGATGTTTTGAAATATAAAATTGAAGAAAATGAATCGTTGCTTTGAAAAATTTGGGGCATGGAACCAAATTATATATGTTAGAGAACTAGAGATGAATTATAAGATGCATGCAATTCGAAAAACATTGATCCATCTAAGTTGGTTTTCGAATATAACCTAATTTTTAAATTATTATTTTCTAAATCAATTTAAATTAATGCATGTTTAGTGGGGAATTAGTGAAACAAGCAACAACATACAATATAATAAACTCAATTGGAATTAAAAAATGAGGCAAACACTTTGAACAACAACAACAACATATCAACTCATAAAATGTTTCACAAACGTACCTTATATTGAAAAGATTCATGATGAATGACGACGAAGAAATAATCTTCTTGTCTCAGAATGGGATCGACAATGAAAGAAGGATGACGTTGAAGTGAGAGCGGCAAACTTGTGCCCATGATCTGGGTCTTTCACACAAGTATTCCGATTTCACATTAGCTTTGTCCTCCTTGTATTTTTTCTTCATTGCAACACAAATAATTTGTGAACCACATCTACAAGTCAAAATGTATATTATCATGTTAAATTGATTTGAAAACATAAACTAGCATGAGATTAACACCATGTTAACATTAACAAAAACCCAAGTAATGTATAATACACTAATGTCTCTATTAAATAGATATTTTTAGATTTTTAAGAAGAATTGATGTCATATATGGAACAAATATTAGAAAAGTGAGCTTTAAAAAAATGTTGACTTTTAGTCCTTTTGGTATTGACTTTGACTTTTAAAGGGATGTGATATGAATGAAATGATGAGAATGCATGATTATGATAGAAAACCAAAAATGATTGATGAATGAAGCCATGAATTATGGGCCTCTCATCTTATCATCAGATGAAATTCAAATATCCTTAACCAAATGATGTAAAAGGTGGGGACAAAATTGGGGTATAACACAACGATTAGAGGATTTAAAGGCCTAGAAACACTTCACCTTAGTGGAACGTCCTCACCCAAAGCGGCATGCTGAAGTGGTAAACCAAGGGAAGTTGGGTAGAGGAGATCCCATATCTCATCGATGACAAGAGAAACTCTCTTTTGGATGATCTATTGAATTAAAGTTGTCCTTCTTGATGAAATATGGGAGCTTAACTGGAGGACGACACATTCCTTTTCGAAAAAAGAAAACACCCAAGAAATTAAGGGAAAAGTCTAACTTTAGAATAAAGGATAACATCAAACTCCCTCATGAGTTTTATTTTGAAGAAGGTAATTGTGGTAAGATACAATAGGAAAGTTTGGCCTCGAGAGTTCTAGCCCAAATACTTTGCACTAAGGAGAACCGACATTGGAAGAAATAATTCTATAGATGGAAGCTTATACCCAACTAGGAAGGACCATACAAGATCAAAGCTAGTACCAAAAATGGAGCATACATTATGAAAACCCTTATTGAGGAACCAATCCTCAAGACATGGAATGCAACCATGCTAAAATTGTACTTTAGATGTATACCTCACAGGTTTCCTAAACACGAAGTGACTATGTTGAAATTAGGCACATAAAGTTTATATGATTGTCTCCCATAAGAAAGTAGAATCAAAGACGAATTAGGAACATGAATCCACATCTGGTACACCCCCTTCTTGATAGTTAGCCATTCCATAGCGTAGGGTGTGAAGCCCAAGATACGTCAACCTCGAATCAGGTCTTCACCTGGGGGCAGAGAAGGGGAACTGGCCTTTGGCTAGGTACAATCTCCAGAGACGTCAAAAGTACGCTCCAATCCCCAACCTAGGGCTACTATGTAATAAAAAATCATGAAAAATGATACAGTGAAAAAATATCATGGACAAATAAATGATAAAACAAAATCATGAAAGACGATACAATGAAACAAAATCGTGGACGACAAAATGATGAAATAAAATCATGACAGATAATTCGATGATACAAAATCATGGAAAAATAAATGATGAAACTAAATCACGCAAGAAAAAATAAAGAAGCAGGCCAAAGAACTTAACTAAGTAAATGGACAACTTATCATAAAAGCCATAAATTGTTTAGTACAATTCTATTACTAGTGCCATAAACTGCAGCAAATTACAAATATTCATCATAAAAGCTACAAATTTCCTTCTCCTCAACAATGACTAAATTCACGCCCATGAATTCCTTCTCCATATCCACAAACTCCTAGGGAATCTGAATGCTCAAGCATAACACATCTATTTGGTTGACGGTGTTTGGAAGGCCTCAAAAGATGTGTGGACGCTACTATCAAGAGAAAATTTATATTATTTCCCTAACGCCGCCAAGGTATCCATGTTGGCATTCACCTTCTTCTTCTCCTCCTCCATCTTCTCCTTCTCCTCTTTTAAGGCACCATCAATTTCAGCTACTCGAGAGGTTAGTGTTGCCTTGGATTGGTCAATGAAGCCATCGTGTCTTTGAGAGTTTTCTCCTTCTCGTACACGGTTGCCTTCAAAGTAGTAATTTGTAAAGCCAGATCAGAAGGACCATGAGTTTCCACTTCCTTCTAGAAGCTGACCTGTTTTTTAAGAGTTGGTTCCGCTTATATGAAACAAAGTTGTATTGACCATTCTAATGCTCCTTCGAGGGGTTTCTAGAAGCCATTATCTCACCACGACCATCAGTCACCACAAATATCAGAGCAACACTAATTGGCTTGTGATAGGCCATCTTCGTCATTAGCTTCAACTCAGTTGTGTCGGAGAGGTTTTGAACTAGGCATAATCCCCTTAAGAGATGCAAGGTCATACATCATGAAAATTTTGAGTCCCTAGGGACTAGAAGACTACGAGAAACTTGATAAAGGAGGAGGCGCTTCACTTCCGCCAATTTTTTTTGCTAGGATCCATTACCTCACCATGGCCGGCCACTGCTAGGGATAATAAGGCAACACCCCTTTGCATGTGATAGGTCGTCTCTGCCATTAGCTCCATCTTAGTTGTGTTGATGAGGTTCTAAACATAGTCATAACCCACTTTGAATATGCAAGGTCGTACCTCCTAGGAAGTGCGAGGCCCTAAGGATAAGAAGAATTAGGGTAACTTGAAAATAGGATGAGTCGTTTCGCTGCTGCCCAAGACAATTTCCCTAGTGGTAGGTTCTAATAATTTAGACTTTTTGATAATGGGCCTTGTCGTAACCCGGAATTTGACCTCCCTCTTTTGCCTTTTGCATAAGCATGCGCATTCACACCGTTAGCATACGCGTTCACACTTTTCTTTTTGTGTTTTGATTGCAGGAATATTCAGGTTTTCCTAGCCCGATTGATCATATCCTCACAAGGTCATCACATCATCAAGACAAGCACAAAATGAGGGTTTCTATGCCTATTCATCAATACAAGAAGTGGAAAATCGAAGCCAGGACCACAACACCTTTTTTTAGGCAAATTGGGCATATTTTGGCTGGGTTAATCGATTAACCATTTGCAGTGCAATTGTGTTAATCGATTAACACAGGCAGAATAGGCACAATTTGCTGCTTTTTCATGACAACACCTTTGTACACACTTTGGTCTTGGATTCTACAGTATTCTAGCAGCATGGGGAATATTCTAGACATCGCTAGACATTGCAAAGTTATTCAATTCATTCCAAGTGCATTTGTTCTAATGCTTCACTTCAAATTAAGTGCACCATGTTCCTTGTTTTCCAAGTAATGTGGATCTTTGGATGTTGGAGTTCACCTTGGGATTGTTACCGAGTTGGTTCTAACTAACCGAGTTAACCGCCTTGACTCGGTGAGTCAACCCCAACTAACTCCTAGCCTAGTTCCAAACCCAAAGCTAAGTCCAAACCAAATTCCAAACCTCTCATACTCCAAACCTAAAGTCTATATAAACACACCTTCACTCACTTTTCAAGGGGCTCCACCATTTTCATCCACAATTTCTCAACCATTCTACACATTTCACTCTCAATTCTATCACATTCTCTCTGATTTTTTCTGCTACATCTTCATCTTCATCTCAATTCTCTTCCAAAACCTCACCAAAGCTCTTCATTCTCCATTGAAGAAAAAGCTACTTTCACCTTGAAAGTGATTTTTTCTTGAGCTTAAACTTCATTGCCATTCCATTATACTGGTTTTTGTGGAGTTTCAATAGCTTTTGGATTCATCTCAAGTGATTGATTCAAGTTTCTTCGGTGATAATTCTCATTTTGGAGTTTTCGTTGTGATTTGATCGGTTTCGATACGTTTCGGCTATAATTCAAGATTCCTCTAGTTTTCTTTGATTATCTTCATCAAGATCACATTGCAACATTTACCAAGGCAAATCTCAGCCTTGTAGGTTGGTGGATCTCATTCATTTTTCTGTTTCGATCGTTTTCGTATCATTCGCGATGTAGTTTCGATGTTTTTTGCATGTGAATTGATTATACCATTGCTTGATCCATGATCTTGATTGTTTAATTGATTCTACTGTTGATCATTTGCTGCTTCTAAACTTGATTTTTCGTGCATAATTGTTTGCCCTAGCATTGGAGTGATTACACAATCAAAAAGTTAGCCAAAAGCACTTTTCAAAACTGATTTTCTGCTCCATATCCAGTGTTAATCGATTAACACTTTGCAGTGCAATAGTGTTAATCGATTAACTAGTGTTTTTTTTTCACTTTTTCAAGTGTTAATCGATTAACACTTTGCAGTGCAATTATGTTAATCTATTAACACTGAACCAGGAGGCAATTTTCTTGCATTTTCAAGTGTGTTTGCCATGGTTTCTTCATTTTAACTTCCATTGATTGTCATGCTTGATTTTATGGATGTTTTAAATGTCATTTAACTTCTGTTTGAAGCTTATTCATGAACTTTTGTTGCACACTTTCGATTATTCAAATTATTCATAATTTTGGCATCATGTGAATATAATCATTCTTGCATTTCTCTTTGATCACATAACATGATTTTGTGATGCATATTTGTTGATCATTTGGTACTGTTTTGTACTCCCTTTCTTGGTTTTGCATTAAGTTCATTCTTCATGGATGAGCTTAATCTTGTATAATCAATAATTCGCACCTTTTGCCTTAATGATTTTTCACTCTCTTTGGAAAATTATTGGCATGGCATTTTCCATTGATTAGTTGATCGAAACCATGTTTCGATTAGTCGATCTTCCCCTTTCCTTTATTTAGGCTTCCTTTAGAGCTTTCTCTCTCGATCCCCCGTGGAGTTGGAGTTTCGCGCAACGCCCTACACCAGAGCACTGTACAAATTAGAGCTGTTACGCTGTCCGATTTACCACGCAGGAGCACTGTACAACTTAGAGCTGTTGTGCCGTCTATTTCAATTTCTGCATTACACCCTGTGTGTTAGAGAAGGAGTGAGAAGGGAGAATTCCTACTCTCATTCTGACTACTTCAGGTAGGGGATGAATGACCCTGTGCTTGGCTTAGTCACCTCTATCTCCAAGCGGTAGTGTGCTTTCTTTCCCCAGTCGAGTCGATCCTTGATCACTCTTTTCCATTTGCAATCTCTTTCGATCCTTGATCACTCTTATCTCTTTCGGTCTCTCTTCTGATCAATCACCTTCTTGGTTACGATCCTTTGTTCATTAGGTTAACATGCTTTCTTCGTTTCAATACCCTATCCTTTTCTTGGGGTCAACCATGGTCTTTTGATTCCCCAGAGGAGTCTTTTTCCCTTTCTTCGGTTAAACACGGTACTCCTGTTGCGACCGAATCCCCTGCGGAGTTTGCAACCTTCTTTTGGTTCTTCTCCCTTTGTTGGTTAATCACTGCCTGTCAATTAAAACACCAATATTTGCCCTCCTTCTCAATTAACCACAGTCCGTCTATTAAAACACTGAGTTCCTTGGGTTATTCACCTATTCTTGGTTAATCACCATTTTCTTCAGTGAACCACAGTCCGTCTGTTAAAATACTGAACCCCTTTTCGAGTTAATCACCTCCTCTTGGTTAATCACTCATTTTTCTCGGTTAATCACAGTGTTCTGTTAAAAACCAAACCCCAGCGGTTAACAACCTCTTTTGGTTCAATACCCTTCTTCGTTGGTCAAGTGTTGTTTGTTCAGTCAATACCAACACCCCTGTTGGGTTACGACCTTCGATCGGTCCTACACCCGTTCTTCTGGTTAATCACAGTTTTCTCTGTTAAAACCAATGCTTCTCTATCCCCTCAGAGTTGCAATCCTTGTTTCCTCAGTTAACCACTATTTATCAGTTAACATATCGATGTCCCCTCAGAGTCAAACACCTTCCCTTGGTTCGGCACTCCCTCTTTTGGTTTATCACACTCCGTCTGTTAAAACCAATGCTTCCTTTATCCCCAGTGGAGTCCTTTCTATTCATTTTGCTCTTACTTTCTTGGTTTCGACACCAATCCTCTTTGTTATCCCCAGCGGAGTTTCTTTCATTCTTAGTTTTGACACCATTTCTTTTTCTAGTCTCTTGTGCAATCGCTCTTGCTGTGTGGTCTTCCCCAGTAGAGTTTTTCTTTCACTCTTGCTCTTGGTTTTGACACCACTTCTTTTGTTTTCCTGTTTCTTTCTTGTTTTGTTTTCCGTTTGGTTCCACGAACTACAGAAGCTCTGCTTCTGCATTCTTTTGAATGTATGATACATAGGCACGAGATCGCGATGATCTTAGCGAGCACACTTGCACCTTTCTTCCTTCTCCCTTTCTTCCTTCCTCTCTGTCCCCTAGTTCCTTTGAACTACGACGCTCTGATTTCCTCATTGCACTATGAGGGTACGTAGGCACGAGGGCCCCAATCCTCCGCGAGCACGTTCTTTCTTTTCCTTCTTTTTCCCCTTCCTTCTCTCTCTCTCTCTCTCTCTCTCTCTCTCTCCTCTTTCTTTTAGCTAGAAGCCTTTAGATAGATAACCCATCAAAGCCTAGAAGCAAGCGAAATGGTTCCCGTCGAGTATGACAGATGCGTAAGGTGCTAGTACCTTCCTTTCGCATAACCGACCCCCGTTCCCGTTTCTCTTCCCCTTGGGTTTTATCGATATTTTGCCTGTCCTTTGGGACTAAATAAAGTTTGGTGGCGACTCTGTGTTATCTTTGAGTCTGCGATTCACTCAGGATGTAAACCAGTAATCTTCAGCTGGCGACTCTGCTGGGGAGTTCTTGCTCCCGAGATTCGCCTCCTTTTGCTTGTCTCCTGGCTAGGTGGGACTCCCCATCTTCAGCTGGCAACTCTGCTGGGGAGTCCTTGCTTGCAAGTTGGGGTCTCGCCTAGTTTTGTTTGCTCTCTTGCTTCTTTGGGTGTTTATCTTTTGCGCTTTACTCGCTTTATTTTACTTGCTTTAGCTTTATGTTTATTTACTGCATTTCTTTACTGCTTTAAACATTCATATGCTGCATATTCTGGATATCTGCTGTTGTTGGGATGGGTAGATATTATTGGAGAGAAAGGTCCTAACACCGGGCCTAGTATACACATAGGCTAGAACGTGGATAGTCGTGAGGCCTGCATTTTGCGCGTTGGGATATCACGAGACCCACATCCCAGATCATGATTCGTTTGAGAATACCTCCGTCATGTGAGAATTCACTACGACGGGGGATTTTCATTCTGAGTCCTATGGTTTGGGCGACCTTTCTAGGGACCACCTTGTTGTGTCTAGATCACACCTGTGAGGGGGATGAGTTTTTGCAGGAAAACAAGCCACTTCATACCTTTGTTCTCTCACGCACGCCAGATTTCTTCACCGACACATCAGATTATGTGGCACCTATACAGAATTATATGCAGATATCCGGACTGTTCAGACTTGATTATTCGGACAGTGTTAGCTTCTTGTTGTTGTGTTACATATCATTTCATCATGTAAATTAATTTTTGCATGTACATTTCCAGGTTTTCGAGGACTTATCTTTTGTTGACATTATCATAGAGATGAGTACTGGTTGTCGTGGCATCTTCTGTTACAAGTTTGTGGAGCCTAAGCTGGGTATTTTGAGAGGTTTGACATCTTTGTTGGTTGGAGATCACAGAGGGGTTTTCATAGATACTTATGGTAATCTGTTGACCATCCTCAACACTGAAGTCAACATCACTGTTATTCACACTCTGGTTCAGTTCTACGGCCCACCATATAGGTGCTTCACATTTCAGGATTATTATCTAGCACCTACACTCGAGGAGTATGCTTATATTCTGGGGGTTGGGATCAAGAAGCAAGCTCCTTATGTTTACACTAGTGGTTGTCCGAAGTTTCATCTTATTGCTGATGCGCTTTGCATTAGCAATAAGGATGTGGAGGATAATCTTAAGACCAAAGGGAAAGGTATTCGAGGGTTCGCTTCGAAGTTCTTGGTTAACAAGGCTACTTTTTTTTGCTAAGGATGGACACTGGAAGGCTTTCAACGTCGTTCTTGCTTTGCTGATATATGGGATTATCTTGTTTCCGAACATGGAGGGTTTCATAGATCAGGCTTCCATCAGTATCTTCTTGTCCAGGAACCCTGTTCCGACACTTCTTGCTGATACCTACCATTCTATTCATTCGAGGAATGAAAAGAAGAAAGGAACTATTGTCTGTTGCGCTCCTTTGTTATATCGATGGTTCATGTCTCACCTTCCACAGAAGGGTCCCTTTGTTGAGAATAAGGGTAATCTCAAGTGGTCTCAACGAATCATGTCCCTTACTGCTGATGACATTTCTTGGTATTCTCAAGTCTTCGACGACATTCAGATCATTCTTCATTGTGGGAAATTCTCCAATGTGCCTCTCTTGGGTACAAAGGGTGGAATTAACTACAATCTGAGAATGGCCTTCCGACAGTTAGGATACCCTATGGTTGCCAAGCCTGATCCTGAGGTAGTGGAGGAGTTCATCTTTCATGAAGAGGTCGATGACATGGGTTTGTTGAAGAGGTTTAGTGCCGCTTGGACTCAGATTCATCTCGAAGGAAGAGCCGATTTGGGTAAGAAGAATTGCGTAGCCAAGGAAGCTTACACACTTTGGGTCAAAGAGCGCGTCAAAGAGATCTTGTTGCCATTCTCTCTTGAGCCTTCCATGAATTCCAAGCTTCCTGAACTTGCCATTGTTCCTCCATCTGAGGTCGATCAACTCAAGATGATTATTGAGAAGTTGAAGAAGGATAATGCTGATATTCGTCTCAACCTTGATAGAGTCACTTCCGAGAAGGATAGCTTACAGGTTGAGCTCCATCAGAAGTCCGAGCGCATGCTCAAAGAGGTGGAGGTTGAACAGAATAAGCGTAGGAAGGTGGGTGATGTTTTGAAGAGCACCTATGAGGGACTTGCTTCAAAGAAGAGACAACTCGCCGATGCTCATTATCAAGCCTACAAAGAGGAGCTGAGCTACAACAAGCAACTTGAAGAGCTTTGAGGGAAGTTATCCAAGTTCAAGACAAAGTGGCAAAGTGAACAAGACCGTGCTAATCAGTTAGCAAAGGACTTTTCTCAGTGTCAAGCTAAGCTCGACAAAGTCTTCAGTGAGATTCAGAAGCTACAGGATCAAGCACATCAGAGTCAAGAGCAGATTAGTCAGCTCAACACAGAGAGTACTCATTGGGAGCATCAAAGCCGTCATCTACAGAACCTCCTGGACCAGAAAGAGGCCTTTCTTCAGGATATGCTTCAGGGACCTAATCATTCGTTTCTACGTAACCTCATGAAGGATGCAAAGTACTGGAGTGAGAGGCATGGCCGTCTAGCCAGATTTGCTAAGCATGCATTGGAGGACCCACCTGGGTTGTTGAGGGATGCATATGCTGATGCATTGCCACACCAGCTTTCTTGGGCTGTTTTCCATTTCTTGTCTGTGTGTAGGGTGGTATTTGATAGGATCCATGCGGATTTTGCTATAGCCCAAAAGACAGATATTTGACTTGTATTCGACTTATGCTTCTTTCATTTATTGCTGAATGAATGAAGATTCTTGCTCACTCTATATTTTGTGCCTTTACTTGTATGCTTTATGATTATTGTTAACAAATATAAGTTTAAGAATTTCTAGAATTTAAAACTTTATTTTTGCATGCATATCATACATTCATTTGCACACATATGCACGTCCCTTCATCCAAAACCGTTGCTCATGCTTGTCCGCCTTCCCTGTAGCAAGACGACGACTCGACATCGGTATTTCACTCGCTCAAACAAATCCAGGATCATGGCTGACTTCGAAGCTGAGAATGCTGCTTATAAGGAAACTCTGGCTCAATTCCAAGGTCGGATGGATCAGTTCCAGACGAACATGGATGTCATTATGGAACTCCTTTGTGCTCAAAGGGACACCGCTGCTGCTACCACTGTTGTTGCAACCACTACTGATGCAACTATTGTCACTGCTATTATGACTGTTCCTCCTGTTGTTACGGCTACTCCTGCTGTTGTTGTTCCTTCTCCTGCTATTGTTGAAGTGCCAGTTGAGCCTGTGAATCAGCCTGTTGTTCATCCGACAAATTCTCAATTCGGTTTGAACCAGATGCCCGCTGGTTTTCCTTGGGGCATGCCTCCGAATTACACTCCTCAGATTGCATATCAGCCTTTTGTTGCGCCCATGCCTAATGGGAATACTGCTGCATATCCATGGGTCATGCCTACTCCAGTCCCGCCTCCAGTGGTGAATGATAATCCTGAGAATCTTCAGGTTCAAACTTATCAAACTTCCGGATTGGCTGACACTGAAACTCCTGATGAAGAAGAGCATGTGTATAGAGGTCCTCCTATTCATGTTTCGGTTTCATCTCAAGCTGCCCCTATTTAATCCTCTTGGACCTGAAGGCAGGTTATTGGAGAAGTGGACTTACCCATCAATATTGGGCCGCATTTGTTCACCATTACCTTCCAGGTGATGGATATCAATCCGGCGTACAGTTTCCTACTGGGTCGTCCATGGATTCACGCTGCAGGGGCAGTTACCTCCACTTTGCATCAGAAGTTGAAGTTCATGTTTGATGATCAGCTTGTCATCGTCTGTGGTGAATATGATTTGATTGTAAGCGGGTTATCATCTTTTTGATATGTCCAGATCGAGGAAGGCATAGCTGAGGTGCCGTTGCAGTGTCTCGAATTCGAAGATGTCAGCTCTGCTTCAACTAGTCAAAGTAGATCACCATAATTGACTTTAGCGTCTGCTAAGAGTGCTAAGGAGACTATCCAGAAAGGTGCTTTGTCAGGCTAGGGGCATGTGATTGATGTGGTTGAGAAGCGTAATCGTTTTGGATTGGGTTATGTCCCGGTCAAAAATCTAGTTCACTTGGGTCAAAGTAGTGCAACTTAATCAAGTTCAATAGCGCGGGTTTCCAGCAAGGTGACATCGTGGCAGCTATTGATGATGCTGGTCCCAGTAATCAGATTTCAAGCCTTGTGCGCAAGTGTCTGCCTAGTTTCAAGCTCAACAATTGGACATCTACCGTGATTCCTGTAGTTTTTCCATATAACATGTAATGTATTTCGCTTTCTCGTTCCCTCGTCCTCGCCCGAGACGAGTGGATAGCTTGTAAAGGGCCTCACGTTTTTACAATATTATGTGATCAATAAATAAAAGTTTTTTGCATTCAAAATCATGCTCTATTTTCTTTCTTTATTTTACTTTTTCACAAATAAATGGCAAAAGTTTCTTTTATTTTTCACTTTTCAAAATAGCTCATTCTATTCATAAACATGCAGAAATAATAAAAGCATTGATAACAACATGGTAAACATCCATTGTAATTTGGGAATTCCAATTAACCAAGCCGAAGAAGACAGTGAGGAAGATTGTGAATTATCGGCTGAACTAGCAAGGCTCCTTGAGCACGAGCATAGAGAGATTTAGCCACACAAAGAGCCAGTGGAAGTTGTCAATCTTGGTACTGGTGAGGTTAGAAGAGAAGTCAAGATTGGTGCATCCCTCTCAAAGCATGTACACTCCGAGTTGGTCAAGTTGTTGAAAGAGTATGTTGATATCTTCGCCTGGTCCTATCAAGATATGTCTGGGTTAGATACCAACATTGTTGAACATCACTTACCAGTCAAGCCCGGATGTCCTCCTGTCAAGCAGAAACTCAGAAGGACTAGACCCGATATGGCACTCAAAATCAGGGAAGAGGTGAAGAAACAGCTTGATGCTGGGTTCCTAGCCACTTCCGAATATCCTGAATGGATTGCCAACATCGTCCCGGTTCCGAAGAAGGACGGTAAAGTCAGAATGTGTGTGGATTATCAAGATCTCAACAAGGCAAGCCCGAAGGATGATTTTCCTTTGCCTCATATTGATGTCTTGGTAGATAACACAGCGTAGTTCTCTATCTTTTCTTTCATGGATGATTTTTCAGGATATAATCAGATCAAAATGTCCCTAGCTGATATGGAGAAGACTACTTTCATCACGCCAGGGGGTACATATTGTTACAAGGTCATGCCATTCGGTCTAAAGAATACAGGGGCAACATACAAACGTGCCATGACAACCCTCTTTCACGATATGATTCATAAAGAGATTGAGGTCTACGTGGACGATATGATTGCCAAGTCCAAAACTGAAGATGATCACCTGGTTCATCTGAAGAAACTGTTTGACAGACTCCGGAAGTTTAGATTACGGTTGAATCCTGTGAAGTGCACCTTAGGAGTTCGATCTGGTAAACTGTTGGGTTGTATTGTGAGTCAGAAGGGCATTAAAGTTGATCCTGTTAAGGTTCGGGCAATTCAGAACATGTCGCCTCCCAAAACAGAAAAAGAAGTCCATGGCTTTCTGGGAAGACTCAATTACATTTCAAGGTTCATTTCCCATTTGACGGCTACCTGTGAACCAATGTTCAAATTACTAAGAAAGAATCAATCATTTGAATGGAACAATGAGTGTCAAGAAGCATTTGACAAAATAAAACAATAATTGCAAGAACCACCGATCTTAGTACCGCCGGTTCCTGGTAGGCCACTAATCATGTATCTCACCGTTCTCGATGAATCAATGGGATGTGTATTGGGTCAACATGATGACACTGGCAGAAAAGAGCATGCAATATACTATCTGAGCAAGAAGTTCACTGATTGTGAGACCAGATACTCACTCTTAGAGAAAACTTGTTGTGCTCTGGTTTGGGTTGCTCGACGCCTGAGACAATACATGATTTGCCATACTACTTTGTTGATATCCAAAATGGATCCGATAAAGTACATATTTGAAAAGCCTACTGTCTCTGGAAGGATTGCTCGGTGGCAGATGCTGTTAACCGAGTATGATATCCAACATGTTACCCAGAAAGCAATAAAAAGGAGTGTCTTGTCTGACTACCTTGCTCATCAACCTGTAAAGGGTTATCAACAGATGAAGTTTAACTTTCCTGATGAGGATGTTCTGTTCATCAGAGATTATGAGACTCCAGACCCTGACATAGGACCTGAACCAGGGGCGCGATGGACGCTCGTGTTCGATGGTGCCTCCAATTCTAAAGGTCGTGGAATCGGTGATATCCTCATCTCTCCGACAGGTTTTCACCTTCCCTTCACTGCTAGATTATGCTTTGCATGCACCAATAATATGGCTGAATACGAAGCATGTATCTACGGTATTGAAGTGGCTATTGACATGAGAATCAAGATTCTTGAGGTCTATGGAGATTTTGCCTTGGTCACCTGTCAAGTCAGAGGGAATTTTGTGACTCGGGATTCCAAGCTGGTTCCGTACCAACAACACATTGCGAAGTTGATTCCTTACTTTGATGAAATTTCTTTTCATCATATCCCCAGAGAGGAAAATCAACTAGCTGATGCTCTTGACACCTTAGCATCCATGTTCAAGGTCAAGTGAAAGAATGAAGCTCCTCATATCCGCATTGATCACTTGAACGAACCAGCACACTATTTAGCAATCGAGGATGAGTCTGATGACAAGCCTTGGTTCTATGACATTAAAAGATATATGGAAAAACAGGAATATCCCGAGGGTATCACTATCACTGATAAGAAAGCTCTTAGGCGGCTTTACGCCAAATTCTTCTTAAGTGGTGGTATACTATACGAGAGGAATTATGATTCCGTGTTGCTCAGATGCGTGGATAGACACGAAGCAAACACGATCATAAGGTCCATACATGAGGGCTGCGAGGGTGTATATGCTAAAGGTCCTACTATGGCCAAGAAGATCCTTCGGGCTGGGTATTACTGGACGACAATGGAGGTAGATTGTTACAATTTTGCCAAAAGATGTCACAAATGCCAAATCTACGGAGACAAGATTTATGTGCCTCCAACTCCATTGAATGTTTTGACTGCACCTTGGACATTCTCCATGTGGGGTATAGATATGATTGGAATGATTGAGCCGAAGGCTTCCAACGGTCATCGATTCATTCTGGTTGCTATCGACTACTTCACCAAGTGGGTTGAAGTTGCTTCTTATGCAAACGTTACATGACAAGTGGTTGCCAGATTAATCAAGAAAGAGATAATATGTCGTTATGGAATTACTAGCAACATTATCACGGACAATGCAAGCAACCTGAACAACAATATGATGAAGGAGTTGTGTCAAGAATTTAAAATCGAGCACCACAACTCTTCACCATATCGGCCCAAGATGAATGGCGCCGTTGAAGCAGCAAACAAAAACATCAAGAGGATTGTCCAGAAAATGGTCAAGACTTATAAAGATTGGAATGAAATGCTTCCCTTTGTACTGCATGGCTATAGAACTTCAGTTCGCACTTCTAGTGGGGCAACTCCGTATTCGCTTGTGTATGGTATGGAGGCAGTTCTACCCGTTGAAGTTGAAATTCCTTCGCTCAGAGTCATCATGGAAGTAGGTCTTGACGAAGCTGAATGGGTTCAATCCAGATACGACCAGCTGAATCTCATCGAAGAGAAGGGCCTTACAGCCGTTTGTCATGGTCAATTATATCAGAGATGCCTTAAGCGAGGTTTTGACAAGAAAGTTCTTCCTCGAACGTTCTGTGAAGGCGAACTCGTGCTCAAGAGATATTCACCTGTTCACTCGGATCCACGAGGCAAATGGACTCCGAATTACGAAGGACCCTTTATCGTCAAGAAGGCCTTCTCAGGTGGAGCCCCGATCCTCACCACAATGGATGGGGAGGAGTTGCCATCGCCTGTGAGCTCCAATACAGTCAAAAAATATTATGCCTAAAAAAAAATGGATAAAAGTCCGCTAGATTGACATCCGCAAGGACAACTTAGGCAAAAATGGACGTGTTGATGGACCAAAAAAAGAGAGATGTCCATGCAAAAGTTAGGGACAATGAAAAAAAAATAGTAGCCCGCTAATCTGAAAACCCGAAAGGGCGACTTAGGCAAAAATGGGTATCCCGGTGGACGAAAAAAAAATAAATAGAAAAACATGTCCTGGCAAAAATTAGGGATAAAGGCATTGACTGTGAACATTTGAGCCTCTCTTCATCATGGCTAGACCTCAGACGGTAAAAGAACATTCCAATCATCATCAACAGGTGCAAGGCGTTGGGACCTAGACTTACAGTGGATGGTAGCCAATGTTGTAATCGATGCAAAACATGATTTCCCTTTGCCATTTACATTTGTTTTTCAATTTTATTGCAAATTTCCTCATCAAGGATTTTGCATCCTTGTTTGAGAACAATAAAAAGCTAAATCAATCGAGAAAGCATTATGCATTGCATGTGTTACTGGTAACTCCTGCAGGATAATCAGTAATATCCATTAGTAAGCCTAACGCCTGGCCGACAATGTGATGGTTCTGTGAAGAAGTTGTTGTTTCCTCAGTAGTTCCTCAGCAGAATCATCATTCTCCCCAGCAAGCGCCATTACAATTTGTCAAAAAGCTTGTTTGTTTGCATATCTTTTCTCCGACAGATTTGTAATGTCTCTAGGCAGGTTGCCGAAGTGTTCCCAGCAAAGACACTTTGCTCGCTTTTCCCCAGCAAGGGTTGTACATCATCTCCAATAATTTGAAACTATCTGTCCCCAGAAGTAGTGGTTTCTCCTCAGCAAAGTCAACATGGTTTGGAAGGATGTATTTAGGGGTGTTCGCGGGCCAGTTTGGTTCGGTTATGAGAGAATCCGATACCCGAACCAATGAAAAATAAATGGATTGGTTTGGATTGGATTTTTATATTTTTACAATAAAGCCCAAACAGAACTGATCCGAAAAACAATGGATTGGTTTGGATTTGATTGATCGGATATATTAAAAATAAATATACAAAAAATATTTTTTTAAAATTATTTGTTTACACGCTAAAATATGAAAATAAATATTAAACACATAACACACATATTTTTAAGCAAGTTATGACCACCATAGTTATATAGTTGTTGTATATCACTTAAATATTCAATAACTTAAAACAATTTTACTGCATACTCATACTCAATACCATAGCATAAAATTGAAGGTTTGGAGTTTGCAAATACTTGTGATTTGAAGATTTACAATTTGGGAAGAAGCTTGTGGTTTGCGGATACTTATAGTTTGCAATTTATGATTTTGATTTATAATGGTTGTTATGTTTGGTTTCTCTATATTTCATCATTGATTGATAGGCTTGTGATAATTTGAAAGATGTCGTTCCGTTTTTCATTAGAAATGTACAAAGACTATACCTCTTTATTTCTTTCATTATGGGTTGTACTTGCTAATTACTATAACAATTATTCTCTTCATTCAAATAAATAAGTAATAACTCAATTAAAAATAATAATTTATTATATGAATTAATTATGTTTATTGTTATTGGTTTGGTTCGGGTTTACGGGTAGCAAATTAGAAATCTGTTGCCTGAACCAATTAACACCGGTTTTAATTGGTTCGATTCGGTTTTTGCCCGAACTGGAAAAATGCCCGACCCAAACACATTGGTTTGGTTCGGATTTGCCCGAACCAATGAACACCCCTAGATGTATTTCCCCACACAGAGCCAATCTTGGTAGGAAGGATTGATTTAATTCCTTCATCCCCAACAGAGACAGCCATGGTGACTTAGAAACCTGAGATGTTCTCGGTTTCTTTTCTCAGCGGAATCATCATCCTTTGTGAACTCTCTTCCCCAGCAGAGATTGTCTTTATCTGCGGGTCCTCTCCCCGACCGAGGGTGTCGAAGTCGTTTTGCTACGATTTCTGCCTAACCCCTTCACACTATGCCTTATCTTGCGCCTTTGCATTGCATGATACCAAGCATCATGTAGAAATGCATACATAGCATGTTGTCATACCCCAAATTTTGACCACTAAGATTTCCCATCATTGTGCAAATCATTATCACAATATGGAGGAACCATCATACTTCATCAGTCTCCCCAAAGATGGGTGAGCATCCACTACAATCAAAATTAGGGTTTCAAGCCCTCTCAGAGCCTTAGACAAAGGATCAATCAAGGAATGACATGATCTTCAACTTGTATAGCCTCTCAAATATCCACAATGGATCAAAAGGACTCCCACTTCAAGGGTTAAGCATAAGGCTGCTCCCTTCTAGGTGGATCAAGCCTAAAGATCGCCAGTGTCACCAAATTAGGGCTTGGTCGACTAGGGCCTCCAGATGGAAATTTTCCTCTGGGCATGAGCCAATGCTTCAAAGCATAACCTAAAATGCTCCATGGAACATCATAAACCCCATCATCAAGTCAATTTAGCCTCAGGGGATGCATACATAAAAAATTAGGAATTAGGGTTTCTTGACCTAATTTACCCTAAGTTGACTTTTGGGACAAATCATGAGCCAAGACCTCAAGACATGATTTGAGGGTCTCCAACGTACCACGTTGATCCATTTTCAACAATGGATTGATCCAAGAAGCTTGAGCAACAAGTTTCAATTTCATCTGAACCACAGTTAGGGTTTCGCGAGAAAAGTCAACTGTAGCTTTGACTTTTGACTAGGACATGCTCCCAAACCCTAGGACATGATTCAATACACCCTATAACACCCATGGAACATGTCCATCAAGTTTTATTTAGGTCAAGGACATGATTTCCTAAAGGATCGCACAGTTTGGAATTCATGTGATAAAAAGTCAATTGTGCACAAAAGTCATACTTTGACTTTTTGAGATTTTTCATAAAAATGGTTTTTTAACCCTAAAATGATGTTAATGTGTGATTGGAATCATCATTCATCAAGAAAAATCAAAGAAAGTGGGATAACTTGTAAAAGGGGTAACCATAAAAACTTAGAAAATTTTCTAAGTTATGAAAAAAAGTGGCAAGGGTACCAACTTTGGAGGATCATAACTCCTAAACCACAAAGCCATTTTTCCCCATCCAAAAATGGATTTGTAACCCTCGTGGCCCTCTACAAAAGTGTCAACTACACTTCATCCCAATTCATCATGGATTTTGAGTTATGGTTGGATCAAAATGGCTAAAAACCTAAAATTGACATTTTTCAGCACTTAGCCAAAAATCTGCCTTGTAATTTCAGCATAATGTCCCCACTTCAAGGCTGTTTTTCTCCATGATCCAAGTTGAACCAGGTGTAATGTCAAACATCAAAGTTGAAGTACGTCATCTAAGCTTTCCGGAAAGTCCTAGAACGTCCATGTAGCATACTCGAGCAGGGAGTTATGGATCTTACAAAAGGCCTTGCTGAAGCTGAATTTTTAAAGGCAGATTTGCACATTTTTTGTGCCACACGAATTTTCAAGCCTTGTCATCAGTTTGGACACATCTAAGGATCAAATCCAAGTGGGATGATCTGATCCATGAACCTCCCAAGTCCAAGGAACCAAAAAAAGCATGCCAAAACCTAGAAATCCCTAAAAGAGGGACAAAACTCCAATTTTGGTTTGGAGCATTTAATGGATGCTTAGAGGTGGCATGGACTGAGCCATTCTCATCTGAAATCAGTCAAGACTTATCCAAGACCAAGGGAACCACAGCCCTGTGCCCTAACCTCTAGTCAATGGCTAGAGGAGACTTGCATTTCCATTGGCCAACATGGAACAAACACCTGCTGCAGTTGCCATTCACTGTGGATCCCAAAACAAACTTGCTCCACTATAAATAGAGCTCATTTGTGTTCAGTTTGAGTACACTAAAGCCATCAAACAGATGCTTTCCTCAAATTCTCTCTTTCACTCCAAAATGCCTTCTTTAGTAAGGAAATTCTGAGTTTTTGAGCTAGAGAGAAATTCCACTCAAACTAATCACACACACACCTCATATATATCATATGTAAGCTGTGCAAACCATCAAAAGTGACCTGTAATCACAACATCACAAAGTCACCTCTCAAAACCTCAAAATGACACTTTTTTGCATTTTTCAAGCCATGTCTTGATTCAGTCACTTTCCAAACCAGATAAAACCTCAAACACACTCTAAATATCATCCTTGGACTGTCCCAAATGGTGCCACACATCTGGAACACCATTTGAGAGAGTTGGCATTTTGGCCACTTTTGACCATTTTGCGAGAAAGTGCACAACCTTGCTCCAGAGGTTTCCAGCCGATTCCAACCATCCTAAAAGCTTCTAAGAGGTCATTTAAGGTTTTCCAAAGCATCAAATCATTTCTGGAACAAAGCACTTGGTAGGTTGCCCAAAATCTCCAAAAAAGAGGTAAAATCCACAACTTGAATTCTTTGAATCATGCTTTCCTTTGTTGTCCACATACATGCATCATATTGAACAATTCTTGAGGCAAAAATGTAGTCCTTAATGTGTATGTTGTGATCCTCCCACTGTTTTCATTTTAACATGTTTATATGTGGAATTTTAGTTGTTTTAAAATCATATCCGGTTCTGATTTTTTTTATTGATGTGTTATGTACATTAAGTTTTAGTGTGCATGAGTAACACCATTGGATTCCTTGCAAAAAATTGGTCAAGATAGGTTTTTACGGATTTCAATTCCGATGAAAATTGAGAGAGTTACGCGCGTTGGAAATTTGACGCGAAACGACGTCGAAGACAACGTGCAGTTTTGGTTTTTTAATTTCTGCATTTTATGTGTTGAGTTTCCGTGTGCGTGAGTGATACCATTGGATTCCTTGAGAAAAATCGGTCAAGATAGGTTTTTACAGATTTCAATTCGGTTAAAAATCGAGAGAGTTACGCGTGTTGGAAATTTGACGCGGAACGATGTTTTCACAACAGTGCAGTCTGGTTTTTTTTTATTTCTGCGTTTTGTGTGTTGATTTTCCATGTGCGCGAGTAATACCATTGGATTCCTTGCGAAAAATCGGCCAAGATAGGTTTTTTCGGATTTCAATTCCGATGAAAATTGAGAGAGTTACGCGCGTTGGAAATTTGACGCGAAACGACGTCGAATTAACGATAACAGTTTTGGTTTTTTAATTTCTGCGTTTTGTGTGTTGATTTTCCATGTGCGTGAGTAATACCATTGGATTCCTTGCGAAAAATCGGTCAAGATAGGTTTTTTCGGATTCAATTCGGATAAAAATCGAGAGAGTTACGCGTGTTGGAAATTCGACGCGGAACGACGTTTTCACAACGTAGCAGCTCTGGTTTTTTTATTGCTGCGTTTTGTACGTTATGTTTCAGCATGCATAAGCGATAGCATTGGATTCCTTGCAAAAAATCGGTCGAGATAGGTTTTTTCGGATTTCAATTCGGATAAAAATCGAGAGAGTTACGCGTGTTGGAAATTCGACGCGGAACGATGTTTTCAAAACGATAGCAGTTTTGGTTTTAATTTCTGCGTTTTGTGTGTTGATTTTCCGTGTGCGTGAGTAATACCATCGGATTCCTTGCAAAAAATCGGTCAAGATAGGTACTTCCGGATTTTGATTCCGATAAAAATTGAGAGAATTATGAGTGTTTGAAATTTGATAAAAAACGTGTTGAAAATTAAAGTTTCGGTACTCGTTTTTACCCCAAAAGAAATGTCGGAGATGATATTTTGATATCTTTCCTCTGTTTCTTACTTTTTATTTTCAAAACTCAACCAATTTTTTTTACATAGCAAAAAATCATCATTTTCCAATTCATACCCCATAATATTTTAATCCACAAAAATTCACAAAAAAGTATTATTTTTAATATATTTAAAAATAGTGTTTTAAATTGTTTTAAATGCTTTTAAAATGATTTCTTTTTTTCTTGATTTTTTAAAACCAAAATGATTTTAAATATTTATATGGATAAAATATTTTTTTCATAAACTTTAATCATTATTTAATGATTTTATTTGATATTTTTATCATTTTTTACTTAATTTTTCTTGGAAAAATGCCTAAAAAAATGAAATTGGGGTTTTCTTTGATTTTCACCCTAACAAATCTTTTTCAAACACTTGCGCCTCTATTAGAGTGTAAGACCCAACTCTTTTTTAACAAAACATTTTTGGGCCTCAGTTATTGTATAAGTCCCGATACGTTAAAAATCTCGGCGCGATCGCCATTTTCAAACTGAAAATATTTTGGGCCTCTCCCTGAGTTGTAAGCCCCATCTTTTGTACAAAAATACACTTTTGACCTCTAATAGAGTGTAAGACCCAACCCCTCTTTTTTATATTTTCTCATTTTATTTTATAATGATTTGGAAAATTAATAACTCCCTCAATTTTGATTATTTTTTATTGGTTCTTTTTCTGAAAAATCACAAAAATAGTAAAATATTTTATTCCACAAAAAAATCAAATTTATATTATTTATTTAATATAGTTGGTATTTTTGTGAATAAATTCATTTTTAATTATTTTTAAGCATTTTAAAAGTGAATATTCATCGTGAAAATAAAGACCTTGGGTCTCCCCTTGTGTTGTAAGCCCCATTTCTTTTCTTTAAACTTTTTGGGCCTCTATTAGAGTGTAAGACCCAACCCCTTGTGTACAGAAAACTTTTTTGGGCCTCATTCGTTGCATAAGTCCCTCTGTACATTTTCAAATAAACGACGCGATCGTCGCCAGTTTAAAATTAACCAACTGGGCATACCCTCGAGTAGTAAGACCCATTTCCTTTCTTAAAAACTCTTTGGGCCTCTTGAGAGAGTGTAAGACCCATCCCTTTGTACAGAAAACCTTTTTGGGCCACAGTCACTTGTATAAGTCCCTCTGTACAAATTTAACAGTGCGCTCACTGATAAAACCCTGGGCCTCTCCTTGAGCTGTAAGCCCCAAATCTTTTTATTTCAAAGCACTTTCTCCTTTGATTTTGAATATACTGTTGTTTTCAATCTTTCTTTGTTGAACAACTAACCAAACAGCATGGAAGCTCTACAACCGAGTAAGTGTTTACCCGCTTTCATTTACCGCTTTCATATGTATATAACTGTATTGTGGGGCTGTTTCACTGTAAGTCTCCTTTCATAAACTCATATATATATAACTGTATTGTGGGGCTGTTTCGCTGTAAGTCTCCTTTCATAAACTCATATTAACTGTGTAATAATAGTATAGATATTTCGAGTTTCCCCGGCAACTACGTCTAGAACTAGGTGACGCCGTTTCGTTTATTCATAGAAATAGACACCTAGATCCCCAAATAGGATCACCAGATACAGTCTTCTCTTCGGCTGTCCTTATTAGGAATTGTCAAGAAACTCTACTCCCAGAGATGAATGTATTCTCCGTGAATGGCATCTTTGAGTTTCTTCCAAATTCTCGAACTTTCCTGACTTGATCTATTCCTTGTGAATAGCTTGCCTTGAATTTCTCGGGGTTTGGGGACCCACGGGCTTCTTAAAAGCATCGGCCTCCTCTTAGGCATCGTACAAGGACCCACAGGCTTCCTAAAAGCAACCCCGCCTCCTCTTGGGCTTAGTACAAGGACCCGTCGGCTTCTTAGAAGTATTCACAACCTCCTCTTAGGCTTCGTATAATGATCTCTTCCTCCGGGAATGATAGCCTTCTCTTGGGCTTCGTACAAGGACCGATCGGCTTCTTAAAAGTTTCCAGCCTCCTCTTGGGCTTCGTACAAATTGTCCCGACGACCTCCTAGAGGTATAGGAACAGAACTTAATCATCTTCATAGAACATTCCTTTCAAAGAGTCTACTACTGTTTCTCAAAGCATAGTACAAAAGATGAAACTCTAGACTTGGACAGTTTAATCTCCTTGAGTCTCAAAGACATTCTCAAGTGACCCCTTCGTTAAATAGGAAGGAAACCCGCAGACTCGGACAGTCTCAATACCCTTCGGATTTCCCGTTTCCTTAAAGAACAGGAATAACCCGGATCCTTGAATCAAATCCTTGAGTACAGTGTTGCTCATATAAGAACTGATTTTCTCTTTCAAAATCAGTAAACTGGACCTGTCACTTAACTGAAACAGTCACCATAGCCTCCTCTTGGGCTTTGTACAATGATTCTCCCCAGCGGAGTCAAATAACGTTTAGCCTCTCTCTCGGGCTTTGTACGAGACACATAAGGGACTCCCTCGTTGAGTCAATCACCCTTTCGCCTCCATCTCGGGCTTTATACGAGATACAAAAGGGTTCTTCCCGAGCCAAACGAATTTCCGCCTCCATCTCGGGCTTCATACGAGACACCAAAAGATTCCCTCGTTGAGTCAAAACCTTTTAGCCTCTCTCTCGGGCTTTGTACGAGACACATATTAGCCTCCTCTTAGACTTTGTGTAAGAAAACCACTGGTTAATCCAATTAACCTTTTAGCATCAAATTTGTGCCTCGTTCATAGTACACAAACATCAACAACTCCTTTCCCCTTCATCTAATCGCTGTAAGCGGCAAGCCTCTGGATCATCTACATTCACGCCACTGTCCCTCTTTTAGCATGAGAAATTCCTAAGGAAAGATGGCATTGCTCTACACTGAGTTAAAGTCTTCTCCTTTAGGTTAAAGTCCCCTATGAAGGAAATTATGGCATTACTAGGATCCGCGTATCTCGGTTAAAGTAATCCTCCTTTATAACCAGTCACCCAACAGTTATGACAGACAAAGCCTTCTTTAGAGATGACAAATTCTCTCTAAAGTCGAGGTCCTTCAGCTTCACGTCTTGGGCTTTGAGCAAGACACAAATAGACTTTTCAGTTTCACATCTTGGGCTTTGAACAAGATATATATCACCTTTCGCTTCACGTCCTGGGCTTTGAACAAGACACCAAAAACCCATTTCCTCCCATAGACTAGGAGGAACTACGAACGCTCTAATTTCCCTGTATCGGTAAACGGGAATACGTAGGCATAAGATCGAAAGAAAAGATCTTAGCGAGGACACTAAACAAAAAAACCAAATCCCATATCTCCATCAATCAAAAGCAGTAATTCAAAAGCATCAGTCCTAACATCCTAACCCTTGTTCCCCGCTAGAAAGTCCTAGAAAGAAAGAAAACCGTATTGGCGAAAATACAAATAACCAGTACAAAGGCCCCCCCACATTGATAGCATTCGTAACCTAACAGACCGCTGTTTAAACTCAGTATGCAAAGCAGGGTTAATTGGAGACATCTATTTCCCTTCCTTCATCAGCTCACAATAGGATAAAAAATAAGTCGACCTGTAGTTTAAGCTCAACCGCAGAGAGCGACCAGCGCTTAAGAACCGCGTCCAAAATCGCTCGCTACAGAAAAATGGCGCCCACCGTGGGGCCGGGTCTTTCTAAAACTTTTTTTTTCCTTTTTTCTCTTCACTTATGTGAAAACCACAGATTGGGGCTTCCGCCGGGGAACCCATTTTCTGTCAGGAACTTAGGATTCTTAGCTTTATAAGTCTAGGACGATTAGGACAAATATATATACTGCTTTTCCTAATTGCTATACGTGTTTATTTTTCTGCTAATGGGAATGTGTGTGATGCCGCATGTGGTGAGATTGAGTATACACTTAAGATAAGTGATGGCGACGAGGTCGACCATCAACCTCAGTGGAGGCATCCTAATGTAACCATTCTCTCACCTAGACAATGGGTCGGTTGTGGTGCCTGAGAAGCTGAGGAGCCAAACCCTTTCGTAGTGCAGAAACTATCGAAAATAGTAGTCACGCGATACTACCCTCATTTGAGGTTGGTGATCTATTCTCGGTGAATGGCACTTACTCTAAGATTGCTCTACAACTCGCTGGCGATCCGCTTGTTGTTTTGCTTTCCTGGGAGGAGCTAATGATAATGAGTACAGGTACAAAAATCACCTTAGTATAAACCTTTGGGGATGGGTAGAGCCTTGACTTCATGACAACGACCCTTTGACCCCATGTTTTTTCTATGTTTTTGTGTGCTGCATTCAGGCATTCATTTAATAAAACATTAAAACATTCAAAAAACTTCTCTTCTAGTCTCTCTGTTTTTCAAATTAAACTAAGACTGTGATTGCAAATATCAGAGAAGAGGATTACGCTAATGGATTTCGGTAGAAGGAGAACTCACCAGTATACCTTCAAGGTTCCAAAACTAGGGGATTTGAGAAGGTTAGCAAGGATGATCACTAGCCCTGAGGCTTTCAGAGCCAAGCACGGAGGTCTGCTACCACTGTTAAGAGTCCATGTGATTGAGGGAATCATGGACGCGCTCGTTCAATTCTACGATCCGGTTTATCACTGTTTCACATTCCCGGATTACCAGCTTACACCAACGCTAGAGGAGTATTCTCATCTGACCGATCTACACATTACAGATCGAGCTCCATTTTCTGGACTGGAAGAAATTCCAAAGAATCAGACCATTGCAAGAGCAATTCATTTGGACGAGTCTGAGGTCAGGACTCACATGACCGCTGAGGGTGGCATCCAAGGTTTGCCAGCCCAGTTCTTGACGAAGAAAGCCCTATATATTGCCAGTATAGGAAACGTGACTGCTTTTGAAAGCATCTTTGTCTTGCTCACCTATGGGTTATTTTTGTTTCCCAACATCAATAACTTCGTCGATATTAACGCCATTAAGGTTTTTCTCATTGGAAACCCTGTGCCAACTTTGCTCGCAGATGCGTATCACTCTGTACACTTGGGAAATTTGTACAGCGGAGGGGAGATCACATGCTGTGTACCTCTGCTTTATAAATGGTTTATCTCGCACTTGCCCAAGTCTGCTGCTTTTTGGGATTGCAAGAGTGTCTTACGTTGGTCGCAGAAGATCATGTCTCTCACCAACTCTGATATAGATTGGTGTAATAGGATTTTTGAGGGAATCAGGATCATTGACCGTTATGGAAACTTCCCCAACGTACCCCTCATAGGAACTAAAGGAGGAATCAACTATCATCCGGTATTGGTTCGTCGTCAATTTGGATACCCGATGAGGCTTGTTCCGGGCAACGCTCATCTGGAAGGTCATTTCTTCAAGGAAGGAGAAAGTGACAGAGCACTAAAGATGGAAATAGTGCACGCTTGGAAGCATGTTCATATGAAAGGACGGGAGTCTCTAGGAAAACCGGACTGTGTCTCAATGGAGCCTTATCTCCATTGGGTACAAGCTAGAGCTCTCAAGCTAAAGATGCCTTATCCTCGTTACAGAATTCTTCCGCCAAGGGAATCTGTCACGTACTTCATGACGGAAACTGAAAAGCTTCAGGTTACTCTCAACAAAGTTCAAAAGGAGAGAAGGTCTTGGAAGAACAAGTACCGCACCCTCGACGTAGAGTGCATCAAAATACAGCAATTACTGAAAGAAAAAGATGCTCTGATTGAAATTTTGGAGCAACATGCTATGGAGAATCAAGATGACCAAAGGAATTTGCTCACTCCTTTCACTTGGCAAAGGAACGACAACCGACAACGGCCCAAGAGCCCCGGTCAAAGAAAAGGAAGATATCAGAATCAGCACCCGATTTCTCTTCAGAGAGGACTCGGGACCCATTAGCTTAGGCTTCTGTTTCTGCACTTTGTAATCTACTGTATTTCCATTTCTGTAATCCTTTGAATTTCAATAAAAAGGGGTTTCCCCACTGTTTGATATTTGCAATCTAATTGTCGAAGTTTATTTTGATTAAACCAAAAAACAATTAATATAATCATTGCATTCATCATTCTCACATTGCGTATTCTGATTCCCTACGAATCTCACGTTTGTGTCTCGGTTCTAGAGTCAAACTGTCTCATTCGTCAATACTCGGGCCAGTCGTCAGAAAAAGATGGATGATCTTGAGGAAGAGAACAGAGAGTTGAAAGAAGAGACCGACGCTCTAAGAGAGGATATGAGAAAGCTTCGTAACGACATGCAAGCCATGGCAGAAGCTCAGCTACAAAGAACTATGATCTCAGAGATCACCTCAATGCCCATAGTGGAGAAGAATGATCCTAGGTATCAGATGCCGAAAGATCGTCCCTGGGGCAAGCCTGCCAACTATATCCCGGGAGGATATGTTCCGCCGATCACTGAGCATCAGGGAATCACAACAGAAGCCACTGGGCCTGAAGGTTACAAACTTCGGGAAAGCGAAGATGCCAGGGGCATACTGAAGACTCCTGAAGGTTACAAACTTCGGGAAACGCCAAGATTTACTGCCATAGTCACGGTACCACCCCCTGTGGTGCACACTGTCCCGGAAGGACAGATTCCACCAATACCTGCTGGTAAAAAGGAAACTATGTTTGACCGAATGGAGGAATTCCAGGAGCAGTTCTTGGAAATGCAGAAGGAACTGCAAGCCATTCGCGGTCAGGATTTATTTGGAAAGGACGCCGCAGACCTCTGCTTGGTCCCCAATGTGAAAGTCCCGCACAAATTCCAAATGCCCGACTTTGAAAAATACAAGAGTAACTCTTGCCCTCAGAGCCATCTGGTGATGTACGCTCGGCGAATGTCAGCTCAGACGGAGAATCAGGACCTGCTGATTCACTACTTCCAGGATAGTTTAACCGATGCCGCATTAAAATGGTACATGGGTTTAAACCGTGCCACGATCAGCACTTTCAGAGATCTTGGCACTGCCTTTGTCCAACAATACAAATACAATTTGGACATGGCACCCGACAGAGATCAACTAAGATCAATGTCGCAAAAGGAAAAGGAAACCTTTAAGGAGTATGCTCAAAGGTGGCGTGAAATTGCCGCTCAAATTTGTCCACCTCTTGAGGAAAAAGAGATGACAAAGATCTTCTTAAAGACCTTAAGCTTATTTTACTATGACCGAATGGTTGCCAATGCACCCAGTGATTTCACCGAGATGGTCGGCATGGGCGTACGTCTTGAGAAAGCCGTCCGAGAAGGACGTTTGGTAAAAGACACTGGATCGACGAGCGGTACTAAAAAATACGGTAGTACTCTCCCTAAGAAAAAAAAGCAGGATATTGGGAATATCTCTCTTGGAAAGCAAAGGCGACGTTATCAACCAGTAGCGGCTGTGACTCCTGCTATCAACCTTGCGCCTATTCCTACGTATCAACCTCAGATTGCGCAGAGTCAACCTGATCAGCAAAGGACACAACAACCTCTTCAGCAGGCTCGTCCTCCATATAACAACAACCGTACAACACGGCCACCAGGGTTTGATCCTATACCCGTGACATACGCAGAACTGTTTCCGTTACTACTAGCTAAGGGGCACATCCAGACTAAGTCTCCTCTTACAGTACCGGAAAATCCACCTTTTTGGTTTAAGGCGGATCAAACTTGCCCTTACCACTAAGGAGGATCAGGGCATAACATAGAGACTTGTCTCAATTTCAAGTTCGACGTGCAAAAGCTTGTTAGGAGCGGGGTCTTATCCTTCAAGGATACGAATCCCAATGTTCTTACGAACCCGCTGCCTCAACATGAGAAAGCTGCAGTCAACCTGATTGAGAAAGAGACTAACAACGTCTATCAAATTCACGATGTACTCTTGTTGAAAACCAATCTGGTCAAGATGCATTGTAGACAGAGTGGATATGGCCATGTGCCACCTCATAACTATCACCAGTGTGATATCTTCTCTAAAAGTAACCAAGGATGTTCTGTGGTGCAAGCAGCTCTACAGGAACAAATGGATCTCGGATGGATCCAAGAGCACCGAGTTCGTGGAGTTAACATGGTCTATACGAATTCTAACGTCATTCAAAACCACGACATCCGTGCGATGAATGCCAACTTGGTGGCGATGCACTCAAGGTAAAGCCAGTATCATAATCTGCCGCGGCATGATTACAGTTCTTGTCTGACTTGCTCGGTAAACAAACAGGGATGCTCTTTCATACAGGAGGCCCTCCAGCGTCAGATGGATCTTGGATGGATCCAAGACTACCGTGATAGGAATTCCTATCAAATCAACATGGTTTAAATCTTTGATATTCGTCTGATGAATACCAGCCTGGTAGAGTTACATGCTGAGCAGGTCCGGCTCGGATTCTTAATATCACATGATTACCAAAGCTGTAAAGCGGGTTGCGAAAACGATCAGGGTTGTACCCTTGTCCAGGAGGCACTTCAGCACTTGTTAAATCACTGGTGGATGCCAATATATATGGATGAAGATACTTAACAAATTAGTATCAGTAATAGGAATCCTACTCGTCGTCAAAGTCAGGATGTCCGATCTGTGGAAGCTAACCTAGTGAGGTTACATTGTATTCAAAGTGGGCGTGGCCAGGTGCCACCACACAATTACGATCGTTATAGCGTCTGTTCGGAAAGTAACCAAGGGTGCTACCTTGTGCGAGCAGCTCTCCAGGGGCAGGTGGACCGTGGAGAAATTCATCCATATCCGGGTTCTGGACCCATCAACTGGACACCGAATTACCTTGCCGATCAAGTTGAGGATGTTGTCACCATCTCTGGTCGTCACCAGACCAGGGATGTTTTTGCCATTATTCCTCTACTTGACGAATCTAAAGTTCCCAACCGGGAACGGATCGAGATTACTTATGATGGTCAGAAAAATCAGAAGGTTCCCATAGTTATCTATCTACTGGGACCATTACCGTATGAATCAACTAAGGCTATCCCTTACAAATACGGTGCAACAATAGTCGAAAATGGAAAGGAAATCCCATTACCCTCTGTCGTGAATATTACAAACATCAGTCGTGTAACACGGAGTGGTAGAATCTTCAACCGAGGGGTTGGAGAACCTAACAAAGAAAAGGAACCTCAGGCAGAAGTTCCTGATCTACCAGTCGGTTAATCCAGTAATCCCGACCTTTCAAAAAACAATGATGAGATGCTGAAGCTCATCCAAAGGAGTGAATACAACATTGTTGATCAACTGTTACAGACTCCTTCAAAGATCTCGGTGCTATCACTTTTACTCAGTTCAGAAGCGCACAGGGAGGCTCTACAGAAAGTCTTAGAGCAAGCCTTTGTGGAACAGGATGTAACAATTAGACAGTTCGATAGTATTGTCTCTAACATCACTTCCTGCAATAATTTGGGATTTAGTGATGAGGAATTACCCGAAGAGGGTCGCCGTCATAACATGGCGCTCAACATTACAGTTAACTGCCAGGACGATGCTTTAGCCAGCGTACTGGTAGACACAGGGTCAGCCCTGAATGTTATGCCGAAGTCCACTTTGATGCAATTATCATTCAAGGGCCCTCCGATGAGAATCAGCGAGGTCGTCGTCAAAGCATTTGACGGATCCAGAAAAACGGTTATCGGCGAAGTTGATCTTCCCATAACTATCGGTCCTCACACTTTCCAAGTCACTTTCCAGGTCATGGACATCTGGGCAACATACAGTTGTTTATTAGGAAGACCTTGGATACATCAAGCTGGAGCGGTTACTTCAACCCTCCACCAAAAGCTAAAGTTCGTTCAGAACGATCAACTTGTCACAGTTTGTGGGGAACAAGCCTTGCTTGTGAGTAACCTATCATCATCTACTTGTGTAGAAGCCGAGGAGATTATTAGAACGCAGTTCCAAGCACTGTCGGTAAGCAAGGACAATCAGTTCAAAGGAGGAACCTCGATTTCCTCATACAACGATGCTATCAAAGCGGTCGAGAGTACCGATACAACAGGATGGGGACAACTTGTCATTCCCATTGACAATAAAACAAAGAAGGGTCTTGGTTTTTCTGCAACCTGTACCCAGACAGCTGCCAATGATGAAAGTCTTCATCCCCTTCAAAATTTCTTCCACAGTGGAGGTTTCCTTCACCCAGTGTCTCAAGCAGTACATGCTATCAATGAGGAAGGTCCCTCTGACACAAATGAAGAATGGAAATCCTATCTTAATGAGGACGGTTATATATCTCAGGAAGAGGTACCTATGCCTTTTTGCTTTCCCACAGAAAGTCCGAGATTTATATCACGGTCAGACGTCGAAATGATCTATGGAGATTGTGATCCGGAAGGATGCCGTGCTCCGCCAAATTCATTAGAGGAGGATACTCTGATGAAAGACAACTTTGACCACGACTACTATGGCCCAATGGATGGTCTGCCAATGTGGCAACCTTACCCAGGAAACTTGGGGCAAGAAAGTCAGCCGAACCATGAAAATCAGCTGAGTTTCATTGAACAGAATACCTGTGTCCCCACCGTGTCATGGGATCAACACTCAGGTCATTCAGAAACTACTCAACATGAAGATGAATTTGCAACGTTCGCCGGACTAGAATTCATCAACTATGCTTTTCCCGAGGTCAACGTCATTGAGAGGGATGACTCCTCCAGTTCCAAAGAAGTTTGGGATACCTTGGGACAACCAAGTGGAAAGTACGACTTTATGGTCAAGTACACTGCTCCCGAAAGCTCTCGTATCAGGTTCGAAGACATCCAGCCAACTGGATGGGGAGATGTACCTGAGAGCACCAATACTCTGCAGAATACAACTGAGGAATCCTCCTACGACAACTCTGCCTGGGAGACAGATTCCAATGATCTTGCTCCACCAGAAATCAACGTTATTTCTGAAGACAAATCAAGGGAGGTGCCAGACTTTGTGATTCACCGAGGAGTTCGCCGCCAATGGGTTGCCGTCGAGGTTCCAAAGGCCGTTCACCAGTCAAAGTAATTGCCATCTTTAACCTTTCACCCTGCCCAGGTGAAACAGATGTTTTGATAGGGCTCGCTTTCTGTAAATTTTCCCTCTTCGCTTTGCCCAAAGTGACAGAGTTTTGTTTTATAGGGCTGTAGTTTCAAGAATCGACTTGTTCATTAATAAAATAACGGCGTTCTGTAATTTCCGCATTAATTACTGTTTTCTCTTTTCGTTTTTCAGAAAATGGTAATCCTAAAAAACAATTCAATAATAAAAACAAGCAGTAAAAAAAATATACACTGCACACACTTGCATTTTCCTCTATCTCTTCTAAACACGAATCATCACGTCATGCAGATTGCTTGTTTTACACCCCGTTGAAACATACGATCCGATGCCTTCTCCCGACTTTGAGTTCCCGGTATTCGAGGCTAAAGAAGAAAATGACAACGAAATTCCAGAAGAGATCTCCCGACTACTCAGACAAGAGGAAAGGTCCATTGAACCTTATAAAGAACCGTTGGAAACGGTAAACTTGGGTTCAGAGCAAGAGAGAAAAGAAATCAGGATTGGGGAACTGCTCAATCCAACTGCCAAAGAGAGTTTGATAAAGCTTCTCAAAGAATTCCCCGATGTATTCGCTTGGTCCTATCAGGATATGCCAGGGTTGGATACCAGCATCGTGGAACATCACTTACCGTTAAGATCGGAATGTCCGCCAGTAAAGCAGAGGTTGAAACGGACTCACCCGGACATGGCTATCAAAATAAAAGAGGAGGTACAGAAACAGATTAACGCGGGTTTCCTCGCTACATCAGAATACCCTCAATGGTTAGCCAACATAGTACCCGTTCCCAAAAAGGACGGAAATGTCAGAATGTGTGTTGATTACAGAGATCTAAACAAGGCAAGTCCAAAGGACGACTTTCCTTTACCACACATTGACATGCTAGTAGACAGTACAACAAAGTTCAAAGTCTTCTCCTTCATGGATGGATTCTCGGGCTATAATCAAATCAAAATGGCGCCGAAAGACATGGAGAAAACTTCGTTCATTACCCCATGGGGTACCTTTTGTTACAAGGTAATGCCGTTCGGTTTGAAGAACGCCGGGGCAACCTATCAAAGGGCCATGACTACTATGTTTCATGACATGATACACAAAGAAATCGAGGTATATGTCGATGATATAATTGCAAAATCAAAAACAGAGAGTGAGCACGTTGAACATCTGTCAAAATTATTCGAACGTCTAAGAAAATTCAAGCTACGCTTGAATCCCAACAAGTGCACCTTCGGTGTCCATTCAGGGAAACTATTAGGGTTCATCGTCAGCCAGAAAGGAATTGAGGTCGATCCTGACAAGGTCAAGGCCATTCGAGAAATGCCTTCTCCGAAAACTGAAAAACAAGTCAGAGGATTCTTGGGACGTTTGAACTAAATCTCCAGATTCATATTCCTTATGACCGCGACATGCGCGCCGATCTTCAAGTTACTCAAAAAGAATCGGATTGCGTTTGGTCAGAAGATTGCCAAACCGCCTTCGACAGTATCAAGGAATATCTGTTGAATCCTCCAATTCTATCACCTCCAGTGGAAGAAAGACCACTGATCATTTACCTCACAGTCCTAGAGGACTCAATGGGATATGTACTTGGCCAACAAGACGAAACCAAAAGGAAAGAGTCTGCCATCTACTATCTAAGCAAGAAATTCACCGACTGCGAAACTCGGTACACGATGCTTGAGAAAACTTGTTGTGCTTTGGCTTGGGCAGCCAAACGTCTTCGCCAGTACATGATTCGTCATACTACTTGGTTAGTCTCCGAAATGGATCCAATCAAGTACGTTTTCGAAAAACCTGCTCTTACGGGAAGGATTGCCCGTTGGCAGATGCTGTTATCAGAATATGACATAGAGTACCACGCTCAAAAAGCCGTTAAAGGAAGTATTTTGGCCGATCATTTGGCTCATCAACCGATTGACGATAAAAAATCAATCGGGTTTGACTTCCCAGACGAAGATGTCATGTATCTAAAAATGAAAGACTGCGATGAACCGCTACCCAGTGAAGGGCCAGAACCAGGTTCCCAGTGGGGACTTATCTTTGACGGAGCTGTCAATCATTACGGAAACGGAATTGGGGCTACCCCTTTCTCTCTAGTGTATGGCATGGAAGCAGTGCTCCCCATCGAAGTAGAGATCCCATCAATCCGAGTATTGATGGAAGCTAAGCTCACCGAAGCTGAATGGTGTCAAAACCGACACGATGAACTGAATCTGATCGAAGAAAAGAGAATAACGGCACTATGCCACGGTCAGTTGTATCAACAGAGAATGAAGAGGGCGTTTGACAAAAAGGTCCGACCTCGTGTCTTCAAAAAAGGAGACCTCGTACTCAAGAAGATACAATCATTTCTCACTGATTCTCGGGGTAAATGGACCCCAAATTACGATGGCCCATATGTGGTCACGAAAGCTTTCTCAGGCGGTGCCTTAAGACTTGCAACCATGGACGGAGAGGAATTTGCCTACCCCACGAATGTTGACGCAGTCAAGAAATACTTCGCCTAAAAAAAAAAAGTCTCGGTGGATTGAAAACCCGAAAGGGCGGTCCAGGCAAAAATTAGAGACATGAAAAAATCATCCCGGTGGATTGGAAATCTCATAGTACAATCCAGGCAAAAATTAGGGATAATGGCAAGTAACTATGTTCAACAGAGGCAAGTCCCTCAGCAGCAGCAGCAGTTACATCGTCCATCGGAGGAAAACTCCAGTCAAGGTCATCTTCGACAGAAGCTCAGGATGCCCCGAATTCAAAGTTGGTAGAAGGACAATGGTCGTTATGTTTCAACGTAGCCCTTTTCCCTGTAAATTACCATTTTCTAACTTTGTATATACTCTTTGGAATCACGCGTTTGGCTGATCTCCATCTTATCAATAAAATTTGAGCCTTTGTGCTTTTGTTTATAATTCTTATTTGTTTTAGCTTTACAGAACGACATTTTAATATGATTAACGATTCTTGAAATAAAACAAAATGAATTTACTTGTTAAAACTTTTTCTGCTTTTAAAATAAAGACGACAATTTCTTTTGACTGTTGAACATCAAAGGAACATCAACCGCTTCTCCAGAAGTAAGCAAACTTCAAAGTGCAGAATCAAAGTACTCCTTCTACGCCAGTGCGCCTGATTGAAGGATCAATAGTGTCAGATGCGACTAATCCATCTGACATCTTCGGCCGAGTTCTCATCTCCTAAGCCCGACCAGCATGGTTCCCCGCAGGGATTATCTCTCCTAAGCAAGGCAGAATTGCTATCTTGAACCATCGATATTTCTTCCACGCCCCGCGATGGCCGAGTATCCAGTCATGTTCATCTTTTAGTTTGTATGTCGCGTCAGTTTTGTCTGCATATACATACATACATCATGCATTATTGATTTGCATTCACATTCATATTGCATCGCTATCACTCTAGTCGGTCGTGTCCCCTAGTGATAAAAGTCATCTCAATCGAGTTGTCAGCCTTTTCCTCATCAGGAAGTATTGCGTCTGGACAATCTCTCTCCCATTTATCTCTGGATTAGAGACGGTCCTTGACCACTTTGATAACTTGAACCTCTGAGAAACAAAATAAACTTTCAACAAATATCACTCTTCGCCATTGAAGATGATATCCTTGCTTTCCCGGATTAAGGAAAATCCCCAGAGAAAGCCTCTTAATCAGAGATTCAGCGGCACGCCAGTTTCGCTCCAAAAAGATTACTGATGAAAAGGTCATCAGCACCTCAAAATTGGGTCACATCATATGGCATTTCTCCAGGAAGATCCCGAGAAAAGTATGATGTAATACCCAAACGAAAACAGTCTCTCAAGGGACTCGCTTTCCCCAGTAGAATCGACAAATGGCGTCTCCAACAGAGAAGTTTGTGCAACTCTACAACTCAGACGATTGGGTTCCCCAGCAAGTCTGACGTCAAAACTTTTTCCGTCAAATGGCATCTCTCCAGGAAAATTCGGCGAGAAGTTTGAGGAAAATCCGCTACTAACAGCGTTCCTTGTCAAGAAAGTTTATTGACAAAAAGAAACTGAGACCAGTTCCTTGGTAGGAAACCAGGATCGAAGGGAAGTTTATATCAGAAACCGAGACCAGTTCCTCGGTAGGAAACCAGGATCGAGGGGAAGTTTATATCAGAAACCGAGACCAGTTCCTTGGTAGGAAACCAGGATTGAGGGGAAGTTTATATCAGAAACCGAGACCAGTTCCTTGGTAGGAAACCAGGATCGAGGGGAAGTTTACAAAAGAAACTAAGACCAGTTCCTTGGTAGGAAACCAGGATCGAAGGGAAGTTTATTTCAAAAGAAAATTGAGACCAACTCCTTGGTTGAAGACCAGGATCGAGGGGAAGTTTACCTTTTCTAAGCATCTTCGCTTAGCTAAAGAAGATGAATGCGTAAGCTACCATTCATAACCACCATCAAAATTTCGGGTATTCCGATATTTAATCCTCTTGCACCCCGAATGCCCGAATACCTTCGTCATTCACACTTTCGGGTCCAAGAAGATTAAATAGGGGCATCTGTCATACCCCAAATTTTGACCACTAAGATTTCCCATCATTGTGCAAATCATTATCACAATATGGAGGAACCATCATACTTCATCAGTCTCCCCAAAGATGGGTGAACATCCACTACAATCAAAATTAGGGTTTCAAGCCCTCTCAGAGCCTTAGACAAAGGATCAATCAAGGAATGACATGATCTTCAACTTGTCTAGCCTCTCAAATGTCCACAATGGATCAAAACGACTCCCACTTCAAGGATTAAGCAAAAGGCTGCTCCCTTCTAGGTGGATCAAGCCTCAGGATCGCCAGTGTCACCAAATTAGGGTTTGGTCGACTAGGGCCTCCAGATGGAAATTTTCCTTTGGGCATGAGCCAATGCTTCAAAGCATAACCTAAAATGCTCCATGGAACATCATAAACCCCATCATAGAGTCAATTTAGCCTCAGGGGATGCATACATCAAAAATCAGGAATTAGGGTTTCTTGACCTAATTCACCCCTAAGTTGACTTTTGGGACAAATCATGAGCCAAGACCTCAAGACATGATTTGAGGGTCTCCAACGCACCACGTTGATCCATTTTCAACAATGGATTGATCCAAGAAGCTTGAGCAACAAGTTTCAATTTCATCTGAACCACAGTTAGGGTTTCGCGAGAAAAGTCAACTGTAGCTTTGACTTTTGACCAGGACATGCTCCCAAACCCTAGGACATGATTCAATACACCCTATAACACCCATGGAACATGTCCATCAAGTTTGATTTAGGTCAAGGACATGATTTCCTAAAGGACCGCACAGTTTGGAATTCATTTGATAAAAAGTCAACTGTGCACAAAAGTCAAACTTTGAATTTTTGAGATTTTTCATAAAAATGGTTTTTTAACCCTAAAATGATGTTAATGTGTGATTGAAATCATCATTTATCAAGAAAAATCAAAGAAAGTGGGATAACTTGTAAAAGGGGTAACCATAAAAACTTAGAAAATTTTCTAAGTTATGATTTGTAGCCCTCATGGCCCTCTACAAAAGTGTCAACTACACTTCATCCCAATTCATCATGGATTTTGAGTTATGGTTGGATCAAAATGGCTAAAAACCTAAAATTGACATTTTTCAGCACTTAGCCAAAAATCTGCCTTGTAATTTCAGCACAATATCCCAACTTCAATGCTATTTTTCTCCATGATCCAAGTTGAACCAAGTCTAATGTCAAACATCAAAGTTGATGTACGTCATCTAAGCTTTCCGGAAAGTCCTAGAACGTCCATGTAGCATACTCGAGCAGGGAGTTATGGATCTTACAAAAGGCCTTGCTGAAGCTGAATTTTTCAGGGCAGATTTGCACATTTTTTGTGCCACACGAATTTTCAAGCCTTGTCATCAGTTTTGACACATCTAAGGATCAAATCCAAGTGGGATGATCTGATCCATGAACCTCCCAAGTCCAAGGAACCAAAAAAAGCATGCCAAAACCTAGAAATCCCTAAAAGAGGGACAAAACTCCAATTTTGGTTTGAAGCATTTAATGGATGCTTAGAGGTGGCATGGACTGAGCCATTCTCATCTGAAATAAGTCAAGACTTATCCAAGACCAAGGGAAACCACAGCCTTGTGCCCTAACCTCTAGTCAATGGCTAGAGGAGACTTGCATTTCCATTGGCCAACATGGAACAAACACCTGCTGCAGTTGCCATTCACTGTGGATCCCAAAACAAACTTGCTCCACTATAAATAGAGCTCATTTATGTTCAGTCTGAGTACACCAAAGCCATCAAACAGATGCTTTCCTCAAATTCTCTCTTTCACTCCAAAATGCCTTCTTTAGTAAGGAAATTATGAGTTTTTGAGCTAGAGAGAAATTCCACTCAAACTAATCACACACACACACCTCATATATATCATATGTAAGCTGTGCAAACCATCAAAAGTGACCTGTAATCACAACATCACAAAGTCACCTCTCAAAACCTCAAAATGACACTTTTTTGCATTTTTCAAGCCATGTCTTGATTCAGTCACTTTCCAAACCAGATAAAACCTCAAACACACTCTAAATATCATCCTTGGACTGTCCCAAATGGTGCCACACATCTGGAACACCATTTGAGAGAGTTGGCATTTTGGCCACTTTTGACCATTTTGCGAGAAAGTGCACAACCTTGCTCCAGAGGTTTCCAGCCGATTCCAACCATCCTAAAAGCTTCTAAGAGGTCATTTAAGGTTGTCCAAAGCATCAAATCATTTCTGGAACAAAGCACTTGGTAGGTTGCCCAAAATCTCCAAAAAAGAGGTAAAATCCACAACTTGAATTCTTTGAATCATGCTTTCCTTGTTGTCCACATACATGCATCATATTGAACAATTCTTGAGGCAAAAATGTAGTCCTTAATGTGTATGTTGTGATCCTCCCACTGTTTGCATTTTAACATGTTTATATGTGGAATTTTGGTTGTTTTAAAATCATATCCGGTTTTGATTTTTTTTTATTGATGTGTTCTGTACATTAAGTTTTAGTGTGCATGAGTAACACCATTGGATTCCTTGCGAAAAATCGGTCAAGATAGGTTTTTACGGATTTCAATTCCGATGAAAATTGAGAGAGTTACGCGCGTTGGAAATTTGACGCGAAACGACGTCGAATTAACGATAGCGGTTCTGATTTTTTTGCTTTGTGTGTTATGTACAGTGAGTTTCCGAGTGCGTGAATAATACCATTGGATTCCTTGCAAAAAATCGGTCAAGATAGGTTTTTACGGATTTCAATTCCGATGAAAATTGAGAGAGTTACGCGCGTTGAAAATTTGACGCGAAACGACGTCGAAAACAACGTGCAGTTTTGGTTTTTTAATTTTTGCATTTTGTGTGTTGAGTTTCTGTGTGCGTGAATGATACCATTGGATTCCTTGCGAAAAATCGGTCAAGATAGGTTTTTACGGATTTCAATTCGGTTAAAAATCGAGAGAGTTACGCGTGTTGGAAATTCGACGCGGAACGTTGTTTTCACAACAATGTAGTCTGGTTTTTTTTTATTTCTGCATTTTGTGTGTTGATTTTCCATGTGCGTGAGTAATACCATTGGATTCCTTGCGAAAAATCGGTCGAGATAGGTTTTTTCGGATTTCAATTCCGATGAAAATTGAGAGAGTTACGCGCGTTGGAAATTTGACGCGAAACAACGTCGAATTAACAATAACAGTTTTGGTTTTTTAATTTCTGCGTTTTGTGTGTTGATTTTCCATGTGCTTGAGTAATACCATTGGATTCCTTGCGAAAAATCGGTCAAGATAGGTTTTTTCGGATTCAATTCGGATAAAAATCGAGAGAGTTACGCGTGTTGGAAATTCGACGCGGAACGACGTTTTCACAACGTAGCAGCTCTGGTTTTTTTATTGCTGCGTTTTGTACGTTGAGTTTCAGCATGCATGAGCGATACCATTGGATTCCTTGCGAAAAATAGGTCGAGATAGGTTTTTTCGGATTTCAATTCGGATAAAAATCGAGAGAGTTACGCGTGTTGGAAATTCGACGCGGAACGATGTTTTCAAAACGATAGCAGTTTTGGTTTTAATTTCTGCGTTTTGTGTGTTGATTTTCCGTGTGCGTGAGTAATACCATCGGATTCCTTGCAAAAAATCGGTCAAGATAGGTACTTCCGGATTTTGATTCCGATAAAAATTGAAAGAGTTATGAGTGTTTGAAATTTGATAAAAAACGTGTTGAAAATTAAAGTTTCGGTACTCGTTTTTACCCCAAAAGAAATGTCGGAGATGATATTTTGATATCTTTCCTCTTTTTCTTACTTTTTATTTTCAAAACTCAACCAATTTTTTTTACATAGCAAAAAATCATCATTTTCCAATTCATACCCCATAATATTTTAATCCACAAAAAATCACAAAAAAGTATTATTTTTAATATATTTAAAAATAGTGTTTTAAATTGTTTTAAATGCTTTTAAAATGATTTATTTTTTTCTTGATTTTTTAAAACCAAAATGATTTTAAATATTTATATGGATAAAATATTTTTTTCATAAACTTTAATCATTATTTAATGATTTTATTTGATATTTTTATCATTTTTTACTTAATTTTTCTTGGAAAAATGTCTAAAAAAATGAAATTGGGGTTTTCTTTGATTTTCACCCTAACAAATCTTTTTCAAACACTTGCGCCTCTATTAGAGTGTAAGACCCAACTATTTTTTAACAAAACATTTTTGGGCCTCAGTTATTGTATAAGTCCCGATACGTTAAAAATCTCGGCGCGATCGCCATTTTCAAACTGAAAATATTTTGGGCCTCTCCCTGAGTTGTAAGCCCCATCTTTTGTACAAAAATACACTTTGGGCCTCTAATAGAGTGTAAGACCCAACCCCTCTTTTTTATATTTTCTCATTTTATTTTATAATGATTTGGAAAATTAATAACTCCCTCAATTTTGATTATTTTTTATTGGTTCTTTTTCTGAAAAATCACAAAAATAGTAAAATATTTTATTCTACAAAAAAATCAAATTTATATTATTTATTTAATATAGTTGGTATTTTTGTGAATAAATTCATTTTTAATTGTTTTTAAGCATTTTAAAAGTGAATATTCATCTTGAATATAAAGACCTTGGGCCTCCCCTCGTGTTGTAAGCCCCATTTCTTTTCTTTAAACTTTTTGGGTCTCTATTAGAGTGTAAAACCCAACCCCTTGTGTACAGAAAACTTTTTTGGGCCTCATTCGTTGTATAAGTCCCTCTGTACATTTTCAAATAAACGACGCGATCGTCGCCAGTTTAAAATTAACCAACTGGTCCTACCCTCGAGTAGTAAGACCCATTTCCTTTCTTAAAAACTCTTTGGGCCTCTTGAGAGAGTGTAAGACCCATCCCTTTGTACAGAAAACCTTTTTGGGCCACAGTCACTTGTATAAGTCCCTCTGTACAAATTCAACAGTGCGCTCACTGATAAAACCATGGGCCTCTCCTTGAGCTGTAAGCCCCAAATATTTTTATTTCAAAGCACTTTCTCCTTTGATTTTGAATATACTGTTGTTTTCAATCTTTCTTTGTTGAACAACTAACCAAACAGCATGGAAGCTCTACAACCGAGTAAGTGTTTACCCGCTTTTATTTACCGCTTTCATATGTATATAACTGTATTGTGGGGCTGTTTCACTGTAAGTCTCCTTTCATAAACTCATATATATATAACTGTATTATGGGGCTGTTTCGCTGTAAGTCTCCTTTCATAAACTCATATCAACTGTGTAATAATAGTATAGATATTTCGAGTTTCCCCGGCAACTACGTCTAGAACTAGGTGACGCCGTTTCGTTTATTCATAGAAATAGACACCTAGATCCCCAAATAGGATCACCAGATACAGTTTTCTCTTCGGCTGTCCTCATTAGGAATTGTCAAGAAACGCTACTCCCAGAGATGAATGTATTCTCCGTTAATGGCATCTTTGAGTTTCTTCCAAATTCTCAAACTTTCCTGACTTGATCTATTCCTTGTGAATAGCTTGCCTTGAATTTCTCGGGGTTTGGGGACCCACGGGCTTCTTAAAAGCATCGGCCTCCTTATGGGCATCGTACAAGGACCCACAGGCTTCCTAAAAGCAACCCCGCCTCCTCTTGGGCTTAGTACAAGGACCCGTCGGCTTCTTAGAAGTATTCACAGCCTCCTCTTAGGCTTCGTATAATGATCTCTTCCTCCGGGAATGATAGCCTTCTCTTGGGCTTCGTACAAGGACCGATCGGCTTCTTAAAAGTTTCCAGCCTCCTCTTGGGCTTCGTACAAATTGTCCCGACGACCTCCTAGAGGTATAGGAACATAACTTAATCATCTTCATAGAATATTCCTTTCAAAGAGTCTACTACTGTTTCTCAAAGCATAGTACAAAAGATGAAACTCTAGACTTGGACAATCTAATCTCCTTGAGTCTCAAAGACATTCTCAAGTGACCCCTTCGTTAAATAGGAAGGAAACCCGCAGACTCGGACAGTCTCAATACCCTTAAGATTTCCCGTTTCCTTAAAGAACAGGAATAACCCGGATCCTTGAATCAAATCCTTGAGTACAGTGTTGCTCATATAAGAACTGATTTTCTCTTTCAAAATCAGTATACTGGACCTGTCACTTAACTGAAACAGTCACCATAGCCTCCTCTTGGGCTTTGTACAATGATTCTCCCCACCGGAGTCAAATAACATTTAGCCTCTCTCTCGGGCTTTGTACGAGACATATAAGGGACTCCCTCGTTGAGTCAATCACCCTTTCGCCTCCATCTCGGGCTTTATACGAGATACAAAAAGGTTCTTCCTGAGCCAAACGAATTTCCGCCTCCATCTCGGGCTTCATACGAGACACCAAAAGATTCCCTCGTTGAGTCAAAACCTTTTAGCCTCTCTCTCGGGCTTTGTACGAGACACATATTAGCCTCCTCTTAGACTTTGTGTAAGAAAACCACTGGTTAATCCAATTAACCTTTTAGCATCAAAGTTGTGCCTCGTTCACAGTACACAAACATCAACAACTCCTTTCCCCTTCATCTAATCGCTGTAAGCGGCAAGCCTTTGGATCATCTACATTCACGCCACTGTCCCTCTTTTAGCATGAGAAATTCCTAAGGAAAGATGGCATTGCTCTACACTGAGTTAAAGTCTTCTCCTTTAGGTTAAAGTCCCCTATGAAGGAAATTATGGCATTACTAGGATCCGCGTATCTCGGTTAAAGTAATCCTCCTTTATAACCAGTCACCCAACAGTTATGACAGACAAACCCTTCTTTAGAGATGACAAATTCTCTCTAAAGTCGAGGTCCTTCAGCTTCACGTCTTGGGCTTTGAACAAGACACAAATAGACTTTTCAGCTTCACATCTTGGGCTTTGAACAAGATATATATCACCTTTCGCTTCACGTCTTGGGCTTTGAACAAGACACCAAAAACCCATTTCCTCCCATAGACTAGGAGGAACTACGAACGCTCTGATTTCCCTGTTTCGGTAAACGGGAATACGTAGGCATAAGATCGAAAGAAAAGATCTTAGCGAGCACACTAAACAAAAAAACCAAATCCCATATCTCCATCAATCAAAAGCAATAATTCAAAAGCATCAGTCCTAACATCCTAACCCTTGTTCCCCGCTAGAAAGTCCTAGAAAGAAAGAAAACCGTATTGGCAAAAATACAAATAACCAGTACAAAGGCCCCCCCACATTGATAGCATCCGTAACCTAACAGACCGCTGTTTAAACTCAGTATGCAAAGCAGGGTTAATTGGAGACATCTATTTCCCTTCCTTCATCAGCTCACAATAGGATAAAAAATGAATCGACCTGTAGTTTAAGCTCAACCGCAGAGAGCGACCAGCGCTTAAGAACCGCGTCCAAAATCGCTCACTACACATATGCATCGATCATACTTCCTATCTTTTTGCCTAACTTATCTCCCAGCAGATTTTCAGCCAAACTTTGCACTTATCTATTCTTTCTTAACACTCTTCTTTTGTTGCCGTCGGCCAAATTCTCGAGCTACTCTTTTATTTAATCCCCTTTTACCTCGAATCATCGAAAAGATGGCGCAATTCGTACATTCAGGTCCAAGTGGATTAAATAGGGGCAACTATAGTAACTCGGAATTTGACCTCCCTCTTTTGCCTTTTACATAAGCATGCGCATTCGCATCGTTAGCATACGCGTTTGCACTTTTCTTTTTGTGTTTTGATTGCAGGAATATTCAGCTTTTCCAAGCCCGATTAATCATATCCTCACAAGGTCATCATATCATCAAGACAAGCACAAAATGAGGGTTTCTATGCCTATTCATCAATACAAGAAGTGGAAAATCGAAGCCGGGACCACAACACCTTTTTTTAGGCAAATTGGGCCTATTTTGGCCTGGTTAATCGATTAACCATTTGCAGTACAATTATGTTAATCGATTAACACAGGCAGAATAGGCATAATTTGCTGCTTTTTCATGACAGCACCTTTGCACACACTTTGGTCTTGGATTCTACAGTATTCTAGCAGCATGGGGAATATTCTAGACATCTCTAGACATTGAAAAGTTATTCAATTCATTCCAAGTGCATTTGTTCTAATGCTTCACTTCAAATTAAGTGCACCATGTTCCTTGTTTTCCAAGTAATGTGGATCTTTGGATGTTGGAGTTCACCTTGGGATTGTTACCGAGTTGGTTCTAACTAACCGATTTAACCGCCTTGACTCGGTGAGTCAACCCCAACTAACTCCTAGCCTAGTTCCAAACCCAAAGCTAAGTCCAAACCAAATTCCAAACCTCTCATACTCCAAACCTAAAGTCTATATAAACACACCTTCACTCACTTTTCAAGGGGCTCCACCATTTTCATCCATAATTTCTCAACCATTCTACACATTTCACTCTCAATTCTCTCACATTCTCTCTGATTTTTCTGCTACATCTTCATCTTCATCTCAATTCTCTTCCAAAACCTCACCAAAGCTCTTCATTCTCCATTGAAGAAAAAGCTACTTTCACCTTGAAAGTGCTTTTTTCTTGAGCTTAACCTTCATTGCCATTCCATTATACTGGTTTTTGTCGAGTTTCAATAGCTTTTAGATTCATCTCAAGTGATTGATTCAAGTTTCTTCGGTGATAATTCTCATTTTGGAGTTTTCGTCGCGATTTGATCGGTTTCGATACGTTTCGGCTATAATTGAAGATTCCTCTGGTTTTCTTTGATTATCTTCATCAAGGTCACATTGCAACATTTACCAAGGCACATCTCAGCCTTGTAGGTTGGTGGATCTCATTCATTTTTCTGTTTCGATCATTTTCGTATCATTCGCGATGTAGTTTCGATGTTTTTTGCATGTGAATTGATTATACCATTGCTTGATCCATGATCTTGATTGTTTAATTGATTCTATTGTTGATCATTGTTGAATGCAGAATAGCGGCAAGCAAGCAAAAATATTTATTTTCGGAAAGAATTCCCTCCGGGATTTATGTCGTGTCCACAGAGATCGGTTCGAGGGAAAAAATGTCGTTCGACAGTCTCTCGCGTTTATGAGTTTGGATTAAAATAGTTTCAAACAATAAAACGTAAAAGTAAATATTAAAATAAAAAGAAATAATTCTTCAGAGAGAAAAACTCGTTCGGTAATGCATATAAATCACTCCTCACAAACTTAAACTTACCGACCAGTTATACTCCACCTACAATACTCCTCAATATCACCCAGCATCGCTCACAACACAGGTTATGTCTAACGCAAAGTTGAGAGAACAACTGTGTTACCATTGTCGATACTTTCGTACGCTAGCTCAAGGCACGGAGGCATTAAGATTCGACGCCTATTGAAGATTGTTAGCTCCTAAATCTATCTCTAGAGTCCAGAAACTAACAGATAACCATCCCTAATCGAAGTTCGTGAGGGTTATGTCTAACGCAACCCAAACTCCGCCCATAAAGCAAAAATCAAAGACAATCACCAATAAAGATTTGTAAAGCAAGTTTAATACAACACCATGGGCGACAAATATACATGAGTTTACAGCAAATACATATACACAACCCAACCATAAAGAAAAACACAAAGAAAAAGAGAAATGAACCAAACATCTCGCGGTTTGTCGGAGCCGGTCGACGATCAATCCACCCCGGTTCATCTGTGTGCAAGCTCCATAGTTGTTTTCTAAGCTAATCTACCAAAAAATAAAGTTTGATAGAGTTGGAGCAAGAATCCCCAAAACCATCCCCTAAAAAGTGACTGAAATGAACTATATACAATTTCAATTTTGTACTGTTCGCACAACGAACACTTCATTCGCAAAGCGAATGGCTCAAAAAATGGCACTTTAAGTGCCTCTGAATGTCAAACCGCCTCAGCTTTTCTTCGCGAGTTCGCAGTGCGAACGAATCATTCGCAAAGCGAATGCTCGCTGCTCAGTTCGCAAGGCGAACTTTGGTTCCTTTTGGCTCTGCCTCATTCTGGGACCATTCGCTGGGGAACTCGCCAACCATTCGCAAAGTGAATGTTCACTGGCTCCTTCGCAAAGCGAACAAGCTGAACTCTACACTACTTTAGCTCCCTTTTATTGCCTCTAATGACACATCTTGGAGCCTTTATTTGCTCATTGCTCCAACAATGCTTTATCACCTACAAAATGAATGGAAAACCATTAATCTTTACATAAATGAATCAAAAACACAAATATATCCTAACTAACGTATTTATACACAAAGTGGGGTTTATTCGACCGATATTTAACAAAAAGTATCGATAAGTGCAACAAAACATATATACAAAAATAGGTACAATTTGCACTTATCAATCATTTGCTGCTTCTAAACTTGATTTTTCGTGCATAATTGTTTTCCCTAGCAGTGGAGTGATTACACAATCAAAAAGTTGGCCAAAAGCACTTTTCAAAACTAATTTTCTGCTCCCTATCCAGTGTTAATCGATTAACACTTTGCAGTGCAATAGTGTTAATCGATTAACCAGTGTTTTTTTTCACTTTTTCAAGTGTTAATCGATTAACACTTTGCAGTGCAATTATGTTAATCGATTAACACTGAACCAGAAGACCATTTTCTTGCATTTTCAAGTGTGTTTGCCATGCTTTCTTCATTTTAACTTCCATTGATTGTCATGCTTGATTTTATGGATGTTTTAAATGTCATTTAACTTCTGTTTGAAGCATATTCATGAACTTTTGTTACACACTTTCGATTATTCAAATTGTTCATATTTTTGGCATCATGTGAATATAATCATTCTTGCATTTCTCTTTGATCACATAACATGACTTTGTGTTGCATATTTGTTGATCATTTGGTACTGTTTTGTACTCCCTTTCTTGGTTTTGCATTAAGTTCATTCTTCATGGATGAGCTTAATCTTGTATAATCAATAATTCACACCTTTTGCCTTAATGATTTTTCACTCTCTTTGGAAAATTGTTGGCATGGCATTTCCCATTGATTAATTGATCGAAACCATGTTTCGATTAGTTGATCTTCCCCTTTCCTCTCTTTAGGCTTCCTTTAGAGCTTTCTCTCTCGACCCCTATAGAGTTGGAGTTTCGCGCCACGCCCTACACCGGAGTGTCATACCCCAAAAATTTGTCCTACTTGTTTATAGTTTTTCCATTCATTGACAATTATTCGGAAAAAATACAAAAAAAAATATGTTATCTTCAACTTCATCCCTCTTTTATTTTTATCCATATATATTTAACCATTTTAGTCCTTTATCCAGTTAAATAACCATTTCCATTTTTATTTAAAATTCCCATATTTATTTCATATCCAAAACTAATTCTCAAAAAATCCATTCATAATCCATTTCAAACCAATTATCCATCAATATCCATTATCCAACTCATATCCATTTTAGCTATTTTCAAAATCCATCAAAATCCATTTCAGTCAATTATCCATTTACTTTTTCTTTTATCCATTTCTTTTTTTTAAGTCAATCCACTTGCCATCATCATTTTTTATTCAAAAAAAATCATTAAAAGCCCATGAGCCCATCACAAAAAAAAAGAGAAAGAAAAATTCCAAAATGCTTTAGCCAATTCCTTCAGCTGCTACGGACGTACAAAAGCGCACAATGCTGCGACAAACAGTACTCCTCCACAACCTGCAACATTGATACACCAGTCTACAACGCTGCTATCAACAACAACAAACCAGACCTGCACATTGAAAACAACTTGTCAAGAGCTACATGACAAATCCAATTGTACCATAATACTTCATCAACAAGTTTTTTAAATGGATTTAAAAAGAAGAGAGACCAATATAAGAGGGGGGCGTAAACTTCACCTGGAAAAGAAAAGAAAATCACTATTTTTCCTCTTCACCCAAACAGCCCCTAAACTCCTTCTTCAACCCACTTTCTTCCCTTCAACCTCCATAAACTCCCAAAACTTCCACAACAACTTTCCTCCGCCTTATGTTTCTGGCCTCACCATTCCCTACAACCTCACCTCTTTCCACCGCTCTCATCACTTCCTCCCCCGCCGTGATGCTTTTTCGGCCAAACAATCCATTCACCTCTTCTATCACCTTGCACGACACTTGAAGCACCAACCTACATCAACAAAACCCAACAATTCCTTCAAACCGCCGCTGCACACCACAATCCCTTCACCACTACCGAACCACCGTTCTTCCACGTAGAAATTGAATCCCTTCAAACGCATGACTAACCATGAACAACTTCATCATTGTTATTTCCAGCGAACAAAGACTCTCCCTGCAACAACAACAACCAAACGAAACCCAGTCTCAAAACCGTAAACCGAATCGTGTTCAAATCCGAAACAGAGAGAGAGAATCCGAGATGAAGAAGAGAGTGATGTAAAGGAAAGAGCGAATCGAAACAGACCGCCGTTGCGCAGGAAGGTGATCTCGGATGTTGTTGCTCTTGCGTGATGAAAATCCGCCGTGCCGTGTTTGGTTTTTAAGCTTTGACTTTTCTTATATCAGTGGATTGTTTTTATAGAAAAAATGGAAGTGATGTTTTGTTTACAATGAGCCATGTTCTTTTTTTAAGAGGCTAATGTTGTCAAAGTCATTGCCTGAGTCAATGGGCCTGGAGGGCCCGTGTATGTTAATCACTTTCTTTTTCTCTTTTCTTTATTTCTTCCCATCCGTGTTTTGTTGAGGGTGGGTAATGGGCTTCAATCCCAAGTGATCCTATCCTAAAACCACACCATTTCCAAACCATGCACCCCCTTTAATTTACTTTCTTTGGTTTTAAAAAAAAATAGTTTTAAACTTTGTTTTTCTTGTTCTTTTATTAAGCTTTCTAACATATTATTACATAAACTTATTTGTTTTCAAGTTTACCATTTTAATATTTCTATTTCCATTTCATTTTTATCTTTATCTTTGATCTGCTTTTTATATTTTAGTTTTAGGGCCAATGACATAACAACCACCATAAATTGGATTTATGAAAGTAGATCTATGATTTTGGTTAATATGAGGCCTACCATTTTTTATTCATTTTTATTTCGATTTATGTAATATTTATCATTTTAGTTCATTTATTTCAATTTATTTTGTATTTAACATTTTATTTATTTAGATTTTTTATTTCATTTTTTAGTATTTTTGGTCAATGAAAACCAAAATATCAAGATTTATTCATTTTTAATCTTAAATCTTGATAAAGGTGAGACCTTTATCCTTTATATTCATTTTATCGATTTTATTTCATTTTTATTGTTGTTTACATTTATTTTGGGTCCATGAAAACTAAATATCGATCGATTTATCGAAGTTTCGATTAAATCTCGATAAAGGTGAGACCTTTATGCTTTTATTCATATTTTCGATTTAATTCCTTAATTGTCATTTTATATTCTTTTATTTTCATTTTGGGTCAATGAAAGTCAAAAATCCGATTATCAATTTATCGATTAAATCGCGATTAAGACGAGACCGATTTTATATCCATATTATATCTTGTCCATTTTATTATTGTTGTAAATATTGTCATCATATTGTATCATATTCATTTTCATTTCATTTGCTCACCATTTAATCGAAAACAATTAACAATTATCAAAACCCTAAAAACAATCACATTAATGGACTGTTGATTATGATCATTTGCTCGACGCGCATTCAAGGTTTAGTTTAGGACACCTCGCACACACGCGGCTTTCTCTTGGGCTACCTTACAACGAGACCATTTATTTCTGTCAACACTTGTAATTTACATGTATCCCTCCCCCATTCCGATGTACGCATTTATTATTGCTTTGATTGTGGTTTGTTTACTAGGAGCACCCCTAGGGACTAGCATAGGCAACCTATTTTCAAACCAAATTCTCGATTCGTCGTCGAGCCATTTTCAAACAAACCCATTTTCAACCAAACCCTCGATTCGTCGTCGAGCCCACTTTCAAATCAACCTCTAACCAAATCCTTTTCCAAACCAAACTCTTTTCATGCAATAAACCCTTGATGCAACATCAAGCGGATTTTCATAATCAAACCTCAAAACGACTAACAACTATCGAAACTCTTTCAAGGTGAAAAATGGGGGTTCAAGTCTTTGATCTTCCTTCGATTGTTTGGGTGCGAGTTCTCTTACTCGTGTGTGAGCAATTGACGCCTCTAAAACACATCCAACTCGACAATCATCCGTCCAACCATCCAAAACACTTTTCAAACCGTCAAATCTTTCAAACTCAACCACCTTAGATGAAAAAGAGAGAGAGCCAAATCTTTGACTCACTCTCCCGATCACTTGGGCCCGAGGAATCTTTCTTAAGTTCAAGTGATCGTCATCTAAACCAACCCAACTCTTTCCTTGTTTCGTGGGCATATCACGAACTACGACTGCTCTGATTCTTTATTCTCATCCGAATAAAGGTACGTAGGCACAAGATTGCGATGATCTTGGCGAGCATACTTTTTCTTTTTCCCCTATTTGTGTCCACCCTTTTTCTTTTTTCCCGTTTCCACACTACCATCTTTTTCTGTCAAACCCCGTATTCGAACTACGATTGCTCTGATTTCTCATTCTCGTCTGAATGAGCATACGTAGGCCCGAGGTCGCGATGACCTTGCCGAGCACCCTATCCTTAAACCACCCCATTCCCCCTTAGCATCGTTCCCTCTCATCTTTACTTTCCCGCATTTATTTTAGAGAAGAAAATAGACAAGCTTAGCAAATGAGTATCGCGATTCGAATCAAGAGGTTCCCGTTGAGTACAACGGACGTGAGGGGGTGCGCGTACCTTCCCCTCACGTAACCGACTCCCGAACCCAGAATGTGGTTGCGACGATCATGTTCTTATTTCCTCCTTAAAGGTTTTCTCGATATTTTCATTTCCCTCTTTTTGGGATAAATAAAGTTCGGTGGCGACTCTGTCGAACCGTTTTCCGCGCCTTTCGCGCGAGGGTCGTGTCTTCGATGAATTTTCGAGGTGCGACACGGAGCACTGGACAAATTGGAGCTGTTACGCTGTCCATTTTACCACGCAGGAGAACTGTACAACTTGGAGCTGTTGTGTCGTCTGTTTCAATTTCTGCATTACACCCTGTGTGTTAGAGAAGGAGTGAGAAGGGAGAATTCCTACTCTCATTCTGACTACTTCAGGTAGGGGACAAATGACCCTGTGCTTGGCTTAGTCACCTCTATCTCCAGGCGGTAGTGTGCTTTCTTTCCCCAGTAGGGTCGATCCTTGATCACTCATTTCCCTTTGCAATCTCTTTCGATCCTTGATCACTCTTATCTTTTTCGGTCTCTCTCTTCTGATCAATCACCTTCTTGGTTACGATCCTTTGTTCATTGGGTTAGCAAGCTTTCTTCATTTCAATACCCTATCCTTTTCTTGGGGTCAACCATGGTCTTTTGATTCCCCAGAGGAGTCTTTTTCCCTTTCTTCGGTTAAACACGGTACTCCTGTTGCGACCGAATCCCCTACAGAGTTCGCAACCTTCTTTTGGTTCTTCTCCCTTTGTTGGTTAATCACTTCCTGTCAATTAAAACACCAATATTTGCACTCCTTCTCAGTTAACCACAGTCCGTCTGTTAAAACACTGAGTTCCTTGGGTTAATCACCTATTCTTGGTTAATCACCCTTTTCTTCAGTTAACCACAGTCCGTCTGTTAAAATACTGAACCCCTTTTCGAGTTAATCACCTCCTCGTGGTTAATCACTCATTTTTCTCGGTTAATCACAATGTTCTGTTAAAAACTAAACCCCAGCGGTTAGCAACCTCTTTTGGTTCAATACCCTTCTTCGTTGGTCAAGTGTTGTTTGTTCAGTCAATACCAACACCCCTGTTGGGTTACGACCTTCGATCGGTCCTACACCCGTTCTTCTGGTTAATCACAGTTTTCTCTGTTAAAACCAATGCTTCTCTATCCCCTCTGAGTTGCAATCCTTGTTTCCTCGGTTAACCACTGTTTATCAGTTAGCATACCGATGTCCCCTCAGAGTCAAACACATTCCCTTGGTTCGACCCTCTCTCTTTTGGTTTATCACAGTCCGTCTGTTAAAACCAAAGCTTCCTTTATCCCCAGCGGAGTCCTTTCTATTCATTTTGCTCTTACTTTCTTGGTTTCGACACCAATCCTCTTTGTTATCCCCAGCGGAGTTTCTTTCATTCTTGGTTTTGACACCATTTCTTTTTCTAGTCTCTTGTGCAATCGCTCTTACTGTGTGTTCTTCCCCAGTAGAGTTTTTCTTTCACTCTTGCTCTTGGTTTTGACACAACTTCTTTTGTTTTCCTGTTTCTTTCTTGTTTTGTTTTCCGTTTTGTTCCACGAACTACAGAAGCTCTGATTCTGCATTCTTTTGAATGTATGATACGTAGGCACGAGATCGCGATGATCTTGGCGAGCACACTTCCACCTTTCTTCCTTCTCCCTTTCTTCCTTCCTCTCTGTCCCCTGGTTCCTTTGAACTACGACGCTCTGATTTCCTTATTGCACTATGAGGGTACGTAGGCACGAGGGCCCCAATCCTCCGCGAGCACGTTCTTTCTTTTCCTTCTTTTTCCCATTCCTTCTCTCTCTCCTCTTTCTTTTAGCTAGAAGCCTTTAGATAGATAACCCATCCAAGCCTAGAAGCAAGCGAAATGGTTCCCGTCGAGTACGACGGATGCGTAAGGTGCTAGTACCTTCCTTTCGCATAACCGACCCCTGTTCCCGTTTCTCTTCCCCTTGGGTTTTATCGATATTTTCCCTGTCCTTTGGGACTAAATAAAGTTCGGTGGCGACTCTGTGTTATCTTTGAGTGTGCGATTTACTCAGGATGTAAACCAGCTATCTTTAGGCCTTTCTTGAGATTGGTTCTTGCCTAGATCCCTTTTTTTGCATTCTCCTAGGTAGTAGATTCAAATCGATCATTTAAATTTTGGCTTTGTCTCTTAGAGGAATGACGTCCTTGTTCTAGAATTTTTGATCAAAACCTTCTCAATGCCCTCTTTCATTTGGACCAGAGTGAGGCTTGGAGTAGGGGATGTGACCACCTCAATTGCAACTAGGGTCTTCTTCCTCTAGAAGAGATTCTTAAGGGATACCATGTTCTTTGCAAAATAAAATACAAGATAGTTTGCATAATATTACATGAATGAAAAAAGTAAACGTAATCCGTTCCTCACTAAATAATTTTTTCCTCTTGTTGCGGTGAGAATTGGATAACAAGCTATTAATTAACTTGCATCACATTTCTTTTACAACCGACTTTGATTTATCCAAAGGAAAGGCTCAAGATCGAAGAAAACCTAAAAGCGGGGAGATCTAAGGTTCGAGGTTGGTTATTACTAAGGGAAGATATTAGCACCCTAAGTATCTGTAGTACCCTACAGGAACCTCTTGTTTAGCTTGTGTTATGTTATGTTTGCTTGCTAAGATATCTGCTAAAGGTAAGGATCTAGGGATATGTACACTAAGTTTGCTCGCCAAGACGTCGCATCTTGTGCCTACGTATCTGACTAATGAATCAGAGCAACCGTAGTTCACCTCACTAAGGGTGGATTAAGGAACCATTGGTTATGGCCAAAGTTCCAAGGGAGGGAAATGAGTATGAGCTCATTGTAGAGTTTAGGAAACTCTCTAAGTCTATGTTATGATGGGTGAATGGCTATGAGGCATATGACTATGAGGTCTAGAGAAGGCGTTACTTATGACTATGAGGTCAAAGTGGTAAGATGACTATGAGGTCAAGATGGTAAGATGACTATGAGGTCAGGCTGGTAATATGACTATGAGGTCAAGATGGTAAGATGACTATTAGGTCAAGATGGTAAGATGGCTATGAGGCCAAGGTGAGATCCTATGACTATGAGGTCAAAGGGGGATGGCTATGACTATGAGGTCAAAGCTTGCCTATGACTATGAGGTTAAGGTGAACGGAGGGCTATGACTATGAGGTCAAAGCTTACCTATGACTATGAGGTCAAAGGTTACATATGACTATAAGGTCAGAGGTTAAAGATGGCCCTATGACTATGAGGTCAAGAGGGAATCCTATGACTATGAGGTCAAAGGTTACCTATGACTATGAGGCCAGAGGTTAAAGATGGCCCTATGACTATGAGGTCAAGAGGGAATCCTATGACTATGAGGTCAAAGGTTACCTATGACTATGAGGTCAGAGGTTAAAGATGACCCTATGATTATGAGGTCAAGAGGGAATCCTATGACTATGAGGTCAAAGGAAGTAATGAGATATCTATGACTATGAGGTCAATAGAGAGAATTTTCCATGACTATGAGGTCAATGGAGGATGGTTCTGACTATGAGGTCAAAGCTTACCTATGACTATGAGGCCAAGAGGTTCCTATGACTATGAGGTCAAAGGTTGAAGAAGTAATTCTATGACTATGAGGCCATGAGGTTCCTATGACTATGAGGTCAAAGGTTGAAGAAGTAATTCTATGACTATGAGGCCATGAGGTTCCTATGACTATGAGGTCAAAAGTTGAAGAGATTACTCTATGACTATAAGGCCAAGAGGGGATCCTATGACTATGAGGTCAAGGGAGAGTGAGTTATCTATGATTTGAGGTCAATAGAGAGACTTTTGACTATGAGGTCAAAAAGGGGTTAATGTCTAAGACTATGGGGTCAATAGGTAGATATGAGCTTTCTATGACTTTGAGGTCAATAGAAAGACTTTTCCTTTGGAAGGAAGGGGAATATAACATCTTATAAATAAGAGTTACAAAGAGTTGAAATATGTGAGTTTAAGAATTCCAACAAAACAGTAAGCATTAATCAACATAGAAAGTGAACTCCAACTATGAGCCACAGAAGCACATAACAAGTATGGAAAAATAATATTCTTAACTTGAAAACAAAAGCTTTTAAAGTCTTGTAATTAGTAACAGAGACTAGGGGCATATAAATGGCACTTGTTCAAAGTTTAAAAAAAAATACAGTAGAGTTTAGTGTAATGAAACATATGAATTTAACAATTCTCAAGACAGTAAACAAACAACATGTGAAGTATAATAAAAAATGTGATAAACTACAGGGTTAACAAGTAGGACAAAAATATTTCTTTCATAGTTTGAATCAATGCACTTAACCAGTAAAATAAAAGTTTGTTTATTACAGGAGAAAAAAATGAGTTGAGTTACACCATGTATTTTTTGTATTTTAGAAAAAAAAAATGATAGTTGATTTAAAAAAAGAATTTTCTGAATGAAATAAAACAGATTTGTATTTTGATTTGTTGATTCTTTTTATCTATGAAACAAGAAAAAGAAATAACAAAAGAAATGTAAAAAAAAAGGATAAGAAAAAAAGAAGAAAAAAAAAAGGAAGGGGTGATTTGCGCCACCCATGTGTGTGTGTGATGGAGAGTGGCTTGCGCCACCTCCTGATGATGTTTATGGGTGGCTTGCGCCACCTAGTGTTAGTGTGGGGAGGGGTGGCTTGCGCCACCTCCTATGTACTTAAAAGGGTGGCTTGCGCCACCTTGTACATAAGGGAAGGGTGGCGTGCGCCACCCTGTGTTGTTTGTTTTTTTTTTATATTTTGTGCATGGGGGTGGCGTACGCCACCCTGTGTGTGTTATTTTTGCGTGTAATCTGGCGACCACCGAATTTCGTTGTTTTGTTTTATTTTTTCAGAACTTCATTCCAGTTACGAAAACAACTTACGTATTCATCAACATAACAATCAGAGATTCACATTTTTATTCCAGCATCACAACAATATTCATAACAATATTTTTAACAGAACCAACAACATTTATCAACACTCACAAGAACAAAATAATAACAGTATAGAAAACATGCATTAATATGAAACAGAACAGTATATGAATAGCAGAGAGTGGATTACCTAGTGGAGTAAGTCCACTGCTTCTTCAACTCTAGTTCTGGAACAGAGCAAGCTACCTCCTCTCCTCCTTCAACTACCAAGAACAGGATGTGTGAATACTTTGGTGGTGTTTTGTGGGAAGTGTTTTGCAGTGTTTACGGAGTAATAAAAATGGAGACTTTCTTGCAAGTTTGAGGATGACTTCCAAGAGTAAGGACGTAGGAATTTTGAGAGTTTCTGAGTGCTTAGTGGGTTCTCTCCGTGTGGTGAACAAGGACGAAATGAGCTCCTTTTATAGGCAAACAAAGTGGTTCAAGCACAGTGGGTAAAAGCATTATCCATTGGGGAAATAATTAGGGTTTGCAAGGACTGATGGGTAAGGAATTAGGGTTTGTGTATGACTCCCCTCGGCCGTTGATCTTAGTCAATCCTTGGAGATCACCGTACTTAACAAGTGCAGCGGAGGAGGTGGTGATACAGTCTGTTATTTTCATTTTTTAATGGTTATTCCAAAACCTCTTTTTAATGTGCCATGAGAAAGAAAGCAAAAAGGAGTAATAATTTGAATTTGGACATTACGGGTTCCTGAGCATGAACGCAGGCCTCTTATGCTGAACCTTTTTATTTCACTAATCCAACATGATATTTCTGCAACCTTTTGGCTTCGACAGGAGAGAGTGAGCTCAAATAGGTAACATTTAGTGACTCCACGAAACTTGTTTTTGAAGCAAAGCATCTTCGATTTTTTTTTCAAATAACAAGTGGCACAAGAATTAAACTAGATGCATGGGGTCTTGTTACTTAACCAACACGGGAGAACCACTTTGAATTCTCACTACCTTATGGCCTTTGATCCAAATGACACATTTTGGGCCCAATAGAAATTTGAGACAAACCATATGTCCATGAACAAAAAGAAATGTCACGGAAACAAACTTAAGACTTGGCAAAATTAAATCTTCCCATGGCACCACTTTGAGATGTTGCACTTTGATGAATATTTTATCTCCATGAAAAATTCTTGCACTTAAGAGAAGAATCTTTAAGGCTCAAAAGTGGATTCCAAGACTTGGGATCACACTTTGCTTGACATGAAAGGCAATGGTTGACTTGTATTGGTGAAACATTTGATTTCTTGTCGAAAAAGTCTTCTTGGATGCATGTAGATTCAAATGGTTGTATTTGGCCAAAAGATGTCCTAGGGGGCCCTTGTCTTTTTTATGTAAACCCTATCTTCCACAATAAAAAGAAACAACTTGCAAAAAGAAATGGTTAGTTAACAATGCATACATGATTAAGGTCTAAATGTAAGTGCAGGATGATATGACATCTAAGAGGTAAAATTTGGGGTACAACACCTCTCAAGAGCGGTGGTCACATCCCCAACTGCCCACATATTAATTAAGTGTCTCTTATGCTGGTAGAAAGTTTGTTTGAAGGTTCAAATCCCTCTTCATAGCCCAATCTCTCCCAAATACCACCAAGTCTTCCTTCAACGCTTCTTCTTCTAGGGTCAGAGATTCAGATGAGTAGGCGTAAGTCCTTGATCCTCGGTTGAAATGATTCCAGACCCAACATATAAAGATCTTATCCTTACATTTCACCAACTTAGGGCCTGAGGGTCCGGGAGAGGGAGCATCGCCTTCTGGGACTTTTCAAAAGATAGAGTGAGCCTCTGGGGCAAGAGGGGTCACCAAGAAATAATGATCCTTGAAAATTTTCCAACTTTCAAGATAAAAATCAAACACTTTGAACGACTGACAAAGTGAAAGCAGACCATGTCCCCGATTCCCGTCGACAGAGGTCTGCTTCTTGGAAAAGATATTGAAAAAAAGATTCATGGAAAGTTCTCCAAGTACTTACACCAATACTGTAACACCTTGACAAATGCTCATGTTATTGGGTGTAGTTGAGATAGGGCGATCCAAAGATGCTTTAACAGACCCTCATCAAAGTCATTGAAAGGTAACCTGTACTTTAATTTGGAGAACAAGCATTCATAGAATAAAATCGAACACCCGTCAAAGAGTTGCATACTCTCGTGGAACTACTAACATGTAAGACTTACTAGTTAGAAGATGGTTCCACATATGTGTAGACGCCTTCGAGAAGAGCAACAATATTGAAATGCAAGACCAACCACACTAATTACGCATCCACCTAATGGTACCGAGCAACATCAACATGCAACACTAGACGCTAGGGCTCCTTTATAGCCATATCTTCCCAAATGTCATGAAAAAGATAATTTTAGTCATTAATCTAGGAATGGGTTGAAAACTTAATGTGATCTCTAACCTCTATATCATTAAGATCCCGACCATTCACCTCCCTAAAATAATAACAAAATAGTGTGTCATTTGTTCATTATGGGCGACTTTAACATGTTCTAGATCTAGATAACACATAATAGGAGGAAGATAATTTACATTCTAACCCCTGACAATGGGTCTACCGTTGTTCATCCCTTGTTATACCTCTGACAGAATGAAAGCTAAAAAGTTCACTACCATCTTCAAAGGAAACCTAACTAGACTAAGAGTTATCTTTAAGCACAATAAGGTTTTCAATATGTTAATTAATATCTAAAGGGTCAATGTTTGGCATTCATGGGTTCATTATCCCATTAGCAAAAGAAGCATAATCACTATTAAGTGTATTTATTATGTTTATAGGTACATTCCTTGTGTTGGTCATAGCTAAATAGATGAAAGGAGAACAATTAACTATAAACAAGAAAGAGTGAGATGATACCTAAAGGAGCAAAAAATGGAGGTAATAGTAAAAGGAAGTTGACTCAGAGAGCGCAGTATCTTACGAAATGTACGACCTAGAAAACGGAATAAAATGAGCGTCGCCAGTGCTCAAGAAAGAAAATCATAGTTTAAAGAAGAAAAGAAGTTTGTGGTTTGCACAAAAGAAAAGAGTTTATGAAATGCTAAGTGACCCTTATATAAAAAAGTAAGCCATGCTAATCAATGGTCGAGAATAAAATAAAATGGGAGACGAAAAACAACATTTAGATTTTTCCCTGGGAATACAACGATATTTGAGTGCACTTGAGCATCTTATGAAGATGCGTCACACCCTAGTCTAGAAACTTAAGGCCACATGTCAAAAAGATCTTACAAAACGTCTCAATGGTGAGACTAGCATTTAATACACATATTTTCAAGGTTATTCACGACATTTTTCAAACCTCCTCTATTTCTCCAAGCAATGATCATAGTACATAAAATCCAAACTAGTTCTCTGAAAGACTTCTCACTTCTATGCCACGAGAAGTCTTAGGAGCACCTACCAAATGTCCAATAAGGGAAAGCCTCCCATCTAATCTAGGTCTTGGATACCTCAACCACTCTAACTCACACCTCGCTTCGTTTAATCCATTATCTTTTAAAAAAAGCTAACTCACACACACTCTTTATTCTTTTACTGACTTGGACGTTAAAGTATTAACTTTACATGTTAGTCCCTCTCTACTGCAACAAAACATTAATTCATCATTCCACCGATCGTTTCAGAACTAAACAAAAATATTTTCTAAATATTTTATTATTTTAATTTCATATTCATTTTATATTTTCTAACTATTTTATTGTTTTCACTAAAACATGAAACTATTAAATCTCTTATTGACATGTCACATATTTGGCGGAAGATATTTACGCTAGTGTTCTACGTGGAGTTTTAAAAAATATGACTATGATATGAAAATCACACTTTGATGATCATTTTGCATAGCAATGTTTAGAGAATCTCAAAGATGAAACCATAAAACTCAAAAACAATTTAAGTTTAATGCATTTTCTTATGTGCTTTTGAAACAATGTCACAAATACATAAGAAAATGTCCCATAAGTATTGTCCTTAAACCATTCATTCCCAAAATATAAAATTAAAAAACAAAAAACTCAACCGTGAAAGTGATTGAATCCCACCAAGTAGCAGACTCTCACAATTCACAACCTTCTTCACCTTCCTCGTCAGTTTCCATTTCCACTTCCATATCCTCCTCTTCTTCGACCGAAGCTCCTAATGACGAGGAAGAAGAATTTGTGTTGTTAGGCTGACAAGAAATTGAAGATGATAGCTGTATCGTCGGCGACTTGGTTCGTGTACTTCCGGCGAGCGAGTTCCGGTGGGTAGGTTTTGGATGGTTGTGGTCTCCTGTATATGTCACAATAAACTTTTCTGCTTCAGTGTTGCTCCTTTCAACTTGCTTTCTCGCAGTACAACCTTTGGAACTGCTACATCTATAATAGTTCCTAATATTAATACAACAACAAAGTACTATGTCGTTAGTTTTCTTAAAATAATTGTTTATCATATGTTGAAATTTTTATGTATTTGTTTAGTACCTTGGATATGGAGAACCTTTAATGGGTTTTTGTCCATATTTTCTCCATGCCCACAAATCTGCTGAGAGATTATCTGCTGTTACATGACACACCATTTTCCCTTGTTGACTTTTTCTATAGAATAGAAAGAAAATGATAAAAAAAAATGCAAATTCTTAGTAGTTGAGTACCAATACCTAAATTGATTTAAAATATAAATTTGCTTTTAAATAAAATAAATATAACAAATGACATAAAGAAAGAATGTGATTGTTTAATTAAATGAAATTATATGTACCCAATTAAATTTAATGATACCGGAGTGTATACATAAAAAATCAGTATAATATAAATGTATTATGTATGTACTATTTTTATTATGCCATGTTGGCCCTATATATGTAAAAGATCAATTTTTAAGTAATGAATTAGAATACACAATTATTAGTGAAAATTGGAAAGAAAAAAATATTATGTACCTTTTTCTTGATCTTGGTGTTTGAGGTTGGATGCTTTGTGGTACTTGGAATTCTTGTTTCATTGTTTGTAGTTGTTGGTCATTGAATTTGTTGAAGGTAGAGGTGGATGCTTCTTGAACAAAGTTAGGCCAAATGGAAGAGGAAGTAATAGGGTGAAGATGGTGTTGTTGCTGTCCAATGCATTTGGCCATATGAGTAGGGGAATAGGGATTGATACCATGAGCACTAGTGGTAGTAGTGGTGGTGTTGGTGGGGTTAAAAGATGTGAATAATTGGTTTAGCTCTTGAATTTCATTGGTTATAGGTTGCACTATATTGGGAAAAGAAAATGCATCATATTCTAATTCTACCTTGAAATCAGAAGTGGAAGAAGATGGCATAGAACTATTGCTTGTAGTATTATTGGTAGTTGATTGACAACTTCTAACTATGGCAAACAAATCCCAATCCTCATCCATTCTTATGAATGCAAAGAGAGATGTTTTTGGTGTGATGTTTTTGGTTATTGAAGCACGATACTAATAAGGAGAAAAATGTTAGAGAAAAGATGGCGCTGACTTTTTTTGGAGACAAAGTGAAGAGGATGAAGCAAGAAGAATGGTGGAGCATGAGTTGGGTTAATAATGATTTTTATAGTAGAAAGAAAATGGGAAAGTGGAATCATGTGGGCTAGGTTGGAGGTTGTGGATTGGAGAAGCCTTTAGAGGTTTCTATTTGGTCCTTTAAAAATGAGAAAATCACTTGCCTTTTTCATTGACATTGTGAAAATGTCAAAGTGGGGTCTAAAGTCTAGGGAATTGTGACGATGATTCAGATGCTCCTAGTTAGAAAAGTTCCTACGTTAATGGTACCGGTATATATGTTAAAATTTTATTCCATAAGTAAATTATTTTAAATTTTTTTTTAGACAAGTGAATGTTTTTGATGTTGAAAATAATATTATTACTATGTCAATATAATATTGATATATACAAAAGTAACGACAACGCTTGTCTCATGTGTTTTGGACTGGCCAAAGAGTCCAACAAGATAGGTTAAATGCATGAGAGGTTTAATATAGAAAACTCCTATTCACGTCAGATGAACTCTTAGTACGAGACCGCACACCAAAGTTATGCTAGAAACTCTACCTAAGATGTACAATTCAATCCAATGGTCTGTCGTAGTCCATGTCACACTTATAAGGAGTGGATTCAACCGTAAACAAAATATAAATTCAGTTCTGTCACATAACATATACAATGTATTCACTCTTTCAAGTTACACGTCTCTAACCTCACTGACTTGGGTATTAGAATTCTAATTTTACTGGTGCATCCCTACTCTGCCCTTTTGAAGACTTACACCATCTTACCAAAAATCTTCTACAACAACTTTCATCATCACATCACCAAATACATGTTCTAACAAAATTCCACATTGAGCTCATCATATCTTTTCCATTGCATCATCACAATTGTTCTTGTCAACTGATCAAATCGCCTCTAATTTTCTCAATTGATAATGATAGCTTCCAAATGAATTATATTGGTCATTCATCGCAACACCACCGACCCGCGGGCAAAGCTGTGGATCTATGTGGTTGCAAGTATAATGTCTGTAACAATCAAATGTTCACAATGGTTATGATGATAACAACACTATGATGTGAAGTCTTCATCAGTCAAGTAATGATCAACATGATTTGTTTGTGAGATCAAGATGTCAAAGCAAATCTCTCCAAGGACAACATCTAATTTTAAGCGAAGTTCGGCGGAAGCCCTGATGATATTTGGTCAAGCAATGATTTTCGGTGGAATCTCTGATGATATATCGCCAAGCAATCTCTATGATCGTGTCTATCAAGAAGCTCTATCAATTATCATCAATTAGAAGTAGTCAGGTCTCAGATAAAGTGTTAAATAAATGATGAACCAAGTAAGGGATTTTGAAGCATCAAAGATTATAAAAGAGAGGAAGTGAGAAAGCTCGTCTGGTCCGTGTCTGAGTGATAAGAGAATTGTAAAGATATTAGAGTAATTCTTAAACTATTAAGGCAATACACACACTCACCTAAGATTATTTGAATCCTCTCCAAATTGGATAAAACATCTTAAAACCTATAAAGAAACCATCAAGGTACTTATGGAATTGACTAGAGTGGTCTTGATCATTTAGGAAGCATGTATACATTGCCTAATCGATTTAGAACAATAACCAATCGATTAGAGAAAGTAATAAAACTTCTTAATCAATTAAGAATAGTCCTAATTGATTAAGACACATAGTCGTTGTAGGGTTTCCTTTTAGGAATTTAGGGTTGCCATATTTTTTAAGCTCATAATCGATTAACCACATGGCTTCACCGATTAGCTCATTTTAAAGCCCATGGATCTATGTTCGTATTGAGCCAAAATTTTCTCTTGCAAATAGAGGGCTTCTCCTCACTTTCAAAATGAAAAAGCAAAATATTTATATATATTTTCTCACTTTCTATTATCCTCATTTCATTCTTTCTTTTTCACTAAATTGCCTTAGTACTTTGAGAGTGAGAAATATATCAATGAATTTTTCGTTTGTTTTGGTGTTAGGATTATTCTTGTAATTTACTCATGAGAACTTTGTCTCTTGTGTAATATCTCTGTGAGAAGTTGTTGTTTGGTTCGTGAGCTAAACTATTAAAACCTCCTGTTTGGTTTGTGATATTAGTCATTCAAAATCTTTGTTTAGTTTGTGAGCTTATCCCGGTGTAAAAGCTCTTGTTTGGTTCATGAGATTGTCTATTAACATCTCTATTTGGTTCCTGAGCTCAACATGGTGTAAAATCTTTCTCTGGTTTTGCGATTTTCCTTGTGTAAAATCTCGTGTTTGGTTTAGGGGTATCCATTATAAAACCAATGTTTGGTTGTAAAAAGGTTTATGGGCATAGCTTGTGAAAAGCTCATATGATATAGTGGAAACTCTCATGAAGAAATTCTTGGGGATAGGAGTAGGCCAAATGCTTATGTCGAACCTATATAAATCCTTGTGTAATTCTCTCAACCTTTATCTCTTTATATTTGTGCTAATTACTCTTATTTTCATTTCATCATTTAATTTGTTGCCTATTCTTTGTTTATTTTACAAAATTATTTTAAACATTTTCATTTATCAAATAATTTTTAATTGGACTTTGTTTTTCAAACCTACATAATTCTCCCCCTCTTGTGTTTGGAGTCACTTGTCCAACATGTGGCATCAGAATGTAACTCTTTTTATAAGACAAATCGTCTCATAAGGAAGAAACAAATCTTATGTTTTTAACAAAGGTATTTTCATTAATACATGTTTACCTTTTGATGGTGAAATGTTTTAACTATGGAAAGTAAGAATGAAATTTTTTGTTGAAGCAAATGATTTTGAAATATGAAATGTTATTATCAATGATCCTTGTATTCCTACTTATTACATTAATAATAAAGTAATGAATAAACCATATAATCACTGCACTGAAGGTGATGAGAGAGAAGTCAAACTCTGTTCTAAGCACAAGAGTGTACATTTATGTTTTTAATTGTATTTCAGACAAAGAAGTATGGGACACTCATGAAATGATCTATGAATATTTTCCTAATATCGGTCAAGAAAGAATAAACTTACATATTTAGGAAGATGAAGTACCAAATGAATATGAAAACCATCTTCATTGGTGGTGCCCAAACATTGGAATCCTTAGGGGTTATGTTAAAAACTTTGTATTAAATAGATATCTCATATTCAAGAATTGGGGCGAGAAATATGATCCAATTCTTGATTCAAAATATAGATATGTGTTTGTTGAGTTTTAGGAAAAACTCAAGAAGAAAGATACCATTGAAAAATTCGATGAATTAACCTAAATAATAAAATATAAAGGAATGTATTAAAGAACATTAGAAGATTCTCCATATTCATCATCAAACTAAATAATTGAATGATCAAGTATAGAGGTGTCTTTTGAAATAACAATCAAGATAATATAACGGTCATCTGAAGATTTATCATCTGATGGAAATGATGAAAGAACTTCATTCAGTAGAATATTTAAATAAGCTTTATCAAGTAGAATCTTTGAGAGAAGAAATAATGAAGAAACTTTTATTATAATAACTCCATGAAGTACTTCGATAACTCCATGAATAACGTTGGTAACCAAGCTATGCAACAAAATCAACAAGCTTCTAACTTCCAAAGGAAGCCCTCTTAGTTGGAAGAGACCTTGGAAAATTTTATGAAAGCCACTCAACTTAGCTTGGAACAGGTGAATAAGAACCATGAGGCCATGAGGAGAAACCATTATGCTTCCATAAAAAATTTGGAGACTCAAATTGGGTGGTTGTCAAGAAAACTAGCGGCTTTATCTAGTACGAATGGAGGATTCTCAGGTAACACCGTAAACAATCCAAATAATAAAACATGAAAAGTTGTGAGGACGAATTTGGGGTAGTCACTAAAGAGAAGTAAGGTGGAATTGAGATAAAAGAGAAAGAGCCTCAAGGGGACCATGAAAAAGGAAAATTTACACTTGAGCAATGCATAGATGAAAAATCTTCGAAGGAGAAAACAAAGGAGGAAAAGCTGAGTGCACCAAACCCACCTTTACCCGATTACATGAAACCACCTTACCCAATTATTAAGAAGAAACAAGTTCCTGAAGATGATACTGGGATGTTTGAAAATTTTAAAGAGATGTTGAAACAACTTCAGGTAAGTATCTCTTTTAATGAAATTTTAGAATTAACTCCCAAGTTTGCTAAGTTTATGCAGGTATTGCGAAAAGGTGGATAGCAGAAGTTGACTCATGAACATGTCAACTTGAAAGAGAAAGCTGAGACGGCCGAACCGTTGGAGATGCCACAAAAGATGATGGATCAAGGGGAGTTCAACATTCAATGCACCATTGGTAAGGTAAAAATCCCATATGCTTTATGTGATTTAGGATCAAGCATCAATGTTACACTGCTGAGGAAATTCAAGGAGATGAAGATAAGAGAGATCATACCGAGCAACATAACATTTACTATGGACAATTCATATGAAACGGAACCGCTTGGTAGTGTACAAGATGTGTTAGTTCATGTTGATAGTTTGATCTTCCCTGCAAACTTGGTGGTGATTGACATGATACTTAATTCGGAAGGGTCTGTGATTCTTGGACCCCCATTCTTGGTAACCGAAAAGGCAAAGAAAGGTGCGGAGGCTAGGGAATTGATTTTGAAGTTTAATAAGAAGAAGGTGGTGTTTAATGCATATGAATGGATACCATATGTGAAGGATCTAGTGACATGCTACAAATTAGGAGAAAGAGGTGGTGGAGTTAACAAAATAATGGGAAAAGGAGTTTTTACCGGCGTGAGTGTATCCCTTGCACCTGACGTATTTTAAGCATGACCCCATCAAGCTAATGACGGAAAAGAATGCTGGATGGGAGGCAACCCATCAATTTTAAATCATTTTTTTTGTTTAGAAGAAGTTACTTTGATGTTATTTCAGAACTATCCACAAGAGCAGTTGGCTACCAAAGAAGAACCTTGTCAAGAAGATCCATATGTTCTTAATTAATAAACTTGTGTGCAACTGTTTGTTCTTCAGATTTACATAGTTTAACTTTGGCATTGAACACATGATCCAAGAAAAAGAACATAATGAAAGAAACTGACAACTTGAAGGCAAAGGAAGAGAAAAGAATCAACAGACTTGTACTCAACCTTCAAATACCTTACCTGGTATGGTTTGAGCCTAAATATTTCTATTTTTCACTTTTTCTTTCTTAGAGTGTATCCATGCATTATTCTTTTTTCTAGTTTGAATTATTTCCAATTAAGTTATCAAGTTTGATCAATGCATACTAAGGAAATTTTTTCTATATAACCTTGAGCCTTTGTAAATCACTCTTTAGTAGTAGGACCATCCTTTGCTAAACACTTTGAGCCTAAGCCTTTCTTTCGGCGACGTAGCCTTAAATTCTTAGCCATATTACTTGAAAGATATTTTCTTTCCACCCTCTCTTTTGAGTTAAGTAGAAGTATAGTTCTTAAAGTGTATGAAAAAGATTAAGTTTGGGGTTGCTCTTGGAAGTGAGCAACGTTTTAAGTTTGGGGCGGGGTACTAGAGAATTTGTTCCAAAATTTAAAAATTTGTTGAGAAAAAGTAGTGGAAAGGCACTTCTTCAAAAAAATGATGAATAAATGATAAAAGAAAAAAGAATGACATAGCAAGAAGGATCACAAATCTCTAGTACTAACAAAAAGGTATGATGAAGGGAGGAGAACTAGGAACCTAACTCCAAAAGTTTAACCCTACTTTCCTAAATATATCTTACCCTAACATAAACCAAGTTATAACCTGAAAAGCCCTCTAATGTGTGTGTTGTGATTTCTATGATTAACTCTATTAGAACATGATCAAGCTAAGTTTAATTGATTTTGCGTGTTGATTAAGTGATAACCCTATCCATTGAGCGAGTTAAGTGAGCCAAGAAATAGGTTGAGTACTCGTCAGTGTTGAAGATGTTTTCCGAATTTGCTGAATGGAAGTTGGAAGCAAGAATAATGGTCAGGTAATGAAAAGTATATGGTGATGTTCAATTATTATTGTGCGACTTGTTGTCTGTTGAAATGTGGAATTGCATGTGAGTTGCTTGAGGACAAGCAAACACTCAAGTTTGAGGTTGTGATGACAGTTCCTCATTGCATCGAATTAGTCGAAGAATCGGGGAAAAAGGAGCGAAACATGAGCCAAAATGATGAAGAAAGACCCAAGAATGAGTGAAAAATAGCCAAGTATGGAAGAATGGGACTTAGTGAAAATTATGGTGCAAAAAGGGTGATTTTCCACGTAGATACTGGAATAATCACGCGCACCATTGCGCACCATCGCGTCCGCGATAGAGGCGACAAAGATGCATCACGCGCGATGCTTTTATAATGTGCACGATGGTTGCTTTTTCTAGGCTTTTCTGACATGTTCTGGCCCATTCTGACAACTTTAAAGGCGATTTTATGCTTTTCGAGAAGGAATACAAAAATTAGAGAGGAGAGCACAAGTTTGGGAGCATAAAAGGATATTTTAGGGCATTTGAAGCCATTGGAGGTCATATTTTCAAGGGACTTCTCATGTTATTCTTATCTATCGATTGTGGTATTTTTCTCTGAATAATGTGTAGCTAAATTCTCTTAGGTTAGGTTGTGTGATGATGAACCTTATTCAATCTTGTTGGCATTATATGTTGGTTTGACTTTGTATGAATCCTTTGAATTATAATTTTATTTAGTTGTTGCTTATGCTTAATGCTTTTTATTTGAGATACTCTGTTAATTTGTTGTTATACACATAGGGATTCTTAACCCGTAGACTATGTGTTGGACCTAAGGCAATTGTTTTACTTATGTAACACCCCTAAACTATACCCCCAATTAGATAAAGCGATAAAAAATAATCAGAGTATAATGAAAAAATGCATGGCATAGACAGAGGCGTCACAAAAATTGGGACAAAACACAACAACCTTCTCATATAGATATGCAACAATCAAGTAGCAAATAACAGAGGAACTTAGTTCCTACTACCCACAATTCAGCTACAGAATAAAAGCGAAAAATCTGCAACTGAAATCTCATATATATATCACATAAAAAGTTTGTCTGTCATATACAGAGTCATACATGTACAATCCAAAAGATATATATACATGTACACATAAATCACAAACGATCTCCCCGACCACCCGGTGCTACATATCAGAGCCGACCGACAAAAGAATGAAGACCTAAGCATCACAAAAAGACCTCTAGCATCTAATCTGCAATGCCTCATAGAGCATTCAAAACAGCAGAAGGGTGAGAAACACAATCATAATATAATCGCATACAATTATATAATAACACCAAAATACACATGTAAAATATTCTCACCACAACTTACTCCAGAATTCAAACACAAAACAACATAATGCATATCTCATATATCCATAACCAAGGCATATCAATCATGCTCAATGCATTTATCAACAACATATATATATATATATATATATATATATATATATATATATATATATATATATATATATATATATTTAAATATATATATATCTCAACTCATCAATTCCATTCACAATTCCACACAAAATCAATCCATTCATGATTTATGCAAATGCAAAGAGACCGACACCACGTCTCTATGCAAATGCGGTACCATCCATCCGTCAATCTCATCACTAGTTCACTCAGGAACTATTGGAATCATCGCTTGTTACTTAGTGTAACTCCCCGTCGGGAAAACGATGTTCCCCGTCACTTTAGGTCCTCTTTGTATAAGGCACACGACGTTTATAGATCGCTTTAGGTCCTCTTTGTATAAGGCACACGATCCGATCGCTTTAGGTCCTCTTGGTATAAGGCACACGACCATCTATAATCATCGCTTTAGGTCCTCTTTGTATAAGGCACACGATTTTATAGCGGATTCCCTCTGGAATTAATTTGTCGCTCACACCCCACAAGGGCACACGACATCACAAGAATGCATATCAAGATGCTTGGTATACAATGACTCATGACATTCAAATGCACACATATACACATCCATAATCATGCATATATAATCAAATACAACACATTGCATTTCCTTGCCCTTAGGCCACAAACCATCATCACAACATTTCATCATATGCATTTTCATCACACAACAGCACACAAGTCATACGATATCCATATCAAAAGCATATTGCATGATACACATCAATTACACACAATTTCAACGGTAAACGTCGACAAAATGACACATTTCCAAATTCCCGACATAATTAAATCGGCCAATAATCTCAAAACCATTTTAATAAGAAAGTACATCTCAATAGCTTCATAACGCATCAAACCGCGCCCTAAACCGACTTACGACCCAACAGTTATGAAGAAAACAAATTGGAAAAACTGTCATGTTCGCAATGCGAAGCTCCTAGCGAGTCATTCGCTTTCCTCATTCGCAGAGCGAATACCCCAGCAAACCATGGCAGAAAGAAAACAGCCTGAAGTTCCTAAAGTTTGCAGTGCGAACTCCCAGCAAACCTTTGCCTTCCCCTTCGCAGTGCGAATTTCCCAGCGAACCGTGGCAGAAAGAAAACAACACTAAGTTCGCAGTGCGAACCTCACGCGAACGCTCGCTTTCCCCTTCGCTGGCCATTCGCAGTGCGAACCTGCGAAACCAGAAAATCCCAACAGCGCGATAGATCAATCCCAACCAATATTTCAACCCCCCAAAACACTTCCAAACCAAAACATAACAATCAGAACATAACCCAATCATGGTAACAAGTATTCTACAACATTTATATCAGACTTCAACCGCGAAAACATCGATTTCTATCGTTCCGACCTAGAATTGAAAAGCTATGAAACACAATAAACATGCCAACACACATATACATAATCATACACAAACATAGTATAACCGAGTTTCGCACCCTTACCCGATTTAATCGTGTCTGAAAAGTCGGTTTGATCAATTCTTCCTCCCCAAGTTTTTCTCTCTTTTTCTCCTTTTCTTTCTCTTTTTCTTCTTCTCTTTTTCTTTCTCTCTATTTTCTCTCTATGTTTCTATTATATGAAAAATATAATATCTACCCATGCAAAAGACCAAAATACCCCTACACTCAAATATCTCGCAAACGCTCTCAAAACGCGATAAAACATAACAACAAAGAAAAATAATATATTACCAAAGAAAAGTCAAGAATAAAATAATATAATAATAAAAATAATCAAATCGACTCGATTAAATAAATCTAACAAAACTGGGGCGTTACAACTCTCCCCCACTTAGAGATTTTCGTCCTCGAAAATATTACCTGAGACGAACAACTCCGGATACGACTCCCGCATCCGACTCTCCAACTCCCAAGTCAAATTGCCCTCAGCAGCGCCTCCCCACGCTACTTTCACAAGCGCAATATCCTTGCCTCTTAACTGCTTCAACTCGCGATCCAAAATTCTCACTGGTAATGCCTCAACCGTAAGGTTCTCTCTTACCTCTACCTCATCCATCAGAATCACATGCGACGGATCCGAAACATACTTCCGAAGCTGTGAAACATGGAACACATCATGCAAATTCGAAAGATTCGGCGGAAGCGCCACCCGATAAGCCACAACACCCACTCACGGATATCTGATAAGGACCAATAAACCGAGAAGTAAGCTTCTTCGACTTCAATGCACGACCAACACCCGTCACCGGTGTAACTCTCAAAAATACATGATCGCCTTCTTGAAACTCAAGATCTTTCCTCCATCGATCATGATAACTCTTTTGCCTACTCTGAGAAGCCTTCATTTTCTCATGAATAAGTTTCACCTTTTCCGTAGTCTGTTGCACTAACTCCGGTCCAACCACCGAACTCTCACCAGATTCATGCCAACACAAAGGTGTTCGACATCTCCTTCCATACAACGCTTCAAAAGGTGCTATTCCAATACTCGAATGGAAACTGTTGTTATACGTGAATTCTACCAACGCAAGATAACTATCCCAAGCACCACCTTGCTCAAGAACACAAGCTCTCAGCATATCTTCCAATGACTGAATAGTTCTCACGGTCTGACCATCCGTCTGCGGATGATAAGCAGAACTCAACCTCAACTTGGAACCTAACGCCTTTTGTAAACTTTCCCAAAATCTGGAAGTAAACCTCAGATCTTGATCTGAAACAATACTCAACGGAACACCATGTAATTTCACAATCACACTGATATAAATCTCAGCCAACCTCTCCAAAGAAAAACTGATGTCAATCAGAATGAAATGCGCCGATTTAGTCAGCCTATCCACCACTACCCAAATGGCATTATGTCCCCTCTGTCTATTCGGCAACCCTGTCACAAAATCCATAGAAATGCTATCCCATTTCCACTGGGGAATATCCAACGGTTGCAACAATCCACTAGGCTTTTGATGTTCTACCTTAGACTTCTGACACATCAAACACGCATAAACAAACTGAGCCATATCCCTCTTCAATCCAGACCACCAAAAGATCTTCTTCAAATCTTGATACATCTTATTAGCTCCCGGATGTATACTCAAACTACTCCGGTGTCCTTCCTCTAAAATCATCTTTTTCAAGTCCGAATCATCAGGAATACAAATCCTACCACGAAATCTCAAAACACCCTTATCATCCACTTTAAAGTCACCATTCACACTTTGATCTCCAACCATCAACAAATCAACAAATTTCACATCCAACTTCTATTTCTCGCTAATGGTTAACAGGAAATCATTAGTGACCTTTAACATTCCAAGCCTCACGCTGTCAGATGTCAATTCACACACTAAACTCAAATCTCTAAATGCTTCCAAAAGTTCCCACTCTTTAACCATCAAAACAGACATATGCAAAGACTTCCGGCTTAACGCATCGGCTACCACATTAGCTTTACCAGGATAGTAATTCAAGCCAAAATCGTAGTCCTTCAAAAATTTCAACCATCTCCGTTGCCTCATATTCAACTCTTTCTGATCAAACAAGTATTTCAAACTTTTATGATCACTAAAGACTTCGAATCTTGCACCATAGAGATAATGCCTCCATATTTTCAATACAAACACCACTGCCGCTAATTCCAAATCATGAGTAGGGTAATTCTTCTCATGAATCCTCAATTGCCTCGAAGCATAAGCCACAACCTTACCTTCTTGCATCAACACTCCACCTAAACCAATCAATGACGCATCACAATACACCACAAACGGTTCACTAGGATTCGGTAAGATCAAAATCGGAGCTGCAGTCAATCTTCTCTTCAGCTCACTAAAACTTTCCTCACACTGAATATCCCAAATGAACGCTTTACCTTTACAAGTCAACTGGGTCAAAGGAAGTGCTAACTTGGAAAAACCTTCAATGAATCTCCGATAATATCCAGCTAAACCTAAAAAGCTTCTAATTTCAGTAACAGATCTAAAAGCCTCCCATCGTAGAACTGCATCTACTTTAGATGGATCCACAGCAATACCATTACCTGAAATCACATGCCCAAGAAAACTCACTTCTGACAACCAGAACTCACACTTGGACAACTTAGCAAAAAGTCTCTTTTCCTTCAAAATTTGCAACACAACACGCAAATGCTCCGCATGTTCCTCCCGGGACTTAGAGTAAATCATGATGTCAGCAATAAACACAACAACAAATCGATCCAAATGCTCATGGAAAATACGATTCATATACTCCATAAACACACCCGGCGCATTAGAAACCCCGAACGACATCACAGAATATTCGTAATGTCCGTATCGGGTCCTAAAAGCCGTCTTCTGAATATCTTCCTCTTTCACTCTAATCTGATGGTAACCTGACCTCAAATCAATCTTACTAAACACACACGCACCTACCAACTGGTCCATCAAATCATCAATTCTCGGAAGAGGATACTTATTCTTAATCATCACCTTATTCAGCTGGCGATAACCAACACACAATCGCATACTTCCATCTTTCTTTTTCACCAAAAGAACTGGAGCACCCAAGACGATACACTCGGCCTCACAAACCTCTTCTCTAACAATTCATTCAACTGCTTCTTTAACTCAACCAACTCAGATGCCGACATACGATAAGGTTCCATAGATACAGGTCTAGTACCAGGAACTAGATCTATAGAAAACTCCACCTCTCTCTCTAGCGGCACATCCGAAATATCCTCTGGAAACACCTCTGGAAATTCACACACAACTGGAAACACATCAAGTACAACTTGACTATCCACTGCCAACGATGCAAACAACCCGAACAACTGAGCTTCATCCGCCAAAAGTTTCTTCAACTCTTTGGTAGATAAGAAACTCGATTCCTTGTCTTCTTCAAGAGAAGGAAATCTTACCAGATTATGATAACAATCAATATGAACTCGATTGAACTGCAACCAATTCATTCCCAGAACCACATCTAAACCCTCCAACGGCAAACACACCAAATCCATCTCAAAATCTTTACCATAAATGGTCAAAGGACAACTTAAACAAACCAAATAAGTAGTTACTGACCCCATTGCTGGAGTATCAATAACCATCTCTCCACCCATCGAAGACAACAAAAGATTCAAACGCTTCACGCACTCAGACGAAATAAACGAATGAGTCGCTTTGGTATCAATAATAGCAACTAAAGGCGTACTATTAATAAAACAAGTACCTCTGATCAGACGGTCTGCACTTGTAGTCTGAGTTCCTGCCAATGCAAATACTTTCCCTCCGGCTTGAGCTTGCTTTGGTTTCGGACACTTAGTACTAACATGACCAGGTTCACCAGAGTTGAAACACTTCACCACATTCCTCTTACAATCAGCTGCGATATGTCCTAAACCTCCACAATTGGAACACTTTCTCATATCCTTTCTGCATTCAAACTGACGATGTCCTAAGTCACCACACCTAAAACATCTCGGAGGATTAGACATTCCTCCCCCACTTGGCCTTTTCTCAAAATTACCCCTTTGCTTACCCTTATCAGCTGGTGTAACATAAGGACCACCACGAAACGGTTGCTTCCCTTTCCTTTCGTTCACACTCTTATAGTGAGTAGAACGAGCTTTGCTATCCTCCTCATAAATCCTACAACAATCCACCAAATCAGAAAACCTTCTAATCCTTTGATAACCGATTGCCTGCTTGATCTCAGGATGCAATCCGTTCTCAAACTTCACACATATGGAAAACTCCGCAGTTGCTTCAGCGTAATGTGGATAAAACTGAACAAGCTCCACAAACCTAGCTGTGTAATCCACAACAGACATGTTACCTTGTTTCAACTCCAAGAACTCTATTTCCTTCTTTCCTCTAACATCTTCAGGAAAATACTTCCTCAAAAACTCCCTGCTAAACAAAGCCCAAGTGACCATCTCATCTGCAGCCTCCAACACATGACGCGTACTAACCCACCAATCATCAGCCTCCTCCTGCAACATGTGAGTACCCAGTCTCACCTTATGTTCCTCAGCACAGTCCATTACTCGAAAGATTCTTTCAATCTCCTTAAGCCAAATCTGTGCACCATCAGGATCATGTCTCCCTTTGAAGACAGGCGGTTTGTTCTTCCTGAACTCATCATTCCCATCAGCATTAGGTGCACCCTGCATAGCCCGAGCCATAGCTTGCATAGCAGCAGCCAAACTAGCATCATTCATACCAGCCATATTCTGTTCATTTCCAATAACAGCAACTATGGTCAAACAAACAGCTCACCCAAACACAACGACCCACAAGGACTCACGCAAACTGACACGGACTGGCTCTGATACCACTTAATGTAACACCCCTAAACTATACCCCCAATTAGATAAAGCGATAAAAAATAATCAGAGTATAATGAAAACATGCATGGCATAGACGGAGGCGTCACATCAATTGGGACAAAACACAACAACCTGCTCATATAGATATGCAACAATCAGGTAGCAAATAACAGAGGAACTTAGTTCCTACTACCCACAATTCAACTACAGAATAAAAGTGAAAAATCTGCAACTGAAATCTCATATATATATATATATATATATATTTATATCACATAAAAAGTTTGTCTGTCATATACAGAGTCATACATGTATAATCCAAAAGATATATATACATATACACATAAATCAAAAACGATCTCCCCGATCACCCGGTGCTACATATCAGAGCCGACTGATAAAAGAATGAAGACCTAAGCTTCACAAAAAGACCTCCAACATCTAATCTGCAATGCCTCATAGAGCATTCAAAACAGCAGACGGGTGAGAAACACAATCATAATATAATTGCATACAATTATATAATAACATCAAAATACACATGTAAAATATTCTCACCACAACTTACTCCAGAATTCAAACACAAAACAACACAATGCATATCTCATATATCCATCACCAAGGCATATCAATCATGCTCAATGCATTTATCAACAACATATATATATATATATATATATATATATATATATATATATATCTCAACTCATCAATTCCATTCACAATTCCACACAAAATCAATCCATTCATGATTTATGCAAATGCAAAGAGACCGACACCACGTCTCTATGCAAATGCGGTACCATCCATCCGTCAATCTCATCACTAATTCATTCAGGAACTATTGGAATCATCGCTTGTTACTTAGTGTAACTCCTCGTCGGGAAAACGATGTTCCCCGCCGCTTTAGGTCCTCTTTGTATAAGGCACACGACGTTTATGGATCGCTTTAGGTCCTCTTTGTATAAGGCACACGATCCGATCACTTTAGGTCCTCTTGGTATAAGGCACATGATCGTCTATAATCATTGCTTTAGGTCCTCTTTGTATAAGGCACACGATATTATAGCGGATTCCCTCTGGAATCGATTCGTCGCTCATATCCCACAAAGGCACACGACATCACAAGAAAGCATATCATGATGCTTGGCATACAATGACTCATGACATTCAAATGCACACATATACACATCCATAATCATACATATATAATCAAAGACAACACATTGCATTTCCTTGCCCTTAGGCCACAAACCATCATCACAACATTTCATCACATGCATTTTCATCACACAACAGCACACAAGTCATACGATATCCATATCAAAAGCATATTGCATGATACACATCAATTACACACAATTTCAACGGTAAACGTCGACAAAACGACACATTTCCATATTCCTGACATAATTAAATCGGCCAACAATCTCAAAACAATTTTAATAAGAAAGTACATCTCAATAGCTTCATAACGCATCAAACCGCACCTCAATCCGACTTACGACCCAACAGTTATGAAGAAAACAAATTGGAAAAACTGTCATGTTCGCAATGCGAAGCTCCTAGCGAGTTCTTCGCTTTCAACATTCGTAGTGCGAATACCCCAGCGAACCATGGCAGAAAGAAAACATCCTGAAGTTCCTAAAGTTCGCAGTGCTAACTCCCAGCGAACCTTCGCCTTCCCCTTCGCAGTGGCAGAAAGAAAACAACACTAAGTTCGCAGTGCGAACCTCACGCGAACGATTGCTTTCCCCTTCGCTGGCCATTCGCAGTGTGAACTTGCGAAACCAGAAAATCCCAGCAGCGCGATAGATCACTCCCAACCAACATTTCAACCCCCCAAAACACTTCCAAACCAAAACATAACAATCAGAACATAACCCAATCGTGGTAACAAGTATTCTACAACATTTATATCACACTTCAACCGCGAAAACATCGATTTCTATCGTTCCTGACCTAGAATTGAAAAGCTATGAAACACAACAAACATGCCAACACACACATACATAATCATACACAAACATAGTATAACCGAGTTTCGCACCCTTACCCGATTTAATCGTGTCTGAAAATTCGGTTGGATCAATTCTTCCTCCCCAAGTTTTTCTCTCTTTTTCTCCTTTTCTTTCTTTTTTCCTTCTTCTCTTTTTCTTTCTCTCTATTTTCTCTCTATGTTTCTATTATATGAAAAATATAATATCTACCCAAGCAAAAGACCAAAATACCCCTACACTCAAATATCTCACAAACGCTCTCAAAACGCGATAAAACATAACAACAAAGAAAAATAATATATTACCAAAGAAAAGTCAAGAATAAAATAATATAATAATAAAAATAATCAAATCGACTCGATTAAATAAATCTAACAAAACTGGGGCATTACAACTTACGCTGGTTGAATAGGGATAGGAGACCCCGAGTAGTGGCATAAGAAATTAATGGTCTGTACATTGCCTAACACTGCTTATGCTGGCGGACAAGGGATAGAAAGCTCAGAGTAGTTGTTAGTGAGTTATTTCGTGGGAGACTGGCTATAGCGGTTTTGTTAATTTTCCGTGAGATTATAAGGATAACATCATTCATATTAAGCATCATACATCAACAAGAAAGGATAAGGGGATTCTAAAACATAACCTGATCGCTTTCGTGACATTGTTTTCTCGTTTATTTACCTTTTGCACTGAAACTTGCAAACCCCCTCTTTTTTTTTATTGTTATTACTTTAAATTGGGCAAATCATTGTCTTGTTCGAACACAATCCTTGTGGGTTAAATCTTTTTATTACTGCGACATTATTGGTACACTTGCCGAGAAGTCATCTCCGACCAAGGAATATCCATAAAAAGGCGAATCTGCAAACAAAAAGCTACATAAAAAGTTCTAAGATGAAATTCTAAATAACAACAACCCTTAAAAACACCATAAACACCAAATAGAAACAACAAAGAAATTACCCTCAAAATGAACCAAATCGAGAATCCAACACCAAGGAGAACTAGATACCATAATAGCAAACTTCACAAGAATGAGAAAACACCTTCACCCTATGAGTGCATCTTTCCATTTAGTTATGTTTTGAATGATGTCAAAACTAGGAGAAACTTTAGCATTTTTGTACATTGGACGGTATCAACCAATTCTAGGTGTGGATTGTGAATTTTAGCATTAGGATGTATGTCAACATGTTTGGAAATGATTTAGAAAGGATCTATGCATCAAGAAAGGACTTTTTATGCATCAAAATTGAATCTTTGTGTGAGAAACACTGCATAGGTCGATACGTATGACTTTAGGTTGACCTATAGAAGGTTTCTCTTTAGCATAGGTCAACACATAACATGCTTAAGTCGACACCCATGCCTCAATATTGAAGCTTGTAGCCACTGCCTATATATCACCTCAAATAGGTCGATACATTTTCTTTCATAGGTCGACATATAGAAGTTAAATCTTGATTTTTTTTTTGTTTTCTTTTCAACTCCTTTTGCATGCTTTGCCTTATATCTTGCATACATATAAATACTGATACATGCATCATTTCTAGTAAGGTTCTAGAGTAAACCTATACGAAATCAGGATTTCAAAGCATTCTCATAATTTTCAACCTCTCTTCTATGCATATACACAATCAAACTATACATAATCATTTTTTTATTGGGTGACCATCTAGATTAGGGTTGATAACTTCCAAATAGGTTGTTGTACCAAGAATATTGGGTTGATAACTTTGAGGATTTAAAATAAGAAAACCGAGCTGGGGTTTTCCTTCAAGATCATTGATGATTTGAAGGTTTTGGACTAGATTATGCAATTCGGATCTGATCGAGTGAAAGCCTTGGGACAAGGGGTGCCTTGCAAGGGAGTAGCGTGAGACAGTGGATCGTCTTGGTAAATCTTGGGTTTCAACAAGTGAGTGATTGGAATTAATTCGACTGTGTGAAAGCCTTGGTACAAGGGGTGCCTTGTAAGGAAGTAGCAAGAATTGGTGAATTGAAGCGGCATTGCTGGTGGCTTGATGAATCTTTGATAAAGTTTTTAGAGGTGGCAGAATCAACAACAAACCATAGGGTTAGTAGGGTTAAAGTTTTTCATCTCTTGTATATACACTTTTTGCAAAGTAAGGTTAATTGCAACTATCTCAATTTGAATTCGAATTGAGGGCAGACATACCCATAGCAAGGCCGATTGGGGAACTTCCTAAATAAATCCTTCTATCTCTCTCTCTCTCTCTCTCTCTCTCTCTCTCTCTCTTTAATTTTGACTTGCAAATTCTTAAATTCATTGTTCGCTTGATCAATTCATTTGGGAATTATTTTTATCACATTTTTGAATTAGGTTTTGTTGATATAATCATAATCAGTGTGATTGTGATTTGTTTTAAGATCAACAATACAAAGTAAATTTCCAAACAAAATTGATTGCACGCAAAGTGTTCGATAAATTGCTTTATTGTGTTTTTGTGTGTTTTGATCATTGGAAATAAGCTCTAAGTATAGCTTATCATTCAATTGTTTTTTTATTTATTGTTGTTGGGAAGTTTTTATTCATTTTCCTACATTTGTGTACCTTTACGCATATCTGAGCTTTTCGATAAAGGTTCGGTTAGGCAATTCAAATCGGGTTGTTTCCGTTGTGCCATAAAACTTTTAAAAACCATTTTTGCCAAAAGTTTGATTTTAAATTTGTGATCTATTCACCTCCTCTAGATCGAAGCCTAATGTCTAACAAGTTATATCACGAGCTCTGGTTTAGTCCGTTCTTAATATTTGCTTTTTAGAAGAATAGCTACCGAGCCTAAGGGAGCGTACAATAGAGCACCATTTTTCACCGGCAAAAAATTATGGCTATTGGAAAGCCTGTATGCATATTCATGTCAACTCCATTAACAAGTGTATATGGGACGCCATCAAAAATGTTCTGAATAAAATTACCGTGACCAACGCTGAGGGTATTACCGTACCTAAAACGGAAGCACGATGGAATAAAAACGATTGGAAATTGTGGTCACATGATTGGAAAGCAAAAAATATTCTCACATTCGCTTTATGTGTTGATGAGCATTCATGTTTCTCATTGTGATACCTCCAAGACTATGTAGGACGCATTAGAAGTTGGCCATGAGGGTACTAATGATGTCAAACAAGATAGGATCAACACATTAAATCAATAGTTTGAGCTATTTCGTATGAAGCATAGTGAAACCATTGCGGACATGCGAAAATGGTTCACACATCTTATCAATCGATTGAATGTGCCAGGTAAGTCTATTTCTAATGAGATTTCTACTAACAAAGTGTTGAGATGTTTAAATGGGAATGGCAACCCAAGGCTGCCACTATCAAAGAGGCGAATGATCTTAAAGTTCTTGATCTCACGACTTTGTTTGGAAAATTGGAAGAGCATGAGCAAGAACTCTCTTGCTTGGAAAAACACAAAGAAGGAGTATGAAAAGAAAGTGAAGAAGGAGAAGGTAAATACAATGAAGTATAAAAGAAGTCTATTGCTCTAAAAATTATAAGCTCAAAGTCCTCACATAATGAGAAAAGTGACTATGAAACTAAAAGTTAAGAAGATTTCAATGAAGAAGATATGGGGTTGTTTATAAAAAAGTATAATAGATACATGAGGAAACATGGAAATAAATACTCCGACATGAACCATGTCAAATAAAGAAAGCTATCTAACTCCTCTTAGAAAGATGAGAACAAGAAGGGTAAGTCAAGAAGTAAATGCTACAATTGTGGCAAACTGGGAAACTATAAACCGGAGTCTCCTACAATCAAGAAAGACAAAGAAAAAGGACATGCTAAGAGATCTAGTAAGTCTAGAAGAGCTTATGCCACTTGGAAGAGGAAAAGTGATTCTTCAAGTTATGAAAGCTCCAACTCAAGTGTTGAATTGGCCAAGCTTTGATAAATGGCAAACAAAAGGAAGAAAAAGGTTGTAAGTCACTCTAAACTTAAATTTCTCATGACTTAGCTTTTTCTCAATTACAAGAATCTTTTGAAAATCTACAAAGACAAGCCATAGAGGCTTTCAAAAGATTAGCTTCAAACAAAAGAATAATTTCTCACTTAGAAGCTAAAATTTTGGAAAATGAAAAGAATATGGAAGCTCTAAGGAAGTCTATGCTAGATATTCTAAATGATAAGAATGAGGATGACAAACCTTCATGGTTTGGTTGTGAAACTTGTCATATTTGGAAAAAAGAGTCAAGGACTCTTAAAGCCAATTTGGATAGGGCTTTGCAACCTAAGGTTACTTTTTCTATAGATACTTCCAAATATGATATGCCTTCTCATAATACTTATAGAAGGTATATCTTTGTTAAAAAGGAACTAAATATCCAAAACACATCTTTTCATAATTTGTATTGTCATTATTGTTGCAAAAAGGGTAATACTATTGCAAAGTGCAAGTTTAGGAAACTTTTTTGTTTCTAAAGGTGCTTTTCAATGGTTTCCTAAATGCAACCAAGGTTTCATTAATCCCCAAGGACCCAATGAAGATCGGGTACCAAGCACTATTTGTTAATCATCCAGGCAAAAAATGTATTGGCTCTATGAAGAGAGTATGGGATCTCATTTATGGAGGAACAAGGCATAATAAGGTGACATATCGTTATTGTGTTGACTATGTGGCAAACAAGGCAGATTATGTTACCAAGAAGGTTACATTTTATTGTTTCTTTAATTGGTAAAAGTGTGTTGATTATTACTAGTCTATCCGAGAAGTTCCTGAAATGTATTATGTTTAATGATGCAGGTCTACCTTCAACAAGACATACTCAAATACATCAAATTGGGATTGATCAACCTAAGATGATGAAACATGAGGAGAAGCAAGATAATCATCATGATTGAACAAGAATGAAAGTCCAAAAACAAGGATGTTCATCAAGTCAATTACCTCTTGGATACATTATTAATCACACTTTCAAGTACTTGTACATAGAGAAAAGTGGTAAGAGTGTTTTGGTTTCGTTTGTGTTTGTGGCACGATTTGCATTTATTCTAACTTTCATTCAAGAGTTCCTTGTGGAATGCAAGTGCATCCTCCATCTTTCGTACGGTGAGGCAATATCGTTTCCATCCTTTTCTTATATTGTAAGTAATTATTTCTTTTACCTGTTTATTTCTTAAAGGTATATGATGTATTGTGTGTATGATATTTGTTATATGATTTCACTTCCAAAAATTTTAAATGTGGCCATTGTGTGTTTGCATTTTACATGTTTATAGTGGATTGATTCTAAATGTCTTTATATTTGATCTATATCTTGTACCATTTCATGCCTACATTTTCATGTTTGCATGATATTAGCTAACAAACCATGAAATAATATCATATGCATGTGTCTCTCATCAATTAGTTATGCATGAGTCAAGTTGTTTCCTTCAAAGTCATTACAAATCCACATATGTCAAAGTTGTTCAAATCTTGGATCTATAGGTCAACTCATAAATGGTGTATGTCGACATATAATAATAAATTTTGGTATTTTTCAAAATAGTTATAGTGTGTGTCGACACATGCTCGTATAGGTCGACACATAAAACCATTTTCTAAATTCTTTTAGTTCCTCTACAGTATGTGTCGACACATAGCGTTCATTGGTCGACACATAATAGTGAAAGGTCGGCTCATGATACATTGAAAAAGTTTTCTCATGTTTATGCATTCATTGTTCCTTCATGCACTTGTCTCCATATCTATCCAACTTCTCTTGAGTCTTGTAACTCTTAAAAGTATTTTAAACTCTTCATTATTGGTATTAGATTCATCCAATTAACTCATTCAACTTTAGAATTTCCAAAACCTCATTAAAATTCATCATTTTCATTCTCTATAAATGGATATCTGTTCTCATGCTTCAAATCATATCCTAGTCTCAAAGATTTTGAATTTCCTCTCAACCCTAATATTCATTGTTGTTTATGTGCGTGTTAGAATCTTTAGTCGTGAGTTTGGTTTGTGGGTAATTAAGTAATCCCCAAACTTTCTTTGTCTCTCATTTGCACATTTATTCAAACACCTAGTGTGCATATTCTGTTTGAACAATCATCAATGACACCTAAAATTGCAAAAACCAAAGGAGATTCCAAAGACAAGGGTAAGGCTACAACATCGTCAATTGCTCTAGAAACTATTTTTTCATTAGTTTTGGCTAATTGTATTGAAGAGTTTGAAGAAAAACACCAACATCGTCTAATGATGAAGCAACACGTTTGGAAACTGCTGGTTGTTGGATGCTTGGATATCCTTGAAGTTGTTCAACTTGTTGAGGACCAAAAAATAAATTACTTCTTGCAGCTTTCACAGGAATACAATGAAGATCTTATTCGTGTGTTTTATTCAGTGTTACACAATCAACGGGGCTCTGCTTTCATATTCTCAATGGGTAACAAGGTTTATGAGTTTACTAATGAACTTTGTAAGTCTTTATTTGATATCAGAGTTGTTGATGTAAGCCTTCATGTGTGAGACCCTTGGTTCACTCATGTATCTGCTAGAAGAATCCTGAGATACTTAAAAGGATCGACAAACTATGAAATTTTATTTCAACGAGACTCTGAAAGCAAAGAAGCTATGGTTACTTGTCATTTAAATGTTGAGCCTGGTTCGAGTGAAGGACCGACTCACTTGTATCGAAAGTACTCCCCACAAGTGGTGGTTAGGAGGTGTCCCGTTGCAGAGTGTCAACGGTGGTACAAGGGTGGTGAGTAAGAAACACATAACAAATATGGTGACTTGAGCATTTATAAGTGGGAGAACCCATACACCTATCACCTTAAGGTTTTGGGTGAGTATGTGGTGTGTCTCTCACAAAGGTGTTGCTCTAGAAAATGATGTCCCACAATGTTCAATGCTCCTTAGTGAATAGTAAAGTCAAGTTGGAGTCCCACATTGATTATAAATGTGGATAGTTGAGCATTTATAAGTGGGAGAACTCATACACCTATTACCTCAAGGTTTTAGGTGAGTATGTGGCGTCTCTCTCAATTGTGTTGCTCTTGAACCAATATTAATGCTCCTCCTAATGACCCAACAAATGGTATCATGAGCCTTTGGTTCGAGAAAGGGACCGACTTACTTCTATCGAAATGCCCAGAAAGAGGTGTCTCGTTGAAATCGAAATGCCCAGGAAGGGGTGTCCCGTTGAAATCGAATGCCCAAGAAGAGGTGTATCAAAATGCATAGAGAGATGCCTAGTAATAGGTATCGATGGTGGTACAAGTATATGTGGACAAAAAAGTTTCCACTTGAGAGGGAGCATTGTGGACTCACACTTGAGGGGGAAGTGTTGAGAATAATAAAGTCAAGTGTGAGTTGGAGTCCCATATTGATTATAAATAAGGATATTTGAGCATTTATAAGTGGGAGAACCCATACACCTATCACCTTAAGGTTTTGGGTGAATATGTGATGTCTCTCTCACTTGTGTTGCTCTTCCCCAATGTAGATGCTCCTTCTCATACCACAACACTAAGGTACTTGTACCCGCACCCATACTCGCTTATTTTAGTGGGTAATTGCCCATGCTCGTGTCCATATCCATTTTGCGGGTTTTTACCCTACCTGTTGTGGGTAATTTTTGCGGGTACCCACTAGGAATGGGTACAATTGTCATCCCTATACTGATCCTAATATTAAATAATAGAAATGTATCAACCATTTTTTTCAAGTATGTGAAAAAGATTAAGGGAACTTATTAAAAAAGATTGAATACATATTTAAAAATTGTATTGTCTCTTATAAAATAATGATCTCATTTGTAAAAAAACTAAAACGATTAATTTATCTAATACAAGTTTCAATAGCTTTTATTTTTAATCATATTATTCTTGACATTTTTTGTTTACCTTTCATCTTCTACGTATATTATTATTTCAACTTAAATTTACTATTATTCTTAATTTTTTTTTCTTTTTTCAAGTTCCAATTTTTATGACAGTTTACAAATAAATACACGTCTAAAACCATATCCCACCAAAAAACATACTCGTGTATATGCAAAGATTTGTTACTCGTTTATAGATAAAGTTAGTCATACTAGCCAAAATATTGTAACCTACAAAATCTAATATAAATGATTTAATTTTGTAGAAAATATGTGTTTCAAGTCTAGCTCTTTTTCCCAATTTCCGTCCTCTACATGTGTCATATTGTCTCAAATCACGCCTCTATGAGTATAAGTGTTTCAATTAGTTGCACTACAAATAGGAAGAACAAGTAAAAGTAATTAATTGTCAAGTTCCATCTGTACATTTCTAAAATTCTTGTGAACTATAATGGACTTGAAAAAGATACACGTCTCATATTTGTCTACTTCTAATGTCAGATATACCTCTTTCGGTTAAATGAAATTTAACTATATCTTAACTTGGCTGCTTATTATGTTCAACTAATCATTTAAAATATTTTTAGCGGTAACAATGATCAAATCCTATGAATAGTGATCGTACCTGATCAGAATTGGATCGGTGACCAACTTCCCGTCGTGAGCTCCGGTACTCCGGTGGTGGTGAGACGGTGGGTGGTGTACCTGCAAGGTACTCCGATGCTAAAGTCAGGAACGGAGCAAGCAAGTACAGAAAGGTAGTGAGAGTGAGAATTAGAATACCTGACCCTCTAGTGAAAGAGGGTATTTATATTGTGCCCCCAGCGCTGGGCCAACGGTCGTCTGCACTGGGATAGGTCACTAGACCCAATGCAGATAACTTCTAGGGCTTACGTGGCGTAGGGAAGACCAGCACGTGGTCTTCGCCCTGGAGTAACTGCCCCGAGTTCTCTAGAAAGTAGGTTGACTAACTCTTTCGGAGGCGGGTAGTCACCTGATGACGTGTCCCCATGGGAGGAGCATGTGGAGTATGCGGGGAGGATGCTCGTTCTCTCCCCGGGTCAAGTAATGTCTGTTCGGCGATGATGGGATCTGGATGTGCCCGACGAGGGAGAGGATTAGGCCTTAATGGGATGCTTACCGTGACATTGGGTTGGGCTAGCCCGACTGGTGGGAAGGCGCTGACCCAGTTCAGAACAGGAGCTCCCCAAGTCATTGCTCTGAAGAGTCGGAGTAATGACTTAAAGGCCAGCCCATTCTTCGGGGATCCGTTTAGCATGGCAACGTGGTCGAAATGCTAAGCTGGTGGAAGCTGCAGGCGGTTAGGAGCAGGGATGTTCGTCAGGAAGGAGTCTTAGGGATTGACGTCCGTTCAGTGTCCTAATGGACATTTCTGGGCGACAATGCGGGGAGATGAGAGGAGACAGACATGTTCATCACGCGGGCACAAAGGGAAATGAAAAGACGCACGCGGGGTCCTGAGTGCCACGTGTCACTCACCATCAATGCCTAGGGTGGCTAGGATCCTAGGCACTCAAGTGCCTAGGGACACCTCGAGTCCCGTGACAGTCCTATAAATAGCAGTCGGGTTCCTGCCATTTGCACGTTTCCGCTTTCTCCGCTCAAAGCTTTCTCTCTTTCTCTTCAGCTTCCATCGTCGTCCGTCCGCCGTACGCCGCCGCATCATCAATCTATAACCACCGTTCCAAGTAAGTTTCTGATACCTTTTCTCTGTTTAATATGTTCCATGGTGGTTCCTCTAGTGAACTGATGAAGTTTTCGGGGAGACCACGGAGTTTCCGGTGAAATCGGCGGGACTCCTTTGAGTTTTTGATGAATGTCCCGGGGAGCTGAGATAAATACCCCTAGGAGGTAAGTTGAAGGGCTCGAGGACCCGATGAAGGTCCCGAGGAGGCGAGATGAAGGTCCCGGGGACATCAGATGAATGTCCCGAGGACGTCGGATGAATGTCCCGAGGACGTAGGATGAATGTCTCGAGCATGCCCGCGGGTGTCCTCGGGTTTCACGTTTCGGTTTCTTGCTAACGCGGGGAGGTCCAAGGGCTTAGGACCCGCAAGAAACTTGTTCGGAGGGGGTGTAAATGTCCAGGGAGAGACCCACGACCATGCCTTCCTCGGCGTGGATACTTCTCGGGGACGCTTATCGAGCAGTTCCTCGTATCCTTTCTTCGCCCTTTCACTTGATTTGTGGTGGAAGGGTGAATTTAATCTGGAGTGTCGAATTCACCAATTTCCTCTGCTTTTCAGGTAAAATGGCGAATAGGGTCGAGGGAATCATAGAGACCGACGATGTGCCCGACTCCCCGTTGGCGCAGACCACTGGTGTTAGGGAGCGGACGCCTGAAGACTGAGCCAGGGAGGAGCCCCTAGGTGTTCCGTCCTTGTTTGCTATGGACAGTGAGGACGCCTTCGCCACCATCGAGGACCATTTCGAGGGTTCTCCGAAGAACTGGCTGGTGTACAAGCCTCGAGAACACCACCTTATCTGTTTGAACTTTAAAGGGATGAGACTCCCTATGTACGAGTTCACCTTCGACGAGGACCGTTTCGAGGGTTCTCCGAAGAACTGGCTGGTGTACAAGCCTCGAGAACACCACCATATCTGTTCGAGCTTTAAAGGGATGAGATTACCTATGTACGAGTTCACCTTCGACGAGGCGGGCCGGCGCCTACCCTTCAGCGAAATCCAGCGGGAGGTGTTTACTTGGTTGCGTCTGGAACCCTCGCAGCTTCACCCCAACGCGATTGCCTTTATACGCGCGTACGAGCTCGTCTATAGGTACCTCGGCATCGGGGCTACTATACCTTTGTTCTTCCGCATTTTTCACCTACAGATGCAGACGATCGAGGGAAGGCACAATTGGGTGTCTTTTAAACAACCGAGCAGGCTATTCTGGGCTTTCATGGATTTTTCCCACCACTTTAAGTCCCGATATTACGTCGTCAAGCCCATCACACACAAGGCTGCAGACACTGTGTATAACCGTGTGTCCAAAGAGAAAGATGGGCAGTAGGTAGAAGTCCTCGAGGAGAAGTTCCCCCTACAGTGGACGGAGGAGCACTTCGTAAGAAGCATTGGCAGCTATATATTCAGCCTAGGTGCGCTGGACGAGGAGGAGAGGCTGGCCTACCAGCAGATAGTTGCGTTCGTCTCTGGTTTCAAACTCGTGAAGCTCGTGACTCCGGACGGTAAATTTATCTGCGACGACAACGGGGAGATTTTAGAGGGTCGGCTGATTAACACGAGAGCCCTCCTCGAGACATCATCCGATGAGGATGCTCTGTGGTTGTTAGGTGGCGAGCAACTCTTTTACTCAGCTCCCCTGTATATTTTCGTCGTTGGTCTATTGATGTGCTTATTTTTTTTGTAAGAAAAATGTCGAGCATGGAGGAACGTGTCAAGAAGCTAGCGGCCGTCCGGGGCACGAAGAATGGCGGAAAGGAGCGAGTCACCCAGGTTCAGCAGATGCCTGGTCCCCAATCTGGGCCCGGGGGCTCGACCTCCTCCCCACAAGGCAGCAACACCCCGTCCTCGCAGGGCTCTCCAAAGAGGCAGCGTGTCAACGAGCCTGTACATGTCGATCTTACTGAAAATACTTCTGAGGAGAAATACGTGCTCCCCCTACTTCCTCAAGCATGCTCTCTTCTCCGGGGCCAACTCTCTGATCGTTAGTGCCGCTGAGTCCAAGGCCATCTTAGGCATTGACCGCGTTGCGAGGAGGAAAGCATTATCGGAGGACATGTTTGCGGTGATGCGTGTCTGCGAGGCGGCTTTGGTTCTTAATGATGAGACCTGTCAGTCGGCCGAGTTGATAAATTTGCAAGGTAAGCTTGCGTCTATCGAGGTGAACATGCAAAAGCTGGCCACCGACCTCACGGAGTACAAGAAGCAGAATGAAGCCCAGGTCGAGCTTCACGGGAAGATGGAGGAGAAGTTGAAGAACGCCGCCGAGGAGAGGAAGAATCTCCTAGTGAGAATTGCTGAGTTAGAGCAGGCTGTCAGACCTACTGTAGAGGAAACTGATGAGGACAAGCTGCTGACCTCTCGGGCCAGATTGATCTCGAAGATCAGGCAGCTCGAGCAGGATGCCCTGGGGGCTGTCGAGGTTGGTTTTGCTACTGCGGTGGAGCAGCTCCAGCTCGTGAACCCAGATGTTCAGCTCGTCACAGAGGGGACGGGTCCTTACCATCAAGTGGTTGAAGGTCGGATTGTGGCGCCGGTGGCCGAGGAAGATGAGGACGACCAGACCATGGCGGACGGGCAACCTAAGGAGAATGATGTTGTTTAGTTTTCATTGTTTTGACTAGTTTGTTTGTCCTGCGCGCCAGTTTTGACTGTGTAGTTCGGCCTTCGTGTCGTGATTTTGTATCAATTTCTGCACGGCCTGCGCGTCAAGGGCTTATGATATTTTAGTATGTACTCTTTGAACAATGGGCTTCTGCCCGACTTGAATACATCATCTTTTCTTATTTTGTGTGTGATGCTTGTATGTTAATTATATATCTGTTACTTTCACTTTTGTCTAAGTACTTTGGGGCCTTTGCTCGACTTTGTTAATCCTCGATAGTGTAGGAAAATGGTCGAGTGGTCGGAGCTGTATTTTGACCTTCGACGAAGCTAAGAGCTCGGTCGAGGTCTTAGCTTAGTGGCGTGGACTTCCCATCGCGAGCTGGGTGCCCTGCGTAGTTGGTACGGCGATGGTGAAGCTCGGTCGAGGTATCCCCGTCAGATCAAGGGTCCTCGCGCACATACAACGCGAGCCATTGTCTTCTTGTCTCGAAGAGGGGAGTCGCGCTTGTACCTTAGTGCGCCCCCGTGGTCGCGACACAGATGGGTTGCAGGCAGTGTTTAACTGTAGTACTGTTTAAGCTTTTTAGCATTCCATGGTCGAGCAAGTTCCTCCCCGTGTAGATTTTCTAGGTAATAGGCTCCTGTCCCCGTTTTTGCGCGGACGCAATAGAGCCCCCCAGTTCACGGCGAGCTTGTCTTCACACGAATCTTTCTGGTTCTTTCGTAGGACGAGGGTGCCCACCTGAAATTCACGTTCGATAACTTTGTTGTTATGGCATAAAGTTATCTTCTGCTTGAGTGAGGCTTCGCGGAGGGATGCGCCCGACCGTATTTCTTCGTCCAGGTCGAGCTCTTCCCGGAGGGCTTCATCGTTCATTTCCTCGTCGAGGGGAAACTCAGTCCTTCTCGAGGGTTCCCTTATTTCCACTGGGATCACTTCCTCAATTCCGTAGGTCAGTCAGAAGGGGGTCTCCTCGGTAGTGGAGTGCGGGGTTATCCTGTAGGCCCAGAGGACGCTTTGTAGCTCATCGACCCATCTTTTCTTGGTGTCGCCCAGTCTCCATTTCAGGCCTCTTAGGATCACCCTGTTTGTGGCTTCGGCCTGCCCATTTGTTTGTGGGTGCTCGACTGAGGTGAAGTGTTGCTTCATGCCCAGCTTGGTGACGAAGTCTTGAAAGTTCTTGTCGGGGAACTGTGTCCCGTTGTCGATGACAACTGCCTGGGGCACACTGAACCGAGCAAGTATGTTCCTCTTGTAGAAATGTAGTATGTTGTGGGCCGTGATTTTGGCCATGGCTTTGGCCTCGGTCCACTTAGTGAAGTAGTCAACACCGACGATCAGGTACTTATTTTGGTACGACCCCACGGTGAAGGGTCTGAGGATGTCCATCCCCCACCAAGAAAACATCCACGGGGATGGCAATGTTTTGAGCTCACTGGGCGGGGCTAGGTGCATGTCCCCGTGTTGTTGGAATTTGTCACACTTCTTGACATGCTCCTTGGTGTCCTACTGCATGGTGGGCCAGTAGTACCCCACTCTCAACACTTTATGGGCTAGGGACCATCCACCGAGGTGTTGCGCATTGATCCCCTCGTGGATCTATTAGAGTATACCAGAGACCTTGGAATCCTCGACACATCTGAGATGGGGGATCGAGAAGTTGCACCGATATAACTTGTCCTCGATGAACGTATATGAGCAGGCACGTCTCCTAACTACTCCAGCATCCTTGGGGTCATCGGGTAGTTTCCCCGTGCTGAGGTACTCATATACCGGGGTCATCCAGTAGTGGCTGTCTACAATGGCATGAATGTCAATCATGGGGATATGCTTCTCGTTGCTCGGACGTGGAAGCACTTCTTGAATGACAGACTTGTTCCCGTCTTTTTTCTTTGTGCTCGCGAGTTTTGATAGGACATCTGTCCGAGTATTGTGTTTGCGTGGGATGTGATTCACTTCCTCCGAGGTGAACTTCTTCATCCTTTCTTTCACCAAAGCCAAGTATTCGATGAGGTTGTCGCTCTTGGCTTAGTACTCTCCTCGTACCTGGGAGGCCACGAGCTGGGAGTCGGTGAATATTTTGAATTCTTTGGCGTCGAGATCCTCAGCTAGCCATAACCCGACGACAAAAGCCTCGTATTCGGCCTGGTTGTTCGACGTCGGGAAGGAAAACGTGAGGGAGACTTCGATCATGATACCTTCCTCGTTTTTCAGGATGATGCCCGCTCCACTTCCTGTCGAGCTGGATGCCCCGACGATGTAGATCGTCGATTTTTGGGATTTGTCGGTCGAAGGTTCTAGGAGGGTCATTTCTGCCACGAAGTCGGCCAACACCTGAGCCTTCAGGGCCTTTCTTCCCTCGTATTGGACGTCGAACTCAGCGAGCTTGAGTGACTGTTGGAAGTGGTAAAGCGGCAAGCAAAATTATTTATTTTCGGAAAAATCCCTCAGGGATTTATGTCGTGTCCATAAAGATTGGTGCTACTGAACTGTTGTTCGACATTTTAAATGTTAAAGAGTTTGGGTTTAAAATAGGTTTAAAGTAAATGCAGAAAAGTAAACATTAACACAAAAAGAATTCATTCTTCAGAGAGAAGAAACTTATCCGGCATGCACATAATCAACTCGTCACAAACTTAAACCTATCGACCAGTTATACTCAACCTACAATACTCCTCAATATCATCCAACATAGCTCACAACAGTGTCCATCTCTGACACACTGAGCTGTGAGAACAACCGTGTTACCCTCGTCGACACTCTCGCACCCGACTCAAGATACGGAGGCATTAAGCTTCGACACCCATAAAGATTGTTCGCTCTAAATCTATCTCTAGCTTCCAGAAACTAACAGATAATCATCCCTAATCAAAGTTTACGATATTTATCTCTAACACAACCCAAACCCTGGGCATAAAGCAAAAATCAAGGACAATCACCGATAAAGATTTGTAAAGCAAATTTTATACAACGCCATGGGCGATAAATATACATGAGTTCAAAGTAAATACATATACAACAACCCAGCAAAGAAGAAATACACAAAGAATAAGAGAAATGAACCAAACATATCGCGGTTTGTCGGCGTCGGTCAATGAGAAATCCACCCTGGATCATCCGTATGCAAGCTTCAATGTTGCTTTCTAAGCTAATGCTACTGAAAAATGAGTTTGATGGAGTTGGGAGAAAAAATCCCCAAAACTATAACCTAAAAAATGAATGAAATGACTTAAATAGTATTTCAAAAATCAGTGAAGTTCGTAAAGCGAACTTTTATTTGCTGAGCGAACATCAATTTTGGCACCTAAGTGCCTCAGGAACAGTTAAACCTACTCTGCAATTCTGCAAAAGTTCGCAAAGAGAACTTTTATTCACAAAGCGAATATTCGCTGAAAAGTTCACAAAGTGAACTTTGGTCCCTTTTTCTACTGCCATAAGTCTGGGAGCATTCGCTGGGAAGTTCGCAAAGCAAACTTGACAACAAACCGACCTTTATTTTGATCACAACTTCTGAACCGTAACTCAGATTTACGCACGGTCGGAAGCATTGGAATGCTTATTCAATGCTCTTTACAACAATGGAAAAATATCTTTGCTTGAATACCTACAAAAATGAGATAAAATCAATTAAACTCAATGATATTTACACGATATGCAATATATACACTATAACATAAAGTAAACGTATTTACAAACAAAGCGGGGTTTATTCGAACGATATTAACAAAAATTATCGATAAGTGCAACAAAACTTATATACAAAAATAACTACAATTTAGTGACCACTTGAGCATCCTACCCGCCATGTCTGGTCGGCCGAGGAGCTGTTATACGGGTTGTTCGGTCCTCACCACGATCTTGTGGGCCAAGAAGTAATGCTGCAGTGACGAGGGTCAGAGCGACCTTTTTGATCTGCGGGTATCTAAGCTCCAGACCCTGGAGGGCTTTGGTGTTAAAATAAATCGGCTTTTGCCCGTCGGGGGTTTCTCGGATTAGAACCGCGCTGACCGCTTCGCTCGTGACGGCGAGGTATAGGAACAACGTCTCCCCGTTTTCTAGTCGCGAGAGGACCGGGGGTTGCGAAAGGACCTGTTTAAGGTGGAGGAGCGCCTGCTCGCACTCTTCGGTCCATTTGAACGTAGTTTTCTTGCGTGGGAGTTTGAAAAATGGAAGTGCGTATTGTGCCGATCTGGCCACGAATCAGGAGAGCAAGGTCAGCATCCCGTTTAGCGATTGTATCGATTTCTTTGAGTTCGGAGGTGGGATTTAGGAGAATGTACTGCACTTGTCGGGGTTCACCTTGATTCCTCGCTATGTGAGGTAGAAACCGAGGAACTTGCCTGCCCGGACGCCAAAGTTACATTTCTCGGGATTGAACCTTATCTTGCATTTCCTCGTCGTGTCAAAGACCTTTTTGAGGTGAGCAGCGTGGTCGAATTCTTCTGCAGATTTCACGATCATGTCATCCATGTAGACCTCGAGCATGTCGCCGATCTCTCCCCGGAATACTTTGTTCATCATCCGCTGGTATGTCGCGCCGACGTTCTTCAGGCCGAAGCGCATTACATTGTAGTAGTAGTTGCACGACTCGGTCATGAAGGCTGTGTGTTGCTTATCGACCTTTTCCATGGGGATTTGATTGTACCTGGAGTAAGCGTCCATGAATGACAGTAATTTAAAACTTGCAGAATTGTCAACCAGTTGGTCGATGTTAGGCAGTGGATAAGCATCTTTCGGGCATGCCCGGTTAAGATCAGTGTAGTCAACGCACATCCTCCATTTTCTATTATTTTTCTTAACAAGTACAACGTTGAACAACCAGGTTGTGTACCGGGCTTCCTAAATAAAATTTGCCTCTAAGAGGTCTTTTATAACTTTTTCAGCAGCCTCCGCTTTCTCAAGAGACTGTCTACGCCTACGTTGGACTACAGCCCTAGCGGCTGGATCTATAGTAAGCTGGTGACAGGCCACCTCTGGGTCAAGGCTAGGCTTTCCGATGCGCTCCACGCAAACAAGTCAGCATTCTCCCGGAGGCAGGCCTTCAACTACTCCCTCGCCAGGTCGGGGAACCCTGTGCCAATCCTCACATTCCTGTCTGGATCATCCCCGAGAGTGATGAGCTCGAAGTCTCCATCTAGAATGGGGCGTGTTGGGTGGAGAGGCTTCCCGTCACCTTCAACTGGGAGGTCTTTGTCAACTGCTTCTCCTTGTTCCTGCTCGCTGGGGAAGCGACTGTCGAGGTCCACCGCATTGATGTTCGGGAATGGCTTCTGCTCTGCGTCCGGGCTAGTTTCTCTCCGGTCTTGGACTTGACATTGATCGAGCTCAGACCCTTGGTTGCAGCATCGAAGCATCTCCTAGTAGCTTCGATATCCCTGTGGAGGGTGACGACCCGGCCTCTGGTCGTGTAGTACTTCATCTTCAGATGAACTATAGATAGTACCGCCGTGAGTTCGGCCAGAGACGTTCTTCCCAAGATGCATTGGTACAGGGATGAACACTCCACCACTAGGAAGCGGGTCTTGAATTGTCGGGCAGTCTCGTCACTCCCGAAAGTAACCATCAGCTCGACATAGCCCCACGGTCTGGTGGTGGTGTCGTTGAAACCCTGTAGGTCTAAGCCCACGTAAGGGGTCAGATGTGTTTCATTGAGATGGAGGGTCTCGAAGAGGTGGGCGTACATGATGTCCACCGAACTCCCTTGGTCGACCAGGATTCGGCGGACATTAAAGTTCGCCATCTGCGCCCTGATTAGGAGAGGGATGGTGGAGTTAGGGGCGCCGCCCGGCAATTCCTCGAGGTAGAAGGTGATAGGGTTTGATTTCCCTTGTACCTTCTCGAAGGTGACAGTATGTACTGAACTTACGTCGATCAGCTCGTCGAACTTCAGCTTGATTGACCCCACAGAGACCTTGTTGAACCCCTCGTCAGATATAACCATTGCGGCGGGGAAATTTTCCCACAGGCTACGAGCGGTCACAGGGATCTTCGGCTCGTCGGGGAAGTAGAAGTTCTCTGGTCGAGTGACACTCAGAGCGACTTGCAGTCCGTTCTCTCCAGTGGGACGGGTTGTCTCCTCGACCCTTTGCGCCTCCCAAGCATCCTGTCTGGAGGCGTCATTCCTCTTCGTGTACTGCTTGAGGTGCCCCTCCTTGATCAAGATTTCTATCGCATCCTTGAGGTGGATGCAGTCCTCAGTGACATGCCTGTGGCTGCTATAGAACCTGCAGTACTTGGCCTTGTCAACGTTTGGTTTGAGTGGTGTCAGCTTCGAAAAGCAGACACCTCCTTTCTGGAATTCCAAGTTGATGCACTTGGCTAGAATTCGCTCACAGGGAGCAGTGAGTAGCGTGTACTCTATGAATCGGCCAACTGGACCTCTCAGCTCGCGAGAGTCGCTGGGACGATCTTCTCTTCTTCTTTCTCCCCCTCGTCGGGGAACGATAGAGTCTTCGTGCCTGGAGCTTCGGGGGCCCTCTTGATGCCGCGAGTCGCGGGCACAATGGGTGACCTCCAGCTCTTCATACTGAATATATGCTTGGGCCTTGTGGAGGAGCTCTTCCAAGTTGCAGGGCCTTTGAATGCCCACAACCTTGGCAAACTCAATGTGAGGACGTAGTACTCGCTCGATCAGAAACTTCTTCATGTCGTTCGTGGTGGCTACCTGGACTGCCTCCCGGTTGAATCTCTCAATGTAGTCCCAGAGAGATTCTTATTTTACCTGGATGATGGCTTCTAGGGAGGCTTCCGTCTTCGGGTGGCATCGAGAAGCAGTGAAATGCCTAGAGAACTGTCTCTTCAGCTCCTTCCAGGTGGTGATGGACTCTGGTGCGAGGCTCTTGTACCACGCCATGGCACCTTTCCGGAGGGTGGCCGGGAAGAGTATGCACTTAATAGCACCTCAGACGTTCCTGTAGTCGAGCATTGCCTCCAAACTCTCGACGTGGGCGTCCGGGTCGGCAGTGCCGTCGTACGTCGCCAAGGGTGGAGGCTTCTCCATCCCGGGCAAAGGGGTCTCCATAATTTCCCTGGAAAGTGGGGTACGCTGGTCGTCCTCGTCACTCCTAACTGGTGATTGTGACGGGGAGTGGTCACCATGACCGCGCTGTCATACCCCAAATTTTGACCACTAATATTTCCCATCATTTTGCAAGTCATCATCACAATATGGATGAACCATCATGCCTCATCAGTCTCCCCGAAGATGGGTGAGCATTCACCACAAACAATAATTAGGGTTTCAAGCCCTCTCTGAGCCTTAGACAGAGGATCAATCAAGAAATGACATGATATTCAACTTGTATAACCTCTCAAACACCCATAGAGGATCAAGAGGACTCCCACATCAAGGATCAAGCACAAAGTTGCCGCATTCCAAGTGAATTAAGCCTCAAGATCGCCAGTGCCACTAAATTAGGGTTTTGGTCGACTAGGGCCTCCAGATGGAAGTTTTCCTCTGGGCATGAGCCAATGCTTCAAAGCATAACCTAAGATACTCCATGGGACCTCATGGACCCAATCATCAAGTCAATTTAGCCTCAGGGGATGCATTCATAAAAAATCAGGAATTAGGGTTTCTTGACCTAATTCACCCCTAAGTTGACTTTTGGGATAGAACATGATCCAAGACCTCAAGACATGATTTGAGGGTCTTCAATACACCATATTGATCCATTTGCAACAATGGATTAACCCAGGAAACTTGATTCACAAGTTTCAATTTCATCTGGACCACAATTAGGGTTTTGAGAAAAAAGTCAACTGTACCTTTGACTTTTGACCAAGGCATGCTCCCAAACCCTGGGACATGATTCAATGCACCCTATATCACCTATGGAATCCATCTACTAAGTTTGATTTAGGTCAAGGACTTGATTTCATAGAGGATCGCACAATTTGGAATTCATCTGATAAAAAGTCAACTGTGCACAAAAATCAAAGTTTGACTTTTTGAGATTTTTCACAATTATGGTTCCTTAACCCTAAAATGGTGTTAATGTGTGATTGGAATCATCATTCATCAAGAAAAATCAAAGAAAGTGGGATAACTTGTAAAAGGGGTAACCATAAAAAACTTAGAATTTTTCTAAGTTATGAAACAAAATGGTTAGGGTACCAACTTCCAAGGATCATAACTTGAGATCCAAGCAACCATTTTAGATGGTCCAAAGATGGATTTGTAGCTCTCATGGCATACTTTAAAAGTGTCAACTAAACCTCATTCCAATTCCTCATGGATTCTAAGTTACGGAGTGACCAAAATGGCAGAAAACACGAAATGTCACTTTTTCCAACACTTTGTGAAATTTTCACTAAGTCAAAATTTGTCTTGCTTTTTTTCAAAATGTATGGGAATTTTTCACTTGGATCCAAAAAGTGTCAAGACAAACTATGATCACACATATGTTGTATCATATGAGAGCTTTCGAAAATGACCAAGAACTCCATCAAACTCCACTTGAGCTAGGAGTTATGACAGCTGCAACATGCCTTGCTGTAAACTGTCTTGGCAAGGCAGATTTGTGTACAAGGGCTCGAATTGCTCAAATTATGCAATTCCAAGCATGCTTATCCATCTGCACACCTCAAGGGGGAACAACCAAGGGACAAACACTGATCCATCAGCCTCCAAAGTTCCAAAATCTACAAGTAGCATGCCAAACCTAAAAAGCCAAAGATGCTTCAAGACTTCAATTTTGTTTTGGAGAATTCAATGGATGCTTAAAGGTGGCATGTATCAGAGCAAAATGCACACTTCAGTCAAGCCTTATCCTTGAATCAAAGAACCATAGGCATGTGCTCTAACCTCTAGTCAATGGCTAGAGGAGACTTGAGATTCCAAAATGATCCAATTGGCCAACAGCCTGCTGCAGACACCATTCACTATTGCTTGCAAAACAAACTTGCTCTATTATAAATAGAGCTCATTTTTGCCCAGTTTAAGTACACCAAAGCACTACAACTGATGCTTTCCTCAAAATCACCTTCTCACTTTCAAAATTGCCTTCTAAAGCAAGTCACTATCGGGTTTTGAGTTTGAGAGCAATTCCAACCAAACCAATCACACACACGCCTCATAAACATCATATAGAAGTGATCAAAACACTTAAACAACATCTGGAACACCAATTTCACAAAATCACCAGCCAATTGCTCAAATTTTCAACCAAGTTGCAGCTGAGGTGTCATAATTTGTTCCAGTCCATTTCAAATCACTCCAAGCATTCAAAGACATTCTATATGGTGTAGGGAAGTTGTTCAGATCATCACAACTCATCTGTAACACCTCCAACCCAAGCCGAAACTTGGTCATCTCTTAATCTATGCATATTTCCTCGCACAATACTTTTGCCAAATGTTCATAATCATGCATAGAATGTTTCCCCTCAATTACTTGCTTTATATGAATCGTGTATCAAAATTCCCAGCCTTCATGCAAAATTTAGGGTTCTTGAGGTTTTGTCTTGATTTCTTATTCCATGCTTAAAATAAATAAAATTAAAGACCATAAACATGATCGTGAGGTGAAAACGAGTAGATTGATATGTGGATTGCTTGATTTCATCAAGTATTCAGTGAGATTGGATGGAAAATGAAAATCTGAGCAAAACACCCTTCGCGTGTGTTCTTGGCCCATGTTCTTGGCGACTTTTTCATAAATTAAAAAATTTGAATTTTGTGATTTTATTTAATTGATTCAAAAATTAATTTCTCTCTGGATTTTAATGATTTTGAGTTGATTCTTTTTTTAATAATTCACAAAAATGTTAAAATATTTTATTTTACCAAAAATTCCCAAAAATATTATTTATTTCATATACTTGATATTTTTGCAAAAGAAATAATTTTTATTTGTTTTTAACATTTAAAATATTTTTTCTTTCTTGACTTTCCAAACTTAATTGGTTTCCAATCATTTTGTGGATAAAAACATGATTTTTGAAGCATTGATCCAAGATCACCACTCATTTCTCACATGTTTTCATTAATTTTTATTAATTTTTAAACAAAATTAGGGTTCTTTGATTATCACCCTAAACAAATCTTTTTCACACCTTTTGGGCCTCTAATAGAGTGTAAGACCCAATCCCTCTTTGAAACCAAAACTGTTGGGCCTCAGTCATTGAATAAGACCCACGGTGTTTTCAAAAATCTCGGCACGATCGCCAATTTAAAATAAAACCATTTAGGCCTCTCCCTGGGTTGGAAGCCCCATTCTTTTTCTTAAAACACTTTTGGGCCTCTAATAGAGTGTAAGACCCAATCCCTTTTTAAACCAAAAATAATTTGGCCCTCAGTCATCGTATAAGACCCACTGTGTTTTCAAACCTCGGCGCGATCTCCATTATTCAAACAAATAATCATTTGGGCCTCTCCCTGAGTTGTAAGCCCCATCACTTGTACAAAAACACTTTTGGGCTTCTGATAAGGTATAAGACCCTATCCCCTTTTAAACAAAACTTTTTGGGCCTCAGTCGTTGTATAAGTCCCGATACAAAACAACAGTGTCATCACTGTTAAAATTTGGGCCTCTTCCTGAGCTGTAAGCCCCGATCTCTGTTCAAAATACTTTCTCCTTTGATTTTGAATCCAAATGTATAGTTCCTATCAAAACTTTCTTTAATTTATTTGTTGAACAACTAACAAAACGGCATGGAAGCTCTACAACGGGTAAGTGTTTATCCGCTTTATTTTACATGCTTTAATATATATAACTGTATTGTGGGAAGCGGCGCATGGTTAGTCTTCTTTCATTCTTTTAAATACGTGTCAAATACATAACTATATTGTGGGAAGCCGCGCATGGTTAGTCTTCTTTCATACTCCTTTAAATACTTATCATATATCAACTGTATATATACTAGTATAGTTATTTAGAGTTTTCCCCGGCAACTACGTCTAGAACTAGGTAAAGCCTTGTTGGTCACTCTTTAAATACAAACAAAACTAGATCCCTATAGGATCTCCAGATACAGTCTTCCCTTCTCTTGGGGTTAATCAATAAGGAACAAAGAGAAAGGCAGTATTCTCGGTGAACCTTTTCTCAGACTGTCACCCTTAGAAATTGTCTAAGAAATTCTACTCCCCGGAGTTGATCTATTCTCCGGGGATAGCATCTCTTGAGTTTCTTCCAAATACTCAAACTTTCCTGGAATGATCTCTTCTATGTGAATTTCATTTCTTGAACTTCTCTTGGTTTGGGGACCCACAGGCTTCCTAAAAGCATCTCCGCCTCCTCTTGGGCTTTGTACAAGGACTCATCGGCTTCTTAGAAGTTCTCATGCCTTCTCTTGGGCTTAATACAAGGACCCTAACGACCTCTCAAAGGTATAAGACAGAACTTAGTCATCCTTTGCTAGAGCAGTCTTTCCAGTGTCAAACCTCAAGCCACTTTAGGGTTGATTCTCATCCCTTAAGGCTCTTGCTCTCTTTTGGGGTATCCTACAAAAGATAAAACGCTTCAACACCAGTAGACTTGGATAGTCTAAACCCCTTGAGTCTCAAAGACATTCTCAAGTTCCTTTCAAACATAGGAAAAAACACCGATCACTCTGGATAAATCTCCAGCAGAAACCCAGTCTCTCTCATGAGAGTTCCCCATCCTTGGGCCTGCCTATGGATCTAATCCTCAGCAGTAAGATATCCTCCTCTTAGGCTTTGTATAATGATCTTTCCTCAACACAGTCAACCTCCTCTTGGGCTTTGTACAAAGATCCTCCCCCAGCGGAGCTAACCTTTTCAGACTCTCTTGTTGAGTCAATCACTTTTCAGACTCTCTTGTTGAGTCAATCACTTTTCAGACTCTCTTGTTGAGTCAATCACTTGTCAGACTCTCTTGTTGGGTCAATCACTTTTTAAACTCTCTTGTTGGGTTAATCAACTTCTTAGCCTCAATCTTGGGCTTCGTACGAGATAGATAAAAATCACTTTCTTGTTGAGTCAACCCTTTTTAGCCTCAATCTTGGGCTTTGTACAAGACATAAATCGTCTTAACCTTTTTTTAAGCTTGGGGACCAATAGCTTCCCCAGCGAGGTCACTTCCTCCCAGCTTTCTTTTAGGCTTTGAGGAATGATTTCCTAAGCAGAGTCAAACCTTTTAGCCTCAATCTTGGGCTTTATACAAGACAGATAAGTACCTCCCCAGTGGAGTTAGCCTCCTCTTAGGCTTCATATAATGATATACCCAAAGAGTCAGTCTCTTTTAGCCTCCGTCTTGGGCTTTATACAAGACACCAATATATCCACTCTCTTGTTGAGTCGGTCTCTTTCAGCCTCCTCTTAGGCTTTGTATAAGGACTTCCCCAGTGGAGTCAATCAACCTCTTATCTTCAACCTTGGGATTTGATCAAGGCACACAGAAAAAATCAACAATCCCTCTTTAGAGATGACAAATTCTCTTTCAGTCAACCTTTTTGGGCTTTGAACAAGACACAAATACTCTTTTTTACCTCTGTCTTGGGCTTTGAACGAAACACCAAAATATCTCTTTCCTCCCTTAGAATAGGAGGAACTACGATCGCTCTGATTTCCCTGTTTATCATTTAAACGGGAATACGTAGGCATAAGATTGCGAAATCTTAGCGAGCATACTAAACAAAACTCCAGGTCCAAAACCTACATACATCAATCTAAACTTAGGTCCAGTACCTTACCAAAAACATCGGGGAAACCCGGACATCAACAAAAAACTCACTCTCTCTCTCATATTTCCCAAGAAACTTTCCCAACCCATTACCAGATAAACACCATCAATTACAAAGCAAAACCTAAAGCTAACATCCTGTGGATAACCACATATAGGATGAGTAATTTACAACTACTCATTATATAACCTGACCTCGGACTCCCTAATCTCTTTAAGCGTTTGTTCAGTTAAACATTCGCGTGCAAGGTTAGTTTTAGATACCTTCCCTTTCCCTTCCAGCTTCATGGGATAAATAAGAAATCAGAAAGTAGCACCCCCTCTTACCATTGCGGTGAGGAAAACCCAGCGATAAGGTGGTCGCGTCACCGACAAAAATCGCTCCCTACACGCGCCTACTTCGTCGTGGGGAGCTTCTTAGTCGGTTCTTCGGCTTCTCGCCATATCCGTTGGCCTTGCTCCTCTTTTGGACAGGGGGACGTCGTTCCTTCTGAGGGGGGACCAATTGCGCTTCAGGGCGACCACAGGTTGGGGTCATTCAAGACGCGCGTGGCGCCCCGCAGGTTGGGGGAAGGGCTCCGAGAGTCGTCTTGTCATTTTCTCCACGGGGGAGGAGAAGGATTGTAAGATACGGGGAGACTATGTCTCTGCGGGAGAGAGCGCTGTTGTCGCTCCCTTTCGAGCACTCCTATCTGTATGTTCTGTTGGGAGATCAACAGGTTAGTCTGATTAATCAGTGCAAACAGAGCCACCATGTTCAGATCAGCATTCGGTGGCGCGGGGATCGGCTGGTAGATAACTGGGCTACCATCATGTTGGGCGGCGTTAAAGGCTGCGTAATCAGAGGAGGGGGAGGCAGTACGCCCATCCCTGTGGTCGCCTTCCTCGACGTTAACGACCACGTTGGGATCGTGGCCATCTCTGTTGTTGAATGGAGCGAAGGCGGTGTCCGGAGTGTTAGCGTTAGTTCGAGGGCTGGCCATGATCGTCAGAGAATGAAAGTTGCTTTGGTTTTTATGGGAAGAAAAATGGGGAAGCAAAGGTTCCCACAGACGGCACCACTGATCGTACCTGATCAGAATTAGATCGGTGGCCAACTGCCCATCGTGAGCTCCGCTACTCCGGTGGTGCTGAGACGGTGGGGGTGTACATGCAAGGTACTCCGATGCTAAAGTCAGGAATGGAGCAAGCAAGTACAGAAAGGTAGTGAGAGTGAGAATTAGAATACCTGACCCTCTAGTGAAAGAGGGTATTTATATTGTGCCCCCACCGCTAGGCCAACGGTCGTCTGCATTGGGTTGGGTCACTAGGCCCAATGCAGATAACCGTCAGGGCTTACGTGGTCTTCGCCCTGGAGTAACTGCCCCGAGTTCTCTAGAAAGGGGGTTGACCAACTCTTTCGGAGGCGGGTAGTCACCTGATGACGTATCCCCGCGGGAGGAGCACGTGGAGTACGCATGGAGGATCTCGTTCTCTCCCCAGGCCAAGTAATGTCTGCTCGACGATGATGGGATCTGGATGTGCTCGACGAGGGAGAGGATTGAGCCTTAATGGGCTGCTTACCGTTACATTGGGTTGGGCCTGCCCAACTGGTGGGCAGGTACTGGCCCTATCCAGAACAAATAGTATTTTTGAAATTAATATAATCAAAAAGTAATATAACAAAAATCTATCCTCTTCACTACAAATTCCATATTTCATCTTTTCTATATTTGCGTTTTCGTCAGTCTTATGCAAACTCCAATATAGGTTGAATTATTTTGGATATTGTTGCATGTTGACTCTAAGACATTTTGAGAGTGCTTGAAATACTATTAAGAAGGTGATTACATTCACGATTCAAGCATGAATCCATTCAACTTAGAAACATTATCTAACAATCTAATTGTATCTCAAATAATGGCTATCGAGGCTTTAGTTTCAAGTATCAAAGTGATGAACTAAGACCTTGTCAAGTTAGATCGCTTCAATGGAACAAACTTCACCCGATGGAACGATAGGATGATCTTCCTCCTAACTTCCTTGAAGATTCACTATGTCTTAGATCCTGACTTGACACCAATTCCATAACCACAAGAGAATGATTTTGAGGAACTCAAGAAAGAACACAATAAATGAAAGGATGGTGAATTGATATGTCGTGGACATATTATGAACACATTATTTGACCGTCTCTATGATCTCTTACCAAACGCTCAATCTACAACGAAACCTGTTGCTGTCAAAACATTTAAAAAAAAGCTTTGAGAACTTTTTAAGTCAGGTTTGTTGCACTTTTTAATTCAGATATGGTTAACTGACTTAACAAAATCTATTGTTGTTTGAAATATAAAAAATTATTTAAAATTCAAAATTTGTCCTTCACTTGTTAAGTCAGGTGTCCATTTAAACGACTTAACAACTCCTGAATAGAATTCAAAATTATGTCTTTTCATGAACCATTGTCATTTTTCTAAACTATTGCAAACCTTCATGAAAATGTCTCAAACTTTTGCATCAATTCATGGAGGTTTCTTAGAATGTATTTAAGGAAAAATACATTAGTTTACAAATTACCTCTTTCATTATTATTTTTTCACATCAATTCAAATAATTTTTTAAGTGTTCATTCTTTTTCAAAAATGTTGAAACTTTGTGCATAACTTTAAAATCATTCAAAATAGCACTAGAAATTCAATTCACATAATAAAATTATGAAACTTTCCCGTATGAAAATACCAAAAATTATCTTTCAAACCCAATTGGTTTCAACTCAATCGGAGTTCCCAATAAGTGCAGTTTATCATGAAAGTTAATGCATGTTACAAAAATAGACAGCAACATTTATCTAACTTGTAACAGGCTTTTAGGTTTTAATTATTTGTCAACCTTGTCCAAACTTACATTCAAACTGAAGGTAATTGAATCTAGTTTCTAGAAAATAAACCAAATTTTAAAAGTGATGTCTAAAGAAAAAGTAATGGCTAAATTACTACAGGTATGTCCTGCGAAAATCAAACTGACAACAACATAGTTCAACAATCTATCCTTAACCCTCATGATCTTGAAGCTTTTTATGCTATCATAAGAGATGGATTTCATACTTGTTACAAACACATGCATGTCACAAAATCTAAGATTTCCATATTCATGTATTCATCCATCTATCATTTAATCACACACATACACACATTCATATGGAACCATTGATCATAGCAACATAAACATCAAGGCATCATCAATTTCCCCCATTTCACATAAAACCCTAAGAATTTTCTAAACCCCCAAGTCCTAACTAGGAATCACCTTAATCAAATTTCAGAGATGAAGAAAAAGGATTGAAGTTAAAAATGAAAGGATGATTGTGATTGAGCTTGATGGCGATGATTTCCTTTGAATCCCCTTTTCTCTCTTTTCCTTATTTCCACATGAAACTCCTACAACTCTCTTCTTGTTCTGATTTTTGGAAAGTTGAGAAGGAGGTGGAGAAAAAGAATACCCCATCCGTCTCATAAAAAGTGTCTCATTTGCACTTTTTCTTTGTCTCAAAATAACTGTCCATTTACATTACCAATACATCATTATTACTTATTTTCCCACTAATATACCCCTATTCATTAGCTTTCACTTTATTCAACAACATTATTAAACTACTTTTAATAAGGGTATTCTAGTAAATAATATTAGTTTTTTCATTAAAATCAATACATCTAATTATTTTCTTAAGAACTGCGCATTGCTCAAATAGGACACTTTTTATGAGACGGAGGAAGTATCAAGGAAAAGTTAGGTTTTGGCTTTAAATACTTAAGGGGTGCAAATACCAAAACACCCTTCTAGCTCAACTGGTCATTTACAATAAAATCCTAAAATTCTTAGGGTAATTGCATTATTAACCAACTAATTAGTGTAACTAAGATTCATTAGTTTGATAATTAGTTGGTATTTTATTCTAGGTATTACAATTAATGTACTTGTCTTCTATTGAAGCTTTAGAAAAGTTACACACCCAGTGATATTTCATATTATTGTGGTTATAAAGGTGCAAAATTTTCAATTTTACCTTTTAATAAAAGTGTTTCTATTTCATATGCACCCTTTAACTTGGTTCCCTCTGATGTATAAGGTCCATCGTCGGTTATTAACGAAAGTGGATCTAAATAGTATGTTTCATTTATTGATGACTATATTGGTTACAACTGGGTTTACCTTATGAAAAATCGTTCTGAATTTTTTTGATATTTATCATATGTTTCGTGCAATGGTTAAGAAGCAACATATGTTGTTATAAAGTGCTTCCGTTGTGATTTAGGTGGTAAATATACCTCTAATAAATTCTTTGAATTACTTACATATGATGATACTATTCACCAAACATCATGTACTGATATCCCTCAATAGAATGGAGTTGCTGAAAGAAAACATGGTCACACTATTGAGAATACATATTCCCTTTATTGTCTGCTTTAGTTTCTAGTGAGTTTTGGGGTGATACAATTCTTAATGTTGTTCATACTATTAATAGAATCCAATTGTCTGTCACATCAGGTTTGCCTCCTTTCGAAAAATATGTACGATTATATCCCTAATTATTCTTCTTTGAAAGTCTTTGTCACTACTTGATTTGTTCTTCATCCACAAGTTGAATGTAGTAAGTTATCTTCTCGTTCTGTCATATGTGTTTTTCTTGGTTATGGGAATGGTCAAAAGGATTATCATTGTTATAATTCTCAATCAAGAAAACTTTTTGTTTATCATCATGTTGTATTTATTAAAAACATTCATTTTCCATCTTTCTTTTAATTCTCATATTACTAGAAGTTCATAACTCATCCATATTGATCCTTTTGGTCTTGATGATAATATTTCTAGTGATTGTAATTTTGAGATCTGCATGTCTCATAATACAATTAATCCTAATATTGAAATCCCTCTTGTCCCCACTGCTACCTAAAAACCTTCCACAACTATTGATCATTCTTCTCCTCCTCCTAGTTATCTGTCTCGTGATCGTAAGTCTACTCAGTTGCCTGAGTTTTTATATTCCATTTACTCTGGTTTTTTTCTTCATTTCTAACCTCTATTCATAGTTTTTCTGAACCCACTTTCTATAAAAAGGCTATTCTTGACCCTCTTTGGCAGCAGGTTATGACAGAAGAACTATTTTCTATGCACAAGACAAATACTTAGGAGTTAGTAAGTTTTCCTCCTATAATATGTGATATTCAATCTCGTTGGGTATACAAAATCAAAAGTAAGTCAGATGGGTCAATTGAGAACTATAAAGCATGTCTTATTGCTAAGGGATTCTCTCAACAATATGGTATAGGTTATGAAGAAACCTTTTCTCCAATGGCCAAGATGACTACTATTCGCACTCTTATTGCAGTTTCATTGGTTTGTTGGTGGCATATTTCTTAAATGGATGTTCAAAATGATTTTCTAAATGGTGATCTTTACGAGGAATTCTATATGGTACCTCCTCTAGGTGTTTCTCATAATCACGGGAAATTGTGTAAGTTAAAAAAAAGGTTTTATAGGGTTTGAAACAAAATCCATAGGCATGGTTTGAGAAGTTTACCAATGTTATTAGATCTCGAGGTTTTCGCTTTAGTAATCATGATTCAGCATTATTATTTGTCAGAACCACCTCTCATGGTTTTATTTTACTTTCATTATATGTTGATGATATGATAATTACAGATTATGATATTAATGGAATTGATTATTTAAAATTACATTTAGCCAAATAATTTGAGATGAAGGATTTTGGTACTCTTTGCTACTTCTTAGGGATTGAAGTTACCTACTCTCCTAAAGGCTACATTCTTTCTCAATCTAAATATATTTCTAACATCCTTGAACAAGCCCGACTTTTTGATATCAGAGAAGAAAATAATCCTCTTGAATTGAATGTGAAATATGTTCCATATGATGGTGTTACTCTACTAGATCCCACTTTGTATCACACTTTGTTTGGCAACCTGGTGTACCTTACAATTACCATATCTGATATTGCTTATGTTGTTCATGTTGTCAGACAGTTTGGTGTCTCTCCCAATATAGTACATTGAGAAGTTATTCTTTGCATTCTTCGTTATCTTCGAGGAATCTAGTTTCAGATCCTTTTATTTCCCTCATCATCCTCATTAGAGTTACGTGCTTATTTTGACGTTGATTAGGTTGGTGACTCCACAGATCTTATGTCTACCACAAGTTTTGTATCTTTCTTGGAGATTATTTTATTTATTGAAAAAGTAAGAAACAATATACTGTATCTCGCTCTTCTACAGAAGTCGGGTATCGTCTTATGGTATCCACTATTATTGAAATAGTTTGGCAGTGTTGGTTACTTTGGGATGTGTGTGTCACTCTTTCTGTGTCAACTCTCATGTGTTGTGATAACAAAAGTGTCATTCAAATTACTCACAACTCGGTATTTCATAAAAGTACCAAGCACATTGAGAGTGATTGTCACTTCACTTGTCACTATCTTCAACATATAACAATTACTTTACCATTCGTCTATTCCTCTTTGCAAATTGTTGATTTATTTACGAAGACATATTTCATTAAATGTTTTTGTTTCTTGATTGACAAACTCTCGATGCTTTATGTTAATGCGTCATGAATTTGATGGGAGATATTCGATAATATTATTATTATATTATTATATAATATTATATATTAGTAAGGGTAATTTAGTCTTTTTCTATCATCTATACTCTATTATAATCCTTATTTTATAAACTTTTGTCATTCTAATGGAAATCCTATAATTTCTTCTCTTTTGTTAAGATGGTATCTAGGGTAATGGGCATTTGACTCAGGTCCACGCTAGGCGTGACAGTGAGTGTTGAAGTTGGTATTGTGTTGTAGGAGTTTGTTTGAAGTCACACATTGTTTAGGTTCCGGGTTGTTGGGTGTATAAATATGTGAGGGCAACCTTACACTTCAAGCTAACTTTTGGGGATGAGATTCAAACTTTTTTTTGTTAAATAGTCTAATGGTTGGAGTCCACCTTATTAAAGATGAGCAAGTGGGATGTCGCGGGTTCGAACCCGCATCCTTGCACCAATGTCTTTATACAACTATCAACTAAACTGTCTTAATGGGATAATCCAGACATATTTAACAATACAAATAAATTATATAGCATATTCTCGGAATTCAAAATTTAATCCTTTATATGAATATCTACACCAATTAAGGAGATTCAGGAGGAAAAACGTAGTATGACCATAAATGAGGAATATATTTTTTTATGTTCTAATTATCTTATTGTTCATGAAGAAGATGTAAATCAAAGTTCGGTTAAGACAATTCAATTAGTAATTATACAAAGACATTAAATTAAAAAGAGTGAGTTCAAACCTATAACGTCTTATTTATTTTAAGGAATGAAATTACGATCATTAGATAGTTTGATAAAAAATAGAATGAAAACAGAAAGAAAAAAAAAATCATTTTGATAAGAAACTTAATATTTACATCACAAAGCAACAAAACCAAAAAGGAATGAAAAAGTGGAGGAACAAGACAACAAATTTCCAGAAACAAAAAGGTCCAATGTAATATAGAGTACTATATAATATAGGAAACGAGAAGCATATAAGAGAGGGAATAAAATTTTTAGTACAATGCTCTTTTCCCTAAAATTTTACCAAAGTAAATGATTTTTTATTACAAGAAGTTTGGTATTTTATATACATGTTATCAATGACAGGGATAAGTATCCAACTAGAAGTCACTATACGTCATGAGAATATGAGTTGATAATTATTTTATGGCATATCTTTGATGCATGATAGTAAGTGAAAGTGAATATGAATCTACATACGTGATTTAAATTGACGTGCACAAACTTGTTCTCTAATATCTGTAATTATTAAACTTTAAAAAAGGAAGCTTAAGTTTTACTATAGCAAAAAAATCTATGGGTCCACTAACACCATCGTATTTGATGCAAATCCATTAATTTCGTACCTTTAAACGTGGGAGGGGTCCAAAATTTCTGGATATATAGCAAAATGAAATCTTCCGGTGGTAGTTCTTCATTCCATTAGTGTTTGGAATGGTTGGCTACAATGGTACAAACTTTCTTGACTAGGTAGGATAAGTGGTGGATCTTGAAGAATTCTATTGGGGTGTCAACAAGAATGGAATATGTTTGACATCACCTCACAAAAGAGGGTTCAAGTTCTAGCATTATCATTTTTTTAGATAAAAATGTAAAAAAAGGTTTCACAAGGAGTTGAACTTGAGTTGAACTCTCACAACTTGTGAAAGTTAAATAAAATGTTGCAAACGTAATATATATTTAAATTTTTTGAGGAATGTCATAGCACTCACCTGTTCCTCTATAGATTTGTCGCCAATGAGGATCAATGATATGAGCTTACTAATTCAAATTTAGGTATGTAGTAGTGCAAACCCTTGATTGATAGGGCTCATAAGATTATGTGTATGAGCAATTGCAAAGATACTGCATGCCTTTTCATACCTCATTGTGGTTGACACAATTATCATTGTTAGAGTCGGTTTGACTTTGAGAAATCTCAGAAGTAGTTGTTAATGTGAATTTATGTGCTTACAGGTTGTTCTGGACTGGGCAGCCGCTGGCCCACAGTGGAGCAAGACCCAGTCCTGTCCTGCTCTTGGCCAGGCCCAATAGCCAGAAACTAGCCGTTGGGCAGAAAATAGTCGTTGGGTATGTCCCCTCACTCTCTTGGCAGTTCACGTGATCAATTGTCTCCCCGGATCTCACATAAACAGTTGGACCAAGTCAAAGGGTCACGCGCTTGACCCTCCACCTGGCAGTCTCCCATTGGTCGACCACACATTTCGGCCACATGGGAGACCTTGGCCCCGCGCTGGGGGATAATTCTATAAATACCCTCTCATGTGAGAGAGACAGGTTTGATCACTATTCAATACTCAAAATCTTACCTTTGTACTTGCTTTCTCTCTTTGTCCAATCACTTACTTTGGCATCGGAGTACCTTGCAGGTACAACCCCTTTTTCTCCCCTACAAACATCCTCATCTGCCCTACACGAAGGCCACGACGATCCAGTCTGATCACCTCCGATCAGTGGCGTCGTCTGTGGGAACCTAGCTTCCCCGTCTTTTTTATTCAAGATCCCCTCTTTTTCACCTAAATGACCAAAGCTCTATCTCCAAACTCCATTTGATCATGATGGCCTCCAACAGGAATGATGACGTCCGTCAAGAGCTCGTCATCGTCGTTATCGCTAATAACGTCGATCACCTCGTCTCCGGAGCTACCTTCCCGGAGACAGATCATCGGGATGGAAAGACCGCCTCTCCTACCCCCGATGACGTAAAGTCGCGCGCGCAAGTTGCTGGTCCCGTTTTTTAGCCTATACATGTCCCTCAAAACGCGGACCCAAGCACTGCCGCCCTAATTGCCTCCCTCAACAGATCCAAATTTCTGATCTTCTAGCAGTACGAAAAGATCGGCATGCTCGAACACGCCCTCCAGGAGCAGCGTCCTTCGCAGAAGCCAAGCAGTCCTTCTCCGTAGCCACAGTCTCCTCCTCAGAAGCGCAGGCGAGACAGGTCCAAAAGTCTTTCTCCAGAACGAAGACGTTCCAGATCGGAGGAACCTGACTCAACGGTCGCTAGATGACGACACCGATCTCCCCTGCGTAGATCCAGACGCTCTCCCACTCCGAAGAGTAACAGACCTTCGAGGAACCACCACGAGCGTCGCAGGTCACACAGACATTCTCCCCGCCGCAGCAGAAGTCGCAGGCGCAACGACTCCCCCTGTCGGTCGTCTAGCACGAGTGATGACGACGATGTCTATGGGCCCTTATCTTAAGAGATCATGGACATGTGCATTCCTCGTGGATTGGAGAAGCCACATCCCCTGGCTACTTACGACGGGACCACCGACCCAGGCGAGCATATAGAAAACATTAAGGTCATGCTCCACCATCATAACGTAAGCGGGGCTATCAAATGCAGGTTGTTCCCCATCACTCTCAGGAAGAGGCCATTGCTTGGTTCAAACGGCTTCCTCGGGGTTCGGTCACGTCCTGGAAGGATCTAAAGAGCCAGTTTGTCCGCCATTTTACTGCCTCCCGGCGACACCCCAAGTCGGAGGCCACATTAGAAGCCATTATGCAGGGCAGGGATGAGCCCCTGCGAGCATATATCGAGCGGTTTAACAAGGAGGCTGTTAAGGTCTGCATGACAGACTATATGAAGAAGTACCTCCTCGAAAAAGGGTTGAGACCAAAGAGTGAATTCCGCAAGGCGGCGGGCATAGAAACTCCTCGCAACCTGGCCGAGTTACTCTGTAAAGCTCAATCGTATATACAATACGAGGAGAAACAGGCGGCCTACAAAGCTCAGGACTCGAGGGATCAAGAGAGTTCCCGGGCGACAAAAAAAGAAGAATCAAAGGCCCCCATACGCGATAAAGAGAGGCGACGAGATGATCGTCCTCGTGAAGTCAAGGGACCTGGTGGTCATTTTACAGAGTATAGCCTGCTGACGGCTCCCCGCGAGCGCATTCTCTCTGAATGCATCAACCCGGAGTTTAAGCAGGGAGATGTCTGGTTCCCCAAACCAATGTCGTCCAAGGGCAACACGGACAAGAGTAAATACTGCAGTTTCCACCACAGCCACGACCACGTGACTGAAGACTGCGTGCACCTGAAGGACGCCATTGAAATCCTCATCAAGGAGTGTCACCTAAAGCAATATACGAAGAAGGGTGAATCCTCTCGACGAGAGACTTCGGACACCAAAAAGGAAGTAGAATTTTCGCCGCCTAGTCCTCCTTCTTAGGTCGCTATGTCCATCACACGGCCAGATGACTTCATCATCCTTGACCATATTGAGGATCCTCCTCAGATCTCCGCAATCAGCACTTGGGAGACCTTTCCAACGGCCATGGTTATCTCGTGTGGGGGATACAGCAAACTCACAGTGGGGTCGGTCAAGAAAAAGTTCGACCAACTCATCGACTGCAGTCCTGACCAGCTGTCCATGCTCGAGAAGGTTCGGGGGCGGTCCCAGCCAATCACTTTCTACCGGGAGGAGCTTCCTGGGGGCTCCTCGAACTTGCACATTCTTTTGCTCATCAGAGCGAGACTTGCCAACACTGATGTCCGACGGATCCTGGTCGACCAGGGCAGCTCCGTGGACATCATGTACACTGGTCTGTTCAGAGCCTTGAAGCTGGATCAGAAGAACCTGTCACCGTACGTAGGGTCTGACCTGTAAGGGTTCAACGGGGCGACAGCCAGACCCTGGGGGTACGTGGAGCTCTCGGTTACCTTCTGGGAAGAAGAGGCGTCGAAGTCAATCAAGACTCAGTTTCTGGTAGTCGATTGCCCTTCGTTGTACCAATGCATCTATGGCAGACCAACCTTGGCGGAGTTGATCGTTGTTCCTTCGACCGTTCATCTCAAGATGAAATACTATACGGAGAAGGGGAACGTCGCAACACTGCACGGGGATATAGATGTTGCAAGGAGGTGCTTTGTGTAACACCCTAATTCTCATCGCGAATAAATAATACACAAATAAAACATAGTAAATAAAATTTTATTCTTAGACAGAAACAAGGATGCCACATTTGAGAAAAACATAATCCCTGCTCCTAAATTTGATACATAACACAAAATGGAATAAACCTAAAAGGGAAACGTTTTCCAACAAAAGGAAAGTTCAATTATGGAATAAAGCGGAAAGATCCATAAATGACTTGTTTTACAAAATAAATTATTTTATAACATCAAAATATTCATACAAAGGTAATACAAAATAGATCCAACAAATGTATACATATATAACAAAAGCGTTCCTCGACTCCCGTGTTACGTATCAGAGCAGACAGACCGACAAAAGGATGGAGAACTAATCTTCACAAAAGCCTCCAAGATACTAATATGCAATTGCCTCATAGAGCAACAAACCACAGCAGAAGGGTGAGAAATAACAACTAAATCAAGATTGCATATTAATATGCAAACACATATAAATTCACATACATAATTATTCTCACCACAAGCATCACATATTAATACATATAGCATGTCACAGATACATAACATATTTCTAATAATCCAACAACATAGCATATATCAATTATACCAACATAATCGCATATTCGCACATAAGGCATATCAAAGTTATAACATATGGAAACACACCACCACATCACGTATATTCATATATAGCATACCATAGAGAATTAATACAATCATTGTAATGTACAACATCCCCACAAAACATAGCATATGTCTATACATAAAACATATCATCCATAACCAATGCATTTATCACAAATGCATATCAAATCACCAATGCTATCACGAGCTCAACACATAATCAATCAATTCACAATTTCCCACATATAATCAATCCATTCACAAATCCCCACATATAATCAATCCATTCACAAATTCCCACATATAATCAATCCATTCATGATTTATGCAAATGCACAGAGACCGACACAACGACTCTATGCAATGCAATGCGGTACCAATCCATCCATCATTCTCATCATTAATTCACTCAGGAATTATTGGAATCATCACTTGTTACTTATTGTAACTCCCCGTCGGGAAAATGATGTTCCATGTCGCTTTAGGTCCTCTTTGTATAAGGCACACGACGTTTATGGATCGCTTTAGGTCCTCTTTGTATAAGGTACACAATCCGATCACTTTAGGTCCTCTTTGTATAAGGCACATGATCGTCTATAACGTCGCTTTAGGTCCTCTTTGTATAAGGCACACGACCGTTACAGCAGATTCCCTCTGGAATCGTTTCGTCGCTCACACCCACTAGGGCACACGACATCACAATAATGCATATCATGATGCTTGGCATACAAATGACTCATGACAATCAATGCATCTTCACAAATCAACAATATGAATTATCTCATCGTCATTATTCATTCATTGGAAATCAATTCAAATAATGCATTTACTTGCCATAAGGCCACTGTTCTGGACCGGGCAAGGCTTCCTGCCCTTAAGGGCCAGGCCCAATCCATCATAATTGGCGAACAGGCCCAATAAGCACAATATAGCCGTTGGGCACAATATAGCCGTTGGGCACAATATAGCCGTTGGGCGTGTCCCCTTCACGCTCAGAGTAGCTAACGCGACCAACTGCCTCCCCGGATATCACGGGAATAGTTAGAAAGACCACGCGCTTTGCCCCCCATCTGGCAATACCTCATTGGTCGATCAGACGCTTCGTTCGCCAGAAATCCTTCTATAAAAACACCCTCACTTGAGAGGGGCAGGTATCACAAATCACACTTGACTCTTCTTACTTGCTTTCCCCTTTTCTTTTGACCAAATACTTACTTTGGCATCGGAGTACCTTGCAAGTACCTCCACCCCTTTTTCCTCTCCTACGAGCATCCACTCTTGTCCTACACGAAGGCCGCGACGATCTCCTTCTGGTCCTCTCCGATCAGTGACGCCGTCTGTGGGAAACCTCGCTTCCCCGTCTTTTTGAATCAAGATCCCTCATCTTTTCACTCAAAAGACCAAAGCTTTCATCTCTCCAAAATCCCAGATCATCATGGCTTTCATCAAAAGTGACATCCACCAAGAACATGTGACCGCCGCAGCCAATGTCGACAACGATGCTGTCGTCAGGCACGTCCCATCCGAAAATGTCCAGCGCAACGGTGGGCCAGCTTCCCCAAACCCTGACGAACAAAGACCACGAGCGACAGCTGCGGAACCTTTCTTCGAACCCATTCTGGTTCCTCAAGACGCTGATCCGACCACCGCGGCGCTCATCGCCTCTTTGAACAATTCCAATCGTTTCATCCTCCAGCAGGGAGAAAAAATCAGTGCCCTCGAGCACGCCCTTCGAGAGCATCACATCCCAGAGACGCTGAACCTCTCCCCACCTCCGCGAATTCACTCAAAGCGGAGACGTGATAGTCCTTCCCCGGTTAAAGAACGTTCGAGATCAGGGAGCCCAACACCCGATCTTGCTCGCCGACATCATCGTTCTCCTAGGAAAACTAGGCACTCCCCTATTTCCAAAAGACACCGACATTCGGACCAGTACGAGCATAGGCGTACCCGCGGACACTCTCCTCGCCGCAGTCAAAGCCGCAACCGCAGTCTTTCTCCGTCATTCTCTCACAGCTCTAGCAGTGACGACGAAGATCAAGGCCCGTTCACGAGAAACATTGTGGACAACTGGATCCCCCGCGGGTTCGAGAAACCTCCCACACTGGCTACCTACGATGGCACATCAGATCCTCACGAGCACCTGGAGAACATCGAAGTTATGCTCTAGTACCATGGTGTCTCCGGAGCCATCAGGTGCAAAATATTTCCCATCACCTTGAGGAAGGGTGCGATGACATGGTTCAAAAGACTCCCTCGAGGATCCATCTCCTCCTGGCGCGAGCTCAAAGGCCAGTTCACCCGCCATTTCACAGCCTCTCGACGACATCCAAAGACGGAGGCAACGTTGGAAGCGATCATACAAGGCAGGGAAGAACCTCTGCGGGCTTACATCGAGAGATTTAATAAAGAGGTAGTGGAAGTCAGAACTTCCGATCACATGAAGATGTACCTCCTCGAGAAGGGACTCCGACCAAAGAGCGACTTTCGTAAAGCTGTCGGGATCGAAGCTCCTCGAACACTAACAGAGTTTCTTCACATGGCCAAAGATTACATCCGCTACGAGGAAAAGGAAGCCGCATACTGTGCCCGGGACGCAAGAGATCATGAAACACCCCGAGCACCCAAAATAGAGGAGCCAGAGCCATCCCGTAAGGGGAAGGAGAAGCGATGGAAGGAGCGTCCCCGTGAAGGCAAAGGGCCAGCTGGCCGATTCAATGAATACACTGTGCTCACAACCTCACGCGAGCGTATCCTCTCTGACTGTATCAACACCGAATTCAAACAAGGGGGTGTCAGGTTCCCTAAACCGACCACGTCCAAAGGAAACGTCGACAAAAGCAAATACTGTCGTTTCCACCGTAGTCACGGGCACGTAACAGAAGATTGCGTGCACCTTAAGGACGCTATAGAGATCCTCATCAAAGAGGGTCACCTGAAGCAATACGTGAAGAAGGGAGAGTCCTCCCGACGAGATACGTCTTATCCGAAGAAAAAAGCATAATCAACCCCCTCCAGTCCTCCCCCGCAGGTCGCGATGTCCATCAGCCGACCAGAGGACTTCCTCGTTCCTGCCCACCTCGACCCGACTTCCCAGGCATTCATACACAGCATCTGGGAAGCCTTTCCTACGGCCATGGTTATCTCATGTGGGGGGTACCATGAGCTCACGGTAGGATCCATCAAACGAAAGTTTGAACAGCTGATAGACAGCAGCCCCGACCAGTTATACACGATCGGCAAAGGTAAAGGGCGTTCACAGCCAATCACGTTCTACAAAGAAGAACTCCCCGGAGGATCACCGAATTCCCACATTCCTCTGCTGATCAGGGCCAAATTATCATCTACCGATGTGCGGAGAATCCTGGTTGACCAGGGCAGTTCCGTGGACATCATGTACTCCAGTCTGTTCCGCGCACTGAAACTGAATAAGTCTAATCTCTCCCCGTACGTGTGATCTGATCTCCAAGGATTCAATGGAGCAACGGCCCGACCTTGGGGTTACGTGGATATAGCAGTCACGTTTGGCGAAGAAGAGGCATCTCAGACAATCAAAACGCAGTTCTTAGTCATTAATTTCCCATCGCTCTATCAGTGCATCCTCGGCAGACCAGCTCTTGCCGAACTCGTTGCTGTCCCCTCTACGGTCCACCTCAAGCTCAAGTACTATACTGAGAAAGTACACTTTGCAATGCTGCACGGTGACATCGAGGCTGCTCGCAGATGCTTCGAGGCCGCAACAAAAGGGCAGAACCAGATCGCGACAACAGCAAAGTCGGCAAAGCATACCAGAGAGGACGAAGTTCCAGCCGAAGATGGCCAGCCATAGAAAAAGCCCACGCTTCCCGTGCACACCATCGACCTCGACAGCAGGCTTACTGAAGATGGAAACGAAGATCGGGACGAGTGCAAAAAATCAGGAGTGACAAACTCCCCATCTCCTACACTTCTGCGACCAGTTCCAGATGGGGAATTCGAGATCATCACCTTCAGCAACAACCCCAATATGGGAGTAAAAATAGGTACTGGTCTCCCCGATGAGGTAAAAGAGGAGTTGAAGAAATGCCTCGACGACAACGCCGACCTGTTCGCCTGGAGTGCAGCAGATATGCCCGGCCTCGATCCAGAAACGGCGTGTCACCACTTGACAATCAATCCAGCTGCCCGCGTTGTTGTCCAACGAAGGAGGAAACAGTCCGAGGAAAAGGCACAGGCTTCCGAAAAACTTGTAAAAGACCTCTTAGAGGCAAAATTTATTTCCGAGGCTAGGTATACGACCTGGCTCTCAAATATTGTACTTGTAAAGAAAAATAATGGAAAGTGGCGCATGTGCATTGACTACACTGATCTCAATCAGGCTTTCCCGAAAGATGCTTATCCACTGCCGAGCATAGATAAACTCGTAGATAATTCCGCAGGTTTCAAGCTCTTATCCTTCATGGACGCTTATTCGGGATACAACCAAATCCCAATGGCAGACGAGGACAAGAGATACACGGCATTCATGACCTCCTCGGGGAATTATTACTATAACGTAATGCCCTTTGGACTAAAGAATGTCGGGGCCACAAACCAACGCATGATGAACAAAGTCTTCCTATCAGAAATCGGTGACATGCTCGAAGTATATATGGATGACATGATCATGAAATCCCAAGAGGAATCCGACCATACCACCCACTTGCGCAAGGTTTTCGACAAAGCTCGAAAATGTAAAATGCGTTTTAATTCAGAAAAAATGCACCTTCGGCGTGCGAGTAGGAAAATTCCTCGGATTTTACCTCACCAAAAGAGGAATAGAAGCAAACCCAGACAAATGTCGAGCACTCGTGGAATTCCCCACACCGCGGTCGAAGAAGGCGATACAATCTCTCAACGGGATGCTCGCGTCCCTTGCTCGCTTCGTAAGCAAGTCCGCCCAGCACGCCCTGCCCTTTTTCAAATTATTCAAGAAGGAGGCAAATTTCGAGTGGACGGACGAGTACAAGCAGGCCCTTGCCCATTTCAAACAAGCTCTGTCCGAACCACCAGTATTGTCCCGACCAGACCGCGGGGAAACCATATACCTGTATCTCTCCGTCGCCAACTAAGTAGTACGTGCAGCACTTATTCGCGTGACTACTGACGGGCAGAAACCCATCTACTTCACCAGTAAAGCCCTACAAGGACCCGAAGTTAGGTACACGCAAATAGAACGGGTGGCCCTTGCTCTCATAATTGCCGCGATGAGACTCAAATATTACTTTCTGGCGCACACTATCGTCGTTAGGACCGACCAACCAATTAGGCAGCTGTTAAGCCGACCAGATATGGCGGGCAGGATGCTAAAATGGTCCCTTGAACTGGCCGAGTTCGACATTCACTACGAAGGAAGGAAAACCCTCAAAACACAGGTCTTGGCCGACTTCGTGGTAGAGATGACTCCGGAATCGTTCCCTCCGGGAGGGACACAAGAATGGATCATTTACGTGGATGACGCGTCAAGCCCCTCAGGCAGTGGAGCAAGAATTATCCTCGAAAACGAGGAAGGGACCCTAATCGAAGTGTCCCTGATCCTTTCCTTCAAAACATCCAACAATCAAGCCGAATATGAAGCCTTCCTTGCGGGATTACGACTGGCCAAAGACGTCGGCGCGAGGAAAATAAAAATCTACACTGACTCCCAGCTCGTGGCGTCCCAAGTGCGAGGAAAGTTCCAAGCAAAGAACGACCAACTAGCCGAATACTTGGCCATGGTGAAAGAAAAAATGGCAGAATTTGAAACATGGGAAGTTCAGCACGTCCCGCGCGAACAAAATACCCAAGCAGACATCCTCTCTAAGTTAGCCAGCACCAAGAAAAAAGGTGGAAACAAGTCCATCATACAAGAAATACTGGCTAGCCCGAGCATTACAAAGCCCGACCTGCTAGATGTTAACGTCATCGGAGAGCCCCATTGTTGGATGACCCCGGTATACAACTACCTCACCAAAGGGGAACTTCCCGAAGACATAAGGAGGCCAGTGTAGCTAAGCGACGAGCCTGCTCGTACGTACTGGTCGAGGACAAATTGTATCTACGAGGATTTTCCATCCCCCTGTTGAAATGTGTCGACGAGGCCCAGGTCCCCGTGGCCCTCTCCTCGCCGTGGCCCTTCGCCTGGTGGGGGATGGACATCCTAGGCCCCTTTACAATGGGATCCTATCAAAATAAATTCCTAATCGTGGCCGTCGACTATTTCACAAAGTGGATTGAAGCCGAAGCGCTCGCCAAGATCACAGCCTTCAACATACTGCGTTTCTACAAACGAAACGTCCTCGCCTGATTCGGGGTACCCCAGGCCCTCGTAACCGACAACGGAACCCAATTCACAGACAGAAAATTCCAAGACTTCGTCGCCAAATTGGGAACGAAACAACACTTTACTTCGGTCGAGCATCCCCAGACCAACGGGCAAGCGGAGGCCGCGATCAGAGTAATCCTATACGGATTGAAGCGAAGACAAGGCGAGGCCAAGAAAAGGTGGGTCGAGGAGCTCCACAACGTCCTCTCGGCGTACAGGACAACACCTCACTCTACCACCAGGGAAACCCCTTTCCGACTAGCGTATGGAACAGAGGCAGTAATACCGGTGGAGATAAGGGAGCCTTACAGAAGGACAGAAGCTCCCCTCGACAAATAAATGAACGACGAGGCTCTACGCGAGGAGCTCGATCTGGTCGAAGAAATAAGATCAGGGGTTGCCCTCCGCAAGGCCGCATTGAAACAACAAATAACGTTGCGACATGACGCCAGAGTCATAAAGCGCGACTTCCCCGTAGGCAGTCTGGTCCTGCGCAGAAACCAAAAGGATTCTCGCGAAGGGAAACTGGCAGCGAACTGGGAAGGACCTTATAGGGTCAAGTCCAAAACGGGCACAGGAGCGTATTACTTGGAAACACTGGACGAAAAACAACTTGCTCGACCATGGAATACCAAAAAAAACTCAAGCAGTACTATAGCTAAGTCCTTAACCACGAGGATAGACAAGTCGCCGACATAATCACCCCAAAACGGGGAGAACATAGCGACCGTCGTATCATGCTCTGGTGAAGCATGACACGCATTACAACGTCGGCCAGCTCTGCTCATTGTACGAGCAGATCCTGCGCACAACGAGGATACCTCAACCGAGCTCCGCCGTTGTCGCACCATTCAGGAAGGACACCCAGCTCGCGATGGGAACAGTCCAAGCCTATGAGATTAGTACCTCAAACGAAGTCCTAGCCTCATCATGGGCAGAACCACTTCGCCCTCCTCGGTAGGGTTCACGCCTATCCGAGCACACACACATACATACAAACAAAAAGAGCAAAAGTCCATGATAAAACATTCACAAAATCCAAGTATATTAAAGTACCGGCCACGACCGGGTAATGTCATAAATACAAAAAAGGGGCAGCACCCATACAAATTGATGAGTACAAATTGATAAGGGCACGCAGGCCCACAAAACATGCTAAAAACAACAAGTCCTATTCTGCGACTTCACTCTCCTCTTCGGCAGGGACAACTTGACCGTCCACAACTCTGTTGAACAAACCCATCCCATCCGTCATGAGCTGCACATCGGAGTTGAGGGCCACTATCTGCTCTTTCGCCGCACTGAAACCAAACTCAGCGGCCTTCAGGTTATCCTCGCCAAGGATCCTAATCCTCCCGATCAAGTCAGCCCGCGACTTCAGGGACTTCTCGTCGTCAATTTCATCCTGGACGGCTGTAGCCAAACCTTCCAATTCAGCGATCCTCGTCTGCAGACGTGCCTTTTCCTCGTCAGCCTCAAGCGCAGCTAACTTCAGCTGGGTCACCTCCGTCTGGAGCAGCACCTTGGCCTTCTCGTGACCTTCAAACTGTTTTAGATCGTTGAACAACTTGTTGTTTTTCGCCTCCAGCTCGGCTATTCTATTCTGGGACGTCACGAGGCTCGCCCGAGTAGCAGCTTCATCGTCGGCGAGGACAAGGGCAGCTTCAAGGACCCTAAACATGCCCGCCGCATCCTGGCACAACTGTTTTCTCCTCAACTTAGAGTTGGCGTTCAGAATAGTCGCGGCTTCAGAATCATGGACCTCTATCGAATCCCCTTCAACGAACAAGTCTCGGCGCGTGTAGCAGGCGGGCAGGACAAAATGACCGGCACCGGACCCCCCGGGACCAGCGGCCACAGGAGTCCCCGCGGCATCTCTCTTCCTTTTATGGGAACCCTCCGGGGTCAACGGCGTCGAGGTTCTCTCCGGGACGGGGGTAGATCCAGCAGCAAAACTCTCCATCACTGTTTGCTTAGGCGCCCCGGCCTTGGTACCTGTGGTCGCCTTCTTGTGAACCTTCGCCGCTTACGACCTCATCAGACGCTCTCGCATGTCAGCCATCATACCTGCGAACATATATAACAAGTCAGGACTAAGAATTCAAAGAAATAAAATTAAACAGTGGAGCATACCGAGCAAAGTCATCGCATCATCGTCGTTGTCACACTTGAGGAGAGCTTTGACATTGATATATCTAGCTGCTCGGATGGGCCCATCATCCCCAACCAACTCTTTCGCGTCCCGATCAACTACGAAGGCCGGGCTAAAGCTCTTCACATAAGCATGGAGGATCCTATACGACTCCTTATCTGCCGGGCAAAGCTGCTCATGCTTCACCAGGAACTGATATGTTCTGCGCTTAAAATGGGTGTAGACCCATTCCAAAGGAAAGATGGAGACCACACCATCCCTCTCCCGACCATCCACCGTCACCTTCTCAATGGTCGAGATGCTCCTCTTTGCCTCCTCGGTAATAGGCTTCACGATCAGAAACCTATCCTTGAAATTGCGTATCAAATCAGAATACGGCCAGAACAGCCTACTCTGTTGCTTAAACGATACCCAACTCTGTTTCACCCCCGCCGTGCTCCGCTGGATCTGGAAGAGGCAGAAGAAGAGATCCGTGGTCGCCCCAATATTGAGATAACGACACACTAACTCAAAAGCCCAGATAAAAGCCAAGGCGTTTGGGTGAAGCTGGGACGGGCACAAGGCCAGATGGGTGAACAGGGAGTATTGGAAGTAAGTGAAAGGGAGACGCATCTTGGCCTCCGTGAACGCAAACTCGTACATCGGAAAGCGTAATCCCGGATACGAGGAACAGATTCTATCATACTCCCCGGGGCGAAATGCTTTCCATGTCCGTGGAGCGTTTTCGTCTCGCCTCTCCAACAAGTCGAAGTCCCGTATCTCCTCGGCGGAGAAAGTTGATCGAAACGACAAAGGCTCATGTGCGAGCCAGTCAAGGTCCCCTCCTGCGACCTTGAAATTCGAGTAATCGGCGGACACACGGGGCCCCTCCTGTACTTCCTGTGTGTCGGGCACAACTTCATCGCGAGGTTCAGCCATTTCACCTGAAAAGCAGAGGAAGAGAAGTGAATTCGACATCCGCGATCAAATCCACCTTCCACCACTAATCAAGTGAAAGGGCGTTAACAAATCCGAGGACAACCGCGTGCCCGTATAAACTACCTACCAATCGCTAGGAGAGGTCTCCGCGACCAGAACTCACAGATCTACGTACGAGGACACATGTTCGTCTCACAGTCACGTCAAAGTTCCGAACAGGCCTAGTGCCCGACTACAAACGAAATTTTACACCTAACCAGATTCTACAAGGATCTACGCTAACAAGATTCTACAAAATCCTAGAAAATCCTGAAATTCATCATGTTCTTCATAAAATTTCCAGGAATTCATGTGTTCATCGAAGAACACATGAAGTTTAACCGGAAAACATGAACTTCAACCGAAAAACCCATAAAAATATACAGAAAGGGAAGAACGAACTTACAAGTAAAAGAAGAGGTTGACGGTGGCAAAGAGAAGCTCCGGCGAAGAATTAATTGCAGAGCAAGTAAGAGCAAAGAGTAAAAAACTTGTGAAATTATGAAAATGAAACCTTCCCCCACCTTTTTATAACCATTTGATCGTGGGGAATCGTGAAGGTCATCATAGCCTATGCTCCCCTAGGACTGACAAAGGCCATAAATGCTTACCACGTGTCACTAGAACTATTCGCCTGGTTTAGTGCAAAAAATACACTAGCCCTTGGCTCCCACGATCAAGTCTCCTCGTCAAAAACTCCCATTTCCCCGAGGACGCTACAAACCCTGATCGACATTTTGCGCTAGTAGTGGACGCCAACATCTGGTGGGGGCACGAATGGAACATCCTACGCGAGCAACCACTTCCCCGACAGCACGATCAAAGTCGCAGCTATCTAAAGTCATTACTCTCCAACAGAGCAACGACTTGGGGGGTTCCTGTTCTGGACCGGGCAAGGCTTCCTGCCCTTAAGGGCCAGGCCCAATCCATCATAATTGGCGAACAGGCCCAATAAGCACAATATAGCTGTTGGGCATAATATAGTTGTTGGGCACAATATAGCCGTTGGGCGTGTCCCCTTCACGCGCAGAGTAGCTCACGCGACCAACTGCCTCCCCGGATATCACGGGAACAGTTAGAAAGACCACGCGCTTTGCCCCCCATCTGGCAATACCTCATTGATCGATCAGACGCTTCGTTCGCCCGAAATCCTTCTATAAAAACCCCCTCACTTGAGAGGGGCAGGTGTCACAAATCACACTTGACTCTTCTTACTTGCTTTCCCCTTTTCTTTTGACCAAATACTTACTTTGGCATCGGTGTACCTTGCAGGTACCTCCACCCCTTTTTTCTCTCCTACGAGCATCCACTCTTGTCCTACACGAAGGCCGCGATGATCTCATTCTGGTCCTCTCCGATCAGCCACCAAATAACACACATTGAATTTCACATAAGCAATGCATTTCATCATAATCCACAAACCACAACAATCCCACAAAACATCATAACAACATACATTGATATTCAATCAAACAATGTATTTTACCACACAACAACATCATTATCACATGCATCAACATCATATAAATAGCACAAAAGCCCTACATTTATATGACGATAGCATATCGCATCGAACACCAACAAACACAACAAAAACTACAAACCACTAATCATCCTCTACCAAATATTCTTAGTTAACACATGGTCTCACATAACCATTTACTAGCCCGTTGGATTCTCTTTCCAAGGCTTCAAGTCCCATATCAATCGGATTCCTGATCCATGAATTTTGGTGGAAATATAAACTACACTTATCACATTCATCACAATATTTAACTCTACCATATCAATCCATGACATAAACATATGTTCCTATTCCACTATCATAAAGAGCATTGAAATAGCTTTCCAACGCATCCGACTGTGCCTCAATCCGAGTTACGGATCAAAAGTTATGAAGAAAACAAAATGGAAAATCTGTCACGTTCGCTTTCCTATTCGCAATGCGAACCCCCAGCGAACCGTGTCAGAGAAAAAATAGCATAAAGTTCGCAATGTGAACTTCTGGGCGAACCTTTGCTTTCCCTTTCGCTGGGGTTCGCAAAGCGAACCTGCTAACCCAAAAATTCACAGCAGCGTCAATATAGGTCATATGGGACCAAAATTCATCATTTCTTCCACCCAAACACTTCCAAATCACAATATATCAACCAAAACTTGTTCCAACATAATCAACAAGTATTCTACGCAGTTTATATCGAGTTTCACCCATGAAAACATCGATTTCTATCTAATTGATCACAAATTATCAATGAGAAAAAGTTGTGAAACAACCAAAACAATTACAACAAATAACACATATACATACACAAGCAAGATATAATCGAAACTTCTCACCCTTACCCGATTAATCGCGTTTGAAACGGATCTATGTCGATTTCCACCTCTTATCCTCTTCTCCATTTTTTTCCTCTCTTTTTCCTTCTTTCTCTCTTTCTTTCCTTTCCCTTTCTTTGCTCTCTTTCTTTCATTTCCCTTTCTTTTCTCTCTTTTTCTCTCCACTTTCTTTTTATTAAAAATATCTAATTTTTCTAAAATATCTAACCTCTCAAAATGACCATTTTACCCCTAAGCTCAAATATCTCGTAAACACTCTCAAAATGCGATAAAACATAATAACGATGAAAAATAATATATTGCCAAATAAAAGTCAAGAATAAAATAATATAAAAATGAAAATAATTAAATCGACTCGATTAAATAAATCGGACAAAACGGGGCGTTACAATTCTCCCCCACTTAGACATTTTCGTCCTCGAAAATATACTTGGTACAAACAACTCTGGATACGACTCTCGTATCCGACTAACAAACTATCATGCCAACAAAAGGCACACCATGAATAACACAAACTGACAAACCACCTTGCTAACAGCAACTACTACAATGACATGACAACGGTAATAACAACAACGACAAGATGCAATGCCCATACAATGCACTGACGACCAACTCACAACTCAAAGAATACCCAAGTTACGAACACACAGGTTCACTCTTGAACCGAAACACAACAAGATCATTACCCTCACCATAGGTAACACTCAGCTAATTCCCCACACAGGAATTAGCTACTCGCACTCGAACCACCACGATGGAAACGAGGCAACAACATAAACAAGAACATAAAGTTCCACGTGTAACACCCCCAATCTATACCCCCAAGCTACTAAAGCATAAACAAAAAAATAAAAATACGAAATCTCATCAGAGTATATTTGAAAACACGGCATAGACAGGGAGCATCACATCAATTTGAAACAAAACATAACATACAACACCTGCTCATAAAGATATGCAACAGTGGGGTAGCAATCAACATAGGAACTCAGTTCCTTACACCCACATTTCAGATTTTAGAATAAAAGCGGAAAATCTAAAACTGAATAACATATATATATCATGAAAGTTTATCATACACCAAGTTATACATGTACAAGTCAAAAGATATATATACATAATACACAAATAGTCACAACACGGCCACCTTAACTACCCGGTGTCACATATCAGAGCCGACCGACAAAAGAATGAAGACGCAAAGCTTCACAAAAAGACCTCCAGCAACTCTAATCTGCAATGCCTCATAGAGCATTATAAAACAGCAGAAGGGTGAGAAAAACAATCATTATACAGTTGCATAAAATTATATATTAACACAAAAATGCACAAGTATAATATTCTCACCACAAATGCACCACAATCGAATAAAACACAACACAGTACAAATATCAGGTATTCATCACCAATGCACATCAATCATACATAATGCACTCCTCATCAACACAATTATACATACTCCATCACATTATTCTCATTCACAATTAATATACACAATTAATCCATGATTATGCAAATGCACAGAGACCGACACAACGACTCTATGCACATGCCATGCGGTACCGACTTCCAATGTTTCTCATGTCTCATCACCAGTTCACTCAGGAACTATTGGAACCATCGCTCATTACTTAGTGTAACTCCCCGTCGGGCCTACGACGTTCACCCGTCGCTTAAGGTCCCCACATGGGCACACGACGTTTATGGATTGCTTTAGGTCCCCACATGGGCACACAATCCGATCGCTTTAGGTCCTTTCATAGGCACACGATCGTCTATAACCATCGCTTTAGGTCCTCACATAGGCACACGATGTTATAGCAGATTCCCTCTGGAACCAAACCGTCACTCAGGACGTCACAACAATACATATCATGATGCTTGGCATACAATGACTCATGACATTTAGTATGCGCACATATACGCAACCATCACATTTAACATAATTCATGCTTGCAATTTAAGCCCAAAACAATTCATTTTATACCATACAACAGCACGCAATCATATCATTTTCATATCAATAGCACATTGCATACAACACACCAATTACGCACAATCATAACCACAAAAGTCGACAAAACGACACTATGATGATTTTCCGACAAAATAAAATCGGCTAACAAATTGCCAATCATCATAATAAGAAAGTACAGCTCAATAGCTTTCCAACAATACCAAGAATGTAAAAATCAGATAAACGAAACAAAAGTTACGACAGAAAACGAAAACGACATTTTGAAAAATCACATTTTTACACTTGGCCTAACCATACGCGTATCACCATTACCCATACGCGTATGGACAGAATCATTTTCCTTCACAAATTTCACGTTTCAAAGCCCATACGTGTATCACCAAGACCATACGCGTATCACCAGATGGCCGGGAAAACACACATCTCATACGCGTAAGGACCAAAACACAAGCCAATGATACGCGTAACGTCTAGACTCATACGCGTATGGACATGCCCCTTACGCGTACGGCCAGGGCAAAACCCAGAAAAATTCTGCAGAACAAGTTTCTGCGTTTTCCATCCCAAATTCACCACAATCATGATCTAAGGCCAGAAAAACACCAGTTTAAGGTATAACAATTCATATCCAACATGTATAAACAACAAAGAACACAATCAACATAAGTTTAAACACATTTGAATCAATTTTTACCAATTTCTACACACTTGGGTTTTTACTATATTTATCATTTCAATCCAAAAACAATCATAAACACACATACATAATCATACACAATCATACAATAATTGAGTTTCGCACCCTTACCCGATTAAATCGATTCTAGGAGTTGTTTTCTTGAATTTCCAAGTTTTCTTACTATTTTCTCTTCTTCTTCTCTTTTCTCTTCTTTTTCTTTCTTCCCCTTTCCTTTCTCTCTATTTTTCTCTCTTTCTATTTTCCTTCTACAAACTTAATGAAAAATATTATGAAATGACCAAAATACCCCCACACTCAAATATCTCGCAAACGATCCCAAAACCCGATAAAATATCACAACAATGAAAAATAACATATTTTCACATAAAAGTCAAAAATAAAATAATATAATAATAAAATAATCAAAAACGACTCAATTAAATAAAAATACCAAAACTGGGGCGTTACAACTCTCCCCCACTTAGAAATTTTCGTCCTCGAAAATCTTACCTGAAACAAACAACTCTGGATACGACTCCCGCATCCGGCTCTCCAACTCCCAAGTCAAATTGCCTTCAGCAGCGCCTCCCCACGCCACTTTCACAAGTGAAATATCCTTGCCTCTCAACCGCTTCACTTCGCGATCCAAAATCCTAACAGGTAAAGCCTCCACCGTAAGGTTCTCCCTTACCTCAACCTCGTCCATCGGAATTACATGCGACGGATCTGGAACATACTTTCGAAGCTGCGAAACATGGAACACATCATGCAAATTCGACAGATTCGGCGGCAACGCCACCCTATACGCCACAGCACCCACTCTCGCGGATATCTGGTAAGGACCAATAAACCGAGAAGTAAGTTTCTTCGATTTCAATGCACGACCAACACCCGTTACCGACGTAACTCTCAAAAATACGTGATCGCCCTCTTGAAACTCAAGATCCTTCCGTCTCCGATCATGATAACTCTTTTGCCTACTCTGCGAAGCCTTCATTCTCTCTCGAATAAGCTTCACTTTCTCCGTAGTCTGCTGTACCAATTCCGGCCCTACCACCGTTCTCTCACCAGATTCGTGCCAACACAACGGCATTCGACACCTTCGTCCATACAATGCTTCAAACGGCGCCATACCAATACTAGAATGAAAACTGTTATTATACGTGAATTCAATCAACGCAAGATAACTATCCCACATAACACCTTGTTCCAAAATGCAAGCCCTCAACAAATCCTCCAAAGACTGAATCATCCTTTCCGTCTGACCATCCGTCTGCGGATGATAAGCCGAACTCAACCTCAACTTAGAACCCAAAGCTTTCTGTAAACTTTCCCAAAATCTCAATGTAAACCTTGGATCTCTATCGGAAACAATACTCAATGGAACCCCATGCAACTTCACAATCACACTGATATAAATCTCAGCTAACCGCTCCAAAGAAAAACTGATGTCAATCGGAATAAAATGAGCCGATTTAGTCAGCCTATCAACAACAACCCAAATAGCATTATGCCATCTCTGAATGTTCGGTAACCTCGTTACAAAATCCATCGAAATGCTATCCCACTTCCACTCAGGAATATCCAACGGCTGCAACAAACCACTAGGCCTCAGATGTTCCACTTTCGATTTCTGACAAGTCAAACAAGCATAAACAAACTGAGCCACATCTCTTTTCAACCCAGACCACCAGAAAATCTTCTTCAAATCTTGGTACATCTTATTCGCTCCCGGATGTATACTTAAATTACTCCGGTGCCCTTCCTCTAAAATTATCCTTTTCAACTCCGAATCATCCGGAATACAAATTCGTCCACGAAACCTCAAAACACCATTAGAATCCACTTGAAAATCACTGTTCGCATCTTTTTCCCCAACCAACATCAAATCCACAAATTTTAAATCCAACTTCTGTTTCTCACTAACCGTCATCAGAAAATCATTAGTAACCTTCAACATTCCAAGCCTTACATTATCCGAAGTCACTTCACATACCAAACTCAAGTCTCTAAATGATTCCAAAAGTTCCCACTCCTTAACCATTAAAGCCGACATATGCAACGATTTCCGACTCAACGCATCAGCTACCACGTTAGCTTTACCAGGATGGTAATTCAAGCCAAAGTCGTAGTCTTTCAAGAATTCCAACCACCTACGTTGCCTCATATTCAATTCCTTCTGATCAAACAAATATTTCAAGCTCTTGTGATCACTAAAAACTTCAAACCTCGCACCAAAAAGATAATGCCTCCAAATCTTTAACACAAAGACCACAGCCGCTAACTCAAGGTCATGAGTAGGATAATTTTTCTCATGCACTCGCAACTGCCTTGAAGCATAAGCCACAACCTTACCTTCTTGCATAAGAACACCACCTAGACCAATCAACGAAGCATCACAATACACCACAAATGGTTCATTAGGATTCGGCAAAATCAAAATCGGAGCTGTCGTCAATCTTCTCTTCAGCTCATTAAAACTCTCCTCACACCGAATATCCCAAATGAACGCTTGACCTTTGCAAGTCAACTGGGTCAAAGGTAATGCTAGCTTAGAAAACCCTTCAATGAACCGTCGATAATAACCGGCCAAACCCAAAAAGCTACAAATTTCCATAACAGATCTCAGAGCCTCCCATTGTAGAACTGCTTCTACTTTAGATGGATCCACAGAAATACCGTTACCTGAAATCACGTGCCCCAGAAAACTCACTTCCGATAACCAAAATTCACACTTGGACAATTTTGCAAAAAGCTTCCTTTCCTTCAAAACCTACAAAACAATACGCAAATGTTCCGCGTGCTCCTCGCGAGACTTAGAATAAATCAATATGTCATCAATAAACACAACAACAAATCGATCCAAATGCTCGTGGAAAATCTGATTGAGGTATTCCATAAACACACCAGGTGCATTAGAAACCCTGAACGGCATCACAGAATATTCATAATGACCGTATCGTGTCCTAAAGACCGTCTTCCGAATATCTTCCTCCTTCACCCTAATCTGATGATATCCTGATCTCAAATCAATCTTACTGAACACACAAGCACCAACCAAATGATCCATCAGATCATCAATCCTTGGAAGAGGATACTTATTCTTAATCGTCACCTTATTCAACTGACGATAATCTATACATAATCGCATACTTCCATTTTTCTTTTTCACCAACAAAACTGGCGCACCCCAAGGAGAAACACTTGGCCTCACAAACCTCTTCTCCAACAACTCATTCAACTGCTTCTTCAATTCAACCAACTCAGATGCCGACATTCTATAAGGTGCCATAGAAACAGGTCTAGTACCAGGAACTAGATCTATCGAGAACTCCACTTCCCTCTCTGGCGGCAAGTCTGAAATATCCTCAGGAAACACCCCAGGAAAATCACACACAACAGAAAACACATCAAGTGACACTTGACTATCCATAGTCAACGATACAAACAACCCAAACAACTGAGCTTCGTCCGCCAAAAGTCTCTTCAACTCTTTGGTAGATAAGAAACTTGAGTCTTCGTCTTCCTCAAGAGAAGGAAACCTTACCAGCTTATGATAACAACAATATGAACCCTATTAAACTGCAACCAATTTATTCCCAAAACCACATCCAAACCTTCCAACGGCAAACACACTAAATCCATCTCAAAGTCTTTACCATAAATGGTCAAAGGACAACTCAAACAAACCAAAGAAGTAGTTACTGACCCCATCGCTGGAATATCAATAACCATCTCACCATCCATCAAAGACAACACAAGATTCAAACGCTTCACGCACTCAGACGAAATAAACGAATGAGTCGCTCCAGTATCAATAATAGCAACTAAATGCGTACTTTTAATAAAGCAAGTACCTCTAATCAGACGATCTGCACTTGAAGTCTGAGTTCCTGCCAAAGAAAATACCTTGCCACTAGTTGGAGCTTTCTTCTGATTCGGACACTTTGTGCTAATGTGACCAGGTTCCCCACAGTTATAACATTTCACCACATTCTTCCTTTTACAATCAGCTACAACTTGCCCTTCACCTCCACAGTTAGAACACTTATCCAAATTCTTCCTACACTCGGACTGAAGGTGCCCCAATCTACCACATCTATAACACCCCGGAGCATTAGACATACCACCTCCACCTGACCTTCGATCAAAAGTACCCATTTGTTTACCTTTATCCGCCGGTGTTACATACGGACCACTACGAAACTGCTGCTTCCCTTTCCGGTCACTTACACTTTTGTAATGAGTAGATCGAGCCTTACTATCCTCTTCATAAATCCTACAACATTCCACCAAATCAGCAAACCTCCTCATCCTCTGGTAACCGATTGCCTATTTTATCTCAGGACGCAATCCATTTTCATACTTCACACACTTAGAGAATTCTGCGGTCGCTTCAGCATAATGAGGATAAAACTGCACAAGTTCCACAAACTTAGCAGTATAATCAATTACAGACATATTACCTTGCTTTAGTTCCAAAAACTCAATCTCCTTCTTTCCTCTCACATCCTCGGGAAAATATTTTCTCAGAAACTCCTGACTAAACAATTCCCAAGTAACTTCTTCATCATCAGCTTCTAACACAGGACGTGTACTAACCCACCAGTCATCCGCTTCTTCCTGTAACATGTGAGTTCCCAGTCTCACCTTACTGTCCTCATCACAATCCATAACTCGTAAAATCCTCTCAATCTCTTTCAGCCAAATCTGTGCTCCATCCGAATTATGTCTCCCTTTGAAGACAGGCGGTCTATTCTTTCTAAACTCATCATTCACTCCTGCATTTGGTGCACCTTGCACAGCACGAGCCATAGCCTGCATCGCAGCAGCTAAAGCAGCATCGTTCCTTCCAACCGTATTCTATTCATTTACAATAACAGAACTTACGGTTAAACAAACAGCCCACTAAACCACAAAGACCAACAAGGACTGACACAACTGACACAGACTGACACAAACTGGCTCTGATACCACTTAATGTAACACCCCCAATCTATACCCCCAAGCTACTAAAGCATAAACAAAAAAATAAAAATACGAAATCTCATCAGAGTATAATTGAAAACACGGCATAGACAGGGAGCATCACATCAATTTGAAACAAAACATAACATACAACACCTGCTCATAAAGATATGCAACAGTGGGGTAGCAATCAACATAGGAACTCAGTTCCTTACACCCACATTTCAGATTTTAGAATAAAAGCGGAAAATCTAAAACTGAATAACATATATATATCATGAAAGTTTATCATACACCAAGTTATACATGTACAAGTCAAAAGATATATATACATAATACACAAATAGTCACAACACGGCCACCTTAACTACCCGGTGTCACATATCAGAGCCGACCGACAAAAGAATGAAGACGCAAAGCTTCACAAAAAGACCTCCAGCAACTCTAATCTGCAATGCCTCATAGAGCATTATAAAACAGCAGAAGGGTGAGAAAAACAATCATTATACAGTTGCATAAAATTATATATTAACACAAAAATGCACAAGTATAATATTCTCACCACAAATGCACCACAATCGAATAAAACACAACACAGTACAAATATCAGGTATTCATCACCAATGCACATCAATCATACATAATGCACTCCTCATCAACACAATTATACATACTCCATCACATTATTCTCATTCACAATTAATATACACAATTAATCCATGATTATGCAAATGCACAGAGACCGACACAACGACTCTATGCACATGCCATGCGGTACCGGCTTCCAATGTTTCTCATGTCTCATCACCAGTTCACTCAGGAACTATTGGAACCATCGCTCGTTACTTAGTGTCACTCCCCGTCGGGCCTACGACGTTCACCCGTCGCTTAAGGTCCCCACATGGGCACACGCCGTTTATGGATTGCTTTAGGTCCCCACATGGGCACACAATCCGATCGCTTTAGGTCCTCACATAGGCACACGATCGTCTATAACCATCGCTTTAGATCCTCACATAGGCACACGATGTTATAGCAGATTCCCTCTGGAACCAAACCATCACTCAGGACGTCACAACAATACATATCATGATGCTTGGCATACAATGACTCATGACATTTAGTATGCGCATATATACGCAACCATCACATTTAACATAATTCATGCTTGCAATTTAAGCCCAAAACAATTCATTTTATACCATACAACAGCACGCAATCATATCATTTTCATATCAATAGCACATTGCATACAACACACCAATTACGCACAATCATAACCACAAAAGTCGACAAAACGACACTATGATGATTTTCTGACAAAATAAAATCGGCTAACAAATTGCCAATCATCATAATAAGAAAGTACAGCTCAATAGCTTTCCAACGATACCAAGAATGTAAAAATCAGATAAACGAAACAAAAGTTACGACAGAAAACGAAAACGACATTTTGAAAAATCACATTTTTACACTTGGCCTAACCATACGCGTATCACCATTACCCATACGCGTATGGACAGAATCATTTTCCTTCACAAATTTCACGTTTCAAAGCCCATACGTGTATCACCAAGACCATACGCGTATCACCAGATGGCCGGGAAAACACACATCTCATACGCGTAAGGACCAAAACACAGGCCAATGATACGCGTAACGTCTAGGCTCATACGCGTATGGACACGCCCCTTACGCGTACGGCCAGGGCAAACCCAGAAAAATTCTACAGAACAAGTTTCTGCGTTTTCCATCCCAAATTCACCACAATCATCATCTAAGGCCAGAAAAACACCAGTTTGAGGTATAACAATTCATATCCAACATGTATAAACAACAAAGAACACAATCAACATAAGTTTAAACACATTTGAATCAATTTTTACCAATTTCTACACACTTGGGTTTTTACTATATTTATCATTTCAATCCAAAAACAATCATAAACACACATACATAATCATACACAATCATACAATAATTGAGTTTCGCACCCTTACCCGATTAAATCGATTCTAGGAGTTGTTTTCTTGAATTTCCAAGTTTTCTTATTATTTTCTCTTCTTCTTCTCTTTTCTCTTCTTTTTCTTTCTTCCCCTTTCCTTTCTCTCTATTTTTCTCTCTTTCTATTTTCCTTCTACAAACTTAATGAAAAATATTATGAAATGACCAAAATACCCCCACACTCAAATATCTCGCAAACGATCCCAAAACCCGATAAAATATCACAACAATGAAAAATAACATATTTTCACATAAAAGTCAAAAATAAAATAAAATAATAATAAAATAATCATAAACGACTCAATTAAATAAAAATACCAAAACTGGGGCGTTACAACTCTCCCCCACTTAGAAATTTTCGTCCTCGAAAATCTTACTTGAAACAAACAACTCTGGATACGACTCCCGCATCCGGCTCTCCAACTCCCAAGTCAAATTGCCTTCAGCAGCGCCTCCCCACGCCACTTTCACAAGTGCAATATCCTTGCCTCTCAACCGCTTCACTTCGCGATCCAAAATCCTAACAGGTAAAGCCTCCACCGTAAGGTTCTCCCTTACCTCAACCTCGTCCATCGGAATTACATGCGACGGATCCGGAACATACTTTCGAAGCTTCGAAACATGGAACACATCGTGCAAATTTGACAGATTCGGCGGCAACGCCACCCTATACGCCACAGCACCCACTCTCGCGGATATCTGGTAAGGACCAATAAACCGAGAAGTAAGTTTCTTTGATTTCAATGCACGACCTACACCCGTTACCAGCGTAACTCTCAAAAATACGTGATCGCCCTCTTGAAACTCAAGATCCTTCCGTCTCCGATCATGATAACTCTTTTGCCTACTCTGCGAAGCCTTCATTCTCTCTCGAATAAGCTTCACTTTCTCCGTAGTCTGCTGTACCAATTCCGGCCCTACCACCGTTCTCTCACCAGATTCGTGCCAACACAACGGCGTTCGACACCTTCGTCCATACAATGCTTCAAACGGCGCCATACCAATACTAGAATGAAAACTGTTATTATACGTGAATTCAATCAATGCAAGATAACTATCCCACATACCACCTTGTTCCAAAACACAAGCCCTCAACAAATCCTCCAAAGACTGAATCGTCCTTTCCGTCTGACCATCCGTCTGCGGATGATAAGCCGAACTCAACCTCAACTTAGAACCCAAAGCTTTCTATAAACTTTCCCAAAATCTCGATGTAAACCTTGGATCTCTATCGGAAACAATACTCAATGGAACCCCATGCAACTTCACAATCACACTGATATAAATCTCAGCTAACCGCTCCAAAGAAAAACTGATGTCAATCGGAATAAAATGAGCCGATTTAGTCAGCCTATCAACAACCACCCAAATAGCATTATGCCCTCTCTGAGTGTTCGGTAACCTCGTTACAAAATCCATCGAAATGCTATCCCACTTCCACTCAGGAATATCCAACGGCTGCAACAAACCACTTGGCCTCAGATGTTCCACTTTCGATTTCTGACAAGTCAAACAAGCATAAACAAACTGAGCCACATCTCTTTTCAACCCTGACCACCAGAAAATCTTCTTCAAATCTTGGTACATCTTATTCGCTCCCAGATGTATACTTAAATTACTCCGGTGCCCTTCCTCTAAAATCATCCTTTTCAACTCCGAATCATCCGGAATACAAATTCGTCCACGAAACCTCAAAACACCATTAGAATCCACTTGAAAATCACTTTTCGCATCTTTTTCCCCAACCAACATCAAATCCACAAATTTTAAATCCAACTTCTGTTTCTCACTAACCGTCATCAGAAAATCATTAGTAACCTTCAACATTCCAAGCCTTACATTATCCGAAGTCACTTCACATACCAAACTCAAGTCTCTAAATGATTCCAAAAGTTCCCACTCCTTAACCATTAAAGCCGACATATGCAACGATTTCCGACTCAACACATCAGCTACCATGTTAGCTTTACCAGGATGGTAATTCAAGCCAAAGTCGTAGTCTTTCAAGAATTCCAACTACCTACGTTGCCTCATATTCAATTCCTTCTGATCAAACAAATATTTCAAGCTCTTGTGATCACTAAAAACTTCAAACCTCGCACCAAAAAGATAATGCCTCCAAATCTTTAACACAAAGACCACAGCCGCTAACTCAAGGTCATGAGTAGGATAATTTTTCTCATGCACTCGCAACTGCCTTGAAGCATAAGCCACAACCTTACCTTCTTGCATAAGAACACCACCTAGACCAATCAACGAAGCATCACAATACACCACAAATGGTTCATTAGGATTCGGCAAAATCAAAATCGGAGCTGTCGTCAATCTTCTCTTCAGCTCATTAAAACACTCCTCACACCGAATATCCCAAATGAACGCTTGACCTTTGCAAGTCAACTGGGTCAAAGGTAATGCTAGCTTAGAAAACCCTTCAATGAACCGTCGATAATAACCGGCCAAACCCAAAAAGCTACGAATTTCCGTAACAGATCTCAGAGCCTCCCATTGTAGAACTGCTTCTACTTTAGATGGATCCACAGAAATACCATTACCTGAAATCACGTGCCCCAGAAAACTCACTTCCGATAACCAGAATTCACACTTGGACAATTTTGCAAAAAGCTTCCTTTCCTTCAAAACCTGTAAAACAATACGCAAATGTTCCGCGTGCTCCTCGCGAGACTTAGAATAAATCAATATGTCATCAATAAACACAACAACAAATCGATCCAAATGCTCGTGGAAAATCCGATTCATGTATTCCATAAACACACCAGGTGCATTAGAAACCCCGAACGGCATCACAGAATATTCATAATGACCGTATCGTGTCCTAAAGGCCGTCTTCCGAATAACTTCCTCCTTAACCCTAATCTGATGATATCCTGATCTCAAATTAATCTTACTGAACACACAAGCACCAACCAACTGATCCATCAGATCATCAATCCTTGGAAGAGGATACTTATTCTTAATCGTCACCTTATTCAACTGACGATAATCTATACATAATCGCATACTTCCATCTTTCTTTTTCACCAACAAAACTGGCGCACCCCAAGGAGAAACACTTGGCCTCACAAACCTCTTCTCCAACAACTCATTCAACTGCTTCTTCAATTCAACCAACTCAGATGCCGACATTTTTTAAGGTGCCATAGAAGCAGGTCTAGTACCAGGAACTAGATCTATCGAGAACTCCACTTCCCTCTCTGGCGGCAAGTCTGAAATATCCTCAGGAAACACCCCAGGAAAATCATACACAATAGGAAACACATCAAGTGACACTTGACTATCCACAGTCAATGATACAAACAACCCAAACAACTGAGCTTCGTCCGCCAAAAGTCTCTTCAACTCTTTGGTAGATAAGAAACTCGAGTCTTCGTCTTCTTCAAGAGAAGGAAACCTTACCAGCTTATGATAACAACAATATGAACCCTATTAAACTGCAACCAATTCATTCCCAAAACCACATCCAAACCTTCCAACGGCAAACACACTAAATCCATCTCAAAGTCTTTACCATAAATGGTCAAAGGACAACTCAAACAAACCAAAGAAGTAGTTACTGACCCCATCGCTGGAATATCAATAACCATCTCACCATCCATCAAAGACAACACAAGATTCAAACGCTTCGCGCACTCAGACGAAATAAACGAATGAGTCGCTCCAGTATCAATAATAGCAACTAAAGGCGTACTTTTAATAAAGCAAGTACCTCTAATCAGACGATCTGCACTTGAAGTCTGAGTTCCTGCCAAAGAAAATACCTTGCCACTAGTTGGAGCTTTCTTCTAATTCGGACACTTCGTGCTAATGTGACCAGGTTCCCCACAGTTATAACATTTCACCACATTCTTCCTTTTACAATCAGCTACAACATGCCCTTCACCTCCACAGTTAGAACACTTATCCAAATTCTTCCTACACTCGGACTGACGGTGCCCCAATTAACCACATCTATAACACCTCGGAACATTAGACATACCTCCTCCACCTGACCTTCGATCAAAAGTACCCTTTTGTTTACCTTTATCCGCCGGTGTTACATACGGACCACTACGAAACTGCTGCTTCCCTTTCCGGTCACTTACACTTTTGTAATGAGTAGATCGAGCCTTACTATCCTCTTCATAAATCCTACAACATTCCACCAAATCAGCAAACCTCCTCATCCTCTGGTAACCGATTGCCTATTTTATGTCAGGACGCAATCCACTTTCATACTTCACACACTTAGAGAATTCTGCGGTCGCTTCAGCATAATGAGGATAAAACTGCACAAGTTCCACAAACTTAGCAATATAATCAATTACAGAAATATTACCTTGCTTTAGTTCCAAAAACTCAATCTCCTTCTTTCCTCTCACATCCTCGGGAAAATACTTCCTCAGAAACTCCTGACTAAACAATTCCCAAGTAACTTCTTCATCATCAGCTTCTAACACAGGACGTGTACTAACCCATCAGTCATCCGCTTCTTCCTGTAACATGTGAGTTCCCAGTCTCACCTTACTGTCCTCATCACAATCCATAACTCTGAAAATCCTCTCAATCTCTTTCAGCCAAATCTGTGCTCCATCCGGATTATGTCTCCCTTTGAACACAGACGGTCTATTCTTTCTAAACTCATCATTCACTTCTGCATTTGGTGCACCCTGCACAGCACGAGCCATAGCCTGCATCGCAGCAGCTAAAGCAGCATCGTTCCTTCCAGCCGTATTCTGTTCATTTCCAATAACAGAACTTACGGTTAAACAAACAGCCCACTAAACCATAAAGACCAACAAGGACTGACACAACTGACACAAACTGGCTCTGATACCACTTAATGTAACACCCCCAATCTATACCCCCAAGCAACTAAAGCATAAACAAAAAAATAAAAATACGAAATCTCATCAGAGTATAATTGAAAACACGGCATAGACAGGGAGCATCACATCAATTTGAAACAAAACAAAAAATACAACACCTGCTCATAAAGATATGCAACAGTGGGGTAGCAATCAACATAGGAACTCAGTTCCTTACACCCACATTTCAGATTTTAGAATAAAAGCGGAAAATTTAAAACTGAATAACATATATATATCATGAAAGTTTATCATACACCAAGTTATACATGTACAAGTCAAAAGATATATATACTTAATACACAAATAGTCACAACACGGCCACCCTAACTACCCGGTGTCACATATCAGAGCCGACCGACAAAAGAATAAAGACGCAAAGCTTCACAAAAAGACCTCCAGCAACTCTAATCTGCAATGCCTCATAGAGCATTATAAAACAGCAGAAGGGTGAGAAAAACAATCATTATACAGTTGCATAAAATTATATATTAACACAAAAATGCACAAGTATAATATTCTCACCACAAATGCACCACAATCGAATAAAACACAACACAGTACAAATATCAGGTATTCATCACCAATGCACATCAATCATACATAATGCACTCCTCATCAACACAATTATACATACTCCATCACATTATTCTCATTCACAATTAATATACACAATTAATCCATGATTATGCAAATGCACAGAGACCGACACAACGACTCTATGCACATGCCATGCGGTACCGACTTCCAATGTTTCTCATGTCTCATCACCAGTTCACTCAGGAACTATTGGAACCATCGCTCGTTACTTAGTGTAACTCCCCGTCGGGCCTACGACGTTCACCCCGTCGCTTAAGGTCCCCACATGGGCACACGACGTTTATGGATTGCTTTAGGTCCCCACATGGGCACACAATCCGATCGCTTTAGGTCCTCACATAGGCACACGATCGTCTATAAGCATCGCTTTAGGTCCTCACATAGGCACACGATGTTATAGCAGATTCCCTCTGGAACCAAACCGTCACTCAGGACGTCACAACAATGCATATCATGATGCTTGGCATACAATGACTCATGACATTTAGTATGCGCACATATATGCAACCATCACATTTAACATACTTCATGCTTGCAATTTAAGCCCAAAACAATGCATTTTATACCATACAATAGCACACAATCGTATCATTTTCATATCAACAGCACATTGCATACAACACACCAATTACGCACAATCATAACCACAAAAGTCGACAAAATGACACTATTTTGATTTTCCGACAAAATAAAATCGGCTAACAAATTCCCAATCATCATAATAAGAAAGTGCAGCTCAATAGCTTTCCAACGATACCAAGAATGTAAAAATCAGATAAACGAAACAAAAGTTACGACAGAAAACAAAAACGACATTTTGAAAAATCACATTTTTACACTTGGCCTGACCATACGCGTATCACCATTGCCCATACGCGTATGGACAGAATCATTTTCCTTCACAAATTTCACGTTTCAAAGCCCATACGCGTATCACCAAGACCATACACATATCACCAGATGGCCGGGAAAAAACACATCTCATACGCGTAAGGACCAAAACACAGGTCAATGATACGCGTAACGCCTAGGCTCATACGCGTATGGACATGCCCCTTACGCGTACGGCCAGGGCAAACCCAGAAAAATTCTGCAGAACAAGTTTCTGCGTTTTCCACCCCAAATTCACCACAATCATCATCTAAGCCCAGAAAAACACCAGTTTGAGGTATAACAATTCATATCCAACATGTATAAACAACAAAGAACACAATCAACATAAGTTTAAACACATTTGAATCAATTTTTACCAATTTCTACACACTTGGGTTTTTACTATATTTATCATTTCAATCCAAAAACAATCATAAACACACATTCATAATCATACACAATCATACAATAATTGAGTTTCGCACCCTTACCCGATTAAATCGATTCTAGGAGTTGTTTTCTTGAATTTCCAAGTTTTCTTACTATTTTCTCTTCTTCTTCTCTTTTCTCTTCTTTTTCTTTCTTCCCCTTTCCTTTCTCTCTATTTTTCTCTCTTTCTATTTTCCTTCTACAAACTTAATGAAAAATATTATGAAATGACCAAAATACCCCCACACTCAAATATCTCGCAAACGATCCCAAAACCCGATAAAATATCACAACAATGAAAAATAACATATTTTCACATAAAAGTCGAAAATAAAATAATATAATAATAAAATAATAAAAAATGACTCAATTAAATAAAAATACCAAAACTGGGGCGTTACACCACGACCCAACATCGTTTCAACAACCTCTACATAACCACAATACCAACATCTTTGTCACACAACATTATTACAACAATGTTACGATTCACCAATCGACCATATAACTAAAACATCCATCCACATAGTAGCACATGAATAATATTTAAACCTTTCACCTAACACTTCCATTCTGAAACGTCCAATGGTCTCATCACTCCTACATATTTCCAATGTTCAACCTATGAACTCTTACAAGTCACACACGCATATACGAATTGTGCCGCATCACGCTTTAGTTGCGCACTCTGATGACTCGTAACCATCAAATCTACAAATTTCACGTCCAAAGTCTAACTCTTTCTCATATTCGCCAAAAATCATTGTTCACTTTTAATATACCCAACCTCACACTAACAGATGTCAATTCACACACCAACTCAAATCTCTAAATTCTTCCAAAAGTTCCCACTCTTTAACCATCAAAGCAGACATACGTAAAAACTTTCGACTTAACTCATCAGGCACGACATTAATTTTACCAATAGGATAATTCGAGCCAAGGTCATAACTAATCAGGAATTCCAACCATCCTCGTTGACTCCTACTTTATTCCTTCTGACCAAACAAGTACTCTAAACCCTTATGATTACCAAACACCTTGAACCTAAAACCCTAAAAATAATTCCTCTAGATTCTCAACACAAAAGTAACCGCAGCCATCTTGAAATCATGAATCCCCAATTGTCGTAAATCATAAGAAATGACTTTACCCTTTCGCATTAGCACACTAACTACACTCATCAAAGACACATCACAATATTCCATAAACAGTTTATTAGGATCAAGCAGAATCAAAATTGGAGCCGTAGTCAATCTCTACTTCAGCTCACCAAAACTTACTCACAACGAACATCCAAAACAAACGACTCACCCTTTGCAAGTCAACTGAGATAACAGAAGTACGAACTTAGCAAAGTCTTCCATAACCCGCAGTAACAACCAACTAAGCCCAAAAGTTTCTAATCTCCTTAACCAACTTCGGAGCCTCTCATTGTAGAACTGCATCTACTTTCGATGGATCCATTAACCATACTCTCATCCGAAATAACATATCCAAGAAAACTAACCTCTTTCAATCAAAATTCTCACTTCGATAATTTAGTAGAAAGCTCCCACTCTTTCAACCCTTGTAACTCAATCCTCAAATACTCTACATACTCATCCTTTGATTTAAAATAAATCAGAATATCATCCAATAAACATCACTATAAACTTATCCAAACAAGTATGGAAGATACGATTCATATACTCCACAACCATAACATATACAACCTTCAAAATTCATTCTGAGCTCGAAACAATTTATCCAAAATAGCTTAACAATCTCTGGTTACCACATTCCATATCAATTCTTCTTACAGGGTTCCAACTCACTCAAGGTTTCTGCTGACACGAGATCTCAACCCATAACAAAAGTAATACCATCAAGGAACTTCAAATCGTTCGCAATTCGTCAAAATTCAAAACTCAAGCTATCCAGAACACAACCCCAAGTTTCCATACTACTCACTGATTAACACGCAACCTCATGCTATCATCCTTTTCCTTACCAACCATGCTGGACCTCTTCAAGTCGACACACTAATGTTTCATCCAAAAACACATCTGAAAACCATGCACAACTGACGGCCCATCACTGTGGCTTCCTGCCAATTTCTAGAACACTATAATCACAAACATGACAAACATCTGAGTTTCACGTCCTAAAAGTTCTTCTACTTACTTAGCAGATCCAAACCTCAAATCCTCACCTGCGTCAAAATTGAGTTCACACTCTACTCTCTGAGAACAACCATTAATGATACCCAATCGTTCTCTCTCAATGACTTCCCAACTGGACCAACATACCAAAACCTCTAATCCATCTCATCTTCCGATATTAGAATCTTCATCGACTCAACAAAATAATCCGTAACCATTTCCTTAATTCCAACAATTCATTGCACACACTATCAAAGCCGGAAAGACACATTTATTTCATCCAACATAATTCCGTCTACTATCAACAAGAGATTAAGGGTGATAAGTTCCTCAATTTGTCAATAGACAGCCGACAATCATGATGGGGCATAAACCGTCTTTACCAAACTATAATAGCATTTCTTGCATCTTGTGTACAAAAATACCTAAGGCACAAATCCTTAGTTGACATAAACCTTACCTCCGCATTCCCTCCGGAACCAGGAACAACACTGTCCAACTAACACTCACAGTCTTGCAATCAACGGCACACTGAGCCTACGCTCCACACCTGAAGCAACTTGGAGAAGCACCAGCTTCTCCCCCACTTATCTCATTCTAAGTCCTGCAAACAAAGGATTAGAAAACCAGAAAGTACTGACAGTGTTTCACACATATCACATACTAAGGAACAAACAACATCGACAGTATTCAACTGTCACACCAACTGACTCAACAACTTGGCCGGACGGACCGACCTGCTATGATACCAATAATGTAACACCCCAATTCCCATCGCGAATAAATAATACATAAATAAATCAGAGTAAATAAAATTTTATTCTTAGACAGAAACAAGGATGCCGCATTTGAGAAAAGCATAATCCCTGCTCATAAATTTGATACATAACACAAAATGGAATAAACCTAAAAGGGAAACGTTTTCCAACAAAAGGAAAGTTCAATTATGGAATAAAGCGGAAAGATCCATAACTGACTTGTTTTACAAAATAAATTATTTTATAACATCAAAATATTCATACAAAGGTAATACAAAATAGATCCAACAAATGTATACATATATAACAAAAGCGTTCCCCGACTCCCGTGTTACGTATCAGAGCAGACAGACCGACAAAAGGATGGAGAACTAATCTTCACAAAAGCCTCCAAGATACTAATCTGCAATTGCCTCATAGAGCAACAAACCACAGCAGAAGGGTGAGAAATAACAACCAAATCAAGATTGCATATTAATATGCAAACACATATAAATTCACATACATAATTATACTCACCACAAGCATCACATATTAATACATATAGCATTCCACAGATACATAACATATTTCTAATAATCCAACAACATAGCATATATCAATTATACCAACATAATCATATATTCGCACACAAGGCATATCAAAGTTATAACATGTGGAAACACACCACCACATCACGTATATTCATATATAGCATACCATAGAGAATTAATACAATCATTGTAATGTGCAACTTCCCCATAAAACGTAGCATATGTCTATACATAAATCATATCATCCATAACCAATGCATTTATCACAAATGCATATCAAATAACCAATATTATCACGAGCTCAACACATAATCAATCAATTCACAATTTCCCACATATAATCAATCCATTCACAAATTCCCACATATAATCAATCCATTCACAAATTCCCACATATAATCAATCCATTCATGATTTATGCAAATGCACAGAGACCGACACAACGACTCTATGCATTGCAATGCGATACCAATCCATCCATCATTCTCATCATTAATTCACTCAGGAATTATTGGAATCATCGCTTATTACTTAGTGTAACTCCCCGTCGGGAAAACGATGTTCCCCGTCGCTTTAGGTCCTCTTTGGATAAGGCACACGAGGTTTATGGATCGCTTTAGGTCCTCTTTGTATAAGGCACACGATCCGATTGCTTTAGGTCCTCTTTGTATAAGGCACACGATCGTCTATAACGTCGCTTTAGGTCCTCTTTGTATAAGGCGCACGACCGTTACAGCAGATTCCCTCTGGAATGTTTCGTCGCTCACACCCACTAGAGCACACGACACCACAAGAATGCATATCATGATGCTTGGCATACAAATGACTCATGACAATCAATGCATCTTCACAAATCAACAATATGAATTATCTCATCGTCATTATTCATGCATTGGAAATCAATTCAAACAATTCATTTACTTGCCATAAGGCCACCAAATAACACACATTAAATTTCACATAAGCAATGCATTTCATCATAATCCACAAACCACAACAATCCCACAAAACATCATAACAACATACATTGATATTCAATCAAACAATGTATTTTACTACACAACAACATCATTATCACATGCATCAACATCATATAAATAGCACAAAAGCCCCACATTTATATGACGATAGCATATCGCATCGAACACCAACAAACACAACAAAACCTACAAACCACTAATCATCCTCTACCAAATATTCTTAGTTAACACATGGTATCACATAACCATTTACTAGCCCATTGGATTCTCTTTCCAAGGCTTCAAGTCCCATATCAATCAGATTCCCGATCCATGAATTTTTGTGGAAATATAAACTACACTTATCACATTCATCACAATATTTAACTCTACCATATCAATCCATGAAATAAACATATGTTCCTATTCCACTATCATAAAGAGCATTGAAATAGTTTTCCAACACATCCGATCGTGCCTCAATTTGAGTTACGGATCAAAAGTTATGAAGAAAACAAAATGGAAAATCTGTCACGTTCGCTTTCCTATTCGCAATGCGAACCCCCAGCGAACCGTGGCAGAGAAAAAACAGCATAAAGTTCGCAATGCGAACTTCTGGGCGAACCTTTGCTTTCCCTTTCGCTGGGGTTCGCAAAGCAAACCTGCGAACTTAGAAATTCACAGCAGCGTCAATATAGGTCATATGGGACCAAAATTCATCATTTCTTCCACCCAAACACTTCCAAATCACAATATATCAACCAAAACATGTTCCAACATAATCAACAAGTATTCTACGCAGTTTATATCGAGTTTCACCCGTGAAAACATCGATTTCTATCTAATTGATCACAAATTATCAATGAGAAAAAGTTGTGAAACAACCAAAACAATTACAACAAACAACACATATACATGCACAAGCAAGATATAATCAAAACTTCTCACCCTTACCCAATTAATCGCGCTTGAAACGGATCTATGTCGATTTCCACCTCTTTTCCTCTTCTCCATTTCTTTCCTCTCTTTTTCCTTCTTTCTCTCTTTCTTTCCTTTCCCTTTCTTTTCTCTCTTTCTTTCCTTTCCCTTTCTTTTCTCTCTTTTTCTCTCCACTTTCTATTTATTAAAAATATCTAATTTTTCTAAAATATCTAACCTCTCAAAATGACCATTTTACCCCTCAGCTCAAATATCTCGCAAACGCTCTCAAAATGCGATAAAACATAATAACGATGAAAAATAATATATTGCCAAATAAAACTCAAGAATAAAATAATATAAAAACGAAAATAATTAAATCGACTCGATTAAATAAATCAGACAAAATGGGGCGTTACACTTTGAAACAGCTACTCGTGGCCAAAGCTCGATCGGTGTAGCACCTAAGGCCGCCAAGCAGGCAAGGGAGGAAGACCAGCCCGGCAAAGAAAGCCAGCCTGACAAGAAGCCGACTCTCCCTGTACACATCATCGACCTTGACAACCGGATTTTTGAAGAGTGCGAGGACTGTGGTGAAGGCACGTCAGCGGGGACAGGTAATTCCTTTGCAACCACCCTCATGCGCCCTGTCCCAGATTGGGAATTTGAGGTCATCACCTTCGGAGCCAACCCGAGCAGAGGAGTGAAGATAGGCGCAGGGCTGCCCGACGAGGTAAAGCAGCAGCTGAAGACATGTCTTGAGGACAACGTCAATTTGTTTGCATGGAGTGCCGCAAACATGTCCAGCCTGGACCCTGAGACCGCATGCCATCAACTGACCATTGACCCAGCTGCTCGAGCCATCGCACAACGCAGGCGCAATCAATCGGATGAGAATGCACAGGCTGCAGAAAAACTTGTACAAGACTTCTTATAGGCAAAATTTATTTCGGATGCCGGGTATACAACCTGGCTGTCCAATATTGTACTTATCAAGAAACATAGTGGAAAATGGCGCATGTGCATTGATTATACTGATCTCAACCGGGCTTGCCCGAAGGATGTTTATCCTCTGCCCAGCATAGATAAGCTCGTAGATAATTCTGCGAGTTTCAAGCTCCTGCCCTTCATGGACGCCTATTCGGGATACAATCAAATCCCTATGGCCGAAAAGGACATGAAGTACACCGCTTTCATGACCTCGTCGGGGAACTATTACTACAATGTAATGCCCTTTGGTCTGAAAAACGATGGGGCCACATACCAGCGCATGATGGTCTTCTGATCAGAAATCGGACACATGCTCGAAGTTTACATGGACGATATGATCGTGAAGTCCCAAGAGGAATCCGATCACACGACCCATTTGCAAAAGGTTTTCGACCAGGCAAGAAAGTACAAAATGCGTTTTAACCCAGAAAAATGTACCTTTGGCGTGCGGGCAGGGATGTTCCTCGATTCTACCTCACCGAGAAGGGGATAGAGGTGAATCATGACAAATGTCGGGCGTTCGCGAAATTTCCCACACCCAGGTCGAAGAAGTCCATACAGTCCCTCAATGGGATGCTCGCTTCACTTTCTCACTTCGTGGCCAAGTCTGCCCAGCATGCCCTACCCTTCTTTAAACTCCTCAGAAATGAGGCCACATTCGAATGGACGGAGGAATGCGAGTAGGCCCTGACCCACCTTAAGCGAGCCTTGTCCGAACCTCCCGTGCTTTCACGACCAGAGTGCGGGGAGACCTTGTACCTGTATCTCTCCGTCACCAGCAAGGCCATTAGCGCTGCACTCATTCGCAAAACAACGGACGGGTAAAAGCCCATCTATTTCATAAGAAAGGCCCTGCAAGGGCCAAAAATCAGATACGCGCAAATAGAGAAGGTCGTTTTCGCCCTCGTCTATGCTGCGAGAAGGCTCAGGCATTACTTCTTAGCCCACACCATAGTAGTGCGTACTGGCCAGCCCATAAGACAGCTGCTTTGTTGACCAGACATGGCCGGCAGAATGCTCAAATGGTCCTTGGAGCTATCAGAATTTGACATCCACTACGAAGTAAGGAAGGCCCTCAAGACACAAGTCCTGGCCGACTTCTTGGCGGAGATGACGTCTCCATCATCTCCACCAAGCAAAACGCATAGATGGACCATCTACGTGGACGGGGCATCCAGTTCCATGGGCAGTGGCGCAGGCATCATACTCGAGAACGAGGAGGGAATCTTAATCGAAGTGTCTTTAGTCCTATCCTTCCCTACATCTAACAACCAAGCCAAGTACGAAGCCTTCCTTGCAGGGTTACGGCTAGCCAAAGGCTTGGGCGCCAAGGAGCTAAAGATTTTCACCGATTCCTAGCTCGTAGCGTCTCAAGTACAAGGAGAGAGTCAAGCCAAAAATGATCAGTTGGTCGAATATTTGACACTCGTGATGGAGAGAATTACCAAGTTTGACGCGTGGGAGGTCCAGTACATTCCTCGCCAACGAAACACGCAAGCAGATGTCTTATAAAAAATGGCCAGCACCAGAAAGAAAGGCGGTAACAAATTCATCGTACATGAGATACTCGCTCGACCAAGTATTGAGAAGCCGCTAGAGCTTCTCGACGTTAACGCCATTGGAGAAAGCCACTGCTGGATGACCCCAGTGTATAATTACCTCACCACGGGGGAACTGCCCGAGGACAGCAAGGAGGTCGGCGTGACTAAATGAAGAGCCTGCTCGTACGTGCTGATCGAAGACAAACTCTACCGACGAGGATTCTCCATCCCCCTCCTGAAATGCGTCGAGGAGGACAAGGTCCCCGAAATCCTCCAAGAGATTCATGAGGGCTTCAACGCGCAGCACTTGGGAGGGAGATCATTGGCATAAAAGGCCCTGCGAGCAGGATACTATTGGCCGACCATGCAGCAAGATGCTAAGGAGCATGTCCAAAAATGTGACTGGTGTCATCGCCACGGGGACATGCACTTGGCGCCTCCTAACGAGTTGAAGTATATATCCTCGCCTTGGCCCTTCGCCTAGTGGGGGGTGGATATACTCGGCTCCTTCACGATGGGGTCTTATCAAAACAAATTTCTGATTGTGATCGTCGGTTACTTTACGAAATGGATCTAAGTCGAAGCTCTCGCCAAGATCACAACCTTTAACATACTTCGTTTCTACAAAAGAAACATCCTCACACGATTCGGAGTACCCCAGGCCCTCGTAACCGACAATGGAACCCAGTTCACGGATAGGAAGTTCCAGGACTTCGTCGCCAAACTAGGTACGAAGCAACACTTCACTTCTGTCAAGCACCCCTAGACTAACGGACAAGCAGAGGCTGCGAACAGGGTAATCCTTCGGGGTCTAAAACGAAGGCTAAGCGAAGCCAAGAAGAGGTGGGTCGAGGAGTTACACAGCGTGCTCTAGGCCTACCAGACAACCCCGCATTCCACCACCGGGGAAACCCCTTTCCGACTAGCTTACAGAACCGAGGCGCTGATACCGGTGGAGATCAGAGAACCTTCCAGACGAACGGAAGCTCCTCTCGACGAGGAGGTGAACGACGAATCTTTAAGGGAAGAGCTTGACCTGGTCGAAGAGATACGGTCAGGAGCAGCTCTCTGTGAGGCTTCGCTAAAATAAAAAATAACCTTGCGCCATGACGCTAAGGTCATAAAGCTCGACTTCTTCGTTGGCAGCTTGGTCCTACGCAGAAACCAAAAGGATTCGCGCGAAGGCAAGCTGGCCGCGAACTGGGAAGGACCCTACAGGGTCATGTCAAAAATAGGCACTGAAGCCTACTACTAAGAAAATATGGATGGAGAACCATTTACTCGACCATGGAATGCTGAAAAGCTCAAACAATATTACAGTTAGGACCAACCACGAGATCGGACTAACTGCCGACGAGATCGCCCCTAACGGGGAGACGGCTCGGCCACAGGACTGTGCCTCGGTGCAAGCACGATCCCTCATTTTACAATGACGGCCAATTTCTGCTTATGGGACGAGTAGACTCTACGCACAATGAAGATACCTCAATCGAGCTCCGCCGTTGCCACACCAACAAGGCAGGACACCCAGCTCGCGATGGGAATAGTCCAAGTCTATGGGATTAGTACCTCAACTGAGATCTTAGTCTCATCACCGGCAAAACGTCTTCGCCTCCTCGACAAGTCTCCCAAACTGTCGAGCATAACGAGAACAAGTTGAGCAAAACGTCCATACTTGGCATTCAAACAATAAAAGCATGCACAAATAAATGCAAGAAGACAATGCCAAACAAAAAATATTTATATAACTTCGGCTACAAGGCCGGAATAAGTCAGCGGTACATGAAGAGGGTTGTGCCCGACAAAACATTACATATCAAAAGGCACGCAGGCCCACAAAATACAAGTACAAACTTCAAAAACAAAACTAAACTTCCTCGCTGGGAACCTCCGGGGGAACCACCTCACCGTTGACGACCACCTTGAGAACGCACATTCCCTCGGTTAGCAGCTGGATGTTAGAATTGAGGGCCTTCAACTGCTCCAAAGCAGCATTGAAACTAAACTCAGCTGCCCCTAAATTATATTGCTCAAGAAGACAGATCATATCAATCCGGTCCTTCCGCGTCTTCAGAGCCTTCTCGTCGTCGGTCTCATCCAGACCAACTGCCGACGATCCCTCCAGCTCGGCAATCCTCGCCCTCAAACGGGAATTCTCCTCGTTAACCTTGGTCACCTCCCCCTGCATCTTAGTAACCTTCTTCTGAAGCTCTATCTTGGCCTCGAGATTGCCTTGGAGCTTCTTCAGGTCGTTATAAATCTCTGCGTTCTCTAGCTCTAAGTCATTGATCTTGACTTTTTCCTTCTTGAGGTCGGCAAGTGGAACCATCTCTGAATCCCCAAGCACCAGCGCCGCCTCCAATACCCTGATCATAGCGGCCGCATCCTGGCAGAGAAGCTTCCTTCGCACATAAGGATCGGCTGACAAGATAGTTGATGCATCGATCTCTGGGACGATGAAGGAACTCTCTCCGTCAAACATTTTCCCTTGGAGATAACATGGGGGCAGCACAAATTTTCCTCCAGCAAAACCACCCGAGCAGCCCGCCGGCGAAGAGCCAACTTCATCCGGCTTCCTCTTATGGGATGTGTCCAGAGTAGGGGGCATAGAGGTCATCCCCGGAGTGGCACCAGCGCAGGCCATGAAATTTTCCAGCGTCGCTTGCTGCCTGGCCGTGCCATCTTTTGGCATTGGAGGCACCTTCTTCAGGTTTTTGGCCGCCTAGGACCTCATCAGGCGTTCCCTCATTTCTGCCATTTTCCCTGCGAACATAAAGAAAGAGAGGTCAGCATAATTAGAAAAGAATTAAAAAACACGGGCAAAGGAACAAATTATACCGAGGAGCTAGAATGTGACATCATCCATTTCGCACTCAAGGAGAGCCCTAGTGTTAATATAATGAGCCGCCCGGGCAGGCTCTCCATCCTCCCAAAGTAACTCGTTGCCGTCCCTATCTACCATGAAGGCAGGACTGAAGGTCTCCACGTATGCATGCAAAACTCGATAGGACTCCTTGTCCCCATCACAAAGATGCTCGTGTTTGACGAGGAACTGGTCGGTCCTATATCTGAAGTGGGCATACACCCACTCCAAAAGGAACTTAGACACAGCCTTTTAAACTTGCTGACCGTCGACCTCCACAGTCTCGAGCGTAGAGATGGATCTCCTAGCCGCTTCAGAGACAAGTTTAATGACCAAGAACCTGTCCTTGAAATTCTGGACAGACTCAGAGTACATCCAGAAAAGCCTGTTCTGCCGCTTGAAAGAAACCCAGCTTTACTTCAGGCCCGTTGTGCTCCGCTGGATCTAGGAGATGCAGAAGAAAAGGTCCACGGTCACCCCGATCCGTAAGTAACGACATACCAGCTCAAAAGTACGAATAAAAGCCAGCGTGTTCGGATGAAGTTAAGCCGGGCATAGCTCCAAGTGGCAGAAGACGGCCTTCTAAAAGTCGTTGAAGGGTAGGCGGTACTTTGCCTTCAAGAAGACGAATTCGTACATGGGGAACCGCATCCCCGGATACACCGAACAGATACGATCATTCTCTGTCGGGCAGATAACTCTCCAATGCGCCGACACATCCTCAGCCCGATCTTCTAAATAGGGAAAATCCAGAACTTCTTCTTCGGTAAATGTTGACCTTGTCGATAAGGGTTCCAGGGCGATCCATTTGAGGTCCCCTTTTTCTACGTGGACATTGGCATAATCAACAGACTGCTCCGTCTCCTCGTGCGCAGCCCCAGCGTCAGGCACAAACTCTTCGCGCGGATCAACCATTTCACCTGAAAAGCAGAGGAAGAAAAAGTGACTTCGACGACAAAGATCAAATCCACCCTTCCACCACTAGTCAATTGAAAGGGCGAGGAATAAGTCGAGGACAACCTCGAGCCCAAGTCGATCACGACAAAGTATGGCGATGAGTCTCCGCGACTTGACAAAGACTCTAAGGAGGAGCTTAATCGACAAGATAAGCTCGTCGAGCAAAAACCAAGGTTTCAAGTCGAACAGGACTAATGCCCGACTACAAACTTAAAACTAATCCTAACCAGAATCTACAAAGATCAACACAAACCTACGTAATAATCATTAACATTCATCCCTTGTTCTTCCTGTTCTTCATGTTCTTTATGAATTTTCCAGAAATTCATGTGTTCATCGAAGAACACATGAACATTCAACCGGAAACTTCATGCGTCATCGGAAAGTTCATGCAATTTTCCAAAAAGGAAGAACACCAGGGAATTTACAGAAAGAGATAAAGGACTTGAAAGCTCCTGTGGTTTGACGAAATTTTGGTAAAACATGAATATGATAAAGATGAAGAAATCTGCTCAAGATTAAAGATGTTGAAGAAGATGTCGTAACATCTTACAAATATAGTAGGTTTAATTATTCAACAAATCTGTCAAAGATTTGGTGCGAATTTGCAGAGTGGATAAAGGAGAAAAGATTGAAAGCCCAAGACAATAGAAGACTATATAAGGAGACTTATACCTAGGGTTAATTAGACTGTACTTTTGTATTACTTGTAACTTTGTAACCTAATTATCTTGTGTTGAATCAGGGTTTAGGGTTTGAGAGTCATTGGCTCTCTTAGGAGTTGTAAGTTTCCTCTCTGTGATATGGGATACAGAGTGGAAGGCATAGGTACAGGGACACAACCAGAAGCCTGTAGGTAATAGTTGTTGTATTGTTCTTGGACGAAGCTTTGAAGCAAGTCCAAGATAACTTGGAGGTTAAGAAACAACGACAGGTTATGTATTGGCAGAAGACAGAGATATCACAGGTTGTGATTAAGATGTGAGTGAGGTATCTCATATCAAGGTGATAAACATTTGAGTTTAGCCTTGGTAAAGATGTTCATTTGGTAGATGTTAGGGATAAAGTTGTAAAAGGGGGAGTTTAGCTTTGTAACAGTTCTACAGATAGTGAAGTCTTCATCCTGGATTGATATCCCCCAGATGTAGGTGAGTTGCACCGAACTGGGATAACACATACTGCCTTATTTAACATTCTACAATTTACAGTTATGTTATTGTTCTTGACTGACATGTTGGATCAGAACTCGTGACATCTGTGAGTGTGCAGTTCTGATATTCATTGTATCAGTCTGATGTTGCGCCTTTGATTTTAAATGATTATGTAGCACAATGTCTTGACATGTGTTAGGACATCTGCTGTCTGCATAGGTCAGAATTTCAATTTGTATCAGAGCAGGAATCCTGTCTGGTTCTGGATGAGATCTTTGGGAGATACTTTCTGGCATTTAAACAAGGAGGAGTTTTAAGATCAAATCAATCAACTCAGACATACTCAAGGGTATTAATGGATGAGATGGATGTTCTGGATCGAAGGGAGCAACTCGGAGATTATTCATGTTGCTGAGGAGATTCTACAACAACTACAGGAGAAGTGGCTAGTTCTCTTGTTGGTGTGTCTTATAAGATGTTATGACATCTTATTAGGGCAAGCAGGATCTATTCCTTGGTGGTTCCGCTGCATGTGTTTCTGATGGAAGAGCTCTAGAATTATGGGATTCTGGAGTTGTTACTGAAGACAGTTGGTGGAAGGTCTCAATTGTCGGCCTCTATATTTGAAGATATATGCATTCTTTTATTCCAAAGTCGAGAGCGATGGAGTGAAAGGTTGTGGTGGGATATCTGGTATGATGACTTGGTACTTGGAAGCTTGGTTTCTTGGTACAGTTAAAGTCAGTTGAAGAGGAGAGGAGTTGAGTTAAGTTTATCAGGTTCTTGCTCTAGGAGTTTGATAAATTTTTTGGTCGGCTAGGTTGTCAAAGATACTTGAGAATTCTCTCAAGTCCACTCATAAAGGCATCTTTGTCGTGTATCTGGAGTCTTCTAGTTACTCTTCTGACTAAAAGGTGTTTCTTTGAAACACAATATGAAGAAAGTGGAGGTGATTTATTTTCACCATCCAAAAACAGCAAGGAAGGATTCATCTCTCTTGACCCTAAGAGTGGATCCAATCCAATTGAAGAATTATTGAGGTAAATAAGATTTGTTCAGAGAAAGTCTTAGTTACTTTAGTCAAGGGTGGCAGCCTTGGTATCTCAACATTGTCCTTTGAAGAAGATACTTGCAAAAAGATTGAATACTTTATAAGTGTTCATGACATGATCTGGTGGAGCTCAGCTACAGCAGTGAAGAAGGGTTATTGGACAAGGATTTAAGATCAATTTCTATTTGTGGAATCCACAAGTATTTAATTGGCTATCCTTGGAAGTCAAGATTGTTGATGTTCAACAAGATGTTGGAACATCCCATCATCAGAGTTTGTGCAGAATCATGGGAGGGGTAATGCACACGCTTTAGCATCTGTTTTAGTCTTAGGTGGTGACCTAAGAAGTGGCTTCAGTCGGGTGTGACAGAAGCATGTGTTCTCTGGAGAGTTTTCTGGCAAGTAACTAGTCTGGACTTTGATGTTGTTGAAGATGAAGATGAAGACATCATAATCTTGATGGTTACAGCTTGGATTAGTTTATTTCTAATCTAGGTGCTTTGGAGCATGGATTTTGCTCTGTTTGTGAAGGTCGAGGATAAGTGGCAGTTATCTCTGGCTTTCTACTGACGGCTCTACTGAGGAAAGTGGCATTTTTTGGTATAGCTATGGGGTAGTCTTGGACTACTTATTTTCTGAAGATTCAGACGTGGCAGGTTTGAAGCCTTTGGAGTTTCAAAGCAGGAATGAGGTTGTCTACTCAAACTTGGTTGCTGAATCAAGTCTATGAGAGCATGGAACTCTTGTTCTACAAAGGGATGAGGTTCTTCTAAGTGGCAGAAGGAGGAGTTGAATTCAACAGTTGGATGTCATACCAAAATGTTCTGACATCTAGCTTAACATCAGAGGTCTCAGCTGGTGATGTGTCACATCAGCTTAAGATAAAGTGATCTACAGAAGAATGGAAGTTATGGATTCTTCAAAATGGTCTATCTTATGCAGTTTGTGGGAGCTGTGGATGGGAAGATGTTACATGACTAAGAGGCTTGGTGAATCCAAGATGTCTTGCATTGGGGTTAGTTCATGTGACTTGAAGATCTAATTTCATTAGTGGATCAATGTATCTTGTGGGAGTTCTAAAGAAGAGTGAGGTCAATCAAAAGGTGGAATTTGGTTGGTTTCACAATGTGCATTCAAGCATGATGCTTGAAATTGATTGCTCTTGTACAGAAGAGTAGCTAGTTGAAATTATAAGGAAGTTCTGGTTCTCTGGGAGCTTGTGGCAGAAGTTCTGGGTTGAGGATGGAAGCATACCTTCTTTGGTGGATGAGAGTTTATTTCTCTCTGGGTTTTTGAAGTTCTCTTTATTCAAGCTGGTGGCGCAGTGTTGTGTGAAGATCTTCAGTGTGGATTACTATGCTGATAGTAAGTCCAGTGGTGGAGAATATCAAGAACCATGGTGTGTGGTGTCTATGATGTGTGGAAGATGTCCTAACTGATGTTAGAACATCTTTGGCTTGGTTATCCTTGGTGGAGGATTCTTAAGTTCTGGTTTAGGAACTTGTTGGCTACATTATGTCTGAGGAGTATCTATCTAGTCATACGGGAGAATGATGAAGTATAAGAACTGCCTTGGGAGGATGGTGTTGAAAAGACTGAAGTGGATCATGGGTTGATTGTATGAAGGTCTAGATTCTGATGCGTTCAGAAGTGGATATTCACCAGAAAATCAGAAGTATTCCAGGTTATCATAAGGGAGAATGATAAGGAATGACTGTCTTGGATTGTGAGGTGTCTATCTCTATTGCTGGTTGAGTAAGGTCAGTGGAAAATTGCGAAGGGGATGTTGCCCTGGCTGCAAGTCATGCTAGTAGTGGATCAGTTTAGCAGCTGTGAAGTTCTGGAGCATGCATACAATAGCTGACATCGTTATAACAAACAAAGGGGCCCTGTGCGTCTCTTTGAGGAATGTGAAGCATTCTTATTCAATTGGTTTATGCCTCAAGCAGCTGGAGATCTATACATGATAATTCAAGAGGAATTCGTGTGGTGTATAGATGGTTACAGGATGGGGGGATCAATGGGATTTTGATCTCAAGCCAAGAGTTTGTTATGGTTAGTATACATTTCCTCATGGGTAGCATGATGGTGATCATGTGTGAGTGATTATTGTTTCTTATTAGAGGAAATAATAAGAGAGTTAATGATTGTGTTCAACTGGTAAGTTGAACTAAGGGTGCGGTCTTGAAGACATGAAGATGCGTCTTATGTTTTCCATTCATTAGCTTAGGTGTTCTGTGGAGGAGCACTGGTTACCTTAGATAGGGGGAGATGCCCCTTGATCTAAGATGAATTACTGCAAGGATGTAGTTGAAGTTCCAGTTTGCATTTGTACGTCAAGCAAGCTGAGATGTCAAGGAGGATGTCTTGACATTGTTGTATTGTTGCAAGTTGTGGGAGGCTTGGCAGTGCAAGTTAAATGGTTCTTATTGGATGCTTAAGAACCATTAATGAGTCTGGGGGAATTTATTTTTATTTGAAGAATGGGATCATAAATTTGGGAAGAAATCTCAGTGAGTCCAAAATCAGAGAATTTCCTATGAAAAATAGACAATGGCTGACACAATGTCAGGACATTGTTGTTAAACATGTTGGATGTAATAGGTTTGTTGGTCGGTGTTCTTAAAAGAAGAAACAGTCAACAATCTTGGCCGGTGAGCATTTAGTGGAGTGATTTTCTTCGGTTAATGAATCTTTGAATTGACCAGAGTTATTTTCTGTGGTTCGTTAATTTCTAAGGGAATTGCTTGGCTATAAATAAGACTGGATCGATTCTTGTTAGTCTCATCATTCCTTTAGTGATCGTTGGAATTTTTTTTCAAATTCTGGGTGAGTTACGTCTGGGTTTGGAGTTGTCTTGGTCATTTTTGCCAAGTTTTGGCTAAAAAGGGGGAGAAGAAGTCTGTTTTTCTGTGGCTTTCTGGAGTTGTTCTGCAAGAATGCTGGATAAGATCTTAACTTTTCTTTTTCCTTTGTGTCTTGTGATCTGAGTTGAAAAACAGGTTGTGACTTGTGATCTGAGTTACATATTTTATGAACTCCATGCCACGACTGTTTAAGCTCTTTCTGGAATTCAGGAAGAAGATATCAGAAGGGAAACTCTCAAGATGAAGGGACTCATGGACCTTATCAATCTCGCTCATCCAGCACATAAGGGAATATTTTAGCCAAAATTTGTCAAAAGGGGGAGATTGAAAGCTCCTGTGGTTTGACAAAATTTTGGTAAAATATGAATATGATAAAGATGAATAAATCTGCTCAAGATTAAAGATGGTGAAGAAGATGTCGTAACATCTTACAAATATAGCAGGTTTAATTATTCAACAAATCTGTCAAAGATTTGGTGTGAATTTGCAGAGTGGATAAAGGAGAAAATATTGAAAGTCCAAGACAATAGAAGACTATATAAGGAGACTTATACCTAGGGTTAATTGGACTGTACTTTTGTATTACTTGTAACTTTGTAACCTAATTCTCTTGTGTTGAATCAAGGTTTAGGGTTTGAGAGTCGTTGGCCCTCTTAGGAGTTGTAAGTCTCCTCTCTGTGATATGGGATACAGAGTGGAAGGCATAGGTACAGGGACACAACCAGAAGCCTGTAGGCAATGGTTGTTGTATTGTTCTTGGACGAAGCTTTAAAGCAAGTCCAAGATAACTTGGAGGTCAATAAACCACGACAGGTTCTGTATTGGCAGAAGACAGAGATATCACAATTTGTGATTAGGATATGAGTGAGGTATCTAATATCAAGGTTGTAAACATTTGAGTTTAGCCTTGGTAAAGATGTTCATTGGGTAGATGTTAGGGATAAAGTTGTAAACGGGGGAGTTTAGCTTTGTAACAGTTCTACAAATAGTGAAGTCTTCATCCTGGATTGGTATGCCCCAGATATAGGTGAGTTGCACCGAACTGGGTTAACACATACTGTCTTATTTAACATTCTGTAATTTACAGTTGATTTTTTTGTTCTTGACTGGCATGTTGGATCAGATGTCGTGACATCTGTGAGTGTGCAGTTATGATATTCAATGTATCAGTCTGCTATTGCGCCTCTGAGTTTAAATGATTATGTAGCATAATGTTGATAACACCGAATTACACCGCGTTTTTGACTCGAATTGCACATGTTTCTTAGGATTTCTATTATCGTTTTCTTGTATTATGCTTGTATTTTGTCTTGTTTTCAGATTCTAGGTGTTTCCAGAGCCATCCACAAAGAAATGAAGGAAATCAAGCAAAAAGCTAACTTTTGAAGGAATTGCACATGTGGCACCCAACATGGCGGACGCCATGGCGTAGGCCACAAGTTGGAGAGGACTAAACTGTTGACAACTTCCACGTCTCCCACCACCTTCTTCCCCAGTTCACATGGCGGGCGCCATAGGGGGTGGCGGGCGCCACTTTTGACGGGCTTTTTCCCTCCCAAAAGAAGTTGGAGGGCATCCTTGTCCTTTCATACCTTTTCCTAAGCCTATAAATAGAGGCTTCTTGTTCATTTCAATCCATCCAAACTTAGTTGCAAACACCTTAGGCATAAATAATCGAGTTTTTGTAAGTGATAATCTTCTCACATCGGGAAGTTATCACATTTGTGTGATCGAGTCTGTAATCGAGTTTGGAGCACTTGGTGGAAGTTAATCCTGCCGCCATTTCCTTTTCCAGTTATTTTCCAGTTGTTTTCAGAATTAAAGCCTCCGATTGGAGCAGGTTTCTATCTATAAATTAAGTGCTTTACTTTATTTATTTCTCGCACCGCTTTACTTTATTTATTTCTCGCAATCGCTTTACTTTATTTATTTCTCGCATCTGCTTTACTTCATTTATTTCTCGCAATCGCTTTACTTTATTTATTTCTCGCATCTGCTTTACTTTATTCGCATTATTTACTTTCAAAACCTTTTATTTCAAAAGACTTTACTTGACATGATAAAATAAAATATGTCTGTTTACATTTCCATGTCTGGCTAAATCTTAAAGGTTAGAATGTAAGGATCACGGTTTAAGTATCATTTCGCATAATACATCGATAGAAACACTTAGGGGCTATTTTGGTTTTTAACACGAGTTTTGCGCACTTAATTTCTGTTGGGTAAGATCGAAAGCCGTCCAACCTTTAGATAAACTTAGTTAGTCTTAACTATACAAAGGAAGCGACAGCGCTTTACACAGTTAAGTAAGAATTTTTAATACTTTAGAAAAACGATTTTAGAACTATTTTCGGACGCGTTTGTAGGTTTAAAATCCGGTTCGTATGAACCTCTTTTGTTTAAAAGTTTCAGATCAAAATACTTTTCTTAAAAATAGGTTTTTCACTTTAACACAATGCGTGCCTTTTTATAAGTGACAATAAGAGGGTTTGTTTAAAGGTTAAACTCTGTTCTGAATACGCAAAAGCGACAGTTCCCGTTAAATTATTGCCCATAAGTAGTTCTGTTACATGCATTAGAGTGTTATTTGACTGTGTGAATTACATTCAAACCTGTTGTTTTCATTTGAGTTTTATATCTTCGTACTTTGCTTCACTCTACTTTTACTGTGCACTTATAAATCCCTGAATTTACTTGCTATAGATAAACACCGTAACTATAGGAATCGATAGATTGACGTTTGGTCTCTGTGGATCGATAATCTTTTGTATTACTCTGACGCGTTTCGTATACTTGAGAAAACCACGCATCAAGTTTTTGGCGCCGTTGCCGGGGACCAATTTCGTCAAATTTCGTACCCTGTTGTTACACCGTCTAGACTAAGGTGTTACCTACTGGTCAATGCGAAGAACTCGCAGCACTGGTAGTCTTATAGATCCTTTAGCAGAATCTGAACGTTTCGCTCACGCACGTCTCTTACTTCGTAGAATTAAGGAAAATATGGCCGAGGACCGTAACCAAAGACCCCTTAAGGATTTCGCTCAACCATCTGATGACGAACCCAGTTCTAGTATAGTTAACCCTAATATTCCTGCTAACAATAACCCTCCCTATTACAATTAGTGCAGCAAAACCAATTTGCGGGTCTCCCATCTGAGAACCCAAATCAACATCTAAAAGTCTTTATCCAAATAGTAGACACTTTTAAAACCAATGGCGCTAGCTCTGAGGCGATTCATCTAAGACTATTTCCTTTCTCCCTCAGAGACAAAGCTCTTACATGGTTAGATTCCCTTCCAGCCAACTCTATAACAACTTGGGAAGACCTTAGGAGAGTTTTCCTTGCTAGATATTTTCCCCCAAGTAAAACTGCCGTTTTTAGAAACCAAATAACTAGATTCACTCAAAACCAAGGTGAATCACTCTTTGAAGCTTGGGAGAGATATAAAGACCTATTAAGAATATGTCCACATCATGGCCTGGAATCATGGCTAATTATTCATACCTTCTATAATGGACTTCATTATAACACTAAGATGACCATCGGCGCCGCCGCTGGTGGCGCTCTGATGAATAAACCTTACCCTGAAGCTTGCGCTCTCATCGAAGATATGGCTCAAAACCATTGTCAATGGGGAACAGAACGAGCGACAGTGGAGAAGAAAGAAGCCCAAGGAGGAATACATGAGATAAGTTCTATAGACATGATGCAAGCCAAAATGGACGCTTTGGCCCTTAAGGTCGAGCATATGTACGCAAACCCTGCCACTGCAGCAGCAGTTTCTTCGGAATGCGAATTATGTGGAACCAAAGGACACCAATCAGCGGAATGCAATCTGTTGAATGAAACTAAATCAGACCAGGTCAACTATGCCCAAGGGAACCCATTTTCAAACACTTATAACCCTGGATGAAAGAATCACCCAAATTTTTCCTACAAAAACAATAACCCTATCCAAAACCCTGCACCTCCGAGACCACCCGGTTTTCAAGCCCAGAGACAAAACCAACCTATGCAAGTTGTGCCACCTAAGCCGAACCTTGAGAAAATCATGGAAAATTTCATCTCAGCTCAGACCCAGCAAAACAAAGAATTCCTGAACCAAAACATTCATGTTAATGAAATGATTACCCAGTTAGGAACTAAGGTAGACCAAATAGTCACCCACAATAAGATGCTTGAAACCCAGATCTCTCAGGTAGCTCTAAAACAAGCTCCCGAAACAACACCCGGAGGACAGTTTCCTGGACAAACTCAACAAAACCCAAGAGGTGAAGCCAATGCAGTTACCTTACAAAGTGGGACCGCTTACCATGGACCGGTTAACCCGGCATTGAATGAAACCAAAATTTCTAGGAAAAACATTGTGCCCACGGACGAGGTAGAGGAACCAGTAGAATCTGAAAAGCAGAAAGATCAAGGAGGAGCTATAAACAAAACTTACGAGCAACCCCCGCCATACAAACCTCCGATACCATATCCACAAAGACTTAAACAAACCAAGATCAATAACCAATACCAGAAATTCCTTAAAGTCATAGAGAAACTTCATGTGGAAATCCCTTTCACAGAAGCCATCACCCAAATACCGTCTTATGCAAAGTTCCTAAAAGACATCCATACCAACAAACGTAGACTTGACGATCCAAAACCTTTGGAATGCAATTCCATTTCCGAAAATAAACTTGCTAAAAAGGAGAAAGATCTTGGAAATTTCTCCATACCTTGTATTTTGGGAAGTCATGTCATCGATAAAGCTTTCTTGGACTTAGGAGCTAGTGTGAGCTTAATGCCCCTAGCAGTTTGTGAAAGGTTAAAACTTGGAGAATTACAACCTACTAAGATGTCTCTTCAATTAGCCGATAGATCTGTCAAATATCCAGTAGGCATATTAGAAGACGTCCCTGTTAGGATTGGTCAGTTGTTTATCCCAACTGATTTCGTTGTCATGGACATTAAAGAAGATGACGACATCCCAATCCGCCTAGGTAGACCATTCTTATCAACCGCAGGAGCCATAATAGATGTCAAGAAAGGAAAGTTGACTTTTGAAGTAGGTGACGAGAAGTTAGAATTCATTATGTCAAAGTTTCTCATGGCACCAGTATTGGGAGACGCATGTTATGCCATAGACGTCATTGATGAATGCATTAGGGAACTAGAAGAACCTATAGAAACAATTAAATTACCTTCAACCCTCATTAGGGAAGATGATGGACTTATAGAACCCTACATCGATGATAACCTTCACGAATGTTTATCCCTTACCCCTGATCCAATACCATGCTCCAAGAAACCAACTTTAGAACTCAAAGAATTACCCAAGAATCTAAGATGTGAGTTTTTGGACGAGGAAATGAACTGCCCAGTTATAGTCAGTGCTACCCTGGGTCAAGAAGAAACAAACCAACTCTTAGATGTTTTGCGAAAATATCCCTCAGCCTTAGGATATAATATCTCTGACCTAAAAGGTATAAGCCCATCCATGTGTATGCACCAGATTTTACTTGAGGAAGATTCAAAACCCTCCAGAGAGCATCAGAGAAGAATAAACCCTATAATGAGTGATGTTGTTAAGAAAGAGGTTCTTAAGTTGCTAGAAGCAGGTATAATCTATCAGATCTCAGACAGTAAGTGGGTGAGCCTTGTACATGTAGTACCTAAAAAGGGAGGCATCATAGTCGTGCAAAACGAGTAAGGAGAACATGTAGCAAAACGGATAGAAGGAGGATGGCGTATATGTATAGACTACAGGAAGTTAAACAAAGCAACTAGGAAGGATCATTTCCCTTTACCATTCATAGACCAAATGTTAGAACGTCTAGCCAGATACTCTTACTTTTGCTATCTAGATGGATATTCGGGATTCTTCCAAATTCCCATTCACCCAGAAGATCAAGAAAATATGACCTTCACGTGCCCTTACGGAACCTTTTCCTATAGACGAATGCCATTCGGCCTCTGTAATGCTCCAGCTACTTTTCAGCGTTGCATGATGTCAATCTTCACTGACTACCTTGATGGAATTATGGAGGTATTCATGGATGATTTCTCGGTATGCGGATTTGATTTTAAAAACTGTCTTGTTAACCTTGAGAAAATCCTGAAAAGATGTACGGACGTAAACCTAGTGTTAAACTGGGAGAAATGTCACTTTATGGTTACCGAAGGTATAGTTTTAGGACACATAGTATCTGAAAAGGGTATTGAAGTAGATAGAGCTAAAATAGAAGTCATAGAAAACCTAAACCCACCTAAGACCATTAGAGAAGTCAGAAGTTTTCTTGGACATGCTGGTTTCTATCAGCGTTTTATCAAAGATTTCTCTAAAATAACCAAACCTTTAACCGGCCTTCTGATGAAAGATGTTGAATTTAACTTTGACGAGAAATGCATTGAAGCATTTAACCTCTTGAAGCAAGCGTTAATTTTAGCACCCATTATGCAACCCCCAGATTGGATCGAACCTTTCGAGATCATGTACGACGCTAGTGATTATGCTGTAGGAGCTGTTCTAGGTCAAAGAAAAGATAAAAAAATTGCATGTAATCTACTATGCTAGTAGAACCCTAGATGCCGCTCAGCTTAACTACACAACAACTGAAAAGGAACTCTTACCTATAGTCTTTGCTATAGACAAATTTTGATCTTATCTGGTAGGAGCTAAAATTATAGTTCACACTGACCACGCTGCTATTCGTTACTTACTAAGAAAGAAAGATGCCAAACCTAAGTTACTTCGATGGATCCTTTTATTGCAAGAGTTTGATCTGGACATTCGAGATAAGAAAGGAACGGAGAATGTAGTTGTCGATCACCTTTCTAGACTTGAGTACCTTAAACCAGACTTAGTGCCTATAAATTACGATTTTACCTATGACAGGTTAATAGCTAAGATAGATGCCATTGAAGAAAATGACCTAGATCCTTATAAGAACCCTGGAAATTCCTTAACAATAAGTAGTGTACCATGGTACGCAGATTTTGTCAACTACTTAGCCGCTGATATTATGCCCCCTGACCTTAATGTAGCGAGCGATTTTGGACGCGGTTCTTAAGCGCTGGTCGCTCTCTGCGGTTGAGCTTAAAACTACAGGTCGATTCATTTTTTATCCTATTGTGAGATGAATAAGGAAGGGAAATAGATGTCTCCAATTAACCCTGCTTTGCATACTGAGTTTAAACAGCGGTCTGTTATGTTACGGATGCTATCAATGTGGGGGGGCCTTTGTACTGGTTATTCGTATTTCGCCAATACAGGTTTCTTTCTTTCTTTTTCCTAGGCAAAGGGTTTCTGGCGGGGAATAAGGATTAGGATGTTAGGACTGGTGCTTTTGAAATACTGCTTTTAATTGATGGAGATATGGGATTTGGGTTTTTTGTTGATTGCGCTCGCTAAGATCTTTTCTTTCGACCTTATGCCTACGTATTCCCGTTTACCGAAACAGGAAAATCAGAGCGTTCGTAGTTCCTCCTATTCTATGGGAGGAAATTGGTTTTTGGTGTCTTGTTCAAAGCCCAAGACGTGAAGCGAAAGGTGGTTTGTATCTTGATCAAAGCCCAAGATGTGAAGCTAAAAGGTCTATTTGTGTCTTGTTCAAAGCCCAAGACGTGAAGCTAAAAGACCTCGACTTTAGAGAGAATTTGTCATCTCTAAAGAAGGGAGAAGGAGAATTACTTTAACTGGGATACGCGGATCCGAGCAATGCCATAATTTCCGAAGAAAGGGTTTTAACCTGAAGGAGAAGACTTTAACTCAGTGTAGAGCAATGCCATCTTTCCTTAGGAATTTCTCATGCTAAAAGAGGGACAGTGGCATGGATGTAGATGATCCAGAGGCTTGCCGCTTACAGCGATTAGATGAAGGGAAAGGAGTTGTTGATGTTTGTGTACTGTGAACGAGGCACAACTTTGATGCTAAAAGGTTGATTGGATCAACCAGTGGTTTTCTTATACAAAGCCTAAGAGGAGGCTAATTTCCGCTAGGAAAATCATTATACAAAGCCTAAGAGGAGGCTATTTTGTGTCTCGTACAAAGCCCGAGAGAGAGGCTAAAAGTTTTTGACCCAGTGGGGAATATCGTTATACAAAGCCTAAGAGGAGGCTAGCAAAGAGTTCGACTCTTGCTTAAGGGATTTATATCTCGTACGAGGCCCGAGATGGAGGCAAAAAAAGGGGTGATTAACTCAACGAGGGAATCTTTTGTGTCTCATACAAAGCCTGAGAGAGAGGCTAAAAGGTTGTTTTGACTCCACTGGGGAGAATTTTGGTATCTCGTACGAAGCCCGAGATGGAGGCTATTGTAACTGTTTCAGTTGAGTGACAGATCCAATATACTGATTTAAAAGAGAAAATCAGTTCTTAAATGAGCAACGCTGTACTCAGGGATTTAATTTGAGGATCAGGGGTATTTCCTTTTCTTTGAGGAAACTGGAAATCCAAAGGGTATTGAGACTGTCCGAGTCTGCGGGTTTCCTTCCTATTTAACGAAGGGTGCTTGAGAATGTCTTTGAGACTCAAGGAAGTTAGACTATCCAAGTCTAGAGTTTTATCTGTTGTACTATGCTTCGAGAAACAGTAGTAGACTCTATGAAAGGACTGTTCTATGAAGGTGACTAGGTTCTGTTCCTATACCTCTAGGAGGTCGTCGGGACAATTTGTACGAAGCCCAAGAGGAGGCTGGAATCTTTTAAGAAGCCGACGGGTCCTTGTACGTAGCCCAAGAGGAGGCTATCATTCCCGGAGGAAGAGATCATTATACAAAGCCTAAGAGAAGGCTGTGAATACTTCTAAGAAGCCGTAGGGTCCTTGAATAATGCCCAAGAGTAGGCCAGGTTGCTTTTAGGAAGCCTGTGGGTCCTTGTATGATGCCCAAGAGGAGGCCGATGCTTTTAAGAAGCCCGTGGGTCCCAAACCAAAGAAAAGTTCAGGAAAACTCTTTTAAAGTTAAAACCACTGGTAAACATGCGAGGTTTACTATCCAGTGACTTTAACTTTTAGAGAGAGTCCGAACCGTTCGGCGGTTTGAAGAAATTCAAGAGAAGTTTCACCGAGAATAATTCATCTCTGGGGGATAGAATTTCTTGACGATTCCTAAGGAGGACAGCCGAAGAGAAGACTGTATCTGGTGCTCCTATTGGAGATCTAGGCGTCTATTTCTACGAATAAGTGAAACGGCGTCACCTAGTTCTAGACGTAGTTGCTGGGGAAACTCGAAATATCTATACTATTATTACACAGTAGATATGAGTTAATGAAAGGAGACTTACAGTGAGCAGCCCCACAATACAGTTTATAATATGAAAGCAGTAAATGAAAGCGATAACCACTTACTCGGTTGTAGTGCTTCCATGCTGTTTGGTTAGTTGTTCAACAAAGAAAGATAAAAACAACAGTATATTCAAAATCAAAGGAGAAAGTGCTTTGAAAAAGAAAGATTTGGGGCTTACAGCTCAAGGAGAGGCCCAGGGTTTTATCAGTGAGCGCACTGTTTGACTTTGTACAGCGGGACTTATACAAGTGACTGGGGCCCAAAATGGTTTTCTGTACAAAGGGATGGGTCTTACACTCTCTCAAGAGGCCCAAAAAGGTTTAAAGAAAAAAAAGTGTGGGGCTTATAACACGAGGGTAGGCCCAAATGATTTTTCGTTTAAAATGGCGATCGCGCCGAGGTTTTCTTTTAACGCAGAGGGACTTATACAATAAGTGAGGCCCAAAATGTTTTGGTTAAAAGGGGGATTGGGTCTTACACTCTAATAGAGGCCCAAAGTGTTTTGAATGGGTCTTATAGCTCAAGGAGAGGCCCAGATGTTTTTTGAAAAGGCGACGATCGCGCCGTTTGTTTTTTGACAGTATCGGGACTTACACAATAAGTGAGGCCCAAAGATGATTTGGTCAAAAAAGGATTGGGTCTTACACTCTAATAGAGGCCCAAAGTGTTTTGAAAATAATTTATGAGGGTTGGATTAATCCAAAACCCTAATTTGTTTTCAAAAATGTATTTAATTGAATAAAAATTCAATTAAATTGATCAAAAATTGTTTAACACATGGAAAACAAATTGTGACCTTGGATTAATGCTTCAAAAATTAAGTATTGACCTCCAAGTCATGACAGCAAGAGAAAATCAAATTCTGGGTTGGAGGTGTTACAGATGAGTTGTGATGATCTGAACAGCTTCCCTACACCATATGGAGTGTGTTTGAACACTTGGATTGAATTGAAATGGACTGGATCAGTTTATGGTACCTCATCTGCAACTTCACTTCAAACTTGTGTGGATGGCAAGTGATTTTGTGAAATTGATGTTTCAGAAGTTATGTGAGTGTTTGATCAGCTCATATGTGATGTATGTGAGGTGTGTGAGTGATTGGTTTGTGCAGAATTGCTCTCAAACTCAAAACCCGATAGCTACCTTGCTAAGAAAGGCATTTTTGCCAAGAGAAAGAGATTTTGAGGAAAGCATCTGTTAGATGGCTTTGGTGTCCTTAAACTGACCACAATTGAGCTCTATTTATAGTAGAGCAAGTTTGTTTTGCAAGGAATAGTACATGGCAGCTGGTAAGTAGGTTCCCTCAATGTTGGCCAATGGAAATGAAAGTCTCCTCTAGCCATTGACTAGAGGTTAGGGCACAGAGCTTTGGTCCCCTTGGTCTTGGATAAGTCTTGACTGATTTCAGATGAGAATTGCTCAGTCCATGCCACCTTGATGGTTCCATTGAATGCCTCATTCCAAATTTGAAGTCTTGTCCCTATTTTGGCCATTCTAGGTTCAACATGCTATTCCTTGTTCCTTGGACCTTGGAGGCTTGGCTCAGTGATTGTACCCTTTGGATTCAATCCTCTGAGGTGTCCAAGTGGATTGGAGCAATTGCAATTGGCTGATTTTGGCAAATCGAGCCAAAATGCAAATTCTGCCTTGCTTTGACAGATTTCAGCAAGGCAACTTGCCAATGTTGTATCTCATGATGTAGGTTGAATTTGGCAATGTTCTTGGCCATTTTGGAAAGCTCTTACATGATACAACAACTGTTTGAACAAATTTGGTTTTGATCTCTTTTGATTCCAAGTGAAAAATCCCCCTACATTTGGCAAAAAGTGAAACAGAATTCTGACTTAGTGAAAATTTCACTAAGTGTTGGAAAAAGTGACATTTTCACTTTTCAGCCACTTTGATCACTCCATAACTCAAAATCCTTAATGAATTGGAATGACTCGTAGTTGAAGTTTTTGTAGGTGATAATGAGGGCTACAAATCCATCTTTGGATGAGAAAAAATGGCCTTGTGGTTTAGGAGTTATGGTCCTCCAAAGTTGGTACCTTTGCCACTTTATTTTTAACTTAGAAAAATTTCTAAGTTTTATGGTTACCCCTTTTACAAGTTATCTCACTTTTCTTGATTTTTCTTGATGAATGATGATTCAAATCATACATTAACATCATTTTAGGGTTAAAAATCCATTTTGGTGAAAAATCTCAAAAAGTCAAAGTTGACTTTTGTGCACAATTGTCTTTTTATCAGATGAATTCCAAACTGTGCAATTCTTCAGGAAATCATGTCCTTGACCTAAATAAAACTTGATGGACATGTTCCATGGGTGTCATAGGGTATATTCAATCATGTATTAGGGTTTGGGAGCATGTCCTGGTCAAAAGTCAAAGTTACAGTTGACTTTTCCCTTAAAACCCTAATTGTGGTGCAGATGAAAATGAGACTTGTTGCTCAAGCTTCTTGGATCAATCCATTGTTCCAAATGGATCAATATGGTATATTAGAGACCCTCAAATCATCTCTTGAGGTCTTGGCTCATGGTTTGTCCCAAAAGTCAACTTAGGGGTGAATTAGGTCAAGAAACCCTAATTCCTGATTTTTGATGAATGCATCCCCTGAGGCAAAATTGACTTGATGCATGGGTTCATGAGGTTCCATGAAGGATATTAGGTCATGTTTTGGATCATTGCCTTGTTCCCAGATGAAAATTTCCATCTGGAGGCCCTGGTTGACCAAAACCCTAATTTGGTGACACTGTCGATCTTGAGACTTGATCCACCTAGAAGGGAGCAGCTTTGTGCTTAATCCTTGAAGTGGGAGTCCGTTTTGATCCATTGTGGATGTTTAAGAGATTAGACAAGTTGAAGATCATGTCATTTCTTGATTGATCCTTTGTCTAAGCACTCAGAGAGGGCTTGAAACCCTAATTTTGATTGTATTGGATGCTCACCCATCTTTGGGGAGGCTAATGAAGCATGATGGTTCATCCATATTGTGATGATGATTTTCACAATGATGGGAAATCTAAGTGGTCAAAATTTGGGGTATTACAGATGCCCCTATTTAATCTTCTTGGACCCGAAGATATGAATGACGAAGGGATTCGAGCATTCGGGGTGCAAGAGGATTAAATATCGGAATATCCGAAATTTTGATGGTGGTTATGAATGGTAGCTTACATATTCATCTTCTTTAACTAAGCAATGATGCTTAGAAAAGGTAAACTTCCCCTCGATCCTGGTTTTCAGCCAAGGAACTGGTCTCAGTTTTCTTTTGAAATAAACCTCCCCTCGTTCTTGGTTTCCTACCAAGGAACTGGTCTTAGTTTCTGATTTGAACTTCCCCTCGATCCTGGTTTCTTACCAAGGAACTGGTCTTAGTTTCTGATATAAACTTCCCCTCGATCCTGGTTTCTTACCAAGAACTGGTCTTAGTTTCTGATTTAAACTTCCCCTCGATCCGGGTTTCCTACCAAGAACTGGTCTTAGTTTCTTTTGTCAATAAACTTTACTGACAATGGTCGCTATTCGTAGCAGCTTTCCTCAAACTTCTCGCCGAATTTTCCTGGGGAGATGCCATTTGAGTGGAAAAAGTTTTGATGTCAGACTTGCTGGGGAACCCATTCGTCTGAGTTGTAGAGGTATACAAACTTCTCTGTTTTGGAGACGCCATTTGTCGATTCTACTAGGGAAAGCGAGTCTCTTGAGAGACTATTTTCGTTTGGGATCTTTCATCATACTTTTCTCGGGATCTTCCCGGAGAAACGCCATATGATGGGGTCCAATTTTGAGGTGCCAATGACCTTCTCATCAGTGGTTTTTCGGAGCAAAACTGGCGTGCTGCCGAATCTCTGATCACGAGGCTTTCTCTGTGGATTTTCCTTAATCCGGGAAAGCAAGGATATCATCTTCAATGGCGAAGAGTGACATCTGTTAAAGGTTTCTCTGGTCATTCAGAGGTTCAAGTTATCAAAGTGGCCAAGTGCCGACTCTGATCTAAAGATACACTGGTGGCGAGATTGTGCAGACGCAACACTTCCTGACGAGGAAAGAACTGACAAACTCGATTGAGAAAACTGTTTATCACTAGGGGACAAGACCGACTCAAGTGATAGTGATGCAATACGAAATGTGAACGCAAATAGAATGCATGAAGTATGTATGTTTATGCTGACAAAACTGACGCAACATACAGACTAATGGATGAACACAATTGGATACTCGGCCATTGCGGGGCGAAGAAGTACCGTTGATTCAAAATAGCAATTCCACCTTGCTTAGGAGAGATAGTCCACGCGGGGAGCTATGTTGATCGGGCTTAGGAGATGAGAACTCGGCCGAGGGTGTCAGACGAAACAAGGTCTCTGACACAGTTGATCCCTTCATTCAGGCGAACTGGTTTAGAAGGAGTACTTTGATTCTGCACTTTGAAATTCGCTTACTTCGGGAGAAGCAATCGATGTTCTTCTGATGTTCAACAGTCAAAAGAAATGCCATCTTTAATTTAAAAGCAGAAAAAGTTTTAACAAGTAAATTCATTTTTGTTTTATTTCAAGAATCGCTGATTAAGTTTAAACAATGTCGTTCTGTAAAGCTAAAGCAAGTTAAGAATTACAAACAAAAGCACAAGGGCTCAAATTTTATTGATAAGATGGAGATCAGCCAAACGCGTGATTCCAAAGAGTATATACAAAGTTAGAAAATGGTAATTTACAGGGAAAAGGGCTACGTTGAAACATAACGAACACTATCCTTCTACCAACTTTGAATTCGGGACATCCTGGGCTTCCGTCGAAGATGACCTTTGACTGGAGATTTCCTCCGATAGATGATGCTGTAACTGCTGCTGAGGGACTTGCCTCTGTTGAACATAGTTACTTGCCATTATCCCTAATTTTTGCCTGGATTGTACTATGAGATTTCCAATCCATCGGGATGATTCTTTTTTTTTCCCATGTCTCTAACTTTTGCCTGGACTGCCCTTTCGGGTTTTCAATCCACCGAGACGTTTTTTTTTTTAGTTTAGGCGAAGTATTTCTTGACTACATCAACATTCGTGGGGTAGGAAAATTCCTCTCCGTCCATGGTTGCAAGTCTCAAGGCGCCGCCTGAGAAAGCTTTCGTGACCACATAGGGGCCATCATAATTTGGGGTCCATTTGCCCCGAGAATCAGTGAGAAATGATTGTATCTTCTTGAGCACAAGGTCTCCTTTTCTGAAAATACGAGGTCGGACCTTTTTGTCGAACGCCCTCTTCATTCTCTGTTGATACAACTGACCGTGGCATAGTGCCGTGATTCATTTTTCCTCGATCAGATTCAATTCGTCGTGTCGACTTTGACACCATTCAGCTTCGGTGAGCTGAGCTTCCATCAATACCCTGATTGACGGGATCTCTACTTCTATGGGAAACACTGCTTCCATGCCATATACTAGAGAGAAAGGGGTTGCCCCTGTTGAAGTGCGGACAGATGTACGATAACCGTGATGAGCAAAGGGTAGCATCTCGTGCCAATCTTTATAGGTTACAACCATCTTCTGAACGATCTTCTTGATGTTCTTGTTAGCCGCTTCTACCGCTCCGTTCATCTTGGGTCGGTAGGGAGATGAGTTATGGTGTTCAATCTTGAACTCTGCACACAACTCTTTCATCATCTTATTATTCAAGTTGGATCCATTATCAGTAATGATCTCACTTGGAACACCATAACGGCAGATGATATTGTTTTTGATAAATCGGACCACCACTTGTCGGGTTACATTGGCGAATGACGCTGCTTCGACCCACTTGGTGAAATAGTCAATGGCTACCAGGATGAACCGATGTCCGTTTGAAGCCTTGGGCTCAATCATACCAATCATGTCAATTCCCCATATGGAAAAAGGCCACGGGGAAGAAAGAACTTTGAGATGTGATGGCGGTACATGAATTTTGTCGGAGTATATCTGACACTTGTGACACCTCCTCATGTACTTGTAGCAGTCGGATTCCATTGTCAACCAATAGTACCCTGCTCTCAGAATTTTTCTCGTCATTGTGTGTCCATTGGCATGAGTGCCAAAGGATCCTTCATGAATTTCTTTCATGAGCATGTCTGCTTCTGGTCTGTCGACACATCGGAGCAAGACCATGTCAAAATTTCTCTTATAAAGAGTGTCACCGCTCAGGAAGAAGTTTCCAGCCAATCTTCTGAGGGTTTTCCTGTCTTTTCTGAGTGCCCCAGATGGGTACTCTCGTTTCTGAAGGAAGCATTTGATATCGTGATACCAAGGTCTGTCGTCTATGACTGCTTCAATCGCGAAGATGTAAGCGGACCGTTCAAGGCGCATTATGTCGATCTTAGGTATGTCATTCCATCGACCTACACTAATCATGGAAGAGAGAGTGGCTAATGCATCAGCCATGTGATTCTCATCACGAGGGATGTGATGAAAGTCGACTCTGTTGAAGAAGGGTAACAACCTCCTTGCATAGTCTTTGTAAGGAATCAATCCTGATTGGTATGTGTTCCAATCTCCTTTTATCTGGTTAATAACCAATGCTGAATCGCCGTATACGTCCAAGTTTTTGATCCTTAAATCAATCGCTTCTTCGAGACCCATGATACATGCTTCGTATTCGGCCTCGTTGTTCGTACATTTGAACGTAAGTCTAGAAGTGAACGGAATGTGGGAACCCTGAGGGGTAACAATGATTGCCCCAATTCCGTTTCCATAATGATTAACTGCTCCGTCAAAGATGAGTCCCCACTGGGAACCTGGTTCTGGCCCTTCACTGGGTAGCGGTTCATCGCAATCTTTCATTTTTAGATACATGACATCTTCGTCTGGGAAGTCAAACCCAATTGATTCTTGATCGTCAATCGGTTGATGAGCCAAATGATCGGCTAAAATACTTCCTTTAACGGCTTTCTGAGCATGGTACTCTATGTCATATTCTGATAGTAACATCTGCCAACGGGCAATCCTTCCCGTGAGAGCAGGTTTTTCGAAAACGTACTTGATTGGATCCATTTCGGAGACCAACCATGTAGTATGACGAATCATGTACTGGCGAAGACGTTTGGCTGCCCAAGCCAAAGCGCAACAAGTTTTCTCAAGCATTGTGTACCGAGTCTCGCAGTCGGTGAATTTCTTGCTTAGATAGTAAATGGCAGACTCTTTCCTTTTAGTTTTGTCTTGTTGGCCAAGTACACATCCCATTGAGTCCTCTAGGACTGTGAGGTAAACGATTAGTGGTCTTCCTTCCACTGGAGGTGATAGAATCGGAGGATTCAACAGATATTCCTTGATACTGTCGATGGCAGTTTGGCAGTCTTCTGACCAAACGCAATCCTGGTTCTTTTTGAGTAACTTGAAAATCGGTGCACACGTGGCGGTCATAAGGAATATGAATCTGGAGATGTAGTTCAAACGTCCCAGGAATCCTCTGACTTGTTTTTCAGTTTTTCGGAGAAGGCATTTCTTGAATGGCCTTGACCTTGTCAGGATCAACTTCAATTCCTTTCTGGCTGACGATGAACCCTAGTAATTTCCCCGAACGGACACCGAAGGTGCACTTGTTGGGATTCAAGCGGAGCTTTAATTTTCTTAGACGTTCGAACAATTTTGACAGATGTTCGACGTGCTCATCCTCTGTTCTTGATTTTGCAATCAAATCATCGACATATACCTCGATTTCCTTATGTATCATGTCATGAAACAGAGTAGTCATGGCCCTTTGATAGGTTGCCCCGGCATTCTTCAAACCGAACGGCATTACCTTGTAACAAAAGGTACCCCATGGGGTAATGAACGAAGTTTTCTCCATGTCTTTCGGCGCCATTTTGATCTGATTATAGCCCGAGAATCCATCCATGAAAGAGAATACTTTGAACTTTGCTGTACTGTCTACCAGCATGTCAATGTGTGGTAAAGGAAAGTCGTCCTTTGGACTTGCCTTGTTTAGATCTCTGTAATCAACACACATTCTGACCTTTCCATCCTTTTTGGGAACGGGTACGATGTTGGCTAACCATTGAGGATATTCAAATGTAGCGAGGAAACCCGCGTCAATCTGTTTCTGTACCTCCTCTTTGATTTTGATGGCCATGTTCGGGTGAGTCCGTCTCAACCTTTGCTTTATTGGCGGACATTCCGATCTCAACGGTAAGTGATGTTCCACGATGCTGGTATCCAACCCTGGCATATCCTGATAGGACCAAGCGAATACATCGGGAAATTCTTTGAGAAGCTTTATCAAACCCTCTCTGGCAGTTGGACTGAGCAGTGCTCCGATCCTGATTTCTTTTCTCTCTTGCTCTGAACCCAAGTTTACCGTTTCCAACGGTTCTTTGTGAGGTTCAATGGACCTTTCCTCTTGTCTGAGTAGTCGGGAGATCTCTTCTGGAATTTCGTTTTCATTTTCTTCTTCAGCCTCGAATACTGGGAACTCAAAGTTGGAAGAAGGCATCGGATCGTATGTTTCAATTGGGTATAAAACAAGCAATCTGCATGACGTGATGATTCGTGTTTAGAAGAGATAGAAAAAATGTAAGTGTGTGCAGTGTTTTTATTTTACTGCTTGTTTTTATTATTGAATGTTTTTTAGGATTACCATTTTCTGAAAAAGCAAAAAGAGAAAACAGCAATTAATGCGGAAATTACAGAACGACGTTATTTTATTAATAAACAAGTCGAATCTTGAAACTACAGCCCTATAAAACAAAACTCTGTCGCTTTGGACAAAGCGAAGAGGGAAATTTACAAAAAGCGAGCCCTATCAAAACATCCGTTTCACCTGGGCAGGGTGAAAGGTTAAAGATGGCAATTACTTTGACAGATGAACGACCTTCGGAACCTCGACAGCAACCCATTGGCGGCGAACTCCTCGGTGAATCACAAAGTCAGGAACCTTCCTTGATTTGTCTTCAGAAATGACGCTGATTTCTGGTGGAGCAGGATCATTGGAATCTGTCTCCCAAGCAGAGTTGTCGTAGAAGGATTCCTCTGTTGTATTTTGCATAGCATTGGAGCTCTCAGCTGTATCTCCCCATCCAGTTGGCTGGATATCTTCGAGCCTGATACGAGAGCTTTCGGGAGCAGTGTACTTGACCATAAAGTCGTATTTTCCACTTGGTTGTCCCAAAGTGTCCCAAACTTCTTTGGAACTGGAGAAGTCATCCCTCTCGATGACGTTGACTTCAGGAAAAGCATAGTTGATGAATTCTAGTCCTGCAAACGTTGCGAATTCATCTTCATGTTGAGTAATTTCCGAATGACCTGAGTGTTGATCCCATGACATGGCGGGGACACAGGTATTCTGTTCAATGACGCTCAGCTGAGTTTCATTACTCGGCTGACTTTCTTGCCCCAAGTTTCTTGGGTAAGGCTGCCACATTGGCAGACCATCCATCGGGCCATAGTAATTGTGATCAAAGTTTTCTTTCATCAGAGTGTCTTCCTCTAATGAATTTGGCGGAGCACGCCATCCTTCCGGATCACAATCTCCGTAGATCATTTCGACATCTGATCTTGGTATAAATCTCGGACTTTCTGTAGGAAAGCAAAAAGGCATAGGCACCTCTTCCTGAGACATATAGCCGTCCTTGTTAAGGTAGGATTTCCATTCTTCATCCGTGTCAGAGGGATCTTCCTCATTGATAGCATGAACTATCTGAGACACTGGGTGAAGAAAACCTCCACTGTGGAAGAAGTTTTGAAGGGGATGAAGACTTTCATCGTTGGCGGCTGTCTGGGTACAGGTTGCAGAAAAACCAAGACCCTTCTTTGTTTTATTGTCAATAGGGATGACAAGCCGTCCCCATCCGGTTGTATCGGTACTCTCGACCACTTTGATAGCATCTTTGTATGAAGAAATTGAAGTTTCTTCTTCGGATTGATCGTTCTTGCTCACCGATAGTGCTTGGAACTGAGTTCCAATAACCTCCTCGGGTTTCACACAAGTAGATGATGATAAATTACTTATGAGCAAGGCTTGTTCCCCACAAACCGTGACAAGTTGATCGTTCTTGACGAACTTTAGCTTTTGGTGGAGGGTTGAAGTAACCGCTCCAGCCTGATGTATCCAAGGTCTTCCTAATAAACAACTGTACGTTGCCCGGATGTCCATGACCTGGAAAGTGATTTGGAAAGTGTGAGGACCAATAGTTATGGGAAGATCCACTTCGCCGATAACTGTTTTTCTGGATCCGTCGAATGCTTTGACGACGACCTCGCTGACTCTCATCGGAGGGCCCTTAAATGATAATTGCGTCAAAGTGGACTTCGGCATAACATTCAGGGCTGATCCTGTGTCTACCAGTACGTTGGCTAAAGCATTGCCCTGGCAGTTAACTGTAATGTTGAGCGCCATGTTATGACGACGACCCTCTTCAGGTAATTCCTCATCACTAAATCCCAAATTATTGCAGGAAGTGATGTTAGAGATAATGCTATCGAATTGTCTGATTGTTACATCCTGTTCCACAAAGGCTTGCTCCAAGACTTTCTGTAGAGCCTCCCTGTGGGCTTCTGAACTGAGTAACAGCGATAATACTGAGATCTTTGAAGGAGTCTGTAACAGTTGATCAACAATGTTATATTCACTCCTTTGGATGAGTTTTAACATCTCATCTTTGTCTTTTGAAAAGTCGGGATTACCAGATTGACTGACTGGTGGATCAGGAATTTCCGCCTGAAGTTCTTTTTCTTTGTTGGATTCTCCAACCCCTCGGTTGAAGATTCGACCACTCCGTGTTACACGACTGATGTCTGCAATATTCACGACGGAGGGTAATGGAATTTCCTTTCCATTCTCGATTGTTGTTGCACCGTATTTGTAAGGGATTGCCTTAGCTGATTCATACGGTAGTGGTCCCGGTAGATAGATGACTATGGGAACCTTCTGATTTTTCTGACCATCATAAGTAATCTCGATCCGTTCCTGGTTGGGAACTCTAGATTTGTCAAGTAGAGGGATGATGGCAAAAACATCCCTGGTCCTGTGATGACCAGAGATCGTGACAACATCCTCAACTTGCTCGGCAAGGTAGTTCGGCGACCAAATGATGGGTCCTAAACCTGGATATGGACGAATTTCTCCATGATCGACCTGATCCTGAAGAGCTGCTCTCACAAGGTAACACCCTTGGTTACTTTCCGAACAGACGCTACAACTGTCATAGTTGTGTGGTGGCACCTGGCCACGCCCACTTTGAATACAATGTAACCTCACTAGGTTACCTTCCATTGATCGGACATCCTGACTTTGACGACGAGTAAGATTTCTGTGATTGATACTAATCTGCTGAGTATCTTCATCCATGTAGATTGGCATCCACCAGTGATTTAACAAGTGCTGAAGTGCCTCCTGGACAAGGGTACAACCTCGATCGTTTTCGCAACCCGCTTTACAAATTTGATAGTCATGTGATATTAAGAATCCAAGTCAGACCTGCTCAGCATGTAACTCTACCAGGTTGGTATTCATTACGCGGATATCGAAGATCTGAACCATATTGATTTGATAGGGATTCCTATCATGGTAGTCTTGGATCCATCCAAGATCCATCTGACGCTGGAGGGCCTCTTGTATGAAAGAGCATCCCTGTTTTTTTACCGAGCAAATCAGACAGGAATCGTAATCGTGCCGCGGCAGATTATGATACTGGCTTTGCCTTGAGTGCATCGCCACCAAGTTGACATTCATCGCATGGATGTCGTGGTTTTAAATGACGTTAGAATTCGTAGAGACCATGTTAACTCCATGAACTCGGTGCTCCTGGATCCATCCAAGATCCATTTGTTCCTGTAGAGCTGCATGCACTACAGAACATCCCTGGTTGTCTTTAGAGCAGATATCACACTGGTGATAATTATGAGGTGGCACATGGCCATATCCACTCTATCTACAATGCATCTTGACCAGATTGGTCCCCAATAAGAGTACATCGTGAATTCGATAGATATTGTTAGTCTCTTTCTCAATCAGATTGACTGCAGCCTTCTCGTGTTGAGGCAGCGGGTTCGTAAGAACATTGGGATTCGTATCTTTGAAAGACAAGAGCCCGCTCCTAACAAGCTTTTGTACGTCGGATTTGAAATTGAGACAAGTCTCAATGTTATGCCCTGAACCTCCTTGATGATAAGGACATGTTTGATCCGCTTTAAACCAAAAAGGCGGATTTTCCAGAACTGAAAGGGGAGACTTAGTCTGAATGTGCCCCTTAGCCAGCAGTAATGGAAACAACTCTGCGTACAACATGGGTATAGGATCAAAACCTGGTGGTCGTGTTGTACGGTTGTTATTATATGGAGGACGAGCCTGTTGAAGAGGCTGTTGTGTCCTTTGTTGGTCAGGTTGGCTCTGCGCAACCTGAGGTTGATACATAGGAACAGGCGCGGGGCCGATAGCAGGAGTAACAGCTGCTACTGGCTGATAACGTCGCCTTTGCTTTCCGAGAGAGATATTCCCAATATCTTGCTCTTTTTTCTTAGGGAGAGCACTACCGTATTTTTTAGTACCGCTCGTTGATCCAGTGTCTTTTACCAAACGTCCTTCTCGGACGGCTTCCTCAAGACGTACACCCATGCCGACCATTTCGGTGAAATCACTGGGCGCACTGGCGACCATTCGGTCATAGTAAAACGAGCTTAAGGTCTTTAAGAAGATTTTTGTCATCTCTTTTTCCTCAAGAGGTGGACAAATTTGAGCGGCAATTTCACGCCACCTTTGAGCATACTCCTTAAAGGTTTCTTTTTCCTTTTGCGACATTGATCTGAGTTGATCTCTATCGGGTGCCATGTCCAAATTGTATTTGTATTGTTGGACGAAGGCAGTACCAAGATCTCTGAATGTACTGATCGTAGTACGGTTTAAACCCATGTACCATTTAAGTGCGGCACCGGTTAAACTATCTTGGAAGTAGTGAATCAGCAGGTCCTGATTCTCCGTCTGAGCTGACATCCACCGAGCGTACATCACCAGATGGCTCTGAAGGCAAGAGTTACCCTTGTATTTTTCAAAGTCGGGCACTTGGAACTTGTGCGGGACTTTCACATTTGGGACCAAGCAGAGGTCTGCGGCGTCCTTTCCAAATAGATCCTGACCGCGAATGGCTTGCAGCTCCCTCTGCATTTCCAAGAACTGTTCCTGGAATTCCTCCATTCTGTCAAACATAGTTTCCTTCTTACCAGAAGGTTTCCGTGGAATCTGTCCTTCCGGGACAGTGTGCACCACAGGGGGTGGTACCGTGACTACGGCAGTAAGTCTTGGCGCCTCCCGAAGTTTGTAACCTTCAGGAGTCTTCAGTATGCCCCTGGCATCTTCGCTTTCCCGAAGTTTGAAACCTTCAGGCCCATCGGCTTCTGTTGCAATTCCCTGATCTTCAGTGATCGGCGGAACATATCTTTCCGGGATATAGTTAACAGGCATGCCCCAAGAACGATCTTTCGGTATCTGATACCTAGGATCATACTTTTCTATGATGGGCGTTGAGGTGATCTCTGAGATCACAGTTCTTTGTAGATGAGCTTCTGCCATGGCTTGCATGTCGTTACGAAGCTTTCTCATATCCTCTCTCAGAGCGTCGATCTCTTCTTTCAACTCTCTGTTTTCTTCCTCAAGATCATCCATCTTTTTCTGACGATTGGCCCGAGTATTATACGAATGAGACAGTTTGACTCTAGAATCGAGACACAAACGTGAGGTTCGTAGGGAAGAAGAATACGCGATGTGAGAATGATGAATGCAATGATTATATTAATTGTTTTTAGGTTTAATTAAAATAAACTTCGACAATTAGATTGCAATTATCAAACAGTGGGGAAACCCCTTTTTATTGAATTCCAAAGGATTACAGAAATGGAAATACAGTAGATTACAAAGTACAGAAACAGAAACCTAAACTAATGGGTCCCGAGTCCTCTCTGAAGAGAAATCAGGTGCTGATTCTGGTATCTTCCTTTTCTTTGACCGGGGCGCTTGGGCCGTTGTCGGGTTGTCATTCCTTTGCCAAGTGAAAGGAGTGAGCAAATTCCTTTGGTCATCTTGATTCTCTACAGCATGCTGCTCCAAAATTTCAATCAGAGCATCTTTCTCTCTCAGTAGTTGCTGTATTTGGATACACTCTACGTTGAGGGTGCGGTACTTGTTCTTCCAAGACCTTCTTTCCTTTTGAACTTTGTTTATAGTAACCTGAAGCCTTTCAGTTTCCGTCATGAAATACATGACAATTTCCCTCGGCGGAAGAATTCCGTAATGAGGATAAGGCATCTTTAGCTTGAGAGCTCTAGTTTGTACCCAATGGAGATAAGGCTCCACCGAGACACTGTCCGGTTTTCCCAGAGACTCTCGTCCTTTCTTATGAACATGTTTCCAAGCTTGCATTATTTCCATCTTTAGTGCTCTGTCGTTTTATCCTTCCTTGAAGAAAAGACCTTCCAGATGAACACCCAGTGGGATGTGTCTCATCGGGTATCCAAATTGACGAAGAACTAATATCGGATGATAGTTGATTCCTCCTTTAGTTCCTATGAGGGGTACGCTGGGGAAGTTTCCACAATGGTCAATGATTCTGATTCCCTCATAAATCCTATTACACCAATCTATATCAGAGTTGGTGAGGGACATGATCTTCTGCGACCAACGTAAGACACTCTTGCAATCCCAAAAAGCAACAGATTTGGGCAAGTGTGAGATAAACCATTTGTAGAGCAAAGGTACACAGCATGTGATCTCCCCTCCGCTGTACAAATTTCCCAAGTGTACAGAATGATACGCATCTGCGAGCAAAGTCGGCACAGGGTTTCCAATGAGAAAAACCTTAATAGCGTTGATATCGACGAAGTTATTGATGTTGGGAAACAAAAATAACCCGTAGGTGAGCAAGACAAAGATGCTTTCAAAAGCAGTCACGTTCCCTATACTAGCGAAGTACAGAGGTTTCTTTGTCAAGAACTGGGCTGGCAAACCTTGGATGCCACCCTTAGTGGTCATGTGAGTCCTGACCTCAGACTCGTCCAAATAAATTGCTCTTGCAATAGTCTGATTCTTTGGAATTTCTTCCAGTCCAGAAAATGGAGCTCGATCAGTGATATGTAAATCAGTCAGATGAGAATACTCCTCCAGCGTTGGTGATAGCTGGTAATCCGGGAATGTGAAACAATGATAAACCGGATCGTAGAACTGAATGAGCGCATCCATGATTCCCTTAATCACATGGACTCTTAACAGTGGTAGCAGACCACCGTGCTTGGCTCTGAAAGCCTCTGGGTTAACGATCATCCTTGCTAACTTTCTCAAATCCCCTAGTTTTGGAACCTTGAAGGTATACTGGTTTGTTCTCCTTCTACCGAAATCCATTAATGCAATCTTTTTCTCTGATATTTGCAATCACAGTCTTAGTTTAATTTGAAAAACAGAGAGACTAGAAGAGAAAGTTTTTTGAATGTTTTAATGTTTTATTAAATGAATGCATGAATGCAGCACACAAAAACATAGAAAAAACATGGGGTCAAAGGGTCGTTGTCATGAAGTCAAAGCTCTACCCATCCCCAAAGGTTTATACTAGGGTGATTTTTGTACCTGTACTCATTATCATCAGCTCCTCCCAGGAAGGCAGACAACAAGCGGATCGCCAGCGAGTTGTGTGCAATCTTAGAGTAAGTGCCATTCACCGAGAATAGATCACCAGCCTCAAATGAGGGTAGTATCACGTAACAACTATTTCCGATAGTTTCCGCACTACGAAAAAGGTTGGCTTTTCTTAAGTGTATACTCAATCTCACCACATGCGGCATCACACGCATTCCCAGTAGCAGAAAAATAAACACATATTCATTTAGGAAAAGCAGTATATATATTTGTCCTAATCATCCTAGACTTATAAAGCTACGAATCTTAAGTTCCTGACAGAAATGGGTTCCCCGGCGGAAGCCTCAATCTGTGGTTCCCTGCCTAAGAGATGGACCAGCATAGGTCAATCTTTCTCTTCGGTAGAGTTCCCATTTTCCGTAGAAAACGGGGATGATGCCCTAAAGCAAAATGAGATCGGCCCCACGGTGGGCGCCACTTTTCTGTGAAAAATGGGGACGACCGTGCCGAGATCTAACTTTGAAAGGCCCCACGGTGGGCGCCACATTTCTGTGGCGAGCGATTTTGGACGCGGTTCTTAAGCGCTGGTCGCTCTCTGCGGTTGAGCTTAAAACTACAGGTCGATTCATTTTTTATCCTATTGTGAGCTGAATAAGGAAGGGAAATAGATGTCTCCAATTAACCCTGCTTTGTATACTGAGTTTAAACAGCGGTCTGTTATGTTACAGATGCTATCAATGTGGGGGGGCCTTTGTACTAGTTATTCGTATTTCGCCAATACAGGTTTCTTTCTTTCTTTTACCTAGGCAAAGGGTTTCTGGCGGGGAATAAGGATTAGGATGTTAGGACTGGTGCTTTTGAAATACTGCTTTTAATTGATGGAGATATGGGATTTGGGTTTTTTGTTGATTGCGCTCGCTAAGATCTTTTCTTTCGACCTTATGCCTACGTATTCCCGTTTACCGAAACAGGGAAATCAGAGCGTTCGTAGTTCCTCCTATTCTATGGGAGGAAATTGGTTTTTGGTGTCTTGTTCAAAGCCCAAGACGTGAAGCGAAAGGTGGTTTGTATCTTGATCAAAGCCCAAGATGTGAAGCTGAAAGGTCTATTTGTGTCTTGTTCAAAGCCCAAGACGTGAAGCTGAAAGACCTCGACTTTAGAGAGAATTTGTCATCTCTAAAGAAGGGAGAAGGAGAATTACTTTAACTGGGATACGCGGATCCGAGCAATGCCATAATTTCCGAAGAAAGGGTTTTAACCTGAAGGAGAAGACTTTAACTCAGTGTAGAGCAATGCCATCTTTCCTTAGGAATTTCTCATGCTAAAAGAGGGACAGTGGCATGGATGTAGATGATCCAGAGGCTTGCCGCTTACAGCGATTAGATGAAGGGAAAGGAGTTGTTGATGTTTGTGTACTGTGAACGAGGCACAGCTTTGATGCTAAAAGGTTGATTGGATCAACCAGTGGTTTTCTTATACAAAGCCTAAGAGGAGGCTAATTTCCGCTAGGAAAATCATTATACAAAACATAAGAGGAGGCTATTTTGTGTCTCGTACAAAGCCTGAGAGAGAGGCTAAAAGTTTTTGACCCAGTGGGGAATATCGTTATACAAAGCCTAAGAGGAGGCTAGCAAAGAGTTCGACTCTTGCTTAAGGGATTTATATCTCGTACGAGGCCCGAGATGGAGGCAAAAAAAGGGGTGATTGACTCAACGAGGGAATCTTTTGTGTCTCATACAAAGCCTGAGAGAGAGGCTAAAAGGTTGTTTTGACTCCACTGGGGAGAATTTTGGTATCTCGTACGAAGCGCGAGATGGAGGCTATTGTAACTGTTTTAGTTGAGTGACAGATCCAATATACTGATTTAAAAGAGAAAATCAGTTCTTATATGAGCAACGCTGTACTCAGGGATTTAATTTGAGGATCAGGGGTATTTCCTTTTCTTTGAGGAAACGGGAAATCCAAAGGGTATTGAGACTGTCCGAGTCTGCGGGTTTCCTTCCTATTTAACGAAGGGTGCTTGAGAATGTCTTTGAGACTCAAGGAAGTTAGACTGTCCAAGTCTAGAGTTTTATCTTTTATACTATGCTTCGAGAAATAGTAGTAGACTTTATGAAAGGACTGTTCTATGAAGGTGACTAGGTTCTGTTCCTATACCTCTAGGAGGTCGTCGGGACAATTTGTACGAAGCCCAAGAGGAGGCTGGAATCTTTTAAGAAGCCGACGGGTCCTTGTACGAAGCCCAAGAGGAGGCTATCATTCCCGGAGGAAGAGATCATTATACGAAGCCTAAGAGGAGGCTGTGAATACTTCTAAGAAGCCGTAGGGTCCTTGAATAATGCCCAAGAGTAGGCCGGGTTGCTTTTAGGAAACCTGTGGGTCCTTGTATGATGCCCAAGAGGAGGCCGATGCTTTTAAGAAGCCCGTGGGTCCCAAACCAAAGAAAAGTTCAGGAAAACTCTTTTAGAGTTAAAACCACTGGTAAACGTGCGAGGTTTACTATCCAGTGACTTTAACTTTTAGAGAGAGTCCGAACCGTTCGGCGGTTTGAAGAAATTCAAGAGAAGTTTAACCGAGAATAATTCATCTCTGGGGGATAGAATTTCTTGACGATTCCTAAGGAGGACAGTCGAAGAGAAGACTGTATCTGGTGCTCCTATTGGGGATCTAGGCGTCTATTTCTACGAATAAGTGAAACGGTGTCACCTAGTTCTAGACGTAGTTGCCGGGGAAACTCGAAATATCTATACTATTATTACACAGTAGATATGAGTTTATGAAAGGAGACTTACAGTGAGCAGCCCCACAATACAGTTTATAATATGAAAGCAGTAAATGAAAGCGATAACCACTTACTCGGTTGTAGTGCTTCCATGCTGTTTGGTTAGTTGTTCAACAAAGAAAGATAAAAACAACAGTATATTCAAAATCAAAGGAGAAAGTGCTTTGAAAAAGAAATATTTGGGGCTTACAGCTCAAGGAGAGGCCTAGGGTTTTATCAGTGAGCGCACTGTTTGACTTTGTACAGCGGGACTTATACAAGTGACTAGGGCCCAAAATGGTTTTCTGTACAAAGGGATGGGTCTTACACTCTCTCAAGAGGCCCAAAAAGGTTTAAAGAAAAAAAAGTGTGGGGCTTATAACACGAGGGTAGGCCCAAATGATTTTTCGTTTAAAATGGCGATCGCGCCGAGGTTTTCTTTTAACGCAGAGGGACTTATACAATAAGTGAGGCCCAAAATGTTTTGGTTAAAAGGGGGATTGGGTCTTACACTCTAATAGAGGCCCAAAGTGTTTTGAATGGGTCTTATAGCTCAAGGAGAGGCCCAGATGTTTTTTGAAAAGGCGACGATCGCGCCGTTTGTTTTTTGACGGTATCGGGACTTACACAATAAGTGAGGCCCAAAGATGATTTGGTCAAAAAAGGATTGGGTCTTACACTCTAATAGAGGCCCAAAGTGTTTTGAAAATAATTTATGAGGGTTGAATTAATCCAAAACCCTAATTTGTTTTCAAAAATGTATTTAATTGAATAAAAATTCAATTAAATTGATCAAAAATTGTTTAACACACGGAAAACAAATTGTGACCTTGGATTAATGCTTCAAAAATTAAGTATTGACCTCCAAGTCGTGACAGCAAGAGCAAATCAAATTCTGGGTTGGAGGTGTTACAGATGAGTTGTGATGATCTGAACAGCTTCCCTGCACCATATGGAGTGTGTTTGAACACTTGGATTGAATTGAAATGGACTGGATCAGTTTATGGCACCTCAGCTGCAACTTCACTTCAAACTTGTGTGGATGGCAAGTGATTTTGTGAAATTGATGTTTCAGAAGTTATGTGAGTGTTTGATCAGCTCATATGTGATGTATGTGAGGTGTGTGAGTGATTGGTTTGTGCAGAATTGCTCTCAAACTCAAAACCCGATAGCTACCTTGCTAAGAAAGGCATTTTTGCCAAGAGAAAGAGATTTTGTGGAATGCATCTGTTAGATGGATTTGGTGTCCTTAAACTGACCACAATTGAGCTCTATTTATAGTAGAGCAAGTTTGTTTTGCAAGGAATAGTACATGGCAGCTGGTAAGTAGGTTCCCTCAATGTTGGCCAATGGAAATGAAAGTCTCCTCTAGCCATTGACTAGAGGTTAGGGCACAGAGCTTTGGTCCCCTTGGTCTTGGATAAGTCTTGACTGATTTCAGATGAGAATGGCTCAGTCCATGCCACCTTGATGGTTCCATTGAATGCCTCATTCCAAATTTGATGTCTTGTCCCTATTTTGGCCATTCTAGGTTCAACATGCTATTCCTTGTTCCTTGGACCTTGGAGGCTTGGCTCAGTGATTGTCCCCTTTGGATTCAATCCTCTGAGGTGTCCAAGTGGATTGGAGCAATTGCAATTGGCTGATTTTGGAAAATCAAGCCAAAATGCAAATTCTGCCTTGCTTTGACAGATTTCAGCAAGGCAACTTGCCAATGTTGTATCTCATGATGTAGGTTGAATTTGGCAATGTTCTTGGCCATTTTGGAAAGCTCTTACATGATACAACAACTGTTTGAACAAATTTGGTTTTGATCTCTTTTGATTCCAAGTGAAAAATCCCCCTACATTTGGCAAAAAGTGAAACAGAATTCTGACTTAGTGAAAATTTCACTAAGTGTTGGAAAAAGTGACATTTTCACTTTTCAGCCACTTTGATCACTCCATAACTCAAAATCCTTAATGAATTGGAATGACTCGTAGTTGAAGTTTTTGTAGGTGATAATGAGGGATACAAATCCATCTTTGGATGAGAAAAAATGGCCTTGTGGTTTAGGAGTTATGGTCCTCCAAAGTTGGTACCTTTGCCACTTTATTTTTAACTTAGAAAAATTTCTAAGTTTTATGGTTACCCCTTTTACAAGTTATCTCACTTTTCTTGATTTTTCTTGATGAATGATGATTCAAGTCATACATTAACATCATTTTAGGGTTAAAAATCCATTTTGGTGAAAAATCTCAAAAAGTCAAAGTTGACTTTTGTGCACAGTTGACTTTTTATCAGATGAATTCCAAACTGTGCAATTCTTCAGGAAATCATGTCCTTGACCTAAATCAAACTTGATGGACATGTTCCATGGGTGTCATAGGGTATATTCAATCATGTATTAGGGTTTGGGAGCATGTCCTGGTCAAAAGTCAAAGTTACAGTTGACTTTTCCCTTAAAACCTTAATTGTGGTACAGATGAAAATGAGACTTGTTGCTCAAGCTTCTTGGATCAATCCATTGTTCCAAATGGATCAATATGGTATATTAGAGACCCTCAAATCATCTCTTGTGGTCTTGGCACATGGTTTGTCCCAAAAGTCAACTTAGGGGTGAATTAGGTCAAGAAACCCTAATTCCTGATTTTTGATGAATGCATCCCCTGAGGCAAAATTGACTTAATGCATGGGTTCATGAGGTTCCATGAAGCATATTAGGTCATGTTTTGGATCATTGCCTTGTGCCCAGATGAAAATTTCCATCTGGAGGCCCTGGTTGACCAAAACCCTAATTTGGTGACACTGTCGATCTTGAGACTTGATCCACCTAGAAGGGAGCAGCTTTGTGCTTAATCCTTGAAGTGGGAGTCCTTTTTTATCCATTGTGGATGTTTGAGAGATTAGACAAGTTGAAGATCATGTCATTTCTTGATTGATCCTTTGTCTAAGCACTCAGAGAGGGCTTGAAACCCTAATTTTGATTGTATTGGATGCTCACCCATCTTTGGGGAGGCTAATGAAGCATGATGGTTCATCCATATTGTGATGATGATTTTCACAATGATGGGAAATCTAAGTGGTCAAAATTTGGGGTATTACACTTAACTATCAACAGAATAAGAAGTTCTTTAGTGATGTAAGAAATTTCTATTGGGACGAACCACTTATTTTCAAGAGAGGTACAGACGGAATCTTTCGTCGTTGTGTTCCAGAAGAAGAAGTAAGAAATATTATAGAACATTGTCACTCTGCACCCTACGGAGGATATGCTAGCACTTCTAAGACACACGCTAAAATTCTTCAAGCTGGCCTTTTCTGGCCCACCATGTGGCGTGATATTCATGCTTATATAGTTAAATGTGACCGGTGTCAACGCACTGGAAACATCTTGAGACGTGACGAAATGCTCTTAAGGAATATTCAGGCAGTAGAGCTCTTTGACGTTTGGGGTATCGATTTTATGGGACTATTTCCATCCTCATTAGGAAATAAATATATCTTAGTAGTTGTTGACTACGTGTCTAAATGGATTGAAGCCATAGCCTCACACACGAACGACACACGAGTGGTGATTAAGCTGTTTAGGAACTATATATTCCCTAGATTCGGAGTACCCCGTCTTGTTATAAGCGATGGTGGATCGCACTTCATATCAAGGATTTTTGACAAACTGTTAAGTAAATATGGAGTTAAACATAGAGTAGCAACACCTTACCATCCACAGACTAGTGGCCAAGTGGAAGTATCTAATAGGGAGATAAAACAAATCCTAGAAAAAACCGTTTCTATATCCATAAAGGATTGGTCTCAGAAGCTACAAGAAGAACTATGGGCCTATAGAACTGCCTTTAAAACCCCTATCGAAACGACCCCTGTTAGTCTATGGAAAATCCTGTCACCTACCTTTCGAGTTAGAACACAAAGCCTATTGGGCAATTAAAACCTTGAATTTAGATTATCTAGCTGCTGGTGAAAAACGTATCCTCGACATTCATAAGTTAGAAGAACTCCGTCAATCCGCCTATGAAAATACCATTATATACAAAGAAAGAACCAAAGCATGGCACGATAAAAGAATTATAAAAAAGGATTTTAATATAGGAGATCCACTTCTCCTCTTTAATTCTAGGTTGCGGCTTTTCCCTGGAAAACTTCGTTCAAGATGGACAGGTCCTTTTGAAGTTTCTAAGGTCCTAAAATCTGAAGCAGTTGAGATCAAGAATAACTCTTGTAGTCCATTCAATGTAAATGGACAAAGGTTAAAACATTACGAAGGAGGCGACATTCCTATTGACTACTCCAGCCACACCCTGATTGATCCACCAATGCCCACTCAGATACATGAGTTCTACTCGTCAAGCTAACGACGTTAAAAGAGCGCTGCATGGGAGGCAACCCACAGTTTTATTTATTTTTCCTTATTTTTCTTTATTTTCCTTTTTATTACTTTTTTGTCTTATATTTTGTTTTAAGTTTTAAATATTTATCTGTATAAACTGACCTTCTCTAATATGTATGTTTTTCAGGTCTTTTTCTCTAACCTTACTTTTCAGGATGCATACCTTCGATGACATGCATGTTACCTTCAGAGACGATGCTCAGAGGCAGCGCTACCTAGTCCTCTATCAGCGCCCTATGGCACCTACACGCTATCCTGATTCGGCCTGCATGGATGCTTTGGGTATTGAGCCCAGTATACGGTTTCTTTGTAGCCAACTCCAGTGGGACGAGTATGCTGATGAGATGCACTCGACCTACAGGAATCTCACCCTGGAGTTCCTCAATTCGTTTAGATATGAGCCGTGGGTTGATCAAGTCGGGCGTGTTACTTTCAGGTTATTCGGGACAGAGTATGCCTTCACCCAGAAGGGGTTCGGTGATTTGTTAGGCTTCCACCCACTCCTGATGCTATTCCAGAGTTGCCTATGGGATATTTTATGAGTCGAGACATCGACAAATTCTGGAGCGACATCACAGGTGGAGGGGGTCCTGACCCTATTACTCAGCCATCTCCTATAATTCATAATCCAGCTATGAGATACTTTCAAATGATCCTAGCACATACCTTCCTGGGGAGAGCCGACCTTGACATCCATGTTAGCCAGAAAGAGATTTTCTTCCTCTTCTTCGCAAATCAGTCGCGTCCAGTTGCCTGTGGGAGTTTTCTGCTTGACAGCCTTGAGGGTACAGCCAGATCTTCCAAGGGGATTATTCATGTAGGAGGGACTGTTACACATATTGCTACTGCTTTGGGGCTTACGAGCAAGCTACTTCATCTGACTCCTTATTACGGGTACACCACATTAGACATCGATTTCTGTTTGGACCGCGGGTTGATGAGGAGAGATTCCTTCCATCCCGACCAGTTCAAGCTACTGATCGATAATGAGACTATACATTTCTTCACCCTGCCAGATCCCATGATGACCAGTGTGCATGACCAAGCCAATTGGAGTTATGCATTATAGGGTTTTTGTGAGACTGTTGATGAGCCCAGGACTCCACTAGTACCAGAGTACCATTCTACGCCACCATCTCCCAGGATTACTGTGCTATCTAATAATCATTCTTTGTAGAGGCCTGACTTACAGACGCAGGTTGCTGAGCTTTGTATTGAGACAGCTAGACTCAGACAGGAGGTCGCAGATCTCACTTTGTAGGTCCAGGTATCTGATCTGACCCATGCGACAGAGGCAGACTGTTTATATCAAGAGATTGCAGATCTTCGTAGAGAGCTGGCAGCAGTTCGTGGTTCCGACCAGACAGAGGAACCTCCGGCCCCGTGATGATACTACTCTCTTATTACTATTATTGTTATATTTACCATATTTACGCATTTTCATTCCCAGACATATATATATATATATATATATATATATATATATATATATATATATATATATATATATATATATATGTTTTACATTATTCGTATTTGGTTTTCATGTTGTTTATTATGTACTCTAGTACTCACATATATTTATGCATGTTTATTTCCTTTTTTTACTTTATTCTATTCTATTTTACTAAATTAATTATATTATTGCATATGTATTTTATATTTTCCTAACAAAAATAATGCAAGTGCCAAAAAGGAGAAGGTAGTGCTAATAGCACCACCAAAATAAAAAAGGAGGAGGAAAGCCCAAGAGGACCAAGCATAAGTCGGCCCGGAAGATTTATTCATGTGGCACCCGCCATATAGACCATGGCGCCCGCCATGGGGTCTGGTTCTATATGCGGGGCAGAACCACCCCAACCACCATTTTCTCATCCAAAACCTCCAAAATCTCCATTTTTGAACTTCCAAAAACTTCCCTCAACCTCCAAAAAGTTCATAACTTTCCAAACTACTCACCATCCCATTGACATTTCCAAACCCCATTTTCAAAACCATTCATAAAAATCCCTAAATCCTCCATTTTCTCCATTTTTCCATAAAACTCATTTTCATCTTCTTCAACCTCTAAAAGAAAAAAATTACATCCATGGAGTACGATGGCTACACCCTCCGACAAGGAAAACTAGGGGAGAGGCAAAAGAAACTTCTCAAGAAGTTGCAAGAGTGAGCCATAATCTCGACCCGGTATGTAGACGTCGATTGTCTTTACTCTCTTGGTATTTATCATAGCATTTTTTATTTTCTAGATATGTTAGGAATGCATGATGTATTTGCTAGACAAGAATCGACCTTTGAGCGATTGACTCGGGAATTTTTGAGTTCCCTAATTTACATTGTCAGTCCTAACACTGCTAGCACAGTTGGTACAGTGAGATTCTATATGTTTAATGTTGAATATGAATTCACTACCGACGAACTAGCAGAGCGTTTAGGAGCACCTTTTGGAAATGGCGCTATTTGTGAAGCACCTTTGGATTCTAAATGGTCTGTTGAGGCATTCTCCTTCTGGAACAGGCTGTCAAATCATACAGCCACTTCTTTTGAAGGAATCCTTGCCTCAAGGATCCATAACCCGGTCATCCGTGTTTTTCTCTATATATTGGCCTGTACTATTTTTGCCCGGGCGAATCCAAACAAGGTAAATGCTAGAGAACTCCTATTTTTGCAAGGGTGCCTCACAAATAGGCGAATTAATTTTGTTCCTTTTATGTTTGCCCATATGACTGCTATTGTTAAGAGTACAGGACCCATTGCTTTCGGAGGACTGATCACGTCTATTGCTAGGGCTCTCAACTTTGACACTGAGTTAGCCACCTTAGCACCTCTCCCTCCTTGCATAATTAATTTAAAATTTCTGAAAGACATGAAATTGTGCAAGACAAGGAGAGAAGGGAGCTATGAACTTATGGTTCATGGTGTGGCTATCCCATCTGTTGTGTTACCCTGCACTAGACGTACTGATGTACGAGTGGAGAGGAACTGGACCTACGACTTAGACGCTCCACCTTTTACGGGTCCAGTTCTTCCTAATGTTCCTGCTGGGAATAGACACGAGACTGATGACGAGTTTGACCATCATGAGCAGTCTCCTGATCATCCTATGTCACCCCATGTATCACCTACACACACTGCACCATCTTCTTCTCACCCATCTGCAGGTACCGTTCCTGGTTTCTATATCACTGAGCAGATGTGGCGCAAGCAGCTAGCTCGAGAAGAGAAGCGTGACGACTTGCTTGCTGCTATCCAGCAGCAACTTACCAACAACATGAACTTTATGCAAGAGTCACAGCAGCAAACAAACCTTGCCATCCAGACCATCATGCAATCTCAGGCTGCCCTGAACACCATATTCGACGAGTTCTCCGCTTCACAAAGCGATCGTCGCTGCAGCAGATCCCGACACCCTAGGCGCTCACCGCACGGTGACGGGAGTACCACTAGCATGCCGTAGACTCACCAGGTTACATCTTCTCTACCTTATTTCGAAACATTGGGGACAATGTTCGATTTAAGTGTGGGAGGAGATTTTATTCGTTTTCTTACAATTTTATTTCCTTTTATTTTTACTGTTTTCTAGTTAGTTTATCTTATTTTAGTTTATATGCATGTGCTTGATGAGTCATCTATAGAGTGTATCCTTATTTTCCCATTTCTTTAGCCATACCAAAAAATTTTGAAAAAAGAAAAGTGAATCATTTTGAAAAAATTTTGGCTTTAAGACAGGTTCGAGTTAGGATGCGGATGACTTGGGAAATCTTTTTGTAACATCGGTATCGTTTTTACACCGTAAGCTTCGTGAGTATAAAAATCGACCCCGATACCCATATACCATGGCCTTAATTGTCTTTTTCGCAGGTCCTTAGTAGTTTATCCCAGCAGTCGGCTCAGGCCTAAGCATGCTCTACGTAGGGGACCGATGAATATAAGTGATTGATCTCTATGCTGTGCTTTATAGAAAATGCAACTCGGGATAGGTGACCCTCACAAGGTCACTTAACTCAAAAAGTTGTAAAAAATTGAAAAACAAAAAAAGGAATAAAAAGAGAAAAAAGTTACCCATTGTTAGTTGGTTCAGAGGTGTCTGGTGCTGGACTTGGTAGGGCAGGTTACGATCCGATCCCCCACAACTACAATAGGGTCAATAAAAGGGGTTACACCAATTTGTGTACCAGAGCCCCTGTGTTTGATATCAGAATCACTAACCGGTCACTTTACTATGAGTTTGTATGGATAACGGGCTTAATGTGATTGTGCCAGAATGAAAAGGACCCAAGAAATGCACAAGGTAGGCCTAGGTACAGTGGGGTAGTATGGATTGATTTGCATAGGAACGAAGCTTATGTCCGTGTCTGCGGAAAAAGTGTGATTGCGATATCCTTGTTTCATCTAGTTAGTACCTATCTCTTCATCCTGATTTGAACTTAGAAGCCCTTTTATCCTGAATCATTCGTTGATATCACTTCTTTTTGTCACGAGCCTTAGAGTGTTTTGCTTGAGGACAAGCAAATGTTTAAGTGTGGGAGAATTTGATAACACCGAATTACACGGCGTTTTTGACTCGAATTGCACGTGTTTCTTAGGATTTTTATTATCGTTTTCTTGTATTATGCTTTTATTTTGTCTTGTTTTCAGATTATAGGTGTTTCCAGAGCCATCCACGAAGAAATGAAGGAAATCGAGTTAAAAGCCAACTTTTGAAGGAATTGCACATGTGGCACCCAACATGGCGGACGCCATGGGGTAGGCCACAAGTTGGAGAGGACTCAACTACTGACAACTGCCACGTCTCCCACCACCTTCTTCCCCAGTTCACATGGCGGGCGCCATAGGGGGGTGGCGGGCGCCACCTTTGACGGGCTTTTTCCCTCCCAAAAGAAGTTGGAGGGCATCCTTGTCCTTCCATACCTTTTCCTAAGCCTATAAATATAGGGTCCTTATTCATTTCAATCCTTCCAAACTTAGTTGCAAACACCTTAGGCATAAATAATCGAGTTTTTGTAAGTGATAATCTTCTCACATCGGGAAGTTATCACATTTGTGTGATCGAGTCTGTAATCGAGTTTGGAGCACTTGGTGGAAGTTAATCCTGCCGCCATTTCCATTTCTAGTTATTTTCCAGTTGTTTTCAGAATTAAATCCTCCGATTGGAGTAGGTTTCTATCTATAAATTAAGCGCTTTACTTTATTTATTTCTCGCACCGATTTACTTTATTTATTTCTCGCAATCGCTTTACTTTATTTATTTCTCGCATCTGCTTTACTTCATTTATTTCTCGCAATCGCTTTACTTTATTTATTTCTCGCATCTGCTTTACTTTATTTGCATTATTTACTTTCAAAACCTTTTATTTCAAAAGACTTTATTTGACATGATAAAATTAAATATGTCTGTTTACATTTCCATGTCTGGCTAAATCTTAAAGGTTAGAATGTAAGGATCACGGTTTAAGTATCATTTCGCATAATGCATCGATAGAAACACTTAGGGGCTATTTTGGTTTTTAACACGAGTTTTCCGTACTTAATTTCTGTTGGGTAAGATCGAAAGCCGTCCAACCTTTAGATAAACTTGGTTAGTCTTAACTGTACAAAGGAAGCGACAGCGCTTTTCACAGTTAAGTAGGAATTTTTAATACTTTAGAAAAACGATTTTAGAACTATTTTCGGACGCGTTTGTAGGTTTAAAATCTGGTTCGTATGAACCTCTTTTGTTTATAAGTTTCAGATCAAAATACTTTTCAACTAAGTCTAGAACTATATTTCTTAAAAATAGGTTTTTCACTTTAACGCAATGTGCGCCTTTTTATAAGTGACAATAAGAGGGTTTGTTTAAAGGTTAAACTCGGTTCTGAATACGCGAAACTGTTAAATTAGTTCTTTTCATAAAGTAGAAAACATTGCCCATAAGTAGTTCTGTTACATGCATTGGAATGCTATTTGACTGTGTGAATTACATTCAAGCCTGTTGTTTTCATTTGAGTTTTATATCTTCGTACTTTGCTTCACTCTACTTTTACTATGCACTTATAAATCCCTGAATTTACTTGCCTTAGATAAACACCGTAACTATAGGAATCGATAGATTGACGTTTGGTCTCTAAGGATCGATAATCTTTTGTATTACTCTGACGCGTTTCGTATACTTGCGAAAACCACGCATCAAATGTCTTGACATGTGTTAGGACATCTGCTGTCTGCATAGGCCAGAGTTTCAGGACTTACTTGCTAAATCGAAGGTTGGAGATGAAGATCACAACTAAGCATTGAAGGTCGATGGCGGCGAAGAAACTCCGGCGAGAGCACGAGTTACAGAGCGTAGAAGTTTGGGGATAAGGATTTGAGTAAAGTGTTAAATGAATCTTCTCTTCCCCCTTTTTATAAGCACTTCCTCACTTGGGAAGCGCAAAGGCCATCATAGCCTAGGCGTATCTGGGCCTGACAAAACTTGAATGCTCTACCACGTGTCAGAAAAGGGAATCTTTGTTTGGCATTCCCCAGGATAGACGTTACATCCACCAAGTCCTACTACCCGGAGAGCACATCTTCCTCGACTATGCGCGCAACTCATGTCCTCATCAAGACTCGTCGACACAAAATGACACTTCAGCGTGCAAATTTTCTAAACCTGTTCGACAAAAAAATGCCGTTTCTGCGAGCATGTCCTCGCACATGAATGGCTGGTCGGACTGGTCAAGGACCAATGTCGACCACCTCAACATTGGAACAGGGGAGGAGCGTATGCCCGAGCATCGTCATTCAAGGGTAATTGTCCAAAAAACTATCTCAAGTCATCACTCTTCCTCAGAGCAAAGACTTGGGGGGCTCCTGTTCTGGACTGGGTAGCCGCCTGGTCCACAGTGGGGCAAGGCCCAGTCATGTCCTGCTCTTGGCCAGGCCCAATAACCAAAAACTAGTCATTGGGTAGAAACTAGTCGTTCGGCAGAAACTAGCCGTTGGGCATTGTCCCCCTCACTCGCTTGGCAGTTCACGTGACCAACTGTCTCCTCGGATCTCATGGAAACAGTTGGACCAGGTCAAAGGGTGACGTGCCTAACCCTCTACCTGGAAGTCTCCCATTGGTCGACCACACATTTCGGCTACATGGGAGACCTTGGCCCCGCGGTGGGGGATAATTCTATAAATACCCTCTCATGTGAGAGGGGCGGGTTTGATCACTATTCAATACTTGAAATCTTACCTTTGTACTTGCTTTCTCTCTTTGTCCAATCACTTATTTTGGCATCGGGGTACCTTGCAGGTACAACCCCCTTTTCTCCCCTACAAGCGTCCTCATCTTCCCTACACGAAGGCCACGACGATCCAGTCTGATCACCTCCGAACACAGGTATATCTATCTGCAACAGTTAGATGTTCATGATAGTTTTGACGATGAAGATGTTATAATGTGAAGTCTTCATCATTCAAGGAGAAGTAATGGTCAAAGATGTCATATCAAGATCAAGGTGCTTTATTTGTAAGATCAAGATGTTGTGTCAGATTCAATAAAGACAACACCAAATGTCAAATGGTGTTCAGTGGAGTCCCTCGTGATCTCTGATCAAGCAATCTCTAATGGTGGTGTCTATCAAGTTTTATTAAGCTCATCAACTAGAAGAAGTCAAGTCTCATATGAAGTTCTGAATTAATAATGAATCAAGCAATGTGTCTTAAAGCTTCAAAGATTGTGAAAGAGAGGAAGTGTGAAAACTAATTCGGTCCGTGTCTGAGTGATTAATGTAATGTGAAGATATAAGAGTAATTCTTAAACTACTAAGGCAACACACACACACGCACACTTAAAAATAGTTTCAAATCTCTTTCTCTCTTCTTCTAAAACATCTTAATACCTATAAAAAAGAACCATCAAGGTGCTTGTAGAATTGACCAAGAGTGTTCCTTTTGATTCAAATTTTACCCAACGTTGGTTCTTATGCAGTTAATGTTGGTTGGTTAATAGATCCAATGTTGCCTCTTTGTCAAAATCCATTTTGCTCAGACAATTTTCCATCCTTCTAAGGTTACTACTTTTATATTTTCTACTCTTGAGATTGTTGTGTAGTTGGATGTCCCTAATTCATTCAGGGGGAGAACATGTATTCTGTTATTTTGTTGCTTGTCTTATCGCTTTCATCTTTGATTTTATTTTGATTTATTGAGTTTCCTTCATGATTGCACTAATCGGAATCAAGTTTGAAAAGATTTGTTTTTAGCATGCATAAACCATTGGTTAGGTTTGATCTTGATCATGTTGTTTTTTGATCAATTGCATGAGTAAGTGGAATGAAAACCTTTTATGTTTTTTATTTGAGTTTGATTCAAAGTAAAATCTCAAAGTACTTTTAAAACCATGAAAATTTAATATTTTATGTGTTTGAATTGAATAATGGATTTTCGACACATTTTATGATTCTAATCAAATTGAACAGAAGCAAAACTAGAATTTTTCAGAACATTTGATTCGAATCATTTTTTACACATGATTTGAATCAATTTCCTGATGTCCACTTCTATTTGATTTAATTCGAATCAAATTTACAACATGATTCGAATCACACGCTTTTTCAACTTTTTCCAGTCAAGGCTTTTGCATTTGATTCGAATCATTTTTTGTACATGATTCGAATCACACTTTTCTCTGATTCAAATCAAATGACATATTTTCAAAATTTTGTTTTCCTTTTATTCCAATTCACTTGCTCATTTGATTCAAATCATAGATTGCTCTTGATTTGAATCTAAATGACTTTTTCAACCATTTTCTGTGCTTAATCTCAAGCACATATAAACCTTTTTGTCGTAATTTCTCACACATCATCTATTATTCTGATCATATTTTTCTGTGTGAAATTAGTAGTAAATTGGTTTCCTCTGTTTTGAGTGTTCAAAGTCATGCAATTAACTTCTTGCATCTTCAAATTTATTTTAATTCATATCTTGGTAACGAGAGATTTGTAATTGAGTGAAGTAGGCACGTCCTTAAAACTAACCGTTCTTAGAGATCTTGTAGAGAACTTTAGGTTTTTAGTAAGATTGAGGTGATTTTCAGTGGTGGTGACAAATTTCATTGAAAAGAAGTAGGTTATTCTCTCTAGAATTTCCTTAGTAGTGATTGTGTGGAATGCTACGGATAAGGCAGAGTTATCCTCAGATCTTTGAATAATTGATTGCTTAATGAATCATTAGGATCAAGGGGTTGATAGCTACATATGAAGGCTTAGAGCATATTGGTGATATTGGAAGATTCAAGAAATGTAATTCAAGTAAAGATTACGTAAAAGAGTTTTGCAATTGTGTTATATACAAGTCAAGATCCAAATAAGAAAATTTTTTCTCAACTGTGTTGTGGATTGGTGATTGTATGAACTCTTAGAAATAGTTGTTAAATAACAAGGAACTGTGCAGGTTCCAATGGTAAACCGTTGAAGAATGCACGTAGGCAAAGCAAGGACAAACACCAAAGCACTATAGATCTCAGTGTCATCTCTCTCTCTCTCTCTATCTATCTATCTATCTATCTATCTCTCTCTCTATCTCTCTCTCTCTCTCCATCAAGGTGCTTGTTAAGCTAAATTGGTGATTAAGTTTCTATGAAACAAATTAACATTAGAACTACTTTCATTGAACCATTGTGTAAATACTTCTTTTGAATTACACAATTGAATCAATCCACACCTAGTGTTTCATCATATTCATCTTTGATATTTTTGAAACGATATATGTTAACCTAATAATTTTCACATTTTTGCATCAAACCTTCTTCTCGCAATTTTTTTTTTTTGAAAACACTCTGATTTTCAAAACGGAGGCTGACTTTTAAATTAGGTTTATTTACCCCCCCCCCCCCCCCTAAAGACCATTTTTCTACTTCCATATTGTCATACCCCAAATTTTGACCACTAAGATTTCCCATCATTGTGCAAATCATCATCACAATATGGATGGACCATCATACCTCATTAGTCTCCCCAAATATGGGTGAGCATTCCCTGCAATCAAGCATTAGGTTTTAAGCCCTCTTAGAGCTTTTAGGCAAAGGATCAATCAAGAAGTGACATGATCCTCAACTTGTCCAAACCTCTCCAACATCCATAATGGATCAAGAGGACTCCCACATCAAGTATCAAGCACAAGGCTGCAACATTCCAAGTGGATTAAGCCTCAAGATCGTCAGTGTCACCAAATTAGGGTTTTGGTCGACCAGGGCCTCCAGATGGAAATTTTCCTCTAGGCATGAGCCAATGCTTCAAAAAAATAACCCAAAATACTCTAAGGGACATCATAAACCCAATCAACCAGTCAATTTGGCCTCAGGGGATGCATTCATAAAAAATCAGGAATTCGGGTTTCTTGACCTAATTCACCCCTAAGTTGACTTTTGGGACAAAACATGAGCTAAGACCTCAAGACATGATTTGAGGGTCCCTAAAACACTACATTGATCCATTTGTAACAATGGATTGATACAAGAAGCTTGATTCACAAGTTTCAAGTTCATCGGAACCACAGTTAGGGTTTCGCGGAAAAAGTCAACTGTGCCTTTGACTTTTGACCAAGACATGCTCCCAAACCCTGGGACATGATTCAATACACCCTATAACACCTATGAAATCCATCCATCAAGTTTGATTTAGGTCAAGGACTTGATTTCATAGAGGATCGCACAGTTTGGAATTCATCCGATAAAAAGTCAATTGTGCCCAAAAGTCAAAGTTTAACTTTTTGATTTTTTGATCAATTATGGTCCTCTAACCCTAAAATGATGTTAATGTGTGATTGGAATCATCATTCATCAAGAAAAATCAATAAAAGTAGGATAACTTGTAAAAGGGTTAACCATAAAAAACTTAGAAATTTTCTAAGTTATGGAACAAAGTGGCTAGGGTACCAACTTCCAAGGATCATAACTTGAGATCCAAGCAACCATTTTGGCTGATCCAAAGATGGATTTGTAGCTCTCATGGCATACTTTAAAAGGGTCAACTACACCTCACTCCAATTCTTCATGGATTTTTAGTTATGGAGTGACCAAAATGACAAAAACATGAAAATGCCACTTTTTCCAACACTTAGTGAAATTTTTACTAAGTCAGAATCTGTTTCACTTTTTCCAAAATGTAAGGGCATTTTTCACTTAGATCCAAAAAGTTTCAAGGCAAACTAAGATCACGCACATGTTGTATCATATGAGAGCTTTCCAAAATGGCCAAGAACCCCATGAAATTCCATTTGAGCTAAGAGTTATGACAGTGGCAATATGCCTTGCCGCAACTGTCATAACTAGGCAGATTTGTGCATTTTGCTCGATTTGAGCAAATTGTCCAAATGACAAACAAGTTTATCCATATGAACACCTCAAGGAGAGACCAAGGAGGGACAAACACTGATCCATAAGTCTCCCAAGTCTTTGCAACTAAAAATAGCATGCCAAACCTAAAAAACCCTAAAAAGGGGACAAGACTCCAATTTTGTTTTGGAGCATTCAATGGATGCACCAAGGTGGCATGAACTCAGCCATTTCCAACTTAATGAGTCAAGGATGATCTCTAAACTAGAGAACCAAAGGCATGTGCTTTAACCTCTAGTCAATGGCTAGAGGAGACTTGGATTCCTATTGATCAACATTTACCAAACCTCTGCAGCAGTTGCCATTCACTATTGCAGCCAAAACAAACTTGCTCTACTATAAATAGATATCATATGTGCTCAGTTTAAGTACACCAAAGCACTACAACACTTGCTTTCCTCAAAATCTCTTTCTCTAGGCAAAAATGCCTTCTTTAGCAAGGTAACTCTGAGTTTTTGAGTTAGAGAGTAATTCCACCATAGCTCATGATCCAATCACATCCAATATGTCATATCTAAGCTGTCCAAACCCTCACAAGTGACCTGTAACACCAAAATCACAAAGTCCCCTCTCAAAACCTCAAAATAGGACTTTTTTGCATTTTTCAAGCCATGTCTTGATTCAGCCACTTTCAAAACCAGATAAAGCCTCAAACATACTCCAAATATCATCCTTGAACTGTCCCAAATGGTTCCCTACATCTGGAACACCATTTGAGAGAGTTGTTATTTTGGTCACTTTTGCCCCTTTTGCAAGAAAGGGCCAGTTTCCATTCCTGAGGTTTCCAGATGATTCCAATCATCCTAAAAGCTTCTAAGGGATCATTTGAGAGTGTTCAAAGCATCAAAACATTTATGGAACAAGGCCATTGACAGATTACCCAAAAAGCTCCCAAAGAGGTAAGAATCTCAACTTGAACTCTTTAAAATATGCATTGCTTTGAAGTCCACTGATCATACACATCTCATACATGTTATATATGTTGTGTTTGGACCAATTCATCATGTGATTCATGCCTGTACCATGAGGTAGCACAGAAAATGAAAATGGAGGCCTATTTCAAAACCACTATCGGGTTTTAAAATGGGGACCTCATCTGAAAAAAAAAAAACACCACCACCATTGGATTCCTTGTGAAATTCTAGGTAGGATAGACCTAAATTTTGTCCCAATCCATGGAGAAATGAGAAAGTTACAAGCTTCACGTTTTTAGCCAAAATCTTGCCTTGTCTTGCCTTGGTCAGGCCAAAAACAAGGCAAGCCTTGTATATTTGTGGCTGTGGTTTGATACACGGATGTATCACCACCCTAGTGGTAGGACGCGCGCACTGCACACAAGAGGTCTGGGGTTCGAATCCCCCTCGCCCCAGATCCTCTTTTTTACCACTTTTCATATTTTATTATTTTTCTTATTATTTTTAATGATTTGAAAAATTAATAACTCCCTCAATTTTAATTATTTTGTATTGGTTCTTTTTGAAAAAAATTACAAAAATGTTGAAATATTTTATTCCACAAAAAAATCAAATTTATATTATTTATTTAATATAGTTGGTATTTTTATGAATAAATTCATTTTTAATTGTTTTTAAACATTTTAAAAGTGAATACTCATCTTGAAAAATCAAAACCAAATGAGTTTTAATTCATCTTGTGATTAAAACCTCATTTTCAAACCTTAACCAAAAATCACAAATTGTTTATTCAAGCTTATTTGGTGTTTTATCATTTCTTTTATTGATTTTCTTTAGGAATTCACTTTTAAAAAATGATGAAATTAGGGTTTTGATTGATCCCACCCTCATCAATCATTTTCAAACACTCATGGGCCTCTAATAGAGTGTAAGACCCAATCCCCTTTTAACCAAAACAATTTTGGGCCTCAGATATTGTATAAGTCCCTCTGCGTTAAAAGAAAAATCTTGGCGCAATCACCAGTTCAAAAATCAACTCATCTGGGCCTACCCTCGTGTTATAAGCCCCATTTCTTTTCTTTAAATTTATTTGGGCCTCTAATAGAGTGTAAGACCCAACCCCTTTTTGAAACCAAAATGATTTGGGCCTCAGATATTGTATAAGACCCACTGTGTTTTCAAAAACCTCGGCGCGATCGCCGTTGCCAAACAAATAACCCTGGGCTTCTCCTTGAGTTGTAAGTCCCATCTCGTGTATAAAAATAAAACTTTGGGCCTCTAATAGAGTGTAAGACTCAACCCTTTTTATGAAACCAAAATAGTGTGGGCCTCACATATTGTATAAGTCCCTCTGTGCGATCATCGTTAAAACTTGGGCCTCTCCTTGAGCTGTAAGCCCCAACAATCTTTTCAAAGCACTTTCTCCTTTAATTTTGAATTCAAATATATGTTGTTATCAAAACTTTCTATGTTGAACAACTAACAAAACAGCATGGAAGCTCTACAACGGGTAAGTGTTTATCCGCTTTCATTTACCGCTTTCATATGCATATAACTGTATTGTGGGGTTGCTTCACTCTAAGTCTTATTTCACATCCTTTTATATACTTGTCACATATCCACTGTGTAATACTAGTATAGTTATTTAGAGTTTTCCCCGGCAACTACGTCTAGCACTAGGTAAAGCCTTGTTGGTCACTCTCGAATACAAACAAAACTATATCCCCATAGGATTTCCAGATACAGTCTTCCCTTCTCTTGGGGTTAAACAATATGGAACAAAGAGAAAGGCAGTATTCTCGGTGAACCTTTTCTCAGACTGTCACCCCCTAGAAATTATCAAAGAAACTCTAACTCCCCATAGATGATTTTTTCTCCGTGAATGGCATCTCTTGAGTTTCTTCCAAATTTTCGAACTTTCCTGGAATGATCTCTTCTCTGTGAATTGCATTTCTTGAACTTCTCTTGGTTTGGGGACCCACAGGCTTCCTAAAAGCATCCCCCCTCATCTTGGGCGTCATGCCTTCTCTTGGGCTTAATACAAGGACCCTGACGACCTCTTAAAGGTATAAGACAAAACTTAGTCATCCTTTGCTAGACCAGTCTTTCCCGCGTCAAAAACTCCGACCGTTGTAGGGTTGATACTCATCCCTTAATGACCATGCCTCCTCTTGGGCATTGTACAAAAGATAAAACCCTAGACTTGGACAGTCTAAACCTCTTGAGTCTCAAAGACATTCTCAAGTCCCTTTCAAACATAGGAAAAAACACCGATCACCCTGGATCAATCTCCAGCAGAAACCCGGACTCTCTCATGAGAGTTCCCCACACTTAGACCCGCTTCAGGATCTAAATAATCCTCAACAGTAAGTTAGCCTCATCTTGGGCTTTGTACAAATGATTCTCCCTAGTGGACCTAACCTTTTCATTCTCTCTTGTTGAGTCAATCTCCTTTCAACCACTTTTAGCCTCCGTCTTGGGCTTTGTACAAGACATATAAAACACTCTCTTGTTGAGTATAAAAGACTCTCTAGTTGAGTCATCTCCTTTTAGCCTCTATCTCGGGCTTCGTACGAGACAACAAAACACTCTCTTGTTGAGTATAAAAGGACTCTCTTGTTGAGTCAAACAACTTTAGCCTCCGTCTTGGGCTTTGTACAAAACATATAAAAACACTCTCTCGTTGAGTATAAAAGACTCTCTTGTTGAGTCAATCCCTTTTAGCCTCACTCTCGGGCTTCGTACGAGACAGAAAAACACTCTCTTGTTGAGTATAAAAGACTCTCTTATTGAGTCAATCCCTTTCTGGCCTCAATCTCGAGCTTTGTACGAGATAGAAAAAACACTCTCTTGTTGAGTATAAAAGACTCTCTTGTTGAGTCAATCTCCTTTTAGCCTCAATCTCGGGCTTTGTACGAGATAGAAAATCATTCTCTTGTTAAGTATAAAAGACTCTCTTGTTGAGTCAAACAACCTTCAGACTCTCTTGTTGAGTCAATCACCTGTTCAAGACTCTCTTGTTGAGTCAACCTTTTTAGCCTCCGTCTTGGGCTTTATACAGAACAGATAAAAGTACTCTCTTGTTGAGTCAAACCATTTCAGCCTCCATCTTGGGCTTTATACAAGATACATTCTCCCCAACGGAGTGAAAATCCCTTTTAGCCTCAATCTTGGGCTTTGTACAAGACAGAAAGAATATTTTCCTCGAAAAAGTCAAACTTCTAGCCTCCTCTTAGGCTTCGAATAAAGAAACCCTCGGTTGAGCCAATCAACCTTTTAGCATCAAATTTGTGCCTTGCTCACAGCATACAAACATCAACAACTCCTCTTTAGACATGACAAGTTCTCTCTCAGTCAAACCTTTTAGCTTCACATCTTGGGCTTTGAACAAGATACAAAACACCTTCAGCTTCATGTCTTGGGCTTTGAACAAGACACCAAAACATCTCTTTCCTCCCATAGAATAGGAGGAACTACGATCGCTCTGATTTCCCTGTTTCGTTAAACGGGAATACGTAGGCAAAAGATTGTAAAAATCTTAGCGAGCATACTAATCAAAAAAACCCAAAATCCAGTACCTCCATACATCAATCAAGAAGCATCAGACCTAACATCTTACCAAAAACCTCGCAAATAGTCCAGACACTATTTTTTTAAGCAAATAACCTAAGACAGACCCCCCTTTTGATAGCATCTATAAACCAACAGTTTTGACTATTTAACCTCAGTATGCAAGCAGGGTTAATTGGAGACATCTATTTCCCTTCCTTAATCAGCTTCACAGGATAAAAAATGAATCGAACTGTAGTATCAAAGCGATAGTGATTCTAAACCACAAAAACCGCCCTACAGAAAAAATGGCAACCACAGTGGGAGGTATTTATCTCTTGCAATCTTACAGTGAGAGAAGACCTTTCTCTCTTACAGTCTTAGGTAGAAAACTGTAAATTCACAAAGTGTCATAGAAATTACGACTCTGCTGGGGAGTCATTGTCTGTATAGGATCATAAGACTAGAGGTCTAGGATGTTAGGACAAATATATATACTGCTTTTCCTAATTGATATCTGTGTTTACTTTTCTGCTAATGGGAATGCGTGTGATGCCGCATCTGGAAAGATTGAGTATACACCTAAGATAAGTGATGGCATTATACGGGTAATCTTACGGGGAGTGAATCCCAGATAAGAGGTCCCGGTCGACCATCAAATCAGTGGAGATGCCCTTTGCAGATTCAATGCCTATACGACTTCGGTTGTTGAAAGCAGATTGTTCCATTGGGTTATCCGAGAAGCTGAGGATTTTAGTAGACTGAAACCATTTTGTAGTGTGGGAGCTATCGGAAATAGTTGTCACGCGATACTACCCTCATTTGAGACTACTCTAAGATACTCCAGCTCGCTGGCGATCCGCTTGTTGTTGTTATCCCAAGAGGGGTCAGTGATTTTGAGGACAGGTACAAAAAATCACCAGTATAAACCTTTGGGGATAGGTAGAGCCTTGACTTCATGACACCGACCCTTTGACCCCATGTTTTTTCTATGTTTTTGTGTGCTTCATTCATGCATTCATTTCATTAAAAAACCTTAAAACAAAGAAAAATTTTCTCTTCTAGTCTCTCTTTTTCAAATTAAACTAAGACAATGATTGCAAACGTCAAAGAAAGAGATTGCTAATGGATTTCGGTTGAAGGAAGACTCATAAGTACACCTTCAAGGTTCCAAAACTAGAGGATTTAAGAGGGTTGGCAAGGATGATAACCAACCCTGAGGCTTTCAGAGTTAAGTATAGAGGACTGATGTCTCTATTAAGGGTCCATGTAATCGAAGGAATCCTGTCCACACTAATCCAGTTCTACGATCCGGTCTATCACTGTTTCACATTCCCGAATTATCAACTAGCACCAACACTGGAGGAGTACGCTCACCTGACTGATTTGCCTATTACTGACCAAACTCCCTTTTCTGGACTGGAAGAGATTCCAAAGGATCAAACCTTTGCAAGAGCAATCTATTTGGACGATTCAGAAGTCAGGACTCACATGACCACTAAGGGTGGAATCCAGGGTTTTCCAGGCCAGTTCTTGATAAAGAAAGCTCTGTACTTTGCTAGTATAGGGAATGTGGCCGCTTTCGAAAGCATCTTTGTTTTACTCACCTACGGGTTATTTTTGTTTCCCAACATCGATAACTTCGTAGATATCAATGCCATTAAGATTTTTCTGATTGGAAACCCTGTACCGACCTTGCTCGCAGATGCTTATCATTCTGTACACTTAATGAATTTTTACAACGGAGGAATGATCACATGCTGTGTACCCCTGCTGTACAAATGGTTCACTTCCCATTTGCCAAAGTCTGCTGCATTTTGGGATCAAAAGAATACTTTACGCTGGTCACAGAGAATCATGTCTCTTACCAACTCTGACATCGATTGGTACAATCGAATCTATGACGGGATCAGAATCATTGATCGTTGTGGAAATTTCCCAAATGTACCCCTTATAGGAACTAAGGGAGGAATCAATTATCATCCAGTTTTAGTTCGTATTCAATTTGGATACCCGATGAGGCATGTCCCGCGTAATGCTCATCTGGAAGGTCTTTTCTTCAAGGAAGGAGAAAATGACAGAGCACTAAAGACAGAAATAGTGCATGCCTGGAAACACGTTCATAGGAAAGGAAGAAGGTCTCTAGGAAAACCAGACTGTGTCTTTGTGGAGCCCTATCTCCACTGGGTACAAACGAGAGCTCTCAAGCTGAGGATGTCTTACCCTCGTCAGGAAGTTCTTCCGTTAAGGGACCCCATCCTTTACTTTATGTCTGATACGAAAAAACTTCAGGTTACTCTCAACAAAGTTCAGCAAGAGAAGAGGTCTTGGAGGAACAAGTATCGTATTCTCAATGTGGAGTGTAAGAAAATACAGCAACTATTGAAAGATAAAGATGCTCTGATCGAGATTTTAGAGCAACATGCTGTAGAAAATCAGGATGACCAGAGGAATTTGCTCGCTCCTTTCACTTGGAAAAGGAATGACAACCCGACAACGGCTCAAGAGCCCCGGTCAAGGAAAAGGAAAGTACCAGAACCTGCACCTGAGCTCGCTTCAGAAAGGACTCAGGACCCATAAGTTTAGATTTCCTTTTGCAGCACTATGTAAATTACTGTATTTCCATTTCCGCAATCTTTGAATTCAATAAAACGGGGTTTCCCCACTGTTTGATATTTGCAATCCAATTTTCGAAGTTTACTTTGAAAAAAGAAAAAAATATATACTATTAATATAATCATTGCATATCATTCATCATTCTCACATAACGCCTTCTTCTTACCTACGAATTTCACGTTTGTGTCTAGATTCTAGAGTCAAATTGTCTCATTCATACAATACTCGGGCCAATCGACAGAAAAAGATGGATGATCTCGAGGAGGAGAACAGAGATTTGAGGGAAGAGATCGACACTCTGAAAGAGGATCTGAGAAAGCTTCATAACGACATGCAAGCTCTAGCAGAAGCTCTGATGCAACAACAAAGGACTGTCATCTCAGAGATCACATCAACGCCCATAGTGGAAAAGTATGATCCTAGGTACAAAATGCCGAAAGATCGTCCCTGGGGCATGCCTGTTAACTATATCCCAGAAGGATATGTTCCGCCGATCACTGAGGATCAGGGAACCGTAGAAGGAGCCGCTGAGCCTGAAGGTTACAAACTTCGGGAAAACGAAGATGCCCGGGGCATGAGAGCAACTCCTGAAGGTTACAAACTTCGGAGAGGGAAGGACCTAGAGTCACTACCATGATGACTATATCACCACCCGTGGTACACACTGTCCCGGAAGGACAGATTCCACAGATACCTTCTTGTGGAAACGAAAGCATGTTCGACAGAATGAATGAGTTCCAGGAACAGTTCCTGGAGATGCTGAAAGAGCTGCAAGCCCTTCACGGTCAGGATCTATTTGGAAAAGACACCGCAGACCTTTATTTGGTCCCCAATGTGAAAGTTCTGCACAAATTCAAAGTGCCCGAATTTGAAAAGTACAAGGGTAATTCTTGCCCTCAAAGCCATTTGGTGATGTACGCTCGGCGAATGTCAACTCAGACAAAGAACCAGGAGATACTGATTCACTACTTTCAGGATAGTTTAACAGGTGCCGCACTCAAATGGTACATGGGTTTAAACCGCACTAAGATCGACACTTTCAGAGATCTTGGCGCTGCTTTCGTTCAGCAGTATAAGTATAACCTGTACATGGCACCGGACAGAGATCAACTCAGATCGATGTCACAAAAGGACAAGGAAACCTTTAAGGAGTACGCTCAGAGATGGCGTGAAATTACCGCCCAGATTTTTCCACCTCTTAAGGAAAAAGAGATGACAAAGATCTTCTTGAAAACCTTAAGCTCATTTTACTACGACAGAATGGTTGCCAGTGCGCCCAGTGACTTCACCGAGATGGTAGGCATGGAAGTTCGTCTTGAGGAAGCAGTCCGAGAATGAAGTTTAGTTAAAGACGCTGGATCATCAAGTAGTACAAAACGATACGGTAGTACTCTCCCTAAGAAAAAAGAGCAGGATATTAGGAATATCTCTCTCAGAAAGCAAAGGCGGCAGTACCAACCAGTAGCAGTTGTAACTCCTACTATCAACCTTGTGCCTGTTCCTACATATCAACCTCTGGTTGCTCAGAGCCAACCGATTCAACAGCAATATCAGCAAAGGACACAACAGCCTCTTTAGTTGGCTCGTCCTCCATCTATCAACAACCGTACAATGCGACCACCAGGGTTTGACCCTATACCGATGTTGTACGCAGAATTGTTTCCACTCTTACTGGTCAAGGGGCATGTCCAAACCAGGTCTCCTCTTACACTACCCAAGAATCCGCCTTTTTGGTTCAAAGCGGATCAGACTTGCCCTTATCATCAAGAAGAACTAGGGCATAACATAGAAAACTGTCTCAGTTTCAAATCCGATGTGCAAAAGCTTGTTAGGAGCGGGGTCTTATCTTTCAAAGATACGAATCCGAATGTTCTCACGAACCCGCTGCCTCAACACGACAAAGCAGCGGTAAATTTGATAGAGGGAGAGTCTAGCAACCATTATCAAATTCATGATGTACTCTTATTGAGGGCCAACTTGGTCGAGATACATTGTAGACGGAGTGGATACGGCCATGTGCCACCTCATAACTATCACCAGTGTGATATCTACTGTAAGAACAATCAAGGATGTCCTGTGGTGCAATCAGCTCTACAGGAACAATTGGATCTCGGATGGATCTAAGAGCACCGAGTTCGTGGGGTCAACATGACTTATGAGAATTCCAACATCATTCAGAATCACAACATTCTGGCAATAAATGTCAACTTGGTGGCAATGCACTCAAGGCAAAGCCAGTACCATAATCTGCCACGGCATGATTACAATTCCTGTCTGACTTGCTCGGAAATAAACAGGGATGCTTTTGTACAAGAGGCCCTCCAGCGTCAGATGGATCTTGGATGGATTCAGGGTTAGCGCGATGGAAATCAGTATCAAGTGAATAAGATTCAAATCTTTGATATTCGCTTGATGAATACCAGCTTGGTGGAGTTACACACTACACAAGTCCAGCTCGGTTTTTTAACTTCGCATAATTATCAAAACTGTACATTATGACGTGAGAGTAACCAAGGGTGCACTCTCGTGCAAAGAAATTTGCAACACTTGTTAAACCACTGGTGGCTTCCGATCTATATGGATGAAGACACGCAACAAATCAGTGTGGTTAATGGCAACCCTACTAGACATCAAAGTCAGGATGTTCGATCAGTGGAAACAGATCTAGTGAGGTTACACTGCATTCAAAGAGGACGTGTCCAGGTGCCACCACATAACGACGAGCGCTGTAGAGTCTGCTCGAAAAATAACCAAGGATGTTACCTCGTGCGAGCAGCCCTACAGAGTCAGTTGGACCATAAGGAGATTCAACCATGTCCAAGTTCTGGGTTAATCAACTGGACGCCAGACTATTTTGCTGATCAAATCAGGGATGTTGTCGTGATCTCTGATCACGAAAGGACCAAAGTGTTAATACCATCATCCCTCTACTTGGCGAATTGAAGATTCTTAACCAGGAACTGATTGAAGTTACCTACGACAGTCAAAAAAATCAGAAGGCTCCTGTAGTTATCTATCTACCAGGGCCAGTGCCGTATAAATTTGATAAGGCGATCCCTTACAAATACGGTGCAACAATAATTGAGAATGGAAAGAAAACTCCATTACCCTCCGTCGTGAATATTGCAGACATCAGTCGAGTAACACGGAGTGGTCGAATCTTCAACAGAGGAGTTGGAGAACCTAACAGAGAAAAGGAACCTCAAACAGAAGTTCCTAATCAACCATTCGGTCAATCCAGTGCTCCTGACCTTTCAAAGAACGATGATGAGATGCTGAAGCTCATCCAAAGGAGTGAATGCAACATTGTTGATCAGCTGTTACAAACTCCTTCAAAAATCTCAGTGTTATCGCTTTTGCTCAGTTCCGAAGCCCACAAAGAGGCTCTACAGAAAGTCTTAGAACAGGCCTTTGTGGAACAGGATGTGTCAATACGACAGTTCGATAGCATCGTCTCTAACATCACTTCCTGCAACAACTTGGGGTTTAGTGATGAGGAATTTCCAGAAGAGGGCCCAAGTCACAACATGGCGCTCAATATCACAATCAACTGCCAGGACGATGCTTTAGCAAGCGTACTGGTAGATACCGGATCGGCTCTCAACGTTATGCCGAAGTCCACCCTAATGTGACTACCATTCAAAGGATCTTCGATGAGAGGCAGTGAGGTCGTCGTCAAAGCATTTGACGGGTCCAGAAAAACAGTTATCGGCGAAGTAGACCTTCCCATAACTATCGGTCCTCACTCTTTGCTAGTCACTTTCCAGGTCATGGACATCCGAGCAACATACAGCTGCTTGTTGGGAAGACCTTGGATACACCAGGCTGGGGCAGTCACTTCGGCACTTCACCAGAAGCTGAAGTTCATCAAGAATGACTAACTCGTCACAGTCTGTGGAGAACAGGCATTGATTGTAAGTAACCTATCGTTGTCCACTTGTGTAGAACCATAAGAGGTTGTTGGAACTCAGTTCCAATCACTTTCGGTGAGCAATGAGAATCAATCAGAAAAAGGAACATCGATTTCTGTCATACCCCAAATTTTGACCACCAGGATTTCCCATCATTGTGCAAATCATCATCACAATATGGATGGGCCATCATACTTCATCAGTCTCCCCAAAGATGGGTGAGCATTCACTACAATCAAGAATTAGGGTTTCAAGCCCTCTCTGAGGGCTTAGACAAAGGATCAATCAAAGAATGACATGATCTTCAACTTGTCTAACCTCTCAAACATCCACAATGGATCAAAAGGACTCCCACTTCAAGGATTAAGCACAAGGCTGCTCCCTTCTAGGTGGATTAAGTCTCAAGATCGACAGTGTCACCAAATTAGGGTTTTGGTCGACCAGGGCCTCCAGATGGAAATTTTTCATCTGGGCACAAGCCAATGATCCAAAACCTAACCTAATATACTCCATGGAACCTCATGGACCCAATCATCAAGTCAATTTTGCCTCAGGGGATGCATTCATCAAAAATCAGGAATTAGGGTTTCTTAACCTAATTCACCCCTAAGTTGACTTTTAGGGCAAATCATGAGCCAAGACCTCAAGAGAGGGTTTGAGGGTCTCTAATGAACTATATTGATCCATTTGCAACAATGGATTAATCCAAGAAGCTTGGGCAACAAGTCTCAATTTCATCTGCACCACAGTTAGGGTTTTAAGGAAAAAGTCAACTGTAACTTTGACTTTTGACCAGGACATGCTCCCAAGCCCTATGAAATGCATCAATATACCCTATGACACCCATGGAACATGTCCATCAAGTTTGATTTAGGTCAAGGACATGATTTCCTGAAGAATTGCACAGTTTGGAATTCATCTGATAAAAAGTCAACTGTGCATAAAAGTCAACTTTGACTTTTTGAGATTTTTCACCAAAATGGATTTTTAACCCTAAAATGATGTTAATGTATGATTTGAATCATCATTCATCAAGAAAAATCAAGAAAAGTTGGGTAACTTGTAAAAGGGGTAACCATAAAAAACTTAGAAAATTTTCTAAGTACAAAATGGCCAAGAACATTACCAAATTCCATTTGGGCTATGAGTTATGACATTGGGAAGTTGCCTTGTTGAAATCTGTCAAGGCAAGGAAGAATTTGCATTTTTGCTCGATTTACCAAAATCAGCCAAATCCAAATGCTCCTATCCACTTGGACACCTCTGAGGATTGAATCTAAAGGGGACAACCACTGAGCCAAGCCTCCAAAGTCTTTGGAACAAGAAATAGCATGTTGAACCTAGAATGGACAAAATAGGGACAAGACTCCAATTTTGGATTGGAGCATTCAATGGAAGCATCAAGGTGGAATGGACTGAGCCATTTGCAACTGAATTCAGTCAAGACTTATCCAAGACCAAGGGAACCACAACCCTGTGCCCTAACCTCTAGTCAATGGCTAGAGGAGACTTGGATTTCCATTGGCCAACATTGAACAAACACCTGCTGCAGTTGCCATTCACTATGGATCCCAAAACAAACTTGCTCTCTTATAAATAGAGCTCAATTGTGATCAGTTTGAGTACACCAAAGCCATCAAACAGATGCTTTCCTCAAAACCTCTTTCTCTTGGAAAAAATGCCTTCTTTAGCAAGGCAACTTTGAGTTTTTGAGCTTGAGAGCTTTTTCATCACAATCAATCACACACACACCTCATATATATCATACGTAAGCTGTGCAAACTATCACAAGTGACCTGTAATCACAAAATCACAAATTCACCTCTCAAAACCTCAAAATAGGTTTTTTTTGCACTTTTCAAGCCATGTCTTGATTCAGTCACTTTCCAAACTAGATAAAACCTCAAACACAGTCCAAATATCATCCTTGAACTATCCCAAATGGTTCCCCTCATCTGGAACACCATTTGAGAGAGTTGCTATTTTGGTCACTTTTAACCCCTTTTGCAAGAAAGGGATTGTTTGTGTTTTTTCAGGTACCAGTCAATTCCAATCATCCTAAAAGCTTCTAAGGGATCATTTGAGTGTGTCTAAAGCATCAAATCATTTCTGGAACAAGAGGTTTGACAGATTGCACAAAAGCTCCAAAATCTCAAAAAAGAGGTAAGCCTCACAACTTGGAATCTTTCAAACATGCAATGCTTTGAAGTCCATTGATCATAAACATCTCATACATGTTGTATATGTTGTGTTTGAGCTAATTCACCATGTAATCCATGCTTGTACCAAGCTGTAGCATAGAAAATGCATTTATAGGTCATTTTCAAAACCACTATCGGGTTTTGAGGAGGGAGTGTGATCTGAAAAAACTACCCCCACCATTGGATTCCTTATGAAATTCTGGTCCATATGCATATAAATTTTGTCTCAAACCATTAAGAATTGAGAAAGTTATGACCTTCACGTTTCTGAGCCAAAACTTGACAAAACTTGCCTTGGGCCAGGCCTAAAACCAAGTCATGCCTTGTATATTTGTTGTTTTGTTTCAAACAATGGATGTATCACCACCCCAGTGGTAAGGCGCGCGCCTTGTAACCTTGAGGTCTTGGGTTCAAACCCCACCCATGCCATTTTGTGTTTTTTTCACATTTTTGCCATTTTTTCCAATATTTTCATGGTTTATTAATTAATTGGAAAATTAATAACTCTTTCAATTTTAATTATTTTTTATTGGTTCTTTTTGCATAAAATCACAAAAATGTTGAAATATTTTATTCCACAAAAAAAATTGAATTTATATTATTTATTTAATATAATTAGTATTTTTGTGAATAAATTCACTTTTATTTGTTTTTAAACATTTTTAAATGAATATTCATCTTGAAAAATCAAGACCAAATGAGTTTTAATATCTCTTGTGATTTATACCTCATTTTTCAAACCTTAAACAAAAATCACAAGTGATTTATTCAAACCTATTTTGTATTTTTCCTTGATTTTCTTTAAATATTTACTTTTAAAGAATAAAATTAGGGTTTCTTTGATTTTCACTCAAACAAATCATTGTCAAACACTCATGGGCCTCTAATAGAGTGTAAGACCCAACCCCCTTTTAACCAAAATCACTTTGGGCCTCACTTATTGTATAAGTCCCTCTGCGTTAAAAGAAAACCTCGGCGCGATCGCCATTTCAAACGGAAAAATCATCTGGGCCTACCCTCGTGTTATAAGCCCCACTCTTTTTCTTTAAACCTTTTGGGCCTCTTGAGAGAGTGTAAGGCCCATCCCTTTGTACAGAAAACCTTTTTGGGCCTCAGTCACTTGTATAAGTCCCTCTGTACAAAATTCAAACAGTGCGCTCACTTATAAAACCCTGGGCCTCTCCTTGAGCTGTAAGCCCCAAATCTTTCTTTTTCAAAACACTTTCTCCTTTGATTTTGAATATACTATTGTTTTCAATCTTTCTTTGTTGAACAAATAACCAAACAGCATGGAAGCTCTACAACCGGGTAAGTGTTTATACGCTTTCATTTACCGCTTTCATATACATATAACTGTATTGTAGGGCTCTTTCACTGTAAGTCTTCTTTCATAAACTCATATAAACTGTGTAATAATAGTATAGATATTTAGAGTTTCCCCGGCAACTACGTCTAGAACTAGGTGACGCCGTTTCGTTTATTCGTAGAAATAGACAACTAGATCCCTAATAGGATCACCAGATACAGTCTTCTCTTCGGCTGTCCTCATTAGGAATTGTCAAGAAACTCTACTCCCAGAGATGAATGTATTCTCCGTGAATGGCATCTTTGAGTTTCTTCCAAATTCTCGAACTTTCCTGGCTTGATCTATTCCTTGTGAATAGCTTGCCTTGAATTTCTCGGGGTTTGGGGACCCACAGGCTTCTTAAAAGCATCGGCCTCCTCTTGGGCATCGTACAAGGACCCACATGCTTCCTAAAAGCAACCCCGCCTCCTCTTGGGCTTAGTACAAGGACCCGCCGGCTTCTTAGAAGTATTCACAGCCTCCTCTTAGGCTTCGTATAATGATACTTCCTCCGGGAATGATAGCCTCCTCTTGGGCATCGTACAAGGACCCGTCGGCTTCTTAAAAGTTTCCAGCCTCCTCTTGGGCTTCGTACAAATTGTCCCGACGACCTCCTAGAGGTATAGGAACAAAAATTAGTCATCTGCATAGAACAGTCCTTTCATAGAGTCTATTACTGTTTCTCAAAGCACAGTACAAAAGATGACACTCTAGACTTGGACAGTCTAATCTCCTTGAGTCTCAAAGACATTCTCAAGTGACCCCTTCGTTAAATAGGAAGAAAACCCGTAGACTCGGATAGTCTCAATACCCTTCGGATTTCCCACTTCCTTAAAGAACAGGAATAACCCAGATCCTCGAATCCAATCCTCGAGTACAGCATTGCTCATATAAGAACTGATTTTCTCTCTACTAGACCTGTCACTTAACTGAACAGTCGCCACAGCCTCCTCTTAGGCTTTGTATAAAGATCCTTCTCCCGTGAAGCTAGCCTCTCTCTTGGGCTTTATACAATGATTCTCCCCAGCGGGGTCAAACAACGTTTAGCCTCTTTCTCGGGCTTTGTACGAGACACATAAGAGACTCCCTCGTTGAGTCAATCACCCTTCAGCCTCCATCTCGGGCTTTATACGAGATACCAAAAGATTCCCTCGTTGAGTCAAAACCTTTTAGCCTCTCTCTCGGGCTTTGTACGAGACACATACTAGCCTCCTCTTAGGCTTTGTATAAGAAAATCACTGGTTGATCCAATCAACCTTTTATCATCAAAGTTGTGCCTCATTCACAGTACACAAACATCAACAACTCCTTCCCCTTCATCTAATCGCTGTAAGCGGCAAGCCTCTGGATCATCTACATCCATGCCAATGTCCCTCTTTTAGTATGAGAAATTCCTAAGGAAAGATGGCATTACTCTACACTGAGTTAAAGTCTTTTCCTTTAGGTTGAAATCCCCTATAAAGGAAATTATGGCATTGCCAGATTCAATAATCCTGGTTAAAGTAATTCTCCTTTATAAACAGTCATAACAGACAAACCCCTCTTTAGAGATGACAAATTCTCTCTAAGGTCAACACTTTTAGCTTCACATCTTGGGCTTCGAACAAGATACAAATAAACCCTTCAGCTTCACATCTTGGGCTTTGAACAAGATACAAACCACCTTTCGCTTCATGTCTTGGGCTTTGAACAAGACACCAAAACAACCATTTCCTCCCATAGAATAGGAGGAACTACGAACGCTCTGATTTCCCTGTTTTCGGTAAACGGGAATACGTCGGCATAAGATTGAAAGAAAAAATCTTAGCGAGAACACTAAACAAAAAAACCAAAATCCCATACTTTCATATATATCCGTCCTAACATCTCAACCGATAGCCTAAAGCACCCCTCGTCAACAAAATAAACCTAGGACAAACCCCGAATCTTTGTAGCATCTGTAAACCAACAGTTTCGACTGTTTAATCTCAGTATGCAAGCAGGGTTAGTTGGAGACATCTATTTCCCTTCCTTCATCAACTTTAATAGGATAAAAAATGAATCGAGTTGTAGTACCAGAGCGATCGTGCTTCGTAACCACATCCAAAAATCACTCGCTACAGAAAAATGGCGACTCTGCTGGGGAATGCGCAGGTCTCTTTAGGGATCTTGTTCTTTTTTGTCCCCTAGGTGGAAACCTTGACGTCACTAGGATCTTAGGTCAAAACGCCGTTAAGTTGGAATGAAACCACAGATTGGTGACTCCGCCGGGAAACCATTTTCTGTCAGGAACTTAAGATTCTTAGCTTTTAAAAGTCTAGGATGATTAGGACAAATATATATACTGCTTTTCCTAATTGCTATACGTGTTTATTTTTCTGCTAATGGGAATGCGTGTGATGCCGCATGTGGAAAGATCGAGTATACACTTAAGATAAGTGATGGCGACGAGGTCGACCATCAACCTCAGTGGAGGCTGACCAATGCAACCCATTCTCTCACCTAGACAATGGGCCGATTGTGATATTTGAGAAGATGAGGAGCCAATCCCTTTTGTAGTGCAGAAACTATCGGAAATAGTTGTTACGCGATACTACCCTCATTTGAGGTTGGTGATCTATTCTCGGTGAATGGCACTTACTCTAAGATTGCTCTACAACTCCCTGGCGATCCGCTTGTTGTTTTGCTTTCCTGAGAGGAGCTAATGATAATGAGTACAGGTACAAAAATCACCTTAGTATAAACCTTTGGGGATGGGTAGAGCCTTGACTTCATGACAACGACCCTTTGACCCCATGTTTTTTCTATGTTTATGTGTGCTGCATTCATGCATTCATTTAAAAAACATTAAAACATTCAAAAAAAAATTTCTCTTCTAGTCTCTCTGTTTTTCAAATTAAACTAAGACTGTGATTGCAAATATCAGAGAAAAGGATTGCACTAATGGATTTCGGTAGAAGGAGAACTCATAGTTATACCTTTAAGGTTCCAAAGCTAGAGGATTTAAGAGGTTTGGCGAGGATGATCACAAACCAAGAGGCCTTCAGAGCCAAGCACGGAGGTTTGCTACCACTGTTAAGAGTCCATGTGATTGAGGGAATCATGGATGCGCTCGTTCAGTTTTATGATCCAGTTTATCACTGTTTCACATTCCCGGATTACCAGCTCGCACCAACGCTAGAGGAGTATTCTCATCTGATTGATCTACACATTACTGATCAAGCTCCATTTTCTGGACTGGAAGAAATTCCAAAGAATCAGACCATTGCAAGAGCAATTCATTTGGACGAGTCTGAGGTCAGGACTCACCTAACTACCAAGGGTGGCATACAAGGTTTGCCAGCCCAGTTCTTGACAAAGAAAGCCCTGTATTTTGCCAGTATAGGAAACGTGACTGCTTTTGAAAGCATCTTTGTCTTGCTCACCTATGGGTTGTTTTTGTTTCCCAACATCAATAACTTCGTCGATATTAACTCCATTAAAGTTTTTCTCATTGGAAACCCTGTGCCGACTTTGCTCGCAAATGCGTATCATTCTGTAAACTTGGGAAATTTGTACAGCGGAGGGGAGATCACATGATGTGTACCTTTGCTTTACAAATGATTTATCTCCCACTTGCACAAGTCTGCTGCTTTTTGGGATTGCAAGAGTGCCTTACGTTGGTCGTAGAAGATCATGTCTCTTACCAACTCTAACATAGATTGGTGTAATAGGATCTATGAGGGGATCAGGATCATTGATCGTTGTGGAAACTTCCCCAATGTACCCCTTATAGGAACTAAGGGAGGAATCAACTATCATTCGGTGTTGGTTCGCCGTCAATTTGGATACACAATGAGACACGTCCCACGGGGTGTTCATCTGGAAGGTCTTTTCTTCAAGGAAGGAGAAAATGACAGAGCACTAAAGATGGAAATAGTACAAGCCTGGAAGCATGTTCATAAGAAAGGACGAGAGTCTCTAGGAAAACCAGACTGTGTCTCGGTGGAGCCTTATCTCCATTGGGTACAAACTAGAGCTCTCAAGCTAAAGATGCCTTATCCTCGTTACGGAATTCTTCCGCCGAGGGAATCTGTCATGTACTTCATGACGGAAACTGAAAAGCTTCAGGTTACTCTCAACAAAGTTCAACGGGAGAGAAGGTCTTGGAAGAACAAGTACCGCACCCTCGACGTAGAGTGCATCAAAATACAGCAATTACTAAAAGATAAGGATGCTCTGATCGAGATTTTAGAGCAACATGCTGTAGAGAATCAGGATGACCGAAGGAATTTGCTCGCTCCTTTCACCTGGCAAAGGAATGACAACCCGACAACGGCCCAAGAGCCCCGGTCAAAGAAAAGGAAAATACCAGAATCAGCACCCGATTTCTCTCCAGAGAGGAGTCGGGACCCATTAGCTTAGGTTTCTGTTTCTGCACTTTGTAATCTACTGTATTTTCGTTTTCGCAATCCTTTGAATTTCAATAAAAAGGGGTTTCCCCACCGTTTGATATTTGCAATCTAATTGTCGAAGTTTATTTTGATTAAACCTTAAACAATTAATATAATCATTGCATTCATCATTCTCACATCGCGTATTCTTCTTACCTACGAATCTCACGTTTGTGTCTCGGTTCTAGAGTCAAACTGTCTCATTCGTATAATACTCGGGCCAATCGTCAGAAAAAGATGGATGATCTTGAGGAAGAAAACAGAGAGTTGAAAGAAGAGATCGACGCTCTGAGAGAGGATATGAGAAAGCTTCGTAACGACATGCAAGCCATGGCAGAAGCTCAGCTACAAAGAACTGTGATCTCAGAGATCATCTTAACGCCCATAGTGGAGAAGTATGATCCTAGGTATCAAATACCGAAAAATCGTCCTTGGGGCATGCCTGTTAACTATATCCCGAAAGGATATGTTTCGCCGATCACTGAAGATCAGGGAATCACAACAGAAGCCGCTGGGCCTGAAGGTTACAAACTTTGGGAAAGCGAAGATGCCAGAGGCATACTGAAGACTCCTGAAGGTTACAAACTTCGGGAAACGCCAAGACTCACTACCGTAGTCACGGTACCACCCCCTGTGGTGCACACTGTCCCGGAAGGACAAATTCCACAGACACCTTCTGGTAAGAAGGAAACTATGTTTGACAGAATGGACGAATTCCATGAGCAGTTCTTGGAAATGCAGAAGCAACTGCAAGCCATTCGCGGTCAAGATTTATTTGGAAAGGACGCTGCAGACCTTTGTCTGGTCCCCAATGTGAAAGTTCCGCACAAATTTCAAGTGCCCGACTTTGAAAAATACAAGGGTAATTCTTGCCCTCAAAGCCATCTGGTGATGTACGCTCGGCGGATGTCAGCTCAGACGGAGAATCAGGACCTACTGATTCACTACTTTCAGGATAGTTTAACTGGTGCCGCATTAAAATGGTACATGGGTTTAAACCGTGCCACGATTAGCATATTCAGAGATCTTGGCACTGCCTTCGTCCAACAATACAAATACAATTTGGACATGGCACCCGACAGAGGTCAACTTAGATCGATGTCGCAAAAGGACAAGGAAACCTTTAAGGAGTACGCTCAAAGGTGGCGTGAGTTTGCCGCTCAAATTTGTCCACCTCTGGAGGAAAAAGAGATGACAAAGATATTCTTAAAGACCTTAAGCTCATTTTACTATGACCGAATGGTTGCCAGTGCGCCCAGTGATTTCACCGAAATGGTTGGCTTGGGCGTACGTCTTGAGGAAGCCGTCCGAGAAGGACGTTTGGTAAAAGACACTGGATCGACGAGTGGTACTAAAAAATACGGTAGTGCTCTCCCTAAGAAAAAAGAGCAAGATATTGGGAATATCTCTCTCGAAAAGCAAAGGCGACGTTATCAACCGGTAGCAGTTGTGATTCCTGCTATCAACCCTGCGTCTATTCCTACGTATCAACCTCAGGTTGCGCAGAGCCAACCTGATCAACAAAGGACACAACAGCCTCTTCAGCAGGCTCGTCCTCCATACAACAACAACTGTACAACACGGACACCAGGATTTGATCCTATACCTATGTCGTACGCAAAGCTGTTTCCGTTACTACTGGATAAGGGGCTCATTCAGACTAAATCTCCTCTTATAGTACCGGAAAATCTACCTTTTTGGTTTAAGGTGGATCAAACTTGCCCTTATCATCAAGGAGGTCCAGGGCATAACATAGAGACTTGTCTCAATTTCATGTCCGACGTGCAAAAACTTGTTAGGAGCGGGGTCTTATCCTTCAAGGATACGAATCCTAATGTTCTCACGAATCCGCTGCCTCAACACGAGAAGGCTACAGTCAATTTGATAGAAGGAGAGACCAACGATGTCTATCAAATTCACGATGTACTCTTATTGAAAACCAATCTGGTCAAGATGCATTGTAGACATAGTGGATATGGCCATGTACCACCTCATAATTATCATCAATGTGATGTCTGCTCTAAAAACAATCAAGGATGTTCGGTAGTGCGATCAGCTCTACAGGAACAGATGGATCTCTGATGGATCCAAGAGCACCGAGTTCGAGGAGTTAACATGGTTTACACGAATTCTAACGTCATTCAGAATCACGATATCCGTGCAATGAATGTCAACTTGGTGGCGATGCACTCAAGGCAAAGCCAGTATCATAATCTGCTGCGGCACAATTGCAGTTCCTGTCTGATTTGCTCGGTAAACAAACAGGGATGCTCTTTCATACAGGAGGCCCTCCAGCGTCAGATGGATCTTGGATGGATCCAAGACTACCATGATAGGAACTCCTATCATATCAACATGCTTCAGATCTTCGATTTTCACGTGATGAATACCAACCTGGTAGAGTTACATGCTGAGCAGGTCCGGCTCGGATTCTTAATATCACATGACTATCAAAGCTGTAAGGCAGGTTGCGAAAACGATCGAGGTTGTACCCTTGTCCAGGAGGCACTTCAGTACTTGTTAAATCACTGGTGGATGCCAATTTATATGGATGAAGATACTCAGCAGATTAGTATCAATGACAGAAACCCCACTCGGCGTCAGAATCAGGATGTCCGATCTGTGGAAGCTAACCTAGTGAGATTACATTGTATTCAAAGTGGGCGTGGCCAGGTGCCTCGACACAATTATGAACGTTGTAGTGTCTGTTCGGAATGTAACCAAGGGTGTTACCTTGTGAGAGCAGCTCTTCAGGGTCAGGTAGATCGTGGAAAGATTCGCCCATATTCGGGTTCTGGACCCATCAACTGGACGTCGAACTACCTTGCCAAGCAAGTTGAGGATGTTGTCACTATCTCTAGTCATCACAGGACCAGGGATGTTTTTGCCATTATCCCTCTACTTGACGAATCTAAAGTTCCCAACCGGGAACGGATCGAGATTGCTTACGATGGTCAGAAAAATCAGAAGGTTCCCATAGTTATCTATCTGCCGGGACCAACACCGTATGAATTAACTAAGGCTATCCCTTACAAATACGGTGCAACGACAGTTGAAAATGGAAAGGAAATTCCATTACCCTCCGTCGTGAATATTGCAGACATCAGTCGTGTAACACGGAGCGGTAGAATCTTCAATCGAGGAGTTGGAGAACCTAACAAGGAAAAGGAACTTCAGACGGAAACTCCTGATCCACCAGTCGGTCAATCCAGTAATCCCGACCTTTCGAAAAATAATGATGAGATGCTGAAGCTCATCCAAAGGAGTGAATACAACATTGTCAATCAACTGTTACAAACTCCTTCAAAGATCTCGGTATTATCGCTGTTACTCAGTTCAGAAGTCCACAGGGAGGCTCTACAGAAAGTCTTGGAGCAAGCCTTTGTGGAACAGGATATAACAATCAGACAGTTTGATAGCATTGTCTCTAACATCACTTCCTGCAATAATTTGGGATTTAGTGATGAGGAATTACCCGAAGAGGGTCGCCGTCATAACATGGCGCTCAACATTACAGTTAACTGCCAGGACGATGCTTTAGCCAGCGTACTGGTAGACACAGGGCCAGCCCTAAATGTTATGCCGAAGTCCACTTTGATGCAATTATCATTCAAAGGCCCTCCGATGAGAATCAGCGAGGTCATCGTCAAAGCGTTCAACGGATCCAGAAAAACAGTTATCGGCAAAGTTGATCTTCCCATAACTATTGGTCCTCACACTTTCCAAGTCACTTTCCAAGTCATGGACATCCGGGCAACGTACAGTTGTTTATTAGGAAGACCTTGGATACATCAGGCTGGAGCGGTCACTTCGACCCTCCACCAAAAGCTAAAGTTTGTCAAGAACGATCAACTTGTCACAGTCTGCGGGGAACAAGCCTTGCTTATAAGCAACTTGTCATCGCCTACTGGCATAAAACCCGAGGAGGTTATTGGAACTCAGTTCCAAGCACTGTCGGTAAGCAAGAACAATCAGTTCAAAGGAGGAACCTCGATTTCCTCATACAAAGATGCTATCAAAGCGGTCGAGGGTACCGATACAACAGGATGGGGACAGCTTGTCATTCCTATTGACAATAAAACAAAGAAGGGTCTTGGTTTTTCTGCAACCTGTACCCAGACAGCTGCCAACGATGAAAGTCTTCATCCCCTTCAAAACTTCTTCCACGGTGGAGGTTTTCTTCACCCAGTGTCTTAGGCAGTACATGCTATCAATGAGGAAGATCCCTCTAACACGGATGAAGAATGGAAGTCCTATCTTAATGAGGATGGTTATATGTCTCAGGAAGAGGTGCTTACACCATTTTGCTTTCCTACATAGAGTCCGAGATTTATACCAAGGTCAGACGTCGAAATGATCTATGGAGATTGTGATCCGGAAGGATGTCGTGCTCCGCCAAATTCATTAGAGGAGGACACTCTGATGAAAGACAACTTTGACCACAATTACTATGGCCCAATGGATGGTCTGCCAATGTGGCAGCCTTACCCAGGAAACTTGGGGCAAGAGAGTTAGCCGAACAATGAAAATCAGCTGACCGTTTTTGAACAGAATACCTGTGTCCCCACCATGTCATAGGATCAACACTCAGGTCATTCAGAAACTACTCAACATGAAGATGAAGTTGCAACATTTGCAGGACTTGAATTCATCAACTATGCTTTTCCTGAGATTAACGTCATCGAGAGAGATGACTCCTCCAGTTCCAAAGAAGTTTGGGATACCTTGGGACAACCGAGTGGAAAATACGACTATAAGGTCAAGTACACCGCTCCTGAAAGCTCTCGTATCAGGCTCGAAGATATCCAGCCTACTGGATGGGGAGATACAGCTGAGAGCACAAATGCTATGCAAAATGCAACAGAGGAATTCTCCTACGACAATTCTGTTTGGGAGATAGATTCCAATGATCCCGCTCCACCAGAAATCAGCGTTATTTCTGAAGACAAATCAAGGAAGGTACCAGACTTTGTGATTCATCGAGGAGTTCACCGCCAATGGGTTGCCGTCGAGGTTCCGAAGATCGTTCATCAGTCAAAGTAATTGCCATCTTTAACCTTTCACCCTGCCCAGGTGAAACAGATGTTTTGATAGGGCTCGCTTTCTGTAAATTATCCCTCTTCGCTTAGCCCAAAGCGACAGAGTTTTGTTTTATAGGGCTGTAGTTTCAAGGATCGACTTGTTCATTAATAAAATAACGTCGTTCTGTAATTTCCGCATTAATTGCTGTTTTCTCATTTCGTTTTTCAGAAAATGGTAATCCTAAAAAACAATTCAAATAAAAACAAGCAGTAAAATAAAAACACTGCACACACTTGCATTTTCTCTATCTCTTCTAAACACGAATCATCACGTCCTGCAGATTGCTTGTTTTAAACCCCGTTGAAACATACGATCCGATGCCTTCTCCCAACTTTGAGTTCCCGGTATTCGAGGCTGAAGAAGAAAATGACGACAAAATTCCAGAAGAAATTTCTCGACTACTTAGACAAGAGGAAAGGTCCATTGAACCTCACAAAGAGCCGTTGGAAACGGTAAACTTGGGTTCAGAAAAAGAGAGAAAAGATATCAGGATTGGGGCACTGCTCAGTCCAACTGCCAAAGAGAGTTTGATAAAGCTTCTCAAAGAATTTCCCGATGTATTCGCTTGGTCCTATCAAGATATGCCAGGGTTGGATACCAGCATCGTGGAACATCACTTACCATTGAGATCGGAATGTCCGCCAGTAAAGCAAAGGTTGAGACACACTCACCCGGACATGGCCATCAAAATCAAAGAGGAGGTGCAGAAACAAATTGACGCGGGTTTCCTCGCCACATCTGAATATCCTCAACGGTTAGCCAACATCGTACCTGTTCCCAAAAAGGACGGAAAGGTCAGAATGCGTGTCGACTACAGGGATCTAAACAAGGCTAGTCCAAAGGACGACTTTCCTTTACCACACATTGACATGCTGGTAGATAGCACAGCAAAGTTCAAAATTTTCTCCTTCATGGATGGATTCTCGGGCTATAACCAGATCAAAATGGTGCCGAAGGACATGGAGAAAACTTCGTTCATTACCCCATGGGGCACCTTTTGTTACAAGGTAATGCCGTTCGGTTTGAAGAACGTCGGGGCAACCTATCAAAGGGCTATGACTACTCTGTTTCATGACATGATACACAAAGAAATTGAGGTATATGTTGATGATATGATTGCAAAATCAAAAACAGAGAATGAGCATGTTGAACATCTGTCAAAATTGTTCGAACGTCTAAGAAAATTCAAGCTCCGCTTGAATCCCAACAAGTGCACCTTCGGTGTCCGTTCAGGGAAACTACTAGGGTTCATCGTCAGCCGGAAAGGAATTGAGGTTGACCCTGACAAGGTCAAGGCCATTCAAGAAATGCCTTCTCCGAAAACTGAAAAATAAGTCAGAGGATTCCTGGGACGTTTGAACTACATCTCCAGGTTCATATTCCTTATGACAGCCACGTGTGCGCCGATTTTCAAATTACTCAAAAAGAACCAGGATTGCGTTTGGACAGAAGATTGCCAAACTGCCTTCGACAGTATCAAGGAATATCTGTTGAATTCTCCGATTCTATCACCTCCAGTGGAAGAAAGACCACTGATCATTTACCTCACAGTCTTGGAGGACTCAATGGGATGTGTACTTGGCAAACAAGATGAAACCAAAAGGAAAGAGTTTTCCATTTACTATTTGAGCAAGAAATTCATCGACTACAAAACTCGGTACACGATGCTTGAGAAAACTTGCTGTGCTTTGGCTTGGGCAGCCAAACGTCTTCGCCAATACATGATTCGTCACACTACTTGGTTAATCTCAGAAATGGATCCAATCAAGTATGTCTTCGAAAAACCTGCTCTCACGGGAAGGATTGCCCGTTGGCAGATACTGTTATCAGAATATGACATAGAGTACCACGCTCAGAAAGCCGTTAAGGGAAGTATTTTAGCCGATCATTTGGCTCATCAACCGATTGACGATCAAGAATCAATCGGGTTTGACTTCCCAGAAGAAGATGTCATGTATCTAAAAATGAAAGATTGCGATGAATCGTTACCCAGTGAAGGGCCAGAACCAGGTTCCCAATGGGGACTAATCTTTGACGGAGCATTTAATCATTATGGAAATGGAATTGGGGCAATAATTGTTACCTCTCAGGGTACCCACATTCCTTTCACCGCCAGACTTACGTTCAAATGTACGAACAACGAGGCCGAATACGAAGCTTGTATTATGGGTCTCGAGGAAGCAATTGATTTAAGGATCAAAAACTTGGACGTATACGGCGATTCAGCCTTGGTTATCAATCAGATAAAAGGAGATTGGAACACATACCAATCAGGGTTGATTCCTTACAAAAACTACGCAAGAAGGTTGCTACCTTTCCTCAACAGAGTTGAGTTTCATCACATCCCTCGTGATGAGAATCACATGGCTGATGCATTAGCCACTATCTCTTCCATGATTAGCGTAGGTCAATGGAACGACCTACCTAAGATCGACATAATGCGCCTTAAAAGGCCCGCTTACATCTTCACGATTGAAGCAGTCATAGACGACAAACCTTGGTATCATGATATCAAATGCTTCCTTCAGAAACAAGAGTACCCACCTGGGGCATCCAGGAAAGATAGGAAAGCCCTCAGAAGATTGGCTGGAAGCTTCTTCCTGAGCGGTGACACTCTCTATAAGAGAAATTTTGACATGGTCTTGCTCCGATGCGTAGACAGACCAGAAGTGGACGTGCTTATGAAAGAAATTCATGAAGGATCCTTTGGCACTCATGCCAACAGATATACAATGGCAAGAAAAATTCTAAGAGCAAGGTACTATTGGTTGACAATGGAATCCGACTGCTACAAGTACATGAGGAGGTGTCACAAGTGTCAGATATACTCCGACAAAATTCATATACCGCCATCACATCTCAAAGTTCTCTCTTCCCCATGGCCATTTTCCATATGGGGAATCGACATGATTGGCATGATTGAGCCCAAGGCTTCAAACGGATATCGGTTCGTCCTGGTGGCCATTGACTATTTCACCAAGTGGGTCGAAGCAGCGTCATTCGCCAATGTAACCCGACAAGTGGTGGTCCGATTTATCAAAAACAATATCATCTGCCGTTATGGTGTTCCGAGCCAGATCATTACTAATAATGGATCTAACTTGAACAACAAGATGATGAAGGAGTTGTGCGCTGAGTTCAAGATCGAACACCATAACTCATCTCCCTACCGACCCAAGATGAACGGAGCGGTAGAAGCGGCTAACAAGAACATCAAGAAGATCGTTCAAAAGATGGTTGTAACCTACAAAGATTGGCACGAGATGCTACCATTTGCTCTTCATGGTTATCGCACATCTGTCCGCACTTAAACAGGGGAACCCCTTTCTCTCTAGTGTATGGCATGGAAGCAGTGCTCCTCATAGAAGTAGAGATCCCGTCAATCCGAGTATTGATGGAAGCTAAGCTCACCGAAGCTGAATGGTGTCAAAGCCGACACGACGAATTGAATCTGACCGAGGAGAAGCGAATCACGGCACTATGCCATGGTCAATTGTATCAACAGAAAATGAAGAGGGCGTTTGACAAAAAGGTCTGACCTCGTGTTTTCAGAAAAGGAGACCTCGTGCTCAAGAAGATCCAATCATTTCTCACTGATTCGCGAGGTAAATGGACTCCAAATTATGATGGCCCCTATGTGGTCACGAAAGCTTTCTCAGGCGGCGCCTTGAGACTTGTAACCATGGACGGAGAGGAATTTGCCTACCCCACGAATGTTGATGTAGTCAAGAAATACTTCGCCTAAACTAAAAAAAAAAGTCTCGGTGGATTGAAAACCCGAAAGGGCGGTCCAGGCAAAAGTTAGAGACATAAAAAAAAATCATCCCGGTGGATTGGAAACATCACAGTACAATCCAGGCAAAAATTAGGGATAATGGCAAGTAACTATGTTCAACAGAGGTAAGTCCCTCAGCAGCAGCAGTTACATCATCCGCCAGAAAACTCCAGTCAAGGTCATCTTCGACAGAAGCTCAGGATGTCCCGAATTCAAAGTTGGTAGAAGGATAGTGGTCGTTATGTTTCAACGTAGCCCTTTTTCCCTGTAAATTACCATTTTCAAACTTTGTATATACTCTTTGGAATCACGCGTTTGGCTGATCTCCATCTTATCAATAAAATTTGAGCCCTTGTGCTTTTGTTTGTAATTCTTATTTGTTTTAGCTTTACAAAACGACATTGTTAACATGATTAACGATTCTTGAAATAAAACAAAAATGAATTTACTTGTTAAAACTTTTTCTGCTTTTTAAATTAAAGATGGCAATTTCTTTTGACTGTTGAACATCAGAAGAACATCGGTCGCTTCTCCAGAAGTAATCGAACCTCAAAGTGCAGAATCAAAGTACTCCTTCTAACCCAGTACGCCTGAATGAAGGGATCAACTGTGTCAGAGACCTTGTTTCGTCTGACACGCCTCGGCCGAGTTCTCATCTCCTAAGCCCGACCAACTTAGCTCCCAACAGGGACTATCTCTCCTAAGCAAGACGGAATTGCTATTCTGAACCAACGGTACTTCTTCGCCCCGCGATGGCCGAGTATCTGGTCGTGTTCACCTGACAGTTTGTATGTCGCGTCAGTTTTGTCAGCATAAACATAAATGCATCATGCATTATTGATTTACATTCACATTTCATATTGCATCACTATCACTCTAGTCGGTCTTGTCCCCTAGTGATAAAAGTCCTCTCAATCGAGTTGTCAACCCTTTCCTCGTCAGGAAGTGTTACGTCTGAACATTCTCTCTCCTCCAGTTTATTTCTGGAAGAAAGTTGGCCCTCGACCACTTTGATAACTTGAACCTCTGAAATACCAGAGAGCCCTCAGTTAACATCACTCTTCGCCATTGAAGATGATATCCTTGTTTTCTCGGATTAAAAAAAATCCCGAGAGAAAGCCTCCTAAATCGGAGATTCGGTAGTACGGCAGTTTTTCTTCGAAAAACCCACTGATGAAAAGGTCATCGGCACTTCAAAATTAGATCACATCATATGGCATTTCTCCGAGAAGAACTCCGAGAAAAGTATGATGTAAAGACCCCAAGAAAATGCAGTCTCTCAAGGGACTCGCATTCCCCAAGTAGAGTCAACAAATAGCATCTCCAACAGAGAAGTTTGTACACCTCTACAACTCAGACGACTGGGTTCCCCAGCAAGTCTGACATCGAAACTTTTTCCGCTCAAATGGCATCTCCCCAGGAAAATTCGGCGAGAAGTTTGAAGGAAAGCCGCTACGAATAGCGTCCCTTGTCAGTAAAGTTTATTGACGAAAGAAACTAAGACCAGTTCCTCGGTAGGAAACCAGGATCGAGGGGAAGTTTACATCAGAAACTAAGACCAGTTCCTCGGTAGGAAACCAGGATCGAGGGGAAGTTTATTTTAGAAACTGAGACTAGTTCCTTGGCTGAAGACCAGGATCGAGGGGAAGTTTACCTTTTCTAAGCATCATCGCTTAGCTAAAGAAGATGAATGCGTGCGCTACCATTCATGACCACCATCAAAATTTCGAGTATTCCGATATTTAATCCTCTTGCACCCCGAATGCCCGAATACCTTCGTCATTCACACCTTCGGGTCCAAGAAGATTAAATAGGGGCATCTGTCATACCCCAAATTTTGACCACCAGGATTTCCCATCATTGTGCAAATCATCATCACAATATGGATGGGCCATCATACTTCATCAGTCTCCCCAAAGATGGGTGAGCATTCACTACAATCAAGAATTAGGGTTTCAAGCCATCTCTGAGTGCTTAGACAAAGGATCAATCAAGGAATGACATGATCTTCAACTTTTCTAACCTCTCAAACATCCACAATGGATCAAAAGTACTCCCACTTCAAGGATTAAGCACAAGGTTGCTCCCTTCTAGGTGGATTAAGTCTCAAGATCGACAGTGTCACCAAATTAGAGTTTTGGTCGACCAGGGCCTCCAGATGGAAATTTTTCATCTGGGCACAAGCCAATGATCCAAAACCTAACCTAATATATTCCATGGAACCCCATGGACCCAATCATCAAGTCAATTTTGCCTCAGGGGATGCATTCATCAAAAATCTGGAATTAGGGTTTCTTGACCTAATTCACCCCTAAGTTGACTTTTAGGGCAAATCATGAGTCAAGACCTCAAGAGAGGGTTTGAGGGTCTCTAATGAACTATATTGATCCATTTGCAACAATGGATTAATCCAAGAAGCTTGGGCAACAAGTCTCAATTTCATCTGCACCACAGTTAGGGTTTTAAGGAAAAAGTCAACTGTAACTTTGACTTTTGACCAGGACATGCTCCCAAGCCCTATGAAATGCATCAATATACCCTATGACACCCATGGAACATGTCCATCAAGTTTGATTTAGGTCAAGGACATGATTTCCTGAAGAATTGCACAGTTTGGAATTCATCTGATAAAAAGTCAACTGTGCATAAAAGTCAACTTTGACTTTTTGAGATTTTTCACCAAAATGGATTTTTAACCCTAAAATGATGTTAATGTATGATTTGAATCATCATTCATCAAGAAAAATCAAGAAAAGTTTGGTAACTTGTAAAAGGGGTCACCATAAAAAACTTAGAAAATTTTCTAAGTTAAAAATAAAGTGGCCAGGGTACTAACTTTGGAGGGTCATAACTCCTAAACCACAAAGCTATTTTCTCCCATCCAAGGCTTGATTTGTAGATCTCATTTCCCTCTACAAAAACTTCAACTAGACCTAATTCCAACTCCTCATGGATTTTGAGTTATGGAGTGATCAAAATCAAGAAAAGTCACTTTGTTCCAACACTTAGTGAAAATTTCACTAAGTCGGATTTTACCCTACTTTTTGCCAAATGTAGGGGGATTTTTCACTTGGATTCAAAAGAGATCTGATGCGTTGTATTCGCAAGTGCACGAATCGCGTCAGAGTAATATAAAAAGTTATCGTATCCACAGGGACCAAATGTCGATCTAACGATTTCCGTTTGTTACAGTGCTTATCTAAGGCAGTTCAATTCAGGGTTTACTAATGCAGAGGAAAATAAATAAAATTAAATGACGAGGTAATAAAATTCAGACAAAACAATAGGCTTGAATGTAATTCTCATAACCGATAATATTTCCATATTCATCAACAGAACTACTTACGGGCAATATCTTCTATTTTAAGAAAAGAATTCAATTTAACAGGAACTGTCGCTTTCGTGTAGTCAGAACCAAGTTTACCCTCTAAACTAACCCCTTTATTGTCACTTATAAAAAGGCGCGCATTGCGTTAGAGTCATGGAAAACTTACTTTTAAGAAATGCAAATTCTAAACTAAACAGAAAAGTATTTTGACCTGAAATCTCTAAACTAAAGAGGTTCAAAATGAACCAGATTCTAATCCCACTAACGCGTCCGAAAATAGTTTTAAAATCTCTTTTCTAAAGTGTTAAAAATCCCTACTCAACTGAGCAAAGCGCTTTCGCTGTATTTGATCAGTTGAGAACTAAACAAGTTCACAAATGGTTGGACGGCTTTCGATCTTACCCAACATTGCTTTTAGGTACAGAAAACTTGTGTTAAAGATTAAAACAGCCCTTAAGTATTTCTATTAACACATAGACGTATTACGGTGGATATGGTCTTTACATTCTTACCTATCTAAAACTTAGCCAGCCATGGTAGTTACAACAGTCATGTTAATTCTTATCATGTATGGAATTAAGTCTTTTGAAAAGTAAAGCTTTGAAAAGTAAGGCAAGACAATAAATAAACAAAATAAAGCAGGTGCAAGAAATAAATGAAAGTAAATGCAATTAAAATAAAACCTGCTCCAAAGCGGAGTCTTTAAATCTGGTACAATGCACGGAAAATAAAATGCTCCAACTTGATTACAGACACTCCAAGACTTAATTACAAACTCGATCACACACAGTGCAATAACTCCTCGATGTGAGAAGATTACCGCTTTACAAGAGTGAAATTTATGCCTAGGGTGAAGTAAACTAAGATTGGATGATCCTAAAATTCGAGTCCTGAGAGTATTTATAGGCAAAGTTGGCAAGGTGCAAAGACAAGAGTGGCCTTGGCTTGAAAATGGGCGGGAAACTGATTTTACCTTGTCGCGCCCGCGACAGGCCTACCGCGCCCGCGACAAGAAGAAACTGGCAAGGGTCGTGGGAACGTGGCAGTTGAGTTGTGGAGATCATGGGACACGTCGTCGCCTACCCTGGGACGCCCGCGACAAGAGAAGCGACCAGAGTAAATTGCTGCCAAACTTGAATTCTAGCTCCTTTTGCATCCTTTTTCGCATGGGGCCTCGATTTATTGAAAACCTGAAAACAAAGGAAAACATAACAATAACAAAGCAAAAATAATAGAAAAACAACTAATATGCATGTGAAATCAGAGTCGAAAATACAGTATAATTTAGTGTCATCAAATTCTCCCACACTTAGACCTTTGCTTGTCCTCAAGCAAAACATTTAAAGCTCATAGAAAAATCAGTGTCGATCGATGATTTTTGGGCGAAAAGGGCTTCTAAGTCCGAGTCTGGATGCAGTGGTCGGTACTAACTGAGTGAACCAAGGGCATCGTGATGACACTAATCCGCAAATACGGACATAAACTTCGCTCCTATACTAATCAACCCATTATATCCCACAATACTTAGGCCTTCCTTTTCCATCTCTTTTGAGTCCTTTTCATTCAAGCGCAATCACATTAAGCCCGTTTTCCGCACATGCTTCATGGTAGAGTGACCTGTTAATGATTCTGATCTTTTCATACCGGATTTCTGGCACAGGGAACTGTGTAAAATCCTTTTATTCTTCTCAAGTGCAGTTGTGGGGGATCGGATCGTAATCCGCCCTACCGAGTTCAGTGCCAGATACCTCTGAACCAACTGAAATGAGCAAGTTAAACATCTTAATACTTTTTTTTCTCTTTTTTTCTTCTTTTCTTTTTTCTCTTTTTTTTTTCAATATGCACTCAGATCAGTCACTTATATTCGTCGGTCTCCTACTTAGAACATGTTTAGGCCGGAGCTGATTGCTGAAATAAACTACTAAGGATGATTTTGAAATGAAATTAGGGCCATGGTACATGGGGTTTCAGGTGTGATTCTTATATTTACGAAGTTCATGGTGTAAGGACGATACTGATGTTTCAAAGGTTCTCCCAAGTCACCGCATCCTAACCCGAACCTGTCTTAAAGCCCAAAAAAATTTTCAGAACAACACCTTTTTTCTAGAAAAAATTTTATTTTTATTTTTATTTTTATTTTTATTTTTATTTTTTTTGAATGGGGTTAAAATATGTGGGGAAAAATGAAGGTGAACCAAAAAAAAATATACTTATACTAATGACTCTTCAAACACATGCATTTTCTAAAACAGAAACAAAAGTAAATAACTGAAGGAAAAAACAAACTACTAAAATGACGGAAATAAAAACGATAAAATCTCCTCCCACACTTAAATCAAACATTGTCCCCAATGTTTCGAAGTAAGCTAAGGAGAAAGGAACCTGGCAAAACTAGTGAGGACCGCCAGTGCCCTCACCGCCCTGTGCTGAACGCTCGGAACGACGGGATCTGCTACGGTGATGGTCTCGCTGGTCCATCCTAGCCTGCAATTCTGTCTGAGCAGCTTTCACCTCACGAAGGTTACCTAAGATGGAACCCTGAGTGGCCTCCATAAGCTGAAAGTGCTGATGGTTATATTGCTGTTGACGGGACTGCTCAGTGGTGATCGCAAGCAGAGTATGGGAGATGGTCTCGTAAGATTGGTCTGCTCTCCGCTGCGACTCTTGCATAAAGCTCATCTGGTCCGCCATCTGTTGCTGAATGGAAGAGAGCAGGTCTTCATGCCGTGCTTCTCTAGCCATATGGTCTCGCCACATCTCCTCCGTAATATAAAATCCGGGAGCAGCTCCTGCAAAAGTGTTAGAAGAAGATGGTGCGGTGTGTGAATGTGTAGGACGAGGGGGGGACACACGCTCTCTATGGTCATACTCATCATCTGTGTCGGGCCCCTCATTGTCATGGTCATTAGGAGGAATTGGACCTAGAAAAGGTGGGGCAGTAAGGTCATAGATCCAGTTCCTCTCGAATCGTACATCTGTACGTCTACTGCACGGCATAACAATTGATTCGATGGCTACCCCGTGAATCATCAACTCATAACCACCAGCCCTCCTTGATCGGCACAATTTCATGTCTTTCAGAAATTTTAAATTAATTGTGCGAGGGGGCAGTGGTTCTAAAGTAGCTATCTCATCATTCAAATTTAGTGCCCGAGCAATAGACGTAATCAATCCTCCAAAAACTATCAGTCCACTCTTATTTACCGTTAAGCACGTGTGGGCGATCATAAATGGAACCGGATTGATTCTTACATTTGTGAGGCATTCTTGCAAGAACAAAAGTTCTTTGCTATTAACTTTGTTTTGATTCTCCCGGCCAAAAATAGAGCATGCCAAAAGATATCTGAAAATTCTTATGGCCGGGTTATGAATGGTCGAGGCGAGTATTCCCTTAAAGGAATCAACAATAGTATCTGACAACCTGCGCCAGAAGGCGAACATCCCGAGTGACCATTCAGCATCTGAAGGAGCCTCACAAATAGCGCCCTCCCCATGAGGGAATCCCAATAGACCTGCTAGTTCATCGGTACTGTACTCATACTCAACAGCAAATAGTCTAAAATGCACTGTACCGGCTGTGCTAGCAGTGTTGGGATGAACGGTATAAACCAATGAACTCAAAAACTCAACCGTCATCCTCTCATAGGTGGGTTCTTTTGCGGTGAAAATAGTGCCTAAACCTACAGAGTCTAACAAATGAAAAATGCTAGGATGAACCCCTAAAGCGTGCAAGCAAGAATCGTCGACATACCTCGTCGAGAGAATTTCTCGATCCTGAAGCTTTTGAAGTTGTCGCTTCTGCCTATTCCCGGCTTGTCCTTCCCGAAGAATGATTCCATTAAACTCCATTGATGAAGATGGTGAAGAAAGTGGAGAAAGTGGTATGATAAAGGTTGGATTTTTATGGGTTTTTGTTGATGGAAATTTGAAATGGAAGTTAAGAGATGATTAGTGAATGCTAGAGATATGAGTTTCAATGGGGTTTTATAGGGATTTTTTGGAGGGAAAAAATGGGTTTGAAGAGGTTGGAGGTTCAAAAATGGTGGAAATGGAGGTTCTGTCCCGAATTTACAGGGACGCTGTCGCGGGCGCGACAGGTGGGTCGCGGGCGCGACGAGAGAAAATTCGCTGATGGGTCTCAATTTGTCTTTTTGAATGGGCTTTTTGTCCTTCATTTGGCCTTGAGGGGTCTTTTTAGCATTCCATATGTCCTAAAAATGTAGTTTTGCACAAAATTTTCACGAGCATATATATTTTTTATAATAAATTTTTTTTATATATTTTGTCAAAGAAAAAAAAATAAAATAAAAGAAAATATTAGCATATGAACATAAAAAACTCAAACGTTAATATAAATCGGAAATATATCAAATGCAAATAGTAGGAAATATGTCTGGGTGATACTGGAAGTAAATCAATGCATAATAAATATAGTAAATAATACGAAAATGGAAATCAAGATGTCTGGTCATCTCCACGGAGTCTCGCTATCTCACGACGGAGCTCCGCTATGTCTTCATGCAGCACATCGGACTCAGTAGCGTGGGTCAGCTCTGACACTTCCATCCTCAGGTGTAGGTCAGCAAGAGTCTGTCGGAGATCTGCTATCTCCTGGCGCGTCATCGCCATCTGGGTCTGCATATCTGGAGTACCTAATGAATGATTATTTGACCATACCGTGGTCCTGTCAGCTGGTGGAGCTGGAACGTACTCTGGCTCTGGGCAGGGTCGTGGTGCGTCCACCGTCTCACCGTGTCCTTCTAAGGCATATGTCCAGTTTGCTGGGTCATGGACACTGGTCATAACAGGATCTGACAAAGTGAAATGATGTATGGTCTCACCGTCGATCAGGAGTCTGAACTGAGAGGGATTAAAGGAGTTCCTTCTCATCAGCCCCCGATCTAAACAAAAATCAATATCCATGGTGGTATGGCTGCAGTAGGGAGTCAAATGAAATAGCTTTCGGCCAAGGCCTAGAGCAGCAGCAATCTCAGTCAAATTACCTCCTACATGTATAGGTCCTCCTGCCCAGGTGGCAACACCACTAAAAGAATACAGCATAAAGTTACCACAAGCTAAACGACGCGACTGATTCGCACAAAACATGAAAAATATGTCCTCCTCAGTAACGTGGTCATCAGCATCTGCTCTCCCAAAGAATGTATGGGCAATGATCATCTGAAAGTATCGGAGAGCTGGGTTATGGATAACCTGCGAAATGTGAGTATCAGGGTCAGGGCCTCCACCTCCAGAGATGTCACTCCAAAATTTCTCCACGTCTCTACTCATGAAGTAACCCATGGGCAGCTCAGGGATAGCGCCAACTCCAGTCTCAAATCCAAGAAGATCACCGAACTCAGTATGGGTGAACGAATACTCTGTGCCAAATAACCTGAAGCTGGTGTGGCCACCTGGTCCCAAGTACGGATCATAGGAGAAAGAGCTGAGGAACTCCAGAGTGAGGTTCCTATAGGTGGGATGCAAATCATCAGCGTACTGGTCCCATTTGAGCTGGTGGGCCAAGTATCGGACACTGGGCTCTATGCCCAAGGCTTCCATGCAATCACTGTCTAGGTAGCGAGTGGGTGCCATAGGTTTGAGTGAAAGTATCGCATAACGCTCTCTCTGGGCGTCGTCTCTAAAGGTCACGTGCATGTTGTCGACTGGTGGCATCCTGAAAGAAAAGGTTAGGAAAAACAGGCCCTGAAATCAAACACACAAAACAAGTTAGGCATATATGTACGAACAAGCAAACAAACGTAAATCAAAATAGAAGAAAAAATAAATATGAAAAGGAAAAGAACCATGGGTTGCCTCCCATGCAGCGCTTGTTTAACGTCGTTAGCTCGACGAGTTCAAGTCATGTATCTGGTGCGAGGATAGGTGGGTCTGTTAACGTGAACCTGGAGTAGTATGCTGGAATGTCACCTCCTTCATAATGCTTAAGCCTTTGTCCATTTACAACGAACGGACTGCAAGATTTGTTCTTAATTTCCACTGCCCCAGATTTTAGGACTTTGGAAACTTCGAACGGGCCCGTCCATCTAGATCGAAGCTTCCTTGGAAAAAGTCGCAGTCTTGAATTGTATAGAAGAATGGGGTCACCTATGTTGAAGTCTTTCTTGACGATCTTCTTGTCATGTCATGCTTTGGTTCTCTCTTTATATGTGATGGCATTTTCATAGGCTGATTGTCGGAGCTCTTCTAGCTTATGTATGTCTAAGATGCGTTTCTCACCAGCTGCTAGGTAATCAAAATTTAAGGTTCTGATGGCCCAATATGCTTTGTGTTCCAATTCAAAGGGTAAGTGACATGATTTTCCGTAAACTAGTTGGTAAGGGATTGTTCCAATGGGAGTCTTATAGGCTGTCCTGTAGGCCCACAGTGCTTCTGAAAGCTTCTGTGACCAATCTTTTCTGGATATCGAGACAGTTTTTTCTAAGATATGCTTGATCTCTCTATTGGATACTTCTACTTGCCCACTGGTTTGCGGGTGGTAAGGTGTGGCTACTCTATGTTTAACTCCATACTTCCTCAACAGTTTGTCAAAAATCCTAGATATAAAATGTGATCCTCCATCACTTATGACTAGCCTGGGAACTCCGAATCTAGGGAATATATTCTTCTTGAACATCTTAATCACTACTCGGGTGTCGTTTGTGGGTGCAGCTATAGCTTCAATCCATTTGGACATGTAATCGACAGCGACTAAAATATATTTGTTTCCTAAGGATGATGGAAAAGGTCCCATAAAGTCGATTCCCCAAACATCCAAAAGTTTTACTTCTTGAATGTTTCTTAATGGCATTTCATTTCTCCTCGAGATGTTTCCGGAGCGTCGACACGGGTCACACTTGGTTATATATGTATGAACATCACGCCATATAGTTGGCCAATAAAGACCAGCTTGTAAGATCTTAGCGTGAGTCTTAGATGTGCTTGCGTGTCCTCCGTAGGGTGCTGAGTGACAATGTTCTATGATATGGTGCACTTCTTCCTCTGGAACACACCGGCGAAAGATTCCGTCAGTGCCTCTCTTAAAAAGGAGTGGTTCGTCCCAATAGAAATGTTTAACGTCATTGAAGAACTTCTTTTTCTGCTGATAACTGAGGTCAGGAGGTATTATATCTGCGGCAAGATAGTTAACAAAATCTGCATACCAAGGTACATTATTTACTGCTAAGGATTTTTTCAGAATCTTCTAGGGTTTCTAAACTTATATCTCCAATGGCATCTAGCTTAGCGATTAACCTGTCATAAGTAAAGTCATCATTTATGGGTACTACATCAGGTTTCAAGAACTCAAGCCTGGAGAGGTGATCGGCAACTACATTCTCGGTGCCTTTCTTATCTCTGATATCAAGATCAAATTCTTGAAATAAAAGTATCCACCGAAGTAACCTAGGTTTAGCATCCTTTTTATTCAAAAGGTATCGGATGGCGGCATGATCAGTGTAAACAATTATTTTGGCTCCCACCAAATAGGATCTAAATTTGTCTATGGCGAAAACTACGGCTAGGAGTTCTTTTTCTGTGGTTGCATAGTTTAGCTGAGCGGCATCTAGAGTTCTACTGGCGTAGTAAATCACATGTAGCTTCTTATCAGATCTTTGCCCTAGCACTGCTCCTACAGCGTAATCACTAGCATCACACATGATTTCAAAAGGTTTTGTCCAATCTGGTGGTTGCATAATGGGTGCTGAAATTAAAGCTTGTTTTAAAAGGTTGAATGCTTTGTTGCATTTTTCATCAAAAATGAACTCGGCATCTTTCATCAGAAGACCTGTCAAAGGTTTAGTGATCTTAGAGAAATTTTTAATGAAAGGCCGGTAGAATCCAGCATGTCCAAGAAAACTTCGAACTTCTCTAATTGTTTTGGGTGGTTTAAGATTCTCTATCACCTCGATCTTAGCTTTATCAACTTCAATGCCTTTTTCAGAAACGATATGTCCTAGAATTATACCTTCCGTGACCATGAAGTGACATTTCTCCCAATTTAATACCAGGTTTACTTCGACACATCTCTTCAAGATCTTTTCAAGGTTGACTAGCAGTTATTGAAATCAAATCCACAGACTGAGAAATCGTCCATGAATACTTCCATAATTCCATCAAGATAATCAGCGAAGATTGACATCATGCAACGCTGAAAAGTTGTTGGGGCATTACAGAGTCCGAAAGGCATACGTCTATAGGCAAAAGTTCCATATGGGCATGTGAAGGTTGTTTTCTCTTGGTCATCAGGGTGTATAGGAATTTGGAAAAAACCTGAATATCCGTCGAGGTAACAGAAGTAGGAATATCTAGCTAGACGTTCCAACATCTGATCTATAAAAGGTAATGGGAAATGGTCTTTCCTAGTGGCTTTGTTTAATTTTCTGTAATCTATGCACATACGCCAACCTCCTTCTATCCGTTTTGTAATGTGCTCACCTTTTTCGTTTTGAACCACGGTGATGCCTCCCTTTTTAGGTACTACATGCACAGGGCTTACCCATTTACTGTCCGAGATCTGATATATTATCCCTGCTTCCAACAACTTAAGAACTTCCTTCTTAACTACTTCACTCATTATAGGGTTAATCCTTCTTTGGTGTTCTCTCGAAGGTTTAGCATCTTCCTCAAGTGAAATCCGGTGCATGAACACGGATGGACTTATTCCTTTAAGATCTGAGATGTTGTACCCTAGTGCTGAGGGATATCTTCGCAAGACATCTAAGAGTTGGTTTGTTTCATTTTGGTTCAGAACGGCACTGACTATAACTGGTCTGTCCATTTCTTTGTCTAAAAACTCATATCTTAGATTCTTGGGTAATTCTTTTAATTCTAAGGTTGGTTTGCTGGAGCTTTGTATAGGATCTGGAGTTAAGGATAGACATTCAAAAAGGTTGTCATCTATGTAGGGTTCCATACTGTCATCATCTTTCTCAATGGGCGTTGAGGGTAGTTTTATTCTTTCTATCGGCTCTTCCTGGTTAAGTTCATGGACACATTCATCAATGACATCAACTGCATAACATGCATCTCCTATTACTGGTGCCGCGAGAAACTTTGCTAGGACAAACTCTATTTTTTCGTTACCTACCTCAAAAGTCAATTTTCCTTTCTTGACATCTATTATGGCTCCTGCAGTTGATAGGAAGGGTCTACCTAGGAGGATTGGGATATCTTTATCTTCTTTGATGCCCATTACGACGAAGTCGGTGGGAATGAACAACTTGCCTATTCTAACTGGGATGTCTTCTAATACGCCTACAGGGTATTTTATAGACCTGTCAGCTAATTGGAGAGACATCTTAGTAGGTTGCAAATCTCCTAGTTTCAGTCGTTCACAAACTGCAAGGGGCATTAGGCTTACACTGGCTCCTAAGTCCAGAAAGGCTTTATCTATTACATGATTCCCCCAAAATACAAGGTATGGAGAAATTCCCCGGATCTTTGTCTTTTTTGGCAAGTTTGTTCTCGGAAATGGAATTACACTCCACTGGTTTTGGATCGTCAAGTCTACGTTTATTGGTGAGGATGTCCTTCAGGAATTTAGTATAAGATGGTATTTAGGTGATGGCTTCTGTAAAAGGAATCTCTACATGGAGTTTTTCTATAACTTTAACAAACTTTTGGAATTGGTCATTAATCTTAGTTTGTTTAAGTCTTTGTGGATAGGGAACTGGTGGTTTGTATGGCTGAGGGGGTGTTGGAGCTTCGCCCGTAACTTCTCCTTTATCTCTGTTTTTTGGTTTCTCAATCTCTACGGGTTCCTCACCTTCGGGGGTAGCATCCTTTTTGGAAACTTCGGAGTCACTCAATGTCGGGTTTTTAGGCCCTTCATAAGTGGTTCCACTTCGTAAGGTAACAGCGTTAGCTTGCCCTCGAGGGTTCTGTTGAGGTTGTCCGGGAAATTTTCCTCCAGGAGTAGTTTGGGGTGCTTGCTTTAAGGCTACCTGAGAGATCTGGGTTTCAAGCATTTTACTGTGGGTGGCCATTTGATCCATTTTGGTTCCCAGTTGGGTAAGCAGCTCATTCACATGAATATTCTGATTTAGGAACTCTTTGTTTTGCTGGGCTTGTGCTGTCATAAAATCATTTAGCACTTTCTCAATATTTGGCTTAGGTGGCACTGCTTGCATAGGTTGGTTTTGCCTAGGTGCTTGATTGTTGGTTGATCTCATAGGTGCTTGGTTTTGGGTAGGGTTATTGTTTTTGTAGGAAAAATTAGGGTGATTTCTCCATCCAGGGTTGTAAGTATTTGAGAATGGGTTTCCTTGGGCATAGTTGACTGGGTCTGGGTTAGTCTCGTTTAACAGATGGCAGTCAGCTGATTGATGACCTTTAGTACCACAAAGTTCGCAATCCGACACTACTGCTACTGCAGCGGTTGGTTGTGCGTACATTTGATCGATCTTGAGGGCCATAGCATCCATTTTGGCTTGCATCATGTCTATAAAGCTTACCTCATGTTTACCTCCTTGGGCTTCTTTCTTTTCCACTGTTGCTCTTTCGTTTCCCCATTGATGATGGTTTTGAGCCATATCTTCAATGAGACTACAAGCGTCAGGATAGGGTTTGCTCATCAGGGCACCGCCAGCGGCAGCGTCGATGGACATCTTTGTGTTATAATGAAGTCTGTGGTAAAAGGTATGTATAATCAACCATTACTCCAAACCGTGGTGTGGACAAGCCCTTAGAAGGTCTTTATACCTCTCCCAAGCTTCAAATAGTGATTCTCCTTGGTTTTGGGTAAATCTTGTTATTTGGTTTCGGAGAACGGTTGTTTTGCTTGGGGGAAAGTATCTAGCAAGGAATGTTCTCCTAAGCTCTTCCCATGTTGTTATAGAATTGGCTGGAAGGGAATCTAACCAAGTTAGGGCTTTGTCTCTAAGGGAAAAGGGAAATAGTCTTAAACGAATCGCCTCAGGACTAGCACCATTGGTCTTAAAGGTGTTTGACAACTGGATAAAGACTTTTAGATGTTGGTTTGGGTTTTCAGATGGTAGTCCTGCGAATTGGTTTTGTTGAACTAGTTGTAATAGGGACGGTTTTAGTTCAAAATTATTGGCAGGTATGGTAGGGTTAACTATACTAGAGCTCGGTTCTTCATCAGCAGGCTGAGCGAATTCCTTAAGGGGTCTTTGGTTACGATCTTCGGCCATAGCTTGCTTAATTCGACGAAGCCAAAGTCGTGCGCGAGCGTAACGTTCTAGTTCCACTAAAGGATCTATTACACTACTGGAGCTACGAGATCTTCGCATCGACCAGTTCGTGCGGCCCTAGTCTAAACGGTGATAACAAACGAAATTTGAAATTCGGCGAAATTGGTCCCCGGCAACGGCGCCAAAAACTTGATGCGTTGTATTCGCAAGTGCACGAATCGCGTCAGAGTAATATAAAAAGTTATCGTATCCACAGGGACCAAATGTCGATCTAACGATTTCCGTTTGTTACAGTGCTTATCTAAGGCAGTTCAATTCAGGGTTTACTAATGCAGAGGAAAATAAATAAAAGTAAATGACGAGGTAATAAAATTCAGACAAAACAATAGGCTTGAATGTAATTCTCATAACCGATAATATTTCCATATTCATCAACAGAACTACTTACGGGCAATATCTTCTATTTTAAGAAAAGAATTCAATTTAACAGGAACTGTCGCTTTCGCGTAGTCAGAACCAAGTTTACCCTCTAAACTAACCCCTTTATTGTCACTTATAAAAAGGCGCGCATTGCGTTAGAGTCATGGAAAACTTACTTTTAAGAAATGCAAATTCTAAACTAAACAGAAAAGTATTTTGACCTGAAATCTCTAAACTAAAGAGGTTCAAACTGAACCAGATTCTAATCCCACTAATGCGTCCGAAAATAGTTTTAAAATCTCTTTTCTAAAGTGTTAAAAATCCCTACTCAACTGAGAAAAGCGCTTTCGCTGTATTTGATCAGTTGAGAACTAAACAAGTTCACAAATGGTTGGACGGCTTTCGATCTTACCCAACATTGCTTTTAGGTACAGAAAACATGTGTTAAAGATTAAAACAGCCCTTAAGTATTTCTATTAACACATAGACGTATTACGGTGGTTATGGTCTTTACATTCTTACCTATCTAAAACTTAGCCAGCCATGGTAGTTACAACAGTCATGTTAATTCTTATCATGTATGGAATTAAGTCTTTTGAAAAGTAAAGTTTTGAAAAGTAAGGCAAGACAATAAATAAACAAAATAAAGCAGGTGCAAGAAATAAATGAAAGTAAATGCGATTAAAATAAAACCTGCTCCAAAGCGGAGTCTTTAAATCTGGTACAATGCACGGAAAATAAAATGCTCCAACTTGATTACAGACACTCCAAGACTTGATTACAAACTCGATCACACACAGTGCAATAACTCCTCGATGTGAGAAGATTACCGCTTTACAAGAGTGAAATTTATGCCTAGGTTGAAGTAAACTAAGATTGAATGATCCTAAAATTCGAGTCCTGAGAGTATTTATAGGCAAAGTTGGCAAGGTGCAAAGACAAGAGTGGCCTTGGCTTAAAAATGGGCGGGAAACTGATTTTACCTTGTCGCGCCCGCGACAAGAAGAAACTGGCAAGGGTCGTGGGAACGTGGCAGTTGAGTTGTGGAGATCATGGAACACGTCGTCGCCTACCCTGGGGCGCCCGCGACAAGAGAAGCGACCAGAGTAAATTGCTGCCAAACTTGAATTCTAGCTCCTTTTGCATCCTTTTTCGCCTGGGGCCTCGATTTATTCAAAACCTGTAAACAAAGGAAAACATAACAATAACAAAGCAAAAATAATAGAAAAATAACTAATATGCATGGGAAATCAGAGTCGAAAATACAGTATAATTTAGTGTCATCAAGATCAAAACCAAATTTGTTCAAACAGTTGTTGTATCATGTAAGGGCTTTCCAAAATGGCCAAGAACATTACCAAATTCCATTTGGGCTATAAGTTATGACATTGGAAAGTTGCCTTGTTGAAATCTGTCAAGGCAAGGCAGAATTTACATTTTTGCTCGATTTGCCAAAATCAGCCAAATCCAAATGCTCCTATCCACTTGGACACCTCTGAGGATTGAATCTAAAGGGGACAACCACTGAGCCAAGCCTCCAAAGTCTTTGGAACAAGAAATAGCATGTTGAACCTAGAATGGCCAAAATAGGGACAAAACTCCAATTTTGGATTGGAGCATTCAATGGAAGCATCAAGGTGGCATGGACTGAGCCATTTGCAACTGAATTCAGTCAAGACTTATCCAAGACCAAGGGAACCACAGCCCTGTGCCTAACCTCTAGTCAATGGCTAGAGGAGACTTGGATTTCCATTGGCCAACATTGAACAAACACCTGCTGCAGTTGCCAGTCACTATGGATCCCAAAACAAACTTGTTCTACTATAAATAGAGCTCAATTGTTATCAGTTTGAGTACACCAAAGCCATCAAACAGATGCTTTCCTCAAAACCTCTTTCTCTTGGCAAAAATGCCTTCTTTAGCAAGGCAACTTTGAGTTTTTGAGCTTGAGAGCTTTTTCATCACAATCAATCACACACACACCTCATATATATCATATGTAAGTTGTGCAAACTATCACAAGTGACCTGTAATCACAAAATCACAAAGTCACCTCTCAAAACCTCAAAATAGTTTTTTTTTTGCACTTTTCAAGCCATGTCTTGATTCAGTCACTTTCCAAACCAGATAAAACCTCAAACACACTCCAAATATCATCCTTGAACTGTCCCAAATGGTTCCCCTCATCTGGAACACCATTTGAGAGAGTTGCTATTTTGGTCACTTTTAACCCCTTTTGAAAGAAAGGGACTGTTTGTGTTTTTGCAGGTACCAGTCAATTCCAATCATCCTAAAAGCTTCTAAGGGATCATCTGAGTGTGTCTAAAGCATCAAATCATTTCTGGAACAAGAGGTTTGACAGATTGCACAAAAGCTCCAAAATCTCAAAAAAGAGGTAAGCCTCACAACTTGGAATCTTTCAAACATGCAATGCTTTGAAGTCCATTGATCATAAACATCTCATACATGTTGTATATGTTGTGTTTAAGCTAATTCACCATGTAATCCATGCTTGTACCAAGCTGTAGCATAAAAAATGCATTTATAGGTCATTTTCAAAACCACTATCAGGTTTTGAGGAGGGAGTGTGATCTGAAAAAAATACCACCACCATTGGATTCCTTATGAAATTCTGGTCCAGATGCATATAAATTTTGTCTCAAACCATTAAGAATTGAGAAAGTTATGACCTTCAAGTTTCTGAGCCAAAACTTGCCAAAACTTGCCTTGGGCCAGGCCTAAAACCAAGTCATGCCTTGTATATTTGTTGTTTTGTTTCAAACAATGGATGTATCACCACCCCAGTGGTAAGGCGCGCGCCTTGTAACCTTGAGGTCTTGGGTTCAAACCCCACCCATGCCATTTTGTGTTTTTTTACATTTTTTCCAATATTTTCATGGTTTATTAATTAATTGGAAAATTAATAAATCTTTCAATTTTAATTATTTTTTATTGGTTCTTTTTGTAAAAAATCACAAAAATGTTGACATATTTTATTCCACAAAAATAAAATGAATTTATATTATTTATTTAATATAATTAGTATTTTTGTGAATAAATTCACTTTTATTTGTTTTTAAACATTTTTAAATGAGTATTCATCTTGAAAAATCAAGACCAAATGAGTTTTAATATCTCTTGTGATTTATACCTTATTTTTCAAACCTTAAACAAAAATCACAAGTGGTTTATTCAAACCTATTTGGTATTTTTCATTGATTTTCTTTAAATATTTACTTTTAAAGAATAAAATTAGGGTTTCTTTGATTTTCACTCAAACAAATCATTGTCAAACACTCATGGGCCTCTAATAGAGTGTAAGACCCAACCCCCTTTTAACCAAAATCACTTTGGGCCTCACTTATTATATAAGTCCCTCTGCGTTAAAAGAAAACCTCGGCGCGATCGCCATTTCAAACGGAAAAATCATCTGGGCCTACCCACGTGTTATAAGCCCCACTCTTTTTCTTTAAACCTTTTGTGCCTCTTGAGAGAGTGTAAGACTCACCCCTTTGTACAGAAAACCTTTTTGGGCCTCAGTCACTTGTATAAGTCCCTCTGTACAAAATTCAAACAGTGCGCTCACTGATAAAACCCTGGGCCTCTCCTTGAGCTATAAGCCCCAAATCTTTCTTTTTCAAAACACTTTCTCCTTTGATTTTGAATATACTGTTGTTTTCAATCTTTCTTTGTTGAACAACTAACCAAACAGCATGGAAGCTCTACAACCGGGTAAGTGTTTATACGCTTTCATTTACCGCTTTCATATACATATAACTGTATTGTGGGGCTGTTTCACTATAAGTCTTATTTAATAAACTCATATAAACTGTGTAATAATAGTATAGATATTTAGAGTTTCCCCGGCAACTACGTCTAGAATTAGGTGACGCCGTTTCGTTTATTCGTAGAAATAGACAACTAGATCCCCAATAGGATCACCAGATACAGTCTTCTCTTCGGCTGTCCTCATTAGGAATTGTCAAGAAACTCTACTCCCAGAGATGAAAGTATTCTCCGTGAATGGCATCTTTGAGTTTCTTCCAAATTCTCGAACTTTCCTGACTTGATATATTCCTTATGAATAGCTTGCCTTGAATTTCTCGGGGTTTGGGGACCCACAGGCTTCTTAAAAGCATCGGCCTCCTCTTAGGCATCGTACAAGGACCCACATGCTTCCTAAAAGCAACCCCGCCTCCTCTTGGGCTTAGTACAAGGACCCGCCGGCTTCTTAGAAGTATTCACAGCCTCCTCTTAGGCTTCGTATAATGATTCTTCCTTCGGGAATGATAGCCTCCTCTTGGGCATCGTACAAGGACCCGTCGGCTTCTTAAAAGTTTCCATCCTCCTCTTGGGCTTCGTACAAATTGTCCCGACGACCTCCTAGAGGTATAGGAACAAAAATTAGTCATCTACATAGAACAGTCCTTTCATAGAGTCTATTACGGTTTCTCAAAGCACAGTACAAAAGATGACACTCTAGACTTGGACAGTCTAATCTCCTTGAGTCTCAAAGACATTCTCAAGTGACCCCTTCGTTAAATAGGAAGAAAACCCGTAGACTCGAACAGTCTTAATACCCTTCAGATTTCCCACTTCCTTAAAGAACAGGAATAACCCGGATCCTCGAATCCAATCCTCGAGTACAGCATTGCTCATATAAGAACTGATTTTCTCTCTACTAGACCTGTCACTTAACTGAACAGTCGCCACAGCCTCCTCTTAGGCTTTGTATAAAGATCCTTCTCCCGTGAAGTTACCCTCTCTCTTGGGCTTTGTACAATGATTCTCCCCAGTGGGGTCAAACAACATTTAGCCTCTTTCTCAGGCTTTGTACGATACACATAAGATTCCCTCGTTGAGTCAAAACCTTTTAGCCTCTCTCTCGGGCTTTGTACGAGACACATACTAGCCTCCTCTTAGGCTTTGTATAAGAAAACCACTGGTTGATCCAATCAACCTTTTAGCATCAAAGTTGTGCTTCGTTCACAGTACACAAACATCAACAACTCCTTCCCCTTCATCTAATCGCTGTAAGCGGCAAGCCTCTGGATCATCTACATCCATGCCAATGTCCCTCTTTTAGTATGAGAAATTCCTAAGGAAAGATGGCATTACTCTACACTAAGTTAAAGTCTTCTCCTTCAGGTTGAAATCCCCTATAAAGGAAATTATGGCATTGCCGGATTCATAAATCCCGGTTAAAGTAATTCTCCTTTATAAACAGTCATAATAGACAAACCCCTCTTTAGAGATGACAAATTCTCTCTAAGGTCAACACTTTTAGCTTCACATCTTGGGCTTCGAACAAGATACAAATAAACCCTTCAGCTTCACATCTTGGGCTTTGAACAAGATACAAACCACCTTTCGCTTCACGTCTTGGGCTTTGAACAAGACACCAAAACAACCATTTCCTCCCATAGAATAGGAGGAACTACGAACGCTCTGATTTCCCTGTTTTCGGTAAACGGGAATACGTAGGCATAAGATTGAAAGAAAAAATCTTAGCGAGCACACTAAACAAAAAAACCAAAATCCCATACTTTCATATATATCCGTCCTAACATCTCAACCGATAGCCTAAAGCACCCCTCGTCAACAAAATAAACCTAGGACAAACCCCGAATCTTTGTAGCATCTGTAAACCAACAGTTTCGACTGTTTAATCTCAGTATGCAAGCAGGGTTAGTTGGAGACATCTATTTCCCTTCCTTCATCAGCTTTAATAGGATAAAAAATGAATCGAGTTGTAGTACCAGAGCGATCGTGCTTCGCAACCACATCCAAAAATTACTCGCTACAATTTCCTCGTACAAATATGCTCTCAAAGTAATCGAGAGTAACAATGCAAAAGGATGGGGACAACTTGTCATTCCTACGGATAACAAGACAAAGAAAGGTCTTGGCTTTTCCTCAACCTGTACCCAGACTACTAAAGCTGAAAGTTTTCATCCCATTCAGAACTTCTTCCACAATGGAGGTTTCCTTCACCCAGTGTCTCAAGAAGTACATACCATCAACGAGGGGGATTCCTCCGATACAGATGAAGAGTGGAAGTCCTATCTTAACAAGGACGGGTATATGTCTCAGGAAGAGGTGCCTACACCATTTTGCTATCCCGCACAAAGTCTGAGATTTATACCAATGTCAGATGTCGAAATGATATACGGATATTGTGATCCGGAAGGATGTCGTGCTCCACCAAATTCATTAGAGGAGGACACTCCGATGAAATATAACTTTGACCACAACTATTATGGCCCGATGGATGGTCTGCCTATCTGGCAGTCGTACCCAGGAGACTCAGGGAAAGAGAATCAGCCCAACGATGCTTATCAGCTAGCATCATAAAAAAGAATACCTGTGTCCCCACCATGTCATGGGATCAACACTTTGGGTATTCTGAAAATATCCAGCACGACGATGAATTTGCAAAGTTTACAGGACTAGAATTCATTAACCATGCTTTCCCCGAGGTTAACATCATTTAAAGGGATGACTCCTCCAGTTCCAAAGAAGTGTGGGACACCCTAGGACAACCAAGTGGTAAATACGACTTCATGTTCAAGTATACCGCTCTCTAAAGCTCTCGTATCAGGTTCAAAGATGTCCAGTCAACGGGATGGGGAGATTTGCCTGAGAGCACAAATACTATGCAAAATACAACTGAGGAATCCTCCTATGACAAATCTGCCTGGGAGACAGATTCCAATGGTCCTGCTCCACCAGAAACCAGCGTTATTTCTGAAGACAAATCAAGAAAGAAGGTACCAGACTTTGTGATTCACCGAGGAGTTCGCCGCCAATGGGTTGCAGTCGATGTTCCGAAGATCGTTCATAAGTCAAAGTAATGGTCGTCTTTATCTTAACCTTTTCCCCTGCCCAGGTGAAACGGATGTTTTGGTAGGGCTCACTTTCTGTAAATATACCTCTTCACTTTGCCCAAAGCGACAGAGTTTTGTTTTATAGGGCTGTAGTTTCAAGAATCGACAAAATCATAAATAAATAAACGTCGTTCTGTAATTTCCGCATTAATTGCTATTTTCTCTTTTCGCTTTTTCAGAAAATGGTAATCCTAAAAAACAACAAATAAAAACAAGCAGTTTTCAGAAAAATACTGCACATACTCTTGCATTTCTCTCTATCTCTTCTAAAAAACAATCATCACGTCATGCAGATTGCTTGTTTTAAACCCCATTGAAATGTACGATCCGACGCCTTCTCCCAACTTTGAATTCCCGATATTTGAGGCTGAAGAAGAAGATGACGAAGAAATTCCAGAGGATATATCCAGATTACTCAGACAAGAGGAAATGTCTATTAAACCTCACAAAGAGCCGTTGGAAACGGCCAACTTGGGCTCAGAGGAAGAAAGAAAAGAGGTCAGGATTGGGGCACTACTCAGTTTAACTATCAAAGAAAGTTTGACAAAGCTTCTCAAAGAGTCTCCCGATGTATTCGCTTAGTCCTATCAGGATATGCCAGGGTTGGATACCAGCATCGTGGAACATCATCTATCGTTGAGATCAGAATGTCCGCCAGAAAAACAGAGGTTGAGACGGACTCATCCAGACATGGCCATCAAAATCAAAGAGGAAGTATAGAAACAGATTGATGCGGGTTTCCTCGCCACATCAGAATATCCTCAATGGTTAGCCAACATCGTACCAGTTCCAAAAAAGGACGGAAAGGTCAGAATGTGTGTGGATTACAGAGATCTAAACAAGGCTAGTCCGAAGGACGACTTTCCTTTACCACACATTGACATGCTGGTAGATAGTACATCAAAGTTCAAAGTCTTCTCCTTCATAGATGGATTCTCGGGCTATAATCAGATAAAAATGGCGCCGAAAGACATGGAGAAAACTTCATTCATTACCCCATGGGGCACTTTTTGCTACAAGGTAATGTCGTTCGGTTTGAAGAATGCCGGGGCAACCTATCAAAGGGTCATGACTACTCTGTTTCATGACATGATACACAAATAAATCGAAGTATATGTCGATGACATGATTGCTAAATCTAAGACAGAGGAGGAGCATGTGACACACCTGTCAAAACTGTTCGAGCGGCTGAGAAAGTACAAACTCCACTTGAATCCAAATAAGTGCACATTTGGTGTCTGTTCAGGGAAACTTTTAGGGTTCATCGTCAGCCAAACAGGAGTTGAGGTTGATCCTGACAAGGTCAAGGCCATTTAAGAAATGCCTTCTCCGCGGACTGAAAAACAAGTCAGGGGATTCCTGGGACGTTTGAATTACATTTCCAGATTTATATTCCTCATGACCGCGATGTGTGCACCAATCTTCTAATTACTCAAAAAAAAATCAGGACTGCGTTTGGACAGAAGATTGCCAAACCGCCTTCGACAGTATCAAAGAATACCTGTTGAACCCACCGATTCTATCACCTCCAGTGGAAGGAAGACCGTTGATCCTCTACCTAACAGTCTTGGAAGACTCAATGGGTTGTGTACTTGGCCAACAAGACGAAACCAAAAGGAAAGAGTATGCCATTTACTATTTGAGCAAGAAACTCATCGACTGCGAGACTCGGTACACTATGCTTGAGAAAACTTGTTCTGTTTTGGCTTGGGCAGCCAAACGTCTTCGCCAGTATATGATTCATCACACTACTTGGTTAATCTCCGAACTGGATCCAATTAAGTACGTCTTTGAAAAGCCTGCTCTTACGGGAAGGATTTCCCGTTTGCAGATGTTGTTATCAGAATACGACATCGAGTACCATGCTCAGAAATCCGTTAAGGGAAGTGTTTTAGCCGATCATTTGGCTCATTAACCGATTGACGATCAGGAATCAGTCGGATTTGACTTCCCAGACGAAGATGTCATGTATCTAAAAATGAAAGATTGCGATGAACCACTACCCAGTGAAGGGCCGGAACCAAGTTCCCAATGGGGACTAATCTTTGACGGAGCTGTCAATCATTATGGAAACAGAATTGAGGCAATCATCATAACACCTCAGGGTACCCACATTCCTTTCACCGCCAGACTGACATTCAAGTGCACGAACAACGAGGCCGAATACGAAGCTTGTATCATGGGTCTCGAAGAAGCGATTGACTTAAGGATTAAGAACTTGGATGTGTATGGCGATTCAGCCCTGGTTATCAACCAAATCAAATGAGATTAGAACACATACCAACCAGGACTGATTCCTTACAAAGACTACGCGAGAAGGTTGTTACCATTCTTCGACAGAATCGAGTTTCATCATATCCCTCGTGAAGAGAATCATATGGCTGATGCATTAGCCACTCTCTCTCTTCCATGATTAGTGTAGGTCAATGGAACGACTTACCTAAGATTGACATAATGCGCCTTGAACGGCCCACTTACATCTTCACGATTGAAGAATTCATAGACGACAAACCTTGGTATCACGACATCAAATGCTTCCTTCAGAAACAAGAGTACCCACCTGGGGCATCCAGAAAGGACCAAAAGACCCTCAGAAGGCTAGCAGACAGCTTCTTTCTGAGCGGCGATACCCTCTATAAGAGGAACTTTGACATGGTCTTGCTCCGATGCGTAAACATACCAGAGGCAGACATACTGATAAAAGAAATTCACGAAGGATCCTTTGGCACTCATGCCAACGGACACACAATGGCGAGAAAAATTCTAAGAGCAGGGTATTATTGGTAAACCATGGAATCCGATTATTACAAGTCCATGAGGATGTGTCACAAGTGTCAGATATACTCAAACAAGATCCATGTACCGCCAACGCATCTCAAAGTTCTCTCTTCCCCGTGGCCTTTTTCCATGTGAGGAATCGACATGATTGGCATGATTGAACCCAAGGCTTCGAACGGGCATCAGTTCATCCTGGTGGCCATTGATTACTTCACCAAGTGGGTCGAAGCAGCGTCAGTGGTGGTCTGGTTCATCAAAAACAATATCATCTATCGTTATGGTGTTCCTGGCCAGATCATTACCGATAATGGATCCAACTTGAATAACAACATGATGAAAGAGTTGTGCGCTGAGTTCAAGATCGAACACCATAACTCATCTCCCTACCGACCCAAGATGAACGGAGCGCTAGAAGCGGCAAACAAGAACATCAAGAGGATCGTTCAAAAGATGGTTGTAACCTACAAAGATTGGCATGAGATGCTACCCTTTGCGCTTCACAGTTATCGCACATCTGTCCGCACTTCAACATGGGCAACCCCTTTCTCTCTAGTATATGGCATGGAAGTGGTCCTTCCTATAGAGGTAGAGATCCCATCAATCTGGGTATTGATGGAAGCTAAGCTAACAGAGGCTGAATGGTGTCAAAGTCGACACGACGAACTGAATCTGATCGAAGAGAAGCGAATAACGGCACTATGCCATGGTCAGTTGTATCAGCAAAGAATGAAGAAGGCGTTTGACAAAAAGGTCCGACCTCGCGTTTTCAGAAAAGGAGACATTGTGCTCAAAAAGATACAATCATTTCTCATTGATTCTCGGGGCAAATGGACCCCGAGTTATGACGGCCCCTATGTGGTCAAGTTAGCCTTCTCAGATGGCGCCCTGAGACTCGCAACCATGGATGAAGAAGAATTTGCCTACCTCACGAATTCTGACGTAGTCAAGAAATACTTCGCCTAAATAAATAAATAAATCGTCTCGGTGGATTGAAAACCCGAAAGGGCGGTCCAGGCAAAAATTAGAGACATAATCAAAAATCATCCCGATGGATTGGAAATCATCACAGTACAATCCAGGCAAAAGTTATGGATAATGGCAAGTAACTACGTCTGACGAGGTTGAATCCCAGCAGCAGTAATGCCATCGGTCAGGAAAATGCCAGTTAAGGTCATCTTCGACGGAAGCTCAGGATGTCCCAAATTCAAAGTTGGTAGAAGGATAACAGTCGTTATGTTTTAATGTAGCCCTTTTCCCTTAAATTACCATTTTCTAACTTTGTAAATACTCTATGGAATCACGCACTTGGATAATTTCCATCCTATCAATAAAATTTGAGCCCTAATGCTTTTGTTTGCAATTCTCATTTGTTTTAGCTTCACAGAACGATGTTTTAATGTGATTAACGATTCTTGAAATAAAACAAAAATGAATTTACTTGTCAAATTTTTTCTGCTTTTCAAAATAAAGATGGCAATTTCTTTTGACTGTTGAACATCGAAAGAACATTGATCGCTTCTCCAAAAGTAATCGAGCTTCAAAGTGCATAATCAAAGTACTCCTTCTAAACCGGTACGCCTGAATGAGGGATCAACTCTGTCAGGGACCATGTTTCATCTGACACCCCCCGACAAAGTTCTTATCTCCTAAGCCCGACCAATGGTGTTCCCCATGGGGACTATCTCTCCTAAGCAAGGCAGAATTGCTATTTTGAACCCAGTGGTACCTCTTCGTCCCCCGCGGTGGCCGAGTATCCAGTCATGTTCATCTACTAGTCTGTATATCGTGTCAGCTTTGTAAGCATATACATAAATACATCATGCATTATTGATTTACATTCATATTCATATTGCATCACTATCACTCTAGTCGGTCTTACTCCCTAAGTGATAAAAGTCTTCTCAATCGAGTTGTCAGTTTTTTCCTCATCAGGAAGTGAATCATCTAAACGATCTCTCCTCCAGTTTATTTCTGGATTGAAGTTGGTCCCTTGACCACTTTGATAACTTGAACCTCTGAAAAACAAGAAGACCTGTGACAAACATCACTCTTCGCCATTGAAGATGATATCTTCGCTTTCCCGGATTAAGGAAAATCCCCAGAGAAAGCCTCTTAATCAAAGATTCGGCAATACAGTAGTTTTTCTCCAAAAAATCTGCTGACGAAAAGGTCATCAGCACCTCAAAATTGGATCACATCATATGGCATTTCTCCAAGAAGATCCCGAGAAAAGTATGATGTAATACCCCGAGCGAAAGCGGCCTCTCAAGAGACTCGTTTTCCCCTAGTAGAGTTAACGAATGGCATCTCCAACAGAGAAGTTTGTACACCTCTACAACTCAGACGAATGGGTTCCCCCAGCAAGTCTAACATCAAAATTTTTTCCCATCAAATGACATCTCCCCAAGAAATATTCGGCGAGAAGTTTGAGGAAAACCGCTACTAATAGCGTCCCTTGTCAAAAAAGTTTATTGACAAAAGAAACTGAGACCAGATCCTTGGTAGGAAACCAGGATCGAGGGGAAGTTTACAAAAGAAACTTAGACCAGTTCCTTGGTAGGAAACCAGGATCGAGGGGAAGTTTACAAAAGAAACTTATACCAGTTCCTTGGTAGGAAACCAGGATCGAGGAGAAGTTTACAAAAGAAACTTAGACCAGTTCCTTGGTAGGAAACCAGGATCGAGGGGAAGTTTATTTCAGCAACTAAGACCAGTTTCTTGGTAGGAAACTAGGATCGAGGGGAAGTTCATTTCAGAAACTAAGACTAGTTCCTTGGTAGAAAACCAGGATCGAGGGGAAGTTTAGCTTTTCTAAGCATCATTGCTTAGCAAAAGAAGAAGGATGCGTGAACTACCATTCCTAACCACCATCAAAATTTTGGGCATTCCGATATTTAATCCTCTTGCACCCCGAATGCCCGAATACCTTCGCCATTCACACCTTCGGGTCTAAGAAGATTAAATAGGGGCATCTGTCATACCCCAAATTTTGACCACTAAGATTTCCCATCATTGTGAAAATCATCATCACAATATGGATGGACCATCATACCTCATTAGTCTCCCCATATATGGGTGAGCATTCCCTGCAATCAAGCATTAGGGTTTTAAGCCCTCTTAGAGCTTTTAGGCAAAGGATCAATCAAGAAGTGACATGATCCTCAACTTGCCCAAACCTCTCCAACATCCACAATGGATCAAGAGGACTCTCGCATCAAGGATCAAGCACAAAGCTGCAACATTCCAAGTGGATTAAGCCTCAAAATCGTCAGTGTCACCAAATTAGGGTTTTGGTCGACCAGGGCCTCCAGATGGAAATTTTCCTCTGGGCATGAGCCAATGCTTCAAAAACATAACCCAAAATACTCTAAGGGACATCATAAACCCAATCATCAAGTCAATTTGGACTCAGGGGATGCATTCATAAAAAATCGGGAATTATGGTTTTTTGACCTAATTCACCCATAAGTTGACTTTTGGGACAAAACATGAGCTAAGACCTCAAGGCATTATTTTAGGGTCCCTAATACACTACATTTATCCATTTGCAACAATGGATTGATCCAAGAAGCTTGATTCACAGGTTTCAAGTTCATCAGAACCATAGTTAGGGTTTCGCGGAAAAAGTCAACTGTGCCTTTGACTTTTGACCAGGACATGCTCCCAAACCTTGGGACATGATTCAATACACCCTATAACACCTATTAAATCCATCCATCAAGTTTGATTTAGGTCAAGGACTTGATTTCATAGAGGATCGCACAGTTTGGAATTCATCCGATAAAAAGTCAACTGTGCACAAAAGTCAAAGTTTGACTTTTTGATTTTTTGATCAATTATGGTCCCCTAACCCTAAAATGATGTTAATGTGTGATTGGAATCATCATTCATCAAGAAAAATCAAGAAAAATGGGATAACTTGTAAAAGGGGTAACCATAAAAACTTAGAAATTTTCTAATTTATGGAACAAAGTGGCTAGGGTACCAACTTCCAAGGATCATAACTTGAGATCCAAGCAACCATTTTGGCTAATCCAAAGATGGATTTGTAGCTCTCATGGCATACTTTAAAAGTGTCAACTACACCTCACTCCAATTCTTCATGGGTTTTTAGTTATGGAGTGACCAAAATGACAAAAACATGAAAATGCCACTTTTTCCAACACTTAGTGAAATTTTCACTAAGTCAGAATCTGTTTCACTTTTTCCAAAATGTAAGGGCATTTTTCACTTAGATCCAAAAAGTGTCAAGACAAACTATGATCACACACATGTTGTATCATATGAGAGCTTTCCAAAATGGCCAAAAACCCCATGAAATTCCATTTGAGCTAAGAGTTATGACAGTGGCAATATGCCTTGCCGCAACTGTCATAACTAGACAGATTTGTGCATTTGCTCGATTTGAGCAAATTGTGCAAATGACAAACAAGTTTATCCATCTGAACACCTCAGGGAGAGACCAAGGAGGGACAAACACTGATCCATAAGCCTCCCAAGTCTTTGGAACTAAAAATAGCATGCCAAACCTAAAAAACCTAAAGAGGGGACAAGACTCCAATTTTGTTTTGGAGCATTCAATGGATGCACCAAGGTGGCATGAACTGAGCCATTTCCAACTGAATGAGTCAAGGATGATCTCTAAACTAGGGAACCAAAGGCATGTGCTCTAACCTCTAGGCAATGGCTAGAGGAGACTTGGATTCCTATTGATCAACATTTGCCAAACCTCTGCAGCAGTTGCCATTCATTATTGCAGCCAAAATAAACTTGCTCTACTATAAATAGAGCTCATTTGTGCTCAGTTTAAGTACACCAAAGCGCTACAACACTTGTTTTCCTCAAAATCTCTTTCTCTGGGCAAAAATGCCTTTTTTAGCAAGGTAACTCTGAGTTTTTGAGTTAGAGAGCAATTCCACCACAGCTCATGATCCAAACACATCCAATATGTCATATCTAAGCTGTCCAAACCCTCACAAGTGACCTGTAACACCAAAATCACAAAGTCCTCACTCAAAACCTCAAAATATAAGTTTTTGCATTTTTCAAGCCATATCTTGATTCAGTCACTGTCAAAACCAGATAAAGCCTCAAACACACTCCAAATATCATCCTTGAACTGTCCCAAATGGTTCCCTACATTTGGAACACCATTTGAGAGAGTTGTTATTTTGGTCACTTTTGCCCCTTTTGCAAGAAAGGAACAGTTTCCATTCATGAGGTTTGCAGCTGATTCCAATCATCCTAAAAGCTTCTAAGGGATCATTTGAGAGTGTTCAAAGCATCAAAACATTTCTGGAACAAGACCCTTGACAGATTGCCCAAAAAGCTTCCAAAGAGGTAAGCATCTCAACTTGAACTCTTTAAAATATGCATTGCTTTGAAGTCCACTGATCATACACATCTCATACATGTTATATATGTTGTGTTTGGATCAATTCATCATGTGATTCATGCCTGTACCATGAGGTAGCACAGAAATTGCAAATGGAGGCCTATTTCAAAACCACTATCGGGTTTTAAAATGGAGACCTCATCTAAAAAAACACCACCACCATTGGATTCCTTGTGAAATTCTAGGCAGGATAGACCTAAATTTTGTCTCAATCCATGGAGAAATGAGAAAGTTACATGCTTCACGTTTTTGACCAAAATCTTGCCTTGCCTTGCCTTGGCCAGGCCAAAAACAAGGCAAGCTTTGTATATTTGTGGTTGGGGTTTGATACACGGATGTATCACCACCCCAGTGGTAGGACGCGCGCACTGCACACAAGAGGTCTGGGGTTCGAATCCCCCTCGCCCCAGATCCTCTTTTTTATCACTTTTTCATATTTTATTATTTTTCTTATTATTTTTAATGATTTGAAAAATTAATAACTCCCTAAATTTTAATTATTTTTTATTGGTTCTTTTTGCAAAAAATCACAAAAATGTTGAAATATTTTATTCCACAAAAAAATCAAATTTATATTATTTATTTAATATAGTTGGTATTTTTATGAATAAAGTCATTTTTAATTATTTTTAAACATTTTAAAAGTGAATACTCATCTTGAAAAATCAAAACCAAATGAGTTTTAATTCATCTTGTGATTAAAACCTCATTTTTCAATCCTTAACCAAAAATCACAAGTTGTTTATTCAAGCTTATTTGGTGTTTTATCATTTTTTTTATAGATTTTATTTAGGAATTCACTTTTAAAAATGATGAAATTAGGGTTTTGATTTATTCCACCCTCATCAATCATTTTCAAACACTCATGGGCCTCTAATAGAGTGTAAGACCCAATCCCCTTTTAACCATAACAATTTTGGGCCTCAGATATTGTATAAGTCCCTCTGCGTTAAAAGAAAAATCTCGGCGCAATCGCCAGTTCAAAAATCAACTCATCTGGGCCTACGCTCGTGTTATAAGCCTCATTTCTTTTCTTTAAATTTTTTTGGGCCTCTAATAAAGTTTAAGACCCGACCCCTTTTTGAAACCAAAATGATTTGGGCCTCAGATATTGTATAAGACTCACTGTGTTTTCAAAAACCTCGGCGCGATCGCCGTTGCCAAACAAATAAGACTGGGCTTCTCCTTGAGTTGTAAGTCCCTTCTCTTGTACAAAAATAAATCTTTGGGCCTCTAATAGAGTGTAAGACCCAACCCTTTTTTTGAAACCAAAATGGTGTGGGCCTCACATATTGTATAAGTCTCTCTGTACAGTTTTCAAAACAACAGTGCGATCATCGTTAAAACTTGGGCCTCTCCTTGAGCTGTAAGCCCCAACAATATTTTTAAAGCACTTTCTCCTTTGATTTTGAATTCAAATATATGTTGTTATCAAAACTTTCTTTATTGAACAACTAACAAAACAGCATGGAAGCTCTACAACGGGTAAGTGTTTATCCACTTTCATTTACCACTTTCATATGTATATAACTGTATTGTGGGGCTGCTTCACTGTAAGTCTTCTTTCACATCCTTTTCTATACTTGTCACATATCCACTGTGTAATACTAGTATAGTTATTTAGAGTTTTCCCAGACAACTACGTCTAGCACTAGGTAAAGCCTTGTTGGTCACTCTCGAATACAAACAAAACTAGATCCCCATAGGATTTCCAGATACAGTCTTCCCTTCTCTTGGGGTTAAACAATATGGATCAAAGAGAAAGGCATGATTCTCGGTGAACCTTTTCTCAGACTGTCACCCCCTAGAAATTGTCAAAGAAACTCTAACTCCCCAGAGATGATCTTTTCTCCGTGAATGGCATCTCTTGAGTTTCTTCCAAATTCTCGAACTTTCCTGGAAAGATCTCTTCTCTGTGAATTGCATTTCTTTAACTTCTCTTGGTTTGGGGACCCACGGGCTTCCTAAAAGCATCCCTGCCTCCTCTTGGGCATTGTACAAGGACCCTTCGGCTTCTTAGAAGTTCTCATGCCTTCTCTTGGGCTTAATACAAGGACCCTGACGACCTCTTCAAGGTATAAGACAGAACTTAGTCATCCTTTGCTAGAGCAGTCTTTCCCACGTCAAAAACTCCGGCCGTTGTAGGGTTGATACTCATCCCTTAATGCATGTGCCTCCTCTTGGGCATTGTACAAAAACTAAACCCTAGACTTGGACAGTCTAAACCTCTTGAGTCTCAAAGAATTTCTCAAGTCCCTTTCAAACATAGGAAAAAACACTGATCACCCTGGATCAATCTCCAGCAGAAACCCGGTCTCTCTCATGAGAGTTCCCCACACTTGGACCCGCTTCAGGATCTAAATAATCCTCATCAGTAAGTTAGCCTCCTCTTGGGCTTTGTACAAATGATTCTCCCTAGCGGAGCTAACCTTTTCAGACTCTCTTGTTGAGTCAATCTCCTTTCAACCACTTTTAGCCTCTATCTTGGGCTTTGTATAAGACATATAAAACACTCTCTTGTTGAGTATAAAAGACTCTCTTGTTGAGTAAATATCCTTTTAGCCTCTATCTCGGGCTTCGTACGAGACTGCAAAACACTCTCTTGTTGAGTATAAAAGGACTCTCTTGTTGAGTCAAACATCTTTAGCCTCCGTCTTGGGCTTTGTACAAAACATATAAAAACACTCTCTCGTTGAGTATAAAAGACTCTCTTGTTGAGTCAATCCCTTTTAGCCTCACTCTCGGGCTTTGTACGAGACAGAAAAACACTCACTTATTGAGTATAAAAGACTCTCTTGTTGAGTCAATCCCTTTCTGGCCTCAATCTCGGGCTTTGTACGAGATAGAAAAAACACTCTCTTGTTGAGTTTAAAAGACTCTCTTGTTGAGTCAATCTCCTTTTAGCCTCAATCTCGGGCTTTGTACGAGACAACAAATCACTCTCTTGTTAAGTATAAAAGACTCTCTTGTTGAGTGAGACAACCTTCAGACTCTCTTGTTGAGTCAATCACCTGTTCAAGACTCTCTTGTTTAGTCAACCTTTTTAGCCTCCGTCTTGGGCTTTATACAGGACAGATAAAAGTACTCTTTTGGTAAGTCAAACCATTTCAGCCTCCATCTTGGGCTTTATACAAGATACATTCTCCCCAACGGAGTTAAAATCCCTTTTAGCCTCAATCTTGGGCTTTGTACAAGACAGAAAGAACATTTTCCCCGGAAAATTCAAACTTTTATCCTCCTCTTAGGCTTCGAATAAAGAAACCCCCGGTTGAGCCAATCAACCTTTTAGCATCAAATTTGTGCCTTGCTCACAGCATACAAACATCAACAACTCCTCTTTAGAGATGACAAGTTCTCTCTCAGTCAAACCTTTTAGCTTCACATCTTGGGCTTTGAACAAGATACAAATCACCTTCAGCTTCATGTCTTGGGCTTTGAACAAGACACCAAAACATCTCTTTCCTCCCATAGAATAAGAGCAACTACGATCGCTCTGATTTCCCTGTTTCGTTAAACGGGAATACGTAGGCATAAGATTGTAAAAATCTTAGCGAGCATACTAATCAAAAAAACCCATAATCCAATACCTCCATACATCAATCAAGAAGCATCAGACCTAACATCTTACCAAAAACCTCGCAAATAGTCCAGACATTGTTTTTTTAAGCAAATAACTTAAGACAGACCCCCCTTTTGATAGCATCTGTAAACCAACAGTTTTGACTATTTAACCTCAGTATGCAAGCAGGGTTAATTGGAGACATCTATTTCCCTTCCTTAATCAGCTTCACAAGATAAAAAATGAATCGAACTGTAGTACCAAAGCGATAGTGATTCGAAACCTCAAAAATCGCGCTACACATATTCACACCCAACATGTTGCTTCAACTCTATCATCTTGGTCACCCGCCACAAAGAAGAAAGGTTGTCCTTCTCCTGCAAAGGAGACTCCCCCTAACTAAAAGGCTTATTCCTGGTGTAGTAGAGTCGTTCCTCGATTCTCCTAGGGATATTAACACACTGGTGCCAAAGTTAACATGGACAGATCGTCTACATGGGGACAATTGACTGGAAAAAGTCAATCATATAGTGTATTCCACATGAGGCAAGGCTCCTTACATTGAATAACTCTATGTTTACCTGTTATGGGGACTTTACCATTGAAGAGGAAAAATTAAGGAATAAGAACTCCCTCCAGAAGTAGCACTTGAAGTTCACCCATGGGTATAACTTTATCCATGCTAACACACTTTTTCCAAATGTTAGAAAAATTCAGGAGCCTGACAAGAAGCTGAAGAAAAGTTGAAAACTTTCAACAAAAAAAACATTTATGTACGATTTATGAGGATCCATAGAAAGTCGTCGAGGAGGAAAGGGTAAAAAATGAGCAATTGTGGAAGACCAATTAAGAAATAATCTCACATTGCAAGAAAAAGGAGAGCTTGTTGCAAGAGAATGACCTTTTGCAGAAGGAAAAAGAAAATAGGTTATTGATAACCTTATTGATTCTACAAGAGAGTCCTTCTAAATATTAATTATATCAGGTTGTGTCATTCAACCTCGTGTTCTCTCTTGTGACAAAAGAGTGTAGATCCCAATAAAGTTGTTGCAGATAGGAAGTTAGACAAGGATTAATTGCGTTTTTTGTGAAATTTAGTTGATATCGTCAAGTCTTAGTACATGTGTTTTGTCTATCTATTTGTTCAATTATTTTTCTCTATTGTCTATTCCCCTTTTATAACCCTATTTTCCCTTCTTCTCCAAGTGTTGGTTACCATTATTATATTAATGACAATCAATACAATTTCATATTCCCTTTCATATGCTTAATGATGATATTTATTATTAAACTTACTAACTCTCTATATGTCAAGCTCTTTATAAGAGCATATTATAACAACAAATAAGCCATTAATGTCGGGTTCACATCCCACCTTCATCCTAGACTAACCAAGGGATCGATCAATCTTTCCATCCACATTTATATTGGTTACCTTAGATTTTTTCCTGCAAGCTTTCTACGGGCTCTATGTAAGAAATGATGAGCTCTCCCAATCGTAAAAATGGGTTCATAGAGGTTAGTATAAGTATAGTGGTACGCAGTCCACTAAGAACGAGGCTTTTTGGGGTGAAATGTTTTAGCTTAGAAGGAAATCAGTCATATAAAGGTCTGTATAAGCATACCTTTACACATTCCCCTAAGCCTGAGGCGTGTATGGGAGAAGTGCTTAGCAATTTCCTTCTTACTATTTTCATTCATTATTGAGATCATATGTTTGGACATCGTAAAAGTTTTATCTTCCACTTACACTAGTGTAATGATTAATATTCTTGGGAACTTACATTTTAAAGATTAGGGTTTCAAACCCTGGCAACTATAGCTTTTAATGAAATGTAAGATCTATTGGCCACTTATTTTAGATTTTACTTATAAAATTTTCCATCCTTTCCTTCCTTCTTCCACTACCTTTCACTATGTCTTCTTCAGAATTTAGTAAATAACACACATTTTTAATTTCTACCTCTTTTTTTGTGCTCATATATTTTTGTAACTCTTTCATATATTCTTTCATTGTTATTATAGGTATAGTTTTTATTAGGGAGTATGATTCCTAGAGAAAACTGGTGGAACAAAAAATAGTTTTGGAATGGTGTGATTTATAGATTCACTATTTAAATAGAAAAATAGGTTGACAGTAAAATATATTGAAAATTTGTGGAAGAAGAAATATTAGGTGGTTATGAGAGTTTATCCAATGATAATTCCAATGCATATAGTGATAGTGGTGTTGATTTAGTGTCTTTTTCCTCAAGACTAGGAAGATCATTTATGGCGGTCACCACTTCGAGAAATGTTGCTTTCTGCGATGAAGTGAGGAGCATTGATTCCCTTTATACTTATAGAGATTGTTTCTAAATGAGGCCGACATAGTGTTAGAACCATGTTTGGATGGTGAAAAATTATGCATGTGATGAATACTAGGGGGGTAATAGTTGATTTTAGGATTGGTATACCCTTCACCATTTTTCAGGTGAAGGTTTTGAAAACTTTAAATGTTTCTCCCTCCCAATTTAATCCCAAAAATTGGGATTTTTTCAGAGCTTTGGAAATTTTTTGTCGAGGTCTAGATATTACCCGTACTACGGGTATCTATTTTTATAAAACTAAAGGGTTTAATAAGGGTGGGTGGGTTTCCATATGTGCAATCCTTGGAAGGGCCCTTCTTATCCATTATTCCTCTAATTATAAGAATTGAAAATTGTGAGATATTGGATCGAACTCTAGTGTTGTCGACGAGAATGTTGTCAGCAGGGATAACTTTCATGTTTCGACAGGAGACAAGCATGAAGTCGAAGCTGGTTCACATGCAGATGTCGAAGTTTTACATGTTGTATTCGAAGTTAGTTCTAGTATGTAATTTCAAAATATAATGTCGAATTGGGTCGTGTGTTATGGATCTAATTGTTTAGGTTAGCTTGTTGTTTAAGTTAACTTAGTAGCCTATAAATATGCTAGATCTCTCAGGTTGTTGAGAGAGGCCAATTGTTGTTATTCACTTGAAATCATTTGTACCCTAATTGAGTAAGTGAATAGAAAAACAGTTTGCCCTAATCCTATTCTCCTTCTTTCTTCTCTCTCTCTTTGTTAACCTAACTGTTTCATTGTTCATCAAGAAACTTTGTTTCTCAATCAAGAATTTGTTAATTGGTATCGTTTGTTACAACAAAAATATATGGTCATCCAAGTTCGGGGCGCTGCTAATTGCTCTGAGGTCATTATGAATGAGGATAGTAACCAATTTCTAATTTATTTGACGAATACGCCTCTATCCATCACTAGTTGCAACTTTGATAAGCTTAGTGAGGCCAAGAAATATGGGGTTGATTTTTTGGAGCAATTATGGCCTATGAGTGTGAAGGATTTGTTAAAGTATAAGTTATATATAATTTCGTATTTTATTTGACCTTTCCTTTTTCTTTTCTTTTATAGGACAAATAACCCCTTTATTTGAAAGAAATAAATGAGATGATGGAGAAGGCCAAGTAAAAAAGGAATGAAACGGGTCCTCACTAACAATCATAGTTCAAAAAAACTATGATACTCTACCATAAAGAATATAGTCTACTTGAAGGTAATCCACTCCAAGATGTTTCATTGTCTTCACCAACAATCATAGCAAATGAAGAATTATCATACTCTATTAGAAGAGTAAATTTCACATGAAATTATACTGAAATCTTATGGTGCAACTTCCATGTTTTTATGGATGGCAATTGGACATACCCCTAGTGTGTACTCGCAAAAACCACCCAAAATGGATAGGGTAAAAATCCGCAAAAAGGGTACGGGCATAGGCACGAGCAATTACCCATTAAAATAAGCGAGAGTATGCACACATGTACGGGTACCTTAGTACCTAATCGGAGGTGATCAGACTGGATCGTCGTGGCCTCCGTCTAGAGCAAATGAGGATGCTTGTAGGGGAGAAAAGGGGGTTGTACCTGCAAGGTACTTCGATGCCAAAGTAAGTGATTGGACAAAGAGATAAAGCAAGTACAATGGTAAGATTTCGAGTATTAAATAGTGATCAAACTTGCCCCTCTCACATGAGAGGGTATTTATAGAATTATCCCCCAGCGCGGGGCCAAGGTCTCCCATGTGGTCGAAATGTGTGGTCGACCAATGGGAGACTGCCAGGTGGAGGGTCATGCGCGTGACCCTTTGACCTGGTCCAACTGTTTCTGTGAGATCCAGGGAGACAGTTGGTCGCGTAAACTGCCAAGCGAGTGAGGGGGACATGCCCAACGGCTAGTTTCTACCCAACGGCTAGTTTATTCCCAACGGCTAGTTTCTGGCTATTGGGTCTGGCCAACAGCATGACAAGACTAGGCCTTTGCCCCACTGTGGGCCAGGCGGCTGCCCAGTCCAGAACAGGAGCCCCCCAAGTCTTTGCTCTGAGGAAGAGTGATGACTTGAGATAGTTTCGTGGACAATTGCCCTTGAATAATGATGCTCGGGCATACGCTCCTCGCCTGTTCCAATGTTGAGGTGGTCAACATTGGTCCTTGGCCAGTCCGACCAGCCATTCATGTGCGAGGACATGCTCACGGAAACGACATTTTTGTGTCGAGCAAGTTTGGGAAATGTTCCCGCTGAAGTGTCATTTTGTGTCGACGAGCCTTGATGAGGACATGAGTTGCGCGCATGGTCGAGGAAGTTGTGCTCGCGGGGTAGCAGGACTTGGTGGATGTAACGTCTAGCCTGGGGAATGCCAAACGAAGATTCCCTTTTCTGACACGTGGTGCAGAATTCAAGTTTTGTCAGGCCTAGATACGCCTAGGCTATGATGGCCTTTGCACTTCCCAAGCGAGGAAGTGCTTATAAAAAGGGGGAAGAGAAGATCCATTTGACACTTTACTCAAATCCTTATCCCCAAACTTCTACGCTCTGTAACTCGTGCTCTCGCCAGAGTTTCTTTGCCGTCGTCGACCTTCAACGCTTAGTTGTGATCTTCATCTCCAACCTTCGATTTAGCAAGTAAGTCCTTTATCCCTTTATGCAAATTCCCTGGTGTTCTTCCTTTCTGGAAAATTGCATGAACTTTCCGGTGACGCATGAAGTTTCCGATTGAATGTTCATGTGTTCTTCGAAGAACATATGAATTTCTGGAAAATTCATGAAGAACATGAAGAACAGGAAGAACATGGGATGAATGTTAATGATTATTGCGTAGGTTTATGTAGATCTTTCTAGATTCTGGTTAGGATTAGTTTTAAGTTTGTAGTCGGGCATAAGGCCTGTTTGACATGAAACCTTGGTTTTTGCACGACGAGCTTATCTTGTCGATTAAGCTCCTCCTCAGAGTCTTCGTGAAGTCACGGAGACTCATCGCCGTACTCTGTCGTGATCGACTTGGGCTCGAGGTTATCCTCGACTTATTCCTCGCCCTTTCACTTGACTAGTGGTGGAAGTGTGGATTTGATCTTTGTCGTCGAATTCACTTTTTCTTCCTCTGCTTTTTAGGTGAAATAGTTGATCCGCGCGAAGATGTTGTGCCCGACGATGGGGCTGCGCACGAGGAGGCGAAGCAGTCCGTTGATTATGCCAACGTCCACGTAGCAAAAGGAGACCTTAAATGAATCGCCCAGGAACCCTTATCGACAAGGTCAACGTTTAACGAAGAAGAAGTTTAGGATTTTCCCTATCTAGAAGACTGGGCTGAGGATGCGCCGGCGCATTAGAGAGCTATTTGTCCCACAGAGAATGATCCTATTTGTTCGGTGTATCCAGGGATGCGTTTCCCCATGTACGAATTCGCCTTGGTGGAGGCAAAGTACCGCCTGCCCTTCACCGACTTTCAGGAGGTCATCTTCTGCCACTTGGAGATATGTCTGGCTCAACTTCATCGAACGCGCTGGCTTTTTTTTCACGCTTTTGAGCTGGTATGCCGTTACTTGCAGATCGGGGCGACCATGGACCTTTTCTTCTGCATCTTCCATATCCGGAGGAGCACAACTGGCCCGAAGCAAAGCTGGGTTTCTTTCAAACAGCAGAGCAGGCTTTTCTGGCCGTACTCTGAGTCTGTCTGGCATTTCAACGACAGGCTCTTGGTCGTTAAACCTGTCTCTGAAGCAGCTAGGAGATCCATCTCTATGCTCGAGACTGTGGAGGTCAACGGTCAGCAAGTTCAAAAGGTTGTGTCTAAATTCCCTTTGGAGTGGGTGTATGCCCACTTCAGATATAGGACCGGCCAATTCCTCGTCAAACATGAGCAGCTTTGTGATGGGGACAAGGAGTCCTATCGAGTTTTACATGCATATGTGGAGACCTTCAGTCCTGCCTTCGTGGTAGATAGGGATGGCAACGATTTGCTCGGGGAGGATGGAGAGCCTGCCCGGGCGGCTCGTTATATTAACATTAAGGCTCTCCTTGAGTTCAAAATCGACGATGTCACGTTCCAGCTCCTCGGTATAATTTGTTCCTTTGCTCGTGTTTATTAATTCTTGTCTAATTGTGCTGACCACTCTTTCTTTATGTTCCCAGGGAAATGGCAGATATGAGGGAACGCCTGATGAGGTCCCAGGCAGCCAAAAACCTGAAGAAGGTGCCTCCAATGCCAAAAGCTGGTGCGGTTGAGCAGCAAGCGACGCTAGAAAAGTTTGTGGCTGGCGCTGGTGCCACTCTGGGGACGACCTCTACGCTCCCTACTCCGGACACATCCCATAAGAGGAAGCGGGATGAATTTGGCTATTCGCCGGCGGGATGCTCTGGTGGTTTTGCTGGAGGGAAATTTGTGCTGCCCTCGTGTTATCTCCAAGGGAAAATGTTTGACGGGGAGAGTTCCGTCGTCGTTCCAGAGCTCGATGCATCAGCTATCTTGTCAGCCGATCCTCAGGTGCGGAGGAAGCTTCTTTGCTAGAATGCAGCCGCTATGATCAGGGTATTGGAGGCAGCGCTGGCCCTTGGGGATGCAGAGATGGTTCCACTTGCCGACCTCAAGAAGGCGAAAGTCAAGATCAACGACTTGGAGCTAGAGGACGCGGAGATTTATAACGACCTGAAGAAGCTCCAAGGTAATCTGGAGGCCAAGATAGAGATTCAGAAGGAGGTTACTAAAATGCAGGGGGAGGTGACCAAGGTTAATGAGGAGAATACCTGACTGTGGGCGAGGATTGTCGAGCTGGAGGGCTCGTCGGTGGTTGGTCTGGATGAGACCGACGACGAGAAGGCTCTGAAGACGCGGAAGGACCTGATTGATAGGATCCTTCTTCTCGAGCAAGATAATCTGGGGGCAGCTGAGTTTGGTTTCAACGCTGCTTTGGAGCAGTAGAAGGCCCTCAATTCCAACGTCTAGTTTCTAACCGAGGGAATGGGCGTTCTCAACGTGGTCGTCAACGGTGAGGTGGTTCCCCCGGAGGTTCCCGGCGAGGCAGTTTAGTTTTGTTTTTGAATTTTGTACTTGTATTTTATGGGCCTGCATGCCTTTTGATATGTAATGTTTTGTCGGGCACAGCCCTCTTCATGTACTGCTGACTTATTCCGACCTTGTGGCCGAAGTTATATAAATATTTTTTTTTTAGCATTGTCTTGTTGCATTTATTTGTGCATGCTTTTATTGTTTGAATGCTAAGTATGGAAGTTTTGCTCGACTTGTTCTCGTTATGCTCGATAGTTTGGGAGACTTGTCGAGGAGGCAAAGCGGTTCGTCGGTGATGAGACTAGGATCTCGGTTGAGGTACTAATCCCATAGGCTTCGACTATTCCCATCACGAGCTGGGTGTCCTGCCTTATTGGTGCGGCAACGGCGGAGCTCGATTGATGTATCCTCGTTGTGCACAGAGTCTGCTCGTCCCATAAGCAGAAGTTGGCCGGCGTTGTGAAATGAGGGATCGTGCTTGCATCGGGGCATAGTCTTGTGGCCGAGTCGTCTCCCCGTTAAGGGTGATCTCATCGGCAGTTAGTCCGACCTCGTGGTTGGTCCTAACTGTAATATTGTTTGACCTTTTTAGCATTCCATGGTCGAGCAAATGGTTCTCCGTCTAGAGTTTCTAGGTAGTAGGATCCATTGCCTGTTTTTGACTAGACCCTTTACGGTCCTTCCCAGTTCGCAGCCAGTTTTCCTTCGCGCGAATCCTTCTAGTTTCTCCGTAGGACCAAGCTGCCAACGGGGAAGTCGCGCTTTATGACCTTAGCGTCACGGCACAAGGTTATTTTTTGTTTTATCGAAGCCTCACGGAGAGCTACTCCTGACCGTATCTCTTTGACCAGGTCGAGCTCTTCCCATGAAGGTTCGTCGTTCATCTCCTCGTCAAGAGGAGCTTCCGTTCGTCTGGAAGGTTCTCTGATCTCCACAGGTATCACTGCCTCAGTTCCGTAAGCTATTCGGAAAGGGGTTTCCCCGGTGGTGGAATGCGGGGTTGTCCGGTAGGCCCAGAGCACGTTGTGTAACTCCTCGACCCACCTCTTCTTGGCTTCGCCTAGCCTTCATTTTAGGCCCCGATGGATTACCCTGTTCGCAGCCTCTGCTTGTCCGTTAGTCTGGGGGTGCTTGACGGAAGTGAAGTGTTGCTTCATGCCTAGTTTGGCGACGAAGTCCTGGAACTTCCTGTCCGTGAACTGGGTTCCATTGTCGGTCACGAGGGCCTGGGGTACTCTGAATCATGCGAGGACGTTCCTTTTGTAGAAACAAAGTATGTTGAAGGTTGTGATCTTGGCGAGAGCTTTAGCTTCGATCCATTTCGTAAAGTAATCGACGGCCACAATCAGAAATTTGTTTTGATAAGACCCGATCGTGAAGGGGCCAAGTATATCCATCCCCCACCAAGCGAAGGGCCAAGCCGAGGATATATACTTCAACTCGTTAGGATTCGCCAAGTGCATGTCCCCGTGGCGCTGCCACCGGTCACATTTTTGGACATGCTCCTTAGCATCGTGCTGCATGGTTGGCCAATAGTATCCTGCTCGCAGGGCCGTTCGTGCCAATGATCTCCCTCCCAAGTGTTGCGCGCTGATGCCCTCATAAATCTCTTAGAGGATTTCAGGGACCTTGTCCTCCTCGACGCATTTCAGGAGGGGGATGGATAATCCTCATCGGTAGAGTTTGTCTTTGATCAGCACGTACGAGCAGGCTCTTCGTTTAGTCACGCCGGCCTCCTTGCTGTCCTCGGGAAGTTCCCCCGTGGTGAGGTAATTGTACACTAGGATCATACAGCAGTGGTTGTCTCCAATGGTGTTAACGTCGAGAAGCTCTGGCGACTTCTCAATACTTGGTCGAGCGAGTATCTCCTATACGAAGGATTTGTTACCATCTTTCTTTCTGGTGCTAGCCATTTTTGACAAGACATCTGCCCGCGTGTTTCATTCGCGAAGAATGTGTTGGACCTCCCACGCGTCGAAATTGGTAATTCTATCCATCACCAGTGTCAAATATTCGACCAGCTGATCATTTTTGGCTTGATACTCTCCTCGTACTTGAGAGGCTACGAGCTGGGAATTGGTGAAAATCTTTACCTCCTTGGCGCCCAAGTCTTCAGCCAACCGTAACCCTGCAAGGAACGCTTCGTACTCGGCTTGGTTGTTAGATGTAGGGAAGGATATGACTAAATACACTTCGATTAAGATTCCCTCCTCGTTCTCGAGTATGATGCTTGCGCCACTGCCCGTGGAACTAGATACCCCGTCTATATAGATGGTCCATCTATGCGTTCCGCTTGGTGGGGATGATGGCGACGTCATCTCCGCCACGAAGTCGGCCAGGACTTGTGCCTTGAGGGCCTTCCTGCGTTCGTAGTGGATGTCAAATTCTGATAGCTCCAAGGACCATTTGAGCATTCTACCGACTATGTTTGGTCGACAAAGCAGTTGTCTTATGGGCTGGTCAGTACGCACTACTATGGTGTGGGCCAGGAAGTAATGCCTGAGCCTTCTCGCGGCATTGACGAGGCCGAGGGCGGCCTTCTCTATTTGCGCGTATCTGATTTATGGCCCTTGCAGGGTCTTGCTCGTGAAATAGATGGGCTTTTACCCGTCCTTTGTTTCGCGAATGAGTGCAGCGTTAATGGCCTCACTGGTGACGGAGAGATACAGGTACAAGGTCTCCCCACACTTTGGTCGTGAAAGCATGGGGGATTCGGACAAGGGTCGCTTAAGGTGGGTCAGGGCCTGCTCGAATTCCTCCGTCCATTTGAATGTGGCCTACTTTCTGAGGAGTTTAAAGAAGAGCAGGGCATGCTGGGCAGACTTGGCCACGAAGCGAGAAAGTGAAGCGAGCATCCCGTTGAGGGACTGTATGGACTTCTTCGACCTGGGTGTGGGAAATTCCACGAATGCCCGACATTTGTTAGGATTCGCCTCTATCCCCCTCTCGGTGAGGTAGAATCTGAGGAACTTCCCTGCCCGCACGCCAAAGGTGCATTTTTTTGGGTTAAAACGCATTTTGCACTTTCTTGCCTGGTCGAAAACCTTTTACAAATGGGTCGTGTGATCGAATTCTTCTTAGGACTTCAAGATCATATCATCCATGTAAACTTCGAGCATGTCTCTGATTTCTGATCGGAAGACTTTGTTCTTCATGCGCTGGTATGTGGCCCCAGCGTTTTTCAGACCAAAGGGCATTACATTGTAGTAATAGTTCCCCAACGAGGTCATGAACGTGGTGTACTTCTTGTCCTTTTTGGCCATAGGGATTTGATTGTATCCCTAATAGGCGTCCATGAAGGACAGGAGCTTGAAACCTGCAGAATTATCAACGACCTTATCTATGTTGGGCAGAGGATAAGTATCCTTCGGGCAAGCCCGGTTGAGATCAGTATATTCAATGCACATGCGCCATTTTCCACTATGTTTCTTGACAAGTACAATATTGGACAGCCAGGTTGTATACCTGGCCTCCGAAATAAATTTTGCCTCTAAGAGGTCTTGTACAAGTTTTTTGGAAGCCTATACCTTCTCATCGGATTGCTTGCGCATGCATTGTGCGACGGCTCGAGCAGCTGGGTCAATGGTTAGTTGATGGAATGCGGTCTCAGGGTCCAGGTCGGGCATGTCCGCAGCACTCCACGCAAACAAATTGACGTTGTCCTCAAGACATATCTTCAGCTGGTGCTTTACCTCGTCGGGCAGCCGTGCGCCTATCTTCACTCCTCTGCTCGGGTTGGCTCCAAAGGTGATGATCTCGAATTCCCTATCTGGGACAGGGCGCATGAGGGTGGTTGCAGAGGAACTGCCTGTCCCCGCTGACGTGCCTTCACCACAGTCATCGCCCTCTTCAGAAATCTGGCTGTCGAGGTCGATGATGTGTACAGGGAGAGTCGACTTCTTGTCAGGCTGGATTTCTTCGCCGGGATGGTCTTCCTCCCTTGCCCGCGTGGAGGCCTTGGGTGCTGCACCGATCGAGCTTTGGCCTCGAGTAGCTACTTCAAAGCACCTCCTCGCAGCTTCTATATCCACGTGCAATGTTGCGACATTCCCCTTCTCCATATAGTATTTCATCTTGAGATGAACGGTCGAAGGAACAGTGATCAGCTCTGCCAGGGTTGGTCTGCCAAGGATGCATTGGTACAACGAAGGGCAATCGACTACCAAAAATTGAGTCTTGATCGACTTCGACGCCTCCTGTTCCTCGAAGGTGACTGGGAGTTCCACGTACCCCCAGGGTCTGGATGTCACCCCGTTGAACCCTTGTAGGTCGGACCCTACGTATGGTGACAGGTTCTTCTGATCCAGCTTCAAGGCTCTAAACAGACTAGTGTACATGATGTCCACAGAGTTGCCCTGGTCGACCAGGATCTGTCGGACATCGGTGTTGGCAAGTATTGCTCTAATGAGCAAAGGAATGTGCGAGTTCGGGGAGCCCCTAGAAAGCTCCTCCTGGTAGAAAGTGATTGGCTGGGACCGCCCCCGAACCTTCTCGAGCGTGGACAACCGGTCAGGACTGCAGTAGATAAGTTGGTCAAACTTTCTCTTGACCGACCCCACTGTGAGTTTGTTGTATCCCCCGCATGAGATAACCATGGTTGTTGGGAAGGTCTCATAAGTGCTGATTGCGGAGATCTGAGGAGGATCCTCAATATGGTCGGGGATGATGAAGTCCTCTGGCCGTGTGATGGACATAGCGACCTGAGGAGGAGGACTGGGCGGCGAAGATTCTGCTTCCTTTTTGGTCTCCGAAGTCTCTCGTCGAGAGGATTCACCCTTCTTCGTATATTGCTTTAGGTGACCCTCCTTGATGAGGATTTCAATAGCGTCCTTCAGGTGCACGCAGTCTTCGGTCACGTGGCCACGGCTACGGTGGAAACAGCAGTATTTACACTTGTCCGTGTTGCTCTTGGACGACGTTGGTTTGGGGAACCGGACACCTCCCTGCTTAAACTCCGCGTTGATGCATTCGGAGAAAATGCACTGGCGGGGAGCCGTCAGTAGGATATACTATGTAAAACGACCAGCAGGTCTCTTACCTTCACGAGGACGATCATCTCGTCGCCTCTCTTTATCGTGTCTGGAAGCCTCTGATTCTTCTTTTTCTATCGCCCAGGAACTCTCTTGATCCCTCGAGTCTCGGGCTTTGTAGGCCGCCTCTTTCTCCTAGTATTGTATATACGATTGAGCTTTACAGAGTAACTCGGCCAGGTTGAGAAGAGGTTCTATGCCCACCGCCTTGCATAATTCACTCTTTGGTCTCAACCCTTTTTCGAGGAGGTATTTCTTCATATAGTCCGTCGTGCGGACCTCAACAGCCTCCTTGTTGAACCACTCGATATATGCCTGCAGGGTCTCATCCCTGCCTTGCATAATGGCTTCCAATGTGGCCTCCGACTTGGGGTGTCGCCGGGAGGCAGTAAAATGGAGGGCGAACTGACTCTTTAGATCCTTCCAGGATGTTACCGAACCCCGGGGAAGCTGCTTGAACCAGGCCATGGTCCCCCTTCCTGAGAGTGATGGAGAACAGCCTGCATTTGATAGCCCCGCTTACGTTATGGTAGTGGAGCATGGCCTCGATGTTTTCTATATGCTCGTCTGGGTCGGTGGTCCCGTCGTAAGTGGCCAGGGGAGGTGGCTTCTCCAATCCACGAGGAATACGCATGTCCATGATCTCTTGAGATAAGGGCCTATGGACATCATCTTCATCGCTCGTGCTAGACGACCGACAGGGGGAGTTGCTGGGCCCGTGGCTTCTGCTGTGGCGGGGAGAATGTCTGTGTGACCTGCGACGCTCGTGGTGGTTCCTCGAAGGTTTTTTCCTCTTTAGATTGGAAGAGCGTCTAGATCTACGCAAGGGAGATCAGTGTCGTCATTTGGTGACCGCTGAGTCAGGTTCCTCCGATCTGGAACGTCTTTGTTCGGGAGAAAGACTTTTGGACCCCATCTCGCCTGCGCTTTTGAGGAGAAAACTGTGGCTACGGAGAAGGACTGATGGGCTTCTGCGATGGACGCTGATCCTGGAGGGCGTGTTCGAGCATGCCAATCTTTTCGCCCTGCTGGAAGATCAAAAAGTTGGATCTGTTGAGGGAAGCAATTAGGGCGGCAGTGCTTGGGTCTGCGTTTTGAGGGACAGGTATAGGCTCAAAAAAGGGACTAGCAGCTTGCGCGCGGCTTTACGTCATAGAGGGTAGGAGATACGGTATTTCCATCCCGATGATCTGTCTCCAGGAAGGCAGCTCCAGAGACGAGGTGATCAACGTTATCAGCGATAACGGCGATGGTGAGCTCTTGACGGGTGTCATCTTTCCTGTTGGAGGCCATGATGATCAAATGGAGTTTGGAGAGAGCTTTGGTCTTTTAGGTGAAAAAGAGGGGATCTTGAATAAAAAAGATAGGGAAGCTAGGTTCCCACAAACGGCGCCACTGATCGGAGGTGATCAGACTGGATCGTCGTGGCCTTCGTGTAGGGTAGATGAGGACGCTTGTAGGGGAGAAAAAGAGGTTGTACCTGTAAGGTACTCCGATGCCAAAGTAAGTGATTGGATAAAGAGAGAAAACAAGTGCAAAGGTAAGATTTCGAGTATTGAATAGTGATCAAACCTGCCCCTCTCACATGAGAGGGTATTTATAGAATTATCCCCCAGCGCGGGGCCAAGGTCTCCCATGTGGCCGAAATGTGTGGTCGACCAATGGGAGACTGTTAGGTGGAGGGTCAGGCGTGTGACCTTTTGACCTGGTCCAACTGTTTCCGTGAGATCCGGGGAGACAGTTGGTCGCGTGAAATGCCAAGCGAGTGAGGGGGACATGCCCAACGGCTAGTTTCTACCCAACGGTTAGTTTCTTCCTAACGGCTAGTTTCTGGCTATTGGGCCTGACCAAGAGCAGGACAGGACTGGGCTTTGCCCCACTGTGGGTCAGGCGGCTGCCCAGTCCAGAACAGTACCCATACCCACAAAATATATATTTACATATCTTTATTTTTATTATTATATACACATGTATGCTTATAAGTTTTATTAAATACATCACTATTAAACTGTACACATTTTAATATAAATGTGTTTAATTTTTAACTCAACAATAACATCCTTAAATTTTTCAAATGTTGTTAAAAACTTAAAATTACATGGTAAAATATAATTGATCGTTATTTTTTTTATTATAAATGCGGGTAAACGAGTATGGGAATAGGTACTTTGGTACTCATAGGACACGGATACGGGTACAAATGTTGCTGCCCATGCGGGTATGGGCTCGGGTACGAGGATTTTTTCAAACCATGGGTATGGGGATGGGTATTGTAGTACCCTACCCAAATCCTGCACATTTTCATCCTTGCATGTTGGCATGAATCTCTTTAACCATCAACATAATCTCACGACACCTTTTGCATCAATGTTAATTGACACTCAAGTACTAACCAACACCTTATCTAATCCCGATTGTACCAACACCTTTTTTACATTAGTTTTTCACATATAAAAAATGATTATTTCATCCATTTTTCTAGCTCAAAGTGCACAACGAAACTTGTGAATGCAACTCAAGAACATTTTCACAAAACCACCTTTCTTTTCGAACGTGGAATATCTGAAAAAGTTGCAACCACAAAACATAGTAAGAACTCATATCCCTTGGTCGAACAAAAAGCTCTCATACCAGTTATTGGGGAGACTGAGAGATAAGGAAGAAACGACAAGCCCAATGCCCTAGGACCACAAAAGAGGGACACACCATGTAACACCTTGATTTTGATTATTTTACTTTTTAAATTGAGTTTACAATTCCTTAAATTATTTAATTAGTATTATTAAGGATCATTGGGTTTTTAGTATAAATTATTATAATTTTTATTTATTTAAAATAATAGAGAAAATGAGAAATTGTGCTTTGGGGAGGAAAATAGAAACTAATTAAAATTAAGACGATGAATAGAATTATTAAGAGTTGGGGAAATTATTAGAATTAATAAAAATATAAAATAGGGTTTTTATTTAAATATAGAAGGGAAATAGAATGAGGGAGCTGTTTGGTGAAGATAAGTTGTCAGCAAAGTAAGAGAAAAGCCCTAGCAGAGCAAGAGTGGGAGAAGAGACTCTATAGTCGTACATTCAAAGCTTTTCCGTGAATTTGAGGTAAGGGGGAACTGTTCATGATATGGGTGTTTAAGCATGAAAGATGGAGAGGATTCCTTATCCAAATTCTTTTTTCCTTCCCTCTTTCCTCCATTGTTGAGGGATTTGGATCTTGAGATGGTTTGTGCAAAACCTCACTAGATTGTTGTGATGTAATAATGTTTTTCGTGCTCGGTTCATTGCTGAATTTTGTGTAGAGCCATATGTCTAATTCTAATTATTGATGTTCGTGAATATATGCTTTGATTTAATGAACATGATGATGATTTTATGGCTAATTGATGATATAAATGTTTAATCTGTGTGTTATTGATGTGAATTGTTGTTGATGATTGATGACAGTTAAAATTGTAGCCTTATAAGTTGAATATTGTATATAGATGATTAGGTATGATCATTCATGCTCAAATCTGGATTGGGATAGACCTAGAGGTGAAGACATTAGGTTTTTGAGTGAAATTCTCGTGAAAAAGTTGCAGAAACTTGGTATTTTTTGTCATGGGTATTGTGGTAATCGATTACCATGTAATGGTAATCGATTACCAGCATAAAATTGAGTTTTTAGACATTTTGGGGGTTGGTAATCAATTGTTGTCGCCTGGAATGGAGAATTTTTGAAGTGAAACTAAAAAAGACATAACTTGAGTTTCGTGACTCCGATTGAGGCGTTGTTTGAAGCTTTGGAAGGCTAATGCATATGACTATCTTATGTTAATGTCACGAGATGTTTTAAATGTGAAAATTGAGTTATTTGGATCGATTGTTTTTTAGTGGTTTCTAACTCTTCTAACCTTGAATTGGCGATGATTTGTGTTGAGTTTTGGGTTTGAGAGGAATTGTGACGAGTATTGAAGTTGGGGGTTGAAACGAGTATTGCATATATTTGTGTAGTCTTCATGCATCATGTATATTGGAGATAGGTAAGAATCATGTCCAATAACGAGTTAAGACTTAGATCTAGTGACAAATAGGACTTCGGTCCAGTGACGAGTTAGGACTTTGGTCCAGTGACGAGTTGGGTGCTTCAGTAACACACCTCTGAATATCCGAATTTTTGTACCACATGGATTGGAGTAGAGCAGATGAATACCTTGCATACATAATTGCATTTGTGAATGATTATTGTTATGGATGGATTGTATGTTTGATTGTTTATGCTAATTGCACTATCCTTAGTGTTTTATGCACTTTAACATATGTGAATGTATTCTCACCCCCTGTTTGTTTCTGTGTTATTCTTTACGCTTGTGGTGCAGATACTCGGGTAGAGACTGAATAACTTTAGATGCTTCTTGTATTGGAGAACGATATAGTTTGCCTTCTTTTTGTTTATCTTTTTGCGTTGTTTAATTTCCCATGTGTCGCTGTGATAGTGTAACACTAGATTGGGAATACCGTATTCTGTTTTATTTTTCTGCGAGTTGTTTAATTGAACCTTTTGATTAAATGAAGTTGATTTTTATTTATGAGATGATTGAAGACATGTTGAAGTTTATTTTTCGTTACTATCATGAATTGAGAATGTTATGCTGAGAAATGTGACACCCTTTTGAGTATTTTATTCAACATTTTTTATAAATTAAGTGTTTGGGGTTTAGGGTGTTACACACCATATCTTTACCCAAAATCTTAAGGCGTCAGCTATTTGAATCATATCTCTTACAAATCCAATGTTGCACAGATTCATAATCGGTGTGAGACTTAACCATTTTACACTTGCAACCAACAATCCCCCTTCTTGAGTCCTCTAAATCCTAAAACAAGATTCGATTCCCGCTCCCTTACTAAGTTAGATCATGGCTCAGATGCCATTTGTTGGGGAGATCAAAAAAGGCAGGAGTGTGGGTCTATTGGGGTCGTGTGGGTGATTAAGAATGATTATGTGTCAGTTACAATTTTTACGTTGTGTTATTATCTAATTGTCATTTGACAATGACCATGATTTTTTTCGATTTTAAATTTTTTACATTATATTTTTGAATTATAATTGTATTCTTTATTTTTATCTATGTCAATTTTTCTCAACAGAGTCTCACATAAAAAAGAATAGAGACGTGTTAATCATTTTTTAAATATAGATGTGCATATTTGATTTAAGTGTAGATCAGATTTACGACCAACATTTTATAAGAGACTTTCATTTTTATGTCAGAACATCACTTTCCAATTGACTTGCGAAAGAAGGTTGAGATGAAAAAGTAATGTTATTTTATCTAATGTTGGTGTAAGTTAGTTTACCCAGCAGACATTGCATTGCGATATATTTTAAATCTTTAAAAATATGAGAGAAGAATAAGTTAAGTTGACATTAAATTATCAAAAATTCATGTCATTCAATATAATTGATCTTTCAGATTAATTTTTTCAAAATAAATTGGCTTAATTAATAAGGAGTTGACTCACACATAAATAGATCCTAGATTCAACTTCTACTATCGATGTACGGATATTTGTAGTAGGTGATTTGTAAATACCTCTCCAAACGCTCTTTGAGTCTTAGATTATATTTAGATATCATAAAATGAACTAAATAGAATGGAAGAGATCGGAACAAATGTTTCATTCCATTGTTTGAAAATTTAATGACAAAACAATGCAAATTGTTGATACCGCCCAAATTAAAGAGAAGAAATATGACAGTAAGTGATATAACGGAATGGAATCCATACTACTTCATTCCACTCAATTAAATTTTAAATAATTCAAACAATATAATATCATTTCATTTCATCTCATTCCGCTTCACTCCATCTAATTCTATCAATCCAAACAAATCCTTAAAATCCACCCTGATCTCCCGATGGGCCCCTAGAGCTCATCTAACACCATTAATTTTCTCACATTTACATAAGTATTGAAGTCATGAAATAATCAGATACTTACCTTCTTTTTATCCATTTTCTCTGTTGTCTAAAACAAAATAGTTTTGTATTTCAATTTATTTTAGGGATAAATATACTTCACCCCCTGTCAATGTAGCGAGTTTTGGTTTTACCTCCCTGAAATATTTTTTTTTAATTCCCCCCTCACCAAACCAAGATTCTATTTTCACTCTCCCCTGTTGCTGACTGTATCAAGCAATATGCACATGTGGCCTATCTTAAATTGCTGACTGGATTAAAAAATGCCACGTTTTACCATGTGGCATACACTTCACTTTTTTAAATATTTTAACATTTTAACTATTTTTATATATTATATATTATACTAGTAATTAACCCGTGCGTTCGCACTGGCATGTCTGTTCGAGGACTTTATGTTATGGACGCATAATTGTTAATCAAATTGAAAAGAAAAAGGTAAAATTATAAAAATAGATATGATTGAAATTAAAAATTTGTATTGGTAAGTATAAGAAATTGTCAATAAATTTCTATTAGTCAATATTTGAGCCAGTAGTAAAGTTTTTCCCGTTTATAACAATAGTAATTGTTTCTGTGTATAAAAATATTTTAATCAACAATGTATTTTTTCCCGTATATAAATATTTGTTTTGTTTTGACACAATTTATACAAAAAATTGAATGAACAGTAAAGTTGTTTCCGTATATAAAAAAATTTGAATCAAAAGTAAAGTTGTGTTTGTTTATAACAATAGTATTTTTTTCGTATATAAAATAATTTGAATAAAGATTAAAGTTGTGTCTGTTTATAACAATAGTATTTTTTCATATATAAAAAAATTTGAATCAAAAGTAAAGTTGTGTCTGATTATAACAATGATACTATTTTGTATATAAAAAATTTTGAATCAAGATTAAAGTTGTGCCCGTTTATAATAATAGTATTTTTTTCGTATATAAAAAAATTTGAATCAAAATTAAAGTTGTGCCCGTTTATAACAATAGTATTTTTTTTCATATATAAAAAAATTTGAATCAAAATTAAAGTTGTGTCCGTCCTCTGGAATTTCTATAAAACATTTTGATTTATACAATATTTGAATCAATATTAAAGTTGTCCCCGTTTTGTTTACCTTGGAAATTGGTAAACAATCGCTGATCTTCTAAAACAATAAAGTTCTAGTAACTTACAGGAACGATCAGATTGATCCTAGGACATGTGCTATAAGTGTATTTAAAATGTTTCACAAATGCGTAAAGCAAACATTTCGACCATGCTGGCAAACAAAAAGGACGCTATGAAACGTAAAACAAAAAGTGATAAAGGCATAAAAGTGTTTAAATCGAACAAGAAACTTAGAGAAAACAATGTAAAAGCAAATTCAATGAAAGACTGAAGTTTAAATGGTAAAGAAAATGCATAAAGTCTTGAATAAACTGCAGAAATGTAAATGCTTGAAGGTAAAGGCTTCTTAATGCAAAAACTGCAAAGTAAAAACTTTGTAATGTAAAATGCTTAGAAGTAACAGACTGAATTAAATGACTTCAAAGTAAAGGATCTAAGGTAGAAACTTCAAAGTAAATTGCATTGCAATGAAAGATAATGGTGATTACAATCACGTACATTCTCGCCTCACTCTTTTCTCTACACGCTGGATACTTTGAGTGATTACAGAGTTACTTGTACAACACGATTTTTTCACACATTCTAACTCTACAACTAACCTATTTATAATACTCTAAAATAACCACCATTTGACGGTTTACTCCTAGAACACGCCACTTGGCACTTTGCATGTCTTCAACTTCTGGATATTCGCCACTTGTCCTCTTTTCAAATTCAAATAGTAGAACTTCCCTCCAATAATTAAATGTAACTGCAGCGCATTATCCATAGCCATTTTACCTTGTCGAATTGACTCTTTGGACTTGGAAATGTTTGAAGTCTTAAAATCATTCTCTTCGACTCAGGCTTTCAACAAATATGGTCGAAGCCTTCTTCTCCTTTAGCTTATTAATTTAAAGAATAACTTCTTTAAAAGCCAAATCTATTTGAAATCATGTAGCGTCGAAATTAGGAGTTAACAAATTGCCCCCCAAAAATGTCCTTTCGCCAGTGTTGGTAGGAAGGTCATTTTTTGATAGAACCATTTTCGACGCTTGCGCATTTGACTATGAGAAGACGTGGTCATAACTGACCAACCCACGATCTAGAAACTATTCAGTTTCTTTCAATCACGCTTATGACGTCATACCATAATGGTAAATCTTCAAACTTCTTTTCTGCCGTATCCTTGAACAGTTTTCATCATCACCTTTCTTGGAACTAGACATTTGCAGTCTAATCATAACTACCACCACTCAAACAATTTTTGCAAAAAACATACACGCGTCCCACTACCCACTTTGCTCCATTGGTGGATTGACAATCTTTTTAACTTCCAAACGCCTATAAATAGCCTTTTTCTATAACTTATTAAACTTTTGCATTCTCAGAATTTCTTGCAACCCTATTTCTTCATCCTTCAAACTCTCTCAAGAAAAACCCATAATGCATTCTCACTTTTCTTCAACTTCCAACAATGGCGTCTTCACAAACCATTCCCCAAGAAACAAAAGGTCAAAAAGGTAGAGCCGCATAGTTCAAGCAATCCCTTCCACCATTTTCTATTGCCTTTTCAGCAACTCCAACGCATGGAGCCTTTCTTCGTCTAAATCCACTAACTCATCAAGCATCATATTCCAATAAGACTCAGATGGGATCTCATGATGCCTTTGGATCCTTATGGACTGAAGATGAATTTCTACAGGCAAAACTGCATCATGACCAAATGTCAGTCGAAATGGGGTAGTATTAGTTGCCTCTTTTGGGGACGTTCGACATGCCCAAAGTATTTGGTCCAATGTTTAATGCCAATTTCTTGGTCTTTTTCCCACATGCTTTTTTATCAACCCAATAACTACTTTATTTGCCACTTCGACTTGGCCATTAGCTTGAGCATAATAAGGTGTGGATGTTAAAAGTTTGAACCCCATGTCTTTAGAAAACTCTTGCATTTTCCGACCAGTGAAGACTGATCCTTGTTCTGTTGTAATTGTCTCTGGGATTCCAAACCTATAGATGATGTGTTTCTGGATAAATTCAATCACATCTTCTTGATCAACATTTGGTAAAGGGATAGCTTCGACCCATTTGGTAAAATAATCAATACCCACCAAAATGTACTTATGATTTTTAGATGATGCTGGTCGAATTTTTCCAACTAAATCCAAAGCCCATCCTCTAAAAGGCCAAGGTTTCACTATAGAGTGCAATTCACTTGCAGGGACGTGTTGAATGCCAGCGTGAACTTGACATTCCTGACAACCCTTAGCAAATTCGATACAATCTTTTAACATGGTAGGCCAATACATGCCTTGTCAAAATAACAAACATTTCATTTTATGGCCTACCTAATGTGCTCCACATGTCCCACCATGGACAGTCGAAAGGGCCAAGTATGCTTCTGCCTCACTAAGGCACTTAAGAAATACTCCCTCAGGAGTCTTTTTGAATAATTCATTACCCAACAAGACATAACTCAAAGTTTGATACTTGATTTTCCTTTCTGTCGAAGATATTGGATTTTTCAGATAATCTATTATAGGTTTTCTCCAATCCTTGTCAGTTATGCTATCAACTACTAGAATTGCAAATTTGTCTTCATCAGTGTATCCAAGCTTAGTTTCTTCCAAATCTGATGGGGCTAATCCTACTGACACCACCCTTCCTCTGACTTCAACTTCGCTTGCATCTTGTAATTTGTCTTTCGAAACTTTATACCCTGATGCGATCTGAGCTAAGTCATTAGCGACCTGGTTTTCCAGTCTAGGGATGTGTCAAAAACTAACTGCGTCGAACTTTTTCAACAGTCGATTCACAACTACAAAGTACATAATCAAGTTTTCTTTTATGCACTTGTATTCCTTGGTAACTTGTTTTATGACCAGTTCTGAATCTCCCATTATTTTGACATGAGTTGCCCCCAATTCCAACAATACTTCAAGTCCAGCAATTAAAGCTTCATATTCAGCTTCGTTGTTTGAACAACGACCTTCAATTTTATACTTAAGTGTTGTTGGAATTTTATTAGGAGAAATAACAAGCACTCCTATGCCTGACCCATCTTTGTGGCTCGACCCGTCGAAGTATAACTTCCGAGGTTCCACTTCAAGATAGTTCAGAGGGGTCTCATTTGTAGAATGGTCAACTATAAAGTCTGCCACTACTTGTCCTTTAACAGCTTTTAAAGGCTTATAAGTTAAGGAATATTCAGTTAATGCTAATGCCCATTTTCTAGTTCGACTATGCAAAATAGGTTTGGACAACATATGTTTAATAACGTCATAACGAGAAGAAACATAAACATCAACTGGTTTTATATAATGCTTCAATTTTGTACAAGAGTAATACAAACATAAACATAATTTTTCAATCATGCTATATCTAGTTTCTGCATCATTTAGAACTCTACTAAGGTAATAGACGGCCCTTTCGACACCATCATCATCCTCTTGAGCTAACATGCTCCCTAAAGTTCTCTCTGACGCGGCTATGTACAATCTCATACTCTTATTGCCACAAGGTGGTGAAAGAATCGGGGGGTGACTCAGGTACTCTTTGATCTTGTCGAAGGCTTCCTGTTGAGCCTGCCCCCAGTCGAACCCATCCTTGCTAGCTCGAAGCAATGGCGAAAAGGCTTGCGTTTTCCCACTCAAGTTGGATATAAACCTCCTCAAGAAATTTATTTTGCCCAAGAGTGACTGCAATTCCTTCTTTGTTGATGGCGCTTTTGCATCCATAATGGCTTTGGTTTTATTCTGGTTAATTTCGATCCCCTTCTTGTGGACCACAAAGCCTAAGAAATCCCCTGCCTGCACACAAAAAGCACATTTGAGAGGATTCATTTTAAGACCATGCTTTCTCATCCTTTCAAAGGAATGTCGAAGATGGCTTAAATGATCTTTCCCTGAAAAAGACTTAACAACAATATCATCAATATAGATTTGCATAAAAGTCTCAATAAAATCATGAAAGATCGAATTCATTGCTCGCTGGTAAGTTGCCCAGCATTTTTTAGACCAAAAGGCATTACTACCCATTCGTAGGTGCCTAATGCCCCTGGACATCGAAAAGCACTCTTTGGGATATCTTCCTCAGCAATGAATATTTGGTTATAACCAGAATAACCATCCAACATACTCAAGTATTCATGTCCTGCAGCAGAATCAATCAACATTTCTGCCACAGGCATAGCATATTCGTCTTTAGGGGTTGCAGAATTTAGATCTCTAAAATCTATACAGACCCTTAAAGAACCATTCTTTTTAATGACTGGTACAATATTAGCTAGCCATTCGACATACCTAGTTATACGGATGAACTTGCATCTAAGTAACCTTTCAATTTCCTCTTTGATCTTTGAAAGGATTATTGGGGCAAACCGTCTTGGATTTTGCTTGACTGGCTTTTTCCTAGGTATGATTGGCAACTTATGTTCAACAAACTCTCTCTTCAAACCAGACATTTCATCATAGTCCCAAGCGAAGCAATCCTTAAATTCCTTCAATAGTTGGACTATTTCGACTTTGAGTTGTGGGTCAAGGTTAGCACTAACATAAGTAGGCCTTTTTACTCCCCTTTCACCCAAGTCAATTTCTTCCAAAGGATCTTGCGCCAGCATTCTAATGTTATCTGACACTGGATCCCTTTCAAAACCCAAAGGCTCATTATCATAAATAGCATCAAGCCTTTGATTTTGGTCTTCGATTTGAGACCCATCAGGTGGTTCAGGCTCAAAGTCCTTACCAGGGCCTACTTCACAAATTTGAGTTGTGGCTTCGACAGCCGTGTGGTTGTGTGCAGCCTCCAAGGCCGCTTGTAATTTAGATTCGGCCACATAGGCCGAAATTCTTTGTATTGCATCGAATTCAGTCATTATTACTGAATTCACTTCTCCAGCCTGTGGGGTCTAGATCAGGCTCCCCACAGTATGGGACATTGCCTTCTTCCCTTATGACCTCTTTATCCCATCGAAATCCCTCCACAGGGTGCAGGTGTAATGAGCAGAATGCATGGTCATTTGGGGTGAAATCAAATTCTGCTGGAGTACGAGGCGCAATATGCGCCAAGTTTTTGTCAAACTCAACACCATCAACATGATTAACAGGCACCTTAAAGTACCCTTGATCACCTTCAATGTTTTCTACTATGCCATCAGGCCTCCAGATTGTGATCCGCTGGTGCATTGACGAAGGTACTGCTCCAACACCATGGATCCATTCCCTCCCCAACAGAAGGTTATAGTTAGCTTTGCTTTCGACTACCATAAACAAGGTAGGTCTTGTTATTGTTCCCACAGTTAAATCAACCTGCAGAACGCCAAGAATGGTACCAATTTTCCCTTCATAGTTAGAAAGGACCATGTTGTGGGGCTTAAGATCATAGTCGAATTTACCGATCTTGCTTAGTAGGAAATGTGGCATTAAATTGACTGTAGCCCCCACAATCCACCAAGATTTTATTCATAGCCACGTTCTCTACTTTCCCTGTAATGTACAGAGGTTTCAAGTGCCCTTTCATGGCCTCAGTTGGTCGTTCAAAGAAAGCATTCTGCTCTTCAACACAGCCATTGTTCATCACATAGTAGCACACATTGTTCATCCCACTGGGCATGCCAGTTTGTTTACCTTGGAAATTGGTAAACAACTGCTGATCTTCTAAAACAATAAAGTTCTAGTAACTTACAGGATCGATCAGATTGATCCTAGGACATGTGCTATAAGTGTATTTAAAATGTTTCACAAATGCGTAAAGCAAACATTTCGACCATGCTGGCAAACAAAAAGGACGCTATGAAACGTAAAACAAAAAGTGATAAAGGCAGAAAAGTGTTTAAATCGAACAAGAAACTTAGAGAAACAATGTAAAAGCAAATTCAAGAAAGACTGAAGTTTAAATGGTAAAGAAAATGCATAAAGTCTTGAATAAACTGCAGAAATGTAAATGCTTGAAGGTAAAGACTTCTTAATGCAAAAACTGCAAAGTAAAAACTTTGTAATATGAAATGCTTGGAAGTAACAGACTGAATTAAAGGACTTCAAAGTAAAGGATCTAAGGTAGAAACTTCAAAGTAAATTGCATTGCAATGAAAGATAATGGTGATTACAATCACGTACATTCTCGCCTCACTCTTTTCTCTACACGTTGGATACTTTGAGTGATTACAGAGTTACTTGTACAACACGATTTTTTCACACATTCGAACTCTAGAACTAACCTATTTATAATACTCTAAAATAACCACCATTTGACGGTTTACTCCAAGAACACGCCACTTGGCACTTTGCATGTCTTCAACTTCTGGATATTCGCCACTTGTCCTCTTTTCAAATTCAAATAGTAGAACTTCCATCCAATAATTAACTGTAACTGCAGCGCATTATTCATAGCCATTTTACCCTGTCGAATTGACTCATTGGACTTGGAAATGTTTGAAGTCTTAAAATCATTCTCTTCGACTCAAGCTTTCAACAAATATGGTCGAACCTTCTTCTCCTTTAGCTTATTATTTTAAAGAATAACTTCTTTAAAAGCCAAATCTATTTGAAATCATGTAGCGTCGAAATTAGGAGCTAACACGTTTATTAGCTATCAAAATTAATTTGAAACAATTATAAACCTGTTATATTAATAATCAATATTATAAGTAATTTAGATTCAAATTTTTAAAATTCATAAAATCACTTTTAAAATAAAATAATCATATTTTTGTTTATTTAATTATAAAAATTAAATTATTAAAATTATTTGTTGAAAAAGGTGGATATCTCATTGGTATTGGTCCCAATTTCAATCATGTAGTAACTTTTTTTGTTTGCTATGTATCTATCTTGTTTAGTGTTGCCTTATGAGCACTCGGCACTGTTGCAGCCAGAGTCTATCTAGAGTGCAGAAAAATCTCTTGAGACATGCTCACCATTATAGCATATGTTGCATTTGGAACTAATAGAGGTGCCTAATAATACACATGATACACCATAATTGATTGATATATGTTGCTAGAGAATGAAGAATTATTTTCCTGGTTTATCTTTGATAATAAGGAGTAATACACTTAATTTCCTATAATTGTGATTTATATATATATATATATATATATATATATATATATATATATATATATATATATATATATATATATATATATATATATATATATATATATTGTGATTTTTATATATATTGCAAAAGCATTAAGCCTTTTATAACCCTTCCAGATACTCCAAAGTTTGGGAACGTGTTTAGGGGAAAATTAGTTAGACAGGTATGATAAAATTTTGTATTCTTCATATAGTACTTTCTAAGTGTAGATTTCTTATGAGGTAATGTGTAATTCCTAGGCACCGGCTGCAACATCAAAGTCTGTTGATTATCTAAAGGTTGTTCATAGCTTGCATACATATTTTCTTCTTGCGGGGGATGTTAACAGTAAGCACGTTTAATTCTGAATTTTGTTGAGAGTGCTCTGGTGTAATTACCTTTGCGGAGGATTGACATTAGGACCAATGCTGTCATGCAGATATCCACCACCTTTTTAAGAGAGCAAAAAATGTGCCAAATGATATCAATACATCTATAACATAATCCAATGCCAGATGATATCAATACATCAGATAAAATTAGGACCAATGCCATTACAATTCTATTTAACAGGATCTAAATAAATTTACAACAACAAAGATATAAACCATCCAAGGTGAAATAAACCTTCACTTATCACATAACAAAGATGGCCATGTCCTATTCCAGTAATCTACAACATAATCTTAATCATAATCATAAGACTCAGAATAATACTTTATCCCCCATAACCTTAAATTTAATACTTAACTCTAACAAAGTAATGTTTTTTCCTTCTTACTTAACAAACTACAATGATAAAATTCAAATATAAAAAAGACAATTAAACTCTCTTAAACATCAATTGACATAAGTCACAGTAGCAGAATCAGCGGCAGAAAGACGAACGGAGGCAAGTCAGAGATGATGGGCTGTGGCGCGGATCTCTTCATTATAGTTCATCGCAGCAGGCAAATTGAGATCAATATCACAAGGCTGAGGCTTGCGAATTGGTGAAAGTAAAGGATGTCATTCTGCAAGGCATGAGCAAATTCTCTATGCTGCTTCGACAAATCCAACTCTGAGTTTACCATAATCAAAAACTGTATGATAGCGTCCCATGAAGATATCTCCAAGGATGCTGCATTTATGCATATTCCATTAAATGATTATTATCAAATCAAATGCATCAAAACCAAAAGGTAAATGTCATGGCATATCAAAGTTTGATGTACCAGAGTAGGCCATGTGGGGGAGGAACATCCAAAGCAGTAAAGCCACTATGCATTGGGCTTGAGGTCCTTCACCTACCTTCAGTATGTACTGAAGAAAACAAATCGAAAATTGGATTAGGGAAACTGAAAACATGGAACGGGGCAACCATTTCGCGCATTAAAAATTAACTCAATTCATAAAGCAACAAATCTAATGGAAAATTAACCCTTGCAAAAAAATATATTTAAATTTGATATTATACCTCTTGTAGGGCAAGGTCAAACATTTTTCCACCAATGGTGAAGGAAACATTAGGTATGGAAGGGATCTTTGCATAATCAACAGATGATTGTCCCATTGGGTTAGACATTTTATCACAAAGCTGAAATATCATTCATGAGACATGCCTAGAAACAAAAATACAAGTAGCAGAGTCGATATAACAACAGACACCCGACTTCATTAAGACAGCTGCAACAACAAAACTAAGATCCCCTAAGCCAGAACAAACCCAGAAAAAAGCACTGCAACAACAACAAAACAATTTGCACCATATACCCAAATAATTTGATCGATTCACCATATACCCAAATAATTTGATCGATTTACTATTTGAGTATGATAGGATCAATTTTTGTACACAGATACCCAAATAATTTGTCAACCTCAATAAATCAGTATGTTTCATTCAATTAAACATTGATTTCAAACTAACCAATATAGGTCCTATTGAAAAGTTCAATTCTCTTCCATGGAATTCAATCTAATAAATTGTTCCATCTGCACTTGATGATTATGTTGTATTGTTAAATTGCGGTACTACGGAGTTATTCCTTGGCATAATTTGAAAAAAATGCCATTGTTTCTTCTATACACTATTGAGTAATTCTTACGGGGTGTCGAGAATCTGGCAACATAGGGAAAATACCTCTAAAAAATAAGAGATTGCCTAGCCTGTGACACCGTCATAAAATGAAACAGATAACACCAAGAAACTTGTTAACTTCAATGTCAAGTAATGTCATGCAGGTCAATCAAAGGCAAACTTGTTGATTATATACCTGAAAAGCGCCGGTGAATGTCCATCGTAGTTGATTTGTCTTCAATTGAGGAATGACAACAGATATCATAGGCATGGTTAGTATGTACTTAGCAAGCAACCTACATAAATACACAAAAAACAAGTAACTAATGATATAACAATAAGATATCAAAATCACAACAGAAGAAGGAGATGAATGAAATACAACCTTGCAGCCCTTCCAGATGATGCGAAGCAAATGATAACAGACGCCTTAACCTTGACGGTTGCTTGAACCTATAAAATATACTTCAATTAGTAACATGGTTCTTTCAGCTAGTTAATAGAATAATGTCGATGGGGAAAATTAGTAATGTGACTAAAATATGTACGTATCGCAGAGGAAGCTATTGATTCTAGGTGGCTCATTTGCTCTCCAACATATTTGACAGTCTTCTTAAAATACAAGTCTTGATTGTAAACTTTCTCAGCTTCGGCACAAATTTTTTCAACTGTAGAAATAGTTTCCACAGGGTATACTCCAATAAGGGTCTCGACTCCAAGGAGAATTGCATCACTTCCATCCAACACTGCATTGGCAAAATTGGGGATGTGGCAAAAAAAAGAGAAATGGGCGAAGATGAGTTTTCCACAACAAAAGATAACATAAATCAAAATGTTTTATATAATCCATATAAGTTGTTATCACAAGTTAAGCTAGAAAGCAGTATCATAAGTGATTATGCTACTGAATAAGTTAGAATTGGTCACAATCCAAACATGCCTATATTCTGAAATGACAAATTCCAATAACAATTCATTACAAACAGAAAAGAACAGACCGTGAGCTTTGAGGATATGAAGGATTTTGCTTCTAGTGATACTCCTAACCTGAGCAATTCCATGATAGTAACATCCTCCTGGAATAAACCAACATTGAAATTCCTCAAAATAGGCCAGTGTCTTCCTCCAAGCAGTCTTGGCAGAGACAAAAACTTCCCAATTGAAATAAATACCGCCAGGCACCTAAATTATTGCGCCAGATGCTCACTCTTACAAGTTTTCTTTTCGGTTTTCTACTCCTTCATTTATATTACTTTGCAACTTATACTTCAATAATAGCTCGACTCATATGATACACCTATTCATATGATGCAATGGACATGATGTTGTAAAGTTGTTTCAGTAAATGGAAATTAAACACAACAATCAAAATTCTTAAAATAATAATAACAAACAAATACCTCTATTGGTCCAACCCTGAGCCCTATTAAGTCCAATCTAGGACTGCACAATCTGCTAGTGTACCCTCTGCTAGAGCCCAGACAGCTTGCACATCTAGTATTAGCACTGTACCTCATGAGCTGTCAAATACTGCCAGTACCATTCCTAATGCTTCTAATAATCCCCGGGATAATAACCATGCTAAAATAGGTCTGCAGATCATGTATCCAATTCTGATGGTGGCACTCCTACTTTTTCTAAGAGGCTTAATCACTTTGAGGATACACCTTGTTTATCACATAACTCTGCAGACATCGTGGTTGACTAACAAACCACTTTTTGGTCTGATGGAATAACATTGACCTCTTGCTGATGGCACCATTCACAATATGAAAACCATTCACAATGTGAAAACCAAAGTCAATCTAATAAACCTCTCAATTCAAGTCAAAACAGAAAAGTTAGAACTTCTACTCTACTGATGATTAACTGGATCACAAACATTTTTGCTGGCATCTAGAAAGCTAGAATCCAATGAGAATCCATTGTTTCAATCTAGAAAGATGATCCTAAAATCAGAAAAGTTAAAAGGTGAGTCGAAGTTAAGATTTCAAACACTTATTACTTTGACTTACGGGTTTTACCTGCAAGTGTACGAATACATGTCCATAATGCAATCCGATGATCGTGGATAGAATAACAGATTTTGAGCTGCAGATGCAAATGATATTAATCTAAGGAATAGGCTCAACAAAAGGGGAGTATTCATAATCATATTAAAGTCTGTAGTGCGGTAATACAAACCTTAAAATTCCTTCTGGTTCAAAAGGAGCATAATACCATGTAGGAACAGATTTTTTAAAAGGCCTTTCATACTGAAATTTCACGGTACAGGCCTGTGGGACTTGCATAAAAGGCAATACGTGTTTGAAATTACCACAACCCATAAAAAAGTGATTCATTAAAAAAAATTGTAGAAAAAAACATCTAGCAGAAAATAGCAACACACTTCAGATCTCCTCCAAAATGGCTTCTTATACGCATGGTTAATTCCAAGCACCACTCTGTCAATATATCTCACGGCATTACAAGGAGGGTCAAGTTTCCCTCGGACACCACACGACACCTAAAATCAGATGAGCAAACAAATTAGAGAGTTGAAAAAAATAGGGAAATCATGAGGCGGGAACCGAAGTTTACAGTGAAAGTTGTGCCGTTATATATGCTGTCTGGATTATGGACAGTGGGTGTCCAGTATGGAACATTAATCTAGTATCAAAACCTAATGTAATATCATAACTAATGAAGTTTATAAAACTGAAACATTAAAGTAAAGTTGAATTAAAACCTAATGTTGTATTTTTCCGTACCTAGTTTACAAACATTATAAGGTAGGCAACTTCGAAATTCTGGAATAGGAAAACCTGAAATGTTCCAAAGAAAAATATGAATAACAATTAAAATTAATTAACAGAAATAATAGGATCTGTATTATTGTTAGAAAATTATTATATTCTTCACAAGCATTTGTCTAAGATTATATAAGATCTTAACTGTTATATCAGTGGTTATGGTATTTGAAGCACCACCAAAAAAGCCTTCACAATAGCACACGAATACTATTCGCAACAACATCGATTACTGTCATCTCCACTCCAGCCCTAACCTTGAATGCCCCATAGATTGAAAGTGAGATTTCCTTAAAAACAAACATAATATTCACAAACAGAAGAATATATAGAGCAGAATGGAAGTGAAACAAATGACATTGAATCCACGATTCACAATCACATTAAATCCATATCCATTAAAATGAAGCACAAATGTAAAAAAAAAAGATCGGAAATGAAACAAAAGAGATCTAAGACAGAAAATCCAGATTTATCCATCACGAGAGAATAAATGATTTGAACCTTATTGTTTTTGCTAAGGTCGAGAACTTCAACAACAGCTGCTAATCCACCAAACACGACATATAAGAATAACTCCATTTTTGCGATCTCAGTGTTTGCAAGAGAGAGAGAGAGAGAGAGAGAGAGAGAGAGAAATGAAGGAAGAAGAAGAGGAAGAAGGAAGCAGTGTGAGAAAGAGACAGAGAGAAAGGTCTGCGAGAGAGAATGGGACAAAGGATGGGGTTGGAGAGAGAAATGAGAGAGTAGGTAGAAAAGATTCAGGCTTTTCAAAAAATCTGAAAAGTTAAACATTGACACTCTTTGGTTGGGTCATAATAATTATCATTGGGAAAAACAATAGTTGTAAAATTGGAAGATATAAAGTTGGTTACAAAGTACAAGTTAGATATACATGTGCAATTGGAAATAACGTGGAACTAAATAGACTTGTTACTCAACCATATAATTAGAAATGGTATTTTGGTTGCAAAAAGTAAATTTTGGACATAAATTGCCCTCATTTTGATGATGTGTAAAATTTTAAGAAAATGGCATCAATGGATTTTTCAGAGTATCTTCTTTTCTTATATTATAGATATTTTAATTCTTATTTAATTTTAAATTTATTTTTAATTGTACCTAGATTATTTTTTTATTTATTTTTATTATTATTTTTCTTTATTCTTTATTCTAATTCTTTATTTTTTGTATTTTTAATTGGTAGAAAAGATTCAGGCTTTTCAAAAAATCTGAAAAGTTAAACATTGACACTCTTTGGTTGGGTCATAATAATTATCATTGGGAAAAACAATAGTTGTAAAATTGGAAGATATAAAGTTGGTTACAAAGTACAAGTTAGATATACATGTGCAATTGGAAATAACGTGGAACTAAATAGACTTGTTACTCAACCATATAATTAGAACAGCAATGCTATTCTTACACTGCACCCTACACCTACACCGTATGTCCGTACGGTACGGACGGTACTATTCGCCGTCCGTACATGAACAGTAAATACGTACGGATACACTATTCATGTACGGACGGTACTATTTATGTACGGCCAAAACCGTTCCATTACTATTCATGAACAGTAACTTTAAAGTAATGAAGCAAAATTGGTTAATACGATGTAAAAACTTGGTTAATGCAGTAATGAACTTGGTTAATGCAACGTCCAGGTATTAAAAATAATTTTTAGCAGTCACCAAACTTGGTTAATGCAATGTAAAAAGTTGGTTAATGCAGTTATGAAGTTGGTTAATAACCATTCAGATATTAAAATTAATTTTTAACAGTAATAAAACTTGGTTTATACAATGCAAAAACTTGGTTAATAAAGTTATAAAGTTGGTTAATCACACAATTCTATATCAATATTCCTTAATAAAAAAAAATTTTAAAATTAAAAAATAAAAATTAATATTATTATAATATTTCACTGTTCACCGTATTGGTGAACAGTGAAATACGGTGTAGGTGTATGGAAGTGGTGTCAAGATATCATTTCTCTAATTAGAAATGGTATTTTGGTTGCAAAAAATAAATTTTGGACATAAATTACCCTCATTTTGATGATGTGTAAAATTTTAAGAAAAGGGCATCAATGGATTTTTCAGAGTATCTTCTTTTCTTATATTATAGATATTTTAATTCTTATTTAATTTTAAATTTATTTTTAATTGTACCTGGATTATTTTTTTTATTTTTATTATTATTTTTCTTTATTCTAATTCTTTATTTTTTGTATTTTTAATTTTTTTTATAAAAATTATTTAGATGGGCCATTCTAAACATCCAATAACTCATCATCTTCATTACTCTTTTTGGTCCATATATATTTTTAGTTTGAAACATAATGTACAAGTAAGTTATATAAAGCCTAAAAATTATTTTTGTACCAGTCAATGTGAGACATGAGAAACACATTATTACTCTTGAAAACTTCTTTTATGCTCATTACTCTTTCCTCTGTTATTGTGATGCGTCGAAAACTTGTAAGCTGATGTCAATGCCATTTGCAATGTTGGATGCGTCGAAAACTTGGATCGAGTGTGCAACAGAGGAAAGAACACATGTTCATGATTTCTACTATGTACATCAGTATTCCACTTCAACACCTCAGCTTTCTACCTTTGTTTGTCCCTTCAGGATAAATACATGCAGAACAGGCTTGTAAGACTTGTTTGTGTTTTCCTGCAAAGCCTGATCCGGAACAATATTATTAATGGTAAGTTAATCCTGTTTTTCTTGAAGCCTGAAAACTCTTGATAGGATTAAAATTTTAATTCCTTTATTGCCAGTATCCTTGAGATATTTGTTACAAGTATTCTCATTTTGTTAGATTAATTGACTGATACATAAAAAAGGAATGGGTATTTGGCTGCAAGTCACTTATTTTTGTTGATGATCCTATGTTGCAGTTAAAGATCTCTTCATTGAAGTTCAAGCGTTTTGCATCGAATTTTCGCGGATTAGGGAGGCAGCTACGTTATTTAGACTTCTCAAGTCATTGGAATGAGTGCTCTGTTAGCCTGTTATTTTCTAATCCTTTCATGTCAAGACTTGTCTGTAGATATGTCCTACCTGATCATGGTAGTGCAATTGTTTACTTTCTCATTATGGAAAATAAAGATCATCTTTACCTTTACTTACATTTAGTTAAGGTTAAATTAATGATTTTTATTTTTTATGAGATTAAATTAATGAGTCAGAATGATATAGAAAGATCCTTGTAACTTATATCTATTTTTCAAGCAAGTCATTGTGGGATAAGTGTTAATACTTATGTTTCATGGACCTGTTCCAATCACAATGTGAAACTTGAGTTGAGGGTGTATGGATCCTCTTTCACTAAACTGCAGTTCTGTAACAATGAAATTTAGTGTGTACATCAGTATTCTACTATCTACTATGTACATCAGTATTCCCTTTCAGCCTCCTCTGTCACTTATGGGTTTTGAAGAGTTGGAAGAAGAGCTGCAGCAGAATTTTATTATATTTTTAGTTTCACATCGTTTGTGGGTTTTGAAATAATAATGTTTATATATCAAATTCACACAATTATTTATGACTCAATTGGCAGTGATGGGCTGCTTGTGTTAAACATAGGTGTTAAGTCTAAAACATTTATTTTGAAATTCAAAATAAAAAATGTTGATAAGTTAAAATAATGATTCATGAAAAATATTAATATATAATGTATAAAAACAAAACAAAAATTAAAAAAAAATTCAATATTTATATATAATATTTAAAAACAAAACGAAAATAAAAAAAAAAAATTTAATAACAAAACAAAAATTAAAAAAAAATTAATTCAAAATTAATCCAGTCAACAAATTAATATAGGCCACATGTAACGCAAAACTCAAACCCATTATGTCTTAACCTTACAATTACAAAATATTTTCTCTTACTCACATTTAACTTTTTAGTTTTAATCTTCTCAAATCTCTCCTAATAGTATTGTGCATTCTTCACATCTTCTTTGTCATGTACGTCTCACCTCTTCTACGCTAATCTCTCATCTCACATGTTTTTTCTTTTTCATCTTCTCATTTTTATGTTACTATTTTCTCTTCTAATTATGTTTTTATCGCACATTTCTTCTCTAATTTCACATCTCTTATGTTCTTTCTTTTTCATCTTATCTAATCTCTCTTCTCCTCTATTTTTCTGTTTTATTATAATATTTTTGATATTGTTTTATGCTACTGTTTTTTTTCACTTTTGTTTAACTTGATTTTTTTATATTGAATGAGAACTTTTTGTTTAAATATGATGATTTTTGCTGTTATTTGGTAATGTATGAACGACTAAACACAAAGTTATGTTGTTCTCTATATATGTAAATATCACTCAACAAAAATCTTGTAAAAACCGAACCAATCCAAACCCCATTGGTTTGGTTTGGTTTGGTTCGGATTTTTTTTTAAAAGTCAACCGAACCAAACCAAACCGCATGCTTTTTTCTCTTGCAGTTCGGATGATTTTTAGCGTCAAAACCGCCCAAACTGCACTGCAAACACCCCTAGAGGGGGAATTAAAAAAAAATACTTCAAGTGGGTAAAACCAAAACTCACTACATTAGCAAAGGGTGAAGTATATTTATTCATTTATTTTATTATATCCAGCTTATCGTTTAATGTCAACCATTACAAGTTGCATCATTATGGCCTTCTATGGTGATGAGATATCTATTCCAGTGCTCTCTAATTTAATTTCAAAGTCATATTAACTTATATTATCTTTAATGCAATATGAGGAAGAGTTTGATAGTAATGATTGAAAACGTGTACATATTCCCCAATAGAGTGGAAATTTTGATCCGGTCTAACGGACATATCCGTTTTGCCCATATTTTTTTTTGGGACGAGTCAAAATTTTAAACCCACAACTTTTAATGTGTCCGTCTCATTCCACTTCATTTTTTTAAGAACTTTTGTAGATATGAGTTTTTACATACAATTTTGTAATTGTAAACCTAAAAGATTCAATGTCTTTTGCAAATATGAGCTTTTACATACAATTTTGTAATTTTAAACCTAAAAGATTCAATGTCTGCAGGCCCGCTCCATCCCACTTTCACTTTTATGCGGGACGGATCTAAACGGGGCATGTCCGCCCGTTTTCCACCCCAATTGCCCTAATATCGCACAGACAAGTGAAAAAGTGTGACTTTCAGATGTGTCTCGTGTTGATTCTAGATGGCATCGAAGAAGCATAATACTATTTAATATGGTTAGATAACCCTCTTTAAAGTGGTGAGGATTTCAATATTTGGATTTTTGAAGTATAACTATGCGGGTTTGGTAATGATCCAAATAACATAACCAATCAATATGACACAAGAACAAATTGTTCTGAACAATCATGCAGTTATTATTATCCGACTATACTGCAATTTTTAGTGCTTGGAATATGCTATTGCTATTGCATGTACATAATAAACTCTGTTATAGATAAACATTTATCAGAGAAAATTTTATGTGGATGCACTCATCATTGTTTAATACTCCACTAAGTTTATTTAACCAAGTGAGTGATCTTATTTCATACACACCCCACTCAAATTATCACCATGAAATTGAGTTTACTGAACTCAAATTAGTTTCTCATGTCTATATTATAATGCTTACAGCACAGAATTTGAGTTCAAAGAATCACAAACATTTACTTGTTGCCGAAGTAGCATACTAGCAGTAGAATTCACACCAGATTTCAATCCAGCTGCATCACACTTGATATACAAACCACACCTAAGAAAGGTTCTTAACACCTCTGATATCCATACTGATTCTAATATAACATTAATTTGGCACAAATCCTTTTCAGGTCCCTTCCACTTTGATGCTCAACAAGAAAGTCATAAAGAAGTGCCACAGCACTGTTATTATTGATCGGACATTCACTATTGCATTACCTGGATGGAATGGCAGCAGTCTTGTTAGTCCCTGCGTATTCAAGAACAAGCCCATCCAATCTTACTTTTCTTTAACCTACGAGTGCTTCTGGCAATAAGCACCGCTAGTAAAAGCAACTAACAAGGCCTCAAAGCTGTTGCAGGAAGATGACAAAGCAAAAACACATTTCGACTGAGCACAAATCGAAGAGGGAAGTAACAATAACATAAACTTAACCACTATATGGTAAAATTGCATCTAGAAAACAGTATAAGATGCAAGAGTCTACACTTTAAAATCCAATCATGTAAACCATATTAAAATTTGGAAGCTATTATTACTCAGTCAAAATTATTTTGCCAAACTTTTACATCTAGTCACTGATATTGAACAACTAAGCATTAACTATATAATTCATATATGACCTATTTTCCTGTGTATGTCTCATAAACAAACTGTGCAGCCAGCATATCAACCACAGCAGAACCAACAGACTTAAAAACAGTAATTTCCTCTGAACTTCTTCTCCCAACTTTATCACCTCTAATAAGCTCCACCAAATTTGCCACAATTTCATCTTCCTTGATCACTCCCCTTTCAAAAGCACCCACCAGCTCCCCTGCTTCAACCAATGCAGCCTCATTGTCCACAAACACTTTCCCCCTTTTCAAAGCCTCATCATCGCATTCCTTCATTGAAGGCTTAAAAGAACCCACCAAATCTAAATGAGCTCCAACTTTCAACCTCTCACCTTTCACAAGCGCCGTCTCAGAGTTTGTAGCACAACTCACAATATCCCCGAATTCAACCGCCTCATCCAAACACCCACAACCCTCAAAACTCAACCCTGAGAGTGAAAACTCATCACTTTCTCTCAGTTTCTCAGCCAAAGCTTCTGCCTTTTCAACAGTCCTATTCCAAATCAACACTTTTCTCAAACTGGGTCTAGCTGAGAAATGAGCTCTGATCAAATGTGGCGCAAGGGAACCAGCACCAACCATAACAAGAACCTCACTATCATCTCTAGATAAATATCTAGAAGCCAAACCAGAGACACAAGAGGTTCTGTAAAGTGTAAGTTCAGTGGAATCCATAGAAGCAAGGGTTTGACCAGTTGTTGAATTGAAGAGAACATAGCTACCTTGGACACCGGGTAAATTGATTGAGGAATTTTGAGGGAAATGGGTTACAAGCTTGACACCAACGTAAGGGAAGGAGGAAGAAGAAGACCATGAAGGCATGAGGAGGAGAGAAGAGGAAGGAGAGAGACTATAGTGTTGGCGAATTGGGGTTTGAAGAAAGGTTGAAACTTTGGGGAGATTGGAGTCGATGTGGTTCATTAGAGTTTGATGGGTGAGAATGGTTCGTAAATTCTCAGTGGAAATGAAGATTGGAGAAGAAGAAGAGACGGTGTTTGTGGTTTCATTTGTGGTTTTTTGGTCTTTGTTTGTGGAAGCCATTGATGAAAAATTGTTGAGTTTTTTGGTGGTTTGAGATTGATTAATTTGTGGTTTCAGATTGGTTATTTGATTTCGTGAGATTGGTTTTTGCATTTCAGTTATTGGTATGTGAAAAGGGGATAACTACTCTACCCACACCAAAAAGTTGGGTAGTGTACCTTCAATCAATCAATATTATATCATTTAATTATATTTAATTATTTATTTAATAGTTTAAATTTTGTAGTTTTTTAATGCAATTTACTCTATGAGTAAGCCAATCATATTGTTAATTTGAAGATTTGAGATTGATTAAAAGAAGACATAATTAGTCCTGTAAATTATTTATGAGTTGAAATATAGTCTCTCAATAAAAAAACCATTCGATTTGGTCTCGTAATGTTATTTCCGTTAACATGTATGATCCATTCCGTTTATTCATGTGTTAGACTGTTAGTCGGAAATAATCAATTTAGTTTTTAAAAGGTTAAATGTTTGATTCATGCTAATTATCTAATGAGCATACTAATTAAAAAACCTAAATATATTAGTTAACCTAATTGACCTATTTAGTTAATTATAATAAATTATAATCCTAATCTTGTAATTAAAAACATGAGATTTTTTTCAGATCCAATCTTCTTCTCCCTCGTGAACGTCTTTCTCTCTATCATTTCTGTTTATCTCATACCCCTTTTCTTTTTTACCCAAATCAAGCATCACCCAACAAATCATGGATCTAAAGTAACAATCAAGAATCCAACAAACATTTGAAAAACCAGAACAGCTAGTGGCGGCGGATGGAGTGGCAATCGCGGTCGGGATGGGTGGTTGATTCGTGCAGCGTTATGGTCAGAGGTGGCATCGGTTGCTCGTCGGTTCTGCGGCGGAAGGAATGGCAGTCGCGCTCGGACTCGAAGTGGTGGTCGGCATAGCAGCAAGGGTGCTCCGACGAGTTTCGTTCCGTCCTCCTCTTCGATTTTCTTTGATTTTTCAGTTTTTGTTATGTTTGCAGGTTTTGTGTTCAAAAAATTATGGAGTTGTGTTGTTTATATGGTGAAGGTTATGGTTTAATGATATTGCAGGTTCTTGTTTATGTAAGGTTGAAGGTGGAAAAAATTGAAGACATACTGCTAGAGTTTTTTTAAGGAAAGAAGAAACAACTTTGAAGTTCTGAGAGTAGCTGAATAGTTTAGGATATTAATTACTAAAAAAGAAAACAAAAAGGATTGTAGCAATACCAAAAGTCTCTTATTGACACATCAGAAGAAAAAAAATAGGGTGAAAAAAATAAAAACAATGCCACTTAAGTATAAAAAAATGCCACATAGATGTGTTTTAACATTTTCTGATTTCTCTAAAGAAACTAATAGGAGGGATTTATTGTGCTAACAGAGTGTCCTTAAAGGATTACATTGGAACGTTTTTTAATTGTGGGACTAATTAGAAATAACAAAATAATTTAAGGGACTAAAAGATGAATTAAGCCTTAAAAGAAATACATGTATATTTATAAGAAAAATAGGATTTAATTGAAATGCACGGACAGTGTAAAGAAGTTTTACACTGTAAGTGAATCATAGTCGTTGGATGTTAGAAGAAGTTTAACTTTTATTTTAAAAATTTATAAAATCATGCAAACGGATGATGGTGATGAATTGACAGTGTAAAAGTGCATAGCAATTAATCTCATAAAAATATTTATAACAATACTTTTTCCAAATGATCCAATTAAAAATATTTTTTAAATTAATATATAAAGAAAATTAGAAACATATTTTTATGTATATATTTCAAAATTTAGATAATTAATTATAAAAATAATATAAGCGGATCTTTTTATTCCTATGTAGCAAATTAGTTAAAAACCATAATTGTAATTTATCAAACAAAATAATTATTTAATTTTTGCAAGACTTTTTATTGACTTTTAATTGTTTTTAATGAATTGAATGGTTTTTTTATGAATTAATCTTATTAATTTTTGGGTTAAATAAGTATTAGGTCCCTGAAAATAACCCAACTTTGAAGTTTAGTCCCTAAAAAAATTTCCTTCAAACTTTTTTCCTTCCAAATATTTAAGTCCCTTAGCCTAGTCCCTCCCATTAGTTTTCACTAACGGAGGATGACCTGACATGCCATGTGTGATTAATTGTTTAAACTGATTAGGCCACGATGTATTTTCTGATTAAAGAAACTCTAAAGTTAATTTTTGAAAGAAGCTCAAAAGTCATTTTTTGAGAAATAGAAAAAGAGGAATTTGAGTCATTGTCGTTCATTGCTTTGTCAAAGAGATTGTGCCCCAGCAGAAGAAGAAATTTGTTCGTCAACTCGTAACTCTCATAAGTGGTCCCAAAGGAGGTGTACTTCGTTTCGCAACAGTGGTCCCATGTAAGTGAATTTGTCTTCCATTGTTTGGTTTGTTCTATTGTTTAATGAGAAGTTTGATTTAGTGGACCCTCGATGGTTGTATTGTTCTATTGTTTGTTCATTGTTTGTTAAATGAGAAATTTTTTGTTTGTGGTCCCTTGTCTGCCATTGTCCATAGTTTGTTCTGTTTAATATATGTTTTCAATGGTGGTCCCCTGCTTTCAATATTTGTTTTTGGTTGGTATTGTTAGTAAACTTTGTGGGTAGTAAAATTAGGTTTACGTTTGTTTTGTACATAAACGGTAAAAATTAAAGTTAGGTTTAACTATTGTGTACAGAGTTATGGATAAGTTCAATGTTGTTTTTTACATAAAGGGGTCATTTGTAAAAGACACAAACCTAAAATACGAAGGTGGGGAAGTCTATGCGTTTAAGGGTAAGGAGATCGGCGTTCATCGTTCGGTCGACGATTGTTCATAACGGGTCGATATCAGTGAATTAAGTTCAACTGGGTACCGTTGCATCTTATTAAGTCGATTCTCTCATACAGTACTTCCAACAGCTACAAGCTTTTCTGTGTCGATAACGGTCACAAGTTTCCCCAAAAGAGTGGTCTCGTCGATACCGAAACTGATGGTCATTATCCCCAGCGAAGTCGCAGGAGTTTGAAGAGGCTAAATCTTCTGTAAAATCCTCTTATGACATCTTCTTCGGGGACAAATTGTTGGTTTGTCCAAGCATGGGGCATGTTTGTTTCCCCAGCATGAAGTGTTGATCATCCTCAGTAGAGTTTGAGGACAGTTGGTCTTCTGTAAAATCCTCTCAAAAGGCATTCCCCAGCACGAGACGTTTTAAAGCAGTTTCCTCCAGCAGAGTTTGCTAGAAACTCGTCATCCCTAACGGAATTGTCTAAAGGGAAGCTCGCCTAACATGGGGCATTGTGGTACTTATCCTAAGCTTGACAGTCATATTCTTCAGCAGACTACTGTGGATTTGCTTTGGGTTTCCCCAACAGATCTCTAAGGACTCTTTCCTAACAAGTTGCAGTGGAATGTTCTAACTAGGATTTGCATATCCCTGGCAGAGTAGCCCTGATCCCCAGCAAGATTGTGTCTCTGGTAATGATTCCCCACAGAGGTCAGCATCGAATCTTGTCAGCAATACTCCCCAGCTGAGTTGTTGTTCTCCCCGCAGAGGTTTATAAGATCGGCAGAATCTATTCCTCCACAAGGATGGTACAGTCTTTCCCCAGCCGGGTCAGAAGGTGGATAACCCCTACAAAGGGTCTTGGATTAGATAGATCCCCAAGCAGAGTTTTTATGACTTTTCTTCCCTAGCAAGACGCCATGCAAAGAAATTCTCATCCCCAGCGGAATCGCTGTGACCAGAATTCATTCCCCCCAGCAGATGAAGTGATTACTGGCAGATTTATTATTCTTCAAGTCCAATTTATTTTTGGCAAACTTGATAATTCGAAGCAGACGGATTGTTCATTTATTCTCCAACAGAGATACTATCCTCTCAGGAACCTCTAAAGTCAAGTCATTGATCATTGTTCCTCAGCAAAGTCGGCAGAGATGTCTGACACAGATGCAGAGTGCAATCCGTTATTGGAATATTGCAAAAGTCCAACAGTGGATTGGCAAAAGTCCGTCTTCGGGTGGCAAAAGTCCAACAGTGGATTGGCGAAAGGTCCATCTAAGGGTGGCGAATTCTAAAAGTCCAACAGTGGATTGGCAAAAGTCCGTCTTCGGGTGGCAAAAGTCCAACAGTGGATTGGCAAAAGTCCGTCTTCGGGTGGCAAAAGTCCAACAGTGGATTGGCAAAAGTCCGTCTTCGGGTGGCAAGAGTCCAACAGTGGATTGGCGAAAGTCCATCTTCGGGTGGCAAAGCAGCTTAAAGTCCAACAGTGGATTGGCAAAAGTCCGTCTTCGGGTGGCAAAAGTCCAACAGTGGATTGGCGAAAGGTCCATCTAAGGGTGGCAAATTCTAAAAGTCCAACAGTGGATTGGCAAAAGTCCGTCTTCGGGTGGCACGAAGCTGCAAAGTCCACCAGTAGTGTGGCAGGCCAGTAGTCGTCTGGAATTGCATAAAAGACATTATTAAAGTCCACCAACAGTGTGGCAAGCCAGTAGTCGTCTGGCGTCGTTCAAAAAGACATTTCTAAAGTCCACCAGTAGCGTGGCAGGCCAGTAGTCGTCTGGAATTGCATAAAAGACATTATTAAAGTCCACCAGCAGTGTGGCAAGCCAGTAGTCGTCTGGTGTCGTTCAAAAGACAGTTTTCTCTGACAATGTTTCATCGAAGATTCAAGCTAGCAATGTCGTGGGAGTTTCTTCCTCATCATCCAGAGCAAATTTTTGGTTATATTTGGTATTCAATCACTATATACCTTGAAAGTCCGAAAGCAATTGCTTTCAGGCATTCAGGTCTACAGCGCTTGAATAGGGGCAGCTGTAATACCCCAAAATTTGCTCTCCCTCTTTGTCATCATAGCATGGCATTATCATTTATCATATCATATCCACCTCATTAACATTACATTGCATTTAAAATAGAAAAATGAAGCATGGCATCCTTCTTACCATCAGGGCATGTGATCAGGTGGAAGGTGGACAATCAAGGGATCATTCAAAGCACAAAAAGGTCAATCAAGTGCCCTCAAGGCAAGCCAAGAGGTCTTTCATGTCTCATACTATCCCAATTGATCTTCCACAACCTCAAGAAGGTGAGATTCAATAGGAGATTGAAGCATTACATCCTACACTATGCAAGAAGTCCAAAAATTGAAGGAAAATCCTCAAAAGAGATAGCTCATTGATTCAAAATCATCCTCAAGTGGCATTTCTCATCATCCTTTAAGAGGATACACAACATACTCTGAGGAATTTGGATTTGGAAGATGTGTAATTTCCTCCTAACCAGAGGGGGTCAAAATTAGGGTTTACAGTAAAATCAGGTTATCTTTGATTTTTTGGACAAAACTTGATATCATGGTATTCTACATGTCCTTAATTGTATGTGTATGGAAAATTGCCTCTCAATTGGTTGTAGAAGTGGTTCAATTGGAAGAAAGATCAAATATCAGGAAAATTGGGGCTAAGTCAAATAATCAGAGGAAAAGTCAACTCTTGACTTTTTGAGGCCCAAATTCATGAAATTCATGTTATATGTGACCAATGTACAAAATTTGATCAAGAAACTCCAAAAGGATCATAGAAAAATCAAGATTTGAAAAGTTGCCATTTTTGGAAGAAATAGGGTTTCCAAAAATAGTAATTTTAGGCCATTTTGCATCAGAGTTTGAACTAAGGCCATTCAAAATTGGAGCATCAAATGAAAATTCCACTCGGCCACAACAAAAGATCTTGTTTCAAGCTTCAAATCTATGTGTAGAACGTCTCCATTGGATAAAAATTGAGTGAGATATGAGTGACCAAAGTTTGAGCAAAGTAGGTTCAAAACTAGGTCATGACCAAGTATCTTCAGGTCACGCGCGTGTCATTTCTACAAACAGTTGGTGTGCCATATATTCGCCTATTTTTCTCATGGTTAAAGGCCTCAAATGAAAAACTTGTCAACATCAATATTGTTCCTTGCAATGCCCTCTTCAATGTTCATGTTGGGCAAAATTTCATCTGATCAAGTTATGATGGAGAAATAGTGGCCTCAAGTCATGGTAATCATGCTGAAAATCCAGGTGCCAAGATGCCTTGTCAACCAACCAGTTGCCACGCCCTTCTATCAGTTCCAAATGTGGATGTTATAAGTCATTTTGCAGCTTATTTCAAGCCTCATTTCAATTCATTTTTCATACCAAACATGTTCTACTATGATCCCTCTTTCTAATGATCACAAAGCCTCATCAAATTATTCACAATACATGGAGAATTTCCTTCTCAAACTTGCTTGTTTTCATTGGTTCCAACTGTCATAAAATCAGAAAAAAAACAAGTGTTGTTGCTGTTGTTATTTCAAAGTGTATGCACATATCCCACACCTTATGACACTTTGCCTTTTTAGAACTAACATTGTCCTTGCTTGCACGTGCTGCTCAGGCTCATTACATGGAAGTGGAAAGAATGAAACTTGTAGAGCAAGTTTATGTTGCTGCAGCTCACACACGAGTTTACCACCACCACTGATCCTTTGTAATCCACCCTAGCTCGCCATAGATCATCATCACTATATCACAGCTCGTCCCCTAACTAACTTGACTCAGTTAGTTAGGATGGACTCACCTAAACCACTTCAACTCAGTTAACCAGCTCAGGTTAACCATGGTTAGCTCACACTATAAATCAAATCCTCACTCTCAATTTTCATTTTCAGCTTCATTTTTTTTACTCTCCCTCTCCAATACTTCAAACTTTTTCTCTCAATCTCTTTGTTTTCTCTCTGACTGCACTCCATTTTCACCATCTCCTTTCACATTTCGCCTCCATCATCTTCATTGTTTCATTCTGGATCAAGAATAAGAGCATACACATCCAAGTAATCAAGTTCAGTTTCAAGAGATTGGAATTTTCAGTGTGATTCTCTGCACGATTTCAAGATTCTCAAGCCTTTATTTGGCCAAGAGTAGCTCAAAGAAGAAGCACGATTCTCTGGTTTTTTGTTTAACTCCAGTTTGCAGCATTTTCAGGTTTCATCATCTCAAACTTTTCTGGCATGATTTAGAGTTTGTTTAGCTTATTTTGTTGATATGAGCTCACTAGGAGCATTTGAACTCCGGCTAGTTGATAGAGCTTCTTAGAAGCTTAGATCCAAAAAATTAGGGCAATATGTGTGTGCTTGTTTCTTGCTGTATGTGAATAGTTTGATGATTTCATTGGTGGATTTGGAACGTGTGTGACTTCCTCTTCATTTTGGTATAACATTTGTGAAATTCTGGGAAACATAAAGTTGCAGACGGTGGCGCACGACCGGAGAAGGTGACCGGAGGTCATCTCCGGGCGGTGACTGTTAATGCTAGGGTTTTGTATGTTTTAATCGTGGCCATTGATTTTTCATGATCGTGTGGATAAAAGTGTGCCAGCACATTAAAAGAAGCATGCACCTCACGTGATAATTTTTTATTTCATTTTAATCCATATGTGGTGTGGTGCATGTTAGTGAGTGTAGGCCTTCATGTGCGTGCGTTAGATCCAAATACTTTGACTTTGGTGTTGACTTGACCTGATCTAATGGTGTGAATTGATTGACTTTTTTGTTGACTGAGTGAGCATGATAGTTAGTGTGTATTGCGCAGACTTGGACCCAAGATTGTTTGCTATTCACACCCTTGCGTTCCAAAGCCCAAACAATTTGAATTGAACAATTGCTATGCTTACACCTCCCTCTCTTATTTCATTTCTTTTTATTTTCTTAATTTTGTGCACGTTTCCTTTTTAATTTTTAAAATTACAAAATGTTATTATAAAATTCTGGGAAAATTTATGAATGTTATTAAGACATTTAGGAAATTTTTGATATTTTCATTTCATGATTTTATGACACTTTTGCCCCTGTTGCACAATTTTCTTTGAATTTCAATTTAGATGCATTCTAAGCATGATACATGAATTTGTTTAATTTTGTTCTTGCTCATTACAAACTGTTTTGACATGATTCTTTTTGCATTGATTCACTAATACATTGAAGCATGTTAGATGATTTTTGTTTGATTTTTTAGGTCAATTTATGACATGTTTTGATGCCTATATTTGCACCACTTTGCATGATGTTTCAATTTGACCTAATTGCTTTGTTTGAAGTCATTTTGCTCTGAATTTTTACATTCTATCTTGATGTATGATGCATTTCTGACTTAGGCATTCCAATAATATGCTGGCATAATTTTCATGAATCCCTTTGGTTTTTGTTTGATGCATTACAAGTATAATACATGTCATGTCATTTTAACTTTAGTGCATGTTTGCATGAATTCTTTTGTGCATATTTGTATGAGCATTTGTATATTTGTATGAGTCATTCAAGTGATATTATAGGTCATTGTTGCACATTATAGGTCATCTTCACATGTTCATTTCAACTTGAACTTTGTGCATCCTAACATGTATTGTTTGCACCTTCTTTTTGAATTTTCATCTCACTTCTTCTTCTATTACTTCTTGAATGTCTTGATGGTTGATTCATGGATACTTTTGAGATGTTCATAAATCTTTTTTCATTTAGTTTCAATTCTGGTTGTTGATGTACATGTTCCATTTATGCATGTCCTTTTCATTTCTTTCCATCTTTCATCTATCCCTTCTTCTTGTAACATGTTTAAATGCTAATGGGTGATGATTATTGCTTATTCACTTGCATTTGTATGATGATATTCACTTGTTATCCATATGATGCACATTCTGGTTGTGATATTAGGATTTGATTTTTCATCTTATTCTTTTGAATTTTAATGTTCATTAAGTGCTTTTTACTCCTTATACATGTTTCTATTGTTTACTAACCATGTAGGGGCTTTGGTAAGTTGGAATTGAGTGTGGATAAGGAATCCACATTCAACTTCTATCCTTTCTCTTTTACAATTCCATTTTATGTTTTGTTAAGTACTTATGTGCTTTCTTTGATTAAATCATTACTTCCCCTTTTGAGTTACAATTCATCTTCTACTTTAGAAGTGAATTGTTTAACTCATTCCTTCTTTAGACTTTAGGTTTTAAACCTCACAAACCATTAGGATCACTCCCTTAACTAATCAATTAGGATTGAGTCTTAGTTCACATAGATTTTTACCTTTCTCCTCTCTTGAGTCTTTTTTCTTCTCATCTCAAAGAAAATTCAAAATATCTAATAAAGGTAGGCATTTATTGCATTTAGGCCTTTTCATATAAAGAAAAGATTATAAGGGGTCTTCTCTTATAATCTTAGAATGTGTAGCATATGGCCCATCTTGGGTCAATGTGTTACATATTTGATCTTGTATGAGGGACTTAAATGCAATACTTGTTGAAAATACAAATAAAGAAAAACACTTCTTCATTTCATAATCAACAAAAACACTTAATAAACACAAGTATGCTAGTGTGTTTGAACCTTAATAATTGGAAATAAGTGTGGGGGTCTTCTTCATGCTTAGTGTACTTTCTTCCTCATTCCATCTTGGAGTGTGAGAATGTACACACTCCAATGACTAAGATTTAGATACACTATCATATGCAAACAAAATAACAAAACTTCTTAAAAGACAAAAACAAACAATAACGTCTTTCCTTCGGGAATTCTTTTCTCACCTCACTCACTCTCAGCGTACGAACGTGCTTCTACTCGTTCTCTTGCAAGATGGTAACGCACTCGGACCAGCGAGCCTGCACCACCTGAGCTAAAACGTAAGCCGTTCTCTAAAAAACACAAACAACTTTCCCTAGTGAGGGGAACTACGTCGCTCTGATTCTCATGCTCCCGATGAGATACGTAGGCAGTGGGGTAGGGCCCGTGCGAGCACTTCTTTTATTTTCCCTACATTTATTTCTCTTTCTCTTTCTCTTTCTTTCTTTCAGTTCCTTTTTTCCAGCATTCTTTTCTTACACCCTTTGATTGAAGCAGCAAGCGTGGATCCCATCGGGTACGATGGACGCGTGGGGGTGCTAATACCTTCCTCTCGCGTAACCGACTCCCTTACCCATTTCTCTTGGTCGTAAGACCATGTTCTTTCCTTCTCTCAGGTTTATGCAGTGTTTCCTTTCCCTCTTTTGGGATAAATACACATTGCTGGCGACTCTGTTTCCGTGCCACTTTCGCGTTTGTACTAGGATGAAAATCCCGGGAGCGACAGCTGGCGACTCTGCTGGGGACCTGGTTGACCTATTGCTGGTCCATCCTAAGCGAGTCAATCCTAGCGCTTGTTTGTTTTTTCATTGGGTGTTTACTATTGTGCTATATGTTGCTGTTTATTTATTTTACTGCATTTACTGCATTTTAGCATTACATATCATATATTATATTGTGTTGCACTGTTTTTGTCTGTTTGGCGGGATGGGATTTCTGAGAGATAAGCCCATTACACAGGCTTGAGCATACACTTAGAATTAGAGTGGAGAGTAGTGGGACCTACGTGCCGTTTGGAGTGCGTTGGGTGTTCACGAAATTCACAGCTAGACGAGGCTATCTTGGGACACGTCGTGGCCTGCGCATCTTGCGTATTCCAGGATGTAGATCTAGAGAGCTGTCGACTCTAGTGACCGATCATGAGGACCTTAGTGGAAACATCCCTCTTTAGCGGTGACAATGGCAGACCACATTCTGTGGCAAACCCATTCGCACCCGAGGACCCACTTTGGAACTTGCATAGGATGACTTTTATTTTCTAAGGGGAGTCAGTGGACGACCTCTTTGATTGGCATAGCATTGTATCCTACGGGCTGAATGTGCTATTGCTTCTCAAACCTCCGAAGCTGACAAGCCTTATTTTCTAAGAACCACATGTGAGTATGGGCGGGATGTTTACAGGTTTGCAGGAAACCCAGCCTCCTACCTACCTTACTTGTGATTCTATGATGATTTCAGACATTGTATCCTATGACAGTGATTTAAGTGTTCATCTCAGATATTGCCAGATTCAGTACAGAGACACAGTGCACACAGTTCAATACAGACACAGACACTTGATTACCTGATCACATGCCCTTTTGCATTGCATTATCATATCATAACAGTTATGTTTGTCGTTTTCAGGTGCATAATACATTTCTGATTCCAATCCATGGGTTCAACAGAGATCGTTGCCGAGAGAAAGAACAATGTGTCTTACAAGTTTCCAGATCCTGTCTTGGATTCATTGCTCAAAGTTATAGATATGGCTGGTCCGGGTATTCTTGATAGGTTTCAGAAGAGCTACGGGAATTTGGTTGGGATGGTCCGTACAATCACCAAGTATGAACATGATGCTTTGCACACTCTGCTGCAGTTCTACGAGCCTTCGTTGAGGTGCTTTCTTTTTTCAGATTACATTTTGATGCCAACACTGGAAGAATTCTCATTTATTTTGGGAATTCCGATCACGTCGGCAATACCATTCTTCTCTGGTAGTTCTCCCAGCGTAAAAGAAATTGCTGCTGCTTTACAAATGGATCAGGCAGTGATAAAGAGTGGTGTGAGCAGTAAAAATGGAGTTAGCGGATTTCATTTAGAATTTCTGTCTGGACAGGCCCAAGAGGCTGCAAGTGCTAAAAATTGGACGGTTTACAATTCCATTCTGGCTCTCTGCATATATGGCCTAGTGTTCTTTCCCAATCAGCAAGACTTTGTGGATATGCAAGCAACGAGAGTTTTCGTCCTTAAAAATCCAGTCCCTACTTTGTTAGGAGATTTTTATCATTCCGTGCATTACAAGAATGAGAAAAGGAGAGGAGGATTTGTTAGTTGTTGTACTCCACTGCTGAGTCATTGGTTTTTCAAACATTTGCCTCAGACAGGTGCCTTTGTGGAAACCAAAGATGTGGCGAAATGGTCTAAACGATTGATGGGTTTAACTGCTGATAACATTGTATGGTTTGACCATCGGTTATTGAGAACAGAGCTTGTCACAAGATGCGGAAATTTTCCAAATGTGCCTTTGATTGGCAGAAAAGGAGGGATCAATTATAATCCAGTTTTGGCCATCCGACAGTTTGGGTATGCTTCCAGGGATCCTCCTACAGAGCAAGATGTGGAAGAATCTTTATTCTTTACAGGAACTAAAGATGCGAAGGTGGTAGAAGTAGTGAATGCTTGGAAAGATAAGCACAAAATTGGAAAAGCAGTTTTTGGAAAAGGAGATTGTAGATCTTATCCTGAATATGATAGGTGGATTGAGACGAAAGTAAAGGAATTGCTTTTACCCTTTTCAAGGGGACCTCTTTTATGTTCAGTACGGCCAGAACAACCCACTATGGTGGCTATTGAAGAATGTGAGAAGTGGAAGAAAATGGTCAGAGAGTTGCAGATAGAGAATTCTGGAATGAGCAGATGTCTTCAGAAAGCTCTAGCTGACAACAAAGAGTTGGAAAAGAGAGCCTTGAAAGCGGAAAAAACCTTGGCTGGCAAAGAGGAAGATTTTGATGACCGAGCTCGGTACTTTCGGAAACTTACTTTGGGAGCAGATGACACTAGTCAGGCTCACAAGATTACAAAACAGGCTTTAGCCCGAAGCAAGGATTCATTAGCTCAACTTCGTCAAGCTTGGGATGAAGTCAGAATTGAAAATGCCGAGTTAAAGGATCAGTCGAAGACTAAAGACGAGGAGCTTAAAAAGGCACATGAGCAGAGGAGAAAGTATCGGGAAAGTCTCGATAAAAGTCAAGAACAGTTAGAAGAAGTTAGAAGCCAGTTGAAGAATACCAAGAAAGAGCTTGAAGAAGCCATGATAGAAAGAGAGATACTCAAGACGCAAGCTGGCATAAAGAGACACAAAGGAGTGCATGATGACGAAGCTCTTATGCTGCATATGGGTTCTTTAACTGAAGCTCTTGAGAAAAGGGATGTCTTGATCAAAGAAATGATTGAAAAGCCGAATCACCAGCGTACCCGTATACTTTTTGAGGAAATCAAGTATTCAAGTGATAAGCTGAAGGATGTGGAATTGTCAGATTGATGTTCTTTTCCCTGTATTTTGTTGTTAATGGCTACCATCAGGCTTGTTGATGGATCCATTTTTTTCCTTGTATTGCATTTGCGGTTGAACCTTTCTTAAATGTACTTGAATATTTTGTTGAATGAGTATGAGCAGTTTTATTCAGGATTATTTCTTATCAGATAGCCGCACACAAGCACATGACCACGATACGTCTCTTTATATCACGATTTCTGGTCTTCAGATTTCTGTGGTTTGGATTGGAATCAGGGTATAAAAACACTTAGGAAATGACAAACATGGCACCGCATGGCATTGCATATCATTTTGCATTTTGTTACTTGCTTTTCAGGTACTCGTTGCAGGGTCTCTAACCTTTATTTGGTTTCAGGCAGTATAGCGGAGAATCATATTCACCGATATTCGACGCGAAGAAATCAAGTAAGAATCATGGATCAAGTGCAAAGTGATTTGGCTGAAATGAGGGCGCGTATGGACCAGTTCATGACCCTCATGACTGGCATGGCGCAAAATCAGGAGAGATTGAGGCTTCTGGTCGAGCGTCCAGACAATGGGCCCAAAGGTGATCAGCATGACAATTCACAGGGACATGGCATTCCTCCTCCCGGTGGCAACCCTCCTCCTGGTGGTAATAATCGGGGTAATGGAAATGGTAGGCATGCTGGTGTCACTCTTGAAGATACCCTGGAAGACCAATTTACTCTGCTGGATGCTGATGTGGGTAATCAAGGTGATCGAAGGTATGAGGAGTTAGCAGAAAAGATCAGGGCCATAGAATGCAAGAACTCTATGGGTATTGATGTTACCAGCTTGGGGCTGGTCTCAGGAGTCAGAATTCCCCCTAAATTCAAGCCTCCCACTTTTGATAAGTATCACGGCAATGCGTGTCCCCAAACGCATCTTCAAGCTTACTTTGGGAAGATTTCAGCCCATACGGATGACGAGAAGCTATGGATGCACTATTTTCAGGACAGTCTGGCTGGGGCGTCCTTGACCTGGTATATGAAGTTGAATAGAGCTGCTGTGAAGAATTGGAAAGATCTGGCAGAAGCGTTCCTGAAGCAATACCAGTATAATATTGACATGGCGCCCAACCGCACTCAATTGCAGGGGTTGTCACAAAATGCCAAGGAGAGTTTCAAAGAATATGCACAGAGGTGGAGGGAAATGGCTGCCCAGGTTCAACCTCCCTTGTCAGACAGAGAAATGGCAGATATGTTCATGGGCACCTTGCAAGGGGCCTATCTTGATAGATTAGCTGCTTGTCCGTCAACTGGATTTGCTGATATTGTGATTGCGGGAGAAAGAATAGAAAGTCTGTTAAAGCTTGGAAAGATCCAGGATGTGAGTGGGGCTGGCTCTTCGGGGACGAAGAAACCGTTTGCTAGTAACCAGAAAAGAAGAGAAGGTGATACGAATGCTGTGTTTAGAGGACGAGGCAGAGGGCGTTCTCAAGCTTATTATCAGGTAGATGTTGTAACCATCCCCACACCGTCTGTTCAGAAACAACAACCCCAACAACAAGTTCAACAGCAACAACCTTTTTTTCAGCAAAGATCTAGGCAGAGGGATCGTAAGATGGATCCTCTCCCTATGACTTATGCCGCGCTGTTGCCCCGGCTACTCGAGTTAAAGTTGGTAGAACTCCGTACTATGAAAGCTCCGGTTGCTGGAAACCTGCCACCTAACTTCGATGCTAATGCTCGTTGTGAGTTCCACTCAGGTGCTCAGGGGCACTCCATTGAAAAATGCTGGGCTTTCCATCATAAAGTACAAGATTTGATTGATGCTAAAGCCATCAATTTCTCTCCCGCTCCTAATATTACTCAGCACCCCATGCCTGATCATAGTGCAGCAAATGTGTACGCTATTGAAGATGGGAGGAGATTGAATTTGGTGTTAGACGTTCATCAAGTGAAAACTTCTTTGTTGGTTGTAAAAGATCGTTTATTGAAGGGACAGGTGTTCCCAGGCTGCAATCAAGATTGTTCCGAGTGTATGAATCAGGAGAATGGCTGTAATAAGTTGAAGGTGGGTTTACAAAATCTGATCGATGAAGGATGTCTACAGTTCGACCGAGTCGTGAAGGACACTGATGAGATATCAACCGTGACCATCTATTACACCCCCGCTGAGATTCAAATGCCGATCAATACAGTTCCCGTGGCGAGTGTGGCGCCAGAAAGGCCCAGTCCTGTCACTATCACGGTGCCAGGACCAATTCCGTTCACGTCTACGAAGGCTATCCCATGGCACTATGGGGCAGATGTATATTACGAAGGTAAAAAGCAGGAAGTTGAGTCGTTAGTCAGCCCAAATATTGATAACGTAGGGGGTGTAGGGGGCTTTACAAGGAGTGGAAGGTTGTTCGCTCCCCAAACCTTGAGAAGTGATAAAGAGGCAGAAGCTGCAGCAAAGGCTAAAGGTAAACAGGTGGTTGAAAATGCGCCTACACCTGAAGCAGAGGCAAAGATTACTTTTGATAATGAAATGGAAGAATTTATGAAGATAATCAAGAAAAGCGATTATAAAATTGTGGACCAACTGAATCAGACCCCTTCAAAGATTTCAATCTTGTCACTATTGATGTGCTCTGATGCGCATCGGCAGGCGTTGTTGAAAGTATTGAAGAGTGCATACGTGCCACAAGAAATTACTGTTAATCAGCTCGAGGGCGTAATCTCCAATGTTAATGTTAGCCATGGCTTGGGCTTTACAAGTAGAGATTTGACTGTTGAAGGAAGGAACCACAATAAGGCTTTGCATATCACGATGGAGTGTAAGGGCGCAGTGTTATCTCATGTACTGGTAGACACTGGTTCATCACTCAATGTCTTGCCCAAGAAGGCATTAATGAAGCTGGAAGTTGATGGTTTGATCTTAAGGCCTAGTGAATTGGTGGTCAGAGCATTCGATGGAACTAGACGATCTGTGTTTGGTGAGGTGGAATTGCCCGTACAAATTGGACCACAGGTATTCAAATCCACGTTCCATGTAATGGACATACAACCTGCATATAGCTGCCTATTGGGACGCCCTTGGATTCACGGAGCCGGGGCTGTTACTTCTACTCTACATCAAAAGCTAAAGTATGAGTTTGAAGGGCAGGTTGTGACGGTGTGTGGGGAAGAAGACATCTTTGTGAGTCACTTGTCCACATTCAAGTACATTGAGATGGATGGGGAAATTCATGAGATGTTGTGCCAATCATTTGAAGCAGTCAATATTGACGATGCACCTGAGTCTTCTTCTGTACCAGTTGGGGCTGGTACCTCCATTTCATCTTACAAACAAGCTGTCGAAGTCGTCAGGGCAGGCAACGCCCAAGGTTGGGGCAGGCTGATAGAGACCCCAATGAAGGAAGACAAATTTGGTATTGGTTATCATCCCCCTACAACTTCAGATGCGGGGAGCAGGGGACCCATTACTTTCAATAGTGGGGGAATTATCTACACGGACCAGTCTTGTGCAGCCACAGAGGATAGTGTTGACAGTAATTGTGACCTGGACAACCGGGTACGCTCTCATGCTCCGGGACAACAAGTGCAAAACTGGTCCGTTGAAGAAGTCATCCGGGTTACTCTTCAGACAGAGTAATTTTTCTTTGTTTTTTTCTAACCATAATGCATGTCAAAATCTTGCGCTCTGCCCAAGGCGTATAGATTCATTTGTAGGGCCACCATGGTTGCATTTGCAATGTTTAATCATTAATAAAGGACGTTTTGCAATCAAATTTTGTTCTCTGTCTTTCAGTTTTTATTTTTGCACAAAAATAAAATGGCAATGTTTCCTTTTCTTTTGTTTTGCTTAAAAATAAATTCTAAAATAAGGCATGAACCCGTTCATGCAGACTTGATCCTCCGGATACCACTGATAACGATTTTGATATGACTATGTATGACTTTGACAATCCGATTTATCAAGCCGAAGAAGGGGATGAGAAAGATTGTGAACTCCCTGAAGAACTGGCCAGATTGTTGAAACAAGAGGAAAGGGTCATCCAGCCTCATCAGGAGACTGTAGACATCATCAATATTGGTACCAAGGACGCCAAAAAAGAGATCAGGATTGGTGCCAGCTTGCAAGCAGATGTGAAGCAAACTTTGACGGAAATGTTGCGCGAGTATGTTGACATCTTCGCCTGGTCGTATCAAGACATGCCGGGGTTGGATACGGATATTGTCGTGCACAGGCTGCCATTAAGAGAAGAATGTCCGCCAGTCAAGCAGAAACTTCGTCGGACTCACCCCGACATGGCTTTAAAGATTAAGGAGGAAGTCCAGAAGCAGTGGGATGCTGGGTTTCTTGCTGTGACAAAGTATCCTCCGTGGGTAGCCAACATCGTGCCAATACCGAAGAAAGATGGAAAAGTGAGAATGTGTGTGGATTATCGAGATCTTAATAAAGCTAGCCCGAAAGATGATTTTCCACTACCTCATATTGATGTGCTGGTCGATAATACAGCTCAGTTTTCAGTGTTCTCGTTTATGGACGGTTTCTCCGGGTACAACCAGATCAAGATGGCACCTGAAGATATGGAGAAGACCACGTTCATTACTCCGTGGGGTACATATTGTTATAAAGTAATGCCTTTTGGGTTGAAAAACGCAGGGGCAACGTACCAGCGGGCGATGGTGACATTGTTTCATGACTTGATTCATAAGGAGATCGAATGTTATGTAGATGATATGATTGCCAAGTCGAGAACAGAAGAGGAACATCTGATTAACCTGAAAAAGCTGTTTGAAAGGTTGAGAAAGTTCCGTCTGAGATTAAATCCAAACAAGTGCACGTTTGGGGTGCGTTCTGGAAAGTTACTGGGTTTCATTGTGAGCGAAAGAGGAATCGAGGTTGATCCTGCCAAGGTGAAAGCAATACAAGAAATGCCTGAACCGAGAACAGAAAAAGAGGTTCGTGGTTTCTTGGGTAGATTGAACTACATTGCAAGGTTCATATCTCACCTAACAGCCACGTGTGAGCCAATATTTAAATTGTTAAGGAAAGATCAAACGGTCAGGTGGAATGACGATTGCCAATTGGCATTCGATAAGATAAAAGAATACTTGCAGGAACCTCCGATTCTAATGCCTCCAGTTGAAGGGAGACCGCTGATAATGTATCTGACAGTGCTTGAAGGTTCCATGGGTTGTGTTCTCGGTCAACATGACGAGACAGGTAGGAAAGAGCATGCTATTTACTACCTGAGCAAAAAGTTCAATGATTGTGAGTCCCGATACTCAATGCTTGAAAAGACATGCTGTGCGCTTGCATGGGCCGCTAAGCGATTGAGGCAATATATGGTTAGGCACACAACCTTGTTGATTTCAAAAATGGATCCTATCAAGTACATTTTCGAGAAACCAGCATTGACAGGCAGAGTTGCACGGTGGCAAATGGTCTTGACAGAGTATGACATTCAGTACACTTCACAAAAGGCCATCAAAGGAAGTATCTTGTCCGACTATCTTGCGCAACAGCCGATTGATGATTACCAACCCATGAAATTTGACTTCCCTGATGAGGACATCATGTTTCTTAAAGCTAAAGACTGCGAGGAACCACTTCCGGAGGAGGGGCCAGACCCTGAATCCAAATGGAGTCTGATGTTTGATGGGGCTGTCAATATGAATGGGTGCGGAGTTGGAGCAGTTCTTATCACGCCGGAAGGTGTTCATATGCCTTTCACTGCCCGAATAACTTTCGGATGCACCAACAATGAAGCAGAGTACGAAGCTTGTATAATGGGGATCGAGGAGGCGGTTAATCTACGGATTAAAACCCTTGATGTATTCGGTGATTCAGCTTTGGTAATCAATCAAGTGAAAGGGAGTTGGTACACGCACCAAGCAAATCTAGTGCCGTATAGAGATTATACAAGGAGATTGCTGACGTTTTTCACAACAGTGAAACTGTACCATATTCCTCGAGATGAGAATAGGTTCGCTGATGCCTTGGCCACTTTGTCTTCCATGATCAAAGTGCAAGGATGGAACCATGTACCTAAGATTGAGGTATCCCGCCTTGACAGCCAGCATTTGTGTTTGCGGTCGATGCAACGTCTGATGACAAGCCATGGTTTCATGACATTAAGTGTTTCTTGAAAAGTCAAGAGTACCCGTCCGGGGCATCGTCCAAAGACAGGAAGACGTTGAGAAGGTTAGCTGGTAGTTTCTTCTTGAACAAAGATGGCGTGCTGTATAAAAGAAATTTTGACACGGTCCTGCTTAGATGTGTGGATAGACATGAAGCAGACTTGTTGATGATTGAAGTGCACGAAGGCTCTTTCGGTACCCATGCCGGAGGGCATGCAATGGCTAAAAAGTTGTTAAGATCGGGATATTATTGGTTGACTATGGAGTCAGATTGTTGCAAATATTCCCGCAAATGCCATAAATGCCAGATCTATGCAGATAAGGTGCATGTGCCTCCAAATCCGTTGAGTATCATGTCGTCGCCTTGGCCGTTTGCCATGTGGGGCATTGATATGATCGGAAAGATTGAGCCTACAGCTTCCAATGGTCATCGTTTCATCTTGGTGGCAATTGATTACTTCACCAAATGGGTTGAAGCCGCATCCTATGCCAATGTTACAAAACAAGTGGTCGCTCGTTTCTTAAAACGGGATATCATTTGCCGATATGGAGTTCCCAAAAGAATCATTACCGATAATGGTTCTAATTTGAATAATAAGATGATGGCTGAGTTATGCCGTGACTTCAAAATTGAACATCACAATTCTTCTCCGTACCGCCCAAAGATGAATGGCGCGGTCGAAGCGGCCAACAAAAATATCAAGAAGATTGTACAGAAGATGGTTGTCACGTACAAAGATTGGCATAAGACGTTACCATTTGCTTTGCATGGGTATCGAACGTCGGTACGCACGTCCACTAGGGCAACCCCATTCTCACTTGTATATGGTATGGAGGCAGTACTACCAGTTGAAGTGGAGATTCCGTCCCTCAGAGTCATGATGGATGTTAAGCTAGATGAGGCTGAATGGGTACGAGCCAGATTTGATCAGTTGAGCCTTATTGAGGAAAAGCGATTGGCGGCTGTATGCCATGGGCAATTATACCAGCGCAGAATGAAGCAGGCATTTGACCAAAAGGTGCGTCCTCGGGTTTACAAAGTCGGAGATGTGGTACTCAAAAGGATCCTTCCTCCCCATACAGATCACAGGGGCAAATGGACTCCTAACTATGAAGGTCCATTCGTGGTTAAAAAGGTCTTTTCGGGCGGAGCTTTATTGCTTACAACCATGGATGGCGAAGACTTTTCATCCCCTGTCAACTCGGACGTAGTCAAAAAATACTTCGCATGAATAGACCCGCTGGATAATAAAAAAAATCCAGGCAAAAAAGGGCATCCCGGAGAACCAAAAACAGAATAAGGTTCGGGCAAAAATTAGGGATATAATTGAAAAAATTGTACACCCGGTAAGTTGAAAACCCGAAAGGGCAACTTAGGCAAAAAAGGGTATCCTGGTGGATCGAAAACCTGAAAGGGCGGTCCACGCAAAAGAGGGATTTAAGCGAATGACTATGGCCTGAGTTATCTGTACCCCATTACCGTTTGAACAACTGACGTTCTGAAGGATAGGAATCGGTCTGATCATTCCTCAGAAGGCAAGGTCGGGGAGTTTTTGAAGACATACTGGTCATAACAGAATGGAAACTCAGTGGAATTCCGTTTTCACATTGCCATTAGGATAGTTTCTTTTCTCAATTTTCAGCGATCACCTCTTTCCAGGGATTGCTTCCTGATGTAATTGCCTATTCTGGGCTCTCAGTCAATAAATTGAATTTCAATAAAAAGCTTTCTATTTTCGTTTTATTGCTTTGTTTGCAAAAACGTCCTAATTTTTGATAAAACGTTGCATTTGAAAACATGGCAGCCTTGCAATAACATGCGCAGAAAAAACATTTGAAATTACTTCGAATGTTGAATACTCCCGGATGGTGGATTCTAGCCACGCAATATTTGGGGCATGTGGGCATATTCTTTTGTTGCAGGTAGCAGGTGCAGATGATTTTAAGCACAAGACCAGTAATAAATCACCCCACGCAAAAGACTGGGGCAATTACGGGTAAGGAGATCGGCGTTCATCGTTCGGTCGACGATTGTTCATAACGGGTCGATATCAGTGAATTAAGTTCAACTGGGTACCGTTGCATCTTATTAAGTCGATTCTCTCATACAGTATTTCCAACAGCTACAAGCTTTTCTGTGTCGATAACGGTCACAAGTTTCCCCAAAAGAGTGGTCTCGTCGATACCGAAACTGATGGTCATTATCCCCAGCGAAGTCGCAGGAGTTTAAAGAGGCTAAATCTTCTGTAAAATCCTCTTATGACATCTTCTTCGGGGACAAATTGTTGGTTTGTCCAAGCATGGGGCATGTTTGTTTCCCCAGCATGAAGTGTTGATCATCCTCAGTAGAGTTTGAGGACAGTTGGTCTTCTGTAAAATCCTCTCAAAAGGCATTCCCCAGCACGAGACGTTTTAAAGCAGTTTCCTCCAGCAGAGTTTGCTAGAAACTCGTCATCCCTAACGGAATTGTCTAAAGGGAAGCTCGCCTAACATGGGGCATTGTGGTACTTATCCTAAGCTTGACAGTCATATTCTTCAGCAGACTACTGTGGATTTTCTTTGGGTTTCCCCAACAGATCTCTAAGGACTCTTTCCTAACAAGTTGCAGTGGAATGTTCTAACTAGGATTTGCATATCCCTGGCAGAGTAGCCCTGATCCCCAGCAAGATTGTGTCTCTGGTAATGATTCCCCACAGAGGTCAGCATCGAATCTTGTCAGCAATACTCCCCAGCTGAGTTGTTGTTCTCCCCGCAGAGGTTTATAAGATCGGCAGAATCTATTCCTCCACAAGGATGGTACAGTCTTTCCCCAGCCGGGTCAGAAGGTGGATAACCCCTACAAAGGGTCTTGGATTAGATAGATCCCCAAGCAGAGTTTTTATGACTTTTCTTCCCTAGCAAGACGCCATGCAAAGAAATTCTCATCCCCAGCGGAATCGCTGTGACCAGAATTCATTCCCCCCAGCAGATGAAGTGATTACTGGCAGATTTATTATTCTTCAAGTCCAATTTATTTTTGGCAAACTTGATAATTCGAAGCAGACGGATTGTTCATTTATTCTCCAACAGAGATACTATCCTCTCAGGAACCTCTAAAGTCAAGTCATTGATCATTGTTCCTCAGCAAAGTCGGCAGAGATGTCTGACACAGATGCAGAGTGCAATCCGTTATTGGAATATTGCAAAAGTCCAACAGTGGATTGGCAAAAGTCCGTCTTCGGGTGGCAAAAGTCCAACAGTGGATTGGCGAAAGGTCCATCTAAGGGTGGCGAATTCTAAAAGTCCAACAGTGGATTGGCAAAAGTCCGTCTTCGGGTGGCAAAAGTCCAACAGTGGATTGGCAAAAGTCCGTCTTCGGGTGGCAAAAGTCCAACAGTGGATTGGCAAAAGTCCGTCTTCGGGTGGCAAGAGTCCAACAGTGGATTGGCGAAAGTCCATCTTCGGGTGGCAAAGCAGCTTAAAGTCCAACAGTGGATTGGCAAAAGTCCGTCTTCGGGTGGCAAAAGTCCAACAGTGGATTGGCGAAAGGTCCATCTAAGGGTGGCAAATTCTAAAAGTCCAACAGTGGATTGGCAAAAGTCCGTCTTCGGGTGGCACGAAGCTGCAAAGTCCACCAGTAGTGTGGCAGGCCAGTAGTCGTCTGGAATTGCATAAAAGACATTATTAAAGTCCACCAACAGTGTGGCAAGCCAGTAGTCGTCTGGCGTCGTTCAAAAAGACATTTCTAAAGTCCACCAGTAGCGTGGCAGGCCAGTAGTCGTCTGGAATTGCATAAAAGACATTATTAAAGTCCACCAGCAGTGTGGCAAGCCAGTAGTCGTCTGGTGTCATTCAAAAGACAGTTTTCTCTGACAATGTTTCATCGAAGATTCAAGCTAGCAATGTCGTGGGAGTTTCTTCCTCATCATCCAGAGCAAATTTTTGGTTATATTTGGTATTCAATCACTATATACCTTGAAAGTCCGAAAGCAATTGCTTTCAGGCATTCAGGTCTACAGCGCTTGAATAGGGGCAGCTGTAATACCCCAAAATTTGCTCTCCCTCTTTGTCATCATAGCATGGCATTATCATTTATCATATCATATCCACCTCATTAACATTACATTGCATTTAAAATAGAAAAATGAAGCATGGCATCCTTCTTACCATCAGGGCATGTGATCAGGTGGAAGGTGGACAATCAAGGGATCATTCAAAGCACAAAAAGGTCAATCAAGTGCCCTCAAGGCAAGCCAAGAGGTCTTTCATGTCTCATACTATCCCAATTGATCTTCCACAACCTCAAGAAGGTGAGATTCAATAGGAGATTGAAGCATTACATCCTACACTATGCAAGAAGTCCAAAAATTGAAGGAAAATCCTCAAAAGAGATAGCTCATTGATTCAAAATCATCCTCAAGTGGCATTTCTCATCATCCTTTAAGAGGATACACAACATACTCTGAGGAATTTGGATTTGGAAGATGTGTAATTTCCTCATAACCAGAGGGGGTCAAAATTAGGGTTTACAGTAAAATCAGGTTATCTTTGATTTTTTGGACAAAACTTGATATCATGGTATTCTACATGTCCTTAATTGTATGTGTATGGAAAATTGCCTCTCAATTGGTTGTAGAAGTGGTTCAATTGGAAGAAAGATCAAATATCAGGAAAATTGGGGCTAAGTCAAATAATCAGAGGAAAAGTCAACTCTTGACTTTTTGAGGCCCAAATTCATGAAATTCATGTTATATGTGACCAATGTACAAAATTTGATCAAGAAACTCCAAAAGGATCATAGAAAAATCAAGATTTGAAAAGTTGCCATTTTTGGAAGAAATAGGGTTTCCAAAAATAGTAATTTTAGGCCATTTTGCATCAGAGTTTGAACTAAGGCCATTCAAAATTGGAGCATCAAATGAAAATTCCACTCGGCCACAACAAAAGATCTTGTTTCAAGCTTCAAATCTATGTGTAGAACGTCTCCATTGGATAAAAATTGAGTGAGATATGAGTGACCAAAGTTTGAGCAAAGTAGGTTCAAAACTAGGTCATGACCAAGTATCTTCAGGTCACGCGCGTGTCATTTCTACAAACAGTTGGTGTGCCATATATTCGCCTATTTTTCTCATGGTTAAAGGCCTCAAATGAAAAACTTGTCAACATCAATATTGTTCCTTGCAATGCCCTCTTCAATGTTCATGTTGGGCAAAATTTCATCTGATCAAGTTATGATGGAGAAATAGTGGCCTCAAGTCATGGTAATCATGCTGAAAATCCAGGTGCCAAGATGCCTTGTCAACCAACCAGTTGCCACGCCCTTCTATCAGTTCCAAATGTGGATGTTATAAGTCATTTTGCAGCTTATTTCAAGCCTCATTTCAATTCATTTTTCATACCAAACATGTTCTACTATGATCCCTCTTTCTAATGATCACAAAGCCTCATCAAATTATTCACAATACATGGAGAATTTCCTTCTCAAACTTGCTTGTTTTCATTGGTTCCAACTGTCATAAAATCAGAAAAAAACAAGTGTTGTTGCTGTTGTTATTTCAAAGTGTATGCACATATCCCACACCTTATGACACTTTGCCTTTTTAGAACTAACATTGTCCTTGCTTGCACGTGCTGCTCAGGCTCATTACATGGAAGTGGAAAGAATGAAACTTGTAGAGCAAGTTTATGTTGCTGCAGCTCACACACGAGTTTACCACCACCACTGATCCTTTGTAATCCACCCTAGCTCGCCATAGATCATCATCACTATATCACAGCTCGTCCCCTAACTAACTTGACTCAGTTAGTTAGGATGGACTCACCTAAACCACTTCAACTCAGTTAACCAGCTCAGGTTAACCATGGTTAGCTCACACTATAAATCAAATCCTCACTCTCAATTTTCATTTTCAGCTTCATTTTTTTTACTCTCCCTCTCCAATACTTCAAACTTTTTCTCTCAATCTCTTTGTTTTCTCTCTGACTGCACTCCATTTTCACCATCTCCTTTCACATTTCGCCTCCATCATCTTCATTGTTTCATTCTGGATCAAGAATAAGAGCATACACATCCAAGTAATCAAGTTCAGTTTCAAGAGATTGGAATTTTCAGTGTGATTCTCTGCACGATTTCAAGATTCTCAAGCCTTTATTTGGCCAAGAGTAGCTCAAAGAAGAAGCACGATTCTCTGGTTTTTTGTTTAACTCCAGTTTGCAGCATTTTCAGGTTTCATCATCTCAAACTTTTCTGGCATGATTTAGAGTTTGTTTAGCTTATTTTGTTGATATGATCTCACTAGGAGCATTTGAACTCCAGCTAGTTGATAGAGCTTCTTAGAAGCTTAGATCCAAAAAATTAGGGCAATATGTGTGTGCTTGTTTCTTGCTGTATGTGAATAGTTTGATGATTTCTTTGGTGGATTTGGAACGTGTGTGACTTCCTCTTCATTTTGGTATAACATTTGTGAAATTCTGGGAAACATAAAGTTGCAGACGGTGGCGCACGACCGGAGAAGGTGACCGGAGGTCATCTCCGGCCGGTGACTGTTAATGCTAGGGTTTTGTATGTTTTAATCGTGGCCATTGATTTTTCATGATCGTGTGGATAAAAGTGTGCCAGCACATTAAAAGAAGCATGCACCTCACGTGATAATTTTTTATTTCATTTTAATCCATATGTGGTGTGGTGCATGTTAGTGAGTGTAGGCCTTCATGTGCGTGCGTTAGATCCAAATACTTTGACTTTGGTGTTGACTTGACCTGATCTAATGGTGTGAATTGATTGACTTTTTTGTTGACTGAGTGAGCATGATAGTTAGTGTGTATTGCGCAGACTTGGACCCAAGATTGTTTGCTATTCACACCCTTGCGTTCCAAAGCCCAAACAATTTGAATTGAACAATTGCTATGCTTACACCTCCCTCTCTTATTTCATTTCTTTTTATTTTCTTAATTTTGTGCACATTTCCTTTTTAATTTTTAAAATTACAAAATGTTATTAGAAAATTCTGGGAAAATTTATGAATGTTATTAAGACATTTAGGAAATTTTTGATATTTTCATTTCATGATTTTATGACACTTTTGCCCCTGTTGCACAATTTTCTTTGAATTTCCATTTAGATGCATTCTAAGCATGATACATGAATTTGTTTAATTTTGTTCTTGCTCATTACAAACTGTTTTGACATGATTCTTTTTGCATTGATTCAATAATACATTGAAGCATGTTAGATGATTTTTGTTTGATTTTTTAGGTCACTTTATGACATGTTTTGATGCCTATATTTGCACCACTTTGCATGATGTTTCAATTTGACCTAATTGCTTTGTTTGAAGTCATTTTGCTCTGAATTTTTACATGCTATCTTGATGTATGATGCATTTCTGACTTAGGCATTCCAATAATATGCTGGCATAATTTTCATGAATCCCTTTGGTTTTTGTTTGATGCATTACAAGTATAATACATGTCATGTCATTTTAACTTTAGTGCATGTTTGCATGAATTCTTTTGTGCATATTTGTATGAGCATTTGCATATTTGTATGAGTCATTCAAGTGATATTATAGGTCATTGTTGCACATTATAGGTCATCTTCACATGTTCATTTCAACTTGAACTTTGTGCATCCTAACATGTATTGTTTGCACCTTCTTTTTGAATTTTCATCTCACTTCTTCTTCTATTACTTCTTGAATGTCTTGATGGTTGATTCATGGATACTTTTGAGATGTTCATAAATCTTTTTTCATTTAGTTTCAATTCTGGTTTTTGATGTACATGTTCCATTTATGCATGTCCTTTTCATTTCTTTCCATCTTTCATCTATCCCTTCTTCTTGTAACATGTTTAAATGCTAATGGGTGATGATTATTGCTTATTCACTTGCATTTGTATGATGATATTCACTTGTTATCCATATGATGCACATTCTGGTTGTGATATTAGGATTTGATTTTTCATCTTATTCTTTTGAATTTTAATGTTCATTAAGTGCTTTTTACTCCTTATACATGTTTCTATTGTTTACTAACCATGTAGGGGCTTTGGTAAGTTGGAATTGAGTGTGGATAAGGAATCCACATTCAACTTCTATCCTTTCTCTTTTACAATTCCATTTTATGTTTTGTTAAGTACTTATGTGCTTTCTTTGATTAAATCATTACTTCCCCTTTTGAGTTACAATTCATCTTCTACTTTAGAAGTGAATTGTTTAACTCATTCCTTCTTTAGACTTTAGGTTTTAAACCTCACAAACCATTAGGATCACTCCCTTAACTAATCAATTAGGATTGAGTCTTAGTTCACATAGATTTTTACCTTTCTCCTCTCTTGAGTCTTTTTTCTTCTCATCTCAAAGAAAATTCAAAATATCTAATAAAGGTAGGCATTTATTGCATTTAGGCCTTTCATATAAAGAAAAGATTATAAGGGGTCTTCTCTTATAATCTTAGAATGTGTAGCATATGGCCCATCTTGGGTCAATGTGTTACATATTTGATCTTGTATGAGGGACTTAAATGCAATACTTGTTGAAAATACAAATAAAGAAAAACACTTCTTCATTTCATAATCAACAAAAACACTTAATAAACACAATTATGCTAGTGTGTTTGAACCTTAATAATTGGAAATAAGTGTGGGGGTCTTCTTCATGCTTAGTGTACTTTCTTCCTCATTCCATCTTGGAGTGTGAGAATGTACACACTCCAATGACTAAGATTTAGATACACTATCATATGCAAACAAAATAACAAAACTTCTTAAAAGACAAAAACAAACAATAACGTCTTTCCTTCGGGAATTCTTTTCTCACCTCACTCACTCTCAGCGTACGAACGTGCTTCTACTCGTTCTCTTGCAAGATGGTAACGCACTCGGACCAGCGAGCCTGCACCACCTGAGCTAGAACGTAAGCCGTTCTCTAAAAAACACAAACAACTTTCCCTAGTGAGGGGAACTACGTCGCTCTGATTCTCATGCTCCCGATGAGATACGTAGGCAGTGGGGTAGGGCCCGTGCGAGCACTTCTTTTATTTTCCCTACATTTATTTCTCTTTCTCTTTCTCTTTCTTTCTTTCAGTTCCTTTTTTCCAGCATTCTTTTCTTACACCCTTTGATTGAAGCAGCAAGCGTGGATCCCATCGGGTACGATGGACGCGTGGGGGTGCTAATACCTTCCTCTCGCGTAACCGACTCCCTTACCCATTTCTCTTGGTCATAAGACCATGTTCTTTCCTTCTCTCAGGTTTATGCAGTGTTTCCTTTCCCTCTTTTGGGATAAATACACATTGCTGGCGACTCTGTTTCCGTGCCACTTTCGCGTTTGTACTAGGATGAAAATCCCGGGAGCGACAACAGCGCTGAAGGATTCTGAGTTTTCGCAGGTTCGCCTAGCGAACCAATCAGCGAAGGGTAGCGAAGGTTCGCTATGGGTATTCGCCTAGCGAAGGCGTGAGCGAAGGTTCGCTAGAGTGTTCGCCTAGCGAAGTTTGGGTGTTTTGAATGTTGGTAGTTGCTGCCTTGGTTCGCCAAGGGGTTCGCCTAGCGAACTTTGTCTCTGTTTTTATCTAACAGTTGGTTCGCTGGAACATTCGCCTAGCGAAGGAGCTAGCGAATGCTCGCGAGGGATGTTCGCCTAGCGAAGGAGCTAGTGAATGCTCGCGAGGGAGGTTCGCCCAGCGAACAGTGCTGTTCGTGTGATTTTTTTTCTTCTACATAACTGTTGATCTGTGGTTCCGTTCGAAGCGTTGGAAAGCTAATGAGATGTTCTTTCTAGGAAAAATGGTTTTGAGGTCTGAACCTGGTCCAATCGAAACAGTATTTTCGAAACGTTTCGTTGTGTCCGGCCTCCGGTTTATGTTTTTGCGTTATTTTGAAATATACATATCTTCTTCGTTGTTTATCGGATTTAAGTGTTCTTTATATCGAATCGAAGCTTTGGATGAGTACTTTTTGATGATGATGGAAAATATTATTTTTAGATGACTTTTCTGGTAAACCGTAAATTGATTTGTTTGGATAAATGTGTATGTTGTTATACAATTGATGTGAATGTAGATGGATTATATGTGATGAATGCATGACTATGCTGTGAATAAGTATGCATTGCATGAGTGTATTGGTTCATTTTGTATGTGAAGCATCATGATATGCATTCTTGTGTTGTGGGATTCTAAGATGAATCTGTTGTAACGTCGTATGCCGATATGCGGTTGAAGCGATGATTACAAATGATTGTATGCCCAAGTGGGGTTGTAGCAATCAGATTGTATGCTGAGGTGCGGTTGTAGCAATCATATTATATGCCGATGTGCGGTTGTAGCAATCCATAAACATTGTATGCCAAGGTGCAGTTGTAGCAATCATATTGTATGTCGATGTACGGTTGTAGCAATCCATAAACATTGTATGCCGAGGTGCGGTTGTAGCAATCATATTGTATGCCGATGTGCGGTTGTAGCAATCCATAAACATTGTATGCCGAGGTGCGGTTGTAGCAATCATATTGTATGCCGATGTGCGGTTGTAGCAATCCATAAACATTGTATGCCGAGGTGCGGTTGTAGCAATCATATTGTATGCCGATGTGCGGTTGTAGCAATCCATAAACATTGTATACCGAGGTGCGGTTGTAGCAATCATATTGTATGCCGATGTGCGGTTGTAGCAAGGGTTCCAATAAGTTCTTCAATTGAACTTGAGATGATGAGTCGGTACCGCATGCATCTGCATAGAGTCGTGAGTCGGTCTCTATGAGTTGCATTTGTCATCATTGTATTTTTGCATTGATGAATAAACATATATATGTATATGTTGATGTGGAATGAGTAGAATTGTGCAGGTGTGCATGGATGGATAAACATGAATATGTGTGTTTATGTTGAATGATAAGCATTATGAGGAATATGCTTGGTTTTATATATATATGCCTTGCGATGTATATTGAGTGAGATGTGATGATTGTGACATAGTAAACATAATATGTATGTTTATGTGGTATGATGGAATGGTGAGAATATGTGGTATATGTGTATTTTTATGTTGAGATATATAATTATATGCATTGTTATTATGATAATATTTCTCACCCTTCTGCTGTTTTATGATGCTCTACGAGGCATTGCAGATTAGGTATCTGGTGGTCTTTTTGTGAAGCGTGTCTTCATTTTCCTTGTTGGTCGGTTGGCTCTGATATGTAGCACCGGGTAGCTAGGACGTTTTGATCTTTTTGTGATACATTTGCATATGTATCTTGCTGATGAATTTGTGTATATAAACATGATGTTGCTTGTGATTCGTACTAGATGATGTATATATATGTTGATGTATATATGTGGTTGTTATTCAATATTTTAGATGTTTCCGCTTTTATTCTAAATATTGAGATGTGGGTATAAGGACTGAGATCCTTTGTTGTTTGAAAGTTACCCCACTGTTGCATATCTTTGTGAGCAGGTGTTGTATGTGTTTAATTTCAAGTATAATGTGACATACCTTTTTATGCCATGTTGTTTTAATTACACTCTGATCAAATTTTGTATACGTGCCTAATTGATTAATTGGGGGTATAGTAAGGGTGTTACATTAAGTGGTATCAGAGACAGTGTTGAGTCAGTCGTGTCTGTCTCTTTGTTGTGTTGATTAAACTATTGTTTAACCTTGTTGTTCTATGGGGAGTAATCAGAATATGGCTGGTAGAAACGATGTTGCGATGGTTGCTGCTATGGAAGCAATGGCTAGGGTGGTGCAGGGTGCGCCGAATGTAAGTGCTAATGAAGAGTTCAGGAAGAATCAACCACCGGTCTTCAAAGGAAGATTTGATCCCGATGGTGCTCAACTTTGGCTGAAAGAGATTGAAAGAATCTTCAGAGTCATGGACTGTGCGGAAGAGAATAAGGTGAGGCTTGGATCTCACATGCTGAGGGAAGAAGCCGACGATTGGTGGGTCGGTATGCGTGAAATTCTTGAGGTGGATAATGAAGAGATAACTTGCGATTTATTTCGTACTGAGTTTTTGGTGAAGTATTACCCTGAGAGTGTTAAAGGGAAGAAAGAGATAGAGTTCCTGGAATTAAAACAAGGTAGTATGTCGGTGGTGGACTATACTGCTAAGTTTGTTGAGTTGGTACAATTTCATTCTCATTATGCTGCAATTACTGATGAGTTCTCAAAATGTGTTAAGTATGAGAACGGTTTGCGTCCTGAGATTAAGCAAGCTGTGGGATACCAGAGGATTAGAAGATTTTCATATTTAACTGAATGTTGTAGAATTTTCGAGGAAGATAGCAAGGCTCGTTCTGCTCATTACAAAAGTGTGAATGAGAGGAAAGGTAAACAACAAGCTAGGGATGGTCCTTATGTGACTCCTGTTGATAAAGGCAAGTATAAAGGAAATTTTGATAAGAGATCTAGAGGAGGAGGTTCCGGTTATATGAAGTGTTTCAGGTGTAGCGAATTGGGTCATAAAGTAACTGATTGTAGGAAGACTGTACCGAAATGTTCTAACTGTGGAATCCTTGGGCATGTTGCTAATGATTGTAGAAGAAATATGATGAAGTGTTTTAACTGTGGAGAAGTAGGTCACATTAGTCCTAACTGTACTAAACCGAAACAAGCTCAAGCGGGCGGAAAGGTGTTTGCATTAGCTGGGTCAGACACTACCAGTGCGGATCATTTGATTAAAGGTATATGTTTTATTAATAGTACGCCTTTAATTGCTATTATGGATATGGGAGCGACTTATTCTTTTATTTCTCGTGTGTGTGCAAAGTGTTTGAATTTGTTTATGACTTGTTGGACAAGAGATTGGTAATGCCAAGTTGTTGAGTCTGTGTGGCATGGCAGTTGTATATTGTCGATGTTGTTTATTCCCTAGTACGTGATAAGTGTGTAGAACACTATCAGTGCTTTCTGGTTTTTCTAATCCTTTGTCTTCAGGATTGAGAATGTTATAAGTGGGGGAGAAGCTGGTACTTCTCCAAGTGGCTTCAGGTGAGGGGCGTTGGCTCAGGGTGCCGTTGTTTGACCGATTGTAAGTGTTGTTTGGACAGTGTGGTTTCTGATTCCAAAGGGAATACGGAGGTAAGGTTTATGTCAAGTAAGGATTGGTGCCTTAGGTGGTTTTGTGCACAAGATGCAAGGAATGTTGTTATGGCTTGGTAAAGATGGTTTATGCCCCATCATGATTGTCGACTGTCTATTGACAAATTGAGGAACTGATCACCCTTAATCTCTTGTTGATAGCAGACGGAAATTGTGTTGGATGGAATAGACGTGTTTATCCAGCTTAATTGGTATGTTCGGCGAATGGTTGTGGAGTATGGGAATTATATCTTCATACTTATTTGGATAAGTTTGCAGTGGTGTCCTTTAAGGATATTTTGATCGATTATAAAATCAGAGGAAGAACATGTAGGGCGTTGAAGATTGAGTCGCAAGTGTTGAAAAGAGATGAAGCTTTAAGTTAAGTTGTCAAGAGTGGATTTTGGTTGATAAAGACGAGTTTTCTTGGTCGAGAGGAATAAGTATGAGACAACATTGATGGTTGGGATTCCAAAACGAGTTATAAATTTGAATTGGATTATTCTTTGAGAAGAATTAATGTCGTGCCGGATGAGTTAAGTTGAAGGCCTTTGCATATGTATGTTTGGATGGTCAGAGAATTAGAATTGTTTGAGCAATTCAGAGGCTTGTGTCCGGTGTGTAAGCTACTGCAGAATAGTGTGAGGTTGTGTATATAACAAGTGAACTATGATTTTCTGGTGTATAGTACAAGAGTCAAATGTTGATTATGAAATCGGTGGTTTGTTAGTTGTGAGTAATCAGAGTGCGCAGCAGAAGTGTGAAATTGTTGTATTGGTTGTTGTGAGACAAGGATGCAGGTATTCTAGTTTTGTGGATGTTGTTGAGGTAATGTTGTGTCTTGGAACTTTATGTTCTTGCCTGTGTTGTTGCCTCGTTTCCATGGTGATGGTGCGAGTGCGAGTAGCTAGTTCCTCTGTTTGGGGGATTAGGAGAGTGTTACCTATGGTGTTGGTGACGATCTTGTGGTGTTCCAGTTCAAGAGTGAACTTGGGTGTTTGTATCTTGGTTATCCTTTTAGTTGTGAGTTGGTCGTCAAGTGCATTGTATGGGCATTGCATCTTGTCGTGGTTGTTGTTGTCGTTGTCGTGTCGTTGTTGTTGTGGTTAGTGTACTGGTTTGTTGTTTGTGTTATTCGTGGTGTGCCTTTGGTTGGCATGATAGTGGTTGATCGAACGCGAGAGTCGTATCCGAGGTTGCTTGTACTTAGCCTATTTTCGAGGACAAAAATGTCTAAGTGGGGGAGAGTTGTAACGACCCGATTTCAATTATTTCCTTTTTATTCCATTTTGGTTGAGTCTTTTATTTTAATTGGGTGATAATTATTTTTATTTGTGTAATTGGTGTATTAATATGTTATGTTTGCATGTTATGATGTTTCACCGTTTTTGAGAGTTTGCGGGGAAAATTAGATTGGAGGGTATTTTAGACATTTTACACTTAATGATATTTTAGTTAGTTAGTTAGTTAGATATTTTGTGAAAAAGAAATGGAAAAGTAATAGAAGTAGAAAGAAAAGAAAAGTATAAGTAAGAAAAGAAAAGAAAGAAACATAGAGAAAAAAGGAGAGAAAGAGAGCAAGAGAGGAGAAAAGAGAAGAACAAAGAGAAAAGTGTGGAAAATCACCAAGATCAATCTTTCGGAGTCGATTTAATCGGGTAAGGGTGTGAAATCTCGTTATCTTATCAATGTATATTATTATGTATGATTGTGTATGTGTGTATTGGATTGGTTGTGGTGTTTTCATAGTTTTCCATTTTAGGTCGATAATGAGAAATCGATGTTTTCGCGGTTGGAAATCGACGAAAATGTGGTAGAATGCTTGTTGCCATGATTAGATTGAGTTCTGATGGATGTATGTTGTTTTGAAAATTTTTTGGGTTGAAAAATAGGGTTTTTGGGTTTTCAACAGCGCTGAAGGATTCTGAGTTTTCGCAGGTTCGCCTAGCGAACCAATCAGCGAAGGGTAGCAAAGGTTCGCTACGGGTATTCGCCTAGCGAAGGCGTGAGTGAAGGTTCGCTAGAGTGTTCGCCTAGCGAAGTTTGGGTGTTTTGAATGTTGGTAGTTGATGCCTTGGTTCGCCAAGGGGTTCGCCTAGCGAACTTTGTCTCTATTTTTATCTAACAGTTGGTTCGCTGGAACATTCGCCTAGCGAAGGAGCTAGCGAATGTTCGCGAGGGATGTTCGCCTAGCGAAGGAGCTAGCGAATGCTCGCGAGGGAGGTTCGCCCAGCGAACAGTGCTGTTCGTGTGATTTTGTTTTCTGCATAACTGTTGATCTGTGGTTCCGTTCGAAGCGTTGGAAAGCTAATGAGATGTTCTTTCTAGGAAAAATGGTTTTGAGGTCTGAACCTGGTCCAATCGGAACAGTATTTTCGAAACGTTTCGTTGTGTCTGGCCTCCAGTTTATGTTTTTGCATTATTTTGAAATATACATATCTTCTTCGTTGTTTATCGGATTTAAGTGTTCTTTATATCGAATCGAAGCTGTGGATGAGTACTTTTTGATGATGATGGAAAATATTATTTTTAGCCGACTTTTCCGGTAAACCGTAAATTGATTTGTTTGGATAAATGTGTATGTTGTTATACAATTGATGTGAATGTAGATGGATTATATGTGATGAATGCATGACTATGCTGTGAATAAGTATGCATTGCATGAGTGTATTGGTTCATTTTGTATGTGAAGCATCATGATATGCATTCTTGTGTTGTGGGATTCTAAGATGAATCTGTTGTAACGTCGTATGCCGATATGCGGTTGAAGCGATGATTACAAACGATTGTATGCCCAAGTGGGGTTGTAGCAATCGGATTGTATGCCGAGGTGCGGTTGTAGCAATCATATTGTATGCCAATGTGCGGTTGTAGCAATCCATAAACATTGTATGCCGAGGTGCGGTTGTAGCAATCATATTGTATGCCGATGTGTGGTTGTAGCAATCCATAAACATTGTATGCCGAGGTGCGGTTGTAGCAATCATATTGTATGCCGATGTGCGGTTGTAGCAATCCATAAACATTGTATGCCGAGGTGCGGTTGTAGCAATCATATTGTATACCGATGTGCGGTTGTAGCAATCCATAAACATTGTATGCCGAGGTACGGTTGTAGCAATCATATTGTATGCCGATGTGCGGTTGTAGCAATCCATAAACATTGTATGCCGAGGTGCGGTTGTAGCAATCATATTGTATGCCGATGTGCGGTTGTAGCAAGGGTTCCAATAAGTTCTTCAATTGAACTTGAGATGATGAGTCGGTACCGCATGCATCTGCATAGAGTCGTGAGTCGGTCTCTATGAGTTGCATTTGTCATCATTGTATTTGTGCATTGATGAATAAACATATATATGTATATGTTGATGTGGAATGAGTAGAATTATGCAGGTGTGCATGGATGGATAAACATGAATATGTGTGTTTATGTTGAATGATAAGCATTATGAGGAATATGCTTGGTTTTATATATATATGCCTTGCGATGTATATTGAGTGAGATGTGATGATTGTGACATAGTAAACATAATATGTATGTTTATGTGGTATGATGGAATGGTGAGAATATGTGGTATATGTGTATTTTTATGTTGAGATATATAATTATATGCATTGTTATTATGATAATATTTCTCACCCTTCTGCTGTTTTATGATGCTCTACGAGGCATTGCAGATTAGGTATCTGGTGGTCTTTTTGTGAAGCGTGTCTTCATTTTCCTTGTTGGTCGGTTGGCTCTGATATGTAGCACCGGGTAGCTAGGACGTTTTGATCTTTTTGTGATACATTTGCATATGTATCTTGCTGATGAATTTGTGTATATAAACATGATGTTGCTTGTGATTCGTACTGGATGATGTATATATATGTTGATGTATATATGTGGTTGTTATTCAATATTTTAGATGTTTCCGCTTTTATTCTAAATATTGAGATGTGGGTATAAGGACTGAGATCCTTTGTTGTTTGAAAGTTACCCCACTGTTGCATATCTTTGTGAGCAGGTGTTGTATGTGTTTAATTTCAAGTATAATGTGACATACCTTTTTATGCCATGTTGTTTTAATTACACTCTGATCAAATTTTGTATACGTGCCTAATTGATTAATTGGGGGTATAGTAAGGGTGTTACACTGAGCAATCTGTTGCTTGTGGCACTTGTTTTCTTGACAAATCTCAGCACTTTTTAAACACAGCTCTTGATAGGTAGATGCTAACTCCTCATAAGTTACTTCTCCATCACTAGAATCATCATCAGAAACCACAGCTCCTGTTAAAGCTCTCATATGCTTTGCTGACTCGCCTTCACTTTCACTATCAGAGTCAGACCAGGAAACTGTCATGCCCTTCTTCTGCTTTTTCAAGAAGGTGGGACATTCTTTCTTGACATGTCCATACCCTTCACACTCAAAGCACTGAACTCCTTTATCTTGGGTAGTTTTCTCTTCATCCTTCTTGCTGGTGTCAGAAGTCATGTTCTTGACATTAGGCCTGGAGTTATTATTCATTCTCTTGAATACTTTGGTGAACTGTCTTCCCAACATCACTATGGCCTGAGATAGATCCTCCTGCGATTCAGAACTCTTTCCTTTTTCCTCTGCATCATTTGACACCAAGGCTATACTCTTTGGCTTCTTTTCTGGTTCTTCCTCATTCAACCCCAGCTCAAAAGTTTGAAGAGATCCAATGAGCTCATCAACTCTCATCTTGCTGATGTCTTGTGATTCTTCAATGGCAGTAACCTTCATCTTATACTTCTTAGGAAGGGATCTAAGGATCTTCCTTACAAGCTTTTCATGAATAGTCTCATCGTCCTTCATCTTCAGGCTTTCAAATTTTGATGTTAAAATCTGAAGTCTTGACATCTTGACTCTAGATGTTCCTTCATGAGTAGCCTGCAAGATATCCCATGCTTCCTTAGTAACTTCACAGGTATTGATTAACCTGAAGATATTCTTATCCACTCCATTGAAGATGGCATTTAGAGCTTTGGAATTTCCAAGAGCAAGCTCGTCTTCCTCCTTGGTCCACTCTTCTTCAGGCTTAGGCTTAGAGGTGCCTTCTTTATCTCTGCCGGCATCATCTTTCTCACACATGACAGGTGCTTTCCATTCTTTAATAACAGCCTTCCACGCCCTGTTGTCCAAGGATTTTAAGAAGGTGGTCATCCTTGGCTTCCAATAATCATAATTGGATCCATCCAAAATAGGGGGTCTGTGGACGAATCCTCCAACTTCTTTGTCCATCTTTACACCAGAAAGTAACTTTCTTAGATCTCACCCAGAGACAGACAGGATGCCTGCTCTGATACCAATTGAAATTCTGGCATCATACGTGTGATGTTAAGGTGCGATGTCACAACAACACACTCTGCACAATGGACATCAATAACAGTAAAATAACACCAAGAATTGTTGACCCAGTTCGGTTACAACCAACCTACTCTGGGGGCTACCAAGCCAGGGATGGAATTCACTACTTGTAGATATAATTTACAGACTCAACAACCCGTTGACAATCTCCTAAACTTATACTCTACTAATGACTTCCTACCTAAGAAACCACTTAGGTATGAGAACACCACTCAATCCCTTACAAACACTCAAAGAGACCACTTTGAGTAACCTTGATCTTACTTCACAGCTTCGATCAAGCAACCACTCTCTATTACTTCACAGCTTCTAGAGAGGACAGAATACGACACAGCAATTCACCCTAGAATTCTGGTTACACAACTCGTACAAAGTACTCAAGACACTCAGCCTATGCTCTAGATCTTCTCTCTGTGTTTCCGTCACTTTTTTCTTTGGTCTTGTGCGCTTTATATAGCTCCTTGAATTGGTCTTGGACTTGCTACAATATCTCCCAGATTTGTTATTTAAAACTGAATATTTAAAACAGATTTTCTCCTAAAATCTTTTTAAATCTTCAACCTTTTAAATCTCCTACAAATCTGCAACAGATCTCCTATGCAGCAGCAAATATCTATCCCAAGATATTCGCATCCAATGAGACAGCTTGCTCTCCACAATTCCAGCTAATACGCAACCCTAACAACATCACAGCCTGCTGTTGTTAGTTCTGCAGGTCTGATGTTACAACATCACCTATGTGACATCAGACATCCAACTTCAGCTATTAATTACTCAACACAGCCCAGTGTTAAGACTTTAATGTTGCAACATCAGCACCTTGACATCAACATTGAACATACTTTGTTTTACCAAAATTCCAGCCAATCGAGGAACTAACACAAGGATTATGTGTTCAAAATTGGGATGGAGTTTTCATCCTTAAGGCAGTTTAAGGATACCATATTAGAACACAATGTGTTGAATGGTAGGGAGGTAAAGTTTGAAAAAAATGATAAAAATAGATGTAGGGTTGTGTGCAAGGACAAGAAGAAATGTGACTATACAGTGTTGTGTAGTAGGGTTCTGACCTCAACCACTTTTAGGATAAAAACATTGTTTGCCAAACACAAGTGTGGTAGACAATTCTTTAATAGAAATGCTAGAGCTGAGTGGGTTGCCAAGGTCATTGTTGATGGCTTGAAGAATAATCCTAGAATGAGGTTGAATGAGGTAGTAGCTGATGTAAGGAAGAGGTATGCAACAAAAATCCCAGGATGTAGGGCATTTAAGGCTAGACAGATAGCAAGAGCCATTGTTGTAGGTGACTCAAGTAAACAATATAGCCTTCTATGGTCCTATGTTGCTGAATTGAATAGGGCTTAAGTTGGTAACACATTTAAAATCAATACCAGTTGTCCAAGTGAAGGGTTGAAACCAAGATTTAAGATATGTTATATGTCATTTGATGGAACTAAGAAAGCCTTGACAAGAAAATGTAGACCTTTCATTGGCTTGGATGGATGCCATTTGAAGCATAAATATGGTGGTATTCTTTTGATTGCTGTTGGGAGAGACCCCAATGATCAATACCTACTTGTTGCATTTGTTGTGGTTAAGATGGAGACAAAAGATTCTTGGAGCTGGTTTATGAAGTTGCTAATTGAGGATATTGGAGATGGAAGGTGGTGCTTTATATCTGATCAACAAAAGGTAGTCTTAATGCATTATTGGATTTCATTTGTTTACATGCATTACATTGTCCTAATGCTTTATTGTTTTCCTTGATTAGGGACTGGTGCAGGTTTTTGAGGAAGAGTATCCAACATATGAACATAGATTCTATCTAAGGCATCTATATGCAAACTTCAAGAAGAGATTTGGAGGAGGGGCCTTGTTCAGGGATCTAATGATGGCTGCTGCCAAAGCTACATACTTTGAAACTCATGAGGCAAAATTGCTAATGATTAAGGATGTCAGTTAGGAGGCCTATGAATGGATAGAGACAATTCCCAAAAAAAATGGTGTAAGCATTGTAAGTTGTAAATGCGCTTAAGAGGGGGGGGGGTGAATTCGGTTCTTAAAAATTTCTTTGATCTTTTTACCGGTTCTTGGTTATTTTTCCATTTTATGATAAGTGCTGGAAAGTAAAATGCGGAAAGGAAAAATGACACAAGAGAATTATAGTGGTTCCCCTCACAGCCCGAGAGTACTCCACTCCTCCTTCAACACGAAAGAGAGTTCACTATAGTTTAGAATTATTGTACAGTCTAATCACACCAATAGTGATGCTTACTATCTAACCTATAGGTAATTAAGTGTATGAAGAACAATCCTCTTCAAAACACTCACTTGTTTCCAACAGTCCTGGATAACAAGGTAAAACAGAAAATAATCTTGATATAAATTTGATGTCTTGAGAATATGATGCTATCAATCTTCACGATCGATCTTCTCCTTGAAACAAATATCACTCAAATGAAATATACAAGTGTTCTTGAATAAAATGAGATGAAACAATGATAATGTGTGAAATTTATTCAAAGGTTTCTCTCAAAAAATATGTTTGAATGAACACTTGAAGAATAACTGAAAGATGAAAAGAATGAGTGGATTTTTTATTATGAAATTTCTAGGAGGTGAGTTTTAATCTGAAAATGACATGTATTTATATTGATGAAAGCAACCATTCAAAAGTCATGGCAATGGTTAGAAAAAATTCTGAATTTAATAAGACAAATGATGTAAGAGATGCCATGAAAAGATATAATGAAAAGATGCATTCAAACAAAACATTTTTCAATTTTAAATAAAAAACACTGTTCCAGTACGTTGTAAATTGTGGCGGTTGTTTGGTCTGTTACGTCGTTTCAAAACGCCACACTTTACCAAATAATTTTGAAATTTAAAATTTAAAATACTGGTTCAGAACGGTGTGAATTATGGCGGTTTCTGGTGCTGTTACGACAGTTAAAAACGCCATAATTTACCAAAAATTGAATGTTTAAATAAATTAAATAATTAAAAAATTTGTCTAAGTATTTGAACCAATTTTATACAACATCTATTGATTTACCCAAGTCAATAGATTATATTTGAAAGTGATTTAATATGGTTCAAAAATGAAAAATAATTTTTCCAATTAAAGAAATATTTTGAGAACCATTTTATCAATATATATTGTATGCTTGAGACACTTTTGAACACTTGTATAAGCATTTTAAATGACATTGATATACCTTTGTTCAACCTTTGATCTTCATGATACTTGAACACTTGAAGCTAATTGATTCAACTTGATAGTACTTAGGATATCTTCTTGAACTTGAACTTCTTGTACTTCATGTAGCTTGATTCTCTTTCTTTTTGCATATTATCTTTGTAGAGAGCTTGTTGTGTTGTCTTCATCAAAACTCAATGTGAGTGAAGCTTGCTTCTACAATCTCCTCCTTTTTGATGATGACAACCAATCCATTGAAAGATTGAATCTTTAGACTTGATGTTTCTCTAAGTTTGATTCTCCCCCTAAAGTGGAGCTCCCCCTAAATTCATGAGGGTAATAATTTTCTGCACAAAAATGTTAGAGAAACCAATCCTTCTCCCCCTTTGTCATTAGCAAAAAGGAAGAGGATTCCAAAACAATGACAGTTCATAATTATAACATACATACATACATAATAACCATACACATAAAACAAAAGCAGATACGTTTTAATTTTAAAGATTCCACGTGAGCTCAGGTTAATCGGTTAACGCCCTAGGTTAATCGATTAATAGAATCAAAATTTCCACAAATTTAAAGGCTACAGGTGTTAATCGATTAACTCCCTGGGTTAACCGATTAACAGAATCAAAAATTTCACAATAACAAAAGGTAACAAGTATGAAACTTAAGGAAAACATGTGCAACACAAATATACTAATATTATATCATGGTAACATATATATTTAGCCAAATTTTTGATGAAAATAACTTGATGAATAATAATTTAAAGATGTGTTTAGATATCACCTTCATCCAAGATACCAAGTTCTCGCCTAATTTTGTAGAATGATTCTTTTGCGAGCGGTTTGGTGAAGATATCTGCTAGTTGGTTATGAGTATCAACAAACGTCACTTCGACATCGCCTTTAAGCACATGATCACGAAGAAAGTGATGTCGAATGTCAATGTGTTTGGTCCTTGAGTGCATGACGGGATTCTTCGTAATGTTGATTGCACTTGTGTTGTCGCACCGGAGAGGAATGCAACCAAGATCAATTCCGTAGTCGCTTAATTGTTGCTTTAACCAAAGGTTTTGTGCAGAATAACTACCAGCTGCTATGTACTCCGCTTCGGCCGTACTAAGTGCAATGCATGCTTGTTTCTTACAAGACCACGAAACTAGTGCATTTCCGAGGATGTGACATGTTCCACTCGTGCTTTTTCTATCCGTTTTACAACCTGCATAATCCGCGTCAGAATAACCGATTAAAGTACAAACACTACCTTTAGGATACCATAAGCCAACATTTGTCGTTCCCTTGAGATACTTCATGATTATTTTGACCGCCGTGAGATGTGAGTCCTTTGGATTTGCTTGGAAGCGAGCACATAAACACACACTAAACATTATGTCAGAACGACTTGCCGTCAAATATAATAAAGAACCAATCATACCTCGATACTTCGTAATATCAACCGATGTTCCCGATTCATCTTGATCAATGTAGGTTCCGGATCCCATTGGTGTTGACATAGCTTTACAACCATCCATATCAAATCTCTTTAATAATTCTTTGCAATACTTCGATTGGTTGATGAAGATTCCGTCCTTTTGTTGCTTGATTTGTAATCCAAGGAAATAATTCATTTTTCCCATCATAGACATTTCAAACTCGCCTTGCATCATTGAAGCAAATTCTTCACATAGTTGATTGTTTGTTGAACCAAAGATAATGTCGTCCAAGTACACTTGAACAAGTAAGGTATTATTCTTTATCCTCTTAATGAACAAAGTCTTGTCTACCTTGCCTTTTTCAAAACCTTTTTCGCATAAGAAATTACTTAGACGATCATACCATGCCCTTGGTGCTTGTTTTAAACCATAGAGAGCTTTCTTCAACTTGTATACATGTGAAGGATGCTTGAAGTCTTCAAAACCCGGAGGTTGTTTGACATAGACTTCTTCGTTGATATATCCATTTAGGAAGGCTCTTTTGACGTCCATTTGAAATAACTGAAAATTCATTGAGCAAGCATAAGCAAGTAATAGACGAATAGCTTCTAACCTTGCAACCGGAGCGAATGTTTCTTCAAAGTCAATTCCTTCTTCTTGATTGTACCCTTAAGCCACCAATCTTGCTTTGTTACGAACAATAATTCCATTTTCATCAAGTTTGTTCTTAAATACCCATCTTGTTCCGATGATATGTTTATCGCTTGGTTTAGGGACAAGTTTCCAAACTTGATTTCTTTCAAATTGGTTTAACTCTTCTTGCATGGCAATGATCCATTGATCATCTTCAAGAGCTTCATTAACTTTGGAGGGTTCTATTTGAGAAACGAACGCCATATTCAAGCATGCATCTTTGAGATTTAGTCTTGTTGCTACACCTTGACTTATGTCTCCGATGACTTTGTCGATTGGGTGATCCCTCTGTGTTCTCCATTCTTTTGGTAGATCATTGTTGATCGACTTTTGTTGAACCGGTTCATCATGATGTTCTTCTTGTTTTTCTTCTAGATTTTCAATGAAGTCTTTAGAAGTATCTTCTTTGTGAATTTCTACAAGATCATCATCATTATCACAAACAATAATATCCTCTTTCGAGGGGTTAGATTCATCAAATTTGACATGCATAGATTCTTCTATAGTTAAAGTTCTTTTATTATAAATTCTAAATGCCTTACTAGAGAGAGAGTAGCCGAGAAAAATACCTTCATCGGATTTCTCGTCAAACTTACCAAGGTTGTCTTTGTCGTTGTTTAGGACAAAGCACTTGCACCCAAAAACATGAAAGAAAGAAATATTTGGTTTTCTCCCTTTGAAAAGTTCATAATGGGTTTTCTTGAGAATAAGCCAAATATTGACACGGTTACTTACAAAACATGTCGTGCTCACTGCATCCGCCCAAAAATACTTAGGAAGATTTGAATCACTTAGCATTGTCCTTGCAAGTTCCACCAATGATCTATTCTTCCTTTCTACGACACCATTTTGTTGTGGAGTTCTTGGTGCGGAGAAATTGTGTGAGATTCCATGTTCTTCACAAAATTCTTCAAATGAGGCATTTTGGAATTCTCCACCATGATCGCTTCTAATGGAGGCAATTGTAAGAGACTTCTCATTTTGTATTTGTTTTGAATACTTCTTGAAGGCTTTGAAAGCATCACTTTTCTGCACTAAAAACAATGTCCAAGTATATCTAGAGAAATCATCAACAATAACTAATGCACAGACATTACCTCCGAAGCTTTTTGTTCTCGATGGACCAAAGAGATCCATGTGCAACAATTGTAGTGGCCTAGTTGTGGACACCACATTCTTGGATGTGAAAGTTGATTTGGTTTGCTTTCCTTTTTGGCAAGCGCCACACAACCCATCTTTGATGAATTTGATCTTTGGCAATCCAATGACTAAGTCATGCTTGATCAACTTATTCAAGTGCTCCATATGAATATGAGCAAACCTCTTATGCCATAACCATGATTCATTGTTGCTTGCCAAGAGACACCTAACATTCAAAGACAAGTTATCTAAGGAAATTAAAAATATGTTATTAACTCTTTTACCTTTTAGCATAACTTCATGAGTAACTTTGTTTTCAATCAAACATTCATCTTTAGTGAAGTTGATTTTGAAACCTCGGTCACACAATTGGCTAATGCTAAGGAGACTATGCTTTAGACCTTCCACATATAGGACATCTTCTATAGTTGTTGAAGGCAGTGAACCAATGATGCTGACGCCAAGGATTCTTCCTTTGTTGTTGTCACCATAAGTAACATATCCTTTGGCCTTAAGCGTTAGATGTGAAAATTTGCTTAGGTCACCCGTCATGTGCCTCGAACATCCACTATCAAGATACCATTGATTTGAAGAGGTCTTCAAGCATACCTACAAAAAAGAGTTACGTTTTATTAGGTACCCAAATAGCCTTGGGTCCTTCAAAGTTAGTTCCTTTCTTGACCCATACATAATGGCCTTGAGCAACACTAAAGTTTCTAATATAACATGCATTAGGAGTATGACCTTTAATACCACAATAGAAACACGTAGGCTCAAAGTTGCTTTTATATCTAGGGGGATAAGATTTCTTCTTATTATAAGACTTCTTCTTATTATTTCTTTTCCTTTTGTTATATTGTTGAGCCATTTTAGGCTTGTCACTTTTCTCTAAAGGAATTTGTTCTTTAGCTTTTACAAAAATGGTCTTGTTAGAAGTTTGTTTAGAAAATCTTGAGTAACCTAGACCAATTTTATCATTTGAGTATCTTTGACTACTAAGAACATGTTCCAATCCAACTTGTCCTTTCTCATATCTTTCTAGCACTCTTTTCATTTGAACTATTTGAAAAGCAAGTGACTCACATTTAGTGCATGCAAAATTCTTGATTAATTCTTCTTTTTCATCTTTGAACTTATTTTCCATTTTCTCAATATTTTCTTCCAAGATGGATATTTGTTTCTTTTGAGATGAGATGGTTTTATATAGAATTTTGCATTCACTTAAAAGTTCATCAATTGCTCCTTGAGCATCATTATCATAAATTGAAAAGTTACTACTAACCTCATCGTCTTCATCATCGGAATGATGTGATGCCATCAATGCTAGATTTGCGCTTTGATCACTATCGGAGTCCGATGAAGAACTTATTTCGTTGTCATCCCAAGCAATGTAGGCTTTCTTTTTGTAATCCTTCTTTCCTTTGTTGTCACGATTCTTTGCGAGTTTGGGACATTCCGGTTTGATGTGGCCTTGCTTTCCACATTCATAGCATATAATGTCTCCATTGGATGTTGATGCTTCTTTTTCTTTGTTCTTTGAGGACTTCTTTCTTCTTGTGAAACTAGAGTTTCCAATATTATTTTTTGCACTGAAGTATTTTCCTAGTCTTTTTACAAGAAGCATAAAGTTTTCGTCCTCTTCGGGATTGTCTTCTTTCTTCACAACTTTGAATTCAACTTTTAAGGCAATGCTCTTGGATTTCTTTTCTTGGTTCTCACGTTTCTCCAATAGTCCAAGTTCTGTCTCATATTCTTGAAGCTTTCCGAATAGAGTAGCGGATGTCATCGTTGATAAACTCTTCTTCTCGGAAATCGTCGTCACTTTGGGTTGCCACTCTCTTGTTAAAGACCTAAGCACTTTAAGATTAAGTTCATCATTCGTTAGAGTCTTACCAAGTGCATTCAAGTGATTTGTCAAATGCACGAATCTTTTCTGCAAGTCTAGGATTGATTCTCCTGGTTGCATTCTAAATAACTCGTACTCTTGACTTAAGGTATTCAATCTGGATCTTTTGACTTCGGCGGTTCCTTCGTGAGTTTCTACAAGAGTGTCCCATATTTGCTTGGCCGTTGTACATGTTGAGACGCGGAAGCATTCATCCATTCCAAGTGCACTTTGTAAAATATTTATTGCCTTTTTGTCATAGAAAACCTTTTTCTTATCATCCTCATCCCATGATGCTTGTGGTTTTGGCGTACCAACTCCGTTGAAAACCGTTGTAGGAATAAAAGGACCATTTTGAACAGCCTCCCATATATCACTTCCTTGTGCTTCTAAATGTGCCTTCATACGGATTTTCCAGAAGTCGAAGTATTGGCTAGAAAACAAAGGAGGCTTGTTGCTACTACCACCGTCTTTGAATACAAGATCATTGTTTGCGGAAGCCATCTGAATCGAATAGGAACAGGTTACCTATCACCTGCTCTGATGCCAATTGTAAGTTGTAAATGCGCCTAAGAGGGGGGGTGAATTAGGTTCTTAAAAATTTCTTTGATCTTTTTACCGGTTCTTGGTTATTTTTCCGTTTTATGATAAGTGCTGGAAAGTAAAATGCGGAAAGGAAAAATGACACAAGAGAATTATAGTGGTTCCCCTCACAGCCCGAGAGTACTTCACTCCTCCTTCAACACGAAAGAGAGTTCACTATAGTTTAGAATTATTGTACAACCTAATCACACCAATAGTGATGCTTACTATCTAACCTATAGGTAATTAAGTGTATGAAAAACAATCCTCTTCAAAACACTCACTTGTTTCCAACAGTCCTGGATAACAAGGTAAAACAGAAAATAATCTTGATATAAATTTGATGTCTTGAGAATATGATGCTATCAATCTTCACGATCGATCTTCTCCTTGAAACAAATATCACTCAAATGAAATATACAAGTGTTCTTGAATAAAATGAGATGAAACAATGATAATGTGTGAAATTTATGCAAAGGTTTCTCTCAAAAAATATGTTTGAATGAACACTTGAAGAATAACTGAAAGATGAAAAGAATGAGTGGATTTTTTATTATGAAATTTCTAGGAGGTGAGTTTTAATCTGAAAATGACATGTATTTATATTGATGAAAGCAACCATTCAAAAGTCATGGCAATGGTTAGAAAAAATTCTGAATTTAATAAGACAAATGATGTAAGAGATGCCATGAAAAGATATAATGAAAAGATGCATTCAAACAAAACATTTTTCAATTTTAAATAAAAAACACTGTTCCAGTACGTTGTAAATTGTGGCGGTTGTTTGGTCTGTTACGTCGTTTCAAAACGCCACACTTTACCAAATAATTTTGAAATTTAAAATTTAAAATACTGGTTCAGAACGGTGTGAATTATGGCGGTTTCTAGTGCTGTTACGACAGTTAAAAACGCCATAATTTACCAAAAACTGAATGTTTAAATAAATTAAATAATTAAAAAATTTGTCTAAGTATTTGAACCAATTTTATACAACATCTATTGATTTACCCAAGTCAATAGATTATATTTGAAAGTGATTTAATATGGTTCAAAAATGAAAAATAATTTTTCCAATTAAAGAAATATTTTGAGAACCATTTTATCAATATATATTGTATGCTTGAGACACTTTTGAACACTTGTAAAAGCATTTTAAATGACATTGATATACCTTTGTTCAACCTTTGATCTTCATGATACTTGAACACTTGAAGCTAATTGATTCAACTTGATAGTACTTAGGATATCTTCTTGAACTTGAACTTCTTGTACTTCATGTAGCTTGATTCTCTTTCTTTTTGCATATTATCTTTGTAGAGAGCTTGTTGTGTTGTCTTCATCAAAACTCAATGTGAGTGAAGCTTGCTTCTACAAGCATGTCTTTCCTATATTTTCTAAATGTGATGTTTTGATGAACAATCTGACTGAGTCTTTTAATGCAACCATATTGTTGCAAATAGGCAAACCCATCATTACAATGTTTGAGTGGATTAGGAATTATTTAATGGGGAGGTTTGCTACTCTTAGGGAAAAGGTGGAGAGTTATAAGGGTAACATAATGGCCAAACCCTTAAGGAGATTAGATAGGGAAATAGAGAAGAGTGCTAGTTGGACAACTACATATGCTAGTAGGTTAACATTTCAAGTCACTCATGTGTTGTTCACTGACAGTTTGTGGTAGATCTAGAAAAACAAACTTGTTCTTGCAACTTTTGGGAACTTGTAGGTATTCCTTGTAGGCATGATGTGGCTGCCATCTATAGAAAAGTAGATGACCCTATAAAATATGTTCACACATGCTATCACAAGACCACTCATGCAGCCTGCTATAGTGAGGTTATTACCCCACTAAATGGATAGAACAAGTGGCCTAGAACTGATAATGAGGGAATACTGCCACCTACTTTCAAACGTGGTCCAGGGAGGCCTAAGAAATTGAGAAGGAGGGAACCTAATGAAGAGAGTCAAACAAGATGGCAAAGAAAAAACACAAACCATAGGTGTAGGTTCTGTTTTCAAGTAGGTCATAATAAAAATACATGTAAGAAATGGAAGGAAGAATTAGAGGCTACAAAAAGGCTTAGTCAAGTCACTCAAGATAGCCCAGCAAAAACAACTCAGGTAATTCCTACCTAAACAAGTCAAACTATTGAGGTATCAAAAAAATGGGTAAGAGTTCCACTTTAATAATGTTGATCTTTTCAATGTTTAATACTTTGCTTAAAATATTAATCATGTTGATGTTTTCAAATATACAGGGGAGGCCTAAGGGTTCAACAAACAAGGTGCCTAAGAAATCAAAGACTGCTGTCAAGGATAGAGGGGCATCAAAGTCTGCTGGCAAGGATATAAGTGCCTCAAAAGCATCCATGGGAGAAGATGGTGTGCAGGAACCAACTAAGCAAATTGATACAATTGAGCAAGACTCTGTCAAGGATGCATGTGAGCAAATGGATCCAGATGGACCTGATGGCATTGAAGTGGAAAACTCAACAACATTAGATGAGACTATTGCTGCTGTATTAACAGGATCAAGTGTGTTGAACATTCAACCACTGAGGATTGACAAGTCACCTGTCAAGAAATCTCAGCCAAGGCCAGGTGATCCAAAAATTTTCTTTGAGAGGCAACCAAAGGTGGGTAGGAACACTCCTTTCAAACCACTTGGAAAAAGAACAACATTGTCTAGGCCTTGCAGCAGTGAACCTCCAAAATTCAGGACACATAGCAGGTACAAAACAAATGACAATGTGTTCCCTGCAAAAAGACAAAGTCAGAGGTTGAAGACACTCAAGTCTAAGAGCATGCCAGGCCCAGGGAAAGACCATGATGATCCTGTGGTTATACCTGAAACTGACTGCATTAATGCTAAGGGTCACACACAATGAAATAGAACCTGCTTTTTTGTAACTGAAGTTTAATGAGCAACTGTTATCATGTTTTGTTACCCCTAAAACTTATGAATTTAAATATGTGATGTAAAGTTCTGATGAGGTCTTTAGGACCAAAATACAATTCCTTATTTTGATGTAATGTACTGGTGACTTAGTCAAATCAAATTACTATTCTGGTTTTGGTATTCTACTGTTTTAGTATAACTGTCACTTTTATAGGTCACTTGAATATATGTCACTTAATTATGGGTCACTTAATTACAGGTCATTTGAATAATACTCTTTTGGTATAATTGTCACTTTAATGCCAAAACAATATGAGACATCAGTACAAATCAACATTTCATATTGATCATATGTTCATAACAAAACTACTATAGATATCATTAAGACAACATATAACATGTTGAACAATTTTGCCAAACTAAACCATAACAGAACATTGTTACATTTTGAAGACTTCCTCAAAACAAGAAAACATTACATCTCCTTAAGACAACATTACATTCTCAGTAAAACAACAACACATTTCATTCACTCAATTCAACAATTACACCTAATCACAAAATACATGTTGACTAATACTGAAATTATAACACAAATAGTCTTCAAATTTCCATAGAATTCCACTGCCTTGAGCTTCATCTTTAGCCTGTTGTTCTTCTTCATTGAATTTTCATAAAGATCCTTAAAGGTTTCCACCATTTGCATTTCCCTCTCATCCTTGCTCCATTCAACATCCACCCCTTGAACATCTTCCATCCCTCCTCCAATTTTATCATCCCAAAGGAACATATTGCAAGTGCCATCATTCTTCCAAAAGGGACATCTCCAAAACAATCTACCTTGATTCTTTCCACTCTTGCACACGTAGGAAATCAAAGTTCCCTTGCATCCACACTTTTTCCCTTCATTGTTGTTAAAACTCTTGGAGTGATGTGAGACTACCTTGCTAAGCCTGGATGATGTAGACATCACGAAGAAGAAAGAAAGCTATGGAAATTAGAGAAGGGACAAGATCAGAGAAGAAAAAGGGGGACGGTTATGGAGATTGGGATTTTAGGGATTTTCTCGTGAATGAGGAAGGAGGAGTATAAATCTAACATAACAACATTTCTGACTGGGCAATGAAATAATACACAGTTGGCAAAGAAATGTTACACATGTGGCACGCCACATCATCCTCTATTAGTGAAAACTAACGGGAGGGACTAGAGTTTCAAACGGAAAACTTTTGGAGAACCAAACCTTGAAGGAAATATTTAGAGGGACCAAACTTGAATGTTGGATTATTTTAAGGGGCCTTATACATATTTAACCCTTAATTTTTTGCATAAGTCGTGAGGATGATCTCTTTAAAATTCTATAATACAAAACTCTAATCAAACGAGTTTGAGGGAGTGTATTTGTGTTAGTCATTGAGTGGGATGTCTTATATATAAAAATTTGATTTACATATTAATATTTTAAAATGAGAGTTAGAGTCCAGTTTTTTTTTACACAACTTAGAGTCCAATTTTAAAAACTCATAAATTAACATATCTATATGCTTTCATCTCAGAAAATACCAATCTTTAGGGTCCGTTTCCAGACATTTTGGAGCCTTAGGCGAAAATGTTAAAAGGATTTTTTTATAAAAATTTTAAAGAGACTTAGTATATTATATAAAATATCAATTTTTATATTAATTTTCTAACTTTTTTAGCTGCAAATTTATTAGAGTTTTATAATTAAGCAATTCTAACACTTTACTTTCAATAAATAAAATGGTTAACCCATTCAATCTATCTTGTAACATTGTTAATCTTAGATATAATTTAAGCAATTTTAATTTTGAAAAACTTCTTTTAGCAGTAGCAACTGTTACAAGGATTGTCAATAAAATTCTATATGCAATGTAAATATTTGAAAAGGATTCTAAAGTTTTAATATAACTCAATACTTTTATTGGTGTGCTAATTTCTTCTCTTAACATTTCTCTTAGTACTTTCAATTCTGAAAATAAATCAAGACCGTCAATATCAGAGTATTCATTAAACCTTAAAAACTTTTCCAGATTATTGCAATATTTTTTCAATTCATCCTCATCTAAAGCTTTATTTTTTTTTGCAATCAAATAAAAAATCAAAAATAGTCTCAAATTATAAAAATTGTTCAAATCTTGTCTCACTAGAATTAATTGATTGATCTAATATGTATAAAAAATACTCAATACAAAAAGATTCTTCAAGTGAATTTGTGATCTCATTACTTGTATTTTCATCAAAATGAGGTTTTCTATGAATTTTACGTTTTTCACAAAATTTTGGCTCTATATCAATTTCGATGGCCATTTTTTTTGTGGATTCTAAAGCCAATGCAAACCCGTTTTCCCTGAAATTTTTAAATAAGTGCTAAAGACATTGCTTCACTTTTTAATTTAGGATTTTCACAATTTTTTGATGATTCAATCAAAACATCTCTTACTTTTGGAGTTTGAAACTTAATAGCTTTGACACTATCTATTCTACTTTTTCAACAAGTTTGAGATAATGATTTAATAGAAAATTTAGATACATTATCTTGCAAAAAATTTCACCTTTTGGTAAATGTAGCAAACAAAGGATAAATACGTTATAGAACTCCAAAAAAAGAAATAGCACTAGGACAGGAACTAGCCATATCACATAATACTAAGTTCAAGTTATGACACCCAGGCGATGTATACAATGCTCTAGGATTTATGTCTAATAATCTTCTTTTACTCTTCATGTTGGAACCATTAACATAACCTTGTCCCCTTATATCATCAATATTAAGGCCATATTTTTTAAAACATTAACAAGCTCATTAAAAAGACATTTTCCTGATGTGTCATCAACTTTTAAAAATTCTAAAAAATACTCCTCGATTTTAATTGGAAATTTAGAAGTATCAATGCATCTCAAAATAAGAGTTATTTGTTCTTGATGACTTACATCAGGAGTACAATCAAGAATAATAGAAAATTATTTTGCATCTTTAACTTTCTCTATGATTGACTTTTTAACTTGGAAGGCTATCATTTCTATAAGCTCGTTTTGTATGGTATTACTCAAAAAATATTTACGAGATTCATTATTTTTTTATGCGCCTAACATGTTCTTGCATAATTGGATCAAATTCCGCAAGCATCTCAATCAAACTAAAAAAATTACCATTACCTTTTTCATATATCTTTTCATTTGTTCCACGAAAAGTAAGATTATTTTTAGAAAGATATTTGATTATAGCTATAATCCTAAGTAGAACTTTTTCCCAATGTTCCTTTTCTTTGTTAATTTGTTCTTGTAAATGTTTATCAATTGTTTGTTTTGTTCTCAATCTCTTTTCTAATTCAATCCACTTAGTCATATTAATTATATGTTCACGATTTGTTTCATGACTCTTAAGCGTGGATCCAAGATTCTTCCAATCTTTAGTCCCTTCATTTGCTAGTTACTAACATTTGTTGAACCAAATAACTTACAGCAAAAACAATACATTTTGTCTAAATATTTAGAATAAACTAGCCATCTTCTATCATATTTTTCTCCATTTGATAGTGTTCGTTGATAACATGATGAATAGAAATATCTTTTATTTTCATCTTTTGGATATTGAAAATTGTCATGTCTGATAGGACCCTTTTCTATCATTAAATCTCTAAATTTTTCATCAATATTTTTCCATGGTCATGAGTCATAAATATTTGTAGGTACTTCACTAGAAGTGTTATTATGCTCAACATTCCCTTCTACTCCTATTTTAAAAATATTATCTTCTAGTTCTTGATCAAAATTATGACTATTTATGTTGTCAGTATTATTTATATGTGGTTGTTTTATCACATTTTCAGCGTTTTCACCATTGTCAGTATCATCTCTAGGTGGTTGTTCTACACCATTGTCAGTATTATCTATAGGTGGTTGTTCTATAACATTTTCCTCGTTCTTAGTATTATCTAACAGTGGTTGTTCTATCACATTTTCACCTATTAAACTTTCTTCTCCGTCTTTTTTATGAACAATAACAAATGTATTAAGACCACCACGTTGAGATTCAATTAGTTTTTCAAGCTTTCATTTTTTTTTCAATTTTTCATAACCAGATTCAACTTTCTATTTGACATTTTCTTTTGTAAATAATCAAAATAAAAAAATTAACTAAATATTAAAGAAATCAAAATAAACTAAACTCTAAAATAAATATAGAAAAGGATAATCGATGAACAAAATAGAACCTGGAAATGGAAACGGACAGAGATGAACGCCGGGATGTATGCGGTTTACAGGCGTTCAGAATCCAGACGATGTCAAATTCAGAGAGGTTGAGCCGCAAATACAAAGTTTGATCAATAGACAATGGGTTTCAAGGGAAGGAGAAGAATAATTTTTTTATGAACAGAAGATGAACACATGAAAAAAACGTGAAGAATGAAGTCTGGAGAGTGAGAAATGTTAGTTAGGAAATTGGGATGGGTTAATATGGATTTACTTTTTATTTGGGATAAATAAAATATTTTAAATGACATTAATTATGATATTGATTAATTTAAAAAAAAAATGATATTGATTGACTAATTTTTAGGGAAGAGAGAGTCTAAATTATTTTATTTTAATCAGTTAAAATTTGTTAATAGTTAATATTAATAAATATTTTGTTTGGGACCTAAAAATATATTTTTTTACGCCTTAGGCTAATGTCTAATTTTCCTTGCATCTTGCACGGCCATGCCAATCTTTACATCACCACATATAAAATTTATTAATAATTAAAAAACATTAAAAATAATTGGGGGATTAAACCAACACCATGTAAAAATTATGAAAATCTTAAAGATGGTAAAGTCATTCTATTTCTAAGGAAAATTTCTACATTAAATGAAGTAACATTATTGTTAAAAAAGAATTACAACGTGTGTGGAGAGGTTTCATGTTATTTAAAAATATGAAGAATTGAGTATTTATAAATAGAAGAAGTCACATATCTATTACTTTATATTTGTAGTGAGTACGTGGTGTGTTTCTCACACAAATGTGTTGGTCCTAAAAAAACTCTAAAGTAAAAATATCCACTCGTATTGACCCTCGAATTGATCTCAAGAATAATTACTACCTTAACAAAGACTAAATCCTGCAAACTTAATAACAAAGTGATTTTCTTCTTTATAAATATGAAAAACATAAATAGTAAATAGAATTAAATATGCGCATACATACAAATTTTTCAACTTGTATTAAAACTCTAATAATTTTTTTATGTGAGTTGACTTTTGAAAGGTAGAACTTTAAAGAGTTACGTGTATATTTTAACAAAGAAAAAAAAGAGTTAAAGACAAATAAAACAGAAACAAACAAAGCTATAATAAAGCAGCTACAACTCAAAAGAAGAAAAAAGATGTACACTCTTGTCTCTCAACTAAATCTTAATCACAACTAAGTAATCAAAACCTCAAGTATTTAATGGTTCAAAATTCTTAACCGATTTAGAAGATAAGTAGTGGTAGTTGCAGTTAATTATAGTTTCTTACACTCTTTTTCTAGTTAGTTAAGAAGATTGTTTGTATCCTAAGTAACCAGTAATTAAATAACTAACTCTTGTATATAAGCTACATTACTACTTAATTAATGCATGAGAATTCACTTTCATTTTTTCACCATCTTCATCTTCTTTTCCATGTTCAATATCATGAATTCATGTGAGTTTTCATATCATAATATGGTATCATTCACATTCGATCCTTGATTTTTCCTTGATTCATCTTCTTCAACCTCGTGTTTCATTTTGTTTTAATTTTTTCTTCTAAAAATTTTATTTTGATTTAACACAATCATGCCACCAGGTGTTGCTCCCGTTGTTAATCGAATCACCAATGATGATGTTGATATCATCTATTGTTCATCCTAGTGAAGGTTCAAACTCTAGTAGCATCACACCTCAACTAAATGGTTCAAATTACATTTCTTGGTCAAGATTAATGCAATGTGCTCTTGGCACCAAGAACAAACTCGCCTTCATCGATGGTTCCATTCTCATTCCTAATATGGTTGATCTTAATCGCATTGCATGGGAACTTTGTAATTGCTTAGTGCACCCTTGGATTTTAAATTCGTTTAATGCTCGGATTTCTCAAACAATAGTGTTCTTAGAGAATGCTTTTGATGTATGGAATGATCTTAATGTCGTTTTAGCCTTTTCCTTTACGACTCACACTAAACCTAAAACCTACAATGAGGCATGTAAGTTTGAATGTTGGAATCAAGCCATGAAAGTTGAGCTTGATGCTATTGAGAAAACTGGTACTTGGGAATTAGTAGATTTTCCATCCAATGTAAAACCAATAGGTTCTAGATGAGTCTATAAAATCAAACACAAATCAAATAGTAGCATAGAGAGATTTAAGGCACGACTTGTTTCTAAAGGATATAACCTGGTCGAAGGCTTGGATTATTTAGATATTTTCTCACCAGATACAAAGCTCACAAAAATTAGACTCGTTCTAGCTTTAGATTCCATTAACAATTGGATTTACATCAACTTGATGTAAACAATGTCTTTTACATGGTGAGTTGCATGAAGATATCTACATGATAATCCCTCTCGGTGTTTAAACATTCAAACCAAATCAGGTTTTCAAGTTGGTTAAATCTCTCTATGCCTTGAAACAAACTAGTCGATAAGGGTTTGAGAAGTTAGCTTCACTTCTCATTCATCATGGTTACACACAAGCAGCTTCATATCATTCATTATTTGTCAAGAAGACAACTTCTTAATTAACAATTTTACTGGTTTATGTTGATGATGTAATATTGAAAGGTGATTGCATGGTTGAATTCCAATATATGAAGGATATTCTACACAAACCCTTCAAAATCAAAGACCTTGGTGTACTCAAATATTTTTTAGGATCATAGGTTTCACATTCTAAACAATGGACCTTTATTTGTCAAAGAAAGTACTTCATTGATCTATTAGCTGACTCAGGATTTCTTGGATCGAAAACTGCTAACACACCATCTAATCCTTCAGTCAAGTTATGCCAAGATAATAGCCTTGACTTTGAAGATATCCCAACATATCAAAGATTCATTGGGAGGTTAATATACCTTAAAATAACCAAACCTGACATCACATTCATTACTCAACAACTCAGTCAATTCTTGTCAAAATCATATATGACACATTATAATGTTGTTTGTATAATGCTACGTTATTTGAAACATTGTCGATGTCAAGGTCTCTTTTTTCCAAGAGATTCATCTCTCTATCTCAAAGGGTTTTCTTATGCACATTGGACAAGTTGCATAGACACGAGAAGATATGTATCTGGTTCTTATTTCTACGTAGGATCTTCTCTCATTTCATGGAGAACCAAGAAGTAAAACGTTGTGTCACGTTCATCCTCTGAAGCTGGGTGTAGAGCTTTGGCCGTAACAACTTGAGAACTTCAATGGATTCTTTATTTGATGAATGATTTACACATTGAATGTTCTAAGCCACTAGTCCTCTTTTGTTATAGCCAAAGCGTCCTTCATATAGCTGCAAATCCAGTTTTTCACGAAAGAACCAAACACCTCGAGACTAATTCTCATATTGTTCGAGAAAAGTTCTTGACAGATGTCATGAAGCTCATTCCTAATTCCTCCAATAATCAACTTGTTGATTTTTTTACCAAATCTTTTCTTCTGAAACCACTCCATGCACTCATGTCCAAGTTGAACTTGATTAATATTCATCAAAGTTCAACTTCTGAAAGGCTTTTAACTGATTTAGAAAGACAGTTAGTGGTAGTCACTACTACAAAACGCACAAACAACAACGCCAGGTTTACAACGAATTCATTTACACCGTTGTAATAGGTTATAATGTTCGCGCATCAGTGAGTAGATGGATTTATTACTACGGTTGTCTTATAACACCGAGTAATATATTATTTGTAGCAAGCTTCGATCCTCAACAAATACAAGTTTTCAATTTTTTAGACTACATTAAGCGTGTGTCACTTAAGTCCATTATTTAAAAATTAAATTGTAAATAATTTTACAACGGTTAATAAACCAACCGTTGTTATAGGACTTCTAAAAAAATATAAAATAGAAAATTATTTAACCAAGATATTTAACCACGATGTTACTAAACAACCGTTGTAAAATTTGAAAATTGCATGACGGTTTTAATTTCTAATCGTGATGAAAAGTGATATTTTTTAGTATATAAGCGAAAGTATCTATCGTTCAGTACATAGCAGCCATTTCTCTCAAAAGAAAACCCTAACATAGTTCACTCTTCCCTCTCATAACATAACTCTAAACATACTTCAACCTTCATATACTTCTTCATATTCGTCTTCACTAATGGCTAACTTGAGGTTCGTTCATTACACTTATACTTCGATTTCGTTTATTTGTCTTGTTAAAAATGGATTCTAATTTTTTCGTGAATGTTCTCATTTTTTTAGATTCATCATCACCACCTTAACAAAGCATATACTTTCGCTATGTTACATATGGTTTGTGTAGCTATGAAGAAAAATACAAGAAGTATGAAGCCATTGTGTTAACTTCATTCACCTTGTACTTTTTTTTCATAGCTTCATGAACTAGATGAAATATGAAATTAACAAGACAAAAGATTAAAGTTTTCATCAATTCCTTTTGAATTATTTTATGTCTTCTTTTCCATAAAGTTTCCATCAAATCCTTCCATTAAAATGTCTCAGCAGTCCGGTTATAGGCATGGAAACATGTCCTAAAATCGTTCAAGGTACATATGCAAGTGTGGTCTCAACGCTTCGTTGATGACGACATGGACCGACTCGAACCTAGGCTGCCGTTTCTATAGTTGTGAGATGTATAAGATTCAAGGATACAAACAATGCTCTCACTTTGCTTGGTTGGATGACGAGATTGATCCTAGAGCAAAACAAATAATTTCTTCACTAGTAAAGAACTTGAATGAGGAGAAGGAAATTGTTAACACCTACAAAGCCAAGGAGAACAAATTGATGTTGAAGGTGAAGATCCTGAAGAAACAGTTGAAGATTACCTGGATTTTTTTTTATTTTTAGTGTTCATTGCATTTGTTGTAATGACGAATTAGGTTATAGTTGATTAGGTTTGTATGTTTACTGATGGTGTAATAGTTGATGTATTAGTTACATAAGATTCATGTGATGATGTTATGGTGTATCATGAATATGATACAATAAATATTATTATACCTTATCACAAATCTGTGTTGTATTTTCTGCTGTGATATGGTGAACAATAATATAGGTTAAAAATTGGTATAAATTATAAAAGTAGGATATAATTGTAAATTCTGCAGAAAATTTAACAACGGTTATTTATCATAACCGTTATAATAACTCGCGCGTTGTCTAAAAAAAATTAAAAACAAAACTGCGCAGCTGGGAATTGAACCTAGGACCATCACTTTATCACAACGATTTTTTGGATAAACCGTTGTGATAGGGCGCGCGCTTTCCAGTTTATTACAACGGTTACAAGGCTGTAATTATAAGTATCATATATACAACCACACTCTACATAACAACGCCTAGTCCTACGTGATTATATATCTTTTCCTACCATTGTTAAATATACTTTCCGTAGTAGTGAGTTACACTTAGTTATAACTAACTCTTGTATATAAGCTACAGAGAATTTACTTTCATTTTTCTCACCAACTTCTTCTTCATGTTGAGAGTTTTCTTATCATAATAAATAGCGTATAATAAATATAGTAGAAATCAAAACCTCAAGCGTTTAAAGGAGATAATACTTTATTTTAATATTATTTTTTATTTAACTTTACCATTTGAATTTTGACTCTGACTTCAAATTAGCAGATTAAACAAACACACCTAATAATGTTGAAATAGATCATACTATGGCTTTTTTCCTTTGGTAAGTAACCTATGAAGCCGAGACTCGGACACGGACACGGGATACGACACAGATACGGACACGAGAACTTCGCTAATGTAAAAGTTATAGGACATGGACACGGTTATATATATATTATTTATTTATTAATATAATAATGCAATTTATGAGCAAAGTTTATAGAATTTAAAATGAGAAGCAAAATTTATATATATTTAAACGTAGCACTTTCAATCAACAAAAAATAAGACATTCAAATACATTTCAAATATGATAATTGATTCTCAATTTATAGATACCGGTCAAATTACAAATAAAATAAAAATTCGAAAACATCTAAAAAATAAAATAAAAATTTTACAATAAAAGATGGAGAAGATGAAAAAACTTTGTGAAAACCGAAGTAACAGTGTGCAAAGATAAAAATATATCGAAGGAGCTTGTGGAGACAAAAGCAGTGGAATATAAAAAAATAAGGAATTATAATTGTATTGTTTGTATAGAGAGAAGTGGAATATGAAAGTTAAAAAACCCTATTTTTTAAAATAAGGAATCTTAATTGTGTTGTTTTTATAGTAAAGAAGAGGAATATAAAAGTTAAAAAACCTAATTTTTTTATAAATTTTGAAATTTTGAGTTGAATGTTTTTGTTTAAAAAAAAATCTGAAATTTTTTGAGTTAGGCCGTGTCCTTTATTTAAAATAAAGTGTCGTATCTGTGTCTACCGTGATTTAATTTTTTTTAGTTGGACATTTCAAAAACGTGTCTAATACGTGTCGTACAAGTGTCGTACATGTGTCTGTGTCAAACACGTGTCAGATACGGTGACATGCCGTGTGAATGACGTGTCGGCGCTTCATAGTAAGTAACCCATAAATAAAAAGATCTGACCGAAACAGAACAGAAATAAAGTGTTCTACAACACACAAATTACACATAATTTCTACAATGTCATACGAAAAAAAAGAAGTGAATCTACATTAAATTTTATATAGAAGAAACAAAATATAATACATACATAATTTGCATACATATAAAAAGAAGTATTGAAGCAAAAGTAACCACAAGAAAATTCACAGAAAAAGACAAGAATGTTTCATAAATTACTTGTTCAGTTTGTTTTAGAAGAAATGCTCCAACTGGTGTTAGAAAGGCTCCACTGATCAGAAACAATGTCTTCAGCTGCAGATGAAATGTCACCACATTTTGCTACAATCCTTACACTTTCTATCAACTCTTTTGTTCGACCCTCTTGCGCCAAAATTTCCATCAACTCTTCTGGACTAATCACAAGCTTCACTTTCCAAAACCTGTTTCTACAAGACAAAGATTCTACGGAAGACTTCTTAAGAAACCTCATTCCTAGGTTGTGTTGGTAATCTAAGGACATTCTATATGGAGCAGGGTACGAGGTTGTTGGAACACTATGAGATCTAACATGTCCTTGTCTTACAACATGTTCATAATCACTTCCAATGCTAAGATCCGGAGATTCTGCATTGTTGTTGTTGTTGTTGATTGGAAGCAAATAGTATGATTGTCCTGGTTCTAGCTCATCGAACTGGCTGAGTGGTTTCCAAAAGAGATCATGGCTTCTGAATATGGCATGGCCAGGGAACTCGTTGGTGATGAAGGTTACTGTTATTGGAGCACTAAATTCCATGATTCCACCGTTTGATGTTATTACTTTGATTGTTGTATCAGAATCTGCACTGGACCCAACGATGCAGTTTCCCATGTTTGAGTTTGGAAACTATATTGGTGTGATGTTTGGTGGTTGTGTTTATGTGTTGGAGTATGGTTGGAGGGAATAGTAGAGCGGGAAACTTGTGGAGAAATAAAGTATATAGAACTTTGTTATGGTCGGTTAGATTCTTGTTGTGTGCTTTGACAAAAGTTAGAATAGAAGAACATTAAAGTGGAAAAAAGAGACCTCCCATAATCATGCATTTGGAATTGCTTTTGTGTACACATTAACTTTTTTCTTTAGAAGGGTTGTTCCTGTTATCGTATAGTGATTGTGTGTGTTTGGTTTGTAGTGTACTATTACTACTATGATTTACTTGGTCAAAGCAGAATGAGATAAATGTAGCATACTATGTTGCTTTAGAAGTCTTTTTGAAAATCAATGTTGGTGCCACTAGGTACAACCCAAGAATAAGAAAGTAAAAGATGTAGCGTACTGTCACTTGGCCCACTTCATTGGCCTTTTTCTTTTCGGACATTTGTCCTTTGATGATCAAGGTCTCAATACAGACACAACTAAAAATCCGTTCAAGTGCCTTTGATTATGGAACCAAATTACTACAACAACAATTACCAAATTTTATCAGTAGCGTCGATTATATAGATTGATTGTCGTTATAATATTCTATTCATAATTATTTTTTATTTAAATCATTAATTTCGATATTTTTTTAATAACTTTTTTATAGTTTTTTTAATTTTTCTTCTATTTTTAGTTGTTTGCGTTCTCTCTATTCGATCTACATGTCCAAAACATTTAAATTTATTTTCTACTATCTTTTTTATTATGGGTATTACTCCAACCCTTTCTCTAATAATATCATTTCTAATATCATCATATCTAGTTTTACCATGCATCTAACATAACATCCTCATCTTTAATACATTTACTTTATTCTCGTATTGATTCTTAACCGTCCGAAATTCTGTCATGTGCAACATCGCACATCTTACCGCAGTCCGATAAAATTTTTCCTTTAGATTGAGCAGTACCATTGTATCACGTAAAACCCCTAAAGTCCTCCTTCATTTCAGCCACACAAATTGAATTCGATGGTTTACATCCCTTTCTATTTTTCCATCGTTTTGTATCATAGACCCAAAACATGTAAATCTAACTTTCACCTCTAGGTTAGAAACACTTCTCTTTTTGTTCAACTTACATTTCATATACTCCATCTTACTTTACTTAGGTGAAAGTCATGTATTTTCAAAGCTCGTCTCTAAGTCTCCAACCTCTTATTTAAATCCTTCTTTGACTCTCCAAGTATGACTATATCATATGCAAAAATTATACATTTTGGTGTTAGCTCTTGGATGTGTTTTATGAGTACATCCAAAACTAAAGTAAAAAGGTAGGAGTTTAGAGTTGAAATTTGATACAAACCTATTATAATGGGTAAATCCTATACCTTTCCACCCCATGTTTGCGCACTAATCGATACCACTTCATACATATATTGGATAGATTAAATATATTCAACTCAATAAAAATCTCTCTAGGCAGTTTATCTCACGCCTTTTTCAAGTCAATAAAAATTAAGCGCAAGTCTTATTGTTCCATTCAATACTGCTCTATGACATATCACTTCCCTTATTGACCTTTCAGACATAAAATAAAATTGATTCTCATTAACTTGAGTCTATTTTATTAATCTCTATTCAATCACTCTTTCTCATAACTTCAAGGTATGAGTTAAAAGTTTATTCCTTCAATAATATGCATAATTTCATAAATTTCACTAGTGCAGAAATATGAAATTACAATCGTTTTTTATACATTTAACACCTGTTATTGGAGGGTGTGAATTTAACGGGTGAGAAATGTCTGACAAATTTAGACCTGTTTTAAAAGGGTGTAAATTTGATGTTATATTACACTCTTTTTTATAGAAATCGGGTGTAAATTTTTACATATATACATTTATAGATGGTATATTACACCATTTTTTGGTTTAAAACGGATGTATATACATTCCAGTTTACACCCTATTTTATTAAAAACGGGTGTAAATTTGATGTTATATTACTCTCTTTTTTATAGAAATCAGGTGTAAATTTTTGAATATATATATTTATAAATGGTATATTACACCATTTTTTGTTTAAAACGGATGTATATATATTCCACTTTACACCCTATTTTATAGAAAACGGGTGTAAATGTGTAAATAATAGCATTTCAATCAAACGAATTTACATCCAATTTCATAAACATCGGATGTAAAATGAGAAGTGAATACCTTAGAGGTTTGCAAATTTACACCTTATTTTCTTTAAATAGGGTGTAAAAACGCGGTGTATTTCACCCGTTTTTACTATTCATGTTGGCATGTTTACACCCGATTTTACCATTGATGTTGGCATTTTACACCATCATGAGTTCATGAACCATCATGTCTATCATATGTACTTGTTTATGATTGATGAGTTATTTATACAATCAAATCAAGGAAGATATGGAGTGCGTAAACCTTGAATAAGAACAATATAAACATGAGGCAACATAAAAAAAAATTGTGTCCTATAGAACAACATCTGGTGATTACAAAGGAGCATGACCAAATACAACATCAGATAAAGATCATAGAAACAGACCTCAAGACCTTGAGATCTATACAAAACTATAAGTGGCAAACTATAAGTGGCAATTCAACATGCACATAAAAAACAATCGCCATACATAAACTGAGCTCATCAATTATAATACAAAAAACTTTCCTCGTGGCATCGATCGACTTCTTTTAAGTTCATGCATGAATGAATTGCGACCACTTAAAAGTTTGTTTTCAACTTTACTAGAAGACAATGAAGACAATGGTTCAGCTCCTTGCATAATACGTCTGCATGTGACCAAACAAATGCTTATTTATGGTTTTCAATGATAAAACTAAATAAGTAGAAAACTTGGGTGGTTCTTTTAGCCATACATACTTTGATTCAATAGTCTGAGAATTCCTTGAAATGTCGTGACGTTTCTTTTGAACATTTAATGCACTATTGATTGTAGACTCCATAAAGCTAAAATTATTTTCTGACTCCGAGTAATCATGCTTTCAAGGAGGCTCTACGATTTTATCAGCCTTCCGAATCCTAAAGGGAGATTGTTGAAGTTGTCTGGCCTTGACCTTATTATTGTCATCTTGGCTTTTCCTAACACCAATTTGTTTTACTACTGCAAATGGTTGTTTTAACTGTTCCTCTTCATGTTCTTGATGAACTTTCCTAAGGCTTACTTTCTGAAGATTATAGACAGGCTCAGAAATGTTGTCGTGCTGCACCGCCTCTTGTGAATGCTGATAGACATTTGAGTTATGTTCTGCAGATGGTGGCATTGTGACAAGAGATTTGTTTACAGGTACTCTAGCTGGAATTAGATGCTTCAAAATTGGTTGGCTTTCTATGTTGTCGATTTTGATCTTGCTTTTAGTGACAAAACCTCTATCCGTGGATATTGATCTTCTGATTGGAGGTGATGGTGATCTATTGTGCTTCCCTGAGCTAACTGACTTTTCTTCAGAAAGAAGAGACATTCTTGGTATGGAATCCTTGTCCATATATGTTGAGGTAAATCTCGACCTTCTTTGCTTACTCGAAGAATAGTTTTTAGCCTGAAAACAAAATTTTAGATTTAGATAATATAAAGTATGTTCTTTCTGACACTTCAGATTGATAGCGTGTCTGGTGTCTAATACGTGTAACTATAAATATTTACACCCGATGATGTTTAAGTGCAGCTTTCCGATAGGCCTTCTTGATTTTAGATATTGAAACAGATGGTTCAACTCCCCTGCCATCATAATGTCAATCAGCTCATAACCTTAAACCTATATAATGTTATATTCCTCTAAATTAAAAACAGAGAAGTTTCAACATTATGCTTTCTCACCTATACTTAAAGCACAACTCACATGAAATGATGACAATTATAAAATGGTATAGCATCAAAATAAATCTCTGTGATCTACCACGTTCTTTTACAGGGTACTAGTACATAATAAGTTAACAACAGTTAATGATTTCTTTGGGAGTCCACCAAGTATCACAAGCAAGCAATAAATGTATGGCAGCTCATTAAGGTACTGGTACCTTTAGAAAAATGCATTTGGTTACTCACAAATGTATTAATTTTAGTTGTAGGTGATTCCTGTTTAATAAATATGTTAGATGACAATTGTGTTTTTTAAAATTAGTGTACACAAGCCAACTAGTGTATGCATAATGCATTATCTAATGTTTTCCATCAGTGCATGCTTTGAGGTAATCAATATTCTAACTAGAGTTTAACTATCACCCATTGACAACGAGGAGTTAAAATATACACTATAGATGAACCATTGAGTGCCACCTATTTAAAGAAAATTTAAACTTCACAGCAATGATGTGCCACTTTCTTTATGGAGACAACCCTTAAGAACTGAATTAGAAACTAAGTCGCTTCCTCTTACAGGAATCGTCAGCACACTGCGCAATTAGGTAGTAAAGACTTTTAGCTAGTTAAATATTTTTATGACTAGAGACTAGTGAGGAAGATATTTTACCTATGAGAACGACTGCTTCGCTTGTTTAGAGCGGTAGCACCGACATCATGGTTCTTCTGACCAATTTTCATTAAATCAAGAACATCTTGAGTACAACTAACCGGAACCAAACATGCATCAGGCACATTAAGACCATTCAGTTGAGAGTTGTTTCGTATATCTAATGTATATATTGTCAAGGAAATGAACAAACCAAAAACTGAATGTTGTTACTATAAATAGATAAAGTGATGTAAAAAATGCAATAAATATGGTCTTGTAAAGGATATTTTCTGTTAGAACCATCACTGACTAATAAATCTCTCACTTGTTCATTGTATATTTCGATCATCTGGACACTAACTTCATATTTTATTGCATCTGCTCTTTCCTTTGATATATGAAATAAGTCGCGTAAAGCTCTATAGTTTACACCCCATGTATCTTCGGTCATCAGATCCGGACCACTCTATACAAGCAGTAAATTCAGTTAATTACATTGAACTTGAACTTCCAACCCCATAACCAACATCCAAAATCACCCTGGGGTGCTTTCCCCATGCAATACCAGTTTCAGCCTGCAAGATTAGAAATTATGACTACCTTTAGATAAAGATTATGATGATAAACTTTTTTCTCCTATCACTCATTAATTAGTGATAATTTAGTTTAGTTAATTTTATTTGTGTTATAGTTTGTTAAGGGATATTAGGAGTTATTCATCCTATATATAATCCATCATTTGCAATCTTTAGGTCATTCAATCTTCATTCATCAAGTTATAATTAACAAAGTAGGAATTCATATTCTGAGCTAAGTTTCAATTCTATTTATTAAGTACTAGCAAATGGGTTAGTTTAGAACATATAAGTGGCAACTACCTGCTAGAGAAAATCAATATAGTGTAAATCAATATAGTTTAGAACATAATTTCCAGTGGCTTCCTAAATGGTCACCAAAATAAAAGATAAAAAATAATTCATATAGAAGTATAGAATCAATTGGCAAAGAGACATGCGACTTAAATTTTCTAGGTATAGATAGATAAACTAAATGGTACAACTATACATAGAAAGACCTTGCAAGAGTTTGGATTGGACTTTAATGTTTTGGTTTGAAAACTTCCATATATTTGTAGAAAATTCTATCAGACATAGTTCATAGGTTTGAAAATTAAACACAAACACACACATGTACTCAACTTCGTGCAAAATAAGATTAGTCTTTTTTATTGGCAAAATTAATTGGTAACACGGATATATATAAAGGATACCACCAAGACTTCTAGGTATGAAATCATTCCTCACAAAGCCACAAAATCTCCGTACACTGATCAACCAAATTGGAAAAAAAACTACCAGCATCTTAAAGCAATAAACAATAAACAAGGCAGAGATACCTTGGATTTAACATCTACTACACCCAAAAGCCATACCAAAATTCCAACTAATTGAAAGGCACCAGACTAAACTAAACTTTACTACAGCAGAAAACAGATGAGCCACCATGAGCATACCATAATGAAATTAGCAAAGATAAAGGAGGGCTGATTCTTGATAAGATGAGATTGCATATGAGAGATATCTCTAGCTGCTGAAAAACCAGACCAGCCCTCGCCACCAACAAACTAAAGAAATCTCCATACTGCTCCACGAACTGAAAAAACGCAGATGAAAACCGAAAGACCAGAAGGACCCTCCAAAACTTAAACAAACTAAATCCAGTCAAAAATAATCTTTAACACCTAGAGAAGCCCTTGGATTCAAACACCACAATGTAATGTTTAAGTTCGAATCCTTTGCTTTTACTTTCAACCATTTCCAAACCTGCATTTTTACCTTCTCAACCAATTTTTTAGGATCAAAATTCTTATTTTGGTGTAGAACAATCCTCCTTTCTTTTATGCATGATATTTTTATATATTAGGTCGACCGAATGCTCGAAGGATGAAAACATGACCAAAGAGACTGTGACTGTGAAACCAAAAAGATTAAGAAAGTATAAATGTCAATAACCCTGTGCAACATGGCAATGTTTATCACATTCTAAAGATTGATATTCTTGGGAGTACTATTAACAATGTAATATAAGAAGCAAATGTTGAAGGTAGAGTAAGAATATCTTACAAGGAAGATTGGGGCTCCACAGCGGAATAAGTCCCCTGTTGAAACTGCAGTAAAGGAAAAGCCATAACAAACATTAATTAAAGACAGAAAGAGAAAAAAAAACAGAATAAATGTTATGTAAATGTAATTTACCCAACAAGACCTTCATTTATGTATACCACGGAAAACCGTCGGATAAACCCTTAACAAAATTAGGTTGAATTTGAACACGAATTTTAACGGCTTCAAAAGGAGTAAGGGTGATATCAGCTAAAATCTATGCAGACAAAGCGCTAAGAAAGAAAATAGAATTCCTGGTAGAATGAAGCAAGAGATGATCAGCATAAAGATTCTTGAAATACTCGTAGAGAGCGTATTTGAATCCTCCCTGAAGACTGTATCCACATAGTTTCCGAGACCAACCTTTCGAAAGAGCATAAGAACCTTGTTGTTTCCAGATGGTGGCAGTTTGTGAGCTAAGAATAAATTTAAATCCTAATGTTCAACCTAAAAATTTAATCCCTTATTGAAAAAAGAAAAACAAATCAATTAGTATGGTTTTTTCGCCGTGCATGTCGTTATCGAGCTGTGAGAATGGTCGTGCAATGATAAGAGATGAGAGAGGTTTCTCGTATGTGAGACAATGGCCGTGCGATGATGGAGGTCTAGGTTTCTCGAAAGTGCGATGAGAGGAATGAGATGGAGCTCACGATGAGATGAAGAGAACGAAGCTCGCGATGAATGAAGAGAACGAATCCGACGATGAATGATGAGAACGAAGCTCGCGATGAATGAAGAGAACGAATCTGACGATGAATGAAGAGAACGGGATGAGATGAATAGAAGAAGAGAACGGGTTTAGAGAGAAATGGAATTTAGAGATAAGAAATGGAGTTTAGAGATAATAGGTTTGGATCGATACGAGTAATTAGATTTTATATTGATAGGTGTTTTTTTATTATTTTATATAAACAATATTAATTTAATAAATTTTTACCCATTAATTTATTTATCTATCCAAATAACCCTTAATAAAATATAGTGTGGTTTAGTAATATGTTTAAGGTTAATAATTAGAGTTATTAAAATAAATAATTATTTTTCAACCAATCTTAATTTACACCTATTTTATCTTTAACGGAAGTCATAGAAATATTATTATAGTTATGATTTTAATTTATTATAATAATGTTTTTAATTTCACGTACTACTACTTTTAATGATATTTTATTTACAAATTTGTCATCGTGTTTCTTATTTACACATATTTTCAGTATAATGGGTGTAAATTTTAAAATTATATTCGTCACTCTGCACTAGTATATTGTTTTAATAAATTGAAACTAAAGTGTCTCTTGCCCATTCATCCGACATTTGCTTTGACCTCATAATTTTATTAAAGTGTTTGACAAAGCACTAAATGTAACACCCTTCTACCCCACGACATGCTCACACAATAATTTTAATAAATAATCAGAGTATCCTCACAAAGAAAGGGTGTCACACTTCATTTCATAAAATCACATCATAATATGTTCCTGCTCCGTAACACGGGTTCTCAAAAATTTCATAATTATTATTTTCCAAGAAAATTCAGCACTTAAAACTCCACAGCGGAAAATTTAGTCTCAGGTTCTTTATTAAAATACTTCATCATAACTTCATCAAACATTAACTCAAAATTCAGCATTTAAATAAAATTCAAGGAAACAATACATAAATCTCCAATAATCATAGCAGCATGTATTCCTGATAGCTTATCCTTCACAACAACATATAATCATAAAAGGTAGCACAACAGTAAATCACATTTTTCTGTCATAATAACACAAGTCAAAATCAACCCAAAAGTCATCACGGAAACAAACATGATGCAATGCCACCAGTCATGAAATGCAGCATGCATGTGGTATCGAAACTTCACTAATGACTTAGTCATCTTCAATCTCCAAAGATCCCCACCAATAGGATCGGTTCCCGCTTGGAACCAGAGCACATCATAATTTGCACTTAATCCACACTATGGGATTAAGGCCATCACTGGACCGAAGTGTCCTACAAACTTCATTGGATTATCATCTTGCAAAAAACATCACAGGATTATTCGTCCTAACAATTGCTATGAATGCATGATGCGCAATAATTCATAAATTACGACCACGACTAGTCAAAACGCATCATCATCCATCATAATCATCGAAATAACATCCTTCACATAATCATCAACACATAATCACCATCATATAATCATCACACATAATCCTCATCATATAGCCATCACACATAATTATCATCACAACAGCATCATTACTTTCATTAGTCATAAAACAACACCAATTATCAACATAAAGCCAACCACATGTTATATCAAAAAAATATGTAATCATTTATCTAATTCCTCATATAGCATAATAATACATCAAGTATGCACATCATAGCAACACAATACACCTGCTACAGCAGTACATACATCATAGTCACATCAACATCATTTTATTATACAAATATCAAATGGATCACTTCCAGGCAAAATCATGTTATTTCACACAGTAAAGCACACGTAGTGTAATCTTGTCACTTAATCATGGCATAGTCACTAGATAATCACATTTTATACTCCATATTATTTTACTAGGACATAGGTCATTGAGATATCTTTCCAATGCTTCAAACGGCATCCGAAACTGAGTTACCAATCAAAAGTTGTGATTTTTAGAAAACAAAAGAAACAACCCCCCCCCCCCCCCCCCCCACCCACTAAATGGTGGCTTGCGCCACCCTAATATACACTTGGTGGCTTGTGCCACCCTTTATGCCCTTGGTGGCTTGCGCCACCCCTTTTTTCCATTTGGTGGCTTGCACCACCCTTTACTGCACTTGGTGGCTTGCGCCACCTTGCACCAGTGGCTTGCGCCACTTCACCACAATCTTTTTTTTTTTTTGTTCTTCTTGCATAATACCCGTTCTGGACCTTATTTCCAGCAAGTATTCTTATGATTCATCTATCATTAATAAGTTCTATTCTATGGGGACGATTAATCTATGATTCAATGTCTTAATATCCTCTTCAATTTCCTCAGGTTATTTCATCTTCGATTAAAAAAAATCCAACAGCCTACAATTATCTATTGCTTAAATCAATTATAATAACAACGATCATACACCCCATACCTGAGATATTTGCTTAGTATAGGATTCTCTTCGCGTTCTTCAGGTCCTCCTCTTTAATCCACAATGCCCTAGCTACTTCCCTCTTCTCTCTGCCTCCTTTCCAATACGTATGCGAGAATGAATTCCCAAAAAAACTGTTTTCCCTTGTATAACCCTTGGATCCTTAATACGGTTTTCCACTATTGTCCTCTCTAATTCTTCGCTAATGACCAAAATGCCCTTACTGTCATCCAACTCCAATATTACTCTATTTTCTCTAATTAACAATTCTAACTCAATTACTATAATTATTCTAAATCGTCCCATAATTCTCAAAACACCTCTAAACATCTCATAAATCATAATTTCTTACCAAAGTCATCAAAATCTCGTATTATCACAAAACTCTATAATTTAATTAATTCAATAAATACTTTAATTAATCCGGGGCGTTATAACTCTCCCCCACTTGAAAGAATTTTCGCCCTAAAATATTACCTGACGTAAACAAGAACGGGTAGAACTCTTCCATATGATCCTCGCGTTCCCAAGTCAAGTTGTCTCCAGCTGATCCATCCCACAATACCTTCACTAAGGCAATATCCTTGCCTCGCAATTGCTTCATTTCCCGACCTTCGATTCGCACTGGCGATGCTTCGGTAGTCAAGTTATTTCTCACCTGCACATCATCCATTTGGATCACATGCGAAGGATCTGGAATGTATTTCCTCAATTGAGACACATGAAACACATCATGAAGATTCGCAAGTGACGGTGGTAAAGTAATCTGATACGCCACTTCACCGATCTTCTCCAAAGTCTGATATGGACCAATAAATCACGGTGTAAGCTTTCCCGACTTCAAAGCTCTACCGACACCAGTTATCGGAGTAACTCTAAAAAACACATGATCACCCACTTGAAACTCTAGTTCCTTTCCTCGCCTATCATGATAACTCTTCCGATGGCTCTGCGAAACTTTCATCCTCTCTTGAATCACCTTAATCGTATCCATCATCTCTCGCACAACCTCAGATCTGAGTACAACACTCTCGCCCGACTCATACCAACACAACAGAGTCCTACACCTTCTACCATACAACGCCTCATACGGTGTCATACCGATACTCGTATGAAAACTTATTGTTGTAAGTAAATTCAATCAAAGGAAAATGGTCATCCCAAGCTCCTCCTTGGTCTAACATGCAAGTCCTCAATAGATCTTCCCAAGATTGGATAGTCCTCTCAGTCTGTCCATCTGTCTGCGGATGATAAGTAGAACTTAATCTCAACTTAGTACCCAAAGCTTTGTAAACCTTTCCAAATTTTCGACGTAAAGCAAGGATCTCTATCCGACACGATACTCGACGGTATCCTATGTAATCGCACAATCTCATCGATATATAGCTCGGCGAACCTCTTAATAGGATGATTGATCTTCATCGGCAAGAAATGAGCCGACTTAGTCAACCTATCTACTATTACCTAAATAGAGTCATTACCTTACGCAGTCTTCGGCAACCACGTCACAAAATCTATCGAAAATCTATCCCACTTCCATTCGGGAATGTTTAACGGTTGCATCAAACCCGTAGGCTTCTGATGCTCAATTCTTGACTTCTGACAAGTCAAATAAGCCTAAACAAATTCTGCAACGTCCTTTTTCATTCCAGGCCACCAAAACAACTTCTTCAAGTCTTGATACATTTTCGTAGCACCGGGATGAATACTCAACCCACTTCTATGTCCTTCTTCAAGAATACTCTTCTTAAGTTCTGGAACATCCGGAATACACACTCTATTTCTGAATCTCATCACACCATTTTCATCAATTTTGAACTACCCACCATTACCTTGGTTAATCAACGTCAACTAATCAACTAGTTTCACATGGGATCTCTGACCTCCCCGAATTTCTTCAAGAATACTACCAGTCAGCTTCAACATTCCCAACTTCACACTATCAGAATTGGCTCTACACACTAAACTCATGTCTCTAAACTGTTCAATTAATTCCAACTCACGAACCATAAGCATTGACATATGCAGCGACTTTCTACTCAACGCATCAGCCACTACATTTGCTTTTCCAGGATGGTAATTCAAATCGAAATCATAATCCTTCAATAATTCAAGCCACATTCTCTGTCTCATATTCAACTCCTTTTGATCAACCAAGTACTTTAAGCTTTTATGATCACTGAACACTTCGAACCTCGAACCAAAAAGATAGTGTCACCAAATTTTCAGTACGAACACTACAACTGCCAACTCTAGATCATGTGTAGGATAATTCCTTTCATGAACTCTTAGTTGTCTCGACGCATAAGCAACAACCTGTCCATTCTGCATTAGCACTCCACCAAGACCCATCTTCGATGCATCGCAGTAAACCACAAAGGACTCATTTGGATTAGGTAAAATCAATATTGGGGCGGTCGTCAACTTCTTCTTTAATTCCACAAAACTCTCCTCACAAGCCACATCCCACACATATGCTTGACCCTTCCGCGTCAGTTGTGTCAAAGGTAATGGCATCTTAGAAAAGCCTTCAATAAACTTTCGATAATAACCTGCCAATCCAAGAAAACCTCAGATTTCAGTAGCGGATTTTCGGAGTCTCCCATTGCAACACAACATCAATCTTCGCGGGATCCACAGCAATTCCACCACTTGAAATCACATGGCCAAGGAAACTTACTTCCTTCAACCAGAACTCACATTTCGACAGTTTCGCATATAACTTCTTCTCTCTTAACACTTGCAGCACAATCTTCAAATGCTCTGCGTGCTCTTCTTCTGATTTGGAGTATATCAAAATGTCATCTATGAAAACCACCACAAACTTATCCAGATACTCATGAAAAAATCTATTCATATACTCCATGAACACGCCAGGTGTATTAGACACGTCGAATGGCATCACAGTGTATTCATAGTGGCCATATCTCGTCCTAAAAGCCGTCTTCAGAATATCATCTAATTTAACACGAATCTGATGATAACCAGATCTCAAATCCATCTTGCTGAATACACAAGCTCCCACTAGCTGATCCATCAAGTCTTCGATCCTCGGAAGTGGATACTTATTCTTGATAGTCACTTTATTCAGTTGTCTGTAGTCAACACACAGTCTCATACTACCATCTTTCTTTTTAACTAACAACACCGGAGCACCCTACGGAGAACACTCGGTCGAACAACTTCTTTTCAAGTAATTATTCCAATTGTTTCTTCATTCACCTAACTCAGAAACATACATTCCATATGGAGTCACTGACATCGGACTCGTATCAAGTACTAGGTCGGTAGCAATTTTCACTCCACACTGTGGCGGTAAATCACTGATATCATATGGGAACACCTCCAAAAGTCACACACCATAGGCAGGTCACCAACCACTGCATTTCCTTATGCCTTCCAAGAACCCAACCTCATAAACACTTTTGCACCATCCTTCACAGACTTATCCGCTTACTTAACAAAACCAATAACTCTTCACCATCGTCGAACTTAGATTCATGCTCTGGAGGCAAGTCGTAGATATCTTCAGGAAAACATCAGGAATTACACGTCATTTCTAGCCATCACATTACACTCTACTCTCTGAGAGGTAACCATCAGTCATACCTGATTGTTCTCCCTCAGCGGCATCCCAACTTGACAGACAGACGAGAAACTCAAATCTGTCCTGTCTTCAGATATAAGAATTTGCATCTACTCATCAAACAATCTGTAAGCACTTGGCTTAACCCCAAACAATTCATTGTACACACCATCTAAGCTGGCAAGACACGTCTATTCCATCCCAGATGATCTCGTCTACTATCAACAAGAGATTAAGGGTGATCAGTTCCTCAATTTATCAATAGATAGTCGACAACCATGATGGGGCATAAACCATCTTCACCAAACTATAACAGCGTTCCTTGAATCTTGTGCATGAAGCTACCCAAGGCACAATTCTTAGTTGTCATAAGCCTTATCTCCATATTTTCTTCAGTTTCGGAAACAACACAATTCCCACAATGCTTGCACACCTGCCATCAGCGGCACACCGAACTAACATTCCACAACAACCACATCTCAGAGAAGCGAAAACTTCTCCCCCACTTGTTTCAACCAACTCCTGCAGACAATGGTTAGAACACAAGCAAGTAACGACATTGTTTCACACACCTGTCACGTACAAAGGGAACAAACAACATTAGACAACCTGGCCGGACAGACCGACCTGCTCTGATACCACTAATGTAACACCCTTCTACCCCACGACATGTTCACACAATAATTTAAATAAATAATCAGAGTATCCTCACAAAGAAAGGGTGTCACACTTCATTTCATAAAATCACATCATAATATGTTCCTGCTCCGTAACACGGGTTCTCAAAAATTTCATAATTATTATTTTCCAAGAAAATTCAGCACTTAAAACTCCACAGCGAAAAATTTAGTCTCAGGTTCTTTATTAAAATACTTCATCATAACTTCATCAAACATTAACTCAAAATTCAGCATTTAAATAAAATTCAAGGAAACAATACATAAATCTCCAATAATAACCAAACAGAAGGAAAATAACGCAGTTATTCCGATCAAACGATCCCAAACCCCGATGTTACATATATCAGAGCAAGACACCTTCTAATCCACCGAAATAAAAAATAATTGACTCCGAAGCTAAATCTTCAATGCGTCTAAATACTACTACGGATCACCTGCGCGTTGCCTAGATAGGGGAAACATTCAACAGGCAGGGTGAGTAAATCGTAATCATTATAAAAGATATAAGAGATATAATAGTTATAACTATTGAAACAACAATAACATAATAGCATGTATTCCTGATAGCTTATCCTTCACAATAACATATAATCATAAAAGGTAGCACAACAGTAAATCACATTTTTCTGTCATAATAACACAAGTCAAAATCAACCCAAAAGTCATCACGGAAACAAACATGATGCAATGTCACCAGTCATGAAATGCAACATGCATGCGGTACCGAAACTTCACTGATGACTTAGTCATCTTCAATCTCCAAAGATCCCCACCAATAGGATTGGTTCCCGCTTGGAACCAGAGCACATCATAATTTGCACTTAATCCACACTATGGGATTAAGGCCATCACTAGGCCGAAGCATCCTACAAACTTCATTGGATTATCATCCTGCAAAACATCACTGGACTATTCGTCCTAACAATTGCTATGAATGCATGATGCGCAATAATTCATAAATTACGACCACGACTAGTCAAAACGCATCATCATCATCCATCATAATCATCACAATAACATCCTTCACATAATCATTAACACATAATCACCATCATATAATCATCACACATAATCCTCATCATATAGCCATCACACATAATTATCATCACAACAACATCATTACTATCATTAGTCATAAAACAACACCAATTATCAAAATAAAGCCAGCCACATGTTATATCACAAAAATATGTTATCATTCATCTAATTCCTCATATAGAATAATAATACATCAAGTATGCACATAATAGCAACACAATACACCTGCTACAGTAGTAGATACATCATAGTCACAACAACATCATTTTATTATACAAATATCAAATGGACCAGTTCCAGGCAAAATCATGTTATTTCACACAGTAAACCACACGTACTGTAATCTTGTCACTTAATCATGGAACATTCACTAGATAATCACATTCTATACTCCATATTATTTTACTAGGACATAGGTCATTGAGATATCTTTCCAATGCTTCAAACGGCATCCGAAACCGATTTACCAATCAAAAGTTGTGATTTTTAGAAAACAAAAGAAACAACCCCCCCTCCCCCCCCACTAAATGGTGGCTTGCACCACCCTAATATACACTTGGTGGCCTGCGCCACCCTTTATGCCCTTGGTGGCTTGCGCCACGCCTTTTTCCATTTGGTGGCTTGCGCCAACCTTTACTGCACTTGGTGGCTTGCGCCACCTTGCACCAGTGGCTTGCGCCACTTCAACACAATCTCTTTTTTTTTGTTCTTCTTACATATCACCCGTTCTGGACCTTATTTCCAACAAGTATTTTTATGATTCATCTGTCATTAATACGTTCTATTCTATGGGGACGATTAATCTATGATTCAATGTCTTAATATCCTCTTCAATTTCCTCAGGTTATTTCATCTTCGATTAAAAAAAATCCAACAACCTACAATTATCTATTTCTTAAATCAATTATAATAACAACGATCATACACCCTATACCTGAGATATTTGCTTAGTATATGATTCTCTTCGCGTTCTTCAGGTCCTCCTCTTTAATCCTCAATGCCCTAACTACTTCCCTCTTCTCTCTGCCTCCTTTCCAATACGTATGCAAGAATGAATTCCCAAAAAAACTGTTTTCCCTTGTATAACCCTTGGATCCTTAATACGGTTTTCCACTATTGTCCTCTCTAATTCTTTGCTAATGACCAAAATGCCCTTACTGTCATCCAACTCCAATATTACTCTATTTTCTCCAATTAACAATTCTAACTCAATTACTATAATTATTCTAAATCGTCCCATAATTCTCAAAACACCTCTAAACATCTCATAAATCATAATTTCTTACCAAAGTCATCAAAATCTCGTATTATCACAAAACTCTATAATTTAATTAATTCAATAAATACTTTTGTTAGTTCTTGTGTTGGCTGGAATTTTGGTAAAACAAAGTTGAACAATGTTGATGTCATATGTCTGATGTCATAACATTGGTTCTTATCATTAGCTGTTGCAGGGTTGGAAGTTTTGTATGCTGATGTTATAATTGATGTCTTGACATCACTATACCAGAACATTAGAACATCAGTTTGTGATGTTTTAGGGATGCGCGTGTTAGGATGTTTTGTTGTTAGTGAGATTTTCTGCTGAGAGATAGAGAGATTGCAGGCGAATTTATTGGAGAAGATTTATTCTGATACAATTAATTCTGCATATCTTGTGGAGAATAGTTTGTTACTATTTTTATGCAAATAAACATGGAGAATTGTTCCTATTTGTGTGGAGAAGATCTTGCAGCTGAATTAAAAAGTGGAGATTTAAAAGATACATAATATCCTGGAAATATTATATGGAGCTGAAGATTGAGTATTTAAAATATGAAGATTTGATTGAAGATTTAATTGAAGATTTGATTGAAGATTTAATTGAAGATCTATTTAGTAGCAGAATCTTTTGCAGATTTGGTACAAAAGATTTGATATGATTTGAAGGCCCAAATCCAGTTGGGAAAAAGCTATAAATAGAATGTTTGTAATCTAGAATAGGTACGGGTCCAAGATGTAGATCATTAGGGCTTTGTCTAAGTGAACCACTCGGGTTGTGAGATGATCACTGTGTTTAACTCAGAAACCTGTAGGTAATGAGTTTGGTATTGTTCTTGGAGGAAGCTTTGAAGCAACTCCAAAGGGTGTCATGAAAGGGTGTCATGGAAGGGTGTCTTCTATGGTTGTACAGTTGTTGGTAATCAAGCTGTTGATGCAGTGACGGTGTAGTTGACTGCTAGACATCATTGTGATGATAGGAAGTGAGATGGAGTCTCTTACCTAGGGAGGACTTAGGTAGAAGGGTCATTGGGTAGTGATTAAATTAGGTAGCTTGTCAACTGGTCTGTTGAGTTTGTAATTTGATACTACTAATAGTGGACTTCCTTCCTGGCTTGGTATGCCCCCAGATGTAGGTTGTTGAACCGAACTGGGTGAACAATTCAGTGTGTTATTTACTATTTTTATTATTGCCTTGTTCAGTAGATTGCGATGTTGTGACATTGCACAAAGACATCACACATCTGTACCAGAATTTCAATTGGTATCAGAGCAGGCATCCTGTCTGTTTCTGGATGAGATCTTGGGAAGATACTTTCTGGTTCATGAGCAAGGAAGAGAGTTATTTGGATGATCCCTTGGAATGAAGGTTGGACTATCCATGATAAAGCATTGTTGACACGAAGTTTATGCTAATAGTTTGCAAGGATCTTTGAGTAGTGCCTGAAGGTTGTTGAGGAGTTGTTATGTGTTCCGCTGCATGGTATCTGATGTAACCCTGATTGGTCCCAGTTTCTCTGGTGGGAGATAGTCTCTTAGGAAGCCATTAGGGTTTGGTCTCCTCAGCAGGATATTCTCTGCAGGACAGCTTTAAAGACTCTGGAGGATTGAGTGATCAAAAGGTGAATGGATCTTATGAAGATCAATCTGTTCAGAACAGTGATTCCTTCTAGATGATGAAAGAAGAGGGCAGAGCCAAAGCAAAAGAGTATCACAGTCAAATCTTTCATGCGGGAGTGAAGATCTTGATAAGTTATCTCTTAAGCCTAGGAGAAGGAAGTTTCATCAAGAAAGAAGCTGAGCTTGATTTGCTCTCATGTGTTCCCTCTAAGAGATATGTGTGGATATAGTCTCCAAAGCCATAGCAGTTGTTTAATGTGATGTCGGAACTGATGTTGAAACATTATTTCAGTTCTTTGCTTTCTCAGCTAAAGAAAGTTAGTTGTGCTCATGGTGAAGTATCAGGTCAAGCCACTTACCTAATCTGGAGTGATCAATGGTGTGGATTAGCAAAAGAGGGATCTGCTAGTGCCTCAAGTCTGCAGGAAAAGGATGTCAGACCAGATCAAATGTTGTTTCTTATGATAAATAGCTTGACAATAGTTGAGTATTTGTCTGCTTTTGATAATGTGGTGCATTCAACTGACGACAATATACATTGACGGGAGACTATGTATATGTCTGAGGTAAAAGTGCAGGACTGCAGAAGTATTGAGAATTTACTTTTCTCAATGTGGCTGTTTTGGAAGTGTTAAGCACTTTGGAGTTGAATCAACTGGTGTGGTTGATTGGTTACTATGGAGTATTATCCAAATAGTCCGGGATGTGTTTGAATTATGAGAGGCAGATTGATTATGAAATGTTGATAACATCCAACATCTCAAGTCAGACAAGTTGTTGGCTTTAAGGCTGAAAGATATGAAGACATCACATCTTGGTGGTTACAGCTTGGATCAGGTTGGAGATTGGTGTTTGCCCTGGTTGTGAAGGTCGAGGATAAGTGGCAGTTATCTCTGGCTTTCTACTGACGGTTCTACTAAGGGAAGTGACTTTCTTTAGTAGTGCTATGGGGTAGTCTTGGACTACTTATTTTCTGAAGATTCAGATGTGGGAGGTTTGAATTCTTTGGAGTTTCTAAGCAGGATGGAGGTTGTCTACTCAAACTTGGTTGTTGAATCAAGTCTATGAGAGCATGGGAATCTGTTTCTGCAAAGGGAGGAGGTTCTTCTGAGTGGCAGAAGGTAGAGCTGAATTCAACAGTTGGATGTTCTGAAATCTAGCTTAACATCAGGAGTCTCAGCTGGTGATGTGGCACATCAGCTAATGATATGGTGATCTACTGGAATGAATAATAGGATGCTTCAAAAAGATTGTTCTCATGGCAGTATGCGGGAGCTGCAGGAAGGAGAAGATGTTACATGACCATTGCTTAGGGAGTCTGAGTGTGTTTGCTTTTGAGCAAGTGGATCATGTAACTTGAAGATAAAGTTTCCTTGGTGGATCAAGATATCTTTGTGAGAGTTCTGACAACGTGAGGATTCATGAATGAGGTGATTAAACTGTGGCATTTGGTTGATCTCAGAAGTGGATTCGAAGAATCAAGATAATCAGAGTGTGGCAGCTGGTTATTATTGAGGATTGTCTTGGAACAAGTTACTCTTGGGCAGAAGGGTGATGAGTTGAAGACTCAAGGAGATTATTCTTCTTGAAGGTGGATGAGAAGTTAATTCTCTAGTTCTTTGGATTACTATGCAATAGTAAGTCTAGTTGGTGGAGCATATCAAGAATCATGGTGATGATATCTTGGTGTGTGGCAAATGTTCTAACTTGTGTTGGGACATTATTTGGTAGGATATCCTTGGTGAAGGATGATTATGCTGTGGTTCAGAAGGTTGGTGTATACATTATGCCTAAGGAGCGTCTACATAGTCATACGGGAGAATGATGAAGTAGAAGGTCTGCCTTGGATGGAGAATGTAGAGAAGACTGAAGTAGACCAGGTATTGATTGCTTGGAAATCTGAAGATGAAGCGTATGATAGGGAATGACTGCTTTTGGAGAGTTGGGGGATCTATGTGACTTTGATCCTTATCTAACAGTTTGTTTGAAGGAGGATGGTGATTCTTATGTTCCTCACGAATAGCCTAATGGTAATGCTCAAGCATTATTGTCAGAAGAGGTGTTTCTGACTATGTGGATTAGAATGTGGAGATTATGAGCTTGTTTGTAGTAGTATGTTCTGGCAAAGCATGACTACTAATTTTTTAATGTAATGGCAGAGGAATTGTGTCATATGATGTGATCTGATCAAAAAGTTTTTTTAAAGAGCTGTTCTTTTTCTGCTACAAGTGTCTCTTGAAGAGATTAGATCTCAGTAAAGCTGATAATTTGTGGAGTCTGTGAGCAGTGTCATACCAGTCAGGATAATTGAATGTGTTCTCCAATAGTGAAAGTACAATATGTGAAAGTGCTCAGCAAGTGTGCTCAAATGTTCATCTCCATCTAGAGCTTTAGTTAACCATGACAGGGGGAGTAATTGTCTATGGATTCTGCAGCAAAGGTGCATATATTGTGAAGCTTGCATGCTGATCAAGCTTGTGGAGATTGGTTACCTCTTGTGAGGAGATAATGTCAGATAACATGTTATGACATTAGGCTGTTGGATGACATGTTGGTGTGGACATGAATGGTTTTAGCCATGTGAAGCTAATTGTTTGAATCATATGCGCACATGCTTCTGTGGAGGAGTCTGAAGGACGATTTTATTTGTGCAGATTTTGAATTACTTTGTGAGGGTCTTTGTTGATGGGAGATGTCACACTTGTCTTGGTGTGTGAGTTCAGTGGAAGGCATTGTGTGTGTGCTTCATAACTTGTTGATGATTGTGTGAAGCATTCCTGACTGGATGAATGTAGACTATGATTGGATTTTTCAAATGTTATGATCAAGGAGTTCATTGTGATCATTCCTGTGGATATTACAGAAAGAAGCTAATCAACTTGGCAAGATGTGAGTTTTGGAGCATGAGAAGATAACAAACCAAGAGGGAATCATGTGAGTTTTGGTATTTGGATTGTTTAAGGATGAAGCATTAAGTGAATGCGTTAAGCAGGTGTGTTGAACAGAGGGTGCGCTCTTGAAGACATGAAGATAAGTCTTATGTTTTCCATTCATTTAAGGTGTTCATCTTGCAAATGAGCACTGGTTATCTTAGATAGGGGGAGTTGATTTTTTGTTTTGGATATTTTGTTGAAGTAGTTGTCAGGCAAGATGTTACTGGTAAAGTTCATGGTGTGTCAATGGATTGAATCAGAACTATACATTTACCCCAGTGTTTGTCATTTGTTGGCCAAAAAGGGGGAGAGAATGTTCAGTAGTAGCTGCTGAGTCTGGATTTTGTTCTGAGTATATTGGTTGGATGATTCAGAGTTTGCCTTTGGAATTTTTTTTGTGCTTGCTGCTATGTTCAGAGTTTGTCCAATTATGGCTAAAAAGGGGGAGAGTTAGCCTAGTGGTTGCCAAGGTGTGGTTGTGAAGCCTTTTTCTGAATTGATGCAGAAGTTGAGGGGGAGAATGTATGAACAGCTGTGAGTTGGTTCTTGGTTTGAGGGGGAGTTTGCCCTATGCTGATGTGAAAGTGAGGTTATGCAGCTTGTTGGTTTTTGTTGTTTGTGCAGCTTGTTGAAGAGGTGCTGCTAGGTGTTTTGAACTGATGATGGCAGAGTTTGTTTTAGCCAAAATTAGCCAAAGGGGGAGATTGTTAGTTCTTGTGTTGGCTGGAATTTTGGTAAAACAAAGTTGAACAATGTTGATGTCATATGTCTGATGTCATAACATTGGTTCTTATCATTAGCTGTTGCAGGGTTGGAAGTTTTGTATGCTGATGTTATAATTGATGTCTTGACATCACTATACCAGAACATCAGAACATCATTTTGTGATGTTTTAGGGCTGCGCGTGTTAGGGTGTTTTGTTGTTAGTGAGATTTTCTGCTGAGAGATAGAGAGATTGCAGGCGAATTTATTGGAGAAGATTTATTCTGATACAATTAATTCTGCATATCTTGTGGAGAATAGTTTGTTACTATTTTTATGCAAATAAACATGGAGAATTGTTCCTATTTGTGTGGAGAAGATCTTGCAGCTGAATTAAAAAGTGGAGATTTAAAAGATACATAATATCCTGGAAATATTATGTGGAGCTGAAGATTGAGTATTTAAAATATGAAGATTTGATTGAAGATTTGATTGAAGATTTAATTGAAGATTTGATTGAAGATTTAATTGAAGATCTATTTAGTAGCAGAATCTTTTGCAGATTTGGTACAAAAGATTTGATATGATTTGAAGGCCCAAATCCAGTTGGGAAAAAGCTATAAATAGAATGTTTGTAATCTAGAATAGGTACGGGTCCAAGATGTAGATCATTAGGGCTTTGTCTAAGTGAACCACTCGGGTTGTGAGATGGTCACTGTGTTTAACTCAGAAACCTGTAGGTAATGAGTTTGGTATTGTTCTTGGAGGAAGCTTTGAAGCAACTCCAAAGGGTGTCATGAAAGGGTGTCATGGAAGGGTGTCTTCTATGGTTGTACAGTTGTTGGTAATCAAGCTGTTGATGCAGTGACGGTGTAGTTGACTGCTAGACATCATTGTGATGATAGGAAGTGAGATGGAGTCTCTTACCTAGGGAGGACTTAGGTAGAAGGATCATTGGGTAGTGATTAAATTAGGTAGCTTGTCAACTGGTCTGTTGAGTCTGTAATTTGATACTACTAATAGTGGACTTCCTTCCTGGCTTGGTATGCCCCCAGATGTAGGTTGTTGAACCGAACTGGGTGAACAATTCAGTGTGTTATTTACTATTTTTATTATTGCCTTGTTCAGCAGATTGCGATGTTGTGACATTGCACAAAGACATCACACATCTGTACCAGAATTTCAACTTTAATTAATCCGGGGCGTTACACTAAATACCTCTATCTCCAAGAATTTTCCACACTTCAATTGGTATGTTGTCTGGTCTAACCACATTACTGTTATTCATCCTTTTCACATTTCTTTTATCTTTGATTTTTGTAACTGACGGTAGTAATTATAGTTTCGATCCTCTTCTCTAATGTCGAGCCTACTAGAGTCTGGTGATATATTATATCCTTAGTTAAATAAATTATAGAAATATGCCTTCCAGCTATCTTTTATATCTTTTTCCTGAATTTAGACGATGTCTTCTTCATCTTTAATAGTCCAAGAAAATCTTCATATCTGACTTCCTAATAAGAAATCTATCTGAGAACATGTCACCCCACTCTTAGATGTGATAAGATGTTCACCTCTTTTCCTAAACCATGTATTATATATATTAATATAAAAAGCCGATAAAAACTCCAAGATGGATATACCCTTCCCATTTACCTCTTCGAGACCATACCACTTATGCACGCTCTCAAAATCTCTTGCTACGCTCCCTACATGCCCATTTAGATGTCCTACTCGGATTTTTTTTGTATTGGAGTATATTCTAAAGTCAGAATTCTAAATTCTCCCAAATTTTACCTTAATGTATTCTAATAACCCACCTGAGGTGCATAAGCACTGATAACATTAAAAATATCTTGTTACACTATAAACTTTAAGGTTGTGATTGGATCTCCTACTATTTTTCGTATTCACAATATTCTTTTTCCACTTCCTGTCCACAAAAATCCCCACCCTATTTCTCAATCTTACTTTTTTTTAATGTAGTAAATCTTTAATTTTAAGTTGTATAATTCTTTCTCTTTCTCATCTGTTCATTTAGTTCCTCCAGAAAAGAACGTCACTTAGAAATTATATGTTATTTATTTTCTTTTGCCCTCTTAATGTTTCATATTTAATTAAATTCAATTTGAAATTTACAAAAGAACCAATGTGAATTGGAGAATTTTTTAATCCAAATAACCCACTTTTTCAAAAAAAAAAAACCAAAATACCCCACTTTTCAAAAAAATTCCCAAAGTACCACAGTTAGGGTTTCTGATTACATAAGGGCGCCATTCCAATTGGCGACCCTTTGTTAAGGCCTAAAGGGTGTCGCCAATTGGATTGAAGACACCTCATGCAGTCTCCAATCCAATTGGCGGCATGGTTGAAAACTTAAAGCCCTGTTGCCAAGACAACAACAATAATGTCTTTCCCATAGCCTTTGCTCTGGTTAAGGGTGAGACCGCTTCTGCTTGGAGTTTCTTTCTTAAGAATCTCAGAACACATGTCGCTCCACAAGCCAATCTCTGTTTTATTTTAGACTGGCATGCTGCTATAGAGAGTGTCTATAATAACCTCCTTGCCCGCTTCGGCATCCCCCAAGCGATCTTCACTGATAATGGGAGACAATTCACGGACAAACAATTCCAGGAGTTCATCACCCAACTGAGCACCAAACAACACTTCGTATCCGTCGAGCATCCCCAGATGAACGGGCAACTGAGGCAGGGAATAGGGTGATCCTGCGAGGTCTCAAACGAAGATTGGACGAAACCAAGAACAATGGGTCGAGGAGCTGCACAGTGTGCTCTGGGCCTACCTTACTACGCCCCACTCTTCGACCGGGGAAACCCCTTTCCGTTTAGCATATGTGACTGAGGCAGTGATCCCCATTGAGATACACGTGCCCTCCATGAGAACTGAAGCTCCCCTGGACGAGGAGAGTAACAGCGAGAAACTAAGGGAGGAGCTCGATCTCATCGAAGAGGCCCGATCAGGAGCAGCCCTCTGCGAGGCATCTTTGAAACAAAAGATCACAATTAGGCATAACGCCAAAGTTATACAGAGAGAGTTCCAAGTAGGCAGTCTCGTCCTAAGAACAAATATTCTCGAGAAGCCAAACACGCCGTAACTGGGAAAGGCCCTATCGTGTTCGAGCTAAACCAGAAAATGGGGCATACTACCAAGAACACTTTAACAGGGAAGAACTCTCTCGACCGTAGAACGCTGTAAAGCTAACACAATAATATAGCTAAGGCCTTAACTGTCGACATGCTCCGTCGACACGAAGGGTATAACGTACCGACCATAAGTGTACGCCCAGGTATAGGCACAACATGCCAAAATAAATCAAGGCAAGCTTTTGCTTAGGAACAAGCAAGACCCATGCCCAATAGCGGTCCCTCGACCGAGCCTACCGTCGTCCAAGTACCGCGACAGAAAGAACACCCAGCTCGCGATAGGAAGTTCACGTCGCGAACTCAAACCATAAACGCGACCTGAGCTCCGCCCCAATGCCTGGAAGCTACCCGGGCCTTTCGATCAGTTCCCCTCGCTGTCTAACACAACTTGTCGAGCAAACCCCAAGACCTTAGATTCATTTACTAAAGCAGCCCTTACAACGGGCACAAATATCAAGCAGTGTTTCGACACTTAGCGAAAATAAAGCAAAGTAAAAACATACATGAAAACAAATAATACAGAACCGACCACATCGGCCAAAAATAAATATTACAATAAGAATGGCCACGAGGACCACGATTGTACTTGTTACATTACAAAGGGGCCAAGCCTCATACAAAAAAATAAATTACAAAAAACACGACACGCAGGCCGAAAGTACGACTGAAAGGAAAATCACTCGGTCGTCAGCTGAGGCTCTTCACGGGCAGGTTGTGTCTGTTCTTCATTGAATTAAAGGAAGTTGGGGATGACGATTTTGCCGTCCACCACACTGTGGAGGAACCCGGTCCCCTCGGTGGATAATTCGACCCGGGGGTTCAGGATCCGCAGCTGTTCCACAGCGTTGTTGAAGGCATCCTTAGTGGTACCTATGCAGTCATCCTCCGCCTGGGCAATACGGACAACCAGCTCAGCTCGAGTCTTCAGACTCTTCACCTCATCGCTTTCGTCCTCAGTGGGAGCAGAGGCGGTCTTCAACTCCTCGACCAGGTCCCCCGCGACTTTCTTCTCCGCGGCCAGGGTACCCTTCTCCCCGTTGACCTTGTCCAGCTCATCCTTGTACTTCTTCACTGCCTCGTCGATGGCCCTAGCTTGCTCCTCCTGGGACTTCTTCAACTTCTCTTCCAGAACCGCATTTGCAGCCTGGGCCTTCTTCAGCTCGAATTCATGGAGGGAACCCTCCTCGATGTAAACCACCGCCATTTTTAGGACCCTTATTCGGGAAGCAACTTCCTGAGCCAGCATCGTCCTCTTGCTCGGAGATCCATCTCCTCGAGCTTCAGAGACTCCGCTCGAGGGAGTACCAGAGAGGAGCCTTCAAAGAATTTCCTGTTGTGAAGGCATGAGAGCAGCTCATATATACTTTTTCCCCCCTCGTTGGTAAGGTCCATGATTTCTCCTGTTTGTAGGCGCTTAGGCCTTGATGTTACTGGCACGGGGGATGTCTGGGTGGCTGATGAGGCAGACGAGGAGGTCCCCGAACCCGTTTGCGGAGGAGACACTCGCTGACTGAGGCGGCTCTTCCCAATCGTTTGGCCCCCCTTGAGCTTTCTATGGGCGCTCTTCGCCATTCGTTCCTGGGCAGAAGACATGTTACCTACAAAACAACTAGCACGTTAGTAAACGAGGAAAACAATGATCTAAACAAACTAAGAAAAAATAAAGGGCTACCCAGCAATTCTAGAGCCTTCTCATGAGTGCTACACTCAAGGAGCTCATTCGTATTAATAAAGCGGTTCTCCACCTTAGTTCCCCCATCTTCTTCATAAATTGGGGCCCCGCTCCTAGTCACACACTGAGCAGGGGTGAAGTCGTTGGCCTTATTATCCTCGGCTAGTAAATTCGGACAGGCGAGATAGTCATCAGTCCCCCGGACAAAATGGTTCCCACTCTAGCAGAAGGGGAACCTCAGCAACCTCTGCCCTTGCACTTTTTCCTTCTCGTCGACAAGGGCTTCCCTATTCTCATATGCCAAAACCTACCAGATGAACGTGGAGTCTGTGTCCCTCTCCAACATGGGCTCGATGATGTAGAACCTCTCCTTGAAAGTCCTGATGGACTCAGAGAAATGCTTGAATAACTTCCTCCTCTGTTTCAGGGAGACCCATCCGAATTGCCTCCCCGAAACATTGCGCTGAAGATGAAAGACGGTAAAGAACAGGGGAAGAGTAGCTCAAATCTACAAGTATTTGCACGTCAGCTCGAATGCCCGCATGAAAGCAATGGACTTCAGATGGAGTTGTGAGGACGCCAGATTCAAATGCCCGAAGACTGCCACCTGAAAATCCGTAAACGGCAGCCTTAACCCTATGTCTTTAAAGACATACTCGTACATGGGGAACTTCTCCCCGTAATCCGAGTAAATCCGATCGTTCTCTCCGGGGAAATGACCCTTCCAGTCTCCCTCGGCCCTCATCGTCGTGAAGGCATCTCGAGTATATGTAGCAAAAAGGGAGGCATGCTCCTGAGGCTCAATGAGGACCCACTCGTTCGCATTATTACCTGGAGGGGACGCCTTGCCGGCAGTCTGAAAAACAGAAGTATCTTCAGTATCACTGTCGTCCAAGGAGCTCTCCTCGGATAGGTCTCTCATAACTTCATTCTCAGCTTCGCGAGACATATCCTGCCCGTCACGCACGGTTCCACCATCCAAAAATAGTCACGACGCTTGTGTCCATGACCACGACCTTGCCCGCGGCAATAACTAGTTCCGAGCAGCTCTGCCCGTCCCAACGACTAGTTTCTGGCAGTTACCTATTCGTCGGGAACAAGTATCTCGCCCCGAAAATAGGGACTAATGGCCAAGCGCTGGGGGCATTATAAAAACCCTCTCATTTGAGAGGGTCAGGTATTCTAAATCATCCTAAGACACACATACTTTGTACTTTCCTTCTTTTCTCCTGATCCTTACTTTAGCATCGGAGTGCATTGTAGGTACACCCCTTCCTCATCTTCCAAACCCAGCATCGCAGACGTAGTCTCTGGCCCACTTCAGGTTCTGATCAACCGGTAAGATCAATATCCTTGATAATAATGTTGATGGTCATATTTCAGTTGAACACAAAGATGAAGACATGCTTAGGAAAGTTTTGAGATCTAATGTTGATTAATTTAGTGAAGGTAGTGACGATGGTATCAGCGATGAGGGTAATGTTAGAGGCATTAGGTTTGATGGCGATGAAGAAGAAATAACTTGTGAAAGAAATGAAGGATTTGTGAAAGTTATAGAGGGCAGAAAAATTCAGGGTACTAGGGTTGAGGCAAATGGCAAGTCAGTTAGATTCAAGATAAAGGGTAACAAAAATCCAATAAAGAGAAATCCTCACCCAAGGTCAATCTATATTTTCATGTATAGCTAGTAGGTTTTACCTCAAAGAGGAATCACAGTAATGTTGGAAGGGAAGATGTTAAGTATGTTGCTGAAAAATTGGAAAGCTCAGACCTTGATGATAGTGGCAGTGAAAAAGCTTCCTAAGTATGAGAAGCTTAGAAGTGAGTTGATTAACAAAGAATTCAAATTTAAACTAGGTATGGAATTTACCTCACTAATGGAATCCAAAGATGTTATTAGGAAATGGTATATTTTGAATTGAAGAGAGATAAGATTTTTAAAAACTAAAACCTATATGGTTAGGGTATAATGTAAGGGAAAATTTGTTTTTTTAGCATTGTGTACTAAAGTGGGTGACAGACACACTTGCCAATTAAAGACATGGGCGGGGACTCACACATGTGCTAGGGTTTTAAATAAAAAATCATCCAATGTCAAGTGGATATTCAAGCTAGTGGTTGAGAAAAGAAAGTCAATGGATAAAGTTAAAGTGTATGAGATTATGTTTAAGCTAAAGATGAAATACTATGTGGGTATCACCAAAGGAAATGCATGGAGAGCTAGGTCCATGGCTGATGAAATCATTGAAGGAGATTCACAAAAATAATATTCCATGTCATGGAGATATGATATAGAGTTAAAGAAGCAACATGTTAGGAATATTGTGAATATTGATATTGAGAGAACAATGCCATCTATTCCACCAAGATTTGAAATATTATTTTTATGGATGTATGAAATGAATTACTATAGGTTGAAGGCCATCTATTGGAGTAAATGAGTGTCACCTTATAACAAAGTATGGTGGACAACTATTAGTGGATATTTCCAGGAATCCAAATGATCAATACTACCCTTTGGCTTCTGGTGTACTAGAGACAAACAAAGGAAAGTTTCATATGGATTTTATAATTACTTATTGAAGATATTAATGAAGAAAGAAAATATGTTTTTATATCAAATCAACATAAGGTACATTTGTATCATTTGTGACATTTGATTCATTTGTGCCATTTGTTTCACTTGTGTCATTTTCTCATTTGTTTCCATTACTGTATTTTAATGCAAATGGGAGGGACTTGTGGCTGTCTTTGAAGACATGTTTGAACAAATTGAGCATCGGGCGTGTCTAAGACATGCATATGCCTATTTTAAGAAGAAATTCGGGGTGGGGCTGTAGTAAAAGACATTTTTATGTGAGTTGCCAAAACTATATGTTCTGGACTGGACCAATGGCTAGAATTGGCCCAATCCGCCGCCGCTCCAAAGCGGCCCAAATTGCCTAAAGCCCAATCCACAGAGGGGCGAAAATGACATTTCTGTCCCTCCCACCGGGCAAGGAACGCCACGTTCCTCCCCGGCTTTACTGCCCGTTACGCACGGCTTCCTCGCTGCCCGAACAACAAGGGACAGGTGCCCGGAACTGCGGTTTTGCCCGACACAACGGCTAGTTTCTGGCACCCTGCCCGACATAACGGCTAGTTTGGGCAGTTACCTATTCTTTGGGGAAAACGGTTATTTCGCCCCGAAAATAGGACCGTTGGCCACGCGCTGGGGGCTCTATATAAACCCTCTCGCTTGAGAGGGTCAGGTATCACATTTTCACCCTAAGAATACACTTTGTACTTGCCCCTTTTATCTCTGACCCTTTCTTACTTGAGCGTCGGAGTGTCTTGCAGGTACACCCCCTCCTCGTTCACAAGCCGGAGACTTTGCACGCCGGAGACTTTGGTCGTGGTTCCGCATTAAACATTGTGCTTTGATATATAGGCGTAGAAACCCCTCTGTTTGGCTTGCATTGAGCCTGTGATGACTCTGTGAGGATGTGATTAATTATGGGTTTGAAAAATTTTGAAATTCCGGATATGCCTACAACAAAACCACAGGAAAAATGCTAATGCGTATGTCGGCAAAAGGGGAGGTCAAATTTCGGGTTACGGCAGATGCAGACATGTGTGTGGAAGGATATGTGTGTGAGTCTTTGCAGAAACTGAAGCTATAGACACAACAACACAACAAAGAGAGAAACACTTAGAACCTTCACTGTATATCATTTTAAGTGTATTCATTTGATCTTCATCTTGTGTGTTTTCAGCATATCAAGAAGAAAACTGTGTAAACATAAAATTGTTGTAACTTAGTTGGTTATATTCCTTAAGTGAACAGGTTAGTCATCCTATTGAGAAGTCAGTGATAAGTAGTCATTGCGGATTAAATCTTCTTAAGCGACCGGGTAGGTGAGGATATTAAGGAGTCAATGATTGTTAAGATTTCTTAAACTAACGAGTAGCTCAGACTCTTAAGAAATCAGTGGTAAGTTGTCATTGCATTTGTAATCAATTTTGATTATTAGATTAAGTACTTTTCTAAGGTGAAATCACCTAGGTGGGTTGACTGGATCTAACCTAGTTAACAGTGAACCAAGATAAAATGATTTTGTATTTTATCATTGTTCTTATTATTGTTGTTTCTATTCATGTGTTTGTTTTGGAATAGAAAAAAGTTATCATACTAGAAACCCAATTCAACCCCCCCCCCCCATTTCGTGTGTTTCTTGCTCCTTCAATTGGTATCAGAGCACCATTTATGTTATTGACTAAATTATGTCAAACACTTAACCGTGTCAAAAAATGATCCAGTTTTTTAAACACGTTAAGGCAACACAACCAGTAATGATAAAGGATCAGTAATCCACCATATGCACACATCCTACAGATGATGATGATGTTAATTTGAAACAAGATGAATGATGAACAAAAAAATGAGCAAGTAAAGCAATCTAAGGCGCTGACTTGGATTCAAGTTTGAGTCCATCAAAATAAGGATTATTGGAACTTTTGAGGACATGATGCTCAAAATTTCAAAGTCCTGTTTTGGTTTGATAGTCTCAAACAAAGGTCACTACTATAGTTAAAGTGAATAAATTCATCAGAAGATTATCTATGAAGTAAAGGGCTACAAAGACTAATCTCAAGTTGTTCACAACTGAAGAGATTAATAGGTGTTTGGGTAGTCATGAGATCAAGATAGAAGAAGATGAACCATAGAAGAAGTCTGTGGCTCTAAAGAAGCATCACCCGACTCTGGAAGCATAATCAAATCAACTTCAGAGGCCAAAGAATAACAAGTGGACTTTTTGAAGTCAACCTTTGAGTAGAAGATGTATGTATCTATCAAGAAGGTCATGTACCTTACTCATAAGGAGCCATGTAACTACAAATGGAGTGTCCTATGTTCAACAAAGAAAATCCATAGAAGATACTCATTAAGAACAAGAAGAAAGTTTACGTAGATACATAGAGAAACTCAAAAGAAGATTCTGGTTAAAGAACAAGCCAACATAATGCTGATAACAAGCACTGGAGCATATGACTCCTCGGAAGAAGAATCTAAAGAACCACAAATGAACTTAGCACCCATGGACAACCCCGAAGTCTTATAATCAAACTCAGATGCATAAAAGGTACTCTCACTAAACTCTTTCTTCTTCTTCAGTTGAAATTCTTGAAAAGAATCAGAAACTTCAAAAAGTGTCTAGAAACTTAGATAGATTCATAAAGCCTTTTTTGAAGCCCATAATGAGTTAATAAGAGAAAACTCTAGTTTTACAAGATCAAAACCATTTATGCTCTAAGAAGCTAAAATGATAATCTACATAAATAAATTCTTTTAGGAGCTCCTATGGACTCTAACTATGTGTTGAAGAAACAAGACACGGTTTTTTCAATAATTTTAACTAATAATTTAGTATAAGCATATTGGCGTTTATGATCTTTTAAAAGCTTGTTGAAATGAAAAAAGGCATCAACTTATAAAATGAAAACCTATATTTTTAAATAGGTCAACAATTCTTTCACTGGTTTTATTCTAACAAGAAAGTAAACAAGTTTAATTCTCAAGAGTGTATCATGTTAAGATACTCTAAATGGTTTAAAGGCTACAAAGCATCTAACACTTAAACCAATATTTTAAATGAATCAATTCATGTTTAGTTTTGATAAAAAGCTTGGCTCTGAAAAGGCAAAGGTAATTGAAAAATTTACAGAGTTGAAGGTTGGCTTCTCAGACTCTAAACGCAAATAATTTGAAGAAAGAGACTTTGAAAATTTTTAAATGCAAAAGTGTTCAAAATCTATTGTTGACATCATTCCTTTAACACTAAGGATACTTATGCAGAATCAGAATCTGAGAACTCATGTCATATGGACTCCGGATTTAAAATAATTAAACATGTTTCGATGGCACTAATGTAAGAAAATTTTCATACAATAAGCCATCTGAACGTTTGAAGAAAGTTTTTGGAATGCAAAAATCCTTGGCTCAATTTCAACAGCAAGAACAACAATCTGGAAATGAAAGATGAGTATCTGGAAGCAACACTTAGATCGTTAGATTCTCTGGAGTAGAAGGTTATCATTTTAACAAAAGTAACATTCTTTTTCCCCATGATAACTCATTCTGCGTGTTTATCCAAGAATCATATTTTGCATTCAAAGTGCTAACCATTCTAAGATAAACATCATTTCATCAAAAACAATGTTCAAAAGGATATTCACTAACACAGACCTTCAATGGGCTGATATCTTAAAAAAAACCTTGTTGAATATAAGATTTTTTTCATTTAGAAGAACTTAAAAGAATATTGTGTCTTGAATGAATGATGAAATCCCATAATGTGTAGCATCAGAATGGTAAAATCTGATTCTAAGTTATTTTTCTCTGAACCAGCCAACTCTCTAAGTGAGAAGATTGTCTTGGCAAGAAGAATCTAAGTCAGAACCCTATTGGGATTTCTTTGTCTTTTATATCTCTGAAAATCTATTGGTTATACTTAAGTAATTTTGTTGTGGCTAAGATACGTGACAATTTGTCCCACTATCTTCTAAGCCGTTAAAAACGCTTGAAGTACCTCTGGGTAATTATTATTTTCTTGGATAAAATGAAATCATGCTTTGGCGCCCCTATGTCATTAATTAATTAGAATAGCAATGATCATCTCTATTCAACCGTGTCATGATGATTCATTTCCTTTCAGTTTTCATAGTGTTGTTTCTGTTCTCTCTCATTTCTCTCTGATCATTAAAACATTCAAATATCTTACTCTTCCACTCCTCACCTCTATATAAACCATGTCATTTTTATTTCCTTTTCCATAGTCACTCCTTTTATTCACTCACTCTCAAATTCTCTTTGCACCTATCTTTTTAATGGCTTCCTTTAAAAGCTTCAAAGGCGATGAAATCGAGCTTGTTACTATAAAGGAAAAGTTGTTAACTTTGAAGAATTAAAAGCATTGGCTTCTAAAATTCATAATCTTGTTCAAAGATGGGGAAACTACTTTAAAATGCTCACTGGTTCAGTATTTCCCATCCTTGTCAAAAGCTTTTGGGTGATTGCTTTGATTTATTTTAATGATGAAAATGTTAAGGAAATTTAGTCTGATGTCTTAAAAACTCCTATCACCATCACTCCTTCACTTATTGCAGATGTCATTAAGTGTGAAGAACATAGTGCTAATATTTCATGGTATAGGACCAACCTAACCTTTCGCAAAAACATGCTCTTCATCTCCAAAAGTTATGGAAACCCTTCCAAAGCTTCTGATCTAACTCATGTGGCGAATTTGTGGTATCAATTGACTATCACAAACTTTTTACCAAGGGATTAGAACTCATCCTTCTTGTCTATGGATGAAAAACACCTTTCTATTTCCTCATTTCAAGGGTAAAAGTTAATCCACCTCTTACTATCTTCAACTATCTGAAAGATAAAGTCTTGACCTCTCCTAAGGGTGAGTTTTCCCTCATTCCTTTTGGCAGAGTTCTCTCTGAACTGTTTGTTCAAAAAGGGATGGTTAAGGAAGTACAAATGGTAGGTCTAACAGAAGCACTTAAGACCTCCTACGGAAAGAAGTTGGGAGATGTTGAAGGCTTGGGGACTCAAAAGAAGAGGAAGATTGACCCTTAGGAATAACTCTTTGGATGATAATTCCTATATCTTTTGTTCTTTGGTGTTTCTCCTTGTTGTTTGGTTTTCCCTCTAGATGTTTTGTATAATTCTTTTTCTCTATCAATGAATATTTTATTCTCTCTGTCCTTATTTAATTTCTTGATCATTTTATAGTTCTTTTTGATGACGACAAATGCGAAGATGAGAAATGATTTTGATATTCTTTATTCAGTTGATAATTACCTAAACATTCTTACTCTAAAGAGTGTGTTAAAATTAACATTCTGAAGCAGTCAAGAACAATGACTCTGAAGAATTTAATTTAATAACTCTGAAGGAAAAGTTATTTATTAAGAGTTTCTTGGAATCAAAATTCTAAGTCTTGTACTCAGAGGGAGCTTACAAACCTCACTCGGTACTTAGAGATGAAAAATTTTGATAGTCTAAATACTTAGAGGAAGCTTACAAACCTTACTCTATATTATATCATATTCATCTGATTCGAGATTTTATTGAAACCAAAATTATTTTAAATCTTAAACTCAGGGGGTGCTTGCAAACCTCACTATGTAGATTTAAGTTAAAGAAATAATTTTTAAATTAGAAAACTCAGGGGAAGCTTAAAAACCTATCTTTGAAGTTAGGTTTATATAAATTGAACTTTCATTGAAACCGAAATTATTTTGAATCTTAAACTCAGGGGGAGCTTGCAAACCTCACTCAGTAGATGTGAGTTGAAGAAATAATTTTGAAAGTATAAAACTCATGGGGAGCTTACAAACCTAACTCTGAATTTTTATAAATTTGATTATCAAAGTAAAAATTGTTCATCAAAATACAATTGTTTGTCATCATAAAAAATGGGCAGATTGAAAGAACAAGTTTATTTCTGCATCTACCTACCCTTAAGTTTTGATGATAACCAAGTGTAGAAGAACAATTTTATGCACTAACTATTTTGTTAAGTGTGCAGAAATTCAATGTCTAAAATATAATCTAAATGAAGAGAGCAAATGCTGATTGAAGTTGAATCTGATAAAGTAACTTCTAATGCTAAGTCTGGAGTTAACTTTGATAGTTGAAGACTCAGAAGAAGTCAACTATGATAGTTAACTCACAAGAAAGAAAAGTCTAATGGAAATCGAACTTCAAATTAAAGAAAAGTCTAAAGCAATGTCTGAACGACATCAAATTATAAAAGCCAGACTCTGAAGAAAGTTACACCATTAAAGAAGTCAATCTGAATGCAAACAAAGTTTGAAGAAAAGCTGAAAGCAGATTAAACACTCTGAACAAAAGGAAGAATACAAAGATGTGTTTAAAGCAAAGTCAAGCTTTAAGATTACAAAGTCAATGTTTCTGAACACAAACCATCTAGACAAACTCTGATAAAGCTCAGACTACAAGTTTGTGTAAGTCTCAGAAACCAGTACTCCAAGGGATCTAAAGTCTCACCAAGTTTGGAAAAAAGCCTCTGAAATCTACTCAACCTTCATCAAAATTATATTAGAAGCCTCTGATTAGAAGTTGGTAAGCAAAGGAAATGTTTATCTAACAGTAAAAGCATATGGTTTGAACAAACTAGTAAACGCTTCAATATACTAGGAACCCAATTCAACCCCCTTCTTGTGTTTCTTGCTCCTACAATTGGTATCAGAGCAACGGTTCTATTATTGACTAAGTTATGTAAAACACTTAACCGTGTCAAAAAAGATCCATTTTTTGAAACACATTATAGCAACACAAGCAACAATGATAATAGATCATTAATCCACCACATGCGCACATCCTCTAGATGATAATGATGATGTTTATTTGAAATAAGATGAATGATCAACAAAGAAATGAGCAAGTAAAGCATTGATGGTATGTGGCATTGACGGTATGTTGCCTGTCGAAATTGATATGCCTACATAGATGCACTCTCAATTCAATAAATAAAAAAATGAGGTAGGTTTTTGGTGTGTGGATGGCCTAATTAACAAAACCCGTGTAGTCGTCCATATCAAATAATTCGCCACCAAGTAGAGGGCTTCCAGGTGGTACAACTCCAAGGTGGTCATATGGGAAATGCAGGTGAGTGACAGAATGCTAGGTAAGTTATCTTACCCCCTCGCTTGGAGAAACTGCAACCTAATTGGGAAGGTTCATACTGCATATATCAAAATTTACCTCATGGATCTTACAAAATTGAAGAGTTAGATGGAAGACACATCCCTAGGGCGTGGAACTCAGTTATCCTGAGATATTACAATTAGTCATTAATTGTCTCTCTAAGGTGAGAAGCATCCACCAATGTATATGATTCTTTAAAACTGCTTTTGATAGTGTTTTCCCATAAAAATGATGAAATTTCAAGAAGGGTCCATCGTTAAATTTGATAAATAATTTAATGCTGAATTCTCAAAAAGGAATCCTTGGCGCCCTTAGAGGCTATATAAATGTTGAATTCAAAGAGGAATTTTTGCCACTCTTAGAGAAAATTTGAATTTTGGATCCTCAAGAATGAATCCCACTACTACGAAAACCCCATTTAACGACGCCAGGTTTACCACGGTTTCGTATCCCACCGTTGTAACAGGATTAAAAATTTATAACGCCATATTTAACGACGGTTGTATTACATAACCATTTTAATACAAGCTGTGTAACAAGCTTCGATTCCCAGCTCTATATTTTTCTCCATATTTTTACATTTTAACACGCTTGTATTAGAAGACTGTTGTACTACATGTATCATGCTTCGATTCATAGCAATGTATTCTTTAGTATTTTTAAGTGCAATAGAGTATATATATAACTTTAAAAATAAAACTGTAAGAGATGAACATATATAGACAGAATTTTATTTTAATATTTCATTGAGAGTACATTGATAAACATATTACATATCAAGATCATTGTCAGAGCCCATAACATAAAATGCATCTTCATAACCTAGACATCTCTCCTCACTCCCCTCATCGGAATCATAATATACATGCCTCATTTTCTTCTTTATCTTCTTCTTCTTCGGCTTCTTCTTCTTCTTCTTCTTCTTCTTCTTCTTCTTCTTCTTCTTCTTCTTCTTATCCTTCCTTACCCTTAAGGCATCCCTGAAGTTGGCAGTTGCTGGTTGGACGACCTCCTGGATTGGCGCCTGACGTTCCTCATTGAGGTTTCTAGGATTCTCATTTGTTGAACTCATTGTTACGAAGAATATATTATTTAGATATGTAAAATTTTCTATTTATAGATGAGGTTGAAGATGAAAAGACTGATAGTTGAATGCTCTTAATGATGATAACTTGTAAACCGTTCATATTCTGGAACTATATTTTCTTGTAAACCGTTCATATGTTGGGAAGTGCAACGGTTAATAATATCACGACGGTTATAAGTAATGACCGTAGCGATATCACTTATAATCCAGGCGTAATTTTAGGAAAATGTTGTTGCTTGGTGTCGAACCTTGTACCATGTATAAGGGGTATCGCTACGGTTATTATAACTAACCGTTGTGATATTATTAAATTAATATATAATCTATCATAACGGTTATTTAAGAAAACTGTTGTGAAAAATTTACCTATATAAGGGAATTAACTTTCCCTTTTTGACAGCCGCGCCGTTTCCTTCACAGCGAAACCCTAGCACCCAAACTTCATCTTTTTTTAGAATCTACGAGAAGAAATACAAGAAGTATGAAGCTTTTCATTTAAGCTTCTTCCTCTTTGCAGTTCTTCTTGCAGAATCTAAAACTAGATGAACATGGTGATGATACTGGTGGTAGCAAGCGTAATGTACATATTGTTTATGGAAAATAAGGTAGTCTTCTACTTCAATCTTTTTGTTAAATTGTTCCCATTATCTCGTTTGCTTCATGTTGTTTTTGTTGATTGTTCTCATTTTGTGCAGATTCGACTTCAATGCTTCACAAGCAAGGTGAACTTCATTGTAATGGTACAGTCCCACTTCTTAGGGTTTTGTTTCAACTTTTGGTTGTTTTGTTTTGAATACTAACTAATTTTCTTCATTGCTTCCCACTTCTTAGGGTTTGTTTCACATGGTGATGATGATGGTGGTACATATATATATATATATATATATATATATATATATATATATATATAAATTCATTCTAATAAGGTACATATATATGAATTCATTCTTATATTGTATATAAATTTAGTTTATTATATACTATGTACATTGTTTGTTTTACTATCCTTTTATTGAAAATGCAATCAGTTAAATTGATATAGAACATTAGTTTATTATATATATACTATGTATATTGTATATAGTTAAATTTAATACTAACTAATTTTCATCATTGCTTCCCACTTCTTAGGATTTGTTTCACATGGTGATGATGATGGTGGTACCTATATATGAATTCATTCTGATAAGGTACATATATATGAATTCATTCTGATATTGTATATGAAATTTAGTTTATTATATACTATGTATATCGTTTGTTTCACTATCCTTTTATTGGAAATGCAATCAGTTAAATTGCTATAGAACATTATAATCGGAAAATTAAGATGTATTTGAAAACCAACCTTTATCATGTCAATGTTTTCTGAATTGCATCCATTTCATTCAGCACATTTAATGTTCCTTAACATAAAATTTAGGGTCCAATGGACCGTTTGCTTCAATTCATCGATATCTTTTATTATAGTTTACCTCATCGTCGTCACTAATCGCCGTGGTTGTTAAGATCATGATGATTGTTATGATGATAAAATCGTGGTGATTTTTAGGGATGATGAGGTAAACTATAACAAAAGATATCAATGGATTGAAGGAAACCGACCATCGAACCATAAATTTTATGTTAAGGAACATAAAATGTGCAGAATGAAATGGATGCAATTCGGAAAACAGTGGTGTGTTTAAGTTGGTTTTCAAGAACAGTTTAATTTTCAGATTATATAGTTCTTTACCAATTTTAATGGTTGTATTTCTTTAATAAGGTGGATGGTAAAACAAGCAATATACATTTGTATTTAATAAACTAAGGGTACATTCCACAACGGTTGAGACAAATAATCATTGTAATAGTTAACATATATGACAACGGTTCACACTGATAACCGTTGTGATAGTTAATATATATTACAACGGTTGAAATACCTAACCGTTGCAATATATCGCGCGCTTCCAGAATACAACAACGGTTTCCAGACCGTTGTAGAAACAGCGAACTTACAACAATAATCTACATAACAACGCCTTCGCCCGCGTCATTATATGTCATTCCCAACCTTTGCTAAATGGGTTTTTCATAGTAGTGTCCTTACCACTCTTAGATGCTCAAAGATGAATTCTTGCTGTCCTTAGAGGCAATATATATGTTGGATCTTCTTTTGAAGAATCCTTTCCATCCAAGGGGTCACTACTAAAAATTATGAAGTTTAGTCAACTCTCTCACAATTGGTCCTCTTGCCAGATGATAAAACACACCACGACATGAACCATTCAATGAAACAAATAACAAAATGAAAGTCTGAGGGACTCAACTTAAAGTTCTGCCTGAGGGATTCAACTTAAATTTTTGCCCGGGGGAATTAAGTTAAAGCCTTGCTTAAGGGTGTCAACCTAAAATCTTGTCTTAGAAACTCAATTTAAATTTTCGCCCGTACAATTCAACTTATAGTCTTGCCTGAAATTTTTAACTTTAAGTCTCGCTTGAGGTAATCAACATAAAGTCAGGAGGTATTATAATTAATTATTTACCATTAACATTTATAATATTTACAGGAGGAAGTTTATCTAATCTGGAAGGTATTTTACCATAAGACACTTGTGAAAAGGATTTGTACATGATTGACACTTGTGCTTATAATATTGTCATTATTCACATACACTTATTTTGTCATTATTATTCACATATAATATTGTCATTATTTACAATACTTGTTCAACTTCAATTATTTTGAACATTATAAGACACTTTATGCTGTATGAAAAATTCTATATTTTGACACTACTGGGTGGTTTAGTCTAGTGCCTCAGTGTTCCTTTTCTTCTTACCTTCCAAGGCAAAGTATTGTTGCCAAAGTTGCACACAACATGGTTTTGTTTTTCATAGGTAAAAGAATAGTGGTTACTTTTTTAAAGGATAGCCAATTTACCACTGGGCTACACTTTTTGTGCCAGAACACGGTTTTTAATAGTAGCTAGTAAGAAACCCATGCTCCCGCACGGGTAATTTAGTTAAGATATTGAGTAAATTTCTAAAAAAAATATAGAACATGAGAATATTTAATTTATACTCATATAATACTAAAATAACAACATGAATTAGTGTTAATGTCATAACACTTAAACTGTATGAAAAGAAAAAAAAAGTTTTCAAGATGTGTTACAAAGGATTATGAAATTTGATTGTAACATACATCTTCAAAATGAAGTCAATGCTTCAAAAAGTTTTCAATGAAGTCAATGTATGAAATTTGATTGTAACATGCTTGTAACATACATCGCCAAAACTAAATATTACTACCACTTATATATATATATATATATATATATATATATATATATATATATATATATATATATATATATATATATATATATATTGTTCTGGACTGGGCCAATGACTAGAATTGGCCCAATCCGCCTCCGCTCCAAAGCGGCCCAAATTGTCTAAGCCTAATCCACAGAGGGGCAAAAATGACATTTCTGTCCCTCCAACCGGGCAAGGAACGCCACGTTCCTCCCCGGCTTTACTGCCCGTTACACACGGCTTCCTCGCTGCCCGAACAGCAAGGGACAGGTGCCCGGAACTGCGGTTTTGCCTGACACAACGGCTAGTTTCTGGCACCCTGCCCGATATAACGGCTAGTTTTGGCAGTTACCTATTCTATGGGGAAAACGGTTATTTCGCCCCGAAAATAGGACCGTTGGCCACGCGCTGGGGGCTCTATATAAACCCTCTCGCTTGAGAGGGTCAGGTATCACATTTTCACCCTAAGAATACATTTTGTACTTGCCCCTTTTCTCTCTGACCCTTTCTTACTTGAGCGTCAGAGTGCCTTGCAGGTACACCCCCTCCTCGTTCACAAGCCGGAGACTTTGCACGCCTGACGACCAGATTCCATCCGAGCACCTCGCCGTCTGACGACCAGCGTACGTGGATCTGATCGAATACTCGAGATCAGTGGCGTCGTCTGTAGGAACTCCTTGTTCTCCCCTTCTTTCTTTCCTCCTCGGAAACTAAAAGATCAAAATACACTTTCTTTAATCCACCCACCTATGGCCGCTCAGAACTCCGCACGAGGTACTGATATTACAATCCTCGTTTCTATTAACAAGATGGACGTGGACGGAAGATCTCCGTTACTTTCTGATCCCCGTTTCCTTCGAGACAGGGCCCCCGCATCTCCAACTCCTCCTCCCACCGAGCAAGGAGGCAAACAGCCACTGTTGGGGGATCGACCAATTCCTGGCCCTCCCAGCGCTGACCTGGCCGTTGCAGCCCTTCTAGAAGCTGTCAAGTGCACAAACCTCCTTATCTTGCAACAAGGAGAAAGGACAGGAGCTCTCGAGGAAGCATCTCTTCCAAGATCCTCTCCACCCAAGAGAAAACACCAGAGATCAAGAAGCCCGCCACCTAGGCGCGAGCCTGAACCACAATGCGTTCGCAAGCGCGACCAGATCTCCCCGCGGGACCAGTCACCACCAAGACACAAGAGAACGAGGCAGGACAGGCATTCTCCACCGGTTAGACCTCGCGACCGGCCACAATCACCCTCACCTCGCAGAGACCGCCGCCGCGAGCGTAGACAACGATCACCATCAACTCGAAGCTCGGACAGCAACGACGAGCCTCGCGGCCCGTTGTCCCGCCGAATCCTGGCCACCCGTCTCCCTAAAGGACTAGAGAAGCCTCCGTCTCTGGGGACTTATGATGGAACCACAGACCCCGACGAGCACATAGAAAACATAGATGCTCTTTTGGACTACAAAGGCGTACGAGGAGCCCTCAAATGCCGCCTGTTCCCAACCACGCTCCGGAAGGGAGCAATGACCTGGTACAAACAGCTGCTTGAGGAGTCCATCACATCCTGGAGGCAGCTCGGGAGGATTTTCTCTCATCACTTTACCGCATCACGACGCCATCCAAAGACTGAGGCGTCCCTCGGAGTTGTCGTGCAGGGAAGAGATGAGCCTCTTCGGGACTACATTGAGCGGTTCAACAAGGGGGCCGTCCAAGTGCCAATGACCGATGAGATGAAGAAATTCCTGCTCGAGCAGGGATTACGTCCCGGCTCAGACTTCGCGAAAGCCATCGGCCTCGATCCGTCGAGGAACCTCAACGCCCTCCCCCACCAAGCCCAATCGCACATACAGTACGAGAAGAAGGTCGCTGCCCACTCTGTTCGGACCTCCTGTCACCAGGAAGGTGCCTGGTCATCCAGAGCTGAAGAGCCCTTGACATCCCGTCGAGGATATAAAAGACGCGACGATCGGCCTCGCGATGCACGCGAACAAAAGGGACCTTCTGGGCGGTTCCATTACTATACCCCCCTCACTACCTCGAGGGAGAAAATCTTGTCCGAATGTGCCAACTCAGAGTTCAAGCAGGCGGGAGTCCATTTCCCCTAACAGCTTCTGGCCAGGCCGGGTGCAGACAAATCCAAGTATTGCCGCTTCCACAAGAGCCACGGCCATACGACGGAAAAATGCATCCACCTCAGGGATGCCAAGAAGACTGCAGAAGAGACTCCGCCCTCCGGTGACACCAACGTACATGTCGCTATGTCCATCACTCGGCCAGAAGACTTCTGTATCCCTGATAGCCTGCCCGCCTCCACGTTCCTCGGCACTCACAGCCCGTGGGAGACCTTCCCGTCAGCCATGGTCATCTCTGGTGGTGGATTCAACAAAATCACGGTCGGATCAGTCAAGAGGAAATTCGAGCAACTGATCAGCAAAAGCTCCAACAAAGTCACCACGCTGGATACCACTCACAAAGGATCCTCTCCCATTTCCTTCTACAAGGAGGAGCTCCTCGGCGGGTCACCGAACTCAAGCATCCCGCTTCTCATCCGGGCAAGGATGGCGAACTTCGACGTTCGCAGAATACTCGTGGACCAGGGCAGTTCAGTTGATATCATGTACAACCATCTGTTCGAAACACTGCAGTTGGACGACTCTCACCTTACTCCATACGTTGGATCCGACCTGCAGGGATTCAACGGAGCAGTAACAAGGCCCCGAGGTTACGTAGAGCTCATCGTGACCTTCGGTTCAGTAAAGACAACCCGAGCAATTAAAGCACAGTTTCTGGTAATCGATTGCCCGTCACTATACCAGTGCATCTTTGGAAGGCCAACCCTGGCAGAGTTGATTGCAGTGCCTTCCACCGTACATCTCAAGATGAAGTATTACACTTCTGAAGGGATGGTCGCCACCCTCCACGGCGACATCGAAGCTGCCCGTCGATGCTTTGAAGCAGCATCAAAAGGACTGAGCACCATCTCAGCAAGGCCGAGGACCTCTGGTCGTCCTCCTCTGCCCAGCAGCTCCGAGCAGCCAAAACCACTCCCCCAGGTCGAATCCATCGACTTGGACAGCCGTTTCAGCGAGGAGGATCATGCCAAAGACCTGACGACTACGGGCAGCCAGTCCAACAACAGCGGCCATCTCCTACACCTTATCCCAGATGGCAACTTCGAGATCGTTCCGTTCGGAGAAGACCCCCAACGGGGAGTGAAGATCGGAGCAGACCTCCCCGACCTGACCAAGAGACAACTGAAAGCGTGCCTCCGGGAGAACGCAGACTTGTTCGCATAGAGCACTGCTGAAATGCCAGGATTGGACCCCTCCGTCACTTGCCACCAGCTTACAATTGATCCGGTCATCAAAGCCGTTGCCCAGCGCAGAAGGAAACAGTCCCCGGAAAAGATGGAAGCCGCGGAGAAAGCTGTCAAAGACCTTCTAAAAGCTAGGTTTATTTCTGAGGCCAAATACACTACATGGCTCTCAAATGTTGTACTTGTAAGAAAAAATAATGGCAAATGGAGGATGTGCGTTGATTATACCGATGTTAATAAGGCCTGTCCGAAGGACGCCTACCCCCTCCCCAATATAGATAAGCTCGTAGATAACTCCGCAGGTTTTAAACTTTTATCGTTCCTCGACGCCTACTCGGGCTATAACCAAATCCCAATGGCCGCGAGCGATAAAACTTACACGGCCTTCATGGCCAAATCGGGCAACTATTATTACAACGTAATGCCTTTCGGACTGAAGAACGCCGGCGCTACGTACCAACGAATGATGAACAAAGTCTTCCAAGGACAAATAGGTGACATCCTCGAGGTATACATGGACGACATGATCGTCAAGTCCCATGAGGAACTAGACCACGTCGCCCATCTTCGCAAAATTTTCAAGCAAGCGAGAAAGTATCGAATGCGTTTTAACCCAGAGAAGTGCACGTTCGGTGTACGGGCAGGAAAATTCCTTGGCTTCTACCTAACGGAACGAGGAATAAAAGCTAACCCCGACAAATGTCGGGCATTCTCTGAATTCCCAATGCCCACATCTAAGAAGAACATCCAGTCTCTCAATGGGGTGCTCACCTCGTTGTCCCGCTTCGTCGCAAAATCCGCCCAACACGCCCTTCCTTTTTTCAAGCTCTTGAGAAAAGAAGCAGCGTTTGAATGGACCGAAGAGTGCGAGGCGTCCCTCCTTCACTTGAAGTAAGCTCTGTCGAAACCGCCCGTGTTGTCACGGCCAGATACCGGGGAAGTCCTGTTCCTATACCTCGCCGTCACTGCCGAGGCCGTTAGCGCCGTTCTCATTCGCGAGAATCCTGGCGGGCAAAAGCCAGTATACTTCACGAGCAAACTGCTGCAGGATGCGGAGTTGCGATATCAGCAGATAGAGAAGGTAGCATTGGCCCTCGTCAACGCTGCCAGATGACTGAGACAATATTTCTTGGCCCACAAGATCGTAGTGAGGACGGATCAGCCCATCAAGAAATTACTGGGCCGGCCAGATATGGCCGGTCGAATGCTCAAGTGGTCGTTGGAGCTGTCCGAATTCGACGTCTGGTATGAAAGCAGAAAAGCTCTTAAAGCACAAGCCCTAGCCGACTTCGTGGCGGAAGTAACCTTCTCAGACTCCTCAACCCACATAGCGAACAGATGGACCATCTACGTGGACGGAGCATCCAGCTCGAGCGGCAGTGGGGCAGGAGTAATTCTGGAAAACGACGAAGGGACCATAGTCTAGGCTTCTCTCACATTGTCCTTTCCCACGTCGAACAACCAGGCCGAGTATGAGGCCTTCCTCGCCGGGTTGCGCCTAGCCGAAGACCTAGGGGCTGAAGAAATCGTCATCTGCACGGACTCCCAGCTCGTAGCCCACCAGATATTTGGGGAGTATCAGGCAAAAAACGACAGTCTCTCTGAATACCTCACCCTGGTCAAGGAAAAAATGTCGAAGTTCAGAACGGTATAAGTAAGACATGTTCCACGCGAACACAATGTGCGAGCAGACGTCTTATCCAAACTAGCGAGCACCAAGAGGAAAGGCGGAAATAGGTCAGTCATCCAAGAGATACTTCCCTGGTCCAGCATCGATAAGGGGTCCTCGACCCTACACATGCACGCGATCGGGGACATCGACTGCTGGATGACGCCCGTGTACAACTACCTCACCAGGGACGAACTTCCGGATGACCCCAAGGAAGCCAGCACCATCAGACGAAGAGCTTGCTCGTACGTCATCCTCGAAAACAAACTCTACCGAAGGGGCTTCTCCATCCCACTACTCAAGTGCATAAAGGAGGAGGTTGTCCCCCATGTATTACGAGAAATCCACGAAGGCATTAACGCCCAGCACCTGGGAGGAAGGTCCTTTGCCCGCAAGGCCCTCCGGGCAGGATATTATTGGCCAACCATGCAGCAAGACGCCAAGGAGCATGTGAAGAAATGCGACAAATGCCAACGAAACGGGGATATGCACCTAGCTCCACCTAATGAGCTGAAGAGCATGACTTCCCCCTGGCCTTTCGCCTGGTGGGGCCTAGACATCCTAGGACCCTTCGCGACGGGGTCCAGCCAAAACAAATACCTGATAGTGGGTGTGGACTATTTCACAAAATGGATAGAAGCAGAGGCCTTAGCAAAGATAACGACACTTAACATTCTACACTTCTACAAGTGGAATATCCTTGCCCGTTTTGGGATTCCCCAAGCAATCGTCACGGACAATGGAACACAATTCACGGACAAGAAGTTCCAAGACTTTGTCGCCCATCTCGGAACAAATTAACACTTCGCTTCTGTAGAGCATCCCCAGACCAATGGGCAGGCAGAAGCGGCCAACCGTGTCATTCTTCGTGGCCTCAAGCGAAGACTGGATGAAACAAAGAAAGCCTGGGTCGAGGAGCTCCACAGCGTCTTGTGGGCATATCACACTACTCCCCAGTCCACCACCGGGGAAACGCCTTTCCGCTTAGCATATGGCATGGAGGTTGTTTTACCCATTGAGATCCACGTACCGTCCAGAAGGACCGAATCACCTCTAGACGAGGAAATGAATAACGAAGCGATAAGAGAAGAGCTCGACCTTGTCGAGGAAATCCGGACAGGAGCAGCCCTCCGCGAAGCATCTCTTAAGCAAAAAATAGCAATCAGGTACAACGCTAAAGTCTTACGACGAGATTTCGATGTGGGCAGCCTTGTCATGCGAAGAAACCACAAGGACTCCCGCGAAGGCAAACTAGCAGCCAACTGGGAAGGGCCATACAGAGTCTGTGCCAAAACGGGAAATGGTGCCTACTTCCTCGAAACCCTTAACGGGGATGTGCTCCCTCGACCATGGAACGCTGAGAAACTTAAGCAATACTACAGCTAAAGTAACTATAGGCTTCCTCGCATCAAGCGACCACCTAACGGTCACCGTGCTCGTCCAGGTACAAACGACGCACACGCACAAAGTAGAATCCCGTTCAAGTGAATGAGCCAGAGCTCTGCTCGTCGGCGGTCCTCAACCGAGCATCGCCTTTGCCCAAGCACCATGATTGGCAGAACCCCAGTTCGCGATGGGACGTTCACGCCGCGATCCCCGGTTATTCGACCAGTTCCCCGCACTGGCGAATTCAAACACAACGAGCTATCTTTCAGAAAAGAAAATTCCGTTAACAAACACACCCTCCGACGGGCAGCCACACATGCACAACTAATATAAAGTACAACAATATTGTGAAGTACAACAAAAATTGTATAGATAACATTAACCGAGCATTAAATAAAAAGGCCACAAGGGCCAAAAATGGTACATATTACATAAAAAAGGGGGCCATGCCCCCCCAGAATAAAAAAAGATTACAAAAAAATCAACGGCACGCAGGCCGGACAAAATACAACAACATCAGAATAACCAAAGCACTCTCCATTCACCCGCTGGTCCCACCTCGGTAAAGACGTCCGCCGGAGACCTCGCGAACGTGGAAATATGCTCGGAGGGCTCGGCCACCTCCCACTCTTCCGGACAGAATCCTTCAACATCTTCTTCCATGACATCCACCTCTTCTCCCCCCTCAGCTTCGCTCGCTTCCCCCTAGACTTCGCTCGAGGAGTTCGATGTAGACGAGCTCGAAGACGCAGAACTCGAGGCCGTTGCGCTGCTACTCTCCTCGGAGACAGTTTCCTGCTCGGATGTAACTGGGATAACTTCCCTCTCTGGCTCCATCGCCGCTACGATCACCTGAAAAAGCAGAGAAAGACAGTGAATTCGACAAGAAATCAAATCCACCCTTCCACCGCTAAGTCAAGTGAAAGGGCGCGCAGAAGGCTAAGGACAACGTCCCCGGCCTAAGCCCTAACATCAAACGAAGAAAGAAAAACCTCCCCGCGAGGAGATGCCCGAGACAAACCATCTTCCTACGAGGAACCTCCCCGCGCTCGTGCCCAGATTCCGTTTGAAGCTCCACCGGAATCTAGAAACGTTCCACCGAAAAATTTGCCAATCCACCAGAAGATGGTAAGACACGGTGGTCACGACTTGCAACCACGACGTGGACCACCACGTACACCGAACGCGCTACCTACTCCGACGAGATGCTTGATGCGGCAGAAGGGCAGAACCGCCGCCCACCACCAACACTCGCCGGAAGTCTACCTATTTTGTCACCTAAAACTAACCCTAGCCGCATGCAACCTACCATTAACAATGAGAAAAAGTAAAACAAGCTGGAAATCAGAGAACTTACTTGATTTGAGTAGAAGAGAAAGGCTGCTCAAAACTTGGCACGGTGGTCGGTTGCTCTAAATACGGCGACGGGCAAGAACGTTGATGACGACAAAGAAAAATCAGAAGGGAAAAAGTGCAAAATGGGACAACCTTCCCCCTTTTATACTGAGGGGCACGTACACACACGCGCCCGTAGGTAATAATGACTGCCCACTAGCCATAATTACCTATTAACTGCTACACAGGGCTCAATGTACACGTGGCGGCCCAACGTTTCCCATTCTGTCAGACGCTTTATCTCCCCGCATACCGGGCAATAGGGTCACGACCACAAACATCACGGACACAGAGGCCACGAGCACCTCGAGACAATCATCCTCGTCTCCAAACGACGACTCCGCGTTAGCTCCCCCGAGCAACGAGCAGTCCTTAAGTCATCACTCCCATGCTTGGGAGCAACGACTTGGGGGGCTCCTGTTCTGGACTGGACCAATGGCTAGAATTGGCCCAATCCGCCTCCGCTCCAAAGCGGCCCAAATTGCCTAAGCCCAATCCACAGAGGGGCGAAAATGACATTTTTGTCCCTCCAACCGGGAAAGGAACGCCACGTTCCTCCCCGGCTTTACTGCCCGTTACGCACGGCTTCCTCGCTGCCCGAACAGCAAGGGACAGGTGCCCGGAACTGCGGTTTTGCCCGACACAACGGCTAGTTTCTGGCACCCTGCCCGACATAACGGTTAGTTTGGGCAGTTACCTATTCTTTGGGGAAAACGGTTATTTTGCCCCGAAAATAGGACCGTTGGCCATGCGCTGGGGGCTCTATATAAACCCTCTCGCTTGAGAGGGCCAGGTATCACATTTTCACCCTAAGAATACACTTTGTACTTGCCCCTTTTCTCTCTGACCCTTTCTTACTTGAGCGTCGGAGTGCCTTGCAGGTACACCCCCTCCTCGTTCACAAGCCGGAGACTTTGCACGCCTGACGACCAGATTCCATCCGAGCACCTCGCCGTCTGACGACCAGCGTACGTGGATCTGATCGAATACTCGAGATCATATATATATATATTCAAACCAAGGTCGTACATCGCCGCCTGCAGAGCAATGAAGAAATACCAATATTACCAATGAAAACATTTAGAACAATAAAAATGCTATTCAAAATGTTTGGCAACAGATTATGACTAATGCTAACCTGTCTGACATCCAGAGTCTCATCATTACATGCCTCCAACAGGAATGGAAGATATGTGTCATAATACCTGCTCAATTGTCAAAATTATAAGTTTACAATATAACCAAAGTTTACAGGGAATTGATTAGACTATGTCATTGTTAGCAACAAATGGATTTGTAAGCTCAACATAACCAAAGTTCATATTATAACCAAATTTCAACATGGTAGGGAATTTAAACCAAACTGATACAATAACAAGAGTGCTACTATAACCAAAATTAAAATGGTAGTGCATTATAACCTGTTGTTTTATCTGTTATTTAAGAGTGTACAATTCAAGGATTGAAAATGGTGAACAATACCATAGTGTAAGCAAAACACGTTTTCTTAGAAATCCTACTATCATAGTCAACTTCTAAATACAAATGACAATACTAACCTTCGAGCAGAATATCAAAGTTTTAGTAGCATCATTTAGTCAACGATGATATTTTCCTCCTGATATGGATTATCTGTAAAAAACATGAAAGTTTTAGTTGTTTAATTTCCTAAGTTGCAGATTCATTAAACAGAAACAACTAATAAACTCTAAGTTATTCCAAATGATAATACCAAATTAGTGCATAATCAAATATGTATACATCAGAAACCAGATTGATATGGGATTGTCATCATCATAAACAATACATATTTTCTAGCAAAACGTATTGAATACACTTAGCAAACAGTTGCAGACAACAACAATCTCAGTACCAATATTCCCAAGCAAACTATAAGTTCAAGACAACAGTTCAAAGACATGAACTTCAGTAAAGCTAGACGCTAGCAAAAGCTTGACAGCCAAAGAAAATTGTTGCACCAAAAAGGGAAAATTATGATAGACAGAAACATGTATTACACACTATTAAAAATCAAAATGACACAGATTATGCTAGAGTATGTGCATTGTTATTATGAAAGAAAACCTAGTAGCATATGAAATGCACAATTAAAAATTATGCAAGGAATGGTAGTGCCATGAGGCATGATGTGATACAAATCATAGAAGAAATATCCGCATATGAACTTGTTTTCACCTATAACCTGAGATAAAGGAATTTCTAAGTGAAGAACCAAGAATGTTGATTAGAATGGATAAACAACCACCAACAAAATCAGAAAACAATTGAGCAATTTCATTGACTTGAGACTCACCTGAACCATGCACAAAAACATTGATCTTAAGGTTAATCACGCGCCCTCACGAGTCCCCGTCACGACTACAAAATAAAAATGAAAATGTTGTTAGAAAACAATACTACCTCGCCAACTATTTTTCCATCAAATAACATGAGATTAAATCCAACCAACATTAAAAAACAATATCATAATAATCTAAGAGGTATATACATTCGAGGTATAAACATAACTAAAGCTTACCTGTAAGCTTCGTCGATAAGAATTGAATTTGCAGCACATGGCATACGATGAAAGTGTCCCGTGAAGCAACGACAACAAACTGTGTTGCAATATAAAAAATGGTTCTTTAAACTTGTTTCATTTCGAATAATAGGTCATAAACCCCTGCAAGATCCACAAATGTTAGTCAATATTAAGTCATAATAAAAAATTATAGAAATAAAATGATGTAACATGCTTGTGATTCTATGTTACGAAGAATGATTTGCACTAAACATATTACCACATGCTTGAACACTTGCTACAGCTAGAGGTCTGAATGTTGTTTGACAATATCACCTAGCAAAGCATCGTCAGCTAGAGGTCTGAATGAATAACACTGCAATAAAAAAAAATTGTCGGTAACTCATTCATGTTTATGAGTTTATGGATTTCAAACTCAGAAGTTGCTTAGAAGAAATGAAGTTTCTTTGTAATCTTGGTGAAAAAAATTTGGAACCGAAATCAGATATGTATTACAAAAATATAACCTAAGGAACCACATGATATAAGTTAATTAGTCTTTTCAGAATCTAAGAGGATGTACCTTGTGGAAGCTCATAACTACCTCACCCATGAAATAAGCACATTTAAATCTCAAATTGGATTCTGGACATGCAGAGCCTGATGAAGATAACCAATAACAAAATATGGTCAGATTTTTGTTTTCATGGAGACAAATAGTAATTTTTTGCTTCCCTTGATTAGAAAGTGGCTAATACAAATCAAGTTAGTGCAAGCTTACCAGATCCCAAATTATCTGAAGATAAAACAGCAATGCTTCCTTTACAATCTGAAACAATAGCTGTATTATCATCCATGAGAATTTCCTGCTCTAGAGTCGCCGTACTCTATGTGAATTTCCTGCCTGGTCCAAATTCTACAAGCGGCTATTTAACAACATCCCCGTAAAGCATGGATTCAATTTAACTGTACAAGATAGCAGCACAACAAAGCTATTTCATGGCAAACCTTCTTCATTAGCTTTTTGAATTAGATGATATCGTTTGTTGAATAACATGTCGTGGAAGAAGTTAACAGATGTATATTTTAGTCTTAACTCTTATCACAAGAGTGATGATTGAATTTGTCTCATTTAGTTATTCCTAAGAAACGACATACACATTTTTGCAAAGATAGCAAGTAAGCTTAAAGCAATAACAATGCATAAACCAAATACAATAGAAATAGAAAGAATGGACAAACTTAAAATGCAGATAAGTTTTACTTACATGCCAAATAGCACTAACAGTCTGTGTGGCAAGTAATTGAAGAAAACCCGGCTTCTTTCAACTCTGGATAAGCCTTTCATAAACATCTGCCATAACATAAACAATAGCATCATTGTTACTTAAGACATTTGTGTAAGTTATACAAATATGTCATTTTGACATTTTCCAACATCAGTAACTTATACAATACTACAAAGCAAGACTCGTTAATATAACTTACAGAATACAAAGGAAGACCAAAAAGGCTATTTTTTTTAGAGTAAGCTAAAAGGACAAATGATATTTTCAAAGATAGAAACCATTTTGAATAAAGACAAAGAATCAAAAGTAAGTTTTAACCTATTTTTATATAAAAAGATTATCTTGATTTTCCTTTATTTGTTGTTTCCAGATATTTGTATATGGAACAATTAAAGAAAAACTTGTAATAACTCACTTCATGGACAATCTCCATTGTGTCCTCAATTTCTTTCCTATGAGCAACAAATAGTGATTCTTCCTCCTACAGATGTATTACAAAGAAGTTAAACTGCTGCCACAAAAGAGTTTAAAAATAAATTGAAAACATGTATAAATGGCAGTTCTAAATATTTTGCCAAACCTCAAGAACAACACTGTTATTCACATCAGGAGAGGATTCTGTTTCAGGCTACCTGGATCCAGTGGTAACTGTGTTAAAACTCCCTGTGCTTTGCTGCTTGGAGCTTGTGATGAAATGATCAGAACCATTGCCATCCCTTTTTGGCCAGTTCGAGGACCTTTGAGGTTTCTCCTCCTTGGTCCCTTTTCTGCGAGGGGGAGACACGAAAGATTAATTTAATTAGATCCAACAGATCCTAGACACGCAAATGGCTAAGGAACCGAATAGGTATAAACTTCAAAAGACAATGTTGAAAGATATTTGTTAGCTAAATAAACCCTTACAAGGAAAGAATCAAAACTCACAATGGCGAAGCCAGGTGCTGACTTGAATATTCCACACAGTTGGAATTACAACTGCACTCTTTGCAAGCTCAACACCTAAAATATCAACATTTTTAGCCAAAACAACACCTGCAAATGATTATTGACAATGCAGATTTAGGGCAGACAACGCAGATTTACAACAAAATATACAAAAATTGAGATGCAAAGACAATATCAATTAAGTAAGCATAAGTTGACAACAGTTTTAATAAACATAGTTGAAGAATATAGAGAAGAGGCATTGCACCATGACGAATCGGACTCATAACGGCCAGCGTGCGCATCCACAGCCACTGATAAAGTTCTTACTCTTCACTTCGTCCATGTCCTTGAAAAACAGCAAGAGAAATCATCCAAGTTAGCAACAATGACCTTGGCTCACTTGACATTCAAACTCTATGGCAAACATTCTGGCATCACCTTCATTCCATCAGCATTGTTGTTTTCTTTTCATCAATTCACTCCACATAAAAATAGACTCCAACACCACAAAATCGTGTCAAGTGCTGAAAATGAAATTGTGTTTCGTAATAGCCTTTAGAAAACCTAGATGATGTGATAAAAATACAGCTGTTGTTCAAGAGTACAAAACAGAATCAGTGAACACGAGGATAATAAAGTTTCAAGCTAAAGCAAAACTTACAAGGAAAGAATCAAAACTCACAATGGCGAAGCCAAGTGCTGACTTGAATATTCCACACAGCTGGAATTACAACTGCACTCTTTGCAAGCTCAATACCTAAAATATCAACATTTTTAGCCAAAACAGCACCTGCAAATGATTATTGACAATGCAGATTTAGGGCAGACAATGCAGATTTACAACAAAAATAGAATCCACATTAAAGTTTCAAGCAAAAGCAAAACTTACAATAAGATTACATTGCATACTCACCAGATTTAGAGACACTTGAGCTTTGAATAAACAACTTCATTAGTTTCCTTTTCCATATACATGAACTCGCTGGGAAACCTTCTAAATCTATCTCAAATCACTTCCTTGAAACCTTACTATGTTTCCAATCCTTCAAAATCAATCTGTTATATAAAATAATGAGAAAACATCAAAATCCAATGTGAAAAGAGAAAGAGAGACGAGAATGAGGGAGTTGAATGAAAGAGAAAGAGACAATAAAATGTTTTTGATGATGAATGAGAAAAACAAAGAGAAAGAGAGACGAGAATGTTTTTGGTGGTGGCCATAATAGGGTGGAGAAAGAGGGTGGCGGGCGGTTAGGGTTGGGGGGGGGGAAGAGAAAAACGGGAGAGAGAGAGAGAGAGAGAGAGAGAGAGAGAAGTGTGGAAAGTGTGAAAATGAAAAAGTGTGGAAAGTGAGAAGTGTGAATTTGAATTTTGAATGGAGACTAATTAGAGTGTGACAAGTGTAATCCCAAGAGAGGTAGGGTAGTGTTTTAATTGTTAATTTGTTAATTACTTATTTGTCCAAATTCTAGTGTAAAGAAAATCTGGATGAAGGGCATTTTTGGCAAACCAAGAAACTTATTTGTAATGGGTAGATAGTAGAATCCAATCGTCTAAAGAAAATATTTAGAGAATTGATGTTTAAGTTTAGATAGTATCATATTAAGAATGTACTTATACAAAGAAAATGTAAAAGAATAGTCTTGCAAGCCTCATATTATAATCTACATTATAAGGCCATTTTGTTTCAGCTTTAAAAAAATAGATTTTTTCTTTGTATTTTTGAAAATAGATTTTACAAAAACAAAAATGTTTTTTAAAATATTATAAGTTTTTTTAAATTTGTTTTTTATAAATTAAAAGACTAATTTTGACATTCTATAACATTAATATACATTATTGAAGATAATTACATAGTCAAAATCACAATTTTTTCAAAACGTTGTATTTCAAAAATAATTTACATGAAAAGCTATTTGAAATAATTTCAAAATTAAGTGATTTTTTAAAATTTTGATATCCAAAAAAAGTTTTAATAAAATAATAAGATACCTAAAATAACATTTTAAGAATAACTATTCAAACCAAATTTTTATTTGAAACTTTTATGAAAAGCTTGTTTATAAAATTTGTTTTTTACAAAATTATGTTATACTATACAAATTATTTTTTAAAAAAATTCAAAATAAACGGGCCTATATCATACTGTTTTTTCAAAACAAAAAGTAAAGACAAATTCAAAAACTTGTTAGATTATTTTTTTGAGGATTTCTTATTACACCACCCTTGTTTCTTAGGCACCAACTGAATTTCCGGTTTTGCCCCCTGATTCCGGATGTGCACATCCGGACGCACCAATTTTTTTAAAAACGTAGATTCTTTCCGGAAGTGCACATCCGGAAACTTTCCTGATCTGCAGATCCGGAAAAAGGCAGAACATTATTTTTTTTTTAAAAATCGGTTTTTTTGTTTGGTCGCATATGTTAATAAATCGTCGCAATTTAATATACATTTGAAGACATCCATATATATAATAAATCTCTGTCAAAATACAGCGCATACATATAATATAAATATAATACATCAAACAAAAAACTACTGCGTATGGCGAAGGATCTGTCCTGGCTCCCCTGCTCCTCTGCCCCTACCCGCCATCCTGGACCGATGTCTGCGGTACTGAAGTGCCCCCTGAGCAATCGCAATAATCCTGTCCACGGTAACTCTGGCACCAGAGCCCTCAGGGAGGTGACCGTCCGCAATGGCCTGCCTCGCTATCTGCTCTATCTGACGACAGCGTGGTAGGACATCCTGAGCGTGGTCCAGCTGAGACTGCCGCTCCTCTAATATCTCCTGATGAGCGGGTCTGAGGGGCGATCCCTCAGCAGTGGGCACCATGCATGGGTGTGAGAAGGTGTAGAACCACACGATGTACCCGACGACAACACTCCAGTCTGTCTCCGCTCTGGTCGCCCGAGCCTCCTCCGGTACCAAGTGGGACTGGTAGTCAGCATATAGCTCATCTATCTCCCTGCGGGTCAAGCCTAGAGGAGCAGACTCATGAGGCATCCTGGGGATCGTCTGCGTGTAACCGAACTGACGCAAGACGCGCTCTGGCAGGTATCGGGCAGTAACGGTCGAACTGCATGCCAACCATCCTGAGAACAAACAAACGTCATCGAACGGGCGCGTCACACGGTGCTCGGCATATGGGCAATACAAAACGTCCTCAGCAGCGATCCGATCTAGATACACTCTGAAGGGGTCCGGCGCCTGGTTCCCTCTGAGCAGGACAAATGCAGCAGCACGTGGCATAGCCTCAGTGTACCCCTGGGCACTCCCCCAACCAGTAATATAGGGAAAGTGCTGTAAAATCCACGCCTGAAATGGAAAACATAACATGGGTGTCAAACATTATAATGAATACAGAAAGAAAAGAAAAGAAAAAATCACTTAGAATATTAGATTGTTACCACGTATAGTGTACAGCTGCCTGCCACAGTCTTGGCTGCCCAGCGGCAACCATCAGAGAGCCTGGAATAGGTGAATGCCAGCGCAGCCGCCCCCCAGTTGTACCGATGGATCTCTGTCTGATCCGAAAGGTACCTGAGGTAGACGATATCAACATAATAGGCGCTGATGTCCACAAACACCTGCGTGCCCAGCAAAAATAAGTAGTAGCATCTCAGGGCACGCGTCCTGTGGATCGCCACCTCAGCTGGATCACCATCTGCCCGTCCTGCCTCTGCAAGCGCCTCAGTAAATCTACCCATCAGAAACGAGAACCGGACGTGTGCGCCCCTCAACTGGTGCACCTCCGCATGTGCCTTCTCTGGGCTAGCACCAAGCTCTGTAACCAACAACTCTATGCCGTCCGCCTTCGTCATCCTACCGTGACGGAGAAGGGTACCGGTGATCGGTAGATGTAAGAGGCACGAGATGTCGTCCAGCGTGATCGTGATCTCGCCGTACGGTAGATGGAATGAGGATGTCTCAGGGTGCCATCTCTCAACAAATGCCATCAGGATACCGTACTGGATCTGGGGATACCCAATCCTAGACAAGCCTCCAAGACCAGACTGCGCAAGTGCAGACGTGAACCACTCAGCCTCTGGCAGCATCTCAATCGTGTCCATAACCTTACCCCCATGGTTATAGAACTTCTGTGAAGCCTTATCCTGAAAATTTCCAAATAAAACAATGTTACAAATGAACATATTTTCAACGAATACAATTCTATAAATAAACCGAGAAAGGTTACCTGTCCTAGCCAGACAAATCTGGCCGTATGCTCAGAGTACCCCGCGAGTAGGGACATATCAGACGGTCCCCCGGGGTAACCGCCCAGCTCATCGAAATCGTCATCAGCGTCAACACCCTCATGTGCTGGGTGATCACCCTCTGGAACAGGAACAGAAACAGGGGAACGAGGAGGAGTAGCAGATGGAGCTGGAGTCTCCCGACGACGCCTGCGTGCAGGCTGGGACCCTGATGAACTAGCAGTAGAATCCCGACGCCTCCGAGATGTAGAATCGGCGGTTGACGAGGGAGTGACCTGAACCTGTGATGTGGATGGCTGTGGTGTAGGATGTCCCTCAGCTGTAGGGGCTACCACAACTCCCTCTGCGCCGGAAGCCTCGGCTGTAGACTGCAACTGCTCACGTCGGACAGATGCGTGCTGAGCTGTCCGTCCATGTATGGTACGATCGTCTCTGTCAGCCATCTAATCTGCAAAGCATAATAAATAAATTAAATTTTTATTAAAAATAATTAAACAAAAACAAAAAAACAAGGAAAATTAAAAAAGGAAATAAAAAAGTAGTCTTCCGGATGTGCACATCCGGAAGTATTCAGCATTTTTAACGTTACGTGTTACCGGATGTGCACATCCGGAAGTATTCAGCATTTTAACGTTAGGTGTTACCGGATGTGCACATCCGGAAGGAAGTAGAACTTTGAACGTTGGGTATTTCCGGATCTGTACATCCGGTACGTATTTTGAAGGTTTAAAACGCCAGCCATGGCCACTGTCCCAACCAGAAGGGCATTTTTATGCCCTGATGATCCGTTTGAAGCAGTAAAAATGACCTACATTGTCTCTAACCTATGTTATTCATACAACCTAACAATTTCTACACCTAAATGTCTACTCTAAATCAATTACTCGAAAATTACTCCGAAACTCTAAAATTTGAAAACTTACCGATTAAAATGTGATACGGAGGATTTGGAATGTGTTGATCGTTGTAGCAGTTGCTCTGCGCAGAACTAGAGTGGAAAAAGTCGGGATTTGTGGGAATGAGAAATTGAGAGTTTGAGAGAATTTGTAAGGTTTTGGAAATGAAAATGTGAATAATGAGGGGGGAGAAGGTCTGGCGCGAATTAATAAGAAATTCTTCCGGATGTGCACATCAGAATTATTTCCGGATATGTACATCCGGAAAATCTCTGCGTTTTTTAAAGATTTGGTGCGTCCGGATGTGTACATCCGGAAAATCTCTGCGTTTTTTAAAGATTTGGTGCGTCCGGATGTGCACATCCGGAATAGAGGGATAAAAAAATAATTTCACGTGGTGCCTAAGAAATTTGGATGGTGCATTAAGAAACCCTCATTTTTTTTATCAAACTTTATACAAGAAACTTAGATGATGACACAACTATTAGGATCCTCTTCGACGCTAACCGCGCCGTAGTAAGGATTGTATTGTGGTTTCATCTGATGATTATAATAGGGATGTGTTCCATAAAATATGAAAGGATTAAACACATTTTCTTTTGCTGATTCTTTCTTATCATCTGCCTTTTTTTTAGGTTCTTCTTTTTTAGGTTCATCTTTCTTTTCCTCTTTAGCTGGTCCAACCGAGATGATTTCAGCATGACAAAACTTTCTTAGCTTTGCAACTACACGTACTGGATCGATATCTCCTATTAAGGTTAATTTCTTGTCTTTCATGTCCATTGAAACTGACTCAACCCCTGCAACAATATTACAAATAAAATCTCAGTATATCACTAGAAAAGTTCTATGCAATATAATTTAATTTCATGAAACGAAAAAGCTTCAATTAAATACGTGAAAGGCCAGAGACTGCTTTCATAGCTTTTTTCTTGATTTTGTCTTCATATATTTCCAACTTTAACACTACTTTCTGTCTCATAAAAATTCAAGTAGTTGTTAGGACAAAGCAAAGATTGAAAAATCAGGGTTGAAATTTAAAATAAGAAAAGAAAATTCACCAATTATGTTATAGCTATGATGAAAAAAATAAAAGAGTGGTTATAATCAAGGAAAAGAACTAACTAACCATCATTGTTATGGAAGCTTGTGATACGTGAGATGAGAGCTATAAGGTAGAATAGAACAACTCTTGATGCAAAATGAAATAGAATATCGAAATGCAGTGAAGATCTGATATTTCAAATTGAAATCAAGTGATGAAGAAAAGATGATTGTTTTATTGATGTAAGTGGCAGGTCAACCCAAACGAGTCAAGACAAATAGTGTGTTGTTTTCTACGAAACTTAAGCAGCAGATATAAACGACCTTTTGCAATATACCGTTCCTTCGTGGAACACTGGATCCTACAGAGAAATTTATTATTTTAGATAGGACCGGAGGGGTGTGCAAAATAAGATCAAATTTTATAATCAAATTCAAAAATGTTCTAAATATTTATATATAATTAATTGGTTATTAATCGATTTAGTTGTTACTGGTTGGTTATCTATCTATATTTTATTTTCGAATTCAATTATAATACATTTATTATCAAAAATTCAAATGTTTCAATTTAAAAAAAAAAAAAAGAAAATATATTAAAGAAAAAGGCAGGAGAACAAGGAGGGGGCAGAATCAACCCGCTTAATTAGAAAAACGAAAGCTAGGTAAACATATCTTATCTCTAACAAACATACAAGAGATCTCTAGAGGAACCTTATTCCACAAAGTCAAGTGATTCCAAGTCAAACCAAAATTAGCAATTTTATCTGCACATTCGTTGCCCTCTCTAAAAACATGCGAAATCAGAAAGCTCATGGATGAAGTTAAGGAGATGTAGTAGAGCCATCTATTTCGAAGCCTCCCAGGGGTCATGTTAGGCTTAGTGAACGCAGTCGGAGCATTCTTGCAATCACATTCCATCCAAAGGTTGTGCCATCCTCTCCGATTGGCAATCTCGATAGCATACTTAATGTCATTCAGCTCAGCAGAAAAAGCATTGTTGTGGCCTAGAGGAATAACAAAACTGCAAAGATGATCTCCATGCTTGTTTGTAAAAGGAAAAATACCTTGTTGGTCCTTTAACTTTATCTCGGGGTCCATTTTGGACCCTCAATTTTAAAAAATTCCAAGTTGATCCTTTAATTGTTCAAATAGTGTCGCGTTCGTCCTTTCCGTTTGCCGCGTTAGTCAAAGTCAATATTAGTGTATAAGTGGTGCACACGTGTAGTTGATGTGGAATCTCTCGCCCATGTGGAATCTCACGCGTGGCATATGACGTGGTACATGTGTAACACCAAAGTCATCAAAAATCCAAGAAATATGAACTCTCACCCGACGAGATGGAAGAAAAATAGATATGAAAATGTGCATCAAAGTATACTATAATGTTTAGGAAGCTCTAGAAGATGGGAAAAGCCTCCCCCATGTTGAGATGCATAGGGGAAAACAAATTTTCTTTGGTCCTTAAATAGGTATACTAAGGAGTCTGCAGTAGTCACATTAGAGGGTGAACACTTTCTCATGTATTGCTTAAGGGGGCTATTATTGGCCTACTCTGATGAACAATAACACAAAATTCTTTAGAAAGCGTGACAAATGCCAGAAGCACCCTAACATGCATCATGTGCCAACCGAGATCCCTAACTCCATCACATCCCCATGGATATTTTATTATCGGGGCATAGAAAACTTAGGCCCTTTGCCGCTAGCGTCTAGTCAACTAAAGTTCTTGATTTTTGAAGTAAAGTACTACTTCACAAAACGAATAAATGCTGAAGTTCTTTCCAAAATCAAAATAGAAAGGATTAACTGCTTCTACTGGCAGCAGATCATATGCATATTTGGATTGCTCGGAGTTATCATTTCAGACAACGATACACAATTCGCCAGTTCCATATGGTAGATTTTTGTCAAGAGCAAAGAATACAAACAAAGTTCATTTCAGTTGTCTACCCACAGGCAAACGGGCAGGCAAAGTTGTTGAACAAGGTGATATTATGCGAAATATGGAAAAAGTTAGATGAAGTCAAAGGGCTCCGAACCAAACAACTCCACAAAGTGCTATGGTCATATCAAACCACAACCCATTCAACATTGGTATATCGCATTGACGGTATGTTGCATGTTGAAATCGATACGCCTATGTGGATGCACTCTTGGTTTAATGAAGAAGAAAATGAGGCAGGGCTTTGGTGTGCAACTCACCTAATTGATAAAACCCATGAAGTCATCCATATTAGAGAATTCACCACCAAAAAGAGGGCTTCAAGATGGTACAACTCCAAGGTAGTCCCAAGAGAAATGCTGGAGAGTCATATGATGCCCAGGAAAGTTGTATTACCTGCTCGCTTGGAGAAACTGCATCCTAATTGTGAAGGTACATACTACCAATGTTGTTTCTAATTATAATTATTTTGAACAATTATACTTATTTTGAATTTAATCATTTTTAATTGAAATTAATATTTTTAATTATTAGTAAAAATATTAGTATTTTTAATTATTAATTGAAATTAATATTTTTATTATAAATAATTTTTACAGTTTTTTATTATTAATTTCGTATTTGAATTAATTGAAATCATTAATTTCGTGATAAATAAATTTATAATTAATTTTTTATTAATTTCGTAATTAAGTAATTATTATTAAATATATTTTTTTAATAAAAAATAAATCCGCGACATGGAAAACACGACACTAATCATAAATAATTTTTCAAATTAGTGGCGTGGAAAACATGACACTAAAATGAAATTAGTGACGTGAAGAAAATAACATACAGACCGGACGTGTAGCAGAGCTGTAGTAGAAATGCAGCAGGGTTTTGTGACGTGAAAATCACGTGGCAATTGTTGTGATATGAATATCACGACGCAACTTTGTGAAACTTCAACGTTAAAGCTGCTTTGTGATGTGAAAATCACATTGCAAATGATTGTTTTTTTTTGTAGTGTACAATGTCAAAATTTACCTCATGAAGCTTACAAATTTGAAGAGTTAGATGGAAGACTCATCCCTAGGACGTGGAACTTAATTAACTCGAGATATTATTACAATTAGTCAATGATTATCTTTCTAAGGCGAGAAGCATTCGACAATGTATAAGATTCCTTAAAACTGTTTTTCATAGCATTTTCCCCCAAAATAAAGAAATTTCAAGAAGGCTCCTTTGTTAAATTCGATAAATAATTTAATGGTGGATTCTCAAAAAGGAATCCTTGTCGCTCTTAGAGACAATATAAATGATGAATCCACAAACACTACTACAAAACGCGCAAACAACAACGTCAGGTTTACAAGGGATTCATGTAAACCGTTGTAATATGTTAAAATTTTTGCACCCAGTAAGTAGCCGTACGTATAAACAGAAATATAATGACGGTTGTTTTAAAAGACCGTAGTAATAAATATTGTGCAACAAGCTTCGATTCCGAGCAGTTACACTTTTTCCATTTTTTAGAGTACATTAAACATTTGTCACATAAGTCCATTATTTATAAAATAAATTGAAAATGTTTTTACAACGGTTTTTTAAATCAACCGTTGTTATAGGACTTAACTTCATTATTTTAAAAATAAATTGTAAAATAGATTACAACAGTGAAGTAAAACAACAGTTGTAAGAGGTCTTCAATTCCACTACGACTGTGTTTTCCAACTGTAATTAAATGGTTCACTGATAAATTAAAACAAAACTTATTCTGTATTATTTCTTTCAAAAGACGCCCTAGTTAAACAAGCGAGCCAGAGACGACAGCGGCTGCATAAACTTTACCCTCTTCGTAGCTCAAATCTTCAGACCCTCTTCGTTCATTTGATTCTTCAGTTTCGAAGTACGGTATTCTTCAACATCTTAATTCCTTTTTTCTTTGTTTATGATGTATATGCTCAAGTCAGTATGTTTATGTTGTTTATGCTCAAGTCAGTATTAGAGTAAATTTTTTATATGCTTTAGGTTTAGATGTGCATATGCATTAAGTTTTTGGATTACATTTTGGTGTGTCATTCACATTATTATATGTGTATAAATTTCAGAAGTTGTTATGGATCGTAGTTGGATGAAAGTCGATAGATTAGGTCTGGTTTATGAGAAAAGAGTTCTTAAATTTCTTGAATACGCTGATAAACATCTTCCCAAAAATAATGGTATCTTTTATTGTCCTTGTTTTCTTTGTGCGAATATCAAAAAGTGTAGAAAGGATGAAATATTCCATCACCTTTGTTGTGATGGTATATGTCAAAATTATATAATATGGACGTGGCATGGTGAAGTGGAGGAAAGTCGTGCGTCACAAAGTCAAAGAGTCGATGAAGATGAATATATGGAAGATCAACTAGAGGATATATTCTGTGATATTGGGGAATCTTCTTTTAAGAATGCTCATATTTATGATACTTTATGTAGTGATAAAGACACCTCTTTATATAAGGGATGCACATATTTTACATGATTGTCGGCGGTGTTAAAGTTGTTTAATCTGAAGGAAAAAAATGGATGGTTGGATAAAAGTTTCACGGAATTACTTGAACTGCTAAAGGAAATGTTACCAAAAGATAACAAATTGTCGGATCGTTGTTATGAGTCCAAGAAGATATTGTGTCCAACGGGTACGGAGTATATCAAAATACATGTTTGCCCTAATGATTGCATATTATACCGAAAAGAGTATGAAGACATGTATCAATGTCTAAAATGTGGTGTGTCGTGTTACAAGCTGAAGGCCAACAGTGGAGATGACAATGACAATGACAATGTTAGTAGGAAGCATCCTCCTGCTAAAGTGTATGGTACTTGTCAATAATTTCACGATTTAAGAGACTTTTTGATAATTCGAATGACACAAAGAATCTTAGATGGCATGCAGATGAAAGGACTTGTGATGGAAACATTCGCCATATTGCTGATTCGTTGCAATGGAAGAAAATTGATTCGTTGTTTCTGGATTTTGGAGTTGAGCCAAGAAACATTAGGCTTAGATTTACCACCGATGGAATGAACCCCTTTGGTAATCTGAGCACTAATCCTACTTCGTGGCCTGTTCTTCTCACTATTTACAACCTATCTCCTTGGTTGAGTATGAAGCGCAAGTATATACTGTTAAGTATGATGATTTCTGGACCACGACAACCTGGTAATGACATAAATGTTTATTTAAGTCCATTAATTGATGATTTACGACTCTTGTGGGATAAAGGCGTTGAAGTTGATGATGCATATTCTGGGGAAAAGTTTAAGATGTGTGCAATGTTATTTTGCACAATCAACGACTTTCCTGCTTACGGTAACTTGGCTGGATATAGTGTCAAAGGACATAGAGCGTGTCCTATATGTGAAGATGATACTTGTTATCGCCAACTTGAGTTTGGAAAAAAGACTGTTTACCTTGGGCATCGAAAATTTCTAAAACTCGATCATCCTTAGCGTAGATTGCGGAAGGCTTTTAATGGAGAGTAAGAGTTTGATGAGGCACCTGAACCTTTAACTGGGGAAGAAGTTTATCAACAACAGGAACACATTAATATTGTCTTTGGGAATAGAAAAAAAGAAAAAGGGGCTGTTGCAAAAAATATTTGGAAAAAGAGGTCCATCTTCTTTGATCTTCCGTATTGGTCAAGTTTTGATGTTAGACATTGTCTTGATGTGATGCACGTTGAGAAAAATGTGTGTGATAGTTTGATTGACACACTTCTAAACATTCCAGGCAAGACTAAAGATAGCAAGACTTCTCGTTTTGATATAGAGAAGATTGGTATAAAAAAACAGTGGGCTCTAATAGAGAAAGGAAAAAGAACTTATCTGCCTCCAGCATGTCACACTCTTTCTAAAAAGGAAAAGAAAATTTTCTGCGAGTGTTTGCAAGGTATTAAAGTTCCGCAAGGTTACTCATCAAACATCAAGAAACTTGTATCAATGAAAGATCTCAAGTTAATTGGTTTAAAATCTCATGATTGTCATGTATTGATGCAACAACTTCTACCAGTGGCTATCCGTGGGATCCTACCAAAAAAATGTGAGAGTAACTATAACGAGATTGTGCTTATTCTTCAATGCAATATGTAATAAAGTTCTTGATTTAAAAAAAATAGACGAATTAGAAGATGAGGCTGCAATAATATTGTGTCAATTGGAGATGTATTTTCCTCCATCATTTTTTGACATTATGGTTCACTTACTTGTTCATCTAGTCAGAGAAATCAGAATTTGTGGTCCAGTTTATTTAAGGTGGATGTATTCAATAGAGCAATATATGAAGATTTTTGAAGGATATACGAAGAATCATCATCGACCAGAAGCTTCGATTGTTGAAAGATACATCACAGAAGAAGCTGTTGAGTTTTGTACAAACTATTTATCGGATGCAGATTCTATAGGAATTCCAATTTCTTGTCATGCTGACACAGACGGAAGAGGTATTCAAGGTCTAAATGTTAAGTCAATGGTTCAGGATGTAGTTATTTAAGCACATTTCTATATATTGAATAATATAGATGAAGTTTAACCTTTCATAGATACTCACAAAGGACTTTTGAGGAAAAAATATCCCTGAATGAGTGACAAGTTGTTGTTGATAGAGCATAACAAGATATTCATATAATGGTTTAATAAAAATGTATCTAATGATCGTAGTGCATCCGAGATACTTAAATGGTTGTCGCACGAGCCAAACTTTTGTGTCATTACTTGGACTGCATACGACATTGGTCATTATACCTTTAAAACAAAATCAAAAGATGATCGTAGTACAATGCAAAATAGTGGGGTTATGGTTGAGTCCGAATCGATGTATTTCTCTAGATCGAAAGATAAGAATCATGTATTGGCAACTACCGCATTTTATGGTGTCATTGATGAGATTTGGGAGATTGATTATGTTATTTTTAAAGTGGCTTTATTTAAATGCAAATGGGTTCTTAATAATAGTAATGGTGTACACATTGATGACTTAGGATTCACATGAGTCGACCTTGGCAAGGCATCTTTTATGACCGAACCATTCATCATGGCTTTTCAAGCAAAACAAGTTTTATATGTTACCGACCCATCGAACATATCAGGGAAATGGTCAATTGTTCTCCAAGGAAAACACATTCCTCTTAGCGATGGAAGTCTTGATTTTCCATCCACACATTCTTACACAACACAAGTCCCTACCTGATATGATGAAGTTAATGGAAATGTCGTGCACGCTATTCGAATCGATCATGAAGAAGGCATATGGGAAAATTAACAAGTACGTAATTTAGTCTTTATTCATAATATATTAATTGTATGTTATAGTTTCTAAATATTTTTACTAACAAGTATAATTATTTGAAATCATAGGTTTTTAGAGTCAAGACACCAAGAGGCAAGAAACCAAAACACCAAGTTACAATTATGTGATGTTATGTAATGTGTAAATTGTAGGTTGTTTGTTCTGATAAATTGTAAGATATTTGTTACAATTGAATATGATACAACTATGTTATGTTATGTAATGTATTAACTGTAGTTTGTTTGTTCTGATAAATTGTAAGATATTTGTTACAATTGAATATGATACAATTATGTGATGTTATGTAATGTGTAAACTGTAGGTTGTTTGTTCTGATATAGGTCTACTACGGAGTCTGCGGTAGTCACATTAGAGGGTGAATATTTTCTCATGTATTGCTTAAGGGGGCTATTATTGGCCCACTCTGATGAACAATAGCGCAAAATTCTTTAGAAAGCGTGACAAATGCCAGAAGCACCTTAACATGCATCATGCGCCAACCGAGATCCCTAACTCCGTCACATCCCCTGGCTATTTTCTTAGCGGGGCATGGAAAACTTAGGCCCTTTGCCGCTAGCGTCTAGTAAACTAAAGTTCTTGATTTTTGAAGTAAACTACTTCACAAAATGGATAAAAGTTGAAGTTCTCTCCAAAATCACAATAGAAAGGGTTCACTACTTCTACTGGCAGCTGATCATATGCATGTTCGAATTGCTCGGAGTTATCATCTCAGACAATGACACACAATTCTCCAGTTCCATATGGTAGATTTTTTTTCAAGAGCAAAGAATACAAACAAATTTCAGTTGTATACCCACAGGAAAACGGGCAGGCCAAGTTGTTGGACAAGGTGATATTAGGCGGAATATAGAAAATGAGGCAGGGCTTTGGTCTGTAACTCACCTAATTGATAAAACTCATGAAGTCATCCATATCAGAGAATTCACCGCCAAATAGAGGGCTTCAAGATGGTACAACTCCAAGGTGATTCCAAGAGAAATGTTGGAGAGTGACATGATGCCCAGGAAAGTTGTATTACCTGCTCGCTTGGAGAAACTGCATCCTAATTGTGAAGGTACATACTACCAATGTTGTTTCTAATTATAATTATTTTAAATATTTATAATTATTTTGAATTTAATAATTTTTAATTGAAATTTATATTTTAAATTATTATTAAAAATATTAGTATTTTTAATTATTAATTGAAATTAATATTATTATTATAAAGAAATTTATAAATTTTTTATTATTAGTTTCGTATTTGAATAAATTGAAACCATTAATTTCGTAATAAATAAATTTATAAATATTTTTTTATTAATTTCGTAATTTCGTAATTATTATTAAATATATTTTTTTAATAAAAAATAAATCCGCGACATGGAAAACACGACACTAATCATTAATAATTTTTCAAATTAGTGGCGTGGAAAACACGACGCTAAAATAAAATTAGTGACGTGAAGACAATGACATGCAGACCTGACATGTAGCAGAGCTGTTGTAGAAATGTAGCAGGATTTTGTGACGTGAAAATTACGTGGCAAATGTTGTGATATGAATATCACGATGCAACTTTGTGACATGATTTACACGTGGAAAAAAGTTGTTGCAACTGCTACTATCTCGTGTAAAACTTCGACATTAAATCTGTTTTATAAAGTGAAATTCACGTCGCAAATGACTTTTTTTTTGTAATGTACATATGTCAAAATTTACCTCATAGAGCTTACAAAATTGAAGACCTAGATGGAAGACTCATCCCTAGGACGTTAAACTTAATTAGCCTGAGATATTATTACAATTAGTCATTGATTATCTTTCTAAGGCGAGAAGTATCCGACAATGTATAAGATTCCTTAAAACTGTTTTTCATAGCATTTTAGCCCAAAATAAAGAAATTTCAAGATGGGTCCATTGTTAAATTCGATAAATAATTTAATGGTGGATTCTCAAGAAGGAATCCTTGTCACTCTAAGAGATAATATAAATGATGAATCCACAAAAATGAATCTTTTTCATCCTTAAAGACAATCTGAATGCTGGATCCTCAAGAATGAATCGTTGTCGCCCTTAGATGCTATATAAATGCTGGATGCTTAAAGAGACATTCTTTCTGTCCTTAGAGGCAATATATATGTCCTCAGAGGCAATATATATGATGGATCTTTTTTTGAAGAATCCTTGTCGTCCAAGGGGGAAATACAGAGATTGGGTGAATACTAAAACTTGTCAAGTTTCGTCAAATCTCTCACAATATTGGCCCTTTTGCCAGATGATAAAACACACCCCGACATGGATCCTTTAATAGACAACGAAACAAATAACACAAGAAAAACCTGAGGAATTTAATTTAAAGTTCCGCCTGAGAGATTTGATTTAAATTTCTTTGAGAGACTTAACTTTAAGTTTTGCCTAAGGGTTCAACTTAAAATCTTATCTTAGAAACTCAATTTAAATTCCCACATGTAGGATTCAACTTAAAATTTCGGCCAAGACTTTTAATTTAGCGTCTCGTCTAGACAATTTAACCTAAAATCTCGTACAAGGAACTCAACTTAAAGTCATGAACTATTACCATTAACTATTTACCGTTAATATTTACATGAGGAAGTTTATCTAAGCTTGGAAGTATTTTAGCATAAGATACTTGAATTGTTATCAAAAGGATCTATACATGATTGACACTTGTGATGATTGACACTTGTACTTATAATATTGTCATTATTCACATACAATTATTTGTCATTATTATTCACATATAATACTGTCATTATCTAAAATACTTGTTCAACTTCAATTATTTTGAACATTAGTCTAGAGTAAACCATATAAGACACTTCTTCCTATCTTTTAAGTCATAATCAAATACTAATTTTTTCTACTTCTGTATCACCTTGCTAATCACATTAATTTATTTAACTAAATTATTACTCAAATCCCCCAATTTTAAATGCAATATAAATTAATTATCTATTTAATTGAATTAACCACAAATTTAGTGTTTAACCAAATGTCTCACGTCTCACGTCTCACATGTATGAAAAATTCTCTATTTTTGACACTAGTGGGTTGTTTAGTCTATAGTCTAGTGTCTCACAGTGTTCCATTTCCTTCTTACCTTCCAAGGCAAGTATTGTTTCTAAGGTTGCACACAACATGGTTTTGTTTTTCATAGGTAATATGTTAGTGGTTACTTGTTACAGGATGGGCAATTGTTTGCCAGAACAAAATTGTTACTGTCTACAGAAAAAATTTAGAGAATTGATGTTTAAGTTTAAATAGTACTATCATATTGATTAAGAACGTACTTATATGTAAAAGAATAGTATTGCAAGCCTCATTTATTTTATAATCTATGCTATACCTCATACTGCTTTTACCAAACAAAAAGAAGGACAAATTCAATAACTTTTTAGATTAGCATACAAAACTTAGATGATGGCACAACTATTAGGATCCTCTTCGACACTAACCGCGCCGTAATAAGGATTGTATTGAGGTTTTATCTGATGATTATAATAAGCAGGTGTTCCATAGAACATGAAAGGATTAATCACGATTTCTTTTGTTGAATCTTTCTTATCGTCTTCCTTCTTTTTAGGTTCTTCTTTCTTTTCTTCTTTAGCTGCTCCAACAGAGATTATTTCAGCATGACAAAACTTTCTTAGCTTAGCAACTACTTTTACTGGATCAATATCTCCTATTAAAGTTAATTTCTTGTCTTTCATGTCCATTGAAACTGATTCAACCCCTGCAATAATATTACAAATAAAATCTTAGTATATTACTAAAACAATTCAATTCAATATAATTTAGTTTCATGAAACAAACAAAAAAGCTTAGTTGGAATGAATTAAATACCTGAAATGCCAGAGACTGCTTTCATAGCTTTTTGTTTGATTTTGTCTTCATGTATTTCCAACTTTAACACTACTTTCTGTCACACAAAAATTAACTAGTTGTTAGTTAGGACAAAGCAAAGGTTGAAATTTTGCATAAAAAAAGAAAATTCACCAATTATGTTTTAGCTATGATGAAGAAACTAGAATAGTTGTTATAATCAGGGAAAACAACTAACTAACCATCATTGTTATGGATTGTGATATGTGAGATGGGAGGTATAAGGCAGAATAGAAGAACTCTTGATGCAAAATGGAATAGAATATAGAGATGCAGTGAAGATCTGATATTTCAAATTGAAATGAAGTTATGAAGTAAAGATGATTGTTTGAGGCTTTTTATAGTAATGAAGGAAGAGTTGATGTAAGAGTCAGGTCAACCCAAAGCAGTCAAGACAAATAGTGTGTTGATATAAAGGACCTTTTCCAACATACCGTTCTTTCGAGGAACACTGGATCCTACATAAAGCAAATTCATGTGAGAAATTTATTTTTTTAGATATGACCAATAGGGTGTGCAAAATATATGATTGTAAGATCAAAATTTATAATCAAATTCAAATTAGTTTTATATATCTGATTGTTATTAATCAGTTTAGTTATTAATTGTTTATTATTTATCTATATTTTAATTTTGAATTCAATTATAATCTGGTTTTTATTTAAAATTCAAATCTAAATATTTCAATTCAATTATAAATTTGTTAATTTTTATAATAAAAAAAAATATTTTTAATGTTGAATTTTTTATTTTGAAATTTTTTTTTTATATTTTTAAAAATATTTTTTTTTTCTTTTTGAAAATTTTTTAATACTTTTTAATTTTCGAATTTTTATATTTTTTGGAATTTTTTTAACAAAATATATATTTTTTTCGATATAAAAACTTCTTTTTTCAAAAAAATATATTTTTTGAATTTTTTGAAAAAAATATCTTTTTAATTATTCCAACCAAAATTTTTTTCATAGAAAAATACTTTCCTTTTTGAAAAAATATTTTTAAATAAATAATAATCAATTTTAAGAAATATCTAAATTTTAAATAAAAAATAATTTGTTTATTCTAAATTTGTAATTAATTAGTTTAAATTTTTTTTTCTATAAAAATCATTTAAAAACAGATGCTTTTTAAAAATTGATTATATAACCTTAATCAAATGTATAACCTTTTTTGATTGATTTAAGATTATGGTTATCCAAATCATTGAAATAGTTTAAAAATAACTACAGTTTAATTTTTAAAAATAATCAACCATAGACGCCTTTAATCGGTTCAACTGTGGTTCTAAACTGGAATGATAGTTAAGAAAATGTGTATATATGGTCACTCATTAAAAGAGTACATCCATTTGACCCCATTATTATTAATAATTTATTAAAAGGTTACTTAATAAAAATGTTTATATTTTGAATTTAATAGATATTCACTGACAGTGTAAAATAATTTTACACTGTCAACTAATTTGATTGATATTAAAAGGTGACTTAATAAAAATGTTTATATTTTATTTTTTAAGTTAATGTTATGACATGACAAATTGATATATTCCTATTAGATGATAATGTAAAATTATTTTACATTGTTATTGCATATCAATTAAATTCTAATCTTACACTATCAATATATATCAATTAAACTTTTATACTTTTTTAATAAGTAAATTCTAATAAGTATTATTTTACACCAGGGCCGTCTCAGAAAATTTAGAGGCCGTGTTCTAATTTTTAAAACTACCCATGATAAATATGAATAAAGAAAAAAGTCATATTTTATTAAAAAAGTTAATAGTCATTTATCCCCTGCAATATATGCGATTTTTGATTTACCTCCTTTAAAAAAATAATTTTGGATTACCCTCTGAAATTTTAAAATTCTAAGTCTTTTGCCCTCAGGTAGAAAAATTACCCCCTGTAAAATATTTTTTTTATTTACCTCCTGGTTTTTACACGCTTAGGAGGTACCCCAAAATTTTAGGAGATAATCCAAAATTATTTTTTTTAAAGTGGGGTAAATCAAAACTCGGCAATATTGTAGGAGGTAAATGACTATTAACCCTTATTAAAATTATATATCAGATTAAAAATTATAGAAAAAATAAATTAACTATATTTTTTAAAAAATTTAATGCTTAATAATAGGCTGATGGATTGTACTAATCATTAAATAATATATATTTGTTGCATTTTATGTTGTGTTCAATGATGGTCTGGTGGTATATACGAATGATATTACTCTACATAGCTCCTAAAAACTGGTTTCAATAGGGATCGAACCCTTGATCTCTTGTTCCTAAAATTAAAGTTAAACCACTGCGCTAGTTAATGACAAACTGATTGCAATTGCAACAGATTATATACATATAATTATTTAATGTTTATAGAGTAAAAAAAAATATTTGAGGCCCCATTTTTTGGAGGCCTTGTGCAACGAACCAGGTTGCACGGGCCCTGGCCACTTCAATCCAAATAGAAGGATTAACACAAGTTGAGACACAAAAGGGGAGCTTTGCTCCACTCATAAAAATTAGATCACTCACCGGACTTTAACCTAATAATATGCCACGATCAAGCAGCAATTTTTGAATTAGTAACGACTTCTTCTATATCTGCTATATCAACCCCTGAACAAGATATTATTTCTCTGATTCTAGATGCTCCGACAAGTCAGCAAACCAAATAACTAACACTTTACTAATTGGCATTTTTCTCCTTAATAACCTGTAGAACAATTTGGTATGAGAATGAATAACCTATAGGAAAAATAGCCTCCATTTCCAACCAATCCAAAATTGAGTACCACACTTTTTTTCGAGAAAGGACAACCAAACTGAAAGTGATTTAGATGTTCCAACAATTGGTCACTAGTTGGCAATTTATTCAACAACAATCTCCTCCAAAGACATGTATCTTTGGTGGAATTGTTTTCTGACACAACATATGGCATGCCCAATCACATAAACCATCGCCACGAGATCCTGCTTCCTCTGAAATCAATTTCTTATAACCTGATTTTACAGAGTAAGCTCCATCAGAATTATACAGCTACAAAAATCGGTCCTCACGACCCTGCTCCAACTAAATGTCCTGCAGAATACTGTACAATTCCTCCAACTGAATTCTAGCTTCAATCTGCCTGATTTTAGGACTGCACTGAATAAACCAACTATTAGTCGAAGAAACAAACATTTCCTGCACTAAACTAGTTTTGAACCAGTTTTCAAAACGCACAAATTAAAATCAACCGAGAACATTTCCTCTAAGGTTGTCGTACCACATGGTGAAACATTTGACCTGTTATCTGGCCCTCGACCTTGTGTGGTGGAACAAATTTGTTTATATATTTAGATTTTGATGATAACAAAGTAATTGAAGAACAATTGGGTATACTAACATTTGTTCAAGTATGCATGATCACAAACTTAGTAATCAAATCTGAATAGACTCTATTAAAAGCATATGTGGATAAGCAAAGCATCTTAGATTCTAGAAGGTCAGGCTCTGATGACTCTGAAAGATCAGATTCTGAACGTGGTAGTTTTGGCTCTAAAGGTTTCAACCTTGATCATGATATCTCTGCCTCTAGAGACATCTCAGACTCTGAAGACCTCAACTAAAGGTGCTCAACCTCTGATTTGTACTCTGTACCAAAATAGACTAGTCTTGTCAAAATGCTAGAGTTTTAAGCGAGTAAACTAGGGTTTCATTTTGCAAGGCTAAAAAAATGGTGATGTGACATCTTCAATCTAGTCTAACTTTTGGTAGGTGCCTAGTACTTAGAAAGATACTATGGAGAATGCTATTATTCTTTGCACAATGTTTCTAACCAGATACACCCTCCAACGTCTCTCTTGGCATGCTTATTCACGAAGAAAGCTCTTATGCTCATCCCTTCCAACGACTATTTGCCGCCTCTATAAAAGGAAGCTGAAGATTTGAAAGATGGTGATAACAACAACACTACATCAGAACAACTTGAGCATAACTTTGAGCTATTGTTTATAACTATTATTGCATAAGATCTTAAGATTTCTTATCTTTGTATATCTTAGAAATATTAAGAGTTAAAAAACTTGGTGGTTGTTGCACAACTACTATACTTCTGATTATGTATCAAAGTATTGTTGTTATCTTTTCTACTAAATTTCTTGTTTAAAGTATAGGAAGTCTCTTGCATGCGTGCTTGAGCAGTGAAGTCTCTTTCTAGTGTGATTGAGCAGAAGTGTCTTGCTAGGTTGCTTAATCAGAAGTCTCTTTCTGGATTAATTGAGCAGTGAAGTCTCTTTCTGGTTTGATTGAGCAAAGTTGTAATTAGTGTTGATTATAGTGAAAAGCTCTTGCAAAGTTGTAACCAGGATAAAATTTGTGTGTTCCTTTGCTTATTGTGTCTGACTCATATTCTTTTTTGCTACTATTATAAACTCTGATATCAGACTTTGAAGTTGTTATTTTCAAAAGCCAAACTTTTTTTGTAATACACAGTTCAACCCCCTCCCTCTTGTGTAATTTTCTCACCTTCAATGTGTTAGTACTAGCTTCTGATCTTTGACTAATGATTACTAACTATGTGTACATGCATGACTAACTTATCTTAAATGATTGCATGTTGTTTGTTTATGGAGCATTGTTTGTGTGTGGCAAACTCATGATATTGTGTGTGTGTGTGTGTGTGTGTGTGTGTATATGTGTGTGTGTGTGTAACTATCTCATGATTTATGAATTGCACTCATTTTTTGCGACTTCTGTAACACCCCCAATCTATACCCCCAATTAAATAAAGCGATAAAAATTTCATCAGAGTATAATTAAACATTCATGGCATAGACGAAGGCGTCACATCAATTGAGACAAAACACAATAAACCTACTCATAAAGATATGCAACAATCAGGTAGCAATTAACAGAGGAACTTAGTTCCTACTACCCACAATTCAGATACAGAATAAAAGCGGAAAATCTATACTGAAATCTCATATATATATATATATATATATATATAAAGTTTGTCTGTCAAATACAATCATACATGTACAATCCAAAAGATATATATATACATATACACATGAATCACAATGATCTCCCCGACTACCCGGTGCTACATATCAGAGCCGACCGACAAAAGAATGAAGACCTAAGCTTCACAAAAAGACCTACAGCATCTAATCTGCAATGCCTCATAGAGCATTAAAACAGCAGAAGGGTGAGAAACACAATCATAATATAATTGCATACAATTATATAATAACACCAAAATACACATGTAATATTCTCACCACAACTTATACCAGAATTCAAACACAAAACAACACAATGCATATCATCATATATCCATCACCAAGGCATATATAATCAAATAAATGCATTTTATCAACAACATATATATATATATATATATATATATATATATATATATATATATATATATATATATATATATATATATATATATATATATATATCTCAACTCATCAATTCCATTCGCAATTCCACACAAAATCAATCCATTCATGATTTATGCAAATGCACAGAGACCGACACAACGACTCTATGCAATGCAATGCGGTACCATCCATCCATCATCTCATCACTAGTTCACTCAGGAACCATTGGAACCATCGCTTGTTACTTAGTGTAACTCCCCGTCGGGCAAACGATGTTCCCCGTCGCTCACACCTATTTGTATAAGGCACACGACGTTTATGGATCGCTTTAGGTCCTCTTTGTATAAGGCACACGATCCGATCGCTTTAGGTCCTCTTTGTATAAGGCACACGATCGTCTATAATCATCGCTTTAGGTCCTCTTTGTATAAGGCACACGATGTTATAGCGAATTCCCTCTGGAACCGATTCGTTGCTCACACCCACTAGGGCACACGACATCTCAAGAATGCATATCATGATGCTTGGCATACAATGACTCATGACATTCAAATGCACACATATATGCAATCATCTCAATCAACCATAATCATGCTTTGCACTCAAGCCCAAAACAATGCATTTAATTTCCATAAGGACACAAACCCTCATCACAACATTTAAACACATGCATTCACCTCATATAGTCAGCACACAAGTCATACAACATATATCACTAGCACAACGCATGATAACACCTCAATTACACACAATTAAAACGGTAAAAGTCGACAAAACGATACCTTTCCAAATTCCCGACTTAATTAAATCGGTCAACAATCTCAAAACCATCATCATAAGAAAGTACAGTTCAATAGCTAATCAATGATACCAAGAATGTTAAAAACGGATAATCGAAACACAAGTTACGGACTGAACAAGAAAAGTAATCGTGAAAAAACACAATTCTGCAATCTTCCTGGCCATACGCGTATTGCCCTGAGCCATACGCGTATTTTCTTGCTCCCTCGCCCATTCCATACGCGTATTGCCCAACTTGATACCCGTATGGACAGAGACCAATTCCTCCTAAAAATCCCACTAAAAACTCCAATACGCGTATTGCCTCACTTCATACGCGTATTGCCCTTAACTTTACGCGTACCATTACGCAAATGGGCAGATGGCCGAGAAAATGAAACTCCATACGCATATTGCTCTCACTCCTTCAATGCCATACACGTATTGCCTTAACCAATACGCGTATTGCCTTGAGTGATACGCGTATGGGCAGTGAAAAAACCAGAAATTTCCTGCATAATTTTTTCTGCGAAATTCAACCAAAAATCACTCCCAATCTCACCTAAACACCAGAAAATTACCAATTGAATGCCTAACAACATGTATCTATCATGTATCAACAATAAGGAACACTAGAACATGATTTCAGACATAAATTATACCAATTTCTAGCAATTCCAACATATTATGGTTTTTACTCTATATTTCAATTTCAATCTAATATCAACCAAAAACATACATACATAATCATACACAAGTATAAGATAATCGAGTTTCGCACCCTTACCTGATTTAATCGTGTTTTTGAAAGTCGGTTAATCGATTTCTTAATCCACAAGTTTTCTCTCTTTTTCTTCTCTTCTTTTCCTTCTTTCTCTTTTTCTTCTTCTCTTTTTCTTTCCTTACTATTTTTCTCTCTTTTCTTTCTATTTCTAACTTGAGGAAAATAAAGCAAAATGACCATATTACCCCTACACTAAAATATCTCGCAAACGCTCCCAAAACGCGATAAAACATAACAACAAAGAAAAAATAATATATTTTCAAATAAAAGTCAAAAATAAAATAATATAATAATAAAATAATCAAAACGACTCGATTAAATAAAACTAACCAAAACTGGGGTGTTACAACTCTCCCCCACTTAGAAATTTTCGTCCTCGAAAATATTACCTGAGACGAACAACTCTGGATACGACTCCCGCATCCGACTCTCCAACTCCCAAGTCAAATTTCCCTCAGCAGCGCCTCCCCACGCTACTTTCACAAGTGCAATATCCTTTCCCCTTAACCGCTTCAACTCGCGATCCAAAATTCTCACTGGTAATGCCTCCACCGTAAGGTTCTCCTTACCTCAACTTCATCCATCGGAATCACATGCGACGGATCTGAAACATACTTACGAAGCTGTGAAACATGGAACACATCGTGCAAATTCGACAGACTCGGCGGCAATGCCACCCGATAAGCCACAACACCCACTCTCGCAGATATCTGATAAGGACCAATAACCCGAGAAGTAAGCTTCTTCGACTTCAATGCACGACCAACACCCGTTACCGGCGTAACTCTAAAAAATACATGATCGCCCTCTTGAAACTCAAGATCTTTCCTTCTTCGATCATGATAACTCTTTTGCCTACTCTGAGAAGCCTTCATTTTCTCACGAATAAGCTTCACCTTTTCCGTAGTCTGTTGCACCAACTCCGGTCCAACCACCGAACTCTCACCAGATTCATGCCAACACAAAGGTGTTCGACATCTCCTTCCATACAACACTTCAAAAGGTGCCATTCCAATACTCGAATGGAAACTGTTGTTATACGTGAATTCAACCAACGCAAGATAACTATCCCACGCACCACCTTGTTCAAGAACACAAGCCCACAACAAATCTTCCAACGACTGAATAGTTCTCTCGGTCTGTCCATCCGTATGAGGATGATAAGCCGAACTCAATCTTAACTTAGAACCCAACGCCTTTTGTAAACTTTCCCAAAATCTAGAGGTAAACCTCAAATCTCGATCCGAAATAATACTCAACGGAACACCATGTAGCTTCACAGTCACACTGATATAAATCTCAGCTAACCTCTCCAAAGAAAAACTGATGTCAATCGGAATGAAATACGCCGATTTAGTCAGTCTGTCCACAACCATCCAAATAGCATTATGTCCCCTCAGTGTATTCGACAACCCTGTTACAAAATCCATAGAAATGCTATCCCATTTCCACTCAGGAATATCCAACGGTTGCAACAAACCACTAGGCTTTTGATGTTCCACCTTAGACTTCTAACACGTCAAACACGCATAAACAAACTGAGCCACATCCCTCTTCAATCCAGACCACCAAAAGATCTTCTTCAAATCTTGATACATCTTATTAGCTTCCGGATGTATACTCAAATTACTCCGGTGTCCTTCCTCCAAAATCATCCTTTTCAAGTCCGAATCATCAGGGATACAAATTCTACCACGGAATCTCAAAACACCATTATCATCCACTTTAAAGTCACCATTCACACCTTGCTCACCAACCGTCATCAAATCCACAAATTTCACATCCAACTTCTGTTTCTCGCTAACGGTTAACAGAAAATCATTAGTGACCTTTAACATTCCAAGCCTCACGCTGTCAGACGCCAATTCACACACCAAACTCAAATCTCTAAACGATTCCAAAAGTTCCCACTCTTTAACCATCAACGTGGACATATGCAAAGATTTCTGGCTTAACGCATCGGCTACCACATTAGCTTTACCAGGATGGTAATTCAAGCTAAAGTCGTAGTCCTTCAAAAATTCCAACCATCTCTGTTGCCTCATATTCAACTCTTTCTGATCAAATAAATATTTCAAACTTTTATGATCACTAAAGACTTCGAATCTTGCACCATAGAGATAATGCCTCCAAATTTTCAATACAAACACCACAACCTCTAATTCCAAATCATGAGTAGGGTAATTTTTCTCATGCACCCTCAGCTGCCTCGAAGCATAAGCCACAACCTTACCTTCTTGCATCAACACTCCACCTAACCCAATCAAAGACGCATCACAATATACCACAAACGGTTCAGTAGGATTCGGCAAAATCAAAATCGGAGTTGTCGTCAATCTTCTCTTCAGCTCACTAAAACTTTCCTCACACCGAATATCACAAATGAACGCTTGCCCTTTACAAGTCAACTGGGTCAAAGGAAGTGCTAGCTTAGAAAAACCTTCAATGAATCTCCGATAATAACCAGCTAAACCCAAAAAGCATCTGATTTCAGTAACAGATCTAGGAGCCTCCCATTGTAGAACTGCTTCTACTTTAGATGGATCCACAACAATACCATTACCTGAAATCACATGCCCAAGAAAACTCACTTCTGACAACCAGAACTCACACTTGGACAATTTGGCAAAAAGTCTCTTTTCCTTCAAAATTTGCAACACCACACGCAAATGCTCCTCTTGCACCTCCCGGGACTTAGAATAAATTAATATGTCATCAATGAACACAACGACAAATCGATCCAAATGCTCATAAAAAATATGATTCATATACTCCATAAACACACCTGGCGCATTAGAAACCCCGAACGACATCACCGAATATTCATAATGACCGTATCGTGTCCTAAAAGCCGTCTTCTGAATATCTTCCTCTTTCACTCTAATCTGATGATAACCTGATCTCAAATCAATCTTACTAAACACACACGCACCTACCAACTGGTCCATCAAATCATCAATTCTTGGAAGAGGATACTTATTCTTAATCGTCACCTTATTCAACTGGCGATAATCAATACACAGTCGCATACTTCCATCTTTCTTTTTCACCAATAAAACTGGAGCACCCCAAGGCGACACACTTGGCCTCACAAGCCTCTTTTCTAACAATTCATTCAACTGCTTCTTTAACTCAACCAACTCAGATGCCGACATACGATAAGGTGCCATAGAAACAGGTCTAGTACCAGGAATTAGATCTATAGAAAACTCCACCTCTCTCTCTAGCGGTACATCTGAAATATCCTCAAGAAACACTTCAGGAAATTCACACACAACAAGAAACACATCAAGTGCAACTTGACTATCCACTGTCAACGATGCAAACAACCCAAACAACTGAGCTTCCTCCGCCAAACGTTTCTTCAACTCTTTGGTAGATAAGAAACTCGATTCCTCGTCTTCTTCAAGAGAAGGAAATCTTACCAGCTTATGATAACAATCAATATGAACCCGATTGAACTGCAACCAATTCATACACAGAACCACATCTAAACCCTCCAACGGCAAACACACCAAATCCATCTCAAAATCTTTACCATAAATGATTAAAGGACAACTTAAACAAACCAAAGAAGTAGTTACTGACCCCATTGTTGGAGTATCAATAACCATCTCACCCCCCATCGAAGACAACACAAGATTCAAACGCTTCGCGCACTCAAACGAAATAAACGAATGAGTCGCTCCAGTATCAATAATAGCAACTAAAGGCGTACTATTAATAAAACAAGTACCTCTGATCAGACGATCTGCACTAGAAGTATGAGTTCCTGCCAATGCAAAAACTTTCCCACCAGCTGGAGCTTGCTTTGGTTTCAGACACTTCATGCTAACATGTCCAGGTTCACCACAGTTGAAACACTTCACTATATTTCTCTTACAATCAGCTGCAATATGTCCTAAACCTCCACAATTGGAACATTTTCTCATATCCTTCCTACATTCAAACTGACTATGTCCTAAGTCACCACACCTAAAACATCTCGGATGATTAGACATACCTCCCCCACTTGGCCTTTTCTCAAAACTACCCCTTTGCTTACCCTTATCAGCTGGAGTCACATAAGGACTACCACGGAACGGTTGCTTCCCTTTCCTTTCGTTCACACTCTTATAGTGAGTAGAACGAGATTTGCTATCTTCATAAATCCTACAATAATCCACCAAATCAGAAAACCTTCGAATTCTCTGATAACCAATTGCCTGCTTAATCTCAGGACGCAATCCGCTTTTAAACTTCACACACTTAGAAAACTCCGCAGTCGCTTCAGCATAATGTGGATAAAACTGCACAAGCTCCACAAACTTAGCAGTATAATCAACAACAGACATATTACCTTGTTTCAACTCCAAGAACTCTATTTCCTTCTTTCCCCTAACATCTTCAAGAAAATACTTCCTCAGAAATTCGCTGCTGAACAAAGTCCAAGTAACCTCTTCATCTCCAGCTTCTAACACCTAACGCGTGCTAACCCACCAATCGTCAGCCTCTTCCTGCAACATGTGAGTACCCAGTCTCACCTTATTTTCCTCAGCACAGTCCATTACTCGAAAAATTCTTTCAATCTCCTTAAGCCAAATTTGTGCACCATCAGGATCATGTCTCCCTTTGAAGATAGGCGGTTTGTTCTTCCTGAACTCATCATTCTCACCAGCATTAGGTGCACCCGGCACAGCCCGAGCCATAGCTTGCATAGCAGCAGCCAAAGCAGCATCATTCCTACCAGCCATATTCTGTTCATATCCAATAACAGCAACTATGGTTAAACAAACAGCTCACCCAAACACAACGACCAACAAGGACTGACACAAACTGACACGGACTGGCTCTGATACCACTTAATGTAACACCCCCAATCTATACCCCCAATTAAATAAAGCGATAAAAATTTCATCAGAGTATAATTAAACATTCATGGCATAGATGAAGGCATCACATCAATTGAGACAAAACACAATAAACCTGCTCATAAAGATATGCAACAACCAGGTAGCAATTAACAGAGGAACTTAATTCCTACTACCCACAATTCAGATACAGAATAGAAGCAGAAAATTTGTACTGAAATCTCATATATATATATATATATAAAGTTTGTCTGTCAAATACAATCATACATGTACAATCCAAAAGATATATATACATATACACATGAATCACAACGATCTCCCTGACTACCCGGTGCTACATATCAGAGTTGGCCGACAAAAGAATAAAGACCTAAGCTTCACAAAAAGACCTCCAACATCTAATCTGCAATGCCTCATAGAGCATTAAAACAACAGAAGGGTGAGAAACACAATCATAATATAATTGCATACAATTATATAATAACACCAAAATACACATGTAATATTCTCACCACAACTTATACCAGAATTCAAACACAAAACAACACAATGCATATCATCATATATCCATCACCAAGGCATATATAATCAAATAAATGCATTTTATCAACAACATATATATATATATATATATATATATATATATATATATATATATATATATATATATATATATATATATATATATCTCAACTCATCAATTCCATTCTCAATTCCACACAAAATCAATCCATTCATGATTTATACAAATGCACAGAGACCAACACAATGACTCTATGCAATGCAATGCGGTACCATCCATCCATCATCTCATCACTAGTTCACTCAGGAACCATTGGAACCATCGCTTGTTACTTAGTGTAACTCCCCGTCGGGCAAACGATGTTCCTCGTCGCTCACACCTCTTTGTATAAGGCACACGACGTTTATGGATTGCTTTAGGTCCTCTTTGTATAAGGCACACGATCCGATCGCTTTAGGTCCTCTTTGTATAAGGCACACGATCGTCTATAATCATCGCTTTAGGTCCTCTTTGTATAAGGCACACGATGTTATAGCGGATTCCCTCTGGAACCGATTCGTTTCTCACACCCACTAGGGCACACGACATCTCAAGAATGCATATCATGATGCTTGGCATACAATGACTCATGACATTCAAATGCACACATATATGCAATCATCTCAATCAACCATAATCATGCTTTGCACTCAAGCCCAAAACAATGCATTTAAATGCCATAAGGCCACAAACCCTCATCACAACATTTAAACATATGCATTCACCTCATATAGTCAGCACACAAGTCATACAACATATATCACCAGCACAACGCATGATAACACCTCAATTACACACAATTAAAACGGCAAAAGTCGACAAAACGACACCTTTCCAAATTCCCGACTTAATTAAATCGGTCAACAATCTCAAAACCATCATCATAAGAAAGTACGGTTCAATAGCTATTCAACGATACCAAGAATGTTAAAAACGGATAATCGGAACACAAGTTACGGACTGAACAAGAAAAGTAATCGCGAAAAAACACAATTCTGCAATCTTCCTGGCCATACGCGTATTGCCCTGAGCCATACGCGTATTGCCTTGCTCCCTCGCCCATTCCATACGCGTATTACCCAACTTGATACGCGTATGGGCAGAGACCAATTCCTCCTAAAAATCGCACTAAAAACTCCAATACGCGTATTGCCTCACTTGATACGCGTATTGCCCTTAACCTTACGCATACCATTACGCAAATGAGCAGATGGCCGAGAAAATGAAACTCTATACGCGTATTGCCCTAACTCCTTCAATGCCATACGCGTATTGCCTTAACCAATACGCGTATTGCCTTCAGTGATACGCGTATGGGCAGTGGAAAAACCAGAAATTTCCTGCATAATTTTTTCTGCGAAATTCAACCAAAAAGCACTCCCAATCTCACCTAAACACCAGAAAATTACCAATCGAATGCCTAACAACATGTAAATATCATGTATCAACAATAAGGAACACTAGAACATGATTTCAGACATAGATTATACCAATTTCTAGCAATTCCAACATATTATGGTTTTTACTCTATATTTCAATTTCAATCCAATATCAACCAAAAACATACATACATAATCATACACAAGTATAAGATAACCGAGTTTCGCACCCTTACCCGATTTAATCGTTTTTTTGAAAGTCGGTTGATCGATTTCTTAATCCACAAGTTTTCTCTCTTTTTCTTCTCTTCTTTTCCTTCTTTCTCTTTTTCTTCTTATCTTTTTCTTTCCTTACTATTTTTCTCTCTTTTCTTTCTATTGCTAACTTAAGGAAAATAAAGCAAAATGACCAAATTACCCCTACACTCAAATATCTCGCAAACGCTCCCAAAACGCGATAAAACATAACAACAATGAAAAAATAATATATTTTCAAATAAAAGTCAAAAATAAAATAATATAATAATAAAATAATCAAAACGACTCGATTAAATAAAACTAACCAAAACTGGGGCGTTACAGCTTCTGCTGCAGATATATGCTTTAGTGTTTTAGTTTTCTGCTATTGCTTCTAATGTTGTGTCTAAGTATGTCCTTGATACTTAGCTATTTTTCCGCTTGAAGAGTTATTTTTCCAAAAACTTTCAAAGGGGGAGCACGATGGTATTGTAGTTTTGGTTCTGTATTTCTCTAACAAAGATTCACTCTACAACATAAGATCTACAAGTTTTGGAGTTAATATGGATGTACTAGTGCAATGTATGGAACACGATGTTTCATCATGTGCAGAGCAATATTTGGCCTTGTTCAGCAAGCCATAAGGGATGTTGTTTGGTGCAAATTTTCTAATTGGATTTCAATTAGATTTGTTGCAGATTTGTTAGCAATGTGTGGATGATTTGTTGGACAGCCGTTGGAGATCAAATAAAATCTAAATGGAGATTTAAATTTAAATTTGAATGTAACAAATCATATATTTTAGTGAATTTTATGGAGAAAACAATTTCATCAAGATTCTCTATTATTCTGGATGAATTTAAATCAGATATCCATAAGGAAAAGTCCAGAAGACATTACTATATAAGGATACTCAATTCCCATGTTTTAGGTGTGATTTTTGTGCACAAGGATAAGTTCTTACTGCCTAGGGTTTTTGAGTCTTTTATTTCTTGTATTCCATGATAATGCCTTCACAACGATTAGTGTTGAATCTCATATTGTACACTACTCTATGTTTTAGTAATTTGGCATAGTTGTTGGTTTGTCTTAGTTGAGTTGTAAATTCAACAATCAATAGACTTGTTATTTAGGTTGATCACTAGGGGTTAAATATTGAAGAAAGTGAGTGGATTCTCATATTTAGGAGGAGTCCTAAATAGAAAGTCACTAGGATTAGGAAGATGAACATAACTTAATAGGGTTTGGGGTTGTTATAAGACTAATTCTTCTAATTCGAAGTAGTTAATTTCCCCTCTTGGGTGAGAGTTCCCCCTATACCTAAGTGTGGTTTCACTGAATTGGGTTACTAGTATCTTGTCTTATTTTACAATTTTTTGCATTATTTATTATTGATGTCAAATTCTTTTAAAAAGTTAGACAAGTTGTCTCGACATCTGATTCAAAATCTATCCCTTAAACAATAGAATTTCACCGTGGTAAATAAATGGGATATCAATTCCTGAGTCACTATTACATAATCATTGGAAGCTGGTTGCCACACTACTACGGAAAACCCATATCACAACGGTTGGAAAAGGTATACCATAACGCAGGTCCAACCGTTGTGACGTAAGGTGTGATTGTATGTATAATGATTTCAACCACGGGTGTGCGACCGTGATTGTATCTATGTAGTGCGCTAATGTTAGCTCCTAATTTCGACGTCTGACTTTGGATTAAGAATATTATTCAAAGAAATGAAATTTTTGAAGTTTTGGAAGACTTCGACTGGAATGATATTTCCAGAAATTCTAGTCGAAATCGTCCTTGTACAAGAGAGACATAATTTATGGACTTAGAAATATTTTCTAACAATTTGGAAATTTGGTTCGAAGGAAGCCTTGCTGATGACGTTCGATTCAAAATTTGAATTCAAATAAGGGAAGGAACTTTGTTCTTATCCATTTGATGGAAGGAGACACGTGGAGCACATTTGAAGGACGAAGACATGCAGAATGCCATTTGTTTCGCTCTAATTAGTAGGATGTTAGAGGTAGTTATTTTCGACTATTATAAATAGAAAGTCTTAGTGTTACGATTTGTGTGTTCAAGTTTGTACAAATTCCTCAATTACTCAAAGTACCCCGTGTAAAGAAACAAGTTTGTGAGAAATGTACGTTTTATGTAACACCATCTTTCTTATTCAATGCAATTCAGTTAATCTTTGCCCAGAAATTTACCTTTTATCTTTTACTTTTGCAAGTTATTTTCCAATGCATTTTTAATCATTTCCCTGCATTACTTTTCCTTTAGTATTGTCGAAATAACCCTTTTCTAAATTATGAATACTGTCGAAGTGTTCATCTTTTTCCAAATACCCTTTTGAATTATTTAGCACGTGTCTTAGGATTTTGTATGGTTGATCCTGCAAGTTATCCAATTTCTTATAGATATGGTAGACCAGAGGTTGTTTGCTAATTTTCACAGTAAACAAATTGGCACGCCCAGTGGGACAGTGTTAAGTAATTTGTTAAAATAATTTTCTGTATTTTCAAGAAATTTATAATTATGCATTTAATTATCCTTTCTTTGTCGAAAACTTTGGTGTATGTTATTAAGAAGTGGTAAAGTAGCCACCATTAACGAAATAGACCAAGGAGAAGATATACGAGGAAAATGGCAAGTACAAACTAGCTAAATAATTCGAAACCTCAACTAAATAGTTCGAATCCTCAAACTACGTCCAGTATTAACGTAGAACCACCCCCAGGATCTTCGACTAGGGGACCAACGGTTTCAGCGTCTGTTTCTGAAGCCATACCGTCTATGGCGAGTTCAATCCCTACATATTCGATTGCCTATACTCAGTCCATTCTGAGTTATGTTGGATCAAGGGGACCACCAAAGAGTCCCCCACCAGTTGGGAATTCCAGTTTCCAACCATTTGCTCCCCCTGGATTTTCGATGTCTTTACCTAGTCGAGACCCTCCTTTTGGGATGCCAACTTCGATGATGGCAAACTTACAGAATGCTCCTCCAGTATTTACGGAACCCATAGTGATGTCGCCATTACAAGGGTCAAGATCTGGGATTAATATGGGTCGAAATAACCAATCTTTAAGAATGGGATATTAAACCCAGATGCTAAACTTGACAAATAGTACTACAACATACTTAAGACAACAAATGAACGAAAGTAACCATCAAATGGTCCAAATAATGTCTCAAACTATGGGAGAAATCTTTTTGCCTCTTATTCAAAATACTACCCAGACTAATTAGCAAATGGCAGCGCAGATGACGCGCCTTGCAGATTTCTTTGGTGTGCCAAACCCGCCTCGACATCCACCAAGGGAATATATGCTAGAAAACCAAGGGGGAGTTTTCGAAGAGGACCCTACTATTAACCAAATCCAACAAAACCCAAGTAATATACCCCAGGAAAATTTAGCAAACCAGGGAGTAGTCGAACCCTCTAGGAATCAACCACATGTTCCCGCAGGAGAAGAACCAAGAGTAGTTTTGGTAAATAGAAACCAAAACGCTGACAATGTCATACAACAGGTTCGACGTAATGATGTGGCAACAGATAATAATTTGGCAGCCATTGTCGAAAGGATTATGGCGCGAAATGGGGTAAACTTTGGTCTTCAAAAGCCAAATTACACATCACCATTGTCAAAGTATATCCTTCAGTCAGATTTACCCCCTAGGACGAAGGTCCATAAATTCACCAAGTTTTCTGGGGATACTACTGAATCCACTATCGAACATGTGGCTAGGTACTTGATAGAAGTCGGGGAAATTTCCAACAATGAGAACCTTAGGGTAACATACTTCCCAAGTTCTCTTACGAAGAATGCCTTCACATGGTTCACAACTTTGCCACCAAATTCGATCCATAGTTGGACCCAGTTAGAACGTTTATTTCATGAGCAGTTCTATATGGGACAAACTTAGATCCGACTAAAAGAGTTGGCTAGTATAAAACAGAAATTTACTGAGCCAATAGATGATTATTTGAACAGATGAACAGATTTCGACTGCTCAAGGCTAGATGTCTTAGACAAGTACCAGAACATGAGTTGGTCGAAATGGCCGCTGGAGGCCTAGATTATTCCATTAGGAAGAAACTAGATACCCAATACTTGAGGGATATGGCCCAATTGACTGACAGGGTTCGACAATTAGAACGCCTGAAAGAAGAAAATGCCAAGGAAAATAAGAATAAAAGAATAGCCTACGTTTCGTACCCAAAATTTTGACCACAAGATTTCCCATCATTGTGCAAATCATAACCATAATATGGATGTACCATCATACCTCATCAATCTTCTCAAGGATTATTGAGCATTCACTACAACCAAGAATTAGGGTTTTAAGCCCTCCAAGAGCACTCAAGACAAAGGATCAATCAAAAATGGACATGATCTTTAACTTTTCTAACATCTCAAACACCCATGAAGGATCAATAGGTCTCCCACATCAAGAATCAAGCACAAGGTTGCAACATTCCAAGTGGATCAAGCCTCAAGATCGCTAGTGTCACCAAATTAGGGTTTTGGTCGACCAAGGCCTCTAGATGATTTTCATCTGGGCATGATCCAATACTTCAAAACATGAGTCAAGAAGCTCAAAGGGACCTCATGAACCCAATCATGGAGTCAAAATAGCCTTAGGGGAAGCATTCATAAAAAATCAGGAATTAGGGTTTCTTGACCTAATTCACCCCTAAGTTGACTTTTGGAGCAAGACATGAGCCTAGACCTCAAGAAGTGTTTTAAAGACCTCTAATACATCATATTGATCTATTAACAAGGTTGGATTAATTCAAAGAACTTGGTTTACAAGCAATGCAAGGATTCAAATTCATTTGGACCAATTAGGGTTTCCTGATGAAAAGTCAACTATATCTTTGACTTTTGACCAAGACATGTTTCCAAACCTTGGGAAATGATTCAAGACACTCTATAACACCTATGGAATCTATCCATTAGGTTTGAATTAGGTCAAGGACTTGATTTCATAGAGGATCACCCAGATTGGAATTCATCTGATAAAAAGTCAATTGTGCTAAAAAAACCAAGTTTGACTTTTTGAATTTCTTGACAAACCAGACTCCCCTAAGTTAAAAACAATGTTAATTCATGGTTTGTATCATCATCCATCAAGAAAAATCAAGAAAAGTGAGGTTACTTGAAAAAGGGGCAACCATAAGAAACTTAAAATTTTCTAAGTTATGTAAGAAAAGTGATTTGGTACCAACTTTGTAAGGTCATAACTCCCAAACCACAAAGCTATTTGTTCCCATCTAAAACTCAAATGAAAGCTCTCATTACATACTTCAAAATTGTCAATTACATCAGATTCCAAATCCTTATGGATTTTGAGTTATGGATTGATCAAAATCACAAAAACATGAAAATGACCAGTTTTTCCAACACTTAGTGAAAATTTTGGACATAATCTGTCTTGGGTTTTTATCAACTTTAAACCCATTTTTCACCATGATACAAGTTGATTCAATACCAAGGTTGGACATCAAAGTTAAAGTAGGATATACAAGCTTCCCAAAGAGTACCAGAACTTATCCTAATTCAACTTGAGTAGGGAGTTACAAGCATGGAAACATGACACCTCCAAGACTAGTTTTACAAGTTAGTCTTGTACATGGCACACGATTTTGTCATTTCCCTGACTTGGCAAGCCTTGTCACCATGCAAGAAAAGTTTCAAAAGTGCAATGAACATGATCTCTGCAGAGCTACAACACCATAGAGCCTTGCAAGTCAAAAACCTCATCATTTGGCATTTGACATTCAAAGTTCAAAATCCAAAAACTCCAATTTTGTCACGAGGCATTTAAAGGGTGCATAGAGCTGGCATGTATCAGTCCATGATCAAACAAATGAGTCAAGATGAACTCAAGCATCAGAGGACCATAGGCCTGCTAGATTGACCCAAGTCAATGGCTAGAGGAGACTTTGGCAACAAGACAAAGTTCAATGGATAATGGAGTCATCCAGCCTCCATTCACTATTGCTCCCAAAATAAACTTGCTCTACTATAAATAGAGCTTCTTTTTTATCAATTCAAGTACATCAAAGCATATCAATACATGCTTTCCTCCAAATCATAATAAAAAAAACCAGATTTTGCTTCTCTTTCAAGTCACTATCGAATTTTCAATTTGAGAGCAATTCAGTCAAAACCAATCATGCCAACACCTCACATACATCATATATGATTGATCCATAACCTTAAAACTCATCTGGAACATCAGAATCACAAAGTCACCCCCATTTGCTCAAGCTTTTTGGCCTACTTGCAGTTGAGGTGCCACAACAAGAACCATGTGCATTCAATCCATTCCAAGCTTCCAAACACCTTATATTAGGTCCATTGAAGCTGTCCAGATCATCACTCAACACCTGTAACACCTACAATTGAGGATTCGATTTCCTCTTGCAGAGGTTAGCCTGACACTCTCAAACTCTATGATCCATGCATCATAAATGTGTTTTCAAGTTACAGACATGTTTCTGCACTTATGTAGAGTGATTCCCCTCAATCAATTGCTTTGTAGCTTTCGTGTAGAGGATTTCATAGTGTTCTTGTAGAAATTAGGGTTCTTGAGTTCATCACTTGATTTCTCACTCCACATATAATATAAATGCAATTAATTTATATGGTTGTAATCCTTGTTCAAAAACGAGCAATTTTCATGTTTACAAAAGTCATTTTCATGGAGTAATGAGAGAGACATGAGAGGTTTTGCAAAACGACCATGGCGGGTAGTCGTGAGGAAGAAGAAGATGGCCATGGCGCCATTTTCAAATATTTGAATTTTTTAATATTTGATATTTTTATTAAATGATTTCAAAAATTAATTTCCCTCTTATTTTTTCTCATTTTTTATTAGTTCTTTTTTTAAAAAGTCACAAGAATGTTAAATTATTTTATTCTACAAAAAATCACATTTATATTATTTATTTAATATAGTTTGATTTTTTTGAACTTAATTTCATTTTATTTGTTTTTAAACATTTTTAAATGAAATTTTCACCTTGATTTTTCAAAACCAATTAGATTTCAAGCTTTCATGTGATTAAACATGATTTTCCAAAATATTTTTTAAAGCTGACAATATAATTTTGAATGTATTTGATAATTTGTAAGCCCCATCTGGGCCTCTCCTTGAATTGTAAGCCCCATCTTTCTTCAAAACAATTTTCATCTGGGCCTCTCCTTGAATTGTAAGCCCTATCTTTCTTCTTTTCAATCACTTTTAGGCCTCAAATAGAGTGTAAGACCCAACCCCCTTTGTACATAGATAATTTAGGCCTCAGTCATTGTATAAGTCCCGATACGATTTTTCAAAATAAACGGTGCGATTGCTGTTTTTCATCTTGGCATCTCCTTGAGTTATAAGCCCCATCTCTTGTATAAAAATAACATTTTTGGGCCTCTAATAGAGTGTAAGACCCATCCTCTTTGTAAATACAATAATTTGGGCCTCAGTCATTGTATAAGTCCCTCTGTGGTTTTCAAAACTACGACGCGATCGTCGCCTTTTCAAAAGAGATCATCTGGGCCTCTCATTGAGTATAAGCCCCAAACTTCCTTTTAAAACAACTTTCTTTTTTATTCAAATTCAAAATTCAAAGTTTTATCAAAACTTTATTCGATTTCTTGAAAACCTAACCATACAGCTGTAGTTAATATGTTTGGGCTTTCATCAGACTGTAAGTCCCACTATCTCTTCAATACATACCTGCTTATATATATATATATATATATATATATATATATATATATATATATATATATATGCTTGTACATACTTGTTTAGAGTTTTCCCCAGCAGTTAGGTCTACATTTAGGTCAAACCAGAGGTTACTCTTTCAACATAGTCAAAAAATAGTTCCCCATAGGAAATTCCAGATACAGTCTTGCCTACTCTTGGGCATATACAATACGGAACAGGGAAAGGCATTATTCCCGGCGAAAATTTTCTCAAGACTGTCCAAACTTAGAAGTATTGCGTACAAGAAATTCATTTCCCCGGAGAGGATTAATTCCCAGTGAAACCTCTTTTGAATTTCTTCAAACCATAGAACTGTTCAACAAAGAAAGGATTAATTCCCGGTGAAACCTTGCTTGAACTGTTCTTAGGCTTAGACCCACAGGCTTCCTAGAAGTTCCCCAGCCTCTTCTTGGGCTTAGTATAAGGACCCACAGGCTTCCTAGAAGTTCCCCAGCCTCCTCTTGGGCTTAGTACAAGGACCCCCAGGCTTATTAGAAGTTTCTCAGCCTCTTCTTGGGCTTAGTACAAGGACCCAAAGGCCTCATACAGGTATAGGACATAAATTAGTCATCTTTGCTAGTTCAATCCTCAGGAGAGTCAAGAATTCCAAAACATCAGACCATTCTAGGGTTGATCTTCATCCCTTAAAACCTCAGCCTTCTCTTGGACATCATACAAAGATCCCTCTATACACAAGAGTCTACCACTTCTTGAGAGACTTGGACATTCTCAGCCTCCTCTTGGGCATCATACAAAGATCATTCTCCAGCTAAGAGTCAACCTCTTTATACCAGTAGACTTGGAAAGTCCCAACTCCTCTTGGACCTCACCAAGAAAAACCCTCAAAATATAGGAAAAAGCCCTGATCATTTCACTAATCTCTAGCAGAGTTAAAACCTCCATAGATTTTCAAACTCAATCTTTAAACTTCACCTTAAAAATCCCAGCCAGGGCCAATTTACCATCAATAAAACCCTAACAAAATCAGAACGTCAGGGCATCTAATATTTAAACTCTTCTTTAATCCCCAGCAAGAGTTGATTCCCCAACACATATTGGACCTGTCTTTGGACTTTAATAATCTTCAGTAGAAGCCAGTCTCCTCTTAGGCTTCATATAAGAATTTCCCCCAACTAGTCTCCTCTTAGGCTTTATATAATGATTTTCCTCAGTAGAGTCAGCCTCAATCTTGGGCTTTGTCCAAGACAGATAAAACCTCCCCAGTGGAGTCAATCTCTTTTCATCCTCAATCTTGGGCTTTGTACAAGACAGATATAAAACTCCCCTAGTAGAGTCAATTTTTTAGCTTCAACCTTGGGCTTTGATCAAGGTACACAAAAATCAACATCCCTTCAGATGAGACCCTGAGTCCACTATGCAGGAGGATATTTTCTCTATACATCACACATCAAAACAGACAACCAAAACCTTTTTCCCAGATAATTGTTGTAAGTGGCACATTTGTTGATTTCAAATCCAAGCTGGAGTCTTTCTCTTATCCTGGTCAAAGATCATCTTTCATCTAACTGCTGTGAGTGGCAAGCCTCTGGATCCTTAATATCCGATCCAATGTCCCTCTCTTAGCATGAAAGATTCATAAGGAAAAATGGCATTGCTCAATACTGAGTTAAAGTTTCTTCCTTCATGATACCCCCCTTATAAAGGAAATTATGGCATTGCTGGATTCTTATATCGCAGTTAAAGTGATTTGGCTTTATAATCAAGTACCAACATTTTGTGATGAATAGGTGAGATATCTCCCTTTAGATATGACAAATTCTCTCTCAGTCACCCTTTTAGCTTCAAAATTGGGCTTTGAACAAGACACAAATACTCATCTAGCTTCAATCTTGGGATTTAAACAAGACACCAAACATGTTTCCTCCCATAGAAATAGGAGGAACTACGATTGCTCTGATTTCTCAGTTTTCTTTAAGGGAATACGTAGGCATAAGATTGCAAAATCTTAGCGAGCACACAAATCAAATACTTTAGGTCCAGTACCTTCCCAAAAACGACAAAAAACATTCTCTCAACACTCCCAAAGGAGAAACTTTCCCAACCCATGATAGACAAACATTAGAAAGCAGTTCAAATTAACAGAGAAACAAGCAATAAAAAGTCTATGGATAACCATATATACACTGGGTGTTGACAACTTCCCTTTGTATAACCTGACCCCGACCCCCCAATCTCTTAGCATTTGTTAAAGAAAACATTTGCGTGCAAGGTTAGTTTTAGATAGCTTCCCTTTCTTTTCCAGTTTCATAGGATAAATAATAAATCAGAAAGTAGCACCCAATTCCAACCATTGCGGTAAGGTGGTCGCGTCACCAACAAAAATCGACGCTACAGAAAAATGGCGACTCTGTTGGAGAATCACTAGGATTAGAGTTCCTAAGAGGTCTAGGCTTTGGTTTTCTTTTATTTCTCTGTTTATTTACTTTCTGCTACAGTTGCTGTCATATTACTTGACACCCATGTTTAAATTTTTGTTAACTGGGAATGCGATTAATACGCATGTGGAAAGTTTGAGAGAACATTAAGATAAGTGGTGGCATATCGAGGAAATGCTTATAGGGAGTGAATCCCGACCAAGCTAACTTGGAAGTCCACTGAATCAGGCGAGGTACCCGTGTGGAAATATTAATGTTGAATGACCGATTGTCATCAAAGCATTGTTTATCCCAGTGCGGTACCCATGACCCTGAGGGTTTAGTAGACATTTAACCTTTTGGCCATTAGGTAGTGCGGTTACTATCGGGAATAGTTGATACGCGATACTACACTCAAAAGAGATTCATCCTAGGATATTACAGGTCGCTCGAGTGAATCAGCTTGCTGTTAATATTCCTAGGAGGGATCAATGATTTTGGGAACCTTTTAGAACCCGTTCTACAAGTACAAACAATTGACCAAATAGTACAACCTTTGGGAATGGGTAGATCCATGACTCCATGCTCGTGACGATGAACCCCTAAACCCATGTTTTCAAATGTTTTTGTTTGCTGTATTCATTAAAAAACTCTTTTCAAACAAGAAAAAAAACTGTTTTTCAAAAGAAATAAAATAATAATTGCAAATATCAGAGGTTGCGTTATAGATTTCGGTAGAAGAAAAATGAACAAGTACACCTTTAAGGCCCCGAAACTAGAAGACTTAAGGAAATTGGGAAGGATGATTACCAATCCCGAGGCTTTCAGCGCTAAGGACGGAGGACTGTTATCTCTATTAAAGGTCAACGTGGTTGAAGGGATCCTGTCTATGCTGGTACAATTCTACGACCCGGTTTACCACTGCTTCACTTTCCCGAATTACCAACTTGCACCAACATTGGAAGAGTAATCCCACTTGATTAATTTACCTATCACTCATCAAGCTTCATTTTTCGGACTAGAAGAAATTCCAAAAGATCATGCCATTGCTAGAGCAATCTCTTTGGATGAGTCAGAAGTTAGGACTCACATGACCACTAAAGGAGGAATCCAGGGTTTACCGGCTAAATTCCTGATGGAGAAAGCTCTATACTTTGCTAGTGTAGGAAACGTAACTGCCTTCGAAGAAGTCTTTGTTCTGCTCATATATGGGTTATTCCTCTTTCCCAACATTGACAACTTCATCGATACCAATGCTGTTAAGATATTCTTAAAAGGAAACCCCGTACCAACCTTGGTCGTAGATGCTTATCATTCTGTACATTTAAGGAATTTGTACAGTGGAGGAATGATCACATGTTATGTACTATTACTCTACAAATGGTTCATTTCCCATTTGCCCTAATCTGCTGCTTTTTGGGATCACAAGAATACTCTACGTTGGTCGCAGAGGATTATGTCTCTTACCAATTCTGACATAGATTGGTACAATCGGATTTACGAAGGGATAAAGATCATCGACAGATATGGAAATTTCCCCAATGTACCCCTCATTGGTACTAAATGAGGGATCAACTATCATCCAATTTTAGCTCACCGTCAACTCGATTACCCGATGAAGAATATCCCACATAATGTTCATCTGGAAGGTCTTTTCTTCAAGGAAGGGGAAAATGACATGGCACTAAAGAAAGAAATAGTGCATGTCTGGCAACATATTCACAGGAAATGGAGAGAGTCTCTGGGAAGACCAAACTATACCTCTATGGAACCTTATCTCCACTTGGTGCAAACTAGAGCCCTCAAGCTGAGGATGCCTTGCCCTCGTCAAGAAGTTTTTCCATTAAAGGAATATGTCTTTTATTTCATGTCGGATGCAGAAAAACTCCAGGTCGCTCGTAACAAAGTCCAACGTGAGATAAACTCTTGGAAGAACAAATACCAGATCCTTAATTTGGAATGTACCAAGATTCAGGAACTGCTAAAGGAAAAGGATGCTCTGATTGAGATATTAGAGCAACATGCCATAGAATGTCAGGAAGACAGAAGAAATTTACTCACTCCTTTCACTTGGAAACGGATTGTCGACCCGACAACGGACGAAGAGGCCCGATCCAAGAAAAGAAAAGTTCAGGAACCGACATCCGAGCTCTCCTCAGAGAGAACTCAGGATCCATGAGCTTAGACGTTTCCTTCTCACACTTTGTAAAATACTGTACTTTTCCTTGTAAAATACTGCAATATTTCGAATTCAATAAAAGGGGTTTCCCCCCACTGTACGATATTTACAATCTAATTGTTAAAGTTTCTTTTGAAAACAAAAACAAAAAATATGTCATTGTATGTCATTCATCATTCTCACATAACGCATTTCTTATCTTTGAGTCTCACGTATGTGTCACACTCTAGAGTTAAACTGTCTCATTCGTACAATACTCGGGCCAATCAACAAAAGAAAATGGACGATCTCGAGGAAGAGAATAGAGAGCTAAGGGAAGAAATCAACGCTCTGAAGGAGAGTTTGGAGAAACTCCACCACGACATGCAAACCCTGGCAGCAGCCCAGGAACAACAACATCAAAGGAATGTGATCTCAACGATCATATCTACACCCATATTTGAGACACATGATAGTCATCCTCGGTACACCATGCCTAAAGGTCGCCCCTGGGGCATGCCTTTCAACTTTATACCTTAGAGATATATCCCACCGGTCACTGAAGACCTAGAAGCCGGCAGGAACCGCTGGACCTGAAGGTTACAAACTTTAGGAAAATAAAGATGCAAGGGTTACGACAGCAACTCCAGAAGGTTACAAACTTCAGGGCACTGAAGCGCCAAGAATTACTGCCGTAATTTCTATACCACAACCCGTGGTACACACTATCCCGGAAGGACAGATTCTGCAAGTCACTTATGGCAGAGACGAAGAAGTATATGAAAGGATGAATGAATTCCAGGAACAATTCTTGGAAATGCAGAAGGAACTGCATGTCATTCGCGGTCAAGACTTATTCGGAAAGGACGCCGCCGACCTCTGTTTGTTCCCTAATGTAAAGATACCGCACAAATTTAAGGTGCCTGACTTTGAAAAATACAAAGGCAACTCTTGCCCTCAAAGTCATTTGGTGATGTACGCTCGAAAAATGTCTACCCAAACAGACAATCAACAGCTACTGATCCATTACTTCCAAGTCAGTTTAACCGGTGCTGCACTCAAATGGTACATGGGTTTAATCCGCACCAAGATCAGTACTTTCAGAGATCTCGGGGCAGTGTTCATTCAACAGTATAAATACAATTTAGACCTGGCACCGGATAGGGATCAGCTCTGGGAAAGGTCACAAAAGGATAAAGAAACCTTCAAAGAATATGCTCAGAGATGGGGGCAAATTGCCGCTCAGATCTGTCCCCCTCTTGAGGAAAAGGAAATGACAAAGATCTTCCTGAAAACATTGAGCTCATTTTATTACAACTGAATGGTTGCCAGTGCGCCCAATGCCTTCACTGAAATGGTGAACATGGGAGTATGCCTTGAAGAAGCAGTCCGAGAAGTACGATTGGTCAAAGACACAAAGCCATCCAGCAGTACCAAGAGATACGATAGTGCTTTCCAAAAGAAAAAAGAGCAAGATATCAGTAATATCTCTCTCTAGGAAAGCAAAGGCGAAGGTATCAACCGATAGCAGCAATAAATCCCGCTATCAACCCAGCGCCAGCTCAGACTTATCAACCTCAGGTTGCTCAGAGCCAACAAAATCAACAACAGTATTAGCATAGGCAGCAACAACCTTTTCAGCAGGCTTTCCCGCAGTACAATAATAACAACCGCACTACACCAATAATAACAACCTTTTCAGTGTTCAACCCTATACCAATGTTGTACGCAGAGTTATTTCCACTTCTACTGGCCAAGGGACATGTTCAAACCAGGACTTCTCCCACAGTACCAGAAAATCCACCTTTTTGGTCCAAAGCAGATCAAACTTGCCCTTACCATCAAGGAGGATCGGGACATAACATTGAGAATTGTTTCAGCTTCAAGTCTGATGTACAGAAGCTTGTCAGGAACGGGGTTTTATCTATCAAGGATACAAATCCAAATGTTCGGACGAACCCATTACCGCAACATGAGAAGACTACAGTGAATTTGATAGAAGGAGAGCCTTTCAACAGTTATCAAATTCACAATGTACGCTTACTAGGAACTAACCTGGTAAATATGCATTGCAAACAGAGCGAGTACGGTCACTTGCCATTTCACAACTATCATCAGTGTGATATCTGCTCCAAGGACAATCAAGGGTGTGCCATAGTACAAGCAGCTCTGCAAGAACAAATGGATCTAGGTTGGATTCAGGATCATAAGATTCGTGAAGTAAACATAGCCCATGTACATCCCAACATTGTTCACAACCACGACATCCGCGTAATGAACGTCAATTTAGTGGCGATGCATTCGAGACAAAGTCAGTATTACAATCTGCCGGGGCATGATTACAACACTTGTCCAATCTGCTCAACAGATAATCAGGGATGCTTTTTTGTACAAGAGGTCCTCCAACGTCAAATGGATCTCGGATGGATCCAAGACTACCGTGAAAGAAGTAACCATCAAGTAAATATGGTTCAAATCTTCGACATACGCCTGATGAATACCAGTCCAGTGGAATTACATGCTAAGCAGGTAAGACTTGGTTTTTTGGCTTCACATGATTATCAAGACTGTAAAGAATGCTGCGAAGACGACCAAGGGTGTACGCTTGTGCAAAGGATGCTTCAACATCTGTTGAACCACTGGCGGCTTCCAATTTACTTGGATGAAGACACACAACAGATTAACATGACTGATGGGGATCCTGGGAGACATCAAAGTCGTGATATCCGCTCAATATAAACATATCTAGTAAAGATACACTATATATAAAGCGGGTACGGTCGGGTACCACCTCACAATTATGAGCGCATTAGAGTATGCTCGGAAAATAAGCAAGGATGCTATCTCGTATGAGCAGCCCTCCTGAACCAGTTAGTCCGAAAAGAGATTCAACCATGTTCGAATTCTAAATCAATCAACATGATACAAGATTACCTCCCTGGTCAGAACAAAAACGCTGTCATAATCTCCAATCATGGAACAACCAAGGACGTTTGCGCCATAATCTCTCTGCTCAATGAATCAAAGATCCCACTTAGTAGTAGAAAAGTTCCCAACCAGGAGCTGATCGAGGTTGCCTACAACAGTCAAAAGGCCCAAAAAACCCATGTGGTTATCTACTTGCCAAGTCCAATACCGTATAAGTCAGAAAAGGCTATCCCTTACAAGTACGGTGCAAAAACTGTAGAAAATGGAAAAGAAACTCCATTACCCTCCGTTGTGAACATTGCCGACATCAGTCGAGTCACCAGGAGAGGTCGGATCTTTAACGGAGGAGTTGGAGAACCTACCAAAGAAAAGGAACCTTAAACAGAAGTTCCCAACCAACACGTCGGTCGATCCAATAATCCAGAACCTATAAAGCACAACGATGAGATGCTGAAGCTCATCCAGAAAAAGCGAGTACAACATTGTGGATCAATTTTTGCAAACTCCGTCTCGAATCTCTGTGTTATCTCTCCTGCTTAGTTCAGAAGCTCACCTGGAAGCTCTACAGAGTGTCTTAGAACAAGCCTTTGTAGAACAAGATGTGACAGTAGGACAATTTGACAACATCATCTTCAACATCACTTCCTGTAACAATTTAGGATTCAGTGATGAAGAACTGCCAGAGGAAGGCAAGAACCATAATATGGCACTCAACATTATAGTCAATTACCAAGACGATGCTTTAGCCAGCGTACTGGTAGACACAGGATCATCTTTGAATGTTATGCCAAATCAACTTTGGTACGATTATTGTTTCAAGGAGCTCCGATGAGAGGTCGTGAGATCATTGTCAAAGCATTTGACGGATCTAGAAAAATAGTTATCGGCGAAGTCGATCTTCCCATAACCATCGATCCTCACACTTTCCATGTCACTTTCCAGGTCATGGACATCCGAGCAGCATACAATTATTTATTAGGGAGACCTTGGATACACGAAGCTGGGGCAGTCACTTCGACACTTCACCAAAAGCTAAAGTTCATCAAGAATGACAAATTAGTCACAGTGTGTGGAGAGCAAGCCTTAATCGTGAGAAACTTATCATCATTCTCCTGTGTCGAACCAGAGGAGGTTGTTGGAACTCAGTTTCAAGCACTCTCGATTAGCAATGAATATCAACCAGAAAGAGGGACATCGATTTCCTCATACAAAGATGCTCTCAAAGTGATCGAGAGTAATGACATAAAAGGATGGGGATAGATCATAACTTCTACGGATAACAAGACAAGAAAAGGTCTTGGTTTCTCTCTGACTTGTACCCAGACTACCAAGAAGGATGAAAGTTTTCGTCCCATTCAGGATTTCTTCCACAGTGGAGGCTTCCTCCACCCAGTGTCTCAAGAAGTACACACCATCGATAGGAATGACACCTTTGATACAGATGAAGAGTGGAAATCTTATCTTAACCATGACGATTATACATCTCAGGGAGAAAAGCACACGTCATTCTGTTTTCCAAAGCACAACCCAAGATATATACCGAGATCAGACGTCTGAATAATCTATGGAGATTTTGATCCCGAAGGATGTCGTGCTCCACCCAACTCATTAGAGGAAGACAATATAATGAAAGATAACTTTGACTACGACTATTATGATCCTGTGGATGACTTGCCTATCTGGAAGCCATACACGGAAGACCCGGAGCAAAATAGTCAGCCGGACAATGCCTATCAGCTGAATAATCTTGAAAATAATACACCTGCTCCCTCAGAGTCATGGAATCCTTACCCAGAACACTCCGAGAGTTTCCAACACCATGCTAATGAATTCGCAAGGATCGCAGGACAAGAGTTCATTAACTACGCGATTCCTGAAATCAACGTCATTGAGGAGGATGACTCATCTATTCCCACAGAAACATGGGACACCTTGGGACAGCCAAGCGGCAAATACGACTTCCTAGTCAAATACACTTCTCCCGAAAGCTCTCGTATCGGGCTTGAGGACATCCAGCCAACTGGATGGGGAGATCCTCTTGAGACTGAAAACGCTATGGAAAATACAACAGAAGAGTTCATTTATGATAACTCTGCATGGGAAGAAGACTCCCATGATCCTACACCCCCAGAAATCAGTGTCATTTCTAAAGACAAACCAAGAAGGAAAGTACCAGACTTTGTGATTTACAAAGGAGTCCGTCGCCATTAGGTTGCAGTCGATGTCCCGAAAGTCGTCCATAAGTCAAAGTAATTACCATCTTTTAACCTTTCACTTTGCCCAAGTGAAATGAATGTTTTTATAGGGCTCACTTTTCTGTAAATGTCCCTCTTCGCTTCGCCCAAAGCGACAGAGTTTTAGTTTATAGGGTTGGGTTTCAAGAATCGACAAATCATGAATAAATAATGTCATTCTGAATTCCCGTATTTATTGCTGTTTTCACTTTTCATTTTTCAGAAAATGGTAATCCTAAAAACAACCCAAAATAAAAATAAGTATTTTTCAAAAAATGCACTGCACACACTCTTGCATCCTCTATGTTTTTTTTCTTCTAAAAAACGAATCATCACGTCATGCCGATTACTTGTTTTAAACCCCATTGAAACATACGATCCAATGTCTTCTCCGAACTTTGAATTCTCGGTATTTGAAGCTGAAGAAGAAGAGGACGAAGAAATTCCAGAAGAGATCTCCCGACTACTCAGGCAAGAGGAAAGGACTATTGAGCCTCACAAAGAGCCGTTGGAAACGGGCAATTTGGGTTCAGAAGAAGAGAGGAAAGAAGTTAAGATTGGAGCACTGCTCAGCTCAACTGTCAGAGAAGAATTGATAAAACTTCTTAAAGAGTTTCTAGATGTATTTGCTTGGTCCTACCAGGACATGCCAGGGTTGGACACCAGCATCGTGGAACTCCACTTACCACTGAAAACAAAATGTCCTCCGGTAAAACAAATACTGAGAAGAACTCATCCAGATATGGCCATCAAAATTAAGGAGGAAGTGCAGAAGCAGATCAATGTAGGTTTCCTCGTCACCTCAGAATATCCTCAATGGTTAGCCAACATAGTGCCAGTTCTGAAAAAGGACGGAAAAGTCAGAATGTGTATAGACTATAGGGATCTGAACAAAGCAAGTCCGAAGGATGACTTCCCCTGCCACACATTGACATGCTGGTAGACAGTACAACAAAGTTCAAAGTCTTCTCCTTTATGGATGGATTCTCGGGCTATAATCAAATTAAAATGGCGCCGGAAGATATGGAGAAAACTTCATTCATCACCCCATGGGGCACCTTCTGTTACAAGGTAATGTCGTTCGGTCTGAAGAATGCAGGGGCAGCCTATCAAAGGGCCATGACAACTCTATTTCATGACATGATGCATAAAGATATTGAAGTGTACGTCAATGACATGATTGCCAAATCTAAAATAGATGAAAAGCATGTGACACACCTATCAAAATTATTCGAGCGTCTGAGAAAATACAAACTCCGCTTGAATCCCAATAAGTGCATGTTCGGTGTTCGCTCAGGAAAACTCTTAGGGTTCATCGTCATCCAGAAAGGAATTAAGGTTGATCCAGACAAGGTCAAGGTCATTCAAGAAATGCCTTCACCAAAGACTGAAAAACAGGTCAGAGGATTTGTGGGATGTCTGAATTACATCTCCCAATTCATATCCCTCATGACCGCGACATGCGCGCCGATCCTAAAATTGCTCAAAAAGAACCAAAGCTGTGTATGGACAGAAGACAGCCAAAAGCACTTCGACAACATCAAATAATATCTGCTGAATCCACCAATTCTGTCTCCTCCAGTGGAAGGAAGACCATTGATCATCTACCTAACAGTCTTGGAAGACTCCATGGGATGTGTACTTGGCCAACAAGACGAAACAAAAAGAAAAGAGTCTGCCATTTACTACTTAAGCAAGAAGTTCATAGACTGTGAAACTCGATACACTATGCTCGAGAAAACTTGTTGTGCTCTGGCTTGGGCAGCCAAACGTCTTCGCTAGTATATGATTTGTCACACTACTTAGTTAATCTCCGAAATGGATTTGATCAAATACGTCTTTGAAAAGCCTGCTCTCACGGGAAGGATTGCCCGTTGGCAGATGTTTTTATCGGAATACGACATCGAGTACCATGCTCAGAAAGCCGTCAAAGAAAGTATTTTAGCCGACCATTTGGCAACCGATTGACGATCAGGAATCAGTTGAATTTGACTTTCCCGACGAAGATGTCATGTACTTAAAAATGAAAGATTGTGATGAATCGCTACCAAGCGAAGGGCCAGAACCAGGTTCCCAATGGGGACTAATATTCGACGGAGCCGTCAATACTTATGGAAACGGAATTGGGGCAATCATCGTAACACCTTAGGGTACTCATATTCCTTTCACTACCAGATTGACATTTAAATGCACAAACAACGAGGCCGAATACAAAGCTTGTATTATGGGTCTCGAAGAAGCAATTGACTTAAGGATTAAGAACTTGGATGTCTATGGAGACCCAACCCTGGTTATCAATCAGATCAAAAGTGATTGGAACACATACGAATCAGGACTGATTCCTTACAAAGACTACGCGAGAAGGTTGTTACCATTCTTCAACAGAATTGAGTTTCATCACATCCCTCGTGAAGAAAATCACATGGCTGATGCACTAGCCACTCCCTCTTCCATGATTGTTATAAATCATTGGAATGACGTACTTAAGATTGACATAATGCGCCTTGAAAGGCCCGCTTACATCTTCATGATGGAAGTAGTCATCGATGACAAACCTTGGTATCATGATATCAAGTGCTTCCTCAAAGACAAGAATACCCACCTGGGGCATCAAGAAAAGATAGAAAGACTCTCAGAAGACTGGCAGACAACTTCTTAATGAACGGTGATACACTCTATAAGAGAAACTTTGACATAGTTTTGCTCAGATGCGTAGAAAGACAAGAAGCAAACATGCTGATGAAAGAAATTCACGAAGGATCCTTTGGAACTCATGCCAATGGACACACAATGGCAAGAAAAATTCTGAGAGTAGGATATTATTGGTTGACAATGGAATCCGATTGCTACAAGTACACGAGGAAGTGTCACAAGTGTCAGATATACACAGACAAAATCCATGTACCGCCAACGCATCTCAAATCTATATGGGAAATCGACATGATTGGCATGATTGAACCCAAAGCTTCAAACGGACATCGGTTCGTCCTGGTAGCCATTGACTATTTCACCAAATGGGTCGAAGAAGCGTCATACACAAATGTGACCAGACAAGTGGTGGTCCGATTTATCAAAAACAACCTCATCTGCCGTTATGGTGTTCCAAGCCAGATCATTACGGATAATGGATCTAATCTGAACAATAAGATGATGAAAGAGTTGTGTGCTAAATTCAAAATTGAACACCATAACTCATCTCCCTACCAGCCTAAAATGAATGGAGCGGTAGAAGCGGCTAACAAAAATATCAAGAAGATCGTTCAGAAGATGGTTGTAACCTACAAAGACTGGCACGAGATGCTACCCTTTGCTCTTCACGGTTATCACACATCTGTCTGCACTTCAACAGAGACAACCCCTTTCTCTCTAGTATATGGCATGGAAGCCGTGCTCCCCATAGAAGTAGAGATACCATCAATCAAGGTATTGATGAAAGCCAAGCTAACAGAAGCTGAATGGTGCCAAAGCCGACACGATGATTTAAATCTGATTGAAGAAAAGAGAATGACGGCTTTATGCCATGGTTAGTTATATCTACAAATAATGAAGAAGGCGTTGACAAAACGGTCTGACCCCGTCTCTTCAGAAAAGGAGACCTTGTGCTCAAGAAGATACAATCATTTCTCACTGATTCCATGGGCAAATAGACACCGAATTATGATGGCCCTTATGTGGTTAAGAAAGCCTTCTCGGGAGGTGCCTTGAGACTTGCAACCATGGATGGACAGGAGTTTACCTACCCCACGAATGTTGATGTAGTGAAGAAATACTTCGCCTAAATAATAAAAAAACGTCTCGGTGGATTGAAAACCCAAAAGGGCGGTCCAGGAAAAAATTAGAGACATAAACAAAGATCATCCCGATGGATTGGGAACCTTAAAAGGTAGTCCAAGCAAAAGTTAGGGATTCATGGCAAGTAACTATATCTGACAAGTTTGACTCCTCAAAGGCAACGTCATCTGTCAGGAAAACTCAAGTCAAGGTCACCTTCGATAGAAGCTCAAAATATCCTGAATTCAAAGTTGGTGGGAGGATAGTGGTCGTTATGTTTCAATGTAGCCCCTTTCCCTTTAAATTACCATTCTCTAAACTTTTTAATGCTCCATGGGGTCACGCGCTTGGCTGATTACCATTCTATCAATAGAATTTGAGCCCGTGTGCCTTTTGTTTACAATTCTCATTTATTTTGCTTTACAGAATGGCATTTTTAACATGATCAACGATTCTTAAAACAAAACAAAAGTGAATTTACTTGTCAAAATTTTCTTCTTCTTTTAAAATAAAGATGGCAATTCCTTTTGATTACTGAACACCAAAAGAGACATCGACGACTTCTCCGGAAGTAATTAAACCTCAAATGCAGAATCAAAGTACTCCTTTTAACCAGTGCACCCTAAATGAAGGATCAACTATTTCAGATGTAATGTCCCATATGACATCCCTGGTAGATGTGTTACCCTCGAAAACCGATAATTGGTCTGTTTTTCCTAGTAGGGTCTACCCCTCCTAAACAGGAAATGATTACTATCTTGAACTAATGATACTTTTTATCCCCCCGCAGTGGCCAAGTATCTAGTCGTGTTCATTCACTAGTTTGTATGTTGTGTCTGTTTTGTCAGCATAAACATACATACATCATGCATGATTGATTCATATTCATACATATGTTGCATTGATATCACTCTGGTCATTTTCATCCCCAAGTGATAAATGTTCTCTCACCGATAAAGTTGCCAGTTCTTTCCTCGCCCAAAATGTATCGTCTGTGCAATCTCTCCCTAGTTTATTTCTGGATTGGAGACTGCCCTCAACCACTTTGATAACTTGAACCTCTTAAAGGCAAGAAGACATTCGATAGACACCTCTGGAACATCACTCTTCACCATTGAAGATGATATTATTTGCTTTCCCAGATTAAAGAAAATCCCCAAAGAAAGCCTCTCAACCAAAGACTCTTGACAATATGGCAGTTTCTCCCTGAAAAAAATTGTTTTCAAAGAAGTCATCAGCACCTCAAAATTGGATTACATCACATGGCATTTCTTCGAACAAGGTCTAGAAGAAAAGTATGATGTAACCTCACCAAACAAAAAGCGGTCTCTCTCCAAACAAAAAGCGGTCTCTCAAGAGACTCGTTTTTCCCCAGTAGGTCGAAAAATGGCATCTCCCACAGAGAAGTTTGCACACCTCTGCAGTTCAGACAAATGGGTTTCCCCAGCAAGTTTGACATCAAATCTTTTTTCTATTAAATAGCGTCTCCCCAGAAAACTCGGTGAGAAGTTTGAATGAAGACCGCTACGGATATCATTCCTTGTCGATAAAAGAACTCGACAGGAAGAAACTGAGACCAGTTCCATGGCAGAAGACCAGGATCGAGGGGAAATTTATTTCAAAAAAAAAGAAACTAAGACCAGTTCTGTGGATGAAGACCAGGATCGAGGGGAAGTTTATTTCAAAAGAAACTAAGACCAGTTCCATGGTTAAAGACCAGGACCGAGGAGAAGTTTCACCCTTTTCTTAGTAACTTTACTTAGCAAAAGAAGATGGACGAGCAAATCAGCTACCATTCACAACCACAATCAAAATTTCGGGTATTCCGATATTTAATCCTCTTGTACCCTGAATGTCTGAATATCTTCGCCATTCACACCTTCGGGTCCAAGAAGATTAAATAGGGGCATCTGTCATACCCAAAATTTTAACCACGAGATTTCCCATCATTGTGCAAATTATCACCACAATATGGATGTACCATCATACCTCAACAATCTTCTCAAGGATTGTTGAGTATTCACTACAACCAAGAATTGGGGTTTTGAGCCCTCTCAGAGCACTCAAGACAAATGATCAATCAAGAATGGACATGATATTCAACTTGTCTAGCCTCTCAAACACCCATAAAGGATCAAGAGGTCTCCCACATCAAGAATCAAGCACAAGGTTGCAACATTCCAAGTGGATCAAGCCTCAAGATCGCCAGTGTCACCAAATAAGGGTTTTGGTGGACCAAGGCCTCCAGATGAAAATTTTCATCTGGGCATGAGCCAATACTTCAAAACATGAGTCAAGAAGCTCAAAGGGACCTCATGAATCCAATCATGGAGTTAAAATAGCCTCAGGGGACGCATTCATCAAAAATCAGGAATTAGGGTTTCTTGACCTAATTCACCCCTAAGTTGACTTTTGGAGCAAGACATGAGCCAAGACCTCAAGAAGTGTTTTAAAGACCTCTAATACATCATATTGATCCATTCACAAGGTTGGATTGATTCAAAAAACTTGGTTCACAAGCAATGGAAGGATTCAAATTCATCTGGACCAATTACGGTTTCCTGATGAAAAGTCAACTATATCTTTGACTTTTGACCAAGACATGTTCCCAAACCTTGGGACATGATTCAAGACACTCTATAACACCTATGAAATCCATCCATTAGGTTTGAATTAGGTCAAGGACTTGATTTCATAGAGGATCACACAGTTTGGAATTCATCTGATAAAAAGTCAACTGTGCCAAAAAACCAAGTTTGACTTTTTGAATTTCTTGACAAACAAGGCTCCCCTAAGTAAAAAACAATGTTAATTCATGGTTTGGATCATCATCCATCAAGAAAAATCAAGAAAAGTAAGGTTACTTGAAAAAGGGGCAACCATAAGAAACTTAAAATTTTCTAAGTTATGGAAGAAAAGTGATTTGGTACCAACTTTGCAAGGTCATAACTCCCAAACCACAAAGCCACTTGCTCCCATCTAAAGTTCAAATGAAAGTTCTCATTACATACTTCAAAATTACCAACTACATCAGATTCCAAATCCTTATGGATTTTGAGTTATGGATTGATAAAAAAAAAATATATGAAAATGACCACTTTTTCCAACACTCAGTGAAAATTTTGGACATAATCTGTTCTGGGTTTTTACCAACTTTAAACCCATTTTTCACCATGATACAAGTTGATTCAAGACCAGTGTTGGACATTAAAGTTAAAGTAGGATATACAAGCTTCCCAAAGAGTACCAGAACTCATCCTAATTCAACTTGAGTAGGGAGTTACAAGCATGGAAACATGACACGTCCAAGACTGGTTTTACAAGACAGTCTTGTACATGCCACACGATTTTATTATTTCCATGACTTGGCAAGGCTTTTCACCATGCAAGACAAGTTTCTAAAGTGCAATGAACATGATCTCTGCAGAGCTACAACACCATAGAGCCTTGCAAGTCAAAAACCTCATCATTTGGCATGTGACATTCAAAGTTCAAAATCCAAAAAACACCAATTTTGTCACGAGGAATTTAAGGGGTGCATAGAGCTGGCATGTATCAGTCCATGATCAACCAAATGAGTCAAGATGAACTCAAGCATTAGAGGTCCATAGGCCTGCTAGATTGACCCAAGTCAATGGCTAGAGGAGACTTTGGCAGCAAGATAAAGTTCAATGGATAATGGAGTGGTCCAGCCTCCATTCACTATTGCTCCCAATACAAACTTGCTCAACTATAAATAGATCTTCTTTCTGATCAATTCAAGTACACTAAAGCATAACAATACATGCTTTCCTCCAAATCACTCTAAAAAAAATAGATTTTGCTTCTCTTTCAAGTCACTATCGAATTTTCAATTTGAGAGCTATTCAATCAAAACCAATCATGCCAACGCCTCACATACATCATATATGATTGATCCATAACCTTAAAACGCATCTGGAACATCAGAATCGCAAAGTCACCCCCCATTTGCTCAAGCTTTTTGGCCTACTTGCAGTTGAGGTGCCACAATAAGAACCAGGTGCATTCAATCCATTCCAAACTTCCAAACACCTTTTATTAGGTCCATTGAAGCTATCCAGATCATCACACAACATCTGTAACACCTACAACTAAGGATTCGATTTCCTCTTGCAGAGGTAAGCCTGACACTCTCAAACTCTATGATCCATGCATCATAAATGTGTTTTCAAGTTACAAACATGTTTCTGCACTTATGTAGAGTGATTCCCCTGAATTAATTGATTTGTAGCTTTCGTGTATAGGATTTCATAGTGTTCTTGCAGAAATTAGGGTTCTTGAGTTCATCTCTTGATTTCTCACTCCACACTTAATATAAATGCAATTAATTTGTATGACTGTAATACTTGTTAAAAAACGAGCAAGTTTCATGTTTACAAAAGTCATTTTCATGGTGTAATCAGAGAGATATGAGAGGTTTTGCAAAACGACCATGGCGGGTAGTCGAGAGGAAGAAGAAGATGGCCTTGGCGCCATTTTCAAATATTTGAATTTTTGAATTTTTGATATTTTTATTAAATGATTTCAAAAATTAATTTTTCTCTCATTTTTTATTGGTTCTTTTTTAAAAAAAGTCACAAAAATGTTAAATTATTTTATTCTACAAAAAAAAAACACATTTATATTATTTTTTTAATATATTTTGATTTTTTTGAATTTAATTTAATTTAATTTGTTTTTAAACATTTTTAAATGAAATTCTCACCTTGATTTTTCAAAACCAATTGGATTTCAAGCTTTCTTTTGATTAAACATGATTTTCCAAAATATTTTTTAAAGTTGACAACTTATTTTTGAATATATTTGATATATTGTATCATTTTATATTTAATTTCCTTTAAAAAATTATGTTTTTTATTAAAATTAGGATTTCTCTTAATTTTAATTTTGCAAACACTTTTCAAAACACTTTTGGGCCTCTTGGTAGAGTGTAAGTCCCATCCCTTTGTAAATAAATAATATGGGCCTCAGTCATTGTATAAGTCCCAATACAATTTTAAAAATCTCGGCGCGATTACCGTTTTTAAAACAATTTTCATCTGGGACTCTCCTTGAATTGTAAGCCCCATCTTTCTTCTTTTCAAACACTTTTGGGCCTCTAATAAAGTGTAAGACCCAACCCCCTTTGTACATAGATAATTCGGGCCTCAGTCATTGTATAAGTTCCGATACGTTTTTTCAAAATAAACGGTGTGATTGCTGTTTTTCATCTTGGCATCTCCTTGAATTTCCCGGTGAAAATAGATAATCCTTTCTTTCATCTGGGCCTCAGTTCTATTGTATAAAAATAACACTTTTGGGCCTCTAATAGAGTGTAAGACCCATCCTCTTTGTAAATACAATAATTTGGGCCTCAGTCATTGTATAAGTTCCTCTGTGGTTTTCAAAACTGCGACGCAATCGTCGCCTTTTCAAAAGAGATCATCTGGGCCTCTCCTTAAGTATAAGCCCCAAACTTCCTTTTAAAACAACTTTCTTTTTTATTCAAATTCAAAATTCAAATTTTTATCAAAACTTTCTTCAATTTCTTGTAAACCTAACCATACAGGTGTAGTTAATATGCTTGGGCTTTCATTAGACTGTAAGTCCCACTATCTCTTCAATACATACCTGTTTACATATCTCATTTGTATGTGTGTATATATATATATATATATATATATATATATATATATATATATATATATATGCTTGTACATACTTGTTTAGAGTTTTTGCCAGCAGTTAGGTCTACATTTAGGTCAAACTAGAGGTTACTCTTTCAACATAGTAAAAAACTAGTTCCCCATAGGAAATTCCAGATACAATCTTGCCTCCTCTTAGGCTTATACAATATGGAACAGAGAAAGGCATTATTCCCGGTGAAACTTTTCTCAAGACTGTCCAAACTTACAAGTATTGTGTACAAGAAATTCATTTCCCTAGAGAGGATTAATTCCCGGTGAAACCTCTTTTGAATTTCTTCAATCCCTAGAACTGTTCATCAAAGAAAGGATTAATTCTCGGTGAAACCTTTCTTGAAATTTTCTGAGGCTTGGACCCACAGGCTTCCTAGAAGTTCCCCACCCTCCTCTTGGGCTTAGTACAAGGACCCACAAGCTTCCTAGAAGTTCCCCGGCCTCCTCTTGGGCTTAGTACAAGGATCCCCAAGCTTCTTAGAAGTTTCTCGACCTCCCCACATGCTTAGTACAAGGACCCAAAGGCCTCCTATATGTATAGGACATAAATTAGTCATCTTTACTAGTTCAATCCTCAGGAGAGTCAAGAATTACAAAACATCAGACCATTCTAGGGTTGATCTTCATCCCTTAAAACCTCAGCATTCTCTTAGGAATCATACAAAGATCTCTCTCTACACTAGAGTCTACCACTTCTTGAGAGACATGGACAGTCTTAGCCTCCTCTTGGGCATCATACAAAGATCATTCTCCAGCTAAGAGTCAAACTCTTCATACTAGTAAACTTGGAAAGTCTCATCTCCTCTTGGACCTCACCAAGAAAAACCCTCAAAGAATAGGAAAAAACCCTGATCATTTCACTAATCTCCAGAAGAGTTAAAACCTCCATAGGTTTTCAAACTCAATCTTTAAACTTTACCTTAAAAATCCCAGCCAGGGTTAATTTACCATCAATAAAACCATAACAAAATCAGAACCTCAGGGCATATGATATTTTAACTCTTCTTCAATCCCCAGCAAGAGTTGATTCCCCAACACATATTGGACCTGTCTCTGGACTTCAATAATCTTCAGCAGAAGCTAGCCTCCTCTTAGGCTTCATATAAGAATTTCCCCCAATCAGTCCCCTCTTAGGCTTTGTATAATGATTTTCCTTAGTAGAGTCAGCCTCAATCTTGGGCTTTGTACAAGACAGATAAAACCTCCCCAGTGGAGTCAATCTCTTTTCAGCCTCAATCTTGGGCTTTGTACAAGACAGATATAAAACCCCCTCGTAGAGTCAACCTTTTAGCTTCAACCTTGGGCTTTGATCAAGGCACACAAAAATTAACATCCCCTCAGATGAGACCCTGAGTCCAATATGCAGGAGATATTTTCTCTATACATCACACATCAAAACAGACAACCAAAACCTTTTTCCCAGATAATTGCTATAAGTGGCACACTTGTTGATTCAAAATCTAAGCTGGAGTCCTTCTCTTATCCTGGTCAAAAATCATCTTTCATCTAACTGTTGTAAGTGGCAAGCCTCTGGATCCCTAATATCCAAGCCAATGTCCCACTCTTAACATGAAATATTCATAAGGAAAAATGGCATTGCTCAATACTGAGTTAAAGTTTCTTCCTTTATTACATCCCCCTTATAAAGGAAATTATGGCATTGCTGAATTCTCATATCCCATAAAGTAATTTGCCTTTATAATCAAGTACCAATATTTTGTGATGAATAGGTGAGATATCTCCCTTTAGAGATGACAAATTCTCTCTCAGTCACCCTTTTAGCTTTAATCTTGGGCTTTGAACAAGACACTAATACTCATCTAGCTTCAATATTGGGCTTTAAACAAGACACCAAACATCTTTCCTCCCATAGAAACAGGAGGAACTACGATTGCTCTGATTTCACAGTTTTCTTTACGGGAATACGTAGGCATACGATTATGAAATCTTAGCGAGCACACAAATCAAAGACTTTAGGTCCAATACCTTCCCAAAAACAACAAAAACACTATCTCAACACTCCCAAAGGAGAAACTTTCCCAACCCATGACAGACAAACACTAGAAAGCAGTTCAACTTAACAGAGAAACAAGCAATAAAAATTCTATGGATAACCATATATGCACTGGGTGTTGATAACTTCCCTTTGTATAACCTAACCCCGACCCTCCAATCTCTTAGCATTTGATAAAGAAAACATTTGCATGCAAGGTTAGTTTAAGATAGCTTCCCTTTCCTTTCCAGCTTCATAGGATAAATAAGAAATCAGAAAGTAGCACCCAATTCCAACAATTACGGTAAGGTGGTCGCGTCATCGACAAAAGTCGCACGCTACACTACATCGAATTCAATAAGGAAGATGAGAGACCTTATAATGAGTCACTGGTTTTCGACGAAAGCGAGATTGATCTTGCTGAATTTAGACAAGGCCCACCTTACTCTTGTAAGTTTTTGGCTCCTTCAAACGAAAAGAATCTTGTCGAACCAGAAAAAGGCGATAAATTCCCTAAGAAAACTTACACTTTCGACATTACTAAATGTGACAAAATTTTTGATTTGTTAGTTAAGGATGGTCAAATGATAGTGCCTCCTGGTGCTAAAATACCTCCTTTAGAACAAAGAAAAAAAAAAGTCTTTTTGTAAGTATCACAATTTCTTGGGTCATAAAACTTCTCAATGTTTTCTTTTCATGGATCTTGTTCAAAATGCTATCCAGGAAGGAAGACTGAAGTTTGGAGACTGTCATACCCCAAATTTTGACCACCGAGATTTCCCATCATTGTGCAAATCATCATCACAATATGGATGTACTTTCATGCCTCATCAATCTCCTCAAAGATGATTGAACATTCACCACAATCAAGAATTAGGGTTTTGAGGCCTCTCAGAGCCTTTAGACAAAGGATCAATCAAGGAGTGACATGATCTTCAACTTGTCTAACCTCTCAAACACCTATAAAGGATCAAGATGTCTCCCACATCAAGAATCAAGCACAAGGTTACAACATTCCAAGTGGATCAAGCCTCAAGATTGCCAGTGTCACCAAATTAGGGTTTTGGTCGACCAAGGCCTCCAGATGGGAATTTTCATCCGGGAATGAGCCAATGCTTCAAAGCATGACCCAAGATACTCCAAGGGACCTCATGAACCCAATCATCAAGTCAATAACCTCAGGGGATGCATTTACCAAAAATCGGGAATTAGGGTTTCTTGACCTAATTCACCCCTAAGTTGACTTTTGGGACAAAACCTGAGCTAAGACCTCAAGACATGATTTGAGGGCCTCCAATACACCACATTGATCCATTTTTAACAATGGATTGACCCAAGAAGCTTGGTTCACAAGTTTCAATTTCACCAGGATCACAATTAGGGTTTCGAGGAAAAAGTCAACTGTATCTTTGACTTTTGACCAAGACATGCTCCCAAACCTTGGGACATGATTCAATACACCCTCCAACAACTATGGAATCCATCCATTAGGTTTGATTTAGGTCAAGGACTTGATTTCACAAAGGATCGCACAGTTTGGATTTCGTCCGATAAAAAGTCAACTGTGCACAAAATCAAGTTTGACTTTTTGGAATTTTTCACAAATATGGTTCCCGTAAGTAAAAAATAATGTTAATGCATGGTATTGATCATCATTCATTAATAAAAATCAAGAAAAGTGAGGTTTCTTGCAAAAGGGGCAACCTTGAGAAACCAAAATTTTTCTAAGTTACGGAACAAAAGTGGTTTTGGTACCTACTTTGCAAGGTCATATCTCCTAAACCACAAGGCCTTTTTCTCCCATTCAAAGCTCAAATGAAAGTCCATCTGACATACTTCTAATATGTCAACTACAAGTGATTCCAAATCCTCATGGATTTTGAGTTATGGACTGATCAAAATCACAAAAACATGAAAATGACCACTTTTCCAACACTTAGTGAAATTTTCAATAAGTCAGAATCTGCCTTACTTTTTCCAAAATGTAGGGAAAATTTTCACCTTGATCCAAGCTAAACCAGGTCCAAGGGTGAACATCAAAGTTAAAATATGCCATGAGGTCTTTCCAACATGTACCAGGTCATCTCCAAATTCAATTTGAGTAGGGAGATACAACCCTTGGAACATGGCATCATGAACTGATTTTTACAAGGCAGATTTTGTGCATTTGGTCGATTTGGCCAAATCATATAACTCCAAGCCTTGTCATCTATTTGTACACATCAGAGGATAAAATCCAAGGGGAATGATCTGATCCCCAAGCCTCCCAAGTCCAAGAATCTACACATAGCCATAACAAACCTAAAAAGGATAAAAAGTGCAAAAGACTCCAATTTTGTTTCCAAGCATTTAATGGATGCATCAAGGTGGCATGGACTGACACATTCCTAACTGAATAAGTCAAGAATCAACACTGAATCAAAGAACCATAGGCATGTGCCCTAACCACAAGTCAATGGCTAGAGGAGACTAAAGATTCCCTTGAATCAACATTGGCCAAAGTCCTGTACCAGCTTCCATTCACTATTGCTTGCAAAACAAACTTGTTGCACTATAAATATAGCTCATTTGTGCTCAGTTTAAGTACACCAAAGCACTACAACTGATGCTTTCCTCAAAATCTCTTTCTTTAGGCCAAAATGCCTTCTTTTGCAAGTCATCTATGAGTTTTTGAGTTGGAGAGCAATTCCACCATAGCTCATGACCCAAACACATCCAAAATGTCATATCTAACCTGTTCAAACACTCGTGATCTGAAACACCAAAATCAGAAAATCCACCTCCAAAACCTCAAAATTGGACTTTTCGGAATTTTTCAAGCCATGCCTTGATTCAGTCACTTCCAAAACCAAACAAGGCCTCAAACACACTCCAAATATCATCCTCAAACTGCCCCAATCGGTTTCCCTCATCTGGAACACCATTTGAGGGAGTTGCTATTTTGGTCACTTTGCCACTTTTGCAAGGAAGAGCCTAATACTTGTTCCTGAGGATTCCAGCTGGTTTTGATCATCCTAAAAGCTTCTAAGGGATCAATCAAGAGTGTTCAAAGCATCGAATAACTTCTGGGACAAGGAACTTGGCAGATAGCACAAGGAGCTCCAAGAGGTAAGTGCATCACAACTTGAACTCTCTAATTCATGCATTGCTTTGAGGTCCATTGATCATGGACCTCTCATACATATCGTATGTGTTGTGTTTGAACCAATTTATCATGCAATTATTACCTGTACCATGAGATAGCATAGAACATGCAAAATTTGGCCTATTTTGAAACTACTATCCGGGTTTTAAAATAGGGACATTTTTTGAAAATACCAAGGGCACCATTTGATTCCTCATGAAAATCTAGGTCAGATGCACCTAAATTTTGTCCCAATCCATGGAGAAATGGGCAAGTTACAACCTTCATGCAAATCCATAATGACTTGGTTTCATGCCTTGGCCAGGCCTAGAAACCAGGCAACCCATATATGTTAATGGGGTGGCTTTGATACACGGATGTATCACCACCCCAGTGGTAGCGCGCGCGTGTGTTTGTCTTGGAGGTCATGGGTTCAAACCCCACCCAGACCTTTTTTGCCACCCTTCCACATTTTTGCTATTTTTAATATTTTTATGGTTTTTGTTAATTAATTCAAAAATTAATTTCTCTCTCAATTTTAATTATTTTTTATTGATTCTTTTTTTTTTTAAATTCACAAAAATATTAGAATATTATATTCCATGAAAATTTCACAAAAATATTATTTATTTCATATATTTGGTATTTTTGTAAAGAATTATATTTTTATTTGTTTTTTAGACATTAAAAATATTTCTTTCTCTTGGTTTTACAAAATTCAAATGATTTTTCAATCATCCCATGAATGAAACATGATTTTTCAAATATAAATCCAAGATCATAACCTTTTCTCACATGTTTGTTTATTTTATTTGAATTTTTATTCAATTAAAATATATTTTAAAACAAAAATTAGGGTTTTGATCATTATTGATAACACTGAATCACACTGCGTATTTGACTCGGATTGCACATGTTTCTTAGGATTTTATTGCCATTTTCTTGTGTTATGCTTGTGTTTTGTTTTGTTTTCAGGTTCTTTGTAGTTCCAGAGCTCCTTGTGAAGAAATGAAGAAAAACGAGCAAGAAAACTAGCTTTTAAGGAAATTGTAAACACGGCATCTACCATGGCGGGCGCCATAGGGTAGGCCATGACTTGTATGAGAGTCAACTGCTGTCAACTGCCACGATCTCCACTTCTTTCTCCTTTGGTTCACATGGCGGGCGCCATGAGGGGGTGGCTGGCGCCACCTTTGTCATTTGATTTCCCTCCCAAAAGAAGTTGGGGGGTACTTTTGTCCTTCCATGTTAATTTCCTAGGCTATAAATAGACGAGTTCTGAATCCTTTCTCTTCATCCAAGCTTAGTTTCAGAACTCAAGCCATATCTTTCAGTATTGTAAAGCGATAAACTCTTCATATCGGGGAGTTATCACACTGTTTGATCGAGTCTGTAATCGAGTTTGGAGCACTCTGGTAGAAGTTAATCCTGCCGCCATTTTTATTTCCAGTCATTTACTTCCAGTTGTACCAGATTTAAAGCCTCCGATTTGGAGCAGGTTTCATTTACAAGTTCAGCATTTACTTTCTTTATTTCTCGCACTCGCATTTACTTTCTTTATTTCTCGCACTCGCATTTACTTTCTTTATTTCTCGCATTCGCATTTACTTTATTTATTTCTCGCACTCGCATTTACTTTCTTTATTTCTCGCACTCGCATTTACTTTCTTTATTTCTCGCACTCGCATTTACTTTAACATGGTCTATTTCAACATGTCTATTTACATTTCCATGTCCGGCTAAATCTTAAAGGTTAGAATGTAAGGATAATAGACCATGATGAATTTAGTCAGTGTGTTAATGCAGGATGGTAAAGTCGTCGCTTATGCTTCACGACAATTGAGAATTCATGATTTCAAGATGGCTGCGGTTATTTTTGTGTTGAGGATCTAGCAATATTATTTTTATGGTTTTGAGTTCAAATTGTTTAGTAATCACAAGAATATTGAGTACCGGTTTGGTCGGAAATAATAGAGTATGAGACAATTAGGACGATTGAGATTCCGGATGAGTTATGACCTTAGCTGGAATTATCCTATTGGATAAGTCAATGTCGTGCCAGATGAGTTAAGTCGGAAGTTTTTATACATGTCTGTTTTGATGGCCAGATGGATTAGGATTATTTGAGCAGTTCAGAGACTTGCGTCTGGTGGGTGAGATAACACAACAGAGTGTGAGGTTGGGTATATTAGTAATGAACTATTATTTTCTGGTGAAGATTAGAGAGAGTCAAAAGTTGGATATGACTTTGGTAAATTTGATTGTTGCGAGTAATCAGAGTGCGCATCGAAAGCGTGATATGGTACCTTTCGTATGTGTGTGCATAACTGGTAAGAGTTCATAGGTTGAACAGTGAAAATATGTAGGAGCGGTGAGACCATTGGACGTTTCAGAATGGAAGTAGAAAAGGTTAAATATTATTCTTGGACTATTAAGTAGATGGATGTTTTAGTCTTATGTTGATTGGTGAATCGTAGCATTCTCGTAATAATATCGTGTGACAAGGATGTTGATATCATGGTTATGTAGAGGTTGTTGAAACGATGTTGTGTCGTGGAACTTTATGTTCTTGTTTTTGTTGTTGCCTCGTTGCCTATGGTGATGGTTCGAGTGCGAGTGGCTAATTCCTATGGTGGGGAATTAGGAGAGGGTTACTTATGGTGACGGTAACGATCTTTGTGTGTGCGTAACTTGAGTATTCTTTGGGTCGTGAATTAGTCGTCAAGGGAATTGTATGGGCATTGCATCTTGTCGTTGTTGTAGTTGCTGTTAGCAAGGTCGTCTGTTAGTTTGTGTTATGCATGGTGTACCTTTTGTTGGTATGATGGTTGGTAGTCGAATGTGAGAGTTGTAACCGGAGTGACTCATTTCCGTTATATTTTCGAGGACGAAAATAATTTAAGTGGGGGAGAGTTGTAACACCCCAATTTAAATTATTAATCGTCGTGTTATTATTTCTGGTTGTTGGGCTTTGTTAAGGGTGTGCGGTTGAGTGCAGGGGAAGGTATATCTTTAATAGAGGTGTTGGAGTAGTAAATTAACATTAGATAATTAAGAGATGCATTTAGTAATGATAAAATAATGAGGATATTAGTATTATTATTATTATTATTACTATTATTATTATTATTATTATTATTATTAAGAAAATTTAATTAAAAATCTAATTAAGGGGAATTAGAGAGGTTTAGTGGAGAGGAGGTTAATTTCACGTAAAACAAGAAAAAAAAGAGAGAAAGAAGAACAAGGAAGACGAAGGGGTGCTAGGACAAGGATTTCTTCTCAAATTTTTCCAGATTTCTGAACAATTCGAGGTAAGGGGGGAGAACGGGTTCATATTTGGTGATTAATTCGTATAAGGGTAGTGGGGAGTCCTTAACCCCGTAGGATTTTGTCTGATTTTGTGTTGTTGTATGATTTTGGTGTCTATGTGTGAATCCGTGTTGAAATTCATGTAGTTGAATGGTTGAATCGATGGTATATGGATACTGTTGCTGTTGTTTGAACATGATTGTTGTAGATCTAAATTTTGGTACAGGTTAGAGAGGGGAAATTAATTCTAAAAACCTGTAGATTGTGATTAGTAATCATAAGAATAAGAGATGAGATGAACATGAGTACCTAAAACCAATGTAGAACAAGTTTTAGGACTGTTTTGGAGTAGAAATTGGGGGAATTCGTAGCAGAACTCAGACTGGTGTAGAGAATTGGATTTTTCATAATAGATCTGGCCATACGCGTATCAGGTAAGGCGATACGCGTATGGGATGGCTAATACGCAGCAATACGCGTATGAAAGGCTAGGCATTACGCGTAATAGGAGGGCTGTACGCGTAATGGGTTGGAATTTGGGAAATTCAATGGGAAAACGTCTCTGTCCGTACGCGTACGGCTTAAGGCATTACGCGTAAGGACTTGGGTACTGTGAGGCAATACGCGTATGAAGAGAGGCATTACGCGTATGGGTTGGGCGAGCGAGCTGGAAATACGCGTATGGCACAGGGCAATACTTGTATGGCCAGCGAGAGTGCAGAATTTTACCGTTTCGCGATTTCTTTCCCGTTTTCGCGACTGATTCGGTTTCTCTTGGTTTGAGAGATTGGGATTGGGAGTCAGATGCTGAGTAATACACATTTGGTGATGAAACTATTTAATTTTATAATTTTTTGGAATTAATTAGTGTTTAGTGAATTATGGTAGCTTGTGAGGGTTCAATGATTATGGTGCAAGTGGGAACGATTAGGTGTCTCATGTGTGATCAGGAGGATCGTAACTATGTATGTCTATTATTATACATGTGTGTTATATGTATGTTTGTTGTGATCAGGAGGATCGTGAATTTGTTTATCAGTTATTATACATGTGTGTTATATGTATGTTTGTTGTGATCAGGAGGATCGTGAATTTGTTTATCAGTTATTATACATGTGTGTTATATGTATGTTTGGTGTGATCAGTAGGATCGTGTAGATGTATGAATGTGTCATACATGTATTGTAATGTGCATTGAGTCATGCATATATATTATTGGTGGGATGAAATCATTGCTCAGAAGGAGTGTATGTGATTCATCCGAACTCCCTTGAGGAGTGTGGTGGGATAAATCATTGCCAAGTAGGGGTGTATGTGATTTATCCGGGTTCGATTGAATGAACCATGGTGATGTTGGTACCACATGCATTGCATTGTTAATTGTTTATTATTGGTGATTGAATATGACAGTAGGTCGTGATTATATGTTGTTGTTGTCGGCGTGAGATACTACTTCCTTATATGTATTATTCGCCTTTTTATATTGAATGTAGTTCTCACCCCTCTATTGTTGTTGTGTCTGTGCTTCTTCGAGAGTACAGATATTCAGGTGCCAGGTTAGTGCTTGGAGCTTGTGTAGCTTGTTTGAGTTTAGAGAGTCGCTCTGATACGTAACATGGAATTTGGGGGGTTTTTACCATTTGTTTTATGTTGTATACTTGTTACGTATCTTTCAATTGTTGAATATTATGGTGGACCATAAGTATAGGGAGTTTTTGGTGTTATAGGCAGATGGCCGTAAATCGAATAATTGAATAAATTTTCCGCTGTTTGATTTTATTAAAATAAAGGAGATTTATTTTGTTGATTTTAAAATGTGGCATCCAACTTTGGTGTGGAGACTCTGATTTATTTCATATATTTTGTTTATTTTGAAAAATGGGAAAGTGGGGTGTTACAATTCGTATACTTGCGAAAACACCGCATCGATTATCACCCTAACAAATCTTTTAAAAACACTTTTTGGGCCTCTAATAGATTTTAAGACCCAATCCTTGTTGTACATAAACCTTTTTGGGCCTAAGTTATTGTATAAGTCCCACTGTGTTTACAAAAAACCTCAGCGAGATCGCCGTTTTCAAACAAAATCATTTGGGCCTACCCTTGTGTTGTAAGTCCCATTTCTTTTATTTTTCAAACCTTTGGGCCTCTCCTTGAGTTGTAAGACCCATCCCTTTGTATAGAAAACCTTTTTTGGGCCTCAGTCATTGTATAAGTCCCTATACAATTTTTAGATCGACGGTACGATTACTGTTTTTCATCTGGGCCTCTCCTTGAGTATAAGCCCCAACAATCTTTTCAAAAACAACTTCCCTTTTGATTTAGGTTCAAACTCATAGTTGTTATCAAAACTTTCTTTAATTTCTTGAACAACTAACCATACAGCTGTTACAATGGAAGCTTGCTCGCCTGTAAGTTTTATCAGCTTTCCTTTACATGCTTTCAGATATATATATATATATATATGTCTGTATTGCTGGAAGCTTGCTCACCTGTAAGTCCTTCTTTCATATCCTTTTAAATACTTGTCATATATCAACTGTATATATACTTGTATGCCTGCTTAGAGTTTTCCCCGACAATTAGGTCTAGAACTAGATAAAGCCAGAGGTCACTCTTTCAACAGTAAAAACTAGTTCCCCATAGGAATTCCAGATACAGTCTTACCTTCTCTTAGGCTTAAACAATATGGAACAAAGAGAAAGACATTATTCCCGGTGAAACTTTTCTCAGACTGTCACTATTAAAAATTGTCAAAGAAGTTCATTCCCCCGGAGAGGATTAATTCCTGGTGAAACCTCTCTTGAATTTCTTCAAACCCTACAACTGTTCACTAAAGAAAAGATTATTCCCAGTGAAACTTTTCTTGAACTTTTCTTAAGTTTGGAACTACAGACTTCCTAAAAGCATCCCCACTTCCTCTTGGGCTTTGTACAAGGACCCTCCAGCTTCTTAGAAGTTCTCATGCCTTCTCTTGGGCTTAATACAAGGACCTTGAAGACCTCTTAAAGATATAGGATAGAACTTAGTCATCCTTTGCTAGAGCAGTCTTTCTAAAGAGTCAAAACATCAAACCAATTTAGGGTTGATTCTCATATCTTAAAGCACCTGCCTCCTCTTGGGCATCATACAAAGATAAACTCTTCCATACCAATAGACTTGGACAGTCTAATCCCCTCTTGGATCTCAAAGACATTCTTAAGTTCCCTACAAACTCAGGAAAAAACCCTGGTCATTCAACCAATCTCTAGTAGAGTTGAAACCTCTATAGGTTTTCAAAACTCAATCTTTAAACTCTCACTTTAAATTTCCCCAGCTAGGGCCAGCTTATCATCAGGATAACACTATCCCAAATCAGAACCTCAAGGCATCTAATACCTCAACTCTTCTGTAAATCCTCAGCAAGAGTTGATTCCCCATTTTGGACCTGCCTCTGGATCTCAATAATCCTCAACAGAAGCCAGCCTCCTCTTAGGCTTTGTATAACAACTTTCCTCAGCAAAATTAGCCCCAACAACATCCTTTTGTTGAGTCTATCTTCTTTCTTAAAACACTCTCTTGTTGAGTTAACCCTTTTTAGCCTCAATATTGGCCTTTGTACAAGACAAACAAAGCACTCTCTCGTTGAGTCAATCACCTTTCTACACTCTCTTGTTGAGTCAATGGTACAAAATATAAACACTCTCTTATTGAGTCATTCCTTTTTAGCCTCAATCTTGGGCTTTGTACAAGCCATATATAAACTTTCTCCAACAAAGTAAAAATCTTCATAACCTTCTCTTAAGCTCGGTTTAAATATCTTCCCCAGCTGAGTCAATTCCTCCCAGCCTTCTTTTAGGCTTTGAGAAATAATATCCCTAAGCAGAATCAATTTTCTTTTCAGCCTCCTCTTAGGCTTTGTATAATGATTTTCCCCAGTAAGGTCAGCCTCAATCTTGGGCTTTGTACAAGACACCTAAAAATCCTCAGCTGAGTCAGTCAACTACCTTTCAGCCACAATCTTGGGCTTTGTACAAGACACCAAATAAAACACTCTCTTGTTGAGTCAGTCTCATTTCAGCCTCAATCTTGGGCTTTGTACAAGACACCGTATAAATCTCTCCAGCAGAGTCAATCCTCTTTTTTAGCCTCAATCTTGGGCTTTGTACAAGACAAATCATACTCTCCAGCAGAGTCAATCTCCTTTCAGCCACAATTTTGGGCTTTGTACAAGACAGATAAAACCTCTCACCAGTAAATTCAGTTTCCCCTTTCAGCCACAATCTTGGGCTTTGTACAAGACAGATAAAACCTCTCACCAGTAGAGTCAAAACCCCTTTTATCCTCAATCTTGGGCTTTGTAAAAGACAGGAAAAATATTTCCCCAGAAAAATCAAACTTTAGCCTCCTCTTAGGCTTTGTATAATGAAATCCCCAAAAGAGTCAATTCTCTTTTAGCCTCAATCTTGGGCTTTGTACAAGATAGATAAACACTCTCTTGTTGAGTTAGTCTTTTCCAGCCTCCTCTTAGGCTTTATATAAGGACTTCCCCAGTGGAGTCAATCAATCTCTTAGCTTCAACCTTGGGCTTTGGTAAAGGCACATACAAAAACCAAAATCCCCTCAGAGGAAATCAAAATCTCTCTGTAGGAAGACATTTCTCTATGTTATCACACATCAAAACAAACAAATCAAACAAACCCTAATCCCAGATAACTGTTGTAAGTGGCACACTTGTTGATTCAAATATCCAAGCGGTCATCCATCTCTTATCCTGGTAAACTTCCTCTTTCATCTAATTGATGTAAACGGCAAGCCTCTAGATTATTTACATCCACGCCACTGTCCCTCTCTTAGCATGAAAGACTCCTAAGGAAAAATGTCATTGCTCTACACTGAGTTAAAGTTTTCTCCTTCAGGACAAATCCCTCATAAAGAAAAATATGGCATTGCTGAATTCTCATATCCCTGTTAAAGTAATTTTCCTTTATAATCAGTCACCCAACAGTTGTGATAAACAAACGAGATGCCTCCTTTAGAGATGACAAATTCTCTCTTAGCCAAACCTTTTAGCTTAAATCTTGGGCTTTGAACAAGACACAAATACTCCTTTTAGCTTCAATCTTGGGCTTTGAACAAGACACCAAAACATATCTTTCCTCCCATAGAATAGGAGGAACTATAATTGCTCTGATTTCCCTGTTTCTTTAAACGGGAATACATAGGCATAAGATTGCGAAATCTTAGCGAGCATACCAATCAAAAACTTTAGGTCCAGTAGCTTCACACCAATCAAAAACTTAGGTCCAGTACCTTGCCAAACTCATCAAAAACTCTCTCTCTCTCTCTCTCTCTCTCTCTCTCTCTCACTCTCTCTCAAAAAACCTCCCAAAGGAGAAACTTTTCCAACCTACAATAGATAAACACCATCAAGTATAAAAGCAGAACCTATTGCTAACAACCTGTGGATAACCACATATAGGATGGGTAACTGACAACTCCCCATTGTATAACTTGACCCCGAACTCCCCGAATCTCTTTAAGCGTTTGTTCAGTTAAACATTCGCATGCAAGGTTAGTGTTAGATAGCTTCCCTTTCCCTTCCAGCTTCAGGGGATAAATAAGAAATCATAAAGTAACACCCCACTCCTACCATTGCGGTGAAGAGAAACCCATGTGCGATAAGGTGGCCGAGTCACCGAAAAAAATCGCACGCTACAATAAAATGGTGACTCTGCTGGGGAGTCATTTTGTTTGTTTAGGACTAGGATTATAGTTCCTAAGAGGTTTAGGATGTTAGTTTTAGGAATTATATATATATTGCTTTTCCTACTTGATATCCGTGTTTATTTTTCTGTTATTGGGAATGCGAGTGATGTCGCATGTGGAAAGTTTGAGAGAACTCTAAGATAGGTGATGGCATAAACCGGGGGTCTAACAGGGAGTGATTCCCGAATAAGCGATCCTGGTAGACCATTAAATAAGTGAAGATACCCTTTGCGGATTCAATGTTGAACGACTTCGTCGTGAAAGCAGATTGTCCCAATGTGGTATCCGTGAAACTGAGAATTTATTAGACATAAACCATGTGGCCATTTGGTAGTGCGGTAGCTATCGGAAATAGTTGACACGCGATACTACACTCAATTGAGATTGCCCTAGGATGCTACAGCTCGCTCGGGTGAACCAGCTTGCTATTGTTATCCCTAGGGGGTCAATGATTTTGGAAACTTTTAACCCGTTCTACTGGTACAAAAATTCACCAGAATACAACCTTTGGGGATGGGTAGAGCCATGACTCCATGCTCGTGACGTTGAACCCTTGAACCCATGTTTTTTCAATGTTTTTGTGTGCTGCATTCATGCATTCATCTAAAAAACTCTTAAACAAAGAAAAATATTCTTTTCTCTTCTCTCTGTTTTTCAAATTAAACTAAAACAATGATTGCAAATATCAGAGAAAAAGATTGCGTTATGGATTTCGGTAGAAGGAAGACGCACAAGTACACCTTCAAGGCTCCAAAACTAGAGAATTTAAGAGGGTTGGCAAGGATGATCACCAACCCTGATGCTTTCAGAGCTAAGTATGGAGGACTGCTATCTCTATTAAGGGTCCATGTAGTTGAAGGAATCCTGTCTATACTGATTCAGTTCTACGATCCGGTTTATCACTGTTTCACATTCCCGGATTATTAACTAGCACCGACGCTAGAAGAGTACTCTCACCTGACTGATTTACCCATCACTGACCAAACTCCCTTTTCTGGACTGGAAGAAATTCCAAAGGATCAAACCATTGCAAGAGCAATCCATTTGGATGAGTCAGAAGTCAGGACTCACATGACCACTAAGGAAGGAATCCAAGGTTTACCAACCAATTTCTTGGTAGAGAAAGCCCTATACATTGCCAGTATAGGAAACATAACTGCTTTCGAAGATATTTTTGTTCTATTCACATACGGGTTGTTCCTTTTTCCCAACATCGATAACTTTGTCGATACCAATGCCATTAAGATATTTCTGATTGGAAACCCCGTACCAACCTTGGTCGTAGATGCTTATCATTCTGTACACTTGAGGAATTTGTACAGCGGAGGAATGATCACATGCTGTGTACCCCTGCTTTACAAATGGTTCACTTCCCATTTACCCAAGTCTGCTGCTTTTTGGGATCATAAGAGTACTCTACGTTGGTCACAGAGAATAATGTCTCTTACCAACTCTGACATAGATTGGTACAATTGGATCTATGATGGGATAAGGATCATAGACAAACGTGGAAACTTCCCTAATGTACCCCTCATAGGAACTAAAGAAGGAATCAACTATCATCCAATTTTAGTTCGTCATCAACTCGGATACCCGATGAAGAATATCCCGCATAATGTTCATCTGGAAGGTCTTTTCTTCAAGGAAGGAGAAAATGACAGGGCACTAAAGAAGGAAATAATGCACGTCGGGCAACATATTCACAGGAAAGGAAGAGAGTCTCTAGGAAGACCGAACTATATCTCTGTGAAACCTTATCTTCACTGGGTACAAACTAGAGCCCTTAAGCTAAGGATGTCTTACCCTCGTCAAGAAGTTATTCCGTTAAAGGAATATGTCCTTTATTTTATGTCTGATACAGAAAAACTCCTGGTCGCTCTCAACAAAGTTCAACGGGAAAAGAACTCTTGGAAGAACAAATACCACATTCTCAATGTAGAGTGTACCAAAGTTCAGGAACTGTTAAAAGAGAAAGATGCTCTGATGAAGATACTAGAACAATATGTTGTAGAAAATCAAGAAGACCGAAGAAATTTGCTCGCTCCTTTCACTTGGCAAAGGACTGACAACCCGACCACGGCTGAAGAGACCCAGTCAAAGATAAGGAAAATACCAGAACCAACATCTGAGTTCTCTTCAGAGAGGACTCATGATCCATGAAGTTCAGACATTTCTTTTACATCACTTTGTAAAATACTGTATTTCCCTTTCTGTAATCTTTCAAATTCAATAAAATGGGGTTTCCCCACTGTATGATATTTGCAATCTATTTATTGAAGTTTCTTTTTTATTAAAGCAAAAGCAAAAAAATTAATATATATCATTGCATATCATTCATCATTCTCACATAACGCATTCTTCTCACCATCGAATCTCACGTATACGTCTCGATTCTAGAGTCAAATTGTCTAATTCGTACAATACTCGGGCCAATCGACAAAATAATATGGACGATATCGAGGAAGAGAACAGAGATCTGAGAGAACAAATCGACGCTCTGAAGGAAGATCTGAAAAAACTTCACAGTGACATGCAATCCCTGGCAACAGCTTAGAGACAACAACAGAGGACTGTGATCTCGGAGATCACATCTGTAACGCCCCGGTTTTTGTTAGATTTATTTAATTGAGTCGATTTAATTATTTTTATTTTTATATTATTTTATTCTTGGTTTTTATTTGGTAAATATGTTATGTTTATTGTTATTATGTTTTATCGCGTTTTGGGAGCGTTTGCGAGAAAATTGAGTGTAGGGGTATTTTGGTCATTTTGCTTGGTTAGATATTATTGTTTTTCTTAAAATAGAAACATAGAGATTAGAAAGAGAGAAAAAGAAGTTTAAGAGAGTGAGAAGAAGAAAAAGAGGAAAACTTGAAGTTTAAGAAATCGATTCAACCGACACTTCAAAGCACGATTAATCGGGTAAGGGTGCGGAACTCGGTTATTATATGCCTGTGTATGAATATGTATGTGTGTGTTTGAATGTTTACATGTTTTTCATAGTTTTTCAATTCTAGGTTGAAATGAGCAAAATGAATAGAAATTGATGTTTTCGCGGTTGGAAATCGATATGAATCACGTAGTATGATCGTATTATATGTATGAACATTGTTGATACTTGTTTTGATTGATTGAAAACGTTTTGGTTGGAGAAAGTTGGATTTTGGGGTTTGGAACCGTGTATCCCGCAGCAGGAAAATTTTGGTTCTGATGCGATTCTCCAGGCGAATTAGGTCTCGCCACTAGTTCGCCAGGCGAAGTGCTGGCGAAGAGGGATTCGCCAGGCGAAATCATAAGTCGCCAGGCGAAAACCGGGAGATAGAAATGTGTTAGCTACTGGAACTCTTGGGTTTTTTCTAAAATTGTGGTTCGCCACTAGTTCGCCAGGCGAAGTGCTGGCGAAGGGGGATTCGCCAGGCGAAATCCTAAGTCGCCAGGCGAATCTGACAGTTTTTCAATAAATTCTTTTCTTTGAAAATTCATAACTTTTGATCAACTCGGATCAAGACGTTCATAGTACCATTAGAAAGCTAATGAGATGTTCTTTCTTATAAAAATGGTTGAGGTTGGTGGCCGATTTAATTGTGTCGGGAAATTTGAAACGTGTCATTTTGTCGACTTTTACCGTCGTAATTATGTGCGATTGATGTGTTATCATGCGATTTGATTTTGATATATAACGTATAGCTTGTGTGTTGTTATATGATGTGAATATATATGATGAAATGTTGTGATGATGGTTTGTGGCCTTATGGAAAATAAATGCCTTGTTTTGGGTTTGATTGCAATGCATGATTATTGATGTTGAGATGGTTCACATGGTTATATATGTATATGCATTTGATTGTCATGAGTCATTAGTATGCCATGCATCATGATATGCACCTTGTGATGTTGTGTGCCCTTGTGGGGTGTGAGCGACGAAACGATTCCAGAGGGAATCTGCTGTGTCGTGTGCCTTATACAAAGAGGACCTAAAGCGACGTTATAGAGGATCGTGTGCCTTATACAAAGAGGACCTAAAGCGATCCATAAACGCCGTGAGCCTTATACCAAGAGGACCTAAAGCGACGGGGAACATCGTTTGCCCGACGGGGAGTTACACTAAGTAACAAGCGATGATTCCAGTAATTCCTGAGTGAATTAATGATGATGAGAATGATGGATGGAATGGTACCGCATGCATAGAGTCGTTGTGTCGGTCTCTGTGCATTTGCATAAGTCAAGAATGGATTGATTATGTGTGGGAAATTGTGAATAAGATTGATGAGTTGATATATATATTGGTGATAAATGTATTGAGCATGATTGATATGCCTTTGTGATGGATGCATGAATTATGAATTGTTTTGTTTTGTATTTGAACTATGGTGTACGTTATGGTGAGAATGTTTTTGCATGCGTATTTCGTGTTATTACATAATTGTATGCAACTATATTATAATTGTGTTTCTCACCCTTCTGCTGCTTTGAATGCTCTATGAGGCATTGCAGATTAGATGCTGGAGGTCTTTTTGTGAAGATTATGTCTTTATTCTTTTGTCGGTTGGCTATGATATGTAGCACCGGGTAGTCGGGGAGATCGTTATGTGATTATGTGTATATATATCTCTTTTGGATTTTACATGTATGACTCTGTATATGACAGACAAACTTCTATGTTTATATATGAGATTTCAGTTGCAGATTTTTCGCTTTTATTCTGTATCTGAATTGTGGGTGTTAGGAACTGAGTTCCTCTGTTTATGTTGCTACCTGATTGTTGCATATCTATTTGAGCAGGTTGTTATATTTCATTACTTTGATGTGACGCTCCCGTCTATGCCATGAATGTTTTAATTATACTCTGATTATTTGTTATCGCTTTAATTACTCGGGGTATAGATTAGGGGTGTTACAACATCTACGCCCATAGTGGAGACGTATGATCCTCAGTACAACATACCTAAAGATCGTCCCTGGGGCATGCCTATCAACTTTTTCCATAAAGGATATATCTCGCCGGTCACGGAAGACCCGGAAACTGCAGCAGGAACTGCTGGGTCTGAAGGTTACAAACTTCGGGAAAGCGAAGACGCAAGAGTGATGACAACAACTCCTAAAGGTTACAAACTTCGGGATAAGGAAGCGCCAAGAGTCACTGCCGTAATGACTATACCATAACCCGTGGTACACACTGTCTCGGAAGGACAAGTTCCACAGATACCTTCTGGTGGAAACGAAAACATGTACGACAGGATGAATGAGTTCCAGGAACAATTCCTGGAGATGCAGAAGGAACTGCATGCCATTTGCGGTCAGGATTTATTCGGAAAGGATGCCACAGACCTTTGCCTGGTCCCTAATGTGAAAATACCGCACAAATTCAAGGTGCCTGACTTTGAAAAATACAGGGGCAACTCTTGCCCTCAAAGTCATTTGGTGATGTACGCTCGAAAGATGTCAATTCAGACAGAGAATCAACAGCTACTGATCGGTGCCGCACTCAAATGGTACATGGGTTTAAATCGTACCAAGATCGTCACTTTCAGAGATCTTGGTGCTGCCTTCGTTGAGCAATATTAGTATAACCTGGACATGGCACCAGACAGAGATCAACTCAGAGCAATGTCGCAGAAGGACAAGGAAACTTTTAAGGAATATGCTCAGAGATTGCATGAAATTGCCGCCCAAATTTGTCCCCCTCTTGAGGAAAAAGAGATGACAAAGATCTTTTTGAAAACCTTGAGCTCATTCTATTACGACCAAATGGTCGCCAGTGCGCCCAGCGACTTCATTGAGATGGTGAACATGGGGGCACGCCTCGAGGAAGCAGTCCGAGAAGGACGTCTGGTCAAAGGTACAGAACCATCAAGCAGTACCAAAAGATACAGTGGTGCTTTCCCAAAGAAAAAAGAGCAAGATATTGGTAATATCTCTCTCAGAAAGCAAAGGCGAAGGTATCAACCAGTAGCAGCAGTAACTCCTGCTATCAACCCAAGGCCGACTCCAATGTATCAACCTCAGGTTGTTCAGAGCCAACCGAATCAACAACAGTATTAGCAAAGGACACAACAACCTCTTCAGCAGGCTCGTCCACAGTACAACAACAACAATCGTATCACATGACCATCAGGATTCGACCCTATACCGATGTTGTATGCATAATTGTTTCCACTACTACTTGTTAAGGGGCACGTCCAAACCAGGTCTCCTCTTACAGTACCGGAAAATCCACTTTTTTGGTTCAAAGCGGATCAAACTCGCCCTTATCATTAAGGAGGACCGGGGCACAACATTGAAAATTATCTCAGCTTTAAATCTGATGTACAGAAGCTTGTCAGGAACGGGGTATTATCTTTCAAAGATACTAATCCAAATGTTCAGACGAACCCGTTGCCTCAACATGAAAAAATTGTAGTAAATTTGATAGAGGAAGAATTTAACCACAGTTATCAAATTCACGATGTACTCCTATTAGGAACCAATCTGGTCAGGATGCATTGCAAACAGAGCGGGTACGGTCATGTACCATCTCACAATTATCACCAGTGTGATATCTGCTCAAAGAATAATCAAGGATGTTCCATAGTACAATCAGCACTACAAGAATAGATGGATCTCAGATGGATCCAAGATCATCGAATCTGTGAGGTCAATATGGCCCACGCAAATCCCAACATTGTCCAGAACCACAACATTCTGGCAATGAATGTCAACTTGGTGGTAATGCACTCAAGGAAAAGTAAACATCATGATCTGCCATGGCACGATTACAATTTCTGTCCAATCTGCTCAATAAATAATCAGGGATGCTCTTTTGTACAAGCGGCCCTCTAGCGTCAGATGGATCTCGAATGGATCCAGGATTACCGTGATGGAAGTTGCCATCAAGTTAATATGATTCAAATCTTTGATATTTGCTTGATGAATACTAGTCTGGTAGAATTACATGCTAAGCAAGTCAGGCTCGGTTTTCTGGCTTCACATAATTATCAGGACTGTAAAGTGTGCCGTGAAGACGACCAAGGATGTGCACTTGTCCAAAGAACACTCCAACACTTGTTAAACCACTGGTGGATTCCAATCTACTTGGATGAAGCTACACAACAGATCAGTATGACTGACGGGAATCCTACTAGGCATCAAATTCAGGATGTTTGCTCGATGGAAACAGATCTAGTAAGGTTGCACTGCATACAAAGCGGACGTGGTCGGGTGCCACCACACAACTATAAGCGCTGTAGAGTTTGCTCAGAAAATAACCAAGGATGCTATCACGTACGAGCGGCTCTTCAAAATTAGTTGGACCGAAAAGAGATTCGACCATGTTCAAGTTCTAGTTCGATCAACGTAATGTCCGACTATCTTCTTGATCAAAGCAAAGACATTGTCTTAATCTCTAATCATGAAATGGCCAAAGACTTATGCGCCATAATCCCTCTACTCCATCAATCAAGAGTTCCTCTTGATAGTAGAAGGATTCTCAACCTCGAACCAATTGAGGCCGGCTGCGATGGTCAGAAAAATCAAAAAGCTCATATGGTTATCTATCTGCCATGACCAATACCGTACAAATCCGATAAGGATATCCCTTACAAGTACGCTGCAACAACAATTGAGAATGGAAAGGAACTCCATTACCCTCCGTCGTAAACATTTCCGACATCAATCGAGTAACACAGAGCAGTCAGATCTTCAACAAAGGAGTTGGAGAACCCACCAAGGAAAAGGAACCTCAAATAGAAGTTCCCAATCAACCAGTCGGTCAATCCAGTAATCCTAACCTTTCAAAGAATAACGATGAGATGTTGAAGCTCATCCAGAAGAGTGAGTACAACATTCTAGACCAACTGTTGAAAACTCCTTTGAGAATATCTGTGCTATCTCTCTTGCTCAGTTCCAAAGCTCACAGAGAAGCTCTACAGAAAGTCTTAGAGCAAGCCTTTGTGGAACAAGATGTGACGATAAGACAATTTTACAGCATCATCTCCAACATCACTTCCTGCAACAATTTAGGATTCAGTGATGAAGAACAGCCGGAAGAAGGCAAAAATCACAACATGGCGCTTAACATTATAGTCAACTACCAGAATGATGCTTTAGCCAGCGTACTGGTAGATACAGGGTCAGCTCTAAATGTTATGCCAAAATCTACTCTGATATGACTATCATTTCAAGGATCTGCGATAAGAGGCAGTGAGGTCATCGTCAAAGCCTTTGATGGATCCAGAAAAACAGTTATCGGCGAAGTTGACCTTCCCATAACTATCAGTCCTCACACTTTCCAAGTCACTTTCCAGGTCATGGATATCCAGGCAGCATACAGCTATTTATTAGGAAGACCTTGGATACACGAAGTTGGGGCAGTCACTTCGACACTTCACCAGAAGCTGAAGTTCGTCAAGAATGACAAGCTAGTCACAGTCTACGGAGAGCAGGCCTTAATCGTGAGCAACTTATCATCATTTTCCTGTGTAGAACCATAGGAGGTTGTTGGAACCCAGTTCCAAGAACTTTCGGTGAGCAATGAGAATCAATCAGAAAAAGGAACGTCGATTTCCTCATACAAAGATGCTCTCAAAGTGATCGAGAATAACAACGCAAAGGGATGGGGACAGCTTGTCATTCCTACGGATAACAAGACAAAGAAAAGTCTTTGTTTTTCCTCAACCTGTACCCAGACTGCTACTAACGATGAAAGTTTTCATCCCATTCAGGACTTCTTCCACAATGGAGGCTTCCTTCACCCAGTGTCTCAAGAAGTACACACCATCAATGAGGGTGACTCCTCCGATACAGATGAAGAGTGGAAGTCCAATCTCAACGAGGACAGTTATATGTCTCAGGGAGAGGCGCATACGCCATTTTGCTTTCCCACACAGAGTCTGAGATATATACCAAGATCAGACATCAAGATGATATATGGAGATTGTGATCCGGAAGGATGCCGTGCTCCGTCCAACTCATTAGAGGAGGACACTCTGATGAAAGACAACTTTGACTATGACTATTATGACCCAATGGATGACTTGCCTATCTGGCAGCCGTACCCAGAAGGCTTGGGGCAAAAGAGTTAGCCAAACGATGCATATCAGCTGGGCAAAATTGAAACGAATACCTACGTCCCCACCACACCATGGGATTATTACTTGGGACATTCTAAAGATATCCAGCACAATGATGAATATGCAAAGATTACAGGACAAGAATTCATCAACTAGGCTTTTCCCGAGGTCAACGTAATCGAGAAGGATGACCCCTCTTCTCCCACAGAAGTATGGGACACCTTAGGACAGCCGAGTGGCAAGTACGACTTCTTGGTCAAGTAAACCGCTCCTGAAAGCTCTCGTATTAGGCTCGAAGACATCCATCCAACTGGATGGAGAGATTCGCCTGAGAGTGAAAACACTGTGCAAAATACAACAGAAGAGTTCGTCTACGACAATTCTGCATGGGAGGAAGACTCCAACGATCCTGCTCCGCCAGAAATCAGCGTCATTTCTGAGGATAAACCAAGAAAGAAGATACCAGACTTTGTGATTCACAGAGGAGTTAGCCGCCAATGGGTTGATGTCGATGCCCCGAAAGTCGTCCATAAGTCTAAGTAATTTCCATCTTTGTTTTAACCTTTCACCCTGCCCAGGTGAAACAAATGTTTTTATAGGGCTCACTTTCTGTAAATGTCCTCTTCGCTTTGCCCGAAGCGACAGAGTTTTGTTTTATAGGGCTGTAGTTGCAAGAATCGACAAAATCATAAATAAATAATGTCATTCTGTAATTTCCGCATTTATTTGCTGTTTTCAAATTTTGCTTTTTCAGAAAATGGTAATCCTAAAATAGCCCAAAAATAAAAAACAAGCATTTTTCAGAGAATACACTGCATACACTCTTGCATTCTATCTATCTCTTCTAAAAATAAATCATCATGTCATGCAGATTGCTTGTTTTAAACCCCGTTGAAACATACGATCCAATACCTTCTCCCAACTTTGAATTCCCGGTATTTGAGGCTGAAGAAGAAGAAGACGAAGAAATTCCAGAAGAGATCTCCCGATTACTCAGACAAGAGGAAAGGTTCGTTGAACCTCACAAAGAGTCGTTGGAAACGATTAACTTGGGTTCAGAAGAAGAGAGGAAAGAAGTCAAGATCGGGGCACTGCTCAGTCTGACTGTCAAGGAAAGCTTGATGAAACTTCTCAAATATTTTTCCGATGTATTTACTTGGTCCTATCAGGACATTCCAGGGTTGGATACCAGCATCGTGGAACATCATCTATCGTTAAGATCAGAATGTCCACCAGTAAAACAAAGACTGAAACGGACTCATCCAGACATGGCCATCAAAATCAAAGAGGAAGTACAGAAACAGATTGACGCGGGTTTCCTCGTCACCTCAGAATATCCTCAATGGCTAGCAAACATAGTACCAGTTTCGAAAAAGGACGGAAAAGTCAGAATGTGTGTAGATTACAGGGATTTAAACAAAGCCAGTCCAAAGGATGACTTTTCCTTACCGCACATAGACATACTGGTGGACAGTACAACAAAGTTTAAAGTCTTCTCCTTCATGGATGGATTCTCGGGCTATAATCAGATAAAAATGGCGCCGGAAGATATGGAGAAAACTTCATTCATCACCTCATGGGGCACCTTTTGTTACAAGGTAATGCCATTCGGCTTGAAGAACACCAGGGCAACCTATCAAATGGCCATGACTACTCTGTTTCACGACATGATGCACAAAGAAATCGAAGTGTATGTCGATGATATGATTGCCAAATCTAAAACAGAGGAGGAACATGTGAGCCACATGTCAAAATTGTTCAAGCGTTTGAGAAAGTACAAACTCCGTTTGAATCCCAACAAATGCACGTTCGGTGTCCGCTCAGAAAAACTTTTAGGATTCATCGTCAGCCAAAAGGGACTTGAAGTTGATCTTGACAAGGTCAAGGCCATTCAAGAGATGCCTTCACCAAAGACTGAGAAACAAGTCAGAGGATTCCTGGGACGTTTGAATTACATTTCCAGATTTGTATTCCTCATGACCGCGACATGCGCGCCAATCTTCAAATTACTCAAAAAGAATCAGGACTGCGTATGGACAAAAAACTGCCAAATAACCTTCGATAGTATCAAGGAATATCTGTTGAATCCACCGATTCTATCGCCTCTAGTGGAGGGAAGACCACTGATCATATACCTAACAATCTTGGAAGACTCAATGGGTTGTGTACTTGTCCAACAAGACGAAACGAAAAGAAAAGAGTCTGTCATCTACTATTTGAGCAAGAAGTTTACCAACTGTGAAACTCGATATACTATGCTTGAGAAAACTTGTTGTGCTCTGGCTTGGGCAGCCAAACGTCTTCGCCAGTACATGATTTGTCACACTACTTGGTTAATCTCCTAAATGGATCCAATCAAGTATGTCTTTGAAAAACCTGCTCTCACGGGAAGGATTGGCCGATGGCAGATGTTGTTATCAGAATACGACATTGAGTACCATGCTCAGAAAGCCGTCAAAGTGAGTATTTTAGCCAATCATTTGGCTCATCAACCGATTGATGATCAAGAATTAGTTGGATTTGACTTCCCAGACGAAAATGTCATGTACTTAAAAATGAAAGATTGCGATGAACCACTACCCAGTGAAGGGCAAGAACCAAGTTCCCAATGGGGACTAATTTTTGACGGAGCTGTCAAAAATTATGGAAATAGAATTGGGGAAATCATTGTAACACCTCCGGGTACCCATATTCCTTTCACTTCCAGATTGACATTCAAGTGCACAAACAACGAGGCCGAATACGAAGCTTGTATCATGGGTCTCAAAGAAGCACTTGATTTAAGGATTAAGAACTTGAATGTGTATGGAGACTCATCCCTGGTTATCAATCAGATCAAAGGAGATTGGAACACATACCAATCAGGACTAATTCCTTACAAAGATTATGCGAGAAGGTTGTTACCATTCTTCAACAGAATCAAGTTTCATCATATCCCTCGTGAAGAGAATAACATGGCTGATGAACTAGCCACTCTCTCTTCCAAGATTAGTGTAGGTCAATGGAACGACGTACCTAAGACTGATATAATGCGCCTTGAAAGGCCCGCTTACATCTTCATGATTGAAGCACACATAGACGACAAACCTTGGTATCACGATATCAAATGCTTCCTTCAGAAACAAGAGTAACCACCTGGGGCATCAAGAAAAGACAGGAAAACCCTCAGAAGACTGGCAGGCAACTTCTTCCTAAGCGGTGATACACTCTATAAGAGAAACTTTGACATGGTCTTGCTCCGATGCGTAGATAGACCAGAAGCAAAGATGCTGATGAAAGAAATTCACGAAGGATCCTTTGGCACTCATGCCAGTGGACATACAATGGTGAGAAAAATTCTAAGAGCATGATACTACTGGTTGAACATGGAATCCGACTGCTACAAGTACATGAGAAGATGTCACAAGTGTCAGATATACTTAGACAAAATCCATGTACCGCCAACACATCTCAAATCTCTTTCTTCCCCATGGCCTTTTTCTATATGGAGAATCGACATGATTGGCATGATCGAACCCAAAGCTTCAAACGAACATAGGTTCATCCTGGTAGCCATTGATTATTTCACCAAATGGGTCGAAGCAGCATCATACTCCAATGTAACCCGACAAGTAGTGGTTCGCTTTATCAAGAACAATATCATCTGCCGTTATGGTGTTCCCAGCCAGATCATTACTGATAATGGATTTAAATTGAACAACAAGATGATGAAAGAGTTGTGTGCTGAGTTCAAGATCGAACACCATAACTCATCTCCCTACCGGCCTAAGATGAACGGAGCGGTAGAAGCAGCTAACAAGAATATCAAGAAGATTGTTCAGAAGATGATTATAACCTACAAAGACTGGCACAAGATGCTACACTTTACTCTTCACGGTTATCGCACATCTGTCCGCACTACAACAGGGGCAACCCCTTTCTCTCTAGTATATGGCATGGAAGCAGTGATCCCTATAGAAGTAGAGATCCCATCAATATGGGTATTGATGGAAGCTAAGCTAATAAAAGCTGAGTGGTGTCAAAGCAGACAGATTGAGCTGAATTTGATCGAAGAAAAGTGAATAACGGCTCTATGCCATGGTGAGTTGTATCAGCAAATAATGAAGAAAGAGTTTGACAAAAAGGTCCTACCTCGCGTCTTCAGAAAAGGAGACTTTGTGCTCAAGAAGATACAATCATTCCTCACTGATTCCCGGGGTAAAAGGACTCTGAATTATGACGGCCCCTATGTGGTCAAGAAAGCCTTCTCAGGCGGTGCCTTGAGACTCGTAACCATGGATGGAGAGGAATTTTCCTACCCCACGAATGTTGATGTAGTTAAGAAATACTTGGCCTAAATAAAAAAAAATGTCTCAGTGGATTGAAAACCCAAAAGGGCGATCTAGGAAAAAATTAGAGACACAAGCAAAAAATCATCCCGATGGATTGGAAATCTCAAAGTACAATCCAGGCAAAAGTTAGGGATTAATGGCAAGTAACTACGTCCGACGAGGTTAAATCTCCAGCAGTCATGCGATCCATCAGGAAAACTCCAGTCAAGGTCATCTTCGACAGAAGCTCAGGATGTCCAGAATTCAAAGTTGGTAGAAGGATAACGGTCGTTATGTTTCAACGTAGCCCTTTTCCCTTAAATTAACATTTTCTAACTTTGTAAATACTATATAGGATCACGCGCTTGGCTGATTTCCATCATATCAATAAAATTTGAGCCCTAGTACTTTTGTTTGTAATTCTTATTTGTTTTAGCTTTACAGAATGACATTTTTAACATGCTCAACGATTCTTGAAAATAAACAAAAATGAATTTACTTGTAAAAAATTTTCTGTTTTAAAAATAAAGATGGCTATTCTTTTGACTTTTGAACATCGAAAAGAACATTGATCGCTTCTCTAGAGGTGATTGAACCTCAAAGTGCAGAATCAAAGTACTCCTTCTAAACTAGTACTCCAGAATGAAGGATCAACTGTGTCAGAGACCATGTTTCATCTGACATCCCCGACAGAGTACGTACCTCTTAAGACCGATTGAACAATTCTTTCTCCCCACAGGGACCGTCTTTCCTAAGCAAGGCAGGATTGCTATCTTGGGACATTGATACTTTTCATCCCCCGTAGTGGCCGAGTATCCAGTCGTGTTCATCTATTAGTCTGTATATCGCGTTAGTTTTGTCAGCATAAACATACATACATCATGCATTATTGATTCATACTCATATTCATATTGCATCACTATCACTCTGGTCAGTCCTACCCCCAAGTGGTAAAGTCCTTTTAATCAATCGAGTTGTCAGTTCTTTCCTCGTCAGGAAATGTATCGTCTAAAACAATCTCTCTCCTCAGTTTATATCTAGATTGGAGACGGTCCTCGACCACTTTGATAACTTGAACCTCTGAAAGTCAAGAAGACATTCGACAAATGTCACTCTTCACCATTGAAGATGATATCTTCACTTTCCCGGATTAAGGAAAATCCCCAGAGAAAGCCCCGCAACTAAAGACTCTCAGCAACACATTGGTTTTTCTCTCCAGAAAGTCAATGTTAATGACATCATCAGCACCTCAAAAGTGGATTACATCACATGGAATTTCTCCGTAAAGATCTCGAAGAAAAGTATGGTGTAGTATCCCCAAACAGAAATCAGTCTCTCAAGAGATTCATTTTTCCCCAGTAGAGTCAACAAATGGCGTCTCCAACTGAGAAGTTTGCACACCTCTATAACTCAGACAAATAGGTCTCCCCAGCAAGTCTGACATCAAATCTTTTTCCATCAAATGGCGTCTCCCCAGTAAAACTCTGCGAGAAGTTTGATGAAAACCGCTACACATAGCGTCCATTGTCAAGGAAGGAACTTGACAAGAAGAAACTGAGACTAGTTCCGTGGATGAAGACCAGGATCGAGGGTGTAGCGCGGTTTTTGTAGTTTTGAATCACTATCACTTTGGTACTACAGTTCGATTCATTTTTTATCCTATTGAAGCTGATGAAGGAAGGGAAATAGATGTCTCCAATTAACCCTGCTTGCATACTGAGGTTAAACACTCAAGACTGTTAGTTTACAGATGCGGCTTTAGTTCGTGGGTCTCTCTCTGCTTATTTTGTTCAGAACAAAATACTGGGACTGTTCATGGGGAATTTGTTGGGATACTGTGCTAGATTGGCTGGATGTAGGGGACTTTGGGTTTTTTTTATTGGTGTGCTCGCTAAGATTCTTTTTCAATCTTATGCCTACGTATTCCCGGGATAGGGAAATCAGAGCGATCGTAGTTCCTCCAATTCTATGGGAGGAAATGGTGTTTTGGTGTCTTGTTCAAAGCCCAAGACATGACGCTAAAGGTGGTTTGTATCTTGTTCAAAGCCCAAGATGTGAAGCTGAAGGGTCTATTTGTATCTTGTTCGAAGCCCAAGATGTGAAGCTAAAAGGGTGTTGACTTTAGAGAGAATTTGTCATCTCTAAAGGGGGGTCTGTTTGTCACAACTGTTGGGTGACTGACTATGAAGGAGAATTACTTTAACTGGGATATGTGAATCCAGCAATGCCATAATTTCCTTTATAGGGAATTTTTAACCTGAAGGAGAAGACTTTAACTCCGTTTTAGAGCAATGCCATTTTTCCTTAGGAATTTCTCATGCTAAAAGAGGGACAGTGGCATGGATGTAAATAATCTAGAGGCTTGCCGGTTACAGCAATTTAGACGAGGGAAAAGGAGTTGTTGATGTTTTTATGCTGTGATCAAAGCATGATTTGATGCTAAAAGGTTAATTGCCTCAACCGAGGGTTTCCTTGTACGAAGCCCAAGATAGAGGCTAAAAATGTTTGACTCAATAAGAGAGTCTTTTATACTCAACAAGAGAGTGATTTGTATCTCGTACGAAGCCCGAGATGGAGGCTAAAGGTGATCGACTCAACAAGAGAGTCTTTTTATACTCAACAAGAGAGTGTTTTTGTATATCGTACGAAGCTCGAGATAGAGGCTAAAAATGTTTGACTCAACAAGAGAGTCTTTTATACTCAACAAGAGAGTGATTTGTATATCGTACGAAGCCCGAGATGGAGGCTAAAAGAGGATTGACTCAACAAGAGAGTCTTTTATACTCAATAAGAGAGTGTTTTGTATCTCGTACGTAGCCCGAGATGAAGGCTAAAAGGTTAGCTCTGCTAGGGAGAATCATTGTACAAAGCCCAAGAGGAGGCTAGGGTTACTGTTTTAGTTGAGTGACAGGTCCAATATGTTGGTTAAAAGAGAAAATCAGTTCTTATATGAGTAATGTTGTACTTTGGGATTGATCAAAGGATCAGGGTTATTTCCTGTTCTTTAAGGAAATGGGAAATCCAAAGGGTATTGAGACTGTCTAAGTCTACGGGTGTTTTCTTCCTATTTTTGAAAGGAACTTGAGAATCTCTTCGAGACTCAAGGAGATTAGACTGTCCAAGTCTAGAGTTTTATCTTTTGTACTATGCTTAAGAGAGATAGTACGTTCGCGGTAGAAAGATCTAGACTCTTTGAAAGACTGTTCTATTAAGATGACTAATTTCTGTTCCTATAACTTTAAGAGGTCGTGGGGACAATTTGTACGAAGCCCAAGAGGAGGCAAGAAAAACTTTTAAGAAGCCGAAGGGACAATTTGTACGAAGCCCAAGAGGAGGCTATCTTCCCGGAGGAAGAATCATTATACGAAGCCTAAGAGGAGGCTGTGAAAACTTCTAAGAAGCCGACGGGTCCTTGTACAACGCCCAAGAGGAGGCGGGGATGCTTTTAGGAAGCCTGTGGGTCCTTGCACTAAGCCCAAGAGGAGGCTAATGAACAACTCCAGAAGGGGTTTCACTTGGAACATTGGCCTTCTGCATATGAACTATTCAAGGGGGAGATTTCTTAGATCTAGTTATCTATAATTGTTGTAAAAGAAAATTCTCATGGTTTAGGTTATGTTGAAATATCCGGGAGAACGTCGGATGTAAGGAGACGAGGTTTTGTCTAGTTCTAGACGTAGTTGCCGGGGAAACTCTAAATATCTATACTAGTATTACACAGTCGATATGAGTTTATGAAAGAAGACTTACAGTGAAACAGCCCCACAGTACACTTATATATATATATATATATATATATATATATATATATATATATATATATATGAAAGCGGGTAAACACTTACTCGGTTGTAGAGCCTCCATGTTGTTTGGTTCGTTTGTTCAACAAAGAAAGCTTTGATAACAATATTATATTCAAAATGAAAGGAGAAAGTGCTTTTGAAAGGAAAATTGGGGCTTACTGCTCAAGGAGAGGCCCAGGGTTTAATCAGTGATCGCACTGTCATTTTGTACAGGGACTTATACAAGTGACTGAGGCCCAAGAAAGGTTTTCTGTACAAAGGGGATGGATCTTACACTCTCTCAAGAGGCCCAAAATGATTGAAAGAAAAAGAAATGGGGCTTATAACACGAGGGTAGGCCCAGATGATTTGTTTTGAACTGGCGATCGCGCCGAGCTTTTCTTTTAACGCAGGGGGACTTATACAATATCTGAGGCCCAAAATTGTTTTGGTTAAAAGGGGATTGGGTCTTACACTCTATTAGAGGCCTAAAATGATTTTGAATGGGTCTTATAGCTCGAGGAGAGGCCCAGATGGTTTGTTTTAAACGGGCGATGATCGCGCCGAACTTTTGAAGTACAACGGGACTTATACAACATTTGAGGCCCAAAATAGGTTTGTATTTACAAAGGATTGGATCTTACACTCTATTAGAGGCCCAAAGTGTTTTTTAAAAGGTTTGATGAGGGTTGAATTAATCAAAATCCTAATTTGTTCCCAAAATGTATTTTAATTGAATAAAAAATTCAATTAAAATGATCAAAATTGTTTAACATGTGGAAAACAAATTGTGATCTTGGATTAATGTTTCAAAAATCATGTTTTGACCTACAAAATGATTAGAAATCATAAAAATTTACAAAATCAAGAAGGAAAAAATATTTTAAATGTAAAAAACAATTAAAATATTAGTTCTTGGTAAAAATATCAATTATATGAAATAAATAATATTTTTGGGATTTCTTGGTAAAATAAAATATTTTAACATATTTGTGAATTATTAAAAAAAGAATCAACTCAAAATCATTAAAACTCAGAGAGAAATTAATTTTTGAATCAATTAAATAAAATCACAAAATTCAAATATTCAAATATTTGAAAAAGGGCGCCAAGAACAAAGCAAGAACACGTGCCCTTCCTCTATTTCTGCAGATTTGCGTTTTCGATCCAATCTCACTGAATACTTGATTATATCATGCAATCTACATATCAATCTACTCGTTTCAACCTCACGGTCATGTCTATGGTCATTAATTTCATTTATTTTAAACATGGAATAAGAAATCAAAGAGAAACCTCAAGAACCCTAAATTCTGCATGAAGGTTCAAAAATTCCATACACGATTCATACAAAGCAATTGATTGAGAGTAAACACTCTATGCATGATTAGGAACATATGGCCAAATTATTGTGTAGCAAAAATTGCATGGATCATAGAGTTAGAAGAGCTCATGCTTACCACTTACAGCTGGTGATCGAGTTCTAGGTTGGAGGTGTTACAGCTAGGTTCCAATGATGTGGATAGCTTCCCTAGGTGCCATGGAGTGTGTCTGGATGCTTGGAGTGGATTGAAATGATCTGGAACTTGAGATGGTACCCCAACTGCAACTTGGTTAAAACCTTGAGCAGCTGGCTGATGATTCTGAGAAATCAGTGTTCCAGATGTTGTTTAAGTATTTGGATCACTTCTATATGATGTTTATGAGGTGTGTGTGTGATTGGTTTGGTTGGAATAGCTCTCAAACTCAAAACCCGATGGTGACTTGCCTTAGAAGGCAAAATTGGAGTGAAAGAAGAGATTTTGAGGAAAGCATCTGTTTGATGGCTTTGGTGTACTCAAACTGATCACAAATGAGCTTTATTTATAGTAAAGCAAGTTTGTTTTGCAAGGAATAGTGAATGGCAACTGCTGCATAGGTTTGGCCAATGTTGAGCAATGAGAATCCAAGTCTCCTCTAGCCATTGACTAGAGGTTAGGGCACAGGCTGCTGGTTCTCTTGGTCTTGGATAAGTCTTGACTGAATTCAGTTGGCAATGGCTCAGTCCATGCCACCTTGGTGTATGCATTGAATGCTCCAATCCAAAATTGAAGTCATGTCCCTCTTTTAGGCAATTCTAGGTTTGGCATGCTATTTTTGGTTCCAAAGACTTGGGAGGCTTGGGATCAGAGTTGGTTCCTCCTTGGTCCCCCCTTGAGGTGTTCAGATGGATAGAGTTGCTTGCCCTTTGCAAAATTTGGGCAAATCGAGCAAAACTCCAAAATCTTCCTTGCTTTGGCAGTTTTCAGCAAGGCATATTGCCATTGTCATATCTCATGGCTCAAGTGGAATTTGATGGAGTTCTTGGCCACTTTGGAAAGCCCACATATGATACAATAAATGTTTGATAATAATTGGTTTTGATACTTTTTGGACCCAAGTGAAAAATGCCCCTACATTTGGAAAAAAGTGAAGGCAGATTCTGACTTAGTGAAAATATCACTAAGTGTTGGAAAAAGTGGCATTTCATGTTTTCAGCCACTTTGATCATTCCATAACTCAAAATCCATAATGAATTGGAATGAGGTGTAGTTGAAGCTTTTGTAGAGGGCCATGAGGGCTACAAATCCAGCTTTGGATGGGGAAAAATGGCCTTGTGGTTTAGGAGTTATGGTCCTCCAAAGTTGGTACCCTAGCCACTTTGTTCCATAACTTAGAAAATTTTCTAAGTTTTTATGGTTACCCCTTTTACAAGTTATCCCACTTTTCTTGATTTTTCTTGATGAATGATGATTCAAATCACACATTAACATCATTTTAGGGTTAAAAAACCATAATTGTGAAAAATCTCAAAAAGTCAAAGTTTGACTTTTGTTCACACTTGACTTTTTGTCAGATGAACTCCAAACTGTGCGATCCTCTATGAAATCAAGTCCTTGGCCTAAATCAAACTTGATGGATTGATTTCATAGGTGTCATAGGGTGTATTGGATCATGTCCTAGGGTTTGGGAGCATGTCTTGGTCAAAAGTCAAAGATACAGTTGACTTTTCTCGCGAAACCCGAACTGTGGTTCAGATGAAGTTGAAATTTGTTGCTCAAGCTTCTTGGATCAATCCATTGTTGAAAATGGATCAATGTGGTTTATTAGAGACCCTCAAATCCTCTCTTGAGGTCTTGGCTCATGTTTTGTCCCAAAAGTCAAATTAGGGTTGAATTAGGTCAAGAAACCCTAATTCCTGATTTTTGATGAATGCATCCCTTGAGGCTAAATTGACTTGATGATTGGGTTCATGAGATCCCTTGGAGCATCATAGGTTATGCTTTGAAGCATTGGCTCATGCCCAAAGGAAAATTTCCATCTGGAGGCCCTGGTCGACCAAACCCTAATTTGGTGATACCGGCGATCTTAAGGCTTGATCCACCTAGAAGGGAGCAGCCTTGTGCTTAATCCTTGAAGTGGGAGTCCTCTTGATCCTTTGTGGACGTTTGAAAGGATAGACAAGTTGAAAATCATGTCATTTCTTAATTGTTCGTTTGTCTAAGAGCTCAGAGAGGGCTTGAAACCCTAATCTTTGATAGTAGTGAATGCTCACCCATCTTTGGGGAGACTGATGAGGTATGATGGTTTACCCATATTGTGATGATGATTTTCCCAATGATGGGAAACTTTAGTGGTCAAAATTTGGGGTATGACAGATGCCCCTATTTAATCTTCTTGGACCCAAAGGTGTGAATGAAGAAGGTATTCGGGCATTCGGGGTGCAAGAGGATTAAATATCGGAATACCCGAAATTTTAATGGTGTCTATGAATGGCGGTTTACTCCTTCATATTATTTTGCTAAGCGTTGATACTTAAAAAAGGTAAAACTTCCCCTCGATCCTGGTTTTTAGCCACAGAACTGGTCTTAGTTTCTGAAATAAACTTCCCCTCGATCATGGTTTCCCACCAAGGAACTGGTCTTAGTTTCTGATGTAAACTTCCCCTCGATCCTGGTTTCCCACCAAGGAACTGGTCTCGGTTTCTGAAATAAACTTCCCCTCGATCCTGGTTTCCTACCAAGGAACTGGGCTCGGTTTCTGAAATAAACTTCCCCTCGATCCTGGTTTCCTACCGAGGAACTGGTCTCAGTTTCTTTTGTCAATAAACTTTATTGACAAGGTGTGCTATGTGTAGCGATTTTCCTCAAACTTCTCGCCGAATTTTCCCGGGGAGATGCCATTTGACGGAAAAACTTTTGATGTCAGACTTGTTGGGGAACCCATCTGTCTGAATTGTAGAGGTGCACAAACTTCTCTGTTTGGAGACGCCATTTGTCGACTCTACTGGGGAAAACGAGTCTCTTTGACAAACTGTTTCTTGCTTGGGGTATTTCATCATACTTTTCTCGGGATCTCCCTGGAGAAATGCCATATGATGTGATCCAATTTTGAGGTGCTGATGACCTTTTCATCAGCGGATTTTTGGAGAAAAATGGTTGCATTGCCGAATCTCTGATTAAGAGGCTTTCTCTGGGGATTTTCCTTAATCCGAGAAAGCGAAGACATCATCTTCAATGGAGAAGAGTGACGTTGGCTGAGGGTTCTCTGGTTTTTTAGATGTTCGAGTTATCAAAGTGGTGAAAGGCCGACTTCATCCCAAAAATAAACTAGAGGAGAGAGGTAGTTCAGATGCAACATTTCCTGACGAGGAAAGAACTGACAACTCGATTGATAGGACTGTTATCACTAGGGGATAAGACCGACAAGAGTGATAGTGATGCAACATGAATATGAACGCAAAGTAGTAATGCATGATGTATGCGTGTATATGCTGACAAAACTGACACGACATACAAACTAATAGATGAACACGACTGGATACTCGACCACCGCTGGGAGATAAAAAGCATCGCTGGTTCAAGATAGCAATTCCGCCTTGCTTAGGAGAAGTAGTCCCTGTGGGGGGAACAACCGTTGATCGGGCTTAGGAGGTAAGAACTCGGCCGAGGGTGTCAGATGAAACAATGGTCTCTGACACAGCTGATCCTTCATTCAGGTGCACTGGTTTAGAGGAAGTACTTTGATTATGTACTTTGAAGCTCGCTTACTTCTGGAGAAGCGATCGATGTTCTTTCGATGTTCAACCGTCAAAAGAAATTGCCAACTTTATTTTAAAAGCAGACAAAGCTTTACAAGTAAATTCATTTTTTTTATTTCAAGAATCGTTGATCATGTTAAAATGTCACTCTGTAAAGCTAAAACAAATAAAAATTGCAAACAAAAGCACGAGGGCTCAAATTTTATTGATAGGATGGAAATCAGCCAAACGCGTGATCCCATAGAGTATTTACAAAGTTAGAAAATGGTAATTTATAGGGAAAAGGGCTACATTGGAACATAACGACCACTATCCTTCTACCAACTTTGAATTCTGGGCATCCTGAGCTTCCATCGAAGATGACCTTGACTGGAGTTTTCTGATGGATGATGTAACTGCTGCCGAGGGACTTGCCCCTTTGTCGAACGTAGTTACTTGCCATTATCCCTAATTTTTGCCTGGATGTTACTTTGAGGTTTCCAATCCACCGGGATGATTTTTGATCATGTCTCTAATTTTTTCCTGGACCGCCCTTTCGGGTTTTCAATCCACCGAGACGTTTTTTTATTTATTTAGGCGAAGTATTTCTTGACTACATCAACATTTATGGGGTAGGAAAATTCCTCTCCGTCCATGGTTGCGAGTCTCAAGGCGCCGCTTGAGAAAGCTTTCTTGACCACATAGGGGCCGTCATAATTCGGAGTCCACTTGCCCCGGGAATCAGTGAGAAATGATTGTATCTTCTTGAGCACGAGGTCTCATTTCCTGAAGATGCGAGGTCGGACCTTTTTGTCGAACACCTTCTTCATTCTTTGCTGATACAACTGACCATGGCATATTGTCGTGATTCGCTTTTCTTCGATCAGATTCAGTTTATCGTGCCAACTTTGACACCATTCAGCTTCTGTAAGCTTAGCTTCCATCAATACCCGGATTGATGGGATCTCTACTTCTATGGGGAGTACTGCCTCCATGTCGTATACTAGAGAGAACGGGGTTGTCCCTGTTGAAGTGCGGACAGATGTGCGATAACCGTGAAGAGCAAAGGGCAACATCTCGTGCCAATCTTTGTAGGTCACAACCATATTTTGAACGATCCTTTTGATGTTCTTATTAGCCGCTTCTACCACTCCGTTCATCTTGGGTCGGTAGGGAGAGGAGTTATGGTGTTCGATCTTGAACTCTGTGCACAACTCTTTCATCATCTTATAGTTCAAGTTAGATCCATATCTGTAATGATCTGGCTCGGAACACCATAACGGCAGATGATATTGTTTTTGATAAATCGGACCACCACTTGACGGGTTACACTGGTGTATGACGCTGCTTCAACCCACTTGGTGAAGTAATCAATGGCGACCAGGATGAACCGATGTCCGTCCGAAGCCTTGGGTTCAATCACACCGATCATGTCGATTCCCCATATGGAAAAAGGCCATGCGGAAGAGAAAACTTTGAGATGCGTTGGTGGTACATGGATTTTGTCTGAGTATATCTGACACTTGTGACATCTCCTCATGTACTTGTAGTAGTCAGATTCCATTGTCAACCAATAGTACCCTGCTCTTAGAATTTTTCTCGCCATTGTATGTCCGTTGGCATGAGTGCCAAAGGACCCTTTGTGAATTTCTTTTATTAGCATGTTTGCTTCTGGTCTGTCTACGCATCGGAGCAAGACCATGTCAAAGTTCCTTTTATAGAGTGCATCACTGCTCAGGTAGAAACTTCCTGCTAGCCTTCTGAGGGTTTTTCTATCTTTCTTGGATGCCCCAGATGGGTATTCTTGTTTTTGAACGAAGCATTTGATATCGTGATACCAAGGTTTGTCGTCTATGACTGCTTCGATTGTGAAGATGTAAGCGGGCCTTTCAAGGTGCATTATGTCGATCTTAGGTAGGTCGTTCCATTGACCTACACTAATCATGGAAGAGAGAGTGGCTAATGCATCAGCCATGTGATTCTCTTCACGAGGGATGTGATGAAACTCGACTCTTTTGAAGAATGGTAACAACCTTCTCGCATAGTCTTCTTAAGGAATTATTCCGGATTGGTATGTGTTCCAATCTCCTTTGATCTGATTGACGACCAGAGCTGAGTCACCATATACATCCAAGTTCTTGATCCTTAAATCGATCGCTTCCTCGAGACCCATGATACAAGCTTCGTATTCGGCCTCGTTGTTTATGCACTTGAATGTCAATCTGGCAGTGAAAGGAATGTGGGTACCCTGAGGTGTTATGATAATTGCCCCAATTCCGTTTCCGTAATGATTGACAGCTCCGTCAAAGATAAGTCCCCATTGGGAATCTGGTTCTGGCCCTTCATTGGGTAGCGGTTCATCTCAGTCTTTCATTTTTAGATACATGACATCTTCGTCTGGGAAGTCAAATCCAACTGATTCCTGATCGTCAATCGGTTGATGAGCCAAATGATCGGCTAAAACACTTCCTTTAATGGCTTTCTGAGCGTGGTACTCTATGTCATATTCTGATAACAACATCTGCCAACGGACAATCCTTCCCGTGAGAGAAGGCTTTTCGAAGACATACTTGATTAGATCCATTTCAGAGATTAACCAAGTGGTGTGACGAATCATGTACTGGCGAAGACGTTTGGCTGCCCAAGCCAGAGCGCAACAAGTTTTCTCAAGCATAGTGTACCGAGTCTCGCAGTCGGTGAATTTCTTGCTCAAATAGTAGATGGCAGACTCTTTTCTTTTTGTTTCGTCTTGTTGGCCAAGTACACAACCCATTGAGTCTTCCAAGACTGTTAAATAGATGATCAACGGTCTTTCTTCCACTGGAGGTGATAGAATTAGTGGGTTCAACAGGTATTCCTTAATACTGTCGAAGGCGGTTTGGCAGTCTTCTGTCCAAACGCAGTCCTGATTCTTTTTGAGTAATTTGAAAATTGGCGCACATGTCGCGTTCATGAGGAATATGAATCTGGAAATATAGTTCAAACGTCCCAGGAATCCCCTGACTTGTTTTTCAGTCTTTGGAGAAGGCATTTCTTGAATGGCCTCGACCTTGTCAGGATCAACCTCAATTCCTTTCTGGCTGATGATGAATCCTAAGAGTTTCCCTGAACAGACACCAAACCTGCACTTGTTAGGATTCAAGCGGAGTTTGTACTTTTGCAAACGCTCGAATAGTTTTAACAGGTGGGTCACATGCTCCTCCTCTGTTTTAGATTTTGCAATCATATCATCGACATATACTTCGATTTCTTTATGTATCATGTCATGAAACAGAGTAGTCATGGCCCATTGATAGGTTGCCCCGGCGTTCTTCAAATCGAATGGCATTACCTTGTAACAAAAGGTACCCCATGGGGTAATGAAGGAGGTATTCTTCATGTCTTCCAGCGCCATTTTGACCTGATTATAGCCCGAGAATCCATCCATGAAGGAGAAGACTTTGAACTTTGCTGTACTGTCAACCAGCATGTCAATGTGTGGTAAAGGAAAATCGTCCTTTGGAATTTCCTTGTTTAGATCTCGGTTGTCGACACACATTCTGACTTTTCCGTCCTTTTTCGGAACTGGTACGATGTTGGCTAACCATTGAGGATATTCTAACGTAGCGAGGAAACCAGCGTCAATCTGTTTTTGTACCTCCTCTTTGATTTTGACAGCCATGTCTGGATGAGTCCATCTCAACCTTTGTTTTACTAGCGGACATTCCGATCTTAACGGTTGATTTTGTTCCACGATGCTGGTATCCAACCCTGGCATATCCTGATATGACCAAGCGAATACATCGGGAAACTCTTTGAGAAGTCTCGTCAAACTTTCTTTGACAGTTGGACTGAGTAGTGCCCTAATCTTGACTTCTTTTCTCTCTTCTTCCGATCCTAAGTTGACTGTTTCCAGCAACTCTTTGTGAGGCTCAATGGACCTTTCCTCTTGTCTGAGTAGTCGGGAGATCTCCTCTGGAATTTCGTTGTCATTTTCTTCTTCAGCCTCAAATACCGGGAACTCAAAGTTGGGAGAAGGCATCGGATCGTAAGTTTCAACGGGGTTTAAAACAAGCAATCTGCATGACGTGATGATTTATGTTTTAGAAGAGATAGAGAGAATGTAAAAGTGTGTGCAGTGTATTTATTTTACTGCTTGTTTTTATTATTGAGTTGTTTTTTTAGGATTACCATTTTCTGAAAAAGCAAAAAGAAAACAGCAATTAATGCGGAAATTATAGAACGACGTTATTTTATTAATGAACAAGTCGATTCTCGAAACTACAACCCTATAAAACAAAACTCTGTCGCTTTGGGCGAAGCGAAGAGGGAAATTTCCAGAAAGTGAGCCCTATCAAAACATCCGTTTCACTTGGGCAGGGTGAAAGGTTAAAGTAAAGATAGCAATTACTTAGACTTATGAACAATCTTTGGAACATCGATAACGACCCATTGGCGGCGAACTCCTCGGTGAATCACAAAGTCTGGTACCTTCCTTGATTTGTCTTCAGAAATGATGCTGATTTCTGGTGGAGCATGATCATTGGAACCTGTTTCCCAGGCTGAGTTGTCGTAGACGAACTCTTCTGTTGTATCTTGCATAGTATTTGTTCTCTCAGCTGTATCTCCCCATCTAGTTGGCTGGATGTCTTTGAGCCTGATACGAGATCTTTCAGGAGTGGTGTACTTGACCATGAAGTCAAATTTTCCACTTGGTTGTCCCAGGGTGTCCCACACTTCTTTGGAACTGGAGGAGTCATCTCTCTCGATGACGTTGACCTCGGGAAAAGCATAGTTGATGAATTCTAGTCCGACAAGCTTTGCCAATTCATCATTGTACTGGATAAGTTCAGAATGACCTGAGTGTTGATCCCATGACATGGCGGGGGCACAGGTATTCTGTTCCATGATGCTCAGTTAATTTTCATTATTCGGCTGATTTTCTTGCTCCAAGTCTCCGGGATACGGCTGCCAGATAGGCAAGCCATCCATTGGTCCATAATAGTCATGGTCAAAGTTGTATTTCATCGGAGTGTCTTCCTCTAATGAATTTGGTGGAGCACGACATCCTTCAGGATCACAATCTCCATATATCATTTTGACATCTGACCTCGGTATAAATCTCGGACTCTGTGCGGGATAGCAAAAGGGAGTCTGCGTTTCGTCCTAAGACGTATAACCGTCCTCGTTGAGATAGGACTTCCATTCTTCCTCCATATCGGAGGAATCATCTTTATTGATGGTATGCACGTCTTGAATCACTGGTTGAAGGAAACCTCCACTGTGGAAGAAGTTCTGAATGGGACGAAAACTTTTATTGTTCGCAGCCGTCTGAGTAAAGGTTGAGGAAAAGCCAAGACCTTTCTTTTTCTTATTGTCAGTAGGAATGAAAAGCTGTCCCCATCCTATTGTATTGGTATTCTCGACCGCTTTGATAGCATATTTGTATGAGGAAATCGAGGTTCCTTTCTCTGATTGATTCTCATTGCTCACCGTAAGCGCTTGGAACTGAGTTCCAACAACCTCCTCGGGTTCTACACAAGTAGATGATGATAAGTTGCTTACGAGCAAGGAATGTTCTCCACAGACTGTGACGAGTTGGCCGTTCTGGACGAACATTAGCTTTTGGTGGAGGGTCGAAGTGACCGCCCCAGCCTGATGTATCCAAGGTCTTCCTAATAAATAACTGTATGTTGCCCGGATGTCCATGACCTGGAAAGTGACTTGGAAAGTATGAGGACCAATAGTTATGGGAAGGTCGACTTCGCCGATAACCGTTTTTCTGGATCCGTCAAATGCTTTGACGACGACCTCACTGGTTTTCATCGGAGGTCCTTTGAATGATAATTGCATCAAAGTGGACTTCAGCATAACATTCAGGGCTGACCCTGTATCTACTAATACGCTGGCTAAAGCATCGTCCTGGCAGTTGCCTGTAATGTTGAGCGCCATGTTATGATGGCGACCTTCTTCAAGTAATTCCTCATCACTAAATCCCAAGTTATTGCAGGAAGTGATGTTAGAGACAATGCTATCGAACTGTCTGATTGTTACATCATGTTCTACAAAGGCTTGCTCCAAGACTTTCTGTAGAGCCTCCCTGTGCGCTTATGAACTAAGTAACAGTGATAATACCGAGATCTTTGAAGGAGTTTGTAACAGCTGATCAACAATGTTGTATTCACTCCTTTGGATGAGCTTTAGCATCTCATCCTCGTTTTTTAAAAGGTCGGGATTACTGGATTGACCAACTGGTGGATTAGGAAATTCTGTCTGAGGTTCCTTTTCTTTGCTGGGTTCTCCAACTCCTCTGTTGAAGATTCTACCACTCTGTGTTACTCGACTGGTGTCTGCAATATTCACAATGGAGGGTAACGGAATTTCCTTTCCATTCTCAATTGTTGTTGCACCGTATTTGTAAGGGATATCCTTAGTTGATTCATACGGTAGTGGTCCCGGTAGATAGATTACTATAGGAGCCTTCTGATTTTTCTGACCATCGTAAGTAATTTCGATCCGTTCCTGGTTGGGAACTCTTGATTTGTCAAGTTGAGGGATGATGGTACAAACATCCCTAGCCCTCTGATGATCAGAGATTACGACGACGTCCTCGATTTGATCAGCGAAATAGTTGACTGATACAGAACTTGACCATGGTTGAATCTCTTTGCGGTCCAACTGACTTTGAAGGGCTGCTCGCACGAGGTAGCATCCTTGATTGTCCACTGAGCAAACTCCACACCGCTCATAGTTGTGTAGTGGCACCTGGCCACGTCCGCTTTGAATACAGTGTAACCTTACTAGATCTGTTTCCATTAACCGAACATCCTGACTTTGATATCTAGTAGGATTCCCGTTAGTGATACTAATTTGCTGGGTGTCTTCATCCATATAGATTGGAAGCCACCAGTGGTTCAACAAGTGCTGAAGTGTTTCCTGGACAAGGGCACAACCTGATCCTCTTCGTAACCCGCTTTATAGCCCTGATAATCATGTGATACAAGGAACCCGAGCTGGACCTGTTTAGCATGTAACTTCACCAGGCTGGTATTCATCAAGTGAATATCGAAGATTTCAATCATGTTGATTTGATAATGATTCCTATCATGGTAGTCTTGAATCCATCCAAGATTCATCTGACGCTGGAGGGCCTCTTGTACAAAAGAGCATCCCTGTTTGCTTACCGAGCAAGTCAGGCATGAATTATAATCGTGACGCGTCAGATTATGATACTGGCTTTGCCTTGAGTGCATTGCCACCAAGTTGATATTCATTGCACGGATGTCATGGTTTTGAATGATGTTGGAATTCATATAAACCATGTTAACTCCACGAACTCGATGCTCTTGGATCCATCCGAGATCCATCTGTTCCTGTAGGGCTGATTGCACCACAGAACATCCTTGATTGTTTTAGAGCAGATATCACACAGGTGATAATTATGAGGTGGCACATGGCCATATCCACTCTGTCTACAATGCATCTTGACCAAGTTGGCCCTCAATAAGAGTACACCGTGAATTTGATAGGTGTAGTTAGACTCTCCCTCTATCAAATTGACTGTAGCCTTCTCGTGTTGAGGCAGCGGGTTCGTGAGAACATTAGGATTCGTATCTTTGAAAGATAAGACCCCGCTCCTAACAAGTTTTTGCATGTCGGATTTGAAACTGAGATAATTTTCTATGTTATGCCCTAGTCCTCCTTGATGGTAAGGGCAAGTCTGATCCACCTTAAACCAAAAAGGAGGATTTTCCGGTACTGTAAGAGGAGACTTAGTCTGGACATGCCCCTTGGCCAGTAGTAACGGAAATAGTTCTGTGTACGATACGGGTATAGGATCAAATCCTGGTGGCCGCGCTGTACGATTGTTGTTGTATTGAGGACGAGCCTGCTGAAGAGGCTGTTGTGTCCTTTGCTGAAATTGCTGTGACTGCGGTTGGCTTTGAGCAACCTGAGGTTGATACGTAGAAACAGGCGCAGGGTTGATAGCAGGAGTTATCGCCGCTACTGGTTGATATCGTCGCCTTTGCTTTCCGAGAGAGATATTCCCAATATCCTGCTCTTTTTTCTTAGGGAGAGCACTACCGTATCGTTTTGTACTACTTGATGATCCAGTGTCTTTAACTAAACGTCCTTCTTGGACGGCTTCCTCAAGACGAACTCCCATGCTCACCATTTCGATGAAGTTGCTGGGCGCACTGACAACCATTCTGTCGTAGTAAAATGAGCTTAAGGTCTTTAAGAAAATCTTTGTCATCTCTTTTTCTTCAAGAGGTGGAAAAATCTGAGCGGAAACTTCACGCCATTTCTGAGCGTATTCCTTAAAGGTTTCCTTGTCCTTTTGTGACATTGATCTGAGTTGATCTCTGTCTGGTGCCATGTCCAAATTGTACTTATATTGTTGAACGAAGGCAGTGCCAAGATCTCTGAAAGTGCTAATCGTAGTGCGGTTTAAACCCATGTACCATTTTAATGCGACACCGGTTAAACTATCCTGAAAGTAGTGAATCAGTAGATCCTGGTTCTCTGTCTGAGCTGACATTCGCTGAGCGTACATCACCAAATGGCTTTGAGGGCAAGAGTTACCCTTGTACTTTTCAAAATCGGGTACTTGGAATTTGTACGGGACTTTCACATTGGGGACCAAACAAAGGTCTGCCGCGTCCTTTCCATATAAATCCTGACTTCGAATAGCTTGCAGTTCCTTCCGCATTTCCAGGAACTGCTCCTGGAATTCATCCATTCTATCGAACATACTTTCCTTTCCACCAGAAGGTATCTATAGAATCTGTCCTTTCGGGATAGTGTGCACCACAGGGGGTGGTACCGTTACTAAGGTAGTGAATCTTGGCGCTTCCCGAAGTTTGTAACCTTCAGGAGTCCTCATTATGCCTCTGGCATCCTCGCTTTCCCGAAGTTTGTAAACTTCAGGCCCAGCGGCTTCTGCTATGATTCCCTGATCTTCAGTGATCGACGAAACATATCCTTCCGGGATATAGTTAACAGGCATGCCCCAGGGACGATCTTTCGGCATTTGATACCTAGGATCATACTTCTCCACTATGGGCATTGAGGTGATCTCTGAGATCACAGTTCTTTGTAGCGGCTTGCATGTCATTACGAAGCTTTCTCATATCCTCTCTCAGAGCGTCGATATCTTCTTTCAACTCTCTGTTCTCTTCCTCGAGATCATCCATCTTTTTCTAACGATTGGCCCGAGTATTGTATGAATGAGACAATTTGACTCTAGAACCGAGACACAAACGTGAGATTCGTAGGTAAGAAGAATACGTGACGTGAGAATGATGAATGCAATGATTATGTTAATTGTTGTTTTTGGTTTAATCAAAATAAACTTTGACAATTAGATTTCAAATATCAAACAGTGGGGAAATCCCCGTTTTATTGAATTCAAATGATTGTGGAAATGGAAATACAGTAAATTACAAGGTGCGGAAACAGAAACCTAAGCTAATGGGTCCCGAGTCCTCTCTGAGGAGAACTCGGGTGCTGATTCTGGTACTTTCCTTTTCTTGGACCGGGGCTTTTGGGTCGTTGTCGGGTTGTCATTCCTTTGCCAAGTGAAAGGAGCGAGCAAATTCCTTTGGTCATCCTGATTTTCTACAGCATGTTGCTCCAAAATCTCAATTAGAGCATCCTTATCTTTCAGCAGTTGCTGTATTTTGGTACACTCCACATTGAGAAAGCGGTACTTGTTCTTCCAAGACCTCCTCTCCTGTTGAACATTGTTGAGAGTAACCTGAAGTTTTTCCGTTTCAGTCACGAACTACGTGACAGATTCCCTTGGCGGAAGAACTCCGTGACGAGGATAAGGCATCTTTAGCTTGAGAGCTCTAGTTTGTACCCAGTGGAGATAAGGCTCCACCAAGACACAATCCGGTTTTCCTAGAGACTCCCGTCCTTTCTTATGAACATGTTTCCAAGCGTGCACTATTTCCATCTTTAGTGCCCTGTCATTTTCTCCTTCCTTGAAGAAAAGACCTTCCAGATGAGCATTACGCGGAACATACCTCATCGGGTATCCGAATTAACGACGAACGAGAATTGGATGATAGTTGATTCCCCCCTTAGTTCCTATAAGGGGTACGTTGGGGAAGTTTCCACAACGGTCAATGATTCTGATCCCGTTATAAATCCTATTGTACCAATCGATGTCAGAGTTGGTAAGAGACATGATTCTCTACGACCAACATAAAGTATTCTTTTGATCCCAAAAAGCAGCAAGCTTAGGTAAATGGGAGATAAACCACTTATATAGCAGGGGGTACACAGCACATGATCATTCCTCCGCTGTATAAATTCCTTAAGTGTATAGAATGATACGCATCTGCGAGCAAGGTTGGTACGGCGTTTCCAATGAGAAAAACCTTAATGGAGTTGATATCGACGGAGTTATCAATGTTGGGAAACATAAATAACCCGTAGGTGAGTAAAACAAAGATGCTTTCAAAAGCAGTCACGTTCCATATACTAGCAAAGTACAGAGCTTTTTTTACCAGAAACTTGGCTGGTAAACCTGGGATTCCTCCCTTGGTGGTCATGTGAGTCTTAATTTCGGACCCATCCAAATAGATGGCTCTTGCAATGATTTGATCCTTTGGAATTTCTTCCAGTCCATAAAAGGGAGCTTGTTCAGTAATGGGTAGATCAATCAGATGAGAATACACCTCCAACGTTGGTGCGAGATGGTAATCCGGGAATGTGAAACAGTGGTAGACCTGAGCGTAAAACTGAATGAGTGCCTCCAGGATTCCCTCAATTACATGGACCCTTAACAGAGGTAGCAGACCTCCGTACTTGGCTCTGAAAGTGTCAGGGTTAGTGATCATCCTTGCTAATCCTCTCAAATCCCCTAGTTTTGGAACCTTGAAGGTATACTTATGAGTTTTTCTTCTACCGAAATCCATTAGCGCAATCCTTTTCTCTCTGACATTTACAATCATTGTCTTAGTTTAATTTGAAACAGAGAGACTAGAAGAGAAAATTTTTCTTTGCTTAATGATTCTTTTTTTAAATGAATGCATGAATGCATCACACAAAAACTTAGAAAAAACATGGGGTCAAAGGGTCGGTGTCATGAAGTCAAGGCTCTACCCATCCCAAAGGTTTATACTAGTGATTTTTGTACCTGTCTCTCAAGATCATTGATTCTTGTCGAGATAACATCAGCGGGCCGGGAACCGTGCTAGGTGATGTATTTCGAAGAATCTTAGAAGAGGGTAGTATCGCGTGACAACTATTTCCAATAGCTTCCGCACTACTGAAAGAGGTTTTTCCTGGGTGTATACTCAATCTTTCCACATGCAGCATCACACACATTCCCATTAGCAGAAAAATAAACACAGATATCAATTAGGAAAAGCAGTATATATATTTGTCCTAATGTCCTAGACTTTTTAAGAGCTATGAATCCTATGATCCTAAAAGATAATGGCTCCCCGGCGGAGTCGCCATTCTGTGGTACCTTCCCAACTTAAAGTTTTTTGACCTAAGATCCTAGTGAGGGCCGATCCTAGCAATAATGACATTCCTCGATGGAACCGTCATTCGGTGATACCTTGTGAACCCAAGGACTCGTCCTAAGAGAAGGTTTCATCCAGAGAGATAAGAGAGACAAGATTCCTTTGTTTGGCCCCACGAGCCATTTTTCCTTGTGAATTTGTCTAAACTTAAGGTTTCCTCCTAAGAGACGAGAGAAGAACAAGTACCTCCCACTGTGGTTGCCATTTTTCTGTAGCACGGTTTTTGTGGTTTCGAATCACTATCGCTTTGGTACTACAGTTCGATTCATTTTTTATCCTGTTGAAGCTGATGAAGGAATGGAAATAGATGTCTCCAATTAACCCTGCTTGCATACTGAGGTTAAACAGTCAAGACTGTTGTTAATAGATGCGGCTTTAGTTCGTGGGTCTCTCTCTGCTTATTTTGTTCAGAACGAAATACTGGGACTATTCATGGGGAATTTGTTGGGATACTATGCTAGATTGGCTGGAGGTAGGGGACTTTGGGTTTTTTTTATTGGTGTGCTCGCTAAGATTCTTTTTCAATCTTATGCCTACGTATTCCCGGGATAGGGAAATCAGAGCGATCGTAGTTCCTCCTATTCTATGGGAGGAAATGGTGTTTTAGTGTCTTGTTCAAAGCCCAAGACATGAAGCTAAAGGTGGTTTGTATCTTGTTCAAAGCCCAAGATGTGAAGCTGAAGGGTCTATTTGTATCTTGTTTGAAGCCCAAGATGTGAAGCTAAAAGGGTGTTGACTTTAGAGAGAATTTGTCATCTCTAAAGGGGGGGTCTGTTTGTCATAACTATTAGGTGACTGATTATAAAGTAGAATTACTTTAACTGGGATATGTGAATCCAGCAATGCCATAATTTCCTTTATAGGGGATTTTTAACCTGAAGGAGAAGACTTTAACTCCGTTTAAGAGCAATGCCATCTTTCCTTAGGAATTTCTCATGCTAAAAGAGGGACAGTGGCGTGGATGTAAATAATCCAGAGGCTTGCCGCTTACAGCAATTTAGACGAGGGAAAAGGAGTTGTTGATGTTTGTATGTTCTGATCAAAGCATGATTTGATGCTAAAAGGTTGATTGCCTTAACCGAGGTTTTCCTTATACGAAGCCTAAGAGGAGGCTTTGACCCAACAAGAGGATGCTTTTGTGTCTTGTACGAAGCCCGAGATAGAGGCTAAAATGGTTGACTCAACAAGGGAGTGTTTTTATATGTGTCTTGTACGAAGCCCAAGACGGAGGCTAAAAGGGTTTGACTCAACAAGAGAGTCTTTTATACTCACCGAGTAATTTGTATCTCGTACGAAGCCCTAGATGGTGGCTAAAAATGATCGACTCAACAAGAGAGTCTTTTTATACTCAACAAGAGAGTGTTTTTGTATCTCATACGAAGCCCGAGATAAAGGCTAAAAATGTTTGACTCAACAAGAGAGTCTTTTATACTCAACAAGAGAGTGATTTGTATCTCGTACGAAGCCCGAGATAGAGGCCAAAGGTGATCGACTCAACAAGAGAGTCTTTTTATACTCAACAAGAGAGTGTTTTTGTATCTCGTACAAAGCCCGAGATAGAGGCTAAAAATGTTTGACTCAACAAGAGAGTCTTTTATACTCAACAAGAGAGTGATTTGTATCTCGTACGAAGCCCGAGATGGAGGCTAAAAGAGGATTGAATCAACAAGAGAGTCTGTTATACTCAACAAGAGAGTGTTTTGTATCTCGCACGAAGCCCGAGATAGAGGCTAAAAGGTTAGCTCTGCTGGGGAGAATCATTGTACAAAGCCCAAGAGGAGGCTAGGATTACTGTTTCAGTTGAGTGACAGGTCCAGTATGTTGGTTAAAAGAGAAAATCAGTTCTTATATGAGTAATGTTGTACTTTAGGATTGATCAGAGGATCAGGGTTATTTCCTATTCTTTAAGGAAATGGGAAGTCCAAAAGGTATTGAGACTGTCCAAGTCTACGGGTGTTTTCTTCCTATTTTTGAAAGGAACTTGAGAATGTCTTCGAGACTCAAGGAGATTAGACTGTCCAAGTCTAGAGTTTTATCTTTTGTACTATGCTTAAGAGAGATAGTACGTTCGCGGTAGAAAGATCTAGACTCTTTGAAAGACTGTTCTATTAAGATGACTAATTTCTGTTCCTATACCTTTAAGAGGTCGTCGGGACAATTTGTACGAAGCCCAAGAGGAGGCGAGAAAAACTTTTAAGAAGCCGAAGGGACAATTTGTACGAAGCCCAAGAGGAGTCTATCTTCCCGGAGGAAAAATCATTATACGAAGTCTAAGAGGAGGCTGTGAAAACTTCTAAGAAGCCGATGGGTCCTTGTACAATGCCCAAGAGGAGGCGGGGATGCTTTTAGGAAGCCTGTGGGTCCTTGCACTAAGCCCAAGAGGAGGCTGATGAACAGTTCCAGAAGGGGTTTCACTTGGAACATTGGCCTTCTGTATATGAACTGTTCAAGGGGGAGATTTCTTATATCTAGTTATCTAAAATTATTGTAAAAGAAAATTCTCATGGTTTAGGTTATGTTGAAATATCCGGGAGAACGTCGGATGTAAGGAGACGAGGTTTTGTCTAGTTCTAGACGTAGTTGCCGGGGAAACTCTAAATATCTATACTAGTATTACGCAGTCGATATGAGTTTATGAAAGAAGACTTACAGTGAAATAGCCCCACAGTACAGTTATATATATATGAAAGCGGTAAATGAAAGCGGGTAAACACTTACTCGAATGTAGAGCTTCCATGCTATTTGGTTAGTTTGTTCAACAAAGAAAGCTTTGATAACAATATTATATTCAAAATCAAAGGAGAAAGTGCTTTTGAAAGGAAAATTGTGGCTTACAGCTCAAGGAGAGGCCCAGGGTTCAATCAGTGATCGCACTGTCGTTTTGTACAGGGACTTATACAAGTGACTGAGGCCCAAGAAAGGTTTTCTATACAAAGGGGATAGGTCTTACACTCTCTCAAGAGGCCCAAAATGATTGAAAGAAAAAGAAATGGGGCTTATAACACGAGGGTAGGCCCAGATGATTTGTTTTGAACTGGCGATCGCGCCGAGCTTTTCTTTTAACGCCGGAGGACTTATACAATATCTGAGGCCCAAAATTATTTTGGTTAAAAGGGGATTGGGTCTTACACTCTTTTAGAGGCCCAAAATGATGTTGAATGGGTCTTATAGCTCGAGGAGAGGCCCAGATGGTTTGTTTTAAACGGGCAATGATCGCACTGAACTTTTGAAGTACAACGAGACTTATACAACATTTGAGTCCCAAAATAGGTTTGTATTTACAAAGGATTGGGTCTTACACTCTATTAGAGGCCCAAAGTGTTTTCTAAAAGGTTTGATGAGGGTTGAATTAATCAAAACCCTAATTTGTTCCCAAAATGTATTTTAATTGAATAGAAAATTCAATTAAAATGATCAAAATTGTTTAACATGTGGAAAACAAATTGTGATCTTGGATTAATGTTTCAAAAATCATGTTTTGACCTACAAAATGATTAGAAATCATAAAAATTTGCAAAATCAAGAAGGAAACAACATTTTAAATGCAAAAACAATTAAAATATTAATTCTTGGCAAAAATATCAATTATATGAAATAAATAATATTTTTGGGATTTTTTGGTAAAATAAAATATTTTAACATTTTTGTGAATTATTAAAAAAAAAGAATCAACTCAAAATCATTAAAACTCAGAGAGAAATTAATTTTTGAATCAATTAAATAAAATCACAAAATTCAAATATTCAAATATTTGAAAAAGGGCGCCAAGAATAAAGCAAGAACACACGCCCTTCCTCTGTTTCTGTAGATTTGCGTTTTCTATCCAATTTTACTGAATACTTGATTATATCATGCAATCTGCATATCAATCTACTCGTTTCAACCTCACGATCATGTCTATGGTCTTTAATTTCATTTATTTTAAACATGGAATAAAAATCAAAGAGAAACCTCAAGAACCCTAAATTCTGCATGAAGGTTCAGAAATTCCATACACGATTCATACAAAGCAATTGATTGAGGGTAAGCACTCTATGCATGATTATGAACATATGGCCAAATTATTGTGCAGCAAAAATTGCATGGATCATAGAGTTAGAAGAGCTCATGTTTACCACTTGCAGCTGGTAATCGAGTTCTAGGTTGGAGGTGTTACATCTAGGTTCCAATGATGTGGATAGCTTCCCTAGGTGCCATGGAGTGTGTCTGGATGCTTGGAGTGAATTGAAATGATCTGGAACTTGAGATGGTACCCCAACTGCAACTTGGTTAAAACCTTGAGCAGCTGGCTGGTGATTCTGAGAAATCAATGTTCCAGATGTTGTTTAAGTGTTTGGATCACTTCTATATGATGTTTATGAGGTGTGTGTGTGTGTGATTGGTTTGGTTGGAATAGCTCTCAAACTCAAAACCCGATGGTGACTTGCCTTAGAAGGCAAAATTGGAGTGAAAGAAGAGATTTTGAGGAAAGCATCTGTTTGATGGCTTTGGTGTACTCAAACTGATCACAAATGAACTCTATTTATAGTAGAGCAAGTTTGTTTTGTAAGGAATAGTGAATGGCAACTGCTGCATAGGTTTGGCCAATGTTGAGCAATGAGAATCCAAGTCTCCTCTAGCCATTGACTAGAGGTTAGGGCACAGGCTGCTGGTTCCCTTGGTCTTGGATAAGTCTTGATTGAATTCAGTTAGCAATGGCTCAGTCCATGCCATCTTGGTGTATGCATTGAATGCTCCAATCCAAAATTGAAGTCTTGTCCCTCTTTTAGGCAATTCTAGGTTTGGCATGCTATTTTTGGTTCCAAAGACTTGGGAGGCTTGGGATCAGAGTTGGTTCCTCCTTGGTCCCCCCTTGAGGTGTTCAGATGGATAGAGTTGCTTGTCCTTTGCAAAATTTGGGCAAATCGAGCAAAACCCCAAAATCTTCCTTGCTTTGGTAGTTTTCAGCAAGGCATATTGCCATTGTCATATCTCATGGCTCAAGTGGAATTTGATGGAGTTCTTGGCCATTTTGGAAAGCCCTCATATGATACAATAATTGCTTGATCATAATTGGTTTTGATACTTTTTGGATCCAAGTGAAAAATGCCCCTACATTTGGAAAAAAGTGAAGGCAGATTCTGACTTAGTGAAAATTTCACTAAGTGTTGGAAAAAGTGGCATTTCATGTTTTCAGCCACTTTGATCATTCCATAACTCAAAATCCATAATGAATTGGAATAAGGTGTAGTTGAAGCTTTTGTAGAGGGCCATGAGGGCTACAAATCCAGCTTTGGATGGGGAAAAATGTCCTTGTGGTTTAGGAGTTATGGTCCTCCAAAGTTGGTACCCTAGCCACTTTGTTCCATAACTTAGAAAATTTTCTAAGTTTTTATGGTTACCCATTTTACAAGTTATCCCACTTTTCTTGTTTTTTCTTGATGAATGATGATTCAAATCACACATTAACATCATTTTAGGGTTAAAAAACCATAATTGTGAAAAATCTCAAAAAGTCAAAGTTTGACTTTTATGCATAGTTGACTTTTTGTCAGATGAACTCCAAACTATGTGATCCTCTATGAGATCAAGTCCTTGACCTAAATCAAACTTGATGGATTGATTTCATAGGTGTCATAGGGTGTATCATGTCCTAGGGTTTGGGAGCATGTCCTGGTCAAAAGTCAAATATACAGTTGACTTTTCTCGCGAAACCCTAACTGTGGTTCAGATGAAGTTGAAATTTGTTGCTCAAGCTTCTTGGATCAATCCAACGTTGAAAATGGATCAATGTGGTTTATTAGTGACCCTCAAATCCTCTCTTGAGGTCTTGGCTCATTTTTTGTCCCAAAAGTCAACTTAGGGGTGAATTAGTTCAAGAAACCCTAATTCCTGATTTTTGATGAATGCATCCTCTAAGGCTAAATTGACTTGATGATTGGGTTCATGAGATCCCTTGGAGCATCATAGGTTATACTTTGAAGCATTGGCTCATGCCCAGAGGAAAATTTCCATCTGGAGGCCCTGGTCGACCAAACCCTAATTTGGTGACACCATCGATCTTAAGGCTTGATCCACCTAGAAGGGAGCAGCCTTGTGCTTAATCCTTGAAGTGGGAGTCCTCTTGATCCTTTGTGGATGTTTGAGAGGCTAGACAAGTTGAAAATCATGTCATTTCTTGATTGATCCTTTGTCTAAGAGCTCAGAGAGGGCTTGAAACCCTAATCTTTGATAGTAGTGAATGCTCACCAATCTTTGGGGAGACTGATGAGGTATGATGGTTTACCCATATTGTGATGATGATTTGCCTAATGATGGGAAATTTTAGTGGCCAAAATTTGGGGTTTGACAGAGGGGAAGTTTATTGATAAAAGAAACTGAGACCAGTTCCGTGGTTGAAGATCAGGATCGAGAGGAAGTTTATTTTCAAAAGAAACTTAGACTAGTTCCTTGGCTGAAGACCAGGATCGAGGGGAAATTTATTTAATAAACTTAGACCAGTTCTTTGGCTGAAGACCAGGATCGAGGGGAAGTTTTACCCTTTTCCAAGCATCATTCCTTAGCAAAAGAAGATGGATGAGCAAACTGCCATTCATAACCAATGTCAAAATTTCGGGTATTCCGATATTTAATCCTCTTGCACCCCGAATGCCTGAATACCTTCGCCATTCACACCTTCGGGTCCAAGAAGATTAAATAGGGGCATCTGTCATACCCCAAATTTTGACCACCAAGATTTCCCATCATTATGCAAATCATCATCACAATATGGATGTACTTTCATGCCTCATCAATCTCCTCAAAGATGATTGAGCATTCACCACAATCAAACATGAGGATTTTGAGCCCTCTCAGAGCACTTAGACAAAGGATCAATCAAGGAATGACATGATCTTCAACTTGTCTAACCTCTCAAACACCTATAAAGGATCAAGAGGTCTTCCCCGTCAAGAATCAAGCACAATGTTGCAACATTCCAAGTGGATCAAGCCTCAAGATCGCCAATGTCACCAAATTAGGGTTTTGGTCGACCAAGGCCTCCAGATGGGAATTTTCATCTGAGCATGAGCCAATGCTTCAAAGAATAATCCAAGATACTCCAAGGGACCGCATGGACCCAATCATCAAGTGAATTTAACCTCAGGGGATGCATTTACCAAAAATCGGGAATTAGGGTTTCTTGACCTAATTCACCCCTAAGTTGACTTTTGCAAAAGGGGCAACCTTGAGAAACCAAAATTTTTCTAAGTTATGGAACAAAAGTGGTTTTGGTACCAACTTTGCAAGGTCATAACTCCTAAACCACAAGGCCTTTTTCTCCCATTCAAAGCTCAAATGAAAGTCCATCTGACATACTTCAAATATGTCAACTACAAGAGATTCCAAATCCTCATGGATTTTGAGTTATGAACTGATGAAAATCACAAAAACATGAAAATGACCACTTTTCCAACATTTAGTGAAATGTTCAATAAGTCAGAATCTGCCTTACTTTTTCCAAAATGTAAGGACATTTTCACCCTGATCCAAGCTAAACCAGGTCCAAGGGTGAACATCAAAGTTGAAGTATGCCATGAGGGCTTTCCAACAAGTACCAGATCATCTCCAAATTCAATTTGAGTAGGGAGATACAACCCTTGGAACATGGCATCATGAACTGATTTTTACAAGGTAGATTTTGTGCATTTGCTCGATTTGGCCAAATCAGATAACTCCAAGCCTTGTCATCTATTTGGACACATCAGAGGATAAAATCTAAGGGGAATGATCTGATCCCCAAGCCTCCCAAGTCCAAGATTCTACACATATCCATAACAAACCTAAAAGGCTAAAAAGTGCAAAAGACTCCAATTTTGTTTCCAAGCATTTAATGGATGCATCAAGGTGGCATGGATTGACACATTCCTAACTGAATGAGTTAAGAATCAGCACTAAATCAAAGAACCATAGGCCTGTACCCTAACCTCAAGTCAATGGCTAGAGGAGACTAAAGATTCCCTTGGATCAACATTGGCCAAAGGCCTGTACCAGCTGCCATTCACTATTGCTAGCAAAATGAACTTGTTGCACTATAAATAAAGCTCATTTGTGCTCAGTTTGAGTACACCAAAGCACTACAACTGATGCTTTCCTCAAAATCTCTTTCTTTAGGCCAAAATGCCTTCTTGTGCAAGTCATCTCTGAGTTTTTGAGTTAGAGAGCAATTCCACCACATCTCATGATCCAAACACATCCAATATGTCATATCTAAGCTGTTCAAACACTCACTTGTGGTCTGAAACACTAAAATCAGAAAATCCACCTCCAAAACCTCAAAATTGGACTTTTTTGTATTTTTCAAGCCATGCCTTGATTCAGTCACTTCCAAAACCAAACAAGGCCTCAAACACACTCCAAATATCACCCTTAAATTGTCCCAATTGGTTTCCCTCATCTGGAACACCATTTGAGGGAGTTGCTATTTTGGTCACTTTGCCACTTTTGCAAGAGCCTAATACTTGTACTTGAGGATTCAAGCTGGTTTTGATCATCCTAAAAGCTTCTAAGGGATCATTCAATAGTGTTCAAAGCATTGAGTAACTTCTGGCACAAGGAACTTGGCAGATAGCACAAGGAGTTCCAAGAGGTAAGTGCATCACAACTTGAACTCTCTAATTCATGCATTGCTTTGAGGTCCATTGATCATGGACCTCTCATACATATCATATGTGTTGTGTTTGAACCAATTTATCATGCTATTATTACCTGTAACATGGGATAGCATAGAACATGCAAAATTTGGCTAATTTTGAAACCTCTATCGGGTTTTAAAATAGGGACATTTTCTGAAAATTCCAAGGGCACCATTGGATTCCTCATGAAATTCTAGGTCATATGTACCTAAATTTTGTCCGAATCCATGGAGAAATGGGCAAGTTACAACCTTCATGCAAATCCACCATGACTTATTTTCTTGCCTTGGCCAGGCCTAGAAACCAGGCCACCCATATATGTTAATGGGGTGGTTTTGATTTACAGATGTATCACCACCCCAGTGGTAGCGCGCGCATGTGTTTGTCTTGGAGGTCATGGGTTCAATCCGCACCCAGACCTTTTTTGCTACCCTTCCACATTTTTGTTATTTTTAATATTTTTATGGTTTTTGTTAATTAATTCAAAAATTAATTTCTCTCTCAATTTTAATTATTTTTTATTGATTCTTTTTTTGAAAATTCACAAAAATATTAAAATATTTTATTCCATGAAAATTTCACAAAAATATTATTTATTTCATATATTTGGTATTTTTGTAAAGAATTATATTTTTATTTGTTTTTTAGACATTAAAAATATTTCTTTCTCTTGGTTTTACACAATTCAAATGATTTTTCAATCATCCCATGAATGAAACATGATTTTTCAAATATAAATCCAAGATCATAACTTTTTCTCACATGTTTGTTTATTTTATTTGAATTTTTATTCAATTAAAATATATTTTAAATAAAAAATTAGGGTTTTGATCATTATCACCCTAACAAATATTTTAAAAACACCTTTTGGGCCTCTAATAGAGTGTAAGACCCAATCCTTGTGTACATAAACCTTTTTGGGCCTCAGTCATTGTATAAGTCTCACTGTGTTTACAAAAACCTCGGCGCGATCGCCGTTTTCAAACAAAATCATTTGGGCCTACCCTTGTGTTGTAAGTCCTATTTCTTTTCTTTTTCAAACCTTTGGCCCTCTACTTGAGTTGTAAGACCCATCTCTTTGTACAAGAAACCTTTTTTGGGCCTCAGTCATTGTATAAGTCCCTATACAATTTTCAGATAGACGGTACAATTACTGTTTTTCATCTGGGCCTCTCCTTGAGTATAAGCCCAAACAATCTTTTCAAAAACAACTTCCCTTTTTAATTAGGTTCAAACTCATAGTTGTTATCAAAACTTTCTTTAATTTCTTGAACAACTAACCATACAGCTGTTACAATGGAAGTTTGCTCGCCTGTAAGTTTTATCAGCTTTCCTTGACATGCTTTCATATATATATATATATATATATATATATATATATATATATATATTTGTCTGTATTGGTGGAAGCTTGCTCACCTGTAAGTCCTTCTTTCATATCCTTTTAAATACTTGTCATATATCAACTGTATATATACTTGTATGCCTGCTTAGAGTGTTCCCCGACAATTAGGTCTAGAACTACATAAAGCCAGAGGTCACTCTTTCAACAGTCAAAACTAATTCCCCATAGGAATTCCAGATACAGTTTTGCCTTCTCTTGGGCTTAAACAATATGGAACAAAGAGAAAGGCATTATTCCCGGTGAAACTTTTCTCAGACTGTCACTATTAGAAATTCTCAAAGAAGTTCATTCCCCCAGAGAGGATTAATTCCTGGTGAAACCTCTCTTGAATTTCTTCAAACCCTAGAACTGTTCACTAAAGAAAAGATTATTCTCGGTGAAACTTTTCTTGAACTTTTCTTAAGTTTGGACCCACAGGCTTCCTAAAAGCATCCCCGCCTCCTCTTGGGCTTTGTACAAGGACCCTCCGGCTTCTTAGAAGTTCTTATGCCTTCTCTTGGGCTTAATACAAGGATCCTGAAGACCTCTTAAAGGTATAAGACAGAACTTAGTCATCCTTTGCTAGAGTAGTCTTTCTAAAGAGTCAAAACATCAAACCAATTTAGGATTGATTCTCATCCCTTAAAGCACCTGCCTCCTCTTGGGCATCATACAAAGATAAACTCTTCCATACCAGTAGACTTGGACAGTCTAATCCCTTCTTGGATCTCAAAGACATTCTCAAGTTCCCTACAAACCCATGAAAAAACCCTGGTCATTCAACCAATCTCCAGTAGAGTTGAAACCTCTATAGGTTTTCAAAACTCAATCTTTAAACTCTCACTTTAAATTTCCCCAGCTTGGGCCAGCTTATCATCAGGATAACACTATCCTAAATTAGAACCTCAAGGCATCTGATACCTTAACTCTTCTGTAAATCCTCAGCAAGAGTTGATTCCCCATTTTGGACCTGCCTCTGAATCTGAATAATCCTCAGCAGAAGCCAGCCTCCTCTTAGGCTTTGTATAATGACTTTCCTCAGCAGAATTAGCCCCAGCAACATCCTTTTGTTGAGTCTATCTTCTTTCTTAAAACACTCTCTTGTTGAGTTAATCCTTTTTAGCCTCAATCTTGGGCTTTGTACAAGACAAACAAAGCACTCTCTCGTTGAGTCAATCACCTTTCGACACTCTCTTGTTGGGTCAATGGTACAAAATACAAACACTCTCTTGTTGGGTCATTCCTTTTTAGCCTCAATCTTGGGCTTTGTACAAGATATATATAAACTTTCTCCAACAAAGTCAAAATCTTCATAACCTTCTCTTAAGCTCAAGTTAAATATCTTCCTCAGCAGAGTCAATTCCTCCCGGCCTTCTTTTAGGCTTTGAGAAATAATATCCCTAAGCAGAATCAATCTTCTTTTCAGCCTCCTCTTAGGCTTTGTATAATGATTTTCCCTAGTAAGGCCAGCCTCAATCTTGGGCTTTGTACAAGACACCTAAAAATCCTTAGCTGAGTTAGTCAACTACCTTTCAACCTCAATCTTGGGCTTTGTACAAGACACCAAATAAAACACCCTCTTGTTGAGTCAGTCTCATTTCAGCTTCAATCTTGGGCTTTGTACAAGACACCGTATAAATCTCTCGAGAAGAGTCAATCCTCTTTTTTAGCCTCAATCTTGGGCTTTGTGCAAGACAAATCATACTCTCTAGCAGAGTCAATCTCCTTTCAGCCACAATCTTGGGCTTTGTACAAGACAGATAAAACCTCTCACCAGTAGAGTCAGTTTCCCCTTTAAGCCACAATCTTGGGCTTTGTACAAGACAGATAAAACCTCTCACCAGTAGAGTCAAAACCCCTTTTAGCCTCAATCTTGGGCTTTGTACAAGACAGACAAAATATTTCCCTGGAAAAGTCAAACTTTAGCCTCCTGTTAGGCTTTGTATAATGAAATCCCCAAAAGAGTCAATTCTCTTTTTGCCTCATTCTTGGGATTTGTACAAGACATATAAACACTCTCTTGTTGAGTCAGTCTTTTCCAGCCTCCTCTTAGGCTTTATATAAGGACTTCCCCAGTGGAGTCAATCAATCTCTTAGCTTCAACCTTGGGCTTTGATCAAGGCACATACTAAAACCAAAATCCCCTCATAGGAAATCAAAATCTCTCAGTAGGAAGACATTTCACTGTGTTATCACACATCAAAACAAACAAATCAAACAAACCCTAATCCCAGATAACTGCTGTAAGTGGCACACTTGTAGATTCAAATATCCAAGCGGTCGTCCATCTCTTATCCTGGTAAACTTCCTCTTTCATCTAATTGCTGTAAGAGGCAAGCCTTTGGATTATTTACATCCACGCCATTGTCCCTCTCTTTGCATGAAAGACTCCTAAGGAAAAATGGCATTGCTCTACACTGAGTTAATGTTTTCTCCTTCAGGACAAATCCCTCATAAAGAAAATTATGGCATTGCTAGATTCTCATATCCCAGTTAAAGTAATTTTCCTTTATAATAAGTCACCTAACAGTTGTGATAAATAAACAGGATGTCTCCCTTTAGAGATGACAAATTCTCTCTTAGCCAAACCTTTTAGCTTCAATCTTGGGCTTTGAACAAGACACCAAAACATATCTTTCCTCCCAAAGAATAGGAGGAACTACAATTGCTCTGATTTCCTTGTTTCTTTAAACGGGAATACATAGGCATAAGATTGTGAAATCTTAGCGAGCATACCAATCAAAAACTTTAGGTCCAGTACCTTCACACTAATCAAAAACTTAGGTCCAGTACCTTACCAAACTCATCAAACTCTCTCTCTCTCTCAAAAAACCTTCCAAAGGAGAAACTTTCCCAACCCACAACAGATAAACTCCATCAAGTATAAAAGCAGAACCTATTGCTAACAACTTGTGGATAACCACGTATAGGATGGGTAACTGACAACTCCTTATTGTATAACCTGACCCCGAACTCCCCGAATCTCTTTAAGCGTTTGTTCAGTTAAACATTCGTGTGCAAGGTTAGTTTTAGATAGCTTCCCTTTCCTTTTCAGCTTCACGGGATAAATAAGAAATCAAAAAGTAGCACCCTACTCCTACCATTGCGGTGAGGAGAAACCCATGTGCGATAAGGTAGTCGTGTCACCGACAAAAATCGCATGCTATAGAGACAAGTCAAAGAGCCAGATGAAGATCGACTCTGATCCCTTGCATATTATTGACGCTCATTACACATAACCAAATGAAGTCAACATGGTCGAGATTACTGAAGATCTTGACAACAATGTCAACATGGTCGAAGTCACTGAGAAATTCAATAATGGAGTCGTTATGGTTAGGATTACTGAAGATCTCGACCAAGAGTTTATGAAATTTTTTTCCAGTGAGGTTGCTCTAAGCTTCAACTGAGAAACTACTGATGATTTCGATTTGGGGGTCACTGAAGACTCTAATGGAGGGATCACTGAGGATTCCAATTTAATGATAATAATGAAAGAAACTGTTGATGGTTTCATTCGAATGGACAATTCTATTGAAGGCCTTCAATTGAAGTTACACAAGTTGGACATCACTGATGATGTCAACATGGATATCAACATGGTGGAAATCTCACAAGAAACTCCTATGGAAGTCGACGAGGAGCGTCGACAAGAAGAACATAACAAAGTGGCTTACCCTAAACAAGAGGAAACTCTGATGGATTTCCTCCATAGGTGCCAGAGAAAAAAAATCAAAAGTAATGTTGTGTCCTAGATGCAGCGCTGTGTTCGATAAAAAGGCAGCCCAAAACCTTGAGGGGGTTAAGAAAGCCAAGCAAAGACGTGAAGAGAGGGCCCCTCATGGTCAACAAGGTTTCGACCCAAGGAGATCTTCTTCGAAGTAGGAGCAGGCTAGGCCAAGGGTCCTAGGTGCGAGACCCGCCACTTTCAAGCCATTTGCAGAGATTTCTAATGGAAAGTGGACAAGACCCAGTGAAAAAAATTTCGACTCAGGCTCGGAGCAGTCTTTGGATATCATAGTGAATGTGGTATCTGTGCTCCCCAGGGAATTCGGCCAAATAACTGAGGTCAAAGAGGTGGATAAAAATACTGAAATAGAAATGGCCGCACATAAACCTGTGTGCTATTATGTGATGAACAACGGATGTGTCGAGGAACAAAATGTGTTCTTCGAACGCCCATACTAGGCAATGAAAAGTCATTTAAAGAATCCATTTATTACGGGTAAGGTCGAAGACGTGCCTATTAATAAAATCTTAGTGGATTGTGGTGCAACGGTGAACCTAATGCCACATTTCATGCTGAGGAAAATCGGTAAGTTCGACACCGATACCAAACCCCATAATATGGTACTCTCCAACTTTGAAGAAAAGGTGGGTACTACTTTGGGTGTGATTCAGGTTGATTTGACCATAGGTACTGTTACAAGATCGACCATGTTTATGTTTGTTGAAACGAAAGCCAATTACAATCTGTTACTTGGCCGTGAATGGATACATGGGGTTAGGGTTGTGCCTTCATCCATGCATCAGAGAATTACTATATGGTGCCTAGACGGCATTGTGGAAAATATTGAAGCAGATCAAGGTTATTTTAAGACTGTAATTAATCATGTCGACAGACGACATTTCAAAAAGCACTTGGTAACATAGCTCCATGCAACCCAACCAACTTTACATTTACTCTGGATGACAACGCATACTGTTCGTTGTACTTGCATCCCACAAATGGCTTTCAATGGGACCGTGAGGTCGTAGGAGAAGATGACCTTGCATATGAAGGGACGTCCAGAGTCGACCCTTCAGGATGTGGCCGCGAATTCGGGGATGATGCCTGAGTTCGAAGCACTTAAAAGGATTTTGGCTTACATTGCCGAAAACAAACTACAAACGGCCCTGGAGGCTGAAGTGAAACATATGGATGTCGATGCCAACAAAATATTAAACCAAGAAGGTCCTGGTAAGGACTTCGATCCAGAACCACCTGATAAGGTTCAGGATGAAGTACAAAGCCAGAGGCTCAACGCCATCTACGATGACGAGCCCTTGGGTTTCGAGAAGGATCTGTTGGCAACCAACATTAAATTGCTAGCGCAAGTTCCTCTGGAAGAGATCGACTTAGGAGAGGGGGGCAATGAAAAGGCCAACATATATCAGTGCCAATATCAACCCACAACTCAAGGTCGAAGTGATCCAGTTGTTAAAGGAGTTCAAAGACTGCTTTGCATGGGATTACGACGAAATGCCTAGCTTAAGTAGAGAGCTGGTCGAATTGAAGCTGCCAATTAAGTCTGGAAAGAAGCCAGTCAAGCAGAATCCAAGGAGGTTTGCACCGACAATTTTCTCGAAGCTTCCATTGTACATGTTATTAAAAAGAATGGTACATTGAGGGTCTGAATAGATTTTAGAGATTTAAATGCTGCGACCCCAAAAGACGAATACTCAATGCATGTGGCAGAAATGCTAGTTGATTCTGCCGCTGGCCATGAATACCTTAGTATGCTCGACGAATATTCTGGATATAACCAAATATTCATTGCTGAGGAGGATGTCCCTAAAACGGTGTTTTGATGCCCTGGGGCCTTAGGCAGCTATAAGTGGGTAGTCATGCCTTTTGGTCTAAAGAATGTTGGGGAGACATACCAAAGAGCGATGAATTTGATCTTCCATGATTATATAAAGAATTTTATGCAAATTTATATTGACGATATTGTCGTCAAGTCAATTTCAGGGAAGAATCACATTGACCATCTTCGACAATCTTTCGAAAGGATGAGAAGCCATGGTTTGAAAATGAATCCTCTCAAATGTGCTTTTTGTGTGCAGGAGGGAGATTTCTTAGGCTTTGTGGTCCACAAGAAGGGAGTAGAAATAAACCAGAATAAGACCAAGGCCATTATGGAAGCGAAAGCGCCATCAACAAAGAAGAAATTACAATCACTGATGGGAAATATCAATTTCTTAAGGAGATTCATATCAAACCTCAGCGGAAAAACACAAGCCTTTTCACCACTGCTTCGACTAAACAAGGAAGGATTCAAATGGGGGAAAGCTTAGCAGGAAGCTTTTGACAAAATCAAGGAGTACTTGAGTCATCCTCCAATTCTAGCGCCACCTTGTAGAAATAAGAGCATGAGATTGTAAATATCTGCATCAGACAAAACTTTAGAGAGCATGTTGGCTCAAGAGGATGAAAATGGTGTCGAAATAGCCATTTACTACCTTAGTAGGGTTTTGAACAATGCAGAAACTAGGTATAGTATAGTTGAAAAATTGTGTTTATGCTTGTATTTCTCTTGTACAAAGTTGAAGCATTATATTAAACCAGTTGATGTTTATGTCTCGTCTCATTTTGATATCATTAAACATATGTTGTCTAAACCAATTTTAGATAGTCGAATTGGTAAATGGGCATTAGCTTTAACTGAGTATTCCCTAACTTACATGCCTTTAAAGGCTGTTAAGGGACAAGTGGTAGTTGACTTCATCGTCGACCACTCTATAAATGAAAACATGTTAAACTATCTTGAGCTCGAACCTTGGAAATTGTATTTCAACGATTCTTGTCATAAAGATGGTATAGGCGTAGGATTCTTGATTATTTCTCCTAATAAAATTCCAAAAAAATTCAAGTATAAAGTCGAAGGTCTTTGTTCGAATAATGAGGCTGAATATGAGGCTTTAATAGCCGAACTTGAGATATTGTTGGAATTGGGGGCAACTCGAGTCGAAATAATGGGAGACTCATAGTTAGTCATAAAAATAATCACAAAGGAGTACAAGTGTGTTAAATAAAATCTCATTATGTACTTTGTAATAGCCAATCGATTACTGAAAAAGTTTGAAGTGGTGAGTATTCGACATATACCTCGATTGGAGAATCAAGTGGCTAATGACTTGGCTCATATTGCTTCTGGGTATAAAATTTCGAAGGAAAAATTAGAAGATGCAATCGAAGTCAGAGGAAGAGTTGTGTCAGCCAGATTATCCCCATCAGATTTGGAAACAACGAAGCTAGGATACACTGATAAAGAGAATTTCGAAATCTTAGCAATAGATAACTTGATGGACAAAGACTGAAGAAAACTAAAGTGGATTATCTACAAAACCCAACGGCGTCCACAGGTTGAAAAAGCAGGTATCGAGCTTTAAGTTATGTTCTTTTGGGTAATGAATTATTTAAAAAGACTCCTGAGGTAGTTTTGCTTAAATGCCTTAGTGAGTCAGAGGCGTATCTGGCACTTTCGACTATTTATAGTGGGGCATATAGGGATCATCAGTGTAGCACCCCAAAATTTTCCCTCTCTTTTTTTAACCTCTAACTGGCTTATGTTTCTTCTTCATCTGCATCATTAGGTCATAGTTCATAATCATACATTGCATTGGACTTCTAAGACATGGGATCATGAGTTTTCTCTGAATTAGGGTTCTATTTGCCATAGGGTATTTTCATTCAAATTTGACAGAGGTTTAAGTTCTCATTGTCCATCTGCTTTAAGATTTCTCAAGAGGAATCAAGTGATTAGGGTTTCATCATGATTTTAATTGAGAAGGTTTTGAATTAGGGTTTGGATTATTCTCAATATCTCAGGAGCATTGTTTCCAGGTTGAGGTGTTCAATTTCAAATCAGGTGCATTGTAGAAAAGTTCAAGTTGGTTTTGGATCAAAATCAAGATTTCATATCCATTTCTTTTTAACCATATTCATTATCCAAATTTAGTCCATATTCACTTTAACCTTATTTCCCAATATCCATTCTAAGCCATTTTTCTAAATCCATTTTTAACCACTTCCATGTCCATTTTAGTATAATCTCATTATCCAATATAAATACCCATTTTTCTTTCTAAACCATATTCATTTTCTAATCCATTCTTTTTAATCATATTTTAGTCCATATTTTCCAATTTCAAGCTTAAATTTCATGTTCAAAATTCAATTCAAAAATCATAAACTCATTTCAAATACCATTACATTCAAAGAATAATTGTCCAAAAGCCCATGTCACAAAAATTTGAAAATAATAGTATAAGGCCCATGGATTGATCCATGTTACAATATTACAAACAAAAAAATGGAAGTAAAAAGAGGAAAACAACAAGTTCATTGAAATAGCAGCAACTTGCCATGTGAGCCACATGCAGCAACCAAAATTGTCCAGCCTTCATAAGAGCTCCCACAAGCTTCCAAGCATAACCCGGTTGTTACCGCACACTGCTCCAAACCTGTACCTGCATTGCATTTCACAATTTCATCATGATTCACAAAGTGACCACAATACACAAACCTTTCCCAAACTTTTCACTACTTTCCCTTCACGTTACAAGCCACCTAGCACATGATAGAAGCAACCATACACTTGCAGCAGCCACAAAAAACATGCCTTCACACAATGAAGCAACGCATCACAAACCTATATCACGCAAAAACTTCACACTAACAACTAACTTCCCTTTTCTCTCATCTCAATGTGATCGAGACTTGTTAACCGAACCTTTTCTCTCGCCCCAATGCGATCGAGACCTTTTCGACCCGTATGTCGAACTACGACTGCTCTGACTTCCTCTCTCTCTCTCGTCCGATTGAGGATACATAGGCACAAGACGGCGATGTCTTGGCGAGCAACCTCCCCCCCTTAGTGCGTAGTCTGTCGAACTACGTCGACTCTGATTCTTCGTTCGTTCACGAAGATACGTAGGCATAGGATTGCGATAATCCTTGCGAGTCCGTTTTTGTTTTCTCTTCTCGTTTTTAATTAGCTGTAGACTTTAGATAACTCACCCTTTGATTAGAAAACAAGCATGGATCCCATCGAGTACGATGGACGCGTGGGGGTGCTAATACCTTCCCCTCGAGTAACCAACTCCCGAACCCAGACTATGGTTACGATGACCATGTCTTTTCCCTTTTGAGGTTTCTTCAATCGTTTCCTTTCCCTGCGTCGGGATAAATAACGTTCGGTGGCGATTCTCCTGTTTTGTTTCCGCCGGTTGTTTTTCCCACTTGCGACTGCTGGGGACTTTGGTTCCCTATGCGAGTCAATCCAAGCGCTTGTCTGTTTTTATATTGGGTGTTTACTGTTGTGCATTATTTGTTGTATATTACTGTATTTTACTGCATTTATCGCATTCAGTTATTGTTATCATACTGCTCTGCTACTGTTGTGCTGTTGGGTGGTTAGTTCCATGAGAGATAAGCCCAATACCCAGGTTTGAGTATACACCTAGGATTAGAGTGGAAAGTAGTGTGACTTGTGTGGCATTTGACCAGACTTAGTATACACGAAAATTCCACATCCAGACGAGGTTTTCTTTGGTAATGTTCTATCCTGCGCATTGGGGTAGATGATAAAATGTAACATCGAGATCTATTGACTCTGGCGACCATTCCCCGAGGACTCAGTTGAGGCACTCCTCCCAAGAGGTAATAATGGCAAACCAGAAATGGTAAACCCATTATGCTTCTTGATCCGAGGACCCGAAGCTGGGAACTTATCATAGGGCGATCCTTTTTAGGAGAATCAGTTGAGGCCTCCTCGATTGATGATGATCCCAAACCAGAAATGGTGACCGTATCATCATTTCTCGACCTGAGAGCTCGTGAAGCTGAGGATCCTCGGTTTTTCTAGAACCCACATGTGAGAGGGGCTGGGTGTTTACAAGTTTACAGGAAACCGTAACCTTCATCCTACCCGGTATTCTGGTTTTCTTATCAGTATGAACTTATCAGCCTGGTATTCTGGTATTATGATTATTCGAATATCCTGGTATTCTGGTATTCTCTTTAGAGCAGAATTTTGAACCTATTCAGTCAATAGCACAGCAGTTATTCAGAATTTATGAAAACTTTGATCCCATATCTACTGCATTGCATTTGCATACACATTTGCATCATTTTGCATATCATTCTTCAGCCGGTCAGAACTCTTATCCCGCCTTTGTCCTTGACCAGCCTGTTGATTCCCCGACACTTATTCTGAACAAGTGGTGACTGCTGGAAGACGACAAAGTGTTTAAAGCTAGATCAAGTAAGGTCAAGTTGGAAGCTGTTGGTAGTTAGGTCAAGGAATAACCTTTAGAATGCTGATCTCCCACTAGGTTTTACTGTGACGACCAACCCTTTGTATGGTTTTCTTCCTGATGAGGATCTTCCACAAGTGACTAATCTTACTCAAGCTCAGTTTGCGCAACTCTCTATTGAGAATCAGGGATTACATGAACAGTCTGTTGTCCGAGGTGAACGTTCCTTTTCTCTTGATACTAACGACTATCAGAGTCTTGCAGTCTCTATGCTGAATTCCCAAAGGGAGGTCCCGATGATGAAAACTAAGGACTCGAGAGCTCTTGAGTTTGCTGAAAGATATCATGTGTTGGATGAGAAACTCAAAGCCTTGGAAATTCAGGATACTTTTGGTCTCGACGCTTCAGATATGTGCCTGGTACTTGACCTAGTGTTACCTCCAGGTTTCAAAGCACCGAGCTTTGAGAAGTACAAGGGGGATAGTTTCCCGAAGCAACATTTGGTGCTATTTTGCAGAAGAATGACTTTGTATGTTCGCAATGATAAGCTAATGATACACTATTTTCAGGACAGTCTGAGTGGGGCATCATTGAATTGGTACATGCAGTTAGAGAGTGGCAGCATCCAATCATGGTTGGACTTAGCTAAGGCTTTTCTGAAGCAATATGAATATAATCTTGACATGGCTCCTAGTCGCATGCAGTTGCAAAGCTTGTCTCAAGAGAACAATGAATCCTTCAGAGGGTATGCTCAGAGATGGAGATAATTGGCTTCTAGAGTGCAACCATCGCTTTTAGACAGAGAATTAGTCGACCTGTTTAGGGATACTTTGCAAGGACCGTACCTGGATAAAATGATTGGTAGTGGGACGTCAAACTTCTCTGATCTGGTGATAATTAGGGAACATATTGAGAGTGGCTTAAAGAGTGGAAAAATTCAGGATGTCTCAAGAAGTCAGGCTAATGAAACTGAATCCCTCAACAAGTCCTGAGAGGAAAAGGAGGATGAAATCAATGCAGTCATGGCAGATGTTGAGTATTTTTGGGGTGCACCAGTAAAATCTTTTGGTTATTCATCTTCTCAACGATCATTTCCTAGGGCACCATGCCAGAAACCTTGGGTCGCTCCTCATGCAAATCAACGAGCCCAAGGACGAGGTTATCAGAATCAGTGCCAGAATCAGAGTAGGCCTCACAACAACTTGGAAAGAAGGAATGCTCCTTTTCATCCAGTTCCTATGTCGTACAATCAACTTTTGCCATATCTGGTTCGAAACTCATTGGTATAGCCCGAGTCTCTGAAACCTGTTTCGGAACCATACCCTTTTGGGTACAATCCCCATGTACAGTGTGGATATCATGGAGAATCTATGGGGCATTCAACCGAAGATTGCAAAGCCTTCTAAGCCAAGGTACATCAGTTGATAGATAAGGGGTACATATCCTTTCCAGAAGGAACTTTGGTTGTGCATGTCAACCTCTCATCTGTTTGAGTTCGAAGACTTTAAGGGTCATCTCCTAAAGCCAGTGGTCCAGACAGGAAGACATCCTCAACATTGGAAGTCTTTGGGACACTTTTATCATTTGCATTTGTAGTTTCTTTCCTATTAATTGCTACTTGTTTTTAAAACATTGTTGTCTTGAATGGTGATAATAATGAAGTGATTATGCATTTTATGAATTAATCATGTCGCGTTCGCTCATTTGTCTCATTTATTACAAAGCACAGACACATACACTTCTTGTTCACTCCACTGTATCACTGTGTTTTTTAGCAAAGCTTGGAGGGAGGATGACGAAAATTGAATACCCATAATTGTTGATCGTATGCTTTCAAGTAAAATCCTGCTGATGATGTACAGGAATTATTTTAAATCCCCTAAACACCGGAGAGATAAGGAGTTAGTCCCTAGTTAGCCACGTCGAGCCTAGAAGTAGGAGTTTCCTTCGGACTTTCAAACCCTCACATCTTAACCTGGGGCAGGGTAGTTGTCAGTTAATTTGACCGAGCGTTCAAATTTCAAGAGGAGTGTCCCCAGTCGAGGACAAATCACGGCATATCCCTCTCAAGAGGTCGTACCTCACCAACCACAATGGTTATCTCTCACCGCAAGGAATGAGGCAGTTACAACCCTTTAAGAGAAATCAAGGCAGCTAGTGTCACACGACTTGTTTCAAAAGAAAAAAGAAAGAGAATAAGAAAAAGAAAAATAAAGAAAGCCCGCTAAGTCGAAAACTTGAAAACAAGTGACTTAGGCAAAAATTAGGGCATCCCGCTGAACTTCAAAATCGGAAAAAAAAATTCAAAAGAATCAGTCCAGTCAAAAGTTAGGGAACAAATAAAAATGAAAGAATAAAAAGCAAAAAAGATGATCAAAAGAAAAATCCTCGAGCAAGAACAAAGTCGTGAGACTACAAATACCAAAGACGAGAGGGTAACTGTCACTTCGAAAACTTTGAGGGTTCCTTAACCATCGCTCCTACCATCCAATAAACTTTTTGCAAGGTGAGCGTTTGTGCCAAGTTAGCTGAACGTAGGATTGGAGATCATCACGAAGAAGGGGTGGGTAATACTCAAACTTTAAGCCTTTCATCCTTTGTTTCAATAACCGTGAACCAGGCCACGATACAACCCTTAAAAGACCTAATTGAGGCAGGGTTTATTTGGAAGGTATACTACAGCAAGGTTGCGTAAACTGACTCCTACAAGATTTGCTAATCTTCTTCTTGCTGTATCTTTCACTAGCTTAATCAGCACTATGCGTGGACTAATGGTCCATTCGTCACACACTATTACATCATTCTAATAATGATTGATTCAAAGTTTGCATGAGCATCGCATTAAAATTTCCATTTGTGAACGAACAAGTTTAATTGCAAGTCAGTGATTGACATTGAGGAAATTCCAACAGGGGTAAATCGAACAGAACTAGATCATTCAGTAAAAGTTGATCAGAATCAGGTGATCCTTGTATCCCTATGGATCTGGGGAAATTGACATCCAATGAGTACGGAATCAGTCAGTCTGAAGCAAGTCCTTAAGAATTAGTTGATTATGGGGCAGATTATTCGAGAATCGGTTGATCAGAAGTGAATCATTGTGAGACATCAATCAGGGGCAGGTCGCTCAGAGGTTCTATTGATTAAGGGCGAGTCCCTCCAATGTTTGATCAGAACAAGATAATTCGCTTCAACGCTCATTCTAGGGCAAGCTACTTCAAGAGTACATCAAAGCCTACCGCTCCAAGAGTCGGTTATTTAAGGATAAATCCTTTCATGACGCCTATTTTGGGGCAAGCCATCTTGAGGTTATCTCATGGCAATTTGCTTTCAAGGTGAGCCTTCTTGAGGACCAGACTGGGGCAAGTTGAACTACACTGGGGTAAAACCTCTCATTGCTTTCAAGCTACTCAAGCAATTTCGTCAGCAACTGTTGAGTTCAAAACGAGTGTCGGGGAATCATGCCATCACCTCATCCAATAACCTTGGCCTTCTGAAGAAACCTTACTAACATGAACCTTCCTTCTATTGCTCAAAATCTTCATATCCTTGCATTCAGTCATTGGGTTTTATCCAATAGCCTGTCATTTGTCAAGAACTTCAAAACCAATTCCCATCTAGCCAACCCTTCACCAATTACCAGTTCCCGTCTGGTCACCCATTCTTTTAACTAGTTCTCGTTTGGTAAACACCGTTTCAAAGTCCAGTTCTTGTCTGGCAAACCACAAAATCAGTTCTCGTCTGATACCAAAAATAAGAAGTCAGTTCTCGTCTGATAACTTAACCTTTTGTCACCAGTTCTTGTCTGGTGGTCTACCCTTTTAAAAACCAGTTCTCGTCTGGTCGTTCACCTTCAAAGTCCAGTTTCATTGGCAACCAAGAATAAATCCCCTAGAAATCCAATCACCATTAATCTGGCCTCACGCCTAACCAAAAGCCCAACTGTACTTGGCACAATCATTCCAGTTGCTCACATATCTTCACATCCCCCGACATGAGGCTCGTTTGACCTATCTTCTCCCCAGTAGAGTTGCTCTCCCCAATAGAGATTATCGAAGTTTTATCATCCTCAGCAGAGCATAATCTCCCCAAAAAGAGTGCAGAAGATTGCTTTCCCAAGCCAGATTTGTTTATTACCCCCAGCAAGCATTCAGAAGCTGATTGCCCTAGGGTGGACAATATTACATCTCCAACAGAAGCTGGTTGGATATCTCTCTCAGGAAAAGATTTCATTTTCCCCACAGAGTCTTGGTATCTATTGTCCTCATCAGGTCAGGAAGTGTAATTTTGCCAGCAATGGTATGTTTTATCCCTGGCAGGGTAAAGTCATTTCTCCAGCAATAGGTTAGGCTCAATGATATTCTCGGCAGGTTTGGTATTATTGACTTCTATCCCCAAGCAGAGTCTGGTGTTAATCCTCGCAATGGTTTGATCAACGATGGTTGATATCCCCAGCAGGTTTTAAGTCCAATTGTTATTGTCACTTTTCAGTATCAGGTTTTGGGTTTTATCTTCAGCAAGAGTTATTTGTAACCCCCAGCAGAGGGGAAGTTCTTTTTGGGTTTCACCTTTAGCAGAAGTTGTTAATCAGGAAAGTCGTTCAGTATGACTTCCTCAGCAGGGTCTTTAATTCAGAGGACAATTCAGTTCATCATCCCTAGTGGAGTTGCCTTCATTTTTAGCGTTTATTTCGTTGAGGTGTTCCTTTTGCATAGCATAAGCATCATTTACATTGCATCCACCAAAATGCGTAGCATTTCCATTTCGTATGGAGCATTACGCCATAGAAAGATTCAAACATATGCATCTGACGAATAAGCCATGTTTGATATCCTTTGCCAGACTTTTTCCCCAGCAGGAAGTGATGCATTTCAGGAGTTTCAATCTTTTTTGGTCCCTGTTGAAGTTGCCAGTGATTCGTTCATCTTACTGGTATTTCCCGACAGAGTCGCCTGTTCAGGCTTCTCTTTTCCCCAGCGGATTTATCTTCTCTTTCTTATTCCAACTTTTGGTTGGTATCTTACTCTCTGTTATCCTAACTCTAGGTTGGTATCCTTTGCTTATCCTAACTTTTGGTTGGTATCCTTTAGTTATCCTAACTCTTGGTTGGTATTTTCTGTTTGGTTATTCCAACTCTTGGTTGGTGCCCTCCTTGTTATTCTAACTCTTGGTTGGTACTCTCTTTTATTCCAACTCTTGGTTGGTATCCTTTTCATATCCCAACTTTTGGTTGGTATTCTCGTTGTTCATTCCAACTTTTTGTTGGTATCCTCTCTTATATCCCAACTCTTGGTTGGTACCCTTTGCGGGGTCTCCTTCGGTCGGCGTCCTGTTTATTCTAACTCTTGGTTAGTTCTCTATCCCAACTCTTGGTTGGTACCTTACATTTTTATCCCGACTTTTGGTTGGTATCCGATGTTTGCATCCCAACTTTTGGTTGGTACCCGCGGGTCTCATCCCAACTTTTGGTTGGCGTCATTCGTTATTCCAACTTTTGGTTGGTATCCTCGTTCTATCTGAATCCCAACTTTTGGTTGGTATATTTTGTTTAAACTTCCTTTTTTTTCAGGTTGTTGACTCATCTTTTATCTTTTGATATCTCGACTTTTGGTTGGTATCTGGCATCTGTTCGCTATCCCAACTTTTGGTTGGTATCCGCTATCTTTAAGTCCGGTTTCGGCTGGCAATCACTTTATCTGTTATCTACCCACAGGTTGCAAATTTTCGGGTTCTTTTGGGTATTCAATCTTCGTGCATCCTGAATGTCTGAAAGCCGATGTTGCATTCCTTCAGGACCAGGTCGATTGAATAGGGGCAGCTGTAGCACCCCAAAATTTACCCTCTCTTTTTTTAACCTTTAACTAGCTTATGTTTCTTCTTCATCTGCATCATTAGGTCATAGTTCATAATCATACATTGCATTGGTCTTCTAAGACATGGGATCATGAGTTTTCTCTGAATTAGGGTTTCTATTTGCCTTAGGGTATTTTCATTCAAGTTTGACAGAGGTTTAAGTTCTCATTGTCCATCTGCTTCAAGATTTCTCAAGAGGCATCAAGTGATTAAGGTTTCATCATGATTTTAATTGAGAAGGTTATGAATTAGGGTTTGGATTATTCTCAATATCTCAAGAGCATTGGTTCCAGGTTGAGGTGTTCAATTTCAAATCAGGTGCATTGTGGAAAAGTTTAAGTTGGCTTTGGATCAAAATCAAGATTTCATATCCATTTCTTTTTAGCGATATTCATTATCCAAATTTAGTCCATATTCACTTTAACCTTATTTCCCAATATCCATTCTAAGCCATTTTTCTAAAAACATTTTTAACCACTTCCATGTCCATTTTAGTATCATCTCATTATCCAATATAAATACCCATTTTCTTTCTAAACCATATTCATTTTCTAATCCATTCTTTTTAATCATATTTTAGTCCATATTTTCCAATTTCAAGTTTCAATTTCATGCTCAAAATTCAATTCAAAAATCATAAACTCATTTCAAACAAAAAAATGGAAGTAAAAAGAGGAAAAAAACAAGTTCATTAAAATAGCAGCAACTTGCCATGTGAGCCACACACAACAACCAAAATTGTCTAGCCTTCATAAGAGCTCCCACGAGCTTCCAAGCATAACCCAGCTGCTACCACACACTGCTCCAAACCTGTACCTGCATTGCAATTCAAAATTTCATCATGATTCACAAAGTGACCACAATACACAAACCTTTCCCAAACTTTTCACTACTTTCCCTTCACGTTACAAGCCACCTAGCACATGATAGAAGTAACCATACACTTGCATCAGCCACAAAAAACATGCCTTCACACAATGAAGCAACGCATCACAAACCTATATCACGCAAAAAACTCCACACTAATAATTAACTTCCCTTTCCTCTCGCCTCAGTGTGATCGAGACTTGTTAACCGAACCTTTTCTCTCGCCTCAATGCGATCGAGACCTTTTCGACCCGTATGTCGAACTATGACTGCTCTGACTTCCTCTCTCTCGTTCGATTAAGGATACGTAGGCACAAGACGATGATGTCTTGGCGAGAAACCTCCACCCTTTAGTGCATAGTCCGTCGAACTACGTTGATTCTGATTCTTCGTTTGTCCACGAAGATATGTAGGCATAAGATTGCGATAATCATTGCGAGTCCGTTTTTGTTTTCCCTTCCCATTTTTGTTTAGCAGTAGACTTTAGATAACTCACCCTTTGATTAGACAACAAGCGTGGATCCTATCGAGTATAATGGATGCGTGGGGGTGCTAATACCTTCCCCTCACGTAACCGACTCCCGAACCCAGACTATGGTTACGATGACCATGTCTTTTCCCTTTTGAGGTTTCTTCGATCGTTTCCTTTCCTTGCGTCGGGATAAATAACGTTCGGTGGCGACTCTCCTGTTCTGTTTCCGCTGGTTGTTTTTCGCAGTTGTGACAATCAGGTAGGCCACAAGATAAAATGGCTTTTGTTTCGACAAGGTATGTATTGGCCTACTATGTTAAAAGATTGTGTCAAATTCGCTAAGGGATGCCAAGAGTGCCAAGTGCATGCAGACATACAGCATGTCCCTACAAGTGAATTACACTCTATAGTCAAGTCATGGCCCTTCAGAGGTTGGGCTTTGGATTTGGTTGGATAAATTCGACCAGCGTCATCTAAAAATCAAAGGTACATTTTGGTAGGTATTGAATATTTTACGAAATGGATCGAAGATGTACCACTGCCAAATGTTAACCAAGAAGACGTAATCGAATTCATTAAAAAACACATTATATATAGGTTTTGAATCCCAGAAACCATTACAACAGGTCAAGGATCAATGTTCACTGGTCGAAAAATGCAAGAATTTGCTAAAGAAATGGGTTTCAAACTATTAACCTCTACACCTTATTACGCTCAGGCTAATGCCAGGTCGAACCAACAAACAAAGTAGTGATTAGCTTAATTAAGAAACATGTGGGAAAGAAGCCTAGAAATTGGCACAAAACTTTGGACCAGGTTCTTTGGGCATGTCGAACCTCTCCCAAAGAGGCTACTAATTCCACACCTTTTCAATTGACTTTTGGTCATGATGCGGTATTACCAGTTGAGATCTATCTTCAGTCGACGAGAATTCAGAGGCATCATGAGATCCCATCTGAGTTGTATTGGAACATGATGTTAGATGAATTAGTGGACTTAGAGGAGGAAAGACTTAATGCTTTAGAGTTATTGAAAAGACAGAAGAAGAGAGTAGAAAAGTCTTATAATAAGAAAGTCAAATTTAAGACGTTTTCTCCTAAAGAGTTGGTTTGGAAAATAGTTTTGCCTATGGATCGAAAAGATAGAGCCTTGGGGAAATGGTCCCATAAATGGGAATGTCTTTTTCAAATCATATAAGTATTTTCAAATGGTTCTTATGAGATTGAAGAGTTAGATCAAGATAAGAGAATCTTAAGGGTAAACGGGAAGTATTTGAAAAAATATAAGCCTGCACTTCAAGAAGTAAAAATAGTCAAAGAATAATCACACATGTAAAATAATCGAAGCTAACATGGTAAAATGAAAATTGTTGCCAAAATGACTAAATTCGTTACAATCAAAAGAACCACGAAGGGTTCAAAAAAGTCATTACAAAATTCAAGAAGTGATGATAAAAGTTTGAATAAAAGGAACTAGAACTAAAATGGAAGGGAGGCCTTCATGCTGAGGTACTTCGACTTCAGAAGATCTATCCGCTTCTCACAAAGGGACTTGGTCGACCTTATGACCTCCAGATCTGTTTCTAACTTTTGAGCCTTGTCAGTAAAGCTCAGCCCAACTTCAAGTTCTTTCGCCATTTTGGAGTTATCAAATTTCTGAAGCTCAGCATCTGTTTCTTGGCCTTCAAAATTTTGGCTTTGAGCTCTCTTATCTGTTCTTCCCAGGAATGGATATTTCGATTATTGGTTTCGATTTCAGCCTTATTGTCTTCTTGGACTTTCTCTAAATCAGCCAAGCGATTGGTTGACTCCGAGGTAGCATCCCATGCAGCCGCTACAGAGCCAGTATAACTTTCGATGTCTTTTGAGCTTTGCTTGATTTTCTTAACATCAGCAGCAACTTGGTAAACCATTGAAGTCAGTTCCAAGATAACGTTTGCAACTTCAGGAGAAGCAGTCAAGATGTCACCCTTTTTTAGAAGACCTTTTAAGGCAAAAGGGGAAGTAGGATCAGACTCTATGAGTCGAAACAGGTCACCTTTAAAAAGTTTTTCTTTGATCTTTGAAAGTATTTCGCTAGCAGGGTTGTTGGTTGATCGACCACCAGACACTGAAGGAGAGCTGAAACTTTTTTCAGACGAACTCCCTCTAGAGCCAATCAAAGCCTTTAGGTATTCTCGAGGGTTTCTGTTTTTCAAGACCGCCAACTCTTCTGTAGAATGGGTCACAAAGGCACTGCCTAAATCTTTCACAATCGACGGACAAAGATTAGGGTTGAGTGCGACGATTATCTCCTCGTGAGTGCCTTCATCCTCCTCTTTCTCCTGGTCATCATCATCTTCGATATTTTCAGGATCATCCAAGAACTCCTCAATAGGAATCGAATAGTTCTAAAGTACAGAGCGAGTTTCCCTTTCTTCCATGTCATCATGTGGATCTTGATGAGTGACGTCCATATGTTCGACTCTCGGAGAGCCATCTTTAGCTTCCTCTTCGACAGGAATATGAGGGTTATCCACTTCCATTACTGCTTCAGTTTCCATGTCCTTTTCCTGATCACCTTCTTGTTTAGAGCCACTGGTGTGAGAATTCTGAGTTGTAGTATTGGGTGGCGAAGCTTCATGCTATTCCCCAACAATTTGATGTATTTTGGTCATCGAAATCTTCTCAGAATCCTTTGCAGAAGTGGGATGATACGTTGGTTCGCCTTCACTGTTGAGGAGTATGGTGTTGGTTGATTTGGCAGATGGCTGAGTTGAAACTCATGCATCGTACTAAAAAGTATAATCGAAGTCAGTAGTCGAACAAGATTACTAAGAATATAGTAAGGTATAAAATTGGTACCTTAGAAGCTTCAGCCTCAGGACTTGAGTTGGCACTTTCAGGCAGGTCTGCAGCCTTCTTCGATATCTTTGCTGGAGTTAGTTCCAAAATGGTTAAGTTAGTGGGTTTCTTTGTCAGGACCTTTACACCTTTTGCTTGAGATTGAGCAAGGGCTTCGCTCATCTTGAGTTGCCTTTTCTTCTTCTTTAGGGGTTGTTCAGCAGTTGGAGATAGGTCCTCATCATCCGATTCAACTACCACAACTACATCCTCCTTTGCCTTCCTTTTCCGGGGAGTTGGGGGGTAGCTTTCGAGCGGCCTGAAAAGGAAAATGTTAGAAAATATTGGAATATATGAAAAGTGACAAAATTAACAAAAGGTGAGAAATACCTTTGTTGTTGTTGTTGTTGTTGTTTTGCTTCCTCCTTCTTCTTTTACTTCTGCAGGTTTCCTAACTGGTGGTTTCTTTGGAAGAATTTTCAAGACTAAAATAAAACTGAAAGCAGTTATTATATGTGAAAGGATATAAATAAGGAAATTTTGGGTCAAAATCCTCCTGTTCCACACCTTCATATATTTCATATTCGATGTGAACATCTTCGATCCCAATATGAAGATGCCCTTTGAAACTGTCTAGTGTATGTTTGGTCGGAACCACCCGCTGCGCTTTTGGTTTTGATTATTGGCGAAGGATTTTGATAGAATCCCCACAGACGAACCAGTCTGGAAATGGAGGGGCAAGGGCCACTCCAAAATCAGTGCTTGGCATTCGAGGGAATTTGGGAGGAAACATATTGAAAGTCGTTTCATATCGTTTCTTAGGAGGAACGTGCGAAGGGATCTTTAAGTTCTCCATTTTCTTAAAAAAAATTCCTTCAAAGTAACAGCTACGTCGCAGACGGTTCGACCAAGGTCATCTGGTCGATAAACAGTTTCAAAGTATTTTTGGAAGGCTTGGATTTCTTTAATGTGCGTCGAAGTACCTTTCTTCACTCTTTCCTTCACAGAGAGGAAACCCCTGTTAATGTGGTGTGTAAATGCAGCCACGTCGAAAAATTCCTCTGCATGGTAAGCCTTCCACCAGTCATCAAATTGTTGAGTGCAGAGAAAGCTTGGTTCGAAAGCTACTAGAAGAAGTTGTGTTCGACCAGCATACCGTGTGATTTGCTTAATAGCTACGACTTCAGAGTGAACTGTGTTGTAAAGAAGAAGGGGGTGTTTCTTCTAATACAAAGGTCTGGGTAAAACTTGAACCAGTCTAAATTGTCGAGAGACCAGATTTGGTTGGTAAGCAATCAAAGTAACTTGGCTTTTTGAGGGTTTGAATCTGAGGGTTAAAACCCTAGGAGTCAGAAAGGCTTCCCAAATCGCAGTAGCTTCTGCTTCTTGAGCCTTCAACAGCACTGGGAATGTCCTGGTGAACCACTCAGGACCATATTTCCTTACAGCGAAGGGAGCCAAATGGGGTGTGAAGTGATAGCGTTTCGCGAACATCATGATAAAGTTGGTAAAAGTTTGTTGAATGGGTCGACCATCATCAACAGGAGTCAGCTTCGCCAAGCGTGGACCCTCTACCCTTCTATTCCTCACTTCGTCAGCATCTTCGTTAATTTGATTTTTATGGGGAAGACAGGCTTCTAATGAAGCATTCAACCACAACTGGGGAAGCCAGAAGGGTCCAGAGAGAAGGAGGTTTCCTTTGTCACCCAGACATTTGAGTTGGGTAATGCCTTCGCTCATGGATTCGTAGAGGTTGGCAAGAATCAGTTCACTCAGACAAAGGTTGTGGCCAGCATGAAGTTGGATCGCCATAGTCAGAAGTTTCCTAGCAACTTGAAGTGACTTCGAACAGAAGACACATCGAGACATCCCTAGAGCTAAAAAGTCTATGTGTTCAACATCTGAAACGTCCTCTGTGTTTGTATCATGATAATGTACAATATGAGTCGAATACGCTGCCCTAGAGGTCAAAAAGCTAATAGTATCATCAGACATAAACTCAGGGTCGTAAGTGTTCCCAGTTGGTTTGAGCCCTGTGATAGCGGCTACGTCGAACAGGGTCAGCGTCATCATTCCACATGGAAGATGGAGGGTGTAATGTATACTATCCCAGAAATATAAAGACGAAACAAGTATATTCGAGCAATATTCAGGTCCTATTTTCGACAGCATGATTAAGTCATAAATACCCATTTCTTTCCAAACCTCAGATTTTGTTTTCTCAGACTTACTCAACCATCCTAGGTAGCCATAGGGGTTCTTCAAAGATGGACTAGCCCTAAATACCCTAAAATTATTCATATACCTAAGATCAATAGCCTCTTCAGTCAGAGGATTGTCTTGGTTAGCAGGTTTGAGATCTTCATTGCTTGCCCTAGGTTTTTTAGCTTACCCTATGGGTTTATACTTATGGTACGTAGGGAAGAAATCCCTATACTTACAAAAATCAACATTTGGGTCAGAAAAAGGACCACACAAAGCTAGAGGCTTACCAGAAACAGTTAAAGGGATAAGTATCTGAGAAGCATAAATTCTTCTTTTCTCTTCAGCAAGAGGTTCAGGTAGGTACTGTTGGTTTCCCACCATGGCAGGTCTAACTATGGAATCGAACGGGGGAAGTTGAGTGATCTTCTTGGGAGCCCTTATAGGTTTTCCAGGATCTTTGGTAGTTTTGTTACCATCCTTGGTTGATCGTGTGGAGGAAGTCATTGCTGGAATAGAGTGAAGAAGGTGAGTTCTTTTGGAATATAAGAAGTTTTTTTTGGGAGATTTGAGAGTGAGAGAGCGTAAAAAGTGAAAGAAGTTATTGAAAGGGGTATTTATAAGGCTAGAAGTGGAAACGGTTGTAGAAATTACTTTAATGTTAAAACTGGGAGTGGGACGCGTGTCTTCCCTACATCTCTGATGAAATGGTGGAAATTAATGTCTACCCCCCATGATCTCCTAGACTCTAGGAAATGTGACGATGATGGAGATTCTCGCACGCTTTGAGGGGATGTGTCAGACATGGTAATGATGGCTATGACGTCATAGGTCTGCTGATAGGAAAGTGAACAGTTTCATAATGTTTGGACCATAAGTAAATGTCGAAACATCGCAAGGACTAAATGAGGCGTCGAATGACATTATCAAAAATGCCTTTTTCTTCAATGGTGTCGAAAATGACATTTTTGGGGGGTAATTTGTTAGCTCCTAATTTCGACGCCTGACTTTGGATTAAGAATATTATTCAAAGAAATGGAATTTTTGAAGTTTTGGAAGACTTCAACTGGAATGGTATTTCCAGAAATTCTAGTCGCAATCGTCCTTGTGCAAGAGAGACATATTTTATGGACTTAGAAATATTTTCTAACAATTTGGAAATTTGGTTCGACGGAAGCCTTACTGATGACGTTCGATTCAAAATTTGAATTCAAATAAGGGAGGGAACTTTGTCCTTATCCATTTGATGGAAGGAGACACGTGGAGCACATTTGAAGGACGAAGATGCAGAATGCCATTTGTCTCGCTCTAATTAGTAGGCCGTTAGAGGTAGTTATTTTTTACTATTATAAATAGCAAGTCTTAGTGTTAGGATTTGTGTGTGTTCAAGTTTGTACAAATTCCTCAATTACTCAAAGTACCCGCGTGTAGAGAAACGAGTTTGTGAGAAATGTACATTTTATGTAACACTATCTTTCTTATTCAATGCAATTCAATTAATCTTTGCCCAGAATTTTACCTTTTATCTTTTACTTTTGCAAGTTATTTTCCAATGCATTTATAATTATTTCCCTGCATTACTTTTTCTTTAGTATTGTCGAAGTAACCCTTTTCTAAATTATGAATACTGTCGAAGTGTTCATCTTTTTATAAATACCCTTTTGAATTATTTAGCACATGTCTTAGGATTTTGTATGGTCGATTCTGCAAGTTATCTAATTTCTTATAGATTTGGTAGACTAGAGGTTGTTTTCTAATTTTCACATTAAACAGCTACCAACCACAACGGTTACTTTAAATGACCGTTGTGGTATATTAAAATTAAACATATTTATCAACGATTGTTCTAGACAACCGTTGTTGTAGATAGCCCTGAGTTTATTATAAATTATGTGGAATGCTTATTTCGCCAATGCCCACTAAACATATAATCTTCCAATCTGCAATAGAACATTATATTATGACAAATTAAGTTATATTAGAAGAATAAGTACACGTTCAATGCTTCACCAGGGTTCTTCAACTCCTTATCAGTGTTTTGTTCTTTGACAGTAAGAACTTGGTTTAATGATCATAGTTCTTCAACAACCCATGCCTTCAACTTTAATTCTTTTTGCAAAATATTATTTTCTTTGCTAACAAAATTAGAGGTGGAGAGAGGGGTGGTTGAAGATCTAGAATCACTAAACCATGTTCTAACGGTCACGGAACAACATGTAGTTAACAATGTGAAGAATTCTTGTCAAGAATTGAATGTGTACTTATTTTCTAATACAATTTTATCTATCATATCATAATTTTCTAATGCAGTTTGGAAAGTTATATAATTGCTAAGGGATTGGAAAAACACTCAAACCACATAATATATAATAAAGTCATATTTTAAACAGACAATAACAACAACATTCATCAAAATCATTCATTAACAACAAACAATAACCAACAAACACGATACAACAAACATATCAAGGCATAAAATGCTTCAGAAACATACCATATATGTCAAGTCCCATAATGGCGTGTCAACAAAGAAATAAGGATGAAGAAAATTTTAGACCAGTAAACTTGTGTATATTTTGAATGGATGTCATTCTGAATCTTTGACACAAGTTTGACAGACTAAATTTATCTTCGTCCTCTTTATTACAATAAGCATCCATACCTACAAGAGGTAAAAAGGAGAAAGTTCAAATATCATGAAACAAGATATTGAAACAGATTTTGAAAAAAAAACTACAGAGTTATAAACGAACCTGTAAATACCCATTGGCTAAGACTTGTTGTTATTGTTTCGTTTTGTGGTGTCCATATGAGAGAGACGAGTGACAGAGTTGTTAGGGTTTCGTTTTGAGAGACGAGTGAATCTTTTAAAGTTCTTAGATTGAGATTTTTAAAGTTCTCAAATAGTTAGTGAATCTTTTATAGTCCTAACAAATAAAGTCACAACTCCAATTTCTCTTCAAAAAGAAGACTGCTTAACTACAATTTTCTTATAATATCCATTCATTTACTATTTCAAATGCAATAAATAACATCAACATACAAAACATGATTAAAAATTAGAAATCATTTGTATAGACAACACTTAAAACAGAGTGAAAAGTGTTGTCTTATACCCATATAACTAGAGTAAAGAGTGCAGTCTTCACAAAACTATGGCAATTCAAAAATAACAGTCCACGTAGCTGAATAAATCCCATATCCTTGTTGCTACCTAACTGAATAATACACAACGTTTATGCATATTTGTCCCCTTTAAATTGTGTAGTATAATTTTCCTTTGAACATTAAAAATAGTTTCTATGACAAACGACCCCAAAATCATTTGTCGATATCATCCACATTACTTGAATCCTATAGTTTCCAAGTGTGATCCTAACATTGTCTTTGATAAATCTATGGTGTTAATTTTTCTTTTTGAAAAAAAAACAGTGTAATCATTGAAAATAAATTTGGTATGTTTACATGCCTACATAGTAGATAAACCATGTAGTTATTAGAAACAACAACTAGGATTCATCTTGCATATTCATGTTTTTGTTGGATTTTGAATTTGTGAAAATGAAAATAAGAGTGATTCAAATTAATTTGATTTTTATAAATTTAAGAAATTACATAATCGTCATTAGTGAAAATGTTATTGGTGCACAAGATGAAGAAGATGAAGATAGAAGAAGAGAGAGAAGAGAGAGAATTGAAATTACAAACTTCAACTACTCTTCCAAAACAGTTACAGTGAATAGTTAGGCCCCTACACTATTAACAGTTACACTTGTTTATATACACAAACAATAATGCCACGTAGACAAAATGCAAACCTACATCAGTTGAGTTAAGCTTAACAAAAAACTAATACTACTACTGAATATGAATTACTTTTAACACCAACACTTAATTCATATTCAACTAATCAAAACTAACAACACCAAATCCATCCCTCAAGTGGAGAAATTCACTACTACAAAATGCGCAAACAACAACGTCAGGTTTACAACGGATTCATCTAAACCGTTGTAATAGGTTAAAAATTTTGCGCCCAGTAACTAGTCGTACGTATAAACAGAAATATAATGATGATTGTGTTAAAAGATCGTAGTAATAAATATGCTTCGATTCCCAGCAGTTACACTTTTTCCATTTTTTAAAGTACATTAAGCGTTTGTCACTTAAGTCCATTATTTATAAAATAAATTGTAAATGATTTTACAACGGTTTTTAAACCAACCGTTGTTAAAGAATTTAATTCCATTACTTTAAAAATAAATTGTAAAATAGTTTACAACGGTGAATTAAAAAACCGTTGTAAGAGGTCTTCAATTCCACTACGGTTGTGTTTCCCAACCGTAATTAAAGGTTTTCACTGATAAATTAAAACAAAACTTATTCTGTATTATTGCTTCCAAAAGACGCCCTAGTTGAACAAGCGAGCCATCAGAGACGACAGCGGCGGCGTAAACTTTACCCTCTTCGTAGCTCAAATCTTCACACCCTCTTCGTTCATTTGATTCTTCAGCTTCGAAGTACGGTATTCTTCAACATCTTCATTCCTTTTTTCTTTGTTTATATGCTCAAGTTAGTATTAGTGTAAATGTTTTATATGCTTTAGGTTTAGATTTGCAAATGCATTAAGTTTTTGCTGTGTCATTCACGTTATTATATGTTTATAAATTTCATAAGTTGTTATGGATCGTAGTTGGATGAAAGCCGATAGATTAGGTCCGGTTTATGAGAAATGAGTTCTTGAATTTCTTGAATACGCTGATAAATATCTTCCCTAAAATAATGGTATCTTTTATTGTCCTTGTGTTCTTTGCTCGAATATCAAAACGTGCAGAAAGGATGAAATATTTCATCACCTTTGTTATGATGGTGTATGTCAAAATTATATAATATGGACGTGGCATGGTGAAGTGGAGGAAAATCGTGCGTCACAAAGTCAAAGAGTCGAGGAAGATGAATATATGGATGATTAAATAGATGATATGTTCCGTGATATTGGGGAATCTTCTTTTAAGAATGCTCATATTTATGATACTTTATGTAGTGATAAAGACACCCCTTTATATAAGGGATGCACAAATTTTAAATGATTGTCTGCGGTGTTAAAGTTGTTTAATCTGAAGGCAAAAAATGGATGGTCAGATAAAAGTTTCACGGAATTACTTGAACAGCTAAAGGAAATGTTACCAAAAGATAACAAATTGTTGGATCGTTGTTATAAGGCCAAGAAGATATTGTGTCCAATGGGTCTGAAGTATATCAAAATACATGCTTGCCTTATTGATTGCATATTATACCGGAAAGAGTATGAAGACTTGTATCAATGTCCAAAATGTGGTGTGTCACGTTACAAGCTGAAGGCTAAAAATGGTAATGACAATGACTATGACAATGTTAGTAGGAAGCATCCTCCTGCTAAAGTGTTATGGTACTCGCCAATAATTTCACGATTTAAGAGACTTTTTGCTAATTCGAATGACACAAAGAATCTTAGATGGCATGCAGATGAAAGCACTTGTGATGGAAACATTCACCATGTTGCTGATTCGTTGAAATGAAAGAAAATTGATTCGTTGTTTCCGGATTTTGGAGTTGAGCCAAGAAACCTTAGGCTTGGACTTGCCACCGATGGAATGAACCCCTTTGGTAATCTGAGCACTAATCATACTTCGTGGCCTGTTCTTCTGACTATTTACAACCTATCTTCTTGGTTGAGTATGAAGCGCAAGTATATACTGTTAAGTATGATGATTTCTGGACCACGACAACCTGGTAACGACATAGTTGTTTATCTAAGTTCATTAATTGATGATTTAAGATTCTTGTGGGATGAAGGCGTTGAAGTTAATGATGCATATTCTGGGGAAACGTTTAAGATGCGTGCAATGTTATTTTGCACAATCAACGACTTTCCTGCTTACGGTAACTTGGCTAAATATAATGTCAAAGGACATAGAGCGTGTCCTATATGTGAAGGTGATACTTGTTATCACCAACTTGAGTTTGGAAAAGAGACTGTTTACCTTGGGCATCGAAAATTTCTAAAACCTTATCATCCTTATCGTAGATTGCAGAAGGATTTTAATGGAGAGCAAGAGTTTGATGAGGCACCTGAACCTTTAACCAGGGAAGAAGTCTATTAACGACAGGAACACATTAATGTTGTCTTTGGGAAGAGAAAAAAAGAAAAAGGGGCAGTTGCGAAATTTTTTTGGAAAAAGAGGTCCATCTTCTTTGAACTTCCATATTGGTCAAGTCATGATGTTAGACATTGTCTCTATGTGATGCACGTGGAGAAAAATGTGTGTGATAGTTTGATTGGCACACTTCTAAACATTCCAGGCAAGACTAAAGATAGTAAGACTTCTAGTCTTAATATGTAGAAGATGGGTATAAGAAAACAGTTGGCTCCAATAGTGAAAGGAAAAAGAACTTATCTTCCTCCAGCATGTCAAACTCTTTCTAAAAAGGAGAAGAAATTTTTCTGCGAGTGTTTGCAAGGCATTAAAGTTTCGCAAGGTTACTCATCAAACATCAAGAAACTTGTATCAATGAAAGATCTCAAGTTAATTGGTTTAAAATCTCATGATTGTCATGTATTGATGCAACAACTTCAAGCAGTGGCTATCCGTGGGATCCTACCAAAAAATGTTAGAGTTAAAATAACGAGATTGTGCTTATTCTTCAATGCCATATGTAATAAAGTTCTTGATTTCAGAAAATTAGATGAATTAGAAGATGTGGCTGCCATAATCTTGTGTCAATTGGAGCTTTATTTTCCTCCATCATTCTTTGACATTATGGTTCACTTACTTATTCATCTAGTCAGAGAAATCAGAATTTGTGGTCCAGCTTATTTAAGGTGGATATATCCAATAGAGCGATGTATGAAGATCTTTAAAGGATATACAAAGAATCATCACCAACCAGATGCTTCGATTGTTAAAGATACATCACAGAAGAAGCTGTTGAGTTTTGTACAAACTATTTGTCAGACGCAGATTCTATATGAATTCCAATTTCTCGTCATGCTGACACAGACGGAAGAGGTATTCAAGTTCTAAATGTTAAGTCAATGGCTCGGGATGTAGTTGTAAGTGTTTTTAATTGGCAGCAATTTTTGGTAAAACATACCATGTCAAGACTGATGTCACGACATGCTTGGGTAGCCTTTCTGCAGGTATGAAGTACTGCCTGTAAGCAGCTTTCATCAGGATGTCAAAATTGATGTCGTGACATGTTTGTTTCTGATCAGCTCGTTGGGCCTTGGATTGTGTAGCGCGCTTTGGGTTTTGCAGTGTGTTTCTGTTGAGATTTTTTAGGCATTTTTATTTTGGAAGATTCTTCTAATCGTGTGATTTGCTATTTCCAGAAAGTATTCATTTGTTTCTATTTTCTCTCCTTGATTGTTGGTAATTAACCTAATTAGGTTAAAAGCTTCTGGGGAGCTGCTGCTGCTGGGAGATCTATAAATAAACAGCTGCTATCATTTGTTTCGGTTACGGTATTTAAGAGTTTGAAGTGTGGTCATAGTTTTCTTGTGAACCAAAGCAATTATTGTTTTGATGATTGTTTTGGAATAGGTTTATTGAGTTGTAAGTTTTTACTCTTAAGCTTTTAAGCAAAGAGTATCATTGTGCTTGATTGAAGCTTTTAAGCAAAATCAAGTTGTGTCCTTGAAGAGTGTTCTTCTGTCTCGTTTATTTGTGTTTGTTATTATCACTGCTGTGATTGAGGGGGAGTTTGTAATTGCATTGGGTAGGGATTAAGTGAAGGTTGTAAACTGTGTGGTTTGATCCTGAATTGATACTACTAATAGTGGAGTTCCTCCCTGGCTTGGTAGCCCCCAGACGTAGGTGTGTTTTGCACCGAACTGGGTTAACAATTACTTGTGTCCTTTATAATTGTTTGCGTTATTTATCTTGTTCATTCTCAAAACCAAAACAGATATTAGTGTCGTAACATTGTATTCGACATCTCGTATCTGACACCAGAATTTTCAATTGGCATCAGAGCAGGCACCCTGCCTGTTACTCTGGGTGAGATCTAGGGACATTATATTCTGGTATTATGGAAGGAGGAGGGTTTGTGAACAGACCACCTGTTCTGGATGGTTCTAATTATGACTATTGGAAACCTCGTATGATAGCCTTCTTGAAATCCTTGGATAGCAAGGCATGGAGAGCAGCAAACAAAGGATGGGAACATCCTGTCACTGTTGGAAAGGATGGAAAGGCAATTCCTAAACCTGAGGAAGAATGGAGCAAAGAGGAGGATGAGTTGGCTCTTGGCAACTCTAAAGCTTTAAACGCCTTGTTTAATGGGATTGATAGAAATATATTCAGACTGATGCATCACTGTGAATTAGCCAAAGATGTTTGGGATACTCTCAGAACCACCCATGAAGGTACATCCAAGGTGAAGATGTCAAGGCTCCAGCTGCTTACTACCAAGTTTGAGAATCTGAGGATGAGAGAGGATGAGAGTATTCATGACTTTCACATGAATATTCTTGAGATTGCCAACACGTCAGGAGCATTAGGAGAAAAAATGTCTGATGAAAAACTGGTGAGGAAAATTCTCAGATCCTTGCCCAAGAGGTTTGCCATGAAAGTCACTGCTATAGAAGAGGCTCAGGATATCAGCAATATGAAAGTTGAAGAACTCATTGGCTCTCTTCAAACGTTTGAGATGGGAATAAATGACAACTCTGAAAAGAAGAACAAAGGTATAGCTCTTGTGTCCAATACTGAAGAAGAGGCAGAAGAAAATGATATTAGTAATGAAGAGAACTTATCAGATGCTTTGGCTATGCTTGGAAGACAATTCAACAAAATTATGAAAAGAATGGATCAGAAGTCAAGGTCAAATGTCAGGAACAATTCTTCTGACATTAGCAGGTCCTATGATTCTAACAGGAAAACAAAACCTGAAGAAAAGTCTAACCAAGGCAAAGGGATTCAGTGTCATGGATGCGAAGGGTATGGGCATATTAGGGCTGAGTGTCCTACTTATCTCAAGAAGCAAAAGAAAGGGTTAACTGTTACATGGTCTGATGAAGATTCTGAGAGTGACTTTGATGATGAATCTGCCAAACTTGTCACTGCACTAACTGGTGTATGTACTTCAGATGGAGACTCAAGTGAAGATGAGTTAACTTTTGAAGAGCTTGCAGCATCCTACAAAAAGCTATGTATCAGAAGTGCAGAAGTTTGTCAACAAGGGGAAAAGCAGAAGAAACTTATAATCAAGCTGGAAGCTGAGAATAAAGAACATCTTGGAACAATATCTCAGTTAAACAATAAAGTCACCTTGCTGAATTCAAAACTTGATCAGATGACCAAGTCTATCAGAATGTTGAACAGTGGAACTGACACACTGGATGAGATTCTTCAGACTGGACAGAGTGCAGGAGATATGTCTGGTATAGGATTTGCAGGAACAAAGAAATCGTCTTCAGGAAACAGTCAACCAGAACCTGAATCTAGTATGATGAATCAGATGTCAAAACCTATGTTTCAACATCATGATAAGGGTAAAATGAATCACACAAGAAAGAAATTCCAAAGATGGAGATGTCATTATTGTGGTAGATATGGGCACATAAAGCCATTCTGCTTTAGACTGTATGGATACCCTGATCAAACTCCATATTTCAGACCTAAACAGAATCAGCCCATTAAGAAGCAGCAATGGAGTCCCAAAGTTGTTGCCTTAATAGCTCATACGTCCCTCAGAGTATCAGCCAAAGAAGATTGGTACTTTGACAGTGGGTGTTCAAAGCATATGACTGGAATCAAAAATCTGTTAGTTGATGTCAAACCTCATGCTACCAGGTATGTGACTTTTGGTGATGGAGCCAAAGGTGAAATCAAAGGTGTTGGAAAACTGGAGTGTTCAGGAGTTCCAAATCTGGATGGTGTTCTACTGGTAAAAGGATTGACTGCCAATCTCATCAGCATCAGTCAACTCTGTGATCAAGGTTATCATGTCAACTTTACAAAATCTGAATGTATGGTCACAAATGAAGAAAAAGAAGTGATTATGAGGGGTGTCAGGTCTAAGGATAACTGCTATTTGTGGATATCTCATGAACCTAGTTACTCATCATTTTGTTCTGAAACCAAAGAAAATGAAGTAAAGCTATGGCATCAAAAACTTGGTCATCTTCATTTAAGGGGTATGAAAAGGATTATCTCTATGGAAGCTGTAAGAGGGATTCCAAAACTACAGATTAATGAAGAAAGAGTGTGTGGTGAATGTCAGGTTGGCAAACAAACCAAGATGTCACATCCAAAGATTAAACATCTTACCACATCTAAAGTTTTGGAATTGTTACACATGGATTTAATGGGACCTATGCAAGTGGAAAGTCTTGGTGGGAAGAAATATGCCTATGTGGTTGTTGATGATTATTCTAGATATACCTGGATAAATTTCATCAGAGAGAAATCAGATGTTTTTGATGTCTTCAAAGACCTCTGTCAAAAGGTTCAAAGAGAGAAGGAAGGCTGTGTTGTTAGAATTAGAAGTGATCATGGAAAAGAGTTTGAAAATCAAAGATTTGCAGAGTTCTGTTCATCAGAAGGAATCAGTCATGAATTTTCATCTCCCATTACTCCTCAACAAAATGGGGTTGTGGAAAGAAAAAACAGGACACTTCAAGAATCAGCCAGAGTTATGATTCATGCTAAGAAACTCCCTATCCACTTCTGGGCTAAAGCTATGAATACCGCTTGCTATGTTCATAATAGAGTGACCTTGAGAAAGGGAACCTCCACTACCTTGTATGAAATCTGGAAAGGAAGAAAACCAACTGTCAAATATTTTCATGTGTTTGGTAGTAAGTGTTACATACTAACAGATCGTGAACAAAGAAGGAAGATGGATCCCAAAAGTGATGAAGGAATCTTTTTAGGTTACTCTACAAACAACAGAGCCTATAGGGTTTTCAACTCTAGAACAAGAACTATGATGGAATCAATAAATGTGGTGGTTGATGATTTACATGAGGAAGCAAATGTCACAGATGATGTCAGAACATTCTTGGATATTCCTGCTGGTACATCAAATAAAGAAGTTGACTCCAATCCTACCACCACAGAATCTGAGGATGAACCTATCAACAAGGGACCCTCCACCAGAGTGCAGAAAGATCATCCTAAAGAACTTATCATAGGAGATCTCAACAGTGGAGTGACTACAAGATCAAGAGAACTCATCTCAAGCTCTTGCTTTGTGTCAAGAATTGAACCTAAAAATATCAAAGAAGCTCTGACTGATGAGTTTTGGATTAATGCAATGCAAGAGGAATTAAGTCAGTTTAAAAGGAATGAGGTGTGGGAGCTTGTTCCAAGACCTGAAGGGACAAATGTTATTGGTACAAAGTGGGTGTACAAGAACAAGTCAGATGAGCAGGGAGTTGTAACCAGGAATAAAGCAAGGCTTGTAGCTCAAGGATACACAAAAGTTGAAGGGGTTGATTTTGATGAGACATTTGCCCCTGTTGCTAGACTTGAATCCATCAGATTGCTATTAGGAGTGGCTTGCATTCTAAAATTCAAGCTGTTCTAGATGGATGTGAAAAGTGCCTTTTTGAATGGCTATTTGCATGAGGAAGTTTATGTAGAGCAGCCTAAAGGCTTCATTGACCCAACCTTCCCAGACCATGTGTACAAATTAAAAAGGGCTCTTTATGGTCTGAAACAAGCTCCTAGAGCTTGGTATGAGAGATTGACAGAGTTCCTCATTAATAATGGATACAGAAAAGGAGGGTTAGATAAGACTCTCTTTGTTAAAGATGAAGGAGGAAAAATCATGATTGCTTAGATTTATGTGGATGATATAGTGTTTGGTGAAATGTCAGATAGGATGGTGAAACACTTTGTTCAACAAATGCAGTCTGAATTTGAAATGAGTCTTGTTGGAGAACTGACTTATTTTCTTGGGTTACAAGTAAAACAGATGGAAGATTCAATCTTCCTCAGTCAAAGTAAGTACGCAAGAAACATAGTCAAAAAATTTGGAATGGAGAATGCAAGCCATAAAAGAACACCTGCACCTACTCATTTGAAATTATCTAAAGATGAAAAGGGGATTAATGTTGATCAAAGTCTATATAGAAGTATGATAGGTAGCTTACTGTATCTCACAGCTAGCAGGCCTGATATTGCTTTTGCAGTTGGAGTGTGTGCCAGATATCAAGCAGATCCCAAAGTTAGTCACATAAATCAAGTCAAGAGGATTCTCAAATATGTGAATGGAACTTGTGACTTTGGTATGCTGTACTCTCATAGGTGTAATCCTATTTTATCTGGATATTGTGATGCTGATTGGGCTGGAAGTGCTGATGATAGAAAGAGCACATCTGGAGGATGCTTCTTCTTAGGAAACAATCTCATTTCATGGTTCAGCAAAAAGAAAAATTGTGTCTCCTTATCCACGGCAGAGGCTGAATACATTGCAGCTGGAAGTAGTTGTTCACAGCTAGTATGGATGAAACAAATGCTAACAGAGTATAATGTCACACAAGATGTCATGACACTATATTGTGACAACCTAAGTGCTATCAATATCTCCAAGAATCCTATCCAGCACAGCCGTACCAAGCATATAGACATTAGGCATCATTTCATTAGGGATCTTGTGGAAGACAAAGTAATTACATTGGAGCATGTTGCCACTGAGATGCAGCTGGCTGACATTTTTACAAAGGCTTTGGATGCAAGTCAATTTGAGAACCTAAGGGGTAAGTTAGGAATTTGTCTTTATGAAGGCTTATAGCAATTAATTACATGTGGAAACATTGTCCGGCACATCTTAGTTTTCCAAGAATTTGTACCATCAAAATATATAAATCCTTTCCCCCCTCTTTTGCATTATTATCAAACGCTCTCCATTCCCACTCATACACGCCATACTGTTTATCTTCTTCTCTCCAAACATTCTGTCACTGCCAACCCTCATTTTAGATTTTCGTCTATCACTTTGCCTGTGAATAACATGTCTCACCAACAAGCTTCGCCCCCCCCTAAGCCGGTGTCTCCTAAGACTGTTTCGTCTTCTGATTTTAGGGCACAAGATATGGATCATTCTCCCAAGGATGTGGTTGATGCTGTCCCGTTAAATATGGTGCTTGCTGATGTGCCTCATGTTCAAAGGCCTAGAACTCAACATGCAAGAAGACCTAAAGAAAGTCCTTCAGGTAATATTCCCACATCGTCTTCTGTTGATCTTTCTGCTATGGCAAGGGAAGGATCTGAGTATGTTCATAAGACTGTTGATAGCATCGTTACTCGTATCATTAATGAAGATCATGCTGTGGCTGGGATTTCTATCCCTTTGAGGCAACTTTCAGCCCCTCAAACTAGTCAGAAGCATAAAAAAGATGGTGATACAAATCTAGAAGATATTCAAGATGTTGCATGTGATGTTAAGACCTCTGTTGCTGAAGATACCTTTGAAAGTGTGAAGGATGCTGGGAGTAAACCCTCTAAAACCAAAGATGTCATGGCTGATGATGTTGTGGATCTTGATGAGATTGATGACAACGCTCTCCTTGCCAGCATAGCTAATAGACTTGTTACTAGGAAAGGAAACAAGGGTGCTAAGCAAAGTTCTCCCAAGCACAAGAATGTAGCTAGTCCAAGTCCTTCCAAGCGCAACATCAAGAAGGTTGTTTCTGGTCCCCCCAAGGGTTGGAGCAAAGTGGTTGCCAAGAAGAGAAAGATAAGAGTCTCTTCTGATTCTGAAGATGATGTTGAAAGTGATGTTCCTGACATCCGTCTCAAAAAGAAATCCTCTGCTAGCAAACTGGCTACCAGAATACCTGATGCTCCTCTAGATAATATCTCTTTTCATTCTGCTGAGAGTGTTAACAAATGGAAATATGTGTATCAGCGGAGGTTGGCGTTAGAAAGAGAGCTGGGTGAAAATGCTATGGAGTGTAAGGAAGTAATGGATTTAATCTACTTTGCTGGCCTGTTAAAGACTGTGACTCGCTTCTCAAAGTGCTACGAGACACTGGTTAAAGAGTTTATTGTTAATCTTTCTGAAAATTGTGCTGATGGTAAATCTAAGGAGTTCAGAAAAGTGTTTATTAGAGGAAGATGTGTCAATTTCTCCCCTGATGTGATAAATTTTTACCTAGGAAGGACTGGTGAGCATCAACCTGAGTTGGAGGTGTCTGATAATCAAGTCTGCACGACCATTACAGCGAATCAACTCAAGAAATGGCCTCTAAAGGGAAAATTATCTGCTAGCTTACTAAGTGTCAAGTATGCGATGCTGCACAGAATTGGAGCTGCTAATTGGGTTCCCACTAACCACACATCTACCATTGCTACTGGTCTGGGCAGATTCATTTTTGCTGTTGGAACCAAGGCAAAATTTGATTATGGGACTTAAATCTTTAAACAGACACTGAAGCATGCAGGTACGATGGCTGTGAAGCTTCCCATAGCTTTTCCCTCTGTCATTTGTGGCATTATCCTTAAACAATATCCTGGAATTTTAACTGAGTCAGACACTGCTTGCAAAAGAGAAAGTGTCTTGTCTTTTCATTACAAGCTGTTTCAGGGGACCCATGTCCCTGATATTGTTGTAACATCTGCTAAGACATCCTCTAGCAGTAGACCTATGAATAAGTCTACTATCATTTCTGAGCTCAAGGAGACTTGCAAAGAGCTAGAAAGCAGAAAGTTGAAGCTTGAAACTCTTATCAGAATACTTGAGAAGGAGGAAGGTGAGGATGGTGATAATGCAAAGACTGAAGCTGACAATGAGGGTGAAGACTCTGGTGGGAGTGACAATGAGGCTGATGCTGGTGGAGAGGCTGAAGATGAATCTGGGTCTGGTGAAGAAGCTGAAGATGTTTCTGGTTCTGATGAAGATTAAGTTTTTTTTTTGCCATATGTTTCTCTATTGGTTCTTGTGGAAGTTTTTTGGTTTGATGTGCTTCTGCACCTTGTGTTAGTTTCTTTTTGGTTATTTGGCTTTTTGGTTGTAAAGACTATGTGTTCTTTTTTGGGGTTTGGCTCTCTTTATGGCTAAAAAGGGGGAGCACTAGATATTTCTGTTTCTCTTAACTTTGGAAGTTGCTATGTCTATTTCTGATGCTATGCTGCTTACTTCCTTGGATCTGCTGTTTCTTTTTCTGCTGCTGCTATTTCTGATTGTTGTTCGATTATTATGTTTTAGCCAAAAATTTCGCCAAAGGGGGAGTTTGTAAGTGTTTTTAATTGGCAGCAATTTTTGGTAAAACATACCATGTCAAGACTGATGTCACGACATGCTTGGGTAGCCTTTCTGCAGGTATGAAGTACTGCCTGTAAGCAGCTTTCATCAGGATGTCAAAATTGATGTCGTGACATGTTTGTTTCTGATCAGCTCGTTGGGCCTTGGATTGTGTACGCGCATTTTGGGTTTTGCAGTGTGTTTCTGTTGAGATTTTTTAGGCGCTTTTATTTTGGAAGATTCTCCTAATCGTGTGATTTGCTATTTCCAGAAAGTATTCATTTGTTTCTATTTTCTCTCCTTGATTGTTGGTAATTAACCTAATTAGGTTAAAAGCTTCTGGGGAGCTGCTGCTGCTGGGAGATCTATAAATAAACAGCTGCTATCATTTGTTTCGGTTATGGTTTTTAAGAGTTTGAAGTGTGGTCATAGTTTTCTTGTGAACCAAAGCAATTATTGTTTTGATGATTGTTTTGGAATAGGTTTATTGAGTTGTAAGTTTTTACTCTTAAGCTTTTAAGCAAAGAGTATCATTGTGCTTGATTGAAGCTTTTAAGCAAAGAGTATCATTGTGCTTGATTGAAGCTTTTAAGCAAAATCAAGTTGTGTCCTTGAAGAGTGTTCTTCTGTCTCGTTTATTTGTGTCTGTTATTATCACTGCTGTGATTGAGGGGGAGTTTGTAATTGCATTGGGTAGGGATTAAGTGAAGGTTGTAAACTGTGTGGTTTGATCCTGAATTGATACTACTAATAGTGGAGTTCCTCCCTGGCTTGGTAGCCCTCAGACGTAGGTGTGTTTTGCACCGAACTGGGTTAACAATTACTTGTGTCCTTTATAATTGTTTGCGTTATTTATCTTGTTCATTCTCAAAACCAAAACAGATATTAGTGTCGTAACATTGTATTCGACATCTCGTATCTGACACCAGAATTTTCAGTAGTTATTCAAGCACATTTCTATATATTGAATAATATAGATGAAATTCAACCTTTCATAGATACTCACAAAGGACTTTTGAGGAAAAAATATCCCCGAATGAGTGACAAGTTGTTGTTGATAGAGCATAACAAGAGATTCATAGAATGGTTTAATAAAAGTGTATCTAATGATCGTAGTGCATCCGAGATACTTAAATGGTTGTTGTACGAGCCAAAATTTTGTGTCATTACTTAGACCGCATACGACATTGGTAATTATACCTTTTATACAAAATCAAAAGATGATCGTAGTACAATGCAAAATAGTGGGGTTATGGTTGAAGCCGAATCGATGTATTTCTCTAGTTCGAAAGATAAGAATCCTGTATTGGCAACTACAGTGTTTTATGGTGTCATTGATGAGATTTAGGAGATTGATTATGTTTGAAAGCTCCTGGTGTTTGATTAAATTTTGCTAAAAACATACTAATGATATAAATGAAGAATCTGCAAAGAACAAAGATGTCGAAGTAGATGTCTAAACTTGAAGACTCGACATCCTGGACTGTTATAACAGATTGGTTTATAGTTGTTGCAAGTTTCAAGGAGCAATCGCAGAAGTGGATCAAGGACCAAAGATAGAAAGCCCAAGACTGCCGAAGCCTATAAATAAAAAACTTAGACATAGGATTCGACATGCCTTTTGTAACCTAGTTCTCTTGTGTAAAAATAAGGGAATAAGGTTTTGAGAGTCGTTGGATCTCTAGGTTATAAGTCTCCCTTTGTATCAGTTGATGCATTGTGGCAGATATAGGTGTCGCACAGATCCATAAGCCTTGAGGTATTGGATTATGTATTGTTCTTGGATGAAGCTTTTAAGCAAATCCAAGTTAGCGTGTTTGTCAAGTATGCTTGACAGAATTCTGTATTGACGGGATGATGTAGATATCATAGTTTCTGATTAAGGGAAGTGAGTGAGGTATCTCATATCAAAGAGGGTGTTCTTTGATAAGGATTTCATTGGGTAGAGATTATGAGATAAAGTTGTAAACGGGGGAGTTTAGCTTTATGATAATTCTACAGATAGTGGAGTCTTCTTCCTAGATTGGTATCCCCCAGGTGTAGGTGAGTTACACCGAACTAGGTTAACAATTGTTGTGTGCTTTATCATTCTGCAGATTTACTTTTCTGTTGGGGTTCATGAAAAACATGTTGGAATAAATGTCGTAACATCTGTGATTTTGGATTTCTGATATTCAAGGTATCAGTCTGCTGTTTCTTTTCCTTGTTTAAATGTTTATGCAGAATAATGTCTTGACATGTGTTAGGACATCTGCTGTCTGCATTGCCAGAATTTCAATGTTATTTTCAAAGTGGCTTTATTCAAATGCAAATGGGTTCCTAATAATAGAAATGGTGTACACATTGATGACTTAGGATTCACACGGGTCGACCTTGGCAAGGCATCTTTTATGACCGAACCTTTCATCATGTCTTCTCAAGCAAAACAAGTTTTATATGTTACCGACCCATCGGACATATAGGGGAAATGATCAATCGTTCTCCAAGGAAAACACATTCCTCTTAGTGATGGAAGTCTTGATATTCTGTCCACACCTTCTTACACAACAAAAGTCCCTACCTCATATGATGAAGTTGATGGAGATGCCTGTTCACACGCGATTCCCGCGCGAACAACCGTTGGTCCCCTATCGCAAGTTTACTTACAGGATCGGCCACAGAATCCCAGGACAATCGGGCTGAAGTGTATGTTTTGTTGATATGACGGTTTTTAGTTTAGAGGAGTTGTAAGAAACTTGAACAAATAAAAACGTTTCAAATTGATAAATAAAACAGACAAGTAAATGACAAAATAATTTAAACTTTGGTCATATAAATTGCATTAAAATAACAAGTGTGGATACCATCATACATTTCTGCGGGAGTAAACTAGTTTCTCTTAACGCTTGGTACTTTGAGTGTTTTCGCTTTTCAATGTTACAGATGCGACCTCTAAAATGGAAATAACTATTGCTTTAAATAAGCTGAAAAAATAACTGTTCATCTCCCAAGATCTGTCCTAGCTATGACACGTGTCATCCCACTATCTTTCTAACTTCCTATGTTCTTGGCTTTCAAACCTTTCCCGCTCAAAACCTATCAGATTTGTGTTGGCTTCATGGGCCACCAAGTGACGCCCTTCGACGGCCCTGTTCGTTCGCTTCCTTCCGACGCACCATTTGCTTATGTCGACCCAGCTTTGGCTTCCTCACTATCCTTTCTCCTGGCATCGACCCACTTGCTTGGCTTTTTCACCATTTCTTCACTTCTCATGTTTGGTCGAAATCTCCTGGATAACAAATTGCCCCCCAAAAGGCCAGTTTCGACTGAGACATGCATCGACTGAGAAAACTGGCATTTTAATTTCCTGCGAGATTTCAACGACGCTTTGGTTTCGACCCAACAACCAAAGTTCTGTCTTCTGTCGAATCTTTGCCACGTGTTACTCGCAGTCTAACGTGATGATGGCACACTTCTGCGCCACGATTTCCAAGAAACGTCATGATGGCTAATCTCGTCCTAAGTTATGGGTCTCAAAACCACCCCCACTAACTGCAGAATTTGAACATTTCTTGGCTCTTCTGTTGCATGCATTTTTCCTTATAAATACTTCCAAAACTCGTTCGTTTATTTTTTCTCCATTTTCTCACAACTTCTTCTTCTTTCAAGTTTTCTTGCTCCCCAAAAACTCTCCATTTCAATGGTATCCTCTACAACTGTTGCTGCTTCTGTCACTCATACCACCGGGAACAACCATATCGCCTTCGTTCTTTCTGAGGAGGAATCACTCAGGCCTCTCTCTCAACCATCATCTGCTGATGAAGCGGTGGTGGCAAACTGGCGACATCAGACGGTCATCCCTTTCGCGGTGGTTGGTAAACTCTATGCTTTCATGGCCCACATCCGGATAAAAAGCCAAGTCATCAAGAGCTTCAAGAGTTCTTCCCCTGTTTTGCTCCTACCAAACCACCAGCTTTTGAGAAAGGTGACACTTTGGACCTCAAATTCATGGCACCTAAGGCTAGGGTCTTTAGATCGATGCCTACACCTGGCAATAAATAATACATTTCTTGGTTCAACAAGGTCAAATTCCAGCACAATCAATGGCAAAAAGATGCTATCTTCGACGCCATTCAACTCTCAAGAAACGCTCACAGGGTCAACCCTTGCTTGTTACTTGCGTCGATGTACTTTTGGGAAGGATCGACCAATAAATTCCACTTTCCTTGTGGCATGTTCACACCGACACTCTTCGATGTGGAGGCTATCACTGGTATGTCACCCTTGAGCGAGACTTTCGACCCGACGCTAGAAACAGACCACACTTTTGACTTTCAGCGTGTCAGTTTCCAAAACTACATTGAAGATCATCACGACAAGGCCTCCAAAGAAGTGTCCAATGAGGAACACATTGTTTTTTTAACTCTATGGCTGTCGTATTATCTATTCAGCCCTGGCTCTCTATAAACAGCCAAAAGTTACATCAGCCTGGCGATCCAGATTCACGAAGGTCGACAGGTATCTTTGGGTAAGCTTTTACTAGTCTCCCTTTATCATTCTCTTGGTATGTCAGCCCTACGGCTAAAACTTCTGCATGCGACTACCAAAGCTTTAAGCGTCTCAAGGCCTATGTGGTTGTTGGAACATTGGCTTAATGCTACCTTCAAGCATCAATTGGGCTATCCTGCCTCTGCCACGATGGATCGTCTGAACAAAGAGCATTCCATAAAGGGCCTTCGACTCTCCCGGATGACCACCCAAGAAACCCCCAACAAAAGTCTCTTCATGAAGTATCTCAATATGTTTGTGGAGACCACGTCGTTCGTCCCCAGCATGGCGCCTTTTGTGGCTCGACAATTCGGTCCGACGTAGTTCAAGAATCTGTTTTCTGGTGTTTCCCCCAAAGCGGCAACGCAGTCGAACTCAATATGGAGGGCATTCCTGACCCCCACCATGCTATCCTTTCAGATTGAAACGGGGAACACATGTTATGGGTTCATGAGTTACCATCCTAACTTGGTGGCCCGTCAATTTGACCTGAGCCAGATGCTACCAAAATCCCTGGTGAAACATCCTTCTGATATTGTACAGGCTGGTCGATGATTGAACTTGGTGGGTCATAAAGCCTGCCTTAGATTTATCAAGTCGACACAACATCTTGAGTTAATTGTCTTTGCGTTCCAACCTTCTTCGTTTACCACAGAAGACTTCGACGTCTGGTGGTTAGAATACCAGAATCATATTTTCCAACGTGACCTGTTTTTGTCAAACGTGGTCGATGCTTTTGCCAGTCTTGCTGGCAAAGTCCCTCATCCAATAGTTGATGTGCCTGTCGAAGACACACAAGAAGCTGATGCCACAGAAAACCCTCCACAGAAGGTAACTCCTGACTCTTTAAGTTTATTTCATTAGTTGTCTTTATCTAACCATCTGTATTTACTTCCCAGGGTCGAAAACGAGAACCAGTTGCTGCCTCGGCCTCCACCAGGCCAGCCAAGAAACCAAAGACCCTGAAACCACAGGTATTACCTATTTCAGTGCTACTTCGCACCTGCTTTTTTGCAAGTCTATCTGACTTCGTCGTTTGCTAGGTTTCTGAAAAAAAACCATCTCCTGAGGGCGACGTGTCGGATGAAAGCACTCAATCCCGAATCTTTCCCACTGGAGTCCTAGCATCTCCTCCATCTACTCCATTGGTGAGGAAGAAGAGGGCCCCAATCAAGAAAACACCTTCAAAGACGGTCGCTTCGACTATCAAACCCGCTGTTCCTAGAAACCTTGTTGTCGTCTTTGAGCTTGTATTGCTTCGTATGGTATTTGGATTTTTCCTCACAGAAACTTCTATTGCAGGAAATTGTTGCCACTTCGACCACCGCTGAAGAGAATGACACTGCAGCGGCTACCATTGTCATTCCGCCTGAGACAACAACTACGTTTAGTCCTCAAACCTTCGCCGAGTTCCAAGTGACTTTGAACGAAGAGGACTTAGTGAATATAAAGCCTCCAGTTCAATAAACCACCACTGAGGCTAGAAAGGACGGTGCAACCACTGGTGATGATGAAAATCCTTCGACTGTTGCTGCCTCTGCTGAGGTCGATGTGAACCCTAAAGCTTCTACTGAAGGTGGTTGCAACCTGCCAACGCCTAATGTTGACAAAACCCTCACCCCAGAGGAGATTCTGGCGACAAAACAATCAAATCCAGCGGCGGCTTTGAAGGCACTATACAAGCTTCACCAAGAGTCTGGGGACGCTCAACCCACGAGTTCGACAGCCACACCAACCCTAGAAATAGACGTTTCTTTCGCCCTCAAGCTCCAGCAATTAAAGACATACTTATTTGAGGACAAATTTCTGGTGGCCGTCGCAGAGGAGCCTGCTGTGGCTTGTGATGTGTTTAAGATATTGGATGAACTTGCCGAATTTCAAGTACCAGACCCCATGGCCTCGTACTTAATTGAATTTGAAGCCTTCTTTACACAACTGGCCAATGACCTTACTAGGTGCAAACAAGCCGACGCTCATATCAGGCAGAAACGCAATGAAATGGGCTGTGAGTGGTATCTCAGCTCACTCTGTGAGAAGAAGCTTAAGGACTTCGAGGCCACCAATCAAGAGCGCTCCGACAAGCACCGTGCTTTTGACCAATAGATATCTGACTACCAGGCTCAGATAGCTGAACTCACCAGAAAAATCGCTGAGGTCGAAAAACATAAGGCCTCTGTGGATTCTGCTGAACCCTTGCCTACTCAAGAGGCAATCGATCAAGAAGTCGCTCAAGGTTTTGCTCACGTCGAAGCTGCTTTCAAGATAAAGGATACCATTGGTCAGAAGCGGAGAAGAAAAGCTCTCCTCGAAAGCAAGGTTGTTCATGAGAAGACCATCTTTGAGGACTTTAAGTCTAGATTCCCTGCTTCCTCTTAACTATCATGTCGAACTATTGAAATTTTATTCAGATATTTTGTAAGCCATCTTGGCAACCCTAGCCTATTTTGGCCACTTATCAATGAAAAAATTACTTTTTAATTTAAATCTCTTGTAGCATAGGTTTATATTTTTTCAATTACTTCCCATTTACCCTTAAGATTCGTTGGTCCATTCCTAATTCCTGAACCTCGTATGCATTGTTGTTGAAACCTTGGATCACTTTGAATGGTCCCTCCCAATTTGGTGACCATTTCCCTAGCGTTCGATCCCGTCGATCCATGGGCAACACTGCTTTCCACACATAGTCGTTAACTGTAAAGGTCTTCTTTCTGACCTTCTTATTATATGCCTTGGCAACTCGTGCCTTCTGACATAATAACACATTCAACGCTGTAATTCTTTCCTCGTCTAAGTCCACGATTTCATCCAGCATCATATTCCAGTATTGCTTCGACAAAATTTCATGTTGTCGTTGCACTCTAACTGATTGGAGGCATGTTTTTGCTGGTAACACAACGTCATTCTCGAAAGCCAAACGAAACGGAGTCGAGTATGTTGACTCTTTGGGGGATGTTCGACAAGCCCACAAAATTTGACCCAACGTCTTGTGCCTGAGCATAATATGGTGTCGAAGTAATCAACTTGAAGCCCGTCTCTGCTGCGAACTCTTGCATTTTTTGGCCAACGAATACAGAGCCTGGATCCGTCGTGATGGTTTCAGGTATCCCGAATCTATACAAGATATGATTATGGATGAACTCGATCACAACATCTTGATCTACTTTCACTAGGGGCACAACCTCTATCCATTTTGTGAAATAATCTATACCTACGAGAATGAATTTTTGTTGTTTCGACGAGGCTGGTCGAATCTCCCCTATGACATCCAATGCCCAACCCCGAAAGGGCCATGGTTTGACGATGGTATGTAATTCACTGGTTGGCACATGCTGAATATCTGCATGTTTCTGATAGTCTTGGCATCCCTTTGCAAATTCCATGCAATCTTTGAGCATGCTTGGCCAATAAACGCCTTGTAGAAATAATAACCATTTCATCTTATGGCCAGCTTGGTGAGCTCCATACGTCCCACTATGAACTTTAGAAATTGCCAAGTAGGCCTCTGTATCTCCTAGACATTAGAGCAATACTCCTTCCGGAGTCTTTTTTAGAAACTCATTTCCCATCAGCACATAACTTAGTGCTCTATATTTAGTCCTCCTATCAGCGCTGCCCACTGGATTCTCCAAATACACGATGATTGGTCTTCTCTAATCTGTTGATGACAGATTGCTGACAACAAAAACCTCGTAACTCTCCAACTCTTCGATCAAGTTTTCTGACAAGGCATTGGCTCCCACTGCTTTTAGGATTGACATGCCTGATGGTGGGCGTATATTCGACACCATCTTCTCCCTAGTTTCAATGAACCTTCAACTTTTTTTCTGACACCTTGTAACCAGAGGCGATCTGTGCTAGCTCATTAGCCTATTGGTTTTCTATTCTGGGCACATGCGTAATGCTGACAACTTCAAAGTGCTCCAAAAGGCGCTTCGCCATCGAGAAGTAAATCAAAAGATGCTCTTTGGCGTACTTATATTCTTTCGTGATATGTTTAATCACCAGTTCTGAATCTCCTCTTATCTCGACTTCCTTGGCACCCAAATCCTTAAGTAATTTGAGGCCAGTAACTAAGGCTTCATACTCTGCCTCGTTATTGGAGCATTTCCCATCAACCTTGCATTTGAACTTAGTTGGAATACCCAGCGGGGATACTATTAGAATCCTAATGCTTGTCCCATTTCTATGGCTCGATCCATCGAAGTATAACTTCCACGGGGCAATGTCGATGCTACATACCGACGGTTCGACTACTGCGTGGTCGACAATAAAGTCTGTCACTATTTGACCTTTCATAGCCCTTAGAGGAACGCATGTCAGGGAAAACTCAGTCAATGCCAATGCCCATTTCCCAATTCGACTATGTAGAATAGGTTTGGACAACATATGCTTAATAACGTCAAAATGCGACGAAACATAAACATCAACTAGTTTAATATATTACTTTAATTTCATACATGAGAAGTACAGGCATAGACATAATATTTCAATCACAATATACCTAGTTTCAGCATCTATTGACATTCTACTAAGGTAATAAATGGGTCTTTCGATGCCACTACTATCCTCTTGTGCTAACATGCTTCCTATGGTTGTATCCGATGCAGCAATGTACAACTTCATATTTTTATTTATACTAGGTGGCAATAGAATTGAAGGCTTTATAAGATATTCCTTGATAGTATCGAAAGCCTCCAGCTGCTCCCGTCCCCATTGGAACTCACTTTCCTTCTTGGCTTTTAGTAATGACGAGAATACCTTCGTCTTGCCACTTAGATTCAATATGAACCTTCTCAAGAAGTTTATCTTCCCCAACAAAGATTGGAGCTGCTTCCTTGTCGAAGGAGGCTTGAGATCCAAGATCGCTTTCGTCTTGTTCTGGTTTATCTCGATGCCTTTTTTGTAGACCATGAATCCTAGAAAATCCCCTGCATGAACACCAAAGGCACATTTTAGTGGATTCATTTTTAATCCATATTTTTTCATTCTTTCGAATGACCATCGAAGGTGGTCTAAGTGACCATTCTCCGATGAGGATTTTATCACAATGTCATCAATATACACCTGCATAAAATTATCAATAAAGTCATGGAATATAGCATTCATAGCTCTTTGATAGGTTGCCCCATCATTTTTTAAACCAAATGGCATCATAACCTATTCGTATGTTCCCAAAGCCCCAGAGCATCGAAATGCAGTTTTGGGAACATCCTCTTCGGCTATGAGAATTTGATTATAGCCAAAATAACCGTCGAGCATGCTCAAATATTCCAAACCTGCCGCTGAGTCGACAAGCATCTCCACCACAGGCATCGAATATTTTTCTTTTGGGGTAGCATTGTTCAGATCCCTAAAGTCTATACAGACTTGGAGGGTTCCATTTTTCTTGATAATAGGCACTATGTTTGCTATCCATTTGACGTACCTTGTAGTTCTGATGAACCGGCTTTTGAGCAGTCTCTCAATTTCCTGCTTGATCTTCGAGGTAACCTCTGGAGCGAATCGTCGAGGTTGATGCTTCACTGACCTTTTACCTGACTGAATTGGAAGTCGATGCTCCACCACACTTCGACTCAGACCAGGAATTTCACCATAATACCAGGCGAAGCAATCCTTGTATTCCTTTAAAACCTCAATTAGCTTAGCCTTCATTTTTGACCCAACTTTGGTGCTCACATAGGTAGGTCTTTTGGTAACCCCATCTCCCAAGTCAATCTCTTCGAGTGGGTCTTGCGCTTGCATTCTTTGTAGCTCACAATTCGGGTCTTTCTCAAACCCCAAAGGCTCATTGTCATAAATACAATCAAGCCTTCGACTTTCCGAAGCTGTTGTCTGGCCTTGTGGGCCATCTACTTATGCGTCGCAGTCGGCTCTGCTAGCTATCTCCTATTGTTCTTCTGCTTTTAGTGCCGACATTCTTTTGTTTTCAGCCAGATAGGCCGAAATTTGAGTCATGCTTTTGACTCAATAATCATTCTCACCGACTACTGGCCACCCCGTGGGTGGATTATTTTCTGTAGGCTCCATGGTTTCATCGGAAGCATCGCGGATAAACCCGTAGTCGGGATCTAAGTTCAGGATGCGACCCGTGTCGACGGAAGTATAGGATCTCGACCCGTCATCACAAGGAGCCACATTTGCTAGGTGCTGATCAAAGGACTTCTTACTGCCCTTAGCTTCATTGATCTTATAATAACTCTGATCAACCTCAATGTTTTCGACGATGCCATCTTTCCCCCAGATGCTTAACCTCTGGTGTAGTGTCGATGACACTGCCCCAATTCCATGAATCCACTCCCGGCCCAATAGCAAGTTGAAATTCGCCTTTGAGTTGATAACCATAAAGAGTGTTGATCTATTGGTCGTACCCACTGCTAGGTCCACTTGGACATCTCCAAGGATGTTGTTGGTCTCTCCTTCGTAGTTGGATAGAACCATGTTGTGTTGTCGGAGGTTAGCCTCCGTCTTTCCAATCTTTTTGAATAAATTATGAGGCATCAGATTGACAGTTTCCCCTCCATTCACAAACACTTTGTTGACCGCCACTCCATCAACCTTTGCTTTTATGAATAGCGGCTTTAAATGGTACATCCCAGGACTGGGCCTCTCAAACATGGTCGTCTATTCCTCGACTACACCATTGTTCATCACATAATAACATAGTGGTTTGTCCTCCGCATTTTCATTTGGTACAAAGTCCTCTTCCGCTTCAGAGACTTCCGACTCCATGTCATATTCAGCTGGCAATATCGACATAATACCATAGTTCAAGACGAAGTTTTCACCATAGATGTCATCGTGCATGTCTTCGTCGAAGTCCCCGTCTGGTGAAGGGGTATACTCTTCATCCGACTGGGGAGAATACTTTGGCTCTTCCTCATCTGACTGGGGAGTATATTCTAGTTCTTTCTTGCTTTCGATCACAAAAATGCATTTCGAGCTCTGGGTCTAAACCACGCCCTTCTCTCCTGAGGCTTCCACAGTTACTGCCATTGTTTGATTTGTCATAAATTTTTCCTTTTCTACCCATCTTTCTTGGATGTTGTCGCTTTTGCCCAGAATTTCCGACAAGCTTCAGCTGTGAAGTCGAAGCCTCTTTCTCAGCTTTCTTATTTCACTGATAGCGTCTCCATTGAGTCCTAGTCATAGGGTTCTTCCCTTTATAGTTAGGGGACACCACATAGCCCCTAGGTTCGATTCTTTTGTCAGAGACTTTCGCTTCCTTCTCCAAATCCAATACTTTCCATTTCGGCTTTTTGCTCCCTTTCTGGCTTACTGGTGCCACCCATTTCTCTTGTGGGGTGTCTGACGGTGGCACAAAATTATTGGGTCGGGCCTCTTGGAACATCTTCCTATATTCCTCGTTTCGACGAGGAGCACCATTCTGGTCAAATACAAACCTTGGGACATGTGGCTTATCCCCTCGCGCCATCTCTTTCTTGCCCGCCTCGTATTTCTCAGCAGCTTTCTCATCAAAGAAAGCATTGCACCTAGGGCATAACACAGCCTTCGACCCACTTACCCTGCATTTTTCTTGAAAATCTGCCAAGCTTTCGCCAGCTTGAGGGTAAATTGCCTAGAGTTCTTCCTCAGCCTTTTTGTCGGAACCGTCAGTGGCTTCGACCATCATGCATTCCACAAATTCAGTTGTCGATTGTTTGCTGAGACCCTCAGTAGCCTCAACCATCATGCACTCGTACATCTCCGAATACAAAGCCTTTTCGACCTTCAGCGGGTCGGTATCAACCTGCATCTTTGGCCTTTCGCCAAATTGAAGTCGGCCCTCCTTCAAAGCCTTTTGCACCAAATCCCTGAAAAGAACACATAGAGCTGTTTTATGACCACAGAAATTATGAAATTTACAGAATCCTTTTTTCTTCTTCTGTTCTAAAGGGGGCTCCTTTAAACTAGGAGGAACAATTATTTGACCATCTTTAACCAGTAAATCAAATATTTCGTCACATTTAGACACATCAAACGTATAAGTTTTAGTAATGTATTTATTTGTTTTTCAAGTTTCGACTGGATTTTTCCCGTTTGATGGTTTTAGTAATTTGCATGTGTATGGAGGCCTTGGCTTGAGTTTAGCCACGTTGACCTCGCTTTCGTCGACGAGTTCTTCGTCGTCAGAAGAATAATCGCCATCGGCTACATACGACACTTTTTCTTTCTTACGGTATCTGTTAGTCTGAGTTTTTTCAGCTTTCAACCATTCGACTTGTCGGACTCGGTCAGCCAGCTGCGCCATATCCCTGAGATATTGCGTGTCCAGCTTTTTCCTAATGGAATAGTCTAAACCACCAGCTGCCATTTCGACTAGCTCATGTTCAGGGACTTGAGTAAAGCATTGTGCTTTCAAAAGTCTAAACCTGTTAAGATATTGGTCCACCGACTCCGTGGCCTTCCGTTTGACACTGACAAATTCTTTCAAACTAATTTTCGATTGTCCCATGTAAAACTGTTCGTGAAACAATATTTCTAATTGTGCCCAGGTGTGAACAGAATAAGGGGGCAACGTGGTAAACCATGTAAACGCATTCTTCGTGAGGGAACTTGGAAAATACTTCATTTTCAAGTCCTCATTATTTGCTATGCCACCGTCTTTGGTTTGATACCTGGCGACGTGTTCGACGGTGGATTCTTCAATCTCACCTGCGAACTTGGTGAACTTTGGCACTTTCCAACCCCTATGTAATTCTGTCTGTAAGACAAAATCTGGTAATGGGGACGTGTACGTTGGCCGTCCAGGGCCTGGATTTGCCCAATTTTTGACCATGATACGTTCGACCATGGCTTCCAAGTTTGGTTTGCCAGCCAAAGCATCGTGTCGAACTTGTCTGACCACATAGTCGGGATCTTGGTTCCTATGAACTATCACAACATGATACATTTGGGCCCTTCTAGGGGTTTTTTCAAACTCGTGGAGTTGGTCAATTGTCTCGTCGAAGACCTCATCTTGACGAATGAGTGTCTTCGGTCGAGGCGGAGGAGTCTGTTGACCCTCTGCCCTAGGGGTGCCTAGAAAGTCACCTATCCGTGTCATCTGAGTCACCAATTATTGGTAACTCTGGGTTAAATCTTGTATTAATGGTCTCAATATGGTGCCCATTTGCTGAGTCAACATATGAACCATCTCGTGATTACTCTCATCCATCTACTGCCTCATGACCACGACAGAACTTGAAGTGAACGTTGGTATTAATTGGGATAACAGACATAAAACCTGGAGGTCGAGTAACTTGGTTTACCAAAGGCCCTAGGCCTTGGTATGGCGAGAAAACTGGGGACGAACTTTCCCCAAACAACGGACCACTAGAATGTAGACTCGACATGAACTCTATTGGCATCCCAAAGGATTGAGGGATGGGCATTGTGAAACTAGGCACATGCTGCCCTGTAGTCCCTGCCATTGTCGGCCTCGGGTCAGATCAACATGATGTCGCAGTTGGCCCACTAGGGGAAGTCGAAACCGCACACTGTCCCAGAGCCAATGTCAGTTGTTTGCGTTACAACTGTACTTTCCGTTGAAGACGGTTCTTCGTTCGGACGTGGTGTCACCATCTTACCACTGCGCAAATCCATACACTTAACTCAAGCATGTCTCACCGGGTGTGCCAATTTATTCGCACGCGATTCCCGCGCGAACAACCGTTGGTCTCCTATTGCAGGTTTACTCGCGGGATCGGCCACGGAATCCCAGGACAATCGGGCTGAAGTGTACATTTTATTGATATGACGGATTTTAGTTTAGAGGAGTTGTAAGAAATTTGAACAAATAAAAAGGTTTCGAATTGATCAATAAAACAAAGGGAAAAACAGACAAGTAAATGACAAAATAATTTAAACTTTGGTCATATAAATTGCATTAAAATAACAAGTGTGGACGCTATCATACATTTATGTGGGAGTAAACTCGTTTCTCTTAACGCTTGGTACTTTGAGTGTTTTCCCTTTTCAATGTTACAGATACGACCTCTAAAATGGAAATAACTATTGCTTTAAATATGCTGGAAAAAATTGTTCAACTCCCAAGATTTGTCCTAGCTAGCACACGTGTCACCCCACTATCTTTCTAACTTCCTATGTTCTTGGCTTTCAAAATTTTCCCGCTCAAAACCTATCAGCTTTGTGTTGGCTTCATGGGCCACCAAGTGACGCCCTTCGACGTCCCTGTTCTTTTGCTTCTTTCTGACACACCATTTGCTTATGTCGACCCAACTTTGGCTTCCTCACTATCCTTTCTCCTGGCGTCGACCCACTTGCTTGGCTTTTTCACCATTTCTTCACTTCTCATGTCTGGTCGAAATCTCCTGGCTAACAATGTCGTTCACACTGTTCGAATCGATCATGAAGAAGGCATATGGGAAAATTAACAAGTATGTAATTTACTCTTTATTCTAATATATTAATTGTATATTACTGTTTCTAAATATTTTTACTAACAAGTATAATTATTTGAAATCATAGGTCTTTAGAGTCCAGACACCAAGAGACAAGAAACTAAAACACCGAGTTACAATTATGTGATGTTATGTACTATGTAAACTGTAGGTTGTTTGTTCTGATAAATTGTAAGATATTTATTACAATTGAATATGATACAACTATGTGATGTTATGTAATGTGTAAACTCTAGGCTGCTTGTTCTGATAAATTGTAAGATATTTGTTACAATTGAATATGATACAGTTATGTGAGGTTATATAATGTGTAAGTTGTAGGTTGTTTGTTCTGATATATTGTAAGATATTTGTTAAAATTGCATATGATACAGTTATGTGATATTATGAATATGATACAATTAACATTATTATGATTACTTTATCACAAATGTTAGTTGTATTTTCTGCTGTGATATGGTGAACAATAATTCAGGTTAAAAAAAGAGATTAATTATAAAATCAGGAATCCTTTTCTTAAATCTGCAGAATATGTAACAACGGTTATACATGATATCCGTAATAATAACTTACGATTTAACAACGCTTATATTACTCAACCGATATAATATCTCGCTCGTCATCCAGAAAAGAATAAATATCAAAACAGTGCAACTGGGAATCGAACCTAGGACAATCGCTTTATCACAACAGTTGTTTGTATCAACCGTTGTGATAGGTAGCGCTCTTTCCAGTTTAATACAACAGTTACTGTTCCGTGATTGTACGTATCATATATACAACGACACTCTACATAACAACGCCTGTGCACGCGTGATTACATACCTTTCCCAACCGTTGTTAAATGGGTTTTCCGTAGTAGTGATTGATCGGTCTTTATCGCTTTTGTCAGAACATCTTCCAGCTTCTTCTGGGTGCTACAGTGCATAACTTCTAGCACTCCATTCTGAACCTGATTCCTCAGAAAATGAAACTTAGTCCCAATATGCTTGCTTCTCCCATGAAGCATTGAGTTCTTTGCAAGGTTGATTGCAGACTTGTTATTAATCATCAACTTCTGAGACTTGTTTACCTTGATCTTCAGATTCTGCAGTAAATTGAGAAGCCAAACAGCTTGACATGCAACCATAACACCTGCAACGTATTCAGCTTCATAGGTTGACAAAGCAACAACTGGTTGCTTCTTGGAACACCAAGAAATAAGACCTCCCGGATACTTAAACAAATATCAAGAAGTACTTTTCCTGTTATTTCTGTCTCCGCATCAATCAAAGTCCGAGTAACACATCAGCTCTGAATTAGACTTTTCATTAGAAGGAAACAACACTCCATACTTCAGAGTTCCTTTAGTATACCTCAGAATCCTGACAACAGCTTAGTAATGAAACCACTTTGATTTACTCATGTATCTACTAACCATTCCAACTGCATATGAAACATCAGGTATGGTATTACAGAGGTACCTCAGAGAGCCAACCAACTTCTTGTAAGTTGTAGCATCTACATCATCAACCTCAGGTCAGAATCCAATTTGTGATTTGTTTTTGAAGGTGTGACAACAATCTTACAATTCAACAACTCAAATCTCTTCAGAAGCTCAAGTTCATACTTCAGCTGATGCAAAATGACACCTTTTTTCAGAGTACATAATATCTATTCCTATAAAATATGTCATATTTCCTTGACCAGTCATCTAAAACTCATTCATCAACACTTTTCTTGAACTAGCTATCTCATGTTCACAACTCCCTGTTAGCAATATGTTATCAACATAGAGACACACCAGAATCATATTGCCTTCAGAAGTATGTTGAACATAAACATCATACTCCATCTCACACTTTCTGGATCCTTGAAGATGGAGAGAGAGAGAGAGAGAGAGAGAGAATTGAAATAAAAAACTCCAACTACTCTTCCCAAACGGTTATAGTGAATGGTTACGCGCCTATACTATTGACAACTACACTTGTTTATATACACAAACAATAATACCACATAGGCAAAATGCTAATCTACATCAGTTGAACTAAGCTCAACAAAAAACTAATACTATTATTGAATATGAATTACTTCTAATAAATGTTATAATTTTCTGTGTTTTTACTTTTCAAAACAAAAACAAAAAATTCAAAAAAAAAAAACATCTATAACTAGTTTCTGATTTTTAATTTTAAAAACCAAAAATTAAAAACATTTATCAATTTTTTTTTTAAAGAAGGCTTCTAAACAGATTTTTTCTTTTAAGGTTTAAAAAATTGTTTTAGAAAACCAATTCAAATAGACCCTTAGTCTCTCTCATGTCAAAGGTACATAATAAGGTTTGAAAGGAGTGTATGGAAAATGAAGAGTGTACATCTATAAATAATCTTAAAAATTAGGTTGGTTAAAACCTGCCAAACTGATACCCTCCTCTTCTCTATGTTCATTCCCACATTTACCTCTAAACTCTCAATCTCCTATTATTAAACTATATCATATTAAAATAAGGGATATAGTTGACCTTGCACCAGCCGCCTTAAAAGACCTAGTCACCTTATTAAAATGTAAAGTCTTGAGGTTTACATTAAAGAATAATTTATTTGCATTTGTTTCCGTCATGCATTACATCGTACCACATATTTCTGTACCAAAAGCTACATGTGAATATAATAGTATATCAGCTAAGTGAGCTTCTAGATCTCATTACCATCTAAACACATTGATTAGTGGGAATGATTTCATTTAACGCGTTTAAATAAATCATATATTAAGTTAGAAAGATCCCAAATAATCAGACCGTTGTCATGTAGTATTCATGAAGAAGAGTCAACAATAATTCATTAATCTATCAAAAGTTCAAAGGCAGAATATGTCCTACGTTTGGTGGAATATTGAACACTGAATATATATTAAAAAAATAGTATTTATATATGTGGATGGATCAAAACAGTTAAGATTGTTTTCACACGAGACTAAACAATAGAGCAAACCTTCATTCATATGTTTGATTTCTATATACAGACGAAGTTGCCAGTAAGGAGTGGAATTATTATAATAAGAAAAAGAAAATTATTAGATCACGAGTCTATTATTCGTCAAAGAGCTTAGACCACTTGGACTATCATATCATTCTTAGGGCCTTCATGAAGTTTTGCCATAAGCTACAATGCATTAATAACATGGCGGCAATGTTTGATTTTGTTAAAAAAAACTTGAAATTGATAAAAGAGACTAGATCATTATATTACGAAAAAGATGGCTATTGGATCTCGAATCTAACGAGTCAAAGAAAAAAAAAACTAGAGTTTATTATTCTAAAAGAGGCTTGGATCATTTGGACTATCATATCATTCTAATGACCATGAATGACCTTGAAGTTAACCATGAATTCGTTAGAACAAATAATATATAAATATTTCATGATAAGACTTTCACTTCAGCTTACTGTTTTATTTATGTATTTTTAAATATTATTTATTTCTTCGGCTAACTGTTTTATTTATTTATGTATTTTTAAATATTATTTATTTCTTCGGTTGTGTTGGCATCCGAGAATTTTTTTTATTATCCCTATTCAAATCTCAACAATTATATTTTAGCATATTGTATTTTGTTTTTAATTTTTAATTTATTGTTTATTCTCTCAATTGAGCAGTTAATTGAGAGAAAATGTTTAATCACTTCTTATTCGAATCTCAGCAATTATAATTTACTTTATTTTGGTATTATTATTATTTTTATGTCATATTTTCTCAGTTGAGCTGATAAACGACGAAAAAACTAATTTTTAATTTATAAGTAACAAATTTTTATCGCTCATTTATAAAATAACAATGGTTAAGATATTGTCAACTCATTAATCCACAAGAAATATCAGCGATCCGCGTGAAACCCACACCAACTAATTAGAACGTAATACCACAACGATTTATCTTGGATGCAAAGTGTTGAAATGCATACTTAATGTAATGAAAACAATGATAATGAAAATATTGCATGAAGTAAAATCATTCTCTAGAATGAATTGCAAAATAGAAAAATGTTTCAAAGTTGGTTACTTAATGTATCTTCTCTTTTAATTGCTAAAATTATTTTCTTAAATGCATTCTTGTTAAAAATGTTTGATGTTTGTTAGAAAAAAAATATGTAACTTAGCAATGCTAGTTGTTGTTATTGTTGTCATTATTGTCGTTGTTGTTAGAAATATTAAAACTCAACGACAACATTAAACATTTTAATTGACACAATAGCATCATCTACATTCCTGCTTTTCTAACAACATTAAACATTTTTAACAAGCTATTGAAGAAAATATTTTTAGCAATCACATGTGAAAAGATTACATTACGAACCAAATTGATAAAAATATTTCTCTATTTTTACAATCCATCCCGGAGAATGGTTTTGTTGTTGTTGATTTCACCTAGGTGGAAAAATCATCAAATGTGAAAAGTTGAGGATTTCCCCTCGGTAAAAAAACAACAGAGGAAAAAAATGGTGAATTTTCTGTTAGAAATATCGGTAATGTTGAATGGATTCAGGACTGAATCGTGAAGGAAATCAATTTCCTTAAAAGTATTTCAAGCACTCTCAAATATGTCTTAGAATTAGAAGACAGGAATACCAAGGATCATTCAGCCTTATATCGAATTTGCGCAAGACCGACTAAAACTCGATTTGTAGCGAAGAAAGTTTGGAATTTGTCTAAGAGGTTATTCGGTTTATGATATAATTTCTGAATTCCGGAATGAAGTATTTATAGGTCATGTATGTGTTGTTTCACAAGGTTGTGACCCTTGATGAAATAACACCTTTTAACTAAAAGTTGCATTATTTTTAAACATTGTCTATTTTCATTACGCAACAATACTTCACGAAGTGTTGCTTCTCTTCGAATTCAAAAATTCAAACGCATGCATCAACCAAAACGAGAGCAATAGTGAGTCTGGTCGAAGGCTGACCGCCGCCCGCTGGAGCGCCACCGCCGCCGCCTTATAACGGCGCGAGTAGCCCGATTGCTCTGATGCGTGGTGCCTAAGTGCTCAAGTGCAACATATAAGTCGCCAGTAGCGCTTCTACGCCGACGCCCTCGGACCCGGTCCCGGAGCCAGAGCCGGTGTCGCTGGTGGCGACAAAGGCGATGGGTGTATGGAGGAGACAAGTGACATATTGCTTGGGACATCCACATTTGTCAATGTGGCACTTTAACCTTTTTTGTCTAAGTGGCATAATGCTTAGGACCCGGTCCTTTACATTTATTTGCATTTACACCATTCCATTTTTCTTATCATTTTGGAACACATTGTCATACCCTAAATTTTGACCACAAGGTTCCACATCATTGTGCAAATCATCACCACAATATGGAGGTATCATCATACCTCATCAATCCTCTCAAAGATTGTTGAGCATTCACCTCAATCAAGAATTAGGGTTTTGAGCCCTCTCAGAGCACTCAGGCAAATGATCAATCAAGAATTGACATGATCTTCAACTTATCAAGCCCCTCAAACATCCATGAAGGATCAAAAGGTCTCCCACATCAAGAATCAAGTATAAAAATGAAACATTTCAAGTTGATCAAGCCTCAAGATCACCAGTGTCGCCAAATTAGGGTTTTGGTCGACCCAGGGCCTCCAGAGGGAAATTTTCATCTGGGCATGAGCCAATACTTCAAAACATGACTCAAGAAGCTCAAAGGGACCTCATGGATCCAATCATGAGTTCAAAATAGCCTCAGGGGATGCATTCATCAAAAATCAGGGTTTCTTGACCTAAGTCACCCCTAAGTTGACTTTTGGAGCAAGACATGAGCCAAAAGCTCAAGAAATGTTTTGAAGACCTCAAATATCTTATATTTATCCTCTCACAAGTTTAAATTGACACAAATAACTTGATTCATGAGCAATGCGAGGATTCAAATTCATCAGAACCACAAACTAGGGTTTTTGAGAAAAAGCCAACCATACCTTTGACTTTTGACCAAGACATAATCTCAAACATTGGGAAATGATTCATGACACTCTAAAACACCTATGGAATCCATCCATTATGTTTGAGTTAGCCCAAGAATTTGATTTCATAAAGAATCACAAAGTTTAAAATTCATCTGATAAAAAGTCAACTGTGCCCAAAACCAAGTTTGACTTTTGAGATTTTTTGACAAACATGGCTTCTTTAAGACAAAAAAAATGTTAACTTATGGTTTGGATCATCATCAATCAAGAAAAATCAAGAAAAGTGAGGTTACTTGCAAAAAGGGTAATCTTAAGAAATTTAAAATTTCCCTAAGTTATGGAAAAAAGATTATTTTTACCCAATTTTGCAAGACCATAACTTATGATCCAAGCAACCATTTTCTTCCACCCAAAGCTCAAATGAAAGCTCTCATTACATACTACAAAAGTGTGTTATTGGTCCATAGTCAAAAGATGCATGGATTTTGAGTTATAAAACCATGAAGTTAGGGTTTCATAGGATTTCCACTTTTGACACTTAGTGAAATTTTGGGACAAAATCTGTTTGTATTTTTGCCAACTTTGAGGTCATTTTTCTCCATGATCCACATTGATCCAAGACCAAAGGCAAACATCAAAGTTGAAGTATGATGTGCAAACTTTCCAAAGAGTACAAGAACATCATCAAACTCCATTTGAGCAAAGAGATATAGAGTGATCAACATGCCTTGCTACAAACTGTTTTGCAAAATCAATTTTGTCATTTCTTACACCACACAATTTTTAAGTCAAATTGCAAAGATCATAATCATACCATTCCCACATGGCTCAGAATGACTCATCACAAACCTGCAAGATAGTGCCAAGGAACCAAGAAAGAATCTCACAAAAATGACGAAGTTTTGTCATGGATGCCTTGAATTCAAATGGCATTTATGTGCAATAGTGCACATTCAAAGATTCCACACTCCTCAGTCAAGATGCTCACATAAACAACAATAAAAACATCTGAGGAATGTGGAATTGGTCAAAAGTTAGCAATGCCACTTGAGAGAGCTATTATACCTTGCTTGAGAAGTAATGACACTAATCCAAAACGATTGAACCAAGCTCTTATCCTTTAAGCCAACACTATTCCTCCAAGACAAACTTATTCACCTATAAATAGAGCTCAATTCTGATGTTTCAAATCACACCAAAACAACCACAATGCTTGTTTTCTCACAAATTCTTCCTCTTGCAAAATTCAAAGTTCTCAAAGAGTGAAAACTTGGAATTCTCAAACCAGTCCAATTCCACTCAAACCAAGCATCCAAACACTTCACATAAGCATCATAAAAGTGATCCATAACCTCAAAACAGTTCTGTAACATCAGAATCACCAAGTCATTATCCTTTTGCTCAAATTTTCCTCAAGGCTGCAGATTGAGTCAAGCCAAGTGATCCAGAAGGTTTCAACTCATTCTAATCATTGGAACACCATCCTTGGGGGTCAAGGAAGCTATCTAGATCATCATCTTGCATATGTAACACCTGCATTGTAGAATTCGATTCTCACTTGCAAGGTAAGCTTCCTCAAAATTGAACTCTATGAATCATGCATCATAAATATGTTTTCAAGTTACCAACATATTTCTGGGTGTTCATAGATCATTAACCCTCAATCAATTGCCATTTATCTTGCGTGTATGAGATTTCATATAGTTCTTGCACTTTTTAGGGTTCATCTGATTACAACATAATATCTTGTGATACACTTAAGATAAATGAAATTAAAAAGAACCATTCAATTCCTTGTTAAAAAACACACAACTTTGGTGTTTGAATCATGTCAAATGGTTGCGTATTGAGAGAGATAACATAGGTTTTGCAAATCAGAAGTTGGCTCGAGGAAGAAGATGAAGTCTGGCGCGAAATTTGAATTTGCCACGCATGTTTCATATATTATGTGTTGGTTTGATATCTTTATCAACAACACACGTTGGCTCAGTTGGCAAGGGCGTGTTTTGTGAGTTGGAGGGTGAGGGTGTGGGTTCAAGCCTTACCTATGTCATTTTTACCACTTTTCCCATTTTTTCTTCATATTTTTCATATTTTTCTGATTTAATTTCAAATATTTGTTTTAATATTTAAAATTAATTATTTTTAAATGATTTTTTGCACAAAAATCACCCACACATCAAAAATATTTTGTTTACCAAAAATCACAAAAAATATTTCTATTTTGATATATTTTTAGATATTTCAAAGATTTTTATTTTAATTTGTTTTTAAACATTTTTAAATAATTTCTTTTTCTTGATTTTTCAAAATCAATTGAATTTCAAATCATCTTGTGAATTAAAATATCTATTTTCGAACATTTTTCAAAGTTCACAACATGTTTATTAAATATATTTGATATTTTATATCATTTTTATTTAAATTTTTCTTTAAAAATATATTTTTAAATAAAATTAGGGTTTTTCCTTGATTTTTAAATCTTTCAAAACTTCATTTGAAACACTTGGGTCTCTATTAGAGTGTAAGACCCAACCCCTTTTGTAAATAAATAATTCTTGGGCCTCTCCTTGAGTATAAGTGTAGCGAGCGATTTTTGTCGGTGACGCGACCACCTTATCGTTGGTTTTTGGGTTTTCTCCTCAATGAAGAGAAGGGGGTACTACTTTCTAATTTCTTATTTGTCCCGTGAAGCTGGAAGGGAAAGGGAAGCTATCTAAAACTAACCTTGCACGCGAATGTTTAACTGAACAAACGCTTAAAGAGATTGGGGCGTCCGGGGTCAGGTTATACAATGGGGAGTTGTCAATTACCCATCCTATATGTGGTTATCCACAGGATGTTAGCTTTAGGTTCTGCTTTGTACTTGATGGTGTTTATCCGTTGATGGGTTGGGAAAGTTTCTTGGGAAATATGAGAGAGAGAGAGAGTGAGTTGATGTTGATGTTCGGGTTTTTCCGATGTTTTTGGTAAGGTACTGGACCTAAGGTTGGATTGATGTGTGAAGGTGCTGGACCTAGAGTGTTTGATTAGTATGCTCGCTAAGATTTCGCAATCTTATGCCTACATATTCCTGTTTAAACAAAACAGGGAAATCAGAGAAATCGCAGTTCCTCATATTCTAAGGGAGGAAAAAGATGTTTGGTGTCTTGTTCAAAGCCCAAGATTGAAGCTAAAAGGTTTTGATTGAGAGAGAATTTGTCATCTCTAAAGAGGGATTGGACTTCCTCTGAGGGGATTGTTGATTTTTGTGTGTCTTGATCAAAGCCCAAGGTTGAAGCTAAGAGGTTGATTGACTCCACTAGAGAAGTCCTTATATAAAGCCTAAGAGTAGGCTGAAAGAGATTTGGCTCTTTGGGGATGTTATTATACAAAGCCTAAGAGGAGGCTAGAAGTTTGACTTTTCCGGGGAAAATGTTCTATTTGTCTTGTACAAAGCTCAAGATTTGAGGCTAAAAAGGGATTTTGACTCCGCCGGGGAGGTTTGTATGTGTGTTGTACAAAGCCCAAGATTGAGGCTGAAATGAGTTTGACTCTGCTTGGGAAATTATTTCTCAAAGCCTAAAAGAAGGCTGGGAGGAATTGACTCTACTGGGGAAGTTGTTTGTCCCAAGCTTAAGAGAAGGTTATGAAGATTTATGTCTTGTACAAAGCCCAAGATTGAGGCTAAAAGGGTTTGACTCAACAAGAGAGTGCTTTTATCTGTCATGTACAAAGCCCAGGATTGTGGCTGAATAAGCTGGAGAAATCATTATACATAACCTAAGAGGAGGCTAATGCTAGGGGAAATCTTTATACCAAGCCTAAGAGGAGGCTGGAAAAATATTAACTCAACAAGAGAGTGATTTTATCTGTCTTGTACAAAGCCCAAGATTGAGGCTAAAGAAGGTTGACTCAACAAGCGAGTCCGAAAAGGTGATTGACTCAACAAGAGAGTCTGAAAGTTAATTGACTCAACAAGAGAGTCTGAAAAGTGATTGACTCAACAAGAGAGTCTGAAAAGGTTAGCTCCGCTGGGGAGAATCATTGTAGAAAGCCCAAGAGGAGGCTGACTATGCTGAGGAAAGATCATTATACAAAGCCTAAGAGGAGGCTATCTTTTGCCGAGGATTATTGAGATCCTGAGGCAGGTCCAAATGGGGCATCAAATCTTGCTGAGGTTTACAGAAGAGTTGAGGTATCAGATGCCTTGAGGTTCTAATTTGGGATAGTGTTATGCTAATGATAAACTGACCCTGGCTTGGGGATTTTTAGGGAGAGACTGGGTTTTAGAACCCATGGGTTTTATCTCTACTGGAGATTGATAAAAAATGACCGGGGTTTCTTCCTATGTTTGTAGGAAACTTGAGAATGTCTTTGAGACTCAAGGGGATTTAGACTATCCAAGTCTACTGATGTGGAAGAGTTTTATCTTTTGTATGATGCCCAAGAGGAGGCAAGTGTCTTAAGGGATGAGAATCAACCCTAAAGTGGTCTGAGATTTGACACTGGAAAGACTGCTCTAGCAAGGGATGACTAAGTTCTGTCTCATACTTTTAAGAGGTCGTCAGGGTGCTTGTATTAAGCCCAAGAGAAGGCATGAGAACTTCTAAGAAGCCGGAGGGTCCTTGTACAAAGCCCAAGAGGAGGCGGGGATGCTTTTAGGAAGCCCGTGGGTCTCAAACCAAGAAAAGTTCAAGAAATGCTATTCACCGAGAATAGATCATTTAGTGAAAGTTTTGAGGTTTGAAGAAACTCAAGAGATGCTATTCACCGAGAATAGATCAACTCTGGGGAACATAATTTCTTTGACAATTTCTAATAGTGACAGCCTGAGAAAAAGTTCACGAAGAATATTGCCTTTCTCTTTGTTCCATATTGTTTAAGCCCAAGAGAAGGCAAGACTGTATCTGGAAAACCTATGGGGATCTAGTTTTGACGGTATTTAAAGAGTGACCAATTGGCTTTACCTAGTTCTAGACCTAGTTGCCGGGGAAAACTCTAAATAAATATACTAGTATGTATACAGTTGATATATGACAAGTATTTAAAAGGGTATGAAAGAAGACTTACAGGGGAGCAGCTTCCTACAATACAGTTATATATATTAAAGCAGATAAAAGAAAGATGATAAAAACTTACAGGTGAGCAAACTTCCATGCTGTATTGTTAGTTGTTCAAAGAAATTAAAGAAAGTTTTGATAACAACATGTATATTTGAATCTAAATCAAAGGGGAAGTTATTTTGAAAAGATTATTGGAGCTTATACTCAAAGAGAGGCCCAGGGTTTAACAGTGGTCGCACCGCTGTTTTGAAGAACGTCTCGGGACTTATACAACGACTGAAGCCCAAAGAGGTTTATTTACAAAAGGGTTGGGTCTTACAACTCAAGGAAAGGCCCAAAAGATTTATGTTTGAACATGGCAATCGCGCCGAGATTTTTTATCGTGCCGGGACTTATACAATATCTGAGGCCCAAAATGGTTTATGTACAACAAGGGTTGGGTCTTACACTCTATTAGAGGCCCAAAAGTGTTTTGAAAGGTTTGATAAAGATCGAGAACCAAAGAAACCTTAATTTCATTTTCTTTAAAAAGCAATCATTTTAATAAAATGAATAAAAATGACAAAAATACCAAATAAGTCTAAATAAACTACTTGTGATTTTTTATTAAGGTTTGAAAAATGAGGTTTTAATCACAAGATAATTTAGAACTCATTTGATTTTGATTTTCAAGATGAATATTCATTTTTGAAATGTTTAAAAACAATAAAAATGAATTTATTTACAAAAATATCAACTATATTAAATAAATAATATAAATTTGATTATTTTATGAAATAAAATATTTTAACATTTTTGTGATTTTTTGCAAAAAGAACCAAAAAATAATAATTAAAATTGAGAGAGAAATTAATTTTCCAAATCATTTAAAATAATATGAAAATTATTAAAAAATGGAAAAAGTGGTAAAAAAAAGGGTCTGGGGCGAGGGGGATTCGAACCCCAGACCTCCAAGCCAAACACATGAACGCGCAACCACTCGGGTGGTGATACATCCGTGTATCAAAACCACCCCATAAATATATAAGGGGTGCCTTTTTTTAGGCCTGGGCAAGGCAAGGCAAGGCCAGCTTTTGGGCCATTTACGTGAAGCCTCTAACTTCCTCATTTCTCCATGGATTGGGACAAAATTTATATGCATCTGGCCTAGAATTTCCCAAGGAATCCAATGGTGGTCATGGTTTTTTTCAGATGAGGTTCCTATTTTAAAACCCGATGGCGGTTTTGAAATAGGCCATGATTTGCATTTTCTGTGCTACCTCATGGTACATGCCATAATTGCATGATGAATTGATTCAAACACAACATATATAACATGTATGAGATGTTTATGAGTAGTGGACTTCAAAGCAATGCATAATTCAAAGAGTTCAAGTTATTATGCTTACCTCTTTGGGAGCTTTTTGTGCTATTTGCCAAGTTTCTTGTGCCAAAAGTAATTTGATGCTTTAGACACTCTCAATTGATCCCTTAGAAGATTTTAGAATGATCACCACCAGCTGGAATATTCAGGAACAAGTTTGAGCTCTTTCTTGCAAAAGGGGCAAAAGTGACCAATATGACAACTCTCTCAAATGGTGTTCCAGATTAGGGGAACCATTTGGGATAGTTCAAGGATGATATTTGAAGTGTGTTTGAGGTTTTATCTGGTTTTGGAAGTGACTGAATCAAGGCATGGCTTGAAAAATACAAAAAAGACCAATTTTGAGGTTTTGGAAGTGGACTTTGAGATTTTGGTGTTACAGGTCATATGCTAGTGTTTGGATAGCTTAGATATAACATATTAGAGGTGTTTGGATCATGAGCTGTGATGGAATTGCTCTCTAACTCAAAAACTCAGAGATACCTTGCAAAAGAAGGCATTTTGGCCTAGAAAAAGGGATTTTGAGGAGAACAAGTGTTGTAGTGCTTTGGTGTACTCAAACTGATCACAATTGACGTCTATTTATAGTGCACCAAGTTTGTTTTGGTATCAATAGTGAATGGAGGTTACAGCAGGCCTTTGGCCAATGTTATACAAAAGGAATCTCAAGTCTTCTCTAGCCATTGACTTGAGATTAGAGCACAGGCTTTGTAGCTTTGGTTCAGAGATAAGTTTGGACTGAATTCAATTGGAATAGGCTCAGTTCATGCCACCTTGATGCATTCATTAAAGGCTTGGAAACAAAATTGGAGTCTTGGCATCTTTTAGCCTTTTTAGGTTTGTTAAGGCTACTTGTAGATTCTTGGACTTTGGAGGCTTGAGGATCAGATCATTCCCTTCTTGTTTTATCCTCAGATGTGTCCAAATGGATGACAAGGCTTGGATTGATCAAATTTGGACAAATCGAGCAAAATGCACAAATTCTGCCTTGTAAAAACCAGTTCATGATGCCATGTTGCAAGGGTTGTAACTCCTTGCTCAAATGGAATTTGGAGATGATCTGGTACTTGTTGGAAAGCCCTCATTGCATACTTTAACTTTGATGTCCACCCCTAGACCTGATTGGACTTAGATCAAGGTGAAAAATGTCCATACATTTTGGAAAAAGTAAGGCAGATTCTGACTTAGTCAAAACTTCACTAAGTGTTGGAAAAATGTCATTTTCATGTTTTCTGCCATTTTGATCACTCCGTAACTAAAAATCCATGAGGAATTGGAGTTTGTTGTAGTTGAAGCTTCTGTAGAGTGTAGCAAGAACTACAAATCCAGCTTTGGATCACCCAAAATGATTGCTTGGATCTCAAGTTATGGTCCTTGGAAGTTGGTACCCTAGCCACTTTGTTCCATAACTTAGAAAAATTCTAAGTTTTTTATGGTTACCCCTTTTACAAGTTAACTCACTTTCTTTGATTTTTCTTGATGAATGATGATCCAAATCACATATTAACATTGTTTTAGGGTTAAGGAACTATAATTGTGAAAAATTCCAAAAAGTTAAACATGATTTTGTGCACTGTTGACTTTTTATCGGATGAAATCCAAACTGTGCGATCCTTTGTGAAATCAAGTCCTTGACCTAAATCAAACCTAATGGATATGTTCCATAGGTGTTGTAGGGTGTATTGAATCATGTCCCAAGGTTTGGGAGCATGTCTTGGTCAAAAGTCAAAGGTACAGTTGACTTTTTCCTCGAAACCCTAATTGTGGTCCGGATGAAATTGAAACTTGTGGATCAAGCTTCTTGGATCAATCCATTATTGCAAATGGATCAAATGTAGTGTATTGGAGACCCTTAAATCATGTCTTGAGGTCTTGGCTCATGTTTTGTCCAAAAGTCAACTTAGGGGTGAATTAGGTCAAGAAACCTTAATTCCTGATTTTTTGGAAAATGCATCCCCTGAGGTTAAATTGACTTGATGATTGAGTCCATGTGGTCCCTTGGAGTATCTTGGGTTGTGCTTTGAAGAATTGGTTCATTCCCAGAGGAAAATTTTCATCTGGAGGCCTTGGTCGACCAAAACTCTAATTTGGTGACACTGGCGATCTTGAGGCTTGATCCACTTGGAATGTTGCAACTTTGTGCTTGATTCTCTATGTGGGAGTCCTCTTGATCCTTTATGGATGTTTTGAGAGGTTAGACAAGTTGAAGATCATGTCATTTCTTGATTGATCATTTGTCTAAGTGCTCTGAGAGGGCTTGAAACCCTAATTCTTGTTTGTAGTGAATGCTCAACCATCTTTGAGGAGATCGATGAGGCATGTAAGTACATCCATATTGTGATGATGATTTGCACAATGATGGGAAATCCTAGTGGTCAAAATTTGGGGTATGACAGATGCCCCTATTTAATCTTCTTGGACCCAAAGGTGTGAATGGCGAAGGTATTCGGGCATTCGGGGTACAAGAGGATTAAATATCGGAATACCCGAAATTTTGATAATGGTTATGAATGGCAGCTTGCTCATCCATCTTCTTTTGCTAAGCGATGATACTTAGAAAAAGATGAAACTTCCCCTCGATCCTGGTCTTCGGCCACGGAACTGGTCTTAGTTTTTTTTGAAATAAACTTCCCCTCGATCCTGGTCTTCAGCCAAGGAACTGGTCTTAGTTTCTGAAATAAACTTCCCCTCTATCCTGGTTTTCTGCCAAGGAACTGGTCTCAGTTTCATAAACTTCCCCTCGATTCTGGTTTTCAGCCAAGGAACTGGTCTCAGTTTCTGAAATAAACTTCCCCTCGATCCTGGTTTTCAGCCAAGGAACTGGTCTTAGTTTCTGATAAACTTCCCCTCGATCCTGGTTTTCAGCCAAGGAACTGGTCTCAGTTTCTTTTGTCAATAAATTTTTTTGACAAGGAATGCTATTTGTTTCGGTTTTCATCAAACTTCTCGCCGAATTTACTAGGGAGATGCCATTTGACGAAAAAAGTTTTGATGTCAGACTTGCTGGTGAAACCCATTCGTCTGAGTAGTAGAGGTGTTCAAACTTCTTTGTTTGGAGACGCCATTTGTTGACTCCACTGGGGAAAACGAGCCTCTTGAGAGACTGATTTTCGCTTGGGGATATTACATCATACTTTTCCTCGAGATCTTTTCGGAGAAATGCCATGTGATGTAATCCAGTTTTGAGGTGCTGAGGACTTCATTAACATTGACTCTCTTGGAGAGAAAAATCAATGTGTTGCTGAGAGTCTCTAGTTGCAAGGCTTTCTCAAGGGATTTTCCTTAATCTGGGAAAGCAAATATATCATCTTCAATGGAGAAGAGTGACGTTTGCCGAATGTCTTCTTGCTTTTCAGAGGTTCAAGTTATCAAAGTGGTCGAGGACCGTTTCCCTCCCAGAAATAAACTAGGGAGAGATTGCTTAGAAGATTACTTCCTGACGAGGAAAGAACTGACAACTCGATTGACAAGAGGACTTTACCACTTAGAGTTAAGACTGACTAGAGTGATAGTGATGCAATATGAATGTGAATGCAAATCAATAATGCATGATGTATGTATGTGTATGTTGACAAAACTGACGCGACATACAGACTAGTGGATGAACACGACTGGATACTCGGCCACTGCTGGGGACAAATAAGTACCATTTGGTCCAAAATAACAATTCTGCCTTGCTTAGGAGAGATAGTCCCTGTGGGGAACAACGTTGGTCGGGCTTAAGAGATAAGAACTCTGCCGGGGATGTCGGACGAAATATTCGCATCTGACACAGCTGATCCTTCATTCAGGCGCACTGGGTTAGAAGGAGTACTTTGATTCTGCACTTTGAAGCTTAATCGCCTTTGGAGAAGCGATCGATGTTCAACAGTCAAAAGAAATTTCCATCTTTATTTAAAAGCAGAAAAATGTTGACAAGTAAATTCATTTTTGTTTTATTTCAAGAATTGAATCATGTTAAAATGTCGTTCTGTAAAGCTAAAACAAATAAGAATTGTAAACAAAAGCACCAGGGCTCAAATTTTATTGATAGGATGGAAATCAGCCAAACGCGTGATTCCATAGAGTATTTACAAAGTTTAGAAAATTGTAATTTAAGGGAAAAGGGCTACATTGAAACATAACGACTGTTATCCTGCTACCAACTTTGAATTCTGGGCATCCTGAGCTTCTGCCGTAGATGACCTTGACTGGAGTTTTCCTGACGGATGGCATGACTGCTGCTGAGGGATTTGCCCCTTTGTTGGATGTAGTTACTTGCCATGAATCCCTAACTTTTTCCTGGATTGTACTTTGAGATTTCCAATCCATCGGGATGATTTTTGATTATGTCTCTAATTTTTGCCTGGACAGCCCTTTCGGGTTTTCAATCCACCGAGACATTTTTTTTTAATTTAGGCGAAGTATTTCTTGACTACGTCAACATTTGTGGGGTAGGCAAATTCCTCTCCGTCCATGGTTGCGAGCCTTAAGGCGCCGCTTGAGAAGGCTTTCTTGAGCACATAAGGGCCGTCATAATTTGGAGTCCATTTGCCCCTGGAATCAGTGAGAAATGATTGTATCTTCTGGAGCACAAGGTCTCCTTTCCTGAAGACGCGCGGTCGGACCCTTTTGTCAAACGCCTTCTTCATTCTTTGCTGATACAACAGACCATGGCATAGAGCCGTTATTCGCTTTTCTTCGATCAGATTCAGTTCGTCGTGTCGACTTTGACACCATTCAGCCTCTGTTAGCTTAGCTTCCATCAATACCCGGATTGATGGGATCTCCACTTCTATGGGAAGCACTGCCTCCATGCCATATACTAGAGAGAAAGGGGTTGCCCCTATTGAAGTGCGGACAGACGTGCGATAACCATGAAGAGCGAAGGGTAGCATCTCATGCCATTCTTTGTAGGTTACAACCATCTTCTGAACAATCTTCTTGATGTTCTTGTTAGCTGTTTCTACCGCTCCATTCATCTTAGGTCGGTAGGGAGATGAGTTATGGTGTTCGATTTTGAACTCAGCGCACAACTTCTTCATCATTTTGTTGTTCAAGTTGGTTCCATTATCAGTAATGATCTGGCTTGGAACACTATAACGACAGATGAGATTGTTTTTTATAAAGCGGACCACGACTTGTCAGGTTACATTGGCATATGACGCTGCTTAGACCCACTTGGTGAAGTAGTCAACGTCTACCAGGATGGCCCGATGTCCATTTGAAGCTTTGGGTTCGATCATGCCAATCATGTCGATTCCCCATAAAGAAAAAGGCCATGGGGAAGAGAGAATTTTGAGATGTGTTGGCGGTACATGGATTTTGTCTGAGTATATCTGACACTTGTGACACCTCCTCATGTACTTGTAGCAGTCGGATTCCATGGTCAACCAATAGTACCCTGCTCTTAGAATTTTTCTCGCCATTGCTTGTCTGTTGGCATGAGTGCCAAAGGTTCCTTCGTGAATCTCTTTTATCAGCATGTTTGCTTCTGGTCTATCTACGCATCGGAGCAAGACCATGTCAAAGTTTCTCTTATAGAGTGTATCACCGCTCAGGAAGAAGTTGCCTGCCAGCCTTCTGAGGGTCTTTCTGTCTTTTCTAGATGCCCCAGGTGGATACTCTTATTTTTGAAGGAAGCATTTGATATCGTGATACCAAGGTTTGTCGTCGATGACTGCTTCGATTGTGAAAATGTAAACGGGCCGTTCCAGGCGCATTATGTCGATCTTAGGTATGTCATTCCATTGACCTACACTAATCATTGAAGAGAGAGTGGCTAATGCATCAGCCGTGTGATTCTCCTCACGAGGGATGTGATGAAACTCGATTTTGTCGAAGAATGGTAACAATCTTCTCGCGTAGTCTTTGTAAGAAATCAGTCCTGATTGGTATGTGTTCCAATCTCCTTTGATCTGATTGATAACCAGGGCTGAGTCCCCATACACATCCAAGTTCTTAATTCTTAAGTCAATCGCTTCTTCGAGACCCATGATACAAGCTTCGTATTCGGCCTCGTTGTTTGTACACTTGAATGTCAGTCGGCCGGTGAAAGGAATATGGGTACCCTGAGGTGTTATAATGATTTCCCCAACTCCATTTCCATAATGATTGACAGCTCCATCAAAGATAAGTCCCCATTGGGAACCTGGTTCTGGCCCTTCAATGGGTAGCGGTTCATCGCAATCTTTCATTTTCAAGTACATGACATCTTCGTCTGGGAAGTCAAACACGACTGATTCTTGATCGTCAATCGGTTGATGATCCAAATGATCGGCTAAAACACTTCCTTTGACGGTTTACTGAGCATGGTACTCGATGTCGTATTCTGATAACAACATCTGCCAACGGGCTATCCTTCCCATGAGAGCAGGCTTTTCAAAGACGTACTTGATCAGATCCATTTCGGAGATTAACCAAGTAGTGTGACAAATCATATACTGACGAAGACGTTTGGCTGCCCAAGCCAGAGCACAACAAGTTTTCTCAAGCATAGTGTACCGAGTCTCGCAATCGGTGAATTTCTTGCTCAAATAGTAAATGGCATACTCTTTCCTTTTGGTTTCGTCTTGTTGGCCAAGTATATAATCCATCGAGTCTTCCAAGACTATTAGGTATATGATCAATGGTCTTCCTTCTACTGGAGGTGATAGAATCGGTGGGTTCAACAGGTATTCCTTGTTACCGTCGAAGGCGGTTTGGCAGTCTTCTTTCCATACGCAGTCCTGATTCTTTTTGAGTAATTTGAAGATTGGCGCGCATGTCGCGGTCATGAGGAATATAAATATGGAAATGTAATTCAAATGTCCCAGGAATCCCCTGACTTGTTTTTCAGTCTTTGGAGAAGGCATTTCTTGAATGGCCTTGATCTTGTCAGGATCAACCTCAATTCCTTTCTGACTGACGATGAACCCTAAAAGTTTCCCTGAACGGACACCGAATGTGCACTTGTTGGGATTCAAACGGAGTTTGTACTTTCTCAGCCGCTCAAATAATTTTGACAGGTGGGTCACATGCTCCTCTTCTGTTTTAAATTTGGCAATCATGTCATCGACATATACCTCGATTTCTTTGTGTATCATGTCATGAAATAGAGTAATCATGGCCCTTTGATAGGTTGCCCCGGCGTTCTTCAAACCGAACGACATTACCTTGTAACAAAAAGTGCCCCATGGTGTGATAAATGAAGTTTTCTTCATATCTTTCGACGCAATTTTTATCTAACTATAGCCCGAGAATCCATCCATGAAGGAGAATACTTTGAATTTTGCGGTACTGTCTACCAGCATGTCTATGTGCGGCAGGGGAAAGTCATCCTTAGGACTGGATTTGTTCAGATCCCTGTAGTCTACACACATCCTGACTTTTCCGTCCTTTTTTGGAACTGGTACTATGTTGGCTAGCCATTGAGGATATTCTGATGTGGCGAGGAAACCCGCCTCGATCTGTTTCTGTACTTCCACTTTGATTTTGATGGCCATATCCGGGTGAGTCCTTCTCAACCTTTGTTTTACTGGCGAACATTCTGATCTTAACGGTAAATGATGTTCCACGATGCTGGTATCCAACCCTGGCATATCCTGATAAGACCAAGCGAATACATAAGGAAATTCTTTGAGATGTTTTATCAAACTTTCTTTGACAATCGGACTGAGCAGTGCCCCAATCTTGACTTCTTTTCTTTCTTCTTCTGAGCCCAAGTTGTCCGTTTCCAATGAATCTTTGTGAGGTTCAATGGACCTTTCCTCTTGTCTGAGTAATCGGGAGATCTCTTCTGGAATTTTGTCGTCATTTTCTTCTTCAGCCTCAAATACCGGGAATTCAAAGGTGGGAGAAGGCATTGGATCGTATGTTTCAATGGGGTTTAAAACAAGCAATCTGCATGACGTGATGATTGTTTTTAGAAGAGATAGAGAGAAATGCAAGAGTGCGTGTAGTGTAACTTTTTTTTTAAAAATGCTTGTTTTTATTATTTGAGTTGTTTTTAGGATTACCATTTTCTGAAAGAGCGAAAAGAGAAAACAACAATAAATGTGGAAATTACAGAACGACGTTATTTTATTTATGATTTTGTCGATTCTTGAAACTATAGTCCTATAAAACAAAACTATGTCGCTTTGGACGAAGCGACGAGAGACATTTACAGAAAGTGAGCCATATCAAAACATCTGTTTCTCATGGGCAAGGTGAAAGGTAAAGATAAAGACGACAATTACTTAGACTTATGAACAACTTTCGGAACATTGACAGGAACCCATTGACGGCGAACTCCTCGGTAAATCATAAAGTCTGGTACCTTCTTTCTTGGTTTGTCTTCAGAAATGACGCTGATTTCTGGTGGAGCAGGATCGATGGAATCTGTCTCCCAGGCAGAGTTGTCGTATGAGGATTCTTCAACCGTATCTTGCACATTGTTTGCACTTTCAGGTGGATCTCCCCATCGGTTTGGCTGGATGTCTCCGAGCCTGATACGAGAGCTTTCAGGAGCGGTGTACTTGAATATGAAGTCGAATTTGCCACTTGGTTGTCCTAAAGTGTCCCACACTTCCTTGGAACTAGAGGAGTCATCCCTTTCGATGATGTTTACCTCGGGAAAAGCATAGTTGATAAACTGTTGTCCTGCAATCTTTGTAAATTCATCGTTGTACTGGATATCTATTGAATGCCCTGAGTAATGATCCCATGATTATGTGGGAACACAGGTATTCTTTTCAATGATGCTCAGCTGATATGCATCGTTCGGCTGACTCTTTTGCCCCAAGTCTCCTGGGTACGGCTGTCAGATAGGCAGGCCATCCATTGGGCCATAATAGTCATGGTCAAAGTTGTATTTCATCAGAGTATCCTCCTCTAATGAGTTAGGTGGAGCACGACATCCTTCCGGATCACAATCTCCGTATATCATCTTGATGTCTGATCTCGGTATATATCTCAGACTCTGTGCGGGATAGCAAAATGGCGTAGGCACCTCTCCCTGAGACATATGACCGTCCTTGTTAAGATAGGACTTCCATTCTTCATCTGTATCGAAGGAATCACGCTCATTAATGGTATGTACTTCTTGAGACACTGGGTGAAGGAAGCCTCCACTATGGAAGAAGTCTTGAATGGGATGAAGACTTTCATCGTTAGTAGCAGTCTGGGTACAGGTTGAGGAAAAACCAAGACCTTTCTTTGTTTTATTGTCAGTAATGACAAGTTGTCCCCATCCTTTTATATTGTTACTTTTGATCACTTCGAGAGCATCTTTGTATGAGGAAATCGACGTTCCTCTCTCTGATTGGTTGTCATTGTTCACCGAAAGTGCTTGGAACTAGGTTCCAACAACCTCCTATGGTTCTACACAAGTGGACGACGATAAGTTGCTCACGATCATGGCTTGCTCTCCGCAGACTGTGACTAGTTGGTCGTTCTTGACAAACTTCAGCTTCTGGTGAAGTGTCGAAGTGACTGCCCCAGCCTCGTGTATCCAAGGTCTTCCTAACAAGTAGATGTATGCTGCCCGGATGTCCATGACCTGGAAAGTGACTTGGAAAGTGTGAGGACCGATAGTTATGGGAAGGTCGACTTTGCCGATAACTATTTTTCGGGAACCGTCAAATGCTTTGACGATGACCTCACTGCCTCTCTTCGGAGATCCTTGAAATGATAATCGCATCAGAGTAGATTTCAGCATAACATTCAGAGCTAATCTAGTGTCTACCAGTACGCTGGCTAAAGCATCGTCCTGGCAATTGACTGTAATGTTGAGTGCCATATTATGATTTTGGCCCTCTTCCGACAGTTCCTCATCACTGAATCCTAAGTTGTTGCAGAAAGTGATGTTGGACATGATGTTGTCGAATTATCTTATTGTTACATCCTGTTCCACAAAGGCTTGCTCTAAGACTTTCTGTAGAGCTTCCTTGTGAGCTTCAGAATTGAGTAAAAGAGATAGCACAGAGATTCTCGACGGAGTTTGCAACAGTTGGTCTACAATGTTGTATTCACTCTTCTAGATGAGCTTCAGCATCTCATCATTGTTCTTTGAAAGGTCGGGATCACTGGATTTCCCGGCTGGCTGATTGGGAACTTCTATTTGAGGTTCCTTTTCACTGGTGGGTTCTCCAACTCCTCTGTTGAAGATTCGACCGCTCCGTGTTACTCGACTGATGTCTGAAATATTCACGACGGAGGGTAATAGAGTTTCCTTTCCATTCTCAATTGTTGTTGCACCGTATTTGTAAGGGATAGCTTTATCGAACTTGTACGGTAATAGTCCCGGCGGATAGATAACTACAGGAGCCTTCTGATTTTTCTAACCATCGTAGCCGGCCTCAATTGGTTCGAGGTTGAGAATCTTTCCACCGTCAAGAGGAACTCATGATTCGTGGAGTAAAGGAATTATGGCGCACACATCTTTGCCCACTTCTCGTTTAGGGATTAAGATAACATCTTTACCTTGATTAGGACGATAGTCTGACAGTATGTTAATCGGACCGAAGCTCGAACATGGTCGAATCTCTTTGTGGTCCAACTGACTTTGAAGGGCTGCTCGCACGAGGTAGCATCCTTGATTATCCTCTGAGCAAACTCTACAGCACTCATAGTTGTGTGGTGGCACCCGACCACGTCCGCTTTGTATGCAGTGTAACCTTACTAGATCTGTTTCCATTGATCAGACATCCTGACTTTGATGCCTAGTAGGGTTCCCGTTAATCATACTGACTTATTGTGTGTCTTCATCTAGATAGATCGGAAGCCACCAGTGGTTTAACAAGTGTTGCAGTGTTCTTTGAACGAGTTCACATCCTTGGTCACTTTCATGACATACTTTACAGTTCCGATAATCATACGAAGTCTGAAAACTGAGTTGGACTTGTGTAGCGTGTAATTCCACCAAGCTGGTATTCATCAAGCGAATATAAAAAATTTGAATCATATTAACTTGATACTGACTTTTATCGAGGTAATCCTGAATCCATCCAAGATCCATTTGATGTTGGAGGGCCTCTTGTACAAAAGAGCATCCCTGATTATTTACCTAGCAGAACAGACAGGAATCGTAATCGTGTCGTGGCAGATCATAATGTTGGCCTTGACTTGAGTGCATCACCACCAAGTTGACATTCATTGCATGGATGTCGTGGTTTTGAATGATGTTGGAATTTCTATAGGTCATGTTGACTTCACAAATTCGGTATCCATCTGAGATCTATCTGTTCCTGTAGAGCTAATTACACCACAGAACATCCTTGATTGTCTTTAGAGCAGATATTACACCGGTGATAGTTGTGAAATGGTACATGACCGTATCCGCTCTGTCTACAATGCATCTTGACCAGGTTAGTTCCCAATAAGAGTACATCATGAATTTGATAGTTGTGTTTAGACTCTTCCTCTATCAAATTTACCGCAGCTTTCTCATGTTGAGGCAGCGGGTTTGTCTGTACATTTGGATTTGTATCCTTGAATGATAGGACCCCTCTTCTGACAATCTTCTGCACATCGGATTTGAAGCTGAGACAGTTTTCTATGTTATGCCCTGGTCCTTCTTGATGGTAAGGGCAAGTATGATCCGTTTTGAACCAAAAAGGCGGATTCTCCAGTATTGCAAGAGGAGACCTAGTTTAGACGTGCCCCTTGACTAGTAGTAGCGGAAACAGTTCTGCGTACAACATCGGTATAGGGTCAAACCCTGGTGGTCGCGTTGTACGATTGTTGTTGTACTGAGGACGAGCCTGCTGAAGAGGCTGTTGTGTCCTTTGTTGATATTGTTGTTGATTTGGTTGGCTCTAAGCAACCTGAGGTTGATACGTAGGAACAGGCACAAGGTTGATAGCAGGAGTTACTGCTGCTACTGGTTGGTACCGTCGCCTTAGCTTTTCGAGAGAGATATTACCAATATCTTGCTCTTTTTTCTTAGGGATAGCACTACCGTATCTTTTGGTGCTGCTTGATGATCGTGCATCTTTAACTAAACGTCCTTCTCGGACTGCTTCCTCAAGACGAACTCCCATGCCCACCATCTCAGTGAAGTCGCTGGGCGCACTGGCGACCATTCTGTCGTAGTAAAATGAGTTCAAGGTTTTCAAGAAGATCTTTGTCATCTCCTTTTCCTCAAGAGGTGGACAAATCTGGGCGGCGATTTCACACCATCTTTGAGCATATTCCTTAAAGGTTTCCTTGTCCTTCTGCGACATGGCTGTGAGTTGATCTCTGTCTGGTGCCATGTCTAGGATATACTTGTATTGTTGAACTAAAGCAGCGCCAAGATCTCTGAAAGTGACGATCTTGGTGCGGTTTAAACCCATGTACCATTTGAGTGTGACACCGGTTAAAGTATCTTAGAAATATTGGATCAGTAGCTGTTGGTTCTCTGTCTGAGTTGACATCCTTCGAGCGTACATCACCAAATGACTTTGAGGGCAAGAGTTACCCCTGTATTTTTCAAATTCGGGCACCTTGAATTTGTGCAGAATTTTCACATTGGGGATCAGACAAAGGTCTGCGGCGTCCTTTCCGAATAGATCCTGACCGCGAATGGCATGCAGTTCCTTCTGCATCTCCAGGAATTGCTCCTGGAACTTATTCATTCTGTCGTACATACTTTTGTTTCCACCAGAAGGTATCTGTGGAATCTGTCATTCTGGGACAGTGTGTACCATGGGTGGTCGTATAGTCATTACGGCAGTGACTCTTGGTGTTTCCCTATCCCGAAGTTTGTAACCTTCAGGAGTTGCTGCCATGCCCCTTCCATCTTTGCTTTCCCGAAGGTTGTAACCTTCAGGCCTAGCGGTTCCTGCTGCAGTTTCCGGATCTTCCGTGATCGGCGGAATATATCCTTCCGGGATATAGTTAATAGGCATGCCCCATGGACGATCTTTAGGCATGTTATACCGAGGATCATACTTTTCCACTATGGGCGTCGATGTGATCTCTGAGATCACAGTCCTTTGTATCTGAGCTGCTGCCAGAGCTTGCATGTCATTGTAAAGTTTCCTCAAATCTTCTTTCAGAGCGTCGAGTTCTTCTGTCAACTCTCTATTTTCTTCCTCGAGATTATCCATCTTCTTTTGTCGATTGGCCCGAGTATTGTACGAATGAGACAGCTTGACTCTAGAATCGAGGTACAAATGTGAGATTCGTAGGTAAGAAGAATGTGTTATGTGAGAATGATGAATGATATGCAATGATCATATTAATTATTTTTTTGTTTAATCAAAAGAAACTTCAACAATTGGATTGCAAATATCATACAATGGGGAAACCCCATTTTATTAAATTCAAAGATTGTGGAAATGGAAATACAGTAATTTACAAAGTGTTGTAAAAGGAAATGTCTAAACTTATGGATCCTGAGTCCTCTCTGAGGAGGGCTCAGGTGCTGGTTCTGGTATTTTCCTTTTCTTTGAGCGAGGCTCTTGAGCCGTTGTCGGGTTGTCATTCCTTTGCCAAGTGAAAGGAGCGAGCAAATTCCTTTGGTCTTCTTGATTTTCTACAGCATGTCGCTCTAAAATCTCGATCAGAGCGTCTTTTTCTTTTAACAGTTGCTGTATTTTGTTACACTCTATATTGAGAATGCGGTACTTGTTCTTCCAAGACTTATTCTCCTGTTGAGCTTTGTTGAGAGTAACCTGGAGTTTTTCTGTATCATACATAATATAAAGGACAGATTCCTTTAACGGAAGAACTTCTTGACGAGGGTAAGGCATCCTCAGCTTGAGAGCTCTAGTTTGTACCCAGTGGAGATAAGGTTCCACAGAGATACAGTCTGGTTTTCCTAGAGACTCTCTTCCTTTCCTATGAACATGTTTCTAGGCATGCACTATTTCTGTCTTTAGTGCCCTGTCATTTTCTCCTTCCTTGAAGAAAAGACCTTCCAGATGAACATTGCGCGGGACACGTCTCATCGGGTATCCAAATTGACGACGAACTAAAACTAGATGATAATTGATTCCTCCTTTAGTTCCTATAAGGGTACATTATGGAAATTTACACAACGGTTGATGATTCTTATCCCGTCATAGATTCAATTATACCAATCAAGGTCAGAGTTAGTAAGAGACATGATTCTCTGTGACCAACGTAGAGCACTCTTATGCTCCCAAAAAGCGGCAGACTTAGGTAAATGGGAAGTGAACCATTTGTATAACAGGGGTACACAGCATGTGATCATTCCTCCGTTGTACAAATTCCTTAGGTGTACAGAATGATAAGCATCTGTGAGCAAGGTCGGTACAAGGTTTCCAATTAGAAAAATCTTAATGGCATTGATATCAACGAAGTTATCAATGTTGGGAAACATAAATAACCCGTAGTGAGCAGAACAAAGACGCTCTCGAAAGCAGTCACGTTCCCTATACTAGCAAAGTACAGAGCTTTCTTTATCAAAAACTTGGCTGGTAAACCTTGGATTCCACCCTTAATGGTCATGTGAGTCATGACTTTTGACTCATCCAAATAGATAGCTCTTGCAATGATTTGATCCTTTGGAATTTTTTCCAGTACAGAAAAGGGAGCTTGGTCAGTGATGGGTAAATCTGTCAGGTGAGAGTATTCCTCAAGTGTTGGTGCTAGTTGATAATCCAGAAATGTGAAACAGTGATAAACTAGATCGTAGAACTGAATCAGCGTAGCCAGGATTCCTTCAATTACATGGACCCTTAACAGAGACAGTAGTCCTCCGTACTTGGCTCTGAAAGCATCAGGGTTGGTGATCATCCTTGCCAATCCTCTCAAATCCTCTAATTTTGGAACCTTGAAGTGTACTTGAGAGTCTTCCTTTTACAGAAATCCATAACGCAATCTTTCTCTCTGACATTTGCAATTATTGTCTTAGTTTAATTTGAAAAAGAGAGACTAGAAGAGAAATTTTTTCTTTGTTTAAAGTTTTTTAATGAAATGAATGCATGAATGCAGCACACAAAAACATAGAAAAAACATGAGGTCAAAGGTTCAGTGTCATAAAGTCATGGCTCTACCCATCCCCAAAGGTTGTACTGGTGATTTTTATACATGTCCTCAAAATCATTGACCCCCTTGGGATAACAACAGCAGGCTGGTTCACCCGAGCAAGCTGTAGTATCTTAGAGTAATCTCAAATGAGGGTAGTATCGCGTGACAACTATTTCCGATAGCTTCCGCACTACAAAAATAGTAACATGGTCTTAGCCTACTAAATCCTCAATTTCATGGATACCACAATCGAACAATTTACTTTCAATAACCGAAGTCGTTTAGACATTGAATCCGTAAAGGTTATCTCCACTGATTCGATGGTCTACCGAGGTCGCTTATTCGGGAGTCACTCCCTGTAAGATTAACCGTCTAATTCCATCACTTGTCTTAGGTATCACTCAAACTTTCTAGATGCAGCATCACCCGCAGTCCCATTAGCAGAAAAATAAACACAGATATCAAGCAGGAAAAACGATATATATATTTATTCCTAAAACTAACATCCTAGACCTCTTAGGAACTATAATCCTAGTCCTATACAGACAATGACTCCCCAGCAAAGTCGCCATTTTACTGTAGCGAGCGATTTTTGTCGGTGACGCGACCACCTTATCACTGGTTTTTGGGTTTTTTCCTCAATGAAGAGAAGGGGGTGCTACTTTCTGATTTCTTATTTATCCCGTGAAGCTGGAAGGGAAAGGGAAGCTATCTAAAACTAACCTTGCACGTGAATGTTTAACTGAACAAACCCTTAAAGAGATTGGGGGATCCGGGGTCAGGTTATACAATAGGGAGTTGTCAATTACCCATCCTATATGCAGTTATCCACAGGATGTTAGCTTTAGGTTCTGCTTTGTACTTGATGGTGTTTATCCGTTGATGGGTTGGGAAAGTTTCTTGGGAAATATGAGAGAGAGAGAGAGAGAGAGAGTGAGTTGATGTTGATGTTCGGGTTTTTCTGATGTTTTTGGTAAGGTACTGGACCTAAGGTTGGATTGATGTGTGAAGGTGATGGACCTAGAGTTTTTGATTAGTATGCTCGCTAAGATTTCACAATCTTATGCCTACGTATTCCTGTTTAAACGAAACAGGGAAATCAGAGCAATCGTAGTTCCTCCTAGTCTAAGGGAGGAAAAAGATGTTTGGTGTCTTGTTCAAAGCCCAAGATTAAAGCTAAAAGGTTTTGATTGAGAGAGAATTTGTCATCTCTAAAGAGGGATTGGACTTCCTCTGAGGGGATTGTTGATTTTTATGTGCCTTAATCAAAGCCCAAGGTTGAAGCTAAGAGGTTGTTTGACTCCACTAGGGAAGTCCTTATACAAAGCCTAAGAGTAGGCTGAAAGAATTTGGCTCTTTGGGGATGTCATTATACAAAGCCTAATATGAGGCTAGAAGTTTGACTTTTCCGGGGAAAATGTTCTATCTGTCTTGTACAAAGCCCAAGATTAGAGGCTAAAAAAGGATATTGACTCCGCCGGGGAGGTTTGTGTGTGTCTTGTACAAAGCCCAAGATTGAGGCTGAAATGAGTTTGACTCTGCTTGGGAAATTATTTCTCAAAGCCTAAAAGAAGGCTGGGAGGAATTGACTCAACTAGGGAAGATGTTTGTCCCAAGCTTAAGTGAAGGTTATGAAGATTTATGTCTTGTACAAAACCCAAGATTGAGGCTAAAAGGGTTTGACTCAACAAGAGACTGCTTTTATCTGTCCTGTACAAAGCCCAGGATTGTGGCTGAACAAGCTGGAGAAATCATTATACAAAGCCTAAGAGGAGGCTAATGCTAGGGGAAATCTTTATACCAAGCCTAAGAGGAGGCTGGAAAAAGATTGACTCAACAAGAGAGTGATTTTATTTGTCTTGTACAAAGCCCAAGATTGAGGCTAAAGAAGGTTGACTCATCAAGAGAGTCTGAAAAGGCGATTGACTCAACAAGAGCGTCTGAAAGTTGATTGACTCAACAAGAGAGTCTGAAAAGTGATTGACTCAACAAGAGAGTCTGAAAAGGTTAGCTCCGCTGGGGAGAATCATTGTACAAAGCCCAAGAGGAGGCTGACTATGCTGAGGAAAGATCATTATACAAAGCCTAAGAGAAGGCTATCTTTTGCCTAGGATTATTGAGATCCTGAGGCAGGTCCAAATGGGGAATCAACTCTTGCTGAGGTTTACAGAAGAGTTGAGGTATCAGATGCCTTGAGGTTCTGATTTGGGATAGTGTTATGCTAATGACAAATTGACCCTGGCTTGGGGATTTTTAGAAGAGAGACTGGGTTTTAGAACCCATGGGTTTTATCTCTACTGGAGATTGATAAAAAATGACCGGGGTTTCTTCCTATTTTTGTAGGGAACTTGAGAATGTCTTTGAGACTCAAGGGGATTTAGACTGTCCAAGTCTACTGATGTGGAAGAGTTTTATCTTTTGTATGATGCCCAAGAGGAGGCAAGTGTCTTAAGGGATGAGAATCAACCCTAAAGTGGTCTGAGATTTGACACTGGAAAGACTGCTCTAGCAAGGGATGACTAAGTTTTGTCTTATACCTTTAAGAGGTCGTCAGGGTCCTTGTATTAAGCCCAAGATAAGGTATGAGAACTTCTAAGAAGCCGGAGGGTCCTTGTACAAAGCCCAAGAGGAGGCGGGGATGCTTTTAGGAAACCCGTGGGTCTGAAACCAAGAAAAGTTCAATAAATGTTATTCACCATGAATAGATCATTTAGTGAAAGTTCTGAGGTCTGAAGAAACTCAAGAGATGTTATTCACCGAGAATAGATCAACTCTGGGGAGCAGAATTTCATTGACAATTTCTAATAGTGACAGCCTGAGAAAAAGTTCATGAAGAATACTACCTTTCTCTTTTTTCCATATTGTTTAAGACCAAGAGAAGGCAAGACTGTATCTGGAAATCCTATGGGGATCTAGTTTTGACGGTATTTAAAGAGTGACCAACTGGCTTTACCTAGTTCTAGACCTAGTTGTCGGGAAAAACTCTAAATAACTATACTAGTATATATGCATTTGATATATGACAAGTACTTAAAAGGGTATGAAAGAAGACTTAAAGGGGAGCAGCTTCCCACAATACAGTTATATATATTAAAGCAAATAAAAGAAAGCTGATAAAAACTTACAGGTGAGCAAGCTTCCATGCTGTATTGTTAGTTGTTCAAAAAAATTAAAGAAAGTTTTAATAACAACACTTATATTTGAATCTAAATCAAAGGGGAAGTTATTTTGAAAAGATTGTTGGGGCTTATACTCAAAGAGAGGCCCAGGGTTTAACAGTGATCGCACCGTTGTTTTGAAGATCGTCTCGGGACTTATACAATGAATGAAGCCCAAAGAGGTTTATTTACAAAAGGGTTGGGTCTTACAACTCAAGGAGAGGCCCAAAGATTATTTTTTGTACAAGTGATGGGGCTTACATCTCAAGGAGAGGCCCAAAAGATTTCTGTTTGAACATGGCGATCGCGCCGAGATTTTTTATCGTGTCGGGACTTAATATCTGAGGCCCAAAATGGTTTATGTACAACAAGGGTTGGGTCTTACACTCTATTAGAGGCCCAAAAGTGTTTTGAAAGGTTTGATAAAGATCGAGAACCAAAGAAACTCTAATTTCATTTTCTTTTAAAAGTAATCCTTTTAATAAAATGAATAAAAATGACAAAATACCAAATAAGTCTAAATAAACTACTTGCGATTTTTTATTAAGGTTTGAAAAATAAGATTTTAATCACAAGATGATTTAGAACTCATTTGATTTTGATTTTCAAGATGAATATTCATTTTTGAAATGTTTAAAAACAATAAAAATGAATTTATTTACAAAAATATCAACTATATTAAATAAATAATATCAATTTGATTTTTTTTTTGTGAAATAAAATATTTTAACATTTTTGTGATTTTTTGCAAAAAGAACCAATAAAAAATAATTAAAATTGAGAGAGAAATTAATTTTCCAAATCATTTAAAGTAATATGAAAAATATTAAAAAATGGAAAAAGTGGTAAAAAAAAGGGTTTGGGGCGAGGGGGATTCGAACCCCAGACCTCCAAGCCAAACACATGAGCGCGCAACCAGTTGGGTGGTGATACATCCGTGTATCAAAACCACCCCATAAATATATAAGGGGTGCCTTGTTTTAGGCCTGGGCAAGGCAAGGCAAGGCTAGCTTTTGGGCCATTTACGTGAAGCCTCTAACTTCCTCATTTCTCCATGGATTGGGACAAAATTTATATGCATCTGGCCTAGAATTTCCCAAGGAATCCAATGGTGGTCATGGTTTTTTCAGATGAGGTCCCTATTTTAAAACCCGATGGTGGTTTTGAAATAGGCCATGATTTGCATTTTCTGTGCTACCTCATGGTACAGGCCATAATTGCATGATGAATTGATTCAAACACAACATATATAACATGTATGAGATGTTTATGAGCAGTGGACTTCAAAGCAATGCATAATTCAAAGAGTTCAAGTTATGATGCTTACCTCTTTGGGAGCTTTTTGTCCTATTTGCCAAGTTTCTTGTGCCAGAAGTAATTTGATGCTTTAGACACTCTCAATTGATCCCTTAGAAGCTTTTAGAATGATCACCACCAGCTGGAATCTTCAGGAACAAGTTTGAGCTCTTTCTTGCAAAAGGGGCAAAAGTGACCAATATGGCAACTCTCTCAAATGGTGTTCCAGATGAAGGGAACCATTTGGGATAGTTCAAGGATGATATTTGAAGTGTGTTTGAGGTTTTATCTGGTTTTGGAAGTGACTAAATCAAGGCATGGCTTGAAAAATGTAAAAAAGTCCAATTTTGAGGTTTTGGAAGTGGACTTTGAGATTTTAGTGTTAAAGGTCACATGTTAGTGTTTGGATAGCTTAGATACAATATATTAGACGTGTTTGGATCATGAGCTGTGATGGAATTGCTCTCTAACTCAAAAACTTAGGGATACCTAGCAAAAGAAGGCATTTTGGCCTAGAAAAAGGGATTATGAGGAAAGCAAGTGTTGTAGTGCTTTGGTGTACTCAAACTGATCACAATTGATGTATATTTATAGTGCACCAAGTTTGTTTTGGCATCAATAGTGAATGGAGGCTGCAGCAGACCTTTGGCCAATGTTATGCAAAAGGAATCTCAAGTTTCCTCTAGCCATTGACTTGAGATTAGAGCACAGGCTCTGTAGCTTTGGTTCATAGATAAGTTTGGACTGAATTCAGTTGGAATAGGCTCAGTTCATGTCACCTTGATGCATTCATTAAAGTCTTGGAAACAAAATTGGAGTCTTGGTATCTTTTAGCCTTTTTAGGTTTGTTAAGGCTACTTGTAGATTCTTCGACTTTGGAGGCTTGGGGATCAGATCATTCCCTTCTTGTTTTATCCTCAGATGTATCCAAATGGATGACAAGGCTTGGATTTATCATATTTGGACAAATCGAGCAAAATGCACAAATTCTGCCTTGTAAAAACCAGTTCATGATGCCATGTTCCAAGGGTTGTATCTCCTTGCTCAAATGGAATTTGGAGATGATCTGGTACTTGTTGGAAATGCCTCATGGCATACTTTAACTTTGATGTCCACCCCTAGACCTGATTGGACTTGGACCAAGGTAAAAATGTCCCTACATTTTGGAAAAAGTAAGGCAGATTCTGACTTAGTGAAAATTTCACTAAGTGTTGGAAAAATGTCATTTTCATGTTTTCAGCCATTTTGATGACTCCATAACTAAAAATCCATGAGGAATTGGAGTTTGATGTAGTTGAAGCTTTTGTAGAGTGTAGCAAGACCTACAAATCCAGCTTTGGATCACCCAAAATGGTTGCTTGGATCTCAAGTTATGGTCCTTGGAAGTTGGTACCCTAGCCACTTTGTTCCATAACTTAGAAAAATTCTAAGTTTTTTTATGGTTACCCCTTTTACAAGTTAACTCACTTTCTTTGATTTTTCTTGATGAATGATGATTCAAATCACATATTAACATTGTTTTAGGGTTAAGGAACCATAATTGTGAAAATTTCCAAAAAGTCAAACTTGATTTTGTGCACTGTTGACTTTTTATCAGATGAAATCCAAACTGTGCGATACTTTGTGAAATCAAGTCCTTGACCTAAATCAAACCTAATTGATATGTTCCATAGGTGTTGTAGGGTGTATTGAATCATGTCCCATGGTTTGGGAGCATGTCTTGGTCAAAAGTCAAAGGTACAATTGACTTTTTTCTCGAAACCCTAATTGTGGTCCTGATGAAATTGAAACTTGTGGATCAATCTTCTTGGATCAATCCATTGTTGCAAATGGATCAAATTTAGTGTATTGGAGACCTTCAAATCATGTCTTGAGGTCTTGGCTCATGTTTTGTCCAAAATTCAACTTAGGGGTGAATTAGGTCAAGAAACCCTAATTCCTGATTTTTGGGTAAATGCATCCCCTGAGGTTAAATTGACTTGATGATTGGGTCCATGAGGTCCCTTGGAGTATCTTGGGTTGTGCTTTGAAGCATTGGTTCATTCCCAGAGGAAAAATTTCATCTGGAGGCCTTGGTCGACCAAAACCCTAATTTGGTGACACTGGCGATCTTGAGGCTTGATCCACTTGGAATGTTGCAACTTTGTGCTTGATTCTTGATGTGGAAGTCCTCTTGATCCTTTATGGATGTTTTGAGAGGTTAGACAAGTTGAAGATCATGTCATTTCTTGATTGATCCTTTGTCTAAGTGCTCTGAGAGGGCTTGAAACCCTAATTCTTGTTTGTAGTGAATGCTCAACCATCTTTGAGGAGATCGATGAGGCATGTAAGTACATCTATATTGTGATGATGATTTGCACAATGATGGGAAATCTTAGTGGTCAAAATTTGGGGTATGACAATAAGCCCCACTTTTCTTCCTTTAAAACACACTTGGGTCTTTAATAGAGTGTAAGACCCAAACCCTTTTTGTACATAAGTAAATTTTGGGGCCTCTGTTATAGTATAAGTCCCACAACGTCTTTCGGTATCACAGTGCAATCACTGTTTTCAAATAAGTCATTTGGGCCTCTCCTTGAGTATAAGCCCCAATCATTTGTACATAAATTTGGTTTTAAACAATAAACAACCTCCATGGGCCTCTCCTTGAGTTGTAAGCCCTATACCTCTGTTTTCAAAATCATCTATCTATTTTAAACTGGTACTAAGAGGAGCACTATTCCCGGTGAAATTGCTTTTTGACCACTTGGGCCTCTCTTTAAGTTATAAGCCCCAAACATTCTTTTCTTTTTAAACAACTTTCTTTTAATTCAAATTCAAAATCAAAGTTTTCTCAAAACTTTCTTCAATTTCTCAAAACCCTAATCATACAGTTGTAGCCAATACAATCAATCACAATACACTTGGGCCTCTTTTCAGAGTGTAAGACCCAACATCTTTTCTATTCAATGCATACTTGTTTATAAACTTGTTGATTCACTTATTTGTATATACTTGTGCATATCTGTCTAGAGTTTCCCCAGCATTTAGGCCATCCTTAGGTCAAACAGTAGGATACTTATAACTAAGTTCAATAACTAGTTCCCTCATAGGAAACTTCCCTAATACAGTCTGCCTCCTCTTGGGCTTTATTCAATATGGAAATAAGAAAGGCATTATTCCCGGTGAAACTTTTCTTAAGACTGTCAGAACTTAGAAACATATAAAAGAAATTCATTTCCCTAGAGAGGATTAATTCCCGGTGAAACCTCTTTTGAATTTCTTCAAATCTTGGAATTGTTTAACAAAGAAAGGATTATTCCCGGTGAAACCTTTCTTGAAGTTTTCTTAGGCTTGGACAAACAGGCTTCTTAAAAGCACCCCCACAACCTCCTCTTGGGCTTAGTACAAGGACCACCAGGCTTCTTAAAAGTTCCCCTAGCCTCCTCTTGGGCTTAGTACAAGGACCCAAAGGCTTCATAAAAGCATAGGATATAATTCAGTCATTTTTGCTAGTTCAATCCTCAGGAAAGTCAAAACTCTAGAATACCCAATCATTCAAGGGTTGATCTTCATCCCTTGAACCAACAACCTCCTCTTGGGCATCATACAAAGATCTATTTCCAACCAGAGTCTATCTCTTCTTAATGAGACTTGGATAGTCTCAGCCTCCTCTTGGGCTTCATACAAGTAGACTTGGAAAGTCTCATAGCCTCCTCTTAGGCTTAACACAAGGACCCACAGGCTTCCTAAAATTATAGGATAAATCCCGATCATTTTACCAATACACCATCCCCCAGAAGAGTTAAAACTTCTAAGGTTTTCAAACTCACCTTTAAATCCCTTTGACCCCTAACAAGGCTTAACTTTCACCTTAAAAATCCTAGACAGGGACAATTTACCATCAAAAAATCCTCAAAACAATCAGAGCCTCATGGCATCTGGTAGATTAACTCTGCTCAAATCAACAGTAAGAGTTAGTTTCCCTTTGGATTCCCCAATACAATTTAGACATTCTCTTGGATTTCAATAATCCTCAGCAAGAGTCAGCCTCCTCTTAGGCTTTATATAATGATTTTCCCAGATAGCTTCAATCGTGGGCTTTGTACAAGACACATATAGCACTCCCAAGAGGAGTCATTTTCTTCCAACTTCAACCTTGGGCTTTGAACAAGAAACACAAAAAATAACATCCCCTCAGATGCTGTAAGTGGCACACTTGTTGATTCAAAATCCAAGCTGGAGTCCTTCCCTTATCCTGGCTAAAATTTATTTCATCTAACTGATATAAGTGGCAAGCCTCTGGATTCTACACATCCAAGCCAATGTCCCTCTCTTAGCATAAAAGATTCATAAAGGAAAAAATGGCATTGCTCTACACTGAGTTAAAGCTTCTTCCTTCATGACATCTCTCTTATAAAGGAAATTATGGCATTGCTGGATCCCATACCCCAGTTAAAGTAATTTCCCTTATAACCAATTACTTAACATTTGTGATGAATAGGTGGGATTTCTCCCTTTAGAGATGAGAAATTCTCTCTCTCAGTCAACTTTAGCTTCAATCTTGGGCTTTAAACAAGACATAAATACTCTGTTAGCTTTAATCTTAGGCTTTAAACAAGACACCAAATATTCTTTCCTCCCATAGAAATAGGAGGAACTACGATTGCTCTGATTTGCCAAATCTCTTTACGGGAATATGTAGGCATAAGATTGTGAAATTTTAGTGAGCACACAAATCAAAAACCTTATGTTCAGGTACCTTCCCAAAAACAATAAAAAACCCAAAAACAACAAAAACATTCTCTTAACCCTCCCAAAGGAGAAACTTTCCCAATCAATAGCAGATAGACTTAAGAAAGCATTTCAAACAGTAGAAAATACCTGCAAATAAATGTTCCTATGGACAACTAGAGATACTCTAGGTGTTAATAACTATCCTTTGTGCAACCAAACTCCGCTCCCCGATCTTTTTGCATTTGTTAAAGAAAACACTTGCGTGCAGGGTTAGCTTAAGATATCTTCCCCTTCCTTTAGAGCTTCACAGGATAAATACAGAAATAAGAAAGTAGCACCAAACAGCGGTAGGTGGTCGCGTCACCAAAAAACCGACGCCACAGAAACATGGCGACTTTGCTAGGGAGTTTAGAATTTCTTAAGAGGTTTAGGATTATGCCTTGTATTTATTTTTCTGCTATTTTTATTCGCTTTCTCATATCATATGCTGTCATACTACTTGATATACTTGTTTAAATTACTGCTATCTAGGAATGCGATTAATACGCATGTGGTGAATCCAAGAGAACATTAAGATAAGTGGCAGTATATTCAGGAAGGCTTATAGGGAGTGAGTCCCGACCAAGCTAACTTGAGAGTCCGCCGAATTAGTGGAGGTACCCTTGTGGAATTGTTAATGTTGAACGAGCAAGTCGTGAAAACATTACTTTTCCCATTGGGCACCCTTTAAACTGAGGATTAGTAAATATTTAACCATTTGACCATTGTTAGGTAGTGCGATGACTATCAGAAATAGTTGATACGCGATACTACACTCAAAAGATATTCATCTTGGGGATATTACATCTCTCATGAGTCAGTCGGTTTGCTGTTAATATTCTTGAGAGGGGTCAATGATTTTGGAAATCTTTGTTAGAACCCGTTCTACAGGTACAAAAATGGACCCTAGTACACAACTTAGGGATGGGTAGATCCATGACTCCATGCTCGTGACGATGAACCCCTAAACCCATGTTTTCAAATGTTTTTGTTTGCTGCATCCATGCATTTCATTCATTAAAAAAACTCTTTTTTAACAAGAAAAAAATCTTTTTCTAAAAGAACTAAAACAATAATCTTCGGCCTTGAATTTAAACTCGAGTGCTTTCCAGATTTCTGTTGTAGACTGAATATCCATATACAGGTCGTAGAGACGATCATATAGCGTATTCAGGATATGTCCATGACATAGAAATTCATCCTCTTTATGTATCTTACGCTCCTTTTTGAGTTCATCGGAGTCATCCTCAGTTGGTTCAGGAATTAGTGGTAAGTCAATATCTAAGACATAGTTAACCTTCAGAGTGGTCAGTAGGAATGTTATGTTATCTTGCCATCGGGTGTAGTTGTTTCAATCAAAGTGATCCAACTTGACAAGGTCCTGGTTCATAACTATGTGTTGTTTCACAAGGTTGCGACCCTTGATGAAACAACATCTTTTAATTAAAATTTTCATTGTTTCCAAGCATTGCCTATTTTCATTCCGCAACAACCCTACACGAAGTGTTGCTTCTCTTCGAATTTAAAAATTCAAACGTATTCATCAACCAAAATGAGAGAAATAGTGATACCGGACGAAGGCCGGCCGTCGGAGCATCACCGACGCCTCCTCATAACGCCGCAAGTAACTTAATTGCTCCGATGCGTCGTGCCTAAGTTCTCAAGTGCTGCCTACAAGACGCCACTAGCGCCTCTATGCGCATGCCCTCAGACCTGCTCCAGGAGCCATAGCAGGTATCGTCGGTGGCGACACTGGCGAGGGTGTATGGATGAGACAAGTAGCATAATGCTTGGGACCACCACATTTTTCCATGTGGCACTTTATCCTTTTTTGTCCTTTTGTTGAGTTAATGTTCTTAAATCTTTATAAAGGCTTTGAATGTGAGTAAATCTTTCTATGTGAGACTATTTCCCTTGCATTTATTAGCATTTACATCATTCCATTTTTCTTATCATTTTGGAACACACACAGATGGACGTAAAATGTTCATGAATTTATAACATTTTCTACTACACCCTTTGTTACCTCATCCACCAAACTGATGTAACACTCATTTTCAACCAAGATAAATAGTCTTTTTCGTAGTAGTGGCTAAAATGCATTAATTAGCATAAAACCAATTTATTTTGTTTTATATATCTTTTAATTACAATCCCTCACTTATCAATTATGATGTTGAGTTTTGCATACCTAATTGATTAGAAAGCTTGTTAATTAATTAAATTCTTGTTTGAATTGGTTTCAAGAAGTTTTGATAAAAAGATAAGAAAATTTAAATACATGTGCATGCGTGCGTGTATGCGTGCGTGCGTGCGTGTGTGTGTATATGTGTGTGTGTGTGTGTGTGTGTGTGTGTGTGTGTGTGTGTGTGTGTGTGTGTGTGTGTGTGTGTGTGTGTGTGTGTGTGTGAATCACATTAGTATTGCAAGACTTAATCTTCCTTAATTTACATTTTATTAATCAAACTACAAGATATAACACTAAGCCTAAGATTAGTTAAGGTTTCACAACTTCCCAACATCAAATCTTTCTTGATTTAAGTTTACTTAGCTCTTTCAGTAGGAACTCTAAACATTTTATCTTGCACTTCTTGAATGATTATTCTTATTATTTATTCTTTCTTGTTCAGTTGTCATCATCAAAAAAAATTTAGAAGACATTACCTGCACAACACTAGAACCATATTCTTCATCTTTTAAATGATGATGATGCATCTCTTAGGGAGGTAGTAAAAAAGAAAGATATAGATGAAAATAATTGAGTTGTTAAGCTATCCCTCACAGATGAAGTGAGTATATTCTAATCCCTTTAGGGTATAGTTATCCCCTTTTTTCATTATTAAAAAGCGGGATGAACATGAGAGATAAACTACAACACATAGCACATATAAATCATTGGGAAAAAGAGGAAGAAGAAGGAGAAGAAACAAACTTAGTCTTTATAAAAGAATTCTTTAGGAAGAAGTTTTGTTAAAATATTTGTGGGTTGTTTACATGAAGACACAAACTCAATAACGCAATCCCTTTTTCGTCGTGTTCCCAAATAAAATGGCGCATAATCTCATTGTGTTTCGTTTGAGAGTGAAGCGTCACATTCTCATTGAGATTTATGGCGCTAGTATTGTCTCATTTTATCGGGACAATTTTGAGATTAACGACGCAATTACTTAACTATTGTGTCATCCATATAAATTGGGCACAAGAACTAACCACAACAGTGTATTCTAATTTAGTTGTGGATAACACACCCATTCATTATTTCTTTATATGCCATGAGACAAGCGAGTCCCCATAAAATTGACACATACCTCTTTTAATTTTTCGATCCAATTTACAACCAACAAAATCAAAATTAAAGTACCCAACAAAATCATAATTAATCTATTTGGGGTAGCATAAACCCATAAGTGGTGTGCTAGCAAGATACTTCATAATGCTTCTGATTGCATAAAGGTTTTATTTTTTAGGGTTTTCTTGAAAACATGCACACATAAAGACATTAAACATAATATTAGAATGATAAATATTAATAAAGAAGGGAACCAATCATACCTCAATATTTGCTTTCTTCACATGTTTTTCCTCATTTGTCCTTATCCAAAATACATGAAGTGATCATTATATTTAGATTGGTTTTTCTTTTTCCATACCGAATTCCTTTAATATCTCTTTAAAATATTTATCTTTATTGATGAAGGTGTCTTCTTTTGATTGATGAATTTGTAACCCAAGATTATATGGAAGCTCCTCCATCATACGCATTTCGAATTCATTATGTTTCTTATAAAAAGCATCCTTGTACAAGGACTCATTAGAAGCACCGAGTATAATATATCAACATAAAAATGAAAAAGTAATATGTGATGCTCAATTTTCTTAATGAAAAGTGTTATTTAAAACTTCCCTATTTGAATATTATTTTCAAGCAGAAACTTACCAAACAATTATGCCAACCTCTATGGGCTTGTTTAAGACCATAAAGAACATTTTTTCAGCTTATAGAAATGATTAGGAGAAGAGATGTTTAGATACCCAGGAGGTTGATCAACATACACTTTCTGTTGGATGTAACTGTTCAAGAACGCGGTATTTATGTTGTGAGATTTGGATCGGACTCTAGTTTTAAGCATGGGGTCGAAGTCTGTTCGCATGCTGTTGTCGGAGTAATGCGTGTTGTAGTAAAAGTTTGTTCTAACATGTATTAGTCAATATTGCTAGGGTTGTTAGCATGTTGAATTGGGCCTTGTGTTAAGGATCCAATTGTTTAAGTTAGCTTGTACCCTAAGTTAGCTTGTAATGGGTAATTTGTTAAAGGCCCATTAGTTTAGTGTACTAGGTTTTATTATAAATAGCATACTAGTCTCTCATCCTGAAGTGTGACAAAACCTAATAAGGGTGAGAGAGGTTAGTTTGTTATTCTTGTATACTTGTAATCCTTGTTTTAAGGAGAAAGGAAAGAATAACAGTTTATAACCAATCCTTGTTGTTTTTCCCTTACTTTTCCTTTAACCCTAACCCTTGTGTGTTTCTTGATCATAAAGAAACAGTTTAATACTTTTTTTCAAGGTATCCTTATTCACAACAAATTGGTGCGGTGAGCGTGGAGAAGATATCTTCAACAAAGTATGAGATTGAAAAGTTCGCCGGAGTGAACGATTTCGGTCTGTGTGGCTTGAAGATGAAAGCCCTATTGGTTCAGCAGGGTTGTTTGGAAGCGTTGAAGGGACAGGCATCCATGGACGATGCGTTAACGGAAAGAGAAAAGACGAACATGATCGAGAAAGCCCACAACGCAATATTGTTGAGCCTTGGTGATAAGGTTCTTCGACAGGTATCAAAGGAGACTACAGCGTCAGGATTATGGGTAAAACACGAAAGTTTGTATATGACCAAATCTCTGGTGAATCGACTCTACCTGAAGCAAGCTTTGCATTCGTTCAAGATGAGTGAAGACAAAGCTTTGGCTGAGTAGTTGGATATGTTCTACAAGCTAATTCTTGATCTTGAAAATATTGATGTGAAGATCGATGACGAAGATCAAGCACTGTTGTTGTTGTGTGCTTTGCCCAGAACACATGCTCACTTCAAAGAAACTCTCTTGTATGGAAGGCAGTCCCTGACCTTTGAAGAAGTTCAATCAGCCTTATAATCTAAGGACTGAACGAACGAAAGGAGCATAAACCTTCGACGGTTGGTGAAGGTTTGGCCGTTAAGGGAAAATTCTTGCGAAAGGATGGTAAGTTCCACAAGAAGAAAGGTAAAAGTCAACAGAAGTCTTATAGTGGCGAAACAACTGGTTTTCGATGTTATCACTGTAAGAAGGAGGGTCACACAAGAAAGGTGTGCCCTGAACGCCTGAAAGATCATGGAGGTAAGGATAATGGAAACGTAGCCATTGTTCAAGATGACTTCGACTCATTTGATGTCTTGGTGGTTTCAAGTAGCGACTCAAGAAAAGAGTGGATTATGGATTCAGGTTGCACTTGGCACATGACTCCAAACAAAGATTTGTTCGAGGAGCTATGTGATCAAGATGGTGGATCAGTGCTGCTGGGAATCAACAAAGCTTGCAAAATTGTAGGTATTGGATCTGTGAGATTCAAGCTCCATGATGAGTCAATAAGACTATTGACTAAAGTCAGGTATGTACCTAATTTGAAGAGAAATCTGATTTCTCTTGGTGAATTCGACAGAAAGGGATATGTTTTTCAAGGAGAGAAAAGTATCCTGAGAGTCATGAAGGGGTCGAAGGAAGTCTTGAGAGGCGTGAAAAGACAAGGCTTGTATACCCTTAAGGCTGAGGTTGTAAGTGGTTCGACAAATGTTGCATCCCCGAAACCTCTGTCGAAGACAGAATTATGGCACATGAGATTGGGCCATGTCAGCGAAAGAGGTCTGGTCGAATTGGGGAAGCAGAACCTGCTAGGTGGTGACAAAGTCGAAAAGTTAGAGTTTTGTGAATCTTGTGTATTTGGTAAATCCTGTAGGGCGAAGTTTAACAAAGGCAAGCAAAGAACTCATGGATCCCTGGATTACATTCATGCTGATGTTTGGGGGCCTGCAAGGAATCCTTCACACTCAGGTACAAGGTATTTTCTATCCATCGTTGATGACTATTCCAAAAAGTTATGGGTATTCATTCATGTAGTACCCTAAATTTTGACCAGTGATTTTTCATCTTTTTAAGAATTTTTGTGCTACCAAAGGGTGGCATTTAGATGTCAGTGGGCTCCTGAGATTGCTAGCACTTTTTCGGCCCATTTTGGAAATGGTTGGTATAAGGGTTTTTTTATTATTATTTGTTTTATTTAAGGGGAGCTTAATAACTTGTAAGGTTATTTTAGAGTTAATTATATAAAAAAAATATCTTTTTATTGGTTCATTTTTGAAAGTTTTTTTAATTAAATAATTATTTGCTTTGTTTTTTAAGTTAAAGGTCATTAGGATTAAATTATAAGTTTTAGTTTAAGTTTGGTCATTTAAAATTATTTAATAGTTAGGATTTTTTTATTAATTAAGGTTTTTAGTGGTAATTAGGGTCAAGGATTAAAATAGGGACAGGTTGTGGTTATTTTATTATTATTTATGGTTACTATTTTATTATTTTATTTTTATTTATTTATTAACTAGGTTGTTGTTATCTTAATGATAATATTTATGTTTATTATTTTGTATTATTTATTTATTAACTTGGTTATTATTGTATTAATAATAACATTTAGGATTATTACATTTATTATTGATTATTAGTTAGTAATAATTCTTTTTTTATTAATTTAATTTAGGTTTAGTGCTATTTAGGAGAGGCCGGTTGTAGTTATTATTTTTATTATTTATTTTATTATTATTTTATTTTAGTCATTATTTATATTATTATTTATTTTATTTTTATTTTCAGTTTTGGGTCAAAATTGTTGACCCAAAGGGTCATCGTCTTCCCCAATTGGCTCAAACCCTAATCTGCGCAGATATGAGAATCAAAATCAAATCAAAGTTGGCTTTTGTGGGACCAAACAGAATCAATTAACTTCGATTTACATTCACTTTACAATCAAATGTACAATCAGATCCAAAATTATAACTTTACATTAAAACACTAATTTTAATTACAACATGAATCAAATCAAATATTCCTAAACTGAATCTAATGTAATTAACTCCAAACCTAGTTTCTAATGCTATAAAAACCTAAGAGATTCAGATAAAAAGAACCCTAGGCGAACGAACCCAGAGCTGCACGAATTGCAGACTTCATTTGATTACCTGCAAAAATCAAAAGAAGAAAGGGATTAGAGGATGAAAGAAACAGAAATAATAGGATAAAGTACGACCAGTATCACGGCAGGAGAGGTAAACACGAATCACTTAACTTTTGCCATGTTTGACTTTTGATTGATGTGTTTGTAAAACTTTTAGTGTTTTCTGGATTTTTTCTAGGGTTAGGGTTCTTAGTAGGGTTAGGGTTCTTAGAAGGGTTAGGGTTCTTAGGGTTCTTCGCGAACCCTAAAAAACTTTGAAGGTTGCTGGGTTTGGGGGCTAGGGTTCTTCACGAACCCTAAAGAACGATGAAGATTTGGGTTTGGGAGAGGGCTAGGGTTCTTGGGGGATGAAGATTTCGGGTGATTACTCACCGGAATCTGGGTTTGTGGGCGTTTTGGGGGGTTACGCGCGGTGGCCAGAGGCTCACCGGCAACGGGAAAGGCTAGAGAGAAGAGAGAGAGCATGGAGAGGTAGTGAGAGAAGGGGAAAATAGAGAGAGAAAGAAAAATGAGAAATGAGGGGGGCTGAGGAGGGATGGGGTCATATACTTCCTCCGTGTGACTCTGGATGAGTGACAAGTGGCTCACTCTTCAGCCTCTAGATTAACTGACTTTTCAGTCAACAGGTAATCCAACGAGTGTTGTCCACCGTGTTCCCTCAGTTGACTGCTCATCACGATTGCTCATTGTGTTTACCTTAAGATCAAAGGCTGGATATCAATTAGGAGAGTGACCTTCTGATCATCATCCAACGTTCCAGAGGAAGTCAACCGTTGACTCTCTCCTGGCTAGGCTCTTTCAGGACTTTTGGATTTGTAGCTTTTGGGCCTTGCGCCCCCTGCAATTGACACCCCCAGCCATGGGCCCATTACTTTTTTAGTATAAAATACACCCCCTGGGTATTATTTTAGATAATTAAATTAACTACTTAATTTAATTATTTAAATTAGGATTTAAATATTAATTAGGATTTAAAAATAGGATTTTAGGATTTAAAATTATTAGGGTAAATAATTAGGATATTTTAGGGATAATTTTGGGTTTTGTTTTATTTTAAATAAAAATTTTTATATATGTAATATAATTTTGTTTTTTTTAAGGATTTCTTTTTATAAAATAGGATTTTGTTCTTGGTTTTTTGGGATAAGGTATTTTGGTAATTTTGAATTTTTATTAAAAATTAGGTTTAGGATTTATTTTAAGGAAATTAGATTTTTATTTAAATTGGATTTAAATATGGGATTGGGGATGAAAATAAATAAATTTTTGGGATTTAAATTCTTTTATTCTTGGGATTTATCTTGATTTAATTTTTGGGATTAAAACTCTTTTATTTTTGGGATTATTTTGAATTTAGAAATTATTTTTTAATTGGAATAATTTGGGGATCAATTTTGCTATTTTTAGCATAATGGAATTTTGGATTTTATTATTTAGAAATTTATTCTAAGGGATATAAAAGGATTTTTTTTAAGGATTCAAAATTCGGGATAAAACTCTTTGTTCGAGAGTCTAAATAAAGGACAAGGGATTTAGGGATAAAACTCTTAGGTTCCAAGAGTATAAACATAGGCCAATGGATTAGGATTTTGGGATAAAACTCTCCATCCGAGAGTATAAACAATGGACAAGGATTTTGGGATAAAACTCTCCATCCGAGAGTATAAACAATGGACAAGGATTTTGGGATAAAACTCTTCCTCCGAGAGTATAAATAAACGGATCGAGATTTGAGGAATAGAACTCCTTATCTAGGAATATAAATAATAGATTAAGGGATAAAACTCTTCCTCCGAGAGTATAAATAAACGGATCGGGATTTGAGGGATATAACTCCTTATCTAGGTGTATAAATAATAGATTAAGGGATAAAACTCTTCCTCCGAGAGTATAAATAAACGGATCGAGATTTAAGGGATAAAACTCTTTATCTAGGAGTATAAATAATAGATTAAGGGATAGAACTCCTTATCTAGGAGTATAAATGATAGATTTGGGGATAGAACTCTTTATCCAAGAGTATAAATAGTGGATTGGGTTTGGGATTAGGGTTAGGAATAGGACTAGGGGGTAGGAATAGGGGAGGTGAACTACGGTTACTCTGATCCTTCAAGATTGAAGGTACGTAGGCATAGGGTTGTAAACCCTAGTGAGTACAATAATAAAAAAAACTTAGGATTCTTTTGTGAATAAGTAAAAAGTCAGACAACAAACAAACATACCCTAAAACTTAAGGAGGATCCCATTGAGTACAATGGAAGTGAGGGGTGCCTAACACCTTCCCCTCACTTAACCGACTCCCGAACCTTAGGAATCTCTGCCCTTGGGATTAGGATTTTAGGTTTATCATTTATTTTCCTTAAAAAAATATGATGGCGACTCGAATATTTTTGCCGGCCGCGGCAGCTGGCGACTCTGCTGGGGACAGGGGAACCTAAAGAGAGTTCATCCTAACCTTAGGTTGTAGGGTTTTTGTTTGTTTGTCTTGGGTGTTCATTATTTTTTCTTTTATTTATTTTATGTTTTATATTTTGTTTTATTTTATTATATTTGTTCTTCATATTTATTATATTGTCATTATTGCATTGGTTTGGTATATGGTGATTTGTGAAGCTAAAACCCAAGCTTGGAGTATACCTTAAGTTAGGACGTGGAACGGAAGTGTTAATCGAAGGGATGTAACATCCCGATGATGCATTGATGCCACACTCAGATAGACCCTCCAAAATTATCTTCCTGGTAAGGCTAGCCCTTAACATAGCTGATAAATTTGGATGTGGTCCAAGATTCTGAGGACCTTTAGAAAACCCAATCAACTCATGGTGATCCTAAGTATTCAACCCTCAAGGGTCGTTACTAGGATCTTCCTAGATGTGACTTATCCCGAAGGTTTACCGTAGGAAGGCTTGATCCTTCTCATGGTAAAACAATGGTATAGTCCGTAAATTCTAGGGTCGTTGTGCTGTTCAAAACTATATATCCTACATGTGAGGGGATCGGGTAGACAAGACTAAGATCTAACTTACTATAGGGAGCCTACCTAGTTAGGGTCATGCTTGCATTTCACCCTTATCTTAACCAAATAAAAAAAACACTTAATAAAAAACGTCCATGTCATCATGCATTTAAAAACATTTTTTGCATATATGCATTTTTGTGGGGAACTTCAAGATATGTTGTAGGTACATTGGAAAGATGGATTCAAACAAAAGGGCTACCCTACGCATCAGAGTGCTAAGTGCTGATTTGAAGAAGCTGTGCCTGTTGAAGATCTATTATCTCACCACAAGGAGGATAGAGAAGTGCAAGGGCTCAAGAAAGGATACTTGGAGGAGTTTAAAGCTTATTTGAAGAAGGCATTGGGGGCATCTATTTAGTTTACGCCTTCTTAAGTTCAGGAGTTTTCATTTTGGATTATTATGGGTTATTCCCAAGGAATTATTTTTATAAGTTTGGAAGTCATTTTGGATTTGGAATTGGCTAATGGATTTGAATTTTATAAAGTAATTTTTATTCTAGGTGTATGGGTTTCATCCTTTGAATATATTCATCTCTAACTACAATGGATTTTGGAATTCCCCCCAATTAAATTTTTAAAATCATTTAGCATACATCATGCATATTCATACATCCATGCATCAACATGCATTCAAAAAATGAGGAAAAAGGAATAAAGAACAAAAAATCATTTTCTTTTACAAACTTTGTCTCAGAGTCATTGAGCATACCAATCTGACTTCCCGACGTCGCACTCGCGCGTACCAAAGAAAAGCTATGGATCAGTTGGAAAAGGATCTTGTCACTCTAAGAGGAGAAATGGATACTGTCAAGGAGAACGTGGACGGTATGAGAAGCCAGATTGATTAACTGACACTTGCCATCCAGAATTTGATAGCCAGAGGAACTGAGTCAAGTTATCAAAGGAAGGTTCCTATTCCTACCCCCCATGTTGAAGACAATAACCCTCTACTAGGGTTTGTCCATGATCTGGAACGTGAGGAGGCCGAAACTGCCAAGCAAACAACTGTTAACCAACCTCTCGAGGGAACCGTCTCTCCACCTATTTCCAATGGGGCACCTCATACTACTTACCTACCTATTCCACGTGAGAATTACGCAAATTGGAACCTCTAATACGAGGGTAAAAATCCAAGACAAGTGGCCCTCGAAAATAAAGGAACCACTGTTATGGAAAGGAGAGGGATTGACGATAAGTACAAAGCACTTGAGGAAAGGTTAAAGGTTGTGGAAGGATTCAATATCTTTGGAGTAGATGCTTTGGAAATATGTCTGATGCCCGATGTGGTCATACCTCCCAAGTTTAAGGCTCCGGACTTCGAGAAATACAAGGGTGTCAGTTGTCCTAAGAATCACCTTAGGATGTTTGTTCGAAAAATGGGTGCCCATGCTACTAATAAGAAGCTGATGATGCACACTTTACAAGACAGCCTTAGTGGGGCATCCTTGGACTGGTACATGCAATTGGAGAGGATTCACATTAAGACTTGGGAAGACCTTGCAAGCGCCTTTCTGAAGCAATACCAATACAACGTGGACATGGCTCCTAACCGCACACATTTGCAGAACATGTCTCAAAAAGGGAATGAGTCCTTCAAAGAATATGCCCAAAGATGGAGGAAACTAGCTTCTCATGTGCAACCTCCATTATTGGAAAGTGAACTCGTGGATATGTTTATAGATACCCTACAAGGAACATACTACAAAAGGATGATTGGGGCAGTCTCAACAGGATTTGCTGACTTGGTTATCATTGGAGAAAGGATTGAGAACGGTTTAAAGACAGGAAAGATTGGGCAGTCATCCTCCGATCAACATAACAATAAATGGTATCCCAAAAACAATTCAAAGAAAAACGATGTCAGTGTTGTAGACCCTGAAAGTCCAAATGTGGGAGATAATGCGTCACTGGGGCACACTGGGACAACAGTCAGCGCCATGGAAGGGATGGAAGATGAATTCCCGGTTAATAAGAGAGACCTAACAAACTGGGGCAAACAATGGGAGTCACCTGAGGAGAAGGGTTTGTACGTCCTGGGTTACAAACCAGCTAATAAGGATTAGAAGACAATTTCCATAGTTTTGGGTTCCAGGATAAGAATCAAGTGGCTGCAATGGAAGGGGAAAAAAGGAATGCCTAATCTCGACAATTGGAAAACCATCGGGACTCCTGAAATGATTTCTGTTTCGAAGTAATTTACTTTTTCTTAAAATAATAATAAGTCTCTTGCTATGCCCAAGGCAAGTGGACAAAGCTTTGTAGGGCCACCTTTTATTTTACTGGATTATTTCTATCAATAAAATTGCATTTTGTTTTCAATCAAGATCTTTTGTTTTCTTTCTTTCATTTTCTGTTTGTTCAAAATGGAAATATACCTTCTTTCAATATTTTCATTTCTAGCACTTCATTCCAAAAAGGGATACTAATAAAAAAAAAATCTTCCTCGTGCAAATTTAAAAATGAACCTATTAAAAATGACACCGCTATAATCGCGAATGACTTCGAGTTACCGATTAACCAAGCGGAAGAGGGTGATGAGGACGAGTGTGAGCTTCCCAAATAGTTAGCCAGACTGTTGAGGCAAGAGGACAAGGAAATACAACCTCACCAGGAACCAATGGATGTGATCAATCTGGGAATTGAGGAAGATAAGAAGAGGTCAAAGTTAGTGCTTCTCTAGATGCGAAAGACTGATCGAGCTATTGCAAGAATACACAAATGTGTTCGCCTGGTCATACCAGGATATGCCTGGACGTGATACGAACATCGTCAAGCATGAATTACTACTCAAACTAGAATGCACGCCAATCAAGCAAAAGCTGAGGAGGACTAGACCAGACATGACCCTCCAGATCAGGGAAGAAGTCAAGAAACAATTTGACTTTTTGTCACAAGGTAACGCCTGTTGGGTTAAAGAGCGTAGGAGTAACTTATAAAAGTGCTATGGTAATGTGGTGCATATGGAGGATATGATTACCAAGTCACAAAAAGAAGAAGATCACATAACTAACTTGCAAAAGTTGTTGGATTAGTTCAGGAAATTCAAGTTACGACTAAATCCTACAAGGTGTGCTTATGGAATCAGATCCGGGAAAATATTAGGGTCCATGGTCAGTCAAAGAGGAGCAAAGGACAAAAAAGGAAGTTCGTGGATTTTTGGGAGATTAAATTATATTACGAGTTTCATCTCGCACCTTATAGCTACTTGTGAGCCAATCTTCAAATTACTCAGAAAAGGTTCAAATCATTGAATGGAATGAAGATTGTCGAAAGGATTTCGATTGGATCAAGGAATATTTGCAAAAGGCACCTATATTGGTGCCACCAGTCCCAATGAGACCACTCATAATGTACTTAACAATACTTGGGAATTCAATGGGTTGTGAACTAGGGAAACATGATGTATCAGGGAGAATAGCTAGGTGGCATATGTTATTAAATGAATGTGACATCCAATACGTCATTCCAAAGGCTATTAAAGGAGGTACACTAGAAAATAATCTCGTTCATAAACCAGTTGACGACTATCAAACTCATGCAGATGGACTTCCCGGATAAAGATGTCGTGGTTATAAAGGATTGTGAAACTTCAGACTCCTATTAAGGACCTGGACCTGGATCTCGATGGAAACTTATATTTGCATAAGGATATGGGCTTCAAAGAGGGGATATCAATCGGAGTGAAAATTCATCATTTAGGGTCATAAAGGAAGCTAAACTGGATAAGGCAGAATAGGTGCAAACTAGACTCGATCAGCTAAACCTCGTATAAGGGAAACGTGTGGCTGCGAGCAAATTATATCAACAGGGAATTAAGAGAGCGTTCGACAAGAAAGTTCATCCTCGCCTACCAGGGAGACTTGGTGTTAAGGAAAATATTACCCATCCATAAGGACTACCGCGGAAAATGGACCCCACACTATGAAGGACCATATGTCATGAAGAGTGCCTCCTCTGGCGGAGCACTAATATTAACCACCATGGATGGAGCGGATTTACCACGACCGGTGAACTCCGATTCGGTCAAAAAATGCTATGCCTAGAAAAAGAGGATAAAAGCCCGCTAAGTCAAAAACCCTAAAGGGCGACTTAGGAAAAAATTAGGGCGTCCCGGTGGATTGAAAACTCGGAAGAGAAATCCAGGTAAAAATTAGGGACTTGAATAAAAAATGATACCCGACAAGTCGAAAACCCTAAAGGGCGGCTTAGTCGAAGAAAATGGTATATCATCCCGGTGGACTAAGACTCTAAAAAGAGCGGTCCAGGCAAAAGTTAAGGATATCCAAAAGGCATATGACTGAAAACACTCAAGTCACCCCGTAACAGGAATTCGGAAAGGAGCAATCCTTCCAGCCGTCATCTTCAAAAGCGAAGTGTCGTGATCTTGGAGACTTAGGGATATTAGTTGGTGTTACATTTAATTGGGACATAAATAAATTTGTTTTCTTATTGCCATTTTACATCTTTTCTAGATTTATGGTAATATCTCCTTATGGGAATTACCCTCCTTACGCATTATTGCCCATTCTCGGGCCAATTCTCAATAAAATTTGCTTTTCAAATATATTTCTTTGCCTCCTAAATAATTCCGCTTGATTACAAGGTGTCGATTAATTGTGAAATAATGCATTGAAATATCGGGTATAAATCAAAGCTTTGAAAAAGGAAAATGGATTTTACTTCGGTTTTTGGAATCATCAAAGGGATCATATTCTTCCAAAGCAGGATATAGGGGCTATACACTGACAGGAATATACGTTACAATCTAACCAACATGGGAGATTCTTTAACGGCATATTAAACATGAATCAAGGGTATCATGGCTTACTATAATTATCAAAGTCTCAAGGGTCAGGAAGTCAGGACGTTATGAAAAGTATTACTTCAGACAAAGACATACATTGCACTACATAAAAAGAGGCGTTAGCCCAAATAATGCATCATGCATAAGAGCACGCATATTTTTTAACATGCATACATGGCATAAGGTTTATAACTACTCCCAGGGATACCAGGGTTTAATCGGATATTTCACTACGGGTTTATTACTAGGGATTTTAAGATAATCAGCATAGTACTTATCGGACTCTGCGGTCAAAATTAGGGTCCTTCTTGTATTTAATCATCTCCTCTTCAAAAGAGGAAGACACATCAACTTCCTTTTTCTGATTTGAAGACGATTAAATAGGGGCAGTTGTAGTACCCAAAATTTTGACCAGTGATTTTTCATCTTTTTAGGGATTTTTGTGCTACCAGAGGGTGTCATTTAGATGTCAGTGGGTTCCTGAGATTGCTGGCACTTTTTCGGCCCATTTTGGAAAGGGTTGGTATAAGGGGTTTTTTATTATTATTTGTTTTATTTAAGGGGAGCTTAATAATTTGTTAGGTTATTTTAGAGTTAATTATATAAAAAAAAAAATATCTTTTTATTGGTTCATTTTTGAAAGTTTTTTTAATTAAATAATTATTTGCTTTGTTTTTTAAGTTAAAGGTCATTAGGATTAAATTATAAGTTTAAGTCTTAGTTTGGTCATTTAAAATTATTTAATAGTTACGGTTTTTTTTATTAATTAAGGTTTTTAGTGGTAATTAGGGTCAAGGATTAAAATAGGGACTGGTTGTGGTTATTTTATTATTATTTATGGTAACTATTTTATTATTTTATTTTTATTTATTTATTAACTAGGTTGTTGTTATCTTAATGATAATATTTATGTTTATTATTTTGTATTATTTATTTATTAATTTGGTTATTATTGTATTAATAATAACATTTAGGATTATTACATTTATTATTAATTATTAATTAGGAATAATTTTATTTTTTTTAATTTAATTTAGGTTTAGTGCTATTTAGGAGAGGCCGGTTGTAGATGTTATTTTTATTATTTATTTTATTATTATTTTATTTTAGTCATTATTTATATTATTATTTATTTTATTTTTATTTTCATTTTTGGGTCAAAATTGTTGACCCAAAGGGTCATCGTCTTCCCCAATTGGCTGAAACCCTAATCTGCACAGATATGAGAATCAAAATCAAATCAAAGTTGGCTTTTGTGGGACCAAACAGAATCAATTAACTTCGATTTACATTCACTTAACAATCAAATGTACAATCAGATCCAAAATTATAACTTTACATTAAAACACTAATTTTAATTACAACATGAATCAAATCAAATATTCCTAAACTGAATCTAATGTAATTAACCCTAAACCTAATTTCTAATGCTATAAAGACCTAAGAGATTCAGATAAAAAGAACCCTAGGCGAACGAACCTAGAGCTGCACGAATTCCAGACTTCGTTTGATTACCTGCAAAAATCAAAAGAAGAAAGGGATTAGAGGAGGAAAGAAACAGAAATAATAGGATAAATTACGACTAGTATCACGGCAGGAGAGGTAAACACGAATCACTTAGCTTTTGCCATGTTTGACTTTTGATTGCTACGTTTAAAAAACTTTTAGGGTTTTCTGGATTTTTTCTAGGGTTAGGGTTCTTAGTAGGGTTAGGGTTTTTAGAAGGGTTAGGGTTCTTAGGGTTCTTTGCGAACCCTAAAGAACTTTGAAGGTTGCTGGGTTTGGGGGCTAGGGTTCTTAGGGTTCTTCACGAACCCTGAAGAACGATGAAGATCTGGGTTTGGGAGAGGGCTAGGGTTCTTGGGGGATGAAGATTCCGGGTGATTACTCGCCGGAATCTAGGTTTGTGGGCGTTTTGGGGGGTTACGCGCGGTGGCCGGAGGCTCACTGGCGACGGGAAAGGCTAGAGAGAAGAGAGAGCATAGAGAGGTAGTGAGAGAAGGGGAAAATAGAGAGAGAGAAAGAAAAATGAGAAATGAGGGGGGCCTGAGGAGGGATGGGGTCATATACTCCCTCCGTGTGACTCTGGATGAGTGACAAGTGGCTCACTCTTCAGCGTCTAGATTAATTGACTTTTCAGTAAACAGGTAATCCAATGAGTGTTGTCCACCGTGTTCCCTCAACTGACTGCTCATCACGATCGCTCATTGTGTTTACCTTAAGATCAAAGGCTGGATATCAATTAGGAGAGTGACCTTCTGATCATCATCCAACGTTCCAGAGGAAGTCAACCGTTGACTCTCTCCTGGCTGGGCTCTTTCAGGACTTTTGGATTTGTAGCTTTTGGGCCTTCGCCCCTTACTATTGACACCCGCAGCCATGGGCCCATTACTTTTTCAGTATAAAATACACCCCTGGGTATTATTTTAAATAATTAAATTAAATACTTAATTTAATTATTTAAATTAGGATTTAAATATTAATTAGGATTTAAAAATAGGATTTTAGGATTTAAAATTATTAGGGTAAATAATTAGGATATTATAGGGATAATTTTGGGTTTTGTTTTATTTTAAATAAAAAGTTTTATATATGTAACAAAATTTTTTTTTTTTTTTTAAGGATTTCTTTTTAAAAAATAGGATTTTGTTCCTGGTTTTTTGGGATAAGGTATTTTGGTAATTTTGAATTTTTATTAAAAATTAGGTTTATGATTTAATTTAAGGAAATTAGATTTTTATTTAAATTGGAGTTAAATATGGGATTGGGGATGAAAATAAATTAATTTTTGGGATTTAAATTCTTTTATTCTTGGGATTTATCTTGATTTAATTTTTGGGATTATAACTCTTTTATTTTTGGGATTATTTTGAATTTAGAAATTATTTTTTAATTGGAATTATTTGGGGATCAATTTTGCTATTTTTAGCATAATGGAATTTTGGATTTTATTATTTAGAAATTTATTCTAAGGGATATAAAAGGATTTTTTTTAAGGATTCAAAATTCGGGATAAAACTCTTTGTCCGAGAGTCTAAATAAAGGACAAGAGATTTACGGATAAAACTCTTAGGTTCCAAGAGTATAAACATAGGCCAAGGGATTAGGATTTTGGGATAAAACTCTCCATCCGAGAGTATAAACAATGGACAAGGATTTTGGGATAAAACTCTCCATCCGAGAGTATAAACAATGGACAAGGATTTTGGGATAAAACTCTTCCTCCGAGAGTATAAATAAACGGATCTGGATTTGAGGGATATAACTCCTTATCTAGGAGTATAAATAATAGATTAAGGGATAAAACTCTTCCTCCGAGAGTATAAATAAACGGATCGGGATTTGAGGGATAGAACTCCTTATTTAGGAGTATAAATAATAGATTATGGAATAAAACTCTTCCTCCAAGAGTATAAATGAATGGATCGGGATTCAAGGGATAAAACTCTTTATCTAGGAGTATAAATAATAGATTAAGGGATATAACTCCTTATCTAGGAGTATAAATGATAGATTTGGGGATAGAACTCTTTATCCAAGAGTATAAATAGTGGATTGGGTTTGGGATTAGGGTTAGGAATAGGGGAGGTGAACTACGGTTACTCTGATCCTTCAAGATTGAAGGCACGTAGGCATAGGGTTGTAAACCCTAACGAGTACAATAATAAAAAACTTAGGATTCTTTTGTAAATAAGTATAAAGTCAGACAACAAACAAACATACCCTAAAACTTAAGGAGGATCCCATTGAGTACAATGGAAGTGAAGGGTGCCTAACACCTTCCCCTCACTTAACCGACTCCCGAACCTTAGGAATCTCTGCCCTTGGGATTAGGATTTTGGGTTTATCATTTATTTTCCTTAAAAAAATATGATGGCGACTCGAATATTTTTTCCGGCCGCGACAGTTGGCGACATTTCAGAAATGAAACATTTGAGAATTTCAAAAGTTGGAAGGTTCTGGTCGAAACTCAAACTGGCAGAAAGGTTAAGAGGTTGAGAACCGACAATGGCCATGAGTTCTGGAACAAAGCGTTCGACAGTTACTATGTTGAGTCTGGGATTGCAAGGCATAAAACTCTAGTAGGTACTCCTCAACAAAATGGCTTAGTTGAGAGATTCAATCAACAATCCTTGAAAGGGTTAGATGTATGTTGGTTAGTGCTGGATTGAAGAAGGTGTTTTGGACAGAGGCTGTTTCGACAACAGCTTATCTGATAAATAGATGTCCCTCAACTGCCTTGGGAATGAAGACGCCTGAAGAAGTTTGGTCGGGAAATCCACCTAGTCTCTACAGACTGAGAGTATTTGGCTGTGTGGCCTATGCTCACATTAGGCAAGACAAGGTCGAACCTAGAGCTTTGAAGTACATGTTCATGGGATACCCTGAAGGAGTCAAAGCTTATAGGCTATGGTGCCTAGAGCCAGGTCACAGGAGGTGTATCACCAGTCGAGATGTAGTTTTCAATGAAGCTGAGATGGCTTTCAAGAAAACTGATGATGCTAACGAAGAGCTGGAATAGGAAGAGATTCCTGTTGAGGTGGAGCATGTTGATGCTGAATTGCGTACCCCAGATGAAGTCGAAGAAGAAGTAGAAGATGTTGTCGAAGAAGAGGAGACTGATAATGACTACCTTCTAGCAAGAGATAGGTCGAGAAGAGTCATCAAGCCACCTCAGAGACTTTGGTATGCAGATCTTATAGCTTATGCCTTAATCTCTGTAAGTGAGGTTCTCGACGAAGAACCTAGAGACTATAAGGAAGTTATGAGGAGTCGAAAGAAGACTGAATGGCTGAAGGCTATGGATGATGAGATGAAATCTCTTTATGACAACAACACATGGAAACTGATCAAGAAACCTGCTGGAGCCATGTTAGTCAGCTGTAAATGGATTTTTAAAGTTAAGGAAGGAATCGAAGGAGTGGCGTCGAAGAGATACAAGGCAAGGTTGGTTGCTAGGGGGTTCACTCAGAAAGAAGGTGTCGACTTCAATGATGTGTTCTCGCCTGTTGTGAAGCACAGGTCCATTCGAATGGTTCTTCCCATGGTGGCACATTTCGACCTTGAACTGGAACAGATGGATGTGAAGACTGCGTTCTTGTATGGTGATCTAGATGAAACAATCCTGATGAGGCAACCTGAAGGGTATGTCGAAAAGGGGAAGGAAGATTATGTGTGCAAGTTGAAGAGATCTTTATGTGGACTGAAACAATCTCCTCGACAGTGGAATAGGAGATTTGACAAGTTTATGGCACACATAAGTTTCATTAGAAGTCAGTTCGACCACTGTGTTTACTTCATATTTCGACCTGGTAATTCATTTGTTATTTTGTTGCTTTATGTAGATGATATTCTAATAGCAAGCAACAATGTCGAAGAGGTAATGAGGGTGAAGGCTGAACTCAATAAGGAGTTCGAAATGAAGGATCTGGGAGCTGCGTCCAGGATTCTTGGGATTGACATCCGAAGAGATAAAAAGCATTCAAAATTATGCCTATCTCAAGAGGCATACCTACGGAAGATTCTCGAAAAGTATGGTATGTCGAATTCAAAGCCTGTTGTGACTCCAGCAAACCCTCAATTCAAGCTGAGTATAGATCAGTGTCCCAGTACTGATGTCGAAAGAACTTATATGAATAGCATTCCATATGCTAATATAGTTGGTTCTTTGATGTATGTTATGGTCTGTACTAGACCCGACATAGCATATGCAGTAAGTCTTGTAAGCAGGTACATGTCGAATCTTGGAAAGGCTCACCGGCAAGCATTGAAGTGGATTTTAAGGTACATAAATGGGTCTCTGAAGAGAGTCCTAATTTATGGTGGAGCCTTGGGTGAAGATAGTAAAGCAGCAATCGAAGGATATGTCGACTCTGATTATGCAGGTTGTATGGGATAGCAATCAGTTGGAAAGCAACACTTCAGAAGGTGGTTGCCTTATCAACCACTGAAGTGGAATATATCGCTCTAACTGAAGCTGTGAAGGGAGCATTATGGCTTGAAGGTTTTGCAAAGGAGCTGAAACTTCAAGGTCCAGTTATCACTGTTAAATGTGATAGTCAAAGAGCAATACACCTGTCGAAGAATTCAGCCTATCATGAGCGAACCAAGCACATTGATGTGAGGCTGCATTTCGTCAGAGGGGTAATCGAGCGTGGAGAAGTCCAAGTGCTGAAGGTTTCGACAGATCATAATGCTGCTAATATGATCACCAAGACGTTGCCAAGTTGCAAGTTTTTCCACTGTATGCAGTTGATAAAACTGCATGAAGAAAGCTAGTTTGTTTCTTGATGTTAGAGTTAGATCCAAGGTGGAGATTTGTGAGATTTGGATCGAACTCTAGTTTTAAGCATGAGGTCGAAGTCTGTTCGCATGCTGTTGTCAGAGTAATGCGTGTTGTAGTTGAAGTTTGTTCTAACATGTATTAGTCAATATTGCTACGGTTGTTAGCATGTTGAATTGGGCCTTGTGTTAAGGATCCAATTGTTTAAGTTAGCTTGTACCCTAAGTTAGCTTGTAATGGGTAATTTGTTAAAGGCCCATTAGTTTAGTGTACTAGGTTTTATTATAAATAACATACTAGTCTCTCATCCTGAAGTGTGACAAAACTTGATAAGGGTGAGAGAGGTTAGTTTGTTATTGTTGTATACTTGTTATCCTTGTTTTAAGGAGAAAGGAAAGAATAACAGTTTATAACCAATCCTTGTTGTTTTTCCCTTGTTTTTCCTTTAACCCTAACCCTTGTGTGTTTCTTAATCATAAAGAAACCGTTTAATACTTTGTTTCAAGGCATCCTTATTCACAACATATGTACATTGGAAAGGGCTTCAAATTTAAAATGCATGAAACGCTAAACTAATACTTATGGTTTCTAATATATCTACATTGGCATATGTCTCATCAAAATCTATGTTTGCCTGTTGATTGTACCCTTTTTCTACAAGCTTGATTTTATATCTTAAAACATTACCATTTTCATCCAGTTTGTTACAAAATATCCATTTTCTCCCAATCACTAGTTTAGGCGAAGGTTTAACAAAAAGTTCCCAAATATTGTTCTCTCAAATTTATTTAACTCATCTTGCATAACAAGAGACCAATATTCGTCAATGAGAGCTTTATGACGTCCTTTCATTCAATTTGGGAATCAAAACCATTAAATCACATACCTGGTTAATCAACTGTCGAGTAGTAACTGCCTTAGAAATAACCCCTATGACATTCAAGATTGAATAATCTTTTATTTTCCTTCATTCCTTTGGTATATTTTGATAAGTATTGCTAGATTATTAGTTTTGATTGATTTCAATTAAATTTGGGTCTTTTTCTTGATCTTGATATTTATTTTTAATTTAATCTTGAACTTTATCTTTATCTCTAGAATAGCGTTCTTTACAATACCTTTACAATTAGATATTTCTACCTTTACCGTCTCGGGGTTAGTTCCATCAAAGGTAACATGTATGAATTCTTCTATAGTCATGTTCCTTCCAAAAAAGTTTTAATAGAGAAATATATATATATATATATATATATATATATATATATATATATATATATATATATATTGGAGTTTTTAAAGACATTGCATATAGAAGAATTCGATAATACTCTATTACCTTTTTCACACAACTTACTGAATGCTAAGTAAAGTTTTCTATAAAAAAAAATTCAATAATCAGAACAACTCAACGATAGGTTTAGGACTCACTAATAGTCTCAGATCCAACAAATTTACCTTAGTTGTTACCATAAGAAGATACTTCTCCTTTCATATGATTAAATTTAGAAAAAATATGCATATCTTCCATCACATGATTTTGAAAGCCACTATTAATATTTGCATAAAAAATTATCTTTTTAACCTTTGGTACCCAAATATTTTTGAGTCCTCTTATTTTAGTGGAATGCATTTTATCTCTAGGTTTTTGACGAAAAGTGTGATCATTGAAACAAGATAAAACATATATATTTTTCATTTTATTTTCATGATACTTGTTTTGGACCGGTCTATTGGAAAACAAGTGTGAGTTGTGTTGAGAAACAAGTGTGACTTCTAAGTCCCACATTGCTTAGAAAAGTGAAGGTTGAGCACTTTATAAGTGAGAGGATCCATACACTTATCACCTTAGGGTTTTGGGTGAATATGTGGTATCTCTCTCACTTGTTCGGGTGAGTCTTTGACCTTTAGGTGAGTGTTTGACCCAATGTGAATGCTTCCCTCTCATGATGACCCATCAGTGGTATCAGAGCCTGGTTCGAGTAAGGGAATGGTTCCTTGTGTCAAAAGTCTTCTTGACATGATGGTCAGGCGGCGTGTTTCGTTGAAGTGCTCATGACGAGATAAGGGTGTCTTTCAACGGCGGTACAAACATGTGGATGAAAGAGCTTCCGCTATAGGGGGAGCATAGTGGATGAACTCACACTTGAGGGGGAGATTGTTGTGAAATAAGTGTGAGTTGTGTTGAGAAATAAGTGTGAATTCTAAGTCCCAAATTGCTTAGAAAAGTGTAGGTTGAGCACTTTATAAGTGAGAGGACCCATACACCTATCAGCTTAAGGTTTTGGGTGAATATGTGGTATCTCTCTCACTTGTTTGGGTGAGTCTTTGACCTTTAGGTGAGTGTTTGAACCAATGTGAATGCTTCCCCCTCATGATGACCCATCACGGCCTAAGTCCCGAAATCCCAGTCCCAACTTGATACGAGTCCAATCAAAATGACCTAATATATAAGCCATCACATATGATATTGAAGGTACACTTTTCTGATCTCCATTTTTTTTACTACACTCATCTTGAATCCTAAACTGACTTGAGCATTATAGTGTTAACCTTACAACTTCAAGTCGTACCACCGAATTAGACGTCAGCACCATCAGTTTAGGTTCCCTCACCATCGATACACACCAATTCTGGTTTCACAATAGGACAATGGATTATTTATGAGAAGAGAATCCTAATTCCTTTAAAATTCCACGAATAGATCATCCTCTAATCATGTTAGATCTCTAATATAACCACGAGATAGAGATAGTCACCCCATACATCACATCAGAGATGCCTGTCAAACCTTCTGATTTTGTTCCTCCTCTAGTGGCGTCATTGATGAGATCTACAATGAATCGACATCCAACGTAGATCTATCACCAAAACACATCTTCCAAACAAAAAATAACACAAAAGTGTAAAGTGAAGATCCACTGTGTAACGCCCTAGTTTTTGTTAGTTTTATTTAATCGAGTCGATTTGATTATTCTATTATTATATTATTTTATTTTTGACTTTTATCTGGAAATATATTATTTTTCATTGTTGTTATGCTTTATCACGTTTTGGGAGCGTTTGCGAGATATTTGAGTGTAGGGGTATTTTAGTCATTTCACTTTATTTTTCCTTAAGTTAGTAAATAGAAATAGAAAAGAGAGAAAATTAGAGAGAAAGAAAAAGAGAAGAAGAAAAAGAGAAAGAAGGAAAAGAAGAGAAGAAAAAGAGAGAAAACTTGGGAATTAAGAAATCGATCAACCGACTTTTCAAACACGATTAAATCGGGTAAGGGGGCGAAACTCGATTATCTTATACTTCTGTATGATTATGTATGTTTGTATTGGGTTGTTTTTGGATTGAAATTGAATGTAGAACAAAAACCATATTATGTTGAATTGTTAGAATTCGATTAAATTGTGTCGAAAATCATGTTTTCAGGTTCCTTATTGTTAATACATGTTAGATAGGTATTGTTGTGCACTCTATTGGCAATTTTCTGATGTTTAGGTGAAAATTGGAGTGGTTTTTGGGTGATTTCGCAGAAAAAAATTCTGCAGAAAAATTATGGGTTTCGTCTGCCGTTATACGTTTTAGGCATGTCCATATGCGTATTGGTTTGGGCAATACGCGTATGGGAGGCGTAAAATGAGGCAATACGCGTAATGAATTCCATTTTTCTCGGCCATCTGCTGAAACGCGTAATGATACGCGTATGAGTTTGGGCAATACGCATATGGCTCAGGGCAATACGCGTATGGCCAGCAGGGGTGCAAAATGTTGTGTTTTCGCGATTCCATTTCTTTTTACTTCCGTAACTTGTGTTCCGATTATCCGTTTTGAACATACTTGGTATCGTTGGAAAGCTATTGAGATGTACTTTCTTATTAAAATGGTTTTAAGATTGTTGGCCAATTTAATTATGTCGGGAATTTGGAATAGTGTGGTTTTGTCGACTTTTACCGTTTTAATGGGGTGTATTTGATGTGTATCATGCAATGTGCTGTTGATATGAATATTGTGTGACTTGTGTGATGTTGTGTGATGAAAATGCATTGTGTTGTGTTTGATTATATATGCATGATTATGGTTGTGTATATGTGTGCATTTGAATGTCATGAGTCATTGTATGCCAAGCATCATGATATGCATTCTTGTGATGTCGTGTGCCCTAGTGGGTATGAGCGACGAAACGGTTCCAGAGGGAATCCGCTATGACATCGTGTGCCTTATACAAAGAGGTGTGAGCGATGATTATATACGATCGTGTGCCTTATAGAAAGAGGTGTGAGCGATCGGGTCGTGTGCCTTATACAAAGAGGTGTGAGCGATCCATAAACGTCGTGTGTCTTATACAAAGAGGTGTGAGCGACGGGGAACATTGTTAGCCTGACGGGGAGTTACACTAAGTAACAAGCGATGATTCCAATAGTTCCTGAGTGAACTAGTGTTGAGATTGACGGATGGATGGTACCGCATATGCATTGCATAGAGTCGTTGTGTCGGTCTCTGTGCATTTGCATAAATCATGAATGGATTGATTTTGTGTGGAATTGTGAATGGAATTGATGAGTTGAGATATTAATATATATATATATATATATATATATATAGATATATATATATATATATATATATATATATATATATATATATATATATATATGTTGTTGATAAATGCATTGAGCTTGATTATATATGCCTTGGTGATGGATTTATGAGATATGCATTGTGTTGTTTTATGTTTGAATTCTGGTATAAGCTGTGGTGAGAATATTCTGCATGTGTATTTTGGGGTTATTATATAATTGTATGCAATTATATTATGATTGTGTTTCTCACCCTTATGCTATTTTGAATGCTCTACGACGCATTGCAGATTAGTTGTTGGAGGTCTTTTTGTGAAGCTTAGGTCTTCATTCTTTTGTCGGTCGGCTCTGATATGTAGCACCGGGTAGTCGGGGAGATCGTTGTTATTTATGTGTATATGTATATATATCTTTTGGATTGTATATGTATGGATCTGTGTATGACAGACAAACTTTTTATGTGATATATTTATATGAGATTTCAGTTACAGATTTTCTGCTTTTATTTTGTACTTAAGTTGTGGGTATTAGGAGCTGAGTTCCTCTGTTTGTATTACTACCCGATGGTTGCATATCTATATGAGCAGGTTTTATTTCATTTTGTTTTAATTTGATGTGACGCCTCCGTCTATGATGTGAATGTTTTTATTATACTCTGATCAATTGTTATCGCTTTAATTGCCTAGGGGTGTAGAAGGGGTGTAACATTAAGTGGTATCAGAGCCAGTCCGTGTCAGTTTGTGTCAGTCCTTATTGGTCATTGTGTTTGGGTGAGCTGTTTGTTTAACCATAGTTGCTGTTATTGGAAATGAACAGAATATGGCTTGTAGGAATGACGCTGCTTTGGCTGCTGCTATGCAAGCTATGGCTCGGGTTTAGCAGGGTGCACCTAATGCTGGTGAGAATGATGAGTTCAGGAAGAACAAACCGCCTGTCTTCAAAGGGAGACATGATCCTGATGGTGCACAGATTTGGCTTAAAGAGATTGAAAGAATCTTTCGAGTGATGGATTGTGCTGTGGAAAATAAGGTGAGACTGGGTACTCACATGTTACAGGACGAAGCTGATGATTGGTGGGTTAGTATGTGTCATGTGTTAGAAGCTGGAGATGAAGAGGTCACTTGGACTTTGTTTAGCAGGGAATTTTTGAGGAAGTATTTTCCTGAAGACGTAAGAGGAAAGAAAGAGATAGATTTCTTGGAGTTGAAACAAGGTAATATGTTTGTTGTTGATTACACTACTAAGTTTGTGGAGCTTGTGCAGTTTTACCCGCATTATGCCGAAGCGACTGCAGAGTTTTCTAAGTGTGTGAAGTTTGAGAACGGGTTGCGTCCCGAGATTAAGCAGGCAATTGGTTACAAAGGATTAGGAGGTTTTCGGATCTGGTGGATTGTTGTAGGATTTATGAAGAAGATAGTAAAGCTCGTTCTACTCATTATAAGAGTGTGAACGAAAGGAGAGGGAAGCAACAGGTTCGTGGTGGTCCTTATGTGACACCAGCTGAGAAGGGTAAGCAAAGGGGTAATTTTGAGAAAAGGCAAAGTGGGGAAGGTATGTCTAATCCTCTGAGATGTTATAGGTGTGGTGATTTAGGACATCGTCAGTTGGAATGTAGGAAGGATATGAGGAAGTGTTCCAATTGTGGAGGTATAGGACATGTCGCAGCTGATTGTAAGAAGAATGTGGTGAAGTGTTTCAACTGTGGTGAACCTGGTCATATTAGTACGAAGTGTCCGAAACTAAAGCAAGCTCCAACTGGGGGGAAAGTATTTGCATTAGCAGGGACTCAGACTACAAGTGCAGATCGTCTGATCAGAGGTACTTGTTTTATTAATAGTACGCCTTTAGTTGCTATTATTGATACTGGAGCGACTCATTCGTTTATTTCGTCTGAGTGCGCGAAGCGTTTGAATCTTGTGTTGTCTTTGATGGATGGAGAGATGGTTATTGATACTCCAGCAATGGGGTCAGTAACTACTTCTTTGGTTTGTTTAAGTTGTCCTTTGACCATTTATGGTAAAGACTTTGAGATGGATTTGGTGTGTTTATCGTTGGAGGGTTTAGATGTGGTTCTGGGGATGAATTGGTTGCAGTTCAATCAGGTTCATATTGATTGTTATCATAAATCGGTAAGATTTCTTTCTCTTGAAGAAGACGAAGAATCGAGGTTCTTGTCTACCAAAGAATTGAAGAAACTTTTGGCGGATGAAGCTCAGTTGTTTGGGTTGTTTGCATCGTTGACTGTGGAGAGTCAAGCTGTACTTGATGTGTTTCCAGTTGTGTGTGAATTTCCAGAGGTGTTTCCCGAGGATATTTCAGATGTGCTGCCAGAGAGAGAGGTGGCGTTTTCTATAGATCTAGTTCCTGGTACTAAACCTGTATCTATGGCACCTTATCGTATGTCGGCATATGAGTTGGTTGAGTTGAAGAAACAGTTGAATGAGTTGTTGGAAAAGAGGTTTGTGAGGCCAAGTGTATCACCTTGGGGTGCTCCAGTTTTATTGGTGAAGAAGAAAGATGGAAGTATGCGATTGTGTATTGATTATCGCCAGCTGAATAAGGTGACGATTAAGAATAAGTATCCTCTTTCGAGAATTGATGATCTGATGGACCAGTTGGTAGGTGCGTGTGTGTTCAGTAAGATTGATTTGAGGTCAGGTTATCATCAGATTAGTGTGAAAGAGGAAGATATTCAAAAGACGGCTTTTAGGACACGATACAGTCATTATGAATATTCTGTGATGCCGTTCGGGGTTTCTAATACGCCGGGTGTGTTTATGGAGTATATGAATCGTGTTTTCCATGAGCATTTGGATCGATTTGTTGTTGTGTTTATTGATGATATCTTGATTTATTCTAAGTCTCGGGAGGAGCATGCGGAGCATTTGCGTGTTGTGTTGCAAATTTTGAAGGAAAGGAAACTTTTTGCCAAGTTGTCCAAGTGTGAGTTCTGGTTGTCAGAAGTGATTTTTCTTGGGCACGTGAGTTCAGGTAATGGTATTGTTGTGGATCCATCTAAAGTAGACGCAGTTCTACAATGGGAGGCTCCTAGATCCGTTACTGAAATTCGAAGCTTTTTGGGGTTAGCCGGATATTATCGAAGGTTCATTGAAGGTTTTTCCAAGTTAGCACTTCCTTTGACCCAGTTGACTTGTAAAGGTCAATCGTTCATTTGGGATATTTGGTGTGAGGAAAGTTTTAGTGAGCTGAAGAGAAGATTGACTACATCTCCGATTTTGATTTTACCGAATCCTAGTGAACCGTTTGTGGTGTATTGTGATGCGTCTTTGATTGGTTTAGGTGGAGTGTTGATGCAAGAAGGTAAGGTTGTGGCTTATGCTTCGAGGCAATAGAGGATTCATGAGAAAAATTACCCTACTCATGATTTGGAATTAGCGGCTGTGGTGTTTGTGTTGAAAATTTGGAGGCATTATCTCTATGGTGCAAGATTCGAAGTCTTTAGTGATCATAAAAGTTTGAAATACTTGTTTGATCAGAAAGAGTTGAATATGAGGCAACGGAGATGGTTGGAATTTTTGAAGGACTACGACTTTGGCTTGAATTACCATCCTGGTAAAGCTAATGTGGTAGCCGATGCTTTAAGTCGGAAATCTTTGCATATGTCCGCTTTGATGGTTAAAGAGTGGGAGCTTTTGGAAGCATTTCGAGATTTGAGTTTGGTGTGTGAATTGACATCTGATAGCGTGAGGCTTGGAATGTTAAAGGTTACTAATGATTTTCTGTTGACCGTGAGCGAGAAACAGACGTTGGATGTGAAATTTGTGGATTTGATGACGGTTAGAGATCAAAGTGTGAATTGTGACTTTAAAGTGGACGATAAGGGTGTTTTGAGATTCTGTGGTAGAATTTGTATTTCTGATGATTCGGACTTGAAAAAGATGATTTTAGAGGAAGAACACCGGAGTAATTTGAGTATACATCCGGGGAGCTAATAAGATGTATCAAGATTTAAAGAAGATCTTTTGGTGGTCTGGATTGAAGAGGGATGTGGCTCAGTTTGTTTATGCATGTTTGACGTGTCAGAAGTCTAAAGTAGAACATCTGAAGCCTAGTGGATTGTTGCAACCGCTGGATATTCCTGAGTGGAAATGGGACAGTATTTCTATGGATTTTGTGACAGGGTTGCCGAATACACAGAGGGGACATAATGCCATTTGGGTGGTTGTGGATAGGCTGACTAAATCGGCTCATTTCATTCCGATTGACATCAGTTTTTCTTTGGAGAGGTTGGCTGAGATTTATATCAGTGTGATTGTGAAATTGCATGGTATTCCGTTGAGTATTGTTTCAGATCGAGATCAGAGGTTTACTTCCAGATTTTGGGAAAGTTTACAAAAGGAGTTAGGTTCCAAGTTGAGGTTGAGTTCTGCTTATCATCCGCAGACGGATGGTCAAACCGAGAGAACTATTCAGTCGTTGGAAGATTTGCTGAGAGCTTGTGTTCTTGAGTAAGGTGGTGCTTGGGATAGTTATCTTGCGTTGATGGAATTCACGTATAACAACAGTTTCCATTCGAGTATTGGAATGGCACCTTTCGAAGCATTATATGGAAGGAGATGTCGAACACCTTTGTGTTGGCATGAATCTGGTGAGAGTTCGGCAGTTGGACCGGAGTTGGTGCAATAGACTACGGAAAAGGTGAAACTTATTCGTGAGAAAATGAAGGCTTCTCAGAGTAGGCAGAAGAGTTATCATGATCGAAGGAGGAAAGATCTTGAGTTTCAAGAGGGCGATCATGTATTTTTGAGAATTACACCGGTGACGGGTGTTGGGCGTGCATTGAAGTCGAAGAAGCTTACTTCTCGGTTTATTGGTCCTTACCAGATATCCGCGAGAGTGGGTGTTGTGGCTTATCGGGTGGCATTGCCGCCGAATCTTTCGAATTTGCACGATGTGTTCCATGTTTCACAACTTCAGAAGTATATTTCGGATCTGTCACATGTGATTCCGATGGATGAGGTTGAGGTAAGGGAGAACCTTACGGTTGAGGCATTACCGGTGGGAATTTTGGATCGCGAGTTGAAGCGGTTAAGAGGCAAGGATATTGCACTGGTGAAAGTAGCGTGGGGAGGCGCTGCTGAGGGCAATTTGACTTGGGAGTTGGAGAGTCGGATGCGGGAGTCGTATCCGGAGTTGTTCGTCTCAGGTAATATTTTCGAGGACGAAAATATCTAAGTGGGGGAGAGTTGTAACGCCCTAGTTTTTGTTAGTTTTATTTAATCGAGTCGATTTGATTATTTCTATTATTATTTTATTTTATTTTTGACTTTTATCTGGATATATATTATTTTTCATTGTTGTTATGTTTTATCGCGTTTTGGGAGCGTTTGCGAGATATTTGAGTGTAGGGGTATTTTGGTCATTTCACTTTATTTTTCCTTAAGTTTGTAAATAGAAATAGAAAAGAGAGAAAATTAGAGAGAAAGAAAAAGTGAAGAAGAAAAAGAGAAAGAAGGAAAAGAAGAGAAGAAAAAGAGAGAAAACTTGGGAATTAAGAAATCGATCAACCGACTTTTCAAACACGATTAAATCGGGTAAGGGGACGAAACTCGATTATCTTATACTTGTGTATGATTATGTATGTTTGTATTGGGTTGTTTTTGGATTGAAATTGAATGTAGAACAAAAACCATAATATGTTGAAATTGTTAGAATTCGATTAAATTGTGTCGAAAATCATGTTTTCAGGTCCCTTATTGTTGATACATGTTAGATAGGTATTGTTGTGCACTCTATTGGCAATTTTCTGGTGTTTAGGTGAAAATTGGAGTGGTTTTTGGGTGATTTCGCAGAAAAAAATTCTGCAGAAAAATTATGGGTTTCGTCTGCCGTTACGCGTATTAGGCATGTCCATACGCGTATTGGTTTGGGCAATACGCGTATGGGAGGCGTAAAATGAGGCAATACGCGTAATGAATTCCATTTTTCTCGGCCATCTGCTGAAACGCGTAATGATACGCGTATGAGTTTGGGCAATACGCGTATGGCCAGCAGGGGTGCAAAATGTTGTGTTTTCACGATTCCATTTCTTTTTACTTCCGTAACTTGTGTTCCGATTATCCGTTTTGAACATACTTGGTATCGTTGGAAAGCTATTGAGATGTACTTTCTTATGAAAATGGTTTTGAGATTGTTGTCCGATTTAATTATGTCGGGAATTTGGAATAGTGTGGTTTTGTCGACTTTTACCGTTTTAATGGGGTGTATTTGATGTGTATCATGCAATGTGCTGTTGATATGAATATCGTGTGACTTGTGTGATGAAAATGCATTGTGTTGTGTTTGATTATATATGCATGATTATGGTTGTGTATATGTGTGCATTTGAATGTCATGAGTCATTGTATGCCAAGCATCATGATATGCATTCTTGTGATGTCGTGTGCCCTAGTGGGCGTGAGCGACGGAACGGTTCTAGAGGGAATCCGCTATGACGTCGTGTGCCTTATACAAAGAGGTGTGAGCGATGATTATAGACGATCGTGTGCCTTATACAAAGAGGTGTGAGCGATCGGGTCGTGTGCCTTATACAAAGAGGTGTGAGCGATCCATAAACGTCGTGTGTCTTATACAAAGAAGTGTGAGCGACGGGGAACATCGTTAGCCCGACGGGGAGTTACACTAAGTAACAAGCGATGATTCCAATAGTTCCTGAGTGAACTAGTGTTGAGATTGATGGAAGGATGGTACCGCATATGCATTGCATAGAGTCGTTGTGTCGGTCTCTGTGCATTTGCATAAATCATGAATGGATTGATTTTGTGTGGAATTGTGAATGAAATTGATGAGTTGAGATATATATATATATATATATATATATATATATATATATATATATATATATATATATATATGTTGTTGATAAATGCATTGAGCTTGATTATATATGCCTTGGTGATGGATATATGAGATATGCATTGTGTTGTTTTATGTTTGAATTCTGGCATAAGCTGTGGTGAGAATATTTTGCATGTGTATTTGGGGTTATTATATAATTGTATGCAATTATATTATGATTATGTTTCTCACCCTTATGCTGTTTTGAATGCTCTACGAGGCATTACAGATTAGTTGCCGGAGGTCTTTTTGTGAAGCTTAGGTCTTCATTCTTTTGTCGGTCGGCTCTGATATGTAGCACCGGGTAGTCGGGGAGAACGTTGTGATTTATGTGTATATGTATATATATCTTTTGGATTGTATATTTATGGATCTGTGTATGACAGACAAACTTTTTATGTGATATATTTATATGAGATTTCAGTTGCAGATTTTCCGCTTTTATTCTGTACCTGAGTTGTGGGTATTAGGAACTGAGTTCCTCTGTTTGTATTACTACCTGATGGTTGCATATCTGTATGAGCAGGTTTTATTGCATTTTGTTTCAATTTGATGTGACGCCTCCATCTATGTTGTGAATGTTTTTATTATACTCTGATCAATTGTTATCGCTTTAATTGTCTGGGGGTGTAGGAGGGGGTGTAACACACTGGCTATAAGATTTATGGATCACGAGAAGATGAATGGAATCCCAAACACACAATTGATACTATTCATAGCATTTACCATCTCTGATCACACTCTCATGGGATTCCTCGTAGACGGAAGAAGTTTATGAAACATCCTTTACGCCGACACTCTAAAGAGATTAGGCCTCTAGTAACTAGATCTAAGTCTATATCACAATGGAGAGATTAGTTGGCCTTCAACGATTAAACAACTCAACCTTATGGAATAACATATATGACCATGGTTTTAAATTGCGGTCCGCAACCGCAATTGCACCCGCAATATTGCGGATGCGGTTGCCTCCGCAACCGCATCGGACCGCAATTGCGGTGTGATTTTAAAATTACGCCTCCGACTATGTTTGGAACCACATTAGATAATTTCAATCATATTTCTTCAAGTATTTCCATCTAAAGTCAAAATATTAGAATCCTAAAACTCAATTTACTTATCATGTAATGAATGTTAAGTTGTTCAACTTTGTATTACAAACAACTCCTTATAAAAATTCACACCGCAACGGCCGCAATACGCATCGCAACACCCGCAATGACCGCAATCGCAACATCCGCAACCGCAACCGCATCCGCAACCGCAATTTAAAACTATGTATATGACATTGTCGCTAGGAGACGGGGTAGGCCGAGAGAAAGGTAACCCTTAGCTTCCTAGTAATTCTATGTAATAGTGCCTTCCGTGGTATCCATGTGAGATATTTCTTGGAAAATCTAGGCGTGGTGGCTTCTATGGCCTTTCTAAAGATAGCGTATCACAATGCATAAGCAAGGCTAATCGTGATTAACGCCAGCCTCTAGGAAGCAAGGCATATCAAAGAGGTTATCCTTAAAAATCTCCACATTTCTTCGGCGATGGTGGAATAAGGTCCATAGAAATTCAAAATATTCTATCTAGATGTGCGCAAAGATGAAGTTAGGCTGTTCCAAAAGGATATTTTGAATTAGTTCAACTCAACGATAACCCCGTACAGTCGTTGAGAATTGGGTCCAGCCTCGTAGTTGAAGTATCTTTGAGGTTTGAGTTTTCAATCACCAACAACCAAGCTGAGTATGAAGCAGTGATTGCAGGAATGACCCTGGAAGAGGAATTGGGGATGAGCATATCATGTTGAGAATATATTCCCATATTATTGTTTCGCATGCCAAGGGAGAGCCCAAAGCTAAAGACCCATTATTGCAACAATTCCTGAAGCTAGCCACTAAAAAGTTGGCAAGGTTCAAAATGTATGAGGTTGCTCATTTTCCTTAGGAGGAGAACACCTACTCGATGTGCTCTGTAGATTAGAAAGCATGGGGAGCTCTAAAATTATTCAATTTTTCATTCATGAGACTTTTAAATCCCCAAGTATATAGGCACTAAGGGATATAATGTTGGCATAGACAATGCTGGCCCAGCTTCCTAGATGTCTCTAATTTGTGGGAACATTGAGCAAGGAATTCTACAGCTTAATCCAACAAAGGCTACCTTGATAAGGAGGAGGGCTGGTTTGTTCATGATAGTTGGAGGAATTCCATATAAAAGAGGCATATCTCTCCTCCTTCTAAGGTGGCTAGGGAAGGAGGAAACTTTTTATGCACTCTTAGAGGTACATAAAGGATAGTCGGGAAACACCTTAGAGCCAAAGCATTGGCCAAAAAGGTCTTGGGAGAAGGATATTTCTGGCTAGCCATAGTTCAAGACACCAATGAATACATGAAGAAATGCGATCAATTAAAGTAGCATAAGGAAATTTTAATGCCCAATACACAGAGTTACATATTTTGACGTCACCATGTCCCTTTCTATAGTAGGGATTAGATATCCAAGACCTGCTCGTGCCATCCCCAATACAGCTTAAATACATGATAGTAGTCGTGGATTACTTCACCAAATGGGTTGAAGTAGAAGCTAGGAAAATACCATAGCAGCTAATATACTGAAGTTGTCCAAACAAAACGTCCTAGCTAGATTCGGGGTCCCCCAAGCCATTATGATGGATAATGGGACACAATTCATAGATAAGAGGCTGAAAAGTATATTAGAAGAATTTAATATCAAGAAACACTTAGCCATGGTAGAACACCCTCAGAAAAATGGACAAGCAGAAACGTCTAATCGGATGATGCTCAGAGGGGTGAAAAGATGACTCAAAGAATCCAATAGAAATTGGGCTAATTAATTCTCGCACGTCATGTGGGCCTATCATACAACTCCTCTATCAACAACAAGGGAAAATCCTTTCCATCTTACTTATGGGACTGAATTCATTATTTCGGTGGAAATTAAAGAGCTAAGTTAGATGACAGGTCAACATTTAGTGGAAGAAGAGAATGATCGGGCGATCAGATAAGAAATTGACCACTTAAAGCACACATCGACTTGGAAGAAGAGAATTTCATATAGGGGACCTGGTACTACGAAGAGCCGACATCATAGAAAGAAATGCATAAGATGGCAAGTTGGCAGCAAATTAGGATGGATCGTATAAGGTGCAAGTTAGCACCGAGAAATGAGCCTATGTTTTGGAAACTCTCCAAGGAGAGCAAATACCAAGAACTTGAAAATTTTCCAAGTTTAAATGGTACTAGAGTTAAAAGAGATTGTCCCTTTTCTTGTAATGTATTGATATATTGACTAATATAATGTTATTTTTCCATTATCACACATATTACATTCATTTTCTTTCTCTCTTTCTTCTTAGGAAACATGAAGCGAGAAATACTAAGCACATTTCTGCAATCCAACTTCTGGACCAACATTCGAAGAGGATTCAATCGGCTTAAAAATCACACAAGAAGAGTATCAAAAGGGTATTGAATAAAGCAGGAACCACTTCATGGATGATTGGTCATGGGAAAAAGAAGCAAGCCAATGACAACCAGAGATTTATCAATTAATATAGGAACAATTTGGAAGAATTTTACAGCTTGGAAGCTTATCCAGCTTCTTAAGGGATTTTTTGAATTTTGTTTTAGTTTCGTAGAGAATAAGAGAAGAGCATGGTATTTGGGAACCTACAACCTAAAACTAGGTTTGCTTCGATAATCAAAGTGGGTAACAAATTTTATCCCTATACTCAAAGACAAACTCATGTACAATCATGGGTAGGGGTGGCAAACGGGCATGCCCGCCCCGTTTAAACCCGCCCAGCAAAATCATGCCCGCCCCAAAATAACATGAGTGCGGGGCGGGGCAGGCCCGCAGTTATTTCACCTTTTAAGTCTAAAATTGCAAATTTTCATGTTAAAGCATGTTCCTGCAAATGCCCGCAAAAAATGGGGCGGGGTAGGCAGACATATTATAGTGTGCGGGCCTAATACCTTGGTCCACCACGCAAAAAAATGCGAGCAAAATTGGTATGCATGACTGACGGGACGGACCTGTTTTGCCACTCTTAATCATGGGTGCATATTTCTGATCTCCCATTGGAGACTGCGTATATTGTTTGAGATTCTGGGATGGGTAGGCAGTTAGGCACATCACATATGATAGATGAAGCTACCAAAAATAGTTCCTTTGGTCACTATGTGAGGGTTTTAGTGGACATTGATCTTTCTCAATGTTTATTTGATGAAGTCATTGTGGAAGGAGAAGAATATGCTTTTTATGTGGATATATTATATGAGAAGCTTCCAGAATATTGTGCTCATTGTAAATCCATTGGCCATTCTGCCAACTCTTGACACAAGTTGATCTTTAAGAATAACGTGGAAGTGAGTCGATCTATAAAAATGGTGGGTGCAAAGCCACAAATCACAACCAAGTATATTAAAAAGAGGAGGAATTTGAATGCTTCAAGTCATCCTATTATTAAGAAAGTCACACCTATTATCAAGTATGGCACACCTATTATCAAGGAAAACACACCTATTATCAAGGAAGTCACACCTACTATCCTGGGTGACACATTTATTATCAAGGAAAACATGCCTATTATCAAGGAAAACACACATATTATCAAGGAAGTGATACCTATTACCAAGGAGGATACCCCTATTATCAAAGAAAACACACCTATTTTGTAGGAGGAGAATACATAATAGCAGGAACAACGGGATTATGAATTACACGATGAATTGAACAAATCACATCAAGGGAGAAACTTAATTTGCCTAAGAAGATCACTCCTATTTACGGGGAAGAGAGACAATTCGATCAAATTCTTAAATATCTAGAAGATGGTGAGATGGTGGTGACAAATATGGATTAAAGGAGCGAGGACTTTCATGATACTAATACTTTTGTTATTCAAGATAGTCCACACACTGGTAGTCAGATGGAAGATTTGAATGAAGTTTTTGGAGTGAGTTCGTCTAATGCCAGCAAGAGCTCGAAGGATTGTGTAATTGTGAACACCTATCTTAGTTGGGAAACAATCATTCAAGATACACATAATTTTGAACTTCCTTTGGTGGTACAAAATGAAATTCAAATTATCAGAAAAACTTGGATGAATATGGTGGAACAAGAGCAAGATTTCACGCCGTACATACTTTAGCAGTTGAAAAAGAAAAATTCCAATTTACTAAGAAAAGTCGATCAACCTTACAACACACCCATTCAAAGGTAGTCATGTCTCACATGTTATTATAAAGTTCCTTTATTAGAACATGAGGGATATATAGTACCTCGGAATATTCAAAATAGGTGGGAAAATTGTTATGATTGGGGTAAATATTTTCTACTCCCGTATATACATGAAGGTAACTTATGCGTTGACAAACTAACTAACTAACAAACTATAGCAATTCAATTGCATATTCCATGTGATGGGATATTGTTCCTCCTTTCATAAAAGAGGAGTTATTGAGGAATAAGTTAAGTCTCTTTTGTTATAGATTCACATAGTTTTTCTTTTCTTTTTTTGGGTTGAGGTATAGTCCCCCCTTTTACATATCTTTTCATTTTTTATTTATAAATTTATGAGTTATGGATATAAGACGAGGGAGAAAGGGGTGCCAAGCTGGAATGTCTTATCTCTCATTGATATTGTGATGTTCTTAATTCTGCTAAAAATTTATGTTTTACTTTTTTGTCAATTATTCAAAAGTTAATGAAAATTATAAGTTACTCAAACACATACAAATATTTAGACCAATTAACTCATCAACTAAAACTCCAATAAAATATTCATGGAATTTCAGGATTATTTTTCAAGTTCATTTGTTGAAAAAAAATTTAAGGTCAACATTGTGTGACATCAAGTTATGCAAGATCATAAATTTTATACCATTACCATAATCAGCTTTCAAACACATAAAATTACTTGCATTGCTAATCAACTCATAAACACTAACTAAGCTTCTTAGAAACAACTAAATAGCAAGGAAATTAACCATTATGAAAAAAAAGAACAAGGAGAAAAAAAAAAGAACTAAAAACAATGTACTTTTTTCCTCAATTATTCTGAAACTTAACAGATAACACATGCATTAGGATTCTCTTCCACACTAGTGTAATAGTATTGTGGCTGCGTAATCATCATAGGATAATGATAGGCTTCACAAACCTTCACAACCCCAGATGCTGCTGAGTTCTTACTTTGATCCTTTTTCTCCTCAGTAACTTTCTTTTTCTCTTCTTTCTTAGGCTCCTTGGCTGGTCCAACAGACAATATTTTAGGAAGACACAGCTTCCTCAACTTTGTCACTACTTGCACAGGATCTATGTCTCCAGTTAAAGTTAGTTTCTGGTCCTTCATATCTAAAGACACTGACTCAACTCCTACAAAAACCATGGTTAATTTATTCACTTTGATTTCTATGTAAGCATGGAATAACAAAGAAAATGTAAAAGAACTTAGAGTGACAAGAGATTGAAGTTCCATACCTGAAATATTAGAGATCGCCTTCATGGCTTTTTTCTTTGTCTTGTCATCATGTATATCCACTTGCAGCACTATTTTCTGTCATGGAACAAAATTAGAGGATTGTTAGGAGTTTAGAATCTCTAAAATCACTTTAAAACAAGGAGAAACAAAATTCCTTATTAAAAATTATTTTTTGATGCAACTAAGGAGAAGCCTAGGTTGAATATATGACATGAGATCTCAAACTATGAATGTCAAGAATTTGTATTACCAAAAAAACAAAAGTAAAGATTGTAGTTAATTGATGAGTTATGCATGGAGTTGTAAACAAAGATAAGCTAAATAAGAACTGTGTACAAAATCTTACATTCATTGATGTTGATAGAGTAGATAAAGTGTGAGTGAGGCAGAAACTACAAGGATTGGTGCAGTGAAGTTTATCTAAGCTTGATAGTATTTTAAAGGAAAACAAGTCAACTTAAGTCTTGGAAAAATTAGCATAAGACACTTGTTTTCAACTTGAATTATTATGAAAAGGGTCTGCACATGATTGACAGTTGTTTATAATATTGTCAATATTCACATGCAATTAATCAATTAACGCTTGCTTGGGATCTACAATACTTGTTCAACTTCAATTAATTTGAAAATTATTCAAGAGTAAACCATAAATAATACACTTCTTCCTCTTATACTCTATCATATTTTTCGGTAATAATCAGATATATGTGAAGTACGTATACTCCATTTTAGATAAAGTACCATTACCGGGTACATACCGAGTACTGGTGCACGTACGATACTCGTATGGTACGTATTGATACTGTACCTATTTTTTTATATTTTTCTCTTAAATCGGTACTCCAACGGGTACATATAGGGTACATACTAGGTATGCGAACTCTATTTTTATCTTCTAATGGTACAGTTATAGGCTCTTTTTTAATGAGCATTTCAAGTGTTGATGTAGAGTTTGGTCAATTTGATTCGTTGCAAGATCGATGGATCTTGAAACCAAAGAAACAGTGGATAACTTATGGATATTCAATCCCTAAACTTCAATCTATTGCATTGAAACTCGTTGAACAACCAAATTCTTCATCTTCTAACAAGAGAAATCAGAGCACATATTGATATATACTCGCGTACCCGTACCTTATTTTTTTTAAAATGACGTATTCCGTACCAGTACCCGTACCGGATACTGGGTACGTACCCGTGCCTTTGCGATGCAGTCGGATACTCACTTTTTTCTACATTTGCATCACTTGCTAATCACATTAAAACATGTTAATTCAGTTGATCAAGTAGTTTATTCAATTTATGATTAAAATTATGATTAATTAATGTTGTGAAACGATGTCGTCAATAACAGAAAAAAGTTATGAGATAAAAATTGAGTTTTTTGAACAAACATTAAGAAATCCTATTAGGTTTTACGAAAGAGAGAGAAGAAGGAAGAAAAAAATAAAAATTGGTTAAAACTGTTTTACTATTCACTTTTTAAATAAGAGTTCAAAGATTACAAGTGAATAACAACAATTAACCTCTCTCAACAACCTGAAAGAACTAGTCTATTTATAGACTACTAAACTAACTTAGGCTACAAACTAACTTACAATTAGGCTCACAAGCAAGACTCAATTCGACATGCTAACTTAGACACAAAGCTAATATATTTTGACAACATGCTTGAACAAACTTCGATTATAGCATGCACAACTCCTGTCGAACTGTGAAGCTATCCTTGACGACATTAGAGTTCGATCAAAATACCACAATTTAATTATATCATTATTACTAACATATAACAGAAAGAATGGAAGGTAAATTTCAATGTTTGCATACATCCATTAATAAAAGAAATCTTGAATTAAAAGCTCAAGCAGTCTCCACATATATATAGTACTTGTGTAGTAGAGAGATTGAAAGGACAATCAAACTTTCTAATTGCCTCATGTAGGAAAGGCAACTGCACATATCGAAGAAGAAGTCCCGCCATATAAACGTTTGAGAGGATTTGCGCAAGTTTGACGTCCGATATCAGAATTACTATTATTATAATTTTATAGATAAGGAAAATGGCCACGGGTCCAACACCCACTTTTGTTGTGACCTATGGCTTATTAAGTCATTCGAGTTCGTTTGAGGCCCGAAAATATTATTTTAATATTTCCACAATTTTAACAATTTCTGTTTTATTTTTCATTATTTTAGTAATTTCTATTTTATTTCTGTTGTTGAATATTTTTAGCATTAGGGTTTCTTTTCAGTATTTGAAATTATTTACGTGTGGTCATCAAGGTGATCTTTTATCATAATAAAATTAAATAGTTTTCTCTATCTATGGGTTATAGAGTCTTATCTGCTAAGTTTGTTGCTTGTGAAATTCTATTTTCGTTCAAGGTTTAGCGCTTGCTAATCCATTATGATTCTGACTCCGACATATGGCATCAGAGTAGGTTTTTCCTATTTCTTTTTTTAGCTTGATCAACCATGGAAGATCAACCGGTGACTAGAGCAGACCTTGAGGGAATTACTACAGGTATTACCACGACCCTTGCTGCTTTGATGAAACAAACAGAGACTTTAACAAATCCGGCGAACAACGTCAACAACAACGGGAACCAGCAAAGAGACTGTAGAGAAGAACAAATTAGGGTTCCACGGAGAAGAAAAAATCATGTTGTTATTGCTGAAAATTTGAATTCTGAAGAAGAAGAGACCAATGAGGAAAAGATAGTTGATAATGTGAATCGATATAAACATGACTATTGAGTGAAAACTGACATTCCATTATTCCGCGGAACGATGGGAGTTAAGGAGTTTTTAGATTAACAGATTGATTTTGACAAATTTTTTTATGTATGGGCGTCCCAAAGAACAAGCAAGTTAAGATGGTGGTGATTAGGGTGAAGAGTACATCTGTTGTCTGGTGGGATAATGTTGATGTTATGAGGCAGAGGAAAAGGAAAAGGTCAGTCAAAACTTTGCGAAGAATGAAACAATTGATACTGGAGCGGTTTTTATCGAAGGATTATGAATAAATTCTTTATAAGAAGTATATTGAGTGTGTTTAGGGTAAGATAACTGTGACAGAATAAACATCTAAGTTCCAACATTTTTTTGGGTGTGTGAACTATGAGAATCAAAGAGCCAGAAAATGGCTTGATTCATTAGTGGCTTAAAGGGAAGACATATAATAGAAAGGGAAGACAAACTTGAATGTTTGCATTCAGTAATCCCTACTACAAATAATACTTTTTATGAAAAAAAATTCACCGCACCCAACAAAAAACTGAGGTCTAAACCATAGACGCATCACATTTTAACTTTTAAAAAAAAGAACATATCATATATTCCCTCGGTTGTGCTGGCAACTGAAGTGTAAAGTATTTAGAGGACAAACCTTAGAATCCCAACAACTACATTATAGTACCTTTTAATTTTTTAAAAAAAAATTATGACTTATTATCCCGGTTGGTTGGAAACCGAGGGGTAAAATAGTAAGAGGACAAACCTTCGAATCCCAACAACTATATTTTAACACCTTTTAACTTTAAAAAAAAAATTATGACCTATTACCTCGATTGAGTTGGAAACCGAAGGGTAAAGTATTGAGGACATGCCTTTGAATCCCAACAACTACATTTTATCACCTTTTAAGATTTTTTAAAATTATTTTATGACCTATTACATTAGTTTTGCTGGAAACCGAGGGTTAAAGTAGTGTATTTTTTTTTTTTATTTATGACAAATTTGATGAAAAAATTAACTAGTGAATCTTTTTCGTCCATTTATAAAGTAACAATGGTTAAGACATTTTCAACTCATCAATCCACATAAAACATTAGATATATGCGTGAAACTCTCACTAGCCCATCAACAAATGAATGCCACAACTATCCACCTTGGATGCAAAGTGATGAAATTTAAACTTAACATATTGAAAACAATGATAATGAAAGTAAGAGCATGAAAATATTTCAAGGTTGGTTTCTTAATATATTCTTTTCTATAGGAAAATATGAATAAATTATTAATGTTAGTTGTAGCTGTATCAAGTAAAACGTTTAATGTTGTTGTTTTTATTGAAATTTAATATTTAACTATCCTATATATTTTGTTTATTTGCTGTTGTTTATGTTGTTGTAGTTGTTGAGATTTAACATTTAAAGATTCTATATGGATTTTGTTGTTGTTGTTGTTGTTATTGTTGTTGTCGTTGTTGTTTTTTTTTTTGCGGTTAAGATTTAGTCTTTAAGGATTCTATTTATTTTGTTTTTGTTGTTGTTATTGGTGTTGTTGTTGATGATGACGCGGAAGATTTAGAATATTTGTCAACAAATTTGATACTTTGCAAATTAAAACGAAAAAAATTAAAACTAAAATTTGGTAAACAGGACTTTACCCCTCGATTATTGATTAAAATAGAGGTAAAAAGTAGCGCAGTTTTGAAAATTCAAAAAAGTTGTTGCCAGTGAACAAACCCATAACCAATGCCATTTTTTTCCTCGGTTATTCAAAAACCGAGAGGTAAAGTGTCAAGCTTTCATATCGTCCTTCGTTACCTCGCTTGTGTAACCCAGGTTATATCCCCTTCGCATCCGGAGTGAAATGAGATTAATTGTAGTAGTGAATTAATTAGTGAAATATTGAATTATGAGCTTAAGCTTCAAGTTTGTTAGTCCTTTTCTACACCATTGTGTTACACTATTGTGTTCATACTGTCATACCCCAAATTTTAACTACTAAGATTTCCCATCATTGTGCAAATCATCATCACAATATGGATGAATCGTTATGCTTCATCAGTCTCCCCAAAGATGGGTGACCATTCACTACTATCAAAATTAGGGTTTCATGCCCTCTCAGATCTCTTAGACAAATGATCAATCAAGAAATGACATGATCTTCAACTTGTCTAACCTCTCAAACATCCACAATGGATCAAGAGGACTCCCACTTCAAGGATTAAGCACAAGGTTGCTCCCTTCTAGATGGATCAAGCTTCAAGATCGACAGTGTCACCAAATTAGGGTTTTGGTCGACCAGGGCCTCCAGTTGGAAATTTTCCTCTGGGCATGAGCCAATGCTTCAAAGCATAACCTAATATACTCCATGGAACCTCATGGACCCAATCATCAAGTCAATTTTGCCTCAAGGGATGCATACATAAAAAATCAGGAATTAGGGTTTCTTGACCTAATTCACCCTAAGTTGGCTTTTGGGACAAATCATGAACCAATACCTCAAGACATGATTTGAGGGTCTCTAATATACCATATTGATCCATTTGGAACAATGGATTGATCCAAGAAGCTTGAGCAACAAGTTTCAATTTCATCTGAACCACAGTTAGGGTTTCGCGAGAAAAGTCAACTGTAACTTTGACTTTTGACCAGGAATGCTCCCAAACCCTAAGACATGATTCAATATACCCTATAACACCATTGAACATGTCCATCAAGTTTGATTTAGGTCAAGGACATGATTTCCTGAAGAATTGCATAGTTTGGAATTCATTTGACAAAAAGTCAACTGTGCACAAAAGTCAACTTTGACTTTTTGAGATTTTTCACAAAATTGGATTTTTAACCCTAAATTGATGTTAATGTATGATTTGAATCATAATTCATCAAGAAAAATCAAGGAAAGTGGGATAACTTGTAAAAGGGGTAACCATAAAAACTTAGAAAAATTTATAAGTTATGGAAAAAGTGACACTAATGTGCCAACTTTGGAGGACCATAACTCCTAAACCATAAGGCCATTGCTCCCCATCCAAAGCTTGATTTGTAGATCTCATTGCCCTCTACAAAAGCTTCAAACTGACCTATGTCCAAATTCCTCATGGATTTTGAGTTATGGAGTGATCAAAATCAAGAAAAGTCACTTTGTTTCAACACTTAGTGAAAATTTCACTAAGTCAGAATTTGCCTTAATTTTTTCCAAATGTAGGGACATTTTTCACTTGGATCCAAAAGGTATCAAAACCAAATGTGACCAGAAAGTTGTTGTATCATATAAGGGCTTTCCAAAATGACCAAGAACATCACCAAATTCAACTTGAGCCATGAGATATGACATTGGCAAGATGCCTTGCTGAAATCTGCCAAAGCAAGGCAGATTTTTGCACTTTTGGTCGATTTGCCAAAATCAGCCAATTCCAAGCCTTGTCATCACTTTGGACACATCTGAGGATTGAATCTAAAGGGGACAATCACTGAGCCAAGCCTCCAAAGTCTTTGGAACAAGAAATAGCATGTCAAACCTAGAATTGCCTAAAATAGGGACAAGACTCCAATTTTGGATTGGAGCATTCAATGGAAGCACAAAGGTGGCATGGACTGAGCTATTGGCAACTAAATTCAGTCAAGACTTATCCAAGACCAAGGGAACCAAAGCTCTGTGCTCTAACCTCTAGTCAATGGCTAGAGGAGACTTGGATTTTCATTTGCCAACATTGGCCAACCCTACTCAGCAGTTGGCATTCACTATTCCTTGCAAAAGAAACTTGCTCTACTATAAATAGAGCTCAATTGTGATCAGTTTGAGTACACCAAAGCCATCAAACAGATGCTTTCCTCAAAATCTCTTCTTTCACTCCAATTTTGCCTTCTAAGGCAAGTCACTATCGGGTTTTGAGTTTGAGAGCTTTTCCAACCAAACCAATCACACACACACCTCACATACATCATATGTGAGCTGATCAAACACTTAAACAACACCAGGAACACTGATTTCTCAGAATCACCAATCAATTGCTCAAGGTTTTAACCAAGTTGCAGTTGAGATGCCATGAAGTGATCCAGCCAATTTCCATCAAGTCCAAGCATTCAAACACACTCCATAGGGTGCAGGGAAGCTGTTCAGATCATCATAATTCATATGTAACACCTCCTACTCATAAATCATTTTGAACTTGCTGTCACGACCTAGAGGTAAGCCTAAAATTGGTCATCTCTCAATCTATGCATATTTCCTCGCACAATACTTTTGCCAAGTGTTCATAATCATGCATGAAATGTTTACCCTCAATTAATTGCTTTGTTTGAATCGTGTATCAAAAATCCCAGCCTTCATGCAGAAATTAGGGTTCTTGAGGATTTGTCGTGATTTCTTGTTTTATGCTTAATTTAAATGAAATTAATTGTCATAAACATGATCGTGAGGTTGAGACGAGCATATTGATATGTGGATTGCATGATATAATCAAGTATTCAGTGATATTGGATAGAAAATGCAAATCTGGGCAAAACTGAAAAACGCGCGTGTTCTTCAGCTGTTCTTGGCGCCATTTCTCTCAAATTCAAATATTTGAATTTTGTGATTTTATTTAATTGATTCAAAAATTAATTTCTCTCTGAGTTTTAATGATTTTGAGTTGATTCTTTTTTTAATTCACAAAAATGTTAAAATATTTTATTTTACCAAAAAATCCCAAAAATATTATTTATTTCATATAATTGATATTTTTTGCAAAGAATTAATATTTTAATTGTTTTTGACATTTAAAATATTTTTCCCTCTTGATTTGGTAAATTTTAATGACTTCAAATCATTTTGTAGGGCAAAACATGATTTTTGAAGCATTAATCCAAGATCATAATTTGTTTCCCACATGTTAAACAATTTTTTATCATTTTAATTGAATTTTTATTCAATTAAAATACATTTTGGAAATAAATTAGGGTTTTTGATTAATTCAACCCTCACAACTTCTTTTAAACCTTTTGGGCCTCTTGAGAGAGTGTAAGACCCAAAACCCCCTTGTACAAACCATTTTGGGCCTCACTTATTGTATAAGTCCCTCTGTACAAGTAAACGGCGCGATCGTCGCCTTTTAAGAAAAAATCAATTGGGCCTCTCCTCGAGCTATAAGACCCATTCAAAACCTTTTTGGGCCTCTAATAGAGTGTAAGACCCAATCCCCTTTTAACCAAAACAACTTTGGGCCTCAGATATTGTATAAGCCCTTTGCGTTAAAAGAAAATCTCGACGCGATCGCCATTTCAAACGAAAAATCATCTGGGCCTACCCTCGTGTTATAAGCCCCACTCTTTTTCTTTAAACCTTTTGGGCCTCTTGAGAGAGTGTGAGACCCATCCCTTTGCACAACAAACAATTTTTGGGCCTCAGTCACTCGTATAAGTCCCTTTGTACAAATTCAAACTCACAGTGCAATCACTGGTAAAACCCTGGGCCTCTCCTTGAGCTGTAAGCCCCAAATCTTTCTTTTTCAAAGCACTTTCTCCTTTGATTTTGAAATATACTGTTGTTTTCAATCTTTCTTTGTTGAACAACTAACCAAACAGCATGGAAGCTCTACAACCGAGTAAGTGTTTATCCGCTTTCATTTACCGCTTTCATATACATATAACTGTATTGTGGGGCTATTTCGCTGTAAATCTTCTTTCATAAACTCATATCGACTGTGTAATACTAGTATAGATATTTAGAGTTTCCCCGGCAACTACGTCTAGCATTCAGCCCGTTGGTCACTCTTAAATATAGTCGAAACTAGATCCCCATAGGATTACCAGACACAGTCTTCCCTCCTCTGGGGGTTAAACAATATGGAGATGTGAAAGGCAGATTTTTTTTGAAACCTTTCTCAGATTGTCACTCGTAGAAGTTGTCAAAGAAACTCTACTCCCCAGAGATGATCTCTTCTCTGTGAATTGCATCCCTTGAGTTTCTTCCAAATTCTCGAACATTCCTGGCTTGATCTATTCTTTGTGAATTGCCTGTCTTGAATTTCTCGGGGTTTGGGGACCCGCAGGCTTCTTAAAAGCAACCTTAGGAATTGTCAAGAAACTCTACTCCCCAAAGATGATCTCTTCTCCGTGAATTGCATCCCTTGAGTTTCTTCCAAATTCTTGAACTTTCCTGGCTTGATCTATTCTTTGTGAATATCCTGTCTTGAATTTCTCGGGGTTTGGGGACCCACAGGCTTCCTAAAAGCATCCCCGCCTCCTCTTGGGTGTTGTACAAGGACCCGTCGGCTTCTTAGAAGTATTCACAGCCTTCTCTTAGGCTTCGTATAAATGATTTCTTCCTCCGGGAATGATAGCCTCCTCTTGGGCTTAGTAAAAATTGTCCCTCAGCTTCTTAAACATTTCCAGCCACCTCTTGGGCTTCGTACAAATTATCCCGACGACCTCCTAAAGGTATAGGAACAGAAATCGGTCATCTTAATAAAACAGTCTTTCCAAGAGTCTACTACTGTTTCTCAAAGCATAGTACAAAAGATGAAACTCTAGACTTGGACAGTCTAATTTCCTTGAGTCTCAAAGACATTCTCAAGTCCCTTTCAAAAATAGGAAGGAACCCCGTAGACTCGGATAGTCTCAATACCCTTTGGATTTCCCGTTTCCTCAAAGAACGGGAAACAATCCCGATTCTCAGATCAAACCCATGAGTACAATGTTACTCATATAAGAACTGACTTTCTCTTAACCAACATACTGGACCTGTCACTCAACTGAAACAGAACCCTTTCGCCTCCATCTCGGGCTTTGTACGAGATACAAAAAGGTTCTTATTGAATCAACACTTTAGCCTCCATCTCGGGCTTCGTACGAGATACAAAAACACTCTCTTGTTGAGTATAAAAGACTCTCTTGTAGAGTCAACCCTCTTCAGCCTCCGTCTTGGGCTTTATACAAGACCCAAATCACTCCCTTGTTGAGTATAAAACTTTTAGCCTCCATCTCGGGCTTCGTACGAGATACCATAAAAGACTCTCTTGTTGATTCAACTCCCTTTTAGCCTCCTCTTAGGGTTTGTATAAGGAAAACCTTTTAGCCTCCTCTTAGGCTTTGTATAAGTAAACCACTGGTTGATCCAATCAACCTTTTAGCATAAAAGTTATGCCTCGTTCACAATACACAAACATCAACAACTCCTTCCCCTTCATCTAATCGCTATAAGCTGCAAGCCTCTGGATTATTTACATCCATGCCACTGTCCCTCTTTTAGCATGAAAAATTCCTAAGGAAAGATAGCATTGCTCTACACTGAGTTAAAGTCTTCTCCTTCAGGTTGGAAATCCCCTATAAAGGAAATTATGGCATTGCCAGATTCAAATATCCCGGTTAAAGTAATTCTCCTTTATAAACAGTTTTGACAAATAAACCCCTCTTTAGAGATGACAAATTCCCTCTTTAGAGATGACAAGTTCTCTCTTTAGAGATGACAAATAAACCACGATCGCTCTGATTTCCCTGTTTCGGAAAAACGGGAATACGTGTGCATAAGATTAAAAGAAAATTCTTAGCGAGCACACTCAACAAAAACCCACAATCCCATACCCACATCAATTAAAAAGTATCAGTCCTAAAACCCTACCCATAAACTTCCCCGTTATCCCAGTCCCAAACCAAGAAAGAAGAAAGAGGCTCCACTTCCATATCGCATCCGTAACAGACCGCTGTTTAAACTCAGTATGCAAGCAGGGTTAATTGGAGACATCTATTTCCGTTCCTTCATCAGCTTTAATAGGATAAAAAATGAATCGACCTGTAGTAACCCCAAGGAGCGACAGTTCCTAAGAACCACGTCCAAAATCGCTCGCTACACATACATAGTTATAAATCCAGTTACTCATGTTTCTTGATTATTATTGTAAAAAAGAAAAACTTAGAGAATTAAAGTTTATGTTTAGACAGTACGAATGCAATTATATAAAGAAAATGTAAAAGAAATATTTCACTATTAGAAAATATACTTTCGACGACACAATTTTACAATGGCAATTTTTTCGCCATAGTCATATCACATTTTTTAAGCACATGTTTTTTCATTAATAAACTTTTCAACACGGTCCCTAAAAACAATAGTGGTCATAGAGTTTAGATGACAAGCTTCTAATCCCAACGTCAACATTTTTCCATTTTTTGAATAAAAATAAGTGTGTGTCCCTTCGTATTTAATCTTATTTAAAAACTTAAAGTATAACAACTACAATTGTTTCATTAAACCGTGGTTATATGTTCCATATTTCACCACGGTTGAAGCTAGAAACCGTTGTGAAATTAGTTTTCACAAAATTAATTCATAACAGGTACTTTGTAACGCCCCGATTCCAATTATTCCCATTTTGTTGAGTCTTTTATTTAAATTGGGTGATAAATTATTTTATTTGTGAAATTGGTGTGTTAATATGTTATGTTGACGTGTTATGTTATTTGATCGTTTTGAGAGTTTTCGGGAAAATTAGAATGGAGGATATTTTAGATATTTCTCAATTATTAGTAAGTTAGAAATTTAGTAAAAATTGTTGGAAAATGATTAAGTGTAGAATTTTGTGAGAAAATGAATTAATTGTATTTGAGTGGAAAATAGAAAGGAAATAGAAGAGAAGGAGATAGAAAGGAGAATAGAGAGAAAAAGGAGAGAAAGAAAGAGGAAGAGGAGAAAAAGAGAAGGAGAAGAGGAAAATCAAGAAAAAAACAACTTCTAGGAATCGATTTAATCGGGTAAGGGTGTGAAATCTTATTATCTTATCAATGTGTATCATTATGTATGATTATGTATGTGTGTATTGGATTATTGGTGGTGTTTTCATAGTTTTCCATTCTAGGTCGATTTTGAGATATCGATGTTTTCGCGGTTGGAAATCGACGTAAATGTGGTAGAATATCGGTTGCCATGATTGTATTGGGTTCTGATTGATATATGGTGTTTTGGAAAGGTTTTTATTGGAAAAATATGGATTTTTGGGGTTTTGACAGCGCAGGAAAATTCTGGGTTTTCCTTGGTTCGCCTAGCGAACCTGGGGCGAAGCGGGTGGCGAGTGAGGTTTTCGCGGGTTCGCCTAGCGAACCAGTTGGCGAAGGTCAGCGAAGGTTCGCTGAGTTGTTCGCCTAGCGAAGTTGGGGTGTTTTGAATGTGGGTAGTTGCTGCCTTGGTTCGCCAAGGGGTTCGCCTAGCGAACTTTGTGTCTGTTTTTATCTAACAGTTGGTTTGTTGGATCATTCGCCTAGCGAAGGAGCTAGCGAATTCTCGCGAGGGATGTTCGCCTAGCGAAGGAGCTAGCGAATGTTCGCGAGGGAGGTTCGCCCAGCGAACAGTGCTGTTCGTGTGATTTTGTTTTCTGCATAACTTTTGATTTGTGGTTCGGTTTGAGGCGTGGTTTGATGCATTAGGAAGCTTATGAAATGATTTTTCTTATTATGATGATTTGGAGATTGTTAGCCGATTATATAAGTCGGAAAAGTCGGGAATAGTGTTATTTAGCGACTTTTACCGTTTTGAACGTGTGTTTGGATGTGAACCATACAATAGTGCATTGATGTGAATGTATATAGATTGTATGTACTTGTATGAGAAGAATGCATGAATATATTGTGAATATGTATGTATTTCAAGAATGTCGAGAGTCATTTGCGTGTGAAGCATAATAATGTGCATTCTTGTGTTGAGGGATTCTTATGAGAATCCGCTATAACATCGTGTGCCTTAAAAATAAGGGGTGTAAGCGATCGGATGGATCGTGTGCCTTAAAAATAAGAGGTGTGAGCGATGGGTATAGGCGATCGTGTGCCTTATACAAAGAGCTGTGAGCGATCGGGTCGTGTGCCTTAGACAAAGAGGTGTGAGCGTTCCATAAACGTCGTGTGCCTTAAAAATAAGAGGTGTGAGCGATCAGATTGGATCGTGTGCCTTAAAAATAAGAGGTGTGAGCGATGGGGAACATCGTATGCCCGACGGGGAGTTACAGTGATGTAACGAGCGATGGTTCCAGCAGAGTTCCTGAGTGAACTTGAGATGATTGAGTCGGTACCGCATTGCATTTGCATAGAGTCGTGAGTTGGTCTCTATGATTTGCATTTATCATCGTTAAAATGGTGCTTTGATGAATAAACATATATGTGTATGTTTATGTGGATTGATAAGAATAGTGAAAATATGCATGAGGTATATGCTTGGTTTGAATAGATATGTATACATTGCGATGTGTATGAGTGAGATGTGATGAATTGTGGTGTAAATGTGGAATATGAGTATTTTTATGTTAAGATATATAATTATATGCATTGTTATTATGATAATATTTCTCACCCTTCTGTTGTTTTATAATGCTCTATGAGGCATTGCAGAGTAGGTATGCTGGAGGTCTTTTTGTGAAGCGTGTCTTCATTCTTTTGGTCGGTTGGCTCTGATATGTAGCACCGGGTAGCTAGGATGTATATGATTCTTTTGTGATACATTTGTATATGTATCTTGCTGATGAATGTTTTTGTAAACATGAGTTATGTTCATGGATAATCCTTGATGATGTATATATGTATATGTATATATGCTAGTTGTGATTCAATGTTTAGATTTTCCAATTTTATTCTAAACATTTGAGATGTGGGTGTAAGGACTAAGTCCCTCTGTTGCAAGGTTACCCCACTGTTGCATATCAATTATTGAGCAGGTGTGGAATGTTTTAATTTCATATATAATGTGACATACCTCTTTTTTACTATGTTTATAATTATACTCTGACGAAATTTTAATATGTGCCTAGATGATATTGTGATTATTTGGGGGTATAGAAAGGGGGTGTTACATTAAGTGGTATCAGAGCCAGAGTTGAGTCAATCGTGTCTGTCTTGTTGTTGTGTTGGTTGAACTGTTGTTTAACTTTGTTGTCATTTTTGGGAATGATCAGAATATGGCTGGTAGAAACGACAATGCGATGGCTGCTACTTTGGAAGCAATGGCTAGGGCGGTGCAAGGTGCACCTAACGTGAATGCTAATGATGAGTTCAGGAAGAATCAACCACCGGTCTTCAAGGGAAGATTTGATCCCGATGGTGCTCAACTTTGGTTAAAAGAGATTGAAAGGATCTTCAAAGTCATGGACTGTGCGGAGGAGAACAAGGTGAGGCTTGGGTCTCACATGCTGAAGGAAGAAGCTGACGATTGGTGGGTCGGTATGCGTCAAATTCTTGAGGTGGATGATGAAGAGGTAACTTGGGATTTATTTCGTACGGAGTTCTTAAGGAAGTATTACCCTGAAAGTGTGAAAGGGAAGAAAGAGATGGAGTTCCTTGAATTGAAACAAGGTAGTATGTCTGTGGTGGACTATACTGCTAAATTTGTGGAGTTGGTTCAATTCCATCCTCATTATGCTGCGATCACTGCTGAGTTCTCAAAGTGCATTAAGTATGAGAATGGTTTGCGTCCCGAGATTAAACAGGTTGTGGGATATCAAAGGATAAAAAGGTTTTCGGATTTGACGGAATGTTGTAGAATCTTCGAGGAAGATAGCAAGGCTCGTTCTACACATTATAAAAGTTTGAATGAGAGGAAGGGAAAACAACAAGCTAGAAGTGGACCTTATGTGACACCCGCTGATAGGGGCAAGCATAGGGGAAACTTTGAGAAGAGATCTAGAGGAGGAGGTTCCGATCCCCTTAAGTGTTACAAGTGTGGTGAAATGGGTCATAAATCATTTGAGTGTGGGAAGACAGTGGCGAGATGTTCTAACTGTGGAGGCCTTGGGCATGCTACTACTGATTGTAGAAGGAATGTGGTGAAATGTTTTAATTGTGGGGAACCTGGTCACATTAGCACGAAGTGTCCGAATCCGAAGAAAGCTCCAACTGGTGGGAAAGTATTTTCTTTGGAGGGAACTCAAACTTCCAGTGCAGACCGTCTGATAAAAGGTACTTGCTTTATTAATAGTACACCTCTAGTTCCTATTATTGATACGGGAGCGACTCATTCGTTTATTTCGTCTGAGTGTGCGAATCGTTTGAATCTTGTGTTGTCCCTGATGGATGGTAAGATGGTTATTGATACTCCAGCAATGGGGTCAGTAACTACTTCTTTGGTTTGTTTGAGTTGTCCTTTAACCATTTATGGTAAAGACTTTGAGATGGACTTGGTGTGTTTGCCGTTGGAAGGGTTGGATGTGGTCTTGGGTATGAATTGGTTGCAATTTAATAGAGTTCATATAGATTTCTATCATAAGTTAGTGAGGTTTCCTTCTTTGGAAGAGGATGAAGATGAGAGTTTCTTAGCCACTACAGAGTTGAAGAAACTTTTAGCGGACGAAGCTCAATTGTTCGGTTTGTTTTCATCTTTAACTGTGGATAGTCAAGTGTCACTTGATGTGTTTCCTGTTGTTTGTGATTTTCCTGAGGTGTTTCCTGAGGATATTAAGGATGTACCGCCGGAAAGAGAAGTTGAGTTTTCTATTGATCTAGTTCCGGGTACTAGACCGATTTCGATGGCACCGTATCGTATGTCGGCATCGGAGTTGGTAGAATTGAAGAAGCAATTGAATGACTTGTTGGACAAGAGATTTGTAAGACCAAGTGTTTCTCCTTGGGGTGCTCCGGTATTGTTGGTAAAGAAGAAGGATGGGAGTATGCGGTTATGTATTGATTATCGACAATTGAACAAGGTGACAATTAAGAACAAGTATCCGCTTCCAAGGATCGATGATTTGTTGGACCAATTGGTTGGTGCGCGTGTTTTTAGCAAGATTGATTTGAGATCGAGATATCACCAGATTCGTGTGAAAGAAGAGGATATTCAAAAGACGGCCTTTAGGACACGGTATAGCCATTACGAATATTCCGTGATGCCATTCGGGGTTTCTAATGCGCCGGGTGTGTTTATGGAGTACATGAATCGCATTTTTCATGAACAGTTGGATCGTTTTGTGGTTGTGTTTATTGACGATATTTTGATTTACTCTAATTCTCAAGAGGAGCATGAAGAGCATTTGAAGATTGTGCTATAAATTTTGAAAGAGAAACAATTGTATGCTAAGTTGTCGAAATGTGAATTTTGGTTGTCGGAAGTAAGTTTTCTTGGACATGTTATTTCCGGGAGTGGTATTAGTGTTGATCCATCCAAGATTGATGCGATGATGCTATGGGAGGCTCCTAGATCGGTTACGGAGATTCGAAGCTTTTTAGGCTTGGCGGGTTATTATCGGAGGTTTATTGAGGGATTTTCGAAGTTGGCACTTCCGTTAACGCAATTGACTTGTAAAGGAAAGGCTTTCATTTAGGATATTCATTGTGAAGAGAGTTTCAATGAACTAAAAAGAAGGTTGACAACGGCTCCGATCTTGATTTTGCCAAATCCGACGGAACCATTTGTTGTGTATTGTGATGCTTCATTGGTTGGTTTAGGTGGTGTTTTGATGCAAGATGGAAAAGTTGTGGCTTATGCTTCAAGACAATTGAGAGTGCATGAAAAGAATTATCCTACACATGACTTGGAGTTAGCGGCCGTGGTGTTTGTTTTGAAAATTTGGAGCCACTATCTTTATGGAGCAAGATTCGAAGTTTTTAGTGATCACAAAAGCTTGAAATATTTATTTGATAAAAAAGAATTGAACATGAGACAAAGGAGGTGGTTAGAGCTTTTGAAGGATTATGATTTTGGTTTGAATTACCATCCGAGTAAGGCAAACGTGGTGGCCGATGCTTTGAGTCGGAAGTCGTTACATATGTCCTCATTGATGATGAGAGAATGGGAACTTTTGGAGAATTTTAGAGACTTGAGTTTGGTTTGTGAAATGACGCCGAGAAGTGTGAGACTCGGTATGCTACATGTTACAAATGATTTTCTTGCAACCGTATGTGAAAAGCAAAAGTTGGATTTGAAGTTCGTTGATTTGATGATGAATGAGAATGAGGATTTCAAGGTTGATAATTTTGGAGTTTTGAGATTCCGTGGTTGTATTTGTATTCCCGATGATGCGGAGTTGAAAAAGATGATATTGGAAGAAGGACACCAAAGTAACTTAAGTATTCATCCGGGAGCGAATAAAATGTATCAAGATTTGAAGAAAATCTTTTGGTGGTCCGGGTTAAAGAGAGATGTGGCTCAATTTGTGTATGCGTGCTTAACTTGTCAAAAGTCGAAGGTGGAACATCAAAAGCCTAGTGGATTGATGCAACCGTTGGACATTCCGGAGTGGAAATGGGATAGTATATCGATGGATTTTGTTACGGGATTGCCGAATAAGCAAAGAGGTCATAATGCCATTTGGGTAATCGTTGATAGGCTTACTAAATCTGCTCACTTCATTCCAATTGATATTAGTTATCCTTTGGAGAGGTTAACCGAGATTTATATTCTTGCGGTTGTGAAGTTGCATGGAGTTCCTAAGAGTATTGTATCGGATAGAGATCCTAGATTCACATCGAGGTTTTGGGAGAGTTTACAAAAGGCTTTGGGTTCTAAGCTAAGATTGAGTTCGGCGTATCATCCGCAAACGGATGGTCAAACCGAGAGGACAATTCAATCGTTGGAGGATTTGTTGCGTGCTTGTGTGCTCGAGCAAGGTGGTGCTTGGGATAGTTATTTGGCGTTGATTGAGTTCACCTATAATAACAGTTTTCATTTAAGTATAGGTATGGCACCATTTGAGGCTTTGTACGGTCGGAGATGTCGAACACCTTTGTGTTGGCATGAAACCGGTGAGAGGACAATAGTTGGACCGGAGATGGTACAACAAACGACGGAGAAAGTGAAGTTTATTCGTGAAAAGATGAAAGCTTCACAAAGTAGACAAAAGAGCTATCATGACAAGAGAAGAAAAGATCTTGAGTTTCAAGAAGGCGACCATGTGTTTTTGAGAGTTACGCCAGTTACGGGTGTGGGTCGTGCTTTGAAGTCGAAGAAGTTGACTTCTCGTTTTATTGGTCCGTATCAGATTTCTGCACGAGTTGGTGTCGTGGCTTACCGTGTGGCGTTGCCTCCGAATCTTTCGAACTTGCATGACGTATTCCATGTTTCGCAACTTCGGAAGTATGTTCCGGATCCGTCACATGTTATTCCTATGGACGAGGTTGAAGTGAGAGATAACCTTACGGTTGAAACTTTACCGAATAGGATTTTGGACCGCGAAGTTAAGAAGCTAAGAGGCAAGGATATTGCACTCGTGAAAGTAGCGTGGGGAGGCGCTGCGGAAGGCGATATGACTTGGGAGCTAGAGAGTAGGATGTGAGAGTCGTATCCGGAGTTGTTTGAATCAGGTAATATTTTCGAGGACGAAAATTTCTAAAGTGGGGGAGAGTTGTAACGCCCCAATTCCAATTATTCCCATTTTGTTGAGTCTTTTATTTAAATTGGGTGATAAATTATTTTATTTGTGAAATTGGTGTGTTAATATGTTATGTTGACGTGTTATGTTATTTGATCGTTTTGAGAGTTTTCGGGAAAATTAGAATGGAGGATATTTTAGACATTTCTCAATTATTAGTAAGTTAGAAATTTAGTAAAAATTGTTGGAAAATGATTAAGTGTAGAATTTTGTGAGAAAATGAATTAATTGTATTTGAGTGGAAAATAGAAAGGAAATAGAAGAGAAGGAGATAAAAAGGAGAATAGGGAGAAAAAGGAGAGAAAGAAAGAGGAAGAGGAGAAAAAGAGAAGGAGAAGAGGAAAATCAAGAAAAAAACAACTTCTAGGAATCGATTTAATCGGGTAAGGGTGTGAAATCTTATTATCTTATCAATGTGTATCATTATGTATGATTATGTATGTGTGTATTGGATTGTTGGTGGTGTTTTCATAGTTTTCCATTCTAGGTCGATTTTGAGAAATCGATGTTTTCGCGGTTGGAAATTGACGTAAATGTGGTAGAATATCGGTTGCCATGATTGTATTTGGTTTTGATTGACATATGGTGTTTTGGAAAGGTTTTGATTGGAAAAATATGGATTTTTGGGGTTTTGACAGCGCAGGAAAATTCTGGGTTTTACTTGGTTCGCCTAGCGAACCTGGGGCGAAGCGGTGGCGAGTGAGGTTTTCGCGGGTTCGCCTAGCGAACTAGTTGGCGAAGGTCAGGGAAGGTTCGCTGAGTTGTTCGCCTAGCGAAGTTGGGGTGTTTTGAATGTGGGTAGTTGCTGCCTTGGTTCGCCAAGGGGTTCGCCTAGCGAACTTTGTGTCTGTTTTTATCTAACAGTTGGTTCGCTGGATCATTTGCCTAGCGAAGGAGCTAGCGAATGCTCGCGAGGGATGTTCGCCTAGCGAAGGAGCTAGCGAATGCTCGCGAGGGAGGTTCGCCCAGCGAACAGTGCTGTTCGTGTGATTTTGTTTTCTGCATAACTTTTGATCTGTGGTTCGGTTTGAGGCGTGGTTTGATGCATTAGGAAGCTTATGAAATGATTTTTCTTATTATGATGATTTGGAGATTGTTAGCCGATTATATAAGTCAAAAAAGTCAGGAATAGTGTTATTTAGCGACTTTTACCGTTTTGAACGTGTGTTTGGATGTGAACCATACAATAGTGCATTGATGTGAATGTATATAGATTGTATGTACTTGTATGAGAAGAATGCATGAATATATTGTGAATATGAATGCAATGCAAGAATGTCTTGAGTCATTTGCGTGTGAAGCATAATGATGTGCATTCTTGTGTTGAGGGATTCTTATGAGAATCCGCTATAACATCGTGTGCCTTAAAAATAAGGGGTGTGAGCGATCGGATGGATCGTGTGCCTTAAAAATAAGAGGTGTGAGTGATGGGTATAGGCGATCGTGTGCCTTATACAAAGAGGTGTGAGCGGTCGGGTCGTGTGCCTTAGACAAAGAGGTGTGAGCGATCCATAAACGTCGTGTGCCTTAAAAATAAGAGGTGTGAGCGATCAGATTGGATCATGTGCCTTAAAAATAAGAGGTGTGAGCGATGGGGAACATCGTATGCCCGACGGGGAGTTACAGTGATGTAACGAGCGATGGTTCCAGCAGAGTTCCTGAGTGAACTTGAGATGATTGAGTCGGTACCGCATTGCATTTGCATAGAGTCGTGAGTTGGTCTCTATGATTTGCATTTATCATCGTTAAAATGGTGCTTTGATGAATAAACATATATGTGTATGTTTATGTGGATTGATAAGAATAGTGAAAATATGCATGAGGTATATGCTTGGTTTGAATAGATATGTATACATTGCGATGTGTATGAGTGAGATGTGATGAATTGTGGTGTAAATGTGGAATATGAGTATTTTTATGTTAAGATATATAATTATATGGATTGTTATTATGATAATATTTCTCACCCTTCTGCTGTTTTATAATGCTCTATGAGGCATTGCAGAGTAGGTATGCTGGAGGTCTTTTTGTGAAGCGTGTCTTCATTCTTTTGGTCGGTTGGCTCTGATATGTAGCACCGGGTAGCTAGGATGTATATGATTCTTTTGTGATACATTTGTATATGTATCTTGCTGATGAATGTTTTTGTAAACATGAGTTATGTTCATGGATAATCCTTGATGATGTATATATGTATATGTATATATGCTAGTTGTGATTCAATGTTTAGATTTTCCGATTTTATTCTAAACATTTGAGATGTGGGTGTAAGGACTAAGTCCCTCTATTGCAAGGTTACCCCACTGTTGCATATCAATTATTGAGCAGGTGTGGAATGTTTTAATTTCATATATAATGTGACATACCTCTTTTGTACTATGTTTATAATTATACTCTGACGAAATTTTAATATGTGCCTAGATGATATTGTGATTATTTGGGGGTATTGAAATGGGGTGTTACATACTTCATTTCATTCATAACACACAAGGGTACCCTAGCGAAAGTGACGACAACGATAGCGAAATATTCACCATGTTCATTCATTTCTAGAAACGAATATCGTTTCTGGAAACAAAATCATCATCCACTTTGAATAACAGTATGTTACCATTCTCTATCTCTCTCTCTCTGACATTTTTGAATGTTTATGTTCTTTACTAGGGTTATTTACCATTCTCTCTCTCTCTCTCTCTCTCTCTCTCTCTCTCTCTCTCTCTCTCTCTCTCCTGAATGTTTATGTTCTTTGTTAGGATGTTGTGTGTATTGGCACTGTCGTGTGTATTGCTCATGTTGTCATGTTCATGTTTTATTCAAATTTTGTGAATATGCTTTAGATTTTGGTGTTGGATATGCATATACATATAATCATATCAAGATGTTGTCTATGTAGCATTAGTGAGCCATTCACATTACTCTTTTGATATAAATTTCAGAATTTGTTATGGACCGTAGTTGGATGAAAACCGATAGATTAGGTTAGATGTATGATAAATGAGTTCTTGAATTCCTTGAATTTGACGGAAAAAATTTTCCCAACAATAATGGTATCTTTTATTGTCCTTATGTTGTTTGCGGGAATATCAAAAAACAACCAAAGAAAGAAATATTACATCACCTATGTTGTGATGGAATATGTCAAATTATACAACATGGACGTGGCATGAAGAAGTGGATAATAATCGAAATGTGACGTCACAAATGGATGAAGATGATAATGATATGGATGATTAACTTGAAGATATGCTTCGTGATATTGGAGAATCGCCTTATATGAAAACCCATATTTATGATACTTTAAGTATCGACAAAGATGTGCCTTTATATAAGAGGTGCACCTTTTTTACACGATTGCATGCGTTGTTAAAATTGTTAAATCTGAGGCAAAAAGGTGGGTGGTCGGATAAAAGTTTCACATAATTTCTTGATTTGTTGAAACAAATGCTACCAGAAGATAAAAATTTGTCGGATCGTCGTCATGAGGCCAAGAAGATATTATGTCCAATGGGTTTTGAGTATGTCAAAATACATGCATGCCTTAATGATTGTATATTATATAGTAAAGAGTATGAAAATTTGGATCAATGTCCAGAATGTGGTGAGTCGCACTACAAGCTTAAGAACAACAATGTTGATTGTAACACCCTACTCTCCCCATTCATTTAATTATAAAAATAGTTGCGGAATAATCGAAAATGCAAAAGTAGGATGCCACATCCCTAAACTACTTATGAAGTATCAAGTCACTTTATTTATTCCTCATAAAAATAAATTAAAGAGTGGAAATATTTAAGTTGTTCACTTCAATAACACCAAAGCTTTAAAAACATATAACCTCCACAAAATTCATGGTTCAACATAATTTGGAAACAAGATACGTAACAAATGAAAAATAATACAAATTAGAACAAATTCCCATCCTGAGGAGCACAAACACAACAATAAAATACGGGTGAGAATTACATTCGATAATTATACAGTGAAAATCGCATGCTAAGGAGTAGTGATCATACAATTCACACAAATCAAACAGTTATAACGAACGTACGAGTGCGACGTCAACATTCGTCATGCAAAGTCCACGTTCAATCATACATATAGGCAATGTGACTCAACTGACACTTCACCATGCATGCGGTACCAACACAATCCATACAGTTCATTCTTTGAACCCAATTCCCATCGGAATCTAGATAAGTCGTATATGTTCCTCTGAACCAAAACATATCTCCAACTCGACTCCTACACAGAGTCCGGATGAGACTAGACACCCATCATGGATTCCCACCTAGGCTCATCTCCACATGACACGAAATGAAATGCATGACATACAATTATGCATAATACAAATACCATTAATGAATAACACATGATCCACAATGATCACACTTGAGCCACATACTCACTGTAATTCCCTCTGGAATTACCATCTTTGCCCAAGACTGTCCACATAACAACAATCTCATCAACATAGGCATCAGTCACACATCATAAAGAAATCCACACAAAAATTCCATGTTTTTACCACATTTACTATCATTACTGGTCCTGCTATTTCTACTTACATCCTATAAGCCTTACGAACCAAGAGGAATTATATTGCACGCGAAATCGGGAAAGAAATCGCGAAAACTGAAAAATCACAACATAGTCTTACTCATACGCGTATGGCCTTGCTCCATACGCGTATGGGCTTCTTCCCTCGCCCCAATCCCTGCGTATACTACACGTGGGGCCCCAAATGCCCAGGCGTCATATGCGTTGCTAGATGTCAATCATGCTATATATTTGTATTTGATACTTGACATTTTTCAAGCTTTTCTATGTTTAATTTTGGATTTTAGTAGTGAATTGTTGTTGTTCTTCAAACATTGTATATATACCTTTGGTGCTTGTAATATGTGCGCTATTGTGCAGGAAAAGGCACTAATTGATCAAAGAAAGAAGACACAAAAAATTGATGAAACATAGAGAAGCTGGATTTGCATCCGATCTCGATTCTTCGACGCAGATGTTTTTTTCATCTCCTCACGAAACTTGTGAAGTAAGCTACCATGAATATGTGTAGCTAAACACATCTTGTGTCAAGATTAGTAGTAGGTAATCCATCATTTTGTATGTATTGATCTTGATTGTAAGTTTGTGAACTTTGTTGATGATAAATATAGAAGAAAAACTTTGTTTACATGGCGAAGGAGGCAGAACTGCGCGTAAGTTAAATAGTAGAACAAGGCGAAGGAGGCAACTTGCTAAGGAAAGACGAGAATGAGACGAAAGTTCAACTTCGACACCAATACCACAGTTACCGCCAACCATGGCTGCTCCACCACCACCACCACCACCTGCTTCAGTTCCTTGTACTAATAGACCGAGACATACTGCACAATTCGCACGTAATGTTCAGAATGGTCGGCATTCAGAAATGAAAATGGGTATCCTCTCTCACCATAATCCATTCACTGGTATGGACCACGAGGATCCCTTTACTCACTTGACTAGTTTCTATGAGATTGCGGGCACGACTGGTGCACCCGAAGCTGAAGAAGAGTCTTTGTTTAAGAGACTATTCCCACATTCCCTCATTGGGAAGGCTAAGAATGGTACCTTAACCAATCTACGGCTATCATGACGGACAGGAACATGCTAGAGGAAAAGTTTTTGGAACAATTTTTTCCACACAATCGTTTCATGGAGGCTAAAACGGCAATTGCAGTTTGCACTCAAGGTGGAAATGAGTCTCTCAACGAAGCTTGGGAGAGATTCAAGTCCATGTTGAGAAAGTGTAAAGGGCACGGGTTCGATGCCACCGCGGGTGGATCTTTAATGGCTAAATGCGCCGAGGAGGATATTTCAATCATTGACGGGATGGCTCTAAATGACCATCAAGGGAACCATAACCGTGGCCTTTCTCAAAGAAAGCGAGAGTGCTAGAGTTGGGGACAAATGATGCAATACTTGCACAAAACAAATTTCTATCTCAACAAGTTGAATTGCTAACGCAACAAATGTCGAAGAAACCTCAATAGATTAAAGAGATGCATGAGTTGCCGAACAAACATGTGCAACCTAAAGGATCATTGTAAAGATATTGTTACTAGAAGTGGGAGAGAGTTGGGAGAAGGAGAAAAAAAGAGAAAGTTGATGATGTTGTAGTTGAAAATAATGATAAGGAAGAAGTTGAAAAAGAAAACGAGAAGTTAGTTGAAAAAGATAACCTTGAAAAAGAAAAGATAGAAGAAAAGAAAAGAAGAGTGAAAAAGGGGAAGGAGATAGTGAATCCAATTCCGATCCAAAACTTACCTTACCCTCATGTACCCACAAAGAGAAACAACGAACGGTATTACGCTCATTTCATGGACATATTCAAACAATTGCAAATCAACATTCTGTTTACGGAAGCGCTTGAACAAATTCCGAAATATGCTAAGTTCATGAAAGATATTCTTACAAAGACGCAAAGATATTCGGAGCCGGAAACAATTATCCTTGACGCAAGTTGTAGTGCTATAATCCAAAGAACTCTACCAAAGAAAGAAGTTGATCTGGGGCGTGTTACTTTGCCAGTAACAATTGGTGATGTCTATGTTGGCAAAGGCTTAATTGATTTGGGCTCAAGCATTAGTCTAATTCCATTGTCCATTGTGAAGAGGCTTAGGAACATTGAAATGAAGGCAATTCAGATGACGTTACAATTGGCCGACAAATTCACAACTCATCCTCATGGAATGGCTCAAGATGTTTTGGTTAAAGTTGATCAGTTTTTCTTTCTGGTTGACTTTGTTGTTATTAATATGGAGGAAGACGAGATGCTCCATTAATACTTGGACGCCCTTTTATGAAGACCGCCCAAATGATGATTGATGTTGATGACGGTCTTATGAAAGTAAGAGTTCAAAATGAAGAAGTGATTTTTAATCTCTTTGAAGCAATGAAGCATTCTCAAGATAAACATGATAGTTTCCGTGTTGATGCAATGGAAGAAGCCATAGTGGAAGTTTCAAAGAAAGTTCATATAGTATCTCCCTTGGAAAGAGTTCTTGATGACTCGTTTGAAATATTTTCCGATGAAGAAGAAAGGGCACTTGAAGAGTATTTGAAGGAACTTGAATTTTAGAAGGAGTTACAACCATGGGAATGTGAAGAGGAAGAGTTAAAGAAAGAGGTGAGTGATGAGAAGTCTTAACTTGAATTGAAGGTGTTGCCTTCTAATTTAAAATATGTGTTCCTTGATGACGGTTGTAACAAATCGGTTATCATTAGCAACATCTTGACCGACAAAGAGGAGGACCATTTGATTCAAGTTTTGAAAAAGAATCAAGAAGCTATAGGTTGGGTTCTTTCCGATTTAAAGGGAATTAGTCCGGCCTATTGCATGCACAAAATCTTGATGGAAGAGGACTTCAAGGCGGTAGCCCAACCACAACGCGGTTTGAATCCAACTATGAAGGAACAGGTGAGAAAAGAGGTTGTTAAGCTATTGGATGTCGGTATGATTTACCCGATATCCGATAGTCTGTGGGTGAGTCCTGTTCAAGTTGAACCTAAGAAGGGAGGAATAAGCGTGATACGAAATGAGAAAAATGAATTGATCTCGACGAGAGCTGTGACGGGTTGGAGAATGTGCATAGATTATAGAAGGCTAAACACCGCTACTAGAAAACACCATTTTCCACTTCCGTTTATGGATCAAATACTTGAGAGATTATCGGGACAAGAATTCTATTGCTTTTTAGATGGCTATTCCGGTTATAACCAAATTTCGGTTGACCCGGAAGACCATGAGAATACGGCATTCACATGTCCCTTTAGAATTTTTTTCTTACCGAAAGATGTCGCTTGGCTTGGGCAACGCACCGACAACCTTTCAACGATGTGTGCAAGAAATTTTCTCCGACCTTATTGAAAAAACGATGGAGATATTCATGGACGACTTCTCCGTGTTCGGAGCGTCTTTTGATCTTTGTTTGAGAAATTTGGAGGCCGTTCTTGAACGGTGTGTTGAAACAAACTTGGTATTGTACTGGGAGAAGTGCAACTTCATGGTAACAGAGGAGATTGTGCTTAGCCACAAAGTCTCCTCTAAATGCCTTGAAGTGGATCAAGCGAAAATTGAAGTGATTGAGAAGTTGCCTCCTCCAACCAATGTCAAAGGCATCTGGAGTTTTCTTGGCCATGCTGGCTTTTATAGGTAGTTTATCAAAGACTTCTCCAAAGTTGCATGGCCATTGAGTAATCTACTCAACAAATATAAGTCCTTCTCCTTTGATGATGAATGTTTAAATTCCTTTAAAATTTTAAAAGAGAAACTCATCACCGCATCCATAATCGTTGCTCCAAATTGGACTTTAAATTTTGAATTGATGTGTGATGCTAGCGATTATGCCGTTGGTGCGGTGCTTGGGCAAAGAAAGGCCAAAATTTTTCATTCTATACATTATGCGAGTAAAGTTCTTAATGAGGCATAAGTTAACTATGCCACCACAAAAAAAGAATTACTCGCTATTGTATACGCTCTTGAGAAATTTCTGTCTTATCTGATTGGTTCAAAGGTGGTAGTCTACCCTGACCACTTGTCCATTAAATATCTGGTTACCAAGCCAGATTCAAAACAAAGGTTAATCCGGTGGATCCTTTTGTTACAAGAGTTTGATTTGGAAATCCATGACATGAAAGGGTCAGAAAACTTGGTAGCAGATCATTTATCTAGGTTGGTCAATGTAGAGGTAACTCACCCTGAGAATGAGGTCCGTGAATGATTTCCGAATGAAAAACTTTTTCGAGTACAAGTTAGGCCGTGGTTTGCAGATTTTGCTAACCACAAAGCAACCGGTTTTATACCAGAGAACCTAACTTGGAATCAAAGACGGAAATTCCTCTCGGATGCTAATTTCTATGTTTGGGATAAGCCATACTTGTTTAAGTTAGGAGGTGACAATTTGTTGAGGAGGTGTGTCACTCTTGACGAAACCAAAAGTATCCTTTGGCATTGTCATAACTCTCCTTATGGAGGGAATTACAATGGTTTAAGAACGGCAACTAAAGTCCTCCAGTCAGGCTTTTATTGGCCGACATTGTTTAAAGATGCCAACCTCCATGCAAAAAGTTGTGACACATGCCAAAGAAGTGGCGGGATTGGAAAAAGAAATGAAATTCCCTTGCAAACTATTTTGGAAGTTGAGGTGTTCGATTGTTGGGGTATTGATTTTGTCGGACCATTCCCACCATCTTTTTCAAACGAGTATATCTTAGTTGCGGTTAACTATGTTTCCAAGTGGTGGAAGCAATTGCATCACCGAGGGCCGATGGCAAGACGATGATAAAATTTTTAAAGAAAAACATATTCTCCCATTTTGGCACCCCTCGTGTGTTAATTAGTGACGGAGGTTCGCATTTTTGCAATGCACCGCTTGAAAAGGTCTTAGAGCATTACGGTGTAAAGCACAAAGTTGCAACTCTGTACGACCCGTAGACAAATGGTCAGGCAGAAGTGTCTAATAGAGAGGTCAAAAGAATTTTAGAGAAAACTGTGTCGAGCTCGCGGAAAGATTGGTCGAAAAAATTAGACGAGGCTTTATGGGCGTATCGCACCGCTAAAAAAGCGCCAATCGGTCTAACTCCTTTTGAAATGGTTTATGGCAAGGCATAGCATTTACCCGTTGAACTGGAGCACAAGGCTCTTTGGGCTTTGAAAATGTTGAATTTTGATCAGAGTTTGGCCGGTGAAAAAAGGAAAGTTCAGTTGCATGATTTAGAAGAAATGCGTAATAACGCTTACCACTCAAGCAAGATCTATAAGGAGAAAGTGAAAGGATATCATGATAAAAAGGTTTCGCAGAAGGAATTCAAGGTTGGCCAGATGGTGCTTTTATTCAATTCCCGTCTGAAATTGTTTCTGGGAAAATTAAAGTCCAAATGGCATGGACCATTTTTTGTCAAGGATGTCAAGCACTATGGTGCAATAGTCATTGATGACTTGAAAAAGAAAGAAAGTTGGACAGTAAATGGCCAACGGTTAAAATTATATCTTGGAGGAGAATTTGACCGAGAGAATTGCAGTGTGTTTCTTGATGATCGTTGAAATCATCTTGGACTGTCGAGCTTATCCGACGTTAAACAAGCGCTTGTTGGGTGGCACCCCAACATTGTAAGTATTTATGTTTTCATTTGCTGTTTTTTTTATGATTTCAGTTATTTAGAATTGGTTTAGGAAGTGGGAGCAGGTACAGAAAAAAATTTCAAAAACCTGTCATGTTCGCTGGCACGTTCGTTTTTCGAACCTGGGGCGAGCTTTCGCTGGCTTGTTCGCTTTGCGAACTCAGCGAGACAGGAAAACATTTTTCTGCTACCACCTCATTAAAAAGGGAGTTATTTTTGGTGTGGGCCAGACATTTGGGCCCATGACCCATCCTTTTCTGAACTTGTGAAGGGAAACCCTACTCCCTTGGACATTCTCACTCTTGCCAATTTCACAAACATAATCACAAGAACATTACTCTCTCACGCGTGCTCTGTTCATCTCATTTTATTTCACCAAGTTTTTCCGCAACTCACTAACAAGTTCAGGTTTGAATCTCTTTTTCTCTCTGTTAATTTCTGATTAGACAATGTGTTTAGAGTTGTGGATTGAACATTAGAGACAATTGTGATTCTAGGTTTTCACCTCTGTTTTAAAATTTGTATGCTACTGCATGTTAAATTATATGAAAACTTTAGAATAAAGGTGGTAATGTGAAAGGAACTCTGATGTTGGAAGTGTTGGAAGCTGTTAATTTTTGAAAAAATTGCAGGTTCGCTATCCAGTTCGCTTTGCGAACCTGGGCGAGCATTCGCCAGAAACTCGCTTTGCGAATCTGGGGAGAATGTTCGCCATCCTTCGCTTTGCGAACTATGCTGCGAATGCATCAGAATTCTGAAATTTTTTTTATGTCTCAGTTTGTGATTTTGGTTTGACTCCCATTTCTAATGAACTGTTTTGCTGCTAGTTGTTGTTTTATCTGTTGATTTGTGCCGATGGGTCCTAAAATCAATCCGAAAAAGAAGAGAAAGGCCATCACTTCGCGACAAGTACCGATTGAGTTTGACAACGATCGCTTTAGAAGAGCCAAGCAGGCAACAAGGTACCTAACCTTGGAGAAGAGAACCATTTTATCAGAAAAGAGATTTAACTTGAGTGAACATGGGAGTTACCGGTCGGTGGCTGCACTCTTAGAAGAGAAAAACTGGGGGAGACTGATAACTCCTGTGGATATTTACAATGTTGAGATCGTTAGCAAGTTTTATGCTAATGCCCTCCCAGATGATGGGGAGCCTTTTGGTTGGACAACTTTCGTTGCGGGAAAAGTGGTGCGATTTGATCTTGGAACAATTAATACCGTTCTTGGAAATCCTTTACCTTTGAGAGCAAGTCAGATTGATGACTTCCATAGAGACTTGCACCTCCACAGAGACATTGCGGCCATTACTAGAGGCCTTTTACGAGAAGGAAAAACTGAAGAGCTCAACCCATCTGGGGTTGCATTAGATACCGTCGTGAAGACATGCGACCTTTGGCACAACTTATTTTTCTTTTGGTTGTAACAAATATTAAGCCGAAGTCACATACATCGACCATCCCTATTCCTCTTGCCCATCTTGTCCACAGCATTTTGACCAATGTACAGATTGATGTAGCTCAGATTATCGCGGATGAGATAAGGGATATTGTTGAGAGTGGTCTTGGTTCCGCTTCTTGGAAGAACGCTCCCCTTGATTTTCCTTGTCTCATTATGACTTTGTGTGCGAGTTTTGGGGTTAATCTCCCCACGCGCTGTCAGGTGACTATCCCGTTTTCCATCAATGACCGTTATGTGGATAAGTTCTGTAAGTCTAAAGGGGCGAGGGGTGAGACTTCTGGTGCTGGTGCTGATGCCGGCACAAGGGCTGGAGATGGGTCTAGTTCTGGGTCGCAAGGTTTCTATCCTTATCAGCAGGAGATTTTCCAGTATAACTGGGATTGGATGGCGGCTTCTCAGCGCGCCATGATGGATTTACATAACTCTATGCAGGTACTTCAACTGCAGATCCATGAACCCGCCGTGGATCACTCGATGATGACAAGGGAGCAATTCCTTGCTCATGTTGGTTGGCCTGAAGCCATGCCAGTTTTCGGAGGGGGCAGATGCGACTGGTCCTGATGATGCTAATGCGGAGGAGGATGATGGTGATGGTGTTGAGGTTTATGGTTCTGTATCTGGTTCAGAGGAGGAAGAGATTGAGGTGTCCGGTTCTGAGTCCGAGGAGGACTGATTTTGTTGTTATGATTTTGTACTTCCTTTGCGCGTCAAAGTGAAGTTTTCTTATGTTTTATCTTATTATGCTTTTTGTATCAGTTTTTAGTGATGTACTGTATCCACTAGGTGGATTTTTTTAATTTTTGTGAGATCTTTTGATGTACTTGTACCCATATGAGGTACTTATGACTTTGTAGGTGTTTTGAAACCATTACATTATTATGATATTATTAGTAATATTTTGTTTTTCAGTAAATTATTCTGTTTTCAATTTTACTAATATTTTGTTTTTCATTGTTGTTATAAAGAGTTGAATTCTTCAGTTTACGAATGTTTAACTCTTAAATTGTTGGTATGCTTTTTATCGTTTTATGTTGGTATGCTTGTGGAAGTTTAATATTTCCAACTTTTGAATGTGATTTTGTGGAAGAAACTTATAGGTTGGTGTTATTGTGCATCAAAGAAGATTCTTCCAAGTTGGTTGGCTATGATAGTAATTTTAAGCACGATTTTGTTGGCAAGGTACATAGTTACCTAGTTCTAGAATTTAGAATGTGTTAGAACTTTTTGTCTTTTTACAAATGAAATGTTGTTTCTTGTTACAACTCTATTGATTGCTTATGTCATTTAGGTCTAAAAACTACAAAAGTGAGAAACCTCCATGTTATACTAAATGCATAGGATTGATGATGAATTTTGTTGTATACTTTTAATTCATGCTTTATCTTGTGATTTGTGTGATATTGTGGAAGCATTAGACATGATCAAGGCACTTGTTGATATTGAGCACAACCATTTCCAAATAGTGATTTACCCGTGAGTAGCAAGTATTCGTTAACCCCCCTTGAGCCTAAATAGTTTAGATCTCGTTTAGTGATGAACTTTGTGTTGTACATAATTTGAAAATCAAGTTCATCATTGAATTTTTGAGAGTTTCTAACAATTTTTTCTTCTTGAACCTTGGAACTTTGTTTTATTGATTTCCTTGCCTTAAAAAGCAAGGAGCATTCACTTAAGGTTTAGTTGAAAATAAGTTGGGGAGAATGAAAAAGAAGATTGGTAAATTGCTCAAACTTTTGAAAAATTTCAAGCAAGCATGAAAAGAAAAAGAAAAAGTGAATATGAATGTGAAAAACATAGAAAAAGAATGCTTGCTTGAATGAGAAAAATAGAGACGAATAATTATGCATGAGGAAGTTTGAGAAGGTTTGTGATAAAGGTGTAAAATTGGTGAATGAAGTTGAGATGTGTGTGAATACCTTGTATAGTGAATGTTCTTTTGCATCGGAAACTTCGATTCAATGGCCTTTAGAAATATCCCTTTGTTGTTAACCCGACCAAGCTATAACCTTAAAAGCCCTTTGTGATCTTTTACTTCTATGATTTCTTATGTGATCGATTAGATATTGTATGAATTATTTTGTATTTGCATCATTTGTCATTCGAGCGAAATTGTCCCACGGTTGCAAACGCGTTAATTTCCTTCAATCCTTTTTCGAAGAGGAGTGTTAGAGTGACATGAGCATGGCAGTTTAGTTGTCTCTTGAAACATTGTCTGAGATTTGTTTAGGAATCAAGTTCTTTTGCATTGTTGATTCTAGGATTGTGTAATTGTTGCTTTGTTACAATTATTGTTTATTTGAGCCGTTTATCCTTTCTTGGTTGAATCAAATGCTCGAGCAAATCCTCTTGTTTTCAATGAGAGGCATACTTTTCTTGAGAACAAACAAAGAGTTAGTTGGGGAAGTTTGTTAGATGACAATCATGCTATATATTTGTATTTGATACTTGACATTTTTCAAGCTTTTCTATGTTTAATTATGGATTTTAGTAGTGAATTATTGTTGTTCTTCAAACATTGTATAGATACCTTTGGTGCTTGTAATATGTGTGCTATTGTGTAGGAAAAGGTACTAATTGATCAAAGAAAGAAAACACAAAGAATTGATGCAAGTTGCCAAAAAACAGAGGAAAACATCAGCAAGTTTGCTTTACGAACTTGCCAGCGAATGTTCGTTTTACGAACACTGGCAAAGTTTCCAGCGAATGGTCCTAGAATATGGCAGTAGGAAAAGGGACTAAAGTTTACTTTGCAAACTCCCAGCGAATGTTCGCTGAATTGTTCGCTTTGCGAACAACCTAGCGAAGAACCCTTGGATATGGCAGAAGCAAAAGGACCTAAAGTTCGCCTTGCGAACTTTCCATCGAGTAGTTTGCTTTACGAACTTATGCAGACAAACAAGGGCGGTTTAGTTATCAGAAGGAACTTCAGGTGCCACTTTCTTCATTCTCTAGGCGAACAGATCATTCGCAGTGCGAATGCATCAGATTCCAAGTGTACTATAAATAGATTTTTGCATTTTCTTGGGATCATAACTTCACCTTTTCATACCAAAACATATTTTTCTAAGTTTTCTTCATCTAAGAGAGATTTTTCACATAGAGAAGCTGGATTTGCATCCGATCTCGATTCTTCGACGCAGATGTTTTTTTTATCTCCTTACGAAACTTGTGAAGCAAGCTACCATAAATGTGTGTAGCTAAACACATCTTGTGTCAAGTTTAGTGGTAGGTAATCCATCATTTTGTATGTATTGATCTTGATTGTAAGTTTGTGAACTTTGTTGATGATAAATATAGAAGAAAAAATTTGTTTACATGGTTTATATTTTGTTTTAGTTCATGATCGAGAGATATGTATTAAAACTTGACCTAAGTTTCAATCCATCAATAATCATAAGGCTAGAGATAGTTTTGAAAGTTGATGTTCATAAATATTGAACTTGAATGTTATCATATTGGTAGTTTGAGTGAGAGATCATCAAAGGATCAGTATGATAAATCTCTCAACAAGTGTTCGAGAGAAACTTGTTGAGAGGATATATGGTTATATTTATTGTTAACAAGTTCACACGCTTTATCGAGTTGATACGTACGAAACGGATTATCGGACACTAATCTTGGCATGTTTTTACCAAACCCTAAAACTAATCTTTTTACCGTTGATTACTAAATTTTATGTAAACGATACAAAAAACGGAACTCTTTGTTACTATAAAGTTTGAAATGCTTTTGACTATCGAACAACGACAATATACATTCAATCCCTGTGGATACGATAAAACACCCCCGAAATACTTTTCAACACGTGTAATGTCCATGCCTTACGTGTACGACCAGATGGGATTTTCCCTCAAAACCCTTCCAAGAAGTCCCCATACGCGTAATGGGCTCACCATACGCGTATTGCCCTCTCACTTACGCATACCTTACGCGTATAGCAGAGGAACAGGATGGCCATGGTGACAGGGCGCGTATCGTACGCGTATGCCCCTAGGATTGTCCCCTCATACGCGTAATGCCCCCCCAACATACGCGTATGGGCAGTCTGCAACTGAAAAATTTTGCTTTTGCATCAGTGCAAATTTTCACCCATTATAGTACCTTCAAGCTCTTATTTTTGACTAAAAACAGTACCCATACCAGTATATCATTAATGGTTTCACTTTACGTCATTAAACGATCATTCTACTAAGGTTTTTCATAATGTAAACCATAATTTCGTCATCTCCCAAAACCCATATTTTTCTAGATCTGTTTTCATGGTAAAACACAACAACAATACACAATTTACACGAATTTCACATCAATATTAGTACACAAATACGAATTCACAACAACAATCACACAGATATGAAAATCAAGCAAGACAAGGAGAAGAATATACATAAAATCCTAAGAGGGAAAGGAACCCTCACTACCCTCCCAGGTTCTAATCACCATTAAAGAATCCATTATCCCCCTTACCTTAATTCCAGGCTTGATCTCTCTAATAATAGTGGAAAATCCTTGGTCTCCTCTTGCCCTAGCTCTTTTTTCTCCTCTCTTTCTCTTTTTACATGAAAACTAATCCCCTCACTCTCTTTCCCACTTCTCCCTAATTATGTTTATTTTTCCTTAATTATAAGAATAATAATATTAATACAATTATTACTAATGGTAAATATTCCATGTCACTAATAATAATAATAATAATAATGAAATATTCCATCCACCACTATTTATATTATTATTATATTATTCTAAGATTTAAGTCTAATTAACTTATTACAACAAAGTTCTCACACTCATCCTTACACACATACCCTTAACTAAGCCAATGCCAAAATAATTATTCAAATAAAATCACAAAATTACTAAATATTTAGATGAGGTGTTACAGTGATGACAATGACAATATTAGTAAGAAGCGTCCTCCTGCTAAAGTGTTATGATACTTGCCAATAATTTGAAGGTTAAAGAGACGTTGTGCTAATGCGAATGATGCAAAGAATATTATATGGCATGCAGATGAAAGAAGATGTGATGGAAACATTCGTCGTGTAGCTAATTCTTTGTAAAGGAAGAAAATTGATTCATTGTTTCTAGATTTTAGCCTTGATCAAGGAAACCTTATGCCTGAGCTTGCCACAGATGGAATGAACCCCTTTGTTAATCTGAGCACTAACCATTCTTCGTGGCCTGTTCTTCTCATGATTTACACCCTATCTTCTTGGTTATGCATGAAGCGCAAGTATATGATGTTAAGTATGATGATTTATGGACCAAAACAACCTGTAAACGACATAGATGTTTATCTAAGTCCATTAATTGAAGATTTAAAACTTTTGTGAAATAAAGGTGTTGAAGTTAATGATGTATATTTTGGTGAAAAATTTAAGATGTGAAGACATGCTTCTCAAGGTTTTGATGAAGACAAAATTCTGCATACAAGATTGGATCAACAAAAAGAAATGGATAAAAGACATGCAAAGCAAACACAAAGTTCAATTTCATCTAAGTCTTGAAGATTTTCAAGGATTGATTAAGAGGTATATGGCATTCAATTCTTGATAATGAATATAAAGGTGTTCAAAAGTCATACATGCATGTCATATGTGTTTAAGGTGTTTAGAATCATTTTGCCATAGTTTCATGTTGGGAAAAAAAAGATTTTCAATTCTGCCTAGCTGTTAATCGGTTAACCCCTTGTGATTAATCGATTAACCAGTCAAATTTTTAAATCTTTTGTACGTTGCAGGGTGTTAATAGATTAACCCCATTGATTAATTGATTAACACTGAAGCAATACCAGAAAATATGACATTTTTTCATCTGTTTGGTTTGAAATTTCTTGTATTGAACCATGACATCCCACCATGAATTATACACATTTGTAGAGGTGCATTAGGGCCATATAAACACCATTGCATCAGAATTTTACTCTAACCTTCATGCAAAAATTTCAAACATTCTTTCATCTCTTTAAACTTTCAAATTTTTCATAAGTGTTCAAACCAAATTTTTCAAATCATTCTAGTTTCACTCCATATTTCAACAACACTTGTATACCATTGTAATAGTTGTTTATCACAAGGAGAAGATCAATCTTTTGATTGATAATTGTTAAATATCCATTTCAAATACTTACAAAAATTTAGATTATACATTGTTTGTCACATCTTATTTTTCCAGGATTGTTGGAAATAAGACTGTGAAGTTGTATTCCTTGTTGTCCTAGTTGTGGAAACAAGAGCTCCTTTGTGAGAGGATTGTTCTCATTTTGGACTTAATGAAAAATCCAAGAGGTTGTTCTTGGTGTGATTTGTTAGTGTCTATATATAAAGACTAGGAAGAGTCTTGTCTAAGTCCTAATACTATTAAAAATCTCTTTCATGTTGAAAGGGGACTGGAGTACTCTCAGATTGTGAAGGGAACCAGGATATATCCTTGTGTCGTTTACTTTCCGCATTTACAGTTTTCATCACATTGTAATCTTTAGGAAAGTAAAACATAAAACCGACAAAAATCCAGACTATTTTCTAAGTAGCTAATTCACCCCCTCTTAGGTGTAATCTTAACTTACAATTGGCATCAGAGCAGGTTATAAGTAATCTGTTCCTACATATCCAGTATGGATTCCACAAGCGCAAATCTGGTTTTCAAGGATGGTGGTAGTAGCAACAAACCCCCTCTATTTTATGGCGTGTATTTTGACTTTTGGAAAATCCTTATGAGAGCACACTTAGAAGCACAAAGAGATAGAATATGGGAAACTGTTGAAAATGGTCCACATCAACCAGTTAGTGTTTTAAATGGTGTTGGCACTCCAAAGATCAAAAGTTCTTAGGATGAAGATGAAAAAAATAAAGCTCTAAATGAAAAGAAAGCAATCAACATTCTTCAAAGTACATTAAGAATGAATGAGTTTTTTTGTGTCTCTCAATGTAAATCGACAAAGGAGATTTGGGATACTTTGGTGGAAACTCATGAAGGAACTGCCGAAGTGAAAAGATCTAGATTAAATACCTTAAGTCAAGAATATGAAATATTTCGAATGCAGCCCAGAGAATCCATCGTTGCTTTACAGAAAAGATTCGTACATTTAACAAATCACTTGATTGCACTTGGTAAAACATTTTCTAATGATGAATTGAACCTTAAAGTACTAAGATCCTTGACTAGAGAATGACAACCAATAGTGGCAGCAATATCGGAAAAGAAAAGTATTTCTACCATGACATCTGCATCATTATTTGGCAAACTCTAAGAACATGAACTTGAACTTGGCAGACTTGGAAAACATGAGAATCATGAGAAGAAATCCAAAGGCATCACTTTGAAAGTGGATTCAAAAGAAGATCAAGATGATGATGCACCGGAGGAAGATTAAAACTCCACGCTCCTTGTAAAAAGACATGGTAAGTTCCTTGGTAAAAATGACAAATCCTTTAACTATGCAAAAAGAAAGAAACACTTCAAGAAAAAGGAGGCTCCCACTTCTACATAAGATATCACATGTTATGAATGTGGTAAGCAAGGTCACATAAAGCCAGATTGTCCAAAACTCTCCTAGAAAGGTGGATTCAAAGGCAAAAAGGAGACAAAGAATAAAAAGGCATATATTACATGGGACGACAATGCCATAAGTTCATCATCCGACTTGGAAAGCGACGAAAGTGCAAATTTAGCTTTAATGGCCTCACACAATTCTGACGATGAAGATGATGTGGTTAGTAACTTTATTTTCTCTTTATGATAATGATGCACAAGGTGCCATAAATGAACTTTTAAATAAATGCAAAGTATTGTACAAAACAATATCTTCACAAAAGAAACAAATTACATCTTTAGAAGAAAAGGTGGAGACTATGGAAAAAGATGCAAAAGATGAGAAACAAAAGATTATTAGATAAGAAAAATAAAACTTTGTATGTAAAAGTTGTGAATCACTATCTTTCCAAATTGTTCAATTAAAAAGAGTTCTTGAAAGATATGAAAAATGACAAATTGGGTTGGAAGGTATCCTTAGTCAACAAAGATATTCAAATGATAAAAGTGGACTTGGTTATTCAAAATTCTCTAAACCAAGTTCTAGTAAAACAATCTTTGTAAAGGCTAGTGACCAATCTTCCAAAGAGAAAGTGAATAAACCAAAAATTGTGCATCCTTATCCTAAAAGGAAAAGATTTGTGAAAAAGAAATCATTTGTTCCTAGATATAAAAGAAATTTTGTTCCTACTTGTTTTTATTGTGGTATTGTTGGCCATACACCTAATGCTTTCTATGCTAGAAACTTTAGTGTTGCAAGTGGGCATTATGTGTGGGTAAAGAAAGGTACTAATTATGAAGGACCCAAGGCAATTTGGGTACCTAACAAAACTTAATTTGTTTTGTAGGTATGCTTAAAGACCACTTCTAATTTATGGTATCTAGATAGTGGTTGTTCGAAACATATGACAGAAGATATTGACAAATTTTCAAGTCTAGTGCTTAAGGTAAAGGGTTATGTTACTTATGGAGATAACAACAAAGGAAAGATTCTTGGCGTAGGCAAAGTTGGAGCACCACCTTTCACATCCGTTGAAGATGTACTTTATGTTGAAGGACTAAAGCACAATCTTCTAAGTATAAGCCAACTTTGTGACAAAGGCTTCAAGATCAAGTTCACCAAGGATGAATACTTGATAGAAGGTGAAGTCACACATGAGGTAAAACTCAAAGGTAAAAGAATCAATAATATATTCATGATTTCCCTTGATGATTTGTATTTGAAGGTAAAATGTCTCATGGCAAAAAATAATTATTCATGGCTTTGGCACAAAAGATTTTCTCACATTTATATGGAACATTTAAATAAGTTAGTCAAGCATGATATTGTTATTGGATTGCCTAAGATAAAATTTGTCAAAGATAGATTATGTGATGCTTGTCAAAAGGGAAAACAAACCAAATCAACTTTCAAATCCAAAAATGTGGTGTCCATTTCAAGGCCACTACAATTGTTGCAGATGGACTTATTTGGTCCATCAAGAATAAGAAGCTTTGGAGGTAATGTATATGCATTAGTTATTGTTGACGTTTTCTCGAGATATACTTGGACATTCTTTTTAGTGAAGAAAAGTGATGCATTCAAGGAGTTCAAGAAATATGTGAAGCAAATCCAAAATGATAAGTCACTAACTATTGCCTTCCTAAGAAGCGGTCATGTTGGAAAATTCCAAAATGCTCCTTTCGAAGAATTTTGTGAAGCTCAAGGAATCTCTCACAACTTCTCGGCACCAGGGACTCCTCTACAAAATGGTGTGGGAGATAGAAAGAATAGGTCACTTGTGGAACTTGCAAGGACAATGCTTACCGACTCAAATCTTCCAATGTATTTTTGGGCGGATGCAGTAAGCACGACATGCTTTGTAAGTAATAGAGTAAATATTAGACCTATCCTTAAGAAGACTCCTTATGAACTCTTCAAAGGAAGGAAACCAAACATTGCTTATTTTCACATATTTGGATGCAAGTGCTTTGTCTTAAATAATGATAAAGACAATCTCGGTAAGTTTGATGAGAAATCTGACGAAGGTATTTTTCTTGGTTATTCTCTTAATAGTAAAGCTTATAGAATTTATAATAAACAAACTTTAACTATTGAAGAATCTATGCATGTATTTTTTGATAAAGCTAACCCCTCCAGGGAGGAAATTGTTTTGTGTGATGATGATGATGATTTTATAGAAGTTCCTCAAGAAGATACTTCCAAAGTCAACAATGAGACTCAAACGGAATATCAAGTAGAACCGATTCAATAAGAGTCAAATGAAAATTATCTACCTAAGGAATGGAGAACTCATAGAGATCATCCAATTGATAAAGTCATTAGTGATATTAGTCAAGGCGTTGCAACTAGACTAAATCCCAAAGATGCATGCTTGAATATGGCGTTTGTCTCACAAATTGAACCATCCAAAGTTGATGAATCCTTAGGAGACGACCAATGGATAATTGCTATGCAAGAAGAGTTAAACCAATTCGAAAGGAACCAAGTTTGGGAACTTGTTCCTAGGCCAAGTGGTAAACACATCATTGGTACCAAATAGGTGTTTAAGAACAAGCTTGATGAAAATGGAATAATTATTCGAAATGGCTCAAGGATACAATCAAGAGAAAGGCATTGATTTTGAAGAAATGTTTCCTCCGGTTGCAAGGTTAGAAGCTATCCGTTTATTACTTGCTTATGCGTGTTCATTGAATTTTCATTTATACCAAATGGATGTCAAGAGCGCATTCTTGAACGACTACATCAATGAAGAAGTCTATGTCAAATAAACCCCTGGATTTAAAGACTTCAAGAATCCTTCACATGTCTTTAAGTTGAGGAAAACTCTTGATGACTTAAAGAAAGCACCAAGAGAATGGTATGATCGACTTAGATACATTCTTTGTGAAAGAGGATTTGAAAAAGGTAAAGTAGATAAGACCTTGTTCATTAAGAAAATTAAGGACAACACTTTATTGGCTCAAGTCTACGTTGACGACATCATATTCGGAATAACAAACAAAGAACTTTGTGAAGAATTCTCATTTATGATGCAAGGAGAATTCGAGATGTCTATGATGGGTAAGATGCACTGTTTCCTTGGATTAAAAATTAAGCAATTAAAGGATGGCATCTCCATCAACCAATCCAAGTATTGCAAAGATTTGTTGAAGAGATTCGACATGGATGGTTGTAAAGCTATGTCTAATCCAATGGGATCCGGAACCTACGTTGATCAAGACGAATCAGGTGTTTCAATTGACATTACAAAGTATCGAGGTATGATTGGTTCATTACTATATTTGACGGCAGGCCGTCCTGATATAATGTTTAGTGTGTGTTTATGTGCCCGTTTTCAAGCAAATCTGAAGGAGTCACATCTCACCGTTGTTAAAAGAATCATGAAGTATCTCAAAGGAATGACCAATGTTGGCTTATGGTATCCCAAAGATAGTGTTTGCAATTTAGTAGGGTATTCTGACTCGGATTATACAGGTTGCAAAACTGATCACAAAAGCACAAGTGGTACATGTCACATATTAGGTAATGCGTTAGTATCATGGTCTTGCAAGAAACAAGCTTGTGTCGCACTTAGCAAGGTTGAAGCAGAATATATTGCAGTAGGAAGTTGTTGTGCCCAGATTATATGGTTCAAGCAACAACTACGTGACTATGGACTCAATCTTGGATGTGTTCCTTTACGATGTGATGATACAAGTGTGATCAACATAACAAAGAATTCCGTTATGCATTCAAGAACAAAGCACATCGACATACGACATCATTTCCTTCGTGATCATGTACTTCAAAAGGATGTTGAAGTCACCTTTGTGGATACACACAACCAACTTGCAGACATCTTCACGAAACCGCTCGCTAAAGAACAATTTTTCAAGATTCGGAGGGAACATGGAATATTAAATGAAGGTGATGTGTAATTCTTCAATATTTATTCATTATGAATTATAATGAAGCCAAGGTACACATAATTACCATCTTTTTAAATTTTGCAATTTATGATAAAATATATGCTTATAAAATAATTTTTATGATTTGTTTGGGTGATCACTAGTTGCATAATAATATCTTAGAGCATGTCTAAGTGGAAAAATTTGGAAATTTCATGCATGATAAGCGTTGCAAAGCCTCTGTTTTTCCCCGTTAACCGGTTAACCATTTGAGGGTAACCGATTAACACCTATGTTTCCTGCGTGTTTTCACTTGTTTTTCACGCTGTAATCGATTAACCATATGCGGTTAACCAATTACCACTGACACAAATTTAAATTTTTGTTTCTTAAAAATTCTGAATTGTTTTGTTTTTCTTTTTATTTTCTTTATGTTTTGTCACATGCATTTAAGTGCTTATTTTGGGAAAGCACTTTCACTTTCACACTTCTTCTTGGAACTCTTCATCTTTGACTCTATTCAAAACTCTTCTTCCACATTCATCCTCCCAAAATCATTAACTCCATTCAACTAAATTAAAAACCCACTCTTCTAAATCCTCTTTATAACCCTTTTTCACGTCAAATCTTCCACCACCATATCTTATCCTTCTCAAATCTGAAAATAACCTCAAACCCTAGCTTTCAAAGCTTCAACCTTCATCAATGGCACCAACTAGAAAGGGAAAGGGAAAGCTTCCAATGGGTGAAGGTAGTTTCGAATCATCTGATGTAGAAGCACAACAACCTTCAACCAAGGAAAGAAGATTGGATTTTAATGTCAGAAACCATTCACTTATGCTGGTAAAGTATGTGAACCTCAAAACCTTTCCTGATCATAGTCTTACCTTCCCTGCTTTATTAGGATTTCAAGGTGTTACTAAGTTTGTGTCTGAGTTTGGCGTCTGTTATCTTGACTTTGTTAAGCTATTTTTCACTAATCTGCAAATTGGTTTGGATACTCTTGAGAAACACATGTTGTATACAAAAGTTAAAAATGTTGAGATTTTTGAGGAGATGGCAGGATTTGGAACTCTCCTAGATCTTCCTTCTGAAGGTTATTTCATTCGTAAAGGTGTTACATATGAAGATGGTCCATGGGCGGGTTATAAAAAAATGGACTACTATTTTGAAATTTGTCGGGATAGTCAGACTGAATTTTTGAGTATACAGAATTTATCTTCTTCAAAGGTCTTGTGTTATGCGAAGAATTTATCAGTGAGTGATCGGATGCTCCATTATGTGATTTGCTATGTTCTTTTACCAAAGCATTCGAACCTCTCACAAATTAATGATGTGGAAATGCAAGTTCTCTTTGCCATCAAAAACAAAATCATAGTAAATTGAGCGCTTACCGTGATGTACCACATGAAGCATCAACTTCAGTTAAATAGAGGACTTCCTTATGGAAGATTGGTTTCTCGCATATTGGAAGCAAACAGATTGGAGTTGAGGAGAGAACCTCAAACTAAGATGACGGAAAAATGGAATGAAATTAATTCTAATACGGCTCTTGAGAACACCGACATTGTTATATGTAGTGATGGGCAATTTCGATACAAGGATGGTTCTTCTTCTAGTGCTCCCGAACCTATCCCGAAAGGTGGCTACACAAACAACATGCTTTATGCAAAGAGGTGCTCTATGGAAATAACCATGAAACAAAACCACTGTGACCATAAACTAGAGATGACGTCCATTAAGATACTTTTAATGTGTTTCACTCATAACCAAACTCGTGAGCCAAGAGAGGAAAGTGAAGAAGAAAGTGGAGAAGAAGAGGGAAGTGGAGATGGAGAAAATGAAGTGATGTCCGAAAGTGACTAAGTTGTCTTGCATTGCATTATGTTTAGTTTATGTCTTAAGTTTTTCTAAGTTAAGTTTAAGTTTCAAATTCTAAGTTATGTTAAGATTATGTTTTGGTTAAGCCTATGTCCTAAGTTGTCCTAAGTACTTTATTTTATGTATTTCGTTCTGTAATGTGTTGTTTCGTGCACTTAATATAATATTATTTTCTATGTTTTATATCTTGTGTGTTGTGCATATGTTTTATATGGTGCATTTTTTTTCAATTATTACACATTTACTTGTCATACAACTTGTACTCTTTACATTTTCTTAAGTCTTTTCCCATCCTTTTTGTTAATGACAAAGGGGGAGAAGAATTTATATTATGTTGTATGCTTTTCTCTAAACAAATGCAGCTTTCAAAAACTCTCTAAAATCATGAATTAAGGGGGAGCATTAATCAAGGGGGAGCATTGTGTTAGAGAAACATGGTTGGAACAAAATTTCAAAGATAGGGTTGTCATCATCAAAAGAGGGAGAACGTGAAGTATGTTTCTCAAGGTTTTGATGAAGACAAAATTATGCATACAAGATTGGATCAACAAAAAGAAATGGATCAAAGACATGCAAAGCAAACACAAAGTTCAATTTCATCTAAGTCTTGAAGACTTTTAAGGATTGATCAAGAGGTATATGACATTCAATTCTTGCTAATGAATATACAAGTGTTCAAAAGTCATACATGCATGTCATATGTGTTTAAGGTGTTTAGAATCATTTTACCATATGTTTCATGTTGGAAAAATAAAGATTTTTCAATTTTGCTTAGTTGTTAATCGGTTAACCCCCTGTGGTTAATCGATTAACCAGTCAAATTTGTTTAACTCTTTTGTACGTTGCAGGGTGTTAACTGATTAACCCCATATGGTTAATCGATTAACACTGAAGCAGTACCAGAAAATATGACATGTTTTCATCAGTTTGGTTTGAAATTTCTTGTATTGAACCATGGCATCCCCTCATGAATTATACACATTTGTATAGGTGAATTAGGGCTATATAAACACCATTGCATCAAAATTTTACTCTCAACTTCTTGCAAGAATTTCAAACATTCTTTCATCTCTTTAAACTTTCAAATTTTTCATAAGTGTTCAAACCAGATTTTTTAAGAGTGAAACTTGTGCATTAAATCTTTATAATAAATCATTCTAGTTTCATTCCATATTTCAAGAACTCTTGTATACCATTGTAAGAGTTGTTTGTTAAAAGGAGAAGATCAATATTTTGATTGATAATTGTTAAACATCCATTTCAAATACTTACAAAAATTCAGATTATACATTGTTTGTCACATCTTATTTTTCCAGGATTGTTGGAAATAAGACTGTGAAGTTGTATTCCTTGTTGTCCTAGTTGTGGAAACAAGAGGTCCATTGCGAGAGGATTGTTCTCATTTTAGACTTAGTGAAAAATCCAAGAGGTTGTTCTTGGTGTGATTTGTTAGTGTCTGTATAGAAAGGCTAGGAAGAGTCTTGTCTAAGTCCTAACATTATTAAAAATCTCTTTCATGTTGAAAGGGGATTGGAGTACTCTCGGGCTGTGAGGGGAACCAGGATATATCCTTGTGTCGTTTACTTTCCGCATTAACAGTTTTGATCACATTGTAATCTTTAGAAAAGTAAAACATAAAACCAACAAAAATCCGAAAATTTTTCTAAGTACCTAATTCACCCTCCCCCCCCCCCCCCCCCCCCCCCCTCTTAGGTACAATCTTAACTTACATAAGATACATGCAATGTTATTTTGCACAATCAACGACTTTCGTGCATATGGTAATTTGGATGGATAAAGTGTCAAAGGACATAAAGCATGTCATATATGTGAATCTAATACCTTTTTTTTACCAACTTGAGTTTGGAAAAAAGACTATTTACCTTGGGCATCGGAAGTTTCTAAAACCCAATGATCCTTATCGTAGATTACAGAAGGCTTTTAACGGAGAGTAGGAGTTTGAAAGCGTTCATAAACCTTTAACCAATGATGAAGTTTATTAACGACAAGAACATCTTACTGTTGTCTTTGAAAAGAATAAAGATGGTCCTGTTGAGAAAAATAATTGGAAAAAGAGATTTATGTTCTTTAATCTTCCATATTGGTCTAGACTCGATGTAAGACATTGTCTTAATGTGATGCATGTGGAGAAAATTGTGTGTGATAGTTTGATAGGAACACTAATAAACATTCCAGGCAAGATTAAATATAATAAGAATTTCTGTTTAGACATGATGGAGATAGGTATACGACAACAATTGGGTCCAGAAGATAAAGTAAGAAGATCTTATCTGCCTCCAGTTAGATAGATAAAGTAAAGAAATGTTTTTGCGAGTGTTTGAATGGTATCAAAGTCTCCCAAGGTTACTCTACAAACATCAAGAAAATTTTATCTATGAAAGATCTCAAGTTAATTGGCTTAAAATCTCATGATTGTTATATCATGATGCAACAGCTTCTACTAGTGGCTATCAATGGCATCCTTCTAAAAAATGTTTGAGTAACTATAACCAAACTATGCTTATTCTTCAATGCTATATGTAATAAAGTTCTTGATTTAAAAAAATAGATGAATTAGAAGATGAGTTTGCAATAATATTTTGTCAATTGGAGATGCATTTTCCTCCATCATATTTTGACATTATGGTTCACTTACATGTTCATCTTGTCAGAGAAGTCAGATGTTGTGGTTTAGTTTATTTAAAATGGATGTATTCTCTAGAGCGATACACGAAGATATTTAAAGGATAAACTAAGAATCATGACCGACCGGAAGCTTCGATCGTTGAAAGGTACATCACAAAAGAAGCTCTTGATTTTTGTTCAAACTATTTGTTGGAAATAGAGTCTATTGGAATTCCAAAGTCTCGTCATGCTGACAAATTTGAAGGTAGAAGTACTCATGGTTTAAATGTTAAGTCAATGGGTCGGGATATAATACTTCAATGGTGTACAAATTGATGAGTTATGATTCACATGGGTTGACCTTGGCAAGAAAACTTATAATATTGAACCATTCATCATGGTTACTAAAGCAAAACAAGTTTTTTATATGACAAACCCTGCAGACTTATCAAGGAGATGGTAAATTGTTCTCAAAGGAAAACAAATTCCTCCTAGTGATGATATTTCTTCCACTCCTTCTTATGCAACACAAGTGCTTACTTCATTTGAAGAAGTAAATAGAGATGATGTACATGCTATTTGTAACGGTCATCAACAAAGCATATGGGAAAATTAACAAGTATTTTATATTCTTCATTCATAATTTATTGTATGTTATAATTTATAATGGTGTTATTTTATAACAACTATTATTATTTGAAATTATAGGTGTTTAAAGTCAAGACACCAAGACAATAAGATAGTATTATTTTTTGTAATGATATGTACATTGTAGGATGTTTTGTACCATTTTGATTTTGATGTAATATACAATTTTTGGTTCCTAATGAAATTGTGTCATTGATGTAATACATTTTCTGGTCTAATTCAATTCACAAATGGTTGTATTGTTATTTCTGGTCTCATACGATTTAGAGATATTCCGGTTTAAAAATTGGGAATATTTTAAAATTGAAAAATATATAAGAAAACAAATTATATCACAACGGTTTTTAACTCAACTGTTGTCATAAGTAGCGTGGGCTATCCAGAAGAATAAAAGGCAAGAATGGTGTTGCTTGGATTCGAACCAAGGACCTATAAATTATTTCACAACGGTTGTTTGAATTAAACTTTGTTATAAGTAGCACACTACCTAACTTATAACCACGGTCACTAGGCCGTTGTGGAAACCAGCATACATACAAGCACACACTACCTAACAACGAACATGAAATCGTGATTATATGTGTTTTGTAACCGTTAATTATATGTGTTTTCTGTAGAAGTAGTCTTGCAATCCTCATATTTTAATCAATATTATATACATCATACTGCTTTTACAAATCATTATAAGAAAATAAACTTAGATGATAACTCAGCTATTAGGATCTTCTTCAAAGCTTACAACACCATAATAAGGGTTATATTGTAGTTGCATCCGAATATTAAAATTGTGGTAATTGGATTTAACTCTAGTCTCGACAGAGATAGCTTCATGGTTCAACAAAGGTTTAACATGTAGTCAAAGTCTATTCACATTCTAATTCGGCATGCTGTAGTCTAAGTATGCTCAAGCATGCACTAGTCAAAATGTTAAGATTGTTAGCATGTCGAATTGGGCTTGTTTTTTTAGCACAATTGTTTAAGTTAGCTTGTTGCTTAAGTTAGTTTAGTGGTGTATGAAGATGGCTGGTTTTCTACCTGAGTGAATCACACACTTAAAGATAACACATAGTCGCCACCGAATTTTATTTAGCCCCAAAGGACAGGGAAAATATCGATAAAACCCAAGGGGAAGAGAAACGGGAACGGGGGGTCGGTTATGCGAAAGGAAGGTACTAGCACCTAACGCATCCGTCGTACTCAACGGGAACCATTTCGCTTGCTTATAGGCTTGGATGGGTTTTCTATCTAAAGGCTTCTAGCTAAAGAAAAGGAGAGAGAAGAGAAAGGGGAAAAAGAAAAGAAAGAAAGAAGGTGCTCGCGGAGGATTGTGGCCCTCGTGCCTACGTAACCACATAGTGCAATGAGGAAATCAGAGCGTCGTAGTTCATAGAACCAGGGGACGAAGAAAAGGAAAGAAGGGAGGAAGACGGAAGAAAGGTGGAAGTGTGCTCGCCAAGACATTGTGTCTCGTGCCTACGTATCTGACATTCAAAAGAATGCAGAATCAGAGCTTCCGTAGTTTAGGGAACCGAATGGAAAATAGACAAGAAAAAAACAGGAAACAAAAGAAGTGGTGTCAAAACCAAGAGCAAGAGTGAAAGATAAACTCTACCGGGGAAGGCCACACATTAAGAGCGATTGGACAAGAGCCTAGAAAAAGAATGGTGTCAAAACCAAGAATGAAAGAAACTCCGCTGGGGTTGACAAAGAGGATTGGTGTCGAAACCAAGAAAGTAAGAGCAAATTGAATAGCAAGGGCTCCGCTGGGGATCCAAATAAAGGGATGGTGTCATAACCAAGAGAAAAGAGAGGCTCAGTATATTAACTGGCTGGCAGTGATTAACCTGAAGAAGGAGAATAAGACCCTGGCGGGGAAAAGAGGCTGGTGTCAATAGACGGACTGTGATAAACCAAGAGAGAGAGTGTTGAACCAAGAGAAGGTGTTTGACTCTGCAGGGGGCATCGGTATATTAACTGATGAACAGTGGTTAACCGAGGGAACAAGGATTGCAACTCCGCGGGGGATAGAGAAGCATTGGTTTTAACAGAGAAAACTGTGATTAACCAGAAGAACGGGTGTAGGACCGATCGAAGGTCGTAACCCACAAGGGGTGTTGGTATTGACTGAACAAACAACACTTGACCAACGAAGAAGGATATTGAACCAAAAGAAGGTTACTAACCCAAGGGTGCAAGTATTCGAACCAAGAAAGGTTGCCAACTGTAGGGGATTCAGTTTTTAACAGAACACTGTGATTAACCGAGAGAAATGAGTGATTAACCAAGAGGGGGTGATTAAATCAAAAAGGGGTTCAGTATTTTAACAGACAGGCTGTGGTTAACTGAAGAAAAGGGTGATTAACCAAGAGAAGGTGATTAACCCAAGGAACTCAGTGTTTTAACAGACGGACTGTGGTTAACTGAGAAGGAGTTCAAACTGTCATACCCCAAATTTTGACCACTAAGATCTCCCATCATTGTGCAAATCATCATCACAATATGGATGAACCATCATACCTCATCAGTCTCCCCAAAGATGGGTGAGCATCCACTACCATCAAACTTAGGGTTTCAAGCCCTCTCAGAGTTCTTAGACAAAGGATCAATCAAGAATTGACATGATCTTCAACTTGTCTAAACCTCTCAAACATCCACAATGGATTAAGAGGACTCCCACATCAAGGATTAAGCACAAGGTTGCTCCCTTCTAGGTGGATCAAGCCTCAAGATCGCCAGTGTCACTAAATTAGGGTTTTGGTCAACTAGGGCCTGCAGTTGGAAATTTTCCTCTGGGCATGAGCCAATGCTTCAAAGCATAACCTAATATACTCCATGGAACCTCATGGACTCAAGTATCAAGTCAATTTGACCTCAGGGGATGCATACATCAAAAATCAGGAATTAGGGTTTCTTGACCTAATTCACCCCTAAGATGACTTTTGGGACAAATCATGAGCCAAGACCTTAAGAGAGGATTTAAGGGTCTCTAAAAAACCACATTGATTCATTTGCAACAATGTATTGATCCAAGAAGCTTGAGCAACAAGTCTCAATTTCATCAGTACCACAATTAGGGTTTTGAGGAAAAAGTCAACTCTACCTTTGACTTTTGACCAGGACATGCTCCCAAGCCCTAAGACATGATTCAATATACCCTATAACAGCCATGAAACATGTCCATCAAGTTTGATTTAGGTCAAGGACATGATTTCCTAAAGGATTGCACAGTTTGGAATTTATCGGATAAAAAGTCAATTGTGCACAAAAGTCAACTTTGAATTTTTGAGATTTTTCACAAAAATGGATTTTTAACCCTAAAATTATGTTAGTGTATGATTTGAATCATCATTCAACAAGAAAAATCAAAGAAAGTGGGATAACTTGTAAAAGGGGTAACCATACAAACTTAGAAAATTTTCTAAGTTATGAACAAAGTGGCAAGGGTACCAACTTTGGAAGATCATAACTCCTAAACCACAAAGCCATTTCTCCCCATCTAAAGCTTGATTTGTAGATCTCATGGCCCTTTACAAAAACTCCAACTGGACCTCATTCCAATTCTTCAAGGATTTTGAGTTATGGATTGATCAAAATCACAAAATGTGAAAATGTCATTTTTTTCCAACACTTAGTGAAATTTTCACTAAGTCAGAATCTGCCTTCACTTTTTTCCAAATGTAGAGACATTTTTCACTTGGATCCAAAAAGTATCAAAACCAAATATGATCAAACAGTTGTTGTATCATATAAGGGCTTTCCAAAATGGCCAAGAACATCACCAAATTCAACTTGAGCCATGAGATATGGCATTGGCAAGTTGCCTTGCTGAAAACTGCCAAGGCAAGGCAGAATTTTGCATTTTTGGTCGATTTGCCAAAATCAGCCAATTTTAAGCCTTGTCATCATCTTGGACACATCTGAGGATCAAATCTAAAGGGGACAATCACTGAGCCAAGCCTCCAAAGTCCTTGGAACAAGAAGTAGCATGCCAAACCTAGAATTGCCTAAAAGAGGGGCAAGACTCCAATTTTGGATTGGAGCATTTAATAGATGCTTAGAGGTGGCATAGACTGACACATTTGCAACTGAATTCAGTCAAGATTCCTCCAACAAGTAGGGAACCAAAGCTCTGTGCTCTAACCTCTAGTCAATGGCTAGAGGAGACTTGGATTTTCATTTGCCAACATTGGCCAAACCTCTGCTGCAGTTTCCATTCACTATTGATCCTAAAACAAACTTGCTCTACTATAAATAGAGCTCATTTGTGCTCAATTTGAGTACACTAAAGCCATCAAACAGATGCTTTCCTCAAAATCCCTTTCTCTAGGCAAAAATACCTTCTTTAGCAAGGTAACTCTGAGTTTTTGAGTTTGAGAGCTTTTTCAATCAAACCAATCACACACACACCTCATAAACATCATATGTAGGTAATCCAAACTCTCACAAGTGACCTGTAATCACAAAATCATAAAGTCACCTCTCAAAACCTCAAAATAGGTTTTTTGTGCATTTTTCAAGCCATGTCTTGATTCAGTCACTTTCCAAACCAGATAAAACCTCAAACACACTCCAAATATCATCCTTGAACTGTCCCAAATGGTTCCCCCCATCTAGAACACGATTTGAGAGAGTTGCTATTTTGGTCACTTTTAACCCCTTTTGCAAGAAAGGGCCAACTTGTGTTTTTGCAGGTACCAGCTGATTCCAATCATCCTAAAAGCTTATAAGGGATCATTTGAGTGTGTCTAAAGCATCAAATCATTTCTGGAACAAGAGGATTTCTGGAACAAGAGGCTTGACAGATTGCACAAAAACTCCAAAAAGCTCAAAAAGAGGTAAGCCTTATGACTTGAACTTTCCAAAATATGCAATACTTTGAAGTCCACTGATCATGCACACCTCATACATGTTATATATGTTGTGTTTGAACCAATTGATCATGTAATTCATGCCTATATCAAAGTGTAGCATAGAAGATGCAATTATAGGCCTTTTTCAAAACCACTATCGGGTTTTGAGGAGGGAGTGTGATCTGAAAAAACTACCACCACCATTGGATTCCTTGTGAAATTCTGGTCTAGATGCATATAAATTTTGTCTCAAACCATTAAGAATTGAGAACGTTATGACCTTCACGTTTCTGAGTCAAAGCTTGCCTTGCCTTGCCTTGGGCCAGGCCTAAAACCAAGGCATGACTTGTATATTTGTGTTTTCACTCAAAACAATGGATGTATCACCACCCCAGTGGTAAGGCACGCGCCTTGTGACCTTGAGGTCGTGGGTTCAAACCCCACCCATGCCATTTTGTGTTTTTTCACATTTTGCCATTTTTCCAATATTTTTATGTTTTATTAATTAATTGGAAAATTAATAACTCTTTCAATTTTAATTATTTTTTATTGGTTCTTTTTGCAAAAAATCACAAAAATGTTGAAATATTTTATTCCACAAAAAAATTAAGATTATATTATTTATTTAATATAATTAGTATTTTTGTGAATAAATTCATTTTTATTTGTTTTTAAACATTTTAAAATGAACATTCATCTTGAAAAATCAAGACCAAATGAGTTTTAATATCTCTTGTGATTAAAACTTCATTTTTCAAACCTTAAACAAAAATCACAAGTGGTTTATTCAAATTTATTTGGTATTTTTCATTGATTTTCTTTTAATATTTACTGTTAAAGGAAAACAAATTAGGGTTTCTTTGATTTTCACCCTCACAAATCATTTTCAAACACTCATGGGCCTCTATTAGAGTGTAAGACCCAATCCACTTTTAACCAAAACAATTTTGGGCCTCAGATATTGTATAAGTCCCACCTCGTTAAAAGAAAAGTCCGGCGCAATCGTCGCCTGTTTAAAATAAACCATCTGGGCCTCTCCTCGAGCTATAAGACCCATTCAAAACTTTTGGGCCTCTATTAGAGTGTAAGACCCAACCCCTTTTGAAAACCAAATTATCTTGGGCCTCAGACATTGTATAAGACCCACTACGTTTTCAAAAATCTCGGCACGATCGCCATTTCAAACGAAAAATCATATGGGCCTACCCTCGTGTTATAAGCCCCACTCTTTTTCTTTAAACCTTTTAGGCCTCTTGAGAGAGTGTAAGACCCATCCCTTTGTACAGAGAATCTTTCTCGGGCCTCAGTCACTTGTATAAGTCCCTCTGTACAAAATGATAGTGCGATCACTGATAAAAACCTGGGCCTCTCCTTGAGCTGTAAGCCCCAATTTTTCTTTCAAAGCACTTTCTCCTTTGATCTTGAATATACTGTTGTTTTCAATCTTTCTTTGTTGAACAACTAACCAAACAGCATGGAAGCTCTACAACCGAGTAAGTGGTTATATGCTTTCTTTATCTGCTTTAATATACATATAACTGTATTATGGGGTTGTTTCACTGTAAGTCTTCTTTCATAAACTCATATCGACTGTGTAATAATAGTATAGATATTTAGAGTTTCCCCGGCAACTACGTCTAGCACTAAGCCCTGTTGATTACTCTTAAAATTGACAAAACTAGATCCCCATAGGATTACCAGATACAGTCTTCCCTCCTCTTGGGGTTAAATAATATGGAGACGTGAAAGGCAGCATTCTCGGTGAACCCTTTCACAGACTGTCACCTTTATAAATCATCAAAGAAACTTCATTCCCCAGAGATGATCTTTTCTCTGTGAATGGCATCTCTTGAGTTTCTTCCGAATTCTCGAACTTTCCTGGCTTGATCTATTCTTTGTGAATAGCCTGTCTTGAATTTCTCGGGGTTTGGGGACCCACAGGCTTCTTAAAAGCATCATCGTCTCCTCTTGGGCGTTGTACAAGGACCCGTCGGCTTCTTAGAAGTATTCACAGCCTCCTCTTAGGCTTCGTATAACTGATTTCTTCCTCAAGGAATGATAGCCTCCTCTTGGGCTTCGTACAAATTGTCCCTCGGCTTCTTAAAAGTTTCCAGCCTCCTCTTGGGCTTCGTACAAATTGTCCCGACGACCTCCTAGAGGTATAGGAATAGAAATTAGTCATCTTAATAGAACAATCTTTCAAAAAGTCTAGATCTTGCTACTGCTGTTTCTTAAATGTAGTACAAAAGATGAAACTCTAGACTTGGACAGTCTAATTCCCTTGAGTCTCAAAGACATTCTCAAGCTCCTTTCAAAACTAGGAGATGAAACCCGTAGACTCGGACAGTCTCAATACCCTATGAATTTCCCATTTCCTTAAAGAACAGGAAATAACCCTGATCCTCGAATCAAATCCCTGAGTGCAAATAGTACTCATATAAGAACTGATTTTCTCTTTAAATCAGTAAACTGGACCTGTCATTCAACTGAAACAGTAACCCTAGCCTCCTCTTGGGCTTTGTACAATAATTCTCCCCAGCGGAGTTAACCTTTTCGGACTCTCTTGTTGAGTCAACCTTTAGCCTCCATCTCGGGCTTTGTACGAGATACAAAACACTCGCTTGTTGAGTATAAAAGACTCTCTTGTTGAGTCAAAACCCTTTTAGCCTCCATCTCGGGCTTTGTACGAGATACAAAACACTCTCTTGTTGAGTATAAAAGACTCTCTTGTTGAGTCCAACCTTTAGCCTCCGTCTTGGGCTTCGTACAAGACACATATAAAAGATTCTCCTGTAGAGTCAACCCGTTTAGCCTCTCTCTCGGGCTTTGTACGAGACACACAAAAATCACCCTCTTGTTGGGTCGATAGCCTCCTCTTAGGCTTTGTATAAGGAAACCCCGGTTGAACCAATCAACCTTTTAGCATCAAAGTTGTGTCTCGTTCACAGTATACAAACATCAACAACTCCTTTCCCTTCATCTAATTGCTGTAAGCGGCAAGCCTCTGGATCATCTACATCCATGCCACTCTCCCTCTTTTAGCATGAGAAATTCCTAAGGAAAGATGACATTGCTCTACACTAAGTTAAATTCTTCTCCTTCTGGTCAAAAACCCTTATAAAGGAAATTATGGCATTGCTGGATTCACATATCCCAGTTAAAGTAATCCTCCTTTATAACCAGTCACCCAACAATTGTGACAAACAGACCCCTTTAGAGATGACAAATTCTCTCTAAAGTCAACACCCTTTTAGCTTCACATTTTAGGCTTCGAACAAGATACAAATAGACTCTTTAGCTTCATATCTTGGGCTTTGAACAAGATACAAACCACCTTTAGCTTCACGTCTTGGGCTTTGAACAAGACACCAAAACACCATTTCCTCCAATAGAATAGGAGGAATTACGATCTCTCTGATTTCCCTGTTTTGGTAAACGGAAATACGTAGGCATAAGATTGAAAGAAAAATCTTAGTGAGCACACTCAACAAAAACCCATAATCCCATACCCACATACATCAATTAAAAAGTATCAGTCCTAACCCCCTACCCATGAACAGTCCCGGTTTTTCACTCAAAGTAAGAAGAAAGAGGCCCCACTTCTATATCGCATCCGTAACCTAACAGAGCGCTGTTTAAACTCGGTATGCAAGCAGGATTAATTGGAGAAATCTATTTCCCTTCCTTCATCAGCTCAATAGGTTAAAAAATGAATCGACCTGTAGTACCCCCAAAAGAGCGGCAATACTTAAGAAACACGTCCAGTTTCGCTCGCTACAGAAAAGTGGCGCCCACTGTGGGGCCCAAAATCTTTCTTTCTTACAAATTAAGGTGAAAACCTTGGACAAGTCATTTTCATGGCGGTGGCCACCACAGAAAAGTGGCGCCCACCGTGGGGCCAAGTCTTTGATTTTCTTTCTTTCTTTCTTAAAGTAAAAGCCTTTGGCAAGTTATTTTATGACGGTTTCATCGGGGGATGTCGTTATTGCTAGGATCGGCCTTCACTAGGATCTTAGGTCAAAACCTTTAAATTGGGAAGGAACCACAGAATGGCGCCTCCGCCGGGAAGCCATTTTCTGTCAGGAACACAGGATTCATAGCTCTTAAAAGTCTAGGACATTAGGACAAATATATATACTGCTTTTCCTAATTGATATATGTGTTTATTTTTCTGCTAATGGGAATGCGTGTGATGCCGCATGTGGAAAGATTGAGTATACACCTAGGAAAAACCCCTTTAGTGGTGCGGAAGCTATCGGAAATAGTTTTCGCGCGATACCACCCTCTTCTGAGGACTCTTCGAAAAAACACCACCTAGCACGGTTCCCGGCCCGCTGGTGTTTTTCTCGACAAGAGTTGATGATGTTGAGAGACAGGTACAAAAATCACTAGTATAAACCTTTGGGACGGGTAGAGCCTTGACTCCATGACACCGACCCTTTGACCCCATGTTTTTTCTATGTTTTTGTGTGCTGCATTCATGCATTCATTTAAAAAACATTACATCAAAGAAAATCTTCTCTTCTAGTCTCTCCTTTTTTCAAATTAAACTAAGACAATGATTGCAAATGTCAGAGAAAAAGACTGCGCTCGTGGATTTCGGTAGAAGGAGAACTCATAAGTAAACTTTCAAGGTTCCAAAGTTAGAGGATTTGAGAGGTTTGGCGAGAATGGTCACTAACCCTGAAGCTTTCAGAGCCAAGTACGGAGGTCTGCTACCTCTGTTAAGGGTCCAAGTAATTGAAAGAATCATGGATGCACTCGTTCAGTTTTACGATCCGGTCTATCACTGTTTCACATTCCTGGATTATCAACTAGCACCAACGCTGGAGGAGTATTCTCATCTGATCGATTTACACATCACTAATCGAGCTCCTTTTTCTGGACTGGAAGAAATTCCAAAGGATCAGACCATTGCAAGAGCAATTTATTTGGATGAGTCAGAGGTCAGGACTCACATGACCACTAAGGGTGGCATACAAGGTTTGTCGGCCCAGTTCTTGAAAAAGAAGGCTCTGTACTTCGCTAGTATAGGGAACGTGACTGCTTTTGAAAACATCTTTGTCTTACTCACTTACGGGTTATTTCTGTTTCCCAACATCAATAACTTCGTCGATATCAACTCCATGAAGGTTTTTCTCATTGGAAACCCTGTGCCGGCTTTGCTCGCGGACGCATATCATTCTGTACACTTAGGGAATTTGTAAAAGGGCTCTGCTATACAAATGGTTTATCTCCCATTTGCCTAAGTCAGCTGCTTTTTGGGATCAAAAGAATACTTTAAGTTGGTCACAAAGAATCATGTCTCTTACCAACTCTGACATAGATTGGTTCAATAGGATTTATGAGGGAATCAGGATCATTGAATGTTGCAGAAACTTCCCCAACGTACCCCTCATAGGAACTAAGGGAGGAATCAATTACCATCCAGTATTGGTTCGTCGTCAATTTGGATACTCGATGAGGCATGTCCCGCAGAATACTCATTTGGAAGGTCTTTTCTTCAAAGAAGGAGAAAATGACAGAGCACTAAAGATGGAAATAGTGCATGCTTTGAAACATGTTCATAAGAAAGGACGGGAGTCTCTAGGAAAACCGGATTGTGTCTCGGTGGAGCCTTATCTCCACTGGGTACAAACTAGAGCTCTCAAGCTAAAGATGCCTTATCCTCGTCACAGAGTTCTTCCGCCAAGGGAGTCTGTCATGTACTTCATGACTGAAATGGAAAAACTTCAGGTTACTCTCAACAAAGTTCAGCGGGAGAGGAGGTCTTGGAAGAACAAGTACCGTACCCTTAATGTGGAGTGTATCAAAATACAGCAACTACTGAAGGATAAAGATGCCCTGATTGAAATTTTGGAGCAGTATACTGTGGATAATCAGGATGACCAAAGGAATTTGCTCGCTCCTTTCACCTGGCAAAGGAATGACAACCTGACAACGGCCTAAGAGCCCTGGTCCAAGAAAAGGAAAGTACCAGAATCAGCACTCGGTTTCTCCTCAGAGAGGACTCGGGACCCCTTAGTTTAGGTTTCTGTTTCCGCACCTTGTAATCTACTGTATTTCTATTTTCGTAATCTGTTGAATTCAATAAAACGGGGTTTCCCCACTGTTTGATATTTTCAATCTAATTGTCGAAGTTTATTTTGATTAAAAAAACAATTAATATAATCATTGCATTCATCATTCTCACGTCACGTATTCTTCTTACCTACGAATCTCACGTTTGTGTCTCGATTCTAGAGTCAAATTGTCTCATTCGTACAATACTCGGGCCAATCGTCAGAAAAAGATGGATGATCTTGAGGAAGAGAACAGAGAGTTTAAAGAAGAGATCGACGCTCTGAGAGAAGATATGAGAAAGCTTCGTAACGACATGCAAGCCATGGCAGAAGCTCAGCTACAAAGAACTGTGATCTCAGAGGTCACCTCAATGCCCATAGTGGAGAAGTATGATCCTAGGTACAAAATGCCGAAAGATCGTCCCTGGGGCATGCCTGTTAACTATATCCCGAAAGGATATGTTCCGCTAATCATTAGAGATCCGGAAACTTTAGTAGAAGCCGCTGGGCCTGAAGGTTACAAACTTCGGGAAAGCGAAGATGCTAGAGGCATATTGAGGACTCCTGAAGGTTACAAACTTTGGGAAACACCAAGATTCACAGTCGTAGTCACGGTACCACCCCCTGTGGTGCACGCTGTCCTAGAAGGACAAATTCTACAGATACCTTCTGGTAGAAAGGAAACTATGTTCGACAAGATGGACGAGTTCTAGGAACAGTTCCTTGAGATGCAAAAGGAACTGCCAGCCATCCGCGGTCAAGATTTATTTGGAAAGGACGCCACAGACCTTTGTCTGGTCCCCAATGTGAAAGTTCCGCACAAGTTCCAAGTGCCCGATTTTGAAAAATACAAGGATAACTCTTGCCCTCAGAGTCACTTGGTAATTTATGCTCGGCGAATGTCGGCTCAGACAGAGAATCAGGACCTACTGATTCATTACTTCCAAGATAGTTTAACCGGTGCCGCACTCAAATGGTACATGGGTTTAAACCGCGCTACGATCAGCACATTCAGAGATCTTGGCACTGCCTTCGTCCAACAATATAAATACAATCTGGACATGGCACCAGACAGAGATCAGCTCAGATCAATGTCGCAAAAGGACAAAGAAACCTTTAAGGAATACGCTCAGAGATGGCGTGAAATTGCTGCTCAAATTTGTCCACCTCTTGAGGAAAAAGAGATGACAAATATCTTCTTAAAGACCTTAAGCTCATTTTACTATGACAGAATGGTTGCTAGTGCGCTCAGTGACTTCACCAAAATGGTCGGTATGGGGGTACGTCTCGAGGAAGCTGTTCGAGAAGGACGTCTAGTAAAAGACGTTGGATCATCAAGTAGTACAAAGCGATACGGTAGTGCTCTCCCTAAGAAAAAAGAGCAAGATATTGGGAATATCTCTCTCGGAAAGCAAAGGCGACGTTATCAACCAGTAGCAGTTGTGACTCCTACTATCAATCCCGCGCCTACGTATCAACCTCAGGTTGCGCAGAGCCAACCTAATCAACAACAATTTCAACAAAGGACACAACAGCCTCTTCAGCAGGCTCGTCCTCCATACAACAACAACCGTACAATGCGGCCACCAGGATTTGATCCTATCCCCGTATCATACGCAGAACTATTTCCGTTACTACTAGCCAAGGGGCACATCCAGACTAAATCCCCTCTTGCAGTACCAGAAAATCTGCCTTTTTGGTTTAAGGTGGACCAGACTTGCCCTTATCATCAAGGAGGATCAGGGTATAACATAGAGAACTGTCTCAGTTTTAAATCTGACGTGCAAAAGCTTGTTAGGAGCGGGGTCTTATCTTTCAAAGATATAAATTCGAATGTTCTCATGAACCCGCTGCCTCAACATGAGAAAGCTGCAGTCAACCTGATATAGGAAGAGTCTAACAATGTCTATCAAATTTATGATGTACTCTTGTTAAGGACCAATCTGGTCAAGATGCATTGTAGACAGAGTGGGTATGGCCACGTGCCACCTCATAATTATCACCAGTGTGATATCTGCTCTAAAAAACAATCAGGGATGTTCTGTGGTGCAATCAGCTTTACAGGAACAGGTGGATCTCGGATGGATCCAAGAGTACCGAGTTCGTGGAGTTAACATGGTCTATACGAATTTCAACATCATTCAAAACCACGACATCCGTGCGATGAATGTCAACCTGGTGGCAATGCACTCAAGGCAAATCCAGTATCATAATCTGCCACGGCACGATTACAGTTCTTGTCTGACTTGCTCGGTAAACGAACAGGGATGCTCTTTTGTACAAGAGACCCTCCAGCGTCAGATGGATCTTGGATGGATCCAGGACTACCATGATAGGAACCACTATCAGATCAACATGGATTAGATCTTTGATATTCTCTTGATGAATACCAACCTGGTAGAGTTACATGCTGAGCAAGTCTGACTCGGGTTCCTGATTTCACATAACTATCAAAACTGTAAGGCGGGTTGCAAAAACAATCAAGGTTGTGCCCTTGTCCAGGAGGCACTTCAGCACTTATTAAATCACTGGTGGATGCCAATCTATATGGATGAAATAATCAGCAAATTAGTATCAATAACAAGAACCCTACTCGACGTCAAATTCAGGATGTCCGATCTGTGGAAACTAACCTAGTGAGGTTACATTGCATTCAAAGCGGGCGGGGCCAGGTGCCGCCACACAACTATGAACGTTGTAGAGTCTGTTCAGAAGATAACCAAGGGTGATACCTTTTGCGAGCAGCTCTTCAGGGTCAGGTGGATCGTAGAGAGATTCGCCCATATCCGGGTTCCGGACCAATCAACTGGGCGCCGGACTACCTCGCTGATCAAATTGCGGATGTTGTCGTAATCTCTGATCATGAGAGGAACAGGGATGTTTGTGCCATCATTCCTCTACTTGACGAATCGAGAGTTCCCAACCAGGAATGGATTGAAATTGCTTACAATAGTCAGAAAAATCAGAAGGCTCCCATAGTCATCTATCTACCGGGACCACTACCGTATGAATCAACTAAGGCAATCCCTTACAAATACGGTGCGACGATAATTGAAAATGGAAAGGAAATTCCATTACCCTCCATCGTAAATATTGCAGACATCAGTCGTGTAACACGGAGTGGTAGAATCTTCAACAGAGGAGTTGGAGAGTCCAGCAAAGAAAAGGAACCTCAAACAGAAGTTCCCAATCCACCGGTCGGTCGGTCCAGTAATCCCGACCTTTCGAAAAACAATGATGAGATACTGAAGCTCATCCAAAGGAGTGAATACAACATTGTTGATCAGCTGTTACAAACTCCTTCAAAGATCTCTGTGTTGTCACTTTTACTCAGTTCAGAAGCGCACAGGGAGGCTCTATAGAAAGTCTTGGAGCAAGCCTTTGTAGAACAGGATGTAACAATCAGACAGTTCGATAATATTGTCTCTAACATCACTTCCTGCAATAACTTGGGATTTAGTGATGAGGAATTACCTGAAAAAGGTCGCCGTCATAACATGGCGCTCAACATTACAGTCAACTGCCAGGATGATGCTTTAGCCAGCGTACTGGCAGACACAGGGTCAGCCCTGAATGTCATGCCGAAGTCCACTTTGATGCAATTATCCTTCAAAGGACCCCCGATGAGAACCAGTGAGGTTGTTGTCAAAGCATTCGACGGGTCCAGAAAAACGGTTATCGGCGAAGTCGACCTTCCCATAACTATTGGTCCTCACACTTTCCAAGTCACTTTTCAGGTCATGGATATCCGGGCAACGTACAGTTGTTTATTAGGAAGACCTTGGATACATCAGGCTGGGGTGGTCACGTCGACCCTCCACCAAAAGTTAAAGTTCATCCAGAACAACCAGCTCGTCACGGTTTGTGGAGAGCAAGCCTTGCTCGTGAGTAACTTATCATCATTTACTTGTGTATAACTCGAGGAGGTTATTGGAACTCAGTTCCAAGCACTTTCGGTGAGCAAGGATAATCAATCCGAAGAGGGAACTTCCATTTCCTTATACAAAGACGCTATCAAAGCGGTCGAGAGTACCAATATAATAGGATGGGGACAGCTAGTCATTCCTACTGACAATAAAACAAAGAAGGGTCTTGGTTTTTCTGTAACCTGTACCCAGACAGCTACTACCAGCGATGAAAGTCTTCATCCCATTCGATACTTCTTCCACAGTGGAGGTTTCCTTCACCCAGTGCCTCAAGAAGTGCATACCATCAATAAAGATGATTCCTCTGATATGGAGGAAGAATGGGAGTCCTATCTTAACGAGGATGGTTATATGTCTCAAGACGAAATGCAGACTCCATTTCGCTTTCCTGCACAGAGCCCGAGATTTATACCAAGGTCAGATGTCAAAATGATGTATAGAGATTGCGATCCGGAAGGATGTCATGCTCCACCAAACTCATTAGAGGAAGACACTCCGATGAAAGACAACTTTGACCACAACTATCATGGCCCGATGGATGGCCTGCCAATGTGGCAGCCTTACCCAGGAGACTTGGGGCAACAGAATCAGCTGAACAATGAAAATCAGCTGAGCATTATTGAACAGAATACCCGTGTCCCCACCATGTCATGGGATCAACACCCAGGGTATCTTGAAAATACCGTGCACGACGATGAATTCACAACGTTTGCAGGATTAGAGTTCATCAACTATGCTTTTCCCGAGGTCAACGTCATCGAGAGAGATGACTCCTCCAATTCCAAAGAAGTATGGGATACCTTGGGACAACCGAGTGGTAAGTTCGACTACTTCGTCAAGTACACCGCTCCCGAAAGCTCTCATATCAGGCTCGAAGACATCTAGCCAACTGGATGGGGAGATCTACTTGAGAGCACAAATGCCATGGCAAAGGCAACAGAGGAATCCTGCTACGACAACTCTGCTTGGGAGACAGATTCCAATGATCCTGCTCCACCAGAAATCAGCGTCATTTCTGAAGACAAATCAAGGAAAGTACCAGACTTTGTGATTCACCGAGGAGTTCACCGCCAATGGGTTGTTGTCGATGTTCTGAAGATTGTTCATAGGTCAAAGTAATTGCCATCTTTAGCCTTTCACCCTGCCCAGGTGAAACAGATGTTTTGATAGGGCTCGCTTTCTGTAAATTTTCCCTCTTCGCTTTGCCCAAAGTGACAAAGTTTTGTTTTATAGGGATGTAGTTTCAAGAATCGACTTATTCATTAATAAAATAACGTCGTTCTGTAATTTCTGCGTTAATTGCTGCTTTCTCTTTTTGCTTTTCTCAGAAAATGGTAATCCTAAAAAACATCTCAAATAATAAAAACAAGCAGTAAAAGAAACACACTGCACACACTCTTGCATTTTCTTTATCTCTTCTAATAAAAATCATCACGTCATGCAGATTGCTTGTTTTAAACCCAGTTGAAACATACGATTCGATGCCTTCTCCCAACTTTGAGTTCCCGGTATTTGGGGCTGAAGAAGAAGTTGACAACGAAATTCCAGAAGAGATCTCCCGATTACTCAGACAAGAGGAAAGGTTCATTGAACCTCACAAATAGCGGTTGGAAACGGTAAACTTGGGTTCAGAAAAAGAGAGAAAAGAGATCAGGATTGGGGCACTGCTCAGCCCAACTGCCAGAGAGGGTTTGTTAAAGCTTCTCAAAGAATTCCCTGATGTATTCGCTTGGTCCTATCAGGATATGCCAGGGTTGGATACCAGCATTGTGGAACACCATTTACCATTGAGATCAGAATGTCCGCCAGTAAAACAAAGGTTGAGACGGACTCATCCAGACATGTTTCGCTCCCTGGATTCTCATCCAGTTACAAACGCGAAAGTGGCGCGAAAGAAAGAAAGAGAGTCGCCAGCCAAGCATTTTTATCCCAAAGAAAGAGAAAGGTAATGCTGCACAAACCCGGGAGAAAGGAAAGAACGAGGTCTAGTGAACCAAAGAGAATGGGTAAGGGAGTCGGTTCCGTGAAAGGAAGGTTATCGCACCCCTTCACGTCCGTCGTACTCGGCGGGATCCACGCTTGAAGTACTGCTCAAAGGGTGATAAACAAAAAGGAACTGAGAGAGAACGAGAAATAAATGTAGGGAAAATAAAAGAAGTGCTCGAATGGGCCCTACCCCACTGCCTGGAGGCCTGAATCTGCCTTGCCATGACTTGGAATTTGCCTTGATTTTGCTCCACTTTGATTGATCATAGCTCTCTCAATTTTGATCCAATGGAAGAGTTCTTTATATGGATTTGAAGCTTGGAATGTGATCTTTAATTGGATCAACTTGGGCTTAAAGTTTGAAGCTTTTATCATGGAGAAAGAATGCCTCGAAGTAGAGTGCAAAATGGCCTAAACTCTCCATTTTTAGAAACCTTAAAGTTTCTATTTTGGGCAGTTTTGTACAATTCTTGATTTTTGATGATTCCTCCATCATTTCTTGATCAAATCTTATCCAATGAACATATGTGACTCGAATTTCATGAATTTGAGCTTAAAAGTCAGGAGTTGACTTTTTCCACTACACAGTTGACTTTTTTCCCCAATTTCTTGATTCTTAAGCAACTGGCCAATTGAACCTCTTCTGAAATGAATTAATGGGCAATCTTCCATCCTTAGATACTTGACATCATGTAGAAAGCATTGAGATCAAGTTTGAACCAAAATTTCATCAAGAGACTACTTGAATCACAAACCCTAATTTGGACTATTTTTGGTAGGAGATGATGATTGCTCAATCTTCTTGATGAATTCCCATCTTCCAATGACTTGTGGGATCAAATGAGATGATATATGATATAAGAGACCTTTGAGGCTTGTTGGGAGACCCTTGACTCTAGCTCTCTTGCCTTGGATGATCAATACTCTGAAAACCACTGATCACATGCCCTATGTTGAATGCAAAGATGAATGCTTTATTTTTCTATGACTTGAATGCAATGTAATGCAATGAAAGCACATGCTAAATGATATGAAAAATGAGAGGGAAAATTTTGGGGTGTTACAGCTGCCCCTATTCAATCACTGTAGACCTGAATGAATGATAGCGATTGCTTTCAGACTTTTAAGGTATGGAGGGATTGAATACCAAGAATAACCAGAAAATTTACACTCTGTGGAGAAGAAGAAAAGGGATATAAACCCAACCAAATGAACTCTGCTCGGATAAAACTCTGATGATACCTATAACACTGGAGAGATGTCTTTTGAACGATGCCAGACGACTACTGGCTTGCCACACTGCGGGTGGACTTTAACAACGTCTTTTGTACGGCGCCAGACGACTACTGGCTTGCCACACTGCGGGTGGACTTTAACAATGTCTTTTGGAACGACGCCAGACGACTACTGGATTGCACACTGCGGGTGGACTTTAACAATGTCTTTTGGAATGACACCATGATAGTTCCTAGATTGGCTGGAATTTTGGTAAAACAAAGGATATTCAATGTTGATGTCAAGGTGCTGATGTTGTAACATTGAAGTCTTAACACTGGGCTGTGTTAAGTAGTTAAGTGCTGAAGTTGGATGTCTGATGTCACACAGGTGATGTTGTAACATCAGACCTGCAGAATTAACAACAGCAGGACATGTTATTAGGGCACGTGTGTTAGCTGGAATTGTGGAGAGTGGTTGACTCATTGGATGAGAATATCTTGGGATAGATATTTTCTGTTACGTGGGAGATTTGATTGCAGGTCTGTTGGAGAATTAAAAGGTTGAAGATTTAAAAAGATTTTGGGGATAAAATCTATTTTGAAGATTCAGTTTTAATTAACAAATCTGATCAAATATTGTGACAAGTCCAAGCCCAATTCAAGGAGCTATATAAAGCGCACAAGACCAAAGGAAAAAGTACAGAAATACGGGGAGAAGATCAAGAGCAGAGGCTGAGTGTCTTGAGTATTTTGTACAAGGTGTATAACCAGAATTCTAGGGTGAATTGTTGTGTCGTATTCTGTCCTCTCTAAAGCTGTGAAGCAAAGAGAGTTGTATTACTTGATCAAAGTTGTGAAGCAGAATCAAGGGTTCTCAAAGAGGTTGTTCTTTGAGTGGTTTTAGGGATTGAGTAGTGTTCTCATATCTAAGTGGTTTCTTAGGTAGAAAGTCACTAGTAGGAATTAAGATTAGGAGATTGTCAACTGGGTTGTTGAGTCTGTAATTTAATTCTACAAGTAGTGAAATTCATCCCTGGCTTGGTAGCCCCCAGACGTAGGTGGTTAGACCAAACTGGGTGAACAAATCATTGTGTTGATTTATTTACTGTTATTGCTGTCCATTGTGCAGAGTGTGTTATTGTGACATCGCACCTTAACATCATACGTCTGGTACCAGAATTTCAATTGGTATCAGAGCAAGCATCCTGTCTGGCTCTGGGTTAGATCTGGGGAAGATACTTTCTGGTGTGAAGATGGACAAAGAGGTTGGAGGATTTGTCAACAGACCCCCTATATTGGATGGCTCAAACTATGAGTATTGGAAGCCTAGAATGACTACTTTCTTAAAGTCATTGGACAACAGAGCTTGGAAGGTTGTCATTAAAGAATGGAAAGCTCCTGTGGTGTTTGAAAAAGATGATGCTGGCAAAGATAAAGAGGGCACCTCAAAGCTAAAGCCGGAAGAAGAATGGACCAAGGAAGAAGATGAGCTTGCCCTTGGAAATTCCAAAGCTTTAAATGCAATCTTCAATGGAGTGGATAAGAATATTTTCAGGTTAATTAATACCTGTGAGGTTGCTAAGAAAGCATGGGATATTTTGAAGGCCACTCATGAAGGAACATCTAGAGTTAAGATGTCAAGACTCTAGCTTCTAACATCGAAGTTTGAGAGTCTGAAGAAGAAGGATGAAGAGAAGACTGCCCAAGATAAAGGAGTTCAGTGCTTTGAATGTGAAGGGTATGGACATGTCAAGAAAGAGTGTCCCACATTCTTGAAGAAGCAGAAGAAGGGCATGACAGTTTCCTGGTCTAACTCTGATAGTGAAAGTGAAATTGAGTCAGCAAAGCATGTTACAGCTTTTACAGGAATTGTTGAACCTGATGATGATAGTGATGGAGAAGTCACTTATGATGAGCTAGCTTCAACCTACAAAGAGTTGTGCTTAAAGAGTGTTGAACTATGTCAGGAGAGGAATCAACAGAAGAAACAGATTGCTCACCTAGAGAATGACAAAGCTGAATTGGAAAAAGAAGTCTTATGTGTCAAAGCTCGTCTTAATCATATGACTAAATCTGTTAGAATGTTAAACAGTGGGACAACCACTCTTGACAAGATACTACAGTCAGAAAAAGCTGCTCGAGACAAAGCTGGGATAGGTTATGTGGCTGAGGATAAGGGAACTTCAGAAGCAAGCACTTCAGGTTCAAAGAAGGAAGTGTCACAACCTTTGTCTCAACATCAGCCAAAGAAGCAGGATCCTACACCTAAGAAAGCTGATGTTTCACAACCTAAGAAGATTGAGAAGAAGACTGGTCCTAATCAGAAGAGAAAGCAGCCACAAGGAGCTAGTCAGTATATGCCCCCACAACACCACAAGAGCATGCAAGCTGCTCAGTTCAAACAGCACATGTCTTATCAGGTGTCTCAACATCAGGGGTATGGTTACACCAATGTTGTTCCTCATATCTATGGAAGAAGAAAGCCACACCAGCATGGGAGACAATCCAGGAAACAACATTCTTAGCCTCCTTATGGAAGAAGATACCAGCATAATAGAAGGCAGGCCAGTTATGGTAGGAGGAGACCACATTATGGATGGCAGCCTAAGAAATCTCATCATGGCAGAAGATTCAGAGATGAAAGGGTGAGATGCTTTTATTGTGGAAGGTTTGGACATATGCAGTACTCTTGCTACAAGCTGCATGGATACCCTCAGCCTCAAAACAGATGGAGAGAGTACAGGCCCAAAGTTGTTAAACAATGGGTACCTAAGGAGAAGGTGAGTGTCTATTGGCTCACACATCAGATGAACATTTTGCTATGGATGCATGGTACTTTGACAGTGGATGTTCAAAGCACATGACTGGATCCAAGAAGCATTTGGTAGAGTTCAATCCTTGCCATGCAAATGGTGTTATTTTTGGCAATGGTGAAAAAGGAGTAGTAGAAGGAGTTGGAAGAGTGAAGAATCATGATGGCCTTACTCTTGATAATGTGCTCCTTGTTCAAGGGTTGAGTGCTAATTTAATTAGCATAAGTCAACTTTGTGATGAAGGTTACAACGTAAGCTACACCAAAGATAAATGTGTGGTAGCTGATGAGCAGAATGAGGTAGTGATGAAGGGAGTAAGATCCAAAGATAATTGCTATCAGTGGATACCTCAAGTGGACAGCTTATCTAGTGATGATGCTGTAACATCAGATGATGACATCAAGTGTGAAAGTATGGTGAAAAGTCAATCTGGGTTAATGACTTATGGTGCTGTTACTCCTAAGTTGGATGATGTGAGTAGTCAGTTATGTGAGCAAGATGAAGGAGTCAACAATGCTGATGGAAGGATCAAAAGCTGTGACCTTAAGAAGTGTTGGGAGCTGAATACTTGCAAGGCCAAGAAAGATGGCAACCTGACTAATGACTCCTATAGTTCAGAAGAAAAATTCCACAAGTTGACAATCCTTAGGTTGGAAGATGCAGATGTCAGAGCTGATGATGAACTAATTGCAAAAGTGGTTCCTAGGGTTGCTAAACGACTGAAATCAAGAAAGAGGAAAGCTATTGAGTCACCTCCAAAGATGAGAACTGCTAAGCAAAAAATCTATGTGGATGGTACTACAAAATCCAGGAGTAAAGTGTTCATCTCTAGGAAGATCAGAGATAAGTCTGAGGATAATGTCCAGGATATCTCTCAAATGAAGGAAGTCGTTGTTGTTAGATTTTCTGAGAAAATTCAAAAGGGCATACTAGATAACATTCCTGTGTTTTTCATAAAATGGTGGAAGTATGTTCTGGAAAAAGAATTTGGTATAGATACTCTGGATATGGTTGAGTTTGCTAGGATATGGTTCAGAGAGGGTGTGGGAACTTATGGTATTCAGGTGTGTATGAATAAGTTGCTCTGACTGTGTTTTATTGGGAGCTTCTTGAAGGATTTCTCTGTGCAATGAGTCCTTTGAATGGTGATGAGAAGCTGATGTCCCAAAAGATGTTATAACATCATGTTTGCTGGTGGTTAGATCTGGAAGATGATTAAGATTGGACATGTGGAGTTGAATGCTCTAGCATTTTGGTCAGAAGAAGTGGAGATTATGGTCATGTGTTTAAGCATGACTACTGTCTTTGAAGACATCACCAGTTTCAACAACTACTGGTGGATGTAAGGAAAGAGGAAGTGTGATCTCTTGAAGAGACTGGATCTCAGTAAAGCTTATAAGTAAGCTGAGAATTTGTGGATTTGTGACACAGTGTTGAGTTTGGATTATTTTGTTGATAGTAAATCCAGTAGTGGAGCATATGTAATACCCTGGTGTCAAGAGTGTCAAGAGTATCCTTGGTGAAGGATGTCTTTGTTCTGGATCTGAAGCTTAATGCTTACATTATATCTAAGGAGCATCTACATAGTCATACGGGAGAATGATGAAGTAGAAGGTTTGCCTTGGATTGTGAAGATGAATTGTATGATAGCCCTTGGTGAAAGGGACAGTGGTACCAAAATGCATGTAAATGTGCTCAAATGTTCATCTCCATCTAGAGCATTTGTTAATCTTGACAGGGGAAGTATTTGTCTATGGATTTTGCAGCAAAGGTACATATATTGTGAAGATTGCATGCTGATCAAGATTATGGAGATTGGTTGAATCTTATGAGGATATAATGTCAGATAGCATGCTATGACATTAGGCTGTTGGTTCATGAACAATTTCATATCACCGTGAGATATTCTGCCCCAATACTTTGAACCCTGGATAGGCTGATCAGTCGTCTGGATAGACTAACTTTTCATGCTCTTGGGATGACCTGCTCCAGTATGAACCTTGAAATGGTTTTTCCCCTAACTACTGATCTCCGAAGAAAGACCCAGAATACCTGCCTTTGGAGAGATTTGAATCTCGAAGTAATTGCCCCGGTTTAACTGAACTCTGAAGAGATTGCTCGACGTGATTGGCCCAAATTGGCTACACCTTAAAGAGATGATTCGACGTGATTGCCCCAGATCGGCTACGTATTAACACAAATTGTTGGGAAAGCTCCTGCTCAACAAAGTTTCCTGAGGAAGTACCACTGGATGTGGCTGTCCTTCAGGAGTTTCAGGATTCTCAACTCGACAAGATTAAGCTTCTGGACTGAGTTTCCATATGTAAACTTCTTTTGATGTCAAACAAATGTATGCAAGCAAAAAATGTTTTAGTCTGAGAATGAAAATTCTAATACAACACACATGTTAATCTTGAAGTTTTACTGAAAAGATGTCGCAAACCCTTTGTGAGCGGATCACGAATTAGAATACGACATTAATTTTTGAACGAAAGAATGCAATGCACATGCAACACCAACAAAGATCTTTTAGCACAACTCACAGGAGTCAGGAACGCTATCTCTTGGTAGTATGCTTTCGAACTAACCCTGTTTCAATTGAGGGATTCCGGTTTTGTAGCTGGGCCTGGTTCACAGTTATTGAAACAAGGGATATAAAGCTCAAAATTTATTAGTGCCCACCCACTCTTCGTGATGTCCTCCAGTCCTACGTTCAGTTAGTTCGGCACTAGCGTTCACCTCTCAAAAGAAACCTTTGTGATGGTTGAGGAACCATTGACTTTTAACAGTTTAAGCACCAATCAGTTTATTGGAGTAACAGTCATCCCTTTTCGTCTTCGTGTATGTGTCACATGACTTTGTTCTTTCGCTTGAGGATCTTTCTTGGGTAATCTTGTTCGCATTTCGCTTTCACATTCTTTTGCTTATCCATAACTTTTGCCTGGACAGATTCTTTTGAATCTTTGATTTCAGAGTCCAGCGGGATGCCCTAATTTTTGCCTAAGTTGCTTATTTTCAAGTTTCAACTTAGCGGGCTTTTTCATTTCTTTTTTTTTATTCTCTTTTGTTTCTTGAACACGTCGTACGACACTGGCTGTCTTGATTTCTTTGGAAGGGTTGTGACTGTTTCACTTCTCAGTTGATGAGGGATAACCATTGTGGTTTCCGCTCTTTGGACCTCTTGACGCGGTAGAGTGAAAGGCAATGGATCCTCAGATGCACACTTCTTTTGAGGTTTGAACGCTTGGTCAAACTAACTGACGCCTACCCTGCCCTGGGGTTAAATGTTAGGTTTTTTTTACTAAAAGAAACTCCTTCTTTAGGGCTCCTATTTGGGCGAGGGTCTATCTCCTTATATCTTCAGTGTTTGGGATTTGAAACAATGCCTTTACACATCATCAACAGGGTTTTTTTTCCAAAAGCACACAATTAGAGATTTTTGCATTTTCAACTCATCATCCTCCTTCGAGAGTTTAAGCACGACAGTTGGTATTGCAATGCACATATACAAACTTATGAGTGAATACGAATGGATCACTTCAGGAAAAACATGCGCGCTTTATTAGGATTAACATAAAAAGAAAAATAGATTTCATGCATGCATACAAATGTTTTGACAAACATAAAAAGCTACACATGAGAATGCAGTAAAGAAGCTAAATGATTGTCCTTGTTGAGGAGGCTAGACTCCGTCTGGACTTATTGATTCTAAAGATGTCTTTGCAAACTGGGTGCTCAATCTGATGAAGAAAGTTCAATTTATGGGCCACCCGTCTGGTGTGATAATCTTTGAGCCAATCAAGTCTTGCACCTTATGCTTGAACACTCTTCAATTGTCAATTGTATGTCCAAACGTTCCCGAGTGAAACTCGCACCTAGCATTCATGTCATAATCTGGAGGAAAAGGAAACAGTACTGGCACTACCTTGCCCAGCTGAATCAAAGAGCCTTGGAGAAGGCGAGCAAGAAGCTGGCTTTGAGAAATAGGAACGGGAGCAGACACTCTCTAAGACCTCCTAAGTCCTCGTTGGCTCTGTTGTTGACGGTTTTGCTACCAATGTTGATTATGGTGCCTAGTCTGCCCCTGTACTTTTCTTTCCACATTTGGCCGAGAAACAAACAAAGGTTGTTGAAGTGATGACTCTGAAACCTGAAGCTGAGGAATACACCTGTGACCTGAGGTAAACCCTAGAGAAGGGGAAGGAATACCCACTTCCTTTGCAGCTACTGGCGTAAGATCACCTGATACCTTCAAGCCAGCTGGTCCAAACTCGATAGCTTTAGAGTCAACCAAGTCTTGTACTTGGTGCTGGAATGCTCTACACCCCTCAATATCATGGCCTGGTGCCCCTGAGTGAAAATTACAATAAGCCTTGGCATCCTATCCTTTTCGAAACTTTGCAGGAGGAGTCAACTTTCAGAGCTCAATCAATCTTAACTAAAGCAGTTGCTGAAGTAATTCGGTATGACACATCGGTAGAGGATAAAAAACCCTTTCTTGCTTCTGTTGATGGTGAAAAGATGCAACCGGGAGGGTCCTATCATACCCCAAATTTTGACCACTAAGATTTCCCATCATTGTGCAAATCATCAGCACAATATGGATGGACCAACATACCTCATTAGTCTCCCCAAAGGTGGGTGAGCATTCACTACAAACAGGATTTAGGGTTTCAAGCCCTCGCAGAGCTCTTAGACAAAGGATCAATCAAGGAATGACATGGTCTTCAACTTATCTAGCCTCTCAAATATCCACAATGGATCAAGAGGACTCCCACTTCAAGGATTAAGCACAAGGTTGCTCCCTTCTAGGTGGATCAAGCCTCAGGATCGCCAGTGTCACCAAATTAGGGTTTGGTCGACTAGGGCCTCCAGATGGAAATTTTCCTCTGGGCATGAGCCAATGCTTCAAAGCATAACCTAAAATGCTCCAGGGAACATCATAAACCCCATCATCAAGTCAATTCAGCCTCAGGGGATGCATACATCAAAAATCAGGAATTAGGGTTTCTTGACCTAATTCACCCCTAAGTTGACTTTTGGGACAAATCATGAGTTGAGGGTCTCCAACATACCACATTGATCCATTTGCAACAATTGATTGACCCAAGAAGCTTGAGCAACAAGTTTCAATTTCATCTGAACCACAGTTAGGGTTTCACGAGAAAAGTCAACAGTAGCTTTGACTTTTGACCAGGACATGCTCCCAAGCCGTGGGACACGATTAAATATACCCTATAACACCCATGGAACATATCCATCAATTTTTATTTAGGTCAAGGACATGATTTCCTAAAGGATCACGCAGTTTGGAATTCATCTAATAAAAAGTCAACTGTGCACAAAAGTCAAACTTTGACTTTTTGAGATTTTTCATAAAAATGATTTTTTAACCCTAAAATGATGTTAATGTGTGATTGGAATCATCATTCATCAAGAAAAAACAAAGAAAGTGGGATAACTTGTAAAAGGGGGGTACGTGATATGGAATAAATTGGCAAGGGTACCAACTTTGGAGGATCATAACTCCTAAACCACAAAGCCATTTTTTCCCATCCAAAGCTTTATTTGTAGCCCTCATGGTCCTCTACAAAAGTGTCAACTACACTTCATCCCAATTCATAATGGATTTTGAGTTATGGTTGGATCAAAATGGCTAAAAACTTAAAATTGACATTTTTCAGCACTTAGCAAAAATCTGCCTTGTAATTTCAGCACAATGTCCCAACTTCAATGCTATTTTTCTCCATGATCCAAGTTGAACCAGGTCTAATGTCAAACATCAAAGTTGAAGTACGTCATCTAAGCTTTCCGGAAAGTCCTAGAACGTCCATGTAGCATACTCGAGCAGGGAGTTATGGATCTTACAAAAAGGCTTGCTGCAGCTGAATTTTTCAGGGCAGATTTGCACATTTTTTGTGCCACACGAATTTTCAAGCCTTGTCATCATTTTGGACACATCCAAGGATCAAATCCAAGTGGGATGATCTGATCCATGAGCCTCCCAAGTCCAAGGAACCAAAAAAAAAGTATGCCAAAACCTAGAAATCCCTAAAAGAGGGACAAAACTCCAATTTTGGTTTGGAGCATTTAATGGATTCTTAGAGGTGGCATGAACTGAGCTTCCTCCAACTGAATTCAATCAAGATTCCTCCAACAAGTAGGGAACCAAAGCTCTGTGCTCTAACCTCTAGTCAATGGCTAGAGGAGACTTGGATTTTCATTGGCCAACTTTGGCCAAACCTCTACTGCAGTTGCCATTCACTGTGGCTCCCAAAACAAACTTGCTCTACTATAAATAGAGCTCATTTTTGCTCAGTTTGAGTACACCAAAGCCATCAAACAGATGCTTTCCTCAAATTCTCTCTTTCATTCCAAAATGCCTTCTTTAGTAAGGAAATTATGAGTTTTTGAGTTAGAGAGCATTTCCATCACAGCTCATGATCCTAACACCTCATAAACATCATATGTAGGTGATTCAAACTCTCACAAGTGACCTATAACACCAACATCACAAAGTCACCTCTCAAAACCTCAAAATGGCACTTTTTTGCATTTTTCAAGCCATGTCTTGATTTAGCCACTTTCCAAACCAGATAAAACCTCAAACACACTCTAAATATCATCCTTGAACTGTCCCAAATGGTGCCACACATCTGGAACACCATTTGAGAGAGTTGGCATTTTGGCCACTTTTGACCATTTTGCGAGAAAGTGCTCAAACTTGCTCCAGAGGTTTCCAGCTGATTCTAACCATCCTAAAAGCTTCTAAGAGGTCATTTAGGTTGTCCAAAGCATCAAATCATTTATGGAACAAAGCACTTGGTAGGTTGCCCAAAATCTCCAAAAAAGAGGTAAAATTCACAACTTGAACTCTTTGAATCATGCTTTCCTTTGTTGTCCACATACATGCATCATATTGAACAATTCTTGAGGCAAAAATGTAGTCCTTAATGTGTATGTTGTGATCCTCCCACTGTTTGCATTTTAACATGTTTATATGTGGAATTTTGGTTGTTTTAAAATAATGTCCAGTTCTGGTTTTTTTTATTGATGTGTTCTGTACATTAAGTTTTAGTGTACATGAGTAACACCATTGGATTCCTTGTGAAAAATTGATCAAGATAGGTTTTTACGGATTTCAATTCCGATGAAAATTGAGAGAGTTACGCGCGTTGGAAATTTGACGCGAAACGGCGCCGAAAACAACGTGCAGTTCTGGTTTTTTGATTACTACGTTTTGTGTGTTGATTTTCCGTGTACGTGAGTAATACAATTAGATTCCTTACGAAAAATCGGTCAAGATAGGTTTTTACGGATTTCAATTCCGATGAAAATTGAGAGAGTTACGCGCGTTGGAAATTTGACGCGAAACGGCGCCGAAAACAACGTGCAGTTCTGGTTTTTTAATTGCTGTGTTTTGTGTGTTGATTTTCCGTGTGTGTGAGTAATACCATTGGATTCCTTGCGAAAAATTGATCAAGATAGGTTTTTACGGATTTCAATTCGGATAAAAATCGAGAGAGTTACGCGTGTTGGAAATTCTACGCGGAACGACGTTTTCAATTAATAGCAGTTCTGGTTTTTTAATTGCTGCGTTTTGTACGTTGAGTTTCAGCATGCATGTGTGATACCATTGGATTCCTCGCAAAAAATCAGTCAAGATAGGCTCTTCCGGATCTTAATTCGGTTAAAAATCGAGAGAGTTACGCATATTGGAAATTCGACGCGGAACGATATTTCGAATTAAGTGCAGTTCTGGTTTTTCGATTTATGTGTTTCGTTCGTCGAGTTTCAGTGTGTATGTGTGGTACCATCGGATTCCTTGCGAAAAATCGGTCAAGATAGGTACTTCCGGATTTTGTTTCCGATAAAAATTGAGAGAGTTATGAGTGTTTAAAATTTGATAAAAAACGTGTTGAAAATTAAAGTTTCGGTACTCGTTTTTACCCCATAAGAAACGTCGGAGATGATATTGTGACATCTTTCCTCTTTTTCTTATTTTTTATTTTCAAAACTCAACCAATTTTTTTTACATAGCAAAAAATCATCATTTTCCAATTCATACCCCATAATATTTTAATCCACAAAAAATCACAAAAAAAGTATTATTTTTAATATATTTAAAAATAGTGTTTTAAATTGTTTTAAATGCTTTTAAAATGATTTCTTTTTTTCTTGATTTTTAAAACCAAAATGATTTTAAATATTTATGTGGATAAAATATTTTTTTTCATAAACTTTAATCATTATTTAATGATTTTATTTGATATTTTTATCATTTTTTACTTAATTTTTCTTGGAAAAATGCCTTAAAAATGAAATTGGGGTTTTCTTTGATTTTCACCCTGACAAATCTTTTTCAAACACTTTGGGTCTCTATTAGAGTGTAAGACCCAATCCCCTTTTAACCAAAACAATTTTGGGTCTCACTTATTGTATAAGTCCCTCTGCGTTAAAAGAAAACATCGGCGCGATCGCCATTTTCAAACGAAAATCAACTGGGCTTCTCTTTGAGCTGTAAGTCCCATTTCTTTTCAGTTTTAAACACTTTGGGCCTCTATTAGAGTGTAAGACCCAGACCTTTTTTAACAAAACAATTTTGGGCATCAGTTATTGTATAAGTTCCGATACGTTAAAAATCTCGGTGCGATCGCCATTTTCAAACTGAAAATATTTTGGGCCTCTCCATGAGTTGTAAGCCCCATATTTTGTACAAAAATACACTTTGGGCCTCTAATAGAGTGTAAGACCCAACCCCTTTTTCTCATTTTTCATATTTTTTTTTAATGATTTGGAAAATTAATAACTCCCTCAATTTTGATTATTTTTTATTGGTTCTTTTTCTGAAAAATCACAAAAATAGTAAAATATTTTACTCTACAAAAAATCAAATTTATATTATTTATTTAATATAGTTGGTATTTTTGTGAATAAATTCATTTTTAATTGTTTTTAAACATTTTAAAAGTGAATATTCATCTTGAAAATCAAAACTAAATAAGTTTTAAATCATCTTATGATTAGAACCTCATTTTTCAAACCTTAACCAAAAATCACAAGTGATTTATTTAAACTTATTTGATTTTTTGTCATTTTTTATTAATTTTCTTTGAAAATTTACTTTTAAAAAGTGAAAATTAGGGTTTGTTTGATTTTTAATCATACTCAAATGTTTCAAGACTCTTTGGGCCTCTACTAGAGTGTAAGACCCAATCCCTTTGTAAATACCAAAATTTTGGGCCTCAGTCACTTGTATAAGTCCCACGGTGTTTCCAAAACCTCAGCGCGATCGTCGCCCTTTTCAAAATTAACCATTGGGCCTACCCTCGAGTAGTAAGACCCATTTCTTTCCTTGAAACTCACTTAGGCCTCTTGAGAGAGTGTAAGACCCATCCCTTTGTACAAAAAACCTTTTTGGGCCTCAGTCACTTGTATAAGTCCCTCTGTACAAATTCAACAGTGCGCTCATTGATAAAACCCTGGGCCTCTCCTTGAGCTGTAAGCCCCAAATCTTTTTATTTCAAAGCACTTTCTCCTTTTATTTTGAATATACTGTTGTTTTCAATCTTTCTTTGTTGAACAACTAACCAAATAGCATGGAAGCTCTACAACCGAGTAAGTGTTTACCCGCTTTCATTTACCGCTTTCATATGTATATAACTGTATTGTGGGGTTGTTTCACTGTAAGTCTCCTTTCATAAAATCATATATATATAACTGTATTGTGGGGCTATTTCGCTGTAAGTCTTCTTTCATAAACTCATATCAACTGTGTAATAATAGTATAGATATTTAGAGTTTCCCCGGCAACTACGTCTAGCACTAGGTAAAGCTGTTTCAATCACTCTTAGAAATAGTCTAAACTAGATCCCCATAGGATTACCAGACACAGTCTTCCCTCCTCTTGGGGTTAAACAATATGGAGATATGAAAGACAGCATTCTCTGTGAACCCTTTCATAGACTGTCACTCATAGAAGTTGTCAAGAAACTCTATTCCCCATAGATGATCTCTTCTCCGTGAATTGCATCTCTTGAGTTTCTTCCAAATTCTCGAACTTTCCTGACTTTGATCTATTCTCGGTGAATAGCATTGCCTTGAATTTCTCGGGGTTTGGGGACCCACAGGCTTCTTAAAAGCATTTGTCAAGAAGCTCTACTCCCAAGAGATGATCTTTTCTCCGTGAATGGCATCTCTTGAGTTTCTTCCAAATTCTCGAACTGTCCTGACTTAATCTATTCCTTGTGAATAGCTTGCCTTGAATTTCTCGGGGTTTGGGGACCCATCGGCTTCTTAAAAGCAATCGGCCTCCTCTTGGGCATCGTACAAGGACCCACAGGCTTCCTAAAAGCAACCCCGCCTCCTCTTGGGCTTAGTACAAGGATCCGCCGGCCTCTTAGAAGTATTCACAGCCTCCTCTTAGGCTTCATATAATGATCTCTTCCTCCGGGAATGATAGCCTCCTCTTGGGCTTAGTACAAGGACCGATCGGCTTCTTAAAAGCTTCCAGCCTCCTCTTGGGCTTCGTACAAATTGTCCCGACGACCTCCTAGAGGTATAGGAACAGAACTTAGTCATCTGAATAGAACATTCCTTTCAAAGAGTCTACTACTGTTTCTCAAAGCATGGTACAAAAGATAAAACTCTAGACTTGGACAGTCTAACTTCCTTGAGTCTCAAAGACATTCTCAAGTGACCCCTTCGTTAAATAGGAAGGAAACCCACAGACTCGGACAGTCTCAATACTCTTCGGATTTCCCGCTTCCTTAAAGAACAGGAATAACCTGGATCCTTGACTCAAATCCTTGAGTAGAGTGTTGCTCATATAAGAACTGATTTACTCTTTCAAAATCAGTATACTGGACCTGTCACTTAAACAGTTACCTTAGCCTCCTCTTGGACTTTGTACAATGATCCTCCCCAGCGGAGTCAAACAACGTTTAGCCTCTCTCTCTGGCTTTGTACAAGACACATAAGAGACTCCCTCATTGAGTCAATCACCCATTTCGCCTCCATCTCGGGCTTTATACGAGATACAAAAAGGTTCTTATTAAGCCAAACGAATAACAGCCTCCATCTCGGGCTTCGTACGAGATATAAAAAACTCTCTTGTAGAGTCAAACAGCCTCCATCTCGAGCTTTATACGAGATACCAAAAGACTCCATCGTCGGGTCAAAACCTTTTAGCCTCTCTCACAGGCTTTGTACGAGACACATATTAGCCTCCTCTTAGGCTTTGTATAAGAAAACCACTGGTTAATCCAATTAACCTTTTAGCATCAAAAACTGTGCCTCGTTCACAGTACACAAACATCAACAACTCCTTCCCCTTCATCTAATCGCTGTAAGCGGCAATCCTCTGGATCATCTACATGCATGCCACTGTCCCTCTTTTAGCATGAGAAATTCCTAAGGAAAGATAGCATTGCTCTACACTGAGTTAAAGTCTTCTCCTTCAGGTTAAACTCCCCTATAAAGGAAATTATGGCATTGCTAGGATCCGCGTATCCCGGTTAAAGTAATTCTCCTTTATAAACAGTTGTGACATACAACCCCCCTCTTTAGAGATGACAAATTCTCTCTAAAGTCAACACCCTTCTAGCTTTATATCTTGGGTTTTGAACAAGATACAAATAAACTTTTTAGCTTCATATCTTGGGCTTTGAACAAGATACAAATCACCTTTCGCTTCACGTCTTGGGCTTTGAACAAGACACCAAAACACCCATTTCCTCCCATACAATAGGAGGAACTACGAACGCTCTGATTTCCCTGTTTCGGTAAACGGGAATACGTAGGCATAAGATTGAAAGAAAAATCTTAGCGAGCACACTAAACAAAAAACCAAATCCCATACTCTCACATAAAAAAGCATCAGTCCTAACATCCTAATCCTTGTTCCACGCCAGAAACCTTCTGTCAAAATAAAAAGAAAGAAATCAGTATTGGCGAAAGTACAAATAACCAGTACAAAGGCCCCCCACATTGATAGCATCCGTAACCTAACAGACCGCTGTTTAAACTCAGTATGCAAAGCAGGGTTAATTGGAGACATCTATTTCCCTTCCTTCATCAGCTCACAATAGGATAAAAAATGAATCGACCTGTAGTTTAAGCTCAACCGCAGAGAGCAACCAGCGCTTAAGAACCGCGTCCAAAATCGCTCGCTACCGAAAAATGGCGCCCACCGTGGGGCATCTCAATTCTTTCTTAAAGTTTAAGGTGAAAACCTTGGACAAACCTTTTTTCTCTTCACTTGTGTGAAAACCACAGATTGGGGCTTCCGCCGGGGAACCCATTTTCTGTCAGGAACTTAGGATTCATAGCTTTAAAGGTCTAGGATGTTAGGGACAAATATATATACCGTTTTTCCTAATTGCTATACATGTTTATTTTTCTGCTAATGGGAATGCAGGTGATGTCGTATGTGGAAAGATTGAGTATACACTTAAGATAAGTGATGGCGACGAGGTCGGCCATCAACCTCAGTGGAGGCTGATTAATGTAACCATTCTCTCACCTAGACAATGGGTCGGTTGTGATGCCTGAGAAGCTGAGGAGCCAAACCCTTTCGTAGTGCGGAAACTACCGGAAATAGTTGTTACTCGATACTACCCTCATTTGAGGCTGGTGATCTATTCTCGGTGAATGGCACTAACTCTAAGATTGCACTACAACTCGCTGGCGATCTGCTTGTTGTTTTGCTTTCCTGGGAGGAGCTGATGATAATGAGTACAGGTACAAAAATCACCTTAGTATAAACCTTTGGGGATGGGTAGAGCCTTGACTTCATGACAACGACCCTTTGACCCCATGTTTTTTCTATGTTTTTGTGTGCTGCATTCATGCATTCATTTAATAAAACATTAAAACATTCAAAAAACTTCTCTTCTAGTCTCTCTATTTTTCAAATTAAACTAAGACTGTGATTGCAAATATTAGAGAAGAGGATTACGCTAATGGATTTCGGTAGAAGGAGAACTCATACGTACACCTTCAAGGTTCTAAAACTAGAGGATTTGAGAAGGTTGGCAAGGATGATGTCTAACCCTGAGGCTTTCAGAGCCAAACACGGAGGTTTGCTACCACTGTTAAGAGTTCATGTGATTGAGGGAATCATGGATGCGCTTATTCAGTTTTACGATCCAGTTTATCATTGTTTCACATTCCCGGATTACCAGCTTGCACCAACGCTGGAGGAGTATTCTCACCTGATTGATTTGCACATTACAGATCAAGCTCCATTTTCTGGACTGGAAGAAATTCCAAAGAATCAGACCATTGCAAGAGCAATTCATTTGGACGAGTCTGAGGTCAGGACTCACATGACCGCTAAGGGTGGCATCCAAGGTTTGCCAGCCCAGTTCTTGACGTAGAAAGCCCTGTATTTTGCCAGTATAGGGAACGTGACTGCTTTTGAAAGCATCTTTGTCTTGCTCACCTACGGGTTATTTTTGTTTCCCAACATCAATAACTTCGTCGATATTAACTCCATTAAGGTTTTTCTCATTGGAAACCCTGTGCCGACTTTGCTCGCAGATGCGTATCATTCTGTACACTTGGGAAATTTGTACAGTGGAGGGGAGATCACGTGCTGTGTACCTCTGCTTTATAAATGGTTCATCTCTCACTTGCCCAAGTCTGCTTCTTTTTGGGATTGCAAGAGTGTCTTACGTTGGTCGCAGAAGATCATGTCTCTTACCAACTCTGATATAGATTGGTGTAATAGGATTTATGAGGGAATCAGAATCATTGAGTGTTGTGGAAACTTCCCCAACGTACCCCTCATAGGAACTAAAGGAGGAATCAACTACCACCCAGTATTGGTTCGCCGTCAATTTCGATACCCGATGAGACACATCCCACTAGGTGTTCATCTGGAAGGTCTTTTCTTCAAGGAAGGAGAAAACGACAGAGTACTAAAGATGGAAATAGTGCATGCTTGGAAGCACGTTCATAAGAAAGGACGGGAGTCTCTATGAAAACCAGATTGTGTCTCGGTGGAGCCTTATCTCCATTGGGTACAAACTAGAGCTCTTAAGATAAAGATGCCTTATCCTCGTTACGGAATTCTTCTGCCGAGGGAATCTGTCATGTACTTCATGACAGAAACTGAAAAGCTTCAGGTTACTCTCAACAAAGTTCAACGGGAAAGAAGGTCTTGGAAGAACAAGTACTGCACCCTCGACGTAGAGTGCATCAAAATGCAGCAATTACTGAAAGAGAAAGACGCTCTGATTGAAATTTTGGAGCAACATGTTGTAGAGAATCAAGATGACCAAAGGAATTTGCTCACTCCTTTCACTTGGCAAAGGAATGACAACCCGACAATGGCCCAAGAGCCCCGGTCAAAGAAAAGGAAAATACCAGAATCAGCACCTGATTTCTCTTCAGAGAGGACTCGGGACCGATTAGCTTAGGTTTCTGTTTCTGCACTTTGTAATCTACTGTATTTCCATTTATGTAATCCTTTGAATTCAATAAAAAGGGGTTTCCCCACTATTTTATATTTGCAATCTAATTGTCGAAGTTTATTTTGATTAAACCAAAAAACAATTAATATAATCATTGCATTCATCATTCTCACATCGCGTATTCTTCTTACCTACGAATCTCACGTTTGTGTCTCAATTCTAGAGTCAAACTGTCTCATTCGTACAATACTCGGGCCAATCGTCAGAAAAAGATGGATGATCTTGAGGAAGAAAACAGAGAGTTGAAAGAAGAGATCGACGCTCTAAGAGAGGATATGAGAAAGCTTCGTAACGACATGCAATCCATGGCAAAAGCTCAGCTACAAAGAACTGTGATCTCAGAGATCACCTCAATGCCCATAGTGGAGAAGAATGATCCTAGGTATCAGATGTCGAAAGATCGTCCCTGGGGCATGCCTGTCAACTATATCCCGGGAGGATATGTTCCGCCGATCACTGAAGATCAGGGAATCGCGACAGAAGCCGCTGGGCCTGAAGGTTACAAACTTCGGGAAAGCGAAGATGCCAGGGGCATACTGAAGACTCTTGAAGGTTACAAACTTTGGGAGACGCCAAGATTCGCTGCCGTAGTCACGGTACCACCCCCTGTGGTGCACACTGTCCCGGAAGGACAGATTCCACCGATACCTTCTGGTAAGAAGGAAACTATGTTCGATAGAATGGATGAATTCCAGGAACAGTTCTTGGAAATGCAGAATGAGCTGCAAGCCATTCGCGGTCAGGATTTATTTGGAAAGGACGCCGCAGACCTCTGCTTGGTCACCAATGTGAAAGTCCCGCACAAATTCCAAGTGCCCGACTTTGAAAAATATAAGGGTAACTCTTGCCCTTAGAGCCATCTGGTGATGTACGCTCGGCGGATGTCAGCTCAGACGGAGAATCAGGACCTACTGATTCATTACTTCCAGGATAGTTTAACCGGTGTCGCACTGAAATGGTACATGGGTTTAAACCATACTACGATCAGCACATTCAGAGATCTTGGTACTGCCTTCGTCCAACAATACAAATACAATTTGGACATGGCACCCGACAGAGATCAACTCAGATCAATGTCGCAAAAGGAAAAGGAAACCTTTAAGGAGTATGCTCAAAGGTGGAGGGAAATTGCCGCTCAAATTTGTCCACCTCTTGAGGAAAAAGAGATGACAAAGATCTTCTTAAAAACCTTAAGCTCATTTTACTATGACCGAATGGTTGCCAGTGCGCCCAGTGATTTCACCGAGATGGTCGGCATGGGCGCACGTCTTGAGGAAGCCGTCCGAGAAGGACGTTTGGTAAAAGAAACTGGATCGACGAGCGGTACTAAAAAATACGGTAGTGCTCTCCCTAAGAAAAAAGAGCAAGATATTGGGAATATCTCTCTCAGAAAGCAAAGGCGACATTATCAACCAGTAGCAGCTGTAACTCCTGCTATCGGCTCTGCGCCTATTCCTACATATCAACCTCAAGTTGCGCAGAGCCAACCTGATCAGCAAAGGACACAACAGCCTCTTCAGTAGGCTCGTCCTCCATATAACAGCATCCGTACAACACGGCCACCAGGATTTGATCCTATACCCATGTTGTACGCAGAATTATTTCCGTTACTACTAGCTAAAAGGCACATTCAGACTAAGTCTCCTCTTACAGTACCGGAAAATCTGCCTTTTTGGTTTAAGGTGGATCAGACATGCCCTTATCATCAAGGAGGATCAGGGCATAACATTGAGAATTGTCTCAATTTCAAATCTGACGTGCAAAAGCTTATTAGGAGCGGGCTCTTATCTTTCAAAGATACAAATCCTAATGTTCTCACGAACCCGCTGCCTCAACATGAGAAGGCTGCAGTCAATTTGATAGAAGGAGAGACTAACGATGTCTATCAAATTCACGATGTACTCTTGTTGAAAACCAATCTGGTCAAGATGCATTGTAGACAGAGTGGATATGGCCATGTGCCACCTCATAATTATCACCAGTGTGATATCTACTCTAAAGACAACCAAGGATGTTCTGTGGTGCAAGCAGCTCTACAGGAACAAATGGATCTCGGATGGATCCAAGAGCACCGAGTTCGTGGAGTTAACATGGTCTATACAAATTCTAACGTCATTCAAAACCAGGACATCCGTGCGATGAATGCCAACATGGTGGCGATGCACTCAAGGCAAAGCCAGTATTATAATCTGCCGCGACACGATTACAGTTCCTGTCTGACTTGCTCGGTAAACAAACAGGGATGCTCTTTCATACAAGAGGCCCTCCAGCGTCAGATGGATCTTGGATGGATCCAAGACTACCATGATAGGAATTCCTATCAGATCAACATGGTTCAGATCTTTGACATTCGCGTGATGAATACCATCCTGGTAGAGTTACATGCTGAGCAGGTCTGACTAAGATTCTTAATATCACATGACTATCAAAGCTGTAAAGCGGGCTGCGAAAATGATCGAGGTTGTACCCTTGTCCAGGAGGCACTTCAGTACTTGTTAAATCACTGGTGGATGCCAATTTATATGGATGAAGATACTCAGTAAATTAGTATCAGTAACAGGAATCCTACTCGGCGTCAGAGTCAGGATGTCCGATCTGTGGAAGCTAACCTAGTGAGGTTACATTGTATTCAAAGTGGGCGTGGCCAGGTGCCACCACACAATTACGATCGTTGTAGCGTCTGTTCGGAAAGTAACCAAGGTGCTACCTTGTGCGAGCAGCTCTCCAGGGGCAGGTGGACCGTGGAGAAATTCGTCCATATCCGAGTTCTGGACCCATCAACTGGACGCCGAATTACCTTGCCGATCAAGTCGAGGATGTTGTCACGATCGCTGGTCATCACAGGACCAGGGATGTTTTTGCCATCATCCCTCTACTTGACAAATCTAAGGTTCCCAACCGGGAACGGATCGAGATTACTTATGATGGTCAGAAAAATCAGAGGGCTCCCATAGTCATCTATCTACCGGGACCACTACCGTATGAATCAACTAAGGCTATCCCTTACAAATACGGTGCAACGACAGTTGAAAATGGAAAGGAAATTCCATTACCCTCCGTTGTGAACATTGCAGACATCAGTCGAGTAACACGGAGTGGTAGAATCTTCAACCGAGGGGTTGGGGAAGTTAACAAAGAAAAGGAACTTCAGACAGAAGCTCCCGATCCACCAATCGGTCAATCCAGTAATCCCAACCTTTCGAAAAATAATGATGAGATGCTGAAGCTCATCAAAAGGAGTGAATATAACATTGTGGATCAACTGTTACAGACTCCTTCAAAGATCTCTGTGTTATCACTATTACTCAGTTCAGAAGCACATAGAGAGGCTCTACAGAAAGTCTTGGAGCAAGCCTTTGTGGAACAGGATGTAACAATCAGACAGTTCGATAGTATTGTCTCTAACATCACTTCCTGAAATAATTTGGGATTTAGTGATGAGGAATTACCCGAAGAGGGTCGCCGTCATAACATGGCGCTCAATATCACAGTTAACTGCCATGACGATGCTTTAGCTAGCGTACTGGTAGACACAGGGTCAGCCCTGAATGTTATGCCAAAGTCCACTTTGATGCAATTATCATTCAAAGGCCCTCCGATGAGAGTCAGCGAGGTCGTCGTCAAAGCATTCGACGGATCCCGAAAAACAGTTATCGGCGAAGTTGATCTTCCCATAACTATTGGTCCTCACACTTTCCAAGTCACTTTCCAGGTCATGGACATCCGGGCAACATACAATTGTTTATTAGGAAGACCTTGGATACATCAGGCAGGAGCAGTTACTTCAACCCTCCACCAAAAGCTAAAGTTCGTCAAGAACGATCAACTTGTCAAAGTCTGTGGAGAGCAGGCCTTGCTCGTAAGCAACTTGTCATCATCTACTGGTATAGAACCCGAGGAGGTTATTGGAACTCAGTTCCAAGCACTGTCGGTGAGCAAGAACAATCAATCCCAAGGAGGAACCTCGATTTCCTCATACAAAGATGCTATCAAAGCGGTCGAGAGTACCGATACAACCGGATGGGGACAGCTTGTCATTCCTATTGACAATAAAACAAAAAAGGGTTTTGGTTTTTTTGCAACCTGTACCCAGACAGCTGCCAACGACGAAAGTCTTCATCCCCTCCAAAACTTCTTCCACAGTGGAGGTTTCCTTCACCCAGTGTCTCAAACAGTTCATGCTATCAATGAGGAAGATCCCTCTGACACAGATGAAGAATGGAAGCCCTACCTTAACGAGGATGCTTATATGTCTCAGGAAGAGGTACCTACGCCATTTTTCTATCCCGCACAGAGTCCGAGATTTATACCACGGTCAGACGTCGAAATGGTATATGGAGATTGTGATCCGGAAGGATGCCGTGCTCCACCAAATTCATTAGAGGAAGACACTCCGATGAAAGACAACTTTGACCACAATTACTATGGCCCAATAGATGGTCTGCCAATGTGGAAACCTTATCCAGGAGACTTGGGGCAAGAGAGTTAGCCGAACAACGAAAATCAGCTGACCGTCGTTGAACAGAATACCTGTGTCCCCACCATGTCATGGGATTAACACTCGGGTCATTCTGAAGCTACTCAACATGAAGATGAATTCGCAGCGTTCGCTGGACTTGAATTCATCAACTATACTTTTCCCGAGGTCAACGTCATCGAGAGAGATGACTCCTCCAGTTCCAGAGAAGTGTGGGACACCTTGGGACAACCAAGTGGAAAATTCGACTATATGGTCAAGTACACCGCTCCCGAAAGCTCTCGTATCAGGCTCGAAGATATCCAGCCAACTGGATGGGGAGATACAGCTGAGAGCACAAATGCTATGCAAAATACGACAGAGGAATCCTCCTACGACAATTCTGCCTGGGAGACAAATTCCAATGATCCTGCTCCACCAGAAATCAGCGTCATTTCTGAAGACAAATCAAGGAAGGTACCAAACTTTGTGATTCATCGAGGAGTTCGCCGCCAATGGATTGCCGTTGAGGTTCTGAAGGTCGTTCACCAGTCAAAGTAATTGCCGTCTTTTAACCTTTCACCCTGCCCAGGTGAAACTGATGTTTTGATAGGGCTCGCTTTCTGTAAATATTCCTCTTCGCTTCGGCCAAAGCAACAGAGTTTTGTTTTATAGGGCTGTAGTTTCAAGATTCGACTTGTTCATTAATAAAATAACGTCGTTCTGTAATTTCCGCATTAATTGTTGTTTTCTCTTTTTGCTTTTTCAGAAAATGGTAGTCCTAAAAAACATGTAAAAATAAAAACAAGCAGTAAAACAAATACACTGCATACACTTGCATTCTCTCTATCTCTTCTAAACACGAATCATCAAGTCATGCAGATTGCTTGTTTTAAACCCAGTTGAAACATACGATCCAATGCCTTCTCCTAACTTTGAGTTCCTGGTATTTGGGGCTGAAGAAGAAGTTGACAATGAAATTCCAGAAGAGATCTCCCGATTACTCCGACAAGAGGAAAGGTCCATTGAACCTCACAAAGAGCCGTTGGAAACGGTCAACTTGGGTTCAGAAGAAGAGAGAAAAGAAATCAGGGTTGGGGCACTGCTCAGTCCAACTGCCAGAGAGGGTTTGATAAAGCTTCTCAAAGAATTCCCCGATGTGTTCGCTTGGTCCTATCAGGATATGCCAGGGTTGGATACCAGCATCGTGGAACATAACTTACCGTTAAGATTGGAATGTTCGCCCGTAAAGCAAAGGTTGAGACGTACTCACCCGGACATGGCCATCAAAATCAAAGAGGATGTACAGAAACAGATTGACGCAGGTTTCCTCGCTACATCTGAATATCCTCAATGGTTAGCCAACATCGTACCCGTTCCCAAAAAGGACGGAAAGGTCAGAATGTGTGCTGATTATAGGGATCTGAACAAGGCAAGTCCAAAGGATGACTTTCCTTTACCACACATTGACATGATGGTAGACAGTACAGCAAAGTTCAAAGTTTTCTCCTTCATGGATGGATTCTCGGGCTATAACCAGATTAAAATGGCGCCGAAAGACATGGAGAAAACTTCGTTCATTACCCCATGGGGTACCTTTTGTTACAAGGTAATTCCGTTCGGTTTGAAGAACGTCGGGGCAACCTATCAAAGGGCCATGACTACTCTGTTTCATGACATGATACATAAGGAAATCGAGGTATATGTCGATGATATGATTGCAAAATAAAAAACAGAGAGTGAGCACGTTGAACATCTGTCAAAATTGTTCGAACGTTTAAGAAAGTTCAAGCTCCGCTTGAATCCCAACAAGTGCACCTTCGGTGTCCGTTCAGGGAAACTACTAGGGTTCATCGTCAGCCAGAAAGGAATTGAGGTTGATCCTGACAAGGTCAAGGCCATTCAAGAAATGCCTTCTCCGAAAACTGAAAAACAAGTCAGAGGATTCCTGGGACGTTTGAACTACATCTCCAGATTCATATTCCTTATGACCGCCACTTGTGCGTCGATCTTCAAATTACTCAAAAAGAACCAGGATTGCGTTTGGTCAGAAGATTGCCAAACCGCCTTCGACAGTATTAAGGAATACCTATTGAATCCTCTGATTCTATCACCTCCAGTGGAAGGACGACCACTGATCATTTACCTCACAGTTCTGGAGGACTCAATGGGATGTGTACTTGGCCAACAAGACAAAACCAAAAGGAAAGAGTCTGCCATTTACTATCTAAGCAAGAAATTCACCGACTGCGAGACTCGGTACATGATGCTTGAGAAAACTTGTTGCGCTTTGGCTTTGGCAGCCAAACGTCTTCGCCAGTACATGATTCGTCATACTACTTGGCTGGTCTCCAAAATGGATCTAATCAAGTACGTATTTGAAAAACCTTCTCTCACGGGAAGAATTGCCCGTTGGCAGATGCTGTTATCAGAATATGACATAGAGTACCACGCTCAGAAAGCCGTTAAGGGAAGTATTTTAGCCGATCATTTGGCTCATCAACCGATTGACGATCAAGAATCAATCGAGTTTGACTTCCCAGACAAAGATGTCATGTATCTAAAGATGAAAGGCTGCGATGAACCGCTACCCAGCGAAGGGCAAGAACCAGGTGCCCAATGGGGACTTATCTTTGACGGAGCAGTCAATCATTACGGAAACAAAATTGGGGCAATCATTGTTACCCCTCAGGGTACCCACATTCCTTTCACCGCTCGACTTACGTTCAAGTGTACGAACAACGAGGCCGAATACGAAGCTTGTATTATGGGTCTCGAAGAAGCGATTGATTTAAGGATCAAAAACTTGGACGTATACGGCGATTCAGCCCTGGTTATCAATCAGATAAAAGGAGATTGGAACACATACCAATCAGGACTGATTCCTTACAAAGATTATGCAAGAAGGTTGTTACCTTTCTTCAACAGAGTCGGGTTTCATCACATCCCTCGTGAGGAGAATCACATGGGTGATGCATTAGCCATTATCTCTTCCATGATTAGTGTAGGTCAATGGAATTACATACCTAAGATCGACATTATACGCCTTGAACGGCCCGCTTACATCTTCACGATTGAAGCAGTCATAGACGACAAACCTTGGTATCACGATATCAAATGCTTTCTTCAGAAACAAGAGTACCCACCTGGGGCATCCAGGAAAGATAGAAAGACCTTCAGAAGATTGGCTGAAAACTTCTTCTTGAGCGGTGACACTCTCTATAAGAGAAATTTTGACATGGTCTTGCTCCGATGCGTAGACAGACCAGAAGCAGACATGCTTATGAAAGAAATTCATGAAGGTTCCTTTGGCACTCATGCCAACGGACACACAATGGCGAGGAAAATCCTAAGAGCAGGGTACTACTGGTTGACCATGGAATCCGACTGCTACAAGTACATGAGGAGGTGTCACAAGTGTCAGATATACTCCGACAAAATTCATGTACCGCCATCACATCTCAAAGTTCCTTCTTCCCCATGGCCTTTTTCCATATGGGGAATCGACATGATTGGCTTGATCGAACCTAAGGCTTCAAACGGACATCGGTTCATCCTAGTCGCCATTGACTACTTCACCAAGTGGGTCGAAGCAGCATCGTATGCTAATGTAACCCGACAAGTGGTGGTCCAATTTATCAAAAACAATATCATCTGCCGTTATGGTGTTCCAAGCTAGATCATTACTGATAATGGGTCTAACTTGAACAATAAGATGATGAAAGAGTTGTGCGTTGAGTTCAAGATCGAACACCATAACTCATCTCCCTACCGACCCAAGATGAACGGAGCGGTAGAAGCGGCTAATAAGAACATCAAGAAGATCGTTCAAAAGATGGTTGTAACCTACAAAGACTGGCACGAGATGCTACCCTTTGCTCTTCACGGTTATCGAACATCTGTCCGCACTTCAACAGGGGCAACCCCTTTCTCTCTAGTATATGGCATGGAAGCAGTGCTCCCCATAGAAGTGGAGATCCCGTCAATCCGAGTATTGATGGAAGCTAAGCTCACAGAAGCTGAATGATGTCAAAGTCGACACGACGAACTGAATCTGATCGAAGAGAAGAGAATCACGACACTATGCCACGGTCAGTTGTATCAACAGAGAATGAAAAGGGCATTTGACAAAAAGGTCCGACCTCGTGTCTTCAGAAAAGGAGACCTCGTGCTCAAGAAGATACAATCATTTCTCACTGATTCGCGAGGCAAGTGGACTCAGAATTATGATGGCCCCTATGTGGTCACGAAAGCTTTCTCAGGCGGTGCCTTGAGACTTGCAACCATGGACGGAGAGGAATTTGCCTACCCCACGAATGTTGATGTAGTCAAGAAATACTTCGCCTAAACTAAACTAAAAAAAAAAAAAGTCTCGGTGGATTGAAAACCCGAAAGGGGGGTCCAGGAAAAAGTTAGAGACATGAAAAAAATCATCCCGGTGGATTGGAAACATCAAAGTACAATCCAGGCAAAAATTAGGGATAATGGCAAGTAAATATGTTCAACAGAGGCAAGTCCCTCAGCAACAGCAGTTATACCATCCATCGGAGGAGAACTCCAGTCAAGGTCATCTTCGACAGAAGCTTAGGATGCCCCGAATTCAAAGTTGGTAGAAGGATAGTGGTCGTTATGTTTCAACGTAGCCCTTTTCCCTATAAATTACCATTTTCGAACTTTGTATATACTCTTTGGAATCACGCGTTTGGCTGATCTCCATTTTATCAATAAAATTTGAGCCCTTATGCTTTTGTTTGTAAATCTTATTTGTTTTAGCTTTACAGAACGACGTTGTTAACATGATTAACGATTCTTGAAATAAAACAAAAATGAATTTACTTGTTAAAACTTTTTCTGCTTTTTAATAAAGATGGCAATTTCTTTTGACTCTTGAACATCGAAAGAGCATCGATTGCGTCTCCAAAGGCGTTCGAACCTCAAAGTGCAGAATCAAAGTACTCCTTCTAGACCAGTACGCCTAAATGAAGGATCAACAATGTCAGAGACCATGTTTCGTCTGACATCCTCGGCCGAGTTCTCATCTCCTAAGCCCGACCAGCGTCACCCCCAACAGGGACCGTTTCTCCTAAGCAAGGCAGAATTGCTATCTTGAACCAGCGATATTTCTACACGCCCCGCGATGGCCGAGTATCCAGTCGTGTTCACCCATCAGTTTGTATGTCGCATCATTTTTGTCCGCATATACATACATACATCATGTATTATTGATTTGCATTCACATTCATATTGCATAAATATCACTCTAGTCGGTCTTATCCCCTAGTGATAAAGGTCCTCTCAATCGAGTTGTCAGACCTTTCCTCGTTAGGAAGTGAATCATCTAAGCAATCTCTCTCCCGTTTATCTCTGGATTAGAGACGGTCCTTGACCACTTTGATAACTTGAACCTCTGAGAAACAAGAAAACTTTCAACAAATATCACTCTTCGCCGTTGAAGATGATATCCTTGCTTTCCCGGATCAAGGAAAATCCACAGAGAAAGCCTCGTAATCAGAGATTTGGCAGCGCGCCAGTTTCGCTCCGAAAAGATCGCTGATGAAAAGGTCATTGGCACCTCAAAATTAGATCCCATCATATGGCATTTCTCCGGAAAGATCCCGTGAAAAGTATGATGTAAGCCCCCAAACGAAAACAGCCTCTCAAGAGACTCGCTTTCCCCAGTAGAATCGACAAATGGCGTCTCCAAAACAGAGAAGTTTGTGTACCTCTACAATTTAGACGAATGGGTTCCCTAGCAAGTCTGACATCAAAACTTTTTCCACACAAATGGCATCTCCCCAGGAAAATTCGGCGAGAAGTTTGAAGGAAAACCGCTACTAACAGCGTTCCTTGTCAAGAAAGTTTATTGACAAAAGAAACTGAGACCAGTTCCTTGGTAGGAAACCAGGATCGAGGGAAAGTTTATTTCAGCAACTAAGACCAGGTCCTTGGTAGGAAACCAGGATCGAGGGGAAGTTTATTTCAAAAGAAAACTGAGACCAGCTCCTTGGCTGAAGACCAGGATCGAGGGGAAGTTTACCTTTTCTAAGCATCTTCGCTTAGCTAAAGAAGATGAATGCGTAAGCCACCATTCATAACCACCATCAAAATTTCAGGTATTCCGATATTTAATCCTCTTGCACCCCGAATGCCCGAATACCTTCGTCATTCACACCTTCGGGTCCAAGAAGATTAAATAGGGGCATCTGTCATACCCCAAATTTTGACCACTAAGATTTCCCATCATTGTGCAAATCATCAGCACAATATGGATGGACCATCATACCTCATTAGTCTCCCCAAAGGTGGGTGAGCATTCACTACAAACAGGATTTAGGGTTTCAAGCCCTCGTAGAGCTCTTAGACAAAGGATCAATCAAGGAATGACATGATCTTTAACTTGTCTAGCCTCTCAAATATCCACAATGGATCAAGAGGACTCCCACTTCAAGGATTAAGCACAAGGCTGCTCCCTTCTAGGTGGATCAAGCCTCAGGATCGCCAGTGTCACCAAATTAGGGTTTGGTCGACTAGGGCCTCCAGATGGAAATTTTCCTCTGGGCATGAGCCAATGCTTCAAAGCATAACCTAAAATGCTCCAGGGAACATCATAAACCCCATCATCAAGTCAATTTAGCCTCAGGGGATGCATACATCAAAAATCAGGAATTAGGGTTTCTTGACCTAATTCACCCCTAAGTTGACTTTTGGGACAAATCATGAGCCAAGACCTCAAGACATGATTTGAGGGTCTCCAACATACCACATTGATCCATTTGCAACAATGGATTGACCCAAGAAGCTTGAGCAACAAGTTTCAATTTCATCTGAACCACAGTTAGGGTTTCACGAGAAAAATCAACTGTAGCTTTGACTTTTGACCAGGACATGCTCCCAAGCCATGGGACACGGTTAAATATACCCTATAACACCCATGGAACATGTCCATCAATTTTGATTTAGGTCAAGGACATGATTTCCTAAAGGATCACACAGTTTGGAATTCATCTGATAAAAAGTCAACTATGCACAAAAGTCAAACTTTGACTTTTTGAGATTTTTCATAAAAATGGGTTTTTAACCCTAAAATGATGTTAATGTGTGATTGGAATCATCATTCATCAAGAAAAATCAAAGAAAGTGGGATAACTTGTAAAAGGGGTAACCTTAAAAACATAGAAATTTTTCTAAGTTATGGAATAAAGTGGCAAGGGTACCAACTTTGGAGGATCATAACTCCTAAACCACAAAGCCATTTTTTCCCATCCAAAGCTTGATTTGTAGCCCTCATGGCCCTCTACAAAAGTGTCAACTACACTTCATCCCAATTCATCATGGATTTTGAGTTATGCTTGGATTAAAATGGCTAAAAAGTTAAAATTGACATTTTTCAGCAGTTAGCAAAAATCTGCCTTGTAATTTCAGCACAATGTCCCAACTTCAAGGCTGCTTTTCTCCATGATCCAAGTTGAACCAGGTCTAATGTTAAACATCAAAGTTGAAGTACGTCATCTAAGCTTTCCGGAAAGTTCTAGAACGTCCATGTAGCATACTCGAGCAGGGAGTTATGGATCTTACAAAAAGGCTTGCTGCAGCTGAATTTTTCAGGGCAAATTTGCACATTTTTTGTGCCACACGAATTTTCAAGCCTTGTCATCATTTTGGACACATCCAAGGAGCCTCCCAAGTCCAAGGAACCAAAACAAAGCATGCCAAAACCTAGAAATCCCTAAAAGAGGGACAAAACTCCAATTTTGGTTTGGAGCATTTAATGGATGCTTAGAGGTGGCATGAACTGAGCTTCCTCCAACTGAATTCAGTCAAGATTCCTCCAACAAGTAGGGAACCAAAGCTCTGTGCTCTAACCTCTAGTCAATGGCTAGGGAGACTTGGATTTTCATTGGCCAACATTGGCCTAACATCTGCTGCAGTTGCCATTCACTGTGGATCCCAAAACAAACTTGCTCTACTATAAATAGACCTCATTTGTGCTCAGTTTGAGTACACCAAAGCCATCAAACGGATGCTTTCCTCAAATTCTCTCTTTCACTCCAAAATGCCTTCTTTAGTAAGGAAATTCTGAGTTTTTGAGTTAGAGAGCATTTCCATCACAACTCATGATCCTAACACCTCATAAACATCATATGTAGGTGATCCAAACTCTCACAAGTGACCTATAACACCAACATCACAAAGTCACCTCTCAAAACCTCAAAATGGCACTTTTTTGCATTTTTCAAGCCATGTCTTGATTTAGCCACTTTCCAAACTAGATAAAACCTCAAACACACTCTAAATATCATCCTTGAACTGTCCCAAATAGTGCCACACATCTGGAACACCATTTGAGAGAGTTGACATTTTGGCCACTTTTGACCATTTTGCGAGAAAGTGCTCAAACTTGCTCCAGAGGTTTCCAGCTGATTCCAACCATCCTAAAAGCTTCTAAGAGGTCATTTGAGGTTGTCCAAAGCATCAAATCATTTCTGGAACAAAGCACTTGGTAGGTTGCCCAAAATCTCCAAAAAAGAGGTAAAATTCACAACTTGAACTCTTTGAATCATGCTTTCCTTTGTTGTCCACATACATGCATCATATTGAACAATTCTTGAGGCAAAAATGTAGTCCTTAATGTGTATGTTGTGATCCTCCCACTGTTTGCATTTTAACATGTTTGTATGTGGAATTTTGGTTGTTTTAAAATCATGTCCAGTTCTGGTTTTTTTTATTGATGTCTTATGTACATTAAGTTTTAGTGTGCATGAGTAACACCATTGGATTCCTTGTGAAAAATTGGTCAAGATAGGTTTTTACGGATTTCAATTCCCATGAAAATTGAGAGAGTTACGCGCGTTGGAAATTTGACGCCAAACGGCACCGAAAACAACGTGCAGTTCTGGTTTTTTGATTACTACGTTTTGTGTGTTGATTTTCCGTGTGCGTGAGTAATACCATTGGATTCCTTGCGAAAAATCGGTCAAGATAGGTTTTTACGGATTTCAATTCCGATGAAAATTGAGAGAGTTACGCGCGTTGGAAAGTTGACGCGAAACGGCACCGAAAACAACGTGCAGTTCTGGTTTTTTAATTGCTGCATTTTGTGTGTTGATTTTCCGTGTGCGTGAGTAATACCATTGGATTCCTTGCGAAAAATCAGTCAAGATAGGTTTTTACGGATTTCAATTCCAATGAAAATTGATAGAGTTACACGCGTTGGAAATTTGACGCGAAACGGCGCCGAAAACAACGTGCAGTTCTGGTTTTTTAATTGTTGCATTTTGCGTGTTGATTTTCCATGTGCGTGAGTAATAACATTGGATTCCTTACGAAAAATTGGTCAAGATAGGTTTTTACGGATTTAAATTCGGATAAAAATCGAGAGAGTTACGCGTGTTGGAAATTCGACGCGGAATGACGTTTTCAATTAGTAGCAGTTCTGGTTTTTTAATTGCTGCATTTTGTACGTTGAGTTTCAGCATGCATGTGTGATACCATTGGATTCCTCGCGAAAAATCGGTCAAGATAGGCTCTTCCGGATCTTAATTCGGTTAAAAATCGAGAGAGTTACGCGTGTTGCAAATTCGACGCGGAACGATATTTCGAATTAAGTGCAGTTCTGATTTTTCGATTTGCATGTTTCGTACGTCGAGTTTCAGTGTGTATGTGTGGTACCATCGAATTCCTTGCAAAAAATCGGTCAAGATAAGTACTTCCGGATTTTGATTCCGATAAAAATTGAGAGAGTTATGAGTGTTTAAAATTTGATAAAAAACGTGTTGAAAATTAAAGTTTCGGTACTCGTTTTTACCCCATAAGAAACGTCGGAGATGATATTGTGACATCTTTCCCCTTTTTCTTATTTTTTATTTTCAAAACTCAACCAATTTTTTTTACATAGCAAAAAATCATCATTTTCCAATTCATACCCCATAATATTTTAATCCACAAAAAATCACAAAAAAAATATTATTTTTAATATATTTAAAAATAGTGTTTTAAATTGTTTTAAATGCTTTTAAAATGATTTCTTTTTTTCTTGATTTTTAAAACCAAAATGATTTTAAATATTTATGTGGATAAAATATTTTTTTTCATAAACTTTAATCATTATTTAATGATTTTATTTGATATTTTTATCATTTTTTACTTAATTTTTCTTGGAAAAATGCCCTAAAAAATGAAATTGGAGTTTTCTTTGATTTTCACCCTAACAAATCTTTTTCAAACACTTTGGGTCTCTATTAGAGTGTAAGACCCAAATCCCCTTTTAACCAAAACAATTTTGGGCATCACTTATTGTATAAGTCCCTCTGCGTTAAAAGAAAAACCTCGGCGCGATCGCCATTTTCAAACGAAAATCAAATGGGCTTCTCTTTGAGCTGTAAGTCCCATTTCTTTTCATTTTTAAACACTTTGGGCCTCTATTAGAGTGTAAGACCCAACCCTTTTTTAACAAAACAATTTTGGGCCTCAGTTATTGTATAAGTCCCGATACGTTAAAAATCTCGGTGCGATCGCCATTTTCAAACTGAAAATATTTTGGGCCTCTCCATGAGTTGTAAGCCCCATATTTTGTACAAAAATACACTTTGGGCCTCTAATAGAGTGTAAGACCCAACCCCTTTTTCTCATTTTTCATATTATTTTTTAATGATTTGGAAAATTAATAACTCCCTCAATTTTGATTATTTTTTATTGGTTCTTTTTCTGAAAAATCACAAAAATAGTAAAATATTTTATTCTACAAAAAATAAAATTTATATTATTTATTTAATATAGTTGGTATTTTTGTGAATAAATTCATTTTTAATTGTTTTTAAACATTTTAAAAGTGAATATTCATCTTGAAAATCAAAACTAAATAAGTTTTAAATCATCTTGTGATTAAAACCTCATTTTTCAAACCTTAACCAAAAATCACAAGTGGTTTATTTAAACTTATTTGATTTTTTGTCATTTTTTATTAATTTTCTTTGAAAAATTACTTTTAAAAAGTGAAAATTAGGGTTTCTTTGATTTTTAATCATACTAAAATGTTTCAAGACTCTTTGGGCCTCTACTAGAGTGTAAGACCCAATCCCTTTGTAAATACCAAAATTTTGGGCCTCAGTCACTTGTATAAGTCCCACGGTGTTTCCAAAACCTCAGCGCGATCGTCGCCCTTTTCAAAATTAACCGTTGGGCCTACCCTCGAGTAGTAAGACCTATTTCTTTTCTTAAAACTCACTTGGGCCTCTTGAGAGAGTGTAAGACCCATCCCTTTGTACAAAAAACCTTTTTGGGCCTCAGTCACTTATATAAGTCGCTCTGTACAAATTCAACAGTGCGCTCACTGATAAAACCCTGGGCCTCTCCTTGAGCTGTAAGCCCCAAATCTTTTTATTTCAAAGCACTTTCTCCTTTGATTTTGAATATACTGTTGTTTTCAATCTTTCTTTGTTGAACAACTAACCAAACAGCATGGAAGCTCTACAACCGAGTAAGTGTTTACCCGCTTTCATTTACCGCTTTCATATGTATATAACTGTATTGTGGGGCTGTTTCACTGTAAGTCTCCTTTCATAAACTCATATATATATATATATATATATATATATATATATATATATATATATATAACTGTATTGTGGGGCTGTTCCGCTGTAAGTCTTCTTTCATAAACTCATATCAACTGTGTAATAATAGTATAGATATTTAGAGTTTCCCCGGCAACTACGTCTAGCACTAGGTAAAGCCGTTTCAATCACTCTTAGAAATAGTCTAAACTAGATCCCTATAGGATTACCAGACACAGTCTTCCCTCCTCTTGGGGTTAAACAATATGGAGATATGAAAGGCAGCATTCTCTGTGAACCCTTTCATAGACTATCACTCATAGAAGTTGTCAAGAAACTCTATTCCCCAGAGATGATCTCTTCTCAGTGAATTGCATCTCTTGAGTTTCTTCCAAATTCTCGAACTTTCCTGACTTTGATCTATTCTCGGTGAATAGCATTGCCTTGAATTTCTCGGGGTTTGGGGACCCACTGGCTTCTTAAAAGCATTTGTCAAGAAGCTTTACTCCCCAGAGATGATCTTTTCTCCGTGAATGGCATCTCTTGAGTTTCTTCCAAATTCTCGAACTTTCCTGACTTGATCTATTCCTTGTGAATAGCTTGCCTTGAATTTCTCGGGGTTTGGGGACCCATCGGCTTCTTAAAAGTAATCGGCCTCCTCTTGGGCATCGTACAAGGTCCCACAGGGTTCCTAAAAGCAACCCCGCCTCCTCTTGGGCTTAGTACAAGGACCCACCGGCTTCTTAGAAGTATTCACAGCCTCCTCTTAGGCTTCATATAATGATCTCTTCCTCCGGGAATGATAGCCTCCTCTTGGGCTTAGTACAAGGACCGATCGGCTTCTTAAAAGCTTCCAGCCTCCTCTTGGGCTTCGTATAAATTGTCCCGACGACCTCCTAGAGGTATAGGAACAGAACTTAGTCATCTGCATAGAACAGTCCATTCAAAGAGTCTACTACTGTTTCTCAAAGCATGGAACAAAAGATAAAACTCTAGACTTGGACAGTCTAACTTCCTTGAGTCTCAAAGACATTCTCAAGTGACCCCTTCGTTAAATAGGAAGGAAACCCGCAGACTCGGACAGTCTCAATACCCTTCGGATTTCCCGCTTCCTTAAAGAACAAGAATAACCCGGATCCTTGACTCAAATCCTTGAGTACAGTGTTGCTCATATAAGAACTGATTTTCTCTTTCAAAATCAGTATACTGGACCTGTCACTTAAACAGCTACCTTAGCCTCCTCTTGGGCTTTGTACAATGATCCTCCCCAGCGGAGTCAAACAATGTTTAGCCTCTCTCTCAGGCTTTGTACGAGACAAATAAGAGACTCCCTCATTGAGTCAATCACCCCTTTCGCCTCCATCTCGGGCTTTATACGAGATACAAAAAGGTTCTTATTAAGACAAACGAATAACAGCCTCCATCTCGGGCTTCGTGCGAGATACAAAAAACTCTCTTGTAGAGTCAAACAGCCTCTATCTCGGGCTTTATACGAGATACCAAAAGACTCCATCGTCGGGTCAAAACCTTTTAGCCTCTCTCTCGGGCTTTGTACGAGACACATATTAGCCTCCTCTTAGGCTTTGTATAAGAAAACCACTGGTTAATCCAATTAACCTTTTAGCATCAAAAACTATGCCTCGTTCACAGTACACAAACATCAACAACTCCTTCCCCTTCATCTAATCACTGTAAGCGGCAAGCCTCTGGATCATCTACATCCATGCCACTGTCCCTCTTTTAGCATAAGAAATTCCTAAGGAAAGATAACATTGCTCTACACTGAGTTAAAGTCTTCTCCTTCAGGTTAAACTCCCCTATAAAGGAAATTATGGCATTGCTAGGATCCGCGTATCCCGGTTAAAGTAATTCTCCTTTATAAACAGTTGTGACATACAACCCCCCTCTTTAGAGATGACAAATTCTCTCTAAAGTCAACACCCTTCTAGCTTCATATCTTGGGCTTTGAACTAGATACAAATAGACTTTTTAGCTTCATATCTTGGGCTTTGAACAAGATACAAATCACCTTTCGCTTCACGTCTTGGGCTTTGAACAAGACACCAAAACACCCATTTCCTCCCATACAATAGGAGGAACTACGAACGCTCTGATTTCCCTGTTTCGGTAAACGGGAATACGTAGGCATAAGATTGAAAGAAAAATCTTAGGAAGCACACTAAACAAAAAACCAAATCCCATACTCTCACATCAAAAAGCATCAGTCCTAACATCCTAATCCTTGTTCCCCGCCAGAAACCTTCTATCAAAATAAAAAGAAAGAAATCAGTATTGGCGAAAATACAAATAACCAGTACAAAGGCCCCCCCACATTGATAGCATCCGTAACCTAACAGACCGCTGTTTAAACTCAGTATGCAAAGCAGGGTTAATTGGAGACATCTATTTCCCTTCCTTCATCAGCTCACAATAGGATAAAAAATGAATCGACCTGTAGTTTAAGCTCAACCGCAGAGAGCGACCAGCGCTTAAGAACCGCGTCCAAAATCGCTCGCTACAGGTCCCAGCTGTGATTTGCTGATGCGGTAGTTTCGGAACCCAAGGTTTATGGATTGAGGAAGGTCCATGAGAGGCGGGAAGAATATCCACCTCTTTAGAAGCAGTTGGAGGAACATCTCTTCGCTTGGCAGTGCTGATGGGTGCGAACTTGATCGCCCCTGAATCAATGAGCCCTTGGACCTTATACTTGAGCATCTTACAATTTTCAACATTTTGACCAGGTACCCCTGAATAGAATTCACACGTATCATGGACATTGGAACCCATACGAAACTTGGTGTGTAGAGGTTCCGCAGCAATCAATTCAATTAGCTGAAACTTGAGCAAGTGCTGAAGCAACTGAGCGTATGGCATCGGGATCGGATCAAACTTCTTCTCAGTCTTCTCTAGCTTAAAACCCTCAAGAAACAGTTGGTGATGAAAAAGCTCTGATGGTGGAGAGGATTCACGAGGCAAACCATGGTCTAGAGGAGATCCCAAAGAGATAGGATGAGTGAGAACCTCTGCTGCAGAAGCGGACACCTGATTATTTTCCTTTCTTAACACTGCATTCAGAACTTCCATAACCTGGCCCATCTGAGTCTTTATCTGGTTGACTTCTTCTCTTAGCAGTTCCTGACCTCGGGACAACGCCTGAATGTCCACCATAAAATGCCCCAGTTGGGCCTTCATCTCAGTCACCTCCGCTCGGAGTTGTTCCATGGCTATCCTCTGATTATCACAGGTCGAGTAGTGGTGGCAGGTCAAGCTGGTTGTCCTGAAGATAATACCAAGTCAGAATGAGAAATCCGCTCCGAAACACCTGTTATGCATATGAGTATGAGAATGCAATGCAAAATGCCATGTTCGAATATTTCCAAGGAATCATTATGCTTTGATTCAAATTTTTTTTCTTACACTAACCACAAGAAATTGACGGAAATTCTCAGTAGCAAGTCTTAAAGTTAATATCCCTTGGAAATACAAGAACATGTATGCGAAAATGTTGATGTAGATGCAACAGACATGGGATCAAAGCTTCCATATGGTATGAATAATCACTGTGCTGGTGATTGAATAAGTTCACAAGGTCTGCTCTGAAGAGAATACCGGAATACCAGAATATCCGAATAACCAGGATACCAGAATAACCAGCATATCAGCATAATCAGAATACCAGAATGCCAGGGTGCCAGAATAATCAGAATACCAGAATACCAGAATATCGGCATAATCAGAATCCCAGAATACCAGGCTGATCAGTTTGCACTGATAAGAGAACCAGAATACCAGGTATGATGAAGGTTACGGTTACCTGCAAACCTGTAAACAACCCGCCCCTCTCACATGTGGGTACTAGGATCCTGAGTATCCCGGGCTCTCAGGTCGAGAAATGATGATACATTCACCATTTCTGGTTTGGCATCATCATCAATCGAGGAGGCCTCAACTGATTCTCCAAAACGAAAGGTCCTCAGCTTCTGGCACTCAGGTCGAGAAGCAATAGTACATTCATCCCTCGGGGTACAGTACTGTTGCCAATCGAGGAGTGCCTCCACTGATTCACTATCAAAAAGGACATCCTATAGCGAATTCCCAGTATTGGGTCCTCGGATCAAGAAGTGTAATGGGTTTGCCATTTCTGGTCTGCCATTATCACATCTTGGGAGGAGTGCCATTGATGAGTCCTCGGGAATGGTCACCAGAGTCGACAGCTTTCGAGGTTAACATTCTGAAATGCACAAAACGTGCAAATCAGAACATCTCCCAAGAAAACCTCGTCTGGACATGGATTTCATGTAAACCATACGTACCAAGACACTACGTAGGCCACACTACTATCCACTCTAGTCCTATGTGTGTACCCAAGCCTGTGTAATAGGCTTATCTCTCAGAATACCCATCCCGCCAAACAGAAAACCAGCACAGCACAGTCCAATATAATAATGAAATATGATGCGGTAAATACAGTAATGTACAGTAAAGCTGTAAAACAGTAAAACAGCAAAAACAGCATCAAAGTAAACACCCAATGAAAGAAAAACAAACAAGCGCTAGGATTGACTCGCAAAAGGGGATGGACCAGCAAGAGGTCAACCTGTCCCTAGCAGAGTCGCCAGCTGTCGCTCCCGGGATTTTCATCCAGGTACAAACGCGAAAGTGGCGCGGAAGAAAGAAAGAGAGTCGCCAGCCAAGCATTTTTATCCCAAAGAAAGGGAAAGGTAATGTTGCACAAACCCGGGAGAAATGAAAGAACGAGGTCTAGCGAACCAAAGAGAATGGGTAAGGGAGTCGGTTACGTGAAGGGAAGGTTATCGCACCCCTTCACGTCCATCGTACTCGACGGGATCCACGCTTGAAGTACTGCTCAAAGGGTGATAAATGAAAAGGAACTGGGAGAGAACGAGAAACAAATGTAGGGAAAATAAAAGAAGTGCTCGAATGGGCCCTACCCCACTTCCTACGTATCTCATCGGGAACATGAGAATCAGAGCGACGTAGTTCCCCTCAACAAGGGTTGCTTTGTTTGTGTTTTTTTATGGAAACGTCAAAGTGCGCGTCCCAGCAGTTAGGTGTTGCAGCTCGCTGTATGGAGACTTAGGCGTTACCTGTTTGCGGTAGAACGGACATAACGAGTCCTTAAGGAATAGAATGAAGGAGATGAGAAGAGAATTGTTTCTTTTTTGTATTCTTTAAGAAGAAGTGATTTGATTATTGGTGTGTTTACAACGCATATTGTATTTAAGTCCTTCACGTAGGATCGAATGCCTCGCATATCGACCCAAGACGGGATGTATGCTAAACATTCTAAGAAAGTGAGAGAAGACCCCTCACTATCTCATTCTCACATGAAAGCCTCAAATACAATATATGTTATGCCTTTATTAAGGGTTTTTGCTTTTGTTTTGAGATGAGAAGAAGAGAGACTCAAAGAAACAAAGGTAAAATCTAATGACGAAGACTAAGATTCAAACCCTAAAGTTATAATACATGGATGTTCTTAATGGTTTAGTGTGGTATGGAAGCCTAATGCTAATCCTACTCCAAGCTTAATCGAAAATTAAGTTGGACTAGGTAGCTCTAAGGGAGTGAATCTAAGACTTAAACAAGTCTTGAGATCCGTGGGAAGAGAAAGAGTGAAAGAGATGAAGAAGAAGAAAGAGAGGTGCAAAATGAATAAAAACAGCAGCTACAACAACACATCTGTACCAATACGGCTGTAAATTCCATCCAACACACCAAACAACATTCAACAGCTCTTATTCAGCATAAAATAGGTGTAAAAAAGCCAAACAGCAGCACATACAGCAGCACCTATGCACTTGATCGGCAGTAGAAACAGGACAGCATGCAATGCATTTGAATGCAATTCAATCATGGTAAAGCAAACGTGTATCCAACATCATGCATTCCTCAATTAATCATGATCACAAACACATCATACATCATGTTGAATAAACTTGAAAACATCATGGAAAAATGTGTATCATGAAAGGATGCATAACATTAAGCATGTGAACAAATTGAAGCAAGTATGCACCTCAAGGAATAGAAAGCATACAAACATGCATGATACAATTCCAGCAACACAAACATTAATTCACAATTAGCATGTTCAAGGGGTGTGTGCTATTTGTTCATCGCATCAAGAACGCAACTACGCAAACATGATCATAAAAGGTAGCAATCCAAGAGTCGCGTGTCGGAAAATTGTGTGCATACAAAGGTGATGTGAACAAAATGAAGTGAGGATGGAGCAAAGTCAGAACTTAAAACATATCATGACCGTTCAATTCAAACATGCAAGAGAATTTCACATTAACATGCATCAAGACTAATTGAACATACATCATGATCATTTTCAAAGGAAGACAAATGTTCAAGCTAGGAAAAAGCATACATGATCCAACTTATGCGCACTACAGCATCACACTCACATGTATCACCTCACACTCATCTTCAAGATATTACACAAATTTAACAAGTCGCTATTCACACATGAACCAAAATGCCTCAAGAACATGCTTCAAGAATGCAAGCAAATCAACAATCGGACAATCATGCATCAAAGATTCACATACATCCAACAACTAGAGGTTAAACAACCCTAGAAAATTCCACAAATATGCATCACACAAAGCCATGAAGGTTAGGAGTGGAATAGGTATTAATACATGCTTCCAAACAAGCCAAAAATACAAAAGTTGCAGGTGCAAATCGATTGCAGCATGTTGCAAATCAATTGCACAGCTACAGAATGCACTTTCTAGTTAAAAAACAAAGGTGCAATCGATTGCACTAGGATGCAAATCGACTGCACAGTACCAGACCTGCAAAAATCACTTCTCATAATCACTTTTCAAGCACCAATCACTTATCCAAACATCCATATGATCATGTAACCAAACATACACGAGAATCCACATCAAATATCAGTAATCAAGCACATATTTCAACAATCAAACAACCAGATCATGAATCCAATCAAGTAAATTGATCAAAACACATTAAAAACCATGGATCTACATTGTATAAGTTGAAATTAAGCTCAATCAAGTATGGATCTAAGAAAAACTAACCTACAAAGCTGAGATTTGCTTTGGTGATTTTTGCAACGTGATCTTGGTGCAGAAAATTAAAGAAAACCACAGATTCCTTGATTAGTAGCCGAAACGCGTCGAAACCGAGCAAAATCGCGAAAAATCACCGAGATCGAACTTGTACCAAAATAAATGGTGTGAAACCCTTGGATTGAAGTAGAATAAGCTGAAATTCCAGAAATCCAACCAAAGAAAGCCAAATGATGGAGTTTAAGCTCAAGAATTAATCACTTTTCAATGTGAAAAGTGATTATCCTTCAAGAAATAAGAGCTTTTTGTGAGGGTTTGGAAGAGAGAATTGAGATGAAGATGTAGAAGTAGCAGCAAATTTCAGAGAGAAAAGAGGGAATTGAGAGTGCAATGTGAGAAATTTGGTGAAAAATGATCCATCCCCTAAAAATGAGTGAAGGCTTTCTTATATAGACTTTAGGTTTGGAGTGTGGGAGGTTTGGGATTAGCTTTGGACTTAGCTTTGGGTTTGGAGCTAGGGTTGGAGTTTGTTAGACTCAACTCACCGAGTCAAGGTGGTTAACTCGGTTAGTTAGGATCAACTCGGTAACAATCCCAAGGTGAACTTCAACATCCAAAGGTGGAGATGCTTGGAAAACAAGGAATCACAACTGGTGTATGGGCATGTGACTTGGCCTGCAACCAAGGCCTTAAAGCCTATGAATTTTTAGTGTGATACCACCATGTTTGAACCCTCGTATGATCTCTATAACTTGTTCAAATGAAAAAATGTCCAACATCAAAGTTAAAGAGGACATGGAGATAAACAACTTTGATGTTCAACAATTTTTTATTTGAAGCCTTCTTGATGGAGAAAACCAGCTTGACATTTGGCACGCCAAGTGTTTGATGAAATTATGGCCTGGAGGCCTAAATCTGCCTTGCCATGACTTGGAATTTGCCTTGATTTTGCTCCAGTTTGATTGATCATAACTCTCTCAATTTTGATCCAATGGAAGAGTTCTTTATATGGATTTGAAGCTTGGAATGTGATCTTTAATTGGCTCAACTTGGGCCTGAAGTTTGAAGATTTTAACATGGAGAAATAATGCCTTGAAGTAGAGTGCAAAATGGCCTAAACTCTCCATTTTTAGAAACCTAAAAGTTTCTATTTTGGGCAGTTTTGTACAATTCTTGATTTTTGACGATTCCTCCATCATTTCTTGATCAAATATTATCCAATGAACATATGTGACTCAAATTTCATGAATTTGACCTTAAAAGGTAGGAGTTGACTTTTTCCACTACACAGTTGACTTTTTTCCCCAATTTCTTGATTCTCAAGCAACTGGCCAATTGAACCTCTTCTGAAATGAACCAATGGGTAATCTTCCATCCTTAGATACTTGACATCATGTAGAAAGCATTGAGATCAAGTTTGAACCAAAATTTCATTAGGAGACTACTTGAATCACAAACCCTAATTTGGACTGTTTTTGGTAGGAGATGATGACTGCTCAATCTTCTTGATGAATTCCCATCTTCCAATGACTTGTGGGATAAAATGAGATGATATATGATATAAGAGACCTTTGAGGCTTGTTGGGAGACCCTTGACTCTAGCTCTCTTGCCTTGGATGATCAATACTCTGAAAACCACTAATCATATGCCCTATGTTGAATGCAAAGATAAATGCTTTATTTTTCTATGACTTGAATGCAATGTAATGCAATGAAAGAACATGCTAAATGATATGAAAAATGAGAAGGCAAATTTTCGGGTGTTACAACATGGCCATCAAAATCAAAGAGGAGGTACAGAAACAGATTGACGCAGGTTTCCTCGCTACATCAGAATATCCTCAATGGTTAGCCAACATCGTACCCGTTCCGAAAAAGGACGGAAAAGTCAGAATGTGTGTCGATTACAGAGATTTAACCAAGGCTAGTCCAAAGGAGGACTTTCCCTTACCGAACATTGGCATGCTGGTAGACAGTACAGCAAAGTTCAAAGTTTTCTCCTTCATGGATGGATTCTCGGGCTATAATCATATCAAAATGGAGCCGAAAGACATGGAGAAAACTTTGTTCATTACCCCATGGGGTACCTTTTGTTACAAGGTAATGTCGTTCGATTTGAAGAATGTCGGGGAAACCTATCAACGGGCCATGACTACTCTTTTTCATGACATGATACACAAAGAAATCGAGGTATATGTCGATGATATGATTCTAAAATCTAGAACAGAAGAGGAGCATGTGACCCACCTGTCAAAACTATTTGAGCGGTTGAGAAAGTACAAACTCCTCTTGAATCCCAACAAATGCACCTTTGGTGTCTATTCAGGGAGACTCTTATGGTTCATCGTCAGCCAGAAAGGAATTGAGGTTGATCCTGACAAGGTCAAGGCCATTCAAGAAATGCATTCTCTGAAAACTAAAAAACAAGTCTGAGGATTCCTGGGACGTTTGAACTACATATCTAGAGTCAAATTCCTCATGACCGTGACATGTGCGCCGATTTTCAAATTACTCAAAAAGAATCAGGACTGCGTTTGGACAGAAGACTGTCAAACCGCCTTCGACAGTATTAAGGAATACCTGTTGAATTCTCCGATTTTATCACCCCCGGTGGAAGGAAGACCACTGATTATCTACCTCACAGTCCTAGAGGACTCCATGGGGTGTGTACTTGGCCAACAAGATGAAACCAAAAGAAAAGAGTCTGCCATCTACTATTTGAGCAAGAAATTCACCGATTGTGAAACTCAGTACACTATGCTTGAGAAAACTTGCGGCGCTTTGGATTGGGCAGCCAAACGTCTTCGCCAGTACATGATTCGTCACACTACTTGGTTGGTCTCCGAAATGGATCCAATCAAGTATGTATTTGAAAAACCTGCTCTCATGGGAAGGGTTGCCCGTTGGCAGACGTTGTTGTCAGAATATGACATAGAGTACCACACTCAGAAAGCCGTTAAAGGAAGTATTTTAGCCGATCATTTGGCTCATCAACCGATTGACGATCAAGAATCAATTGGGTTTGACTTCCCAGACGAAGATGTCATGTATTTGAAAATGAAAGATTGCGATGAACCGCTACCCAATGAAGGGCTAGAACCAGGATCCCAATGGGGATTAATTTTTGACGGAGCTGTCAATCATTACTGAAACGGAATTGGGGAAATCATCATAACACCTCAGGGTACCCACATTCCTTTCACCGCCAGAATTACGTTCAAGTGCACAAACAACGAGGCCAAATACGAAGCTTGTATTATGGGTCTCGAGGAAGCGATTGATTTGAGGATAAAAAACATGGACGTAATGGCGACTCAGCCCTGGTTATCAATCAGATTAAAGGAGATTGGAACACATACCAATCAGGATTGATTCCTTACAAAGATTACACGAGAAGGTTGTTGCCCTTCTTCAACAGAGTCGAGTTTCATCACATCCCTCGTAATGAGAACCACATGGCTGACGCTTTAGCCACTCTCTATTCCATGATTAGTGTAGGTCAATGGAATGGCAAACCTAAGATCGACATAATGCGCCTTGAGCGGCCCGCTTACATCTTCACGATTGAAGCAGTCATATACGACAAACCTTGGTATCACGATATCAAATGCTTCCTTCAGAAATGAGAGTACCCAGATGGGGCGTCTAGAAAAGACAGGAAATCCCTCAGAAGACTGGCAGGCAGTTTCTTTCTAAGCGGTGATACACTCTATAAGAGAAATTTTGACATGGTCTTACTCCGATGTGTAGACAGACCAGAAGCAGACATGCTGATAAAATAAATTCACGAAGGATCCTTTGGCACTCATGCCAACGGACATGCAATGGCGAGAAAAATTTTTAGAGCAGGGTACTATTGGTTGACCATGGAATCCGACTGCTACAAGTACATGAGGAGATGTCACAAGTGTTAGATATACTCCGACAAAATCCATGTACCGTCAGCGCATCTCAAAGTTCTTTCTTCCCCATGGCCTTTTTCCATATGGGGAATCGACATGATTGGCTTGATTGAGCCCAAGGCTTCGAATGGAAATCGGTTGATCCTGGTAGCCATTGACTACTTCACCAAGTGGATCGAAGCAGCGTCATACGCTAATGTAACCCGACAAGTGGTGGTCCAATTTATAAAAACAATATCATATGCCGCTATGGTGTTCCCAGCCATATCATTACCAATAATGGATCTAAATTAAACAATAAGATGATGGAGGAGTTGTGTGCAGAGTTCAAGATCAAACACCATAACTCATCTCTCTACCGACCTAAGATGAACGGAGCGGTAGAAGCGGCTAATAAGAACATCAAGAGGATTATTCAAAAGATGGTTGTAACCTACAAAGATTGGCACGAGATGCTACCCTTTGCTCTTCACGGTTATCGTACATTTATCTGCACTTCAACAGGGGCAACCCCTTTCTCTCTAGTATATGGCATGGAAGCAGTGCTCCCCATAGAAGTAGAGATCTCGTCAATCCGGGTATTGATGGAAGCTAAGCTTACAGAGGCTGAATGGTGTCAAAGTCGACACGATGAATTGAACCTCATCGAAGAAAATAGAATAACGGCTCTATGCCACGGTCAATTGTATCAACAGAGAATAAAGAATGCCTTTGACAAAAAGGTCCGACCTCACATCTTCAGGAAAGGAGACCTTGTGCTCAAGAAAATACAATCATTTCTCACTGATTATCGGGGCAAGTGGACTCCGAATTATGATGGCCCTAATGTGGTCAAGAAAGCTTTCTCAGGCGGCGCCTTGAGACTTGCAACTATGGACGGAGAGGAATTTGCCTACCCCACAAATGTTGATGTAGTCAAGAAATACTTCGCCTAAAAAAAACGTCTCGGTGGATTGAAAACCCGAAAGGCCGGTCCAGTAAAAAATTAGAGACATGATCAAAAATCATCCTGTTGGATTGGAAACCTCAAAGTACAATCCAGGAAAAAATTAGGGATAATGGCAAGTAACTATGTTCAACAAAAGGGGAAAATCCTCAGCAGCAGTTACGTCGTCCATCAGAAAACTCCAATCAAGGCCATCTTCGACAGAAGCTCAGGATGTCCAGAATTCAAAGTTGGTAGAAGGATAGTTGTCGTCATGTTTCAATGTAGCCCTTTTCCCTTAAATTACCATTTTCTAACTTTGTAAATACTCTATGGAATCACGCGCTTGGCTGATTTCCATCTTATCAATAAAATTTGAGCCCTTTGTGCTTTTGCTTGCAATTCTTATTTGTTTTAGCTTTATAGAACGACATTTTAACATGATCAACGGTTCTTGAAATAAAACAAAAATGAATTTACTTGTAAAACTTTTCTGCTTTAAACTAAAGATGGCAATTTCTTTTGACTATTGAGCATCGAAAGAACATTGCTCGCTACTCCAGAAATAAGCGAGCTTCAAAGTGCAGAATCGAAGTACACCTTCTAAGCCAGTGCGCCTGAATGAAGGATCAGCTGTATCAGATGCGGCTTTCCCATCTGATACCCTCAGCCGAGTTCTTATCTCCTAAGCCCGACCAACGGTATTCCCCGCAGGGACTGTCTCTCCTAAGCAAGGCAGAATTGCTACTTTTGGATCAACGGTACGACTTCGCCCCGCGATGGCCGAGTATCCCGTCATGTTCATCTTTTAGTATGTATGTCGCGTCAGTTTTGTCAACATATACATACATACATCATGCATTCTATTTGCATTCTCATTCATATTGCATCACTATCACTCCAGTCGGTCTTATCCCTAGTGATAACTGTCTTCTCAGTCGAGTTGTCAGTTCTTTCCTCGATTAGGAAATGTTGCATTTGAACAATCTCTCCTCCAGTTTATTTCTGGATTGGAGTTGGGTCCTTAACCAGTTTGATAACTTGAACCTCTGAAAGACCGGAGAACCTTCAACCGATGTCATACTTCGCCATTGAAGATGATATTTTCGCTTTCCCGGATTAAGGAAAATCCCCAGAGAAAGCCTCTTAATCAGAGATCCGGCGGTACGGCGGTTTTTCTCCAAAAAACCCACTGATGAAAAGGTCATCGGAACCTCAAAATTGGATCCCATCATATGGCATTTCTCCGGGAAGACCCCAAGCGAAAGCAGTCTCTCAAGAAACTCGCTTTCCCCAGTAGAAATAAATGGCGTCTCCAACAGAGAAGTTTGTACACCTCTACAACTCAGACGACTGGGTTCCCCAGCATTTCTGACATCAAATACTTTTCCATCAAATTGCATCTCCCCAGGAAAATTCGGCGAGAAGTTTGAGGAAAACCACTACGAATAGCATCCCTTGTCAAGAAAGTTTATTGACAAAAGAAACTGAGACCAGTTCCTTGGTAGGAAACTGGGATCGAGGCGAAGTTTATATCAGAAACTGAGACCAATTCCTTGGTAGGAAACCAGGATCAAGGGGAAGTTTATTTCAGAAACAGAGACCAGTTCCTTGGTAGGAAACCAGGATCAAGGGGAAGTTTATTTCAAAAACTGAGACCAGTTCCTTGGTAGGAAACCAGGATCGAGGGGAAGTTTATTTCAGAAACTAAGACCAGTTCCTTGGTAGGAAACCAGGATCGAGGGGAAGTTTAATTCAGCAACTTAGACCAGTTCCTTGGTAGATAACCAGAATCAAGGGGAAGTTTTACCTTTTCTAAGAATCATTTCTTAGCAAAAGAAGATGAATGCGTAAGCTACCATTCATAACCACCATCAAAATTTTAGGTATTCCGATATTTAATCCTCTTGAACCCCGAATGCCCGAACACCTTCGTCATTCGCACCTTCGGGTCCAAGAAGATTAAATAGGGGCATCTGTCATACCCCAAATTTTGACCACTAAGATCTCCCATCATTGTGCAAATCATTATCACAATATGGATGAACCATCATACCTCATCAGTCTCCCCAAAGATGGGTGAGCATCCACTACCATCAAACTTAGGGTTTCAAGCCCTCTCAAAGTTCTTAGACAAAGGATCAATCAAGAATTGACATGATCTTCAACTTGTCTAAACCTCTCAAACATCCACAATGGATTAAGAGGACTCCCACATCAAGGATTAAGCACAAGGTTGCTCCCTTCTAGGTGGATCAAGCCTCAAGATCGCCAGTGTCACCAAAATAGGGTTTTGGTCGACCAGGGCCTCCAGATGGAAATTTTCCTCTGGACATGAGCTAATGCTTCAAAGCATAACCTAATATACTCCATGGAACCTCATGGAGCCAAGTATCAAGTCAATTTGACCTCAGGGAATGCATACATCAAAAATCAGGAATTAGGGTTTCTTGACCTAATTCACCCCTAAGTTGACTTTTGGGACAAATCATGAGCCAAGACCTCAAGAGAGGATTTGATGGTCTCTAATACACCACATTGATCCATTTCAACAATGGATTGATCCAAGAAGCTTGAGCAACAAGTCTCAATTTCATCAGTACCACAATTAGGGTTTTGAGGAAAAAGTCAATTGTACCTATGACTTTTGACCAGGAAATGCTCCCAAGCCCTAAGACATGATTCAATATACCCTATAACACCCATGAAACATGTCCATCAAGTTTGATTTAGGTCAAGGACATGATTTCCTAAAGGATTGCACAGTTTGGAATTCATCGGATAAAAAGTCAACTGTGCACAAAAGGCAACTTTGACTTTTTGAGATTTTTCACAAAAATGGATTTTTAACCCTAAAATGATGTTAATGTATGATTTGAATCATCATTCATCAAGAAAAATCAAAGAAAGTGGGATAACTTGTAAAAGGGGTAACCATAAAAACTTAGGAAATTTTCTAAGTTATGAACAAAGTGGCAAGGGTACCAACTTTGGAGGATCATAACTCCTAAACCACAAAGCCATTTCTCCCCATCCAAAGCTTGATTTGTAGATCTCACGGCCCTCTACAAAAACTTCAACTGGACCTCATTCCAATTCTTCATGGATTTTGAGTTATGGATTGATCAAAATCACAAAAAGTGAAAATGACACTTTTTTCCAACATTTAGTGAAATTTTCACTAAGTCAGAATCTGCCTTCACTTTTTTCCAAATGTAGAGACATTTTTCACTTGGATCCAAAAAGTATCAAAACCAAATATGATCAAACAAATGTTGTATCATATAAGGGCTTTACAAAATGGCCAAGAACATCACCAAATTCAACTTGAGCCATGAGATATGGCATTGGCAAGTTGCCTTGCTGAAAACTGCCAAGGCAAGGCAGAATTTTGCATTTTTGGTCGATTTGCCAAAATCAGCCAATTTCAAGCCTTGTCATCATCTTGGACATATCTGAGGATCAAATCTAAAGGGGACAATCACTAAGCCAAGCCTCCAAAGTCCTTGGAACAAGAAGTAGCATGCCAAACCTAGAATTGCCTAAAAGAGGGACAAGACTCCAATTTTGGATTGGAGCATTTAATAGATTCTTAGAGGTGGCATGGACTGACACATTTGCAACTGAATTCAGTCAAGATTCCTCCAACAAGTAGGGAACCAAAGCTCTGTGCTCTAACCTCTAGTCAATGGCTAGAGGAGACTTGGATTTTCATTTGCCAACATTGGCCAAACCTCTGTTGCAGTTGCCATTCACTATTGATCCCAAAACAAACTTGCTCTACTATAAATAGAGCTCATTTGTGCTCAGTTTGAGTACACCAAAGCCATCAAACAGATGCTTTCCTCAAAACCCCTTTCTCTAGGCAAAAGTACCTTCTTTAGCAAGGTAACTCTGAGTTTTTGAGTTTGAGAGCTTTTTCAATCAAACCAATCACACACACACCTCATAAACATCATATGTGGGTGATACAAACTCTCACAAGTGACCTGTAATCACAAAATCACAAAGTCACCTCTCAAAACCTCAAAATAGGCTTTTTGTGCATTTTTCAAGCCATGTCTTGATTCAGTCACTTTCCAAACCAGATAAAACCTCAAACACACTCCAAATATCATCCTTGAATTGTCCCAAATGGTTCCCCCCATCTGGAACACCATTTGAGAGAGTTGTTATTTTGGTCACTTTTAACCCCTTTTGCAAGAAAGGGCCAGTTTGTGTTTTTGCAGGTACCAGCTGATTCCAATCATCCTAAAAGCTTCTAAGGGATCATTTGAGTGTGTCTAAAGCATCAAATCATTTATGGAACAAGAGGTTTCACCGATTGCACAAAAACTCCAAAAAGCTCAAAAAGAGGTAAGCCTCATGACTTTAACTTTCCAAAATATGCAATGCTTTGAAGTCCATTGATCATGCACACCTCATACATGTTATATATGTTGTGTTTGAACCAATTGATCATGTAATTCATGCATGTATCAAAGTGTAGCATAGAACATGCAATTATAGGCCTTTTTCAAAACCACTATCGGGTTTTGAGGAGGGAGTGTGATCTGAAAAAACTACCACCACCATTGGATTCCTTGTGAAATTCTGCTCCAGATGCATATAAATTTTGTCTCAAACCATTAAGAATTGAGAAAGGTATGACCTTCACGTTTTTGAGCCAAAGCTTGCCTTGACTTGCCTTGGGCCAGGCCTAAAACCAAGGTCTGACTTGTATATTTGTGTTTTCACTCAAAACAATGGATGTATCACCACCCCAGTGGTAACGCGCCTTGTGACCTTGAGGTCGTGGGTTCAAACCCCACCCATGCCATTTTGTGTTTTTTCACATTTTGCCATTTTTTCCAATATTTTTATGTTTTATTAATTAATTGGAAAATTAATAACTCTTTCAATTTTATTATTTTTGATTGGTTCTTTTGCAAAAAATCACAAAAATGTTCAAATATTTTATTCCACTAAAAAATTAAGTTTATATTATTTATTTAATATAATTATTATTTTTGTGAATAAATTCATTTTTATTTGTTTTTAAACATTTTAAAATGAACATTCATCTTGAAAAATCAAGACCAAATGAGTTTAAATATTTCTTGTGATTAAAACTTCATTTTTCAAACCTTAAACAAAAATCACAAGTGGTTTATTCAAATTCATTTGGTATTTTTCATTGATTTTCTTTAAATATTTACTGTTAAAGGAAAACAAATTAGGGTTTCTTTGATTTTCACCCTCACAAATCATTTTCAAACACTCATGGGCCTCTATTAGAGTGTAAGACCCAATCCCCTTTTAACCAAAACAATTTTGGGCCTCAGATATTGTATAAGTACCTCTGCGTTAAAAGAAAAGTTCGGCGCAATCGTCGCCCGTTTAAAATAAACCGTCTGGGCCTCTCCTCGAGCTATAAGACCCATTCAAAACTTTTGGGCCTCTATTAGAGTGTAAGACCCAACCCCTTTTGAAAACCAAATTAGCTTGGGCCTCAGTCATTGTATAAGACCCACTACGTTTTCAAAAATCTCGGGGCAATCGCCATTTCAAACAAAAAATCATATGGACCTACCCTCGTGTTATAAGCCCCACTCTTTTTCTTTAAACTTTTTGGGCCTCTTGAGAGAGTGTAAGACCCATCCCTTTGTACCGAGAATCTTTCTCGGGCCTCAGTCACTTGTATAAGTCCCTCTGTACAAAACGATAGTGCGATCACTGATAAAAACCTGGGCCTCTCCTTGAGCTGTAAGCCCCAATTTTTCTTTCAAAGCACTTTCTCCTTTGATCTTGAATATACTGTTGTTTTTAATCTTTCTTTGTTGAACAACTAACCAAACAGCATGGAAGCTCTACAACCGAGTAAGTGGTTATATGCTTTCTTTATCCGCTTTCATATACATTTAACTGTATTGTGGGGCTGTTTCACTGTAAGTCTTCTTTCATAAACTCCTATCGACTGTGTAATAATAGTATAGATATTTAGAGTTTCCCCGGCAACTACGTCTAGCACTAAGCCCTGTTGATTACTCTTAAAATAGACAAAACTAGATCCCCATAGGATTACCAGATACAGTCTTCCCTCCTCTTGGGGTTAAACAATATGGAGACATGAAAGGCAGCATTCTCGGTGAACCCTTTCACAGACTGTCACCTTTAGAAATCGTCAAAGAAACTCTATTCCCCAGTGATGATCTTTTCTCCGTGAATGGCATCTCTTGAGTTTCTTCCAAATTCTCAAACTTTCCTGGCTTGATCTATTCTCTGTGAATAGCCTGTCTTGAATTTCTCGGGGTTTGGGGACCCACAGGCTTCTTAAAAGCATCCTCGCCTCCTCTTGGGCGTTGTACAAGGACCCGTCGGCTTCTTAGAAGTATTCACAGCCTCCTCTTAGGCTTCGTATAAATGATTTCTTCCTCAAGGAACGATAGCCTCCTCTTGGGCTTCGTACAAATTATCCCTCGGCTTTGTAAAAGTTTCCAGCCTCCTCTTGGGCTTCGTACAAATTGTCCCGACGACCTCCTAGAGGTATAGGAACAGAAATTAGTCATCTTAATAGAACACTCTTTCAAAAAGTCTATATCTTGCTACTGCTGTTTCTTAAACGTGGTACAAAAGATGAAACTCTAGACTTGAACTGTCTAATTCCCTTGAGTCTCAAAGACATTCTCAAGCTCCATTCAAAACTAGGAGATGAAACCCGTAGACTCGGACAATCTCAATACCCTTTGGATTTCCCATTTCCTTAAAGAATAGGAAATAACCCTAATCCTCGAATCAAATCCCTGCGTGTAAACAGTACTCATATAAGAACTGATTTTCTCTTTAAATCAGCATACTGGACCTGTCATTCAACTGAAACAGTAACCCTAGCCTCCTCTTGGGCTTTGTACAATGATTCTCCCCAGCGGAGTTAACCTTTTCGGACTCTCTTGTTGAGTCAACCTTTAGCCTCCATCTCGGGCTTTGTACGAGATACAAAACACTCTCTTGTTGAGTATAAAAGACTCTTTTGTTGAGTCAAAACCCTTTTAGCCTCCATCTAGGGCTTTGTACGAGATACAAAACACTCTCTTGTTGAGTATAAAAGCCTCTCTTGTTGAGTCCAACCTTTAGCCTCCGTCTTGGGCTTCGTACAAGACACATATAAAAGATTCTCCTGTAGAGTCAACCCTTTTAGCCTCTCTCTCGGGCTTCGTACGAGACATACAAAAATCACCCTCTTGTTGGGTCGATAGCCTCCTCTTAGACTTTGTATAAGGAAACCCCGATTGAACCAATCAACCTTTTAGCATCAAAGTTGTGCCTCGTTCACAGTATACAAACATCAACAACTCCTTTCCCTTCATCTAATTGCTATAAGCGGCAAGCCTCTGGATCATCTACATCCATGCCACTATCCCTCTTTTAGCATGAGAAATTCCTAAGGAAAGATGGCATTGCTCTACACTGAGTTAAAGTCTTCTCCTTCAGGTCAAAAACCCTTATAAAGGAAATTATGGCATTGCTGGATTCACATATCCCAATTAAAGTAATCCTCCTTTATAACCAGTCACCCAACAATTGTGACAAACAGACCCCTTTAGAGATGACAAATTCTCTCTAAAGTCAACACCCTTTTAGCTTCACATCTTGGGCTTCGAACAAGATACAAATAGACTCTTTAGCTTCATATCTTGGGCTTTGAACAAGATACAAACCACCTTTAGCTTCACGTCTTGGGCTTTGAACAAGACACCGAAACACCATTTCCTCCCATAGAATAGGAGGAACTACGATCACTCTGATTTCCCTGTTTCGGTAAACGGGAATACGTAGGCATAAGATTTATAGAAAAATCTTAGCGAGCACACTCAACAAAAACCCACAATCCCATACCCATATACATCAATTAAAAAGTATCAGTCCTAACCCTCTACCCATGAACAGTCCCGGTTTTCCACTCAAAGTAAGAAGAAAGAGGCCCAACTTCCATATCGCATCTGTAACCTAACAGACCGCTATTTAAACTCGGTATGCAAGCAGGGTTAATTGGAGAAATCTATTTTCCTTCCTTCATCAGCTGAATAGGATAAAAAATGAATCGACCTGTAGTACCCCCAAAAGAGCGGAAGTGCTTAAGAAACACGTCCAGTTTCGCTCGCTACACAAACATTGGTGTTTTAACTAACCGACAGTGATTAACCAACAAAGGGAGAAGAACCAAAGGAAGGTTGCGAACTCCACAAGGGATTCAGTTTTTAACAGGAGTACTGTGTTTAACCGAAGAAATAGAAGAGAGACTCTCCAGGGGAATCAAAAGAACAATGATTGACCGCAAGGAAAGAATAGGGTATTGAAACGAAGAAAACTTGCTAACCCAATGAACAAAGGATAGTAGCCAAGAAGGTGATTGATTAAGAGAGAGATCGAAAGAGATAAGAGTGATCGAGGATCGAAAGAGATTGCAAAGGGCGAAGAGTGATCAAGGATCGACTCGACTCGGGAAAGAAAGCACACTAGCGCTTGGAGATAGAGATGACTAAGCCAAGCACAGGGTCATTCGTCCCCTACCTGAAGTAGTCAGAATGAGAGTAGGAATTCTCCCTTCTCATTCCTTCTCTAACACACAGGGTGTAGTGTAGAAATTGAACCGGACGGTCCAACAGCTCCAAGTTGAACAATGCTCCCGCGCGGAACGGACAGCGTAACAGCTCCAACTTGTACAGTGCTCCGAAGTAGGGCATGGCGCGAAACTCCAACTCCACGGGGGAACGAGAGAGAAAGCTCTAAAGGAAGCCTAAAGAGAGGAAAGGGGAAGATCAACTTATCGAAACATGGTTTCGATCAATTAATCAAAGGGAAAAACCATGCCAATAATTTTCCAAAGAGAATGAAAAATAATTAAGGCAAAAGGTGTGAATTATTGATTATACAAGATTAAGCTCATCCATGAAGAATGAACTTAATGCAAAACCAGGAAAGGGAGTACAAAACAGTACCACGTGATCAACAAAATGCAACACAAAATCATGTTATTTGTGATCAAAGAAAAATGCAAGAATGATTACATTCCCATGATGCCAAAATATGAACAATTTGAATAATCAAAAGTGTGCAACAAAAGTTCATGAACATGCTTCAATCAGAAGTTAAATGACACTTAAAACATCCATAAAAATGAAGCACATTGATCCATGGAAGTTAGAAGAAGAAAGGATATCAAACAAGCTTGAAAAAATTCAAATTTGGCCATTCTGTTCAATGGTAACCGGTTACATACTTGAAAATTGGCGTATTTGTTAAAAATTTGAACTGTGTAACCGGTTACCGCATAACTGCTAACCGGTTACCACTGAGATAGTGGCAAAAATAACAGCAAAAACAGCTTTTCAAAAGTAGTTTTTAACACATAATCACTTATGCCAACCACCACATGCTAGGAACTGAAATTGTGCACGAATATTGAACTTGAAAACAACAAATAAACAGTGATAGAATCAACTAACACAAAAGGATCATGGATCAAACAATTGCAAAACCAAATCACACACAACAATTATCGACTACATTGCGAACGATACGAAAATGCGCGAAACGGTAAAATTAGTTAAATCCAACAACCTACAAGCCGGAGATTTGGTTTGGTAAGTGTTGTAAAGAAATTTTGATGCAGAAAATCAATGAAAACCAGAGGATCCTTAATTTGTAGACGAAACACGTCGAAACCGATCAAAAACTCGAATATGCACTGAAATCGAACTTGCACCAAATTGATGGTTGTAGAACTCTTGGATTGAAGTTGAATAAGATGTAATTCCAGAAATCCAACCAAAGAATGCCAAATGATGGAGGTTAAGCTCAAGAATTAATCACTTTCAATGTGAAAAGTGATTATCCTTCAAGAATAAGAGCTTTTGGTGAGATTTTGGGATGAGAATTGAGATGAAGATGTAGAAGTTGCAGAAAAATGCGGAGGAGAATGAGAGAATTAAGAGTGAATTGTGCAAAATGGTTAAAGGTTCTTGAAAAATGAGTGAAGGTGAGTTTATATAGACTTTAGGTTTGGAGTATGGGAGGTTTGGACTTAGCTTTGGACTTAGCTTTGGGTTTGGAGTTAGGGTTGGAGTTAGTTGGGCTTGACTCACTGAGTCAAGGTGGTTAACTCAGTTAGTTAGAACCAACTCGGTAACAATCCCAATGTGAATTTCCTTATCCAAAGGTTGGCATGCTTGTAAAACAAGGAACATGGTGCACTTAATTTGGAGTGAAACATTAGAATAAATGCACTTGGATTGAATTGAATAGCCTTGAAATGTCTAGAGAAGTTTAGAATGTTCCATACACTGCTAGAATACTGTAGAATCAATGACCAAGGAGAGTGCATGGTGTTGTCCCAAAATGCAGCAGAAACTGAAATTTTCCACTGAGTAACCGGTTACAGCATATGTGTTAACCGGTTACATGCTTGAAAACTTGCGTTTTTTGGTGAAAAATACACTGAGTAACCGGTTACAGCATATGTGCTAACCGTTACTTCAGACAAATTTCCACAAATTTGCAAAAGGATGATGCTGAAGTCCTGATTCCGCTTTTCCGTCTCTTGTCTTGATAAATAAACACGGAAACCTTCATTTTGGGCTTGTTTTGGTGATGAAATAATCTTGAGAGGATGCGATTAATCGGGCTTGGAAAACCTAAATATTCCTGCAACAAAATCATCAGAGGAAAAGTCTGAATGCGTATGCCAGCGATGCGAATGCTTATGCTCATGCAAAAGGCAAAAGAGGGAGGTCAAATTTCGAGTTACGACAGCTGCCCCTATTTAATCCTCTTGGACCTGAATGTACGAATTGCGCCAGCTTTTTGATGATTCAAGTTAAAAGGAGATTAAATAAAAGAGTAGCTCGAGAATTTGGCCGACGGCGACAAACAGAGCGGTGCAAGGTAGAATAGATAAGTGCAAGGTTTGGCTGAAAATCTGCTAGGAGATAAGTCAGGAAAAAAGAGAGGGAGTATGATCGATGCATATGCTATGTATGTGTTTCTACATGATGCTTGATATCATGCATGTAAAGGCGTAAGATAAGGCACAGTGAGGCGGTTAGGCAGAAACCGTAGCAAAACGACTTCGACACCCTCAACCGGGGAGAGAACCTGCAGATAAAGACAAACTCTGCTGGAGAAGAGATTTCACAAAGGATGATGATCCCGCCAGGGAAAGAAACTGAGAACATCTCAGGTTTCTAAATCACCATGGATGTCTCTGTTGGGGATGAAAGAATTAAATCAATACTTCCTACCAAGACTGGCTCTGCATGGGGAAAAGACGTTTCCGAATCATGTTGACTCAGCTGAGGAGACCACTGCCGCTGGTGACAGATATTTCTAAATCATTGGAGACGATGAACAACCCTTGTTGGGGAAAAGTGAGCAAATCGTCTTTGATGGGAACACTTCGGTAACCTGCCTAGAGACATTACAAATCTGTTGGAGAAAAGATATGTAAACAAACAAGATTTTCGACAAATCGTAATGGCGCTTGCTGGGGAGAACGATGAATCTGCAGAGGAACTGCTGAGGAAACAACAACTTTTTCACAGAACCATCACATTGCCGGCCAGACGTTAGGCTTACCCATGGATATTACTGATTATCCTGCAGGAGTTACTAGTAACACAAATAATTGGTTTAGCTTTTTATTTTTCTCAAAGTTTTATTGTATTATGTGATCACAAATAATTGCTTATTTTGAAAACAAAATACTAGAATGAAAACAACTTGGGATGACAAAGAATGCATTTTATTGAATGTAAAATTTTGTACATAGAGTGTGTACAAGGATGCAAAATCCTTGATGAGGAACTTTGCAATAAAATTGAAAAACAAATGCAAATGGCAAAGGGAAATTATGCTTTGTATTGATTACAATATTGGCCACCATCCACTGAAAGTCTAGGTTCCAACGCTTTGCACCCGTTGATGATGATTGGAATGTTCTGTCACCGTCTGAGGTCTAGCCATGAGGAAGAGAGGCTCAAGTGTTCACAGTTAATGCCTTTATCCCTAATTTTTGCCTGGACATGTTTTCACATTTTTTTTCGTCCACCGGGATGCCCATTTTTGCCTAAGTCGCCCTTTCGGGTTTTCAACTTAGCGGATTGTTATTGTTTTTTCATTGTCCCTAACTTTTGCATGGACATTTCTTTTTTTTAGTCCATCGGGACGTCCATTTTTGCCTAGATTGTCCTTTCAGATGTCAATCTAGCGGACTTTTATCCATTTTTTTTCCAGGCATAATATTTTTTGACTGTGTCGGAGTTCACGGGCGATGGCAACTCCTCCCCATCCATTGTGGTGAGGATCAGGGCTCCGCCTGAGAAGGCTTTCTTGACAATAAAAGGTCCTTCGTAATTGGGAGTCCATTTGCCTCGTGCATCCAAGTGAACAGGTGAATATATCTTGAGCACGAGTTCGCCTTCGCAGAATGTTCGAGGAAGAAGTTTCTTATCAAATGCTCGCTTGAGGCGCCTCTGATACAATTGACCATGACAAACGGCTGTAAGGAGCTTCTCTTCGATGAGATTCAGCTGATCGTATCTGGATTGAACCCATTCAGCTTTATCAAGACCTGCCTCCATGATGATTCTGAGTGAAGGAATTTCGACTTCAATGGGTAGAAATGCCTCCATACAATACACGAGTGAGTACGGAGTTGCCCCAGTGGAAGTGCAGACTGAAGTTCTGTAGCCTTGTAATGCAAAGGGAGGCATTTCATGCCAATCCTTGTATGTCTTGACCATTTTCTGGACAATCCTCTTGATGTTTTTGTTTGCTGCTTCAACAGCGCCATTCATCTTGGGCCGATATGGTGAAGAGTTGTGGTGCTCGATCTTAAATTCTTGACACAACTCCTTCATCATATTGTTGTTCAGGTTGCTTTCATTGTCCGTGATAATGTTGTTAGGAATGCCATAACGACAGATTATCTCTTTCTTGATGAATCTAGCAACCACTTGTCGTGTAACGTTTGCATAAGAAGCAGCTTCAACCCATTTGGTGAAGTAATCGATAGCAACCAGAATAAATCGATGACCGTTGGAAGCCTTTGGCTCGATCATTCCAATCATATCTATACCCCACATGGAGAATGGCCAAGGTGCAGTCAAGACATTCAATGGAGTTGGATGCACATGGATCTTGTCTTCGTAGATTTGGCACTTGTGACATCTTTTGGCAAAGTTGTAACAATCTACCTCCATTGTTGTCCAGTAATACCCAACCCGAAGGATCTTTTTTGCAATAGAAGGACCTTTAGCATGTACACCCTCGCAGCCCTCATGTATGTACCTTATGATCGTGTTTGCTTCGTGTCTATCCACGCATCTGAGCAGCACGGAATCATAATTCCCCTTGTATAGTATACCACCACTTAAGAAGAATTTGGCGCAAAGCTGCCTAAGAGCCTTGTTGTCAGTGATAGTGATACCCTCAGGATATTCCTATTTTTCCAGATATCTTTTGATGTCGTAGAATCAAGGCTTGTCATCAGACTCATCCTCGATTGCCAAACAGTGTGCTGATTCGTTCAAGTGATCAATGCGGATATGAGGAGCTTCATTCTTCCACTTGACCTTGAACATGGATGCTAAAGTTGCAAGAGCATCATCTAATTGATTTTCCTCTCTGGGAATATGATGAAAAGTGATCTCATCAAAGTAAGGAATCAACTTCGCTATGGGTTGTTGGTACGGAACCAGCTTGGAATCCCGAGTCACAAAGTTCCCTCTGACTTGACCAATGACCAAGGCAGAATCTCCATAGACCTCAAGAATCTTGATTCTCATGTCAATTGCCGCTTCAATACCGTAGATACATGCTTCGTATTCAACCATATTGTTGGTGCATGCAAAGCATAATCTGGCAGTGAAGGGAAGGTAAAAACCTGTTGGAGAGATGAGGATAGCACCAATTCCACGACCTTTAGAATTAGAGGCGCCATCGAACACGAGCGTCCACTGCGCCCCTGGTTCGGGTCCTATGTCAGGGTCTGGAGTCTCATAATCTCTGATGAACAACACATCCTCATCGGGAAAGTCGAACTTCATTTGTTGATAACCCTCCACAGGTTGATGGGCAAGGTAGTCAGACAAGACGCTCCCTTTTAATGCTTTTTGGGTAACATGTTGGATATCATACTCAGTTAACAGCATCTGCCACCAAGCAATCCTTCCAGAGACAGCAGGCTTCTTAAATATGTACTTTATCGGATCCATTTTGGATATTAACAAAGTAGTATGGCAAATCATGTATTGTCGTAGGCGTCGAGCAGCCCAGACCAGAGCACAACAAGTTTTCTCAAAGAGTGAGTATCTGGTCTCACAATCAGTGAACTTCTTGCTCAGATAGTAAATTGCATGTTCTTTTCTGCCAGTGTCATCATGTTGACCCAATACACATCCCATTGATTCATCAAGAACGGTGAGATACATGATTAATGGCCTACCAGGAACCGGTGGTACTAAGATCGGTGGTTCTTGTAAGTATTGTTTTATTTTGTCAAATGCTTCCTGGCAGTCGTTATTCCATTCAACCGATTGATTTTTCCTTAGTAATTTGAACATTGGTTCACAGGTAGCCGTCAAATGAGAAATTAATCTTGAGATGTAATTAAGTCTGCCCAGAAATCCACGGACTTCTTTTTCTGTTTCCGGTGGTACTTCAATGCCCTTCTGACTCACAATAAAGCCCAACAGTTTACCAGATCGAACTCTAAAGGTGCACTTCACAGGATTCAACCGCAATCTAAACTTCTGGAGTCTGTCAAACAGTTTCTTCAGATGAATCAAGTGATCATCCTTAGTGTTGGATTTGGCAATCATATCATCCATGTAAACCTCAATCTCTTTATGAATCATATCGTGAAAGAGGGTTGTCATGGCACGCTGGTATGTTGCCCGTCCATTCTTTAGACCGAATGGCATGACTTTATAGCAATATGTACCCCATGGCGTGATAAAAGTAGTCTTCTTCATATCAGTTGGGGACATCTTGATCTGATTATATCCTGAAAAACCGTCCATGAAGGAAAAGACAAAGAACTGCGCAATGTTGTCTACCAAGACATCAATATGAGGCAAAGGAAAATCATCCTTCGGGCTTGCTTTGTTGAGATATCGATATTCGACACACATTCTGACTTTTCCGTCCTTCTTTGGAACTGGGACGATGTTGGCAATCCATTCAGGATACTCGAAAGTGGCGAGGAACCCAGCGTCAAGCTTCTTCTTTACCTTTTCTCTGATTTTTAGTGCCATGTCGGGTCTAGTCTTCCTGAGCTTTTGCTTGACAGGAGGACATCCGGGCTTGAGTGGCAAGTGATGTTCAACGATGTTGGTATCTAACCCAGGCATATCTTGATGGGACCAGGCGAAGATATCAACATACTCTTTCAACAAATTGACCAACTCAGAGTATACATGCTTGGCGAGGGATGCGCCAACTTTGACTTCTCTTCTGACCTCATCAGTACCAAGATTAACAACTTCCACTGGCTCTTTGTGTGGCTGAATCTCTCTACGCTCGTGCTCAAGGAGCCTTGCCAGTTTAGCCGGTATTTCACAATCTTCCTCACCGTCTTCTTCGGCTTGGTTAATTGGAATTCCAGAATTACAATGGATGTTTGCCATGTTGTTATCAATGCTTTTATTAGTTCTGCATGTTTATGAATATGTTTAGAATGAGCTATTTAAAAAGTGAAAAAGAAAAGAAACTTTTTCCATTTGTTTTGTGAAAAAGTAAAATAAAGAAAGAAAATAGAGCATGATTTTGAATGCAAAAAACTTTTATTTATTGATCACATAATATTGCAAAAGCGCGAGGCCCTTTACAAGCTATTCACTCGTCTCGGGCGAGGACGAGGGAATGAGAAAGCAAAATGCATTACATGTTGTATGGGAAAACCATAGGAATCACGGTAGATGTCCAATTGTTGAGCTTGAAACCCGGCGGACATTTACGCACAAAGCTTGAAATCTGATTACTGGGACCAGCATCATCCGTAGCCGCCACGATGTCACCTTGCTGGAAACCCGCGCTATTGAACTTGACAAAGTTGTATTGCTTCTGATCAGAGGAACCAGATTGACGACCAGGATGATAACCCAATCCAAAATGATTATGCTTCTCAACCACATCAATCACGTGCCCCCATCCTGACAAAGAGCCTTTCTGGATAGTCTCCTTAGCACTCTTAGCAGACGCTAAAGTCAATTGTGGTGATCTACTTTGACTAGTTAAAGCAGAGCTGACATCTTCGAACTCGAGACACTACAACGGCACCTCAACTATGCCTTCTTCGGTCTCGACGTATCGAAAAGATGATAACTCGCTTACAATCAAATCCTCTTCACCACAGACAAGAACAAGCTGATCCTCAAACATGAACTTCAACTTCTGATGTAAAGTGGATGTAACTGCCCCAGCCGCGTGGATCCATGGACAACCCAATAGGCAACTATATGCTGGATTGATATCCATCCGTTGGAAAGTAATGGTAAACAAATGCGGTTCAATATTGATGGGTAAGTCTACTTCTCCGATGACTTGCCTTCGAGAACCATAAAAGGCTCTGACAACTAAGGCACTTAGTCTCATCTCGCATCCTTCCACCAGTAATTGACTCAATGTGCCCTTAGGCATCACATTGAGAGAAGAACTGGTATCCACTAGAACACGATATAACAGGATATCTGTGCAGGTTACAGATATGTGTAGCGCTTTGTTGTGGGCATTTCCTTCAGGAGGCAATTCTGATTCAGTAAAGCACAAATACCGACTTGCAGTTATGTTGGCCACTATATCGTCAAACTCGACGACCGATATATCTTACAGGACATGGGCACTATTCAACACTTTCAACAAATCTGTGCGCAGGCGAACTCATGAGTAAAGACAAAATTGAGATCCTCGAGGGAGTCTGACCCAACTGATCCACAATTTTAAAGTCACTTTTCTTGATCAACTTAAGGAACTCTTGATCATCAAGGGTCTCCTTGCTTTTTGAAACATCCTCAGACGGGATAGTCAGTATTGGAACAGCAGTAAAAGGTGCCGCTTGTTGAATAGTAGGGGTTGCAGATGCAGGCGTTTCCTTGGGAGTAACGATAGTCAGAACTTGAACATGCTTTGTAGTGACCTTCGGAGCAAACACTCGTCCACTGCGAGTCATACCTCCACCGGATGTAACATTCACGATCTCGGATTCGTCGAACCTTATCTCTTGACCTCCAGAAAACACAGTAGACCCATATTTCCATGGTACTTCTTTGGAATTCTGATACGGAAACGGCTTCGGCGGACAAACAACGATGGGTTGCACCTTCTTCTGTTTAGGGAATTCCACCAGAACTTTCCTATAGACGATGGTGAACGGCTCAATGGCAGCAACCTCCTCAACAGGTTTAGATCTGGAAAATGGCACTTCGCCACGGTTCATCAGAATCTGGACACAACCCTTCAGCTTTCGACACTGGTTGGGATTATCGTTACAAATTTGACACTTACCATGTAACCCTTTCAACAGCCCGTGTACATTCAATTTATTGAAAACCACGGCCATCGAGGTCTTTAATTCGTCAACATCCATGATCAATTCAACCCTGTAATTATCCTCAATCATGTTAACTGTAGGTCCACCGTGATTCGGCAACAGATTACTCTGAATGTTAGGTCCTTCCTCAGCAAAAGTCAAAACATTCTTATCAATGAGTTCCTGAACCTTGGTTTTGAAAATGAAACAGTCCTCTGTTGCATGTCCTATGTATCTAGCATGATAAGCACAAGACGCATTTGGGTTATGCTTCGGGCCAAATGGAGGAATTACAGGTGCAATCTGCTTGGGGACAATTGCCCCTTGGTGAACCAAGTAAGGAAACAACTCTGTGTATGACACCAGAATTCTATCAAAATTCGGACGCTTACGGTTTCCTTGATTGCTGTTGTTCTGACGGTTCTGATTCTGCTGATTTTTGTTGTTCTGCTGATTTTGTTGCTGATTCTGAGCATTCTGAATCGGTTGTTGCGGATGATACTTATATTGTGCAGCAGCAATGTATGGATATTGATAATACTGCATGGGAGCCATGGGAGCTTGATACTGAGGAGAAACTTGAGTTGTCACAACATTGGCTTCACCTTCCTTTTTCTTTGATTGACTGTTCTGAGATTTTCTGGCCGGCTGCTAGGAAGCAGTTCCAGGAATCTTTCCAGTCTTCAAACCATTCTCAATCCGTTCACCAATGGTCACAACATCAGCAAAATTTGATGAACTACCCACCATTTTCTCATAGTAGGAACCTTGCAATGTACCCATAAAGATGTCAACTAACTCATTGTCAGAGAGAGCCGGTCGTACACGAGATGCCATCTCACGCCATCTTTGCACATACTCTTTCAATGTTTCAGCTGAGCGCTGTGACTGATTCTGTAATTGCAATCTAGTAGGTGCCAGATCAAGGTTATACTTGTATTGTTTCACGAACGCTTCAGATAGATCCCTCCAAGTACGGATTTTGCTGCGCTCCAGGCCCATGTACCAATCCAATGAAGCACCAGACAAACTGTCTTGAAAACAACGAACAAGCAATTCATCATTATCAATATGGGATGCCATCTTCCTGCAATACATATTGATGTTACTACGCGGGTAGCTTAAACCTTTATACTTTGGCAAATCAAGTATCTTGAATTTATGCGGTAGCACAACATTTGGAACCAAACACAAGTCTTTGGCTTCCATGCCAAAAGCAGAGAACCCTTCAATAGCTCTGATACAGTCTTCCAACAACTTGTAGTCAGCAGGTCTACTCTGACTAGTGGGCCTGACAAGAATCTGAGGATTTGGCAGCTGAGATGCGGCCGGAGATTGCACTTGCGGATTAGCAAACTGAGAAGGACACACCAAACTCGGATTAACCATCTGACCAACATTTTGACCCATCTAAACACCAAATGGATAATTCGGAGGAGGTACCACAGCAGCTGAGGAAGATGCCCCAGGATAGAATATCCCAGGATGAACATTCTGAATAGCAGTTTGAGCAGCCTGAGATGAAACCGGAACATGAATAGGAGGACCTCTATACACATGTTCTTCTTCATCAGGAGTTTCAATGTCAGCCAACCCGGAAGATTGATGAGTTTGAGCTTGAGGATTCTCGTGATCATCACTCACCACTGGAGGCGGGACTGGAATAGGCATGCTCCGTGGATATGCAACAACATTCCCATTAGGCATGGGTGCAACAAAAGGTTGATACGGCATGAAGGAACTACCAGTATTTGCAATCCGAGGAGTATAATTCAGAGGCATGCCCCAAGGAAAACCAGCGGGCATCTGGTTCAAACTAGGTTGAACAGTGGGCTGATTCACAGGCTCAGTTGGTACTCCAACTCTAGCAGGAGAAGGAACAACAACAGCAGGAGTAGCCATAACAACCAGAGGAGTGGTCATAACAGGAGTGACAACAGTTGCATCAGTAGTAGTTACAACAACAGTGGAAACAGCAGCGGCGTCCCTCTGAGCACGAAGGAGTTCCATAATGGCATTCATGTTCGTTTGAAACTGATCCATCTAACCTTGGAATTGAGCCAGAGTTTCCCTGTAAGCACCGTTCTCAGCTTCAAAGTCAGCCATGATCCTGGATTTGTTAGAACGAGTAAAATACCGATGTCGCATCGTCGTCTTGCTACAAGGAAGACGGACAAGGATGAGCAACAGTTTTGGATGAAGCGACGTGCATATGTGTGCAAATGAATGTATGATATGCATGCAAAAATAAAGTTTTAAATTCCAGGAATTCTTAAACTTATCTATGTTGACAATAATCATAAAGCATACAAGTAAAGGCACAAAAGATAGCGTGAGCAAGAATCTTCATTCATTCAGCAATAAAAGAAAGAAGTACAAGTCGAATACAAGTCAAATATATGCCTTTTGGGCTACAACAAAATCCGTACAGATCCTATCAAAGAACACCCTACACACAGACAAGAAATGGAAAACAGCCCAAGGAAGCTGATGTGGCAATGCATTGGCATATGCATTCCTTAACAGCCCAGGTAGGTCCTCCAATGCGTGCTCAGTGAATCTGGCTAAACGGCCATACCTCTCACTCCAATACTTCGCATCCTTCATGAGGTTACGCAGCAAAGAATGATTAGGTCCCTGAAGCATCTCCTGAAAAAAGGCCTCTTTCTGATCCAGGAGGTTCTGTAGATGACGACTTTGATGCTCCCAATGAATGCCCTCTGTGTTGAGCTGACTAATCTGCTCTTGACTCTGATGTGCTTGATCTTGCACCTTCTGAATCTCACCGAAGACTTTGTCTAGCTGGGTTTGACATTGAGAAAAGTCCTTTGCTAACTGATTAGCACGGTCTTGCTCACTTTGCAACTTTGCCTTGAACTCGGATACCTTCCCTCAAAGCTCTTCAAGTTGCTTGTTGTAGCTCAGCTCCCCCTTGTAGGCTTGATAATGAGCATCATCGAGTTGTCTCTTCTTTGAAGCAAGTCCCTCATAGGTGCTCTTCAAAGCATCACCCACCTTCCTACGCTTGTTCTGTTCAACCTCCACCTCTTTGAGCATGCGCTCGCGCTTCTGATGGAGCTCAATCTGTAGGCTATCCTTCTCGAAAGTGACTCTATCAAGGTTGAGACGAAGATCAGTATTCTCCTTCTTCAACTTTTCAACAATCAGCTTGAGTTAATCGACCTCGGATGGAGGAACAATGGCAAGTTCAGGAGGCTTGGAATTCATGGAAGGCTCAGGAGAGAATGGCAACAAGATCTCTTTGACGCGCTCTTTGACCCAAAGTGTGTAAGCTTCCTTGGCTATGCAATTCCTCTTACCCAAATCGGCCCTTCCTTCGAGATGAATCTGAGTCCAAGCGGCACTGAACCTCTTCAGCAAATCCATGTCATCAACCCCTTCATGAAAGATGAACTCTTCCACTACCTCAGGATCAGGTTTGTCAACCATAGGGTATCCTAACTGTCGGAAGGCCATTCTCGGATTGTAGTTAATTCCACCTTTTGTACCCAAGAGAGGCACATTGGAGAATTTCCCACAATGAAGGATGATCGGAATGTCGTCGAAGGCTCGAGAATACCAAGAAATGTCATCAGCAGAAAGAGACATGATTCGTTGAGACCACTTGAGATTATCCTTATTCTCAACAAAGGGACCCTTCTGTGGAAGGTGAGACATGAACCATCGGTACAACAAAGGATCACAACAGACAATAGTTCCTTTCTTCTTTTCATTCCTGGAATGAATAGAATGGTAGGTATCAGCAAGAAGCGTCAGAACAGGATTCTTGGACAAGAAGATACTGATGGCAGCCTGATCTACGAAATCCTCCATGTTCGGGAACAAGATGATCCCATATATCAGCAAAGTAAGAACGGCGTTGAAAGCCTTCCAGTTCCCATCCTTAGCAAAAGTAGTGGCCTTGTCAACCAAGAACTTCGAAGCAAACCCTCGAATACCCTTCCCTTTAGTCTTAAGATTATCCTCCACATCTTTCTTACTAATGCAAAGCGCATCAGCAATAAGATGAAACTTCAGACAACCACTAGTGTAAACATAAGGAACCTACTTCTTGATCTCAACCCCCAAAATATAAGCATACTCCTAAAGTGTAGGTGCTAGCTGATAATCCTGAAATGTGAAGCACCTATATGGCGGGTCGTAGAACTGAACCAGAGTATGAATAGCAGTGATGTTGACTTCAGTGTTGAGGATGGTCAACAGATTACCATAAGTATCTATGAAAACCCCTCTGTGATCTCCAACCAAAAAAGATGTCAAACCTCTCAAAACACCCATCTTAGGCTCCACAAACTTGTAACTGAAGATGCCATGATGACCAGTACTCATCTCTATGATAATGTCAACAAAAGATAAGCCCTTGAAAACCTGGAAATGCACATGCAAAAATTAATTTACATAATGAAATGATATGCAACACAGCAACAAGAAGCCAACGCTGTCTGAATAATTAAATCTGAACAATCAGGATATCTGCATATAAATCTGTGTCAGTGCAACATAATCTGATGTGTCGGTGAAGAAATCTGATGTGTGAGAGAACAAGGGTATGAAGTGGCTTGTTTTCCTGCAAAAATCCCATCCCCCTCACAGGTGTGATCTAGACACAACAAGTTGGTCCCTAGAAAGGTCGCCCAAACCATAGGACTCAGGATGAAAATCCCCCGCCGTAGTGAACTCTCACCGGACGGAGGTATTCTCAAACGAATCACGATCTAGGATGTGGGTCTCGTGATATCCCAACGCGCAAAACACAGGCCTCACGACTATCCACGTTCTAGCCTATGTGTATACTAGGCCCGGTGTTAGGACATTTCTCTCCAATAATATTTACCCATCCCAACAACAGCAGAAAACAGCAGATATCCAGAATATGCAGCATATGAATATTCAAAGCAGTAAAGAAATGCAATAAATAAACATAAAGCTAAAGCAAGTAATAAAGCGAGTAAAGCGCGAAAGATAAACACCCAAACAAGCAAGAGAAAGAAAAAAAAAACTAGGCGAGACCCCTCAAGGGATGGACCAGCAAGAGGTCAATCTATCCCTAGCAGAGTCGCCAGCTGAAGATGGCTGGTTTTCTACCTGAGATAACACAGAGTCGCCACCGAATTTTATTTAGCCCCAAAGGACAGGGAAAATATCGATAAAACCCAAGGGGAAGAGAAACGGGAATGGGGGGTCGGTTATGCGAAAGGAAGGTACTAGCACCTAACGCATCTGTCGTACTCGACGGGAACCATTTCGCTTGCTTCTAGGCTTGGATGGGTTATCTATCTAAAGGCTTCTAGCTAAAGAAAAGGAGAGAGAAGAGAAAGGGGAAAAGAAAAGAAAGAAAGAAGGTGCTCGCAGAGGATTGTGGCCCTCGTGCCTACGTACCCTCATAGTGCAATGAGGAAATCAAAGCGTCGTAGTTCATGGAACCAGGGGACGAAGAAAAGGAAAGAAGGGAGGAAGACGGAAGAAAGGTGGAAGTGTGCTCGCCAAGACATTGTGTCTCGTGCCTACGTATCTGACATTCAAAAGAATGCAGAATTAGAGCTTTCGTAGTTCGGGGAACCGAACGGAAAACAGACAAGAAAAAAACAGGAAATAAAAGAAGTGGTGTCAAAACCAAGAGCAAGAGTGAAAGAAAAACTCTACCGGGGAAGACCACACAGTAAGAGCGATTAGACAAGAGCCTAGAAAAAGAATGGTGTCAAAACCAAGAATGAAAGAAACTCCGCTGGGGATGACAAAGAGGATTGGTGTCGAAACCAAGAAAGTAAGAGCAAAATGAATAGCAAGGGCTCCGCTGGGGATCCAAATAAAGGGACGGTGTCATAACCAAGAGAAAAGAGAGGCTCGGTATATTAATTGGCTGGTAGTGATTAACCGAAGAAGGAGAATAAGACCCTGGCGGGGAAAAGAGGCTGGTGTCAACAAACGGACTGTGATAAACCAAGAGAGAGAGTGTTGAACCAAGAGAAGGTGTTTGACTCTGGCGGGGGCGTCGGTATATTAACTGATGAATAGTGGTTAACCGAGGGAACAAGGATTGCAACTCTGTGGGGGATAGAGAAGCATTGGTTTTAACAGAGAAAACTATGATTAACCAGAAGAACGGGTGTAGGACCGATCGAAGGGCGTAACCCACAAGGGGTGTAGGTATTGACTGAACAAACAGCACTTGACCAACGAAGAAGGGTATTGAACCAAAAGAAGGTTACTAACCCAAGGGTGCAAGTATTCGAACCAAGAAAGGTTGCCAACTGCAGTGGATTCAGTTTTTAACAGAACACTGTGATTAACCGAGAGAAATGAGTGATTAGCCAAGAGGGGGTGATTAACTCAAAAAGGGGTTCAGTATTTTAACAGACAGGTTGTGGTTAACTGAAGAAAAGGGTGATTAACCAAGAAAAGGTGATTAACCCAAGGAACTCAGTGTTTTAACAGACAGACTGTGGTTAACTGAGAAGGAGTGCAAACATTGATGTTTTGACTGACCGACAGTGACTAACCAACAAAGGGAGAAGAACCAAAGGAAGGTTGCGAACTCCGCAAGGGATTCGGTTTTTAACAGGAGTACTGTGTTTAACCGAAGAAATAGAAGAGAGACTCTCCAGGGGAATCAAAAGAACAATGATTGACCGCAAGGAAAGAATAGGGTATTGAAACGAAGACTGTTCGCTAACCCAATGAACAAAGGATAGTAACCAAGAAGGTGATTGATGAAGAGAGAGGTCAAAAGAGATAAGAGTGATCGAGGATTGAAAGAGATTGCAAAGGGCGAAGAGTGATCAAGGATCAACTCGACTGGGGAAAGAAAACACACTACCGCCTGGAGATAGAGATGACTAAGCCAAGCACAGGGTCATTCGTCCCCAACCTGAAGTAGTCAGAATGAGAGTAGGAATTCTCCCTTCTCATTCCTTCTCTAAAACACAGGGTGTAGTGCAGAAATTGAACCGGACGGTCCAACAGCTCCAAGTTGAACAATGCTCCCACGCGGAACAGACAACGTAACAGCTCCAACTTGTACAGTGCTCTGAAGTAGGGCGTGGCGCGAAACTCCAACTCCACGGGGGAATGAGAGAGAAAGCTCTAAAGGAAGCCTAAAGAGAGGAAAGGGGAAGATCAACTAATCGAAACATGATTTCGATCAATTAATCAAAGGGAAAACCCATGCCAACAATTTTCCAAAGAGAATGATAAATCATTAAGGCAAAAGGTGTGAATGATTGATTATACAAGATTAAGCTCATCCATGAAGAATGAACTTAATGCAAAACCAGGAAAGGGAGTACAAAACAGTACCACGTGATCAACAAAATGCAATGCAAAATCATGTTATTTGTGATCAAAGAAAAATGCAAGAATGATTACATTCCCATGAAGTCAAAATATGAACAATTTGAATAATCAAAAGTGTGCAACAAAAGTTCATGAACATGCTTCAATCAGAAGTTAAATGACACTTAAAACATCCATAAAAATGAAGCACATTGATCCATGGAAGTTAGAAGAAGAAAGGATATCAAACAAGCTTGAAAAAACTCAAATTTGGCCATTCTGTTCAGTGGTAACCGGTTACAGCATATCTGCTAACCGGTTACATACTTGAAAATCAGCGTATTTGTTGAAAATTTGAACTGTGTAACCGGTTACAGCATAACTGCTAACCGGTTACCACTGAGACAGTGGCAAAAATAACAGCAAAAACAACTTTTCAAAAGTAGTTTTCAACGCATAATCACTTATGCCAACCACCAAATGCTAGGAACTGAAATTGTGCACGAAAATTGAACTTGAAAACAACAAATAAACAATGATAGAATCAACTAACACAAAAGGATCATGGATCAAACAAATGCAAAACTAAATCACACACAACAATTATCGACTACATTGCGAACGATACGAAAATGCGTGAAACGGTAAAATTAGTTAGATCCACCAACCTACAAGCTGGAGATTTGGCTTGGTAAGTGTTGTAAAGAGATTTTGATGCAGAAAATCAAAGAAAACCAGAGGATCCTTAATTTGTAGATGAAACGCGTCGAAACCGATCAAAAACGTGAAAATGCACCGAAATCGAACTTGCACCAAATTGAAAGTTGTAGAACTCTTGGATTGAAGTAGAATAAGATGTAATTCCAGAAATCCAACCAAAGAATGCCAAATGATGGAGGTTAAGCTCAAGAATTAATTACTTTCAATGTGAAAAGTGATTATCCTTCAAGAATAAGAGCTTTTGGTGAGGTTTTGGGATGAGAATTGAGATGAAGATGTAGAAGTTGCAGAAAAATGCAGAGGAGAATGAGAGAATTGAGAGTGAATTGTGCAAAATGGTTGAAGGTCCTTGAAAAATGAGTGAAGGTGAGTTTATATAGACTTTAGGTTTGGAGTATGGGAGGTTTGGACTTAGCTTTGGGTTTGGAGTTAGGGTTGGAGTTAGTTGGGCTTGACTCACTGAGTCAAGGTGGTTAACTTGGTTAGTTAGAACCAACTCGATAACAATCCCAATGTGAATTTCCTTATCCAAAGGTTGGCATGCTTGTAAAACAAGGAACATGGTGCACTTAATTTGGAGTGAAACATTAGAATAAATGCACTTGGATTGAATTGAATAACCTTGAAATGTCTAGAGAAGTCTAGAATGTTCCATACACTGCTAGAATACTGTAGAATCAATGACCAAGGAGAGTGCATGGTGTTGTCCCAAAATGCAGCAGAAACTGAAATTTTTCACTGAGTAACCAGTTACAGCATATGTGCTAACCGGTTACATGCTTGAAAACTTGCTTTTTTTGGTGAAAAATACACTGAGTAACCGGTTACAGCATATGTGCTACCGGTTACTTCAGCCAAATTTCCACAAATTTGCAAAAGAATGATGTTGAAGTCCTAATTCCGCTTTTCCGTCTCTTGTCTTGATAAATAAACACGGAAACCTTCATTTTGGGCTTGTTTTGGTGATGAAATAATCTTGAGAGGATGCGATTAATCGGGCTTGAAAAACCTGAATATTCCTGCAACAAAATCATCAGAGGAAAAGTGCGAATGCGTATGCCAGCGATGCGAATGCTTATGCTCATGCAAAAGGCAAAAGAGGGACGTCAAATTTCGAGTTACGACAGTGTATAATTAAACTAGTTCTTCGAGGTTGTGGAGAGAGGGAGAGTATGAGACTTTTGGTTGTTAATATTCACTTATAATCTTTGAATCCTAATAGAGAAAATGAATAGTAAAACAATTATAATCAATCCTAATTTTTCTTCTTTTTTCTTCTATCTATTTTGTTAAACCTAATAGGATTTTATTGTGTTTGTTCAAAAAACTCAATCTATCTCCTATTTTGATATGTTCTTGACGACATTGATTCACAACATAAATTATATAATAGGCATGTGTTGAAATACCTCAAAACAATCCTAAAAAAAAGCTTGTACTTCGGCTCATCATCTACATTCCATCTCAAAGGATTATTAGTTTCTATTTGGGGGCATGTCCGGATACTAGGAGATCCATAACAGACATATGTTTCTTCCTTTCTAAGTCATTAATAAGCAGAAAAATCAAGAAACGATGAGTAGTCTATGAATCATCATTAGAGACAAAATATAGAGCAATGCCTCAAGCCACTTATGAAGTGACAACGAATCTTCTACTTGCTGTTTGACTTCCGAATATCACATCAAAATCCTATCGTCATCTATTGTGACAACAAATTAGCCTTTCACGTAGCTGCCATATGAATTTTCCACAAATGGACAAAGCATAACGAGTTAGATTGCCATGTAATTCGAGACAATGCAAGCAAGAGTTTTTTACTATTAAAAATGAATTTTATTTATAACATCAATGAGAAGCCTAGGTTGAATTTATGACATGAAATCTCAAACTTTGAATGTCAAGTACTTGTACTAGAAAAAACAAAAGCAAAAAAGATAGTAGTTGGTTAATGAGTTCTACATGGGATTGGAAACAGAGCGAAACTAAGTGAGAAGTTTTCAACAAACAATTTAAATTCATTTTATTGGATCATAAAAAATTAAAGCAAAAACTAGTATGTACAAAATGCAACATTCATTGTTGGTGACATTTTAAAAATTAATGAATGTAATTTAACTTTTGAGAGTAATCTAAGTTAATTATTTATTCAACAGAGTGAATGGTATTGTATCTTGTCCCGCCGTGTTCTTTTCCTTCTTTCCCTTGTAATTAAGGCAAGTATTTTGCTAAAGTTACACAGAAGATGGTTGTGGTTACTTTCTTAAAGAAAAATACAACAACTTTTTATCAAAAATAGTACAGAAAATTTAGATGATGACACAGCTATTAGGATCCTCTTCAACGCTAACAGCACCGTAATAAGGATTGTATTGTGCTTTCATTTGATGATTGTAATAGGGATGTGTTCCATAGAATATGAAAGGATCAATCACGATTTCTTTTGCTGAATCTTTCTTATCATCTTCCTTCTTTTTAGGTTCTTCTTTCTTTTCTTCTTTAGCTGCTCCGACAGAAACGATTTCAGCGTGACAAAACTTCCTTAGCTTAGCCACCACACGTACTGGATCAATATCTCCTATTAAGGTTAATTTTTTGTCTTTCATGTCCATTGAAACTGATTCAACCCCTGCAACAATATTACAAATAAATTCTCAGTGTTCAATTCAATATAATTTAATTTCATTAAACCAAAAAAGGTTAGTTGGAGTGAATTAAATACCTGAAAGGCCAGAGACAGCTTTCATAGCTTTTTGCTTGATTTTATCTTCATGTATCTCCAACTTTAACACTACTTTCTGTCACACAAAAATTAACTAGTTGTTAGTTAGGATTGAGAAATCTTTCTATCACTCAAAATATGATTACAATAGAAGTGCTTCAAATTGAGGGTTGAAATTTTGCATAAGAAATGGAAAAAATCAGGTTTAGCTATTACTGACCTTCATTGTTATGGAACTAAGGTAGAAGAAGTCTTGATGCAAATTGTAATAGAATATAGAGATGGAGTGAAGATATGATAGTTCAAATTGAAACTAAGTTATGAAGTAAAGATGATTCTTTGAGGCTTTTTATAATAATGAAGGCAGAGTTGATGTAAGAAGTAGGTCAACTCAATGAAGTCAGGACAAATAGTTTGTTGTTTTCTGCGAAACTTAAGCAGCAGATATAAACGACTTTTCCCAATATAACGTTACTTCGTGGAAAACTGGAACCTACATATAGCAAATTCATGTGGGAAATTTATTATTTTAGATATGACTGGTTCTACGGTGGACCTTAACTTGAAATGATTTTATTGGATCATAAAAAATTAAAACAAAATCTAGTATGTACAAAATCTAGCATTCATTGATGCTGACTTTGGTGCGGTAGATGCTACAGGGATTGGTGTTGCAAAGCTTCTCTAATCTTGAGGTATTTAAAAGAAAAAGAAGACCATATAAGTCTGACTAACAATAAGAGAAAAAAAATCAACTCAAGTCACTTTGCATAAGATACTTGTGTTCAATTTGAATTATTACGAAAATTGTTCTATTCGAAAATCGGAAATGGACGCGGTTGAGAAATTGATGATCTTAAACAGTAGTTCCGATCTCTTTTACGACGGAGTGATAGACCTGCACGGTTAGAACTCTAATGCTCATCTCACTACAAGACTCAAGATCTGTATAGTAAAAAATAAAGATCAGAGAGTCAACCTTTTTTTTTAGCATGTTAACTAATTTTATATTTTGGGTCAATTGAAGTGGATTTTAGATGGATTGAGCTTTAGTTATTTGGGTCTCTGGTCGGTCTTGAATAGTTGCCCCAAGGCTTTGTCGGCACTGAAGGAGGCGAGGAAAGCCTTAAGTAGTGATAATCGGACTCTAGGACGTGGTCCGATGTGAAATGAAACGAAAATGTTTGGAATTAGTTGAAATGTAATAGGTAATAGGTGCATTAAAAGCGGTCCCATCATGCAAACGCTTCATTACCCTCTTTTGACACGTGCAATAACATGACCAGAGTGGAAATTTAGTCGTTGATCTTGTGAATTTTTCCTCTTGTTGGTCTGAACCCTTCAACTTTCGTTGCTTATAAATATGGTGAATTGAGTGATCGAAAGGTTTCGCAATATTTTATTTCCAAACTTACACTTTCTTTTCTATAAGGATTATTCGTTTTTTTTTCCTTGAGTACTACTAGAAGATATTTTCAGTGCCTTGCTCAAAGCTTTTTCTTTTCGTCATCTTCTCCTTCTTCATAAATCTCGCATAACATGGTACCATCCTAACTCATGCTTTTGTATTCAACATTTCTTGTTTTTCTGATCAAGATGAACGATAAAACGGTTGACCTAGTGAGCAATTCTGAAGTTGAAACTTCATCTGCCTCTTTCATGGGGATGTCCTCTGATTCTCATTTCCCTCCTCTTGATAATGATTTCCTAGGACCAAAAACCATACCTTTTTCTGATGATTCTGACTCTGAAAGGGTGTCTGATAATTCCTTGGAAGAAGAAACTTCTTCATCTGATTCATTAGACGCCCTTTTATCGAATGTTGGTGGAGGAATGAACCATATTGAGGCCTTTATGCCCCATTGTGCCTTATCAAAAGAGGACATATGATCCACCTAACATGTGAGAGAGTGTGCTATGTCGCGCCGCGAAAAATACAGAATCGCCACCGAACTTTATTTATTCCAAAGGAAAGGAGAAATATCGATAAAACCCTAAAAGTTTTTAAAATCTTTTGCATACGTATTCCTATAGTGCAATGAGAAAATCCGAGCTTCGTAGTTCGTGGGCTATAAAATAAGTATTTGTTGGTTCTTTTTATTGATTGATGTTAATATTCATGTTCTAGCAGTTAAACGTTGCTTGTATACTCGAGCATGGGAGGTTTAAGCGTTGTTTGTATTACGGTGGAACAGAAATAACATGTCATTATGAAAAGATATTGAATGTCCTAATGTGAAAAAATTGAATTTGATTGGTTGTGATTGATTTTATGGGGGAGACAAGTATCGGATCACAAGCTAAGTGTGACTGACAATCCAAGTACTCAAGAGCTGAAAGGACAAGTACATCCTGAACTCTCTTTTACATCCCAAAAGTTTTTGTTTATGAAATTTGTCAGGCGAGTTTAATCGTTTGTACTTAGAGTGAGACAAGCATCTAACCACAATCTAAGTATGACTAGCAATCAGAATACTCGGGTGCTTAAATCACAAGTTCATCCTGACCTCTCTTTTTCATCTCATGTGAACCGAATTAAACTCGTTTATTTTAAAGTGTTTTGAATGGAAGACAAGTATTGGGCCACAAGCTGAGCACATCCGACAACCCAAGTACTTGAGAGATGGTGTGGAAGAGTACGTACACACCATTATTTTTCATCCGATTTATTGTGAAAAATAATTTTGAAAATAACTTGACGTTGGATCAAGTGTTTGAAGTTGACTATGAAAATTGTATGAATTAAATGGAAGAGGTACTTAACAGTGGATTAATCACATTAGCGTTGCATTCAAATAAGTTTGATTTGGAAAACACTTGACGTTGGATCAAGTTTATTTTTGTTCTTTTGAAAAAGTTTATTTTTAAGTCGATTTTTGGTTATTTCTAAGTTAATGGATGAATATGGAATGCGATAAAATGGAAATCAATAAAATTATTACACGTTCATGCGAGTAAGGTACATTTTTCCCAAATTGAGGATAATCATACACCATACAAAGTTAAACCATAACCACATATGAATCATTCGAGAAGCAAAAAATAAATCATTCAAGAAATAATCCACAACCATAATTCATGAATTTTGAAGGAACAATCAAGATTAAAAACAAAGAAGCCTGATCTCTAATTAATCCCAATTTAATTCTAACTAGAAAAATTAAATCTAAAGTTAATTAAAACTAAATTCCAATTAGAACTAAAGTGTTATCTCATGCATTTTTCCTAAGTTCAAAAAACAAGATTTTAATAGTGAATTTCTCAAGATATAATTGAAAGTTCTATCCAGGGGGTTTCAGGTGAAACAAACGGACGTGTGTGAGAACATGAATTTGTATCGTATTTTTAGGTTCACTATGCACACTTTTAGTTCTTGTTTTTATCGAGTCTTATTGCATTTAGTATTTTTTTATTATGTTTTTGTGTTTGCAGGGGCACTTGTCGAAATTCCAGAGGAAATCGAGAAAAGAAGTGAAAGAAAGAAGAAAATGCAGCAAATCAGCAATTTCTGCCATCTCTGCTGATATGGCGTTCGCCATCCTTAGATGTCGTTCGCTATTCCTTCCTGAGGCCGCCCCCGTTTGCAAAGAGAGCATGGTGTTAGCCATGCCCATAATGGCAATCATCGTACAGTCGCAGAAGGCAGTTTTAACTGCAGAATCAATTTTTGGCAGTTATAAGGAGTTTTAATAACTCTTTTTCCCTCCATTCTTGGAATTCGAACCAGAGGTAGCTGAAGCACATTTTTCTTATAAAAAGGACCTCTTGGAGCGGTGAAAAAATGGGATCGCAGTGTGCGGAAGCTCTGCAGTTTTTTCATTAGAATTATAGGAATTTATTTAACATCAAAAGCAACAATTACTCGCACTGAGGAATTGTTGCAAATATGTACTTTCATCATTGTTGTACTTTTGGACCGATTTAATACAAGTTTGTCGTTTTCGTTTCATTCCGGTTTGCTTTACCGCAATTTACAGGTTCTATTATTTTGCTGAATTTTTTAGTATAATTGTTACCTGGATTAACTTAACATGCTAGTTTTAGGCAATGTATGTCTTAATATGTTAGACTTAGGATTAATTATGTCCGGCTAAACAATTTGAGACCTTCGTATCCGGCGGGACTCCGTAGAAATAATAGGTACGAAATTATGATTACATGTCATTTTGGTTTTAATTTCCAATTTTAATGTCTCTTATTTCGACAAGAGAGTGTGGAATAAGTTAAGGTTTAGGCAGAGACCGCGAGAGCATGAGTAGTGAACCGGATAGTGGGAATTAGTCATCATATCTAAATACAACGAGAGCGCTTTAGATATTGTTTAGGATATTATTGGCTTTCAAAGAGTATTTCTTAGTTACCGGGTGAGCGGGACCAAAATCTTGGGATTAGGAAGTATGGCTTTTGTTAAGACCGCAAGAGCGTGAGGCGGAGCCTTTAAGTCGGTATGTTTTACAGAATGGTAATATAGTCGTAACTAGTACCCGTATTCTATAAGTCCCTTAGGTGCACGAAAATCATATTTTGGCCTCGTTTTAGTATTAATTTCAGATCTTAGAATTCAGTCCCATATTTCCTTTTAAATTCCCATTAACCTTTAGCCTTAGCTTTGCACAACAACCTTAGATAACATTAGTTTGATCAACCTAAGGCAACACGATCAATTGTATACTTGCAGATTTATCCGTCAAAGTTAGACGATCAAGTTTTTGGCGCCGTTGCCGGGAATAGATTTAGTCAATATTGTGAATCTTTTGTTGCGCAGTATAACCTAAGGCAACTATTTTCCTTTTAAATTGTCGATTGTATGCCAAGCACTCGCTCACAAGGCGAAAAATTGGAGCAACCAATTGACGAAATCGAGCGTTTTATTAATTTAAAACTTCAAATTAATGAATTTCGTATTAGATTTAATCTTTCAGACCCTATAATTACTTACTTAGATTCGGAACCCGAATTAGAACCATAATCAATCATGGCCGAAGGACTGAGAAACCGTCCTCTGAAGTATTATGTTGTTCCATCACAAGAAGAACCATATAACAACATTGCTACCCCTGCTATTAACCGACACGATTTCGAACTGAAACCTTCGCTGATATCAGCAGTTCAACAAAACTAGTTTTTCATGCAATGCTACGGACGATCCGAATTTACATTTGTCAATGTTTGTGCAATACTCAAACACCATAAAAGAAAATGGTGTCCTCCCTGAAGCTATAAGATTAAGAATTTTTCCATTTCCTTGAGATATAGAGCTAGAGTTTGGCTCCAGTCTCTACCGTCCAACTCAGTGACAACATGGGACGAGTTGAAGAAAGTCTTCTTAGCCCGATATTTCCCACCAAGCAAGACAGCTATGTTAAGAGCTCAAATCAACGGATTTAAGCAAAATGATAACGAATATCTTTTCGACGCTTGGGAGAGATACAAGGACATGATGAGACTTTGCCCACACCATGGACTTGAAGAATGGCTGATAATCCATACCTTTTACAATGGTCTGCTGTACAATACTAAAATGAATCTGAGCGCAGCAGCTGGCGGTGCTCTAATGGATAAACCATATGAGGAAGCCTGCGAACATATCGAGACTATGGCTCAAAACCATTTCTAATGGGGAAGTGAACGCGCTGGTGTAGAGAAGTCAACTCCAAAAGGAAGAATGTACAAAGTCAATGGTTTAGATTGTGTCAATGCTAAAGTGGATGCACTTACATAGAAGATCGAAAGTTTAGCAATAGCACCACCCGCAGCTACCGTAGCTGCAGTTACACCCAATTGTGAAATATGTGGAACCCCTGGGCACACTAACGCTGAATGTCAGGTATTGGCTGGTACTCCTACTGACCAAGTGAATTATGCTCAAGGAAACCCATATTCAAACACTTACAATCCTGGCTGGAGAAATCACCCGAATTTTTCATACAAAAATAACAATACTTTACAGCCACCAAACCCAGCACCTGCTATTCCACTTGGTTACCAGAAAGGACCACCATCTGCTCCACAACCACCTAGAAAATCAAATCTAGAAATCATGATGGAAAACTTTATGAATGCTCAATTTCAAAAAAACAAAGAATTCACAAATCAAAACGCTCATACGAGTGAATTGATGAAACAATTGTCAAGTAAACTTAATGCTATGGCTACTCACAATAAAATGTTAGAAACTCAAATTTCTCAGGTAGCCCAACAACAATCAACTGTAGCAGCGCCTGCTGAAGCATTTCTTGGCCAAGCACAACCAAATCCAAAAGGTCACGCTAATGCTATCACATTGCGAAGCGGAACAGAATACGATGGACCAGTTGACCCGAGATTCTAAAATTCAGCCATGCAACAAAATTCATCAAAGGGAACTGAAAAAGTAAGAGAACCAACCAGCGATAAGGAAGATAAAAGCGAAGAGGCTGCAGAGAAAGAAACACCGTACATGCCTCCGCCACCATACAAACCACCTGTACCTTATCCTCAAAGATTTGCAAAATCCAAAAATGAAGGAAAATTTAAGAAATTAGTAGAACTTCTAAAATAACTGAACATAACCATACCTTTCACAGAAGCTATTACGCAAATGCATTCATATGCAAAATTTCTCAAAGAGATTCTGTCAAATAAGAAAAGGCTCTACGATAATGAAACTATTATGCTCACTGCTGAGTGTAGCACTATAATTCAAAACAACATGCCTCCTAAGCTGAAGGATCCAGGCAGCTTTTCCATACCTTACGTAATTGGAAAATCTATCATAGACAAAGCGCTATGCGATTTAGGAGCCAGTGTTAGCTTGACGCCCTTATCCACATACAAGAAACTCGACTTAGGGGAACTAAGGGCGACAAAAATGTCATTACAACTAGCGGACCATTCTGTTAAATATCCTGTTGGTATGCTAGAGAACGTACTCGTTCGTATAGGTCAGTTCTATATCCCTACCGATTTTGTGATAATGAACATTAAGGAAGATTCAAACATACCCATTATTTTAGGAAGACCGTTTTTAGCAACAGTCGGAGCCATCATCGATGTTAAGAATGGAAAACTAACTTTTGAAGTTGGGGAAGAGAAAGTTGAAATTATTTTGGCCTAATTCCTAAAAGCTCCAACTATAGATGATTCATGTTGTTTCCTAGATGTCATCGACGAATACGTTAGAGAAATGGAGAAGGAACCAACTAAATACACTGAAGTACTAAAGATACCATCACCTCCAATATTCAAAAACGATAATTGGCGCGAGCCATACAAAGATGACAATCTAAGAGAATGTCTAGCATTAACACCTGATCCAATACGATGCCGAAAGAAACCTTCTATAGAACTCAAAATACTACCCAAAGACTTAAGGTATGAATTCCTAGACACTGAGCTTGAGCGACCAGTAATAGTCAACGCTGACTTAGGAAAAATAGAGACCAAAAAACTATTACATGTCTTAATAAAGTATCCTACGGCTTTAGGTTACAACATCTCATATCTAAAAGGAATAAGTCCCTCTATATGTATGTGTCACATTATGCTAGAAAAGGACTGTAAAACCTCTAGAAAGCATCAGAGAAGATTAAATCCCATCTTGAGTGATGTAGTAAAAAAGGAGGTGCAAAAACTATTAGAAGCAGGAATTATATACCCGATATCTGACAGTAATTGGGTCAGCCCATTGCATATCGTACCGAAGAAGGGAGGTGTTATAGTTGTTAGCAACGAAAAAGGTGAATCCGTAGCAAAGCGAATTTAAACTGGATGGAGAATATGTATAGACTATAGGAAGCTAAATAAAGCCACTCGTAAAGACCACTTTCCTTTACCTTTCATAGATCAAATGCTTGAACGACTAGCTAAACACTCTCATTTTTGTTATCTTGACGGATACTTAGGATTCTTTCAAATTCCTATTCATCTGATGACCAAGAAAAGACTACGTTCACTTGTCCCTATGGTACATTTATCTATCGACGAATTCCGTTTGGACTGTGTAATGCTCCCACAACGTTTCAGAGATGCATGATGTCGATCTTTGTAGATTTCATAGACGACATAATGGAAGTGTTTATGGACAATTTATCTGTATGTAGGGGAAGTTTTGAAAATTGTTTATCAAACCTTGAGATGGTACTTGAACGATGCGTTAAAGTAAACCTAATGCTTAATTGGGAGAAATGCCATTTCATGGTGAGGCAAGGAATAGTTCTTGGACATGTAGTATCCGATAGAGGTATTGAAGTAGATAAAGCAAAAATGGAAATTATAGAAAACCTTCAACCTCCCAAAAACGTTAGAGAAATTCGCAGTTTCTTAGGACACGCTGGATTCTACCGACGATTCATTAAAGATTTTTCTAAAATCACAAAACCGCTAACTGAGCTGTTGATGAAAACTGTTGAATTCATATTTAATGAGGATTGTTTGAAAGCATTCGAACACCTTAAAAACGCTCTTATTACGGCACCCATTATGCAACCACCTGATTGGAGTATACCATTTGAAATTATGTGTGACGCTAGTGACTACGCTGTAGGCGCTGTCCTAGGACAAAGAAAAGATAAAAAGCTTCATGCTATTTACTATGCAAGTAGAACCTTGGACAATGCACTTTCAAATTCCTATTCACCTTTTTAAACTTCCAAAACCCCTTCCAACTACCCTCATTAACCTCTCATAACTACCAACCATCTAGATTCCACCCTTTTTCCTTATAAATTCATCAACCATCTCTCATTTTTCTCACAACCATCACTCACACTCTCTCACAATCTTCACTCACAAACCCTTTCATTCCTTATCATTACCATTATTCTATCAAGATGCCTCCAAGAGTCGCCTCTGATATCGACTACAAGGGCATTACCTTTCCAGAAGGAGTCATTAATCAGAGCCAACGCACAAACTTCCTCAAATTACGAAAAAAGGACAGCCGTCGCAACTCGGTATCCAGACACTACTGCTGTCCAGACCTTGGGTCTCTATGATAGCATCGACTGGATGCTTACTAACTTAGGTATATCGCAATTCTGTTCTATGAGTAATTCCACTTACATTAGGCTGACATATGAGTTTTTAAGTTCTTACCGTCTTTCCATGGATCTGTCTCACACTAATGGTTCTGTAGAGTTTAGGCTGTTTAACACGGATTAGTCCCTGACCTTTGAGCAAATAGGCATTATCTTTAGTTTTCCTAGTGGTCTGGAGTATGCTACGCAAGCACCTTTATAGAGTGAATGGCAATCTAGTGCTCTCGACTTTTGGCACCAAATCACCGATAAGACTTCCGACACATGGGAAGGTCTCAAAGCTACATCTATCCACAACCCCGCCATTAAGTATTTTAACTATATCTTAGCTAACACTATCTTTGGCCGGATGAACAATGGGAATGTGAATTCCAAAGACTTATTCTTTATCCACTGTGCGCTTTCTGAAACCAAGGTTAACCCGACTCCATTTTTACTTGCGCACCTCCAGTCTGCCAGCGGTAGAGTAGGCGGTTCTATTTGTGTCGGAGGGATTGTTACCTCAATAGCCTTAGCTTTAGGATTGCACACTGAGTTGGAGCCTCTTGAGCCGTTACCCGCTCTCTTTGTTGATCTTTACAATTGTCATGCCATGCGCCTTGTTAAGAATTTACCTAATGGCCAATATCACTTGATGATTGGCAACAGAGAGGTTAAAGGAGTGTCATTACCCTGTTCCGACCGCATTAACGTGCGTGTCAGCACTAACTGGATATTTGATACCGAGGCCCCTGATCTTGAGCAAGAGAGAGCTGCGAGACATTACCATGATGTTATGGGGTATACCACGCCACAGACCCGCATTCTTTCCCGTGTTACTTATACACCCGGACCTAGCGTCAGTTTACACACTGCACATTTTCTACTGACCCTTTTGCAGATACACATCAGCCCCAGGAGGAGTAGATTACGCCGCCATCCGGAGTTCACTTGATGATATTTTGTCCGAGCTTAGGCATCGGAACGACATGGAGGCCGAGCGTGGTCTTTTACTCCATAGCATGCAGAGATAGCAGGAGGAGCTAAGAGACGTTGTTGACCAGATTAGCCAGCAGCAACAGGATTTTACAGAGAGGACTCAGCTTGATATGGGTGACCTGATAGAGCAGATGAATGGGGTATGCATTGAGATGACAGATCTGATAGATTTCATCAGCCATGTACCACAGTCCGAGTGGGGTAGAGTAGGTCGTAACAGAGGCAGAGGTCGTGCACGCCATCCTTGACCAGGTTTTATCACTCCTTCTTTCACCTTGTACTAAAACATTGAGGAAAATATTTAGTTCAAGTGTGGGGGGAGAAGCTTTACCATTTTATTTCCTTTCCTGTTATTTATGTTTTCTAGTATTTACTTTTTAGTTTGTTTAGTTTATCGAGTCATATGCACTATTGAGTCCTATTATACGCTATTTTTTCTGCCTGTTTGAAAACTCCCTTAATTTTGACCCCCAACGAAAAAAAATTGTTTATCCTGATGCAATAGCATGACACTTTGTGTATAGGTTATTTTTCATTGTTAGGCTATGTTAGATAGACTTCGAAAAGTTTTGTAAATATCGGTACCGTTCCTACACCCTAGATTCCCTAAGTATGTGATATTGATTTAAATAGACATTATGCCAAGACCTTATGCCTAGTTTCTTAGAAGTAGCCTCTTGATTAGTTTATACTAGCAGTCAGCACCATCCTTGTGTACAAACTAAGTAATGAACCGATGCAAATATGTGTTGATCTCAAAAATTTGAATAATATGATTTTTATAGAAAAAGCGAATGAAAGACATGTTCCCGCTAAGTTAGTTGGTCCTCACCCGACCATTTAGCCTAAAGGTTTGGACTCTTGAAATTCGTAACCAAAAGAAAACCTAATGGGCAAAAAAAAATTTGAATGTTGAGATCATATAACACAAACAGGTTCGCTTACCTGATTGCGCGAGAATGAAAAGGAGGTGAAATAGGATGAAGGATATAGGTCGAGGTATAATGTCATGATTTGAATTGGTATTGCATAGTAAGGGAGTCTTTATCCACAAATGTGGAAATGTGTCGTTACGATATCCTTGTTTTCACTATTTAGTACCTATCCGTTTAGCATTAGCCTAGCAACCTTGTGCCTTAATTGTTTTTAGTTGTGCCTATGAGTCAGACACTGCACTTACTATTTTAATTTTGTTGGGAGTTTGCTTGAGGACAAGCAATGGTCATAGTGTGGGGGAGTTTGACAACATGAATTTGTATCGTATTTTTAGGTTCACTATGCACACTTTTAGTCCTTGTTTTTATCGAGTCTTATTGCATTTACTGTGTTTTTATTGTGTTTTGTGTTTGCAGGCGCACTCGTCGAAATCCCGGAGGAAATCGAGAAAAGAAGTGAAAGAAAGAAGAAAATGCAGCAAATCAACAATTTCTGCCATCTCTACTGATATGGCGTTTGCCATTCCTTCCTGAGGCAGCCCTCGTTTGCAAAGAAAGCATGGTGTTTTCCATGCCCATAATGGTGATCGTCGTACAGTCGCAGAAGGCAGTTTTAACCGCAGAATCAGTTTTTGGCAGTTTTAAGGAGTTTTAATAACTCATTTTCCCTCCATTCTTGGAAGTCGAACCAGAGGTAGTTGAAGCACATTTTTCTTATAAAAATGACCTCTTTGAGCAGTGAAAAAAGGGGATCGAAGTGCGCGGAAGCTCTGCAGTTTTTTCATTAGAATTGTAGGCATATATTTACCTTCAAAAGCAACAATTACTCACACTGAGGAATTGTTGCAAATCTGTACTTTCGTCACTGTTGTACTTTTCGACCGATTTAATACAAGTTTACCGTTTTCGTTTCATTCCGATTTACTTTACCGCAATTTACAGGTTCTATTATTTTGCTGAATATTTTAGTATAATTGTTACATGAATTTACTTAACATGCTAGTTTTAGGCAATGTATGTCTTAATATGTTAGACTTAGGATTAATTATGTCTGGCTAAACAATTTGAGACCGTCGTATGAGGACCGTCGTATCCGGCGGGACTCCGTAGAAATAATAGGTACGAAATTATGATTACATGTCATTTTAGTTTTAATTTCCAATTTTAATGTCTCTTATTTCGACACGAGAATGTGGAATAAATTAAGGTTTAAGTCGAGACCGTGAGAACGTGAAGAGTGAACCGGATAGTGGGAATTAGGCATCATATCTAAATACAGCGAGAATGCTTTAGATATTGTTTATGATATTATTGGCTTTCAAAGAGTATTTCTTAGTTACCGGGCGAGCGAGAGCAAAATCTTGGGATTAGGAAGTATGGCTTTTGTTAAGACCGCGAGAGCGTGAGGCGGAGCCTTTAAGTCGGTATATTCTACATAATGGTAATATAGTCGTAACTAGTACCCGTATTCTATAAGTCCCTTAGGTGCACAGAAATCATATTTCATGCCCGTTTTAGTATTAATTTCAGATCTTAGAATTCTGTCCCATATTTTCTGTTAAATTCTCGTTAATCTTTAGCCTTAGCTTTGCACAACAACCTTGGATAACATTAGTTTGATTATCTTTCCCTGTGGGTTCGACAACCTTTTTAAGACTACACGATCAACTGTATACTTGCAGAATTATCCGTCAGTGTCAGACGATCAGTGTGGCCACAAGAGGTGCTGGGCCTCTGGGAGTCAAGGCCCAAGACGTTCTTTTTGGTTCATCTTAAAAAGAGGGAGGTGTATTAAGTAAAATTGGATGTTTTGATAAGCAAAATGGTCGTTGGGCCATGGGTTGGAAGCCTAGAATGCAAGGTCTGCAGGGAAATAGATCCAGACCCTTCACTCAATCTCATCTCTTATTGATTCTCTCTCACATTCTCAAGGTGAGGCGATTTCTAGTGATATCGCCGTTGCCATCACCACCACCAAGCACCCACCAAAACCAACTCAGATAAAAAACTTCTAAATATTAACCCCAACCAAAATTATACCCTGAAACTAAATCTACCGTTAAGTTCTCATGAAAATCACTTAAATGGTCGGCTCAAAGAATAAAATAAACAAACCTTAACTTTGAAATTAAATGACAAATAAAGAAGGAATCACACAATTGATCAGGGATTTGTACTTAGTGCAATGAGTGGAACACTATGGTGTCAAGAAAATTTCGAAAAAGTGAAGAGGTGAATACCCTACCAACGAGGACGTGGCTCTCACCGGTCCGTGTTGTATGTCGTCGACGAGGTGAAGCGTGAAGAGAAACCCATAGGCGTTTGTATTTTCGGGTACCTTCCCCTCCTTCCCTTCTTTACAATGATTGTGTTTGTGATCTCTTTTCTTTCTTCCTCTTCATCTCTTTTTCATTTTTCCGAATTTATGATGTTGCAAGTTGTTGTTGTTGTTCTTAAGAGTGTAGGTATTATGAGGTAGAATTGTTGAAACTTTTTTCTAATATAGAAGCATAGAGTTTGTTAGATGAATAAATGAGAAATAGGTGAGGGGAAGAATGGTTGAGAGGTTGTAGAGAAATGGTGGGTGAGGTTGAAGATTGATTAATGACGAGTGTGAGATTCGTCCCTACGAGTTGAATATGAGGATTAGTGATTGTAATAAAGGTCTAGCTCAATTGCTATGAGCTTCAGGTATTAAAGCTCTTGCAATTCAATGGATATAAGAGCTTTAGTAAGGGGTTTCAGGAGTGAGTTCTACAGAGCTTATATATTTGACAGTTGATGAAAAATGGAGGGATATGCAGTTATTTCAGTTAGGAATGGATTTATCAAGGCCCTTGGACTGTGATCCGTCGCCAAAGTTTATCAATGATGTATAATTGGTCTTAGGGGAGTTAGTTATTGTGCTAATTTGAGTGAGATTTCAAGTGTAAAAATGTGGAGGTTTATGTTTGTTTAGCACTGGTTTATGTGGAAAAATGGAATGGAAGTGTGTTAGTTTGAGTTTCAAAAGTTAGTTAGTTTGAAATTTTTGGAGGGAAAGAAACTAACCAATCAGGGGTTGTTTGGTCATTGTACTTGGACGGGTGGCAGTTGGTTGGATGGGAAGTTAATAGGGTTCAAGGAAGTTAGAGGTTAGTGGTTAGTTTGGTTAAATTGTACTTAGGTTAGTAGGGGTTCAAATGTCATACTGATTTGATTTTGAATTGGCTTCCTTGCTCATGCGCTTGTCTTTCTTGAAATGAATCTTAATTAGTGTACTTATGCCTCTGCTTTTGTGATGCTTTTTTTTATGATGAACTACACTGCATATGCTTATCCCTCCATGCACAATTTGTTTTCCTAAAACATTTAGCTTTTTCTATATTGATGCACCTAATTCTGCATGATTTTCATTTACTTTCGCAACATACTTGGTTGTCTTTTCTTTGAGATTGATATGGAGTTGATTGACCATAGCTTGCATATTGAATGACCCTAAGTAATTTTGATTCACATGTCTTAAAATCAATGTTTGATGCATGATGAATATGGATAGAATCTAGGTATAATTTCTGCATGAATGTCTTAAGTTTGAAGTGTGTTTGAAGTGTATTTGAAGTGCATTGAATGGTGTGAGTTTACTTGATGAAAATTCTGAATTTTCCTTGAAATTGTAATGCTACCTTTGTCCATATTCATTTACACTTGCTTTGAAATGAGATATTGAAGTGGGATGTTTTTGAATTGAATGAGTTTTGTAGTGAATTTGAATGATACACTGAGCTGACCCTGCATTGCTCCATTTGATTCTGGTTTTGCAGAACTGTCATGACTCGTATTGCATCAGCAGGTTTTGAATGAATATTGAGCTGATGATTGTATTTAATTGAATGAATATGCAGGTTGTTTGGCACGATTGGGGACTTGAGAAAAGGCCCTCAAATGGTCATTCATGTTGTTTACACTTGAAGAAACTTGGAGCATGGTGAAGATGAAGAGGAATTGCTTTGAAGTTTGAAGAGATGTAGGTTCCAGGATTAGGCCTAGGGTTGATCAACATGGTCAACCTTCCATGGTTAACTTTTTCAAGTAGATATCCAGATATGTATGCTAGGGAAACAACTCTTGAATGGTTAACCTTTTCAAGTAGATATCCAGATATGTATGCTAGGGAAACAACTCTTGAATGATGGCTTGTAGGAATAGTCCACAAATTGGTCAACAAAGTCAACTTTCCATGGTTAACTTTTTGATCAAAAAGTCAACTTTCACTTTATAACCTAAATGAATTGTAATTTTGCACAATTGAATGTGATACTTCTCTTTTTTTCAATTCCAAATCCTTTTCTTTTCTTATATGATGCTTTTATGGAATTTGAAACGCTCTAAGATAACTTGTTCCATAAGTAAAACCATGGGGAACTTATCTGATTACCAAATTGAGGACCAGTCCACATAACGCACAATAAAACCTTAACTCAAGAACCATCTAACCATATAAGGCATAACCCACACATTGAGGCAATCCATTTTATCTAATAGAATTCAATATTGCTAAAATTTTGACCTAAATTTGTTAGAATATGCAAACAGAGCAAAACTAAGTGAGAAGTTGTCAACAAACAAATTGATTTCATTTAATGGATCATAAAAAATTAAAGCAAAAACCCGTATGTACAAAGTCTAACATTCATTAATGGTGACTTCAGTGTAGCAGAAGCTACAAGGATTGGTGTAGTGAAGCTTATCTAAGCTCGAAGGTATTTTAAAGAAAAAGAAGTATTTTACTTATTAATGAATCAACTTAAGTGTTTGCTCTTGATTTCGACGCCTGATTTAAATTATGGAACAAATAAGGGAAAAGGAAAATGTTTCCATGTTATGGTGAATTTCGACTAGGCGAATGCATTATTGGAAGCATAGTCGAAGCCACTCCTTACGAAAGGAAAGATGGGCAGATGGACTTGAAGAAAATTTTCTAAGTATTGAAGTGGTGTTTCGACGGGGATGCTACTGATGGTATCTTCGTTGGGATTTTGAATTCTAATCAATGAGGGAATGTTGTCCTTATCCAGTTTTCAAAAGAAAGACACGTGGAGTATGCTGGGAAGTCGAAGACATGCCGAATGCCATTTGTCTTTATTTATGAGAAATGTCGTTAGAGGCAGTTATTTCGATTAAATATAAATAGGAAGTCTTAGTTTTAGGATTTGGTGTGTATTCAAGTCTGTGCAAAATCACTCAAATACTCAAAGTACATGTGTGTAGAGAAACGAATTGTTGAGAAAATGTATGTTTGATGAAACACCGTTTATTTGCTAACATTTTAATAAACTCAGTTTATGCTTTTTCCCAGAATTTTATCTTTATTTTCGTACAAGTTACTTTCTGCACATTTTACTATACTTTCGACCATTCCTTTGCCACATAATTTTCTTTATATTTTGAAGCTAATTATTCTCTAACTATGAATATTGTCGGAGTATTCGTTGTTTCGTAAACTTTAAATAAAAACACTAAGCACATGTCCTAGGATTCACTGGTTGATCCTGCAAGTTAACCAATATTTGGAGACCAATGGTTGTTTACCAATTTTCACGGTAAACAAATTGGCACGCCCAGTGGGACGGTGCTATAGTGTGTAAAACATTTTCTTTTAGTTTTCAAGTTCTTCGTTCTTACAATCTTTCTACGCTTCGTTGCATGAGACTTAGGAGTGGTAAAATAGCCATTAGTAACGAAGAGAGGCCTAGAAGGAGATACGTAAGAAGAATGGAGAGTACAAATCCGCCAAATAATCAAAATCCACCAAATGATGGAGAACCGCCCCCTGCCTCTTCGACTGGGGGCAGTACGGTTTCAGTTTCAGTATCTGAGGCCAAACCATCAATCCTAGGTTCGTCGCCAATGCAGTCGATTCCCCAAAGTGCTTCCAGTTTGTCCCATATGAGACACAGGGTCCGCAAATGACCCCTCCGCCAGTGGAAAGTAGTATATTCAGGCCTTACATGCCAGGATTTTCTATGCCTTCAATGGGTCGAGAACAACCTTATGGTATGCCAACGTCGGTGTTAGCAAGTTTGCACAATGCTTCATCAGCATTTGCAGAACCAGCGATGAATGTGATTTCGCCGCTACAGGGATCCGGTTCAGGTGTAAACCATATGGGTCAAATGAGTAAACCCTTAGGAAATGAATATCCTACATATATGCCAAACATCACCAATAATTCTGCAGCAGTAATAAGGCAACAAATGGGCGAAAGTAATCATGATATGGTCCAAATGCTTGTCCAACAAATTAGGGTTATATTTAACCCTCTGATCCAAAATACTACCCAAACCAACCAACAATTAGCAGCGCAAATGACGCGTGTTGTTGACTTTTTTGGTGTCCCTCAACCCCCTCGACATCCTCAGAGGAAACGGATAGTACAGAATACTGGGGTAGTTTTAGAGGAAGACCCTACAATTAATCAAGTTCAACCAAACGTACCTCAGGCGAATGTTTTAAACCAGGAGGGAGTAGTCGAACTACATAGGGTTGAACCTCCCAGAGTTGAACACCCAATTCAAGGAGAACAAAGGGTAGTAGTGGCAAATAGAAACCAAAACGCTGATGAAGTCGTAAATCAAGTTCGACGCGAAGAAGTAGCGGAAGATAACAACTTAGCAACCATGGTCGAAAGGATTATGGTCAGATATTGGGTAAATATTGGCCTACGTAGGCCAAACTATACATCACCCTTATCTGAATGTATCTTGCAATCAAATTTACCCCTAGATGGAAAGTCCCAAATTCACTAAGTTTTCTAGGGATACTAGTGAGTCCACAATCGAACATGTGGCAAGATATTTGATTGAGGCTGGTGAAATCGCAAACAACGAAAACCCAAGAGTGAAATATTTTCCAAGTTCGCTCACTAAAAATGCCTTCACTTGGTTTACAACCTTGCCGAAAAATTCGATCCACAATTGGACTCAGTTGGAGAGATTGTTCCATGAACAATTCTATATGGGATAGACAAAGATAAGCTTAAAAGAATTGGCTAGTATTAAGAGAAAGTTCTCAGAGCCAATTGATGATTACCTAAATAGGTTCTGACTGCTTAAGGCAAGGTGCTTTACTCAAGTGCCTGAACATGAGTTGGTCGAAATGGCTAGTGGTGGCCTCGACTACTCAATTAGAAAGAAATTGGATACCCAATACTTGAGAAATATGGCCCAATTGGCTGAAAGAGTTCGACAGGTCGAATGATTGAAGGCTGAAAAAGTTAGGGCAGACAAAAATAGAAAAGAGAGGGTAGCCTAAGTCGGAGTCAGTGAAGACGACGAAGAAACATATAACGAGTCTTTAAACTTCGACGAAAATGAGGTCGACCTTGCTGAACTAAAGCAGGGACCACCTTACTCTTGTAAAGTCTTAGCCTCTTCAAATGGAAAAAACCCAGTCGAATGATAGATTTCGTAAGAGGACTTACACTTTCGACGAATGATAGATTTCCTAAGAGGACTTACACTTTCGACGTCACAAAATGTGATGAAATATTTGATTTGTTAGTTAAGGACGGTCAAATGATAGTGCCTCCGGGGTGCTAAAATGCCTCCTTTAGAACAGAGGAAAAATAGAGGTTTTTGTAAGTATCATAATTTCTTGGGTCATAAAACGTCTCAATGTTTTCTTTTTAGGGATCTAGTTTAGAACGTAATTAAGGACGGAAGGCTCAAGTTTGGAGAGAATTCGAAAGCTCAAATGAAGATCGATTATGATCCTCTTCAGGTGGCTGATGCCCACTACACTAAGCCGTCTGTGATTAATATGGTCGAAGTTATTGAAAACTTCGCCAACAATATCAACGTGGTCGAGGTTACTGAAGACCCCGCCAACAAAGCTGATATGATCGAATTTACTGACAACTTCGACAACGGAGCAGTCATGGTCAAGGTTACTGAGGATCTTGACAAAGAAGACATGGACAATTACATTTGTGAAGTCACTAAAGGCTTCACCAACGAAACCACTGAAGGTTTCGACAAAGAAACTACTGATAGTTTCACCCATGGAGTCACTAGGGGCTCTATTGTAGGAGTTACTAAAGACTTCAACCAAGGGATTGCTGAAGATCCCAATTCAATGATAACAACGAAAGAAACCACAGAAGGTTTCGTGAAAATTGACAATGTTACTAAGGCTACTGATGGCCTTAGAGTGAAGTTGGAAAAGCTGGACATCACTGGAAAGGTAGGCGCAGGCATGAACATGGTCGAAGTTTCTTACGAAACTTCGATGGAGGTTGATGAGGAACGTCGACAGGAAGAGCATAACAAATTGGCTTATCCAAAGGAGGAAGAGAGCCTGACTGACTTCCTTCACAGGTGTCAGAAAAAGAAACCAGAGGTAATGCTTTGCCCTCGATGCAGTTCGGTCTTCGATAAAAAGGCAGCACAAAATCTCGAAGAAGTTAATAGAGCAATGAGAAGAGGAAATTAGAGATCATCTTATGACCATCAGACCTTTGACAACAGTAGTGATCAAAGGAGACGGGAGCTGGAAAATCAAAGATTGAGTGGTAACAAACCTACTACTTTCAAACCTTCGACGGAAGCTCCCAAAGACAAATGGGTAAGACTAGTTGGAAATCAGGGGCAGAGCCAAACCAAATGGAAGAACTTCAAGGTTCAGAGAGTATCTTCTGTGATGTACAGGAAAGAATTACAAGCGTCGAGGAGAATGACATATCCTTCAGAGAATTATAAAGGCCAAAATCCAATGTCAAGATCCCAGTGGAGGAGGCAGCCAAGGCGCAGGAAAGCTTAAATGGAGGCCATGGAAAAGGTAAAACCCAAATCCAGTAGCAACGTACAGACAAAGAAAGAAGAAAAGAAACCTGTCGAGAGGAAATTGTTCTCTCCTCAAAAAGAGGCGTCTTAAAAAAGGACTGACTACGAGGACAATGAAACAACTGACGACTTCAACTATGGGTCGGAGGCCTCACTTGACATCATGTGCAACGTGGTGTCAGTACTCCCTAGAGAGTATGATCAAGTGATGGAAGTCGAGGAAGAAGAAGATACGATGTAAATAGAGACGGCTCGACACAAGCCTGTCTGTTATTATATCATGAATAACGGCTACGTAGAGGAATAAAATGCATTCTTCGAAAGGCCGGGTGATTCGATAAGAAGCCACCTAAAGCCCTTGTTCATCAAAGGGAAAGTAGGATATCCAGCGGTTGTTTATCCATTTTCACGGTAAACATTAAGTCACTTAGAATTGATTTGTCTGTCGGAGAAGTTTTTCACTAGGGAGCATTGAACATTATAGGACTTCTTTTTTTAGAGCAACACCTTTTGTTGTGAGAGACACACCATATATCACCTAAAACCTTAAAGTGATAAGTGTATGGGTTCTCCCACTTATAAATACTCAACTCTCCACATTTATAACCAATGTGAGACTATTACCCACACTACTCTCACTTGCTACATTCTCAACACTCCCCCTCAAGTGTGAGTTCATAATGCTCTCCCTCAAGTGGAAACTATTTCTGTCCACATACACTTGTACCAATGTTGGACACCTCTTTCATGGGCATTTCGATACGCCTCTTCCTGGGTATTTCGATTTCAACGGGAAACCTCTTCCTGGACATTTCAATATAAGTAAGTCGGTCCCTTTCTCAAACCAAAGACTCTGATACCAATTTGTTAGTGCGTGAAACACTTTTAATGAGGAGAGAAAGAGAGAATAAAGCAATAAGGATTGTATTATTGAATGAAAAAATAATAAAACTTAATTACAAATTATGTATTTATATACAACTAACTTGTCTAGTAAGTAAAATAACACACAAAGTAACAAACCATAAACCGTAATTAACTTTGAACTAAGATCACATAACTCAACTTGGATTATATGTCAATATTGTGAAGTACTTGTACTAGAAAAAACAAAAACAAAAAAGACAGTAGTTGGTTAATAAGTAAGGATTGGAAACAGAGCAAGTGACAAGTTTTCTACACACAATATGAATTCATTTTATTGGATCATAAAAAATTAAAGCATAAACTAGTATGTACAAAATATAACATTCATTGATGGTGACTTTGGTGGGGCAGAAGCTACAAGGATTGGTGTAGTGAAGCTTATCTAAGCTTGAAGATATTTAACAGAAAAAAGAAGACCATATAAGACTGACTAACAATAAGAGAGAAGTCAACTTAAGTAGCATAAAACATTTGAAATACTACGAAAAGGGACTGCACATGATTGACAGTATTGTGTATAATATTGTCCATATTCACATACAATTAATCAACTGATGCTTGTTTGGAATGTACAATACTTGTTCAACTTCAATTATTTCCAACATTGGTCCAAAGTAAATCATACAAGACTCTCCTTCCTCTTATACTCTATCATATTTTTCAGTAATTATCAGATACTCTTTTTTTTCTTACAGTTTTTGTGATTAATGAGATGTCGGACTTGATGGAAAATCCTCTATTTGGACACTAGTGAATGGTTTTTTCTCTTGTTGCACTGTGTTCCTTTCATTTTTTTCCTTTGTAAGGCAAGTATTTTTAGTAAAGTTGCACAAAACATGGTTTCAGATTAACTTTATCAAACATAAAACACAAAATTTACAACAACTTTTCAAATTAACTTTATCAAACATGAAATACAAAACTTAGATGATAACACAGCTATTAGGATCCTCTTCAACACTAACAGCACCGTAATAAGGATTGTATTGTGCTTTCATCTGATGATTGTAATAGGCATGTGTTCCATAGAACATGAAAGGATCAATAATATTTGTTTTTGTTGAATCTTTCTTATCATCTTCCTTCTTTTTAGGTTCTTCTTTCTTTTCTTCTTTAGCTGCTCCAACAGAAACGATTTCTGCATGACAAAACTTCCTTAGCTTAGCCACTACTTTTACTGGATCAACATCTCCTATTAAGGTTAATTTCTTGTCTTTCATGTCCATTGAAACTGACTCAACCCCTGCAACAATATTACAAATACAGTTTAAGTATTTCACCGACAAAAACTTCAACTAAGAATTGATGATACTATGAATTTGCAATCAATTAAATACCTGAAATGCCAGAGACTGCCTTCATAGCTTTTTGTTTGATTCTGTCTTCATCTATTTCCAACTTCAACACAACTTTCTGTAACACAAAAATCCAAGTAGTTGTTAGTTAGGAGAAAGCAAAGGTTGTTAATTTAGAATAAGAAAGCAAATTCACCAATTGTGTTTTGGCTATGTTGAACAAAATAAAAGAGTGGTTATAATTAATATGGGAAAAGAACAAACTAACCATCATTGTTATGGAAGCTTGTGATATGTGAGATGAGAGGTGTGAGTGTGAGGTAGAAGAGAACTCTTGATGTCAATTGTAATAATAGAAGTGTAAGGAAGAGATATAAGTTTTCAAATTGAAATGAAGTTATGAAGTGAAGATGATTGTTTGAGGGTTTTTATAGTAATGAAAGAAGAGTGATTGTTGAGAGAGGGACGGTCAAAGTAAACAAGTCAAGACGAGTAGTGTGTGGTTTTCTACGAAAGTTGAGCAGCAGATATAAAGGACTTTTTCTAGTTTATAATTTGTTTGATTTCCAAATTCCAATATACCGTTCCTTCGTGGAACACTCGAACCTACATATAAAAGGACGTCGGACAGTGAAAAACAAAGTGGGAAATTTACTATTTTAGTTATGTCCAGTTCTACGGTACACCTAAGCTGGATTTACCTTAAAAAGATTATGAGAAATGTTATTTTGATTTACCTTAAAAAGATTATGAGAAATGTTATTTTGGCACCATTTCTCTACACCTACACCGTATTTCACTGTTCACCAATACGGTGAATAGTGAAATATTATAATAATATTTTTTTTTTAATTTTATAAAAAAAAATTTTACAATTAAAAATTACTTTTTACATTTAGACGTTTATTAACCAAGTTCATCACTCCATTAATCAACTTTTTACATTGCATTAACCAACTTTATTTTACTACTAAAAATTATTTTTACACCTGAACGTTTATTAACCAAGTTCATAACTTCATTAACCAACTTTTTACATTGTATTAACCAACTTTATTTTACTAGTAAAAATTATTTTTAATATCTGGACCTTTATTAACCAACTTCATCACTATATTAACCAAGTTTTTACATTTCATTAACCAAGTTTGATTTACTATTAAAAGACACTGTTCACAGATACTGTTCACGGTACTGTTCACGATACTATTCATGTACGGTTTACTGTTCACGGTCACTGTACATGTACGAATTTACTATTCAAGTGCATTGTTCATGTACGGATGAACAGTACATACGGTGTAAGTGTAGGAGAGTGGTGTCAAGGTAGCATACCTGAAAGATTATTCATACACATACATCCATAAAATGAGTATGAGTAGATTGTTAAAATTTTTTTTAATAGATTGGTTTTTTAATAATTAAATTTTTTTATGGTGATTTCTAATTTTTTTTTATATTCTGAACATTTAAAAATACGTGATTGTTGTATTTCTGGTTACACTTTATCATTTTCATACCACTCAAAATAATTGTATCCATAATTAGCATATTCTCTATGTTAAAAAAGGTAACAATCCATGCATTTGATACCTTAAAGGATCAAGTTGTTAAAAAAAAACTAAAATGACCAACCTGTTACACAAAAATAACTTAAATGACATTTGGTATAATTTTGCCTTAATTTATTAAGTAATCTAGGCAAATTTAGTGCAAAATTATAAACAAATGTAAAAGAGTTTAATGAGTTTGCACTAACAGTTTAAAATAGTTTTTCATTATCATGCAATAGAAATTCATTACTCAGCCATGTCATACTATTAATTTAAAAATTACAGTCTAATGTATCGAAATACATGATGGTGTCTCTCTTGGCGTTTTATCCTTTCTAGCATCTGGTACAAATTGAGCTTATTTGACTTCTTCTTTTTCTTTTTCGCGATCACACATCACCATCAATTTATTTTGGCAGCGGTGGTTTGAGTGGAACTTTTCATTACAACTGAATACCATACCTTTGTCACAATTTTCACATCATTATGTTGGTGACATAAATTTTACGAGGAGTTGCGATTTCTTTGTTAGAGTCGATTATTGCGGAACTAAGTTGTTGGTTTTTGGAATTATAACGCCTTACTTTTTGAGGGTTTATACGATGGTGGTTGGGAAGTGTTAGTAGGCAGGGGTCTCGCGATGGAATCGCTAACGAAGATCTTTGGTTTTATCCTCATATAGTTGCACATGGGCCATGGTGTCAGCTAGATTCGTCGGCGAGGTGAGGAGCAGTTCCCAACGAATCTTAGGTTTCAATCCCCAAACAAAGAAATTTTGGAACATGGGGTCATTAATGCCAGTGGTGCACGCCAATAACTCTTCAAATTCTTATATGAATTGAGGAACTGTTGTAGCGTGCGATTTTTGTTGGTGACGCGACCACCTTACCGCAATGAATTTGGGTGCTACTTTCTGATTTCTTATTTATCCTATGAAGCTGGAAAGGAAAGGGAAGATATCTAAAAAACTCTACATGGGATGATAGATGGGATCTTCCATCTGAAGCAATTGATCCTTCATTCAGGGTGTACTAATCACAAAGAGTACTTTGATTCTGCATTTTGAAGTTTGACTACTACCAGAGAAGCCATCGATGTTCCTTTTTGTGCTCATTAATCAAAAGGAAATTACCATCTTTGTTTTAAAAACAGAAGCAAATTTGACAAGTAAATTCTTTTTATTTTGTTTCAAGAATTGTGGATCATATTAAAATGTCATTCTGCAAAGCAAAATAAATGAGAATTGCAAATAAAAGGCACTCGGGCTCAAATTTTACTGATATAATGGTGATCAGCTTAAACCGTGATCCCATAGAGCATTACAAAGTTTAGAAAATGGTAATTTAAAGGGAAAGGGGCTACATTGAAACATAACGACCGCTATCCTTCCATTCTAAGCTTCTGTCGAAGATGATCTTGATCGAGAATTTCTCGACGGACGACGTTGCCTATGAGGAGCCAAACTTGTCGAATGTAGTTACTTTCCATGAATCCCTAACTTTTTCCTAGATTGTTCTTTCTTTCAATCCATCGGGATGACTTTTGCTTATGTCTCTAATTTTTTCCTGGACCGCCCTTTCTGGTTTTCAATCCACCGAGACGTTTTTTTTTGTTTATTTATTTAGGTAAAGTATTTCTTGACTACATCAACATTTGTGGGGTAGGTAAACTCCTCTCCATCCATGGTTGCGAGTCTCAAGGCACCGCCTAAGAAGGCTTTCTTAACAACATAAGGGCCATCGTAATTCGGAGTTCATTTGCCTCTGGAATCAGTGAGGAATGATTGTATCTTTTTGAGCACAAGGTCTCATTCTCTGAAGACACGAGGTCGGACCATTTTGTCAAACATTTTCTTCATTCTTCGTTGATATAATTGACCATGGCATAAAGCCGTCATTCTCTTTTCTTCAATTAGGTTCAGTTCACCGTATCAGCTTTGACACCATTCAGCTTCTGTTAGCTTGGCTTCCATCAATACCCTCATTGATGGGATCTCTACTTCTATGGGGAGCATTGCTTACATGCCATATACTAGAGAGAAAGGGGTTGCCCCTGTTGAAGTGCGGACAAATGTGTGATAACCGTGAAGAGCAAAGAGTAGCATCTCATGCCAATCTTTGTAGGTTACGACAATCTTCTGAATGATCTTCTTGATATTCTTGTTAGCCGTTTCTACCGCTCCATTCATTTTGGGTCGGTAGGGAGATGAGTTATGGTGTTCGATCTTGAACTCAACACACAACTATTTCATCATCTTTTTGTTCAAGTTAGATCCATTATCTGTAATTATCTGGCTTGGAACACCATAACGGCAGATGAGATTGTTCTTGATAAATCGGACCATCACTTGTCAGGTTACATTAGTGAATCGCACTGCTTCGACCCACTTGGTGAAGTAGTGAATGGCTACCAGGATGAACCGATGTCCGTTTGAAGTTTTGGGTTCAATCATGCCAATCATGTCGATTCCCCATATAGAAAAAGGCCATGGAGAAGAAAGAACTTTGAGATGAGTTGGCGGTAAACGGATTTTGTCAGCGTGTATCTGACACTAGTGACATCTCCTCATGTACTTGTAGCAATCAGATTCCATTGTCAGCCAATAATATCCTGCTCTTAGAATTTTCCTTGCCATTGTATGTCCATTGGCATGAGTGCCAAAGGATCCTTCGTGAATCTCTTTCATCAACATGTTTTCTTCTTGTCTGTCCACGAATCTGAGTAAAACCATGTCGAAGTTTCTCTTGTAAAGTGTATCACTATTCAGGAAGAAGTTGCCAGCCAGTCTTCTGAGAGTTTTCCTATCTTTTCTTGATGCCCCAGGCGGGTATTCTTGTTTTTGAAGGAAGCACTTGATATCATGATACCATGGTTTGTTATCTATGACTACTTCAATTGTGAAGATGTAAGCGGGCCTTTCAAGGCGCATTATGTCAATATTAGGTACGGCGTTCCATTGACTTACACTAATCATGGAAGATAAGGTGGCTAATGCATCAGCCATGTGATTTTCTTCTCGTGGAATGTGATGAAACTCGACTCTGTTAAAGAATGGTAACAACCTTCTCGCGTAGTCTTTGTAAGGAATCAATCCTGATTGATATGTGTTCCACTCTCCTTTGATTTGATTAATAACCAGGGTTGAGTCGCCATATACATCCAAGTTCTTTATCCATAAGTCATATGCTTCTTCGACACCCATGATACAAGCTCCGTATTCGGCCTCATTGTTTGTGCATTTAAATGTTAATCTGGCAGTGAAAGGAATATGGGTACCCTGAGGTGTTACGATGATTGCCCCAATTTCGTTTCCATAAGTATTGATGGCTTCGTCGAAAATTAGTCCCTATTGGGAACCTGGTTCTGGCCCTTCACTGGGTAGCGGTTCATCGCTATCTTTCATCTTTAAGTACATGACATCTTCGTCTGGGAAGTCAAACTTGACTGATTCCTAATCGTCAATTGGTTGATGGGCCAAATGATCGGCTAAAATACTTCCCTTGACAGCTTTTTGAGCATGGTACTCGATATCGTATTCCGATAACAACATCTGCCAATGGACAATCCTTTCCGTGAGAGAAGGCTTTTCAAAGACGTATTTGATCGGATCCATTTCAGAGATTAACCAAGTAGTGTGTCAAATCATGTACTAGCAAAGACGTTTGGCTGCCGAAGCCATAGCGCCGCAAGTTTTCTAGAGCATAGTGTATCGAGTTTCACAGTCCATGAACTTCTTGCTTAAGTAGTAAATGGAAAACTCTTTTCTTTTTGTCTCGTCTTGTTGGCCAAGCACACAACCCATGGAGTCTTCCAAGACTGTTAGGCAGATGATCAGAGGTCTTTCTTCCACTAGAGGAGACATAATCGGTGGATTCAGCAAATATTCTTTGATGCTGTCAAAAGCCTTTTGGCAGTCTTCTATCCATACAAAGCTTTGGTTCTTCCTGAGTAGTTTGAAGATCGACGCGCATGTTGCGGTCATGAGGTATATGAATCTTGAGATGTAACTCAGACATCCCAAAAATCCTCTAACCTGTTTTTCAGTCTTTGGTGAAGGCATTTCATGAATGGCCTTAACTTTGTCAGGATCAACCTCAATTCCTTTCTGGCTGGCGATGAATCCTAAGAGTTTTCCTTAACCAGGCAGGTATAATTCCATACTTTGCTCATGCCTTTAGAATGAAGGAGTTGGACTGCTAGTGGTGGTGAAGCCAAGTTTGAAGGGAAATTCTGCTTTAGGAAATACAACTTCTTTGGAGACAAAGACTCTTCCATCATAATTCAGGCATTTGAACCCTTTGTGTGTGGGAGAAACTCCCAAGTAAACACAATTGGAACTTCTGAACTCAAGCTTGTGCTTATTATAAGGCCTCGAGTGTGGATAACAAGCACAACCAAACACCCTAAGTGAGGTATAATCAGGTTGCTTGCTATGCCTGACTTTAAAAAGAGATGAGAACCATAGTAGGGCATTAGTAGGCAACCTGTTGATTAGGTACATTGCATTAGTAAATCTATGATCACAATATATCATAGGCATAGTTGCATGAGCAAGTAAGGTGAGGCCTAGTTCCACAATGTGCTTATGCTTTCTCTCTGCCTTACCATTTTGATGTGATCTAAGTGGGCAAGTGAGTATGTGTATGATACGTTGCTCATTAAGTAGCTTGGTAAGAGGTCAAAATTCCGACCAAAATCAGACTGAATTTCCTTGATCTTGCCATTAAACTAAATGGTAACATATTGTTGAAATAGATTGAATACTGAAAGATCGTCACTTTTCTTTTTCTGGAAATTAATCCAAGTGTAGCTTGAGTATGGATCCATTGTGGGATGAGGTTATTGCAAGTCCCCATAGATTAGTATAGACAAGATCAAACAAATTATGATATTTAGTATTGGACAAGGGAGCATATAACCTATGAGATTTACCAAGACAACAGGAATCACATAATTCGTTGAATTTTTTATTATTGAATTGAAGATTACACACTTGAAAAAGTATTTCTCATGACATTAAGGTTAGCATGTCCTAGCCTAGCATGCTACTGAGCCATAGAGATAGTGTTCACATCATTAGTAGAGGACACACATGAATTGACAAGAACTAATCCTAAAGTGTTATTGGCTATAGGGTCTAAAGAACATGACTTGTGAACATTTTGTCTTGTGAAGTATCCAAGGCAATTGTAGAGAAGCAATAGAGACCACTTGCATCAAGTTTACCCTCAAAGAGCACTTGATTAGATGCATGTGATTCAACAAAACAATGATTACGATGAAACTCAAAATAGACTTTATTAACCTTGGAAAACTTTGAGACATAGATTAAGATTCTAGTAATGTAAGGAACAAAAAGCAAGTAATTGAGTTTCAACAGGTAATTTGGCAGTGCCGCGGTGAGAATCGGATACCAAAGCTATAGGATCAGCTTGGTTCGCAAAAATAAGATATCACCACCAAACTTTTATTTTTCAAAGGGAAGGGAGAAAAGATTGAACAAAAACCCTAAGTAAAATGCAAATAAAAAAGCAAGGCCTAAAGCTAAGCAAAGAGAGATCAAAGGTACGGGGGTTGGTTATACTAAGGGAAGGTACAAGCACCTTAAACATCTGTAGTAATCTACAGGAACCTCTTGAAATATTTTTGTTTTGGCTAAAATTGTTTGCTAAAGGTAAAGATGGGCAAAATAAAGAGAAAAGGTGGAAAAAGAAAAAGGTAGAAAAATAAAAAGGTTGCTCACTAGGATCTCGCAATCCTATGCCTACATATCCTTAATAGGAAGTCAGAGCAATTGTAGTTCAGAACCACGATGTGAAAGGGAAAAGGGTGTAAAAAAGAAAAGGTGGCTCGCTAGGATCTCACAATCCTATGCCTACGTATTCTCAAAAGGAACTTGAGAAATCAGAGCGTCCGTAGTTCGTGGTCTTGTGGAGTATCTTATAAAGTGGAAGGTGAGGTGGGTTACGTAACATAAAAGGGGTATTAGATGTTGTATTAACATGAGCCAATAAATGAAGTACTGTGTTCAAGAAAAAAAGGGAAAAATGTGAACTTTTCACTACTAAAAAATTCGGTTTTAGTGACCGAATTAGCTTAAAAATCGGTCACTATAACGTTTTGCAACCAATTTAGAGACCATCATTTTTCGGTTGTAAAAGTGCTAGTCGCTAAGTTTTTACGACGAATTTAGTTACCGAAATTTAGAGACCGATTTTGTGACAGAATTTAGAGATCGGACTTACTGACCGATTTTAGTGTTCTTTTTTCAAAAAATAAAATAAAAAGGTGCCTAACTTGGAAATTGAACCTATTACTTCCAGCTATTTCAATTAGGCCTTACCACTAGACCATTTAATAACATTTGTTATGTTCTCTATATTTAAATATACATATACATATTAAAAATATAAAAAAAATGTAAATAATATTTTGAAAATTACTAATTATTATTTAATTTAATTGGATCTAATGAAAATAAAATTTGATTTTATTAATGTAATTTCATTAAGCACATATAAAAATTGCATATACTAAAAAAAATAAAATAGCATAATTGTTTATATAATTATATGTTTTATTTGTTAAAATAATAAAAAGGTGAATCTTTTATTAAAAAATAAAACAATTAAAAAAATAGGATGAAAATGTTTAAAAAAACATTGGGAGAGAAATAGTAACATAATAAAGATGATTAAAAAATAAAGAAAAAAAAAACAAAAATACCAGTGACCGAAATTTCGGTCTCTAAATATTTTATATAAACTAACTATTGTATAAAAACTTTTTTTCGAGACCGGATAGGTGGTCACAAACTTTTGGTTGCTAAATCAGTGGCTAATTTTTATTTAGTGACCGATTTAGTGACCTCTAAAAATTTACTCACGGATATCAAATTTTGGTGGCTACAGTGACCGAAATTTTTTGGTCACTAAATCGGTCACTAAAAGCGAATTTTCTAGTAGTGTTTGGTGTGAAGAGGAGAAAGGCTAGCATGGGAAGTTGCAGCTAGTTTGGTGCACAGGTAGTATGCGTGTAGCAGATTTTTTTTTTCACAAATAAAGGATACAAACAAAACTAGTTTCTAACACTTAGCTATTAAGTTTTTTCTAAGATAAGTAAAAAACAAATAAATTCAAATATTATTATAAAAGGATAAATAAAAATAAAAAATAAAAGTAAACTATTAAATAAAAGTTAAATTAGAGATTAGATTAATTAAAAAACTAATTGTTAATTAAAAATTAAAATTGAATCAGTTTAAAACAAAAAATTGGACCGGTATCGAAGTGCTTGAAAAAAATAAAATGAATACACCAAAGTGATAAGCATAAAATATACAATTCGGAAAAATATGGCGTTTGGTTAATTTTGAAACAAATTTTACCCGGTTAAAAGAGTTAAGCTGTCCCAAATGCGACCGAAAAGTAGCCGAAAAAAATTCAAATGAGCACGCAAGGTTAAACTACGTGAAACGCAGATTAATATGACTGGCGTTTGAAGGCTCGATTTTGAAATTTTCCGTCCACTGATTTTACGCACAATTGACTTTTGATTTGACCGATTCGAATGTAAATCCTACAAGTTTATTTCAGCTGATAAATTGGGTATTATGCGAGATGCAAGACATGATAGGCTATGCAGATGATGCAAGAAGATGCGGGATCTTAGGGGTCAAAAAATAGGGTATGATAGGTAGAAAATTAGAAGTAATTTGAGAGCTACCTATGTACTTGACCTCTAAACATTGTCCATTACCAATTACCACTTTGTTTGGTCCAATACCTGATGTATAATTTTGTAAATGTAAGTTATGTGAAGTAATATGATGAGATATACCTAAGTCTGCAATCCAGACTTATGCCTCTAGATCATGGGTGTTGATATGTTCATGGTGTGCAATATAGGATGAAGCTTCAGCACCCTTAGCATCTGGTGTATTGGAGCTTTGAGCATCACTTGGACCTGCACGGTAGGGCCTTGAGCAAGTGATTTTGCTGCAGTGGGAACAAAAGTCTCATCAAACATGTGCCAGCAGTCAAGGACATAGTGGTCATACTTGTTGCACAGCTGACAAGTGGGTCTGTTTCCTGGTGTATCTAGTTGTCTTGCATTATGAGTTAAAGTTTGTCGAGCACCATATCCACGACCTCGAGCGCGCTTGCCTCTACCTCGTGAGTAACCATTTCTTGCAGAAGTTTGCACAAAGGAACTATGAGCAATGTTGGCAGATGCACTTGAAGTAGCTAGTTCTTGCTTGTGCTTGTCCAATTGTGCCTCTTGCACATACAACAAAGTTTCAACCTCATACACATCAGTGAGATCACCTTTGCTATAGACCATCATAATAAACGGATTGTATTCTTCAGGAAGTCCTTGAAGAATTGCATCAACCAGATCCCTCTCTAAAATTGGATCACCTATGGCCAATAGACACTAGTGCAAAGTGACGAATATAATTTTAAAATTTACAATCATTATACTGAAAACGGGTGTAAATATGCAAAGTAACGAATATAATTTTAAAATTTACACCCATTATACTGAAAACGGGTGTAAATTAAAAACACGATGACTAATTTGTAAATAAAATGTCATTTAAAGTAGTAGTGTGTAACAATAGGCACCCTATTTTTTTTTTAAAAAGGTGTAAATTAAAAATATTATTATAATAAATTAAAATCATTATTATAATAATATCTCTATTACTCTCATTAAAAATAAAACGGATGTAAATTAAGATTGGCCGAAAAATAATTATATATTTTAATAACTCTAAATATGAATCTTAAACATATTAATAAACCATAATATATTTTATCAAATATTATTTGGGTAAGTAAGTAAATTTAAGGGTGTAAATTAATTTATATTGTGAAAATAAAATAATAAAAAAACGTTTATCAAATATCAAATCTAACACACTGCATCGATCAAAACCCTCTTGACGCCCCATTTCTCTCTATACCCAGTTCTCTTCATCTCATCGTGAGAAAACCCATTTCTCTATAAACGTGTTGTCTTCATCTCACCGTGAGCTCCGTTGTCTTCATCTCATAGCGAGTTCGTGTCTTCATCTCATCGCGAGCTCATCTCCTTCTTCTCATTACGAGCTCCATCTCCATCATCGCACGACCATTGTCTCATCGCACATCCGAGAATCCTCTCTCATTTCTCATCATCACACGACCATTCTCACAGTTCGATGATGACATGCACGGTGAAAAAACCGGACTAATTGGTATGTCTTTCTTTTTTCAATTAGGGTTTAAATTTTTAGATAGAACATTAGGGTTTAAATTTTTAAGTAAAACATTAGGGATTAATCTTTTAGGTAGAACATTAGGGTTTATAATTCGTATCTGTTACTGTCACAATTTGTTGAGACTTTTTTTACTAATTTATGATGTATTTGATGTTGAATGATGAAAAAATTAATTGGATTCCCATTGATATGTTCATAGATGAGATTACAACCAGCTACTTCTAAAACAGTAATTTATTTTCCCAACGGCGAAAAAAATGAATAATTATAAACCGTTTTAAGCTCTTATTGTCGAATAGTGGATTAATTGTTATTGTTATTTTGTTATCAATGAAGTTCGATCCGATCCTAATCGGTTCCTGCTCTAAAGATCACCACAACATTTATCAAAACTGGTTTAATCCTACTGATTCAGGTATTTTCTTTATCCATTTTTCCATTTTTTTTCGTTAACGAAGAAATTCACCACCATGCTTACTCTGATTTTCAGATGCTGATGGCCGCATAACCGGGAATGACGCCACCAAGTTTTTCGCCATGTCGAATTTTTCCCGTCAAGATCTTAAACAGGTTTTCTATTTTTTATTTTGCTTTTTCTTCCACTGCTTCCATCACTTGTGAATAAATTATCCTTGCTCCGTTGAAAAAGCAAGAAAGAAACTGATCCATATATATATATATATATATATATATATATATATATATATATATAATAATTTACTATCAATTAAGCTCTCACATTATACAACTTATTATCAATTTGATTCTTATATTTAACTACTTACCATCTATGAAGCACGAATACTGACACAAATATCAGACACGACTAACCTATCGACACCGCTAATAATTTGAACTTAATCACAAGTGTCGGTGTCGGTGTCAGTGTCTAACAATGTCAGAGACACAGACACGCTTTTTTTCAAATGTGTATGTGCTATAGAGCTTACAATCAATTTGATTCTCAACATTAATATTGAAGGATTAATATGAATAAATATTTGACAGGGTCGAGGATATTTTTAAAATTTTCGTATTCTCAGAAACCTATTTGAGTGTGTTCTAAACAGGGACTAAGTTGATAGTTTATGCCAAATAATATATAGCAGGGTGTTATTGGTTTTCAATTTTTATACCTATTTGGCCCAATTAGAACTTCTCTTTGTGAAGACATGGCTTCTCAAGAATTTTGATGAAGACAACATTGGTTATGTCATTTACTATGCTTGCTTAAAATGGAATTGGATCAAGGACTTTGAAGCTACATTGAAGAATTGAACAAAATTGCACATTGGTTCAAGTCTTGAAGAACTCTAAAGGATTGATCAAAGGTATAATCAATTACTCCTTAGCAATGTGCATACAAGTGTTCAAACTGGTCTTTATTTGTGTCATGGTCATTGGAAAAGTTTTTTAGCATCAAAAGAATGTTGCAGCTCTGTTTCTAAGCATTTTTCACAAAACTGACTTCAAGCAACCGGTTATTGACAGTATGTTAACCGGTTACTCTGAGCATTTTTTCAAAAATTATTTAAACGTTGCATGAAGTAACCGGTTACTGACAGGGTGTTAACCGGTTACCACTGATCAGATTTCAAAAATTATTGCATCTCTTCATGCTTCATTCTCAAACCTTGTCTTCTTGAACCATGGCATCCCTTAATAAATTATAGCTGTTTGTAGAGGTGTTTAAGCATTATAAAAGCACAAAATTGTTAGATTTTAAACTCACCTTCTTTGCTAAAATTTTCAAACAATCATTATTCTCTATTCTTACATTTTTATCAAAGTGTTCTTCAAACTTTTCTAAAGTGAAACTTCTGCACAGAAACTTTCATATATATTGCATTTGTTTCATCCTCATTATGTCGAACACTTGTATAACATTCTTAGAGTGATTGCTACAAAGAAGAAGATTAATCTTTAGATTGATACATTGAAGATTCAACTTTCTACACATATTCAAAATTCAGATTTTTGATAGTTTGATTACAACTTATTTTTAGGATTGTTAAAGATAAGTTTGTAAGGTTTTTCCTTGTAATCCGGATTGTGGATACAAGAGGTCCATTTGTGAGATATTGATTCTCGGTTGGACTTTAAATATTTGTAAATCCAAGAGGATTGTTCTTGGTTGTTAGAGTAGTATAGAAAGACATAGTTTTGTCTTGTCTAGGAATCTAACATTTAGTGAAATTCTCTTTCAAGTTGAAAGGGGAGTGGAGTACTCTCGACGTGTGAGAGGAACCACTATACGTCTCGGTGTTCATTTACTTTCCGCATTTACCAATTCATCACTTAGAAATCTTTAGGAAAGTAAAATACAAAACCGTAAAAAATCGAGATAATCATCTAAGAACCTAATTCACCCCCCCTCTTAGGCTCACATATAAGTTACATTTGGCATTAGAGCAGGTTAGGTAACCTTTTCCGACAAGATCCAGCATGGCTTCCGCAAGCACGAACCCAGTTTTCAAAGACGGTGGAAGTAGTAACAAGCCCCCACTTTTCTCTGGAGAGTATTTTGATATTTGGAAGATTCGTATAAGAGCACATCTTGAAGCACAAGGAGAAGGTATATGTGAAGCTATTGAGAATGGTCCACATAATCCTGTAAATGTAGTCAATGGTGTTGGTACCGCAAAATTAAAAAGTACATATGATGAAGAAGATAAGAGAAAAATTCTAAATGAAAAGAAAGCTATCAATCTTCTTCAAAGTGCCTTAAGTATTGATGAGTTCTTTCGTGTTTGTCAATGTAAATCGGCAAAAGAAATATGGGATACTTTGGTAGAAACACATAAAGGAATGGCTGAAGTTAAAAGATCTAGACTAAATACTCTAAGTCAAGAATATGAAATGTTCCGAATGCAGCCCGGAGAAACCATTGTTGCATTACAAAAAAGATTTATTCATTTGACTAATCACATAATAGCACTTGGTAAGACATTCTCAAATGATGATCTAAATCTCAAAATTCTAAGATCTTTGACAAGAGAATGGCAACCAAAAGTAACGGCAATATCAGAAAAGAAAAGCCTCTCTATGATGACTTCCGCATCTCTATTTGGAAAACTTCAAGAACATGAGTTAGAACTTGGACAACTTGAAAAACGTGAACTTCAAGACAAGAAGTCCAAGGGTATTGCTTTAAAGGTAGATGCAAAAGGAAAACAAAATGACGACTCATCGGAGGAAGACAAAAATTTCATGCTTCTAGTAAAAAGACTTGGAAAATTCTTTGGAAATAAAGATAAGTCCTTTTTTGCTAAAAGGAAGAAACACTTTAAGAAAAAGGATACTTCAACTTCTTCTCAAGACATTACATGTTATGAATGTGGGAAGCAAGGTCATATAAAACCCGAATTTCCACAACTTACAAAGAAAGGAAGTTTTAAAGACAAGAAGGAATCAAAAAATAAGAAGGCATACATTGCATGGGAAGACAATGAAATTAGTTCATCATCCTACTCGGAGAGCGATGAAAGCGCAAAACTAGCACTTATGGCTACACATAACTCCGAAGATGAAAATGACGAGGTTAGTACTAAATTTTCTCTTTATGATAATGATGCTCAAGAAGCCATAAATGAACTCTTAAATGAATGTAAGGTCTTATGTAAAACGATTTCTTCACAAAAAAGACAAATAACATCTTTAGAAGAAAAAGTCGAAGTTATGGAAAAAGAGTCAAAAGATGAAAAACAAAAGAGAGAAAGTGAAGAAAAACAAGAGTTGGTGTGTAAAAATTGTGAGTCACTTTCATTCCAAATTGTTCAATTAAAAAAAGCCTTATAAAGATATGAGAAAGGAAAAATTGGTTTAGAAGCGGTCCTTAGTCAACAAAGATATTCGAATGATAAAAGTGGACTTGGTTACTCTAAATTTTCTAAACCAAGTTCTAGTAAAACAATCTTTGTTAAGGCTAGTGACCAAACTTCTAAGGAGAAAGTGAACAAACCTAAAATTGTGCATCCTTATCCTAAAAAAAAAAAGAACTCCCATTAAGAAGAGATTTCCTAAAAAGAAATCATATGTTCCTAGATATAAAAGCAATTTTGTTCCTACTTGTTTTTTATTGTGGTATTTTTGGCCATACACCTAATGTTTGCTATGTAAGAAACTTTAGTGTTGCAAGTGGGCATTATGTGTGGGTAAAGAAAGGTACTAATTATGAAGGACCCAAGGCTATTTGGGTACTTAACAAAACTTAATTTGTTTTGTAGGTGTGCTTGAAGACCACGTCTAATATATGGTATCTTGATAGTGGTTGTTCGAAGCATATGACCGGAGATATAAACAAATTTTCAAGTCTAGTGCTTAAAGCCAAGGGTTATGTTACTTATGGAGATAACAATAAAGGAAAGATTCTTGGCGTAGGCAATGTTGGTTCACCACCTTTCACAACAATTGAAGATGTGCTTTATGTTGAAGGCTTAAAGCATAATCTTATTAGCATAAGCCAACTTTGTGACAAAGGATTCAAAATCAAGTTCACTAAAGATGAATGTTTGATAGAAGACGAAGTCACTAATGAGGTAATGCTTAAAGGTAATAGAATTAACAATATTTTTATGATTTCCCTTGATGACACTTCTTTTAAGGTTAAATGTCTTATGGCAAGCAATAATGATTCATGGCTTTGGCACAAAAGGATTGCTCACATTCACATAGAGCATTTGAATAAATTAATTAAGCATGACTTAGTTATTGGATTACCAAAGATAAAATATGTCAAAGATAAGTTGTGTGATGCATGTCAAAAGGGGAAACAAACCAAGTCAACTTTCAAATCTAAAGATGTGGTGTCCACTTCAAGGCCACTACAATGGTTGCATATGGACTTATTTGGTCCATCAAGAACAAGAAGCTTCGGAGGTAATGTATATGCTTTAGTTATTGTTGATGATTTCTATAGATATACTTGGACTTTCTTTTTAGTGCAGAAAAGTGATGCATTTAAAGCATTCAAGAAATATGCAAAGCAAATTCAAAATGAGAAGTCACTTTCAATTGTCTCCATAAGAAGCGACCATGGTGGAGAATTCCAAAATGCTTCCTTTGAAGAATTTTGTGAAGAACATGGAATATCTCACAACTTCTCGGCACCAAGGACTCCTCAACGAAATGGAGTGGTGGAGAGAAAGAATAGGTCATTGGTGGAACTTGCAAGAACAATGCTTAGCGATTCAAATCTTCCAAAATACTTTTGGGCGGATGCGGTGAGTACGGCATGTTTTGTAAGTAATCGTGTTAACATTAGACCTATTCTAAATAAGACCACCTATGAACTTTTCAAAGGGAGGAAACTAAACATTGCTTATTTTCAAATTTTTGGATGCAAATGTTTTGTCTTAAACAATGATAAAGACAATCTTGATAAGTTCGATGAAAAATCGGATGAAGGTATATTTCTTGGTTATTCACTTACAAGTAAGGCTTATAGAATTTATAATAAAAGAACTTTAACAATTGAAGAATCTATGCATGTTAAGTTTGATGAATCTAACCCCTCCAAGGAGGATATTATTTTGTGTGATGATGATGATGAAATTGTAGAAGTTCCCCAAGAAGATACTTCAAGAGAGAATCAAGAGGAACTCCAAGAAGAACCGATTCAACAAGAGACAAACTTAAATGATCTACCTAAAGAATGGAGGACTCATAGAGATCATCCAATTGACAAAGTTATTGGTGATATTAGTCAAGGTGTAGCAACAAGGTTAAATCTTAAAGATGCTTGCTTGAATATGGCGTTTGTCTCACAAATTGAACCTTCCAAAGTTGGTGAAGCCTTAGGTGACGATCATTGGATTATTGCTATGCAAGAAGAGTTAAACCAATTCGAAAGAAATCAAGTTTGGGAACTTGTTCCTAGACCAAATGATAAGCACATCATCGGTACCAAATGGGTGTTTAAGAACAAACTTGATGAGAATGGGATAATTATTCGAAACAAGGCAAGATTGGTGGCTCAAGGTTACAATCAAGAGGAAGGCATTGATTTTGAGGAAACATTCGCTCCGGTTGCAAGGTTAGAAGCTATCCATTTATTACTTGCTAATGCATGTTCATTAAATTTTCAACTATATCAAATGGATGTCAAAAGTGCATTCTTGAATGGCTACATCAATGAAGAAGTCTATGTCAAACAACCCCCGGGCTTTGAAGACTTCAAGAATCCTTCACATGTCTTCAAATTAAAGAAAGCTCTTTATGGCTTAAAGCAAGCACCAAGAGCATGGTATGATCGTCTTAGCAATTTTCTTTGTGAAAAGGGTTTTGTAAAAGGCAAAGTTGACAAGACATTGTTCATTAAGAAAGCAAAAGGTAATACTTTGTTAGTTCAAGTCTATGTTGACGACATCATATTCGGTTCAACGAACGAAGATCTTTGTAAAGAATTCTCATTGATGATGCAAGGAGAGTTTGAAATGTCAATGATGGGAAAAATGAATTACTTCCTTGGACTTCATATCAAACAACTAAAGGATGGTATATTCATCAACCAATCCAAGTATTGCAAAGAATTGTTGAAAAGATTCGACATGGATAGTTGCAAGGCTATGGCTACACCAATGGGATCCGGAACCTATGTTGATCAAGATGAATCGGGTGCTTCTATTGATATTACGAAGTATCGAGGTATGATTGGTTCTTTATTATATTTGACGGCAAGTCGTCCTGACATAATGTTTAGTGTGTGTTTATGTGCCCGTTTTCAAGCAAATCCAAAGGAGTCACATCTCACCGCTGTGAAAAGAATCATGAAGTATCTCAAGGGAACGACGAACGTTGGTCTATGGTATCTAAAAGGTAGTATGTGTAATTTAGTTGGTTATTCTGACGCGGATTATGCAGGTTGCAAAACTGATAGAAAAAGCACGAGTGGAACATGTCACATTTTAGGAAATGCGTTAGTTTCATGGTCTTGTAAGAAACAAGCGTGTGTTGCTCTTAGTACGGCTGAAGCAGAATACGTAGCAGCGGGTAGTTGTTGTGCTCAAAATCTTTGGCTAAAGCAACAATTAAGTGACTATGGAATCGATCTTGGATGCATACCACTTCGATGCGACAACACAAGTGCAATTAATATTACAAAGAATCCTGTCATGCACTCAAGAACCAAACACATAGACATTCGACATCATTTTCTACGTGATCATGTGCTTAAAGGAGATGTTGAAGTCACATTTGTGTATACACATAATCAACTAGCGGACATTTTCACAAAACCGCTCGCAAAAGAACAATTTTTCAAGATTCGTCGAGAACTTGGCATTTTAGATGAAGGTGATCTATAACTCTTAAATAATTCTTCATTTCACATTCAAATGAAGCCAAGGTACACAAAAGTTTATTTTTTTTAATATTTCGAGTATTAGTTACAACTTGCTTTATGTTAAAAGGTTGCTATTTCTAGTTTTTACAATTACTTAATCTATTTTTATGAACGTTATTTTTTCTCTCAAAGTTGCCTTACTATGTCTATTAACATGTCAAACTTTAATATTTTGGAAAAACATCCTGAGTTATGCGTTGCAAAGCCACTGTTTTTGGAAGTTTTGCCAGAGTAACCGGTTAACAAACGGTAAGTAATTGGTTACCCTTTGTATTTTTTGCCTAGAATATCTTTTTTCACACGCAGTAACCGGTTAACAGTCTGTAAGTAACCGGTTACCACTGCTATTTTCTGGAAAAAAAATTTCATTAATGTTACGTGTTTTTTTTGTTTTATTATTTATGTTTAGTCCTATTTGTTGGTCAAAGTGCATCTAATTTTCATAAAGTGCATTCAACCTATTTCCTCCACTCATTCTTCCACTCTTTCCAACCTCATCTCCATTCAAAGAAATTAAAACCCCACTCTACTATATTTCCTCTAAATACCACTCTCTAGTCCATTTTCGGATTTTATCTCCAAACCCTAAAATCTCAGCCTCCAAAAGGAATTCAAAGCTTCCATGGCTCCTTCAAGGAAAGATAAGGGAAAGAAGAAAATGGGAGAAAGTTCTGACTCTGTTGAAGATCACCACATGCAACCTGTGAAACTTCGGAGAATGGATTTCAATGTCAGAATCAGAACTCTAATGCAGGTAAAATATGTAAATTTCTCAGCCTTCCCAAATCATGGTTTTACCTTTGAGACATTGTTGAAAGATTCTGGTGTTAAGAATTTAGTCTGTGATGTTGGACCTTATTATCCAGACCTTATTAGGGAATTTTACCATACTTTCACTTTTGGAAAAGATGAGTTAGATGAACCTTTACTTACTGCCACTGTTAAGGATAAGGAAATTTCAATGGATTTAGAAGAACTAGGAAAATGTTTGGGTGTTCCATATGATGGTGAGGAACTTCGTCAAGGTATTTTACCAAAATCTAGGACTTGGAAAGATTTTGATAGCTTGGCTTACTTTGTGGAAATATCTATAGGAACGTATGATGAGCTTCTTGCCAAACAACCGGCAAATGCTGGACGGGTTATCAAATATGCTGACTTTTTTACTATTAGTGACCGTATGCTACACTATATTTTGGCATACATTTTGGTTCCAAAGCACTCCAATCACTCCCAAGTAAGTGAGCTAGAAGTACAACTCATTAGGGCAATGAAAATGGGTATGAAAATCAATTGGGCTTATGTGATTTTTCATCACATGGAACATCAACTATCTCTTTCTGGCGGGTTACCATGTGCGAGAATTGTGTCAAAGATTCTGGAGTATAACAAGCTTTTGCACAAAAGGGAGCCACAAAATCAAATGACTGCTAGGGCATGTGAAATCAATGCTACAACGGTTACTAAAAACACCGGAATTATTGTGGAACCTAATGGAACATACCGGTACAAAGATGAAGCGGCTACCCCGGCTGTTGCTCCGGAAGGAGGGTTTACAAACGAATTTCTCTAAAATGAAATTCAGAGCTTAAAGACAACAATGACCCAAAACCATCAACAAACCACCCGTGGCATAAAGTCTCTCAAGAAGCTATTCCGGTCCATGTTCCGCAACCAAGCCTCTCATGAAGAAGAAAGAGGAAATGATGATGGTGAAGAGGAAGGAGAAGGAGATGATGATGAGGAAATGGAGGAATATTCTGGAAGTGATTAATTGTTCATTTTTTAATGTTTTTTTCTAAGTTTTAAGTTTAGTTCATTATGTTTTTGTCTAAAACTGGCTAAGTTATTTTGTGTTGGTTGTACTTGATTATTAAGTTGGTACTTTCTTTGGTTAATCTATTTATGTATTATGTTCTGGTTCGTTTCATCTATCTATGTGTGGTAGTAGTTTTATCATCTTTAAAGTTGGTTCATACAACTTGTGATACCTTGTTCCAAATTCTTTTTCCCTTTCCTTTTTGGTAATGACAAAGGGGGAGAAGATTATATTATGTTGTATGGTTTCTCTAACAAATTATGCAGAATTTTAAAAGCTTTCAAACATCCCTAAGAACATTGGATTTAGGGGGAGCATCATCTAAGGGGGAGCTTTCATGTGGTTAGAGAAACAATGGTGGAATTAATTTTCAAATATTAGGTTGTCATCATCAAAAAGGGAGAGAATGTGAAGACATGGCTTCTCAAGAATTTTGATGAAGACAACATTGGTTATGTCATTTACTATGCTTGCTTAAAATGGAATTGGATCAAGGACTTTGAAGTTACATTGAAGAATTGAACAAAATTGCACATTGGTTCAAGTCTTGAAGAACTCTCAAGGATTGATCAAAGGTATAATCAGTTACTCCTTAGTAATGTGCATACAAGTGTTCAAACTGGTCTTTATTTGTGTCATGGTCATTGGAATTTTTTTTTAGCATCAAAAGAATGTTGCAGCTCTGTTTCTAAGCATTTTTCACAAAACTGACTTCAAGTAACCGGTTACTGACAGTATGTTAACCGGTTACTCTGAGCATTTTTTCAAAAATTATTTAAACGTTGCATGAAGTAACCGGTTACTGACAGGGTGTTAACCGGTTACCACTGATCAGATTTCAAAAATTATTGCATCTCTTCATGCTTCATTCTCAAACCTTTTCTTCTTGAACCATGGCATCCCTTAATAAATTATAGCTGTTTGTAGAGGTGTTTAAGCATTATAAAAGCACAAAATTGTCAGATTTTAAAGTCACCTTCTTTGCTAAAATTTTCAAACAATCATTCTTCTCTATTCTTACATTTTTATCAAAGTGTTCTTCAAACTTTTCTAAAGTGAAACTTCTGCACAAAAACTTTCATATATATTGCATTTGTTTCATCCTCATTGTGTCGAACACTTGTATAACATTCTTAGAATGATTGCTACAAAGAAGAAGATCAATCTTTAGATTGATACATTGAAGATTCAACTTTCTACACATATTCAAAATTCAGATTTTTGATAGTTTGATTACAACTTATTTTTAGGATTGTTAAAGATAAGTTTGTAAGGTTTTTCCTTGTAATCCGGATTGTGGATACAAGAGGTCCATTTGTGAGATATTGATTCTCGGTTGGACTTTAAATATTTGTAAATCCAAGAGGATTGTTCTTGGTTGTTAGAGTAGTATAGAAAGACATAGTTTTGTCTTGTCTAGGAATCTATCATTTGGTGGAATTCTCTTTCAAGTTGAAAGGGGAGTGGAGTACTCTCGACGTGTGAGGGGAACCACTATACGTCTCGGTGTTCATTTACTTTCTGCATTTACCAATTCATCACTTAGAAATCTTTAGGAAAGTAAAATACAAAAACCGTAAAATATCGGGATAATCATCTAAGAACCTAATTCACCCCCCTCTTAGGCTCACATATAAGTTACACTCTTGCCCTTCCGTATGTTAAATTCCTCTTTATTTCTTTATACCTAGTCAACTAAATTGTTTCTTTTTCGTTCCTTACCAAAATTAGGTGTGGGATATTGCAGATTTAAAGCGACAAGGTTATCTAGGTTTCCAAGAGTTTATAGTTGTTATGCAGGTAAAACTATGTTATACTTTGCGGTAGTTTAATGCTGATAGATACCTTGAATTTTACTCATATGAAATGTAGCTCATTTCTTTGGGACAATCTGGGAATCCAATAACACATGATCTGCTGAGTAGTGATGGTAAGTTGTGTGTGTTTAAATTTTTCTTCTATTCTTTTATTTGAATAACTGTTTGTAATTGTTTTGTTCAAAATCAAATATTAAAATGCATATAGTAGGTACTGTCTGCATATATGTTTATTGGGAATCTCTATCTTATAATTTTTTTTATCTAATAGAGATTATCATTTATTGCAGTTGATTTGAAAAATTTGAAACCCCCCATAATGGAGGTTTTGGATGTATTACTAGCTGTAAGTAATTTTTTTATGGCATTATCTTTTTCATGTTAATTTAGTGAAATTACTCACTCTTTAGTTTTGTATATCCAGAAGAAAAAACATAAACAAAAAGAAGTGGATGTAAATGGTAATATATTTCCCATTTGACTGAATATGGGCACTCATTGATTATGGTTTTCTTGTTCATTCTTTTCTCTTCAAAGTCTCAGTTCAGTAATTAGTGATAATGCAGGTGGTTCTCAATTACAGCCATCACTATCAAATAGTTGGTTTTCTTCGAAATCCACAAAAAAGGCAAGCATTCTGCTAATGTGGCATTGTTTTTTTGTGTGCACATTATCCTTATCTGCTGCTAGAGAGAACATACTGAGTATTCGTGTCCAGTTTTCAATTAATGACAAATATTATATTTGGGGACCGTTACAGGTAAAACTCCTGGATCTGATTACAAATCATATATTTGCAATCATTTAACTTGAATAATTATTACTACCTCCGTTCTTTTTTATAAGAGACAACTTAATTTTTAGGTTCATTGAATAATCAATGTATCTAGTCTAGAAACTGACCATATATATTGATTATTCAATGAACCTAAAAAGTGAGTTGTCTCTTATAGTAAGGAACGGAGGTAGTATTATTCATGGTGTCTGTTGGTGTCTATAAGTGCACTTTGTTTTGTTATTGGGCATGACTTGTTTTAATTTCCCCTTCAATTATGAAGTAGAAGCCTACCTTATAGTCAGTGTACTCTTCTCTTCTTCACTAGCTGCTTCGGGGCATTAATTTCTCCTGAAGTTCATTACTGCCATAGCTTTAGTCTATTTCTGATTTATTGTTGGGGTTGACTACGGGAAATTTGGGGAACAATGGCTATAATAGCTTTAATGTTATAAATACTTGGATATATCTTGTTTTATATGAGATTCAAATAAAATATAACATAGCATATCCTCTTTTTACTATGCCCACAACTACATAATTTTTCTTTTATCCAAAACCTAATAACATGTCTTTGTTTTCCAGCTATTTATTTTTATAATACGATGAATATGTTGATTCTAAGATTAACATATATAAAAAAAATCTAGAAGGCATCAACAAGAACATGTCGAATATGAAATTATCCAAGAGTTTAATGATTTGATGTTTTGATATGATTCCCATTTTGTTGTTTCTTGCAGGCAAATAGGAATATTAAACTTGTTCGGCGTTCATTTTTTGTAGTACTGCCTGTCAACTTTTGGCAACTCTAAATATAAAAGCAAACCATAGCAAAACAGATGGTTTACTTAGCATTAGCAACTAGGCAAAGTGAAAAATGGAAGTGACCAACAAATACATAGTGATAAAGAATCACATAGAAGATGCACCAAAAGAGTCCCATTTTGAGATCAAAACTGAGGCTTTTGCTATTTCATTGGACCCGGGTTCTGATGATATCATAGTCAAGAATTTATACATCTCTATTGATCCATATCTTATAAACCGCATGAAAACCTACAGCTCATCCCACAGGGTTATAAGTTTTACAACTCCCGTAACTCCCGGCGAGGTACTGAAAATTGAATCATGAGGCCTTACTTGTTCTTCGCCTACTGGTCTTATCGGTCTGTATGATTTTTAAACATTGAGCTAACCATCTTGTTGTTGTTGTTGTTCTCCTTTTTTATACTTTTGTAGGCTGTTGATGGTATTACTATTGGAAAGGTTGTGACATCTGGGAATGCTAAGTTTGAAAAAGATGATTTGGTTTTGGAAGTATTCACTTGGGCTGAGTACAATGTGGTTAAGGAACAAAGCATGATAAAAAAATTAGAGTCTTCTCAATTTCCACTCACTTGTTATCTTGGAGTTCTTGGTGTTTATTTAATTCTTCTTTTCTGCTTTTTTTTACACAATGTCATAAAGTTGAGACAGTAACAACAAAAATGCTTCTTTTTTTGGTTTGAAGAACTCAAATTGTGATTGTAGGATTTGGCGGATTGACAGCTTATGCGGGATTTTTCAAAATTTTCAAACCCCAAAAGGGTGAAAAGGTATTTGTTTCAGCAGCATCTGGATCTGTTGGAAATATTGTAGGACAATATGCAAACTATTGGGTTGTTATGTTGTTGGTTGTGCTGAGAGTCAATATGAGGGATTTTTCAAAATTTTCAAACCCCAAAAGGGTGAAAAGGTATTTGTTTCAGCAGCATCTGGATATGTTGGAAATATTGTAGGACAATATGCAAACTATTGGGTTGTTATGTTGTTGGTTGTGCTGGGAGTCAAAAAAAGGTGAGCCTTATTAGGATCAATGCCCTTTAGAATTTGATTTCGACTTTAAACAGAAAATACTAATCCATATATGATTTATCTTAGGTGGTATTACTCAAAGAAAAATTAGGATTTGATGATGCCTTTAACTACAAGGAAGAGCTAGATCTAAACTCTACTCTTAAAAGGTTCGTAAGAAAATGAAACATGTTAGTGTCAGACGTGTTGGAAACTGAACATATCTTTTATCTGAAGTGTCACCGCTACATAAATCAATTATATATTTCATGACATATAATTCCTTTGTTGAACTATTTTGTTTTAGTTATAGGTACTTTCCGGATGGAATTGACATATATTTTGACAATGTTGGAGGGAAAAGCTAGAAGATGTCGTTGCTAACATGAAAGCATTTGGCAGAGTTTCTATTTGTGGTGTAATTTCTGAGTATACTGATGTTGGAAAGAGAGCATCACCAGATATGATGGATGTTGTGTATAAGAGAATCACCATTAGAGGATTCTTGGATGCTATTTTTTTGAATGTTTTTGCTGAATTTACTTCTAAAACATTGGATTATCTTCGCAATGGGCAGTTAGAGGTGATTGAAGATAAGTCATTTGGTGTAGAGAACATCCCTTCTGCATTTGTTGGGCTTTTCAATGGAGATAACATTGGAAATAAAGTTGTAGTTTTAGCAGAAGAGTGATTCACATTTAGTAGTTAGCAGTGTCAATCGAGTTGTGATTCACAGTGTTTAATCGTATTGCATAGGTTACTGAGATGAGGATTAGGAACCTCGAAACGCTGTTGAAGAAGCCAGTTCAACAAGATCATAACAAAGGAGTTGGCTGGCAGCTCAAAATATAGGCCTAGAGAATCATGCAGGGAAAATCCATGAGGAAGACCCTCTTTCAGAAGTGAGGTGTTCTTAGTTATTGTTCAATGCTCCTCCAAGAGTGCAATGCAAGAAGCACTCATTTTGATTTTATATTATTTTTCAACACACTATTTATAGTTGAAAATTATGTTGGTTTTGTTATTGTGGGAATAGGTATAATTGAATAGAAAATGGAATTCATTTGATTTAGTGAGAATTACATGAATTATATGTTTGTTTTGATTGTGCTTTTTATTTACCGAATGTTCAGCGGTATACAAAAATATTTGATTAAATGCAATAGGTTTAAATCAAATTAAATATAATTATGAAAATAAAACAAACATATTCTATTTAAAGAAAATAGGGTGTAAATTTGTTAACTTCCATGGTAAAATCTGGTGTAATATATTATGAAAATGAGGTGTAAATTTGTCAATATCCAAGGTAAAATCGGGTGTAATATATCATATTTTTACATCCTATTTAAAGAAAATATGGTGTAAACTTGCCAATATCCAGAGTAAATATTGCTCATTTTACACCCGATTTTTATCAAACGGGGAGTAAATATGTTTAAATTAAATACAATTATTAAAAAATTTACACCCGTTTTCTAAAATAGGGTGTAATATTACATATTTATACACCCATTTTAATCAAAAAAGGGTGTAATATACCATCTATAAATGTATACATGTAAACATATACACCCGATTTCTATAATAGGGTGTAATATACCATCTACAAAAAAAAAGGTGTAATATAATATTTATTTACATCCGTTTTAAAATGGGTGTAAATTCGTTAGACATTTCTCACCCGTTGAATTCAAACCCTCTGATAACGGGTGTAAAATATAAAAAAACGGGTGTAAATTACTCTTTCTGCACTAGTGAGAAAATTTGCAATGGTTCGAATACGAAGCACATATTCAGAGATGAATCTTGTACCTTTTTTACTGGACTTTAACTCATATAGCAGCTGATGAACACGAGCCTTCATTTGAGAGTTGAAATGGTTATGGACTTTGTCCAACACTTCATGTGCATGCTTGCATGCAAGAACTCGAGGTAGCACAATTTCAGATATAGTTGATAGCAGTCATGTGAAGAGAGCTTGGTCCTGAACCATCCATGCCTCTGTAGGCTCCTAATTTCGATGCCTGGATTTTTAAAAAAGGAAATAAAAGGTTGAGACTTTCATGCGTATTACGACATAAATCTTTTTCTTGTAAAGAGGATCAGTCGAAAACAAGGATTATTTGGAACAGAGGAGTTGAAGATTTTTCTAAGTGTTGGAAACATTTCGACACGATTATATGTAGGTCTCTTTTCGCCTGGTTTTTTTGAAATTCAAATAAAGGAGGGAATTATATTTTTAAATGGGAGTCGCGTGGAATGCATCTAAGAGGCGAAGGCATGCAGGATGCCATTTGTCTTCATTAGGTGAAATGATTGTTGTTGACGGTTATTTCAACTGTATATAAATAGGGAGTCATAGTGTTAGATTTCCGTGTGTGTATTCAAAATTTGTACAAGTTACTCAAAAATACTCAAAGTACCCGTGTGAGAGAAAAGAGTTATCATTGAGAAAATGTACGTTTGGAAAAACACCAGTTTCATTCTTTACATTTCAATAAAGTTTTAAGTTAGTTATTTGCATTTTATTCTACATTTCCGTAATTTCATTCCTGCACTTTGATTACGTTTTCGTTATTTCTTTTAAGAACAAAATTTTATCATTTCTATCCAAGTCATATTATTTCATGAGAACGATGATGAACATAATAAATAAAAGGTTTGATTTCTATACATGTTGTTGAAACTCTTAAAGCACATTGTCCTAGGATCTATAAGGTCGAGCCTGTAAGTAAACTAATTTTTATAAATTAGGAGGTCAACGGTTGCTTGCAAATTTTCGAGGCAAACAAATTGGCACGCCCAGTGGGACCTTGTGTTATTGACAACATAAAACCTTTATTTTTACATTTACTCTTACGAAACCTTCTTCACTTCGTTGTATGAGATTAATAAGTGGTAAGATAGCCATAAATAACGAAGAAAGACCCAGAAGAAGACGAGTAAGGATAATGGTGAATCCAAATCCGCCAAACAATCAGAATTCCACAAATGATGGAGTGCCACCACTTATTCCGTAGACTGGGGGCAGTACGGCCTTAAAACCAGTATTAGAGGCCATACCATCGACAACGGGTTCGACACCAGCGCATTCAATCCCCCAGAGTGCGCCTAGTTTCTCTACCGTAGGACCCCAAATTCCTCAAATGACCCCTCCCCCTTCAGGATATATGTACAGGCCTTTTATATCCGGTTTTTCCATGCCTCCACTAAATCGAGAATAGCCGTATGGAATGCCAACATCAGTGATGGCAAGTTTACATAATGCGTCATCAACATTTACAAATCCAACGGTAAACGTAACTTCGCCTTTACAAGGATCTGGTTCTGGTGTAAACCATATGGGTCGGATTAGCCAGCCATTAGGAACGGGATATCAAACATATATGCCAAACATTACTAATAATTCTACAGCAGTAATAAGGCAGCAAATTGACGAAAGAAACCATGACATGGTTCAGATGCTAGCCCAACAGATGAGGGTTATATTTAACCCCTTGATTCAAAACACTACACAAACAAACCAGTAATTGGCAGTGCAAATGACGCGTATTGCCGATTTCTTTGGTGTCCCTCAACTTCCCCAAAGGGAACTTGTAATTCATAATCCAGGAGTAGTCGTCGAAGAAGAACCTACCATAAATCAAAGACAACCAAATATCCCTCAGGCGGACGTGTTGAACCAAGGAGGAGTAGTCGAACAGCCAGGAGTCGAAATTCCTATTCAACAAGAACCAAGGGTAGTATTAGTTAATAGAAACCAAAATGCTGATAATGTTATACAACAAATGCGACATAACGATATGCCTGCAGAAAATAATTTGGCAGCCATGGTCGAAAGAATTTTGGTACGAAATGGAATGAATGTGGGCCTGCAGAGGCCCAGTTATACTTCCCCTTTATCTGAATATATTTTGCAGCAAGATTTACGCCCAAGATGGAAGGCTCCCAAGTTTACAAAATTTTCTAGGGATACTAGTGAATCAACGGTCGAACACGTGGCGCGATATTTGATTGAAGCAAGCGAAATAGCAAATAATAAAAATTTGAAAGTGAAATATTTCCCAAGTTCGCTAACATAAAACACTTTTACTTGGTTTACCACACTACCTACAAATTTGATACATACCTGGACCCAATTAGAGAGATTGTTCCATGAACAATTCTACATGGGACAAACAAAGATAAGTTTGAAGGAATTGGCTAGCGTCAAGAGAAAGTTCTCAGAGCCAATTGATGACTACCTGAATAGGTTTAGGTTGCTCAGTGCAAGGTGTTTTACACAGGTGCCTGAACACGAGTTAGTCGAAATGGTCGCGGGTGGCCTCGACTATTCAATTAGAAAGAAATTAGATACCCAGTACTTAAGAGACATGGCCCAATTGGCTGATAGGGTTAGGCAGGTTGAACGACTAAAGGCCGAAAAAGCTAGGGCTAACAAGAATAAAAAAGAAAGAGTAACCTATGTCGGAGTTTGTGAGGATAATGACGAAGACGAATAATTGAATTCCGACGAACATGAGGTCGATGTGGCGGAATTAAAATAGGGTCCGCCATATGCTTGCAACATCTTGGCTTCGTCAAATGGAAAAAACCCAATCGAATCGGAAAAGAACGACAAGTTCCCAAAAAGAACTTATACGTTCGATGTCACAAAGTGTGACGAAATATTTGATCTTTTAGTCAAGGATGGCCAAATGATAGTGCCGCCTGGTGCTAAAGCGCCTCCTTTAGAACAACAGAAAAAGAGAGGTTTTTGCAAATACCATAATTTTTTGGGTCATAAAACGTCTCAATGTTTCCTTTTCAGGGATCTAGTGCAAAATACAATAAGAGATGGAAGACTCAAATTCGGGGACAAGTCGAAACCCCAGATGAAGATAGATTCGAACCCTTTGCAAGTGGCAGAAGCCTACTACACTGAGCCATCCATGGTGAACATGGTCGAAGTTGCTGAAGGCTTCGACAACAACATGGATATGATCGAGGCTGCTGATGGCTTTGACAGTAATGTGAACATGGTGGAGGTTACTGAGGATCCCGCCGAAAAAAGTGACATGGTCGAAGTTACTAATGACTTCGTGAACCATGCTGTGATGGTTAAGGTTACTGAAGACCTTGACGGAAAGATTATAAAGAATTGCATTGGTGAGGCCACTGATGGCGTCAACCACGAAACTACTGAAGGTTTCGCCAGAGTCAACAACGAAGCTACTGAGGGCTTCACCAGAATCAACAACGAAACCACTGAGGGTTTCGCCAAGATCAACAATGAAACTACTGATGGTTTCATCCGAATCAATAACGGGACCACTGATGGTTTCGTCCAGGTTAACAAAGGGACTACTGAGGGTTCCTACAAACAGGATGCTGTTGGCCTCCTCCAGAGAACCATGGAGGATCCAAAGGAGAGGGCTGTCAGATTCATCAGCCAACAGGTTACCAAGGGTCTGTGTCCAAAGGTACCAACAAAGGAAACCACAGAGGGTTTCAACCGTGCCAAGAAAGATCACGAGGTCAATGAAGGCCTCAGTTTGAAGTTAAACAAATTGAACATTGCCACAGAGATAGCTGCCAATGTGAACATGGTGGAGGTGTCTCAGAATGTTTCAATGCAAGTCGATGAAGAGCGTCGACATGAGGAATATCACAAATTAGCATACCCTAAAGAAGAGGAAAACTTGGCAGATTTCATCCACAGATGCCAGAGAAAGAGGTTTTAAGTAATGCTTTGTCCTCGTTGTAGTGTTGTCTTCGACAAAAAGGTAGCACAGAACCTAGAAAGAGTAGAAAGGACAAAAAGAAGGGGAAATTGGAAGCCTTCTCAACTAGCGCGAGGAGAAATATTCGACCCCAGAAGAGAAGACCAAAACAGGCAGAAACTAGGAGGAAGGTACCCTAACACATTCAAGCCTACGAATAAGGCTCCAGATGAAAAATGGGTTAATCCAATCCGGCAAGCCCAAGGACAAGGGAAGTGGAAAGATTTCGAAGTACAAAGGGGATCTTCTTTTTCATATAGGAAAGAATTCCAAAAATCTAAGAGGATCACTTACCCATCTGAAAACTACAAGGGTAAGAACCCTATGACAAAATCACAATGGAGAAGGTATCAGCGTCGAAAGAAAGCAGAAAAGGAGGTTGCAGGAATGGCTAAACCAGAAACCAGCAGTAATGTTCAAGCCTCGAACCAGAAAGAGGAATTGAAGGATAGAAAGTCGTTCGTTACTCCAGAACAAGTGTCTTTGAAGGAGGACGTAACTAGAGATGATGAAATGACTGATGATTTCAACTTAGGGTCAGAAGCATATTTCGATGTGATGGTCAACATTGTGTCAGTACTCCCCAGGGAATATAACCAGATAATGGAAGTCGAAGATGAGGAAGGGGCCATGGAAGTCGAAACGGCCAGGCACAGGCCTGTTTGTTATCACATTATGAACAATGGATGCGTGGAAGAACAAAACACATTTTTTGAAAGGCCAGATGATTTGATGAGGAGTCACTTAAAACCCCTGTTCATTAAAGGAAAGGTGGGAAACATAGGGGTAAATAAGATTCTGGTTGATGGGGGCGCGGTAGTCAATTTAATGCCGCATTATATGCTCTAGAAGATTGGAAAGGATGATTCTGACACCAAACCTCATAACATGGTGTTGTCGAATTACGAGGGTAAAGTGGGAACCACCATGGGTGTAATACAAGTGGATGTAACAGTCAGAACCATCACAAGGCCGACAATGTTTATGATAATTGCCTCAAAGGCAACTTACAACCTACTGTTAGGTAGGGAATGGATACACGGCATAGGTGCCGTCCCTTCGTCGATGCACCAAAGAATAACGATATGGCGTACCGACGGGATTGTCGAGAATATAGAGGCGGACCAAAGCTACTTTCTGGCTGAAATAAATCAGGTTGACAGGCGAAGCTTTGATAGAAATCTGGCTCATATTGCTCCTTATAGTCCTGCAACGTTCGACATGACGCCAGCTGACAACGCATTCTGCTCCCTATACCTTCATCCCACCAACGGGTTTCAGTGGGATAGAGAGGTAGTTGGCGAAGAAAATTATATTTTTGGAACCTCACACATCCAGCCAACTGGCTGGGGCAGCGAATTTAGAGACAATGAGTGAGTCACTAGTTCTGGAGACGATTGCGGCTTATATAGCCGAGAATAAACTCAAAGCGGCCTTAGAGGCCGAAGTAAAGTACATGGCTGTCAAAGCCAACGAGATCGAAGCAGATCAACAAGGTCCTGGAAAGGACTTTGATCTAGATCCACCTGACAAAGATCTGGGAGATTTACAAAACCAGAGGCTCGACGCGATATATGACGATGAGCCTTTGGGCTTTGAGAAGGATCCATTAGCAGCAGACATCAAGATGATGGCACAGGATCCACTCGAAGAAATCGAGTTGGGGTCGGGGGCAGAAAAAAGACCAACCTACATCAGTGCAAAAGTCAGCCCCCAACTCAAGGTCTAAATAGTCTAGTTGCTGAAGGAATTCAAGGATTGTTTCGCGTGGGACTATGACGAAATGCCCGGTCTGGATAGGAATCTGGTCGAACTAAAGCTACTAATAAAACCTGGGAGGAAACCTGTTAAGCAAACTCTAAGCCGATTCACACCAGAGATCCTTTCAAAGATTAAAGAAGAAGTCAAAAGGCTCCTCAGATGCAAGTATATCCGCACGACCAGGTATGCCGAATGGATTGCCAATATAGTTCTAGTAATAAAGAAAAATGGAAAATTAAGGGTATCCATAGATTTTCGAGACTTGAACTTTGCTACCCCAAAGGATGAATATCCTATGCCAGTGGCGGAAATGCTTGTCGATTCAGCCGCAGGCCATGAGTACCTTAGTATGCTTGATGGGTACTCTGGTTACAATCAAATTTTTATTGCTGAGGAAGATGTTCCTAAAATAGCATTTCGATGCCCTGGAGCCTTAGGCACCTACGAATGGGTGGTGATGCCTTTTGGATTAAAAAATGCTGGGGCAACATACCAGAGGGCAATGAATTCGATTTTTCATGATTTCATTGAGACTTTCATGCAGATTTATATTGACGATATTGTTGTTAAGTCTGTTTTAGGAAAAAGTCATATAGACCATCTTCGACAGTCCTTTGAAAGGATGAGGAAGTTTGGCTTGAAGATGAACCCTCTCAAATGTGCGTTTTGTGTGCAGGCGGAAGATTTCCTAGGCTTTGTGGTCCACAAGAAAGGGATCGAAATCAATTAAAACAAGGCCAAGGCAATAATGGAAGCGAAAACGTCATCTACAAAGAAGGAATTGTTGTCTCTACTTGGCAAGATTAACTTTCTTAGGAGGTTTATCTCCAACCTCAGTGGCAAGATGCAAGCCTTCTCCCCTCTACTTCGACTGAAAAAAGAAGACTTCGAATGGGGGCAAGGGCAGCAGGATGCCTTCGACAAGATCAAGGAGTACCTGACGCATCCTCCAATCTTGATGTCACCTTGTAGAAGTAGGAGTATGAGGCTATACATATATGCGTCGGACAAGACATTAGGGAGCATGTTGGCTCAAAAGGATGAGAATGGTGTCAAAAGAGCCATTTATTACCTCAGTAGGGTCTTGAACGATGCTGAAACTCGATATAGTGTGGTCGAAAAATTGTGTTTATGTTTATACTTTTCATGTATGAAATTGAAGCACTATATAAAACCAGTGGATGTTTTCGTTTCTTCTCATTTCGATGTTACTAAATATATGTTATCCAAATCAATTTTACACAATCGAATTGGAAAGTGGGCGTTAGCGTTAACTGAGTATTCTTTGACATACTTACCTCTAAAAGCTGTCAAAGGACAAGTGGTGGCTGATTTCATAATCGACCACGCTATAAAGGAAAAATATTTGGACTACATTAAACTAGAACCATGGAAGTTATACTTCGACGGCTCTAGTCATAAAAATAGAACTGGTATAGGAGTTCTAATTATTTCTCCTAATAAAATTCCAACGAAATTCAAGTATAAAGTCGAAGGCCTATGTTCAAATAATGAGGCAGAATATGAGGCTTTAATAGCCGGACTTGAAATTTTATTGGAATTGGGGGCAACTCGGGTCGAAATAATGGGCGACTCAGAGTTAGTCATAAAGCAAATAACAAAGGAGTACAAATGTGTCAAAGAAACTTTGATCATATACTTTGTAATAGCTAATCGACTCTTGAAAAGATTCGATATGGTAACGATTCGACATATCCCTCGAATAGAGAACCAGGAGGCAAATGACTTAGCACAAATTGCTTCTGACTACAAAATATCAAAGGAAAGTTTGCAAAAAGCCATTGAGGTTAGGGGAAGAATTGTGTCAGCAAGATTATCCCCATCAGATTTGAAAACAATAAAGCTAGGATACGCTGATGAAGAAAATTTTGAAATTTTAAACATAAATAGTTCGACAATTGGAGACTGGAGGAAGCCCATAATAAAGTATCTAAAAAATCCGAGAGGACCATTCGAACGGAAAATCAGGTATCGTGCTTTGAGTTATGTTATTTTAGGTAACGAATTATTTAAGAAAACTCCTGAGGGGATATTACTCATGTGCATGAGTGAATCTGAGGCATACATAGCCCTGTCGAATGTACACAATAGGGCGTGCGGTCCGTATCAGTTAGGCCATAAAATGAAGTGGTTGTTGTTTTGACAAGGAAAGTATTGGCCAACCATGTTGAAAGATTGCATCGAATTCGCGAAAGGATGTTAAGAATGCCAGATACACGTAGGGATATAACACATTCCTGCAAGCGAGTTGCATTCTATAGTAAAACCTTGGCCCTTTAGGGGTTGGGCTTTGGATTTGATTGGAGAAATCCGACCAGCATCATCAAAAAATCAGAAGTTTATTTTGGTGGGTGTTGATTATTTCACAAAATGGATCGAAGCCATACCTTTAGTGAATGTGGATCAAATAGCTCTGATCAAATTTATTCGAAAACACATTATTTATAGGTTCGAGATACCAGAAACTATAACAATAGATCAAGGATCTATTTTTACTGGTAAAAATATGCAAGCTTTTGCAAAAGATACGGGGTTCAAACTTCTCACATCAACGCCTTATTATGCTCAAGACAATGGGCAAGTCGAAGCAGCAAATAAGGTTATAATTGGTTTGATAAAGAAACATGTGGGAAAGAAACCAAAGAATTAGCACAAAACTTTGGACCAAATTCTGTGGGCCTGTCGAACCTCTCCTAAGGAATCTAAAATGCTACGCCTTTTCGACTATCATACGATCATGATGCAGTTCTACCGGTCGAGATATATTTACAGTCGACAAGAGTCCAAAGGCATCATGAAATTCCATCAGACTCATATTGGAATATGATGCTGGATGAACTGGTCGATTTAGACGAAGAAAGGTTAAATGCGCTAGAATTGTTAAAAAGGCGGAAAGAAAGGGTGGAAAAATCCTATAATAAAAGAGTGAAAAACAAGACATTTTTGATTGGTGATCTCGTTAGGAAAGTTATTCTTCCCATGGATCGAAAAGACAGATTTATGGGGAAATGGTCTCCTAAATGGGAAGAGCCCTTTCAAATTCTCAAAGTATTTTCGAACGACGCATACTGATCGCGACTTTATGAGTCGAATGGGGTTTACTGCAAGTATACAGTTGTATCGCGTAGTTTTAAAAGATTATCGATCCCACAGAGACTAGAAATCGAACACACCATTATCTATCGTTACTATGTTTATCTAAGGCTAATCAGAATTTGGGTTTTTAGTTCAAACGGGAAATTAAAGGGAAATTAAAATTTTGGAATACTAGTTATGAATAAGTTATCGGTATATAATTCGGTAACCTACGTAGAATTAATTAAACCTAAGCCTATAGAGATTTATCACCCTATTCATCTGTAGGAAAAACCGGTTTAAAAGCCCTCAACTCACACTCCCGTGGTTCTTGCTTCGGACTATACTTCTAAGTCAATACGTCTGCTCTCGCTAGCCCGTATGAGGTTAAAAGTACTTTTTGAAAACTAATTAAACCTAATTAACTTTAAAGCGCTTCCGCTGTTTTTAAAACTAATGCCCGATTTCAGCTATCCGGGTAAAGCCTCATACTCCCGTGGTCTCGACTTTAACCTATGTTACTTTTTTTACTCTCGTAATAAAAGTTGGGTTTTATATTAAGAAATCGAAGCCAGAAGAAGGATTGATTATTGATTTTAGCTTAGAGAAAGTTAATTCATTTTAGTTTCTTCATTATACACCGATAATATCGGTTTAGCTCAACATAATTAGGAAATTAAACGCAAAAGCAAGGAAATAAACAAACACAGACATAACTAAGAAATAAATAAACAATGCTTGAACTAAATAACGAAACCTGGAATTCAGTAATGATGGCAACATCAATCCCTCCACAAGCCGGGAGGTTCTTGCTTGAATGTAATAAATTGCAAAGGTTGAAGGCAATGAAACATGAAAACTAAAACTAAGTTGTAACAGTTCCTCAGTGTGAGAAACTGTCACTTTTGTTCTGTAATAGTTAACAAGGAAATGGAAATGCGAAGTAAAGAAATGAAATAATAATTCTGGAAAAAAATTGGCAGCAAGACGGTACACTTTGAAAGAAAAATTGGCCACCCTTTGTTCTTCGTGAATGCTTCTATTTATAGGCTCAGCTGAGGTAGAAGTTGGAGAAAATTCAGGCACTCATGCTGACGGTTAAACCACGTTGGACCTAGAAAACTTCGGAGGAAAATCGCATCGTGTGAAACTGCTTCTCTGAGAATTCGTAGTTAAGTCTCTGCATCCAACGTGTAAATTAAGCGCATGACGATCGTGGTGATATGTGATGGTCGTGGTGTACTTTGGAGCTGCCACGGTCGTGGTACTCCCATGACGATCGTGATATCAGCAGAAAATGGATTTCTTCAATTTTTCTTCTCTTTTCTTGCATGTTTTGGTTCTTTTCCACATTTAGCATACTTTGACTTGTGAAATATGATTACCTGCAAAAACACTTAAATAATCTCGAGAAAATCGGATATTAGACGAAAAACGGAATAAGAACTAACATAAATCGAAGTAAAAATATGATATAAATTCGTGTTATCAAACTCTCCTACACTTGAATCTTTGCTTGTCCTCAAGCAATCAATCTATTAAAACAGACAAACTGTATCAAATGCACATACCTGGCATACCAATGGTGTTGAAAAAGAGTTTCTTGTTAGTGAGACGAGTACTAGTGTAAAACACTAAGGATAGAATATCGACACAAAGCAACAAGCTTTTCATAGACCTCTCTTTTGTACAATCTAGTCCAAATCATCATAGTTCAACCATAAGTTTTCGTATCTATTTCACCCGGTTTCATTCTAACGCAATCACATTAAGCCCTTTGCCTTATTCACGCGCTTAGTGGAGTAACCGGTTAGTGACTTTGATCCCATTTTCTCGCACGGGGCCTGATACACAAATGTGGTAACCCTTCATACATCCCATTCGTAGATTGCGGGGGATCGAACAGTAGTTCACCCTACCAGGTTCAGAATCAGGTACCTCTGAACCAATCAACAACGGATTTTCTTTCCTTTCTTGCATATTTTCACAACTGTGAGAGTTGTTGCATAATCTATTTATTTTTTTCTCGGCATATAGATAAGAAAGATTTTTTTTTTCTTTTTCTCGATTGGGCATCAAACACTTATATTCATCGGTTCCCCACGTGGTTTGTGATATAGACGGTTCTGACTGCTAATATAAACAACTAAGGGTTACTTTAGGACTGAACTTAAGGTATCGTATAATAAGTATCAAAGCTGATATCGCATACGCAAGAGGTCTAAGGTGTCAAGACGGTATCGATCTTGTTAGCACTTCCCCAACTTCCTAACATAGTTTAAAGCTTGGTATATCACAGATTAGCATTAATCGTAAAAAATTTTCGTTATGGCAGAATAAAGTGAGGAAATCGGATAACTGAACGAAAATATTCATATATTACTTTGATAAGGAAAAAGAAAGTACAAGAAAGGGAAATAAACGGAAATAAATCTAACTCTCCCACACTATATCGGACATTGTCCTCAATGTTGCGATATAAAGGGGAAAAGGAAAACTAAAAAGGGAAACAAAATACAAAAAGCAAAATAAAATCAAGGTGGACCACGTCCTCTGCCTCTAGAGCGTCCTCTTCCATGCTGTGCGACGTGATCAGGAATGCCCACGTGATGGATGTACTCGTGTAAGCCCTGCACTCGCAGTGTCAATGCACCCATCTCCTCGATGACACCGTCAAGCCTTTGTCCTTGGTCAACTTGCCCTTGCTGGATTTGACGTATAAGTGTCATCATTTCATTCTGTTGCTGGGTTTGTTGCCATATAGCCCTCAGGATTTCATCATTAGTAACTAGGTCTTGGTCAGGGCGGCGACGACGTCTGGAGGTCGAAGGAGCATCATTGGCTGGCGGTGGTTGGTTCTCAGGGGCGTTATCCATTTCTTGCTCCATCTCATCAACAGGTCCATGTCCTTGATCATCAGGGGCAGGCGCATTTTGCTCAGGAGCATCAAGATCAAATAGCCAATTGGCCATATTCTGAGGGTCAATGCGACTCCTGCAAGGCATGATGATACTTCTTACGGTTTTGGCTCGGACCATAGGATGGTATTTTCCATCTCGTCGTAACTTGATGAGATGAGAGTTTCTGCAATAATCTATATCAAGGAACACTGGAGGCAAGGAGGGTAGTCTAGCAAGGTCGTTTTCCAAATTCAAACTGAGTGCAATAGAGGTGACAATCCCTCCAAAGTAGAATGGTTTGGAGCCTCTAGCACAGTTTGATTGTATGTGTGCTAGTAAAAATGATGCGGCATTAATTGGCTCTGGATGAAACACACAATAAAGGAAAAACAACTCTTTAGAATTCACCTTATGGTTACTATCTCGTGCAAAGATGGTGCTTCCAAGTGCGCGGTGGACGTATCTGACGGCTAGGTTGTGGATAAATGTAGCGTTAAGGCTATCCCAACTGTCAACTGTGGTTCCTGTTAACCGATTCCATAATTGAAAAACCGCTTGAGAGAAAGTTTCTTGTGGTACTCGGCGGTGCACATCCTCACCATGGTGGAAACCGAGCATTCCGGCAAGTCGCTCTTGGCCGATTGAGTACTCTTTGCCAAACATGCGGAACTTTGCGACCCTGGTTAATTGGTTTGTTTCGCCTGGAGGGGTTATGTAGGTAAAGGAACTGAGGAACTCTAAAGTGAGGTCTTCGTAAGTGGTCCGGCTCTGAGTGCAAAGCTGCCAAAGATCGGCATTCTATAACATCCATTGAACTCCCTCAAGCATTCCGAGTTCTTCTAAGCATGCAATGTTGACATAGCGGGTCGGTTGAACGGAATGGCGGTAGAAGTCGATATACCGAGCTCTTTGGCGTTCTCCTGCCTCTCCATCACGGAAGTTTAATGTGGATAAGTCTGGAATTTCACGTGCCATTGTTTTGTTAGAGAGGGTTTTGGGAAGAAAGTGGGTTATGGAATTTTGAGGGTTTGTGAAAAGAGAATTGCGTATGATGTGATTATATAGTGTAATGGGAAGTTGAATGGTTATGGAAATGACTAATGTGGTTCAAATGGTAATAGGACGGTTTGGAATTTCAGAAGGTAGTGGACGGCTGGGGTTTGAATTGGAGGAAGAAGAGGGAACGAACCAAACAATTCTGTTTTTACGCAGAATTCGTTTCAAACCCGCGTGACGGTCTTCACGGGGTCGTCACAATCGTGACGTCCACAAAATCTGGGTGGTGAACTAGTTTAATGACAGACACGGTTCCAAACACATTAATTCAATAGCAGGTTATAAAAAGCACATGGAAATAGCAGTAATTTCATACACATAGATAAGTAACATTATAACACAGATTAATATAGAATTAAAAGTATAGAAATGGAATTTGAAATCACAAAGATTTAATAGCAGCAACAAATGAAATTATTATTTAAAACCAGAAAGGTGCTAGTTAAACTACTAGCACTGTATAAAAAATGTATGAAATCAAGTTATTCCCAACATGAAAAGATGAAAACTGAAATAATGTAAATTGTTCTAAAGTAAAATGCATAAAAAGAAAGTCTTGAAAATAGGGTGCTTCATAAATCTAGCCAAGGCGTTTCTTCAAAGATGCGATGGCTTGATTTAAATGATCAAACTGTTCAACGGTCATGTCCATAAGTCCAACAATATTTTGACGCACAGTGTTAAGCTCATCCTTCACTGAATTGATTTCTTTATGATATTCATCCATAGTCTTTAAAATAGAATTCAGATTAGAAGCATAATCAGTGGCATCAGCTTTAGGAACGTCAATGTTCTGTTGGAAATCCATATAGTCAAGATCATGGTAATGAGGGGGTGTTTTTAGGTCGATCTCAGGTTCAGGAAAGGTTTCTTCTGGTTCAGGAACGGGTTCATCAAGGTTATATAGCCAGTTATGTTGATCGTGCACACTTGTGCGTTCATGATTTGGAAGTGTAAAGTGTGGTACGACAACATTGTTAACTAAAAGCTGGAAATGGTTCAGACCTTGGTCCCTAATTATAGCCCTATTGAAGCAAAAGGTGATATTCATGGGTCTAAATTCTCCAAAGGGGTTAATCTTAGAAAGTCGGGTTCTGAATCCCATAGCATCAACTATCTTAGTAACCAGGCCACCTATCAAAATTGGACTGTTATCATTATTGATAAGTTTGCAAAAGTTATTCAGCATAAAAGTGAGTCCAATAACCTCTCTAGACTGAGAAGCACAAAACATAATAAAAAGCTCATCCCTCAAAACAGTGTTATCATTTTCAGGTTTACCAAACAGGGTATAGGCCAGGATCATATGAAAGTAACGGAAAGCGGGGTTATGTATTTCTGTTGAAAGCATAGGGTCCATGTCAAAATCAGGTTTCCCTGAAATTCTACCCCAAAAGTCACTCAGCACTCCAACCAACTCTAAGTCCTCTTGAACCACAGAGAAAACATGGGGTCCTTCAGGAAATCCCAAAAGATCCGAAAGTTCTTTTATGGTGAACTGGCAGCTGTATCCAAATAATCTAAATGTAATTCTACCCCTGGTTAAACCTTTTCCACAGTGGGGGTTATAGCTTAAAGAGCTCAGGAATTCTAAAGTCAGCCTACGGTAGCACTTATGTTTCTTATTGGCGAAACCCTCCCAACCTAATTGGCTAAACAGAAAGTCTATGCTCTCACCTACACCTAAGGCGGTCATGGTGGGTCTGTGGGCGAATTTTGTCAAGGCAAAAGGTCTAAGAGACAAAGCCTCATAGCGATGCCACTGTGTTCCATCTCAGAATTCTACTGGCATGTTATCCTCGTTTGTCATTAGTTAGTACTTTTTGCAAAAATGAAAGCAGAAGAGGAGAACAGAGAGAGTAGAAAGACTTTGTAATCCTGTAGTTTTTTCAATTTTTAAGATCAGCACAATATTTCCAAATTAAATTTAAAACGATATAAATGAAACTGAAAATTTGGAAAATAAAAACAAAACATAGAAAGCATAAAGAAATAACAAATATAATGCATAAAAAGCGGAAATCATGGGTTGCCTCCCATCAAGCGCTGTTTTTAACGTCGAAAGCCTGACTAATTCAGTTAGATGCTTAGTTAGGAGGTTCGGTGGGCAACTCTAAAAGTCTTAGGCAGTTCAAATAATATCTATTTTCAATGTTGTGATAGTGTTTTAGACGTTGTCCATTGACTAAAAATGGATTACTATTCCTCCCATTTATTTCTACCGCTCCACGTTGTAGAATTTTTGTAATCTCGAAAGGACCGGACCATCTAGACCTTAATTTCCCAGGAAAGAGTTTTAATCTTGAGTTAAATAGGAGTACAATGTCTCCCACACTAAATTCTTTTCTAGATAGGCGCTTATCGTGCCATCTTTTAGTTCTTTCTTTATATATCTTAGCGTTCTCGTAAGCGTCTAATCTTAACTCTTCTAGTTCATGCAGATCTAGGATACGTTTTTCACCTGCGGAATCATACCTTAAGTTCAATGTTTTAATAGCCCAATAGGCTTTATGTTCTAATTCCACTAGTAGATGGCAAGACTTACCATAGACAAGCTTGAAAGGTGTAGTTCCGATTGGTGTTTTATAGGCCGTCATATATGCCCATAAAGCTTCGTTGAGTTTTGATGACCAGTCTTTCCTAGAGGTGGCTACGGTCTTTTCTAGAATTTGTTTTATTTCTCGATTTGAGACCTCAACCTGTCCACTTGTTTGTGGGTGATATAGTGTTGCTACGCGGTGTCTTACTCCATACTTCGATAGTAATTTGTCAAATATTTTTTATATGAAATGAGAACCACCGTCACTTATGACAAGTCTCGGCACACCAAATCTGGGAAAGATTGTGTTTTTAAAGAGCTTTATGACTACTCGTGCGTCATTTGTAGGAGAAGCTATTGCCTCAATCCATTTTGAAACATAATCAACGACTACGAGTATATATTTATTTCCAAAGAATGATGGAAAGGGTCCCATAAAGTCAATCCCCCATACATCAAAGACTTCTACTTCTAATATACCTTTTTGAGGCATCTCATCGCGTCTTGATATGTTACTAGTGCGTTGGCACCGGTCGCAGTTTAGTATTGCGATGTGGACATCCTTCCAAAGGTTGGGCCAAAATAGGCCGGATTGCAAGATCTTAGCACATGTCTTTGAGGTACTAGCATGTCCTCCATAAGGAGCAGAATGACATTGAGAGATGATGTTTTCTATTTCTTCTTCTGGGACGCACCGACGGAAGATACCGTCGGCTCCTCTCTTAAACAGCAAAGGTTCATCCCAATAGTAATGTTTTAGATCATGAAAGAATTTTTTCTTTTGTTGATAAGATAAGTCTGGTGGAAGTACTCCGGCTGCTAAGTAGTTGACTATGTCAGCATACCATGGCAGGGTTGTGTGCATGTTAATTTCTTCCACGACTTCTTCCATCTTTGGGTCATTCAACTGTAGAGTAGACATATCACTTTCTAGTTGGGCTATGAGCCGTTCATATGGGAATTCCTCATTAATGGGTATTGGCTCTGGTTTAATGCCTTCTAATCTGGATAAGTGGTCTGCTACTACGTTTTCGGTTCCTTTCTTATCTTTGATCTCTAAATCGAATTCTTGTAGAAGTAGGATCCACCTTAGCAGTCTAGGTTTTGCATCCTTCTTGTTAAGTAAATATCTAATAGCTGCGTGATCTGTATAAATGATGATCTTAGCTCCCCCTAGGTAGGAACGGAATTTGTCAAGGGCAAATATCACGACTAAAAGTTCTTTTTCTATGGTAGCGTAGTTCATTTGGGCGGAATCTAAAGTTCTACTTGCATAGTAGATGACATGAAGTTTTCTATCCCTCCTCTGTCCTAAAACTGCACCTACAGCATAATCACTTGCATCACACATGATTTTGAAAGGTAATCTCCAATCTAGTGGTTGCATGATAGGTGCGGTAATAAGAGCTGTTTTCAGCTGTTCAAACGCTTTTAGGCATTTCTCATCAAAGATGAATTTAACATCTTTCATTAATAGACCGGTAAGAGGTTTAGTGATTTTCGAGAAATCCTTTATGAATCGTCGGTAGAAACCGGCGTGTCCTAAGAAACTTCGTATTTCTCGTACAGTTTTTGGAGGTTGAAGATCTTTTATAATTTCTATCTTGGCTTTATCTACTTCAATTCCTCTATCGGACACAACGTGTCCAAGTACAATTCCTTCATTTACCATAAAATGGCATTTCTCCCAGTTTAATACGAGATTAACTTTTACGCATCTTTCCAATACCATTTCTAGGTTCGATGGACATCCTTCGAAGCTCTGCCCACATACGGAAAAGTCATCCATAAACACTTCCTTAATGTCATCTATAAAATCAGCAAAGATTGACATCATGCATCTTTGGAATGTGGCAGGTGTGTTACATAGTCCAAACGGCATTCGCCGATAAGCAAATGTACAATAGGGACATGTGAAGGTCATCTTTTCTTGGTCATCAGGATGAATAGGAATTTGAAAGAATCCTGAGTAACCGTCTAAATAGCAGAAGTATGAGTGTTTAGCCAATCTTTCCAACATTTGGTCAATGAAAGGCAATGGGAAATGGTCTTTACAAGTGGCTTTATTTAGCTTCCTATAGTCGATGCACATTCTACTTCCAGTTACAACCCTTTTTGTTATAGATTCACCTTTTTCGTTCTTAACAACTGTAACACCTCCGTTCTTTGGAACGACATGTACTGGGCTAACCCATTGACTGTCTCATATCGGGTATATGATTCCTGCTTCTAAAAGTTTTTTTACTTCGTCCTTGACTACAGTGCTCAAGATCGGGTTAATCCTTCTCTGATGTTCCCTAGAGGATTTACAGTCTTCCTCCAGCATAATGCGGTGCATACAAATAGAAGGGCTTATTCCTTTAAGATCAGCGATGTTATAGCCTAACGCAGTTGGATATTTTCTTAAGACATCTAATATTTTCTTCGTTTCGGTCTGTCCTAAGTCTGCGTTGACTATCACAGGTCGTTCGAGAGCTTCGTCTAGGAATTCATACCTTAAATTTTTGGGTAATGTTTTCAGTTCTAGGGCTGGGTTCTTTGGGCAAGGTAGATGGTCTGGTGTAAGTGCTAAGCATTCGCTTAGGCTATAGTCTTAATAAGGTTCACGCCAGTTATCATTTTCGAAAATCGGAGGTATAGGAATTTTTAGAATATCTGAATATATGGTCGGTTCCATCTCGATTTCTCTTACGCACTCATCTATGACATCTAGTAAATAACATGTGTCGTCTATGGCTAGAGCTTGTAAGAATTGTGTCAAGATAAATTCAACTTTCTCTTCACCAACTTCAAAAGTTAGCCTGCCTCTCTTTGCATCTATAATTGCTCCAGCAGTAGCTAGGAATGGCCTTCCTAATATGATAGGAGTAGTAGAGTCTTCTGTAATATCCATGATTATGAAATCAGTAGGGATATAGAATTGTCCTATACGAACTGGAACATTCTCTAGTATACCAACTGGGTATTTAACAGAGCGGTCAGCTAATTGAACATACATCTTAGTTGGTCTTAATTCTCCCATATCAAGCTTCTTTCATATGGATAAGGGCATAACACTAATACTGGCTCCTAAGTCGCATAAAGCTTTGTCTATGACGAACTTCCCAATTACACAAGGTATCGAGAAACTACCTGGGTCTTTTAGCTTAGGAGGCATTTTGTTTTGAATTATTGCGCTACACTCTGCAGTAAGCGTAACTGTTTTGTTTTCCTCAATCTTTTTCTTATTGGATAGGATTTCTTTTAGGAACTTAGCGTACGAGGGCATCTGGGTGATGGCTTCTGTAAAGGGTATCGTGATGTTTAATTGTTTCAGAAGTTCAACAAATTTCTTAAATTGCCCTGCAGTTTTAGAACTTTTCAATCTTTGAGGATACGGAATAGGTGGCTTATAAGGTGGTGGAGGCACATAAGGTTTTTCTTTGTCTACATCCTCTTGGTTATTATCTTCCTTTTCCTTGGGTTCACTCTCCTTCTTAGTTGTTTGGTCGTTAGCAGACTTTTGGTACATGGCTGGATTTTGAAGTCTCGGGTCAATGGGTCCATCTAATTCTTTTCCACTTCTCAGTATAACAGCGTTTGCATCTCCTTTAGGATTAGGTTGTGGCTGTCCAGGAAATGTTCCAGCAGGAGCAGCAGTAGGTGCTTGTTGTTGAGCCACTTGGGAAATTTGTGTTTCAAGCATTTTGTTGTGAGTGGCCAAAGTGTCTACTTTGTTTGCTAACTGCTTAATCTATTCACTAGTGTGTATGTTTTGATTCAGGAACTCTTTGTTTGTTTGAGTCTGGGTAGTTATGAAGTTTTCTATCATTAGTTCGAGGCTAGACTTCCTAGGAACATTTGGAGCAGTTGTTGCAGCCTTTTGATAACTTGGTGGTGCAGTAGGTGCTTGACCAGGTGCATACAGTGCATTGTTGTTTTTGTAAGAGAAGTTGGGGTGATTCTTCCAACCAGGATTGTAGGTATTTGCATAAGGGTTTGCTTGAGCATAATTCACTTGATCTATAGAGGCTCCTGCTAAAACTTGGCATTCGGGGGCAGCGTGTCCAGCTGTTCCACATAATTCGCAGTTTGGCACTACAGCAGCCACGGTGGCTGTGGGTGTCATGGTCAAGTTGTCTATCTATTGAGCGATCGCATCTACCTTAGCACAGACGGCATCTAGGCTAGATACTTCGTACATTCCTCCTTTTGGTTGGGATTTCTCCACTTGAGTTCTTTCACCTCCCCATTGGTAGTGATTCTGAGCCATGCTCTCGATGAGTTGTTGGGCTTCATCATAGGGTTTATCCATGAGTGTACCACAAGCGGCGGCATCTATTGTCAATCTTGTGTTGTACAAGAGACCATTGTAAAACGTGTGGATAATTAACCAATCCTCAAGACCATGATGCGGGCATATCCTCCTCATATCTTTGTATCTTTCCCATGCATCATATAAAGACTCGTTGTCTTTTTGTCTGAAGCTGTTGATTTGGGCTCTCAGCATAGCTGTTTTGCTTGGCGGAAAATATCATGCCAGATAGACCTTCTTTAAATCTTCCCAAGAAGTAATAAGAGTTGATGGCAAGGATTGCAACCAAGCCCAAGCTCTATCTCTTAATGAGAAAGGGAAAAGATGTAGTCTTATGGCGTCTGCGGTTACACCATTCGCTTTCACTGTGTCTGCGTACTGCACAAACTTATTTAGATGTTCGTTCGGATCTTCTGTTGGGTTTCCAGAAAATTGATTTTGTTGCACAGCAGATAACAGCGGGGGTTTTAACTCGAAATCGTTTCGGTTGATAGCTAGAGCGACAATGCTGTTGTGAGGTTCTTGTTGAGATGCGGCAGCATAATACTTAAGAGGTCGGTTCTGTGGTGGATCTTCCATGTCTGGTTTTGATTCGGAATCTGATTCGGATTCGAGTTCAGGATCTAATTAAGATTCAGGTTCTGATAAAGGAAAAGGGATATCGTGAGCTAAGCAGTATTCTTGGATATGCCTTTTTACAGTAAGAAGACGTTCAGGATCGTCTGTTGGTCGTACGAGGTCTTCGCCAGAAGAGCGAGTACTTGGCATACAATCAACAGAAAGGGAATTTTGGTTTTTGCCTTAGTCTATACGACGTAACAAAGGAATTACGAAGTCGACTTAATTAGTCCCCGGCAACGGCGCCAAAAACTTGATCGCGACTTTATGAGTCGAATGGGGTTTACTGCAAGTATACAGTTGTATCGCGTAGTTTTAAAAGATTATCGATCCCACAGAGACTAGAAATCGAACGCACCGTTATCTATCGTTACTATGTTTATCTAAGGCTAATCAGAATTTGGGTTTTTAGTTCAAATGGGAAATTAAAGGGAAATTAAAATTTTGGAATACTAGTTATGAATAAGTTATCGGTATATAATTCGGTAACCTACGTAGAATTAATTAAACCTAAGCCTATAGAGATTTATCACCCTATTCATCTGTAGGAAAAACCGGTTTAAAAGCCCTCAACTCACACTCCCGTGGTTCTTGCTTTGGACTATACTTCTAAGTCAATACGTCTGCTCTCGCTAGCCCGTATGAGGTTAAAAGTACTTTTTGAAAACTAATTAAACCTAATTAACTTTAAAGCGCTTCCGCTGTTTTTAAAACTAATGCCCGATTTCAGCTATCCGGGTAAAGCCTCACACTCCCGTGGTCTCGACTTTAACCTATGTTACTTTTTTTACTCTCGTAATAAAAGTTGGGTTTTATATTAAGAAATCGAAGCCAGAAGAAGGATTGATTATTGATTTTAGCTTAGAGAAAGTTAATTCATTTTAGTTACTTCATTATACACCGATAATATCGGTTTAGCTCGACATAATTAGGAAATTAAACGCAAAAGCAAGGAAATAAACAAACACAGACATAACTAAGAAATAAATAAACAATGCTTGAACTAAATAACGAAACCTGGAATTCAGTAATAATGGCAACAACAATCCCTCCACAAGTCGGTAGGTTCTTGCTTGAATGTAATAAATTGCAAAGGTTGAAGGCAATGAAACAAGAAAACTAAAACTAAGTTGTAATAGTTCCTCAGTGTGAGAAACTGTCACTTTTGTTCGGTAATGGTTAACAAGGAAATGGAAATACGAAGTAAAGAAATGAAATAATAATTCTGGAAATAAATTGGCAGCAAGACGGTACACTTTGAAAGCAAAATTGGCCATCCTTTGTTCTTCGTGAATGCTTCTATTTATAGGCTCAGCTGAGGTAGAAGTTGGAGAAAATTCAGCCACTCATGCTGACGGTTACACCACGTTGGACCTAGAAAACTTCGGAGGAAAATGGCATCGTGTGAAACTGCTTCTCTGAGAATTCGTAGTTAAGTCTCTGCATCCAACGTGTAAATTATGCGCATGACGATCGTGGTGATATGTGACGGTCGTGGTGTACTTTGGAGCTGCCACGGTCATGGTACTCCCATGACGATCGTGATATCAGCAGAAAATGGATTTCTTCAATTTTCTTCTCTTTTCTGATCTTTTCTTGCATGTTTTGGTTCTTTTCCACATTTAACATACTTTGACTTGTGAAATATGATTACCTGCAAAAACACTTAAATAATCTCGAGAAAATCGGATATTAGACGAAAAACAGAATAAGAACTAACATAAATCGAAGTAAAAATATGATATAAATTCGTGTTATCACATACGAAGTTGAAGAATTAGATAAAGATAAGTGAGTGCTAAAAATAAACGGGAAATATTTGAAAAAATATAGGTCTGTATTGCAAGAAGTAAAGATAGAAGTCGAATAATCATGTAAAGAAAACAACTAACTTGGTGAATTAAAATTCTTTTCGCCAAAAACATGGCTCAAAGTCATTACAAAATTAGGCCTCAAAGGGCCAAATAAAATTACAAGTTTCAAACAGGGAAAGACTTCTTCAGTTTCTCAAATTTGGACCTCTGAATCCGAAGGCAATGTTCGCAGAGGGCTTTTCTAGTCGAAAGTTCTTCAATTTCTTTGCCAAGCTTTTGAGCTCTTTCGACATGATGCACCCCAACTACAAGCTCTTAAGCTATCTCCTCTTAGTTGATTTGTTGCAGTTCTTCTTTTCACTTTTTGGCCTGAGAAATTTTGTCTTGAAGGACGATGATTTATTTTTCCCATTTGCGAATGTTTTCATCATAGCTTGTTGCCTCTTTCTTGTTCTGTTCAGAAGTCTTCTCTAGTTCAGTCACCTTGATGGTAGAGTTTGAGGCGGTATCCCATTCAGCAAGTTGAGTACCCAACTTATTTTCAAGTTTTTTCGAGTAATCTCGAAGTAGGTTTAAATCTGCCACCACAAGGTCAATCAATGTGGTCAGATCAATAACAACGTCAGTTACTTCAGAGGGATCTCCCAGAACATTGACTTGTTTCAAAATATTTTTTAGGTTGAATTAGGCAGAGGAATCTTTCTCTACGAGTTGAAACAAGTCTATATTGAGGATTTTCTCTTGAATCTGGGTTAGCACTTTGTCGCTCCCGGGATTTTCATCCTAGTACAAACGCGAAAGTGGCACCAAACAGAGTCACCAGCAATGTGTAGTTATCCCAAGAGAGGGAAAGGAAACACCGCATAAACCTGAAGGAAGGAAAGAGCATGGTCTTGCGACCAAGAGAACTGGGTGCGGGAGTCGGTTACGTGAGAGGAAGGTATTAGCACCCCCTCACGTCCATCGTACCCGATGGGATCCACGCTTGCTGTTTCGATCAAAGGGTGTAGGAAAAAAAAAATACTGGAAAAGAACTGGAAAAAAGAAAGGAGAAAGAATGGAAAAGGAAAGAGAAAAAAATGTAGGGAAAATAAAAGAAGTGCTCGCATGGGCCCTACCCCACTGCCTACGTATCTCATCGGGAGCATAAGAATCAGAGCGACGTTGTTCCCCTCACCTAGGGAAAGTTGTTTGTGTTTTTTAGTGAAATACATCAACGTTCACGTCCTAGCAGTTTAGGTGTTGCAGCTCGCTGTAGGGAGACTTAGGCATTACCTGTTTGCGGTAGAACGGAAATGACGCATCCTTAAGGAAAGAGTGAAGGAGATGAGGAAAGAATTCCCGAAGGAAAGACGTTATTGTTTGTTTTTTGTCTTTTAAGAGTTTTTTCCATTTATTTGCATATGATAGTGTATCTGAATCTTAATCATTGGAATGTGCACATTCTCACATTCCAAGATGGAACGAATAAGAAAGCACACTAAGGGTGAAGAAGACCCCCACACTTATTTCCAATTATCAAGGTTCAAACACACTAGCATACTTGTGTTTATTAAGTGTTTTTGTTGATTATGAAATAAAGAAATGTTTTTTCTATTTATCTCTTCAACAAGTATTGCATTTAAGTCCCTCATACAAGATCAAATGTTTAACACATTGACCCAAGATGGGCTATATGCTACACATTCTAAGATTATAAGAGAAGACCCCTTTATAATCTTTTCTTTATATGAAAGGTCTAAATGCAATAAGTGCCTACCTTTATTAGATATTTTGAATTTTCTTTGAGATGAGAAAATAGAAGACTCAAGGGAGGAGCAAAGGTAAAATCTATATGAACTAAGACTCAATCCTAATTAAAAATTAAAGGGAGTGGTCCTAATGGTTTGTGAGGTTTAAACCTAAAGTCTAAAGAAAGAATGAATTAAACAATTCACTTCTAAAGTAGAAGATGAATTGTAATTCAAAAAGGGAAAGTGATGAGTTATTCAAAGAAAGCACATAAGTGCTTAACAAAACACAAGATGGAATTGTAAAAGAGATGAGAGGAAAGAAGTTTGAATGTTGATTCCTTATCCACACTCAATTGCAACTTACCAAAGCCCCTACATGGTTAGTAAACATGTATAAGAAGTATAAGAAATAAAAGAACTTTTAATGCACCATAAAACTCAAAAGAAGTAGATGAGAAATTGGTTACAACCAGAATGTACATCACATGGAAAAAAAATGATCATTATCATGCAAGTCCAAGTGAATAGGCAACAAACATCACCCATGACATTAGAACATGCTACCATAAGAAAAGGGAGAATGAAAGATGAAAAGAAATAGAAGAAACATGCATAAATGGAACATGTAATCCAAGGATCAAAATTGAAATGAAATGAAAAATGATTTACAAGCATCTCACAAGTATTTATGAAGCACATCAAAACATTTAAGAAGTGAAGGAAGAATTAGAATTGAAATGGGAGTTCAAAAGAAAACACAAGTACAAACACAACATGTTAAAGGTGTACCATGTTTAAATGAAAGTCAACATGCAAGGATGACATGTAATATGTACTAATGACCTATAATGTCAAATGAATATACCACAAAGTAGGCAAATGATCATGCAAGTATGCACAAAAGCAACCATGTAAACATGCACAAAGATTGAGATGATATGACATGTTATTATGCTTCAAAGGTTATGCATTAAACAAAAAATTAAATGGTCTCATGAAAATTATGGAATCATGGTATTGAAGTTCACAAATCAGAGATGAGTCTCATATCAAAGTAGCATGCAAGAAACCAAGGCAAAATGATATCAAACAATGTATTTAGGTTATATTGGATGCACATGCAAAGTAATGCAAAGATGAACATCAAAACATGCCATACATGATCTAAAAAATCAAATAAAAATCACTTAACCTAATTCAAGATGTTAATGACTCACTACAAAAATAAGAACATCAAAACAATTTTTAATGATCAAGAACAAAATTAAACAAAATAATGTACCACATTAAGAATGCACACAAAAGAAAATCAAAGAAAATTATAGAACAGGGGCAAAAAGGTCATAAAATCAAGAAATAAAATCATGAAAAATTTTCTAAATGTTTTAATGATGCTCATGAATTTTTGTTGAATTTTATGATGAAGTTTGATATTTTAAAAAGTTAGAAAGCAAACGTGTAGAAAAAATGGAAAATAAAATGAAATGGAAATAAAGAAAGGGGGTGCAAGCATAGCAATCCATCAGTTCAAACTCATTGGGCTTGAAAAACATAGGGTGCAAATATCAATTCAGAGCCTGGTCCACACACGCGCTATCCACAACAACTAGCATGCACTCTCAGTCAACAAAAGTCAATCAATTCACGCCATTGGATCAAGTCAAGTCAGCATAATAGTCAAAGTAATCAGATCAAACGCTCACACACGCATGTCCACGTTCCATACCATACACCATACCACACCATGTTTAATTGAAATCAGAAAAATGGCACATGCCTTGCACATGCGTTTTAATGCGTTGTCATGCTCTTAGCCACACGATGAGAAAAAACAACGGACAGGATTAAAACATGGCAAAAACCCTAGCTCTAACAGTCACCGGCCGGGGAGGACCTCCGGTCACCTTCTCCGGCCAACAGCCACCACCTGCAAACTCCAATTCCTCCAGAAATTCACAATACGTACACCAATCGAAAGCTGAGCTCATGTACATCATGAATCTAACACTATTTTTCACATAACAACACGTATAACACAAACCGATCCAAAACAAATTGCCCTAAAATCACATCTAAACTCCTAAAGAGCCTATCAACTAGACAGAACTCACGCATAGCTCCTAATAAGCTCCAAACATCATAAAACAAGCTTAAATCACAAGAATACAATGCATTAAAATTGAGTGAAATAAACCTGAAATTGATGAGGCTTCGGGGTGCTCTTCAGAAAACCAGAGATCCTAGCTTCTCCTTCAACCTTGAAGCTTCACAAACTAAGCAAAATAAATGCTATAACTCGTTGTCTTGAAAGCAGGGAGATCCAATGTTGAACAATGCTTGCCGCAATCATGAGGACTGTGCTGAAATCTCCTTCAATCCAATGCCATTGATGATGATGAATTGAGGTGGATGAAGATGAATGATTCGTGCACAGAGAGAGAGAGAGAAAAAGCTCAGGGAAGATTGAGAGAGTGAGAGTGTTCTTGAGAGTGGAAATGAAAAGTGAAGTTGAAAATGAATTTGTGAAGAGAAGTTTTGTTTTATAGTGAGCTAGGAAGTGAGTTGGGTGACTGAGTTGGGTGAGTTCACTCTAACTAACTGAGTCAGTTAGTTAGAGGCGAGTTGATCTTGGGTTTTTTATGGTGTGGGTGATGCTTAGAGTGTTATGGTGAGGATGAAGAGAATGAAGCTGTAGCAAGCAACTTGTTATACAAGTTTGTATTCTTTCCACTTCTATGCATGAGCAACACACGTGACCTGGTGAATGTAAAGGTGTTTGGCTAAATGAAGCAAAGGTTGGTGAGTGTGATCAAGCATGCGCAAACTAATTCAATCAACAATAAATTCCACTTGCTTTTTTTGGTTTTATGTGACTGTTGAAGACAGATGAAGATAGGGTTGCTTGAGGATGCATTACTCCATGAAATGTGGATGGTTTGGTGAGTTCACGGGTTCATTTGAAAGAGGGTACATTGAGGAGCAACATTGGTTTGAAAATTGAAGTGAAATGAGGTCTCAAACATACCTAAAAATGACCACAAACAGATGGATAAAGAACTGGTACATATGCGTACGAAGCAAGTCATGGCATGGCAAGTGACATGCATGGAAGTTCAGCCTAATCAACCTATCTTGAGACCACTATAACTCACTCATACTTGATCAACTCAAAATTTTCCAAACATCAATATTAAAGATGACACTACAAAGAACAACTTTGATGTTGAAAACTTTTCCATTTGAGGTTTTTATCTTGATGAAAAATGGGTGGACATTTGGCTCACCAACTGTTTGAGAAAATGACTGCGCGCGTGCCCTGAAAATCTTGGTCATGACCTAGTTTTGAACCTACTTTACTCAAACTTTGATCAATCATATCTCACTCAATTTTTATCCAATAGAGATGTTCCACATATGGATGTGAAGCTTAAAGTAAGACCTTTTGTTGTGGCCTGGTGGAATTTTCATTTGGTGCTTCAATTTTAAATGGCCTTGGTTCAAACTCTGATGCAAAATGGCCCAAATTTTGCTATTTTTAGTAACCCTTCTTCATCCAAAAATGGAAACTTTCCACCTCTTGATTTTTTTATGATTCCTTTGGAGTTTCTTGATCAAATTTTGCACATTGGTCACATATAACATGAATTTTATGAATTTGACCACAAAAAGTCAAGAGTTGACTTTTTCCTCTGATTATTTGACCTGGCCCCAATTTCCCTGATTTTTTATCTTTCTTCCAATTGAACCACTTCTGAAACCAATTGAGAGGCAATTTTCCATACACATACACTTAAGAACATTTAGAATACCATGACATCAAGTTTTGTCCAAAAAATAAAAGATTCTCTGATTTAATGGGAAACCCTAGTTTTGGTGCCCACCTCCTAGGAGAAAAATGTGCAGTCTTCAAATTCAAATTCCTCAGAGTATGTTGTGTATCCTCTTAAAGTATGATGGGATATACCATTTGAGGATGATTTTGGATCAATGAGCTATCTCTTTTGAGGGTTTTTTCTTTCAATTTTTTGAACCTCTTGCATGTTGAAGTATGTATTGCTTCAATCTCCCATTGGATCTCACTTCCTTGAGATTGTGGATGATCAATTGAGATGGTATGAGACATGAGAGACTCTTGGCTTGCCTGGAGGCAACTTGATTGACCTTTTTGTGCTTTGAATGATCCCTTGATTGTCCATCTTCCCCCTGATCACATGCCTTGATGGTGAGAGGAATGCTATGCTTCATTTTTCTATGTTAAATGCAATGCAATGCTAATGAGATGGATATGATATGATAGATGATAGTGCTATGCTAAGATGCAAAAAGGGGAGAGCAAATTTTGGGGTATTACAGCTGCCCCTATTCAAACACTGTAGACCTGAATACCTGAAAGCGAATGCTTTCAGACTTTCAAGGTATATAGTGATTGAATACCAAATATAACCGAAAATTTGCTCTGGATGATGAAAAAGAAAAGGGATATAAACCCAATGCGATTGTTAGATTGAATCTTCAAATGAACATTGCCGGAGAGATCTGTCTTTTGAACGACGCCAGGCGACTACTGGCTTGCCATACTGTTGATAGTCTTTAACAAATGTCTTTTTGAACGACGCCAGACGACTACTGGCTTGCCACACTGCTGGTGGACTTTAACAATGTCTTTTGTACGACGCCAAACAACTACTGGCTTGCCACACTGCTGGTGGACTTTAATAATGTCTTTTGTACGACGCTAGACGACTACTGGCTTGCCACACTGCTGGTGGACTTTAATAATGTCTTTTGTACGACGCCAGACGACTACTGGCTTGCCACACTGCTGGTGGACTTTGGTAATGTCTTTTGTACGACGCCAGACGACTACTGGCTTGCCACACTGTTGGTGGACTTTAATAATGTCTTTTGTACGACGCCAGACGACTACTGGCTTGCCACACTGCTGGTGGACTTTAATAATGTCTTTTGTACGACGCCAGACGACTACTGGCTTGCCACACTGCTGGTGGACTTTGGTGCTTACTCAACTGTCGTTGGAAGCTTAAAATTGTCAGATGATCACTCCACCTGCTGGAATAACATGACCAAACTGTACGCATGCCAAAAATAAATTGGACTTTGGATTGTAAATGAGCATCGTTGAGAATTACACCACTTGCTGGGTAATATCATACGTTGACACCTTGCTGAAAGAGAGATTCTGTCGATCTCTTAAAACCCTGCTGGGGAACCTACCGCGACTCGGCTGGGGAGTATAGCAGACAAGATTCAATGCTGAACTCTGTGAGGGTACCATTACCGGAGATGCGATCTTGCTGGGGATCAGGGCTACTCTGCCGGGGATATGAAAATCTTGGTTGAAAGACAATCTGTTGCAACATGCTGAGAGAGGGTCCCTAGAGATCTGTTAGGGGAACCCAAAGTAATTCCTCGGTAATCTGCTGAGGAAGATGACTGTCGAGTTTAGGATAAATGTCACAATGCCCCATGTTGGGCAAACTTTCCTTTTGACGACTCCGCTGGGGGATAATGAGTTTACACACACTCTGCTAGAGAAAGCTGCTTTAAAGCGTCTCGTGCTGAGGAATTCCCTTTTAAGAGGATTTTACAGAAGACCAAGTGTCTCCAAACTCTACTGGGGATATTAGATCTGGAACATCTTCTGCCGGGGAAATAACATGCCCCAGGCTTGGGAGGGTCAATAACTCCACTGGGGATTATTCTTCGACAAATTTCCCATGCCGAAACCTGCGGGAAACATGATACTACCACTTGGTGGTATATCCGGCCAAGAGTAAACTCCACAAGGGATGTTAGTACTACAAGTTTCGTCTCTTAAGAGTATTTTATAGGAAACCAAACGTTTTCAAACTCTTAGACAAACACTTTGCCTTAAACTACCTTTCACATCGTCTGCAAGGTACCGGAGGATTGGCACTCGTTATTGACCCGGAGTCTTCACTGCATTAATAACCGTTATCAACACAGAAGAAATCCATCTTCGAATACCGCTGCCGTCACGAAACTCGGTGGGATCTCTTGAATGGAAGAATCGACTTAATAAGATACAACAGTATCAAGTCATAGCAAATATCTGCTCGTGGTTACGATCATGCTGCTTGGATCAATCGCGCTCATTACCTGTAACAGAAATAGAATATGCACATGCCCCAGGATATTGCGTGGTCTTTTAAGTCCACCATCCCAGGTTGTCCAACAAGCAAAGTAATTTCCATTGTCTTTGTGCATGTTTTGCAAGGCCAAGATATTTTCAAAGTAACGTTTTATTATCAAAAATCGGACGTTTTTGCAAACAAAACAGTAAAATGAAAATAAAAGCCCGTGACTGAATATTCAACTTTATTGATGAAATGCCAAAAACTGGCGAATTTACAATCAGAAGCAAACCCCTGAAAGAGGCGATTGCCATAAAATTGAGAAAATAAATCTATCCTAATGATAATGCAGAAATTGGTTTCCAACTGATTTCTGATCTTGTTATAGCCAGTATGTATTCCAACTCTCCTGATTATCTTTGCCTTCAGAAGCTCATGATCGGACCAATTCCTCCTTTGGAATTTTGCTAGTTTGCTGAAGAGTAGAAAACGTACAGATTAATTCAGACTGTAGTCATTCGCTTTAATCCCTCTTTTGTGTGGATCGCCTTTTCAGGTTTTCAATCCACCGGGATACCCTTTTTTGCCTAAGTTGCCCTTTCGGGTTTTCAACTTATCGGGTGTACAATTCTTTTCATTTATATCCCTAATTTTTGCCCGAACCTTTATTCTGTTTTTGGTTCGCCGGGATGCCCTTTTTTGCCTGGATTCTTCTTCTTTCTTTTTTTCTTATCCAGCGGGTCTCTTTATACGAAGTATTTTTTAACTGCATCTGAATTAACAGGGGATGAAAAATCTTCACCATCCATGGTTGTCAGCAACAAGGCTCCTCCTGATAAGACCTTTTTTACCACGAACGGACCTTCATAGTTAGGAGTCCATTTGCCCCTGTGATCTGTACTTGGAGGAAGTATTCTCTTGATTACCACATCCCCGACTTTGTAGACTTGAGGTCGAACCTTTTGATCGAATGCCCTCTTCATTCTGCGCTGATATAATTGGCCATGGCATACCGCTGCTAAACGCTTTTCCTCAATAAGGCTCAGCTGATCAAATCTGGCTCGTACCCATTCAGCTTCATCTAGCTTAACATCCATCAATACTCGGAGAGAGGGGATCTCAACTTCTATCGGTAGAACTGCCTCCATACCATATACAAGCGAGTATGGTGTTGCCCCAGTGGACGTGCGGACTGATGTTCGATACCCATGCAAAGCCAGTGGTAACATCTCATGCCAATATTTGTACGTGACAACCATCTTCTGCACAATCTTCTTGATATTTTTGTTGGCCGCTTCGACCGCGCCGTTCATATTCGGGCGGTATGGAGAAGAAATATGGTGCTTGATTTTGAAGTCTCGGCATAGCTCAGCCATCATCTTGTTGTTCAAATTACAACCATTATCAGTAATGATTCTTTCGGGCACTCCATATCGACAAATGATATCTCGCTTCAAGAAACGAACCACTACTTGCTTAGTGACATTGGCGTAAGATGTTGCTTCAACCCATTTAGTGAAGTAATCAATGGCGACCAAGATGAAACGATGGCCGTTTGAAGCAGTAGGCTCAATTTTCCCGATCATATCAATGCCCCACATTGCAAATGGCCACGGAGAGGACATGATACTCAACGGATTGGGAGGAACGTGCACTTTGTCTGCATAGATCTGGCATTTGTGACACTTGCGAGCATACTTGCAGCAATCTGACTCCATGGTCAGCCAATAATACCCTAATCTCAACAATTTCTTAGCCATCGCATGTCCTCCGGCATGGGTACCGAAAGAGCCTTCATGCACTTCAATCATCAACAGGTCTGCCTCGTGTCTATCCACACATCTGAGCAAAACCGTGTCAAAATTCCTTTTATACAGCACACCATCTTTGTTCAAGAAGAAACTACCAGCTAGCCTTCTTAATGTCTTCTTGTCATTGGAAGATGCCCCAGGCGGGTATTCTTGATTTTTTAAGAAGCATTTGATGTCATGGTACCAAGGCTTATCGTCAGACACTGCATCAACCTCAAACACAAAAGCATGCCTATCAAGACGAGATACATCAATCCTGGGTACAAAGTTCTAACCATGCACTTTGATCATCGAAGAGATAGTGGCCAAGGCATCTGCAAACTTATTTTCCTCTCTAGGAACATGGTACAACTTGACAGTTGTAAAGAAGGTCAGCAATCTCCTCGTATAATCTCTATACAGAATCAAATTCTGCTGATGTGTGTGCCAAGTTCCCTTTACTTGATTGATTACCAGTGCTGAATCACCAAAGATATCGAGGGTCTTGATTCGTAAATCAATAGCTTCCTCGATCCCTAATATGCAAGCTTCGTATTCTGCTTCATTGTTGGTACACCCGAAAGTTACTCGGGCAGTGAAGGGCATGTGAACACCTTCTGGCGTAATAAGGATTGCACCAACTCCGCACCCATTCATATTAACTGCCCCATCAAACATCAAACTCCATTTGGACTCAGGATCAGGCCCCTCCTCCAGAAGTGGTTCCTCGCAGTCTTTCGCTTTGAGAAACATGATGTCCTCATTAGGGAAATCAAATCTCATGGGCTGGTAATCATCAAGAGGCTGTTGCGCAAGATAATCTGACAGTATACTTCCTTTGATTGCCTTTTGCGAAGTAAATTGAATATCGTACTCTGTCAGTACCATCTGCCACCTTGTAACTCTGCCTGTAAGTGCCGGTTTCTCAAAAATATACTTGACAGGATCCAATTTAGAGATTAACAGGGTTGTATGTGTGAGCATGTATTGTCTCAATCACTTAGCGGCCCATGCGAGTGCACAACATGTCTTCTCAAGCATTGAATAACGCGATTCACAATCTGTAAATTTCTTACTCAGGTAATAGATAGCATGTTCTTTCCTACCTGTCTCGTCGTGTTGACCGAGAACACAACCCATGGATCCTTCGAGCACTGTCAAGTACATAATCAGTGGTCTCCCTTGAACTGGAGGTATCAGAATTGGAGGTTCCTGTAAATATCTTTTTATTTTATCGAATGCATTTTGACAATCATCATTCCACCTGACCGTTTGATCTTTTCTTAGCATTTTGAATATTGGTTCGCAAGTGGCAGTTAGGTGCGATATGAACCTTGAAATGTAGTTCAATCTTCCTAGAAAGCCGCAAACTTCTTTTTCAGTTCTCGGTACAGGCATATCTTGTATAGCTTTCACTTTAGCAGGATCAACCTCTATCCCTTTTTCACTGACAATGAAACCAAGCAATTTTCCGGACCGCACGCCAAAAGTACACTTATTAGGATTCAGTCTCAACCTGAATTTCCTCAGCCTCTCAAATAACTTCTTCAAGTTGATCAGATGTTCCTCTTCTGTCTTTGATTTAGCAATCATGTCATCCACATAGCACTCGATCTCTTTATGAATTAGATCGTGGAATAACGTCATCATTGCTCTTTGATAAGTTGCCCCTGCGTTCTTCAACCCAAAAGGCATTACTTTGTAACAGAAGGTACCCCACGGGGTAATGAATGTTGTCTTCTCCATGTCTTCAGGCGCCATCTTTATCTGATTGTACCCGGAGAATCCATCCATAAATGAGAACACTGAAAACTGAGCGGTGTTATCAACCAGCACATCAATATGAGGGAGTGGAAAATCGTCTTTAGGGCTCGCCCTGTTGAGATCTCTGTAATCCACACACATTCTGACTTTGCCATCTTTCTTCGGCACCGGTACTATATTGGCCACCCAGGGAGGATAGTTGGTTACCGCCAGAAAGCCTGCACCCAACTGTTTTTGTACTTCTTCCTTGATCTTCAATGCCATTTCGGGTTTTGTCCTGCGCAGCTTCTGCTTGACCGGTGGGCAGCCCTCTTTCAATGGTAGTCTATGCACAACTATGTCTGTATCTAAACCTGGCATATCTTGGTATGACCAAGCAAAGATGTCAACGTATTCTCGTAGCATGACTATCAGCTCTTGCTTTACATCAGCCCGCAGACTCGGACCAATCTTGATCTCTTTCTTGCTTTCCTCTGACCCAATATTGATGATCTCAAGAGCTTCCTGATGAGGCTGAATGGTCCTCTCTTCCTGTTTCAACAACCTAGCCAACTCTTCCGGGAGTTCATAGTCTTCATCACTTTCTTCCTCAGCTTGATAGATCGGATTGTCGAAATCATACGTGGGCATAACAGAATCATTTTCAGAGAAATCCATAGAATCCAGTCTGCATGATTGGGTTTATGCTTTATTTTAGATTATTTTTGCTTGAAAAAAAAAGAAAAGAAAGTGCATTATCATTTTTAATTTTCTTTGTGCAAAAATAAAAATAAAGAAAGAATAAAGGAACACAAATTTGTAAACAAAAACGTCCTTTTATTGATATTTGAACATTATATGAGAAAATATGGTGGCCCTACAAATGGATCCTCACACCTTGGGCAGAGTGTGGGATTTCATGCATTATGAAAGACAAGAATTGTTACTCTGCATGGTGAACAACATGAACGATTTCTTCGCTAGACCAATTTTGCAACGCCTCGCCTGGAACCAGTGCATATACCCATCTGTCCATATAATCTGAGCTTTCAGCGTCATCCTCTATTGCTGAGCAGGACTGATTGGGATTGATAATTCCTCCACTGTTGAAGTTGATTGGCCCGCGGAATCGGGGAACTGGCGTCCGGCCCGACTGATATCCAATGCCAAACTTATCTTCTTTCACGAACACATCTATAGCTTTGCCCCAGCCTTGGGCATTCCCGCTTTCGACCACTTCTCTGGCCTGCTTGTACGACGCAATTGATGCACTCGGCCCACCTGGCACATTCGACACCACCGCTGCTGAAGTAGATTCTGGTAAGTTATTGACATTCAGGGCTTCAAAAGATTGGCACAATGTTTCATGAATCTCTCCATCCATTTCCACATATTTAAAAGTGGATAAATGACTCACGAATATATCTTCCTCGCCGCAAACAGTAACCACTTGACCCTTGAACACATACATGAGCTTCTGATGAAGTGTGGAGGTAACTGCGCCTGCTGCGTGAATCCACGGTCAGCCCAACAAACAGCTATAAGCAGGCTGAATGTCCATAACATGAAAGGTCGTCTTGAATATCTGTGGACCAACCTGTATTGGTAATTTAACCTCCCCAAACACCGATCTTTGGGATCCATCGAAAGCTCTCACAATCAGATCGCTGGGTCTCAGAAACAATCCATCTACTTCGATTTTCATCAGGGCTTTTTTGGGTAACACATTTAAGGAAGAACCTGTGTCAACCAGCACATGCGACAAAACTGCTCCTTTGCATTCAAGTGTGATGTGCAGTGCTTTGTTGTGGTTACGTCCATCTGGTGTCAAATCCCTGTTCGTAAATCCCAACCCGTGGCTCACATTCACATTAGAAATTACCCCCTCCAACTGATTCACTGTAATCTCTTGGGGAACGTATGCCATATTCAGAACTTTCAGCAAGGCAGCCTGATGTGCGTCTGAACTCATTAACAGGGATAATATCAAAATTTTAGAGGGTGTCTGATTAAGTTGATCAATGATCTTGTAATCACTCTTTTTGATAACCCTCATAAATTCCTTAACATCATTATCGAAATTGACTTTAAGGTCCTCTTCCTGAGCAGGCACCTTGTCATCAACAACCTGTTTTCCTTTCGCTCTTGCAGCGGCTTCAGCCTCTTTATCATTCCTTAGAGTCTGGGGAGCAAACAGTCGACCGCTCCTGGTGAAACCACTTGGTCCACTGACATTCTCAATGCTAGTACCAACGGCCTCTGCCTTCTGCCGACTTCCTCCTTGACGAGTATCAGTTCCATACTGCCACAGAACTGCCCTATTAGACACATAAGCAGCCGATTCAGGAACTATAATCGTAACTGGTCTCGGCCTCTCGGGCACGATGATAGCAACAGGCTCTGCAACAGGCACCTGTATCTCGACTGGATTATAGTAAATGGTAACGGCAGAAACATCCTGTTCTTTCTCTACTTTATCAAACTGAAGACTTCCTTCATCCATAAGATCCTGCAATCCAACTCTCAACTTACTGCATCCATTAACCTGCTTTAAACAATCCTCGCAATCAGAGGCGCATCCAGGAAATACCTTTCCTTTTAACAGATGTTCTTTTACACTCAACAGCGGAGTCTTCACCAAATTAACATCAGTAATCAAATTCAACTTCTCGCCATCAAAAATGGCATTTGTGCCTGCACCTCCATGATGAGGCATTGGATTGTCACGAACATTCGGCGGCCTAGAGAAGTTGATAGCTTTTGCGTCGATCAGATCTTGAACCTTATGTTGAAAGGTCCAGCACTTTTCTATTGAATGACCTGGCGCGCCAGAATGAAATTCACATCGAACATTAGCATCGTACCCTTGAGGCAACTTTCCGAAATCCAGCGGCTTCATAATCCGAAGTTCAACCAACTTCTCTTTAAGCAGTTGTGGCAACAAAGCGGCATATGTCATAGGCAAGGGATCAAACTTATGGTCCCTTTGTTTATTATTCTGAAATCGGGGTCTACCTTGCTGATCTGGTGTTTGCTGTCCAGCTGGAACCGGAATGGTTACCGCATCCACCTGATGATAGGACTGATTCCTTCCTCTGCCCCCTCCTCTATACACAGCACTGGACTCCCCTTCTCTTTTCCTTGGTCCATTGGCAAAGGGTTTCTTTGAATTTGAAGCAACATCTTGAATCTTACCCAATTTCAACAGACTTTCTATTCGTTCCCCAGCAACGACAATGTCGGCAAACCCGGTGGAAGGACATGCAGCAAGTCTATCCAAATACGTCCCTTGAAGTGTACTCATGAACATATCAGCCATTTCACGATCACCCAAAGGTGGTTGAACTCGAGCAGCCAATTCTCTCCATCTCTGTGCGTACTGCTTAAAGCCCTCATTGTTATCCTGAGTCATACTTTGCAATTGAGTACGATTAGGTGCCATGTCCAGATTATATTGATACTGCTTCAGAAAAGCAGCGCACAAATCTTTCCAACTTCTTATATGAACCCTGTCCAGCTTAATGTACCATTCTAGGGAAGCGCCTGACAGGCTATCCTGGAAAAAATACATCCAGAGCTTTTGGTCCTCGGTGTAAGCGGCAATCTTGCGATTGTAAGCTTGCAAATGTGTTTTGGGACAGGTACTGTCGTTGTACTTATCCAAAGCAGGAAGCTTAAACTTGGGGGGAATTCGCACACCCTGCACGAGACCCATGCCTTCTACATCAATTCCAAGAGGATTTTGGCTCTCAATAGCCTTGAGTCTTTCATCCAGCCCTTCATACTTCCGGTCGTCATTGTAGAAACCCATGTCATTGTTGAATGCAGTGAACTGGTCCTCCTGACCATCCTCATTGTTATCAAGTCCCAGATGTACCCCACCAGCAGGGATTGTGCCAACAGGAGGAGTGCGCACGTTGCGATTTGGGATTTCAGTTTCCAGCCTCTGGATAGTGGTTCTCATAGCTTCTTGTCCAATCCTCATGTTTTCTTGACTGGTCCTCAGCTCTTGCTGACCTTGAGCAATCCCCTGCATGAGGTTCATGAACTGTTCCACCCTTCCCCTCAAATCGGCTAACTCTGTCTGAACTTGCTCCATTACTCTTGCTTGATTGCGTCGGGTAGAATATCGGTGAACTGGGGTATCAGCTATTGTGCCTGAAAACCAAATAAAGGTTAGCAGGCGCCTACAAAAGGAAAACCTGCAATGCAAAAATGATATGCAAATGCAAATGCAAAGTTACGTTTGTCATTTCAAAATGCTTTTCATATCCTGATTCCAATCGTAACCAAGAATTCCTGAAGACCAGGAGTCATGATTACAGAGTTTTGCCATGAAGAGATATTCATATACATCGATCACGGATGTCTGAAGACCAGAAATAGTGATTTTGTAGTGTGCTAATGTGCAGATATCACATCACATATATCTGAAGATCAGAAATTGTGAACAGAAGTAACCCATTTTATACAAATTCCCAAAACTTCTCAAGCACGTTTGTCGTAGTTTCAGCAACAAAATAGAAAACAGGCAATCAAATGGATCCATCAACAATTCTGATGGTAACCATTGCAAATTACAAAGAAATGACAAAAATTACTAATCCGACAGCTCTACATCTTTTAGCTTCTGACTGGAGTACTTAATCTCTTCAAACAGGATGCGGGTACGCTGATGATGCGGCTTCTCAATCAGCTCTTTAATCACTGCATCCCTTTTTTCTAATGCATCCTCTAATGACCCCACGTGCATCAGCAAGGCTTCATCTTCATTGGCTCCTTTGCGCCTCTTGAGTCCGGATTGAACTTTAACCAGTTTCAGCTCTGCTGTGACCTCTCCAAGCTCCTTGTTGGTGATTTTCAGCTGACCTTCAGCATTTCTCACTTGTTCTTGACTTTTACCAAGATCTTCTCGATACTTTCTTCTCTCCACGTGCGCTTTCTTCAGCTCTTCATCTTTATCTTTTAGCTGGGCCTGCAATTCGGAGTTCTCAATTCTGACCTCATCCCAGGCTTGACGGAGTTTAGCTAACGAATCCTTGCTTCGGGCCAGCGCTTGCTTTGTAGCCTTATGAGCCTGACTAGTATCATCTGCTCCCAAGGTAAGCTTCCGGAAGTATCGAGCTCTCTCATCAAAATCTTCTTCTTTGTCCGCCAGGGTTTTTTCTGCTTTCAACGCTCTCTTTTCCAACTCTTTGTTGTCAGCTAGAGCTCTCTGAAGACATCTGCTTATTCCAGAGTTCTCTATCTGCAGATCTCTAACCATTTTCTTCAATTTCTCGTGCTCCTCGGCCGGTACCGTGGAATGTTGATCAGGACATAAAAGAACTTCTCGGGAAAAGGGTAACAACAGCTTTTTGACCTTCATCTCAACCCAGGCATCGTAGTCAGGGTATGATCTGCAGTCTCCTTTGCCGAAAGTCAATTTTCCTTCTCTTTGCCTAAATTTCCAAGCATTTATTACTTCCGGCATTCTTTCGTTCTTGGTCCCTACGAAAAACAGAGAAGCGCTAATCTCTTCATCAGCAGGAGGATGTCTCGAGGCATAACCAAATTGTCTAACTGCCAACACTGGGTTGTAATTAATCCCACCTCTTCTTCCGAGTAGAGGCATATTAGGAAAACTTCCACATTTGACAGTAAGCTCTATCGTCAGTAATTTGGGATCAAACCAAATAATATTATTGGCAGTCAAACCTATCAGTCTCTTGGACCACTTCATTGTCTCAGCAGTTTCTACAAACGTACCAGTCTGGGGTAAATGTTTGAAGAGCCAATGGCATAACAATTGGGTGCAACAACTAACCAGACTCCCTCTTGCCTTCTCATTTTTGTAGTGTACGGAGTGATAAAAATCTCCTAGCAGGGTAGGAATCGGATTCTTCGAGACAAACACTTTCAATGCATGCATATCAACAAAATCAGGCTGACCAGGGAAAAGCACCAAGCCATAGATACAAAGAGCTAACACAGCGTTGTAAGTAGTCTAATTGTTAGCCTTGGCAGCTTCCTGAGCTTGTCGAAAAAGGAACTCCAAGTGAAATCCTTCATCTTCTTTGAGCCTGCTTAGGCCACTTTTCACAACAAACAAGTCCAGATGCAGGACAACAGCGATTACTTCAGGGGCAAGAGCACCTTCAGAAAAATACGGTATAGCAGACGTGATTGGAATTCCCAAAATAAATGAGAATTCCTCCAGAGTGGGCATCAGAATGTAGTCGGGGAATAGGAAACATCTCATTGATGGCTCATAGAACTGTAAGAAAGTATGCAACCCATCCTTCTCATACTTTGTGAATGCACAGACCATCTTAATCAGCTCTCCGTACTCCTGAAAAGTGCTGAGAACATCAGAACCAGCCATACCTATCATCTTGTTCAATACACCCAGCTTAGGATCAGGGAATTTGTATGACACATTATTCTTCCTTTTAACCTCAGCATCTTGGGAACTCATGATTGGAATCAGACAATATGGTAAGTACCTGAAAATGACAAACATAACCATGTTATGATATGATTATGCAAATGCAAAAGGCATGTGATCAGGTATCCAGGTGTCGGTGTCTGTGTTGAACTGTGTGCATTGTGTCTCTGTACTGAATCTGGCAATATATCTGAGATGAATACTCAAACCACTGTCATAGGATACACTGTCTGTAATAATCATAGAATCACAAGTACGGTATGTAGGAAGCTGGGTTACCTGCAAACCTGTAAACATCCCACCCATACTCACATGTGGTTCCTAGAAAATAAGGCTTGTCAGCTTCGGAGGTTTGAGAAGCGATAGCACATTCAGCCCGTAGGATACAATGCTATGCCAATCAAAGAGGTCGTCCACTGACTCGCCTTAGAAAATAAAGGTCATCCTATGCAAGTACCAAAGTGGGCTCTCGGGTGCGTGTGGGTTTGCCACAGAATGTGGTCTGCCACTGTCACCGCTAAAGAGAGATGTTTCCACTAAGGTCCTCATGATCGGTCACTAGAGTCGACAGCTCTCTAGATCGACATCCTGGAATACGCAAGATGCGCACGCCATGATGGGTCCCAAGATAGCCTCGTCTAGCTGTGAATTTCGTGATTACCCACGTACACAGATGGCACGTAGGTCCCACTACTCTCCACTCTAAGTCTAAATGTATACTCGAGCCTGTGTACTGAGCTCATCTCTCAGAAATCCCATCCCGCCAAACAGACAGAACAGTGCAACACAGTATAATATATGAAATGTAAATGCTACAATGCTGTAAATATGGTACAAGTAATAAAATACAGTAAACGGCAAATACAAGATAATAGTAAACACCCAATGAAAGAAAAGCAAACAAGCGCTAGGATTGACTCGCTTAGGATGGACCATCAATAGGTCAACCATTCCCCAGCAGAGTCGCCAGCTGTCGCTCCCCGGGATTTTCATCCTAGTACAAACGCGAAAGTGGCACCAAACAGAGTCGCCAGCAATGTGTATTTATCCCAAGAGAGGGAAAGGAAACACCGCATAAACCTAAAGGAAGGAAAGAGCATGGTCTTGCGACCAAGAGAACTGGGTGCGGGAGTCGGTTACGTGAGAGGAAGGTATTAGCACCCCCTCACGTTCATCGTACCCGATGGGATCCACGCTTGCTGTTTCGATCAAAGGGTGTAGGAAAAAAAAATACTGGAAAAGAACTGGAAAAAAGAAAGGAGAAAGAATGGAAAAGGAATGAGAAACAAATGTAGGGAAAATAAAAGAAGTGCTCGCATGGGCCCTACCCCACTGCCTACATATCTCATCGGGAGCATGAGAATCAGAGCGACGTAGTTCCCCTCACCTAGGGAAAGTTGTTTGTGTTTTTTAGTGAAATACGTCAACGTTCGCGTCCTAGCAGTTTAGGTGTTGCAGCTCGCTGTAGGGAGACTTAGGCATTACCTGTTTGCGGTAGAACGGAAATGACGCATCCTTAAGGAAAGAGTGAAGGAGATGAGGAAAGAATTCCCGAAGGAAAGACGTTATTGTTTGTTTTTTGTCTTTTAAGAGTTTTTTCCATTTATTTGCATATGATAGTGTATCTGAATCTTAATCATTGGAATGTGCACATTCTCACATTCCAAGATGGAACGAATAAGAAAGCACACTAAGGGTGAAGAAGACCCCCACACTTATTTCCAATTATCAAGGTTCAAACACACTAGCATACTTGTGTTTATTAAGTGTTTTTGTTGATTATGAAATAAAGAAATGTTTTTTCTATTTATCTCTTCAACAAGTATTGCATTTAAGTCCCTCATACAAGATCAAATGTTTAACACATTGACCCAAGATGGGCTATATGCTACACATTCTAAGATTATAAGAGAAGACCCCTTTATAATCTTTTCTTTATATGAAAGGTCTAAATGCAATAAGTGCCTACCTTTATTAGATATTTTGAATTTTCTTTGAGATGAGAAAATAGAAGACTCAAGGGAGGAGCAAAGGTAAAATCTATATAAACTAAGACTCAATCCTAATTAAAAATTAAAGGGAGTGGTCCTAATGGTTTGTGAGGTTTAAACCTAAAGTCTAAAGAAAGAATGAATTAAACAATTCACTTCTAAAGTAGAAGATGAATTGTAATTCAAAAAGGGAAAGTGATGAGTTATTCAAAGAAAGCACATAAGTGCTTAACAAAACACAAGATGGAATTGTAAAAGAGATGAGAGGAAAGAAGTTTGAATGTGGATTCCTTATCCACACTTAATTGCAACTTACCAAAGCCCCTACATGGTTAGTAAACATGTATAAGAAGTATAAGAAATAAAAGAACTTTTAATGCACCATAAAACTCAAAAGAAGTAGATGAGAAATTGGTTACAACCAGAATGTACATCACATGGAAAACAAATGATCATTATCATGCAAGTCCAAGTGAATAGGCAACAAACATCACCCATGACATTAGAACATGCTACCATAAGAAAAGGGAGAATGAAAGATGAAAAGAAATAGAAGAAACATGCATAAATGGAACATGTAATCCAAGGATCAAAATTGAAATGAAATGAAAAATGATTCACAAGCATCTCACAAGTATTTATGAAGCACATCAAAACATTTAAGAAGTGAAGGAAGAAGTAGAATTGAAATGGGAGTTCAAAAGAAAACACAAGTACAAACACAACATGTTAAAGGTGTACCATGTTTAAATGAAAGTCAACATGCAAGGATGACATGTAATATGTACTAATGACCTATAATGTCAAATGAATATACCACAAAGTAGGCAAATGATCATGCAAGTATGCACAAAAGCAACCATGTAAACATGCACAAAGATTGAGATGATATGACATGTTATTATGCTTCAAAGGTTATGCATTAAACAAAAAATTAAATGGTCTCATGAAAATTATGGAATCATGGTATTGAAGTTCACAAATCAGAGATGAGTCTCATATCAAAGTAGCATGCAAGAAACCAAGGCAAAATGATATCAAACAATGTATTTAGGTCATATTGGATGCACATGCAAAGTAATGCAAAGATGAACATCAAAACATGCCATACATGATCTAAAAAATCAAATAAAAATCACTTAACCTAATTCAAGATGTTAATGACTCACTACCAAAAGAAGAACATCAAAACAATTTTTAATGATCAAGAACAAAATTAAACAAAATCATGTACCACATTAAGAATGCACACAAAAGAAAATCAAAGAAAATTATAGAACAGGGGCAAAAAGGTCATAAAATCAAGAAATAAAATCATGAAAAATTTTCTAAATGTTTTAATGATGCTCATGAATTTTTGTTGAATTTTATGATGAAGTTTGATATTTTAAAAAGTTAGAAAGCAAACGTGTAGAAAAAATGGAAAATAAAATGAAATGGAAATAAAGAAAGGGGGTGCAAGCATAGCAATCCATCAGTTCAAACTCATTGGGCTTGAAAAACATAGGGTGCAAATATCAATTCAGAGCCTGGTCCATACACGCGCTATCCACAACAACTAGCATGCACTCTCAGTCAACAAAAGTCAATCAATTCACGCCATTGGATCAAGTCAAGTCAGCATAATAGTCAAAGTAATCAGATCAAACGCTCACACACGCATGTCCACGTTCCATACCATACACCACACCACACCATGTTTAATTGAAATCAGAAAAATGGCACATGCCTTGCACATGCGTTTTAATGCGTTGTCATGCTCTTAGCCACACGATGAGAAAAAACAACAGACAGGATTAAAACATGGCAAAAACCCTAGCTCTAACAGTCACCGGCCGGAGAGGACCTCCGGTCACCTTCTCCGGCCAACAGCCACCACCTGCAAACTCCAATTCCTCCAGAAATTCACAATACGTACACCAATCGAAAGCTGAGCTCATGTACATCATGAATCTAACACTATTTTTCACATAACATACACGTATAACACAAACCGATCCAAAACAAATTGCCCTAAAATCACATCTAAACTCCTAAAGAGCCTATCAACTAGACAGAACTCACGCATAGCTCCTAATAAGCTCCAAACTTCATAAAACAAGCTTAAATCACAAGAATACAATGCATTAAAATTGAGTGAAATAAACCTGAAATTGATGAGGCTTCGGGGTGCTCTTCAGAAAACCAGAGATCCTAGCTTCTCCTTCAACCTTGAAGCTTCACAAACTAAGCAAAATAAATGCTATAACTCGTTGTCTTGAAAGCAGGGAGATCCAATGTTGAACAATGCTTGCCGCAATCTTGAGGACTGTGTTGAAATCTCCTTCAATCCAATGCCATTGATGATGAAGAATTGTGGTGGATGAAGATGAATGATTCGTGCACAGAGAGAGAGAGAAAAAGCTCAGGGAAGATTGAGAGAGTGAGAGTATTCTTGAGAGTGGAAATGAAAAGTGAAGTTGAAAATGAATTTGTGAAGAGAAGTTTTGTTTTATAGTGAGCTAGGAAGTGAGTTGGGTGACTGAGTTGGGTGAGTTCACTCTAACTAACTGAGTCAGTTAGTTAGAGGCGAGTTGATCTTGGATTTTTTATGGTGTGGGTGATGCTTAGAGTGTTATGGTGAGGATGAAGAGAATGAAGCTACAACAAGCAACTTGTTATACAAGTTTGTATTCTTTCCACCTTTATGCATGAGCAACACACGTGACCTGGTGAATGTAAAGGTGTTTGGCTAAATGAAGCAAAGGTTGGTGAGTGTGATCAAGCATGCGCAAACTAATTCAATCAACAATAAATTCCACTTGCTTTTTTTGGTTTTATGTGACAGTTGAAGACAGATGAAGATAGGGTTGCTTGAGGATGCATTACTCCATGAAATGTGGATGGTTTGGTGAGTTCACGGGTTCATTTGAAAGAGGGTACATTGAGGAACAATATTGGTTTGAAAATTGAAGTGAAATGAGGTCTCAAACATACCTAAAAATGACCACAAACAGATGGATAAAGAACTGGTACATATGCGTACGAAGCAAGTCATGGCATGGCAAGTGACATGCATGGAAGTTCAGCCTAATCAACCTATCTTGAGACCACTATAACTCACTCATACTTGATCAACTCAAAATTTTCCAAACATCAATATTAAAGATGACACTACAAAGAACAACTTTGATGTTGAAAACTTTTCCATTTGAGGTTTTTATCTTGATGAAAAATGGGTGGACATTTGGCTCACCAACTGTTTGAGAAAATGACTGCGCGCGTGCCCTGAAAATCTTGGTCATGACCTAGTTTTGAACCTACTTTACTCAAACTTTGATCAATCATATCTCACTCAATTTTTATCCAATAGAGATGTTCCACATATGGATGTGAAGCTTAAAGCAAGACCTTTTGTTGTGGCCTGGTGGAATTTTCATTTGGTGCTTCAATTTTAAATGGCCTTGGTTCAAACTCTGATGCAAAATGGCCCAAAACTTGCTATTTTTAGTAACCCTTCTTCATCCAAAAATGGAAACTTTCCACCTCTTGATTTTTTTATGATTCCTTTGGAGTTTCTTGATCAAATTTTGCACATTGGTCACATATAACATGAATTTTATGAATTTGACCACAAAAAGTCAAGAGTTGACTTTTTCCTCTGATTATTTGACCTGGCCCCAATTTCCCTGATTTTTTATCTTTCTTCCAATTGAACCACTTCTGAAACCAATTGAGAGGCAATTTTCCATACACATACACTTAAGAACATGTAGAATACCATGACATCAAGTTTTGTCCAAAAAATCAAAGATTCTCTGATTTAATGGGAAACCCTAGTTTTGGTGCCCACCTCCTAGGAGAAAAATGTGCAGTCTTCAAATTCAAATTCCTCAGAGTATGTTATGTATCCTCTTAAAGTATGATGGAATATACCATTTGAGGATGATTTTGGATCAATGAGCTATCTCTTTTGAGGGTTTTTTCTTTCAATTTTTTGAACCTCTTGCATGTTGAAGTATGTATTGCTTCAATCTCCCATTGGATCTCACTTCCTTGAGATTGTGGATGATCAATTGAGATGGTATGAGACATGAGAGACTCTTGGCTTGCCTGGAGGCAACTTGATTGACCTTTTTGTGCTTTGAATGATCCCTTGATTGTCCATCTTCCCCCTGATCACATGCCTTGATGGTGAGAGGAATGTTATGCTTCATTTTTCTATGTTAAATGCAATGCAATGCTAATGAGATGGATATGATATGATAGATGATAGTGCTATGCTAAGATGCAAAAAGGGGAGAGCAAATTTTGGGGTATTACACACTTCATCCATGGATTTTCCGCCAGAAAGAGTCCCTGAGGTGGTCGAACCGCTGGTGGTGGTGTCACAGAAATTGTAGCGTGTACTGAGCATAGCCTTCAGATACTCCAATGGTTTTTGCACCTTCAAGTTTTCAAGTTCTTCATGAGAGAAACTGGTCGAATTAGTGTTTGTAGAAACAGCTTTGGGACGATCATTAAGGTTTTCTTCGTCCTTTCTTCCTTCTTCACCAGCAGCAGTCTCTGGAATTATTTGCTTTTCGCCATCTTTTTCTTCTTCCTTTTCGTCATCAGCTTCAACATCCCCATCCTTCTCTTCATTATCATCTTTTGGGTTGATAGGGGAGTTGTGTTCAGGATCTTCTTCCATGGTGAGTTCTGCATTGGGCATCACAGTGTCCCCACCAACATCAACTAAAATATCTTCCTCAAGACCAGCTTTCTCTTCGATCACTTCAGGAGATGAGTTTGTGGTGATGATCTTGGGAAGTGTCTCAGGAGCATTGGTGGGCTGATTCACTTCAGTAGCAGACTCTTTGGTCAAATCCTTTAGGGAAGGCTTGGAGAGGCTTGGTTGTTTGTAAGTTGGATCGCTGCTTGTTTTGGGAAGAACATGGACAAGAGGATGTAAATGAGTATCAACAATGACCTGAAAGGTTAATAAGTCAAAATTTTATTATAAGTGAAAGTGGCTGTAAATGTCGAAATTCGAAAAAGAACATACCTTTGGAATTTCAGTCTTGAGACTAGAATTTTCACTTTCTGCTGGGGCTGGAGTGGTTTGTTCGACAGGCTTTTTGTGAGAAGTCCTTTCCAATACTCTGGAAGCAGAAGGTTTGGATTGTTGAATTTTCGACGTTTTCTTCTTTTTCTTCAAAGGTTTAATTTGGTCAGGTGAATTGTCACCATCGTCAGAGTCAATAACATGAATATCAGGGTCCACTTCTTTTCTTTTCCTTGGTGTTGAAGGAGGTTTCCGACTTCCCTGGAAAAAAGATTTCGCTAATACATTTTAGATGGCGAGAATAAAAAATAATAATAATAAAATATAACAATTAGGGAAAAGGAAAGACCATACCTTCGCCACGGGTTTCTTGGTTGTGTCCTTTTGGTCTTCTTCGTCTTCTGTTGTTGACCCTTCGATAGTAGCCGATTTCTTAGCAGGAATTTTTACAGCTAAGGAAAGAGAAAAGAGGAAAAATTAAAATATGAGCTAAGAAGAAGAAAACATATATAAACAGAAGGAATTAGTGTGGAATATCTTCCCATTCCACACCTTCATATATAGGAGATTCCACGCGAACGTGTTCTATGCCAATATGAAGGCGGCCTTTGAAATTGTCCAAGGTGTACTTAGTCGGAACTACTCGCTTAGCCCATTTTTGGTAGTCTTGGCAAAGGTTTTTCATAGAATTCCCACAGATGAACCAGTCTGGAAATGGAGGGCTAAAAGCCACACCAAATTCAGCAGATGGTAGAGGAGGGAACTTTGGTGGATAGAGATTAAAAGCTAACTTATAACGTTGATCTGGTCGAACGTATGAAGCTAGGTTTCACTCATCCAGTTTCCTTGTAAATTTTTCTTTCAAAGTAACTGCTGCTTCGCTTATGGTTCGAATAAGTTCGTTGGGTCTATAGGCAGTTTCAAAGTACTTCTGGAATGCTTGGATTTCTTTGATGTGTCTTGAAGTACCTTTGTTTGATTTTCCCTGTACAAGGGCGAGAGCTTTGGTCAGTTGAATAGTAAAAGAAGGCACGTCGAAGAATTGTGAATTATAGTAATCCCTCCGCCAGTCATCGAACTCTTTGGTACATAGGAAGATGGGTTTGAAAGGCACCGGTTGAATTTCGACCAAGTTTGAGTATTTTGCCAGCAGTTTGGTACACTCAGCTTCGGTATGGATCATGTTGTAGTGTATCAGAGAACCTTTCTTTGAAAAAAGAGGTTTGGGTTTTATTTGAATTAATCCAAACTGTCGAGATATCAGATTGGGTTGGTAGTTGACAAGCGAGATTTTTAGCTTTGATGGGTTGATCCTGGAGGCTAAAAGCCTGGGGGTTAGAAAAGATTCCCAGACATTGAGAAATTCCGCCTCTTGTGCTTTCGACTCTAGGGGGGAACTTCCTGGTAAACCATTCTGGTCCAATTATTCTGTTTGCAAAAGGGGCCATATTAGAAGAGAAGTTATGACGTTTAGCAAACATCATAACATAGCCAGTGAAGGCTTGTTGGAGGCTCAGACCTTCATCATTGGGCGTCAGCAATGCCAGCCTAGTTCCTTCGACCCTCCTATCCTTTAGAGCAGCTTCGTTCACAGGGTTTTTATTGGAAAGAGAAGCTTCGAATGTGGCATTTAGCCACAGTTGTAGGAGCAAGAATGGTTCCGACAACAGAAGATTTCCCTTATCCTTAATATTTTTCAGTAAAGTAACTCCTTCGCCAAGGGATTCATACAGATTGGCTAAGATGATTTCACTAAGGCATAGTTTGTGTCCAGCATGGAGTTGATTCGCCATAGTAATGTATCTTTTCGCCACCTAGAGAGACCTGAAGCAGAAGACGCACCTCGACAGCCAGAGAGCCTGGAAGGCCACGTGCTCTTGGTCAGAGACTTCAGCAGTTTCCTTGTCATGATAGTTTGTGATGTAGGAGGTAAAGGTAGCCTTATTGATGTCGAAACCTATGGAATCGTCAGCTAAGAGGTTGGGATCATAATCCACCCCAAGAGGGCTAAGACCAGTTATGGCAGCTATGTCGAAGAGGGTGGGGGTGATCATTCCACAAGGAAGGTGAAAATTGTTGTAGGTACTGTCCCAAAAGTAAAGGGAAGCCAAAAGCATATATGTACAATATCCAGGTCCTACTTTCGATAGTTGGATAAGGTAAAAAATACCCATGGTTTTCCAATCATCAGATTTAACTCCCTCTATTTTTGCTAACCAAGATAGGTAGTCGGATGGATCTTTCGACAGGGGGAAAGACCTAAAAATCCTAAAGTTGTTCATATACTCTAGGTTTATGACATCCCTAGAGGAGGGTGACCCTTGACCATCTACCTTAGATTTTTCTTCTATGGTTATTTCTTGCTCAGTCCTAGGCCTAACTCCATTAGCTATTGGCTTATAACGATGATAAGCTGGGAAAAATTCCTTCACTTTTAAAGGATCTAATTTTAAATCAGGCAAAGGTCCTAAGATTGCATGGGATTTACCAGAAATGAGGACGGGGATTAATACTTGTGATTGATAAATGCGTCTTTTCTCTTCTTCATTGGGAGGTTCTGGTACGTATTGTTGATTCCCCACAATGCTTGGACCAAGGATCCTATGAACAGGTGGCAAACCATTGGATTTTTGGGAATCTTTGTTCTTGGTGTTGGTTCCTTAAGGAGATGTGGAAGAGGGCATGGTTGTTCGCAGAAAAGTTCAGAGAGGAAATGAAGAAGATGAAGTTGCGTGAAGTAAGTTTTTTGTTTAGGAAAGAGAAACGGGAAAAGTGAATTGAGGAAAGCTTTCATTTATTTATAAGTGGTAAAAAGGAGACTGAAGCGGTCACTATTCAAAGAGGTTTCCATTTAATGAAAAGGAATCATGGGACACGTGTTAGCCATGAATGGACTGATTGGACGGTGGCAGTTATTTTCGACCCACGGTCTCCTAGGGACTAGGATCGTGATGATTAAAAAGATTTCAGAACGTGGGCTGAAAAGAAGTTTCAGAAAAAGTGTAATGATGATTCTGACGTCACAGAATGTCAAGTCATATGAACAGTCGTTTCGTCGAATAAGTCAAGGCATCAAATTATGTTTGTCAAAAAATGCTTTTTCTCCTTTGTCGAAATATGCATTTTTTGGGGGGCAATTTGTAGGCTCCTAATTTCGACGCCTGGATTTTTAAAAAAGGAAATAAAAGGTTGAGACTTTCTAGAGTATTTTGACATAAATCTGTTTCTTGTAAAGAGGATCAGTCGAAAACAAGGATTATTTGGAACAGAGGAGTTGAAGATTTTTCTAAGTGTTGGAAACATTTCGATGGGATTATATGGAGGTTTCTTTACGCCTGGTTTTTTGCAATTCAAATAAAGGAGGGAATTGTGTTTTTAAATGGGAGACGCATGGAATGCATCTAAGAGGCGAAGGCATGCATGATGCCATTTGTCTTCATTAGGTGAAATGATCGTTGTTGACGGTTATTTCGACTGTATATAAATAGGGAGTCATAGTGTTAGATTTCCGTGTGTGTATTCAAAATTTGTACAGGTTACTCAAAAAATACTCAAAGTACCCGTGTGAGAGAAAAGAGTTATCATTGAGAAAATGTACGTTTGGAAAAACACCAGTTTCATTCTTTACATTTCAATGAAGTTTTAAGTTAGTTATTTGCAATTTATTCTACATTTCCGCAATTTCATTCCTGCACTTTGATTACGTTTTCGTTATTTCTTTTAAGAACAAAATTTTATCCTTTCTATCCAAGTCATATTATTTCATGAGAACGATGATGAACATAATAAATAAAGGGTTTGATTTCTATACATGTTGGCGAAACTCTTAAAGCACATTGTCGTAGGATTTGTATGGTCGATCCTGTAAGTAAACTAATTTTTATAAATTAGGAGACCAGCAGTTGTTTGCAAATTTTCGAGGCAAACAGCCTCATACTCTTTAGAGACCAAATTTGAGATCTAATCAAGATTAGTGTTGAACATAGGTGGAACTTGCGGATTCACAACAAACAGATGCAGTTTATGAGCCAATATAATGTCTTCTACCTGTTGATTCCATAGTAAAAAATTGTTATCTTACAGTTTAATGGAGAGTTTGGGACCAACCGAAGATGACGAGCCTGTGGAATTGAGCTGCGAAATGGAATTTTGGGAGTGATCCACTGGTACACCACTAGAGTTGATTGGCGCAACATGATTGGATGAGTTTTCAGGATCTTCCATTCTTGACTTCTCAGAATATCAAGTAGAAGATGAAGATGATGATTAAAGTATTATCAAATTGTGTTTCTCTTAAACTAAAGTAGTTGATGGGTTGCAGAAGGTGCAAGTTTCTATGAAACTAATCACGCACACTAGCTTCTATGAAGACAACTCTCTGCAAGTTGTTGAAGCTTCAACCATGGTGGCTTCTATGAAGTTGTTAACGTGGTTGAAGTGCAGTGGAAATCTGGCCCTTAAGTCGATTGATACCATGTTAAAGAATGATCTTTGATCATTGCCATTGTCGATGAGTAGAACTTTGGTTGAAAGGAGAAAGAAGGAAGAAGAGAGAAGAGAGAAAAGAGATGAGTATAAGGAAGTGAGCCATTGTTAAAGAATGATCTTTGATCATTGTCGCGGCCGGCTAAAAATATTGGAGTTGCCATCATATTTTTTCTAAGGAAAATAATGATAAACCTAAAATCCTAATCCCAAGGGCAGAGATTCCTAAGGTTCGGGTGTCGGTTAAGTGAGGGGAAGGTGTTAGGCACCCCTTACTTCCATTGTACTCAATGGGATCCTCCTTAGATTTTAAGGTAAGTTTGTTTGTTGTCTTTCTACTTACTTATTTACAAAAGAATCCTAAGTCTTTTCTTATTGTACTCGCTAGGGTTTACAACCCTATGCCTACGTACCTTCAATTTTGAAGGATCAGAGTAACTGTAGTTCACCTCCCCTATTGCTACCCCCTAATCCTATTCCTAATCCTAATCCCAAACTTAATCCACTATATATACTCCTGGCTAAAGAGTTATATCCCCATATCTATTATTTATACTCCTAGATAAGGAGTTTTATCCCTTTATCTATATTTATACTCCTAGATGTAACACCCCAATTCCCATCGCGAATAAATAATACATAAATAAATCAGAGTGAATAAAAATTTATTTTTTCTGACAGAAACAGGGATGCCACATTTAAATAAATAAAATACAATCCCTGCTCAAATATTTTTGATACATAGAACAAAATAGAATACCCTCAAAGGGAAACCTTTTCCATATAAAAGGAAAGCTCAATTATGGAATAAAGCGGAAAGATCCATAACTAACTTGTTTTGCGAGATAAATTGTTTTATAACATCAAAATATACATACAAAAGTCATACAAAAAATATTCAACAATTGTATACAAATAACTTAAAGCGTTCCCCGACTCCCGTGCTACGTATCAGATCAGACACCAAGACCGACAAAATAATGGAGAACTAATCTTCACAAAAGCCTCCAAGACTCAAATCTGCAATTGCCTCATAGAGCAACAAACCACCGCAGAAGGGTGAGAAATAACAACTAAATCAAGATTTCATAATAATATGCAACACACATAAAAATTCACATGCACAGTTATTCTCACCACAAGCATCACATACAATACATATAGCATATATCAATTATACCAACATAATACCACATTCACACATAATGCACACCAAAGTTATGACATATGGAAACACATCAACACATCACCTAGCATGTCTATACATAAAACATATTATTCATAACCAATGCATTTAACACGAATGCATATCAATTCACCAATCCGATCACAAACTCAACACATAATTACTCCATTCAAAAATGCATATCAATCATGCACAATCCATTTAACACAAATGCATATCACAATTTCTCACACATACTCAATCCATTCATGATTTTCCACACATAATCAATTCATTCATGATTCATGCAAATGCAAAGAGACCGACACAACGACTCTATGAAAATGCCATGCGGTACCATCCATCCATCATTTCTCAACATTAGTTCACTCAAGAACTATTGGAATCATCGCTTGTTACTCAACGTAACTCCCCGTCGGGCAAACCCGTCGCTTTAAGTCCTCTTGCTATAAGGCGCATGACGTTTATGGATCGCTTTAAGTCCTCTTTGTATAAGGCGCACGATCCGATCTCTTTAACTCCTCTTTGTATAAGGTGTACGATCCTCTATAATCATCGTTTTAAGTCCACTTTGTATAAGGCGCACGATGTTATAGCGGATTCCCTCTGGAATCGATTCGTCACTCACACCCACTAGAGCACACGACATCACAAGATGCATATCATGATGCTTGACACACAAGAACTCATGACAATCAAATGCATCTTCACACATATATGCAACCATAATCATGCATATATTTCTACTCATCAATTCCATACATTCACAATTCAACAATATGAATTATCTCATCATCAATATTCATGCATTGGAAACCAATTTAAACAATGCATTTCAAACCATAAAGGCCACCAAACCACATATATTGAATTTCACACAACCAATGCATTTCATCATAATCCACAAACCACAACAATTAGCACTTTAGCACATACACTCATATCAATTCACATCAAGAATTACTCACCATCAACCACAACCATCACAACATCTTAACACATGCCTCAACATCATATAAACCACAACAATCCCACAAAACATCATAACAACATACATTGATATTCAATCAAACAATGTACTTTACCACACAACAACATCATTATCACATGCATCAACATCATATAAACCACATAAAAGTTCCACGTCATATAACAATAGCACAACACACGATAAAAATACCGACCACGCGCATTGTACGCGATAAGAACACCCAACCGCCAGACTAATTCTCAAAAACACAAATTAATTAAATCATATTTTACCCTCCAAACCATTTTTAATAGAAATAATATTTCATTAGCTTTCCAACGCTTCGAACGGGGGTCAAAACAGACTTACGGTTCAAAAGTTATGAAGAAAACAAAATCGGACATTTTGGAAAATTTGTGTCACGCGCAGGTATGCTCAGGTCGAGTCTTTAGGTCGACTCAAGGTTCTTCAGGGCGACTCATAGTCCTTTAGGTCGACTCATACTGCGCAGAATTTGTTAAAAACTCAGTTTTCGATCGTTAAATACCTTCCGGACCTCCGATTTCGATTCCGTAAAAAGCTGCGATCTCAGAATTCAGCATACTACAATATTTTCACCATTAAAAAGCCATCCAACACATTTTCCACGGTTGAAATATTTTGAAACATAATTTTATCAATTTACCCCAACTCCAGACTCGCTCGAAACCACTCGAAAACACACAAACGACCATTCCCGATTAATTCCTATCCTCACCCGACTATACTACACAACTTATTCCAAATTCTAACCGTGAAAACATCGATTTCTATTCATTTTTCTCATTTCAACCTAGAATGAAAAACTTATGGAAAAACAAGAAAAACATTCACACAATCACACACATATACATATACAAGCAAGATATAATCGAAACGTCTCACCCTTACCCGATTAATCGCGATTGGAACGGAGTTTTCTTCGATTTTCCTCTTTTTTCCTCTTCTCTCTTTTCCCTTCTCTTCTCTTTCTCTTCTTTTCCCTTTTCTTTATTTTCTTTTCCTTTCTCTCTCTTTTCTCTCTATTTCTCTTTTTATATAAATATCTAACAACTCAAATGACCATTTTGCCCTCACGCTCAAATATCTCCCAAACGCTCTCAAAATGCGATAAAACATAAACAACAATGAAAGATATTTTCAGGAAATAAAAGTTGAAAAGAAATTATAATTTATTGCAAATATTTTACCTATCAGGGAAATTAGCCAATTAACTCAATTAGCAGGTAAAATACAATAAATTCACACATTTCACAAAATTCACATCAATGAAATAAATAAATACAATTAAACAAATCGGGGCGTTACAATTCTCCCCCACTTAGGCATTTCCGTCCTCGAAAATATCACTGAGAGGAACAACTCCGGATACGACTCTCGCATCCGACTAACCAACTAACATGCCAACAAAAGGCACACCACGAATAACACAAACTGACAAACCACCTAGCTAACAACAGCTACAACAACGACACGACAACGACGACAACTACAACGACAAGATGCAAAGCCCATACAATGCACTTGACGACCAACTCACGACTCAAAGAAAACCATGTTACCAACACCCAGGTAACACTCCTCTAATCTCCCACACAGGAATTAGCTACTCGCACTCGAACCAACACAATAGAAACGAGGCAACAACACAAACAAGAACATAAAGTTCCACGACCCAACATCGTTTCAACAACCTCGACCAAACCAGGATACCAAACATCCTTGTCACACAACAATATTACAACAATGCTACGATTCACCAATCGAACGTACAACCAAAACAACCATCTACATAGTAGCCCCTGAATAATATTCAAACCTTTCACCTAACACTTCCATTCTGAAACGTCTAATGGTCTCATCATTCTTACCGTTTTCCACTATTCAACCTTTGAACTCTTGCAAGTCACACACGCATATACGAATTGTGCCACATCACACTTTCGCCGCGTACTCTGATTACTCGTAACCATCAAAACTACCAATTCCACGTTCAAAGTCTAACTCTTTGTCATATTCTCCAAAACTCACTGTTCACTTTTAATATACCTAACCTCACACTCTCCTGTGTTATCTCATACACCAGACACAAGTCTCTGAACTGCTCAAATAATTCTAACTCCCTGACCATCAAAACAGACATGTATAAAGCTTTCGACTTAACTTATCACGCACGACATTAACTTTACCAATAGGATAATTCCAGCTAAAGTCATAACTCATCACAAATTCCAACCATCCTCGTTGTCTCGTACGCTATTCCTTCAGACCAAACTAGTACTCTAAACTCTTGTGATTACCAAACACCGCGAACCTAGAACCATAAAAATAATACCTCCCAATCTTCCAACACAATAAAACTGTAACCAATTCCAAATCCTGAATAGTATAGATCCTCTTATGAATCCTCAATTATCGTAAAGCATAAGCTACGACTTTACCCTCTCGCATTAACACACTGACTAAACTCATCAAAGACACATCACAATACCTCACAAACGGTTGATCAGAATCACGCAGTATCAAAACTGGAGCTGCAGACAGCTTCTACTTCAGCTCCCTGAAACTTTCCTCACAATGAACATCCAAAGCAAACGACTTACCCTTTGCAAGTTAATTGAAGTAATGAAAATGGTAACTTGGAAAAGCCGTCCATAATCTCCGGTAATAACCAACTAAAGTCTAAAAAGATTCTAATCTCCTTAACTAACTTCGGAGTCTCTCATTGTAAAATTGCATCTACTTCCGATGGATCCATAACCATACTCTTATCGGAAATAACATATCCAAGAAAACTCACCTTTTTCCAACCCAAATTCTCACTTGAATAACTTACTATAAACTTCGCCTCTGTTCAACACTGGTAATTCAATCCTCAAACGCTCTACTTGTTCTTCCTCTAAGTTTATAACAGATCCGAATATCCTTAATCAAAGCCATTACGAACTTATCCAAATAAATATGGAAGATACGATTCGTCTACTCCACAAACATTACATATACAACCTTCAAAATTTATTCTGAGCTCGAAACAATTTATCCAAAATAGCTTAATAATCTCTGGATACCATATTCCATATCAATTCTCCTTACAGGGTCCCACTCACTCAAGGTTTCTGCTGACACGAGACCTCAACCCATAACAAAAGTAATACCATCAAGGAACTTCAAATTATTCGCGATTCGTCACAATCCAAAACTTAAGCTATCCAGAACACAACTGCAAGTTTCCATACTACTCACTGATTAACACGCAACCTCATGCTATCATCCTTTCCCTTACCAACCATGCTGGACCTCTTCAAGTTTACACACTAATGTTCCATCCAAAAACACATCTGAAAGCCATGCACAACTGACGGCCCATCATTGTGGCTTTCCTACCAATTTCCAGAACACTATCATCGCACACATAACAACATCTTTGTTTCACGTCCTAAAAGTTCTCCCCCTTACTTAGCAGATCCAAACCTCAAATCCTCACCTTCGTCAACTTTGAGTTCACACTCTACTCTCTGAGAACAACCATTAGTAATACCCAATCATTCTCTCTCAATGACTTCCCAACTGGACCAACATACCAAAACCTCTAATCTGTCTCCTCTTCCGATATTAGAATCTTCATCTACTCAACAAAACAATTCGTATTCACTTCCTTAATTCCAAACAAGTCATTCACACACTACCAAAGCCGAAAAGACACGTCTATTCCATCCAACATAATTCCCGTATGCTATCAACAAGAGATTAAGGGTGATCGGTTCCTCAATTTGTCAATAGGCAGCCGACAATCATGATGGGGCATAAACCGTCTTTACCAAATTATAATAGCACTTCTTGCATCCTGTGCACAAAACTATCTAAGACACCAATCCTTAGTCGACATAGACCTACCTCTGCATTCCCTCCGGAATCAGAAACAACACTGTCCAAACAACACTTACACTCTTGCAATCTTCAACACACTGAGCCAACGCTCCACACCTGAAGCAACTTGGAGAAGTACAAGCTTCTCCCCCACTTATCTCTTTCTCAATCCCGAAGACAAAGGATTAGAAAACCAGAAAGTATTGACAGTGCTTCCAGACATATCACGTACTGAGGGACAAACAACAACGACAGTATTCCACTGTCACACCAAATGACTCAACAACTTGGCCGGACGGACTGACCGGCTCTGATACCACTACTGTAACACCCCAATTCCCATCGCTAATAAATAATACATAAATAAATCAGAGTGAATACAAATTTATTTTTTCAGACAGAAACAGGGATGTCACATTTAAATAAATAAAATACAATCCCTGCTCAAATATTTTTGATACATAGCACAAAATAGAATACCCTCAAAGGGAAACCTTTTCAATATAAAAGGAAAGATCAATTATGGAATAAAGTGGAAAGATCCATAACTGACTTGTTTTACGAGATAAATTGTTTTATAACATCAAATTATACACACAAAAGTCATACAAAAAATATCCAACAATTGAATACAAATAACTTAAAGCGTTCCCCGAATCCCGTGCTACGTATCAGAGCAGACACCAAGACCGACAAAATAATGGAGAACTAATCTTCACAAAAGCCTCCAAGACTCAAATCTGCAATTGCCTCATAGAGCAACAAACCACAACAGAAGGGTGAGAAATAACAACTAAATCAAGATTGCATAATAATATGCAACACACATAAAAATTCACATGCACAGTTATTCTCACCACAAGCATCACATACAATACATATAGCATATATCAATTATACCAACATAATACCACATTCACACATAATGCACACCAAAGTTATGACATATGGAAACACATCACCACATCACCTAGCATGTCTATACATAAAACATATTATTCATAACCAATGCATTTAACACGAATGCATATCAATTCACCAATCCGATCACAAACTCAACACATAATTACCCCTTTCACAAATGCATATCAATCATGCACAATCCATTTAACACAAATGCATATCACAATTTCTCACACATACTCAATCCATTCATGATTTTCCACACATAATCAATCCATTCATGATTCATGCAAATGCAAAGAGACCGACACAATGACTCTATACAAATGCCATGCGGTACCATCTATCCATCATTTCTCAACATTAGTTCACTCAGGAACTATTGGAATCATCGCTTGTTACTCAACGTAACTCCCTGTCGGGCAAACCCGTCGCTTTAAGTCCTCTTGGTATAAGGCGCACGACATTTATGGATCGGTTTAAGTCCTCTTTGTATAAGGCGCACGATCCGATCGCTTTAAGTCCTCTTTGTATAAGGCACACGATCGTCTATAACATCGCTTTAAGTCCATTTTGTATAAGGCGCACGATGTTATAGCGGATTCCCTCTGGAATCGATTCGTCGCTCACACCCACTAGGGCACACGACATCACAAGATGCATATCATGATGCTTGACACACAAGAACTCATGACAATCAAATGCGTTTTCACACATATATGCAACCATAATCATGCATATATTTCAACTCATCAATTCCATACATTCACAATTCAACAATATGAATTATCTCATCATCAATAATCATGCATTGGAAACCAATTTAAACAATGCATTTCAAACCATAAAGGCCACCAAACCACATATATTGAATTTCACACAACCAATGCATTTCATCATAATCCACAAACCACAACAATTAGCACTTTAATACATACACTCATATCAATTCACATCAAGAATTACTCACCATCAACCACAACCATCACAACATCTTAACACATGCCTCAACATCATATAAACCACAACAATCCCGCAAAACATCATTACAACATACATTGATATTCAATCAAACAATGTACTTTACCACACAACATCATCATTATCACATGCATCAACATCATATAAACCACATAAAAGTTCCACGTCGTTTAACAATAGCACAACATACAATAAAAATACTGACCGCACGCGTTGTACGTGATAAGAACACCCGACCGCCCGACTAATCCTCAAAAACACAAATTAATCAAATCATCTTTTACCCTCCAAACCATTTTTAAGAGAAAGAATATTTCATTAGTTTTCCAACGCTTCGAACGGGGGTCAAAACAGACTTACGGTTCAAAAGTTATGAAGAAAACAAAATCGGACATTTTGGAAAATTTGTGTCACGCGCAGGTATGCTCAGGTCGAGTATTTAGGTCGACTCAAGGTTCTTTAGGTCGACTCATAGTCCTTTAGGTCGACTCATACTGCGCATAATTTGTTAAAAACTCAGTTTTCGATCGTTAAATACCTTTCGGACCTCCGATTTCGATTCCGTAAAAAGCTGCGATCTCAGAATTCAACATACTACAATATTTTCACCATTAAAAAGCCATCCAACACATTTTACACGGTTGAAATATTTTGAAACATAATTTTATCAATTTACCCGAACTCCAAACTCGCTTGAAACAACTCGAAAACACACAAACGACCATTCCCGATTAATTCCTATCCTCACCCGACTATACTACATAACTTATTCCAAATTCTAACCGTGAAAACATCGATTTCTATTCATTTTTCTCATTTCAACCTAGAATGAAAAACTTATGGAAAAACAAGAAAAACATTCACACAATCACACACACATACATATACAAGCAAGATATAATCGAAACTTCTCACCCTTACCCGATTAATCGCGATTGGAACGGAGTTTTCTTCGATTTTCCTCTTTTTCCTCTTCTCTCTTTTTCCTTCTCTTCTCTTTCTCTTCTTTTCCCTTTTCTTTCTTTTCTTTTCCTTTCTCTCTCTTTTCTCTCTATTTCTCTTTTTATATAAATATCTAACCATTCAAATGACCATTTTGCCCTCACGCTCAAATATCTCCCAAACGCTCTCAAAATGCGATAAAACATAAACAGCGATGAAATATATTTTCAGGAAATAAAAGTTGAAAAGAAATTATAATTTATTGCAAATATTTTACTTATCAGGGAAATTAACCAATTAACTCAATTAGCAGGTAAAATACAATAAATTCACACATTTCACAAAATTCACATCAATGAAATAAATAAATACAATTAAACAAATCGGGGGGTTACAATTCTCCCCCACTTAGGCATTTTCGTCCTCGAAAATATCACTGAGACGAACAACTCCGGATACGACTCTCGCATCTGACTAACCAACTAACATGCCAACAAAAGGCACACCACGAATAACACAAACTGACAAACCACCTAGCTAACAGCAGCTACAACAACGACACAACAACGACGACAACTACAACGACAAGATGCAAAGCCCATACAATGCACTCGACGACTAACTCACGACTCAAAGAAAACCATGTTACCAACACCCAAGTAACACTCCTCTAATCTCCCACACAGGAATTAGCTACTCGCACTCGAACCAACACGATAGAAACGAGGCAACAACACAAACAAGAACATAAAGTTCCACGACCCAACATCGTTTCAACAACCACGACCAAACCACGATACCCAACATCCTTGTCACACAACAATATTACAATAATGCTACGATTCACCAATCGAACGTACAACCAAAACAACCATCTACATAGTAGCCCCTGAATAATATTTAAACCTTTCACCTAACACTTCCATTCTGAAACGTCCAATGGTCTCATCATTCTTACCGTTTTCCACTATTAAACCTTTGAACTCTTGCAAGTCGCACACGCATATACGAATTGTGCCACATCACACTTTTGTTGCGTACTCTGATTACTCGTAACCATCAAAACTACCAATTCCACGTCCAAAGTATAACTCTTTCTCATATTTGCCAAAACTCACTGTTCACTTTTAATATACCCAACCTCACACTCTCCTGTGTTATCTCACACACCAGACACAAGTCTCTGAACTGCTCAAATAATTCTAACTCTCTGACCATCAAAACAGACATGTATAAAGCTTTTGACTTAATTTATCACGCACGATATTAACTTTACCAATAGGATAATTCCAGCTAAAGTCATAACTCATCACAAATTCCAACCATCCTCGTTGTCTCGTACTCTATTCCTTCAGACCAAACCAGTACTCTAAACTCTTGTGATTACCAAACACCGCGAACCTAGAACCATAAAAATAATACCTCCCAATCTTCCAACACAATACAACTGTAACTAATTCCAAATCCTGAATAGTATAGATCCTCTTATGAATCCTCAATTATCGTAAAGCATAAGCTACGACTTTACCCTCTCGCATTAACACACTGACTAAACTCATCAAAGACACATCACAATACCTCACAAACGGTTGATCAGGATCACGCAATATCAAAACTGGAGCCGCAGACAACTTCTACTTCAGCTCCCTGAAACTTTCCTCACAATGAACATCCAAAGCAAACGACTTACCCTTTGCAAGTCAACTGAAGTAACGAAAACGGTAACTTGGAAAAGCCGTCCATAATCTCCGGTAATAACCAACTAAAGTCTAAAAAGATTCTAATCTCCTTAACTAACTTCGGAGTCTCTCATTGTAAAACTGCATCTACTTCAGATGGATCCATAACCATACTCTTATCTGAAATAACATATCCAAGAAAACTCACCTTTTTCCAACCCAAATTCTCACTTGAATAACTTAGCATAAACTTTGCCTCTATTCAACACTTGTAATTCAATCCTCAAACGCTCTACTTGTTCTTCCTCTAAGTTTTTAACAGATCCGAATATCCTCAATCAAAGCCATTACGAACTTATCCAAATAAATATGGAAGATACGATTCGTCTACTCCACAAACATTACATATACAACCTTCAAAATTTATTCTGAGCTCGAAACAATTTATCCAAAATAGCTTAACAATCTCTGGGTACCATATTCCATATCAATTCTCCTTACAAGGTCCCACTCACTCAAGGTTTCTGTTGACACGAGACCTCAACCCATAACAAAAGTAATACCATCAAGGAACTTCAAATTATTCGCGATTCGTCACAATCCAAAACTTAATCTATCTAGAACACAACTGCAAGTTTCCATACTACTCACTGATTAACACGCAACCTCATGTTATCATCCTTTTCCTTACCAACAATGTTGGACCTCTTCAAGTCGACACACTAATGTTCCATCCAAAAACACATCTGAAAGCCATGCACAACTGACGTCCCATCACTGTGGCTTTCCTGCCAATTTCTAGAACACTATCATCGCACACATAACAACATCTTAGTTTCACGTCCTAAAAGTTCTCCCCCTTACTTAGCAGATCCAAACCTCAAATCCTCACCTTCGTCCACTTTGAGTTCACACTCTACTCTCTGAGAACAACCATTAGTAATACCCAATCATTCTCTCTCAATGACTTCCCAACTGGACCAACATACCAAAAACTCTAATCCGTCTCCTCTTCCGATATTAGAATCTTCATCTACTCAACAAAACAATCCGTACACACTTCCTTAATTCCAAACAAGTCATTCATACACTACCAAAGCCGGCAAGACACGTCTATTTCATCCAACATAATTCCCGTCTGCTATCAACAAGAGATTAAGGGTGATCGGTTCCTCAATTTGTCAATAGACAACCGACAATCATGATGGGGCATAAACCGTCTTTACCAAACTATAATAGCACTTCTTGCATCCTGTGCACAAAACTACCTAAGACACCAATCCTTAGTCGACATAGACCTACCTCTGCATTCCCTCTAGAATCAGAAACAACACTGTCCAAACAACACTTACACTCTTGGAATCTTCAACACACTGAGCCAACGCTCCACACCTGAAGCAACTTGGAGAAGTATAAGCTTCTCCCCCACTTATCTCATTCTCAATCCTGAAGACAAAGGATTAGAAAACCAGAAAGTATTGACAGTGCTTCCATACATATCACGTACTGAGGGACAAACAACAACGACAGTATTCCACTGTCACACCAACTGACTCAACAACTTGGCCGGACGGACTGACCGGCTCTGATACCACTACTGTAACACCCCAATTCCCATCACTAATAAATAATACATAAATAAATCATAGTGAATAAAAATTTATTTTTTCCGACAGAAACAGGGATGCCACATTTAAATAAATAAAATACAATCCCTGCTCAAATATTTTTGATACATAGCACAAAATAGAATACCCTCAAAGGGAAACCTTTTCCATATAAAAGGAAAGCTCAATTATGGAATAAAGCGGAAAGATCCATAACTGACTTGTTTTACGAGATAAATTGTTTTATAACATCAAAATATACATACAAAAGTCATACAAAAAATATTCAACAATTGTATACAAATAACTTAAAGCGTTCCCCGACTCCCGTGCTACGTATCAGAGCAGACACCAAGACCGACAAAAGAATGGAGAACTAATATTCACAAAAGCCTCCAAGACTTAAATCTGCAATTGCCTCATAGAGCAACAAACCACAGTAGAAGGGTGAGAAATAACAACTAAAACAAGATTGCATAATAATATGCAACACACATAAAAATTCACATGCACAGTTATTCTCACCATAAGCATCACATACAATACATATAGCATATGTCAATTATACCAACATAATACCACATTCACACATAATGCACACCAAAGTTATGACATATGGAAACACATCACCACATCACCTAGCATGTCTATACATAAAAATATTATTCATAACCAATGCATTTAACACGAATGGATATCAATTCACCAATCCGATCACAAACTCAACACATAATTACTCCATTCACAAATGCATATCAATCATGCACAATCCATTTAACACAAATGCATATCACAATTTCTCACACATACTCAATCCATTCATGATTTTCCACACATAATCAATCCATTCATGATTCATGCAAATGCAAAGAGACCGACACAACGACTCTATGCAAATGTCATGCGGTACCATCCATCCATCATTTCTCAACATTAGTTCACTCAGGAACTATTGGAATCATCGCTTGTTACTCAACGTAACTCCCCGTCGGGCAAACCCGTCGCTTTAAGTCCTCTTGGTATAAGGCGCACGACCTTTATGGATCGCTTTAAGTCCTCTTTGTATAAGGCGCACGATCCGATCGCTTTAAGTCCTCTTTGTATAAGGCGCACGATCGTCTATAATCATCGCTTTAAGTCCTCTTGGTATAAGGCGCACGATGTTATAGCGGATTCCCTCTGGAATCGATTCATCGCTCACACCCACTAGTGCACACGACATCACAAGATGCATATCATGATGCTTGACACATAAGAACTCATGAAAATCAAATGCATCTTCACACATATATGCAACCATAATCATGCATATATTTCAACTCATCAATTCCATACATTCACAATTCAACAATATGAATTATCTCGTCATCAATATTCATGCATTGGAAACCAATTTAAACAATGCATTTCAAACCATAAAGGCCAGCAAACCACATATATTGAATTTCACACAACCAATGCATTTCATCATAATCCACAAACCACAACAATTAGCACTTTAGCACATACACTCATATCAATTCACATCAAGAATTACTCACCATCAACCACAACCATCACAACATCTTAACACATGCCTCAACATCATATAAACCACAGCAATCCCACAAAACATCATAACAACATACATTGATATTCAATCAAACAATGTACTTTACCACACAACAACATCATTATCACATGCATCAACATGATATAAACCACATAAAAGTTCCATGTCATATAACAATAGCACAACACACGATAAAAATACCGACCACACGCATTGTATGCGATAAGAACACCCAATCGCCCGACTAATACTCAAAAACAAAAATTAATCAAATCATCTTTTACCCTCCAAACCATTTTTAATAGAAAGAATATTTCATTAGCTTTCCAACGCTTCGAACGGGGGTCAAAACAGACTTACGGTTCAAAAGTTATGAAGAAAACAAAATCGGACATTTTGGAAAATTTGTGTCACGCGCAGGTATGCTCAGGTTTAGTCTTTAGGTCGACTCAAGGTTCTTTAGGTTGACTCATACTCCTTTAGGTCGACTCATACTGCACAGAATTTGTTAAAAACTCAGTTTTCGATCGTTAAATACCTTCTGGACCTCCGATTTCGATTCCGTAAAAAGCTGCGATCTCATAATTCAACATACTACAATATTTTCACCATTAAAAAGCCATCCAACACATTTTCCACGGTTCAAATATTTTGAAACATAATTTTATCAATTTACCCCAACTCCAAACTCGCTCGAAACCACTCGAAAACACACAAACGACCATTCCCGATTAATTCCTATCCTCACCCGACTATACTACCCAACTTATTCCAAATTCTAACCGTGAAAACATCGATTTCTATTCATTTTTCTCATTTCAACCTAGAATGAAAAACTTATGGAAAAACAAGAAAAACATTCACACAATCACACACATATACATATACAAGCAAGATATAATCAAAACTTCTCACCCTTACCCGATTAATCGCGATTGGAACGGAGTTTTCTTCGATTTTCCTCTTTTTTCCTCTTCTCTCTTTTTCCTTCTCTTCTCTTTCTCTTCTTTTCCCTTTTCTTTCTTTTCTTTTCCTTTCTCTCTCTTTTCTCTCTATTTCTCTTTTTATATAAATATCTAACCACTCAAATGACCATTTTGCCCTCACGCTCAAATATCTCCCAAACGCTCTCAAAATGTGATAAAACATAAACAGCGATGAAATATATTTTCAGGAAATAAAAGTTGAAAAGAAATTATAATTTATTGAAAATATTTTACCTATCAGGGAAATTAACCAATTAACTCAATTAGTAGGTAAAATACAATAAATTCACACATTTCACAAAATTCACATCAATGAAATAAATAAATACAATTAAACAAATCAGGGCGTTACACTAGACAAGGAGTTCTATCCCTTAATCTATTATTTATACTCCTAGACAAGGAGTTTTATCCCTTAATCTATTATTTATACTCCTAGAGATGGAGTTCTATCCCTTAATCTATATTTATACTCCTAGATAAGGAGTTATATCCCTTAAATCCCTTATCCCTTGTTTATACTCTCGGATGGAGAGTTTTATCCCTTAATCCCTTATCCCTTGTTTAAACTCTCGGATGGAGAGTTCTATCCCTTATCCATTGTTTATACTCTCGGATGAAGAGTTTTATCCCTTAATCTATTGTTTATACTCCTAGATAAGGAGTTTTATCCCTTATCCATTGTGTATACTCTCGGATGGAGAGTTCTATCCCTTATCCATTGTTTATACTCTCGGATGGAGAGTTCTATCCCTTATCCATTATTTATACTCTCGGACGGAGAGTTCTATCCCTTAAATCCCTTATCCATTATTTATACTCTCGGATGGAGAGTTCTATCCCTTAAAATCCCTTATCCATTGTTTATACTCTCGGATGGAGAGTTTTATCCCTTATCCATTATTTATACTCTTGGATGGAGAGTTTTATCCCTTAAAAATCCTAATCCTTTGGCCTATGTTAATACTCTTGGAACCTAAGAGTTTTATCCCTCATCCCATCCCTTATTTAGGCTCTTGGACCAAGAGCTTTATCCCAAATCTGAAATCCTTAACACTCCCTTATATCCCTTGTTTGAAAAAAAAATAAAACCCCAAATTCCATAGAATTTAATAAAACCCAAAACCCCACTTATGCTAAAAGCATAGCAAAATAAATCCCCAAAATATTCCCATTTAAAGTATTTTTGACATAATCCCAAAATAAACGAATTTTAAGTCCTATTTTTTAAAAGTATAAACCCAAACATTTTTAAATATACCCATTAAAACCCAACCCAAAATATCCCTAAAACCCTAATAAAATTAAATCCCCATTTCCTCAAATAAATTATTTTAGATATGAAAACCATCAAAAATTCAAAAACATCTAAATATTTATCCTAATTAGATAATTAAAGTAAGTTATTGAGAAAAATCCTAAATTAAAAAATTAACCCAATTATATAATTAAATTAAGTTATTAAGTTAATAAGTTAAAAAACCCTAAATCCTAATTAAAAATTATCCTAATTAAATAATTAAATTAAGTAATTAATTTAATTAAAAGACCTTATTCCTTTAAAATCTAACCTAATTAAATGATTAAATTAAGTCATTAATTTAATCATTCAAAAACATGAAACCCTCCTTCTTATAAATCCTAATTCAAATACTTAAGCTCAAATATTAATTAAATTATGTTAATAATCTAATTAAATAAAAACCAACCAGGGGTGCGTTTTCTGTTGAAGAAAAGCTACTGGGCCGCTGGGGGGTGTGAATAATCATTAGGGCGCAAGGCCCAACGATTAGGACCCAATTCAGAGAGGAAAAAAAACAAAAAAAACCAAGATGGAGAGAGTCTGACCGCTGACTCTCTCCTGGGCGTCAGATGATGATCAGACGACCATCAATCTAATTGATGCCCCACCCTTTGATCCTAAAGTAAGCGTAACAGACGGCTGTGATGAGGAGTCCGTTGGGAATTACGATAGGTGACACTCACGGGATCGCCAGCTGACTCCAACGGTCAGCTTGATCGAGCAGCCTGGGAAATGCCACTTGGCACAGATTAGAGGGCGCGTTGGGGGGATACTTAACCCCACTCGCCCTTCAGCGACTCCCATTTCTCCCTCTCCTTTCTCTCTCTAACCTTCTCCCTCTCTCTCTAATTCTCAGTGCTCTCCCTTCTCTCTAAACTCCTCTCTCTGACCACCACCCAAACGGCCTCCGGCCACCACCAACCACCCCCAAAACCCAGTTTCCCGATGAGTCTTCGTCAGAAACTTCAAACCTCCCACTTAATCCCAGCAACCCTCAACCTAAACCCTCATGTACTAGGTTCGGCAGATGAACCCTAGGGTTCATACGATGAACCCTAGCCTTATCTCCCACTCACCCAACCTAGAAACCCAAAAGCGTGAAGAACCCTAACCTGGTTTGGATGAACCCTACCCTAACGATGAACCCTAGGGTTCTTAGTTATGAACCCTAGCCCTAAACCCAAGAACCCTAACCCCTAAGGAAGAACCCTAACCCTATACGAAATCCAGAAAACCCCCAATATCTAACAACCACAAGCAGAAACAAAAAAAGAAAAAGAGCTAAGTTCCGTTACCTCCCTGGCCGTGTCCGTTTAAGCTGCTCCGGTTCCTCTCCCTTATTCCTCTGTTTTTCCTTTCTAATCCCTTTTCTTTTGCTTTTGTCCGCAGGTGCTTAATGGGCGAGCTCAGTGAGATTAGGAGAATTCGCGGCAGTGATTTCTTTTTCCTCCCCCCATCCAACCCCTTCCTCTGTTTTATTTTCCCTTTTTTATAGGCTTAGAGATTAGGTTTTGGATTTCAATTCGATTAATCCTGCTTAGGATATTTTAGGTCCGATTTCAATGTAAATGATTGTAATTTGATTTTGTAGCAATTTTTAGACTTAAGGTGTGATTTGTACTCTGTGATTTTCGGATCTGATTTGTGTTGTTGTACCAAAACGATTTGGAAAATTAATGGAAAAGATTTACTCTGATACGATCCTTTTATTGGTTTTCCAAATCTGCGAAGAAATAGGGATTCCCCTTGGGGAAGAAGAAAACGACCCAATTGGGTCAACACTTTGACCAAAATAAAATACAAATAAAAATAAAAATAATAAACAATAATTATTAATAATATGTATTTTAATCATATTAATAGAATAATAACAATCATAAAGAAATAATAACAATAACCCTGATCTTAATGGACTAAAACTTAATTAATGATAAAAAACCTTAAATAAAAAAATAAAAATACCAAATAATAAAGTAAGTGATGGTTATAGTATAGCAACATCCATAAAAAAATAAAAAATAAACAAGCTTTCTTCAACTAAAAACCCCTCATACCGAACCAATTCTAAAATGGGCCTGAAAGTTGCTAAAGAAACTAGAAGCCCAATGACATCTAACTGATACCTCTGATAGCAAAAAAACCAAAAAATAAAAGGTGAAAAATCACTGGTCAAAATTTAGGGTACTACAGCTGCCCCTATTTAATCGTCTTCAAATCAGAAGGATGCTGTCGATGAGCCTTCCTCCTTCTGAGGAGGAGACGATTAAATACAAAGAAGGACCCTAATTTTTACCGCAGAATCAGATAGGTACTACGCTGATTATCCTAAGGTCCTTAGCAATAATCTGGTAGTGAAATATCCGATTGAACCCCATTGATAAGACTCCCTTGATAAAATTCCTGGAGAAAATCCCATAAAAAAACCCTCGATGAACCTTTAGATGAAACCCTTAAATGGAACCCTGGATATAATACCTCTAATAAGAATCTAATGAAAACCCTAATGAAACCCTAGATAACCCTTAATAGAACCCTAGATAACCCTTAATAGAACCCTAGATAAAAACCCTTAGTGGAACCCCCTGATAACTCCTTTTGATGAACCCCTTAAAACTTAAGTAAAAACCCTTAACAGAATCCCCTGATAAAATCCCTTGGTGAAATCCCTTTGGTAAATCCCTTTGATGAAATATAGCATCACCCCTTGATAGAATCCTTTGATGACAAACCCAATAAACCCTTTTGACAAACTTTCTGATGGAACCCCTTGAAATTTAAATAAAAATCCCTTGACAAAATCCCCTGATAAAAATCCCTTGGTGAAATCCCTTTGGTGATTATAAACCCTATGCATGTATGCATGTTTGCGTATATGAGTGCATGTATGCGTGCTCTTATGTATGATGCATTGTTTGGGCTAACGCCTCTTTTATGGTATGCACTGCATGCGTGTCTTTGTCTGAAATAATACTTTTCATAACGTCCTGGCTCCCTGACCCTTGAAACTTAGATAATTGTAGTAAGCCATGATATCCTTGATGCCTGTTTAACATGCCGTTAAAGAACCTCCCATGTTGGTTAGATTGTAACGTATATTCCTGTCAGTGCATAGACCCTATATCCTGCTTTGGAAGAATATGATCCCTTTGATGATTCCAAAAATCGAAGTAAAATCCATTTTCCCTTTTGAAAGCTTTTATTTATACCCGATATTTCAATGCATTATTTCGCAATTAATCGACACCTTGTAATCAAGCGGAATAATTTAGGAGGCAAAGAAATGTATTTGGAAAACAAATTTATTGAGAATTGGCCCGAAAATGAGCAATGATAAGTAAGGAGGGTAATTCTCATAAGGAGATATTACCGTAAATCCAGAAAAATGTAAAATGGCAATAAGAAAACAAATTTATTTATGTTCCTATTAAATTTAACCCCAGCTAATATCCCTAAGACTCCAAGATCACGACACTTTGCTTCTGAAGATGACGGCTGGAATGATCGCTCCCTTCTGAATTCCTGTTACGGGGTGACTTGAGTGTTTTCAGTCATATGCCTTTTGGATATCCCTAACTTTTGCCTGGACCGCTCTTTTTAGAGTCTTAGTCCACCGGGATGATATACCATTTTTTTTACTAAGCCGCCCTTTAGGGTTTTCGCCTTGTCGGGTATCATTTTTATCCAAGTCCCTAATTTTTTCCTGGATTGCTCTTTCGAGTTTTCAATCCACCGGAATGCCCTAATTTTTTCCTAAGTCGCCCTTTAGGGTTTTCGCCTTCGCGGACTTTTATCCTCTTTTTCTAGGTATAGTATTTTTGACCGAATCGGAGTTCACCGGTCGCGGTAAATCCGCTCCATCCACGGTTGTTAATATTAGTGCTTTGCCAGAGGAGGCACTCTTCACGACACGTGGCCCTTCATAGGGTGGGGTCCATTTGACGTGGTGGTCTTTATGGATGGGTAATATTTTCCTGAACCCCAAGTCTCCCTCTTCGCGTAGGCGAGGACGAATTTCTTTGTCAAACGCTCTCTTAATTCCCTGTGGATATAACTGCCCACAACCACACGTTTCCCTTATACGAGGTTTAGCTGATCGAGCCTAGTTTGCACCCATTCTGTCTCATCCAGTTTAGCTTCCTTTAAGATCCTAGACGATGAATTTTCACCCTAATTGATAGCCCCTCTTTGAAGCCCATATCCTTATGCAAATAGAAGTTTCCATCGAGATATAGGTCCAGGTCCTTCATAGGAGTCTGGAGTTTCACAATCCTTTATAATCACGACACCCTTGTCCGGGAAGTCCATCTGCCAGAGTTTGATAGTCGTCCACTGGTTTATGAACGAGATGTACTTCCTTTAATAGCCTTTGGAGGGACGTATAGGATGTCACATTCAGTTAATAACATATGCCCGCTAGCTATTCCCCCTGATATGTTGTATTTCCCTAGTTCACAACCCATTGAATTCTCAAGTATTGTTAAGTACATTATGAATCGTCTCCTTGGGACTGGTAGCACCAATATAGGTGGCTTTCATTTTGTCCTTTATTCCCTTTTGACTGACCATGTACCCTGAGATTTTCCAGATCTGATTCCATAGGTACACCTTGTGGGCTTTAGTCGTAACTTGAATTTCCTTAACTGATCCAACTACTTTTGTAAGTTAGTTATGTGACCTTCTTCCTTTTGTGACTTGGTAATCGTATCATCCATATGAACCTCTATCTCCTTATGCCCCATATTACCATAGTCCTTTGATAAGTTACTCCTACGTTCTTTAACCCAACAGGCGTTACCTTGTGACAAAAAGTCGAATTGCTTCTTGACTTCTTCCCTGATCTTGAGGATCATATCTGATCTAGTCTTCCTCAGGTTTTACTTGATTGGCGTGCATCCTAGTTTGAGTAGTAATTCGTCCTCGACGATGTTCGTATCACGTCCAGGCCTATCTGTGTACCCTTGCAATAGCTCGATCAACCTTTCCTTTATATCTTTATTCGGAGAAACACCGACCTTGACCTCTTTCCTATCTTCCTCAGTACCCAGATTGATCACATCCACTGGTTCCTGATGAGGTTGTACTTCCTTGTCCTCTTGCCCCAACAGTCTGGCTAACTCTTCGGGAAGCTCACAATCGTCCTCATAACCCTCTTCCGCTTGGTTAATTGATAATCTGAAGTCATTCGAGATTATAGCGATGTCATTCTTAATAGGTTCATTTTTGAATTTGCATGGGGAAGAAGATTTTTTTTTTGTATCCCTTTTGCTAGAAATGAAAATATTGAAAGAAGGTATATTTCCATTTTGAATAAACAGAAAATGAAAGAAAAACAAGATCTTGATTGAAAACAAAATGCAATTTTATTGATAGAAATAATCCCATGAAATAAAAGGTGGCCCTACAAAGCTTTGTCCACTTGCCTTAGGCATAGCAAGGGACTTATTATTATTTTAAGAAAAAGTAAATTACTTCGAAACAGAAATCATCTCAGAAATCCCGATGGTTCTCCAATTGTCGAAATTAGGCATTCTTTTCTTCCTCTTCCATTAAGGCCACATGATCCCAAATTCCAAATCTCACGCCATGGAAATCGCCTTCTAACCCTTCATTAGCTGGTTTGTAACCCAGCCCAAAGAAATCCTTCTCCTCAAGTGACTCCTATTGTTTGCCCTAGTTTGTTATGTCTCCCTTATTAATAAGGAATTCATCCCCCATCTCTTCCATGGCGTTGACTGTTGCCCCAATATGCCCCAGTAGTGCATTATCTCCCAAATTTGGACCTTCAGGGTCTACAACACTGACATCATTTTTCTTTGAGTTGCTCTCGGGATACCCCTTATTGTTATGTTGGTCGGAGGATGACTGCCCAATCTTTCCTGTCTTTAAACCGTTCTCTATCCTCTCTCCAATGATAATCAAGTCAGTGAATCCCGCTGAGACTGCCCCAACCATCCTTTCATAGTATTGTCCTTGCAGAGTTCCCATGAATGTATCTACTAGCTTGCTTTCCCGCAATGGAGGTTGCACACGAGAGGCTAGCTCCCTCCATCTCTGGGCATACTCCTTAAAAGATTCGTTCCCTTTTTGAGACATGTTTTGTAATTGTATGCGATTAGGGGCCATGTCTACATTATATTGGTATTACCTTATAAAGGCACTTGCCAGATCCTCCCAGTTCTTGATGCGAGTCCTTTCTAGTTGCATGTACCAATCCAAGGATGCCCCACTAAGGCTGTCTTGGAAAACATGCATCATCAGCTTTTCATTTTTAGCATGAGCCCCCTCCTTTCGGGAAAACATCCCGATGTGATTTTTGGGACAACTAACTCCTTTATACATCTCGAAGTTAGGTGCCTTAAACTTAGGAGGTATGACCACATCAGGCACCAGACACATTTCCAAGGCATCCACTCCAAAAACCTTGAGTCCCTCCACGACCTTTAACTTTTCCTCAAGTGCTTTGTACTTATCATCAATCCCTCTCCTTTCCCTAACAGTGGTTCCTTTATTTTCGAGGGCCACTTGTCTCGGATTTTCACCCTCGTATGCGTAGTTCTCACGTGGAGTAGGTCTGTAAGTAGTACGGGGTGCCCCATTGGAGATATGTGGAGAGACGGTTCCCTCGAGAGGCTGGTTAACAGTTTTGTGCTCGCGTTCCAGATCATGGACAAACCCTAGTAGAGGGTTATGGTCTTCAACATGGAGGGAAGGAGTAGGAACCTTCCTTTGAGGACTTGACCTGGTTCCTCTGGCTATCAAACTCTGGATGGTAAGTGTCAGTTGATCAATCTGGCTTTTCATACCTTCCACGTTCTCCTTGACAGTATCCATTTCTCCTCTTAGAGTAACCAGCTCCTTCTCCATTCGATCCATAGCTTCCCTTTGGTACGTTCGAGTGTGAGGTCGGGAAGTCAGATTGTTATGCTCAACGACTCTTAGACAAAGTTTGTAAAAGAAAATGATTTTTTTATTCCTTTTTCCTTATTTTGAATGCATGTTAATGATGAATTTATGAATATGCATGATGTATGCTAAAATAATTTTGAAAATTTATTTTGGGGGAATTCCAAAATCCATTGTAGTTAGAGATGAATATATCCAAAGGATGAAACCCATACACATAGAATATAAAATCCAAATCCATTAGCCAATCCCAAATCCGAAATGACTTCCAAACTTATAACAATCCCAAAAATGGAAAATCCTGAACTTAAGAAGGCGTAAACTACATAGATGCCCCCAATGCCTTCTTCAAATGCTTTAAACTCCTCCAAGTATCCTTTCTTGAGCCCTTGCACTTCCCTATCCTACTTGTGGTGAGATAATATATCCTCAACATGCACAACTAAGTCTTTAGGCTTGACCCTTTCCCCTTTTCTGTTTTTCTTTCCTTTTCCTTTTTTTTATTCCTTATTTCTTTTTCCTTATTTTTTCCTTCCCTTTTTTTCCCCTTGTAAATCCAAGTAGTCCCAATTGTTCCAGTGTAAGAGCTAGTTGAAAATCCTTGAGGAGGAAGTCACACAGAGGGGGATCCTAAAATTGTGCAAAAGCGATTACGGCCTCTACCTTCATAAGGATCCCTAAGAGGTCGAGGATCCTTCCACCCTTGTGTATAAACATCCTTTGAGCACGTTTGGCATTAAGTATTGAAGGTCTTTGAGACTTTGTAAATCAAGCACTTAGCATCCTGATGCATAGGGTAGCCCTTTCGCTTGAATCCATCTTTCCAATATTCCTACGACACATCTTGAGATTCCCCACAAAAATGCATATATGCAAAAAAAGTTTTTAAATGCATGATGACATGGACACTTTGTTTTTTTTTTGTTAGGGTAAGGTGAAAATGCAAGCATGACCCTAACTATGTAGGCTCCCTATGATAGGTTAGATCTATGTTTTGTCTACCCAATCCCCTCACATGTAGGATATAAAGTTTGGACAACATAACGACCCTATAATGTACAGACTATACCCTTGTTTTACCATGAGAAGGAGCAAGCCTTCCTATGGTAATCCTTCGGGATAAGTCTCATCTGGGTAGGACCCTAGTAACAGCCCTTGAGGGTTGAATACATAGGGTCTCCATGAGTTGGCAATGGGTAGGCTAAAAGTTCTCAGAGTCTCGGACCACATCCAAATCATCCTCTACGTTAGGGGCTAGCCCTTTCATGAGGACACCTTTGGAAGGATCTATTCTGAGTGTGACATCAATGAATTGTTGGGGATGTCGCATCCCCCCCTAAAACATTTATGTTCCACGTCCTAATCTAGGGTTGTACTCCAAGCTTGGGCTTTAGCTTCACACATCATTTGCCCCAATCCAATGCATGATGACAAAATAAAAATATAAGGGTCAAATAAAATAAATAAACAAATATATAAAATAAAACCTGAGAAAAAAGAAAAAAAAAACCTAAATACCCAAGACAAACAAACAAAACCCTAAAGCCTAAAGTTAGGAGGGACTCTCTTTAGAGAGGAATCCCCAACAGAGTCGCCAGCTGTCGTGGCCGGCTAAAAATATTCGAGTCGCCATCATATTTTTTCGAAGGAAAATAATGATAAACCTAAAATCCTAATCCCAAGGGTAGAGATTCCTAAGGTTCGGGAGTCGGTTAAGTGAGGGGAAGGTGTTAGACACCCCTCACTTCCATTGTACTCAATGGGATCCTCCTTAGATTTTAGGGTATGTTTGTTTGTTGTATTTCTACTTACTTATTTACAAAAGAATCCTAAGTCTTTTATTATTGTACTCGCTAGGGTTTACAACCCTATGCCTACGTACCTTCAATTTTGAAGGATCAGAGTAACCGTAGTTCACCTCCCATATTCCTACCCCCTAATCCTAATACCAAATTTAATCCATTATTTATACTCTTGGATAAAGAGTTCTATCCCCATATCTATTATTTATACTCCTAGATAGGGAGTTTTATCCCTTTATCTATATTTATACTCCTAGACAAGGAGTTCTATCCCTTAATCTATTATTTATACTCCTAGACAAGGAGTTTTATCCCTTAATCTATTATTTATACTCCTAGACATGGAGTTCTATCCCTTAATCTATATTTATACTCCTAGACAAGGAGTTTTATCCCTTAAATCCCTTATCCCTTGTTTATACTCTCGGATGGAGAGTTTTATCCCTTAATCCCTTATCCCTTGTTTATACTCTCGGATGGAGAGTTCTATCCCTTATCCATTGTTTATACTCTCAGATGGAGAGTTTTATCCCTTAATCTATTGTTTATACTCCTAGATAAGGAGTTCTATCCCTTATCCATTGTTTATACTCTCGGGTGGAGAGTTCTATCCCTTATCCATTGTTTATACTCTCGGATGGAGAGTTCTATCCCTTATCCATTGTTTATACTCTCGGACGGAGAGTTCTATCCTTTAAATCCCTTATCCATTATTTATTCTCTCAGATGGAGAGTTCTATCCCTTAAAATCCCTTATCCATTGTTTATACTCTCGGATGGAGAGTTTTATCCCTTATCCATTATTTATACTCTCGGATGGAGAGTTTTATCCCTTAAAAATCCTAATCCTTTGGCCTATGTTTATACTCTTGGAACCTAAGAGTTTTATCCCTCATACCATCCCTTATTTAGGCTCTCGGACCAAGAGCTTTATCCCAAATCTGAAATCCTTAACACTCCCTTATATCCCTTGTTTGAAAAAACAATAAAACCCCAAATTCCATAGAATTTAATAAAACCCAAAACCCCACTTATGCTAAAAGCATAGCAAAATAAATCCCCAAAATATTTCCATTTAAAAGATTTTTGACATAATCCCAAAATAAACGAATTTTAAGTCCTATTTTTTAAAAGTATAAACCCAAACATTTTTAAATATACCCATTAAAACCCAACCCATAATATCCCTAAAACCCTAATAAAATTAAATCCCCATTTCCTCAAATAAATTATTTTAGATAAGAAAACCATCAAAAATTTAAAAACATCTAAATATTTATCCTAATTAGATAATTAAATTAAGTTATTGAGAAAAATCCTAAATTAAAAAATTAACCCAAGTATATAATTAAATTAAGTTATTAAGTTAATAAGTTAAAAAACCCTAAATCCTAATTAAAAATTATCCTAATCAAATAATTAAATTAAGTAATTAATTTAATTAAAAAACCCTATTCCTTAAAAAGCTAACCTAATTAAATGATTAAATTAAGTCATTAATTTAATCATTCAAAAACCTGAAACCCTCCTTCTTATAAATCCTAATTAAAATACTTAAGCTCAAATATTAATTAAATTATGTTAATAATTTAATTAAATAAAAACCAACCAGGGGGTGCGTTTTTTGTTGAAGAAAAGCTACTGGGCCACAGGGGGTGTGAATAATCATTAGGGCGCAAGGCCCAACGATTAGGACCCAATTCAGAGAGGAAAAAAAAACAAAAAAACTAAGATGGAGAGAGTCTGACCGCTGACTCTCTCTTGGGCGTCAGATGATGATCAGACGGTCATCAATCTAATTGATGCCCCACCCTTTGATCCTAAAGTAAGCGTAACGGACGGCTGTGATGAGGAGTGCGTTGGGAAATACGATAGGTGACACTCACGGGATCGCCAGCTGACTCCAACGGTCAGCTTGATCGAGCGGCCTGGGAAATGCCACTTGGCACAGATCAGAGGGTGCATTGGGGGGATACTTAACCCCAGTCGCCCTTCAACGACTGCCATTTCTCCCTCTCCTTTCTCTCTCTAACCTTCTCCCTCTCTCTCTAATTCTCAGTGCTCTCCCTTCTCTCTAAACTCCTCTCTCCGACCACCACCCAAACGGCCTCCGGTAACCACCAACCACCCCCAAAACCCAGTTTCCCGATGAGTGTTCGTCGGAAACTTCAAACCTCCCACTTAATCCCAGCAACCCTCAACCCAAACCTTCCTGTTCTAGGTTCTTCAGATGAACCCTAGGGTTCATACAATGAACCCTAACCCTATCTCCCACTCACCCAACCCAGAAACCCAAAAGCGTGAAGAACCCTAACCTGGTTTGGATGAACCCTACCCTAACGATGAAGCCTAGGGTTCTTAGTTATGAACCCTAGCCCTAACCCCAAGAACCCTAACCCCTAATGAAGAACCCTAACCCTATACGAAATCCAGAAAACCCCCAATATCTAACAACCACAAGCGGAAACAAAAAAAGAAAAAGAGCTAAGTTCCGTTACCTCCCCGACCGTGTCCGTTTAAGCTGCTCTGATTCCTCTCCCTTATTCCTCTGTTTTTCCTTTCTAATCCCTTTTCTTTTGCTTTTGTCCGCAGGTGCTTAATGGGTGAGCTCAGTGAGATTAGGAGGATTCGCGGCAGCGATTTCTTTTTCCTCCCCCCGTCCAACACCTTACTCTGTTTTATTTTCCCTTTTTTTATAGGCTTAGAGATTAGGTTTTAGATTTCAATTCGATTAATCCTGCTTAGGAAATTTTAGGTCCGATTTCAATGTAAATGATTGTAATTTGATTTTGTAGCAATTTTTAGACTTAGGGTGTGATTTGTACTCTGTGATTTTCGGATCTGATTTGTGTTGTTGTACCAAAACGATTTGGAAAATTAATAGAAATGATTTACTCTAATACGATCCTTTTTTTGGTTTTCCAAATCTGCGAAGAATTAGGGATTCCCCTTGGGGAAGAAGAAAACGACCCAATTGGGTCAACACTTTGACCAAAATAAAATAAAAATAAAAATAAAAATAATAAACAATAATTATTAATAATATGTATTTTAATCACATTAATAGAATAATAACAATCATAGAGAAATAATAACAATAACCCTGATCTTAATGGACTAAAACTTAATTAATGATAAAAAACCTTAAATAAAAAAATAAAAATACCAAGTAATAAAGTAAATGATGGTTATAGTATAGCAACATCCGTAAAAAAATAAAAAATAAACAAGCTTCCTTCAACTAAAAACCCCTCATACCGAACCAATTCTAAAATGGGCCTGAAAGTTGCTAAAGAACCTAGAAGCCCAATGACATTTAACTGATACCTCTGATAGCAAAAAAACCAAAAAACAAAAGGTAAAAAATCAATGGTCAAAATTTAAGGTACTACAATCATTGTCATTGTCGATGAGTAGAACTTTGGTTGAAAGGAGAAAGAAGGAAGAAGAGAGAAGAGAGAAAAGAGATGAGTATAAGGAAGTAATTATTATTATTATTATGAAAAGCTCATCGAAATTCACATGCTCTCACATTATATAGTTGGTGTTGGGTGTAACTAACTTGCTAACAACCCTAACATTAAAGCAAAAACTAGTATGTACAAAATATAACATTTATTGATGGTGACTTTGGTGGGGCAGAAGCTACAAGGATTGCTGTAGTGAAGCTTATCTAAGCTTGAAGGTCTTTAAAAGAAAAAGAAGACCATATAAGACTGACTAACAATAAGAGAGAAGAAGTCAACTTAAGTCACTTTGCATAAGAAGACATTTGAATTATTATGAAAAGGGTCTATACATGATTGACAGTTGTGTGTATAATATTGTCCGTATTCACATGCAATTAATCAACTTATGCTTGTTTGGATGTACAATACTTGTTCAACTTCAATTATTTCCAACATTGGTCCAAAGTAAATCATACAAGAATCTTCTTTCTCTTATACTCTATCATATTTTTCAGTAATAATCAGATACACTTTTTTTTTCTTACATTTTTAGTGATTAATGAGATGTCTGACTTGATGGAAAATCCTATATTTGGACACTAGCGAATGGTTTTTTCTCTTGTTGCACTGTGTTCCTTTCATTTTTTCCTTTGTAAAAGTATTTTTGGTAAAGTTGCACAGAACACGGTTCTTTCTTTTATAGACAAATACAATAAATTTTTACAAAACAGAATACTCAAAATTTAGATGATAACACAACTATTAGGATCCTCTTCAATGCTAACAGCACCGTAATAAGGATTGTATTGTTGTTTCATCTGATGATTATAATAGGCATGTGTTCCATAGAACATGAAAGGATCAATAATATTTGTTTTTGTTGAATCTTTCTTATCATCTTCCTTCTTTTTAGGTTCTTCTTTCTTTTCTTCTTTAGCTGCTCCAACAGAAACGATTTCTGCATGACAAAACTTCCTTAGCTTAGCCACTACTTTTACTGGATCAACATCTCCTATTAAGGTTAATTTCTTGTCTTTCATGTCCATTGAAACTGACTCAACCCCTGCAACAATATCACCAATAACATCTCAGTATATCACAAAAACATTTCAATTCTGAAACAAAAAAGCGTAGTTGGAGTGAATTAAATACCTGAAATGCCAGAGACTGCCTTCATAGCTTTTTGCTTGATTCTGTCTTCATTTATTTCCAACTTCAATACAACTTTCTGTAACACAAAAATCCAAGTAGTTGTTAGTTAGGAGAAAGCAAAGGTTGTTAATTTAGAATAAGAAAAGAAAATTCACCAATTATGTTTTGGCTATGATGAACAAAATAAAAGAGTGGTTTTAATTAATAAAGGAAAAGAACAAACTAACCATCATTGTTATGGAAGCTTGTGATATGTGAGATGAGAGGTGTGAGTGTGAGGTAGAAGAGAACTATTGATGCCAATCGTAATATTAGAAGTGAAAGGAAGAGATATAAGTTTTCAAATTGAAATGAAGTTATGAAGTGGAGATGATTATTTGAGGCTTTTTATAGTAATGAAAGAAGAGTGAGTGATGAGAGGGACGGTCAAAGTAAACAAGTCAAGACGAGTAGTTTGTTGTTTTCTACGAAACTTAAAGTCTTAAACAACAGATATAAAGGACTCTTTCTAAATTATAATTTGTTTGAATTCCAAATTCCAATATAACGTTCCTTCGTGGAACACTGGAACCTACATATAAAAGGGAATTTTTTTTTAAAATAACATATTTTTTTAAAAAAATTTTCAAAAAAACTAATTTTTCAGATTAATTACAGAAGTGACGGGGTTTGGAAGCCCAATACAAGGGTGGCGTCATATGAAATGGCAGCTCAGTTGGAGGCCACGAGCCATTTCATATGGCGGCTCAGTTGGAGGCCACGAGTCATTTCATATGGCGCCTCAGGGAAAATGGAATTCAAAAAAAAAGGCCTGAGGTCAAGCCATATGAAATGGCGCCTCAGGCCAGTTCCCTTTTTTTTTTTAATTTTTTTTTATGTTTAATATTTATTTTTAATTTTGTGCAGATGTATAGGTATGAACTGTAGGAAAAGAGTGTAGGCATGCAGTGTAGGCATGCATTACAGAGTGTGATCTTGTCAATAATATAGTCATGCAGAGTTGTGTGGTCTTGTCAAGCTTAGTGTAGGCATGCAGTCTTGTCTGGTCATGTCAATGATAGTGTGTAGGCATGCAGAGCAGCACATGGCTCTTTGGCAATGCTTTTCTGAAGCAAGTGACAATCAAATATTTTTCTGCCTATTAATACTGATGAATTATACATCCTATCATCACTTACATTCAAACCAGTTACAATCTGCAAACTATTTTTCTTCCAAATTTTCAAATATGGCTCAAAGACCACAGTACTTGATAACTGCACATATCCTTGGTGAGATATTTGATTGTCCAATGAGTGGTTTCAATTTTAGGGATACATAAGTGACTAGGTTTTTAATTGTTAGAAGAACAAATTTATATCATTTGAAAGCCCGGTTAGAGAAGAAATTGCAGTGCGGTCCAGTTGAGCAAATTATATACAAAAATCCTATCTTTTTTGAGGGGCATGATGTGTGCAAATTTTTTCAGATGAAAATACGGGATGATGAAGATGTGCGTAATATGTTTCTCAGCCATGAGCATTCCGGTTTCAATGAGGTTGAGTTATATATTACGTTACAAAATCAACCATTGTCTCAACAACTTGAGGTATCGCAGGTTTTCAACGATTCAGACAACGAACAAGCTGAGGTGGATGCAGTTGACGAGGAGGAAGAAGAAGCGGAGGACGTTGTTGACGAAATGATAAACGGCGACGAGGCAGACCAATTGCCAGACAGTCATGTTTATCGCCCACCCCAACACATGACAACACTGAGCCTAGGCGACGATCAACCATCAACAAATATTTTTTACGACCCATACAAACAGACGGATGGAGTATTAAAAGTGGGAGACAATTTTCGTACAAAAGAAGATTGTGTTCGAGCAATTAAACAATACCATATGACCTTGGCTGCAGATTATAGAGTCGATCGAACAAATCCGACTCTATACAAGATCTACTGCCGCAACGAGGCCTGCCCTTTTAGACTAATGGCATCTTTTAGGAAGCGAAGCGATTCCTGGAAGATAGGGTCAATGGGTCCGGAGCACACTTGCATACTAACCAATCCAAGTCAGGATCATCGCAAGCTCGGCTCTCAGCAGATCTGCAACGAAATTCTTTCAATCGTGAGCGACAACCCTTCTGTGAAAGTCAGTACCATCATAACTCATATGGTGCAAAGATACAACTATACTCCCTCGTACAGGAAGGCGTGGATTGCTAGGACGAAGGCAGTTGAAAGGATTTTTGGAAATTGGGAGGACTCTTACAAAGAACTCCCAAGATACCTTGTGGCCCTAAAATAATATGCTCCAGGTACTGTTGTCTTGTTAGAGACGTTGCCGGCATACACACCTGACGGGAATTGTGTAAGTGGAAATGGCATTTTCCACATACTCTTCTGGGCTTTTGAACCATGCATCAAAGGATTTACGTTTTGTAAACCTATAATTCAAATTGATGGAACATGGTTGTACGGAAAATATAAGGGCACGCTACTAATGGCTGTGGCACAGGATGGCAACAGCAACATTTTCCCTATCGCCTTCGCTCTAGTTGAAGGGGAGACTGCTGGAGGTTGGAGTTTTTTCTTAAAAAATCTCTGACAATATGTTGATCCCTAACCTGACGTATGTCTGATCTCCGATAGGCATCCCTCAATCGATAGTGCTTACAACATTCCTGATAACGGCTGGCAGGATCCTCCATCGACCCACGATAGTGCCTCTCTATCTTCCTGATCTTTTCACCTGCCTGAAATTCTTCTGGTAGCCATCGGCGAAGTTCCCTGTGCAAATGCTCCAACGTCTGGGTGTTCCAGAGTAGCATCTCCAACGGAGGCTTGACAACTGAATATATAACTAGGGCATTCCGTTTCATCAGTGGAAACTCTGACCACTTTTCCTCCGTTGCTGCTGACGACGAGGACCGGCTATTTGAGGATGAAGACATCGTGTTGAGTAAGGGAGAGTTTGGGAGAGTTTGGGATATTGGTGAGGGAAGGGAGGCAATTAGGGTTTGGATGACAATTGTTGTGCAAAAACAAGTGAGGGAGAGCCCTTATTTATAGGCACAGCATAACATATAAAATAATATAATTTTTATTATATTAAAAAAATATAAATTAAACATAAAAAAAATAAAATAAAAAATAAAAAAAGGAAATGGCCTGAGGCGCCATTTCATATGGCTTGACCTCAGGCACATTTCTAGGGCACATATCAATGGTCTGAGGCGCCATTTGGTATGGCTTGTGGCCTCCAACTGAGGCGCTATTCCAAATGGCGCCACCCTTACAATAGCATTTCAAACCCAGCCATTTCTGTAATTAATCTGAAAAATGGGTTTTTTTGGAATTTTTTTTGAAAATCTATGTTAATTTAAAAAAAAATCTATAAAAGGAGATTAGACTGTGAAAATTAAAGTGGAAAATTTACTATTTTAGTTATGACCTGTTCTACGGTACACCTATGTCGGATTTACCTTAAAAAGAGCATTCATACACGTACATCCATGAAATGAGTACGAGTACATCTATCTTATTAACATAACTAGTGTTAGTTAGTATTAGTTATCCATTTATTCTTACAGCTATATTGGATAGATGGTAGAATGGACCTTATTTCGTTGGTATATATACACTTTGTACATTGTAATATATTATCTAATAATGATAATGAGAAATTCAGTTTATACTTTTACTTCTTCTTGTGATATTAATATGGTATCAAAGCACAAGTGAGCTCTGGTGAACATTTCTTTTCCCTTCTTTTTCTTCGTCCGTTCATGATTCCTTCACTCTCAATCTTGAATTTCTTCGAACACCTTCTTTGCAACTTCTGCATTTCATGCCATGGATCACCTGAGCTATGCTGATTTTGCGATAAACTCTGCCAATCCCTACTATCTATATCCAAATGAAAGCCCCGCTCTGATTCTTGTGGCTCCACCATTCACTACTACAAAATGCGCAAACAACAATTCCAGGTGTACAACGGATTCATATACACCGTTGTAATAGGTTAAAATTTTCACGCCCAGTGAGTAGCTAGATTTATAAACAGTGATTTAATGATGGTTGTCTTAAAACACCGTAGTAATAAATGATGTGTAGCAAGCTTCGATTCCCAACAACTACATTTTTTCCATTTTTTAGAGTACATTAAGCGTGTTTCACTTAAGTCCATTATTTAAAAATAAATTGTAAATGATTTTACAACGGTGAAGTCAACCAACCGTTGTTAGATGACTTATTTACCTAAGTTATTTAACCACAGTTTTACAATACAACCGTTGTAAAATATGTAATTGCATCACGGTTTTTCTTTCTAACCGTGATGAAAAGTGATATTTTTTAGTATATAAGCGAAAGTATCTATCGTTCAGTACATAACAGTCGTTTCTCTCAAAAGAAAACCCTAACAAATTTCACTCTTCTCTATCATAACATAACCCGAACATCCTTCAACCTTCAGATACGTCTTCAAATTCGTCTTCACCAATCGCTAACTTGAGGTTCGTTCATTAAACTTATGCTTCAATTTCATTTACGTTTCTTGTTAAAAATGGGTTCTCATTTTTTCATTTGGTGAATGTTCTCATTTTTTTCAGATTCGTTTCACCACCTTAACAAAGCGCATACTTTGTCTATGATACATATGGTTTGTGTAGCTATGAAGAAAAATACAAGAAGTATGAAGCTATTGTGTAAACTTTATTCACATTGTACTTTTTCTTCATAGCTTTATAACCTAGATAAAAGTCATAATTTCCATCAAATTCTTTTGAACTGTTTTTCTTCTTCTTTTCCCCCCAATCATTGTTTGTCTTCTTCTCACATAGTTTCTTCAAGTTTCCATCAAATCCTTCCATTAAAATGTCTCAACACTCCAGTTGTAGCCATGGAAGCAGGTCCTCAAGTCGTTCAAGGTACGTATGCAAGTGTGGTCTCGACGCTCCGTTGATGACACGATGGACCGATTCGAACCCAGGCTGCCGTTTCTATGGCTGTGGAATGTATAAGATTCAAGGATACAAAAAATCCTCTCACTTTGCTTGGTTGGATGAGGAGATGGATCCTAGGGAAAAATAAATAATTTCTTCACTAATAAAGAACTAGAATGAGGAGAAGGAGATGGTTAACACCTACAAAAAAAAGGAGGACGAATTGAAGTTGAAGGTGAATATCCTGAAGAAACGGTTGAAAATTACCTTGATTTTTTTATTTGTAGTGTTTATTGCATTTGTTGTAACAACAATGACGAAATATGTTATAGTTTATTAGGTTTGTATGTTGACTTATTGTGTATTGAATATGATACAATTATGTGATATTATGAATATGATACAATTAATATTATTATGATAACTTTATCACAAATGTGAGTTGTATTTTCTGTTGTGGTATGGTGAACAATAATACAGGTTAAATAACGGGATTAATTATAAAAGCACGATAATATTTGTTAATTCTGCAAAAAATGTAACAACGGTTATATATCATAACCGTTATAATATCTCGCGCGTTATTTTTATCACAACAGTCTTTTAGAAAACCAGTGGTGATAGGGTGTGTGCTTTCCAGTTTATTACAACAGTTACTGGGCTGTGATTGTAAGAATCATATATACAACCACACTCTACATAATAATGCATGGGCCTGCGTGATTATATATGTTTCTCGACCGTTGTTAAATGAGTTTTCCGTAATAGTGATTGGACAACAAGAATTACCACACTTGGTCTCGATCTATGCACATCGCATTGATTTCGAAGAACAAGGAGAAATTCATAGATGGATCATTTCCCAAGCCCTTTGTTTCTAACCCTCTCTATGCTCAGTGGACTCGGTGCAACACCATGGTACTTTTTGGGATTCAAAGATCGATTTCTGAATCCATTGCAAAATCGGTGTTATGGATCGATACTGCTACGGGTGTTTGGAAGAATCTTCGCATTAGGTTTTCGCAGAGTGATGTATTTCGCATTTCAGATATCCAAGAATAACTCTATCGCTTCCGCCAAGGTACACTTGATGTTTCCGAGTATTTTACACAATTGAAAAGGCTTTGGGATGAACTAGAAAATTATCGTCCTCTTCCTTGTTGTACCTACTCTTTTGCTTGATCATGTGGTATTGTTGATTCTGCTAAGACGTATTGTGAACAAGATTACGTTATCAGGTTTCTGAAGAGTTTGAATGAAAGGTTTGTGCATTCCAAATCCCAAATCATGATGATGAATCCTCTCCCTCGTATTGACAAGGTATTCTCTCTTGTTATTCAACAAGAACGTGAGTTGAATTCCACACTACCAGCAAATTCTACTGATTCTACAATCACTTCTCTACATGTTAATGCTCAGACCAACAAGATTTCGCAGTCTTCCAAGGGAAAAGGAATATACTCTCCAAAAGGGTCACAAAGGGTTTGCACTCACTGTGGAAGAACAAATAACACAGTCGATACTTATTTCTTGAAGCATGGATATCCTCCAGGTTATAGGCCGCAATTGAAACGACAGAGCTCTTCCCTAAATTTGTCATAATCTCAAGCCAATAATGCTTGTTCAACATATGCAGGTGCTTCTCCAAGTTCCTCTTTTGGCTACACTCAATAGGAGTTTCAAAGCATTCAGGCCTTAATCCAACAATCCAAACATGTCCCTGCTACAAAATCAATCACTTTTTCCCCGTTTGCAATGTACTCCCACACTCCCACAAACATTGGTAAGAATCCTGCCCTTTGGATCTTAGATACAGGAGCAACTGATCACATTAATTTTGAACTTGCCAATTTTTCTTCTTACCAAACTATTGTGACTATTTCTGTTTCCTTACTGTAGCAAGCGATTTTGGATGCGGTTCTTAAGCGCTGGTCGCTCTCTGCGGTTTGAGCTTAAACTACAGGTCGATTCATTTTTTATCCTATTGTGAGCTGAATAAGGAAGGGAAATAGATGTCTCCAATTAACCCTGCTTGCATACTGAGTTTAAACAGCGGTCTGTTAGGTTACGAATGCTATCAATGTGGGGGGGCCTTTGTACTGGTTATTTGTATTTTCGCCAATACTGGTTTTTATCTAGGCAGAAGTTTTCTAGCGGGGAACAAGGATTAGGATGTTAGGACTGATGCTTTTTGATAGATATATGAGAGTATGGGATTTGGGTTTTTGTTTAGTGTGCTCGCTAAGATTTTTCTTTCAATCTTATGCCTACGTATTCCCGTTTACCGAAACGGGGAAATCAGAGCGTTCGTAGTTCCTCCTATTCTATGGGAGGAAATGGGTGTTTTTGGTGTCTTGTTCAAAGCCCAAGACGTGAAGGGAAAGGTGGTTTGTATCTTGTTCAAAGCCCAAGATGTGAAGCTGAAGGACCTCGACTTTAGAGAGAATTTGTCATCTCTAAAGGAGGGTTTGTTTGTCACAACTGTTGGGTGACTGGTTATAAAGGGAGGATTACTTTAACCGGGATACACGGATCCTAGCAATGCCATAATTTCCTTTAGAAGGGGTTTTAACCTGAAGGAGAAGACTTCAACTCAGTGTAGAGCAATGTCATCTTTCCTTAGGAATTTCTCATGCTAAAAGAGGGACAGTGGCATGGATGTAGATAATCCAGAGGCTTGCCGCTTACAGCGATTAGATGAAGGGGAAGGAGTTGTTGATGTTTGTGTACTGTGAATGAGGCACAACTTTGATGCTAAAAGGTTGATTGGATCAACCAATGGTTGTCTTATATAAAGCCTAAGAGGAGGCTGATATGTGTCTCGTACAAAGCCCGAGAGAGAGGCTAAAAGGTTTTGACCCGACGATGGAGTCTTTTGGTATCTCGTATAAAGCCCGAGATGGAGGCTGTTTGACTCAACAAGAGAGTTTTTATATCTCGTACGAAGCCCGAGATGGAGGCGAAAGGGTGATTGACTCAACGAGGGAGTCTCTTATGTATCTCGTACAAAGCCCGAGAGAGAGGCTAACTTCATTGAAGAAGGATCATTATACAAAGCCTAAGAGGAGGCTATGGTTACTGTTTCAGTTAAGTGACAGGTCCCGTATACTGATTTTGAAAGAGAAAATCAGTTCTTATATGAGCAACACTGTACTCAAGGGTTTGATTCAAGGATCCGGGTTATTCCTGTTCTTTAAGGAAGCGAGAAATCCGAAGGGTATTGAGACTGTCCGAGTCTACGGGTTTCCTTCCTATTTAACGAAGGGGTGCTTGAGAATGTCTTTGAGACTCAAGGAAATTAGACTGTCCAAGTCTGGAATTTTGTCTTTTGTACTATGCTTGGAGAAATAGTAGTAGACTCTTTGAAAGGACTGTTCTATGAAGATGACTAGGTTCTGTTCCTATACCTTTAGGAGGTCGCCGGGACAATTTGTACGAAGCCCAAGAGGAGGCTGGAAGCTTTTTAAGAAGCCGACGGGTCCTTGTACGAAGCCCAAGAGAAGGCTATCATTCCTGGAGGAAGAGATCATTATACGAAGCCTAAGAGGAGGCTGTGAATACTTCTAAGAAGCTGCAGGGTCCTTGTACTAAGCCCAAGAGGAGGCGGGGTTGCTCTTAGGAAGCCTGTAGGTCCTTGTACGATGCCCAAGAGGAGGCCGATGCTTTTAAGAAGCCGATGGGTCCCCAAACCCCGAGAAATTCAAGGCAAGCTATTCACAAGGAATAGATCAAGTCAGGAAATTTCGAGAATTTGGAAGAAACTCAAGAGATGCCATTCACGGAGAAAAGATCATCTCTGGGAAGTAGAGTTTCTTGACAAGTGCTTTTAAGAAGCCTGTGGGTCCCCAAACCTCAAGAAATTCAAGACAATGCTATTCACCTAAAATAGATCAAAGTCGGGAAAGTTCGAGAATTTGGAAGAAACTCAAGAGATGCCATTCACGGAGAAGAGATCATCTCTGGGAAATAGAGTTTCTTTGACAACTTCTAAAGGTGACAGTATATGAAAGGGTTCACAGGGAATATTGCCTTTCATATCTCCATATTGTTTAACCCTAGGAGGAGGGAAGACTGTGTCTGGTAATCCTATGGGGATCTAGTTTAGACTATTTCTAAGAGTGATCAACGGGCTTAAATGTAGTTGCCGGGAAAACTCTAAATATCTATACTATTATTACACAATTGATATGAGTTTATGAAAGAAGACTTACAGTGAAACAGCCCCACAATACAGTTATATGTATATGAAAGCGGTAAATGAAAGCAATAACGACTTACTCGGTTGTAGAGCTTCCATGCTGTTTGGTTAGTTGTTCAACAAAGAAAGATTTGAAAACAACAGTATATTCAAAATCAAAGGAGAAAGTGCTTTGAAAAAGAAAGATTTGGGGCTTACAGCTCAAGGAGAGGCCCAGGGTTTTATCAGTGAACGCACTGTTTGAATTTGTACAGAGGGACTTATACAAGTGACTGTGGCCCAAAAGGTTTTCTGTACAAAGGGATTGGGTCTTACACTCTCTCAAGAGGCCCAAAAAGTTTAAAGAAAAAGAGTGGGGCTTATAACACGAGGGTAGGCCCAGATGATTTTTCGTTTAAAATGGCGATCGCGCCGAGGTTTTCTTTTAACGCGGAGGGACTTATACCATAAGTGAGGTCCAAAAATGTTTTGGTTAAAAGGGGATTGGGTCTTACACTCTAATAGAGGCCCAAAGTGTTTTGAATGGGTCTTATAGCTCGAGGAGAGGCCCAAGGTTATTTTGAAAAGGCGACGATCGCGCCGTTTGTTTTTGACGGTATCGGGACTTACACAATACAATGAGGCCCAAAAATGATTTGGTCAAAAAAAGGATTGGGTCTTACACTCTATTAGAGGCCCAAAGTGTTTTGAAAATGATTTATGAGGGTTGAATTAATCCAAAAACCCTAATTTGTTTTCAAAAATGTATTTAATTGAATAAAAATTCAATTAAAATGATCAAAATTGTTTTACATATGGAAAACAAATTATGATCTTGGATTAATGCTTCAAAAATTAAGTATTGACCTACAAAATAATTAGAAGTCATTAAAAATTACAAAATCAATGTAGAAAAAATATTTCAAATGTTAAAAACAATTAAAATATTAATTCTTTGCAAAAATATCAATTATATGAAATAAATAATATTTTTGGGATTTTTTGAGAAAATAAAATATTTTAACATTTTTGTGAATTTTTAAAAAAAGAATCAACTCAAAATCATTAAAACTCAGAGAGAAATTAATTTTTGAATCAATTAAACAAAATCACAAAATTCAAATATTTGAATTTATGAAAATGGCGCCAAGAACAAGCTGAAGAACACGCGCGTGTTCTTGGATTCTCATATTTGCATTTTCTATCCAATCTCACTGAATAGTTAATCATATCATGCAATCCACATATCATTATGCTCGTCTCAACCTCACGATCATGTCTATAACACTTAATTTCATTTAAATTAAACATACAACATGAAATCACGAGGAAACCTCAAGAACCCTAATTTCTGCATGAAGGCTAGGATTTTTGATACACGATTCAAACAATGCAATTAATTGAGGGAAAACATTCCATGCATGATTATGAACATATGGCCAAATTATTGTGCGAGGAAATATGCATGGATTGAGAGATGACCAAGCATGTGCTTACCTCTAGGCCGTGACAGCAAGTGCAATGTGATTTTTGATTTGGAGGTGTTACAGATGAGTGGTGATGATCTGAACAGCTTCCCCACACCCTATGGATTGTGTTTGAATGCTTGGACTTGACTGAAAATGGCTGGAACAATTTGTGGTACCCCAGCTGCAACTTGATTGAAATTTTGAGCAACCAGCTGGTGATTTTGTGAAATTGGTGTTTCAGAAGTGATCTAAGTGTTTGATCAGTTCATATGTGATGTATGTGAGGTGTGTGAGTGATTGGTTTGATTTGAAAAGCTCTCAAACTCAAAACCCGATAGCTACCTTGCTAAGAAAGGCATTTTTGCCAAAAGAAAGAGATTTTGAGGAAAGCATCTGTCAGATGGCTTTGGTGTACCCAAACTGATCACAATTGAGCTCTATTTATAGTAGAGCAAGTTTGTTTTGGGATCCACAGTGAATGGCAACTGCAGCAGGTGTTTGTTCAATGTTGGCCAATGGAATTTCAAGTCTCCTCTAGCCATTGACTAGAGGTTAGGGCACAGAGCTTTGGTCCCCTTGGTCTTGGATAAGTCTTGACTGATTTCAGATGAGAATGGCTCAGTCCATGCCACCTTGATGCTTCCATTGAATGCTCCAATCCAAACTTGAAGTCTTGTCCCTATTTTGGCCATTCTAGGTTCAACATGCTATTTCTTATTCCACGGACTTTGGAGACTTGACTCAGTGATTGTCCCCTTTAGATTCAATCCTATGAGGTGTCCAAGTGGATAGGAACATTTGGATTTGGCTGATTTTGGCAAATCGAGCAAAGTTGCAAATTCTGCCTTGCCTTGACAGATTTCAGCAAGGCAACTTTCCAATGTCATATCTCATGACTTAAATGGAATTTGGCAATGCTCTTGGTCATTTTGGAAAGCCCTTACATCATACAACAACTGTTTAAACATGTTTGGTTTTGATCTCTTTTGAATCCAAGTGAAAAATCCCCCTACATTTGGCAAAAAGTGAAGACAGATTTGGACTTAGTGAAAATTTCACTAAGTGTTGGAAAAAGTGACATTTTCACTTTTCAACCATTTTGATCACTCCATAACTCAAAATCCTTAATGAATTGGAGTTAGGTCTAGTTGAAGTTTTTGCAGATGGTAATGAGGGCTACAAATCCATCTTTGGATGAGAAAAAATGGCCTTGTGGTTTAGGAGTTATGATCCTCCAAAGTTGGTACCTTTGTCACTTTATTTTTAACTTCGAAAATTTTCTAAGTTTTTATGGTTACCCCTTTTACAAGTTATCCAACTTTTCTTAATTTTTCTTGATGAATGATGATTCAAATCATACATAAACATCATTTTAGGGTTAAAAATCCATTTTGGTGAAAAATCTCAAAAAGTCAAAGTTGACTTTTGTGCACAGTTGACTTTTTATCAGATGAATTCCAAACTGTGCAATTCTTCAGGAAATCATGTCCTTGACCTAAATCAAACTTAATGGACATGTTCCAAGGGTGTCATAGGGTATATTGAATCATGTCTTAGGGCTTAGGAGCATGTCTTGGTCAAAAGTCAAAGTTACTGTTGACTTTTCCCTTAAAACCCTAATTGTGGTGCAGATGAAATTGAGACTTGTTTCTCAAGCTTCTTGGCTTAATCCATTGTTCCAAATGGATCAATATAGTTCATTAGAGACCCTCAAACCCTCTCTTGAGGTCTTGGTTCATGATTTGCCCTAAAAGTCAACTTAGGGGTGAATTAGGTCAAGAAACCCTAATTCCTGATTTTTGATGTATGCATCCCCTGAGGCAAAATTGACTTGGTGATTGGGTCCATGAGGTTCCATGGAGTATATTAGGTTATGTTTTTTATCATTGGCTTGTGCCCAGATGAAAATTTTCCATCTGGAGGCCCTGGTCGACCAAAACCCTAATTTGGTGACACTGTCGATCTTGAAGCTTGATCCACCTAGAAGGGAGCAGCTTTGTACTTAATCCTTGAAGTGGGAGTCCTTTTTGATCCTTTGTGTATGTTTGAGAGGTTAGACAAGTTGAATATCATGTCATTCCTTGATTGATCCTTTGTCTAAAGCTTTGAGAGGGCTTGAAACCCTAATTTTGATTGTAGTGAATGCTCAGCAACTCTTGAGGCTTTTGATGAGGCATGATGGTTCATCCATATTGTGATGATTATTTGCACAATGATGGGAAATCTTAGTGGTCAAAATTTGGGGTATGACAGATGCCCCTATTTAATCTTCTTGGACCCGAAGGTGTGAATGACGAAGGTATTCGGGCATTCGGGGTGCAAGAGGATTAAATATCGGAATACTCGAAATTTTGATGCTGGTTATGAATGGTAGCTTACGCATTCATCTTCTTTAGCCAAGCGATGATGCTTAGAAAAGGTAAACTTCCCCTCGATCCTGGTTTCCTGCCAAGCACTGGTCTCAGTTTCTGAAGTAAACTTCCCCTCGATCCTGGTTTCCTACCAAGGAACTGGTCTTAGTTTCTGAAATAAACTTCCCCTCGATCCTGGTTTCCTACCAAGGAACTGGTGTTAGTTTCTGAAATAAACTTCCCCTCGATCCTGGTTTCCTACCAAGGAACTGGTCTTAGTTTCTGAAATAAACTTCCCCACGATCCTGGTTTCCTACCAAGAAACTGGTCTTAGTTTCTGAAATAAACTTCCCCTCGATCCTGGTTTCCTACCGAGGAACTGGTCTTAGTTTCTGAAATAAACTTCCCCTCGATCATGGTTTCCTACCAAGGAACTGGTCTCAGTTTCTTTTGTCAATAAACTTTCTTGACAAGGAACGCTATTAGTAGCGGTTTTCCTCAAACTTCTCGCCGAACTTTCCTAGGGAGATGCCATTTGAGTGGAAAAAGTTTTGATGTCAGACTTGCTGGGGAACCCAGTCGTCTGAGTTGTAGAGTTGCACAAACTTCTCTGTTGGAGATTCCATTTGTCGATTCTACTGGGGAAAATGAGCCTCTTGAGAGACTGTTTTGGTTTGGGAGCTTACATCATACTTTTCTCGGGATCTTCCCGGAGAAATGCCATATGATGGGATCCAATTTTGAGGTGCCGATGACCTTTTTATCAGTGATTTTTTCGGAGCGAGACTGGCATGCTGCCAAATTTCTGATTACGAGGCTTTCCCTGGGGATTTTCTTTAATCCAGGAAAGCAAGGATATCATCTTCGATGGCGAAGAGCGACATTTGTTGAAAGTTTTCTCTGGCTTTTCAGAGGTTCAAATTATCAAAGTGGTCAAGGACCTATTTCAATCCGGAAATAAATTGGAAGCAAGGTTGTTCAGACGCAGCATTTCCTGACGAGGCAAGAACTGACGACTCGATTGAGAGGACTTCTATCACTAGGGGACAAGACCGACTAGAGTGATAGTGATGCAATATGAAATGTGAATGCAAATCCAAAATGCATGATGTATGTTTATGTGGACAAAACTGACGCGACATACAAACTGACGGGTGAACACGAGTGGATACTCGGCCATCGCAGGGCGTATAGTAATATCGCTGGTTCGGAATAGCAATTCCATCTTGCTTAGGAGAGATAGTCCCTGCGGGGAATATTGTTGATCAGGCTTAGGAGATGAGAACTCGGCCGAGGTGTGTCAGACGAACCAAGGTTTCTGACACAGTTGGTCCCTTCATTCAGGCGTACTAGGCCTAGAAGGAGTACTTTGATTCTGCACTTTGAGGTTTGAACACCTTTGGAGAAGCGATCGAGATTCTTCTGATGTTCAACAGTCAAAAGAAATTGCCATCTCTATTTTAAAAGCAGAAAAAGTTTTAATAAGTAAATTCATTTTTGTTTTATTTCAAGAATCGTTAATCATGTTAACAACGTCGTTCTGTAAAGCTAAAAAAAATAAGAATTACAAACAAAAGCACAAGGGCTCAAATTTTATTGATAAGATGGAGATCAGCCAAACGCGTGATTCCAAAGAGTATTTACAAAGTCTGAAAATGGTAATTTACAGGGAAAAGGGCTACGTTGAAACATAACGACCACTATCCTTCTACCAACTTTGAATTCGGGACATCCTGAGCTTCTGTCGAAGATGACCTCGACTGGAGTTTTCCTCTGATGGATGATGTAACTGCTGCTGCTGAGGGACTTGCCTCTGTTGAACATAGTTACTTGCCATTATCCCTAATTTTTGCCTGGATTGTACTATGAGATTTCCAATCCATTGGGATGATTTTTTTCATGTCTCTGACTTTTGCCTGGACCGCCCTTTCGGGTTTTCAATCCACCGAGACGTTTTTATTTTTTAGTTTAGGCGAAGTATTTCTTGACTACATCAACATTCGTGGGGTAGGAAAATTCCTCTCCGTCCATGGTTGCAAATCTCAAGGCACCGCCTGAGAAAGCTTTCGTGACCACATAGGGGCCATCATAATTCGGAGTCCATTTACCCCGAGAATCAGTGAGAAATGATTGTATCTTCTTGAGCACGAGGTCTCCTTTCCTGAAGATGCGAGGTCGGACCTTTTTGTCGAACGCCCTCTTCATTCTCTGTTGATAGAACTGACCGTGGCATAGTGCCGTGATTTGTTTCTCTTCGATCAGGTTGAGTTCGTCGTGTCGACTTTGACACCATTCAGCTTCGGTGAGCTTAGCTTCCATCAAAACCCGGATTGATGGGATCTCTACTTCTATGGGGAGCACTGCTTCCATGCCATATACTAGAGAGAAAGGGGTTGCCCCTGTTGAAGTGTGGACAGATGTGCGATAACCGTGAAGAGTAAAGGGTAGCATCTCGTGCCAATCTTTATAGGTTACAACCATCTTTTGAATGATCTTCTTGATGTTCTTGTTAGCCGCTTCTACCGCTCCGTTCATCTTGGGTCGGTAGGGAGATGAGTTATGGTGTTCGATCTTGAACTCTGCGCACAACTCTTTCATCATCTTATTGTTCAAGTTAGATCCATTATCAGTAATGATCTCGCTTGGAACACCATAACGGCAGATGATATTGTTTTTGATAAATCGGACCACCACTTGTCGGGTTACATTAGCGTACGACGCTGCTTCGACCCACTTGGTGAAATAGTCAATGGCTACAAGGATGAACCGATGTCCGTTCGAAGCCTTGGGCTCAATCATGCCAATCATGTCGATTCACCATATGGAAAAAGGCCACGGGGAAGAAATAACTTTGAGATGTGATGGCGGTACATGAATTTTGTCGGAGTATATCTGACACTTGTGACACCTCCTCATGTACTTGTAGCAGTCAGATTCCATTGTCAACCAATAGTACCCTGCTCTCAGAATCTTTCTTGCCATTGTGTGTCCGTTTGCATGAGTGCCAAAGGACCCTTCGTGAATTTCTTTCATAAGTATGTCTGCTTCCGGTCTGTCGACGCATCGAAGCAAAACCATGTCAAAATTTCTCTTATAGAGAGTGTCACCGCTCAGGAAGAAGTTTCCAGCCAGTCTTCTGAGGGTTTTCCTATCTTTTCTGAGTGCCCCAGATGGGTACTCTTGTTTCTGAAGGAAGCATTTGATATCGTGATACCAAGGTTTGTCGTCTATGACTGCTTCAATCGTGAAGATGTAGGTGGGCCGTTCAAGGCGCATGATGTCGATCTTAGGTATGTCATTCCATTGACCTACACTAATCATAGAAGAGAGAGTGGCTAAAGTGTCAGCCATGTGATTCTCATCACGAGGGATGTGATGAAACTCGACTCTGTCGAAGAAAGGTAGCAACCTTCTTGCGTAGTCTTTGTAAGGAATCAGCCCTGATTGGTATGTGTTCCAATCTCCTTTAATCTGATTGATAACCAAGGCTGGGTCGCCGTATACGTCCAAGTTCTTGATCCTTAAATCAATTGCTTCCTCGAGACCCATAATACAAGCTTCGTATTCGGCCTCGTTGTTCGTACATTTGAACGTAAGTCTGGCGGTGAAAGGAATGTGGGTACCCTGAGGGGTAACAATGATTGCCCCAATTCCGTTTCCATAATGATTAACTGCTCCGTCAAAGATAAGTCCCCACTAGGAACCTGGTTCTGGCCCTTCACTGGGTAGCGGTTCATCGCAATCTTTCATTTTTAGATACATGACATCTTCGTCTGGGAAGTCAAACCTAATTGATTCTTGATCGTCAATCGGTTGATGAGCCAAATGATCGGCTAAAATACTTCCTTTAACGGCTTTCTGAGCGTGGTACTCTATGTCATATTCTGATAACAGCATCTGCCAACGGGCAATTCTTTCCGTGAGAGCAGGTTTTTCGAAAACGTACTTGATTGGATCCATTTCGGAGATTAACCAAGTAGTATGACGAATCATGTACTGGCGAAGACGTTTGGCTGCCCAAGCCAAAGCACAGCAAGTTTTCTCAAGCATCGTGTACCGAGTTTCACAGTCGGTGAATTTCTTTCTTAGATAGTAAATGGCAGACTCTTTCCTTTTAGTTTCGTCTTGTTGGCCAAGTACACATCCCATTGAGTCCTCTAGAACTGTGAGGTAAATGATCAGTGGTCTTCCTTCCACTGGAGGTGATAAAATCAGAGGATTCAACAGATATTCCTTAATACTGTCGAAGGCAGTTTGGCAATCTTCTGATCAAACGCAATCCTGGTTCTTTTTCAGTAATTTGAAAATCGGCGCACATGTGGCGGTCATAAGGAATATGAATCTGGAGATGTAATTCAAACGTCCCAGGAATCCTCTGACTTCTTTCTCGGTTTTCGGAGAAGTCATTTCTTGAATGGCCTTGACCTTGTCAGGATCAACTTCAATTCCTTTCTAGCTGACGATGAACCCTAGTAGTTTCCCTGAACGGACACCGAAGGTGCACTTGTTAGGATTCAAGCGGAGCTTGAATTTTCTTAAACGTTCGAACAATTTTGGCAGATGTTCAACGTGCTCACTCTCTGTTTTTGATTTTGCAATCATAACATCGACATATACCTCTATTTCCTTATGTATCATGTCATGAAACAGAGTAGTCATGGCCCTTTGATAGGTTGCCCCGACGTTCTTCAAACCGAACGGTATTACCTTGTAACAAAAGGTACCCCATGGGGTAATGAACGAAGTTTTCTCCATGTCTTTCGGCGCCATTTTGATTTGGTTATAGCCCGAGAATCCATCCATGAAGGAGAATACTTTGAACTTTGCTGTGCTGTCTACCAGCATGTCAATGTGTGGTAAAGGAAAGTCGTCCTTTGGACTTGCCTTGTTCAGATCTCTGTAATCGACACACATTCTGACCTTTCCGTCCTTTTTGGGAACGGGTACAATGTTGGCTAACCATTGAGGATATTCAGATGTAGCGAGGAAACCCACGTCAATCTGTTTCTGTACCTCCCCTTTGATTTTGATGGCCATGTCCGGGTGAGTCCGTCTCAACCTTTGCTTTACTGGCGGACATTCCGATCTTAATGGTAAGTGATGTTCCACGATGCTGGTATCTAACCCTGGCATATCCTGATAGGACCAAGCGAATACATCGGGGAATTCGTTGAAAAGCTTTATCAAACCCTCTCTGACATTTGGACTGAGCAGTGCCCCAATCCTGATTTCTTTTCTCTCTTGCTCTGAACCCAAGTTTACCGTTTCCAACGGTTCTTTGTGAGGTTCAATGGACCTTTCCTCTTGTCTGAGTAGTCGGGAGATATCTTCTGGAATTTCGTTGTCATTTTCTTCTTCAGCCTCGAATACCGGGAACTCAAAGTTGGGCGAAGGCATCGGATCATATGTTTCAACTGGGTTTAAAACAAGCAATCTGCATGACGTGATGATTCGTGTTTAGAAGAGATAGAAAAAAATGCAAGTGTGTGTAGTGTATTTTGTTATTACTGCTTGTTTTTATTTTAAAATTATTTTTTAGGATTACCATTTTCTGAAAAAGCAAAAAGAGAAAACAACAATTAATGCGGAAATTACAGAACGATGTTATTTTATTAATGAACAAGTCGAATCTTGAAACTACAGCCCTATAAAACAAAACTCTGTCACTTTGGGCGAAGCAAAGAGGGATATTTACAGAAAGTGAGCCCTATCAAAACATCTGTTTCACCTGGGCAGGGTGAAAGGTTAAAAGATGGCAATTACTTTGACTGGCGAACGACCTTCGGAACATCGACAGCAACCCATTGGAGGCGAACTCCTCGGTGAATCACAAAGTCTGGCACCTTCCTTGATTTGTCTTCAGAAATAACGCTGATTTCTGGTGGAGCAGGATCATTGGAATCTGTCTCCCAGGCAGAGTTGTCGTAGGAGAATTCCTCAGTTGTATTTTGCATAGCATTTGTGCTCTCAGCTGTATCTCCCCATCCAGTTGGCTGGATGTCCTCGAACCTGATACGAGAGCTTTCGGGCGCAGTGTACTTGACCATAAAGTCATACTTTCCACTCGGTTGTCCCAAGGTGTCCCAAACTTCTTTGGAACTGGAGGAGTCATCCCTCTCGACGACGTTGACCTCGGGAAAAGCATAGTTGATGAATTCAAGTCCTGCAAACGTTGCAAATTCATCTTCATGTTGAGTAGTTTCTGAATGACCTGGGTGTTGATCCCATGATATGCTGGGGACACAGGTATTTTGTTCAATGACGGTCAGCTGATTTTCATTGTTAGGCTGACTCTCTTGCCCCAAGTGTCCCGGGTAAGGTTGCCACATTGGCAGACCATCCATTGGGCCATAGTAGTTGTAGTCAAAGTTGTTTTCATCAGAGTGTCCTCCTCTAATGAATTTGGCGGAGCACGACATCCTTCCGGATCACAATCTCCATATATCATTTCGACATCTGATCTTGGTATAAATCTCGGACTTTCTATAGGAAAGCAAAAAGGCATAGGCACCTCTTCCTGAGAAATATAACCGTCCTCGTTAAGGTAGGACTTCCATTCTTCATCTGTGTCAGAGGGACCTTCCTCATTGATAGCATGAACTGTTTGAGACACTGGGTGAAGAAAACCTCCACTGTGGAAGAAGTTTTGAAGGGGATGAAGACCTTCATCGCTGGCAGCTGTCTGGGTGCAGGTTGCAGAAAAACCAAGACCCTTCTTTGTTTTATTGTCAATAGGAATGACAAGCTGTCCCCATCCGGTTGTATCGGTACTCTCGACCGCTTTGATAGCATCATTGTATGAGGAAATCGAGGTTCCTTCTTTGAATTGATTGTCCTTGCTCACTGACAGTGCTTGGAACTACGTTCCAATAACCTCCTCGGGTTCTACACAAGTAGATGATGACAAGTTACTCACAAGCAAGGCTTGTTCCCCACAAACCGTGACAAGTTGATCGTTCTTGACGAACTTTAGCTTTTGGTGGAGGGTCAAAGTAACCGCTCCAGCCTGATGTATCCAAGGTCTTCCTAATAAACAACTGTATGTTGGCCGGATGTCCATGACCTGGAAAGTGACCTGGAAAGTGTGAGGACCGATAGTTATGGGAAGATCAATTTCGCCGATACCCGTTTTTCTGGATCCGTCGAATGCTTTGACGACAACCTCGCTGATTCTCATCGGAGGGCCTTTGAATGATAACTGCATCAGAGTAGACTTCGGCATAACATTCAGGGCTGACCCTGTGTCTACCAGTACACTGGCTAAAGCATCGTCCTGGCAGTTAACTGTGATATTGAGCGCCATGTTATGACGACGACCTTCTTCACGTAATTCCTCATCACTAAATCCCAAATTATTGCAAGAAGTGATGTTAGAGACAATACTATCGAACTGTCTGATTGTTACATCCTGTTCCACAAAGGCTTGCTCCAAGACTTTCTGTAGAGCCTCCCTATGCGCTTCTGAACTGAGTAACAGTGATAATACTGAGATCTTTGAAGGAGTCTGTAATAATTGATCAACAATGTTGTATTCACTCCTTTGGATGAGCTTCAGCATCTCATCGTTTTTTGAAAGGTCAGAATTACTGGATTGACCGACTGGTGGATCGGGAGCTTCTGTCTGAAGTTCCTTTTCTTTGTTAACTTCCCCAACCCCTCGGTTGAAGATTCTACCACTCCCTGTTACTCGACTGATGTCTGCAATGTTCACGGTGGAGGGTAATGGAATTTCCTTTCCATTCTCAATGGTCGTTGCACCGTATTTGTAAGGGATAGCCTTAGTTGATTCATACGGTGGTGGTCCCGGTAGATAGATGACTATGGGAACTTTCTGATTTTTCTGACCATCGTAAGTAATCTCGATCCGTTCCTGGTTGGGAACTTTAGATTCGTCAAGTAGAGGGATGATGGCAAAAACATCTCTGGTCCTGTGATGACCAGAAATGGTGACAACATCTTCAATTTGATCGGCAAGGTAGTTTGGCGTCCAGTCGATGGGTGCAGAACCCGGATATGGACGAATTTCTCCACGGTCCACCTGACCCTGGAGAGCTGCTCGCACAAGGTAACACCCTTGGTTATTTTCCGAACAGACGCTACAACGGTCGTAATTGTGTAGTGGCACCTGGCCACGCCCACTTTGAATACAATGTAACCTCACTAGGTTACCTTCCATTGATCGGACATCCTGACTTTGACGTCGAGTAGGATTCCTGTTATTGATACTAATTTGCTGAGTATCTTCATCCATGTAAATTGGCATCCACCAGTGATTTAACAAGTGATGAAGTGTCTCCTGGACAAGGGTACAACCTCGATCGTTTTCGCAACCCGCTTTACAGCTTTGATGGTCATGTGATATTAAGAATCCGAGTCGGACCTGTTCAGCATGTAACTCTACCAAGTTGGTATTCAACACGCGAATGTCAAAGATTTGAACCATATTGATCTAATAGGGATTCCTATCATGGTAGTCTTGGATCCATCCAAGATCCATCTGACGCTGGAGGGCCTCTTGTATGAAAGAGCATCCCTGTTTGTTTACCGAGCAAGTCAGACAGGAACTGTAATCGTGCCGCGGCAGATTATGATACTGGCTTTGCCTTGAGTACATTGCCACCAAGTTGCCGTTCATCGCACAGATATCGTGGTTCCGAATGATGTTAGAATTCGTGTAGACCATGTTAACTCCACGAACTCGGGGCTCTTGGATCCATCCGAGATCCATTTGTTCCTGTAGTGCTGCCTGCACCACAGAACATCCCTGGTTGCCTTTAGAGCAGATATCACACTGGTGATAGTTATGTGGTGGCACATGGCCATATCCACTCTGTCTATAATGCATCTTGACCAGATTGGTCTTCAACAAGAGTACATCATGAATTTGATAGACGTTGTTAGTCTTTTTCTCAATCAGATTGACTGCAGCTTTCTCATGTGGAGGCAGCGGGTTCGTGAGAACATTGGGATTCGTATCTTTGAAAGATAAGAGCCCGCTCCTAACAAGCTTTTGCACGTCGGACTTGAAATTGAGACAATTCTCTATGTTATGCCCTGAACCTCCTTGATGATAAGGGCATGTCTGATCCACCTTAAACCAAAAAGGCGGATTTTCTGGTACTGTAAGAGGGAACTTAGTCTGGATGTGCCCCTTGGCTAGCAGTAATGGAAATAGCTCTGCGTACGTCACAGGTATAAGATCAAATCCTGGTGGCCGTGTTGTATGATTGTTGTTGTATTAGGGACGAGCCTGCTGAAGAGGCTGTTATGTCCTTTGCTGATCAGGTTGGCTCTGCGCAACCTGAGGTTGATACGTAGGAATAGGCGCAAGGTTGATAGCAGGAGTCACAGCCGCTACTAGTTGATATCGACGCCTTTGCTTTCCCAGAGAGATATTCCCAATATCTTTCTCTTTTTTCTTAGGGAGGGCACTACCGTATTTTTTAGTACCGCTCGTCGATCCAGTGTCTTTTACCAAACGGCCTTCTCGGACGGCTTCCTCAAGACGTACGCCCATGCCGACCATCTCGGTGAAAACACTGGGCGCACTGGCAACCATTCGATCATAGTAAAATGAGCTTAAGGTCTTTAATAAGATCTTTGTCATCTCTTTTTCCTCAAGAGGTGGACAAATTTGAGCGGCAATTTCACGCCACCTTTGAGCATACTCCTTAAAGGTTTCCTTGTCCTTTTGCGACATTGATCTGAGTTGATCTCTGTCGGGTGCCATGTCCAAATTGTATTTGTATTGTTGGATGAAGGCAGTACCAAGATCTCTAAAAGTGCTGATCGTAGCACGGTTTAAACCCATGTACCATTTTAAGGCGGCACCGGTTAAACTATCCTGAAAGTAGTGAATCAGTAGGTCCTGATTCTCCGTCTGAGCTGACATTCGCCGAGCGTACATCACCAGATGGCTCTAAGGGCAAGAGTTACCCTTGTATTTTTCAAAGTAGGGCACTTGGAACTTGTGCGGGACTTTCACATTGGGGACCAAACAGAGGTCTGCGGCGTCCTTTCCAAATAAATCCTGACTGCGAATGGCTTGCAGTTCTTTCTGCATTTCCAGGAACTGTTCTTGGAATTCATCCATTCTATCGAACATAGTTTCCTTCTTACCAGAAGGTGTTGGTGGAATTTGTCCTTCCGGGACAATGTGCACCACAGGGGGTGGTACCGTGACTACGGCAGTAAATCTTGGCGTTTCCCAAAGTTTTTAACCTTCAAGAGTCTTCAGTATGCCCCTGGCATCTTCGCTTTCCCGAAGTTTGTAACCTTCAGGCCCAGCGGCTTCTGTTGAGATTCCCTGATCTTCAGTGATCGGCGGAACATATCCTTCCGGGATATAGCTAATAGGCATGCCCCAAGGACGATCTTTCGGCATTTGATACCTAGGATCATACTTCTCTATGATGGGCGTTGAGGTGATCTCTGAGATCATAGTTCTTTGTAGTTGAGCTTCTGCCATGGCTTGCATGTCGTTACGAAGCTTTCTCATATCCTCTCTCAGAGCGTCGATCTCTTCTTACAACTCTCTGTTTTCTTCCTCAAGATCATCCATCTTTTTCTGACGATTGGCCCGAGTATTGTACGAATGAGACAGTTTGACTCTAGAACCAAGACACAAACGTGAGATTCGTAGGTAAGAAGAATACACGATGTGAGAATGATGAATGCAATGATTGTATTAATTGTTTTTCTTGGTTTAATCAAAATAAACTTTGACAATTAGATTGCAAATATCAAACAGTGGGGAAACCCCTTTTTATTGAATTCAAAGGATTACAGAAATGAAAATGCAGTAGATTACAAGATGTGGAAACAGACACCTGAGCTAATGGGTCCTGAGTCCTCTCTGAAGAGAAACCGGGTGCTGATTCTGGTACTTCCTTTTCTTTGACCAGGGCTCTTGGGCCGTTGTCGGGTTGTCATTCCTTTGCCAAGTGAAAGGAGTGAGCAAATTCCTTTGGTCGTCCTGATTCTCTACAGTATGTTGCTCTAAAATTTCAATCAGAGCATCTTTCTCTTTCAGTAATTACTGTATTTTGATGCACTCTATATCGAGGGTGCGATACTTGTTCTTCCAAGACCTTCTCTCCCTTTGAACTTTGTTGAGAGTAACCTGAAGCTTTTCTGTTTCCGTCATGAAGTACATGACAGATTCCCTCGGCAGAAGAATTCCGTAACGAGGATAAGGCATCTTTAGCTTGAGAGCTCTAGTTTGTACCCAGTGGAGATAAGGCTCCACCGAGACACAATCCAGTTTTCCCAAAGACTCTCGTCCTTTATTATGAACATGTTTCCAAGCTTGCACTATTTCCATCTTTAGTGCTCTGTCGTTTTCTCCTTCTTTGAAGAAAAGACCTTCCAGATGAACGGCCCGCGGGACGTGTCTCATCGGGTATCCAAATTGACGGCGAACCAATACTGGATGGTAGTTGATTCCTCCTTTAGTTCCTATGAGGGGTACATTGGGGAAGTCTCCACAACGATCAATGATCCTAATTCCCTCATAAATCTTATTACACCAATCTATATCAGAGTTGGTAAGAGACATGACCTTCTGTGACCAACGTAAGGCACTCTTACAATCCCAAAAAGCAGCAGACTTGGGCAAGTGCGAGATAAACCATTTATAAAGCAGAGGTACACAGCATGTAATCTCCCCCCAGCTGTACAAATTTCCTAAGTGTACAGAATGATACGCATCTGCGAGCAAAGTTGGCACAGGGTTTCCAATGAGAAAAACCTTAATGGAGTTAATATCAACGAAGTTATTAATGTCGGGAAACAAAAATAACCCGTAGGTGAGCAAGACAAAGATGCTTTCAAAAGCAGTCACGTTTCCTATACTGGCAAAATACAGGGCTTTCTTCGTCAAGAACTGGGCTGGCAAACCTTGGATGCCACCCTTGGTAGTTAGGTGAGTCCTGACCTCAGACTCATCCAAATGAATTGCTCTTGCAATGGTCTGATTCTTTGGAATTTCTTCCAGTCCAGAAAATGGAGCTCGATCCGTGATATATAAATCAGCTAGATGAGAATACTCCTCCGGCATTGGTGCTAGCTGGTAATCCGGGAATGTAAAACAGTGATAAACTGGATTGTAGAATTGAATGAGCGCATCCATGATTCCCTCAATCACATGGACTCTTAGAAGTGGTATCAAACCTCCGTGTTTGGCTCTGAAAGCCTCAGGGTTAGTGATCATCCTTGCTAACCTTCTCAAATCCTCTAGCTTTGGAACCTTGAAGGTATACCTATGGGTTCTCCTTCTACCGAAATCCATTAGTGCAATCCCTTTCTCTGATATTTGCAATCACAGTCTTAGTTTAATTCGAAAAACAGAGAGACTAGAAGAGAAATTTTTTGAATGTTTTAATGTTTTTTTTAAATGAATGCATGAATGCAGCACACAAAAACATAGAAAAAACATGGGGTCAAAGGGTCGTTGTCATAAGTCAAGGCTCTACCCATCCCCAAAGGTTTATACTAGGGTGATTTTTGTACCTGTACTCATTATCATCAGCTCCTCCCAGGAAAGCAAAACAACAAGCAGATCGCCAGCGAGTTGTAGTGCAATCTTAGAGTAAGTGCCATTCACCGAGAATAGATCACCAGCCTCAAATGAGGGTAGTATCGCGTAACAACTATTTCTAATAGTTTCCGCACTACGAAAGGGTTTGGCTCCTCAACTTCTCAGACTTAACAACCGGCCCATTGTCTGGGTGAGAGAATGGGTTGCGTTGGTCAGCCTCCACTGAGGTTGATGGTCGACCTCGTCGCCATCACTTATCTTAACTGTATACTCAATCTTTCCACATACGGCATCACCCGCATTCGAATTAGCAGAAAAATAAACATGTATAACAATTAGGAAAAGCAGTATATATATTTGTCCTCAACATCCTAGACCTTTAAAGCTAAGGATCCTAAGTTCCTGACAGAAATGGGTTCCCCGGCGGAAGCCCCAATCTGTGGTTTTTTAAAGGGAGACCGTGCTTAGATTTAACCTTGAACGGCCCCACGGTGGGCGCCATTTTTCTGTAGCGAGCGATTTTGGACACGGTTCTTAAGCGTTGGTCGCTCTCTGCGGTTTGATCTTAAACTACAGGTCGATTCATTTTTTATCCTATTGTGAGCTGAATAAGGAAGGGAAATAGATGTCTCCAATTAACCCTGCTTGCATACTGAGTTTAAACAGCGGTCTGTTAGGTTACGAATGCTATCAATGTGGGGGGGCCTTTGTACTGGTTATTTGTATTTTCACCAATACTGGTTTTTATCTAGGCAGAAGTTTTCTAGCGGGGAACAAGGATTAGGATGTTAGGACTGATGCTTTTTGATAGATATATGAGAGTATGGGATTTGGGTTTTTGTTTAGTGTGCTCGCTAAGATTTTTCTCTCAATCTTATGCCTACGTATTCCCGTTTACCAAAACAGGGAAATCAGAGCGTTCGTAGTTCATCCTATTCTATGGGAGGAAATGGGTGTTTTTGGTGTCTTGTTCAAAGCCCAAGACGTGAAGCGAAAGGTGGTTTGTATCTTGTTCAAAGCCCAAGATGTGAAGCTGAAGGACCTCGACTTTAGAGAGAATTTGTCATCTCTAAAGGAGGGTTTGTTTGTCACAACTGTTGGGTGACTGGTTATAAAGGGAGGATTACTTTAACTGGGATACGCGGATCCTAGCAATGCTATAATTTCCTTTAGAAGGGGTTTTAACCTGAAGGAGAAGACTTCAACTCAGTGTAGAGCAATGCCATCTTTCCTTTGGAATTTCTCATGCTAAAAGAGGGACAGTGGCATGGATGTAGATAATCTAGAGGCTTGCCGCTTACAGCGATTAGATGAAGGGGAAGGAGTTGTTGATGTTTGTGTACTGTGAATGAGGCACAACTTTGATGCTAAAAGGTTGATTGGATCAACCAGCGGTTGTCTTATATAAAGCCTAAGAGGAGGCTGATATGTGTCTCGTACAAAGCCCGAGAGAGAGGCTAAAAGGTTTTGACCCGACGATGGAGTCTTTTGGTATCTCGCATAAAGCCCGAGATGGAGTCTGTTTGACTCAACAAGAGAGTTTTTGTATCTCGTACGAAGCCCGAGATGGAGGCGAAAGGGTGATTGACTCAACGAGGGAGTCTCTTATGTATCTCGTACAAAGCCCGAGAGAGAGGCTAACTTCATTGAAGAAGGATCATTATATAAAGCCTAAGAGGAGGCTATGGTTACTGTTTCAGTTAAGTGACAGGTCCCGTATACTGATTTTGAAAGAGAAAATCAGTTCTTATATGAGCAACACTGTACTCAAGGGTTTGATTCAAGGATCCGGGTTATTCCTGTTCTTTAAGGAAGCGAGAAATCCGAAGGGTATTGAGATTGTCCGAGTCTACGGGTTTCCTTCCTATTTAACGAAGGGGTGCTTGAGAATGTCTTTGAGACTCAAGGAAATTAGACTGTCCAAGTCTGGAATTTTGTCTTTTGTACTATGCTTTGAGAAACAGTAGTAGACTCTTTGAAAGGATTGTTCTATGAAGATGACTAGGTTCTATTCCTATACCTCTAGCAGGTCGTCGGGACAATTTGGATGAAGCCCAAGAGGAGGCTGGAAGCTTTTTAAGAAGCCGACGGGTCCTTGTACGAAGCTCAAGAGAAGGCTATCATTCCCGGAGGAAGAGATCATTATACGAAGCCTAAGAAGAGGCTGTGAATACTTCTAAGAAGCCGCAGGGTCCTTGTACTAAGCCCAATAGGAGGCGGGGTTGCTCTTAGGAAGCCTGTGGGTCCTTGTACGATGCCCAAGAGGATGCCGATGCTTTTAAGAAGCCGATGGGTCCCCAAACCCCGAAAAATTCAAGGCAAGCTATTCACAAGGAATAGATCAAGTCAGGAAAGTTTGAGAATTTGGAAGAAACTCAAGAGATGCCATTCACGGAGAAAAGATCATCTCTGGGGAGTAGAGTTTCTTGACAAGTGCTTTTAAGAAGCCTGTGGGTCCCCAAACCTCAAGAAATTTAAGGCAATGTTATTCACCGAGAATAGATCAAAGTCAGGAAAGTTCGAGAATTTGGAAGAAACTCAAGAGATGACATTCACGGAGAAGAGATCATCTCTGGGGAATAGAGTTTCTTTGACAACTTCTAAAGGTGACAGTCTATGAAAGGGTTCATAGGGAATGCTGCCTTTCATATCTCCATATTGTTTAACCCCAAGAAGAGGGAAGACTGTGTCTGGTAATCCTATGGGGATCTAGTTTAGACTATTTCTAAGAGTGATCAACGGGCTTAAACGTAGTTACCGGGAAAACTCTAAATATCTATACTATTATTACACAGTTGATATGAGTTTATGAAAGAAGACTTACAGTGAAACAGCCCCACAATACAGTTATATGTATATGAAAGCGGTAAATGAAAGCAATAACCACTTACTCGGTTGTAGAGCTTCCATGTTGTTTGGTTAGTTGTTCAACAAAGAAAGATTTGAAAACAACAGTATATTCAAAATCAAAGGAGAAAGTGCTTTGAAAAAGAAAGATTTGGGGCTTACAGCTCAAGGAGAGGCCCAGGGTTTTATCAGTGAGCGCACTGTTTGAATTTGTACAGAGGGACTTATACAAGTGACTGTGGCCCAAAAGGTTTTCTGTACAAAGGGATTAGGTCTTACACTCTCTCAAGAGGCCCAAAAAGTTTAAAGAAAAAGAGTGGGGCTTATAACACGAGGGTAGGCCCAGATGGGCGATCGCGCCGAGGTTTTCTTTTAACGCGGAGGGACTTATACCATAAGTGAGGCCCAAAAATGTTTTGATTAAAAGGGGATTGGGTCTTACACTCTAATAGAGGCCCAAAGTGTTTTGAATGGGTCTTATAGCTCGAGGAGAGGCCCAAGGTTATTTTGAAAAGGCGACGATCACGCCGTTTGTTTTTTACGGTATCGGGACTTACACAATACAATGAGGCCCAAAAATGATTTGGTCAAAAAAAGGATTGGGTCTTACACTCTATTAGAGGCCCAAAGTGTTTTGAAAATGATTTATGAGGGTTGAATTAATCCAAAAACCCTAATTTATTTTAAAAAATGTATTTAATTGAATAAAAATTCAATTAAAATGATCAAAATTGTTTTACATATGGAAAAAAAATTATGATCTTGGATTAATGCTTCAAAAATTAAGTATTGACCTACAAAATAATTAGAAGTCATTAAAAATTGCAAAATCAATGTAGAAAAAATATTTTAAATGTTAAAAACAATTAAAATATTAATTCTTTGCAAAAATATCAATTATATGAAATAAATAATATTTTTGGGATTTTTTGAGAAAATAAAATATTTTAACATTTTTGTGAATTATTAAAAAAAGAATCAACTCAAAATCATTAAAACTCAGAGAGAAATTAATTTTTGAATCAATTAAACAAAATCACAAGATTCAAATATTTGAATTTATGAAAATGGCGCCAAGAACAAGCTGAAGAACATGCGCGTGTTCTTGGATTCTCAGATTTGCATTTTCTATCCAATCTCACTTAATAGTTAATCATATCATGCAATCCACATATCATTATGCTTGTCTCAACCTCACGATCATGTCTATAACACTTAATTTCATTTAAATTAAACATACAACATGAAATCACGAGGAAACCTCAAGAACCCTAATTTCTGCATGAAGGCTAGGATTTTTTATACACGATTCAAACAATGCAATTAATTGAGGGAAAACATTCCATGCATGATTATGAACATATGGCCAAATTATTTTGCGAGGAAATATGCATGGATTGAGAGATGACCAAGCATGTGCTTACCTCTAGGCCGTGACAGCAAGTGCAATGTGATTTTTGATTTGGAGGTGTTACAGATGAGTGGTGATGATCTGAACAGCTTCCCTACACCCTATGGATTGTGTTTGAATGCTTGGACTTGACTGAAAATGGCTGGAACAATTTGTGGTACCCCAGCTGCAACTTGATTGAAAATTTGAGCAACCAGCTGGTGATTTTGTGAAATTGGTGTTTCAGAAGTGATCTAAGTGTTTGATCAGTTCATATGTGATGTATGTGAGGTGTGTGAGTGATTGGTTTGATTTGAAAAGCTCTCAAACTCAAAACCCGATAGCTACCTTGCTAAGAAAGGCATTTTTGCCAAAAGAAAGAGATTTTGAGGAAAACATCTATTAGATGGCTTTGGTGTACTCAAATTGATCACAATTGAGCTCTATTTATAGTAGAGCAAGTTTGTTTTGGGATCCACAGTGAATGGCAACTGCAGTAGGTGTTTGTTCAATGTTGGCCAATGGAATTTCAAGTCTCCTCTAGCCATTGACTAGAGGTTAGGGCACAGAGCTTTGGTCCCCTTGGTCTTGGATAAGTCTTGACTGATTTCAGATGAGAATGGCTCAGTCCATGCCACCTTGATGCTTCCATTGAATGCTCCAATCCAAATTTGAAGTCTTGTCCCTATTTTGGCCATTCTAGGTTCAACATGCTATTTCTTGTTCCACGGACTTTGGAGACTTGACTCAGTGATTGTCCCCTTTAGATTCAATCCTCTGAGGTGTCCAAGTGGATAGGAGAATTTGGATTTGGCTGATTTTGGCAAATCGAGCAAAGTTGCAAATTCTGCCTTGCCTTGACAGATTTCAGCAAGGCAACTTTCCAATGTCATATCTCATGACTTAAATGGAATTTGGCAATGCTCTTGGTCATTTTGGAAAGCCCTTACATCATACAACAACTGTTTGAACATGTTTGGTTTTGATCTCTTTTGAATCCAAGTGAAAAATCCCCCTACATTTGGCAAAAAGTGAAGACAGATTTGGACTTAGTGAAAATTTCACTAAGTGTTGGAAAAAGTGACATTTTCACTTTTCAACCATTTTGATCACTCCATAACTCAAAATCCTTAATGAATTGGAGTTAGGTCTAGTTGAAGATTTTGCAGAGGGTAATGAGGGCTACAAATCCATCTTTGGATGAGAAAAAATGGCTTTGTGGTTTAGGAGTTATGATCCTCCAAAGTTGGTACCTTTGTCACTTTATTTTTAACTTCGAAAATTTTCTAAGTTTTTATGGTTACCCCTTTTACAAGTTATCCAACTTTTCTTAATTTTTCTTGATGAATGATGATTCAAATTATACATAAACATCATTTTAGGGTTAAAAATCCATTTTGGTGAAAAATCTCAAAAAGTCAAAGTTGACTTTTGTGCACAGTTGACTTTTTATCAGATGAATTCCAAACTGTGCAATTCTTCAGGAAATCATGTCCTTGACCTAAATCAAACTTGATGGACATGTTCCAAGGGTGTCATAGGGTATATTGAATCATGTCTTAGGGCTTAGGAGCATGTCTTGGTCAAAAGTCAAAGTTACAGTAGACTTTTCCCTTAAAACCCTAATTGTGGTGCAGATGAAATTGAGACTTGTTGCTCAATCTTCTTGGCTTAATCCATTGTTCCAAATGGATCAATATAGTTCATTAGAGACCCTCAAACCCTCTCTTGAGGTCTTGGTTCATGATTTTCCCTAAAAGTCAACTTAGGGGTGAATTAGGTCAAGAAACCCTAATTCCTGATTTTTGATGTATGCATCCCCTGAGGCAAAATTGACTTGGTGATTGGGTCCATGAGGTTCCATGGAGTATATTAGGTTATGTTTTGGATCATTGGCTTATGCCCAGATGAAAATTTTCCATCTGGAGGCCCTGGTCGACCAAAACCCTAATTTAGTGACACTGTCGATCTTGAAGCTTGATCCACCTAGAAGGGAGTAGCTTTGTGCTTAATCCTTGAAGTGGGAGTCCTTTTTGATCCTTTGTGTATGTTTGAGAGGTTAGGCAAGTTGAAGATCATGTCATTCCTTGATTGATCCTTTGTCTAAAGCTTTGAGAGGGCTTGAAACCCTAATTTTGATTGTAGTGAATGCTCAACAACTCTTGAGGCTTTTGATGAGGCATGATGGTTCATCCATATTGTGATGATGATTTGCACAATGATGGGAAATCTTAGTGGTCAAAATTTGGGGTATGACACTTACCCAATGGATCTCACATAGATGCTTCCATTTCTAGCAACATTGCTATCTCCCCCACATTGAATCTTTACAATGTCCTTCATATTCCAACCTTCCATGTCAATCATATATCTGTTACTAAGCTATCTAGTGCTATTGATTGCCATCTGAACTTTTCTCACAATACCTGCCATATTTTTGCAGAACCATTCGAAGCAAACGATTGGGACAGCTAATCTTCAAAGAGGTCTCTATGTCATAGATACAAACACTACACTTTCTCATTGTAATTTTGTTGCTTCAAATTCTTTTGAAACTTGGCACTATAGACTAGGTTATGCTTCTTATTCATGTATACATACTTTAGCTAAAAGCTTTCCTCTCATTTCTTGTAATACAAATAACATGAAACCTTGTGATTCTTGTCATTATGCAAAACAAAAAAGTTGTATTTTCCCTCTAGTACTACTCTTACTCATGTTCCCTTTGAAATTCTGCATGCTGACATATGGGGGTCTTATTCCACCGAATCCATTCAAAGCCATAAGTATTTTCTTACACTATTGGATGACTTTACACGGTTTACATGGTTAATTTTTCTCAAAACTAAAACTGAAACTAAACAAATCATTATTCATTTTGTTGCTTCATTAGAAAATAAATTCAATACCACACTTAAGTGTCTTAGGTCCGACAATGGCTCATAATTCTTAGACTCGACATCCTTTATTTTGTTTAAATGTATCTATCACCAAAGGTCATGTGTAGAAACTCCCCAACAGAATGGGGTGGTTGAGAGGAAGCACCAACATATCCTCAACGTGGCTAGAGCTATTACATTTCATTCCAATGCCCCCACTACTTTGTGGAATTTTAGCATTAAACATGTTGTTCACTTAATCAATAGGATCCCTAGTCCCTTACTTCATAATAAATGTCCTTATGAAATGCTCTTCAAATCTTTTCTTGTCTTATTTCATTTGAAAGTTTTTGGTTGTCTTTGCTTTGCCACCACACTCCAATCACATAGAACCAAATTTGAGCCTAGGGCAATAAAGGCTATGTTTCTTGGCTTCAAAGATGGTACCAAAGGGTACTTGCTCTATGACCTAATATCTCATGAAGTGTTTGTATCTAGGAATGTTGTTTTCTATGAGACAACTTTTCCATTCCAACCTTCTGCTCCTATTGTAGATAGTACACAATTTTCTAAACCTATACACACTAACCATGACCTTGAAACTGATATAGTACCATCTGTGGCACAACCTGCACCACCTGTTGTACTTCATCTCGTTTTCCAACCAGTCCATATCAACTTTCCTGCCTAGACAACTCAGACCTAAACAATCCTAGGCCCCACATCATTGACTCTGACCCTAATGCCTCTAATGACACCATTTTGCATAGCATAGACAATGATGTGGTTAATGCTCAACCTACTGCACCCACACCTGCCCAATCCATTTGCAAATCCAATAGATCCAAGCACCCTCCATCATATCTTAAAGACTTCCATTGAAATCTGTTATCTACCAGTCCTCAATCTCCCCTCTCCTCTTCTTCCACTCTATATCCTCTCTCAACTACATTGTCATATGACAAATGCTTCCCCTCGTATGGATGCTGAGATTTCTGCTTTTAAGGATAACTAAACTTATTTTCTTGTGGATGTTCCTGTAGGTAAAGTTCCAGTTGGTTGCAAATGGGTTTACAAAATCAAGTATCATTCCAATGGAACCATAGAAAGGTACAAGGCTAGGCTAGTGGCCAAAGGTTATACTCAACTTGAAGGTGTGGATTATTTTGATAGATTTTCCCATGTTGCTAAAATTACTACTGTCAGGGTTTAATCATCTATTGCAGCCATTAAGCATTGGCATCTTGAACAACTTGATGTCAACAATGCTTTCTTAGATGGGGTCTATATGTCTCTTCCTCCCGGCAATGGTGTTCCTGACTCTAACAAGGTATGTAAGCTCACTAAGTCCTTATATGGATTAAAGCAAGCCAGCAGACAATTGCATTCCAAGCTATCTTCTGCTCTGATATCCTTGGGTTACAACCAGTCTGCAGCTGATCATTCTCTATACACCAAAAGTACTCAACATTGTTTCACTGCTCTCCTTGTCTATGTTGATGATATAGTCTTGACAAGAGTCTCTATCACTGAAATCAACAATGTTAAAGCCTTCTTGGATCAAAAATTTCGCATCAAAGACCTTGGCCAACTTAGGTATTTCTAAGGCCTGAAAATTGCAAGGTCTGATTTAGGTATTTTACTCAACCAGAGGAAATATGCTTTGGAGTTACTTGAGGACACAGAATTTCTTGGAGCCAATCCTGTGTCAACTCCTATTGATCCTAGCACCAAGCTTTCCTCTACTACTAGCACTCCGTTAGATGATCCTTTCCTCATATAGGAAATTGATTAGTAGATTTTTGTACTTGACTAATACCTGCCCTGACATCTCTTACTCCATCCAACATCTGAATCAATTTGTTATTAATCCTTTTACTTCTCATTATCAAGCTGCTACTCGAGTTCTTAGATATTTGAAGGCCTCTCCTGGTAAAGGGGTTCTATTCTTAAGTTGTAGTGCACTCAAACTCCTTGGATTTGCATATTCGGATTGGGCACGATGCCCTGATTCTAGGAAATATGTCACTAATTTCTGTGCTCTTCTTGGTGATTCCCTCATTTTATGGTGATCAAAGAAGAAAAATATTGTATCTAGGTCCTCCACTGAAGCATAGTATAGTGCACTAGCCTCCCTCACTTATGAAATTTAATGGTTATGCTACCTTTTTGCAGATTTTTGTATCACCTTTTCTGATCCTGCATCCATCTATTGTGATAGGAAATCTCATATATATCTTGCACATAATCTGACTTTTCACGAGCGCAGCAAACACATAGAATTATACTGCCATGTGATACGGGAAAAACTGGTTTCCAAGCTCATTCACCTTCTTCTTGTGCCTTCCAGTTCACAGCTAGCTGATTTGTTGACCAAACCATTACAGTCTCCCTTGTTTAATTCTCTTTTGTCCAGTTAGGATTATGTAATATCCATATCCTAACTTGTGTGGATGTATTAACATAACTAGTTTTAGTTAGTGTTAGTTATCCATTTATTCTTATAGCCATCTTGGATAGTTGGTAGAATGGGCCTTATTTCATTGGTTATATACACTTTGTACATTGTAAAGTATTATCTAATAATGATAATGAGAAATTCAGTTTATACTTTTACTTCTTCTTATGATTTCAACATGGTATCAGAGCTCAAGTGAGCTCTGGTGACCATTTCTCTTCCCTTCTTATTCTTCGTTCATTCAAGATTCCTTCACTCTCAATCTTGAATTTCTTCGAACACCTTCTCTGCAACTTCTGCATTTCATGCCATAGATCACAAAAGCTATGCTGATTTTGCGACGAATTCCGCCAATCCATACTATATGCATCCAAATGAAAACCCCGCTCTGATTCTTGTGGCTCCACCATTGAACAACAAGAATTACCACATTTGGTCTCAATCTATGCACATCGCATTGATTTCGAAGAACAAGGAGAAATTCATAGATGGATCATTTCCCAAACCCTTTGTTTCTGATCCTTTCTATGCTCAATAGACTCGATGCAACACCATGGTATTTTTTTAGATTCAAAGATCGATTTCTGAATCAATTGAGAAATCGGTGTTATGGATCGATACTGTTGCGGGTGTTTGGAAGAATCTTCGTATTAGGTTTTTGCAGAGTGATGTATTTCGCATTTCAGATATCCAAGAAGTACTCTATTTCTTCCGCCAAGGTACACTTGATGTTTATGAGTAATTTACACAGTTGAAAATGCTTTGGGATGAACTAGAAAATTGTCGTCCTCTTCTTTGTTGTACCTGTTCTTTTGCTTGTTCATGTGGTGTTGTTGATTTTCATAAGATGTATCGTGAACAAGATTACATTATCAGGTTTCTGAAGGGTTTGAATGAAATGTTTGCACATTCCAAATCCCAAATCATGATGATGAATCCTCTACCTCATATTGAAAAGGTGTTCTCTCTTGATATTCAACAAGAATGTAAGTTGAATTCCACACTACCAGCGGATTCTACTGATTCTACAATCACTTCTCTACATGTTAATGCTCAGACCAACAAGAATTAGCAGTCTTCCAAGGGCAAAGAAACATACTCTCCAAAAGGGTCACAAAGGGTTTGTAGTCACAGTGGAAGAAAAAATCACACAGTCGATACTTGTTTCTTGAAGCATGGATATCTTCCAGGCTATAGGCAGCAAAGGAAACAACAGAGCTCTTCCATAAATTCTTCATAATTTCAAGCCAACAATGTTGGTTTAACATCTGCAGATGCTTCTCCAAGTTCCTATTTTGGCATCACTCAAGAGGAGTTTCAAAGCATTCGAGCCTTACTCCAACAATCCAAACATGTCTCTGCTGCAAAATCAATCACTTTTCCCCCCCTTTGCAATGTACTCCCACACTCCCACAAACATTGGTAAGAATCCCGCCCTTTGGATCTTAGATACAGGAGCAACTGATCACATTACTTTTGAACATGCCAATTTTTTCTCTTATCAGACTATTGTGCCTATTTCTGTTTACTTACCCAATGGATCTCACATATATGCTTCCATTTTCTCGCAACATCACTATCTCCCCTACATTGACTCTTTACAATGTCCTTTATATTCCAACCTTACATGTCAATCTTATATCTATTACTAAGCTAACTAGTAGAATTGATTGCCATCTAACCTTTTCTCACATTACCTATCATATTTTGTAGAACCATTCGAGGAAAATGATTGGTACAACTAATCTTCAAATAGGTCTCTATGTCATAGATACAAACACTACTCTTTCTCATTGTAATTTTGTTGCTTCAAATTCTTTTGAAATTTGGCACTATAGACTAGGTCATGCTTCTCATTCATGTATACATACTTTAGCTTAAATATTTCCTCTCATTTCTTGTAATACAAATAGCATGAAACCTTGTGATACTTGTCATTATCTAAAATAGAAAAAGTTTCCTTTTCACACTAGTACTACTCTTACTCATGCTCCCTTTGAAATTCTGCATGCTGACTTATGAGGCCCTTTTGCCACTGAATCCATTCAAGGCCATAAGTATTTTCTTACACTAGTGGATGACTTTACATGGTTTACATGGGTCATTTTTCTCAAAATTAAACTGAAACTAAACAAAGCATTATTCATTTTGTTGCTTCTTTAGAAAATCAATTCAATACCACACTTAAGTGTCTTAGGTATGACAATGGCTCAGAATTCTTAGCCTCGAGATCCTATATTTCTTATAAAGGTATCTCTCACCAAAGGTCATGTGTAGAAACTCCCCAACAAAATGGGGTGGTTGAGAGGAAGCACCAGCATATCCTCAATGTGGCTAGAGCTATTACATTTCATTCCAATGCTCCCACTACTTTGTGGAATTTTAGCATTAAACATGCTGTCACTTAATCAATAGGATCCCTAGTCCCTTACTTCACAATAAATGTCCTTATAAAATGCTCTTCAAATATTTTTTTGTCTTGATTCATTTGAAAGTTTTTGTTGTCTTTGCTTTGCCACCCCACTCCAATCACATAAAACCAAATTTAAGCATAGGGCAAGAAAGGCTATGTTTCTTGGCTTCAAAGATGGTACCAAATCGTACTTTCTCTATGACCTAATATCTCATGAAGTGTTTGTATCTAGGAATGTTGTTTTCTATGAGATAACTTTTCCCTTCCAACCTTCTGCTCCTACTGTAGATAGTACACATTTTACTATACTTATACACATTAGCCATGACCTTGAAACTGATATAGTACCATCTATGGCATAACCTACACCACCTATTGTACTTCCTGCTCCTTTTCCAACCAGTCCATATCAAGTTTCCAGCCTAGACAACTCATACCTGAACAGTCCTAGGCCCCACATCATTGACTCTGACCCTAATGCCTCTAATGAAACCATTTTACATATCATAGACAATGATGTGGTTAATACTCAACCTACTGCACCTACACTTGCCCAACCCATTTGAAAATTCAATAGATCCAAGTATCCTCCATCTTATCTTAAAGACATCCATTGCAATATGTTATCTACCAGTCCTCAATGACCGCTCTCATTTTCTTCCACTTCATATCCTCTCTCAACTACATTGTCATATGACAAATGCTCCTCCTCTTATGGATGCTGAGATTTCTGCTCTTAAGGATAACCAAACTTGTATTCTTATGGATCTTTCTGCAAGTAAAGTTCCAGTTGGTCGCAAATGGGTTTACAAAATCAAGTATCATGACAATCGCACCATAGAGAGGTACAAGGCTAGGCTAGTGGCCAAAGGTTATACTCAACTTGAAGGTGTGGATTATTTTGATACATTTTCCCCTGTTGCTAAAATTACTACTGTCAGGTTTTTATTATCTATTGCAGCCATTAAGCATTGGCATCTTGAACAACATGATGTCAACAATGCTTTCCTACATGGGGATTTTAATGAGGAGGTCTATATGTCTCTCCCTTCTGGCTATGGTGTTCCTGATTCTAACAAGGTATGTAAGCTCACTATATGGCTTGAAGCAAGCCAACAGAGAATTGCATGCCAAGCTAACTTCTGCTCTGATATCCTTGGATTACAACCAGTCTGCAGTTGATCATTCTCTATACACCAAAAGTACTCAACATTGTTTCATTGCTCTCCTTGTCTATGTTAATGATATAATCTTGACAAGAGACTCTATCACTGAAATCAACAATGTAAAAGCCTTCTTTGATAAAAAATTTCGCATCAAGGACCTTGGCCAGCTTAGGTATTTCTAAGGCCTGGAAATTGCAATGTCTGATTCAGGTTTTTTTCTCAACCAGAGGAATTATGCTTTGGAGTTACTTGAGGACACAGGATTTCTTGGAGCCAAGCCTATGTCAACTCATATTGATCCTAGCACCAAGATTTCCTCTACTACAGGCACTCCATTGGATGATCCTTCCTCATATAGGAAATTGATTAGTAGACGTTTGGACTTGACTAATACCTGCCCTGACATCTCTTACTCCATCTAACATCTTAGTCAATTTATTGCAAATCCTTTTACTTCTCATTATCAAGCTGCTACTTGAGTTATTAGATATTTGAAGGCCTCTCCTGCTAAAGGGGTGTTATTCTCAAGTTCTAGTGCACTCAAACTCCTTGGTTTTGCAGATTCGGATTGGGCACGATGCCCTTATTCTAGTAAATATGTCACTGGTTTCTGTGCTCTTCTTGGTGATTGCCTCATTTTATGGAGATCAAAGAAGAAAAATATTTTGTCTAGGTCTTCCACTGAAGCATAGTATAGGGCACTAGCCTCCCTCACTTGTGAAATTCAGTGGTTATGCTACCTTTTTGCAGATTTTCGTATCACCTTTTATGATCCTGCATCCATCTATTACGATAGCAAATCTGCTATGTATCTTGCGAATAAACCGAGTTTTCATAAGCGCAACAAACACATAGAATTATACTGCCATGTTATACGGGAAAAACTAGTTTCCAAGCTCATTTACCTTCTTCCTGTGTCGTCCAGTTCACAACTAGCTGATGTGTTGACCAAACCATTACACTCTCCCTTGTTTAATTCTATTTTGTCCAGTTAGGATTATGTAATATCCATATCCCAACTTGTGGGGAGTTATTCACATATCTAGTTTTAGTTACTGTTACTTATCCATTTATTCTTATAGCCATATTGGATAGTTGGTAGAATGGGCCTTATTACATTAGTTATATATAATTTATACATTGTAATGTATTACCTAATAATGATAATGATAAATTCAGTTTATACTTTCACTTCTTCTTGTGATATCAACATGGTATCAAAGCTCAAGTGAGCTCTGGTGACCATTTCTCTTCCATTCTTTTACTTCGTTCGTTCAAGATTCCTTCACTCTCAATCTTAAATTTCTTCGAACACCTTCTCTGCAACTTCTGCAACTTCTGCATTTCATGCCATGGATCACCAGAGTTATGATGATTTTGTGACGAACTCTGCCAATCCATACTATATGCATCCAAACGAATGCCCCACTCTGAATCTTGTGGCTCCACCATTGGGCAACAAGAAATACCACACTTGATCTCAATCTATGCACATCGCATTGATTTCGATGAACAAGGAGAAATTCATAGATGGATCATTTCCCAAACCCTTTGTTTCTGATCCTCTCTATGCTCAATGGACTCGATGCAACACCATGGTACTTTTTTGTATTCAAAGGTCAATTTCTGAATCCAGTGCGAAATCGATGTTAGGGATCGATACTGCTGCGGGTGTTTGGAAAAATCTTTGCATTAGGTTTTCACAGAGTGATGTATTTCGTATTTCAGATATCCAAGAAGAACTCTATTTCTTCCGCCAAGGTACACTTGATATTTATGAGTAATTTCACAGTTGAAAATGCTTTGTGATGAACCAGAAAATTATCATCCTCTTCTTTGATGTACCTGTTCTTTTACTTGTTCATCTGGTGCTGTTGATTCTGATAAGACATATCGTGAACAAGATTACGTTATCAGGTTTCTGAAGGGTTTGAATGAAACGTTTAAACATTCCAAATCCCAAATCATGATGATGAATCCTCTCCCTCATATTGACAAGGCATTCCCTCTTGATATTCAACAAGAATGTGAGTTGAATTCCACACAACCAGTCGATTCTACTGATTCTGCAATCACTTCTCTACATGTTAATGCTCAGACCAACAAGAATTCGCAGTCTTCCAAGGGCAAAGGAACATACTCTCCAAAAGGGTCAGAAAGGGTTTGCACTCACTGTAGAAGAACAAATCACACAGTCGATACTAGTTTCTTGAAGCATGGATATCCTCCAGGCTATAGGCAGCAAGGGAAACAACATAGCTCTTCCCTAAATTCTTCACAATCTCAGGCCAACAATGCTGGTTCAACATCTGCAGATGCTTCTCCAAGTTCCTCTTTTGGCATTACTCAAGAGGTGTTTCAAAGCATTCGGGCCTTACTCCAATAATCCAAACATGTCTCTGCTACAAAATCAATCACTTCTTCCCCCCTTTGCAATGTGCTCCCACACTCCCACGAACATTGGTAAGAATCCTACCCTTTGGATCTTAGATACAAGAGCAACTGATTACATTACTTTTGAACTTGCCAATTTTTCCTCTTATCAAACTTGTGATTCTTGTCATTATGCAAAACAGAAAAAGTTGCCTTTTCCCACTAGTACTACTCTTACTCGTGCTCCCTTTGAAATTCTGCATGCTGACTTATGAGGCCCTTTTGCCGCTGAATCCATTCTAGGCCATAAGTATTATCTTACACTAGTGGATGACTTTACACGGTTTACATGGGAAATTTTTCTCAAAACTAAAACTGAAACTAAACAGAGCATTATTCATTTTGTTGTTTCTTTATAAAATCAATTCAATACCACACTTAAGTGTCCTAGGTCTGACAATGGCTCATAATTCTAAGCCTCGAGATCCTTTATTTTGTCTAAAGGTTTCTCTCACTAAAGGTCATGTGTAAAAACTCCCCAACAGAATGGGGTGGTTGAGAGGAAGTACCAACATATCCTCAATATGGCTAGAGCTATTACATTTTATTCCAATGCTCCCACTACTTTGTCGAATTTTAGCATTAAACATGATGTTCACTTAATCAATAGGATCCCTAGTCCCTTACTTCACAATAAATGTCCTTATGAAATGTTCCTAAAATCTGTTCCTGTCTTGATTCATTTGAAAGTTTTTGGTTGTCTTTGCGTTGCTACCACACTCCAATCACATAAAACCAAATTTGAGCCTAGGGTAAGAAAGGCTATGTTTCTTGGCTTCAAAGATGGTACCAAAGGGTACTTGCTCTATGACCTAATATCTCATGAAGTGTTTGTATATAAGAATGTTGTTTTCTATGAGACAACTTTTCCCTTCCAACCTTCTGCTTCTACTGTAGATAGTACACAATTTCCTAGACCAATACACACCAACCATGACCTTGAAACTGATATAGTACCATTTGTGGCACAACCTGCACCACCTGTTGTACTTCCTGCTCCTTTTCCAACCAGTCTATATCAACTTTCCAACCTAGACAACTCTGACCTGAACAGTCCTAGGCCCCACATCATTGACTCTGACCCTAATGCCTCTAATGACACCATTTTGCATAGCATAGGCAATGATTTGGTTAATCCTCAACCTACTACACCCACACCTTCCCAACCCATTTGAATATCCAATAGATCCAAGCATCCTCCATCTTATCTTAAAGACTTCCATTGCAATCTGTTATCTACCAGTTCTCAATCTCCTCTCTCTCCTCTTCTTCCACTCGATATCCTCTCTCAACTATATTGTCATCTGAGAAATGCTCCCCTCTTATGGATGCTGAGATGTCTGGTCTTAAGGATAACCAAACTTGTTTTCTTGTGGATCTTCCTGTAGGTAAAGTTCCAGTTGCTTGCAAATGGGTTTACAAAATCAAGTATCATGCCAATGGAACCATAGAGAGGTACAAGGCTAGGCTAGTAACCAAAGGTTATACTCAACTTGAAAGTGTGGATTATTTTGATACATTTTCCCTTATTGCTAAAATTACTACTTGTAGCACCCCAAAATTTTCCCTCTCATTTTTAACCCTAACTGGCTTATGTTTCATTTCATTTTGCATTATCACTTGTGCATATCATTGGTTCTATGTATGGGATCAAGGTATCTTGGTTAGCTCAAGAGGAGAATGTGTTTCTCAGAGGATCAAACGAGATCACAATTTGTGTTTCCCCCGAGTATCTGTGTATTTCTCAGTTGCTTTTTATTTGTTTATGTTTATCTAACCTCTAACTAAAATACCCAAAATATGCTGCAGTGTGCCTGTTTTTCTCTCTGTATGTTTAGGTTTCGCAGGTTTGTCCATGCAAGGCATAATTTCAAATCGAGTGTGGTTGTTAAGCTGTGATCCAGTTCAGATGGATGTTTGACCTAATCTTGGTCAAACCATTAAGAGATTGCTTCAAGTGCGAGTTATCTGTTTCAGTGGACTATTTCTCAAGTAGTGAATGTTCAAGGTCCAGATGTCCTGTGTTGAAATTCTTCAGTTTTATCAAGCAATGGTTCATGTCAAGTTTGGTTTCAGCATATTAGAACTTATTATCAGAGATTCAGGGGATGCTTGATTCAGATGTTTTGTTTCAGTGGCAAGATTGTTTAGTGGTAGCTGTTTGCACTTTATCAGAGGCTTGTAAAAATTTTTGGGATTGGTTTTGGATTCATTTGGTTATCCATTTACTAAACCATGTTCTTATCCATTTTTTAATATCCACATCATAAACCATTTCTCTTTTTTAACCAATTTCTAAACCCATTTTATCATATCCACATTTCTAAATATCCATATTATGGTAATGATTCTCACAATGATGGGAAATCTTGGTGGTCAAAATTTGGGGTATGACATGTCCATATCCATTTCCATTAGTTTCTAATTCACATCCTTAGCTCATTCTCATCCTTAGCTTTGGAATTATGGTTTGAAGACCATGTAGCCTGCTTGTGTGGTTAGGTCATTCTCATCCTTAGCTTTTACTTTATGCTTTAGTGTCATACCCCAAATTTTGACCACCAAGATCCCATCATTGTGTAAATCATCATCACAATATGGATGTATCATCATGCCTCATCAGTCTCCCCAAAGAGGGTTGAGCATTCACTACAATCAGAATTAGGGTTTTAAACCCTCTCAGAGCATTTAGACAAAGGATCAATCAAGGAATGACATGATCTTTAACTTGTCTAACTTCTCAAACACCCACAAAGGATCAAGAGGACTCCTACATCAAGAACCAAGGACAAAGTTGCTACCTTCCAAGTGGATTAAGCCTCAAGATCGCCAGTGTCACCAAATTAGGGTTTTGGTCGACCCGGGCCTCCAGATGCGAATTTTCCTCTGGGCATGAGCCAATGCTTCAAAGCATAACCTAAGATACTCCATGGGACCTCATAAACCCAATCATCAAGTCAATTTAGCCTCAGGGGATGCATTCACAAAAAATCAGGAATTAGGGTTTCTTGACCTAATTCACCCCTAAGTTGACTTTTGGGACAAAACATGAGCCAAGACCCCAAGGCATGATTTAAGGGTCTCCAATACACCATATTGATCCATTTGCAACAATGGATTGATCCAAGAAGCTTGATTCACAAGTTTCAATTTCATCTGAACCACAATTAGGGTTTCGAAGAAAAAGTAAACTGTATCTTTGACTTTTGACCAGGACATGCTCCCAAACCTTGGGACATGATTCAATACACCCTACAACACCTATGGAATCCATCTATTAAATTTGATTTAGGTCAAGGACTTGATTTCACAGAGGATCGCACAGTTTAGATTTCATCTGCAGAAAAAGTCAACTGTACAAAAAGTCAAAGTTTGACTTTTTTATTTTTTGGTCAACCAAGGTTCTTTAACCCTAAAATGATGTTAATGTGTGATTGGAATCATCATTCATCAAGAAAAACCAAAGAAAGTGAGATAACTTGTAAAAGGGGAAACCATAAAAAACATAGAATTTTTCTAAGTTATGAAACAAAATGGCTAGGGTACCAACTTCCGAGGATCATAACTTGAGATCCAAGCAACCATTTTGGATGGTCGAAAGATGGATTTGTAGCTCTCATGGCATACTTTAAAAGTGTAAACTACATCTCAATCCAATTCCTCATAGATTTCAAGTTATTATTGGATCAATCACTAAAAACATGAAAATGCATCTTTTTCCAACACTTAGAAAAATTCTGCTCAAGGCACATTTCAAGTGAAACACCAAAACTTGGAGGGCTGTTTCACATAGTTTTAGCCTGAATCAATTCAAGATGTAAACATAAATGTTGGGATACCATGATCTGATCTAAGGAGTTTCAAAAAGTTCCAAGGCTTGCAATCCACTTCATACCATCCATTGAAGTTATAGGGGTCATCAAATTACTTCTGGAACACACTTTGTGCAGAGTTCAAATTCTTCTTGCAGCAAGGTAAGCCTCTAACTCTCATAACATGATCCATGCATATTTCCTTGCGTGATACTTTTGCCAATTGCTTATCATCATATGTTGAGTGTTTCTCCTCAAAAAATTTGATCATAGCACTCACAAACATGTCTGCATGATTGCTTTTGCAAAATTAGGGTTCATAAATTCATGTTCATGTAACTTGCTACACACTGAAATTAAATGAAATCAAATATTGCCATCATGTTCCTTGTTAAAAACACATGAATTTGGTGTTTGAATCATGTCAAGTGGTTGAGAAACGAGTGAGGTAGAGAGCTTCACGCATCTGGCCCAAGGAAGAAGATGCCCATGGCGCCATTCTTCAGGTTTTCAAACCAAACTTGCCTTATATTTTTCCCTTGCCATATGTTTAATGAATTGGCATTGCGCCCCAGTGGTTGATCAGTTGGTTTGTGTGTATTGAGCGAGTGGAAGGTCTGGGATTCGAATCCCCCTCGCCCCATACCTCTTTTTTTATCACTTATTCCATTTTTTATTATTTTTCATATTATTTTTTTAATGATTTGGAAAATTAATAACTCTCTCAATTTTAATGATTTTTTATTGGTTCTTTTTGCAAAAAATCATAAAAATGTTGAAATATTTTATTCCACAAAAAAATGTTAAAAGTGGATTCTTATCTTGAAAATCAAAACCAAATGAGTTTTAATTCATCTTGTAATTAAAAAATCATTTTACAAATCTTAACCAAAAATCACAAGTTGTTTATTCAAGCTTATTTGGTATTTTATCATTATTTATTGATTTTCTTTAAGAATTTACTTTTAAAAAATGATAAAACTAGGATTTCTTTGATTTTCACCCTCATAAAACGTTTTCAAACACTCATGGGCCTCTAATAGAGTGTAAGACCCAATCCCCTTTAACCAAAACCATTTTGGGCCTCAGATATTGTATAAGTCCCGACACGATAAAAAAATCTCGGCGCGATCGCCAGTTTAAAATAAAACCATGGGCCTCTCCTTGAGTTGTAAGCCCCATCACTTGTACAAAAATACTTTTGGGCCTCTAATAAAGTGTAAGACCCATTCCTTGTAAATAAGATACCTTTTTGGGCCTCAGACATTGTATAAGACCCACTGTGTTTTCAAAAACCTCGGCGTGATCGCCGTATTCAAACAAACCATCTGGGTCAACCCTCATGTTGTAAGTCCCATCTTTCTTTTTCAAAATAATCTTTGGGCCTCTCCTTGAGTTGTAAGACCCATACCTTTGTACAGAAAACCTTTTGGGCCTCAGACATTGTATAAGTCCCAGTACAATCTTTTCAAAACAACTTCCCTTTTGGATTTTGATTCAAATATATAGTTGTTATCAAAACTTTCTTTAATTTCTTTGAACAACTAACAAAACAGCATGGAAGCTTGCTCACCTGTAAGATTTTATCCACTTTCATTTACTCGCTTTAATATATATAACTGTATTGTGGGAAGCTGCACATGGTTAGTCTTTTTTCATTCTTTTAAATACATGTCAAATATATATAACTGTATTATGGGAAGCTGTGCATGGTTAGTCTTCTTTCATACTCCTTTAAATACTTGTCATATATCAACTGTATATATACTAGTATAGTTATTTAGAGTTTTCCCAGGCAACTAGGTCTAGAACTAGGTAAAGCCATGTTGGTCCCTCTTAAATACATTCAAAACTAGACCCCCATAGGATTTCCAGATATAATCTTCCCTTCTCTTGGGGTTAATCAATATGGAACAAAGAGAAAGGCAGTATTCTCGGTGAACCTTTTCTCAGACTGTCACCCTTAGAAATTGTCAAAGAAATTCTACTCCCAGGAGTTGATCTATTCTCCGTGAATAGCATCTCTTGAGTTTCTTCCAAATACTCAAACTTTCCTGGAATGATCACTTCTCTGTGAATTGCATTTCTTGAACTTCTCTTGGTTTCGGGACCCACAGGTTTCCTAAAAGCATCCCCACCTCCTCTTGGGCTTCGTACAAGGACCCGTCGGCTTCTTAAAAGTTCTCATGCCTTCTCTTGGGCTTCATACAAGGACCCTCACGACCTCTTAGAGGTATAGGACAGAACTTAGTCATCCTTTGCTAGAGATGTCTTTCTAAAAGGAGTCACCAAAGCCCTCAGACCAATTTTAGGGTTGATACTCATCCCTTAAACGAGTCGGCCTCCTCTTGGGCATTGTACAAAGATAGACCACACTAATAGATTTGGACATTCTAAATCCCCTTGAGTCTCAAAGACATTCTCAAGTTTCCTACAAACATAGGAAGAAACCCCGAATTCTGGATTAATCTCCAACAGAGTTAAAACTTGTGGGTTCTAAAACCCAGTCTCTCTCCTAAAAACCCCCAGCCAGGGTCAGTTTATCATCATATAACACTATCTCAAATCAGAACCTCAAGGTATCTGATCTATCAATTCTTCTGCATTCCCCTGCAAGAGTTGATTCCCCACTTGGACCTGCCTCGGGATCTCAATAACTCCCAGCAGAAGATAGCCTCCTCTTAGGCTTTGTATAGTGATCCTCTCCTCGGGAAAGTCAGCCTCCTCTTGGGCTTTGTACAATGATTCTCCCCAACGGAGCTAACCCTTTCAGACTCTCTTGTTGAGTCAATGACCTTTTCAGACTCTCTTGTTGAGTCAATTACTTCCCGAACTCTCTTGTTGAGTCTATCACCTTTTCAGACTCTCTTGTTGAGTCAACCACTCTCATAGACTCTCTTGTTGAGTCCGTCAACTTTTTTTACTCTCTTGTTGAGTCAACCATATTTAGCCACAATCTCGGGCTTCGTATGAGACAGATAAAAAAGCACTCTCTTGTTGAGTCAACCCTTTTTAGCCTCAATCTCGGGCTTCGTACGAGATAGATAAGAGCACTCTCTTGTTGAGTCAAACCCTTTTCGCCTCAATCTTGGGCTTCCTATAAGACAGATAAGTACCTCCCCAGTGGAGTTAGCCTCTTCTTAGGCTTCATATAATGATATCCCCAAAGAGTCAGTCTCTTTTAGCCTTTGTCTTGGGCTTTGTACAAGACACCTATATATCCACTCTCTTGTTGAGTCGGTCTCATACAGTCCCCCTCTTAGGCTTTGTATAAGGACTTCCCCAGTGGAGTCAGTCAACCTCCTAGCTTCAACCTTGGGCTTTGATCAAGGCACATAAAAATCAACAATCCCTCTTTAGAGATGACAAATTCTCTTTCAGACAACCTTTTAGCTTCAATCTTGGGCTTTGAACGAGACACCAAAACATCTTTTTCCTCCCTTAGAATAGGAGGAACTACGATAGCTCTGATTTCCCTGTTTCGTTTAAACGGGAATACGTAGGCATAAGATTGCGAAATCTTAGTGAGCATACTAATAAAAAACTATAGGTCCAATACCTACATACATCAATCAAAACTTAGGTCCAACACTTTACCAAAAACATCAACAAAGAAAACAAAATCTCTCTCTCATATTTCCCAAGAAACTTTCCCATCCCATTACCGGATAAACACCATCACGTACAAAGCAAAACCTAAAGCTAACAACCTGTGGATAACCACATATATGATGGGTAATTGACAACTCCCCATTGTATAACCTGACCCGAACTCCCCGAATCTCTTTAAACGTTTGTTTAGTTAAACATTCGCGTGCAAGGTTAGTTTTAGATACCTTCCCTTTCACTTCCAGCTTCACGGGATAAATAAGAAATCAGAAAGTAGCACCCCCTCCTACCATTATGGTGAGGAAAACCCAGCGATAAGGCGGTCGCGTCACCGACAAAAATTGCTCGCTATATTTAGGATAGTCACTTCTTCTCCACCCATTCTTCAATTTTCAAACCTTTCTCCGTTTTTCAAAACCTTCTTGTTTTCAAACTATCACCTCTTTCATGATCAAACCTTGACTTTGTCAAGTGATTTTACTATTTTCTCTTCCTTTTCTTAACAAATGCTAAACTACATAAGCATATTGTCACCTTTTTCAAAAGACTTTAAAAAACACCATCCTCGCCAATTTCCGTAGTCGTGTGAACTACGGATGCACTGATTCTCATTCCCGATGAGATACGTAGGCACGAGATGCGATGTTTCAGCGAGCACACTAACAACTAACTTCCCTTTTTCTCTCGCCTTAGTGTGATCGAGACTTGTTAATCGAAACCTTTTCTCTCACCCCAGTGCGATCAAGACCTTTTTGACCTCGTAGGTCAAACTACAACTGCTATGATTTCCTCTCTCTCGTCCGATTGAGGATACATAGGCACAAAAATATTTTAACATTTTTGTGAATTTTCAAAAAAAGAACCAATCAAAAATAATTAAAATTGAGAGAGAAATTAATTTTGGAATTAATTAACAAAAACCATAAAATATGTGAAAAATAGCAAAAAAGAGAGAAAATGGAAAAATGGTCTGGGTGGGTGTTGAACCCACGACCTGCCAAACAAACACACATGCGCGCTACCACTGGGGTGGTGATACATCCGTGTATCAAAACCACCCCATAAACATATATGGGTGCCTTGGTTTTAGGCCTGGCCAAGGCGCCATGGCCTGACCCTTGCCCAAGGTAAGGCCTGATTTTAGGCCTCTTGCATGAAGGCTCTAACTTCCTTATTTCTCCATGGATTTGAACAAAATTTAGGTATATCCTGCCTAGAATTTCATGAGGAATCTAATGGTGCCTTTGGAATTTTCTGAAAATGTTTCTATTTTAAAATCCGATAGTGATTTCAAAATATGCCTAGATTTGCATGTTATATGCTATCTCATTGTACAGGCAATTCAAACACAACATATATGATATGTATGAGATGTCCATTATCAATGGACATCAAAGCAATGCATGATTTAAGAGTTCAAGTTGTGATGCACTTACCTCTTGAAGCTCCTTGTGCTAACTGTCAAGATCCTTGTGCCAGAAGTGATCCAATGCTTTAGACACTCTTGATTGATCCCTTAGAAGCTTTTAGGATGATCAAAACTAGCTGGAATCCTCAGGAACAAGAATTGGCTCTTTCTTGCAAAAGGGGAAAAAGTGACCAAGATATTAACTCTCTCAAATGGTGTTCCAGATGAGGGAAACCAATTGGGACAGTTTGAGGATGATGTTTGGAGTATGTTTGAGGCTTTATTTTGTTTTGAAAGTGACTGAATCAAGACATGGCTTGCAAAATGCAAAACAGTCAAAATTTGAGGTTTTGGAGGTTGACTTTCTGATTTTAGTGTTTCAGACCAAGGGTGAGTATTTGAACAGCTTAGATATGATACATTGGATGTGTTTGGATCATGAGCTGTGGTGGAATTGCTCTCTAACTCAAAAACTCAGAGATGACTTGCAAAAGAAGGCATTTTGCCCTATTGAGAGAGATTTTTAAGAAAGCATCAGTTGTAGTGCTTTGGGGTACTCAAACTGATCATAATTGATGCCTATTTATAGTAGAGCAAGTTTGTTTTGCAAGCAATAGTGAATGGCAACTTGGACAGTCCTTTGGCCAATTGTAGTATAAAGGCGTCTTTAGTCTCCTATAGCCGTTGACTTAAGGTTACGGCACAGGCCTATGGTCTTTTGATTCAGAGCTAAATCTTGACTTATTCAGTTAGCAATGTCTCAGTCCATGTCACCTTGATGCATCCATTGAATTCTTGGAAACAAAATTGGAGTCTTTGAGCTTTTTAGCCTTTTATGGGCACTTATGGCTACATGTAGTTCCTTGAACTTGGGAGGCTTGTGGATCAGATCATTCCTCTTTGATTTTATCCCTTGAGGTGTCCAAATGGATGACAAGGCTTGGAATTATCTGATTTGGCCAAATCGAGCAAATGACTTATTATCTGCCTTGAACAAAATCAGTCCATGATGCCATGTTCTAAGGGTTGGAACTCCCTACTCAAATTGAATTTGGAGATGATCTGGTACTTGTTGGAAAGCCCTCAAGGCATACTTCAACTTTGATGTCCAAAATTGGTCCTGGTTCAGCTTGGACTAAAGTGAAAAATGCCTCTACATTTTGGAAAAAATAAGACAGATTCTGACTTATTGAAAATTTCACTAAGTGTTGGAAAAAGTGGAATTTTCATGTTTTTGTGATTTTGATCAATCCATAACTCAAAATCCATGAGGATTTGGAATCTCTTGTAGTTGACATATTTGAAGTATGTCAGATGGAATTTCATTTAAGCTTTGAATGGGAGAAAAAGTCCTTGTGGTTTAGGAGTTATGACCTTGCTAACTTGGGTAAAAACCACTTTTGTTCCATAACTTAGAAAAAATTTGATTTCTCAAGGTTGCCCTTTTTTCAAGAAACCTCACTTTTATTGATTTTTCTTGATGGATGATGATCAATACCATACATTTACATTATTTTTGACTTAGGGGAACCATATTTGTGAAAATTTCCAAAAAGTCAAACTTGATTTTGGGCACAATTGACTTTTTGTCAGATGAAATCTAAACTGTGTGATTCTTTGTGCAATCAAGTTCTTGACCTAATTCAAACCTAATGGATGGATTCCATAGGTGTTTTAGGGTGTCTTGAATCATGCCCCAAGATTTGGAAGCATGGCTTGGTCAAAAGTCAAAGGTACAGTTGACTTTTTCTTCAAAACCCTAATTGTGGTCTAGATGAAAATGAAACTTGTGAATCAAGCTTCTTGGATCAATCCATTATTGTAAATGGATCAATGTGGTGTATCTGAGGCCCTCAAATTATGTCTTGAGGCCTTGGCTCATGCTTTGCTCCAAAAGTCAACTTAGGGGTGAATTAGGTCAAGAAACCCTAATTCCTGATTTTTTATGAATGCATCCCCTAAGGCTAAATTGACTTGATGATTGGGTCCATGAGGTCCCTTGGAGTATCTTGGGTTGTGCTTTGAAGCATTGGCTCATGCCTAGAGGAAAATTTTCATCTGGAGGCATTGGTCAACCAAAACCCTAATTTGGTGACACTAGCGATCTCGAGGCTTGATCCACTTGGAATGTCGCAACTTTGTGCTTGATTCTTGATGTGGGAGTCCTCCTGATCCCTTATGGGTGTTAGAGAGGTTAGACAAGTTGAAGATCATGTCATTTCTTGATTGATCCTTTGTCTAAGTGCTCTGAGAGGGATGGAAACCCTAATTCTTGATTTTAGTGAATGCTCAACCATCTTTGAGGAGATTGATGAGGCATGAAGGTACATCCATATTATGGTAATGATTCTCACAATGATGGGAAATCTTGGTGGTCAAAATTTGGGGTATGACATGTCCATATCCATTTCCATTAGTTTTTAATTCACATCCAATTATCCTCATTGAACCATTTTTTTCAAATCTACATTACAAATTCCATTCATTAATTATTTTACAAATAATCCAAAATTCCAATTACCAATTCTAGGAAAAAACATTTTCATGTCCAAATCATGTACACAATTCAAACCAAATGTCATGAGACCATACACAAAAGCCTTGCTAATTTTCAACCTATCCACAAGCCAATTCCAGCCACACACGCTGCTATACCATGACCCCACATGAGCTATTTCAAGCTTCACTACAACATAGCCATGAGCCATTACAAAAGCAACATGAAGCCACCAAAACAATTCACGTTCCATGCTTTACCACTATAAGTTGTTACACCTATTTTCCAACTCCAAGCCGTGCAAGTTGTGCCAAGCCAAGTTGTAGCGAAGTCACGCATAAGTAATACACCAAAATGACTGCAACATTTTCAAACGCGTGCAGATCAAAACGACAAACCATCAACACATGACTTCCAAAATGCAGCTTCCCATAGCACACAAATTGGCACATGACAATAATATTCACAACGCATCAACACGCGAGCAGTACAAAACGCAAGCAATGAGCGAAACGACCTACAAGTAACTCCAAAACGCAGCATCAGAGTTTCAAAACGCTGCAATAATCCAAAACGCAGAAATACAAACAAAAACGGCAATGGATTCAAATCAAAACTCACCTCAAAATTCTATAAATTAGAGCTCCCATTCATTCCAAAATCAAGCTTGGACAGCCCATTGAATTGCTGCAAAAAAAATCTCGACCATCTTCAATTCCAAGTTTCAACACCAACAAAAAAAAATTCTGCAGAATTTACGCCTTCGATCCATTCAAAATTCATTTAACCCCAAACCTGCAGAATTTGAACCTCCACAATTTAATCAAAATTGATGTTGTTGATTAAATTGAAATCTTGTTGAATTTGCAGGTTATGGTTAAAATTGACGGAGCTTGTTTGATTTGCTGTGATTCAGTGGGCTGTATTGGCCGCGACGAGTAAAGGAAGAAGATGATGAATTTTGATTGTGATTCTTCCTTTCCTTTGTTTAGTATTCGTTGACTTTGAATTTGGTGCGTGTCGGCCTTCTAATTGCTAGCATCACCTTCTTTTTTTAATTCAAACCTCCATTCCTTTTTTTCTTTTCTTCTTTGAATTTTCTTTTAGAAAAATTATTGTTACTATTTCTTCTAATTTTTCCTTTTTTTTCTTAATGATTTCTAAATGATATATTTTAATTTTTTTTTATGTGGATCATTTTTTTTTATCTAATTTTCTTTCATTTGAATCCGATTGGATTTTTTTTTTGTTGATGAAGTCTTAAATGATCGAATGAGTGACAATCTCGATGATGTTGAATCTTCCGCATTTCAAATCTGTTATTGATTGATAAATTATCGATCTCGACACTTTGAGATGTGGATAGGTTGCTCTCGATTAATTGTCAAGACTCTCAATTAAAGACGAAACCGTTCTTACCATTTTTTTCTTTTTGTGTGGCATGTTTTAGGAGAGTGATTTACATATCACTTCTCTAACATGTATTAACACGTAAAGTGCATTGACCGACCTCGATTAGGGTGACTTTTATATAAGTTACTTGGTGATTGCTTAACAAAGCGCTACATTTGTCCTTCCCTCCGAATCGAAACTTGATCTTTCGTGGCCCAAAAATTTTGGTTATGTAAGCCCAATGATGGTTAATCTTTTGTATTAGGTTCAAAATCTTTGAAGCTTATTGCGTAGAGGATTTGATTCTATCAATCTTCTAACAAGTCTTCATTAACCTTGACCTAAGTACATTGTTTAATCATTATAGTTCAAGACGCGAGACGGAATAATCGGTGTATACTACTAATCACTAACTTACTAACAATATTATTGTATTATTCTTGTTTATGTTTCCTCCTCGCTCCGTATATCTCTTTTACTTTATGCTTCATTATTATCATCTCATATCATATCATGTTTATGCTTCCGCAATTTTTCCTTTGTCCATTGGACACATGTTTATGCTTATGCCTTTTTCTCTTTGTCCACTGGGAACAAAAACATTAATAAAGGCCAAAACCTCTAAAAAACTTGTGCTTCTAATCTTGGACTATGGTTACTATCCTTTGCATTGGACATGTAATTTTGCACCTAGACCATGGACATCCAATGCTATTCTTGGATCCTTGGACTTAGAACTAGGACATTATCCATTTGCTTTGGAATTATGGTTTGAAGACCATGGAGCCGGCTTGTGTGGTTAAGTCATTCTCATCCTTAGCTTTTACTTTATGCTTTAGGATAGTCACTTCTTCTCCACCCATTCTTCAATTTTAAAAACTTTCTCCCTTTTTCAAAACCTTCTTGTTTTCAAACTATCACCTCTTTCATAATCAAACCTTGACTTTGTCAAGTGATTTTACTCTTTTCTCTTCCTTTTCTTAACAAATGCTAAACTACATAAGCATATTGACACCTTTTTCAAAAGACTTTAAAAAACACCATCCTCCCCCATTTCCGTAGTCGTGTGAACTACGGATACGCTTATTCTCATTCCCGATGAGATACGTAGGCACGAGATACGATGTCTCAGCGAGCACCCTAACAACTAACTTCTCTTTTTCTCTCGCCTCAGTGTGATCGAGACTTGTTAATCGAAACCTTTTCTCTCGCCCCAGTGCGATCGAGACCTTTTTGACCTCGTAGGTCGAACTACAACTGCTCTGACTTCCTCTCTCTCTCTTCCGATTGAGAATACGTAGGCATAAGACGGCGATCTCTTGGTGAGCAACCTCCCTCTTTAGTGCGTAGTCTGTCGAACTACGTTGACTCTGATTCTTTGTTCGTCCACGAAGATACGTAGGAATAAAATTGTGATAATCCTTGCGAGTCTGTTTTTGTTTTTCCCTTGCCGTTTCCATTTAGCAGTAGGCTTTAGATAACTCACCCTTCGATTAGACAATAAGCGTGGATCCCATCGAGTACGATGGACACGTGGGGGTGCTAATACCTTCCCCTCGCGTAACCGACTCCCGAACCAGGACTGTGGTTGCGATGACCATGTCTTCTCCCTTTTGAGGTTTCTTCGATTGTTTCCTTTTCATGCGTCGGGATAAATAACGTTTGGTGGCGACTCTTCTGTTCTGTTTTCGCCGGTTATTTTTCGCAGTTGCGACACTACTGTCGGGGTTTTATTGTCTATTGCAGCCATTAAGCATTGGCATCTTGAACAACTTGATGTTAACAATGCTTTCCTACATAGGGATCTTAATAAGGAGGTCTATATGTCTCTCCCTCCTGGCTATGGTGTTCCTGATTCTAACAAGGTATGTAAGCTCACTAAGTCCTTATATGGATTGAAGAAAGCCAGCAGACAATTGCATGTCAAGCTATCTTCTGCTCTTATATCCTTGGGTTACAACCAGTCTGCAGCTGATCATTCTCTATATACCAAAAGTAATCAACATTGTTTCACTGCTCTCCTTGTCCATATTGATGATATAGTCTTGACAAGAGACTCTATCACTGAAATCAACAATGTTAAAGCCTTCTTGGATAAAAAATTTTGCATCAATGACCTTGGCAAGCTTAGGTATTTCTAAGGCCTGGAAATTGCAAGGTCTGATTCAGGTATTTTTCTCAACCAGAGGAAATATGCTTTGGAGTTACTTGAGGACAAAGGATTTCTTTGAACCAAACATGTGTCCACTCCTATTGATCCTAACACCAAGCTTTCCTCTACTACAGGCACTCCATTGGATGATCCTTCCTCATATAGGAAATTGATTGGTAGACTTTTGTACTTGACCAGTACCTGCTCTGAAATCTCCTACTTCATCCAACATCTTAGTCAATTTTTTGTAAATCCTTTTACTTCTCATTATCAAGCTGTTACTCAAGTTCTGAGATATTTGAAGGCCTCTCATGCTAAAGGGGAGTTTTTCTCAAGTTCTAGTGCATTCAAACTCCATGGTTTTACAGATTCGGATTGGGCACGATGCCCTAATTCTAGGAAATCTATCACTGGTTTCTGTGCTCTTCTTGGTGATTCCCACATTTCATGGAGATCAATGAAGCAAAATATTGTATCTAGGTCCTCCACTGAAGCAGAGTATAGGGCACTAGCATCCCTCACATGTGAAATTCAGTGGTTATGCTACCTTTTTGCAAATTTTCGTATCACCTTTTCTGATCCTGCATCCATCTATAGTGATAGCAAATCTGCTATATATCTTGCGCATAATCCAACTTTTCACGAGCGCAACAAACACATAGAATTAGACATCCTGTGTTGTCCAGTTCACAACTAGCTGATGTGTTGACCAAACCATTACACTCTCCCTTGTTTAATTTTCTTTTGTCCAAGTTAGGATTATGTAATATCCATATCCAAACTTGTGGAGAGGTATTAACATAACTAGTGTTAGTTATCCATTTATTCATATAGCCATATTGGATAGTTGGTAGAATGGGCCTTATTTCATTGGTATATATACACTTTGTATATTGTAATGTATTACCTAATAATGATAATGAAAAATTCAGTTTATAATTTTACTTCTTCTTGTGATATCAACACATTTGACATTTTATGGTTTGATTTGAAAAATGTATATTGTATCATGTTTTATGCTTAACCCTATATTTTCAACCAATGTTATATAAGATTTATTTTATTTCAATATTTTTTATTTTTTTAAATATTAATTTAAAATATCAAATATATATAATAAATTATATTTACAAAAATATCATATGAGTTAGGAAAACAAATAAGTTGAATTTAACGAGTTGAATTGAATTATTCGTGAATTTAAAATAAGTCAAATTTAAACTTAAAAAAATTCATGTCAAATTTTGAGTTGAACTAATTCTTATAAGTATTTTCTTTTTGTCGCAACGCGAAAAACAACCGACGGAAAACAGAGTCGCCACCAAACGTTATTTATCCCAACGGAGGAAATGAAACGATCGAAGAAACCTCAAAAAGGGAAAGAACATGGTCTCGCAACCAAATTTCGGGTTCAGGAGTTAATTACGTGAGAGGAAGGTATTAGCACCCCCTCGCATCCCTTGTGCTCAATGGGATCTACTCTAGTTGTTCTAATCAAAGGGTGTGTTTATCTAAAGCCTACTCGCTAACGGAAACAAAAAGGGGAAAAAACAAAAGGAGACTCGAAAGGACTTCGCTGTGCTATGCCTACGTATTCCCTCGTGTAATGGGAAAGTCAGAGTCAACGTAGTTCGGAGGACTACGAGTGAAAGGGGGGAAGGTTGCTTGCTAAGACTTCGCCTTCATGTACCTACATATCCTCATTCGGACGAGAATGAAGAAATCAGAGCGTTCGTAGTTCGGACTACCAATTGTTAAGAGTCTTTTATGAGCGATGCTAAGTTCGGGTTCCAGCAGTTAGGGTCGATGCCTATTTGCGGTATAACGGAAATAACATGCCCTTTTTGAAAAGGTTTGACGAAAAATCTTGAAGGACAAAATGATTTCCAGTTTGTGTAAGAGTTTTAAAAGAAATGAATTGACTTTATTTGGGGTGCGTATTGCACTAAAGTCTATGACATAGGAGCGAATGCTTTGCAAGATCGCCTATAAATGGGACGTATGCTGAGCACTCTAGAAGAAGTAAGGAGAGATTCCCCACTCATCACTTCCTATGTACTTAAGGCTCGTGGTGCACAATACTCATCGTATTTATTATGTATTTTAATTTGATTTGAGAGAGAGAAAGAGACTCAAAGGGAAAAGAAAAATCTAAGGGAAACTCAGCTAGATGTTGTCATGCCAAATGGTCATATAGTTAAGGATAAGGAATGGAAGTCTACCTAATGTTATCAGGCAAAAGAGTGAGCTAAGGTTAAGGTCAAGAAGGGAGTACCCTAATGTTGTCATACAAAGGATTGAAAGCCTAATGTCTATCCTACTCTAAACTTAATCAGAAATTAAGTTGGACTAGGAGCCTTAAGGGAGCATGTGAACAAACACAAGTAAACATTAAACAATTCAATCTCAAACAACATCAAGTATTCAAAACTCAAAGGAGAAGAAAGGAGATGAAGAAAAGAAGGATTTCAAAGCAACACAGGGTAAGGAGATTCAACAATCAACTCTTAAGTGTCAAACATCAAAGTCAACGTCAAAACATGCTTACCATATGAATCAAGGCATCAAAGATAGATAAAGCAAACAATTAACACAGATATTCCACTCATCACAAGTCATGCTCAAAGGATTAACACATTCAAGTTCAAGAAGATAGGCAATCGTAATCATAGGAGTGCACAAGTGATAAGTGTCAAATTGTCGATAGTTTAAGTAATAGTTTTGTGGCACTTATAAGTTCTTTTTGTTAATAAAACCCCACTTTGTTTGTAAAAGTGTATACTTAGTGTATACTAGTATTTTTGTGTATATATTGTATCATTTATTTGTTTTCCATTCTTTTGTAGGTATTTGAGCATTGTTGGAGTATTAAGTAATAAAGGCCAAAGGCTAAGCTTCAAGAATGCACTTTTTAGCAATTCATCAAAGAATAAGGCTCAAAAAAATGGTGAGAAATATCATCAATTTGGTTTATATTTAGTCATTATTAAATAGAGCATTGAATAAGCTTTCCAACCCTTCGAACCGGGGGCAAATAGGAGTTACGGTTCGAAAGTTACGAAGAAAACAATGCTGGAATTTTTCTGTATCTGTCAGCTTCGCCCCGAGCTCTCCGGGCAAAGCAGAGGCGAGCCAGACACTCCAGAATTCTTCGGGCAAACAGGGACTTCGCCGGGCGAATTTGCCAGGACAGAAACACATATTTAGGGGTAAAAACACATTTTTAGGGTATGGTTTGGGTATTTTTTGCTCTCACTCCATCAAACTTCATTTCTTCATATTTTAGAGCTTAGAAAACAACTATGGAGCTTCCACACGGATGATCCGGGGTGGTTTGATCATCGATCAGCGCTGATAAACCGGGAGATTTTTGGTTAATTTCTCTTCTTCTTTGTGTATTCTTCATTTGTTGGGTTTTGTATATGTATTTACTTTGATCTTATGTATATTTATCACCCATGGCGTTGTAAAAAATCCGATTTACAAATCTTTATCGGTGATTGTCCTTGGTTTTTTACTTTATGTTGTAGCGTCAGTTTTTTGGTGACTCGACCACCTACCGCATTTTGGTGCTACTTTCTGATTCCTTTATTTATCCTATGATGCTTAAAAGGAAGGGGAAGATATCTTAAACTAACCCTGCATGCATGTGTTTTCTTTAACAAATGCTAAGAGATCGGGGATCGGGGTTTTGACTTTCCCGAGGATTCAACTAGGAGAGATGACTGAATTCTATCATATGCTTTTAGGAAGCCTTTGGGTCCTTGTACTAAGCCCAAGAAGAGGCTGTGGGGAACTTCTAAGAAGCCTGGTGGTCCTTGTACTAAGCCCAAGAGGAGGTTGGGGAACTTTTAAGAAGCCTGTTGGTCCAAGCCTAAGAAAAGTTCAAGAAAGGTTCCACCGGGAATAATCCTTTCTTTGTTGAACAGTTCTAAGGTTTGAAGAAATTCAAAAGAGGTTTCACCGAGAATAATCCTCTCTGGGGAAATGAATTTCTTTTATATATATGTTTCTAAGTTTTGACAGTCTTGAGAAAAGTTTCACTGGGAATAATGCCTTTCTATGTTCCATATTGAATAAAGTCCAAGAGGAGGCAGACTGTATTGAGGGAAGTTTCCTATGAGGGATCTAGTTATTGACTAAGTTAGAAGTAACATTTCGTTTGACCTAAGTGTAGACCTAACTGTTGGGGAAACGATAGATAGATATGCACAAGTATATACAGTTAGTGAATTAACAGGTATATAAACAAGTATACATTGAATTGAAAAGATGTTCGGTCTTACACTCAGAAAAGAGGCCCATAACTCAAACAAGTATACATTGAATTGAGAAATTGAAGAAAGTTTTGAGAAAACTTTGAACTTGAATTTAAATTAAGAGATAAATGTGTTGTTATTTGAAAAGAATGTTTCGGGCTTATAACTCAAAGAGAGGCCCAGGTGGTCTAAAAGAAGTTTCACCGGGAATAATGCTCCTCTTAGTACCAGTTTAAAATAGACCAATGATTTTGAAAACAGAGATATATGGCTTACAACTCAGGGAGAGGCCCATGGAGGTTGTTTATTGTTTAAAACAAAGTTTATGAACAAAAGGTTGGGGCTTATACTCAAGGAGAGGTCCAGATGACTTATTTGAAAACAGTGATCGCACTACAATACCAAAAGACGTTGCGGGACTTATACTATAGCAGAGGCCCAAAATTTATTTATGTACAAAGGGGTTTGGGTCTTACACTCTATTAGAGGCCCAAAATGTGTTTGAATAGAAGAAAAGCGGGGCTTATACTCAAGGAGAGGCCCAGATGAAAAAAACAGTAGACGCACCTTTATTTTTCAAAAGAGCACTGGGACTTATACTATAACAAAGGTCCAGGATTATTTATTTACAAAAGGGGTTGGGTCTTACACTCTAATAGAGGCCCAAGTGTTTCAAATGAAGTTTTGAAAGATTTAAAAATCAAGAAAAAAATCTAATTTTATTTAAAAAATACATTTTTTAAAAGAAAAAATCAAATAAAAATGATATAAAATATCAAATTTATTTAATATACATGTTGTGAACTTTGAAAAATGTTTGGAAATAGATGTTTTAATTCACAAGATGTTTTTAAATTCAATTGATTTTGAAAAATCAAGAAAAATAATTTATTTAAAAATGTTTAAAACAATTAAAAAGAAATTCATTGAAAAATTCAAAAATATATCAAATATAAAATGTTTTTTTATGGAATTAAATATTAAAATGTATAAATGTTTTTTGTTTAAAAAATCATTTGAAAAAGATTAAAAATGAGAGAGATATGAATTTTTGAAATTAATTGAAAATATTCAAAATATTCAAAAATTTAAAATATTGAAAAAGGGCGCGAAGAGCATCATCTTCTTCCTCGTGCCACCCTCCATTTTCAGATTTGCAAAAACTCCCCTATCTCACTGAATACGCAATGAAATTCACTATTGTAAACATGAAAGTTGCTCATTTTTAACAAGGATTTCAATGATACCAATTAATTGCATTTCTTTTAAGTGTAGAGTGAGAAATCATATGAAGAACAGATGAACCCTAATTTTTGCAAGAACACTATTAAATTCTATAAACGATAGCTACAAAGCAATTAATTGAGGGGAAACACTCTACACAAGTGAAGAAACATGTTTGTAACTTGAAAACACATTTATGATGCATGGATCATAGAGTTTGAGAGGTTCAGGCTTACCTCTGCAAGAGGAATTCCAATCCTCAGTTATAGGTGTTATAGATGTGTTTGAATGATCTGGACAACTTCAATGGACCCTAGTGAGTGTGTTGAAAAGCTTGGAATGCCTGGAAATCTCCTAGAACTCTCAGTGGTATCCCAACTGCAATTAGGTCTAGGTGTGAGATGGAGGTTATGGATTCTGGTGTTACAGAAGTTTGGAAAGTGTTTGGATCTCTTCTATATGAGGCATAGGATGTGTCTACACCATTGGTTTTGACAGAATTTCTTCCTATTTAAAAATTCGATTCTTACTTGTTAGAGAAGAAAATTTTGGTGAAAGGGAGTGAAATGAAGGGAAACATGTATTCTGATGTTTTTTGGTATTTTGATCAGTCACAAATGACCTCTATTTATAGTAGAGGAAGTTTGTTTTGCAAGGAATAGTGAATGGAGGTTGATCATAGTGTGTAGCTAGGTAGCCATTGACTTGGATGTCGCTAGCTTGACTCAATTCAATTTTTGAAGGTTTGACCACTCAGAGCTTTGAACTGAATCTTGACTGTTTTGGATTGAAATGGCTTGGTTCATGACACCTCAATGCATTGCATTAATGTAACATTGTCAAATTTGAAATTGGAGGCATTTTGTAATGATGGATCATCACATGCTAGGCTAGATTCTTGCCTCTTTGATCAAGTAACAAGTGAGTCATCAAGATTTTGTGTTTTTGGAAAATGACAAAGTTTGAAAAGTGACAAAATTTGAAGGAGAAAATCGTGTGGCACAAGTTATGCGCCAATGCTGTCTTGAAAAACCAGAATTTCATGTCATGTTGCAAGGCTTGTAATTTCTTGCTCAAGTTGAATTAGAATGTGTTCTAGTAATTTTTGGAAAGCTTGCACATCATACTTTAACTTTGATGTTTACCTTTGGTCTTGGATCAATGTGGATCATGGAGAAAAATGACCTCAAAGTTTACAAAAATGCAAACAGATTCTGTCCCAAAATTTCACTAAGTGTCAAAGTGAAAATCCCATGAAACCCTAACTTCATGGCTTGATAACTCAAAATCCATGCATCTTTTGACCATGGGTCAGGAGGACACTTTTGTAGTATGTAATGAGAGCTTTCATGTGAGCTTTGGATGGAAGAAAATGGTTGCTTGGATCATAAGTTATGGTCTTGCAAAGTTGGGTAAAAATCATCCTTTTTCCATAACTTGGTAAAATTTTAAGTTTCTTAAAATTACCCCTTTTGCAAGTAACCCCACTTTTCTTGATTTTTATTGATGTATGATGATCCAAACCATAAGTTAACTTTTTTTTTTTTACATGAAGAAGTAAATTTTGTCAAAAAAAACTCAAAAGTCAAACTTGGTTTTGGACACAGTTGACTTTTTATCAAATGAATTTAAAAATTTGTGATCCTTTATGAGATCAAATCCTTGGGATAAATAAAACCTAATGGATGGATTCCATAGGTGTTTTAGAGTGTCTTGATTCATTTCCCAAGGTTTGAGATCATGTCTTGGTCAAAAGTCAATGGTATGGTTGACTTTTTCTCAAAAACCCTAGTTTGTGGTCCAGATGAATTTGAATCCTTGCATTGCTCATGAATCAAGTTCTTTGTGTCAATTTAAACTTGTGAGAGGGTCAACGTAAGATATTTAGGTCTCAAAAACATTTCTTGAGGTCTTGGCTCATGCCTTGCTCCAAAAGTCAACTTAGGGGTGAATTAGGTCAAGAAACCTTCCTGATTTTTTATGAATGCATCCCCTGAGGCTATTTTGAACTCATGATTGGATCCATGAGGTCCCTTTGAGCTTCTTGAATCATGTTTTAAATTATTGGCTCATGTCCAGATGAAAATTTCCGTCTAGAGGCCTTGGTCGACCAAAACCCTAATTTGGTGACACTGGTGATCTTGAGGCTTGATCAGCTTGAAAAGTTGCATCCCTATGCTTAATTCTTGATGTTGGAGGCCTCTTGATCCTGCATGAATGTTTGAGAGGCTTGTCAATTTAGAGATCATGTCAATTCTTGATTAATCCTTTTCCTGAGTACTCTGAGAGGGCTCAAAACCCTTACTTATTGATTGAGGTGAATGCTCAACAATCTTTGAGAGGATTGATGAGGTATGAAAATACATCCATATTATGGTGATGATTTGCACAATGATGTGGAATCTTGTGGTCAAAATTTAGGGTATGACAGATGCCCCTATTTAATCTTCTTGGACCTGAAGGTGTGAATGGAGAAGACGTTCGGACATTCAAGGTAAAAGAGGATTAAATATCGGAATACCCGAAATTTTGATTGTGGTTGTGAATGGTAGTTATTTGCTCATTCATCTTCTTTTGCTAAGTAATGCTACTTAGATAAGGGTAAAACTTCCCCTCGATCCTAGTTTTCAGCCACGGAACTGGTCTCAGTTTCTTCTTGAAATAAACTTCCCCTCGATCCTGGTCTTCATCGACGAAACTGGTCTTAGTTTCTTTTGAAATAAACTTCCCCTCGATCCTAGTCTTTAGCCACGAAACTGGTCTCAGTTTCTTCTTGTCAAGTCCGTCTTTTGACAAGGAATGTTATCTGTGATGGTTTACACCAAACTTCTCGCTGGGGAGATGCCATTTGATGGGAAAACATGCTTCATTATACTTCTCTTCGAAATTTATTTGGAGGGATGACATAGGATGAGTAAAGTTTTGATGTCAGACTTGTTGGTGGGGACCATTTGTTTGAATTGGAGAGGTGTGCAAACTTCTCCTGTGGGAGATGCCATTTGCTTGGGAAATTTCATCATACTTCCTCTTTTCTGAGAGATGCCATGTGATGTAATCCAATTTTGAGGTGCTGATGACTTCATTGAAAGCAAATTTTTTTGGGGAGAAACTGTCGTATTACCAAGAGTCTTCTGTTGAGAGGCTTTCTCTGGGGATTTTCTCTAATCCGAGAAAGAAAAATATCATCTTCATTGGTGAAGAGTGAAGTTCCAAAGGTGTATAACCAAATGGCTTCTTGTCTTTCAGAGGTTCATGTTATCAAAGTGGTCGAAGACCGATTTCAATCCAGGATTACATAGGAGAGAGATTGTTTAGATGATACATTTCCTGACGAGAAAAGAACTTAAACCAGAATTTTGTCCTATTTGACATGGTAAGGAAGATTGACAACTCTATCAGAGAGAGGACGCTTATCACTTGGGGATGAGTATGACCATAGTGATATTAATGCAACATGAGTATTAATATGAATTAATTATGCATGATGTATGTATGGAATGCTGACAAGACAGACATGACATACAGACTGGTGATGAACACAACTGGATACTCGGCCACTCTGGGAGATGGGGGTATCACTGGAGATTTTGAAGGTTGTACTTTTGTTTGGGCACGGGGATTCTTGCGTTTGTTCTGGTTTCCGGAGGTACAAACCTGTTAGGGATAGAAACTCATTCTTGCTTTTCAAGGGTAGATCCTACTGGGGTGAAAAACCAATCATTGGTTCTCAGAGGTAAAAACTCTACCGAGGATGACAGATGGGACATTGCATCTGAAGTAATTGATCTTTCATTCAGGGTGTACTGATCACAAGGAGTACTTTGATTCTGCATTTTGAGGTTTGATCACTTCCGGAGAAGCCGTCGATGTTCCTTGCTTGTGTTCATTAATCAAAAGAAAATTGCCATCTTTATTTTAAAAGCAGAAGTAAATTTGAAAGCAAAAGTAAATTCATTTTTTGTTTCAAGAATATTAATCAAATAAACATGTCATTTTGCAAAGTAGAATGAATGAGAATTGCAAACAAAAGGCACAAGGGCTCAAATTTTTATTGATAGAATGGTAATCAGCCAAACGCATGATCCCATGGAGCATTATAAAGTTTAGAAAATGGTAATTTAAAGGAAAAGGGCTACATTGAAACATAACGACCGCTATCTTTCCACCAACTTTGATTGAGAATTTCTTAACAGATGGCGTTGCCCCTGAGGAGCCAATCTTGTTGGATGCAATTACTTGCCGTGAATCCCTAACTTTTGCCTAGATTGCCCTCTCGGGTTTTCAATCCATCAGGATGATCATTGTTCATGTCTCTAATTTTTGCCTGGACCGCCCTTTTGGGTTTTCAATCCAACGAGACTTTTTTTTTCATTTATTTAGGCGAAGTATTTCTTGACTACATCAACATTTGTGGGATAAGTAAACTCCTCTCCATCCATGGTTGCGAGCCTCAAGGCACCACCTGAGAAGGCTTTCTTAACAACATAGGGGCCATCATAATTTGGAGTCCATTTGCCCCTGGAATCAGTGAGAAATGATTATATCTTCTTGAGCACGGGGTCTCCTTCTCTGAAGACACGGGGTCGGACCTTTTTATCAAACGCCTTCTTCATTCTTTGCAGATATAACTGACCATGGCATAAAGTCATCATTCTCTTTTCTTCAATTAGGTTCAGTTCATCGTGTCGGCTTTGATACCATTCAGCTTCTGTTAACTTGGCTTCCATCAAGACTCTTATTGAAGGGATTTCTACTTTTATGGGGAGCATTGCTTCCATGCGATATACTAGAGAGAAAGGGGTTGCCCCTGTTGAGGTGCAGATAGATGTGCGATAACTGTGAAGAGCAAAGGGTAGCATCTCATGCCAATCTTTGTAGGTTACAACCATCTTCTGAATGATTTTCTTAATGTTCTTATTAGCCGCTTCTACCGCTCCATTCATTTTAGGCCGGTAGGGAGACGAGTTATGGTGTTCGATTTTGAACTCAGCACATAATTTTTTCATCATCTTGTTGTTCAGGTTAGATCCATTATCAGTAATGATCTGGCTTGGAACACCATAACGGTAGATGAGATTGGTCTTGATAAATCGTACCACCACTTGTCTGGTCACATTGGTGTATGATACTGCTTCGACCCATTTAGTGAAGTAATCAATGGCTACCAGGATGAATCGATGTTCGTTTGAGTCTTTGGGTTCAATCATGCCAATCATGTCGATTCCCCATATAGAAAAACGTCATGGAGCAGAAAGAACTTTGAGATACATTGGCGGTACATAAATGTTGTCGGCATATATCTGACACTTGTGACATTTCCTCATGTACTTGTATCAATTAGATTCCATTATCAGCCACTAATATACCGTTCTCAAAATTTTTCTTGCCATTGTGTGTCCATTGGAAGGAGTGCCAAAGGAGCCTTCATGAATCTCTTTCATTAGCATGTTTGCTTCATGTCTGTTCATGCATCTGAGCAAAACCATGTCGAAGTTTCTTTTGTAGAGTACATGATTGTTTAGGAAGAAGTTGCCAGATAGTCTTCTGAGAGTCTTCCTATCTTTTCTTGATGCCCTAGGCGGGTATTCTTGTCTTTGAAGGAAGCATTTGATATCATGATACCATGGTTTGTCATCTATGAATGCTTCAACCGTAAATATGTAGGCAGGCCTATCAAGGCGTATTATGTCAATCTTGGGTACATCGTTCCATTGACTCACACTAATCATGGAGGATAGAGTAGCCAATGCATCAGCCATGTGGTTTTCTTCACGAATAATGTGATGAAACTTAATTTTGTTGAAGAAGGGCAACAACCTTCTTGCGTAATCTTTGTAAGGAATCAATTCTGGTTGATATGTGTTTCAATTTCCTTTAATCTGATTTATAACCAGGGTTGAGTCTCCATACACATCCAAGTTCTTTATCCTTAAGTCAAAAGCTTCTTCGAGGCCCATGATGCAAGCTTCGTATTCAGCCTCATTATTTGTACATTTGAATGCCAATCTGGCAGTGAAAGGGATATGGGTACCCTGAGGTGTTACGAAGATTTCCCTAATTCCATTTCCATAAGCGTTGACAGCTTCGTTGAATATTAGTCCCCATTGGGATCCTGGCTCTGGCCCTTCGTCTGGTAGCGGTTCATCGCAATCTTTCATTTTTAAGTACATCACATCTTCTTCTAGGAGTCAAATTTGACTGATTCCTGATTGTCAATCAGTTGATGAGCTAAATGATTGGCTAAAATACTTCCTTTGACAGCTTTCTGAGCATGGTACTCGATGTCATATTCTGATAACAACATCTGCCAACGGGCAATCCTTCTTGTGAGAGCAGGCTTTTCAAAGACATACTTGATTAGATCCATTTCAGAGATTAACCAAGTAGTGTGACAAATCATGTACTGGCGAAGGCGCTTAGCTTCCTAAGCTATAGCGCAATAAGTTTTCTCGAGCATAGTATATTGAGTTTCACAGTCTGTGAACTTCTTGCTTAGATAATAAATGGAAGACTCTTTTCTTTTCGTCTCGTCTTATTGGCCAACACACAACCCCTGGAGTCTTCCAATATTGTTAAGTAGATCATCAGTGGTCTTCCTTCCACTGGAGGAGACAGAATCGGTGGATTCAACAGATATTCTTTAATGTTGTCGAAAGCCTTTTGGCAGTCTTCTGTCCATATACAACTTTGATTCTTTCTAAGTAGTTTGAATATTGGCGCGCATGTCGCGATCACGAGGGATATGAATCTTGAGATGTAATTGAGACATCCCAAAAATCCTCTTACTTGTTTTTCAGTCTTTGGTGAAGGCATTTTTTGAATGGCCTTAACTTTGTCGGGATCAACCTCAATTCCTTTTTGGCTGACGATGAATCCTAAGAGCTTTCCTGAACGAACACCGAATGTAGATTTACTGGGGTTCAAGCGGAGTTTGTATTTCCTCATACGTTTGAACAACTTCAATAGATGTGCCACGTGTTCTTATTCTGTTTTAGATTTGGCAATCTTCTTATCGACATATACTTCGATTTCTTTGTGCATCATGTCGTGAAACAAAGTTGTCATCACCCTTTGATAAGTTGCCCCTGCATTCTTTAGAACGAACGACACTACTTTGTAACAAAAGGTGCCCCATGGGGGTGATGAATGATGTTTTCTCCATGTCTTCTGGCGTCATTCTAATTTGATTATTGCTTGAGAATCCATCCATGAAGAAGAAAACTTTGAATTTTGCTGTGCTGTCAACCAGCATGTCAATGTGTGGTAGGGAAAAATCATGCTTTGGACTTGCTTTGTTTAAATCCTTGTAATCTACACAAATTATGACTTTCCCGTCCTTTTTTGGAACTGGCACTATGTTGGCTAGCCATTGAGGATACTCTGAGGTGGTAAGGAAACCTGCGTCGATTTGCTTCTACACTTTCTCCTTAATTTTGATGGCCATATCTGGATGAGTCCTTCTTAGTTTTTTTTTTACCGAAGGACATTCTATTTTCATCGGTAAGTAATGTTCCACGATGCTAGTATCCAACCCTGGCATGTCTTGGCAGGACCAAGCAAACACATATGGAAATTCTTTGAGAAGTTTTATCGAGCCTTCTCTGACAGTTGGAGTGAGCAGTGCTCCAATCTTAATTTCTTTCCTTTCTTCTTCTGAGCCTAAATTGACCGTTTCCAACGGCTCTTTGTAAGGTTCAATGGACCTTTCCTCTTGTCTGAGTAGTCGGGAGATCTCTTCTAGAATTTCTTCGTCATCTTCTTCTTCAGCTTCAAATACCGGGAATTCAAAGTTGAGAGAAGGCATTGGATCGTATGTTTCAATGGGGTTTAAAACAAGTAATCTGCATGACATGATGATTCCTTTTTTAGAAAAGACAGAGAGAATGCAAAAGTGTGTGCAGTGTATTTTTTTTTTGAAAACGCTTGTTTTTATTTTTGGTGGTTTTGTAGGATTACCATTTTCTGAAAAAAAAAACAAAAAGTGAAAATAGAAATAAATGCAGGAACTCAGAATGACATTATTTATTTATTTATGATTTGTCGATTATTGAAACACAACCCTATAAAACAAAAACTCTTTCGCTTTGGGCGAAGCGAAGAGGGACATTTATAGAAAAGTAAGCCCTATAAAACATCCATTTCACCCGTGCAAAGTGAAAGGTTAAAACAAAGATGCGGAAATTACTTCGATTTATGAACGACATTCGGGAGATCGACTGCAACCTAATGGCGACGAACTGCTCTGTGGATCACAAAGTCTGGCATTTTCCTTCTCGATTTGTCTTCAATAATAACACTGATTTTTGCCGGAGTCAGAACACTAGAGTCTTCTTCCCATGCCGAGTTATCATAAGAGGATTCTTCTGTTATATCTTCGACAATACTTTCATTCTCAAGAGAATCTCCCCATCCAGTTGGCTGGATGTCCTAGTATCTGATGCGAGAGCTTTCGGAAGCAGTGTATTTGACTAGAAAGTCGTACTTGCCGCTTAGTTGCCCCAAGGTATCCCAAGTTTCTGAGGGGATAGATGAGTCATCTTCCTCAATGACATTGTCTTTAGGAAATGCAAAGTTGATAAATTTGTTGGTTCTGGGATTGGCTAGAATTTTGGTAAAACAAAGTTGTTCAATGTTGATGTCACATGGGTGATGTCTTAACATTGAGTCTTAACATTGGTTTATATTAAGCGTTTAACTTGTGAAGTCTGATGTCACGTGCGATGTTGAGACATCAGGTCTGCAGAAGATTAATAACATCAGGTTTAGTGATGTTGTTAGGGTTTGCGTTTTAGCTGGATATTGGGAGAGCTGTTAGTCTCATTGGATGCGGATATCTTGGGATAGATATTTTCTGTTACAAACAGATTTAATGCAGATTTGTAGGAGTGTTTAAAGGCTGAAGATTTAAGAAGATTTTGAGAGAGAAAATCTGTCGAAGATGCAGTTTTAAATAACAAATCAGGTCAGATATTGTAGCAAGTCCAAGACCAATTCAGATGGCTATATAAAGCGCGTCAAACAAAGGAAGACGTGATAGAGAAAGTAGACAGAAGACAGAGAGATTTGACTGGTGGTTAAGCATTGTCTTTGTTCGAGTATTGTGAGAGATTTTGTGAGTGTAATCTGTCCTCTCTAGAGCTGTGAAGCAAGAGAGTTTTGTAACTTGATCAAAGCTGTGAAGCAGGATCAAGGTGTTTCTCAAAGTGTTTGATCTTTGAGAGGTTTTAGGGATTGAGTAGTGTTCTCATACCTAAGTGGGCTCTTAGGTAGAAAGTTCATTAGTAGGAATTAAGTTTAGGAGATTGTAAACTAGGTTGTTGAGTCTGTAAATTAATTCTACAAGTAGTGAAATTTATCCCTGGCTTGGTAGCCCCCAGATTAAGTTGTTGAACTAAACTAGGTAAACAATTCTGTGTTTCTGCTGTTGTTTTACATTATCCATTGCAGAGTGTGTTGTTGTGACATCACACGTAACATCACATATCTGGTACCAGAATTTCAATTGGTATCAGAGCCTGGCTTCCTGTCTGTCTCTGGGTGAGGTCTAGGGAAGTTACTTTCTGGTGTAAAGATGGACAAAGAAGTTGGAGGATTTGTCAACAGACCCCCTATTTTGGATGGCTTTAATTATGATTATTGGAAGCCAAGGATGATCACCTTTTTGAAATCCTTGGACAGCATGGCTTGGAAGGCTATCATTAAAGAATGGAAAACACCTGTTGTGTTTGAAAAAGATGATGCTGGGAAAGATAAAGAGGGCACCTCAAAGCCGAAGCCTGAAGAAGAATGGACCAAGGAAGAAGATGAGCTTACCCTCGGTAATTCCAAAGCTTTAAATGCAGTTTTCAATGGAGTGGATAAGAACATATTCAGGTTGATCAATACCTGTGAAGTTGCTAAGGAAGCTTGGGATATTTTGAAGGCGACACATGAAGGAACATCTAGAGTTAAGATGTCAAGACTTCAGCTTCTAACATCGAAGTTTGAAAGTCTGAAGATGAAGGAAGATGAGACTATCCATGACTTCCACATGAGTATTCTTGAGCTGTCCAATGCATCCAGTGCTCTTGGAGAAAAGATGTCAGAAGAAAAGCTTGTAAGGAAAATCCTTAGGTCCTTTCCTAAGAGGTACAAGATGAAGGTGACTGCAATTGAAGAAGCTCAAGACATCAGCAAGATGAGGGTTGATGAGCTCATTGGATCTCTTCAAACTTTTGAGCTTGGGTTGAATGAGGAAGAACCAGAAAAGAAGCCAAAGAGTATAGCCTTGGTTTCAAATGCTCAAGAAGAGAAAGGGAATAGTGCTGAATCCCAGGAGGATCTATCTCAGGCCATTGTTATGTTGGGAAGGCAGTTCAACAAGGTGTTCAAAAGAATGAACAAGAACTTCAAGCTTAATGTCAAGAACATCGCTTCTGACATCAGTAAGTCTAAGGAGAAGGATGAAGAGAAGACTGCTCAAGACAAGGGTGTTCAATGCTTTGAGTGTGAAGGTCATGGACATATTAAGAAAGAATGTCCCACATTCTTGAAGAAGCAGAAGAAAGGAATGAGAGTTTCTTAGTCAGACTCTAACAGTGAAAGTGAAGGAGAGTCAGCCAAACATGTCAAAGCTTTAACTAGAACAGTTGTTTCTGATGGTGATTCAAGTGATGAGGAACTGACTTTTGAGGAGTTAGCTTCCACTTATCAAGAGCTTTGTCTGAAGAGTGCAGAAGTTTGTCAAGAAAGTGAAAAACAGAAGAAACAGATTGTTCAGCTTGAGACTGCTAAAGCTGATTTAGAAATGAAGTCTTATTGGTCAAAGCTCATCTTGATCATATGACCAAATATGTTAGGATGCTGAACTATGGTACAGACACACTTGATAAGATCCTTCAGACAGAAAAGGTTGCTGGAGATAAGTCAGGCATAGGATTTATGGTTGAGAAAAAGGTATCTGCTGAAGCAAGCACTTCAGGAACCAAGAAGGAGATGTCTCAACCAATGTCTCAACATCACACAAAGAGACAGGATCCTAAACCCAACTAGGTAGCTCATCCACAACCTCAAAATGTTGGGAAGAGGCATGCTCATGGTTCTCATCAAAGGAAGGCACATGTTTCAGGAGCTAGGCAGTATATGCCTTCACAATATCATAAGAGCATGCAGGCTTCTAGGGTCAAACAGAACATGTTCCATCAGATGTCTCAACATCAGGGAAAAATGTATGGCTATGGATATAATAATGTTGTGCCTTATTATTATGCAAGAAGGCAGCCTCATCACCATAGAAGACAGCCAAAAGGACAGAATCCTTACCATAGAAGACAGTCAAACTATGGGAGAAGAAGACAACATTATGGGTGGCAGCCACAACAGTATCATCCTCAAGGTGGCAGAAGGTTCAACCACTTCAGAGAAGACAGAGTTAGGTGCTATTACTGTGGCAGATTTGGACACATGCAGTTTTCTTGTTTCAAGCTACATGGTTATCCCAAGTTTAACCCTCAACCCAGACGGAAGGATAACAGGCCCAAGGTTGTTAAGCAGTGGGTTCCTAAAGAAGAGGTTAAGTGTCTATTGGCTCACTTTTCAGATAGACACTCTGCAAAGGATGGTTGGTACTTTGACAGTGGCTGTTCAAAGCACATGACTGGTTTCAAAAACCAATTGGTGGATGTCAATTCTTGCTCCTCAATTGATGTTATTTCTGGAAACGGAGAGAAAGGGGTGGTACAAGGTGTTGGAAAAGTGAAGTGTCATGAGGGACCTGATCTTGACAATGTACTTCTTGTCAACGAGTTGAGTGCTAATCTAATTAGCATAAGTCAGCTCTATGATGATGGTTATAAGGTCAGCTACACCAAAGATGAGTGTGTGGTGACAAATGAGCAGAATGAGGTAGTGATGAAGGGAATAAGATCCAGAGATAATTGCTATCAATGGGTTCCTCAAGTGGACAGTTTATCTGGTGATGTTAAGATTGATGTTGTAACATCAGATTGTGACAACAAGTGTGAAAGTCTGCTGAAAGGCCAATTAGGGTTAATTACTCTTAATGTGAATCCTTTTAAATTTTTAAAAGGAAAGTTAATTTGGAGGGATAAACTCATTGATTGGTCTTTAAGGGATACACAAAATCAGGCGCCATACCTTAGACCATCATTCCCTTTTGTAGCAATATCACGTTTCATCAAGGATCATATCTCCCGACTGTTCGTCTCCTTCAACAAGAAGAATCATCTGTCTCTGAACTCTTACTGCCTAAAGGGAACCATGTCAAACCAGATGTCTTCTCCATAAAAGAAATCTGTATCTCAAAGCTCTTCGCGAGATAAGGCTAGGGTTTCTTCAAAAGAGGGGTCTGCAGAAGAAGCGTTGAATGTAGAACCCATCTCTATGATGCTCCCAGAGTCAGGTAAATCTAGACCTTCTAAACTTGTTCCAAAAAGGATTGGGACTATCTTTAGAGATAATGAAACAAAGAAGCTTGTTACTAGTGTTCTATTTAGTGATAAAACAGCACCTAGGTCATCCACTTCTCAAACAGTTGAAGAACGGGTAGATGTTGACAAAAGCTTAGGTCAGATTGTCGATAAGATCTTTGAGAAAGGGCTTCCTATAAAAGGTATATCTAGACCACTGAGGCAAATGCCTACTAAACATTCTGAAAGGGAAAAGAGTGACATGCAAAGTGCAGCTACAAATCTTCATAGACTTACTATGTCTGTTATTGAAGATTCTGAAGTGGGAATGGAAGAAGATGACGTGCATGAGGAAGTTAATGTTAAGGGGGATGTTAGAACATCACCTGTTGAAGCTACTCCTGGTGAAGAAAAGAATGAGGATGTGATCAATGTGGTTAATTTATCTGATGATGAGGTCATTGGAAAAGTTGTTCCAAGTATTGCTAAGAGACTAAAGACAAGGAAAGAAAAGACTGTTGAATCCTCCCCAAAGAAGTCTTCTGAAGGCAAGAAGAAAACTGCTGTTGTTGGTCCTACAAAACCTTGGAGCAAGGTTGCTACATCCTCCAAAAAGAGGAAGATAAGGGAAGATTGTGATTCTGACTTTGATGTTGAGGATGATGTTCGAGACATCACACCTGTCAGAAGAACTATTTTGAAGAGAATCTTTGACAAAGTCCCTGAAGTACCAGTTGACAACATTTCCTTTCATTATGCCAGCAGTGCATCAATGTGGAAATTTATATGTCAGAGAAGACTGTCCCTAGAGAGGGAGCTTGGGAAAGAAGCTTTAGAGATGAAGGATATTATGGAGCTGATTAATGAGGCTGGGTTGGTGAAGACTGTGACCAAGTTTCCTAAGTACTATGAGAGTCTTGTCAAAGAATTTATTGTCAACATTTCTGGAAATATTGCTGATAAAAAGAGCATTGATTTCATGAAAGTCTATGTGAGAGGAAAGTGCATTAATTTCTCTCCTAGTACTATCAACAAGTATCTAGGAAGAGATGATGAAGAGTATAGTGAACTTGAGATGACTGATAATGAAATATGTAAAGGGATTACAGCTGGTCAGGTAAAGGTTTGACCATTGAAAGGGAAGTTCAGGCCAATAAACTTAGCCTCAAGTATGCAATTCTTCACAGAATTGGAGCTGCCAACTGGGTGCCAACAAACCACAAGACAACAATAGCTGTTGGATTGGGTAGGTTTATCTATGCTGTTGGGAAGAAGATCAAGTTTGACTATGGAAGCTACATCTTTGAGCAAGTGGTGAAACATACTGAAACAAACGCTATCAAGCTACGCATAGCATTCCCATCCCTTGTTTGTGGGATCATCTTGTAGCAACATCCTGAAACTTTAACAAGTTCAGATATAGCTTGCAAGAGGGAGTCAGCCTTGTCATTACACCCGAAGTTGTTTGCTGGACATCATGTGCCAGACGTTGTTGTAACATCAAGTTCGGGTGTTAAAACGTCCAGTACTAAAGGTGAGTTGATTGAAGAATTGAAGGCAACATGCAAGGATCTTGATGTGGTTATCAGTACTAGCACTGCTAGAAAGTTAAGAATTGAGCAGATGATCAAATCCTTGGAACAAGGTGATGATGTTGAAGAACCAGGTTCTGAAGAAGGTGGTCCTAGCACTGATGATGAAGATGGTGCCAGCTCTGATGAAGACTAGTTTCCCTGCTGCTTTTTCTAGATAGTAGTGTAGTTTTATTTGTTTTTCTATTTTTGGTTCTGCACTTGATGTGCCTAATATGTAATTTGAATATTGTGCCTGTTTATGCACCATTTATGTTTTTATGTTCTATGATTTGTCGTGTCTTACATACTGACTTTAGACTGACAATGAGAGCTTATTTAGGACTAACTGTAGTGTGTAGGACTTACATGTTGAGGTTTGTCCAATTGTGGCTAAAAATGGGGAGAGTTAGCCAAGAGTTAGTCAAGGTGTTGCAATGCCAAGAAGAAGAATTAGTCATTGTGCAATGCTAAGGGGTGCAGCTAGTGTGATGCTGATATGCAGATATTGAGGGGGAGTTTTCCCAATGCTGCTACTAGTTGGTGCTGAAGTATGCAGCAGAGTATTGATGTGAAGTGCAGCATTTTAAAGCTGTTTGAAGAAGTGCTGCTAGGAGTTTCATACTGCTATTTTTTATCCGCTGCTGAAGTCTCTGATGTTGCAGAGATTGTTTTAGCCAAAATTAGCAAAAGGGGGAGATTGTTGGTTCTTGGATTGGCTAGAATTTTGGTAAAACAAAGTTGTTCAATGTTGATGTCACATGGATGATGTCTTAACATTGAGTCTTAACATTGGTTTATGTTAAGTGTTAAACTTGTGAAGTCTGATGTCACATGCGATGTTGAGACATCAGGTCTGCAGAAGATTAATAACATCAGGTTTAGTGATGTTGTTAGGGTTTGCGTTTTAGCTGGATATTGGGAGAGCTATTAGTCTCATTGGATGCGGATATCTTGGGATAGATATTTTCTGTTACAAACAGATTTGATGCAGATTTGTAGGAGTGTTTAAAGGCTGGAGATTTAAGAAGATTTTGAGAGAGAAAATCTGTCGAAGATTCAGTTTTAAATAACAAATCAGGTCAGATATTGTAGCAAGTCCAAGACCAATTCAGATGGCTATATAAAGCGCATCAAACAAAGGAAGACGTGACAGAGAAAGTAGACAGAAGACAGAGAGATTTGACTGGTGGTTAAGCATTGTCTTTGTTCGAGTATTGTGAGAGATTTTGTGAGTGTAATATGTCCTCTCTAGAGCTGTGAAGCAAGAGAGTTTTGTAACTTGATCAAAGTTGTGAAGCAGGATCAAGGTGTTTCTCAAAGTGTTTGATCTTTGAGAGGTTTTAGGGATTGAGTAGTGTTCTCATACCTAAGTGGGCTCTTAGGTAGAAAGTTCATTAGTAGGAATTAAGTTTAGGAGATTGTCAACTAGGTTGTTGAGTCTGTAAATTAATTCTACAAGTAGTGAAATTCATCACTGGCTTGGTAGCCCCCAGATTAAGTTGTTGAACTGAACTGGGTAAACAATTCTGTGTGTTTCTGCTGTTGTTTTACATTGTCCATTGCAGAGTGTGTTGTTGTGACATCACACGTAACATCACATATCTGGTACCAGAATTTTAAAATTCTTGTCCTGCGATTTTACAAATTCATCAACGTGGTGTTGGACATTCTCGGAATGTTCTGGGTAAGGATTCCATGACTCTGGGAGAACAGGCGCATTCTTTTCAAGATCATTCAGCAAATATGCATTATCTGGCTGACTCTTTTGCCTCAAGTCTTCCATGTAAGGCTTCCAGATAGGCAAATCATCAGTGGGATCATAAGAATCGTAGTCAACGTTGTATTTCATCAGAGTTTCTTCCTTTAATGAGTTGGGTGGAGCACGGCATCCTTCAGGATCACAATCTCCGTAGATCATTCTAACATCTGATCTTGGTATATATCTGGGACTTTACTTTGGAGAGCAGAATGGCGTGTACGTTTCTCCCTGCGATATATAACATTCATCGTTAAAATAATATTTCCACTCTTCTTCTGTATCAGAAGAGTTTTTCTCCTCGATGGTGTGGAGTTCTTGAGATATTGGGTGAAGGAAACCTCCATTGTGGAAGAAATCCTGAATGGGACGAAAGCTTTCATCCTTCTTTGTAGTCTGGGTACATGTTGAAGAAAAACCAAGGCCTTTTCTCGTCTTGTTATCAGCAGGAATTAGATAGAATATGTCCCCATCCTTTTATGTTATCACTCCCTAATACTTGGAGAGCGTCTTTGTACGAGGAAATCGACGCTCATCTTTCTTGGTGATCATTGCTCATCCAGAGTGCTTGAAATTGAGTCCCAACAACCTCCTATGGTTCTAAGTATGAAAATGATGATAAGTTGCTCACAATTAAAGCTTGTTCTCCACATACTGTGACTAACTTGTCGTTCTTGACAAACTTTAGCTTCTGGTGAAATGTCGAAGTGACTGCCCCTGCTTCATGTATCCAAGGTCTTCCTAATAAACAATTGTATGCTGCTCGGATATCCATGACCTGGAAGGTGACTTTGAAAGTGTGAGGACCAATGGTTATGGGAAGATCGACTTTGCCAATAACTATTTTCCTAGATCCGTCAAAGGCTTTGACGATGATCTCACTGCCTCTCATGGGAGTACCTTGAAAAGATAGTCGTACCAAAGTTGACCTTAGCATGATGTTTAAGGATGAACCTGTGTCTACCAGTACGCTGACTAAAGCATCGTCCTACAATTGATTGTGATATTGAGTGCCATGTTATGATTCTTGCCTTCCTCTGGAAGTTCTTCATAACTGAAACCCAAATTGTTGCAGGAAGTGATGTTGGAAATAATGCTGTCAAACTGACCCACTCTCACATCTTGTTTTACAAAGGCTTGTTCTAAAACTTTCTGTAGAGCTTCTCTGTGAGCTTCTGAACTGAACAGGAGAGATAACACAGAGATCCGAGAAGGAGTTTACAACAATTGATCCACGATGTTGTACTCTCTTTTCTGGATGAGCTTTAGCATTTCATCGTTATTCTTTACAGGTTCCGTGTTGTTGGATTGACCAATTTGTTGATTAGGAACTTTAGCTCGATGTTCCTTTTCTTTTGTCGGTTCTCTAATTCCTCTGTTGAAGATACGACCGCTCCGGGTAACTCGACTGATATCAGCGATGTTTACAACGGATGACAGTGGAATTTCTTTTCCATCTTCTATTGTAGTTGCACCGTACTTGTATGGAATAACTTTCTCTGATTTGTACGGTATTGGTCCTGGTAAGTAGATGACCACAGGGGCCATTTGGGTCTTTTGACCGTCATAAGAAACCTCAATCGGCTCAAGGTTGGGAATTTTCTACTGTCAAGAAGGATCTTTGACTCATTGAGCAGAGGAATTATGGTGAAAACACCCTTGGTAATTCCATGATTGACAGGTTCTCTTTTATTGGAGACTATGACAATGCTTTTGTCTTGTAGTCCTCGGTCTTTGTTTTAAACAGGGAGGTGACCTTGCACCATGTTGATTGATTAGGAATTCAAGCATGGTTGAGTTTCCTTTCGGTCTAACTGATGCTGGAGAGCTTCTCGCACGAGGTAGCATCCTTGGTTATTTTCTGAACATATTCCACAACATTCATAATTATGAGGTGGTACCCGACTGTACCCACTTTGTATGCAGTGCATCCTTACAAGATCCGTTTCTAGTAAGCGGATATCACAACTTTGGTGTCTATTAGGATTTTCATTAGTTATGCTAACTTGTTGTGTGTCTTCATCCTAGTAGATTGGGAGCCACCAGTGGTCCAACAGATGTTGAAGAGTTGTTTGTACAAGTGCACAACGTTGATCGTTTTCAGAGCATTTTTGCAATCTTGATAATTATACGGGGACAGGATACCAAGTCTGACCTGCTTGGCATGCAATTCCACTAGACTTGTATTCATTAAGCGAATGTCAAAGATCTGAACCATGTTGACCAGATGATCATTCCTTTCATGGTAGGCTTGAATCCATCAGAGATCCATTTGATGCTGGAAGGCCTCTTGTACAAAAGAGCATCCCTGATTGTCTTTTGAGCAAATCGGGCAAGCGTTGTAGTCATGCAGCGGAAAGTTGTAATACTGACTTTGTCTTGAATGTATTGCCACTAAATTGACGTTCATTTCACGGATGTCATGATTTTGAACAATGTTTGGATGTGCATGGGCTATGTTTACTTCACGAATCCTATGATCCTGAATCCAGCCTAGATCCATTTAATCTTGAAGAGCTATTTGTACAATGACACATCCTTGATTGTTTTTAGAGCAAATATCACACTGGTGATAGTTGTGAGATGGTACATGGTCGTACCCGCTCTGTCTGCAATGCATTTTCACCAAGTTTGTTCCTAGTAGGCACACATCAAGAATTTGATAGCTCCAGCCGAGTTCTCTTTCTATCCAGTTTACTGATGTTTTCTCATTTTGTGGCAAAGGATTTGTGAACATTCGGGTTTTTATCTTTGAAAGATAAAACCCTGTTTCTGACAAGCTTTTGTAATCAGATTTAAAGCTGAGGCAATTCTCAATGTTATGTCCTGATCCTCCTTGTTGGTAAGGGCAAGTTTGATCTACTTTGAACCAAAAAGGTGGATTGTCCGGTACTGTGAGAGGAGACCTGGTTTGAACGTGCCTCTTGGATAGCAGAAGTGGAAATAACTCTGCATATAACATTGGTATAGGGTCAAATCCTGGTGATCGCATAGTATGATTGTTATTATTGTACTGCTGGCGGGCCTACTAAAGAGGTTGTTGCTGCCTTTGCAGATACTATTATTGATTTGGTTGGCTCTGAGCAACCTAAGGTTGATATGTCGGAGCTGGCGCTGGGTTGATAGCGGGAGTTACTGCTGCTACCTGCCGGGGTAGATACCTTCGTCTTTACTTACCCAGAGAGATATTACTGATATCTTGCTCTTTCTTCTTTTGGAAAGCACTACCGTATCTTTTAGTACTACTGGATGGCTCTGCATCTTTGACCAATCATCCTTCTCGGACTGCTTCCTCAAGGCGTACCCCCATGTTCACCATTTCAGTGAAGTCGCTAGGTACACTGGCGACCATTCAATCGTAATAAAACGAGCTCAATGTTTTCAGGAAGATTTTTGCCATCTCTGAGCATACTCCTTGAAGGTCTCTTTATCTTTTTGGGACATTGCTCTGAGCTGGTCCCTATCTGGTGCCATGTTCAAATTATATTTATACTGCTGAATGAAGGTTGCCCCAAGATCTCTGAAAGTACTGATCTTGGTGCATTTTAAACCCATGTACCATTTGAGTGTGGCACCGGTTAAACTGTCTTGGAAGTAATGGATTAGTAGTTGTTGGTTTTCTGTCTGGGTAGACATCTTCTGAGCGTACATTACTAAATGCCTTTGAGGGCAAGAGTTGCCTTTGTATTTTTCAAAATTAGGCACCTTGAATTTGTGCGGTATCTTTACATTAGGGACCAAACAGAGGTCAGCGACGTCCTTGCCAAACAAGTCCTGCCCACGAATGGCATGCAATTCCTTCTGCATTTCCAAGAACTGTTCCTGGAATTCATTCATCCTTTCGTATACTTCATCATTTCTGCCGGAAGTGGCCTGAAGAATCTGTTCCTCCGGGATAATGTGTACCACCGGTTGTGGTATAGACATGACGACGGTAACTCTTGGTGCTTCAGTGACCTGAAGTTTGTAACCTTCAGGAGTTTCTGTCGTAACCCTTGCATCTTCATTTACCTGAAGTTTGTAACCTTCAGGTCTGGAGGTTCCTGCTATAGCATCTGGGTCTTCAGTGACTGGAGGTATATATCCTCCAGGTACAAAATTGAAAGGCGTGCCCCAGGGAAAACCTTTAGGAATGTTGTACTGAGGATGACTGTCAGGTGTCTCAAACGCTGGTGTAGACATAATCTCTGAGATCGCAGTCCTTTGAGGTTGTTGATCCTGAGTTGTTGCTAGGGATTCCATTGTGTTGTGGAGTTTCTCCAAACTCTCCTTCAGAGCATTGATTTCTTCTCTCAGTTCTCTGTTCTCTTCTTCGAGATCGTCCATTTTCTTTTGCCGATTGGCCCGAGTATTGTACGAATGAGACAGTTTAACTCTAGAGTGCAACACATGTGCGAGACTCAATGACAAAGATGTGTTATGTGAGAATGATGAATGATATGTAAAAAATGAGAATGATCTTTTTTTTAGTTTTTAGTTTTCAAAAGAACCTTTAACAATTATGTTGCAAATATCAAACAGCGGTGGAAACCCTTTTATTGAACCTTTAACAATTATGTTGCATATATGGTAGTTAATTCCTCCCTTATTACAAATGAGGGGTATATTAGGGAAACTTCTACATTCGTAGATGATTTTTATTCCATCATAGATCCGATTGTACCAATCTATGTCACAATTGGTAAGAGACATAATCTTCTGCAACCATCAAGACCACTCTTGTGATCCCAAAAAGCAGCAGACTTGGGTAAGTGGGAAATAAACCATTTGTAGAGTAACGGTACACAATATGTGAGCATCCCTCTACTGTACAAATTTCTTAAGTGTATAGAATGATAAGCATCTGCGAGCAAGGTTGGGACTGGGTTCCCAATTAAGAATATATTAACAGCATTGGTGTCGACGAAGTTGTCAATATTGGGAAAAAGGAATAACCCATATATGAGCAGAACAAAGACATCCTCGAAAGCAGTCATATTTCCTATATTGGAAAAGTATAGGGCTTTCTCCATCAGGAATTTAGCTGGTAAACTCTGGATTCCTCCCTTGGTGGTCATGTGAGTTCTGATTTCTGACTCTTCCAAAGAGGTTGCTCTTGCAATGGCTTGATCTTTTGGAATTTCTTCCAGTCCAAAAAATGGATCTTGACCAGTGATAGGTAAATCAATCAGGTGAGAGTACTCTTCCAATGTGGGTGTGAGCTGATAGTCTGGAAAAGTGAAGCAGTGGTATACTGGATCGTAGAATTGAACCAATGTAGATAGGATTCCTTCAACCATGTTGACTTTCAAAAGAAACAATAGTCCTCCGTGCTTAGCTCTGAAGGCTTCAGGATTAGTATTCATCCTTCCCAATATCCTTTGGTCTTCCAGTTTTGAAACCTTGAAGGTGTACTTGTGCGTTTTTCTTCTACCAAAATCTGTAACGCAACTTCTAATATTTGTAATTATTGTTTTAGTTCTTTTAGAAAAAGATTTTTTTCTTGTTAAAAAGAGTTTTTTAATGAATGGAATGCATGGATGCATGAATGCAGTAAACAAAAACATTTGAAAACATGGGTTTAAGGGTTCATCGTCACGAGCATGAAGCCATGGATCTACCCATTCCCAAGGTGTGTACTAAAGGTCAATTTTTGTACTTGTAGAACGGGTTCTAACAAAGGTTCCCAAAATTATTGACCCCTCTCAAGGATATTAACAGCAAACTGACTGACTCATAAGAGCTGTAATATCCCAAGATAAATCTCCTTTGAGTGTAGTATCGCATATCAACTATTCTCGATAGTTACCGAACTACCTAAAAATGGTCAAATGGTTAACTGTTTACTAATCCTCAGTTTCAAGGGTGCCTAATGGGAAAAGCAATGCTTTCACGACTTGCTCATTCAACATTAACAATTCCACGAGGGTACCTCCACTGATTCGGCGGACTCTCAAGTTAGCTTGGTCGAGACTCACTCCCTATAAGTTTTCCTGAATATGCCACCACTTATCTTAATGTTCTCTCGGACTCACCACATGCGTATTAATCGCATTCCCAGATAACAGTAGTTTAAACAAATATATCAAGTAATATGACAGAATATGATATATAAAAATGAGAAAGCAAGTAAAATAGAAGAAAAGTAAATGCAAAACAAGGCCTAAATCTCTTAAGAAATATAATTCTAAAATTCCCCAGCAGAGTCGCCTTTTTTCTGTAGCGTCGATTTTTTGGTGATGCAACCACCTACCGCATTTTGGCGCTACTTTCTGATTTCTGTATTTATCATATGAAGCTTAAAAGGAAGGGGAAGATATCTTAAACTAACCCTGCACGTAAGTGTTTTCTTTAACAAATACTAAGAGATCGGGGATCGGGGTTTTGACTTTCCTAAGGATTCAACTAGTAGAGATGACTGAATTATATCCTATGCTTTTAGGAAGCCTTTGTGTCCTTGTACTAAGCCCAACAGGAGGTTGTGGGGAACTTCTAAGAAGCCTGGTGGTCCTTGTACTAAGCCCAATAGGAGGGAGGCTGGGGAACTTTTAAGAAGCCTGTTGGTCCAAGCCTAAGAAAAGTTCAAGAAAGGTTTCACCAGGAATAATCCTTTCTTTGTTGAACAGTTCGAAGGTTTGAAGAAATTCAAAAGAGGTTTCACCGGGAATAATCCTATCTGGGGAAATGAATTTCTTTTATATATATGTTTCTAAGTTTTGACAGTCTTGAGAAAAGTTTCACCGGGGATAATGTCTTTCTCTGTTCCATATTGAATAAAGCCCAAGATGAGGCATACTGTATTGAGGGAAGTTTCCTATGAGGGATCTAGTTATTGACTAAGTTAGAAGTAACCTTTGGTTTGACCTAAGTGTAGACCTAACTGCTGGGGAAAATCTAGATAGATATGCACAAGTATATACAGATAAGTGAATTAATAGGTATATAAACAAGTATGCATTGAATTGAAAAGATGTTGGGTCTTACACTCTGAAAAGAGGCCCAGATGACTTATTTGAAAACAGTGATCACACTGCGATACCAAAAGACGTTGCAGGACTTATACTATATAAGAGGCCCAAAATTTATTTATGTACAAAGGGGTTTGGGTCTTACACTCTATTAGAGCCCTAAAATCTGTTTGAAAAGAAGAAAAGTGGGGCTTATACTCAAGGAGAGGCCCAAATGAAAAAAACAGTAGACGCACCGTTATTTTTCAAAAGCGCACTGGGACTTATACTATGACAGAGGCCCAGGATTATTTATTTACAAAAGGGGTTGGGTCTTACACTCTAATAGAGGCCCAAATGTTTTAAATGAAGTTTTGAAAGATTTAAAAATCAAGGAAAAACCCTAATTTTATTAAAAAAAATACATTTTTTTAAAGAAAAATTAAATAAAAATGATATAAAATATCAAATTTATTTAATTAACATGTTGTGAACTTTGAAAAATGTTTGAAAATAGATGTTTTAATTCACAAGATGATTTGAAATTCAATTGATTTTGAAAAATCTAGAAAAATAATTTATTTAAAAATGTTTAAAACAATTAAAAAGAAATTCTTTGAAAAATTCAAAAATATATCAAATATAAAATGTTTTTTTGTGGAATTAAATATTAAAATGTATAAATGACTTATGTTTAAAAATTCATTTGAAAAAGATTAAAAATGAGAGAGATATGAATTTTTGAAATTAATTGAAAATATTAAAAATATTTAAAAATTCAAAATTTTGAAAAAGGGCGCGAAGAGCATCATCTTCTTCCTCGTGCCACCCTCCATTTTCAGATTTGCAAAAACTCCCATATCTCACTAAATACGCAATGAAATTGACTTTTGTAAACATGAAGTTGCTCATTTTTTAACAAGGATTTCAATGATACCAATTATTTCTTTTAAGTGTAGAGTGAGAAATTATATGAAGAACAAATGAACCCTAATTTTTGCAAGAACACTATGAAATTCTATACGCGATAGCTACAAAACAATTAATTGAGGGGAAACACTCTACACAAGTGCAGAAACATGTTTGTAACTTGAAAACACATTTATGATGCATGGATCATAGAGTTTGAGAGGTTCAGGCTTACCTCTGCAAGAGGAATTCGAATCCTCAGTTATAGGTGTTATAGATGTGTTTGAATGATCTAGACAGCTTCAATGGACCCTAGTGAGTGTGTTGAAAAGCTTGGAATGGCTAGAAATCTCATGGAACTCTTAGTGGTATCCCAACTGTAGTTAGGTCTAGGTGTGAGATGGAGGTTATGGATTCTGGTGTTACAGAAGTTTGGAAAGTGTTTGGATCCCTCCTATATGAGGTATAGGATGTGTCTACACCATTGGCTTTGATAGAATTGCTTCCTATTTGAAAATTTGAATCCTATTTGTTATAGAAGCAAATTTTGGTGAAAGAGAGTGAAATGAAGGAAAACATGTATTCTGCTGTTTTGGGGTGTTTTGATCAGTCACAAATGACCTATATTTATAGTAGAGGAAGTTTGTTTTGCAAGGAATAGTGAATGAAGGCTGATCATAGTGTGTAGCTAGGTAGTCATTGACTTGGATGTTTCAAAGTGCCAAGTCTCCTCTGGCTTGACTCAATTCAATTTTTGCAGGTTTGAACACTCATAGCTTTGGACTAAATCTTGACTGGTTTGGATTGATATGTCTTGGTTCATGACACCTCAATGCATTGCATTAATGTAACATTTCCAAATTTGAAATTTGAGGCATTTTGTAATGATGGATCATCACATGCTAGGCTAGATATTTGCCTCTTTGATCAAGTAACAAGTGAGTCATCAAGAGTTTTGTGTTTTTGCAAGATGACAAAGTTTGCAAAGTGACAAAATTTGAAGGAGAAAATTGTGTGGCACAAGTTATACGACAATGCTGTTTTGAAAAACCAGAATTTCATGTCATGTTGCAAGGCTTGTAATTTCTTGCTCAAGTTAAATTAGAATATGTTATAGTACTTTTTGCAAAGCTTGCACATCATACTTCAACTTTGATGTTTACCTTTGGTCTTGGATCAATGTGGATCATGGATAAAAATGACCTCAAAGTTGACAAAAATGCAAACAGATTCTGTCCCAAATTTTCACTAAGTGTCAAAGTGAAAATCCGATGAAACTCTAACTTCATGGCTTAATAACTAAAAATCCATGCATATTTTGACTATTCATCTGGAGGACACTTTTGTAGTATGTAATGAGAGCTTTCATTTGAGCTTTGGATGGAAGAAAATGGTTGCTTAGATCATAAGTTATTGTCTTGCAAAGTTGGATAAAAATCATCCTTTTTCCATAACTTAGTGAAATTTTAAGTTTCTTAAGATTACCCCTTTTGCAAGTAACCCCACTTTTCTTGATTTTTCTTGATGGATGATGATCCAAACCATAAGTTAACATTTTTTTTGACTTGAAGAAGTCATTTTTGTCAAAAAATCTCAAAAGTCAAACTTGGTCTTGGACACAGTTGACTTTTTATCAGATGAATTTCAAAATTTGTGATCCTTTATGAAATCAAATCCTTGGGCTAAATCAAACCTAATGGATGGATTCCATAGGTGGTTTAGAGTGTCTTAAATCACTTCCCAAGGTTTGAGATCATGTCTTAGTCAAAAGTCAAAGGTATGGTTGACTTTTTCTCAGAAACCCTAGTTTGTGGTCCGGATGAATTTGAATCCTTGTATTGCTCATGAATCAAGTTCTTTGTGTCAATTTAAACTTATGAGAGGATCAATGTAAGATATTTTAGGTCTACAAAACATTTCTTGAGGTCTTGGCCCATGCCTTGCTCTAAAAGTAAACTTAAGGGTGAATTAGGTCAAGAAACCCTAATTCCTGATTTTTTATGAATGCATCCCCTGAGGCTATTTTGAACTCATGATTGGATCCATGAGGTCCCTTTGAGATTCTTGAATTATGTTTTGAAGTATTGGCTCATGCCCAGATGAAAATTTCCCTCTAGAGGCCTTGGTCGACCAAAACCCTAATTTGGTGACACTAGTGATCTTGAGGCTTGATCAGCTTGAAATGTTGCATCCCTATGCTTTATTCTTGATGTGGGAGGTCTCTTGATCCTTCATTAATGTTTTAGAGGCTTGGCAAGTTAAAGATTATGTCAATTATTGATTGATCATTTGCTTGAGTGCTCTGAGAGAGCTCAAAACCCTTACTTCTTGATTGAGGTGAATGCTCAACAATCTTTGAGAGGATTGATGAGGTATGAAGATACCTCCATATTTTGGTGATTATTTGCACAATGATGTGGAATCTTGTGGTAAAAATTTATGGTATGACATATGCCTTGGGTTTGGGTTGTACTAGAGATAGACATCACAAACCTTGATTAGGGAAGATTATCTATTAGTTTCTGGATGCTAGAGATAGATTTAGAGCTAACAATATTTATGGGTGTCGAAGCTTAATGCCTCCGTGTTGTTTGTGTCGGGTGAGAGATCATCGACGCAGGAATACGATTGTTCTCTCAATTTGGGTTAGACATAATCTAGGATGTGAGCGATGTTGGATGATATTGAGGAGTATTGTAGGTTGAGTATAACTGGTCGATAGGTTTAAGTTTGTGAGGAGTGGATTATATGCATACCGGATAAGTTTCTTCTCTCTGAAGAATGAATTCTTTTTGTGTTCATATTTACTTTTTTACTTTTACTTTAACAAATTTAATCCAAACTCATAAACGCGAGACTTGTCGAACGACAGTTCAATAACACAGATCTCTATTGACACAATAAATTCCCGGAAAAATACTTCCAAAAAATTTTGTTGCTTTCCGCTTTTCCGCTACAGTAAAATGGCGTCGTTGTCGGGGATTGGTGTTTTTATTGGATCACATTGCGATATTTTCTTTGTTTTTGAGTTTTGTAGATATCTTACATATTGTATTTTTTCACTTGTTTATATTAACACTTATACTTGTTAATTTGTTATATCATTGTTTGTTTCTTTTCACGTTTGCTTGCGTGTTGGTTAGGGATAACCGGGTGGAAGCAACTTGGAGGAACACTCTTAAATAACAGGCGTCGAGCTTACAACGTAAAACAAGCATGTTTTATTGTTTTTAGTTTCTAATGTGTTTGTTTGTTGTTTCGACGTAAATTTTGGTCGGCTAATTTGAGGATGCTTGGTGATTTTCCAAGTATGATTGTTTCAACTTGCGGATGTATGGTGATGATAGTGTTTAAAGTTGGTATCATGCAAGGTGCTTGTTTACCGCTTTCTATAGCATAACATGATTAGGAAACTAGTCATTTGTACAACTACCATGCTATTTATTCTTTTTGCATTACTTGTTCATGACTTGAATCACTTTAGTTCATTTTTACCCTAATTGTGAGGAAGCTTTCCATTGTTCATATATGCGCAGAGTACCAACATTATTGTTTTAGCTAGATTTTATTATGTTTAATCTTTTATTTGTGTTGCTTATATGAATGCATGAAAAGGATCAAGGCACTTGTTTCATTTTGAGCACAGCCACCTTGGCCAAATAGTCAATTTACCTTGTGAGTGTGTGAGCATTCGACACCCCTTTGAGCTTTTTTATCCATGTTTTATTTGAACTTAATGTTTGTCTATGAGTATTTAGTTCACTTATTTTTTAATGGATTTTGATTTTTTCTTGAACCCTCAACCATGGCTTATGGTTTGAATTTTTACCTTGCCTTAGAAAGTAGGGAGTATTCACACTATGATGGTTGGTTGAATTCAATTTGGAGAGAAAAATGTTTACTTGTTCATTTGTTGATTGTTATGAGGTTGAAAGAAAAAGAAAGAGAAAAAAAATGAAAAAGAAAAGAAAAGAAAAGAAAAAATAAAGAAAAATAAAATCCTTGAGAAAGGAAAGAAAAAAAAAGTAATAATAATTGTGCTAAATAAGTTATGTGTGTTTGCCGTAACACTTGGGATGAAAGAAGAAGTTTGATTGAAATTTTGTGTTTGAACTTTTGTGAGTTGATCACTCCTTTAGGTTTAGGCAAGTTTTTGTTTCGATTAACTTTAGGAATTACCCCTTGTTTGTTAACCAAGCCACATTACAACCTTGAAAAGCCCTTGTGATTCTTGCCTTTGTATGTTCAATGTGAATTTTGGGATGAATGCATAATTTAGTATTTTGTTTGCAAGATTGTTGGATGAGTGTCAAATCCTCACCTTTGTGTGTTTTTCATCCACTGATGAATTTTTGCTAGGTGTGATTCATGATTGAGCTTGTGTTGTTTAGAATGTTTAGCATGATTTTTGTACTTAGGATTTGTTTCGTTTTTATGTTATCGTTGTAGTGTAGTGGTAAGCTTTATTTTGCATGTGTTGTGTTGCTTCTTGAACCATAAATTATTTGTTGATTCATGATTCTTTGGTAATTACTTTTGTATTTTTAAGCCTGTTTGGCTTTGTTTGAGGACAAACAGTTATGTAAGTTGGGGAGAGTTTGATAAGTGTCAAGTTGTCGATATTTTGAGTAATAGTTTTGTGGCACTTATCAGTTCTTTTTGTTAATAAAACCCCACTTTGTTTGTAAAAGTGTATATTTAGTGCATACTAGTATTTTTTGTGTATATATTGTATCGTTTGATTGCTTTCCATTCATTTTGTAGGTATTTGAGCATTGTTGGAGCATTGAGTAATAAAGGCCAAAAGCTAAGCTTCATGAATGCAATTTTTAGCAATTCATCAAAGAATAAGGCTCAAAACAATGATAAGAAATATCATCAATTTGGTTTATATTTAGTCATTGTTAGATAGATCATTGAATAAGCTTTTCAACACTTCGAAACGGGCGCAAATCGGAGTTACGGTTCGAAAGTTACAAAGAAAACAGTGCTGGAATTTTTCTGTATCTGTCAGCTTCGCCCCGAGCTCGTCGAGCAAAGCAGAGGCGAGCTAGACACTCTAGAAGCATGAAAAAGATTCAGAATAGACCGTCTTAATTCGCCGGGCGAATTTTCCTGGACATAAACACATATTTAGGGGTAAAAACACATTTTTTTAGGGTATGGTTAGGGTATTTTTTGCTCCCACTCCATCAAACTTCATTTCTTCATATTTTAGAGCATAGAACATAACTATGGAGCTTGCACACGAATGATCCGGGATGGATTGATCATCGATCGACGCTGACACACCGGGAGATTTTTTGTTCATTTCTCTTCTTTGCGTATTCTTCATTTGTTGGGTTTTGTATATGTATTTACTTTGATCTTATGTATATTTATCGCCCATGGCGTTGTATAAAATCTGCTTTACAAATCTTTATCGGTGATTGTCCTTGGTTTTTTTCTTTATGCCTGGGGTTTGGGTTGTGCTAGAGATAGAAATCACAAACCTTAATTAGGGATGATTATCTGTTAGTTTCTGGATGCTAGAGATAGATTTAGAGCTAACAATCTTTATGGGTGTCAAAGCTTAATGCCTGCGTGTTTTTTGTGTCGGGTGAGAGATCATCGACGCGGGAATATGATTGTTCTCTCAATTTGGGTTAGACATAATCTAGGTTGTGGGCGATGCTGGATGATATTGAGGAGTATTGTAGGTTGAGTATAACTGGTCGATAGGTTTAAGTTTGTGAGGAGTGGATTATATGCATACCGGATAAGTTTCTTCTCTCTGAAGAATAAATTCTTTTTATGTTCATATTTACTTTTCTGATTTTACTTTAACCAATTTAATCCAAACTCATAAACGCGAGACTTGTCAAACCACAGTTCAATAACACCTATCTTTGTGGACACGATAATTTCTCGAAAAAATACTTCCAAAAACTTTTGTTGCTTGCCGCTTTACAACTTCAGCAACAACCAAAATTGTCCTAAAACCATATCAAACATCACTAATCAACATGCAAAGACAAAATGAGTCAAGCAAAGTAGGAATCTAGGAAGGTCAGAAGCTATATCATATCATGATCAACTCATTTCAAAGATGAAGAAAGAAGCATAAGAGCATCCAACATGCATCCTATCAATGGCTAAGCACTTATCAACAATTATCTCATGGAAAACAAGTCACAAGTGGTTCACACAATGAAATTAGGACATGCAAACATGGAAGATCAGAAGCACACTCAAATATTTCAATTCAAAACAAACTCATGTTAGCAAGAAGGATTCAATATGCATCACATTCAAAGCATGAGCATGAAACTAGGTATCCATCAAACTAAAAAGGACAAGAGCATCTTGTAATGGACATCAAAACATGAGGGTCAGAACCTCAAAACAAGTCATTTAAGTCATACAAGAGAACCAAGCATCAAGGGATCATACAAGAGAACAAACTCAAGAAATTAGGTCAAGAACACACAAGTATCATGTTATACACATCACCATATTGAAACCTCGATTAAAAAAAATTAAATGACCAAATAAATGTGGATCTACGACTCTAGCTCATGACAAAGCAATCAAGATCATGTAAGAAAGAGTTCCCAAAAAGCATTGCATAAATGCATCCTCAAATCAACTCAACAAGTTCAAGTATGTCACTAATCAAACATATATCGAGGGCCAATCAAAACCAAATAAGAAGCATTCAAAAATTGATCATCCAAGCACCAAAACATCACTCAAATATTCATCAATCAAGTGTCAAAACATGGCCAATAGATTGGATCAAATAGGCAAGCACAAAGCATCAAGAACACAAACCCTGGTTCAAGGTTAAAAAAGTAAAAGCACATCTCAAATTAATTCAAATAAAATAGGAAAAATAAAAGAAAAATAAAATAAAAATCATGAAAAATATCTCAAGATGTAAAAGGACCAGAAACATATTTTTAATCATTTTTAAAATAGTTGGAAAAATTAAAGTAAAAAGCAAATTGAAAATAAAATAAAAATAAGAAAAATAAAATGAAAGGAACAAATAGGGGTGCAGAAGCAATTTCTAAAATAACATGAAATGTGTTACGCGCGTATTGGGCTTAAATCTGAGGGGTGCAGATATTAAAAAAACCAAAGCCCATTACATTTTAAAACCCAGTGTTCAGAAAAAAACAATAAAAATGACACACGGACACCTCACTTATACACACTGGCGTCATGTCACTCACACCTAAGCAAGTCAAAAGGTCCAACACCAAGACACATCAGACGCCAGAGCTCTAGCTCTGGTCGTCTTCTCTGGCGACCCTCACCGGAGTCGTCTGCAAATCTCAACCAAACACACAAACGAAAGCATCATTCCATAGGATTTTTCATGCTAAGCACGAATTTGGCCTCGAAAAACATTAAAAAGCACTCTAACACAATGAAATCTAAGCACAAAAAAATTGATACCTATTTTGAAACTCCATTAAAATAAAATAAAAAGGAAGCAATAATTGCCTACACTAGTGTAGGACTTCAGAGGCACCGACAACAAGTAAAAAATACATCTAGCATGAGAGAATCAAGTTGAGGAAGAATACTAAACGGAGTTACGTCCGTTGCACCTTGAAACAACTCAAATGCTCCAGAAAACTTCACTATATGCTTTAGAGATCTTCAGAGAGATGGAATGAAGCAAGAGAATGGTGAGAAATCCTTTGACAAAGGAGATTCAAAATTGAGAATTTTGGAGAGGGATAGAGCTTTTTCATATCTGTAGCTTTGCCAAATGAGGTAGTGTGTGATTTGTTTAGGGTTTTAGGACTTATATAGGGTGAGGAGTGAGATTTAGAATGTCAAAAAAGGTTTGTTAGAGTTTGTTGTGAAATTTGAAAATTGAGAACGGAGAGAGTGTGCACGAGTATAACATCACATGGGATGGTTTTTTTGTGTGATTTTTTGAGTGGAAATGAGAGCATGGATGGAATTCAAAAGGAATGGCACGTGGGAAGGAAAGTTTGTACAAGTTTCTTCTTTTCCAAGTTTGGCAAAAAGTAAAAAGAAGATGCATGGCATGTGCATGTGATGTTTAGCTCATTTTGGCAAAGGTTGGTGATGATATGCGTGTGGTAGAAATGTACCCTGGTCATGCTACAAAATCAATCCAAAAATGTGCCAACAATTACAATATGAAATGCTTTGAAAATAATGTGATGAAGCCTACTTTAGACCCTTGTAACTTGATGAATAAGGCTCCAATTGATGAGAAATTTGGCACCAAAATGAAGTAGGAAGAACAAGTTTTATGTTGTAATCAACTTGAAATAATGCTTGGAATCATGAGAAAAAGAGACTTGAAGTTGTGTCTGCAAAACTGTCCAAAAGACTTGAAAATATTCTAAGTTAAAAATGTGTTTTGACAACTTTGAATTGCCATAACTTAAGGAGCATTGATCCAATTGAGGAGTTTTTGTATGTATGAAAAGCTTGAAGCATGAAGAACAATTCTCATGTTGAAAGAAAATTGAGTTGAGGCTTGGAACTATAAGAAAAATGCCTTTAAAGTTGACTCCATGAAATTGACTAATGACCTATAAATTTGACAACTTGAAAAACCCTAACTTTGAGACATCATAACTTGAGTTCTAGACATCCAAATAGAGAGTTCTTGGTATCAAAAGAAAGCTTGAAGAATGAGGAACAACTCTCATGTTGGAGGAAAAGTGAGATAAAGCTTGAATCATCAAGAGAAATGGCCTTGAAACATGCCCTCCAAGCTGAATTTCTATACTTAGAAAAATTCTAAGTATCGAAAACATGAATCTTGATTTTCTCAACTTTTTGGCACCATAACTTTTGATCTATGAATCTTTTGAAGTTGCTTTCTTCTACAAACTTGTAGCATGTGATGTCCTCTTTAATTTGATTACAAGTTGGCCTCATTTGGATCAAGGATGAGGAAGCTATGAATCTTGCATGATAGCACCATAAACATAAATTCTTCCATACTTAGAAAATTTCTCAAAACCCTAATTTAGTAACTTCTCCTTATTTTATGATTTCTTTTGATTTTTCTTGATCAAACCTCATAATACCATAGATGATGACTTGAAATGCCCAAATAAGACCCAAGGACTAAAGAGTTGACTTTGGTAGAGCATCAGTTGACTTTTTGACCAGGTGAAACTAATTTCTCCTCTATCCACTTAGGAACCTTCTGAAATGATTTGTGATGAAACATGAGACATGTAGAGAACCATTAAGATGTATGTTAAGATGTAGAATCTTGATTAACTCGAGAAATAAATCACAAGTAACTTTTGCATAAAACCCTAGCTCAGAGCCACTAGGAGCTTGATCAGATGAATCTCTTGAAACCAATGAAACCCTAATCTTCAGATGACTGTGTGAACTTGTTGAGATACCTTGGAGAGTATAAGGACCTTGTAGTTTGAGAATACTATGATGTTGAGTATATCTCCTCTCTCATTGCTTTGAGAACCATCTCCTTCTCTTGAGGAAAGCCAAGAAACCTTGATCCTATGTCTAGAACCAATGCAATTCATAAATAAAGATGAAAATGAAATGAAGCATAAGCCAAAAAAATTAAAGAAAAGGAGAGCAAATTTTGGGGTGTTACACCTTTAAAAAAACTCATTGAGCAATTAGCTCTACGTTCGAAGTTGATGGAATTATGTACTAAATCTTATGTATAAGGTATAATATCTATATTGTACTTATAATTATGTATAAGGTATAATATCTATACTGTACTTATAATAATTAATTTCTAATATTTTGAAATATGTTCTAAATTTTAACTATTTATATTTTGTAAGAGTTAGAGATCCATTGACCTAAAATTGATGAGGAACTCAAATGCTTACCTTGTTTTCAATGCTACAAATATTTAATTTGTTTTTTTGTTTGTAATGGCCAATTAATGTGTTTATTTTTTTGGGATGATTCAAAATTATTGTGTTTAATAGTTTTTTATTGGTAACCAAAATTTAAAATATTTGAATTTATTGAATTATTAAATTGGGAGATTTCTCAATGCACCCTATATACTATTAGAGCACAACATGAAAATAATAAAATATTTTCAGAGTTCAGAGATACATCTTCAGACGCACCTCAAATACATACAATCTAGGCCAATCTGAATGAAGCCTAAGGAGTGCATCTTTTTTTTGTCCCGAAGATGCATCTCCGTAGCATTCTGAAATGGAAGCAGAAAACAAGAAAGTTGTATTTTGACAATATAAAATTATCATTTATAACATAAAATCAACATTACATACGTGATGTTAACACAAAATCAAACATTATATTTCAATATCAAGGTGGACACTTTAACATCTTCACAATATGTCCGACTGAACTTGAAATCGTCGCTTCCAACTCAATCAAAACTGTTGGTTCGAAATGGAAAAATGTATTTCACATAGCCTTACATCTGCATCCGTCTTGAGCTCATAGTTGTTGAACTCATTCTTGTTGTCTTCGTTGTTAATTGACGGTGAACAGTACTCGAGCTTCACAATTTTTCAATTATCTGTGTAAGGTAGCAGATTATGCACTTCGTATTGCAGATCTGCAAAAGAGATTACTCGTTGATCTTAAATTTTTGTCCGATTGTCGCACTGGTGAAGTAGACATTTGCAACATTCCTAATGATGTTTATTTGTGACATTTGCAACATTTTCTAGTTTGTATGAAACAAAAAACAAGAGCTTAAATTCATAGAAGTGGTAGACAATAGTGGACCTCAAAATTTCTATCATGTATCAATGTTGGTTTCAGAGATATATTTTCGATACCATCCTATTATCGTATTCTGGAGAAACATCTTTGGAATCTCTCCTGAACCAGCTAGAAAACATAACCTGTATGTTTTGTTTGGAAAATGAACAAATGTTTTTGCAAACATCAAAATGTATTAAAATATTTGAAATTGTATATTTACACTTTATTAATATTAATACATTGTTACATACACTTAATTTATGACGAAAAGCTAAAATGAATCAAAAGATTTGTCGCTGCCTAAATCTATAAGTATGGGTGGCACCCCCTTTAACTTTTATGTATTTGATTCTCTTTCAATGTCTCTCAATTTGGAAAACTCTTGCATCCTTTCCACAAATTAGTCCGACCAAGTCTCGACTTTTATTGTTGAATGAGTCGCCCACTCCACTGTTGTAAGTGGTATATGGCATCCCGGATTCAAATAAACTTGAACAAAGTATCGTGATTTTAAAAGCCACAAAATACACGTAATATGATCATTTGTATTTTGAGGTGAGGCGGCGCGCAGTGAGAATAAGGTTTCTGAAAAACCATATCTTATAAGATCAATACACACTCTATCATACACACTTGAAATGAAATCACCCATTTCATGGAAGCATGTCCATTTTTCCTTCAGTGTCGGTCCTCTAATGCAAAAAACAAGAGACTCATAAATTGCATCAAAATTTTCTTTTTTTCCGTAAAGTCGTGTGTATGATTCTCTATAGGCCCTCAACTCATGGATAAATTGATGGTAGACAAGTGTGTTATTATCCTCTCCTTTACCGAGTAAAGTTGAAACAACTCAATTATCTTTTTGTATTACTTCCCATTAGATCAAAATAGAGATATTATGCATACCATATTTCATGACACCATCATCATAAAACCTAAGCCTTTTCCAGTGACTATAAACTTCTTCTATTCTTAACAAACTACCAAGTTTCACCTTCTTTGCTACTAGACAAGCACATGGGAGACCTTAGGTTTTCTCAATGGTGCAACCATACTTTACGCTATCGGAGGAAACATTATCAGCTCGCTTAGCATCGTGAAAAATATAATTCAAACCTGCTCGAGATATGTTGCCGACCAACTGAGAATAAAGATTGTTGTCTTTAAATCTGTGTTCTAAAACTGTGATGCTCTGACCAAATGATGTTTGTATCTCATTATGATAGTTCTAGATCATTTGGTTCACAAATTCCCAATCTCTACACAAATCTCCATTATTATTTCTCAATCAATTCTTCAATGTTACATGGGCAAACTCAATTGGGTTTGTTGTTGTATCCCCAAGGTGTCTAACCTGATCAGTCCATGCAAAAATAATTTTTTCCTTCACCTGGTCCAGAATTATGCTTTCACTACTACAAAAAACATATTTAACCTCGGATAAGAAGTTGATTTAACCTCGACAACAGAGGTGAGGTAATGAAGGCATCATGAAAAGCTTCCACTTTACCCCTCAATTTTAGAATAATTGAGGGGATCGTTGAAATGGTCATTGACTCGTTCCCCAACAATAGATTTTTTTATATTGTCAAAACTAGCATCATATACCTATCAGTTTTTGAAAAAATCGAGGGGAAATACATATTCTTTTTAAACAAAATACTTATTACATTTTTTACACAAAAATTAATAAATTAATTTGTTTACAAACTACATTGTTTACACAGAATAATACATTTGTTCTTCATCATCATTGCTATCGGCGAATAAAAAATGTTGGATGTCTTGGGGAAGAGGAAATGTTGGCGATCCTCATTTCATTGATCTTGGGGAAGATCAAATGTCTGATATAAAATAAAAAATGTTAGATAAATAAAATAAATATTCTGTTATATGATTATTTAAGAACACAAAATTTGAACACAAATATTTTTCTGCGCTAGCAATCCATCCTAGAGAAATTTTTCCAAATAAAATAAACATTTTTTTAAGTTTCAAATTTTTCCTATCAAATGTTTCATTATCAATTTTTAATATTCAGAATGCTTTTATAATTAGGTCATTAGGTTTCATACGGATCACTAATGACAGTGTCTTGAGCGTTGATATTCATTAATTGGACGACAAAGATTTGTTTAATGACGTTGAAGAAACTAAATAAACACGCTTATATTTTCCTTCAGTTATTACTCAAAATCGAGGTAAAATGTGTTTCTTGTTAAATAAAAAATAAAATAAAATATGTTTTATCCCGAGCATCACATACCTCTCAATTTCTTTAAAAAATTGAGGGAAAATATATATATATATATATATATATATATATATATATATATTTTTAATTACATTGTTTACACAAAATATTAAAATAAATTGTTTAAACAAATCCAGATTTCCACAATGGATTCTTGGAGAACAACAAATATTTTCAAATTTTTTATAAGTTATCTATTTCAACCAAGAGAATTTTTTTTCTGTACTTGCAATCCATCCCAGAGAGATTTCATTATCTTAAGAAAATGTTTTCATGTCAAATGCTTTCACATGAAAGAAAACAATATGATTGTGTTTAGGAGTACATTTCTCAATGTTGTCAATCGAGGAAAACAGGAAATTTCTCAATTTTTTATTTGATTGACAACATAGGAAGTTTATTTCAAAAATACAACATTAATACTTTTGGGATGAATTGCATGAGCAGAAAAAATGTTTTGTTTAAGATAAAAGAACATTGAAGATTTTTTCTGTCTTGCAAACTATCCCAAAGAATGATGTGTACAAGTTTGGAGCAGCTACATATAAGTTAGGTTTAGGGTAAAATATTATTAACGAGTGCTTTTATAGTAAAATATGATTATCTAATCCATCGGTTATAGAATATCACTGAAGTAATAGACCATTAATTTAAAAATAAAAATAAAATAAAAAAGAAATGCACCACTTTTAATGAAATAAAAAAAAACAAGCTACAGTTGATGGGTTCGAAACATGTCTTGAATTATTTTGCCCCTCAGTTATATTTAGAAATTGAGGGCATATTTTTTATTTATTAAAAAATAAATAAAAGATGGTACGCCTTGAAATTATTATACCTTGGCTTTTGGTTGAGTGAGGTAAAAGTTTTTTCATGAAATGTATTATTTGTAGTAGTAGACTTTACTATAACCGCCCATGCAACGAAAATGTGTAACGAAATCAACGTATAAATATTTAGTAGAAGAATTTACTATAACCGCCCATGCATCCATTATTTTTTCCACTACCACACCCACCTTCGGCATTTTTCCATCTTTGGCCTTTATCTGTTTCGTCCCTACCACTGGCTTAACCCGACTCCTCACATTATTTGTCATGTTATATCTACAAAGTAATGCATAAGAAGTAGGAAATACCTTTGCAACCAAATTCATCAAAGCGGTATCGCACTCGGTAATAATTAATTTTGGAATCTCTTCTTAGTTCTTCACCATTGCCTGACACACATCTAAGGCCCAAGTAAAATTCTTCCTTTTTTACTCACTAGAAATGCAAACCTAACATAATGGGTCTTCGCAGTAGATGTAATACCAAACATATCCAATATTTGAAGTTTGTACTTGTTGTTCTTATATGTTGAATTAATTATTAGTACACTAGGAAACATGTTAAACAACTTGATGGAATGAAGATGAGTCCATAATATATCTCTAACGGCTACTCTATCCTCACACGTTCGGTACCTGGAAACATAAATGTTATCATCCAAAAGTTTCAATAGTTGTTGCATTCACTACTAAAAAACGCGTTTTCTATCTCGGATGTTAAATGCATAATACCTCAACTAAAGAAGCGAGGTAACAAAGGGCGACATGAAAACTCACCACTTATCACCATGGTGGAATTAAAATTGAGAAGTAAAGTTATATAGATATGGGTTCAAGCCCTAGCAGCTGCACTTTTATTATTTTTAAAATTAGCTTACCTTGCCTTTCGGTTTACATTCCCTTCTTTGTGCAAAGGTTAAGCTCCCTTCATTATTGGTTAAACTCCCTTCTTTGTTGATTAAGATCCCTTCTTTGTGTAACTTGAAGCAAGAATGATTTTCTACACTTACAATCTATCAACTGAGTACTCTTCAAAGTTTGAGCTCCATTCTTTAACTGAGGGATATTCCAAAATATACAACAACTAAAACATCAACACCATTATGTTGGGGTGGATAACAAATGCAGAAAAAATATTTTGTTCAAGATAGAAGAACATTGAAGATTTTTTTTGTCTTACAATCCATCTCAAAGAATGATGCTTGTGAGTTTGAGCCAACTTCATATTAGTAAGGATTAAGGTAAAATATATTTAACGAGTACTTTTATAGTTAAATCTTATTATTTAATGCCTCGGTTAAATAGAAACCTGAAAGATTAGAACATTTTGTTTACATTATAAACAAATAAAATCATAAAATGCGATAATTGGGAATTGAAGCTTGTACTATGTTGTTTTTTTCACCTCGGTGTTATGAAAAACTGATGGAATGTATGTTATCTTTATTTTTTTAAATAATAAAAAATAGCACGCCTTGGCTTTATACCTCCGTTTTCTATTGTTCGAGGTGAAAGTTTCGTCATGAAAAGCGTTATTTGTTGTGGTGATTTCACTTCTATCCCCTTAACGCCTTGTTATTTTGGTACCGAATATTGTACACTTGCTTGATATTTGAGATATTTTTGGGTCTTTTCCGTTTCAAAGTTGCAAGTATGTTTTTCGGTTGAACCAAATTAAATGTCATGTCTGAAACGCATTCCATCTCTTCCAGCATGATGTGACACATAATTGGATGACCAGTTAACTTTTCACACAATTCATGGTTATTCAAACCACATATTACATTAAGTCTCCATTTCTTATTTATCAACATATAACCACGCAACTTAAAGGGAAACTCACATTTTCATGAACTAGTGCCATCTCGATTAAAATTCAGGAGATGAAGATTATATTTCCCACTTATTTCACATATCAATGTCACAAACGCACCTCTTCTATCCGAATCATTATCGGACCTTTCGATTACCACTCCAAATCTCAGTTTGAAGGCCTCCATACGAATACCTCGAGATCGGTCCCAATATATTTGAATTCTTAATACAAAAGAGGCATCACCAAGATCTTTCATCTCGAATGTTCTTGATAGAAATTTCTTGGTTTGGTGCATCATGCATATATCATTGGCGGCAAGCAACATGTCATCAACATATAAGACCAAGAAAATGTATTTGCTCCCACTGAATTCGTGATACACACAATCTTCAACAAGATTCACCTCAAAACCAAATGAGAGAATTACTTCATGAAACTTGTGGTACCACTGGCAAGATGCCTATTTTAGTCCATAAATGTATTTTGTTCATTTGAAAACCATATTCTTTGAGTCTCCTGACACAAAGTTTTCTGGTTGCACCATATTGTCATACCCCAATTTTGTCCGAGCCTTTTTAAAACTTTCATACATCTGACTTTATTTTCACTTTGTATCATCTGCATAGCATAACATACATTTCATTATGAATAACGCCTAAAATGTTGGCCAGAATAAATTCTTAAATATACAGATAGAGTGGTTGAATTATTTCTTAAATATATCTAAAATCAGTGGGTGAAAAGTTTTGAAATCGAGCTTGCAGACGCCAGTAATATTAATCAATGATTCACGTAATTTAAACTGGTGTGCTCGTTTTATTTTTTGAACTTTTTCAGTCACATTTTTTATCAGTTTGAGCCTTTTAACCGGTTAAAATTTATTTCAAAATCTGACCAAACACTGCATTTTTCCAAGAGGTTTATTTCGCGCTGATCATTTTAGTGCAATCAGTCTAATTTTTCGAGCAATTTGGCGTCCGACTTTTTTTTTTTCATTTTCAGTCGTTTTATTTTTATTCTTTCGTCAAAATATTCAGAAAAACAAAATAGAATTTTTCATGTTTACATTTTAATTTTTTCATGTGCATTTAAAAAGTTGTGAATTTTCTTTGATTTATTTGATTTAATTTGATTTAAATCAATTAAATCATGTAGAAAGGTCATTTTAGGAATTTTAAATTGTCTAACTAAAATTATGGTCAATAGCATAATATGTAAACTTTACATAAATTGAAAGATCAAAAGGATCCTAATTTTGGAACCCTAAAATTAAAAAAAAAAATCTAAAATTAAAATTGAATCAGATATTAGTAGCTCTGATACCACTTGTTAGATCTATTCATAACCTTATTATTTTTATCGATATAGAAATCAAGAACAAAATTCTAAAATAATCCCTATGAGTCGATATACCATCAACTTGTATCCCTTAAACTCATATCAGAATTCAATCAAAGAATAAAAGCGTAAGCGTATCTGAGTTTGCATTGGGAGTCACTGAAGGTTTGTGGGTATTTGATCTTCCAAATTGTAGAGTTCCTTTATGCCTCCTTGATTCTCCTTTGATGGGGATGAAGAATGAATTTCTGATAAGCCGTTTTACGTTGTCTACAGATGGGGACCATAACCCCTATAAATAATCTTAGGGTTATTTTTTAGTTTTCAATATTTTAATTTCTCACCTCATCAAATTAGATATTGATTTATGGTATCTACACATTAATCTTACCTTTCATAATATTTATACTTACAGCTTTGGATAATTACATAATGGCCCTAGCACATGTAATATTACAATTGTGACTCAAAAATTCCAACAATTACACCTTAAGAACTTATCCTTGTCTCTCTAAGATTATCGCTAAGATTCTCAAACCGTTCTCTCTGTTTTCACCTCTGAAAGTTCTGAAGATTGTTAAGAACAAAATGACGAGATACACATTTATAACTGTTGAAACACAAAAGATTCATAACAAGCATAAAACATTAATGAATGGATTTACAGGCCGAAACAAAGAAACCCAGAACACACCAATCGAAAAAGTTAGATAGGGTAATTGAAAACCCAAACCACCGCAAGCCGAACCAATTTGTTGCCACCACCTAAGCCCCTGCAATTCTCCAAATTTCAATGGCTACCTTATCCGCCGCCGACCACCATCTCTGAACTACCTCCATGTTGTTCCGACGCCTTCCGTCGACTTTCTAACTTTTATAGCTTTTTAATTTCTGCAATCTCAAAATATATTTTCTTTTTCTTCATCACTTAATGCAATCTCAAAATATTTTTTCTTTCTCTTCATCGCTTAATGTTTTGAGAAATACTTCACGATCTCAATCCTGGTTATTCTATTACATTCCATGCTTAACTTCAGTATTAACAAAATATGAAGAAAAAAAAACGTTTTACCCTAGTAAAAATGATTTTTTGAGGAAATTTTTGGGCCAGTTTGTTTCAGCTTTAAAAAAATGGATTTTTTCTTTGTATTTTTAAAAATGAATTCTACAAAAACGTTTTTCAAAATATTATAAGTTTTTTTAAATTTGTTTTTTATAAATTAAAAGACTAATTTTGACATTCTATTATATTAATATACATTAATGAAGACCAAAACATAGTCAAAATCACAATTTTTTCAAAAAGTTGTATTTCAAAAATGATTTTCATGAAAAGCTATTTGAAATAGCTTCAAAATTAAGTGATTTTTTGAAATTTTGATATCCCAAAAAAGTTTCGATAAAATGATGAAATACCCAAAATAACATTTTTAGAATAACTATTCAAATCAAATTTCATTTGAAGCTTTTATGAAAAGTTTATTTGTAAAAATTTTTTTCTACAAAATTATGTTACACTATAAAAATCATTTTTAAAAAAAACCAAAACAAACGGGCCCAAAGAAGCCTAGATTAAATTTATGATGCGAAATCTCAAACTTTTAATGTCATGTAACAGTACTAGAAAAAACAAAAACAAAAAATACAGTTGATGGTTAGTAAGTTGTACATGGGATTGGAAACAGAGCAAAACTAAGTAAGTAGTTTTCAACACAAAATTTGAATTCATTTTATTGCATCATAAAAAATTAAAGAAAAAACTAGTATGTACAAAATGTAACATTCATTGATGGTGACTTTGGAAGGACAGAAGCTACAAGAATTGGTGTAGTGAAGTTTATCTATGCTTGAAATTATTTTAAAGGAACAGAATACTGACTGAGAATGAGAGAGAAGAAGTCAACTTAAGTCACTTAGCATAAGACATTTAAATTATTATGAAAAGGGCCTGTACAGGATTGACACTTGTGTTTATAATATTTTCCTTGTTAATGAATCAATTAATTCTTGAATATTTGTTCAACTTATTATATGAATAAAATGTAGAAGAATAGTCTTGCATGTCTCATATTATAATGAACTAGTAGAAGACCCGTGCGTCCGCACAGGTAAGTTCATTTATATCTTAGATCATTCGATAAAATTTTATTGTTGTTGATATATAATTGTTATTATAAAATCACTAAGAACTGAAAATATTTAATAACAACTGAAAATATTTAAAAATAAATATATAGCAAATCACCGACATGATAATATTTAATAAGTATTTAAAAATTCAATATAATAAGTATAAATATTTACAAATATTTTGTTGATTAAAATAAAAACGGTATTTTGGTGATAGCGACCTGTGAAAATAATGAGTTTCAGTGATAAAATTTACAGGAGTTGATAAACTCTATTCTCATCAACAGGTTGTGTCCAGTATCAAATCATGAAATATTGCGATGTCATTTTGAATATTACAGATAAATGAAAATTAATACAAAAGTATATATGACATGAATTGTATGAACCATGTATGAAAGTATATGTAAAAGAAGTATATATTTGTTTTTTCTGATCTCTTTTATTTGAATGGACAAGTGCTTTAGGATTGAAGCTAAAACCTATTTGATAGGATGTCTTGAGCATACCAAAGGTCAACGAATTTTTAGTTCATTCGATAAATATTAAATGAAATAAAATGATATATATAATACGAAAACTATAATGCAATGATTCACTACGTGACGCAACACGTTATTACTAATTGCTATCGTTCTAAGATGCTGCTATTGCCTACGTAATGCATTATAAATTACGACACTGATGCTTTTGCTTTGGTTGTACAATTGAAATTTATGCTAACATAGAATGAAATTTATGCTAATGTATGGAATGAAAATATTGACATTAATGGAATTTATGCTAGCATTAATGAAATTAATGCTTTGGTTGTACACGCACAGTAGCTAATTGTTGCTAATATCTAATGTTAGAAATTTATGATAACATAGAAAGTTCATGCAAAGTAGCTAATTTATAGTAAAAAAAAAAACTAAAAAAGCAATCTAGCCCTGTTGTATTGCACACATACTGATATCAGGACAGCCTTGCATGAAAACCATATATCATAGCCATTATCATAGTAACCCTAAACTAAATGAACCATAATCATATAGCATGTCAATTGAAATGCATGGTGCCACTACATAAACAGGGAAAAAATAAACCATGGGATAGAGATGATTCAATACCAATTTGTTATGCATGGTGCCACTACATAACTAACGAATGAGTAAGTAGTAATGGCCTAGGTAAATTGTAAAGACAATGAGAATGAAAATTTCTGTTGCATTCGATACTGCATTCAAACTGTGAGACTATTGCATTAAATTATTACATGAAATATGTTTGTGACATTAAAATTTTGCATTAAAATTGATATAGATTCCATGAAATATGTTTGTGACAATGAAAATTGCATATGCATCCAATACTGCATACAAACTTTGACAGGTAGTACATTATTTTCTTGCATATCATAATCAATACCTCATTACTCTCATTACTCTCATCAGGTTGTAGGTTAATGCATCTTTCTATACCAACGAATAGGCATTTCTGTCGGTTGAACAAGCATGAATCATAAACATATGAAGCACAAACACAACATAAACTTTTATGTATATGTATCGCTATCGCATTGGACAGTGACAGGAGGCTAGCACCAAACACACCTCTTTTCATCTAAAGTGTTGGTGATGCACAAATTTACTCTAAAGGTTGTACACACGTGAAATGTACAAGTTAAGTAGCAAGCCATCAAAGTGTATGAAATGTATAAGTTTCAAATAAATGAAGGAGTGACAGAAAGGGTGAACCTTTTGGTTAATGTGATTGGTTGGCTGTTTTTCTCAGACTGGTTTTCGTCGAAAAATGTTTCTTTGAGGAAGCATAGTCTTCTGAGCTCTACCTCCATGTAAATGGAGTCTGTTTGTTCACCCCTGAACAAAAGAAAGAAGTAGGTCCTGTGGGTTAATGGCACATAGCAAGATTGCCATAGTTCAATTATCTCTTTTTGCTATCTCTTAAACTGCAGAGACCAATCGAAAGGAGTTCCCGGTGACTCAAGCATTGAATCAATGCCTACATCTTTCACATTCCTATCAAACTTCATTAGTTTTCTTTCTGTCTCGTGGGCCTACAAATCAGAAAAGAATGTGGTCATAAAAATGCGTAAAAAAAATCAGTGCTGAGTTCTAAAAATGTGTGTAATGCTCCCAATGCGTCTCATTAGTATCCCGCCCGAATGAAGACATATCGAGCAATGCCAAATTGTATCTCAAAAACAGGTCCTACAAGTATTGGTGTCTGATACTTTTCTATTACACATTCTTTTCAGAAAAACTGAAAAATTAATTTATTTCAGTTACATAGGACAGAAAATTAAAAGATCAATAACTCTAAAATTATTTATTCTCACCTGACCATCAAGAAGCTGCTTTTCATATTCAAGTTTAACCATTTCTTTCATTCCAACAACAAAAGTATGGATGCTATTAATGTCTTCATCACCGGATATTCCCATGCTGTTGCCTCTAAGTTCATTATCCACTGACTGACTTCCAATAGAAGACTGAGAATCGTTCCTTGAAAAACTTATGGAACCATCGTAATTTAATGGATTGAACTTTCTCCATGAACCATCTGGTCTTCCAGGGAATCCTTTTTCAAATCCATTGGCTGGAGTCCTCTCCATTTCTCCTGTCTCAGGAGAACCAGTCATGCGATACTCCGAACAACTCCAGCTTCTAGTTAAATTGAGATTTCTATGATTTGACATGTTTATTGACATGACATGTTCATCAGGGTTGTCTTCATTCAAACGTGTAGATATTTCATGGCTTGATCCATTTTCCCCTCCAGATACTGTCAAAGCTGAATCAATAAAGGTTTTAATCCAAGGAAGCTTAATATGATATTCTTGTTAAAATCAAAAAGGAAAAGCACTAAGAGTGGAAAAAGGATGAATAAAATCTGATGCATATCCAATAGGAACTTAGAAACCAATTTTACTACATAGTTTTTACAGTCTAGTCAAATTAAGTGACAAAACAACAATTGATGTTTACTACCTGATATACAATTTTTGAAGCGAAGCCCACTTTACTGTCAATTGCAACTGCAGCAACGCATCTTTGACAGCCATACCACGTAGCAAAGCAGCAACCAAGTTGAGCTTCTTGGAACTCTAAAATACAATTTTAAAAATGAACATGAATTAAAACCTTGAAACATAAACCATAAGTTATGATAGTTTCTAGAGCAATTAAGAAAGGAGCAATTGCAAACTCCTCACCAAAAGGCTCGGGACGTAAAGTATCCAGCATTTAGACTTCTAGTTCTCTCTTACATTACTTATGTAACAACACATCGAAGGACCATTCTCGCGACTTCGACACTAACCTTATTATCTGTAGGTTTTATACTTCCCAAACTTCAGTTCGCTACAACATTATGGATGTTATAATAACTATGTAATAAAATTTTCCCTTAAATTTTAGAATTATTTTCTATGAGACATCACACCCACCCAAATAATTCCACCAGTTGAGAGTCTCAAATTGGATGAGAAAAGGCCTGAAAAAGTGTTCATAAGTAGGAGGCCTCCCTCACCTTGCAATTTTAAGGAAATGAAAAGTGACTTTTAGACTGAAAATAGTTCATCGTCAATCTTCTCAAACTTAGTTGCACATTGAAAATAGTTCATCATCAATCTTCTCACCTTGCTTCTCTACCACAAAAAACTACTCATATCGGATATATGAATCTTAGCTTCTTTATTAAAAACAATGCATTGATGTTTCTGTTTCACATTGATAACTGATTCATTCAATTGTAAGGGTAACAAATGTCAAAATAAGCCAAGCCAAACTTTGTCTTAAACGAGCACGAGATGTTACTTGAACACATGACCTCATAAGACAAAGTTTTTGACTTATTTTACCTGATATCATATAATCCCTTTTCAAGAGTCAATGCTAAGCCTCTTCTTTTTAAAGCTGTGTTAGCTAGAGGCAGATTTGGCCTACTCTGCAACAGGGCATTTACATAGTTGAAGAAGTCTTACTTATATACAGACTAAGTAGACCTTTACGAAAGCTTACATACAGGTTATGCCTTGATATATGTCAATAAGTGAATGGTTTTAAGACATTGCAATAAACATATAACATGTTTATTGTTTCAAATATTTTAGTAATTTGTACAATTCTGATAAAAAATTGAATCAGATAAGCATGGGAGAAATAATTGTCTTGATGGCCATTTCATTTACAGTGCACACACAACATACCTGCAAAATGTTTCATAGTTATCAACAACTTTCATATTTGAATATTTGAAAAATCAATCTAACATCTTTGACTCATATTAGACATTGTTTTCATGTCAGAAGAAAGAACGGGACCGACTCTATAAGAAGACAGCGCAAATATTCCTACAAATTCAGCTCCAATCATAACACAGACATCTAAACATACATAATTCTCAACCAACAAAATTCAAAACAGAAGGAGAACAAACCATTTTGATCAAACGATGGCCAATGCCGAGGAAGCAAATCAAATGGCAGAATGATCACCAAACATTACTCAAAAATAGGGAAGACCAAAAACACCACATTTATCCAAGTAGTTCTCTAGGAAGCTACCGGTTCATGAAAAATACAACTGAATCTTCACACCATCTTCACACCAAAAAACTGGATCTGAAAAATACAAATGAATAAGCAACATATTCACACCAAAACGATGAAGAAAATTAAAAAAAAAAATGAAAACATCAAAAAACGTGGTGTTATCCAAAAAAACATCATAAAACGTGAATCAGAAATGTTTGAACTTAAAGTTTAGGATGAAACATCATAAAACCTCACTCAGCTAAAGACCAGAGTGAGTCATGAAATTAAAATCCCAACAACCTGGAAAGTAACTTCTGAGACATAAGTCAAGACATATCTTGCAATTTCCAGCTATTAATACAAAAATTAATGCTAAGAAAGACAACATTTTGATGAGTTGTGAGAGCTTACAAATGGGTTTCTTTGATGTGATTGTGAATACTTAAAGCAGGATCATGATCTGAGGGAATTGGAGTCAAGGGACAACCTAAAACACCAAGCAACAACCTTAAATCTTGTGACTTATCATGAATGGTTCCATAAAATGATTGTGACGAAATGCTGGCACCGGGAGAAATCTATTCTGAACTTTTGTAGGAGGCCGTATCATCACCCTGCATGATAGAAAAACAATAAAACAATAATGTAATAATCAACAACACCCGCCACCTCTTGAGATCCTATTCTGAACTGGAACACTCAGAAAGGCTTGCTGCCTGGCAATGGTATTTTAGAACCACCAAAATTAAAAATGTAAAAGCCTAGCAGTTAACGAAAAGAGAAACAAATTATCACCTCTTCCATTTCTTCCCTGGAATTTACCAAATTTAATCACCAATTTGTTGCTTAAACATGTTATTATAAAAATTCAAAGAACAATTCGACCTAAACAATATGCATAAGAAAAATTATTATTATTATTATTATTATTATTAGATCAACAAACGGTTAATGATTTGTCGTAAAAGACATACTTTACAGTGTTCATAGCAGCCAAAATTTCATTCATGAGACTAATTCTCTTGTCTGTGCGTTGTAACCCTTCCTTAGACAACTTCTGCATTCTGGTGATGATTAATGTCTGCATCCACAAAACATGTCATCATTCATGTGTTTAGTAAGCTTTCATATGATTGAAAAATGTCAGACCACAGATAATATGCCAGCAGCCCATAACACAATTGCTAATCTATATTATTAGCTACTGCAAGATGATTATGCGGTGCTTCAAAAAGTAAATTATATCAGAACACCTCATTACCTTGATGAATGAGACTGAACAATGGAATCAAATCAAAGGTAGGGAGAGGAGAGGTAATACTCTTGAAATATGCCAAACTCTAATTCAAATAAGACTGTACTGACAACAAAAAAGTGATACTGATTGAATACATAATATAACAGAAGACAAACCCAAAAGGAATTCGGCGGAGACCTTTCATCGAACACGTGGTGAGCAAAGCGCAGCGGTAACAATCCTTCACCAATTCACAAACCACAATTTAAGCATCAGTCACCAACAACAAATCAACACAACAACGAATCCGTAACAAAAATCAGACGGAAAAAGAAGACAAGTCACCGAATAAGTTGAATTCGCCGAGAAAAGAAATTTCCACCACCACCTCCGGTCGCGACCATCACTTTAGAGACGAGAGAGGAATTTTTGGTTTGAAAGAGAGAAAAGGGGCAGACGAGAATGAGGGAGAAAGAGAGAGAATGGGTCAGAAATTTGAAAAAGAAAAAGAGAGGGAATAGGGTGATTGAAAATTGAAATGGTTTTTTCAATTGTATGAGTCATTTGGCATAATGAGAGAATCCTATTGGTCAATTATTTTTGTGTTTAGTAAATTACCATTAAGGACAATTGTTAGTGTAAAATAAAAATGATTAACGGGTATTTTAGGGTGTTAATATGTATGTTCCATTAATAGTTAGGTAGTTGATAATACTACTTTTACAAAACAAAAAGAAAATAATATACAACAACTTTTCAGATTAACTTTTTATCAAACACAATACACCAAATTTAGATGATAACACAGCTATTAGGATCCTCTTCAACGCTAACAGCACCGTAATAAGGATTGTATTGTGCTTTCATCTGATGATTGTAATAGGTATTTGTTCCATAGAACATAAAAGGATTAATCACAATTTCTTTTGTTGAATCCTTCTTATCATCTTCCTTCTTTTTAGGCTCTTCTTTCTTTTCTTCTTTAGCTGCTCCAACAGAGGCTATTTCAGCATGACAAAACTTCCTTAGCTTACCCACTACACGTACTGGATCAATATCTCCTATTAAGGTTAATTTCTTGTCTTTCATGTCCACTGAAACTGATTCAACCCCTGCAACAATATTACAAATAAATTATCCGTATATTTCACTAAAACATTTCAATTCTGAAACAAAAGAGCTTAGTTGGAGTGAATTCAATACCTGAAAGGCCAGAGACTGCCTTCATAGCTTTTTGCTTGATTCTGTCTTCATTTATTTCCAACTTTAATACTACTTTCTGTCACACAAAAAAAATCAATTAGTTGTTAGGACAAAGCAAAGGTTGAAAATTCAGGGTTGGAATTTAAAATAAGAAAAGAAAATTCACCAATTATGTTATATCTATGATGAAGAAAATAAAAAAGTGGTTATAATCAAGGAAAAGAACTAACTAACCATCATTGTTATAGAAGCTTGTGATACGTGAGATGAGAGCTATAAGGTAGAATAGAAGTATAGAACAACTCTTAATGCAAATTGTAATAGAAGTGTAAGGAAGAAATTTAAGTTTTGAAATTGAAATGAAGTTATGAAGTGAAGATGATTGTTTGAGGCTTTTTATAGTAATGAAAGAAGAATGACTGATGAGAGAAGGACGGTCAAAGTAAACAAGTCAAGACGAGTAGTGTGTTGTTTTCTACGAAAGTTAAGCAGCAGACATAAAGGACTTTTTCTACCGTTCCTTCGTGGAACAATGCCACCTACATATAAAAGGAAATTTGACAGTGAAAATTAAAGTGGGAAATTTACTATTTTAGTTATGACCAATTTACGTTAAAATAAGCATTCATACACGTGCATCCATAAAATGAGTATGAGTTCTCAAAGAAAGTTAAAGCATGAATTCCCAGGAAGGATACTCAATCGAGAATTACGGTAGAAGGAGGTCCTAACCAAGTCAAACAATCAAGATTGTTTCCTAGCTTTTCCAAGGAAAAGTTCGATGGTAGAGTTAGGGGTGGGTGAGGTTCCAGATTGTATGCTTACTATACAACATCTTTCTTCTTTGACACAATTGAAAAGTGTTGACAGAATTGAGAAAAATATTACCTAAAAGAATAGAAAAATATTGCCGTCGTTTATGTGAGCGTTGTTTATTTTTTAAGAGGTTTTTTTTTACCTTTTGGGCACAGTTTCCAAAAACTTGTTAAATGTAATTTAAATTCAAATTACTTAGTTTATTTGAGTTTAAGTTAGTGGATATAAATACAAAGTTAGTTACAATTGATGGTAATGAGAAAATTACAAACTCTCCTATACAATTGCAAATTTTAAGGAGAAAATTGCAAATTCTCCAAATTATAATTTTTGAACGGAAAAATTGTAAATCCTCTCTCAATTACAATTTTTGGACGGAAAAATTGCAAATCTTCTCTTAATTGCAATTTTTGGACAGAAAAATTGCAAACTCTCTCTCAATTGCAATTTTTGGACGAAAAATAGCAAACCCTCTCAACAAACTATTTTGAACGGAAAAATAGAAAACCCTCTCAACCAACTATTTTTGAACGAAAAAATAGAAAACTCTCTCAACAAACTATTTTTGAATGGAAAAAATAGGAAACTATCTCTAAACACACAACTACACAAATCCCCAAAACACTCAAAAGACTACATTTTGTTATTGTGTAAAAAACTAAAACTAACTATCTCTATTTATACTAATACTCATATTCTATTTTTTTCTACTACCCGATTTGGGACTTAAATGAATATACTATTTGACCCAACAAATCCTCCATTCATCCAAAGTCTCACATATTTTCACTTTGTCTTCAACTTCATCTTCAAAGAAATCATTATAATTAAAATGATTAGGCATATTTGTAAAATTATTACTCTTCAATCTTTTTGTCTTCTTCCTCCCTTGATCAGAATAATTGTAACTCTTCCTTCCTCCCTTGATCGGAACCTTAGCTCTGATACCAATTGTTGGAAAAATAACAAAAAAATAATAATTCTACGCACGCGGAAGCATACTCACAAAAAAGAAAAAGAAGCAAATAATTTTAACAAAAACTCATAAAATCATACTTCAACTTGTAATTTTTACAAGGAAAAAATTACAAACCCTCTCTTACAATTGCAAATTTTAAGAAGAAAATTGCAAACCCGCCAAATTACAATTTTTGAACAGAAAAATTGCAATCCCTCTCTCAATTGCAATTTTTGGACTGAAAAATTGCAAACCCTCTCTCAATTGCAATTTTAGGACGGAAAAATTACAAACCCTCTCTCAATTACAATTTTTGGATGGAAAAATTGCAAACTCTCTCATCAAACTATTTTGAACGGAAAAATAGAAAATCCTCTCAACAAACTATTTTTGAACAAAAATGTAGAAAACCCTCTCAACAAACTATTTTTGAACAGAAAAAATAGGAAACCCTCTCTAAACACACAACTACCCAAATCTCCAAAACACTCAAAAGACTACATTTTGTTATTGTGTGAAAAACTAAAACTAACTATCTCTATTTATACTAATACTCAAATTCTATTTTTTTCTACTACCCGATGTGGGACTTGGATGAATAGACAATTTGACCCAACAATGAAATTGAGAGTTAGAGTTTGTTGAGATAAGAAAATTTTGTTATGCTATTCTCTCTCTCTCTCTCTCTCTCTCTCTCTCTCTTTTTCTCTCTCTCTCTCTCTCTGCAATTATGTCATCATCATCTTCTTCTTGTGCAATAATGGAGTTTTGTTGTTAACTCTAACAATTGGTATGCAGAGCGCTTGTTCTGATTCACAGGGAAACACGAGTTTAAGTGAGGTGTGTGATTGATTTCATTTCTCAAATTCACACTGAATTGATTGAAATAGAAGAGAATCACAATCTTGATTCTCAGGGATTAGGAAACAGGAGTGTTGGTGAGAATTGAGCGATTTGCACAAGAACGAAGATGAACGGTGGAAACGGTAGCTTAAATACAAAGCTTCCAGTATTTGATAGAAAGAATTGAAATTTGTGGTCGATTCAGATACATGTATTGTTTGACGCTCAAGTTGTTCTTGATCTTGTCAATGATGGTTACACGACAGTTGCAGAAAATGAAACAGAAGTACAAAGAAATCCACAATGTGAAACGAGCAAGAAGGACCAGAAGGCATTGTTCTATATCCATTAGTGTGTGGATACGAAGGTGTTTGAAAACATACTAAGATCACTTACTCTTTAGTTTGATTACATAGGTATAGCTATATAACATTCGAAAGACACTAGCACCATGAGAATTGAAGAGCTTCACAGTAGTTAAGAGGAACAAGAATTGCGTTTGATGATTACTGGTCAAACAAGGTTAGGAATGGTGAATAAACCAACATAGCCAGAGGAGATACTGGTGGTGAACCTATACTTTTGATGGCATATGAAAATGAAGGTGAAAATAAGGTATATTGGTGGTGTATGGACATTGGTTATTCAAATCTCCTAACTGGAAACAAGCAACGACTGGTTAATTTTTAATCAAGTATAAAGACCAAGATCAAATGTGCTGATGTTGTGTATCTGAATGCTAAAGGAATAGGAAATGTCAAAATAAAATTGAATAATGGTAAACATGTACTGATCAAGCATGTATGTCATGTTGTTGGCATGAATAGAAATCTGATGAGTGTATGTCAGCTACTTGAAAATGGTTTTTTAGTAACCATGAAGGATAATCTCTTGAAGTTGTGTGATTGTAATCAGAAGTTGATTATGCAATGTGAACTAGGAATAAACAGGACAATCAAGGTGAATGTTGCAACAGTAGAAACTTAATGCCTTAGTGTGACAAGTGCTGGAGGTGAAAGTGAGCTTTGGCACAAGAGATTGGGACATCTGAACTTCAGAAGTTTAGGGCATCTGAGTTCAAAGAATCTTATACACGCTATTCCAAAGATTGTGGAACTAGAGAAATCATGGTACATATCCATGAGAGGTAAGCAACCAAGATTGTCATTCTCATCAGAAATGCATCCAAGATAAACTCATGCTTTAGATATGGTGCATTCTGATGTATGTGGGCCATTTGAGGTACATTCACTTAGAGGAAATAAGTACTTTGTGTCACTTGTGTATGATTTCATAAGAATGACATGGGTAGCACTCATAAAGTTCAAACATTAGGTGTTCGTTGAGTTTGAGAAGTTCAAAGTGAAGGCTGAATATCAAAGTGGACAAAGTGTAGCGCACGATTTTTGTCGGTGACGCAACCACCTTATCGCGGAATTTGGGTTTTCTCCTCAATGAAGAGAAGGGGGTCCTACTTTATGATTTCTTATTTATCCCGCGAAGCTGGAAGGGAAAGGGAAGCTATCTAAAACTAACCTTGCACGCGAATGTTTAACTGAACAAATGCTTAAAGAGATTCGGGGAGTTCGGGGTCAGGTTATACAATGGGGAGTTATCAATTACCCATCCTATATGTGGTTATCCACAGGATGTTAGCTTTAGGTTTCGCTTTGTACTTGATGGTGTTTATCCGTTAATGGGTTGGGAAAGTTTCTTGGGAAATATGAGAGAGAGTGAGTTTTTGTTGATGTTCGGGTTTTTTTCCGATGTTTTTGGTAAGGTACTGGACCTAAGTTTTGATTGATGTGAAGGTACTGGACCTAGAGTTTTTGTTTGGTATGCTCGCTAAGATTTCGCAATCTTATGCCTATGTATTCTTGTTTAAACGAAACAGGGAAATCAGAGCAATCGTAGTTCCTCCTATTCTAAGGGAGGAAAAAGATATTTTGGTGTCTTGTTCAAAGCCCAAGATTGAAGCTAAAATGTTTGACTGAGAGAGAATTTCTCATCTCTAAAGGGAGACATCTTTGTCTGTTTATCACCATTGTTGGGTGATTGTTTATAAAGAAGGATTACTTTAACTGGGGTATGTGAATCCAACAATGCCATAATTTCCTTTATAGGGGATTTGTTCTGAAGGAGAAAACTTTAACTCAGTGTAGAGCAATGCCATTTTTCCTTAGGAGTTTCTCATGCTAATAGAGGGACAGTGGCGTGGATGTAAATAATCCAGAGGCTTGCTGCTTACAGCAATTAGATGAAAGAGAGGATTTACCAGGATAAAAGATGGACAATAGCTTGAATATTTGAATCAACAAGTGTTCTACTTACAACAGTTATCTGGGATTAGGGTTTGTTTTGAATGTCTGTTTTGATAAGTGATAAACAGAGAAATGACTTTCTACAGAGAGATTTTGAGTTTCTCTAAGGGGATGTTGATTTTTGTGTGTCTTGATCAAAGCCCAAGGTTGAAGCTAAGAGGTTGATTGACTCCATTAGGGAAATCCTTATACAAAGCCTAAGAGGAGGCTGGGAATGACTGACTCAACAAGAGAGTGTTTATATATGTCTTGTATAAAGCCCAAGATTGAGGCTAAAAGAGAATGACTCTTTGGGGATATCATTATACAAAGCCTAAGAGGAGGCTAAAAGTTTGACTTTTCCGGGGAAAATATTCTGTCTATCTTGTACAAAGCCCAAGATTGAGGCTAAAAAGGATTTTGACTCTGTCGGGGAGGGTTTGTATATGTCTTGTACAAAGCCCAAGATAGAGGCTGAAAAGAAGACTGACTTTGTGGGAAAGAAATTTGTATCTGTCTTGTACAAAGCCTAAGATTTGAGGCTAAACTGAGACTTTACTGACTCGGTTGAGGATATTTTAGGTATCTCGTACAAAGCCCAAGATTGAGGCTGGAATGAGTTTGACTCTGCGGGAGAGTATTATCTGTCTTGTACAAAGCCCGAGATTGAGGCTGAGAAAGATGATTGACTCTGTTTAGGGAAATTCATATGGTGTCTTGTACAAAGCCCAAGATTGAGGCTGAAAAGGGGTTTGACTCAACAAGAGAGTGATTTTATCTGTCCTGTACAAGGCCCAGGATTGTGGCTGAACAAGCTGGAGAAATAATTATACAAAGCCTAAGAGGAGGCTAATTTCTGCTAGGGGAAATCATTATACAAAGCCTAAGAGGAGGCTGTAAAAGATTGTCTCAACAAAAGAATGGTTTTATCTGTCTTGTACAAAGCCCAAGATTGAGGCTGAAAAGGGTTGACTCAACAAGAGAGTCTGAAAAGGTGATTGACTCAGCAAGAGAGTCTGAAAAGGGTGATTGACTCAATAAGAGAGTCTGAAAAGGTTAGCTCTACTGGGGATAATCATTGTACAAAGCCCAAGAGGAGGTTGGCTATGCTGAGGAAGGATCATTATACGAAACAAGGATCATTATACGAAGCCTAAGAGGAGGCTATCTTCTGCTGGGAATTATTGAGAACCCGAGGCAGGTCCAAATGGGGAATCAACTCTTGCTAAGGGTTATAGTAGAGTTGAGATATCAGAGACCTTGAGGTTCTGATAGTGTTATACTGATGATAAATTGACCCTGGCTGGGGAATTTTTAGGAGAGAGACTAGGTTTTAGAACCCATGGGTTTTAATTCTGCTGGAGATTGATCCAGACTGACCAGGGTTTCTCCTATGTTTGTAAGGTGTTTGAGAATGTCTTTGAGATACGAAAGGGGATTTAGACTGTCCAAGTCTACTGGTATGGAAGAGTTTATCTTTGTATAACGCCCAAGAGGAGGCTGACTCTTTTAAGGGATGAGTATCAACCCTAAAATTAGTCTGAGGTTTTGACTCTTTTTAGAAAGACAGCTCTAACGAAAGATGACTAAGTTCTGTCTTATACCTTTAAGAGGTCTTCAGGGTCCTTGTATTAAGCCCAAGAGAAGGCATGAGAACTTCTAAAAAGCCGGGGGGTTCTTGTACAAAGCCCAAGAGGAGGCGGGGATGCTTTTAGGAAGCCTGTGGGTCCAAATCAAAGAAAAGTTCAAGAGATGTCATTCACCTAGAATGAATCATTTCTGAACAGTTCTGAGGTTTGAAGAAATTCAAGAGATGTCATTCACTGAGAATGAATCATTTCTGGGGAGTATAATTTCTTTGACAATTTCTAATAGTGACAGTCTGAGAAAAGGTTCACCGAGAATACTGCCTTTCTCTTTGTTCCATATTGTTTAAGCCCAAGAGAAGGCAAGACTGTATCTGGAAATCCTATGGGGATCTAGTTTTTACTGTATTAAAGAGTGACCAACTGGCTTTACCTAGTTCTAGACCTAGTTGCTGGGGAAAACTCTAAATAAATATACTAGTATATATACAGTTGATATATGACAAGTATTTTAAAAGGGTATGAAAGAAGGACTTACAGGGGAGCAGCTTCCCACAATACAGTTATATATATGAAAGCAGGTAAATGAAAGCTGATAAAAACTTACAGGTGAGCAAGCTTCCATGTTGTATTGTTAGTTGTCTAAGAAATTAAAGAAAGTTTTGACAACAACTGTATATTTGAACCTAAATCAAAAGGGAAGTTGTTTTTTGAAAATATTATTGGGGCTTATACTCAAGGAGAGGCCCATATGAAAAACAGTAATCTTACCGTTGTTTGTAAACTGTAATGGGTCTTGTACAATGACTGAGGCCCAGAATTATTTATGTACAAGTGAGGGTTGGGTCTTACACTCAATTAGAGGTCCAAAGATATTTTTGTACAAGTGATGGTTGGGTCTTACACTCTATTAGAGGCCCATGGTGAAACAGTGATCGCACCGTTGTTTTGACAATTGTACTGAGACTTATACAATGATTGAGGCCCAAAAATTATTTTAATTATCGAGGGATGTGTAGCGAGCGATTTTGGACGCGGTTCTTAAGCGCTGGTCGCTCTCTGCGGTTGAGCTTAAAACTACAGGTCGATTCATTTTTTATCCTATTGTGAGCTGAATAAGGAAGGGAAATAGATGTCTCCAATTAACCCTGCTTGCATACTGAGTTTAAACAGCGGTCTGTTAGGTTACGGATGCTATCAATGTGGGGGGGCTTTTGTACTGGTTATTCGTATTTCGCCAATACGGTTCTTTCTTTCTTTTTTCTAGGTAAAGGGTTTCTGGTGGGGAATAAGGATTAGGATGTTAGGACTGATGCTTTTGAATTACTGCTTTTAATTGATGGAGATATGGGATTTGGTTTTTTTGTTGATTGCGCTCGCTAAGATCTTTTCTTTCGATCTTATGCCTACATATTCCCGTTTACCGAAACAGGGAAATCAGAGCGTTCGTAGTTCCTCCTATTCTATGGGAGGAAATTGGTTTTTGGTGTCTTGTTCAAAGCCCAAGACGTGAAGCGAAAGGTGATTTGTATCTTGTTCAAAGCCCAAGATGTGAATCTAAAAAACCTCGACTTTAGAGAGAATTTGTCATCTCTAAAGAGGGGAGAAGGAGAATTACTTTAACTGGGATACGCGGATCCGAGCAATGCCATAATTTCCGAAGAAAGGGTTTTATCCTGAAGGAGAAGACTTTAACTCAGTGTAGAGCAATTCCATCTTTCCTTAGGAATTTCTCATGCTAAAAGAGGGACAGTGGAATGGATATAGATGATCCAGAGGCTTGCCGCTTACAGCGATTAGATGAAGGGAAAGGAGTTGTTGATGTTTGTGTACTGCGAACGAGGCACAGCTTTGATGCTAAAAGGTCGATTGGATCAACCAGTGGTTTTCTTATACAAAGCCTAAGAGGAGGCTAATTTCCGCTAGGAAAATCATTATACAAAGCCTAAGAGGAGGCTATTTTGTGTCTCGTATAAAGCCCGAGAGAGAGGCTAAAAGTTTTTGACCCGGTGGGGCATATCGTTATACAAAGCCTAAGAGGAGGCTAGCAAAGAATTCGACTCTTGCTTAAGGGATTTATATCTCGTACGAGGCCCGAGATGGAGGCAAAAAAAAGGGTGATTGACTCAACGAGGGAATCTTTTGTGTCTCATACAAAGCCTGAGAGAGAGGCTAAAAGGCTGTTTTGACTCCACTGGGGAGAATTTTGGTATCTCGTACAAAGCCCGAGATGGAGGCTATTGTAACTGTTTCAGTTGAGTGACAGATCCAATATACTGATTTAAAAGAGAAAATTAGTTCTTATATGAGTAACACTGTACACAGGGATTTAATTTGAGGATCAGGGATATTTCCTTTTCTTTGAGGAAACGGGAAATCCAAAGGGTATTGAGACTATCCGAGTCTGCGGGTTTCCTTCCTATTTAACAAAGGGTGCTTGAGAATGTCTTTGAGACTCAAGGAAGTTAGACTGTCCAAGTCTAGAGTTTTTGTACTATGCTTCGAGAAACAGTAGTAGACTCTATGAAAGGACTGTTCTATGAGGATGACTAGGTTCTGTTCCTATACCTCTATGAGGTCGTCGGGACAATTTGTACGAAGCCCAAGAGGAGGCTGGAATCTTTTAAGAAGCCGACGGGTCCTTGTACGAAGCCCAAGAGGAGGCTATCATTCCCGGAGGAAGAGATCATTATACGAAGCCTAAGAGGAGGCTATGAATACTTCTAAGAAGCCGTATGGTCCTTGAATAATGCCCAAGAGGAGGCCGGTGCTTTTAAGAAGCCCGTGGGTCTATCATCTCCTTTCCATTAGGAGAGATAACTCTTTTAAAGATAAAAACCACTGGTAAACGTGCGAGGTTTACTATCCAGCGACTTCTAGCTTTTAAAGAGGGTTCCTTAGTTAAGGTCCAAGATTATGACCGTAGTGGGTACCCAAACCCTGAGACATTCAAGGCAAGCTATCCATAAGGAATAGATCAAGTCAGGAAAGTTCGAGAATTTGGAAGAAACTCAAAGATGCCATTCACAGAGAATACATTCATCTTGGGGAGTAGAGTTCCTTGACAATTCCTAAGGAGGACAGCCGAAGAGAAGACTGTATCTGGTGCTCCTATTGGGGATCTAGGCGTCTATTTCTACGAATAAATGAAACGGCGTCCCCTAGTTCTAGACGTAGTTGCCGGGGAAACTCAAAATATCTATACTATTATTACACAGTAGATATGAGTTTATGAAAGGAGACTTACAGTGAGTAGCCCCACAATACAGTTTATAATATGAAAGCAGTAAATGAAAGCGATAACCACTTACTCGGTTGTAGTGCTTCCATGCTGTTTGGTTAGTTGTTCAACAAAGAAAGATTAAAAACAACAGTATATTCAAAATCAAAGGAGAAAGTGCTTTGAAAAAGAAAGATTTGGGGCTTACAGCTCAAGGAGAGGCCCAGGGTTTTATCAGTGAGCGCACTGTTTGAATTTGTACAGAGGGACTTATACAAGTGACTGGGGCCCAAAAAGGTTTTCTGTACAAAGGGATGGGTCTTACACTCTCTCAAGAGGCCCAAAGTGTTTTAAAGAAAAATAAATGGGTCTTACTACTCGAGGGTAGGCCCAGATGATTTTTGAAAAGGCGACGATCGCGCCGTTTGTTTTTTTACGGTATCGGGACTTATACAATAAGTGAGGCCCAAAGATAATTTGGTCAAAAAAAGGATTGGGTCTTACACTCTAATAGAGGCCCAAAGTGTTTTGAAAATGATTTATGAGGGTTGAATTAATCCAAAACCCTAATTTGTTTTTAAAAATGTATTTAATTGAATAAAAATTCAATTAAAATGATCAAAAATTGTTTTACACATGGGAAACAAATTGTGATCTTGGATTAATGCTTCAAAAATTAAGTATTGACCTATAAAACAAATAGAAAGCATTAAAAGTTGCAAAATCATTGTGGAAATAATATTTCAAATGTTAAAAACAATTAAAATATTAATTCTTTGTAAAAATATCAATTATATAAAATAAATAATATTTTTGGGATTTTTTGGGAAAATAAAATATTTTAACATTTTTGTGAATTATTAAAAAAAGAATCAACTCAAAATCATTAAAACTCAGAGAGAAATTAATTTTTGAATCAATTAAACAAAATCACAAAATTCAAATATTCAAATATATGAAAATGGCGCCAAGAACAACACCAAGAACACGCGCGTTTTTCAGTTTGCCCAGATTTGCATTTTCCATCCAATCTCACTGAATACGTAATTATAACATGCAATCCACATATCATTATCCTCGCCTCAACCTCACGATCATGTCTATGTACTTTAATTTCATTTAAATTAAACACAAAACATGAAATCACGAAGAAACCTCAAGAACCCTAATTTCTACATGAAGGCTAGGATTTTTGATACACGATTCAAACAATGCAATTAATTGAGGGAAAACATTCCATGCATGATTATGAACATATGGCCAAATTATTGTGCCAGGAAATATGCATAGATTGAGAGATGCCCAAGTTTAGGCTTACCTCCAAGTCGTGACAGCAAGAGCAGATGTGATTTTGAGTTGGAGGTGTTACAGATGAGTTGTGATGATCTGAACAGCTTCCCTACACCATATGGAGTGTGTTTGAACACTTGGATTGAATTGAAATGGACTGGATCAGTTTATGGCATCTCAGCTGCAACTTCACTTCAAACTTGTGTGGATGGCAAGTGATTTTGTGAAATTGATGTTTCAGAAGTTATGTGAGTGTTTGATCAGCTCATATGTGATGTATGTGAGGTGTGTGAGTGATTGGTTTGTGCAGAATTGCTCTCAAACTCAAAACCCGATAGCTACCTTGCTAAGAAAGGCATTTTTGCCAAGAGAAAGAGATTTTGAGGAAAGCATCTGTTAGATGGCTTTGGTGTACTCAAACTGACCACAATTGAGCTCTATTTATAGTAGAGCAAGTTTGTTTTGCAAGGAATAGTGCATGGCAGCTGGTAAGTAGGTTCCCTCAATGTTGGCCAATGGAAATGAAAGTCTCCTCTAGCTATTGACTAGAGGTTAGGGCACAGAGCTTTGGTCCCCTTGGTCTTGGATAAGTCTTGACTGATTTCAGATGAGAATGGCTCAGTCCATGCCACCTTGATGGTTCCATTGAATGCCTCATTCCAAATTTGAAGTCTTGTCCCTATTTTGGCAATTCTAGGTTCAACATGCTATTCTTTGTTCCTTGGACCTTGGAGGCTTGGCTCAGTGATTGTCCCCTTTGGATTCAATCCTCTGAGGTGTCCAAGTGGATTGGAGCAATTGCAATTGGCTGATTTTGGCAAATCGAGCCAAAATGCAAATTCTGCCTTGCTTTGACAGATTTCAGCAAGGCAACTTGCCAATGTTGTATCTCATGATGTAGGTTGAATTTGGCAATGTTCTTGGCCATTTTGGAAAGCTCTTACATGATACAACAACTGCTTGAACAAGTTTGGTTTTGATCTCTTTTGATTCCAAGTGCAAAATCCCCCTACATTTGGCAAAAAGTGAAGCAGAATTCTGACTTAGTGAAAATTTCACTAAGTGTTGGAAAAAGTGACTTTTTCACTTTTCAGCTACTTTGATCACTCCATAACTCAAAATCCTTAACGAATTGGAATGACTTGTAGTTGAAGTTTTTGTAGGTGATAATGAGGGCTACAAATCCATCTCTGGATGAGAAAAAATGGCCTTGTGGTTTAGGAGTTATGGTCCTCCAAAGTTGGTACCTTTGCCACTTTATTTTTAACTTAGAAAAATTTCTAAGTTTTATGGTTACCCCTTTTACAAGTTATCTCACTTTTCTTGATTTTTCTTGATGAATGATGATTCAAATCATACATTAACATCATTTTAGGGTTAAAAATCCATTTTGGTGAAAAATCTCAAAAAGTCAAAGTTGACTTTTGTGCACAGTTGACTTTTTATCAGATGAATTCCAAACTGTGCAATTCTTCAGGAAATCATGTCCTTGACCTAAATCAAACTTGATGGAAATGTTCCATGGGTGTCATAGGGTATATTCAATCATGTATTAGGGTTTGGGAGCATGTCTTGGTCAAAAGTCAAAGTTACAGTTGACTTTTCCCTTAAAACCCTAATTATGGTGCAGATGAAAATGAAACTTGTTGCTCAAGCTTCTTGGATCAATCCATTGTTCCAAATGGATCAATATGGTGTATTAGAGACCCTCAAATCATCTCTTGAGGTCTTGGCTCATGATTTGTCCCAAAAGTCAACTTAGGGGTGAATTAGGTCAAGAAACCCTAATTCCTGATTTTTGATGAATGCATCCCCTGAGGCAAAATTGACTTGATGCATGGGTTCATGAGGTTCCATGGAGTATATTAGGTCATGTTTTGGATCATTGCCTTATGCCCAGATGAAAATTTCCATCTGGAGGCCCTGGTTGACCAAAACCCTAATTTGGTGACATTGTCGATCTTGAGACTTGATCCACCTAGAAGGGAGCAGCCTTGTGCTTAATCCTTGAAGTGGGAGTCCTTTTTGATCCATTGTGGATTTTTGAGAGATTAGACAAGTTGAAGACCATGTCATTTCTTGATTGATCCTTTGTCTAAAGCCCAGAGAGGGCTTGAAACCCTAATTTTGATTGTATTGGATGCTCACCCATCTTTGGGGAGATTGATGAAGCATAAAGGTACATCCATATTGTGGTGATGATTGACACAATGATGGGAATCTTAGTGGTCAAAATTTGGGGTATTACAGGATGGGACTTACACTCTACCAAGAGGCCCAAAATTGTTTTAAAAAGAAAAGAAGTGGGACTTATAACTCAAGGAGGGGCCCAAGTGATTTGATTTGAACTGGCGATCGCGCCGAGGTTTTTGAAAATGTGTTGGGACTTATACAATGTCTGAGGCCCAAAATGGTTTTTTGGTTAAAAAAGGATTGGGTCTTACACTATATTAGAGGCCCAAAGTGTTTTTGAAATGTTTGATAAGGATCAAAATCAAAGAAACCCTAATTTTCATTTTTAAAAGTAATTCTTTAAAGAAAATTAATATAAATGATAAAAAGTACCAAATAAGTTTAAATAAACCACTTGTGATTTTTGGTTAAGGATTGAAAAATGAGGTTTTAATCACAAGATGATTTAGAACTCATTTGGTTTTGATTTTCAAGGTAAAAATTCACTTTTTAAATGTTTAAAAACAATAAAAAATGAATTTATTCACAAAAATACCAACTATATTAAATAAATAATATAATTCTAATTTTTTTGTAGAATAAAATACTTTAATATTTTTGTGATTTTTCAGAAAAAGAACCAATAAAAAATGATTAAAATTGAGAGAGAAATTAATTTTTCAAGTTATTAACAAAAATAATATGAAAAATATTAAAATAGGATAAGTGATAAAAAAGAGGTCTGAGGCGAGGGGGATTCGAACCCCAGATAGACATATTTCTGGATTATAAAAAAGAAAACTGTCTTTATTGGTATAGTTTCTACGCCATTATTCTTGATGAATTAATAAACTAACTTAAGTTATTTACTTGTCAATATGGTACCTTGGTACTATATATAATTACTTAAAATTCATTTGACTTAGTATATAAAAGTTACTATGTATTATTTTCATAATTCTCGTAATCACTGTCGTGTAAACTTTTAGCCTCCTTGTTTAGAACATTCAGCCCCCTTTTTGCATTAATCCCATTCAAAAAGGTTTATTACAAGTACAGAGAATTTATATAGTACTTACAAATTCAATGGTCCCTATACTACATATGGTATACCAATTACACAATATAAAACTCAAATCTTACTGCTTTTTTATTGTCTAATAAACTTATCTTTGATCAACTTTGATGGTTCAACTTGTCACTTTGATTTAATGGCCGCAATTCATTCTTCAACACCTTCACAAGGTGATACTTGTTAAATGTTTAGCATGCCCAATTATGAAGCCAAAACCGCAAATGGCTTAGGATAGAGTGACTTGGTAAAACAAATTAGCCAACTGCTTAACAAATGTAACCTGAGTAGTTTCCTGGCGGTAACATTCTTTGCTCTTTGCGATTAAACCACATCAAACAACAGCAACAACAGTGAATCAACCACAAATTGCATCAACACCGGCTTCGACGCATAAACTCAAACACCGACATCACCTCGACGCGACACGAATAATTCCATATAGCCCTGCCTCTCTTTGCATTCCATAGTGAGCATGATAAAGATATGTACCAGACTGTTACATTAAACATGCTACCAAATTAGATGTGAACAAATTTTTATGATAAGATTTGTTAAACTCGTTATGCTGGAAACATGCAAAAATTCATTCATTTTTCGTATTTTACAACAACTTACCCTATGAACAACAAGTTGATAAACAAAGGTGTCTCCAGGTAGTATAGGACATTGAGATACCCCTTCTGTTCCATCAAACCAAGGAGTTCCAATCTGTCTGATACCTTGCCAATGGATAGTAAGATTTTCTTTGAGCAAACTGTTGTTAACTTCAACAATAACAGTATCAAAGAAAACCTTTGAATTCTTCAACATTATGGTTAAAGCTTTATACTTTCCTTCTTGCTTTCTCTTTCCCAACTCAGTTTCAGCCATTTCAATAAGCATTTTCTCTGTTTCAATTTTGGCAACCTAAATGTGAACATACCAAGGTTAATAATTATATTGATTCAGATTGCATAAAGGAGACAAATAAACACAAAATATAGTGCTATGGAACACTAGATACCTGAACATTTCCATGTGGATCTCTTTCAAGCAACAATTGTTCTTGAATTGCTTCAGGTAAGAAGTCAAAAAGCTCCAATGACTGATCAGTGAGTTTCTTCTTCCATAAACCAGCCTCATCTACGGTATCATGAGCCAGGATTTCATTGAGTTCTGCAATAAGATGCTGGACCTGCAAATAGAACAATAGCATAAACAATGTTAAAGCTCAAGACATAATACAGAGCCAGGATTTCAGTGAGTTTCTTCGTTTGATTCTCTCACACTAATCATGCATGTGAGTTGAACCTCAAGCTCAAAGTTACAGCTTCAAACACTGATTCCACACGTATCATGTGTGTGGTTGTGCATGTTATTGCCTCAATTAATTTGCTAGTAATATCCAATGTCATTCAACAGGATGATAAATACAAAGGTGTTCATTAAGATGGTAAATAAAATGATAGAGAACAATAGACAATAGTGGTATTCTATTATGTTAAGCTCTACCAAAGATGAGTTTCTTAGGCAAGCACAATATCTCAAGTTCTTAACGAAATACTTTGATACGAATAAACAATAACAATATTTTAATCTGGTCTTATGAGTTATGACGCTTACTCATTTTAAATTATGTAGGCCCAAAAAAAATGTCGTACCATACCATACACATAAATAACAACTGTTTTTGTTGCGTGCAATTAAGATGCTTCATGCGTTGAAACCATTATATGCAGCTTGTATGGCATGGTAGAAGGAAGGATAGATTTTGAAACCGCTTCGCGCGTTGAAGGAACGGTAGATTTTGAAACTACAACTATAATCCATAAGCCCTATTATGGATACAGAGGTAAAGCTATCTTTTACTATTCCAAACTTCCCTGCATTTTGAAACCAATTGAGGTAGCATTGTCAAATAAATCTCCAACCAAAGTGATTATGCACTAAAATAAGTTGAACTATAATATTTCCTATACAATCAAAGGTTAGTAACAATTAGAAAAATATATTTCACAAAACCTTGTATCAACAATCTATGTCATGTGTTGTTTTAAAATAGCTGTGAACAAACCTCGCTCCACTATTCAAATGCTTTAAAAATCAACTTCTTTATATGATGCTTGACTGTGATAATTTCCCTGTCATATGAAAAACATGTAAATTGAAATTAGATTTAAAGTTTTCTCTAAAACATACCAAAACACTAAAGATAAACAAAAAATCCACCAATTTAAAATTACACTTTGTTAATCTGATGTTGTTTCAGTTATTTAAGTATCATCATTATTACTTAAAATTACAGAGAGAGAAAACATCCCAACTTAAAAATCATGCATTATGTGTTAGAAATTCAATGAACGTAGGTGTTAGTAAGAATGGTTGATTCAATACTAACCACATCCTTGATTCAATACTACCAAAGTAATAATGCAGATAGAATTAAAAATGAAGTGAAGATGAGATTGATACCGTGGCATTAGGAATGCAGGACATTCTTCAAAACATAACAGAGTTAAAAACGACTGGGAAAAGGAAAAGTCAATCGGTCATATGTTCCGATAGTGTTGCAGAAAGATTCCTGGTTTGGAAATGATATATACATAAAATGAATTAGAAATGCAGAATATATGTTCTTGGGAGTTTGTTGATGTAACAGGGCTGTAACAATTGCAGAATAAGTATATACAACCTTTTAGTTATTGTGGAAGAAAAATGTCAATGTTTTACATGCCATAAATTTCAAGTTATCAAATTGTTATTTCAATATTTATAAAATGATAATGTTATACAGACCATAAATTTCAATATTTGAGAAAAGGTGATAATGAAATGTTGAAATGCTTACAATGGCCAGCTTTTTTCGTTTTTCTCCCGTGGAGGAAGACCAACTCCCCAATTATTGGAATTGTATGTAAAGTCAAGCCTGAAATTGTGAGATTAAAGGTGAAGTTAGGTGCAAAAGGTAGCAGATTACTAAGTAACACTAAATCTGCAAAAATAACAGAGTAACCACTATATAGATATAGATGATACTAATTTTGGCAAGGTTAAAACAGTAATAGTGATAGTTAATATGCATAGCAGAAATTGCATATATAGAGAATACCTGTTGAACCAATCCCCAGAATTGTATGAATCTCGATCCAGTGACTTTGAGCGGAGTATCTCATCACCAGAGTGAAAAAACGGTATGCCCTAAGAATAGAAATTCTTTAGTACCATAATAGTCTCTTTATAAGAATTGAGAATTACAATATGTTGAACAATCAGATTATAGTACTTTTGCAAGTTTATTAACTTCTTATCCTAGATTGTCAAAAAATAAATTATATCTTAAATTTTATCAAAAAGAAGTTCCTATGCTAGATTGTTGCACTTACTAAAGCCTCCAACATACGTGCATCAGTATAAATAAAAGAAATACAAAATCTCTGATTTTAGCAGTGAACTTCTTACCTGTGATAATGCTATAACACTTGTTTCCAAATAGTTTATCATGCATCTCTCAGCTACACCGATATCCATCGGAGTCTGTTTTGTATTAACTATTTTCGCATACCAGTAGCTAACCGTTTCTTTTTTCCACCAGATATCTCGCTTCTCATCTCATCTCCCACCAAAATATCAAAACACATTTGTAGTCAAAGAATTTGAGTCAATTTTCATTGATATAAGATAGCAAGAAGCATTATAATCACAAAAAATATAGTAATATAAAAGAAGTAAAGACATCAAACCTTAAGAACATAATCTGTGATGAGACATTTTTCATGACCTCCCACAAGTAGATCATACCTTGTTCCAACTCCCAAGAACCGACCCTGAAGATACCACAACATGATTAAAAAAAATTGTTTAAATACAAATAGAGTTAGGGTTTTGTTATCGATCCACAGAGATTGTTCGTGATATCGCAGCCGTTCTACAGTTGTATACGTTTTAAACTTCAAAGTAACAAGGGGTTTTGGTTGTTTTTAATCGGAACATTTGCATTCAAATTTAAGTAATAGCGGTAAAAAGATTTGTTTTAACGATTTATAAAAAGCATGTCAAGATTAGGGTTCGACAAACCATTTTGCAGATAAACCTAATGAACTCGGTTAAACGATAAATACAATCACATATCCTCCCAATATGTTTATCTCTAACACATATTGTGAGTTTTACCATTTTGATCCTTTGATGATCTCTCACTCAAACTATCAAAATGACAACATTCAAGCTCAATATTTTGTGAACATCAACTCACATAACTATCTCTAGCCAATGTGCATTGATGGATGAAAAACCTAGATAAAGAGTAGGAACACATTTCTCAATCATGAACCAACACAAAGAATAAACATAGAAACAAAGTTTTCCACCATATATTTATCATCCATGAGTTCACAAGTTAGAATCAATACATATACATGCAAAAGAAAGGTTTATCTACCATCTAACCTTGACACAAAAGGAAAATTAGCTCTCCATTGTCATGGAAGCTAAACAAACAAGAAGATGAAGAAGAATATCAAGCATCAATGACAATCTCTCGATGAATGATGCTTCCAATCATCCAAAATGAGATGCTACAGTGTTTACAATGTATTTTGCTCTGAAAAATATCAAGGATCCCAAGAAAAATACTGAAAAGTCTATTTATAAGGGGCTGAGAATCGCAGAGCACGCTAAGCGCGCTGCACCGCGCTAAGCGCGCTGTACTTTATGTTAAACTGCCCTCAGAGCGCGCTTAGCAGGCTAAAGACCGCGCTAAGCAGGCTACTCCCTGTAACTAACTCCATCCCCGCGCTAGGAGCGCGCTTAGCGGGCTACAAGCATGCTCCAAAAATCATTTTCTTCAAAAACTGCTTCTAAGGAGCCTTCCTTGCTCCAAGCTTCACACTTCCATGTAAAAATCTACAATTAAAAACACAAAAGTTAAATAAATAAGTCTACTAATGCAATTAACTATATTACGGTTATTAACCGAAAACAATGGGAAAAAGCATTGATTATCAAATAAAGATCACAAAAAGGTGCTAAAATCTAAACTAAATATTAACACATTTTAGCACCTAACAACTCTCCCCAACTTGTTTCTTTGTTTGTCCTCAAACAAAGGTAAAATAGAATAGAAGCAAGAGGAATACCGGATAAGCAAATACAACCAAAAATTCAATGGTTTAAACCGAATTGACGCGCTCGCAAGTACAGCTCGGCTTCACAAAGAATCAAAACATGTATATGAACTAACTTCTAAACATAAATAACAAGCACTCATCATAAGCAAACAAATGCTCAAACGGGAATCACCTAATTTATTCAAATGAGCCAAGCTCAATATATACAAGGGACAAAACACACTCATAAGCAATTGTGCCACATCCTCGAAAATCTAACCGATACGAACAACTCCGGATACGACTCTCGCATCCGACTAACAAACCAACATGCTAATAAAAGGGCACACCACGAATAACACAACTGACAAACCACGTTGCTAACTACCACAACGACACGACAATGACGACAACTACAACTACAAGATGCAAAGCCCATACAATGCACTTGACGACAAACTCACGGCTCAAAGAAAGCCAAGATACCAACACACAGGTTCACTCTAGAACTAAAACACAACAAGATCGTTACCCTACCCTAGGTAACACTCCCCTAATTCCCCACACAGGAATTAGCTACACACACTCGAACCATCACCATGGAAACGAGGCAACAACACAAACAAGAACATAAAGTTCCACGACACCACAAGGTCTCAACAACATCAACAAAACCAGAACACCAACATCCTTGTCACACAACCATACTACAACAATGCTACGATTCACCAATCGAACATACAATCAAAACATCCATTTACATAGTAGCCCATGAATAATATTCAAACCTTCCACCTAACACTTCTATTCTGAAACGTCCAATAGTCTCACCATTCCTACATGTTCTCAATGTTCAACCTATGAACTCTTACAAGTCCCACACGTACATATAATATGTGCCACCTCACGCTTCCGCTGCGCACTCTGATTACTCGTAACCACCAAAACTACCAATCTTACGTCCAAAGTCTAACTCTTCCTCATGTTCACCAAAATCACTGTTCACTGTTAATATACCCAACCTCACACTCTATTGTGTTACCTCATACACCAGACACAAGTCTCAGAACTGCTCAAATCATTTCAATTCTCTGACCATCAAAACAGACATGCATAACAACTTTTGATTTAACTTTTCAGGCACGACCTTAGCTTTTCCCGAAGGATAATCTAAGCCAAATTCATAACTCGTCACAAATTCCAACCCTCCTTGTTGTCTCATACTCTATTCTTTCAGACCAAACAAGTACTCTAAACTTTTGTGATCACCAAACACGTCGAGCCTAGAACCATAAAGATAATACCTCCAAATTTCCCAAAACAATACAACCGCAACCAATTCCAAATCCAAAATAGTATAGATCCTTTTATGAATCCTCAAATGTCATAAAGCATAAACCACGACTTTACTCTCTTGCATTAGCACATAGACTAAACTCCACAGAGACACCTCACAACCGGTTTATTAGGATCACACAGAATCAAAACTAGAGCCGTAGACAACTTCTACTTCAGCTCACCAAAACTTACTCACAACGAACATCCAAAGCAAATGACTCACCCTTCGCAAGTCAACTGAGATAACCGAAGTACGAACTTAGCAAAGTCTTCCATAGTCTGCAGTAACAACCAACTGAACCCAAAAATTTCTAATCTCCTTAACCAACTTTGGAACCCCTCATTGTAGAACTGCATCTACTTCCGATGAATCTACAACAAATACCATCATCAGAAATAACATATCCAAGAAAACTAACCTTTTCAACCAAAATTCTCACTTGAATAACTTAGCATAAAACTTCGTCTCTTTTCACCACTTGTAATCCAATTCTCAAACACTCTACATGTTCTTCCACTGAGTTTATAACAGATCCGAATATCCTCAATCAAAACCATTACGAACTTATCCAAATAAATATGGAAGATACGATTCATCTACTCCATAACCCTTACAGACGCATTACTAACACCGAATAACATCACTGAGCATTGTAATGCCCAACCCTCATCCAAACTTGTCCAGACTTACATACAAGCTTAATCGAGTGAATAACAACCTATTCCGATGATAACAAACATAACCAGTCACATAAAATTGATCAAAGCCCTAACTCATACAATTCACCATTCTTATCACACATTCCAAACAATTGTGATTCCCCTCAAACTCAACCAAACCATTCTAGTTTTCTTTTCATGAAAGTGGACACTCATTCTCAATCGTTACCTTATAAAACTGCCCGTAATCCATACACAATTTCTTCGCTTAACAGTCCAAATTCCATAAATTCTAACATGTAGCAACGACCATCCCAAAGGAACTCCCAAATACTACATCCACACTTAAGGTTTTCTCAAAATTCCCATTAATGCTCTAAAATTCCAAAATCTCCAAACCTCTCTAGAACTCTAAGTTTTACTTCCCATAGTCTCAATACCGTCGTACATCTCATACTTGTTATTCCATTCAACCATCATTCCCTTTTTGTTACTAACAAAGTTGGAGCTCTCTAAGACAACACCTTAATGTTCCATCCAAAAACACATCCGAAAACCATGCACAATTGACGGCCCATAACCGTGACTTCCTGCCAATTTCCAGAACACTATCGTCACAGACCAAACAAACATCTTAGTCCCATCTACTAAGAGTTTTCTACTTACTTAGCAGATCCAAACCTCAAATCTTCACCCTCATCAAATTTGAGTTCACACTCTACTCTCTGAGAACAACCATTAACGATACCCAATCGTTCTCTCTCAATGACTTCCCACTGGACCAACACATCAAAACCTCCAATCTATCTCATAAACAATAATTTCACTTTCCACGGCATAGAACACTTTCTTAGCTTCATATCGATATCAAGAACGCTTAAATCGGACACCCGAGTCAAAAGATATGAATTTTTGAAGGAAAGTCAATTATTGGAAAACAGCCAGATCCGCCTGGCGAGTCAAGATTTCGCCTGGCGAATACCTCTTCGCCAGCCCTTCGCCTGGCGAACCAGCGGCAAAACCTGATTTGTCTGAAAACTCAAACTTCCAGTAGCTAACACATTTCTGTCTTTCCGTTTTCGCCTGGCGACTTCCGATTTCGCCTGGCGAATCCCCCTTCGCCAGCACCTCGCCTGGCGAACTATTGGCGAGACCTAATCCGCCTGGCGAATCACACCGATTTCGCCTGGCGAATCCCCCTTCGCCAGCACTTCCATGGTTTCCACACCTCAAAATCGACTTTACCAAACCAACACAATTCAAATCCCAAACAATTCATTACACACACTATCAAAGCCGAAAAGACACGTTTATTCCATCCAACATAATTTTCATCTACTATCAACAAGAGATTAAGGGTGATCAGTTCCTCAATTTGTCAATAGACAGCCGACAATCATGATGAGGCATAAACCGTCTTTACCAAACTATAATAGCATTCCTTACATCCTGCGCACAAAACTACCTAAGGCACAAATCCTTAGTTGACATAAACCTTACCTCCGCATTCCCTCCAGAACCGGGAACCACACTGTCCAAACAACACTTACACTCTTGCAACCAACGGCACACTGAGCCAACACTCCACAACTGAAGCAACTTGGAGAAGTACCAGCTTCTCCCCCACTTATCTCAATCTAACACCTGAAGACAAAAGATTAGAAAACCAGAAAGTACCGACAGTGCTCCACACACATATCACGTACTAAGGGACAACCAACAACATCGACAGTATTCAACTGTCACACCAACTGACTCAACAACTTGGCCGGACGGACCGACCTGCTCTGATACCACTAATGTAACACCCCAATTCCCATCGCGAATAAATAATACATAAATAAAATCAGAGTAACTAAAAATTTATTTTTCCGATAGGAACAGGAATGCCACATTTAAATAAACAAAACATCATCCCTGCTCATAAATTTGATACATAGCATAAAATAGATTACCCTCAATTGGGAAACTTTTCCATATAAAGGTAATACCAAATATATTCAACAATTATATACATAAATAACATAATCGTTTCCCCGACTCCCGTGCTACGTATCAGAGCAGACACCAAGACCGACAACAGAACGGAGGACTAATCTTCACAAAAAGACCTCCAGCAACTCTAATCTGCAATGCCTCATAGAGCATTATAAAATAGCAGAACGGTGAGAAATATTATCATAATAACAATGCATATAATCATATATCTCAGCACAAAAGTATACACATAACACATTCTCACCATTCTACCATTCCACATAAACATACATATTATATTCATTCTTCAATGCATCATTACAACGATACAATTCTTATCACAATTCATCACATCTCATTCAATATACGTCGCAAGGCATATATATATATATATACAAAACCAAGCATATTCATCACAATGCTTATCATTCAACATAAACACATATATTCATGTTCATTCATCCATGCACAAAAACAAGGATGACCAATGCAAGTCATAGAGACCGACTCACGACTCTATGCAAATGCAATTCGGTACCGACTCATTTCATCTCAAGTTCAATTGAAGAACTTATTGGAACCATCGCTCGTTACTTAGTGTAACTCACCGTCGGACATACGATGTTCACCCATTGCTACCACCTCTCAAAAGGCTTACAATGTTTATGGATTGCCCCCACCTCTCAAAAGGCTTACAATCCGATTGCTCCCACCTCTCAAAAGGCTTACAATCGTTTGTAATCATCGCCCCCACCTCTCAAAAGGCTTACGACATTACAACGGATTCATCTTAGAACCCCACAATGCAAGAATGCACATCATGATGCTTCACATACAACATGACTCATGACACTCTTGACATGCATACATATTCACAATATAGTCATGCATTCATCACACATAATCCACATACATTCACATCAATTGTGTCAAACGGCAACCAAACGTTTTCACAAATAACCAAACAATTCGATTTACGGTTTACCGGAAAAGTCAGTTAAAAGTCGGCTAAAAATAATATTTTTCTTCACCAAAACATAGAACATATTTTTAGCTTCCCATCCATATAAAGAACACCTCAATCGGATAAACAACGCAAAAGATATGGATATTTCAAAATAACGCAAAAACATAAACCGGGGGCCTGACACTACGATACGGTTTGAAAATACTGCTCTAATTGAACCAGGTTCAGACCTCAAAACCATTTTTCCTAGAAAGAACATCTCTTTAGCTTTCCAACGCTTCGAACGGGGATCAAAACCGACTTACGGTTTAGAAGATATGAATTTCCGAAGTTTCCCCGAAAAACCAGAATTTTCTGGTACAGCTCAGTATGTATCAATACATAGGCTTATGTATCGATGCAAAAAGGCAACATGTATTGATACATAGCACGCATGTGTCGACGCATGTTGTAGTGAAAATTCTGTTTTCTTAAAATTCTACAGTATGTATCGATGCATAAGGGTTATGTATCAATACATAAACCATTTTGTATTGATACATGGCTGTTATGTATCGATGTATAACTCTGTTTTTCTCAAAAACCAGATTTCTCAAATTACACCCTTGCTGTAATTTTCCGAAATACCCAAAAACTTTACTAAATCGAACATTTTCACCGAAAAAAACATATACGCGCAACCACCAAATACATAAGAACAATTTAGAACACATAAACGAAATTTCTACGACGTTCGATTTTTCGATTAAATTTCAACCTTTCAAAAACCAGAATTTTCAAACATCACCAAATCGAATAAAAAGCACACTATATGACGACCTAACCTTACTCGATACAACTACGTAACTTATTTCGAATTCTAACCGTGAAAACATCGGTTTTTATCGACTTTGTCCAATTCGACCTAACCACATATATCTCTAAAACAATCTAAACAATTCAAACACACACATACATAATCATACACATGGATAAGATAATAATATTTCATACCCTTACCCGATTAAATTCGATTCCTAGAGTTGTCTTGACGATTTCCTAGCTTTTCCAATCTTTTCTTCTCTTTTTTCTTCTCTTGTTCTTCTTTCTTTCTCTTTTTCTCTTCTTTTCTATTTTTCTCTCTTTTCTCTCTTTTTATGAAAATATCTACCCCCCAAAAAGACCAAAATACCCCTCAGCTCAAATATCTCTCAAACGCTCTCAAAATGCGATAAAACATCAACAACAATGAAAAATAATATATTGCCAAATAAAAGTCAATAATAAAATAATATAAAACCAAAACCAATTAAATCTACTCTATTAAATAAATCTAACAAAACTGGGGCGTTACACCGTTGTGGTTGGGCAACCGCCTTGAAATCCTCTTCCATCAAGATACGATGCATGCAATAAGTCGGACTAATTTCTTTTAGATCGGAAAGGACCCAACCTATAGCATCTTGATATTTCTTCAAAACATGAATTAAACGGTCTTCCTCGTTTTTGGACAAAACGTTACTGATGATAACCGACTTGTTACCACCGTCATCAAGAAACGCATATTTTAAATTGGAAGGCAAGACCTTCAATTCAAGTGGTGACTTCCCATCTTTCACATCCTTCTTTAACTCTTCCATTTCTACTTCCCACGGTTGCAACTCTTTGAGAGATTCAAGCTCTTTTAAACATTCTTCAAGAGCTCTTTCTTCTTCATCGGAAAATACTTCAAAAGATTCATCAAGAGCCATTTCCAAAGGAGATACTATATGAACATGCTTTGAAACCTCCAAAGTTTCTTCTTCAATTGCATCGATACGAAAGCTATCATGCTTGTCTTGAGAATGTTTCATTGCTTCAAAAAGATCAAAGCAAACTTCTTCGTTTTGAACCCTCACTTTCATTAAACCATCATCCACATCAATCATCATTCGTGCGGTTTTCATGAAAGGTCGCCCAAGAATTAAAGGCGCATCCTCATCTTCCTCCATGTCGATAACAACAAAATCAACCGGAAAGAAAAACTTGTCAACTTTTACCAAGACATCTTGAGCCAACCCATGAGGATGAGTTGTGGACTTGTCAGCCAATTGTAACGTCATCTGAATTGCTTTCATCTCAATGTTCCCAAGCATCTTTACAATGGACAATGGAATTAGATTAATGCTTGAGCCCAAATCGATTAAGCCTTTGCCAACATAGACATCACCAATGGTTACCGGAAAAGTAACACGCCCCGGATCAACTTCTTTTTTCGGAAGAGTTCGTTGGATGATGGCAATATAACTTGCGTCAAGGATAATAGTTTCCGGTTCCGAATACCTCCGCTTCTTTGTGAGAATATCTTTCATAAACTTAGCATATTTTGGCATTTGCTCCAAAGCTTCGGCAAAAGGAATGTTAATTTGCAATTGTTTAAAAATATCCATGAAACGAGCGTAATGCCGTTCATTTTCTTTCTTTGAAGAAGCATGAGGGTATGGTAAATGTTGGATCACAATAGTGCTCACTACTTCCTTTCCCTTCTTCACTCTCATATGTCTCTCTTTTTTCTTCACCTCCTCACCACTCTTATTTTCAACTTCAACAATTTCATCACTTTTCTTTTTAACTACACCTTCATTTTCAATTTTATTTTCAACTACTTCCTCATCACTATCCTCCTCCACAATACCATCAATTTTTTCTTCTTCCACCTTTTTCTCATTTTCTTTTGCTAACTCCTTCCCACTTCTAGTAACGATTGCCTTGCAATGCTCCTTAGGATTCACTTGAGTATTTGCGAAGAATGAAGGACCCGATTGTTGCTCGGCAATTTGCTTGGCAAGTTGCCCCACTTGATTTTCTAGATTCTTTATCGCCGCATCACTACTCTTTTGGTTGGCCATAGACATTTGCATGAATTGGGTCAAAGTGTCTTCCAACTTAGAGTTAGCAACCGGAGGTGGTGGAGGCTGATAAGGATTTTGCCGGCTTAAAGAACCACCACCATAACCTTGATTATTTTGATAGTTCATCCTCGGTTGATATCCTTGATTGTTTTGGTAATGTTGTTGAGGGTTGCTTTGATAAGGTTGTTGTTGTTGTTGTCTTCCTTGATAATCTCGTTGATTGTTCATGTAGTTCACTTCTTCAAATCCCGGTGGAGGACAAAATCCGGTGTCGTGCTCTCCTTTGCAAGTTCACAACATGCGACTTGTTTACTCTTGCTTGGCTGCTCATTTATTTCCTTAATTTGTTGAGTCAAAAGTTCCACTTGTTGAGATATAAGCTTGTTTTGCGCTTGGATTGCATCATTAGTTCCTAATTCAAGTACCCCGGGTTTCTTTTGCGAGTTGGTACGGTTTTGACTTTGAAGATCATTGAGAGCCATTCTATTGATGATATCCGTAGCTTCTTCGTCACTCTTTGATAACAAAGCTCCACCAGAAGTGGCATCCAATAATAACTTGCAATTTGGTTGGAGACCATTTCTGAAGATGTGAATTTGAGTTAACTTGTCAAACCCGTGGCCTTTGCATTTTCGAATCATGGATTTAAATCTTTCCCATGCTTCATTTAGAGACTCATTAGCACCCTGAGAGAACACAGAAATCGCAGGTTTTGATTCCATAAAACGATTGTGAGAAAAGAACCTTTCTATAAATTTCTCCTCCAGAACATTCCAATCGGTCATCACAGCAGGAGTTTGGTCAAGATACCAATCCTTAGCTTGGCCTAGCAAAGCATGAGGAAATAGTCTCTTGAATAAAGGTAACTCTTGCGCTTGATCCACTCCGGCCGCTAACGCTATCTCGTAAAATTTGGTGAGAAAAGCGAAAGGGTCTTCATGATCCATTCCCGTGAACGGACTTCCATACAACAAGTTCAAAGTTCCAGTTTTCATCTCAGCTTGCCTTCCTTGATTATTGTTAGCAAACAGAGCGGTGTGACATGAACTATTCACACATGGTGTGGACGCGGGAGGCGGAGGTGGTGGTTGTGCCATGATTGGTGTGGACGGTGGTGGTGGTGTTGTAGCAGAACTTTCCTCTCGTTCTTGCCTTTGCCTAGCTAGTTGCCTCCTTCGCCTTGTCTTGCTATTCAACTTCCGTGCGGTTCTTTCGATTTCGGGATCAAAAAGAAGTTGGTCCTCAGGAAGTTTTCCTCGCATAAAACAAAGTCTACACACTAAACCAAACAAATTAACAAGCTCAAGATAAAGTTAAACAAGTCTAAAATTTCACAACTATTGCAATGCTTGCAATATCAATCAACAATCCCCAGCAACGGCTCCAATTTGTTGAAATACAAATAGAGTTAGGATTTTGTCATCGATCCATAGAAATTGTTCGTGATATCGCAACCGTTCTACAGTTGTATACGTTTTAAACTTCAAATAACAAGGGGTTTCGGTTGTTTTTAATCGGAACATTTGCATTCAAATTTAAGTAATAGCAGTAAAAAGATTTGTTTTAACGAGTTATAAAAAGCATGTCAAGATTAGGGTTCGACAAACCATTTTGCATGTATATAATCGATAAAGCTAATGAACTAAGTTAAACGATAAATACAATCACATATCCTCCCAATATGTTTATCTCTAACACATATTGTGAGTTTTACCATTTTGATCCTTTGATGATCTCTCACTCAAACTATCAAAATGACAACATTCAAGCTCAATATTTTGTGAACATCAACTCACATAACTATCTCTAGCCAATGTGCATTGATGGATGAAAAACCTAGATAAAGAGTATGAACACATTTCTCAATCATGAACCAACACAAAGAATAAACATAGAAACAAAGTTTTCCACCATATATTTATCATCCATAAGTTCACAAGCTAGAATCAATACATATACATGCAAAAGAAAGGTTTATCTACCATCTAACCTTGACACAAAAGGAAAATTAGCTCTCCATTGTCATGGAAGCTAAACAAACAAGAAGATGAAGAAGAATATCAAGCATCAATGACGATCTCTCGACGAATGATGCTTCTTATCTTCCAAAATGAGATACTACAGTGTTTACAATGTATTTTGCTCTGAAAAATATCAAGGATCCCAAGAAAAATACTGAAAAGACTATTTATAAAGGCTGAGAATCGCAGAGCGCGCTAAGCGCGCTGCACTTTATGTTAAACCGCCCTTAGAGCGCGCTTAGCGGGCTAAAGACTGCGCTAAGCGGGCTACTCCCTGTAACTAACTCCATCCCCGCGCTAGGAGCGCGCTTAGCGCGCTACAAGCATGCTCCAAAAATCATTTCTTCAAAAACTGCTTCTAGGGAGCCTTCCTTGCTCCAAGCTTCACACTTCCATATAAAAATCTACAATTAAAAACACAAAAGTTAAATAAATAAGTCTAGTAATGCAATTAACTATATTACGGTTATTAACCGGAAACAATGGGAAAAAGCATCGATTATCAAATAAAGATCACAAAAAGGTGCTAAAAACTAAACTAAATATTAACACATTTTAGCACCTAACACTAATATACATCAATTTACATAACAAAAGTAGAGGAATTAAGCCGATGGAAGATACTAAATAAATTGCATAAGGAGCATGTCAAGACCTGGTTGCCCTTGATCATCAGAGACAGGAATAGACCCTTCCAGCTGGTTATCATCAGGATCTAACCAATCAAGGATGGCTAGATTGCCAAGTGTGCGCGAAATGTTTCCGTTGAGCTTATTCGAATTCAACGCTCTACATGAAAATGCAATTGAATCCATGATTAAAAAAATATGATCAAAAACTTTAATCTATAAAAACCTATTGAAAATTAAATAATCTTTCAAGTAATTTCTTAGTACTACTTCAAAAGATCATTACACATATAAAAAACTACATTGCAAACAGCCTGACACTGTGAATTTGATGATTCTGAACAAAACCTCCAATCATGCAGATCAAAAAATACACTGCAAATAGCCAGGCACTACCGGCACCATTAAGCAGACCTCTAAACCACAAAAAATCTAATGGAAGTGCCGGTTGAAATTCAATCCAATTATAAAACTAAAACATATTGACTTTATATTATGAATTACTTCAAAAATAAAAACTTAGTGTGGTAAAAGTACCTTATTTACTACCTGATGCTAGAGCCAAGACTCCCTCCTGTTCCATAGTTCCCACAAGTTGAGTCGAATATTCCGGCACCGCCGCAACAGGAGCAACAACTGGCTTGTAAGACTATTTTGAATTTGTTTTCTGCAGGGAAAACTATAAATGGATGAAGACTAAAGTCAAAAAATAAAGAAGTTCGAGGCAAAACATCAGTGGTACAATTAATCAAACAGGTGGCATGCGTGTTCAGATACAATATAAACTCAATCCACAAAATAACTACAATATATATAGATTACATCAGGAAAACCACTCAAAATCCAGAAAATCCACTCACTCAAACATAAACCAAAAGGAAAAGAAAAAGAAAAATCAAAAAATATTTTCACCATAAATTAAATCAGGAAAGGAATGAAAGATAATAAAACTATGAATGAGAGAGTGAAAGAAGAAGCTATTACAAATGAAACCACTACAAAATGTGTAACAAATTAAGAAACTACGTTAGAGATTCAAAAAGGTAGAACCTTTGAGGATGTTTCATCAACCGTCACGCTCGATCTGTGGTCCATGTTGACAACTCGATCTGCATAAACAAAAAGAAAGGGTAAATTAAAAGAGAATACAGCCATAGTAGGACGTCGGCAATGTATGATTTCAGGGAAGAAGGAGGAGAAGAGAGAAACAGAGACGAGGGCGGCGAAGTAAGGTTTGATGGGGAAGAGAGGTGAGAGAAAACAGGAGAGAAAACAGTTGTCGACAACCTAGTTTATTTGAAAAAATTCCAACCGGAGAAAGGGAGAATGGGTGTGGCGGAGGATTTAGGGTTCATGGAGGAAAAAGAGAAAACGGAGAAAGGGGGGTGGCGGTGGTAGATTTAGGGTTTGAGGAAAACATTGAAGATGGAGAGAGAGAGAGAGAGAGAGAGAGAGAGAGAGAGAGAGAGAGAGAGAGAGAGAGAGAGAGAGAACTGGAGAAAGAGTGAGAGAAAACATAGAGAGATGGTGCCTTTACCAACTAAACACGCGGCTTCGTGTAAGGAAAAACAAGTAATGGGTTTTGTGGAATTTGTTAGTTACATAAAAGTCCTTGGAGTAGTGTAAATGTTTTTAGGGAGAAGGGCAATTTAGGGAGTTTGGTCAACTTATAAGTAATGGGTAGATAGTTGATGACAAAGTTAAACATTATTTATATGACTATTGTTCAGCCTTAGTGTCAAATATGGTTAATAAACTGATAAGTTACCTTTGTAATATTATCCATGTTTTTTCTTACTATAATCCATCAGTTAATGAATTGCTTCCATGACTATTATTTTATAATTGTTACCTTTGTACTATCAGTTAAGTACTGGTTTTAGTATAATCCATTAGTTAATGAAATTCTTTTATGAATATTGCCTAGTAGTTGCAATGTATTAATATTTTAGTTTTTTTTCTAGATTTCCCACCAGTTTACTTGCATAGATCAATACACGCATTATTTAACTATTGATTCATATGTAAGTGGTGTAATTTCATAGCCTTGGACCATCTTGTCTGATCACAAATTTCTAATAGTTAGCTTCATTTCTAGTCATCTAATAAGGTTTTTCATATGTTTAGTTGCATTGTATTAGTACTTTAAACATTTTAATATATTCTTACAACTAAGCTTAGAAGTTCATTAGTTTGATATATTGAAAAATTGTTATATTTTCTGTGAGTGTATAACACAAAAACTATCAATGCATAGTACATTAAATCAACCTTACATGAAGAAATGAAAGAATATATATATATATATATATATATATATATATATATATATATATATATATATATATATATATATATATATATATATACTTTAAGAAATATTGTCATTAGGGGTGGGAATAGGTCAGGCCGGCCTACAGGGGCCTATAGCCAAGCCTACTTAAGGCCAGGTCAGGTCAGACTTTTTTAATAAAAAGGTTAGGCTTAGGCTTTTTTAAGAGCCTATTTAATTAAATAGGTCAGACTTAGGCTTTTAAAAAAGCCTATGAAGCCTTATAGACCGACCTATATTTTCATATATATTAAAAATATGCTAAATAGGTTGTCCTATATATGCATATATATTAGAAAAAAGGATACATATATTGACCTATATATGCATATATATTAGAACAAAGGCTAAATAGGTCGATCTATATATGTATATATTGGCCATCCTATAAAGCTTCTTAAGTAATACGGAATAATTGAGAACCATAATGAGAATAAGGCTTGTAAATAGGCTTTCAGGACAAGCCAGACTTTTAAAAAGGGCAGGTCAGGCCAAAAAAAGAGAGCCTATAATAGGTCATAGGCCAGGCTCAGGCCTTTTAAGTTTATCGTAGGCCAGGCCCAGGCCTTATAAAGCCTAGCCTAGTCAAGCCTATTTCCACCCCTAATTGTCATCAAGGTATGTAATCAAGATATAGAATTTTAGTTCATAATAAATACTACCATTAGCATAAACAAAACATTAATTAATAACTGTTTGGTTATAATTCATATAGGATATATCAATTTGACATAAAAGTAATGAGTATTGGATATAATCCTTACACAAATGAGTTGAAATCTAAATAAAATTGGTAGATAAATCATATTGCAACATAATTTTCAACCATGTTGCATCTAATCAGTCTTTGTAACTGTAGTGTAACCATTGAAGACGGACTTCGACTTTTTCTACACCAAAAAATGCAACATCACTGTCTAGTGGTTCACCATTGTACCTATAGTAGAAGTTTGTTGTTCTTCAATCTTGACCTTCTAATCTTTAAAATCTTGGTGGCAGAGTTATAATGTGGATTTGGTCACCCTTTAATTTCTTATAAGAATGGAATCATAATTGATTATATGAAAAATAAAACACAATATGACAAAATAGTATATCTGACTGTAATGGACTGTAATAAACAAACAGAATGTAAAGACAAAATATTGTGAGATTTTGGATCGAACTCTAGTTAAGCATGTCGTCGAAGTCTGTTCACATGCTGTTGTGAAGACCTACATGCTGTAGTCGAATTGTGTTCTAGTATGTAGTTGTTGATTTGGGCCTTGTGTTAAGGATCCAATTGTTTAAGTTAGCTTGTAATGGGTAATTGTTAAAAGCCCATTAGTTTTGTATGTTAGGTTTATTATAAATATCATACTAGTCTCTCATCTTAATTGTGGTGTGTGGCAAATCCTAATTAGGGTGAGAGGGTTATTTGTTATTCTTGAGTACTTGTAATTTATTTTATAGAGAAAGTAAAGAATAACAGTTATAACCAATCCCTCTTGTTTTTTCCTTGTTTTTCCTTGTTAAACCAAACCCTTGTGTGTTTCTTGATCATAACGAAACCTATTATACTTTGTTCTAAGGCATCCTAATTCACAACAAATTGGTGCGGTGAGCGTGGAGAAGATGCCTTCAACAAAGTATGAGATTGAAAAGTTCACCTGAGTGAACGAATTTGGTCCGTGGCGCTTGAAGATGAAAGCCCTACTAGTTCAGCAGAGTTGTTTTGAAGCGTTGAAGGGAGAGGCTGCCATGGATGCTGTGTTAACGAAAAAAGAAAAGACGACCATGATAGAGAAAGCCCACAGCACAATATTGTTGAGCCTTGGTGATAAGGTTCTTCGACATGTATCAAACGAGACTACGGAATCGGGGCTATGGTTGAAACTTGAAAGTTTATACATGACCAAATCTCTGGTGAAGCGACTCTACCTGAAGCAAGCTTTGTATTCATTCAAGATGAGTGAAGATAAATTGTTCGCTGAGCAGTTGGATATGTTCAACAAGCTGATTCTTGATCTTGAAAATATTGATGTGAAGATCGATGATGAAGATCAAGCATTGTTGATGTTGTGCGCTTTGCCCAGAACACATGCTCACTTCAAAGAAACTCTCCTGTATGGAAGGGAGTCCCTGAGCTTTGAATAAGTTCAATCAGCCTTGTATTCTAAGGACCTGGACGAACAAAAGGAGCATAAACCTTCGATGGTCGGTGAAGGTTTGGCCGTTAAGGGAAAATTCTTGCGAAAGGATGGCATGTTCGACAAGAAGAATGGTAAAAGTCAGAAGAAGTCTTATATTGGCAAAGCATCTGGTATTCGATGCTATCACTGCAAGAAGGAGGGTCACACAAGAAAGGTGTGCCCTAAACACCTGAAAGATCATGGAGGTAAGGATAATGGCAATGCAGCCATTGTTCAAGATGATTTTGACTTATTTGATGTTCTTGTGGTTTCAAGCGGCGACTCAAGAAAAGAGTGGATTATGGATTCTGGTTGCACTTGGCACATGACTCCAAACAGAGAATTGTTCGAGGAGTTATGTGATCAAGATGGTGGATCAATGCTACTGGAAAAGAACAAAGCTTGCAGAATTGCATGTATTGGATCTGTGAGATTCAAGCTCCATAATGAGTCAATAAGGTTATTGACTTAAGTCAGATATGTACTTGATTTGAAGAGAAATTTGATTTCTCTTGGTGAATTCGACAAGAAGGGATATGTCTTTCAAGGAGAGAAAATTATCCTAAGAGTCGTGAAGGGGTTGAAGGAAGTCTTGAGAGGCATGAAGAAACAAGGATTGTATACTCTTGAGGCTGAAGTTGTTAGTGGTTCAAAAAATGTTGCATCCACGAAACCTTTGTCGAAGACAGAAATTTGGCACATGAGATTGGGTCATGTCAGTGAAACGGGTCTGGTCGAATTGGGGAAACAAAATCTGCTTGGAGGAGACAAAGTCGAAAAGCTGAAATTTTGTGAACCCAGTGTACTTGGAAAATCTTGCAGAGTGAAGCTCAACAAAGGAAAACAAATAACTTATGGATCCCTTGATTACATCCATGCTGATCTTTGGGGGCCTGCAAGGTGTCCATCACATTCAGGAGCAAGGTATTTTCAATCCATAGTCGATGATTATTCCAGAAATTTATGGGTATTCATCCAAAATACTAACGATGAAACTTTTGAGAATTTCAAAGGTTGGAAGACTCTGGTCAAAAATCAAACTGGCAGAAAGGTCAAGAGGTTGAGAATCAACAATGGCCTTGAATTTTATAATGGGGCATTAAACAACTTTTGTGCTGCCTCAGGTATTGCAAGGCACAAAACCACTACAGGTACTCCACAAAAAAATTGTTTGGCGGAAAGGTTTAATCGAACTATTTTGGAAAGAGTTAGATGCATGTTGACTAGTGCTGGGTTAAAGAAGGTGTTTTAGGCTGAGGCTGTTTCGACAATAACATATATGATAAACAGATGTCCTTTGATGGCGTTAGATATGAAGACACCGGAAGAAGTTTGGTCGTGACATCCACCTAGTCTTGACAGACTGAGAGTATTTGGTTGCGTGGCTTATGCTCATATTAGGCAAGATAAGGTCAGAACCTAGAGCTCTGAAATGAATGTTCATGGGATACCCTGAAGGAGTCAAAGCTTATAGGTTATGGTGCCTAGAGCCAGGTCACGGGAGGTGTATCACTAGTCGAGATGTAGTTTTCAATGAAGTTGAGATGGCTTTTAAGAAAACTGATGAAGCTAACGAAGAGCTGGAACAAGCAGAGATTCATGTTGAGGTGGAGCATGTTGATGCTGAATTGCGTATCCTAGATGAAGTTGAAGAAGAAGCAGAAGCTGCTGTCAAAGGTGATGAGACTAATAAAGACTACCTGCTTGAAGCAGAAGCTTTCTGGATATGTGTTCACTATGTTTTGCACAACAATAAGTTGGAAAACAACACTTCAGAAGGTTGTTGCCTTATCAACCACTGAAGCGGAGTATATCGTCATAACTGAAGATGTGAAGGAAGCATTGTGGCTTGAAGGTTTTGCAAAGGAGCTAAAACTTCAAGGCCGAGTTATCACTGTTAAATGTGATAGTCAAAGTGCAATACACCTGTCGAAGAATTCAACCTTGTGAGCAAGCCTTTAAGTTTTTGTATGATTGCAAATTGTGTGATATGCATGATATAAGATTTGTATGCATGATTAGTTTGTACATACATATGATTTCATACCTACTATGATTTAAAAGACAATGCAAATTAATTCATATCATCATTGTAATCATAAAAACGTTTTTCCCTATGTATGCATCGATTCATACGTGGCTTGTATCGACACATACCTTTGATAAACTCACAAAAAAAAAAAAAAAAAAAAAAACCGTTTTGCTTTAGTATGTATCGATTCATACGACACTTGTATCGATACATGATCCTTTGTAACTAGGGTATGTATCGACGCATACGCATCATGTATCGATGCATGATTTACTTCACATTCTGAAATAATTTTGCTTCAGTATGTATCGATTCATACGATACTTGTATCGACACATGTTCCTTTGTAATTGAGCTATGTATCGACGCATGTGCATCATGTATCGATGCATGATTTATTTTACATACTGAAAATTAACAGGTACAGTATGCATCGATGCATACAACCATGTGTCGACTCATGCATGTGTTATACTCACTATGTATCGACGCATACGACTCTTGTATCGATACATAGAGCTGTTTGTTGCTTTTAACCGTTTCTGTTTTCATATATAAGTGTCATGACAGTTCAGTTTGGATGAAGAATTCTGGTTAGAGTGAAAAAGTGCAATCAAAGCAAAAGACAAGTTTGGTGTGCATGATTTTTCAAGAGCAGTGTTAGAAACCTGAAAGAGACTTTGTCTTCATCATCTTCTCAATCTCGTTAATTCAAGAACATCAACACATAATCATTTTTGTTCTTCGGATTAAGGGATCTTTGAGATAACGTTCAGTGATACGATCATTGATCTAGCTGAGTTGAAGATACAAAGGGGGTTTCGAGGAAAAACCATTTGGTTTGTCCTTCAAGAACGGGTGTGTTCTTGAGGGTTTGTTAGTCACGATTGCAGAACAGATTCAGCCGCAGCGTAGGGTTTGGAAATCTGGAGATTTCGCAAACAGGTCGTGGAACCGGTGAATTGTTTGTATTTCTTGCAGGAAAATTCTTGATCAAGCTCAGATCAAGTGAAGGTTCATACAATAGGAAGATCTTGGGGTTTAGATTTCTGGATTTGTATTGTAACCTTGTAAAGAACGAATTCAGCATTATTGATATAACAGGTCTCAATTTCATTTTGAAATTGAGAGGGAGACGTACCCACACGCGAGGACGGAAGTGGGGAACTTCCTTACCAAATCTCTGCGTATCGTATTCTATCTTTATCTCTTTACGCTTTCAACAATTTTGTGATTCGTTTGGTGTGTTGCGTATTAAAGTTTCAAGATACAATAGTGGTACGAAAATCTTTGTCAAAATCACCATTATTGTTAATCGTTGAATGCATACACGCCAAGTGTTTGACAAAATTGTTTGCTGTGTTTTTGTTCATTGGAAACAGTCTTTGTATGATAAGTGCATTTGAGTCGATTCATATCTGGTGTTAATATATCTTTGTCATCCTAATAAATCCAGCATAAACTCGTGTGTCCGGTTTTCTAGTAGCTGGTTCAGAATAGACGGAAGTCGATTCGGGATCATAATTTTTCCGCTAACTTGAAAGACTCTGATAAACTTTTTTAAATCCTTGAGTTTCAAGGAGGTGATCTATTCACCCCCCCTCTCGATCACTAGCCACACCGTCTAACAAGTGGTATCAGAGCGCCGGTTCGCTGGTGCTTTGTGGCTGCTTGTAACGATATGGATTCTGAACCAAAGGGGGCGTATAATAGAGCGCCTGTTTTCAACGGTGAAAATTATGGCTACTGGAAAGACTGCATGCGAGTTCATATAAATTCTGTGGATAGGAATGTGTGGGCTGCCATTCAAAATGGTCCTTTTCAAATTACTATGAGAAATGAGGCTGGCGCCATAGTTCCTAAACCAGAAGATGATTACGATGAGAAAGATGAGAAAAAGTGGTCGAGTGATTGGAGAGCTCGAAATATGCTAATTTCAGCACTTAGTGCTGATGAGTATTATCGGGTATCCCATTGCTCGACAGCTAAAGAAATGTGGGATGCTTTAGAAATTGCCCATGAGGGTACTACTGAAGTAAAACAGTCTCGTATTAACACACTTAATCAAGAGTTCGAGCTCTTTCGCATGAAACAAGGAGAATCTATCTCTGACATGCAAAAGAGATTCGTTCATCTCATAAATCGGTTGAATGCACTTGGAAAACCTGTTTCCAATGAAATAGCCACTAATAAAATTCTGAGGTGTCTTAGCAGGGAATGGCAACCTAAAGTAACAGCTATTAAGGAAGCCAACGACCTCACGACGCTTACTATTACAACTTTATTCGGCAAGCTGGAAGAACATCAGCAAGAACTGGAAAGTCTCGAAATATTTGAGAAAAAGAGTAAAAAGGAAAAGAATAAAGACAAAGAGAGTGAGAAGAAGCCAATAGCTCTTGTGGCCTCTAACTCAAAGTCCTCACAAAAAGAGCAAAGCGACAATGATTCAAGTAGTGACGAAGATTCGGGTGATGAAGAAATGGGACTTTTTGTTAAGAGATATAATAGATTCATTCGAAAGAATGGAATCCAGCATTCCGACAAAAATCTCATTAAGTTTCGAAGACAATCTGTAGAGTCAAAACAGGAAGAGAATAAGAAGCATAGAGTAAAAGGATCGTGTTTTAATTGTGGTAAATCTGGACATTATAAAACAGAATGCCCTATGAAGAAAAAGGACAAAGGAAAAGCTCAACCAAGAAGGTCAAATAAACAAAGAAGAGCTTACATAGCATGGGAAAGCGATAGTGACTCATCAAGCTCACAAAGTTCAAATGATAGTGATGAGACAGCAAATCTGTGTCTTATGGCTCACACCAAAAATCAGTCCTACCACAAGAAGAAAATCAACGATAAGAAAGTAAGACAAGCCTACTATAGTAATGTCTCCTCTATGTCTTTTTCTGAACTGAAAATTGCTTTTGAAAAACTGCATAACGAAGCTGTAGATGCTTTCAAAAGATTATCTTCCGATAAACAAATTTTTTCATTCTTGGAAGGTAAAGTATACAAAGCTGAAAAAGATTTAGAAAGCTTGAAAGCTAGTATTGCAGAAAATTCAAAAGATATTAATGTTAACGGATGTAGTAAAGTTAGGTATTGTGAAGCTTGTCATATTTGGCAACAAGAGGTTAAAACTCTTAAAGTCAAATTGGAAAAAGCTTTACAACCCAAGGTGACTTACGCCGTTGATTCTAGGTTGTTTAAGAAGTCATTAAATCCACCATATGCAAAATACTCCTTTATTCCAAAGGGTTTAATGATAAAAAATAAACAAATACATCATCGTGGCTTATGTCACTATTGTTGTCATACTGGTCATACCATTGAAAAATGCAAGTTTAGGAGATTTCTTGTTCCTAAAGGCATTTATCAATGGAGACCTAAAGGCAACCATGTTACAACTTACCCACATGGACCCAATGAAAATTGGGTACCTGTTTCTCTCTTTTGATATTGTAGGATGAGTGTCTTGCATCCGTAGATAGAAGATGGTTTCTAGACAGCGGGTGCTCAAGGCACATGACGGGTGACATATCGCTTTTTATAGACTTCAAAGCAAAGAAGAAGGGATATGTTACTTATGGAGACAATAACAAATGAGCTATACTTGGCAAAGGTAGTGTAGGTAATCCCTCTACCACTACTATTTCTGATGTCCATCTAGTTGAGGGGCTTAAACACAATTTGTTAAGTATTAGTCAATTGTGCGACAAGGGTTACAAGGTTTCTTTCACAAAAACTTGCTGCACAATTGAACATACTGAACAGAATATTGTGTTTAAGGGTGTAAGAGTAAACAATATCTATATGCTTGATCTTTTTGATGTACCTTTAACAAGCTCTAAGTGTCTAGTTGCCTTGAATGATGATTCTTGGCTTTGGCACAGACGCTTAGCGCATGTTAATTTCGATTTGCTTAATAAGGTTGTATCTAAGGATCTAGTAGTCGGTCTTCCAAAGATAAAATTTTCAAAAGACCATCTATGTGACGCGTGCCAAATGGGAAAGCAAACAAGGGTATCTTTTAAATCCAAAAATGTAATTTCAACTTCACGACCCCTTGAGCTTCTCCATATGGATCTCTTTGGACCTTCTAGGACAAAGAGTCTAGGCGGAAACTATTATGGTTTAGTAATCGTTGATGACTATTCTAGATTTACTTGGACTATATTCCTTCATAGCAAAGATGAAATGTTTTCCGCTTTTAAGAGTTTTGCAAAACTGTCCCAAAATAAAATGAATTCTAAAATAGTTACAATTCGAAGCGATCATGGAGGAGAATTTCAAAACTATCTCTTTGATAAGTACTGTGATAAGTATGGTATTGAGCATAACTTTTCAGCTCCTCGAACTCCACAACAGAATGGCGTTGTGGAGCGCAAAAATCGCGTTTTAGAAGAGCTGGCAAGAACAATGCTAAATGAGGGTGGATTGCCAAAATATTTTTGGGCTGATGCAGTTAGCACAGCCTGTTATGTTCTAAACAGGATTCTAATTCGCCCTATTTTAAATAAAACCCCTTATGAGCTTTTAAAAGGAAGAAAGCCAAACTTATCACATCTTCACGTATTCGGTTGTAAGTGTTTTGTTTTGAATAATGGTAAGGAAAAACTTGGGAAGTTTGATGCAAAAGCGGATGAAGGTATTTTTCTTGGTTATTCACAATCAAGTAAAGCATATAGAGTGTATAATAAGCATTTACTTTCCGTTGAAAAATCTGTTCATGTCTCTTTTGATGAGTCTTATCCGAAAAATGTCGGAAAAGGTATTTCTTTTAATGACACAGGTATATCTACAGAAGACATACTCAAAGAAGTTGTTTCGGAAACTGATCAGTCCAAAACAGAAGACAATGAGGAGGAGGAAGATACCAGTCATGTCAAAGATATGGAAGAAGGACAAACTGAAGTGAATGTCCTTCCACCAACTTGGAGATCTTCAAAAGATCATCCTATTGACAACATCTTGGGAGACATTTCAAAGGGAGTCATGACTCGTTCTAGGATAAGTAATTTCTGCTCTCACTTCGCTTTTGTTTCACAAGTAGAACCTAAAAATGCCAAAGAGGCCTTGATTGATGAATTTTGGCTAATGGCCATGCAAGAAGAGCTTAATCAATTTAAAAGAAATGACGTTTGGGAACTTGTTCCTCGTCCGCGAGATCATCATATCATAGGTACTAAATGGGTTTTTAGAAATAAGCTTGATGAAAACGGAGTGATAACTAGGAATAAGGCACGTTTAGTGGCACAAGGGTATAACCAAGAGGAGGGCATAGACTATGAGGAAACTTATGCTCCAGTTGCTCGCCTCGAAGCTATACGTCTCTTGCTTGCTTATGCGTGTTCTAGAGATTTTAAGCTTTACCAAATGGACGTAAAGAGTGCGTTTCTAAATGGTGTCCTAAATGAAGAGGTATACGTCTCACAACCTCCTGGTTTTGAGAATGCTGAATATCCAGATTATGTTTACAAATTAAAACGAGCTTTGTACGGTCTTAAGCAAGCCCCTCGGGTTTGGTATGAAAGACTTAGCAAATTTCTACTTGATCATGGATATTCAAGAGGTAAAGTGGATACCACCCTCTTCATTAAACACAAGGGAAAACACATTATTTTAGTTCAAGTTTATGTAGACGATATAATTTTTGGTTCAACTAACATACACTTGGTCGAAGAGTTTTCAAAAGTTATGCAGGGTGAATTTGAAATGAGTCTTATGGGGGAGCTTAATTTCTTCCTCGGTCTCCAACTAAAGCAGCTTGATGAGGGCACAGCTGTGAGTCAAACAAAATACTGCAGAGAGCTGCTCAAGCGCTTTGGAATGAACGACTCAAAATCAATAGACACACCTATGCCTACCAACGGAAATCTAGATAAAGATGAACACGGTAAGAGTGTAGATGTCAAACAGTATAGAGGTATGATTGGGTCTCTCTTGTATCTTACTGCGTCTAGACCTGACATCATGTTTAGTGTCTGCATGTGTGCACGATATCAATCGAATCCTAAAGAGTCACACTTGAAAGCTGTCAAGCGCATATTTAGATATCTTCATGGAACATCTAAGTATGGGCTCTGGTATTCAAAAGGAAGCGATTGTAGCTTAGTAGGTTACTGCGATTCTGATTTTGCTGGCTGCAAATCAGATAGGAAAAGTACTAGTGGTACATGTCACTTATTTTCAAACTCTTTGGTCAGTTGGCATAGCAAGAAACAGGTGTCTGTCGCATTGTCAACTGCTGAGGCTGAGTACGTTGCAGCCGGTAGCTGTTGCGCTCAGATCTTGTGGCTGAAGCAACAACTACAAGATTTCGATATTCAACTCAAACGCATTCCAATAAAGTGTGACAACACCAGTGCTATAAATCTTACTAAGAATCCTGTTTTACACTCACGCACTAAACACATAGAGATTAGGCATCACTTTCTTCGCGATCATGTTGAAAAAGAGGACGTTGTATTTGAGCATGTTGATACTAAAAACCAACTTGCTGACATTTTTACTAAACCATTAGCAACGGAACCGTTCTTCAACATTCGTCGTGAATTAGGGATTTTAGATCTCTCCTCATCGATGTCTTAAGCATGTTGGTCCTTATTTATATATATCTCACTTTGGCTGTTAAGCTTTATTTTTAGACATCACTCAGACTCCATAAGGTTTCATCAACAGAGGTAATATCATTCCTTTCTAAAATCTCTTTGGAACTTTGTGATTAGTGTATGGTAGAACAAATTCGTTAAGATCGTTTATATGTATTTCATTGCATATGTTGTTTGAACATTAATGTTTGATTCATGAATTGTACTTGAGCATCATTATCATGACATCATCTATACTGCATTGACTCAAGAGCTGTTCACAGGTTTCTAACTCAACAGGTAGTCACAAATCAGTTAAAACATGTTTTAGCATCAAGTATGTATCAATACAACAAGAACATGTGTCGACACATTAGAGTTTCCGATCGATACATTCGTGATATGTGTCGATTCATGTCTTTTCATTTTCAATTTTTTTAAAACTTGTTTCAGTATGTGTCGATGCATCCGTGCTTTGTGTCGACACATAGGACACTTTCAAAAACAAAAATTTCGCGATATGAATCGATCCATACCCTTTGTATCGATACATACTGTTTCTTTTACAATAAATGCATGTTCAAATCAGTTGTGGATCGACACATCAGCTAATTTTAAAGGGATAATTCACTCTAACCTCTCTTCTCCTCTCATACCCACACGGCTAACCCTAACCTTCTCAAACATCTTCATCTCCAAAACCCTAATTCGCATCTTAACCCCTCTACAATTCATCACCATGCCTCCCAGAATTATACCGGCTAGACAAAGAGGAAAAGGAAAGGAACCCATTGGGACGTCTGGTCAGTCTCCACAACCTCCAGAAATCCCTCCCAGTGCTCTCACTCTTCTTCATCCTGCCATCGCTGAGGAGTTTGAGACCTCTTTCAAGACAAGGTTAGTTATGAAACCTCATGTCTTTGATAAAACTGATGCATCTGCCCTCCATCTCAACGATGTCGTTGATTTATTGAAGGCACAAACCCTTGGTACATTTTTGGCCATAAATGATGCCTATCATGAGGATTTTATTCGTATATTTTATGCTGGTCTGCAAACTGGTAGAGGCTATATGTTCAGATGCTCAATTGGCACCAAAACTTACACTTTTGAAGCCACTGATTGGGAGAAAGTGTTTCAAATTCCGCTTGGGGTGCCTGGACTGAAAAAATGGCATGACCAAAGTTATGATACGGAGTTTAAAATAAGGGACTATGTTGCATCTATTTCCAAATTGGATAGACCTCTCGGAGAGGATGAACCCATCACTTCTGGTATGATTACAAGCATACCTAGAATACTTCACTGGATTGTCTCGCACATCTTGCGTCCAAAGTCTGGTGGTCATTCTAGGTTGGATCGATCAGACATTCATCTTGTGTACCTTCTTCACAAAAAGGTTCCACTTAATTGGCCAAACTACTTTGTGAAACGCATGTTTCTTATGCGTAACAGTATGAAGAATATCACACTTGGATATGCTGCCCAAATTATGCGAATCATCAAATACTGGAATGTAACCATCCCTTTAGTACCCCTTACATCTTCCTCTTCCGCCCAAGAGTTCAACACTGCTACTTTATCTCATATGGGATACCGGTGGGACAAGGAGCGTCAATGTTTTTATTTTCTGGACAGAGGATCCAAAACAAGGGTGTACAATTTTGATGTGCCATCTGAACAAGTGTTTGTGCCTGAAGACCAACTGGATGAAGAAATGCATGAGGCCAATGACGAGAATCAGCCTGAAGCAGATGCTAATGCTGGCTGGGGTGATTGGGTGCCACAAAGGTGGTCTCCAACAAATTATGAACCAGGTCCACGTGTTCCTCCGTTCTCTGGCGCTGCCTCCTCTTCAACTGCCCCTGAGTACTTGACTAAAATGTTTCAGCAAATGGAGCTTGCAAATCAAGCCCGTCATGAACAGGCGCTTGCTTGGCATGTGCAGCAAAATGAGTGGCATAAGGAGCATCGTGAGTGGCATGATGAACACACAAGGATGTATCATAATCAGCATGCTTGGCACACGGAATTGGTTAAATGGCATCAAGTCTTTTACAATGAAATGTCTGGTTTTATGGACGATTGTCGTGCACATCCTGGTATCATGGACAGATTCAGAAGTGTTGAAGTTCAGAACCGGTTCCGGCGATACAATTTCATGGGCCATAATCCTGATGAGATGCCTCCTCCGCCGCCTCCACCAAGCTTCAGAGATTCTGATAGAGAGGATGAGGAGTCCTGTGGAGGCCATAACCCTTTTTAGGCTAGCATCATGTCATTTCATTACATTTCATTTCATCATCATGTTGTTTCAGTTTCCTTGCTACATTGTTCAAACTTCATTTGTTTTGGTTCTGCTTATGTAAACTCCAAGTACTTTCTAAAAATTTTAATGCTTATTTCTTTTAGTTCTGTTTACTTGTGTTAGTCTTTCCCTGTCTTATCATTCTCTGTGAATGATTCTGTTATGTTAAGCTTCATTCTTGGTGATTGTGAGCTTCTATATCAATATTGCTGTCTATTGTTACATCAATTTTGCTGTCTAAGCTTTGGGACTATTTCACCAGACTGTCTATCTCTTCTTTTTGATGTTGACAAAGGGGGAGAAGAAAGACAACAAGATGTTGACAGCCATGCACAAACTCAGGGGGAGTGCTCTATCACATCTTGCAAATTTGCCATCATCAAAAAGGGGGAGTTTGTGAGCAAGCTTTTAAGTTTTTGTATGATTGCAAATTGTGTGATATGCATGATATAAGATTTGTATGCATGATTAGTTTGTACATACATATGATTTCATACCTACTATGATTTAAAAGACAATGCAAATTGATTCATATCATCATTGTAATCATAAAAACGTTTTTCCCTATGTATGCATCGATTCATACGTGGCTTGTATCGACACATACCTTTGATAAACTCACAAAAAAAAAAAAAAAAAAACCGTTTTGCTTCAGTATGTATCGATTCATACGACACTTGTATCGATACATGATCCTTTGTAACTAGGGTATGTATCGACGCATACGCATCATGTATCGATGCATGATTTACTTCACATTCTGAAATAATTTTGCTTCAGTATGTATCGATTCATACGATACTTGTATCGACACATGTTCCTTTGTAATTGAGCTATGCATCGACGCATGTGCATCATGTATCGATGCATGATTTATTTTACATACTGAAAATTAACAGGTACAGTATGCATCGATGCATACAACCATGTGTCGACTCATACATGTGTTATACTCACTATGTATCGACGCATACGACTCTTGTATCGATACATAGAGCTGTTTGTTGCTTTTAACCGTTTCTGTTTTCATATATAAGTGTCATGACAGTTCAGTTTGGATGAAGAATTCTGGTTAGAGTGAAAAAGTGCAATCAAAGCAAAAGACAAGTTTGGTGTGCATGATTTTTCAAGAGCAGTGTTAGAAACCTGAAAGAGACTTTGTCTTCATCATCTTCTCAATCTCGTTAATTCAAGAACATCAACACATAATCATTTTTGTTCTTCGGATTAAGGGATCTTTGAGATAACGTTCAGTGGTACGATCATTGATCTAGCTGAGTTGAAGATACAAAGGGGGTTTCGAGGAAAAACCATTTGGTTTGTCCTTCAAGAACGGGTGTGTTCTTGAGGGTTTGTTAGTCACGATTGTAGAACAGATTCAGCCGCAGCGTAGGGTTTGGAAATCTGGAGATTTCGCAAACAGGTCGTGGAACCGGTGAATTGTCTGTATTTCTTGCAGGAAAATTCTTGATCAAGCTCAGATCAAGTGAAGGTTCATATAATAGGAAGATCTTGGGGTTTAGATTTCTGGATTTGTATTGTAACCTTGTAAAGAACGAATTCAGCATTATTGATATAACAGGTCTCAATTTCATTTTGAAATTGAGAGGGAGACGTACCCACACGCGAGGACGGAAGTGGGGAACTTCCTTACCAAATCTCTGCGTATCGTATTCTATCTTTATCTCTTTACGCTTTCAACAATTTTGTGATTCGTTTGGTGTGTTGCGTATTAAAGTTTCAAGATACAATAGTGGTACGAAAATCTTTGTCAAAATCACCATTATTGTTAATCGTTGAATGCATACACGCCAAGTGTTTGACAAAATTGTTTGCTGTGTTTTTGTTCATTGGAAACAGTCTTTGTATGATAAGTGCATTTGAGTCGATTCATATCTGGTGTTAATATATCTTTGTCATCCTAATAAATCCAGCATAAACTCGTGTGTCCGGTTTTCTAGTAGCTGGTTCAGAATAGACGGAAGTCGATTCGGGATCATAATTTTTCCGCTAACTTGAAAGACTCTGATAAACTTTTTTAAATCCTTGAGTTTCAAGGAGGTGATCTATTCACCCCCCCTCTCGATCACTAGCCACACCGTCTAACAAACCTATCATGAGGAAACCAAGCACATTGATGTGAGGCCGCATTTCGTCAGAGGGGTAATCGAGCATGGAGAAGTCCAAGTGCTAAAGGTTTCGACAGATCATAATGTTGCTGATATGATCACCAAGACGTTGCCCAGTTGCAAGTTCTTCCACTGTATGCAGTTGATAAAGCTGCATGAAGAAAACTAGCTTGTTTATTGATGTTATAAAGTTAGATCCAAGGTGGAGATTTGTGAGATTTTTGATCGAACTCTAGTTAAGCATGTCGTCGAAGTCTGTTCACATGCTGTTATCGAAGACCTACATGCTGTAGTCGAATTGTGGTCTAGTATGTAGTTGTCAATTTGGGCATTGTGTTAAGGATCCAATTGTTTAAGTTAGCTTGTACCCTGAATTAGCTTGTAATGGGTAATTGTTAAAAGCCCATTAGTTTAGTATGTTAGATTTATTATAAATAGCATACTAGTCTCTCATCTTAAGTGTGGTGTGTGGCAAATCCTAATTAGGGTGAGAGGGTTATTTGTTATTCTTGAGTACTTGTAATCTGTTTTATAGAGAAAGTAAAGAATAACAGTTATAACCAATCCTTGTTGTTTTTCCTTTCTCGATCATAAAGAAACCTAATATACTTTGTTCTAAGGCATCCTAATTCACAACAAATATTGTAAAACAAACAATCTAAAACAACAGTGTTCTCACACAGTTTGACTCACTGTTTTCCCATCTCCTGTGCAAACATGGACATTTTCACCATTGATTTTAGTAACTTCACCACCAATCCATGCTAGTACTAGATCTTCAACCTAGACATGAGAACCAACAATAATGTTCAGTGGTGCAGACTGCAAAAACATATTCAATATTCAAAGGAAACAGGTGAGTTCACAGAAACACAACAGATATTCCAAATAGTCAATCACATCTTCACAAGGAATGCATTAATTTTAAAAATTAACATTTTTAGATTGGTATATAACAAAATTTATCATCTGCTAAAATTTATAAAATTTCTCATTGGAATATAAGTTAGTTTTCTATAGTAAATAAATGTAGCTACTAAATCCATATGTGTAATGTAATGTAGTCAAGATGCTAATGAAAAATATAGGAAATAAATGCAAACCACTTAAACTTAGTCATTGTTGGCTACTGTTAAAGTTGAGTATATCATTATGATAAGCAGATGCAGAAATTCAAGCATAATTCTCTAGAAGCTATCATTGAATCTTCGCCCGTTTTGTCGGAGGTACTGTAGAAAACTGACCATCTGTACTCTCATGTTCATCGATAACTTCAGCTTCGTGTGCCATTTCTTTTCTGCTTGCATCTTGGGAACATCCTTCAGTGTTGCAGTTTAATTTTCCACATTCATCATTTGACGTTTTTTATTTTTCTACATGAAATTTCATTGGTATTTGTTTGGTGAATTAATCACGTGTCTCAAGTTGTTCGTGAAGCCGTTCCTGCAACCATAATTCAGGGCAAGATTATATGCAAATATATACGATGGAAATGTGAATAATAGGTCTCATCAAAAAGCTAAAGAAGTTAGAGAAATGACTCACATTTTCAAGTCTAGAGATTTCATTTCTTCAATTGAACTCGTCTTTTTCTGAAAAGTTTATGCAGGTACAAAATGAAGGTGTGAGAAAACACAAGAAATGAGGGTTTGAATTAGGTTTTCAAAAATGAAACCTTTTTGTGAAACTCAAACAAAGATCACAAAGATACTAACAAGAGAGAAAGACTCACGATATATCCTGGTTCACTTGAAAACTATCAAGCTAATCTAGTCCACCCGCCAAGGTGATTTCGCCTTATACACAAGGACTTAATCCACTATAATCAATTGATTACAATTTGGACTAGCAACTGCTGGTGACTAATATCCACAAAGACTAACTGTCTCTTCTTAAGGATTCTGACCTAACTGGTCCCTTAAGGAATTACAAACAATTGTTTGAAAAATAGATTTTTACAAAGAGATGCTTCTATACAAGCAGATATAAACACTTTAAATAACAAAAATGACTTAAAGAAAATTTACACAGTATGAACAATGTTCTTGCGTTGTATTGTAGTGCTTCACTATTCTTGCTTCATTGTCTCTCTTTTTTTCTTCAAGTATTCAAGTCCTTATATAGCCAGTAAAAGATCCAATGGGGGCAGATCGGGAATATCCTTGAGCGAGCTAGCGACTTGAAAGAATATCGTTACGCAGGGATGAAAATCGTACACAAAAGTTGTCCTCTGTACCACCAAATCTGGACAGTGGAATGGTAGTGGAATGGAACGTTTGATACGTACTATGTACTATTTTCCCTCGTAAACTTTTGATCTTCTCTTTTGTACATCAGAGGCTTTTGAATAGAGATGATTCAGAGTCTTCAGAACTTGTTCACCAGAACCTTGTCTTCAGAATCTTTAGCACTCAGTCTTCGGAACCCTTGGTCTTCAGAAACTTAAGTCTTCAGAGTCTTCAGAATGTTTTTCAGCAGAAACTTGTCTTCAGCACTTATTCTTCAAAAGTTCAAGTCTTCAGAACTTTGTTCAGCAGAACCTTGTCTTCAGAGTCTTCAGCACTTAGTCTTTAGAAGATAATGACTTCAAAAGCTAGAAAACCTTCAGAAGTAAAACATCAGAGTCACGCTCAGAGGCAGAATCCAATGGAGCATTGTTGTAGCAACATATTGTCTTCTTAGAAAATTTCTGAATGTGAGTAGATCAGAAGCAGATGTGCTTCTTTGGTGCAGAAGCGACTTTTGGTCAAACCAGAGTGACGTTGCACATGATCTCTATCAGAGTCAGAACCTGTTTGTTAATCCTTCAGAAAAAACAAACATTATAGTACCAAAATTGTTCTCACACAAATACTATTTTGTTATTATCAAAACTTAGAGATATCTAGCAGAACCAAATCTTGTTCTAACATAGAATACATTTGAAATTGAAATAAAACATCTTTCTCGAAATTTAGGGGTAAAGAATGAACACACAAAAAATACTTGGTATAGTAAAACATTTCATATGAACAATAAAGATTATAAGTGCACCTTTGTATACCTTATGGCAATTCAGGTTTGTATCAGGAGGTTCTATACTTCTCAAATTAAAAGATAAAGTAATTTGAAAACAACATTAGGCTAAAAAAATCGAGGATAAGAAAAGCTTAATGTACATGCATATGGCTTTTTACATGGTATATGGTAAAGCCAACAACATTCATCAGATTCAAAACACCTTTTGGAGTGGCCTCTGCATGCACACCAAAATAATTAAAAGCAAAGTTTAAAGCTGACTTATAGTTCCAAGATAACTCCTTTGTGCAAACAGTACACCTGCATTTCTCAATCAAATTTTCTGCAAAAGAATAAAAAATTATATCATAATACACCAGATTAAATTTATTGACCTCCATTAGTGAGTAATCAAATTTGATATATTAAATTTACACGAAAATAGCTGGAACTTAAGCATCTCTAATATCTTCCGTCACAACAGCCACTACAAAAAAAAAACAAACAAATATGAAATTAACACTACATATGAATATAATCAACAACTGACATGATTTACCCTCTTTAAATTGACCTTACATGGGAATCTAGTCAACTAATGACATGACTCACTCAGTTTTTAAACTATTCCCTTGATTTTTCTAAGCAACATCTTCATAACTTCTTCATTTCACAGGAATGACAGGAGACACAGTTATACACTAAAAAAATTTACAAAATATTATTGTCACCTGTTGGCTACAGTATAGTAGTAAGCAAAACATAATTAAGTAACCCAGTTTTGTCGTCTCCACAGGGATCAATGCGATAGAGAATGCCGTTCGACGGTTTTTGCATTTCTAAGCTTGTGGTGCAAAAGTTTTGGTTTAAAAGATTTAAGAAACCAAAATTAAAGGCATAAAATATAAAGACTGAAAATATAAAGTAAAGACTGAATTATAAATGGAGTCTTGTTGGAATTAGATCTCATCAATTGATAACACATGCATTCTTCTAATCAATTAAACACAAATCAATCATTCGCCAAATATCCTCACGTATCACTCACAATAGAGGTTATGTCTAATGCAACGTCGAGAGAACAACTGTATTGTCTCATTGGTGATGTCTCACGCAACAAAACCAACACAGAGCATTAAGAATTGATACTCACACAAATGTTAAGCCTAAATTTATGTCTAGAGTTTAGAACATAACAGATAATCATCCTAGATCCAGATCTGAAGAGTATATGTCTATAGCGGTTCAAATCAAAGAAAAACAGGTAAACAAAGATGACACACAAATCAGATAAATGACTGCTTCATATAAAACGCCATGATCAGAATATGTATATACGTTTAACCCTTTTTACATGTATTCACCTAATTTTCCAAATGTATGTGAACACCGTTCTTCATCCCTATTATCACGCATCCTCACAATACCGTATCAATCCTACTCATGCTACTCATGCTACTTAATCTACACAATACAATAAAAGATACAATGAATATCAACTCACAAAACCATGTCAAAGGTTTTCTCATTGATAGATGAAAATCTAAGATCAAAGATTTGAAAAGTGTTTTGTCAAGACTCACAAATAAACAATAAAAAACAATCAATCAATAGAGAATCAAAACTACTTCACAAACATACATTAGATGAAATACATAAGGTATCAAAAGATTACATCCTCAACTAACAAGAGATCAAAGATCTTACCTTCTCCCTCTTATGGAATGAGTTTCTCTCACTAAAATATATTTGGATTTGAAGAGAGATAGGTTCTGATGTTAAAATTACAAGTTATCTCTAAAAAGTGTGACAAATGTATATATAATACATTCAGGAATTTCCAAGTTCGCACTGCGAACTTTTCATTCACCTAGCGAACACCAAATTAGGCACCTGAGGTGCCTCTGATAAGTTAAACTGCCTCAGAAATTCTGCATAACTTCGCAATGCGAAGCATTGTTCGCAAAGCGAACATTCACCTACAAGTTCGCAAAGTGAACTTAGGCCCCTTTTTCTAATGCCATTTCCAAAGTGTCCTTCGCCAGGCTTTGCAACTGTTCGCAAAGTGAACATTCGCTGGCAAGTTCGCAAAGCTAACTTGCTGAAGTTCTTCATTTTTTTGGAAATCCTTGTCCAATCTTTTGTGTCTTACTCATTGATGTTTTATGCCTAATTTCTGCACAATAACACACACATCAAAGAATCCAAAGGTATTTGCAATATTTGAAGAATCACAATAATTCAAGAAGAAAATCTAAGAAAACATAAGAATTGTGGTTGAAAAGTGCCAAGAAAGATAGTTCAATTTAATTCAAAATTTGTACTTAACAGCTCTCCCCAACTAGATATTTGCTTGTCCTCAATCAAAGTATGCCCCTCATTAAAACAAGAGGATTTGCTCAAGCGTTTAATTCAACCAAGATATATTAACGGTTTAATTTCAAGCAAGAGAAATGCGCACAAGCAACGTTCACCACTTTATAGAATCGAACAATGACAAAGAATTAAGTTCTTAAACAAATATCATGTAATATTTCAAAAAACAACTAAATTTTCATACTTGAATCACTCTAACACTCCTCTTAAGAATAAGAATGAAGAAATTAACGCGTTTGCAACCGCGGGGAAATTTCATTCACCTGACAAACATGCTAATAGCAACTCAATTCATACAACATCTAACAATCAAAAAAGAAAACATGGAAGCATAAAGATTACTAAGGGCTTCAAAGGTTGTAGCTTGGTCAGGTTCACAACAAAGGGACATTTCTAAAGGCCATTGAATCGAAATTTCCGATGCAAAAGAACATTCACTATACAAGGTATTCACACATCTCAACTTCACTCACCATTTTAATTCCTTTATCACAAACCTTCTCAAACTTCCTTATGCACAATTATTTCATTCTCTATTTTTCTTATTCAAACAAGCATTCTTTTTCTTTTGTTTTTCACATTCATATTCACACTTTTTCTTTTCATGCTTGCTTGAAATTTTTCAAAAGTTTATAGCAACCTACCATTCTTCTTTTTTCATTCTCCCCAACTTGAATTCAACCAAACCTCAACTGAATGTGCCTTGCTTTTTAAGGCAAGGAAATCAAATTAAAACAATGTTCAAAGGTTCAAGAAGAAATTTTTAGAACCTCACTAAACTTTCAAATTATGTACATAAACCAAGTTCATCACTAAAATGAGATCTAAACTGTTTAGGCTCAAAGGGGTTAACGAATTCTCACTACTCACGGGTAAGATACTTTTGGATCCGGTTGTGCTAAATTATAAACAAATGCCTTGATCATTTCTAATGCTTCCACAAAATCAAAATAATCAAAAGATAAAGCATGAATCTAACGAATTGAACAAAGTTATCAGTTATCCTAGCATATAGTAAACAATGGAGGTTTCTCACAAGTTGTGGCTTTTGGACCTAAGTGAAACAAGCATTCAAACAAATTGTAAAATGAAATAAAAATACACATTTTCACAAAGCACAAAAGTCTTAAATCATTCTAGCATTCTATAAAGCGGTACAATTTACCTCGCATACATTCAACGCTCACCATCCAGACTCGGTCGAAGCTTCATTGAATACTTTTATACAAATAGCAACCAATCTAGAAGGAGTTCTCATCATTCCTAGTCACACTAGAGAAAACATAAAAGAAAACAAATATATACAATATAAAAAAATGTACAAAGCTCAAAAATATAGAAACTATCGCAATGCGATTCAATATCGAAACACCAATCCCCAGCAACGGCGCCATTTTGTTGGCTGCAGTATAGCAGCAAGCAAAAATTAATTAAGTAACCCAGTTTTGTCGTCTCCACAGGGATCAGTGCGATAGAGAATACTGTTCGACGGTTTCTGCATTTCTATGCTTGTGGTGCAAAAGTTTTGGTTTAAAAGATTTAAGAAACCAAAATTAAAGGCATAAAATATAAAGACTGAAAAAATAAAGTAAATACTGAATTATAAACGGAGCCTTGTTGGAATTGGATCTCATCAATTGATAACACATGCATTCTTCTAATCAATTAAACACAAATTAATCATTCATCTAATATCCTCACGTATCACTCACAACAGAGGTTGTATCTAACGCAACATCGAGGGAACAACTGTATTGTCTCATTGGTGATGTCTCACACAACAAAACCAACACAGAGCATTAAGAACTGATACTCATGCAAATGTTAAGCCTAAATCTATGTCTAGAGTTTAGAACATAACAGATAATCATCTTAGATCCAGTTCTGAAGAGTATATGTCTATAGCGGTTCAAATCAAAGATAAACAGGTAAACAAAGATGACACCCAAATCAGATAAATGACTGCTTCATATAAAACGCCATGATCAGATTACGTACATACACTTAACCCTTTTTACATGTATTCACCTAATTTGCCAAATGTATGTGAATACCGTTCTTCATCACTATTATCACGCATCCTCACAATACCGTATCGATCCTACTCATGTTACTCATGCTACTTAATCAACACAATACAAAAAAAGATATAATGAATATCAACTCACAAAATCATGTCAAGAGTTTGCTCATTGATAGATGAAAATCTAAGATCAAAGATTTGAAAAGAGTTTTGTCAAGACTCACAAAAAAACAATCAAAGACAATCAATCAATATAGAATCAAAACTAATTCACAAACATACATTAGATGAAATACATAAGGTATCAAAAGATTACATTCTCAACCAACAAGAGATCAAAGATCTTACCTTCTCCCTCTTATGGATTGAGTTTTTCTCACTAAAATATATTTGGATTTGAAGAGAGATAAGTTATGATGTTAAAACTACAAGTTATCTTTAAAAAGTGTGAAAAATGTATATATAATACATTCAGGAATTTCCAAGTTCGCACTGCGAACTTTTCATTCGCCCAGCGAACACCAAATTAGGCACCTGAGGTGCCTCTGATAAGTTAAACCGCCTCAGAAATTCTGCATAACTTCGCAATGTGAAGGATTGTTCGCAAAGCGAACATTCGCCTACAAGTTCGAAAAGCGAACTTAGGCCCCTTTTTCTTCTGCCATTTCCAAAGTGTCCTTCGCCAAGCTTCGCAACTGTTCGCGAAGCGAACATTCGCTGGCAAGTTCGTAAAGCGAACTTGCTGAAGTTCTTCATTTCTTTGGAAATCCTTGTCCAAATTTTTGTGTCTTACTCATTGATGTTTTATGCCTAATTTCTGCACAATAACACACACATCGAAGAATCCAAAGGTATTTGTAATATTTGAAGAATCACAATAATTCAAGAATAAAATCTAAGAAAACATGAGAATTGTGGTTGAAAAGTGCCAAGAAAGATAGTTCAATTTAAGTCAAAATTTGCACTTAACATCACCATTATCTCTAAAATGACTAAATAAAAGAAGAAAATATGAATTAAAATGGGGTAAAATAAATAAAATAGAGACATTAGATTTTATCGACGCGGTGGTGATGATTTCTTACACGGTGGATATGATTCCCGATACGGTGGTCGTCGAAAAAAAAATCTTTTGATTGAGAAATTTAATTATGGGTTTTGTAGAGAAGACAAATGAGAGTATTTGTACGGTGATAAATAAATGAAAAATGACTTGTAGTCATCGAGATATGACTGAGAAAGTTTGTAAATTAGAAAGTAAAATGAGTGTAAAACAATACAAACATACCTTGATAAAAGTTGAACCGTGTTGAAGAGCAAGAACTGAAACATTGAAAGATGAAAACAGAGTGAACAGAACATTAAAAAAAATTGAAAACTAGAATAAAAGTGGGAAGGAAATATTATAAAGCTATTTTTTATTTGAGTTTTGTTCAAACCTTTTGATGGTGAAGGAAACAAATGGCAAGGAAGCATGGTTGAATCTCTCAAGATGTTGAAATTGTTTGGCAGGGATGAAGAAGATTCGGGGGGGAGGGGGTCGCAGTTATGGACGGTGAAGGGGAGGGAGGTTCCGATTGTGAGAGTGGAGGTTGTGTCAGAGAAGATCAGACGGTTGAGAGTGGAGGCGGCTGAGAAGGGTTTTAAGAGATCGGATCCGATGGAAGAAGAAAAAGAATGAAAGAGAGAGAAAACCATATGTGAAAATGAAAAAGAGGAAAGAGGGAGAAATCAGATTTTGAAAAATAAAAGAGAGTGTACATTTGATTGAGGTAGCAAATGAATATTTGACACTTGGCATGCAAAGAGAGGTTTGGTAAAGTTTATTTGTGACATTTGTTGATTACTTAATTGTCCACTTGTTAGTGTAAATTAAAATGAACATTTGTTGATTACTATTTTGAAATGTTGATATTAGATATGAATTAAGGGATGCTGTTAAATTACATTCAAATTCAAGTTACTTAGTTTCATTAGAGTTTGCATTTGAGATTGCATTTGAGTTTCATTTGAGTATGGGTTAGTATATATAAACCCAAAGTTGGTAATGAAATTGAGATTTAGAGTTTGTTGAGATAAGAAAATTATGTTTCTCTCTCTCTCTCTCTCTCTCTCTCTCTCTCTCTCTCTCTCTCTCTCTCTCTCTCTCTCTCTACAATTCTTTCAGCATCTTCATCTTCTTGTGCATCAATGGTGTTTTGTTGTTAACTCCCAAAAAGGGGACATTTTCCGTGGCATTTTAGGCAACATTTTTAAGGTGTAGTTAAAAAGTGCAACGATTGAAAATCATTCTCTAAAAGTGTTAGAGTGAGAATACTCTGTAATGTTGAGTAACTTGTTCATTACATTAATCCATCTCAATAATGCTGCCATTACTCTATTGGAATCGAGGCTAGAGTTGTCAAAGAATAAGGATGAGCAAGACATTAATCCAACTCAGTATCTTAGGAAGATTGGATCCTTGTGGTCCGATGTCGCACACGGATCAAAAATGAGTGATTTGAAAATATAGTTTACGGTAACGACAACTCGAGTATCGTTCTCAAGGATTCTTGTTAATTAACTAAAGTAAGATTGATTAGGGGGTTGTTTCGATTAAAAGAGAAAATAAGCAATAGTGTAGTTAAGTGATTAACAATTAAGATGAAACGAATCAACCTACTGTATCGACTTCTGACTTATCATTGATTCCTATAAAATTTCAATTCCCTAAACAGATTCGATCCCATTCGATTATAATAACCACTAACAAGCGTAATAGAAATTACACTTTGTATGTTCCCAAATTCCGGATTAAGCAAACGGATTGAAACTGTTGCGAATTAAGCAAACACAACTTGATCGAACACGATTGTAACACCCCAAAATTTGCCCTCTATTTTTCTAACTCTAACTGGCTTGTGTTTCTTTTTCATTTTCATCATCATTAGGTCATAACTCATAATCATACACCGCATTGGTCTTCTAAGACATGAGATCAGGAGTTTCTCTGAGTCAGGGCTTCCTATTTGCCTTGAGATACTTTTATTCAAGTTGGGCAGAGGTTTGAATTCTTGTTGTTGTAATTTCACATCAAAGTTCAACAAGTATCAAGCTTTTTTTTTCAAGGTTTGTCAGGCATCAAGAGCCTAGGGTTTCATCACTTTTTTGGTTCAAGTTTGTTGGCAAACTTATATTCAACAGGCTCAGGGTTAGGGTTTGTTTCTCATCATGGATAGAGATCAGGGTTATCAGGGATGATGTTATAGCTTCAAGTCAGGAGTGTTTATTCAGTTATGATCAAATGGAAGTTTGACCTTATCTTGGTCAAACCATCAAGAGCTTGCTTCAATCTCAAGTTACCCGCATCAATGGCTATTTCTCAGGCAGTGTGTATTCAAGGTAAAATTGTTGTGTTTGGAACTTCATCAAGTTATCAGGCAATAATTTATGAGAGGTTTAATTCAAAGTCAGTATCATCGTCATTTCAGATTGTACTCCTCTGTGGATTTATTTTCCCAGAGATTCTTTCAGACGAACTCAAAGTAATTCAGGGTTTATTTAGTCAGAAATTCATAAGATGATTAATTCAGATGGTTGTTGTTTCAATTGCCAGTCGTTCAGTGGTTCAGGAGATTCATTTTAATTAGAGGATGTTGGAAAAAGTTCAAGTTTGGTTTTGCTTTGAAAATCGAGATTTCATATCCATTTCATAAACCATATTTTCTAAACAATTTCTCAATACCCATTCCACAAATCCAATTAAAACCATTTTTCTTTATCCATTATCCATTTCCACATCCATATTCTAAACCAAATTCTTTGTAAATCCATTTTAACCATTTTGATAATCATTGTTCCAATTTAACTAACCTTTTTTTTTTCAATATTCATCCTAACCATCTTTGTTATCCTTTCTTATCTAATTCAACCAATTCCATTTCTTTAAATACATTCACAAAAGTCCAAAGTCCATTACCACTTTTTGTTTTTACCATTTTTATTTGAATCCATTTACTACTTTTGAAGCTCATGACAAAATTACCAAGTTTCTAAACATGAAAATGCATGATCTCTTGATTTCACCAAGCCTATGACATTCCATTTTTGAAAGAGAAAGAACGACGAACACAGAACAGATCGAGCGAGAAACCAAAGCTGAGACGAAATTGTGAGGAGAAAGGTTGGCTTGCGCTGATGACAATGTTCTTCAATTTATGTTGTTGTTTCATTTTCTTGCTGTGGTGCTGCGCAATGATGAAGAGTGGTTTTGAGCATTTCTCTTTCTTTTTTTAAATGACTCATTGTGTTGACCTTGCCTTCTTGTTGAGAACTAATACACATCATGGCATCACCTTTGATTATGCTGCGGACCATACCTTTGTTTTCTCTTGGATTTGGGCTTTCCATAGCCCGTAACATTTCTTTGACCGTGTATTGATGAGTTATGGGCTCTTGGCCCATGTTGAATCTCCACATCTACTGATTCATGTTTAATTTAGTTTACATTTTTGTTGAATTTTAGAATTATTGTTGACATTAGATTTTGATTTTTAATTTTGTTGAGCTTTAATTTGGATTTTGATTGTGTTCTTAATTCTGATTTTTATTTCATTTTGGTCTTGATTTTTTTTATTAATTTGATTTGAGTTTTGATAAGCTTTGATTAGATTTTTTTTTTCAATTAGGTGTGGATTAGTATTAATTTTGGTTCTTGATTAAATCTTCTTGTTAAGATTTAATTGAGGTAATTGTTAACTCTTTGCAAATTGTTAATTAGAAGATCTTGATCATGGTTATCAATAATTATTTGCTAATTGCAGATAATGATTCTTGCTAATTGTTCTTAGTTAAATTTCGATAATTAACTTGTGATTAACTTCTTGGTTTAGATTTGTGATTACTTTTTTATTTTAGAATGTGTGTTTAATTCTAACCTTGTGTTGATCTTCATGTTTCTCTTAGATTTATTTTCATAACCTTGTTTGGATTGACGAGATCTCTTCATGCAAATCGTGCTTAGTCCCTGATACCGTTTTGACCAATTCTTGATGTACTTGATGGACTGATTCTCTTCCACCTTGGATTCTTCTCCCTTCTCTTTGAGCCTTGTCTGTTTGAGGTTGTTAATCTTGATTGTTGATTGGATTGATCGTGTGAAGCGTCTAGAAGTATTCTCAAGCTTATTGCGCGCATTGAAGAGGCAACAGACCTTCTCTGTTAGGTACCACTTGCATCCTTGTATAAAGTATGCTTAGGTTTAACATCTTTGCTTAGAACTTGTTATTGATTGAGGAGTCGTCACTCCTAGTTGTATATTTAGCTTGTGTGCCAATTCACTGATACTTTGCTGTTGCTTGTCTTACTTTGTGATGGACGAAGAGTCACTCAACTTCCTTATAGTTGAGATCACGACATCGTGTTCATCTTGTGGTTGACGAAGAGCCACTCAACTTCCTCATAGTTGAGATCACGACATCGTCCGTTTCTGTTGCATTTTCTTTTGAAGAATGGAGAGTCACTCAACTTCCACATAGTTGAGATCACGACGCTGTTCTTTCCTTGTTGACGAAGAGTCACTCAACTTCCTTATAGTTGAGATCACGACATCATTTATTTTGTGTTTGATTTGTCCTATGTTTACTTGCGTTTGTTCACATGATCCCTTAGGATTCCTAGCTTCACTTAATTTCTGATTAAGTTGGAGGTAGGAGAGACATTAGGCTTTCAATCCATGCATGACAACATTAGGTAGGCGTCCCTCCTGATCCTGACTTTAGGGTCACTTTGCATGATAACTTGTAGGACCGAGTTTCCCTTAGACCTCATGTGCGTCTCTCTCTCTTTTCTCTCGCACCCGTGCGATCGAGATCATGTTTTCCCGTAGTAGCGTGAAGTACGGATGCTCTAATTCCTCTTTCCCGTCCGATTGAGGATACGTAGGCACGAGATGCGATATCTCGGCGAGCACACTAACAACTAACTCCCCTCTTCTCTCGCACCCTTGCGATCGAGACTAACTAGTTAATCAAACCTTTTCTCTCGCCCTAGTGCGATCAAGATTCTTTCACTAGACAATCCTTTTCGACCCGTAGGTCGAACTACGACTGCTCTGACTTCCTCTCTCTTGTCCGATTGAGGATACGTATGCACAAGACGACGATGTCTTGGCGAGCAACCTTCCCCCTTAGTGCGTAGTCCGTCGAACTACGTCGACTCTGATTCTTCGTTCGTCCACGAAGATACGTAGGCATAGGATTGCGATAACCCTTGCGAGCCCGTTTTTATTTTTCCTTCCCGGTTCCGTTTAGCAGTAGGCTTTAGATAACTCACTCTTTGATTAGACAACAAGCGTGGATCCCATTGAGTACGATGGACGCGTGGGGGTGCTAATACCTTCCCCTCGCATAACCGACTCCCGAACCCGGACTATGGTTGTGATGACCATGTCTTCTCCCTTTTGAGGTTTCTTCGATCGTTTCCTTTCCATGCGTCGGGATAAATAACATTCGGTGGCGACTCTTCTGTTCTGTTTCCGCCGGTTGTTTTTTCGCAGTTGCGACGGCGATAAAGCAAAAGCTACGTTAACGCGAATTAGATTCAATGTCATACAAACTATCGAATTTAAGAACTCTATCCTATAGCAACAATCAAATTAAGCAATCAATTGAAATTATGGGAAGAATTCAAAGGAAAACAGATTGACATGAAACTTTATAAAAGAACCTCAAAGCGGAATCCGAGTACAGTAGATTGATTCTTTGGAAATTAGTTCTCTATAAGATTCGTACAAAGCAAAAGAAAAATTCGTGAAAAGAAGGTAGTTAATAGTTGTACGGTTGAAAACCTTATAAATAAAATAAGTTTTTCACCACTAACTCAAACTGGGTCGGAAACATAAACCAGGCCCATAAAACAACCCGAAACCAATAGTTTTCTAAAATTAGAATTTGTCCTCTTACTTCAACGACTTATTTGACCATCTTTCACTCCGAATCAGCTTCTGCATAAAACATGATAGTTGTAGCTCTCTGTCTTAGCTTTCCTTCGACTGGTAGAACGCGCAGAACGACATCCCGTAGCTCAAGTTATGACCTGCGCAGTGAAAGGTATCAAATAAGTGTTAATGCTGAAAAATAAGCTGCGGAATTAAAATAAAGGTAGAACAACCATAAATATGAAAACACATTAAAATAGTAAAAATACTCAAATAAACTGTAGGAATGCCTAAGTACAAACATAAGAGAATGTGCATTAAAATGCACTGATCACTTTTCGTTAACTGTGCAATACACGACCAGATTTGGCGTGTAGTAACAATATTGTGAGCATATTCATGAAGAGACCTAAGCTGTCTCACTTGAAAGTAGTCAAAAGGATTCTACGGTACATCAAAGGTTCTGTCGGTTTTGGAATTCTTTTTCCAGGATTGGACTAAGGAAAAAATGTAATTTACCGATTCCAATTGATACAGATATAAAGATGATAGAAAATCTACACCTAGGTACTTCTTTATTTTTGGAGAAACACCAATATCCTAGTGTTCGAAGAAGGAATCAATATTGGTGCTCTCTTCATGTGAGATCGAGTACATTGCAATTTTGTTGTATGTGTGCCATGCTGTGTGGTTGAAGAATTTGTTGAAGGAGGTGGGCAACGAAGATGGTAACAATGTAATGCTCATGGTTGATAACGTTTCCGCTATAAACCTTGCTAAGAATCCCTTTTGAACATGGGTAAAACAAGCATATTTAGATGACGTTTCACTACTTGAGAAAACTTGTTAGTGAAGGAAGGTTGAGATTGAGGTATAGCGTAGAAGTGAATACCAAGTCGTCGATTTTTTGACCAAAGGATTCACAATTGAAATGTTCAAGAGATTGAAGAAGCTAATGGGGATGGAAGACTTGGAACACACAAATTAAGGTGGTGTGTTAAGAGAAATAAAGTAATTCACATGCATATAACCGATTGGCATATTAGTGTAACCGGTTACATCCCCTTATATTTGTCAAACAGAACTTATAATATATAAATGCAACCGGTTAACATAATATGTTAACCATATACATTTGGAATGTTTTAGTTAAAAAATGAGTCAGTGACTCAATGTAACTGGTTGGCATAATATTGCAACCAGTTACACCTAGGATTTTTTCAGTTTTATTTGTTTAATAATTGTACCTCATCTGGTATATTGTATATATAGCCTTTGGATATCTGATAAATAAAATGAATCCATATACTTTCACCCCCTCTCACTCTCTCCCTCTCCTAACTTAATTATTCACCAACCTTGTGGTTCCATGTTCCAACATTTTCTAGGTGTTAAAGGGGAGGACCCATCATATTGATTTTGGAATAGTGTGGTTAGAAAACTTGGATCCTATATCCTCACTTAATTCTGGAGAGATCTTTGGTATGGGGATATTCCTCTTAAAGCTAGGTTCCCTCAAATTTTTTCTATCTTTAGGCAGAATGAATGTTTTGCGGGGAAGCTTAGTAGATGAAAGGGTCTGACTTGAGTTTGAGATTTTTAGTGGAGAAGAACTTGTCTTTCTTAGCATGAACAGGTGTTGATATTTGAACTTCTCTTAGCAATTAGGGTCTTTATCTCTTCCTCCTAGACTGATAAGTGGTGGTGGCACCACTTAAAAGATGGATCTTACTCGGTGGCCTCCTCATATCTTTTCAAATGTGAGTTTCCTAGTGATCATCAGGTCTCGCTAGTAGAGTTGGTCCTTTATAGTATCTAGAATAACTAATCCCCCCTCTAAAGTAATTATTTTTTCTTGGAATATCATGCAAGATTTAATACCTGCCATAGTCGCCTGCTCATCTTATTGTGATTTGTGATGTTGTGGTATATGTCTGGTACATGACTTTCATATGGTTGGGATGATATGTAGTTTTACCCAGAGATTCCCTGGCCTTTTTTCATATGTTTTTCCCTCTTGGTGGTCCTCTTAGGCTTAAGAAGGTGTCTTGTGATTTCACATGATGTTTTCTAGTCAATCTTGAAATCTCGAAATGATATAGTGTTCTTAGTTAAATTGGTGACAATGAAGGACATGGAAGACATGAGCATCCTTTTGGCTTGGAAATGATATATTGGTAGGTCCACGGAGAACTCCTATTCTTTATCGGCATGGCTCAAGAACCCTATCCAGTATCTAAGCCAATAACAACATGAGTGTTTTCTTCCTTCTTTTAGTGTGTTCTTGTTGCTTTGGTGGAGATTAGTGTCGTTGTTTTCGTTGATCTTTGGATGGAAAACCCTAGCTTGTTATCCCCTTTTTATGCTCTTGAATAAAGACATGGAAATAAAGATAGATAAATGGCGTGCCTCTGTTGACTAATGCTTTCATCTCAACGTGACCTTCTTATACCTTAGACCTCTTCAAATAGAGAGTAGAGATAATATACAATTTTTTAATATATTGTGAATCATAAAATATATATAGTGTGATGACCAATTAAAGTTTCCATTTATTAAAATGAGTCATCCTTCCTTTTACTTATATTGAACTATTATCAACTAGTCAAATATGTAGTAATTTATTTAATAAAAGATATAATTACTTATTATTTTTATTTGCTCACTAATCAACTAAAACTTCTAATTGATAAATATCTAACATATATATTTTCTCACTGGAATATAAGTCCCATAAAAAATTGGAATATAAGAATTAAATTAAATAATTAATAAAACATTTCAATAATCTCTCACTTGGAGAATATATCTTAAGAATTATATCACCACATGTTAACCAAACACATGAGTTCCTACCCTCCACGCTTCTTCATTGGGCGTTTCCCAATGAGCCTTTCTTCAACCTTTTATTGATGAGGATGTTATCCTCAATCAAGTCAGTGGTATTTCTCCGAGTGAGTTCCTACCCTGGGTGCTTACTTATTGGGCGTTCCCCAGCGAGCCATTTCTTTCAACCTTTTGTTGATGGGAGTTATGTATTTTAGAGAGTCTTTTCTGAAATTCTGGTATAGTAGATCACTAAGATGTCGAACAGGATGTCGAGACACTTGATCTCTGCTTCTCACACAAGGATAATAAGGAGCAAAATGAAGAAAATAAAGAAACACACAGGAATTGTTAACCTAGTTCGGTGAACAACAACACCTACGTCTAGGGGCTACCAAGCCAGGAATGAAATCCACTAAACAATATTAGTTCTAAATTAAACTCCTCCGTTTACAACTTGTCACCTAAACACTACCCGTGCTATATTTCTACCTAAGACACTCCTAGGTATGAGACCCTTCTCAATTCTCTTTCAATCACAGCAATGACTAAACAATTACAACTCAATAAAATAGTCCAACTCAAGTATTCACACAATACAAGAAAGGCTCACAAAAGTATAAACCCTAGTACTCACTAACAGCCGTGTATGTTCTCTGCCTATTCTAGGTTAAATCCATCATATTTATAACCATAAACAAGACTGGATTTTGGCTTCAAAAACGTAGCAATTCTGCTCCACAGAATCTGCATCTTATTCTCCTCTAGAATAGTTTCTTCAATCCTAAGTTTCCTAAAGTGTCTCCACAGTTAGAAACTGCATCTTCAAATTATAATCAGAATCTTTGATTCCACAATCTTGGACGCCACCTAGGAAAAACAAACATTCCCACAAAATCTGGAAATCAGAAAACCAAATAACAGTTATCACAAACTGTAACAGACAAAGATGTCCAAACATCATGATATGACATTTTTTCCAACATCTTAATCTTCAGTTAGTTCTTTATGTTAGGACATCTTGTCCAACATCTTGCTGTCAAGTTAGTTTTACCAAAATTGATGCCAACCTTAGAGGCTTGGACTCATCATTTTCCTTCAACCTTTTGTTGATAAGGATGATACTCTCTAATGAATCTTTTATTCAACATTTCGTTGCCCCTAAGCAAGTCTTACCCATTGCTATTTTGGTAGTCTCTCACAAGTTTATTTTATTAACCTTTTTTTGATAATCTGACTCCCCGACAAGTTTAGTCTTTATCCTTAGGGTAATGGAAATCTTTGAAATTTGATCTTGCCATCATCCTTTTGGTGATGACAATCTTTGTTATTATAATGTTAGTGTATGTTTGTATGTTCTATCTTACAACAAGACACACCTTAAGAATTTACTATTGTCTCTATAAGATTACGGCTAAGATTCTCAAACCTTTCTCTCTGTTTTCACCTCTCAAAATTTTGAAGACTGTTAAGACAAAAATGACGAGATACACATTTATAACAGTTGAAATTCAATGGGTTAATAACAAGAACAAAACATTAATGAATGGATTTACAGACCGAAACAAAGAAAACCAGAACACACCAATCGAAAAAGTCAGATAAGGTGACTGAAAACCCAAAGCACCACAGGCCGAACCAAACTACTGCCACCATCTAGCCCCCTCAATTCTCCGAGTTCCGATGGCTACCTTCCTTCACTTCCTACCACCACCACCCTCGAACTACCTCCATGTTGTTCTGACGCCTTTTGTTGACTTTCTAACCTTGACAGCTTTTTGATTTATGCAATCTCGAAATGTATTTTCTTTCTCTTTGTTGTGATTGTATTTATATGTGTTGAATATGATCACACATGTTGTATATTTATATGCAAAATAAGTATAAACAATAGGTGATAATATAATTTACACTTATGAATAATTGAATACAAATCAAAACTAATTGGTTTGTAACCGATTCTCAACACTCTCCCTCAAGCCCGATTGTATATATTGTATGATCCGAGCTTGTTACAAATATAATTCACTCGGGAACCCTTAAGAGACTTGGTAAACATATCATCCAATCGACCTTAGGATTTGATGAAGTTTGTGTTTATTTCTCCTGACAGTACTTTTTCTCTCACATAGTGAAAATCTATTTCTATGTGCTTGGTACGTTCATGGAATACCGGATTGGATGCAATGTGAAGTATTGCTTGATTGTCGCATATGAGTCTTGTGTCCTGAATGTCTCCCAACCTAAGTTCTGAGAGTAAATTTTTAAGCCACGTAAGTTCCTTTGATGCTACTTCCATAGCACGATATTCAACTTCAACACTAGATAGTGCAACTGTGTTTTGTTTCTTGCTCCTCCATGAGATCATATTTCCTCCAATAAGAACAAAATATCTAAAAATGGATCTCATATCTGATGGTGATCATGCACAATATGCATATGAATAACACGTGACTTTAGCATCACCCTTATCTTCATATAGTAGGCCTCTTTCTGGTGCATTCTTTATATATATCTAAGAATCCGAATAACTGCATTCCAATGAGTGTCGTAAGGAGTATTCAAAAATTGACTAACAATGCTCACTGTAAAAGTAATATCGGGTATGGTAACGGTAAGATAATTGAGTCTAACCACTAGACGTCAATATCTTCCCGAGTCTTTCAATAGCTCCCCCTGACCCGGAAGAAGCTTGACGTTGGGATCCATAAGAGTATCAATTGAACGAAAAACTTACTTGTAGTACTTACTATCAACGAGTAAATAAAAGTGTCGCATCACCTTTTGCTTTAGTTTATTATGATATTTGGGGTCCTAGTCTTGTAATGTCTACCTTAGGATATTACTATTTTGTAAATTTCATCTATAATTTCTCATGATGTACTTGGTTATTTCTAATGAAAAATCATTAAGATGTTTTTCATATATTCCAAGAGTTTTATGCTGAAATTAAAAACCAGTTTAACACTTCCATTAAAATTTTACACACTGAAAATGCTTGTGAATATATGTCATCCCAGTTTCAATCTTTTTTTAACGTTACAAGGAATTATTCACCAATCATCATGTGCCCATACACCACAACAGAACAATGTTGTTGAACGGAAGAATCGTCATTTAGTTGAAACCGCACGAACTCTTTTACTTCACCACAATGTACCTTCTCGTTTTTTGGATGATGCTCTGCTCACATCTTGTCACCTTATCAACCAAATGGCTTCATCGGTCCTTCAAGATCAGATTCCATACTCTATCTTGAATCCATAACATGACCTCTATCCCATTTTGCTTCGCGTCTTTGGTTGCACATGCTTTGTTCTTGATCTTAGTCTAGGTAAAGACAAATTCTCTACCAAATCTCTAAAATGTACTTTTCTAGGCTACTCACGTATACAAAAAGGATATAGTTATTTTTGTCCTTAACTTCAACGATATATTGTTTCCTCTGATGTTACATTCTTTGAACATTCCCCATTTTTCTCTACCTCCGTGTCACCCGATGAGACTTGTAACTAGATGCTCCAGATTTCCCTTCTGTCATCCCCCACACCCATTAAACATCCATTGTAGGTCTACAAGCAACGGACACCTCATCCATCAGAAGTTAGAGATGATATTAATCTACCAGCATCATCTCTTGCTCCAACTATTCCTCCAGCTATGTCACCTGAACTTGACCTCCCAATAGCATTACGAAAAGGTATTTGATCTCATACTTTAAATCCTAAATATGCTTATGTTTTAAATTAGGCAAAATACCCAATTTGGTCCCTTAAGTTTACCTCTGGGTCCAATTTGGTCCCTTAATTTTAAAAAGTTCCAAAGTGATCCCTTAATTTTTAAATGGTGCCACGTTAGTCCTTACCGTCAACACCATTAGTCAAAGTCAATGGAATTGTACAATTGGCGCACACGTGGGGCTGATGTGTGAGTAGTCATGCCATGTGGATGCCATGTGGAATTTGTATGCCTAAAAAAGAAATGGGAACTAAAACGAAGCCATTGTTCAGAAGTAGGAAATGAAGTAAAGGAAGTGGAACCCTAGCGCAGCCATTGTTACATGTTGAAGGTGATTCTGCTGCGATTTGAAGCAATATCTACTTCTCAAGTTGATATCGAAGACAACCAGGTATGGCTTCTAGTGATTGAAGTGCAAATTTTTCTATTTTGTTCGTTTTAAGGTTTTTATAGTTTTAGGGTTATCATCTTCGTATCTGAAATCTGGCTTTTTTTTTCTGCGCTTCTTTTTAGGACATATGACATAGGTTGATATGGCTGAGTATTTGAACTTAAAAATCCACCACAGCGGTGAATTTGTTGATGACAAATAAGTGTGTACGAAGGGGGTCAGGTTGCCGAGTTAAAAATAAATGTTGATAGATGGATTTATTTTGAATTGTTAGGTTGTTTTAAGGCACATAACAAATGTGATGTTGTTTTGAATAACATGTCTGAGGCATTTAATAGTGTAATCCTGGATTCTAGAGCCAAGCCATTGATAATCATGATGGAAGAAATAAGGACATACATGATGAAGATATGGTATATACTGATACAAACAACTGATACAAATCTAACACTTGTCCATTCATTTCAAATTGTACAAAATGATACGCATTCATTTCAACTGGTACAAACAGATACACATAAAATGTTTCCCTAATTCATTCTAAAAACTACTACAATTATAATCATAAACAACATCAAATTCCAAAGGTTTTTCCACTTCATAATTTTCTTCATTTCCCTTTCAAGATTGATCAGTTATTGCCCAAGTTCTTCATTCACAAATTTTCCTTCTGCAGCTGCCTTTGATAGCTTTTCAATTCTATCCATCCAAAACTGCTCCTTCTCATCTCCAACATCATCATAAAATCAACCAAAGAAATCACACCCAGCTTGCATAAATCCCTGTAAAATTCATAGGCTACAAATCAAATACTTGCAGCAACATATGTTTTCCAAAGTACAAACATCAAATTTAGATGAAACATATCTTATAATTAGGACAACCCCAGAAATGTTTTCCATAGTTCTTAACAGTTGCTGCCTTTCGAAGAATGGTCATGTCCCCACAATGACATAAGGGTTTTCAACCGGAGATTGTATACAGATTTGAACCTTCCATCGAAGAACAACCACCTTCTGCATTATTCTGTTTCGGCAATGACGAAGATCCACTTGATTTCATGCTTGAATCTCTATCTCCAGTTTGTTTGCCCTAGCCCTAGGTCAAATTTGTGAATCAATTTGGGGCTGAAATGAACAGCATCAATGTCTTAAGGAATAAGATGATCCAACATGCCAACTCATCAGCCACGTCTGCACACATTAACGGACGTTTGAGGGTCATTGACGGAGAGGACTAATATGACACCATTTAAAAAATTAAGGGATCACTTTGAAACTTTTTAAAATTAAGGGACCAAATTGGACCCCCGAGGTAGACTTATGGGACCAATTTAGGTATTTTGCCTTTAAATTATGATCGTCTATCTACTTCCTATGTGTCTTTTGTGTCTGCTTTGGATTATGTGTCTATTCATAAGTCTACAGGTGAGGCTATGAATGAATGGTTGAAGAAATAGTCGCATTGCGTTCAAATAACACTTGGGATATTGTTACTTTAACTTCCGAAAAAACTACAGTAGGATGTCAATGGGTTTATACAGTCAAGATTTGATCAGATGGTCTGATCAATCCTTTAAAAGCTCGTTTGGTATCCAAAGAATATAAACAAATATTTGGCCTTGATTATGGTGCACTTTTTCTCCAGTGGCCAAGATTAGTTCGGTCCGTCTCTTCCTTGCAATGGTTGCTATTAATCATTGGCCGCTTCATCATAAAAAATTAATGAGTTTTTGATGAAATTAAGGAGAAGCCTAGATTAAATTAATGATATAAATCTCAAACATTGAATGTCATGTAATTGTACTAGAAAAAAAAAATATAGTTGATGGTTAGTAGGCTGTACATGGGATCGGAAACAGAGCAAAACAAAGTGAGAAGTTTTCAACACACAATTTGAATTCATTTTGTTGCATCATAAAAAATTAAAGCAAAAACTAGTAAGTTCAAAATGTAACATTCATTGATGGTGACTTTGCTGGGAAGAAGCTACAAGGATTGGTGTAGTGAAGTTTATCTATTCTTGAAATTATTTTAAAGGAATAGAAAACTGACTGAGAATGAGAGAGAAGAAGTCAACTTAAGTCACTTAGCATAAAGACATTTGAATTATTATGAAAAGGGTCTGTACAGGATTGACAGTTGTATTTATAATATTTTCCTTATTAATGAATCAATTAATTCTTGAATATTTTTTCAACGTAGATAATTGAAGTTTAAGTTTAGACAGTATCATATTGATTAATAATGTACTTATTATATGAATAAAATGGAGAAGAATAGTCTTGCAAGTCTCATATTATAATCAATAAACTACTTTTACAAAACAAAAAGAAAGAAATATAATAAAAAAATTTAGATGATGACACAGCTATTAGGATCCTCTTCAACGCTAACAGCACCGTAATAAGGATTGTATTGTGCTTTCATCTGATGATTGTAATAGGCATGTGTTCCATAGAACATGAAAGGATCAATCACGATTTCTTTTGTTGAATCCTTCTTATCATCTTGCTTCTTTTTAGGTTCTTCTTTCTTTTCTTCTTTAGCTGCTCCAACAGAAACGATTTCAGCATGACAAAACTTCCTTAGTTTACCCACTACACGTACTGGATCAATATCTCCTATTAAAGTTAACTTCTTGTCTTTCATGTCCATTGAAACTGACTCAACCCCTGCAACAATATCACCAATAACATCTCAGTATATCACAAAAACATTTCAATTCTGAAACAAAAAAGCTTAGTTGGAGTGAATTAAATACCTGAAATGCCAGAGACTGCCTTCATAGCTTTTTGCTTGATTCTGTCTTCATTTATTTCCAACTTCAATACAACTTTCTGTAACACAAAAATCCTAGTTGTTAGTTAGGTCAAAACAAAGGTTGTTAATTTAGAATAAGAAAAGAAAATTCACCAATTTTGTTTTGGCTATGATGAAGAAAATAAAAGAGTGGTTTTAATAGGAGAAAAAACTAACCATCATTGTTATGGAAGCTTGTGATATGTGAGATGAGAGAACTCTTGATGGAAATGGTAATATTAGAAGTGAAAGGAAGAGATGATATTTCAATTTGAAATGAAGTTATGAAGTGAAGAAAGATGATTATTTGAGGCTTTTTATAGTAATGAAAGAAGAATGATTGATGACATAGGAATGGTCAACCCAATGAAGTCAAGACGAGTAGTGTGTTGTTTTCTACGAAAGTAAAGCAGCAGATATAAAGGACCTTTTCCTTCGTGGAACACTGGAACCTACATATAAAAGGACAATAGACAGTGAAAATTAAAGTGGGAAATTTACTATTTTAGTTATCACCAGTTCTAACGTACATCTCTGGATTTACCTTAAACAGAGCATTCATTCACGTACCTCCATAAAACGAGTCTCAGTATATTTAATCTATTGCTAAATATCATTTTTGTCCTTTAGTTATATTTTTTTTTTCAGATTAATTCTTTAATTTTTTTTCATATTATATTGGTTCCTTAATTTTTAAAATGTGTCGTATAATTAACTGTAAATTTAGTAAATTTTTTCGTCACTAATTAGACAAAAAAGACTACATAACATGTTTTAAAAATTAAGGGGGTTGTACCTGCAAGGTACTCCGACGCTCAAGTTAGGTAAGGTCAGAGAAAAACAAATACAGAGATGTGCGTTTAGAATGTTTCGTAACCCGACCCTTTCAAGTGAGAGGGTATTTATAGAGAGCCCCCAGCGCGGGGCAAACGGTTACTTGCACTGGGCTGGATTGCAAGGCCCAATCCAAGTAACTGTCAGGGCTTACGTGGCGCAGTGAAGACCAGCACGTGGTCTTCGCCCTGGTGTAACGGTCCCTAAATCTCCGGAAGTAGGGCAAACCGATTCCTTCGGGTGTGGGAAGTTACAAGAGAACGTGTCCTCGCGGGGAGGAGCACGTGGGTGTCGAGGAGAGGTGTGCCCACGGGCGATATGCCTCTGCTCGACAGTCTTTACCCCGCGTGTCCGACGTCCAAGGGGATTGGTATGTGCCCGAAACGGAGGCGACTTCGGACCTCGTTGGGCTTTCGCTGGTCATTGGGCTTGGGCCTGCCCGACAGTAGGGCAGGCGCAGGCCCAGTCCAGAACAGGAGCCCCCCAAGTAAGAGTAATGACTTAAGGGCCAGTCCTATGTCGAGGACGTATCCCGTCGGGGAAGGGATTCTAACGAGGAGCGGTTGGTCAACCGGGCAGAAACAAATTGACCTGCTCCCTCTAGACTGGTCGCGGCTGGGCGACGTCGTGGGGACACGAAAAGTCTGAAGCGAGGCGAATGGAAAGACGCGTGTTAAGGAATTAAAAGGCGTGCGTGGGGAAGCGTGTGCCACATGTCATACCTCAGCATTGCCTAGGGCGGCTACACTAGGGTAGCGTAATCGATTGCCTAGGAAGTCCTCGAGTCTGGTGAGGCCCTTATAAATAGGGGTCATCCCGTTTCATTTGCACTTTCGCTCCCCCTTGGCTCAGACTCTCTCTTTCTTCTTTCTCTATTTCGCCACAGTTCGCCGCCACCGACTGCCGCGCCGGAACCCTACCGGAAGTGTATTTCAAGTAAGTTTCTCTCTTTTTTCTCCTTTTGTTTGCATTTATGCGGTGGTTTTATGGCGAACTGATGAAGTTCTCATGGAACTCACGAAATATCCGGCGAAAATGGCGGAATTTCTTAGTTTCTTTGTTGAATCCCGCGGGGGGAAATGATGAGAACCACGAGGGCAGAAAGAATGTCCTGAGGACGTGAGATGAATATCTCAGGGTCCTTGCTAACGTTCCTAACCGCGGGATGAATCCTCGGGGAGCAGTTCCAGGGTCGTTCGTCGTATAGACGAAGACGTCGTGTGATTGCGGTAGTCGCGTGGCCCCGACGCCCCTTCTTCGCCCTTTCACTTAATCAGCGGGGGAGGGGTGAATTTGATCTGGATCATCGAATTCACCATTTCCTTCTGCTTTTCAGGTAAATGGACACCCTGTCAGTGGCCGTGGGATCTTTAGACAACGACGACCAACCCGACTCACCGATGGCGGAGATAACTAGTGTCGAGGAACGGTTGCTCGACGAATGGGTCAGCGACGAGCCCCTAAGCATGGCCTCCCTGTTTGTTGACGGGGACGAGGATGACATATTTTGTACTGTCGAGCACCGCCTTGTGGGCTCTACGTAGTCGTGGAAAGCGATCCGTCCGCTGGAGCACCACCGTATATGTTCGACGTACAGGGGGATGCAGTTTCCCCTTTACGAATTTATGTTCGACCAGGCGGGGTGTCGCTTGCCCTTTATGGACTTTCAACCGTCAGTGTTCGCTTTGTTGCGCTTGGCGCCCTCACAGCTGCACCCCAATTCTCTCGCCTTCCTCCGAGCCTTCAAGCTCGTCTGTAAATATATCCAGATCGGGGTAACTGTGCCCCTCTTCTTTCGCATTTTTCATCTTCAAAGGAAAGCGACCGACGTTAAACATGGTTGGGCATCTTTCAAGCAGGTGAGCAGCTTGTTTAGCACCTACATGGACTCTGTCCGCGACTTCAAGTACCGGTACTATATTGTGAGGCCGGTCTCCTTCGAAGCCGTGAATTCGGTGTACCGTCGGGTCCGACGAGATGTAGATGAGCGGTAGGAAGAGGTCCTTGAACCGAGGTTCCCCTTGTTCTGGACAGAGGAGCATTTCAGGAAGGGGACAGACAGCTACATCGTCATCCCTGGTCGACTATGCGAGGGGGACCGCCTGGCGTACGTAGCAATAGTCAAATTTGTCAACTGGTTTCGCAAAGCCAAGCTCGTGACGCCGGACGGGGAGTTCATTCGGGGTGATGACGGGAAGGTCTTGACAAAACGCCAGTTGATCAAAACGAGGGCCCTCCTCGAAACGTTTTCTGACGAGGACGCCCTTGAGTTGTTAGGTGGTAGAATCCTCTTCGACTTGCTTTTTCTTCGCGTCCTGGTTTTCGATTTACTGACACATTTATTTTCTTTGCAGGCAAGATGTCGGGTGCTGAGGAGCGTATCAAGAAACTGAAAGCTGCCCGCATTTCGAAGAAGGGCGACAAAGGTCGTATCGAGCAACTCTGATCGCAGGTCCCTGGTCCCACTCCGGCAATCGGGGGTTCTTCTGGCTCTCCCCAGGACATCGACTCCCCCAGCACTTAGAACTCCCCGAAGAGACAGCGGCTTGCTGATGATGTTGACGTCGACCTCACTGAGCACGAAAGCCCTCCCGCTGTGAAATTTGTGCTCCCGCCTTGCCACTTAAGGTCGAACTTCATTATGGGGAACAATTCCCTATGTGTTGGTGGACCCGAAGTTCAGGCCATCTTAGATGTTGACAGGGTTTCTCGGAGAAGGGCGCTGGTGGAGGACATGTCCGCGGTGATATGGGTTTGCGCTGCCGTCTTGGTCCTGAATGACGAGACATGCCCAGCGGACGAGCTGAGCAGGCTGCAAGAGAGTTTCAGGTTCATCTCAGCTGAAATGGAGAAGGTGGGCAAGGAGCTGACTGACTTCAAAAACCAGAACAAGGCCCAAGTCGAGCTTCAAGTGAAGTTGGAGGAGAGGTTAAAGAACGCTGAGGAGGAGAGGAAACGTCTCTTGGCGAGGAACGCCGAGCTGGAAGAAGTTGTTCGCCCGGATGAGGAGGAAACCGAGGAAGGCAAGTTGTTGACTTCGCGGGCAGCGCTGATAGCGAAACTCAGGGAAGTCGAGTAGGATAACCTCGTGGCGGCCGACATAGGTTTCAGGAACGCCATGCAGCAGCTTCGGGTTCTCAACCCCGACCTTATAACTGAAGGGACTGACCCCGACTACGAGGTGGTCGATGGTCAGATCGTGCAGCTGATGCAAGAGGAAGAGGTCGGTGGAGGGGCAGATAAACACGAGCAGCCAGAGGGGACCGTCGCCGACTAGGTTTTTCCTTTCTCGTTTTGTTTGGCCTGCGAGCCATTTTATTTTTGATGCCTACGCCCGACTTGCGTGCCAGGGGATTTTTGATACTTGTTTGTAATACGTGTACAATGGGCTTCTGCCCGCTTAATGCATTTTTCTTTATCTGCACGTGTGATGTTTGTATGTTATTGTATTTGCTATACTTTATTTATTTCGGTCTAAGTGTAATACCCCAAATTTTGACCACTAAGATTCCCATCATTGTGTCAATCATCACCACAATATGGATGTACCTTTATGTTTCATCAGTCTCCCCAAAGATGGGTGAGCATCCAATACAATCAAAATTAGGGTTTCAAGCCCTCTCTGAGCTTTAGACAAAGGATCAATCAAGAAATGACATGGTCTTTAACTTGTCTAATCTCTCAAACATCCACAATGGATCAAAAAGGACTCCCACTTCAAGGATTAAGCACAAGGCTGCTCCCTTCTAGGTGGATCAAGTCCCAAGATCGACAGTGTCACCAAATTAGGGTTTTGGTCAACCAGGGCCTCCAGATGGAAATTTTGATCTGGGCATAAGGCAATGATCCAAAACATGACCTAATATACTCCATGGAACCTCATGAACCCATGCATCAAGTCAATTTTGCCTCAGGGGATGCATTCATCAAAAATCAGGAATTAGGGTTTCTTGACCTAATTCACCCCTAAGTTGACTTTTGGGACAAATCATGAGCCAAGACCTCAAGAGATGATTTGAGGGTCTCTAATACACCATATTGATCCATTTGGAACAATGGATTGATCCAAGAAGCTTGAGCAACAAGTTTCATTTTCATCTGCACCACAATTAGGGTTTTAAGGGAAAAGTCAACTGTAACTTTGACTTTTGACCAAGACATGCTCCCAAACCCTAATACATGATTGAATATACCCTATGACACCCATGGAACATGTCCATCAAGTTTGATTTAGGTCAAGGACATGATTTCCTGAAGAATTGCACAGTTTGGAATTCATCTGATAAAAAGTCAACTGTGCACAAAAGTCAACTTTGACTTTTTGAGATTTTTCACCAAAATGGATTTTTAACCCTAAAATGATGTTAATGTATGATTTGAATCATCATTCATCAAGAAAAATCAAGAAAAGTGAGATAACTTGTAAAAGGGGTAACCATAAAACTTAGAAATTTTTCTAAGTTAAAAATAAAGTGGCAAAGGTACCAACTTTGGAGGACCATAACTCCTAAACCACAAGGCCATTTTTTCTCATTCAAAGATGGATTTGTAGCCCTCATTATCACCTACAAAAACTTCAACTACAAGTCATTCCAATTCATTAAGGATTTTGAGTTATGGAGTGATCAAAGTGGCTGAAAAGTGAAAAAGTCACTTTTTCCAACACTTAGTGAAATTTTCACTAAGTCAGAATTCTGCTTCAATTTTTGCCAAATGTAGGGGGATTTTTCACTTGGAATCAAAAGAGATCAAAACCAAACTTGTTCAAACAGTTGTTGTATCATGTAAGAGCTTTCCAAAATGGCCAAGAACATTGCCAAATTCAACCTACATCATGAGATACAACATTGGCAAGTTGCCTTGCTGAAATCTGTCAAAGCAAGGCAGAATTTGCATTTTGGCTCGATTTGCCAAAATCAGCCAATTGCAATTGCTCCAATCCACTTGGACACCTCAGAGGATTGAATCCAAAGGGGACAATCACTGAGCCAAGCCTCCAAGGTCCAAGGAACAAAGAATAGCATGTTGAACCTAGAATTGCCAAAATAGGGACAAGACTTCAAATTTGGAATGAGGCATTCAATGGAACCATCAAGGTGGCATGGATTGAGCCATTCTCATCTGAAATCAGTCAAGACTTATCCAAGACCAAGGGGACCAAAGCTCTGTGCCCTAACCTCTAGTCAATGGCTAGAGGAGACTTTCATTTCCATTGGCCAACATTGAGGGAACCTACTTACCAGCTGCCATGCACTATTCCTTGCAAAACAAACTTGCTCTACTATAAATAGAGCTCAATTGTGGTCAGTTTAAGTACACCAAAGCCATCTAACAGATGCTTTCCTCAAAATCTCTTTCTCTTGGCAAAAATGCCTTTCTTAGCAAGGTAGCTATCGGGTTTTGAGTTTGAGAGCAATTCTGCACAAACCAATCACTCACACACCTCACATACATCACATATGAGCTGATCAAACACTCACATAACTTCTGAAACATCAATTTCACAAAATCACTTGCCATCCACACAAGTTTGAAGTGAAGTTGCAGCTGAGATGCCATAAACTGATCCAGTCCATTTCAATTCAATCCAAGTGTTCAAACACACTCCATATGGTGTAGGGAAGCTGTCCAGATCATCACAACTCATCTGTAACACCTCCAACTCAAAATCACATCTGCTCTTGCTGTCACGACTTGGAGGTAAGCCTAAACTTGGGCATCTCTCAATCTATGCATATTTCCTCGCACAATAATTTGGCCATATGTTCATAATCATGCATGGAATGTTTTCCCTCAATTAATTGCATTGTTTGAATCGTGTATCAAAAATCCTAGCCTTCATGCAGAAATTAGGGTTCTTGAGGTTTCTTCGTGATTTCATGTTTTGTGTTTAATTTAAATGAAATTAAAGTACATAGACATGATCGTGAGGTTGAGGCGAGCATAATGATATGTGGATTGCATGTTATAATTACGTATTCAGTGAGATTGGATGGAAAATGCAAATCTGGGCAAACTGAAAAACGCGCGTGTTCTTGGTGTTGTTCTTGGCGCCATTTTCATATATTTGAATATTTGAATTTTGTGATTTTGTTTAATTGATTCAAAAATTAATTTCTCTCTGAGTTTTAATGATTTTGAGTTGATTCTTTTTTTAATAATTCATAATAATGTTAAAATATTTTATTTTCCCAAAAAATCCCAAAAATATTATTTATTTTATATAATTGATATTTTTGCAAAGAATTAATATTTTAATTGTTTTTAACATTTGAAATATTATTTCCACAATGATTTTGCAACTTTTAGTGCTTTCTATTTGTTTTGTAGGTCAATACTTAATTTTTGAAGCATTAATCCAAGATCACAATTTGTTTCCCATGTGTAAAACAATTTTTGATCATTTTAATTGAATTTTTATTCAATTAAATACATTTTTGAAAACAAATTAGGGTTTTGGATTAATTCAACCCTCATAAATCATTTTCAAAACACTTTGGGCCTCTATTAGAGTGTAAGACCCAATCCTTTTTTTGACCAAATTATATTTGGGCCTCACTTATTGTATAAGCCCCGATACCGTCAAAAAACAAACTGCGCGATCGTCGCCTTTTCAAAAATCATCTGGGCCTACCCTCGAGTAGTAAGACCCATTTCTTTTTCTTTAAAACACTTTGGGCCTCTTGAGAGAGTGTAAGACCCATCCCTTTGTACAGAAAACCTTTTTGGGCCCCAGTCACTTGTATAAGTCCCTCTGTACAAATTCAAATAGTGCGTTCACTGATAAAACCCTGGGCCTCTCCTTGAGCTGTAAGCCCCAAATCTTTCTTTTTCAAAGCACTTTCTCCTTTGATTTTGAATATACTGTTGTTTTCAATCTTTCTTTGTTGAACAACTAACCAAACAGCATGGAAGCACTACAACCGAGTAAGTGGTTATCGCTTTCATTTACTGCTTTCATATTATAAACTGTATTGTGGGGCTGCTCACTGTAAGTCTCCTTTCATAAACTCATATCTACTGTGTAATAATAGTATAGATATTTCGAGTTTCCCCGACAACTACGTCTAGAACTAGGGGACGCCGTTTCATTTATTCGTAGAAATAGACGCCTAGATCCCCAATAGGAGCACCAGATACAGTCTTCTCTTGGGCTGTTCTCCTTAGGAATTGTCAAGGAACTCTATTCCCAAAGATAAATGTATTCTCCGTGAATGGCATCTTTGAGTTTCTTCCAAATTCTCGAACTTTCCTGACTTGATCTATTCCTTGTGGATAGCTTGCCTTGAATGTCTCGGGGTTTGGGTACCCACTACGGTCATAATCTTGGACCTTAACTAAGGGACCCTCTTTCAAAGTTAAAAGTCGCTGGATAGTAAACCTCACACGTTTACCAGTGGTTTTTATCTTTAAAAGAGTTATCTCTCCTAATGGAAAGGAGATGATAGACCCACGGGCTTCTTAAAAGCATCGGCCTCCTCTTGGGCATTATTCAAGGACACTACGGCTTCTTAGAAGTATTCACAGCCTCCTCTTAGGCTTCGTATAATGATCTCTTCCTCCGGGAATGATAGCCTCCTCTTGGGCTTCGTACAAGGACCCGTCGGCTTCTTAAAAGATTCCAGCCTCCTCTTGGGCTTCGTACAAATTGTCCCGACGACCTCATAGAGGTATAGGAACAGAACCTAGTCATCCTCATAAAACAGTCCTTTCATAGAGTCTACTACTGTTTCTCGAAGCATAGTACAAAAGATAAAACTCTAGACACGGACAGTCTAACTTCCTTGAGTCTCAAAGACATTCTCAAGCACCCTTCGTTAAATAGGAAGGAAACCCGCAGACTCGGATAGTCTCAATACCCTTTGGATTTCCCGTTTCCTCAAAGAAAGGAAATATCCCTGATCCTCAAATTAAATCCCTGTGTACAGTGTTACTCATATAAGAACTGATTTTCTCTTTTAAATCAGTATATTGGATCTGTCACTCAACTGAAACAGTTACAATAGCCTCCATCTCGGGCTTCGTACGAGATACCAAAATTCTCCCCAGTGGAGTCAAAACAGCCTTTTAGCCTCTCTCTCAGGATTTGTATGAGACACAAAAGATTCCCTCGTTGAGTCAATCACCCTTTTTTGCCTCCTTCTCGGGCCTCGTACGAGATATAAATCCCTTAAGCAAGAGTCGAACTCTTTGCTAGCCTCCTCTTAGGCTTTGTATAACGATATGCCCCACCGGGTCAAAAACTTTTAGCCTCTCTCTCGGGCTTTATACGAGACACAAAATAGCCTCCTCTTAGGCTTTGTATAATGATTTTCCTAGCGGAAATTAGCCTCCTCTTAGGCTTTGTATAAGAAAACCACTGGTTGATCCAATCGACCTTTTAGCATCAAAGTTGTGCCTCGTTCGTAGTACACAAACATCAACAACTCCTTTCCCTTCATCTAATCGCTGTAAGCGGCAAGCCTCTGGATCATCTATATCCATGCCACTGTCCCTCTTTTAGCATGAGAAATTCCTAAGGAAAGATGGCATTGCTCTACACTGAGTTAAAGTCTTCTCCTTCAGGTTAAAACCCTTTCTTCGGAAATTATGGCATTGCTCAGATCCGCGTATCCCAGTTAAAGTAATTCTCCTTCTCCCCTCTTTAGAGATGACAAATTCTCTCTAAAGTCGAGGTCTTTCAGCTTCACGTCTTGGGCTTTAAACAAGACACAAATAGGTCTTTTAGCTTCACATCTTGGGCTTTGAACAAGATACAAATCACCTTTCGCTTCACGTCTTGGGCTTTGAACAAGACACCAAAAACCAATTTCCTCCCATAGAATAGGAGGAACTACGAACGCTCTGATTTCCCTGTTTCGGTAAACGGGAATACGTAGGCATAAGATCGAAAGAAAAGATCTTAGCGAGCGCAATCAACAAAAAACCTAAATCCCATATCTCAGTCAATTAAAAGCAGTAATTCAAAAGCATCAGTCCTAACATCCTAATCCTTATTCCCCACCAGAAACCCTTTACCTAGAAAATAGAAAGAAAGAACTGTATTGGCGAAATACGAATAACCAGTACAAAAGCCCCCCACATTGATAGCATCCGTAACCTAACAGACCGCTGTTTAAACTCAGTATGCAAGTAGGGTTAATTAGAGACATCTATTTCCCTTCCTTATTCAGCTCACAATATGATAAAAAATGAATCGACCTGTAGTTTTAAGCTCAAGCGCAGAGAGCGACCAGCGCTTAAGAACCGCGTCCAAAATCGCTCGCTACAGAAAAGTGGCGCCCACCGTGGGGCCGTTCACTGACTTTCTACTTCTCTTGTGTGAAAAATTACACAAATGGCGACTCTGCTGGGGAGTCTCCTTTTCTGCCTTAGGGCATCATCCCCGTTTTCTACGGAAAATGGGAACTCTACCGAAGAGAAAGATTGACCTATGCTGGTCCATCTCTTAGGCAGGGAACCACAGATTGGGGCTTCCGCCGGGGAACCCATTTCTGTCAGGAACTTAAGAATCGTAGCTTTATAAGTCTAAGATGATTAGGATAAATATATATACTGCTTTTCCTAATTGCTATACGTGTTTATTTTTCTGCTACTGGGAATGCGTGTGATGCTGCATGTGGTGAGATTGAGTATACACTTAAGAAAAGCCAACCTTTTTCGTAGTGCGGAAGCTATCGGAAATAGCTGTTACGCGATACTACCCTCATTTGAGGCTGGTGATCTATTCTCGGTGAATAGCACTTACTCTAAGATTGCACACAACTCGCTGGCGATCCGCTTGTTGTTTGCCTTCCTGGGAGGAGCTGGTGATAATGAGTACAGGTACAAAAATCACCCTAGTATAAACCTTTGGGGATGGGTAGAGCCTTGACTTCATGACAACGACCCTTTGGCCCCATGTTTTTTCTATGTTTTTGCGTGCTGCATTCATGCATTCATTTAATAAAACATTAAAACATTCAAAAAACTTTCTCTTCTAGTCTCTCTGTTTTTCAAATTAAACTAAGACTGTGATTGCAAATATCAGAGAAAAGGATTGCATTAATGGATTTCGGTAGAAGGAGAACTCACCAGTATACCTTCAAGGTTCCAAAACTAGGGGATTTGAGAAAGTTAGCGAGGATGATCGTTAACCCAGAGGCTTTTAGAGCCAAGCACGGTGGTTTGCTACCACTGTTAAGAGTCCATGTGATTAAGGGGGTCATGGACGCGCTCTTTCAGTTCTACGATCCGGTTTATCATTGTTTCACATTCCCGGATTACCAGTTGGCACCAACGCTAGAGGAGTATTCTCATCTCACTGATTTACATATCACAGATCGAGCTCCATTTTCTGGACTGGAAGAAATTCCAAAGAATCAGACTATTGCAAGAGCAATTCATTTGGACGAGTCTGAGGTCAGGACTCACATGACCACTAAGGGTGGCATCCAAGGTTTGCCAGCCCAGTTCTTGACAAAGAAAGCTCTGTACTTCGCTAGTATAGGGAACGAGACTGCTTTTGAAAGCATCTTTGTCTTGCTCACCTACGGGTTATTTTTGTTTCCCAACATCAATAATTTCGTCGATATCAACGCTATTAAGGTTTTTCTCATTGGAAACCCTGTGCCGACTTTGCTCGCAGATGCGTATCATTCTGTACACTTGGGAAATTTGTACAGCGGAGGGGAGATCACATGCTGTGTACCTTTGCTCTACAAATGGTTTATCTCGCACTTGCCCAAGTCTGCTGCTTTTTGGGATTGCAAGAGTGTCTTACGTTGGTCGTAGAAGATCATGTCCCTCACCAACTCTGATATAGATTGGTGTAATAGGATTTATGAGGGAATCAGAATCATTGACCGTTGTGGAAACTTCCCCAGCGTACCCCTCATAGGAACTAAAGGAGGAATCAACTATCATCCGATATTAGTTCTTCGTCAATTTGGATACCCGATGAGACACATCCCACTGGGTGTTCATCTAGAAGGTCTTTTCTTCAAAGAAGGAGAAAGTGACAGAGCACTAAAGATGGAAATAGTGCACGCTTGGAAACAGGTTCATAAGAAAGGACGAGAGTCTCTGGGAAAACCGGACTGTGTCTCGGTGGAGCCTTATCTCCATTGGGTACAAACTAGAGCTCTCAAGCTAAAAATGCCTTATCCTCGTTACGGAATTCTTCCACCGAGGGAAACTATCATGTACTTCATGACAGAAACTGAAAAGCTTCAGGTTACTCTCAACAAAGTTCAAAAGGAAAGAAGATCTTGGAAGAACAAGTACCGCACCCTCGACGTAGAGTGTATCCAAATACAATAATTACTAAAAGAGAAAGATGCTCTGATTGAAATTTTGGAGCACCATGGTGTAGAGAATCAAGATGACCAAAGGAATTTGCTCACTCCTTTCACTTGGCAAAGGAATGACAACCCGACAACGGCCCAAGAGCCCCGGTCAAAGAAAAGGAAGATACCAGAATCAGCACCCGGTTTCTCCTCAGAGAGGACTCGGGACCCATTAGTTTAGGTTTCTGTTTCTGCACTTTGTAATCTACTGTATTTCCATTTCTGTAATCCTTTGGAATTCAATAAAAAGGGGTTTCCCCACTGTTTGATATTTGCAATCTAATTGTCGAAGTTTATTTTGATTAAACCAAAGAAACAACAATTAATATAATCATTGCATTCATCATTCTCACATCGCGTATTCTCCTTACCTACAAATCTCACGTTTGTTTCTCGATTCTAGAGTCAAACTGTCTCATTCGTATAATACTCGGGCCAATCGTCAGAAAAAGATGGATGATCTTGAGGAAGAAAACAGAGAGTTGAAAGAAGAGATCGACACTCTGAGAGAGGATATGAGAAAGCTTCGTAACGACATGCAAGCCATGGCAGAAGCTCAGCTACAAAGAACTGTGATCTCAGAGATCACCTCAACGCCCATCATAGAAAAGTATGATCCTAGGTATCAGATGCCGAAAGATCGTCCTTGGGGCATGCCTGTTAACTATATCCCGGAAGGATATGTTCCGCCGATCATTGAAGATCAGGGAATCGCAACAGAAGCCGCTGGGCCTGAAGGTTATAAACTTCGGGAAAGCGAAGATGCCAGGGGCATACTGAAGACTCCTGAAGGTTACAAACTTCGGGAGGCGCCAAGACTTACTGTCGTAGTCACGGTACCACCCCCTGTGGTGCACACTGTCCCGGAAGGACAGATTCCACCAACACCTTCTGGTAAGAAGGAAACTATGTTTGACAGAATGGATGAATTCCAGGAGCAGTTCTTGGAAATGCAGAAAGAGCTGCAAGCCATTCGCGGTCAGGATCTTTTTGGAAAGGACGCCGCAGATCTCTGCTTGGTCCCAAATGTGAAAGTCCCGCACAAGTTCCAAGTGCCCGACTTTGAAAAATACAAGAGTAACTCTTGCCCTCAGAGCCATCTGGTGATGTACGCTCGGCGGATGTCAGCCCAGACGGAGAATCAGGACCTGCTGATTCACTACTTCCAAGATAGTTTGACCGGTGCCGCACTCAAATGGTACATGGGTTTAAATCGTGCCACGATCAGTACATTCAGAGATCTTGGTACTGCCTTCGTCCAACAATACAAGTACAATTTGGACATGGCACCCGACAGAGATCAACTCAGATCAATGTCGCAAAAGGAAAAGGAAACCTTTAAGGAGTATGCTCAAAGGTGGCGTGAAATTGCCGCTCAAATTTGTCCACCTCTTAAGGAAAAAGAGATGACAAAAATCTTCTTAAAGACCTTAAGCTTATTTTACTATGACCGAATGGTTGCTAGTGCACCCAGTGATTTCACCGAAATGGTCGGCATGGGTGTACGTCTTGAGGAAGCCGTCCGAGAAGGACGTTTGGTAAAAGACACTGGATCGACGAGCGGTACTAAAAAATACGGTAGTGCTCTCCCTAAGAAAAAAGAGAAAGATATTGGGAATATCTCTCTCGGAAAGCAAAGGCGTCGTTATCAGCCAGTAGCAGCTGTTACTCCTGCTATCGGCCCCGCGCCTGTTCCTATGTATCAACCTCAGGTTGCGCAGAGCCAACCTGACCAACAAAGGACACAACAGCCTCTTCAGCAGGCTCGTCCTCCATATAACAACAACCGTACAACACAGCCACCAGGATTTGATCCTATACCTGTAACGTACGCAGAACTGTTTCCGTTACTGCTAGCTAAGGGGCACATCCAGACTAAGTCTCCCCTTTCAGTTCCGGAAAATCTGCCTTTCTGGTTTAAGGTGGATCAAACATGCCCTTATCATCAAGGAGGTTCAGGGCATAACATTGAGACTTGTCTCAATTTCAAATCCGACGTGCAAAAGCTTGTTAGGAGCGGGCTCTTATCTTTCAAAGATACGAATCCCAATGTTCTTACGAACCCGCTGCCTCAACATGAGAAGGCTGCAGTCAATCTGATTGAGAAAGAGACTAACAATGTCTATCAAATTCACGATGTACTCTTATTGGGGACCAATCTGGTCAAGATGCATTGTAGACAGAGTAGATATGGCCATGTGCCACCTCATAACTATCACCAGTGTGATATCTGCTCTAAAGAGAACCAGGGATGTTCTGTGGTGCAAGCAGCTCTACAGGAACAAATGGATCTTGGATGGATCCAAGAGCACCGAGTTCGTGGAGTTAACATGGTTTACACGAATTCCAACGTCATTCAAAACCACGACATCCGTGCGATGAATGTCAACTTGGTGGCGATGCACTCAAGGCAAAGCCAGTATCATAATCTTCCGCGGCACGATTACAGTTCCTGTCTGATTTGCTCGGTAAACAAACAGAGATGCTCTTTCATACAAGAGGCCCTCCAGCGTCAGATGGATCTTGGATGGATCCAAGACTACCATGATAGGAACTCCTATCAAATCAACATGGTTCAAATCTTTGACATTCGCGTGATGAATACCAACCTGGTAGAGTTACATGCTAAGCAGGTCCGACTCGGATTCTTAATATCACATGATTATCAAAACTGTAAAGCGGGTTGCGAAAACGATCGTGGTTGTACCCTTGTCCAGGAGGCACTTCAGGACTTGTTAAATCACTGGTGGATGCCAATCTATATGGACGAAGATACTCAGCAGATTAGTATCAATAACAGGAATCCTACTCGTCGTCAAAGTCAGGATGTCCGATCAATGGAAGGTAACCTAGTAAGGTTACATTGTATTCAAAGTGGGCGTGGCCAGGTGCCACCACACAACTATGACAGTTGTAGCGTCTGTTCGGAAAGTAACCAAGGGTGTTACCTTGTGAGAGCAGCTCTTCAGGGTCAGATCGATCACGGAGAAATTCGTCCATATCCAGGTTCAGGACCCATCATTTGGTCGCCGAACTACCTTGCCGATCAAGTTGAGGATGTTGTCACGATCTCTGGTCATCACCAGATCAGGGATGTTTTTGCCATCGTCCCTCTACTTGACGAATCTAGAGTTCCCAACCGGGAACGGATCGAGGTTACTTATGACGGTCAGAAAAATCAGAAGGTTCCCATAGTCATCTATCTGCCGGGGCCACTACCGTATGAATCAGCTAAGGCAATCCCTTACAAATACGGTGCAACAATAATCGAGAATGGAAAGGAAATTCCATTACCCTCCGTCGTGAATATTGCACACATCAGTCGTGTAACACGGAGCGATCGAATCTACAACCGAGGGGTTGGAGAATCCAACAAAGAAAAGGAACTTCAGGAAGAAATTCCTGATCCACCAGTCAGTCAATCTGGTAATCCCGACTTTTCAAAAGACAAAGATGAGATGCTAAAGCTCATCCAAAGGAGTGAATATAACATTGTTGATCAACTGTTATAGATTCCTTCAAAGATCTCAGTATTATCACTGTTACTCAGTTCAGAAGCACACAGAGAGGCTCTACAGAAAGTCTTGGAGCAAGCCTTTGTGGAACAGGATGTAACAATCAGACAATTCGATAGCATTGTCTCTAACATCACTTCCTGCAATAATTTGGGATTTAGTGATGAGGAATTACCTGAAGAGGGTCGTCGTCATAACATGGCGCTCAACATTACAGTTAACTGCCAGGGCGTTGCTTTAGCCAGCGTACTGGTAGACACAGGGTCAGCCCTGAATGTTATGCCAAAGTCCACTTTGACGCAATTATCATTTAAGGGCCCTCCGATGAGAGTCAGCGAAGTCATCGTCAAAGCATTCGACGGATCCAGAAAAACAGTTATCGGCGAAGTTGATCTTCCCATAACTATTGGTCCTCACACTTTCCAAATCACTTTCCAGGTCATGGACATCCGGGCAACATACAGTTGTTTATTAGGAAGACCTTGGATACATCAGGCTGGAGCGGTTACTTCAACCCTCTACCAAAAGCTAAAGTTCGTCAAGAACGATCAACTTGTCACGGTTTGTGGGGAACAAGCCTTGCTTGTGAGTAACCTATCATCATCTACTTGTGTGGAACCCGAGGAGATTATTGGAATTCAGTTCCAAGCGCTATCGGTGAGCAAGGACGATCAATCTGAAGAAGGAACTTCAATTTCTTCATACAAAGATGCTATCAAAGCGGTCGAGAGTACCGATACGACAGGATGGGGATGGCTTGTCATTCCTATTGACAATAAAACAAAGAAGGGTCTTGGTTTTTCTGCAACCTGTACCCAGACGGCCGTCAACGATGAAAGTCTTCATCCCCTTCAAAACTTCTTCCACAGTGGAGGTTTTCTTCACCCAGTGTCTCAAACAGTTCATGCTATCAATGAGGAAGATCCCTCTGACACGGATGAAGAGTGGAAGTCCTACCTTAACAAGGACGGCTATATGTCTCAGGAAGAGGTGCCTATGCCTTTTTGCTTTCCTCCAGAAAGTCCGAGATTTATACCAAGATCAGATGTCGAAATGATCTACGGAGATTGTGATCCGGAAGGATGTCGTGCTCCGCCAAATTCATTAGAGGAAGACACTCTGATGAAAGAAAACTTTGATCACAATTACTATGGCCCGATGGATGGTCTGCCAATGTGGCAGCCTTACCCAGGAAACTTGGGGCAAGAAAGTCAACCGAGTAATGAAGCTCAGCTGAGTGTCATTGAACAGAATACCTGTATCCCCACCATGTCATGGGATCAACACTCAGGTCATTCGGAAACTACTCAACATGAAGATGAATTCGCAACGTTTTCAGGACTTGAATTCATCATTTATGCTTTTCCCGAGGTCAACGTCATCGAGAGGGATGACTTCTCTAGTTCCAAAGAATTTTGGGACACTTTGGGACAACCAAGTGGAAAATACGACTTTATGGTCAAGTACACTGCTCCTGAGAGCTCTCGTATCAGGCTCAAAGATATCCAGCCAACTGGATGGGGAGATACAACTGAGAGCACCAATGCTATGAAAAATGCAACTGAGGAATCCTCCTACGACAATTCTGCCTGGGAAACAGATTCCAATGATCCTGCTCCACCAGAAATCAGCGTCATTTCTGAAGACAAATCAAGGAAGGTGCCAGACTTTGGGATTCACCGAGGAGTTCGCCGCCAATGGGTTGCTGTCGAGGTTCTGAAGGTCGTTCATCAGTCAAAGTAATTGCCATCTTTAACCTTTCACCCTGCCCAGGTGAAACGGATATTTTGATAGGGCTCGCTTTCTGTAAATTTCCCTCTTCGCTTTGCCCAAAGCGACAGAGTTTTGTTTTATAGGGCTGTAGTTTCAAGATTCGACTTGTTCATTAATAAAATAACGTCGTTCTGTAATTTCCGCATTAATTGCTGTTTTCTCTTTTTGCTTTTTCAGAAAATGGTAATCCTAAAAAATATTCAATAATAAAAACAAGCAGTAAAATCAAAACACTGCACACACTTGCATTTTCTCTATCTTTTCTAAACACGAATCATCACGTCATGCATATTGCTTGTTTTATACCCCGTTGAAACATACGATCCAATGCCTTCTTCCAACTTTGAGTTCCCGGTATTCGAGGCTGAAGAAGAAAATGACGACCAAATTCCAGAAGAGATCTCCCGACTACTCAGACAAGAGGAAAGGTCCATTGAACCTCACAAAGAACCGTTGGAAACGGTAAACTTGGGTTCAGAAAAAGAGAGAAAAGAAATCAGGATCGGAGCACTGCTCAGTCCAACTACCAGAGAGGGTTTGATAAAGCTTCTCAAAGAATTCCCCGATGTATTTGCTTGGTCCTATCAGGATATGCCAGGGTTGGATACCACCATCGTGGAACATCACTTACCGCTAAGATCGGAATGTCCGCCAGTAAAGCAAAGGTTGAGACGGACTCACCCGGACATGGCCATCAAAATCAAGGAGGAGGTACAGAAACAGATCGACGCAGGTTTCCTCGCTACATCTGAATATCCTCAATGGTTAGCCAACATCGTACTCGTTCCCAAAAAGGATGGAAAGGTCATAATGTGTGTTGATTACAGAGATCTAAACAAGGCAAGTCCAAAGGACGACTTTCCTTTACCACACATTGACATGCTGGTAGACAGCACAGCAAAGTTCAAAGTATTCTCCTTCATGGATGGATTCTCGGGCTATAACCAGATCAAAATGGCGTCGAAAGACATGGAGAAAACTTCGTTCATTACCCCATGGGGTACCTTTTGTTACAAGGTAATGCCGTTCGGTTTGAAGAACGCCGGGGCAACCTATCAAAGGGCCATGACTACTCTGTTTCATGACATGATACACAAAGAAATCGAGGTATATGTCGATGATTTGATTGCAAAATCAAGAACAGAGGATGAGCACGTTGAACATCTGTCAAAATTATTCGAACGTCTAAGAAAATTCAAGCTCCGCTTGAATCCCAACAAGTGCACCTTCGGTGTCCGTTCGGGGAAATTACTAGGGTTCATCGTCAGCCAGAAAGGAATTGAAGTTAATCCTGACAAGGTCAAGGCCATTCAAGAAATGCCTTCTCCAAAAACTGAAAAACAAGTCAGAGGATTCCTGGGACGTTTGAACTACATCTCCAGATTCATATTCCTTATGACCGCCACGTGCACGCCGATCTTCAAATTACTCAAAAAGAACCAGGATTGCGTTTGGTCAGAAGATTGCCAAACCGCCTTCGACAGTATAAAGGAATACCTGTTGAATCCTCCGATTCTATCACCTCCAATGGAAGGAAGACCACTGATCATTTACCTCACAGTCCTAGAGGACTCAATGGGATGTGTACTTGGCCAACAAGACGAAACTAAAAGGAAAGAGTCTGCCATTTACTATCTAAGCAAGAAATTCACCGACTGTGAAACTCGGTACACGATGCTCGAGAAAACTTGTTGCGCTTTGGCTTAGGCAGCCAAACGTCTTCGCCAGTACATGATTCGTCATACTACTTGGTTGGTCTCCGAAATGGATCCAATCAAGTACGTTTTTGAAAAACCTGCTCTCACGGGAAGGATTGCCCGTTGGCAGATGTTACTATCAGAATATGACATAGAGTACCATGCTCAGAAAGCCGTTAAAGGAAGTATTTTAGCTGATCATTTGGCTCATCAACCGATTGACGATCAGGAATCAATCGGGTTTGACTTCCCAGACGAAGATGTCATGTATCTAAAGATGAAAGATTGCGATGAACCGCTACCCAGTGAAGGGCCAGAACCAGGTTCCCAGTGGGGACTTATCTTTGACGGAGCAGTCAATCATTATGGAAATGGAATTGGGGCAATCATTGTTACCCCTCAGGGTTCCCACATTCCTTTCACCGCCAGACTTACGTTCAAATGTACGAATAACGAGGCCGAATACGAAGCATGTATCATGGGTCTCGAAGAAGTGATTGATTTAAGGATCAAAAACTTGGACGTATACGGCAACTCAGCGCTGGTTATTAACCAGATAAAAAGATATTGGAACACATACCAATCAGGATTGATTCCTTACAAAGACTATGCAAGGAGGTTGTTACCCTTCTTCAACAGAGTCGACTTTCATCACATCCCTCGTGATGAGAATCACATGGCTGATGCATTAGCCACTCTCTCTTCCATGATTAGTGTAGGTCGATGGAATGACGTACCTAAGATCGACATCATGCGCCTTGAATGGCCCGCTTACATCTTCACGATTGAAGCAGTCATAGACGACAGACCTTGGTATCACGATATCAAATGCTTCCTTCAGAAACAAGAGTACCCATCTGGGGCACTCAGAAAAGACAGGAAAACCCTCAGAAGATTGGCTGGAAACTTCTTCCTGAGCGGTAACACTCTTTATAAGAGAAATTTTGACATGGTTTTGCTCCGATGCGTCGACAGACCAGAAGCAGACATGCTCATGAAAGAAATTCATGAAGGATCCTTTGGCACTCATGCCAACGGACACACAATGGCGAGAAAAATTCTCAGGGCCGGGTATTATTGGTTGACCATGGAATCCGACTGCTACAAGTACATGAGGAGGTGTCACAAGTGTCAGATATACTCCGACAAAATTCATGTACCGCCATCACATCTCAAAGTTCTTTCTTCCCTGTGGCCATTTTCCATATAGGGAATCGATATGATTGGTATGATTGAGCCCAAGGCTTCAAACGGACATCGGTTCATCCTGGTAGCCATTGACTATTTCACCAAGTGGGTCGAAGCAGCGTCATTCGCCAATGTAACCCGACAAGTGGTGGTCCGATTTATCAAAAACAATATCATCTGCCGTTACGGTGTTCCAAGCGAGATCATTACTGATAATGGATCTAACTTGAACAATAAGATGATGAAAGAGTTGTGTGCAGAGTTCAAGATTGAACACCATAACTCATCTCCCTACCGACCCAAGATGAACGAAGCGGTAAAAGCGGCTAACAAGAACATCAAGAAGATCGTTCAAAAGATGGTTGTAACCTATAAAAACTGGCACGAGATGTTACCTTTTGCTCTTCATGGTTATCGCACATCTGTCCGCACTTCAACAGGGGCTACCCCTTTCTCTCTAATATATGGCATGGAGGCAGTTCTCCCCATAGAAGTAGAGATTCCATCAATCCGGGTATTGATGGAAGCTAAGCTCACCGAAGCTGAATGGTGTCAAAGTCGACACGACGAACTGAACTTGATCGAAGAAAAGAGAATCACGTCACTATGCCACGGTCAGTTGTATCAACAGAGAATGAAGAGGGCGTTCGACAAAAAGGTCCGACCTCGTGTTTTCAGGAAAGGAGACCTCGTGCTCAAGAAGATACAATCATTTCTAACTGACTCTCGGGGCAAATGGACCCCGAATTATGATGGCCCCTATGTGGTCACGAAAGCTTTCTCAGGCGGTGCCTTGAGACTTGCCACCATGGACGGAGAGGAATTTGCCTACCCCACGAATGTTGATGTAGTCAAGAAATACTTCGCCTAAACTAAAAAAAAAAAAACGTCTTGGTGGATTGAAAACCCGAAAGGGCGGTCCAGGCAAAAGTTAGAGACATGAAAAAAAAAGAATCATCCCGATGGATTGGAAGTCTCATAGTACAATCCAGGCAAAAATTAGGGATAATGGCAAGTAACTATGTTCAACAGAGGCAAGTCCCCTAGCAGCAGTTACATCATCCATCGGAGGAAAACTCCAGTCAAGGTCATCTTCGACGGAAGCTCAGGATGCCCCGTATTCAAAGTTGATAGAAGGATAATGGTCGTTATGTTTCAACGTAGCCCTTTTCCCTGTAAATTACCATTTTCAAACTTTGTATATACTCTTTGGAATCACGCGTTTGGCTGATCTCCATCTTATCAATAAAATTTGAACCTTTGTGCTTTTGTTTGTAATTCTTAACTTGTTTTAGCTTTACAGAACGACGTTGTTTAAACTTAATCAGCGATTCTTGAAATAAAACAAAAATGAATTTACTTGTTAAAACTTTTTGTGCTTTTAAAATAAAGATGGCAATTTCTTTTGACTGTTAAACATCAGAAGAACATCGATTGCTTCTCCCGAAGTAAGCGAACTTCAAAGTGCAGAATCAAAGTACTCCTTCTAAGCCAGTATGCCTGAATGAAGGGATCAACTGTGTCAGAGACCTTGTTTCGTCTGACACGCCTCGGCCGAGTTCTCATCTCTTAAGCCCGATCAACATAGCTCCCCGCGTGGACTATGTCTCCTAAGCAAGGTGGAATTGCTATCTTGAACCAGCAATATCCAATTATGTTCATCTGTATGTCGCGTCTGTTTTGTCAGCATAAACATACATACTTCATGCATTTTTTATTTGCATTCACATTTCATATTGCATCACTATCACTTGAGTCGGTCTTGTCCCCTAGTGATAAACAGTTTTCTCAACCGAGTTTGTCAGCTCTTTCCTCGTCAGGAAGTGTTGCGTCTGCACAATCTCGCCACCAGTGTATCTTTAGATCAGAGTCGGCACTTGGCCACTTTGATAACTTGAACCTCTGAAAGGTCAGAGAATCTTTAACAGATGTCACTCTTCACCATTGAAGATGATATCCTTGCTTTCCCGGATTAAGGAAAATCCACAGAGAAAGCCTCGTGATCAGAGATTCGGCAGTACATCAGTATTTCACCGAAAAGTCGTTGATGAAAAGGCCATCGACACCTCAAAATTGGACCCCATCATATGGCGTTTCTTCGGGAAGATCCCGAGAAAAGTATGATGAAAGATCCCAAACGAAAACAGTCTCTCAAGAGACTCGCTTTCCCCAGTAGAAACAAATGGCGTCTCCAACAGAGAAGTTTGTACAACTCTACAACTCAGACGACTGGGTTCCCCAGCAAGCCTGACATCAAAACTTTTCCCACTCAAATGGCATCTCCCCAGGAAAATTCGGAGAGAAGTTTGAAGGAAAGCCGCTACGAATAGCGTCCCTTGTCAGTAAAGTTTATTGACAAAAGAAACTAAGACCAGTTCCTTGGTAGGAAACCAAGAACGAGGGGAGGTTTATTTCAAAAGAAAACTGAGACCAGTTCCTTGGCTGAAGACCAGGGTCGAGGGGAAGTTTACCTTTTCTAAGCATTATTGCTTAGTTAAAGAAGATGAATGTGTAAGCTACCATTCATAACCACCATCAAAATTTCGGATATTCCAATATTTAATCCTCTTGCACCCCGAATGCTCGAATCCCTTCGTCATTCATACCTTCGGGTCCAAGAAGATTAAATAGGGGCATCTGTAATACCCCAAATTTTGACCACTAAGATTCCCATCATTGTGTCAATCAATATGGATGTACCTTTATGCTTCATCAGTCTCCCCAAAGATGGGTGAGCATCCAATACAATCAAAATTAGGGTTTCAAGCCCTCTCTGAGCTTTAGACAAAGGATCAATCAAGAAATGACATGGTCTTCAACTTGTCTAATCTCTCAAACATCCACAATGGATCAAAAAGGACTCCCACTTCAAGGATTAAGCACAAGGCTGCTCCCTTCTAGGTGGATCAAGTCTCAAGATCGACAGTGTCACCAAATTAGGGTTTTGGTCAACCAGGGCCTCCAGATGGAAAATTTCATCTGGGCATAAGGCAATGATCCAAAACATGACCTAATATACTCCATGGAACCTCATGAACCCATGCATCAAGTCAATTTTGCCTCAGGGGATGCATTCATCAAAAATCAAGAATTAGGGTTTCTTGACCTAATTCACCCCTAAGTTGACTTTTGGGACAAATCATGAGCCAAGACCTCAAGAGATGATTTGAGGGTCTCTAATACACCATATTTATCCATTTGGAACAATGGATTGATCCAAGAAGCTTGAGCAACAAGTTTCATTTTCATCTGCACCACAATTAGGGTTTTAAGGGAAAAGTCAACTGTAACTTTGACTTTTGACCAAGACATGCTCCCAAACCCTAATACATGATTGAATATACCCTATGACACCCATGGAACATGTCCATCAAGTTTGATTTAGGTCAAGGACATGATTTCCTGAAGAATTGCACAGTTTGGAATTCATCTGATAAAAAGTCAACTGTGCACAAAAGTCAACTTTGACTTTTTGAGATTTTTCACCAAAATGGATTTTTAACCCTAAAATGATGTTAATGTATGATTTGAATCATCATTCATCAAGAAAAATCAAGAAAAGTGAGATAACTTGTAAAAGGGGTAACCATAAAACTTAGAAATTTTTCTAAGTTAAAAATAAAGTGGCAAAGGTACCAACTTTGGAGGACCATAACTCCTAAACCACAAGGCCATTTTTTCTCATTCAAAGATGGATTTGTGGCCCTCATTATCACCTACAAAAACTTCAACTACAAGTCATTCCAATTCATTAAGGATTTTGAGTTATGGAGTGATCAAAGTGGCTGAAAAGTGAAAAAGTCACTTTTTCCAACACTTAGTGAAATTTTCACTAAGTCAGAATTCTGCTTCACTTTTTGCCAAATGTAGGGGGATTTTTCACTTGGAATCAAAAGAGATCAAAACCAAACTTGTTCAAACAGTTGTTGTATCATGTAAGAGCTTTCCAAAATGGCCAAGAACATTGCCAAATTCAACCTACATCATGAGATACAACATTGGCAAGTTGCCTTGCTGAAATCTGTCAAAGCAAGGCAGAATTTGCATTTTGGCTCGATTTGCCAAAATCAGCCAATTGAAATTGCTCCAATCCACTTGGACACCTCAGAGGATTGAATCCAAAGGGGACAATCACTGAGCCAAGCCTCCAAGGTCCAAGGAACAAAGAATAGCATGTTGAACCTAGAATTGCCAAAATAGGGACAAGACTTCAAATTTGGAATGAGGCATTCAATGGAACCATCAAGGTGGCATGGACTGAGCCATTCTCATCTGAAATCAGTCAAGACTTATCCAAGACCAAGGGGACCAAAGCTCTGTGCCCTAACCTCTAGTCAATGGCTAGAGGAGACTTTCATTTCCATTGGCCAACATTGAGGGAACCTACTTACCAGCTGCCATGCACTATTCCTTGCAAAACAAACTTGCTCTACTATAAATAGAGCTCAATTATGGTCAGTTTAAGTACACCAAAGCCATCTAACAGATGCTTTCCTCAAAATCTCTTTCTCTTGGCAAAAATGCCTTTCTTAGCAAGGTAGCTATCGGCTTTTGAGTTTGAGAGCAATTCTGCACAAACCAATCACTCACACACCTCACATACATCACATATGAGCTGATCAAACACTCACATAACTTCTGAAACATCAATTTCACAAAATCACTTGCCATCCACACAAGTTTGAAGTGAAGTTGCAGCTGATATGCCATAAACTGATCCAGTCCATTTCAATTCAATCCAAGTGTTCAAACACACTCCATATGGTGTAGGGAAGCTGTCCAGATCATCACAACTCATCTGTAACACCTCTAACTCAAAATCACATCTGCTCTTGCTGTCACGACTTGGAGGTAAGCCTAAACTTGGGCGTCTCTCAATCTATGCATATTTCCTCGCACAATAATTTGGCCATATGTTCATAATCATGCATGGAATGTTTTCCCTCAATTAATTGCATTGTTTGAATCGTGTATCAAAAATCCTAGCCTTCATGCAGAAATTAGGGTTCTTGAGGTTTCTTCGTGATTTCATGTTTTGTGTTTAATTTAAATGAAATTAAAGTACATAGACATGATCGTGAGGTTGAGGCGAGCATAATGATATGTGGATTGCATGTTATAATTACGTATTCAGTGAGATTGGATGGAAAATGCAAACCTGGGCAAACTGAAAAACGCGCGTGTTCTTGGTGTTGTTCTTGGCGCCATTTTCATATATTTGAATATTTGAATTTTGTGATTTTGTTTAATTGATTCAAAAATTAATTTCTCTCTGAGTTTTAATGATTTTGAGTTGATTCTTTTTTTAATAATTCACAAAAATGTTAAAATATTTTATTTTCCCAAAAAATCCCAAAAATATTATTTATTTTATATAATTGATATTTTTGCAAAGAATTAATATTTTAATTGTTTTTAACATTTGAAATATTATTTCCACAATGATTTTGCAACTTTTAATGCTTTCTATTTGTTTTGTAGGTCAATACTTAATTTTTGAAGCATTAATCCAAGATCACAATTTGTTTCCCATGTGTAAAACAATTTTTGATCATTTTAATTGAATTTTTATTCAATTAAATACATTTTTTAAAACAAATTAGGGTTTTGGATTAATTCAACCCTCATAAATCATTTTCAAAACACTTTGGGCCTATATTAGAGTGTAAGACCCAATCCTTTTTTTGACCAAATTATCTTTGGGCCTCACTTATTGTATAAGCCCCGATACCGTCAAAAAACAAACGGCGCGATCGTCGCCTTTTCAAAAATCATCTGGGCCTACCCTCGAGTAGTAAGACCCATTTCTTTTTCTTTAAAACACTTTGGGCCTCTTGAGAGAGTGTAAGACCCATCCCTTTGTACAGAAAACCTTTTTGGGCCCCAGTCACTTGTATAAGTCCCTCTGTACAAATTCAAACAGTGCGCTCACTGATAAAACCCTGGGCCTCTCCTTGAGCTGTAAGCCCCAAATCTTTCTTTTTCAAAGCACTTTCTCCATTGATTTTGAATATACTGTTGTTTTCAATCTTTCTTTGTTGAACAACTAACCAAACAGCATGGAAACACTACAACCGAGTAAGTGGTTATCGCTTTCATTTACTGCTTTCATATTATAAACTGTATTGTGGGGCTGCTCACTGTAAGTCTCCTTTCATAAACTCATATCTACTGTGTAATAATAGTATAGATATTTCGAGTTTCCCCGGCAACTACGTCTAGAACTAGGGGACGCCGTTTCATTTATTCGTAGAAATAGACGCCTAGATCCCCAATAGGAGCACCAGATACAGTCTTCTCTTCGGCTGTCCTCCTTAGGAATTGTCAAGGAACTCTATTCCCAAAGATGAATGTATTCTCCATGAATGGCATCTTTGAGTTTCTTCCAAATTCTCGAACTTTCCTGACTTGATCTATTCCTTGTGGATAGCTTGCCTTGAATGTCTCGGGGTTTGGGTACCCACTACGGTCATAATCTTGGACCTTAACTAAGGGACCCTCTTTCAAAGTTAAAAGTCGCTGGATAGTAAACCTCGCACGTTTACCAGTGGTTTTTATCTTTAAAAGAGTTATCTCTCCTAATGGAAAGGAGATGATAGACCCACGGGCTTCTTAAAAGCATCGGCCTCCTCTTGGGCATTATTCAAGGACACTACTGCTTCTTAGAAGTAATCACAGCCTCCTCTTAGGCTTCGTATAATGATCTCTTCCTCCGGGAATGATAGCCTCCTCTTGGGCTTCGTACAAGGACCCGTCGGCTTCTTAAAAGATTCCAGCCTCCTCTTGGGCTTCGTACAAATTGTCCCGACGACCTCATAGAGGTATAGGAACAGAACCTAGTCATCCTCATAGAACAGTCCTTTCATAGAGTCTACTACTGTTTCTCAAAGCATAGTACAAAAGATAAAACTCTAGACACGGACAGTCTAACTTCCTTGAGTCTCAAAGACATTCTCAAGCACCCTTCGTTAAATAGGAAGGAAACCCGCAGACTCGGATAGTCTCAATACCCTTTGGATTTCCCGTTTCCTCAAAGAAAGGAAATATCCCTGATCCTCAAATTAAATCCCTGTGTACAGTGTTACTCATATAAGAACTGATTTTCTCTTTTAAATCAGTATATTGGATCTGTCACTCAACTGAAACAGTTACAATAGCCTCCATCTCGGGCTTCGTACGAGATACCAAAATTCTCCCCAGTGGAGTCAAAACAGCCTTTTAGCCTCTCTCTCAGGATTTGTATGAGACACAAAAGATTCCCTCGTTGAGTCAATCACCCTTTTTTTGCCTACATCTCGGGCCTCGTACGAGATATAAATCCCTTAAGCAAGAGTCGAACTCTTTGCTAGCCTCCTCTTAGGCTTTGTATAACGATATGCCCCACCGGGTCAAAAACTTTTAGCCTCTCTCTCGGGCTTTATACGAGACACAAAATAGCCTCCTCTTAGGCTTTGTATAATGATTTTCCTAGCGGAAATTAGCCTCCTCTTAGCCTTTGTATAAGAAAACCACTGGTTGATCCAATCGACCTTTTAGCATCAAAGCTGTGACTCGTTCGCAGTACACAAACATCAACAACTCCTTTCCCTTCATCTAATCGCTGTAAGCGGCAAGCCTCTGGATCATCTATATCCATGCCACTGTCCATCTTTTAGCATGAGAAATTCCTAAGGAAAGATGACATTGCTCTACACTGAGTTAAAGTCTTCTCCTTCAGGTTAAAACCCTTTCTTCGGAAATTATGGCATTGCTCGGATCCGCGTATCCCAGTTAAAGTAATTCTCCTTCTCCCCTCTTTAGAGATGACAAATTCTCTCTAAAGTCGAGGTCTTTCAGCTTCACGTCTTGGGCTTTAAATAAGACACAAATAGGTCTTTTAGCTTCACATCTTGGGCTTTGAACAAGATACAAATCACCTTTCGCTTCACGTCTTGGGCTTTGAACAAGACACCAAAAACCAATTTCCTCCCATAGAATAGGAGGAACTACGAACGCTCTGATTTCCCTGTTTTGGTAAACGGGAATACGTAGGCATAAGATCGAAAGAAAAGATCTTAGCGAGCGCAATCAACAAAAAACCCAAATCCCATATCTCAGTCAATTAAAAGCAGTAATTCAAAAGCATCAGTCCTAACATCCTAATCCTTATTCCCCACCAGAAACCCTTTACCTAGAAAAAAGAAAGAAAGAACCGTATTGGCGAAATACGAATAACCAGTACAAAAGCCCCCCCCCACATTGATAGCATCCGTAACCTAATAGACCGCTGTTTAAACTCAGTATGCAAGCAGGGTTAATTGGAGACATCTATTTCCCTTCCTTATTCAGCTCACAATAGGATAAAAAATGAATCGACCTGTAGTTTTAAGCTCAACCGCAGAGAGCGACCAGCGCTTAAGAACCGCGTCCAAAATCCCTTGCTACACTAAGTAATAGAGATTTTGTTAATTCGCTCGACTTCGATAATCCTCGATTTCGTGGAGAGCTGGCCGAGTCGTCGGAGGTGTATTCTGACCTTCAACGAGGATAAGAGCTCGGTCGAGGTCTTAGCTTCGTGGCGTGAACCTCCCATCACGAGCTGGGCGTTCTTCCTAATTGGTACAACGACGACAGAACTCGATCAAGGTGTCCTCGTCGGATCAAAAGTCCTCGCGCACACACAACGCTGCCTTGATCATCGAGTTTTGTATAGGGGTGTCGCGCTTGTAACCGCGATGCTAGTGTGTCGCGGGCAGTGCTTAACTGTAGTACTATTTAAGCTTCTCAGCATTCCATGGTCGAGCAAGTTCTTCCCCGTGCAGATTTTCGAGGAAGTATGCTCCTGTCCCCGTTTTCGCGCGGACACAGTATGGGCCCTCCCAGTTCGCAGCGAGCTTGCCCTCTCGCGAATCTTTCTGGTTCCTTTGTAGGACGAGTGTGCCTACCTGAATATCGCATTTGATAACTTTGTCGTTATAACGTAGAGTTATTTTCTATTTAAGTGAGGCTTTGCGGAGGGATGCGCTCGTCCTTATCTCCTCGACTATGTCGAGCTCTTCCTTTAGGGCCTCGCTGTTCGCATCCTCGTTGAGGGGGCCTTCCATCCTCCCCGAGGGTTCTCTGATCTCCACGGGGATCACCACTTCTGTTCTGTAGGTCAGATGAAAAGGGGCCTTCCCAGTCGTGGAATGTGGGGTTGTTCGGTAGGCCTAGAGGACGTTGTGCAGCTCCTCGACCCACCGTTGTTTGGCGTCGCCGAGTCGTCATTTCAGGCCTCGAAGGATCACTCTGTTCGCCGCTTCGGCTTGCCCGTTCGTTTGAGGGTGCTCGACCGACGTGAACTGCTGCTTCGTGCCCAGTTTGGTGACAAAGTCTTGGAAGTTCTTGTCAGTGAACTGTGTCCCGTTGTCGGTGACAATAGCTTGGGGTACGCCAAATCAGGCGAGGATGTTCCTCTTGTAGAAACGTTGTATGTTGAAGGCCGTGATTTTGGCCAATGCTTCCGCCTCGATCCACTTCGTAAAATAATCCACCCCGACGATGAGGTATTTGTTTTGATACGATCCCACGACGAAAGGTCCGAGGATATCCATTCCCCACCACGCAAACGGCCACGGGGAGGACAGTGTTTTGAGCTCGTTAGGAGGAGCGAGGTGCATGTCCTCGTATCGTTGGCATCTATCGCACTTCTTGATGTGTTCCTTGGCGTCCTGTTGCATGGTGGGCCAGTAATACCCTGCCCGGAGTGCCTTGAGGGCTAAGGATCGCCCCCCAAGGTGTTGGGCGTTGATCCCCTCGTGGATTTCTTGAAGTATACCGGGGACCCTGGTTTCTTCGACACATTTGAGGAGGGGGAAATAAAACCCGCGGCGATATAGCTTATCCTCGACTATAGTGTATGAGCACACTCGCCGCTTGACCGTCCCCGCTTCCTTGGGGTCCTCGGGCAGTTTTCCTGTCGTGAGGTACTCCTATACCAGGGTCATCCAGCAATTGCTGTCCCCAATGGCGTTCACGTCCGCCGCCAAAATGGGTTTGTCGATGCTCGGGCGGGAAAACACTTCTTGTATGACGGATTTGTTCCCGCCTTTCTTCTTTGTGCTCGCCAATTTGGACAAGACGTCTGCTCGGGTATTGTGCTCGCGAGGGATGTGGGTTACTTCCGCCGAGGCGAAATTCTTCATCTTTTCCTTTACCAAGGTCAATTATTCGATGAGGCAGTCGTTCTTGGCCTTATACTCTCCTCGGACTTGAGAGGCCACGAGCTGGGAGACAGTGAAGATTTTGACCTCCTTGGCGCCGAGGTCCTTAGCCAACCGGAGCCCGGCGAGGAAAGCCTCGTACTCTGCCTGATTGTTCGACGTCGGGAAGGAAAGTTCGAGGAAGACCTCGATCAGGATGCCTTCCTCATTTTCGAGGATAATTCCCGCCCCGCTCCCCTTCGTGCTGGATGCTCCATCGACGTAGATCGTCCACTTTTGGAATCCGTCGGTCGAAGGCTCCGTGACGGTCATCTTCGTGACCAAGTTGGCCAATACCTGAGCCTTCAGGGCTTTCCTTCCCTCGTATTGGATGCCAAACTCGGCGAGTTCGAACGACCACCTGAGCACCCTTCCCGCCATATCTGGTCGTCCAAGGAGCTGCCTTATAGGCTGTTCGGTTCTTACGGCGACAATGTGGGCTAGGAAGTAATGGCGCAGCCTCCTGGCCGCGGTGACGATTGCCAGGGCGACATTCTCGATCTGCTGATACCTGAGCTCGGGACCTTGGAGGGTTTTTCTCGTGAAGTAAATCGACTTTTGCCCATCGGGGGTCTCCCGTATAAGGACGGCGCTGATCGCTTCGCTCGTGATGGCGAGATATAAGAAACGTGTCTCCCCGTTCTCTGGCGGTGAGAGGACGGGGGCTGTGACAGGACTCGTTTGAGATAGAGTAAGGCCTGCTCGCATTCCTCGCTCCATTCGAACGCGGCTTTTTGTCGAAGAAGCTTGAAAAATAGGAGTGCGTTTTGTGCGGATTTGGCGACGAATCGGGAGAGGGCGGTCAGCATCCTGTTCAGTGATTGTATTGACTTCTTCGAGTTCAGAGTTGGGATCTCGAAGAAAGACCTACACTTGTTGGGGTTGACCTCGATTCCTTGCTCGGTGAGGTAGAAGCCGAGGAACTTACCTTCCCGAACGCTGAAGGTGCATTTGTCGGGATTGAACCTCATGCGGCATCTCTTCGCTGTGTCGAACACCTTTTTGAGGTGCGCGGCGTTGTCGACTTCTTTTGCGGATTTGATGATCATGTCGTCCATATAGACCTCGAGCATATCGCCGATCTCTCCTCGGAAAACTTTGTTCATCATTTGTTGGTAGGTCGCGCCAGCGTTCTTCAGGCCAAAGGGCATCACGTTGTAGTAGTAATTACCCGACTCGGTCATGAAGGCCATGTGCTGTTTGTCGACCTTATCCATGGGGATTTGGTTGTACCCCGAGTAGGCGTCCATGAAGGATAATAGCTTGTAACCTACAGAATTGTCGACCAGCTGGTCGATGTTAGGCAAAGGATAACAGTCTTTCGGGCAGGCCCGGTTAAGATCGGTATAGTCAACACACATTCTCCATTTTCCATTATTCTTTTTGACAAGTACAATGTTGGACAGCCAGGTCGTGTACCTGGCATCCGAAATAAAATTCGCCTCTAGGATGTCTTTTATAGCTTTTTCAGCAGCCTCCGCTTTTTCGGGAGACTGCCTACGCCTACGTTGAACTATGGCCCTAGCGGCCGGGGATGACTTTGCTCCGGTCTTGGGCTTGGTGCTGATGGAACTCATGCCCTTGATTGCCGCATCGAAGCACCTCCTGGTCGCGTCTATATCCCCGTGCATTGTAACTACCCGTCCCCTGGCCATGTAGTACTTCATCTTGTGGTGGACCGTGGATGACACTGCTATGAGTTCGGCCAGGGTGGTCATCCCGAGGATGCAGTTATAGAGGGATGGATATTCGACCACCAGGAAGCGGGTCTTCACCTGACGGGCAGTGTCTTCGGCCCCGAATGTGACTATCAGTTCAACGTAACCCCATGGTCTGGTGGTGGTGTCGTTGAACCCCTGTATATCTGAACCGACGTACGGGGTCAGGTATCGCTCGTCGAGCTGGAGAGTCCCGAATAGGTGAGCGTACATGATGTCGACCGAACTTCCCTGGCCGACAAGTATCCTACGAACGTCAAAACTCGCCATCTGTGCCTGGGAGCTCTTCAATGTAGAAGGTGATAGGGTTTGATTTCCCTTGCACCTTTTCGAGAGTGGTGGTCTTCGCCGATGTCGCGGACTCCAGTTCGTCAAATTTCCGCTTGATCAACCCGACGATACCTTCTCGTAACCTCCTCCGGATATGACCATCATTTTGGGAAAACTTTCCCATGTGCTGCGGGCAGCGACGGGATCTTTGTGAGGGAAGTTCGCCCACATGCTGCGAACTGCCTCTTGGCCCTCGATGCCCTCGGGGACGAAAAAGTCCTCAGGGCGAGTGATGCTGAGGGCGACTTGCAGTCGGTTCTCTTCGGGAGGAGGTGTTATCTCCTCGATGCTTTGGGCTTCCCGGGCACTGGCACGAGGAGCGTCGTTCTTCTAGGCGTACTTCTTTAGGTGTCCTTCCTTGATCAGGATCTCGATTGCATCTTTGAGATAGATGCAGTCCTCCGTGACATGTTCATGGCTCCGGTGGAACCTGTAGTACTTGGACTTGTCCGTGTTTGGTTTGGGGGCAGTTGGCTTCGGAAAACGGACACCTCCTTTCAGAAATTTTGAGTTGGAGCACTCGGAGAGGATTCGCACGCGGGGAGCGTTGAGCGGCATGTATTCTGTGAACCGGCCAGCTGGTCTTTGCGGTTCACGAGAGTCCCGGGGCAGCTCTCCTTCTTTCTTTCTCCTCCACGTCAGGGAGGAAAGTCTTCTTCTCTGCGTCCGCGGGGGGCTTCCTTCCGCCTCGAGTCGAGGGCGATCTGTGCTGCCTCCGACTCCTCGAAATCGATGTATGACTGAGCTCGTTGGAGGAGGTCCTCCAAACGGCAAGGTCTGCAGAGGCCCACAGACTTGGCAAAATCAGATCCAAGTCGTAGTCCTCGGATGATTAACAACTTCTTCATGTCGTCGGTCGTTTGGACCTCGACAGCCTCCCCGTTGAACCTCTCAATATAGTTCCTGAGAGGCTCATTCTTCCCGTGGTAGATGCTCTCTAGTGTGGCCTCCGTCTTCGGGTGTCGGCGAGATGCCGTGAAGTGTTTGGTAAAGCGTTCTCTTAGTTGCTTCCAGGACGTGATCGACCCGGGTGTTAGACTCTTGTACCAGGTCATGGCGCCCTTCCGCAAGGTGGTGGGGAAAAGTTTGCACTTAATGGCTCCCTTGACGTTTCTGAAGTTGAGCATGGCTTCGAAACTTTTGACGTGATCGTCGGGGTCGGCCAGGCCGTCGTAGGTCCCTAGTGGCGGGGGTTTCTCCATACCCGCAGGGATTGGGGGGTCCATGATGTCCCATGACAGGGGGGTCCTCTGGTCGTCATCGTCGCTCCCAGCTGGGGACATTGATGGGGATCGGTGGTGTCGGCCAGGTTCTTGTCGTGGAGGGGAGTTCCTAGAACGGTTCCTCGGTCTCTCCTTGGCGGTCTTGCTCCTCTTGGTAGTCGAGGAGTGTCTGGGTTCCTTCTGAGGCGAGGAAAGATGGCGCTTCTGGGAGATTTCTGGCTGGGGGCGCTCGAGACGTGGCCGGCGGCCCTCGCGCACCGGCGAGGGGGTCCGAGATTCTTCCGGAGGAGTCCTTCGCGGGGAAGGAGAACGGCGAGGTGAAGGCGGACGACGATGTCTTCGCGGGGAACACCGCCGTTTCGCCCTCGCTCGAGTGCTTTAATTCTGAGATTCTGGTGCATGATCAGCTAGTTGGTCTGGTTGACTATGGCGAATAGGGCCACGGTGCTTGAATCGGCGTTAGGTGGAGGAGCAACTGGCTGAAAGGCGGCTTGCTGGACGGCATCGTAAGCTGTGTCTTCGGAGTCCAGGGAGGCAGTTTTCCCATCTCTCACGTCGGCTTCTTTGACTTTGAGGGCAGCATTGTCCTCACAGTGGTTTCCGTTCTCGAGTTGCACGAGGACGGTGTGCAGAGCTTTGTTCGCAGACCGGTTGTTGGCCATGCTGGTGAGGAACGGAGGAGTTGCTTTGGTTTATCGTTGAAGGAAAAACGGGGAAGCAGTGTTTCCCACAGACGGCGCCACTGATCGTACCTGGATCAGACAGTTAGATAGTGGCCAACAACGTCGTATGGACTTCAGCTCCGGTGATGATGATACGGCGGGGGGGATTGTACCTGCAAGGTACTCCAACGCTCAAGTTAGGTAAGGTCAGAGAAAAGCAAATACAGAGATGTGAGTTTAGAATGTTTCGAAACCTGATCCTCTCAAGTGAGAGGGTATTTATAGAGAGTCCCCAGCACGGGGCCAATGATTACTGGCACTAGGCTGGATTGCAAGGCCCAATCCAAGTAACTGTCAGGGCTTACATGGTGTAGTGAAGACCAGCACGTGGTCTTCACCCTGGTGTAACGGTCCCTAAATCTCCGGAAGTAGGGCAGACCGATTCCTTCGGGTGTGAGAAGTTACAAGAGAACGTGTCCTCGTGGGGAGGAGCACGGGGGTGTCGAGGAGAGGTGTGCCCACGGGCGATATGCCTCTGCTCGACAGTCTTTACCCAGCGTGTTCGACGTCCAAGGGGATTGGTACGTGCCCGACACGGAGGCGACTTCGGGCCTCGTTGGGCTTTCGCTGGTCATTGGGCTTGGGCCTGTTCGACAGTAGGGCAGGCGCTGGCCCAGTCCAGAAAATGCTTATATCAATTATATAATTATTTATTTAATTAAAATTTTAGTTGACTTTATTGTTATAACAAACGATACCAATTAACAAATTAAATCTTTGAAAACGGAGTTTTTTAATGAACAATGAGACGGTTAGGTTAATAAAGAGAGAGAAGAAAGAAAGAGAATATGATTGGACAAACAGTTTTTCTATTCACTTACTCAATTAGGGTATAAATAATTACAAGTGAATAACAACAATTGATCTCTCTCAACAACCTGAGAGAACTAGCCTATTTATAGGCCACTAAGCTAACTTAAACAGCAAGCTAACCTAAACAATTGGATTCAAGTAACAAGGTCCAATTCGACATTACATACTAGAACTAACTTCGACGTTAGCATGTGAACCAGCTTCGACTTCATGTTTACTTCCTATTGAAACATGAAAGTTTTCCCTGCTGACAACATCCCAGTCGAAAACACTAGAGGTCGATCCAATATCTCACAAATCTCCACCTTAGAACAAACTCTACAATAACATGGAATAATCTAGCTTTCATCATGCAGCTTTATCAACTGAATACAATGGAAAAACTTGCAGCTCGGCAATGTCTTGGTGATCATATCAGCAACATTGTCATCAGTCGAAACCTTCAACAATTGGACTTCACCACACTTGATTATCTCTCTGACGAAGTGCTTCCATACATCGATGTCCTTTGTTCGCTCATGATAGGTTGAATTCTTCGACAGGTGTATTGCACTTTGACTATCACATTTAACACTGATAACTCGACCTTGAAATTTCAGCTCCTTCACAAAACCTTCAAGCCCCACAATGCTTCTTTCACAGTTTCAGTGAGTGCAATATATTCTGCTCAGTGGTTGATAAGGCAACAACCTTCTAAAGTGTAGTTTTCCAACGAATTGTTGTGCCGAACATAGTGAACACATATTTAGAAATAGATTTTCTAGAATCCATACAACCTGCATAATCGGAGTTGACATATCCTTCGATTTTGACTTTGCTATCATCATCACAGGCTCCACCATAAATCAAGACTCTATTTAGAGACCCATTTATGTACCTAAGAATCCACTTCAAAGCTTGCCAGCGCCTTTCTAGGATTCGCCATATACTTGCTTACAAGGCTCACTCCATACGCTATGTCTGGCCTCGTATATACCATAACATACATCAAAGACCCTACTATACTAGCATATGGAATGATACTCATATAGATTCTTTCAGCTTCAGCACCCGGACTTTGAGTAGTACTAAGCTTAAACTGAGGATTTGTCAGAGTCACAAAAGGATTTGAATTCGACATACCAAACTTGTCGAGAATCTTCTGTAGGCATGTCTCTTGAGATAAGCATAATTTTGACTGCTTTTTATCTCTCTGGATGTAGTTCCCAGATCTTTCATTTCAAACTCCTTACTGAGTTCAGCCTTCACCTCCATTAAATCCTCGACACGGTTGCTAGCTATGAGGTTATCAACCACATAAAGCTACAAAATAACAAGTGAGTTTCTTGGTCGAAATCTGAAGTAGACACAATGATCGAACTGACTCCTAGTTAAACTAATGTGTGCCATGAACATGTCGAATCTCCTGTTCCACTGTCGAGGAGGTTGTTTCGGGCTATATAAAGACCTATTCAGCTTGCACACATAATCTTCCTTATCCTTTTCTGCATACCCTTCAGGTTGCCGCATCAGGATCGTTTCATCTAGATCACCATACAGGAAGACTGTCGTCGCATCCATTTGTTCAAGTTCTAGGTCGAACTTCGCCACCATGGCTAACAAAATTCTAATGGATCTATGCTTTACAACAGGTGAGAACCCGTCATTGAATTTGACACCTTCTTTCTGACTGAACTCCCTAGCAACCAACCTTGCCTTAAAGCGCTTCGACACCACTCCTTCAATTTCTTCCTTGACCTTGAAAATCCACTTACAACTTACTAACCTGACTCCTACAGGTTTCTCAATCATCTCCCAAGTGTTATTATCATGAAAAGATTTCATCTCGTCATCCATGGTTTTTCGCCATTCAGTTTTATCTCGACTCCTCATAACTTCCTTGTAGTTTCTAGGTTCTTCCTTAAGTACCTCACTTGCAGAGATTAAGGAAAAAGCTATAAGATTTGCATAGCCAAGTCTCTGAGTTGGCTTGATGACTCTTATCGACCTATCACTTGCTAGTACTTAGTCATCGACAATTTCCTTAGTCTCTCCAGCATCTTGCTCTTCTTCTTCGACTCCATATGGGTTATGCACTTCATCATCACTATGCTCCACCTCAACAGGAATCTCTACCTGTTCCAGATCCTCTTCATAGATTTTTGCATTTCGACCAACATAGCCAACTTTCTTGAACGTTATGTTAACTTTATTGAAAACTACATCACTGCTTATGATACATCTCTTGTGACATGGTTCTAGGCACCACATCCTATATCCTTTTACTCCCTCAGGATATCCAAGGAACAAGCATCACGACATGTCTTGCCTAATGTGAGCATAGGCTAAACAACCAAATACTCTCAGTTTGTCAAGATCTGATGTTTTACCCGACCATACTTCTTTAAGTGTCTTCATTCCCAAAGCAGCCGAGGGACATCTGTAACGCCCCGATTTCGATTATTCCTATTTTGTTGAGTCTTTTATTTAAATTGAGTGATAAATTATTTTATTTGTGAAATTGGTGTGTTAATATGCTATGTTGACATGTTATGATATTTTACCTTTTTTTGAGAGTTTTCGGGGAATTTAGATTGGAGGGTATTTTGGACATTTCTCAATTAATGGTAAGTTAGAAATTTACTAAAATTGGTAGAAAAGTGATTAAGTGTAAAATTATGTGAGATAATGAATTAATTGAATTTGAGTAGAAAATAAGAAAAAGAAAAAGAGATAAGAAGAAATAGGAGAGAAAGAGAAAGAAAAGAGAAATAGAGAGAAAAATGAGAGAAAGAAAGAGGAAGAAGGGAAAAGAGAAGAAAAGAGGAAAAGCTTGGAAATCTTCAAAACAACTTCTAGGAATCGATTTAATCGGGTAAGGGTGTGAAATCTTATTATCTCATCAATGTATATCATTATGTATGTGTTTGCTTGGATGTTTTCTTGTTTTCCATAGCTTGAGTTCTAGGTTGGAATTGGGATTTTTGTGAGGAATCGATGGTTTTACGGTTGAAAATCGGTGTAAACGTAATAGAATACTTGTCATCATGATTGAATTATGTTTTGATGGTTATATGACAGTTTGGAAATAATTTGGGTGGTGAAAACATAATTTTTGGATGAACTGGTGCGCTGCTGGGTTTTTCTGAAAACGCAGGTTCGCACTGCGAATGGCTAGCGAGTGGGTAGCGAGCGTTCGCTGAGTGTTCGCACTGCGAATGGAGTAGCGAAGGATGCGCTAGCTTCTGCCTTGATTCGCTGGGTGTTTCGTATTGCGAATGGGGTAGCGAGCATTCGCTGGAGTGTTCGCACTGCGAACGATGAGAATTTTCTAGGCTATTTTGCTTCTGCCTTGGTTCGCTGGTACACTCGCACTGCGAATGAAGTAGCGAAGGACTCGCTAGGAGCTTCGCACTGCGAATGTAGCAGTTTTTCCCAATTTGTTTTCTCTGTAACTTTTGATCTGTGTTTCGGCTTGAGGTGTGGTTTGATGCGTTAGAGAGCTTATGAAATGTACTTTATTATGATGATGTTTTGGAAATTGTTAGTCGCTTTAAGTATGTCGGAAAGTCGGGAATAGTGTTATTTAGCGACTTTTACCGTTTTTGAAGGTGTGTTTTGGATGTGAATCATACAATAGTGCATTGATGTGAATGTATATAGATTGTATGTGATGGTATGAGATGAATGCATGAATATATTGTGAATATGTATGCATTTCAAGAATGTCGTGAGTCATTTTGTATGTGAAGCATAATAATGTACATTCTTGTGTTGTGTGATTCTAATGAGAATCCGTTGTAACGTCGTGTGCCTATGTGAGGTGTGAGCGATGATTACAAATGATTGTGTGCCTAGGTGAGGTGTGAGCAATCGGATTGTGTGCCTATGTGAGGTGTGAGCAATCCATAAACATTGTGTGCCTATGTGAGGTGTGAGCAATGGGTGAACATCGTAGGCCCGACGGGGAGTTACATTGGTAACGAGCGATGGTTCCAATAAGTTCCTGAGTGAACTTGAGATGATTGAGTCGGTACCGCATTGCATTTGCATAGAGTCGTGAGTCGGTCTCTATGATTTGCATTTATCATCTTTATAATTGAGCATTGATGAATAAACATGAATATGTATGTTTATGTGGAATGATAAGAATTGTGAAAGTATGAATGATGAATATGCTTGGTTTTGTATATATATACATTGTGATGTATATGAGTGAGTTGTGATGAATTGTGGTGAGAATATAGAATGTGTGTATTTTTATGCTAAGATATATAATTATATGCATTGTTATTATGATAATATTTCTCACCCTTCTGCTGTTTTATGATGCTCTATGAGGCATTGAAGAGTAGGTATGCTGGTGGTCTTTTTGTGAAGCGTGTCTTCATTCTTTTGGTCGGTCGGCTCTGATATGTAGCACCGGGTAGCTAGGACGTATATGATTCTTTTGTGATACATTTGTACATGTATCTTGTTGATGAATGTTTATGTAAACATGAATTATGTTGGTGGATAACACTTGATGTTATTTATATATATGTATATATGTTTGATGTTATTCAATGTTTAGATTTTCCGCTTTTATTCTAAATATTGAGATGTGGGTGTAATGACTAAGTTTCTCTGTGGCAAAGTTACCCCCCTGTTGCATATCAATCGTTGAGTATGTGTTTAATGTTTTAATTTCATGTATAATGTGACATACCTCTTTTATACTATGTTTATAAGCATACTCTGACGGAATTTTTAATATGTACCGATATGATTATGTGATTATATGGGGGTATAGATAAGGGGTGTTACAACATCTATTTATCAGATGAGCTGCTGTCGAAACATCCTCCACCCAAAACACCTTTTTCAATCTAGCACTAATCAAAATGCATCTAACCCTTTCAAGGATTGTCCGGTTGAATCTCACAGCTAAGCCATTTTTTAGGAGTACCTGCTACAGTCTTATGCCTTTGAATCCCAGACTCGGCACATTAACTCTCGAAAGCTTCATTGCAAAATTCAAGGCCATTGTCAGTTCTCAACCTCTTGACCTTTCTTCCAATTTGACTTTCGACCAAAACCTTCCAACATTTGAAATTCTCAAAAGTTTCATCCTTAGTCTTCTGAATGAATATCCATAACTTTTTGGAACAGTCATCAACTATGGATATGAAATACCCTGCACTTGAATATGAAGGATTCCTTGTAGGCCTCCAAAGATCGGCATGAATGTAATCAAGGGATCTATGTGTTCTTTGTTTACCTTTGTTAAACTTCACCATATAGGATTTCCCAAATGCACAAGGTTCACAAAACTCTAACTTCTCGACTTTGTCACCACATAGCAGGTTCCGTTTCCACAGTTCGACCAGACCTCTTTCGCTGACATGGCCCAATCTCATGTGCCATAATTCTGTCTTCGACGTCGGTTTTGTGGATGCAAAATCTGCTAAATATCATTTTTGTCCTTTAGTTATATTTTTTTATTCAGATTAATTCTTTAATTTTTTTTCATATTACATTGGTTCCTTAATTTTTAAAACGCGTCGTATAATTAACTATAAATTTAGTGAATTTTTCTGTCGCTAATTAGATAAAAAAGACTACATAATATATTTTAAAAGTTAAGGATCAATCTGATAAAAAAAATTAAGCAATCAATTAAAACCCAAAGATATAATTAAAGAGTAAAAAAATATTTTGTAAACATCTCTATAAATTTAGTGCCGAAACTATGTATACATGATGAGATCTATCAAAGATTAAACTTGATGTAGAACTGAAGTTTAAATTGGATTAGTTGTTCCGATAAACTGAATCTCGTAGTAAACAAAAAAAAAACAATAATAAAATCATCTAGATGATTCTAAAACAAAATGTATGTAAGCAGTGAGGAAAGATAGTATACAATTTGAATATTGTGGATCGTAATTTATATATAATGTGAAGATCTATTAAAATGTTCATTTTTTCTAAATGTGTCAACCTGATTTTTATTTATATTGAGCTTATGGCTCTGTTTGGTAAAACTAGCTGATAGCTGGTATCTGATAGCTGGTAGTTGGTAGTTGGTAGCTGATATCTGGTAGCTTGTAGCTGGTAGTTGATAAGTTAATTTAATTATTTGATAAATTAGCTATTACACTAGCTGATAATTACAAAATGACTTAAAAGGACATTTTTAATTAAGAAATTGGTTATTTCATTATCTTATTATATTATATTATTAAATTAATTTCTATTCGATAAAAGTAAATGCATTAATAACAACATGCAAAACAATTTTAATATATATGAAAAATTAAAGATATCATCAAAATATATAAATTTGTATAAAAGTTTTATGGACTTTGCTATTTAGTATGAATATATTGACAACAAAATTCAATCGAAAAAAAAAACCAGCAAACCATATATAAAGCAAGGGTATTTCATAAAGCCATTTAAGAAGACATAAAAGTAAAGTAATCGCAATAACTACGATTTTTTGTCTAATTAACTCATTCTTTCATAAAATATAATTTTTTTTTAATTCCTAATTTTATAATGAAATTTAATAAAATATGTGAAATAATAACATTGTGATTTTGAATTTAGTTATATTAATCTAAAAAAATAACAAAAATAAGTGTATTGTCTAATATTTTACAATAAAAATGTAATAATATTCTGAATTTTCTTCATCTTTGTTGATTTTATTGATTCTATTCCAATGTTTCACTAATTTAAGAATTATCAATACTATTTTTAAATTAATTATATAATTTATATGTAATAAATAAAATTAATATCTAAAATCTTCTATAAGATTCTTCAAAATCTCCCTAAATTCAATCTTTTAAAATGAATTTTTTAATAGTAAATATTATGTGTGTGTGTGTGTGTGTATATATATATATATATATATATATATATATATATATATATATATATATATATAGTTAAAATATATATATAGTTAAAATATTAAGGGTATAATTGGAATAAAAAGTCATAAGCTAAAAGCTACAAGCTGAAAAGTTACTTCAAATAGCTTTTGAAAAAAAAGCTAAAAGCTAGTTAAAAAGCTAAAAGCTAAAAGCTAAAAGCTAAAATGCATTACCAAACAGAGTTTTTTAATCAAAATGAGCTGAAAAGCTAAAAGCTCTTTTTATGGTCTTACCAAACAGACTCTATATCAATTATATAATTATTTATTTAATTAAAATTTTAATTAACTTTATTGTTATAACAAACGATACCAATTAACAAATTAAATATTTGAAAAACGGAGTTTTTTGATGAACAATGAGACGGCTAGGTTAATAAAGAGAGAGAAGAAAAAAAGAAAATATGATTGGACAAAGTGTTTTTCTATTCACTTACTCAATTAGGGTATAAATAATTACAAGTGAATAACAACAATTGATCTCTCTCAACAACCTGAGAGAACTAGCCTATTTATAGGCCACTAAGCTAACTTAAACAGCAAGCTAACCTAAACAATTGGATCCAAGGAACAAGGCCCAATTCGACATTAAATACTAGAACTAACTTCGACTACAACATGTAACACTTCGACGTTAGCATGTGAACCAACTTCGACTTCATGTTTGCCTCCTGTTGAAACATGAAAATTTTCCCTGCTGACAACATCCCAATCGACAACACTAGAGTTCGATCCAATATCTCACAAATCTCCACCTTAGAACAAACTCTACAATAACAGGGAATAATCTAGCTTTCATTATGCATCTTTATTAACTGCATACAGTGGAAAAACGTGCAGCTCGGCAATGTCTTGTTGATCATATCAGCAGCATTGTCATCAGTCAAAACCTTCAGCAATTGGACTTGTCCACACTTGATTATCTCTCTGACGAAGTGCTTCCATACATCGATGTGCTATGTTCGGTCATGATAGGTTAAATTCTTCGACAGGTGTATTGCACTTCGACTATCACATTTAACAGTGATAACTCGACCTTGAAATTTCAACTCCTTCACAAAACCTTCAAGTCCCACAGTGTTTCTTTCACAGCTTCAGTGAGGGAAATATATTCTGCTTTAGTGGTTGATAAGGCAACAAGCTTCTGAAGTGTAGTTTTCCAACGAATTGTTATGCCGAACATAGTGAACACATATCTAGAAATAGATTTTCTAGAATCCATACAACCTGCATAATCGGAGTTGACATATCCTTCGATTTCAACTTTGTTATCATCATCACAGGCTCCACCATAAATTAAGACTCTATTTAGAGACCCATTTATCTACCTAAGAATCCACTTCAAAGCTTGCCAGCGCCTTTCTAGGATTCTCCATATACATGCTTACAAGGCTCACTCCATACGCTATGTCTGGCCTCGTATATACCATAACATACATCAAAGACCCTACTATACTAGCATATGGAATGATACTCATATAGATTCTTTCAGCTTCAACACTTGGACTTTGAGTAGTACTAAGCTTAAACTGAGGATTTGTCAGAGTCACAAAAGGCTTTGAATTCGACATACCAAACTTGTCGAGAATCTTCTGTAGGTATGTCTCTTGAGATAAGCATAATTTTGACTGCTTTCTATCTCTCTGGATGTCAATCCCAAAAATTTTGGTGGTAGCTCCCAGATCTTTCATTTCAAACTCCTTACTGAGTTCAGCCTTCACCTCCATTACATCCTCGACACGGTTGCTAGCTATGAGGATATCATCCACATAAAGCTACAAAATAACAAGTGAGATTCTTGGTCGAAATCTGAAGTAAATACAGTGATCAAACTGGTTCCAAGTTAAACCAATGTGTGATATGAACTTGTCAAATCTCATCTTCCACTATCGAGAAGATTGTTTCAGGCCATACAAAGACCTATTCAGCTTTCACACATAATTTTCCTTATCCTTTTCTGCATACCCTTCAAGGTGCCACATCAGGATCGTTTCATCTAGATCACCATACAGAAAGACAATCTTCACATCCATTTGTTCAAGTTCTAGGTCAAACTTCACCACCATGGATAATAACATTCTAATGGATCTATGCTTTACAACAGGTGAGAACCCATCATTGAAGTCGACACCTTCTTTCTGACTGAACCCCCTAGCAACCAACCTTGCCTTAAAGCGCTTCGACATCACTCCTTCGATTTCTTCCTTGACATTAAAAATCCACTTACAACTTACTAACCCGACTCTTGCAGGTTTCTCAATCATCCCCCAAGTGTTATTCTCATGAAGAGTCTTCATCTCGTCATCCATGGTTTTTCGCCATTCAGTCTTATCTCGACTCCTCATAACTTCCTTGTAGTCTCTAGGTTCTTCCTCAAGTACCCCACTTGCAGAGATTCAGGAAAAAGCTATAAGATTTGCATAGCCAAGTATCTGAGGTGGCTTGATGACTCTTATCGACCTATCACTTGCCAGTAGGTAGTCATCGACATTTTCCTTAGTCTCTTCAGGATCTTGCTCTTCTTCTTCGACTTCATATGGGTTATGTACTTCAGCATCACTATGCTCCACCTCAACAGGAATCTCTACCCGTTCCAGCTCCACTTTAGAGATTTCTACATTTCAATCAGCATCACCAGCTTTCTTGAACGCCATCTCAACTTCATTAAAACTACATTATTACATATGATACATCTCTTGTGACATGGTTCTAAGCACCATAGCCTATAGCCTTCAACTCCCTCAGGATATCCAAGGAACATGCATCACGACATGTCTTGCCTAATATGAGCATAGGCTAAATAGCTAAATACTCTTAGTTTGTCAAGATCTGATGGTTGACCCGACCATACTTCTTCAAGTGTCTTCATTCCCAAAGCAGTCGAGGGACATCTATTTATCAGATGAGCTGCTGAAATAGCCTCCACCCAAAACACCTTCTTCAATCTAGCACTAATCAACATGCATCTAACCCTTTCAAGGATTGTTCGATTAAATCTCTCAGCTAAGCCATTTTGTTGAGGAGTACCTGTTACAGTCTTATGCCTTTGAATCCCAGACTCGACACATTAACTGTTGAAAGCTTCATTGCAAAATTCAAGGCCATTGTCAGTTCTCAACCTCTTGACCTTTCTTCCAGTTTGAATTTCGACCAAAACCTTCCAACTTTTGAAATTCTCAAAAGTTTCATCCTTAGTCTTTTGAATGAATACCCATAACTTTCTAGAACAGTCATCAACTATGGATAAAAAATACCTTGCACATGAATGTGAAGGATTCTTTGCAGGCCTCCAGAGATCAACATGAATGTAATTAAGGGATCCATGTGTTCTTTGTTTACCTTTGTTAAACTTCACCCTATAGGATTTCCCAAATGCACAAGGTTCACAAAACTCTAACTTCTCAACTTTGTCACCACATAGCAGGTTCTGTTTCCACAGTTCGACCAGGCCTCTTTCGCTGACATGGCCCAATCTCATGTGCCATAATTCTGTCTTCGACACCGGTTTCGTGGATGTAAAATCTGCTGAACCACTTACAACCTCAGGCTCAAGGGTATACAAGCCTTGTTTCTTCACGCCTCTGATCAAGACATCCTTCGACCCCTTCGTGACTTTCAGGATACCTTGCTCTCCTTTGAAGACATGTCCTTTTTTGTAGAATTCACCAAGAGAAATCAAATTCCTCTTAAGATCAGGTACATACCTAACACCAATCAATAGCCTTATTGACTCATCATGAAGCTTGAATCTAACAGATCCAATACCTGCAATTTTACAAGCTTTATTTTTTCCCAACATCACTAATTCACCATCTTGATCACATTATTCTTCAAACACATTCTTGTTTGGAGTCATATTCCAAGTACATCCTGAATCCATAATCCACTCTTTGCAAGAGTTACTACTCGAAACCACGGGGACATCAGATGATTCATAATCATCTTACACAATAGCTGCATTGCCATTGTCCTTACCTCCATGATTATTCAGGCACTTAGAAAACACCTTTCTTATGTGACCCTCCTTCTTACAGTGATAACACCTAATACTAGAAATATCACCACTATAAGACTTCTGCTGAGTTTTACCTTTCTTATTCTAAAACCTACCATCTCTTTTCAATAATTTCCCTTTAACGGACAACCCTTCGCTAACTAATGATGGTTTATCTCCTTTCATTCGTTTAAATCCTTAGAATACAAGGCTAATTGAACTTCTTCAAAGCTCTGGGACTCTCTTCCATACAAGAGGGTTTCTTTGAAGTGAGCATGTGGCTTAGGTAAAGAACACAGCAATAACAACGCTTAATCTTCGTCACTGATGGTAACATCAAAATTTTTAAGATTAAGTATCTGCTTGTTGAACCTAACCAGCTACTCCGTCAACGCTTTATCTTCATTCATCTTGAATGAATATAAAACTTGCCTCAAGTACAAATGATTCACCAAGGATTTTTTTCATATACAATCCTTCGAGCTTCAACCAAAATCTAAATGTCGTCGTCTTCTTAGAAACCTGCCTGAGAACTTTATCACCAAGACTCAGAACAACGACACTATGACTTTCTCGATCATCGTTGTCTTATCCTTCTTCGTCAATGCAACATCCATGGTTTCTTCTCCCTTTAACACTTCTAGAAACCTTGTTGAACAAGAAGGGCTTACATCTTCAAGCGCCATAAACCGAAATCATTAAATCTGGTGAACTTCTCAATTTCAAACTTTGTTGACGACATCTTCCTCCACGCTCACCGCACCCATTTTTTTGTAACATACGATACCAATTAACAAATTAAATCTTTGAGAAATAGAGTTTCTTGATGAACTAAGAGACGATTAGGTTAACAGAGAGAGATAGTGTGTGTGAGAGAGAAAGTGAGAGAGAAGAAGAAAGAAGGAGAATATGATTAGGCAAACTGTTTTTCTATTCACTCACTCAATTAGGGTACAAATGATTACAAGTGAATAACAACAATTGGCCTCTCTCAACAACCTGAGAGAACTAGCCTATTTATAGGCTACTAAGCTAACCTAAACAACAAGCTAACTTGAACAATTGGATCCAAGAAACAAGGCCCAATTCGACATTACATACTAAAATTAACTTCGACTACAGCATGTAACACTTCGACGTCAGTATGTGAACCAGTTTCGACTTCATGCTTGCCTCTTGTCGAAACATGAAAGCTTTTCCTACTAACAACATCTCACTCAACAGCACTAGAGTTCGATCCAATATGTCTCATTTATTATTTTATTTGTTCACTAGCCAATTAAGGTTTTTAATTGATAAATAGCTAATATAACTAAATTAAAAATAAATATATAATTATATTAGAATATACATTTAAATAAAATATTTAATAAAACACCCCAACAATCTCTCACTTGATGAATATATCACAATAATTATGTCAAAATTATTTATACACGAATAATAATTTTATTTATCTTTAAATATTTACTTTCAAATCTAATCCATGCTATTCATTAATAATGAATCAACGTGGTTTTCGACTATAACTTACAACAATGTGAATAAACTTTGACATTCACCACATTGATATATTTGAAGATATACATCGCTATGGATGAATGACCACTACAAGAAAATGCTTGTTTGCTCAGGGATATTTGTCAGATGAAAATCCCCTCACTAAATATTTATGTTGCTTTGGGTTTATCCCCTTGCAACGCATAAAATAAAAAACAAAATTAATAAACATATTTGTGTGGGGAAACCCTTTGTAAATGTTAAAGAGGGAGATTTTAAATTTAAAAATTGAGCATTTGTGAAAGGAAACCCTTTTCTTCTTTCTTTTCTTGAACAAGTGCCATCTCGATTAAAATTCAAGAGATGAGTATTATATTTCCCACTTACTTCACATGTCAATGTAACAAATGCACCTCTTCTATCCGAATCATTAACAGACCTTCCGATTACCACTCCAAAACCCAATTTGGAGGCCTCCATACGAATACCTCGAGATCGGTCCCAATGTATTTGATTTCATAATACAAAGAAGGTGTCACCAAGAGCTTTCATCTTGAATGTTCGAGATAGAAATTTCTTGGTTTCGTGCCTCATGCCTATATCATTGGCGGCAAGCAACATGTCATCAATATATAAGACCAAGAAAATGTATTTGCTCTCACTGAATTTGTGATACACACAATCTTCAACAAGATTCACCTCTAAACCAAATGAGAGAATTATTTCATGAAACTTGTGGTACCACCGGCGAGATGCCTGTTTTAGACCATAAATGAATTTTGTTAATTTGAAAACCATATTCTTTGAGTCTCCTGACACAAAGTTTTCTAGTTGCACCATATTGTCATACCCCAATTTTGTCCGGGCCTTTTTAAAACTTTCATACATCTGACTTTATTTTCACTTTGTATCATCTGCATAGCATAACATGCATTTCATCATGAATAACGCCTAAAGTGTTGGCCGGAATAAATTCTCAAATATGCAGGCAGACTGGTTGAATTGTTTCTTAAATATACATAAAACCAGTGGATGAAATGTTTTGAAATCGAGCTTGCAGACGTCGGTAATATTAGTCTACGATTCGCGTAGTTTAAACTGGTGTGCTCGTTTTATTTTTTGACAACTTTTTCAGTCACATTTTGATTAGTCTGAGCCGTTTAACCGATCAAAATTTATTTCAAAATTTGACGAAATGCTGTATTTTTCTTAGAGGTTTATTTCGCGCTGATCATTTTAGTGCAGTCAGTCTAATTTTTCGAGCACTTTGGCGCCCGACTTTTTTTTTTCATTTTCAGTCGTTTTATTTTTATTCTTTCGTCAAAATATTCTGAAAAATAAAATAGAATTTTCCATGTTTGCATTTTAATTTTTTCATGTGTATTTAAAAAGATGTCAATTTTATTTGATTTAATCTGATTTAAATAAATTAAATCATCTAGAATGGCCATTTTAGGAATTTTAAATTGTCAAACTGAAATTATGGTCAATAGCATAATATGTAAACTTTACATAAATTGAAAGAACAAAAGGATCCTAATTTTGGAACCCTAAAATTATATAAAAAAAAATTTCTAAAATTCAAATTGAATCAGATATGGGTAGCTCTGATACCACTTGTTAGATCTATTCATAACCTTATTATTTTTTATCGATATAGAAATCAAGAACAAAACTCTAAAATATTCCCTATGATACCAATAACTTGTATCCCTTAAACACATATCAGAATTCAATCAAAGAATAAAAGCGGAAGCATATATGAGTTTGCATTGGGAGTCACTGAAGGTTTGTGGGTATTTGATCTTCCGATTTGTAGAGTTCCTTTATGTCTCCTTGATCCTCCTCTGATAGGGATGAAGAAAGAATTTCTGATAAGTCGTTTTACGTTGTCTACAGATGGAGACCATAACCCCTATAAATAATCTTAGGGTTATTTTTTAGTTTTCAATATTCTAATTTGACACCTCATCAAATTATATATTGATTTATGTTATCTACACATTAATCTTACCTTTCATGATATTTATACTTTTAGCCATAAACTTATTATTAATTAGACAACTACAACTTTGATAATTACATAATGGCCCTAACATATGTAATATTACAATTGTGACAAAAAAATTCCAACAATCACACCTTAAAAATTTATCCTTATCTCTCTAAGATTATCGCTAAGATTCTCAAACATTTCTCTCTGTTTTCACCACTGAAAGTTCTAAAGATTGTTAGGAACAAAATGACGAGATACACATTTATAATTGTTAAAACACAACGGATTCATAACAGGCATAAAACATTAATGAATGGATTTACAAGCCGAAACAAAGAAACCCAAAACACACCAATCGAAAAAGTCAGATAGGGTGATTGAAAACCCAAACCACTGCAAGCCGAACCCAAACCACCTAGATTAAATTTATAATGTGAAATCTCAAACTTTGAATGTCATGTAATTGTACTAGAAAAAACAAAAACAAAAAATATAGTTGATGGTTAGTAAGTTGTACATGTGATTGGAAACAGAGCAAAACTAAGTAAGTAGTTTTCAACACAAAATTTGAATTGATTTTATTGCATCATAAAAAATTAAAGAAAAACTAGTATGTACAAAATGTAACATTCATTGATGGTGACTTTGGAAGGACAGAAGCTACAAGAATTGGTGTAGTGAAGTTTATCTATGCTTGAAATTATTTTAAAGGAATAGATCAATACTGACTGAGAATGAGAGAGAAGAAGTCAACTTAAGTCACTTATCATAAGACATTTGAATTATTATGAAAAGGGTCCGTACATGATTGACAGTTGTATTTATAATATTTTCCTTATTAATGAATCAATTAATTCTTGAATATTTGTTCAACTCAGCAAATAGAAGTCTAAGTTTAGACAGTAGAAGAATGAATAATACTACTTTTACGAAACAAAAAGAAAGAAATATACAACAACTTTTCAGATTAAATTTTTATAAAACATAGTACAGAAAAACTTAGATGATGACACAGCTATTAGGATCCTCTTCAACGCTAACAGCACCGTAATAAGGATTGTATTGTGCTTTCATCTGATGATTGTAATAGGCATGTGTTCCATAGAACATGAAAGGATCAATCACGATTTCTTTTGTTGAATCCTTCTTATCATCTTGCTTCTTTTTAGGTTCTTCTTTCTTTTCTTCTTTAGCTGCTCCAACAGAAACGATTTCAGCATGACAAAACTTCCTTAGTTTACCCACTACACGTACTGGATCAATATCTCCTATTAAAGTTAACTTCTTGTCTTTCATGTCCATTGAAACTGACTCAACCCCTGCAACAATATCACCAATAACATCTCAGTATATCACAAAAACATTTCAATTCTGAAACAAAAAAGCTTAGTTGGAGTGAATTAAATACCTGAAATGCCAGAGACTGCCTTCATAGCTTTTTGCTTGATTCTGTCTTCATTTATTTCCAACTTCAATACAACTTTCTGTAACACAAAAATCCTAGTTGTTAGTTAGGTCAAAGCAAAGGTTGTTAATTTAGAATAAGAAAAGAAAATTCACCAATTTTGTTTTGGCTATGATGAAGAAAATAAAAGAGTGGTTTTAATAGGAGAAAAAACTAACCATCATTGTTATGGAAGCTTGTGATATGTGAGATGAGAGAACTCTTGATGGAAATGGTAATATTAGAAGTGAAAGGAAGAGATGATATTTCAATTTGAAATGAAGTTATGAAGTGAAGAAAGATGATTATTTGAGGCTTTTTATAGTAATGAAAGAAGAATGATTGATGACATAGGAATGGTCAACCCAATGAAGTCAAGACGAGTAGTGTGTTGTTTTCTACGAAAGTAAAGCAGCAGATATAAAGGACCTTTTCCTTCGTGGAACACTGGAACCTACATATAAAAGGACAATAGACAGTGAAAATTAAAGTGGGAAATTTACTATTTTAGTTATCACCAGTTCTAACGTACATCTCTGGATTTACCTTAAACAGAGCATTCATTCACGTACCTCCATAAAACGAGTCTCAGTATATTTAATCTATTGCTAAATATCATTTTTGTCCTTTTGTTATATTTTTTTATTCAGATTAATTCTTTAATTTTTTTTCATATTAGATTGGTTCCTTAATTTTTAAAACGTGTCGTATAATTAACTATAAATTTAGTGAATTTTTCTATCGCTAATTAGACAAAAAAAACTACATAATATATTTTAAAAGTTAATGGATCAATCTGATACAAAAAAATTAAGTGATCAATAAAAACTCAATAAAAACTAACTTCAAGGTTAGCATGTGAACCAGCTTCGACGTTAGCATGTGAACCAGCTTCGACTTCATGTTTGCCTCCTGTTGAAACATGAAAGTTTTCCCTGCTGACAACATCCCAGTCGACAACACTAAAGTTCGATTCAATATCTCACAAATCTCCAACTTAGAAAAAACTCTACAATAACAGGGAATAATCTAGCTTTCATCATGCAGCTTTATTAACTGCTGTTGCGGTGAGAATTGGATACCATAGTTATTAATGAACTAGGATCACATTTCTTTAAATGTTCACCACCGTCTTTGATTTATCCAAAGGAAAGGTTCAAAAGCGAAAAAAACCTAAAGATCTAAGGTTCGGGGGTTGGTTACGCCTAGGGAAGGTATTAGCATCCTAAACGTCCGTAGTACTCTACGAGAACCTCTCATTAGTATTTATGTTATCTCTCACTCGTTTGCTAAGGATGTTATGCTAAAGGTTGAAAACCCTAGGGGTTAGTATCTAAGTATACTCGACAAGGTATCGCACCTTACGCCTACGTATCCTTGGGAGTAGAATCAGAGTATGCGTAGTTCTGAAAAGAGGAACTTCTTGACGGAGTCAAGGTTCCAAGGGGAGGTAAAGTCTAAGGCAAGACCTTACATAGAGTGCGGCGACTCTAAAGTTGTAGGATGGTTCAAGAGGGGTAGGATTGTAAATGTTCACGGCGGAGCATTTACTTGGAGTGCGGCGACTCCAATCCTAAGGCTAAGATTCTAAGTGTCTACGGCGAGACGTGGAGTACGGCGACTCCGAATCCTATGGCCAAGGGTTCTAAAGCGTTAATCCTATGACGGTTTAGTCAATTAAGGGAACCTTCCTTTGGAATGTCGAGGGGACGATTAACTGATTATTTTGTGCGCACTAGCAAGGTGGGCTAGCAAAAGTGTATGGTGACCGAAAAGGTTGAATGCGAGGCCCAAAGGCACTCGACTTACATAGGCATAAAATTGGCTCGACGTTGGATCGAGAGTTTTTTAGTATTTTTGAAAGGGGTTTTGACATAGTAAACATATATCAATATAAACATATGGCAAGCAAACATATCAATCATAAAATGGCATACAGCAAGCGATTCACTCACGTTGGGGATCTAACGAGTTGATTTATCGAAAAAAGTTTAATTTGAGGTTTATTATGAAAAAGATTGGTTTTGAGATTTATTAATAAAAGTTATTTTTTAGTTAGACTCATGCTTAAAGATTATTTCTGAGAAAGTTAGTATTTCTTAATAAAAAGGAATTGTAATTATTAAGAGAAAGTTGATTATTATAGTCTTATAAAAAGAGTTGATTTTAAATTTATTATTGTGAGAAATTGTTACGGATTGATTTGATTAGAGTTATGTGCTAAGTTAACAAGAAAACCTTAGAAGTGTATTTTAGTTTCGAGTTTATTAAGAGTTGTTAAAAAAAAAATATTAAGGGTTAATTAATTTAGTAAAAAAAACTAAATGTGAATTTACTAACAGGTTTATTTTAAGGTTATTGCAAAAAAAGATTTATTAAGGTTATTATCTTAAATTAAAATAAAATAAGGATCTAATTAAATTAAGAAAAGGTTACAATAGAAGGGTTTATTCTAAATTAATAAACATTTCGATTTCTCTTTTTTTTTTTTTTAAAAGTTTAGTGTAAAAAAAAGAAAGTTAATTTGATTCAATCAAAAAGATTTAATGACGAAGGGATCTCACACGGCTCAGGCTTCTCACTCGTTCTCTCACATTCGCTCAACAATTAGGGTTTGAACCCTAATCGCCGCCGCCGTCATCTTCGTTTCTTCTCTCTCGATTCCTCACATACTCTCTCGATTTCTCTCTCGGCCAAATCAAAATCAAATGCATGAAACCCCACCCCCATGATTCCCAGCCCCGATTCTCATTATATTTCCAGATTTACATTTACATGGATGATTGCAAAATTGCGAAAAAAGAAAAAAAGCAGTGAGAGCGAAGGTGACGTCTGGAGGCGGTTGCGAACGGCCTTCTCTTCAGGGAAGATTTCTTTCTCTTTACCTCTTTTGTACTATTCGCGATGTTGCTTTGCTCCTCTTCTTTTGCTCTGATCGTCGCGGCGATGATGAGCCAATGCGCTTCTGAGCCTGTACTTCGTGGGTTTGGAAAAAATGATTTTTTGTGATTTTCTCTCTTTTCGTATGGGTTTCCTCTCTGATTTTTTTCCGTCCTCTTTTCGTATGAGAATAAGTCCCTTTTATAGGCCTGGCCAATGATGAGGATTATTTGGAAGGTCTTAATGTGTGTTTATTGTCAATATTTCTAATCATTACCGATTTGATTTAGATGACTTGTTTCGGAAAGTTTTTGAAATGATTGAATTGGTGATACGATTTGATACCGGTTTGATGATTTGGAAATTCTGATGTTTTGTCTGATACGATTTTATTGCCTTGGTGATTAGGAAATCTGAAATATTGGAAATGCTTATGCGAATTAATTGCCTTGATCTGAACGGTTGGGAAACTTGATTACTCCGAATTAGGAAAACATTGCTGCTGGTGATATCCTTTGATATTGCCCATCAATCCCTAATTTGAAAATGACGAAAATATACTCTGATTCAAAACAAACTCTGAGGCCACATTAGGAATTTGATTGCGCGGTTAATTGGAATGACTTGATTGTGTTTGGATGGTGTAAAAGTTATTTTTAGGAAACAATTGAATTCGTGATCTTGTTTGGAATGTTTTAGTGTATCCAATGAATTACGAGGACTTGGGAGCTTGGTTTTGGAGAGTATCATTGATGTCCTATATTCAAAGCTAATTTGTTTTGGAATTCACTTGATTTGGTTCTCATATGTTTCTAATTCTTTATGTGATTCAGCAGGTCAACCAATCATGAGATTGGTCTGTCAAGAACTCACCACGCCATGCTTACAAAATGAAGTTGCTCATCAATCACCATAATTCATGTGCGGCCTATTTGTGTTGGAGATTCCTGTAGACGCATTTCTCTTCGAACATCAAAGTTTCAACCACATGTGTCCTTTCATCACGGCAGCTGCGAATTTGATTCATGAAAAGCGGTGTTGGGAAAGTTTCCTGGAATCAAACATCAATTGCTTCACTCTACTTCATTACGAAAGCGGAGTTGGGAAGCTGTGGACGGTACGCTTCTTGTTTCTGTGAAAACTTAAATGTATGTAGATGATAATCCACTTTTAATCACACATACTTAACCTTGTTCAATTCAAATCGATTTCTCCTTGAGTATTTGGCCTAGTGGTGATGACTGTATGTTTTGCTATTGAAATAAATTCTGTTGTGTTCATATATCGCCCGTAAACTTCCCTCTTTTCCAATCTGGCAATGCCTAATCGTATTGACGATGGTGAATTGTTTGTAGAAAACTCATCTTCAGCTCCAGTGGACTAATTCGAGAGCTGCTTTAAATGTGTTCGGTGTTGACAGCAGCAGGAACTTCTATGAAGGTTTCAAGGCTTGCACGAGCATGAATTCCTTGTGTACTGGATGCTCCTTCTTCCAGGATTTCACGGTTATGTCTCCTTAATTGCCATGTACTAGATGTTTCCCGTATTTTCCAAATGTGACTAAATAGGTTTGTTTGTATATTGCTTCAGGTGGTGGTTTAATGAAGATTCTGATACGCTTGGCTCCATGCACAGGGGTCTCAACGGTCGGTTCGCGAAGGATTGTCCTCTACGAAGGTGATGCTTCTCTTTACTTGCAGCTCTTTTGAAATCAAATTTGATGACACTGAAATTGGTTATAACTTCTTGATCTCTATATTCGTGCTTTTTGTCTTGTTGCAGCATTGAAGATTGTTGGTGGAGCATCAACGGTAGCTATTGCGAACCAGTTCCACAAAGTCCAACCGTCCTTATGTATGGAGCGCCAGGATGCTTTAACGGGCTGTGCACCTGCTGAATGGTGAGCTTCACAATGAAGACTTAAAAGGAAGACGAGGACTTATACACTTCATGGCATTGTTGCCAGCTGCCCGCACTCATGCGTTCCCAGCTGTGTTTCTTAACAAAATATGGTACACTTAGGATGGCGATTTGAGTAAGGACAAAATGTTACAATTTGAAATCTTAGAATCTTGGAATTTGCTCTTGTGAATCAAATAATTCTTGAACCTTTTCTTGTACTCGGATAAGATTTTGTAGCTCATACTTGTAAACTTGTTCGCAAGTTTGTTGATGGATGGTGTGGACTTGTATGTAGTGATTTTGAGCGGCTTTATGTCTGAATCTTTTGTGAGTGTTGTCGTCTTCATGACGGTTGGATTAATTTTGTATTCTGGCTTTGGTTTTGTGTAGGTGGTTTCCTTAACACCTGGACTCATGTATTCAAGGTGGCTACATAGAAATTCCGTTTGCAAATTTGACGTATCTGATTTCAGTTCTGGTACACGACTGTCAGTAATATTACTGCTTGGTGAAACGTGTTACGCGTAGGTTCGACTACATTGCGGGAAGGACACGAGGCATTTCAGGCAAGCAACTTGTAACACAGTGAACTACGCGTTCCAAACAACATGATGGCGTGCCAAGCAACATGATGGCGGACCGCTGATGCAGAGATCAATTTGCTCATAATTACGTTCAGCCAAATATCTTAATTGTAGCACATTTGATCACTTCTTGTGTTGATATCTTTGCAAGAGACTTTTGAACCTTATATCAAATTTAGCATATCTTGAATTTTGGCATTTTGAGTTGAAATTTGACTTGGGCATAAAATATTGAATCCTGATTATTAATTTAGGAATTCGTAACTTGAATAACCTCCTCGCTATGCCAATGAATTTTTGCTGACACAATAAAATAGCCTTAGGCTCATCCAATATATTTTCGTAAGGCTTTACGAAACCACCAATGAGATGGTATGGCCTGAAGTATTACGGAAAGGACTTGTCTAGAATCCTGCTCATTTAATATCAAAGGTTCCAATTGCGGGTCTTTGGGATAGATTCTCACCAACAAATACACAAGAAGATAACCATCACATCGAGTTTAATAATCTTATCCATCTGATTTTCATGAGCAACCAACTGATTCCTTTGATAATAAAGTTAACCTCTTTAGTATTGCTCAGATTTAGATATGATACTCCACAATCCGTCAGTCAAATGAGACTCTAATGATACCACAATAAGTCGAGGTGATTCGGTATTTTAGCCCACAACATAACATGACATTTGAATTTAGTTCTTGACACAAATGATCTTTAGACCCTTCTTGATATTACCTTGGAACGTGGCCTTGCCTTAATTGAATTTATGGACCCAATAATTTAAACCATAATTCCACTTTTCCGTCCATTTCAAAACACATGGTTCGCAAATTTCCAAATGTCCAGAATCTTCCTCTTGACAAGCTAACGATTCAATTTCACGGACAAGACCAAACCAGGCCCTGAAAGCTTCTTTTAAAGCGAGAAAACCACTTGTATTACCACACACTACAAAGTTCCAGCCAATTCTCAAGTGACCATAGACGGAAACCTTAATAAATTTTGGGGAATGCTCTGAGGAATCTGAGAAATAGAGGTTTGGTAGTGGTTTAGGGATCAGAGGACAGAGGCACGCTATCTCACAGGAATCCGCATACATTTGTCAATACCATAGAACCTCCACACACAAACACGGCACAACCTTCAAGATCTGGGATCCTCTACAGCAGTACCTGTATTCACAGATGAAACGAACAAACAAAAACTAGATAAAGAGGTTAGTTATGCCCGAATGATTGACCTAGGATGGTATGCAGACAGATCAGTGAATCTAAGGAAAAAATTTGGGGTACAACAGTTGCCCCTATTTAAATATCTTCACCGGATGACCGGGCGACGAAGATCGTCATTAGGTCATGGTGAAAGATGTTTAAATACAGATGACCGAAAAATTTTCCCTTCGATGCACTGATCATGCAATGCTATGGACAAAACCCAAACCTAATGCTGACATGCCATGAACTCTAGCATGATGAGAAAGATGGAATGATAAAACGCAAGATGCAGACAAAACAAAAGAGAACACAGAGCGGAAGATGAACTCAATGAGCAACCAACTCACTGGGGACGACCAGACGCACTGGGGAAAAGAAGACAACACTGGGGGCCCTGAAGGCGACGACCCAGCAGGTTCAAGCGTGATCAGCTGATATCTAAGATACAAAAGATAAGATAGGATCCACACGGCGGTAAGATCATGCGAACAAAAACAAATAAAACCTGGAAATTCCTTCAAATGAAGAGATCAAACGGGATCTTCAGGAACCACCAAGGGAAAGAACAGGGTTATTTAAACTCTCTTGTATGCCAAGTAAATGGACTTCGTAGGGAAGATGCCCTGTGACTTATCGTTGCACGGGACTTACACACCATTAAGAAAAACAACATGGGGCTCGGCGGCTCGAAACAAAAATAACAAGGAGCTCGGTGGCTCGAAACCAAAACAGAAAAACAAAGGGGCGCGGCGGCTCGAAACCAAAACAGAAAAACAAGGAGCGCGGCGGCTCGAAACCAAAAAAGAAAAACAAGGAGCGCGGCGGCTCGACGCCAAAAGGAAAACAAGGAGCACGGCGGCTCGACGCCAAAAAGAAAAACAAGGAGCACGGCGGCTCGACGCCAAAAAGAAAAACAAGGAGCACGGCGGCTCGACGCCAAAAAGAAAACAAGGAGCACGGCGGCTCGACGCCAAAAAGAAAACAAGGAGCACGGCGGCTCGGCACCAAAAAAGAAAAACAAGGAGCACGGCGGCTCGACACCAGAAAAGAAAACAAGGAGCACGACGGCTCGACACAAAAAGGAGAACAAGGAGCACGGCGGCTCGACGCCAAAAAGAAAAACAAGGAGCGCGGCGGCTCGACACCATAAAGAAAACAAGGAGCACAGCGGCTCGAAACAGAAAGCAAGGTGAGGCAAAATAAAGTATAGAGCGCAGCGACTCAAAATGTACAAAGCAAAGGTGCACGCTTAAACTTGCTAGGCGCCTGGAAGGCAAGTTGTCAAAGACCAAAGTTCAATCTAGGATTAAACTAGAATGAAACGGTCAAACAAGATCTGTCATTGAGAAATGAACTCAAACGACGATTTTATCTTATCCAAGCAAGGAAAAAGATAACTGAAATAACCATCATCCACGAGGGTTGAACTCTGTGGGGGAACTTGGAAATAACTAGCGATTTCTGCCTAAGGTTGACGATTTTACTTGGAGAGATCAGACAAACCCAAAATCGGCGCAAACACAAACAAAGATCGAGATAAAGCGACAAGAAGCAAAAAAAAGAAAACACGCATGGAGGCGAATGCAGGAGATGCCATGCAATGCTTATGCTCATGCTGACAAAACAGGCAAAGAAAGTAAGAGGTGAAAGAAAACAACAAGGAAGCCCGTCCATCCTCTGCACGAAAGATGCGTCTGTCAAGCTTGTATAGGAATCCAAAGATGGAATCCAATAGTTGAACTTCAAAGTCCAAACTTCTCTGGGGAAATAGCGCTCCACTTGGGGACGCGACCTCGTGACTTCACTTAGAAGACCGTCAAGATGAATCCGATTATTAGTATGAGAAAGATCCATTGGGCACGGATCGCTCGTATTCATAGAGACTTTGGATGGGGATAAAATAAATATCCACTGCTTTATTAACGAAGATTGATGATCGAGGAAGTTCACTGGGGATCTTTGAGTCAACCAGATGCTGCATTCTTGTACTGATCTGCCATTCTTGCCTAAAACAATGATTCACTGGGGAATCGTCGTGAATTCCTGCAGTGACGACTTGCTGGGGAGCAATGACTTCCTTCGGATCATTTCATGAGTCAAAGCAATTTATCTTACCGGAAATTTCGGAAAAAGTTAAGTTTGAAAATTTCCCACTTTCGAAATTATTATCAATGAATAGGGGTCAAAACGAGAAGACAAAAGTAAAAGTCTGATTTTAATCAAAATAATAGCTTGTACACAGCGGAAAGCTTCATAGATCATTACAAATGAAATTGGCAATAGAGTAAGGTTACATTGGATCCCACGCCACTTATTAACCCTACAACTAAGACCCCAAAGCTAAGTTCTGGTCACGGCGGACTCTTCATGCATAATACTTCCGGACGGCATCAGAATTGACTGGATGGGCAAGCTCTTCCCCATCCATTGTGGTGAGCATCAATGATCCTCCTGAGAAGACTGTCTTCACGACAAATGGGCCTTCATAATTGGGTGCCCATTTTCCACGCATATCTTTATGAACAGGCAGAATCTTCTTAAGTACCAGTTCTCCTTCTCGGAACTCCCTGACTCGAACCTTCTTGTCAAAGGCTCTCTTCATCCGTTTCTGGTATAACTGACCATGGCACATCGCAGTTAAGCGCCTTTCGTCAATGAGATTCAAATGGTCAAGTCTTTCTTGGATCCACTCTGCCTCATCCAGTTTGGATTCCCTCATTACCCTTAAAGATGGTAACTCTACTTCAAACGGGAGGACTGCATCCATTCCATAAACTAGCGAGAAAGGGGTAGCCCCTGTTGAGGTTCGCACTGAGGTTCTGTATCCATGCAATGCGAAAGGTAGCATTTCGTGCCAGTCTTTGTATGTCTTCACCATCTTCCTCAGAATCTTCTTGATGTTCTTGTTTGCAGCTTCCACGGCCCCATTCATCTTAGGACGGTAAGGAGAGGAATTGTGGTGAGTAATCTTGAAAGTTTCACATAACTCCTTCATAGTCTTGTTGTTCAGATTGGTTCCATTGTCTGTTATGATTCGGCTTGGCATCCCATAACGGCAGATAATGTTGTTCTTGATGAAGCGGGCTACCACCTGTTTGGTCACATTGGCATAAGAAGCGGCCTCTACCCACTTAGTGAAATAGTCGATAGCGACCAGAATGAAACGGTGACCATTGGAGGCTTTAGGTTCTATTGCCCCAATCATGTCGATGCCCCACATTGAGAACGGCCATGGCGACGATAAGACATTCAATTGTGTTGGGGACACATGCATCTTGTCTGCATGGACCTGACACTTGTGGCATTTTCTGGCATACTGTATACAATCAGACTCCATAGTTAACCAATAATACCCAGCTCTCAGAAGTTTCTTTGACATAGCATAGCCGTTGGCGTGGGTCCCGAATGTCCCCTCATGAATCTCTTGAAGTAACAGATCTGCTTCATGTTTATCAACACATCTAAGTAGGACCATATCATAGTTCCTCTTATACAATACATCATTACTGATAAAGAACTTGGATGCTAGTCTTCTTAGAGTCTTCCTGTCAAGGTTTGTAGCGTCAGCAGGATATCCTTGCTTCAGCAAGTAGTTCTTAATGTCATGGAACCAGGGTTTGTCGTCAGTTTCTTCTTCCACTAGCTGACAGTAGGCAGGCTCAGTCTTTCGCTCGATTCGAATGAGAGTAGCTTCATTAACAAATCTGACCTTCCACATTGAGGCTAGCATGGCTAAAGCATCAGCCACGTGATTTTCAGATCTCGGAACATGTCGGAAAGTGACTTCATCGAAGTATTGGATCATATCCACAATGTAAGCTCGGTAGGGAATTAACTTCTCGTCTCGAGTTTCCCATTCACCCTTGACTTGATAGATCACTAGAGCTGAATCCCCAATTACCTCGAGGATTTTGATCCGGAGGTCGATAGCTGCTTCAAGACCTAGAATACATGCTTCATACTCTGCGATATTGTTTGTACATTCAAAATCCAACCTTGCTGTGAATGGGGTGTATCCACCATCTGGGTTCTCCAAAACTGCGCCTATGCCATGTCCACTATAATTGGAGGAGCCATCAAACATCATCTTCCAACGGGAGCCTGGCTCAGGACCTTCATCGGGACCGGGCTCTTCATAATCTTTTACCAACATGATGTCTTCGTCAGGAAAGTCAAACTTCAGAGGTTCATAGTCTTCAACCGGTTGGTCAGCAAGATAGTCCGATAGAATGCTTCCTTTAATAGCCTTCTGAGTCACATACTGTATGTCATATTCAGATAATAACATATGCCAACGTGCCAATCTTCCAGTCTGAGCAGGCTTCTCAAAAATATACTTTATGGGATCCATTTTTGATATCAACAGGGTGGTATGACAGATCATATATTGTCTAAGACGTCTAGCGGCCCATGCCAGCGCGCAACAAGTTTTTTCCAACAGCGAATACCGGCTTTCACAGTCCGTGAACTTCTTACTTAAATAGTAAATGGCGTGTTCTTTTCGTCCAGTCTCATCATGTTGCCCCAAGACGCAACCCATGGACTTCTCAAGAATAGTCAGATACATAAACAGAGGTCGTCCAGGCACAGGAGGAATCAAAATAGGAGGTTCTCGCAAATAACCCTTGATCTTCTCAAATGCTTGCTGACAATCAGCATTCCATTCAATGGTCTGATCTTTACGGAGTAGTTTGAATAATGGTTCACAGGTAGCCGTCATATTAGAAATGAATCTGGAGATGTAGTTCAGACGCCCAAGAAATCCTCTGACTTGCAATTCAGTTTGTGGAGCAGGCATCTCCTGGATAGCTCTGACCTTATCGGGATCCACTTCAATTCCTCTTTGGCTAACAATAAATCCAAGCAACTTCCCAGATCTGACACCAAAAGTACACTTAGCGGGATTCAACTTCAATTGATATTTCCTTAATCGTTCAAACAGTTTCAACAAATGATCCAAATGGTCTTCTTCATTCTGGGATTTGGCGATCATATCATCCACATATACCTCGATCTCTTTATGCATCATGTCATGAAAGAGAGCGACCATCGCTCTTTGATATGTTGCCCCGGCGTTCTTCAGACCGAAAGGCATGACTTTATAACAATAAGTACCCCAAGGAGTAATGAAAGCAGTCTTTTCTCTATCTGCAGGGTCCATCTTGATCTGATTGTAACCGGAAAAACCATCCATAAAAGAGAACACTCCGAAACGGGCCGTGTTATCCACAAGTGTATCAATGTGCGGCAAAGGGAAATCGTCCTTTGGGCTTGCTTTGTTCAAATCCCTGTAATCCACACACATTCTAACTTTACCGTCCTTTTTTGGCACCGGTACAATGTTGGCTAACCACTCTGGATATCTTGCTACTGTCAGGAAACCTGCATCAAGTTGTCTCTTAACCTCATCTCGAATCTTCAGAGCCATGTCGGGTCTAGTCTTCCGAAGCTTCTGCTTTACAGGTGGGCACTCTGGTTTAAGTGGCAATTTGTGAACAACGATATCTGTGTCTAGGCCAGGCATGTCCTGATATGACCAGGCGAATACGTCCACATACTCTCCTAGTAACTTGACCAATCTCTGTCTGACATCTGCCCCTAGTGTAGTACCAATCTTAACTTCTTTCTTGTCTTCCTCGGAGCCGATATTAATCAAGACCACTTGCTCTTTGTGTGGTTGAAGTTCAGTGTACTCATACTCTGCCCACTTGACCAGTTCATTGGGAACTTCGAGATCTTCTTCATCCTCGTCCTCAGCGTGATAGATGGGTGAGTCAAAGTTAGGGATAACGATAGGGTCGTCGGATTCAATGTGATTTAAATTCAATCTGCAAGTTTTAAAATAATTTGTCTTATTAAGATGCACAAAGGACAGTGCAGATTAAACCTTTTTACTTATTGCCAATTTCTTAAAGTAATGACTCATGAATAACACAAACACAAATGATAAAATGCATTCATTGATATTTATTCGAAAGTGGAAATGGTGGCCCACAAACATGATCCAATAGCCTTGGGCGGAGCTATGGATTTATTAAAATAACAAAATAAAAGGTGACAAGTTACTTTGACAAAGGAATGATCACTGGGATTTCTACTGCTTCGCAATTGTTAAGAGTAGCAGCATTTTTGAACACAAAGTCACTTGAGTCTCCATCTTCATGATTATCTCCAATAGCGTTAACTTGATAACCTCCGCTGATGAACACTATATGAATTGTTCTCGGATAACTGGCGACAGATGTTGATTGTTGATCTTTAGTTGGTTTGTAACCCAACCCTTGATGATCTGGATTTGCTGTAGCTTCTATGATCTGGCCCCAACCTTCAGGCACACCTTCTTCAATGGTAGACTTGATGCTCTTGAAAGATGCGAAAGATGGATTACCCTTACCAGTTGTTTCCTCAACTTCCAACATAACAGCGTTTGATATCTCGAGTGCTTGGAAAGAAGTTTCCAAGGCATCCTCATCAGCCTCTATATAGCGAAATGAAGACAAATTACTGACCATAAGGTCTTCTTCACCATGAACGATTACCAGTTTATCATCAATCACGAACTTCATTCTTTGATGTAGGGTCGAAGTTACGGCACCGGCGGCATGGATCCAGGGTCTTCCAAGTAGGCAACTATAACCGGGGTTAATATCCAACACCTGGAAGGTAATATTGAAAACATGTGGTCCCACCAAGATTGGTAAATCAACTTCTCCCATTACAGTCCTTCGGGAGCCATCGAAAGCTTTGACTATAAGAGATGTAGGTCTCAATTCTGCCCCTTTGTAAGCCAACTTGTTAAGAGTCCTCTTGGGTATCACATTTAAGGAAGAACCAGTGTCTACAAGCACTCTTGCCAGCGTATCTTCCTGACATTTCACAGATACATGCAAAGCTCGATTATGGCTCCGACCTTCTCTCGGCATCTCCTCGTTACTGAAACTGAGGGTGTTACAAGCAGTAATGTTAGCAATCACGCTATCAAATTGGCCAGTGGTGATGTCTTGTGCAACATGAGCCTGAGCTAACAATTTCTGCAATGAAGCTCGGTGAGCAGGTGAATGCATCAACAACGACAAAATAGAGATTTTTGAAGGAGTATGATGGAGCTGGTCAACAACTTTATAATCACTTCTTTTGATGATTCTCAAGAACTCAGCGTCTTCGTCATTAGTAACGATTTCTTGTTCTTTGCCCTTGTTGTTGGCAGGAACGGTCGTGACTGTTTCTTTTGGTGGAGCTTCACTGAAATGGGGTGTGTAAATACGACCACTCCGTGTCATCCTGCTTGCCCCAGCTATATTAGTTACTTCTCTGTCGGCACTCTTCATTTCTTCTTTCGGACAAACCTTTCTGAAATCCTTACCGTATTTCCAGGGTACTGATGTAAAATCTTTGAGAGGGGAAGGGCAAGGCTTTTGAATAATCACAGTCTTTGGCGACCCAACTAAAACTGTAGTAGCAGAGTTCGATATGTTGAAGATTGGCTTTGGCTTGCTGGAAACAACCACTGTAGGACTTGATTCAGGCAAGTTAAAAATGGGAACTTTGGCACTTTGGTCTGGTAGATTGAAGATAGGCTCAACCACAGCGACCTCATTCTTCTTATGCTTACCACTCACCCGTAAGAACCCATCGTCGATCAGAGTCTGAATATCATCCTGAACCGTCTGACATCCCCGAACACTAGTCTCACAATCTTCACAATCTCTATGGCAAACCTTCACGATACCGGCTTCAAACAACTTTGAATGAAAGACTTGGAGAGGGGTTTTAATTTCTGTCACATCCAGAATTAGATTTTCCTCAGATGCCTCTTCAATAGCATTGGCACTTTCGTGGTTGGGTAAAGGATTACTCTTAACATTCGGCTGAGCGTCGTCGAAGGCTAAAATCTTCTTTTCCATTAAATCTCTTACGAGATTTTTCAGAGCATAACAACCTTCCAAATCGTGGCCGGGAGCTCCTTCATTAAACAAACAGTGGGCATTGGGATTATAGTTAGGTGGAAGTGGATTTGGAGGTAGACCCAAAGCTCTGGTAGTTATCAAGCCTTTCTGGACCAAAGAAGGGTACAACTCTGTATAGGTCATCGGGATGGGAGGATGAGGTCGGTGAGGTCTTCTGGCTGGAGTATTCTGACGAGGAGCGTTGTGCGCTCGTTGATAATTAGGAGCGTCGGGCGCTCGTTGATACTTTGGTGGAGTTTGGGCTGGCTGATAAGCGGGAACCGACTGATACGCAGGGACTGGCTGATATGCAGGGACTGGCTGATATGCAGGAGGCTGTTGATTAACAAAAGGTTGGTAGACCGGAGCTGGTTGAATCGTCTGGTAGGTAGGGGTGACAGCGGCCACATAGGGTTGTTGTGCAAACTGGACAGGGTAACCTTGTTGTGGATTAAAAACTGGTTGATGTTTCCGAGGTTGACTTCTCTTTCCGTCAGTCATCACAGCATTGGTCTCACCTTCTTTCTTTTTGCGAGGACTACTGAAAACTTTTCTAACATGGTCCTTATTGGTACTTGGGCTACTAGCAGGGGTAGGCATCTTCCCACTTTTCATACCAGCTTCTATCCTCACACCTACAGCAACAATGTCAGAGAAATTGGCCGTTATGCTCCCGACCATCCTTTCAAAGAATTCTGGGCGAACTGTGTCGACAAACCACTCAGCTAGCTCTTTATCAGACAAGGGGGGTTCTACCTGTGAAGCAACTTCCCTCCACCTCTGGGCATATTCCTTAAACGATTCAGTGTTCTTCTGTGACATGTTTAGGAGTTGCCTTCGATCAGGGGCTAGATCGATGTTATACTTGTAATGCTTGACAAAAGCATCTGACACATCCTGAAAACACTTCACGCGAGACTGATCTAAACTCATATACCACTTTGATGAAACACCCTTCAAACTATCCTGAAAACAATGGATCATTAGCTTATCATTTTTGACGTGCGCAGCCATTTTTCGATAATACATGATTAAGTGGCTCTTTGGGCACGTGGTTCCATCATACAGGTCAAATTTCGGAGTCTTGAATTTCTGAGGAATGACCAAACCAGATACCAGACATGCTTCTCTGGCGAGAGTACCAAATACTTGATCACCTTCTACTGCCCTTAATCTCTTGTCAAGAGTAACCATATTCTCCCTGAGTTTCTCATGGTTCTCGTCCCCATCTTCAGACATGTCAGGGCCATCATAAACTTGCTGATTCTCATTAAAATAAGGTTGTACACGAGTGTGCACAGCAGCTGGAGCAAATGTAGGGGTCACCTGAGGAGCTTCAGTGATTACAGGAATGGCCTGATGCACTTGTTGAACGACTGGACCGACGGTTGGTGGAGGCACGAATCCGAACGGTAAGCCGTACGGGGGTATATTTGTAGTAGTAACAGCAGTAGGTTGAGCATCCACAACTGTGTTGGTAATCTCAGAGACAACGGTGGCTTGGGTATCCATCTTCGCACGTATGACATTCAGCACTTCCATAATCTGTCCTACATTCCCGCGTAGGTCTTCCAACTCGTTACTGACACGATCAAGCTCCTGATTGTGTTCCATAATCCTTCTTCGAGCTTGAGCTCTAGTGTTGTATCGGTGCAGAGGACTCAGGATGACGAGACTGAAGAGGAAAACAAAGGACATAAGAAAAAGGACGAAACATGCACATGCAGCTGATATGGAATGCGAATGCAATGCAACTATCAAGGAACTAAAACCGTATTACGTTCATTGTAGATATTGCAAATAAACATTTTATTTAAAATTTCAAGGGCTGGTACACCTCCAGAGTTTTATTACATAGGCAACATAACACAAAAGGAACTAGGAGTCTAATCCACTGGATGATGCCCCTTGTCTTTTGCAAAGTTCTTCCATCAGCCTGTCGATCTGGTCCTGCATCCTTACTTTGTCTAGGGTGAGCTTCTCTATTTCAGCCTTCAACTTTAGAACTTCATCTGATTGGACCACGGGAGGTTTGGGACGGGGATAAGGCATACTCAAGGTCAGAGCCCTTTCGTGCGCCCATGCTAGACATTCTTCGGTAACCGAGCAATCAGGATTTGTTGTCACTGTCATCCCTTGTCGATTGATGCAACGCCAAGCGAACACGATTCTGGTCTTCAACCCAAGATCCTCTCCTTGATAGAGGAAAATTCTGGTCAGGTTTTCAGGATCAGGTACTTCTTCCATTGGATGCCCCAGTTGACGACGGGCGAGTACAGGATTATAGCTGATACATCCCTTTGTACCAAGAAGAGGTACATTGGGAAAACCTCCACAGCTATGAATCATGGGGATTCCTCCATACATCGGGTCATGCCAAACGATATCCAAGTGAGTAAGAGCCATGAGCCTCACAGGCCATTCTGAACCATCTTTCACGTCCCAGAAATTAGTAGACCTTGGTAGGTGCGAAATAAACCACCTATAGAGGATAGCGCTGCAACAAGTAATCCGACCTTCTCCCTTCAGGGTCTTCGAGTGAATAGCGTGGTAGGCATCGGCTAACAACGTCGGAACTGGATTTTTAAGCATAAAAATCTTTATGGCATGGACGTCGACAAAGTCTTCAACATTCGGAAACAAGAACAAACCGTAGGCCAGCAACGCGAAGGTGTGCTCGAACGCTCCAGTGTTCCCTACACTAGCAAAATGACGAGCCTTCTCGAACAAGAATTGGGCCGGTAAGCCATCAATTCCTCCTCTGAACGTCATATGAGTTTGGATCTCTAACAACTTTATGCGGGTTGCTCTTGCGATGTCTTCCTGGCTGGGTCTTCCTTCTCCACCCGAGAACGGAGGTGAGTCTTTGACGGGAATACCCATAAGGGCGGAGTATTCCTCCAATGTAGGCATCAGTTGAAAATCCTGGAAGATGAAGCAATGGTAGATCAAGTTGTAAAATTGAACCAGCGTTTCCAAAAGACCAGCGGTTACTCGAGTCTGCAACAACAGGAGGATATTTCCATACTTCTCAGCGAACGCCTCGGGATCCTTGATCTGATCTCCTAGTTCCCTCAGTTGTTCAATATCCGAAACTTCGAAGGTGTACGGCACAACTCCCTTTTTTCCGTAATCCATCATACAATGCCTGCAATACAAGATTTCAAGTTCCTTGATAGAGAGATGCAAAATGCAAATGCTATGCAACAAGATTCATGGAAACTCGACTATTTATAATCATCGTGGGATAATGAAACGCGCATTTTATTAATCATAAAAGTCGGTTATAAAAAGAAATTAATGTCTGGGATACCGAAAGATGAAACTGTAAATTAAAACAGAAATTTATTATAAAGCAACAGCACACTTCTCCAGATTCATAACGAAAAAGCTAAATAAAAGCTAATAAAGAAAGATCTAAGGAGATTCTCCAAAAAGCCTTGTCTTGAGCTTCCTGATTTCTGCCTCCTTCTGACTATTCTCCAAAATGGGCTTGTTGACGACCGAATTCTGATGTGTTGATTGGGAGCTAGAGGAAGGTAACTCTTCTCGTGTTTTCCTCTTTTTGTAAGAAGTGATTTCCTCATCCTTTGCTTTGAGTTGCTGTTGAAGCTCCGCATTTTCCTCCACAACTATCTGATACTTGTTCTTCCAAGCCTCCTCCATTTGCTGGGACTTTTCCAAAGCAATTTTCAACTTTTCCGCGTCAGATGAGAAGTATAAGACCGGCCTCGCCTTTAGAACCATTGGATCTTGGCGCTTATAAGGCATCTTCCACTCGATAGCTCTTTTCCGGACCCATTGGAGATAGGGTTCTAAAGAAACACAATTAGGCTTCCCTAGATTACTCTTGTCCTTCTTGATCTTTTGACCCCATGCGTCCAAAACCTGATCTCTTAACTCCTTACTTAATTTTTCTCCTTCAAAGTAGATGGCTTCCACATGGGCGCTGGCAGGCTTGTCTTTCAGAGGGAAACCCAACTGTCTGCGGGCCAAGACCGGATTATAGCTGATTAATCCATTAATGCTGAGGAGAGGTACATTACCGAAATTCCCACAACTGTCTATGATGACCACCTTATCATAAACATGGCTATACCAGACGATGTCAGAATGGGTGAGAGACATTATCTTTTGCGACCACCAGCCCTTATTGATATCCCAAAAATCATGTGCTTTGGGCAAGTGCGAAATAAACCACTTGTACAATAGAGGGACACAGCAAGTAATCATTCCCTTCCCACGAGCGCTCCTTGAATGAACAGAATAGTAGGCTTCAGCTAACAAGGTCGGTACAGGATTCTTCTTCAAGAAAATTTTAATGGCATGGAGGTCCACAAAATTTTTGAAACTTGGAAATAGGAAAACACCATAGATGAGTAAAGCGAAAACCGCTTCGAAAGCGTTCTTATTCTGTTGAGTGGCATAGTGTCGGGCTTTGGCCACCAGAAAGTCCGTAGTAAAACCGGAAGTTCCTCCTTTTGAAACCATATTGGCTTGAATGTCAGCTAAATCCAGGTGGGTATGTTTAGCGATTTCTTTTTCATCAGGTTTATTTGCGAAGATAGGGAAAGGATACTTATCCTGAATAGGTAACCCAATTATTTGAGAGTACTCTTCAAGTGTAGGTACCAGCTGATAATCTGGAAAGGTGAAGCAGTGATACAGCGGGTCATAGAACTGGAGTAAGGTAGAAAGTAGTCCTTCATCAACCTTTGTATTCATGACATATAACAGTCTTCCATATTTGCCTCTGAAACTATCCTCATTTTTTACCAAAGCTCCTAACCTCCTTAGATCATCCAAGTTAGGAATCTGAAAAGTGTACTTCTTTGTGTTCCTTCTTTCGGTATCCATAGTATCCCTACAAAGGTTATAAATATAGTCAAGTTCCATGAATCTTTATGATATGATGCTTATGAATGTATGCAACACACAGGGCACACAACACAAAGCACACACAAGCAAAAGAGTCCTAGGTTTGAAAGGTCACATCATGGAGCCAAGGGTCTACCCTCCCATAAAGTATGTACTATGGTTTCAAGTGTACCTGCCGAACGGGTTCTAAAAGTTCCCAGAGTCTACAATCCATCTTTCGGATATTATCGATTTTCCAGATCACTTGGTAGTCAATAATATTCTCAAGAGAATCTCGTCCGAGTGTAGTATCGCGTAGCGACTATTGCAGAAATAGACTCCCGCATAGTCCCCGCACTACATCCTAATAGGCCAAGTTGGGTTAAGGGTAACTACGGTCCCCAGTCTCGATGGCCTTTAGTTCGAAATAATAGCGTCTTCACGAATTGACTCGTTGGACAAAATTAAATTCGAGGGGGCCTAGACTGAGTGGTGAAGTCTCAATTCAACTTTTTCAGGAATCGACTCCCTCAAAGTATCCTCGAATTCTCACCGTTCCTATCATAATTTCACTCTAGTCCGGGTGTAGGACTTTGTCTCACCACACAAATAGTAACCCAGCACAACAGATAATAAGCAAGTAAATAAAGAAAGAAAACATAAATAAAACAAGATAGGGGAAACCCTCGACACATCCCCAGTGAAGTCGCCATTTCTGTTGCGGTGAGAATTGGATACCATAGTTATTAATGAACTAGGATCACATCTCTTTAAATGTTCACCACCGTCTTTGATTTATCCAAAGGAAAGGTTCAAAAGCGAAAAAAACCTAAAGATCTAAGGTTCGGGGGTTGGTTACGCCTAGGGAAGGTATTAGCATCCTAAACGTCCGTAGTACTCTACGAGAACCTCTCATTAGTATTTATGTTATCTCTCACTCGCTTGCTAAGGATGTTATGCTAAAGGTTGAAAACCCTAGGGGTTAGTATCTAAGTATACTCGACAAGGTATCGCACCTTACGCCTACGTATCCTTGGGAGTAGAATCAGAGTATGCGTAGTTCTGAAAAGAGGAACTTCTTGACGGAGTCAAGGTTCCAAGGGGAGGTAAAGTCTAAGGCAAGACCTTACATAGAGTGCGGCGACTCTAAAGTTGTAGGATGGTTCAAGAGGGGTAGGATTGTAAATGTTCACGGCGGAGCATTTACTTGGAGTGCGGCGACTCCAATCCTAAGGCTAAGATTCTAAGTGTCTACGGCGAGACGTGGAGTACGGCGACTCCGAATCCTATGGCCAAGGGTTCTAAAGCGTTAATCCTATGACGGTTTAGTCAATTAAGGGAACCTTCCTTTGGAATGTCGAGGGGACGATTAACTGATTATTTTGTGCGCACTAGCAAGGTGGGCTAGCAAAAGTGTATGGTGACCGAAAAGGTTGAATGCGAGGCCCAAAGGCACTCGACTTACATAGGCATAAAATTGGCTCGACGTTGGATCGAGAGTTTTTTAGTATTTTTGAAAGGGGTTTTGACATAGTAAACATATATCAATATAAACATATGGCAAGCAAACATATCAATCATAAAATGGCATACAGCAAGCGATTCACTCACGTTGGGGATCTAACGAGTTGATTTATCGAAAAAAGTTTAATTTGAGGTTTATTATGAAAAAGATTGGTTTTGAGATTTATTAATAAAAGTTATTTTTTAGTTAGACTCATGCTTAAAGATTATTTCTGAGAAAGTTAGTATTTCTTAATAAAAAGGAATTGTAATTATTAAGAGAAAGTTGATTATTATAGTCTTATAAAAAGAGTTGATTTTAAATTTATTATTGTGAGAAATTGTTACGGATTGATTTGATTAGAGTTATGTGCTAAGTTAACAAGAAAACCTTAGAAGTGTATTTTAGTTTCGAGTTTATTAAGAGTTGTTAAAAAAAATATATTAAGGGTTAATTAATTTAGTAAAAAAAACTAAATGTGAATTTACTAACAGGTTTATTTTAAGGTTATTGCAAAAAAAGATTTATTAAGGTTATTATCTTAAATTAAAATAAAATAAGGATCTAATTAAATTAAGAAAAGGTTACAATAGAAGGGTTTATTCTAAATTAATAAACATTTCGATTTCTCTTTTTTTTTTTTTTTAAAGTTTAGTGTAAAAAAAAGAAAGTTAATTTGATTCAATCAAAAAGATTTAATGACGGAGGGATCTCACACGGCTCAGGCTTCTCACTCGTTCTCTCACATTCGCTCAACAATTAGGGTTTGAACCCTAATCGCCGCCGCCGTCATCTTCGTTTCTTCTCTCTCGATTCCTCACATACTCTCTCGATTTCTCTCTCGGCCAAATCAAAATCAAATGCATGAAACCCCACCCCCATGATTCCCAGCCCCGATTCTCATTATATTTCCAGATTTACATTTACATGGATGATTGCAAAATTGCGAAAAAAGAAAAAAAGCAGTGAGAGCGAAGGTGACGTCTGGAGGCGGTTGCGAACGGCCTTCTCTTCAGGGAAGATTTCTTTCTCTTTACCTCTTTTGTACTATTCGCGATGTTGCTTTGCTCCTCTTCTTTTGCTCTGATCGTCGCGGCGATGATGAGCCAATGCGCTTCTGAGCCTGTACTTCGTGGGTTTGGAAAAAATGATTTTTTGTGATTTTCTCTCTTTTCGTATGGGTTTCCTCTCTGATTTTTTCCGTCCTCTTTTCGTATGAGAATAAGTCCCTTTTATAGGCCTGGCCAATGATGAGGATTATTTGGAAGGTCTTAATGTGTGTTTATTGTCAATATTTCTAATCATTACCGATTTGATTTAGATTACTTGTTTCGGAAAGTTTTTGAAATGATTGAATTGGTGATACGATTTGATACCGGTTTGATGATTTAGAAATTCTGATGTTTTGTCTGATACGATTTTATTGCCTTGGTGATTAGGAAATCTGAAATATTGGAAATGCTTATGCGAATTAATTGCCTTGATCTGAACGGTTGGGAAACTTGATTACTCCGAATTAGGAAAACATTGCTGCTGGTGATATCCTTTGATATTGCCCATCAATCCCTAATTTGAAAATGACGAAAATATACTCTGATTCAAAACAAACTCTGAGGCCACATTAGGAATTTGATTGCGCGGTTAATTGGAATGACTTGATTGTGTTTGGATGGTGTAAAAGTTATTTTTAGGAAACAATTGAATTCGTGATCTTGTTTGGAATGTTTTAGTGTATCCAATGAATTACGAGGACTTGGGAGCTTGGTTTTGGAGAGTATCATTGATGTCCTATATTCAAAGCTAATTTGTTTTGGAATTCACTTGATTTGGTTCTCATATGTTTCTAATTCTTTATGTGATTCAGCAGGTCAACCAATCATGAGATTGGTCTGTCAAGAACTCACCACGCCATGCTTACAAAATGAAGTTGCTCATCAATCACCATAATTCATGTGCGGCCTATTTGTGTTGGAGATTCCTGTAGACGCATTTCTCTTCGAACATCAAAGTTTCAACCACATGTGTCCTTTCATCACGGCAGCTGCGAATTTGATTCATGAAAAGCGGTGTTGGGAAAGTTTCCTGGAATCAAACATCAATTGCTTCACTCTACTTCATTACGAAAGCGGAGTTGGGAAGCTGTGGACGGTACGCTTCTTGTTTCTGTGAAAACTTAAATGTATGTAGATGATAATCCACTTTTAATCACACATACTTAACCTTGTTCAATTCAAATCGATTTCTCCTTGAGTATTTGGCCTAGTGGTGATGACTGTATGTTTTGCTATTGAAATAAATTCTGTTGTGTTCATATATCGCCCGTAAACTTCCCTCTTTTCCAATCTGGCAATGCCTAATCGTATTGACGATGGTGAATTGTTTGTAGAAAACTCATCTTCAGCTCCAGTGGACTAATTCGAGAGCTGCTTTAAATGTGTTCGGTGTTGACAGCAGCAGGAACTTCTATGAAGGTTTCAAGGCTTGCACGAGCATGAATTCCTTGTGTACTGGATGCTCCTTCTTCCAGGATTTCACGGTTATGTCTCCTTAATTGCCATGTACTAGATGTTTCCCGTATTTTCCAAATGTGACTAAATAGGTTTGTTTGTATATTGCTTCAGGTGGTGGTTTAATGAAGATTCTGATACGCTTGGCTCCATGCACAGGGGTCTCAACGGTCGGTTCGCGAAGGATTGTCCTCTACGAAGGTGATGCTTCTCTTTACTTGCAGCTCTTTTGAAATCAAATTTGATGACACTGAAATTGGTTATAACTTCTTGATCTCTATATTCGTGCTTTTTGTCTTGTTGCAGCATTGAAGATTGTTGGTGGAGCATCAACGGTAGCTATTGCGAACCAGTTCCACAAAGTCCAACCGTCCTTATGTATGGAGCGCCAGGATGCTTTAACGGGCTGTGCACCTGCTGAATGGTGAGCTTCACAATGAAGACTTAAAAGGAAGACGAGGACTTATACACTTCATGGCATTGTTGCCAGCTGCCCGCACTCATGCGTTCCCAGCTGTGTTTCTTAACAAAATATGGTACACTTAGGATGGCGATTTGAGTAAGGACAAAATGTTACAATTTGAAATCTTAGAATCTTGGAATTTGCTCTTGTGAATCAAATAATTCTTGAACCTTTTCTTGTACTCGGATAAGATTTTGTAGCTCATACTTGTAAACTTGTTCGCAAGTTTGTTGATGGATGGTGTGGACTTGTATGTAGTGATTTTGAGCGGCTTTATGTCTGAATCTTTTGTGAGTGTTGTCGTCTTCATGACGGTTGGATTAATTTTGTATTCTGGCTTTGGTTTTGTGTAGGTGGTTTCCTTAACACCTGGACTCATGTATTCAAGGTGGCTACATAGAAATTCCGTTTGCAAATTTGACGTATCTGATTTCAGTTCTGGTACACGACTGTCAGTAATATTACTGCTTGGTGAAACGTGTTACGCGTAGGTTCGACTACATTGCGGGAAGGACACGAGGCATTTCAGGCAAGCAACTTGTAACACAGTGAACTACGCGTTCCAAACAACATGATGGCGTGCCAAGCAACATGATGGCGGACCGCTGATGCAGAGATCAATTTGCTCATAATTACGTTCAGCCAAATATCTTAATTGTAGCACATTTGATCACTTCTTGTGTTGATATCTTTGCAAGAGACTTTTGAACCTTATATCAAATTTAGCATATCTTGAATTTTGGCATTTTGAGTTGAAATTTGACTTGGGCATAAAATATTGAATCCTGATTATTAATTTAGGAATTCGTAACTTGAATAACCTCCTCGCTATGCCAATGAATTTTTGCTGACACAATAAAATAGCCTTAGGCTCATCCAATATATTTTCGTAAGGCTTTACGAAACCACCAATGAGATGGTATGGCCTGAAGTATTACGGAAAGGACTTGTCTAGAATCCTGCTCATTTAATATCAAAGGTTCCAATTGCGGGTCTTTGGGATAGATTCTCACCAACAAATACACAAGAAGATAACCATCACATCGAGTTTAATAATCTTATCCATCTGATTTTCATGAGCAACCAACTGATTCCTTTGATAATAAAGTTAACCTCTTTAGTATTGCTCAGATTTAGATATGATACTCCACAATCCGTCAGTCAAATGAGACTCTAATGATACCACAATAAGTCGAGGTGATTCGGTATTTTAGCCCACAACATAACATGACATTTGAATTTAGTTCTTGACACAAATGATCTTTAGACCCTTCTTGATATTACCTTGGAACGTGGCCTTGCCTTAATTGAATTTATGGACCCAATAATTTAAACCATAATTCCACTTTTCCGTCCATTTCAAAACACATGGTTCGCAAATTTCCAAATGTCCAGAATCTTCCTCTTGACAAGCTAACGATTCAATTTCACGGACAAGACCAAACCAGGCCCTGAAAGCTTCTTTTAAAGCGAGAAAACCACTTGTATTACCACACACTACAAAGTTCCAGCCAATTCTCAAGTGACCATAGACGGAAACCTTAATAAATTTTGGGGAATGCTCTGAGGAATCTGAGAAATAGAGGTTTGGTAGTGGTTTAGGGATCAGAGGACAGAGGCACGCTATCTCACAGGAATCCGCATACATTTGTCAATACCATAGAACCTCCACACACAAACACGGCACAACCTTCAAGATCTGGGATCCTCTACAGCAGTACCTGTATTCACAGATGAAACGAACAAACAAAAACTAGATAAAGAGGTTAGTTATGCCCGAATGATTGACCTAGGATGGTATGCAGACAGATCAGTGAATCTAAGGAAAAAATTTGGGGTACAACAGTTGCCCCTATTTAAATATCTTCACCGGATGACCGGGCGACGAAGATCGTCATTAGGTCATGGTGAAAGATGTTTAAATACAGATGACCGAAAAATTTTCCCTTCGATGCACTGATCATGCAATGCTATGGACAAAACCCAAACCTAATGCTGACATGCCATGAACTCTAGCATGATGAGAAAGATGGAATGATAAAACGCAAGATGCAGACAAAACAAAAGAGAACACAGAGCGGAAGATGAACTCAATGAGCAACCAACTCACTGGGGACGACCAGACGCACTGGGGAAAAGAAGACAACACTGGGGGCCCTGAAGGCGACGACCCAGCAGGTTCAAGCGTGATCAGCTGATATCTAAGATACAAAAGATAAGATAGGATCCACACGGCGGTAAGATCATGCGAACAAAAACAAATAAAACCTGGAAATTCCTTCAAATGAAGAGATCAAACGGGATCTTCAGGAACCACCAAGGGAAAGAACAGGGTTATTTAAACTCTCTTGTATGCCAAGTAAATGGACTTCGTAGGGAAGATGCCCTGTGACTTATCGTTGCACGGGACTTACACACCATTAAGAAAAACAACATGGGGCTCGGCGGCTCGAAACAAAAATAACAAGGAGCTCGGTGGCTCGAAACCAAAACAGAAAAACAAAGGGGCGCGGCGGCTCGAAACCAAAACAGAAAAACAAGGAGCGCGGCGGCTCGAAACCAAAAAAGAAAAACAAGGAGCGCGGCGGCTCGACGCCAAAAGGAAAACAAGGAGCACGGCGGCTCGACGCCAAAAAGAAAAACAAGGAGCACGGCGGCTCGACGCCAAAAAGAAAAACAAGGAGCACGGCGGCTCGACGCCAAAAAGAAAACAAGGAGCACGGCGGCTCGACGCCAAAAAGAAAACAAGGAGCACGGCGGCTCGGCACCAAAAAAGAAAAACAAGGAGCACGGCGGCTCGACACCAGAAAAGAAAACAAGGAGCACGACGGCTCGACACAAAAAGGAGAACAAGGAGCACGGCGGCTCGACGCCAAAAAGAAAAACAAGGAGCGCGGCGGCTCGACACCAAAAAGAAAACAAGGAGCACAGCGGCTCGAAACAGAAAGCAAGGTGAGGCAAAATAAAGTATAGAGCGCAGCGACTCAAAATGTACAAAGCAAAGGTGCACGCTTAAACTTGCTAGGCGCCTGGAAGGCAAGTTGTCAAAGACCAAAGTTCAATCTAGGATTAAACTAGAATGAAACGGTCAAACAAGATCTGTCATTGAGAAATGAACTCAAACGACGATTTTATCTTATCCAAGCAAGGAAAAAGATAACTGAAATAACCATCATCCACGAGGGTTGAACTCTGTGGGGGAACTTGGAAATAACTAGCGATTTCTGCCTAAGGTTGACGATTTTACTTGGAGAGATCAGACAAACCCAAAATCGGCGCAAACACAAACAAAGATCGAGATAAAGCGACAAGAAGCAAAAAAAAGAAAACACGCATGGAGGCGAATGCAGGAGATGCCATGCAATGCTTATGCTCATGCTGACAAAACAGGCAAAGAAAGTAAGAGGTGAAAGAAAACAACAAGGAAGCCCGTCCATCCTCTGCACGAAAGATGCGTCTGTCAAGCTTGTATAGGAATCCAAAGATGGAATCCAATAGTTGAACTTCAAAGTCCAAACTTCTCTGGGGAAATAGCGCTCCACTTGGGGACGCGACCTCGTGACTTCACTTAGAGGACCGTCAAGATGAATCCGATTATTAGTATGAGAAAGATCCATTGGGCACGGATCGCTCGTATTCATAGAGACTTTGGATGGGGATAAAATAAATATCCACTGCTTTATTAACGAAGATTGATGATCGAGGAAGTTCACTGGGGATCTTTGAGTCAACCAGATGCTGCATTCTTGTACTGATCTGCCATTCTTGCCTAAAACAATGATTCACTGGGGAATCGTCGTGAATTCCTGCAGTGACGACTTGCTGGGGAGCAATGACTTCCTTCGGATCATTTCATGAGTCAAAGCAATTTATCTTACCGGAAATTTCGGAAAAAGTTAAGTTTGAAAATTTCCCACTTTCGAAATTATTATCAATGAATAGGGGTCAAAACGAGAAGACAAAAGTAAAAGTCTGATTTTAATCAAAATAATAGCTTGTACACAGCGGAAAGCTTCATAGATCATTACAAATGAAATTGGCAATAGAGTAAGGTTACATTGGATCCCACGCCACTTATTAACCCTACAACTAAGACCCCAAAGCTAAGTTCTGGTCACGGCGGACTCTTCATGCATAATACTTCCGGACGGCATCAGAATTGACTGGATGGGCAAGCTCTTCCCCATCCATTGTGGTGAGCATCAATGATCCTCCTGAGAAGACTGTCTTCACGACAAATGGGCCTTCATAATTGGGTGCCCATTTTCCACGCATATCTTTATGAACAGGCAGAATCTTCTTAAGTACCAGTTCTCCTTCTCGGAACTCCCTGACTCGAACCTTCTTGTCAAAGGCTCTCTTCATCCGTTTCTGGTATAACTGACCATGGCACATCGCAGTTAAGCGCCTTTCGTCAATGAGATTCAAATGGTCAAGTCTTTCTTGGATCCACTCTGCCTCATCCAGTTTGGATTCCCTCATTACCCTTAAAGATGGTAACTCTACTTCAAACGGGAGGACTGCATCCATTCCATAAACTAGCGAGAAAGGGGTAGCCCCTGTTGAGGTTCGCACTGAGGTTCTGTATCCATGCAATGCGAAAGGTAGCATTTCGTGCCAGTCTTTGTATGTCTTCACCATCTTCCTCAGAATCTTCTTGATGTTCTTGTTTGCAGCTTCCACGGCCCCATTCATCTTAGGACGGTAAGGAGAGGAATTGTGGTGAGTAATCTTGAAAGTTTCACATAACTCCTTCATAGTCTTGTTGTTCAGATTGGTTCCATTGTCTGTTATGATTCGGCTTGGCATCCCATAACGGCAGATAATGTTGTTCTTGATGAAGCGGGCTACCACCTGTTTGGTCACATTGGCATAAGAAGCGGCCTCTACCCACTTAGTGAAATAGTCGATAGCGACCAGAATGAAACGGTGACCATTGGAGGATTTAGGTTCTATTGCCCCAATCATGTCGATGCCCCACATTGAGAACAGCCATGGCGACGATAAGACATTCAATTGTGTTGGGGACACATGCATCTTGTCTGCATGGACCTGACACTTGTGGCATTTTCTGGCATACTGTATACAATCAGACTCCATAGTTAACCAATAATACCCAGCTCTCAGAAGTTTCTTTGACATAGCATAGCCGTTGGCGTGGGTCCCGAATGTCCCCTCATGAATCTCTTGAAGTAACAGATCTGCTTCATGTTTATCAACACATCTAAGTAGGACCATATCATAGTTCCTCTTATACAATACATCATTACTGATAAAGAACTTGGATGCTAGTCTTCTTAGAGTCTTCCTGTCAAGGTTTGTAGCGTCAGCAGGATATCCTTGCTTCAGCAAGTAGTTCTTAATGTCATGGAACCAGGGTTTGTCGTCAGTTTCTTCTTCCACTAGCTGACAGTAGGCAGGCTCAGTCTTTCGCTCGATTCGAATGAGAGTAGCTTCATTAACAAATCTGACCTTCCACATTGAGGCTAGCATGGCTAAAGCATCAGCCACGTGATTTTCAGATCTCGGAACATGTCGGAAAGTGACTTCATCAAAGTATTGGATCATATCCACAATGTAAGCTCGGTAGGGAATTAACTTCTCGTCTCGAGTTTCCCATTCACCCTTGACTTGATAGATCACTAGAGCTGAATCCCCAATTACCTCGAGGATTTTGATCCGGAGGTCGATAGCTGCTTCAAGACCTAGAATACATGCTTCATACTCTGCGATATTGTTTGTACATTCAAAATCCAACCTTGCTGTGAATGGGGTGTATCCACCATCTGGGTTCTCCAAAACTGCGCCTATGCCATGTCCACTATAATTGGAGGAGCCATCAAACATCATCTTCCAACGGGAGCCTGGCTCAGGACCTTCATCGGGACCGGGCTCTTCATAATCTTTTACCAACATGATGTCTTCGTCAGGAAAGTCAAACTTCAGAGGTTCATAGTCTTCAACCGGTTGGTCAGCAAGATAGTCCGATAGAATGCTTCCTTTAATAGCCTTCTGAGTCACATACTGTATGTCATATTCAGATAATAACATATGCCAACGTGCCAATCTTCCAGTCTGAGCAGGCTTCTCAAAAATATACTTTATGGGATCCATTTTTGATATCAACAGGGTGGTATGACAGATCATATATTGTCTAAGACGTCTAGCGGCCCATGCCAGCGCGCAACAAGTTTTTTCCAACAGCGAATACCGGCTTTCACAGTCCGTGAACTTCTTACTTAAATAGTAAATGGCGTGTTCTTTTCGTCCAGTCTCATCATGTTGCCCCAAGACGCAACCCATGGACTTCTCAAGAACAGTCAGATACATAAACAGAGGTCGTCCAGGCACAGGAGGAATCAAAATAGGAGGTTCTCGGAAATAACCCTTGATCTTCTCAAATGCTTGCTGACAATCAGCATTCCATTCAATGGTCTGATCTTTACGGAGTAGTTTGAATAATGGTTCACAGGTAGCCGTCATATTAGAAATGAATCTGGAGATGTAGTTCAGACGCCCAAGAAATCCTCTGACTTGCAATTCAGTTTGTGGAGCAGGCATCTCCTGGATAGCTCTGACCTTATCGGGATCCACTTCAATTCCTCTTTGGCTAACAATAAATCCAAGCAACTTCCCAAATCTGACACCAAAAGTACACTTAGCGGGATTCAACTTCAATTGATATTTCCTTAATCGTTCAAACAGTTTCAACAAATGATCCAAATGGTCTTCTTCATTCTGGGATTTGGCGATCATATCATCCACATATACCTCGATCTCTTTATGCATCATGTCATGAAAGAGAGCGACCATCGCTCTTTGATATGTTGCCCCGGCGTTCTTCAGACCGAAAGGCATGACTTTATAACAATAAGTACCCCAAGGAGTAATGAAAGCAGTCTTTTCTCTATCTGCAGGGTCCATCTTGATCTGATTGTAACCGGAAAAACCATCCATAAAAGAGAACACTCCGAAACGGGCCGTGTTATCCACAAGTGTATCGATGTGCGGCAAAGGGAAATCGTCCTTTGGGCTTGCTTTGTTCAAATCCCTGTAATCCACACACATTCTAACTTTACCGTCCTTTTTTGGCACCGGTACAATGTTGGCTAACCACTCTGGATATCTTGCTACTGTCAGGAAACCTGCATCAAGTTGTCTCTTAACCTCATCTCGAATCTTCAGAGCCATGTCGGGTCTAGTCTTCCGAAGCTTCTGCTTTACAGGTGGGCACTCTGGTTTAAGTGGCAATTTGTGAACAACGATATCTGTGTCTAGGCCAGGCATGTCCTGATATGACCAGGCGAATACGTCCACATACTCTCCTAGTAACTTGACCAATCTCTGTCTGACATCTGCCCCCAGTGTAGTACCAATCTTAACTTCTTTCTTGTCTTCCTCGGAGCCGATATTAATCAAGACCACTTGCTCTTTGTGTGGTTGAAGTTCAGTGTACTCATACTCTGCCCACTTGACCAGTTCATTGGGAACTTCGAGATCTTCTTCATCCTCGTCCTCAGCGTGATAGATGGGTGAGTCAAAGTTAGGGATAACGATAGGGTCGTCGGATTCAATGTGATTTAAATTCAATCTGCAAGTTTTAAAATAATTTGTCTTATTAAGATGCACAAAGGACAGTGCAGATTAAACCTTTTTACTTATTGCCAATTTCTTAAAGTAATGACTCATGAATAACACAAACACAAATGATAAAATGCATTCATTGATATTTATTCGAAAGTGGAAATGGTGGCCCACAAACATGATCCAATAGCCTTGGGCGGAGCTATGGATTTATTAAAATAACAAAATAAAAGGTGACAAGTTACTTTGACAAAGGAATGATCACTGGGATTTCTACTGCTTCCCAATTGTTAAGAGTAGCAGCATTTTTGAACACAAAGTCACTTGAGTCTCCATCTTCATGATTATCTCCAATAGCGTTAACTTGATAACCTCCGCTGATGAACACTTCACGAATTGTTCTCGGATAACTGGCGACAGATGTTGATTGTTGATCTTTAGTTGGTTTGTAACCCAACCCTTGATGATCTGGATTTGCTGTAGCTTCTATGATCTGGCCCCAACCTTCAGGCACACCTTCTTCAATGGTAGACTTGATGCTCTTGAAAGATGCGAAAGATGGATTACCCTTACCAGTTGTTTCCTCAACTTCCAACATAATAGCGTTTGATATCTCGAGTGCTTGGAAAGAAGTTTCCAAGGCATCCTCATCAGCCTCTATATAGCGAAATGAAGACAAATTACTGACCATAAGGTCTTCTTCACCATGAACGATTACCAGTTTATCATCAATCACGAACTTCATTCTTTGATGTAGGGTCGAAGTTACGGCACCGGCGGCATGGATCCAGGGTCTTCCAAGTAGGCAACTATAACCGGGGTTAATATCCAACACCTGGAAGGTAATATTGAAAACATGTGGTCCCACCAAGATTGGTAAATCAACTTCTCCCATTACAGTCCTTCGGGAGCCATCGAAAGCTTTGACTATAAGAGATGTAGGTCTCAATTCTGCCCCTTTGTAAGCCAACTTGTTAAGAGTCCTCTTGGGTATCACATTTAAGGAAGAACCAGTGTCTACAAGCACTCTTGCCAGCGTATCTTCCTGACATTTCACAGATACATGCAAAGCTCGATTATGGCTCCGACCTTCTCTCGGCATCTCCTCGTTACTGAAACTGAGGGTGTTACAAGCAGTAATGTTAGCAATCACGCTATCAAATTGGCCAGTGGTGATGTCTTGTGCAACATGAGCCTGAGCTAACAATTTCTGCAATGAAGCTCGGTGAGCAGGTGAATGCATCAACAACGACAAAATAGAGATTTTTGAAGGAGTATGATGGAGCTGGTCAACAACTTTATAATCACTTCTTTTGATGATTCTCAAGAACTCAGCGTCTTCGTCATTAGTAACGATTTCTTGTTCTTTGCCCTTGTTGTTGGCAGGAACGGTCGTGACTGTTTCTTTTGGTGGAGCTTCACTGAAATGGGGTGTGTAAATACGACCACTCCGTGTCATCCTGCTTGCCCCAGCTATATTAGTTACTTCTCTGTCGGCACTCTTCATTTCTTCTTTCGGACAAACCTTTCTGAAATCCTTACCGTATTTCCAGGGTACTGATGTAAAATCTTTGAGAGGGGAAGGGCAAGGCTTTTGAATAATCACAGTCTTTGGCGACCCAACTAAAACTGTAGTAGCAGAGTTCGGTATGTTGAAGATTGGCTTTGGCTTGCTGGAAACAACCACTGTAGGACTTGATTCAGGCAAGTTAAAAATGGGAACTTTGGCACTTTGGTCTGGTAGATTGAAGATAGGCTCAACCACAGCGACCTCATTCTTCTTATGCTTACCACTCACCCGTAAGAACCCATCGTCGATCAGAGTCTGAATATCATCCTGAACCGTCTGACATCCCCGAACACTAGTCTCACAATCTTCACAATCTCTATGGCAAACCTTCACGATACCGGCTTCAAACAACTTTGAATGAAAGACTTGGAGAGGGGTTTTAATTTCTGTCACATCCAGAATTAGATTTTCCTCAGATGCCTCTTCAATAGCATTGGCACTTTCGTGGTTGGGTAAAGGATTACTCTTAACATTCGGCTGAGCGTCGTCGAAGGCTAAAATCTTCTTTTCCATTAAATCTCTTACGAGATTTTTCAGAGCATAACAACCTTCCAAATCGTGGCCGGGAGCTCCTTCATGAAACAAACAGTGGGCATTGGGATTATAGTTAGGTGGAAGTGGATTTGGAGGTAGACCCAAAGCTCTGGTAGTTATCAAGCCTTTCTGGACCAAAGAAGGGTACAACTCTGTATAGGTCATCGGGATGGGAGGATGAGGTCGGTGAGGTCTTCTGGCTGGAGTATTCTGACGAGGAGCGTTGTGCGCTCGTTGATAATTAGGAGCGTCGGGCGCTCGTTGATACTTTGGTGGAGTTTGGGCTGGCTGATAAGCGGGAACCGGCTGATACGCAGGGACTGGCTGATATGCAGGGACTGGCTGATATGCAGGAGGCTGTTGATTAACAAAAGGTTGGTAGACCGGAGCTGGTTGAATCGTCTGGTAGGTAGGGGTGACAGCGGCCACATAGGGTTGTTGTGCAAACTGGACAGGGTAACCTTGTTGTGGATTAAAAACTGGTTGATGTTTCCGAGGTTGACTTCTCTTTCCGTCAGTCATCACAGCATTGGTCTCACCTTCTTTCTTTTTGCGAGGACTACTGAAAACTTTTCTAACATGGTCCTTATTGGTACTTGGGCTACTAGCAGGGGTAGGCATCTTCCCACTTTTCATACCAGCTTCTATCCTCACACCTACAGCAACAATGTCAGAGAAATTGGCCGTTATGCTCCCGACCATCCTTTCAAAGAATTCTGGGCGAACTGTGTCGACAAACCACTCAGCTAGCTCTTTATCAGACAAGGGGGGTTCTACCTGTGAAGCAACTTCCCTCCACCTCTGGGCATATTCCTTAAACGATTCAGTGTTCTTCTGTGACATGTTTAGGAGTTGCCTTCGATCAGGGGCTAGATCGATGTTATACTTGTAATGCTTGACAAAAGCATCTGACACATCCTGAAAACACTTCACGCGAGACTGATCTAAACTCATATACCACTTTGATGAAACACCCTTCAAACTATCCTGAAAACAATGGATCATTAGCTTATCATTTTTGACGTGCGCAGCCATTTTTCGATAATACATGATTAAGTGGCTCTTTGGGCACGTGGTTCCATCATACAGGTCAAATTTCGGAGTCTTGAATTTCTGAGGAATGACCAAACCAGATACCAGACATGCTTCTCTGGCGAGAGTACCAAATACTTGATCACCTTCTACTGCCCTTAATCTCTTGTCAAGAGTAACCATATTCTCCCTGAGTTTCTCATGGTTCTCGTCCCCATCTTCAGACATGTCAGGGCCATCATAAACTTGCTGATTCTCATTAAAATAAGGTTGTACACGAGTGTGCACAGCAGCTGGAGCAAATGTAGGGGTCACCTGAGGAGCTTCAGTGATTACAGGAATGGCCTGATGCACTTGTTGAACGACTGGACCGACGGTTGGTGGAGGCACGAATCCGAACGGTAAGCCGTACGGGGGTATATTTGTAGTAGTAACAGCAGTAGGTTGAGCATCCACAACTGTGTTGGTAATCTCAGAGACAACGGTGGCTTGGGTATCCATCTTCGCACGTATGACATTCAGCACTTCCATAATCTGTCCTACATTCCCGCGTAGGTCTTCCAACTCGTTACTGACACGATCAAGCTCCTGATTGTGTTCCATAATCCTTCTTCGAGCTTGAGCTCTAGTGTTGTATCGGTGCAGAGGACTCAGGATGACGAGACTGAAGAGGAAAACAAAGGACATAAGAAAAAGGACGAAACATGCACATGCAGCTGATATGGAATGCGAATGCAATGCAACTATCAAGGAACTAAAACCGTATTACGTTCATTGTAGATATTGCAAATAAACATTTTATTTAAAATTTCAAGGGCTGGTACACCTCCAGAGTTTTATTACATAGGCAACATAACACAAAAGGAACTAGGAGTCTAATCCACTGGATGATGCCCCTTGTCTTTTGCAAAGTTCTTCCATCAGCCTGTCGATCTGGTCCTGCATCCTTACTTTGTCTAGGGTGAGCTTCTCTATTTCAGCCTTCAACTTTAGAACTTCATCTGATTGGACCACGGGAGGTTTGGGACGGGGATAAGGCATACTCAAGGTCAGAGCCCTTTCGTGCGCCCATGCTAGACATTCTTCGGTAACCGAGCAATCAGGATTTGTTGTCACTGTCATCCCTTGTCGATTGATGCAACGCCAAGCGAACACGATTCTGGTCTTCAACCCAAGATCCTCTCCTTGATAGAGGAAAATTCTGGTCAGGTTTTCAGGATCAGGTACTTCTTCCATTGGATGCCCCAGTTGACGACGGGCGAGTACAGGATTATAGCTGATACATCCCTTTGTACCAAGAAGAGGTACATTGGGAAAACCTCCACAGCTATGAATCATGGGGATTCCTCCATACATCGGGTCATGCCAAACGATATCCAAGTGAGTAAGAGCCATGAGCCTCACAGGCCATTCTGAACCATCTTTCACGTCCCAGAAATTAGTAGACCTTGGTAGGTGCGAAATAAACCACCTATAGAGGATAGCGCTGCAACAAGTAATCCGACCTTCTCCCTTCAGGGTCTTCGAGTGAATAGCGTGGTAGGCATCGGCTAACAACGTCGGAACTGGATTTTTAAGCATAAAAATCTTTATGGCATGGACGTCGACAAAGTCTTCAACATTCGGAAACAAGAACAAACCGTAGGCCAACAACGCGAAGGTGTGCTCGAACGCTCCAGTGTTCCCTACACTAGCAAAATGACGAGCCTTCTCGAACAAGAATTGGGCCGGTAAGCCATCAATTCCTCCTCTGAACGTCATATGAGTTTGGATCTCTAACAACTTTATGCGGGTTGCTCTTGCGATGTCTTCCTGGCTGGGTCTTCCTTCTCCACCCGAGAACGGAGGTGAGTCTTTGACGGGAATACCCATAAGGGCGGAGTATTCCTCCAATGTAGGAATCAGTTGAAAATCCTGGAAGATGAAGCAATGGTAGATCAAGTTGTAAAATTGAACCAGCGTTTCCAAAAGACCAACAGTTACTCGAGTCTGCAACAACAGGAGGATATTTCCATACTTCTCAGCGAACGCCTCGGGATCCTTGATCTGATCTCCTAGTTCCCTCAGTTGTTCAATATCCGAAACTTCGAAGGTGTACGGCACAACTCCCTTTTTTCCGTAATCCATCATACAATGCCTGCAATACAAGATTTCAAGTTCCTTGATAGAGAGATGCAAAATGCAAATGCTATGCAACAAGATTCATGGAAACTCGACTATTTATAATCATCGTGGGATAATGAAACGCGCATTTTATTAATCATAAAAGTCGGTTATAAAAAGAAATTAATGTCTGGGATACCGAAAGATGAAACTGTAAATTAAAACAGAAATTTATTATAAAGCAACAGCACACTTCTCCAGATTCATAACGAAAAAGCTAAATAAAAGCTAATAAAGAAAGATCTAAGGAGATTCTCCAAAAAGCCTTGTCTTGAGCTTCCTGATTTCTGCCTCCTTCTGACTATTCTCCAAAATGGGCTTGTTGACGACCGAATTCTGATGTGTTGATTGGGAGCTAGAGGAAGGTAACTCTTCTCGTGTTTTCCTCTTTTTGTAAGAAGTGATTTCCTCATCCTTTGCTTTGAGTTGCTGTTGAAGCTCCGCATTTTCCTCCACAACTATCTGATACTTGTTCTTCCAAGCCTCCTCCATTTGCTGGGACTTTTCCAAAGCAATTTTCAACTTTTCCGCGTCAGATGAGAAGTATAAGACCGGCCTCGCCTTTAGAACCATTGGATCTTGGCGCTTATAAGGCATCTTCCACTCGATAGCTCTTTTCCGGACCCATTGGAGATAGGGTTCTAAAGAAACACAATTAGGCTTCCCTAGATTACTCTTGTCCTTCTTGATCTTTTGACCCCATGCGTCCAAAACCTGATCTCTTAACTCCTTACTTAATTTTTCTCCTTCAAAGTAGATGGCTTCCACATGGGCGCTGGCAGGCTTGTCTTTCAGAGGGAAACCCAACTGTCTGCGGGCCAAGACCGGATTATAGCTGATTAATCCATTAATGCTGAGGAGAGGTACATTACCGAAATTCCCACAACTGTCTATGATGACCACCTTATCATAAACATGGCTATACCAGACGATGTCAGAATGGGTGAGAGACATTATCTTTTGCGACCACCAGCCCTTATTGATATCCCAAAAATCATGTGCTTTGGGCAAGTGCGAAATAAACCACTTGTACAATAGAGGGACACAGCAAGTAATCATTCCCTTCCCACTAGCGCTCCTTGAATGAACAGAATAGTAGGCTTCAGCTAACAAGGTCGGTACAGGATTCTTCTTCAAGAAAATTTTAATGGCATGGAGGTCCACAAAATTTTTGAAACTTGGAAATAGGAAAACACCATAGATGAGTAAAGCGAAAACCGCTTCGAAAGCGTTCTTATTCTGTTGAGTGGCATAGTGTCGGGCTTTGGCCACCAGAAAGTCCGTAGTAAAACCGGAAGTTCCTCCTTTTGAAACCATATTGGCTTGAATGTCAGCTAAATCCAGGTGGGTATGTTTAGCGATTTCTTTTTCATCAGGTTTATTTGCGAAGATAGGGAAAGGATACTTATCCTGAATAGGTAACCCAATTATTTGAGAGTACTCTTCAAGTGTAGGTACCAGCTGATAATCTGGAAAGGTGAAGCAGTGATACAGCGGGTCATAGAACTGGAGTAAGGTAGAAAGTAGTCCTTCATCAACCTTTGTATTCATGACATATAACAGTCTTCCATATTTGCCTCTGAAACTATCCTCATTTTTTACCAAAGCTCCTAACCTCCTTAGATCATCCAAGTTAGGAATCTGAAAAGTGTACTTCTTTGTGTTCCTTCTTTCGGTATCCATAGTATCCCTACAAAGGTTATAAATATAGTCAAGTTCCATGAATCTTTATGATATGATGCTTATGAATGTATGCAATACACAGGGCACACAACACAAAGCACACACAAGCAAAAGAGTCCTAGGTTTGAAAGGTCACATCATGGAGCCAAGGGTCTACCCTCCCATAAAGTATGTACTATGGTTTCAAGTGTACCTGCCGAACGGGTTCTAAAAGTTCCCAGAGTCTACAATCCATCTTTCGGATATTATCGATTTTCCAGATCACTTGGTAGTCAATAATATTCTCAAGAGAATCTCGTCCGAGTGTAGTATCGCGTAGCGACTATTGCAGAAATAGACTCCCGCATAGTCCCCGCACTACATCCTAATAGGCCAAGTTGGGTTAAGGGTAACTACGGTCCCCAGTCTCGATGGCCTTTAGTTCGAAATAATAGCGTCTTCACGAATTGACTCGTTGGACAAAATTAAATTCGAGGGGGCCTAGACTGAGTGGTGAAGTCTCAATTCAACTTTTTCAGGAATCGACTCCCTCAAAGTATCCTCGAATTCTCACCGTTCCTATCATAATTTCACTCTAGTCCGGGTGTAGGACTTTGTCTCACCACACAAATAGTAACCCAGCACAACAGATAATAAGCAAGTAAATAAAGAAAGAAAACATAAATAAAACAAGATAGGGGAAACCCTCGACACATCCCCAGTGAAGTCGCCATTTCTGTTGCGGTGAGAATTGGATACCATAGTTATTAATGAACTAGGATCACATCTCTTTAAATGTTCACCACCGTCTTTGATTTATCCAAAGGAAAGGTTCAAAAGCGAAAAAAACCTAAAGATCTAAGGTTCGGGGGTTGGTTACGCCTAGGGAAGGTATTAGCATCCTAAACGTCCGTAGTACTCTACGAGAACCTCTCATTAGTATTTATGTTATCTCTCACTCGCTTGCTAAGGATGTTATGCTAAAGGTTGAAAACCCTAGGGGTTAGTATCTAAGTATACTCGACAAGGTATCGCACCTTACGCCTACGTATCCTTGGGAGTAGAATCAGAGTATGCGTAGTTCTGAAAAGAGGAACTTCTTGACGGAGTCAAGGTTCCAAGGGGAGGTAAAGTCTAAGGCAAGACCTTACATAGAGTGCGGCGACTCTAAAGTTGTAGGATGGTTCAAGAGGGGTAGGATTGTAAATGTTCACGGCGGAGCATTTACTTGGAGTGCGGCGACTCCAATCCTAAGGCTAAGATTCTAAGTGTCTACGGCGAGACGTGGAGTACGGCGACTCCGAATCCTATGGCCAAGGGTTCTAAAGCGTTAATCCTATGACGGTTTAGTCAATTAAGGGAACCTTCCTTTGGAATGTCGAGGGGACGATTAACTGATTATTTTGTGCGCACTAGCAAGGTGGGCTAGCAAAAGTGTATGGTGACCGAAAAGGTTGAATGCGAGGCCCAAAGGCACTCGACTTACATAGGCATAAAATTGGCTCGACGTTGGATCGAGAGTTTTTTAGTATTTTTGAAAGGGGTTTTGACATAGTAAACATATATCAATATAAACATATGGCAAGCAAACATATCAATCATAAAATGGCATACAGCAAGCGATTCACTCACGTTGGGGATCTAACGAGTTGATTTATCGAAAAAAGTTTAATTTGAGGTTTATTATGAAAAAGATTGGTTTTGAGATTTATTAATAAAAGTTATTTTTTAGTTAGACTCATGCTTAAAGATTATTTCTGAGAAAGTTAGTATTTCTTAATAAAAAGGAATTGTAATTATTAAGAGAAAGTTGATTATTATAGTCTTATAAAAAGAGTTGATTTTAAATTTATTATTGTGAGAAATTGTTACGGATTGATTTGATTAGAGTTATGTGCTAAGTTAACAAGAAAACCTTAGAAGTGTATTTTAGTTTCGAGTTTATTAAGAGTTGTTAAAAAAAATATATTAAGGGTTAATTAATTTAGTAAAAAAAACTAAATGTGAATTTACTAACAGGTTTATTTTAAGGTTATTGCAAAAAAAGATTTATTAAGGTTATTATCTTAAATTAAAATAAAATAAGGATCTAATTAAATTAAGAAAAGGTTACAATAGAAGGGTTTATTCTAAATTAATAAACATTTCGATTTCTCTTTTTTTTTTTTTTTAAAGTTTAGTGTAAAAAAAAGAAAGTTAATTTGATTCAATCAAAAAGATTTAATGACGGAGGGATCTCACACGGCTCAGGCTTCTCACTCGTTCTCTCACATTCGCTCAACAATTAGGGTTTGAACCCTAATCGCCGCCGCCGTCATCTTCGTTTCTTCTCTCTCGATTCCTCACATACTCTCTCGATTTCTCTCTCGGCCAAATCAAAATCAAATGCATGAAACCCCACCCCCATGATTCCCAGCCCCGATTCTCATTATATTTCCAGATTTACATTTACATGGATGATTGCAAAATTGCGAAAAAAGAAAAAAAGCAGTGAGAGCGAAGGAGACGTCTGGAGGCGGTTGCGAACGGCCTTCTCTTCAGGGAAGATTTCTTTCTCTTTACCTCTTTTGTACTATTCGCGATGTTGCTTTGCTCCTCTTCTTTTGCTCTGATCGTCGCGGCGATGATGAGCCAATGCGCTTCTGAGCCTGTACTTCGTGGGTTTGGAAAAAATGATTTTTTGTGATTTTCTCTCTTTTCGTATGGGTTTCCTCTCTGATTTTTTCCGTCCTCTTTTCGTATGAGAATAAGTCCCTTTTATAGGCCTGGCCAATGATGAGGATTATTTGGAAGGTCTTAATGTGTGTTTATTGTCAATATTTCTAATCATTACCGATTTGATTTAGATTACTTGTTTCGGAAAGTTTTTGAAATGATTGAATTGGTGATACGATTTGATACCGGTTTGATGATTTGGAAATTCTGATGTTTTGTCTGATACGATTTTATTGCCTTGGTGATTAGGAAATCTGAAATATTGGAAATGCTTATGCGAATTAATTGCCTTGATCTGAACGGTTGGGAAACTTGATTACTCCGAATTAGGAAAACATTGCTGCTGGTGATATCCTTTGATATTGCCCATCAATCCCTAATTTGAAAATGACGAAAATATACTCTGATTCAAAACAAACTCTGAGGCCACATTAGGAATTTGATTGCGCGGTTAATTGGAATGACTTGATTGTGTTTGGATGGTGTAAAAGTTATTTTTAGGAAACAATTGAATTCGTGATCTTGTTTGGAATGTTTTAGTGTATCCAATGAATTACGAGGACTTGGGAGCTTGGTTTTGGAGAGTATCATTGATGTCCTATATTCGAAGCTAATTTGTTTTGGAATTCACTTGATTTGGTTCTCATATGTTTCTAATTCTTTATGTGATTCAGCAGGTCAACCAATCATGAGATTGGTCTGTCAAGAACTCACCACGCCATGCTTACAAAATGAAGTTGCTCATCAATCACCATAATTCATGTGCGGCCTATTTGTGTTGGAGATTCCTGTAGACGCATTTCTCTTCGAACATCAAAGTTTCAACCACATGTGTCCTTTCATCACGGCAGCTGCGAATTTGATTCATGAAAAGCGGTGTTGGGAAAGTTTCCTGGAATCAAACATCAATTGCTTCACTCTACTTCATTACGAAAGCGGAGTTGGGAAGCTGTGGACGGTACGCTTCTTGTTTCTGTGAAAACTTAAATGTATGTAGATGATAATCCACTTTTAATCACACATACTTAACCTTGTTCAATTCAAATCGATTTCTCCTTGAGTATTTGGCCTAGTGGTGATGACTGTATGTTTTGCTATTGAAATAAATTCTGTTGTGTTCATATATCGCCCGTAAACTTCCCTCTTTTCCAATCTGGCAATGCCTAATCGTATTGACGATGGTGAATTGTTTGTAGAAAACTCATCTTCAGCTCCAGTGGACTAATTCGAGAGCTGCTTTAAATGTGTTCGGTGTTGACAGCAGCAGGAACTTCTATGAAGGTTTCAAGGCTTGCACGAGCATGAATTCCTTGTGTACTGGATGCTCCTTCTTCCAGGATTTCACGGTTATGTCTCCTTAATTGCCATGTACTAGATGTTTCCCGTATTTTCCAAATGTGACTAAATAGGTTTGTTTGTATATTGCTTCAGGTGGTGGTTTAATGAAGATTCTGATACGCTTGGCTCCATGCACAGGGGTCTCAACGGTCGGTTCGCGAAGGATTGTCCTCTACGAAGGTGATGCTTCTCTTTACTTGCAGCTCTTTTGAAATCAAATTTGATGACACTGAAATTGGTTATAACTTCTTGATCTCTATATTCGTGCTTTTTGTCTTGTTGCAGCATTAAAGATTGTTGGTGGAGCATCAACGGTAGCTATTGCGAACCAGTTCCACAAAGTCCAACCGTCCTTATGTATGGAGCGCCAGGATGCTTTAACGGGCTGTGCACCTGCTGAATGGTGAGCTTCACAATGAAGACTTAAAAGGAAGACGAGGACTTATACACTTCATGGCATTGTTGCCAGCTGCCCGCACTCATGCGTTCCCAGCTGTGTTTCTTAACAAAATATGGTACACTTAGGATGGCGATTTGAGTAAGGACAAAATGTTACAATTTGAAATCTTAGAATCTTGGAATTTGCTCTTGTGAATCAAATAATTCTTGAACCTTTTCTTGTACTCGGATAAGATTTTGTAGCTCATACTTGTAAACTTGTTCGCAAGTTTGTTGATGGATGGTGTGGACTTGTATGTAGTGATTTTGAGCGGCTTTATGTCTGAATCTTTTGTGAGTGTTGTCGTCTTCATGACGGTTGGATTAATTTTGTATTCTGGCTTTGGTTTTGTGTAGGTGGTTTCCTTAACACCTGGACTCATGTATTCAAGGTGGCTACATAGAAATTCCGTTTGCAAATTTGACGTATCTGATTTCAGTTCTGGTACACGACTGTCAGTAATATTACTGCTTGGTGAAACGTGTTACGCGTAGGTTCGACTACATTGCGGGAAGGACACGAGGCATTTCAGGCAAGCAACTTGTAACACAGTGAACTACGCGTTCCAAACAACATGATGGCGTGCCAAGCAACATGATGGCGGACCGCTGATGCAGAGATCAATTTGCTCATAATTACGTTCAGCCAAATATCTTAATTGTAGCACATTTGATCACTTCTTGTGTTGATATCTTTGCAAGAGACTTTTGAACCTTATATCAAATTTAGCATATCTTGAATTTTGGCATTTTGAGTTGAAATTTGACTTGGGCATAAAATATTGAATCCTGATTATTAATTTAGGAATTCGTAACTTGAATAACCTCCTCGCTATGCCAATGAATTTTTGCTGACACAATAAAATAGCCTTAGGCTCATCCAATATATTTTCGTAAGGCTTTACGAAACCACCAATGAGATGGTATGGCCTGAAGTATTACGGAAAGGACTTGTCTAGAATCCTGCTCATTTAATATCAAAGGTTCCAATTGCGGGTCTTTGGGATAGATTCTCACCAACAAATACACAAGAAGATAACCATCACATCGAGTTTAATAATCTTATCCATCTGATTTTCATGAGCAACCAACTGATTCCTTTGATAATAAAGTTAACCTCTTTAGTATTGCTCAGATTTAGATATGATACTCCACAATCCGTCAGTCAAATGAGACTCTAATGATACCACAATAAGTCGAGGTGATTCGGTATTTTAGCCCACAACATAACATGACATTTGAATTTAGTTCTTGACACAAATGATCTTTAGACCCTTCTTGATATTACCTTGGAACGTGGCCTTGCCTTAATTGAATTTATGGACCCAATAATTTAAACCATAATTCCACTTTTCCGTCCATTTCAAAACACATGGTTCGCAAATTTCCAAATGTCCAGAATCTTCCTCTTGACAAGCTAACGATTCAATTTCACGGACAAGACCAAACCAGGCCCTGAAAGCTTCTTTTAAAGCGAGAAAACCACTTGTATTACCACACACTACAAAGTTCCAGCCAATTCTCAAGTGACCATAGACGGAAACCTTAATAAATTTTGGGGAATGCTCTGAGGAATCTGAGAAATAGAGGTTTGGTAGTGGTTTAGGGATCAGAGGACAGAGGCACGCTATCTCACAGGAATCCGCATACATTTGTCAATACCATAGAACCTCCACACACAAACACGGCACAACCTTCAAGATCTGGGATCCTCTACAGCAGTACCTGTATTCACAGATGAAACGAACAAACAAAAACTAGATAAAGAGGTTAGTTATGCCCGAATGATTGACCTAGGATGGTATGCAGACAGATCAGTGAATCTAAGGAAAAAATTTGGGGTACAACAACTGCATACAGTGGAAAAACTTGCAGCTCGGCAATGTCTTGGGGATCATATCAGCAGCATTGTCATCAGTCGAAACCTTCAGCAATTGGACTTCTCCACACTTGATTATCTCTCTGACGAAGTGCTTCCATACATCGATGTGCTTTGTTCGCTCATGCTAGGTTGAATTCTTCGACTGGTGTATTAAACTTTGATTATCACATTTAACAGTGATAACTCGACCTTGAAATTTCAGCTCCTTCACAAAACCTTCAAGCCTCACAATGCTTCTTTCACAGCTTCAGTGGTGGCAGTATATTCTGCTTTAGTGGTTGATAAGACAACAACCTTCTAAAGTGTAGTTTTCCAACGAATTGTTGTGCCGAACATAGTGAACACATATCTAGAAATAGATTTTCTAGAATCCATAGAACCTGCATAATCGGAGTTGACATATCCTTCGATTTCGACTTTGCGATCATCATCACAGGCTCCACCATAAATCAAGACTCTATTTAGAGACCCATTTATGTACCTAAGAATCCACTTCAAAGCTTGCCAGCGCCTTTCTAGGATTCGCCATATACTTGCTTACAAGGCTCACTCCATACGCTATGTCTGACCTCGTATATACCATAACATACATCAAAGACCCTACTATACTAGCATATGGAATGATACTCATATAGATTCTTTCAGCTTCAGCACCCGGACTTTGAGTAGTACTAAGCTTAAACTGAGGATTTGTCAGAGTCACAAAAGGATTTGAATTCGACATACCAAACTTGTCGAGAATCTTCTGTAGGCATGTCTCTTGAGATAAGCATAATTTTGACTGCTTTTTATCTCTCTCGATGTAGTTCCTAGATCTTTCATTTCAAACTCCTTATTGAGTTCAGCCTTCACCTCCATTACATCCTCGACACGGTTGCTAGCTATGAGGATATCAACCACATAAAGCTACAAAATAACAAGTGAGTTTCTTGGTCAAAATTTGAAGTAAACACAATGATCGAACTGACTCCTAGTTAAACTAATGTGTGCCATGAACATGTCGAATCTCCTGTTCCACTGTCGAGGAGATTGTTTCGGGCTATACAAAGACCTATTCAGCTTGCACACATAATCTTCCTTATCCTTTTCTGCATACCCTTCAGGTTGCCGCATCGGGATCGTTTCATCTAGATCACCATACAGGAAGACTGTCGTCGTATCAATTTGTTCAAGTTCTAGGTCGAACTTCGCCACCATGGCTAACAAAATTCTAATGGATCTATGCTTTACAACAAGTGAGAACCCATCATTGAAGTTGACACCTTCTTTCTGACTGAACTCCCTAGCAACCAACCTTGCCTTAAAGCGCTTCGACACCACTCCTTCAATTTCTTCCTTGACCTTGAAAATCCACTTACAACTTACTAACCTGACACCTACAGGTTTCTCAATCATCTCCCAAGTGTTATTATCATGAAAAGATTTCATCTCGTCATCCATGGTTTTTCGCCATTCAGTCTTATCTCGACTCCTCATAACTTCCTTGTAGTTTCTAGGTTCTTCCTTAAGTACCTCACTTGCAGAGATTAAGGAAAAAGCTATAAGATTTGCATAGCCAAGGCTCTGAGGTGGCTTGATGACTCTTATCGACTTATCGCTTGCTAGTACTTAGTCATCGACAATTTCCTTAGTCTCTCCAACATCTTGCTCTTCTTCTTCAACTCCATATGGGTTATGCACTTCATCATCACTATGCTCCACCTCAACAGGAATCTCTACCTGTTCCAGCTCCTCTTCATAGATTTCTGCATTTCGACCAACATCGCCAACTTTCTTGAACGTTATGTTAACTTCATTGAAAACTAAATCACTGCTTATGATACATCTCTTGTGACATGGTTCTAGGCACCACATCCTATATCCTTTTACTCCCTCAGGATATCCAAGGAACATGCATCACGACATGTCTTGCCTAATGTGAGCATAGGCTAAACAACCAATTACTCTCAGTTTGTCAAGATATGATGTTTTACCCGACCATACTTCTTTAAGTGTCTCCATTTCCAAAGCAGCTGAGGGACATCTGTAACGCCCCGATTTTGATTATTCCCATTTTGTTGAGTCTTTTATTTAAATTGAGTGATAAATTATTTTATTTGTTAAATTGGTGTATTAATATGCTATGTTGACATGTTATGATATTTTACCTTTTTTTGAGAGTTTGCGGGGAATTTAAAATGGAGGGTATTTTGGACATTTCTCAATTAATGGTAAGTTAGAAATTTACTAAAATTGGTAGAAAAGTGATTAAGTGTAAAATTATGTGAGAAAATGAATTAATTGAATTTGAGTAGAAAATAAGAAAAAGAAAAAGAGATAAGAAGAAATAGGAGAGAAAGAGAAAGAAAAGAGAAATAGAGAGAAAAAGGAGAGAAAGAAAGAGGAAGAAGGGAAAAGAGAAGAAAAGAGGAAAAGCTTGGAAATCTTCAAAACAACTTCTAGGAATCGACGTAATCGGGTAAGGGTGTGAAATCTTATTATCTCATCAATGTATATCATTATGTATGTGTTTGCTTGGATGTTTTCTTGTTTTCCATAGCTTGAGTTCTAGTTTGGAATTGGGATTTTTGTGAGGAATCGATGGTTTTACGGTTGAAAATCGGTGTAAACGTAATAGAATACTTGTCATCATGATTGAATTATGTTTTGATGGTTATATGACACTTTGGAAATGTTTTGGGTGGTGAAAACATGATTTTTGGATGAACTGGTGCGCTGCTGGGTTTTTCTGAAAACGCAGGTTCGCACTGCGAATGGCTAGCGAGTGGGTAGCGAGCGTTCGCTGAGTGTTCGTACTGCGAATGGAGTAGCGAAGGATGCACTAGCTTCTGCCTTGATTCGCTGGGTGCTTCGTATTGCGAATTGGGTAGCGAGCATTCGCTGGAGTGTTCGCACTGCGAACGATGAGAATTTTCTAGGCTATTTTGCTTCTGCCTTGGTTCGTTGGTACACTCGCACTGCGGATGAAGTAGCGAAGGACTCGATAGGAGCTTCGCACTGCGAATGTAGCAGTTTTTCCCAATTTGTTTTCTCTGTAACTTTTGATCTGTGTTTCGGCTTGAGGTGTGGTTTGATGCGTTAGAGAGCTTATGAAATGTACTTTATTATGATGATGTTTTGGAAATTGTTAGCCGATTTAAGTATGTCAGAAAGTCGGGAATAGTGTTATTTAGCGACTTTTACCGTTTTTGAAGACGTGCTTTGGATGTGAATCATACAATAGTGCATTGATGTGAATGTATATAGATTGTATGTGATGGTATGAGATGAATGCATGAATATATTGTGAATATGTATGCATTTCAAGAATGTCGTGAGTCATTTTGTATGTGAAGCATAATGATATAATTCTTGTGTTGTGTGATTCTAATGAGAATCCGTTGTAACGTCGTGTGCCTATGTGAGGTGTGAGTGATGATTACAAATGATTGTGTGCCTAGGTGAGGTGTGAGCAATCGGATTGTGTGCCTATGTGAGGTGTGAGTAATCCATAAACATTGTGTGCCTATGTGAGGTGTGAGCAATGGGTGAACATCGTAGGCCCGACGGGGAGTTACATTGGTAACGAGCGATGGTTCCAATAAGTTCCTGAGTGAACTTGAGATGATTGAGTCGGTACCGCATTGCATTTGCATAGAGTCGTGAGTCGGTCTCTATGATTTGCATTTATCATCTTTATAATTGAGCATTGATGAATAAACATGAATATGTATGTTTATGTGGAATGATAAGAATTGTGAAAGTATGCATGATGAATATGCTTAGTTTTGTATATATATACATTGTGATGTATATGAGTGAGTTGTGATGAATTGTGGTGAGAATATAGAATGTGTGTATTTTTATGCTAAGATATATAATTATATGCATTGTTATTATGATAATATTTCTCACCCTTCTGCTGTTTTATGATGCTCTATGAGGCATTGCAGAGTAGGTATGCTGGTGGTCTTTTTGTGAAGCGTGTCTTCATTCTTTTGGTCGGTCGGCTCTGATATGTAGCACCGGGTAGCTAGGACGTATATGATTCTTTTGTGATACATTTGTACATGTATCTTGTTGATGAATGTTTATGTAAACATGAATAATGTTGGTGGATAACACTTGATGTTATTTATATATATGTATATTTGTTTGATGTTATTCAATGTTTAGATTTTCCGCTTTTATTCTAAATATTGAGATGTGGGTGTAATGACTAAGTTCCTCTGTGGCAAAGTTACCCCCCTGTTGCATATCAATCGTTGAGCAAGTGTTGAATGTTTTAATTTCATGTATAATGTGACATACCTCTTTTATACTATGTTTATAAGCATACTCTGACGGAATTTTTAATATGTGCCGATATGATTATGTGATTATATGGGGGTATAGAAAGGGGATGTTACATTAAGTGGTATCAGAGCCAGTGTTGAGTCAGTTGTGTCTGTCTTGTGGTTGTGATGGTTGAACTGTTGTTTAACCTTGTTGTCATTTTTGGGAATGATCAGAATATGGCTGGTAGAAATGACAATGCGATGGCTGCTGCTTTGGAAGCAATGGCTAGGGCGCTGCAAGGTGCGCCGAATGGAATGCTAATGACGAGTTCAGGAAGAATCAACCACCGGTCTTCAAAGGAATATTTGATCCCGATGGTGCTCAAATTTGGTTGAAAGAGATTGAAAGGATCTTCAGAGTCATGGGCTGTGCGGAGGAGAATAAGGTGAGGCTTGGGTCTCACATGCTGAAGGAAGAAGCCGACGATTGGTGGGTCGGTATGCGTCAAATTCTTGAGGTGGATGATGAAGAGATAACTTGGAATTTATTTCGTATCGAGTTCTTGAGGAAGTATTACCCTGAAAGTGTGAAAGGGAAGAAGGAGATGGAGTTCCTTGAACTGAAACAAGGTAGTATGTCCGTGGTGGACTATACTGCTAAGTTTGTGGAGTTGGTTCAATTCCATCCTCACTATGCTGCAATTACTGCTGAGTTCTCAAAGTGTATTAAGTATGAGAATGGTTTGCGTCCTGAGATTAAACAAGCTGTGGGATATCAAAGGATAAGAAGGTTTACGGATTTGACGGAATGTTGTAGAATCTTCGAGGAAGATAGCAAGGCTCGTTCTACACATTACAAAAGTTTGAATGAGAGGAAGGGAAAGCAACAAGCTAGAAGTGGACCTTATGTGACACCCGTTGATAAGGGCAAGCATAGGGGAAACTTTGATAAGAGATCTGGAGGAGGAGGTTCCGGTTCCGTTAAGTGTTACAAGTGTGGTGAAATGGGTCATAAATCATTTGAGTGTGGGAAGAGCGTGGTGAAATGTTCTAACTGTGAAGGTCTTGGGCATGCTACTACCGATTGTAAAAGGAATATGGTGAAGTGTTATAATTGCGGAGAAGTGGGTCACATTAGTACTAAGTGTACTAAGCCAAAACAAGCTCAAGCGGGCGGAAAGGTGTTTGCATTAGCGGGGACGGACACTACTAGTGCAGACCGTTTGATTAAAGGTACATGCTTTATTAATAGTACGCCTTTAGTTGCTATTATTGATACGAGGGCGACTCATTCATTCATTTCTCATGAGTGCGCTAAGCGTTTGAATTTGTTTATGACTTCTTGGGGTGGTGAGATGGTTATTGAGACTCCTGCTTCAGGGTCGGTAACTACGTCTTTGGTGTGTGTAAGTTGTCCCTTGACCATGTATGGTAAAGACTTCCTTATGGATTTATTGTGTTTGCCGTTGGAGGGATTGGACGTAATCTTGGGTATGAACTGGTTGCAACTTAATCGAGTTCATATAGATTGCTATCACAAGTTAGTAAGGTTTCCTTCTTTGGAAGATGATGAAGATGAGAGTTTCCTAACCACTAAAGAGTTGAAGAAACTTTTAGCGGACAAAGCTCAATTGTTCGGTTTGTTTACATTATTGTCGGTGGAGAGTAAAGTTGAGCTCGATGTGTTCCCAGTGGTGTGTGATTTTCCAGAAGTGTTTCCGGAGGATATTACGGATGTTGCGCCGGAAAGAGAAGTTGAGTTTTCTATTGATCTAGTTCCGGGTACTAGACCGGTTTCGATGGCACCGTATCGTATGTCGGCATCGGAATTGGTAGAATTGAAGAAGCAATTGAATGACTTGTTGGACAAGAGATTTGTAAGGCCAAGTGTTTCTCCTTGGGGTGCTCCGGTATTGTTGGTAAAGAAGAAGAATGGAAGTATGCAGTTATGCATTGATTATCGACAATTGAACAAGGTGACGATTAAGAACAAGTATCCGCTTCCTAGGATCGATGATTTGATGGACCAATTGGTTGGTGCGCGTGTTTTTAGCAAGATTGATTTGAGATCGGGATATCACCAGATTCGTGTGAAAGAAGAGGATATTCAAAAGACGGCCTTTAAGACACGGTATGGCCATTACGAATATTCTGTGATGCCATTCGGGGTTTCTAATGCGCCGGGTGTGTTTATGGAATACATGAATCGTATTTTTCATGAACAGTTAGATCGTTTTGTGGTTGTGTTCATCGACGATATTTTGATTTATTCTAAGTCTCAAGAGGAGCATGAAGAGCATTTGAGGGTTGTGTTACAAATTTTGAAAGAGAAACAATTGTATGCTAAGTTGTCGAAATGTGAATTTTGGTTGTCGGAAGTAAGTTTTCTTGGACATGTTATTTCCGGTAGTGGTATTAGTGTTGATCCATCCAAGATTGATGCGGTGATGCAATGGGAGGCTCCTGGATCGGTTACGGAGATTCGAAGCTTTTTAGGCTTGGCGGGTTATTATCGGAGGTTTATTGAGGGATTTTTGAAGTTGGCACTTCCGTTAACGCAATTGACTTGTAAAGGAAAGGCTTTCATTTGGGATATTCATTGTGAAGAGAGTTTCAATGAGCTAAAAAGAAGGTTGACAACGACTCCGATCTTGATTTTGCCAAATCCGACGGAACCATTTGTTGTGTATTGTGTTGCTTCATTGGTTGGTTTAGGTGGTGTTTTGATGCAAGATGGAAAAGTTGTGGCTTATGCTTCAAGACAATTGAGGGTGCATGAAAAGAATTATCCTACGCATGACTTGGAGTTAGCGGCCGTGGTGTTTGTTTTGAAAATTTGGAGGCACTATCTTTATGGTGCAAGATTTGAAGTTTGTAGTGATCACAAGAGCTTGAAATATTTATTTGATCAAAAAGAATTGAACATGAGACAAAGAAGGTGGTTAGAGCTTTTGAAGGATTATGATTTTGGTTTGAATTACCATCCGGGTAAGGCGAACGTGGTGGCTGATGCTTTGAGTCGGAGGTCGTTACATATGTCCGCATTGATGATGAGAGAATGGGAACTTTTGGAGAATTTTAGAGACTTGAGTTTGGTTTGTGAAATAACGCCGAGAAGTGTGAGACTTGGTATGCTACATGTTACGAACGATTTTCTTGTGACCTTATATGAAAAGCAAAAGTTGTATTTGAAGTTCGTTGATTTGATGATGAATGAGAATGAGGATTTCAAGGTTGATAATTTTGGAGTTTTGAGATCCCGTGGTCGTATTTGTATTCCCGATGATGCGGAGTTGAAAAAGATGATATTGGAAGAAGGACACCGAAGTAACTTAAGTATTCATCCGGGAGCGAATAAAATGTATCAAGATTTGAAGAAAATCTTTTGGTGGTCCGGATTAAAGAGGGATGTGGCTCAATTCGTGCATGCGTGCTTAACTTGTCAAAAGTCTAAGGTGGAACATCAAAAGCCTAGTGGATTGATGCAACCGTTGGACATTCCGGAGTGGAAATGGGATAGCATATCAATGGACTTTGTTACGAGATTGCCGAATACGCAAAGAGGTCATAATGCTATTTGGGTAATCGTTGATAGGCTTACTAAATCTGCTCACTTCATTCCAATTGATATTAGTTATCCTTTGGAGAAGTTAGCCGAGATTTATGTTCTTGCGGTTGTGAAGTTACATGGAGTTCCTAAGAGTATTGTATCGGATAGAGATCCTAGATTCACATCGAGGTTTTGGGAGAGTTTACAAAAGGCTTTGGGTTCTAAGCTAAGATTGAGTTCGGCTTATCATCCGCAAACGGATGGTCAAACCGAGAGGACAATTCAATCGTTGGAGGATTTATTGCGTGCTTGTGTGCTCGAGCAAGGTGGTGCTTGGGATAGTTATTTGGCATTGATTGAGTTCACCTACAATAATAGTTTTCATTCGAGTATAAGTATGGCACCATTTGAGGCTTTGTATGGTCGGAGATGTCGAACACCTTTGTGTTGGCATGAAACCGGTGAGAGGACGATAGTTGGACCGGAGATGGTACAACAAACGACGGAGAAAGTGAAGTTTATTCGTGAGAAGATGAAAGCTTCTCAAAGTAGACAAAAGAGCTATCATGACAAGAGAAGGAAAGATCTTGAGTTTCAAGAAGGCGACCATGTGTTTTTGAGAGTTACGCCGGTTACGGGTGTAGGTCGTGCTTTGAAGTCGAAGAAGTTGACTTCTGGTTTTATTGGTCCGTATCAGATTTCTGCACGAGTTGGTGTTGTGGCTTACCGTGTGGCGTTGCCTCCGAATCTTTCGAATTTGCATGATGTATTCCATGTTTCGCAACTTCGGAAGTATGTTCTGGATCCGTCATATGTTATTCCTATGGACGAGGTTGAAGTGAGAGATAACCTTACGGTTGAAGTTTTACCGATTAGGATTTTGGACCGTGAAGTTAAGAAGCTAAGAGGCAAGGATATTGCGCTTGTGAAAGTAGCATGGGGAGGCGCTGCGGAAGGAAATATGACTTGGGACCTAGAGAGTAGGATGCGAGAGTCGTATCCGGAGTTGTTTGAATCAGGTAATATTTTCGAGGACGAAAATTTCTAAAGTGGGGGAGAGTTGTAACGCCCCGATTTCGATTATTCCCATTTTGTTGAGTCTTTTACTTAAATTGAGTGATAAATTATTTTATTTGTGAAATTGGTGTGTTAATATGCTATGTTGACATGTTATGATATTTTACCTTTTTTTGACAGTTTTCGGGGAATTTAGAATGGAGGGTATTTTGGACATTTCTCAATTAATGGTAAGTTAGAAATTTAGTAAAATTGGTAGAAAAGTGATTAAGTGTAAAATTATGTGAGAAAATGAATTAATTGAATTTGAGTAGAAAATAAGAAAAAGAAAAAGAGATAAGAAGAAATAGGAGAGAAAGAGAAAGAAAAGAGAAATAGAGAGAAAAAGGAGAGAAAGAAAGAGGAAGAAGGGAAAAGAGAAGAAAAGAGGAAAAGCTTGGAAATCTTCAAAACAACTTCTAGGAATCGATTTAATCGGGTAAGGGTGTGAAATTATATTATCTCATCAATGTATATGATTATGTATGTGTTTGCTTGGATGTTTTCTTGTTTTCCATAGCTTGAGTTCTAGGTTGGAATTGGGATTTTTGTGAGGAATCGACGGTTTTACGGTTGAAAATCGGTGTAACCGTAATAGAATACTTGTCATCATGATTGAATTATGTTTTGATGGTTATATGACAGTTTGGAAATGTTTTGGGTGGTGAAAACATGATTTTTGGATGAACTGGTGCGCTGCTGGGTTTTTCTGAAAATGCAGGTTCGCACTGCGAATGGCTAGCGAGTGGGTAGCGAGCGTTCGCTGATTGTTCGCACTGCGAATGGAGTAGCGAAGGATGCACTAGCTTCTACCTTGATTCGCTGGGTGCTTCGCATTGCGAATGGGGTAGCGAGCATTCGCTGGAGTGTTCGCACTGCGAACGATGAGAATTTTCTAGGCTATTTTGCTTATGCGTTGGTTCGCTGGTACACTCGCACTGCGAATGAAGTAGCAAAGGACTCGCTAGGAGCTTCGCACTACGAATGTAGTAGTTTTTCCCAATTTGTTTTCTCTGTAACTTTTGATCTGTGTTTCGGCTTGAGGTGTGGTTTGATGCGTTAGAGAGCTTATGAAATGTACTTTATTATGATGATGTTTTGGAAATTGTTAGCCGATTTAAGTATGTCAGAAAGTCGGGAATAGTGTTATTTAGCGACTTTTACCATTTTTGAAGGTGTGTTTAGGATGTGAATCATACAATAGTGCATTGATGTGAATGTATATAGATTGTATGTGATGGTATGAGATGAATGCATGAATATATTGTGAATATGTATGCATTTCAAGAATGTCGTGAGTCATTTTGTATGTGAAGCATAATGATGTACATTCTTGTGTTGTGTGATTCTAATGAGAATCCGTTGTAACGTCGTGTGCCTATGTGAGGTGTGAGCGATGATTACAAATGATTGTGTGCCTAGGTGAGGTGTGAGCAATCGGATTGTGTGCCTATGTGAGGTGTGAGCAATCCATAAACATTGTGTGCCTATGTGAGGTGTGAGCAATGGGTGAACATCGTAGGCCCGACGGGGAGTTACATTGGTAATGAGCGATGGTTCCAATAAGTTCCTGAGTGAACTTGAGATGATTGAGTCGGTACCCGCATTGCATTTGCATAGAGTCGTGAGTCGGTCTCTATGATTTACATTTATCATCTTTATAATTGAGCATTGATGAATAAACATGAATATGTATGTTTATGTGGAATGATAAGAATTGTGAAAGTATGCATGATGAATATGCTTGGTTTTGTATATATATACATTGTGATGTATATAAGTGAGTTGTGATGAATTGTGGTGAGAATATAGAATGTGTGTATTTTTATGCTAAGATATATAATTATATGCATTGTTATTATGATAATATTTCTCACCCTTCTGTTGTTTTATGATGCTCTATGAGGCATTGCATAGTAGGTATGCTAGTGGTCTTTTTGTGAAGCGTGTCTTCATTCTTTTGGTCGGTCGGCTCTGATATGTAGCACCGGGTAGCTAGGACGTATATGATTCTTTTGTGATACATTTGTACATGTATCTTGTTGATGAATGTTTATGTAAACATGAATTATGTTGGTGGATAACACTTGATGTTATTTATATATATGTATATATGTTTGATGTTATTCAATGTTTAGATTTTCTGCTTTTATTCTAAATATTGAGATGTGGGTGTAATGACTAAGTTCCTCTGTGGCAAAGTTACCCCCCTGTTGCATATCAATCGTTGAGCAGGTGTTGAATGTTTTAATTTCATGTATAATGTGACATACCTCTTTTATACTATGTTTATAAGCATACTCTGACGGAATTTTTAATATGTGCCTATATGATTATGTGATTATATGGGGGTATAGAAAGGGGGTGTTACAACATATATTTATCAGATGAGCTGCTGTCGAAACATCCTCCACCCAAAACACCTTTTTCAATCTAGCACTAATCAAAATGCATCTAACCCTTTCAAGGATTGTCCGGTTGAATCTCACAGCTAAGCCATTTTTTAGGAGTACCTACTACAGTCTTATGCCTTTGAATCCCAGACTCGGCACATTAACTCTCGAAAGCTTCATTACAAAATTCAAGGCCATTGTCAGTTCTCAACCTCTTGACCTTTCTTCCAATTTGACTTTCGACCAAAACCTTCCAACATTTGAAATTCTCAAAAGTTTCATCCTTAGTCTTCTGAATGAATATCCATAACTTTTTGGAACAGTCATCAACTATGGATATGAAATACCCTGCACTTGAATATGACGGATTCCTTGTAGGCCTCCAAAGATCAGCATGAATGTAATCAAGGGATCTATGTGTTCTTTGTTTACCTTTGTTAAACTTCACCATATAGGATTTCCCAAATGCACAAGGTTCACAAAACTCTAACTTCTCGACTTTGTCACCACATAGCAGGTTCCGTTTCCACAGTTCGACCAGACCTCTTTCGCTGACATGGCCCAATCTCATGTGCCATAATTCTGTCTTCGACGTTGGTTTTGTGGATGCAAAATCTGCTAAATATCATTTTTGTCCTTTAGTTATATTTTTTTATTCAGATTAATTCTTTAATTTTTTTTCATATTACATTGGTTCCTTAATTTTTAAAACGCGTCGTATAATTAACTATAAATTTAGTGAATTTTTCTGTCGCTAATTAGATAAAAAAGACTACCTAATATATTTTAAAAGTTAAGGATCAATCTGATAAAAAAAATTAAGCAATCAATTAAAACCCAAAGATATAATTAAAGAATAAAAAAATATTTTGTAAACATCTCTATAAATTTAGTGCCGAAACTATGTATACATGCTGAGATCTATCAAAGATTAAACTTGATGTAGAACTGAAGTTTAAATTGGATTAGTTGTTCTGATAAACTGAATCTCGTAGTAAACAAAAAAATAACCAATAATAAAATCATCTAGATGATTCTAAAACAAAATGTATGTAAGCAGTGAGGAAAGATAGTATACAATTTGAATATTGTGGATCGTAATTTATATATAGTGTGAAGATCTATTAAAATGTTCATTTTTTCTAAATGTGTCAACCTGATTTTTATTTATATTGAGCTTATGGCTCTGTTTGGTAAAACTAGATGATAGCTGGTATCTGATAGCTGGTAGCTGGTAGCTGGTAGCTGATATCTGGTAGTTTGTAGCTGGTAGTTGATAAGTTAATTTAATTATTTGATAAATTAGCTGTTACACTAGCTGATAATTACAAAATGACTTAAAAGGACATTTTTAATTAAGAAATTGGTTATTTCATTATCTTATTATATTATATTATTAAATTAATTTCTATTCGATAAAAGTAAATGCATTAATAACAACATGCAAAACAATTTTAATATATATGAAAAATTAAAGATATCATCAAAATATATAAATTTGTATAAAAGTTTTATGGACTTTGCTATTTAGTATGAATATATTGACAACAAAATTCAATCGAAAAAAAAAACCAGCAAACCATATATAAAGCAAGGGTATTTCATAAAGCCATTTAAGAAGACATAAAAGTAAAGTAATCGCAACAACTACGATTTTTGGTCTAATTAACTCATTCTTTCGTAAAATATATATTTTTTTTAATTCCTAATTTTATAATGAAATTTAATAAAATATGTGAAATAATAACATTGTGATTTTGAATTTAGTTATATTAATCTAAAAAAAAACAAAAATAAGTGTATTGTCTAATATTTTACAATAAAACTGTAATAATATTCTGAATTTTCTTCATCTTTGTTGATTTTATTGATTCTATTCCAATGTTTCACTAATTTAAGAATTATCAATACTATTTTTAAATTAATTATATAATTTATATGTAATAAATAAAATTAATATCTAAAATCTTCTATAACATTCTTCAAAATCTCCCTAAATTCAATCTTTTAAAATGAATTTTTTAATAGTAAATATTATGTGTGTGTGTGTCTGTATATATATATATATATATATATATATATATATATATATATATATATATATATAGTTAAAATATTAAGGGTATAATTGGAATAAAAAGTCATAAGCTAAAAGCTACAAGCTGAAAAGTTACTTCAAATAGCTTTTGAAAAAAAAAGCTAAAAGCTAGTTAAAAAGCTAAAAGCTAAAAGCTAAAATGCATTACCAAACAGAGCTTTTTACTCAAAATGAGCTGAAAAGCTAAAAGCTACAAGCTAAAAGCTCTTTTTATGGTCTTACCAAACAGACTCTATATCAATTATATAATTATTTATTTAATTAAAATTGTAATTAACTTTATTGTTATAACAAACGATACCAATTAACAAATTAAATCTTTGAAAAATGGAGTTTTTTTATGAACAGTGAGACGGCTAGGTTAATAAAGAGAGAGAAGAAAAAAATAAAATATGATTGGAAAAAGTGTTTTTCTATTCACTTACTCAATTAGGGTATAAATAATTACAAGTGAATAACAACAATTGATCTCTCTCAACAACCTGAGAGAACTAGCCTATTTATAGGCCACTAAGCTAACTTAAACAGCAAGCTAACCTAAACAATTGGATCCAAGGAACAAGGCCCAATTCGACATTACATACTAGAACTAACTTCGACTACAACATGTAACACTTCGACGTTAGCATGTGAACCAGCTTCGACTTCATGTTTGCCTCCTGTTGAAACATGAAAGTTTTCCCTGCTGACAACATCCCAATCGACAACACTAGAGTTCGATCCAATATCTCACAAATCTCCACCATAGAACAAACTCTACAATAATAGGGAATATTCTAGCTTTCATCATGCAGCTTTATTAACTGCATACAGTGGAAAAACGTGCAGCTCGGCAATGTCTTGGTATTCATATCAGCAGCATTGTCATCAGTCGAAACCTTCAGCAATTGGACTTGTCCACACTTGATTATCTCTCTGACGAAGTGCTTCCATACATCGATGTGCTATGTTCGCTCATGATAGGTTGAATTCTTCGACAGGTGTATTACACTTTGACTATCACATTTAACAGTGATAACTCGACCTTGAAATTTTAGCTCCTTCACAAAACCTTCAAGTCCCACAATGCTTCTTTCACAGCTTTAGTGAGGGAAATATATTCTGCTTTAGTGGTTGATAAGGCAACAGGCTTTTGAAGTGTAGTTTTCCAACGAATTGTTATGCCGAACATAGTGAACACATATTTAGAAATAGATTTTCTAGAATCCATACAACCTGCATAATCGGAGTTGACATATCCTTCGATTTCGACTTTGTTATCATCATCACAGGCTCCACCATAAATCAAGACTCTATTTAGAGACCCATTTATGTACCTAAGAATCCACTTCAAAGCTTGCCAGCGCCTTTCTAGGATTCTCCATATACTTGCTTACGAGGCTCACTCCATACGCTATGTCTGGCCTCGTATATACCATAACATACATCAAAGACCCTACTATACTAGCATATGGAATGATACTCATATAGATTCTTTCAGCTTCAACACTTGGACTTTGAGTAGTACTAAGCTTAAACTGAGGATCTGTCAGACTCACAAAAGGCTTTGAATTCGACATACCAAACTTGTCGAGAATCTTCTGTAGGTATGTCTCTTGAGATAAGCATAATTTTGACTGCTTTATATCTCTCTGGATGTCAATCCCAAGAATTTTGGTGGTAGCTCCCAGATCTTTCATTTCAAACTCCTTACTGAGTTCAGCCTTCACCTCCATTACACCCTCGACACGGTTGCTAGCTATAAGGATATCATCCACATAAAGCTACAAAATAACAAGTGAGATTCTTGGTCGAAATCTGAAGTAAATACAGTGATCAAACTGGTTCCAAGTTAAACCAATGTGTGATATGAACTTGTCAAATCTCATCTTCCACTATCGAGAAGATTGTTTCAGGCCATACAAAGACCTATTCAGCTTTCACACATTATTTTCCTTATCCTTTTCTGCATACCCTTCAAGGTGCCACATCAGGATCGTTTCATCTAGATCACCATACAGAAAGACAATCTTCACATCCATTTGTTCAAGTTCCAGGTCAAACTTCGCCACCATGGATAATAACATTCTAATGGATCTATGCTTTAAAACAGGTGAGAACCCATCATTGAAGTCGACACCTTCTTTCTGACTGAACCCCCTAGCAACCAACCTTGCCTTAAAGCGCTTCGACATCACTCCTTCGATTTCTTCCTTGACATTAAAAATCCACTTACAACTTACTAACCCGGCTCTTGCAGGTTTCTCAATCAGCCCCCAAGTGTTATTCTCATGAAGAGTCTTCATCTCGTCATCCATGGTTTTTCGCCATTCAGTCTTATCTCGAATACCCCACTTGTAGAGATTCAGGCAAAAGCTATAAGATTTGCATAGCCAAGTATCTGAGGTGGCTTGATGACTCTTATCGACCTATCACTTGCCAGTAGGTAGTCATCGACATTTTCCTTAGTGTCTTCAGGATCTTGCTCTTCTTCTTCGACTTCATATGTGTTATGTATTTCAGCATCACTATGCTCCACATCAACAGGAATCTCTACCCGTTCCAGCTCCTTTTTAGAGATTTCTACATTTCAATCAGCATCACCAACTTTCTTGAATGCCATCTCAACTTCATTAAAACTACATTATTACATATGATACATCTCTTGTGACATGGTTCTAAGCACCATAGCCTATAGCCTTCGACTCCCTCAGGATATCCAAGGAACATGCATCACGACATGTCTTGCCTAATATGAGCATAGGCTAAATAGCCAAATACTCTTAGTTTGCCAAGATCTGATGGTTGACCCGACCATACTTCTTCAAGTGTCTTCATTCCCAAAGCAGTCGAGGGACATCTATTTATCAGATGAGCTGCTGAAACAGCCTCCACCCAAAACACCTTCTTCAATCTAGCACTAATTAACATGCATCTAACCCTTTCAAGGATTGTTTGATTAAATCTCTCAGCTAAGCCATTTTGTTGAGGAGTACCTGTTACAGTCTTATGCCTTTGAATCCCAGACTCGACACATTAACTATTGAAAGCTTCATTGCAAAATTCAAGGCCATTGTTAGTTCTCAACCTCTTGACCTTTCTTCTGGTTTGAATTTTGACCAAAACCTTCCAACGTTTGAAATTCTCAAAAGTTTCATCCTTAGTCTTCTGAATGAATACCCATAACTTTCTAGAACAGTCATCAACTATGGATAAAAAATACCTTGCACATGAATGTGAAGGATTCTTTGCAGGCCTCCAGAGATCAACATGAATGTAATTAAGGGATCCATGTGTTCTTTGTTTACCTTTTTTTAAACTTCACCCTATAGGATTTCCCAAATGCACAAGGTTCACAAAACTCTAACTTCTCAACTTTGTCACCACATAGCAGTGTAGCGAGCGATTTTGGACGCGGTTCTTAAGCGCTGGTCGCTCTCTGCGGTTGAGCTTAAAACTACAGGTCGATTCATTTTTTATCCTATTGTGAGCTGAATAAGGAAGCGAAATAGATGTCTCCAATTAACCCTGCTTTGCATACTGAGTTTAAACAGCGGTCTGTTAGGTTACGGATGCTATCAATGTGGGGGGCTTTTGTACTGGTTATTCGTATTTCGCCAATACAGGTTCTTTCTTTCTAGGGCTTGGTCAAAAGGTTTCTGGTGGGGAACAAGGATTAGGATGTTAGGACTGGTGCTTTTGAATTACTGCTTTTGATTGACGAAGATATGGGATTTAGGTTTTTTGTTGATTGCGCTCGCTAAGATCTTTTCTTTCGATCTTATGCCTACGTATTCCCGTTTACCGAAACAGGGAAATCAGAGCGTTCATAGTTCCTCCTATTCTATGGGAGGAAAGGGGTGTTTTGGTGTCTTGTTCAAAGCCCAAGACATGAAGCGAAAGGTGATTTGTATCTTGTTCAAAGCCCAAGATGTGAAGCTGAAAGGTCTATTTATGTCTTGTTCAAAGCCCAAGACGTGAAGCTGAAAGACCTCGACTTTAGAGAGAATTTGTCATCTCTAAAGAGGGGGAAGGAGAATTACTTTAACTGGGATACGCGGATCCGAGCAATGCCAAAATTTCCGAAGAAAGGGTTTTAACCTGAAGGAGAAGACTTTAACTCAGTGTAGAGCAATGCCATCTTTCCTTAGGAATTCTCATGCTAAAAGAGGGACAGTGGCATGGATATAGATGATCCAGAGGCTTGCCCGTTACAGCGATTAGATGAAGGGAAAGGAGTTGTTGATGTTTGTGTACTGTGAACGAGGCACAGCTTTGATGCTGAAAGGTCGATTGGATCAACCAGTGGTTTTCTTATACAAAGCCTAAGAGGAGGCTAATTTCCGCTAGGAAAATCATTATACAAAGCCTAAGAGGAGGCTATTTTGTGTCTCGTACAAAGCCCGAGAGAGAGGCTAAAAGTTTTTGACCCAGTGGGGCATATCGTTATACAAAGCCTAAGAGGAGGCTAGCAAAGAGTTGACTCAGTTGGAGAATCTTTTATACTCAGTAATAGAGTGTTTTTGTATCTCGTACAAAGCCCGAGAGAGAGGCGAAAAGGTTGTTTTGACTCCACTGGGGAGAATTTTGGTATCTCGTACGAAGCCCGAGATGGAGGCTATGGTAACTGTTTCAGTTGAGTGACAGATCCAATATACTGATTTTAAAAGAGAAAATCAGTTCTTATATGAGTAACACTGTACACAGGGATTTAATTTGAGGATCAGGGATATTTCCTTCTCTTTGAGGAAACGGGAAATCCAAAGGGTATCGAGACTATCCGAGTCTGCAGGTTTCCTTCCTATTTAACGAAGGGTGCTTGAGAATGTCTTTGAGACTCAAGGAAGTTAGACTGTCCGTGTCTAGAGTTTTATCTTTTGTACTATGCTTCGAGAAACAGTAGTAGACTCTATGAAAGGACTGTTCTATGAGGATGACTAGGTTCTGTTCCTATACCTCTAGGAGGTCGTCGGGACAATTTGTACGAAGCCCAAGAGGAGGCTGGAAACTTTTAAGAAGCCGACGGGTCCTTGTACGAAGCCCAAGAGGAAGCTATCATTCCCGAAGGAAGAGATCATTATACGAAGCCTAAGAGGAGGCTGTGAATACTTCTAAGAAGTCGTAGGGTCCTTGAATAATGCCCAAGAGGAGGCCGATGCTTTTAAGAAGCCCGTGGGTCTATCATCTCCTTTCCATTAGGAGAAATAACTCTTTTAAAGATGAAAACCACTGGTAAACGTGCGAGGTTTACTATCCAGCGACTTTTAACTTTTAAAGAGGGTTCCTTAGTTAAGGTCCAAGATTATGACCGTAGTGGGTACCCAAACCCCGAGACATTCAAGGCAAGCTATCCACAAGGAATAAATCAAGTCAGGAAAGCTCGAGAATTGGGAAGAAACTCAAAGATGCCATTCACGGAGAATACATTCATCTTGGGGAGTAGAGCTTCTTGACGATTCCTAAGGAGGACAGCCGAAGAGAAGACTGTATCTGGTGCTCCTATTGGGGATCTAGGCGTCTATTTCTACGAATAAGTGAAACGGCGTCACCTAGTTCTAGACGTATTTGCCGGGGAAACTCGAAATATCTATACTATTATTACACAGTAGATATGAGTTTATGAAAGGAGACTTACAGTGAGCAGCCCCACAATACAGTTTATAATATGAAAGCAGTAAATGAAAGCGATAACCACTTACTCGGTTGTAGTGCTTCCATGCTGTTTGGTTAGTTGTTCAACAAAGAAAGATTGAAAACAACAATATATTCAAAATCAAAGGAGAAAGTGCTTTGAAAAAGAAAGATTTGGGGCTTACAGCTCAAGGAGAGGCCCAGGGTTTTATCAGTGAGCACACTGTTTGAATTTGTACAGAGGGACTTATACAAGTGACTGGGGCCCAAAAAGGTTTTCTGTACAAAGGGACGGGTCTTACACTCTCTCAAGAGGCCCAAAAAGGGTTTAAAGAAAAGAGTGGGGCTTATAACACGAGGGTAGGCCCAAATGATTTTTCGTTTAAAAATGGCGATCGCGCTGAGGTTTTCTTTTAACGCAGAGGGACTTATACAATAAGTGAGGCTCAAAATGTTTTTGGTTAAAAGGGGGATTGGGTCTTACACTCTATTAGAGGCCCAAAGTGTTTTAAAGAAAAAGAAATGGGTCTTACTACTCGAGGGCAGGCCCAGATGGTTTTTATTTTTAAACGGGCGACGATCGCGCCGTTTACTTGTACAGAGGGACTTATACAATGAGTGAGGCCCAAAAAGTTTTTGTACAAGGGGGGATGGGTCTAACACTCTCTCAAGAGGCCCAAAAAATTTTTGAAGAAAAATAAATGGGTCTTACTACTCGAGGGTAGGCCCAGATGTTTATGAAAAGGCGACGATCGCGCCGTTTGTTTTTTTTTCGGTATCGGGACTTATACAATAAGTGAGGCCCAAAGATGATTTGGTCAAAAAAAGGATTGGGTCTTACACTCTAATAGAGGCCCAAAGTGTTTTGAAAATGATTTATGAGGGTTGAATTAATCCAAAACCCTAATTTGTTTTCAAAATGTATTTAATTGAATAATAATTCAATTAAAATGATCAAAAATTGTTTAACACATGGAAAACAAATTGTGATCTTGGATTAATGCTTCAAAAATTAAGTATTGACCTACAAAATAATTAGAAAGCATTAAAAGTTGCAAAATCAATGTAAAAAAAATATTTAAAATGCCTAAAACAATCAAAATATTAATTCTTTACAAAAATATCAATTATATGAAATAAATAATATTTTTGGGATTTTTTGATAAAATAAAATATTTTAACATTTTTGTGAATTATTAAAAAAAGAATCAACTCAAAATCATTAAAACTCAGAGAGAAATTAATTTTTGAATCAATTAAACAAAATCACAAAATTCAAATATTTGAATTTGAAAAAAAAGGTGCCAAGAACAAGCTGAAGAACACGCGCGTGTTCTTGGTTTCTCAGATTTGCATTTTCAATCCAATCTCCATGAATACGTAATCATATCATGCAATCCACATATCATTATGCTCGTCTCAACCTCACGATCATGTCTATGTACTTTAATTTCATTTAAATTAAACATACAACAAGAAATCACGAAGAAACCTCAAGAACCCTAATTTCTGCATGAAGGTTAGGATTTTTGATACACGATTCAAACAATGCAATTAATTGAGGGAAAACATTCCATGCATGATTATAAACATATGGCCAAATTATTGTGCGAGGAAATATGCATAGATTGAGAGATGACCAAGTATGTGCTTACCTCCAAGCCGTGACAGCAAGTTCAAAGTGATTTTTGATTTGGAGGTGTTACAGATGAGTGGTGATGATCTGAACAGCTTCCCTACACCCTATGGATTATGTTTGGATGGTTGGACTTGATTGAAATTGGCTGGATCATTTTGTGGTACCTCAGCTGCACCTTGTTTGAAAATTTGAGCAACCAGCTGGTGATTTCATGAAATTGATGTTTCAGAAGTTATGTGAGTGTTTGATCAGCTCATATGTGATGTATGTGAGGTGTGTGAGTGATTGGTTTGTGCAGAATTGCTCTCAAACTCAAAACCCGATAGCTACCTTGCTGAGAAAGGCATTTTTGCCAAGAGAAAGAGATTTTGAGGAAAGCATCTGTTAGATGGCTTTGGTGTACTTAAACTGACCACAATTGAGCTCTATTTATAGTAGAGCAAGTTTGTTTTGCAAGGAATAGTGCATGGCAGCTGGTAAGTAGGTTTGGCCAATGTTGGCAAATGAAAATCCAAGTCTCCTCTACCCATTGACTAGAGGTTAGGGCACAGAGCTTTGGTCCCCTTGGTCTTGGATAAGTCTTGACTGATTTCAGATGAGAATGGCTCAGTCCATGCCACCTTGATGGTTCCATTGAATGCCTCATTCCAAATTTGAAGTCTTGTCCCTATTTTGGCCATTCTAGGTTCAACATGCTATTCCTTGTTCCTTGGACCTTGGAGGCTTGGCTCAGTGATTGTCCCCTTTGGATTCAATCCTCTGAGGTGTCCAAGTGGATAGGAACTATTGAAATTGGCTGATTTTGGCAAATCGAGCCAAAGTGCAAATTCTGCCTTGCCTTGACAGATTTCAGCAAGGCAACTTGGCAATGTTGTATCTCATGATGTAGGTTGAATTTGGCAATGTTCTTGGCCATTTTGGAAAGCTCTTACATGATACAACAACTGTTTGAACAAGTTTGGTTTTGATCTCTTTTGATTCCAAGTGAAAAATCCCCCTACATTTGGCAAAAAGTGAAGGCAAATTCTGACTTAGTGAAAATTTCACTAAGTGTTGGAAAAAGTGACATTTTCACTTTTCAGCCACTTTGATCACTCCATAGCTCAAAATCCTTAATGAATTAGAATGACTTGTAGTTGAAGTTTTTGTAGGTGATAATGAGGGCTACAAATCCATCTTTAGATGAGAAAAAATGGCCTTGTGGTTTAGGAGTTATGGTCCTCCAAAGTTGGTACCTTTGCCACTTTATTTTTAACTTAGAAAAATTTCTAAGTTTTATGGTTACCCCTTTTACAAGTTATCTCACTTTTCTTGATTTTTCTTGATGAATGATGATTCAAATCATACATTAACATCATTTTAGGGTTAAAAATCCATTTTGGTGAAAAATCTCAAAAAGTCAAAGTTGACTTTTGTGCACAGTTGACTTTTTATCAGATGAATTCCAAACTGTGCAATTCTTCAGGAAATCATGTCCTTGACCTAAATCAAACTTGATGCACTTGTTCCATGGGTGTCATAGGGTATATTCAATCATGTATTAGGGTTTGGGAGCATGTCTTGGTCAAAAGTCAAAGTTACAGTTGACTTTTCCCTTAAAACCCTAATTATGGTGCAGATGAAATTGAGACTTGTTGCTCAAGCTTCTTGGATCAATCCATTGTTCCAAATGGATCAATATGGTGTATTAAAGACCCTCAAATCATCTCTTGAGGTCTTGGCTCATGGTTTGTCCCAAAAGTCAACTTAGGGGTGAATTAGGTCAAGAAACCCTAATTCCTGATTTTTGATGAATGCATCCCCTGAGGCAAAATTGACTTGATTCATGGGTTCATGAGGTTCCATGGAGTATATTAGGTTATGTTTTGGATCATTGCCTTGTGCCCAGATGAAAATTTTCCATCTGGAGGCCCTGGTCGACCAAAACCCTAATTTGGTGACACTGGCGATCTTGAGGCTTGATCCACCTAAAAGGGAGCATCCTTATGCTTAATCCTTGAAGTGGGAGTCCTTTTGATCCTTTGTAGTTACTTGGGAGGTTAGACAAGTTGAAGATCATGTCATTTCTTGATTGATCCTTTGTCTGAGAACTATGAGAGGGCTTGAAACCCTAATTTTGATTGTATTGGATGCTCACCCATCTTTGGGGAGACTGATGAAGCATGATGGTTCATCCATATTGTGATGATGATTTTCACAATGATGGGAAATCTAAGTGGTCAAAATTTGGGGTATTACAAGCAGGTTCTATTTCCACAGTTCGACCAGGCCTCTTTCGCTGACATGGCCCAATCTCATGTGCCATAATTCTGTCTTCGACACCGGTTTCATGGATGTAAAATCTGCTTAACCACTTACAACCTCAGCCTCAAGGGTATACAAGCCTTGTTTCTTCATGCCTCTGATCAAGACATCCACCGACCCCTTCGTGACTTTCAGGATACCTTGCTCTCCTTTGAAGACATGTCCTTTCTTGTCGAATTCACCAAGAGAAATCAAATTCCTCTTAAGATCAGGTACATACCTAACACCAATCAATAGCCTTATTGACTCATCATGAAGCTTGAATCTAACAGATCCAATACCTGCAATTTTACAAGCTTTATTTTTTCCCAACATCACTAATTCACCATCTTGATCACATTATTCTTCAAACACATTCTTGTTTGGAGTCATATTCCAAGTACATCCTGAATCCATAATCTACTCTTTGCAAGAGTTACTACTCGAAACCACAGGGACATCAGATGATTCATAATCATCTTACACAATAGTTGTATTGCCATTGTCCTTACCTCTATGATTATTCAGGCACTTAGAAAACACCTTTCTTATGTGACCCTTCTTCTTACAGTGATAACACCTAATACCAGAAATATCACCACTATAAGACTTCTGCTGAGTTTTACCTTTCTTATTCTAAAACCTACCATCTCTTTTCAATAATTTCCCTTTAACGGACAACCCTTCGCTAACTAATGATGGTTTATCTCCTTTCATTCGTTTAAATCCTTAGAATACAAGGCTAATTGAACTTTTTCAAAGCTCAGGGACTCTCTTCCATACAAGAGGGTTTCTTCGAAGTGAGCATGTGGCTTAGGTAAAGAACACAGCAATAACAACGCTTAATCTTCGTCACTGATGGTAACATCAATATTTTTAAGATTAAGTATCTGCTTGTTGAACGTAACCAGCTGCTCCGTCAACGCTTTATCTTCATTCATCTTGAATGAATATAAAACTTGCCTCAAGTACAAATGATTCACCAAGGATTTTTTTTAATATACAATCCTTCGAGCTTCAACCAAAATCTAAATGTCGTCGTCTTCTTCGAAACCTGCCTGAGAACTTTATCACCAAGACTCAGAACAACGACACTATGACTTTCTCGATCATCGTTGTCTTATCCTTCTTCGTCAATGCAACATCCATGGTTTCTTCTCCCTTTAACACTTCTAGAAACCTTGTTGAACAAGAAGGGCTTACATCTTCAAGCGCCATAAACTGAAATCATTAAATCTGGTGAACTTCTCAATTTCAAACTTTGTTGACGACATCTTCCTCCACGCTCACCGCACCCATTTTTTTGTAACATACGATACCAATTATCAAATTAAATCTTTGAGAAACAGAGTAGTTTCTTAATGAACTAAGAGACGGTTAGGTTAACAGAGAGAGAGAGGGTGTGTGAGAGAGAGAGAGTGAGAGAGAAGAAGAAAGAAGGAGAATATGATTAGGCAAACTGTTTTTCTATTCACTCACTCAATTAGGGTACAAATGATTACAAGTGAATAACAACAATTGGCCTCTCTCAACAACCTGAGAGAACTAGCCTATTTATAGGCTACTAAGCTAACCTAAACAACAAGCTAACTTGAACAATTGGATCCAAGAAACAAGGCCCAATTCGACATTACATACTAAAATTAACTTCGACTACAACATGTAACACTTCGACGTCAGCATGTGAACCAGCCTCGACTTCATGCTTGCCTCTTATCGAAACATGAAAGCTTTTCCTACTAACAACATCTCAGTCAACAGCACTAGAGTTCGATCCAATATGTCTCATTTATTATTTTATTTGTTCACTAGCCAATTAAGGTTTTTAATTGATAAATAGCTAATATAACTAAATTAAAAATAAATATATAATTATATTAGAATATATATTTAAATAAAATATTTAATAAAACACCCCAACAATCTCTCACTTGATGAATATATCACAATAATTATGTCAAAATTATTTATACATGAATAATAATTTTATTTATCTTTAAATATTTACTTTCAAATCTAATCCATGCTATTAATTAATAATGAATCAACGTGGTTTTCGACTATAACTTACAACAATGTGAATAAACTTTGACATTCACCACATTGATATATTTGAAGATATACATCGCTATGGATGAATGACCACTACAAGAAAATGCTTGTTTGCTCAGGGATATTTGTCAGATGAAAATCCCCTCACTAAATATTTATGTTGCTTTGGGTTTATCCCCTTGCAACGCATAAAATAAAAAACAAAATTAATAAACGTATTTGTGTGGGGAAACCCTTTGTAAATGTTAAAGAGGGAGATTTTAAATTTAAAAATTGAGCATTTGTGAAAGGAAACCCTTTTCTTCTTTCTTTTCTTGAACAAGTGCCATCTCGATTAAAATTCAAGAGATGAGTATTATATTTCCCACTTACTTCACATGTCAATGTAACAAATGCACCTCTTCTATCCGAATCATTAACAGACCTTCCGATTACCACTCCAAAACCCAATTTGGAGGCCTCCATACGAATACCTCGAGATCGGTCCCAATGTATTTGATTTCATAATACAAAGAAGGTGTCACCAAGAGCTTTCATCTTGAATGTTCGAGATAGAAATTTCTTGGTTTCGTGCCTCATGCCTATATCATTGGCGGAAAGCAACATGTCATCAATATATAAGACCAAGAAAATGTATTTGCTCTCACTGAATTTGTGATACACACAATCTTCAACAAGATTCACCTCTAAACCAAATGAGAGAATTATTTCATGAAACTTGTGGTACCACCGGCGAGATGCCTGTTTTAGACCATAAATGAATTTTGTTAATTGGAAAACCATATTCTTTGAGTCTCCTGACACAAAGTTTTCTAGTTGCACCATAATGTCATACCCCAATTTTGTCCGGGCCTTTTTAAAACTTTCATACATCTGACTTTATTTTCACTTTGTATCATCTGCATAGCATAACATGCATTTCACATGAATAACGCCTAAAGTATTGGCCGGAATAAATTCTCAAATATACAGACAGACTGGTTGAATTGTTTCTTAAATATACGTAAAACCAGTGGATGAAATGTTTTGAAATCGAGCTTGCAGACGTCGGTAATATTAGTCTACGATTCGCGTAGTTTAAACTGGTGTGCTCGTTTTATTTTTTGACAACTTTTTCAGTCACATTTTGATTAGTCTGAGCCGTTTAACCGATCAAAATTTATTTCAAAATCTGACGAAACGCTGTATTTTTCTGAGAGGTTTATTTCGCGCTGATTATTTTAGTACAGTCAGTCTAATTTTTCGAGCACTTTGGCGCCCGACTTTTTTTTTTCATTTTTAGTCGTTTTATTTTTATTCTTTCGTCAAAATATTCTGAAAAATAAAATAGAATTTTCCATGTTTGCATTTTAATTTTTTCATGTGTATTTAAAAAGATGTCAATTTTATTTGATTTATTTGATTTAATCTGATTTAAATAAATTAAATCATCTAGAATGGCCATTTTAGGAATTTTAAATTGTCAAACTGAAATTATGGTCAATAGCATAATATGTAAAGTTTACATAAATTGAAAGAACAAATGTATCCTAATTTTGGAACCCTAAAATTATATAAAAAAAATTTTCTAAAATTCAAATTGAATCAGATATGGGTAGCTTTGATACCACTTGTTAGATCTATTCATAACCTTATTATTTTTTATCGATATAGAAATCAAGAACAAAACTCTAAAATATTCCCTATGATACCATCAACTTGTATCCCTTAAACCCATATCAGAATTCAATCAAAGAATAAAAGCGGAAGCATATATGAGTTTGCATTGGGAGTCACTGAAGGTTTGTGGGTATTTGATCTTCCGATTTGTAGAGTTCCTTTATGTCTCCTTGATCCTCCTCTGATAGGGATGAAGAAAGAATTTCTGATAAGTCGTTTTACGTTGTCTACGGATGGAGACCATAACCCCTATAAATAATCTTAGGGTTATTTTTTAGTTTTCAATATTCTAATTTGACACCTCATCAAATTATATATTGATTTACGTTATCTATACATTAATCTTACCTTTCATGATATTTATACTTATAGCCACAAACTTATTATTAATTAGACAACTACAACTTTGATAATTACATAATGGCCCTAACATATGTAATATTACAATTGTGACAAAAAAATTCCAACAATCACACCTTAAGAATTTATCCTTATCTCTCTAAGATTATCGCTAAGATTCTCAAACATTTCTCTCTGTTTTCACCACTGAAAGTTCTAAAGATTGTTAAAAACAAAATGACGAGATACACATTTATAATTGTTAAAACACAACGGATTCATAACAAGCATAAAACATTAATGAATGGATTTACAAGCCGAAACAAAGAAACCCAAAACACACCAATCGAAAAAGTCAGATAGGGTGATTGAAAACCCAAACCACCGCAAGCCGAACCATATTGTTGCCACCATCTAGCCCCCGTAATTCTCCAAATTTCAATGGCTACCTTCTCCGCCGCCGACCACCATCTCTGAACTATCTCCACGTTGTTCGACGTCTTCTGTCGGCTATATAACTTTTATAGTTTTTTTTTTATTTTTACAATTTCAAAATATATTTTATTTCTTTTCATCACTTAATGTTTTAAGAAATACTTCACAATCTCAATCATGATTATTCTATTACATTCCATGCTTAACTTCGGTATTAACAAAATATGAAGAAAAAAAACGTTTTAACCTATTAAAAATGATTTTTTGATGAAATAAAGAAGCCTAGATTAAATTTATGATGTGAAATCTCAAACTTTGAATGTCATGTAATTTTACTAGAAAAAACAAAAACAAAAAATATAGTTGATGGTTAGTAAGTTGTACATGTGATTGGAAACAGAGCAAACTAAGTAAGTAGTTTTCAACACAAAGTTTGAATTGATTTTATTCATTAGTTTTCAATATTTTAATTTCTCACCCATCAAAATTGATATTGATTTATGGTATCTACACATTAATCTTACCTTTCATAATATTAATACTTACAGCTTTGGACAATTACATAATAGCCCTAGCACATGTAATATTACAATTGTGACCCAAAAATTCCAACAATTACACATTAGGAACGTATCCTTATCTCTCTAAGATTATCGCTAAGATTCTCAAACCGTTCTCTCTGTTTTCGCCTCTGAAAGTTCTGAAGATTGTTAAGAACAAAAGGACGAGATACACATTTATAACTGTTGAAACACAAAAGATTCATAACAAGCATAAAACATTAATGAATGGATTTACAGGCCGAAAAAAAGAAACCCATAACACACCAATCGAAAAAGTTAGATAGGGTGATTGAAAACCCAAACCACTACAAGTCAAACCAAATTGTTGCCACCATCTAGCCCCCGTAATTCTCTAAATTTCAATGGCTACCTTCTCCGCGGCCGACCACCATCTCTGAACTACCTCCATGTTGTTCCGACGCCTTCCGTCGACTTTCTAACTTTTATAGCTTTTTAATTTCTGCAATCTCAAAATATATTTTCTTTTTCTTCATCACTTAATGCAATCTCAAAATATATTTTCTTTCTCTTCATCGCTTAATGTTTTGAGAAATACTTCACAATCTCAATCCTGATTATTCTATTACATTCCATGCTTAACTTCAGTATTAACTAAATATGAAGAAAAAAAACGTTTTACCCTATTAAAAATTGTTTTTTGATGAAATAAAGGATCAGTTTGTTTCAGCTTTAAAAAAATGGATTTTTTCTTTGTATTTTTAAAAATGGATTCTACAAAAACGTTTTTCAAAATATTATATATTATTTTAAATTTGTTTTTTATAAATTAAAAGACTAATTTTGACATTCTATTATATTAATATACATTATTGAAGACCAAAACATAGTCAAAATCACAATATTTTCAAAAAGTTGTATTTCAAAAATGATTTTCATGAAAAGCTATTTGAAATAGCTTCAAAATTAAGTAATTTTTTGAAATATTGATATTCTAAAAAAGTTTTGATAAAATGATGAAATATCTAAAATAACATTTTAAGAATAACTATTCAAATCAAATTTTTATTTGAAGTTTTTATGAAAAGTTTTTTTGTACAATTTTTTTCTACAAAATTATGTTACACTATAAAAATCATTTAAAAAAAAAATCAAAACAAACGGGCCCAAAGAAGCCTAGATTAAATTTATGATGAGAAATCTCAAACTTTGAATGTCATGTAATTGTACTAGAAAAAACAAAAACAAAAAATATAGTTGATGGTTAGTAAGTTGTACATGTGATTGGAAACAGAGCAAAACTAAGTAAGTAGTTTTCAACACAAAATTTGAATTGATTTTATTGCATCATAAAAAATTAAAGAAAAACTAGTATGTACAAAATGTAACATTCATTGATGGTGACTTTGGAAGGACAGAAGCTACAAGAATTGGTGTAGTGAAGTTTATCTATGCTTGAAATTATTTTAAAGGAATAGATCAATACTGACTGAGAATGAGAGAGAAGAAGTCAACTTAAGTCACTTATCATAAGACATTTGAATTATTATGAAAAGGGTCCGTACATGATTGACAGTTGTATTTATAATATTTTCCTTATTAATGAATCAATTAATTCTTGAATATTTGTTCAACTCAGCAAATAGAAGTCTAAGTTTAGACAGTAGAAGAATGAATAATACTACTTTTACGAAACAAAAAGAAAGAAATATACAACAACTTTTCAGATTAAATTTTTATAAAACATAGTACAGAAAAACTTAGATGATGACACAGCTATTAGGATCCTCTTCAACGCTAACAGCACCGTAATAAGGATTGTATTGTGCTTTCATCTGATGATTGTAATAGGCATGTGTTCCATAGAACATGAAAGGATCAATCACGATTTCTTTTGTTGAATCCTTCTTATCATCTTGCTTCTTTTTAGGTTCTTCTTTCTTTTCTTCTTTAGCTGCTCCAACAGAAACGATTTCAGCATGACAAAACTTCCTTAGTTTACCCACTACACGTACTGGATCAATATCTCCTATTAAAGTTAACTTCTTGTCTTTCATGTCCATTGAAACTGACTCAACCCCTGCAACAATATCACCAATAACATCTCAGTATATCACAAAAACATTTCAATTCTGAAACAAAAAAGCTTAGTTGGAGTGAATTAAATACCTGAAATGCCAGAGACTGCCTTCATAGCTTTTTGCTTGATTCTGTCTTCATTTATTTCCAACTTCAATACAACTTTCTGTAACACAAAAATCCTAGTTGTTAGTTAGGTCAAAGCAAAGGTTGTTAATTTAGAATAAGAAAAGAAAATTCACCAATTTTGTTTTGGCTATGATGAAGAAAATAAAAGAGTGGTTTTAATAGGAGAAAAAACTAACCATCATTGTTATGGAAGCTTGTGATATGTGAGATGAGAGAACTCTTGATGGAAATGGTAATATTAGAAGTGAAAGGAAGAGATGATATTTCAATTTGAAATGAAGTTATGAAGTGAAGAAAGATGATTATTTGAGGCTTTTTATAGTAATGAAAGAAGAATGATTGATGACATAGGAATGGTCAACCCAATGAAGTCAAGACGAGTAGTGTGTTGTTTTCTACGAAAGTAAAGCAGCAGATATAAAGGACCTTTTCCTTCGTGGAACACTGGAACCTACATATAAAAGGACAATAGACAGTGAAAATTAAAGTGGGAAATTTACTATTTTAGTTATCACCAGTTCTAACGTACATCTCTAGATTTACCTTAAACAGAGCATTCATTCACGTACCTCCATAAAACGAGTCTCAGTATATTTAATCTATTGCTAAATATCATTTTTGCCCTTTAGTTATATTTTTTTATTCAGATTAATTCTTTAATTTTTTTTCATATTAGATTGGTTCCTTAATTTTTAAAATGTGTCGTATAATTAACTGTAAATTTAGTAAATTTTTCCGTCACTAATTAGACAAAAAAGACTACATAACATGTTTTAAAAATTAAGGAATCAATCTAATACGAAAAAAATTAATCCATCAATTAAACCCAAAAATATAGTTAAAGAATAAAAAAGAATAAGTGATTTCTTAATACACCACCGATGTTTCTTAGGCACCACACGAAATTTCTTTTTTGCCCCCTGATTCTAGATGTGCACATCCGGACGCACCGTTTTTTTTAAAAACATTGTTTTGTTCCGGATGTGCAAATCCAGAATGACAAGTTACGTGTCTTCCGGATGTGTAAATCAGTACATATTGAGCGTAAACTTGTCCGGATGTGCACATCTGGAAAAATGCCTGAAACTTATCCAAAAGCTGTCTAGTAGTTCTAACTCGTATTTAAACAAAATAACGGTCATCCACCTATGATGGCAAACATGACCTGTAACCGTAAGTTATATATCCCAAAAAGGCATTGTGAATATCCAAACTCCCAACTCTATCATCGAAGATTGTAGGACAAATGAATATCAACAATAAAATATTACTTCTTTGACGTTATCCAAGATAAATGGCAGCAAAGTCGACACAAAGTTGGTGGTACTCCTATTACCACTTGCAGAACTAGAATCAGAATTTTCAACTTCACTTATGTAGTATCGAGCGTAGTGCCTAAATGATACATGTTGATGTATATTTATGTATATGTATATATTATAACTTGTTTTAATTTTATATATGATTTATTTTGCATTGTTAATTTCTGCTTATCAGAGATGGAGTAAGTGAGGGTCAGTTCAGTCAGCTTTTGTTTTATGAGATTGATGCAATTCGGAAGGTATGCCATAGCTAACTTTAACTTTTTAGTTGTTATCATAGTGGCTAAAATCGGGGAACACTTGCTAGCTTTCCGCGCTCGATAAAATGAGTCTGAGTATATTTGGTGGTGGTTGACATTGTATTTAATCTATTATTAAATATCATTTTTGTCCTTTAGTTATATTGTTTTATTCAGATTAATTCTTTAATTTTTTTTCATATTACATTGGTTCTTTAATTTTTAAAACGTGTCGTATAATTAACTATAAATTTAGTGAATTTTTCTGTCGTTAATTAGACAAAAAAAATTACATAATATATTTCAAAAGTTAATGGATCAATCTGATACAAAAAATTAAACGATCAATTAAAACCGAAAGATATAATTAAAGAATAAAAAAAATATTTTGTAAACATCTCTATAAATTTAGTGCCGAAACTATGTATACATGATGAGATCTATCAAAGATTAAACTTGATGCAGAACTGAAGTTTAAATTGTATTAGTTGTTCCGATAAACTGAATCTCGTAGCAAATACAGAGATGTGAGTTTAGAATGTTTCGTAATCTGACCCTCTCAAGTGAGATGGTATTTATAGAGAGCCCCCAGCGCGAGGCCAACGGTTACTTGCACTGGGCTGGATTGCAAGGCTAATCCAAGTAACTGACAGGGCTTACGTGGCGTAGTGAAGACCAGCACGTGGTCTTCGCCCTGGTGTAACGGTCCCTAAATCTCCAGAAGTGGGGCAGACCGATTCCTTCGGGAGTGGGAAGTTACAAGAGAACGTGTCCTCGTGGGGAGGAGCACGTGGGTGTCGAGGAGAGGTGTGCCCACGGGCGATATGCCTCTGCTCGATAGTCTTTACCCCGCGTGTCCGACGTCCAAGGAGATTGGTACGTGCCCGACACGGAGGCGACTTCGGGCCTCGTTGGGCTTTCGCTGGTAATTGGGCTTGGGCCTGCCCCACAGTAGGGCAAGCGCAGGCCCAGTCCAGAACAGGAGCCCCCCAAGTCGTTGCTCTGAGGTGTCAGAGTAATGACTTAAGGGCCAGTACTATGTCGAGGACATATCCCGTCGGGGAAGGGATTCTAACGAGGAGCGGTTGGTCAACCGGGCAGAAAAAAATCGACCTGCTCGCTCTAGACTGGCCGCGGCTGGGCGACGTCGCGGGGACACGAGAAGTCTGAATCGAGGCGAATGGAAAGACGCGTGTTAGGGGATGAAAAGGCGTGCATGGGGAAGCGTGTGCCACGTGTCATACCTCATCATTGCCTAGGCGGCTACGGTAGGGTAGCGTAATTGATTGCATAGGAAGTCCTCGAGTCTCGTGAGGCCCTTATAAAGAGGGGTCATCCCGTTTCATTTGCACTTTCGCTCCCCCTTGGCTCAGACTCTCTCTTTCTTCCTTCTCTATTTCGCCACCGTTCGCCGCCACCGACTGCCGCGCCGGAACCCTATCGGAAGTGTATTTCAAGTAAGTTTCTCTCTTTTTTTTCCTTTTGTTTGCATTTATGCGGTGGTTTTATGGCGAACTGATGAAGTTCTCATGGAAATCACGAAATATCCGGCGAAAATGGCGGAATTTCTTAGTTTCTTTGTTGAATCCCGCGGGGGGAAGTGATGAGAACCACGAGGGCAGGAAGAATGTCCCGAGGACGTGAGATGAATATCTCGGGGTCCTTGCTAACGTTCCTAACCGCGAGATGAACCCTCGGGGAGCAGTTCCGGGGTCGTTCTTCGTATAGCCGAAGACGTCGTGTGATCGCGGCAGTCGCGTGGTCCCTAGGCCCCTTCTTCGCCCTTTTACTTGATCAGCGATGGAGGGGTGAATTTGATCTGGATCATCGAATTCACCGTTTCCTTCTGCTTTTCAGGTAAATGGACGCACTGTCAGTGGCCGTGGGATCTTTAGACACCGACGACCAACCCGACTCACCGATGGCGGAGATAACTAGTGTCGAGGAACAGCCGCTCGACGAATGGATCAGCGACGAGCCATTAAGCATGGCCTCCCTATTTGTTGACGGGGACGAGGATGACATATTTTGTACGGTCGAGCACCGCCTGGTGGGCTCTATGAAGTCGTGGAAAGCGTTCCGGCCGCTGGAGCACCACCGTATATGTTCGACGTATAGGGGGATGCGGTTTCCCCTTTACAAATTCATGTTCGACCAAGCGGGGTGGCGCTTGTCCTTTATAGACTTTCAACAGTCAGTGTTCCCTTGGCTGTGCTTGGCGCCCTCACAGCTGCACCCCAATTCTCTCGCCTTCCTCTGAGCCTTCGAGCTCATCTGTAAATATCTCCAGATCGGGGCAACTGTGCCCCTCTTCTTCTGCATTTTTCATCTTCAAAGGCAAGCGACCGACGGTAAACATGGCTATGTGTCTTTCAAGCAGGTGAGCAGCTTATTTAGCACCTACCTGGACTCTGTCCGCGACTTCAAGTACCAGTACTATATTATGAGGCCGGTCTCCTTCGAAGCCGTGAATTCGGTGTACCGTCGGGTCCGACGAGAAGTAGATGGGCGGCAGGAGGAGGTCCTTGAACCGAGGTTCCCCTTGTTATGGACAGAGGAGCATTTCAGGAGGGTGACGGACATCTACATCGTCAGCCCTGATCGACTGTGCGAGGGGGACCACCTGGCGCACGAAGCAATAGTCAAATTTGTCAACAGGTTTAGCAAAGCCAAGCTCGTGACGCCGAACGGGGAGTTCATCAGGGGTGATGACGGGAAGGTCTTGACGAAACATCGGTTGATCAACACGAGGGCCCTCCTCGAAACGTTTTCTGACGAGGACGCCCTCGAGTTGTTAGGTGGTAGAATCCTCTTCGACTTGCTTTTTCTTCGCGTCCTAGTTTCTGATTTACTGACACTATTATTTTCTTTCCAGGCAAGATGTCAGGTGCTGAGGAGCGTATCAAGAAACTGAAAGCTGCCCGCATTTTGAAGAAGGGCGGCCAAGGCCGTATCGAGCAACTCCGATCGCAGGTCCCCGGTCCCACTCCAGCAATCGGGGGTTCTTCTGGCTTTCCCCAAGACGGCGACTCCCCCGCACTCAGAACTCCCCGAAGAGACAGCGGCTTGCTAATCATGTTGACGTCGACCTCACTGAGCACGAAAGCCCTCCCGCTGTGAAATTTGTACTCCCGCCTTGCCACTCGAGGCCGAACTTCTTTTTGGGGAACAGTTCCCTATGTGTTGGTGGAGCCGATGTTCAGACCATCTTGGGTGTTGACAGGGTTTCTCAGAGAAGGGCGCTGGTGGAGGACGTGTCCGCGGTGATGTAGGTTTGCGCTGCCACCTTGGTCCTGAACGACGAGACATGCCCAGCGAACGAGCTAAGCAGGCTGCAAGAAAGTTTCAGGTCCATCTCAGCTGAAATAGAGAAGGTGGCCAAGGAGCTGACTGACTGCAAAAACCAGAACAAGGCCCAAGTCGAGCTTCAAGTGAAGTTGGAGGAGAGGTTGAAGAACACTAAGGAGGAGAGGACACGTCTCTTGGCAAGGAACGCCGAGCTGGAAGAAGCTGTTCGCCCGACTGAGGAGGAAACCGAGGAAGACAAGATGTTGACTTCGCGGGCAGCGCTGATAGCGAAACTCAGGGAAGTCGAGCAGGATAACCTCGTCAGGGACGACATAGGTTTCAGGAACGCCGTGCAGCAGCTTTGGGTTCTCAACCTCGACTACGAGGTGGTCGATGGTCAGATCATGCAGCCGATGCAAGAGGAAGAGGTCGGTGGATGGGCAGATGAACACGAACAGCTAGAGGGGACTGTCGCCGACTAGGTTTTTCCTTTCTCGTTTTGTTTGGCCTGCGAGCCATTTTATTTTTGATGCCTACGCCCGGCCGCGCGCCAGGGGCTTTTTGATACTTGTTTGTAATACCCGTACAATGGGCTTCTGCCCGCTTAATGAATTTTTGTTTATCTGCGCGTGTGATGTTTGTATGTTATTGTATTTGCTATACTTTATTTATTTATGTCTAAGTAATAGAGATTTTGGGAATTCGCTCGACTTCGATAATCCTCGACTGCGTGGAGAGTTGGGCGAGTGGTCGGAGGTGTGTTCCGACCTTCAACGAAGCTAAGAGCTCGGTCGAGGTCTTAGTTTCGTGGCGTGAACTTCCCATCGCGAGCTGGGTGTTCTACCTAATTGGTACAACGACGACGGAGCTCGATCAAGGTGTCCTCGTCGGATCAAAAGTCCTCGCGCACACACAACGCGGCCCTTGATCATCGTGTTTTGTATAGGGGTGTCACGCTTTTACCCTAGTGCGTCCCCGTAACCGCGATGCTAGTGTGTCGCGGGTAGTGCTTAACTGTAGTACTGTTTAAGCTTCTCAGCGTTCTATGGTCGAGCAAGTTCTTCCCCGTGCAGATTTTCGAGGAAGTAGGCTCCTGTCCCCGTTTTTGCGCGGACGCGGTACGGGCCCTCCCAGTTCGCGGCGAGCTTGCCCTCTTGCGAATATTTCTGGTTCCTTCGTAGAACGAGGGTGCCTACCTGAAAATCATGTTTGATAACTTTGTCGTTATAACGTAGAGTTATTTTATGTTTAAGTGAGGCTTCGCGAAGGGATGCTCTCGTCCTTATCTCCTCGACTTAGTCGAGCTCTTCCCTTAGGGCCTCGCTATTTGCATCCTCGTTGAGGGGGGCTTCCGTCCTCCTTGAGGGTTCTCTAATCTCCACGGGGATCACCGTTTCCGTTTCGTAGGTCAGACAAAAAGGGGTCTTCCCGGTCGTGGAATTTGGGGTTGTTCGGTAGGCCTAGAGGACGTTGTGCAGCTCCTCGACCCACCATTGTTTGGCGTCGCCGAGTCGTCGTTTCAGGCCTCGGAGGATCACTCTATTTGCTGCTTCGGCTTGCCCGTTCGTTTGAGGGTGCTCGACCGACGTGAAGTGCTGCTTCGTGCCCAGTTTGGTGACGAAGTCTTGGAAGTTCTTGCCGGTGAACTATGTCCCGTTGTCGGTGACAATAGCTTGGGGCACGCCGAATCGGGCGAGGATGTTCCTCTTGTAGAAATGTAGTATGTTGAAGGCCGTGATTTTTCCCGATGCTTCCGCCTCGATCCACTTCGTAAAATAATCCACCCCGACGATGAGGTATTTGTTTTGATACGATCCCACGACAAAAGGTCTGAGGATATCAATTCCCCACCACGCAAACTGCCACGTGGAGGATAGTGTTTTGAGCTCGTTAGGAGGAGCGGGGTGCAAGTCCCCATGTCGCTGGAATTTATCACACTTCTTGACGTGGTCCTTGGCATCCTGTTGCATGGTGGGCCAGTAATACCCTTCCCGGAGTTCCTTGCGGGCTAAGGATCGCCCACCAAGGTGTTGGGCGTTGATCCCCTCGTGGATTTCTTGGAGTATATCAGGGACCCTGGTTTCTTCGACGCATCTGAGGAGGGGGATAGAAAACCTGCGGCGATATAGCTTGTCCTCGACTATAGTGTACAAGTACGCTCGCCGCTTGACCATCCCCACTTCCTTGGGGTCCTCGAGCAGTTTGCCTATCGTGAGGTACTCGTATACGGGGGTCATCCAGCAATTCCTGTCCCCAATGGCGTTCACGTCCGCCGCCGGAATGGGTTTGTCGATGCTCGGGCGGGAAATCACTTCTTGTATGACGGATTTGTTCCCGTCTTTCTTCTTTGTGCTCGCCAATTTGGACAAGATGTCTGCTCGAGTATTGTGCTCGCGAGGGATGTGGGTCACTTCTGTGGAGGAGAAATTCTTCATCTTTTCCTTTACCAAGGTCAAGTATTCGATGAGGCAGTCGTTCTTGGCCTGATACTCTCCTCGGAATTGAGAGGCCACGAGCTGGGAGTCAGTGAAGATTTTGACCTCCTTGGCGCTGAGGTCCTCGGCCAACCGGAGCCCAGCGAGGAAATCCTCGTACTCTGCCTGATTGTTTGACGTCGTGAACGAAAGTTCGACGAAGACCTCGATTAGGATGCCTTCCTCATTTTCGAGGATAATGCCCGCCCCGCTCCCCTTCGTGCTGGATGCTCTGTCGACATAGATCGTCCACTTTTGGGATCCGTCGGTCGAAGGCTCCGGGATGGTCATCTGAGCCATAAAGTCGGCCAGTACCTGAGCCTTCAGGGCTTTCTTTCCCTCGTATTGGATGTCGAACTCGGCGAGTTCGAGCGACCACCTGAGCATCCTTCCCGCCATATCTGGTCATCCAAGGAGCTGCCTTATAGGCTATTCGGTTCTTACGACGACAGTGTGGGCTAGGAAGTAATGGCGCAGCCTCCTGGCCCCGGTGACAAGGGCCAGGGCGACTTTCTTGATCTGCTGATGCCTGAGCTCGGGACCTTGGAGGGCTTTGCTCGTGAAGTAAACCGGCTTGTGCCCGTCGGGGGTCTCCCGTATGAGGACGGCGTTGATCGCTTCGCTCGTGATGGCGAGATATAAGAAGAGTGTCTCCCCGTTCTCTGGTCGTGAGAGAACCGGGGGCTGTGACAGGACTTGTTTGAGATGGAGTAAGGCCTGCTCGCATTCCTCGCTCCATTCGAACGGGACTTTTTGTCGAAGAAGCTTGAAAAATGGGAGTGCGTATTGTGCGGATTTGGCGACGAATCGGGAAAGGGCGGTCAGCATCCCGTTCAGTGATTGTATTGACTTCTTCGAGTTCGGAGTTGGGATCTCGGAGAAAGCCCTACACTTTCCAGGGTTGGCCTCGATTCCTCGCTCTGTGAGGTAGAAGCCGAGGAACTTACCTGCCCGAACGCCGAAGGTGCATTTGTCGGGATTGAACCTCATGCGGCATCTCCCCGTTGTGTCGAACACCTTCTTGAGGTGCGCGGCGTGGTCAACTTCTTCTGTGGATTTGATGATCATGTCGTCCATATAGACCTCGAGCATGTCGCCGATCTCTCCCCGGAAAACTTTGTTCATCATTGGTTGGTAGGTCGCGTCGGCGTTCTTCAGGCCGAAGGGAATCACGTTGTAGTAGTAATTGCCCGACTCGGTCATGAAGGTCGTGTGCTGTTTGTCGACCTTATCCATGGGGATTTGGTTGCACCCCGAGTAGGCGTCCATGAAGGATAATAGCTTGTAACCTGCAGAATTGTCGACCAGTTGGTCGATGTTAGGCAAAGGATAACAATCTTTTGGGCAGGCCCGGTTAAGATCGGTATAGTCAACACACATTCTCCATTTTCCATTATTCTTTTTTACAAATACAACGTTGGACAGCAAGGTCGTGTACCTGGCCTCCGAAATAAAATTTGCCTCTAGGAGGTCTTTTACAAATTTTACAGCAGCCTCCGCTTTTTCGGGAGACTGCCTACGCCTACGTTGAACTATGACCCTAGCGGCCGGGTCCACTACGAGCTGATGGCAAGCCACCTCTGGGTCAAGGCCAGGCATCTTAGAGGCGCTCCATACGAACAGATCAGCGTTCTCCCGGAGACATGCCGTCAGCTACTTCTTCCCCAGGTCGGGGAGCCCGGTGCCAATTTTCACGTTACGGTCTGGATCATCCCCGAGGGCGACGAGCTCGAAGTCTCCGTCTGGGACGGGGTGCGTTGGGTGGAGAGGCTGCCCGTTGTTTTCCGCCTGGAGGTTGAGGTCCACTGCTCCGCCCTTTTCGGGCTCGTCCGGGAACCTGCTGTCGAGGTCGACTGCGTTGATGCGCGGGAGAGTCCTCTGTATGGTGTCTGGGGTTGACTTTGCTCCGGTCTTGGGCTTGGTGCCGATGGAACTCATCCCCTTGATTACTGCGTCGAAGCACCTTCTGGCCGCATCTATGTCCCCGTGCATTGTAACTACACGTCCCCTGCCGTGTAGTACTTCATCTTGAGGTGGACCGTGGATGGCACTACTGTAAGTTCGGCCAGGTTGGTCCTCCCGAGGATGCAGTTATAGAGGGATGGACATTCGACCACCAGGAAGCGGGTCTTCACCTGACGGGCAGTGTCTTCGGCCCCGAATGTGACCATCAGTTCAACGTAACCCCATGGTCTGGCGGTGGTGCCGTTGAACCCCTGCATACATGATGTCGGTGGTGCTCGTAGAGCTGGAGAGTCCCGAACAGGTGAGCGTACATGATGTCGACCGAACTTCCCTGGTCGACAAGTATCCTACGAACATCAAAATTCGCCATTTGTGCCCTGACCAAGAGGGGGATGGTGGCGTTGGGCGCTCTGCCTGGGAGCTCTTCAAGGTAGAAGGTGACATGGTTTGATTTCCTTGGCACCTTTTCGAGAGTGGTGGTCTTCGCCGATGTCGCGGACTCCAGTTCGTCAAATTTCTTATTGATCGACCCGACGGATACCTTCTCGTAACCTTCTCCGGATATGACCATCATTTTGGGAAAACTTTCCCATGTGCTGCGAGCAGCAACGGGATCTTCGTGAGGGAAGTTCGCCCACATGCTGCGAACTGCCTCTTGGCCCTCGATGCCCTCGGGGACGAAAAAGTCCTCGGGTTGAGTGATGCTGAGGACGACTTGCAGTCGGTTCTCTTCGGGAGGAGGTGTTGTCTCCTCGACGCTTTGGGCTTCCCGGGCGCTGGTACGAGGAGCATCGTTCTTCTGGGCGTACTTCTTTAGGTGCCCTTCCTTGATCAGGATCTCGATTGCATCTTTGAGATGGATGCTGTCCTCCATGACATGTCCATGGCTCCAGTGGAACCTGCAGTACTTGGACTTGTCCGTGTTTGTTTTGGAGGCAGTTGGCTTCGGAAAGCGGAGAGGATTCGCGCACGGGGAGCATTGAGCGGTGTGTATTCGGTGAACCGGCCAGCTGGTCTTCGCGGTTCACGAGAGTCCCGGGGGCGGCTTTCCTTCTTTATTTCTCCTCCACGTCGGGGAGAAGAGTCTTCTTCCTTGCGGCCGCGGGGGCCTTTCTTCCGCCTCGATTCGAGGGCGATCTATGCTGCCTCCGACTCCTCGAACTCGATGTACGACTGAGCTCGTTGGAGGAGGTCCTCCAAACGGCGAGGTCTGCAGAGGCCCACGGACTTGGTAAAATCGGATCCAAGTCATAGTCCCCATATGATTAAAAACTTCTTCATGTCGTCGATCGTTTGGGCCTCGACATCCTCCCTGTTGAACCTCTTAATGTAGTTCCTGAGAGGCTCGTTCTTTCCCTGGTAGATGCTCTCTAGTGCGGCCTCCATCTTCGGGTGTCGGCGAGATGCTGTGAAGTGTTTGGTAAAGTGTTCTCTTAGTTTCTTCTAGGACGTGATCGACCCAGGTGCTAGACTCTTGTACCAGGTCATGGCGCCCTTCTGCAAGGTGGTGGGGAAAAGTCTACACTTAATGGCTCCCTTGACGTTTCTAAAGTTGAGCATGGCTTCGATACTTTCGACGTGATCGTCGGGGTCGGTCAGGCCGTCGTAGGTCCCTAGTGGCGGGGGTTTCTCCATGCCCGCAGGGATTGGGGCGTCCATGATCTCCCATGATATGGGGGTCCTCTGGTCGTCGTCGTCGCTCCCAGATGGGGACATTGATGGGGATTGGTGGTGTCGGCCAGGTCCTTGTCGTGGAGGGGAGTTCCTAGAACAGTTCCTTGGTTTCTCCTCGGCGGTCTTGCTCGTCTTGGTAGTCAAGGAGTTCCTGGGTTCCTTCCGAGGCGGGGAACGATGGCGCTTCTGGGAGGTTTCTGGCTGGGGACGCTCGAGACGTGGCCGGCGGCCCTCGCGTACCGGCGAGGGGATCTGAGATTCTTTCGGGGGAGTCCTTTGCGGGGAAGGAGAATGGCGAGGTGAAGGCGGACGACGATGTCTTTGCGGGGAAGACCGTCGTGTTCGCCCTCGCTCGAGTGCTTCGGAGTCTGGGGAGGCGGTTTGCCCATCTCTCACGTTGTCTTCTTCGACGTTGAAGGCAGTATTGTTCTCACGGTGGTTTTCGTTCTTAAGTTGCGCGAGGACGGTGTCCAGAGCTTTGTTCGCAGACGGGTTGTTGGCCATGTTGGTGAGGAACGGAGGAGTTGCTTTGGTTTATCGTTGAAGGAAAAACGGGGAAGTAGTGTTTCCCACAGACGGTGCCACTGATCGTACCTGGATCAGACAGTTAGATAGTGGCCAGCAACGTCGTATGGACTTTAGCTCCGGTGATGATGATACGGTGGGGGGGTACCTGAAAGGTACTCCGACGCTCAAGTTAGGTAAGGTCAGAGAAAAGCAAATCAGAGATGTGAGTTTAGAATGTTTCGTAACCTGACCCTCTCAAGTGAGAGGGTATTTATAGAGAGCCCCCAGCGCAGGGCCAACGGTTACTTGCACTGGGCTGGATTTCAAGGCCCAATCTAAGTAACTGCCAGGGCTTACGTGGCGTAGTGAAGACCAGAACGTGGTCTTCGCCTTGGTGTAACGGTCCCTAAATCTCCGAAAGTAGGGCAGACCGATTCCTTCGGGAGTGGGAAGTTACAAGAGAACGTGTCCTCACGGGGAGGAGCACGTGGGTGTCGAGGAGAGGTGTGCCCATGGGTGGATATGCCTCTGCTCGACAGTCTTTACCCCGCGTGTCCGACGTCCAAGAGGATTGGTACGTGCCCGACACGAAGGCGACTTCGGGCCTCGTTGGGCTTTCGCAGGTCATTGGCCTTGGGCCTACCCGACAGTAGGGCAGGCGCTGGCCCAGTCCAGAACAGGAGCCCCCCAAGTCAATGCTCTGAGGTGTCAGAGTAATGACTTAAGGGCCAGTACTATGTCGATGACGTATCCCGTCGGGGAAGTGATTCTAACGAGGAGCCGTTAGACTGGCTGCGGCTGGGCGACGTCGCGGGGACACGAGAAGTCTATAGCGAGGCAAAAGGAAAGACGTGTGTTGGGGAATGAAAAGACGTGCGTGGGGAAGCGTGTTCCATGTGTCATACCACATCATTGCCAAGGGCGGCTATGCTAGGTGTAACACCTCAAAATTTTCCCTCATGCTTTTAGCTTTTACTGGCTTATGTTTCATTGCATTTTGGCATAATCATCATTACATTTCATTGGTTCATTGGCATGGGATCAGGGTGTCTAAACCAAATCCAAGGATCCTTGAACCTCAAGGTGTCTTAATTGGTCATCACCTTATCATATGTTCAAGCTTGACAAGAGAATGCAAGGGAATCACATTATCCTAACCAGTGCAAAACTAGGGTTTTGGAATTCTTGAGTATAATGCCCCAATGGGCAAGATCTTTGAGTTTTTATCACCTCCAAATGTCATATATCCTCTTTGTTAGAAAGGATATACATCATATTCAGAGGAATTTGGATTTGGAGGATGTGCTGTTTTCTCCTAGACTGAGGGGTTAAAATTAGGGTTTACCATAACATCAGTTTATTTCTGGTTTTTTGGGCAAGACTTGATCTCATGGTATTATACATGTCCTCAAGGGTCTAAGGATGAAGAATGGTCTATCAATTTGATTTGGAAGGGTTTCAATTGACCAATTGATTGAGAATCAGGAAATTTGGGGAAAAGTCAACTGTGCAGAGGAAAAAGTCAACCCTTGACTTTTTGAGGTCAAATCCATGTTCCTCATGTCAAACATGATCATTGGAGAGAGTTTGGTCAAGAAATAGTGAAAGAATCATCAAAAATCAAGAAATGTGCAAAGTTGCCAAAAATAGAAATTAAGGTTTCTATTTATGGCAAGTTTTGGCAAGGTGAGAGGTCAACTTGAGGGCATTCTTCCTCCATGTTCCAAGCACCAAATGGAAGAGCTATGGAGGCCTATCAAAATTTCATGTTTCAAGCTTCAAATCCATACCTAGAACATATCCATTGGATTAAAATTGAAGGAGATATGAAGGATTAAAGTGGAGGGTTCACAAGGCATTTTGGTTGGTCAGACAAGGCAGATGCGCGTGTGGCTCGGAGTAATTTCATCAAACATCTTGTGTGCATGTAGGTTCCAAGTTCAAAGGCCAATTACTTTATGCTAAAGGCTTCAAATGGAAAAGTGTCCAACATGAAAGTTATTCCCCTTGATCCCCTATACAACTTTGGTGTTGGAGGAATTTTCACCTGACCAATGTATGACGAGATATATTAAGGAAAAGTCAGGGTCATCACACTTGAATGTCACGCGCATGAAGGCAAGGCACGACCAAGTCATATTAGCAGGCCAACTCAGAAATGTGCACACGTTTTCATGATCATTTTTTAGCACCTTTAAGGCTTCAATTACAATCATTGTGAACATCAATGTTGTTCCATCACATTTCCTCTTTCCAAAGAACCCATTATCTTGGCATTTCATCCATGGATCAATGAGATATTTTGTTCCAAAATCCCAACCAGGAATGTGTGTTTGTTTCGCTCCAATCCTAGAAATATATTACATTGGATGTATATGTTTCTTGTTCATTACAGCCATGCATGCTATTACATTGCCCTTTTAAGCCATGCAACATTCTTACACGCATGCACCCATGTACTCACTTTTTCCTTATTTGTCTAAGCAAGAGAGAGAGAGGAAACTTGGAGAGTAAGCTTTTGCTGCTGCAAACTCAGTGAAATACATCACCACCATTCATCATGAAGCACACCATAGCAGGCATGCACACCATAACCGCACCATGAATAACTTCACTTCCATTTCCATTTTTTTCCAATTTCACTCAAACTAACTCAACCTATTCTCTAACTGTTAACCATAGTTCTAACAGTTTTTTAACCTTGGTTAACATTTAACCCATCATATATAAACAAAAGCCATAACTGAATTGGGGATTCACTCTTCATTCTCCACATTTTCGGATTCACTCCAAAACTCTCTCAAACTTCTCTCTCTCTCTCTCTCTCTCTCTCGTGCTCATTCTCTTTGCAAGTTGTTACATCTTCTTCTCCATTCATCAATCAGCATCAAGAGATCTTGAAGCTAGTGGCATTGAATTCTCAAGTTCATCTTGTTCTCCAAGGTTCTTCATTCCAAATCCACTTATTCAGTTCAAGCACGTTAAGCCTTTATTTGGCCAGTTGAAAGTTCAAGAAGTGGAATCTCCTCTCTGGTATTCTGGTGATTAGAAGAAATTGCAAAGCACAGGTTTAGTTCAATATTCCTTGCTCTCGTTATACCTTAATTTTACTTGTTTTTGCATGATTGAAGCTCAGTAGGAGCAATGTAACATCCGGCTAGTTGATAGGCACCTTAGGTGCGTAGATCTCAAAAGCTAGGGAAAAATGTTTGGCTTCGAGTTGCTTTCTGTGTGTTGTGTATGGGAATTCTGAGGTCGGATCTATGATCTACGTGGAGAGACAAAGAGAATGAGGTATGGCTTGTGAATTTCTGGGAAGTTTGGCAACTGTGTATCGCGGAGACTCACCGGAGAAGACAACCGGAGTCTTCTCCAGCCACCTAGAAGACCACCTGAGGAAGAACCATAACCACCTGCCAGATTTAATCATAACCATTGATGCATTTTGCTATGATGGTTTTAAACACGCCAGCGCATTAATGAAGACGCTCTCCCTCACGTGCTTCTCTTTCTGGACTTGTTTGGTTCCACGTGGTTGGTATATCATTGCTTATCATGTGATTTCATCATTAGCCACACGATTTGGTTACTTTTATGATCATCTTGCGTGGACCTGATCTGATGGTTCTCCTTTAGTCAAGTTACTGACTGACTCCATGTTATGGACCCTAGCTAAATACGTGGTATTGGACTGGGTTGGTATTGTTATTCGCACCCCATACGTTTGGGCCCAAAGCGTATTTGAATTTGGTTTTTGCTTTCGTGGCCCCTAGCCTATTTCTTTGTTTTATTTTATTTTTCATACTTGGTTGGTTTTTTATTTTTAAAAATAGTTTTAAGCATGAGAAAATTCCCAAATAATTCACCATTGATATTTACACATTTAAATAATTTTTTATGAATTTTATTTATGATTTTATCATTTTCTCATATTAATTTGGTATTTTCTTTTGAATTTCTTTTTAGAGCCTCTTAATTGTGATACATGCTTCATTTCCATTTTATTTGGTATAGTTCCCTTATGAATTCTTGTCCCATACTTGAACCACACTTGTGTGACATAATAAGAATCTAATTTCATTTTTCATGACATTTTAGAAGCATTATTTCATATGCATTTATCAACATCTTTGTGCACTATCATTGTGTGAACATTGTGAATTTGTGAACCATTGTTAAAGATGATTACATTTGAATTTGGACCTATAATTTTGAGATTGAGTTACCTACTGTTTGGATACCATATTATTTGGTTTGCCCATTTTTATCATCATTGGTTTAGGTTCTTTGAATTGTTTGATCACATGTATACTTATGTGCTCCCTTATGAGTATTTGCTAGGGTTTTAGGTTGCATTATGTTGGATGCCTTGAGACAGTTGGTGTTATCTTTTGATATGTGTTGATAGAAATATTATAGGTCATGTATGCCAATTTATAGGTCATTCACTTTTCACTTTGACATGTTTTGTAATTGATGTTCATCTTGTATCCATTGTTAATGTTGCATTTGTTACTTGTTCTTCTTTGATTTAGTTTGTGTACATCTCATCTTGGTATGCCATTAACATTCATCCTTGTATGTTCCTATATTGTACATGACTCATTTCATCCATTCACATTCGTTTATAACTTCATGTTATGTGCATTACAAGTTCATGAACTTTTTGAAGTATGTTTCACCTTGTATGAATTCAAAGTTGTGCCCTTCTCTTCCTAACCTCTAATGTTATTTGGATGTGAACCAAATTTGTTCATTTATGCATTCACATGTCATCCTATAACATGTATGATACTGATCCATGTCCATTTGCATTCATAATTGCATTGCACTCTCATTTGTGACTTGTCTTGTAAGTAAACAACATTGTGAATTATTGTGTGACATTGTTCTACTTCTTCCCACTTCTTCTTCTTGAGTTTTCATTCTCATATTATGGATGATAATTCATGGATACTTAATGACATTTATGAAGTGGTTCTCTACTGGTTGTGGTGTTTCATTATGCACTATTGCATGTTTACATCTCTTAAATGTTCATAGTTTATCTTTAGTGCATATCATTGCATTCCTTTGATGTTTGGTGGATTGTTTAGGTATAGATTGATCTTTTAAGCCTTTGTAACCATTGGTAGATGTGATTATGCTTTGCTACTGCCCTAGGTCAGTACCAACCTTTAGGGATCCTTTCTTTTTAGGTTTGGGCCTTTAGAAGCTTCTTAGAGCTTTTTTAGAACACTAGGACTTATGTGTTTACTTTCTTCACTTGTACTTCAATATTTGAATTGTTTTGGTACTAACCATTTTGTGTAGGGGCTATGGTAAGTCTTGAGTATGTGGATGCTTATCCATACTCATATCTCTTCCCTCTTATCTCTTTCACTTTCTTTCGTGTGCTTGCGAATAGCATGATATAATGCTTTGTGTGTACAACTTATCCACACCCTTAGGGATCCTAGCTCAACTTTAATCTTTGATTAAAGTGAGGTAGGATAAGCATTAGGTAGTGTTATCCCTCTCTTCTTTTTAGACTTAGGTTCTTAAACCTTGACCTTAGGGCCACTTTTGCATGATAACATTAGGAACAAATTAGATTCCCTTTAGTGTTTTCTTTTCAACTTGAGTCTTCTCTTCTCATCTCATAATCTTTCTAAAACACTTAATAAAGGTTAAACGTTTATTGTGCATGATCCTTAGATGTGGGAAATGAATAATGGAGGGTCTCCCTTTGTTCTTCTAGGATACTTAGTGTACGTCCTGTTGGGGACGATACGCGACGTATTCGATCCTACGTTATAGACTTTAGTGCAATGCAAGTTACAAACAACTTCAAAAACACTTCTGTCTAAAAAATACAAAACAAACTCAAACCTTTTTATCCTTTGGGATCGTTAAGTTTCAAACCTCATTTTCAGAAAAGGGCACGCTACTTCCTTCTCATCGCAAACAGGCATCGACCCTAACTGCCGGACGCGAACTTAACGCCGCTCATAAAAAACACCGACCTTGTTAAGTCGAACTACGGCTGCTCTGACTTCCTCTCTCTGGTTAGATTGACGATACATAGGCACGAGACGGAGATGTCTTGGCGAGCAACCTCCCCCCTTAGTTCGTGTCCAAACTATGTTGACTCTGATTTTCCCGTTCCCAAGGGAATACATAGGCCTAGGACTCCGAGGACGTCCTACCGAGTCGCTTCTTTTTATTTTCTTCTTCATTTCTCCGTTCTTTTCCGTTCTCGTTCCATCTCCGGTCCAGTAGCAGTGGAGCTCCAGACGATGACACCCTTTGATCGAGACAACAAGCATGGATCCCATCGAGTACAATGGACGTGTTGGGTGCTAACACCTTCCCTTCACGTAACCGACTCCCTTAACCGTTTCTCTTGGTCGTGAGACCATGCTTTTCCTTTCCCCCAGGTTTATGCAGTGTTTCCTTTCCCTCTCTTGGGATAAATACACATTGCTGGCGACTCTGTTTCCGCGCCACTTTCGCGTTTGTACTTGGATGAAAATCCCAGGAGCGACACTAGGGTATCGTAATCGATTGACTAGGAAGTCCTCGAGTCTCGTGAGGCCCTTATAAACAGGGTTCATCCTGTTTCATTTTCACTTTCGCTCCCCCTTGGCTCAGACTCTCTCTTTCTTCCTTCTCTATTTCGCCACCGTTCGCCGCCACCGACTGCCGCGCCGGAACCCTACCGGAAGTGTATTTCATGTAAGTTTCTCTCTTTTTTCTCCTTTTGTTTACATTTATGCAGTGGTTTTATGGTAAACTGATGAAGTTCTCATGGAAATCACGAAATATCCGGCGAAAACGGCATAATTTCTTAGTTTCTTTCTTGAATCCCGCGGGGGGAAGTGATGAGAACCACGAGGGTAGAAACAATGTCCCGAGGACGTGAGATGAATATCTCGGGGTCCTTGCTAACGTTCCTAACCACAGGATGAATCCTCGGGGAGTAGTTTTGTGGTCGTTCGTCGTATAGCCGAAGACGTCGTGTGATCGCGGCAGTCGCCTAGTCCCGACGCCCCTTCTCCGCCCTTTCACTTGATCACCGGTGGAGGAGTGAATTTAATCTGGATCATCAAAGTCACCGTTTCCTTCTGCTTTTCAGGTAAATGGACACCCTGTCAGTGGTCGTGGGATCTTTAGACACCGACGACCAACCCGACTCACCGATGGAGGAGATAACTAGTGTCGAGGAACGACCGCTCGACGAATGGGTCAGCGACGAGCCCCTAAGCATGGCCTTCCTGTTTGTTGACGGGGACGAGGATGACATATTTTATACGGTCGAGCACTGCCCGGTGGGCTCTATGTAGTCGTGGAAAGCGTTCCGGCCGCTGGAGCACCACCGTATATGTTCGACGTATAGAGGGATGCGGTTTCCCCTTTACAAATTCATGTTCGACCAGGCGGGGTGGCGCTTGCCCTTTACGGACTTTCAACAGTTAATGTTCGCTTGGCTGTGCTTGGTGCCCTCACAGCAGTACCCCAATTCTCTCGCCTTCCACCGAGCCTTCGAGCTCGTCTGTAAATATCTCCAGATCGGGACAACGGTGCCCCTCTTCTTCTGCATTTTTCATCTTCAAAGGAAAGCGATCGACGATAAACATGGTTGGGTATCTTTCAAGCAGGTGAACAGCTTGTTTAGCACATACATGGACTATGTCCGCGACTTCAAGTACCGGTACTATATTGTGAGGCTGGCTCCTTCAAAGCCGTGAATTCGGTGTACCGTCGGGTCCGACGAGAAGTGCTGGGCGGCAGGAAGAGGTCCTTGAACCGAGGTTCCCCTTGTTCTGGACAGAGGAGCATTTTAGGAGCGGGACAGACAGCTATATCATCAGCCCTAGTCGACTGTGCGAGGGGGACCGCCCTGCGCCCGAAGCAATAGTCAAATTTGTCAACTGGTTTAGCAAAGCCAAGCTTGTGACGCCGGACGGGGAGTTCATCCAGGGTGATGACAGGAAGGTCTTGACGAAACGCCGGTTGATCAACACGAGGGCCCTCCTCGAAACGTTTTCTGACGAGGACACCCTCGAGTTGTTAGGTGGTATAATCCTCTTCGACTTGCTTTTTCTTCGCGTCCTAGTTTCCGATTTACTGACACGTTTATTTTCTTTGCAGGCAAGATGTCGGGTTCTGAGGAGCGTATCAAGAAACTGAAAGCTGCCCGTATTTCGAAGAAGGGCGACAAAGGCCGTATCGAGCAACTCTGATCGCAGGTCCCCGGTCCCACTCCGGCAATCGGGGGTTCTTCTGGCTCTCCCAAGAACAGTTACTCCCCCAGCACTCAGAACTCCCTAAAGAGACAACGGCTTACAGATCATGTTGACGACTCCCCGAAGAGACAGTGGCTTGCTAATCATGTTGACGTCGACCTCACTGAGCACGAAAGCCCTCCTGCTGTGAAATTTGTGCTCCCTCCTTGCCACTCGAGGCCGAACTTCTTTATGGGGAACAATTCCCTATGTGTTAGTGGACCCGAAGTTTAGACCATCTTGGGTGTTGATAGGGTTTCTCAGAGAAGGGCGCTGGTGGAGGACGTGTCCGCGGTGATGCGGGTTTGCGCTGCCGCCTTGCTCCTGAACGACGAGACATGCCTAGCGGACGAGCTGAGCAGGCTGTAAGAGAGTTTCAGGTCTATCTCAGCTAAAATGGAGAAGGTGGGTAAGGAGCTCACTGACTGCAAAAACCAGAACAAGGCCCAAGTCGAGCTTCAAGTGAAGTTGGAGGAAAGGTTGAAGAACGCTGAGCAGGAGAGGAAACGTCTCTTGGCGAGGAACGCCGAGCTGGAAGAAGTTGTTCGCCCGGATGAGGATGAAACCGAGGAAGACTTGTTGTTGACTTCGCGGGCAGCGCTGATAGACAAACTCAGGGAAGCCGAGCAGGATAACCTCATGGTGGCCGACATAGGTTTCAGGAATTCTGTGCAGCTGCTTCGGGTTCTGAACCCCAACCTTATAACTGAAGGGACTGACCCTGACTACGAGGTGGTCGATGGTCAGATCGTGCAGCCGATGCAAGAGGAAGAGGTCGGTGGAGGGGCAGATGAACACGAGCAGCCAGAGGGGACCGTCGCCGACTAGGTTTTTCCTTTCTCGTTTTGTTTGGCCTGCGGGCCATTTTATTTTTAATGCCTACGCCCAGCCTGCATACCAGGGGCTTTTTGATACTTGTTTGTAATACCTGTACAATGGGTTTCTGCCCGCTTAATGCATTTTTGTTTATCTGCGCGTGTGATGTTTGTATGTTATTGTATTTGCTATACTTTATTTATTTCTGTCTAAGTAATAGAGATTTTGGGAATTTGCTCGACTTCGATAATCCTCGACGGTGTGGAGAGCTGGCCTAGTGGTCAGAGGTGTATTCCGACCTTTAACGAGGCTAAAAGCTCGGTCGAGGTCTTAGCTTCATGCCGTGAACTTCCCATCGCGAGTTAGGTGTTCTGCCTAATTGGTACAACGACGACGGAGCTCAATCGAGGTGTCCTCGTCGGATCAAAAGTCCTCTCGCACACACAACATGGCCCTTGATCATTGTGTTTTGTATAGGGGTGTCGCGCTTGTACCCTAGTGCGTCCTCGTAAACGCGATGCTAGTGTGTCGCGGGCAGTGCTTAACTGTAGTACTGTTTAAGCTTCTCAGCATTCCATGGTCGAGCAAGTTCTTCCCCGTGCAAATTTTCGAGGAAGTATGCTCCTGTCTCCATTTTCGCGCGGACGCGGTACGAGCCCTCCCAGTTCGAGGCGAGCTTGCCCTCTCACGAATTTTTCTGGTTCCTTCGTAGGACGAGGGTGCCTACCTGAAAATCGCGTTCGATAACTTTTTCGTTATAACGTAGAGTTATTTTCTATTTAAGTGAGGCTTCGCAGAGGGATGTGTCCGTCCTTATCTCCTCGACTAAGTCGAGCTCTTCCCATAGGGCCTCGCTGTTTGCATCCTCGTTGAGGGGGGCTTCCGTCCTCCTCGAGGGTTCTCTGATCTCCACGGGGATCACCGCTTCCGTTCCGTAGGTCAGATGAAAAGTGGTCTCCCCGGTCTTGGAATGTGGGGTTGTTCGGTAGGCCCAGAGGACGCTGTACAGCTCCTCGACCCACCATTGTTTGGCGTCGCCGAGTCATCGTTTCAGGCCTCGGAGGATCACTCTGTTCGCCGCTTCGGCCTGCCTGTTCGTATGAGGGTGCTCGACCGACGTGAAGTGCTGCTTCGTGCCCAGTTTGGTGACAAAGTCTTGGAAGTTCTTGTCGGTGACAATGGCTTGGGGGACGCCGAATCAGGCGAGGATGTTCCTCTTGTAGAAACGTAGTATGTTGAAGGCTGTGATTTTGGCCAATGCTTCCGCCTCGATCCACTTCTTAAAATAATCCACCCCGATGATGAGGTATTTATTTTGATACGATCCCACGACGAAAGGTTAGAGGATATCCATTCCCTACCAAGCAAACGGCCACGGGGAGGATAGTGGTTTGAGCTCGTTAGGAGGAGCGAGGTGCATGTCCCCGTGTCGCTGGCATCTATCGCACTTCTTGACGTGTTCCTTGGCGTCTTGTTGCATGGTGGGCCAGTAATACTCTGCCCGGAGTTCCTTGCGAGCTAAGGATCGCCCACCAAGGTGTTGGGCGTTGATCCCCACATGGATTTCTTGGAGTATACCGGGGACCCTAGTTTCTTCGAAGCATCTGAGGAGGGGGAAAGAAAACCCGCGGCGATATAGCTGGTCCTCGACTATAGTGTGCGAGCACGCTCTCCGCTTGACCATCCCTGCTTCCTTGGGGTCCTCGAGCAGTTTGCCTATCGTGAGATACTCATATACCGGGGTCATCCAGCAATTGTTGTCCCCAATGGTGTTCACGTCCGCCGCCAGAATGGGTTTGTCGATGCTCGGGCGGGAAATCACTTCTTGTATGACGGATTTATTCCCACCTTTCTTCTTGGGGCTCGCCAATTTGGACAAGGCGTCTGCTCGGGTATTGTGCTCGCGAGGGATGTGGGTTACTTCCGCAGAGGCGAAATTCTTAATCTTTTCCTTTACTAAGGTCAGGTATTTGATGAGGCAGTCATTCTTTTCCTGATACTCTCCTCGGACTTGAGAGGCCACGAGCTGGGAGTTAGTGAAGATTTTGACCTCCTTGGCGCCAAGGTCCTCGGCCAACCGGAGCCCGGCGAGGAAAGCCTCGTACTCTGCCTGATTGTTCGAAGTCGGGAAGGAAAGTTCGAGGGAGACCTCGATCAGGATGCCTTCCTCATTTTCGAGGATAATGCCCGCCCCGTTCCCCTTCGTGTTGGATGCTCCGTCGACGTAGATCTTCCACTTCTGGGATCCGTCGGTCGAAGGCTCTGGGACGGTCATATCCGCCACAAAGTCGGCCAGTACCTGAGCCTTCAGGGCTTTCCTTTTACAGCTTTTTCAGCAGCCTCTGCTTTTTTGGGAGACTGCCTACGCCTACGTTGTACTATGGCCCTAGCGGCCGAGTCCACTACGAGCTAATGGCAAGTCACGTCGGGGTCAAGGCCAGGCATCTCGAAGGCGCTCCATGTGAACAGATCAACATTCTCCAGGAGACATGCCTTCAGATGCTTCTTCGCCAGGTCGGGGGGCCCAGTGCCAATCTTCACATTACGGTCTGGATCGTCCCCGAGGGCGACGAACTCGTAGTCTCCGTCTGGGACGGGGCACGTTGGGTGGAGAGGCTGCCAGTTGTTTTCCGCCTGGAGGTCGAGGTCCGCTGCTCCGCCCTCTTCGTGCTCGTCTGGGAACCTGCTGTCGAGGTCGACCGCGTTGACGCGCGGGAGAGGCCTCTGTACGGTGTCCGGGGATGACTTTGCTCCGGTCTTGGGCTTGGTGCCGATGGAACTCATGCCCTTGATTGCCGCGTCGAAGCACCTCCTGGTCGCGTCTATGTCCCCATGCATTGTAACTACCCGTCCTCTGGCCGTGTAGTACTTCCTCTTGAGGTGGACTGTGGATGGCACTGCTGTGAGTTCGGCCAGTGTGGTCCTCCCGAGGATGCAGTTATAGAGGGATGGACATTTGACCACCAGGAAGCGGGTCTTCACCTGACGGGCAGTGTCTTCGGCCCCGAATGTGACCATCAGTTCAACGTAACCCCATGGTCTGGTGGTGGTGTCGTTGAACCCCTGCAGATCTGAACCGACGTACGGGATCAGGTGTCGCTCGTCTAGCTGGAGAGTCCCAAACAGGTGAGCGTACATGATGTCGACCGAACTTCCCTGGTCGACAAGTATCATACGAACGTCAAAATTCTCCATCTGTTCCCTGACCAAGAGGGGGATGGTGGCGTTGGGCGCTCCGCCTGGGAGCTCTTCAAGGTAGAAGGTGATAGGGTTTGATTTCCCTTGCACCTTTTCGAGAGTGGTGGTCTTCGTCGATGTCGCGGACTCCAGTTCGTCAAATTTCTGCTTGATCGATCCGACGATACCTTCTCGTAACCTCCTCCGGATAAGACCATTGTTTTAGGAAAACTTTCCCATGTGCTGCGGGCAGCGACGGGATCTTCGTGAGGGATGTTCGCCCACATGCTGTGAACTGCCTCTTGGCCCTCGATGCCCTCGGGGACAAAAAAGTCCTCAGGTCGAGTGATGCTGAGGGGGACTTGCAGTTGTAACACCTCAAAATTTTCCCTAATGCTTTTAGCACTAACTGGCTTATGTTTCTTCTCATTTTTGCATTATCATTTGTGCATATCATTGGTTTTCTCAAGGCATGGGATCAGGAGATTCTCTGGGTCAGGTTTTCTGGAACTTTTGAAGTTATTCTATTCAAGTTTGGAGCTAGAGTATGAGTTCTTATCATCTTAAGCATTTGTATCATGCGTCGTCAAGTGTTCAGGCTAATCTTTGTTTTTCTTCTCTCTCAATACCAAGTTGTTAACCCGATCATCAAGTTAAGGGTTTTGTGGTTTGATTTGCTGAAGGAATAGGCTGTGGTGCCAGATAGAACTGGAGGTTTTCAACATAGCCAAGGCTATTATTTCTCTTGTTATTTGATATACAGGTTTGGTTTGGACTGAAGATTTGAATCAAAACTAAGGTGCATAGAATTGAGGATTTTACTTGGAAGGTCTTTAAGGCGTTAATCTCTTTTTCCAAGTTCATGTGGTTAAGTTTTTTTAAGAATTTCAAGGTGCATTAAGGTCAAGGCATGTTCAAGTGTGTTTTTGAACCATTTCATCTCCGAGGCATAATTCAAAATGTAAAGATTAGATCGCCAAGGGTGTTGCATTCAAATTCCAAGGATGGATTTAGAGGTACAAAATTGCAAGTGCCAAAAGTGCAAGTCCAGATTCGAAGATGGACAAATTTCAAAGCAAGTTGTACAAAGTTTCAAATTGGATTACATGTTGCTACGAGTCCTAAAGAATTACAAGTTTCAGCTCATTTTAAGCTTCAAGAAAGATGTTTTAAACCTACAAAATACAAAGGCTAAGGTTGGAATTCAATAAACTGAAATTCGTCCATGTGCCACGTCCTTGTTTGCCTTCATGCCACAATCTGCAAGTTTTGGAGATAAGAGATCTTTCTTTTTTTTCTTTCTTGTGCCAAGCTGCTACCCGTATCCAACTCTTCACCATCAATGTACATGAAAAATCAAGATCAAACATTAGCATAAATTTCAAAAGAGATAATATGTGCAGATGCAAAATAGAGGTATCACAAGGGATGCAGTTCAAAATTACACAAGTCAAGTACAACAAGGGGCTGGTTTGCTCATAGTTCTTCGACCTTGTCACATTCCATAAGCTTTAGATGGTCTTCAAGTTGTTTCAGCTCCAAACACGATGCCGTATAGAGGTTGGGTACATGGAAATCAAGACAGAGTGTTAGCATACAATACGAGAGCAAGATGATCAAGTACTCACAATATCAAATCAATGCATACATGAAGAAACTCATTTGAGTGTAGCATGTTTTCGTTCAAAGGGTTTAAATCAGAATTCAATGCTTCACCTTTTCATATTATAACTATTTCATCTTGAGGCATACACACTACACACAAAAAAAATTAATTTCATCACATCATAATTCACACTTCAGAATTCAACATTACAGCCATTTCATTCGTATCATCTCATGTGAGGCATTTTTTCCAAAAAAAGACACACTTTACAGTAGCAGGATTTCAAAGTCAAGAAAGAGCATAACAAGAGTCGAGAGTATCAACACGGTGCACACTTGAAAAATTGGATTAAATGGGGACCACACCAAATGGTATTCAGAGGAATATTCCTCTAACGGTTTGTCACACTTTCAGCCACAACTGTACGAACCTCCATTCCAATTCCAGCTCACAACCTTTCACACGAATTTTTCACCTTCATTCTCACGTACCAAAAATCTCACATAATTCACCCACACGTACCTATCTCAGCATATATAAACCACTGTTTCATTCACTGAAAAAAAATAACCCTAGAGAGAAAAAATTCTACTTAGCAGCCGTAATCAAAAGTTTCATTCGTAAACCCTAACCAATATTCCACCTAAAGCTATATTTTTTCCAAAAAAATTATTCTAAGTTCTTCGTCAGAACTTTGATTAATTTGAGCTAAGCCACTTGTTGCCATCATAACAACAAAAGAAAAGAATCTCGTTGGAAAGGAAAAGGAGAGTTCGGGTTGTATCTAGAAGGAGTTTATCAAGATATACCGTTTTCAAGACCCAACGGAGGGACTCCGTTTGGTAAAATCTTCTGAACCCTGACATTGTTGTTATTTGCTCATGGACTATTGAATCTGATTCCGTCTATGTTTTGGCTTCTCTTGTTGGTTTGCACGCTGTTGTTGTTTGTTTTGATGTTGGATCCGTGCTCGCTTTTGAATCTGAGTTGAGATTTCTCTTTTTGTGTGTTTGGTTTCTGACGGTGTCGATCTTGCTTTTTGTTGGAGTTTTTGTTGAAACGATGGCCGGATTTGGGTTGAGGGCTTTATTTTGAGGGGGGTTTATGTTGAGGTTTTTTCTGTTTAGGGGTGCTTGGCCGGAGCAGGACGGCGGCGGCCACCGCGGGCCACCGTCTTCTCCGGCGAGGATGAGAGCTCTGGTGAGGGTTTGATTGCATGGAGAGTGAGAGAGAAGCGTAGAGAGAGAGAGGCTTTTGTGTTTTGGAACTACTTTGTTTAGACCCTATCTTTTATTAAGATTCATGGCTGCCTCCTTGTCGTGTTTGGTGGTGACAAGTGGCTCCCTTTTGGACACTTGTCACCGGTTGGTGATTTTGTTTGCTGCTTGCCATCCATATGCCCCTACCGTGCACCTGCGTTCCTCAGCCCTTAGATCTAGAGCCCAAGTTGACTCCGTGATGATCGAGTAGCCCTTGTTCAGTCAACTTTTGTTTGACTGAATGTGCACCCTAGGCTCTTCAGGTGGGCCGCTGGCATTTTGGGCTTGGGTACTTTGCTTTTCGCACCTTCTTGTTTAGGCCCATTGTGTTTTCATTAATGTCTTCTTGCTAATTCACCCCCATTTGCCTTGTTCCTCCTTTTATTTTCTTCTTATTTCACTTCTAACTTTTATTTTGTTTTAATACTTAAACTCTTTTTTAAAAATCAACAAAAATTGTTTTCTGATCCATGATTGTCTTGAGTTTATTTTCATGATTTTTATTTTATTTTTAATTTCGTTTCATTATTTTATTTGGAATTAAATCAATAGTGTGTTTCCAATGATACCCTTCTTTTAGGGTTAGGAACTTTTGTGATCTTCACACATCATTTGAGGCCAATATTTTGATCACTTTATAGGCATAGTATGAGGGTGTTTCAATGTTGGTTTGAGGTTGGTTTGAGTTACTTTTAGTGACTTGCCATTCAAGTTTTATTAACCCTCGACGCTTGCTCGATTCTTTGCATACCTTGACTTGTGGATCACTTTTAGACAAGCTCCTTAACTCTTTTTGATCCAATCTTTTTGCATGTGTTACTTGACTGAGTTAACTTCCATTTGAATATTTTTTGGGATTTTATTGATCTACTTTTCTATTTTTGGTTGATCCTTACTTGTGATGCAAGTTTGATTGAGGCATGCTTTGACACTTGGTTTAGTTTGGATGCATTTGCCTACTTGTAATGGAATGATGTTTGAGATGTTTTTATGGTGTGATCATTTTCTGTTTGTTCTTACTTGTGGCTTTGGAATCATCTCTTTTCACTCATTTTCCTATTTGTTCTTGATTTTACAAAGTGTTGTTGTTTTGGACTTGAACTTTGTGGAATGCTCAACCTAATCTTGTGATTGCTTCTTTGTGTGAATCCATTCATGTATGAAACCTTTTGTTTGATTTGTATGACATGCTAGAGGTTCTGACCCTCTTGGTTTGAGGTGTTTTATGTGACATGTTCTCACTTTTTGCTTCACATGTTTATTTGCTTGCTTGCATGAATAGTAAGTGGTTGCTTTGATTAATTTTGATGCATGCTTTGGATGTGTTGCTTGGTGATTAATCTTGTATGACTTGAGTTTGATCTTGACATAATGTTAATGTGTATGCTACTGCCTCTTGAGTTCTATACTTGATTTTCATGTTACTTGGGCATTGTTGGATGCATTTGGTTTGAATTATGTGATGCATATCATTCCTTTTGCTTTGTAACTTCTTTGGTGCATCATGTTGCATAATGTGAACCTCTTTTGCATATATGAATTGTTGATGATGATATGATGTGAGTTCTGGCCTTGTTTCATTTTCATTTTATCTCCTTCATTTCACTTTGATATGACATCCATGTGTGTTTGATGGTGCACTTAATTCAAGTTTACTTGCATCCTTTCTTGTGTGCTTTCACTTGTGTGTTAGAGATGTGTTTGTCTGATCTTTGAGACATATTAATTGACTTGAGTTGGACATGATGGTTATGATGTGCTTGCTGCCCCCTCTTGTTTCTCATCTTATCTTTCTCTTTCTTCTTCATCTCTTTCACTCTCTCTCTTCCCTTGAATCTCAAGACTTGATTAAGTCTTGGATTCCTTCCCCCTTAGAGCTACCTAGTCCAACTTAATTTCTGATTAAGCTTGGAGTAGGATTAGCATTAGGTTAGGTAGTTGTCTTTTCTCCTAAACCTCACTAACCATAGGACATCCATGCATGATAACGTTAGGACTCTTAGTTTCCCATTAGAGTTTCCTTGTGTCTTCTCTCTTCTCATCTCAAAACTTCTTGAAAACACTTAATAAAGGTTAATGTGTATTGTGCTTGAGCCTTCTATGTGGGAAATGGGGAACGAGGGGCTTCCTCTCGTTCTTCTAGGATACCTAGTGTACGTCCTGTTGGGGGCGATGCGCGAAAGTATTCGTTCCTGTGTTTAAGACTTTGGTTCAATGCAAGTTACAAACTAACTTAAAAAAATACTTCTGTCTAAAAAACTCAAACAAACAATAACGTCTTTCCTTCGGGAATTCTTTTCTCACTTCACTCACTCTCAGCGTACGAACGCGCTCCTACTCGTTCTCTTGCAAGACGGTAACGCCTAAGTCTCGATTCAGCGAGCTGCAACACTTGAGCTAGAACGTAAGCCGTTCCCTAAAAAACATAATCCACCCCTAGTAAGGGGAACTACGTCGCTCTGATTCTCATGCTCCCGATGAGATACGTAGGCAGTGGGGTAGGGCCCATGCGAGCACTTCTTTTATTTTCCCTACATTTGTTCCTTCGTTCTTTGTCCGTTCTCGTTCTTTTGGTCGGTCCAGTAGCAGTGGAGTTCCAGATGACGACACCCTTTGATGCAGACAACAAGCGTGGATCCCATCGAGTACGATGGACGTGTTAGGTGCTAACACCTTCCCTTCACGTAACCGACTCCCGTGCCCGTTCTCTTGGTCGCGTGACTGTGCTCTTTCCCTCTTTTCAGGTTTATGCAGTGTTTCCTTTCCCTCTCTTGGGATAAATACACTTTGCTGGAGACTCTGTGTCTTTTGCGCCACTCTCGCGTTTGTACCGTCGGATGCGAATCCTTTCGGGAGCGACAGCAGTCAGTTCTCTTCTGGAGGAGGTGTTGTCTCCTCAACGCTTTGGGCTTCCCGGGCGCTGGTACGAGGAGCGTCGTTCTTCTAGGCGTACTTCTTTAGGTGCCCTTCCTTGATTAGGATCTCGATTACATCTTTGAGATGGATGCAGTTCTCCGTGACATGTCTGTGGCTCCGGTGGAACCTGCAGTACTTGGACTTGTCCGTGTTTGGTTTAGGGGAAGTTGGCTTCGGAATACGGACGCCTCCTTTCAGAAATTCCGAGTTGGAGCACTCGGAGAGGATTCACGCGCGGGGAGCTTTGAGCGGCGTGTATTCCGTGAACCGTCCAGCTGGTCCTCACGGTTCACGAGATTCCTGGGGGCGGCTCTCCTTATTTCTTTCTTCTCCACGTCGGGGAGGAGAGTCTTCTTCTCTGCAGTTGCGGGGGCCTTTCTTCTGCCTCGAGTCGAGGGCGATCTGTGCTGCCTCCGACTCCTCAAACTCGATGTACGACTGAGATCGTTGGAGGAGGTCCTCCAAACGGCGTGGTCTGCAGAGGTCCATGGACTTGGCAAAATCGAATCCAAGTCGTAGTCCCCGGATGATTAAAAACTTCTTTATGTCGTCGGTCATTTGGACCTCGACAGCCTCCTTGTTGAACCTCTCAATGTAGTTCTTGAGAGGCTCATTCTTCCCCTGGTAGATGCTCTCTAGTGCGGCCTCCGTCTTCGGGTGTCGGCGAGATGTCGTGAAGTGTTTGGTAAAGAGTTCTCTTAGTTGCTTCCAGGACGTGATCGACCCGGGTGTTAGACTCTTGTACCAGGTCATGGTGCCCTTCCGCAAGGTGGTGGGGAAAAGTCTGCACTTAATGGCTCCCTTGACGTTTCTGAAGTTGAGCATGGCTTCGAAACTTTCGACGTGATCGTCGGGGTCGGCCAGGCCATCGTAGGTCCCCATTGGCGGGGGTTTCTCCATGCCCGCAGGGATTGGGGCGTCCATGATCTCCCAAGACAGGGGGGTCCTATGGTCGTCGTCGTCGCTCCCGGCTGGGGACATTAATGGGGATCGGTGGTGTCGGCCAGGTCCTTGTCATGGAGGGGAGTTCCTAGAACGGTTCCTCGGTCTCTCCTCGGCGGTCTTGCTCCTCTTGGTAGTCGTGGAGTACCTGGGTTCCTTTCGAGGCGGGGAACGATGGTGCTTCTGGGAGGTTTCTGGCTGGGGGCGCTCGAGACGTGGCAGGCGGCCCTCGCGTACCGGTGAGGGGGTCCGAGATTCTTCCGGAGGAGTCCTTCGCAGGGAAGGAGAACGACAAGGTGAAGGCGAACGACGATGTCTTCGCGGGGAAGACCGCCGTGTTCGCCCTTGCTCGAGTGCTTCAATTCTGAGATTCTGGTGCATGATCAGCTGGTTGGTCTGATTAACGAAGGTGAATAGGGCCACGGTGCTCGAATCGGCGTTAGGTGGAGGAGAAACTGGCTGAAAGGCGGCTTGCTGGTCGTCCTACTGGACGGCGTCGTAAGCCATGTCTTCGGAGTCTGGGGAGGCAGTTTGCCCGTCTCTCACATTGGCTTTTTCGACGTTGAGGGCAGCATTGTCCTCACAGTGGTTTCCGTTCTCGAGTTACGTGAGGACGGTGTCCAAAGCTTTGTTCGTAGACGGGTTGTTGGCCATGCTGGTGAGGAACGGAGGAGTTGCTTTGGTTTATCGTTGAAGGAAAAATGGGGAAGCAGTGTTTCCCACAGACGGCGCCACTGATCGTACCTAGATCAGACAGTTAGACAGTGGCCAGCAACGTCGTATGGACTTCAGCTCCGGTGATAATGATACGGCGGGGAGGGGGGTTGTACCTGCAAGGTACTCCGACGCTCAAGTTAGGTAAGGTCAGAGAAAATCAAGTACAGAGATGTGAGTTTAGAATGTTTCGTAACCTGACCCTCTCAAGTGAGAGGGTATTTATAGAGAGTCCCCAGCGCGGGGCCAACGGTTACTTGCAATGGGCTGGATTGCAAGGCCCAATCTAAGTAACTTCTAGGGCTTACGTAGCATACTGAAGACCAACACGTGGTCTTCGCCCTGGTGTAACGGTCCCTAAATCTCCGGAAGTAGGGCAGACTTATTCCTTCGGGAGTGGGAAGTTACAAGAGAACGTGTCCTCGTGGGGAGGAGCACCTGGGTGTCGAGGAGAGGTGTGCCCACGGGCAATATGCCTCTGCTCGATAGTCTTTACCACGCGTGTCCGACGTCCAAAGGGATTGGTACGTGCCCGACACGGAGGCGACTTCGGGCCTCGTTGGGCTTTCGCTGGTCATTGGGCTTGTGCCTGCCCGACAGTAGGGGCGGGCAGGCCCTGGCCCAGTCCAGAACAAGCTTATAACAATTATATAATTATTTATTTAATTAAAATTTTAATTAACTTTATTGTTATAACAAACGATACCAATTAACAAACTAAATCTTTGAAAAACAGAGTTTTTTTATGAACAATGAGACGGTTAGGTTAATAAAGAGAGAGAAGAAAGAAAGAGAATATGATTGGACAAACTGTTTTTCTATTCACTTACTCAATTAGGGTATAAATAATTACAAGTGAATAACAACAATTGATCTCTCTCAACAACCTGAGAGAACTAGCCTATTTATAGGCCACTAAGCTAACTTAAATAGCAAGCTAACCTAAACAATTGGATCCAAGGAACAAGGCTTAATTCAACATTACATACTAGAACTAACTTCGACGTTAGCATGTGAACCAGCTTCGACGTTAGCATGTGAACCAGCTTCGACTTCATGTTTGCCTCCTGTTGAAACATAAAAGTTTTCCCTGCTGACAACATCCCAATCGACAACACTAGAGTTCGATCCAATATCTCACAAATCTCCACCTTAGAATAAACTCTACAAGAACAGGGAATAATCTAGCTTTCATCATGCAGCTTTATTAACTGCGTACAGTGGAAAAACTTGCAGCTCGACAATGTCTTGGTGATCATATTAGCAACATTGTCATCAGTCGAAACCTTCAGCAATTGGACTTCTCCACACTTGATTATCTCTCTGACGAAGTGCTTCCATACATCGATGTCCTTTGTTCGCTCATGATAGGTTGAATTCTTCTACAGGTGTATTGCACTTTGACTATCACATTTAACAGTGATAACTCGACCTTGAAATTTCAGCTCCTTCACAAAACCTTCAAGCCCCACAATGCTTCTTTCACAGCTTCAGTGAGGGCAATATATTCTGCTTTAGTGGTTGACAAGGCAACAACCTTCTAAAGTGTAGTTTTCCAACGAATTGTTGTTCCGAACATAGTGAACACATATCTAGAAATAGATTTTCTAGAATCCATACAACCTCCATAATCGGAGTTGACATATCCTTTGATTTCGACTTTGCTATCATCATCACAGGCTCCACCATAAATCAAGACTCTATTTAGAGACCCATTTATGTACCTAAGAATCCACTTCAAAGCTTGCCAGCCCCTTTCTAGGATTCGCCATATACTTGCTTACAAGGCTCACTTCATACGCTATGCCTGGCCTCGTATATACCATAGCATACATCAAAGATCCTACTATACTAGCATATGGAATGATACTCATATAGATTCTTTCAGCTTCATCACTTGGACATAGAGTAGTACTAAGCTTAAACTGAGGATTTGTCGGAGTCACAAAAGGCTTTGAATTCGACATACCAAACTTGTCGAGAATCTTCTGTAGGCATGTCTCTTGAGATAAGCATAATTTTGACTACTTTCTATCTCTCTGGATGTCAATCCCAAGAATTTTGGTGGTAGCTTCCAGATCTTTCATTTCAAACTCCTTACTGAGTTCAGCCTTCACCTCTGTTGCACTCCAAAATTTGCTCTCCTTACTTTATTACTAACTGGCTTATGTTGCATTGCATTTTGCATTATCATGTGTGCATATCATTGGTCCTTAGCATGGGGTCAAGGTGCCTGGGGTAGTGCTTCAGAGGGTCAAGCAAGAGTCCTGGTATTGTCCAAGAGAGCTCGGGTGGATCATCCTCTCCTAACCAGTGCATAGATTAGGGTTTCGAGATTCTTGGGTTTATTGCTCCAATGGGCAAGCTCCTTGGGTTTTTATCGTCATCAAATGGCATATATTATCTTTGTTGGAGAGGATACACATCATATTCAGAGGGATTTGAATTTGGAGACTGTGTTATTTCCTCCTAGACTGAGGATACCACAACTAGGGTTTGCTATAAAGTCAGTTTATTTCTGATTTTCTTGGGGCAAGACTTGATTCCATGGTACTCCTTGGGTCCCTAAGTACCTGGGGATGGGAGGTTGTCCATCAGTTTGTTTCAGGGGAAGTTCAATTGGCCAATGGATTGAAAATCAGTTGAATTGGATAAAAGTCAACAGTGAGAGGAGAAGTCGACTGTGGAATTTTGAGGTTCTCTCCAAGGTTTCAAGGTCTCACATCATCATATGGTCTTCAAGGGTCAAGCTTCATACATATTTATCAGAAATCAGGAGTTGGTGCAAAGTTTCTAAATTTGGAAAGTGACCTATAATGAAAAGTTTCCATTTTTGGCAAGTATCTACATTGCATTCAACTTGACTTTTCATCATCAAGAAAGCTTCAAATGAATTTCTCTCCAACATGAAAGTTGAAGGTCTTTTCTCCTCTTTCCAACAAGTACTAGTGGGTCTCCATATCATTTGTGAAGCTCCAGTTATGGTCCAAAGAAGGCAAGGTGGTTTTTAGGGTTTCATTTTCACAACTTTTAGGTTTTGGGACATATGGACCTATGATTAATTCCATTGCTTCAAGACATGTTCCAACATCCAAAAACAATTCCTAAGAAGCATTTTTGGCTTTTTAATCAAGTGATTCCATGGTTTATTCTTCACTTATTTTTTATTATTCAAAAAAGCCAAGTCATCAAAAAACTCATGAATCATTTGTTTTCAAGGCCCAATTTAAATATGGTGTGATTAGCAATCCAAATGATGGTGATCCATCAAATAATTTTCAAGTATCCATGCAAGGAGAAAGGTGTAATTCATATTATGTATTTTTCCAAAATTATTCAAAAATCATTAAACAATGGATTACCCAAGCCCAATTCCTCATCAGAAGAAAACCCTAGCCTATTTAAACTTATCCATGCACTGGTTAGGGTTCATTCACGTGCATTTGGAGGAGAACCACAATTTGGAACCCTAAAGCTTTCTTTCCTTGGATCTCACGAATTACAAGGTCTTTCTTCAAAGTTCTTCCACAAATCTCTTCTTGGTGATTTCTAGGACACAACCCAACCACCATTCGCAGCCAAAAGCAAGGATTGGAGCTGTGCCATCTCAGGTTGGTAAATTTTTCGTGCTCCTAAAACTCTTTTTTTTATGTCTATATTGAAGTGTGATGAATGGTGATTATCCTGATATAATTATTTTTAATTATGGACGTGTGGTTTGCTTGGAATGTTGATTTAAAGTTTTGTGCCCTAACATAATTTCATGCGTTTTTTATTATACGTTGGTCATTTGAAATTTTTGATTGCATATTTGGATTCCTGACATTTTTCTGGTTGGAATAGTATATTCGCACGTGCGTTTTGGTGTAGTTTTGATTGCAGGTGGCCGGAGTAGGGGGTCGGAACCCTAACTCCGGCGCGACTTTTGTTTCAGTCCGGCCAAGGATCTGGGCGAAGAAGACACAATCGTGTTCGTTCGTTTTGGTGATCGGACGACTAAGGACGTGCCAACACATTAATTGGGGAGGGTGTTGGTCACGTGGTGTTTTAATTCCAGATTAGACCGTGTGTGTGCTTGCCTATGGTAATTATCATGGGCGTATGGATCACATTCGTTGATTTGGATTACCCATGTGAATCGTTGACTAGATGAAGAGCGCACGATTGATCCCAAGGCAAGTAGGCAGTCAACCCAGTTGACTGAAGCCCACCCTTAGTTTTTTTATTTTTTTTATTTCTTTTTCGCTGATGGGTTGGACTCACTATTCGCACCCCCACCCCTTAGCCCAATCAACATCTTCAACGTATTTTTCTGCTCGCTGCACCCCCAGACATTGTTTTTTTTATTATTTTTTTTACTTCATTTTCTGATGGACTTAACATCTGGGCTGCTATTCGCACCCCATTATTCAGCCCACTTCAATTTCCTCTTCATTTTCCTTACTGTTCACACCCCCATACTACTTTAATGTTTTATTTTTATTAATTAATTATCATTATCATTTCTTTTATTTTTAAAAATACATTCTTGCATTTAAATATTCTCACAAAATTCATACATCATCTTTATTAATTTATAAAATTTTTACAAATTTTATTTTTTATTTTTATTTTATTTTCATCATCCTAATTAATTATTTTCTTAATTTCCTTTTTGCATTACACATCTCATGCATACTTAAATTTCTTTATTTTATTTCTCTGCCTCTGTAAAATATTTTTGATCCGTTGCTTTTGCATTCATTCACTAACATCCTAAATTGCATAAAAATATTTTTCTTTCATTTTTAAATTCATTTCATATTTCATTTAGGTCCTTCCCGTTGGCACACTGAGCCCTAATTCCCACATGAACTCTGCCTAATTATTTGAATGACTAATATCTTGATTTTTTGCAGGGATTTTTGATATGTTGTTTGCCTCTGGTTAAGGAACCTTAATGTTTAATTTGGGAATTTTAGGAGTCATTTTCTAATTATCTGATTTGTTTTCACTTGATATTTTCTTGCAGGCGCATCTTTGACTTTGTATGATTATCTGTTTGAAAAGGCACTTGTGCCATTTGCTTTGGGGCTGTTCCTTTGATTTCTGAATTCATGTTTGGATTATTATCATTGTTGTTTGCCATTGTTTGATTTTCATTCACCTCATTTCTCTTACTTATGTTTGTTTCTCACTAATCTTTTATGCAGGGACTAAGGTAAGTTCTTTAAGGGTATGGATAAGTATCCATGGTCACCCTTACTTTTTCCTTCCCTCATCTTCCTTCTTTAGGGTTTAGGTTAAACCTCACTAACCGTAGGTCACCCATGCATGATAACTTTAGGACTCATAGTCTCCCTTAGAGTTACCCTTGTGTCTTCTCTCTTCTCATCTCAAATTTCTTTAAAACACTTAATAAGAATAAGGTGTATTGCGCACGAGCCTTAAGTATGGGGAATGAGAAATGAGGGGCTTCCTCTCATCTTTCTAGAGTGCTTAGCGAGCTTCCTGTCCTGGGACGATGCGTTAAGTATTCGCCCATGTGCCCTAGACTTTGGTGCAATGCAACTTAGGAACTAACTTAAGCCACTTCTGTCCTAAAAAACACAAACCAACTTCAAACCTTTTTGTCCTTCGGGACCTTCAACTTAAAGGCTATTTTCAAAAAGGGCACGTTACCTTCCGTCTGAGTTGCAAACAGGCATCGACCCTAACTGCCGGACGCGAACTTAACGTCGCTCATAAAAAACACAAAAAGAACTTGGTCCGAACTACGTTGACTCTGAATTCCCCATTGCACAAGGGGGGTACGTAGGCCTAGGACGTCGACGTCCTACCGAGTCTGTCTTTGTCTTTCCCCTCTCTGTCTTAGTACAGCCCTAGATGATAGTATAACTTGCCCTTAGATTATACAACAAGCGTGGATCCCATCGAGTACGATGGACGCGTGGGGTGCTAGCACCTTCCCCTCGCGTAACCGACTCCCGAACCCAGGTTATGGTTGCGATGACCATTCCTTTCTCTCTTCCTCAGGTTTATGCGGTGTTCCCTTTCCCTCTCTTGGGATAAATTTACACGGCTGGCGACTCTGTTTTTCCGCGCCACTCTCGCGTTTGTGCCTGGATGAAAATCCTGGGAGCGACAGCTGGCGACTCTGCTGGGGAATATGGTTGACCTATGCTGGTTCATCCCTAAGCGAGTCAATCCTAGCGCTTGCTTGTCTTTGTTTTCTTTGGGTGTTTTGTGTTGTTTTCCTTTATGTGTTGTATTTTATTTTATTTTTACCGCATTTTCCGCATTTCATTTTTTTATTACTGTCATGCTGTTGTGCTGTGCTGCCTGTCTTTGTTTTGCAGGTTGGGTGGGTCTGAGAGATAAGCCCAATACCAAGGCTTGAGAATACCCTAGGACTAGAGTGGAAAGTAGTGGGACCTACGTGCCCGCTTGGTACGTTTGTGTGTTCACGAAATTCACAACCAGACGAGGCTATCTTGGGACGCATTCTAACGTGTGTGTCTTGCGCATGTTGGGGTGTTGATCTAGAGAGCTGTCGACTCTGGTGACCGATCATTGAGGACCTTAGTGGAAACATCCCTCTTTAGTGGTGACAGTGGCAGACCACATCCTGTGGCAAACCCATTCGCACCCGAGGGCCCGCTTTGGAACTCGCATAGGATGGCCCCTACGTTTTGAAGAGAATCAGTGGAGGCACTCCTCGATTGACTTTAGTACTGTACCCCGAGGGATGAATGTACTATTGTTTCTCGACCTCAGTGCCAAAGCTGAGGACCTTCCGCTTTGGAGAATCAGTTGAGGCCTCCTCGATTGATGATGATGCCAAACCAGAAATGGTGAACGTATCATCATTTCTCGACCTGAGAGCCCGGGATACTGAACATCCTAGTACCCACATGTGAGAGGGGATGGGAGTTTACAGGTTTGCAGGTAACCGAGACTTTCAACCTACCCGGTTTTATGGATTTCTCATCAATGTCTGATTATTTGGGTTCCTCAGTGGTTCAGAGTTCTGGTTTTCTGGTTTCTCGTTCAACTAACAGCACAACACATCCAGCAGTGTGCCTTGACCCCATGTTTGCATGAGCATATCATTTTTCTTGCATTCTGACGTGTTTGACATTTTTCAGGGCTTGCATCTTACTCTTGATTCTGGTTTTCTGAGGTTACTCCAGTATGGATGTTCAGAGAAAGAAGACTGTTGTCTATTCGTTCCCAGAACCGACTTTGACACTGATTCACAAACTGATTAATATGGCTGGTTCCGGAGTTCGTACATAGTTCAGTGGAAGGTATGGAAGACTTCTGAAATTTGTCTATAATATCTCCCAGTATGAGAAGGATGCCATTCACACACTCCTTCAGTTTTACGATTCGTCTCTGCGTTGCTTCACTTTCCCGGACTACATCCTGGCCCCAACGTTGGAGGAGTTCTCATTTATTTTGGGAATTCCTATCAGTCATGATATAGTTTTCTTTTCTGAAGAACACCCCGGGGTGAAAGATATGGCTGTTGCTCTTCATATTGATGAATCCGTTCTTAACAGTAATATTGCAGAAAAACAAGGAGTTAAGGGTTTCTTGTTGAAGTTCTTATTTGATCAGGCTTGCATACATGTCAAAGAGAAGAACTGGACTGCTTTCCATGTGTATCTATGGGATTGTTCTGTTTCTGAATATTCCTGATCTGGTGGATATGCACGCCGTCAGGATCTTTATTTCGAAGAATTCTATACCTACCTTGCTAGGTGATGTGTATCACTCGGTTCACTATAAGAATGAGAATAGGCGTGGGAAAACTGTGAGTTGCTGTGTGCCGCTCTTAGCTACTTGGTTTCTGAGTCGTCTCCCTGAATCTGGCGCTTTCATTGATACGAAAGATTCTCTGAAGTGGTCTAAGAGGGTTATGGGGTTGACTGCTGACAACATTACTTGGATTAATCGTGACTTGCTAGGAATGGAGATTATTTGCAAATGCGGAGAATTCCCTAATGTTCCCTTGATAGGGAGGTAAGGTGGAATTAACTATAATCCCTCCCTAGCTATCAGACAGTTTGGCTATCCTTTGAAGAATCCACCCGAAGAGCGAGATGTCCGTGAGTTCTTGTTCTTCAATGGTATTGAGGATCAAGGGTTGATAAGGAAAGTTGTGAATTCTTGGAAACAGGTGACTAAGAAGGGTAAGATTCCATTCGGGAAAAGTAACAATCGGGCTTTCCCTCCCTATAAAGAGTGGATTAAGAAGAGAGCAAAAGAGGAGCTTCTTCCATTCCCGGTGGAACCACCTTTGTATCCTTTGGTGATCGAGCCTCCTACCACTGTTGAGTTGGAGAAGTATAACAAATTATGGGCTGAAAAGGAAAGGTTGCGGGAAGAAAATAGTGAGCTAAAGAGAGAAATTTATCAGTGGAAGCATGAGCGGGGTGAAGTTGTTCATACCGCCAAGTTAAAGACAGAGCTCCTTGCTAAAGCAGAAAGAGAGCTTGCTGACATGACCGCATCCAGAGAAAGGATGAAACAAGCTATGGATGGTATCAGTAACGTTCTCAGGTCCAAGGAGGAGGAATTAGGCAAGGCTTTGTTGAAGATTCACAGGTTCAATGATCACCAAGAAACTGCCATGGCTGAGAATAAGAGAAAGGAAGACGACTACATAGCTAAGATTGATCAGTTGAAGTCAACACTCAAGAAGAAAGACGCTGAGATCTTATCAGGGATATTCAAGAGACAAGTAGTCGAAGATCGACTCAAGGAAGCCATAGCCTCCATGGAAGAACTGAAATTCCAAGCTGAAGTGAAGAAACCTAGACATGAGGGTCCTAGCATGAATGGTGTTTCTGGAGAAGACGCTTGGGAGTTACATTTCCGATACCTGGATGGGATCATACACAGGAGAGACCTTCTCATTCAAGGGCTAATTCAGAGGCCGAAGCATCCCGATACCAGAAAGCTATTCAAGGAGATTCAAGACTGGTGCAGAAGGCATAATGGATGGGGGGGATTGACGCTTGTAAACTTTGATGATATGCCATAGTTTTCTGTTTTCTTTCATTGTATGTAGATCACCGCCAGGCTTGTTGGTTGGGACCTATGGTTTTTATATTCAGACTCGTTATCTCGGATTTGTGATTGTCGACATTTGGTTTTCCTCTGGTTTTCTTAATATATGAGCAGAAGTTCCGTTCTATCTTGTTATTAAACTGGAATCAAGGGGTGGATCGCCCTGCTAATATTCAAACATGTTCATTTGCATTTGCATATTCATAATCATTTTGCATAATCATTTTGCATGACAGGTGTTTATCTCTGGTATTCTTATCTTGTTATAATCTCAGAATTGCAGAGTTGATCATGGAACGAGTTCAAGCTGAGTTGAGTGAACTGAAGGTTCAGATGAGGCAATTTGGGGAAGACATGCTCCAGGAGCAGAGGATGCTGAGGGAGGAGATCAGTCAGATGAAGACTCAGATGGGTTTGGTCATAGAAATTCTGAAAATAGTGTTGAAGAAGGAAGACAACCCTGTGCCCGCTTCCACAACGGAGATCCTTAATCCTCCCATCTCTTTGGAATTTGATCATGAATTACCTCGGGAGTCTCTTCCACAAGCGAAAGTTCCAGAACTCTCCCAACAGCAGCTAGGTCTTGGCTCTCAAGAGAAGCCCAAGGGCAAAAAGTGTACACAGGGGCAGAAGAAGTCTGAAAGAGTTTTTCATCCGCTCCCTATACCATATTCCCAACTATTGCCATATCTCCTTCAGTTTCAACTGGTATGGAAAAGGACTTTGGCTCCTCACACCGGCAATCCTCCACCAGGCTATGATGCAAGAGCCCATTGTGATTTCCATTCTGGGGCACCAGGGCATACCGTGGAGGAGTGTAGGGCCTTTCAGCACCGAGTACAGGATTTGATTGACGCAGGGACAATTGAGTTCACGTCAGGCGGCGTGAATGTACAAGGTGATGTTACCCCAATTGTTGCAGGAGAAGTGAAAGCTCTTCCCCTCTTTGCAGGATCCACCTCATACCATGGACTTTCTCCACAGCCTCTTGCTACAGAAGTTTTGCGCCAGTAACCTTTATTTGTGCCTCAGTCAAATGTGGAAAGGAAAGTGCAAGCGCAGGTGAGGCGCCCAAATCAGCACCGACAACAGAGTTTTCAGCAGCAGGGGCAACCAAGATCAAGAGGGCCCAAGAGGATATTTGATCCTGTTCATATCCCTTATAGTCAGCTGTTTACGCGTCTGCTCAAGAAGTCTCTGATTCAAACGAGGGGTACCGCGCCGGTACCGTACCCTATTCCTCCGGACTATGACATGACTGCTAGGTGCGAGTTCCACTCGGGAATATTTGGGCACACAATTGATGAGTGTAATGTATTCAAGCACAAGGTACAAGACCTAGTAGACTCAGAGATCATTGTATTCACTGAAGATGATATGTACATCAATGGAAGCCCCCTTTCTCAAATGAACACACAGTCTGCAAGTACGTCCAGACAGAATTAAGCTTCCTCAGCAATGGCAATCTTCAGCTTCTTTACTTGCATTTTCATTTGTAGCTTTTTATTTCTTGTTAAAGCATCGTATGTATGCAAGACTTGTTTGTTTTTTATGATGATATTAATGCAATGAGTATGTTTTCCTTGAAGTAATCCATTCGTATTCACTCTTAAATGTTTTTTATACACTACAATACCAATTTTCTTTGTTTAGAACTCTTGAGGGAGGATGACGAAATAAGAACGCAGGTTTCTCATGGTACGCTTTTGGATAAAACCCTGTTGAGGATGTACAGGCATTGTTTCAAACCCCTAAATACTGGAGAGATAAGGAGATAAACCTTCGTTAACCCCTTTGAGCCTTGAAGTAGGAGTTTTTTTCGTACGAAAAAACCCTCATACTTAACCCAGGGGCAGGGTAGGCGTCAGTTAGTTTGACCAAGCGTCCAAATTTCAAGGAGAGTGTGCATCCGAGGAACCATTACCTTCTATCCCACCGGCAAAAGGACAAGAGATGCGAAACCATGATGGTCATCCATCAACAACTAAGGAGTGAGACAGTCACAATCCTTTCAAGCAAGCAAGACAACCAGTGTCACACGCTTTGTTCAAAAGAGGAATATAAAAAGAAAAAAAGAGAAAAGCCCGCTAAGTCGAAACTTGAAAACAAGCGACTTAGGCAAAATTTAGGGTATCCCGCTGGATTTAAAAATCGAAAAAACTCAAAAGAGGCAGTCCAGAAAAAAATTAGGGATCAAAAAGCAAAAGAAAGAAAAAGCAAAAGGCAAAAAGGATTACAAAAGAAAATCCTCGATAAGAACAAATTCGTGTGATTACAGACACAAAAGATAAAAATGGGTGATTGTCATTCCACAACTCCCTTAGGTGCCAAACCGTTAGTGGCATAGGTTCCTTAAAGATCATAAACCTTTTGAGAGATGAGCGTTTGGGTCAGATTAACTGAACATAGGACTGGAGAACATCACGAAGAGTGGGTGGGCACCGATAAATTTTGAGCCATAAATCTTTTTTCTGAAACCGCGAACCATACCACGTTACAACCCTTAAAAGTCCTAATTGAAACAGGGTTCAGTCCAAAAGCGTACCCCAACAGGACAGCGTTCCTGACTCCTATGAGTTGTGCTAATAAGGTTTGTTGGTATTGCATGTGCGCATTGTTTTGCCATTCAAAAAAATCAAGGTCGCATCCCAGCTAGTGATTCGTACACAAGGCTTGGCGACGCATTTTCAATAAAAACTTCAAGGTTAACATGAGTGTTGCATTAGAATTGTCATTCTCATAATAAACATTTTCTGTTTGCATATATGTGCCTAAGCATCAATGCAGCTTACACAGTGAAAGTCAGTCAAGAAGCTTGATCCTGCCAAGTTGGGTTGCTTGAAAATTCTGAAGGACAATCAGGTCAAAGGGCAGGCTTCCAGGAGACTCCGTATATGGTGGGCTCTCCCCAGTAAGTCGTGTTAATATGTAGCCAACCTGGGGCAGTCACGTCGAGAAAACTCTCCAAAATTCAATTATTCTGGGGCATTCATTCCAAGATCAGGGGCAAAGTCACCTCAAAGCCCATAGTGGGGCAGGCCACCTCTAGAGCATGGGAGATCGTCCACTCCTGAAAATGGTTAATTGAAAACATCTCCTCAAGGTTCAAGATACTAAAGCAGAGTATTTTCGAGTCATTACAATCCCTTGCGAGGTAATGTACTTCTTGGATTATGAAGACTGGGGCAGTTATGTCGAGATATGATAAATTTCTCCAAGAGTTTGAAGACCCTAGGGCAGTGCGAACGCCCGATCTTCTGTAAAATCCTCTTGAGATGAAAAGTTCAAAGAGCCGCTTATGACCATAAAGGCAAGTTAGGTTGCAGGGCAACAGATTGTACATCCCCAGCAGTTGGCTCTCCCCAGCATTGAGATTGCTCCTTCCCCAGTAGGACAAGCTTTCCTCAGCAGAGCAGACCTTCCCCAGCAGGAGACTTGGGAAGTATTTTCTCCGGATCAAGACGTTATCTCCCCACAGAATCAGGTGTTCACTTTCTCCAGCCAGTCAGGAAGTGTCCTTTCACCGACAACGTTATGTTCTAATCCCCAGCAAGGTGAGAGTAAAGTCATTCTCCCCGTCAGCAGGCTAGGTTCTGCAGTATCCCTAAGCAGGATGGTATTATGGGCTGGCATTCCCCAACGGTTCCTAAACCCATCTGTTATTGGCAATCCTCAGTAACAAGCTTCCGGTTCCGTTATTGGCGTCCATTCTCAACTCCCCCAGCAGAGAAGAAATCTCATGTTTTGGATGTTACCTTCAGTAGAGGACAGGTATAATCCCCGGTAGTGTAGATATTCTTTTGGGACTTCATCCCCAGCAAAAAAATTGTTGATCCAAGGAGTCGATCAGTGTGATCCTTCTCAGCAGAGTTCCTGGATTCAGAGGATAATTTATTTTTGTCAGCCGCAGCTGAATTGGTCTTTTCTCTCCAGCATTTATTTTGCTGGAGGGGCCTCTTTTGCATATCATAAGCATTTGCATTGCATCCTCAAAACGCGTAGCATTTCCACTTCGTGTGGAGCATTACGGAAAAATTCAAACATTTGCATTCCAAAGCATAAGCCAGGTTTGATACTTTCCTTGCCAGTTCTCTTTCTCAGCAGAGATGGCATAACTCAGGAGATATTTGAGGGATGCGTTCCTCATACTTGTGCTCCCCGGCAGAGTCTTTTATTTAGATTTCACCTTCCCCAACGGAGTCATCTTATCTGTGGATCAGGAGTCCGTTAGAAGTTTGTCTGTGTTTGCCTCATTTTGGCCTTTTTCTTTTATGAGTCTTGTTTCACGTTATCCCCAGTGAAGTCCACTTTATGTTGGTCTTCCTTTGCGGGTGCAATTGAGGTTGTATTCGTTTTGTGGGTGCGATCGAGGTCGTATTCTTATTTTCTTTGCGGGTAGAGTGATTGAGGTCAGTCTTCCCTTGCGGATGCAATTGAGGTTGTATTCGTTTTGTGGATGCAATCGAGGTTGTATTCGTTTTGTGGGTGCGATTGAGGTCGTATTCGTCTTTTATTTGCGGGTAGAGTGATTGAGGTCAGTCTTCCGTTGAGGGTACAATTGAGGTTGTATTCGTTTTGTGGATGCGATCGAGGTCGTATTCGTCTTTTCTTTGCGGGTAGAGTGATTGAGGTCAGTCTTCCTTTGAGGGTACAATTGAGGTTGTATTCGTTATGTGGGTGCGATTGAGGTCGTATTCTTATTTTCTTTGTGGGTAGAGTGATTGAGGCCAGTCTTCCTTTGCGGATGCAATTGAGGTTGTATTCGTTTTGTGGGCACGATTGAGGTTGTATTCTTATTTTCTTTGCGGGTAGAGTGATTGAGGTCAATCTTCCTTTGTGGGTACAATTGAGGTTGTATTCGTTTTGTGGATGCGATCGAGGTCGTATTCGTATTTTCTTTGTGGGTAGAGTGATTGAGGTCAGTCTTCCTTTGCGGATGCAATTGAAGTTGTATTCGTTTTGTGGGTGCGATTGAGGTCGTATTCTTATTTTCTTTGTGGGTAGAGTGATTGAGGTCAGTCTTCCTTTGAGGGTACAATCGAGGTTGTATTCATTTCATGGGTGTGATTGAGGTCGTATATGTATTCTTATTTTCTTTGTGGGTAGAGTGATTGAGGTCAGTCTTCCTTTGTGGGTATAATTGAGGTTGTATTCGTTTTGTGGATACGATCGAGGTCGTATTCTTATTTTCTTTGTGGGTAGAGTGATCGAGGTCAGTCTTTCTTTGAGGGTACAATGGATGTTGTATTCGTTTTGTGGATGCGATCGAGGTCGTATTCGTATTTTCTTTGTGGGCAGAGTGATTGAGGTCAGTCTCCCTGTGAGGTTGTATTCGTCTTTTGGGTACGATTGAGGTCGTATTTGTTTTTTCCTTGTGGATATGGTTGAGGGCATATTCCTTATTTTTCAGCACACTCTATCTCGTTATTCTTACCATAAGCAAATTTTCGGGGCTCTTTTCGGTATTCAATCCCCGTGTACCCTGGAATGTCTGAGAGTCGTTGCTATCATACCTTCAGGACCAAGTTGATTGAATAGGGGCAGCTCTTGCACCCCAAAATTTGCTCTCCTTACTTTATTACTAATTGGCTTATGTTGCATTGCATTTTGCATTATCATGTGTGCATATCATTGGTCCTTAGCATGGGGTCAAGGTGCCTGAGGCAGTGCTTCAGAGGTTCAAGCAAGAGTCCTGGTATTGTCCAAGAGAGCTCAGGTGGATCATCCTCTCCTAACCAGTGCATAGATTAGGGTTTTGAGATTCTTGGGTTTATTGCTCCAATGGGCAAGCTCCTTGGGTTTTTATCATCATCAAATGGCATATATTATCTTTGTTGGAGAGGATACACATCATATTCAGAGGGATTTGGATTTGGAGACTGTGCTATTTCCTCCTAGACTGAGGATACCACAATTAGGGTTTGCTATAAAGTCAGTTTATTTCTGATTTTCTTGGGGCAAGACTTGATTCCATGGTACTCCTTGGGTCCCTAAGTACCTGGGGATGGGAGGTTGTCCATCATTTTGTTTCAGGGGAAGTTCAATTGGCCAATGGATTAAAAATCAGTTGAATTGGATAAAAGTCAACAGTGAGAGGAGAAGTCAACTGTGGAATTTTGAGGTTTTCTCCAAGGTTTCAAGGTCTCACATCCTCATATGGTCTTCAAGGGTCAAGCTTCATACATATTTATCAGAAATCAGGAGTTGGTGCAAAGTTTCTAAATTTGGAAAGTGACCTATAATAAAAAGTTTCCATTTTTGGCAAGTATCTACACTGCATTCAACTTGACTTTTCATCATCAAGAAAGCTTCAAATGAATTTCTCTCCAACATGAAAGTTGAAGGTCTTTTTCTCCTCTTTCCAAAAAGTACTAGTGGGTCTCCATATCATTTGTGAAGCTCCAGTTATGGTCCAAAGAAGGCAAGGTGGTTTTTAGGGTTTCATTTTCACAACTTTTAGGTTTTGGGACATATGGACCTATGATTAATTCCATTGCTTCAAGACATGTTCCAACATCCAAAAACAATTCCTAAGAAGCATTTTTGGCTTTTTAATCAAGTGATTCCATGGTTTATTCTTCACTTATTTTTTATTATTCAAAAAAGCCAAGTCATCAAAAAACTCATGAATCATTTGTTTTCAAGGCCCAATTTAAATATGGTGTGATTAGCAATCCAAATGAAGGTGATCCATCAAATAATTCTCAAGTATCCATGCAAGGAGAAAGGTGTAATTCATATTATGTATTTTTCCAAAATTATTCAAAAATCATTAAACAATGGATTACCCAAGCCCAATTCCTCATCAGAAGAAAACCCTAGCCTATTTAAACTTATCCATGCACTGGTTAGGGTTCATTCACGTGCATTTGGAGGAGAACCACAATTTGGAATCCTAAAGCTTTCTTTCCTTGGATCTCACGAATTACAAGGTCTTTCTTCAAAGTTCTTCCACAAATCTCTTCTTGGTGATTTCTAGGACACAACCCAACCACCATTCGCAGCCAAAAGCAAGGATTGGAGCTGTGCCATCTCAGGTTGGTGAATTTTTCGTGCTCCTAAAACTCTTTTTTTTTTATGTCTATATTGAAGTGTGATGAATGGTGATTATCTTGATATAATTATTTTTAATTATGGACGTGTGGTTTGCTTGGAATGTTGATTTAAAGTTTTGTGCCCTAACATAATTTCATGCGTTTTTTATTATACGTTGGTCATTTGAAATTTTTGATTGCATATTTGGATTCCTGACATTTTTCTGGTTGGAATAGTATATTCGCATGTGCGTTTTGGTGTAGTTTTGATTGCAGGTGGCCGGAGTAGGGGGCCGGAACTCTAACTCCGGCGCGGCTTTTGTTTCAGTCCGACCAAGGGTCTGGCCGAAGAAGACACAATCGTGTCCGTTCGTTTTGGTGATCGGACGGCTAAGGACGTGCCAACGCATTAAGTGGGGAGGGTGTTGGTCACGTGGTGTTTTAATTCCAGATTAGACCGTGTGTGTGCTTGCCTATGGTAATTATCATGGGCGTATGGATCACGTTCGTTGATTTGGATTACCCATGTGGATCGTTGACTAGATGAAGAGCGCACGATTGATCCCAAGGTAGGTAGGCAATCAACCCAGTTGACTGAATCCCACCCTTAGTTTTTTTTATTTTTTTTATTTCTTTTTCGCTGATGGGTTGGACTCACTATTCGCACCCCCACCCCTTAGCCCAATCAACATCTTCAACGCAATTTTCTGCTCGCTGCACCCCCAGACATTATTTTTTTTATTATTTTTTTTACTTCATTTTCTGATGGACTTAACATCTGGGCTGCTATTCGCACCCCATTATTCAGCCCACTTCAATATCCTCTTCATTTTCCTTACTGTTCACACCCCCCCATTCTACTTTAATGTTTTATTTTTATTAATTAATTATCATTATCATTTCTTTTATTTTTAAAAATACATTCTTGCATTTAAAAATTCTCACAAAATTCATACATCATCTTTATTAATTTATAAAATTTTTACAAATTTTATTTTTTATTTTTATTTTATTTTCATCATCCTAATTAATTATTTTCTTAATTTCCTTTTTGCATTACACATCTCATGCATACTTAAATTTCTTTATTTTATTTCTCTGCCTCTGTAAAATATTTTTGATCCGTTCCTTTTGCATTCATTCACTAACATCCTAAATTGCATAAAAATATTTTTATTTCATTTTTAAATTCATTTCATATTGCATTTAGGTCCTTCCCGTTGGCACACTGAGCCCTAATTCCCACCTGAACTCTGCCTAATTATTTTAATGACTAATATCTTGATTTTTTGCATGGATTTTTGATATGTTGTTTGCCTCTGGTTGAGGAACCTTAATCTTAAATTTGGGAATTTTAGGAGTCATTTTCTAATTATCTGATTTGTTTTCACTTGAGATTTTCTTGCAGGCGCATCTTTGACTTTGTATGATTATCTGTTTGAAAAGGCACTTGTGCCATTTGCTTTGGGGCTGTTCCTTTGATTTATGAATTCATGTTTGGATTATTATCATTGTTGTTTGTCGTTGTTTGATTTTCATTCACCTCATTTCTCTTACTTATGTTTGTTTCTCACTAATCTTTTATGCAGGGACTAAGGTAAGTTCTTTAAGGGTATGGATAAGTATCCATGGTCACCCTTACTTTTTCCTTCCCTCATCTTCCTTCTTTAGGGTTTAGGTTGAACCTCACTAACCGTAGGTCACCCATGCATGATAACTTTAGGACTCATAGTCTCCCTTAGAGTTACCCTTGTGTCTTCTCTCTTCTCATCTCAAATTTCTTTAAAACACTTAATAAGAATAAGGTGTATTGCGCACGAGCCTTAAGTATGGGGAATGAGAAATGAGGGGCTTCCTCTCATCTTTCTAGAGTGCTTAGCGAGCGTCCTGTCTTGGGACGATGCGTTAAGTATTCGCCCCTGTGCCCTAGACTTTGGTGCAATGCAACTTAGGAACTAACTTAAGCCACTTCTGTCCTAAAAAACACAAACCAACTTCAAACCTTTTTGTCCTTCGGGACCTTCAACTTAAAGGCTATTTTCAAAAAGGGCACGTTACCTTCCGTCTGAGTCGCAAACAGGCATCGACCCTAACTGCCGGACGCGAACTTAACGTCGCTCATAAAAAACACAAAAAGAACTTGGTCCGAACTACGTTGACTCTGAATTCCTCATTGCACAAGGGGGGTACGTAGGTCTAGGACGTCGACGTCCTACCGAGTCTGTCTTTGTCTTTCCCCTCTCCGTCTTAGTACAACCCTAGATGATAGTATAACTTGCCCTTAGATTAGACAACAAGCGTGGATCCCATCGAGTACGATGGACGCGTGGGGTGCTAGCACCTTCCCCTCGCGTAACCGACTCCCGAACCCAGGTTATGGTTGCGATGACCATTCCTTTCCCTCTTCCTCAGGTTTATGCGGTGTTCTCTTTCCCTCTCTTGGGATAAATTTACACGGCTGGCGACTCTGTTTTTCTGCGCCACTCTCGCGTTTGTGCCTGCATGAAAATCCTGGGAGCGACAACCTCCATTACATCCTCGACACGGTAGCTAGCTATGAGGATATCATTCCATGCTTAACTTCAGTATTAACAAAATATGAAGAAAAAAAACGTTTTAACCTGTTAAAAATGATTTTTTGATGAAAAAAAGAAGCCTAGATTAAATTTATGATGTGAAATCTCAAACTTTGAATGTCATGTAATTGTACTAGAAAATACAAAAACAAAAAATATAGTTGATGGTTAGTAAGTTGTACATGGGATTGGAAACAGAGCAAAACTAAGTGAGTAGTTTTCAACACAAAATTTGAATTCATTTTATTGCATCATAAAAAATTAAAGAAAAAACTAGTATGTACAAAATGTAACATTCATTGATGATGACTTTGGAAGGACAGAAGCTACAAGAATTGGTGTAGTGAAGTTTATCTATGCTTGAAATTATTTTAAAGGAATAGAATACTGACTGAGAATGAGAGAGAAGAAGTCAACTTAAGTCACTTATCATAAGACATTTGAATTATTATGAAAAGGGTCTGTTCAGGATTGACAGTTGTATTTATAATATTTTCCTTATTAATGAATCAATTAATTCTTGAATATTTGTTCAACTCAGCGAATTGAAGTTTTAGACAATATCATATTGATTAATAATGTACTTAATATATGAATAAAATGTAGAAGAATAGTCTTGCAAGTCTCATATTATAATCAATATACTAATTTTACAAAACAAAAAGAAAGAAATATAATAAAAAAAATTAGATGATGACACAGCTATTAGGATCCTCTTCAACGCTAACAGCACCGTAATAAGGATTGTATTGTGCTTTCATCTGATGATTGTAATAGGGATGTGTTCCATAGAATATGAAAGGATCAATCACGATTTCTTTTGTTGAATCCTTCTTATCATCTTCCTTCTTTTTAGGTTCTTCTTTCTTTTCTTCTTTAGCTGCTCCAACAGAAACGATTTCTGCATGACAAAACTTCCTTAGTTTACCCACTACACGTACTGGATCAATATCTCCTATTAAAGTTAACTTCTTGTCTTTCATGTCCATTGAAACTGACTCAACCCCTGCAACAATATCACCAATAACATCTCAGTATATCACAAAAACATTTCAATTCTGAAACAAAAAAGCTTAGTTGGAGTGAATTCAATACCTGAGAGGCCAGAGACTGCCTTCATAGCTTTTTGCTTGATTCTGTCTTCATTTATTTCCAACTTCAATACAACTTTCTGTAGCACAAAAATCCAAGTAGTTGTTAGTTAGGTCAAAGCTAAGGTTGTTAATTTAGAATAAGAAAAGAAAATTCACAAATTTTGTTTTGGCTATGATGAAGAAAATAAAAGAGTGGTTTTAATAGGAGAAAAAACTAACCATCATTGTTATGGAAGCTTGTGATATGTGAGATGAGAGAACTCTTGATGGAAATGGTAATATTAGAAGTGAAAGGAAGAGATGATATTTCCAATTGAAATGAAGTTATGAAGTGAAAAAAGATGATTATTTGAGGCTTTTTATAGTAATGAAAGAAGAATCATTGATGACATAGAATTGGTCAACCCAATGAAGTCAAGACGAGTAGTGTGTTGTTTTCTACGAAAGTAAAGCAGCAGATATAAAGGACCTTTTTCAATATAACGTTCCTTCGTGGAACACTGGATCCTACATATAAAAGGACAATAGACAGTGAAAATTAAAGTGGGAAATTTACTATTTTAGTTATCACCAGTTCTACGGTACACCTATGCTGGATTTACCTTCAAAAGAACATTCATACACGTACATATCCATGAAATGAGTCTGAGTATATTTGGTGGTGGTTGATGTTGTATTTAATCTATTACTAAATATCAGTTTTGTTCTTTAGTTATATTTTTTTGATTCAGATTGATTCTTTAATTTTTTTTCATATTAGATTAGTCCCTTAACTTTTAAAATGTGTCGTGTAATTAACTACAAATTTAATGAATTTTTCTGTCGTTAATTAGACAAAAAAGACTACATTACATGTTTTAAAAATTAAGGAATCAATTTAACACAAAAAAAATTAAGGGATTAATTTAAACTCAAGAATATAATTAAAAGATAAAAAAGAATATTTTGTAAATGTAACACCCCTTTCTATACCCCCAAATAATTAATTAAATCATTTAGACACGTATTGAAAATTTCATCAGAGTAATAATTGTAACTACAGCATAAAAAGAGAATGTCACATTATGCATGAAATTAAACACATACAACACCTGTTCAAAAAGATATGCAACAGTGGGGTAACTTTCAACAATAAAGGATCTCAGTCCTTATACCCACATGTCAACATTTAGAATAAAAGCGGAAACATCTAAACATTGATTCACAAACATATATATATATATATATATATATATATATATATATATATATATATATATATATATATATATATATATCATACTCCAATAGTAGTCACCAATATCATTCATGTTTACATAAACATTCATCAGCTAGATACATGTACAAAAGTATCACAAAAGCTCATAAACACATCCTAGCTACCCGGTGCTACATATCAGAGCCAGACAACCAAAAAGGAAATGAAGCCACGCTTCACAAAAGACCACCAGATACCTAATCTGCAATGCCTCATAGAGCATCATAACACAGCAGAAGGGTGAGAAATATTATCATAATAACAATGCATATAATTATATATCTCAACATAAAAATACACATATACCACATATTCTCACCATTCCATCATACCACATAAACATACATATTATGTTTACTATGTCACAATCATCACATCTCACTCAATATACATCGCAAGACATATATATATAAAACCAAGCATATTCCTCATAATGCTTATCATTCAACATAAACACCCATATTCATGTTTATCCATCCATGCACACCTGCACAATTCTACTCATTCCACATCAACATATACATATATATGTTTATTCATCAATGCACAAATACAATGATGACAAATGCAACTCATAGAGACCAACTCACGACTCTATGCAGAAGCATGCGGTACCGACTCATCATCTCAAGTTCAATTGAAGAACTTATTGGAACCATTGCTACAACCGCACATCGGCATACAATATGATTGCTACAACCGCACCTCGGCATACAATGTTTACGGATTGCTACAACCGCACATCGGCATACAATATGATTGCTACAACCGCACCTCGGCATACAATCCGATTGCTACAACCGCACCTTGGCATACAATCCGATTGCTACAACCCCACTTGGGCATACAATCGTTTGTAATCATCGCTTCAACCGCATATCGGCATACGACGTTACAACAGATTCATCTTAGAATCCCACAACACAAGAATGCATATCATGATGCTTCACATACAAAATGAACCAATACACTCATGCAATGCATATTTATTCACAACATAGTCATGCATTCATCACATATAATCCATCTACATTCACATCAATTGTATAACAACATACACATTTATCCAAACAAATCAATTTACGGTTTACCAGAAAAGTCGGCTAAAAGTCAGCTAAAAATAATATTTTCCATCATCATCAAAAAGTACTCATCCACAGCTTCGATTCGATATAAAGAACACTTAAATCCGATAAACAACGAAGAAGATATGTATATTTCAAAATAACGCAAAAACATAAACCGGAGGCCCGACAGTACGAAACGGTTCGAAAATACTGTTCCAATTGGACCAGGTTCAGACCTCAAAGCCATTTTTCCTAGAAAGAACATCTCGTTAGCTTCCCAACGCTTTGAACGGGGGTCAAAACTGACTTACGGATCAAAAGATATGAATTTCCGAAGTTTCCCCGAAAACCAGAATTTTCTGGTACAGCTCAGTATGTATCAATACATAGGCTTATGTATCGATGCAAAAAGGCAACATGTATTGATACATAGCACGCATGTATCGACGCATCCTGTAGTAAAAATTCTGTTTTCTTAAAATTCTACAGTATGTATCGATGCATAAGGGTTATGTATCAATACATAAACCATTTGGTATTAATACATGGCTGTTATGTATCGATGCATAACTCTGTTTTTCTCAAAAACCAGATTTCTCAAATTACACCCTTGCTGTAATTTTCCGAAATGCCCGAAAACTCGACTAAATCGAACATTTTCACCAAAACAAACATATACGCGCAACCACTAAATACATAAGAACAATTTAGAACACATAAACGAAATTTCTACGACGTTCGATTTTTCGATTAAATTTCAACCTTTCAAAAACCAGAATTTTCAAACATCACCAAATCGAATAAAAAGCACGCTATACGACGACCTAACCTTACTCGATACCACTACGTAATTTATTTCGAATTCTAACCGTGAAAACATCGGTTTCTATCGATTTCCTACAATTCGACCTAAACGGAAAAAACAACGGAAACATAACGAAAACTAACCAAAACATAACCAAACTTCATGAAACTTTAAACAGCAGCTCACATACATATAACCAACCAACACATGTATTTATACGACTTTTCGACCGTAAAAACATCGATTTCTATCGATTTCGTCCAATACGGCATAAACGGAAACATATGGAAAACCAACCAAAACATCCACACAAAACACATACATAATCATACCCAAAGTTAGGATAACAATATTTCACACCCTTACCCGATTAAATCGACTCCGAAAGATTGATCTTGGTGATTTTCCACACTTTTCTCTTTGCTCTTCTCTTTTCTCCTCTCTAGCTCTCTTTCTCTCCTTTTCTCTCTCTGTTTCTTTCTTTTCTTTTCTTACTTATACTTTTCTTTTCTTTCTACTTCTATTACTTTTCCATTTCTTTTTCACAAAATATCTAACTAACTAACTAACTAAAATATCATTAAGTGTGAAATGTCTAAAATACCCTCCAATCTAATTTTCCCCGCAAACTCTCAAAAACGGTAAAACATCATAACATGCAAACATAACATATTAATACACCAATTACACAAATAAAAATAATTATCACCCAATTAAAATAAAAGACTCAACCAAAATGGAATATAAAGGAAATAATTGAAATCGGGTCGTTACAACTCTCCCCCACTTAGACATTTTCGTCCTCGAAAATAGGCTAAGTACAAGCAACCTCGGATACGACTCTCGCGTCCGACCAACCACTATCATGCCAACCAAAGGTACACCACGAATAACACAAACAACAAACCAGTACACTAACCACAACAACAACGACACGACAACGACGACAACAACCACGACAAGATGCAATGCCCATACAATGCACTTGACGACCAACTCACAACTCAAAGGATAACCAAGATACAAACACCCAGGTTCACTCTTGAACCGGAACACAACAAGATCGTTACCAACACCATAGGTAACACTCTTCTAATCTCCAAACATAGGAATTAGCTACTCGCACTCGAACCATCACAATGGAAAAAAGGCAACAACCAGACAAGAACATAAGCTCCATGACACAACTTCGCCTCAACAACATCCACAAAACCAGAATACCTACATCCTTGTCTCACAATAACCAATACAACAATTCCACACTTCCGCTGTGCACTCCGATTACTCGCGACTAACAAAACCACCAATTCATATTCAATATTTGACTCTTCCTACTATTCACCAGAAAGTCATAGTTCACTGGTTATATACACAACCTCACACTATTCTGCAGTAGCTTACACACCGGCCACAAGCATCTGAATTGTTCAAACAATTCTAATTCTCTGACCATCCAAACATACATATGCAAAGGCCTTCAACTTAGCTCATCCGGCACGACATTAATTCTTCTAAAAAATTAATCCAATTCAAATTTATAACTCGTTTTGGAATCCCAACCATCAATGTTGTCTCATACTTATTCCTCTCGACCAAGAAAACTCGTCTTTATCTACCAAAATCCACTCTTGACAACTTAACTTAAAGCTTCATCTCTTTTCAACACTTGCGACTCAATCTTCAACGCCCTACATGTTCTTCCTCTGATTTTATAATCGATCAAAATATCCTTAAAGGACACCACTGCAAACTTATCCAAATAAGTATGAAGATATAATTCCCATACTCCACAACCATTCGCCGAACATACCAACTAAGCTGGATAAACACGTCTATTCCATCCAACACAATTTCCGTCTGCTATCAACAAGAGATTAAGGGTGATCAGTTCCTCAATTTGTCAATAGACAGTCGACAATCATGATGGGGCATAAACCATCTTTACCAAGCAATAACAACATTCCTTGCCTCTTGTGCACAAAACCACCTAAGGCACCAATCCTTACTTGACATAAACCTTACCTCCGTATTCCCTTTGGAATCGGAAACCACACTGTCCAAACAACACTTACAATTGGTCAAACAACGGCACCCTGAGCCAACGCTCTTCATCTGAAGCCACTTGGAGAAGTAACAGCTTCTCCCCCACTTATAACATTCTCAATCCTGAAGACAAAGGATTAGAAAAACCAGAAAGCACTGATAGTGTTCTACACCCTTATCACGTACTAGGGAATAAACAACATCGACAATACATAACTGCCATGCCACACAGACTCAACAACTTGGCATTACCAATCTCTTGTCCAACAAATCATAAACAAATTCAAACACTTTGCACACACATGAGAAATAAAAGAATAAGTCGCTCCCATATCCATAATAGCAATTAAAGGCGTACTATTAATAAAACATATACCTTTAATCAAACGATCCGCACTGGTAGTGTCTGACCCAGCTAATGCAAACACCTTTTCGCCCGCTTGAGCTTGTTTCGGTTTAGTACAGTTAGGACTAATGTGACCTACTTCTCCACAGTTAAAACACTTCATCATATTTCTTCTACAATCATTAGCAACATGCCCAAGGATTCCACAGTTAGAACATTTCGGTACAGTCTTCCTACAATCAGTTACTTTATGACCCAATTCGCCACACCTGAAACACGTCATATAACCGGAACCTCCTTCTCCAGATCTCTTATCAAAATTTCCTTTATACTTGCCTTTATCAACAGGAGTCACATAAGGACCATCCCTAGCTTGCTGTTTACCTTTCCTCTCATTCACACTTTTGTAATGAGCAGAACGAGCCTTGCTATCTTCCTCGAAGATTCTACAACATTCAGTCAAATCTGAGAATCTTCTAATCCTCTGGTATCCCACAGCTTGCTTAATCTCAGGACGTAAACCGTTCTCATACTTAACACATTTTGAGAACTCAGCAGTAATTGCAGTATAATGAGAATGAAATTGTACCAACTCAACAAACTTAGCAGTATAGTCCACCACCGACATACTACCTTGTTTTAATTCCAGGAACTCTATCTCTTTCTTCCCTTTAACACTCTCAGGGTAATACTTCACCAAAAACTCAATACGAAATAAATCCCAAGTTATCTCTTCATTATCCACCTCAAGAATTTCACGCATACCGACCCACCAATCGTCGGCTTCTTCCCTCAGCATGTGAGATCCAAGCCTTACCTTATTCTCTTCCGCACAATCCATGAATCTGAAGATTCTTTCAATCTCTTTCAGCTAAAGTTGAGCACCATCGGGATCAAATCTTCCTTTGAAGACCGGTGGTTGATTCTTCCTGAACTCTTCATTAGCACTTACATTCGGCGCACCCTGCACCGCCCTAGCCATTGCTTCCATAGCAGCAGCCATCGCAGCATCGTTTCTACCAGCCATATTCTGATTACTCCCCATAGAACAACAAGGTTAAACAATAGTTCAATCAACACAACAAAGAGACAGACACGACTGACTCAACACTGGCTCTGATACCACTTAATGTAACACCCCTTTCTATACCCCCAAATAATTAATTAAATCATTTAGGCACGTATTGAAAATTTCATCAGAGTAATAATTGAAACTACGACATAAAAAGAGAATGTCACATTATGCATGAAATTAAACACATACAACACCTGCTCAAAAAGATATGCAACAGTGGGGTAACTTTCAACAATAAAGGATCTCAGTCCTTATACCCACATGTCAACATTTAGAATAAAAGCGAAAACATCTAAACATTGATTCACAAACATATATACATATATATATATATATATATATATATATATATATATATATATATATCATACTCCAATAGTAGTCACCAATATCATTCATGTTTACATAAACATTCATTAGCTAGATACATGTACAAAAGTATCACAAAAGCTCATAAACACATCCTAGCTACCCGGTGCTACATATCAGAGCCAGACGACCAAAAAGGAAATGAAGCCACGCTTCACAAAAGACCACCAGATACCTAATCTGCAATGCCTCATAGAGCATCATAACACAGCAGAAGGGTGAGAAATATTATCATAATAACAATGCATATAATTATATATCTCAACATAAAAATACACATATACCACATATTCTCACCATTCCATCATACCACATAAACATACATATTATGTTTACTATGTCACAATCATCACATCTCACTCAATATAATGGACCAAGAGACAGAATAATAAAACAATAACAGAATATTTGAATTGGTCATCAAATATTAAAGGAGTTTTATTTGGTCATTATCAAGCATTTAGAGGCATATAATTCTGTCAAACTGTAACAGTTAGTTAGCTAAAGTTTAGGATTATTTCAATCATTTCCTTTCAATTCTCACTACAGAATGTTTGTATATATACTGCTGTATATCTCTGTAAAACACAATGCAAATCAAGAACATATACTCTTATATGGTATCAGTAGTTTACTAAGCTTAACAGCAAAACCGATCCACAACTCACCATGTCTTCCTCGACAACATCTGAAATCTCAATTACCCCAAATGCCAACTCTATCATTGTCCTAAACACTCACTCATCAGTGAAACTGAGCAGTAGCAACTTTCCTGCTTGGCATGTGCAGTTCAACGCACTCCTCGTAGGATATGATCTCATTGGCTATGTTGATGGCACCACTGCCACTCCAGCCCAAACTGATCCAACATACAAGCGCTGGAAAAGACAGGATCAACTGATTTTGCATGCAATCATATCATCTGTTGATCCAAGCATCATTACCATGCTGGGAAATGTCAAGACCTCCAAACAAGCTTGGGATATTCTCACTAAGATGTTTGCAAGCAAAACTCGTGCAAGAATTATGCACTTAAAAGAGAGACTCTCTCGATTCACAAAAGGATCACAATCTATTTCAGAATACCTAGATGGTATCAAGGAATTATCTGATGAATTAGCCATCATCATCTCTCCAGTGGACGATGTGGACCTTGTCATCCACACGTTGAATGGCCTTGGCTCTGAGTATCGTGAAGTGACTGCTTCTCTAAGAACCAGAGAAAATCCTATCGGATTTGATGATCTACATGATCTCCTTTCTGATTTTGAAAATTATTTAAAGAGGGATACAACTGTGCAAGAAACTCCTCTCATTGCTACTGCAAACACTGCACACAAAGGAAAACCATTCTACAACAAAACACCAAAACAGTACCACAATCACACAATGCCCAGATCAACATCACCGGGCTTCTCGAAGCGTGTAGTATGTCAATTTTGCGACAAACCAGGCCACACAGCCAAGGTCTGTTACAAATTGCATGGCTACCCTCCAAAGAATCAATCTCCTACTGCTCTTCATACTAGGGCCATGCCATCAGGTGCATCAGATTGGATCTTAGACTCGGGAGCTTCCCATCATATAACAAATGAGTTGAACAACCTGCACTTGTCTCAGCCTTACACAGGTGTTGATCAGCTTTTGGTTGGTGATGGATCTGGACACACCATCTCCAACATTGGTAAAATTATTTTAAAAACTCCTACTCAATCCTTTCATCTCTCAAATGTTTTACATGTGCCAAAAATTACTCAAAAACTATTGTCAGTTTCATCTCTATGTCACACTAATCAAATTTCCATTGAATTTTTTTCTGATCATTTCTTGATAAAGGATTTGAAGACAAGGGAACCTCTTCTAAAAGGGCAGCATAGCAATGGACTCTACCACATGCCTCATCCATCATCTCCACCACAGGCACTCATCACAACTACATACAATCCTCCACCATGGCATCACATATTGGGACATCCATCTGATCGCATACTTAAACATCTCCTACCATCTCACAAAATAAAGAGTCAACAACAACCGTGTCTATCATGCAATAGTGTTAAGAGTCACAAGTTACCTTTTTCCATTTCCAGTATCAAAACACAAAAACCATTAGAACTTATATATACTGATGTATGGGGTCCAGCCCACATCAAGTCTTTAGATGGTTTCTCCTATTATTTACTTTTTGTTGATCACTTCACCAAATATGTATGGCTCTATCCATTAAGAAATAAATCAGATGTCTCTACATTGTTTCCCACATTCAAAAATCTTGTTGAAAACTACTTCAAAGAAAAAATTATCTCATTACACTCTGATAATGGAGGAGAATTCATCAAACTAAAATCATTTCTCAACACACATGGCATATCTCACCTCACCACACCACCACATACACCTGAACTTAATGCTCCAGCTGAGAGAAGACATAGACATGTAGTTGAAACTGGAAAAGCCTTATTACATATGTCAAACTTACCACCCGAATACTGGTCTTTTGCTTTCAAGACAGCAGTGTATCTAATCAATAGGTTACGAACCCCTATTCTCAACATGAAATTACCATATCAAGTCTTACACAAGAAAAACCCAACAACTTCACATCTTCATTCCATTGGATGCCTTTGTTTTCCTTGGTTGCGACCTTATGTCTCAAATAAACTTCAATCCCGGTCTCAACCATGCATATTCCTAGGATATGCAGAATCCCAGTACAGTTATACATGCCTTGACCCAACAAATCAAAAAATATACACCTCTCGGCATGTTAAATTTTTTGACCACATTTTTCCATACAACCAACTTGTCAAACCTACACCACCACCATCTCTAACCATACCCAACATGCCACAACCCCCTCATACCATCATACCTATCCATCAACAATCACCAATCGAGTCACATGCTATGCCCCATGAAGAGGAGGATCCTTTGACTTCAAATACAATGTCAGGTAATGATACTCATACACCAAATCTTGTCATTGCACCTACTGTCACTCCTAATATCTCTGCAGCCCCTACTACTGAAATTAACCAAATCATCACAAGGTCCAAGAATAATATATTCAAGCCAAAAAGGATGTACACTGCACTAAAACATCCTCTACCTGAGAATTTGGAACCTTCAAACTTTCGTGAGGCAATGAAACATCCACATAGACGTAAGGCAATTGCCGATGAATTTGAAGCATTAATAAGAAATGGCACATTCTCTCTTGTACCACCTAAGGCAGGGCAAAACATTGTTGGATGTAGATAGTTATTTCGTATCAAGAGAAATAGTGATGGTTCAATTGCTCGCTACAAGGCACGTCTTGTTGCCAAGGGTTTCACACAATGTCCTGGTATTGACTTCAAGGAGACATTCACACCAGTTGTTCGCCCACAAACAATTAAGATTATTCTCACCCTTGCAATCTCTCATCAGTGGTCAATGCACCAACTTGACGTAAACAATGCATTCTTACAAGGAGCTCTTACTGAAGAAGTTTTCATGGACCAACCGCCAGGTATGAAAGATGCAGCACACCCCACCTATGTTTGTAAACTTCACAAGGCCATCTATGGCCTACGTCAAGTACCAAGGGCATGGCATGACTCTCTGAAGGAATTTATTATCGCGTATGGATTCAAAACAAGCAAAAGTGATCCATCCTTGTTCATTTATCACTCGGGTGCAACTAAGGCTTATTTTCTAGTTTATGTAGATGACTTGCTGCTCACCGGTAACAACTCTACATTCCTTCAAAGCTTCATCAAGGCACTATCTCAACGATTTTCGTTGAAAAATATGGGACAACCTCACTACTTTCTGGGTATTGAAATAATACCAACAAGCTCTGGAATTTTTCTCTCTCAACACCGGTACATTCGTGAACTCTTACAGAAGTTTGACATGGAGGGGGCAAAACCATCTCCCACACCACTCTCTTCCACAGCTGTGCTACAACTTCACGATGGTACACCATCCACCGATGCCACGCAGTTTCGTCGAATTATTGGTGGACTTCAGTACCTTAATCTAACTCGTCCAGCCTTGTCATACTGCATCAATAAGCTGTCCCAATTTATGCACAAACCAACCTCCCTTCACTTGCAGCACTTGAAACGCATCCTTCGCTACATCAAACAAACCATTAATCATGGTCTCATGCTACGAAAAACTACCGCAAACAACTTGTTAGCATATTCTGATGCTGATTGGGGTGGGAACAATGATGATCGCACATCTACCTCAGCTTACATTATTTTCTTTGGAGGCAACCCAATTTCGTGGCTCTCAAGGAAGCAAAGAACTGTTGCACGGTCATCTACTGAGGCTGAATATCGTGCAGTTGCTACAACTACCACTGAGCTCATGTGGCTACAGAACTTAATTCATGAGCTAAGAATACCTATACAGGAACCTCCACGACTACTGTGTGACAACGTGGGTGCCACATATCTTTGCTCCAATCCTGTACTTCATTCAAGAATGAAACATATATCATTAGATTATCATTTTGTCAGGGAACAGGTTCAAACCAACAAACTCATCGTAAGACATGTGTCTACCAAGGATCAGTTGGCAGATTTACTTACTAAACCACTCCCCACAACCAAGTTCACTGAACTCATGTCCAAGATAAAGGTCATTGATGGAACCTTCATCTTGAGGGGGCATAATGGACCAACAGACAGAATAATAAAACAATAACAGAATATTTGAATTGGTCATCAAATATTTAAGGAGTTTTATTTGGTCATTATCAAGCATTTAGAGGCATATAATTATGTCAAACTGTAACAGCTAGTTAGCTAAAGTTTAGGATTATTTCAATCATTTCCTTTCAATTCTCACTACAGAATGTTTGTATATATACTGCTGTATATCTCTGTAAAACACAATTCAAATCAAGAACATATACTCTTATACAATATACATCGCAAGGCATATATATATATAACCAAGCATATTCCTCATAATGCTTATCATTCAACATAAACACCCATATTCATGTTTATCCATCCATGCACACCTGCACAATTCTACTCATTCCACATCAACATATACATATATATGTTTATTCATCAATGCACAAATACAATGATGACAAATGCAACTCATAGAGACCGACTCACGACTCTATGCAGACGCATGCGGTACTGACTCATCATCTCAAGTTCAATTGAAGAACTTATTGGAACCATTGCTACAACCGCACATCGGCATACAATATGATTGCTACAACCGCACCTCGGCATACAATGTTTACGGATTTCTACAACCGCACATCGGCATACAATATGATTGCTACAACCGCACCTCGGCATACAATGTTTACGGATTGCTACAACCGCACATCGGCATACAATATGATTGCTACAACCGCACCTCGGCATACAATCCGATTGCTACAACTGCACCTCAGCATACAATCCGATTGCTACAACCCCACTTGGGCATACAATCGTTTGTAATCATCGCTTCAACCGCATATCGGCATACGACGTTACAACAGATTCATCTTAGAATCCCACAACACAAGAATGCATATCATGATGCTTCACATACAAAATGAACCAATACACTCATGCAATGCATACTTATTCACAACATAGTCATGCATTCATCACATATAATCCATCTACATTCACATCAATTGTATAACAACATACACATTTATCCAAACAAATCAATTTACGGTTTACTGGAAAAGTCGGCTAAAAGTCAGCTAAAAATAATATTTTCCATCATCATCAAAAAGTACTCATCCACAGCTTCGATTCGATATAAAGAACACTTAAATCCGATAAACAATGAAGAAGATATGTATATTTCAAAATAACGCAAAAACATAAACCGGAGGCCCGACACTACGAAACGGTTCGAAAATACTGTTCCAATTGGACCAGGTTCAGACCTCAAAGCCATTTTTCTTAGAAAGAACATCTCGTTAGCTTTCCAACGCTTCGAACGGGGGTCAAAACCGACTTACGGATCAAAAGATATGAATTTCCGAAGTTTCCCCGAAAACCAGAATTTTCTGGTACAGCTCAGTATGTATCAATACATAGGCTTATGTATCGATGCAAAAAGGCAACATGTATTGATACATAGCATGCATGTATCGATGCATGCTGTAGTGAAAATTATGTTTTCTTAAAATTCTACAGTAAGTATCGATGCATAAGGGTTATGTATCAATACATAAACCATTTTGTATTGATACATGGCTGTTATGTATCGATGCATAACTCTGTTTTTCTCAAAAACCAGATTTCTCAAATTACACCCTTGCTGTAATTTTCCGAAATGCCCGAAAACTCGACTAAATCGAACATTTTCACCGAAACAAACATATACGCGCAACCACTAAATACATAAGAACAATTTAGAACACATAAAAGAAAATTTCTACGACGTTCGATTTTTCGATTAAATTTCAACCTTTCAAAAACCAGAATTTTCAAACATCACCAAATCGAATAAAAAGCACGCTATACGACGACCTAACCTTACTCGATACCACTACGTAATTTATTTCGAATTCTAACCGTGAAAACATCGGTTTCTATCGATTTTCTACAATTCGACCTAAACGGAAAAAACAACGGAAACATAACGAAAACTAACCAAAACATAACCAAACTTCATGAAACTTTAAACAGCAGCTCACATACATATAACCAACCAACACATGTATTTATACAACTTTTCGACCGTAAAAACATCGATTTCTATCGATTTCGTCCAATACGACATAAACGGAAACATATGGAAAACCAACCAAAACATCCACACAAAACACATACATAATCATACCCAAAGTTAGGATAACAATATTTCACACCCTTACCCGATTAAATCGACTCCGAAAGATTGATCTTGGTGATTTTCCACACTTTTCTCTTTGCTCTTCTCTTTTCTCATCTCTAGCTCTCTTTCTCTCCTTTTCTCTCTCTGTTTCTTTCTTTTCTTTTCTTACTTATACTTTTCTTTTCTTTCTACTTCTATTACTTTTCCATTTCTTTTTCACAAAATATCTAACTAACTAACTAACTAAAATATCATTAAGTGTGAGATGTCTAAAATACCCTCCAATCTAATTTTCCCCGCAAACTCTCAAAAACGGTAAAACATCATAACATGCAAACATAACATATTAATACACCAATTACACAAATAAAAATAATTATCACCCAATTAAAATAAAAGACTCAACCAAAATGGAATATAAAGGAAATAATTGAAATCGGGTCGTTACAGTAAACATCTATACAAATTTAGTGCCGAAACTATGTATACATGATGAGATCTATCAAAGATTAAACTTGATGCAGAACTGAACTTTAAATTGGATTAGTTGTTCCGATAAACTGAATCTCGTAGTGAAACTAAAAAAAAAATAATAATAAAATCATCTAGATGATTCTAAAACAAAATGTATGTAAGCAGTCATCAATAATCTTGAAAGACACAAAAATAAAGAGAAACAAATGCCAAACATCAATTGACGACTGCTTCTACTTCAATCTAACTTTCTTAAGCCGTAGACCTCTTCTGGTAAGGAGGAAAGATACTATACAATTTGAATAGTTTGGATCGTAATTTATATAGTGTGAAGATCTATTAAAATGTTCAACCTGATTTTTATTTATATTGAGCTTATATCAATTAATCAAATATATAATTATTTATTTAATTAAAAATTTAATTAACTTTAAACGATATTAATTAGCAAATTAAATCTTTGAAACACGGAGTTTCTTGATGAACATTGAGACGGTTAGGTTAACAAAGAGAGAGAAGAAAGAAAGAGAATATGATTGGGCAAAGTGTTTTTCTATTCACTTACTCAATTAAGATATAAATGATTACAAGTGAATAACAACAATTGATCTCTCTCAACAACCTGAGAGAACTAGCCTATTTATAGGTTAATAAGTTAACTTAAACAGCAAGCTAACCTAAACAATTAGATCCAAGGAACAAGGCCCAATTCGACATTACATACTAGAACTAACTTCGACTACAGCATGTAACACTTCTACGTCAGCATGTGAACCAGCTTTGACTTTATGCTTGCCTCCTATCGAAACATGAAAGCTTTCCTTGTTGACAACATCCCAGTCGACAACACTAGAGTTCGATCTAATATCTCACAAATCTTCACCTTAGAACAAACTCTAGAATAATAGCAAATAATCTAGCTTTCATCATGCAACTTTATTGACTGCATACAGTGAAAAAACTTGCAGGTCGGCAATGTCTTGGTGATCATATCAGCATCATTGTCATCAGTCGAAACCATCAGGACTTGGACTTCTCCACGCTTGATTATCTCTCTGACAAAGTGCAGCCTTACATCGATGTGCTTGGTTCGCTAACGATAGGCTGAATTCTTCGACATGTGTATTGCACTTTGATTATCACATTTAACAGTGATAACTCGACCTTGAAGTTCCAGCTCCTTCACAAAACCTTCAAGCCCCACAATGCTTCTTTCACAGCTTCAATGAAGGCGATATATTCTGCTTCAGTGGTTGATAAGGCAACAACCTTCTGAAGTGTCGATTTCCAACTGATTGTTGTACCGAACATAGTGAACGCATATCTAGAAATAGATTTTCTAGAATCCGTACAACCTGCAAAATCGGAGTCGACATATCCTTCGATTTCAACGTTGTTATCATCATCACAGGCTCCACCATAAATCAAGACTCTAGTAGTGTGTTGTTTTCTACGAAAGTAAAGCAGCAGATATAAAGGACCTTTTCCAATATAACGTTCCTTTGTGGAACACTGGATCCTACATATAAAAGGAAAATTGACGGTGAAAATTAAAGTGGGAAATTTACTATTTTATTTATGACCAGTTCTAACGTACATCTCTGGATTTACCTTAAATAGAACATTCATTCACGTACCTCCATAAAACGAGTCTGGGTATATTTGGTGGTGGTTAGGGATGGCAGGCAGACCCAAACCCGCGGGTCCCACCCGCACCCGAATTCGAGTCAACGGGTGAAAATCCGAGTTGACTGGATTCGGGTTCGGGTGCCACCCGATTTTTCGGATACGGGTTTGGGTGATGAGAAACCCGCGCCCGAAACCCGAAACCATACCCGTTTAGCATTACAATTACTTAACTGCCCCTACATATAAATATATATATATATATATATATATATATATATATATATATATATATATATATATATAATTGTAAAACAAATTAAATTAGGGTTTCATTTTGTTTGCTTCTCCCATCCGTATCCGTTTTTCAATATCCCTCTGTGACGGCTGCTTCCGCGGTTTCGCCATCCCGTCCGTTTTTCAACTCCGCTTCCGTTCACGTTCCAGTTAAGCTCTGTCTTCCACTGCTGGTAAGTACAGACATATTTTAGCTTTGCATTTTCACGTTCCAGTTCACGTTCCAATTTTCAAGTAATTGATTTTTAATTTTTTGGGTTTAGGAAAGGAGAGATTGGTGTTATGTGAGTTAGGATTACTGACTTAGTATGTTAAGGGAGATTGTCAATTTGGGTTAGGATGAAATTCTGTGACAGTGAATGGAACTTCTAGTTAAGTCTAACAGCTATCAGAATGAGTTTTAATTTATCTAAACTTGGAAGTTGATTAAATAATGAGTTGGGCTGTTATGCAACTCAGAACCCTTCCATTTTCTCTTTGTGGCATACCTTGTACCTTTTTATCTTTCCAAAATTCCGAGCATTGAATTTAATTAATAGACTGTATCATGTGAACGATAAAAAGCTGAGAATTAGATAGATGTCTTGTGTTTTTTATTGGGAGTGTAGCAAATTGTATACTTGAAAGAACTGAATTTAGGGAAGACTTTTAAGTTATTTTAGTAGATTTGTAGGTTCTGTTTATGTGACAGCTTGTCCCACTCTTATGAATGTAACTTATTTTGCTTTTAGTACAGGTTTATGTTATCACTGTTCTTCCATTGATTTTTGGTGCGTTGTTTGTTTATTTTCTTTCCTTTGTTGGTTTGTTGGCTTCGGCAAATTTGTTGAAAAACTAGCCCCGGGGAATTTGATTTGTGCTTGATCACACAGGTGAGTTTGGGATGCATTATGGAATTAGTGATTATATACTTGATCGGTGACGTAAATCCATTTAAATATATATTTTGAGTTTTAACCATTTGGTTGAAGAGAGGCCTTAATAATTCATATTAGTGTTAATCTTATAATCATTTACGAAAGAACATGCAAGTTTTCCAAAATTCAGTTGTGTTAGTAATATGGATTCCAAACAAGTTTTCTAAAATTCAGTTGTGACAATAATATTGATTCCAAACTAATTTTGGAAACAAACTCTTTCAATTGTGACAGTATTAGGATTAAATAAATGCTGCTAATGAATATGGTTATACATCCAAACTAATATCTCATGGTTCAAAAATGCACATGGTTATAGATCCTTAAGATTAAATAAATGCTGCTAATGGCATGAAGCTTCAGCTCTTTATTTTCTGCTAACTTTTATACCATTTTGAAGATTAGAAGTTGTTGTTTCTATGCTATAACATGGTGAGTATTGTTGTTTATGAGCTATAAATTTTGTCACAGAGTTGCTATAAATTTTGTTTCTATCATAACTGTCAGAGTTTCTATAAATTTTGTTTCTGTCATAACTGTCTACTAGATACTGCATAGTAATTTATATGAATTCATATAAATTCATAATGTCTAATAATGCCTAATATTGATATGAATTCATAATGTCTCATATGAAACTAATAATGCCTAATAATGCCTAACATGGACAAAGTAATAAACTAATAATGCCTAATATTTTCTTTTAGAATTGATATGAATTCATAATGTCTCATATAAAACTGTAGTAATTTATATTTGAGTCTAAAAAAATCAAATAATATTATAATTAACAAATATACAATTTTCATATATTTAAGTTTCTAACTTTATAATTTAAAATGGTTTCCAGTTAGATCTAAGAAACATAAAAAAAAATGAAATTATAAGAAGTACTGTTTAGACATTTGTTTAGACAGTTAGATCTAATTTACTTTATAATTTAAAATGGTTTCCAGTTAGATCTAATTTAAAATGGCTAAGAAGTACTGTTTAGTATACCAAATTGGAACTATAATTTATAGTGCAGGCCTTTTCTATATTGAGCTGTTTTATAGTGTTTATGGTTTTATATTGATGGCATTTTTTATTTTTATTTTTCATATAGGAACTTCTGAGCCATGTTGCTGTCTGTTGGAGAATGGAGAATTCGCTGTCTATTTTGGAATGTTGCTATTGCTGTCTGTTTTGGAATTAACTTGCATGTTGCTGGAATTTGGAATTTGCTTGCATGTTACCATGTTGTTGTTGGAATTTTCTTGGCAAACAAAGTATTCTATGTTGTTGTATTTTAATTGTAATGTTAACTTAAGTATTCCAATTTTAATGTTAACTTAATTGTAATTGCAATTTATCTTATGCCAAGTTAATAGAAATCTTTTAGCTGATTAAAAAAAAAACTTAATTCAAATTTCAATTTTGCCATGTTGCTACGGGTTCGGGTTTGGGTGGAAAAACCCGAACCCAACGGGTGTGGGCGCGGGTGTTATTTTGCCACCCGAATAGCATTTGGGTTCGGGTGCGGATGCGGGTGGTGATTTCGGGTGTGGGTTTGGGTAGTGCAAAACCCGCACCCGACCCTACCCGTTGCCATCCCTAGTAGTGGTTGACATTGTATTTAATCTATTGTTAAATATCATTTTTGTCCTTTAGTTATATTTTTTTATTCAGATTAATTCTTTAATTTTTTTTCAAATTACATTGGTTCTTTAATTTTTAAAATGTGTCGTATAATTAACTATAAATTTAGTGAATTTTTCTGTCGCTAATTAGACAAAAAAAATTACATAATATATTTTAAAAGTTAATGGATCAATCTGATACAAAAAAATTAAACGATCAATTAAAACCGAAAGATATAATTAAAGAAAAAAAAATATTTTGTAAACATCTCTATAATTTTAGTGCCGAAACTATGTATACATGATGAGATCTATCAAAGATTAAACTTGATGCAAAACTGAAGTTTAAATTGGATTAGTTGTTCCGATAAACTGAATCTCGTAGTAAACCATAAAAACAATAATAAAATCTTCTAGATGAATCTAAAACAAAATGTATGTCAGCAGTCATCAATAATCTTGAAAGACACAAAAATAAAGAGAAACAAACGCCAAACATCAATTGACGACTGCTTCTACTTCAATCTAACTTTCTTAAGCCTTAAACCTCTTCTGGTGAAGAAAGATAGTATACAATTTGAATATTGTGGATCGTAATTTATATATAGTGTGAAGAATGTTTCAACCTGATTTTTATTTATATTGAGCTTTGATTGTACCTGGATCAGACAGTTAGACAGTGGCCAGCAACATCGTATGGACTTCACCTCCGGTGATGATGATACGGCGGGGGGGGGGGGGGGGGGGGGGCGGGTGTACCTGCAAGGTACTCCGAGGCTCAAGTTAGGTAAGGTCAGAGAAAAGAAAATACAGAGATGTGAGTTTATAATGTTTCATAACCTGACCCTCTCAAGTGAGAGGGTATTTATAGAGATCCCCCAGCGCGAAGCCAACGGTTACTTGCACTGGGCTGGATTGCAAGGCCAATCCAAGTAACTACCAGGGCTTACGTAGCGTAGTGAAGAAAAGCACGTGGTCTTCACCCTGGTGTAACGGTCCCTAAATCTCCGGAAGTAGGGCTGACCGATTCCTTCGGGAGTGGGAAGTTACAAGAGAACGTGTCCTCGTGGGGAGGAGCACGTGGGTGTCGAGGAGGGGTGTGCCCACGGGCGATATGCCTCTGCTCGATAGTCTTTACCCCGCGTGTCCGACGTCCAAGGGGATTGGTACGTGCCCGACACGGAGGCGACTTCGGGCCTCGTTGGGCTTTCACTGGTCATTGGGCTTGGGCCTTCCCGACAGTCGGGCAGGCGCAGGCCCAGTCCAGAATAGGAGCCCCCCAAGTCATTGCTCTGCGGTGTCAGAGTAATGACTTAAGGGCCAGTACTATGTCGAGGACGTATCACGTCGGGGAAGGGATTCTAACGAGGAGCGGTTGGTCAACCGGGTAGAAACAAATTGACCTGCTGGCTCTAGACTGGCCGCGGCTGGGCGACGTCGCCGGGACACGAGAAGTCTGAATTGAGACGAATGGAAAGACGCGTGTTGGGGAATGAAAAGGCGTGCATGGGGAAGCGTGTGCCACGTGTCATACCTCATCATTGCCTAAGCGGCTACGCTAGGGTAGCGTAATTGATTGCATAGGAAGTCCTCGAGTCTCGTGAGGCCCTTATAAATAGGGGTTATCCCGTTTCATTTGCACTTTCGCTCCCTGTTGCGGTGAAAATCGGATAACAAATTATTAATTAATTTGCATCATTTTCTTTTACAACCGACTTTGATTTATCCAAAGGAAAGGTTCAAGATCGTTAGAAAAACCTAAGGGGAAGAGATCTAAGGTTCGGGGGTTGGTTACGCCTAGGGAAGGTATTAGCACCCTAAACGTCCGTAGTACTCTACGGGAACCTCTTGTTAAATGTTATCTTATGTTTGCTAAAGGGTTCTATGCTAAAGGTTAGTTAGCGGGGGAAGTGATAAATTCATTATGATGAATATCACTAAGAGTTGAGGAACTCTCTCCTAAAGCTAGTTGTAATTTCTATGGCTCTGATGAGGCCAAGAAATTGAAGTTTTCTCCTAAGAGGTTACTTAGGTTAAGGTGGGGGTCAATGACTTATGAGTCAACATGTTTAACCTTCCTTTGGAATAGGGGAAAAAAGAGAAAAAGAATAACAGAAAGAAAGTCATAGAAGATGAAACATTAATGTAAGATGATATAATGAAAGCAAAATAAGCATGAAGATGGCAATATGTTTCATGATGAGTATACATGAGATAAATATCAAGATATCAATTAGACAAAGGCAAACCAAGGTATTGAACTTGAGAACATATATCACATATCATAAGTCGAAATGTAGTCATGAATAAAAGATATTATTAAGATGATATTCCAAGTTTAGACAATACCAATCACAAATTAAATCAACAATCCAATAATAAGATAAATTAAAAAAGAGCTAAACATTAAAAGATCAATAAAGTCATAATGAAGATTCAACAACTTAATCAAAATAATGAGAGTGGAAAATCACATTAAAAAGTAAATCTTTTTATACAACTAATTAAGAAAAATAATTACTAAGTGACATAAAATGGAGTTTTAAAATAAAAATTCAGATTTTTAAAGGTTAGATAAATTGTTGCATTACTACCAAACTTAAATGAAAGAAAAGATTTTGAGCAAAAAAGAAGGAAATGTCACACGCGTGGTTTGAACCCACGCCCTAGGATTCAAATGGCCAAAACCCCAACCATCTGAGCTACGCGCGCGCGGTGAACACAATATGCCAATGAACATATATATTAAAGAAGCGAAACCAACAGAGAGAAAAAAACAAAAGGACTGGGCAGGGATCGAACCCCAGACCTTATAGGCACGGCAAATAGGAATAGTAACACACACACAAGTCCATCCGCTGGGACGGGAATACATCCAATGACAAGTGTGACTTGATAAATATATAACATGTGTTGTGCGCATATATTCAAAATAAAAAAAAAAACAAACCAATTTGATAACAGACATAGCAGCCAAGCCAAACATAGTACTATATTAGTCCTAAACCAAGTGAAAGACAAACCTCAATCTAATACACAAAACCAAAAGATTTCCTACGTGTGGCTATCAACTAAGGTTAACAAATGGTTCTATGAGAAAAAAACACATCAAGCCATGGTATTATGATAACAGTAGCAGTATGTAGTATAACACCAAAACACATGAAGTCACACAATTCACTAAACGTGTATAAACCAAACTGAACTGGTGCTGGCCAAATTTAAAACAGGTTGGTACACGAACAACATTTAACGACATAATAATGAACCAAAAGTCGTAACAATCAAACACAACTGCCAATTAGATATCAACCAACTTATGTATAAGAAGCAATAATGCACAGCATAGCAATATTAATACAAACAGAACCAAATGGCCATAGATCAATAGGTTGACAACTCAAAACTGTTAGATCAATCTCAAACACTTTAAGCAATTTCAACATTTTAAGCAAAGGAAAAAAAACACAACCCAAAGGTAATGTGATTCTAAATTCTTAGTTTGTGACACAAATGACATACGAGTAATAGTTTATCCAATTAAGTTGAAACAATTGTTGACATACAAGAAGACACTAAACACATCAACAAATTGAACAAGCAAAGACCACAATACAACCAACTTTGACAGTTCACACATCTAAAATCAGGTACAGTAATGGTATACATGAAAAAGACCTTCTATGTATTGGGAATGAGAAAAATATAGGTCACCAAAAATAAAAGCAAACAGCAGACATAGTCTTATTATGAGTAGCATACAAGATAAATGTAGGTTGAAGTTCAAAATCATGTCAAGGTTACAAACACACAAAAGAAAATTGTACTTTGTCTTAAAACTTAGTAACAGAAGACATAAACTCATCAACAAATGGTCATACATCCCCCAAAACATAAACAGTAGTCAATGAGATTCAAGCTAAGTGGCATTTAAGCATGGATAAAATATGAGCAAAACAGGGACTATGTTTCATCATAAGGCAGTTAGAATCAGTCACGGTTTACACAGCAACCACATAGCAAAAATACAAGTCATACTAATGGTCAAGGGGCAAAAGACATGGCACATGATATGCAACAACCAATATTTCCTCAGGCACTATCATTTAAAGGCAGACAATGGCATAGTTAGGAGTTAAGTTAAAACACATTAAGGCCAACATTAGGAATACATGTATTGACATTACAACAGAAGCTATATATCAAAAGAAACTGAGTTGATGGACTCAGTGAAGATGTCTAGGTAAGTACAAGCAAGAGAGAATAATCAAACACTTAAGGTCAACATCAAATATCACCAATAGAAGCAATGCAGATCATAACATGGTTATCAATTTAAATCAAACGAGAATGCTACCCAGAGTTGGTTTCATAGATAACAACAAAGCACGGTTATATTAAAACAAAAGCTCAAACATCATTTAACATATCAAACAAGACCAACAATGGCAAATTAGTTAACATAAAAACTGTCACTTCATTCTCATAGACAGTTGACATGATCAAAGAGAAACCCTTAACAACAAACAATAACCAAGAGAGGTAGTTTACGAATTCAAAACAACTGTTAATACCAAACTCAAGGTACCACAAACATTTCCAAAAGGCAAACCATACATATCATCACATATACTCAAGAGAAAACAAGAACTTATGTATTAACATAAAAAATGCGCAACATCCTTTTAGGTCAGTAACATAAATAACTTAGATGACAATAAAGGTTCAAACATACATTACAGGCTCACAGAAATGAACAGCATATCATGACAAACATCTAACAGCCATCAAAACAAAATTAAAACCAACATACCATGAACACATGAGTATATTAAAGTTAGAGGAAAAGAGAGTTACCAACTGAACTTGCTTTTCTCTGAATTGACCACAAATTCTTGATGCTAGCCCTCGTTCTCTTCCCTCTTTTGGACTCAGATATTTGGAGTATTTTGTAGAGATTTTTGGTGTCCCAAAAACTGAAAATGAACTTCTTTAAATAGGCAAGGCATTGGGTTGATGAGAGGCATCATGGGCCGGGTCAATTCCTCAAACATCTAGTGGGCATAAGCTAAGCAATTAGTGTTTTTCATTTGAAATTCAAACTTGGTCCAATTCTGGGAGATAAACACGTTGTGGCATTTCAGACGTGCAGGGTCACACTCATCACTTTGTGAATGGATTCAGAGCTCTTCCATTGATGCTATTGAGAGGGGTACCAAATGGAGCAAAGGTTGGAGATAGCGTGGACAGATTCGCAGATGGAGCAGGTCGTATGCTGGAATTGGTAATCTTCTCTGAACCACTTTTTGTGCAACACACAGCTGAGCTTGAAGAGGAATGGACTTGGAGATTTCAAATTGGGGAATTCGCGCCAACGGTATTGTGGTTGAATGGATTCAAAGTGCTTTGAATTTCTCTTCATCACTCAGAATTCCTCAGCAAGAACGAGAGAGAAGAGACGAACTTGGTTCTCTTTGGTTTCTTTGATGTCACGTGTCATGCTCTCATTGGTCCATGAAATAGTTGAAAAGTGAAACTTCCACAAGCTTAATTCTTATTGGTTCATAGTAATGAAATGAGAAACCAAAAATATTGCAACGTGAAATTGGTCATGGTAAGCTTATTTTGGGCACACCCTCTTAATTGAATAAAAAAAAAAGGTTGTTGAAAATAATAGCAAACTATTTAATATTTTAGATTAAGAATTGGTTAGAAAAGACTAAATGAATAATTGACTTAATTAATTAAAATTAACTTAAACTAAGATTAATACTAATAAAAATACAACAACTTAAAAAAAATAAAATGGGCCAAATTGGAATTAACCTAATCATAAAAAAAAATGAATAAAAGCTAAGATAATTATTAAATTAGAATAATGAGAAAGATAATAAAATACCAATTAGCAGAAAAATGAGGGTAAAATTTGGGGTACAACAGTTGCCCTTATTTAAATATCTTCACCTAATGACATGAGAGATGAAGATCCTCATGTAATCAATAGTGAAAGATATTTAAATACAGATAACCGAAAATTTTTCCCTCAGATGCACACACATGCAATGCAACAAACATGATGCCAAGAAGATGCAAGAAAATGCAGACACAACAAGACACCAAGGGGCAAACAGGAAGCAAAAATATCACAGAGCTTCACTGGGGAAGGATGAAAGCTAGTATCCATAAGAAACACCTCACTAGGGATACAAGTTAACCAACAAAATAGACCTACCGGGGAGACTCCAAAGAAACACTAGGGAAAAGACCACAGACAAACTCCACTGGGGAAAGATCCGAGGAGATAGACTACTGGGAACAAAACAAACCCACACTCTTCCTGGGCACGAAACCAGAAAGAAAACCCTGATCACTGGGGATCAGCCTGAAAGTGACAGACAAACAAGCAAAGACTTCCTGGGAATCTTAAATTGAAGAGTTCAAAATGGGATCTTTAAGAAAAGCCAGGAAGACAGAGACAAACCCTGCGCACCAGATAGGAGTCTTAAGGGTTGAAGAAATTTGTTCCAAGAAAAGCTTAGCTTAAAGCAAGTTTTCAAAAGAATCCAAGGTAAAGGGTTCAATATCCGACACGATTCGAACAAGAACGGTTTTAAGACCAGAAGACAATACTTGACACAATTCAAACAAAGTCCAAGTTCAAGTCTGACACGATTCAAACGAGAATAGCTTTAAAATAGAAGGACAATGCTTGACGCGATTCAAACAAAGTCCAGGTTCAAGTCTGACACGATTCAAACGAGAACAGTTTTAAAACGAATAGACGATGCTTGACACGATTCAAACAAAGTCCAGGTTCAAGTCTGACACGATTCAAATGAGAACAAGTTTTAAAACACGAGACGATGCTTGACACGATTCAAACAAAGTCTAAGTTCAAGTCTGACACGATTCAAACGAGAACAGTTTTAAAACGAATAGACGGTGCTTGACACGATTCAAACAAAGTCCAGGTTCAAGTCTGACACGATTCAAACGAGAACAAGTTTTAAAACACGAGACGATGCTTGATAAGATTCAAACAAAGTCTAAGTTCAAGTCTGACACGATTCAAACGAGAACAGTTTTAAAACGAATAGACGATGCTTGACATGATTCAAACAAAGTCCAGGTTCAAGTCTGACACGATTCAAACAAGAACAGGTTGTAAAAAAAACTTTAACGTTAAACTTCTCGGGGAACAGTAAAAGGTTTAAAGATACCAATCTGGCGCGCAAAGGTTAGGACCGAACAAGCACGACACAAGGCAAACCGAGAATGTCTTTACTTCACTGGGGAAATAAAGACAGGCACCAACAAAAGACCACAAGCAAAACAAAGCACAAGGATGCAAAGATGCTAAGGTATGATGCATATGCTTAGCTATATGCTAGAAACGACGCAAAAAACGCAAAGCAAGAAAGAAGAAAGGATAACACAAGCCAACACCCTGAAACCTAAACATCAAGGATAACCGGGGCAATCTTCTTTCCTCTAGAGATGGTAGATCCATGCCAAAAAAAAATACTATACTGCCAACTCTTCCTGCACCACTTGATTTCAAAACATCTTAATTCCAGAGTAAAACTTAGTTTATTTTGTGTTTTCTTAGAAGTTGCAACATTTCTGTTTTCAAAATCAAGTGAAAATGACAAAGTTTTGCAGAATAAAGATGACAATAATCAAGAAAATGGCTCAAAAGCTAATATTCATTGAAAAATGGTGGCTTGCCAAATAGCAGAGTCCCGTGAAATATTACAAATACGACAAAATGGCAATTTTGGCAAAGGTTACATTGTATTCAATGACCAGTAACAAACTCTATGGACTAAGACTCTAACAGTTGACTTCTCTGGGGACTCCCGGATATAAGTGAGACGTCTTTCAAGCATAGTACTTTCGTACCGAATCTGCATTCACAGGGTGCGCAAGCTGTTCACCATCCATAGTTGTAAGAAACAAAGACCCTCCTGAAAAGGCTGTCTTGACCACAAATGGACCTTCATAATTGGGTGCCCATTTTCCGCGGGCGTCTCTTTGTGAAGGTAGAATCTTTTTAAGTACCAATTCGCCTACTCGGAATTCCCGAGTGCGGACCTTTTTATCAAATGCCCTTTTCATCTTCTTCTGGTATAGTTGACCATGACACATGGCTGTCAGGTGCTTCTCGTCAATTAGATTCAACTGATCATATCTTTCTTGAACCCATTCTGCTTCATCCAGCTTGGTTTCCATCAATATCCTTAATGAGGGTATTTCAACCTCTATAGGGAGGACAACATCCATCCCATATACCAGAGAAAAGGGGGTTGCCCCTGTTGAAGTTCTAACTGATGTTCTGTACCCATGTAGTGCATATGGCAACATCTCGTGCCAATCCTTGTATGTTTTGACCATCTTCTGAAGAATTTTCTTGATGTTCTTGTTCGCAGCTTCGACCGCTCCGTTCATCTTTGGACGATACGGTGAAGAGTTATGGTGTTCAATTTTGAAGCAATCGCACAGCTCCTTCATGGTTTTATTGTTCAGATTGGTCCCGTTGTCAGTTATGATCCTGTTGGGGATCCCATAACGACAAATGATGTTATTCTTGATGAAGCGTGTAACTACCTGCTTAGTCACATTGGCGTACGAAGCAGTTTCCACCCACTTGGTGAAGTAAGCAATAGCTACCAAAATAAAACGGTGTCCATTAGATTCTTTAGGCTCGATTGCCCCAATCATATCAATGCCCCACATAGAGAACGGCCAGGGTGATGATAGCACGTTCAACAGAGTAGGAGGAATGTGCATTTTGTCCGCATAAATCTGACATTTATGACATTTTCTAACATACTTAATGCAGTCAGCTTCCATGGTTAACCAATAGTATCCATCCCTCCAAATCTTCCTAACCATGGCATGTCCATTGACATGGGTGCCAAAAGCTCCTTCATGGATATCATGGATCAGCAATTCTGCTTCTCTCTTATCAACACATCTTAGCAAAACCATATCATGATTCCTTTTGTATAGTACACCATTGCTGATGAAGAACTTGGCTGATAGGCTTTGTAGAGTCTTCTTATCAAGAACAGAGGCGTTGGCTGGATATTCTTGATTCTTTAGAAAGTTTAAAATATCATGGAACCAAGGTTTGCCGTTTGATTCTTCTTCAATGGACTGACAATACGCAAGCTCAGTCCTCCTTTCAATACTAATTACTGGATCTTCATTGATAAATCTAACTTGCCACATTGAAGCCAGCGTTGCTAAAGCATCAGCCACATGATTCTCAATACGTGGTACATGACGAAATGTTATCTCATCAAAACACTTAATCAACTCCAAAGCATATGACTAATAAGGGATAAGCTTCTCATCTTTTGTTTCCCACTCGCCCCTGATTTGATAAATGACTAGGGCAGAGTCACCCATGACTTCAAGAAAACAGATTCCAAGATCGATTGCAGCTTCCAGACCCAAAATGCAGGCTTCATACTCAGCAATATTATTTGTACATCCAAAATCCAGCCTGGCTGTAAAAGGGATGTTGCCACCTTCAGGATTAATTATAAAAACACCTACTCCATGTCCCTTATAATTGGACGAACCGTCGAACATCATCTTCCACCTATACTCAGCCCCGGGATCTTCTTCAGAGCTGGACTCTTCAAAATCTTTTACTGCCATGATGTCCTCGTCAGGGAAATCAAACTTGAGTGGTTCATAGTCTTCGACTGGTTGGTCGGCAAGATATTCTGAAAGGACACTTCCTTTAATGGCCTTTTGAGTGACATACTGAATGTCATATTCAGATAATAACATGTGCCAGCGGGCAAGTCTACCCGTTTGAGCAGGTTTCTCGAAAATGTACTTTATCGGATCCATCTTGGAAATCAACAAGGTGGTATGACAAATCAGGTACTGTCTTAGACGTTTGGCGGCCCAAGCCAGAGCGCAACAAGTCTTTTCAAGTAATGAGTAACAGCTTTCACTGTCTGCAAACTTCTTACTCAGGTAATAAATTGCATGCTCTTTCCGGCCAGTCTCGTCATGCTGTCCCAAAACACAACCCATAGACTCTTCCAAAACAGTTAAATACATGAAAAGAGGTCTACCGGGAACTGGAGGAATTAAAATAGGAGGTTCTTGGAGATAACTTTTGAGTTTCTCGGAAGCTTTTTGACAATCAGCATTCCATTCTACTGGCTGATCCTTACGGAGTAATTTGAAGATTGGCGCACATGTTGGAGTCATGTTGGAGATGAACCTGGAGATGTAACTCAAACGGCCCAAAAATCCTCTGACTTGAGACTCGGTTTGAGGAGCCGGCATTTCTTGAATCGCTCGTACTTTATCTGGATCCACTTCAATGCCCTTCTGGCTAACAATGAAACCCAATAACTTCCCTGACCTGACTCCAAAGGTACATTTTGCAGGGTTCAACCTTAACTGATATTTCTGAAGTCTTTTGAACAATTTCAACAAGTGATCTACATGTTCCTCTTCATTTTGAGATTTGGCTATCATATCGTCCACGTACACCTCTATCTCTTTGTGGATCATATCGTGAAATAAAGTCACCATAGCCCTTTGGTATGTTGCCCCGGAGTTCTTTAATCCAAAAGGCATAACCTTGTAACAATAAGTGCCCCACGGGGTAATGAAAGTGGTTTTATCCATATCAGCTGGATCCATTTTAATCTGGTTGTAGCCTGAAAAACCATCCATAAATGAGAACATGGCGAAATGAGCCATGTTATCTACCAGTGTGTCAATATGGGGTAGAGGGAAATCATCCTTGGGACTAGCTTTGTTAAGATCCCTGTAGTCCACACACATTCGTACCTTTCCATTCTTCTTCATAACAGGGACAATATTAGCTACCCACTCTGGGTACTTGGAAACTGCCAGAAATCCGGTATCCAACTGTCTCTTAACTTCATCTCGAATCTTGAGAGCCATGTCGGGATGACTTCTGCGAAGCTTTTGTTTTACTGGCGGGCACTCAGGCTTGAGGGGTAACTTGTGGACCACAATATCCGTATTTAATCCAGGCATGTCTTGGTAGGACCAAGCAAACACGTCCACATACTCTTTAAGGAGCGAAATCAACCACTGTCTAATTTCTGGTTTCAGCGATGCCCCAATCTTGACTTCCTTCTTCTCTTCCTCAGTGCCAAGATTGATAACATCCACCTGCTCTTCATGAGGCTGGAGATTCGTATACTGGTAGTCACACATATCTGCTAGATCCTTGGGTACCTCATAATCTTCCTCCTCCTCGTCTTGATAGACAGGGGAGTCGAAGTCAATGGTAAGGTCAAGGTCATTGAATACAATAGGTTTATGATTCATTCTGCATGGTAGAATGACTTATATTATTAAAAAGCACAACAATTCAAGAACATGCGAGATGAAGATGCTTTTGTTTGAAAAGATTGCCATTTTTAGAAACAGAATGCAATAAAGCAAAACAACAAAAATTTAGCAAAAGAGTCATTTCATTGATTTAAAGTTTGAAAATGGAGGCCTGTACAAAACAATCCACTAGCTTTGGGCAAGACTAGGGAGATGAAAACAACAAATCTAAACAAGTTACTCTGGTTCCGGGTACAAATTTGGGATCTCAACAGACTCCCAATTGCCTAAAGCGCCTTCTTGGCAAAAAATCAAACGATCAATGTCTTCGTCTTCTTCAGTACTTCCTATGATTGCATGGACTTGATGTCCACCTCTGATAAATGTCTCCTGCACAGTCTTTATCTTCATTCTTCTCTCTCTTGTACCTGAAGCAGCCTCCTCTTTTGGAGTTGGTCTATAACCCAACCCTTGGTATCGGATCCTCTTCTCAACCTCAACAACTTCGCCCCAAACTGCGGGCACACCGCTTGAAGGGAAGACTGGATACTCTTATACGAAGCAAAAGATGGATATTCTGGTACCACTGGCTTCTCATTGTCAATCATAACTGCATTAGCTATTTCCAGGGCTTGGAAGAAAGTCTCCAATGCATCCTCATCAGCCTCAATATAATGGAAGGATGACAGGTTACTAACCATCAAGTCTTCTTCCCCATGCACGATGACCAGCTTGTCATCGACTACAAATTTCATCTTCTGATGTAAGGTTGAAGTAACAGGGCCTGCCTCGTGGATCCAAGGTCTTCCAAGTAGGTAGCTATAGGCAGGGTTAATGTCCAAAACCTGAAACAGAACATTGAATTCCTGGGGTCCAATCAAAACTGGCAGTTCAATTTCCCCCATCACGGATCTTCGTGAACCATCAAAAGCTTTGACGATTAATGATGTGGGTCTCATGATCCCTCATTTGTATGCCAGCTTGTCGAGGGCCCTCTTTGGTAAGACATTCAGAGAGGATCCTGTGTCTACAAGAACTCTAGCCAATGTGTCCTCCTGACACTTCATTGATATATGCAGAGCAAGATTATTTTTCCGACCTGATTGGGTCAGTTCTTCATCACTGAAGCTGAGCGTATTGCATGCAGTAATGTTAGCGATAACATGATCAAATTGTCCGGCGGTAATGTCTTGGGCCACATGAGCCTGAGCCAATACTTTCTGTAGTGCTGATCAGTGGACTGGTGAATTAATCAACAGGGATAAAATAGAAATTTTAGACGGAGTCTGGTGAAGCTGATCCATGACCCTGTAGTCACTTCTTTTTATTATCCTGAGAAACTCTTCATCATCCTCCTTGGAGCTTACTTCTTTGCCCTTGTCACTGGTAGGTATACGCACCTCACCTTCTTTACCAGACACTTCTTTGTTCATAGGGGTACAAATCCTCCCACTCCTCGCCATTCTTCCTGTTCCTACTATATTAGAAACGTTCTTCTCATCAGCCCCCACCTCTTTCCTTGGGAGTGGTTCTTCTATGACGATCCCCACCTCTTTCCTTGGGATCATTTCCTCCCCCTTCTTACTACCTGTAATGTCTTCGTAGATAAATGGTAATGCTTTGGTCCCTCTGAACCTGAACGGGACTGGCCTGGGGAAATTATTTTTCCTGGCATGGTCAGCAGGGGAAACAACTTCAGATTTGTTAAATCTTGGAACTGATCGCTTAAACACTGGGCTCACGGTATTTGCCCCAGGATTATTGAACACAGGGACTACTGATGCGCTTTCTTCTTCATCAAGCACTAGCACTTGCTTTGGCAGATTGAACATTGGTTCAATCACTGCTATTCTGCTTTCTTTTCTGAAAATTTGTAAGAAACCTTCATCAATCAGTTGCTGAATATCATCTTGAATCAACCGACACCCTTTACTACTACCATCACATTCTCCACAAACATCATGGAAAACTTTGACCAATCCGGCGCTGAACAGCTTGGCATGAAATGTTCTCAGGGTAGTTTTAATCTTTGCTGCTTCTGAGATCAATACTTCCTCATCCTCGTCTTCAACAGCATTAGTTGACCCATGAGTTGGCAAGGGGTTACTCTTCACATTTGGCTGGTTATTAGCAAAAGACAGAATGTTCTTTTCTATCAAACTTTTCACCAGATTCTTTAGTGCCATAAACCCTTCTAAATCATGGCCTACTCCTCCTTGATGGAAAGCCCATGTTGCATTAGGGTTGAAGAACTGCAGAGATTTCTCAGATGGTGGCCCCAATGGCCTAGTAACAATTAATCCTTGCTCCACCAGCGAAGGATACAATGCTGTATACGTCATTGGTATGGGTGGAAAATGTGGTGTTACCGCCTGTCTTCTGGGAGGGGTATTTTGTTGTGGCGCTGGCCGCCTTGGCTGTTGGTAATTATGATGTTGACTTTTCGGCCACTGCTGCTGGTTCTGTGGCTGGGACACAGGAACTTGCTGCATTATTTGATGATTAAAAGTAGGCATAACAGACGCCACATATGGTTGTTGTGTGAACTGCATAGGGTAAATTGGCTGTTGAGGGAAACTAGGACTTGGTTGTGGTTAGAATAGAGATCGTTTAGGACTCTGCCTCTTCCCTGTCATAACAACATTAGTCTCACCTTCCTTTTTCTTATGAAAATTGCCTGGAGACCTCTTGACACCGGTGCTAGTGGCACTATTAGGTGAACTGGCCACCTTTCCACTTTTCAGACCTGCCTCCACCTTCATACCAATTGCAATGATATCAGAGAAATTGGCACCAATATTACTAATCATTTTCTCATAGAATTCAGGTTTTACAGTGTCTACAAATCAATCAGCTAGTTCCTTCTCAGTCAATGGTGGTTCAACTTGCGATACAGTCTCTCCACCTTTGAGCATATTCTTTGAACGACTCTGTGTTCTTCTGAGTCATGGTCAATAGCTGTCTATGATCAGGAGCTAAATCCAAGTTATACTTATAGTGCTTTATGAAAACGTCCATAACATCTTGGAAACATTTAATCTGAGACTGGTCTAAGCTTAAATACCACTTTGCGGCAGCGCCCTTCAGGCTGTCCTGGAAACAATGGATCATTAACTTATCGTTATCCATATATGCCGCCATTCTTCGGAGATACATGACCAAGTGTGCCTTAGGACACGTAGCACTAGAGTACAATTCAAAACTTGGTAACTTGAATTTCGGTGGAATTACTAGATCGGTGACTAGACACATATCCTTAAGGTCAGAACTGAAGACATTGTCTCCTTCCATGGCCTTCAGCTTTCTTTGCATAATCTCCATATTGGCTCTTAATTTCTCATTACTGTCATCCTCTTCTACGGATATGTTGTCATTATCAAAATGATGCTGGTTCTGGAAAACAGGTTGGAATTGGGTCTGCACCACAGGCGGAGCATAAGTTGGAATAGCTTGTTTATTCTCACTGAGCAACGGCACCGCTTGTTGCATAGATTCAGGAGCCGTGGCTCGTATAAACTCAAATGGAATCCCTAGAGTAGGGTTCACAATAGGTATAATTGGCGGCTCAACAGTTGTAGCGATGACTTCTGAGACTACGGTGGCTTTTGTATCCATATTTGCTCGTATAATACTCAAGGCCTCCATGATCTGCCCCATTCCTACTCTCAATTCACTAAGCTCGTCGTTAACCTGATCCAAATTCTCACAATTTTCAGACATTCTTCCTCTTCAAATCTGTACCCGGGTGTTGTAACGATGTAGGGAACTCAGGGTGATGGTTCAACGACAACAACAACTGAAGAAGATAAAAGGACAATGAGACACAGAAGAAATGCACATGCACATGCGAAAATGTAGATGAGATGCACATGCAGGCTAAACCATCAAGAACTAAAAGAGTTCACAAACAGTGTAAATAACAGGATTACTAATAACATACTTTCCATTGAAAATAAGATAAATGCTTACAGAAAGGAAATGTTACAAACATTGTCTGGATCACATTAAAAAGAAATACAACTCTTTAAAATAGGATTACAACAATAGATTACAACTATGGAAAATAGAGCGGCCCTTCGCCTTCCCTGATCACTTCCATGATTTCTTTGATAAGTCGCTTGGTTTTAGCTTTCTCCAAAGTCAGCTCCCCTAATAGCTCCATCCTTCTCTGTTCGGCACTAGTGGACGCCTCATGATATGGAGTGGGATTTCTCATGCTGAGTGAAATCCCTCGTGCCCATTTCAGATGAGCTTCAGTGACAGGACCGTTGGTGATCCATTTTTGATAATTAATGAAAAGTCACGCTTCCCCCATCTTGAGTTTTTCTTCAAATCCTTCTTCGTATCCATAGTACATCAGCTCCAATTCTTCTGGTCTAGGCTCCTCCTCAATTGGATGACCCAACTGGCAACGTGCGAGCACAGGGTTATAGTTTATACAACCAAGTCGACCCATGAGTGGCACATTGGGATAGTCTCCACAACTATCAATTATTATGGTTCCTTCAGGGTTTGTATCGTACCACTTGATGTTAGAATGCCTTAGTTCCATTAATTTCTTGACCCAAAGAGCGTTGTCACTCACTTCCCAAAACGTTGGTGTCGTAGGTAAGTATGAAATGAACCACTTGTATAGTAATGGAGCACAACAAACAATCACACCTTTACTCCTCATAGTCTGCGTGGTGACCGAGAAGTACATGTTAACCAGTAAAGTGGGAACAGGGTTCTGACCCATAAAGATTCTGATTGCTTGGACGTCGACAAAATCTTTAACATTGGGAAATAAGAATAACCCGTATACCAACAAAGCAAACATTGACTCAAACATTATAGAGTTTCCGCCTTCCTGAAAGTGGAGAGCTGTCTCAATTAAAAATTAGGCAGGTAGCCCTCGATACCCCTCCCTGGTGGTCATGTTTTCTCGAATGTGTCTCTTTCGGATCCCCAATCCTACGGCAATCTCTTGATTAATGAATTCCTCTTCCACACCGGAAAAAGGGGGATAATGTTGAACGGGTAGTCCTAGCATATGTGAATATTCTTCTATAGTTGGGACTAACTGGAAGTTTGGAAAGATGAAACATCGGTATGCTAGATGATACTGCTGTACCAAGGTTTCTAGCAGTCCTTCTTTTACTTGCAATCTCATTAATGATAGCAGGTCCCCATACTTGTCAATAAAGCTTGGTGGATCTTCAATTCTTCCTCCGATCTCTATCAAATGCTCAACATTGGGGATCAAGAAAGTGACGGGCCAGTTTATGTTCTTAGTAGCGTCCATTTTCCACAAAGTCTGCAAAACAAAATTTAGTATCTCTACAGTTTAGCAAAATAATGCAAAAAGATGCAATATGATATGCAAATGCAAAGCTAATCTATCAAGAAACACAGAAAATTGCAAGGCTTTTGACAATGGTATTTCAAAAATTCTTCTTCATTAAGCATGTTCGGCACTCATTACATTCGGAACAGAGTATCTTCATGCTCTTAGTACAAAGATGGGTTATCCCCATAACTGAAAAGATAACAACAACAATGAAAATAAATAACATGGGAACCAGCAGCAAGATCTTTAGAAGTTAGATCCGCTGGTAGATGTCTCCCCTTCCTCATCCATCTCCCTCATCAGTTTTTCAATGCGTCCCTTAATCCTTTTCTTCTCGAGTAACAACCCTGTCAATGTTTCCACCAGTCCCTGTCTAGTTCTGAGCGGCTTGTGACGGGAATAGGGTCTCCTCATCACACTGGCTATCTCACGAGACCATTCCAGATGCGTCTCATTGACGGAGCACTCCGCCTTCCACAACTGCCTATTGATTTGACACCACGCTTGCTCAAGAAGCATTTTCATTTCGTAGCCATCTCTTTCCCCATAATACATCATGTGTAAATCTTCATTGATTATGGGTCCCTTCCCCATATGACCCAGCTGTCGACGGGCGAGCACGGGATTGTAGTTAATGCAGCCGTTTCTTCCCAACAGGGGTACATTAGGGTAATCCCCACACCTGGTGATTATGACGATCCCTTCCTCTGTTGGGTTATGCCTTTTAACATCCGTGTGCTTCAAACTCATCATTTTTTCAATCCATACTTGACAATGTTCTACTTCCCAAAAAGCAGGGGTCTTTGGCAAGTAGGCTGTGAACCACTTATATAAAAGAGGTACACAGCACACAATTTCTCCACATCCTTTGTTGTATTTGGTTCGAACCACGTGATACATATCAGCCAGCAAGGTAGGGACTGGGTTATGGATTCTGAAAATTTGTATTGCCTGAGTATCAACGAACTGCTTTGTGCCTGGAAACAACACCAGCCCATAGATCATTAAGGCAAGTGTTGCCTCATACAGTTCCTCCTTTCCTCTATTCTTGAAGTACATTGCTTTCTCAAACAAGAATAGTGACGGTAGTCCAAGTCGTCCTTTTTTAACAACTAAATTTGTCTGGATATCAGCAAATCTGATTCCGGTAGTCGTTGCAATATCTCTAGCTGATGGCATTGATCCTAAACCGGAGAAAATTGGGGCATCGTTGACGGGGATCCCGATTATAGCAGAAAATTCCTCTAAGGTCGGAACCAATTGGAACTCAGGGAATAAGAAGCAACGGTAATTGGGGTGATACAATTGCCCCAGCACTTCCAATGGTCCCTCAGTCACTAGAACCCTTAGTAGTTGTGAGAGATTCCCATATTTGTCAGCAAAGTCTAAAGGATCCTCAATCATGTCGCAAATCCAGATCAGTTGTTGAAGTTCCGGGAGCTCGAAGTAATAAGGCCAAACTTGCTTTTTAGATTCCATATCGACAAAGTATGCAAAAATATCATTAGTTTCTTGATAGCTAGCAAGAAAAATGCTGATGCAATGCAAAGTTTCATGGAATTCAGACATTCGCAAAAATATCGAGAGATACCAAAAGACCTCATCTTCATTGAGTAAAAGGTGAATTACAATAGTTGATACACTTTCAAAAACTCAAAACATGAAGCTAAATAAAAGCTAGAAAGTCCTAAGGAAATTCTCCTAGAAGCCTTGTGTTGAGTCTTTTGATTTCTTTCTCTATCTGATCTCTTTCTGCAACGAGGTTGTCAAGAATGGATTTCCAAGCGGGAGGTTGAGTGCTTGAGGGACTTGGATCTTCTTGTGTCTTTCTCTTCTTACAGGAGAGTAGCTCCTCATCCTTGGTCTACAGTTGCTTCTGGAGTTCTAGATTCTCTTTAACGACCAATTGATACTTGAGTTTCCAGGCTTCTTCTGACCTTCGAGCTTGTCTTAGAGAAATCTCCAGCTCTTCTTCTTTTGACATGAAGTACAATACAAGCTCTTTCTTCAAAGTGATTGGCTCTTGTCTTTTGTAGGGCATCTTTAGCTCTATAGCTCTCCTTCTAATCCATTGGAGATAGGGCTCCAAGGATACACAGTTGGGTCTTCCTAAAGAACTTCTTCCTCTTTTACGTCTGCTACCCCAAGCGTTCAAGATCAACTCTTTTTTTTCTTCGTTCTTGTCATATGTTTCGAAGTAAATACTTTCCACATGAGCGCTGAGAGGTTTGTCTTCTAGAGGATACCCTAATTGGCGTCGTGCCAACATAGGGTTGTAACTGATACCACCTTTGATGCCAAGTAGAGGTACGTTACCATAGTTTCCGCAACTATCTGTAATCAGGATTCCATCATACACCCTATTATACCAGTCAATATCTACATGGGAGAGTGCCATGACTTTCTGAGACCACCACCCTTTCTTGGAATCCCAGAATGCTCCTGCCTTGGGTAGATGCGAAATAAACCATCTATACAGTATAGGGACACAGCAGGTAATCTGTCCATTTTTATGAGCGTTTCTTGTATGGACTGAGTGATAGGCTTCAGCAAGCAAAGTAGGTACAGGATTTTGTTTCAAGAAAATTTTGATTAAATTTAGATCCACAAAGTTGTCTATGTTTGGAAACAAGAAAAGTCCATAGATAAGCAATGCAAATACAGCTTCAAAGGCAACCCTGTTGGAATTCTTAGCAAAGTAACGAGCCTTTCCAATCAAGAACTTAGCAGTTAATCCCAAAATTCCTCCCTTAGAGGTTAAATTACCTTTGATATCGACTAACTCCAGATGAGTCTTCTCAACTATTTCTTCTTCTTTTGGACCCTTCTCAAAGATAGGAAACGGGGATTCATCCTTGATAGGCAGACCAACTATCTGAGAGTACTCCTTAAGGGTAGGTAAGAGCTGATAGTCAGGGAATGTGAAGCAGTGATATTTTGGATCGTAAAACTGAAGTAGAGTTGAAAGAAGTCCTTCATCAATAGTCTTCCTTAACAAGACCCACAATTTTCCATATCTGCTTAGGAATCCTTCAGGGTCTGTTAACAAATCTCCCAATTTCCTTAGGTCATCTAATTTGGGACTCTTGAAAGTGTATTTGATGGTGTTTCTTCTTGAGCTATCCATGATATTCCTCTGATATAAGAAAAGAAGTCTGAGTTCCATGAAACAGATGCAACATGAATGCTTACGCTATATGGATGCAACAAACACACATAGAGCACAAACAAACAAAGGCAAAGGGGGAAAAGGTTAAGCATGGAGCCAAAGGTTCGCCCTTCCCATTGGTGTGTTCGATAGGTTTTCACCTGTTGAACGGGTTCTAAGAAGTTCCCAGAGTCTACAATCCATCTTTCAGATTTTAAGGATTTCCCAGATGACTTGGTAATCGATAAAATTCTCAAGAGGATCTCGTCTGAGTGTAGTATCGCGTGACAACCAATTCAGAAATAGACTCCATCATGGTCTCCGTACTACACCTAAAAGGCTTAAGTTGGGTTTGGTAACTACGGTTCTCAATATCCCGGGCTCCTAGGTCGAGAGTAGCACGCTTTCACGAATGAATTCGTTCAACATAACTAGACTCTCGAGAGGGCCTCAACTGAGTGATGGTGTTTATCAATTCAACCTTTCAGGATTCGACTCCCTCAAAGCCTCCTTGAATACCATCGTCCTATAATAAGTGTACGCACAAATCCGGGTATAGGATTTATCTAACGCATAGATATCAACACAAATCAAACAGAGTAATCAAAACAAGAACAGATATACAAATATATAATCAAATATGACATACACAAGCATATACAAGTAAATAAGCAAACATGAATAACATAAAAACAAGATAGGCTTAACCCTCTTAGAAAAGGACCAGCAATAGGTCTGACTCTCCCCAGTGAAGTCGCCATTTCTGTTGCGGTGAAAATTGGATAACAAATTATTAATTAATTTGCATCATTTTCTTTTACAACCGACTTTGATTTATCCAAAGGAAAGGTTCAAGATCGTTAGAAAAACCTAAGGGGAAGAGATCTAAGGTTCGGGGGTTGGTTACGCCTAGGGAAGGTATTAGCACCCTAAACGTCCGTAGTACTCTACGGGAACCTCTTGTTAAATGTTATCTTATGTTTGCTAAAGGGTTCTATGCTAAAGGTTAGTTAGCGGGGGAAGTGATAAATTCATTATGATGAATATCACTAAGAGTTGAGGAACTCTCTCCTAAAGCTAGTTGTAATTTCTATGGCTCTGATGAGGCCAAGAAATTGAAGTTTTCTCCTATGAGGTTACTTAGGATGTTTAACCTTCCTTTGGAATAGGGGAAAAAAGAGAAAAAGAATAACAGAAAGAAAGTCATAGAAGATGAAACATTAATGTAAGATGATATAATGAAAGCAAAATAAGCATGAAGATGACAATATGTTTCATGATTAGTAGACATGAGATAAATATCAAGATATCAATTAGACAAAGGCAAACCAAGGTATTGAACTTGAGAACATATATCACACATCATAAGTCGAAATGTAGTCATGAATAAAAGATCAATTAAGATGATATTCCAAGTTTAGACAATACCAATCACAAATTAAATCAACAATCCAATAATAAGATAAATTAAAAAAGAGCTAAACATTAAAAGATCAATAAAGTCATAATGAAGATTCAACAACTTAATCAAAATAATGAGAGTGGAAAATCACATTAAAAAGTAAATCTTTTTATACAACTAATTAAGAAAAATAATTACTAAGTGACATAAAATGGAGTTTTAAAATAAAAATTCAGATTTTTAAAGATAAGATAAATTGCTGCATTACTACCAAACTTAAATGAAAGAAAAGATTTTAAGCAAAAAAGAAGGAAATGTCACACGCGTGGTTTGAACCCACGCCCTAGGATTCAAATGGCCAAAACCCCAACCATCTGAGCTACGCGCGCGCGGTGAACACAATATGCCAATGAACATATATATTAAAGAAGCGAAACCAACAGAGAGAAAAAAAACAAAAGGACTGGGTAGGGATCGAACCCCAGTCCTTATAGGCACGGCAAATAGGAATAGTAACACACACAGAAGTCCATCCGCTGGGGCGGGAATACATCCAATGATAAGTGTGACTTGATAAATATATAACATGTGTTGTGCGCATATATTCAAAATAAAAAAAAAACAAACCAATTTGATAACAGACATAGCAGCCAAGCCAAACATAGTACTATATTAGTCCTAAACCATGTGAAAGACAAACCTCAATCTAATGCACAAATGACATACGAGTAATAGTTTATCCAATTAAGTTGAAACAATTGTTGACATACAAGAAGACACTAAACACATCAACAAATTGAACAAGCAAGGACCACAATACAACCAACTTTGATAGTTCACACATCTAAAATCAGGTGCAGCAATGGTATACATGAAGAAGACCTTCTATGTATTGGCAATGAGAAAAATATAGGTCACCAAAAATAAAAGCAAACAGCAGACATAGTCTTATTATGAGTAGCATACAAGATAAATGTAGGTTAAAGTTCAAAATCATGTCAAGGTTACAAACACACAAAAGAAAATTGTACTTTGTCTTAAAACTTAGTAACAGAAGACATAAACTCATCAACAAATGATCATACATCCCCCAAAACATAAACAGTAGTCAATGAGATTCAAGCTAAGTGGCATTTAAGCATGGACAAAATATGAGCAAAACAGGGACTATGTTTCATCATAAGGCAGTTAGAATCAGTCACGGTTTACACAGCAACAACATAGCAAAAATACAAGTCATACTAATGGTCAAGGGGCAAAAGACATGGCACATGATATGCAACAACCAATATTTCCTCAGGCACTATCATTTAAAGACAGACAATCGCATAGTTAGGAGTTAAGTTAAAACACATTAAGGCCAACATTAGGAATACATGTATAGACATTACAACAGAAGCTAGACATCAAAAGAAACTGAGTTGATGGACTCAATGAAGATGTCTAGGTAAGTACAAGCAAGAGAGAATAATCAAACACTTAAGGTCAACATCAAATATCACCAATAGAAGCAATGCAGATCATAACATGGTTATCAATTTAAATCAAACGAGAATGCTACCCAGAGTTGGTTTCATAGATAACAACAAAGCACGGTTATATTAAAACAAAAGCTCAAACATCATTTAACATATCAAACAAGACCAACAATGACAAATTAGTTAACATAAAAACGGTCACTTCATTCCCATAGACAGTTGACATGATCAAAGAGAAACCTTTAACAACAAACAAAAACCAAGGGAGGTAGTTTACGAATTCAAAACAACTGTTAATACCAAACTCAAGGTACCACAAACATTTCCAAAAGGCAAACCATACATATCATCACATATACTCAAGAGAAAACAAGAACTTATGTATTAACATCAAAAATGCGCAACATCCTTTTAGGTCAGTAACATAAATAACTTAGATGACAATAAAGGTTCAAACATACATTACAGGCTCACAGAAATGAACAGCATATCATGACAAACATATAACAGCCATCAAAACAAAATTAAAATCAACATACCATGAACACATGAGTAGATTAAAGTTAGAGGAAAAGAGAGTTACCAACTGAACTTGCTTCTCTCTGAATTGACCACAAATTCTTAATGCTAGCCCTCGTTCTCCTCCCTCTTTTGGAGTCAGATATTTGGAGTATTTTGTAGAGATTGTTGGTGTCCCAAGAACTGAAAATGAACTTCTTTAAATAGGCAAGGCATTGGGTTGATGAGAGGCATCATGGGCCGGGTCAATTACTCAAACATCTAGTGGGCATAAGCTAAGCAATTAGGGTTTTTCGTTTGAAATTCCATCTTCGTCCAATTCTGGGAGATAAACACGCTGTGGCATTTCAGACGTGCAGGGTCACACTCATCACTTTGTGAATGGATTCAGAGCTCTTCCATTGATGCTATTGAGAGGGGTACCAAATGGAGCAGAGGTTGGAGATAGCATGGACAGATTCGCAGATGGAGCTGATCGTATGCTGGAATTGGTAATCTTCTCAGAACCACTTTTTGTGCAACACACAGCTGAGCTTGAAGAGGAATGGACTTGGAGATTTCAAATTGGGGAATTCGCGTCAACGGTATTGTGGTTGAATGGATTCAAAGTGCTTTGAATTTCTCTTCATCACTCAGAATTCCTCAGCAAGAACGAGAGAGAAGAGATGAACTTGGTTCTCTTTGGTTTCTTTGATATCACGTGTCATGCTCTCATTTGTCCATGAAATAGTTGAAAAGTAAAACTCCCACAAGCTTAATTCTTATTGGTCCATAGTAATGAAATGAGAAACCAAAAATATTGCAACGTGAAATTGGTCATGGTAAGCTTATTTTGGGCACACCCTCTTAATTGAATAAAAAAAAAGGTTGTTGAAAATAATAGCAAACTATTTAATATTTTAGATTAAGAATTGGTTAGAAAAGACTAAATGAATAATTGACTTAATTAATTAAAATTAACTTAAACTAAGATTAATACTAATAAAATTCAACAACTTAAATAAAATAAAATGGGCCAAATTGGAATTAACCTAATCATAAAAAAACGAATAAAAGCTAAGATAATTATTAAATTAGAATAATGAGAAAGACAATAAAATACCAATTAGCAGAAAAATGAGGGTAAAATTTGGGGTACAACACTCCCCCTTGGCTCAGACTCTCTCTTTCTTCCTTCTCTATTTTGCCACCGTTCGCCGCCACCGACTGCCGCGCCGGAACCCTATCGAAAGTGTATTTCAAGTAAGTTTCTCTCTTTTTTCTCCTTTTGTTTGCATTTATGCGGTGGTTTTATGGCGAACTGATGAAGTTCTCATGGAAATCAAGAAATATCCGGCGAAAACGGCGGAATTTCTTAGTTTCTTTGTTGAATCCCGCGGGGGGAAGTGATGAGAACCACGAGGGCAGGAAGAATGTCCCGAGGACGTGAGATGAATATCTTGGGATCCTTGCTAACATTCCTAACCGTGGGATGAATCCTTGTGGAGCAGTTCCGGGGTCGTTCGTCGTATAGCCGAAGACGTCGTGTGATCGCGGCAGTCGCATGGTCCCGAGGCCCCTTCTTCGCCCATTCACTTGATCAGTGGTGGAGGGGTGAATTTGATCTGGATCATCGAATTCACCATTTCCTTCTGCTTTTCAGGTAAATGGACGCCCTGTCAGTGGCCTTGGGATCTTTAGACACCGACGACCAACCTGACTCACCGATGGCGGAGATAACTAGTGTCAAGGAACAGCCGCTCGACGAATGGATCAGCGATGAGCCCCTAAGCATGGCCTCCCTATTTGTTGACGGGGACGAGGATGACATATTTTGTACGGTTGAGCACCGCCTGGTGGGCTCTACGAAGTCGTGGAAAGCATTCCGGCCGCTGGAGCACCACTGTATATGTTCGACGTACAGGGGGATGCGGTTTCCCCTGCACCATCGTGTTTTGTATAGGGATGTCGCGCTTGTACCTTAGTGCGTCCCAGTAACCGCGATGCTAGTGTGTCGTGAGAAGTGCTTAACTGTAGTACTGTTTAAGCTTCTCAGCATTCCATGGTCGAGCAAGTTCTTCCTCGTGCAGATTTTTGAGGAAGTATGCTCCTGTCCTCGTTTTCGTGCGGACGCAGTACGGGCCCTCCCAGTTTACGGCGAGCTTGCCCTCTCGCGAATCTTTCTGGTTCCTTCATAGGACGAGGGTGCCTACCTGAAAATCGCGTTTGATAACTTTGTCGTTATAACGTAGAGTTATTTTCTGTTTAAGTGAGGCTTCGCGGAGGGATGCGCCCGTCCTTATCTCCTCGACTAAGTCAAGCTCTTCCCTTAGGGCCTCGCTGTTTGCATCCTTGTTGAGGGGGCTTCCGTCCTCCTCAAGGGTTCTTTGATCTCCACTGGTATCACCGCTTCCGTTTCGTAGGTCAGATGAAAAGGGGTCTCCCCGGTCGTGGAATGTGGGGTTGTTCAGTAGGCCTAGAGGATGCTGTGCAGCTCCTCGACCCACCATTGTTTGGCATCGCTGAGTCGTCGTTTCAGGCCTCAGAGGATCGTTCTGTTCGCCGCTTCGGCTTGCCCGTTCGTTTGAGGGTGCTCGACCGACGTGAAGTGCTGCTTCGTGCCCAGTTATGTGACAAAGTGTTGGAAGTTCTTGTCGATGAACTGTGTCCCGTTGTCGGTGACAATGGCTTGGGGCACGCCGAATCGGTCGAGGATGTTCCTCTTGTAGAAATGTAGTATGTTGAAGGCCGTGATTTTGGCCAATGCTTCCGCCTCGATCCACTTCGTAAAATAATCCACCCCGACGATGAGGTATTTGTTTTGATACGATCCCACGATGAAAGGTCCGAGGATATCCATTCCCCACTACGCAAACAGCCACAAGAAAGACAGTGTTCTGAGCTCGTTAGGAGGAGCGAGGTGCATGTCCCCGTGTCGCCGGCATCTATCGCACTTCTTGACGTGTTCCTTGGCGTCCTGTTGCATGGTGGGCCAGTAATACCCTTCCCGGAGTGCCTTGCGGGCTAAGGATCGCCCACCAAGGTGTTGGGCGTTGATCACCTCATGGATTTCTTGGAGTATACTGGGGACCGTAATTTCTTCGACACATCTAAGGAGGAGGAAAGAAAACCCGCGGCGATATAGCTGCTCCTCGACTATAGTGTACGAGCACGCTCGCCGCTTGACCATTGTAACACCTCATTTCTACCCGGCGGATAATAGTAAAATCAGAGTTATAAGATTTCAACAAACAATAGGATGCTACACTTTCATCTTAAAAACAACTTCGATTAATTTCATATGAACAAATACATAACACTTTGATCGGATGAACCGATAACAACAAAATTCATATATATACCTTCTTTTCAAAGCAAAACAACTTCAAGATTTAAATGTTCAACTTTGATTCACTTAACATTTTTGTTCGACTAACACAACTTCAAAACAACATAATACTTAATAAATTCAACTTAAAAATTCAGCAACACAAAACATATTCAACAATAAACAACAAGCGTCCATCCCCCGAGTGTTACGTATCAGAGCGACATCACCGACTCAAACTAGTAAGGATAAACGACCTTCATCTTTGCTAACCTGTACGTTACCAACATAGGGGTAACATTCAAACAGAAGGGGTGAGATATCGAATAATATAAACAAGAGTATGATAATCAATACATTAGATTAAAATCATACAATTTCACTACTTTACAACAACAACAAACAACAATCATCAATAACTCAGCAACAACTTTATCAGCCTAATACTACAACCACTTTATCAACATAATACAACAACAACTTTATCAACATAATACAACAACAACTTTATCAACATAATACAACAACAACTTTATCAACAAAAGTGATGCAACACAAAATGCGACTCAACTATGCGCATGCATGTGGTACCATTGGAGCAAAACTCCCAACTTAAAAACTGCCAGGTTATCGAGGCATCAAGGCATAAGCCTTCAACTTCAACTTTTTGCCAATCCAGTCCAACTTAATAATTTTGCGAATCCAGACCAACTTAATAATGCTATGCTATGCATGCGACAACAACCACAACATCAACTTATTCAACACAACACAACAACGACAAAAATGCAACAACTGCAAACAACTTAATCAACATTGGTCACAAGACCTGCAACAGCAAAACAACTTAACAACTTTGGTCATAAGACCTGCAACTTAATAATGTCCATAAATCGGGACAATTCAACACAATTCAACTTCACCTGCAAATCAACTTATTCCACATAATTTCAACAAAATAATCCAACCAAGAATACCTACTCGTATACACGACTTACTCCGACAATTTTCAACTAATACCAGACAACTAATCTTACCGCTTATTTCTACTTATTCGACTAATTCCATACATCAACCAACCAAAAATAACTACAACCACTTACGAATCATTTCTGCAAAATTTCAACTAATTTCGGTTAAACAATTATGCCGGTTAAAACTACTAATATTATTATTCGATACTATATTCAATCAACCTCTATTATTACTATTAATTCCCACTGTTTCTATTTATTTGCTCTCGGCTACTATTATCTTCTGCTACCAAAACCAAACCGTTATCAAAGTATGTTCCTACTAAAAAAACCTGCTAACTCATTCTTTTCTGCTATTTCATACTTACTGTTATTAAATTCAACTCTGATACAAAACCTGCTACTGGTATTTCTAAGTCCCCACATTATTGCTATTCCTCTGCATTATTAATAGATTAACATTGTTGAGGCATATTGCACGATAACACCTCAATCGCACACATTCACGACGGTAAAAATCAACACAACGATACGGTTTCAATTTTCTGCTATAATTGAACCAGATACAGACCTCAAAACCATTTTTCCTAGAAAGAACATCCCGTTATCTTTCCAACGCTTCGAAAGGGGGTCAAAACCAACTTACGGATCAAAAGATATGAATTTTCCAAACTTTCTGAAACCAGAATTTTTCTGCATAACAGCCCCACGGGATTTTGCATTTTCGTCCGAAAATCCGACCGATTTAATTATTTTCTTCGAAACAAACACATACTTATTTATACCAAACATATAATAGTGATTTGGAACCATCAAACGTGAATTCTACGACTTTCGATTTCAATCCGAATCTTAAACTCCCAAATCTCCAAAAATGCAAAAACTTACAAAATCAACCAAATTCGATAAAACAAGCATACTCGATCACGACCTAACATTGCTCGACACAACTACTCAATATATTCTGACTTTCGTCCGTGAAAACATCGATTTCTATCGATTTAACCATATTCCAACCTAAGTTTAACACTATAGAACAACAACCAAACAATCCAGCAAACATCAAATTCCACAAAAACAAAACCAATTCATCAATACACTTCAACACATTCAGTAGAAAATTATATAAATCTCAATCCCACGTATCAATTATCATATACCCGGTTATAAAATTCGAACCCCACCCTTACCTTGGATTGAGGGCAGCTCGAATTTCCGGTCAACACCGAAGCTTTTTCCGGCAATCTCTCGTGTTCTCTCCTCTCCAACCGCCGTTTGCAAACTCTCGTGCACTTTCTGTAACCTCCACGTTCTTCTCTCAAAACCCTTGTTTTTCTCCTTTATTTTCTTTCTCTTAATTAAAAACCTAATATAATAATGGGTTTGTTAATTAACTTAATGGGCCTACTACATGATACCCCCACTTTGCTACCATCTAACTAAGCCCAATATTTTTTTATACTTCTACTAAGTTAACACCATATTATTTTCTACGACTTAAATCATTTTTAATTAAATTATCCTACTAAAGCCAACACAACTTAAATCAATTAAATTAATTAATATTCTACGAAAATAAATATTATTTCTAATAATAATTTCTCCCGACTAAATCGACTAATTACCCGATTAATACTTATTAGCATCAACCAACATATTCAACATAGTCAACAAATATTCGGAAAAATACTCAATACTATTTAATTAAAATATTTAATTAAATACGGGCGTTACAACTCTCCCCCGCTTAGAATATTTTCGTCCTCGAAAATTTACTCGATGCACCACACTCCAATTACGTTATCTTAGCTAACAAATCAACTTCCCTGCCCTAAAAAGGCAACCCCACGTCTAACACCAAACAACAATCCATAACATCCATGACAGCAACAACACGAAACACTGCTCAAGCAATGCACTCGACGACTAACATCACGACGCAAGGAATAACCAACTTAAGAACACACAGGTTTATGAACCCGAACACAACACGATCGTGACCATCACCATAGGTAATGAGGCAACAACAAAGGTAAGAACACAAAAGCTCAAACATGACATCAACGCGAACAACCCACCAACATCGTTGTTACTCACATAAGAACCAATTGCTTTACACCGCGCTTTCGCTGCGCACTCTGATTAATTGCAACCATCAAATCTACCAAGTTCACATCAACTTCCGACCATCAAAGCAGACATAAGGAAAGACTTTCGACTTAACTCATCGGAAATTCAAACTAAACAGGCTTCTACACTTTGATAACTGACCACTTCGAACTTAGATCCGTAAATAAAACCTCCGAATGTCCAACACAACTACAACTGCAGCCAATTCCAAATCTTGAATAGGATAGATACTTTCACGAATTCCCAATTATCGTCAACATAAGCTACAACTTCACCACCTCGTATTAACACATCATCAAAATTCATTTCAACGTATAACAACATTACCACAGCATAAGGATACATGTGTCCAATTAATCTCAACAAGAAAAATCATCTTCCAAACAGAGCTTAAAACCCAATAGCCATAGATTTAGCCTCAATAACCTACACTTAACATGGCATATTAACCAAACCAATCAAACAAACTAATTCATCAAGTCCTACTCATACTAGCACAATCCTCCAAAATCCCTCATCCGAATCAACACAACCACTCAACTTCATCTTTACAAATTATAATTCACACCCTGCTAACTCAGCACATAGCTTCACTTCTTTCAATACTTGCAACTCAACCCTCAAATACTCTACGTGCTCTTCTTCTGATTTTATAAAACATCAGAATATCCACAATGAACACCAGTTTTAACTTATCCAAACAAGTATGGAAAATACCATTCATATTTCCATAGATACACTTTAAGACATACCAGTCACTACCCTTCTCGATCCGACATCCTTGGTCAAATCATGGTCTTACATTACCATTTACTTCCTACTTGGTTTATCTCTACAATTCTTCAAGTCTCATGTTAGTCGAATTCTCGATCCACGCAAACCAAAACCCAAGTTATCCAAAACACAACAGTGAGTTTCCAGACTACTCACTGATCAACTCGGAACCTCATACTAAGATCCTCAAGTCCGCCTCATTTCCCTATATAGGAATCTGCATCGACAACTCAAACAATTCATAAGCACTTGGGGCAACCCCAAACAATTCACTGTGCATACTATTCTAGTTGGCAAGACACGTCTACTCCATCCACATGATTCCGTCTACTATCAACAAGAGATTAAGGGTGATCAGTTCCTCAATTTGTCAATAGACAGCCGGCAACCATAATGGTGGCATAAATCATCATTATCCAACTAAAATAGCGTCTTCCTCCTCGTGCTCAACGTTATCTAAGCATACTGCTCTACCATTTCTCTAAGGCTCGCAAACATTTTTCTTAATTTCCTTATTTCCAAGAACGCACAAAATCCAACACATATATTCTTATACACACTTGTTGCACAACCTGATTATCGAATATCCTTCTGATACATCGAGTACAATCCAAATCGGCCCACTCCAACGAAACATTTATCCAAGTCCAAAACTTTTGACAACCCTAACCAATCCTTCGTCTTTCTTTTTAATCTCACAACTTCAATGATCCGTATAGTTTCACACTTGATTCTTATTCCAATCACAATCTCAACAATACCCTCTCATCATCGGGTTGGTGATATAACTTCCAAAAATTTCTGACTCATGCCGACACATCTCGCCAACAACACACAATCCACTTTACTATTTAACATTCCTCAAAGATTTCTATACTTTAATCATTCTCAACTATCATATGCCGCACTTCCATGCGCTTCTCCGATATTCTTCTTCTTATTACTAAACATTTCATACTTGACTTCATCTCACTATTTCCAGCAAGAATTGTCCAACTTCAAACACGATTATCTTCTTCAATACAGACCTCCCAGACACAAAATTATATTCCAAAATGAAGGGAATTTCGTGTAGATCCTAGAACTTCAAAAATCGCTCAAATCTGAATTACGAGTAAAAATTTATCGTCCTTGCAATGGGACTGGTCAAGTAATCCTGTATACAAACTTCCACCAAACAAAATCAGCATCAGACCCAACTATTCAAACACGTCTTTCTCTCTCCTCAAAAACATGCCGAAGACAAAATTTATATGCAAACTGTAGGGAGTTTCGTAAACTTTCCGAAAAATCTAGAATTGTTTTCATCGAAGTTACGAGTAGAAAGTTATGCCTCTTTTACTGAAGGCTGTTCCATAAATACGAAAATAAAAACCGAAATTGGTGAACATGAGTTCTACCTCTTTCTCTTGCTTCCAAACTCTTCCAAATATCCTTGCTTTTCACCCAACTCTGAAAATCATCCGACTTTACTCCAGCTATACTCCACTTGCATATCACTATTCGTCACGTTGCCCTCTCTTCTCCGAGAAGCAAATAATAATCATACTGACTTGTCTTCCTTCAAAATGTCTCAACTGGACCGACGGATAAAATCATGAGTCCATACTCTCGTCGATTCGCAACAACACAATTTCGACAACACTTGCACTCCTGTAAGCGATATCACTTTGAACCAACTTCACATACTACAAACATCTCTGAGAAGTAAACTTCTCCCCCACTTATTTCAAACCAACTCCTGCATACCATCGATTTGGAAAACAAACAAGTACCGGCAGTGTTCCACACACTTGTCGTGTACTAAGGGATAAACAACGTTAGACAACTTGGCCAGACAAACCGACCTTCTCTGATACCACTGATGTAACACCCCATTTCTACCTTGCGGATAATAGTAAAATCAGAGTTATAAGATTTTAACAAACAATAGGATGCTACACTTTCATCTTAAAAACAACTTCGATTAATTTCATATGAACAGATACATAACACTTTGATCGGATGAACCGATAACAACAAAATTCATATATATACCTTCTTTTCAAAGCAAAACAACTTCAAGATATAAATGTTCAACTTTGATTCACTTAACATTTTTGTTCGACTAACACAACTTCAAAACAACATAATACTTAATAAATTCACCTTAAAAATTCAGTAACATAAAACATATTCAACAATAAACAATAAGCGTCCATCCCCCGAGTGTTACGTATCAGAGCGACATCACCGACTCAAACTAGTAAGGATAAACGACCTTCATCTTTGCTAACCTGTACGTTACCAACATAGGGGTAACATTCAAACAGAAGGGGTGAGATATCGAATAATATAAACAAGAGTATGATAATCAATACATTAGATTAAAATCATACAATTTCACTACTTTACAACAACAACAAATAACAATCATCAATAACTCAGCAACAACTTTATCAGCCTAATACTACAACAACTTTATCAACATAATACAACAACAACTTTATCAACATAATACAACAACAACTTTATCAACATAATACAACAGCAACTTTATCAACAAAAGTGATGCAACACAAAATGCGACTCAATTATGCGCATGCATGTGGTACCATTGGAGCAAAACTCCCAACTTAAAAACTGCCAGGTTATCGAGGCATCAAGGCATAAGCCTTCAACTTCAACTTTTTGCCAATCCAGACCAACTTAATAATGCTATGCTATGCATGCGACAACAACCACAACATCAACTTATTCAACACAACACAACAACGACAAAAATGCAACAACTGCAAACAAATTAATCAACATTGGTCACAAGACCTGCAACAGCAAAACAACTTAACAACGTTGGTCATAAGACCTGCAACTTAATAATGTCCATAAATCGGGACAATTCAACACAATTCAACTTCACCTGCAAATCAACTTATTCCACATAATTTCAACAAAATAATCCAACCAAGAATACCTACTCGTATACACGACTTACTCCGACAATTTTCAACTAATACCGGAGAACTAATCTTACCGCTTAATTCTACTTATTCGACTAATTCCATACATCAACCAACCAAAAATAACTACAACCACTTACGAATCATTTCTGCAAAATTTCAACTAATTTCGGTTAAACAATTATGCCGGTTAAAACTACTAATATTATTATTCGGTACTATATTCAATAAACCTCTATTATTACTACTAATTCCCACTGTTTCTATTTATTTGCTCTCGGCTACTATTATCTTCTGCTACCAAAACCAAACCGTTATCAAAGTATGTTCCTACTAAAAAAACCTGCTAACTCATTCTTTTCTGCTATTTCATACTTACTGTTATTAAATTCAACTCTGATACAAAACCTGCTACTGTTATTTCTAAGTCCCCATATTATTGCTATTCCTCTGCATTATTAATCGGTTAACATTGTTGAGGCATATTGCACGATAACACCTCAATCACACACATTCATGACGGTAAAAATCAACACAACGATACGGTTTCAATTTTCTGCTATAATTGAACCAGATACAGACCTCAAAACCATTTTTCCTAGAAAGAACATCCCGTTAGCTTTCCAACGCTTCGAACGGGGGTCAAAACCGACTTACGGATCAAAAGATATGAATTTTCCAAACTTTCCGAAACCAGAATTTTTCTGCATAACAACCCTACGGGATTTTGCATTTTCGTCCGAAAATCCGACCGATTCAATTATTTTTTTTGAAACAAACACATACTCATTTATACCAAACATATAGTAGTGATTTGGAACCATCAAACGTGAATTCTACGACTTTCGATTTCAATCCGAATCTTAAACCCCCAAATCTCCAAAAATGCAAAAACTTACAAAATCAACCAAATTCGATAAAACAAGCATACTCGATCACGGCCTAACATTGCTCGACACAACTACGCAATCTATTCCGACTTTCGTCCGCGAAAACATCGGTTTCTATCGATTTAACCAAATTCCAACCTAAGTTTAACACTATAGAACAACAACCAAACAATCTAGCAAACATCAAATTCCACAAAAACAAAACCAATTCATCAATACACTTCAACACATTCAGTAGAAAATTATATAATTCCCAATCCCACGTATCAATTATCATATACCCGGTTATAAAATTCGAACCCCACTCTTACCTTGGATTGAAGGCAGCTCGAATTTTCGGTCAACACCGAAGCTTTTTCCGGCAATCTCTTGTGTTCTATCCTCTCCAGCCGTCGTTTCTAAACTCTCGTGCACTTTCTGTAACCTCCACGTTCTTATCTCAAAACCCTTGTTTTTCTCCTTTATTTTCTTTCTCTTAATTAAAAACCTAATATAATAATGGGTTTGTTAATTAACTTAATGGGCCTACTACATGATACCCCCACTTTGCTACCATCTAACTAAGCCCAATATTTTCTTATACTTCTACTAAGTTAACACCATATTATTTTCTACGACTTAAATCATTTTTAATTAAATTATCCTACTAAAGCCAACACAACTTAAATCAATTAAATTAATTAATATTCTACGAAAATAAATATTATTTCTAATATTAATTTCTCCCGACTAAATCGACTAATTACCCGATTAATACTTATTAGCATCAACCGACATATTCAACATAGTCAACAAATATTCGGAAAAATACTCAATACTATTTAATTAAAATATTTAATTAAATACGGGCGTTACAACCATCCCCGCTTACTTGGGGTCCTCGGGCAGTTTGCCTATCGTGAGTTACTCGTATACCGGGGTCATCCAGCAATTGCTGTCCCCAATGGCGTTCACGTCCGCCGCCGGAATGGGTTTGTCGATGCTCGGGCGGGAAAGCACTTCTTGTATGACGGATTTGTTCCCGCCTTTCTTCTTTGTGCTCGCCAATTTGGACAAGACGTCTGCTCGGGTATTGTGCTTGCGAGGGATGTGGGTCACTTCCGCGGAGGTGAAATTCTTCATATTTTCCTTTACCAAGGTAAGGTATTCGATGAGGCAGTCGTTCTTTGCCTGATACTCTCCTCGGACTTGAGAGGCCACGAGCTGGGAGCCAGTGAAGATTTTGACCTCCTTCGCGCCGAGGTCCTCGGCCAACCGGAGCCCGACGAGGAAAGGCTCGTACTCTTCCTGATTGTTCGATGTCGGGAAGGAAAGTTCGAGGGAGACCTCGATCAGGATGCCTTCCTCATTTTCGAGGATAATTCCCGCCCCGCTTCCCTTCGTGCTGGATGCTCCGTCGACGTAGATCGTCCACTTTTGGGATCCGTCGGTCGAAGGCTCCGGGACGGTCATCTCCGCCACAAAGTCGGCCAATACCTGAGCCTTTAGGGCTTTCCTTCCCTCGTATTGGATGTCAAACTCGGCGAGTTCGAGCGACCACCTGAGCATCCTTCCCGCCATATCTGGTCGTCCAAGGAGCTGCCTTATAGGCTGTTCGGTTCTTACGACGACAGTGTGGGCTTGGAAGTAATGGCGCAGCCTCCTGGTCGCAGTGACGAGTGCCAAGGCGACTTTCTCGATCTGCTGATACCTGAGCTCGGGACCTTGGGGGGATTTGCTCGTGAAATAAATCGGCTTTTTCTCGTCGGGGGTCTCCCGTATGAGGACGGCGCTGATCGCTTCGCTTGTGATGGCGAGATATAAGAAAAGTGTCTCCCCGTTCTCTGGCCGTGAGAGGACCGGGGGCTGTTTGTCGACCTTATCCATGGGGATTTGGTTGTACCCCGAGTAGGCGTCCATGAAGGATAATAGCTTGTAACCTGCAGAATTGTCGACCAGCTGGTCGATGTTAGGCAAAGGATAACAGTCTTTCGGGCAGGCCCGGTTAAGATTGGTATAGTCAACACACATTCTCCATTTTCCATTATTCTTTTTGACAAGTACAACGTTGGACAGCCAGGTCGTGTACCTGGCCTCCGAAATAAAATTCGCCTCTAGGAGGTCTTTTACAGCTTTTTCAGCAGCCTCCACTTTTTCCGGAGACTGCATACGCCTAAGTTGAACTATGGCCCTAGCGGCCGGGTCCACTACGAGCTAATGGCAAGCCACCTCGAGGTCAAGGCCAGGCATCTCGGAGGCGCTCCATGCGAACAGATCAACGTTCTCCCGGAGATATGCCTTCAGCTACTTCTTCACCAGGTCGGGGGCCCCGGTGCCAATCTTCACGTTACGGTCTAGATCGTCCCCGAGGGCGACGAACTCGAAGTCTCTGTCTAGGACGGGGCGTGTTGGGTGGAGATGCTGCCAGTTGTTTTCTGCCTGGAGGTCGAGGTCCGCTGCTCCGTGTAACGCCCCGATTTTGATTATTCCATTATTCTTGAGTCTTTTATTTTAATTGGGCAATAATTATTTTAATTGTGAATTTGGTGTGTTAAATTTTATTTTACCGTTTTGAGAGTTTTCGGGGAAATTAGAATGGAGAGTATTTTAGACTTTTCTCAATTAATGATAAATTAGAAATTAAGTGGAATTAGAATTTGTGAGAAAAATGAATTAATTGATAGTTTGGAAAATGAGAGAAAAGAAATAAAAAGAAAAATATAGAAAGGAAATATAGAAGGAAAATAGATAGAAAAGAGGAGAGAAAGAAAAGAGGAGAAAGTTGGGAAAACTAGGAAATCATCAAGATCGATCAATTAGCGAGCTTGGAAATCCGGGTAAGGGTGTGAAACATTGTTATCTTATCAATGTGTATGATTATGTATGGGTTTGCTTGGATGTTTTCTTGTTTCCATAGCTTTTGAGTTTTAGGTCGAAAACGATAAAATGATTGGGAATCGATGTTTTTACGGTCGGAAATCGGTATAATTTGTGTTGTATGATTACCATGTGTTTATGAATCATTGCTGATAATTGTTTTGTTGTTGGAATTAATTTGGGATGAAAAATGAGGCTTTTGGGGGTTTTGGGTCGTGTAACCCGTAACAGCATTTTTCCGGTTCTGGTGTGATTCGCCAGGCGAATTTGGGATTCGCCAGGCGAATTGAGTCTGGCCACTAGCTCGCCAGGCGAAGTGCTGGCGAAGGCAGATTCGCCAGGCGAATTTGGAATTACAGAAAGGGGGTAGCTTCTGTAACTCTTGGAGTTTTTCAATATTGGTGATTCGCCACTGGCTCGCCAGGCGAAGTGCTGGCGAATGGGATTCGCCAGGCGAATTCTCAAGTTGCCAGGCGAATCTGGCTGTTTCTCAATAAATTCTTAACTTTTGAAAATTCATAACTCTTGATCCGTAACTCGGATAGGGACGTTCTTTATATCGTTGGAAAGCTTATGAAATGTACTTCCTTATGATGATAATTTTGAAATTGTTAGCCGATTAAATAAAGTCGAGAATTTGGGAATAGTGTCATTTACCGACTTTTGTCGTTTTAAATGTGTATATTGGTTGTGTAACATACAATGTGGCATTGATAATAATGTGTATGCCTTGTATGATGTGGTATAATGATAGTGCATGTGATGACATGTGGTGATGATAAATTATGGCCGAAAGGCAAGAAATTGCAATGTGTGTATTTAATGGTATATGCATGACTATATTGTGAAATATGTGTGCATTGCATGAGTGTATGTGGTCATTTTGTATGAGAAACATCATGACATGCATTCATGTGTCGCGATTCCGTGGAGAATCGGGTGTAATATCACGTCCCTGTTGGGTGTGAGTGATTGATTACACAAATGATCATTGAGGATCCTCTGAACATTGGGTAGTCAATGGGTGTAATCGTTGCGATGAGTTACACTTGATTCCGTGGGAATCTTCAGAATGATTGTGTGCCCTTGTGGGGTTTGAGCAATCGAATTGTGTCTGCGTGAATAATCCAGAAACATCGGATGCCATGATGGTATGAGCGATGGGGAAATATCGTAGGCCCGGCAGGGAGGATATTTCCATTGAGTTCTTCAATTGAGCTCGGGTGATGAGTCGGTACTGCATGCATCTGCATAGAGTCGAGAGTCGGTCTCTATGAGTTGCATTGATCATCTTTGTGTTTGTGCATTGATGAATAAACATTGATATATGTATGTTTATGGGAAATGATATAAACTGTATCTTATAATGATGCATATTTTTCATGAACATGTATGTGTGTGTTCATGTGGAATGATGATAATGGTGAATGTATCCTTAATGAATATGCTTGATGATATATCTATATTGTGATATAGGATGAGTTGTGGTGAGAATATGTGTTATATGTTTATGTTGTAGTACATAATTATATGCATTGTTATTATGATAATATTTCTCACCCTTCTGCTATTTTATGATGCTCTATGAGGCATTGCAGATTAGGTATCTGGCGGTCTTTTTGTGAAACGTGTCTTCATTTTCCTTGTTGGTCGGTTGGCTCTGATATGTAGCACCGGGTAGCTAGGACGTTTGATCTTTTTGTGATACATTTGCATATGTATCTTGCTGATGAATTAGTGTATATAAACACGATGTTGCTTGTGATTCATACTGGATGATGTATATATATGTTGGTGTATATATGTGGTTGTTATTCAATATTTTAGATGTTTCCGCTTTTATTCTAAATATTGAGATGTGGGTGTAAGGACAAAGTTCCTCGGTGGCAAGTTACCCCACTGTTGCATATCAATATTTCGAGCAGGTGATGTATGTATTAAATGAGTGTATGATGTGACATGCCTCTTTTATACTATGTTTTAATTGTACTCTGGCGAATTTTTTTTATATGTGCATAAATGATTTATGTGATTATTTGGGGGTATAGAAAGGGGGTGTTACATTAAGTGGTATCAGAGCCAGAGTTGAGTCAGATGTGTCTGTCTTGTTGTTGTGTGGTTGAACTGTTGTTTAATCTTGCTGTAATTTTTGGGGATGATCAGAATATGGCTGGTAGAAATGATAATGCGATGGCTGCTGCTTTGGAAGAAATGGCTAGGGCGGTGCAAGGTGCGCGTAACGTGAATGCTAATGACGAGTTCAGGAAGAATCAACCACCGGTCTTCAAAGGAAGATTTGATCCCGATTGAGCTCAACTGTGGTTGAAAGAGATTGAAAGGATCTTCAGAGTTATGGGTTGTGCAGAGGAGAATAAGGTGAGGCTTGGATCTCACATGCTGAAAGAAGAAGCCGACGATTGGTGGGTCGGTATGCGTGAAGTTCTTGAGGTGGATGATGAAGAAGTAACTTGGAATTTATTTTGTACTGAATTCTTGAGGAAGTATTACCCTGAGAGTGTGAAGGGAAAGAAGGAGATGGAGTTTCTTGAACTAAAACAAGGTAGTATGTCGGTGGTGGACTATACTGCTAAGTTTGTGGAGTTGGTTCAATTCCATCCCCACTATGCTGCAATTACTGCTGAGTTTTCGAAGTGTATTAAGTATGAGAATGGTTTACGTCCTGAGATTAAGCAAATTGTGGGATATCAAAGGATAAGGAGGTTTACGGATTTGACGGAATGTTGTAGAATCTTCGAAGAAGATAGTAAGGCTCGTTCTACACATTACAAAAGTTTGAATGAGATGAAGGGAAAGCAACAAGCTAGAAGTGGACCTTATGTGACACCCGTTGATAAGGCCAAGCTTAGGGGAAACTTTGATAGGAGGTCTGGAGGAGGAAGTTCTGGTCCCGTAAAGTGTTTCAAGTGTGGAGGTATGGGTCATAAATCATTTGATTATAGGAAGACTGTGGTGAAATGTTCTAACTGTGGAGGAGTAGGGCATGCTACTACTGAGTGTAGGAGGAATGTAGTGAAGTGCTATAATTGTGGAGAAGTGGGTCACATTAGTACTAAGTGTACTAAGCCGAAACAAGCTCAAGCGGGCGGAAAGGTGTTTGCATTGGCGGGGACTCAAACTACGAATGCAGACCGTTTGATTAAAGGTACATGCTTTATTAATAGTACACCTTTAGTTGCTGTTATTGATACGGGAGCGACTCATTCGTTTATTTCGTCTGAGTGCGCGAAGCGTTTAAATCTTGTGTTGTCTCTGATGGATGGTAAGATGGTTATTGATACTCCAGCAATGGGGTCAGTAACTACTTCGTTGGTTTGTTTAAGTTGTCCTTTGACCATTTATGGTAAAGACTTCGAGATGGATCTAGTGTGTTTGCCGTTGGAAGGATTGGACGTGATCTTGGGTATGAACTGGTTGCAATTTAATCGAGTTCATATAGATTGCTATCACAAGTTAGTAAGGTTTCCTTCTTTGGAAGATGATGAATTTGAGAGTTTCCTATCCACTAAAGAGTTGAAGAAACTTTTAGCGGACGAAGCTCAATTGTTCGGTTTGTTTGCATCATTGTCGGTGGAGAGCAAAGTTGAGCTCAATGAGTTCCCAGTGGTGTGTGATTTTCCAGAAGTGTTTCCGGAAGATATTAAGAATGTACCGCTGGAAAGAGAAGTTGAATTTTCAATTGATCTAGTTCCGGGTACTAGACCGATTTCGATGGCACCGTATCGTATGTCGGCATCGGAATTGGTAGAATTGAAAAAGCAATTGAATGACTTGTTGGACAAGAAATTTGTAAGGCCAAGTGTTTCTCCTTGGGGTGCTCCGGTATTGTTGGTAAAGAAGAAGGACGGGAGTATGCGGTTATGCATTGATTATCGACAGTTGAACAAAGTGACAATTAAGAACAAGTATCCGCTTCCAAGGATCGATTATTTGATGGACCAATTGGTTGGTGCGAATGTTTTTAGCAAGATTGATTTGAGATCGGGATATCACCAAATTCGGGTGAAAGCTGAGGATATTCAGAAGACGGCTTTTAGGACACGGTATGGTCATTACGAATATTTCGTGATGCCATTCGGGGTTTCTAACGCGCCGGGTGTATTTATGGAATACATGAATCGTATTTTTCATGAACAATTAGATCGTTTTGTGGTTGTGTTCATCGATGATATTTTGATTTACTCTAAGTCTCAAGAGGAGCATGAAGAGCATTTGAGGATTGTGTTACGAATTTTGAAAGAGAAGCAATTGTATGCTAAGTTGTCAAAATGTGAATTTTGGTTGTCGGAAGTAAGTTTCCTTGGACATGTTATTTCCGGTAGTGGTATTAGTGTTGATCCATCCAAGATAGATGCGGTGATGCAATGGGAGGCTCCTAGGTCGGTTACGGAGATTCGAAGCTTTTTAGGCTTGGCAGGTTATTATCGGAGGTTTATTGAGGGATTTTCGAAGTTGGCACTTCCTTTAACGCAATTGACTTGTAAAGGAAAGGCTTTCATTTGGGATATTCATTGTGAAGAAAGTTTCAATGAGCTAAAGAGAAGGTTGACAACGACTCCGATCTTGATTTTGCCTAATCCTAATGAACCATTTGTTGTGTATTGTGATGCTTCATTGGTGGGTTTAGGTGGTGTTTTGATGCAAGAAGGAAAAGTGGTGGCTTATGCTTCTAGACAATTGAGAGTGAATGAAAAGAATTATCCTACGCATGACTTGGAGTTGGCGGCCGTGGTGTTTGTTTTGAAAATTTGGAGGCACTATCTTTATGGTGCAAGATTTGAAGTTTTTAGTGATAACAAATGCTTGAGATATTTATTTGATCAGAAAGAATTGAACATGAGACAAAGAAGGTGGTTAGAACTTTTGAAGGATTATGATTTTGGTTTGAATTACCATCCGGGTAAGGCAAACGTGGTGGCCGATGCCTTAAGTCGGAAGTTGTTACATATGTCCGCATTGATGATGAAAGAATGGGAACTTTTGGAGGATTTCAGAGATTTGAGTTTGGTTTGTAAAATGACGCCGAGAAGTGTGAGACTTGGTATGTTACATGTTACGAATGATTTTCTTGCAACGGTTAGTGAAAAGAAAAAGTTGGATTTGAAGTTCGTTGATTTGATGATGAATGAGAACGAGGATTTTAAGGTTGATAATTTTGGAGTTTTGAGATTCCGTGGTCGTATTTGTATTCCTGACGATGTGGAGTTGAAAAAGATGATTCTAAAGGAAGGACACCGAAGTAACTTAAGTATTCATCCGGGAGCGAATAAGATGTATCAGGATTTGAAGAAAATCTTTTGGTGGTCCGGATTAAAGAGGGATGTGGCTCAATTTGTGTATGCGTGCTTAACTTGTCAAAAGTCTAAGGTGGAACATCAAAAACCGAGTGGATTTATGCAACCGTTGGATATTCCGGAATGGAAATGGGATAGTATATCGATGGATTTTGTTACGGGATTGCCGAATACGCAAAGAGGTCATAATTCTATTTGGGTAATTGTTGATAGGCTTACTAAATCTGCTCACTTTATTCCAATTGATATTAGTTATCCTTTGGAGAAGTTAGCCGAGATTTATATTCTTGTGGTTGTGAAGTTACATGGAGTTCCTAAGAGTATTGTATCGGATCGAGATCCGAGATTTACATCGAGATTTTGTGTGAGTTTACAAAAGGCTTTGGGTTCTAAGCTAAGATTGAGTTCGGCTTATCATCCGCAAACGGATGGTCAAACCGAGAGAACGATTCAATCGTTGGAGGATTTATTGCGTGCTTGTGTACTCGAGCAAGGTGGTGCTTGGGATGGTTATTTGGCGTTGATTGAATTCACTTACAATAACAGTTTTCATTCGAGTATAAGTATGGCACCATTTGAGGCTTTGTATGGTCAGAGATGTCGAACACCTTTGTGTTGGCATGAAACCGGTGAGAGGACGATTGTTGGACCGGAATTGGTGCAACAAACGACGGAGAAAGTGAAGTTTATTCGTGAAAAGATGAAAGCTTCTCAAAGTAGACAGAAGAGCTATCATGACAAGAGAAGGAAAGATCTTGAGTTTCAAGAAGGCGACCATGTGTTTTTGAGAGTTACACCAGTTACGGGTGTAGGTCGTGCTTTGAAGTCGAAGAAGTTGACTTCTCGTTTTATTGGTCCGTATCAGATTACTTCACGAGTTGGTGTTGTGGCTTACTGTGTGGCGTTGCCTCCGAACCTTTCGAATTTGCATGACGTATTCCATGTTTCGCAACTTCGGAAATATGTTCCGGATCCGTCACATGTTATTCCTATGGACGAGGTTGAAGTGAGAGATAACCTTACGGTGGAAGCTTTACCGGTTAGGATTTTGGACCGCGAAGTTAAGAAACTAAGAGGCAAGGATATTACGCTTGTGAAAGTAGCGTGGGGAGGAGCTGCGGAAGGCAATATGACTTGGGAACTAGAGAGTGGGATGCGAGAGTCGTATCCGGAGTTGTTTGAATCAGGTATTATTTTCGAGGACGAAAATTTCTAAAGTGGGAGAGAGTTGTAACGCCCCGATTTTGATTATTCCATTATTCTTGAGTCTTTTATTTTAATTGGGCAATAATTATTTTAATTGTGAATTTGGTGTGTTAAATGTTATTTTACCGTTTTGAGAGTTTTCGGGGAAATTAGAATGGAGAGTATTTTAGACTTTTCTCAATTAATGATAAATTAGAAATTAAGTGGAATTAGAATTTGTGAGAAAAATGAATTAATTGATAGTTTGGAAAATGAGAGAAAAGAAATAAAAAGAAAAAGATAGAAAGGAAAAATAGAAGGAAAATAGATAGAAAAGAGGAGAGAAAGAAAAGAGGAGAAAGTTGGGAAAACTAGGAAATCATCAAGATCGATCAATTAGCGAGCTTGGAAATCCGAGTAAGGGTGTGAAACATTGTTATCTTATCAATGTGTATGATTATGTATGGGTTTGCTTGGATGTTTTCTTGTTTCTATAGCTTTTGAGTTTTAGGTCGAAAACGATAAAATGATTGGGAATCGATGTTTTTACGGTCGGAAATCGGTATAATTTGTGTTGTATGATTACCATGTGTTTATGAATCATTGCTGATAATTGTTTTGTTGTTGGAATTAATTTGGGATGAAAAATGAGGTTTTTGGGGGTTTTGGGTCGTGTAATCTGTAACAGCATTTTTCTGGTTCTGGTGTGATTCGCCAGGTGAATTTGGGATTCGCCAGGCGAATTGAGTCTGGCCACTAGCTCGCCAGGCGAAGTGCTGGCGAAGGCAGATTCGCCAGGCGAATTTGCCAGTCGCCAGGCGAATTTGGAATTACAGAAAGGGGGTAGCTTCTATAACTCTTGGAGTTTTTCAATATTGGTGATTCGCCACTGGCTTGCCAGGCGAAGTGCTGGCGAATGGGATTCGCCAGGCGAATTCTCAAGTTGCCAGGCGAATCTGGCTGTTTCTCAATAAATTCTTAACTTTTGAAAATTCATAACTCTTGATCCGTAACTCGGATCGGGACGTTCTTTATATCATTGGAAAGCTTATGAAATGTACTTCCTTATGATGATAATTTTGAAATTGTTAGCCGATTAAATAAAGTCGAGAATTTGGGAATAGTGTCATTTACCGACTTTTGTCGTTTTAAATGTGTATATTGGTTGTGTAACATACAATGTGGCATTGATAATAATGTGTATGCCTTGTATGATGTGGTATAATGATAGTGCATGTGATGACATGTGGTGATGATAAATTATGGCCGAAAGGCAAGAAATTGCAATGTGTGTATTTAATGGTATATGCATGACTATATTGTGAAATATGTGTGCATTGCATGAGTGTATGTGGTCATTTTGTATGAGAAACATCATGACATGCATTCATGTGTCGCGATTCCGGGGAGAATCGGGTGTAATATCACGTCCCTGTTGGGTGTGAGTGATTGATTACACAAATGATCATTGAGGATCCTCTGAACATTGCGTAGTCAATGGGTGTAATCGTTGCGATGAGTTACACTTGATTCCGTGGGAATCTTCAGAATGATTGTGTGCCCTTGTGGGGTTTGAGCAATCGGATTGTGTCTGCGTGAACAATCCAGAAACATCGGATGCCATGATGGTATGAGCGATGGGGAAATATCGTAGGCCCGGCAGGGAGGATATTTCCATTGAGTTCTTCAATTGAGCTCGGGTGATGAGTCGGTACCGCATGCATCTGCATAGAGTCAAGAGTCGGTCTCTATGAGTTGCATTGATCATCTTTGTGTTTGTGCATTGATGAATAAACATTGATATATGTATGTTTATGGGAAATGATATAAACTGTATCTTATAATGATGCATATTTTTCATGAACAAGTATGTGTGTGTTCATGTGGAATGATGATAATGGTGAATGTATGCATAATGAATATGCTTGATGATATATCTATATTGTGAAATAGGATGAGTTGTGGTGAGAATATGTGTTATATGTTTATGTTGTAGTACATAATTATATGCATTGTTATTATGATAATATTTCTCACCCTTCTGCTGTTTTATGATGCTCTATGAGGCATTGCAGATTAGGTATCTGGCGGTCTTTTTGTGAAGCGTGTCTTCATTTTCCGTGTTGGTCGGTTGGCTCTGATATGTAGCACCGGGTAGCTAGGACGTTTGATCTTTTTGTGATACATTTGCATATGTATCTTGCTGATGAATTAGTGTATATAAACACGATGTTGCTTGTGATTCATACTGGATGATGTATATATATGTTGGTGTATATATGTGGTTGTTATTCAATATTTTAGATGTTTCCGCTTTTATTCTAAATATTGAGATGTGGGTGTAAGGACAAAGTTCCTCGGTGGCAAGTTACCCCACTGTTGCATATCAATATTTCGAGCAGGTGATGTATGTATTAAATGAGTGTATGATGTGACATGCCTCTTTTATACTATGTTTTAATCGTACTCTGGCGATTTTTTTTTATATGTGCCTAAATGATTTATGTGATTATTTGGGGGTATAGAAAGGGGGTGTTACACTCCGCCCTCTTCATGCTCGTCCGGGAACCTGCTGTCGAGGTCGACCGCGTTGACGCGCGGGAGAGGCCTCTGTACGGTGTCCGGGGATGACTTTGCTCCGGTCTTGGGCTTGGTGCCGATGGAACTCATGCCCTTGATTACCGCGTCGAAGCACCTCCTGGCCGCGTCTATGTCCCCGTGCATTGTAACTACCCATCCCCTGGCCGTGTAGTACTTCATCTTGAGGTGGACCGTGGATGACACTGCTGTGAGTTCGACCAGTGTGGCCTCCCGAGGATGCAGTTATAGAAGGATGGATATTCGACCACCAGGAAGCGGGTCTTCACCTGACGGGCAGTGTCTTCGGCCCCGAATGTGACCATCAGTTCAACGTAACCCCATGGTCTAGTGGTTGTGCTGTTGAACCCCTGCAGATCTGAACCGACGTACGGGGTCAGGTGTCGCTCGTCAAGTTGGAGAGTCCCGAATAGGTGAGCGTACATGATGTCGACCGAACTTCCCTGGTCGACAAGTATCCTACAAATGTCAAAATTCTCCATCTGTGCCCTGACCAAGAGGGGGATGGTGGCGTTGGGCGCTCCGCCTGGGAGCTCTTCAAGGTAGAAGGTGATAGGGTTTGATTTCCCTTGCACCTTTTCGAGAGTGGTGGTCTTCGCCGATGTCGCGGACTCCAGTTCGTCAAATTTCTGCTTGATCGTCCCGACGATACTTTCTCGTAACCTCCTCCGGATATGACCATCGTTTTGGGAAAACTTTCCCATGTGCTGCGGGCAGCGACGGGATCTTCGTGAGGGAAATTCGCCCACATGCTGCGAACTGCCTCTTGGCCCTCGATGCCCTCGGGGACAAAAAAGTGCTCGGGTCGAGTGATGCTGAGGGCGACTTGCATTCGGTTCTCTTCGGGAGGAGGTGTTGTCTCCTCGACGCTTTGGGCTTCCCGGGCGCTGGTACGAGGAGCGTCGTTCTTCTGGACGTACTTCTTTAGGTGCCCTTCCTTGATCAGGATCTCGATTGCATCTTTGAGATAGATGCAGTCCTCCGCGACATGTCTGTGGCTCCGGTGGAACCTGAAGTACTTGGACTTGTCCATGTTTGGTTTAGGGGCAGTTGGCTTCGGAAAGCGGATGCCTCCTTTCATAAATTCTGAGTTGGAGCACCCGGAGAGGATTCACGCGCGGGGAGTGTTGAGCGGCGTGTATTCCGTGAACCGGCCAGCTGGTCCTCGTGGTTCACGAGAGTCCCGGGGGCGACTCTCCTTCTTTCTTTCTCTTCCACGTCGGGGAGGAGAGTCTTCTTCTCTACGGTTGCAGGGGCCTTTCTTCCGCCTCGAGTTGAGGGCGATCTGTGCTGCCTCCGACTCCTCGAACTCGATGTACGACTGAGCTCGTTGGAGGAGGTCCTCCAAATGGAGAGGTCTGCGGAGGCCCACGGACTTGGTAAAATCGGATCCAAGTCGTAGTCCCCGGATGATTAAAATCTTCTTCATGTCATCGGTCGTTTGGACCTCGACAGCCTCCCTGTTGAACCTCTCAATGTAGTTCCCGAGAGGCTCATTCTTCCCCTAGTAGATGCTCTCTAGTGTGGCCTCCGTCTTCGAGTGTCGGCGAGATGCCGTGAAGTGTTAGGTAAAGCGTTCTCTTAGTTGCTTCTAGGACGTGATTGACCCGGGTGTTAGACTCTTGTACCAGGTCATGGCGCCCTTCCGCAAGGTGGTGGGGAAAAGTCAGCACTTAATGGCTCCCTTGATGTTTCTGAAGTTGAGCATGGCTTCGAAACTTTCGATGTGATCGTCGGGGTCGGCCAGGCCGTCGTAGGTCCCCATTGGCGGGGGTTTCTCCATGCCCGCAGGGATTAGGGCGTCCATGATCTCCCATGACAGGGGGGGTCCTCTGGTCGTCCTCGTCGCTCTTGGCTGGGGACATTGATGGGGATCGGTCGTGTCGGCTAGGTCCTTGTCGTGGAGGGGAGTTCCTAGAACGGTTCCTCGGTCTCTCCTCGGCGGTCTTGCTCCTCTTGGTAGTCGAGGAGTGCCTGGGTTCCTTCCGAGGCGGGGAACGATGGCGCTTCTGGGAGGTTTCTGGCTAAGGGTGCTCGAGACGTGGCCGGCGGCCCTCGCGCACCGGCGAGGGGATCCGAGATTCTTCCGGAGGAGTCCTTCTCGGGGAAGGAGAACGACGAGATGAAGGCGGACGACGATGTCTTCGCGGGGAAGACCGCCGTGTTCGCCCTCGCTCGAGTGCTTCAATTCTGAGATTCTGGTGCATGATCAGCTGGTTGGTTTTATTGACCAAGGCGAATAGGGCCACGGTGCTCGAATCGGCATTAGGTGGAGGAGAAACTGGCTGAAAGACGGCTTGCTGGACGGCGTCGTAAGCCGTCTCTCACGTCGGCTTCTTCGACGTTGAGGGCAGCATTGTCCTCACAGTGGTTTCCGTTCTCGAGTTGCGCGAGGACGGTGTCCAAAGCTTTGTTCGCAGATGGGTTGTTGGCCATGCTGGTGAGGAACGGAGGAGTTGCTTTGGTTTATCATTGAAGGAAAAATGGGGAAGCAGTGTTTCCCACAAACGGCGCCACTGATCGTACCTGGATCAGACAGTTAGACAGTGGCCAGCAACGTCGTATGGACTTCAGCTCCGGTGATAATGATACGGCGGGGGGGGGGGGGGGGGGGGGATGTACCTGCAAGGTACTCCGACGCTCAAGTTAGGTAAGGTCGGAGAAAATCTAGTACAGAGATGTGAGTTTAGAATGTTTCGGAACCTGACCCTCTCAAGTGAGAGGGTATTTATAGAGAGCCCCCAGCGCGGGGCCAACGGTTACTTGCACTAGGCTGGATTGCAAGGCCCAATCCAAGTAACTTCCAGGGCTTATGTGGCGTAGTGAAGACCAGCACCTGGTCTTCGCCTTGGTGTAACGGTCCCTAAATCTCCGGAAGTAGGGCAGACCTATTCCTTCGGGAGTGGGAAGTTACAAGAGAACGTGTCCTCGTGTGGAGGAGCACCTGGGTGTCGAGGAGAGGTGTGCCCACGGGTGATATGCCTCTGCTCGACAGGCTTTACCCCGAGTGTCCGACGACCAAGGGGATTGGTACGTGCCCGACACGGAGGCGACTTCGGGCCTCGTTGGGCTTTCTCTGGTCATTGGGCTTGGGCCTGCGCGACAGTAGGGCACGCGCTGGCCCAGTCTAAAACAAGCTTATTTCAATTATATAATTATTTATTTAATTAAAATTTTAATTAACTTTATTGTTATAACAAACGATACCAATTAACAAATTAAATCTTTGAAAAACGGAGTTTTTGATGAACAATGAGACGGTTAGGTTAATAAAGAGAGAGAAGAAAGAAAGAGAATATGATTGAACAAACTATTTTTCTATTCACTTACTCAATTAGGGTATAAATAATTACAAGTGAATAACAACAATTGATCTCTCTCAACAACCTGAGAGAACGAGCCTATTTATAGGCCACTAAGCTAACTTAAACAACAAGCTAACCTAAACAATTTGATCCAAGGAACAAGGCCCAATTCAATATTACATACTAGAACTAACTTCGACGTTAGCATGTGAACCAGCTTCGACGTTAGCATGTGAACCAGCTTCGACTTCATGTTTGCCTTCTTTTGAAACATGAAAGTTTTCCTTGCTGACAACATCCCAATCGACAACACTAGAGTTCGATCCAATATCTCACAAATCTCCACCTTTGAACAAACTCTACAATAACAGGGAATAATATAGCTTTCATCATGCAACTTTATTAACTGCATACAGTGGAAAAACTTGCAGCTCGGCAATGTCTTGGTGATCATATTAGCAGCATTGTCATCAGTCGAAACCTTCAGCAATTGGACTTCTCCACACTTGATTATCTCTTTGACGAAGTGCTTCCATATATCGATGTCCTTTGTTCGCTCATGATAGGTTGAATTCTTCGACAGGTGTATTGCACTTTGACTATCACATTTAACCGTGATAACTCGACCTTGAAATTTCAGCTCCTTCACAAAACCTTCAAGCCCCACAATGCTTCTTTCACAGTTTCAGTGAGGGCAATATATTCTGCTTCAGTGGTTGATAAGGAAACAACCTTCTAAAGTGTAGTTTTCCAACGAATTATTATGTCGAACATAGTGAACACATATCTAGAAATAGATTTTCTAGAATCCATACAACCTGCATAATCGGAGTCGACATATCCTTCGATTTCGACTTTGCTATCATCATCACAGGCTCCACCATAAATCAAGACTCTATTTAGAGACCCATTTTTGTACCTAAGAATCCACTTCAAAGCTTGCCAGCGCCTTTCTAGGATTCGCCATATACTTGCTTACAAGGCTCACTCCATACGCTATGTCTGGCCTCGTATATACCATAGCATACATCAAAGACCCTACTATACTAGCATATGGAATGATACTCATAGAGATTCTTTCAGCTTCAGCACTTGGACTTAGAGTAGTACTAAGCTTAAACTGAGGATTTGTCGGAGTCACAAAAGGCTTTGAATTCGACATACCAAACTTGTCGAGAATCTTTTGTAGGTATGTCTCTTGAGATAAGCATAATTTGACTACTTTCTATCTCTCTGGATGCCAATCCCAAGAATTTTGGTGGTAGCTACCAGATCTTTCATTTCAAATTCCTTACTGAGTTCAGCCTTCACCTCCATTACATCCTCGACACGGTGGCTAGCTATGAGGATATCATTCCATGCTTAACTTCAGTATTAACAAAATATGAAGAAAAAAAACGTTTTAACCTATTAAAAATGATTTTTTGATGAAATAAAGAAGCCTAGATTAAATTTATGATGTGAAATCTCAAACTTTGAATGTCATGTAATTGTACTAGAAAAAACAAAAACAAAAAATATAGTTGATGGTTAGTAAGTTGTACGTGGGATTGGAAACAGAGCAAAACTAAGTGAGTAGTTTTCAACACAAAATATGAATTCATTTTATTGCATCATAAAAAATTAAAGAAAAAACTAGAATGTACAAAATGTAACATTCATTGATGGTGACTTTGGAAGGACAGAAGCTACAAGAATTGGTGTAGTGAAGTTTATCTATGCTTGAAATTATTTTAAAGGAATAGAATACTGACTGAGAATGAGAGAGAAGAAGTCAACTTAAGTCACTTATCATAAGACATTTGAATTATTATGAAAAGGGTCTGTTCAGGATTGACAGTTGTATTTATAATATTTTCCTTATTAATGAATCAATTAATTCTTGAATATTTGTTCAACTCAGCGAATTGAAGTTTTAAACAATATCATATTGATTAATAATGTACTTATTATATGAATAAAATATAGAAGAATAGTCTTGCAAGTCTCATATTATAATCAATATACTAATTTTACAAAACAAAAAGAAAGAATTGTATACATGATGAGATCTATCAAAGATTAAACTTGATGCAGAACTGAACTTTAAATTGGATTAGTTGTTCCGATAAACTGAATCTCGTAGTGAAAAAAATAATAATAATAATAAAATCATCTAGATGATTCTAAAACAAAATGTATGTAAGCAGTCATCAATAATCTTGAAAGACACAAAAATAAAGAGAAACAAATGCCAAACATCAATTGACGACTGCTTCTACTTCAATCTAACTTTCTTAAGCCGTAGACCTCTTCTGGTAAGGAGGAAAGATACTATACAATTTGAATAGTTTGGATCGTAGTTTATATAGTGTGAAGATCTATTAAAATGTTCATTTTTTTTAAATGTGTCAACCTGATTTTTATTTATATTGAGCTTATATCAATTAATCAAATATATAATTATTTATTTAATTAAAATTTTAATTAACTTTAAACGATATTAATTAGCAAATTAAATCTTTGAAACATGGAGTTTCTTGATGAACATTGAGACGGTTAGGTTAACAAAGAGAGAGAAGAAAGAAAGAGAATATGATTGGGCAAAGTGTTTTTCTATTCACTTACTCAATTAAGATATAAATGATTACAAGTGAATAACAACAATTGACCTCTCTCAACAACCTGAGAGAACTAGCCTATTTATAGGCTAATAAGTTAACTTAAACAGCAAGCTAACCTAAACAATTGGATCCAAGGAACAAGGCCCAATTTGACATTACATACTAGAACTAACTTCGACTACAGCATGTAACACTTCTACGTCAGCATGTGAACCAGTTTTGACTTCATGCTAGCCTCCTATCAAAACATGAAAGCTTTCCCTGTTGACAACATCCCAGTCGACAACACTAGAGTTCGATCTAATATCTCACAAATCTTCACCTTAGAACAAACTCTACAATAATAGGGAATAATCTAGCTTTCATCATGCAATTTTATTGACTACATACAGTGAAAAAACTTGCAGCTCGACAATGTCTTGGTGATCATATCAGCATCATTGTCATCAGTCGAAACCATCAGCACTTAGACTTCTCCACGCTTGATTATCTCTCTGACAAAGTGCAACCTTACATCGATGTGCTTGGTTCGCTAATGATAGGCTGAATTCTTCGACAAGTGTATTGCACTTTGATCATCACATTTAACAGTGATAACTCGACCTTGAAGTTCCAGCTCCTTCACAAAACCTTCAAGCCCCACAATGCTTCTTTCACAGCTTCAGTGAGGGCAATATATTATGCTTCAATGGTTGATAAGGCAACAACCTTCTGAAGTGTCGCTTTCCAACTGATTGTTGTGCCGAACATAGTGAACACATATCTAGAAATTGATTTTCTAGAATCTATACAACCTGCATAATCGGAGTCGACATATCCTTCGATTTCAACGATGTTATCATTATCACAGGCTCCACCATAAATCAAGACTCTATTTAGAGACCCATTTATGTACCTAAGAATCCACTTTAAAGCTTGCCAGTGCGCCTTTCTAGGATTCGCCATATACTTGCTTACAAGGCTCACTCCATATGTTATGTCTTGCCTAGTATATACCATATCATACATCAAAAACCCTACTATACTAGCATATGAAATTCTACTCATATAGATTCTTTCAGCTTCAGTACTCGGACTTTGAGTATTACTAAGCTTAAATTGAGGATTTGTCGGAGTCACAACAGGCTTTGAATTCGACATACCAAACTTGTCGAGAATCTTTTGTAGGTATGTCTCTTGAGATAAGCATAATTTTGACTGATTTCTATCTCTTCGGATGTCAATCCTATGAATTCTGGTAGTAGCTCCCAGATCTTTCATTTCGAACTCTTTACTGAGTTCAGCATTCACCTCCATTACATCCTTGACACGATTGCTAGGTATGAGGATATCATCCACATAAAGCTACAAAATAACAAGTGAGTTTCTTGGTCGAAATTTGAAGTAAACACAGTGATTGAACTGACTCCTAGCTAAACCATTGTATGTCATGAACTTGTCGAATCTCCTGTTCAGAAGCCTTCTACCCTACCCCCTCCAAACTCTCTAACAAAGTATAAGAGTATCATCCAATAAACTCTAAATAAGATAATAAATAAATTAAGCTGATGAAAAATGTTGAATATTTTTGTATATTCAAATTTAAGATATCATAAAATAAAAAAATATCCTAAATGATAAGGGATATAAGGGGGAATAGACGATGGTGTGATGGAATCCGACGCAAAGATTCGCCTTTGAACCAACCAAAGACCCAACAAGTATGGAAAACACAAATTTGTTAATAAACACAAAAGCAAAAATGTATAGGGATCAAAAACTAATTATCGTGGCAGAGGCAAAAGGAAACTTTTAAAGTGTACTCAAATTATAATCTGGTTGGTTCGATTGAGAGTTGGCATGAAAGAGACCATATAAATGGCTTTCTTTCTTTGTTTATGTGACAAGAAATATTTGAATTATACCAAACCAATGGAGAATTCTGAATCAATCTTGATGAACAATCTCTTACTTGATGAATATATCTAAATTAAAAATAAATATATAATTATATTAGAATATACATTTAAATAAAATATTTAATAAAACACCCCAACAATCTCTTACTTGATGAATATATCACAATAATTATGTCAAAATTATTTATACATGAATAATAATTCTATTTATCTTTAAATATTTACTTTCAAATCTAATCCATGCCATTCATTAAAAATGAATCAACGTGGTTTTCGACTATAACTTACAACAATGTGAATAAACTTTGACATTCACCACATTGATATATTTGAAGATATACATCGCTATGGATGAATGACCACTACAAGAAAATGCTTGTTTAGTCAGGGATATTTGTCAGATGAAAATCCCCTTCACTAAATATTTATGTTGCTTTGGGTTTATCCCCTTGTAACACATAAAATAAAAAACAAAATTAATAAACATATTTGTGTGGGGAAACCCTTTGCAAATGTTAAAGAGGAAGATTTTAAAATTTAAAAATTGAGCCTTTGTGAAAGGAAACCCTTTTCTTCTTTCTTTTCTTGAACAAGTGCCATCTCGATTAAAAATTCAAGAGATGAGTATTATATTTCCCATTTACTTCACATGTCAATGTCACAAATGCATCTCTTCTATCCGAATCATTAACATACCTTCCGATTACCACTCCAAATCCCAATTTGGAGGCCTCCATACGAATACCTCGAGATCGGTCCCAATGTATTTGATTTCATAATACAAAGAAGGTGTCACCAAGATCTTTCATCTTGAATGTTCGAGATAGAAATTTCTTGGTTTCGTGCCTCATGCCTATATCATTGGCGGCAAGCAACATGTCATCAATATATAAGACCAAGAAAATGTATTTGCTCTCATTGAATTTGTGATACACACAATCTTCAACAAGATTCACCTCTAAACCAAATGAGAGAATTATTTCATGAAACTTATGGTACCACCGGCGAGATGCCTGTTTTAGACCATAAATGAATTTTGTTAATTTGCAAACCATATTCTTTGAGTCTCCTGACAGAAAGTTTTCTAGTTGCACCATATTGTCATACCCCAATTTTGTCCGGGCCTTTTTAAAACTTTCATACATCTGACTTTATTTTCACTTTGTATCATCTGTATAGCATATCATGCATTTCATCATGAATAACGCCTAAAATGTTGGCCGGAATAAATTTTCAAATATACAGACAGACTGGTTGAATTGTTTCTTAAATATACGTAAAACCAGTGGATGAAATGTTTTGAAATCGAGCTTGCAGACGTCAGTAATATTAATCTATGATTCGCGTAATTTAAACTGGTGTGCTCGTTTTATTTTTTGACAACTTTTTCAATCACATTTTGATTTGTCTGAGCCGTTTAACCGATCAAAATTTATTTCAAAATCTGACGAAACGCTGTATTTTTCTGAGAGGTTTATTTCGCGCTGATCATTTTAGTGCAGTTAGTCTAATTTTTCGAGCACTTTGGCGCCCGACTTTTTTTTTCATTTTCAGTCATTTTATTTTTATTCTTTCGTCAAAATATTCCGAAAAATAAAATAGAATTTTCCATGTTTGAATTTTAATTTTTTCATGTGTATTTAAAAAGATGTCAATTTTATTTGATTTAATTTGATTTAAATAAATTAAATCATCTAGAATGGCCATTTTAGGAATTTTAAATTGTCAAACTGAAATTATGGTCAATAGCATAATATGTAAACTTTACATAAATTGAAAGAACAAAAGGATCCTAATTTTGGAACCCTAAAATTATATAAAAAAATTTTTTCGAAAATTCAAATTGAATCAGATATGGGTAGCTCTGATACCACTTGTTATATCTATTCACAACCTTATTATTTTTTATCGATATAGAAATCAAAAACAGAACTCTAAAATATTCCCTATGAGTTAATATACCATCAACTAGTATCCCTTAAATCCATATCAGAATTCAATCAAAGAATAAAAGCGGAAGCGTATATGAGTTTGCATTGGGAGTCACTGAAGGTTTGTGGGTATTTGATCTTCCGATTTGGAGAGTTCCTTTATGTCTCCTTAATCCTCCTCTGATGGGGATGAAGAAAGAATTTCTGATAAGTCGTTTTACGTTGTCTACAGATGGAGACCATAACCCCTATAAATAATCTTAGGGTTATTTTTTAGTTTTCAATATTCTAATTTGACACCTCATCAAATTAGATATTGATTTATGTTATCTACACATTAATCTTACCTTTCATGATATTTATACTTTTAGCCACAAACTTATTATTAATTAGACAACTACAACTTTGGTAATTACATAATGGCCCTAACATATGTAATATTACAATTGTGACCAAAAAATTCCAACAATCACACCTTAAGAATTTATCCTTATCTCTCTAAGATTATCGCTAAGATTCTCAAACATTTCTCTCTGTTTTCACCACTGAAAATTCTGAAGATTGTTAAGAACAAAATGACGAGATACACATTTATAATTGTTAAAACACAACGGATTCATAACAAGCATAAAACATTAATGAATGGATTTACAAGCCGAAACAAAGAAACCCAAAACACACCAATCGGAAAAGTCAGATAGGGTGATTGAAAACCCAAACCACCGTAAGCCGAACCAAATTGTTGCCGCCATCTTGCCCCCACAATTCTCCGAATTCCAATGGCTATCTTCCTCCGCCGCCGACCACCATCTATGAACTATCTCCACGTTGTTCGACGTCTTTTGTCAACTATCTAACTTTTATAGTTTTTTTATTTTTACAATCTCAAAATATATTTTCTTTCTCTTCATCACTTAATGTTTTAAGAAATACTTCACAATCTCAATCATGATTATTCTATTACATTCCATGCTTAACTTCAGTATTAACAAAATATGAAGAAGAAAAAACGTTTGAACCTATTAAAAATGATTTTTTGATGAAATAAAGAAGCCTTGATTAAATTTATGATGTGAAATCTCAAACTTTGAATGTCATGTAATTTTACTAGAAGAAACAAAAACAAAAAATATAGTTGAGAATTAGTAAGTTGTACATGTGATTGGAAACAGAGCAAAACTAAGTAAGTAGTTTTCAACACAAAATTTGAATTGATTTTATTTTTAAGTTTTCAATATTTTAATTTCTCACCTCATCAAAATAGATATTGATTTATGATATCTACACATTAATCTTACCTTTCATAATATTTATACTTACAGCTTTGGACAATTACATAATGGCCTTAGCACATGTAATATTACAATTGTGACCCAAAAATTCCAACAATTACACATTAAGAACTTATCCTTTTCTCTTTAAGATTATCGCTAAGATTCTCAAACCGTTCTTGTAACGCCCCGATTCCAATTATTCCCATTTTTGTTGAGTCTTTTATTTAATTTGGGTGATAAATTATTTTATTTGTGAAATTGGTGTGTTAATATGCTATGTTGACGTGTTATGATATTTGACCGTTTTGAGAGTTTTCGGGGAAATTATTATGAAGGGTATTTTGGACATTTCTCAATTATTGGTAAGTTAGAGATTTAGTAAAAATTGTTAGAAAAATGATTAAGTGTAGAATTTTGTGAGAAAATGAATTAATTAATTTGGAGTGGAAGATAGAAAAGAAATAGAAATAGAAAAGAAAAGATAGGAAGAAAGAGGAGAGAAAAGATAGGAAGAAAGAGGAGAGAAAGAAGGAGGAAGAGGAGAAAAGAGAAGGAAAAGAGGAAAATCAAGAAAATCAATTTCTATGAATCGGTTTAATCGGGTAAGGGTGTGAAATCTTGTTATCTTAATAATGTATATCATTATGTATGATTATGTATGTGTGTATTGGATTGTTGTTGTGTTTTTCAAAGTTTTCTATTCTAGGTCGATTTTGAGAAATCGATGTTTTCGCGGTTGGAAATCGACGTAAATGTGGTAGAATATTGGTTGCCATGATTGTATTGGGTTCTGATTGATATAAGGTGTTTTGGAAAGGTTTTGATTGGAAAAATGTGGATTTTTGGGGTTTTGACAGCGCAAGAAAATTTTGGGTTTTCCTTGGTTCGCCTAGCGAACCTGGGGCGAAGCGGTGGCGAGTGAGGTTTTCGCGGGTTCGTCTAGTGAACCAGTTGGCGAAGGTCAGCGAAGGTTCGCTGAGTTGTTCGCCTAGCGAAGTTTGGGTGTTTTGAATGTGGGTAGTTGCTGCCTTGGTTCGCCAAGGGGTTCGCCTAGCGAACTTTGTGTCTGTTTTTATCTAACAGTTGGTTCGCTGGAACATTCGCCTAGCGAAGGAGCTAGCGAATGCTCGCGAGGGATGTTCGCCTAGCGAAGGAGCTAGCGAATGCTCGCGAGGGAGGTTCGCCCAGCGAACAGTGCTGTTCGTGTAATTTTGTTTTCTGCATAACTTTTGATCTGTGGTTCGGTTTGAGGCGTGGTTTGATGCATTAGGAAGCTTATGAAATGCTTTTTCTTATTATGATGATTTGGAGATTGTTAGCCGATTATATAAGTCAGAAAAGTCGGGAATAGTGTTATTTAGCGACTTTTACCGTTTTGAACGTGTGTTTGGATGTGAACCATACAATAGTGCATTGATGTGAATGTATATAGATTGTATGTACTTGTATGAGAAGAATGCATGAATATATTGTGAATATGTATGCATTTCAAGAATGTCTTGAGTCATTTGCGTGTGAAGTAATGATGTGCATTCTTGTGTTGAGGGATTCTTATGAGAATCCGCTATAACATCGTGTGCCTTAAAAATAAGGGGTGTGAGCGATCGGATGGATCGTGTGCCTTAAAAATAAGAGGTGTGAGCGGTGGGTATAGGCGATCGTGTGCCTTATACAAAGAGGTGTGAGCGATCGGGTCGTGTGCCTTATACAAAGAGGTGTGAGCGATCTATAAACGTCGTGTGTCTTAAAAATAAGAGGTGTGAGCAATCAGATTGGATCGTGTGCCTTAAAAATAAGGGGTGTGAGCGATGGGGAACATCGTAGGCCCGACGGGGAGTTACAGTGATGTAACGAGCGATGGTTCCAGCAGAGTTCCTGAGTGAACTTGAGATGTTTGAGTCGGTACCGCATTGCATTTGCATAGAGTCGTGAGTCGGTCTCTATGATTTGCATTTATCATCTTTATAATGGGCATTGATGAATAAACATAAATGTGTATGTTTATGTGGTACGATAGGAGTTGAGAAAGTATGCATGATGTATATGCTTGGTTGTGAATATATATATATATATATATATATATATATATATATATATATATATATACATTGTGATGTATATGAGTGAGTTGTGATGAATTGTGGTGAGAATGTGGGATATGTGTATTTTTATGCTAATATATATAATTTTATGCATTGTTATTATGATAATATTTCTCACCCTTCTGCTGTTTTATAATGCTCTATGAGGCATTGCAGAGTAGGTATGCTGGTGGTTTTTTGTGGAGCGTGTCTTCATTCTTTTGGTCGGTCGGCTCTGATATGTAGCACCGGGTAGCTAGGATGGCTAGGATTCTTTTGTGATACATTTGTATATGTATCTTGTTGATGAATGTTTATGTGAACATGTATCATGCTGGTGGATAATACTCGATGATTCATGTATATATGTATATATGGCTGTTGTTATTCAATGTTTAGATTTTCCGCTTTTATTCTAAATATTGAGATGTGGGTGTGAGGACTAAGTTCCTCTGTTGCAAAGTTACCCCACTGTTGCATATCAATGGTTGAGCAGGTGTTGTATGTTTTAATTTAATGTATAATGTGACATACCTCTTTTATACTATGTGATAATTATACTCTGACGAAATTTTAAATAAGTGCCTAAATGATTAATTGTGATTATTTGGGGGTATAGAAAGGGGGTGTTACAGTTCTCTCTGTTTTTATCTCTGAAAGTTCTGAAGATTGTTAAGAACAAAATGACGAGATACACATTTATAACTGTTGAAACGCAAAAGATTCATAACAAGCATAAAACATTAATGAATGGATTTACAGGCCGAAACAAAGAAACCTAGAACACACCAATCGAAAAAGTTAGATAGGGTGATTGAAAACTCAAACCACCGCAAGTCGAACCAAATTGTTGCCACCATCTAGCCCCCGCAATTCTCCAAATTTCAATGGCTACCTTCTCCGCCGCCGACCACCATCTCTGAACTACCTCCATGTTGTTCCGACACCTTTCGTCGACTTTCTAACTTTTATAGCTTTTTAATTTCTGCAATCTTAAAATATATTTTCTTTTTCTTCATCACTTAATGCAATCTCAAAATATATTTTCTTTCTCTTCATCGCTTAATGTTTTGAGAAATACTTCACAATCTCAATCCTGATTATTCTATTACATTCCATGCTTAACTTCAGTATTAACAAAATATGAAGAAAAAAAACGTTTTTTTAAATTTGTTTTTTATAAATTAAAAGACTAATTTTGACATTCTATTATATTAATATACATTATTGAAGACCAAACATAGTCAAAATCACAGTTTTTTCAAAAAGTTGTATTTCAAAAATGATTTTCGTGAAAAACTATTTGAAATAGCTTCAAAATTAAGTGATTTTTTGAAATTTTGATATTCAAAAAAAGTTTCGATAAAGTGATGAAATACCTAAAATAACATTTTAAGAATAACTATTTAAATCAAATTTTCATTTGAAGCTTTTATGAAAAGTTTCTTTGTAAATTTTTTTTATACAAAATTATGTTACACTATAAAAATCATTTTTAAAAAAAGTCAAAACAAACGGGCCAAAAGAAGCCCAGATTAAATTAATGAAGAAATCTCAAACTTTGAATGTCATGTAATTGTACTAGAAAAAACAAAAACAAAAAATATAGTGGATGGTTAGTAAGTTGTACATGTGATTGGAAACAGAGCAAAACGAAGTAAGTAGTTTTCAACACAAAATTTGAATTGATTTTATTGCATCATAAAAAATTAAAGAAAAACTAGTGTGTACAAAATGTAACATTCATTGATGGTGACTTTGGAAGGACAGATGCTACAAGAATTGGTGTAGTGAAGTTTATCTATGCTTGAAATTATTTTAAAGGAATAGATCAATACTGACTGAGAATGAGAGAGAAGAAGTCAACTTAAGTTACTTATCATAAGACATTTGAATTATTATGAAAAGGGTCCGTACATGATTGACAGTTGTATTTATAATATTTTCCTTATTAATGAATCAATTAATTCTTGAATATTTGTTCAACTCAGCAAATAGAAGTTTAAGTTTAGACAGTATCAGCTTGATTAATAATGCGCTTATTATATGAATAAAATGCAGAAGAATGAATAATACTACTTTTACGAAACAAAAAGAAAGAACTATACAACAACTTTTCAGATTAAATTTTTATAAAACATAGTACAGAAAAACTTAGATGATGACACAGCTATTAGGATCCTCTTCAACGCTAACAGCACCGTAATAAGGATTGTATTGTGGTTTCATCTGATGATTGTAATAGGCATGTGTTCCATAGAATATGAAAGGATCAATCACGATTTCTTTTGTTGAATCTTTCTTATCATCTTCCTTCTTTTTAGGTTCTTCTTTCTTTTCTTCTTTAGCTGCTCCAACAGAGACGATTTCAGCGTGACAAAACTTCCTTAGTTTACCCACTACACGTACTGGATCAATATCTCCTATTAAAGTTAACTTCTTGTCTTTCATGTCCATTGAAACTGACTCAACCCCTGCAACAATATCACCAATAACATCTCAGTATATCACAAAAACATTTCAATTCTGAAACAAAAAAGCTTAGTTGGAGTGAATTAAATACCTGAAATGCCAGAGACTGCCTTCATAGCTTTTTGCTTGATTCTGTCTTCATTTATTTCCAACTTCAATACAACTTTCTGTAACACAAAAATCCAAGTAGTTGTTAGTTAGGTCAAAGCAAAGGTTGTTAATTTAGAATAAGAAAAGAAAATTCACCAATTTTGTTTTGGCTATGATGAAGAAAATAAAAGAGTGGTTTTAATAGGAGAAAAAACTAACCATCATTGTTATGGAAGCTTGTGATATGTGAGATGAGAGAACTCTTGATGGAAATGGTAATATTAGAAGTGAAAGGAAGAGATGATATTTCAATTTGAAATGAAGTTATGAAGTGAGGATTGATTATTTGAGGCTTTTTATAGTATTGAAAGAAGAGTGAGTGATGACATAGGAATGGTCAACCCAAACAAGTCAAGACGAGTAGTGTGTTGTTTTCTACGAAAGTAAAGCAGCAGATATAAAGGACCTTTTCCAATATACCGTTCCTTCGTGGAACACTGGAACCATATAAAAGGACAATAGACAGTGAAAATTAAAGTGGGAAATTTACTATTTTAGTTATCACCATAAAACGAGTCTGAGTATATTTGGTGGTGGTTGACACACAACAAGAGAATTTTCAATTACCTACGGCAAACAGACTAGCCAATTCGTAGCTAATCTCTATTAAATAGAATTAGTTGGAGTTTTGTTGTGGATTAACTACAACATATGCCGTAGCATGAATTGGGTGGCTAATTATCTTGGCAAAATTTTCCTAACAAATTTCCAACTAATATTTAAAATTCCCTAGCAAAACTATAACTAAAAGGTAGCAAAATGCCACACTTTAGTTTCTTTGTTCTAGCTATTCAGCTGCAATTTTGCCACGATAATATCATAGTAAATCTCAAGCTAAATTTTAAAGCGAATTTTTAATGATTAATTAGCTAGATTGTAACATATTCATAGAAAACAATTTTCTAAGGTATCGTAATTGTAAATAATTAATGATTTGTTCAAATAAACAGTTAAAATTTTAAGATATTATAGAATTTTTTACATTTAAAATTATATTTCTTTGCTAGAATGATAACACAACTAAAAAGCAATTCATATTTATATATCTTCACAAATTGATTAACTCATTCTACACTTTCAACTACTCACATTAAAGCAAGTCTTACACTACAAAAGTTAACAAAACGACTAAAAACAAAGTATTTATACTCATGAGCATCTTGGTTAGAAAGCGCCTCAAAAATATAACTTATCCCCTATCGTGCGATCCTCCAGTGGAAGGCAATGATGTTGAGTTGCTAGCCGAAAATATAACTTTCTCCTATCGTGCTATCCTCTACTTGAAGGCAATGATGTTGAGTTGCTAGCCAGTGGATCAGAACATTATATAAACAAAGTTTAGAAGAGACAGCCACACAAACTCAACCTGAAAAATATAAAGTTGTTTTGATGCAAGACAAAACTATTAAAGCAGATAAGCCTTAAGAAAAATAAACAATTTTTTTAATGTTTAAAACCATGTATTTTAATTTTAGTAAAGTAACAATACAATACCTTTTACCCTTTCAAATGTTGTTCCTCTCCCTTAAGAAGGAAATAACCTTCACTTTGAGGTGTTAATGCTACACATCATAAATCAGAATAAAACATAAGTGTACATTAACTTGGAACATATAGAATCATATAAACTCTATAATTAAAGAATCAAATGTTGTTCCTCTCTCTTAAGAAGGAAATAACCTTCACTTTGAGGTGTTAATGCTACACATCATAAATCAGAATAAAACATAAGTGTACATTAACTTGGAACATATAGAATCATATAAACTCTATAATTAAAGAATGAGTTGTTGAAAAATGTACTTACCATGAAGCAATTCTAAGGACATTATGTCTCATCCCCTCTATTAATCTTACGCCTCGAAATCCCCCAATAACTTGACACCACCATTCTATACTAGGATCTTTATGCATCCATCTCCTTTCTCGACAGCTGCTTAAGGTACTTGCATCTTATTATAGAAAATATTGATTCATAGCTATAGAAGTTCCACTAAATGAACACTGTAACACAAAACAGAACGACACCATGAAAATAATGCGAAAAGGAAACCATTGTTCTCTTCTGTTTTCCAAGTTAACTAAAATGTATTACTACCTGCCAGTATCTCCACGACCCAAAGGCCTAATGGGAGAAAAATGATGAAGGCCAATTTTCTCGTCTCTTGCGGTTATCTAGAAAAAGGAAATATACATTATTTGTATAAACTTCATTCACCACAAAGGAAGTTAAACAAATAAATTGATACCTTTTTAATAGCTACCCAAGAAGGATTGTCCCTTTTGTGTGGTCTTGGAAGAACTTCTTGAGAATGAATTGCCCACAAATCTTTTGGTCTCTATAACCATAAAAAAACAAAATCAATGATAATCGATCTTTATTTTCGTACATAAAAATATCCCAATGATAATCAATGATACTAGTTTACTTATTTATATCCCAAAAGGAATACCTTACCAAATTGGCATCAGGAAGTTCTCTAACAGCTTCATCAACATTTTTTGCAGTGGCTTTCACCTAAAAGGAGAATATTCGAAAGCATGTGAATAGTATCATCATGATACATTATATTCAAATCATGTAACAATGGTAATTAAGGTAAGTGTTGTTTGTGTTTAATAATAAAGATTATAAGAAGAAAGAGATTTTAAACACTCACCAATTTAGCACTTTGTAGCTCAGAACCCTCAGAGAGGCGGTTTCTTAAAGGCTTTAAATGATCACTTCCATCTAGTTGTACACCAATGAAGTATTGAAGTTCACCCTACACACAGAAATTGTTAACTTTTCATGATGCAAATTAATTGTTTTCTAGGAGAATAATAGAGCATTTCAATCACCTTTTGATCACGCATAGGCTGTAAGTGAAACAAATTCCAGAATTTCTTTCCTACAAGTTATAAAATCATAAACGTTCATCTTGTGAATAACAAAGTAAATTAAAAGGGTGCTAGATTACGATCTCGTTTTGACCAATTACTTACCGCTCTTAGTATAATTGATCAACTGAACTGTGATTTCCCTCTGATCTCTGATAGCATCTCTAATTCTAGAGACAGTTGCCTGGTCTGTTTCTGGTCCTTGAAGAAACCTGCAAAATATGTAAAGTAGATGTAAATCTAAATGAAACTGTCCAAGAGACATTCATTCATGTTCTTTATATTAACAAGAACATTTGAATGATAAAAAAATACACTACTTGCAAGGGATAGATATAGTAAATTGTGTACAAAGATATAGTAAATTTTATACTGGCAGTTTCGACCCAAAATTTCTTCTCGCGTGTATTCTGTAAGCTCAAGAAAGCTATCTGATGCAAATATCTGCAAAGAAACCAACAATAATCACTCATAAGGTATGATATCAGCACACATAACAAGTTTCAAATTTTCTACACACATGATATCTATCATCTTTTGTGAATGTAAGTTAAACTTACAAGTTTAATATGTACTAGGTGAAAAAAAGAAGATGATAAAGTATACTTCTAAGACAATCAATTATCATTTTCAAGGAAAGATAGCACCAATTGGACCATTCTACTTCCTTTGTCATCAGAACTTCAGGTTCAATAATTTCCTTCTTCTTATCTCTCCCTAGAGAACTCATTGATTTCCCTTTATTACTGCAATGAAATAGAAAACATATATTATTGAAAGCTTTCAAAATAGTTATCTTTTTGAATCAAATTTAGAGTAAGTAAATTAACAAAATACCCTTTCAAAGAAACTCCTGATTTTCTTGACGACTTGTTCCTTTCTTCATAAGATCTAAAGCGCGAAATGTTATTAGTATCACCATGGAAGTTCAATGGAGCGTGTCTACCAAGTGGTGTACCAGCATTCACAGATTCAACCGACTTTGGCAAAGCAAATTCATGATTGAGATTCTCTTGCTCTTCATGCAATGTGGTGGAAGTGTCATCATTCTTACCACTAATTACTCAGTACCTAACATGTATGTGTGTATAATAAACTTTACTCTGATTTTTTGCACATAAATTGTCAAAGCTTTTGAATTATGAATTCCACTGAATATGTTAGGAACTTTGAGTTATGAATTCCATAGAAACATAGCTATAGATATTGTTTAAAAATTAATGGTTGGATTGATGAAGTAGTTTTTGAGTTGGCCAAGTACTAACCAAAACAGAACAATATCATTATATACTGCAAATTGCTCCTTTTTGCTATTAACTAACGTATGTACTTAGCTAATTTTAACACACTATTGTTACTTAATTATAACATGAATTGATGATCAAGGTGTATCATAAAATCAAACCATAGGCAGTGACCGAATAGTTTAGTTACATGCACTTTAATTGCAATATAATCATGCTTAATTGGCATCCTAGTATGTATTTGCTTGCTGACTTTTGTCCTGTCACTATAGAACTTAGTTGTAAACTCTAAAAGGTTCTAAAGAAAAGAAAGTGACACTGAAGTATATCATTAATGTACAACAAAAATAATTCATTAACAACATTAAGGATGTGTTTTGACAGAGTAATTACACATAAGAGAAATTAGAATTTTAAAAAATTCAATTGCTTTAAAATATTGATACACAAGCATTATAGTTATTCTTCACAAACTTTTAAGTTTGTCTCAACTTTGTGTTAGATTAATTATAGGCTTGCAGAACACTAAAACAAAAATTAACAACTCTTTTCCACTAACTTGTAGCTTCATCTTTAGTTTAAGAGCTCTATCACCACTACCAAAACTAAAGATGAAATAGGAAAGAACATGGACCATTAATGTCATGTTATAAAACCATTCTCGCTTATTTTATCAATGACAAGGTTAAGGAGTGGGGTTAAAACAGAGAAGAAATATAAACCAGTTTATGGAGTTAAGAAATAGACAAAATAGTGTAGAACTAGACAAAAACACCAAGTTATGAAAAAATACTATTGACAAAAGAATCTACCTGAGTTCTATTAGCAATATGAATTAAAAACCTAGCATTCTCTTCCTTTGTCCATCATTCTCTGTGTTATGTGATTGGATAAGCCCATTTTGGTTACACCTGCCAAATACCCACTTAGAGAATAATAACAATTCCAAGAACATGTTAAGAAATTAGAAATTTAGTGAATTTGACAATTAGAAATTCATATTGATCCAACCTAATAAGATTAATGACTTCTAGGAATTTCAGATGTGGAGCAAATTGAAGAGAAAGTTGAAACATGGATGGAATTGAATTGAAAAATGCTTCTTCTCTTGTGTCCATATCTCAGTGGTTGGAAATTTATGCACATTCATTTACCTCTTTTTGATTTGAGGTAACTAATGGAACTAAAAACAAACATTCAAATAAAATATTACAGATCGACAAGATCAAAGATATACCTTCGAATCGATAAAGAGATCTAGGGCACACATTGAACACAACGATTGGAGAGTATGCAAATTGACAGAGAGCGAACATCTGAGACAAAGCGATTGATCATCGGAGAAAGAGAGATCGAGCATATGCGATTGAGAGAGATCATGAGAGCGATCGAGAGTTTAGGCGTAGGAGATTGAGCGAGTATCGATTGCGATGAATTTGAGTATCGATTGCGATGAATTTCGAGCAAGTATCGATTGCGATGAATTTCGAGCAAGTATCGATTGCGATGAATTTGAGGATCGATTGCGATGAATTTTGAGCGAGTATCGATTGCCATGAATTTGAGGATCGATTGCGATGAATTTCGAGCGAGTATCGATTGCCATGAATTTGAGTATCGATTGCGATGAATTTCGAGCGAGTATGGATTGAGTTGAATATCTGAGAATTTTTGCTTTTTATTTTTATCGAATGACAATAGTGTCCTTAATAAAAAAATTAAAAGCAACTTTTCGCTATCTTCATTTTTTTTAATTTTTTTTTTTTAAAAGTATGAAATAAACAAATGGATTGTTAAATTATTTTTTAAGTGTAAGCTTTGGCTATGAAATTATTAGAGGTATAAGCACAGCTAATTAACTATAAATTAGCTAGAACATATATTTGTAGTAAAATTTTAGTAGCTAAATTAACATTTTCTTGTAGTGACATTGTATTTAATCTATTGCTAAATAGCACTTTTGTCCTTTAGTTATATTTTTTTATTCAGTTTAATTTTTTAATTTTTTTTCATATTAGATTGGTTCTTTAATTTTTAAAACGTGTCGTAAAAGACTATATAATATATTTTAAAAGTTAATGGATCAATCTGATACAAAAAAATTAAGCGATCAATAAAAATCCAATTCGACATTACATACTAGAACTAACTTCGACGTTAGCGTGTGAACCAGCTTCGACGTTAGCATGTGAACCTGCTTCGACTTCATGTTTGCCTCCCGTTGAAACATGAAAGTTTTCCCTGCTAACAACATCCCAGACGACAACACTAGAGTTCGATTCAATATCTCACAAATCTCCACCTTAGAACAAACTCTACAATAACAGGGAATAATCTAGCTTTCATCATGCAACTTTATTAACTGCATACAGTGGAAAAACTTGCAGCTCGGCAATGTCATGGGGATTATATCAGCAGCATTGTCATCAGTCGAAACCTTCATCAATTGGATTTCTTCACACTTGATTATCTCTCTGACGAAGTGCTTCCATACATCGATGTGCTTTGTTCGCTCATGATAGGTTGAATTCTTCGACAGGTGTATTGCACTTTGACTATCACATTTAATAGTGATAACTCGACCTTGATATTTCAGCTCCTTCACAAAACCTTCAAGTCCCACAATGCTTCTTTCACAGCTTCAGTGAGGGCAATGTATTCTGCTTCAGTGGTTGATAAGGCAACAACCTTCTGAAGTGTAGTTTTCCAACGAATTATTGTGCCGAACATAGTGAACACATATCTAGAAATAGATTTTCTAGAATCCATACAACCTGCATAATCGGAGTTGACATATCCTTCGATTTCGACTATGCTATCATCATCACAGGCTCCACCATAAATCAAGACTTTATTTAGAGACCCATTTATGTACCTAAGAATCCACTTCAAAGCTTGCCGGCACCTTTCTAGGATTCGCCATATACTTGCTTACAAGGCTCACTCCATACACTATATCTGGCCTCGTATATACCATAGCATACATCAAAGACCCTTCTATACTAGCATATGGAATGATACTTATATAGATTCTTTCAGCTTCAGCACTCGGACTTTGAGTAGTACTAAGCTTAAACTGAGGATTTGTCGGAGTCACAAAATGATTTGAATTCGACCTACCAAACTTGTCGAGAATCTTCTATAGGTATGTCTCTTGAGATAAGCATAATTTTGGCTGCTTTTTATCTCTCTGGATGTAGTTCCCAGATCTTTCATTTCAAACTCCTTACTGAGTTCAGCCTTCACCTCCATTACATCCTCGACACGGTTGCTAGCTATGAGGATATCAGCCACATAAAGCTACAAAATAACAAGTGAGTTTCTTGGTCGAAATCTGAAGTAAACACAATGATCGAACTGACTTCTAATTAAACTAATATGTGCCATGAACATGTCGAATCTCCTGTTCCACTGTTGAGGAGATTGTTTCAGGTTATACAAAGACCTATTCAGCTTGCACACATAATCTTCCTTATCCTTTTCTGCGTTCCCTTCAGGTTGCCGAATCAGGATCGTTTCATCTAGATCACCATACAGGAAGACTGTCTTCGCATCCATTTGTTCAAGTTCTAGGTCAAACTTCGCCACGATGGCTAACAAAATTCTAATGGATCTATGCTTTACAACAGGTGAGAACCCATCATTGAAGTTGACACCTTCTTTTTGACTGAACTCCCTAGCAACCAACCTTGCCTTAAAGCGCTTCGACATCACTCCTTCAATTTCTTCCTTGACCTTGAAAATCCACTTAAAACTTACTAACCTGACTCCTACAGGTTTCTCAATCATCTCCCAAGTGTTATTCTCATGAAAAGATTTTATCTCGTCATCCATGGTTTTTCGCCATTCAGTCTTATCTCGACTCCTCATAAATTCCTTGTAGTCTCTAGGTTCTTCCTTAAGTACCTCACTTGCAGAGATTAAGGAAAAAGCTATAAGATTTGCATAGCCAAGTCTCTGAGGTTGCTTGATGACTCTTATCGACCTATAGCTTGCCAGTACCTAGTCATCGACAGTTTCCTTAGTCTCTCCAGTATCTTGCTCTTCTTCTTCGACTTCATATGGGTTATGCACTTCATCATCACTATGCTCCACCTCAACAGGAATCTCTACCTGTTCCAGCTCCTCTTCATAGATTTCAGCATTTCGACCAGCATCGCCAACTTTCTTGAACGTTATCTCAACTTTATTGAAAACTACATCACTACTTATGATACATCTCTTGTGACATGGTTCTAGGCACCACATCCTATATCCTTTTACTCCCTCAGGATATCCAAGGAACATGCATCACGACATGTCTTGCCTAATGTGAGCATAGGCTAAACAGCCAAATACTCTCAGTTTATCAAGATCTGATGGTTGACCCGACCATACTTCTTTAAGTGTCTTCATTCCCAAAGCAGCTGAGGGACATCTATTTATCAGATGAGCTGTTGTCGAAACATCCTCCACCCAAAATACCTTTTTCAATCTAGCACTAATCAAAATGCATCTAACCCTTTCAAGGATTGTTCGATTGAATCTCACAGCTAAGCCATTTTTTAGGAGTACCTGCTACAGTCTTATGCCTTTGAATCCCAGACTCGGCACATTAACTCTCAAAAGCTTCATTGCAAAATTCATGGCCATTGCTAGTTCTCAACCTCTTGTCCTTTCTTCCAGTTTGACTTTCGACCAAAACCTTCCAACTTTTGAAATTCTCAAACTTTTCATCCTTAGTCTTCTGAATCACTACGCCAAAATTGTGTTTTGGCAGCGCAACAAAGACAACGCTTTTTGGCCGAAGCGCTGCTATAAGTTTCGCTAAAAACAAAAATAAAAAACGGAGAAAAAAAACGCTGCTAAATAGGGGTCCTACGAAATCGCTTTTGAAAAGTGTTGCTAAAGGGTTAAGGCAGGTGAACTTTAGAAAACGCTTTATGAAAAGCGCTGTTAAAAGGATACCATAAGCCAGCGCTTTTCAAAAGCGATGCTAAAGGGCTTTCTTACAACACACTTTAGCCAGCGCTTTTGGAAAGCGCTGCTAAAGGCCTTTCTTTAATCCCACATTAGAAAGCGCTTTTACCTCCAAAGCGCTGCTAAAGGCCTAACATAAGAAAGCGCTTTCTAAAAGCGCTGCTAAAGGTCTTTTAAAATATTAAAATTAAAACAGATTCTGATATCCCTCTATTTTCATTTCGACCATTTCTATTTAACCCTAACTCTCGCGACACTGTTTCTCTACATCTTCTTCTTCTGCGCCCTGCGTCCTCCGTCCTCCGTCGTTTCTTTCCTCCGTTCGTGGTTTACTCACGGCCTCCGTTCGTGGCTTCCCTCCGTCTTCCGCCGTTTGAGGTATGTTTCTCTTCTTTTTTTCTGGTTTTCTCTCCAATAATGGAAATGCCTAATATTCTCCATTGTTGATTGTTTCTCTACTGTTTCTGTGAGATAAATTTGTTGTATTATTAGTTGTTGATGTTAGGTTTTCCTTTTTTGATTTGTAGAAGTTAGTTATAACTAGTTCCTGATATTGGTGATGAGTGAAGTCTAGGGCCTAGTCGAATGCCTCTCTATTGTGCTGAAACTGCTCATAGATAGAGGTGGAGTGTGTTGACGTTGTTGTTGAGATGCCTGCCTGATAGCTGAGTCATGACCGTTATACAAATTGGAAATGTGAATTAAAGTGAATTGTTGACTATTGGATTGTTTAGATCTAGAGTAATACTTGTTGATTTAGAAAAAAATTGAACTGGAATTTTAGTGTAGACTAAGTGTTTGATAAAATACTTAAGTGAATTTTTGAACTTAAGAATTGTGATAATAATTGTGATGAGATTTGGATTCTTGAATTGGTGCTAATTGTGATAATTGTGTTGAATCCTATAATTTTTTATTTGTTTCGAGATTGTGAAGTTGTTTGAGAATTAGATTGTGAATTTTTTATTCTTGAAGAGCTACTAACTTGTGTATGTCGAAGCCTCTTTTGGTTACTACTTGTTGCAAATTTTTCATGTAAAATAGTTGTTGCCCCGTGCACGGAAATGGTACTTCCGTTGGCATGTTTGTAGGCAATCGTGCGATTTTCATGCGATTCCGTTCTGATGATTTGTGCGCCTATTTTTGAATTTAATGCTATTCGAATCCATTTGATGTGTACATTTTTGTATGATATATGTTTGAGTCTTTTTGGTCATTTACAAACTATTGCGCTTGAGTTTGCTTGTTTCCGGATTGGTTTTGTATACGTTTCAAACAATTGCGTCACCATTGCCTGGGTTTCAAAGTATTGGTTCCGATGTTTGTTCGGATTGCATATTATCATGTTGCTACTTGTTTTTGAGTTGTGAATTGAATGTGCAAATTCCGGTTGCCTTTCCTTGTTGTTTATAGTATGAACTATGTAGAATATAATGATGTAGTTGTCTGAGGTGTTATTAACTTATTGAATTTGCTATATATAGGGGTTACTTGTATTTTGTTGTTGTTTTGATTATCCCCTTATATGGGTGTTAGTGATTTTTCTGGCCTTCAGGCTCTTTTTTTAATTGTATTGTACAATGTTTTGGCTCATCTGAAGCATTTTATATAATATGTCGTTTTTCCTCCTGCAAGGAATTACCCTTTTATATATATGCTAGCCCCTCGAGTACTTAAGTCAAGATGACTTAGAGTGGTCGATCATGAGGTACCAAGCGTTATTTTTTTGCCTTTTTGTTTTCTGAGACTTTATATATGTGGTATGAAAAAGCGCTGCCTAAAGATGCCATTAGAAAGCATAAAAGGCTAGAAAAAGCGATGTTAAAGGCCCACTTTAGACAGCGCTTTTCCAGAAAAAACGCTGCTAAAGGCCTACTTTAGAAAGCGCTTTTCCAGAAAAGCGCTGCTAAAGGCCTACATAAGGCAGCGCTTTTGCATAAAACCAAAGCGCTGTCTTTACCTATGGCAGCGCTTTTAAGTGTTGTTAAAAGCCAAAAAAAGCGATGTCTTTTCCCTTCTGTGGCATAGTGAATGAATACCCATAACTTTCTGGAACAGTCATCAACTATGGATATGAAATACCCTGCACTTGAATGTGAAGGATTCCTTGTAGGCCTCCAAAGATCAGCATGAATGTAATCAAGGGATCTATGTGTTCTTTGTTTACCTTTGTTAAACTTCACCCTATAGGATTTCCCAAATGCACAAGGTTCACAAAACTCTAACTTCTCGACTTTGTCACCACATAGCAGGTTCTGTTTCCATAGTTCGACCAGACCTCTTTCGCTGACATGGTCCAATCTCATGTGCCATAATTCTGTCTTCGACATCGGTTTCGTGGATGCAAAATCTGCTAAATATCATTTTTTTCCTTTAGTTATATTTTTTATTCAGATTAATTCTTTAATTTTTTTTGCATATTACATTGGTTCCTTAATTTTTAAAACGTGTCGCATAATTAACTATAAATCTAGTGAATTTTTCTGTCGCTAATTAGATAAAAAAGACTACATAATATATTTTAAAAGTTAAGGATCAATCTGATAAAAAAAATTAAGCGATCAATTAAAACCCAAAGATATAATTAAAGAATAAAAAAAATATTTTGTAAACATCTCTATAAATTTAGTGCCGAAACTATGTATACATGATGAGATCTATCAAAGATTAAACTTGATGTAGAACTGAAGCTTAAATTGGATTAGTTGTTCCGATAAACTGAATCTCGTAGTAAACCAAAAAAAACAATAATAAAATCATCTAGATGAATCTAAAACAAAATGTATGTACGCAGTGAGGAAAGATAGTAAACAATTTGAATATTATGGATCGTAATTTATATATAGTGCGAAGATCTATTAAAATGTTCATTTTTTCTAAATGTGTCAACCTGATTTTTATTTATATTGAGCTTATGGCTCTGTTTGGTAAAACTAGCTTATAGTTGGTAGCTGGTAGCTAGTAGCTGATAACTGGTAGCTGGTAGCTAATATCTGGTAGCTTATAGCTGTTAGCTGATAAGTTAATTTAACTGTTTGGTAAATTAGCTGTTACACTAGTTGATAATTACAAAATGACTTAAAAGAACATTTTTAATTAAGAAATTGGTGATTTCATTATCTTATTATATTATATTATTAAATTAATATTTATTCGACAAAAGTAAATGCATTAATAACAACATGCAAAACAATTTTAATATATATGAAAAATTAAAGATATCATCAAAATATAATAATTTGTATAAAAGTTTTATGGACTTTGCTATTTAGTATGAATATATTGACAACAAAATTCAATGGAAAAAAAAAACCAGCAAACCTTATATAAAGCAAGGGTGTTTCATAAAGCCATTTAAGAAGACATAAAAGTAAAAGTAATTGTAATAACTATGATTCTTGGTCTAATTAACTTATTCTTTCGTAAAATATAATTTTTTTAATTCCTAATTTTATAATGAAATTTAATAAAATATGTGAAATAATAACATTGTAATTTTGAATTTAGTTATATTAATCTAAAAAATAACAAAAATAAGTTTATTGTCTAATATTTTACAATAAAACTGTAATAATATTCTGAATTTTCTTCATCTTTGTTGATTTTATTGATTCTATTATAATGTTTCACTAATTTAAGAATTATCAACACTATTTTTAAATTAATTATATAATTTATATTTAATAAATAAAAATAATATCTAAAATCTTCTATAACATTCTTCAAAATCTCCCTAAATTCAATCTTTTAAACTCAAATTTTTAATAGTATATATTATCTGTGTGTGTGTGTATATATATATATATATATATATATATATATATATATATTGTTGAAATAATAAGGGTATAATTGGAATAAAAAGTCATAAGCTAAAAGCTAGAAGCTCAAAAGCTACTTCAAATAGCTTTTGAAAAAAAAGCTAAAAGCTAGTTAAAAAGCTAAAATGCATTACCAAACAGAGCTTTTTAATCAAAATGAGCTGAAAAGCTAAAAGCTACAAGCTAAAAGCTCTTTTTATGGTCTTACCAAACAGACTCTATATCAATTATATAATTATTTATTTTATTAAAATTTTAATTAACTTTAGTGTTATAACAAACGATACCAATTAACAAATTAAATCTTTAAAAACCAGAGTTTTTTTATTAACAATGAGACGGTTAGGTTAATAAAGAGAGAGAAGAAAGAAAGAGAATATGATTGGACAAAGTGTTTTTCTATTCACTTACTCAAGTAGGGTATAAATAATTACAAGTGAATAACAACAATTGATCTCTCTCAACAACCTGAGAGAACTAGCCTATTTATAGGCCACTAAGCTAACTTAAACAGCAAGCTAACCTAAACAATTGGATCCAAGGAACAAGGCCCAATTCGACATTACATACTATAACTAACTTCGACTACAACATGTAACACTTCGACGTTAGCATGTGAACCAGCTTCGACTTCATGTTTGCCTCCTATTGAAACATGAAAGTTTTCCCTGCTGACAACACTAGAGTTCGATCCAATATCTCACAAATCTCCAACTTAGAACAAACTCTACAATAACAGGGAATAATCTGGCTTTCATCATGCAGCTTTATTAACTGCATACAGTGGAAAAACTTGCAGCTCGGCAATGCCTTGGTGATCATATCAGCAGCATTGTCATCAGTCGAAACCTTCAGCCATTGGACTTCTCCACACTTGATTATCTCTCTGACGAAGTGCTTCCATACATCGATGTGATTTGTTCGCTCATGATAGGTTAATTCTTCGACAGGTGTATTGCACTTTGACTATCACATTTAACAGTGATAACTCGACCTTGAAATTTCAGCTCCTTCACAAAACCTCCAAGCCCCGCAATGCTTCTTTCACAGCTTCAATGAGGGCAATATATTCTGCTTTAGTGGTTGATAAGGCAACAACCTTCTGAAGTGTAGTTTTCCAACGAATTGTTGTGCCGAACATAGTGAACACATATCTAGAAATAGATTTTCTAGAATCCATACAACCTGCATAATCGGAGTTGGCACATCCTTCGATTTCGACTTTGCTATTATCCTCACAGGCTCCACCATAAATCAAGACTCTATTTAGAGACCCATTTATGTATATAAGAATCCACTTCAAAGCTTGCCAGCGGCTTTCTAGGATTCGCCATATACTTGCTTACAAGGCTCATTCCATACGCTATGTCTGGCCTCGTATATACCATAGCATACATCAAAGACCCTACTATACTAGCATATGGAATGATACTCATATAGATTCTTTCAGCTTCAGTGTAACACCCCATTTTCCCACCGCGAATAAATAATACATAAATAAAATCAAAGTAACTAAAAATTTATTTTTCCGAAAGAAACAAGGATGTCACATTTAAATAAACAAAACATCACCCCTGCTCAAAATATTGATACATAGCATAAAATAGAGTACCCTCAAATGGGAAACTTTTTCCATAATAAAGGAAATGTCAATTATGGAATAAAACGGAAGGATCCATAACCGACTTGTTTTACAAAATAAACTGTTTTATACATCAAAATATTCATACAAAATATATCCTACAAATATATACATATATAACATAATCGTTCCCCGACTCCCGTGCTACGTATCAGAGCAAACACCAATACCTAAGCAAAGACGAAGATCTAACTCTTCCACTTGCCTCCACGCCTCTAAAGCTGACAATCTGCACTATGCCATAAAAAGCATATTCCAGCAGAAGGGTGAGAAATAACAACTATAATAAGATTGCATAATAATATGCCACAACACAAATAAATTCACATATATAATATTTCTCACCACATACATCACATACTAACACATATAGCATGCCACCAATACATAACATATTCCTAACAATCCAACCACATGGCATATAACGATTATACCAATACAATCACATTTCACACATAATGTACACCACAGTTATGACCTATGAAAACAAACCACCACATCACATATCATATGTTTATACACAAAACATATTACTCACCACCAATGCATTTATCACCTATGCATAATAATTCACCAAAGCTATCACAAGCTCACACATAATCAATCCATTCATGATTTATGCAAATGCACAGAGACCGACACAACGACTCTATGCAATGCATATGCGGTACCGACTCATCACCCGAGCTCAATTGAAGAACTCAATGGAAATATCCTCCCTGCCGGGCCTACGATATTTCCCCATCGCTCATACCATCATGGCATCCGATGTTTCTGGATTGTTCATGCAGACACAATCCGATTGCTCAAACCCCACAAGGGCACACAATCATTCTGAAGATTCCCACGGAATCAAGTGTAACTCATCGCAACGATTACACCCATTGACTACGCAATGTTCAGAGGATCCTCAATGATCATTTGTGTAATCAATCACTCACACCCAACAGGGACGTGATATTACACCCGATTCTCCACGGAATCGCGACACATGAATGCATGTCATGATGTTTCTCATACAAAATGACCACATACACTCATGCAATGCACACATATTTCACAATATAGTCATGCATATACCATTAAATACACACATTGCAATTTCTTGCCTTTCGGCCATAATTCATCACCACAACATGTCATCACATGCATTCACATCATATAACGTCATACAAGTCATACGATATCCATATCAAAAGCACAATGCATGAACACCTCAATTACGCACGCTTACAACGACAAAAGTCGACAAAACAACACCATTCAAACATCATACATCCATCACCAATGCGTATCAATCATGCACAACATTTCATCACATATATTCACATCATATAGTGGCACACAAGCCATACGATACATATTAAAAGCATATAGCACGGTAAAACACCGACCGCACGCGTTTAACGCGATAAAAACCCGACAACCCAACACTTTTCTAAAACCACGACCTAAATAAATCATCTACTGCCCTCCTACCCAATTTTATAAGAAAGAATATTTCATAAGATTTCTAACGCTTTGAACGGGGACCAAAACGGACTTACGGTTCAAAAGTTATGGCTAAAATACGAAAATACTGTTTTTGCTGTCCCAGGCAAATTCACCTGGCGAATGCCTGGCGAAACGGACTCGCCTGGCGAATCTGGACGAACCAAAATTCCTCAAAAACGCATTTGGGACCCAAAAATGATCCGATTCTTCATCCCACATGATAGTATTACCCCCAATGACCCAAAACAACATGTTAGAACACGTTTGGGCATACATTTCATCAATTCATCCGTGAAAACATCGATTTCTACAAATTACTCCCAATTTCACCCAATTAGAAAAACATATATTTTTCACCCAAACATTCAAACAAAACATACATATACATATACAATCGAAATATAATCGAAACTTCTCACCCTTACCCGATTAATCGAAGTCCAAGCATTGATTTTGATGATTTTCCTCTTTTCCTCTTTTTCCCCTCTTCTTTCTTCTCTTTTCTCTTCTCTTCCCTTTTCTTTCTTTTTTCTTTTTCCTTACTATCTTTTCTCTCTTTTCTTTCTATTTATATAAAACTTAAAACTTACCCAAGCAAAAGACCAAAATGCCCCTCAGCTCAAATATCTAACAAACGCCCTCAAAATGCGATAAAACATAAACAATGATGAAAAATAACATTTTGTCAAATAAAAGTCAATAATAAAATAATATAAAACCAAAACCAATTAAATCTACTCTATTAAATAAATCTAACAAAATTGGGGCGTTACAATTCTCCCCCACTTAGACATTTTCGTCCTCGAAAATCTAACCGATACGAACAACTCCGGATACGACTCTCGCATCCGACTAACAAATCAACATGCCAACAAAAGGCACACCACGAATAACACAACTGACAAACCACCTTGCTAACTACCACAACGGCACGACAACGACGACAACTACAACGACAAGATGCAAAGCCCACACAATGCACTTGACGACAAACTCACAACTCAAAGAAAAGCCAAGATACCAACACACAGGCTCACTCTAGAATCGAAACACAACAAGATCGTTACCCTACCCTAGGTAACACTCCCCTAATTCCCACACAGGAATTAGCCACACACACTCGAACCATCACCATGGAAATGAGGCAACAACACAAACAAGAACATAAAGTTCCACGACACCACAAGGTCTCAACAACTTCAACAAAACCAGAACACCAACATCCTTGTCACACAACCATACTACAAAAATGCTACGATTCACCAATCGAACATACAACCAAACATCCATCTACATAGTAGCCCATGGATAACAGTTAAACCTTTCACCTAACACTTCCATTCTGAAACGTCCAATGGTCTCATCATTTCTACATGTTCTCAATGTTCAACCTATGAACTCTTACAAGTCCCACACGTAAATACAAAATGTGCCACCTCACGCTTCCGCTGAGCACTCTGATTACTCGCAACCAATGCCAAATTCCGAATAGTATAGATCCTTTTCTGAATTCTCAATGGTCGTAAAGCATAAGCCACGACTTTACCCTCTTGCATTAACACACAGACTAAACTCATCATAGACACATCTCAATACCTCACAAACGGTTTATTAGGATCACACAAAATCAAAACTGAAACCGTAGACAAATTCCACTTCGGCTCACCAAAAATTACTCACAACGAACACCCAAGACAAACGACTCACCCTTTGCAAGTCAACTGAGATAACAGAAATACGAACTTAGCACAAAACTTCGTCTCTTTTCAACACTTGTAATCCAATTCTCAAACACTCTACCTATTCTTCCTCCGAGTTTATAACAGATCTGAATATCCTTAATCAAAATCACTACGAACTTATCCAAATAAATATGGAAGATACGATTCATATACTCCACAAACATTACAGACGCATTACTAACACCAAATAACATCACTGCACGTTGTAATGTCCAACCAAATTCCAAAAGATGTAAATTCTTAAAGCTTTTGCAAAACCTTGCACTGGGTAACTGGCTACTCACCCATAAGCTTAACCGAGTAATTAACAACCTATTCCGATGATAACAACATAACCAGTCACATTAAATCGATCGAAGCCTCAACTCATACAATTCACCACTCTTATCAAACATTCCAAACAATTGTGATTCCACTCAAACCTAACCAAATCATTCCAGTTATCTTTTCATGAAAGTGGACACTCATTCTCAATCGTTACCTTATAAAACTGTCCGTAATCCATACATAATTTCTTCGCTTAACAGTCCAAATTCCATAAATTCCAACATGTAGCAACAACCATCCCAAAGGAACTCCCAAATACTACATCCACACTTAAGGTTTTCTCAAAATTTCCATTAATGCTCTAAAATTCCAAAAACTCCAAACCTCTCAAGACTCTAAGTTTTGCTTTCCATAGTCACAATACCATCATACACATCATACTTGTTATTCCATTCAATCATCATTCCCTTTTTGTTACTAACAAAGCTGGAGCTCTCTAAGACAACGCCTTAATGTTCCATTCAAAAACACATCCGAAAACCATGCACAACTGACGGTCCATCACTGTGACTTCCTGCCAATTTCCAGAACACTATTATCACAAATATAACAAACACCTTGGTTTCATCGCCTACGAGTTTTTCTACTTACTAAGCAGATTCCAAACCTCACATCTTCACCTTCGTCAAATTTGAGTTCACACTTTACTCTCGGAGAACAACCATTAACGATACCAAATCATTCTCTCTCAATGACTTCCCACTGGACCAACAAACCAAAACCTCCAATCCGTCTCATAAACAATAATTTCACTTTCCACAGCATAGAACACTTTCATAGCTTCATATCGATATAAAGAACGCTTAAATCGGACACCCGAGTCAAAAGATATGAATTTTTGAAGGAAAATCAACTATTGGAAAACAGCCAGATTCGCCTGGCGAGTCAAGATTTCGCCTGGCGAATACCTCTTCGCCAGCCCTTCGCTTGGCGAACAAGCGGCGAAACCTGATTTTTCTGAAAACCCAAACTTCCAGTAGCTAACACATTTCTGTCTTTCCGTTTTCGCCTGGCGACTTCCGATTTCGCCTGGCGAATCTCCCTTCGCCAGTACCTCGCCTGGCGAACTATTGGCGAATCACAAATGTGGAAAAATCCCAAGAGTTACAGAAGCTACCCCATTTCTGTCATTCCAAATTCGCCTGGCGACTTATGATTTCGCCTGGCGAATTACCCTTCGCCAGCACTTCGCCTGGCGAACGAGTGGCGAGACTTAATCCGCCTGGGGAATTCCCAATTCGCCTGGCGAATCGCACCAGAACCAGAATTTTCTGTTGCATTTCCATGGTTTCCACACCTCAAAATCCAACTTTTCCAAACCAACACATTTTCAAATTCCAAACAATTGATCACACGCACTATCAAGGCCGGAAAGACACGTCTATTCCATCCAACATAATTTTCGTCTACTATCAACAAGAGATTAAGGGTGATCAGTTCCTCAATTTGTCAATAGACAGCCGACAATCATGATGGGGCATAAACCGTCTTTACCAAACTATAATAGCATTTCTTGCATCCTGTGCACAAAACTACCTAAGGCACAAATCCTTAGTTGACATAAACCTTACCTCCGCATTTCCTCCAGAACCGGGAACCACACCGTCCAAACAACACTTACAATCTTGCAATACACAACACACTGAGCCAACGCTCCACACCTGAAGCAACTTGGAGAAGTACTAGCTTCTCCCCCACTTATCTCATTCTAACTCCGGAAGACAAAGGATTAGGAAACCAGAAAGTACTGACAGTGCTCCACACACATATCACGTACTAAGGGACAACCAACAACGACAGTAATCAACTGTCACACAAACTGACTCAACAACTTGGCCGGACGGACCGACCTGCTCTGATACCACTAATGTAACACCCCATTTTCCCACCGCGAATAAATAATACATAAATAAAATAAGAGTAACTAAAAATTTATTTTTCCGACAGAAACAAGGATGTCACATTTAAATAAACAAAACATCACCCCTGCTTAAAATATTGATACATAGCATAAAATAGAGTACCCTCAAATGGGAAACTTTTTCCATAATAAAGGAAATGTCAATTATGGAATAAAACGGAAGGATCCATAACCGACTTGTTTTACAAAATAAACTGTTTTATACATCAAAATATTCATACAAAATATATCCTACAAATATATACGTATATAACATAATCGTTCCCCGACTCCCGTGCTACGTATCAGAGCAGACACCAATACCTAAGCAAAGACGAAGATCTAACTCTTCCACTTGCCTCCACGCCTCTAAAGCTGACAATCTGCACTATGCCATAAAAAGCATATTCCAGCAGAAGGGTGAGAAATAACAACTATAATAAGATTGCATAATAATATGCCACAACACAAATAAATTCACATATATAATATTTCTCACCACATACATCACATACTAACACATATAGCATGCCACCAATACATAACATATTCCTAACAATCCAACCACATGGCATATAACGATTATACCAATACAATCACATTTCACACATAATGTACACCACAGTTATGACCTATGAAAACAAACCACCACATCACATATCATATGTTTATACACAAAACATATTACTCACCACCAATGCATTTATCACCTATGCATAATAATTCACCAAAGCTATCACAAGCTCACACATAATCAATCCATTCATGATTTATGCAAATGCACAGAGACCGACACAACGACTCTATGCAATGCATATGCGGTACCGACTCATCACCCGAGCTCAATTGAAGAACTCAATGGAAATATCCTCCCTGCCGGGCCTACGATATTTCCCCATCGCTCATACCATCATGGCATCCGATGTTTCTGGATTGTTCATGCAGACACAATCCGATTGCTCAAACCCCACAAGGGCACACAATCATTCTGAAGAATCCCACGGAATCAAGTGTAACTCATCGCAACGATTACACCCATTGACTACGCAATGTTCAGAGGATCCTCAATGATCATTTGTGTAATCAATCACTCACACCCAACAGGGACGTGATATTACACCCGATTCTCCACGGAATCGCGGCACATGAATGCATGTCATGATGTTTCTCATACAAAATGACCACATACACTCATGCAATGCACACATATTTCACAATATAGTCATGCATATACCATTAAATACACACATTGCAATTTCTTGCCTTTCGGCCATAATTCATCACCACAACATGTCATCACATGCATTCACATCATATAACGTCATACAAGTCATACGATATCCATATCAAAAGCACATTGCATGAACACCTCAATTACGCACGCTTACAACGACAAAAGTCGACAAAACAACACCATTCAAACATCATACATCCATCACCAATGCGTATCAATCATGCACAACATTTCATCACATATATTCACATCATATAGCGGCACACAAGCCATACGATACATATTAAAAGCATATAGCACGGTAAAACACCGACCGCACGCGTTTAACGCGATAAAAACCCGACAACCCAACACTTTTCTAAAACCACGACCTAAATAAATCATCTACTTCCCTCCTACCCAATTTTATAAGAAAGAATATTTCATAAGCTTTCTAACGCTTTGAACGGGGACCAAAACGGACTTACGGTTCAAAAGTTATGGCTAAAATACGAAAATACTGTTTTTGTTGTCCCAGGCAAATTCGCCTGGCGAATGCCTGGCGAAACGGACTCGCCAACAACTCGCCTGGCGAATCTGGACGAACCAGAATTCCTCAAAAACGCATTTGGGACCCAAAAATGATCCGATTTTTCACCCCACATGATAGTATTACCCCCAATGACCCAAAACAACATGTTAGAACACGTTTGGGCATACATTTCATCAATTCATCAGTGAAAACTTCGATTTCTACAAATTACTCCCAATTTCACCCAATTAGAAAAACATATATTTTTCACCCAAACATTCAAACAAAACATACATATACATATACAATCGAAATATAATCGAAACTTCTCACCCTTACCCGATTAATCGAAGTCCAAGCATTGATTTTGATGATTTTCCTCTTTTCCTCTTTTTCCCCTCTTCTTTCTTCTCTTTTCTCTTCTCTTCCCTTTTCTTTCTTTTTTATTTTTCCTTACTATCTTTTCTCTCTTTTCTTTCTATTTATATAAAACATAAAACTTACCCAAGCAAAAGACCAAAATACCCCTCAGCTCAAATATCTAACAAACGCCCTCAAAATGCGATAAAACATAAACAATGATGAAAAATAACATTTTGTCAAATAAAAGTCAATAATAAAATAATATAAAACCAAAACCAATTAAATCTACTCTATTAAATAAATCTAACAAAATTGGGGCGTTACATTCAGCACTTGGACTTTGAGTAGTACTAAGCTTAAACTGAGGATTTGTCGGAGTCACAAAAGGCTTTGAATTCGACATACCAAACTTGTCGAGAATCTTCTGTAGGTATTTCTCTTGAGATAAGAATAATTTTGACTGCTTTCTATCTCTCTGGATGTCAATCCCAAGAATTTTGGTGGTAGCTCCCAGATGTTTCATTTCAAACTCCTTACTGAGTTCAGCCTTCGCCTCCATTACATCCTCGACACGGTTGCTAGCTATGAGGATATCATCCACATAAAGCTACAAAATAACAAGTGAGATTCTTGGTCGAAATCTGAAGTAAACACAGTGATCAAACTGGTTCCAAGTTAAACTAATGTGTGATATGAACTTGTCGAATCTCATCTTCCACTGTCGAGAAGATTGTTTCAGGCCATACAAAGACCTATTCAGCTTTCACACATAATATTCCTTATCCTTTTCTGCATACCCTTCAAGGTTCCGCATCAGGATCGTTTCATCTAGATCACCATACAGAAAGACTGTCTTCACATCCATTTATTAAAGTTCCAGGTAAAACTTCGCCACCATGGATAATAACATTCTAATGGATCTATGGTTTACAACAGGTGAGAACCCATCATTGAAGTCGACGCCTTCTTTCTGACCGAATCCCCTAGCAACCAACCTTGCCTTAAAGTGCTTCGACATCACTCATTCGATTTCTTCCTTGACATTAAAAATCCACTTACAACTTACTAACCTGGCTCTTGCAGGTTTCTCAATTAGCCCCCAAGTGTTATTCTCATGAAGAGATTTCATCTCGTCATCCATGGTTTTTCACCATCCAGTCTTATCTCGACTCCTCATAACTTCCTTGTAGTCTCTAGGTTCTTCCTCAAGTACCTCACTTGCAGAGATTCATGCAAAAGCTATAAGATTTGCATAGCCAAGTATCTGAAGTGGCTTGATGACTCTTATCAACCTATCACTTGCCAGTAGGTAGTCATCGATATTTTCCTTAATCTCTTCAGCATCATGCTCTTCTTCTTCGACTTCATATGGGTTATGCACTTCAGCATCACTATGCTCCACCTCAACAAGAATCTCTACCCGTTCCAGCTCCTCTTTAGAGATTTCTACATTTCAACCAGCATCACCAGTTTTCTTGAACGCCATCTCAACTTCATTAAAACTACATTATTACTTATGATACATCTCTTGTGACATGGTTCTAAGCACCACAGCCTATAGCCTTTGACTCCCTCAGGATATCCAAGGAACATGCATCACGACATGTCTTGCCTAATATGAGCATAAGCTAAATAGCCAAATACTCTAAGTTTGTCAAGATCTGATGGTTGACCCGACCATACTTCTTCAAGTGTCTTCATTCCCAAAGCAGTCGAGGGACATCTTTTTATCAGATGAGCTGCTGAAACAGCCTCCACCCAAAACACCTTCTTCAATCTAGCACTAATCAACATACATCTAACCCTTTCAAGGATTATTCGATTAAATCTCTTAGCTAAGCCATTTTGTTGAGGAGTACCTGCTACAGTCTTATGCCTTTGAATCCCAGACTCGACACATTAACTGTTGAAAGCTTCATTGCAAAATTCAAGGCAATTGTCAGTTCTCAACCTCTTGACCTTTCTTCCAGTTTGAATTTTGACCAAAACCTTCCAACTTTTGAAATTCTCAAAAGTTTCATCCTTTGTCTTCTGAATGAATACCCATAACTTTCTAGAATAGTCATCAACTATGGATAAAAAAATACCTTGCACATGAATGTGAAGGATTCCTTGCAGGCCTCCAGAGATCAACATGAATGCAATTAAGGGATCCATGTGTTCTTTGTTTACCTTTGTTAAACTTCACCCTATAGGATTTCCCAAATGCACAAGGTTCACAAAACTCTAACTTCTCAACTTTGTCACCACATAGCAGGTTCTGTTTCCACAGTTTGACCAGGCCTCTTTCGCTGACATGGCCCAATCTCATGTGCCATAATTCTGTCTTTGACACCAGTTTCGTGGATGTAAAACCTGCTGAACCACTTACAATCTCAGCCTCAAGGGTATACAAGCCTTTTTTCTTCACGCCTATGATCAAGACATCCTTCGACCCCTTCATGACTTTCAGGATACCTTGCTCTCCTTTGAAGACATATCCTTTCTTGTCGAATTCACCAAGAGAAATCAAATTCCTCTTAAGATCAGGTACATACCTAACACCAATCAATAGCCTTATTGACTCATCATGAAGCTTGAATCTAACAGATCCAATACCTGCAATTTTACAAGCTTTATTTTTTCCCAACATCACCAATTCACCATCTTGATCACATTATTCTTCAAACACATTCTTGTTTGGAGTCATATTCCAAGTACATCCTGAATCCATAATCCACTCTTTGCAAGAGTTACTACTCGAAACCACAGGGACATCAGATGATTCATAATCATCTTACATAATAGCTGCATTGCCATTGTCCTTACCTCCATGATTATTCAGGCACTCAGAAAACACCTTTCTTGTGTGACCCTCCTTCTTACAGTGATAACACCTAATACCAGAAATATCACCACTATAAGACTTCTGCTGAGTTTTACCTTTCTTATTCTAAAACCTACCATCTCTTTTCAATAATTTCCCTTTAACAGACAACCCTTCGCTAACTAATGATGGTTTATCTCCTTTCATTCGTTTAAATCCTTAGAATACAAGGCTAATTGAACTTCTTCAAAGCTCAGGGACTCTCTTCCATACAAGAGGGTTTCTTTGAAGTGAGCATGTGGCTTAGGTAAAGAACACAACAGTAACAACGCTTAATCTTCGTCACTGATGGTAACATCAATATTTTCAAGATCAAGAATCAGCTTACTGAACGTAACCAGCTGCTCCGTCAACGCTTTATCTTCATTCATCTTGAATGAATATAAAACTTGCCTCAAGTACAAATGATTCACCAAGGATTTTTTTCATATACAATCCTTCGAGCTTCAACCAAAATCCAAATGTCGTCGTCTTCTTCGAAACCTGCCTGAGAACTTTATCACCAAGACTCAGAACAACGACACTATGACTTTCTCGATCATCGTTGTCTTATCCTTCTTCGTCAATGCAGCATCCATGGTTTCTTCTCCCTTTAATGCTTCTAGAAACCTTGTTGAACAAGAAGGACTTACATCTTCAAGCACCATAAACCGAAATCATTAAATCTGGTGAACTTCTCAATTTTAAACTTTGTTGACGGCATTTTCCTCCACGCTCACCGCACCCATTTTTTGTAACAAACGATACCAATTAACAAATTAAATCTTTGAGAAACAGAGTTTATTGATTAATAAAGAGGCGATTATGTTAACAGAGAGAGAGAGAGAGTATGTGTGAGAGAGAGTGAGAGAGAAGAAGAAAGAAGGAGAATAGGATTAGGCAAACTGTTTTTCTATTCACTCACTCAATTAGGGTACAAATGATTACAAGTGAATAACAACAATTGGCTTCTCTCAACAACCTGAGAGAACTAGCCTATTTATAGGCTACTAAGCTAACCTAAACAACAAGCTAACTTGAACAATTGGATCCAAGGAACAAGGCCCAATTCGACATTACATACTAAAATAAACTTCGACTACAACATGTAACACTTCGACGTCAGCATGTGAACCAGCTTCGATTTCATGCTTGTCTCTTGTCGAAACATGAAAGCTTTTCCTACTAACAACATCCCAGTCAACAACACTAGAGTTCGATCCAGTATGTGTCATTTATTATTTTATTTGTTTACTAGCCAATTAAAGTTTTTAATTGATAAATAACTAATATAACTAAATTAAAAATAAATATATAATTATATTAGAATATACATTTAAATAAAATATTTAATAAAACACCCCAACAATCTCTCACTTAATGAATATACCACAATAATTATGTCAAAATTATTTATAAATAAATAATAATTCTATTTATCTTTAAATATTTACTTTCAAATCTAATCCATGCCATTCATTAATAATTAATCAACGTGGTTTTCGACTATAACTTACAACAATGTGAATAAACTTTGACATTCACCACATTGATATATTTGAAGATATACATCGCTATGAATGAATGACCACTACAAGAAAATGCTTGTTTAGTCAGGGATATTTGTCAGATGAAAATCCCCTCACTAAATATTTATGTTGCTTTGGGTTTATCCCCTTGCAACGCATAAAATAAAAAACAAAATTAATAAGCATATTTATGTGGGGAAACCCTTTGCAAATGTTAAAGAGGAAGATTTTAAATTTAAAAATTGAGCATTTGTGAAAGGAAACCCTTTTCTTCTTTCTTTTCTTGAACAAGTGCCATCTCGATTAAAAATTCAAGAGATGAGTATTATATTTCCCACTTACTTCACATGTCAATGTCACAAATGCACCTTTTCTATCCGAATCATTAACAGACCTTCCGATTACCACTCCAAATCCCAATTTGGAGGCCTCCATACGAATACCTCGAGATCGGTCCCAATGTATTTGATTTCATAATACAAAGAAGGTGTCACCAAGATCTTTCATCTTGAATGTTCGAGATAGAAATTTCTTGGTTTCGTGCCTCATGCCTATATAATTGGCGGCAAGCAACATGTCATCAATATATAAGACCAAGAAAATGTATTTGCTCTCACTGAATTTTTGATACACACAATCTTCAACAAGATTCACCTATAAACCAAATGAGAGAATTATTTTATGAAACTTGTGGTACCACCGGCGAGATGCCTGTTTTAGACCATAAATGAATTTTGTTAACTTGCAAACCATATTCTTTGAGTCTCCTGACACAAAGTTTTCTAGTTGCACCATATTGTCATACCCCAATTTTGTCCGGGCCTTTTTAAAACTCTCATACATCTGACTTTATTTTCACTTTGTATCATCTGCATAGCATAACATGCATTTCATCATGAATAACACCTAAAATGTTGGCCGGGATAAATTCTCAAATATACAGACAGACTGGTTGAATTGTTTCTTAAATATACGTAAAACCAGTGGATGAAATGTTTTGAAATCGAGCTTGCAGACGTCAGTAATATTAATCTACGATTCGCATAGTTTAAACTGGTGTGCTCGTTTTATTTTTTGACAACTTTTTCAGTCACATTTTGATTAGTCTGAGTCATTTAACCGATCAAAATTTATTTCAAAATCTGACGAAACGCTGTATTTTTCTGAGAGGTTTATTTCGCGCTGATCATTTTAGTGCAGTCAGTCTAATTTTTCGAGCACTTTGGCGCCCGACATTTTTTTTTCATTTTCAGTCGTTTTATTTTTATTCTTTCGTCAAAATATTCCGAAAAATAAAATAGAATTTTCCATGTTTGCATTTTAATTTTTTCATGTGTATTCAAAAAGATGTCAATTTTATTTGATTTATTTGATTTAATTTGATTTAAATAAATTAAATCATCTAGAATGGCTATTTTAGGAATTTTAAATTGTCAAACTGAAATTTTGGTCAATAGCATAATATGTAAACTTTACATAAATTGAAAGAACAAAAGGATCCTAATTTTGGAACCCTAAAATTATATAAAAAATAATTTCTAAAATTCAAATTGAATCAGATATGGGTAGCTCTGATATCACTTGTTAGATCTATTCATAACCTTATTATTTTTTATCGATATAGAAATCAAGAACAGAACTCTAAAATATTCCCTATGAGTTAATATACCATCAACTTGTATCCCTTAAACCCATATCAGAATTTAATCAAAGAATAAAAGCGGAAGCGTATATGAGTTTGCATTGGGAGTCATGAAGGTTTGTGGGTATTTGATCTTCCGATTTGTAGAGTTCCTTTATGTCTCCTTGATCCTCCTCTGATGGGGATGAAGAAAGAATTTCTGATAAGTCGTTTTACATTGTCTACAGATGGAGACCATAACCCCTATAAATAATCTTAGGGTTATTTTTTAGTTTTCAATATTCTAATTTGACACCTCATCAAATTAGATATTGATTTATGTTATCTACACATTAATCTTACCTTTCATGATATTTATACTATTAGCCACAAACTTATTATTAATTAGACAACTACAAGTTTGATAATTACATAATGACCCTAACATTTGTAATATTAAAATTGTGACAAAAAAATTCCAACAATCACACCTTAAGAATTTATCCTTATCTCTCTAAGATTATCGCTAAGATTCTCAAACATTTCTCTCTGTTTTCACCACTGAAAGTTCTGAAGATTGTTAAGAACAAAATGATGAGATACACATTTATAATTGTTAAAACACAACGGATTCATAACAAACATAAAACATTAATGAATGGATTTACAAGCCGAAACAAAGAAACCCAAAACTCACCAATCGAAAAAGTCAGATAGGATGATTGAAAACCCAAACCACCGTAAGCTGAACCAAATTGTTGCCACCATCTTGCCCCCACAATTCTCCGAATTCCAATGGCTATCTTCCTCCGCCGCCGACCACCATCTCTGAACTATCTCCACGTTGTTCGACGTCTTTTGTCGACTATCTAACTTTTATAGTTTTTTTTTATTTTTACAATCTCAAAATATATTTTCTTTCTCTTCATCACTTAATGTTTTAAGAAATACTTCACAATCTCAATCATGATTATTCTATTACATTCCATGCTTAACTTCAGTATTAACAAAATATGAAGAAAAAAAACGTTTTAACCTATTAAAAATGATTTTTTGATGAAATAAAGAATCCTAGATTAAATTTATGATGTGAAATCTCAAACTTTGAATGTCATGTAATTTTACTAGAAAAAACAAAAACAAAAAATATAGTTGACAGTTAGTAAGTTGTACATGTGATTGGAAACAGAGCAAAACTAAGTAAGTAGTTTTCAACACAAAATTTGAATTGATTTTATTTTTAAGTTTTCAATATTTTAATTTCTCACCTCATCAAAATAGATATTGATTTATGGTATCTACACATTAATCTTACCTTTCATAATATTTATACTTACAGCTTTGGACAATTACATTATGGCCCTAGCACATGTAAAATTACAATTGTGACCCAAAAATTCCAACAATTACACATTAAAAACTTATCCTTGTCTCTTTAAGATTATCGCAAAGATTCTCAAACCGTTCTCTCTGTTTTTACCTCTGAAAGTTCTGAAGATTGTTAAGAACAAAATGACGAGATACACATTTATAACTGTTGAAACGCAAAAGATTCATAACAAGCATAAAACATTAATGAATGGATTTACAGGCAGAAACAAAGAAACCCAGAACACACCAATCGAAAAAAGTTAGATAGGGTGATTGAAAACCCAAACCACCGCAAGCCGAACCAAATTGTTGCCACCATCTAGCCCCCGCAATTCTCCAAATTTCAATGGCTACCTTCTCCGCCGCCGACCACCATCTCTGAATTACCTCCATGTTGTTCCGACGCCTTCCGTCGACTTTCTAACTTTTATAGCTTTTTAATTTCTGCAATCTTAAAATATATTTTCTTTTTCTTCATCACTTAATACAATCTCAAAATATATTTTCTTTCTCTTCATCGCTTAATGTTTTGAGAAATACTTCACAATCTCAATCCTGATTATTCTATTACATTCCATGCTTAACTTCAGTATTAACAAAATATGAAGAAAAAAAACGTTTTTTTAAATTTGTTTTTAATAAATTAAAAGACTAATTTTGACATTCTATTATATTAATATACATTATTGAAGACCAAACATAGTCAAAATCACAATTTTTTCAAAAAGTTGTATTTCAAAAATGATTTTCATGAAAAACTATTTGAAATAGCTTCAAAATTAAATGATTTTTTGAAATTTTGATATCCAAAAAAAGTTTCGATAAAGTGATGAAATATCTAAAATAACATTTTAAGAATAACTATTCAAATCAAATTTTCATTTGAAGCTTTTATGAAAAGTTTCTTTGTAAATTTTTTTTCTACAAAATTATGTTACACCATAAAAATCATTTTAAAAAAAAATCAAAACAAACGGGCCCAAAGAAGCCCAGATTAAATTAATGATGAGAAATCTCAAACTTTGAATGTCATGTAATTGTACTAGAAAAAACAAAAACTAAAAATATAGTGGATGGTTAGTAAGTTGTACATGTGATTGGAAACAGAGCAAAACGAAGTAAGTAGTTTTCAACACAAAATTTGAATTGATTTTATTGCATCATAAAAAATTAAAGAAAAACTAGTATGTACAAAATGTAACATTCATTGATGGTGACTTTGGAAGGACAGAAGCTACAAGAATTGGTGTAGTGAAGTTTATCTATGCTTGAAATTATTTTAAAGGAATAGATCAATACTGACTGAGAATGAGAGAGAAGAAGTCAACTTAAGTCACTTATCATAAGACATTTGAATTATTATGAAAAGGGTCCGTACATGATTGACAGTTGTATTTATAATATTTTCCTTATTAATGAATCAATTAATTCTTGAATATTTGTTCAACTCAGCAAATAGAAGTTTAAGTTTAGACAGTATCAGCTTGATTAATAATGCACTTATTATATGAATAAAATGTAGAAGAATGAATAATACTACTTTTACGAAACAAAAAGAAAGAAATATACAACAACTTTTCAGATTAAATTTTTATAAAACATAGTACAGAAAAACTTAGATGATGACACAGCTATTAGGATCCTCTTCAACGCTAACAGCACCGTAATAAGGATTGTATTGTGGTTTCATCTGATGATTGTAATAGGCATGTGTTCCATAGAATATGAAAGGATCAATCACGATTTCTTTTGTTGAATCTTTCTTATCATCTTCCTTCTTTTTAGGTTCTTCTTTCTTTTCTTCTTTAGCTGCTCCAACAGAGACGATTTCAGCGTGACAAAACTTCCTTAGTTTACCCACTACACGTACTGGATCAATATCTCCTATTAAAGTTAACTTCTTGTCTTTCATGTCCATTGAAACTGACTCAACCCCTGCAACAATATCACCAATAACATCTCAGTATATCACAAAAACATTTCAATTCTGAAACAAAAAAGCTTAGTTGGAGTGAATTAAATACCTGAAATGCCAGAGACTGCCTTCATAGCTTTTTGCTTGATTCTGTCTTCATTTATTTCCAACTTCAATACAACTTTCTGTAACACAAAAATCCAAGTAGTTGTTAGTTAGGAGAAAGCAAAGGTTGTTAATTTAGAATAAGAAAAGAAAATTCACCAATTTTGTTTTGGCTATGATGAAGAAAATAAAAGAGTGGTTTTAATTAATAGGAGAAAAAACTAACCATCATTGTTATGGAAGCTTGTGATATGTGAGATGAGAGAACTCTTGATGGAAATGGTAATATTAGAAGTGAAAGGAAGAGATGATATTTCAATTTGAAATGAAGTTTTGAAGTGAAGAAAGATTATTGTTTGAGGCTTTTTATAGTAAATAAAGAAGAATGATTGATGACAATAGGATTGGTCAACCCAATGAAGTCAAGACGAGTAGTGTGTGGTTTTCTACGAAAGTTAAGCAGCAGATATAAATGACTTTTTCTAATATATAATTTGTTTGATTTCCAAATTCCAATATACCGTTCCTTCGTGGAACACTGGAACCTGCATATAAAAGGACGTTAGACAGTGAAAATTAAAGTGGGAAATTTTTACTATTTTAGTTATGGCCAGTTCTACGGTACACCTAGCTGGATTTACCTTAAAAAGAGTATTAATACACGTAGAATCATAAAATGAGTATGAGTACATCCATTTGACATTTTATGGTTTGATTTGAAAACTGTATACTGTATCATGTTTTATTCTTAACCCTATATTTTCAACCAATGTTATAGTATTTATTTTATTTCAATTTTTTTATTTATTTAAATCTTAATTTAAAATATCAATTATATATAATAAATTAGATTTACAAAAATATTATATATGAGTCAACTACCTACCAATTAATGAAACATGTACCCAAACGCCTTAATATACCCTTGTAATCAATTTTAACCCATGTCTAACTACTGGGCAAAAAAGTAAGTCACATATTCATTTCTTCTGTATCAGCCCTATCATTTGCTACTGCAACGTGTCATTTCGGTATTGGACATTTTCCCTACATTCCTACCCTCTCCACTTTCAGAACAACATTTTCCCTGTAACGCTCCAATTTTAGTTATTTTTATTTAATTGAGTCGTTTTGGTTATTTTATTATTATATTATTTTATTTCTGATTTTTATTTGAAAATATATTATTTTTCATCGAGATTATATTTTATCGCGTTGTGGTAGCGTTTGCGAGATATTTGAGAGTAGGGGTATTTTGGTCATTTCACTTTATTTTCCTTAAGTTAGAAATATAAGAGAAAAGAAAAGAGAGAAAATAGAAAGGAAGAGAAGAAAAAGAGAAAGAAAGAAAAGAGAAGAGAAAAGAAGAAAAGGGAGAAAAAACCTTGGAAAAGAAGAAATCGATCAACCGACTTTCTAAAACACGATTTAATCGGGTAAGGGTGCAAAACTCGATTATACTATGCTTGTGTATGATTATGTATGTGTGTATTAGAGTGTTTGTTGTGTTTTCATAGTTTTCGATTCTAGGTCGATAGAGAGAAATCGATGTTTTCGCGGTTGAAAATCGATGTAAATGCGGTAGAATACTTGTTACCATGATTAGACTATGTTCTGATTGTTATATGTTGGTTTGGAAATGTTTTGGTTGAGAAAATATCATTTTGGATTGTGTAACAGCGCTGCTGGGTTTTCTGGTTTTCGCAGGTTCGCACTGCGAATCCCCTAGCGAAGGGGAAAACGAGCATTCGCTGGCTATTTGCACTGCGAAGGTGTGGGCTAGCATTCGCCAGAGGTTCGCACTGCGAACTTTGGGTTATTTTGTGTGGTTTGCTCTCTGACTTGATTCGCTGGGAAACTCGCATTGCGAATGGGGAAGCGAAGGTTAGCTGGGACATTCGCACTGCGAATGTGGGGAATTTTCTAGGCTATTTTCAGTTCTGACTTGGTTCGCTGGGACATTCGCACTGCGAATGAATAAGCGAAGGACTCGCTAGGAGCTTCGCACTGCGAACATGGCAGTTTTTCCCAATTTGTTTTCTTCATATCTTTTAATCCGTAATCCAGTTTGAGGCGCGGTTTGGTGCGTTAGAAATCTTTTGGCATGTTCTTTCTTATATCAATGGTTCCGAGATCGTTGGCCGATTTAATTATGTCGGGAATTTGATATGTGACGGTTATTGACTTTTATTGTTTTAATGATGTGCATTTGACGTGTTATAATGCAATATGCGTGTGATATGTACTGTATGACTGGTGTGATGTTATGTGATGTGAATGTATGTGTTTGGATGGTGTAACGAGGGTTTGTGGCCGAATGGAAAATAAGTGCATTGTTTTGGGCTTGAATTGCAAAGCATGATTTTTGTGGATTGAGATGGTTGCATATATGTGTGCATTTGAATGTCATGAGTCATTGTATGCCAAGCATCATGATATGCATTCTTGTGATGTTGTGTGCCCTAGTGGGTGTGAGCAACGAATTGGTTCCAGAAGGAATCCGCTATAACATCGTGCGCCTTAAAAATAAGAGAACTTAAAGCGATCGGATGGGATCGTGCGCCTTAAAAATAAGAGGACTTAAAGCGATGATTATAGACGATCGTGCGCCTTATACAAAGAGGAATTAAAGCAATCGGATCGTGCGCCTTATACAAAGAGGACTTAAAGCGATCCATAAACGTCGCGCGCCTTATACCAAGAGGACTTAAAGCTACGGGGAAACATCGTATGCCCGACGGGGAGTTACACTAAGTAACGAGCGATGGTTCCAATAGTTTCTGAGTGAACTGGTGTTGAGAAATGATGGACGGATGGTACCGCATGTGCATTTGCATAGAGTCGTTGTGTCGGTCTCTTTGCATTTGCATGAATCATGAATGGTGTGATTGTGTGTGGAATTGTGAATGAAATTGATGAGTTGATTTATGAATATACGTGTTGGTGATAATTGAATTGTGTATGATTGACATGTTCTTGTGACCGATATGTGAGAAAATTCATTGTGTTGGGTTGTAATTGAATTATGGCGTATAATGTGGTGAGAATATTATGTTTGTGTAATTGTGCGTTATTATATAATTATATGCAATTATATTATGATTGTGTTTCTCACCCTTCTGCTGTTTTTAATGCTCTATGAGGCATTGCAGATTAGATGCTGGAGGTCTTTTTGTGAAGCTTAGGTCTTTATTTTTTTGTCGGTCGGCTCTGATATGTAGCACCGGGTAGTCGGGGTGATCGAGTGTGATTATTTTGTATTATGCATATGTATCTTTAGATTGTACATGTATGATATTGGATATGACAGACAAACTTTTTACACACATATATATATATATATATATATATATATATATATATATATATGAGATTCGGTTACGGATCTTCCGCTTTTATTCTGTAATTGAATTGTGGGTTGTAGGAACTCAGTTCCTTTGTTTTGTGCTACCTGAATTGTTGCATATCTACATGAGCAGGTTGTTGTATGTTTGTTTCAAATTGATGTGACCCCTCGGTCTATGCCGTGAATGTTTTAAATATACTCTGATGAAATTTTGATTTTTATTTATCGATTACTTGTGTTGGGGGTGTAGAAGGGGGTGTTACATTAAGTGGTATCAGAGCCAGTCCGTGTCAGTCTGTGTCAGTCCTTGTTGGTCTTTGTGGTTCGGTGAGCTGTTTGTTTAACCATAGTTGCTGTTATTGGAAATGAACAGAATATGGCTGGTAGGAATGACGCTGCTTTAGTTGCTGCGATGCAAGCTATGGCTCGGGCTGTGCAGGGTGCACCTAATGCTGCTGGTAATGATGAGTTCAGGAAGAACAAACCGCCTATCTTCAAAGGGAGATATGATCCTGATGGTGCACAGATTTTGGTGAAAGAGATTGAAAGAATTTTCCGAGTGATGGATTGTGATGGGGATCAGAAGGTGAGACTGGGAACTCACATGTTACTGGAAGAAGCTGATGATTTGTGGGTTAGTACTCGTCATGTGTTGGAAGCTGCAGAGGAGGAGATTACTTGGGCTGTGTTTAGCATTGAGTTCTTGAGGAAGTATTTTCCCGAGGATGTTAGAGGAAAGAAGGAAATTGAGTTCCTGGAATTGAAACAAGGTAGTATGTCTGTTGTTGATTATACTGCTAAGTTTGTGGAGCTTGTACAGTTTTATCCACATTATACTGCTAAATTTTTTTTCTACAAAATTATGTTACACTATAAAAATCACTTTTAAAAAAAGTCAAAACAAACGGGCCCAAAGAAGCCCAGATTAAATTAATGATGAGAAATCTCAAACTTTGAATGTCATGTAATTGTACTAGAAAAAACAAAAACAAAAAATATAGTTGCTGGTTAGTAAGTTGTACATGTGATTGGAAATAGAGCAAAACTAAGTAAGTAGTTTTCAACACAAAATTTGAATTGATTTTATTGCATCATAAAAAATTAAAGAAAAAACTAGTATGTACAAAATGTAACATTCATTGATGGTGACTTTGGAAGGACAGAAGCTACAAGAATTGGTGTAGTGAAGTTTATCTATGCTTGAAATTATTTTAAAGGAATAGAATACTGACTGAGAATGAGAGAGAAGAAGTCAACTTAAGTCACTTATCATAAGACATTTGAATTTTTATGAAAAGGGTCTGTTCAGGATTGACAGTTGTATTTATAATATTTTCCTTATTAATGAATCAATTAATTCTTGAATATTTGTTCAACTCAGCAAATAGAAGTTTAAGTTTAGACAGTATCAGCTTGATTAATAATGCACTTATTATATGAATAAAATGTAGAAGAATGAATAATACTACTTTTACGAAACAAAAAGAAAGAAATATACAACAACTTTTCAGATTAAATTTTTATAAAACATAGTACAGAAAAACTTAGATGATGACACAGCTATTAGGATCCTCTTCAACGCTAACAGCACCGTAATAAGGATTGTATTGTGGTTTCATCTGATGATTGTAATAGGCATGTGTTCCATAGAATATGAAAGGATCAATCACGATTTCTTTTGTTGAATCTTTCTTATCATCTTCCTTCTTTTTAGGTTCTTCTTTCTTTTCTTCTTTAGCTGCTCCAACAGAGACGATTTCAGCGTGACAAAACTTCCTTAGTTTACCCACTACACGTACTGGATCAATATCTCCTATTAAAGTTAACTTCTTGTCTTTCATGTCCATTGAAACTGACTCAACCCCTGCAACAATATCACCAATAACAACTCAGTATATCACAAAAACATTTCAATTCTGAAACAAAAAAGCTTAGTTGGAGTGAATTAAATACCTGAAATGCCAGAGACTGCCTTCATAGCTTTTTGCTTGAGTCTGTCTTCATTTATTTCCAACTTCAATACAACTTTCTGTCACACAAAAATCCAAGTAGTCGTTAGTTAGGACAAAGCAAAGGTTGTTAATTTAGAATAAGAAAAGAAAATTCACCAGTTTTGTTTTGGCTATGATGAAGAAAATAAAAGAGTGGTTTTAATAGGAGAAAAAACTAACCATCATTGTTATGGAAGCTTGTGATATGTGAGATGAGAGAACTCTTGATGGAAATGGTAATATTAGAAGTGAAAGGAAGAGATGATATTTCAAATTGAAATGAAGTTATGAAGTGAAGAATGATGATTATTTGAGGCTTTTTATAGTAATGAAAGAAGAATGATTGATGACATAGAATTGGTCAACCCAATGAAGTCAAGACGAGTAGTGTGTTGTTTTCTACGAAAGTAAAGCAGCAGATATAAAGGACCTTTTCCAATATAACGTTCCTTCGTGGAACACTGGATCCTACATATAAAAGGAAAATAGACAGTGAAAATTAAAGTGGGAAATTTACTATTTTAGTTATGACCAGTTCTAACGTACATCTCTGGATTTACCCTAAACAGAGCATTCATTCACGTACCTCCATTAAACGAGTGTATATTTGGTGGTTGTTGACATTGTATTTAATCTATTGTTAAATATCATTTTCTTCCTTTAGTTATATTTTTTTATTCAGATTAATTCTTTAATTTTTTTTCATATTACATTGGTTCTTTAATTTTTAAAACGTGTCGTATAATTAACTATAAATTTAGTGAATTTTTATGTCGCTGATTAGACAAAAAAAATTACATAATATATTTTAAAAGTTAATGGATCAATCTGATACAAAAAAATTAAACGATCAATTAAAATCAAAAGATATAATTAAAGAATAAAAAAAAATATTTTGTAAACATCTCTATAAATTTAGTGCCGAAACTATGTATACATGATGAGATCTATCAAAGATTAAACTTGATGCAGAACTGAAGTTTAAGTTGGATTAGTTGTTCCGATAAACTGAATCTCGTAGTAAACCATAAAAACAATAATAAAATCATCTAGATGAATCTAAAACAAAATGTATGTCAGCAGTCATCAATAATCTTGAAAGACACAAAAATAAAGAGAAACAAACGCCAAACATCAATTGACGACTACTTCTACTTCAATCTAACTTTCTTAAGCCTTAGACCTTTTCTGGTGAGGAAAGATAGTATACAATTTGAATATTGTGGATCGTAATTTATATATAGTGTGAAGATCTATTAAAATGTTCATTTTTTCGAAATGTTTCAGCCTGATTTTTATTTATATTGAGCTTTGATCGTACCTGGATCAGACAGTTAGACAGTGGCCAGCAACATCGTATGGACTTCAGCTCCGGTGATGATGATACGGCGGGGGGGGGGGGGGGGGGGGGGGGGAATGTACCTGCAAGGTACTCCGACGCTCAAGTTAGGTAAGGTCAGAGAAAAGCAAATATAGAGATGAGAATTTAGAATGTTTCGTAACCTGACCCTCTCAAGTGAGAGGGTATTTATAGAGAGCCCCCAGCGCGGGGCCAACAGTTACTTGCACTGGGCTGGATTGCAAGGCCAATCCAAGCAACTGCCAGGGCTTACGTGGCGTAGTGAAGACCAGCACGTGGTCTTCGCCCTGGTGTAACGGTCCCTAAATCTCCGGAAGTAGGGCAGACCGATTCCTTCGGGAGTGGGAAGTTACAAGAGAACGTGTCCTTGCGGGGAGGAGCACGTGGGTGTCGAGGAGAGGTGTGCCCACGAGTGATATGCCTCTGCTCGATAGTCTTTACCCCGTGTGTCCGACGTTCAAGGGGATTGGTACGTGCCCGACACGGAGGCGACTTCGGGCCTCGTTGGGCTTTCGCTGGTCATTGGGCTTGGGCCTGCCCGACAGCAGGGCAGGCGCTGGCCCAGTCTAGAACAGGAGCCCCCCAACTCGTTGCTCTGAGGTGTCAGAGTAATGACTTAAGGGCCAGTACTATGTCGAGGACGTATCCCGTCGGGGAAGGGATTCTAACGAGGAGCGGTTGGTCAACCGGGCAGAAACAAATCGACCTGCTCGCTCTAGACTGGCCGCGGCTGGGCGACGTCGCGGGGACACGAGAAGTCTGAATCGAGGCGAATGGAAATACGCGTGTTGGGGAATGAAAAGGCGTGCATGGGGAAGCGTGTGCCACATGTCATACCTCATCATTACCTAGGCGGCTACGCTAGGGTAGCGTAATTGATTGCCTAGGAAGTCCTCGAGTCTCGTGAGGACCTTATAAATAAGGGTCATCCCGTTTCATTTGCACTTTCGCTCCCCCTTGGCTCAGACTCTCTCTCTTTCTTCCTTCTCTATTTCGCCACCGTTCGCCGCCACTGACTGCCGCGTCGGAACCCTACCGGAAGTGTATTTCAAGTAAGTTTCTCTCTTTTTTCTCCTTTTGTTTGCATTTATGCGGTGGTTTTATGGAAAACTTATGAAGTTTTCATGGAAATCACGAAATATCCAGCGAAAACGGCTGAATTTCTTAGTTTCTTTGTTGAATCCCGCGGGGGGAAGTGTTGAGAACCACGAGGGCAGGAAGAATGTCCCGAGGACGTGAGATGAATATCTCGGAGTCCTTGCTAACGTTCCTAACCGCGGGATGAATCCTCAGGGAGCAATTTCGGGGTCGTTCGTCGTATAGCCGAAGACGTCGTGTGATCGCGGCAGTCGCGTGGTCCCGAGGCCCCTTCTTTGCCCTTTCACTTGATCACCGATGGAGGGGTGAATTTGATCTGGATCATCGAATTCACTGTTTCCTTCTGCTTTTCAGGTAAATGGACACCCTGTCAGTGGCCGTGGGATCTTTAGACACCGACGACCAACCCAACTCACTGATGGCAGAGATAACAAGTGTCGAGGAACGGCCGCTCGACGAATGGATCAGCGACGAGCCCCTATGCATGGCCTCCCTATTTGTTGACAGGGACGAGGATGACATATTTTGTACGGTCGAGCACCACCTGGTGGGCTCTACGAAGTTGTGGAAAGCGTTCCGGCCACTAGAGCACCACCGTATATGTTCGACGTACAGGGGATGCGGTTTCCCCTTTACAAATTCATGTTCGACCAGGTGGGGTGGCGCTTGCCCTTTACGGACTTTCAACAGTCAGTGTTCGCTTGGTTACGCTTGGCGCCCTCACAGCTTCACCCCAATTCTCTCGCCTTTCTCTGAGCCTTCAAGCTCATCTGTAAATATCTCCAGATCGGGGCAACTGCGCCCCTCTTCTTCCATATTTTTCATCTTCAAAGGCAAGTGACCGACGGTAAACATGGCTAGGTGTCTTTCAAGTAGGTGAGCAGCTTGTTTAACACCTACATGGACTCTGTCCGCGACTTCAAGTACCGGTACTATATTATGAGGCCGGTCTCCTTCGAAGCCGTGAATTCGGTGTACCGTCGGGTCCGACGAGAAGTAGATGGGCGGCAGGAAGAGGTCCTTGAACCGAGGTTCCCCTTGTTCTGGACAGAGGAGCATTTCATGAGGGGGACGGACAGCTACATCGTCAGCCCTGGTCGACTGTGCGAGGGTGGCCGCATGGCGCACGAAGCAATAGTCAAATTTGTCAACGGGTTTAGCAAAGGCAACCTCGTGACGCCGGACGGGGAGCTCATTCGGGGTGATGACGGGAAGGTCTTGACGAAACGCCGGTTGATCAACACGAGGGCCCTCCTCGAAACATTTTCTGACGAGGACGCCCTCGAGTTGTTAGGTGGTGGAATCCTCTTCGACTTGCTTTTTCTTCGCGTCCTGGTTTTCGATTTACTGACACATTTATTTTCTTTGTAGGCAAGATGTCGGGTGCTAAGGAGCGTATCAAGAAACTTAAAGCTGCCCGCATTTTGAAGAAGGGCGACAAAGGTCGTATCGAGCAACTCTGATCGCAGGTCCCCGATCCCACTCCAGCAATCGGGGGTTCTTCTGGCTCTCCCCATGACAGTGACTCCCTTAGCACTCAGAACTTCCCGAAGAGACAGCGGCTTGCTGATCATGTTGACGTCGACCTCACTGAGCATGAAATCCCTCCCGCTGTGAAATTTGTGCTCCCACCTTGCCACTCGAGGCCGAACTTCTTTATGGGGAACAATTCCCTATGTGTTGGTGGAGCCGAAGTTAAAACCATCTTGGGTGTTGACAGGGTTTCTCAGAGAAGGGCGCTGATGGAGGACGTGTCCGCGGTGATGCGGGTTTGCGCTGCCGCCTTGGTCCTGAACGATGAGACATGCTCAGCGGACGAGCTGAGTAGGCTGCAAGAGAGTTTTAGGTCCATCTCAGCTGAAATGGAGAAGGTGGGCAAGGAGCTGACTGACTGCAAAAACCAGAACAAGGCCCAAGTCGAGCTTCAAGTGAAGTTGGAGGAGAGGTTGAAGAACGCTGAGGAGGAGAGGAAACGTCTCTTGGCGAGGAACGCCGAGCTGAAAGAAGTTGTTCGCCCGGCTGAGGAGGAAACCGAGGAAGACAAGTTGTTGACTTCGCGGGCAGCGCTGATAGTGAAACTCAGGGAAGTCGAGCAGGATAACCTCGTGGCGGCCGACATAGGTTTCAGGAACGCCGTGAAGAAGCTTTGGCTTCTCAACTCTGACCTTATAACTGAAGGGACTGACCCCGACTACGAGGTGGTCGATGGTCAGATCGTGCAGCGGATGCAAGAGGAAGAGGTCGGTGGAGGGACAGATGAACACGAGCAGCTAGAGGGGACCGTCACCGACTAAGTTTTTCCTTTCTCGTTTTGTTTGGCCTGCGAGCCATTTTATTTTTTATGCCTACGCCCGGCCTGCGTGCCAGGGGCTTTTTTATACTTGTTTGTAATACTTGTACAATGGGCTTCTGCCCGCTTAATGCATTTTTGTTAATCTGCACGTGTGATGTTTGTATGTTATCCGAGACCCTTGATCATCGTGTTTTGTATAGGGGTGTCGCGCTTTTACCCTAGTGCATCCCCGTAACTGCGATGCTAGTGTGTCGCGGGCAGTGCTTAATTGTAGTACTGTTTAAGCTTCTCAGCGTTCTATGGTCGAGCAAGTTCTTCCCCGTGCAGATTTTCGAGGAAGTATGCTTCTGTCACCGTTTTCGCGCGGACGCGGTACGGGCCCTCCCAGTTCGCGGCGAGCTTGCCCTCTCGCGAATCTTTCTAGTTCCTCTCGCGAATCTTTGTCGTTATAACGTAGAGTTATTTTCTGTTTAAGTGAGGCTTCGCGGAGGGATGCGCCCGTCCTTATCTCCTCGACTAAGTCGAGCTCTTCCCTTAGGGCCTCGTTGTTTGCATCCTCGTTGAGGGGGGCTTCCATCCTCCTCGAGGGTTCTCTGATCTCCACGGGGATCACCGCTTCCGTTCCATAGGTCAGATGAAAAGGGGTCTCCCCGGTCGTGGCATGTGGGGTTGTTCGGTAGGCCCAGAGGATATTGTGCAGCTCCTCGACCCACCACTGTTTGGCGTCGCCGAGTCATCGTTTTAGGCCTCGGAGGATCACTTTGTTCACCGCTTCGACTTGCCCGTTCGTTTGAGGGTGCTCGACCGACGTGAAGTGCTGCTTCGTGCCCAGTTTGGTGACAAAGTCTTGGAAGTTCTTGTCGGTGAACTGTGTCCCGTTGTCGGTGACAATGGCTTGGGGCACGCCGAATCGGGTGAGGATGTTCCTCTTGTAGAAACGTAGTATGTTGAAGGCCGTGATTTTGGCCAATGCTTCCGCCTCGATCCACTTCGTAAAATAATCCACCCCGACGATGAGGTATTTGTTTTGATACGATCCCACGACGAAAGGTCCGAGGATATCCATTCCCCGCCACGCAAACGGCCATGGGGAGGACAGTGTTTTGAGCTCGTTAGGAGGAGCGAGGTGCATGTCCCCGTGTCGCTAGCATCTATCTCACTTCTTGACGTGTTCCTTGGCATCCTGTTGCATGGTGGGCCAGTAATACCCTGCCCGGAGTGCCTTGCGGGCTAAGGATCACCCACCAAGGTGTTGGGCGTTGATCCCCTCGTGGATTTCTTGGAGTATACCGGGGACCCTAGTTTCTTCGACGCATCTGAGGAGGGGGAAAGAAAACCCGAGGCGATATAGTTGGTCCTCGACTATAGTGTACGAGCAAGCTCGTCGCTTGACCATCCCCGCTTCCTTGAGGTCCTCGGGTAATTTGAATATCGTGAGGTACTCGTATATCGGGGTCATCCAACAATTGCTGTCCCCAATGGCGTTCACGTCCACTGCCAGAATGTGTTTGTCGATGCTCGGGCGGGAAAGCACTTCTTGTATGACAGATTTGTTCCCGCCTTTCTTCTTTGTGCTCGCCAATTTGGATAAGACGTCTGCTCAAGTATTGTGCTCGCGAGGGATGTGGGTCACTTCCGCGGAGGCAAAATTCTTCATCTTTTCCTTTACCAAGGTCAGGTATTAGATGAGGCAGTCGTTCTTTTCCTTATACTCTCCTCGGACTTGAGAGGCCACGAACTGGGAGTCAGTGAAGATTTTGACCTCCTTGGCACCGAGGTCCTCGGCCAACCGGAGCCCGGCGAGGAAAGCCTCGTACTCTGCCTGATTATTTGACACCGGGAAGGAAATTTCGAGGGAGACCTCGATCAGGATGCCTTCCTCGTTTTCGAGGATAATGCCCGCCTTGCTCCCCTTCGTGCTGGATGCTCCGTCAACGTAGATCGTCCACTTCTGGGATCCGTCAGTCTGGGACAGTCATCTCTGCCACAAACTCGGCCAGTACCTGAGCCTTCAGGGCTTTCCTTCCCTCGTATTGGATGTCGAACTCGGTGAGTTCGAGCGACCACCTGAGCATCCTTCCCGCCATATCTGGTCGTCCAAGGAGCTGCCTTATAGGCTGTTCGGTTCTTATGACAACAGTGTGGGTGAGGAAGTAATGGCGCAGCCTCCTGGCCGCGGTGACGAGTGCCAGGGCGACTTTCTCGATCTGCTGATTGAGCTCGGGACCTTGGAGGGCTTTACTCGTGAAGTAAATCGGTTTTTTTTCCCGTTGGGGGTCTCCCGTATGAGGATGGCGCTGATCGCTTCGCTCGTGATGGCGAGATATAAGAAGAGTGTATCCCCGCTCTCTGGCCTTGAGAGGATCGGGGGCTGTTTATCGACCTTATCCATGGGGATTTGGTTGTACCCCGAGTAGGCGTCCATGAAGGATAATAGCTTGTAACCTACAGAATTGTCGACCAGCTGGTCGATGTTAGGCAAAGGATAACAGTCTTTCGGGCAGGCCCGGTTAAGATCGGTATAGTCAACACACATTCTCCATTTTCCATTATTCTTTTTGACAAGTACAACGTTGGACAACCAGGTTGTGTACCTGGCCTCCAAAATAAAATTCGCCTCTAGGAGGTCTTTTACAGCTTTTTCAGCAGCCTCCGCTTTTTCGGGAGACTTCCTACGCCTACGTTGAACTATGGCCCTAGTGGCAAGGTCCACTACGAGCTAATGGCAAGCCACCTCGGGGTCAAGGCCAGGCATCTTGGAGGCGCTCCATGCGAACAGATCAACGTTCTCCAGGAGACATGCCTTCAATTTCTTCTTCGCCAGGTCGGGGGGCTCAGTGCTAATCTTCACGTTACGGTCTGGATCGTCCCTGAGGGCGACGAGCTCGTAGACTCCGTATGGGACGGGGCGCGTTGGGTGGAGAGGCTGCCAGTTGTTTTCCGCCTGGAGGTCGAGGTCCGCTGCTCCGCCCTCTTCGTGGTCATCCAGGAACCTGCTGTCGAGGTCGAACGCGTTGACGCGCGGGAGAGGCCTCTGTACAGTGTCCAGGGATGACTTTGCTCTGGTCTTGGGCTTGGTGCCGATGGAACTCATGCCCTTGATTGCCGCGCCGAAGCACCTCCTGGCCGCGTCTATGTCCCCGTGCATTGTAACTACCCGTCCTCTGGCCGTGTAGTACTTCCTCTTGAGGTGGACCGTGGATGGCACTGCTGTGAGTTCGGCCAGTGTGGTCCTCCCGAGGATGCAGTTATAGAGGGATGGACATTCGGCCACCAGGAAGCGGGTCTTCACCTGACAGGCAGTGTCTTCGGCCCCGAATGTGACCATCAGTTCAACGTAACCCCATGGTTTGGTGGTGGTGCCGTTGAACCCCTGCAGATCTGAACCGGCGTACGGGGTCAGGTGTCGCTCGTCGAGCTGGAGAGTCCTAAACAGGTGAGCGTACATGATGTCGACCGAACTTACCTGGTCGACAAGTATCCTACGAACGTCAAAATTCTCCATCTGTGCCCTGACCAAGAGGGGGGTGATGGCGTTGGGCGCTCCGCCTGGGAGCTCTTCAAGGTAGAAGGTGATAGGGTTTGATTTCCCTTGCACCTTTTTTAGAGTGGTGGTGTTCGCCGATGTCGCGGACTCCAGTTCGTCAAATTTCTGCTTGATCGATCCGACGATACCTTCTCGTAACCTCCTCCGGATATGACCATTGTTTTGGGAAAACTTTCCCATGTGTTGCGGGCAGCGACGGGATCTTCGTGAGGGAAGTTCGCCCACATGCTGCGAACTGCCTCTTGGCCCTCGATGCCCTCGGGGACAAAAAAGTCCTCGGGTCGAGTGATGCTGAGGGGAACTTGCAGTTGGTTCTCTTCGGGAGGAGGTGCTGTCTCCTCGACGCTTTGGGCTTCCCGGGCGCTGGTACGAGGAGCGTCATTCTTCTGGGCGTACTTATTTAGATGTCCTTCCTTGATCAGGATCTCGATTGCATCTTTGAGATGGATGCAGTCCTCCATGACATGTCTGTGGCTCCGGCGGAACCTGCAGTACTTGGACTTGTCCGTGTTTGGTTTAGGGGAAGTTGGCTTCGGAAAGCGGACGCCTCCTTTTAGAAATTCTGAGTTGGAGCACTCGGAGAGGATTCGCGCGCGGGGAGCGTTGAGCGGCGTGTATTTCGTGAACCATCCAGCTGGTCCTCGCGGTTCACGAGAGTCCCGAGGGCAGCTCTCCTTCTTTCTTTCTTCTCCATGTCAGGGAGGAGAGTCTTCTTCTCTGCGGTTGCGGGGGCCTTTCTTCCGCCTCGAGTCGAGGGCGATCTGTGCTGCCTCCGACTCCTCGAACTTGATGTACGACTGAGCTCATTGGAGGAGGTCTTCCAAACGGCGTGGTCTGCGGAGGCCCACGGACTTGGCAAAATCGGATCCAAATCGTAGTCCCCGGATGATTAAAAACTTCTTCATGTCGTCGGTCGTTTAGACCTCGACAGCCTCCCTGTTGAACCTCTCAATGTAGTTCCTGAGAGGCTCATTCTTCCCCTGGTAGATGCTCTCTAGTGCGGCCTCCGTCTTCGGGTGTCGGCGAGATGTCGTGAAGTGTTTGGTAAAGCGTTCTCTTAGTTGCTTCCAGGACGTGATCGACCCGGGTGTTAGACTCTTGTACCAGGTCATGGCGCCCTTCCGCAAGGTGGTGGGGAAAAGTCTGCACTTAATGGCTCCCTTGACATTTCTGAAGTTGAGCATGGCTTCGAAACTTTCGACGTGATTGTCGGGGTCGGCCAGGCCATCGTAGGTCCCCATTGGCGGGGGTTTCTCCATGCCCACAGGGATTGGGGCGCCCATGATCTCCCATGACAGGGGGGTCCTCTGGTCGTCGTCGTCGCTCCCGGCTAGGGACATTGATGGGGATCGGTGGTGTCGGCCAGGTCCTTGTCATGGAGGGGAGTTCCTAGAATGGTTCCTCGGTCTCTCCTCGGCGGTCTTGCTCCTCTTGGTAGTCGAGGAGTACCTGGGTTCCTTCTGAGGTGGGGAACGATGGTGCTTCTGGGAGGTTTCTGGATGGGAGCGCTCGAGACGTGGCCGGCGGCCCTCGCGCACCGATGAGGGGGTCCGAGATTCTTCTGGAGGAGTCCTTTGCAGGGAAGGAGAACGACGAGGTGAAGGCGGACGACGATGTCTTAGCGGGGAAGACCGCCGTGTTAGCCCTCGCTCGAGTGCTTCAATTCTGAGATTCTGGTGCATAATCAGCTGGTTGGTCTGATTGACCAAGGTGAATAGGGCCACAATGCTCGAATCGGCGTTAGGTGGAGGAGAAACTGGCTGAAAGGCGGCTTGCTGGTCGTCCTGCTGGACGGCGTCGTAAGCCGTGTCTTCGGAGTCTGGGGAGGCGGTTTGCCCGTCTCTCATGTTGGTTTCTTCGACGTTGAGGGCAGCATTGTCCTCATAGTGGTTTCCGTTCTCGAGTTGCGCGAGGACAGTGTCTAAAGGTTTGTTCCCAGACGGGTTGTTGGCCATGCTGGTGAGGAACGAAGGAGTTGCTTTGGTTTATCGTTGAAGGAAAAACGGGGAAGCAGTGTTTCCCACGGACGGCGCCACTGATCGTACCTGGATCAGATAGTTAGACAGTGGCCAACAACGTCGTATGGACTTCAGCTCCGGTGATAATGATACGGCGCGGGAGGGGGGGGGAGGGGGGTTGTACCTGCAAGGTACTCTGACGCTCAAGTTAGGTAAGGTCAGAGAAAATCAAGTACAGAGATGTGAGTTTAGAATGTTTCGTAACCTGACCCTCTCAAGTGAGAGGGTATTTATAGAGAGCCCCCAGCGCGGGGCCAACGGTTACTTGCAATGGGCTGGATTGCAAGGCCCAATCCAAGTAACTTCTAGGGCTTACGTGGCGTAGTGAAGACCAGCACGTGGTCTTCGCCCTGGTGTAACGGTCCCTAAATCTACGGAAGTAGGGCAGACCTATTCCTTCGGGAGTGGGAAGTTATAAGAGAACGTGTCCTCGCGGGGAGGAGCACGTGGGTGTCGAGGAGAGGTGTGCCCACGGGCGATATGCCTCTGCTCGATAGTCTTTACCACGCGTGTCCGACGTCCAAAGGGATTGGTACGTGCCCGACACTGAGGCGACTTCGGGCTTTGTTCGGCTTTCGCTGGTCATTGGGCTTGGGCCTGCCCGACAGTAGGGGTGGGCAGGCCCTGGCCTAGTCCAGAACAAGCTTATATCAATTATATAATTATTTATTTAATTAAAATTTTAATTAACTTTATTGTTATAACAAACGATACCAATTAACAAACTAAATCTTTGAAAAATGGAGTTTTTTTATGAACAATGAGACGGTTAGGTTAATAAAGAGAGAGAAGAAAGAAAGGGAATATGATTGGACAAACTGTTTTTCTATTCACTTACTCAATTAGGGTATAAATAATTACAAGTGAATAACAACAATTGATCTCTCTCAACAACCTGAGAGAACTAGCCTATTTATAGGCCACTAAGCTAACTTAAATAGCAAGCTAACCTAAACAATTGGATCCAAGAAACAAGGCTTAATTCAACATTACATACTAGAACTAACTTCGACGTTAGCATGTGAACCAGCTTCGACGTTAGCATGTGAACTGTAACGACCCGATTTTAATTATCTCTATTTTTGGGGGTTAATTATATTATTTTGTGGAGTATTTTACTTTAATTTGACAATGATTATGTTATTTGTGAAATTGGTGTTTTAATATGTTATGTTTTCATATTAAGCATTTTTACCGTTTTTGAGAGTTTGCGGGAAAAATTGGAATAGAGGGTATTTTAGACTTTTCACATTAGATAGTATTTAATTAATGATATAATAGATATTTTGAGATATTTATGTTAAGTAAATATTTTTGTGTTTGTGAGAAAAGAAATAGAAGGGATAGAATTAGAAAGAAAAGAAAAAGAGAGAAAACTATATATAAAGAGAGATAGTAAGAGAAAGGGAAGGAAATAGGAGAGAAAGAAAATGAGGAGAAGAGAAAGAGAAGGAAAAGAGGAATTTTCACCCGAATCGACTTCCGATCGTTTCTAAACTCGGGTAAGGGTGTGAAATATCATTATTCTAACTTTGTATACGATTATGTATGATTGTTTCCGATTGTTTTGGTTGTTTAGAGAAATATGAGTTTTAGGTTGAAAATGACATAATCGGTCGTAAAAGATGTTTTCACGAATGAAATTCGAAACAAATTGCGTAGATTAGTCGAGTGAGGTGAGGTCGAGATTATAGAAACTCGTTTCGTTGTTTATCGGATTTGAGAGTTCTTTATATCGAATTGAAGGTATTGATATGTACTATTTGATGGTGATAAGAAATTATATTTTTTTTAGCCGACTTTTGGCCGACTTTTTCGACTGTTTGTGAATAGTGATTTTGTAGAAAATGTTAAGTATGTTAATTATGAATGATATGAATGTGTTGTGGATATGTTTGTAGAGTGAACCCTTGATTTGAGAATGCTTTGTGAATTGTGGATCTTTAGTGAATGTATGCATTGTTTGAATTAAGTGATAATGCATGTTAAATGTGAATATGTGATGAGATGTTGTGGTGATGGTTTGTGGCCTTAGGGCAAATAATTGCATTGATGTAAATTGAATTACAATGCATGAAAATGACTATATGGATCACATGGTTGTATTTGAAGAATTGTATATGTTGTTATACAATTGATGCATGTGATATGTATGTGATGAATGCATGACTATATTGTGAATATGTATGCATTTCAAGAGTGTCATGAGTCATGTTGTATGTGAAACATCATGATGTGCATTCTTGTGTTGTGCGATTCTAATGAGAATCCGTCGTAACGTCGTGTGCCTATGTGAGGTGTGAGCGATGATTACGAATGATTGTGTGCCCATGTGGGGTGTGAGCAATCAGATCGTGTGCCCGTGTGGGGTGTGAGCGATCGGGTCGTGTGCCCATGTGGGGTGTGAGCGATCCATAAACATTGTGTGCCCATGTGGGGTGTGAGCAATGGGTGAACATCGTAGGCCCGACGGGGAGTTACTTCGGTAACGAGCGATGGTTCCAGCAGAGTTCCTGAGTGAACCAGTGATGATTGAGTCGGTACCGCATTGCATCTGCATAGAGTCGAGAGTCGGTCTCTATGAGTTGCATTTGTCATCATTGTATTTGTGCATTGATGAATGAACATATATATGTATATGTTGATGTGGAATGAACATAATTGTGCAGGTGTGCATTGGAGGATAAACATAATATGTATGTTTATGTGAAATGATGATAATTGTATGTTTGTAATGATGCATCGGTGAATGAACACGAATATATGTGTTTATGTTGAATGAATTGATATGTATTAGTGATACATGTATTTGAGCATGAATGGATATGCCTATGGGATTTGATGTGTTAAATTACGGATTGTTATGCCGTGTAAATGACTTATGGTATATGTTGATGTTATGTGTATAGATACGTCCATCGTGATAAGTCGTGGTGAGAATGTGGTATATGTGTATTATATGTTGAGATATATATAATTATATGCAACGTTATTATGATAATATTTCTCACCCTTCTGCTGTTTTATAATGATCTATGAGGCATTGCAGATTAGGTATGCTGGTGGTCTTTGGTGAAGCGTGTCTTCACTTCTTTTTTGTCGTCTGGCTCTGATATGTAGCGTCGGGTAGCTAGGATGATTTTGAATTCCTTTTTGTTGATGCATTTGCTTATGTGTCTGGCTGATGACTTGTGTATATATAACATGACTGACGTTGAGGAATCATGCTGTTTGGTATATGAATATATATATATGATGTATATATATGGTTGATGTTTATCGGTGTTTAGATGTTCCGCTTTTATTCTAAACATTTGAGATGTGGGTGAAAGGACTTAGATCCTTAATTGATTAGTTACCCCACTGTTGCATATCTATTTGAGCAGGTGTTGTATGTTTTAAATTCATGTAAAATTGTGGCAGGTCTCTTTTATTCCATGTTATAATTATACTCTGACGAAATTTTTAATATGTGCCTAAATGATTTAATTGATTATTTGGGGGTATAAAAGGGAGTGTTACAATAGTGGTATCAGAGCCAGTGTTGAGTCTGTTGTGTCTGTCTTGTGGTTGTGTTGGTTAAACTGTGGTTTACCTTGTTGTTGTTTTTGGAAACCATCAGAATATGGCTGGTAGAAATGATGTTGCTATGGCTGCTGCTATGGAAGCAATGGCTAGGGCGGTGCAGGGTGCACCGAATGTGAATGTGAACGATGAGTTCAGAAAGAATCAACCACCGGTCTTCAAAGGAAGATTCGATCCCGATGGTGCTCAACTCTGGTTGAAAGAAATTGAAAGAATTTTCAGGGTTATGGATTGTACTGAAGAGAATAAGGTGAGGCTTGGATCTCACATGCTGAAGGAAGAAGCCGACGATTGGTGGGTCGATAGGCGTCAAATTCTTGAAGTGGATCATGAGGAGATAACTTGGGAATTGTTTCGTACTGAGTTTTTCGTGAAGTATTACCCGGAGAGTGTTAAAGGAAAGAAAGAGATTGAATTTCTGGAATTGAAACAAGGTAGTATGTCCGTGGTGGAATATACGGCTAGATTTGTTGAGTTGGTTCAGTTTTATCCTCATTATACTGCCGTTACTGCTGAGTTCTCAAAGTGCATTAAGTATGAGAACGGTTTGCGTCCTAAGATTAAGCAAGCTGTGGGATATCAGAGGATTAGAACGTTTTCTGATTTGACTGAATGTTGCAGAATCTTCGAGGAAGACAGCAAGGCTCGTTCTACATATTACAAGAGTGTGAAGGAGAGTAAGAGTAAGCAACAAGCGAGGAGTAGACCTTATGTGACACCCGCTGATAAGGGCAAGCATAAGGGAAACTTTGATAGGAAAATTGGTGGAGGAGGTTCCGGTTCCATTAAGTGTTACAAATGTGGGGAAGTGGGATATAGATCAATTGAGTGCAAGAATGCCGTGGTGAAATGTTCTAACTGTGGAGGTACGGGGCATTCTGCTGTGGACTGTAGAAGGACTACGGTGAAGTGTTATAATTGTGGAGAAACGGGACACCTTAGTCACAAGTGTGCTAAGCCGAAACAAGCTCAAGCGAGCGGAAAGGTGTTTGCATTGGCAGGGTCAGACACTACTAGTGCGGATCGTTGATTAAAGGTATAAGTTTTATTAATAGTACCCTTTTGTTGCTGATGTTGTTTTGAAAGAGACTCATTTGTTTATTTCCTATGAGTGTGCAAAGTGTTTGAATTTGTTTATGACTGCTTCTGGGTCGATAACTACGTTTTTGGCGTGTAAGTTGTCTTTTGACCATGTATGATAAAGTCTTCATTATGGATTTTGGGTATTTGTCGATGTTGTTGATTCCTTAGTACGTGATAGGTGTGAGGAACACTATTAGTGCTCTCTGGTTTTTCTAGTCTTTGTCTTCAGGATTGAGAATGAGATAAGTGGGGGAGAAACTGGTACTTCTCCCAGTGACTCCAGGTATGGAGCGTTGGCTCAGTGTGCTGTTGGTTGCCCGATTGTAAGTGTTGTTTGGACAGTGTTATTCCCGATTCCGAAGGGAATGCGGAAGTAAGGATATGTCAATTAAGGATTTGTACCTTAGGTGGTTTTGTGCACAAGAGGCAAGGAAGGTTGTTATGGCTTGGTAAAGATGGTTTATACCCCATCATGATTGTCGATTGTCTATTGGCAAATTGAGGAACTGATCACCCTTAATCTCTTGTTGATAGCAGACGGAAATTGTGTTGGTGGGAGTAGACGTGTCTTTCCAACTTAGATGGCATGTTGGTGGTGCTAGTGTTCTAGATATTAAAAGTAAAGCCAAGAGAATGGATGATTGATTAGTATAGCCAGCATATGGTGTATACTCGTATGGATGCTATGGGAAGCAAACACAGAGTTATAATGAGTTACGGAGTTCTGAGCTTAAGGTATCAATGTAAGAATTTTAAGGAAACCATTATGTATGAGTAGCAAGTTTAGAAAAGAGATGAAGTTTTAAGATAAGTTATCCAAGTGCGGATGTTCAGTGCGAATAAGTTTCAAAGAGCTAAAAGTAGGAGTTGTCTACAGCTCCAGTTTTGATTTTTGCCTGATCTTAATGAACGGTTTGAGGAGTATTGAGTTATGTCTTGATGAGTTTAGTCGGTGGGTTAATGCAATATGGTTAAGTCGTAGTTTATGCTTTACGATAATTGAGGATTCATCCAAGGATTTATGCTATTCAGGATTGGAAATGGGTTACAGTGATTTTGTGTTGAAAGTATGGAAGTGTTATTGTTATGATCTAAGTTTGAAATGATTGGTAATCGCAAGAGAATAGAGTATGAGACAACTATAAGAGTTGGGATTCCAAAACGAGCTATGAATTTGAATTGGATTATTCTTTGGGAAGGATTAATGTCTTGCCTGACGAGTTAAGTTGGAAGCCTTTGCATGTGTATGTTCGGATGGTCAGAGAAGTTGAACTGTTTGAGTAGTTCAGATGCTTGTGTATGGTGTGTAAGCTAAAGCAGCATAGAGTGAAGTGGTGGATATAACAAGTGAACTAGGATTTTTTGGAGAATAATAGAAAAAGTCGAATGTTGATTAGGGAATTGGTGGTTTTGTTGGTTGCGAGTAATCAGAGTGCGCAGCGGAAGTGTGGAATTGTTGTATTGGTTGTTGTGAGGCAAGGATGCAGGTATTCTGGTTTTGCGGATGTTGCTGAGGTAATGTTGTGTCGTGGAACGTTATGTTCTTGTCCGTGTTGTTGTTTCGTTTCCATTGTGATGGTTCGAGTGCGAGTGGCTAATTTCTATATTTGGGGATTAGGAGGGTGTTACCTATGGTAGTGGTAACGATCTTGTTGTGTTCCGGTTCAAGAGTGAATCTTGGTTATCCTTTGAGTTGTGAGTTTGTCGCCAAGTGCATTGTATGGGCATTGCATCTTGTCGTGGTTGTCGTGGTCGTTGTCGCGTCGTTGTTGTTGCTGTTGGTGTGTTGGTTTGTTGTTTGTGTTATTTGTGGTGTGCATTTTGTTGGCAGGATAGTTGGCTGGTCGGATGCGAGAGTAGTATTCGTGGTTGTGTGTACTTAGCATATTTTCGAGGACGAAAATGTCTAAGTGGGGGAGAGTTGTAACGACCCGATTTTAATTATCTCTATTTTTGGGGGTTAATTATATTATTTTGTGGAGTATTTTACTTTAATTTGACAATGATTATGTTATTTGTGAAATTGGTGTTTTAATATGTTATGTTTTCATATTAAGCATTTTTACCGTTTTTGAGAGTTTGCGGGAAAAATTGGAATAGAGGGTATTTTAGACTTTTCACATTAGATAGTATTTAATTAATGATATAATAGATATTTTGAGATATTTATGTTAAGTAAATATTTTTGTGTTTGTGAGAAAAGAAATGGAAGGGATAGAATTAGAAAGAAAAGAAAAAGAGAGAAAACTATATATAAAGAGAGATAGTAAGAGAAAGGGAAGGAAATAGGAGAGAAAGAAAAGGAGGAGAAGAGAAAGAGAAGGAAAAGAGGAATTTTCACCCGAATCGACTTCCGATCGTTTCTAAACTCGGGTAAGGGTGTGAAATATCATTATTCTAACTTTGTATACGATTATGTATGATTGTTTCCGATTGTTTTGGTTGTTTAGAGAAATATGAGTTTTAGGTTGAAAATGACATAATTGGTCGTAAAAGATGTTTTCACGGATGAAATTCGAAACAAATTGCGTAGATTAGTCGAGTGAGGTGAGGTCGAGATTATAGAAACTCGTTTCGTTGTTTATCGGATTTGAGAGTTCTTTATATCGAATTGAAGGTATTGATATGTACTATTTGATGGTGATAAGAAATTATATTTTTTTTAGCCGACTTTTGGCCGACTTTTTCGACTGTTTGTGTATAGTGATTTTGTAGAAAATATTAAGTATGTTAATTATAAATGATATGAATGTGTTGTGGATATGTTTGTAGAGTGAACCCTTGATTTGAGAATGCTTTGTGAATTGTGGATCTTTAGTGAATGTATGCATTGTTTGAATTAAGTGATAATGCATGTTAAATGTGAATATGTGATGAGATGTTGTGGTGATGGTTTGTGGCCTTAGGGCAAATAATTGCATTGATGTAAATTGAATTACAATGCATGAAAATGACTATATGGATCACATGGTTGTATTTGAAGAATTGTATATGTTGTTATACAATTGATGCATGTGATATGTATGTGATGAATGCATGACTATATTGTGAATATGTATGCATTTCAAGAGTGTCATGAGTCATGTTGTATGTGAAACATCATGATGTGCATTCTTGTGTTGTGCGATTCTAATGAGAATCCGTCGTAACGTCGTGTGCCTATGTGAGGTGTGAGCGATGATTACGAATGATTGTGTGCCCATGTGGGGTGTGAGCAATCAGATCGTGTGCCCGTGTGGGGTGTGAGCGATCGGGTCGTGTGCCCATGTGGGGTGTGAGCCATCCATAAACATTGTGTGCCCATGTGGGGTGTGAGCAATGGGTGAACATCGTAGGCCCGACGGGGAGTTACTTCGGTAACGAGCGATGGTTCCAGCAGAGTTCCTGAGTGAACTAGTGATGATTGAGTCGGTACCGCATTGCATCTGCATAGAGTCGAGAGTCGGTCTCTATGAGTTGCATTTGTCATCATTGTATTTGTGCATTGATGAATGAACATATATATGTATATGTTGATGTGGAATGAACATAATTGTGCAGGTGTGCATTGGAGGATAAACATAATATGTATGTTTATGTGAAATGATGATAATTGTATGTTTGTAATGATGCATCGGTGAATGAACACGAATATATGTGTTTATGTTGAATGAATTGATATGTATTAGTGATACATGTATTTGAGCATGAATGGATATGCCTATGGGATTTGATGTGTTAAATTACGGATTGTTATGCCGTGTAAATGACTTATGGTATATGTTGATGTTATGTGTATAGATACGTGCATCGTGATAAGTCGTGGTGAGAATGTGGTATATGTGTATTATATGTTGAGATATATATAATTATATGCAACGTTATTATGATAATATTTCTCACCCTTCTGCTGTTTTATAATGATCTATGAGGCATTGCAGATTAGGTATGCTGGTGGTCTTTGGTGAAGCGTGTCTTCACTTCTTTTTGGTCGTCTGGCTCTGATATGTAGCGTCGGGTAGCTAGGATGATTTTGAATTCCTTTTTGTTGATGCATTTGCTTATGTGTCTGGCTGATGACTTGTGTATATATAACATGACTGACGTTGAGGAATCATGCTGTTTGGTATATGAATATATATATGATGTATATATATGGTTGATGTTTATCGGTGTTTAGATGTTCCGCTTTTATTCTAAACATTTGAGATGTGGGTGAAAGAACTTAGATCCTTAATTGATTAGTTACCCCACTGTTGCATATCTATTTGAGCAGGTGTTGTATGTTTTAAATTCATGTAAAATTGTGGCAGGTCTCTTTTATTCCATGTTATAATTATACTCTGACGAAATTTTTAATATGTGCCTAAATGATTTAATTGATTATTTGGGGGTATAAAAGGGAGTGTTACATGAACCAGCTTCGACTTCATGTTTGCTGCCTGTTGAAACATGAAAGTTTTCCCTGCTGACAACATCCCAATCGACAACACTAGAGTTCGATCCAATATCTCACAAATCTCCACCTTAGAACAAACTCTACAATAACAGGGAATAATCTAGCTTTCATCATGAAGCTTTATTAACTGCATACAGTGGAAAAACTTGCAGCTCAGTAATGTCTTGATGATCATATTAGCAGCATTGTCATCAGTCGAAACCTTCAGCAATTGGACTTCTCCATACTTGATTATCTCTCTGACGAAGTGCTTCCATACATCGATGTCCTTTGTTCGCTCATGATAGGTTGAATTCTTCGACAGGTGTATTGCACTTTGACTGTCACATTTAACAGTGATAACTCGACCTTGAAATTTCAGCTCCTTCACAAAACCTTCAAGCCCCACAATGCTTCTTTCACAGCTTCAGTGAGGGAAATATATTCTGCTTCAGTGGTTGATAAGGCAACAACCTTCTAAAGTGTAGTTTTCCAACGAATTATTGTGCCGAACATAGTGAACACATATCTAGAAATAGATTTTCTAGAATCCATACGACCTGCATAATCGGAGTTGACATATCCTTCGATTTCGACTTTGCTATCATCATCACAGGCTCCACCATAAATCAAGACTCTATTTAGAGACCCATTTATGTACCTAAGAATCCACTTCAAAGCTTGCCAGCGCCTTTCTAGGATTCGCCATATACTTGCTTACAAGGCTCACTCCATACGCTATGTCTGGCCTCGTATATACCATAGCATACATCAAAGACCCTACTATACTAGCATATGGAATGATACTCATATAGATTCTTTCAGCTTCAGCACTTGGACATAGAGTAGTACTAAGCTTAAATTGAGGATTTGTCGGAGTCACAAAAGGCTTTGAATTCGACATACCAAACTTGTCGAGAATCTTCTGTAGGTATGTCTCTTGAGATAAGCATAATTTTGACTACTTTCTATCTCTCTGGATGTCAATCCCAAGAATTTTGGTGGTAGCTTTCATATCTTTCATTTCAAACTCCTTACTGAGTTCATCCTTCACCTCCATTACATCCTCGACACGGTAGCTAGCTATAAGGATATCATTCCATGCTTAACTTCAGTATTAACAAAATATGAAGAAAAAAAACGTTTTAACCTATTAAAAATGATTTTTTGATGAAATAAAGAAGCCTAGATTAAATTTATGATGTGGAATCTCAAACTTTGAATGTCATGTAATTGTACTAGAAAAAACAAAAACAAAAAATCACTACAACATTTGTTGTCTCTGGCAACACTTTTTTAGGTAACATGTAAAAATTGTTGTCTAAAATTCGTATAGGCAACGATTTATGGTTGTTGACAAAAGTATATTTGCAACCCTTGATAATTGTTGCCTAAAATACTTTTGGGGACGTTTTTGGAGCGTCACTATTTTATTTTTTAGCAACGATTGTTAATTGTGCCCTTAACTACTTTTGGGGACGATTTTGGAGCGTCATTATACTATTTCTTTAGCAATGTTTGATAATTGTCCCCTTAAAAAATTTTAAAGACATTTTTATATTGTTACATTAGTTATAATAAAAGGCTACATTCCTTCAATGTTGCATAAAATTTTAGCAACATCAAATTTTTGGTGGCAATCTTCCCTCCAAACTTATACACTAAAAAACAAATATTTCTCTCTAAACATTCTTAGAAAATATTTAAATATAAGAAATCATCTAACACATAATATAATAATATATACTATATAATAGGCAAATACAAACTATACACATATCATCCTAAAGAAAAAAAAAGTCAAACTGATCAACTCACTCCTCTCTATATATAATTTATCTTTGCCAATAATTCATAAATGTCCCCTTAAATGTTCAGGGGAACAATTTTAAATTTTTAGATTATTCCTAACAAAAAAATTACATTTGTCAAATACTATATAAAAATCTCAACAACAAAAAATTATGCGACAACTTTCCCTTCAAATATCGTAATAATTTATTTAAGCTTTCCTAAATTTTTATACTCTTGACAACATTTTTTTTCTTCAAAAACTAATTATTAATCTCTCAAATGCTTTGTATAACTCCTTGAGCTCATCAAGACCCTTCAGCTTCTTGAGTTCTCTTTCACATGTTCAGATTCTCACCCAAACACTAAAAATTCATCACCCTATATTCATCACCCCATAGCTTCAATTTGCTTTACCACCAATAATTCATCACTATTTTGGATTTGCCTCACTCACCTAAATGACATTTTAATACATTTAAATATGATATATGAAGTCAAATAAATACAAAATAAAAGACATAAATTTTAAAATATCAAAGTTTAACCGATGATTTGTTGGAATATTTATTGAGTTAAAAATTTAATTAATTTGAATAAAAAGTAATTAATCTAAATTTTAAATTTGCAGCTCATTCCAAATTAATTCAGTTTCACTCTATTTCACAAACCAATTTTAATTTCAATCTAGTAAAATTTTGAGAAAACTTTTTATTTTTCTAGTCATTATACCTTATACCAAAGTGAAACCTCAAACGAACTAGAAACCCCGGAGCAAGAACTCTTAACGCACGGCAAAAACCCTCGAACTAGAGAGCGAACGCAACTTGGAAAAACCTGGAACATACGATTACAACTCGTTAGTAACTCAGAACGAACAGAGGAATGCAACTCTCAATATCACGCTATCCCCTTCTTTCCCCTACTTTCATTCAAGGTAGCAATTTATTAAACCTAATTTCTCCATTTCTTCTTTATTAAACCTTAATGATCGTAAATGACCCAACTAGACTACAAAATCAAACTACACTAGTGATTCAATTGGATTTTCCTATTTCAGAAGGTAAATATCGGATATCAAGACATTAGTTATATTCAACCATTTCCATATGCATAAACTATTACTAATGTCTACTTGTTTGTATCGTGTGCGTATCGGTGATAGTGATTCTCAAGTTGGCCTTCTGTCTGCAGTGAATTTCGTTGTTGTTTAGGTTTATTGGTCTAATGACTTTAGTTAAATATTCTGACACGAGCTGCAGAGCTAGCGATTCTAATTATTTTATTATGATTAGTCTAGAATTTGTTAGATATTTGTTGTTGTTTTGTTATTGTATAAACCAAACTGGAATTAAAATTACAGAACGTTTTGATTTTGCTAGTTTTTTGGGTGCTTTTTAGTCATGTTAAGCTCAATTATTGAATTAGGTGTTCATGGTTTATAATCTGGGTTGTTTTTATAGTATCTTATGATTTAAGGTTAAGGAATTTTTTCAGTTTTATCAGGAAAGTAAGAAGAGCTCTAAATCAAATGGAAGTGACTCAAATGCGGAGAATATGTCTAAAACATATTTGGCCTTGCAAACAGTCATGGGTTCACATCTACATTTAGAATGTTCTGTCTCACTCAAAAATGTACATGTGGTTTTAACTAGTTCTTATGCTCTTGATATAACACTAGGAATCATTGGCTTAAAAATCACACTGCTGTAGGAAATATCGGTGTCAGACAAGGAACTTGTTTGTTATCTTACACCTCTTATTAGGGTTGTTCTGGCATATGGTTACTAGGGACGATACTGGACAATTGTTGTTTTCTCTATGATTATTTTGGTTGTAATGTTCTTAAGATTCATTTCTTCTCCTAGTCATGATCGTCTCAACACATTTTATTTTGTGATACTGATATGGTTGTATATTGTAGGGGAGGTGTATCTTGACTATTTCTGCATCTGTTCTATCTTTGAAGCCAACTGAATGTTTGGGTTCGGTATGTCCTCCGACTAATCCTTTGCAGTACTATGTATTTTACTTTGGTCTTTATGTAATTACACTTGGGACTGGTGGTGTAAAATCATGTGTCACCTTTTCGGGCATATCAGTTTGACCACTTGATGATACTGATTCTAAGAAAAGTTCCAAGAAGGCTTCCTTTTTCAACTGGTATTACTTTTTGATTGACCTAGGTGCAGTTGTGTTATGCACCTTCATTGTGTGGGTTCAAGATAATGTGGGATATGGTCTTGGAATTGGCATTTCTGCTTTATTTATGGGGTTGTCTATTGGAAGTTTCTTTTTATGTATCTCATGGAATATCTATGTTGTTGTGTAGAAAATTATATAATATTGTTTAAACTGAAACAAATTTTTGCACTACCTGTAAAATATGTTTGTTTATTATGTGTTATACTTCCTATTACTAGAGCATGATTTTTTCTTCCTGCTGAAATAGGTGGTTGAGGATCCAGTTTTTGAGAGGGATGGTGCAAATATCTATGTGGAGTCTAATATTAGCTTTACGCAGGTGAGAGTTAAGTATATTTTAGTGGTTTCTCATACTCTTGTGTCTCTTAACCCCAATAACTCCTGGTATTTTTGGTCTATAATCTAATTAAACACGGGAAAGATCTAGGCATCCTTGATATTTTGCCTACCACAGGGGATCACTAAGAAAGCAAGTTTTAGTTGCCTGGTGCAGTCAACAATTTAACTTCTAGGCCAATGGACACTAATAAATTAAAATGATGTATATGTCTATAAGCCAAGTCAGAAGTTGAAGTTGCACTGCAACATATTTCTCCAAAACTTATTTGCGCACTTGGTTTGTGTTTATAATCACCCGAGGAATCAAGTAATAATTATAGAGGATCAAACTAAATCCTTAATGTTTGTAACACTTTTACTAATTCCTATCTGCTATTATTTACATCAAAAGTTTAAGTTGATAAAGAGAGACAAGTTGGGCCATATGTGAAAATTAGTGTGTCTAAATTATACACCAATTAATATTCTATACAATTACAATAATTTAGTGTGTCTCTATTTAAATAATTTAATATTAAACTGTATGCTCAAATGAATTCCAATTATGCTCACACCCGAATCCATTGGTTCATATGCATAAAACATTAGTTACACTTATGTTGGATTCCTTCTCTTGTTGTGATATTGCTTGATCATTGGTAACCTTTTAATTATTTAGCGAGCTACTAAGGAAATTAGTTAGGCTTGGGAGATAAGACACTATAAATAGTATAAGGAGGGACTAAGTTGAGTATCTTTGTAGATAAAATATACATATTTTTATAAATGATAACTTAGTTTGCCTACATGAAATTATTCTGACTAGCATTTAAGTACATTTGCCTTGTGTGTGGTCTGGAATACAAATTGGAAACAAAGAGGTGAGCCACACTCAGTGACTATCTTGATTCTCCACATATGATATATATATATATATATATATATATATATATATATATATATATATATATATATATATATATATATATATATATATATATATATATATATATATATAAGAGTATTAGAAACATTTCAGTTATGAAAAAACAATAGTTAAATTGAATGAACTTTTTCTGCTAGCATTGGAAACAATGATAATAAGTCCATCAAATATAATTGTGACTAAGATAATTACAATAAATATATAATAATTTTGCAGACATGATCATTTTACATTCATTTATTATTTTAATTGTTGGTTAGTTGTCGGGATTAAATGGATGTCATTTTTCTGTTTGGATTAGATGGTTTAGTTGTAAGGTTTTATTTTGTAAATAATATATTTTTTATTGAAAAAAGGTAGTGGCTTAAATTTTTGTAAGAATTGTCTTGGTTGATTTGTTTTCATTTTCTTATGCAGCAAGGTGTCAATGAAGATAATGATGAGGACGACGACGTAAGTGACGAATTTCAAGAGGGATGAAGTAGGCAAAGAGCTTAAAGATGATGACAAAGGTAATGAACTTCAAGAATGAAGAGGATGATGAAGATGAAGATGAGTTTAACAAACATGAATCAGTTGGATGTAGTTGTTTTAGGCTTCTTCCAAGCAATGTTAGACATTTTGAGTCTATTGTGTATACGTATTTGAGTAAATGTTTGAAGTTGTGTATTTGAGTTAATATTTAAGCATTAAGTTTAAAAATACTATGTATTTTGTCATTTTGCTAGATTTTACTAACATAACTTTTGTGCTACATGCAATTTATGTTTGGTGTAATTCTTTTTTGAATTTTTTATTTTTCGAAAAATATAGTAAAAAACATTCTTTGTAATTTAAAGAAACATTTACCAAATGTTTTCACTATTTCACTTTTAGGGAACAATTGATAATTGTTGTCAAGTATGACAACATTTGAAAACCGTTTCCACAGAATATTCTCGCTTTATCCATTTTAGGGAACATTTTTCAATTGTAGCAGTTTTTAGCAACACCTTCAAAATGTTGCTTTAGATGCCATGGAAAAACGTCCCCTTTTCATATAGTTTAGGGGACGTTTTACGAAAGTGTGCCCAAAAATCGAAAAAAAAACGTTCCCTTAAAGTATAGGCAACGCTCCCATAGAGGACGACTGAAAAACGTCCCCTATTCTTTTAGGCAACGTTTTTCACAATTCTGGCAACACTTTTCAGTTGTTGTCAAAGAGAAAAAATGTTGTAGTGAATATAGTTGATGGTTAGTAAGTTGTACATGGGATTGGAAATAGAGCAAAACTAAGTGAGTAGTTTTCAACACAAAATTTGAATTGATTTTATTGCATCATAAAAAATTAAAGAAAAAACTAGTATGTACAAAATGTAACATTCATTGATGGTGACTTTGGAAGGACAGAAGCTACAAGAATTGGTGTAGTGAAGTTTATCTATGCTTGAAATTATTTTAAAGGAATAGAATACTGACTGAGCATGAGAGAGAAGAAGTCAACTTAAGTCACTTATCATAAGACATTTGAATTATTATGAAAAGGGTCTGTTCAGGATTGACAGTTGTATTTATAATATTTTCCTTATTAATGAATCAATTAATTCTTGAATATTTGTTCAACTCAGCGAATTGAAGTTTTAGACAATATCATATTGATTAATAATGTACTTATTATATGAATAAAATGTAGAAGAATAGTCTTGCAAGTCTCATATTATAATCAATATACTAATTTTACAAAACAAAAAGAAAGAAATATAATAAAAAAATTTAGATGATGACACAGCTATTAGGATCCTCTTCAACGCTAACAGCACCGTAATAAGGATTGTATTGTGCTTTCATCTGATGATTGTAATAGGCATGTGTTCCATAGAACATGAAAGGATCAATCACGATTTCTTTTGTTGAATCCTTCTTATCATCTTGCTTCTTTTTAGGTTCTTCTTTCTTTTCTTCTTTAGCTGCTCCAACAGAAACGATTTCGGCATGACAAAACTTCCTTAGTTTACCCACTACACGTACTGAATCAATATCTCCTATTAAAGTTAACTTCTTGTCTTTCATGTCCATTGAAACTGACTCAACCCCTGCAACAATATCACCAATAACATCTCAGTATATCACAAAAACATTTCAATTCTGAAACAAAAAAGCTTAGTTGGAGTCAATTAAATACCTGAAATGCCAGAGACTGCCTTCATAGCTTTTTGCTTGATTCTGTCTTCATTTATTTCCAACTTCAATACAACTTTCTGTAACACAAAAATCCAAGTAGTTGTTAGTTAGGACAAAGCAAAGGTTGTTAATTTAGAATAAGAAAAGAAAATTCACCAATTTTGTTTTGGCTATGATGAAGAAAATAAAAGAGTGGTTTTAATAGGAGAAAAAACTAACCATCATTGTTATGGAAGCTTGTGATATGTGAGATGAGAGAACTCTTGATGGAAATGGTAATATTAGAAGTGAAAGGAAGAGATGATATTTCAAATTGAAATGAAGTTATGAAGTGAAGAAAGATGATTATTTGAGGCTTTTTATAGTAATGAAAGAAAAATGATTGATGACATAGGAATGGTCAACCTAATGAAGTCAAGACGAGTAGTGTGCTGTTTTCTACGAAAGTAAAGCAGCAGATATAAAGGACCTTTCCAATATACCGTTCCTTCGTGGAACACTGGATCCTACATATAAAAGGACAATAGACAGTGAAAATTAAGGTGGGAAATTTACTATTTTAGTTATGACCAGTTCTAACGTACATCTCTGGATTTACCTTAAACAGAGCATTCATTCACGTACCTCCATAAAACGAGTCTGAGTATATTTGGTGGTGGTTGATGTTGTATTTAATCTATTGCTAAATATCATTTTTGTCCTTTAGCTATATTTTTTATTCAGATTCATCATTTAAATTTTTTTTATCTTAGATTGGTCCCTTAATTTTTAGAACATGTCGTGTAATTAATTACAAATTTAGTGAATTTTTCCGTCGTTAATTTGACAAAAAAGACTACATAACATATTTTAAAAGTTAAGGAATTAATCTGACACAAAAAAATTAAAAGATCAATTTAAATCTAAAAATATAGTTAAGGGATAAAAAGAATATTTTGTAAACATCTATACAAATTTAGTGCCGAAACTATGTATACATGATGAGATCTATCAAAGATTAAACTTTATGCAGAACTGAACTTTAAATTAGATTAGTTGTTTCGATAAACTGAATCTCGTAGTGAAACAAAAAAAAAAATAATAATAAAATCATCTAGATGAATCTAAAACAAAATGTATGTAAGCAGTCATTAATAATCTTGAAGACACAAAAATAAAGAGAAACAAATGCCAAACATCAATTGACGACTGCTTCTACTTCAATCTAACATTCTTAAGTCTTAGACCTCTTCTGGTAAAGAGGAAAGAGAGTATACAATTTGAATAGTTTGGATGTAATTTATATATAGTGTGAAGATGTATTAAAATGTTCATTTTTCCTAAATGTGTCAACCTGATTTTTATTTATATTGAGCTTATATCAATTAATCAAATATATAATTATTTATTTAATTAAAAATTTAATTAACTTTATTGTTATATACAAAAGATACCAATTAACAAATTAAATCTTTGAAAAACAGAGTTTTTTGATGAACAATGAGCGGTTAGGTTAATTAAGAGACAGAAGAAAGAAAGAGAATATGATTGGGCAAACTGTTTTTCTATTCACTTACTCAATTAGGGTATATATGATTACAAGTGAATAACAACAATTGACATCTCTCAACAGCCGAGAGAACTAACATATTTATAGGCTACTAAGCTAACTTAAACAACAAGCTAACCTAAACAATTAGATCCAAGGAACAAGGCCAAATTCGACATTACATACTAGAACTAACTTCGACTACAACATGTAACACTTCGACCTCAGTATGTGAACCAGCTTTGACTTCATGCTTGCCTCCTGTCGAAACATGAAAGCTTTCCCTGCTGACAACATCCCAGTCGACAACACTAGAGTTCAGTCCAATATCTCACAAATCTCCACCTTAGAACAAACTCTACAATAACACCGAATAATCTAGCTTTCATCATGCAGCTTTATTAACTGCATACAATGGAAAAACTTGCAGCTCGGCAATATCTTGGTGATCATATCAGCGACATTGTCATTAGTCAAAACCTTCAGCACTTGGACTTCTCCACGCTTGATTATCTCTCTGACGAAATGCAACCTTAAATCGATCTGTTTGGTTCGCTCATGATAGGTTGAATTCTTCGACATGTGTATTGCACTTTGACTATCACATTTAACAGTGATAACTCGACCTTGAAGTTTCAGCTCCTTCACAAAACCTTCAAGCCCCACAATACTTCTTTCACAGCTTCACTGAGGGCAATATATTCTACGTCAGTGGTTGATAAGGCAACAACCTTCAGAAGTGTCTCTTTCCAACTGATTGTTGTGTCGAACATAGTGAACACGTATCCAGAAATAGATTTTCTAGAATCCATACAACCTGCATAATCGGAGTCGACACATACTTCAATTTCTAATTTGCTATCATCATCACATGCTCCACCATAAATCAAGACTCTATTTAGAGACCCATTTATGTACCTAAGAATCCACTTCAAAGCTTGTCAATGCGCCTTTCTAGGATTCGCCATATACTTACTTACAAGGCTCACTCCATACATGTTTGGCCTCGTATATACCATAACATACATCAAAGGCCCTACTATACTAGCATATGGAATTATACTCATATAGATTCTTTCAGCTTCAGTACTCGAACTTTGAGTTGTACTAAGCTTAAACTCAGGATTTTTCGGAGTCACGACTGGCTTTGAATTCGAAATACCAAACATGTCGAGAATCTTCTGTAGGTATGTCTCTCCGGATATTAATCCCGAGAATTCAGGTGATAGCTCCCAGATCTTTCATTTCGAAATCCTTATTGAGTTCAGCCTTCATCTTCATTACATCCTCGACACGGTTGCTAGCTATGAGGATATCATCCACACAAAGCTACAAAACAACAAGTGAGTTTCTTGGTCGAAATCTGAAGTAAACACAGTGATCGAACTGGTTCCTAGTTAAACCAATGTGTGCCATGAGCTTGTCGAATCTCCTGTTCCACTGTCGAGGAGATTATTTCAGGCCATACAAAGACCTATTCAGCTTGCACACATAATCTTCCTTATCCTTTTCTGTATCCCTTCAGGTTGCCGCATCAGGATCGTTTCATCTAGATCACCATACAGGAAGGTTGTCTTCACATCCATTTATTCAAGTTCCAGGTCGAACTTCGGCACCATGGCTAACAACATTCTAATGAATTTATGCTTTACAACAGGTGAGAACCCATCATTGAAGTCGACGCCTTCTTTCTGACTGAACCCCTAGCAACCAACCTTGCCTTAAAATGCTTCGCCATCACTCCTTCGATTTCTTCCATGAACTTGAAAATCCACTAGCAACTTACTAACCTAGCTCCTGCACGTTTCTCAATCAGCTCCCAAGTGTTATTCTCATGAAGAGATTTCATCTCATCATCCATGGGTTTTCGCCATTCAGTCTTATCTCGACTCCTCATGACTTCCTTGTAGTCTCTAGGTTCTTCCTGAAGTACCTTACTTGCAGAGATTAAGGAAAAAGCTATAAGAGTTGCATAACCAAGTCTCTGAGGTGGCTTGATGATTCTTATCGACCTATCGTTTTTCAGTAGGTAGTCATCAACAATTTCCTCAGTCTCTTCGGTATCTTGCTCTTCTTCTTCGACTTCATATGGGTTATGCACTTCAGCATCACTATGCTCCACCTCAACAAGAATCTCTACCTGTCCCAGCTCCTCTTCAGAGATTTCTGCATTTCGACTAGCATCACCAGCTTTCTTGAATGCTGTCTCAACTTCATTGAAAACTACATCACTACTTATGATACATCTCTTGTGACAAGGTTCTAGGTACCACAACCTACAACCTTTGACTCCCTCTAGATATCTAAGGAATATGCATCGTGACATATCTTACCTAATGTGAGCATAGGCTAAATAGACAAATACTCTCAGTTTGTCAAGATCTGATGGTTGACCTGACCATACTTCTTCAAGTGTCTTCATTCCTAAAGCAGTCGAGGGACATCTATTTATCAGATGAGCTGTTGTCGAAACAACCTCCGCCTAAAACACCATCTTCAATCTAGAACTAATCAACATGCATCTAACCCTTTCAAGGATTGTTCGATTGAATCTCTATGCTAAGCCATTTTGTTGAGGAGTACCTACTACAGTCTTATGCCCTTGAATCCCAGACTCGACACATTAACTATCGAAAGCTTCATTACAAAATTAAGGGCCATTGTCAGTTCTCAACCTCTTGACCTTTCTTCCAGTTTGAGTTTCAACCAAAACCTTCAAACTTTTGAAATTCTCAAAAGTTTCATCCTTAGTCTTTTGAATGAATACCCATAACTTTATGGAACAGTCATCAACTATGGATAAAAAATACCCTGCACTTGAATGTGAAGGATTCCTTGCAGGCCTCCAAAGATCAGCATGACTGTAATCAAGGGATCTATGTGTTATTTGTTTACCTTTGTTAAACTTCACCCTATTGGATTTCCCAAATGCACAAGGTTCACAAAACTCTAACTTCTCGACTTTGTCACCACATAGCAGGTTCTGTTTCCACAGTTCGACCAGACCGCTTTCGCTGACATCTCATGTGCCATAATTCTGTCTTCGACACTGGTTTCGTGGATGCAAAATCTAGTGAACCACTTATAACCTCAACCTCAAGGGTATACAAGCCTTGTTTCTTCACGCCTCTCAAGACATCCTTCGACCCCTTCATGACTTTCATGATACCTTGCTCTCCTTTGAAGACATATCCTTTCTTGTCGAATTCATAAAGAGAAATCAAATTCCTCTTAAGATCAGGTGCATACCTAACACCAGTCAATAGCCTTATCGACTCATTATGAAGCTTAAATCTAACAGGTCCAATACCTGCAATTTTACAAGCTTTATTGTTTCTCAACATCACTGATCCACCATCTTGATCACATTATTCTTCAAACACATTCTTGTTTGGAGTTATATGCCAAGTACATCCTGAATCCATAATCCACTCTTTGCAAGAGTTACTGCTCGAAACCACAGAGACATCAAATGATTCATAATCGTCTTCCACAATAGCTGCATTGCCATTGTCCTTACCTCCATGATTATTCTGGCGCTCAGGATTCTTCCAGTGATAACACCTAATACCAGAAATATCACCATCATAAGATTTTTGCAGAGTTTTACCTTTCTTCTTCTCAAACCTACTATCTCTTTTCAAGAATTTCCCTTTAACGGACAACATTTCGCCAACTAATGATGGTTTATGCTTTTTTCATTCGTTCAAATCCTTAGAATACAAGGCTAATGAAACTTCTTCAAAACCCAGGGACTCTCTTCCATATAAGAGGGTTTCTTTGAAGTGAGCATGTGACTTAGGTAAAGAACACAACAATAACAACGCTTAATCTTCGTCACTGATGGTAACATCAATATTTTCAAGATCAAGAATCAGCTTGCTGAACGTATCCAACTGCTCCGTCAACGCTTTATCTTCATTCATATTGAATGAATACAAAGCTTGCCTCAAGTACAAATGATTCACCAAGGATTTTGTCATATACAATCCTTCGAGCTTCAACCAAACACTAGCTGACGTTGTCTCCTTCGAAACCTGCCTGAGAACCTTATCACCAAGACTTATAACAATGGCACTGTGGGCTTTCTCGATCATCGTTCTCTTATCCTTCTTCGTCAATACAGTATCCATGGTTTCTTTTCCCTTTAACGCTTCTAGAAACCTTTTCTAACAAGAAGGGCTTACATCTTCAAGCGCCATAAACCGAAATCATTAACTCAGGTGAACTTCTCAATTTCAAACTTTGTTGACGACATCTTCCTCCACGCTCACCGCATCCATTTTTTGTAACAAACGATACCAATTAACAAATTAAATCTTTGAGAAACAGAGTTTCTTGATGAACAATGAGACGATTAGGTTAACAGAGAGAGAGAGAGAGAGAGAGAGAGAAAGATAGAGATAGAGAGAGAGAGAGAAGAAAGAAGGAGAATAGCATTAGGCAAACTGGTTTTCTATTGACTCACTCAATTAGGATACAAATGATTACAAGTGAATAAAAACAATTGGCCTCTCTCAACAACCTGAGAAAACTAGCATATTTATAATCTACTAAGCTAACTTAAACAACAAGCTAGCCTGAGCAATTGAATCCAAGGAGCAAGGCACAATTTGACATTACATACTAAAATTAACTTCGACTACAGCATGTAACACTTTGACGTCAGCATGTGAACCAGCTTTGACTTCATGTTTGCCTCCTGTCGAAACATGAAAGCTTTCCCTAATGACAACATCCAAGTCGACATCACCAGAGTTCGATATTATTTTAATTGTTCACTAACCAATTAAGGTTTTTAATTGATAAATAGCTAATACAACTAAACTAAAAATAAATATATAATTATATTAGAATATAAATTTAAATAAAACATTTAATAAAACACCCCAACAATCTCTCACTTGATGAATATATCACAATAATTATGTCAAAATTATTTATACATGTATAATAATTCTATTTATATTTAAATATTTATTGAAATTCTGGCCTATGTAGACAACAGATGTCCTAACACATGTCAAGACATTGTGCTACATAATCATTTAAACTCAGAGGCGCAACAGCAGACTGATACCTTGAATATCAGAACTGCACACTCACAAATGTCACGACATCTGATCCAACATGTCAGTCAAGAACATTAACAAAACTATAAACTGCAGAATGTTAAATAAGACACTAATTGTTAACCCAGTTCGGTGCAATTCACCTACATCTGGGGTATACCAATCCAGGATGAAGACTTCACTATCTATAGAACTGTTACAAAGATAAACTCCCCCGTTTACAACTTTATCCTAACATCTACCCAATGAACATCTTTACCAAGGCTAAACTCAAACGTTTAGAACCCTGATATGAGATACCCCACTCACATCCTAATCACAATCTGTGATATCTTTGTCTTCTACCAATACAAAATTGTCGTGGTTTCTTGACCTCCAAGTTATCTTGGACTTGCTTCAAAGCTTCATCCAAGAAAAATACAACAACCATTACCTACAGGCTTCTGGTTGTGTCCATGTACCTATGCCTTCCACTCTGCATCCCATATTACAGAGTGGAGACTTACAACTCATAAGAGAGCCAACGACTCTCAAACCCTAAACCCTTATTCAACACAAGAGAACTAGGTTACAAAGTTATAAGCGATACAAAAGTTACAGTTACTTAACCCTAGGTCTAAGTCTCCTTATATAGTCTTCTGTTGTCTTGGGCTTTCAATTGTTTCTTCTTTATCCACTCTGCAGATTTACACCAAATCTCTTGACCGATTTGTTAAGTAATTAAACCTGTTGTATTTGTAAGATGTTAGGACATCTTTGTCGACATCTTTAATCTTGAGCAGATTTCTTCATCTTTATTATATTAATGTTTTACCAAAATTTCGTAAAACCGCAGGAGCTTTCAATCTCCCCCTTTTGACAAATTTTGGCTAAAACACCCCCTTCTGTGCTGGATAAGTAGATTGTTAAAGGACCTTGAGTCTCTTCATCTTGAGAGTTTCTCTTCTGATATCTTCTTCCTGAATTCTAGAAAGAGCTTAAACAGTCGTGACATGGAGTTCATAAAATATGTAACTCAGATCACAAGTCACAAGCTATTTTTTTAACTCAGATCACAAGACACAAAAGAAACATGTTAAGATGTCAGAGCATCTTATCCAACATTCTTGCAGAACACTTGTAGGAATGTACCCAGAAAACAACAGAAAAATGACTTCCTTCTTCTCCCCCTTTTTAGCCAAAACTTGGCAAAAGTGACCAAGACAACTCCAAACCCAGACGCAACTCACCCAGAATTTGAAAAATGCCATTGATCACTAAACAAGAATGATGAGACTAAGAAGAATCGATACAGTCTTATTTATAGCCAAGCAATCTCTGAACCGCAAAAAAATAACTCTAGTCAATTCAAAATCCATTAACCGAAAGAAATTACTCCACTAAATGCTCACAGGCCAAGACTGTTGACTGTTTCTCTTTTTGAGAACACCGACCAACAAACCCATTACATGCAAACGTGTTTAACAACAATGTCCTGACATTGTGTCAGACATTGTCTGCTTTTCATAGGTTCTTTTTCTGATATGGTCTTACAGATATTTTTTCACAAGTTTATGATCCCAGTCTGCAGAGAATAAATACTCTCAGACTCATCAATGGTTCTTAGGCATCCAAGAAAAATCATTTCCAATACACATGTACTGCCAAGTTTCCCATAACTTGCAACAATACAACAATGTCGAGACATCCTCCTTGACATCTCAGCTTGCTTGATGCACACATGCAAACTAGAACGTCAACTGCACCCATGCAGTAATTCATCTTTGATCAAGAGGCATCTCCCCCTATCTAAGGTAACCAGTGCTCCTCCACAGAACACCAAAGCTAATGAATGGAAAACATAATCTGCATCTTCATGTCTTTAAGAGCGCACCCTCGGTCCAACTTACCAGCTGCACACAATCACCACTTCTCTTATTGTTCCCTCTGACAAGAAATAATAATCACTCACACATGATCACCATCATGCTACCCGTGAGGAAATGTATACCAACCATAAAAAAATCGTGGCTTGATATCAAAGTCCCATTGATCCCCTCATCCTGCAACTATCTACACACCACACGAACTCCTCTTGAATTCTCATGTATAGACCTCCAACGGCTTGAGGCATAAACCAATTGAATCAGAATGCTTCACATTCCTCAATAGAGATAGACACCCTACAATCCAAGACAGTCATTCCTTATCATTCTCCCGTATGATAACCGGGAATACTTCTGATTTTTGGCGAATATCCACTTCTGAACGCATCAGAAACCAGACCTTTATGGAATGAAGCCATGATCCACTCCATTCTTCCAAAACCTTACATCAGACCTCCAAGACAATTCTTCTACTCCATCATTCTCCTGTATGATAATGTAGATACTTTTTAGACACGATGCAAGTAACCAGTTCCTCATGGAACCTGAAATCCTGCACCAAGGATAACTAACCCAAAGATGTTCTAACATCAGTTAGGAAATCTTCCACACATCACAGACACCACACACCATGGCTCTTGATATGCTCCATCACTGGACTTACTATCAGCATAGTAATCCACACTGAAGATCTTCACACAACACTGCGCCACCAGCTTGAACAAAGAAAACTTCAGAAACCCAGAGAGAAATAAACTCTCATCCACCAAAGAAGGTATGCTTACATTCTCAACCCAGAACTTCCACCACAAGCTCCCAGAGAACCAGAACCTCCTTACAATTTCAACTAACTACTCTTCTGCACAAGAGCAATCAGTTTCAAGCATCCTGCTTGAACGCACATTGTGAAACCAACCAAATGCCACTTTTTGATTGACCTCACACATCTTCAAAACTCCCACAAGATACACTGATCCACTAATGAAATTGGATCTTCAAGTCACATGAACTACTTGCCCCATAGCAAGATATCTTGGATCCACCAAGCCTCTTAGTCATGTAACATCTTCCCATCGACAGCTCCCGCAAACTGCATGAGATAGACCTTTTTGAAGCATCCATAACTTCCATTCTCCTGTAGATCACCTTATCTTAAGCTGATGTGCCACACCACCAGCCGAGACTTCAGATGTTGAGCTAGATGTCAGAACATTTTGATATGACATCCAACTGTTGAATTCAGCTCATCTTTCTGCCACTTAGAAGAACCTCCTCCCTTTGTAGAACAAGAGTTCCATGCTCTTATAGACTTGATTCAACAACCAAGTTTGAGTAGACAACCTCCATCCTGCATTGAAACTCCAAAGACTTCAAACCTGCCACGTCTGAATCTTCAGAAAATAAGTAGTCCAAGACTACCCCATAGCCATACCAAAGAATGCCACTTCCCTTAGTAAAGCCGTCAGTAGAAAGCCAGAGATAACTGCCACTTATCCTAGATTTTCACAAACAGAGCAAAATCCATGCTCCAAAGCACCTAGATCAGAAATAAACTGATCCAAGCTGTAACCATCAAGATTATGATGTCTTTATCTTCATCTTCAACAGCATCAAAGTCTAGACTAGTTTCTTGCCAGGAAACTCTCCAAAGAACACATACTTCTGTCACACCCGACTGAAGCCACTTCTTAGGTCACCGCCTAAGACAAAAACAAATGCTAAAGCGTATGCAGAACCCTCCCATGATTCTGCACAAACTCTGATGATGAGATGTTCCAACATCATGTTGAACATCAGCAATCTTGACTTTCAAGGATAATCAATTAAATACTTGTGGATTCCACAAATAGCAATTGATCTTAAATCCTTGTCCAATAACCCTTCTTCACTGCTGTAGCTGAGCTCCACCAGATCATGTCATGAACACTTATAAAGTGTTTAATATTTTTGCAACTAATACTTTCTCTGAAAAAATCTTATTTACCTCAACGATTCTTCAATTAGAATGGATCCACTCTTAGGGTCAAGAGAGATGAATCCTTCCTTGTTGTTTTGGATGGTGAAAATAAATCACCTCCACTTTCTTCAGACCGTGTTTCAAAGAAACACCTTTTAGTCAGAAGAGTAACTAGAAGACTCCAGATACACGACATAGATGCATTTATGAGTGGAATTGAGAGAATTCTCAAGTATCTTTGACAACCTAGCCGACCAACAATTTATCAAACTCCTAGAGCAAGAACCTGATAAACTTACCTCAACTCCTCTCCTATTTAACTGACTTCAACTGTACCAAGAAATCAAGCTTTCAAGTACCAAGTCATCATACCAGATATCTACCCACATCTCCCTTCACTCCATTGCTCCTGACTTTGGAATAAAAGAATGCAGATATCTTCAAATATATAGAGGCCGACGATTGAGTTCTTCCACCAACTGTCTTCAGTAACAACTCCAGAATCCCATAATTCTATAGCTCTTCCATCAGAAACACATGTAGCGAATCCACCAAGCAACAAATCCTGCTTGACCGAATAAGATGTCACAACATCTTATAAGACACACCAACAAGAGAACTAGCCACTTCTCTTGTAGTTGTTGTAGAATCTCCTCAGCAACATGAACAACCTCCGGGTTGCTCCCTTCGATCCAGAACATCCATCTCATCCATTAATACCCTTGAGTATGTCTGAGTTGATTGATATGATATTTAAAACTCCTCCTTGTTTAAACGCCAGAAAATATCTCCCAAAGATCTCATCCAGAACCAGACAGGATGCCTGCTCTGATACCAATTGAAATTCTGGCCTATGCAGACAGCATATGTCCTAACACATGTCAAGACATTGTGCTACATAATCATTTAAACTCAGAGGCGCAATAGTAGACTAATACCTTGAATATCAGAATTGTACACTCACAGATGTCACGACATTTGATCCAACTTGTCAGTCAAGAACATTAACAAAACTGTAAACTACAGAATGTTAAATAAGACAGTAATTGTTAACCCAGTTCAGAACCCTGATACAACTTTATTCTAACATCTACCCAATGAACATCTTTACCAAGGCTAAACTCAAACGTTTAGAACCCTGATATGAGATACCTCACTCACATCCTAATCACAACCTGTGATATCTCTGTCTTTTGCCAATACAGAACTGTCGCGGTTTCTTGACCTCCAAGTTATTTTGGACTTGCTTCAAAGCTTCGTCCAAGAACAATACAACAACCATTACCTACAAGCTCCTAGTTGTGTCCCTGTACCTATGCCTTTCACTCTACATCCCATATTACAGAGTGGAGACTTACAACTCCTAAGAGAGCCAACAACTCTCAAACCCTAAACCCTTATTCAAAACAAGGGAACTAGGTTACAAAGTTATAAGCGATACAAAAGTTATAGTTACTTAACCCTAGGTCTAAGTTTTCGTATATAGTCTTCTGCTGTCTTGGGCTTTCAATTGTTTCTCCTTTATCCACTCTGCAGATTTGCACCAAATCTCTTGACAGATTTGTTAAGTAATTAAACCTGATGTATTTGTAGGATGTTAGGACATCTTTGTTGACATCTTTAATCTTGAGCCGATTTCTTCATCTTTATTATATTAATGTTTTACCAAAATTTCGTCAAACCACAGGAGCTTTCATTTACTTTCAAATCTAATCCATGTCATTCATTAATAATGAATCACCGTGGTTTTCGACAATAACGTACAACAATGGGAATACACTTTGACATTCACCACATTGATATATTTGAAGATATACATCATTATGGATTAATGGCCACTACAAGAAAATGTTTGTTTAGTCAGGGATATTTGACAGATGAAAATCCCCTCACTAAATATTTATGTTGCTTTGGGTTTATCCCCTTGCAACGCATAAAATAAAAAAACAAAATTAATAAACATATTTGTGTGGGGAAACCCTTTACAAATGTTAAGGAGGAAGATTTTAAATTTAAAATTTGAGCATTTGTGAAAGATTACCCTTAGCTATTATTTTCAGCAGCTTTTGCGAGGGGGTCCCCACGCACGATTGGACATTATCCTGCTTTTTGGCACATTACCCTCTGCGCGTTTCAGCTACTTTATGATGCCATTACATTTTCTGAGGGGCTACCCCAAGTAAATTATGACCGTTTACCATGCATGGAGAGCCCCTCGCAAATTGCTTCATATATTTTCAATGTCACTTCAACTTTCTCATTCCACCTCTTCTGCTTAAGCTATTTTCTCCTTTTCTCTTTGCTCTCTCTTTTTTTTTTCAACCATTTTCCCCCATTTTCACTTTCTCTACCTTAATCCTTCACCATCTAAATTAATTTTTTTCATCAACAAATCTTCTAGAGCACATCTAGTTGAAGGTAATTATTCAAATTTCGATTTTTTTTCAATTTATTTTATGATTTTTCAGTTTACATCAAATCCCTAGTCTTAATTTGTTTTGTTCATTTTCCATTTTTTCTTATAAAGATTTAAAATTTTGTAAAGAGATTAAAATCAAAGTCTTGTGGTTGTTTGAATTGTTCATCTAAGATACACTTTTCTTCTCAATTTTCTTTTAAAATTTGAATATATTGATATTTGTTAATGTTGGTGCACTGATAAGTATTATTTGATATATTATATATTATGTGGTGTTAATAGTATTTTTGAAATTATTTTAGAAATAATACTTAAAAATAATTCTATTGTAGAAATATATTATGTTGATGTACTTTAGAAATAATAATTTATTTAAAATTATATTACTGTGCTATTAATAGTATATTATATATATATATATATATATATATATATATATATATATATATATATATATATCTGTGTGTTCTGGACTGGGCCAGTGCCTGCCCATTGGTCGGGCAGACCCAACCTAATAGACTAAAAAAGCCCAGCAGGGCCCATAACTATCCAGTGTTGAGCACATCCAAGACACTGCTCTCGTCGGGCACGTATTGGACAAGTGCCGTCGAGCAGAGTCCTTGAGTCTAGGAAGGCACCTCTCTCCTCGACCACCACGTTATCCTCCCCACAGGGACACGTCACCTTGTAACTTCCCACATCCGAAGGAATCGGTCTGCCCACCTTCCGAAGATCTCGGGACCGTTACCCCAGGGCAAAGACCACGTGTTGGTCATCCCTACGCCGCGTAAGCCCTGGCAGTCACCTGGATTGGGCTTGGAAATCCAGCCCAGTGCAGGAGACCGTTGGCCCCGCAATGGGGGCATTCTATAAATACCTTCTCATTTGAGAGGGTCAGGTTACGTTCATTCTTAATCTTACACCTATATTATGTACTTGCTTACTCCCGTTTCCTGACTTTGGCATCGGAGTACCTTGCAGGTACAACCCCCCCCCCCCGGCCGCCGCCGCCGCTGTCCATAATTATAGGAGTTAAAGATCTCACAATGTTGTTGGCCACTGTCATACTTTCTAATCCAGGTACGATCAGTGGTGCCTTCTGTGGGAAAGCTTGCTTCCCCGTTTTCCTCATCATTAAACCAAATCAATTTCTAACTTTTTTGACAACCATGGCCAGCACCCAACCTGGGAACAATGCTCCGGACACAGTCTTCACACAGCCCGACAACAGAGACCACCGTGAGGAAAATTCTACCATCCACGTCGAGGAAGTCGACATAAGGGACGGGGAGATCACCTCCCCTTTTTCTGAAGACGCGGCGTATGACGCAGGCTAACAAAACATCCCGCCAATTGTCTACCAGCCGGTGGCTCCACCACCTAACGCGGATCTGGGCACTGTTGCCCTGTTCGCCTTGGTCAACCAGACCACCCAATTGATTGCCTAGCAGAATCTCAGGATAGAAGCACTCGAGAGAGGGCAACCACAACGCTCTTCCCCGCAAAGACATCATCACCCAACATCTCCCGACCGTTCTCCTTCCCCACGAAAGACTCCCCCGACGAACTCTCGCAGCCCCTCCCCTCAGCGTGAGGGCCGCTGACCACGCTTGGAGCGACTCAGCCCGTGCCGGTCCCCTCCTCCGCAGGTTCCAAGGGGATCCTTGACCTGGAAGAGGAGGAAGGCTGACGGCGAAAAGCCGAAGAACTGCTCCAGAAACTCTCCTCGACGACAGGGACCTGGTCGAGGCCATCGCTCCCCATCACGGTCGCCAGTTAGAAGTGATGAGGATGACTAGAGGACCCCTCTGTCCAGGGAGATCATGGACACCCCCATCCATGTGGGCATGGAGAAGTCTCCACCACTAGGGGACCTATGACAGCACAGCCGACCCCGACGATCACGTCGAGAGCTTTGAAGCCATGCTCGACTATAGGAAGGTCGGGGGAGCTATCAAGTGCAGGCTCTTCCCGACCACTCTTCAGAAAGGCGCCATGACTTGGTATAAAAGTCTTGCGCCTGAATCAATCACGTCCTGGAGGAAACTGAATGGACGTTTCTCTAAACATTTCACCGCGTCTCGCCGACATCCGAAGACAGTGGCCTCGTTGTAGGGTATCTTCCAGGGGAAGAGCGAATCTCTTAGAGACTACATTGAGAGATTCAACCGAGAAGCTATCGAGGTCCACACGACCAACGACATGAAGAAGTTCCTGATTGTACGGGGACTACGTATCAGAATCGAGTTCGCCAAGTCTGTGGGCATCCATAGACCCCGCAACTTGGAAGACCTTCTCTATCGAGCTCAATCATACATCGAGTTCGAATAGTCGGAGGCTGCACAAATCGCCTTCGACTCGAGACGTCGGGATGGTCCCCGCGGGCAAAGAGATGAAGGCTCTCTTCCCCCTCGACGTGGGGGAGAGAAAAGACACGAAAGCCGTCCCAGGAACTCTTGTGAACCAAGGGGACCAGCTGGCCGATTCACATAGTACACTCCGCTCAACGTTCCCCACGAGCGAATTTTCAACGAGTGCGCCAACTTGGAGTTTCAAAAAGGGGGTGTCCGCTTTCCAAAGCCGACACCCCCAAAATCAAACACGGACAAGTCCAAGTACAATAGGTTCCATCGAAGCCATGGACAAGTCACGGAAGATTGCGTCTACCTCAAGGACGCAATTGAGATCCTGATCAAAGAAGAGCATCTAAAGCAGTACTCCAAGAAGAGCGATGCTCCTCGGTCAGATGCCCGAGATGCTCAAAGCGTCAAGGAGACGACGCCTCCCGCCGGGGAAAACTGACTGCAAATCGCCCTCAACATCACTGGACCCGAGGAATTTTTCCTCCCCGAGGGAATCGAGAAAAAAGAGGCAGTTTGCAGCATGTGGGAGAACTTCCCCCATGAAGATCCTGTCACTGCCCGCAGCACGTGGGAGAGCTTCCCCAAGGCAATGGTCATATCCGGCAGAGGTTTCGAGAAGGTCTCCGTCGGGTCGATCAAGCAGAAATTTGACGAGCTGGAATCCGCGACCTCAGTGAATACCACCACTCTCGAGAAGGTGCGAGGGAATTCAAACCCCATCACTTTCTACCTTTAGGAGCTGACAGGCGGAGCGCCCAATGCCACTATTCCCCTCTTGATCCGGGCACAGATGACTAATTTTGACGTCCGCAGGATCCTGGTCGACCAGGGGAGCTCGGTGGACATCATGTACGCCCACCTCTTTGAGACCCTCCAGCTCGACGAGAAGCATTTGACCCCTTACCTAGGCTCGAATCTACAAGGGTTCAACGGCACCACCACTAGACCATGGGGTTATGTTGAACTGATGGTCACTTTCGGGGGCGAGGATTGTTAGAACAAGAGTTTGATTCTATATCCTTTATTAGTTTTGATGATTACAAATATTAAGAACAAATATGCTCCCTAATTAACTTCTTTGTTGTGTAGAGAAGTTCTGACTCCAAAGCAATATATTTTGGACAAATCTGCACTAAGAAAATGTTCTGAGAAGATCTGAAAGAAATTCTGAAGCAAATATCGTTGGTGAACGAATATAAGTTTAGAAGATCTGAAGAAGTTCTGAAGCAAAGGACGTTGGCAAACTATATATACGCTTGGAAGATCTGATCCAACGTAATATCACACTCTCAGCACCAAGGCTGCATGTTTAAACTCTGATGATCCAGAACTTCACAACATATTCTGATACGTTACAATTCATAAATCATGAAGCAATAGCTATTTTCAGATGATATCTGTATTTTTGGAATGGAAATTAAATGGCTTTTATCAACATCCAAAAATAACTCCAACGGATCAAAATCCCTCATCTATATAAAGGGGATCTCAAAAGGATGAAGACAATAATCACTCATACAATTCTCATCTTCATTAAATTATAATCAGCTTAAATCTTTGTGTAAAATCACAGTTGTGATACTGCTTTCTAGAAGCATTGTTCTTTCACTTTTCTTTGTTGTTTTTGTGATTCCTTGAGAAACCAAGTTGTGGTTCTATCTCAAGAAGACATTGACGAAAGTCTCTGTGTTTGTGTAATCAAAGTTTTGATTAGTGGATTAAGACCTCGACTGAGAGAGGCGAAATCACCTTGGCGGGTGGACTGGAGTAGTTTGAGTTCAAACGAACCAGGATAACCAATCGTGTCTTTTTGCTTTAATTTTTGAAAACCCCAATTCAAACCCCCTTTCTTGTGTTTTTCTTTTCTTCAATTGGCATCAGAGCCTTAACCGTGTCAGAAATAGATCCTTGAAGAAAAACACTATGGCGGAACCAGTTCAGAACAACAATGACAAAATCAGTGGCAAACCACCAGTATTCTACGGTGAAAATTTTGATTACTTGAAGGACGTAATCAAAAGTTTCTTTCTGGCTCATGAAGGATATCTCTGGGATATGGTAACTGATGGTTACACTCATCCTGTTGGAAAAGACGGTCAAAAGATTGAAAGGAAAAATATGACAGATCAACAAAAGAAAGATTTCAGAAATCATCACAAGGCCAGAACAATCCTCTTAAGCGCTATCTCGCACATAGAATATGAGAAGATCATAATCAGAGAATCAGCCAAAAACATGTTTGATTCTCTGAGAATGACGCATGAAGGCAACACTTAAGTCAAAGAGACTAAAGCTCTGGCACTCATCCAGAAGTATGAAGCCTTCAAAATGGAAGAAGATGAAACAATTGAGAAAATGTTCTCAAGGTTTCAAATTCTGGTTGTTGGATTGAAAGTTCTGAACAAAGGGTACTCAACAGCAGATCATGTTAAGAAGATTATCATAAGTTTACGAAAGGCATGGAGACCCATGGTCACAACATTAAATCTTTCCAAGAACCTCAACGAAATATCTCTTGAAGAACTGATCAGCTCTCTAAGAAGTCACGAGATAGAACTAGAAGAAGATGAACCTCAGAAGAAAGGTAAGTCTATTGCTCTTAAATCTAATAACAAATATGAAACTAAAGCTTTTCAGGCAGAAGAAGAAAGCTCTGGTGGCTCCTCAGAAGAAGATGAACTATCACTCCTCTCCAGAAGAGTCCAAGAACTATGGAAGAATAGACAAAGGAAATTCAGAAACTCTAGAAGATCAAGCAGTTATTCTGAACCATCCTCTGGCTACAAAAAGTCAAGAAACAAAGAGGTGGTTTGTTACGAATGCAAGGAACCCGGACACTACAAAAGTGACTGTCCTAAGCTGCAGAAGGAAAAGCCAAAGAAGAAGTTTAACAAAGAAAGAAAGAAAAGTCTTATGGCTACCTGGGATGACTCGGAATCTTCTGAAGCAAAATCCGAATCAGAAAATGAACACGCCAACATTGCCTTAATGGCCAACATATCAGATGACTCCAACTCATCAGAATCAGATTCTGACTCAGAAACTAAAGAGGTATTCTCTAAATTTTCTAGATCTCAATTAGAAGATAGTCTATCTGAAATCCTTGAAAATTATCAGAAACTTCAACTCAAATACAAGAACCTGAAACATGGTCTGATATCTGAGTCTGAAGAGAACAGAAAACTGAAAGCAGAAAATTCTGGGTTAAAAGAAACCATTTCAAAACTCAAGAATTCTTTTGAATCTCAAAAATCTCAAAAAGAATCTGACTCAGAAGTTTCTACTAGTTCTGATAACATTTTAAAAAATTATGACTATGATTTTCAAAAATTTCTAGCTAAAAACATAGACAAAAGTAAAATGGCTTCAATGATCTATGGAGTTAGCAGAAACAGGAGAAAAGGCATAGGATATGTGAATCCTAGAGGAGAAGCACCATATAAACCAAAACAAGTTGATGATATGATCATAAAATACGCACCTTTAAACTCTCACTTCACATATGGACACAAACATGATATAAAATATACAAGTGAATCTTACTCTTCAAATTCTATTGAGAAACTAAAACTCAATCAGAATTATGTGAACACTAACAAACAAGGACCCAAAGAGATATGTGTACATAGGGATAAAATCCTATACGTTGCAGATGTCTTTAACAGCAAGATTGAAACACCAATCATGGTACCTGGACTCTGGATGCTCGCGACACATGACGGGAAGAAAACATATGTTCCAAAGTCTGGAACTTAAAGCTGGAGGGTATGTAGGTTTCGGAGGCAATGAGAAAGGGAAGATCATTGGCTCGGGAACCATAGGTAACGGTACTCTACCTTCTATATCTAATGTTTTGTTAGTAGATGGATTAATGCATAACTTGTTATCCATAAGTCAATTAAGTGATAACGGTTATGGTATAATCTTCAATCAAAAGTCCTGTAAGGCATTTAGTCAGAAAGATGGAACAATCCTCTTTAATGGAAAGAGAAAGAACGACATTTATAAAATAAAACTTTATGAACTAAAAAGTCAGAATGTAAAATGCCTTTTGTCTGCTGACGACGAGCAATGGGTCTGGCACAGAAGATTGGGGCATGTTAGTATGAGAAGAATATCTCAGATTAACAAACTCAATCTAGTCAGAGGACTTCCCAACCTGAAGTTCAGCTCAGATGTTCTGCGTGAAGCATGTCAAAAAGACAAGTTTTCTAAACCCTCTTTTAAATCAAAAAATGTTGTTTCTACCTCCAGACCAATAGAACTTCTACATACAGATCTGTTTGGACCAGTGAAAACTGCATCCATCAGTGGTAAGAAGTATGGATTAGTGATCGTATATGACTATAGCAGATAGACATGGGTAAAGTTCTTAAAACACAAGGACGAGTCACTCTCTGTATTCTCTACTTTCTGTAACCAAGTTCAAAATGAAAAAGAGTTTAGAATTGTAAAAGTCAGAAGTGATCATGGTGGGGAATTTGAAAACAAGAAAATGGAAATATTTTTTAATGAAAATGGCATTTCTCATGACTTCTCTTGTCCTAGAACTCCACAACAAAATGGAGTTGTCGAACGCAAGAATAGAACTCTACACGAAATGGCCAGAACCATGATCAATGAGACTAACGTGGCTAAACACTTTTGGGTAGAAGCAGTTAATACAGCGTGTTACATTTAGAATAGAATCTCTATAAGACCTATTATGGAAAAGACTCCATATGAATTGTGGAAGAACAGAAAGCCCAACATTTCATACTTTCATCCATTTGGATGTACTTGCTTTATTTTAAACACTAATGATCCCCTGAACAAGTTTAATTCTAAGGCACAAAAATGTTTCATGTTAGGATACTCTGAACGTTCAAAAGGATACAGAGTATATAACACAGAAACACAAAATGTGGTAGAATCCATTTGTGTCAGATTTGATGATAAGCTTGGCCTTCAAAAGCCAAAGCATGATGAATCTCTTGTAGAAATAGAAGTTCAAATTACAGGCACTGAAACCAGATCATCAGAAAAATAGTCAAACACAGCAGAAGGAAATTCAAATATCACAACAATTTCTGAAGAACCCATCCAGAAAAGACAATCCAGAAGTACACTAACACATCCCGAAGACAAAATTATGGGAAAGAAAGATGATTCAATCAGAACAAGATCCTCATTCAAGAAAACTGAAGAATCTCCCATGAGATTAGTATCGCTGGTTGAACCCACTTCTATTGACGAAGCACTCTCAAACAATGATTGGATAATCGCAATGCAGGAAGAATTGAATCAGTTCACCAGAAACGACGTATGTGATCTAGTTCATAAACCCCAAGGCTTCAACATCATTGGAACCAAATGGGTCTTCAAAAACAAACTGAATGAACAAGGAGAAGTTGTCAGAAACAAAGCACGACTGGTTGCACAAGGTTATAGTCAGCAAGAAGGGATAGACTATACAGAAACCTTTTCTCCAGTCGCAAGGTTAGAATCTATCAGACTTTTAATTTCATTTGCTGTAAACAATGACATCACTCTTTATCATATGGATGTCAAAAGTGCATTTTTAAATGGTTACATTGATGAAGAAGTTTATGTACATCAACCCCCTGGTTTTGAAAACACAAAACATTCAGAATATGTTTATAAACTTAAGAAATCATTATATGGTCTAAAGCAAGCTCCCAGAGCTTGGTATGAGAGACTAAGTAACTTTCTCTTAGAAAATGATTTTACCAGAGGGAAGGTGGACATAACTCTATTTTGTAAGTCATTTAAAAATCACATTCTGATCTGTCAAATATACATAGATGATATAATTTTTGGATCTACTAAAAGCTCTCTGGGCAAAGAATTTGCTAAGACTATGCAGGCAGAATTTAAAATGAGCCTAATTGGAGAACTCAAGTTTTTTCTGGGAATTCAAATCAATTAAACTCCAGAAGGAACTTACATACATCAAAGCAAGTATGTCAAAGATCTTCTGAAGAAATTCGACATGTCAGAAAGTAAGCCTTCCAAAACTTCTATGCATCCCACATGCATTCTGGAAAAGGAAGAGGTAAGTAAGAAAGTTGAACAGAAGCTCTACAGAGGTATGATTAGTTATCTCCTTTATTTAACTGCTTCAAGACCTGATATTCTCTATAGGTTCTGTCTTTGTGCTAGATTCCAATCAGATCCTAGAGAATCCCACTTAACAGCAGTTAAGTGAATTTTTAGATATCTGAAAGGTACTACTAATCTTGGTCTTTGCTATAGAAAGTCCAGAGAATACAAATTGGTAGGATACTGCGATGCCGACTTTGTTGGAGATAGAATAGAATGAAAAAGTACCTCTGGAAGCTGCCAGTTTTTGGGAGACAACTTACTCTCTTGGTCCAGCAAAAGACAATCCACCATTGCACTATCAACTGCTGAAGCTGAATATATAGCTACAGCTGGATGCAATACTCAGATGCTCTGGATGAAGAATCAGCTTGAAGATTTTCACATTTACGAGAGTAACATCCCTATCCTATGTGACAATACTTCTGATATCTATCTTTCTAAAAATCCTATTTTGCATTCTAGGGCTAAACATATAGAAATTAAACATCACTTCATTAGGGACTATACTCAGAAGGGAATTCTTTTTTTAAAATTTATAGACACAGACCATCAATGGGCTGATATTTTCACCAAACCCCTTGCTGAAGATAGATTTAATTTTATAATGAAAAATCTCAGTATGGAATTATGTCCAGAATGAAAATGTAATTTCTGTATATTTAACTCTTAGAATTTTTTTTGTGAACATCTGACCAATTATTCTTCAGAAGTGAGAAGGAAGATTGTCTCAGAATCTATTCAGAAGATCTGAAAACATTTCATTTAAGGATAGATCATAAAGTTCACTCTAGGAAACATCTGTCAACCTACGCTCCAGGTTTTCCTCTGAAGTTGAACACGTGTTCAAACTATAGGAAACTGAAACGACTGTGTTGACATATCGAGGCGCCAAGTCACATCGGTAACTGTTCCCAAAATTTTCACGCTATCTCCCTTGTCAGAAATCATCACAGCTCTTAATCATTATGTTTATTATTTTAATTGCTCATTAATTTTTTTTGGTCACTCTTATATATATGTCACTTCTAACACCCTCACACTTTCACTTTCACTCACTTTGCTCTCTCGCCTTCTCTTTCTTATTTGCAATTCTTGTTTTTCTACAATTCTTGTTTTTCTTTGTGTTCCCCAAAACCCTAAGTCTGTGAACAATGGCGTCCTGCTCTCAACAAACGCTATCTCAAGAATCTGCTGACCAAATCAATGAAGAAAGTTACGTTGAGCCTACAAGAGCTCTTCTCACTCCCATTGCTTCTCTTGAAGTTCTCTGTGAACTCATCGTGGATTTTGAAAGCATGAAAGAAAATGGGTATGACCTTACTCCTGAGGTTGAGTTTCAAGGATGGACCAAGTACTTTGATCGCTTAATGGGTCTAGTTTTTCCTAAACTTGTTAAAGAATTCTAGATTTTTGCATCTGCCTCAAATCATCAAGTAACTTCTTATGTAATGGGAAAGAAGAATGTCATCACTGAAGAACTTATCGGTAAACTGATTGATCATGATGGATCAGGAATCAGATGCAGTGAGATGGAAAAGAGCTCTGACCTAAAAACTGTATCAAAGGAAATCTTCACCTACGGACAACACTCCAACAAAATCAAAGATCTAAAGGATCGTTACAGAATTTGGGCCAGAATCATTCTAGGTTGCATCTATCACAGGAAACCTACAAGCTCTTCTGACTACATCAACAACGATCAACAATACCTTATGTACCTCATCTCCACGAATACAAGAGTAAATCTTCCTTACAGTCTATTCAATCATCTGAAGAACAGCGTCAAGGAAACAAGAGAAGACGAAAGAACCAAGAGAGATTGGATCCCTCTAGGTAGACTAATCTCAGATATTCTAACAGAGAATAAGATGATAGAACATCTGACTGAAGCTCGGAAAATTTCTGATCTGGAGACTAGTGTTGGAAGACCTCTCAATGCCAAGAACCTCAAGAAGATGAAGATCATTGAGACCATCAAGAAGGATCCAACTCAACACACTAAGGAAGTCATCACCACCAGGAAAATACCTCTGAAAGATTTTCCTCTCTTCTCAGCAGATACTCATCCAGAAATTGTTCTCAGATATCTGGATGCGTGTATAAATGATGGAACCATTCCAGAGGTTTCCTTGCGAGATCTCAGGCAAGCACCTCTAGAAGTTGCCACCAGAATATCAAGAAAAAGGAAAGCCTCTGAAGGAACTTCTCAAAAAACCCCCAAAGCTGCTAAAAAGAAAGGTAACTCATCTTTCATTTCTGTTGTCGAGTCCATATTGGTATCCACATCTAAAACCTCATCTTCTCACAAACCATCTAAAAATCCATCACCATAACCATAAACTCTTAACGATTTTGACATCGATATTGGCCCCACTCCTACCGATTTTATTGACACACAACCAGAACTTGCACAAGTTCTGTCTGACATTGATCTTGAACCTCTCTTCACTGCTCCCCAACCAGAAAATCCAAATCAAAACTCTAAACTATTCCCAAACACCTCTATCCCTGGTATCAACTGTCCTCTTAACTTCCTTCAACCATCACATATCCTCACCTGTCCCACACAAGATGTCACCACTCCAGAAAATACATCACCTACCTCTCCCATTCTCTTTTCTGACTCTCTTTCAACAAATCTCTCAGAAGACCCCCTCAGAACCATAATTGACTTAGAAGCTCTAGACAAACTTGCCTCAAATTCTCATAAAATAGCCATTCCCAAACCAAAACTAAAAACATCCAAAATAGATGTTGGTAACTCTCTATTGGCATTCGAGGCAGAAATACAGGAATGGTTCAATTTTCTGAAGCAGGGCTGTGTGGAGAATCTGAATCCAGCTGCTTCTGACTGTCTTTGGACTAAGTTCAGAAAATGGTTTATTACTGAATCCTAGAAAATGGAGGAACTCTGCTATGAAATAGCTCATCAAAACTTCTGTGATCATCTGAAGATCTTCAATGAGCAAGTTCTAAGGTTCTGGGAAAATAAACCCATTCTTCATCTAGGCTGGAAAACTCCTATGGTTTCAGAACTTCAGGAAGAAACCTCTGAATATCAAACTCTGGTAATGGCTGAAGTTGAAGGAAAGTCAGCTGAAGTCTCTCCAAAGAAAGATTCTACAAAAAGATCTGAGGATTTGGTATCTTCTGATTCAACTCCATCCTCTCTAGTGTTGAAAACTCTGGATGAGTTGAAGAAAGAAAATGAGGCTGTCAAGAAACGTTTGGATAAACAGGATGAAACAAATGCAGAAATTAAAGGGATGCTTGGCAAGCAAGAAGAATTAGCCAATCAGATCAAAAGTCTTCTGGAAGCATTGTTCACACGACTTCCACCTGCACCTCAACCTTAGTTTGTTTATGCTTCTGTTGTTTCTGCTGTTATCTGCTTATATTCAATGAATCTATTTTGATCTTTTTATGTGTTGTGTTACTTTTTGATTTATGACAAAAAGGGGGAGAACGTAAAATATTTTGAAATATGACAGTACACCAGGACTAAGTCTCGAACATTTCCTTTTTTTTTAACCTGATTTTCCATATTGTTAAGCAAAAGGAAAAGTGTCCATCAGAACTTCCATCCAAAGCTCTAAAACACACATCTTCAGGGAAGTTTTTAACTTAGGAGGAGTTTCTTATACTCTATATTCTCTCTTGAATTATCAAAATATATAAGTTTTTGTCATCATCAAAAAGGGGGAGATTGTTAGAACAAGAGTTTGATTCTATATCCTTTATTAGTTTTGATGATAACAAATATTAAGAACAAATATGCTCCCTAATTAACTTCTTTGTTGTGTAGAGAAGTTCTGACTCTAAAGCAATATATCTTGGACAAAACTGCACTAAGAAAATGTTCTGAGAAGATCTAAAAGAAATTCTGAAGCAAATATCGTTGGTGAACGAATATAAGTTTAGAAGATCTGAAGAAGTTCTGAAGCAAAGGACATTGGCAAACTATATATCCGCTTGGAAGATCTGATCCAACGTAATATCACGCTCTTAGCACCAAGGCTGCATGTTTAAACTCTGATGATCCAGAACTTCACAACATATTCTGATATGTTACAATTCATGAATCATGAAGCAACAGCTATTTTCAGATGAAATTTGTATTTTTGGAAAGGAAATTAAATGACTTTTATCAACATCCAAAAATAACTCCAACGGATCAAAATCCCTCATCTATATAAAGGGGATCTCAAAAGGGTGAAGACAACAATCGCTCATACAATTCTCATCTTCATCAAATTATAATCAAGCTTAAATCTTTGTGTAAAATCACAGTTATGATACTGCTTTCTAGAAGCATTCTTCTTACACTTTACTTTGTTGTTTTTGTGATTCCTTGAGAAACCAAGTTGTGGTTCTATCTCAAGAAGACATTGACGAAAGACTTTGTGTTTGTGTAATCAAAGTTTTGATTAGTGGATTAAGACCTCGACTGAGATAGGCAAAATCACCTTGGTGGGTGGACTGGAGTAGTTTGAGTTCAAACGAACCAGGATAACCAATCGTGTCTTTTTGCTTTAATTTTTGAAAACCCCAATTCAAACCCCCTATCTTGTGTTTTTCTTTTCTTCAAGGATACCGCTCGACAAGTCAAGACCCACTTCTTGGTGGTCGAATGTCCATCCCTCTACAACTGCATCCTGGGGAGGGCCACTCAGGCCGAACTCACAGCGGTACCATCGACAATCCATTTGAAGATGAAGTACTACACGGCCAGGGGCCGGGTCATCACCATGCACGGGGACATTGAAGCGGCCAAGAGGTGCTTCGACACTGCGACCAAAGGCCTGGGTTCCATCAGCACCAAGCCCAAGACCGGAGCAAAGCCATCCTCGGAAGCAGTGCAGAAGCCACTCCCGCGCGTCAACGCGGTCGACCTCGACAGCAGGTTCCCTGGCGAGCAGGAGGAAGGCGGAGCAGCTGACCACAACCTCTAAACGGAAATCAACGGGCAACCTCTCCACCCAACGCGCCCCATCCTAGATGGAAACTTCGAGCTCTTCGCCCTCGGAGACGATCCGGACCGGAGTGTGAAGATTGGCACCGGACTCCCCGACCTGGCGAAGAAGCAGCTGAAGGCATGTCTCTGGGAGAATGCTGATATGTTCGCATGGAGCGCCTCCAAGATGCCTAGCCTCGACCCAGAGGTGACCTGCCATTAGCTCACCGTAGATCCGGCCGCTAGGGTTATAGTTCAACGTAGGCGTAGGCAGTCTCCTGAAAAAGATGAAGTTGCTGAAAAAGCTGTAAAAGACCTCCTAGAGGCAAATTTTATTTCGGATGCCAGGTACACAACCTGGTTGTCCAACATTGTACTTGTCAAAAAGAATAATGGAAAATGGAGAATGTGTGTTGACTATTCCAGCCTTAACCAGGGATGCCCGAAAGACTTTTATCCTTTGCCTAACATCGACCAGCTGGTCGACAATTCTGAAGGTTTCAAACTACTGTCCTTCATGGACGCCTACTCGGGGTACAACCAAATCCCCATGGCTAAGACCGACAAGCAGCATACCACCTTCATGACCGAGTCGGGCAATTACTACTACAACGTAATGCCCTTCGTCCTTAAGAACCCCGACGCAACCTACCAACGGATGATGAACAAAGTTTTCCGAGGAGAGATCGGCGACATGCTCGAGGTCTACATGGATGACATGATCGTCAAATCTGTAGAAGAAGTCGACCACGCTACCCGTCTCAAGAAAGTCTTCGACACGACGAGGAGATGCAGGATGAGGTTCAACCCCGACAAATGCACCTTAGGCGTTCGGGCAGGCAAGTTCCTCGGCTTCTATCTCACAGAGCGAGGAATCGAGGCGAACCCTGACAAATACAGGGCTTTCTCCGAGATCACGACCCCGAACTCGAAGAAGTCGATACAATTGCTAAACGGGATGCTAATCGTGCTTTCTCGCTTCGTCGCCAAATCTGCACAGTACGCACTCCCATTTTTCAAGCTTTTATGACAGAAAGCAATGTTCGAATGGACCGAAGAGTGCAAGCAAGTACTCCTCCACCTTAAACAAGTCCTATCACAACCCCCGGTTCTCTCACAAACAGAAAACAGGGAGACATTATTCTTGTACCTCTCCATCATGAGCGAAGTAGTCAGCGTTGTTCTCATCTGGGAAACCCACGACGGGTAGAAACTGATTTACTTCACCAGTAAGGCCCTCCAGGGCCCCGAGCTCAGGTATCAGCAGATCAAGAAAGTCGCCCTGGCCCTCGTCACCGCGGCCAGGAGGCTGCGTCATTATTTCTTGGCCCACACGATCATGGTGAGGATCGAACAACCCATAAGGCAGCTCCTCGGTCAACCAGACATGGCAGGAAGAATGCTCAGGTGGTCACTCGAACTCGCTGAGTTCGACATTCTATATGAGGGAAGAAAGGCCCTGAAGGCTCAGGCTCTGGCCGACTTCGTGGCAGAAATGACCCTCCCGGAACCTTCGACCAACGGATCCCAAAAGTGGACAATCTATGTCAATGGGGCATCCAACACGAAAGGTAGCGGGGCGAGCATCATCCTTGAAAATGAGGAAAGCATCCTGATCGAAGTCTCCCTCGAATTGTCCTTCCCGATGTCGAACAACCAGGCAGAGTAGGAGGCTTTCCTCGTCGGGCTACGGTTGGCCGAGGACCTCGACGCCAAAGAAGTCAAAATTTTCACTGATTCTCAACTCGTAGCCTCTCAGGTCCGAGGAGAGTACAAAGCCAAAAGCGACAGTCTCATCGATTACCTAGCTTTGGTGAAGGAAAAGATGAAAAATTTCACCTCCGCAAAAGTAACACACATCCCGCACGAGCACAATACCCGAGCAGATGTCTTGTCCAAACTGGCGAGCACAAAAAAGAAAGGCGGGAACAAATTTGTCATACAAGAAGTGCTCTCCCGGCCAAGCATCGACAAACCCGTCTCGGCGATTGACGTGAACTCCATCGGGGACAACAACTGCTGGATGACCCCGGTATACGAATATCTCACGACTGGCAAGCTGGCCGACGATCCCAAGGAAGCCGGAGTGATTAAGCGACGAGCTTGCTCATACACAATTGTCGAGGACAAACTATACCGACGTGGCTTTTCTATTCCCCTCCTCAGGTGCATCGAAGAGACCAAAGTCCCTGGTATACTCCAAGAAATCCACGAGGGGATAAATGCACAACACCTCGGCGGACGGTCCCTAGCCCGTAAGGCATTACGAGGAGGGTATTACTGGCCCACCATGCAATAGGACGCCAAGGAGCACGCCAAGAAGTGCGACAGATGCCAACGACAAGGGGACATACACCTTGCCCCTCCCAGCAAGCTCAAAACACTGTCGTCCCCGTGGTCGTTTGCGTAGTGGGGAATGGACATCCTCGGGCCCTTCGTCGTGGGGTCATACCAAAATAAGTACTTGATCGTCGGAGTAGATTATTTCACGAAGTGGATCGAGGCGGAGGCCTTGGCCAAAATCACAGCTCACAACATACTACATTTCTACAAGAGGAATATCCTCGCCCAGTTCGGCGTGCCCCAAGCCATTGTCAGCGACAACGGGACACAGTTCACCGACAAGACTTTCCAAGACTTCGTCACCAAGTTGGGCACGGAGCATCATTTCACCTCAGTTGAGCATCCTCAAACGAACGGGCAAGCTGGAGCGGCGAACAGAGTGATTCCGCGAGGACTGAAACACTGACTAGGCGACGCCAAGAAAAGATGGGTCGAGGAACTACACAGCGTCCTTTGGGCCTACTGAACAACCCCACATTCCATGACCCAAGAGACCCCCTTCCGCTTGACTTACGGAACAGAGGCAGTGATTTCCATGGAAATAAGGGAACCATCGAGGAAAACAGAATCTCCTCTCGATGAGGAGGCGATCGAGGAGGCCCTAAGAGAAGAGCTCGACTTTGTCGAGGAGATAAGGTCGGGCGCATCCCTCTAAGAAGCTTCGCTTAAACAAATAATAACTCTACGTTATGACAACAAAGTTATCAAACGTGATTTTCAGGTAGGCACCCTTGTCCTACGAAGGAACAAGAAAGATTCGCGAGAAGGCAGGCCCGCCACAAACTCGGAGGGCCTTTACCGCGTCCACGCGAAAATTGTGACAGGAGCCTACTACCTCAAAAATCTACACAGGGGGGAACTTACTCGATCATGGAATGCTGAGAAGCTTAAATAATACTACAGTTAAACACTACCCGTGACATTGCAACGTCGCGATTACGTGTCGCTCCCGGGATTTTCATCCAGGTACAAACGTGAAAGTGGCGCGGAAACAGAGTCGCTAGCAATGTGTATTTATCCTAAGAGAGGGAAAGGAAACACTGCATAAGCCTGAGGGAAAGGAAAAGCATGGTCTCGCGACCAAGAGAATTGGGTAAGGGAGTCGGTTACGCGAGGGGAAGGAAATAGAACCCCCACGCGTCCTTCCTACTCGATGGGATCCACGCTTGTTGTCTCGATCAAAGGGTGTCATCATCTGGAGCTCTACTGCTACTGGAAATGAAAAGGAATGGGAACGAAACAGAACGAAGAAATGAAGAAGAAAAGAAAAAGAAGTGACTCGATAGGACATCGCCGTCCTATGCCTACGTATTCCCTCGTGCAATGGGAAAGTTAGAGTCAACGTAGTTCGGACACGAACTAAAAGGGGGAGGTTGCTCGCCAAGACATCGTCGTCTTGTGCCTACGTATCCTCTATCTAACCAGAAGGAGGAAATCCAAGCAGTCATAGTTCGACCTAACTAGGCCTTAGTGTTTTTTATGAGCGACGTTAAGTTCGTGTCCGACAGTTAGGGTCGATGCCTGTTTGCGACGAGACGGAAAATAACGTGCCCTTTTCTGAAAATGGTTTGAAACTTAACAATCCCGAAGGATAAAAAGGTTTGAATTTGTTTTGTGTTTTTTTATGAGCGACGTTAAATTCGCGTCCGGCAGTTAGGGTCGATACCTGTTTGCGACGAGACTGAAAATAACGTGCCCTTTTCTGAAAATGGTTTGAAACTTAACAATCCCGAAGGATAAAAAGGTTTGAATTTGTTTTGTGTTTTTTAGACAGAAGTGGATTGAAGTTAGTTCATAACTTGCATTGCACCGAAGTCTATGACATATGAACGAATGCTTAGAAAATCGTTCCAAGATGGAACGTCCACCAAACACTCTAGAAAAATGAGAGGAAACCCCTCATTCCTTACTTCCCACATGCAAGGCTCATGCACAATACACGTTAGAAATGTTAAGAGATGAGAAGAGAAGACTCAAGTCGAAAAGAAAACGCTACGGGAATTCTATCCTAATGTTATCATGCAAAGGTGGCCCTAAGGTCGAGGTAAAAGGGGAAGATCCTACCTAAAGTTAGCATGCATGGTTTGAATCCTAATGTCTACCCTAATCCAAGCTTAATCAAAGATTAAGTTGGACTAGGGAACCCTAAGGGAGCATACAAAAGTGAACCCAAAACTTGAACAAGTCTTAAGATCCAATGGGGAAGGAAAGAAGTGAAAGAAATGAAGAAGAAAGAGAGATATGAGATGAGACGCAAGAGAGGGCAGAAAGCACATCATGCACATCAAATCCAATTCACATCAACAATCAAACCTCAAAGATCATGCAAGAAGATTCAAGTAAGCAAGTAGAAGTAAGCATGAAAGGATGCAAGCAAACTTGCATTAGAAGCACAATTAAACATCATTAAGCACCGCACCAAAGTAATATGAGCAAGGTAAGATGAAAATGAATCCAAGTCAGAACTTAATTCATGCCAAAGTTAACCAATTCAAGCATTGGAAAATGATCTCAAGAGTATCAAGTATGCATCTCAATAACACTCAAACAATTAGCAACAATTAACTCATGCACAACATAACTTCAAGTGATCAAACAAAGTGAAATCAAGGCATGAAAGCAAATGGGAAGCAAGGTGAACATGTATCTCAATTCAAACATCAACCCATGAATAGAAAGAAGAAGCAACAAGAATCACATTCAAAACACGCTCCACAATTATGCAAACATCCACTTCAAACGTCTATGCAACAACACATGATAAAGTTAAACAAAAAGTAAGATATGGCCACACAATGGACCCAAGATCAAGAGGATCAGAACCTTAAACCTGTAATTCAAATCAAACAAAAGTCCCCAAGCATTGATTAGATCAAACAAGGAAGCATCTTACAATACTAGGTCAAGCATACCAAAAGATCCAAGTCAAAACATTGTCAACTTATAAAATCAAGAACAAATAGGAAAATGGTCAAATGAGGATGACTCCAAAGCCACAAACAATCTAGGACAATACATGATCATACCAAATAATCATCTCAAACATCAATCAATCACAAGTAATCAAAAGCATCCAAACTAGGTCAAGTGTTCAAACATGCTTCAACCAAATTCAAACCAAAAGTAGGTATCAACGAAAAATAGGAACATGCTTCATAAAAATCCAAATAAATTTCCAACCTCAAGTTAAGACAATCAATACCCAAAGTGCAAAAGGTCTCAACCATAATCACAAGATTTCAACATCAATTGGATCAAAACATCACACATGGGAGGCTAACCAAGCATGCATTGAGGACTAATTAAAATCAATCAAGGATTTATAAAAAATTTAGCATCTCAGCACCAAATCAATCCTCAAACATTCACCAAAGATGTGTCAAGGCATGGTTAAAATATTGGATAATGAAAGCAATCAAAGGCATCAAAATACAAAACCCTAATTCAAGGGTAAACTGGTAAAAGCAACTTCCAAATTAATTCCAACTAAAATAGAAAAATAAATGGAAAAATATAATAAAAAATATTAAAAATATCTCAAGATGCTAAAAAATCAGAAACAATTTTTTGGCATTTTTATCATGAGTAGAAATAATAAAATAAAATCAAGTTTGGAAAATAAAAGAAAAATAAATTAAAAAGAAGAAACATGAGGAGGGGGTGCATTAGTAATACATGCAACATATGATGGATTCACATACGTGCGCTTGGGCCCAGAAAAGGGTGGTGTGAATATGAAAGCTTTGGGCTCAGTTCACAAACAAAATGCCATCAACTTTCTAATACAAAAAAAAGCGAAAAAAAAAAGAAAAGTACATGTAACGCTATCATGTGGATCATTTATCAATCGGGCACAACATTTTAAAAGCCACAAACGGACAAAAATGCCATAAGCCAATCACGCTATGCCACACAATCGTCTTCTTCCATGAAACCCTAATCAAAACAACCATGCATCGTGGAAAACGCAGCAGCAACATACCAACTTCTACACAATATTAATCTGTGGAAACTCAATCAAAAGCAACAAAATAACATATGAAACTGAAGCTCGTGGATTATAGAATATCATGATGCTTTTCATTCCTTAAAACACATGCTCTAACATAGAGAAAAAAGGATTCCAAAAGCACGGGTACCACATCATTTCAAGCATTCAACCAAAACAACAAAACTCAGATTCAAACTATCACACAGTGCCATCATTTCAGGCAGATCCAGATGCAATGCATGCTCAAAAATTCAGGACCTAAACAATTTAGATCTAAGAATGATAGGAAGAGCAAGAGAGGTTATCTAGTGGCGTTATATCGACTGCACCTTGAAACTTGAGTGAGAGCTTCAGAAATCTACTCAGCAACCTTCAGTAATGGTGAGTTAAGAGCCAGACCAAATAAAAATTCCTTGATCAACAAACTTCGTGGATGAGGAAAGATGGAGAACTAGTGAGTTTCGGATCTGAGAGAGTGAGCTAATGAGACTCCCCCTTGATTTTTAGGGTTTTAGGTGGTTAAATATGGTGGGTTGCTTTGTTAAATGGGCCTGAAAATGGAGTGGGATGTTTGGTTCGAAAATCTTGCCAAAAGGAAACCAAGAGAGTGAGGTACGGGCAGTGGTGTTGTTGTGAATGCTTGGAGTGATTTTTGGGGTATGAAAAGAAAGTGAGTGGGTGTGAATGAAATGGCACGTGAGAGCAACAAGAATGGAGTAAGTTTGGTTGTGAATTTTTATTTCCAATTTTGGCTAAAAAGTGAAAATAAAGTGCATGAGGTGTGCATGTGGTCTGGTCAATTCAAGCATGGAAAAGGTGGCAGGTACGTGTGAAATATGCGTGTACAAATCCTCATCCCAATGTGAAAACTTGTTCAAACTTGCCTGTAAAATGACACCTCACCTCAGCCTAGTTGTGAGCTTGATTACTCTCTCTATTCTCGATCAAATGAACCACTCAATGTTTTTTTGAAAAGTTGGCAAGATGGAGAACAACATTGATGTGAGAAGGAAATTCAATTGAAGCTTGTAAATCAACCAAAATGGGGCCTGAATATTGGTACATGAAGTTGGTTCAAAGTAAACTCAGAAAAAATCCAAGTTCTTGTCAACTTAACAACTTGAATCCTTGACTTTTAAAACACTATAACTTGCACTACAATGATCCATTTGTGATGAATTTTGTATATTTGGAAAGCTCAAAGATAGTAGAATAACTTTTGTGTTGAAAACCAAGTGTTTGGAAGCCTTTAACATAGAGAAATTCAGCCATGAAAAGATGTTCTTGTAGCTCCTTATTTTAACTGAGAAAAATTCTAAGTTTTTTTTTTTGTGTAATCACAACTTGAAACCTCCATCTTTAGGAAACCATATCTCTCTCAATATTGATCCTAATGAGACATTCTTGTAATGGTTAGAAAGCTTGAAGAATGCTATAAAACTTTCATGTGAAAAAGATTTCCAAATGGAGCTTGCATCATAAAGAAATATGGCCTTGAAAGTAGCTACTAAACCATGCAAAATTTGCCAAAGACAGCAAGTTCTAAAACCCTATTTTTGCCAAAAATGGAAACCTTCACAAATCTTTGATTTTTGATGATTCCTTGAACCTATCTTGATCAAATCTCTTCCATGGATAATATTTGACTTGAGCATCACCATGTTGACCTCAAAAAGTCAGGAGTTGACTTTTTCACTGTACAGTTGACTTTTATCCCCAATTCTCCTGATTTTGAACATTTTGATCAATTTAAACCTTTCTGAACCAAATTGATGGACAATTTTCAAATCCTAGACACTTAGGGACATGAGGAATACCATGGAATCAAGTATTGCCCGAAAAAATCAGGAATAACCTGATTTTATGGCAAACCCTAGTCTTGGTGCTCTCAGTCTAGGAGGAATCAACCCATCCTCCAAATCCAAATTCCTCTGAGTATGATGTGTATCCTCTCAAACAATGATGAGATGTGCCATTTGGTGATGATAAAAACTCAAAGATCTTTCCCATTGAGGTGTTAAACTCAAGAATCCTAAAAACCCTAATTTGAGAAATCAGGCTAGGAGAGTATGATTCACTTGAAATTTCTTGCCAATTGCAATCTTCTGATGAGGTGATGGGAACATTAAGATAACTTGAGGCCCAAGGCTCCCTTGTGGCTCAAGTAATGATGACATTAAGACCATCTCTCCTTTTGGTGTCTTGGACAGTACACATGAACTTTTGCTTGAAGCTCTGGAAACATCTTCTTCTCTGGAGTTAGCTCATATAACTTGATCCCATACTAAGAACCAATGATATGTAAAGATGATAATGCAAAAATGAAATGAAACATAAGCCAGTGAGAGGTTAGAAAAAGAAAGGGCAAATTTTGGGGTACTACATTACGGGGACACACTAAGGTACAAGCGCGGCTCCCCTCCACGAAATAAGAAGATCAAGGCATGCGTTGTGTGTACGTGAGGACCATTGATCCGAGGAGGATACCTCGACTGAGCTCCGTCGTTGTCGTACCAATCAGGCAGAATGCCCAGCTCGCGATGGGAAGTTCACGCCACGAAGCTAAGACCTCGACCAAGCTCTTAGCCTCGTCAAAGTTTGGAATACAGCTCCGACCACTCGAGCAGTTCCCCGCACTCTCGAGGATTAACAAAGTCGAGCAAACCCCAAACCTAGACAAATTACTTAGACAAAAAACAATAAGTATATCAAGCATACAAGCATAACAAACAAGTAAGCGAAAGTCAAAGCATTAAGCCAGGCAGAAGCCCATTGTGCAAATATTACAAAGATGTCATAAGGCCCCTAGCATGCAGGATGGGAAATTACAAAATTCACGGCACGCAGGCCGAACCAAATAAGAGTCATCAAAAGAAAAATGGCTCGCTGGCCAAGCATAACGAACAAGTGAAAACCTAGTCGACTATGTTCTCCTCTGGCCACTCATTCCCCGTAGCCCCTCCGTCGACCTCCTCCTTCTGCATCGGCTGCACAATCTGACCCTCGACCACCTCATAGTCGGGGTCAGTCCCTTTAGTGATGAGGTCGGGGTTCATAATTCGAAGCTGCTGCATAGAATTGTTGAAACCCATGTCAGCCGCCACGAGGATATCCTGCTCCGTCTGCCCGAGCTTCGCGATCAGCGCTGCCCGAGACGTCAACAGCCTGTCTTCCCCGATTTCCTCCTCAATAGGGCGAACAACTTCCTCTAGCTCGGCGACCCTCGCCAAAAGAACCTTCCTCTCCTCATTGGCTTTCTTCAGCTTCTCCTCCAACTTCCCCTGAAGCTCGACCTGGGCCTTATTCTGATTTTTGGAGTCGGTCAGCTCCTTGGCCACCTTCTCCATCTCAGCTGAAATAGACCTGAAGCTCTCCTGCAGCCTGTTTAGCTCGGCCGCTGGGCATGTCTCGTCGTTCAAGACCAGGGCAGCAGCATAAACCCGCATCACCGCGGACACGTCTTCCACCAAAGCCTTTCTCCGAGAAGCTCGGTCTACGCCCAAGATGGTCTGAGCCTCAGGTGCACCAACACACAGGGAATTATTCCCTGTAAATAAATTCAGCCTTGAGTGACAAGGCGGGAGCACGAACTTCACAGCAGGAGGGCTTTCGCTCTCGGTAAGATCGACATCCACCTGCTCGATGAGTCGCTGTCTCTTTGGGGATCCCTGAGTGCTAGGAGATTGGCAACCCTGGGGAGAGCCGGAAAAATCCCCGGTTGCCAGAGTGGGGCCTAGGCACTGTGACCGGATCTTCTCGACCCGACCCTTTCCAATCTTCTTTGAAGTTCGGTTTGGCGCCAGCTTCTTGATACGCTCCTCCGTGCTTGACATGGTCTCTGCAAAAGAAAAAGAAATACATTAGTAAATCAAAGAGCAAAATGCAAGGAAAGATCAAGTCGAGGAGGCATCCACCACCTTAAACCTTAAGGGCACCCTCGTCGGAAAACGTCTCGAGGAGGGCCCTCGTATTAATCAATCGGGCTCGCTCTAGAGGGCTCCCGTCATCGCTGCGGATGGGTTTCCCGTCCGGTGTCACGAGTTGTGCCGGGGAGAAATTGACGACGAATTTGACTATTTCCTCGTGAGCCAGACGATCTTGTTCACTCAATCCAGGACTCAATGTATAACTGTCTATGCTTCTCTTGAAATGCTCCTCCGTCCAGAACAGAGGAAACCTCGCCTTGAGGACTTCTTCCTCCTGCCCGTCTACTTCCCAATACGCCCGTCTATACACCGACTCCACGGCTTCGAACGAGACAGACTTCACTATGTAGTACCAGGACTTGAAGTTGCGAATAGAGTCCATGTAAGCCTGGAACAATCTGCTCACCTGCTTGAAGGACACCCAGCCATGCCTACCATCAGTTGCTTGCCTCTGCAAGTGGAAAATTCAGAAGAACTGGGGTATGGTCGCCCCGATGCGAAGATGTTGGCAGACGAGTTTGAAAGCACGAATGAATTCGAGAGAGTTGGGGTGGAGCTGCGAGGGTGCCAGACACAGCCAAATGAACACCTCTCGTTGAAAATCGGTGAAGGACAGGCGCCACCCTGCCTCATCGAACATGAACTTATACAAGGGAAATCTCATCCCTTTGTACGTCAAGCAGATGCGATGGTGCTCCAGAGGTCTATACACCATCCAGGTCTTCGGCGAACCCTCCAGACGATGCTCAACTGTCGCAAAGATATCGTCCTCATTACCTGCGACGAACTAGAAGGCAATGTTTAGAGGCTCCTCGCTAGCCCAATCTTCGGGCAGCTGCCCCTCGATACTGGCAATCGGCGCCATCGGGGAGTCAGGTTGGTCGTCGATATCTATAGATCCCATAGCCACGACTTCCATTTACTTAAAAAGCAGAAGGAAATGGTGAATTCTATGGTCCGTATCAAATTCACCCCTCCATTGCTGATCAAGTGAAAGGGCGAAGAAGGGACGCGAGAAACTGTACGTCGCACCTCTACCCCGCTCCCCGGGGCACCAGGCGAGCATCCTCGGGACTGTCCTCGGGTCCCCGGTGCCTTGTCCTATGTCCCCGGGAGATTATCCCACGTCCTCGGGACCTTCCTCACGTCCCCGGGACATTCATCCCATCTCTTCGCGATATTCATAAAAATCCATCAAAAATCTATAGAAACTCTACCGTAATCGCGGAAATTTCGTGGCTTCCCCGGGAACTTCATCAGTTCACCAGAGGACCACCGTAGAAAATGCATTGGAAAAGAAAAAGATCAAGAAAATTACTTGAAAACGGCTGTTGCAAAAGTCCGGCACGGCGGCGTGTGGTGGTGAAATGGTGGAGAGAGCAGAGAAAGAAGGAGAGCAACTGCGAGTGAAGGAGAGTAAAAACGTACAAATGACACGGGCTGGATCTTATTTTTAGAGCCCCCACAGAACTCGAGGCGCCCCTAGGCACTTGAGTGCCCAAACCCTAGCCTAGCCGCCCTAGGTAATGATGATGTGTGACACGTGGCACACGGGTTCCCACATTAGTCCTCTAGTCTGCTTTGGCGCTCAAATCCGCAACCTCTCATCTCCCCGCTGTCACACCCTAATTTTTGACCCTAAGATCCTCGCTTTGTTCTTTGCATAGCACATTAGGCCAATCATTTCGTGCATAAATAACCTCTTTATCTAGCTTTGCCCGTTTTGTTTCTTTTTAAGGGAAGGTGCTGCTGCAGAAGATTCAAGGTCTTGAAAGTTGTGTTATGTGCGTGTTTGTGGAGGTTTCTCTGGTCTTTTCAAGATGTGTGTTGGACTCCTGTGTGATCGTGTCCTCATCCCTTTGGTCCCTAAGCCACCACAAAGCTTCTTATTCCCTCAGACTCCTCAGTTTTCCCTCCATAATACTATGTCCTTATACCCTCTGATATGGAATTTGACACCCTAAAGACTGGTCACTGGTTGTGTAGCAGTTATACCACAAGATGGCATACCCCCCCCCCCTCTGTAAGCTCCACAAGGTTAAGAGGTGTGTTTGATCTATGTCCCTAGATAATGGTTCATCAAAGAAAGTTCAATTTAGGAGGAAGTAGAAGGTTGATTTCCAAGATGTAAATTCAATTCCATTGTTGTCACAAGTTTACAAGATCAAGTTTGAAGCTCCTACATCGTTCTTGTGACGCTATTTCATGAAGCGCATGCCTTCTATTTCAAGAAGAATATTTATATTCTTGAAGCTGTCAAACGTTCTTCAAGCAAATTTGAAGATTGTTGGAAATTAAAATGATCAAGATATTTTGGCCACTACTAAAGTTTGAAAGCCTCACAATTCCTTAAGTTCTTGATTGACGCCATTTAGAGGTGAATGTTATTTTATCATGCTTGGTAAAGAAACTTTAATCCATGTCACTACATCAAGATTATCAAGGCCTATCTTCTTTTACTGTCCAAAACTCGTGGAATCTAAAAATGTTGTTTACGATATTCTATATCTAAGGAGTTGCTTACAAGACTTTCCTCCTTGAGGCCCAAGTTGGTTTAAGGCCTTGACTTAACAAATTCACAAGATTTGGCACGCTTAAAAAGGTTGGCAGGTTGGAGTCATTATGACTTTAAGTTTGTTTTTTTAAATGTGATTCAAGGGTCCAAAATGAGTTTCAATTGCTATTACATTGAATTTCCAAATCAAGTAAGGCATGATACAGCAACTTTAAGTCACGACTCAGATGGTTCTATGTCAGTTTTCAACATGCCAAATTATTTCCTAGTTATTTTCAGGATTAATTTCAGGTTCCCTTTTGTATCAGTGTTAATCATGTGTGGCCATTGTGAGCAATTCAGAATAGCATAAGCTGATTGGAGCTTCTAAGCATAGCTAGTCACAACCACATTCTCAAAATATTCGCGGACACCAATTTTATGCTAAACAGGCAAAGAAAAGCTAAGCTAATCCACACAAGTTCATTACAGATTCTACAAATACAGCCCTGTAGTGTTCTTTGAAATAGGAAATCTAATTACAAAATCAAGTTGGTACATGCCATATTCCCAACCCTTCAATTCATGATGTTCGTAGGTTTTCCCAATGCGCAGTCGAATACCGTTTGCGAGAAGTACAATGAGCTAGTATTGCAACTTCATCCAAATAAGCATAAGAATTCTGAAGTCGCAGTAGAATTCAAGGTTGCCCCCCAAGCATGTGCAAACCTATCCGAAACAACCATTCACACCATTTCACAATCCACAGAGATGAACCAAAACCAGAGCGTATATTAATTAAGTTAAATTCAATACCTTTGGAAGCTCGTACATTTCAGTCATGGTACAACTCTTAGAAATTGGTTGTAGCAGCCGTACATCCTCCCTCCTCGGTTTCATCGCCCAAGCCTTTTCCTTCTTGATATGCATCAAAATGAAACAAAACATGAGAAGATTGTTTTGAAGTTGTTCGATGAAAGAGAGAGATAAGTGCTGGTTGCAGTATAGGTTAATTAAGAAGGTCTTACCAATTGAAATGAATGAAAAACGTACCTGACAAATAAAGTGCAAAGTTCTTGGACCAGCAGGAATAAATTCCTACCAAACACGATCAAACATAGGCCATGATTATTTGAAAGTTCTGACCTGTTACAGAAAATTAACAAGCACCATTATTGCAAGAACCATCCGTCTCCAAATACAGTAAAGCACTTTCTAAAATTGAAGATACATGCCTAGAAAATCAATTTCAAAATGCCAAGTCAAACACCTTCAAGTACCAAAATTTTGCATCATCGCCAAACCTGTCCATAATGCAATAATTGGAATCAATTTGTGTTACGTCAGAAGTAATTTACCAAAGGCAGTACAGGAAGAGCACAGGAGAAAAAGAAGTGATAGTTAGTAGCTCAAAAGAACCGTACCAATAAGTACTTGGCAGTAGGAATCCAAGTATCACAAAACTAAAGAGGAGTTCAGTAGGATTAAAGCTGGTACAGTTCCCTTTAGAAAAAAAATTTCTTATCCCAAGGGCTAGGTACATAATACAGTTGTACGTTATTGGAAATAAGGAAGAGTTGAGTTAAAAAAAGCTTTTGAAAAAACGTCAGCCCCGTGCTCTTGTGCACACTGCTGTCAGAGAAAATAACAAAAGTTAGGAAACGTCATCATCATCAGTCATTTTCAAAACCTACCAAAACATGCTGGATTAAAAAAGGGAAGATTATAATATGCACGAAACATGTTCAGTCCAAAATTGGAAAGCTCTTCAAGAGGGGCATTACGAAGTTCACAACAAAGAATCAAGAAATTTCAGTTTAATTCATTTCCAAAACCAAGTCCAAACAGATTCAAATAGTTTCCAAAATAGGCCGTAAACATGTTGCACTAAAAAGGGGAATGGCAATCATACCAAAATCAGGCACAGAGACAGGAAATCACAAGAAATAACAGCATATGTTCTTATTCCTAAACAAGTTAAAACACATCCCAAACGATTCAAATACTTTCCATAACAATATTCAACATAATCAAACGTTTCATTAAGCCAATTTCATCTTTGTTTCTTTCCATAACAGTGACCAACACAATCTTCATTTCAAATCAATCCCACAAGAAGTCTATATAAGGGACAAATTTACACGCATTTGGGGGGGGGGGGGGGGGGAGAAACTATCAGAAAACCAATTACTCAACACAAAACCAATATCAATCCATCTATTTCACCCAAAAAAAAAAACAAGGAATTTCACCTCAGAACATACACCAGCAAGCATAATCACACCAAATCACTCACCAATCCAAACCATACAAAAAAAACCATTCGTTCAAATTATACAAGAATCATTCATCAAATTCAAAGCTAAACCATTCACAAACCAGAATTTCAACCAGTTCAGATTACAAAAAAAACCATTAACTCAAATCACCATCTTCCAATCTGTCCTAAAAAAAAAACCATAAACCTAAACATTGATCAAATCATTCATCACATCAACATACCAAAACACAAAAAACTCAACAAAAGGCTTCATTTATACACTGGCTGTGAGAGCAGGAACCATCTTCGCACACACTCAAGACCAGGGGATTAAAGTGAATTTCATACACACACAAATTACAAACACAGAGATCAAGGAAGAAGGTTATTGGACTCATCTGAAAGGGAGAATCTTGGAAACTTGGACGCGCCGCATCTCCTCGGTCGCCTCCCCTCGTTTTGTTTTCGACCGTTGTTTTTCTTTCTTGACCATTACAAATCCCTTGTAAATTGTAATCTTCAACTTTAGTGGATTGGGGTAAGGGATTGTGGGGGTTAGGGTTCTTATTATTTTATTGTTGCTGACATTTGAATTAGGGCTAGTAGACGAGAGAGAACGAGAGAGGTGAATGAGAGTGGAAGTGAGGGTGGTAGCATGTTGGATTTAGGGTTTTCAGAAACCCCTTTGTTGAAGAGAGAGACCAACGAGAGAGAAAGAGAGGGATTGACGGGCGTCTTTCCCTTTTCCTTTGTTTTATTTCTGGATTGATCGTATGCGTTCACACACACACCAGACACCATACTCCCCACCCTTCGTTATTCGTTAGATTTTCTCGCTTATGGATCCATGGTAGAGATCTGAGGGTCCAGGATGGACCCTACCCCTTGCGTAGCATAGGATCCCTCCGTTTTGCAACCAATTTTTTTTCTTTTATTTAATTTGATTTATCTTCTTAACAAACTTTCTCAATAAAATAACCTTAACTTATATATTTAAAAATAGAGTTTTTTTTATAAAATAATTATTATCAAATTCAGTTTAATATAAAACATAATATAAAAATAGAACCTTTTTTTAAATAACTTTTCTTCTTGAAAATTAATTATAACTTTTTGATAAGACTTTTTTAAAAATTTAGTAAGAACCTTTCATTTATTTAAAATAATAAAACTTTTTTTCTTCTCTTTTATTAAAATATTAAAATTAACTTTTTTAATTAATAAGAAAACCTTTTTTATTAATTTGCCTCTAAAATTAATCAATAAATAACTTTAGATAATTAAAACCTTTTGATAATTATCTTTAAGTATAATTCTAATTTAATAATAAACCTTTTAAAATACTGAAACCTTTTTACTAAAGTATTAAAAATTAAAATCTTTTCAATTAATAAGAAACTTTATTAACTTTTTAATATAACATTAAAATTAAAAAAAGGTAATAAAACTTTTATTTAAAATTAAAGCCTTTCTCTAAATTAATTTGAAAACTCTTTAATAACCTTTTCTAATTAAAACCCTTTTAATAATCCTTTTCTTTTGTTAAAACTCAAAATTAAAATAATAATAAGAATCCTTTTCTTGTTTAAAGCCTTTTAACTAATTAACTTTAACATAAAATTCTCAAACCCTAACTCAAACTCTTTCCTCAATAAATCGTCCTCTAATTAGATTCTCGAGTGTACGCTTGTGTGTGATTTGTATATTGGTTACGCCTTTATTCTTTTATGCTTGATATATGCATCTCCTTATTGTTTTATGTCTTAAACTTTTCAAAATATTAAAAACTCTCGATCCAACGTCGAGCCAATTTTCTACCCATGTAAGTCGATCGCCTTAGGGCATCGCATTCGACCTATTGATCACAAGACACAAGCCTGGCATCACTTTGCTAGCACCCTCGACTAAATAACAATAATTTAATCGCATAAAATATTCAAGGGAAAATCCCATGCATGATAACCATGTTATTGTGCATGGTGCACATCATTTGCATCATAATCGACAACTTTAAGTTAAGACTATTAGACAACTTAGGATAGATTTCCTAGGTTAGTCCCCCCTCAATTTTGATTTTTGAATCAAACTTTAGCCCACCTAATTCTCCACACAAGAGAATTAGATGTTAATCATCTCAAAGAAAGGGACATACAATCCCATACCCCACAAAATACAAACATTTTCAAAACTGTGGTGGTCTTTCTTAAGATGATGACTCATCTTCTTTTCCTAAACCTTTAAAACATTTAGTACCCTTAATATTAAGGAACTACAAGTGCTTTGATTCCCTCCTGACAGGATATGTAGGCACAAGATGCGATATCTTGTCGAGCACACTTAGGAATAAAATAATAAATCACCTACCCTTAAACCCTTAGCAAACAAAAAAACAAATATTATAATAAGATCAAGAGGTTCCTGTAGAGTACTACAAATATCTAGGATGCTAACACCTTCCCTAGGTATAACCAACCCCCGAACTTAGAATCTTAGTGCATTTGCATTGCATTGTGGGAATTCGGTTTTTCTCCCTTCTCTTGGATAAAATCAAAGACCGGTGGTGACATTAAAAATGCGATCCTAGTTAACAAATAACTATGGTATCCAATTTTCACCGCGACAGAAATGGCGACTTCACTGGGGATATCTCATAAGAGGGTTCCCCCTAACTTGATTAATTATGTTTTTGTTATATATTTGTTATCTGTTATGTTTGCTTGGGTTATTACTTGTGTGGTGAGACAAAGTCCTACACCCGGACTAGAGTGAAAATTATGATAGGAACGGTGAGAATTCAAGGATACTTTGAGGGAGTCGATTCCTGAAAAAGTGAATTGAGACTTCACCACTCAGTCTAGGCCCTCTCGAATAAAATATTTGTCCAACGAGTTAATTCGTGAAGACGATATGGTTTCGATCTAAAGGCCCTCAGGAGTGGGGACCGTAGTTACCTTTAACCCAACTTGGCCTATTAGGGCGTAGTGCGGGGACTATGCGAGAGTCTATTTTTGCAGTAGTCGCTACGCGATACTACACTCAGACGAGATTCTCTTGAGAATATTATTGACTACCAAGTGATTTGGGAAATCGATAATATTCAAAAGATGGGTTGTAGACTCTGGGAACTTTGTAGAACTCGTTCGGCAGGTACATTTAAAACCGTAGTACACCCCTATTAGAATGGGTAGACCTTGGCTCCATGCTGTGACCTTTCAAACCTAGGACTTTTTGTCTGTTTGATTGCTTGTGTGTGCTTTGTGCTTTGTGTTTTGTGTGTTTGCATCCCTGCATTCATAAGCATCATTCCATAAAGATTCATGGAACTTAGTCTTGTTTATAAACATCATAAGGATATCATGGACTCTAAAAAAAAAAATTTTTAAAAAAACGTTGAAGCACCTTTACAAGAGTCATAACCTGGACGATCTAAGGGGATTGGAGACCTTGCTGACAGATAAAGAAAGGATCGAGACCAGATATGGAAAGTTATTATCTCCATTCTACTACTGTTTCCTTGGTTATCAACCGGTACCTATCCTTGAAGAATTTCCACAGCTGATGGAGTTACTAATTTAAGACAAAAACTCATTTCTTATCTCCGGCTAAGATGACTACAAAAGAAGATTTATTAGAAAGAAGCTATTTTTTTTGCAATAAACAGAAAGCTCAAGACGTCTTATTCCATTCTAAGTCATCAGTCAACTCTGGAAATTGATCGTGGACAAGCTTATTCTAGAAGAAGCTCAGTTGGAAGAAAGAAGTTAAAGGATTCAAGAAGACCGCTGGAAGAGTCTCCTTAGATCTATCATTAGCTTTTATTTAGCTTTACATTATGACTGTTGTAAGGCGTATAGATGCGTTTTAATTTTGTATTAAATCAATTTTTACTATTCTAGTAATAATGATTGTAACCGCTTTTTTCATGATTAAAAAGCAAGCCTGTTGATATTCCTCAATGATTATAAATAGTCGAGTTCCATGAATCTTGTTGCATCATGCTGCATCATACGCATATTTTGCATTTGCATTCGCATTCCAGGTTCTTATCCGTGTCTCCTTTCAGAAGACAAACAGAGTCATCGATACAATACTCGAGCCGGTCGCAAAAAAAAAAGGATGGATCGTTTGGAACAGGAAAACCAAGCACTCCGAGCGGAGATTACCACTCTAAAAGCCAACATGGAAACTTTTTCTACTACTATGAAGAATCTGATAGACATTCAAGAGCATGAAAAGCAAGAACTTCGCGACGAGGTTGCAGACTTAAAGATTACCAAGAGGAGCCTGATGGATTTGGTCAAAGATTTGGCCATGTCCCAACGCCAGGATGGATTTTCTGCCTCCTCAGCCAACCAGCTAGTTGAACGAAGTGGTGAATTGTTGGATATCCCTGTGCTCTACGCTAATCTATTCCCTACCCTCTTACAATATGGTTTAATCAAGAAGGAAACTCCACTATCCGTCCCAGTGACCCATGGGAGTTATTTTAAAGCTTATGCCTTCTGTGCCTTCCATCAAGGGGCACCCGACCATGATATCGAGGAATGTTATGTCTTGAAGGAGAAAGTGAAAGAGATGGTTCAGAAGGGAGTCTTGTCCTTCGAAGTGTGCGAACCCCAAGTTGAGATCCATCTCTCACTCGAACAAGAAGCAATCCCCTCCTTGCACATGGTGGATTGATACACATGACGGTTTTCTCCAGGCTATGTCTGACCATATTTTAAGCTTATTTGCTATTTTCATATGTTAATTTTCTACGTTCGTTAATGCGTTTGTTTTGCGTGTAAGAACTCGTTTAATTTTGAATAATTAATGCAATAAACATGTTTGTCATGAAGAAATCCATTCGTTTCACTCATTTTTAAAATGCTATTTTATAATGCCAATGTTACCCAATCTCTTGCCTTGGCAGAGAACTGAATGGAGGATGACGAAATCAAACGGAATATCTCTTGTTGTATGCTTTTGAATAAAACTCTGCTAGTGATATAAGGCATTGTTTCAAAATCCTAAACACCGGAGATATAAGGTGATAAACCCTTGTTAACCTTTTTGAGCCTTTGAAGTTGGAGTTTTCTTCTTCCAAATAAAAAAAACCTCACTCTTAACCTGGGGCAGGATAATTTTCAAAAAAAAAAAGGAGTAAAACATCACGAAGATTGGGTGGGCATTAACTAACCCTGAGCCTTATATCCGTTGTTTCTTAAACCATGAACCAATCCATAATACAACCCTTAAAAGTCCTAATTGAAGCAAGGTTTATTTCAAAAGCATACTCATTGAGATATCGTTTCCTGACTCCTATGAGTTATGCTCAAAAATTTATGTTGGCATTATAAAATCGGTAATTCAACCACCAAAATATTTTTTAAAAAACTTTTCAAGACAAACATACGTTGCATTATCTGTTTCAGAATTAACATTTTCTACTTGCTAACATTGCTTGACATTGTAGAAATTAACATACATGTGGCATTGATAAGCTAAATTTAGTACTGTTTCAAGGAGATGACTATATCCAGGGGCACGATACCTGAAGACTTTACTGAGCAGGGGCAAGTTGTTTCCCAGTTGTTTCTTTCACAGTCTGACCCCAAGGGGGGCAAGTTTAAAGACTCAGAACACCATTAATCGGGGCCAGTTACGTCGAGATTTGGTAAATCTCTCAAAGAATTTGAAGAATCGGTTACAGAACACAGTCAATCTGGGGAAATTACGTCGAGATTTGGAAAATATCTCAAAGAATTTGAAGACTCGATTACAAAACACAGTCAATCCAGGCTAGTTACGTCGAGATTCGACAATCTCTCCAAGAGTTTGAAAACATTGGGACAGTTGGACGCCAAGTTTTCTATAAAATCCTCTTGGGATGACTTCTTATTATAAACCAAGTGATTTGGGGAATTTGAGAAGTGGAGATTGCTTCTCATCCACAACAATCGTTGTTCAAAATGGCGACTACCATGCAGGTCATCAATGCATAGTTACATCAGTCTCATGACATCATTCTCTCATACCTCAAAGAATTTCTATTCCGAGTAACGTGATGACTCCCCAACAAGTCTTTGCTCCAGGTAGCCACAACTATTCCCCAGTAAATCTCTACTACAAGAAGTTATGGCACGTTTGATGCAATGTTTCTCCAGTCAGCAACCTAAGAATCCTCAGTGAATTTCTTTGGTTTCAACCTTCCCCAGCGAAGTGAATGTTTATTTCATTCCTCAGTGTATTTTCTCACTACCTCAATCTTCTCCGGTAAAGGCGGATGTTTATTTCATCCCCTCGAAGTTTTATCTCCAACCTTTCAACTATTATCGATTCCAGCTTCCCCGATGGAGTGGATATTTATTTTATCCGGTTACAACTTTCATTCAGACTACTTTAATTCGCAGTGGATATTTATTTTATCCCCCATGAAGTCTCTTGGATCATGAGTTTGATTCGTTCTCAATGAATCTTTCTCATCCCCAACAGAATCACAGGATTCATCTTGACAATCCTAAGTGAAGTCATGATGTTCATCCCCAAGTGGAGTGCTCTCTTTTCCCCAGAGAAGTTTGAAGCCTCGAAGCAGGATCATGGTTCCATATATGGCTCTCCATACATCCCCATTGATGCTTCCACCTTGCGAAGATTGGCCGAGTATCCGTGTCGAGATGCTTGTCTTCGTCTCCAGTTTTCTTCTGGTCGTTGTTTTGTCAGCATAAGCATAAGCATAAGCATAGCATGGCATTCTTTCATATAGATTCATGGCATGTGCGCATTTTGCATCTTCCATCTTTGTGTTTATTTGTCTGTTTCTTTCACTTTGGTTGCGCTTATCTCCAAGTGACCGGGTTTTTGTCTGCTCCCTCCAAGTAGAGTCGTCAGCCCTAGGCAGAAAGAGCACATCATTTCTAATTCCCCACTGAGTTCGATCCTCGTGGAAGATGGTTGCTTTAGTTTTCTTTTCCATTTTTGGATAAAGATAAACCCCAATTGAGTTCATTCCTCATTGGATGGAGTCTTGTTTGACCGTTTCTTTTCAGTTATTTCCTAAATTGAACTTTAGTCCTTGACAATCACAATTTTGAATCTCTCTAAGGTGTTGAACCCGGACTGAGAGTGCATTTATTTTGCACTTTGTCTCCCCAAGAAGAGTTTATTTGAAGATCTCTATGGAAGACAAAAGTTATTTCTCCGGCAGTATTATGGGAGTTAAACCCAGACAACAAGTGGTAGCTCTTTATTTGAGCTCAATTTTCTATCCGGATGACAAATGGCAGTCTCCTCAAGACCGTTCGTCTATCCTCGGTGAATTTTCAAGATTATCAGCTTATTCTCCAAAGGAAGTTGTTGAAGACATTATAAGTATTCTCTTTATTTGAGAATCCTTTTTGTAAGAATCTACTAGCTTCAACGCAGTTTTCAGCTACAGCAATATTACTTCACAGTGGTATTCTCCCTAGTGAGCCCACAATTCAATTTGCTTCCGTCAAATGGCATCTCTTCGAGAAGTTTGATGAAGATTCAAATGATCTTACTCTTTATTTGAGAAGACGTGTCTTACAAGTCAGTCGGCCCACATCTCTTTTGAAGATCCCCGGTGAGCTTCCAGGATCTCGGCAGTAGATTCCCTGGTTTACATTAAACTTCGACAAACAGTCGTTTATTTTCCTGGTTATTCTCGGTAGTAGATTTCCAGAAGACCTCGGCAGTAGGTATTTCTTTTTTATTTTTCTGGTTATTCTCGGCAGTAGATTTCTAGAAGACCTAAGGTGTAGGTATTTTTTTTCCTGGTTATTCTCGGCAGTAGGTAACTCATATTAAATTCTCTGGTTATTCTCGGCAGTAGATCTCCAGCGGACTTCGACGAACAGTCGTTTCTTTCCAGGATCTCGGCAGTAGATTCCCTGGCTAACTTCAAAATTTGACAGAAAGTCATATCTTTTTCAGTAGATTCCCCAGTGGACACATTTACAATAAAACCTTGGCAATAGGTGATCCTTCTTTTTCCAGTCTATTACCTCTGGTTAGGCTATCGTAGGGATAGTAGGTAATATGTCTGTATTTTGGTCAGATGCCTCGCTTAGGCTACCTTGGTGCTAGTAGGTCATCTTCCCTTCTTGTGTTTACCTGACTTAGGCTATCATATGCTTGATAGTAGGTGACACACCCTTTTTTGGCCGGACGCCTTTGCTCAGGCTGCCACAAATTGGCAGTAGGTGATCCTTCTTCCCCAGTTTATTACCTCTGCTTAGGCCATCGTGTGGGATAGTAGGTAGTATACGCCCTTTGTTTCAGCTGGATACCTTTGCTTAAGCTACCTGCTGTTGGTAGTAAGTTATCCTTCCAAGTTTCTTGCCATGCGCTTAAGCTACCTTGTGATTGTCAGTTGATAGTCTCTTTTCCCCTAGTGGAGTTAGATCTTTCCCCATGGAGTCTTGTCTTGCTGAGTCGTCCTCATCGGGTCTGTCTTTCTTTGTGTTTTAACGTCAGTTATCCCCTGTGACGGTTTTCCTCACAGCTTTCTCTGTCTTGCATATCATATCATTTCATACCATATCATGTGCATTTGGCGGCATCTTAGGTCCAAAAATTTGTGCATGTTTGTATTTAAGTCCCTCCTATCTCGTCGAGATGAAGATTTCGATCTCCATATCTCCGGATAGAAGTAACTTAAATAGGGGCATCTGTCACACCCTAATTTTTTACCCTAAGATCCTCGCTTTGTTCTTTGCATAGCACATTAGGCCAATCATTTCGTGCATAACTAACCGCTTTATCTAGCTTTGCCTGTTTTGTTTCTTTTTAAGGGCAGGTGCTGCTGCAGAAGATTCAAGGTCTTGAAAGTTGTACTGTGTGCGTGTTTGTGGAGGTTTCTCTGGTCTTTGTAAGATGTGTGTTGGATTCCTGTATGATCATGTCCTCATCCCTTTGATCCCCAAGCCACCACAAAGCATCTTATTCCCTCAGACTCCTCAGTTTCCCCTCTATAATACTATGTCCTTATACCCTCTGATATGGAATTTGACACCCTAAAGACTGGTCACTGGTTGTGTAGCAATTATACTGCAAGATGGCATCCCCCCCCCCTCTGTAAGCTCCACAAGGTTAAGAGGTGTGTTTGATCTATGTCCCTAGATAATGGTTCATCAAATAAAGTTCAATTTAGGAGGAAGTTGAAGGTTGATTTCCAAGATGTAAATTCAAGTCCATTGTTGTCACAAGTTTACAAGATCAAGTTTGAAGCTCCTACATCGTTCTTGTGACGCTATTTCATGAAGCGCATGCCTTCTATTTCAAGAAAAATATTTATATTCTTGAAGTTGTCCAACGTTCTTCAAGCAAATTTGAAGATTGTTGGAAATTAAAATGATCAAGATATTTTGGCTGCTACTAAAGTTTGAAAGCGTCACAATTCCTTAAGTTCTTGATTGTCGCCATTTAGAGGTGAATGCTATTTTATCATGCTTGGTAAAGAAACTTTAATCCATGTCACTACATCAAGATTATCAAGGCCTATCTTCTTTTACTGTCCAAAACTCGTGGAATCTAAAAATTTTGTTTACGATATTCTATATCTAAGGGGTTGCTTACAAGACTTTCCTCCTTGAGGCCCAAGTTGGTTTAAGGCATTGACTTAACAAATTCACAAGATTTGGCATGCTTAAAAAGGTTGGCAGGTTGGAGTCATTATGACTTCAAGTTTGTTTTTTTTAAAAGTGATTCAAGGGTCCAAAATGAGTTTCAATTGCTATTACATTGAATTTCCAAACAAGTAAGGCATGATACAGCAACTTTAAGTCACGACTCAGATGGTTCTATGTCAGTTTTCAACATGCCAAATTATTTCCTAGTTATTTTCAGGATTAATTTCAGGTTCCCTTTCGTATCAGTGTTAATCATGTGTGGCCATTGTGAGCAATTCAGAATAGCATAAGCTGATTGGAGCTTCTAAGCATAGCTAGTCACAACCACATTCTCAAAATATTCGCGGACACCAATTTTATGCTAAACAGGCAAAGAAAAGCTAAGCTAATCCACACAAGTTCATTATAGATTCTACAAATACAGCCCTGTAGTGTTCTTTGAAATAGGAAATCTAATTACAAAATCAAGTTGGTACATGCCATATTCCCAGCCCTTCAATTCATGATGTTCGTAGGTTTTCCCAATGCGCAGTCGAATACCGTTCGCGAGAAGTACAATGAGCTAGTATTGCAACTTCATCCAAAATAAGCATAAGAATTCTGAAGTCGCAGTTGAATTCAAGGTTGCCCCCTAAGCATGTGCGAACCTATCCGAAACAACCATTGACACTATTTCACAATCCACAGAGATGAACCAAAACCAGAGCGTATATTAATTAAGTTAAATTCAATACCTTTGGAAGCTCGTACATTTCAGTCATGGTACAACTCTTAGAAATTGGTTGCAGCAGCCATATATCCTCCCTCCTCGGTTTCATCGCCCAAGCCTTTTCCTTCTTGATATGCATCGAAATGAAACAAAACATGAGAAGATTGCTTTGAAGTTGTTGGATGAAAGAGAGAGATAAGTGTTGGTTGCAGTATAGGTTAATTAAGAAGGTCTTACTAATTGAAATGAATGAAAAATGTACCTGACAAATAAAGTGCAAAGTTCATGGACCAGCAGGAATAAATTCCTACCAAACACGATCAAACATAGGCCATGATTATTTGAAAGTTCTGACCTGTTACAGAAAATTAACAAGCACCATTATTGCAAGAACCATCCGTCTCTAAATACAGTAAAGCACTTTCTAAAATTGAAGATACATGCCTAGAAAATCAATTTCAAAATGCCAAGTCAAACACCTTCAAGTACCAAAATTTTGCATCATCGCCAAACCTGTCCATAATGCAATAATTGGAATCAATTTGTGTTACGTCAGAAGTAATTTACCAAAGGCAGTACAGGAAGAGCACAGGAGAAAGAGAAGTGATAGTTAGTAGCTCAAAAGAATCGTACCAATAAGTTCTTGGCAGTAGGAATCCAAGTATCACAAAACTAAAGAGGAGTTCAGTAGGATTAAAGCTGGTACAGTCTTCTTTAGAAAAAAAATTGCTTATCCCAAGGGGTAGGTACATAATACAGTTGTACGTTGTTGGAAATAAGGAAGAGTTGAGTTAAAAGAAGCTTTTGAAAAAACATCAGCCCCGTGCTCTTGTGCACACTACTGTCAGAGAAAATAACAAAAGTTAGGAAACGTCATCATCATCAGTCATTTTCAAAACCTACCAAAACATGCTGGATTAAAAAAGGTAAGATTATAATATGCACGAAACATGTTCAGTCCAAAATTGGAAAGCTCTTCAAGAGGGACATTTTGAAGTTCACAGCAAAGAATCAAGAAATTTCAGTTTAATTCATTTCCAAAACCAAGTCCAAACGGATTCAAATAGTTTCCAAAATAGGCCGTAAACATGTTGCACTAAAAAGGGGAATGACAATCATACCAAAATCAGGCACAGAGACAGGAAATCACAAGAAATAACAACATTTGTTCTTATTACTAAACAAGTTAAAACACATCCCAAACGATTCAAATACTTTCCATAACAATATTCAACATAATCAAACGTTTCATTAAGACAATTTCATCTTTGTTTCTTTCCATAACAGTGACCAACACAATCTTCATTTCAAATCAATCCCACAAGAAGTCTATATAAGGGACAAATTCACACGCATTGGGGGGGGGGGGGGGGGGGGAGGGGGGAGAAACTATCAGAAAATCAATTACTCAACACAAAACCAATATCAATCCATCTATTTCACCCAAAAAAAACCAAGGAATTTCACCTTAGAACATACACCAGCAAGCATAATCACACCAAATCACTCACCAATCCAAACCATTCGTTCAAATCATACAAGAACCATTCATTAAATTCAAAGCCAAACCATTCACAAACCAGACTTTCAACCAGTTCAGATTACAAAAAAAAACCATTAACTCAAATCACCATCATCCAATCCGTCCTAAAAAAAAACTATCAACCTAAACATTGATCAAATCATTCATCACATCAACATACCAAAACACAAAAAACTCAACAAAAGGCTTCATTTATACACTGGCCGTGAAAGCAGGAACCAACTTCGCACACACTCAAGACCAGGGGATTAAAGTGAATTTCATACACACACAAATTACAAACACAGAGATCAAGGAAGAAGGTTATTGGACTCATCTGAAAGGGAGAATCTTGGAAACTTGGACGCGCCGCATCTCCTCGCTCGCCTCCCCTTGTTTTGTTTTCGACCGTTGTTTTTCTTTCTTTACCATTGCAAATCCCTTGTAAATTGTAATCTTCAACTTTAGTGGATTGGGGTAAGGGATTGTGGGGGTTATGGTTCTTATTGTTTTATTGTTGCTGACGTTTAAATTAGGGCTAGTAGACGAGAGAGAACGAGAAAAAACGAGAAAGGTGAATGAGAGTGGTAGTGAGGGTGGTAGCATGTTGGATTTAGGGTTTTCAGAAACCCATTTGTTGAAGAGAGAGACCAACGAGAGAGAAAGAGATGGATTGATGGGCGTCTTTCCCTTTTCCTTTGTTTTATTTCCGGATTGATCGTATGCGTTCACACACACACCAGACACCATACTCCCCACCCTTCGTTATCCGTTAGATTTTCTCGCTTATGGATCCATGGTAGAGATCTGAGGGTCCAGGATGGACCCTACCCCTTGCGTAGCATAGGATCCCTCCGTTTTGCAACCAATTTTTTTTTCTTTTATTTAATTTGATTTATCTTCTTAACAAACTTTCTCAATAAAATAACCTTAACTTAAATATTTAAAAATAGAGTTTTTTTTTATAAAATAATTATTATCAAATTTAGTTTAATATAAAACATAATATAAAAATAGAACCTTTTTTTAAATAACTTTTCTTCTTGAAAATTAATTATAACTTTTTTATAAGACTTCTTTAAAAATTTAGTAAGAACCTTTCATTTATTTAAAATAATAAAACTTTTTTTCTTCTCTTTTATTAAAATATTAAAATTAACTTTTTTAATTAATAAGAAAACCTTTTTTATTAATTTGCCTCTAAAATTAATCAATAAATAACTTTAGATAATTAAAACCTTTTGATAATTATCTTTAAGTATAATTCTAATTTAATAATAAACCTTTTTAAAATACTGAAACCTTTTTACTAAAGTATTAAAAATTAAAATCTTTTCAATTAATAAGAAACTTTATTAAATTTTTAATATAACATTAAAATTAAAAAAAGGTAATAAAACTTTTATTTAAAATTAAAACCTTTTTCTAAATTAATTTGAAAACTCTTTAATAACCTTTTCTAATTAAAACCCTTTTAATAATCCTTTTCTTTTGTTAAAACTCAAAATTAAAATAATAATAAGAATCATTTTCTTGTTTAAAGCCTTTTAACTAATTAACTTTAACACAAAATTCTCAAACCCTAACTCAAACTCTTTCCTCAATAAATCGCCCTCTAATTAGATTCTCGAGTGTACGCTTGTGTGTGATTTGTATATTGCTTACGCCTTTATTCTTTTATGCTTGATATATGCATCTCCTTATTGTTTTATGTCTTAAACTTTTCAAAATATTAAAAACTCTCGATCCAACGTCGAGCCTATTTTCTACCCATGTAAGTCGATCGCCTTAGGGCATCGCATTCGACCTATCGATCACAAGACACAAGCCTAGCATCACTTTGCTAGCACCCTCGCCTAAATAACAATAATTTAATCGCATAAAATATCCAAGAGAAAATCCCATGCATGATAACCATGTTATTGTGCATGGTGCACATCATTTACATCATAATCGACACCCTTAAGTTAAGACTATTAGACTACTTAGGATAGATTTCCTAGGTTAGTCCCCCCTCAATTTTGATTTTTGAATCAAACTTTAGCCCACCTAATTCTCCACACAAGAGAATTAGATGTTCATCATCTCAAAGAAAGGGACATACAATCCCATACCCCACAAAATACAAACATTTTCAAAACTGTGGTGGTCTTTCTTAAGATGGTGACTCATCTTCTTTTCCTAAACCTTTAAAACATTTAGTACCCTTAATATTAAGGAACTACAAGTGCTCTGATTCCCTCCTTACAGGATATGTAGGCACAAGATGCGATATCTTGTCGAGCACACTTAGGAATAAAATAATAAATCACCTACCCTTAAACCCTTAGCAAACGAAAAAACAAATAACATAATAAGATCAAGAGGTTCCTGTAGAGTACTACAGATATCTAGGATGCTAACACCTTCCCTAGGTATAACCAACCCCCGAACTTAGAATCTTAGTGCATTTGCATTGCATTGTGGGAATTCGGCTTTTCTCCCTTCCCTTGGATAAAATCAAAGACCGGTGGTGACATTAAAAATGCAATCCTAGTTAACAAATAACTATGGTATCCAATTTTCACCGCGACACCTGCAATGCCGACCATCAGCGACAGGCGAGGAAAACTTGAAATTTCTTCCCGCCTGCGAGCAAAACTCGAAATTCATGTCCGCCTCGCATCCCTTGCTTGTGTTCCTTCCGTGGTCACGGACTCGAAAGTTCTCTCCGCTCCATCAAACTTTATTTCTTCATATTTTAGAGCTTAGAAAACAACTATAGAGCTTGCACACGGATGATCCGGGGTGGATTGATCATCGATCGGTGCTGACAAACCGGGAGATTTTTGGTTTATTTATCTTCTTCTTTGTGTATTCTTCATTTGTTGGGTTTTGTATATGTATTTACTTTGATCTTATGTATATTTATCGCCCATGGCATTGTATAAAATTCGCTTTACAAATCTTTATCAGTGATTGTCCTTGGTTTTTCGCTTTATGTCTGGGGTTTAGGTTGTGCTAGAGATAGACATCACAAACCTTGAATAGGGATGATTATCTGTTAGTTTCTGGATGCTAGAGATAGATTTAGAGCTAACAATCTTTATGGGTGTCGAAGCTTAATGCCTCCATGGTTTTTGTGTCGGGTGAGAGATCATCGACGCAGGAATACAATTGTTCTCTCAATTTGGGTTAGATATAATCTAGGCTGTGGGTGATGCTGGATGATATTGAGGAGTATTGTAGGTTGAGTATAACTGGTCAATAGGTTTAAGTTTGTGAGGAGTGGATTATATGCATACCGGATAAGTTTCTTCTCTCTGAAGAATGAATTCTTTTTATGTTCATACTTACTTTTCTTCTTTTACTTTAACCTATTTAATCCAAACTCATAAGCGCGAAGCTTGTCAAACAACAGTTCAATAACACCGATCTCTATGGACACGATAAATTCCCAGAAAAATACTTCCAAAAACTTTTGTTTCTTGCCGCTTTACCGCTTCAGCAACAAGAAAACTTGTCCTAAAACCATATCAAACATCACTAATCAACATGCAAAGACAAAATGAGTCGAGCAAAGTAGGAATCAAGGAAGGTCAGAAGCTACATCATATCATGATAAACTCATTTCAAAGATGAAGAAAGAAGCACAAGAGCATCCAACATGAATCATATCAATGGCTAAGCACTTATCAACAATTATCTCATGGAAAACAAATCACAAATGGTTCACACAATGAAATCAGGGTATGCAAACATGGAAGATCAGAAGCACACTCAAATATTTCAATTCAAAACAAACTCATGTTAGCAAGAACGGTTCAATAGGCATCACATTCAAAGCATAAGCAAGAAACTAGGTATCCATCAAATAAAAAAAGACAAGAGCATCATGCAATGGACATCAAAAAATGAGGGTCAAAACCTCAAAACAAGTCATTTAAGTCATACAAGAGCACCAAGCATCAAGGGATCATACAAGAGAACAAACTCAAGAAATTAGGTCAAGAACACACAAGTATCATGTTCAACACATCACCATATTGAAACCTCAATTAAAAAAAAAATTAAATGACCAAATAAATGTGGATCTAAGGCTCTAGCTCATGGAAAAGAAATCAAGATCAAGTAGGAAAGAGTTCCCAAAAAGAATTGTATAAATACATCCTCTAATTAACTCAACAAGTTCAAGTATGTCACTAATCGAGCATATATTAAGGGCCAATCAAAAATTAATAAGAAGAATTCGAAAATTGATCATCCAAGCACCAAAACATCACTCAAATATTCATAAATCAAGTGTCAAAACATGGCCAAGAGATTGGATCAAATAGGCAAGTACAATGCATCAAGAACACAAACCCTAGTTCAAGGTTAAAAAAGTAAAAGCACATCTCAAATTAATTCAAATAAAATAGGAAAAATAAAAGAAAAATAAAATAAAAATCATGAAAAATATCTCAAGATGTTAAAGGACCAGAAACATATTTTTAATCATTTTTAAAATAGTTGGAATAATTAAAATAAAAAGCAAATTGAAAATAGAATAAAAATAAGAAAAATAAAATGAAAGGAACAAATAGGGGTGCAGAAGCAATTTCTAAAATAACATGAAATGTGTTACGCGCGTATTGGGCTTAAATCTGAGGGGTGTAGATATTAAAAAAACCAAATCCCTTTACATTTTAAAACCCAATGTTCAGAAATAAACAACAAAAATGACACGCGGGCACCTTCCTTATACACGCTGGCGCCATGTCACTCACACCTAAGCAAGTCAAAAGGCCCAACGCCAAGACACATCAAACGTCGGAGCCCTAGCTCTGGTCGTCTTCTCTGGCGACCCTCATGGGAGTCATCTACAAATATCAACCAAACAAACAAACAAAAGCATCATTCCACGGGATTTTTCATGCTGAGCACGAATTTGGCCTCAAAAAACATTAAAAAGCACTCTAACATAATGAAATCTAAGCACGAAAAATTGATACCTATTTTGAAACTCCATTAAAATAAAATATCAAGGAAGCAATGATTGCCTACACTAGTGTAGGACTTCAGAGGCACCGACAACAAGTCAAAAATACATCTAGCATGAGAGAATCAAGTTGAGGAAGAATACCTAACAGAGTTACGTCTGTTGCGCCTTAAAACAACTCAAATGCTCAAGAAAACTTCATTATATGCCTTGGAGATCTTTAGAGAGATGGAATAAAGCAAGAGAATGGTGAGAAACCCTTTGACAAAGGAGATTCAAAATTGATAATTTTGGAGAGGGATAGAGCTTTCTCATATCTGCAGCTTTGCCAAAAGAGGTAGTGTGTGATTTGTTTAGGGTTTTAGAACTTATATAGGGTGAGGAGTGAGATTTAGAATGCCAAAAAAGGTTTCTTAGAGTTTGTTGAGAAATTTTAAAATTGAGAACGGAGAGAGTGTGCACGAGTATAACATCACATGGGATGGTTTTTTTGTGTGATTTTTTTAGTGGAAATGAGAGCATGGATGGAATGCAAAAGGAATGGCACATGGGAAGGAAAGTTTGTACAAGTTTCTTCTTTTCCAAGTTTGGCAAAAAAAATGAAAAGAAGACGCATGGCATGTGCATGTGATGTTTAGCTCATTTTGGAAAAGGTTGGTGATAATATGCGTGTGGTATGAATGTACCCAGATCATGCTGCAAAATCAATCCAAAAATGTGCCAATAATTACAATACAAAATGCTTTGAAAATCATGTGATGAGGCCTACTTTGGACCCTTGTAACTTGATGAATAAGGCTCCAATTAATGAGAAATTTGGAACCAAAACAAAGTAGGAAGAACAAGTTTTATGTTGTAATCAACTTGAAATAATGCTTGGAATCATGTGAAAAAGAGACTTGAAGTTGTGTCCACAAAACTGCCCAAAAGACTTGAAAATATTCCAAGTTAAAAATGTGTTTTGACAACTTTGAAACACCAACTTTGAAATGCCATAACTTGAGGAGCATTGATCTAATTGAGGAGTTTTTCGTATGTATGAAAAGCTTGAAGCTTGAAGAACAATTCTCATGTTGAAAGAAAATTGAGTTGAGGCTTGGCACTATGAGAAAAATGCCTTTGAAGTTGACTCTATGAAGTTGACTAATGACCTATAAATTTGACAACTTGAAAAACCCTAACTTTGAGACATCATAACTTGAGTTCTAGACATCCAAATAGAGAGTTCTTAGTATCAAAAGAAAGCTTGAAGAATGAGGAACAACTCTCATGTTGGAGGAAAAGTGAGATAAATCTTGGATCATCAAGAGAAATGGCCTTGAAAACATGCCCTCCAAGCTGAATTTCTATACTTAGAAAAACTCTAAGTATTGAAAACATGAATCTTGATTTTCTCAACTTTATGGCACCATAACTTTTGATCTATGAATCTTTTGAAGTTGCTTTCTTCTACAAACTTGTAGCATGTGATGTCCTCTTTAATTTGATTACAAGTTTGCCTCATTTGGATCAAGGATGAGGAAGCTATGAATCTTGCAAGATAGCACCAAAAACATAAATTCTTCCATACTTAGAAAATTTCTCAAAACCCTAATTTAGTAACTTCTCCTGATTTTATGATTTCTTTTGATTTCTCTTAATCAAACCTCATAATACCATAATGATGACTTGAAATGCCCAAATAAGACCCAAGGACTAAAGAGTTGACTTTGGTAGAGCATCCGTTGACTTTTTAACTAGATGAAACCAATTTCTCCTCTATCCACTTAGGAACCTTCTGAAATGATTTGTGATGAAACATGAGACATGTAGAGAACCATTGAGATATATGTTAAGCTATAGAATCTTGATTAACTCGATAAATAAATCACAAGTAACTTTTGCATAAAACCCTAGCTCAGAGCAACTAGGAGCTTGATCAGATGAATCTCTTAAAACCAATGAAACCCTAATCTTCAGATGACTATGTGAACTTGTTGAGATACCTTGGAGAGTATGAAGACCTTGTAGTTTGAGAATACCATGATGTTGAGTATATGTCCTCTCTCATTGCTTTGAGAACCATCTCCTCCTCTTAAGGAAAGCCAAGAAACATTGATCCTATGTCTAGAACCAATGCAATGCATAAATGAAGATGAAAATGAAATGAAGCATAAGCCAAAAAGATTAAAGAAAATGAGAGAAACTTTTGGGGGTGTTACACCTTTAAAAAAACTCTTTGAGCAATTAGCCCTACGTTCGAAGTTAATGGAATTATGTACTAAATCTTATGTATAAGGTATAATATCTATATTTTACTTATAATTATGTATAAGGTATAATATCTATACTATACTTATAATAATTAATTTCTAATATTTTGAAATATGTTCTAAATTTTAACTATTTATATTTTGTAAAAGTTGGAGATCCATTGATCTAAAATTGACGAGGAATTCAAATGCTTACCTTATTTTAAATGTGTTTATTTTTTTGGGATGATTCAAAATTATTGTGTTTAATAGTTTTTTATTGGTAACCAAAATTTAAAATATTTGATTTTATTGAATTATTAAATTGGGAGATTTCTCAATGCACCCTATATACTATTAGAGCACAACATGAAAATACTAAAATATTTTCAGAGTTCAGAGATACATCTTCGGACGCACCTCAAATACATACAATCTAGGCCATCTGAATGAAGCCTTAGGGGTGCATCTTTTTTTTTTGTCCTGGAGATGCAGCTCCGTAGCATTCTGAAATGAAAGCAGAAAACAAGAAAGTTGTATTTTGACAATATAAAATTATCATTTATAACATAAAATCAACATTACATAGGTGATGTTAACACAAACTCAAACATTATATTTCAATATCTAGGTGGAAACTTTAACATCTTCACAATATGTTCGAGTGAACTTGATATCGTCGCTTCCAACTCGATCAAAACTGTTGTTTCGAAATGGAAAAATGTATTTCACATAGCCTTACATCTGCATCCGTCTTGAGCTCATAGTTGTTGAACTCAATCTTGTTGTCTTCGTTGTTAATTGACGGTGAACGGTACTCGAGCTTCACAATTTTTCAATTATCTCTGTAAGATAGCAGATTATGCACTTCGTATTGCAGATTTGCAAAAGAGATTACTCGTTGAGCTTAAATTTTTGTCCGGCTGTCGCACTGGTGAAGTAAACATTTACCACATTCCTAATGATGTTTATTTGTGACATTTGCAACATTTTCTAGTTTGTATGAAACAAAAAAACAAGAGCTTAAATTCATATAAGTGGCAGACAATTGCGGACCTCAAAAATCTATCATGTATCAATGTTGGTTTCAGAAATATATTTTCGATACCATCCTATTATCGTATTTTGGAGAAACATCTTTGGAATCTCTCCTGAACCAGGTAGAAAACATAACCTGTATGTTTTGTTTGGAAAATGAACAAATGTTTTTGCAAACATCAAAATGTATTAAAATATTTGAAATTGTATATAGTACACTTTATTAATATTAATACATTGTTACATACACTTAATTTATGACGAAAATCTAAAATGAATCAAAAGATTTGTCGCTGCCTAAATCTATAAGTATGGGTGGTACCCCCTTTGAATTTTATGCATTTGATTCTCTTTCAATGTCTCTCAATTTGGAAAACTCTTGCATCCTTTCCACAAATTGGGCCGACCAAGTCTCAGATTTTGTTATTGAATGAATCGCCCACTCCACTGTTGTAAGTGGTATATGGCATCCCGGATTCAAATAAACTTGAACAAAGTGTCGTGATTTTAAAAGCCATCAAATACACGTAATATGATCATTTGTATTGGGAGGTGAGGCGGTACGCAGTGGGAAAAAGGTTTCTAAAAAACCATATCTTATAAGATCGATACACACTCTATCATACACACTTGCGATGAAATGACCCATTTCATGGAAGCATGTCCATTTTTCCTTCGGTGTCAGTCCACTAATTCAAGGAACAAGAGACTCATAAATTGCATCAAAATTTTATTTTTTTTCGTAAAGTCGTGTGTATGATTCTTTATAGGCCCTCAACTCATGGATAAATTGATGGCAGACAAGTGTGTTATTATCCTCTCCTTTACTGAGTAAAGCTGAAACAACTCAATTATTTTTTTGTATTACTTCCCATTCGATCAAAATAGAGATATTTTTCATACCATATTTCATGACACCATCATCATAAAAACTAAGCCTTTTCTAGTGACTATAAAATTCTTATATACTTAACAAACTACCAAGTTTCACCTTCTTTGCTACTAGACAAGCACATGGGAGACCTTAGGTTTTCTCATTGGTGCAACCATACTTTACGCTATCGGAGGCAACATTATCAGCTCGCTTAGCTTCGTGAAAAATATAATTCAAACCTGCTCGAGACATGTTGCCGACCAACTGAGAATAAATATTGTTGTCTTTAAATCTGTGTTCTAAAACAGTGATGCTCTGACCAAAGGATGTTTGTATCTCATTATGATAGTTCTAGATCATTTGGTTCACAAATTCCCAATCTCTACACAAATCTCCATTATTATTTCTCAATTGATTCTTCAATGTTACATGGGCAAACTCAATTGGGTATGTTGTTGTATCCCTAAGGTGTCTAACATGATCAGTCTAATCAAAAACAATTTTTCCCTTCACCTGGTCCAGAATTGTGCTTTCACTATTACAAAAAACATATTTAACCTCAGATGAGAAGTTGATTTAACCTCGACTACATAGGTAAGGTAACGAAGGCATCATGAAAAGCTTCCACTTTATCCCTTGTTGTACCCCAAAATTTTCCCTCACATCTTTGAGACAAATTGATTCAAGAAGCTTCCTCACACTCATAGAAGTCTCAAAAGCTCAAGACTACTCGAGGATTGACCATACAAACTCTCCTCCTAAACAATCAACCTACAACTAGGGTTTTATTTTTCTCAAAAGGAATTGAGCTCTCAATACCTCAGATGGATTTCATGGTTCTCTATGTGCTCTAGGGTATCCTCATGTCAAGTCTCAAGCCTTGCTTCACAAGTTTGCTCAGTCAATTGCTTAAATGATCAACAGTCGATTGTATTGGACCAAAAGTCAACTTTGACCAATTTACAGTCAAACGTCATCATTTCTTGCCAACATCAAGATTTTGAAGTCCCATTCTTCATTTGATCAAGGGATGATCATGATTCCTCAAGAAAATCAAGATTTACTCAAAAGTCAAAAAATTGCCAAATTAGGGTTTTCTTAAGGAAAAGTCAATTGAACTTTGACCACGCACAACTTTCATATACTTCATCATAAATTCTTCAACCAAAGCTCATTTTGAAGAAAATTCAATTCTCTACAACTTTGTCTCTCTAAGCTCAAGGCCAAAAATGCCTCGTTTGAGAAATATGGAGCAAAATTTCACAGGTCATTTTGAAAGTCAACAAAAAGACACTTTTTCGTCAAAGCAATTTACACAAAAATAAAGACTTCAAATGAAAAAGTGATCAACACGAAAGTTGTAGGGGACATCTTGAGGGTTCCAAAAAAATCCAAGATCACCTTCATATGACAAAATGGAGAGAGTTACGATTGGTGCAAGTTGAGCAAAATTTGAGAAACGCATGAAACCTACATTGAACATTCTTGAGCTTTTGGACCAATGGGCCTATCTTTTAAGGTTGAATCATGTTTATGACATATTCAAGGACCTAAAAGTTCACTCTGGTATTATTTTTATTTTTTATTTTATTTTATTTTGATTTTATTCAAAGAAATAAACAAAATTAAATTAAATAAAATAAATCAAATAATGGTGGGCACATGGATCCTTTTAATGAAGTTTCTAGAAGGTTAAAACATGTCATTCAAGGCCATCAAAACCCAAATAAAATTGTGGGAGAGAGTGAAGGAAACATGGTTTTCAAAAAATTAAAATGGTTGGAAACATGTTCCTTGATCCTAGCTCTTCAATGATTCTTTGTCTACCATGTTTCTCCTATAAATACAAGGCTCAAACACAAGGCAAAAGGGAAAAAAAAGGAAGGCTTCCAAATCACAAAATTCTTGCAAAAAAAAAAAGAGGAAGGCTTCCAAATCACAAAATTCTTGAAAAAAAAAGGTGAAAATTCAAAACTCCATTTCCAGTCATTCTTAATCCAAACCAAGGATTAAATACTCATCCTGAAGGTTTGATTCCCACCCCATGCAATTTCTTTTTAACCATTTTCTAATCCCTTTCTTTTATCATATTTCAATTAGTTTATTTTCTTTTCAATTAAATTAAAACAATAAAAAAAAAATCATAAAACCGTTAAAAGAATAAAAAACGAATATTGACTTAGATGTTTAGAACATTTAACTTGACTTTTAATATGTAATTGCTTTTCGTTTATCATTTATTTTCTTAGAATAAATGTATAGGTTTGTGCATAAAATTGTAATAGCGTAGTTTACATTTCTTGTACGATTATATTATGTAACTGTTCATAAGCCTTGTAATAGTGTAGTTTACATTTCTCGCAGGATTATATTATTTAACTGTCCATAAGCCTTGTAATAGTCTATGTTACATTCTCGCACGATTATATCATGTAACTGCCCATAAGCCATGTAATAGTGTAGGTACTTATTTTTTCGCACTTATATTTTATTTGCTAGATAAATAGGCATGTATGGCAAGATCTAAAATCAAACGTTAGAATAACCTATAACTCAAGATAATATAACTGAATCGACGCACATTGCACACATTCACCTCTAGGGTAGCCTCTCTCTGTTGCCTTACGATTAAAACGGTCATGTCCCTCGAAAGTAGGGGTACTTTAGCAAAAGACACTGACGAATAATATCATCATAATCCCTTCGATATAAAGATCATATTCCCTTGATGACCCTTCGAGCTGCCTACAAAAAGATGATCTTGTCCCTCGACGACCCTATGGAAAAATGTTGATAGTCCCTTCGCATTGCTAAGGTATCCTTACATGTTGCCTTCTATGACCATTCGATGACCCTTCATTGTCCCTCCACATCAAATAGACAGTACTACCTACCCACTAATGGTATGGATAGTACTATCTCTCAAGGAAAACGATAAGTACAAGAAAGACCTTACAAATTAGGGGTAAATAACTGTTAAATGCTTGCTCACAACTAAAAAAAAATACTTTTTATATCTCACTCTTCCAAAAATATTTTCAAAAATAAACAAACACTTTGTATACATTCTTACACGAATTATTACAAAGTAAAACTTTTACAGAATATTTTCAAAACGTTCACACACATTCAAAAAGTAAGTAAAAAAGGTGAGCTAAGCATTTAAGAGCCCATGGATAACCATGGATACAAAGGGTGCTAATACCTCCCCTTTGTATAAATTACCCCCCGAACTCAAAATCTATCAAGGTCTTTCCTGTTCTTTTCAGCCTTTCCTTATTGGATAAAAGAAAAGTCGATGGCGACTCTTGCTAACCGCAACATGTTTTGCGAAAACAAAAACAAAAAAAGTCAGTTCTCCCACCAAGTTACAGAACTGGCGACTCTACTGGGGATTCAAATTAAAGAGTGGTTACCTTAGAGTTAGATCACTTTACCACTTGCTTAAAATTGTTTGACTTATGTGCTTTATTTTTAATGGGCTTTGTTTTGGGGTTACATGTGTGAAAGGTCCTACACCCGGACATAGTGATTCCTTAGGTAAGTGACACTAGATCATGGAGATTGTACGGCATGTACCGATATGGTTGATATGATGGTCACAGTCTTTAGAACCCTAGTTAACTCATCTTTGGCCATTAGAAGGTAGTGAGACGGCCAGCTTTGGATTTAGACCGAAGTTGGTTGATACTCGAGGCTACGCTCATTGAGATCAGACTTTCGGGATGTTTTGGTCGCCCTCTCGAGTGTCGCACTAAAATAAAGCCTTCGAGAAAGATCCGTGATATGAGTCCTTTAGAACCCGGTTACTATTCTAGGACAGGTTGAGCCAACTAAACCTCAGTGGGGAAGGGTACTTACCTTTGGACTTCGTGCATGCCTTTAAACCTAAGGCTCTTGTATGACTTGTTTGTGTTTTCTACTTATTCACTATTAACATGTACATGACATCATAACATCATAACATCATAATATATCATTTTCACTAACCATTTCAAGGACCAAGGAATTTATCTTTATTCGTCGTTGCAGGCCATGGCTTCCGTTTCTAGAAATTACATCCGAGTCAACTTTGTAAGGGTTCCTTCCCAGCTAAAAGAATCGGTCTCAAAAGTTCCTGATGGCTCTCAATTCACTGAAAGACATGGTTTTCTACTCAACTTGGTTACCTCGGGTTTTGAAGAAGACATGATGAGAGTCCTATTCCAGTTCTTTGATCCTAAGCACCACTGTTTCACCTTCCCGGATTACCAATTGGTGCCCACGATGGAGGAGTTCTCTAAGCTACTTGGAATACCTATTCTCGATCAGATACCTTTTACCGGTCTAGAAGACGTACTAAAGCCTGAAGTCATTGCAGCTGCTTTACATCTAAAGAGGTCAGACATTGTGTCCAATTGGGAAACAAGGAGTGGAGTCAAGGGGTTTTTTGCTAAGTTCCTGATTGAGAAGGCTCAATTGTTCCTAAGCACTATAAGTTACCATGCTTTTGAGGAGGTATTGGCTTTGTTGATCTATGGGTTGGTGTTGTTCCCTAATCCAGACCAACTCATAGACGTGCACGCTATCAAAATATTTCTGACTCATAACCCGGTACCTACCTTGCTCGGAGATATTCTACATTCGCTTCACACTCGTACTATCAAGGAGCGAGGGACTCTCATGTGTTGCGTACCGTTACTATCCAGGTGGTTTATTTCGCACCTTCCCCGGTCAGTGTTGAAGAATGAACAAAGGTTGCAGTGGTCTCGAAGGATAATGTCACTTTCCCATTCAGATATCTATTGGTGTGCCCGATCTCTTGAAGACTTCACTCTTATTGATCATTGTGGGGAATTACCTAATATGCCATTCCTTGGCATTAGGGGAGGCATCAACTATAATCCTTCGTTAGCTTTGTGCCAGTTTGGTTATGCTCGAAGGGATGGTCCTCATGATATACTTATTCAGGGTATTGTGTTCGATTATGAAGATGATCCTCAAGGTTACCATCAAAGGTTTATAAGCGTGTGGAATAAGGTGTATAAGATTGAAAGCAAGACCTTGGGACAGAAGAACTCTATTCATTTGGAGCCTTACCTCAGATGGGTGCGCACTCGTGCTCGAGATCTTATTATGCCATATCCAGCTGTCAGACCAGTGATTGTTGAACCTGAGTTTGAAGGAGATGTTCCTCAAGTCATTCTCCATCCAGATATGCCTACCGATCTTGAAGAGCTACAGAAGTCCTGGATTCAGATGAAAGAAGAAAGAGACACCTTTGAGACTCAGTTCTATGCTAGTGAGAAGAAGGTGTTGGAGTTGACAAAATTACTTCATAAGGAGCAGAGCATCAATGCTTACATCGACACAAAGAGGAAGCGCCCGTGGGAGACTTGATTCTTGAGACCTAGGTCTTAGGCGTTTTCGAATTTGCTTTTTGAAATTTCCTTTCATTGTAGCCCAAGAGGCAGAAAAGAAAAAGAATTTTGAGTTTACTAATAAAAGTTTTCCTTTTGATTCTGTTTGTTTGCAAAGATAAACTCTAAATTCCTTGAAATCATTGCATATGCATCTATATCTCATAATCATTTCATAGCAGGTTTCTCATCTTCTCACTGTTTATTTCAGAAGAAATGGCTCTTGAGCAAACCGCCAAAGATCTCCAAGCCTAGAACGCCCAGTTCCAAGAGCTGATCCTGAACTTGTCCAAGGGGCAAGAAGAACTGAAAGCACTTCTGACCAAGAAAAAGAAGAAAGCAAGAAAATCAACTGGCGTCATCAACATGGGGAGGAGATTCAGAGGTCCGGCTAAACAGGTCAAGGAAATTGGGATCCCAGTAGACAAAGATGATGAACTGGATGACAACTATGAAAGTGACAAACATGAGGAAAAGTAACCACGGCACCGGTGGACACTCTGAAGAGGAAGATGATTATCTGGATGATCAGTATCCCCCTGGTGATGAGAAATACAAATTACTTGAAGAACGTCTGATGGCCATGGAGGTTCAGAAAGTACATGGTTTGGATTTTGAGGACTTGGGCTTGGTTTCAGGAGTTGTCATTCCTCCTAGGTTCAAAATTCCCACATTTGCTCAATATGACGGTGTGTCTTGCCCGAAGCTGCATTTGAGATCTTATGTCCAAAAGATTCAGCCACATACTACTGACAAAAGGTTGTGGATGCATTTTTCCAAGAGAGTTTGTCTGGAGCTCAACTAGAGTGGTACTATCAACTTGAGAGTACCAATATTCATACCTGGAATGATTTGGCTGAAGCTTTCTACCTACAATACCAATATAACTCTGATTTGGTGCCAACTCGAATGCAACTCCAAAGCATGTCCATGGGCCCTAATGAAAGTTTCAAAGAGTACGCCCAGAAATGGAGAGATCTTACAGGCAGGGTTCAGCCTCCTTTAGCTGACAGAGAGTTGGTTGACATGTTCATGAGCACACTAACCGGTCCTTTCTATAGTCATCTACTTGGAAGCTCGTCATCCAGTTTCACCGAGCTGATATTGATAGGAGAACGTGTTGAAAGTGGAATTCGAAGTGGTAAAATACAAGTGGCTACATCTTCAAACACTACAAAGAAGCCACATAATGGGAAGAAAGAGTCTAATGATGTGTACGGCCAGAAGGGTCATAATAAGAATGACCGCAACCAATCTGTTGGGGCAGTTCTGATCTCTGCACCGGTGCCACAACAACAACAGGGTAGTTAGCGTAAGCAGGATGCACCCAGGAGACAGTTTACAAAGATCAACATGTCATTGGCTCAGGCATTGCAGCATATGTTGAAGGCAGAATTGATTACTTTGAGGGATCCTCCTAGGAATCCTAATACTTTCGCTCCTAGCTATAATCCCAATGCAAGGTGTGCATACCATTCTAATAGTCCTGGACATGATACGAACGACTGTTGGGCACTGAAGAACAAGATTCAAGACATGATTGACGCTAAGGAGATTGAGTTTGATCCCCCTGAGACTCCTAATGTGATTACCGCTCCTATGCCGAATCATGACAAGATCGTTAATGCTATTGACGATGGTTCTTGTGTTTCTACCGTGGTTGACTTGATTGTTCCTCTATCAATTGTTAAGAAGAAGTTGTTGCAAGCCGGTTTATTTCCGGCTTGCGTTGAAAATTGTTATTATTGTGCATCTTAATCCAATGGTTGTGTGAAACTAAAAGAAGGCATTCAGTGTTTGATGGACGACCGTGCTATATTGTTTGAGAAGACTCCTTCTGTGGAGAGCTTATGTGAAAATTTGTCCCGAGGTCTGAAGTTTGAGGGCGTATCTGTGGTTACTAATTCCAAAACTCTAGTGAGGATCACCTCTAAAGGTCTTGTGAAGATTACTTCTGAGCCTAGAGTGGCTCCCCTGATTATTACTACGCCCGGTCCGATTCCATATTCCTCTAGTAAGGCTATCCCTTGGAATTATGGTGGTGATGTTTACGTTCATGGTGTCAAGCAAGAGCCTTTGACTGATGGAACTGCTGAAGTTACTAATCCCAATGTCGACAATATCGTTGGGACTAGTAAGGTTACCCGAAATGGAAGGATCTTCTCCCCAGAAATCTCTCTAAAGATTGTCACTACTCCAATTCGTATCTCTGCCTCCGAGCCAATTACTGAGACTCGAGGCAAAATAACCAATGATTGAGCCTGCCCAGATGGAGGCTCTGGGTGAAACTGCTATCGAAAATTCCTCCAAGCAAGAAATGGAGGAAGTGCTGAAAATTATCCGCAAGAGTGATTACAATGTTGTTAAACAGTTGGGGCACACCCCCTCCAAGATCTCTATGATATCTCTGTTGTTGTGCTCCGAGGCCCATGCTAAAGCTTTGGTGAAGTTTTTGAAATCTGCGCACGTGCAGCAAGAAATCTCTGTTGACCAGCTTGAACATTATGTCGCTAGCCTGACAACTAATAATGGTCTAGGCTTTTCTGATGCTGATCTGATTCCCGCCGGAAGGAACCACAATAAGGACCTGTACGTCTCTATTGAGTGTAGGGGCACTACCCTATCTCATGTATTGGTGGACAATGGTTCCTTATTGAATGTGTTTCCAAAGGATGTTCTAGACAAACTCGACTATGAAGGGGTTGTGCTGAAACCTAGTGACGTCGTGGTAAGAGCCTTTGATGGTTCGAAGAGAATGGTGCATGGATGGTTGATCTCCCAATCAGAGTGGGTTCTCAAGTCTTTGATTCTACTTTCTATGTAATGGATATTCTTCCTGCCTATTCCTATTTGCTTGGGCGCCCTTGGATACATGGGGCAGGTGCTATGACTTCTACCTTACATCAGAAGTTGAAGTATCCCGCGAAAGGCAAGATTGTCACCGTCTGTGGTGAAGAAGATTACATGGTTAGTCATTTGAATACTTTCAAGTATGTTGAGATGGATAGTAAATTCTTCGAGACTCCTTGTCAAACATTTGAATTGGCTCCTCAGACTGTTCCTATTGCTAAACCAGTTCCTATTGTTCCCAAGGTTACTAGAGTGCCTCCTACAATGGCTTCCCTAAAGGATGCTAGAGTTGTGGTTGAAGAAGGTGGTTGTACCATTTGGGGTCAGCTTCCTGACATTCCTTACAAGTCTAAAAAATTTGGTTTGGGCTTCACTTCAGAGGCTTAGAGGGTTGTGCATCGTGCTCATGCTATTCGTATCACCAACAAAGGAGTTCATAAAGATCAGGTCAATTCTGTGGAAGATGCTGATAGTGACTGTGACCTAGACAGTTGGATCTTTCCTACCATTGGCAGTGGGCTCAACAATTGGAAGACTGAAGACATTATTCCTATCTCCTTTAGTCAGGAGTAAATGCGATTTTCTATTTTTTCTTATTTTCAAAGTTTTATTTTTTAATTTGAACAATAAAACTTTTAAGTCTTATGCCTTGCCCAAGGCACAATGGCCCATTTGTTAGGGTTGTCATTTCATCGCATATTTTCATTCAATAAATCAATGGATGTTTTGCGTTCAAATTTTACGCTCTTTGTCTTTTCTTTTACTTTATCTTCATCAAAATAGCTAGGTGTTCTTACACACACCCACGCGATAAACTGCAGATCCACATCCGCTCTGGATCCCATTGATAACGGTTCTGCTATTGTCAATTATGACTTTGAAAATCCGATCTACCAAGCCGAGGACGAAGGTGAGGAAGATTGTGAAGTGCCTGGAGAGCTTGCTAGACTATTAAAGCAAGAAGAATAGACCATATAACCGCATGAAGAGCCAGTCGAGGTCGTAAATCTAGGTACTGAGGAGGATAAGAAAGAAATCAAGATAGGTGCTGGATTAGAAGACCGTGTCAAGAAAAGACTTATTCAGATACTACGTGATTATGCTAAGATTTTCGCTTGGTCTTATGAAGATATGCCAGGACTTGATACCGATGAAGGAAGGTTGTCCTCCGATAAAGTAGAAGGTTCGTCGTATGCGCCCTGAGATGTCTGAAAAGATCAAAGCCGAGGTTATGAAGCAGTTCAATGCAGGTTTTCTAGCTGTCACATCATATCCTCAGTGGGTTGCAAATGTGGTACCAGTGCCTAAGAAGGATGGTAAAGTTCGTATGTGTGTGTACTACAGGGATCTGAACAGGGCAAACCCCAAAGATGACTTTCCTCTCCCACATATTAATGTTCTGGTAGACAACACTGCTCGGCACAAGGTATTCTCATTCATGGATGGTTTCCCAGGTTATAATCAAATCAAGATGGCACCTGAAGACATGGAGAAGACTACGTTCGTTACACAGTGGGGCACCTTTTGTTACAAGGTAATGCCGTTTGGTTTGAAGAATGCAGGGGCAACATACCAGCACACTATGGTTGCTTTATTCCATGATATGATCCATCACGAGATAGAGGTATACGTTGATGATATGATAGCCAAGTCTCAGAATGAAGAAGAGCACCTTGACCACCTACACAAACTGTTTGAGAGGTTGAAGAAGTACAAGTTGAGATTGAATCCAAACAAATGCACCTTTGGGGTTAGATCCGGTAAACTTTTGGGTTTCGTCGTCAGTGGTAAAGGTATTGAAGTTGACCCTGCAAAGGTAAAAGCTATACAAGATATGCCCGCTCCCCGTACTGAGAGAGAAGTCAGAGGTTTCTTAGGACGTTTGAACTATATTTCCAGATTTATCTCCCATTTGACCGCTACTTGTGAGCCAATCTTCAAATTACTGAGGAAAGATCAAGTAGTGAAGTGGAACGACAAATGTCAGATAGCTTTTGATAAGATCAAGGAGTATCTCCAAGAACCTCCGATTCTGATGCCACCAGTTGAAGGAAGACCTCTAATCATGTACTTAACAGTGCTAGAGAATTCAATGGGGTGTGTGTTGGGGCAACATGACGAGTCTGGTCGAAAAGAGCATGCAATATACTACCTTAGCAAAAAGTTTACCGACTGTGAAACAAGATATTCACTGCTTGAGAAAACTTGCTGCGCTTTGGCATGGGCTGCTCGCCGACTAAGACAGTATATGTTGACTCATACCACTTTATTGATCTCTAAGATGGATCCTATCAAATACATATTTGAGAAACCTGCTCTCTCCGGACGAATAGCAAGATGGCAGATGGTCTTGACAGAATACGACATCCAGTACACTACGTAGAAAGTAATCAAAGGAAGTGTACTAGCTGATCATTTGGCTCATCAAGCGGTGGATGACTATCAGTCTATGAATTTTGAGTTCCCAAATGAGCATATTATGCTTGTTACTGATTATGAAGAACTTGGACCATATGAAGGACCTGAACTGGGATCCCAATGGACTATGGTTTTTTATGGAGCTTCTAACGCACTTGGAAATGGTATTGGTGCTGTAATTATCTCTCCTAAGGGTTGCCATACGCCGTTTACTGCTAGACTTTGCTTTGATTGTACCAACAATATGGTTGAATATGAAGCATGCATCATGGGTATCAAAGTTGCCATTGATATGAGGATCAAATTCTTGAATGTATATGGGGACTCAGCCCTAGTGATCAGTTAGATTAAAGGAGAATGGGACACAAAGCATCCAAATCTCATTCCTTACCGAGAACACGTGTTGACTTTGATTCCATACTTTGAAGAAATCACTTTTGAGCATATTCCACGAGAAGAGAATCAGTTGGCAGACGCGTTAGCCACCATGTCATCTATGTTCAAAGTCAGATGGGACAACGAGGCTCCTAGGATTACTATTGACAGACTAGACGAGCCGACATACTGTTACGAAGTTGATACTGATGGGGTAGAAGAGAAACCTTGGTTCCACGAAGTGAAAAGATATCTCGAAACTCAGGAATATCCTGAAGGGGGATCTATCAATGACAAGAAGTTTCTAAGGAGGTTCTCTGCCAAGTTCTTTCTGAGTAACAGAATTTTGTACAAACGCAACCACGATTCAACCTTGCTTCGCTGTGTAGACAAGAAGGAAGCAGAAAAGATTATGGAAGAGATGAATGACAGAATCTTTGGCACTCACTCCAGTGGGCATACAATGGCTAAGAAGATTTTGAGAGCAGGTTACTACTGGTCTACCATGGAAACTGATTGCCATCATCACTCCAGAACTTGTCACAAGTGCCAGATCTATGCTGACAAAGTACATGTACCTCCGGTTCCGTTGAATGTTCTGACTGCTCCTTGGCCTTTTGCAATGTGGGGCATTGATATGATAGGAGAGATTAAACCTACCGCTTCCAATGGACATCGTTTCATCCTTGTTGCTATCGATTACTTTACGAAGTGGGTGGAAGCAGCCTCGTTCGCTTCTGTTACCAATAATGTTGTAGCTCGGTTCATCAAGCATAATCTTATCTGTCGGTATGGCATCCCTGAAAGGATTATCACAGACAATGGTACTAATCTGAACAACACTATAATCACTGAGCTCTGCACGCAGTTCAAGATTAAGCATCACAATTCTTCTCCATATCGACCAAAGCTGAATGGCGCACTGGAAGCCGCCAACAAGAATATTAAGAAGTTCTTACAAAAGATGACAGTGACATACAAAGATTGGCATGAGATGATACCATTTGCTCTTCATGGTTATCGCACCTCAGTACGTACCTCAACAGGGGCAACCCCTTTCTTTTTAGTCTATGGTATGGAGGCAGGTTTACCTGCTGAAGTTCAGATTCCTTCCCCTAAGGATTATGAAAGATGCAGACTTAGACGAAGACGAATGGGTTCAGACTCGACTTGATCAGATAAATTTGATTGATGAGAAGAGGCTCGTGGCTATCTGTCATGGCCATATGTATTAGAAGCGTATGATCAAGGCCTTTAACAAGAAAGTCAAGCACCAAGTGTACCAGGCCGGTGATTTGGTAATAAAGCGTATCATACTACCACAGGGTGATCCCAGGGGAAAATGGACTCCCACATATGAAGGTCCATTTGTAATCAAGAAAATATTTTCTGGCGGCGCTATGATTCTTACTACTATGGACGATGAAGATTTCCCGCACCCTGTGAACGCGAACATAGTCAAAAGATACTACGCATAAAAAGAGACCCGCTAGGTTGACTAGCCTAGGCAAAAGAAGGGCATCCCTGTGAACCAAAAGGGTCCGGGCAAAAATTAGGGATATATATATATAAAAGAACTGTACACCCGGCAAGTCAAAAACTTGAAAAGGCTGCTTGGGCTAAAAAGGGTATCCCGGTGGACTGAAAACCTAAAAAGGCGGTCCAGGAAAAAGTTAGGGATTAAAGCGTACGACTATGTCCCGTTGGATCACTTATCTACTTCCAGCTTAGTTTTGTTATCGATATCAAGTTCGAATGGTGCAGATCAATCGAGTCATCTTTCTTCCAACAGCAAGGGATGAGATACTTGAAGATATAGTGGCAATAGCAGAGTTGAAACTCAATAGGATCATTTCCACATAGCTGTTTTTCTTTGTTTATCACTTTGTACCTTTTCAATTTTTACGACAATTTCCTCTTACTAGGATTTCTATCTCCTTGTACAAAAATGCCTGTTTATAGGCCAATTTCAAAATCAATACAAGTCTATTTTAAAATTCAAAATTGTTTTTACTTGCCCTATTTTGTTTGCGTAAACGTCCAATGGGTACTTTGAATGAACATATGCACTTGAATATGATTGAAGTTTACCAAAATATACGTGAAAACAGGAATAACATTTACTAAAGACTCTAGGAGTTGGGATAATGTTCAAGATATCCACGAACCCCCACAGAGCCAGTTTCATGGAAATATCCCCACAGAGCAATCTCCATGGAACTATCTCTATAGAGTTATCTTCACAAGCTCATCCCCAACAAAGATATATTCCCCGATGTAATTAGTATGCCCTCAGACAGAAATTGGGGCATCTTCTAGCGATTCACTGCCATATATTTTATGGACAACTTGGCATTATCATCTTCCCCAATGGGTCCCCTAGCAAATAAGGAAGTTGATCATTTCCCCAACATACAGCAGAAATTTCCTCAGCGCAGCCTATGAAATTCTAATCCCCATCAGAGATTATTCCCGCTTTGTAGTATACATAATTCAATTCCCCAGCTGAGTTTATTCCTCTAACACTATAAATTCACCAACAGAATTCTCTCCCTCAGCATAGTTGACGCTCATATCTGGAACCCGGGCAGATATTGCATCGGAGGATTATCCATATCGTTTATCCACAGTCAGGGTACATGCAGCGAAACTCTCCTTGAACGCTTTTATCCCCAAGCAGAAGTCGAAGATCCCCACCGGAGTATTCCCTAACAGAAAAGCGGGAATTCCCAGTACAGTCGTTCCAAACAAAAGATGAAGAGTGATATTCTTCATTCCCAACAACAGGCAGGGATTTATTTTCCCCAGCCAGGCGTTACTATTCAAAGCCACCGCTATCGTCAGCAACATTTACATCCATGCATCATGTACAGAATATCATAGCATATACATACAAAACATATAACATTCTCATTTATCTTGAGAGCATCATTACCCAATGCATTACATACATCATGACATTGCATAAAACTAACTTTGCCCTTTTTAGGTGAGTTCACAATCAGACAAACATTATAATCTTCTAGATACGGTGCAGAGATAATCGAGACAACGATTTAATGCTGACACTGATTCAAAGACAGATTTAATTCTGATACTTTAACAATTCAGAGATAATCAAGAAAATGATTTAATTCTGACACTTAAACAGTTCAGAGATAATCAACCCAGAGATTTAATTCTGATACTTAAACAGTTTAGAGATAATCAACTCAGAGATTTAATTCTGATACTTAAACAGTTCAGAGATAATCAACCCAGAGATTTAATTCTGATACTTCAACAGCTCAGAGATAATCAACCTAGAGATTTAATTTTAATACTCCAACAGTTCAGAGATAACCAGGACAGAGATTTAATTCTGACACTTATCCCAGAAGATTTTCCAAAAAAAATGGTTGAGAGATGATCGAGACAAAGATTTAATTCTGATACTTATTCCAGAATATGTTCCAGGTTCAGATCAGAGATGGTCAAGTATATTTTCCAAATACGGTCGGATACGATCTAGATATAGATTTCATTCTGATACTCATTCCAATACATCCTCAGATATAATCAAGGCGTAGATTCATTCTAACATTCCCCAGCACATCTGCTAGATACAATTGGACACATTCTCATTCTAGTATACTCCTCAGATACAGTCAAACCTAGACTCCTTCTGATACTCCTGTCAACAGTTACTTTGGATGGCATCTATAAGCCCATCTCCATTCTGTCATCTTTCCGAATGACATCTTTAAGCCTATTCAAGCAATACAATCAACCAACAACGTTACTTCGTGCACCTGTGAGTGCAAATTTCTGGGCACATAAGTGTTCAATCCTCTTCCACCTTCAGATCACGAATGGCGGATACGCCAATCTAACTCTTCAGGTTTAAGAAAATTGAACAGGGGAAGTTGTTGCACCCCAAAATTTGCCCTCACATATATGAGACAAATTGATTCAAGAAGCTTCCTCACACTCATAGGAGTCTCAAAAGCTCAAGACTACTCAAGGATTAACCATACAAGTTCTCCTCCTTAACAATCAACCTACAACTAGGGTTTTATTTTTCTCAAAAGGAATTGAGCTCTCAATACCTCATATGGACTTCATGGATCTCTATGTGCTCTAGGGTATCCTCATGTCAAGTCTCAAGCCTTGCTTCACAAGTTTGCTCAGTCAATTGCTCAAATGATCAATAGTCGATTGTATTGGACCAAAAGTCAACTTTGACCAATTTCCACTCAAACGTCATCATTTCTTGCCAACATCAAGATTTTGAAGTCCCATTCATCATTAAATCAAGGGCTGATCATGATTACTCAATAAAATCAATATTTACTCAAAAGTCAAAAAATTGCCAAATTAAGGTTTTCTTAAGGAAAAGTCAATTGAACTTTGACCATGCACAACTTTCACATACTAAATCAGAAATTCTTCAACCAAAGTTCATTTTGAAGAAAATTCAATTCTCTACAACTTTGTCTCTCTAAGCTCAAGGCCAAAAATGTATCGTTTGAGAGATATGGACCAAAACTTTACAGGTCATTTTGAAAGTCAACAAAAAGACACTTTTTTGTCAAAGCAATTTACACAAAAATAAAGACTTCAAATGAAAAAGTGATCAACACGAAAGTTGTAGGGGACATCTTGAGGGTTCCAAAAAAATCCAAGATCACCTTCATATGAAAAAATTGAGAGAGTTACGATTGATGCAAGTTGAGCAAAATTTGAGAAACGCATGAAACCTACATTGAACATTCTTGAGCTTTTGGACCAATGGGCCTATCTTTTAAGGTTGAATCATGTTTATGATATATTCAAGGACCTCAAAGTTCACTCTGGTATTATTTTGATTTTTATTTTATTTTATTTTGATTTTATTCAAAGAAATAAACAAAATAAAATAAAATAAAATAAATCAAATAATGGTGGGCACATGGATCCTTTTAATGAAGTTTCTAGAAGGTTAAAACATGTCATTCAAGGTCATCAAAACCCAAATAAAACCGTGGGAGAGAGTGAAAGAAACATGGTTTTCTAAAAATTAAAATGGTTGGAAACATGTTCCTTGATCCTAGCTCTTCAATGATTCTTTGTCTACCATGTTTCTCCTATAAATACAAGGCTCAAACACAAGGCAAAAGGGGAAAATAAAAGGAAGGCTTCCAAATCACAAAATTCTTAAAAAAAAAAGAGGAAGGCTTCCAAATCACAAAATTCTTTAAAAAAAGGTGAAAATTCAAAACTCCATTTCCAATCATTCTCAATCCAAACCAAGGATTAAATACTCATCCTGAAGGCTTGATTCCCACCCCATGCAATTTCTTTTTAACCATTTTCTAATCCCTTTCTTTTATCATATTTCAATTAGTTTATTTTCTTTTCAATTAAATTAAAACAATAAAAAAAATCATAAAACCGTTAAAAGAATAAAAAATATAGTTTAGGTTATGTAATCATTTTTTTAGACTTAGATTATTTTTATTAAAATTAATTTTTTTAGACTTAGGCTCATAATTAATTAATTTTTGTACAAATGAATTAGAAATTAGGTTTATTTATTTTAAAATTATTTCTAAAAAAAAACGAATATTGACTTTGATGTTTAGGACATTTAACTTGACTTTTAATATGTAATTGCTTTTCGTTTATCATTTATTTTCTTAGAATAAATGTATAGGTTTGTGCATAAAATTGTAATAGTGTAGTTTACATTTCTTGTATGATTATATTATGTAATTGTTCATAAGCCTTGTAATAGTGTAGTTTACATTTCTCGCACGATTATATTATGTAACTGTCCATAAGCCTTGTAATAATCTATGTTACATTCTCGCACGATTATATCTTGTAACTGCCCATAAGCCATATAATAGTGTAGGTATTTATTTTTCGTACTAATATTTTATTTGCTAGATAAATAGGCATGTATGGCAAGATCTAAAATCAAACGTTAGAATAACCTATAACTCAAGATAATATAATTGAATCAACGCACATTGCACACATTCACCTCTAGGGTAGCCTCTCTCTGTTGCCTTACGATTAAAACGGTCATGTCCCTCGAAAGTAGGGGTACTTTAGCAAAAGACACTTACGAATAATATCATCATAGTCCCTTCGATATAAAGATCATAGTCCCTTGATGACCCTTCGAGCTGCCTACAAAAAGATGATCTTGTCCCCCGACGACCCTATGGAAAAATAATGATACACCCCTCGAATTTAGAATAATCGAGGGGATAGTTAAAATGGTCATTGACTCGTTCCCCAACAATAGATTTCTTTATATTTTCAAAACTAGCATCATATACCTATCAATTTTTGAAAAAATCGAGGGGAAATACATATTCTTTTTAAAAAAGTACTCATTACATTGTTTACACAAAAATTAATAAATTAATTTGTTTACAAACTACATTGTTTACACAGAATAATACATTTGTTCTTCATCATCATTGTTGTCGGTGAATAAAAAATGTTGGATGTTTTGGGGAAGAGAAAATGTTGGGGATCCTCATTTCATTGATCTTGGGGAAGATCAAATGTCTGATATAAAATAAAAAAAGTGTTAGATAAATAAAATAAATATTCAGTTATATGATTATTTAAGAACACAAAATTTGAACCCAAATCTTTTTCTGGGCTAGCAATCCATCCTAGAGAAATTTTCCCAAATAAAATAAACATTTTTTTAAGTTTCAAAGTTTTCTTATCAAATGTTTCATTATCAATTTTTAATATTCAGAATGCTTTTATAATTAGGGCATTAGGTTTCATACGGATCACTAATGACAGTGTCTTGAGAGTTGATACTCATTAATTGGACGACAAATATTTGTTTAATGACGGTGAAGAAACTAAATAAACACACTTATATTTTCCTTCAGTTATTACTCAAAATCGAGGTAAAACGTGTTTCTTGTTAAATAAAAAATAAAATAAAATATGTTTCATCCCAAGCACCACATACCTCTCAATTTCTTTAAAAAATCGAGGGAAAATATATATTTTTTAATTACATTGTTTACACAAAATATTAAAATAAATTGTTTAAACAAATCCAGATTTCGACAATGGATTCTTGGAGAACAACAAATCTTTTCAAATTTTTTATAAGTTATCTATTTCAACCAAGAGAATTTTTTATGTACTTGCAATCCATCCCAAAGAGATTTCATTATCTTAAGCAAATGATTGCATGGAAAATGCTTTCACATGAAAGAAAACAATATAATTGTGTTTAGGAGTAAATTTCTCAATGTTGTCAATTGAGGAAAACAAAAAATTTCTCAATTTTTTCTTTGATTGACAACATAGGAAGTTTATTTCAAAAATACAACAACATTAATACTTTTGGGGTGAATTGCATGAGAAGAAAAAATGTTTTGTTTAAGATAAAAGAACATTGAAGATTTTTTCTGTCTTGCAAACCATCCCAAAGAATGATGTGTACAAGTTTGGAGCAACTACATATAAGTTAGGTTTAGGGTAAAATATTATTAATGAGTGCTTTTATAGTAAAATATGATTATCTAATCCATCAGTTATTGAATATCATTGAAGGAATAAACCATTAATTTAAAAATTAAAATTAAAAAAAGAAAGAAATGCACCACTTTTAATGAAATAAAAAAAAAAAACAAGCTATTGTTGTTGGGTTCGAAACATGTCTTGAATTATTTTTCCCCTCAGTTATATTTAGAAACCGAGGGAATATTTGTTATTTATTAAAAAAATAAATAAAAGATGGTACACCTTGACGTTATTATACCTTGGTTTTTGGTTGGGTGAGGTAAAAGTTTTGTCATGAAATGTATTATTTGTAGTAGTAGAATTTAGTATAACCGCCCATGCAACAGAAATGTGCAATGGAATCAACGTATAAATATTTAGTAGAAGAATTTACTATAACGCCCATGCATCCATTATTTTTTCCACTACCACACCCACCTTCGCCATTTTTCCATCTTTGGCCTTTATCTGTTTCGTCCGTACCACTGGCTTAACCCGACTCCTCACATTATTTGTCATGTTATATCTACAAAGTAATGCATAAGAAGTAGGAAATACCTTTGCAACCAAATTCATCAAAACGGTATTGCACTCGGTAATAATTAATTTTGGAATCTCTTCTTAGTCCTTCAGCATTGCCTGACACACATCTAAGGCCCAAGTAAAATTCTTCCTTTTTACTCACTAGAAATGCAAACCTAACATAATGGGTCTCCTCAGTAGATGTAATACCAAACATCTCCAATATTGGAAGTCTGTACTTGGTGTTCTTATATGTTGAATTAATTATGAGTACACTAGGAAACATGTTGAACAACTTGATGGAATGAAGATGAGTCCATAGTATATCTCTAACGGCTACTCTATCCTCACACGTTCGGTACCTGGAAATATAAATGTTATCATCCAAAAGTTTCAATAGTTATTGCATTCACTACTAAAAAAACGTTTTCTATCTCGGATGTGAAATGCATAATACCTCGGCTAATGAAGCAAGGTAACAAAGGGCGACATGAAAACTCGCCACTTATCACCACGGTGGAATTAAAACCGAGAAGTAAAGTTATATAGATATGGGTTCGAGCCCTAGCAACTTCACTTTTATTATTTTTAAAATTAGGTTACCTTGCCTTTCGGTTTACATTCCCTTCTTTGTTCAAAGGTTAAGCTCCCTTCATTATTGGTTAAGCTCCCTTCTTTGTTGATTAAGCTCCATTCTTTGTGTAACTTGAAGCAATAATGATTTTCTACACTTGCAATCTATCAACTGAGTACTCTTCAAAGTTTGAGCTCCATTCTTTAACTTAGGGATATTCCAAAAAATACAACAACTAAAACATCAACACCATTATGTTGGGGTGGATAACAAATGCAGAAAAAATATTTTGTTCAAGATAAAAGAACATTGAAGATTTTTTCTGTCTTACAATCTATCTCAAAGAATGATGTATGTGAGTTTGAGACAATTTCATATTAGTAAGGATTAAGGTAAAATATGTTTAATGAGTACTTTTATAGTTAAATCATATTATTTAATGCCCCGGTTAAATAGAAACCTGAAAGATTAGAACATTTTGTTTACATTATAAACAAATAAAATCATAAAATGTGATAACTGGGAATTAAAGCTTGTACTATGTTGTTTTCTTCACCTCAGTGTCATGAAAAACCGATGGAATGTATGTTTTCTTTATTTTTTTAAATAATAAAAAATAGCACACCTTGGCTTTATACCTCCGTTTTCTATTGTTCTAGGTGAAAGTTTCGTCATGAAAAGCGTTATTTGTTGTGGTGATTTCACTTCTATCCCCCTTAACGCCTTGTTATTTTGGTACCAATTATTGTACACTTGCTTGATATTTGAGATATTTTTGGGTCTTTTCCATTTCAAAGTTGCAAGTATGTTTTTCGGTTAAACCAAATTAAATGTCATGTCTGAAACGCATTCCATCTCTTCCACCATGAGGTGACATACAATTGGATGACCAGTTACCTTTTCACACAATTCATGGTTATTCAAACCACATATTACATTAAGTCTCCATTTCTTATTTGTCAACATATAACCACGCAACTTAAAGGGAAACACACATTTTCTTGAACCGGTGCCATCTGTAACGCCCCGATTTTTTATTAGATTTATTTAATCGAGTCGATTTAATTATTTTTGTTTTTATATTATTTTATTCTTGGTTTTATTTGGTGAATATGTTATGTTTATCGTTATTACATTTTATCGTGTTTTGGGAGCGTTTGCGAGAAAATTGAGTGTAGGGGTATTTTGGTCTTTTTGCTTGGTTATTTTCATAAATAGAAACATAGAGAGAAAAATAGAGAGAAAAGAAAGAAAGAAGGAAAAGAGAAAGGAGAAGAAGAAAAAGAGGAAAAACTTGGAGTTTAAGTAATCGAATCAACCGACACTTTGAAGCGCGATTAATCGGGTAAGGGTGCGAAACTCGGTTATGCTATATTTGTGTATGATTATGTATGTGTAGGTTGGAATGTTTGTTGTGTTTCATAGCTTTTCGATTCTAGGTCAGAACGATCGAAATCGATGTTTTTGCGGTTGAAATGTGATATAAATATTGTAGAATACTTGTTACCATGAATGGGTTATGTTCTGATTGTTAGGTTTTGGTTTGGAAGTGTTTTTGGGGTTGAAATGTTGGTTAGGAGTAAACATTAGCGCTGCTGGGATTTTCTGGTTTCGCAGGTTCGCACTGCGAATGGCCAGCGAAGGGGAAAGCGAACGTTCACGTAAGGTTCGCACTGCGAACTTTGTGTTGTTTTCTTTCTGCCACGGTTCGCTGGGGAATTCGCACTGCGAAGGGGAAAGCGAAGGTTCACTGGGAGTTCGCACTACGAACTTTAGGCTGTTTTCTTTCTGCCATGGTTCGCTGGGGCATTCGCATTGCGAATGAGGAAAGCGAGGGACTCGCTAGGAGCTTCGGATTGCGAACATGACAGCTTTTCCAATTTGTTTTCTTCATAACTTTTGGGTCGTAAGTCGGTTTGAGGCGCGGTTTGATGCATTGGAGAGCTAATGAGATGTTCTTTCTTATATTATTGGTTTTAAGACCAGTGGTCGATTTAATTGTGTTGGGAATTGGACTAGTGTTGTTTGTCGACTTTTACCGTCGTAAGTGTGTGCGATTGATGTGTTATCATGTGATATGCTTTTAAGTTATATCGTATGGCTTGTGTGCTGTGATATAATGTGAATGCCTGTGATAAAATGTTGTGATGGTGGTTTGTGGCCTTATGGCAAATAAATGCATTGTGTTATGTTTGATCATATATGCATGACTATTGATGTTGAAGTGGGTCACATGGTTGTGTATATGTATGCATTGGATTGTCATGAGTCATTTGTATGCCAAACATCATGATATGCATCTTGTGATGTCGTGTGCCCTAGTGGGTGTGAGCGATGAAACGATTCCAGAGGGAATATGCTATAACGGTCGTGTGCCTTATACAAAGAGGACCTAAAGCGACGTTATAGACGATCGTGTGCCTTATACAAAGAGGACCTAAATTGATCGGATCGTGTGCCTTATTCAAAGAGGACCTAAAGTGATTCATAAACGGTGTGTGCCTTATACAAAGATGACCTAAAGCGACGGGGAACATTGCTTGCCTGACGGGGAGTTACACTAAGTAACAAGCGATGATTCCAATAGTTCCTGAGTGAACTGATGATGAGAATGATGGATGGAATGGTACCGCATTTGCATTGCATAGAGTCGTTGTGTCGGTCTTTGTGCATTTGCATAAGTTGTGAATGGTTTATTTATGTGTGGAAATGGTGAATTTGAAATTGATGAGTTGATATATCTATATTGGTGATAAATGTATTGAGCATGATTGATATGCCTTTGAGATGGATGCATGAATTATGAATTGTTGTGTTTTGTATTTGAATTGTGGTATACGTTGTGGTGAGAATGTCTTTGCATGCGTATTTCATGTATTTACATAACTGTATGCAACTATATTATAATTGTATTTCTCACCCTTCTGCTGTTTTGAATGCTCTATGAGGCATTGCAGATTAGATGCTGGAGGTCTTTTTGTGAAGCTTATGTCTTCATTCTTTTGTCAGTCGGCTCTGATATGTAGCACCGGGTAGTCGGGGAGATCGTTTTGGTAATTATATGTATATATTTTTTTGGATTTTACTTGTATGACTCTGTATATGACAGACAAACTTTTATGTTTATATATGAGATTTCAGTTACAGATTTTCCGCTTTTATTCTGTATCTGAATTGTGGGTCTTAGGAACTGAGTTCCTCTGTGTATGTTGCTATCTGATTGTTGCATATCTATATGAGCAGGTTGTTTTATTTCTTCATTTTAATTTGATGTTGCATATCTATATGAACAGGTTGTCATACCCTAATTTTTTACCCTAAAATTTGGTACTTTTCCATGTCGTATATTTCGTATCGATCATTTTAGTGTACTCGATTTATTTTTTCGATCACTTGAGTGTCCGATTTTTTATTTATTTGGGGATCTGCTTATTTTTACAATTTTGTCTAATAAATAAATAGGCTAATTAGTATTTTATTTTAATTTTATTTTAAATATTTATTTTATTTTTAGATTTAACTAATGGTAATAATAATTACAGTAATTAGCATTTTATTTTAATTTTATTTTAAATATTTATTTTATTTTTAGATTTAACTAATGTTAATAATAATTACATTAATTAGCATTTTATTTTAATTTTATTTTTAATATTTATTTTATTTTTAGATTTAACTAATAATGTTTAGAATAAATAAATACGATTTTTGTTTTATCTTAAATTTATTTTAATTAATTAAATTGTTTAAATTTTTATTTAATTTTCTTGTTATTTTGAGCCTCAAATTGGATATTTGGAACATTATTGGTAATCAAAATTAACCCTAATTTAACCCTATATATACCTAGCTTGTAATAGAAAAGGGGGAAGCAAAAAACCAGAAAAAATACACAAGGCTGCGCGACGGATATTGTTGATGTCGTCACTGTTTCCAGTAGTAACTAACATGTAAGTATATATAACGGTGGATCTCGCCACTACTGTTTCAATTACTAATAATATAATAATGTTGTGCACAGGATTTTATTTACCATAATATCTACATATATGATGATGCCGCCACTGTGTGAATGTTTCTAACATATGCGCTTCTGTACTAACATTATTATATATTACATATTGTGCGTTTTTTATATATATATTCATGCATGATTTGCAGTCGATTAGCATGTACGTTTTCATTATATTTTTCATGTTTATAATTTCGACTTAGGTATTTTACATGTATACCCATGCCATGTTACGTTAGTGGTAGTAACGTTGTCAATTGCTATACTAGAAAAGGTTAATAATTTCATGCAGTTTCTATACTATACTAATATATATTATAATATATAAATAACCAACATTTTAATATGTATTATAATATATATAATATTTTGTTTTAATATAACATAGTTTTATTTTAACATAGTTTTGATTTAATTTATATATACGAATTGTTAATTTTATTATTATTATTTTTTTATCGAATCGTGTCGATACGCTATTCGCACATTTATGTGTTTGATGTGTGACATTTATGTTTGATTCGATCCGGTTGCGATGATCGCACTTTTGCGTTAGCAACATTGTTTATTTATTTTATTTTTTGCACGTAAAATTTACTTTTTCTATGCATTATTATTTTATAATTTTAGATCCTTGCACTCTTGATCCAGTTTGTGATGATCGCATCTTTTGCGTTAGCGATATTCTTTTATTAATTCTCGAATAATTTTGATTCTTGATGTTAATTTTGTTTCAATTTTAATCTTAATCTTGTTTGAATTTATATTTAAATATCGTTATCTTTTTTATTATTTATCTGGTTATTAAGTTTAGATTAAAACTGTTGCTAATTACTGTGGAATTATTGCGTGTTTGAATTGTATATTTATCGCTCACTTTATCCCCATTGGCAAAATGTATCCCAATCCCCATGATGTGTAAAATAATTTTGTTGCTTTCCTTTATTTTGCTCATATCTTGCTACAATATTAAAACCTTTTTTCAAAAATATCAAACAATTCTTGATTTAATCAAGTCATTTTTAAACCCTATAAGTCGATTGTTTTACGATCGCCATCAACCAAACCCAAAGCATTCTTGATCCACATATCAAGCCATACCCCAACTTGTAAGTCGACTACTTTTTAGCATCGCCATCAACCTTATTCCAATAATTTTTCTTTTACTTTGATTACGGTTTCATTTACTAGGAGCACCCTTAGGGACTAGGATTCGACTTAACTTTTTCTCAAAAACCTTGATCCAACGTCAAGTGGATACTTCTCTCGTAAGTCGGTTGTCCTTTCGTAATCGCCATCACGTAATTCAAACCTCGATCTTTGTCGAGTATTTTCTCTTAAAAACTTAAAAAAAACCTTTTCTCAATCAAATTCCAAAGGAAAGGTCCCGTTGTTGACTGTCATGTCACATATTAGCCTAACCTTAGGTCTCTCCCTTTATCCTTAGGATTAGAGTCACCGCACTCTTTACATGTGTTTCTCCGCGAACATTTCTTCCCTTATAACTCAATTTTAACTTTAGAGTCATCGCACTCTATGTAGTGTCTTGCCATAGATGCTACTTCCCCCTGGAACCTTGACCACCGTCAAGAGTTCCTCACCCTCTTTGAGGGGAACTACGAATACTCTGATTCCACTCCCGTCAGGATACGTAGGCACAAGATGCGATGTCTTGGCGAGTATACTTAGATACTAACCCCCTAGGTCTTTACCTTAGCACATACCCTTAGCAAGCAAATGATAGATAACATAAATAATAACAAGAGGTTCCTGTAGAGTACTACAGACGTTTAGGATGCTAATACCTTCCCTAAGCGTAACCAACCCCCGAACCTAGATTCTCTTATTAGGATTTTCGATCTTTAACCCTTTCCTTTGGATAAAATAAAGACCGGCGGTGAACATTAAGATTTGTAATCCTAGTCAACAAAATAGCTATGGTATCCGATTCTCACCGCGACAGAAATGGCGACTTCACTGGGGATCTTAACTTAGAGGGTTACACCTAACTTGTTTAGTATTCTTGTTTTTCTTGCTTATTTATTATTTTGCTTGTTTATATCTGTTGTGCCCGGTTTTGCTGTGTGCAGGGGTTCTTGAGTGGTGAGGAGTCCTACACCCGGACTTGAGTGCAATTATGATAGGAGATGATATGGTCATGGATACTTTGACGGAGTCGATTCCTAAAAAGTTGAATTGAGAAAATCATCGCTCAGTTTAGGTTCTTTTGAAATTAATGTCGTTTGAACGAGTCCATTTGTGAAAACGATATTAATTTAGACCAAGAACCCGTGAGACTGAGGCCGTAGTACCTTTAACTCCACTTGCCCTTTTAGAATGTAGTGCGGGGACTATGCGGGAGTCTATTTCCAAAATAGTCGCTACGCGATACTACACTCGGACGAGATCCTCTTGAGAATATTATTGACTACCAAGTGATTTGGGAAATCGATAATGTCCAAAAGATGGATTGTAGACTCTGGGAACTTTGTAGAACCTGTTCGGCAGGTACATTTGAAACCATAGTACACACCTATTGGGATGGTTAGACCTTGGCTCAATGCTCGTGATCTTCAAACCCAGGCCCTTGTTTGTTTACCTGTATATGTGTATACCTGTGTTTATGCATCCATTCATGCATTCATGAATCACCATTCGGTTTCAAGAAACTCAATTGTTCTTTCCCTTGCAAAATCAATACAAATCATGGATTATAAAATGAAACTTTTTCAGTCTGGCCTAAATGTTTGCAACCTGCTTTTGAGTTCCTTGAAACCATTGCATTGCATTGCATATCATTTGCATGCATTTGTTTGTCCAGCAACTCATTTCCAGCTATCTTTATCTTCAATGTCACCTGTGAGTCGTCAAGCTAATTCCTCGACATCGATACCAGACTAAAGCTTACTACAGACGCATAATGGCAGAGCAAGAAGCACACAATGCTGAGATTCGAATGGAGATCGACGACCTTAAGTCAAGCATGGCAAAGCTCACTGAAATGCTTCAAGTCTTGATTGCTAGAGGAGAGCAACCCCAAAGGACTGTCATTCAGGAAGTTTCAAATGCTGATGCTCAGCCTGTTCAGGTGCCACCTTCAACTTGGCCAGAGTTTGGTTTACCACACAACTACTCACCACCTCTTGCATCTACTGGTATGATTGGTCAGACTACTGGACCAGTTTTTCAAGCTTCTGTTTTTTCCGAGCCTCAACCTATAGTTCAGACTACTCGGGCTCCTTTTGAGAACCCTCTCTATGAGTACAATGCTACCAGTGCTCAGGGTGAAGACCGTGAAGACTTTGTTGAACTTGAGGTTGTTCGTGAACAGTTTCAGACCATAGACAAGAGACTCCGAGCCGTTGAGGGTACTAATTTCTTTAATGTGGACACAGACAACATATGCCTGGTTTCTGACTTTTTTATGCCTGCTAAGTTCAAGGCTATCGATTTTGTGAAGTACAAAGGCGATTCTAGTCCAAGAGCTCATTTGGTCATGTATACCCGAAAGATGGCTGCTCATGCCAAGAATCAGAAGTTGCTTATCCACTATTTTCAAGATAGTCAGAGTGGAGCTTCTCTCAAATGGTATATGAATCTTGAACCAAACAACATTCACTGTTTCTAGGGTCTTATTAATGCCTTCGTGAAGCAATATAAATATAACCTCGACATGGCTCCTGATCGTCGTCAACTTCAAAATATATCTCAGAATGAGAAAGAGTCTTTCAAGGAATATGCTCAGCGTTGGAGAGAACTCGCTTCCCAAGTTGAACCTCCTCTAGCAGAGAAAGAACTAACTGGATTGTTTATGGACACCTTGTCTCCATTCTACTGGGAGAAGATGATTGGTAGTGTTTCCTCTAATTTCACTGATTTGGTTACTATTGGCCAAAGACTCGAGGAAGGCCTTAAGAAAGGTAAAGTGTCAAAGACTGCTTAATCTTCTAATGGTGCGAAGAAACCCTATGGGAACTTCCAGAAGAAGAGAAAAGATCAGACTAATGCGGTCATATTTGAAACAAGAGGGCCTCGGCCCCAGCCTCACTATGCTGATCACCATGTTGTTGCTGTTGTTACTCCCGTGATTACTGCTCCACGATCGGCTCATGCTGCTCAACGTCCGGCTGTTAGACATAATCAATACCATAATATGAGTCATTTTGATCCTATTCCAATGACGTACATTGAATTATATCCTGGTCTGGTTCAGAAAGGTTTGATTACTACTAAGGCTTTGCCTCCTCCTCCAAATCCACTTCCACCTGGATTTAGATCTGATCTCCACTGCGCATTCCATGAAGGTGCCGCAGGCCACGACTTGGAACATTGTTATGCACTAAAGGCTAGAGTGCGTGACTTGATTAAGGTTGGAATCATTAACTTCCGTGACACCAATCCTAATGTCCAGACGAATCCTCTGCCAGAGCATGCCAAGTGAAGCTTCAGTCGACTTCAGCAGACTTCAGTGTTTCAGACAGGACAACTCATCTTTGTTTCTGATTAGTCACTAAGCCACATTTCTTATTGTTTGCACTTTCTTTATTTGTACTAGTTGTTTGCATTCGAATTATGTTTGTACTTTTATGATTTATGAAATAAGCATTTGCAACTTTTGATTCAATTCATTTTGTCCATTAATTACATCTTTATGCTTTCTTTTCAAGAAAAAAAAAACAAAAAACATAAAAATTTCTTTGTCTCTTTTCCACTTTCTTTTGATTATGCAAAGATTGGAGTGAGGATGATGAAAACAAATTACTCATAATTGTTGTTGGTATGTTTTCAAATCAAAACTTTGCTGACGATGTAAGGCATTGTTTCAATTCCCAAACACTAGATAAATAACGAAGATAACCCCTCGTCAACCCCGTTGAGCTTTGAAGTAGGAGTTTCTTTTCATTACAAAGAAAAAACCCGCAATCTGCCTAGGGGCAGGGTAGTTTTCAGTTAACTTGATTGTGCATTCAAGAGACCTTTCAACAAAAGTTTGCATTCATAAATTTTCCTTCGCACACAACAAGCAAGTGTCGAAGATGTCTTTCAAGTCAAACGCCAATGATGGTTCACCGTAATCATTAAACCAGACATTCACAACCTTTCAACTCTTCCAAATTAAATGAATAAATGTTGTACAAGTTGTTCCCAAAGTGATAAACAAAGAAGGATCGTCAAGAAATCCTTACTCAAAGAATGAGCCGAGTCCCTTTCGAGGCAAAAGCTAAGAAGGATGGGAAGCTCATGACCTTACCTTATACAAAGAGAAATAAGAACAAGCTTGTATGACAGCCAAAAGTCATAAGGAAGCAGTGACCGCCATCTCAAGAGTCCCTTGACTTCTGAACCATCATCATTATCATCAGTGCAATTCCTAATCTATGGGAACCTGAGTGCATAGCTTGAGTTAACTGAGCATAGGACTGAAGATCATCACGAAGATTGGGTGGGTACAAATAAATTTAGAGCCTTTATCCTTTGTTTCTTAAACCGTTCACCAGGCCACGTTATAACCCTCAAAATACCTAATTGAAGTAAGGTTATTTTGAAATCATACTACAGCAAGGTTGGGTAAACTGACTCCTAAAGATCTTTGCAGATCATTTGTTTTGGCATTACACCTTTTGCTTAAACTTTTCACTTTGATGTCTTGAACTGCCATGTTCTGACTAGTGACTCATTATGTGTTGCATCTTCCAAAATGATTTTGATTTCAAAAGTTGTATGAACTTTTCATTTACCATGTTTGTATGAGCACTTTTGTTTGTAAACTGGCTTCCTCTTAAGGAATTTTCAAACATTTGAGAAACTTGGTCGGTGATCCAACCAGGGGCAAGTTCTTTCTAGATCCTGTTGAGAATCAGTTCAAAGTTTGTTATAGTGAAAGTCCTTTTCAGAATTGGTTTATCCAGACCTTTCAAGACTCATACTGGGGCAAGTTTTCCAAGAGCACAGTAATTCAGTCATTTACAGAATCATTCCAGCTGAAGCAATTATCAGTTCATCTACAACAGTCGGCTAATCTGGGGCAGTTTACTTGAAGGAATCCCATGCAGCTTTCCATCCTTCCTACAAGGATCAGCAAATTGATACAATTTACCAGTGTGGCAGAGATTGTGTTCAGTAGCATCTCTAGTCCCCAAGCAGAATGGCAGGGATCTCCGTGTTGAGGAATCAATCTTCCAGTCTTGTCTTTTCCACAAAAGTGTTGAGCCGTGTCGTCGACATCTGCATTTACATTTGCATTTGATCATATATCATCTGCATAATTCATATACGTATGCATAGAAAGAATGTCATCCATCATTTGCACTCATTTGCATTCTCCATGGGTCATGATGTTATCCACGTCTTATCTCGTTGTCAAAGTCCAACTTACTTGGCACCTACCAAACAGATATTGTTGTACCTATCTGATGTTATTCCGGATATGTACTTTTGTTATGATGTTCTTCCAGAATCCCGTTTGTGTCTATCTGACGTTCTTCTAGATGCAACTTTGTTTCTGATGTTTTTCCATAACTTATCTGATGTTCTTCCTGATATTACCTTTGATTCTGATGCTGTCCTGAAATCTATCCGATGTCCTTCCGGATATGTATGTTGTTCTGATGTTCTCCCAGAACCTTCTTTGTGTCTATCTGATGTTCTTCCAGATACGACTTTGCGTCTGACGATCTTCCATATATATCGTCTTGTTTATTCTGATGCTTTTCCAGAATGACTTTGCTTTTACCATCTAATGTTTTCCCAGATGTGTCTACTCCTGACGTTTTTCCAGAGCCCCTGTATGTCTATCTGATGCTCTTCTGGATATGACCTTGTTTATCCGATGTTTTTCCGGATATGTGACTTCATTCTGACGCTTTTCCAAAACCCATTTTGTGTCTATCTGATGTTCTTCCAGATATGACCTTGTTTATCTGATGCTTTTTCAGATATGATGTTCCTTATCTGACGTTCTTCCAGATATGTCTTCAAATCTTTACCCGTACATTTAATGATTTTCTAAATGTTTCGGGTGTAACTTTTGGATCTCTGTCTTTCATTTCATATCATATCATATCATAAGGCGTCTTAGGGCCAAAAATTGTGCATGTTTGTATTTAAGTCTCTCCTATCGCGTCGAGATGAAGATTTCAATCTTCATATTTTCGGATAGAAGAAACTTAAATAGGGGCATCTGTCATACCCTAATTTTTTACCCTAAAATTTGGTACTTTTCCATGTCGTATATTTCGTATCGATCATTTTAGTGTACTCGATTTATTTTTTCGATCACTTGAGTGTCCGATTTTTTATTTATTTGGGGATCTGCTTATTTTTACAATTTTGTCTAATAAATAAATAGGCTAATTAGTATTTTATTTTAATTTTATTTTAAATATTTATTTTATTTTTAGATTTAACTAATGTTAATAATAATTACAGTAATTAGCATTTTATTTTAATTTTATTTTAAATATTTATTTTATTTTTAGATTTAACTAATGTTAACAATAATTACATTAATTAGCATTTTATTTTAATTTTATTTTAAATATTTATTTTATTTTTAGATTTAACTAATAATGTTTAGAATAAATAAATAGGATTTTTGTTTTATCTTAAATTTATTTTAATTAATTAAGTTGTTTAAATTTTTATTTAATTTTAATATTATTTTGGACCTCAAATTAGATATTAGGGACATTATTGGTAATCAAAATTAACCCTAATTTAACCCTATATATACCTAGCTTGTATTAGAAAGGGGGAAGCAAAAAACCAGAAAAAATACACAAGGCTTCACGACGGATATTGTTGATGCCGTCACTGTTTTCAGTAGTAACTAACATGTAAGTATATATTACGGTGGATCTCGCCACTACTATTTCAATTACTAATAATATAATAATGTTGTGCGCAGGATTTTGTTTACCATAATATCTACATATATGATGATGCCGCCACTGTGTGAATGTTTCTAACATATGCGCTTCTGTACTAACATTATTATATATTACATATATATTACATATTGTGCGTTTTTTATATATATATTCATGCATGATTTGCAGTCGATTCGCATGTACGTTTTCATTATATTTTTCATTATATAATTTCGACTTACGTATTTTACATGTATACCCATGCCATGTTACGTTACTTACTGGTAGTAACGTTGTCAATTGCTATACTAGAAAAGGTTAATAATTTCATGCAGTTTCTATACTATACTAATATATATTATAATATATAAATAACCAACATTTTAATATGTATTATAATATATATATAATATTTTGTTTTAATATAACATAGTTTTGATTTAATTTATATATACGTATTGTTAATTTTATTATTATTATTTTTTTGATCGAATCGTGTCGATACACTATTCGCATATTTATGTGCTTGATGCGTGACATTTATGTTTGATTCGATCCGGTTGCGATGATCGCACTTTTGCGTTAGCAACATTGTTTATTTATTTTATTTTTTGCACGTAAAATTTACTTTTTCTATGCATTATTATTTTATAATTTTAGATCCGCGCACTCTTGATCCAGTTTGCAATGATCGCATCTTTTGCGTTAGCGATATTCTTTTATTAATTCTCGAATAATTTTGATTCTTGATGTTAATTTTGTTTCAATTTTAATCTTAATCTTGTTTGAATTTAAATTTAAATATCGTTATCTTTTTTTATTATTAATCTGGTTATTAAGTTTGGATTAAAACTGTTGCTAATTACTGTGGAATTATTGCGTGTTCGAATTGTATATTTATCGCTCACTTTTTCCCCATTGGCAAAATGTATCCCAATCCCCATGATGTGTAAAATAATTTTGTTGCTTTCCTTTATTTTGCTCATATCTTGCTACAATATTAAAACCTTTTTTCAAAAATATCAAACAATTCTTGATTTAATCAAGCAATTTTTAAACCCTGTAAGTCGATTGTTTTACGATCGCCATCAACCAAACCCAAAGCATTCTTGATCCACATATCAAGCCATACCCCAACTTGTAAGTCGACTGCTTTTTAGCATCGCCATCAACCTTATGCCAATAATTTTTCTTTTACTTTGATTACGGTTTCATTTACTAGGAGCACCCTTAGGGACTAGGATTCGACTTAACTTTTTCTCAAAAACCTTGATCCAACGTCAAGTGGATACTTCTCTCGTAAGTCAGTTGTCCTTTCGTAATCACCATCGCGTAATTCAAACCTCGATCTTTGTCGAGTATTTTCTATTAAAAACTTAAAGAAAACCTTTTCTCAATCAAATTCCAAAGGAAAGGTCCCGTTGTTGACTGCCATGTCACATATTAGTCTAACCTTAGGTCTCTCCCTTTATCCTTAGGATTAGAGTCACCGCACTCTTTACATGTGTTTCTCCGCGAACACTTCTTCCCTTATAACTCAACTTTTACTTTAGAGTCACCGCACTCTATGTAGTGTCTTGCCATAGACGCTACTTCCCCCTGGAACCTTGACCACCGTCAAGAGTTCCTTACCCTCTTTAAGGGGAACTACGAATACTCTGATTCCACTCCCGTCAGGATACGTAGGCACAAGATGCGATGTCTTGGTGAGTATACTTAGATACTAACCCCCTAGGTCTTTACCTTAGCACATACCCTTAGCAAGCAAATGATAGATAACATAAATAATAACAAGAGGTTCCTGTAGAGTACTACAGAGGTTTAGGATGCTAATACCTTCCCTAAGCGTAACCAACCCCCGAACCTAGACTCTCTTATTAGGATTTTCGATCTTTAACCCTTTCCTTTGGATAAAATAAAGACCGGTGGTGAACATTAAGATTTGTGATCCTAGTCAACAAAATAGCTATGGTATCCGATTCTCACCGCGACAGAGTTTGATCGGTCGTTTTCATTCGTTATTTCACTATTGGTTTTAGTTTATCTTTTGTTATTGTTTATTTGTTTTATAGCTCTTTTACCATAATTTATGCCTTGGTTGTGTTCGTTAGTGTTTTCAGGTTCAAATAAGCATTCAGGAAGAATTGGAGCGAAAAATTGAGAAAAAATTGCAATATACGGAATGAAGTTAGATTGAAAACAGTGGGCTGACACGGGTGCCCGTGTCGCCTGACACGGCCCGTGTTAGCAGGCCTGAAGCAGCATGTATTTGAAATTGAAGATTAGGCTGAAGTCAGAGAGCTGACACAGGTGCCCGTGTCGCCTGACACGGCCCGTGTCAGAGCACCTGTATTGGAAAGAGTTTGCGCAGAGAGTCAGAGAGCTGACACGGGTGCCCGTGTCGCCTGACACGGCCCGTGTCAGCAAGCCTGGGAGAGGAAATTTTGTGATTTTTTATACTTTCTGAATGTAGTGCTCCAGGGGTATTCTGGGAATTTCGTAATGTTTTAGTGATTTGGGACTACTTAGGCTGTGTGGAGAGAGAAAGATGGGCACTTTTTGGATCATACGAAAGAAACACAGAAGAAAGGATAAAGCTCTGGAGAATTGGGGAAAAGAAGAGATTTTCATGATCGGAAGAAATTGAAGATCAACTTTCATCACCAATTCTTATAATGTCTTTATTTCGTATTTTGTTTTCTTCGAATATTATGAGTAGCTAAACCCCCCAATGCTAGGGGGTGTCCCTGAATTTTGACGTAAGGAACCGTTTTGAATTATTTGATGAGTTTATGCTTTCTTACCTTAATCTTTTGTTATGCAAATAAATTAATACTTTTTTCGATCGTACAAATTTGGAACGATTTACAGTTAGGGATTTGGCCTGAAAAACTAATCCATTGTTTTTGCATAATACATTACGGTAGATATTGCCTAGGAATAGGGATACCCCGTAGTGACTCAAAGACCTTATCAGAACTATTACTTGATATTCTCTCTTGACTGCTAAGGAATTAGGATCAGGGGGAAATATCAAAGGTTTTTCGGTTAAGGAATTTAAGAAAAATATTTGAGGGTCAGTAAAATTAAGGTTTGAGGCATTTCTCTTTGATTATAATTTAAGGTTCTTGCTAAGCAATTTATACACCTTCCCTAGCATGTTTCATAATATTCGTAAAAAGCACTTTTATTATTCTGCTTATTGTATTCTGTCGTTAGAATTAGTTTGAAAATCAAAACCCCCAAAAGGAACTTTTGTCCAATTGAAATAACATTTGCACTACATATTCTGAGCAGTCCTCGAGATATCGACTCTGGGGAAAACCCCAAATTATTACTACATCGGTAAAAATAGTACACTTGCTATTTTTCCGATCAAGTTTTTGGCGCCGTTGCTGGGGACTGCCAAATTTTAAGTGTTTGTTAGTTCAATTGGAATTTTGTCACTCTGTGACTAAAATTTTTTATTTTATTTTCCTGTTATTTTTATTATTACTATTATTTGTCTGACCTGTATATGCGAGGCAATCCCTCAGCAGAATTTTCTCTTGATGCAGAACCCGAAAGATCATTGCACGCCAGGCGTCGGCAAGCTAAGCTAGAAAGACTGACAGTATCGAGTTCAGAACCAATTATCCTTGAGTCCGAGAAAGAAGAGTCAGTTTCAGGTAACTCTCAGCACACAATTTCTGGTTCAGACTCTGAGTCGGAAACTAGTATCATGGCGGAGGATCCACCTGCCAAAAGACTTCTCGGTGATTATGGTTGAGTAAACGCTCCAGCAGTACGGTTGACAATCGTTAATCAACCAGTTGTTGTTGCACAGTTTCAGCTGCACCCATCTACCATGCGACAGCTTCAGAGTAAGCCGTTTTCAGGAAGAATCAATGAAGATGCCAACAAGCACTTGCAAAGGTTTCTTACCATGAGCACGTCCTTGAAGATTGAGGGCGTCCTTGCAAAGGTTTCTTACCTTGCAAAGGAAGAAAGAAGTTGGTGATGTTCCCGTTCACTTTATCTGATGACGCCGAAGAGTGGTTCTATTCACTACCCGCTGGGAGTATTACTACTTGGCAAGAGATGGAGACTACAATTCTGAACGAGTATTTTCCTGCATCTGTATACATTCGGAAAAGATATGACATTGTTAATTTCAAGCGAAAAGAAGGAGAATCACTTGGACATGCTTACAAGAGATTTAAGGGGTGTTTGGTTGCATGTCCCACTCATAATATGGACGCAACTGAACAAATGCAGAATTTTGTGAATGGGTTAAAGATGAAGACAAAGCAACTGATTGATACAGCTGTCGGTGGCTCTATAAACTTTTCAACAGCCACTGACGTAAAAATAATAATTGAAGCGATAACAGCAAATGAGCACCTTGAGTTGTATGATCGCAGTGTTAGTCAACCTGAGAAGATAATTGATTTGAAGCTAACAGAACAGGTTGTAAAAATGGAGGAACAAATTGCGGCTGAGGTTGAGAGAAGTTTAAAGAAAATGAGTCTTGAAACACAAACCGTAGCACAGATTCAACCGGTTCAAGCGGTAAAGTGTGAGATTTGTAGTGGACCTTATTCTACTGCACATTGTGTTGCAACTCTGCAACAAATTGAAGAGATAAAATTCTTGAAGCAGAATAATCCCTACGCTCAAACTTATAATCCAGGGTGGAAGAATCATCCTAACTTCTCTTGGAAAGATCAGAATTAGTAACAATACCCTCAGCATCAGCAAGCTCCCCAAAAAGCACAATGGGAGATCGCCATTGAGAAGATGGCAGCTCATAACCTGCAATTTCAGGAAGAGACCCGGAATAGCTATAGGAATACCATAACCTCCATAAAAAATCTTGAAGTTCAGATGAGCCAGATAGCTCAACAACTAGCACATTCCCAAACACCAGGTGCCTTACCGAGTGCAACAGTGACAAACCCCAGAGATAACCAGAATGTGAATGCCATCATGGCTGGAAGTGATGAGTCAAGTGAGAATTACGGAGAGAAAAGAAAAGAAGCGGTCAAACCTCAGATCAAGTTACCGTACCCCTCAAGAGAGACAAAGAAGAAGACACAAGAGAAAGACTTTGAAAAGTTTGTCGCATTGTTCAAAAAGTTAGAGGTTCATATGCCATTCTTTGAGGCACTAGAGCAAATGCCAGTGTATCAAAAATGCATGAAAGAGATGATAACTAAAAAGAAACTTATGGAGGAAGAGCTGAAAAATGTAAATGAGAAGTGTAGTGAAGTACTCCAAAATAGGAGAATCCCTACCAAGCAGAAGGATCCTGGATCTGTGGCAATACCGTGCACTATAAAAGACAAAAATTTCAAAAAAGTCCTGATTGATTCAGGTGCTAGTGTTAGTCTCATGCCATTGTCCATTTATAAAAAGTTGGGAATTGGAAGGGTGAGCGATACGGGAACAAATTTAAAATTTGCAAACCACACAACTGAGAAATCGTATGGGGTAGCTGAGGATGTGTTAGTGATGATCGATGAATTGGTTTTTCCAGTTGACTTTGAGATCATGGATATTCTAGAAGATGAAGACACCCCTGTCATCCTCGGTAGACCTTTCCTGCTCACTAGTCGGTGCACTCTCGATATTGACAAAGACACAATGACTTTTAAATCTTTTGATGAGGAAATCACTTTGAATGTTCTGGATATCAAGAAGCAAAGTGAAGGTAAGGGTAAGCAAGCTTCAATTGGAATTATCGGAATGGTGGAAAGAAGCAGAAGTGCAAGATCACCTCCTGAAAAAGTCTTGGGAATAATATCCAAAAATGCAGAGTCTCGGTCATCTATTGCATATGGCAACAATACGCCAAGGTTCACTCATGAAATCAAGAAAAGAAAGAAAAAGAAACTTTGAAGTAAGGATATAGAAGTGGGGGTTAACTTGAGACAACAAGTAGCTCGTATCTCTCCATCATGCGAGTTCTTGGTAGCGGAAAAGTCACGCAACAAGATGGGGAGGCTGAAGTATCTCCCATAACTATAGGGAGTGGACCGTCGAGCCATGCGACGTTAAATGAAGCGCTACGTGGGAGGCAACCCATGCTTTTCTGATTAATTTCTTTCTTGTTGCTGTTTGTTTTGTTTTGGTTGCAGGAAATAATCTGGATCCTACATGTGGAAACGATGATGTAGCAGTGGTGTTGCATTACCGTCAGCATCCTGAGAAGGGTCTCTGTGAGTGACCTCTCTCACTCTTGTTCTAACACATTGGGGCCAATGTGAAGTTCAAGTTTGGGGGAGGATTTATTGCTTTTAGTTTTTCCCTTTTGTACGGGTCATGTCTGTTTTGTGTGTTGAAAACCATTCTGAATTCTCCCCGAATTTAAACCGTTAAATTTTTTTATTGTGAATACTGTGGTTTTGAGGTGGTCAAGAAAGTATATAGAGTTTGAGGGAAGAGGAGTTAGAATTAGGGACATTGGGAAATTTTGAAAACTTAGGAATGACCTGAACACCCTAGATTCCCTGGAGTAAGGAAACGAGTCCAACGTGTAGATTTGTGCCATAGTGCTTGGATTTGAGAAGTATTCCCCGATTAGTTCATAATGATAGTCCGACATAACTAAAAAGAATTGCATGTACAGGGTTGATTGAGAGAATGACCTAAGGCACCGAAAAAAAATGAATAATGGCGATAATGACAACTTGTCCTTCTAAGTTGGGTAACCATCACCCGGTTACTTAGCCTAACGGCGGTTGAGTCTCAATTGTCGTCCCAAAGTGGACTAAAAAACGCCAATGAGCAAGAAAAAGAGATAATGGTGCCTAGAAAAACTTTCGATCAATTTTGTACATGTGAGGGAAAACGGAAAAAAAAATGCCTTAATCTGATTATCCGAATGAAAGGGGTAGAGAATCGAAGAAAAGACTTAAGCCCAAAGCATAGTTGGAGAGGTAACCGAAAGGGGGATTTGGGTCCGTCGTTTTACCGCGGTATGTGTTTGTGTAATACCTTTGTTAACAGACGAGTACCAAGAGAACTAGTTTTAGCCGATCGGACCAAAGACTCACATATGAGTATCGACACACCTTACCTTCACAAGTCTTTCATTTGATATGTACCGTTTAATCTGAAAAATATTTATGCAAGCTTGTTGCTTGAGGTCAAGCAACGGTTTAAGTTTGGGGGAGTTTGATCGGTCGTTTTCATTCGTTATTTCACTATTGGTTTTAGTTTATCTTTTGTTATTGTTTATTTGTTTTATAGCTCTTTTACCATATTTTATGCCTTGGTTGTATTCGTTAGTGTTTTCAGGTTAAAATAAGCATTAAGGAAGAATCGGAGCAAAAAATTGAGAAAAAAATTGCAAAATACGGAATGAAGTTAGATTGAAGACAGTGGGCTGACACGGGTGCCCGTGTCGCCTAACACGGCCTGTGTCAGTAGGCCTGAAGCAGCATGTATTTGAAATTGAAGATTGGGCTGAAGTCAGAGAGCTGACACGGATGCCCGTGTCGCCTGACACGGTCCGTGTCAGAGCACCTGGAGTGGAAAGAGTTTGCGCAGAGAGTCAGAGAGCTGACACGGGTGCTCGTGTCGCCTGACACGGCCCGTGTTAGAAAGCCTGGGAGAGGAAATTTTGTGATTTTTTATACTTTCTAAATGTAGTGCTCTGGGGGTATTCTGGGAATTTCGTAATGTTTTAGTGATTTGGGACTAATTAGGCTGTGTGGAGAGAGAAAGATGGACACTTTTTGGATCATACGAAAGAAACACAGAAGAAAGGATAGAGCTCTGGAGAATTGGGGAAAAGAGGAGATTTTCATGATCGGAAGAAATTGAAGATCAACTTTCATCACCAATTCTTGTAATGTTTTTATTTCGTATTTTGTTTTCTTCGAATATTATGAGTAGCTAAACCCCCCAATGCTAGAGGGTGTCCCTGAATTGTGATGTAAGGAACCGTTTTGAATTATTTGATGAGTTTATGCTTTCTTACCTTAATCTTTTGTTATGCAAATAAATTAATACTTTTTTCGATCGTACAAATTGGGAACGATTTACGGTTAGGGATTTGGCCTGAAAAACTAATCCATTGTTTTTGCATAATACATTACGATAGATATTGCCTAGGAATAGGGATACCCCGTAGTGACTCAAAGACCTTGTCAGAACTATTGCTTGATATTCTCTCTTGACTACTAAGGAATTAGGATCAAGGGGAAATATCAAAGGTTTTTCGGTTAAGGAATTTAAGAAAAATATTTGAGGGTCAGTAAAATTAAGGTTTGAGGCATTTCTCTTTGATTATAATTTAAGGTTCTTGCTAAGCAATTTATACACCTTCCCTAGCATGTTTCCTAATATTCGTAAAAAGCACTTTTATTATTCTGCTTATTGTATTCTGTCGTTAGAATTAGTTTGAAAATCAAAACCCCCAAAAGGAACTTTTGTCTAAGTGAAATAACATTTGCACTACATATTCTGAGCAGTCCTCGAGAGATCGACTCTGGGGAAAACCCCAAATTATTACTACATCGGTAAAAATAGTACACTTGCTATTTTTCCGATCAATGTTGCTATCTGATTGTTGCATATCTATGTGAGCAGGTTGTTTTATTTCTTCATTTCAATTTGATGTGACGCCTCTGTCTATGCCATAAATGTTTTAATTATACTCTGATTATTTGTTACCGCTTTAATTTCCCGGGGTTTAGATTGGGGGTGTTACATTAAGTGGTATAAGAGCTTTGTCTATGTCAGTCCGTGTCGGTCGTTTTGACCAAGTGGTTTGTTCTGCGTTTGTGGTGTTCTGGCGAGCTGATTGTTTAACCATAGTTAATGTTATTGGATATGAACACAATATGGCTGGAAGTAATGATACTGCTCTTGCTGCTGCTATGCAAGCTATGGCTCAGGCTGTGCGGGGTGCACCTAATGCTGGTGGGAATGATGAGTTCAGGAAGAACAAACCGCCTATCTTCAAAGGAAGATATGACCCTGATGGTGCTCAGATTTGGCTTATGGAGATTGAAAGAATCTTTCGAGTGATGGATTGTGTTGAGGAACAGAAGGTGAGACTGGGTACTCACATGTTATAGGAGGAGGCTGATGATTGGTGGGTTAGTAAGCGTCATGTGTGGGAGGCTGCAGGTGAAGTTGTCACTTGGGCTTTGTTTAGCAGGGAGTTTTTGAGGAAGTATTTTCCTGAAGATGTAAGAGGAAAGAAGGAAATAGAGTTCTTAGAGTTGAAAATGGGTAACATGTCTGTTACTGATTACACTGCTAAGTGTGTGGAGCTTGTTCAGTTTTATTCACATTATGCTGAAGCAACTGCGGAGTTTTCCAAATGTGTGAAGTTTGAGAACGGGCTGCATCCCGAGATCAAATAGGCAATTGGTTATCAAAGAATTAGGAGGTTTTCAGATTTGGTGGATTGTTGTAGGATTTTTGAGGAGGATAGCAAAGCTCGTTCTACTTATTATAAGAGTCTGAACGAAAGGAAAGGAAAGCAACCGTTTCGTGGTGGTCCTTATGTGTCACCAGCTGACAAGGGAAAGCAAAGGGCTAATTTTGATAAAAGGCCAGGTGGGGGAGGTATGTATAATCCTCTGAGATGTTTTAAGTGTGGTGACTTAGGACATCATCAGTTTGAATGTAGAAAGGATATGAGGAAGTGTTCCAATTGTCGAGGTTTAGGACATGTAGCAGCTGATTGCAAGAGGAATGTGGTGAAGTGTTTCAACTGTGGTGAATCTGGTCATGTTAGTACAAAGTGTTCGAAACCAAAGCAAGCTCAAGCTGGAGGGAAAGTATTTGCATTGGCAGGAGCTCAGCCTTCTAGTGCAGATTGTCTGATCAGAGGTACTTGTTTTATTAATAGTACGTCTTTAGTTGCTATTATTGATACCGGAGCGACTCATTCGTTTATTTTGTCTGAGTGTACGCAGCATTTGAATCTTTTGTTGTCTTTGATGGGTGGAGAGATGGTTATCGATACTCCAACAATGGGGTTGGTAACTACTTCTCTGGTTTGTTTAAGTTGTCCTGTGACCATTTATGGTAAGGATTTTGTTATGGATTTGGTGTGTCTGCCGTTGGAGGGTTTAGACATGATTTGGGAATGAATTGGTTGCAGTTTAATCGGGTTCATATCGATTGTTATCTTAAGTTGGTAAGATTTCCTTCTCTTCAAGAAGACGAGGAATCGAGTTTCTTATCTACCAAAGAGTTTAAGAAACTTTTGGCGGAAGAAGCTCAGTTGTTCGGGTTGTTTGTATCGTTGACTGTGGATAGTCAAGTTGCAATTGAGGTGTTTCCAGTTGTGTGTGATTTTCCAGAGGTGTTTCCGGAGGATATTTCTAATGTGCCGCCAGAGAGAGATTTGGAGTTTTCTATAGATCTAGTTCTTGGTACTAGACCTGTATCTATGGCACCATATCATATGTCGGCATCTGAGTTGGTTGAGTTGAAGAAGCAGTTGAATGAATTGTTAGAGAAGAGGTTTGTGAGGCCGAGTGTATCGCCTTGGGGTGCGCTAGTTTTATTGGTGAAGAAGAAGGATGGGAGTATGAGATTTGTATTGATTATCACCAGCTGAATAAGATGACGATTAAGAATAAGTATCCTCTTCTGAGAATTGATGATTTGATGGGCCAATTGGTAGGTGCGTGCATGTTTAGTAAAATTGATTTGAGGTCAGGTTATCATCAGATTAGAGTGAAGGAGGAAGATATTCAGAACACGGCTTTTAGGACACGTTACGGACATTACGAATATTCTGTGATGTCGTTCGGGGTTTCTAGTGCGTCGGGAGTGTTTATGAAGTATATGAACCGTATTTTCCACGAGCATTTGGATCAATTTGTGGTTGTGTTTATTGATGACATCTTGATTTATTCTAAGTCTCGGGAGGAACATGTGGAGCATTTGCGCGTTATGTTGCAAATTTTGAAGGAAAAGAAACTTTATGCCAATTTATCCAAGTGTGAGTTCTGGTTGTCAGAAGTGAGTTTTCTTGGGCATGTGATTTCAGGTAATGATATTGTTGTGGATCCATTCAAAGTAGATGCAGTTCTACAGTGGGTGGCTCCTGGATCTGTTACAGAAATTAGAAGCTTTTGGGTTTAGCTGGATATTATCGAAGATTTATTGAAGGCTTTTCTAAGTTAGACTTCCATTGACCCAGCTGACGTGTAAAGGTAAAGCGTTTATTTGGGATATTCAGTGTGAGCAAAGTTTTAGTGAGCTGAAGAGAAGATTGACTACAACTCCAATTTTGATCTTACCGAATTCTTGTGAATCATTTGTGGTGTATTGCGATGCGTCTTTGAGTGGTTTAGGTGGAGTGTTGATGCAAGAAGGTAAGGATGTAGCTTATGCCTCGAGACAATTGAGGGTTCATGAGAAGAATTATCCTACTCATGATTTGGAATTAGCTGTGGTGGTTTTTGTATTGAAAATTTGGAGGCATTCTCTCTATGGTGCAAGATTTGAAGTCTTTAGTGATCATAAGAGTTTGAAATACTTGTTTGATCAGAAAGAGTTGAATATGAGGCAACGGAGATGGTTGGAATTTTTGAAGGACTACGATTTTAGCTTGAATTACCATCCTGGTAAAGCTAATGTGGTAGCCGATGCGTTAAGCCGGAAATCTTTGCATATGTCTGCTTTGATGGTTAAAGAGTGGGAACTTTTGGAAGAATTTAGAGATTTGAGTTTGGTGTGTGAGTTGACAACTAATAGCGTGGGGCTTGGTATGTTAAAGGTCACTAATGATTTTTTGTTGATCGTTAGCGAGAAACAGAGGCTGGATGTGAAGTTTGTGGATTTGATGACGGTTGGAGATAAAGGTGTGAGTGGTGACTTTAAAGTGGACGGTAAGGGTGTTTTGAGATTCCGTGGTAGAATTTGTATTCCTGATGATTCGGAATTGAAAAAGATGATTTTAGAGGAAGGACACCGGAGTAGTTTGAGTATACATCCGGGAGCTAATAAGATGTATCAAGATTTGAAGAAGATCTTCTGGTGGTCCGGATTGAAGAGGATGTGGCTCAGTTTGTTTATGCGTGTTTGACGTGTCAGAAGTCAAAGGTAGAACATCAGAAGCCTAGTGGATTATTGAAACCGTTGGATATTCCCGAGTGGAAATGGGACAGCATTTCTATGGATTTTGTGACAGGGTTGCTGATCGGTCACCATTTCTACTAGTTTTCCGTCAATTATTTGGCATGAATCCATAAAATCGGTAGCACTTTGTTTGTCTTTTCATTGTTTTTCAATTCAATTTTGCTTGTCGTATTTTATTCTCGCATTTTATAATTTGTTGTTTTATTTCAATTATGTTACATTTTATGCTTTGGTTTGGTAGTTTTCAATGGTTTCAGGTATGAGTGGAAAAGCCCAAAGGACTCGTGCGAAGAAAATGGAAGTTCCGGGGATTTAGAAGCGTTTTTGGAATGAAGCAGAGGATGTATGGACCTAAAATTCAAAAAACATGGAAAATTATTGGGCAACCAAGTTCCTTGTCTGTACTATGTTGTAGTTCTCTTCACTAGCTTTCCGGCGCTTCGAACGGGGACGAAAACAGACTTACGGATCAAAAGTTATGATCGAAACAATTTCGGTTACAAAATCCTGCAAGCTGACATGGCCAGCAGTGTTGGCTGACACGGCCCGTGTCAGCTTTGACGCTGATTTTCTGAATTTTCCATATTTTCTCCCCATATTAAGTTATGGGGGCACTTTGGGTATTTCCAATCGATCTGGGTGTATTGTGACTTTTGAGACTAGTTTTTGGAAGTAGAATAGGGATTTTTTTTTTACTTTACGAAGAATTGGACGATAGTTTATGCGTTCAAGGAGATTTGGAGGAGGAGATTGTTCATGAGCGGAAGCGATTGAAGGATCAAATTACTCCGATCAATTTGTAATGTCTTTCTTTAATCCTATTATTGTTTTTGTTTCGAATATTATGATAGGCTAAACCCCCCAATGCTAGGGGTGTCCCTAAATTGTGATGTAATGAACCTTTGTTGAATTATTTGATGAATTTATGGTTTCTTACCTTAATCTTTTGTTGTGCAAATTATTTTATATTTTTCGATCGGATAAATTGGGAACGATTTACGATTAGGGATTTGACCTGAAAAACCAATCCGTTGATTTTGCATAATAACATTACGGTAGATATTGCCTAGGAATGGGGATATCCCATAGTGACTAAAAATAAACCTTGTCAGGACTATTGCTTGATGTTCTTTCTTGACCGCTAAGGAATTAGGGTCAAGGGAGAATATCAAAGGTTTTTCGGTTAAGGAATTTAAGAAAAACACTATTAAGGTTTTGTAAAATTAAGGTTTGAGGCATTTCTATTTGATTATAATTTAAGGTTCTTACTAAGCAATTTATACACCTTCCCTAGCATGTTTCATAATTTTCGTAAAAAGCACTTTTATTATTCTGCTTATTTCTTTCTGTCATTAGAATTAGTTTAAAAATCAAAACCCCCAAAAGGAACTTTTGTCTAATTGAAATAACATCTACACTTACAAATTGTACGCAGTCCTCGAGAGATCGATTCTGGGGATAACCCCACTTATTACTACATCGTTAAAATAGTACACTTGTTATTTTTCCGATCAAGTTTTTGACGCCGTTGCCGGGGACTGCAAAATTTTAAGTGCTTGTGCTAGTTCAATTGGAATTTTGTCACTCTGTGACTAAAATTCTTAATTTAATTTTTCTGTTATTTTTATTATTACTGTTATCTATCTAACCTGTATATGCGAGGCAATCCCTCAGCAGAATTTTCTTTTAACGCAGAACCCGGAAAATCATTGCACGCTAGACGCCGTCAAGCCAAACAAGAAAGACTGGAAGAGTCAGTTTTAGGAACGATAATTTCAGATCTAGAAAAAGAAGAAGGAATTTCGGTTCATTTAGAGCAATCAGATTCAGGTTCAGAAACAGGTACAGACTCAGAGTCGAAAACCATTATTATGGCAAACAATCCACCAGCAGAAAGACTTCTGGGCGATTACGGTGGGGCAAATGCATCGGTTGGTAGGTTAACAATTGTGAACCAACTGGTGAATGTGCCGAATTTCCAGCTGCATCCTAGCACCATCACTCAACTTAAGAGGAGACCTTTCACCGGAAAGGTTAATGAAGATGCCAACAAACATCTGCAGAGATTTCTGACTATGAGCACCTCTCTCAAGATTGAGGGGCACATCGAGGAAGCTAAAAAGTTAAGAATGTTTCCTTTCACTTTGGCGGAAGAGGCTGAAGAGTGGTTCTACTAGTTACCTGCTGGGAGTATTACCACTTGGGAAGAGATGAAGAAGGCATTTCTAAATGAGTATTTTCCGGCCTCTGTTTATATTCGAAAAAGATATGATATTGTGAACTTTAAACAGAAGGACGGAGAATCTCTCGGAGATGCATACAAGAGGTTCAAGAAAGTTTTGGTAACCTGTCCGACTCACAACATGGATCAAACTGAGCAGATGCAGGTGTCCGTCAATGGCCTCCAGATAAAGACTAAGCAACTAATTGATACATCTGCCGGTGGCTCATCTAATTTTACAATAGCCACTGGTGTCAAAAAGATCATTGAAGCCATAGCCGCTAACGAACATTTGGAGTTATATGATCGAAGTGTGAGTAAATCTGAGGGCGTGATTGACTTGAAGTTGAATAAACAGGTTGTGAAGGTGGAAGATCAGACTGTGGCGGAAGTTGAAAAAAGGTTAAAGGCTATGAAATTGGGTACTCAAAGTGTGGCACAAGTTCAAACTGGTCAACCCATGAGTTGTGAGATTTGTAGTGGACCTCATTATACTGCACATTGTGTTGCAACTCCGCAACAAATTGAAGAGATAAAATTCTTGAAGCAGAATAATCCCTACGCTCAAACTTATAATCCAGGGTGGAAGAATCATCCTAACTTCTCCTGGAAAGATCAGAATCAGCAATAATATCCACAGCAGCAACAAGCTCCCCAAAAATCACAATGGGAGATTTCCATTGAGAAGATGGCAGCTCATAACCTGCAATTTCAGGAAGAGACCCGGAATAGCTATAGGAATACCACAACCTCCATAAAAAATCTTGAAGTTCAGATGAGCCAGATAGCTCAATAACTAGCACATTCCCAAACACCAGGTGCCTTACCGAGTGCAACAGTAACAAACCCAAGAGATAACCAGAATGTGAATTCCATCATGACTGGAGAGGGTGAGTCAAGTGAGGATTCTAGAGAGAAAAGAAAAGAAGCGGTCAAATCTAAGATCAAGTTACCGTACCCCTCAAGAGCGACAAAGAAGGAGACACAAGAGAAAGACTTTGAGAAATTTGTCACATTGTTCAAAAAGTTGGAGGTTCATATACCATTCTTTAAGGCACTAGAGCAAATGCCGGTGTATCAGAAATTCATGAAAGAGATGATCACTAAGAAGAAACCTATGGAGGAAGAGCTGAAAAATGTAAATGAGAAGTGTAGTAAAGTACTTCAAAATAGGAAAATCCCTACCAAGCAGAAGGATCATGGATCTGTGGCAATACCGTGCACTATAAAAGACAGAAATTTCAAAAACGTTCTGATCGATTCAGGTGCTAGTGTTAGTCTCATGCCATTGTCCATTTATAAAAAGTTGGGAGTTGGAAGGGTGAGCGATACGGGAACAAATTTAAAATTTGCAAACCATACAACTGAAAAATCTTATGGGGTAACTGAGGATGTGTTAGTGATGATCGATGAATTAGTTTTTCCAGTTGACTTTGAGATCATGGATATTCCAGAAGATGAAGACACCCCTGTCATCCTCGGTAGACCTTTCCTGCTCACTAGTCGGTGCAATCTCGATATAGACAAAGGCACGGTGAGTTTTAAATCTTTTGACGAGGAAATCACTTTGAATGTTCTGGATAACAAGAAGCAAAATGAAGGTAAGGGTAAGCAAGCATCAATTGGAATGATCGGAATGGTGGAAAAAAGTAGAAGTGTAAGATCACCTCCTGAAAAAGTCTCGGGCATAATCTCCAAAAATGCAGAGTCTCGGTCATCTATTGTACATGGCAACAATACGCCAAGGTCCACTCATGAAATCAAGAAAAGAAAGAAAAATAAACATCGCAGGAAGGATATGGAAGTGGGTTTTGACTTGAGGCAACAAGTAGCTCGTATCTCTACATCAGGTCAGTTCTTGGTAGCGGAAAGGTCATGCAACAAGATGGGGAATCTGAAGTATCCCCCATAATTATGGGGAGTGAACCGTCGAGCCATGCGACATTAAACGAAGCGCTTCGTGAGAGGCAACCCACGGGTTTTATTTATAAAAAAAAAATTATAGTAGGCTGACACGGCTCGTGTTAGTCCTACTGTAGCGAAAAAGAAAATTAAAAAAAAATTTACAGTAGTCAGCCCTACTGTAGCAAAAAAATTTTTTTTTTTAAAAATTCTCTTTCTTTGTCCCTCCGCATTGAGGCTCTGTGAGATCCCCTCTCGAGCTTGTTCTAAAACATTGAGGTCAGTGTTTAGTTCAAGTGTGTGGGGGGGGGGGGGGTTATTGCTTTCAGTATTTTTATTTATGTTATTTCATCTTAGTACCGTTATTGGTGTGTTTTGTATTTCGTGTGTTACAGATTGAAGGTATTTATGTCGGATGAATGAGGAGATTGATAGTTAGTGGATGAAAAGGCACAGCCCATACTTACTCTCCAGGAAACCCCCGAAAGTTTGTGCTGCTGAGGTGGATGATTGGACGCGACTTTCCAACACTGGACTGATATGGGAATACTGTGCACCTGAGACGGAATTGAAGTGACATTACACTAGAGGTACCTTGGAATTTGTCAGTATGCCAAACATGGTGAGGATCATAAAAAGCCAAACACCTTATCATCATGAGAGTTCGTCAGGTATGTCTCTGTCACTCTTAGTTTGCATACTCGTCTGTTGGAGTTTTAATGCACACATATACACACTGAGGCACTTGTTTGTTTTTAACCCTGAGCCTTTTCAGCCTACCTTTTTGTGTTATCCTTCGTTAACCCCCTCAAGCCTTCTTCCTTTATTTTGTTTATTAACCGCATAATTAAACCATGAGCCCAAACACTCTCTCACCCTGCTCAGATAAGAGTTGTTGATTTTTGATCCGTGAAAAATTCTAAGTTTGGGGTTGGGATACCTATAAGAACTAGGTAAGTGCAAAAAGAAAAAAAAAAGAAAGAAAAGTTTTGAAAAAGAAAAAAAAAGAAAAGAAAGAAGAAAGCACTTACCTAGAAGAGGATTTAGTTGGAAGAATTCAAAAAGTAAGCTCAAAGAAACAATTGAGTAGAAACTAAAGAATCCTAGCAAATTAGTGCCCGATACCCTTGATTATGAAACAGAACAAATAACACAGTGAAAAGAATGACGACACTGAGTCTGAGCAAAAAAAAACCACTCGTTTTTCCCTTTTGCTTGTTTATCCCACCTTGTCCCTAATCCCCGTTACAGCCATAAAAGCCCTCAAAAAGTGTCTGTTGTGTGCGTATGAGATGAAAATAGATGTTATTCAAGCTTATGAGTTGACTTTGCATGCTATGATTATTGAGTGTAAACACTGTAACCCGGGAAATTTGGTGAGAGTGTGAAAAGCTGACAGGTAAAGAGGTACTTTGATGTGGAAGTGTAGCGGACCATCAAAATTCAGATAAGAAGGAAATGTTGAAAGAAAAGTGGAAAGATAGTCGCGAAAGATCTCAGCGGTGTTGTGGTAAGAAAATTTTGATTAATTCGGGGATGACCTTTCTACTGTCTCGAACATTACTTGAGGACAAGCAATGAGATAAGTTTGGGGTTGTGATCGGTCACCATTTCTACTATTTTTCCGTCAATTATTCGGCATGAAGCAGAGGATGTCTGGACCTAAAATTCAACAAACATGGAAAATTATTGGGTAACCAAGTTCCTTGTCTGTACTATGTTGTAGTTCTCTTCACTAGCTTTCTGGCGCTTCGAACGGAGACGAAAACAGACTTACGGATCAAAAGTTATGATCGAAACAATTTCGGTTATAAAATCCAGCAAGCTGACACGGCCGACACTGTTGGCTGGCACGGCCCGTGTTAGCTTTGACGCTGATTTTCTGAATTTTTCCATATTTTCTCCCCATATTAAGCTGTGGGGGCACTTTGGGTATTTCCAATCGATCTGGGTGTATTGTGAATTTTGAGACTAGTTTTTGGAAGTAGAATAGGGATTTTTTTTTTACTTTACGAAGAATTGGACGATAGTTTATGCGTTCAAGGAGATTTGGAGGAGGAGATTGTTCATGAGCGGAAGCTATTGAAGGATCAAATTACTCCGATCAATTTGTAATGTCTTTCTTTAATCCTATTATTGTTTTTGTTTCGAATATTATGATAGGCTAAACCCCCCAATGCTAGGGGTGTCCCTAAATTGTGATGTAATGAACCTTTGTTGAATTATTTGATGGATTTATGTTTTCTTACCTTAATCTTTTGTTGTGCAAATTATTTTATATTTTTCGATCGGTTAAATTGGGAACGATTTACGATTAGGGATTTGGCCTGAAAAACCAATCCGTTGATTTTGCATAATAACATTACAGTAGATATTTTGTAGGAATGGGGATATCCCGTAGTGACTAAAAATAAACCTTGTCAGGACTATTGCTTGATGCTCTTTCTTGACCGCTAAGGAATTAGGGTCAAGGGAGAATATCAAAGGTTTTTCGGTTAAGGAATTTAAGAAAAACACTATTAAGGTTTTGTAAAATTAAGGTTTGAGGCATTTCTATTTGATTATAATTTAAGGTTCTTACTAAGCAATTTATACACCTTCCCTAGCATGTTTCATAATTTTCGTAAAAAGCACTTTTATTATTCTGCTTATTTCTTTCTGTCATTAGAATTAGTTTAAAAATCAAAACCCCCAAAAGGAACTTTTGTCTAATTGAAATAACATCTACACTTACAAATTGTACGCAGTCCTCGAGAGATCGATTCTGGGGATAACCCCACTTATTACTACATCGTTAAAATAGTACACTTGTTATTTTTCCGATCAAGTTTTTGACGCCGTTGCCGGGGACTGCAAAATTTTAAGTGCTTGTGCTAGTTCAATTGGAATTTTGTCACTCTGTGACTAAAATTCTTAATTTAATTTTTCTGTTATTTTTATTATTACTGTTATCTATCTAACCTGTATATGCGAGGCAATCCCTCAGCAGAATTTTCTTTTAACGCAGAACCCGGAAAATCATTGCACGCTAGACGTCGTCAAGCCAAACAAGAAAGACTGGAAGAGTCAGTTTTAGGAACGATAATTTCAGATCTAGAAAAAGAAGAAGGAATTTCAGTTCATTTAGAGCAATCAGATTCAGGTTCAGAAACAGGTACAGACTCAGGGTCGAAAACCATTATTATGGCAAACAATCCACCAGCAGAAAGACTTCTGGGCGATTACGGTGGGGCAAATGCATCGGTTGGTAGGTTAACAATTGTGAACCAACTGGTGAATGTGCCGAATTTCCAGCTGCATCCTAGCACCATCACTCAACTTAAGAGGAGACCTTTCACCGGAAAGGTTAATGAAGATGCCAACAAACATCTGCAGAGATTTCTGACTATGAGCACCTCTCTCAAGATTGAGGGGCACATCGAGGAAGCTAAAAAGTTAAGAATGTTTCCTTTCACTTTGGCGGAAGAGGCTGAAGAGTGTTTCTACTAGTTACCTGCTGGGAGTATTACCACTTGGGAAGAGATGAAGAAGGCATTTCTAAATGAGTATTTTCCGGCCTCTGTTTATATTCGAAAAAGATATGATATTGTGAACTTTAAACAGAAGGACGGAGAATCTCTCGGAGATGCATACAAGAGGTTCAAGAAAGTTTTGGTAACCTGTCCGACTCACAACATGGATCAAACTGAGCAGATGCAGGTGTCCGTCAATGGCCTCCAGATAAAGACTAAGCAACTAATTGATACATCTGCCGGTGGCTCATCTAATTTTACAATAGCCACTGGTGTCAAAAAGATCATTAAAGCCATAGCCGCTAACGAACATTTGGAGTTATATGATCGAAGTGTGAGTAAATCTGAGGGCGTGATTGACTTGAAGTTGAATAAACAGGTTGTGAAGGTGGAAGATCAGACTGTGGCGGAAGTTGAAAGAAGGTTAAAGGCTATGAAATTGGGTACTCAAAGTGTGGCACAAGTTCAAACTGGTCAACCCATGAGTTGTGAGATTTGTAGTGGACCTCATTATACTGCACATTGTGTTGCAACTCCGCAACAAATTGAAGAGATAAAATTCTTGAAGCAGAATAATCCCTACGCTCAAACTTATAATCCAGGGTGGAAGAATCATCCTAACTTCTCCTGGAAAGATCAGAATCAGCAATAATATCCACAGCAGCAACAAGCTCCCCAAAAATCACAATGGGAGATTGCCATTGAGAAGATGGCAGCTCATAACCTGCAATTTCAGGAAGAGACCCGGAATAGCTATAGGAATACCACAACCTCCATAAAAAATCTTGAAGTTCAGATGAGCCAGATAGCTCAATAACTAGCACATTCCCAAACACCAGGTGCCTTACCGAGTGCAACAGTAACAAACCCAAGAGATAACCAGAATGTGAATTCCATCATGACTGGAGAGGGTGAGTCAAGTGAGGATTCTAGAGAGAAAAGAAAAGAAGCGGTCAAATCTAAGATCAAGTTACCGTACCCCTCAAGAGCGACAAAGAAGGAGACACAAGAGAAAGACTTTGAGAAATTTGTCACATTGTTCAAAAAGTTGGAGGTTCATATACCATTCTTTAAGGCACTAGAGCAAATGCCGGTGTATCAGAAATTCATGAAAGAGATGATCACTAAGAAGAAACCTATGGAGGAAGAGCTGAAAAATGTAAATGAGAAGTGTAGTAAAGTACTTCAAAATAGGAAAATCCCTACCAAGCAGAAGGATCATGGATCTGTGGCAATACCGTGCACTATAAAAGACAGAAATTTCAAAAACGTTCTGATCGATTCAGGTGCTAGTGTTAGTCTCATGCCATTGTCCATTTATAAAAGTTGGGAGTTGGAAGGGTGAGCGATACGGGAACAAATTTAAAATTTGCAAACCACACAACTGAAAAATCTTATGGGGTAACTGAGGATGTGTTAGTGATGATCGATGAATTATTTTTTCCAGTTGACTTTGAGATCATGGATATTCCAGAAGATGAAGACACCCCTGTCATCCTCGGTAGACCTTTCCTGCTCACTAGTCGGTGCAATCTCGATATAGACAAAGGCACGGTGAGTTTTAAATCTTTTGACGAGGAAATCACTTTGAATGTTCTGGATAACAAGAAGCAAAATGAAGGTAAGGGTAAGCAAGCATCAATTGGAATGATCGGAATGGTGGAAAAAAGTAGAAGTGTAAGATCACCTCCTGAAAAAGTCTCGGGCGTAATCTCCAAAAATGCAGAGTCTCGGTCATCTATTGTACATGGCAACAATACGCCAAGGTCCACTCATGAAATCAAGAAAAGAAAGAAAAATAAACATCGCAGGAAGGATATGGAAGTGGGTGTTGACTTGAGGCAACAAGTAGCTCGTATCTCTACATCAGGTCAGTTCTTGGTAGCGGAAAGGTCATGCAACAAGATGGGGAAGCTGAAGTATCCCCCATAATTATGGGGAGTGAACCGTCGAGCCATGCGACATTAAACGAAGCGCTTCGTGAGAGGCAACCCACGGGTTTTATTTTTAAAAAAAAAAATTATAGTTGGCTGGCACGGCTCGTGTTAGTCCTACTATAGCGAAAAAGAAAATTTAAAAAAAAATTTACAGTTGTCAGCCCTACTGTAGCAAAAAAAATTTTTTTTTTTAAATTCTCTTTCTTTGTCCCTCCGCATTGAGGCTCTGTGAGTTCCCCTCTCTAGCTTGTTCTAAAACATTGAGGTCAGTGTTTAGTTCAAGTGTGTGTGGGGGGGGGGGGGGTTATTGCTTTCAGTATTTTTATTTATGTTATTTCATCTTAGTACCGTTATTGGTGTGTTTTGTATTTCGTGTGTTACAGATTGAAGGTATTTATGTCGGATGAATGAGGAGATTGATAGTTAGTGGATGAAAAGGCACAGCCCATACTTACTCTCCAGGAAACCCCCGAAAGTTTGTGCTGCTGAGGTGGATGATTGGACGCGACTTTCCAACACTGGACTGATATGGGAATACTGTGCACCTGAGACGGAATTGAAGCGACATTACACTAGAGGTACCTTGGAATTTGTCAGTATGCCAAACATGGTGAGGATCATAAAAAGCCAAACACCTTATCATCATGAGAGTTCATCAGGTATGTCTCTGTCACTCTTAGTTTGCATACTCGTCTGTTGGAGTTTTAATGCACACATATACACACTGAGGCACTTGTTTGTTTTTAACCCTGAGCCTTTTCAGCCTACCTTTTTGTGTTATCCTTCGTTAACCCCCTCAAGCCTTCTTCCTTTATTTTGTTTATTAACCGCATAATTAAACCATGAGCCCAAACACTCTCTCACCCTGCTCAGATAAGAGTTGTTGATTTTTGATCCGTGAAAAATTCTAAGTTTGGGGTTGGGATACCTATAAGAACTAGGTAAGTGCAAAAAGAAAAAAAAAAGAAAGAAAAGTTTTGAAAAAGAAAAAAATAAGAAAAGAAAGAAGAAAGCACTTACCTAGAAGAGGATTTAGTTGGAAGAATTCAAAAAGTAAGCTCAAAGAAACAATTGAGTAGAAACTAAAGAATCCTAGCAAATTAGTGCCCGATACCCTTGATTATGAAATAGAACAAATAACACAGTGAAAAGAATGACGACACTGAGTCTGAGCAAAAAAAAACCACTCGTTTTTCCCTTTTGCTTGTTTATCCCACCTTGTCCCTAATCCCCGTTACAGCCATAAAAGCCCTCAAAAAGTGTCTGTTGTGTGCGTATGAGATGAAAATAGATGTTATTCAAGCTTATGAGTTGACTTTGCATGCTATGATTATTGAGTGTAAACACTGTAACCCGGGAAATTTGGTGAGAGTGTGAAAAGCTGACAGGTAAAGAGGTACTTTGATGTGAAGGTGTAGCGGACCATCAAAATTCAGATAAGAAGGAAATGTTGAAAGAAAAGTGGAAAGATAGTCGCGAAAGATCTCAGCGGTGTTGTGGTAAGAAAATTTTGATTAATTCGGGGATGACCTTTCTACTGTCTCGAACATTACTTGAGGACAAGCAATGAGATAAGTTTGGGGTTGTGATCGGTCACCATTTCTACTATTTTTCCGTCAATTATTCGGCATGAAGCAGAGGATGTCTGGACCTAAAATTCAACAAACATGGAAAATTATTGGGTAACCAAGTTCCTTGTCTGTACTATGTTGTAGTTCTCTTCACTAGCTTTCTGGCGCTTCGAACGGAGACGAAAACAGACTTACGGATCAAAAGTTATGATCGAAACAATTTCGGTTATAAAATCCAGCAAGCTGACACGGCCGACACTGTTGGCTGGCACGGCCCGTGTTAGCTTTGACGCTGATTTTCTGAATTTTTCCATATTTTCTCCCCATATTAAGCTGTGGGGGCACTTTGGGTATTTCCAATCGATCTGGGTGTATTGTGAATTTTGAGACTAGTTTTTGGAAGTAGAATAGGGATTTTTTTTTTACTTTACGAAGAATTGGACGATAGTTTATGCGTTCAAGGAGATTTGGAGGAGGAGATTGTTCATGAGCGGAAGCTATTGAAGGATCAAATTACTCCGATCAATTTGTAATGTCTTTCTTTAATCCTATTATTGTTTTTGTTTCGAATATTATGATAGGCTAAACCCCCCAATGCTAGGGGTGTCCCTAAATTGTGATGTAATGAACCTTTGTTGAATTATTTGATGAATTTATGTTTTCTTACCTTAATCTTTTGTTGTGCAAATTATTTTATATTTTTCGATCGGTTAAATTGGGAACGATTTACGATTAGGGATTTGGCCTGAAAAACCAATCCGTTGATTTTGCATAATAACATTACAGTAGATATTTTGTAGGAATGGGGATATCCCGTAGTGACTAAAAATAAACCGTGTCAGGACTATTGCTTGATGCTCTTTCTTGACCGCTAAGGAATTAGGGTCAAGGGAGAATATCAAAGGTTTTTCGGTTAAGGAATTTAAGAAAAACACTATTAAGGTTTTGTAAAATTAAGGTTTGAGGCATTTCTATTTGATTATAATTTAAGGTTCTTACTAAGCAATTTATACACCTTCCCTAGCATGTTTCATAATTTTCGTAAAAAGCACTTTTATTATTCTGCTTATTTCTTTCTGTCATTAGAATTAGTTTAAAAATCAAAACCCCCAAAAGGAACTTTTGTCTAATTGAAATAACATTTACACTTACAAATTGTACGCAGTCCTCGAGAGATCGATTCTGGGGATAACCCCACTTATTACTACATCGTTAAAATAGTACACTTGTTATTTTTCCGATCAAGTTTTTGACGCCGTTGCCGGGGACTGCAAAATTTTAAGTGCTTGTGCTAGTTCAATTGGAATTTTGTCACTCAGTGACTAAAATTCTTAATTTAATTTTTCTGTTATTTTTATTATTACTGTTATCTATCTAACCTGTATATGCGAGGCAATCCCTCAGCAGAATTTTCTTTTAACGCAGAACCCGGAAAATCATTGCACGCTAGACGTCGTCAAGCCAAACAAGAAAGACTGGAAGAGTCAGTTTTAGGAACGATAATTTCAGATCTAGAAAAAGAAGAAGGAATTTCAGTTCATTTAGAGCAATCAGATTCAGGTTCAGAAACAGGTACAGACTCAGGGTCGAAAACCATTATTATGGCAAACAATCCACCAGCAGAAAGACTTCTGGGCGATTACGGTGGGGCAAATGCATCGGTTGGTAGGTTAACAATTGTGAACCAACTGGTGAATGTGCCGAATTTCCAGCTGCATCCTAGCACCATCACTCAACTTAAGAGGAGACCTTTCACCGGAAAGGTTAATGAAGATGCCAACAAACATCTGCAGAGATTTCTGACTATGAGCACCTCTCTCAAGATTGAGGGGCACATCGAGGAAGCTAAAAAGTTAAGAATGTTTCCTTTCACTTTGGCGGAAGAGGCTGAAGAGTGTTTCTACTAGTTACCTGCTGGGAGTATTACCACTTGGGAAGAGATGAAGAAGGCATTTCTAAATGAGTATTTTCCGGCCTCTGTTTATATTCGAAAAAGATATGATATTGTGAACTTTAAACAGAAGGACGGAGAATCTCTCGGAGATGCATACAAGAGGTTCAAGAAAGTTTTGGTAACCTGTCCGACTCACAACATGGATCAAACTGAGCAGATGCAGGTGTCCGTCAATGGCCTCCAGATAAAGACTAAGCAACTAATTGATACATCTGCCGGTGGCTCATCTAATTTTACAATAGCCACTGGTGTCAAAAAGATCATTAAAGCCATAGCCGCTAACGAACATTTGGAGTTATATGATCGAAGTGTGAGTAAATCTGAGGGCGTGATTGACTTGAAGTTGAATAAACAGGTTGTGAAGGTGGAAGATCAGACTGTGGCGGAAGTTGAAAGAAGGTTAAAGGCTATGAAATTGGGTACTCAAAGTGTGGCACAAGTTCAAACTGGTCAACCCATGAGTTGTGAGATTTGTAGTGGACCTCATTATACTGCACATTGTGTTGCAACTCCGCAACAAATTGAAGAGATAAAATTCTTGAAGCAGAATAATCCCTACGCTCAAACTTATAATCCAGGGTGGAAGAATCATCCTAACTTCTCCTGGAAAGATCAGAATCAGCAATAATATCCACAGCAGCAACAAGCTCCCCAAAAATCACAATGGGAGATTGCCATTGAGAAGATGGCAGCTCATAACCTGCAATTTCAGGAAGAGACCCGGAATAGCTATAGGAATACCACAACCTCCATAAAAAATCTTGAAGTTCAGATGAGCCAGATAGCTCAATAACTAGCACATTCCCAAACACCAGGTGCCTTACCGAGTGCAACAGTAACAAACCCAAGAGATAACCAGAATGTGAATTCCATCATGACTGGAGAGGGTGAGTCAAGTGAGGATTCTAGAGAGAAAAGAAAAGAAGCGGTCAAATCTAAGATCAAGTTACCGTACCCCTCAAGAGCGACAAAGAAGGAGACACAAGAGAAAGACTTTGAGAAATTTGTCACATTGTTCAAAAAGTTGGAGGTTCATATACCATTCTTTAAGGCACTAGAGCAAATGCCGGTGTATCAGAAATTCATGAAAGAGATGATCACTAAGAAGAAACCTATGGAGGAAGAGCTGAAAAATGTAAATGAGAAGTGTAGTAAAGTACTTCAAAATAGGAAAATCCCTACCAAGCAGAAGGATCATGGATCTGTGGCAATACCGTGCACTATAAAAGACAGAAATTTCAAAAACGTTCTGATCGATTCAGGTGCTAGTGTTAGTCTCATGCCATTGTCCATTTATAAAAGTTGGGAGTTGGAAGGGTGAGCGATACGGGAACAAATTTAAAATTTGCAAACCACACAACTGAAAAATCTTATGGGGTAACTGAGGATGTGTTAGTGATGATCGATGAATTATTTTTTCCAGTTGACTTTGAGATCATGGATATTCCAGAAGATGAAGACACCCCTGTCATCCTCGGTAGACCTTTCCTGCTCACTAGTCGGTGCAATCTCGATATAGACAAAGGCACGGTGAGTTTTAAATCTTTTGACGAGGAAATCACTTTGAATGTTCTGGATAACAAGAAGCAAAATGAAGGTAAGGGTAAGCAAGCATCAATTGGAATGATCGGAATGGTGGAAAAAAGTAGAAGTGTAAGATCACCTCCTGAAAAAGTCTCGGGCGTAATCTCCAAAAATGCAGAGTCTCGGTCATCTATTGTACATGGCAACAATACGCCAAGGTCCACTCATGAAATCAAGAAAAGAAAGAAAAATAAACATCGCAGGAAGGATATGGAAGTGGGTGTTGACTTGAGGCAACAAGTAGCTCGTATCTCTACATCAGGTCAGTTCTTGGTAGCGGAAAGGTCATGCAACAAGATGGGGAAGCTGAAGTATCCCCCATAATTATGGGGAGTGAACCGTCGAGCCATGCGACATTAAACGAAGCGCTTCGTGAGAGGCAACCCACGGGTTTTATTTTAAAAAAAAAAAATTATAGTTGGCTGGCACGGCTCGTGTTAGTCCTACTGTAGCGAAAAAGAAAATTTAAAAAAAAATTTACAGTTGTCAGCCCTACTGTAGCAAAAAAAATTTTTTTTTTTAAATTCTCTTTCTTTGTCCCTCCGCATTGAGGCTCTGTGAGTTCCCCTCTCTAGCTTGTTCTAAAACATTGAGGTCAGTGTTTAGTTCAAGTGTGTGGGGGGGGGGGGGTTATTGCTTTCAGTATTTTTATTTATGTTATTTCATCTTAGTACCGTTATTGGTGTGTTTTGTATTTCGTGTGTTACAGATTGAAGGTATTTATGTCGGATGAATGAGGAGATTGATAGTTAGTGGATGAAAAGGCACAGCCCATACTTACTCTCCAGGAAACCCCCGAAAGTTTGTGCTGCTGAGGTGGATGATTGGACGCGACTTTCCAACACTGGACTGATATGGGAATACTGTGCACCTGAGACGGAATTGAAGCGACATTACACTAGAGGTACCTTGGAATTTGTCAGTATGCCAAACATGGTGAGGATCATAAAAAGCCAAACACCTTATCATCATGAGAGTTCATCAGGTATGTCTCTGTCACTCTTAGTTTGCATACTCGTCTGTTGGAGTTTTAATGCACACATATACACACTGAGGCACTTGTTTGTTTTTAACCCTGAGCCTTTTCAGCCTACCTTTTTGTGTTATCCTTCGTTAACCCCCTCAAGCCTTCTTCCTTTATTTTGTTTATTAACCGCATAATTAAACCATGAGCCCAAACACTCTCTCACCCTGCTCAGATAAGAGTTGTTGATTTTTGATCCGTGAAAAATTCTAAGTTTGGGGTTGGGATACCTATAAGAACTAGGTAAGTGCAAAAAGAAAAAAAAAAGAAAGAAAAGTTTTGAAAAAGAAAAAAATAAGAAAAGAAAGAAGAAAGCACTTACCTAGAAGAGGATTTAGTTGGAAGAATTCAAAAAGTAAGCTCAAAGAAACAATTGAGTAGAAACTAAAGAATCCTAGCAAATTAGTGCCCGATACCCTTGATTATGAAACAGAACAAATAACACAGTGAAAAGAATGACGACACTGAGTCTGAGCAAAAAAAACCACTCGTTTTTCCCTTTTGCTTGTTTATCCCACCTTGTCCCTAATCCCCGTTACAGCCATAAAAGCCCTCAAAAAGTGTCTGTTGTGTGCGTATGAGATGAAAATAGATGTTATTCAAGCTTATGAGTTGACTTTGCATGCTATGATTATTGAGTGTAAACACTGTAACCCGGGAAATTTGGTGAGAGTGTGAAAAGCTGACAGGTAAAGAGGTACTTTGATGTGAAGGTGTAGCGGACCATCAAAATTCAGATAAGAAGGAAATGTTGAAAGAAAAGTGGAAAGATAGTCGCGAAAGATCTCAGCGGTGTTGTGGTAAGAAAATTTTGATTAATTCGGGGATGACCTTTCTACTGTCTCGAACATTACTTGAGGACAAGCAATGAGATAAGTTTGGGGTTGTGATCGGTCACCATTTCTACTATTTTTCCGTCAATTATTCGGCATGAAGCAGAGGATGTCTGGACCTAAAATTCAACAAACATGGAAAATTATTGGGTAACCAAGTTCCTTGTCTGTACTATGTTGTAGTTCTCTTCACTAGCTTTCTGGCGCTTCGAACGGAGACGAAAACAGACTTACGGATCAAAAGTTATGATCGAAACAATTTCGGTTATAAAATCCAGCAAGCTGACACGGCCGACACTGTTGGCTGGCACGGCCCGTGTTAGCTTTGACGCTGATTTTCTGAATTTTTCCATATTTTCTCCCCATATTAAGCTGTGGGGGCACTTTGGGTATTTCCAATCGATTTGGGTGTATTGTGAATTTTGAGACTAGTTTTTGGAAGTAGAATAGGGATTTTTTTTTTACTTTACGAAGAATTGGACGATAGTTTATGCGTTCAAGGAGATTTGGAGGAGGAGATTGTTCATGAGCGGAAGCTATTGAAGGATCAAATTACTCCGATCAATTTGTAATGTCTTTCTTTAATCCTATTATTGTTTTTGTTTCGAATATTATGATAGGCTAAACCCCCCAATGCTAGGGGTGTCCCTAAATTGTGATGTAATGAACCTTTGTTGAATTATTTGATGAATTTATGTTTTCTTACCTTAATCTTTTGTTGTGCAAATTATTTTATATTTTTCGATCGGTTAAATTGGGAACGATTTACGATTAGGGATTTGGCCTGAAAAACCAATCCGTTGATTTTGCATAATAACATTACGGTAGATATTTTGTAGGAATGGGGATATCCCGTAGTGACTAAAAATAAACCTTGTCAGGACTATTGCTTGATGCTCTTTCTTGACCGCTAAGGAATTAGGGTCAAGGGAGAATATCAAAGGTTTTTCGGTTAAGGAATTTAAGAAAAACACTATTAAGGTTTTGTAAAATTAAGGTTTGAAGCATTTGTCTTTGATTATAAATTAAGGTTCTTACTAAGCAATTTATACACCTTCCCTAACATGTTTCATAATTTTCGTAAAAAACACTTTTAGTATTCTGCTTATTTCTTTCTGTCATTAGAATTAGTTTAAAAATCAAAACCCCCAAAAGGAACTTTTGTCTAATTAAAATAACATCTACACTTACTAATTGTACGCAGTCCTCGAGAGATCGATTATGGGGATAACCCCACTTATTACTACATCGTTAAAATAGTACACTTGCTATTTTTCCGATCAGTTGCCGAACACTCAGAGGGGACATAATGCCATTTTGGTGATTGTGGAAAGGCTAACTAAATCAGCGTATTTCATTCTGATTGACATCAGTTTTTCTTTGGAGAGGTTAGCTGAGATTTATATCCGTGTGATTGTGAGGTTACATGGTGTTCCGTTGTGTATTGTTTCAGATCGAGATCTGAGGTTTGCTTCTAGATTTTGGGAAAGTTTGCAAAAGGCGTTAGGTTCTAAATTGAGATTGAGTTCTGCTTATCATCCTCAGACGGATGGCCAGACCGAGAGAACTATTCACTCATTGGAAGATTTGTTGAGAGCTTGTGTTCTTGAGCAAGGTGATGTTTGGGATAGTTATCTTTCGTTGGTGGAGTTCACGTATAACAACAGTTTCCATTCAAGCATTGGAATGGCACCTTTTGAGACGTTGTATGGGAGAAGATGTCGAACACCGTTGTGTTGGCATGAATCTGGTGAGAGTTCGGTGGTTGGACCGGAGTTAGTTCAACAGACTACGGAAAAGGTGAAACTTATTCGTGAGAAGATGAAGGCTTCTTAGAGTAGGCAGAAGAGTTATCATGATCGAAGAAGGAAAGATCTTGAGTTTCGAGAAGGCGATCATGTATTTTTGAGGGTTACGCCGGTGACGGGTGTTGGTCGTGCATTGAAGTCGAAGAAGTTTACTTCTCGGTTTATTGGTCCTTATCAGATATCCGCGAGAGTAGGTGCAGTGGCTTATCGGGTGGCGTTGCCACCGAGTCTTTCGAATTTGCATGATGTGTTCCATGTTTCACAGCTTCGAAAGTATGTTTCAGATCCGTCGCATGTGATTCTGATGGATGAGGTTGAGGTAAGGGAGAACCTTACGGTTGAGGCATTACCGGTGAGAGTTTTGGATCGCGAGTTGAAGCGGTTAAGAGGCAAGGATATTATACTTGTGAAAGTAGCGTGGGGAGGCGCTACTGAAGGCAATTTGACTTGGGAGTTGGAGAGTCGGATGCGGGAATCGTATCCGGAGTTGTTCGTCTCATGTAATATTTTCGAGGACGGAAATTTCTAAGTGGGGGAGAGTTGTAACGCCCCAATTTTTTATTAGATTTATTTAATCGAGTCGATTTAATTATTTTTGTTTTTATATTATATTGTTCTTGGTTTTATTTGGTGAATGTGTTATGTTTATCGTTATTACGTTTAATCGTGTTTTGGGAGCGTTTGCGAGAAAATTAAGTGTAGGGGTATTTTGGTCTTTTTACTTGGTTATTTTCATAAATAGAAACATAGAGAGAAAAATAGAGAGAAAAGAAAGAAAGAAGGAAAAGAGAAAGGAGAAGAAGAAAAAGAGAAAAAACTTGGAGTTTAAGTAATCGAATCAAACGACACTTCGAAGCACGATTAATCGGGTAAGGGTGCGAAACTCGGTTATGCTATGTTTGTGTATGATTATGTATGTGTGGATTGGAATGTTTGTTGTGTTTCATAGCTTTTCGATTCTAGGTCGCAACGATAGAAATCGATGTTTTCGCGGTTGAAATGTGATATAAATGTTGTAGAATACTTGTTACCATGAATGGGTTATGTTCTGATTGTTAGGTTTTGGTTTGGAAGTGTTTTGGGGGTTGAAATGTTGGTTAGGAGTAAACATTAGCGCTGCTGGGATTTTCTGGTTTCGCAGGTTCGCACTGCGAATGGCCAGCGAAGGGGAAAGCGAACGTTCGCGCGAGGTTCGCACTGCGAACTTTGTGTTGTTTTCTTTTTGCCACGGTTGGCTGGGGGATTCGCACTGCGAAGGGGAAAGCGAAGGTTCGCTGGGAGTTCGCACTGTGAACTTTAGGGTGTTTTCTTTCTGCCATGGTTCGTTGGGGCATTCGCATTGCGAATGAGGAAAGCGAGGGACTCGCTAGGAGCTTCGCATTGCAAACATGACAGCTTTTCCAATTTGTTTTCTTCATAACTTTTGGGTCGTAAGTCGGTTTGAGGCGCGGTTTAATGTGTTGGAGATCTAATGAGATGTTCTTTCTTATATTATTGGTTTTAAGACTAGTGGCCGATTTAATTGTATCGGGAATTGAACTAGTTTTGTTTGTCGACTTTTACCGTCGTAAGTGTGTGCGATTGATGTGTTATCATGTGATATGCTTTTAAGATATATCGTATGGCTTGTGTGCTTTGATATGATGTAAATGCATGTGATGAAATGTTGTGATGGTGGTTTGTGGCCTTATGGAAAATAAATGCATTGTGTTATGTTTGATAATATATGCATGATTATTGATGTTGAAGTGGGTCACATGGTTGTGTATATGTATGCATTGGATTGTCATGAGTCATTTGTATGCCAAGCATCATGATATGCATCTTGTGATGTCGTGTGCCCTAGTGGGTGTGAGCGATGAAACGATTCCAGAGGGAATCTGCTATAACGGTCGTGTGCCTTATACAAAGAGGACCTAAAGCGACGTTATAGCGATCGTATGCCTTATACAAAGAGGACCTAAAGCGATCGGATCGTGTGCCTTATACAAAGAGGACCTAAAGCGATCCATAAACGTCGTGTGCCTTATACAAAGAGGACCTAAAGCGACGGGGAACATCGTTTCCCCGACGGGGAGTTACACTAAGTAACAAGCGTTGATTCCAATAGTTCCTGAGTGAACTGATGATGAGAATGATGGATGGAATGGTACCGCATTTGCATTGCATAGAGTCGTTGTGTCGGTCTCTGTGCATTTGCATAAGTTATGAATGGTTTGTTTATGTGTGGAAATGGTGAATTTGAAATTGATGAGTTGATATATCTATATTGGTGATAAATGTATTGAGCATGATTGATATTCCTTTGAGATGGATGCATGAGTTATGAATTGTTGTGTTTTGTATTTGAATTGTGGTATACGCTGTGCTGAGGTTGTCTTTGCATGCGTATTTCATGTATTTACATAACTGTATGCAACTATATTATAATTGTGTTTCTCACCCTTCTGCTATTTTGAATTCTCTATGAGGCATTGCAGATTAGATGCTGGAGGTCTTTTTGTGAAGCTTATGTCTTCATTCTTTTGTCGGTCGGCTCTGATATGTAGCACCGGGTAGTCGGGGAGATCGTTTTGGTGATTATATGTATATTTTTTTTGGATTTTACTTGTATGACTCTGTATATGACAGACAAACTTTTATGTTTATATATGAGATTTCAGTTACAAATTTTTCGCTTTTATTCTGTATCTGAATTATGGGTGTTAGGAACTGAGTTCCTCTGTGTATGTTGCTATCTGATTGTTGCATATCTATATGAGCAGGTTGTTTTATTTCTTCATTTTAATTTGATGTGATGCCTCCATCTATGCCATGAATGTTTTAATTATACTCTGATTATTTGTTACCGCTTTGATTGCCCGGGGTTTAGATTGGGGGTGTTACACCATCTCGATTAAAATTCAGGAGATGAAGATTATATTTCTCACTTATTTCACATATCAATGTCACAAATGCACCTCTTCTATCCGAATCATTATCGGACCTTTCGATTACCACTCCAAATCATAGTTTGAAGGCCTTCATACGAATACCTCGAGATCGGTCCCAATATATTTGAATTCCTAATACAAAGGAGGCATCACCAAAATCTTTCATCTCGAATGTTCTTGATAGAAATTTCTTGGTTTGATGCATTATGCTTATATCATTGGCGGCAAGCAACATGTCATCAGCATATAAGACCATGAAAATGTATTTGCTCCCACTGAATTTGTGATACACGCAATCTTCAACAAGATTCACCTCAAAACCAAATGAGAGAATTACTTCATGAAACTTGTGGTACCACTGGCGAGATGTTTATTTTAGTCCATAAATGGATTTTGTTAATTTGAAAACCATATTCTTTGAGTCTCCTGACACAAAGTTTTCTGGTTGCACCATATTGTCATACCCCAATTTTGTCTGAGCCTTTTTAAAACGTTCATACATCTGACTTTATTTTCACTTTGTATCATCTGCATAGCATAACATGCATTTCATTATGAATAACGCCTAAAATATTGGTCAGAATAAATTCTCAAATATACAGACAGACTGGTTGAATTGTTTCTTAAATATATGTAAAACCAGTGGGTAAAAAGATTTGAAATCGAGCTTGCAGACGCCAGTACTATTACTCTATGATTCGTGTAATTTAAACTGGTGTGCTCGTTTTATTTTTAAAAAAAAATTTCAGTCACATTTTGATCAGTCTGAGCCATTTAATCGGTCAAAATTTATTTCAAAATCTGACCAAATGTTGTATTTTTCCAAGAGGTTTATTTCGCGCTGATCATTTTAGTGCAATCAGTCTAATTTTTTTAGCACTGGCGCCCGACTTTTTTTTTTCTTTTTCAGTCGTTTTATTTTTATTCTTTCGTCAAAATATTCAGAAAAATAAAATAGAATTTTTCATGTTTGCATTTTAATTTTTTCATGTGCATTTAAAAAGATGTGAATTTAATTTGATTTATTTGATTTAATTTGATTTAAATCAATTAAATCATGTAGAAAGGTCATTTTAGGAATTTTAAATTGGTTAACTGAAATTATGGTCAATAGAATAATATGTAAACTTTACATAAATTGAAAGATCAAAAGGATCCTAATTTTGGAACCCTAAAATTAAAAAAAATATTTAAAATTGAAATTGAATCAGATATTGGTAGCTCTGATACCACTTGTTAGATCTATTTATAACCTTATTATTTTTATCGATATAGAAATCAAGAACAAAACTCTAAAATAATCCCTATGAGTCGATATACCATCAACTTGTATCGCTTAAACTTATATCAGAATTCAATCAAAGAATAAAAGCAGAACTGTATCTGAGTTTGCATTGGGAGTCACTGAAGGTTTGTGGGTATTTGATCTTTCGATTTGTAGAGTTCCTTTATGCCTCCTTGATTCTCCTCTGATAGGGATGAAGAAAGAATTTCTAATAATCCGTTTTACGTTGTCTACAGATGGGGACCATAACCCCTATAAATAATCTTAGGGTTATTTTTTAATTTTCAATATTTTGATTTCTCACCTCATCTAATTAGATATTGATTTATGGTATCAACACATTAATTTTACCTTGCATAATATTTATATTTACAGCTTTGGATAATTACATAATGGCCCTAGCACCTGTAATATTACAATTGTGACCCAAAAATTCCAACAATTACACCTTAAGAACTTATCCTTGTCTCTCTAAGATTATCGCTAAGATTCTCAAACCGTTCTCTTTGTTTTCACCTCTGAAAGTTCTTAAGATTGCAAAGAACAAAATGACGAAATATACATTTATAATTGTTGAAACACAAAAGATTCATAACAAGCATAAAACATTAATGAATGGATTTATAGGCCAAAACAAAGAAACCCATAAAACACCAATCGAAAAAGTTAGATAGCGTGATTGAAAACCCAAACCACCACAAGCAGAACCAAATTGTTGCCACCATCTAGCCCCCGCAATTCTCTGAATTTCAATGGCTATCTTCCCCGCCGCCGACCACTATCTCTGAACTACCTCCATGTTGTTCTGACGCCTTCCATCGACTTTCTAACTTTTATAGCTTTTTAATTTCTGTAATCTCAAAATATATATATTTTTTTCATCACTTAATGCAATATGAAAATATATTTTCTTTCTCTTCATCACTTAATGTTTTGAGAAATACTTCTCAATCTCAATCATGATCATTCTATTACATTCCATGCTTAACTTCAGTATTAACAAAATATGAAGAAAAAAAACGTTTTACCCTATTAAAATGATTTTTTGATGAAATAAAGAAGCCTAGATTAAATTTATGATGAGAAATCTCAAACTTTGAATATCATGTAATTGTACTAGAAAAAACAAAAACAAAAAATACAGTTGTTGGTTAGTAAGTTGTACATGGGATTGGAAACAGCAAAACTAAGTGAGATGTTTTCAACACACAATTTGAATTCATTTTATTGTATCATAAAAAATTAAAGCAAAATCTAGTATGTACAAAATGTAACATTCATTAATGGTGACTTTGGTGGAACAGAAGCTACAAGAATTGAGATTTTTACTGTTCTACCCCTCTCTGAAATAAAAAATATCAATATACTCCCTTTTAAAAAAAAATTACTAGGGTACCCTAGTTTTATTGGACACTCGCTGACCCAGTCCACGAGCATGTGAAGGGAACACACATGCAGTGGGTGCTCGTGAACTCAGTTCACGAGCATATGAAGGGTGTCATTTTTTTTTTTAATTGTTTTATCAGATAAATAATAATTTAATTATTTTATTTAAATAATTTAAGTATTTAAACTAAAATATATTAATTAATTAATAAAATATTAATGAATTTAACTAAATAAATATTTTTTTTCCAGAAAATTAAATAAGGAAAAAATATTTATTTAAATAATTTAAGTATTTAAACTAAAATATATTAATTAATTAATTATATATTAATTAATTTAACTAAATAAATATTATTTTTGCAGAAAAATAAATAAGGAAAAAATATTTATTTGAACACTAATATTTTTATTCAAAATTCACAACAGAAGTGCATTACATCAAAAATGTCCGCCCGTTCCACACCTAGTGCTCTTTTTAAGTCGATGTCCCATACCCATCGGTTCATTTGGTGTTCTTGTAGGTGACTGAGATGAGTCAGAAGACATGTCTTCACCATGATATGTTGTTGGTGGGTTTTGTCGCGATGAAGGGGGGTCCGCTTGTGGTGGTGATTGCAGAAGGTCGTCAATGTTTAAATCAGGCATTTGCATTAATTGTTCTTGCGTCAGCAAAAAGTTTTGGAATGCATGTGGTGATTGGATGGTTGGGATGTAGGCATCGTCAGGTGTGATGGTGGATGTGGGTTGAGAGTATGGAGTGTTGTATGTTTGTTGTTGATAATGGGGGTTTGATTGGTCAAAGTTTGGTGGTGGAATGGGTGTGAACTGTATGGTTGGCGATGGGTGGTTGTAGTTTGTTGGCCATAGTTATAGTGGTAGTTTTGTTGAGGGAGTGGATTGTATGGAGTTTGGTGTTGGGATGGTCCTGCGTAGAAAGTGTGTTGTTCAGTGGTCTGGGTGCGTTGGTATGTATGCTGAGCGGAGGAAGATGCGTGTCCCCCAATTTGGGAAGTGTACATTGATGGCACATCATGATGCATTGGTGTCGGAGTTGGTTATCTAGAAGACGAACCACGCGTACGAGGGTCTGTCAGAAATTGGTCCGGTGCAATATGCACATAAGGAATCGCACGAAACCAATTTAAATACTCTGGGATTGGCTTGCGTTCACCATCTGCCGGGACCCCCTGCAAAACCAAATATCTTCTATCTTTCCATTCGGTCACCTCTTCCTTGTTTAGATCACGCCAATGAACTTTTTGGGCCTTTCTCATTGTCATCTCGTGGTGTTCCATTAGACACCTAGGCATGGAAGGTATGTCTTGTTCAAAACCAAACTGGAGTTTGACTCTATCTGTTTGATGCATTTCAACTATATGGAAACAGATAAGATAAGTCGTAGAACTCCAGATTCTGGCGTCTCTTTGATTTGGCACTTGAAAGTGAATGAACGGCCTCCATATAAACTGGAAAAAAAATTATTAGAATAAAGTAAGGATGTATATGAAACATGTAGGTTTTATGCTTTCAGACTTATGTCTCTTTCTTGCATGTGATCAAGTGCGTTTCGATACCCCTGTACATAGAACCGCGGATTGTTCGCGTAATCCATTCGTCTCTGGGTCCATCTGGAAAAAAAAATTATGACTATTAGTTATATTAGAGTAAGATGATATTAAGGAACATGTTAATATAAGTAATACCTTTGCGAGTATGGAAGTGACCGTTGCATATTACTAATAGGAGCAACCAAGGGTATACGCGTGAATGCCCAAGTCTTGAGTAGTAGGACACAACCACTTATGCTCCTTACATCCTTGACTGATGCCTTGCACATTTCTCTGTACAGTTTTGCAAGACAAGCAGAACCCCAACTAAATTTGTTTCATTTTTCTAGATCCCCTACGAGAGGAATCCACGAAGAATGCAAAAGATTTTGGCTCTTGTCGGGAAACAGAATAATTGCAATCACAAGCAAAATATAAACTTTTGCTTGTAAAATTATACGTTCTGGGGTTAGGTTAGGGTCACGGTTTAATTCTGCATATAAGTTCTCTAGCCAAATAATTTTGACGGACCCTCTATTTCTATCAAATGTTGTCGGTTCAACCCCTAAATTCTCTATATAGACCTCGTTACCTACCTCCGTAGGACCATTAACAGATTTTCCATCCACTCTAAGACCGAGCAATATGTTAACATCTTCTAAAGTTATTGTACATTCACCGGTTGGTAAATGGAATGTGTGTGTTTCCGGTCTCCATTTCTCTATCAGAGCCTGAACTAGGCTAGTGTCAATTGGAAGATGATTTATTTGTGCGAAATGAGCAAAACCTGGCACCTCTAAATAAGGCATTATTCTATCACTTGCTTTCACATGAGAATGCGCATTTACTCTTATCTTTACATTGCCCTGAAAAAGTAAAAAATTATAGTCAACACAATCACATTTTTAAGAATTTTCTAGACAGGCATTTCTAAAAACCTTACACTTGCTAGCATATTTTCTTGTGTACCACGGTGATTCTCGCCCAACCACAACAGAGACATTTTTTAATGTGAGACGAAGAAAATGTTAATTGCTGAGGGAAAGGAAATTGTGCAAGAGGAAAGGAAATTGATGCAAATTTATAGGCTGCATGAATTAATAATAGTAATAAATAATTTTGAAGAGACTACACACTGCATGAAGAGACTACACACTGCATGGCATTGGAACTCACATTTACTTTTTCTTGCATGCATGCTATGCTATACGATAGGCTGCAAAAAAATTCAGACCACATGCATGCTCGCTAACCCATTCCACGAGCATGTGAAGCACATGTGTATGCTCGCTTTCCCATTCCACGAGCACATGAAGAATGCAACAGTGTTCGCTTTCCCATTCCACGAGCACATGAAGAATGCAACAATGTTTGTTTTCCCATTTCACGAGTACATGCAGCATGTATCTTTTATTGTTTTTTAAAATTACATTACAACATTATATAACACTTGTTTCCTTCATTTCTACTATCACAACCACGTACCAATTTCATTGATAATGGCTCAGAACAATATAATTGTTACCTGTCACTTTAATGGTAGTGTGTTCACAGATAGAATTGTTGGATTCTCATTTAGCAACACAGACACCTATGCATTCAAAATTCATGTAAATTTAGATTTCATTCACTTCAAAGAGAGGATGGAAAAAAAACTAGCACGGTTTGTCGAGGAGATTATCTATCGTCATCCATTACATAACGGGGATGATGGTACGATTTTTTACTTGATGAAGCCGATCACAAACGATGAAGACGTGAAAGCAATGTTTCAATGCCACTTTTTGTATGATCAACTGTCCACGATTGAGTTATATGTTCGTCTACACGATAATGTTGAAACATTTCCGACGCAAGAGACACATTCACACCATTATGGAATGAGCCAAACATCTGACGACAAACCAACACAAAACAACAAACCTTTCTTACCAAATGAAGAGGTTGGGGAAGCTAGTGAGGACGAACTTCAGGAGGTCCGGATGCAAGACATTTTTGGTAATAGCGACGACGAGGAATGTGACGATTTGATAGTCACGTCTATGACGGCAATTCGCGCAGAACCAATTAGCTTGTACAATCCACCTGCACATATGCAGAATATATGCATGGAAGACGCTGAACCAATCTCCGTGTTTGGACGTGTCATACCAAACCATATTGCTGACGAAATTGAGATTGGGATGGAGTTTGAAAACAAGGAAGCTTGCATTCTAGCTCAGCAACACTGGCATATTAGACACAATGTTGACTATTAGGTTTACCAATCCGACAATGTACGGTATGTCATTAAATGTATGAAACAAGACTGCAATTTCAAATGCATGGCTTCCAAAAGAAAAAAGAACTCCAAATGGAAGATTGGTAAGCTGTCTGGGCCTCACACATGCACTGCCACGTCTATGGCACAGGACCATAGGAAGCTGAATTCAGAAATGATCAGCCACAACATCAGAGAGCTTGTCAACCGTGACGCTTCATTAAAGGTGAATGTCATCATTGCCCATATACTTGAAAAATACAGGTACATAATATCCTACAGGAAAGCATGGATCGCCAAGTGCAAGGCCGTAGAGTCACTGTACGGTAATTGGAAAACATCTTACAACGACCTGCCGCAGTGGATATTGGTAATGAAAACCTATCTTCCTGGAACCATTATTGAGTTGCAAACCCTACCAGCAATTTCAGATGACGGTTCCCAAATATCTGGCACACGCATCTTCCATCGTCTGTTTTGGGCATTTCGACCTTGTATACGTGGATTCGCCTACTGTAAGCCCGTTATCCAAATTGATGGAACATTTTTATACGACAAGTATAAAGGAACTCTATTGATGGCGGTTGCACAAGATGGTAATGCAAACATTTTCCCCTTAGCTTTCGCTTTGGTCGAAGGTGAAACAAAGGAAGCCTGGAGCTTTTTTCTAAAGAACCTAAGGTTACACGTGACACCACAACCTGATTTGTGTCTAATCTCAGATAGACATGAATCAATAAAGAGTGCATATAGCAATTCTGAGAACGGATGGCAGGATCCACCATCTACACACGTCTATTGTATTAGACACGTTGCTCAAAACTTCATGCGCCAGATTAAGGACAACGCACTACGCTTGCAATTTGTTAACATGGGTATTGTATTACATTTATGCGCTTACTTACCTATTTTTTCATTCTTTTGCTATGTTTTGCATAACATTTCTATTACAGGTTACGCTTTGACTGAGCCTGCATTTAACTACTATCGCGATGAAATCCAAAGAACAAACATTGAGGCCTCGCGTTGGATAAACAACATACCAAGGGAGAAGTGGTCAAGAGTATATGACGGAGGGAAGCGTTGGGGGCATATGACGTCTAATTTAGCAGAAGCCATGAACTCCGTTCTAAAGGCCACCCGGAACCTTCCAATCATTGTGTTGGTTTAATCTACATACTATCGTCTGGGTTCCCTGTTTGGTAAAAGAGGCCACAAATGGACCAAAATATTGTCTACTGGAAAGGTTTTCACGGATGGTTGCAACAAGGGAATGGATGATGAAGTAGCCAAGGCTAACACGCATAATGTCATACAATTTGATCGTGAAAGATTTTGTTTCATGGTGCAGGAAAAAATTAATCATAATGATGGTCGTCCAATAGGTACTTTCGGCGTTGACCTAAAGAATCGATGGTGTGACTGTGGGAAATTTCAGGTATTTCACTTACCTTGCTCCCACGTCATCGCAACATGTTCTAGTATACGTCAGGACTACTCCATTCACATCCCAGAGGTTTTCACTGTTCTAAACGTATTCAAAGTCTACAAGGAAAGCTTCTTAGGAGTACCCCACGAAGACAACTGGCCAAAATATGAAGGATTTACACTTTGCCACGATGATTCCATGAGAAGAGACAAGAAGGGACGTCCAACCAGTAGTAGGATTAGAACCGAAATGGACATCGTCGAAAAGGAAAAGAGAAGGTGTGGGATTTGCAGAGAAATAGGCCATATGCGTCGAAAATGTCCTAATGTTGCCGGCCCGTCAAACCGACCGTCTAGATAATAGTATTTCTTTTTAAAGTTAATCAATTAATAAAGTATGTATCTTGAACTTGCTTTGTCTGTAGTCGAACACAAATTTATATTTCAAGACAACGTTTTCAAACAATTAAGACAATAATACTTGTTCTTAAAACAACAACACACCGAAGATTTCAATGATTCAGCTAAACAACAACAACATTAAAAGATTACAAACTCAACAAACTTAACATACAACCTAATCCACAACAACAATCAACACAAGTGGATCTTGGACTCCTCTGTTAACTTCACCACTATGTGCTGAAAACATACATTGTACATCTTCATCATTTTCTATATGATCCATGTAATACAAGTACGTACCCTCCGGACTTGCATCGGTCAGTGTTATGTACGGACAACGATACTCAATTTTTCTCACCTTCCTACGATGGCCACCCAGGTGTCGAAACCCTGTGTTAATTGCTGCAACCACAGTTCTGAAGTTCCACAGTGGATCTAGGTAAACACTGATTTTTTTTTCTTGCCCATAAAACACAAGAGCTTCGACTGACATTTTTGAATACGCAAATGCCACACTGGAATGGTGAATGTTGATACAAGACGACATGTATTTATAGAAAAAATAAACGTTTCTGCTCGCAAACTCATTCAACGAGCATCAATCATTTTAAAAAGAAATTTAAAAAAATTAAATTTTATTAATAAAATAATAAATTTTTAATTATTAAGTGACTATTTAATTAAGATATATTATTAAAATCCATTAAATTATTTTATTATACCATATAAATTAATAAAACAATTAAAAAATAAAACAATTATTTAAATAAATATTTTTTCCTTATTTAATTTTCTGAAAAAAAAATATTTATTTAGTTAAATTAATTAATATTTTATTAATTAATTAATATATTTTAGTTTAAATACTTAAATTATTTAAATAAAATAATTAAATTATTATTTATCTGATAAAACAATTAAAAAAAAAAAAACAACACCCTTCATATGCTCGTGAACCGGGTGCACGAGCACCCACTACATGTGTGTTCCCTTCACATGCTCGTCGACTGGGTCAGCGAGTGTCCAATAAAATTAGGGTACTCTAGTAATTTTTTTTCAAAAGAGAATATATTGATATTTTTTATTTCAGAGGGGTAAAACCGTAAAAATATCACAAGAATTGGTGTACTGAAGTTTATCTATGCTTGAAGGTATTTTAAAGGAATAAAATACTGACTGAGAATGAGAGAGAAGAAGTCAACTTAAGTCACTTATCATAAGACATTTGAATTATTATGAAAAGGGTCTGTTCAGGATTGACAGTGGTATTTATAATATTTTCCTTATTAATGAATCAATTAATTCTTGAATATTTTTTCAACGTAGAGAATTGAAGTTTAAGTTTAGACAGTATCATATTGATTAATAATGTACTTATTATATGAATAAAATGGAGAAGAATAGTCTTGCAAGTCTCATATTATAATCAATATACTAATTTTACAAAAAAAATATATATATATATATATAATTAAAAAAATTAGATGATGACACAGCTATTAGGATCCTCTTCAACGCTAAAAGCACTGTAATAAGGATTGTATTGTGCTTTCATCTGATGATTGTAATAGGCATGTGTTCCATATAATATGAAGGGATCAATCGCGATTTCTTTTGTTGAATCCTTCTTATCATCTTCCTTCTTTTTAGGTTCTTCTTTCTTTTCTTCTTTAGCTGCTCCAACAGAAACGATTTCTGCATGACAAAACTTCCTTAGTTTACCCACTACACGTACTGGATCAATATCTCCTATTAAAGTTAACTTCTTGTCTTTCATGTCCATTGAAACTGACTCAACCCCTGCAACAATATCACCAATAACATCTCAGTATATCACAAAAACATTTCAATTCTGAAACAAAAAAGCTTAGTTGGAGTGAATTAAATACCTGAAATGCCAGAGACTGCCTTCATAGCTTTTTGCTTGATTCTGTCTTCATTTATTTCCAACTTCAATACAACTTTCTGTAACACAAAAATCCAAGTAGTTGTTAGTTAGGACAAAGCTAAGGTTGTTAATTTAGAATAAGAAAAGAAAATTCACAAATTTTGTTTTGGCTATGATGAAGAAAATAAAAGAGTGGTTTTAATAGGAGAAAAAACTAACCATCATTGTTATGGAAGCTTATGATATGTGAGATGAGAGAACTCTTGATGGAAATGGTAATATTAGAAGTGAAAGGAAGAGATGATATTTCAAATTGAAATGAAGTTATGAAGTGAAGAAAGATGATTATTTGAGGCTTTTTATAGTAATGAAAGAAAAATGATTGATGACATAGGAATGGTCAACCTAATGAAGTCAAGACGAGTAGTGTGCTGTTTTCTACGAAAGTAAAGCAGCAGATATAAAGGACCTTTCCAATATACCGTTCCTTCGTGGAACACTGGATCCTACATATAAAAGGACAATAGACAGTGAAAATTAAGGTGGGAAATTTACTATTTTAGTTATGACCAGTTCTAACGTACATCTCTGGATTTACCTTAAACAGAGCATTCATTCACGTACCTCCATAAAACGAGTCTGAGTATATTTGGTGGTGGTTGACGTTGTATTTAATCTATTGCTAAATATCATTTTTGTCCTTTAGTTATATTTTTTATTCAGATTCATCATTTAATTTTTTGTAATGTTAGATTGGTCCCTTAATTTTTAAAATATGTCGTGTAATTAATTACAAATTTAGTGAATTTTTTCGTCGATAATTAAACAAAAATCACTACATAACATATTTTAAAAGTTAAGGGATTAATCTGAGGGTATAGAGGACGTTTAGGGGGTGGGTATCTTCAAACCATTACAGGATGTAGTTTTGGTGTGTCCTTAAACTTTCTTTTTGCTGCATAATGCAGACAGGGTTGTAACTTGGTTTACTCTTTGGACCTATCTAATTAATATATTCTATTTGATTATTTAGAAAAAAAAGATTAATCTGACACGAAAAAAAATTAAGAGATTAATTTAAATTCAAAAATATAGTTAAGGTATAAAAAGAATATTTTATAAATATGTATACAAATTTAGTGCCGAAACTATGAATACATGATGAGATTTATCAAAGATTAAACGTGTCAACCCGATTTTTATTTATATTGAGCTTATATCAATTAGTCAAATATATAATTATTTATTTAATTAAAAATTTAATTAACTTTATTTTTATAACAAACGATACCAATTAACAAATTAAATCTTTGAAAAACGGAGTTTTTTTATGAACAATGAGACGGTTAGGTTAAAAAAAAAAGAATATGATTGGGCAAATTGTTTTTTTATTCACTTACTCAATTAGGGTATAAATGATTACAAGTGAATAACAACAATTGACCTCTCTTAACAGTCTGAAAGAACTAGCTTATTTATAGGCTGCTAAGCTAACTTAAACAGCAAGCTAACCTAAACAATTGGATCTAAGGAACAAGGCCAACTTCGACATTACATACTAGAACTAACTTCGACTACAGCATGTAACACTTCGACGTCAGCATGTGAACCAGCTTCGACTTCATGCTTGCCTTCTATCGAAACATGAAAGCTTTCCCTGCTGACAATATCTCAGTTGACAACACTAGAGTTCGATCCAATATCTCACAAATCTCCACCTTAGAACAAACTCTACAATAACAGGGAATAATCTAGCTTTCATCATGCAGCTTTATTAACTGCATACAGTGGAAAATCTTGCAGCTCGGCAATATCTTGGTGATCATATCAGCAGCATTGTCATCAATCGAAACCTTCAGTACTTGGACTTCTCCATGCTTAATCATCTCTCTGGCAAAGTGCAGCCTTACATCAATGTGTTTGGTTTGCTCATGATAGACTGAATTCTTCGGCAGGTGTATTGCACTTTGACTATCACATTTAACAGTGATAACTCATCCTTGAAGTTTCAGTTTCTTCACAAAATCTTCAAGCCCCACAATGCTTCTTTCACAGCTTCAGTTAGGGCAATATATTCTGCTTCAGTGGTTGATAAGGCAACAACCTTCTGAAGTGTCGCTTTCCAACTGATTGTTGTGCCGAACATAGTGAACACATATCCAGAAATATATTTTCTAGGATGCATACAACCTGCATAATCGGAGTTGACATATCCTTCGATTTCGACTTTGCTATCATCATCACAGGCTCCACCATAAATCAAGATTCTATTTAGAGACCCATTTATGTACCTAAGAATCCACTTCAAAGCTTGCTAGTGCGCCTTTCTAGTATTCGTCATATACTTCCATACAAGACTCACTTCATACGCTATGTCTGGCCTCGTATATACCATAGCATACATCAAAGACCCTACTATACTAACATATAGAATGCTAATCATTCTTTCAGCTTCAGTACTCGGACTTTGAGTATTACTAAGCATAAACTGGGGATTTGTTAGAGTCACAACAGACTTTGAATTCGACATACCAAACTTGTTGAGAATCTTCTGTAGGTATGTCTCTTGGGATAAGCGTAATTTTGACTGCTTTTTATCTCTCTGGATGTCAATCCCATAAATTTTGGTGGTAGCTCCCATAAAAACTAAGAAAGCAAGAAAAATGGGTTTCTATGGAGTTATCTATCCAAAAATATCTAAGGTACAAAGTGAAAAGATGAAAAGTAGTAGGTGTCCTTCCAAAATGACACAAAAATAAGCCTAAATAAAAGTTCAGCCCAGAAATAAGCGTTGGGCGGTGAGAAATTCTGCTGGGCGAAATCCACTTTACAGCCCACGTGACAGCAACAGTGCCAAAAGTGGCACAGATATTTTCCAAAAAGCGTCGGGCGAAAGAATGAGAGCGTCGGGCGATGCAAATTTTGCTGGGAGAAATCAAGAGGCGAAGCAGTGTCACAATTCTGGAACTTGGCTGGAAAATTGGAGGAAACAAGGATGAGACATCGCCTGTGAAGCGCCGGGCGAAACTTCAAAAGCACCGGACGAAGCCAAAATTGTGTCGGGCGAAACTCAGAAGGCGCAGCAGTGTCACAATTCTGGAACTTGATCAAAAATGGGGGGTGCCCAACCGCCTCTGTTGCGCCGGGCGGTCAAGAGGCCTCAGAAACAATTCTTAAATTTTTCACAAATTCCAAATCCGGTCGAAACAATTAGCGATCAAAATACTAGAATTTCTGCAAAAAGTAACAAACACATCAAAGCATCTCATATTCACAAAAATGCAAGACTTGCTTAAATAATAAGTTGTTTCCCGATTAAAGCAATTAAAAGAGCTTTAAAGGTGTCAAAATAAACTATGAAAATAAACACATTTTCACACCTAACAACCACCGAGGAACTTAGACGCTCTCCTCCTCAAAGCCCAATCTCATATTCAGTACGAGGAGAAGATTGCAGCCTACAGCGTCCAAGCGTTTCGCCGCCAGGAGAACGCCCGGGCCTCCAAAGGAGATGAAGCCTCGACATCTCGTCGGGGTGAACGGAGACACGAGGACCGTCCAATGGACTCCCGCAACAGCAAGGGACCCTCCGGGCGCTTTCATGACTACACTCCCCTGACCGTTTCCAGGAAAAATATTTTGTCCGAATGTGCCAATTCGGAGTTCAAACAAGTCGGGGTCCGCTTCCCCAAACAGCTCCCGAACAGACCAAACGTGGATAAGTCAAAATACTGCCACTTCCACAAAAGTCACGACCATACTGAAGGATGCCATTGAAATACTGATCAGGGACGGGCACCTGAAGTAGTTCGCGAAGAAGAAGGACACTCATCGGCAAGATGCCCAGGAGTCCAAGAAGGTCGAGGAGGAGGTGCCCTCCTCGGAAGACACCAACATGCAGGTCGCTATGTCCATATCGCGACCAGAGGACTTCTACGTCCCTGACGGGCTCAACGCCCCTGCTTATCTCGCGGCCCACAGCCCGTGAGAGACTTTTCCCTCTGCCATGGTCATATCTGGCGGGGGATTAAACAAAGTCACTGTGGGCTCCGTGAAACGGAAGTTCGACCACCTGGTCAACACCAGCTCCAGCAAAGTGACCACGCTTGATCGGGCACAGAAGGGCTCCGTCCCCGTCTCCTTCTACCGAGAGGAACTCCTTAGCGGATCCCCGAACTCAAGCATACATTTGCTCGTCAGAGTCCGGATGGCGAACAACGACGTTCGCAGGATACTCGTCGACAAGGGCAGCTCGGTCGACATCATGTACTCCCAGCTGTTTTCAACGCTTCAGCTGGACGAATCACACCTTACCCCCTACGTAGGGTCTGATTTGCAGGGATTCAACGGGTCTGTGACGAAGCCGTGTGGATATGTCAAGCTGATCGTGGCCTTCGGATCAGCTGAAACAGCCAGATCCATCAAGGTGAAATTTCTGGTGATCGACTGTCCGTCACTTTACCAATGCATTTTCGAAAGGCCAACTCTAGCCGAGTTGGTAGCAGTGCCCTCTACCGTCCACCTGAAGATAGAGTATTACACTTCGAAAGGGATGGTCGCCACACTCCACGGAGACATAGAAGCTGCCCGACGGTGTTTTGAAGCAGCTACAAAGGGACTCAACACCATTGCGCCCAAGCCGAAAGTGTCAAGCAAGCCAGCACTGCCAAGCAGCTCCGAGGAGACCAAGCCTCTGCCCCAGGTCGACTCTATCGACCTCGACAGTCGCTTCCCCGAGGACCAACAAGAGGAACGAGCAGCTTCGTCCAGCCAGTCCACGCCATCCAGCAGCAGCTCCCATCCGATGCGCCCAATCCCGGATGGCAACTTCGAGATAGTTCTGTTCGGTGAAGACCCACAACGGGGAGTGAAGATCAGAGCAGACATGCCTGACATCGCGAGGAAGTAGCTCAAAGCATGCCTCCGGGAGAATGTCGACCTCTTCGCATGGAGCGCCGCAGAAATGCCCGGCGTGGATCTATCCGTCGCCTGTCACCAGCTGACAATTGACCCGGCCGTCAAGGCTGTAGCACAATGTAGGAGAAAGTAGTCTCCGGAGAAAACGGAGGCTGCTGAAAAAGCTGTAAAGGACCTCCTCGAGGCCAAATTTATTTTGGAAGCCAAGTACACCACTTGGCTGTCCAACGTTGAATTGGTTAAAAAATCTAATGGAAAATGGCGGATGTGCATTGATTATACCGATCTCAATAAGGCATGCCCGAAGGACGCCTACCCCTCCCCAATATTGATAAACTTGTTGATAATTCGGCTGGTTTTAAACTTTTATCGTTCATGGACGCCTACTCGGGCTATAATCAAATCCCAATGGAAATGTCCGACAAAAAATATACGGCCTTCATGACCAAATCGGACAACTATTACTACAATGTAATGCCCTTCGGCTTGAAGAACGCTGGAGCAACGTACCAACGAATAATGAACAAAGTATTTCGAGGAGAGATATGCGACATGCTTGAAGTATACATGGACGACATAATCGTAAAGTCCCACGAGCAAACCGATCATACCGCCCATTTACGAAAGGTCTTCGAACAGGCCAGGAAATACAAAATGCGTTTTAATCCGGAGAAGTGCACGTTCGGAGTTCGAGCATGCAAATTCCTCGGCTTCTACTTAACAGAACGTGGAATCGAAGCCAATCGCGACAAATGCCGGGCATTTTCCGAATTCCCTACGCCCAAGTCCAAAAAATCCATCCAGTCCCTCAACGGGATGCTCGCGTCACTATCTCGTTTCGTGGCCAAGTCCATCCAGCACGCCCTCCCATTCTTCAAGCTCCTCCGCAAAGAGGCTGCGTTCGAATGGACCGAGGAGTGCGACAAGGCCCTTCTCCACCTGAAACAAGCACTCTCAGAGCCACCAGTCCTCTTTTTCCCGGACAATAGCCGTAGCTGCCGAAGCAGTAAGTGTCGCTCTCATCCACGAGACACCCGATGGGCAGAAGCCAATTTATTTCAAGAGCAAAGCGTTGCAGGGACCAGAGTTAAGGTACCAGCAGATAGAGAAGGTGGCACTGGCCCTCATCAACGCAGCCAGAAGATTAAGACACTACTTTTTGGCTCACACGATCGTGGTTCGAACATATCAGCCCATAAAGCAGCTGCTCGGACGACCATATATGGTCGACCGAATGATCAAATGGTCGCTGGAACTCTCTGAATTCGACATCCAATACGAAGGTAGAAAAACCCTTAAGGCCCAAGCTCTAGCCGACTTCGTTGCAGAGATGACATTCGCAGACTCCCCCGCGAACGAAGCGCGTAAGTGGACCATCTTCGTCGACGGCGCCTCAAGCTCGGCAGAAAGCGGCGCGGGCATCATACTGGAGAGCGACGAAGGAATTATCGTCGATGTATCACTCACACTATCTTTCCCAACCTCCAACAACCAGGCTGAGTACGAAGCCTTCCTCGCTGAGTTACGCCTAGCCAAGAACCTAGGCGCAGAGGAAGTCGTCATTTGCACGGATTCACAACTCGTGGCCCTCCAGGTCCGGGGAGAATACCAAGCCAAAAACGACAACCTAACCGAATACTTGGCCCTGGTAAGGACAGAAATGGCGAAGTTCACGACGGTGGAAGTGAAACACGTTCCCCACGAACATAACATACGAGCAGACGTGCTCTCCAAGCTAGCCAGCACGAAGAAGAAAGGCGGAAACAAATCCGTCATACAGGAAGTACTTCCTCGGCCCAGCATCGAGAAGGCTCCCCCGACACTCGACGTGCAAGTAATCGACAACAACAACTGCTGGATGACCCCAGTCTACAACTATCTCGCCAAAGACGAACTCCCGTCCGACCCAAAGGAGGCCAGCACGATCAGGCGAAGAGCCTGGTCGTATGTCTTGGTCGAAGATAAACTTTACAGGCGGGGATTCTCCATTCCACTGCTCAAATGTGTCAAGGAGGAAATGGTCGCACACATCCTGCACGAAATCCACGAAGGAATCAACGCTCAACATCTCGGCGGAAGGTCCCTTGCCCGAAAAGCGCTCCAGGCAGGATACTACTGGTCGACCATGCAAAACGACGCGAAAGAACACGTGAAGAAATGCGATAAATGCCAACGGCACGGGGACATGCACCTGGCTCCGCCTAACAAGCTCAAGTCCATGTCCTCCCCGTGGCCATTCACCTGGTGGGGCCTGGACATCCTAGGACCCTTCGTGGTGGGATCAAGTCAGAACAAATATCTCATAGTGGGCGTGGACTATTTCACAAAATGGATAGAAGCAGAAGCTCTGGCCAAAATAACTGCCCTTAACATCCTGCACTTCTACAAACGAAACATCCTTGCATGTTTCGGTATTCTCCAAGCAATAGTAACAGACAACGGGACGCAATTCACAGATAAGAAGTTTCAGGACTTCGTCGCCCAACTGTGCACGAAGCAACACTTCGCATCCGTTGAACACCCCCAAACAAATGGGCTGGTTGAGGCAGCTAAGCGAGTCATCCTTCGAGGCCTCAAGCGAAGGCTAGACGAAATGACGAAGGCATGGGTCGAGGAGCTACACAGCGTGCTCTGGGCATACTGTACAACTCCCCACTCGACGACTGGGGAAACACCTTTCCGCCTAGCATACGGGACCGAGGTTGTAATTCCCGTTGAAGTTCACGTGCCCTCTAGGCAGACATAATCGCCCCTAGACGAGGAGATGAACGACGAGTCTTTAAGAGAAGAGCTCGACCTCGTCGAGGAAATCAGAACCGGGGTAGCCCTCTGCGAAGCCTCGCTAAAACAAAAAATTACCATCAGGCACAACGCCAAAGTGATACGGCGAGAGTTTGACGTGGGAAGCCTTGTCCTAATAAGAAACCACAAAGACTCTCGCGAAGGCAAACTAGCAGCCAACTGGGAAGGACCCTATCGCGTCCGGGCAAATACGGAAAATGAGGCCTACTACCTAGAACATCTCTCTGGGGAAGAGCTTGCTCGACCATGGAATGCTGAAACGCTAAAATAATATTATAGCTAATTCTCGGTTCGACTCGTCGCAACGACGAACGTCAGCTACCGACCACTATGCGCGTCTAGGTGCAAGTGTCACATACGATTAAAGCATAACCCCGCTTAGGAACGAGCCGGGTAACTGCTCGATGGTGGTCCTCGATCGAGCATCACCGTCGTCAAAGTACCATGATTGGCAGAACCCCAACTTGCGATGGGACGTTCACGCCGCGAACTTAGGCCTCAAACGCGACCTGAGCTCCGCTCCCCGGCCAGGATATTCCTCGGCCGTTCGACCAGTTCCCCACACTGCCGAACACATCTATAATGAGCAATCCCCCTGAAATATTCACACAAGTCAAATACCCCCTATCACAGGCGGACGTACATTCACAACGAGCATGCATACAACACTTAGCAAAAATAAAGCAAGTAAAATCATGCAAGCAACAGAACTAAATATGTGATAATTAAACAAGTGGACGCAAGGACCACAATTGTACGTTGTTACATAAAACGGGGGCTATGCCCCCCAAAAATAAATTACAATGATTCAACGACACGCAGGCCGGACGAATTACAACAACATTAAAATAACAAATTCCTCACTGATCAGCATGCTCGGCAGGCTCTGGCTCGGGCCCCTGGTCCTCTGCGGGTTGATCCTCGGGGGTACCTTCAAGAAGACCGTCGGGCACGACGATACGGCTATCCTCAATATGGGCGAGGTAGTGAGTACCCTCAATAGAAAAATCGAGGTCAGGGTTCACCACCCGCAACTGAGCCACGACATTCTGGAAAGACTCCGCCGCGACGACGACGCCGTCATCTTCGGCTAGCAGCATGCGAGCAACCAGCTCGGATCTAGTCTTCAATTCTTTCACGTCGTCCAGTTTGTCGGCACCCGGGGCATTGACCGCCCTCAACTCCCTGATCAGCCCCTTGGAAGCTTTCTTCTCAGCCGCCAGCGTAGAGTTCTCCTCCTTTAGCTTGGCCGCTTCCTTTTCAGCCTTCTTCCGAGCCTCGCCGGCACCCTTGAGCTCCTCCTTAAGGGATATCACAGAAGCACGGGCAGCGTTGAGTTCAGACTCAGTTGTAGAGTCCCCTTCAGCATAAACAACCGCCATCTCTAGTAACCGGACCAAGGCTGAAGCATCTTGGGACACCAACGCCCTCTTGCTCGGGCGATCCATACCTTCCAAGCGAAGAGATTCCGCCCGGGGAACGACTAGAGAGTTGCCTTCGAAGAACCTCCTATCAAGGATGCAGGGAGGAAGCTTGAACTTCCCTTTCTCCGCTACCCGAGTAAGGTCCACGGAGTCAGTAACTCTTGGCGGCTTTGGTCGCCCAGCCAAAGGCAGAGGAGATCCCCGGGGGGCAGGAGTGGGAGAAGTGGAGGTCCCCGCAGCAGATTGTGCCGAAGGAGGAACGCGGCCACCAGTAAACTGAGATTTTGGAGGAGCCGTTCCAACTTTGTTCCTCGCCAGAGTGTTCCTCACAACCCGATCATGAGCTTGAGGCATCTCGCCTGCACAAGCAAAACACAAACATGTTAGATACGAGGGAAAGAAATAACATGAACAAAATATAAACAATTAAGACTACGAAGCAGTTTCTCAGCCTCCACGGGAGTCTTGCACTCCAGCAGTGCCTTAATGTTGATGAATCTAAGCTCGACCCTCTGGCTCCCATCTTCCTCGAAGATCGGGCTGCCCTTACTCGTCCAGCACTCAGCAAGCCGAAATGCTTGACCCAATTCACCAGCGTATCGTACGCCGCGACATCTTGCCCGCTCAGATCGCTCGGCTGGAAAATATAATCACCATGCCTCTTAGTGAAATGGTCAGTTGATCAGTGGATAGGGAACTTGTAAAGTCTCTGCCCAATATACCTTCCCTCCTCGTCATGTAGCTCGTTCCCGTTCTCATCAACCTCTATCTCCCAGATGTATGTGTTGTCCTGGGCAGCCTCGGACAGGGGTTCAACGACGTAATAACGCTCCTTGAACATCCTTATCGACTCCGAAAAAGGCTTGAACAGCTTGCGGGGCTGCTTTAAGGAAACCCAACTGTACTTCCTCCCCGACAGCTGCCGTTGAAGGTGGAAAATAGTAAAGAACAAGGGAAGAGTAGTCCCTATGGCAAGGTGCTCGCACACCAACTCAAACGCCCGGATGAAGGCTAAAGAGTTCGGGTGCAGTTGCGTAGGGGTCAACCTCAAATGCTCGAACACTGACTTCTGAAAATCAGTGAACGACAACCTCAGGCCCAACTCCTTGAAGGCATACTCGTACATAGTAAAGCGGTCCCCAAAGTTCGAACAAACACACTCGTCCTCGGAAGGAAAGTGCACCCTCCACTCTTCCCCCGGTCCCACTTTAGTAAAAACGTCCCCGACAAAGTTGGACATGTGCTCAGCAGGCTCAGCCACCTCCCATTCCTCCGCGGGATCATCAACAACATCATCTTCCATATCGTCCAAAGCCTCTTCTTCCCGGGCATCGCTTGGAATGCTCGACGCTGTCGAGCTCAAAGGCGTCGAACTGCCATTATCTGAAGAACCAGTTTCTTCCTCGGATAAGTCTGAAATAATCTCTCTATCTGGCCCTGTCGCCATGTCAATCACCTGAAAAACAGAGAAGACAGTGAATTCGACAGCAAATCAAATCCACCCTTCCACCGCTAAGTCAAGTGAAAGGGCGCGCAAAGGGCTGAGGACAACATCCCCGACCTAAGCCCTAACGTCAAATAAAAAGCTGAAACCTCCCCGCGAGGAGACGCTCGGAACAAATCATCCCCTTAACGAGGAGCTTCCCCGCACTAATACCCAGTCTCCGTTTGAAGCTTCACCGAAAATCGTAAAGCTTCACCAGAATCTGGGAGTGTCTACCGAAAAACTCATCGCCCATACAAAAATGATGAACTGGCACGACGGTCTCGCGCGCCCAGTCGTCGCAATGACGTCGTGAGCCACCCTCATCACTGAAATGCACTGAAGAATCCGGCGACGATTCAGGAGTGGAAAATGGCACAACCACCGTCCACCACCAACAATCGCCGGAAATCCCCTATTTCGACCTCTAAACCTAGCCCTAACCGCATGCTACCTAAAATCAACAACCAAAAAGAGTATAACAAGTTCCAGATCAGAAAACTTACTTGATTTTAGAAGAGAAAGTGCTGCTCGGAAGCCTGTAGCGGTGGTCGAAGAAGCAGAAACGGCGTCAAGCAAGAGCTTGAAGGAAACGAGGAGAAATCAGGAAGAAAAAGTGTAAAATGGGACAAATTTCCCCCTTTTATACAAAGGGCACGTGCAAACACTCGCTCGTAAGCCATAATGGTTATCAACTAACTAACATTACCTATTAACTGCTACACAGAGCTCGATGTACACGTGGCAACCCACCGTTTCCAATTCCGTCTGACCATTAGTCTCCCCGAGCTCCGAGCAACAAGGTCACGACCACGAATCTCACGAACATCTGGGGTCACGGGCATTTTTGAGACAACCCTCTTCGTCTTCAAACGACAACTCCACACCAGCTCCCTGTAGCAACGAGCAATCCTTAAGTCATCACTCCCATGCTCGGGAGCAACGACTTGGGGGGCTCCTGTTCTGGACTGGACCTATGGCTAGAATTGGCCCAATCCGCCTATACTCCAGAGCGACCCAAATTCCCTAAGTCCAATCCATTGAGGGACAAAAGTTACCTTTCTACCCCTCCAACCGGGCAAGGAATGCAACATTCCTCCCCGGTATTACTGCCCGTCACGCACGGCTCCATTGCTCCCTGAACAGCCATGGGCAGGTGCCCGGAACTATGCCTTTGCCCGACATAACAACTAGTTTTGGGCACCCTGCCCGACGTAACGGCTAGTTTGGGTAGTTACCTATTCTTTGGGGAAAACGGTTATTTCGCCCCGAAAATAGGACCGTTGGCCACGCGCTGGGGGCTCTATATAAACCCTCTCGCTTGAGAGGGTCAGGTATCCAATATTCACCCTAAGAATTCATACTTTGTGCTTACCCCTTTTCTCTGACCCTTTCTTACTTGAGTGTCAGAGTACCTTGCAGGTACACCCCCTCCTCTCCATACGACCAGCATCCCTGACGCACTTGGCGACCTGATTCTACAGGATCTGATCCAGCCTTCACGATTTGTAATGTTAAATGCTCTTCATAAATCTACACAAATTGTACTGAACTGAACGCGTACTTACTTTCCTCACTGTTATTCTCAGTTGTCTGTAACAGAAAATAGGCAGTTGCATTTGGATCTTCATTGAAGTCTAATAAGAAGTTTTCAAATAGGTTTTGTAGAATTGTTCATATTTTTCAATGCTCAATTGTTGGATTTGCTTCACATCCTCCTTGAGTATAAGATAGAATTGGAATCAACCACTTAATTGAATCTTCTTTCTTTGTATTATGATATTTCAGAATAAAGTGTGATGTTGGTATTATTGTTGATTCTTTGTATGAAGTAAAGTTTGATGTTGATATTATTGTTGATTCCTTGTATGTTTGTGGTGTTGTTACCTATGATTATTTATTATTTATTTTGTTTTTTTAAAAATAATGGTAAAAAATAAAGTGAGGGTAGAATTTTTTTTTAAATATTCGCAATTTGTGGCGGTTCAAACCGCCATAACTTACTGTCGTAACAACTATGAAGACAAAAGTCAAAACGAAATTCCACGACGGTTGGTAACCGTCGCAATATTCAGATTACATCAGTTTTCTAGCCGTCGTGAAAGAGAGCGACGGTTGGTCTGACGGTTTTGACAACCGTCGTAATACAGTCTCGCGACGCACGTTTCTGGGACAAAGATGCAACCTTCGTAACATGCAAATTGCGGCAGTTCTAACCGTCGTAACCGACCAAAATAGACCGTCGTAATTTGCCAATTTTCTTGTGGTGAATGGGCATTGGCCTTAACTGAACATTCTTTAACTTATATGCCTTTAAAGGCTGTAAAAGGATAAGTGGTAGCAGACTTTATAGTCGACCACTCTATGGTCGAAAACTCCCTAAACTATTTGCAGCTTGAACTTTGGAAGTTATACTTCGACGGTTCTGGTCATAAGGATGGAAGGGGTGTGGATTTCTGATTATTTATCCTAACAAAATTCCAACAAATTCAAGTAAAAGGTTGAAGGCCTTTGTTCAAACAATGAAGCTAAGTATGAAGCTTTGATTGTTAAACTTGAAATCTTATTGTAATTCGGGGTAACTCGAGTCGAAATAATTGGTGACTCAGAGTTGGTTATAAAGAAAATCACAAAGGAGTATAAATGTGTTAAGGAAAATCTTATCATGTACTCTGTAATAGCCAAAAGATTTACGAAGATTCAAAATGGTAAGCATTCGACACATACCTCCACTTGAGAATCAAGAGGCCAATGACTTGGCCCAAATTGCTTTTGGATACAAAATTTCGAAAGAAAAATTACAAGATGCAATCGAAGTCAAAGGAAGAGTTGCATCAACTAGATTATCCCCAACAGATTTGGAAACAATGAAGCTAGGATATGTTGAAGAAGAGATTTTTGAGATATTGGCCATATATAGTTTGACAGACGAAGATTGGAGAAAGTCAATAGTAAACTACTTACAGAAACCAACAACATCTGTCAAATGAAAAATCAAATATCGTGCTTTAAGCTATGTTCTGATGGGGAACGAACTATTTAAAAAGACGCATGAAGGTGTCTTACTTAAATGCCTTAGTGAGTCTGAGGCATACTTGGCTCTCTCTAATGTCCATAGCGAGACATGTGGGGCATATCAGGTGGGTCATAAAATGAAATGGTTGTTATTTTGACAAGGGATGTATGGGTGCTATCCTAGTAATATAAAGAAGCAATTAACATGGACAGGTAAACCCAGGTCCAACCTTCGACAGTTGGATCATGTCGAAGATACCCATGTTTTTCCAAACTTGGGATTTTGCTTTTTCCATCTTCTTCAACCAGGCAAGGTAATTTGATGGATCTTTGAACAAGGGGCATGATCTAAATACCCCAAAACTATTGTTCATGTATTCTAAGTTAATAGGGTCTTTGGAAGCTTTAGTCGAAGGGGAACCTTGACCATCATTTTTCAATTTTTCATCAGCCTTAGCATCCTCGCTAGACCTAGGTTTTTTCCTATTTGCTATAGGTTTATAACGGTGATACGCAGGGAAAAATTCTCTAAGCCTAGCAGGATCAAAAGAAAGGTTTGGAAGGGGACCTAACATGGCATGCATTTTACCATAAACAGAGATAGGAATCAGTACCTAAGATTGATAGATTTTACGCTTCTCTTCTTCAAAAGGAGGTTCAGGTATATATTGTTGGTTACCTACCATTGTTGGGCCCAAAATTTTGTGAACAGGAGCGAGTTTCATGGACTTCTTGGATTCCTTCGTGTTCTTGCTTGATCTTTGGAGGTTTTAGTGGAAGACGTCATTGATGCAGTAGATTAAAGGAAGAAAGTTTGTGAAAGATGAAGGATTGAAGAAGTTTGTGCTTGCTCAAATAAGTTCAGAAAGTGAAAAAGATTGAAAAATGGTGATTTTCACTTTTTATAGGCTGATGCAATGGAAACGATTCACTTCATGTATTAATGGTTGGAAGAAATCGTGGGACACATACCATACAAAGGACGCATGATGAGACGATGGTAGTTGATCTGACCCACGATCTCCTAGACACTAGATGTGTGATGATTAAAAAGATTCACGCATGGGTTTTTGAGGAGACGTTTGAGAAAATTTTTCATGATGATGATGACGTCATAATAGACAAAGGGTTTCTAGCGTCGAAAGTGAGTTTAAAAAAATGACCTTTTCTCCATTTAGTCCAAAACGACATTTTTGGGGGGCCATTTATTGGCTGGTAATTTTGACGCCAAGCTTTGTGTAGAGATAATAAACAAAAAGCAAATGTTTCTTAAGTTATTGTTGAATTCGACAGGAGCATGTGTAAATGTCCTAGTCAAAGAAAGCTTTGTGAGGAGGATATGCCAGATAAACACATAGAAATATTTTCTAAGTTTGGATAGCAAATTCGACGGAGGCGGTACAGAGCTTTCGTTCGACCGAAGTTTTGAATTTAAAAATAAGGATAAATAACTGCCTTTTGTCCTTATCTGTTTCTTAGAAATAACGCGTGTAAAGCTGTGGCGAATTGAAGACATGCAGAGCGAAACATGTCATTTTCTGAAGGAATGACCGTTGATGACAATTATTTTCAACATATTATAAATAGGAGTCTTAGTGAATAGGATTTCTGTGTGTTCAATTGTTGTACAAATACTCACAAAATCACTCAAAATATCTAAGTTAATTGAGAAAAGAGTTTTTGTTGAGAATGTACGTCTGAAACACCATCTTTTATTTCAACTGAAAGTTATTTTTAGTTTACCATTTATTTCTTCATTGCAAATTAAATTTGAAATTTCTTTATTGCAATCTTTTACAATTCTGCAAATCTATTTTCAAAACTTTAAATAATCTTTTACAAGCATGAACGCTGTCAAAGTGTTCTTGAGATTTTCAAAAATAATTTAAACAATAGCTATGTCCTAGGATTCACTGGGTGATACTGCAAGTAAACCATTTTTTTGGAGACCAGCGGTTGTTTTCTAATTTTCACGGTAAACACTTATAAGATCAATACACACTCTATCATACACATTTGCTATGAAATGACCCATTTCATGGAAGCATGTCCATTTTTCCTTCGGTGTCGCTCCACTAATGCAAGGAACAAAAGACTCATAAATTGTATCAAAATTTTCTTTCTTTCCGTAAAGTCGTGTGTATGATTCTTTATAGGCCCTCAACTCATGGATAACTTGATGGCAGATAAGTGTTACTATCCTCTCCTTTACCGAGTAAAGCCGAAACAACTCAATTATCTTCTTGTATTACTTCCCATTTGGTCAAAATAGAGATATTCGACATACCATATTTCATGACACCATCATCATAAAACCTAAGCCTTTTCCAATGACTACAAACTTCTTCCATTCTTAACAAACTACTAAGTTTCACATTCTTTGCTACTAGACAAGCACATGGGAGAGCATCGATTTTCTCAATGGTGCAACCATACTTTACGCTATCGGAGCCTACATTATCAGCTCGCGTAACTTCGTGAAAAATATAATTCAAACTTGCTTGAGATATGTTGCCGACCGACTGAGAATAAAGATTGTTATCTTTAAATCTATGTTCCAAAACTATGATGCTCTGACCAAATGATGTTTGTATCTCATTATGATAGTTCTAGATCATTTGGTTCACAGAGTCCTAATCTCTACACAAATCGCCATTATTATTTCTCAATCAATTCTTCAATGTAGCATGGGCAGACTCAATTGGGTTTGTTGTTGTATCCCCAAGGTGTCTAACCTGATCAGTCCATGCAAAAACAGTTTTTTACTTCACCTGGTCTAGAATTATGTTTTCACTACTACAAAAAACGTATTTAACCTCGGACGAGAAGTTGATTTAACCTCGGCTACAGAGGTGAGGTAACGAAGGAATCATGATAAGCTACCATTTTACCCCTCAATTTTAGAATAAACGAAGAAATAGCTGAAATGGTCATTGACTCGTTCCTATAATACCTTAATTTTTACCCCTAAGATCCCACATATCATTTGCATCTCATACCACAAACAAGATCACATGCTTTGGTTCTCTTAACCTCCTCTATACGTTTTCTCTTGAGGGAGATCACCAAGCACCCCTGCTTTCTTGTTTGCTTGATGTTTGTTTATGTTTATATTTACTAGACCTTAATTAAAATCAAAAAATATATGTTTGTTTTCCCTTGACTAACTTTTTCAGGAAGAGGTTGGGATCAAGAATGTCAAATACCAATTCCTCAGCTCGAATGAAGTTCATCTGAACAAAGTCAAAGTTGATCTGCAAACAATTCAAAATCATTTGATCAAGAATTTCCCAAGATTTAATTGACTATTATTCAAGAAACTCGAAGGTTCATGTGTTTATTTCCATACCTTCTTTGACAAGCAAAAAAAATCGAGCCAGAGCCAAGACAACACAACAAAAGTCTATTTTTCTCATTTTTTTTCACTGTGTTAATCGATTAACCAAATGCATGTACAAAGTGGTTAATTGATTAACCAGAGCGTTTTTTTTTTTTGGCTAAAAATATAATTTTCAAATTCTGCAGCATTTGGCACCAAATTTCACTTGTTTCATCATGAGAATCTTCTATATCACCTCATTTTAATTCCCCTACATAATCACAATTATTTCCCACCATACACCCTCATTAATCACCAATTGATCTTAATTTTTCCTCCAAATTCAAATTCCAAGCCTAATTTTGGCTCCAAACCAAGCTCCATGCCACCAAAATTTCATAGCCTAAATTATATAAATAGAGGCTTCATTTCATTCATTCTACAAGCTTTGATAGCCAAATTCACCTTGTCAAAATTCTTCCTCATTCTCAATTTGTTTCATCTACCCAAATTCACCAAAGCTCTTTATTCCATTAAAAGTTAGTAAGATTTTCATTGAAGCTTACTAATCTTTGAGCTAAACCTCCATCAAAACACTTTTTTATCATCAAACTCTGTAGATCAAAGCTTTGTAGTGTGGTTCTTGGAGTTGATTTGAAGCATTTTCAGATTTGGAAGTGGCAAACTCTTGTTTCACCATTGTTGTGCTTGTTTCATCTTCCACAATGTGATCTCGTGGTGATTCTTGTTGCTTGATCTTTGGATCTTGCAAATTGTGTTTTATTGGTGTTATTTGATGTTGTTTTACTTGAACTTTCATGCTCAATTGCATTCATGATCATGAGGTGTTTGCAGAAATCATTGAATCATGAATGATGATTTTTTTTTCAATTTTTTTGTTGTCCTGTCAGTGCTAATCGATTAACCAATTTGTACATGCAAATGGTTAATCGATTAACTAGAGCCACATTTGTGTTTTTTGGCTTGTTTTGGGACTGTTTTGAGTTCTTTCCTTTCTTCTTCCATTTCCTTTGGTTTTGCCTTGAACTGTAGTGTTTGTTGATCAAATGTCCCTTTAAATTCAATGGACTTTGGGTGTTAGATGAGGTTGGATGAACCTTCATTAGTTCAAATCTATCTTTAAATGGATCATTGGATTCATTTTAGGTGCTTTAAATTAGTAATAGGTTTAGTACCTTAATCCACCAAGAAGAGTGATGGAACTTAAATATGGAATGATTCAAATATTGTAATTCAATTTGGCTCCCCTTCCCCTCTTCTTCTTCTTTTTCTTTTGGTCAATGAAAATCTTACATATCATTAGACTTCTCTTTGATGTTATGATCAAGATGAGACCACTACTTCTTTTCTTTTAGTGTGGCAAGTTTTAGGAGAATGACTTATATGCCATTTCTCTAACTTGTATTAACACGAACATTGTTACTGACCGGCCTCAGATAGTCGTGACTTCTACATAAGGTACTAAAACGAACATTAAGGTACTAACACGAACATTGTTACCGACCGACCTCAGATAACACGAACATTAATCTACGATTCGCATAGTTTAAACTGGTGTGCTGATTTTATTTTTTGACAACGTTTTCAGTCACATTTTGATTAGTCTGAGCCGTTTAACCAATCAAAATTTATTTCAAAATCTGACAAAACGCTGCATTTTTCTGAGAGGTTTATTTCGCGCTGATCATTTTAGTGCAGTCAGTCTAATTTTTCGAGCACTTTGGCGCCCGACTTTCTTTTTCTATTTTCAGTCGTTTTATTTTTATTCTTTCGCCAAAATATTATGAAAAATAAAATCGAATTTTCCATGTTTGTATTTTAATTTTTTCATGTGCATTTAAAAAGATGTGATTTTTATTTGATTTAATTTGATTTAAATAAATTAAATCATCTAGAAGGGTCATTTTAGAAATTTTAAATTGTCAAACTGAAATTATGGTCAATAGCATAAGATGTAAACTTTACATAAATTGAAAGATCAAAAGGATCCTAATTTTGGAACCCTAAAATTAAAAAAAGTTATAATTCTAAAATTCAAATTGAATCAGGTATGGGTAGCTCTAATACCACTTGTTAGATCTATTCATAATCGTATTATTTTTATTGATACAGAAATCAAGAACAGAACTCTAAAATAATCCTTATGAGTTGATATACCATCAACTTGTATCCCTTAAACCCATATCAGAATTCAATCAAAGAATAAAATCAGAAGCGTATCTGAGTTTCATTGGAAGTCACTGAAGGTTTGTGAGTATTTAATCTTCCGATTTGTAGAGTTCCTTTATGTCTCCTTGATCCTCCTCTGATGGGGATGAAGAAAGAATTTTTGATAAGCCGTTTTACGTTGTCTACAGATGGAGACCATAACCCCTATAAATAATCTTAGAGTTATTTTTTATTTTTCAATATTATAATTTTGCACCTCATCAAATTAGATATTGATTTATGTTATCTACACATTAACCTTATCTTTCATGAATTTATACTTTTAGCCACAGACTTATTATTAATTAGACAACTATAGCTTTGGATAATTACATAATGGCCCTAACACATGTAATATTACAATTGTGACCCGAAAATTCCAACAATCACACCTTAAAAACTTATCCTTGTCTCTCTAAGATTACCGCTAAGATTCTCAAACATTTCTCTATGTTTCCACCACTAAAAGTTCTAAAGATTATTAAGAACAAAATGACGAGATACACATTTATAATTGTTGAAACACAACGGATTCATAACAAGCATAAAACATTAATGAATGGATTTACAGGCCAAAACAAATAAACCCAGAACACACCAATCGATAAAGTCAGATAGGGTGATTGAAAATCCAAACCACCGCAAGCCGAACCAAATTGTTGCCACCATCTAGCCCCCACAATTCTCTGAATTCCAATGGCTATCTTCCTCCGCCGCCGACCACCATCTCTGAACTATCTCAATGTTGTTCCGACGCCTTCTGTCGACTTTCTAACTTTTATAGCTTTTTGATTTCTGCAATCTCAAAATATATTTTCTTTCTCTTAATCACTTAATGTTTTAAGAAATACTTCATAATCTCAATCATGATTATTCTATTACATTCCATGCTTAACTTCAGTATTAACAAAATATGGAGAAAAAAAACGTTTTACCCTATTAAAAATGATTTTTTATGAAATAAAGAAGCCTAAATTAAATTTATGATGTGAAATCTCAAACTTTGAATGTCATATAATTGTACTAGAAAAAACAAAAACAAAAAATATAGTTGATGGTTAGTAAGTAGAGGTGTCATATTAGGGGGTTGGAGCCTAAATTTTATGGCCCTAAACATTTATGGAGCTCAAAATCTTAAATATAAATGAGCCCTAAAATTAGTAGACCCCTTAAAACTTAAGAAAGGCAATCAAGACCTCAACATTTTTAAAAAGTTAGTTTTTTTGAGAAAAAAAATATTTTTTTTTGAAAAAATGAAATATTTTTATTATTAAAAACACTTGTTTTTATTTATGAAGAAAATTGGATTTTTTTTTTTAAATTAACTTTTTTTCAAAAAAATTTAAAAAAAAATAGACTATTTTTAACTTTCGAAAAAAATAAACTTTTTTATTTTAAAAAAAATCGAATTTTTTGTTTCATATTATTTTTAAGAAAAAATGACATTTTTCGGAAAAAACGATTTTTTTTTTATTTTTGAAAAAATCAATTATTTTTATCTTCGACAAAAATTGATTTTTTTTTATTTTAGAAAAAAATCGACTATTTTTAACTTTTGAAAAAAATAGATTATTTTGAATTATCGAAAAAAATTGATTTTTTTTCTTTGTTGAAAAATCGTTTTTTTTTTTGACAAAAATTGATTTTATGTTTAAAATAACCTGACATTGTTTTTTGAAAAAAATCGACTTTTTTTTTTAATTTTCGGAAAAATAGGCTATTTTTATATCTCGAAAAAAATGACTTTTTTATTTTTTGAAAACATCGATTTTTTTCTGAATAAATTGAATTGATTTTATTTTCGAAAAAAATCAAGTTTTTTTCAATTTACAAAAAAGACTTCTTATTTATATTCGAAAAAACTGACATTTTTTTTTTATTTTTGAAAAAACCGACATTTTTCATTTTCAAAAAAAATCGACTATTTTAACTTTCGAAAAAATCAATTTTTTTATTTTTGAAAAAACGGACTTTTTATTTCGGAAAATATCAATTTTTTTCTTAAAAGAGTTGACATTTTTAATTTTAGAAAAAAATAGTTTTTTTTTAAATCAACCATTTTTTTTATTTTTGAAAAAAAATTTATTTTCAGAAAAATAATCCATTTTTTGATTTTAGAAAAAATAAATTTTCTTAAATTTAAAAAAGATCGACTTTTTTCTTTTCGAAAAAAATCTCGATTTTTTTTTTGAAAAAAAATCAAATTTTTTAAAATATGTTTTATTTATTTTTTTGAAAAAATTATTTTTAAAATTAATTTTCGAAAATATTTATTTAAAAAAAGAATAATTAAAAAACAAAAACATATTTTATTTCAAACTAATTGAATTTTGAGTCTCTAACTTAAGTCCCATAAAAAGCAAAAATATAAAAGGACTTACAAATAAAAGGCAAAAAAATATTTATGTAGTAGAGGAGTTAAAAAAAGTGGCCAGGGGTCTTAATATTAGGGCTTTGTTTTATAAGGTTTTTTTGACTCCTCTATTAGTAAGTTGTACATGTGGGAATGAAAACAGAGCAAAACTAAGCGAGAAGTTTTCAATACAAAATTTGAATTCATTTTATTACATCATAAAAAATTAAAGAAAAAACTAGTATGTACAAAATGTAACATTCATTGATGGTGACTTTGGAAGGACAGAAGCTACAAGAATTGGTGTAGTGAAGTTTATCTATGCTTGAAATTATTTTAAAGGAATAGATCAATACTGACTGAGAATGAGAGAGAAGAAGTCAACTTAAGTCACTTATCATAAGACATTTGAATTATTATGAAAAAGGTCTGTACATGATTGACAGTTGTATTTATAATATTTTCCTTATTAATGAATCAATTAATTCTTGAATATTTGTTCAACTCAGCAAATTGAAGTTTAAGTTTAGACAGTATCAGATTGATTAATAATGCACTTATTATATGAATAAAATGTAGAAGAATAGTCTTGCAAGTCTCATATTATAATCAATATACTAATTTTACAAAACAAAAAGAAAGAAACATAAGACACAAAACTTAGATGATGACACAGCTATTAGGATCCTCTTCAACGCTAACACCACCGTAATAAGTAGGGGTGGACAGATTTACCGTAACCGACCGCAAACCGTATTATCCATAAAATATTACATGCATTCGGACGGGTGATGACGGGTCTGCGGGTTGTCAGTTTTAACATTCAGTTTAAGACGGCTTGTGATGGTCGAAATCGGATGTGGAATTTGAAACCTTCGGAAACCATAACCGACCGAGTTGTACTTGTATAATATTGAAAATTAATGTTTACCAATGTTAGCTATTATACAATGTTAGCTATTATACAGAAGTCCTAGTAAAGCTACAATGTATGTGTTGTCATATCCTACTTTTATTGGAACTCACGTAGCAGTATATATATTAATACAATACTATTAAATAATATATTTGATTAAAGAAAGTTAAGTTAAAAGAGAGATCAAGAAAGTTCAAGAATAATTAGTGGGTGAAAGTGAAAGTCATAAAAAGCCAAGAGAAAGACTTAATATATTCAATAGAAATTATCTTCTGTCTTCCATATTTCTCTATACTTTTTCCTTCTCTCTATACTTTTCTTTGTCTTCCATCTTCCTCTACCTTTCCATATCTCTTTATATTAGTTTCAAATAGTTTTTCATTTCAACATAGATGCATGCGACAGAAGACTATAATGTTTTAGTATGAAAGTCATGAATATTGGTAGAGTTTTGATGGACATCTTAACATTGAAGCCAATCATGTGTGCTGCAAGTTGTTGCTATATGGAGGATATTCTAAGTAGTTATTTTGGCTTTTTTCTCTCCTTCTCCACCCGCTAAAAACCATCCGACATACCCGTCAACCGTTCAACCCGTCACCCGAGAAAACCGAACTTTGAAACGGACGGAAATGGATACTTGTTTATGGACCGTGGTTTCATTCGGATTGGTTATTTTTCATCCGAAACCGACCGGATCCGACCGTTGTCCAACCCTAGTTAAATAAGGATTGTATTGTGGTTTTATCATTTTTGTCCTTTAGTTATATTTTTTATTCAGAATCATCATTTAATTTTTTTTTATGTTAGATTGGTCCCTTAATTTTTAAAACATGTCGTGTAATTAATTACAAATTTAGTGAATTTTTTCGTCGATAATTAGACAAAAATAAGGAAGTTTAGGGGGAGGGTATCTTCAAACCATTACTGGATGTAGTTTTGGTTTGTCCTTAAACTTTCTTTTTGCTGCATAATGCAGGCAGAATTGTAATTTGGTCTACTCTTTAGACCTATCTAATTAATATATTCTATTTGATTATTGAAAAAAAAAGGATTAATCTGACACGAAAAAAATTAAAAAATTAATTTAAATTCAAAAATATAGTTAAGAGATAAAAAGAATATTTTATAAATATGTATACAAATTTAGTGCCGAAACTATGTATACATGATGCGATCTATCAAAGATTAAACTTGATGCAGAACTGAACTTTAAATTGGATTAGTTGTTCCGATAAACTGAATCTCGTAGTGAAACCAAAAAAAAAAAAAATATATATATATATAACTAGATGAATCTAAAACAAATGTATGTAAGCAGTCATCAATAATCTTGAAAGACACAAAAATAAAGAGAAACAAATACAATTTGAATATTGTGGATCGTAATTTATATATAGTGTGAAGATCTATTAAAATGTTCATTTTTTCTAAACGTGTCAACCTGATTTTTATTTATATTGAGCTTATATCAATTAGTCAAATATATAATTATTTATTTAATTAAAAATTTAATTAACTTTATTGTTATAACAAACGATACCAATTAACAAATTAAATCTTTGAAAAACAGAGTTTTTTGATGAACAATGAGACGGTTAGGTTAACAAAAAAAAGAATATGATTGGGCAAATTGTTTTTCTATTCACTTACTCAATTAGGGTATAAATGATTACAAGGGAATAACAACAATTGACCTCTCTCAACAGTCTGAGAGAACTAGTTTATTTATAGGCTGCTAAGCTAACTTAAACAGCAAGCTAACCTAAACAATTGGATCTAAGGAACAAGGCCAAATACGACATTACATACTAGAACTAACTTCGACTACAGCATGTAACACTTCGATGTCAGCATGTGAACCATCTTCGACTTCATGCTTGCCTTCTGTCGAAACATGAAAGCTTTCCCTGCTGACAACATCTCAGTCGACAACACTAGAGTTCGATCCAATATCTCACAAATCTCCACCGTAGAACAAACTCTACAATAACAGGGAATAATCTAGCTTTCATCATGCAGCTTTATTAATTGCATACAGTGGAAAAACTTGCAGCTCGGCAATATCTTGGTGATCATATCAGCAGCATTGTCATAAGTTGAAACCTTCAGTACTTGGACTTCTCCATGCTTAATTATCTCTCTGACGAAGTGCAGCCTTACATCAATGTGTTTGGTTTGCTCATGATAGACTGAATTCTTCGGCAGGTGTATTGCACTTTGACTATCACATTTAACAGTGATAACTCATCCTTGAAGTTTCAATTTCTTCACAAAATCTTCAAGTCCCACAATGCTTCTTTCACAGCTTCAGTTAGGGCAATATATTCTACTTCAGTGGTTGATAAGGCAACAACCTTCTGAAGTGTCGCTTTCCAACTGATTTTTGTGCCGAACATAGTGAACACATATCCAGAAATAGATTTTCTAGAATCCATACAACCTGCATAATCGGAGTTGACATATCCTTCGATTTCGACTTTGCTATCATCATCACAGGCTCCACCATAAATCAAGACTCTAGTTAGAGACCCATTTATGTACCTAAGAATCCACTTCAAAGCTTGCTAGTGCACCTTTCTAGTATTCGTCATATACTTGCTTACAAGACTCACTTCATACGCTATGTCTGGCCTCATATATACCATAGCATACATCAAAGACCCTACTATACTAGCATATGGAATGCTACTCATTCTTTCAGCTTCAGTACTCGGACTTTGAGTATTACTAAGCATAAACTGAGGATTTGTCAGAGTCATAACAGACTTTGAATTCGACATTCCAAACTTGTCGAGAATCTTCTGTAGGTATGTCTCTTGGGATAAGCATAATTTTGACTGCTTTTTATCTCTCTGGATGTCAATCCCATGAATTTTAGTGGTAACTCCCAGATCTTTCATTTCGAACTCCTTACTGAGTTCAGCCTTCACCTCCATTACATCCTCGACACGGTTGCTATCTATGAGGATATCAACCACATAAAACTACAAAATAACAAGTGAGTTTCTTGGTCGAAATCTGAAGTAAACATAGTGATCGAACTGACTCCTAGTTAAACTAATGTGTGCCATGAACATGTCGAATCTCCTGTTCCACTGTCGAGGAGATTGTTGCAGGCTATACAAAGACCTATTCAGCTTGCACACATAATCTTCCTTATCCTTTTCTGCATACCCTTCAGGTTACCGCATCAGGATCGTTTCATCTAGATCACCATACAGGAAGGCTGTCTTCGCATGCATTTGTTCAAGTTCCAGGTCGAACTTCGCCAACATGGCTAACAAAATTCTAATGGATCTATGCTTTACAAATGGTGAGAACCCATCATTGAAGTAGATGCCTTCTTTCTGACTAAACTCCCTAGCAACCAACATTGCCTTAAAGCGCTTCGACATCACTCCTTCAATTTCTTCCTTGACCTTGAAAATCCACTTACGACTTACTAACCTGACTCCTACAGGTTTCTCAATCAGCTCCCAAGTGTTATTCTCATGAAAAGATTTCATCTCGTCATTCATGGTTTTTCGCCATTCAGTCTTATCTCGACTCCTCATAACTTCCTTGTAGTCTCTAGGTTCTTCTTTAAGTACCTCATTTGCAGAGATTAAGGCAAAAGCTATAAGATTTGCATAGCCAAGTCTCTGAGGTGGCTTGATTACTCTTATCGGCCTATCGCTTACCAGTACGTAGTCATCGACAGTTTCCTTAGTCTCTCTAGCATCTTGCTCTTCTTCTTCGACTTCATATGGGTTATACACTTCAGCATCACTATGCTCCACCTCAACAGGAATCTCTACCTGTTCCAGCTCCTCTTCATAGATTTCTGCATTTCGACCAGCATCACCAACTTTCTTGAACGTCATCTCAACTTCATTGAAAACTACATCACTACTTATGATACATCTCTTGTGACATGGTTCTAGGCACCACATCCTATAGCCTTTGACTCCCTCAGGATATCCAAGGAACATGCATCACGACATGTCTTGCCTAATGTGAGCATAGGCTAAACAGCCAAATACTCTCAGTTTGTCAAGATCTGATGGTTGACTCGACCATACTTCTTTAAGTGTCTTCATTCCCAATACTGCTGAGTGACATCTATTTATCAGATGAGCTGCTGTCGAAACATCCTCCATCCAAAACACCTTCTTCAATCTAGCACTAATCAAAATGCATCTAACCCTTTCAAGGATTGTCCGATTGAATCTCTCAGCTAAGCCATTTTTTAGGAGTACCTGCTACAGTCTAATGCCTTTGAATCCCAGACTCGGCACATTAACTGTCGAAAGCTTCATTGCAAAATTCAAGACCATTGTCAGTTCTCAACCTCTTGACCTTTCTTCAAGTTTGACTTTCGACCAAAACCTTCCAACTTTTGAAATTCTCAAAAGCTTCATCCTTAGTCTTCTGAATGAATACCCATAACTTTTTGGAACAATCATCAACTATGGATAAGAAATACCCTGCACTTGAATGTGAAGGATTCCTTGCAGACCTCCAAAGACCAGCATGATTATAATCAAGGGATCTATGTGTTATTTGTTTATCTTTGTTAAACTTCACCCTATAGGATTTCCAAAATGCACAAGGTTCACAAAACTCTAACTTCTCGACTTTGTCACCACATAGCAGGTTCTGTTTCCACAGTTCGACCAGGCCTCTTTCGCTGACATGGCCCAATCTCATGTGCCATAATTCTGTCTTCGACACCGGTTTTGTGGATGCAAAATCTGTTGAACCACTTACAACCTCAGCCTTAAGGGTATACAAGCCTTATTTCTTCACGCCTCTCAAGACATCCTTCGGCCCCTTCATGACTTTAAGGATTCCTTGCTCTCCTTTGAATACATGTCCTTTCTTGTCGAATTCACCAAGAGAAATCAAATTCCTCTTAAGATCAGGTACATATCTAACACCAGTCAATAGCCTTATTGACTCATCATGAAGCTTGAATCTAACAGATCCAATACCTGCAATTTTACAAGCTTTATTGTGTGCCAACAACACTGATCCACTATCTTGATCACATTATTCTTCAAACACATTCTTGTTTGGAGTCATGTGCCAAGTACATCTTGAATCCATAATCCACTCTTTGCAAGAGTTACTGCTCGAAACCACAGGGACATCAGATGATTCATAATTATCTTGCACAATAGCTACATTGCTATTGTCCTTACCTCCATGATTATTCAGGCGCTCATGAAACACTTTTCTTGTGTGACCCTCCTTCTTTTAGTGATAACACCTAATACCAGAAATATCACCACTATAAGACTTTTGGTGAGTTTTACCTTTCTTCTTCTCAAACTTACCATCTCTTTTCAAGAATTTCCCTTTAACGGACAACCCTTCGCTAACTAATGATGGTTTATGCTCATTTCATTCATTCAAATTCTTAGAATACAGAGCTAATTGAACTTCTTCAAAGCTCAGGAACTCTCTTCCATACAAGAGGGTTTCTTTGAAGTGAGCATGTGACTTAGGTAAAGAACACAACAATAACAACGCTTAATGTTGGAATACAAATAGAGTAGGGTTTTTGTTATCGTTCCACAGAGATTGTTTAAAGACATCACCGCCGTTCTACAGTTGAAAGAGTTTCAAACGTTAATCGTAACAAAGGTTTTGGTTGTTTTCAATTGGAACGTTTGCATTCAAATTTAAGTAATAAATGGTAAAAAGAGTTGTTTTAACGATTTGTAAAAACATGCCAAGATTAGGGTTCGACAGACCATTTTGCACGGATAGAATCGATAAAGCTAATGAACTCGTTTAGACGATAAATATAATCATATATCCTCCCAACATGTTTATCTCTAACACATATTGTGAGTTTTACCATTTTGATCCTTTGATGATCTCTCACTCAAACTATCAAAATGACAACATTCAAGTTCAATATTTATGAACATCAACCCACATAACTATCTCTAGCCAATGTACATTGATGGATGAAAAACCTAGATAAAGAGTAGGAACACATTTCTCAATCATGAACCAACACAAAGGATAAACATTAGGAACAAAGTTTTTCACCATATATTCATCATCCATAAGTTCATAAGCTTGCATCAATACCTATACATACAAAAGAAAGGTTTGTCTACCTTCTAATCTTGACACAAAAGAGAAATTAGCTCTCCATTGTCATGGAAGCTTCACAGTCTAGAAAATAGAGAAGAGAAACAAGCATCAACGACGATCTCTCGACAAATGATGCTCCGGTTCTCCGAAAATGGGATACTACAGTGTTTACAATGTTTTTGCTCTAAGAAAATGAATAGTAGTTACAAAAAATCTGATCTAATCTATTTATAAGGGGGCTGGAAAATGCTAAGCGCGCTGCACCGCGCTAAGCGCAATCTCATTTATTGCCAAACCGCCTTAGAACCCCGCTTAGCAGGCTCCAGACCACGCTAAGCGGGCTATCCACTGGAATTCACTTCTTCCTCGCGCTAGGAGCGCGCTTAGCGTGCTACAAGCATGCTCCAAAAATTGTTTTCTTCAAAAACTGCTTCTAAGGAGTCTTCCTTACTCCAAGCTTCAAATTTCAATGTAAAAACCTACAATTAAAAACACAAAAGTTAAATAAATAAGTCTACTAATGCAATTAACTATACTACGGTTATTTATCGGAAACAATGGGAAAAGCATCGATTATCAAATAAAGATCACAAAAAGATGCTAAAAACTAAACTAAATATTAACACAATTTAGCATCTAACAACTCTCCCCAACTTGTTTCTTTGTTTGTCCTCAAACAAAGGTAAAATAGAATAGAAGCAAGAGGAAAATCGGATAAGCAAACACAAACAAAAATCAATGGTTCAAACCGAATTGACGCGCTCGCAAGTACTGCTCGGCTTCACAAAGAATCAAAACATGTATATAAACTAAGTTCTAAACATAAATAACAAGCACTCATCATAAGCAAACAAATGTTCAAACGGGAATCACCTAATTTATTCAAATGAGCCGAGCTCAATATTTACAAGGGACAAAACACACTCATAAGCAATTGTGCCACATCCAAAACAATTTATGCAATCATCTCACAATTAATGAAAACAATGGAAACAAAGATCACAAAAGGACTTTTATCGGTTGTAACTTGGTCAGGGTTAAGAAACAAGGGTCATATGTACACAACCATTGAAACAAGAAAGGGCAAATTTCATGAAGAGCATTTTCTTTTCTAAACAACCATTCTTGCTCAAACTTCCAACTTATTCTCACAATGCATTCTATTTCTTTCTTTGATTCCCACAATTTTTTTTTTATTTTTCCTTTTCTTTTTCTTTTCTTTCTTTTTCATTCTCTTTTTGATTTCATTTGAAAATGCATTGTGTCCACAATTCCTTCTTCTCTTTTCACAATGAACCAATCTCCCCAACTTCAACAATATTATAACTTAAATCAAAATTCTCTTCAAAACAGTTAAAGTTCGGGTTCATGTTTCAAAAATACAAAATTTTTCGCTTTAGGCTCAAGAGAGGTTTCTAATGTTCACACACTCACAAGATGACTTGAAGTGATATTTGGAAAAGTGGTTCTACTCATAGTACTTAAAAAAATTGCCTTGATCATTTCAAAGTTTCCAAAATTTTAAAACCAAAAGTAAGATTTAACATAAAAAATTTGAGTAAGCAACAACTACTAGAATCCCTCAATAATTTGTGAACAATGGAGGAAACTCACATTTGTGGTTATGTCCTAATTGATTCCAATATCAACAAATATGCAAAATGAAGTAAAACTTGAAATTATGTAAAGCAAAAAGTTCATAAACATATTAACATTCTACAAAGCACAAACAGAGCACCTTTTTGTGCACAATCCAGAATTATATCATCACCATCAATGATTGGTGAAGCACATCACTTTTGATCAAAGAACTAAAACTTGCTTCATCAATCAATTACCTTAGATTAAGAACAAACACAAAAAATTTTGTAACAAAAAATATAAACATCAAACATCATCCGCCCGGATGGAAAATTCACTAATAATAAGAAAATGTTAACAATATCCAAAAATCAACATCCGCCCGGATGTGAACTACAATAGTATGCTAAACAAAAGTCAATAATACTAGAAACATACTAAACATAAGGTGGAACAATCAAACCCATCACTAAGAACTCGAGCTCGAAACTCCATCATCACCATCATCACCACCGTCATCATCACCTGCCCCCTCCGGAAAACCAGGCCTGCCCTCAGGCCATCTAGCATATTCTATGAGGTCCTCTCGAGACCTCAAAGGGTGATCAACATGTGGCTCCCGGATCTGGAGCTGCAACTACATCATAGAATCATGCATGAATAAGAAGACGCGCTGGTGAGCTTCATGCATGGCCCAATTGGCCTCAACACTCATCTCATGAACACGCCTTGCAGGGGCAGCAACACCAACTGGGACAACATTGTCATGTGCCTGTAAAGAATGACGGGTGATAAAATTATCATCCAAAACAGCCAATTTTACATTCCCATGGGCAGGTAAGGTGACTCGCGCCTTATGGCACAATGCCATAATCAAGCCCGGATAAGTCAAAGTGCAAGCAACCCTATCACCAAAAGGAGTAGAACTCAGCGCTATTCTCTTCAACTCATTTGAAATTATCCTTGTCAAGTCCACAACCTTCTCATCATCGAGGATACAAGCCAAAAGGGCAGCGGTCTCCATAGGAATAGAAGAGGTGTGACTACGCGGTTTAAGGTTGTGCAATACAACCGACATCACAATTTGGGTTTGCGTAGTCAACACACCCCTCATGAACTTAAGAGGGGCTCCAGTAGCACTCAACTGATAAGACTTCCCTGGAACACACAAAACGTCTCTCAAATGGTCGGCACTCCAATTTCGCCGAGCCAACATCAGTCCATAATCACACAGTCCGCCTTCCGCCATCTGAACATGGTTACCAAGGTATGTATTAATTGCATCCCTCTAGAAATCAATCACTTTGCCCCTTACCCAAGTTTTGAAGTTAAAAGGCTCATCATCAGAAGGAAGGGCATTCGCGAAGAATTCCCTTACGATGTCTAAATGGTACTCAGGGTAAGGTTCAAAGAGCTTATCCCAACCACCTCCTGAAATAAGAGAAGCAGTGAGGCGATAGCTCCCAAGAGGATCAATCTGAATAATTCTGTCGGGTCAAACTGTTCTCCTCTCTAGCTATTGGTACCTTGATTGTTGAGCAGCACCGAGAAATATAGTACTATTAAACTTGCTTGATGGGAGGGTTTGAGGAAGATCCAACAACACGTTGTTTCTTACGTCCAGACATCTGGAAAAAAAATAACAGATCGACCACAAAATATACACAAGCGTTAATGAAAACCATATCAAAACATTTCTAAATTCTTAAACAAATAGTAAGAATCATCCAAGGAACGCAAAATAGAATTTAGAAGAGGGGAATTTTTCTGCAAATCCCAGATCGCGCTAAGCGGGCTCTGCGAAATGCAGAAAAATTCCTCTCTGCAACAGAGGGTTTCCAAGGATACTCCTACTTCCTACACCAGAGATATGTACAGAAATACTTACAGCCATGAATACACAAAATCAAAAACCTAATTTCTAAATCAAAATTTCTAATTTCTAAAATTGAAGTTTCTAACCACATGCATTCCTACTAATTAAGCAACAATACTGTAAATTGACACAAAAAGAAGACAAAGATGAACTAGAACATTGAACAAACAACAAATAACCCAAAATGGGTTTTCTATATGAAAAATAAAAACTGAAAATGAAAAAATTACAGTTGATGAAGAAGATGCTGAGCAAAAAGATGATTAATTTGAAGTTAGGGTACACGAAATCCAAGCACCTCACAAGAAATTTTTGTTCTTTGAGGAGAAGAGAAACTTGAGAAATTTTTGTTCATGGATGACTTTTCGATTTTTGGAGGCTCGTTTGATTTATGCTTGACAAATTTGGAAACCGTTTTAGAGAGGTGTGTGAAGACAAATCTAGTGCTAAATTGGGAGAAGTGTAACTTTATGGTGACAGAGGGAATTGTGCTCGGCCACAAAGTTTCTTCCAAAGGCCTTGAGGTAGATCAAGTGAGAGTTAAAGTGATAGAGAAGTTACCTCCTCCTACCAACGTCAAAGGGATCCGAAGTTTCCTTGGGCATGCCGGATTTTATCGGCGTTTTATCAAAGACTTTGTAAAAGTGGCCAAACCATTGAGCAACTTGCTAAACAAGGAACAGGTATTTCTCTTTAATAATGAATGTCTTCAAGCTTTTGAAATTTTAAAAGAAAAGTTAGTTACCGCTCCAATAATAATCGCTCCAAATTGGACTTTGAATTTTAAACTTATGTGCGATGCGAGTGATTATGCCGTTGGAGCGGTACTTGGTCAAAGGAAGGAAAATTTTTTTCATGCCATACTCTATGCAAGTAAAGTTTTAAATGATGCACAAGTTAATTATGCCACAATCGAAAAGGAATTACTTGCTATTGTGTATGCGCTTGAGAAATTTAGATCCTACCTCATCGGGTCAAAAGTTGTTGTGTACACCGATCATTCGGCGATCAAGTATTTGCTCACCAAACCGGATTCAAAGCAAAGGCTCATCCGATGGATCCTTTTATTACAAGAATTTGATTTAGAAATAAAAGACAAAAAGGGTTCAGAAAATTTGGTGGCGGATCACTTGTCTCGCCATGTCAATGTTGAGGTTACCGTAGCTGAAAAGGAAGTCCGAGAGGAATTTCCGGATGAAAAACTTTTTCGAGTCCAAGTTAGGCCTTGGTTTGCAAATTTTGCTAACCATAAAGCCACGGGTTGGGTACCCGAAGACCTAACTTGGAACCAAAAACGGAACTTTCTGACGGATGCTAATTACTATGTGTGGGACGACCCATACTTGTTTAAGTTGGGAAGTGACAACCTCTTGAGAAGGTGTGTCACGAGCGATGAGGCTCAGAGTATTCTTTGGCATTGTCATAACTCTCCGTATGGAGGCCATTTCAATGGTGCGAGGACGACCAATAAAGTCCTTCAATCGGGCTTTTATTGGCCTACTCTGCTTAAAGATGCACATCGCCATGCCAAAAGTTGTGACATGTGCCAAAGAATGGGTGGAATTGGACAACGTGATGAAATGCCTCTCCAAAACATACAAGAGGTAGAAAATTTTGATTGTTGGGGTATCGATTTTGTTGGTCCATTTCCACAATCTTTTGGTAATGAATACATGTTGGTAGCAGTAGACTATGTTTCAAAGTGGGATGAGGCGATTGCCTCACCAAAGGCGGATGGCAAAACGGTGATCAAATTTTTAAAGAAATACATATTTTCTCGTTTTGGCACTCCTCGGGTGCTCATTAGTGATGGTGGGTCACACTTTTGTAATACACCTCTTGAAAATGTCTTAAAACACTATGGTGTATCGCATAAGGTGGCGACCCCTTACCACCCGCAATCGAATGGTCAAGCTGAGGTAACGAACTGTGAGGTAAAAAGAATCCTAGAAAAAATAGTGTCAAGTTCGAAAAAGGATTAGTCGCAAAAATTGGACGAGGCTTTATGGGCATATCGCACTGCTTATAAAGTTCCAATCGGTCTAACTCCGTTTCAATTGGTTTATGGTAAAACTTGCCATTTACCGGTTGAATTGAAGCATAAGGCTTTGTGGGCTTTGAAAATGTTAAATTTTGACAAGGACTTGGCCGGTAACAAAATAAAAGTGCAACTTCTTGAGCTGGAAGAAATGCGTAATGCCGCATACCACTCAAGTTGGTTGTACAAAGAAAAAGTGAAAGAATACCACGACAAGAAGCTCCGACAAAAGGGCTTCAAGGCTGGCCAATTGGTGTTATTATTTAACTCTCGGTTAAGACTCTTTCTGGGAAAATTAAAATCAAAGTGGTCCGGGCGTTTTCGTGTGAAGGAAGTGAAAAACTTTGGAGCGGTTGTTATCGAAGACTTGGAAAAGAAAGATTGTTGGACTGTAAACGGTCAACGTCTAAAAATTTACCTAGTAGGGAATTTCGACCGCGCTTCAAGTTCAGTTCTCCTTGATGTTCTTAATTGGGTATCTTGGACTGTCGAGCTTATCCGACGTTAAACAAGCGCTTGTTGGGAGGCACCCTAACATTGTAAGTATTCCTTTCATTTTCTTGATTTTTAGTGTTTTTAAGTGTTGCTTTACCTTTTGATGTTGTATGAGTTTTTCTGCATAAATTTAGATTGAGATTTGGTGCAATTGCTGATCTGCTGCACCAGAGCAGAAAATCGGCTTTCTGGTGTAAAGCGCCCGACGCTTGAATTCTTTCGCTCGGCGGTGTGATGTTTGATGGCCCCTCCTAGGCCTTGCGTGAGAATAAGGGGGGAGTTTAATTGGGTGTTTATTTTGAATTTTTCTGAGTGGTTTTTGATTTAATTGTTTTATTTTATTGGTGCTTTTACCATTGTGCCCCTTTTGCTTTAAAAGTTAGGAGAAAATGTTTTGAGGGTTTTCTCTCTCATTTGGAAACCTCAAGCTCATAATTTTTCTCTCCCTTTGCTCTCACGAATCCTCAATCTCAGTTTTATTTTTCTCAACACTCAAGGTATGCATGTTATTGTTTTGCTTTGAATCATGCTCTTTTCATCATTGTGTCATTAGAAACCTTTTGGTTAGTTTGTTTGTGAAGATGACTTACTCAAACCCTAGCTTACATGTTCTGATTTTTCCATGATCTCTGTTTATTTTTTTCTGGTGTGGGTTTGAGTTAATATTGAAATTGTAAGATCTTGCTGCTGTTGAAGTGTATTTGTCCTGTTTTCGCGATTTCGCCCGGCGATTGAGGGGCGATGCGATGCCTGTGCGTCACCCCGCGGTTCTTGAGGCATTTTGCCCTGTTTCTGATTTTTGCTGTTGTTCCAGTTTTTGTTTTTTGACAGGGATGATGGTTTCTTTTGTCTTTGCATGCTGTTGTTGTTGTTTTTTGAAGATGTCTTCTTTTGCACCTCAGCATGCATCGCGAAACAAGAAGAAGAGAAGTGTCACATCCTCATCCAATGTTCCAACGAAGTTCGACAGCTCTCGATTTATCTTCGCTTACCATGAGTCAAGGATCAAGTCTCTAGAGGGCAGAACTGTCCTCTCTGAAAAGAAATTTGCTATAAACCGTGAGGGGGATTATCGGCGAATTCAAGCCATCTTTGAAAAGAAGAAGTGGGGAATTTTGTTGAATCCTGCTGATCGTGTTTGCTATCAGCTGATAAGAGAATTTTATGCAAATGCGATTCAGCCCGAAGACGAATTTTACAGGTTCAAAACCTTCGTAAAGGGCAGGGAAATAAGCTTTAGCCGAGATGCCATCAACAAAATTTTGGGAAAACCGAGTTCTTTGGGTAGCTTGCAAACCGACGATTACGCGAAACTGTTAAAGGAAGTGCATGATCACAAGGCTGTTGGTAGTGTGCTTCTAAAACCGGGGTGCAAGGTGGATAGAAATGCTAAAGGGGAGCCGATTAAGTATAGTCGGAAGTACATGACTCCGGAGGCACAAGTCGTCCTCCTTTTGCTGTGCTACAATGTAAAGCCGCGACAGCACCGTTCTTCTGTCCCGCTTGATACATCACTCCTCATGTACTGTATTATGACGGATAGAGAGGTGGATGTTGCCCAGGTCATAGCAGGGGAAATGAAAAATTTTGTTGAAAATACCCAGAGGCCAGGAGTTCATGATGATGCTCCTATTATTTTTCCTTGTTTGGTTCAATCTTTAATCTATCAAACTGATATCCTCATTCCAGGTGTTATTAACTAAAAACTGAAGTTTTTGGTTGATGACAATTATTTGGATCAGTTTTGTAAACCAAAGGAGGAAAGGAAGAAGAAGAAAGCAGCGGAGACGGGAAGTAGTTCAGGTGTCCAGGCGGATATGAGTGACTCATCTATTTTCGATATGAAAGCGGCATTCAACTACACTTGGGACATGGGTGAGTCACTCAACAGTTTAATTTTGATTGTATGTAGCAATTATATCATTATCAGACGCACTCGGCGGAGTACACTCCTTTTCCTACAAGGGAGGCGTACGACGCTTATGCAAATTGGCCTGGGGACAGGCGCCCATTCTATTCGGAGGGGGCAAGTACCGGTGGTGTTGTTGCGATGATAATGATGATGATGACGATGATGATGATGGCGGTGATGAGATGCAAGATGATCTCAATGATTTGATTAATTAGGCTTCAAAGTGAAGGAATTTAATTTTGTCTTGTCAATTAATTATGTAGTTATTTTCAATTTTTAGTATGTACTTTTGGATCGCTTTGGCGAGTACATTTTCGGTGTTGTTAGCACCATAATTATAATATTTTAAGTTGGTTAAATTTGGTTTAGTGTAAATTCTGTTTATATAGTGTTAAATTCTGTTTTTATGATGGTTGTACTTGGAATTTTGGAAAATTTTGTGTGTTAACACAAGGAAGAGAAAAGAATACCTTGTTGGCTTTCAACATGGATGGTGATGATATAATTCTTGATGGTGTGCACAACCAAAGTTTGGAATTTTGTGTGGTAGAATCATAGTGTGAATGTGAAGTTTTTACTTTTTGTAAAATTTGTCAATGCAATGTTTGGTAAACTCTTATTCGATTTGAATCAATTAGGACATAACCATATTGTGAGTGCCCTCCATTGTTCATAAATTAATGAGGGATTTTAGTAATTGTTGCTTACTCAAACTTTTTATGTTTAATCTTACTTTTTGTTTTGAATTATGGAAACTTTGAAATGATCAAGGCAATTTTTGAGTACTATGAGTAGAACCACTTTTCCAAAAATTCACTTTAAGATTACCTTGTGAGTGTGTGAACATTTGATACCTCTCTTGAGCCTAAAACGAAAAATTGTGGGCAATGCACTCTCAAAAGATTGGTTCATTTTGATAAGAGAAGAAGGAATTGTGGGCAATGCATTCTCAAAAGATTGAAATAGAAAATTTGTTTAAAAAAAATTGTGAAATTCAAAAGAAAGAGAAGTAGAATGCATTGTGAGAAAAATTGGGAAGTTTGAGCATGAAGGATTGCTTTGAAACAGAAAATGCTCTTCACAAAATATACCCCTTTCGTGTTCAATGGCCGTGTACATATGTCCCTTATTTCTTAATCCGACCAAGTTACAACCTATAAAAGTCCTTTTGTGATCATTGTTTCCATTTTTGCTTGATTAATTGTGAGATGAGTGCATAAATTTGTCTTGGATGTGGCATTGTTGCTTTGAGTTTGTTTTGTCTTTTGTATATATTGAGCTAGGCTCATTTGAATAAGTTAGGTGATTCGTTTCGAACTTGAGGATACTTAGTGTTGCATTGTATGATTTTATGATTAGGATGAAGTCATATTCATATTTTGATCCTATGTATTTTTTTGAAAAATTTTGCGCGTGCATCTTTCGAGTTTGAACCATTTATGGTTTCGGGTAATTTGGTATTTGGAAATCTTGGTTGTGTTTGATTAACACTCACTTTTGTTTGAGGATAAACAAAGATGTAAGTTCGGGAGAGTTGTTAGGTGTAAAAATGTGTTTATTTTCATAGTTTATTTTGACACCTTTTAAGCTCTTTTAATTGCTTTAATCGGGAAACGAATTATTATTTAAGCAAGTCTTGCATTTTTGTGAATATGAGGTGCTATGATGTGTTTGTTACTTTTTGCAGAAATTCTAGTATTTTGATCGCTAATCGTTTCGACCGGATTTGGAATTTGTGAAAATTTTAAGAATTGTTTCTGAGGCCCCTTGACCGCCCGGCGCAGCAGAGGCGGGTGGCACCCCCATTTTTGATCAAGTTCCAGAATTCTGACACAGCTGCACCTTCTGAGTTTCGCTCGGCACAATTTTGGCTTCGCCCGGCGCTTTTGAAGTTTCGCCCGGCGCTTCACAGGCGATGCCTCATCCTTGTTTCCTCCAATTTTCCAGCCAAGTTCCAGAATTGTGACACTGCTTCGCCTCTTGATTTCGCCCAGCAAAATTTGTATCGCCCGACGCTCTCATTCTTTTTCCCGAAGCTTTTTGGAAAATATATGTGCCACTTTTAGCACTGATGCTGTCACGTGGGCTGTAAAGTGGATTTCGCCCAGCAGAATTTCTCACCGCCCAGCGCTCCTTTCTAGGCTGAACTTCTATTTAGGCTTATTTTTGTGTCATTTTGGAGAACCTACTACTTTTCATCTTTTCACTTTGTACCTTAGATATTTTTGGAGAGAAAACTCCATAGAAACCCATTTTTCTTGGTTCCTTAGTTTTTATGCTTCAATCCTTGATTCTTGAAGATTGATACTCCAAAAACTTTGTCCATTACTTGTTGCTCAAGCTACCATGAAGATGTGTAGCTAATTTCTCTTTTGTGTCAAGGTTAGATGGTAGGTAAACCTTTCCTTTGTATGTATATGGATTGATTCTAGCTTGTGAACTCTTGGATGATGAATGTATGATGAAAAACTTTGTTTATATGGTTTATTCTTTGTGTTGGTTCATGATTGAGAAATGTGTTCCTACTCTTTACCCAGGTTTTTCATCCATCAATGTACATTGGCTAGAGATAGTAATGTGTGTTGATGTTCACCAAATATTGAACTTTAATGTTGTCATTTTGACAGTTTGTGTGAGAAATCAACAAAGGGTCAAAATGGCAAAACTCACAATATGTGTTAGAGATAAACATATTGGGAGGATATGTGATTGTATTTATCATTTAACCGAGTTCCTTAGCTTATCGATTATATATGTGCAAAGTGGTTTGTCGAACCCTAATCTTGACATGCTTTTATAAACCGTTAAAACAATATCTTTACCGCTTTTAATTAAATTTGAATGCGAACGCTACGAAACCAACCTAAAACCCCTTGTTACTTTAAAGTTTGAAACGTTATGTCTGTAGAACGGCTGCGATATCACCGAATAATCTCTGTGGATCGATAACAAAACCCTAACTCTATTTGTATTTCAACAGCCAACCCAATCGGATGAGTGGTAGATTTGTCGGCCAATTGCAATGTCATCCGGATGCCCTTAATTTCAATGTTCTCAAGATTTTTCACAATAGATAATGGAATGCGATTGATGCTTGAGCCCAAATCAATAAGGCCATTTCCAAAAAAGACATTACCAATTGTAACGGGTAAGGTAACTTGCCCCGGATCGGCCTTTTTCTTCGGAAGAGTTCTTTGAATAATAGCACTACAATATGCCGCAAGAACAACGGTTTCCGGCTCCGAATATTTCTGCCTCTTCGTAAGAATATCCTTCATAAATTTGGCGTACTTTGGCATTTGCTCTAGAGCTTCAGAAAAAGGGATGTTGATTTGTAGTTGCTTACAGATATCCATGAATCTTGAGTATTGCCTAGCATTTTCTTTCCTTGTCGGCACATAAGGGTAAGGCATATTTTGAGTCGGTATCGGATTCATCATCTCCTTCCCCTTCTTAACTCTCACATGTTTCTCTTTTTTCTTCATTTCCTCCACATTCTCATTTTCAACTTCAACTATATCATCATTTTTCTTTTCAACTACAACCTCATCACTATTTTTATTTTCAACTACTTCCTCATCACTATCCTCCTCAACAATACCATCAATTTTTTCTTCTTCCACACTTTTGTCATTTCCTTTTGCTAACTCCTTTCCACTTATAGTAACGATTGCTTTGCAATGCTCCTTCGGGTTTACTTGAGTATTTACGGAGAATGAAGGACCCGATTGTTGCTCGGCTATTTGTTTCGCAAGTTTCCCAACTTGATTTTCGAGATTCTTTATCGCCGCATTGCTACTCTTTTGGTTGGCCATAGACATTTGAATGAATTGATTCAAAGTGTCTTCCAACTTAGAGCTAGGAACCAGAGGTGGTGGAGGTTGATAAGGATTTTGCCGGCTTAAAGAACCGCCACCATAACCTTGATTATTTTGATAGTTCATCCTCGGTTGATATCCTTGATTGTTTTGGTAATGTTGTTGAGGGTTACTTTGATAAGGTTGTTGTTGTGGTCTTCCTTGATAATCTCGTTGATTGTTCATGTAGTTCACTTCTTCAAATCCCGGTGGAGGACAAAATCCGGTGTCGTGCTCTCCTTTGCAAAGTTCACAACATGCGACTTGTTTACTCTTGCTTGGTTGCTCCTTCATTTCCTTAATTTGTTGAGTCAAAAGTTCCACTTGTTGAGATATAAGCTTGTTTTGTTCTAGGAGTGCATCATTGGTTCCTAATTCAAGTACCCCGAGTTTCTTTTGCGAGTTGGTACGGTTTTGACTTTGAAGATCATTGAGAGCCATTCTATTGATGATATCCGTAGCTTCTTCGGCACTCTTTGATAACAAAGCTCCACCAGAAGTGGCATCCAATAATAACTTGCAATTTGGTTGGAGACCATTTCTGAAGATGTGAATTTGAGTTAACTCGTCAAACCCGTGGCCTTTACATTTTTGAATCATGGATTTAAATCTTTCCCATGCTTCATTTAGAGACTCATTAGCACCCTGAGAGAACACAAAAATCGTAGTTTTTGATTCCATAAAACAACTGTGAGAAAAGAACCTTTCGATAAATTTCTCCTCCAGAACATTCCAATCGGTCATCACAGCAGGAGTTTGGTCAAGATACCAATCCTTAGCTTTTCCAAGCAAAGCATGAGGAAATAGTCTCTTGAATAAAGGTAACTCTTACGCTTGATCCACTCCGGCCGCTAACGCTATCTCGTAAAATTTGGTGAGAAAAACGAAAGGGTCTTCATGATCCATTATCGTGAACAGACTTCCATATAACAAATTCAGAGTTCCCATTTTCATCTCAGCTTGCCTTCCATTATTTGCATTGTTAGCAAACTGAGCGGTGTGACGCGGACTATTTACACATGGTGTGGAAGCGGGAGGTAGAGGTGGTTCCATGATTAGCGTGAACTGAGGAATTGGTGGTGGTGTAGAAGTCGAACTTCCCTCTTGTTCTTGCCTTTGTCTAGCTAGTTGCCTCCTCCGTCTAGTTTTGCTATTGATTCTACGAGCGGTTCTTTCAATCTCAGGATCGAATAGAAGTTGGTCCGCTGGTAGTTTCCCTCACATAAAACAAAGTCTACACACTAAACAAAACAAATCAACAAGCACAAGAAAAATTTTAACACATCTAAAACTTCACAACTATTGCAATGCTTGCAATATCAATTAACATTCCCCGACAACGGCACCAATTTGTTGGAATACAAATAGAGTAGGTTTTTTGTTATCGTTCCACAGAGATTGTTTAAAGATATCACCGCCGTTCTACAGTTGAAAGTGTTTCAAACGTTAATCGTAACAAAGGTTTTGGTTGTTTTCAGTTGGAACGTTTGCATTCAAATTTAATTAATAAACGGTAAAAAGAGTTGTTTTAACGATTTGTAAAACATGCCAAGATTAGGGTTCGACAGACCATTTTGCACGGATAGAATCGATAAAGCTAATGAACTCGTTTAGAGGATAAATATAATCACATATCCTCCCAACATGTTTATCTCTAACACATATTGTGAGTTTTACCATTTTGATCCTTTGATGATCTTTCACTCAAACTATCAAAATGACAACATTCAAGTTCAATATTTATGAACATCAACCCATATAACTATCTCTAGCCAATGTACATTGATGGATGAAAAACCTAGATAAAGAGTAGGAACACATTTCTCAATCATGAACCAACACAAAGAATAAACATTAGAAACAAAGTTTTTCACCATATATTCATCATCCATAAGTTCATAAGCTTACATCAATACCTATACATACAAAAGAAAGGTTTGTCTACCTTCTAATCTTGACACAAAAGAGAAATTAGCTCTCCATTGTCATGGAAGCTTCACAATCTAGAAAATAGAGAAGAGAAACAAGCATCAACGACGATCTCTCGACAAATGATGCTCCGATTCTCCGAAAATGGGATACTACAGTGTTTACAATATTTTTGCTCTAAGAAAATGAATAGTAGTTACAAAAAATCTGATCTAATCTATTTATAAGGGGGCTGGAAAATGCAGAGCGCGCTAAGCGCGCTGCACCGCACTAAGCGCAGTCTCATTTATTGCCAAACCGCCTTAGAACCCCGCTTAGCGGGCTCCAGACCACGCTAAGTGGGCTACCCACTGGAATTCACTTCTTCCTCACGCTAGAAGCGCGCTTAGCGCGCTACAAGCACGCTCCAAAAATTGTTTTCTTCAAAAACTGCTTCTAAGGAGTCCTCCTTGCTCCAAGCTTCACATTTCAATGTAAAAACCTACAATTAAAAACACAAAAGTTAAATAAATAAGTCTACTAATGCAATTAACTATACTACGATCATTTACCGGAAACAATGGGAAAAGCATCGATTATCAAATAGAGATCACAAAAAGGTGCTAAAAACTAAACTAAATATTAACACAATTTAGCACCTAACACTTAATTTTCGTCACTAATGGTAACATCAATATTTTCAAGATCAAGAATCAGCTTGCTGAATGTATCCAGCTGCTCCGTCAACGCTTTATCTTTATTCATCTTGACTGAATACAGAGCTTGCCTCAAGTACAAACGATTCACCAAGGATTTTTTCATATACATTCATTCGAGCTTCAACCAAACACCAGCTTTCGTCATCTTTTTCGAAACCTGCCTGAGAACCTTATCACCAAGACTCAGAACAATGGCAATGTGGGTTTTCTCGATCATCGTTGTCTTATCCTTCTTCGTCAATGCAACATCCATGGCTTCATCACCCTTTAACGCTTCTAGAAATCTTGTTAAACAAGAAGGGCTTACATCTTCAAGCTCCATAAACCGAAATCATTAACTCGGGTGAACTTCTCAATTCCAAACTTTGTTGACAACATCTTCCTCCACACTCACCGCACCCATTTTTTGTAACAAACGATACCAATTAACAAATTAAATCTTTGAGAAACAACATTTCTTGATAAACAATGAGACGATTAGGTTAACACACACACACACACACACAGAGAGAGAGAGAGAGAGAGAGAGAGATAGAGAGAGAGAGAGAGAGAAGAAAGAAGGAGAATATGATTAAGCAAATTGTTTTTCTATTCACTCACTCAATTAGGGTACAAATGATTACAAGTGAATAACAACAATTGGCCTCTCTCAATCCTTCAACTACTTTATGATGCTATTACATTTTATGAGGGGCTACCCTAAGTAAATTATGACCGTTTAGCATGCGTGGAGAGCCCCCTTGCAAATTGATTCATATATTCTCAATGTCACTTCCACTTTCCCATTCCACCTCTTCTGCATAAGCCATTTTCTCCTTTTCTTTTTGCTCTCTCATTTTTTTTAACCATTTCCCCCCATTTTCACTATCTCTACCTCAATCCTTCACCATCTAAATAAATATTTTTATCAACAAATCTTCTAGAGCACAAATATTTTTCAGTTTACATCAAATTCCTAATCTTAATTTTTTTGGTTCATTTTCCATTTTTTTTCTATAAAGAATTAAAATTTTGTAAGGAGATTAAAATCAAAGGCTTGTAGTTGTTTGATTTGAATATATTGATATTTGTTGAAGTTGGTGTGCTGATAAGTATTATTTGACATATTATATATTATGTGGTGTTAATAGTATTTTTTAAATTATTTTAGAAATAATACTTAAAAATAATACTATTGTTGAAATATATTATGTTGGTGTATTATTGATGTACTTTAGAAATAATACTTTTTTTCAAATTATATTAGTTTGCTATTAATAGTATATTATATATTATTATAAAAATAATACTATTTTAGTGTGTGTGTGTATATATATATATATATATATATATATATATATATATATATTGTTGCGGTGAGAATCAGATAACAAGCTATTAATTAACTTGCATCGCATTCTTTGAATTCACAACCGACTTTGATTTATCCAAAGGAAAGGTTCAAGATCGAGAAAAACCTAAAGGGGGGAGATCTAAGGTTCGGGGGTTGGTTACGCCTAGGGAATGTATTAGCACCCTAAACGTCCGTAGTACTCTACGGGAACCTCTTGTTTTAACTTGTTATATCTTACTCGCTTGCTAAGGGTGCTATGCTAAAGGTTGAAACCCTAGGGGATTGTTTCTAAGTAAACTCGACAAAGCATCGCACTTTGCGCCTACGTATCCTTACGGGAGTGATATCAGAGTATCCGTAGTTCACCGATCTAAGGGTGAAGGGGAGAGGAACCATTGACTATAGCCAAAGTTCCAAGGGGAAATGAGTATAAGCTCATTTTAGAGTTCACGATAACTCTCTAAATCTAAGTTATAAAGGGTAAAGTGAGTTCTCATGATGATGAGAATCACATAGAGTTTAAGAACTCTAACCTACTTCTAAGTTATGATTTCATTGGCTCTCTTGAGGCCAAGAAAAAAGGGTAAACCTAGAAGGATAAGGTAAGGTGGTTGTTAGTGACTTCAAGAGTCAATTTAAGGTGATCTCCCTTTGGAATGGGGGTGTGTCAAACGAAACAGGCAACCACAATCATAACAAGAACAAAGAGGGTCATCCACGAAACTTGTCAGAAAATATGTGCAAGTCCCACCAAAGGGGGAAATGGAGAGTTAGCATTTGAAGAAATTGAAAATTGAAATGAAGTAGAAATAGTCTCGTCTTAATCATGATTTAATCGAGAAATCGATAATCAACGATTCTTTGACTTTCATCGACTAAAAGGCGAATAAAATTGAAATAAAGAGAAAGTGGTCTCGTATTGATCAAAGTTTTGTCAATTCAATGAAGTCAACCAAACCATGAAGTTTGTTATGTCATCGACCAAAATAAAGAAAGTGGAATCGAAATGAAAAATAAAGTCGGTCTCGTCTAAATCAAGATTTAATCGAGAAATTGATAATCTTATATTTTGACTTTCATTTACCAACAAAATAAAGAAATGAGCCTCATACATATCAAGACTTTTAGTCATTTTGAATAAATCAATCAAGTCATGATTTTGTAATATCATTGGCCACAAAATAAAGAAAATAGAATTGAAATGGAAATAAAAGTCGGTCTTGTCTTAATCGAGATTTATATCGGTAAATCGATAATCTTGATATTTAACTTTCATTAACCAACAAAATAAAGATGAGCCTCATACATATCAAGATTTTTAGGTGATTTAGAATAAATCAACAAGTCATGACTTTTTGTATGTCATCGGCCCAACAATAAAATCAAAACAAAATGAAATATTAAGATGAAAGGATCAATAAGAATTATAAATAAAATTAAAATCGCTAAGACAAAGTTAAACCAAGAGCTAATAGTAAAACACAACAAATTAATATGGTAGAAAAATAGTAAAAATAGTTTTCTAAAACAAATTAAAAAAAAACAAGTGATTGTAGAGAAAAAAAAGGAAGGGTATAGAATAGCGAAACGCGGTATCATGTGGGCTTTAAGCCCATCATCCATTCCAACTCATGGTTGACAGCAGTTTGAGGGAAAACAAGGGGTGCTGATAGAATAATAAAAAAAATGGGCCCAACCCCAAAACTCCATTGGTCTAAACAGACACCAACAAACACAAACGTTTAAGATCTAAATAGTTTTTTTTCAGTGAAAAGAAAGAAAACACAGGGGAAACGATTTTAAGAACACGACCACGATGGACAAGCTTGACGAAGCAACATCACAACGAAGAACACAGTTATCATCCCGCTTCGAATCCATCCTTCCTCTTCTCGCGAATCCATTCTCGGTCTCAATCGTGTTGATTTCTCGCTCTGTTTCAGACAGGTTCGTAACGATTTGGATTCACTATGTTTCGCTCAAGAATTTGCTCTCTTCTTCTCGATGCTCTCTGTTGTGGTTTCTGAGTTATAGTCGTGAGTGGTTCAGTGATAGAAAGTGTTGGAAAACGAAGTTGATTGTCGTGGACAAGTTGTCGTTGTTAGGTTTTTAAAGGTGTGTTGAGTTGTTTGGAATGGTGATTTGAAGGGTTATAGTTGAAGTTGGATGAAAATAGGTTTCAGTTGGAGATGATTGGGTTCTGAAGATTGACGTTTGATTTGTGGTTGATGATTTGGGGTCTGAAGATTAAGGGACTGTTTGGTCGTTGGATGATGAAGGAAATGGAGAGAATCGGGTCTTGGTGAGTTTCCGATCCCCCCTTTTCGTTTCTCGTTTTTTCTTTAATACAACCCGTCTGCCCTTTTGAAATCAAACCTCCAACGTCCTTCATTTTTGTTACTTGATGAGTCCTTTTCACACTTTACATTATATCAGGTTTTGGACATTGTGGATGCAGTGTTTTGATAGCAGGTCTATTGTTTTGTAGAGCAGGGTGGTCATCAAGCAGAAATTTTGGTCTGTTGTTAGGTGTGTTGTTGCCGTTATTGTAATGTCGCTTTCGCGGTTTGCATGAGGGTATCCTCTTTTGTGTTTATTGATGCAGCAAGGAATACGCCAGACATGTGCCTTTCCACCTTTTGTTTTGTAGCAATTGTTTTTTTTTCTGACTTTGACTTTGAATTTTGGCAATGGGCCTTGTTGTATTTTTGTACATGGACTTATGAACATCCGGTCTTAAAAGGAGCATATGGATATTAATGTGAAAAAAAGGATAAAATTAAAATATGGATTTGGATAAAGAATTTGTGGAATTAGTACTAGATAATAACTTTGGAAATGGACAAATGGATTTGATTGGATAAACAATGAAAAATGGATTTAAATGGATAATTGGAAAATAGATTTAGAAACGGGTTAAGAGAAATGGATATGGATAAATAGATTTTGGATAATTTGATAACTGAATGAGTGATTGAATAGATATTGGTAGAAGTTGATTTGAATTATGGTTTTAATGGATATTTGAATTAAAAAAAGAAAAGATCTTAAATATGGCCCTAAAAGTATGGAATTGGATATTTACATTGATAATGGAAAATGGATTTTTGGATATGAAATGGATTAGAAATATGGATCATAGAAATAGATATTTATGGATTAAAAATTGGATAAATGAATAGATTTTTGGATTTGAAAATAGGTATGAAAATGGTTAGAATGAAAGACGGATACTTGGATGAGAGAAATGGTTAATAAATGATTATTGAAATTGGTTTGGAATTAAAGGTGACAATTGAGGGTAGATAAAGTGGGTATAAATTTGGTTATGGAGAGGATCATGGTTAGGGTTATGGAGACAAACTCTGAAAGGCTTGCTTGATTCAATGCTCCATCCAATAACCTTGATCAATCACCTCTTGACTCTCCTTAAGATAATACCTAATAAAAAAAGGAACAAACACAAACAGAAACCTGAAAAAAGGGTTAGCTATGCTGCATGATTGACCTAATATGACATGCAAGAGATCAATGGATCTAAGGGTAAAATTTGGGGTACAACAGTTTCCCCTATTTAAATATCTTCACCTGATGACATGAGAGATGAAAATCCTCATGAAATCATGGTGAAAGATATTTAAATACAGATAACCGAAATTTTTTCCCTTAGATGCAAAGACATGCAATGCTACTAATATGATGATATGGTGCCATGAAAATGCAAAAATGCAGACAAAACAGGACATCAAAGAACAAAGAGCTGCCAAACACAGAGGAAAGCTTCACTGGGGAAGCAAAGAAGAAGTTTAGTATCCACAAAAAAAACTCCTTGGGGATTCAGGCTAACCAACAAAAGAGACTCACTGGGGAGACTCCGAGGAAACACCGGGGATAGAAAACAAAAGGGATTCTCTGCTGGGGACGGATCCAGGGAGATGTACGACAGATTCAAAAATGACCGGACGGCACTGGGGAAAAGACATAAACATACTGGTGTGAAACCAGGAAGAAGACATGATCTCCACCAGGGATCAGTTGAAACAAAAGGATAGACACCCGAAAAGGATTTTCTGGGGATTTCTTATGCTGAAGAGTTCGAACGGGATCTTCAAAAAAAAAGCCAGAAAAGACAGAGACGAACTCAGCGCGCCAGATAAAAACACCTGGAATTCAAAAGGTAATAAGGCTAGTGAGCCAAGAAAAGACTCTGGTATTCACAAGAGTTAGTTGAAATAACAAATAGTTGCTTTATTAGTAAAACCGGTATGAGCTGAAAAGTAACCTTATTGAAAGTAGAACCAAAGATGGACCCCAATAAAGGTATCTAGAATGATTGATCATCAAGTCTAAACGTGACTGGATGACATTCTAGAAAGGATCCGCAATGAAGGTTGAACTGGAGAGACGGTCTTCACTGGGAAAATACATCCAAAGTGATGGAACAACAGGTTCAAGTATGACCGGTTGGCACTTTAGGAAAACAACCTTATTGGAAGTAGAACCAAGAAATGGGCTCCAATAAAGGTATCTAGAATGATTGATCATCAAGTTTAAGCATGACTAGATGACATTCCAGAAAGGATCTGTAATGAAGGTTGAACTGGAGAGACGGTCTTCACTGGAAAAAAACATCCAAAGTGATGGAACAACAGGTTCAAGTATGACCGGTTGGCACTTTAGAAATAAAAATAACCTCATTGGAGATAGAACCAAAGATGGGCCCCAATAAAGGTATAGTAACTGATAGGTTAGTACCGGGTTGCATCACTGAAGATAAGGCTTCCTGGGGAATACCCAATATGGTTGCAAAAAGGCTGGATAGTACCAAAGATAGATAAGTTGCTTATAAGAGACTACCATTTATCGCCATTGAAAAACAAACTTCTTCAAGAGATTACTGCTTCAAAGATATGTTGATATCACAACACTGTTGGAGAAAGGATCATGTCTTCAATATAGATCTGTAAAAGATGCTTCCGCGGGACACAGTGCAAAATAAATGTATGTGCAAGATGGGCTCAGAAACCACACCTGCCAGGGATCAAAGTTCTATCTAGGGAAGAGCTAGAAAGAAACGGTGAAACAAGACTCCAATTGAGGGAAGAACTCAAATGGGTATTTATCTTATCCAAGTGTGGAAAAGATAACTGAACCAACCATCATCCACGAGGATAAAACTCTGTGGGGAATTCGGAAAGGACGGGCACTTTATGCCTAGGGCTGGCACCTCTATTGGAGAGAATAGACTAACCCAATCACTTGGGGATATAAATGCCAAAGTGAACAAAAACAGGTAAACACCAGAAAACGAAGCAGAAATGCTAAGATGCTATGCATATGCTTATGCTGACAAAACAGACAAGAAGCGAAACTAGAGATGAAATAAACGTCTCGACGAAGGATACCCAGCCAAACTCATCAGATTGGACCATTACTGGGGATAAATAAGAAGAATCAACAACTTCACTGGTGAAAAGAGTATTCCACCTAAGGTACAACATCATGGGTATTGCCATCATGAGCTTGATTTCTTTGTTGGAGGAAAATCCATTAGATGAAGTAACAACTTATTGGAAAGCTGGCAAAGGATATCACAAGAACAAAGTAGTTCTGTATCCTACTGGCATGATGATCATCTTCAACTCCTATCTGCCCCAGGCTATATGGTCTGTCAGAAGATGATAACAAGAGGATTTTATAGAAGAATTGACATACAAGGTGCTTCAATATCTTCAAACTCTTGGAGAGATCTTGGCGTAACTGCCCCAGATTGACTGCATTCACACAACAAGGTCCTCAAACTTGCTTCAGACTGGTTATTTGACGATTTGGGAAACAAACTTGCCCCTGCCAACTTGGTTGATATGTGAAGGAGATATCGTTGACCTATGGTTTTTTAGAGATTTTCCGAATCTCGACCTGATTGCCCCTGATAGGTAATCAAAAGGATTTTACAGAAGAATTGGCATACCAAATGCCTCAATATATTTAAACTTTTGAAGGGGAAATGACATAACTGCCCATGTTCAACTGTATTTGCAAAACAAAGTACTCGGACTGTGGTAGTGACGACTGAGGAACAAACTTGCCCCTGTTGGTGGGTCACTGGAGTCCATACTTGTCATAAGATGATCTCAGGAAAACTCGCCCCAATGTTCTGAACTTAAAGAGTTCTGCCCCTGATTCAATAGATTGGCAAATCTTTCCGCTTGGTTGCCCCTGACTGAGCTTCCTTTATCAAGTCGAACCCCTTATCTGGCTGCATTTGTTAGGATTTCTTTGATATCAAATTGTCTTGCAAACAAGTATTGTTCATTAAAAATTGGCAAGTTCAACGCGATATTCATGCAAGCTTTTGAAATCAAGTTTTATTGATGAAATACACACGGTGGAAAAATAAAAAACAAAGTGGATCTAGCTATTTCTGGAATGACAGAGGGAGTGATCAACACACGCTAATAACAAAGATTATTAGGAGTCAGGTTAATCAACGTTGCTGTAGTATGCTTTCAAAACAACCTTACCTCAATTAGGTCTTTTAAGGGTTGTAACGCGGTCTGGTTCATGGTTTATAAAACAAAGGATAAAGGCTCAAAGTTTATTTGTCCCACCCAATCTTCGTGATGAACTCCAATCCTATACTCAATTAACTCAAGCTATGCCTTCAAATTTCCAAAAGCTAGGAAGTCACTTGATTTGAGAGTTGACTGGCACCTTACACGAAGCGCCTGCATTGGATTGCATATCCAAGTTAAACTGAGAACTACCCTGCCCCAAGGTTGAGATTTTAAGGTTTTTTTTATGTAAGGAAAGAAAACTCCTACTTCTAGGCTCGCAGGGTTAACGAGGGATTATCGTCCTTATTTCTTCAGTATTTGGGAATTGAAATAATGCCTTACATCCTTGGCAAGGTTTAATCGGCAGCATACCACAACAATTATGAACACGAGGTTTTCATCACCCTCCCCAATCTTTGTTTTAGTTTGATAAAGGGAGTGAAACAAGGTATATATTTTTTTACTTTTATGAAAATAATAGTAAATGAGTGAAATGAATGGATTTAATATAAAAGATGCACAAAAATTTCATTAACCTTGCCAATTTGAAAGTACAACAAAGCTTATAAGCAAATACAAATTCAAAGTGCAAAGGAAATACAATAAATTTGCTGAAACAGCCAAAAGATTGCCAGCTTTAGGGAATCAAATACAGAAAATCAAAGAGGAGCTCAATCACAGACCCCTAATCCATCTTTGTCTTGATACATCCTCCACATCATTACTTAGCTCCTGAGTAGGTAAGGATTGCTCTTGATATTAGTCTGGGAGCCATCGAAAGACAAAATGTTTCTCTCCACTAAGTCCCTCACAATATGCTTCAAAGCAAAACAACCTTCCAAATTATGGCCTGGTGCACCTTCATGGAATACACAATGAGTGTTGGGATTGTAAGAAGGTGGAAGCGAATCAGGAGGTGAGCCTGATGACCTTGTAGTTATTAATCCTTGTTGCACCAAAACATGATACAATCATGTATACGTCATAGGAATGGGAGGAATTGGAGGCCTTCCACCCTTTCTTTTACCCGAAATGTTCTGACGAGAAACTTGAGTACGTTGTGGATAAGCAGGAGCGTTGGGCGCTCGTTGATACACTGGTGGTTGAGGAACCGGCTGATAAACAGAAGCTTGGTTGTTGAATGTTGGCGCGATGGAGGCCACATAAGGTTGTTGAACAGAATAATACTGTTGTTGCTGTTGTCGTTTCCATAACTGATTTTTCTTCTTTTTGTTTGTCATCACCGCATTAGTATCTCCTTCCCTTTTAAAGGATTTCTTGGCATCGTCGCTCGGACTACCAGCTCTCTTGGTCATTTTCCCACTCTTCAGACCAAGCTCTACTTTAATCCCCACAGCCACAATATTAGAAAAATTAGCAGACACGCTACTGATCATCCTTTCATAGAATTCCGGTCTCACCGTGTCAACAAACCAATCAGTTAACTCTTTTTCAGATAAAGGTGGCTCTACCTGTGAAGCCAACTCTCTCCATCTTTGTGCATATTCTTTAAAAGACTCGGTATCGTTCTGCGACATACTCAGTAGTTGTCTACGATTTGGCACCAGGTCCATGTTATATCTGTAATGCTTTACAGAAGCATCAGATACATCTTGAAAGCAACGGACTCTAGATTGATCCAAAGTCAAATACCACCTTGCAGCAGCCCCTTTCAAACTATCTTGGAAGCAGTGGATCATCAACTTATCATTATCCATAAATGCAGCCATTCGTCAGTAATACATGACCAAATGTGACTTAGGACAGGTTGCACCTGAGTATAGGTCAAAATTGGGTAGTTTGAATTTGGGTGGAATTACCAAGCCTGAGACTAAGCACATGTCTTTAGCATTAGTATTAAATACATTGCTCTCTTCCATTGCTTTCAGTTTCCTCTGCATTGTCTCTACACTTTCCTTCAGCCTTTCGTGTCGATTATCCCCTTCTTCGGACATATTGACATAATCATAAACTGGATGTGGGTTCTGAAAAATTGGATGCACCTGAGCTTGCACTGCTGCTGGAGTGAAGGTAGGAATAGCTTGAAAAGCCTTATTAACCAAAGGAACAACTTGTTGAGTAGAAGCGATGGCCGAAGCACGTATAAAGTTAAAAGGCATGCCCAAAGTGGGGTTCACAGTAGTAACGGGAGGTTCCACAGTTGTAGTGATAATCTCGGAGACCACCGTCGCTTGCGTATCCATCTTTGCCCTCATAATTTGAATTGCATCCAGAATCTGCCCCACTCCTCCTCGGAGCTCACTCAATTCATTGTTGACTCTGTCCATTTCACAGTACTGTTCAGACATCCTTTGTCGAGTTTGGGTTCGTGCATCGGGAATTCGAAGACGATTCTGACGGAGAAAACGGGGACATAAGATGGGACAGAGAAGAAATGCACATGCTATGACATGATGCAAATGAGATGCTAATGCAAGCCAACTGGCTTCAAGGAACTCAAAGGCAAGTTGCGAAAATTTTTGGAAAATTGAAAAGTTTTTGTTTTAAAAATCCTTGATCTCTATTGATCTTTGCAATGGAAACAAACATTTGAGTTCCTCGAAACCAAAGGGCTAAGAATGCTTGAATGTATGGATGCATAAAGCACACGAGCATAAACATATGTACACACAACAAAACAAACAAATCCTAGGTTGATAGGTCTCATGAATGGAGCCATGGTCTACCCATCCCTATAGGTATGTACTACTGGTTTTCATCCACTGAACAAGGTTTTAAGAAGTTCCCAGAGTCGACAACCCATCTTTCGGATTTTAAGGATTTCCCATATGACTTGGTAATCAATAAAATTCTCAAGAGGATCTCGTTTGAGTGTAGTATCGCATGACAACCAATTCAGAAATAGACTCCGTCATGGTCACCGCACTACATCCTAAAGAGGCTTAGTGGGGTTTGGTAACTACGGTTCTCAATATCATGGGCTCCTAGGTTGAGAGTAGCACGTTTTCACGAACGGATTCGTTCAACATAACTAGACTCTCAAGAGGGCCTCAACTGAGTGATGGTGTTCTCAATTCAACTTTTCAGGATTCAACTCCCTCAAAGCCTCCTCGAATACCATCGTCCTATCCTAATTGCACTCAAATCCAGGTATAGGATTTATCTCACCACTCAAGAACCAAGCCAACAAAAGATAATCAAGCAAAGCATATATATACAGGCAATCAAATAGATATACATAAATATAACAAGCAAGTAAAACAAGCAAAAAACAAGATGGGCTTAACCCTCGAAAATAGGAGATATTCCCCAGTGAAGTCGTCATTTCTGTTACGGTGAGAATCGGATAACAAGCTATTAATTAACTTGCATCGCATTCTTTGAATTCACAACCGACTTTGATTTATCCAATGGAAAGGTTCAAGATCGAGAAAAACCTAAAGGGGGGAGATCTAAGGTTCAGGGGTTGGTTATGCCTAGGGAAGGTATTAGCACCCTAAACGTCCGTAATACTCTACGGGAACCTCTTGTTTTAAATTGTTATATCTTACTCGCTTGCTAAGGGTGCTATGCTAAAGGTTGAAGCCATAGGGGTTTGTTTTTAAGTATACTCGACAAAGCATCGCACTTTGCGCCTACGTATCCTTACGGGAGTGGAATCAGAGTATCTGTAGTTCACTGATCTAAGGGTGAAGGGGAGAGGAACCATTGACTATGGCCAAAGTTCCAAGGGGAAATGAGTATAAGCTCATTTTAGAGTTCAAGATAACTCTCTAAATCTAAGTTATAAAGGGTAAAGTGAGTTCTCATGATGATGAGAATCACATAGAGTTTAAGAACTCTAACCTACTTCTAAGTTATGATTTCATTGGCTCTCATGAGGCCAAGAAAAAAGGGTAAACCTAGAAGGATAAGGTAAGGTGGTTGTTAGTGACTTCAAGAGTCAATTTAAGGTGATCTCCCTTTGGAATAGGGGTGTGTCAAACGAAACAGGAAACCACAATCATAACAAGAACAAAGAGGGTCATCCACGAAACTTATCAGAAAATATGTGCAAGTCCCACCAAAGGGGGAAATGGAGAGTTAGCATTCGAAGAAATTGAAAATTGAAATGAAGTAGAAATAGTCTCGTCTTAATCATGATTTAATCGAGAAATCGATAATCAACGATTCTTTGACTTTCATCGACTAAAAGGTGAATAAAATTGAAATAAAGAGAAAGTTGTCTCGTATTGATCAAAGTTTTGTCAATTCAATGAAGTCAACCAAACCATGAAGTTTGTTATGTCATCGACCAAAATAAAGAAAGTGGAATCGAAATGAAAAATAAAGTCAGTCTCGTCTAAATCAAGATTTAATTGAGAAATCGATAATCTTATATTTTGACTTTCATTTACCAACAAAATAAAGAAATGAGCCTCATACATATCAAGACTTTTAGTCATTTTGAATAAATCAATCAAGTCATGATTTTGTAATATCATTGGCCACAAAATAAAGAAAATAGAATTGAAATGGAAATAAAAGTCGGTCTTGTCTTAATCGCGATTTATATCGGTAAATCGATAATCTCGATATTTAACTTTCATTGACCAACAAAATTAAGATGAGCCTCATACATATCAAGAATTTTAGGTGATTTAGAATAAATCAACAAGTCATGACTTTTTGTATGTCATCGGCCCAACAATGAAATCAAAACAAAATGAAATATTAAGATGAAAGGATCAATAAGAATTATAAATAAAATTAAAATCGCTAAGACAAAGTTAAACCAAGAGCTAATAGTAAAACACAACAAATTAATATGGTAGAAAAATAGTAAAAATAATTTTCTAAAAGAAATTAAAAAAAAACAAGTGATTGTAGAGAAAAAAAAAGGAAGGGTATAGAATAGCGAAACGCAGGATCATGTGGGCTTTAAACCCATCATCCATTCCGACTCATGGTTGACAGCAGTTTGAGGGAAAACAAGGGGTGCTGATAGAATAATAAAAAAAATGGGCCCAGCCCCAAAACTCCATTGGTCTAAACGGACACCAACAAACACAAACGTTTAAGATCTAAATAGTTTTTTCAGTGAAAAGAAAAATAACACAGGGGAAACGATTTTAAGAACACGGCCACGGTGGACAAGCTTGACGAAGCAACATCACAACGACGAACACGGTTATCATCCCGCTTCGAATCTATCCTTCCTCTTCTCGCAAATCCATTCTCGGTCTCAATCGTGTTGATTTCTCGCTCTGTTTCGGACAGGTTCGTAACGATTTAGATTCACTATGTTTCGCTCAAGAATTTGCTCTCTTCTTCTCGATGCTCTCTGTTGTGGTTTCTGAGTTATAGTCGTGAGTGGTTCGGTGAGAGAAAGTGTTGGAAAACGAAGTTGATTGTCGGGGACGAGTTGTCGTTGTTAGGTTTTTGAAGGTGTGTTGAGTTGTTTGGAATGGTGATTTGAAGGGTTATAGTTAAAGTTGGATGAAAATAGGTTTCAGTTGGAGATGATCGGGTTCTGAAGATTGGCGTTTGATTTGTGGTTGATGATTTGGGGTCTGATGATTAAGGGATTGTTTGGTCGTTGGATGATGAAGGAAATGGAGAGAATCGGGTCTTGGTGAGTTTCCGATCCCCCCTTTTCGTTTCTCATTTTTTCTTTAATACAAACCACCGTCTGCCCTTTTGAAATCAAACCTCCAACGTCCTTCATTCTTGTTACTTGATGAGTCCTTTTCACACTTTACATTATATCAGGTTTTGGACATTGTGGATGCAGTGTTTTGATAGCAGGTCTGTTGTTTTGTAAAGCAGGGTGGTCATCAAGCAGAAATTTTGGTCTGTTGTTAGGTGTGTTGTTGCCGTTGTTGTAATATCGCTTTCGCAGTTTGCAGGAGGGTATCCTCTTTTGTGTTTATTGATGCAGCAAGGAAAACGCCAGACATGTGCCTTTCCACCTTTTGTTTTGTAGCAATTGTTTTTTTTTCTGACTTTGACTTTGAATTTTGGCAATGGGCCTTGTTGTATTTTTGTACATGGACTTATGAACATCTGGTCTTAAAAGGAGCATATGGATATTAATGTGAAAAAAAGGATAAAATTAAAATATGGATTTGGATAAAGAATTTGTGGAATTAGTACTAGATAATAACTTTGGAAATGGACAAATGGATTGATTGGATAAACAATGAAAAATGGATTTAAATGGATAATTGGAAAATAGATTTAGAAACGGGTTAAGAGAAATGAATATGGATAAATAGATTGTGGATAATTTGATAATTGAATGAGTGATTGAATGGATATTGGTAGAAGTTGATTTGAAAAATGGATAATAACTATGGTTTTAATGGACATTTGAATTAAAAAAAGAAAAGATCTTAAATGTGGCCCTAAAAGTATGGAATTGGATATTTGCATTGATAATGGAAAATAGATTTTTGGATATGAAATGGATTAGAAATATGGATCATAGAAATAGATATTTATGGATTAAAAATTGGATAAATGAATAGATTTTTGGATTTGAAAATAGGTATGAAAATGGTTAGAATGAAAGATGGATACTTGGAAAAGAAAAATGGTTAATAAATGATTATTGAAATTGGTTTGGAATTAAAGGTGACAATTGAGGGTAGATAAAGTGGGTAGAAATTTGGTTATGGAGAGAATCATGGTTAGGGTTATGGAGACAAACTCTGAAAGGCTTGCTTGATTCAATGCTCCATCCAAAAACTTGATCAATCACCTCTTGACTCTCCTTAAGATAATACCTGATAAAAAAAGGAACAAACACAAACAGAAACCTGAAAAAAGGGTTAGCTATGCAGCTTGATTGACCTAATATGACATGCAAGAGATCAATGGATCTAAGGGTAAAATTTGGGGTACAACATATATATATATATATATATATATATATATATATATATATATATATATATATATATATATATATATATATATATATACATGGAGTGAGTCACATCACATCTGTTTGCTTTCAAACTCTTGAAATTCACAATTGTTTCAGACTTGACGATGAGTTTTTCAACTGGTGTTTTTGTGGTAATGGAGGCCATTTTTGAAGGTGAAACACATTAACCAAATCAACTCAAAATTTAGATGTTGGGAAGAGTAATTTAAGGTTGATCTTATTTATAGAGTGATGAGGAGAGTAAGGCTTAAGAATTTGAAAGGGCAACTATTGATTTTTCCTAGGTAAGGGACGTGGGAAAAGGAAGTGGATGATTGGTTTCTTTAATGTGGGAAAATTAACCAAGTCATGAATCATAAATGTTCTCTTATGATTGGTGAGAGTAACCGTCTCACCTTTATGACTCTGCAATTTCTTGATATTCTTAAGGCTTTCCGTGTGGCGTATAATCGATGATTGATTATAGTGCTTAATTATTTTATTCTAAATTATCGTAAATTTATGGAATATAGATTTAAATAATGCATCGTGATAAGATGAACATAAAAGTATTCATTCCTAAAGATAAGGAGTTCACCATCAGAGTTACTTCACTAATTGATCAAGAAGATACAAGTCGAATTCAAAAAAAAAAGTTAGACAGGAAAAGACCTTGAAACACTATGACTCTAGGAAATCTAATTTCCTATTTTAGACTAGAAAAGTCATAGGTTGACAGAACTCAGGAAGAATCTTCTCAGTCATTCCATTTCTTCTGCAATGACTAACTATTCCTTGAAGATCAAGAATTTGGGAGATAACTCTGCAGTAGGGAACTTGATATACTGTGTCTTCCCTAGACAGATTAATTTCTTCCTTTAGATGATTATACATGGATTGGGGTAGGTTTATTTTGATCCTAGAAACTAAGAAGAAAATAAATAATCTTTCTTTGTCAGATAACCATCTTGCGCCTCTTTCTCTTGGTCTTAAATTAGTTACCATAAGCTTGTACCAATCTTTAGCAATAGGAGTGAGGGTGCATGGTTGAGTGGGACGACCTTCAGTCTCAAAAATGACATGCATATACCTGTTGAAGCTACGAATGTTGATATTTCTTTCCACAGTCACACCATCTTCAACACACCTAATGACTTTAGCTATGATGGTGGGGTTGATCAAGACTGGACAGCCAGCAACCACAGACAAAATAGCATTTTTGCCATAGTCATACTCTAGTACACGAGCATTTTCCCAGAACTCAGTTACAAGCGTAGGAAAGACAGGTCCAACAAGCATGTTGAAGTAGTTTTCCCAGTTCTAAAATTTAATTCCAAAGAGAATACTTGTTTTGTTGAGTGGAGGCAGAAGGTTTAAATTCAGAGTGTATTCCTTCAGGAGTTCAAGATCATAAATTTCACCTCTAATGTTGTGGGAAGTCATTTTGAACATAAGTGATTTTGTTTGAGAGAGAAAGAGATTAAACTATGAGATAGTTAAAGAGTGATTTTTCTTAGAATGATATGGGAAGGACTTAGGATCAATAGCTATTTAATGAACTAGAATAAGCAGGGTTCATCATTTTCGAGAATAGCTATGAGTAGCTATAGAGGTCAGCTTGACAAGACATGTTATAGACTCTATATAGAGGTTGTCAGAGCATATCATAAATAAGGATACGAATAGATGTACACTTATGAGTCGAAAGGGAGTAGTTGACACAAGGTAATCATAACTGCTTATTTTACTCTTACTATTCGTCGAAACATAAATTCGCGAGAATCTTTTCAATAAATCTTACGAAACCTAATGTGTCAGTGGTTATGACGAGATTCAAAATATTGCTACTGTTTTAATTCAGAAAATAAGGATGATCATGAATGAAGAAAAATGTACCTTAGAGATTTTGAAATCTTTTTACAGTGATTCTATATCTGAGTGCTTTCCATTCTAACTCTGAGCTTCTAATCACCTTCAGAGTGATCCAACGTTGTAATCTGACGTTGAAGAATATCAATGTCTTCTGAACTCGGATCTCTAGTCTAGAATCATTCTTCTCTTTAGATGATCTTTTCCTTTTTCATGTTCAGAAATATTCATCTGACTTCTGAGAGCAAACTTCAGAGATTCTGATCTTTATTATCAGAACGTCTATCTTTCATCAAGCTTCCATTTCATAATATCTTCTGACTCTTGTTTCTTTGAACAATTGCAGAGCTGGTTCAAAACCAAGTATCATCAAACATGCGTGTAACACAGGACATATTTTGCATGACAATCTTGTTCTTGCAATGCTGATCTAACTTGTTTAAAGTTAATCCATTAAACGATTGACAACATATCGGCTTCTGAAAAGAGTGTCAGCTGATTTCTTCATTCTGAACAACATCAGGGACTTAGATCCTTTTTTGGCTTCGAGTAGATGACTTTTGTCTCTGCATCTAGTCGAGCATCTTGTGATTCCATACTTTATGCAGTATGAACTTTTGAGAGAAATATCAGATAACATTCTGACCAATTACATTAAGTTCAACTGAGATAGATCAGAACTTAATCGTCTGTGTTATTTTAACCAAGACTCAGACATTGTTCTTAATCAGATTCTTGATGAATCTCTAGATTTCTTCTTTCTAAATGTTCTTTAGTTTTCTGCAGGTTTCTTTTACAGACTTAATTCTGAAGTTCAAAATCATAGAACAACAATCTTTCTTCTTTACATGAAGAAATTCTTAATGAGCTCTAAATGAGAAAGTCAAGGGTGGACTAATCTGTTTCTTGAAAACATCTCAATAACTCATAAGGAAATAAACTTTAGCAAACAAGATTTCTTGTTTTCTGATGATTCAATCTTGAGTAAATACGTTGTTTATCTAATCATATCTTCTAAGATAGGCATTCAATAAATACTACTACTTATGTGATAAATCTATCGTATCAGCTGATTCTTCAATCTCCTCTTTAAGTTTTAGAGAGGAAGATTCCATTGTTGGCGACAACAAAACTTTAAGAATCAGTGACTTGCTCAGGTAATCCGTATAATTACAATTTAGTCAGTCATCTTCTGAACTGATACTGAAATTGTAAGTGGATTGAAATCTTACCCAGAGTATTTCTACACACCAAATGTGAATCTTTTTCTAACACTGTTAAGTGTTTGATATCCATCAATAAAAGAACTGGAGCTCTGATACCAATTGAAGGTACGAGAAGGACACAAGAAATGGGGTTTTGAATTGTGTTTTGACTCTTAACCAATTTTCACCTCTTTTTCTTTATTGCGATAAGAGTATATCAGAGTTACATTGAGAGACTCTCACTTTAAGATGCGTCATTCAGATTATGCTATATGTGTTTCAGACTTGCAAAGCGGAAGCTTATCAGAGTTAAGTTGCAAGGTTCTGACTTGCTATGCACAATTCTGATAATGATACAGAGACATAAATAATAAAACAAGCATAAACAAGAGTAAAGAACACACAATATATCCTGGTTCACTTGAGCCATTCTCAAGCTAATCCAGTCCACCCTTCCAAGGTGATTTTGGCTTGAACACAAGGACTTAATCCACTATAATCAACACAGATTACAGATGCACGGGCAATAGCCGGTGACTAACATCCTGCACAACCGCAGCTGTGACTAACCCACAATGAACCGTTCAGGGATTCAACTTAGTAAATATAACGAACATTGACCTAATAGGTTCCAATCTCGCAAGATCTACTATCAGGATTTCACAGCTAAACGTTCCGGGATTCGACTTAACGAATATAACATTTACTAACCATTCTTCCAGGATTTTCAATGAGTTCCATCAGTGATCTCACAAGAGTCTGACCCAACATTGGCCCTCTTTGAGATATGGCTATCATTGACCATATTTCAAGATTTCCACAATGAAACCAAACCATTGTCTTCTGAAGTCTCTGATCACACTGATCACTTAAGGAATCCTAATTCACATAGAATTAGTTGTTTTGGAGATTACAATGATGCTTCTTAAGTACAAATGAACACAAAGTGTTCTAGCAAGATATGAGCAACAACTCCTTGCAAACTACATGATTCTAGCAAGATGTACATGATTTGACAGTTGAATAACATCTTAATAATTCTTCATCTTCTTCATTGAGCAAGCTTTGAGCAACGACTCCCTTGCTACTGATCTTTGATCTTCATAGATGATGTAGTTGGTTGATGACTTGACTGATTTGTGATGTTGTCTTGTTAATCAATAGCTTCTGTTCCAATTGATTGTTGTTGTGTTGAATTATGATTATTGAGCTTCAATAACAATGGTCGTGTGTTAATGGTGATAGCTTTAAGTGTTTAGTGTAACAACGATAATTGATCATTGTGACTATCATCACATCGACACCTTCAGAAGCACATTCTCCTTTCCTTTAAATAGCCAAGTAAATTATAGTCGTTAGAGAGTTGTTGGCTGTTTGAAAAGAGTCGTTATGCAATGATGAAAGTTGTACTGCCATATCTTCTTTTTACTGTAGAAGTAATGGGATAGATCCTTTTTAAATACTGTGTATAGTCATTGCTAACGGTAACATTTGTCTTCAAATCTTCAGAGGCTTCTGATGGTAATTAATTGAAGCATGAGTAGAGACTTTATAACTGGGTCTTCAGAACTTTCAAGTCTTCCATCTTTAGAACTTGTCCATTAGGAATCTGTCTTCAGAACTTCAACACTTGTCTTGAAACCCGTTATCTTCACTGCTTCAAGTCTTCAGAATCTTCAGAACTTGTCCATTAGGAATCTGTCTTCAGAGTCTTCAGCACTTGACCTTTAGAACCATAATCTTCAGAACACTTTAGTCTTCAGAGTCCTTATGCACTTGGTCTTCAGAGCCTTCAGCCTTCCGAACTTCAAGTCATGAGAATCTTCAGCACTTCGGTTCTCCACAAGATTAATTCTTCAGAAACTTCGCTATCTTCAGAATCATAACCACTTTCAGAGTAGCATCCACAAGAGCATTGCAACAACAATATTGGCATCCTTGGATCTATCTGATTATGATTAAATACAGAAGCATACTTGCTTCTTGCGACTTTGTGTTACACATAGTAACTCGCATATGATAATTTACGCACATCTTGCCGGTGTTTGTTGGATCTGATATCTTCTATGATTATGATCTGCACACAACACACATTAGAATATAAAAAGGTTCTTTCACAAATGCTATTGTTATCATCAAAACATAGAGATGACTTGCAGAGACAACTCTTGCTCTAACAATCTCCCCCTTTTTTATGATGACAAAACCATGTATTTTGATTGAACATTTTATACAAGGTAATCACTAAACTAAACATATTCAGAGTCCGAAACAACAGCTCCCCCTAAATGTGTTAACCTCAAAATTTTATTTGTGATCATCTAGAATCTTATCTGATCCAAAGAATCACAAAGTAATAATTTGAGTTGTCAGAACATAGAATAGAGAAGGAATACTTCCCTATCTTGTCTTTAGGAGACAAAAGTCTTCAGCATCTGGACTTGTTCATCAGAACCTATGTCTTTAGATCTTTAGAACTCAGTTCCTTTGGTCGTTGTATCAGAGCTCATAATCTTCAGAGTCTTCTGAAGCAATTTCTACTTTTCAGCAGAATCATTTTAGCACAGAGAAAGAACAATTCACTTCTAATAACTTAGCCACGCTATTTATCAGAATTGAACTTGTCTTTTGACTTAAGAAACTCCCCCTGAGTTTCAAACTTGATGATCTTGAGATTTTGATTTGGTCATACTGGTTCTGATCCTCTTTTAAGATCTTGACATTTCAGAGTTTGACTTGAACACAAACCTTCATCTCAGAACCTTTTTACTTGTCACAACCCATTGGTTCATCAAGGCTTGATTCTTGATCTGATTGAAAAAATATTTTTGTGATCAATTGAAGCTTGATTTTGAATCTGATACCATCGTACTTTTGATTCTTAGTCTGATGAATTTGATACCAATTTGTAGATTTAGTCTGATGCCAAATCATTTTCTTCTGAGTTAAAATCTTGGTTTATCAGAACTTCTTCTTTTTGGACCTTTTATCCAGTTCTTGAGACAGTCTTCGACTTCTGATTTGCTCAGTTCTTCTGAAAAGCATCTTAGATTGTTGACTTGGTCTTGACAGCTTTCAGGAAGGTTTCTTCTTCTGATTCTTATGTTCTGAATATCATATTCTTAGACAGCTTACAGCTTCTGAACAAAATGAAACAAGAATCATGATAACTTTGACTTTCAGAAAGTTCTCCACTTCAGAACAGTACTGGGTCAATCTGATTCTGAACACTTGTTCACAAAGTGTATAACTTCGATAATATGAATAAGCATTTCATAAGAACTTTTATCAGAGTTCTTCAATTTGATCTTGTTATGTAAGAATGCCTAGTGAACTTGTTCAAAGTTCCTCGGTTAAACATCAAACAAACGTTAGTGGTAAATGCATTTTATATCATTGATTTACTTGTTTGAGTAAACATTAAACAAACGTTAGTGGAAAATGCATTTTATATCATTGATTTACTTGTTTGAGTTTTGCATTCTATCAAAATCATATTTCTATTGCTTCCCCTTTTTGACATCATCAAAAAGTTAGGGCATTTAAGCAATGTAAACATTTGATAATGATTTTCATATATTCTTTTTAAGAATAAAATCCTAAAGTAAAACCATTCATGGGATATTTCATTTAAAACAAAATATATACTATTCTTAATTCCTAAGTAGTTTGGAGCGATCAAAACATAGGCTCGTAGATATCTAGGGGATAGTCTAGGAGGTGCCTAAGGACAGGGAGGACGTGGAAGACGAATTTCCATACTCATCGGTTCTTGAGGTATGCAACTGTTTATTTTCAGCTTGTGAGATTGCCAACTGCTTGTTTTTCATAATTTCTTCAGACATCCATCCATGAAATTCAGTCCTGATGTTTCCCATGGCAGTGGGATCCATGCTGGAACCGGATATATCTATTAAGTTTTGTATTCTGTTGATAGTGTTATCCTTGAAGGATGATAATACTTCATTAACAGTTTTTGACCTTTTCGAAGAGGGTTCTTCGCTAACAACTATTTTCTGCTTCTTTCCATTTTTCTTCCATTCTGAGAGCCCTTGAAACACATCCGTAATGTTTTCCATATCAATCCATACACCAATGTCTTCATCTTTGAATTTACGCAGATAGTTTTCCACTTCTACTTGATCATGTTTTTCTTTGAAGTTAGGAAATCCTTTAACATGAATTCTTATACCAATCGTCACTTGCCTTAGTGACATATCATCAAGATCAGCGTCTTCTTTCTTTTTCCTTAGATCCTTAAATCTGAGAATTTTTCCTGCAGTTTTTAGAAGTTTGCTCGATTCTCCTTCGTTGACCAGGATGTCATCAACAATTCCTGATTCCACCAGAATATCAGAGATGAGTCTCCCATACGGAACATGTCTGATTTCAGTGCCAGAACCCATTCTGGAGTCCCTTATATATTCTTTCGAAAGTTTGAAAAGAATTTCTGGAAGATGTATCTTGATTCCTTTTAGAAGAAGGAATAGGACACACTTCTGAGTTTCATTAAGTTGATCTGAAGGAAGATGATGAAACACATTTCCTTGCAGGATTTTGAACCAAACTTGTAGGGGGTCTTTCAGACTTGAGAATATTGGATCTTCCGGATTAACCACAGTTACTTCTTTGAAAATAGAATCCAAGACTTTTGCTTCTCTTTCCTTGCTTAGTTGATCCTTGGTGATCCTTAATTCGGTATTGTCATGCATCAGTAAATCTGAAAGAGTCTTTTCAGATATAACTTTTTTCCTTCCAAACACCAAAGATATAATGACAGTTGTGCATGCAGTAGCATGAATCTAGAAGTCTTTGACTCGACAAGTGTCGGTTGGTCCTTCCAACCTTTTGAAGTAGTTGATCCACCCTTGATTATTCATGGAGTGAGTAACATCACATCCATTTGCTTTCAAACTCTTAAAATTCATAATTGTATCAGACTTGACGATGAGTTTTTCAACTGGTGTTTTTGTGGTAATGGAGGCCATTTTTGAAGGTGAAACACACTAACCAAATAAACTCAAATTTTAGATGTTGTGAAGAGTAATTTAAGGTTGATCTTATTTATAGAGTGATGAGGAGAGTAAGGCTTAAGAATTTGAAAGGGCAACTATTGATTTTTCCTAAGTAAGGTACGTGGGAAAAGGAAGTGGATGATTGGTTTCTTTAATGTGGGAAAATTAACCGATTCATGAATCATAACTGTTCTCTTATGATTGGTGAGAGTAACCGTCTCACCTTTATGACTCTGCAGTTTCTTGATATTCTTAAGGCTTTTTGTGTGACGTATAATCGAAGATTGATTATAGTGCTTAATTATTTTATTCTTAATTATGGTAAATTTATGGAATGTAGATTTAAATAATGCATCGTGATAAGATGAACATAAAAGTAATCATTCCTAAAGATAAGCAGTTCACCATCAGAGTTACTTCACTAATTGATCAAGAAGATACAAGTCGAATTCAAAACAAAAAGTTAGACAGGCAAAGACCTTGAAACACTATGACTCTAGGAAATCTAACTTCCTATTTTAGACTAGAAAAGTCATAGGTTGACAGAACTCGGGAAAAATCTTCTCAGTCCTTCCATTTCTCCTGCAATGACTAACTATTCCTTGAAGATCAAGAATGTGGGAGATAACTCTGCAGTAAGGAACTTGGTATACTGTGTCTTCCCTAGACAGATTAATTTCTTCCTTTAGATGATTATACATGGATTGGGGTAGGTTTATTTTGATCCTAGAAACTAAGAAGAAAATAAATAATTTTTCTTTGTTAGTTACCATAAGCTTGTACCAATCTTTAGCAATGGGAGTGAGGGTGCATGGTTGAGTGGGACGACCTTCAGTCTCAAAAATGACTTGCATATGCCTGTCGAAGCTATGACTGTTGATGTTTCTTTCCACAGTCACACCATCTTCAACACACTTAATGGCTTTAGCTATGATGGTTGGGTTGATCAAGACTGGACAACCAACAACCACAGACAAAATAGCATTTTTGCCATAGTCATACTCTAGTACACGAGCATTTGCCCAGAACTTAGTTACAAGCGTAGGAAAGACAGGTCTAACAAGCATGTTGAAGTAATTTTCCCAGTTCTGAAATTCAATTCCAGAGAGAATACTTGTTTTGTTGAGTGGAGGCAGAAGGTTTAAATTCAGAGTGTATTCCTTCAGGAGTTCAAGATCATAAATTTCACCTCTAATGTTGTGGGAAGTCATTTTGAACAGAAGTGATTTTCTTTGAGAGAGAAAGAGACTAAACTATGAGATAGTTAAAGAGTGATTTTTCTTAGAATGATATGGGAAGGACTTAGGATCAATAGCTAATTAATGAACTGGAATAGGCAGGGTTCATCATTTTCGAGAATAGCTATGAGTAGCTATGGAGGTCAGCTTGACAAGACATGTTATAGACTCTATATAGAGGTTGTCAGAGCAGATCATAAATAAGGATACGAATAGATGTACACTTATGAGACGAAAGGGAGTGGCTGACACAAGGTAATCATAACTGCTTATTTTACTCTTACTATTCGTCGAAACATAAATTCGCGAAAATCTTTTCAATAAATCTTACGAAACCTAATGTGTCAGTGGTTATGACGAGATTCAAAATATTGCTACTGTTTTAATTCAGAAAATAAGGATTATCATGAATGAAGAAAAATGTACCTTAGAGATTTTGAAATGTTTTTACAATGATTCTATATCTGAGTGCTTTCCATCCTGACTCTGAGCTTCTGATCGCCTTCAGAGTGATCTGACATTGTAATCTAACGTTGAAGAATATCAATGTCTTCTGAACTCGGATCTCTAGTCTAGAATCATTCTTCTCTTCAGATGATCCTTTCCTTTTTCCTGTTCAGAAATATTCATCTGACTTCTGAGAGCAACCTTCAGAGATTCTGATCTTTATTATCAGAACGTCTATCTTTCATCAAGCTTCCATTTCATAATATATTCTGACTCTTGTTTCTTCGAACAATTGCAGAGCTGGTTCAGAACCAAGTATCATCAAACATGCGTGTAACACAGGACATAGTTTGCATGACAATCTTGTTCTTGCAATGCTGATCTAACTTGTTTAAAGTTAGTCCATTAAACGATTGACAACATATCTGCTTCTGAAAAGAGTGTTAGCTGATTTCTTCATTCTGAACAACATCAGTGACTTAGATCCTTTTTGGCTTCGAGTAGATGACTTAGATCCTTTATGCAGTATGAACTTTTGAGATAAATATCAGATAACATTCTGACCAATTACATTAAGTTCAACTGAGATAAATCAGAACTTAATTGTCTGTGTTATTTTAACCAAGACTCAAACATTGTTCTTAATCAGATTCTTGATGAATCTCTAGATTTCCTCTTTCTGAATGTTCTTTAGTATTCTGCAGGTTTCTTTTGCAGACTTAATTCTGAAGTTCAAAATCATAGAACAACAATCTTTCTTCTTTACATGAAGAAATTCTTAATGAGATCTAAATGAGAAAGTCAAGGGTGGACTAATTTGTTTCTTGAGAACATCTCAAAAACTCATAAGGAAATAAACTTCAGCAAACAAGATTTCGTATTTTCTGATGATTCAATCTTGAGCAAATACGTTGTTTATCCAATCGTATCTTCTAAGATAGGCATTCAACAGATACTACTACTTATCTGATGAATCTATCGTATCAACTGATTCTTCAATCTCCTCTTTAAGTTTTAGAGAGGAAGATTCCGTTGTTGGCGACAAAAAAACTTTAAGAATCAGTGACTTGCTCAGGTAATCTGTTTGATTACAATTTAGTATACAGTCATCTTCTGAACTGATACTGAAATTATAAGGGGATTGAAATCTTACCCAGTGTATTTCTACACACCAAATCTGAATGTTTTTCTGACACTGTTAAGTGTTTGATATCCATCAATAACAGAACCGGAGCTCTGATACCAATTGAAGGTGCGAGAAGGACACAAGAAAGGGGGGGGGGTTTGAATTGTGCTTTGACTCTTAACCAATTTTCGCCTCTTTTTATTTATTGCGATAAGAGTATATCAGAGTTACATTGAGAGACTCTGACTTTAAGACGCGCCATTGAGATTATGCTATACGTGATTCAAACTTGCAAAGCGGAAGCTTATCAGAGTTGAGTTGCAAGGTTCTGACTTGCTATGCACAGTTCTGATAATGATACAGAGACATAAACAATAAAACAAGCAAAAATAAGAGTAAAGAACACACGATATATCCTGTTTTACTTGAGCCATTCTCAAGCTAATCCAGTCCACCCTTCCAAGGTGATTTCGCCTTGAACACAAGGACTTAATCCACTATAATCAACACAGATTACTAATGCAAGGGCAACAACGGGTGACTAACATCCTGCACAACCGAAGTTGTGACTAACCCACAATGAACCGTTCAGGGATTTAACTTAATGAATATAATGAACATTGACCCAATAGGTTCCAATCTCGCAAGATCTACTATCAGGATTTCACAGCTAAACGTTCAGGGATTCGACTTAACGAATATAACGTTTACTGACCATTCTTTCTGGATTTTCAATGAGTTTCATCAGTGATCTCACAAGAGTCTGACCTAGGGATGGCAATGGCCATGGTATGGGTAGGTACTATAGTACCCGTCCCCATACCCGCAGTTGAAAAAAATCTTCATACCCGAGCCCATACCCGCTTGGGTATCAAAATTGGCACTCTTCCCCGTACCCTATGGGTATATAAGTGCTCGTACCCGTACCCGTTACCCGCATTTCTAATAAAAATAAATATATCAAGTATAAAATATCATAATATTTTAAGTTTTAAAAAATATTAAAAAGTTTTTCAAAAATTTTATTGTTGAATTATGAAATAAATGATCCCGTATATTAAATATGTAGTAGTTTAAAATTGATGATTTTTTTAAAATTTTATAAATATTTATTTTTATATAATAATATAAATTAAAATATATAAATATATATTGTGTGGGTATGGGTCGGGCTGGGTACTAAGGTGCCCATCCCCGCTTATTTATGTGGATAATTACCCGAGCCCGTACCCGTACCCATTTTTGCGGGTTTTTACCTTACCCGTTGTGGGTAATTTTCTGGGTACCCACTGGGGATGGACCAAATTACCGTCCCTAGTTTGACCCAACATTGGTCCTCTTTGAGATATGACTATCATTTACCATATTTCAGGATTTCTACAATGACACCAAGCCATTGTCTTCTCAAGTCTCTGATCACACTGATCACTTGAGGAATCCTAATTCACATAGAATTAGTTGTTCTGGAGATTACAATGATGCTTCTTAACAAGCAGATAACTCCTAATTTTAAGTACAAATGAACAAAACGTGTTCTAGAAAGATATGAGCAACAACTCCTTGCAAACTACATGATTATAGCAAGATGTACATGATTTGACAGTTGAATAACATCTTGAGAATTCTTCATCTTCTTCGTTGAGCAAGCTTTGAGCAACGACTCCCTTGCTACTGATCTTTGATCTTCATAGATGATGTAGTTGGTTGATGACTTGAATGATTTGCGATGTTGTCTTGTTCATCAACAACTTTTGTTCCAATTGATTGTTTTTGTGTTGAACGATGATTATTGAGCTTCAACAACAATGGTCGTGTGTTAATGGTGATAGCTTTAAGTGTTTAGTGTAACAACGATAATTGATCGTTGCGACTATCATCACATCGACACCTTCAGAAGCGCATTCTTCTTTCCTTTAAATAGCCAAGTAAATTATAGCCGTTAGAGAGCTGTTGGATGTTTGAAAAGAGTCGTTATGCAATGATGAAAGTTGTAGTGCCATATCTTCTTTTTACTGTAGAAGTGATGGGATAGATCCTTTTTAAATACTGTGTACAGTCATTGCTAACGGTAACATTTGTCTTCAAATCTTCAGAGGCTTCTGATGCTAATTAATTGAAGCATGAGTAGAGACTTTATAACTCGGTCTTCAGAACTTGTCCATTAGGAATCTATCTTCAGAACTTCAGCACTTGTCTTGAAACCCGTTATCTTCACTGCTTTAAGTCTTAAGAATCTTCAGAACTTGTCCATTAGGAATCTGACTTCAGAGTCTTCAGCACTTGACCTTTAGAACCATAATATTCAAAACACTTCAGTCTTCAGAGTCCTTCTGTACTGGTCTTCAAAGCCTTCAGCCTTCAGAACTTCATGTCATGGGAATCTTCAACACTTCAGCTCTCCACAAGATTATTTATTCAGAAGCTTCGCTATCTTCAGAATCATAACCACTTTCAGAGTAGCATCCACAAGAGCATTGCAACAGCAATATCGGCATCCTTAGATCTATCTGATTATGATCAGATACAGAAGCATACTTGCTTCTTGCGACTTTGTGTTACACATAGTAACTCGCATATGATCATTTACGCACATCTTGCTGGTGTTTGTTGGATATAATATCTTATATGATTATGATCTGCACACAACACACATTAGAACATAAAATGGTTCTTTCACAAATACTATTGTTATCATCAAAACATAGAGATGACTTGTAGAGATAACTCTTGCTCTAACAAAGGATCTGATCAAGGAAGGAAGGAAGAGTAACACAAGATCTAATCAAGGAAAAAAGGATGAGTAACAATCATTTTGATAAGGTAAGAAGAAGATAAAAATATTGAAGAGTAATAATTTTACAAATGTGGTTAATCATTATAATTATAATAATCACTTTGAAGATGAAGTTGAAGACAAAGTGAAGATATATGAGACTTTGGATGAAGGGAGGATTTGTTGGGTCTAATAGTATATTCATCCAAGTCCCACATCAGATAGTAGGAAGAAAATAAAATTTGAGTATTAATATAAATAGAGATAGTTAGTTTTAATTTTTTACACAACAACAAAATGTAGTCTTTTGGGCGTATTGAAGATTTCGGTAGTTGTGTGTCTAGGGAAGGTTTTCTATTTTTCCGTTCAAAAATAGTTTTTAGAGAAGGTTTTCTTTTTTTCCGTTAAAAAATAGTTTGTTGAGAGTTTTCTATTTTTCCGATAAAAAATAGTTTATTGAGAAGGTTTACAATTTTTCTGATTAAAAATTGTAGTTGAGAGAGGTTTTGCAAATTTTCCATAAAAAAATTATAATTGAGAGAGGATTTGCAATTTTTCCGTTCAAAAATTACAATTTGGAGTGTTTGCAATTTCCTTCTTAAAAATTGAAATTTAATGAGAGAATTTGTTATTTTATTTTTGTAAAGATTAGAAATTGAATGATGAATTTTTTAGTTTTATTTTTGAATTTTTTTCTCTTTCTATTTTTGGATATGCTTCCTCATAAATAATTTTTTTTTTTCCCAATAATAATTAATAGAAGATAAAAGAAAAAAAGAGAAATACAACTATCTTAACAAACTAAAACTAATACTAATTGATCAACAAAAATACAATAAAAAAAATATTTCTTCACAATTACAATTCATAGATATTTTAGAGTATTTTTTTTAATAACTTAAAAATGTATGGAAACGAACAAATAGCTAGCTCATAGATAAGTAAATGAATTATTGATGACGAGAACATTCAAACAAGAACATCAGGTACCATGGTTTGGTGATGAATATTTAAACTCTTAGTCTTCGGACTATGGACCTATTCTACTGGATCCTGGTTCTACTCTCAGTAGTTTCTTCGCTTGTTCTCAGCTTCATTCTTGTATCTCTGTATGTTCTTTAGTCTCATTCTTTGTTGTTCCTGGTCAATGCTTGTTTCTTGCTTCATTGTGCTTAGCTATTTCGTGCTTATCTTGTTGCAATGGGTGAGGAAAAATGGGTAAAAATTCAAGTTGGTCGAGCTTCGTACTATGAGACCTCCTGCTGCTGGCAACTTGCCACCTAATTTTGATGTTAACGCTCGCTGTGATTTCCATTCAGGTGCTCAGGGGTAAAACCACTTCAAGGTTCATACTGGAGCAGGCCATCCCAAGAACAAGAGAAGTTAGTCCATATTGACGACTGATCAGCTTGTCCAGGGTTCAGAGTATTGGGGCAGAATATCTCACGGGGATATGAGATTGTTCATGAATTTTCTTGAGGCGAGTTTCACTATAGACCATATAGTCTGAGGCAGTTACTTTAAGATTGGACGAATTTATCCAAGAGTTTGAAGACATCGAAGCGTTTCGAATGTCGAGTCTTCTGTAAAATCCTCTTGAGACAATTTCTTTGGTGGACCATGTTGGTCTGGGGCAAATGAAAGAAAAAATGTTGTTCACGCATATGCAGTCAATCAGCCAAAAGGCTTGAAACAAAGGGGCATTCCAACCCAAGGCATTTGTGGTCCCCCGTCTTCAGTAGGTGTCATTAATAATGTTCCCAGCAAGAGATGCATCGAAGCCTTTCTCCCCAATAAGTGGTGGTTCAGAGTTAGATTTTCTCAGTTGCAGAAGTCGTATCCAGCACGGGGCATACATGCATATCCTTTTGTTTGCAGGTAGCAACCTCATACTGGGCTCAAAGGCAAGATTGAAGCCTCTTCGAGATCATGGGCCATTTCTTCCAGACGAGTAATCACTTAACCCCATGCAGAATACCAGGGCAATCGCGTTCTGGAAAAGGTTATATGTCATCCTTTTGTCACAACGTTTACTGATTGAGTCCATCATTCGGCCGTCAGTCGCTCACGACGATTCGATATCGACAAGTCTATTCTAACTGGGATCGTTATATCTTATTAAGTCGATTCTCCCATTCAGTACTTCCAACAGCTACAAGCTTTTCTGTGTGGATAACGGTTGCAAATCCCCCGGTAGAGTTGCTTCGCCGACCTCGTCGTTAATGTTCAAGACTCAACGAGTGTCCAGGAGTTTGAAGATGCCGAATCTTCTATAAAATCCTCTTGGGACGATTTCTTCAGATTAGCCTTGTGTAATTTGGGGCAAAAATGAGTTTGTAACCCTCCCAAACATGGGGCATCATGAAGTTCCCCGGCAAGGAAAGTCCTAGATCTATTATCTCCAGTAGAGTGACCTCTCAAGTCCCGGCATGTGCCTAAGAGTTTGAAGATGTTTGATCTTCTGTAAAATCCTCTTAAGAGGCATTCCCAGCACGAGACGCTTTGAAGTAAGTCTCCTTAGTAGAGTTTGTTGTCAACTCATTATCCCCAGTGGGTTTTCCTTGTGTCTTTCCCCAGCAGATCTCTAGGGACTTTTTCCCAGCATATCACAACAGAATGGCTTCTAACCAGGATTTGTGTATCCCTGACGGAGTAGTTCAGGTCCCCAGCAAGATTCTATCCCTGGTAGTTGTACTCCCCACAGAGTTCAGCATTGAATCTTGTCAACAATACTCCCCAGTTGAGTTATTTTTCTTCCCCGCAGAAGTTTAGCAGGTCAACAGAATCTCTTCCTCAACAGGGCATTAGCATATTCTCCTCGGGTTTGATAGATCCCCAAGCAGAGTTTTAATGACTTTTCTTCCTCAGTAGAGTGTTAGTGCATTCTTTCCCCAGCCAAGTCAGAAAATTCTCATCCCCAGCGGAGTTGCTATGACCAGAATTCGTCCCCAGTCAGATGAAGTAATTCCTGGCAGAGTCATCATTTCCCATATCCCAAAGTCCAATTTATTTTTGGCAAGCGTGACAATTCGAAGCAAACAGATTGTTCATTTATTCTTCAGCAGAGATGCCATCCTTTCAGGAGTCTCTAAAGTTAAATCATTGATCGTTGTTCCTCAGCAGAGTCAGCAGGGATGTCTGACGTGCATGCAGAGCGTAATCCAGTATTGGAATCACCAAAGTCTAACCGTAGATTGGCAAAAGTCCATCCAGGGGTGGCAAAGCAGCAAAGTCCAACCGTAGATTGGCAAAAGTCCATCCAAGGGTGGCAAAGCAGCAAAGTCCAACCGTAGATTGGAAAAAGTCTATCCAAGGGTGGCAAAGAAGGCAAAGTCCAACCGTAGATTGGCAAAAGTCCATCCAAGGGTGGCAAAGCAGCAAAGTCCAACCGTAGATTGGCAAAAGTCCACCCAAGGGTGGCAAAGCAGCAAAGTATAACCGTAGATTGGCAAAAGTCCATCCAAGGGTGGCAAAGCAGCAAAGTCCAACCGTAGATTGGCAAAAGTCCATCCAAGGGTGGCAAAGCAGCAAAGTCCAACCGTAGATTGGCAAAAGTCCATCCAAGGGTGGCAAAGCAACAAAGTCCAACCGTAGATTGGCAAAAGTCTATCCAAGGGTGGCAAAGAAGGCAAAGTCCAACCGAAGATTGGTGCAAGTCCACCCGCAGTATGGCAAGTCAGTAGTCGTCTGACTCCATTTAAAAAGATAGCTGTAAAGTCCAACCGTAGATTGGCGCAAGTCCACCCGCAGTATGGCAAGTCAGTAGTCGTCTGACTCCATTTAAAAAGACAACTGCAAAGTCCAACCGTAGATTGGCGCAAGTCCACCCGCAGTGTGGCAAGTCAGTAGTCGTCTAACTCCAATTAAAAAGACAGTTGTAAGTCCAACCGTAGATTGGCGAAATTCCACCCGTAGTGTGGCAGGTCAGTAGTCGTCTGACTCCATTCAAAAATACAGTTGTAATTCCAACCGTAGATTGGCGGAAGTCCACCTGTAATGTGGCAGGCCAGTAGTCGTCTAGCGTTGTACAAAAGACGTTGTTAAAGTCCACCCATAGTGTTGCAGGCCAGTAGTCGTCTGGCGTTGTACAAAAGACGTTGCTAAAGTTCACCCGCAGCATGGCAAGCCAGTAGTCGTCTGGCATCGTACAAAAAGACATCCCTCCCGTGATATGGTTCCCATCAGAGTTTTATTCAAGCAGAGTTCATTTGGTTGAGTTTATATCCCTTTTCTTCTTCTCCACAGAGTGCAAATTTTTTGGTTATTTTCGGTATTCAATCCCTCCACACCTTGAAAGTCTGACAGCAATCGCTATCATCCTTCAGGTCTACAGTGATTGAATAGGGGCAGCTGTAATACCCCAAAATTTTACCTCTTATTCTTCATAGCATTTAGCATATGCTTTCATTTCATTGCATTGCATTCAAGCATAGAAAAGTAAAACATTAAGCATTTAGCATTGCATCTTGCATAAGGGCATGTGATCAGTTGTTCCTCAAAGGTGTTGATCCTCCAAAGCAAGAGAATCAGAGCCAATGGTCTCTCAAAAGCCTCAAAGGTCTCTTATATCATATATTATCCTACTTGATCTCACAAGGCATTGGAAGATGGGAATTCATCAAGAAGATTGGACAGCGCATCACCTCCTATAAAAAATAGCCAAAATTAGGGTTTTGGATTCAAGTGGTCTCTTGAGAAAATTTTGTTTCAAACTTGATCTCAATGTTTTCTAAATGATATTAAGTGTCTAAGGGTGGAATATTGGCCATTGGTTCATTTCATAAGAGGTTCAATTGATCAGTTGCTTGGGAATCAAGAAATTGGGGAAAAAGTCAACTGTGCAGTGAAAAAAGTCAAATCCTGACTTTTTAAGGCCAAAATCATGAAATTCATGTTATATATGTTCATTGGACAAGATTTGATCAAGAAATGATGGAAGAATAATGAAAAATCAAGAAATTACAAAACTGCCAAAAATAGGAACTTTAGGCTTTCCAAAAATGGCAAGTTTGGACCATTTTGTACCCTACTTTGAGGCTCTCTTTCTCCATGATAAAAGCTCCAAACCTCAGGCACAAGTTGAGCCAATTAAATTTCATATTCTAAGCTTCAAATCCATATAAATAACTTTTCCATTGGACCAAAATTGAGGGAGTTATGATCAATCAAAGTTTGACAAAACTAGGTCAAGAACCAGGTCATGCCCAAGCAAAACTAGGCCCATGCGCCATAATTTTGACAAACACTTGGTGGGCAGAATTTCAAGCTTAATTTATCCATCAAGGAAGCTTCAAATGGAAAACTTTCCAACATCAAAGTTGTTCCTTTCCATGCCCTCTACAATGTTCATGTTGGACATTTTTTAATTTGAGCAAGTTATGAGATAGTTATGATGGTCCCAAGATGGTGTGATCATGCTGAATCTCATAGGACATTTTGCCATGCCATGCCCACAACCTTGCCTCGCCCATAACCCAGTCCCACATTCTTGAGTTCCAAGCCATTTTTCACCACCTTACAAGCTTTTATTCAATTCAATTTTCATACCAATCATGTTCTGTCAAATTTCCTCTTTCCATTGACATCAAAACCTCATCAAATTATGCCTTGTACATAGAGAATTCCCTTAACCAACTTCTTTGTTTCATGCTGCCAAGAGTGTTTTAAATTGTTGTTGTTGTTGGTTCACATGCATGCTTACACCATACCTTCTTTTCCTCTTTAAACCAAACACCATTCTTACACACTCCTTGCCACACTACATCATCACAAGAAAGGAAAACAAAGCTTGGTATGCAAGCTTTCTGTTGCAGCTTCCTTCCATCACCACTGATTCACCTCCACCTCACCATAACTTCATGGAACACATCACACCATAGCAAACCTTCTTTCCACTCGCCCCTAACTAACTTGACTTAGTTAGTTAGGGTGCACTCAGTTAACCACCCTAAACTCACCAAACTAACTTAGTTAACCACCATGGTTCACATTTAACCCAGCTTATAAATTGAAAACACACTCACAAATTCATTTCAACTCTCATTTTCCACACTCACTTCAAAATTGTTCTCACTTTTTCTCTCAAGTTCTCAAACTCTCTCTGAACTTTTGCTCTTTCTGCACACGATTTCACCATCATCTTTATCTGAACTCAGTTTCAAACACCATTAGCAAGCAGCATTGAAACTTGGAAACATTAAAGAGCTGAAGTATCTTCCATTGCAGATTCATCTTCATCTATATTTTCAAGGTTTTGAGCCTTTATTTGGCCAATTCAAAGCTCAAAGAGGAAGCACACTTCTCTGGTTTTCTTTGGTAGAAAGACTTCATCAGTTTCAGGTTCCAAAACTCGCAAACTTTTTTTGCATGATTTTCATTATTGTTGTTATTTCTGTGTAGATTTGAGCTCAATAGGAGCACCTGAATATCCGGCTAGTTGATAGAGCTCCTTAGGAGTTTAGTTTCAAAATTTAGGGCAATGTTGTTGTGTTCGATTCTCATTGTATGTGTGTGATGTGTGAAAACTGAACCTGTATTCTTGACCTATGTGAGTTCCTCTACATTTTGGTGTGCGATTTGCTTGTTTCTGGGATATGTGAGGGTTGCAGGTGACGGAGATGGCCGGAGGTGACGGATTTGCTTGCTTGGTCGTTGATCTTTTGCATCATGCGGTTATAAACTTGCCAACACATTAAAATTTCACGTGCATTTCATGTGCATTCTTTTGTGATCTGATGGTTGCGTGCATGTGCATCATGGTTGTTATCGTATGCCTCGCATCTAAACCACTCATCTTGCATACTTGATCATCATCTTTTGATCCAACGTTCATTATGATGCCAGCACATTAAAATATCATGTGACTTGCATGTGCTTTTTTTGGTTTCTGAGTGATCACGTGGGTGTGTGTGCGTAGTAATTATGATGTGCACACTTTGATATTCGTTGGATTGTTTTTCTTTTCACCATGATCTAATCATGTGGTTCTGATTGCATCCTTGTGTTTGACTTAAATGCACACTAGCACACACAACTACACGAATATGGACTGGGTTATAATTGATATCTGTACCCCCATTGACTGAGCCCAATTTATTTTTGAACATGTATTTTACTTGCGCTGCACCCCCCTCCCCATTTTATTCTTATTTTTTATTTCTTTCCCCTATTGTTTTGGTTTTATATTTTTAAAAATAGAAAATAAATTCTAAAAATCCCAAAATAATTCATGTGACATCTTAACACATTTAAGTAATTTTCTATAATTTGTAATTCTGACTTTGTGAATTTTTGCACATTATTCCATGATTTTCTTTTATTTTCTTTTTGATTGATCCTTCTTATGGACACTTGAACTTGTATGATTTCTTTCTCTCATTTCACACATCATCTTTAACTTATTATTTTTGAATTGGTTAAATAATATCTTAAAGTGTCCAAAAATATTGTTGCTTATTTTTTAAAGTCATCTTCTATGATGTTTGTATGATCATCTTTACACTTCTTTTTGTGGCATTTCAATATGACTTTGTGCATTTCTTTGTGACACTTTTATCTTGAATTTTGGTATGAGTTTGTAATATGTGTTTTTCCTCTGACTTAGGTTAGTTGTGGCTAATTTCCATAATTTTCTCATATGCTTTAATAGTGGTTTGATGTTTCATGATTGGAGTTGATTCTTATGCACATCCACCTACTTCTTTCTTGTGTGATTTTGGTTGAGGCACTTGTGCCATTTTGTGAATTGTTTATACATATTTTATAGGTCATTTTCATGATTTTATTGGTCTTCTTTGTTTCATTATAGGTCACCTTGACTTGTGCTGGCATGTGGTGTGAGCTTATGTGTTATCACTTGGAAGTTTGACATGTTATCTTATCTTGTTCTCTTCTTATGTTTTACATGTTCAATGAGTGCATTTTGTATGTTATTTCTTTCATTCCATTAGTATCTCATCAATGATATGCTACTGCCCATAAGTATTCATTAATCATTTTACATCTTATGCATCTCTAATATGTCATTTTGTGCACTTAATGGAACATGCTTATACTTATTCCCACTTCTACTTCATCTTATCTCTTCCACTTGCACTCTTTTATTCTTGAGTTGTGTAATTATTCATATACATGTTTAAACCTTGATAAATGATATTTGGTTCTGACTTTAACCTTTCATGAAGCATTAATGCATGATCACTTTGCATATCCACTCATACTTCATCTACTTCTTTCATAATGCATTTCTTTGTGGTTTAAAGCATTGTTTGTGTATATTTGATTTGTGTTTGATATCATAGCATTAGAGAACATTCTTGTGATGTTCATTATGACCTTAGGCTTTCCTTAACCTTTAAGATGCTTTTACTTTGGTTCTTGACTTGTTTAAGCCTTACTTGTTCATCTTAACTTGTTTTTTCACTTATAAATAATTGTACTAACCATTTCAAAGGCTAATGGTAAGTCACTTGAGTGTGGATATGCATCCACATTCTAATTTCTTCCTTCATCTTTTAATCATTCAATTTGTGTTGTTTAAGCATTTAATGATGCTTTGCTTTCATAATTTGCTTTCTTCCCTCTTTAAGATCAACTTAACTTCCATCTTGGAAGTAAGTTGCTTCTTATGTTCTTCTTCTCTTTTATTTTAGGATTAGATTTCTTAAACCACATTAACCTTAGGATCTCCATGTATGATAACTCTGGAGTTTGAGTCTCAGTCTCCCCTTTAGTTTTCACCTTTATTCCTCCTTTTGAGTCTCTCTTCTCATCTTAAAGTAAACTAAAAAACACTTAATAAAGGCATAACAAATATTGTATTTGAGCCTTTCATGTGAGAATGAGATAGTGAGGGGTCTTCTCTCACTCTCTTAGAATGTTTAGCGTACGCCCCATCCCGGGTCGATATGCGAGGCATTCGATCCTACATGAAGGACTTAAATACAATGTATGTTACTAAACATAAAACAATCAAAACACTTATTTCTTAAAAGACAAAAACAACCATTCTCTTCTCATCTCCTTCACTCATTTCTTAAGGACTCGTCAAGTCCATTCTACCGCAAACAGGTAACGCGTAAGTCTCCCTACAGCTAGCTGCAACACCTAACTGCTGGGACGCGCACTCTGACGTTCCCACTAATAAACACAAACAAAGCGACCCTCGTTGAGGGGAACTACGTCTCTCTGATTCTCATGCTCCCGATGAGATACGTAGGCAGTGGGGTAAGGCCCATTTGAGCACTTCTTTTATTTTCCCTACATTTGCTTCTTGTTCTCTCTTTCCTTTCTTTTTCCCTTTTCCTGTTCCTTTTCCTTTCCAGTTAGCAGTTGATATACAGTTTCCTACACCCTTTGATCAAGACAAGCAAGCGTGGATCCCATCGGGTACGATGGACGCGTGGGGGTGCTAATACCTTCCTCGCGCGTAACCGACTCCTGAACTCAGTTCTCTTGGTCGCAAGACCATGCACTTTCCTTTCCCCCAGGTTTATGCAGTGTTTCCTTTCCCTCTCTTGGGATAAATACACATTGCTGGCGACTCTGTTTCGGTGCCACTTTCGCGTTGGTACTTGGATGAAAATCCCGGGAGCGACACCTTTTAAGCTTCATAGGATACACTATGCCAAATAAGGGAAAAGACAACGCTTTTTTTGGCCTTTAACAGCGCTTTAAAGCGCTGCCTAAGATGGCGCTACCATAGGTAAAGACAATGTTTTTTAATGAGAAAGCGCTGCTAAAGGCTTAATTTAGGCAGCACTTTACCTTTAAAAGCGCTTTCTAAAATAGGCCTTTAGCAGCGCTTTTAACTGAAAAAGCGCTTTCTAAAGTGGCCCTTTTGCAGCGCTTTTTCTGGCTTTTTATGCCTTTTATTGGCACCTTTAGATAGCGCTTTTTAAAGCGCCGTATAATTTATTTATTTTTTCACCTTTAGGCAGCGCTTTCGCAGGAAAAACGCTTTCTATTTCCCCCCTTTAGACAGCGCTTTTGAAAGCGCTGTCTATTTTTTTTTTGTATTTTCACTATAGGCAGCGTTTTTTCGTAAAAGCGCTGTCTTTTCTTCACGTTTTTTTAAAGGATATTTTTAGAAAGCAAATTTTCCCAGTTTTTTATGTAGAAACCTGTATATATTTTCCTTCACATTTTAGGCCATTTCCAATCCTTCACATTTTAGGCCATTTCCATAAACCATTTACATAAACCATTCACATAGACCTTTTACATAAACAATTTCATGCCATTTCCAATCCTTCACATTTTAGGCCATTTACATAAACCATTTACATAAACCATTAAAACCATTCTAATCCATAAATCATTTACATAAACCATTCACATAACTACAAAACTATACAATTACACTCCATAAAGATCTCTTAATTTAAAACAACTTCCAAAACTATACAATTACACTCCATAACTACACACCAACTTCTATACCTTATATGATTATTTTACCAATAAGGTATTCACATAATTCCTCCTTGATTTGTTCCAATTTATCTTTCGTGTAATGATCACATGCATATTCATCAAAGTACTACATAAGAAAACACAATATCCATGATTTAGTTTAAAATAATAAATTATACGAAATATCCGATAAGTATTAAAATAAATCCTAAGTTATAAATCCATATCGTGATGGGAATCTCTAATCGATCCAAATGAATGATTTCTCTCATAAACCTCAAAACAAAATAACCGCAGTCTATACCATTACGTTGACGAGGACACTGCACATAGAAAACAAATAAGAATTAATATATAGTTGTCTTGTGTTATCAAGTAGCATCACTATTATAAGCAACATTGTGAAAATTAATATACCTCCACTTTGATCCATGTAACGTTGGAAGCTTTAGACCGTGATAATCGAGCTTCTCTTTGTGTTCGGTATACTAGTATTGTTCTATAAAAGAAAAACGTAAATTTAGAACAATCTCACAGAAATAATTAAATATACAAATACACACGAATATTTAGAACAGTCTCACTTATGTATCAACCAAATCCTTCATATTCTGATATGTTGTCCACTCATGATCTAACGAATTAAGATAATAGACCACTTCTCTTGTAGGATTAATAGCAACCAATAACCAGTGTCCACTGTAAAATATAACAAAAGTTTAAATGGATAATTTCTACGCAAAAGATACAAAGATTAGAATGAAATTAGTATGAAAATCTTACCCGTTTCCAGTATTATACGGTAAAAAAAACAAACTTTCTGTACTGCTGGCCATAAATCTCTCGAGTAAGTGATCTCTTACTGAATTTGGATCAGTATCAATTGTCGGTGCATTGACAAGGGCGCAAGACAAGAAACAGAATCTGTTTGACAATTGATTCCCGCGCATCAATTTGTCATACAAGCACCTTAAATAAAAACATAATAAACATTAGACTATTTTAATTGAAATGTTTAAATAAATTGTTTAACTAATTAAATAATAGATTGATCGGAGTACCAAATGTATGAATGCATAACACCGATGCCTAATTCAAGATGCTTAAAAATTTGTTCCATGTCCTCTTTTGCAATTATTTCGGAATGAGGACAACCAAAAACACCTTTGTCCATGTCTATTTGACGAATAACACCATCCATCAAATCTGATGTTGCCACAAGTGTTTCAAGACACACCCGAAAGCGAGGTGTAAGAGTTCTTTTTGCCGGCCCGGTCTTTGTAGGAGCTTTTTTCTTGCTGGCTTGTTGTAAAACTTGAGCAGGAACCTAAAAATCATATAAGTTAGGTAAAGTAGAAAATCATGAAGCTTTTGAATTCGGATCATAGAATAACACTTTTAATGTACCTCTTTCTGTGATGCAACAGACTCAATATGCGGCAAAATCCCTTTATCCCTAGATGTGGGTTTTGTAGGAGTCTAACATTACAATGTAAAGACATTCAGAATGCTTTTCATAATGGTTCAGAATTGACTTTTGATTACTAAAACATTCATAATGGTTTTCAACATACCTCCTCATCTATGAAAATGAGGTCTGTCGGCCATGCAACAAACGATCCTATTGCATCTCGCAACAACGTTGTCTCTGGAACAATGTCAGGTATCGGTAGCAATGCATCAAGTTCTAATGCAATATCCAATGATAATTTTATATGTCCATCAGGGAGCGGTTTATGGTGAAGTAAATCTCCCAAAGTGTTATGCACTTTTCCCTTGCCAACAATGCGATAAGTCGGTAGCGATAAAAATAGCTGACAAGATGAAATGCCCTAAAGCAATAATAAATATGTAACTGTTAATGTGTATATATGTCAATTAAAATAAACGTGCTAAATTAATTAAAATAAATATATGTCAATTAAAATAAACGTGCGTACTACCTCGAGAAATTTCTTTTGACAATTGATACTAGCTTTGTCACTAGTATCTTTCAACCCTGAACCGCGATTTTCCGCCTCATATATCTCTTTATCCTTTTGCAGTTCACGAACCTGCGCTTTTAACTCCTCCAACGATTGCATCACTTCTTGATTGGTAGGATTTTTTCTCTTTGGTTGCTTATATAAGGAAGATGGAGTCACACCAAATCCTTTACCCCTCACCCGACCGGAATACTCAGGAACATTTAGTACTCGACTGAGTATGCTCCTGCAATCCTCCTTGCCTATGGTTAAGGATTTAGATAGAGTCTCCTGAAATTCATTGACATGTCAAAAATTATTAGTGGGGATTAAAAATTAATTATATTTTAATAAAATTTCGATTAACTTAAAGACATAATGTTATACTTACACATTCGTCATAAACATGCTGAACATCTTCCCTAACAACTCCATCCTTGCCCACACGAGCTTCCTTCCACAAAACATGATCCGGAAGTGATGTTTCTTCGCTTTTCGTCTCTTCTAACTACGCATGAAGATAAATAATAAGATCATCAATTATAACATAATAAGACAATTAATAAAATCATAGCATTTATAAATACTTACCAATTTTTGTTGTAAGCGTGCATATCTCGTTCGACCTTTTCTGTACGGATACACGGGTTTTGATGCTCTTTGGAGATTAATGGCACTCAATTCCTGGATAAACAAGTTTAAGTCATATCAGAACAAACTAATGCAACAAGTATATAATAGAATTAATAGATATGATAAATTAACATTACATTGAATTTTTCGGTTTTTCGTTTGGCTACAAAAGTGCTCCATTCTTCGGGTGCAATCACGTCTGCATACAACTTTGGAAGTTCTGCTTCAACAAAATTTGTTTCCGCATCCCTAAGATATTTGTTTGATAACATAGCTCGAAAGCCTCTGTGTCTTTTTCCGGCCAATTGTAGACAATACTTTTTTCGGCTTTCATCAATATTAAAAGACCTCTACGAAAAAAAAATACATATAGAATGTGTTAGTATAAGTAAATTAAAGACTTAATCGTCAATAAAAGTCTAATAACATCAATCATATTTGGTAAGTACCTGTATCTCAGTCCAAATTTTATCTTTACCGGCTTTCAACAATGGATTCCTCCAATTATCACTGGTGATAGGAATGTGCTGACGGACCAGGGAACCTATGTAACTAGTCAACATTGAACCGTTTGGCTCAATCAGTTGGTTTTCATCACTCCAATGTACATCAAATTTGATCCCTTTATCTCTTGCACTGATGATTGACTTCATAATTGTTATTCCTCTTTTAATTTCACTTTCTACATTCTCATGTCTTTCATTTGTATCATGTGTCTCGTGTGACTCTTCCTGGTTACTAGCCATCTGACCTGTAAGAAAGAAAAAAACAAAAATTAAATGACAAATATAAAAATCCATAATCCATAATCCATTGAATATATATAACATGACAACTATTTAATATTATTGAATGATATAAGCTATAATTTTATAACTAGTACCTTTTTCACTAACGTCTCTTTCGTTTCTTGGTTGGAATATGTTCTACCCGTCTCTTAACAACACGGACGGTTGGATTGATCCAAATACCCTCATTATGATCATTTCTAGTATATGATTCATTCGCTATAATATTTTTATCTTGATCAGTTCTAGTAAATGATTCAATATCAACATCAATATCACCTTGATCTCCAATGTTTTTGTCAATTACTTTGTTAGATAAAAGCACTATAGACCATTTTGTACTTGTCGGATCAGTGACATAGAACACTTGTTTAGCTTGAGAGGCTAGAATAAAAGGCTCATCTTTGTACCCCACCCTATTAAGATCCACTTGCAAAAATCCTGACTTATCCATTCGTATGCCATTGTTATTTTCAACCCACTTGCAACGAAATATAGAAATCTGAAACTTCTCATAATCAAACACCCAAATGCGCTCGATAACCCCAAAATATGACAAATTTGCAAATTTGGGGTTTAAGTCCTTCACACTTGAAATGTGCATTGCTTCAGCTACCACGGTGACATCACTATTTTGCATAGTACTTGTATCATCTTGTTCTTTGGTATAAAATGTGTATCCATTAATTGCGTATGCGCTATAAGAAAACACAACCAAACTTGGACCATATGCTAAACATCTCAACCTTTCTGTTATTGAAGCGGGATCTGAACAATACTCTGAATAAATATGATCCTTAAACCAATGTATGAAACTTCGATTGTGCTCTCATACTATCCAATTCTCATTTCTATTTGGATTTAAACCTCAGAGAACATCCTTGTGGATTTCAACATACGGCTCAACCTCATTCTCATTGTGCAGAACATACAAATGCACTTGATCCCGTTCGATACTGTCACAACTTCATTTCTAATTAACTTTTTTCCTTCTTTTTTTTCGACAATATGAGATTTGGGGAGTCCAATTAATTGTACATTGGACAGATATTCAGTACAAAACTCAATCGCTTCTTCAACAATGTATCGTTCGGCAATACAACCCTCTGTTTGACTTTGGTTTTTCACATATCCTTTTAATATTTTCATATAACGTTCAGCAGGGTACATCCATCTCATATAAGCCGGTCCACACAATTGTGTCTCTTTCACCAGATGAACAACTAGATGAACCATTATGTCAAAAAATGAGGGAGGAAAATACATTTCAAGATCACACAAAGTAATAACTATTTCTTTTTGCAATGTTGGTAAGATCGCAGGATCGATCACCTTACTGCAAATTTACTTGAAGAAAAAACACAATTTAGTTATTGCGCGTCTTACTTTTTCTAGAAGAATAGAACGTATACCTATTGGTAGAAAATGTTCCATTATAACATGGCAGTCATGCGTCTTTAAACTCTTTAACTTGAGGTCTTTCATAGACACAAGTCTTCTAATATCTGAAGAGTATCCTTCTGGAACTTTAACTTCACTTAGAAACTTACACAATACATTTTTCTCCTTTCTAGATAGAGTATACGCAGCAGGTGGTAGATATGTTCGTTTTCCTTTCTTCAAGGGTCCTAATTCAGTTCTTATCCCCATCGCTATTAAGTCCTTTCTTGCTTTAAGGCCATCCTTAGACTTTCCTTGTATATTGAGTAACATACCAATAACACTGTTAAATACATTTTTTTCAATATGCATAACATCGAGAAAATGCCTTACATACAACGACTTCCAATATGGTAGTTCAAAAAAAATTGACCTCTTCTTCCACCCTCTCTTGACAAGTGTATGTGCAAAAGGTTTGCCAAACTGAATACTCACATCTTTCACCTTTTAAAAAATTTGATCACCTGTCAATATAGGTGGAGCTCTACCTTGTTCTGGCTCTCCATTGAATGCTTTTCTCCACCCACGGTAGTGATGATTAGAATTTAAGAATCTAAGATGACCGAGAAATACATTCTTCTGACCAAACTCTAATCGCGTCAAATCTATTTTATATTCACAAATAGGACACGCAGATTGACCTTTTATGCTATACCCTGATAGATTTCCGTATGCTGGAAAATCATTAATTGTGCCAAACAACATTGCCCTCAAGTTGAAACTTTCTTTCCTATACCCATCATAAACCTCCACACCGTTCTCCCACAAACACTTTAAATCTTCGATTAAGGGTGCCAAGTATACGTCTATGTCATTCCCTGGTTGTCTAGGACCAGAAATTAACATAGATAACATCATGTACTTACGCTTCATACATAGCCATGGAGGTAGGTTATAAATCATAATGATCACAGGCCAAGTGCTATGTGAGATGCTATAAATACCGTGTGGGTTCATTCCATCAGTAGATAATGCCAAGTGAAGGTTTCTTGCTTCTTTTCCAAATTTAGGATAATCTTCATCAATTTTCATCCACTGTGGTGAATCTGCCGGATGTCGAAACTTTCCATCAATAATTCTTTCATCTGCATGCCAAGTCAAGTGTCTTGAACCGGTCTCACTACGAAACATGCGTTTAAATCTCGGAATTATAGGAAAATATCATAAGACTTTTGTTGGAGACAACCTTTTCTTGTATCGAGAGACACTGCATTTAGGACACTCATTTAATGATGCATACTCATTTCGAAAAAAAACGCAATCGTTTGGACATGCATGTATCTTATCATGGCTTATGCCAATAGAGCACAACATCTTTTTGGCCTCATATGTTCGATTGGGAAGAACATTATCCTCTGGAAGCATATCTTGCATAAAGGCCAATAACTCTGTGAAACTTTTATCCGACCACCCATTGCCCGCCTTTAAGTTGTACAACTTTAATACCGCAGACAATCTTGTGAATTTAGTGCAACCATTATACAACAGTTTCTCTGCATCTCTTACCAACCTCTCAAACATTTTGGGACAATCCTTAAGATCTTCTTCAAGAGCTTCTGCAATCTCTTCGACTCGATCATAATCGTATGTATCGGTGTCATCTTCGTTTGAAGCATAGGTCGTATTATCCCCTGGTTCAACATTCCCGTTAATTTTCTCACCATGCAAATTCCAACATGTATAACTTCTATCAATTCCATGCCTCATTAAATGCGATGTCAACTGAACCGCGTCAACCCGACTCCCAAAACAGCAACCCAAGCAAGGACATATCATTTGACTGGGGTCTTCAGCGTGCGCAACAGTAAACTTAACGAATTCCGATACCCCATTCTCGTACTCTTTCGACAATCGACTTGAAGACATCCATTTCTTATCCATAGTTATACTAATTAAGCTAAACAAAAACAAAATAAAAAATATTTACCTATAGGGAAACGATCCGACTTTCACACTTTGATCACAAGTAACCCCTATATATAGCAAATTCAATAAGTTAGTTCTCAATCATTGTAAGCAATGCTCATCCATCATAGCAGTTCAGTCAAATGGTTTTACTAATTAAGCTAAACAAAAACGTTAATTATTCATGCAACTATAGCAAAAGAACAACTAATTACCTGTAGAGAAGTAATCAAGTTTTGGACCCACATAATGTAAGATTCCTCCAACGATCAGACTTTCACTCTGCACCTGTAAAACAATCATATTATCAATCATTCTTGACCATTCACTACCAACCATTTAATAACAAGCCTTACTTTATATTATTATAAAACTACTTCAAGATTTGCCAGGGAAGAAAATATAAGTTCTTGTTTGTTAGAAGGTTTCAAAATTGTGTGTAGCATTGTCATATATGCATTTTAAAAAATTAATATGAATAAACAGAGTAAGATTAAAAAACCAGTTTCATTAGTAGATCACAATTTAATCCTATTCATCAACTCTATAATTTTACAATAGATTTGAAATTATTAGTTCTTCAGAAAGACACCGGTTAACGACCTAAACCTATCCAAATCCTCGTCTTTAACACACATCGTAACAAGAGGATCATCAATCAAAACAACCCCTTTAATAATTCTAAAGCTATAAGGATGCCAAATCTGTGGATGAAGATTCAAAGGGAAAATATTTGTGAATTGTTGACAACCCTCTGAAAATTCAGAATTGGGCAAATCCAATTTTCCCTTTAAATACATATGAAACATGTTAAGATCTAATATAAGTTCAGGAAGTGCATTTTTGAGGAGATAGTAATACAATTTCTCTAAGAGAGGAATTGAAACATAAGAGGAACCTAAATCATTGGAACAATAAGGTGGTAAACCTGAGAAAAGTCTTTGAAGTGATGAACATTTAGGATTATCAGACTTAACATCAGGTCCTAGGTCCTAGACTTATTCAACAACTCTATAATTTTACAATAGGTTTGAAATTATTAGTTCTTAATATATAATCACACGACATTTTTGAATGAAGAGCAATTCATGTTCATAAATAATAAGGTTCATAAACTGTTTACAAATTGTGTAGCTAACAAGCTCCAAGCACGGTTTAAAACACTACTATGAGGTCAACAATTCATGTTTTCGCCAATATAAAAGAAGTAAACATGACATTAGGTAAAATCAAACTACAGGATTTCACAATGCCATTCAACAGAGCAATATCTAACAGAGCAATAAAAGTAGTAGTAGTAGTAGTATGAACAGGAGCCAATATCTAACAGAGCAAAACTTAAAATCTAACATGATTTCACAATGCCATTCTTCCGCACGATAACATTCAAGAAAAACCAACATTCAACATTCAACATATAGAATACGTATAAAATAACATTCAACATTCAACATATAAAATAACATTCAACATTCAAGAACTCTAACATTCAAGAAAAACCTAAAACAGTCGGAGAAGAATGCGTACCTGCACGATAACGGTCGGAGAAGAATACAGAATGCCTCTTTCGCTTCTACTTCTTCTTCGAAGGAAAAATGCAGTAACGAAAAATGCAGTAACGAAAAATGAATAACAGATAAAATGGGAGAAAGGAGGACGAACAGAAGGCTGGTGGTCGGAGAACTCGCGAGAGAGAAAGGCTGGTGGTCTTGAGTAAGAAAGAAAGAAACAATGAACAGGGTTCTGAATATTTAGTGTTATTTTATTTTTAATAATAATTGACCTAAGGCAGTGCTTTTCCTAAAAAAGCACTTTTTTTTAATATACCTTTAGAAAGCGCTTTTAAAAAGCGCTTTCTAATGTTATCTTTTAATCGCCCTATAGCAGCGCTTTTTAAAAGCGCTTTCTAAGGTTACCATATAGCAGCGCTTTTTAAAAGCGCTTTCTAAGGTTATGCCTTTAGCAGCGCTTTTTAAAAAGCGCTTTCTAAGGTGGGGACTATTTACAACCTTTAGCAGCGCTTTCAGAAAGCGCTGTCTAAAGGTATCCTTTACCAGCGCTTTTTTTTAGAGAATTTTTTTTATTTTTTATTGCAGCGCTTTGTGATAAAAGCGCTGTCTTTTTAGTGCTGCCTAAGGCTATTTTTGGCGTAGTGATAAATATAGAAATCAAAAAGTAGCACTAAATGCGGTAGTGGCCGCGTTACAAAAACCAAGCTACAGACGGAGAGAGAGAGAGGGAGAGAAAAAATGAGTTACTGCTGATACCATATTAGATATTCCCAAACTGAAATGTAAAGGCATATAATTACTCTTAAAATTGATTCCATGTTACAGAGTCATGTGTGACTTATATATCCAAGAAATAATAACAAACTAGACTAAATATATGGAACAATAACGACTATAGTTTAGGTACTATCTGTATATGCTAACACAAGAGACGGAAGCCGATGAAAGGTAAAAACCAAGAGCACCAGAAAGAATTACGGGCTAGATTTTCCTAACAAAATATCCGAAAAAACGGAACAAAACTCCATTTAGTAGCAAGAATATTTTTAGAGGACGCTGAAGACATTCAAATTGGTATTGATAGGGCTCGAAGATTTTTGTAATCTTATTTTTTTAATTTTTCTTTTGCTCACACGAAAGGTTATACTATAATTAAAAAGGTTTAAAAAATGAGAATAAATTATGATGATCGATGGATGAAGTTTTTAATTTATCTCCTTATTAAATGTATTAAAATGAGCAAATACACTCCAGGAACACATTGATGTTCCTAAGAGACATTTAATACATATTTAAAATTTAGGACGTGTTATTTTAAAATTCTATAATTACTATGCATCAATATAAATATCTATAAAAAAGCATGAGATTTATTAATTATAAGTGATACAAGCTTATTATATTTGAAACATACAAATGGAAGAAAAAATGGTTAAGGTTTTCATACTTTTGTATGTTCTGATTATTTTTCTTTTTCTACTTCTTGATGCACGGGAAACTTACGGTAAGCCATTTTATAAACCTTTTTAAATTTATTCATTTAATCTCTACTATTTTAGAAAATTGATTTTTTTCAATCAATTTTTATTACAGTTACCGATGTTCCATGTAAATTTCGTAGAGATTGTCCTAAAACTCTGTGTATTTTTGGTTTTGCACGACGTTGTGAACGGGGTCTTTGTGTATGCAGGACTGGTGGTCTTGGGTCAGGGGAAACAGACCCACAGTCTAAAACCTTAAAAAATCATAAACCTCAAAATCGGAAGGAGAATTAAAAAAATAATAATTAAAAATAACTAATATATAGAAGTTTTGCGAATTCTTAAATAATATGAAGCAGTGGCCTAGCAGTTTACATATTCACCTTTTTTATTTTACTTAAATCTATTGTTGCCAATTGTAGTTTACATTTTCACCATGTATTTTTTCATTTTTCCTGGCTACAATTTACATTTTCACTTTCTTATTTTACTAAAATATATTGAGACTTTCAGACTGCAATTTGAATTTTAACTTTTTTATTTTACTAAAAATTATTAATATAAATAAAAAATCATATAATAAAATCATATATTATTAAATTTATATATTAAAATATAATGAATAATTATTTATGTCAATTTCAATTATTTTTTATTTTATTTTATGGAAAAATATATTATTAAAATATATTTTAAAATAATAAAATTAAAACTTAAAAAATTCAACATTATTTTTAATTAAATCAACATAATTAAATAGATAATAAAATAAATTTAAAATTGAAATTTGTTTAAACAACTTGATTAGAATTAATCTAATTTGGTGTAGTATTTTTAAGATTTTATAACTATTTTAACTAGTTTAGCTTCGCTTATGCTTATTGTTCAGAACTGGATCAATGGCTAAGCATGACCCAATCCACTTCTGCTCCCATAACAACCCAATTACCTATACCCAACCAACATGGGGAAACATTTACCTTTCTTCCCCTCTACCAGACACATATGGTTAGAGGACCCACAAGGTCTCTTGCTCCTCCTCGGCATCCCTACCCATCATGCACGACCTACCATTCAGAAATTGTCACGACACCCGTGCCCGGAACTACGTCTTTGCCCGTGGCAACGGCTAGTTTCGGGCACCTTTACCTGTCCTAACGGCTAGTTTTTGACAGTTACCTATTCTTCGGGAAACAGTTATTTCGCCCCGAAAATAGGGACCGTTGGCCGCGCGCTGGGGGCATTATAAAAACCCTCTCGAATGAGAGGGTCAGGTATTCTAAATCATCCTAAGAAACACACACTTTTGTACTTGCCCTTCTCTCTCCCAATTCTTACTTTAGCATCGGAGTGTCTTGCAGGTACACCCCCTCCTCATCTCATACACCCAGAATCACACACGTCTTCTTAGCCCACTTCAGGTTCTGATCAACCGTCAAGATCAGTGGCGCCGTCTATGGGAACCCTGTTATCCCCGTCTTAACATCCACCTCATTTTCGAGACCAAAACAACTTTCTATTTAAGATTTCGATCATGGCAGGTCAAGACCACGTTCATGATGCTCGCAATACTGCTTTTCTCCCCATCAACAAAACTGATGCTGACGGATCTACATCCTTCCTCGGAGGTAACGCCCGTCATCTGAGAGATGGCGCCACCGCGTCACATTCCCCTCCTCGTGCTGATCATGTTGACGACCAGCCACTCCTGGACCTCCAGCCCGTGCCTGCTCCGCCCAACGCCGACCCGACCGTGGTGGCCCTTCTTGAAGCTCTTAACAAGACCAACCTCCTAATTCTCCAATAAAATGAGAGGATTTGGACCTTGGAAGAATCTGCTCGACCAAGATCCCCTCAGCCGAGGAAAGATCACCGACTTCCAGAGTCCACCTCCCCGACGTGAAGGTGATCGTCGGGTGCACCAAGAGCCAGAGTCCCATGCCGTCCAGAAGCGCGACCACATTTCCCCGCGAAACCAATACTCTCCAGGCAATAAGAGAACCAAAAGAGACCAACGTTTGCCCCCTGTCAGATCGAAGGGTCGAGCACGAATATCGTCCCCCAGCAGGAGTCACTGCCCTATTCCCGTGCGAAGCACCCGCTCCCTATTGTGGACCAGTTCCAGCAGCGGCGATGAGCCTCATGGCCCATTGTCTCAGGAGATTATGGCTATGCGTCTCCCCAAAGGCTTGGAGAAACAACCGTCTTTAGGCACTTACGACGGTACGACAGACCCAAATGAGCACATCGAAAATATCGATGCGCTGCTCGACTATCGTGGCGTCCGAGCGCAATCAAATGCCGTCTGTTCCCTACTACGCACCGGAAAGGAGAAATGACCTGGTATAAACAATTGCCCAAGGAGTCCATCACCTCGTGGAAACAACTGGGAAGAATGTTTTCCAAGCACATCACTGCATCACGCCGCCACCCGAAGACCGAAGCCTCCCTTGAGGCCATAATTCTAGGGAAAGATGAGCCTCTCTGAGCATACATCGAGAGGTTCAATAAGGAAGCGGTGCAAGTCCCTACCACCGATGACACAAAGAAGTTCTTGCTCGAGCGAGGGCTTTGTCCCCGCACGAAATTCGCCAAAGCTGTTGGCATTACTCCACCCAGAACTCTTGACGCCTTTCTCCTCAAGGCGCAGGCGTATATCCACTATGAGGAGAAAGATGCGGTCAGCTCTGCCCGGGTATCACGCCACCAAGAAAGTGCCCGAGCCTCCAAAAGCGATGAACCCTCGACATCCCGTCGAGGAGACAGAAGACGTGAGGATCGTCCCTGGGAATCCCAAGACAACAAAGGGCCCTCCGGCCACTTCCATGATTACACTCGCTTGACTGTCTCCAGGGAAAAAAATTCTCTCCGAATGTGCTAACTCGGAGTTTAAACAAGCGGGGGTTTGATTCCCTAAGCAGGTACCGGCCAAGCCAAACGCCGATAAGTCGAAATACTGCCGTTTCCACAAAAGTCACGGCCACACTACTAAGGATTGCATCCACCTGAAGGATGCCATAAAAATACTGATAAGGGATGTCCATTTGAAGCAGTTTACAAAGAAGAAGGAAACTCCCCGGCAAGACGCCCAGGAGTTGAAGAAAGTCGAGGGAGAGGTGCCTTCCTCATAAAAGACAAACCTCCAGGTCGCCATTAGTATATCACGGCCGGAGGACTTTTATGTTCCCGAGGAGCTCAGCGCTTCTGCATATTCCGCAGCCCATAGCCCATGGGAAACTTTCCCCTCCACCATGGTCATCTCCAGAGGGGGCTTCAACAAAGTCACCGTGGGCTCCGTGAAAAGAAAGTTCGAGCACCTACTCAGCACAAGCTCCAACAAGAGTACAACGCTCGACAAGGTCTAGGGAAAGTCTGTCCCCGTCTCCTTCTACTGGGAAAAGCTCCTCGAAGGTGCCCCGAACTCAAGCATTCCACTGCTCGTAAGAGCCTGATGTTCTCCGAATCTTAGTCGACCAAGGCAGCTCGGTTGACATCATGTACTCGCAGCTGTTTTCAACCCTCCAGCTAGATGAATCGGACCTCACAACCTACATGGGCTCTGACCTGCAGGGTTTCAACGGGTCGGTCATAAAGCCCTAGGGGTATGTCGAGTTGATCGTGACCTTTGGATCTACAGAGATGGCCAGATCTATCAAAGTCCAATTCGTGGTTATTGATTATTCGTCTCTCTATCAGTGCATATTCAGGCGGCCAAGCTTGGCCGAATTGGTGGCCGTACCATCAACTGTTCATCTCAAAATGAAGTACTACACTTCAAAGGGTATGGTAGGCAACCTACACGGGGACATCGAGGCTGCACGAAGATGCTTCAAAGCGACAACCAAATGACTCAACACCATCGCTACCAAGCCGAAGATGTCCAATAAGCCAGCCTTGCCCAGCAGCTCCGTGGAAGCCAAGCCACTTCCACGCGTCGACTCTATCGACCTCGACAGCCGCTTTTCCAAAGATGATCAGAGGGAGGACCAGACTTGCTCGAGCAGCTTATCCACTTCGACCAGCACCAGCAATGGCTCCCATCCGATGCGCCCAATTCCGGATGGCGAGTTCGAACTCGTCCTGCTCGGCGATGACCCTCAGGAAGGAGTAAAGATAGGGACCGGCCTCCCCGACATAGCGAGGAAACAACTCAAAGCTTGCCTCCGAGAAAATACATACTTGTTCGCCTGGAGTGCCGTGGAAATGGCCGAATTAGACCTTGTTGTCGCCTGCCATCAACTCACAATTGACCCCGCCGTCAAAGTTGTAGCACAACGTATGAGAAAGCAGTCTCCGGAGAAAACGAAGGCTGCAGAACAATCTGTAAAAGACCTCCTCGAGGCAAACTATAATTCGGAAGCCAAGTACACCACTTGGCTGTCCAACGTTGTACTCGTCAAAAAATATAATAGAAAGTGGCGTATGTGTGTTAATTATACTGATCTCAATAAGGCATGCCCAAAAGATGCCTACCCGCTTCCCAAAATTGATAAACTTGTTGATAATTCTGTTGGTTTTAAACTGTTATCGTTCATGAACGTCTACTCGGGCTACAATCAAATACCAATGGCGAAAGGTGAGAAGAAATACTTGCCTTCATGACCGAATCAGGCAATTATTACTACAATGTAATGCCCTTCGGCTTGAAAAAAGTCGGCGCGACCTATCAAAGGATGATGAACAAGGTCTTCTGGGGAGAAATTGGTGACATGCTCGAAGTCTATATGGACGATATGATCGTAAAATCCCATGAGGAAACCGATCATACGGCCCATTTAAAAAAGGTCTTCGAGCAAGCCAGGAAATACTGGATGCGTTTTAACCCGGAGAAATGCACTTTTAGGGTGCAGGCGGGCAAGTTCCTCGGCTTCTATCTGACGGAACGAGGAATCGAAACCAACCCAGAAAAGTGCAGGGAATTCTTCGAATTTCCAAAACCTATCTCAAAGAAGTCAATCCAATCCCTCAATGGGATGCTCGCTTCTTTATCTCGTTTTGTGGCCAAGTCTGCCCAACACGCTCTGCCCTTCTTCAAACTCCTCTGCAAGGAGGCCGCATTTGAATGGATAGAGGAATGCGACCAGGCTCTCCTCTATCTAAAACGAGCACTATCAGAACCTCCAATTCTCTCTCGGCCAGATAACGGCGAAACTCTGTACCTTTACCTCGTCGTAGCAACCGAGGCCGTTAGCGCCGCCCTCATCCGTGAAACGCCCGACGGGCAAAAGCCTAAATACTTCACGAGTAAAGTATTGCAGGGACCAAAGCTGAGATACAAGAAAATAGAAAAGGTGGAATTGACCCTCATCAATGTTGGGTGAAGGCTAAGGCACTATTTCCTAGCCCACACGATCGTGGTCCGAACAGATCAACCCGTAAAGCAACTGCTAGGATGACCATATATGGCCGGCAGGATGCTTAGGTGGTCGTTGGAACTATCTGAGTTCGAAATTCAGTACGAAATCAGAAAGGCCCTCAAGGCCTAGGCATTAGCCGATTTTTTCACAGAAATAACGTTCGCAGATTCCCCCACCTACGGGGCACTCAAGCGGACCATCTTCATTGATGGAGCATCCAGCTCGGCCGGAAGCGTGGCAGGTATCATCTTGGAAAACGACAAGGGAATCATTGTCGAGGTATCACTCACTTTATCTTTCCCTACTTCCAACAACCAAGCTGAGTACAAAGCCTTCCTCCCCGGTCTGCACCTGGCGGAGGACCTGGGAGCTGAAGAAGTCGTCATCTGCTTCGATTCGCAACTCGTGGCCCTTCAAGTTCGAGGAGAATATCAAGCCAAGAACGATAACCTGTCCGAATACTTGTCTTTGGTCAAAGAAAAAACGACGAAGGTCACAACAGTAGAGGTAAAACATGTCCCCCGCGAGCATAATGTCAGAGCAGACGTGTTGTCAAAACTGGCGAGAACGAAGAAAAAAGGCAGAAATAAGTCTGTTATCCAGAAGGTGCTTCCTCGACCCAACATCGAAAAGACCTGCACGATCCTCGACGTGCAAGTTATCGGCGACATCAACTGCTGGATGACCCCCGTTTATAATTACCTCACTAAGGATTAACTCCCGTCTGACCCCAAAGAGGCCAACATAGTCAGGCGCAGAGCCTGCTCCTACGTCCTGGTCGAAGACAAGATCTACAGGCGAGGGTTCTCCATCCCTTTACTCAAATGCGTCAAGGAAGAGATGGTCGTCCACGTCTTGCGCGAGATCCACGAAGGAATCAACGCCCAACACCTCGGGGGAAGATCCCTCACCAGGAAAGCCCTTCTAGCAGATTACTACTGACCAACCATGCAGCAGGATGCAAACAAACATGTGAAGAAGTGCGACAAATACCAAAGGCATGGAGACATGCACTTGGCTCCGCCTAACAAGCTCAAAGCTATGTCCTCCCCGTGGCCCTTCGCATGGTAGGGCCTGGACATCCTGGGGCCATTCGTAGTAGGGTCAAACCAGAACAAGTACTTGATAGTGGGTGTTGACTACTTCACAAAGTGGATAGAAGCAGAGGCTCTGGCCAAAATAACGGCCCACAACATACTTCACTTCTATAAGCGAAACATCCTTGCCCGTTTTGGCATCCCACAAGCAATAGTCACCGACAACAAGACGCAGTTCATGGACAGAAAATTCCAGATCTTCGTCGCCCAGCTAGGCACGAAAAAACATTTCACGTCTGTCAAACATCCCCAAACCAACAGGCAGGCCGAAGCGGCAAACATGGTAATCTTGCACGGCCTACCGCACTACGCTTGGGTCGAGGAACTGCACAACATACTCTAGGCCTACCGCACTACGCCCCACTCTTCGATCGGAGAAATTCCTTTCTGCCTAGCTTACGAGACTAAGGCAGTTATTCCCATTGAGATACACGTACCATCCCGGCGGACTGAATCTCCTCTGGATGAGGAGATAAATGACGAGGCGTTAAGAGAAGAGATCGACCTCGTCGAAGAGGTCCGATTAGGAGCAGCTCTCCGCGAAGCCTCGTTAAAACACAAAATTGTAATCAGGCACAACGTCAAGGTTATACGGCGAGAATTCCAAGTGGGCAACCTTGTCTTAAGAAGAAACCACAAAGATTCTCGAGAAGGCAAGCTCGCCGCAAACCGGGAAGGACCCTATCACGTCCGAGCAAAGACGGAGAATAGGGCCTGCTACCTAGAACACCTCAATGGGGAAGAACTTGCTCGACCATGTAACGTCGAAAAGCTAAAACAATATTACAGCTAAGGCCCTGATCGTCAGTTTGTTTCGTCGAAGCGACGAACATAACATCCCAACTACGATGCACACCTAGGTACAAGCGTCGCACACCAACTAAGACAGAATCTCGCTCAAGAGCGAGTCGGATCCCTGCCCGATGGCGGTTCCTCAACTGATCCCTCTGTCATCAAAGTACCATGATAGGCAGAACACCCAGCTCACGAAGGGAAGTTCACGCCGCGAACTCAGTCCTCAAATGCGACCTGAGCTCTGCTCTCATGCCCGGAAACTACCTAGGTCGTTCGACCACTCCCTCTCACTGCCGAACACACCTAAGTCGAGCAAACCCCGAAAACAACAAATCACTCAAAGTTACCCTTATTACGGGCACACACACGTATCGAGCAAAGTTTCTACACTTAGCAAAAATACAAACAAACAAAACCATGCACGAGTACGAAACATACAAAACCGACCAGGACGGACAGACACATACATATCAAAATAATGAGTGGCCACAAGGGCCACAATTGTGCTTGTTACATGTTAAAGGGGCAACGCCCCATACAAAATAATAAAATTACATAAAAATATGGCACGCAGGTCAGAAATATTACAACAACCAAAAAGAAGGCATTATTCCTCCATCTGCTCGGCCTCCTCAAGGATAGGCTGCGTCGGCTGAGACTCCTCGTTAAGGATACGGGCATACTCATCGCCAATCTGGAGGAAGTCTGGATTAATAATTTTGTCGTCTTCAACGTAACTCAGAAAACTGGTTCCCTCCGTGGATAGCTGGACCCCTGGATTCATGAGTTTAAGTTGGGCCACAGCATTATTGAAGGATTCCTCCCCGATGGCATAGACATCGTCCTCCGCCCACGTAATACGAGCGACCAGCTCAGCCCGGGTCTTTAGTGCCTTAACCTCGTCAGGCTCATCTTCAGCCAGAGCCGCCGCATACCTCATCTGCTCGACCAAGTCCTCGTCAGCTTTCTTCTCTGCGATCAAGGTGTCCTTCTCCGTTTTTAATTTAGCAGCCTCCTCCTAGGACTTCCTCCTCACGTCATCAGCAACTTTGGCCTCCTCCTTGGCCTTCTTCACTTTTTCTTCCAGGGCTGATATTGCCGCCTGAGCCTTCTTGAGCTCAAATTCAGAGGAAGAATCTTCCTCGGCCTAGACCACCGGTATCTCTAATACCCTGATCAACGCAGAGGCATCCTGCGCCAGCATCGCCCTTTTGCTCGGGGGGTCCATCCCCTCCAGCTTTAAGGCATGGAGGAAGCTCAAACTTGCTTTTCTCTGCCGCCCGAATGAGATCCACCAGCTCATTTTTTCTGGTTCGCTTAAACCTGAAAGCCCAAGGCACAGGAGATCCCTGGGCAGAAGAGGGAAGAGGCGAGGAGCTCTCTGCAGCCAACTGAGGAGGGGGCACCCGTAGAGTAGACCTAGCCTTTGGATTCGTTGCGCCATCTTTTCCCTTCGCAAGAGCATTCCTCACCATCCTTTCATGAACGGAAGAAATTTCACCTGCAAAAAGCGTAACGAGCACGTTAGCGAACAAAGAAAACTATAATCCGGACAATCTAAAAAAGTAAAGACTACCAAACAACTTAAGGGCGTCAGCATGGGTCTTGCACTCAAGGAGCCCTTTCATATTGATATACCGGTTTTCCACTCTCTGCCCGCCATCTTCCTCGAAGATCGGGTCCCCCCTTTTTGGTACAGCACTCCCCGAGCTTAAAGCTATTAACGTAGTTTACCAATGCTGCGTAGCCAGCCTTTTTGTCCTCGTTTAGCATTTCCAGTTGGGCAAGGTAATGGTCAATGCCCGGGGAAAAATGGTCCCCGCTCCAACAGAAGGGAAACTTATACACTCTCTCCGCCACCAACTTCCCATGCTCATCATACAGATTATTACCGTCCTCGTCCGTTGACACTTCCCAGGAATACGTGGTGTCCTGGGCTTTCTCTGACATAGGTTCAATGATATAGAACCTCTCCTTAAAGGTCTGGATAGACTCAGAGAAATGGTTGAATAGTTTCTTCGCCTGCTTCAACAAAACCCATTCGTACTTCCTCCTCGAAACCTGCCTTTGGATGTGAAAGATTGTGAAAAACAAAGGCAGGGTAGCTCCTATCTTCAGGAACTCACAAGTCAGCTCGAAAGCACGGATGAACGCAAACGAGTTAGGGTGCAGCTCTGATGGGGCCAGGTCCAAGTGTACGAAGACGGACCGCTGAAAGTCGGTGAAGGGCAACCTCAACCCTATGTCTTTAAAAGCATACTCGTATATTGGGAACATCTCCCCATAATCCGTACATATGCGGTCGTCCTGACTTGGGAAGTGCACCTTTCACTCCCCTTCTGACCCCACGTTCATGAAGATGTCCCCGGTAAATGAAGCAAACACAGAAGCGTGCTCTGCAACTGACCATTCCTCCACAGAAGCATGCTCGGGAGTCTCCCCGACATCGCTGGGGGCAGTTGAAGCCTCAATATTACTACTCTTTGAGTAGCTCTCCTCAGACGAGTCTATAATAATCTCTTTCTCGGGTTCGTGTGCCATCTCGTTCACTTGAAAAGCAGAGCCCAAAAGTGAATTCGACTGCAAAATCAAATCCACCCTTCCACCGTTAGTCAAGTGAAAGGGCACGCAAAGGACCAAGGACGAAGTCACTGGCCTAAGCCCTAAATCAAATACCGTGAAAGTAGCGTGCAAGGAGAGGCCTGAGGGTAAACCCCTGCACGCACAGGGAGATTCTCCCCAAGTCGCTACCCAGTTTTCCGTTTGACGCTTCACCGGAAAACTCATAAACTCGCCGGAAAATTCATGAGAATGCCGGAAAACTCACGAGCTCCATCAGTTAAGCTCACACTCGTCATTGTAACGGTGTCAAAAAATAGCCTAAACCTACGGTTCCTAAAAGCCCCGACGACAACGGCAGCAGTTGAGAGTGTCCAAGCCACCGTCTACCACCAACAGTCACCGGAAAACACTATGGAATCTACCTAAAGTCATCCTAGCCACATGCATTCTAACAAAACAAAAGCAAAAAGCTGGAAACAAAGCTAGAAATGAGTAACTTACGTGGTCGAGGAGGATTTGAAGGGTCGAAGAAGTTGCTCGGGGCGTTGTACAACGGCAGATACAGTGGCTGACAGCATCGACGAACTGGAACCTCAGAGAGAAAGACGAGGGAGGAGGGAGAAGCGAAAAGCCCAAATGAGCATCTTCTCCCTCTATTTATAAGCACTCTGAAGGCACGTGCTCATCATCATGACCCTAGCCTAGCCATCATGACGCTATTAATGTTGCACAAGGCTTGAGGAACACATGGCGTCACGTCTCTTCAGACTCCCTCTATTTATAAGCACCAAAACACCCGGGCATCATAGGACAAATCCACGTCGTCGACAAACGACGACCCCTTCGGAGTTCCCCGGGGCTGAGAGCTATCCTTAAGTCATCACTCCCTTGCTCGGGAGCAACGGCTGAGGGGGCTCCTGTTCTAAACTGGGCCAATGGCTAGGCATGACCCAATCCACTTCTACTTCCATAACAACCCTATTTCCTATACCCAGCCAACATGGGGCAGCATTTACCTTTCTGCCCCTCTACCGAGCACATATGGTCAGATGGTGTTAACCCTCATGTTCGACGCTAGAAAGAATCAAGGCTATTTTATGTTAAAAAATTATTTTTAATGTAAAGAAGGCTTCGACCCAGTTTTGGTGAAGCCTGAGTCGAATAGAGGTGTAGGAACCTCAAAAAATGGCTAAGTGCTGGGAAGGCTTCGACCATGAGAATATGGAAACAAGCACTGCAGTGGTTATATTAAGGCTAGAGGGAATTTCTAATATTTGATATTTAAATAAGAGCAGTTGTGGACGTGGGAACAGTTAAAACTAAGGAGAAGGCGCCAAAATCCACACGTTTGAAGTAATAACCACCACTTAGTAGTTATTTCCTAGCACTATAAATAGGAGTTAGTTCTATGTAATAGGGGTGTTCATATTTTTGTACAAGTTACTCAAAGAAACTCAAAGTACCCTCGTGTAGAGAAACGAGTTCGTGAGAATGTACGTAATGTAACACCATTTTCTTCATTAATACAATTTTATCTTCAACATGTTTAAGATTCATCCATTTACTTTCCACGCCTTTAAGATTTCTTGAACTTTATCTTCCATGCCAAATTTAATTTCAAAGTCATTTAAACTTTCTGCGTCTACCTTCGACTGCACTTTTACATTCAAGCGTTTAATATTCAAGCATTTACGTTTCAAAGTCTTTTATTTTCAAGAACGTGGAGTTCACCTTTAATCCATTGCATCTATTTTCAAAGTCTTTTATTTTCCTGCACTTTACCTTCGACAGCACTTTTATTATCCCAGCCTTTACTTTCCAAGAACGTGGAGTTCGTTGCATTTTACTTTCAAAGCTTTTTACTCATTGTCATTTCCTTTCGACGCCTTTAATTTCTGCGCCCTTTACTTACAGCCCTTTCAATTTCAAGCCTTTGCTTTACTTTATTGCACGTAGTCGAACGTCGAGTCTAGTTAGATTTTATTTCAGCATTGTCGAACGTGGAGTTCAGTTTACATTCTCTTTAATTTTCATTTTGTCATTTACACTTGTCTCTCAAATTTAGCACATGTCCTAGGATTTGTGTGGTCGATCCTGCAAGTTAGTCAATTTTCGTTTAAGATTGATAGACCATAGGTTGTTTACAAAAATTCATAGTAAACAAATTGGGATGCCCAGTGGGACCCAGTGCTAAGTTTTACACTTTTGTCAACCTTATCTTTCTTGGTGAAGAAGTACTTTCGTTGTATGTTATTGAGGAGTGGGAAGTTAGCCACAACAAACGAAGGAATACCAAAGAAAAGATACACTAAGAAAATGGCAACCAATGCCAACCAACAAGTTGATCCTCAAGGGAGTATTTCAAACACTCAGTCAAGTAGCAGTATGGGGTCTCAAAGTACATCATCACCAGTGTTTTCGACAGGAGGACATGCATCACTTCCATTAGTAGTGTCTGAACCAGGATCAACATATACAAAATCATATACTCCACCTATGTTGGAATACATAGGACCACCAAGTTCTAATTCACCAACACCCCTAGGAGGAAATTCAATGTACAGGAACGTTCCTCCTCCAGGTTTTCCACATCCAGGGTCAAGGAGTCAACCCTATGGTATGCCTACATCAATGATGCAAAATCTGCAGAATGCTCCACCTGTATTTTTAGAAACTGTCGCGTCTTCGCCATTACAAGGGTCAGGATCAGGAGGGCGAAACAACCAGAATATAGGTGTTGGTTACTCTGTTCAAACACCTAGCCTTACAAATACATCCATAAATTATTTGAGACAGCAGATGGATGAAAGTAACATGCAAATGGTACATACGTTGTCTCAGACAATGGGATAATTTTTTCAACCCTTAATTCAAAATACGACTCAAACTAACCAGCAGTTGGCTGCACAAGTGGCACGTATGGCTGATTTCATGGGAGTACCAGTGGTGGATCGAAGAGCGACTGTTGTCGAAGATATCCCAAGATGTCATTTACGCCAAATACCTGAGGCGAACTTGGAAGATCAAGAGATGATTAATCCTTTTAGAGTCGAACCTCCAAGAAACCAGATGCCATACCAGATGGAGGAAGAGCCAGTAGTTATGGTGAACAGGCCCCAAAGGTTTATACTAGGGTGATTTTTGTACCTGTACTCATTATCATCAGCTCCTCCCAGGAAGGCAGACAACAAGCGGATCGCCAGCGAGTTGTGTGCAATCTTAGAGTAAGTGCCATTCACCGAGAATAGATCACCAGCCTCAAATGAGGACAGTATCGCGTAACAACTATTTCCGATAGTTTCCGCACTACGAAAGGGTTTGGCTTTTCTAGGTGTATACTCAATCTCACCACATGCGGCATCACACGCATTCCCAGTAGTAGAAAAATAAACACGTATAACAATTAGGAAAAGCAGTATATATAGTTGTCCTAAACATCCTAGACCTTTAAAGCTAAGAATCCTAAGTTCCTGACAGAAATGGGTTCCCCGACGGAAGCCCCAATATGTGGTTCCCTGCCTAAGAGATGGACCAGCATAGGTCAATCTTTCTCTTCGGTAGAGTTCCCATTTTTCGTAGAAAACGGGGATGATGCCCTAAGGCAGAAAGGGAGACTCCCCAGCAGAGTCGCCATTTGTGTAAATTTTCACACAAGAGAAGTAAAAAGAAAGGAACGGGCCCCACGGTGGGCGCCATTTTTCTGTAGCGAGCGATTTTGGACGCAGTTCTTAAGCGCTGGTCGCTCTCTACGGTTTGAGTTTAAAACTACAGGTCGATTCATTTTTTATCCTATTGTGAGCTGAATAAGGAAGGGAAATAGATGTCTCCAATTAACCCTGCTTGCATACTGAATTTAAACAGCGGTCTGTTAGGTTACGGATGCTATCAATGTGGGGGGGCCTTGTACTGGTTATTTGTATTTTCGCCAATACGGTTTTCTTTCTTTTTTACCTGGGCAGAAGGTTTCTGGCGGGGAACAAGGATTAGGATGTTAGGACTGATACTTTTGAATTACTGCTTTTAATTGATGGAGATATGGGATTTGGGTTTTTTGTTGATTGCGCTCGCTAAGATCTTTTCTTTCGATCTTATGCCTACGTATTCCCGTTTACCGAAACAGGGAAATCAGAGCGTTCGTAGTTCCTCCTATTCTATGGGAGGAAATGGGTGTTTTTGGTGTCTTGTTCAAAGCCCAAGACGTGAAGCGAAAGGTAGTTTGTATCTTGTTCAAAGCCCAAGATGTGAAGCTGAAAGGTCTATTTGTGTCTTGTTCAAAGCCCAAGACGTGAAGCTGAAAGACCTCGACTTTAGAGAGAATTTGTCATCTCTAAAGAGGGGAGAAGGAGAATTACTTTAACTGGGATACGTGGATCCGAGCAATGCCATAATTTTCGAAGAAAGGGTTTTAACCTGAAGGAGAAGACTTTAACTCAGTGTAGAGCAATGCCATCTTTCCTTAGGAATTTCTCATACTAAAAGAGGGACAGTGGCGTGGATATAGATGATCCAGAGGCTTGCCGCTTACAGCGATTAGATGAAGGGAAAGGAGTTGTTGATGTTTGTGTACTGTGAACGAGGCACAGCTTTGATAAAAGGTTAATTGGATTAACCAGTGGTTTTCTTATACAAAAGCCTAAGAGGAGGCTAATTTCCGCTAGGAAAATCATTATACAAAGCCTAAGAGGAGGCTATTTTGTGTCTCGTACAAAGCCCGAGAGAGAGGCTAAAAGATTTTGACCCGACGATGGAGTCTTTTGGTATCTCATATAAAGCCCGAGATGGAGGCGAAAGGGGGATTGACTCAACGAGGGAGTCTCTTATGTGTCTCGTACAAAGCCCGAGAGAGAGGCTAAAAGTTTGACTCAACAAGAGAGTCTTTGATACTCAATAAGAGAGTGTTTTTGTATCTTGTACGAAGCCCGAGATGGAGGCTAAAGGTTTGTTTCAGTTGAGTGACAGATCCAATATACTGATTTTAAAAGAGAAAATCAATTCTTATATATGAGCAACACTGTACTCAGGGATTTGATTTGAGGATCAGGGATATTTCCTTCTCTTTGAGGAAACGGGAAATCCAAAGGGTATTGAGACTGTCCGAGTCTGCGGGTTTCCTTCCTATTTAACGAAGGGGTCACTTGAGAATGTCTTTGAGACTCAAGGAAGTTAGACTGTCCAAGTCTAGAGTATTTCTCTTTCGGTACTATGCTTTGAGAAACAGTAGTAGACTCTATGAAAGGACTGTTCTATGAGGATGACTAGGTTCTGTTCCTATACCTCTAGGAGGTCGTCGGGACAATTTGTACAAAGCCCAAGAGGAGGCTGGAAACTTTTAAGAAGCTGACGGGTCCTTGTACGAAGCCCAAGAGGAGGCTATCATTCCCGGAGGAAGAGATCATTATACGAAGCCTAAGAGGAGGCTGTGAATACTTCTAAGAAGTCGTAGTGTCCTTGAATAATGCCCAAGAGGAGGCCGATGCTTTTAATAAGCACGTGGGTATATCATCTCCTTTCCAATAGGAGAGATAACTCTTTTAAAGATAAAAACCACTGGTAAACGTGCGAGGTTTACTATCCAGCGACTTTTAACTTTTAAAGAGGGTTCCTTAGTTAAGGTCCAAGATTATGACCGTAGTGGGTACCCAAACCCCAAGACATTCAAGGCAAGCTATCCACAAGGAATAGATCAAGTCAGGAAAGTTCGAGAATTTTGGAAGAAACTCAAAGATGCCATTCACGGAGAATACATTCATCTTGGGGAGTAGAGCTTCTTGACGATTCCTAAGGAGGACAGCCGAAGAGAAGACTGTATCTGGTGCTCCTATTGGGGATCTAGGCGTCTATTTCTACGAATATCTATACTATTATTACACAGTAGATATGAGTTTATGAAAGGAGACTTACAGTGAGCATCCCCACAATACAGTTTATAATATGAAAGCTGTAAATGAAGGCGATAACCACTTACTCGGTTGTAGTGCTTCCATGCTGTTTGGTTAGTTGTTCAAGAAAGAAAGATTGAAAAACAACAGTATATTCAAAATCAAAGGAGAAAGTGCTTTGAAAAAGAAAGATTTGGGGCTTACAGCTCAAGCAGAGGCCCAGGGTTTTATTAGTGAGCACACTGTTTGACTTTGTACAGCGGGACTTATACAAGTGACTGGGGCCCAAAAATGGTTTTCTGTACAAAGGGATGGGTCTTACACTCTCTCAAGAGGCCCAAAAAAGGGTTAAAGAAAATAGAGGGGCTTATAACACGAGGGTAGGCCCAAATGATTTTTCGTTTAAAAATGGCGATCGCGCCGAGGTTTTCTTTTAACGCAGAGGGACTTATACAATAAGTGAGGCCCAAAATGTTTTGGTTAAAAGGGGGATTGGGTCTTACACTATAATAGAGGCCCAAAGTGTTTTGAATGGGTCTTATAGCTCAAGGAGAGGCCCAGATGATTTTTATTTTTAAACGGGCGACGATCGCGCCGTTTACTTGTACAGAGGGACTTATACAATGGATGAGGCCCAAAAAGTTTTTGTACAAGGGGGGATGGGTCTTACACTCTCTCAAGAGGCCCAAAGAGTTTTGAAAGTGATTTATGAGGGTTGAATTAATCCAAAACCCTAATTTGTTTTCAAAATGTATTTAATTGAATAAAAATTCAATTAAAATGATCAAAAATTGTTTAACACATGGAAAACAAATTGTGATCTTGGATTAATGCTTCAAAAATTAAGTATTGACCTACAAAATAATTAGAAAGCATTAAAAGTTGCAAAATCAATGTAGAAAAAATATTTAAAATGTCAAAAACAATCAAAATATTAATTCTTTGGAAAAATATCAATTATACAAAATAAATAATATTTTTGGGATTTTTTGGGAAAATAAAATATTTTAACATTTTTGTGAATTATTAAAAAAAGAATCAACTCAAAATCATTAAAACTCAGAGAGAAATTAATTTTTGAATCAATTAAACAAAATCACAAAATTCAAATATTTGAATATATGAAAATGGCGCCAAGAACAGCTGAAGAACACGCGCGTGTTCTTGGTTTCTCATATTTGCATTTTCTATCCAATCTCCATGAATACGTAATCATATCATGCAATCCACATATCATTATGCTCGTCTCAACCTCACGATTATGTCCATGTACTTTAATTTCATTTAAATTAAACATACAACAAGAAATCACGAAGAGACCTCAAGAACCCTAATTTCTGCATGAAGGCTAGGATTTTTGATACACGATTCAAACAATGCAATTAATTGAGGGAAAATATTCCATGCATGATTATGAACATATGGCCAAATTATTGTGCGAGGAAATATGCATAGATTGAGAGATGACCAAGTATGTGCTTACCTCCAAGTCGTGACAGCAAGAGCATATGTGATTTTGAGTTGGAGGTGTTACAGACAAGTTGTGATGATCTGGACAACTTCCCTACACCATATGGAGTGTGTTTGAACACTTGGATTGAATTGAAATGGACTAGATCAGTTTATGGCATCTCAGCTACAACTTCACTTCAAATTTGTGTGGATGGCAAGTGATTTTGAGATTTTGATGTTCCAGATGTTATGTGAGTGTTTGATCAGCTCATATGTGATGTATGTGAGGTGTGTGAGTGATTGGTTTGATTGGAATTGCTCTCAAACTCAAAACCCGATAGCTACCTTGCTAAGAAAGGCATTTTTGCCAAGAGAAAGAGATTTTGATGAACGCATCTGTTAGATGGCTTTGGTGTACTCAAACTGACCACAATTGAGCTCTATTTATAGTAGAGCAAGTTTGTTTTGCAAGGAATAGTGCATGGCAGCTGGTAAGTAGGTTTGGCCAATGTTGGCAAATGAAAATCCAAGTCTCCTCTAGCCATTGACTAGAGGTTAGGGCACAGAGCTTTGGTCCCCTTGGTCTTGGATAAGTCTTGACTGATTTCAGATGAGAATGGCTCAGTCCATGCCACCTTGATGGTTTCATTGAATGCCTCATTCCAAATTTGAAGTCTTGTCTCTATTTTGGCAACTCTAGGTTCAACATGATATTCCTTGTTCCTTGGACCTTGGAGGCTTGGCTCAGTGATTGTCCCCTTTAGATTCAATCCTCTGAGGTGTCCAAGTGGATTGGAGCAATTGAATTTGGCTTATTTTGGCAAATCGAGCCAAAATGCAAATTCTTCCTTGCTTGTGACAGATTTCAGCAAGGCAACTTGCCAATGTTGTATCTCATGGTGTAGGTTGAATTTGGCAATGTTCTTGGCCATTTTGGAAAGCTCTTACATGATACAACAACTGTTTGAACAAGTTTGGTTTTGATCTCTTTTGATTCCAAGTGAAAAATCCCCCTACATTTGGCAAAAAGTGAAGCAGAATCTGACTTAGTGAAAATTTCACTAAGTGTTGGAAAAAGTGACATTTTCACTTTTCAGCCACTTTGATCACTCCATAACTCAAAATCCTTAATGAATTGGAATGACTTGTAGTTGAAGTTTTTGTAGGTGATAATGAGGGCTACAAATCCATCTTTGGATGAGAAAAAATGGCCTTTTGGTTTAGGAGTTATGGTCCTCCAAAGTTGGTACCTTTGCCACTTTATTTTTAACTTTGAAAAATTTCTAAGTTTTATGGTTACCCCTTTTACAAGTTATCTCAGTTTTCTTGATTTTTCTTGATGAATGATGATTCAAATCATACATTAACATCATTTTAGGGTTAAAAATCCATTTTGGTGAAAAATCTCAAAAAGTCAAAGTTGACTTTTGTGCACAGTTGACTTTTTATCAGATGAATTCCAAACTGTGCAATTCTTCAGGAAATCATGTCCTTGACCTAAATCAAACTTGATGGACATGTTCCATGGGTGTCATAGGGTATATTCAATCATGTATTAGGGTTTGGGAGCATGTCTTGGTCAAAGTCAAAGTTACAGTTGACTTTTCTCTAAAAACCCTAATTGTGGTGCAGATGAAATTGAGACTTGTTGCTCAAACTTCTTGGATTAATCCATTGTCCCAAATGGATCAATATGGTATATTAGAGACCCTCAAATCATCTCTTGAGGTCTTGGCTCATGGTTTGTCCCAAAATTCAACTTAGGGGTGAATTAGGTCAAGAAACCCTAATTCCTGATTTTTGATGAATGCATCCCCTAAGGCAAAATTGACTTGATGCATGGGTTCATGAGGTTCCATGAAGTATATTAGGTTATGTTTTGGATCATTGCCTTGTGCCCAGATGAAAATTTCCATCTGGAGGCCCTGGTCGACCAAAACCCTAATTTAGTGACACTGACGATCTTGAGACTCGGTCCACCTATAAGGGAGCAGCCTTGTGCTTAATCCTTGAAGTGGGAGTCCTTTTTGATCCATTGTGGATATTTAAGAGATTAGACAAGTTGAATATCATGTCATTTCTTGATTAATCCTTTGTCTAAGCACTCAGAGAGGGCTTGAAACCCTAATTTTGCTTGTATTGGATGCTCACCCATTTTTGGGGAGACTGATGAAGCATGATGGTTCATCCATATTGTGATGATGATTTTCACAATGATGGGAAATCTAAGTGGTCAAAATTTGGGGTATTACAGGCTGTAGTTTCAAGAATCGACTTGTTCATATATAAAATAACGTCATTCAGTAATTTCTGCATTTCATTGCTGTTTTCTTTTTTCGTTTTTTCAGAAAATGGTAATCCTAAAAAAACAATTCAATAATAAAAACAAGCAGTTTTCAAAATACACTGCACACACTCTTGCATTCTCTCTATCTCTTCTAAAAAACGATCTTCACGTCATGCAGATTGCTTGTTTTAAACCCCGTTGAAACATACGATCCGATGCCTTCTCCCAACTTTGAACTTCCGGTATTTGGGGCTGAAGAAGAAGTTGACAACGAAATTCCAGAAGAGATCCCGACTACTCAAACAGGAGGAAAGGTCTATTGAACCTCACAAAGAGTCGTTGGGAACGGTAAACTTGGGTTCGGAGGAAGAAAGAAAAGAAATCAGGATTGGGGCACTACTCAGTCCAACCGCCAAAGAGGGCTTGACAAAACTTCTCAAAGAATTCCCCGATGTATTCGCTTGGTCCTATCAGGATATGATAGGGTTGGATACCAGCATCGTGGAACATCAACTACCGTTACGGTCAGAATGTCCGCCAGTAAAACAAAGGTTGAGAAGAACTCATTCGGACATGGCCATCAAAATCAAAGAGGAAGTACAAAGACGGATTGACGCGGGTTTCCTCGCCACATCAGAGTATCCTCAATGGTTAGCCAAAATCGTACCCGTTCCAAAAAAAGGACGGAAAGGTCAGAATGTGTGTCGATTACAGAGATTTAAATAAGGCCAGTCCAAAGGACGACTTTCCTTTACCACACATTGACATGCTGGTTGATAGTACAACAAATTTCAAAGTTTTCTCCTTCATGGATGGATTCTTGTGTTGTAATCAGATCAAAATGGCGCCGGAAGACATGGAGAAAACTTCTTTCATTACCCCATGGGGTACCTTTTGTCACAAGGTAATGTCGTTCGGGTTGAAGAACGTCGGGGCAACCTATCAAAGGGCCATGACTACTCTTTTTTAGGACATGATACACAAGGAAATCGAGGTATATGTCGATGATATGATTGCCAAATCCAAGACAGAAGAGGAGTATGTGACCCACCTATCAAAACTATTCGAGCGGTTGAGAAAATACAAACTTCGCTTGAATCCCAACAAGTGTACCTTCGGTGTCCGTTCAGGGAAACTTTTAGGGTTCATCATCCAGAAAGGGATTGAGGTTGATCCTGACAAGGTCAAGGCTATTCAAGAAATGCCTTCTTCGAAAACTGAAAAACAAGTCAGAGGATTCCTGGGACGTTTGAACTACATCTCCAGATTTATATTCCTCATGACCGCGACATGCGCGCCGATTTTCAAATTACTCAAAAAGAATCAGGACTACGTTTGGACAGAAGAATGCCAAACCGCCTTCGACAGTATTAAGGAATACCTGTTGAATCCGCCGATTCTATCACCTCCAGTGCAAGGAAGACCACTGATCATCTACTTAACAGTCTTGGAAGACTCCATGGGCTGTGTGCTTGGCCAACAAGACGAAACGAAAAGGAAAGAATCTGTCATCTACTATTTGAGCAAGAAATTCACAGACTGTGAAACTCGGTACTCTATGCTTGAGAAAGCTTGCTGTGCTCTAGCTTGGGCAGCCAAATGTCTTCACCAGTACATGATTCGTCACACTACTTGGTTAATCTCAGAAATGGATCCAATCAAGTACGTCTTTGAAAAACCTGCTCTCACGGGAAGGATTTCCCGTTGGCTGATGTTGTTATCAGAATATGACATAGAATACCACGCTCAGAAAGCCGTTAAAGGGTGTATTTTAGCCGATCATTTGGCTCATCAACCGATTGATGATCAGGAATCAATCGGGTTTGACTTCCCAGACGAAGATGTCATGTATCTAAAAATGAAAGGTTGCGATGAACCACTACCCAGTGAAGGGCCGGAACCAGGTTCCCAATGGGGACTAATCTTTGACGGAGCCGTTAATCATTATGGAAATGGAATTGGGGCAATCATCATAACACCTCAGAGTACCCATATTCCTTTTACCGCTAGACTTACGTTCAAGTGTACAAACAACGAGGCCGAATACGAAGCATGTATCATGGGTCTCGAGGAAGCGATTGATTTAAGGATCAAAAACTTGGATGTATATGGTGACTCGACCTTGGTTATCAATCAGATCAAAGGGGATTGGAACACATACCAATCAGGATTGATTCCCTACAAAGACTATGCGAGAAGGTTGTTATTTTTCTTCAATAGAATCGAGTTTCATCATATCCCTCGTGAGGAGAATCACATGGCTGACGCAATAACCACCTTCTCTTCCATGATCAATGTAGGTCCATGGACTGACCTACCTAAGATCGACATAATGCACCTTGAACAGCCCACTTACATATTCACGATTGAAGCAGTCATAGACGACAAACCTTGGTATCACGATATCAAATGTTTCCTTTAGAAATAAGAGTACCCACGTGGGGCACTAAGGAAGGACAGGAAAACCCTCAGAAGGCTAACAGGTAGCTTCTTTCTGAACGGTGATACTCTCTATAAGAGGAACTTTGACATGGTCTTGCTCCGATGTATAGACAGACCAGAAGCATACATGCTGATAAAGGAAATTCACGAAGGATCCTTTGGCACTCATGCCAACGGACACACAATTGCGAGAAAAATTCTAAGAGCAGGGTACTATTGGTTGACCATGGAATCCAACTGCTACAAGTACATGAGGAGGTGTCACAAGTGTCAGATATACTTTGACAAAATCCATGTACTGCCAACGCATCTCAAAGTTCTCTCTTCCCCATGGCCTTTTTCCATATGGGGAATCGACATGATTGGCTTGATTGAACCCAAGGCTTCGAACGGACATCGGTTCATCCTGGTAGCCATTGATTACTTCACCAAATGGGTCGAAGCAGCGTCATACGCCAATGTAACCCGACAAGTCGTGGTCCGATTTATAAAAAATGATATCATCTGCCGTTATGGTGTTCCGAGCCAGATCATTACTGATATTGGATCTAACTTGAAAAATAAGATGATGAAAGAGTTGTGCGCAGAGTTCAAGATCGAACACCATAACTCATCTCCCTACCAACCCAAGATGAATGGAGCGGTAGAAGCGGCTAACAAGAGCATCAAGAAAATCATTCAAAAGATGGTTGTAACCTACAAAGATTGGCACGAGATGCTACCCTTTACCCTTCACGGTTATCGCACATCTCTTCGTACTTCAACAGGGGTAACCCCTTTCTCTCTAGTATATGGAATGGATGCAGTGCTCCCCATAGAAGTAGAGATCCCATCAATCAGGGTATTGATGGAAGCTAAGCTTACAGAAGCTGAATGGTGTCAAAGCAGACACGATGAACTGAATATGATCGAAGAAAACCGAATAACGGCTCTATGCCACGGTCAGTTGTATCAGCAAAGGATGAAGAAGGCGTTTGACAAAAAGGTTCGACCTTGCGTCTTCAGGAAAGGAGACCTTGTGCTCAAAAAGATACAATCATTTCTCACTGATTCTCGGGGCAAATGGACTCCGAATTACGACGGCCCCTATGTGGTCAAGAAAGCTTTCTCAGGCGGCGCCTTGTGACTTGCAACCATGGATAGAGAAGAATTTGCCTACTCCACAAATGTTGACGTAGTCAAGAAATACTTCGCCTAAACTAAAAAAAAATGTCTCGGTGGATTGAAAACCCAAAAGGGCGGTCCAGGCAAAAATTAGAGACATGATCAAAAATCAACCCGGTGGATTGGAAATCTCAAAGTACAATCCAGGCAAAAGTTAGGGATAATGGCAAGTAACTACGTCTGATCAGTTCAGCTCCTCAGTAGCCGCGCCATCCATAAGAAAATTCCAGTTAAGGTCATCTTCGACAGAAGCTCAGGATGTCCCGAATTCAAAGTTGGTAGAAGGATAGTGGTCGTTATGTTTCAATGTAGCCCTTTTCCCTTAAATTACCATTTTCTAACTTTGTAAATACTCTATGGAATCACGCGTTTTGCTGATTTTCATCCTATCAATAAAATTTGAGCCCTTGTGCTTTTGTTTGCAGTTCTTATTTATTTTAGCTTTACAGGACAACATTTTAATATGATCAACGATTCTTGAAATAAAACAAAAACAAATTTACTTGTCAAACTTTTCTGCTTTTAAAATAAAGATGGTAATTTATTTTGAGTGTTGAACATCGAAAGAATATCGATTGCGTCTCCAAAGGTGTTTGAACCTCGAAGTGCATAATCAAAGTACTCCTTCTAAACCAGTAAGCCCGAACGAAGGATCCACTGCATCAAATGCGGCTTTCCCATATGATACCCTCGGCCAAGTTCTTATCTCCTAAGCCCGACCAACGGTTGTTATCCGCAGGGAACTACTTTCTCCTAAGCAAGGAAGAATTGCTCTCATGAACCAGTGATACCTCTTTGTCCCCTGCAGTGGCCGAGTATTCAGTCGTGTTCACCCATTAGTCTGTATGTCGTGTCAGTTTTTTCAGCATCTACATACATACATCATGCATTATTAATTTACATTCATATTCATATTGCATAACTATCACCCTAGTCGGTCTTATCCCCTAGTGATAGAATCACTCTCAATGGAGTTATCAGTTCTTTCCTCGTCAGGAAATGTTGCGTCTGAACAATCTCTCTCCTCCAGTTTATTTCTGGGATGAAGTTGGTCCTTGACCACTTTGATTACTTGAACCTCTGAAAAACCAGAGAAACGTTCGATAGATGTCACTCTTCGCCATTGGAGATGACACCATCGCTTTCCCGGATTAAGGAAAATCCCCAGAGAAAGCCTCTCAAACTACAGACTCTCAGCAACACATTGGTTTTTCTCTCCAGAAAGTCAATGTTAATGAAGTCATCAGCACCTCAAAATTGGGGTACATTGTATGGCATTTCTCCGAGAAGATCTCGAAGAAAAGTATGATGTAGTATCCCCAAGCCGAAAGCAGTCTCTCAAGAGACTCGTTTTCCCAACAGAGTCAACAAATGGCATCTCCAACAGAGAAGTTTGTACACCTCAACAGCTCAGATGAATGGGTCCCCCAGCAAGTCTGACAGCAAATCTTTTTCCATCAAATGGCATCTCCCCAGGAAAATTCGGTGAGATACGAATAACGTTCCTTGTCAAGAAAGTTTATTGACAAAAGAAACTTAGACCAGTTTCTTGGTAGACAACCAGGATCGAGGGGAAGTTTATTTTAGAAACTGAGACCAGTTCCTTGGTAGGAAACCAGGATCGAGGGGAAGTTTATTTCAGAAACTGAGACCAGTTCCTTGGTAGGAAACCAGGATCGAGGGGAAGTTTATTTCAGAAACTTAGACCAGTTCCTCGGTAGGAAACCAGGATCGAGGGGATGTTTACATCAGAAACTGAGACCAGTTCCTTGGTTGGAATCCAGGATCGAGGGGAAGTTTACAAAAGAAACTGAGACCAGTTCCTTGGTAGGAAACCAAGATCGAGGGGAAGTTGATTTCAGAAACTTAGACTAGTTCCTTGGTAGGAAACCAGGATCGAGGGGAAGTTTTACATTTTCTAAGTATCAACGCTTAGCAAAATAAGATGAATGCATAAAATACCATTCATAGACGCCGTCAAAATTTTGGGTATTCCGATATTTAATCATCTTGCACCCTGAATGCCCGAATACCTTCGCCATTCCCACCTTCGGGTCCAAGAAGATTAAATAGAGGCATCTGTCATACCCCAAATTTTGACCACTAAAATTCCCATCATTGTGTGAACCATCACCACAATATGGAGGTACCATTATACTTCATCAATCTCCCCAAAGATGGGTGAGCATTCACTACAAACAATACTTGGGGTTTCAGGCCCTCTATAAGCTTTAGACAAAGGATTAATCAAGAATTGACATGATCTTCAACTTTTCTAATGTCTCAGACATCCACAAAGTATTAAGAGGACTCCCACGTCAAGGGATTAAGCACAATGCTGCTCCCTTCCAAGTGAATCGAGCCTCAAGATCGACAGTGTCACCAAATTAGGGTTTTGGTCGACCATGGCCTCCAGATGGAAATTTTCCTCTGGGCATGAGCCAAGGCTTCAACACATAACATAAAAACTCCATGGAACCTCATGGACCCAATCATCAAGTCAATTTATCCTCAGGGGATGCATTCATCAAAAAATCAGGAATTAGGGTTTCTTGACCTAATTCACCCCTAAGTTGACTTTTGGGACAAATCATGAGCCAAGACCTCAAGACATGATTTGAAGGTCTCCAATGCACTACATTGATCCATTTGCAACAATGGATTGATCCAAGAAGCTTGGTCAATAAGTTTCAATTTCATCTGAACCATAATTAAGGTTTTGATGAAAAAAGTCAACTGTGCTTTTGACTTTTGACCAGGACATGCTCCCAAACACTAGGACATGATTCAATGTACCCTATAACACCTATGAAATCAATCCATCAAGTTTGATTTAGGCCAAGGACTTGATTTCATAGAGGATCACACAGTTTGGAATTCATCTGATAAAAAGTCAACGGTGCCAAAAAGTCAAAGTTTGACTTTTTGATTTTTTTTTTGTTAATTATGGTTCCTTAACCCTAAAATGATGTTAATGTGTGATTTGAATCAACATTCATCAAGAAAAACCAAAGAAAGTGAGATGACTTGAAAAAGGGGTAACCATAAAAACTTAGAATTTTTTCTAAGTCATGAAATAAAGTGGCTAGGGTACCAAATTCCAAGGATCATAACTTGAGATCCAAGCAACCATTTTGGCTGATCCAAAGATGGATTTGTAGCTCTCATGGAACTCTATAAAAGCTTCAAACACAACTCATTCCAATTCCTCATGGATTTTAAGTTATGGAATAATCAAAATCACAAAAAGTGAAAATGTCACTTTTTTCCAACACTTAGTGAAATTTTCACTAAGTCAAAATATGCCTTCACTTTTTTCCAAATGTAGGGGAATTTTTCACTTGGATCCAAAAAGTATCAAAACCAACTATGATCAAATAGTTGTTGTATCATATGAGGGCTTTCTAAAATGGCCAAGAACTCCATCAAATTCCACTTGAGCCATGAGATATGACCACGCCAATATGCCTTGCTGCAAACTGTCATGGCAAGGCAGATTTGTGCATTTTGCTCGATTTGCCCAAATTGTGCAAATGACAAACAACTTTATCCATCTGAACACCTCCGTAGGGGACCAAGAGGGGACCAACACTGAGCCATAAGCCTCCAAAGTCTTGGGAACCAAAAGTAGCATGCCAAACCTAGAAATGCCTAAAAGAGGGACAAGACCCCAATTTTGTTTTGGAGCATTCAATGGATGCACCAAGGTGGCATGGACTGAGCCACTTCCAATTAAATTCAGACAAGACATATCCAAGACCAAGGGGACCAACAGCCTGTGCCCTAATCTCTAGTCAATGGCTAGAGGAGACTTGGATTCTCATTGATCAACATTTGCCAAACCTCTGTTGTAGTTGCCATTCACTATTGCAGCCAAAACAAACTTGCTATACTATAAATAGAGCTCATTTGTGATCAGTTTGAGTAGACCAAAGCCATCAAACAGATGATTTCCTCAAAATCTCTTTCTCTAGGCAAAATACCTTCTTTAGCAAGGTAACTCTGAGTTTTTGAGTTAGAGAGCAATTCCATCACAGCTTATGATCCAAACACATCCAATATGTCATATCTAAGTTGTCCAAACTCTCACAAGTGACCTGTAACACCAAAATCACAAAGTCCCATCTCAAAACCTCAAAATAGGGCCTTTTTGCATTTTTCAAGCCATGTCTTGATTCAGTCACTTTCCAAACCAGATGAAACCTCAAACACACTCCAAATATCACCCTTGAACTGTCCCAAATGGTTTCACACATCTGGAACACCATTTGAGAGAGTTTCTATTTTGGCCACTTTTGCCCCTTTTGCAAGAAAGGGCCAATTTCCATTTCTGAGATTTCCAGCTGATTCCAATCATCCTAAAAGCTTCTAAGGGATCATTTGAGGTTGTTAAAAGCATCAAAACATTTATGGAACAAAGCACTTGGCAGATTGCTCAAAAGCTCCAAAGGAGGTAAGCATCCAAACTTGAACTCTCTGAAATATGCCTTGCTTTGAGGTTCACTGATCATGCATCTCTTATACATGTTATATGTGTTGTGTTTGCACCAATTTATTATGTAATTCATGCCTATACCAATAGGTAGCTCAGAAAATGCAAATCATGGCCTATTTCAAAACCACTATCGGGTTTTGAGGAGGGTTGATTTTCTGGAAAAACTACCACCACCATTGGATTCCTTGTGAAATTCTAGGCCAGATACATATAAAATTTGTCTCCATCCATGGAGAAATAAGAAAGTTATGACCTTCACGTTTATGACCAAAAACCTTGCCTTGCTTTTCCTTGGCAAAGCCTAGAAAACAAGGCAAGCCTTGTATATTTGTGGTTTTGTTTCAATCAACGGATGTATCACCACCCCAGTGGTAAGGCGCGCGCCCTGTACACAAGAGCTCTGGGGTTCGAATCCCCCTCGCCCCAGATCCTCTTTTTTGCCACTTTTTCATATTTTCTCATGTTTTATTATTTTTCATGTTATTTATAATAATTTGAAAAATTAATAACTCCCTCAGTTTTAATTATTTTTGGTTGGTTCTTTTTGCAAAAATTTACAAAAATGTTAAAATATTTTATTCCACACAAAAATCAAATTTATATTATATAATTAATAAAGTTGGTATTTTTGTGAATAAATTCATTTTTATTGTTTTTAAACATTTTAAAAGTGAATATTTATCTTGAAAATCAAAACCAAATGAGTTTTAAATTAGCTTGTGATTAAAACCTCATTATTCAAACCTTAAACAAAAATCACAAGTAGTTTATGCAAACTTATTTGGTATTTTTATCATTTTATTGATTTTCTTTAAATATTTACTTTTAAAGGAAAATAAAACTAGGGTTTCCTTGATTTTTACCCTCACAAATCTTTTTCAAACTCTTTGGGCCTCTAAAAGAGTGTAAGTCCCAATCCCTTCTGTAAATAAACCACTTTTTGGGTGTCAGTCATTGTATAAGTCCCACTGTATTTTCAAAAATAACGGCACGATCGTCGCCTTTTTAACAAAACCACATGGGCCCCTCCTTGAGCTATAAGACCCATTCCTTTTCTTAAAAACTTTTTGAGCCTCTAATAGAGTGTAATACCCAATCCCCTTTTAATCAAAACCATTTTGGGCCTCAGATGTTGTATAAGTCCCTCTGCGTAAAAAAGAAAAATCTCGGCGAGATCGCCAATTCAAAAATCCAAACCCTGGGCCTACCCTCGTGTTATAAGCCCCATTTCTTTCCTTAAAACTTTTTGGGCCTCTAAAAGAGTGTAAGACCCAACCCCCTTTTAAAAACCAAAACTTCTTGGGCCTCACCTATTGTATAAATCCCTCTGTACATTGTTTTCTTAAACAACGGTGCAATCATCGTTAAAACTTGGGCCTCTCCTTAAGCGGTAAGCCCCCACTAATCTTTTCAAAGCACTTTCTCCTTTTATTTTGAATATAATATTTTTATCAAAGTTTTCTTTGTTGAACAACTAACCAAACAACATGGAAGCTCTACAACCGAGTAAGTGTTTACCTGCTTTCTTTACTACTTTCATACATATAACTGTATTGTGGGGCTGCTCACTGTAAGTATCCTTTCATAAACTTTACATACTCGTGATATATCCACAGTATATATACTAGTATAGTTATTTAGAGTTTTCCCCGACAACTACGTCTAGCACCAGATAAAGCCTGTTGGTCGCTCTTTAACACAATCAACACTAGATCCCCCATAGGATTACCAGACACAATCTTCCCTTATCTTGGAGTTAAACAATAAGGAACAAAGAGAAAGGTAGTATTCTCGGTGAACCCTTTCTCAGACTGTCACTCTTAGAAATTGTCAAGGAAATTCTACTCCCCAGAGTTGATCTATTCTCCGTGAATAGCATCTCTTGAGTTTCTTCCAAATTCAAGAACTTTCCTAGCTTGATCTATTCTTTGTGAATAACATATCTTGAACTTCTCTTGGTTTGGGGACCAACAGGCTTCCTATAAGTATCCCCGCCTCCTCTTGAGCGTTGTATAAGGACCCTTCGGCTTCCTAGAAGTTCTCATGCCTTCTCTTGGGCTTAATACAAGGACCCTGACGACCTCTTAAAGGTATAAGACAGAACTTAGTCATCCTTTGTTAGAGCAGTATTTCCAGTGTCAAAACCTCGGGCCACTTTAGGGTTGATACTCATCCCTTAATGCCCGTGCCTCCTCTTGAGCATTGTACAAAAGATAAAACTCTAGACTTGGACGCTCTAAAACCCTTGAGTCTCAAAGACATTCTCAAGCTCCTTATAAACATAGGAAGAAACCCTGATCACTCAGGATGGATTTCCAGCAGAAACCTGGCCTCTTTCATGAGGGCTCTCCCATTTGGACCGGTCTCGGGATTTCAAGAATCCTCTGCAAAAGTTAGCCTCCTCTTAGACTTTGTATAATGATCCTTTCCTCAGGAAAGTCAGCCTCCTCTTGGGCTTTGTACAAATGATTCTCCCCAGCGGAGTTAATCTTTTCACACTCTCTTGTTGAGTATAAAAGGCTCTCTTGTTGAGCCAAACCCCTTTAGCCCCCATCTCGGGCTTCGTATGAGATACAAAAACACTCTCTTGTTGAGTATAAAAGACTCTCTTGTTGAGTCAAACCTTTTTAGCCTCCATCTCGGGCTTCGTACGAGATACTAAAAAACTCTCTTGCTGAGTATAAAAGACTCTCTTGTTGAGTCAAACCCTTTTTAGCCTCCGTCTTGGGCTTTGTACAAGACACATAAAAAACACTCTCTTGTTGAGTATAAAAGACTCTCTTGTTGAGTCAAACTTTTTTTAGCCTCCATCTTGGGCTTCGTACGCGATACCAAAACACCATCTTGTTGGGCCAATAGCCTCCTCGCAGGCTTTGTATAGAGAAATCCTCGGTTGAGTCAATCAACCTTTTAGCATCAATCTGGGCCTTGCTCACAGCATACAAACATCAACAACTCCTCTTTAGAGATGAAAAGTTCTCTCTCTCAGTCGAGCCTTTCAGTATCACATCTTGGGCTTTGAACAAGATACAAATCACCTTTAGCTTCACGTCTTAGGCTTTGAACAAGACACCAAAACAACCTTTTTCCTCCCATAGAATAGGAGAAACTACGATCCCTCTGATTTCCCTGTTTCCTTAAACGGGAATACGTAGACATAAGATTGAAAAATCTTAGCGAGCACACTAAACAAAAAACCCAAAATCCAGTATCCCCATCAATCAGTCCCAAAAGCATCAAAAACCTCACAAATAATCCAAATACTATGTTCTTACCAAAATAACCGAAAATTGGGCCCCACGACCACATAGCATCTGTAAACCAAAAGTTTTGACTGTTTAACCTCAGTATGCAAGCAGGGTTAATTGGAGACATCTATTTCCCTTCCTTAGTCAGCCTAATAGGATAAAAAATGAATCGAGCTGTAGTACCCGTGCGATAGTGCTTCAAGACCACAAAAATTGCGCTACAATCTCCAGTAGAGTTAAAACCCTCACAGGATCTAAAACTCAAACTTTCTTCCAAATTTCCCCAGCTAGGGTCAAATCACTATCAATAAACCTTTATCAGTACCTCAAGGCATCTGATATTTCAGCTCTTCTATAATCCTCAACAAGAGTTAATTCCTCAATCTGGACCTGCCTTTGGATCTCAATAATCCTCAGCAGAATTTAGCCTCCTCTTAGGCTTTGTATAATGATCTTTCCACACTTTCTTGTTGAGTCAATCACTTTTAGCCTCCTCTTAGGCTTTGTATAATGATCCTTCTTTTCCTCAGGAAAAAGTCAGCCTCAATCTTGGGCTTTGTACAAGACAGATAAAAACACTCTCTTGTTGAGCCAATCACCTTAAATCACTCTCTTGTTGAGTCAATCTTTCTCAAAAGCACTCTCTTGTTGAGTCAATCTTCTTTCTCAAAAGCACTCTCTTATTGAGTCAACCTTTTCAGCCTTCCCTTAGGCTTTGTATAATGATTTTCCTCAGCAGAGTTAGCCTCAAAAGCACTATCTTGTTGAGTCAACCCTTTTCAGCCTCAATCTTGGGCTTTGTACAAGACAGATAAAAACACTCTCTTGTTGAGTCAATCATCTTTTCAGCCTCAATCTTGGGCTTTGTACAAGACACCCATAAATATCTTCAGCTGAGTCAGTCAAATATCATTTAGCCTCAATCTTGGGCTTTGTACAAGACACCATATAAATCTCCCTAAGCAGAGTCAATCCTCTTTTCAGCCTCAATCTTGGGCTTTGTATAAGAAAAATCATACTCTCCAGTAGAGTCTGTTTCTTCTTTAAGCCTCAGTCTTGGGCTTTGTACAAGATAGATAAAACCTCTCACCAGTATAGTCAGTTTTCCCTTTTAGCCTCAATCTTGGGCTTTGTACAAGACACATACAAATACTCCCCAGTGGAGTCAAAAAATCCATTTTAGCCTCAATCTTGGACTTTGTACAAGATAGACAAATATTTCCCCGGAGAAGTCAACTTTCAGCCTCCTCTTAGGCTTTGTATAAGTATATCCCCCAAAGAGTCAGTCTCTCTTTTAGCCTCAATCTTGGGCTTTATACAAGACAGATAATAAACACCCTAGGGAGTCAATCAACTTTTAACTTCAACCTTGGGCTTTAATCAAGACACATAAAAATCAACATCCCCTCAGAGGAAATCAAAATCGATTTGTAGGAAGACACTTCTCTGTATATCACACATCAAAACAAACAAATCAAATCCACCCTTAATCCCAGATAACTGCTGTAAGTGGCACACTTGTTGATTCAAAAATCCAAGCTGTAGCCCATCTTTTATCCTGGTAAACTTCCTCTTTCATCTAATTGCTGTAAGTGGCAAGCCTCTGGATTATTTACATCTAAGCCCATGTCCCTCTCTTAGCATGAAAGACTCCTAAGGAAAAATGGCATTGCTCAACACTGAGTTAAAGTTTTCTCCTTCAGGACAACACCCTTATAAAGGAAATTATGGCATTGCTAGATTCACATATCCCAGTTAAAGTAATTCCCCTCTAAACAGACAATATGTCTCCCTTTAGAGATAACAAATTCTCTCTCAGTCAAATCTTTTAGCTTCAATCTTGGGCTTTGAACAAGACACAAATACTCATTTAGCTTCAATCTTGGGCCTTGAACAAGACACCAAAACATCTTTTCCTCCCATAGAATAGGAGGAACTGCGATTTCTCTGATTTCCTTGTTTTCTTTAACGGGAATACATAGGTATAAGATTGCGAAATCTTAGCGAGCACACTAATAAAAAACTCTAGGTCCAGTACCTCCACACCAATCAAAACTGACGTCCAGTACCTCACCAAAATCATCAAAAACTCTCTCACTCTCTCTCAAAAACCTCCCAAAGGAGAAAATTTCCCAACCCACAACAGACAAATACCAGTAAGTAGAAAGCATTAAGGAAAATTGCTAACAACCTGTGGATAACCATATATAGGATAGGTAATTGACAACTCCCCATTGTATAACCTGACCCCAAACTCCCCGAATCTCTTTAAGCATTTGTTCAGTTAAACATTTGCGTGCAAGGTTAGTTTTTGATAGCTTCCCTTTCCTTTCCAGCTTCATGGGATAAATAAGAAATCAGAAAGTAGCACCCCACTCCTACCATTGCGGTGAGGAGAAAACCATGGCGATAAGGTGGCCGCGTCACCGACAAAAATCGCATGCTACAGGAAAATGGCGACTTTAATGGGGAGTCTTTAGGATGATCTTTAGGGCATTCATCGCCATTTTTCCAACAAGAAAATGGTGACTCTACTGGGGAGTCTTTAGGATGATCTTTAGGGCATTCATCGCCATTTTCCCAACAGGAAAATGGTGACTCTGCTGGGGATCTAGACTAGGACTAGGATTAGAATTCCTAAGAGGTCTAGGTTATTAGCAATTATGCTACATAATATATATATATATATATATATATATATATATGTATATATATATATATATTGTTTTTCCTACTTGATATCCGTGTTTATTTTTCTGTCAATGGGAATGTGATTGATACGCATGTGGAAAGTCTGAGAGAACCCTAAGATAAGTGATGGCATAGACGGGTGGACTTACAAGGAGTGATTCCCGAATAAGTGATCCTGGTAGAGCATCAAATCAAGCGAAGGCCCGTGTGGATACTATGTTGAACGACTAACGTCGTGAAAATAGATGCTATCCCAGTGCGGCACCCGTGACCCTGAGGATTTAGTAGACATTAACCATGTGGCCATTTGGTAGTGTGGTAACTATCAGAAATAGTTGATACGCGATACTACACCCAAATTGAGATTACCCTAAGATGCTACAGCTCGCTTGGGTGAACCAGCTTGTTGTTGTTATCCTTAGGGGGGTCAATGATTTTGGGAACCTTTAACCCATTCTACAGGTACAAAAATTAACTAGAATACAACCTTTGGGGATGGGTAGAGCCATGACTCCATGCTCGTGATGTTGAACCCTTGAACCCATGTTTTTTCAATGTTTTTGTGTGCTGCATTCATGCATTCTGTAACGCCCCGATTTTTGTTAGATTTATTTAATCGATTCGATTTAATTATTTTTGTTTTTATATTATTTTATTCTTGATTTTTATTTGGCAATATATTATTTTTCATCGTTGTTATGTTTTATCGCGTTTTGGGAGCGTTTGCGAGATATTTGAGTGTAGGGGTATTTTGGTCATTTTACTTGTTTGTCTTAAAATTAGAACTTAGAGGTTAGAAAGAGAGAAAAATAGAGAGAAAAGAAAGAGAAGAAGGAGAAGAGAGAGAAAAGAAGAAAAAGAGGAAAAACTTGGAGAGTAAGAAATCGATTCAACCGACACTTCGAAGCACGATTAATCGGGTAAGGGTGCGAAACGCGGTTATGCTATGCTTGTGTATGAATATGTATGTGTGTGTTTGAATGTTCTCTTGCCTTTCCATAGTTTTTTGGTTATAGGTCGAAATGAGATAAACGAGTAGAAATCGATGTTTTCACGGTCAGAATTCGATATAAATTGCGTTGTATGATCACACTGTGTTTATGAACAATCGTTGATACTTGTTTCCCTGTTGAAATTGATTTGGGATGGAAAATGGGATTTTTGGGGCTTTGGAACCGTGTAAAGCGCAGCAGAATTTTCTGTGTCTGGTGTTGGGCGTCGGACGGTGCTTTGAGCGCCGGGCGACGCACGGGTTGCGTCGCTGCTCCGCCGGGCGATACCCAAGAGGCACAGCTTGTCATTGTAGCGAGTGATTTTTGGACGTGGTTGCGAAGCACAACCGCTCTTTTGGTGTTACTACAGCTCGATTAATTTTTTATCCTATTAAAGCTGATGAAGGAAGGGAAATGCATGTCTCCAACTAACCCTGCTTGCATACTGAGTTTGAACAGCGGTCTGTTCGGTTACAGATGCTTCAAAGATTCGGGGATTGTCTCAGGTTATTTTGTTCGATGAGATGCGTAGGATGTTAGGACTGATGCTTTTCGATTGATACGTGAGAGTATGGGATTTTGGGTTTTTGTTTAGTGTGCTCGCTAAGATCTTTTCTTTCGATCTTATGCCTACGTATTCCCGTTTACCGAAACAGGGAAATCAGAGCGTTCGTAGTTCGAGGAAATGGTGTGTTGGTGTCTTGTTTAAAGCCCAAGACGTGAAGCAAAAAGGTAGTTTGTATATCTTGTTCAAAGCCCAAGATGTGAAGCTGAAAGTCTCGACTTTAGAGAGAATCTGTCGTCTCTAAAGAGGGGAAAAGGAGAATTACTTTAACCGGGATATGCGAATCCTAGCAATGCCATAATTTCCTAAGAAGGGGTTTTTAACCTGAAGGAGAAGACTTTAACTTAGTGTAGAGCAATGCTATCTTTCCTTAGGAATTTCTCATGCTAAAAGAGGGACAGTGGCATGGATATAGATGATCCAGAGGCTTGCCGCTTACAGCGATTAGATGAAAGGGAAGGAGTTGTTGATGTTTGTATACTGTGAACGAGGCACAGGTTTGATGCTAAAAGGTTGATTGGATCAACCAGTGGTTTTCTTATACAAAGCCTAAGAGGAGGCTAATTTCCGCTAGGGAAAATCATTATACAAAGCCTAAGAGGAGGCGAATATGTGTCTCATACAAATCCCGAGATAGAGGCTAAAAGGGTTCGACTCAGTGGGGGGTTTCAATATACAATGCCTAAGAGGAGGCTAAAAGAGAGTTGACTCAGCTGGAGAATATTTTGTAGCTCGTATGATGCCCGAGATGGAGGCTAAAAAAGAGTTTGACTCTTGTTTAAGGAATTTGTATCTCGTACGAGGCCCGAGATGGAGGCAAAAGGGTGATTGACTCAACAAGGGAGTCTTTTTGTATCTCGTATAAAGCCCGAGAGAGAGGCTGAAAGTTATTTGACTTAACGAGGAAGTCTTTTTGGTATCTCGTACGAAGCCCGAGATGGAGGCGATTTATTTGTTTTGTTCAATAAGAACCTTTTTGTATCTCGTATAAAGCCTGAGATGGAGGCTGAAAAGGTTTGCTCCGCTGGGGAGAATCATTGTACAAAGCCCAAGAGGAGGCTAATTTATGCTGAGGAAAAGAAGGATCATTATACGAAGCCTAAGAGGAGGCGAAAATGAGACCGACCTTTTTTAGGGATATCGTTATACAAAGCCTAAGAGGAGGCTATCTGCTGGTGACTGTTATAGTTGAGTGACAGATCCAGTATACTAATTTTGAAAGAGAAAATCAGTTCTTATATGAGCAACATTGTACTCATGGGTTTGGTTCGAGGATCGGGATTGTTCCATGTTCTTTAAGGAAACGGGGAAATCCGAAGGGGTATCGAGATTGTTCGAGTCTACGGGTTTCATCCTATTTAACAAAGGGGTCACTTGAGAATATCTTTGAGACTCAAGGAAATTAGACAGTCCATGTCCGGAGTTTCATCTTTTGTACTATGGTTTGAGAAACAGTAGTAGACTCTGGAAAGGACTGTTCTATGAAGATTACTAAGTTCTGTTCCTATACCTCTAGGAGGACGTCGGGACAATTTCTACGAAGCCCAAGAGGAGGCTGGAAACTTCTAAGAAGCCGACCGGTCCTTGTACTAAGCCGAAGAGGAGGTTATCATTCCCGGAGGAAGAGATCATTATACGAAGCCTAAGAGGAGGTTGTGAATACTTCTAAGAAGCCGACGGGTCCTTGTACTAAGCCCAAGAGGAGGCGGGGTTGCTTTTAGGAAGCCTGTGGGTCCTTGTACAATGCCCAAGAGGAGGCCGATGCTTTTAAGAAGCCCGTGGGTCCCCAAACCCCGAGAAATTCAAGGCAAGCTATTCACAAGGAATAGATCGAGTCAGGAAAGTTCGAGAATTTGGAAGAAACTCAAAGATGCCATTCACGGAGAATACATTCATCTTTGGGAGTAGAGTTTCTTGATAATTCCTAATGAGGACAGCCGAAGAGAAGACTGTATCTGGTGATCCTATTGGGGATCTAGCTGTCTATTTCTACGAATAAACGAAACGGCTTTACCTAGTGCTAGACGTAGTTGCCGGGGAAACTCTGAATATCTATACTATTATTACACAGTTGATATGAGTTTATGAAAGGAGACTTACAGTGAGCAGCCCCACAATACAGTTATATATATATGAGTTTGCGAAAGGAGACTTACAACGAGCAACCCCACAATACAGTTATATATATATGAAAGCAGTAAATGAAAGCGGATAAACACTTACTCGGTTGTAGAGCTTCCATGCGGTTTGGTTAGTTGTTTCAACAAAGAAAGATTGAAAACAACAGTATATTTAAAATCAAAGGAGAAATTGGTTTGAAAGAAAAATTGGGGCTTACAGCTCAAGGAGAGGCCCAGATGGTTTTTCAACGGATGATGATCGCGTCGAACGTTTTGAAATACAACGGGACTTATACAATAAGTGAGGCCCACAAATAGGTTGTATTTACAAAGGGTTGGGTCTTACACTCTATTAGAGGCCCAAAGTGTTTTAAGAAAAAGAAATGGGTCTTACTACTCGAGGGTAGGCCCAATTGATTTTTGAAAAGGCGACGATCGCGCCGTTTGTTTTTGACGGTATCGGGACTTATACAATAAGTGAGGCCCAAAAATGATTTGGTCAAAAAAGGATTGGGTCTTACACTCTATTAGAGGCCCAAAGTGTTTGACAAAGTTTGTTGAAGGGGAAAATCAACAAAACCCTAATTTCATCATTTTAAAATAATTATTCAATGAAAAACTAATTAAAATGATACAAAATTCCAAATAAGTTTGAATAAACAACTTTTGATTTTGGTTTTAGGTTTGAAAAATGAGGTTTCAATCACAAGATGAATTAAAACCTACTTGGTTTTGATTTTTCAACATGGATATTTATTTTTAAAAGGGTTTAAAAACAAATAAAAGGCATTTATTCACAAAAATACTAACTATATTAAATAAATAATATAAATCTAATTTTTTTGTGGAAATAAATATTTCAATATTTTTGTGATTTTTTGCAAAAAGAACCAATAAAAAATAATTAAAATTGAGTGAGTTATTAATTTTCCAAATAATTAACAAAACATGAAAATAATTGGAAAAATAGCAAAATGTGGAAAATCACAAAATGGCATGGGTGGGGTTTGAACCCACGACCTCAAGCATACAAGGTGCGCGCCCTACCACTGGGGTGGTGATACATTCATTGTTTAGAATGAAACAACAAATATACAAGGTATGACATGATTTCGGCTTGCCCAAGGCAAGTTTTGGCTCAAAAACGTGAAGGTCATAACTTTCTCAATTCTTAATGGTTTGAGACAAAATTTATATGTATCTGGGCCAGAATTTCACAAGGAATCCAATGGTGGTGGTGGTTTTTTCATATCACACTGCCTCCTCAAAACCCGATAGTGGTTTTGAAAATGACATATAATTGCATGTTCTATGCTACAACTCTTTACAGGCATGAATTACATGATCAGACTTCAAATGCACATATGTTTTGGTGACTGCAAGTTGAGATGCTTACCCTTCTTTGAGATTTTGGAGTTTTCTCTGCAATCTGCCAACTCCCTTGCTCCAGATATGGTTTTATGCTTTGAACAACCTCAAATGATCCCTTAGATGCTTTGAGGATGATCGGAATCAGCTGGTACCTGCAAAAACACAAACTGTCCCTTTGTTGCAAAAGGGGTTAAAAGTGACCAAAATAGCAACTCTCTCAAATAGTGTTCCAGATGTATGAAACCATTTGGGTCAGTTCAAGGATGATATTTGGAGTGTGTTTGAGGTTTTATTTGGTTTGGAAAGTGACTGAATCAAGACATGGCTTGAAAAATGCACAAAGGTGCCATTTTGAGGTTTTGAGAGGTGACTTTGTGATGTTGTGATTACAGGTCACTTTTGATGGTTTGCACAGCTTACATATGATATATATGAGGTGTGTGTGTGATTGATTATGATGGAATTGCTCTCTAACTCAAAAACTAAGAATTACTTGCTTTGGAAGGCAAAATTAGAGTGAAAGAAGAGATTTTGAGGAAAGCTTCTGTTAGATGGCTTTGGTGTACTCAAACTGAACACAAATGAGCTCTATTTATAGTAGAGCAAGTTTGTTTTGGGATCCACAGTGAATGGGAACTACAGCAGGTGTTTCCTCAATGTTGGCCAATGGAAATGCAAGTCTCCTCTAGCCATTGACTAGAGGTTAGGGCACAGAGCTTTGGTCCCCTTGGTCTTGGATAAGTCTTGACTGATTTCAGATGAGAATGGCTCAGTCCATGCGACCTTGATGGTTCCATTGAATGGTTCATTCCAAATTTGGAGTCTTGTCCCTATTTTGGCCATTCTAGGTTCAACATGTTATTTCTTGTTCCATGGACTTTGGAGACTTGGCTCAGTGATTGTCCCCTTTAGATTCAATCCTCAGAGGTGTCCAAGTGGATAGGAGCATTTGAATTTGGCTGATTTTGGCAAATCGAGCAAAAGTGCAAATTCTGGCTTGCCTTTGACAGATTTCAGCAAGGCAACTTGCCAATGTCATATCTCATGGTGTAAGTTGAATTTGGTAATGTTCTTGGCCATTTTGGAAAGCCCTTACATGATACAACAACTGTTTGAACAAGATTGGTTTTGATCTCTTTTGATTCCAAGTGAAAAATCCCCCTACATTTGGCAAAAAGTGAAGGCAGATTTGGACTTAGTGAAAATTTCACTAAGTGTTGGAAAAAGTGACATTTTCACTTTTCAGCCACTTTGATCACTCCATAACTCAAAATCCTTAATGAATTAGAATGACTTGTAGTTGAAGTTTTTGTAGAGGATAATAAGGGCTACAAATCCATCTTTGGATGAAAAAAAATGGCCTTGTGGTTTAGGAGTTATGGTCCTCCAAAGTTGGTACCCTAGCCACTTTAATTTTAACTTAGAAAAAATTCTAAGTTTTTATGGTTACCCCTTTTACAAGTTATCTAACTTTTCTTGATTTTTCTTGATGAATGATGATTCAAATCAGACATTAACATCATTTTAGGGTTAAAAATCCATTTTGGTAAAAAATCTCAAAAAGTCAAAGTTGACTTTTATGCACAGTTGACTTTTTATCAGATGAATTCCAAACTGTGCAATTCTTCAGGAAATCATGTCCTTGACCTAAATCAAACTTGATGGACGTGTTCCATTGGTGTCATAGGGTATATTGAATCATGTCCTAGGGTTTGGGAGCATGTCTAGGTCAAAAGTCAAAGTTACAGTTGACTTTTCTCGCGAAACCCTAATTGTGGTGCAGATGAAATTGAGACTTGTTGCTCAAGCTTCTTGGATCAATCCATTGTTGAAAATGGATCAATGTGGTGTATTAGAGACCCTCAAATCATGTCTTGAGGTCTTGGTTCATGATTTGTCCCAAAAGTTAACTTAGGGGTGAATTAGGTCAAGAAACCCTAATTCCTGATTTTTTATGTATGCATCCCCTGAGGCCAAATTGACTTGATGATTGGGTTCATGAGGATCCATGAAGTATATTCGGTTATGTTTTGGATCATTGGCTTGTGCCCAGATGAAAAAAATTCATCTGGAGGCCCTGGGTGATCAAAACCCTAATTTGGTGACATTGTCGATCCGGAGACATGATCCACCTAGAAGGGAGCAACTTTGTGCTTAATCCTTGAAATGAGAGTCCTTTTAATCCATTATGGATGTTGGAGAGGTTAGACAAGTTGAAGATCAAGTTATTCCTTGATTGATCCTTTGTCTAAAGGCTCTGAGAGGGCTTGAAACCCTAATTCTGATTGTAGTGGATGCTCACCCATCTTTGGGGAGACTAATGGTTTACCCATATTGTGATGATGATTTGCACAATGATGGGAAATCTTAGTGGTCAAAATTTGGGGTATGACAGATGCCCCTATTTAATCTTCTTGGACCCAAAGGTGTGAATGACGAAGGTATTCGAGCATTCGGGGTGCAAGAGGATTAAATATCAGAATGCCCGAAATTTTGATGGCTATGAATGGCAGCTTGCGCGTTCATCTTCTTTTGCTAAGCAATGATGCTTAGAAAATGTAAACTTCCCCCCGATCCTGGTTTCCTACCAAGGAACTGGTCTCAGTTTTCTGATTCAAACTTCCCCTCGATCCTGGTTTCCTACCAAGGAACTGGTCTCAGTTTTTGATTTAAACTTCCCCTCGATCCTAGTTTCCTACCAAGGAACTGGTCTAAGTTTCTGATTCAAACTTCCCCTCGATCCTGGTTTCCTACCAAGGAACTGGTCTCAGTTTCTGAAATAAACTTCCCCTCGATCTTGGTTTCTTACCAAGGAACTGGTCTCAGTTTCTTTTGTCAATAAACTTTATTGACAAGGGACGCTATGTGTAGCGGTTTTCCTCAAACTTTTCGCCAAATTTTCCTAGAGAGATGCCATTTGGCGAAAAAGGTTTTGATGTCAGACTTGCTGGGGAACCCAATCGTCTGAATTGTAGAGTTGCACAAACTTCTCTGTTTGGAGACGCCATTTGTCGATTCTACTGGGGAAAGCGAGTCTCTTGAGAGACTGCTCCTGCTTGGGGATATTGCATCATATTTTTCTTGGGGATCTTCCCAGAGAAATGCCATATGATGGGATCCAATCTTGAGGTGTCGATGACCTTTTCATCAGCGGCTTTTCGGAGAAATACTGATGTACTGCCGAATCTTTGATTAAGAGGCTTTCTCTGGGGACTTTCCTTAATCCGGGAAAGCGAGGATATCATCTTCAATGGCGAAGAGTGACATCTGTTGAAGGTTTCTCTGGTCTTTCAGAGGTTCAAGTTATCAAAGTGGCCAAGCGCCGACTCTGATCTAGAGATACACTAGAAACGAGTTCGATTGGACACAACACTTCCTGACAAAGCAAGAACTGACAAACTCGATTGAGAGGACGGTTATCACGGCAGAATAAGACCGACTTAAGTGATAGTGATGCAATATGAAATGTGAATGCAAATAAAAAATGCATGATGTATGTATGTTTATGCTGACAGAACAGACGCGACATACAAACTAAAAGATGAACACGACTGGATACTCGGCCACTGCTGGGGACGAAGAAGTACCGCTGGTTCAATAATAGCAATTCCACCTTGCTTAGGAGAGATAGTCCCACTACAAAAAAACGTGTAAATTGTGGCGGTTTTATTATGGCGTTTAACAAAAACCGTCACAATTTACAGTACATTGTGGCAGTTTTATCAACCGACATAATATTAATCATATACTGGCTGTTTTAACCGCCGTTATTTACACACATATTTTATTATTACAATCATCAAGCGCGTAATGATAAAACTTCCCCTTTTCTCGGTAACAACAATGAAGTGCGCTAACTCTAATTTTTCCTCTTTCTTAATTTCTTTTCCTTTTTCCTACTCATAATAATAATATTGAGTAGATTTTTTTCTAAAATCAATTTTTTTTAATAGATATCCAAACATAAAATACTCATCACCTACACCCGCCGTCGGGTTCTTTATTCTCCAGTTCCATCCATGTTTTTTCGTTCTCCACTCACGCTCTGCTTTTAATTGTCGCCGCCCCTTCGCCGCTTCTTTGTTCTATTGCTCTTCTGCCGATCTTCTTCTATGCCAAACTTACAAGGTAAAAACTAGGTTTTACTTTTATCTTTTTAATTTCACTTTTTGTTGGATTTTGGTGTCGCAAGGTTGATTTATTGTCTAAAAATTCTATGTAGGTTAAATTTCTTGTATTAGCTTGAAATGATTTTTTGGATTTGTTTTTTTTTTCAAGTGTTTGTGTGTTTTGGTTGTAATTTTTAGTAACGTGTTTCTTTCTATTGTTTTACTCCTCTTTAAGTGTTTGAAGAAATGTCTAAAAAAATGAAGGATTGTTTCTTTGTCTGAGTGCTCACTATGTGTTTGAATAAATGTCTACATGAGTAATTGTTTATTCATTTGGTACTCAAGTATGTCACTCTAGAAAATATTATGTTGTTATTGTTACTCTGAGTCATAAGAGTGGATGATAGTTTATGATTCAGATGTGGTGCTCTGATAGCAGCAGCTGTCGCGACGACGCCGGTTAACGTTGTTGCGGTGAGTATGATCATGTTGATGTTGTTTATAAGTAGGTTGTTCTAATTCCGATGTTGTTCGATGTTCCTTGTCAATTTGCGAAGGCTGAATCTTATTCATGATAAGAATCAAATTTCTTGCTTCTTAAAATATAAGAGTGGATGATAGTTTAAGTGCCATAAGTGGTGCTCCGATATAACCAGTTGTCGCGACGACGCCGGTTAACATTATTACAGTGAGTGTGATCACGTTGATGTTGTTAGAAGTAGGTTGTTCTAATTCTGACATTGAATTACATTTCTACCTCCTTTAGCGGCTTTACTAATGACAATATCATGTGAGTGCTTCAAGGAGAAAGAATTGGTATTGTCTTTCATAAGGATGCTCACGTGTGGAAGAGTATAATGGAAGTAACTGCACATGAAATGGCAGTTGCAGCACGCGAGAGTTCGAAGAAACTTCAGGTACTAATTAATTCAGAATCTGAAAAAACAAGGTTTACTTTCATAAATTTCTTCAAGTGTTGATTTAACTTGGCCTTTTTTTTGGTTTAAGATTCTAAATTATGAAGAAAGGAGGAAGATATTGTTGGATGTGGCTAATGCATTAGAAGAGAATGAAAGTATGATAAGGATTGAGAATGGAGATGATGTTGCGGATGCAGAGGAAGCTGGATATGAGAGATCACTTATATCGCGTTTAACATTGAGACCTAAGAAGGTAAGAACTTTACTTGTTCAATAATGAAAGATACATGTGTTAAACTCGCATCGGATAGTGATATTTCTTCAATATCTTTTAACAAGTTGTCAAAAGTATCCCAATATTTATCTGACCATGATTTGTGTATTTTTCAGATTACTAGTCTTGTAAATTCTGTTCGCAAGCTGGCAGACATGGAAGAACCTATCGGTCAGATATTAAAGAGAACTTAGGTCATAACCCCCTATAAAATCATCTCACTAATCAGTTAATAACTAACACTTGAAATAGGTTATGTGATAATGTACTAATATTAAACAGTTCCTACTTTTTACATTCGTAAACAATGTAACATCAATATTTTTTTAATAAAAAAAATGGACTTATTTTGCAATTATTCATTGACAACAAATTCTAGAAACTCAATGATGTTTCTGAATTTTAATGTCCGACATTCAATTTTGTCAATTCTGATTACTGCTCTTTGTATCCAACTAGCACATAAACTCATTTGGATAAAATATCATGTTCTTTGGATGTACTTCTAGTTATATTTGAGTCTCGACCCGATGCTCTTTTTCAGGTTATAACATACCTATTCTTTAACAATTCGTATCTAACGTACCTCTTCAATACAAATGTCAAAGACATCAGCATGACAAAAAAAATAGAGTTATGATGTTATGGCTATGATTGATTTTCTTAATATGTTGAACTTGAACATCGATTCTTACAACGATTCTTGAAATGGATCAATACATAGCTGCATTGGTAATTCGAAGTGGAAATGGTTTAGTGCTCAAAGGAGGAAAGGAAGCCAAATGATCTAATGCGACCTTACACAAGGTTTGTAGTCATCAAACCAATTCATTGAAACATTGAATAAGCGAGTGAGTTAACTTTCATGCTTATTTTCTTCATTGTTGCAGATCATTACTTCAGCTATTCCAGATACAATGGGTGAAACACTTATTAGGCTTGTGACTTCAAGAGAAGTAATTCCTGATCTGCTTAAGCTTGATGATGATATAGATCTTGTGGTCCCTAGAGGGAGTAATAAGCTTGTTTCTCAGATTAAGGATTCTACGAAGATTCCTGTTCTTGGTCATGCTGGTAATTTATGTAGTACATCTTATGTTTCCGATTTGTAATCAAACTTGAAAACGAGCAATTATATTTAAGTACAAAGTTAGTATTAAATTGTGATGTTTGTTATGCAGATGGAATATGTCATGTATATGTTGACAAAGCTGCTAATATCGATGTGGCAAAGAAGATTGTTAGGGATGCGTAGACTGATTATCCTGCCGCCTGTAATGCAATGGTTATTACAGTTTAAATCCCATGAATGCTTATTAATCATTTGCAATTAATTATGTTTATAAATTGAATCTATATATTGTATCATGGTGCTCGTAGGAAACTCTTCTCGTACACAAAAATCTGTCGGGAAATAGTGGACTTGATGAACTTGCTGCTGAACTCCAACTAGAAGGTTTGGTTTTACTGCTTATTTTGTTATTCAATGTGTAAGAATCTGTGTCAGTGTTTTTGTCACTGCTTCATAGTTATAGGATAATAACATGGCTGTTATATATTGATCTATATGCACGTGTTCAACTATATGGTGGACCAAGAGCTAGTGCCTTGTTAAAAATTGTCGAAACAAAATCTTTCCATATAATGTATAGTTCACTGGCTTGTACAATTGAAATCGAAGATGATGTGTTTGCGAGAATTGTCCACATACATGAAAATTGAAGGAAAGTTTTGGTTTCCTTGCAAGGCTTGTTTTATTTTTCACTCTATTATTGGCCTCATTAAGTATCTTATATCAATCTTAAGCATTTGTTGTTTCCTGTTTCTGCAGTTCTCATACTGATTGCATTTACTAGTAGTATAAATTAACAATATCAGTAATTACATACCAGATCATAACTCTCAAAGTTGCATTCTTTTAGACTACATCATTTACTTAATTCTGGTTGAAGTTCTCGAAGTTATGTCCATTGAGATACAAGTCTATGACATGTTTTTCTATGCTCGAATATCTACAACAAAAGTTTCTTCCTTTTGTCACTCTAGTGCTGCGAGCTTCAATTAAAAGTTGAAAGCTACCATATTTATCACTTATACTTCATCTTCCAATTTTTTATCCTTCATTATTTTTGTTTCCATATACATCATTTTTTCTTAAGTATCCAAATGGATGAATCTAAAGGTCTAGTAGATCCAGTGACAGTAAGAATGTGTGTAACAGATTCCTAAAAATCTATTTATAAATAACACATTTAAGGAATGGATACTTAGAAAAGAGTAAATGGGGCATCTGTATGTTTCAATATATTTCTCATTCATTCATTTTAGTTATACTTAATTGAAATAAAATCTACTATGTACATTAGTAATCTCAAATCATAACTTTTTCCTATTAGAATGTTAAGAGAATCCTACCTTATATATAGCATAATTTGATACCTTTCTTCCTGATATATGTGTATCATTTCATAAATTACTAAATTAATTGATTTCCCGTTAATACTATTCAACTTGATACACTCTCTTAGTTTTGGTTTTCTTAATATTAATATGGATTTGGTTTGAGCTATTTAGGGTTAATTTCTATAACTATGAATTATCATTATTTTGTACGAATTATAAGCATTTGAATTTATGGGAGTTTGATAGCATAGGGAACTATAATTTAGATGTTTGAGTAAAATTGAATTAGCATATAACTATGTATGTGGGAAGTCTGACGAGATCATGGGGGATCTGTGCTGAAATCACATTTATGGAAAACTTAACCATGGGTATGAGCATGCACTAATTGGTTGAATAGTCGGTAATTCACCGCATCACCCAAATCATTTCTACTAGTCTAAAAATGGAGAATCAATTGCCAGCTGCCTTGCATTATATCGTAAGGTGATTGATCAATTATTCTTGTCTAACACCTAGTTGGTAAGACACTCAGGGTGAATGCCGTTATCAATTAGAATAAATTAAATGGCTCTAAGAATATTATAGGTTTATTCTCAAAACTCTCGTAACAAATTAACAATACAAACATTGTCAATTTAATCAATTTCGCTACGAGAGTATGATATGAAAACTCAAAGCATATACGTGTATTCTATATTTTTATAGTGATTAGTTGTAATATAATAATTGTTCTTTTTTCGTAGGCTGCTAAAGTAGGAAGTGAACCATCGTTAACTTATAACGTAAGAAGATCAGATGCAAGCAATACGCATGAAGAAAATCACCAGATTCCTTCAAATGACATATGATTTTTTATGGCAGTTTTAGGTTCTAAAACTTAAGTTGTTTATTTGGAGAATAGCTCAAGATAATGTATACAAAAATTGTTAGTTATTTTTATGTTTTAATATTTAGGGAATACCTTTTGATATTTAAATAAAAAATTTAAACGTATTATGTCAAATATATATTTAATTTTTTTAGGCTCTTAATATATGTTTTCTTTATTTCTTTTATAAGAATGCTTAATGTAAATTTTTCATACATATTTGAATTTATTTTTAGCATTAGGTGTTAAATTGTGACAAAAAATATATATTTATTTAAGCAAATTTTAAAGAATTTATTTTTTAAATCAAATTGAAAATTGTGGTGGTTTAAACAATGCTTTTTTTGGCTAATATCATAACTAAATTAGGACGGTTTAAATTGACATAATTACCAGTATATTTATTTATTATGTGATATATGGCATTTGAAACTGCCACTATTTCCAAACAAAAACCGCCACTTTAAACGGTATATAAAATGACGGTTTGCACGGCGTTTAAGTTTAAACCGTCATTATTTTCCTTGCGGCAACCATATTTATGGCGTTTTAGAAAACGTCGTATTTGTTAATTGTGGCGGTTCAAACCGCCATAATTTTATTAAATTAACCGCCATAATTAACGCGTCTTTTTGTAGTGTCCCTGCAGGGAATACCGTTGATCAGGCTTAGGAGATGAGAACTCGACCGAGGGTGTCAGATGAAACAAGGTCTCTGACACAGTTGATCCTTCATTCAGGCATACTGGTTTAGAAGGAGCACTTTGATTCTACACTTTGAAGTTCGCTTACTTCTGGAAAAGCGATCGATGTTCTTCTGATGTTCAACAGTCAAAAGAAATGCCATCTTTAATTTAAAAGCAGAAAAAGTTTTAACAAGTAAATTCATTTTGTTTTATTTCAAGAGTCGTTAATTAAGTTAAACAACGTCGTTCTGTAAAGCTAAAACAAGTAAGAATTACAAACAAAAGCACGAGGGCTCAAATTTTATTGATAAGATGGAGCTCAGCCAAACGCGTGATCCCAAAGAGTATTTACAAAGTTAGAAAATGGTAATTTACAGGGAAAAGGGCTACGTTGAAACATAACGACCACTATCCTTCTACCAACTTTGAATTTTGGGCATCCTGAGCTTCTGTCGAAGATGACCTTGACTGGAGTTTTCCTCCGATAGATGATGTAACTGCTGCTGAGGGACTTGCCTCTGTTGAACATAGTTACTTACCATTATCCCTAATTTTTTCCTGGATTGTACTATGATGTTTCCAATCCACCGGGATGATTTTTTTCCATGTCTCTAACTTTTTCCTGGACCGCCCTTTCGGGTTTTCAATCCAACGAGACGTTTTTTCCTTTTTTTTTAGTTTAGGCAAAGTATTTATTGACTATGTCAACATTCGTGGGGTAGGAAAATTCCTCTCCGTCCATGGTTGCAAGTCTCAAGGCGCCGCCTGAGAAAGCTTTTGTGACCACATAGGGGCCATCATAATTCGGAGTCCATTTGCCTCGCGAATCAGTGAGAAATGATTGTATTTTCTTGAGCAGTTTGAAGATTGGAGAGCAGGTCGCGATTATGAGGAATATAAATATGGAGATGTAGTTCAAACGTCCCAGGAATCCCCTGACTTGTTTTTCAGTTTTCGGAGAAGGCATTTCTTGAATGGCCTTGACCTTGTCAGGATCAACCTCAATTCCTTTCTGGCTGACGATGAACCCTAGTAGTTTCCCTGAACGGACACCGAAGGTGCACTTGTTGGGATTCAAGCGGAGCTTGAATTTTCTTAGACGTTTGAACAATTTTGACAGGTGTTCAACGTGCTCATTCTCTGTTTTTGATTTTGCAATCAAATCATCGACATATATCTCGATTTCTTTGTGTATCATGTCATGAAACAAAGTAGTCATGGCCCTTTGATAGGTTGCCCCGACATTCTTCAAACTGAACGGCATTACCTTGTAACAAAAGGTACCCCATGGGGTAATGAACGATGTTTTCTCCATGTCTTTCGGCGCCATTTTGATATGATTATAGCCCGAGAATCTGTCCATAAAGGAGAAAACTTTGAACTTTATTGTGCTGTCTACCAGCATGTCAATGTGTGGTAAAGGGAAGTCGCCCTTTTGACTAGCCTTATTCAGATCTCTGTAGTCGACACACATTCTGACCTTTCCGTCCTTTTTAAGAACCCATTGAGGATATTCAGATGTAGCGAGGAAACCCACGTCGATCTGTTTCTGTACCTCCTCCTTGATTTTGATGGCCATGTCCGGGTGAGTTCGCCTCAACCTTTGCTTTACTGGCGGACATTCCGATCTCAACGGTAAGTGATGTTCCACGATGCTGGTATCCAACCCAGGCATGTGTTGATAGGACCAAGCAAACACATCGGGAAATTCTATGAGAAGCTTTATCAAACCTTCTCTGGCAGTTGGACTGAGCAGTGCTCCAATCCTGATTTCTTTTCTCTCTTTTTCTGAATCCAAGTTTACCGTTTCCAACGGATCTTTGTGAGGTTCAATGGACCTTTCCTCTTGTCTGAGTAGTCGGGAGATCTCTTCTGGAATTTCGTTGTCATGTTCTTCTTCAGTCCCGAATACCGGGAACTCAAAGTCGGGAGAAGGCATCGGATCGTATGTTTCAACGGGTGTAAAACAAGCAATCTGCATGACGTGATGATTCGTGTTTAGAAGAGATAGAGAAAATGCAAGTGTGTGCAGTGTTTTGATTTTACTGCTTGTTTTTATTATTGAATGTTTTTTAGGATTACCATTTTCTAAGAAAAAGAAAAAAAGAAAACAGCAATTAATGCGGAAATTACAGAAAGACGTTATTTTATTTATGAGCAAGTCGAATCTTGAAACTACGGCCCTATAAAACAAAACTCTGTCGCTTCGGGCAAAGCGAAGACTGAAATTTACAGAAAGCGAGCCCTATCAAAACATCCGTTTCACCTGGGCAGGGTGAAAGGTTTTAAGATGGCAATTACTTTGACTGGTGAATGACCTTCGGAACCTCGACGGCAACCCACTGGCGGCGAACTCCTCGGTGAATCACAAAGTCTGGCACCTTCCTTGATTTGTGTTCAGAAATGACGCTAATTTCTGGTGGAGCAGGATCATTGGAATCTGTCTCCCAGGCAGAATTGTCGTAGGAGGATTCCTCTATTGCATTTTGCAAAGTATTTGTGCTCTCAGCTGTATCTCCCCATCCAGTTGGCTGGATGTCTTCAAGCTTGATACGAGAGCTTGCGGGAGCGGTGTACTTGACCATGTAGTCAAACTTTCCACTTGGTTCTCCCAGAGTGTCCCAAACTTCTTTGGAATTGGAGAAGTCATCCCTCTCGATGACGTTGACCTCGGGAAAAGCATAGTTGATGAATTCAAGTCCTGCGAACGTTGTGAATTCATCGTCATGTTGAGTAGTTTCCGAATGACTTGAGTGTAGATCCCATGACATGGCGGGGACACAGGTATTCTGTTCAATGACAGTCAGCTAATTTTCATTACTCGGCTAACTCTCTTGCCCCAAGTCTCCTGGATAAGGTTGCCACATTGGCAGACCATCCATCGGGCCATAGTAATTGTGGTCAAAGTTGTTTTTCATCAAAGTGTCTTCCTCTAACGAATTTGGCGGAGCACGGCATCCTTCCGGATCACATTCTCCATATATCATTTCGACGTCTGACCTGGGTATAAATCTCGGACTCTGTGCGGGATAGCAAAATGGTATAGGCACCTCTTCCTGAGACATATAACCGTCCTTGTTAAGATAGGACTTCCATTCTTCCTCTGTGTCAGAGGGATCCTCTTCATTGATAGCAAGGACTACTTGAGTCACTGGTTGGAGGAAACCTCCACTATGGAAGAAGTTTTGAAAGGGATGAAGAGTTTCATCGCTGACAACTGTCTAGGTGCAGGTTGCAGAAAAACCAAGACCCATCTTTGTTTTATTGTCAATAGGAATGACAAGCTGTCCCCATCCTGTCGTATCGGTACTCTTGACCTCTTTGATAGCATCGTTGTATGAGGAAATCGAGGTTCCTCCTCTGAACTGTTTGACCTTGCTCACTGATAGTTCTTTTAACTGCGTTCCAATAACCTCTTCGGGTTCTATACCCGTAGATGATGACAAGTTACTCACAAGCAAGGCTTGTTCCCCACAGACTGTGACAAGTTGATCGTTCTTAACGAACTTTAGCTTTTGGTGGAGGGTTGAGGTGACCGCTCCAGCCTGATGTATCCAAGGTCTTCCTAATAAATAACTATACGTTGCCCGGATGTCCATGACCTGGAAAGTGACTTGGAAAGTGTGAGGACCAATAGTTATGGGAAGATCAACTTCGCTGATAACTGTTTTTCTGGATCCATCGAACGCTTTGACGACGACCTCGCTGATTCTCATCGGAGGGCCTTTGAATGATAATTGCATCAAAGTGGACTTCGGCATAACATTCAGGGCTGACCCTGTGTCTACCAGTACGCTGGCCAAAGCATCGTCCTGGCGGTTAACTATGATATTGAGCGCCATGTTATGACGGCGACCCTCTTCGGGTAATTCCTCATCACTAAATCCCAAATTATTGCAGGAAGTGATGTTAGAGACAATACTATCGAACTGTCTGATTATTACATCCTGTTCCACAAAGGCCTGCCCTAAGACTTTCTGTAGAGCCTCCCTGTGGGCTTCTGAACTGAGTAACAGTGATAATACCGAGATCTTTGAAGGAGTCTGTAACAGTTGATCAACAATGTTGTATTCACTCCTTTGGATGAGCTTCAGCATCTCATCTTTGTTTTTTGAAAGGTCGGGATTACTGGATTGACCGACTGGTGGATTAGGAACTTCTGCCTGAAATTCCTTTTCTTTGTTGGACTCTCCAACTCCTCGGTTGAAGATTCGACCGCTCCGTGTTACACGACTGATGTCTGCAATATCCACGACGGAGGGTAATGGAATTTCCTTTCCATTTTCAACTGTTGTTGCACCGTATTTGTAAGGTATAGCCTTAGCTGATTCATACGGTAATGGTCCCGGCAGATAGATGACTATGGGAACCTTCTGGTTTTTCTGACCATCATAAGCAATCTCGATCCGTTCCCGGTTGGGAACTTTAGATTCGTCAAGTAGAGGGATGATGGAAAAAACATCCCTGGTCCTGTGATGACCAGAGATCGTGACAACATCCTCAACTTGCTCGGCAAGGTAGTTCGGCGTCCAGTCGATGGGTCCATTAACCGGATATGGACGAATTTCTCCATGATCGACCTGCCCCTAAAGAGCTGCTCTCACATGGTAACACCTTTGGTTACTTTCCAAACATACGCTACAACTGTCATAGTTGTGTGGTGGCACCTGGCCACGCCCACTTTGAATACAATGTAACCTTACTAGGTTAGCTTCCACTGATCGGACATCCTGACTTTGACGCCGAGTGGGGTTTCTATTACTGATACTAATTTGTTGAGTATCTTCATCCATATAGATTGGCATCCACCAGTGATTTAACAAGTGCTGAAGTGCCTCCTAACAAGGATACAACCTCGATCGTTTTCGCAACCCGCTTTACAGCTTTGATAGTCGTGTGAGATCAGGAATCCGAGTCGGACCTACTCAGCATGTAACTCTACCAGGTTGGTATTCATCACGCGAATATCGAAGATCTGAACCATGTTGATCTGATAAGGGTTCCTATCATGGTAGTCTTGGATCCATCCAAGATCCATCTGACACTGGAGGGCCGCTTGTATGAAAGAGCATCCCTGTTTGTTTACTGAGCAAGTCAGACAGGAACTGTAATCGTGCCGCGGTAGATTATGATACTGGCTTTGCCTTGAGTGCATCGCCACCAAGTTGACATTCATCGCACAGATATCGTGGTTCTGAATGATGTTGGAGTTCGTATAGACCATGTTAACTCCACGAACTCGGTGCTCTTGGATCCATCCGAGATCCATCTGTTCCTGTAGAGCTGCTTGCACTACCGAACATCCCTGGTTGTCTTTGGAGCAGATATCACACTGGTGATAGTTATGAGGTGGCACATGGCCATATCCACTCTGTCTATAATGCATCTTGACCAGATTGGTCCTCAATAAGAGTACATCGTGAATTTGATAGACATTGTTAGTCTCTTTCTCAATCAGATTGTCCGTAGCTTTCTCGTGTTAAGGTAGCGGGTTCGTGAGAACATTAGGATTCGTATCTTTGAAAGATAAGAGCCCGCTCCTAACAAGCTTTTGCACGTCAGACTTGAAATTGAGACAAGTCTCTATGTTATGCCCTGATCCTCCTTGATGATAAGGGCATGTCTGATCCGCTTTAAACCAAAAAGGCGGATTTTTCGGTACTATAAGAGGAGACTTACTCTGAATGTGCCCCTTAGCCAGTAGTAACGGAAATAGTTCTGCGTACAACATGGGTATAAGATCAAACCATGATGGTCATGTTGTACGGTTGTTATTGTACTGAGGACGAGCCTGCTGAAGAGGTTGTTGTGTCCTTTGCTGATTAGGTTGGCTCTGCGCAACCTGAGGTTGATACGTAGGAACATGCGCGGGGCCGATAGAAGGAGTTACCGCTGCTACTGATTGATAATGTCGCCTTTGCTTTCCGAGAGAGATATTCCCAATATCTTGCTTTTTTTTCTTAGGGAGAGCACTACCGTATCATTTTGGTACCACTCGTCGATCCAGTGTCTTTTACCAAACGTCCTTCTCGGACGGCTTCCTCAAGACGTACACCCATGCCGACCATTTCGGTGAAATCACTGGGCGCACTGGCGACCATTCGGCCTTAGTAAAACGAGCTTAAGGTTTTTAAGAAGATCTTTGTCATCTCTTTTTCCTCAAGAGGTGGACAAATCTGAGCGGCAATTTCACGCCATCTCTGGGCGTATTCCTTAAAAGTTTCCTTGTCCTTTTGAGACATCGATCTGAGTTGATCTCTGTCGGGGGCCATGTCCAAATTGTATTTATAATGTTGAACGAAGGCTTTGCCAAGATCTCTGAATGTGCTGATCGAGGCACGGTTTAAACCCATGTACCATTTTAAGGCGGCACCGGTTAAACTATCCTGAAAGTAATGAATCAGCAGGTCCTGATTTTCAGTCTGAGCTGACATTCGTCGAGCGTACATTGTCAAGTGACTTTGAGGGCAAGAGTTACCCTTGTACTTTTCAAAGTCGGGCACTTGGAACTTGTGCGAAACTTTCACATTGGGGACCAGACAAAGGTCTGCGGCGTCCTTTCCAAAAAGATCCTGACTGCGAATGGCTTGCAGTTCCTTCTGCATTTCCAAGAACTGTTCCTAGAATTCATCCATTTGGTCAAACATAGTTTCCTTCTTACCAGCAGGTATCTGTGGAATCTGTCCTTCCGGGACAGTGTGCACCACAGGGGGTGGTACCGTAACTACGGCAGTAAATCTTGGCGTTTCCCGAAGTTTGTAACCTTCAGGAGTCTTCAGTATGCCTCTGGCATCTTCGCTTTCCCAAAGTTTATAACCTTCAGGACCAACGGTATCTGTCGTGATTCCCTGATCTTCAGCGATCGGCGGAACATATCCTTCTGGGATATAGTTCGCAAGCATGCCCCAGGGACGATCTTTCGGCATCTGATACCTAGGATCGAACTTCTCCACTATGGGCGCTGAGGTGATCTCTGAGATCACAGTCCTTTGTAGCTGAGCTTCTGCCATGGCTTGCATGTCATTACGAAGCTTTCTCATATCCTCTCTCAGAGGGTCGATCTATTCTTTCAACTCTCTGTTTTCTTCCTCAAGATCATCCATCTTTTTCTGACGATTGGCCCGAGTATTGTACGAATGAGACAGTTTGACTCTAGAACCGAGACACAAACGCGAGATTCGTAGGTAAGAAGAATACGCGATGTGAGAATGATGAAATGCAATGATTATATTAATTGTTTTTTGGTTTAATCAAAATAAACTTTGACAATTAGATTGCAAATATCAAATAGTGGGGAAACCCCTTTTTTATTGAATTTCAAAGGATTACAGAAATGGAAATACAGTAGATTACAAGGTGCAGAAATAGAAACCTAAGCTAATGGATCCCGAGAGAACTCGGGTGCTGATTCTGGTATCTTTCTTTTCTTTGACCGGGGCTCTTGAGCCGTTGTCGGGTTGTCATTCCTTTGCCAGGTGAAAGGAGTGAGCAAATTCCTTTAGTCATCCTGATTTTCTACAGCATGTTGCTCCAAAATTTCAATCAGAGCATCTTTCTCTTTCAGTAGTTGTTGTATTTGGATACACTCTACATTGAGGGTGCGGTACTTGTTCTTCCAAGATCTCCTCTCCTTTTAAACTTTGTTGAGAGTAACCTGAAGCTTTTCAGTTTCCGTCATGAAGTACATGACAGATTCCCTCGGCGGAAGAATTCTGTAACGAGGATAAGGCATTTTTAGCTTGAGAGCTCTAGTTTGTACCCAATGGAGAGAAGGCTCCACCGAGACACAATCCGGTTTTCCTAGAGACTCTCGTCCTTTCTTATGAACTTGCTTCCACGCGTGCACTATTTCCATCTTCAGTGCTCTGTCGTTTTCTCCTTCCTTGAATAAAAGACCTTCCAGATGAGCAGTATGCGGGACATGCCTCATTGGGTATCCAAATTGATGAAAAACCAATATCGGGTGATAGTTGATTCCTCCTTTAGTTCCTATGAGTGGTACGTTGGGGAAGTTTCCACAACGATCAATGGTTCTGATCCCATCATAAATCCTATTACACCAATCTATATCAGAGTTGGTAAGAGACATGATCTTCTGTGACCAGCGCAAGGCGCTCTTGCAATCCCAAAAAGCAGCAGACTTAGGTAAATGGGAGATAAACCATTTGTAGAGCAAAGGTACACAACATGTGATCTCCCCTCCGCTGTACAAATTTCCTAAGTGTACAGAATGATACACATCCGCGAGCAAAGTTGGCACAGGGTTTCCAATGAGAAAAACCTTAATAGCGTTGATATCGACGAAGTTATTAATGTTGGGAAACAAAAATAACCCGTAGGTGAGCAAGACAAAGATGCTTTCGAAAGCAGTCCTGTTCCCTATACTAGCAAAGTACAGAGCTTTCTTTGTTAAGAACTGGGTTGGAAAAACCTTGGATTCCACCCTTGGTAGCCAAGTGAGTCCTGACCTCAGACTCGTCCAAATGAATTGCTCTTGCAATGATCTGATTCTTTGAAATTTCTTCCAGTCCAGAAAATGGAGCTCAATCAGTGATATGTAAATCGATCAGATGAGAATACTCCTTCAGCGTTGGTGCTAGCTGGTAATCCGGGAATGTGAAACAGTGATAAACCGGATCGTAGAATTGAACGAGCGCGTCCATGATTCCCCCAATCACATGGACTCTTAACAGTGGTAACAAACCACCGTGCTTGGCTCTGAAAGCCTCTGGGTTAGTGATCATCCTCGCTAACCTTCTCAAATCCTCTAGCTTTGGAACCTTGAAGGTATACTGGTGAGTTCTCCTTCTACCGAAATCCATTAGTGCAATCCTTTTCTCTGATATTTACAATCTCAGTCTTAGTTTAATTTGAAAAACAGAGAAACTAGAAGAGAAATTTTTTTTAATGTTTTAATGTTTTTTAAATGAATGCATGAATGCAGCACACAAAAACATAGAAAAAGCATGGTGTTAGAGGGTCGATGTCATGAAGTCAAGGCTTTACCCATCCCCAAAGGTTTATACTAGGGTGATTTTTGTACCTGTACTCATTATCATCAGCTCCTCCCAGGAAGACAGACAACAAGCGGATCGCCAGCGAGTTGTGTGCAATCTTAGAGTAAGTGCTATTCACCGAGAATAGATCACCAGCCTCAAATGAGGGTAGTATCGCGTAACAACTATTTCAGATAGTTTCCGCACTGCGAAAGGGTTGGCTTCGTAGGTGTATACTCAATCTTTCCATATGCGGCATCACACACATTCCCAGTAGCAGAAAAATAAACACGTATAGCAATTAGGAAAAACAGTATATATATTTGTCCTAAAGTCCTAAACTTTAAAAGCTAAGAATCTTAAGTTCATGACAGAAATGGCTCCCCGGCGGAGTCACCATTCTGTAGTTTCTACACAAGTAAAGGTTTTGACCTAAGATCCTAATAGAGTAAAAAAGTCTCATCTCAGCGAAGGCTTCTACCTAGGAGCAAGAATGAACAAACAATGCTGGTCCCCAGCAGAGTCGCCATTTTTCAGTTTGAGGAAAAATGGGAACGAATGATGACTAAGGTAAAACAGTGATATCCCCAGCAGAGTCGCCACTTTTCTGTAGCTAGCAATTTTTGGACGTGGTTGCGAAGCACAACCTCTCTTTTGGTGTTACTACAGCTCGATTCATTTTTTATCCTATTAAAGCTGATGAAGGAAGGGAAATAGATGTCTCCAACTAACCCTGCTTGAATACTGAGTTTGAACAGCGGTCTGTTCGGTTACAGATGCTTCAAAGATTCGGGGATTGTCTCAGATTATTTTGTTCGATGAGATGTGTAGGATGTTAGGACTGATGCTTTTCGATTGATACGTAAGAGTATGGGATTTTGGGTTTTTGTTTAGTGTGCTCGCTAAGATCTTTTATTTCGATCTTATGCCTACGTATTCCCGTTTACCGAAACAGGAAAATCAGAGCGTTCGTAGTTCCTCCTATTCTATGGGAGGAAATGGTGTTTTGGTGTCTTGTTCAAAGCCCAAGACGTGAAGCGAAAAGGTAGTTTGTATATCTTGTTCAAAGCCCAAGATGTGAAGCTGAAAGTCTCGACTTTAGAGAGAATCTGTCGTCTCTAAAGAGGGGAAAAGGAGAATTACTTTAACCGGGATATGCGAATCCTAGCAATGCCATAATTTCCTAAGAAGGGGTTTTTAACCTGAAGGAGAAGAGTTTAACTTAGTGTAAAGCAATGCTATCTTTCCTTAGGAATTTCTCATGCCAAAAGAGGGACAGTGGCATGGATATAGATGATCCAGAGGCTTGCCGCTTACAACGATTAGATGAAAGGGAAGGAGTTGTTGATGTTTGTATACTGCGAACGAGGCACAGGTTTGATGCTAAAAGGTTGATTGGATCAACCAGTGGTTTTCTTATACAAAGCCTAAGAGGAGGCTAATTTCCGCTAGGGAAAATCATTATACAAAGCCTAAGAGGAGGCGAATATGTGTCTCGTACAAAGCCCGAGAGAGAGGCTAAAAGGGTTCGACTCAGTGGGGGGTTTCATTATACAAAGCCTAAGAGGAGGCTAAAAGAGAGTTGACTCAGCTGGAGAATATTTTGTAGCTCGTATGAAGCCCGAGATGGAGGCTAAAAAAGAGTTTGACTCTTGCTTAAGGAATTTGTATCTCGTACGAGGCCCGAGATGGAGGCAAAAGGGTGATTGACTCAACGAGGGAGTCTTTTTGTATCTTGTATAAAGCCCGAGAGAGAAGCTGAAAGTTATTTGACTTAACGAGGAAGTCTTTTTGGTATCTCGTACGAAGCCCGAGATGGAGGCGATTTGTTTGTTTGGTTCATTAAGAACCTTTTTGTATCTCGTATAAAGCCCGAGATGGAGGCTGAAAAGGTTTGCTCCGCTGGGGAGAATCATTGTACAAAGCCCAAGAGGAGGCCAATTTATGCTGAGGAAAAGAAGGATCATTATACGAAGCCTAACAGGAGGCGAAAAGGAGACTGACCTTTTTTAGGGATATCGTTATACAAAGCCTAAGAGGAGGCTATCTGCTGGTGACTGTTATAGTTAAGTGACAGATCCAGTATACTGATTTTAAAAGAGAAAATCAGTTCTTATATGAGCAACACTGTACTCATGGGTTTGGTTCGAGGATCGGGATTGTTCCTTGTTCTTTAAGGAAACGGGGAAATCCGAAGGGGTATCGAGACTGTTCGAGTCTACGGGTTTCTTCCTATTTAACGAAGGGGTCACTTGAGAATATCTTTGAGACTCAAGGAAATTAGACGTCCAAGTCTGGAGTTTCATCTTTTGTACTATGATTTGAGAAACAGTTGTAGACTCTAGAAAGGACTGTTCTATGAAGATTACTAAGTTCTGTTCCTATACCTCTAGGAAGACGTCGGGACAATTTGTACGAAGCCCAAGAGGAGGCTGGAAACTTCTAAGAAGCCGACCGGTCCTTGTACTAAGCCCAAGAGGAGGCTATCATTCCCGGAGGAAGAGATCATTATACGAAGCCTAAGAGGAGGCTGTGAATACTTCTATGAAGCCGACGGGTCCTTGTACTAAGCCCAAGAGGAGGCGGGGTTGCTATTAGGAAGCCTGTGGGTCCTTGTACAATGCCCAAGAGGAGGCCGATGCTTTTAAGAAGCCCGTGGGTCCCCAAACCCCGAGAAATTCAAGGCAAGCTATTCACAAGGAATAGATCGAGTCAGGAAAGTTCGAGAATTTGGAAGAAACTCAAAGATGCCATTCACGGAGAATACATTCATCTTTGGGAGTAGAGTTTCTTGATAATTCCTAATGAGGACAGACGAAGAGAAGACTGTATCTGGTGATCCTATTTGGGATCTAGCTGTCTATTTCTACGAATAAACGAAACGGCTTTACCTAGTGCTAGACGTAGTTGCCGGGGAAACTCTGAATATCTATACTATTATTACACAGTTGATATGAGTTTATGAAAGGAGACTTACAGTGAGCAGCCCCACAATACAGTTATATATATATGAGTTTGCGAAAGGAGACTTACAGCGAGCAGCCCCACAATACAGTTATATATATATATGAAAGCAGTAAATGAAAGCGGATAAAAACTTACTCGGTTGTAGAGCTTCCATGCTGTTTGGTTAGTTGTTTCAACAAAGAAAGATTGAAAACAACAGTATATTCAAAATCAAAGGAGAAATTTCTTTGAAAGAAAAATTGGGGCTTACAGCTCAAGGAGAGGCCCAGATGGTTTTTCAACGGATGATGATCGCGTCGAACGTTTTGAAATACAACGGGACTTATACAATAAGTGAGGCCCACAAATAGGTTGTATTTACAAAGGGTTGGGTCTTACACTCTATTAGAGGCCCAAAGTGTTTTAAGAAAAAGAAATGGGTCTTACTACTCGAGGGTAGGCCCAATTGATTTTTGAAAAGGCGACGATCGCGCCGTTTGTTTTTTATGGTATCGGGACTTATACAATAAGTGAGGCCCAAAAATGATTTGGTCAAAAAACGATTGGGTCTTACACTCTATTAGAGGCCCAAAGTGTTTGACAAAGTTTGTTGAAGGGGAAAATCAACAAAACCTTAATTTCATCATTTTAAAATAATTATTCAATGAAAAATTAATTAAAATGATACAAAATTCCAAATAAGTTTGAATAAACAACTTGTGATTTTGGTTTTAGGTTTGAAAAATGAGGTTTCAATCACAAGATGAATTAAAACCTACTTGGTTTTGATTTTTCAACATGGATATTTATTTTTAAAAGGGCCAACTATATTAAATAAATAATATAAATCTAATTTTTTTGTGGAAATAAATATTTCAATATTTTTGTGATTTTTTGCAAAAAGAACCAATAAAAAATAATTAAAATTGAGTGAGTTATTAATTTTCCAAATAATTAACAAAACATGAAAATAATTGGAAAAATAGCAAAATGTGGAAAATCACAAAATGGCATGGGTGGGGTTTGAACCCACGACCTCAAGCATACAAGGCACGCGCCCTACCACTGGGGTGGTGATACATCCATTGTTTAGAATGAAACAACAAATATACATGGTATGACATGATTTTGGCTTGCCCAAGGCAAGTTTTGGCTCAAAAACGTGAAGGTCATAACTTTCTCAATTCTTAATGGTTTGAGACAAAATTTATATGTATCTAGGCCAGAATTTCACAACGAATCCAATGGTGGTGGTGGTTTTTTCATATCACACTCCCTCTTCAAAACCCGATAGTGGTTTTGAAAATGACCTATAATTGCATGTTCTATGCAACAACTCATTACAGGCATGAATTACATGATCAAATGGCACAAACACAACACATGTGACATGTATGGGAGATCCATAATTAATGGACTTCAAATGCACACATGTTTTGGTGACTGCAAGTTGAGATGCTTACCCTTCTTTGAGATTTTGGAGTTTTCTCAGCAATCTGCCAACTCCCTTGCTCCAGATATGGTTTTATGCTTTGAACAACCTCAAATGATCCCTTAGATGCTTTGAGGATGATTGGAATTAGCTGGTACCTGCAAAAACACAAACTGTCCCTTTCTTGCAAAAGGGGTAAAAGGTGACCAAAATAGCAACTCTCTCAAATGGTGTTCCAGATGTATGAAACCATTTGGGATAGTTCAAGGATGATATTTGGAGTGTGTTTGAGGTTTTATCTGGTTTGGAAAGTGACTGAATCAAGACATGGCTTGAAAAATGCACAAAAGTGCCATTTTGAGGTTTTGAGAGGTGACTTTGTGATGTTGTGATTACAGGTCACTTTTGATGGTTTGCACAGCTTACATATGATATATATGAGGTGTGTGTGTGATTGATTGTGATGGAATTGCTCTCTAACTCAAAAAATCAGAATTATTTGCTTTGGAAGGCAAAATTGGAGTGAAAGAAGAGATTTTGAGGAAAGCATCTGTTAGATGGCTTTGGTGTACTCAAACTGAACACAAATAAGCTCTATTTATAGTAGAGCAAGTTTGTTTTGGGATCCACAGTGAATGGCAACTGCAGCAGGTGTTTCCTCAATGTTGGCCAATGGAAATGCAAGTCTCCTCTAGCCATTGACTTGAGGTTAGGGCACAGAGCTTTCGTCCCTTAGGTCTTGGATAAGTCTTGACTGATTTCAGATGAGAATGGCTCAGTCCATGCCACCTCGATGGTTCCACTGAATGCTTCATTCCAAATTTGGAGTCTTGTCCCTATTTTGTCCATTCTAGGTTCAACATGTTATTTCTTGTTCCATGGACTTTGGAGGCTTGGCTCAGTGATTGTCCCCTTTAGATTCAATCCTCAGAGGTGTCCAAGTGGATAGGATCATTTGAATTTGGCTGATTTTGGAAAATCGAGCAAACGTACAAATTCTGCCTTGCCTTTGACAGATTTCAGCAAAGCAACTTGCCAATGTCATATCTCATGGTGTAAGTTGAATTTGGTAATGTTCTTGGCCATTTTGGAAAGCCCTTACATGATAAAACAACTGTTTGAACAAGTTTTGTTTTGATCTCTTTTGATTCCAAGTGAAAAATCCCCCTACATTTGGCAAAAAGTGAAGGCAGATTTGGACTTAGTGAAAATTTCACTAAGTGTTGGAAAATGTGACATTTTCACTTTTCAGCCACTTTGATCACTCCATAACTCAAAATCCTTAATGAATTGGAATGACTTGTAGTTGAAGTTTTTGTAGAGGATAATGAGGGCTACAAATCCATCTTTGGATGAAAAAAAAATGGCCTTGTGGTTTAGGAGTTATGGTCCTCCAAAGTTGGTACCCTAGCCACTTTAATTTTAACTTAGAAAAAATTCTAAGTTTTTATGGTTACCCCTTTTACAAGTTATCCAACTTTTCTTAATTTTTCTTGATGAATGATGATTCAAATCATACATTAACATCATTTTAGGGTTAAAAATCCATTTTCGTGAAAAATCCCAAAAAGTCAAAGTTGACTTTTATGCACAGTTGACTTTTTATCAGATGAATTCCAAACTGTGCAATTCTTCAGGAAATCATGTCCTTGACCTAAATAAAACTTGATGGACATGTTCCATGGGTGTCATAGGGTATATTGAATCAAGTCCTAGGGTTTGGGAGCATGTCTAGGTCAAAAGTCAAAGTTACAGTTGACTTTTCTCGCGAAACCCTAATTGTGGTGCAGATGAAATTGAGACTTGTTGCTCAAGCTTCTTGGATCAATCCATTGTTGAAAATGGATCAATGTGGTGTATTAGAGACCCTCAAATCATTTCTTGAGGTCTTGGTTCATGATTTGTCCCAAAAGTCAACTTAGGGGTGAATTAGGTCAAGAAACCCTAATTCCTAATTTTTTATGTATGCATCCCCTGAGGCCAAATTGACTTGATGATTGGGTTCATGAGGATCCATGAAGTATATTAGGTTATGTTTGGGATCATTGGCTTGTGCCCAGATGAAAAAAAATTCATCTGGAGGCCCTGGGCGATCAAAACCCTAATTTGGTGACACTGTCGATCCGGAGACTTGATCCACCTAGAAGGGAGCAGCTTTGGGCTTAATCCTTGAAGTGGGAGTCCTTTTAATCCATTGTGGATGTTGGAGAGGTTAGACAAGTTGAAGATCAAGTCATTCCTTGATTGATCCTTTGTCTAAAGGCTCTGAGAGGGCTTGAAACCCTAATTCTGATTGTAGTGGATGCTCACCCATCTTTGGGGAGACTAATGGTTCACCCATATTGTGATGATGATTTGCACTATGATGGGAAATCTTAGTGGTCAAAATTTGGGGTATGACAGTCACGCTGCTGACTCTTTTAAGTTTTGGTTGAGGAACTTTACGCCCCTGCTTTGCCGGGCGAAGTAGAGGCGAAGGGCCACCGCCGGGTGGTCCTTGAGTAGCGTCGGGCGCTGCTGGGACTTTCAAAAGTTCCATTTCCTCTTAAACTCCATAACTTGTGACCCTATGATCCGTTTTGAACGCTCTTGGTACCGATGGAAAGCTATTGAGATGTTATTTCTCTTAAAATGGTTTTGAGATTGGTGGCCAATTTAATTATGTCGGGAATTTGGAAATGTGTCGTTTTGTCGACTTTTACAGTCGTAATTGTGGGTAATTGATGTGTTATCATGCAATATGCTTTTGATATATATATCGTATGACTTGTGTGCTGTTATATGAGGTGAATGCATGTGATGAAATGTTGTGATGATGGTTTGTGGACTAAGGGCAAGTGAATGCATTGTGTTGTGTTTGATGGTATATGCATGATTATGGGTGTATATATGTATGTATATGATTGTCATGAGTCATTGTATGCCAAGCATCATGATATGCATTCTTGTGATGTCGTGTGCCCTAGTGGGTGTGAGCGACGAAATGATTCCAGAGGGAATCTGTTGTAACGGTCGTGTGCCTTATACAAAGAGGACCTAAAGTGACGTTATAGACGATCGTGTGCCTTATACAAAGAGGACCTAAAGCGATCGGATCGTGTGCCTTATACAAAGAGGACCTAAAGTGATCCATAAACGTCATGTGCCTTATACAAAGAGGACCTAAAGCGACAGGGAACATCGTTTGCCCAACTGGGAGTTACACTAAGTAACAAACGATGATTCCAATAATTCCTGAGTGAATTAATGATGAGATGATGGATGGAACGGTATCGCATTGCATTGCATAGAGTCGTTGTGTCGGTCTCTGTGCATTTGCATAAATCATGAATGGATTGATTATGTGTGGAATTGTGAATAGAATTGACGAGTTGATGTATATATATGTTGGTGATAAATGCATTGAGCATGATTGATATGCCTTTGTGATGGATGTATGAGATATGCATTGTGTTGTTTTGTCTTTGAATTCTGGTGTAAGTTGTGGTGAGAATATTTTACATGTGTATTTTGTGTTATTATATAATCGTATGCAACTATATTATAATTGTGTTTCTCACCCTTCTGCTGTTTTGAATGCTCTATGAGGCATTGCAGATTAGATGCTGGAGGTCTTTTTGTGAAGCTTATGTCTTCATTATTTTGTCGGTCGGCTATGATATGTAGCACCGGGTAGTCGGGGAGATCGTTATGTGATTATGTGACACTATGTATATATATCTTTTTGGATTGTACATGTATGGCTCTGTGTAGGACAGACAAACTTTGATGTTAAATATATATATATATATATATATATATATATATATATATATATATATATATTTCAGTTGCAGATTTTCCACTTGTATTCTGAATTGTGGGTGTCAGGAACTGAGTTCCTCTGTTTATGTTGCTACCTGATTGTTGCATATCTTTATGAGCAGGTTATTATATTTCATCATTTGATGTGACGCTCCCCTCTATTCCATGAATGTTTTAATTATACTCTGATTATCTGTTATCGCTTTAGTTGTTTGGGGGTATAGATTAGGGGTGTTACACATTCATTTATAAAACTCTTAAACAAATAAAGAATCTTCTCCTTCTTCTTCTTCTCTTCTTTTTCAAAGTAAACTAAAACAATAATTGCAAATATCAGAGAAAGACTGCATTATGGATTTCGGTAGAAGAAAGACGCACAAGTATACCTTCAAGGCTCTGAAACTAGAGGATTTAAGAAGGCTGACAAGGATGATTACCAACCCTGATGCTTTCAGAACTAAGCATGGAGGACTGCTGTCTCTGTTAAGGGTCCACGTAGTTGAAGGAATCATGTCTACGTTAATTTAGTTTTATGATATGGTTTATCACTGTTTCACATTCCCAGATTATCAACTTGCACCAACACTGGAGGAGTACTCTAACCTGACTGATTTACCCATCACTAACCAAGCTCCCTTTTCTGGACTGGAAGAAATTCCAAAGGATCAAACCATTGCAAGAGCAATCTATTTGGATGAGTCAGAAGTCAGGACTCACATGACCACTAAGGAAGGAATCCAGGGTTTACCATCTAAATTCTTGACGGAGAAAGCTCTATACTTTGCCAGTATAGGAAACATAATTGCTTTCGAAGATATCTTTGTTCTGCTCTCATATGGGTTATTCCTTTTTCCCAACATCGACAACTTCGTTGATACCAATGCCATTAAGATATTTCTGATTGGAAACCCCGTACCAACCTTACTCGCAGATGCTTATCATTCTGTACACTTAAGGAATTTGTACAGCAGAGGAATGATCACATGCTGTGTACCCCTGCTTTACAAATGGTTCACTTCCCATATTCCCAAGTCTGCTACTTTTTGGGACCGTAAGAGTACTCTACGTTGGTCGTAGAGAATCATGTCTCTTACCAACTCTGACATAGATTGGTATAATAGGATTTATGAGGGGATAAAAATATCGACAAATGAGTAAATTTCCCTAATGTACCCCTCATAGGAACTAAAGGAGGAATCAACTATCATCCAATTTTAGTTCCCCGTCAACTCGGATGCCCGATGAAGAATATCCCGCATAATGTTCATCTGGAAGGTCTTTTCTTCAAGGAAGGAGAAAATGGCAGAGCACTAAAGAAGGAAATAGTGCATGCCTAACAACATATTCACAGGAAAGGAAGAGAGTCTCTAGGAAGACCAGACTGTATCTCTGTGGAACCTTATCTCCACTGGGTGCAAACTAGAGCCCTCAAGCTAAGGATGCCTTACCCTCGTCAAGAAGTTCTTCCGTTAAAGGAATCTGTCCTTTATTTTATGTCTGACACGGAAAAACTCCAGGTCGCTCTCAACAAGGTTCAACGAGAGAAAAGCTCTTGGAAAAACAAGTATCAAATTCTCAATGTGGAGTGTACTAAGATTCAGGGACTGCTAAAGGAAAATGATGCTATGGTTAAGATACTAGAGCCGAATGTTGTAGAAAATCAAGAAGACCGAAGATATTTGCTCGCTCATTTCACTTGGCAAAGGACTGACAACCCAACAATGGCTGAAGAGTCCCGATCAAAGAAAAGGAAAATACCAGAACCAGCATCTGAGTTCTCCTTAGAGAGGACTCAGGATCCATAAGTTTAGACATTTCCTTTTACAGCACTTTGTACAATACTGTATTTTTCCTTTCTGCAAACTTTCAAATCCAATAAAAAAAGGGGGTCTCCCCACTATACGATATTTTCAATCTATTTGTTGAAGTTTCATTTTTATTAAAGCAAAAAACAAAAATATATATCATTGCATTCATCATTCTCACATAACGCATTCTTCTTATCTTCGAATCTCACGTACGTGTCACGATTCTAGAGTCAAACTGTCTCATTCGTACAATACTCGGGCCAATTGACAAAAGAAAATGGATGATCTCGAGGAAGAGAACAGAGATCTGAGAGAAGAAGTAGACGCTCTGAAGGAAGATCTGAAAAAACTTCACAATGACATGCAATCTCTGGCAGCAGCTCAAAGGAAGCAACAAAGGACTGTGATATCAGAGATCACATCTACGCCCGTAGTGGAGACATATGACCCTCGGTACAACATGCCTAAGGATTTCCCCAAGGGAATGCCTATCAACTTTGTCCCTGAAGGATATATCCTGTCTGTCACTAAAGACCCAGAAACTGCAGCAGGAACCACTGGGCCTGAAGGTTACAACTACGGGAAAGCAAGGACGCAAGAGTGATGACAGTAACTCCTGAAGGTTACAAACTTTGGGGCATGGAAGCACCAGTAGTCACCACCGTAATGACTATACCACAACCAGTGGTACACACTGTCCCGGAAGGAGAGTTTCCACAAGTAATTTTTGGTGGAAACGAGGATATGTATGAAAGAATGAATGAGTTCCAGGAGCAATTCCTGGAGATGCAAAAGGAACTGCATGCCATTCGCGGCCAGGATTTATTCGAAAAGGACGCCGCAGACATTTGTCTGGTCCCTAATGTGAAAATCCTGCCCAAATTCAAGGTGCATGACTTCGAAAAATACAAGGGCAACTTTTTCCCTCAAAGTCATTTGGTGATGTACGCTCGAAAGATGTCAACTCAGACAGAGAATCAACAGCTACTGCTCAATTATTTCCAAGACAGTTTAACCGGTGCCTCACTCAAATGGTACATGAGTTTAAACCGCACCAAGATCAATACTTTCAGAGATCTCGACGCTGCCTTCGTTCAGCAGTATAAGTATAACTTGCACATGGCACCAGACAGAGATCAACTCAGAGCAATGTCACAAAAAGACAAGGAAACCTTTAAGGAATATCATCAGAGATGGCGTGAAATTGCTGCCCAGATCTGTCCCCCTCTTGAGGAAAAAGAGATGACAAAGATCTTTTTGAAAACCTTAAGCTCATTCTATTACGACCGAATGTTCTCCAGTGCGCCCAACGACTTCACCGAAATGGTGAACATGTGAGTATGCCTTGAAGAAGCAGTCCGAGAAGGACGATTGGTCAAAGATGCAGAGCCATCTAGCAGTACCAAAAGATGCGGCAGTGCTTTCCAAAAGAAAAAAGAGCAAGATATCAACAATATCTCTCAGGGAAAGCAAAGGCGAAGGTATTAACCAACAGCGGCAATAACTCCCGCTATCAATCATGTGCCATCTCCGACCTATCAACCTCAGGTTGCTCAGAGCCAACCAAATCAGCAACAATATCAGCAAAGGACACAACAACCTCTTCAGCAGGCTCATCCTCAGTACAACAATAACAATCGTACGACACGACCACCAGGGTTTGACCCTATAGCGATGTTGTACGCAGAACTATTTCCACTTCTACTTGTCAATGGACATGTCCAAACCAGGTCTCCTCTTACAGTACCAGAAAATCCGCCTTTTTGGTTCAAAGCGGATCAAACTTGCCCTTATCATCAAGGAGGAACGAGGCACAACATTGAGAACTGTCTCAGCTTCAAGTCTGATGTACAGAAGCTTGTTAGGAACGGGGTCCTATCTTTTAAAGATACTAATTCAAATGTTCAGACGAACCCGTTGCCTCAACATGAGAAGACTGCAATAAATTTGATAGAGGAAAAATTTAGCTGCAATTATTAAATTCATGATGTACTCCTATTAAGAACCAATCTAGTCAAGATGCATTGGAGACCGAGCGGGTACGGTCATGTACCACCTCACAATTATCACCAGTGTGATATCTGCTCAAAAAATAATCAAGGATGTTCCGTAGTGCAATCAGCTCTACAAGAACAAATGAATCTCTGATGGATTCAAGATCATCGAATCTGTGAGGTCAATATGGCTCACACAAATCCCAACATTGTCCAGAACCACAAAATTCTGATGATGAACGTCAACTTGGTGGAAATGCACTCAAGGAAAAGTCAATACCATGATCTGCCACATCACGATTAAAATTCCTGTCCGATCTTCTCAATAAGCAATCAGGGATGCTTTTTCATTCAAGAGGCCCTCCAAAGTCAGATGGATCTCGGGTGGATTCAGGACTACCATGAGAGAAGTAACCATCAAGTCAATATGATTTAGATCTTCGATATTCACTTAATGAATACCAGTCTAGTAGAATTACATGCTAAGTAGGCCAGGCTCGGTTTTCTGGCTTCACATGATTATCAAGACTGTAAATTATGTCGTAAAGACAACCAAGGATGTGCGCTTGTCCAAAGAACATTTCAACACTCGTTGGACCACTGGTGGCTTCCAATCTATTTGGATGAAGCTACACAACAGATCAGTATGACTGACGAGAATCCTGATAGGCATCAAAGTCAGGATGTCCGTTCGATGGAAACTGATCTAGTAAAGTTGCACTGCATACAAAGCGGACGTGGCCAGGTGCCACCACATAATTATGAGCACTGTAGAGTTTGCTCAGAAAACAACCAGGGATGTTATATTGTACGGTCAGCTCTTCAAAATCACTTGGACCAGAAAGAGATTCGACCATGTTTAAGTTATGGTTCGACCAACGGGATACCCGACTATCTCCTTGATCAAAGCAAAGACGTTGTCATAATCTCCGATCACGGGAGGACCAAAGACGTATGCGCTATAATACCTGTACTCCATGAATCAAGAGTTCTTCTTGATAGTAGAAAAATTCTCAACCTCGAACCAATTGAGGCAGGCTACGATGGTCAGAAAAATCAAAAGGCTCATGTGGTTATCTATCTGCCAGGGCCAATACCGTACGAATCCGATAAGGTTATCCCTTACAAGTACGGTGCATAAACAATCGAAAATGGAAAGGAAACTCCATTAACCTCTATTGTAAACATTTTCGACATCAGTCGAGTCACACGGAGTGGTCGGATCTTCAACAGAGAGGGTGGAGAACCCACCAAACATAAGGAACCTCAAACAAAAGTTCCTAATCAACCAGTCAGTCAATCTAGTAATCCTGAAATGGTAAAGAACAACGATGAGATGCTGAAGCTCATCCAGAAGAGCGAGTACAACATTGTAGACCAACTGTTGCTAACTCCTTCAAGAATATCTGTGCTATCTCTCTTGCTCAGTTCCGAAGCTCGCAGGGAAGCTCTACAGAAAGTCTTAGAACAAGCCTTTGTGGAACAAGATGTGACGATAAGACAATTTGATAGCATCATCTCCAACATCACTTCCTGCAACAACTTAGGATTCAGTGATGAAGAACTGCCGGAAGAAGGAAAAAATCACAATATGGCGCTCAGCATTACAGTCAACTGCCAGGACGATGCTTTAGTCAGCATACTGGTAGATACTGGATTAGCTCTGAATGTTATGCCAAAATCTACTCTGGTACGACTATCATTTCAAGGAGCTCCGATGAGAGGCAGTGAGGTCATTGTTAAAGCCTTTGATGGATCCAGAAAAACAGTTATAGGCGAAGTTCATTTTCCCATAACCATCGGTCCTCACACTTTCCAAGTTACTTTCCATGTCATAGACATCCGGGTAGTATACAACTGCTTATTAGGAAGACCTTGGATACGCGAGGCTGGGACAGTCACTTCGACACTTCACCAGAAGCTGAAGTTCATCAAGAATGACAAGATAGTCATAGTCTGTGGAGAACATTCCTTAATCGTGAGAAACTTATCATCATCATCATCCTGTGTAGAACCCGAGGAGGTTGTTGGAACTCAGATTCAAGCACTCTCGGTGAGCGATGATAATCGACCAGAAAGAGGGACATCGATTTCCTCATACAAAGATGCTCTCGAAGTGATCAAAAGTAACGACGTAAAGGGATGGGGATAGGTTGTCATTCCTACTAATAACAAGACAAAGAAGGGTATTGGTTTTTCTTCAGCCTGTACTCAGACTGTCAAGAAAGATGAAAGTTTACATCCCATTCAGGACTTCTTCCATAGTGGAGGCTTCCTCCACCCAGTGTTTCAAGAAGTACACACCATCAATGAGGGTGACTCCTCCGATACAGATGAAGAGTGAAAGTCATATCTTAATGAGGACGGTTATATGTCTCAGGGAGAGGCGCATATGCCATTTTACTTTCCCACGCAGAGTCTGAGACATATACCAATATCAGACGTCAAGATGATATACAGAGATTGTGATCCCGAGGGATTCCGTGCTCCACCAAACTCATTAGAGGAGGACACTCCAATGAAAGATGACTTTGGCTATGACTATTTTGATCCCCTGGATGAATTGCCTATCTGGCAACCGTACCCAGAAGGCTTAGGGCAAAACAGTCAGCCCAACGATGCATATCAGCTGAGCATCATTGAAAAGAATACATGCGTCCCCACCAAGTCTTGGGATCATTACTCAAGACATTCCGACGATATCTAGTACAACGATGAATCTGCAAAGAATGCAGGACAAGATTTCATCAATTATGCTTTTCTTGAGGTCAACGTCATCGAGAAAGATGACTCCCCCAGTCCCGCAGAAGTATGGGACACCTTAGTACAACTGAATGGAAAGTATGACTTCTTTGTCAAATACACCGCTCCTGAAAGCTCTCACATCAGATACGAAGACATCCAGCCAACTGGACGGGAAGATCCACCTGAGAGTGAAAACACTATACAAGATACAACAGAAGAGTTTGTCTACGACAACTCTGCCTGGGAGGAAGACTCCAACGATCCTGCTCCGCCAGAAATCAGTGTCATTTCCGAGGACAAACCAAGAAAGAAGATACCAGACTTTTTGATTCACCGAGGAGTTCGTCGCCAATGGGTTGCTGTCGATGTCCCGAAAGTCGTCCATAAGTCTAAGTAATTGTCGTCTTTGTTTTAACCTTTCACCCTGCCCAGGTGAAACAAATGTTTTTATAGGGCTCACTTTCTGTAAATGTCCTTCTTCGCTTCGTCCAAAGTGACAGAGTTTTGTTTTATAAGGCTGTGTTTCAAGAACTGACAAATCATAAATAAATAAATGTCGTTCTATAATTTTCTCATTTACTGCTATTTTCGCTTTTCGTTTTTCTAAAAATGGTAATCCTAAAACAACTAAAAATAACAATAACAAGCATTGTTCAGAAAATACACTGCACACACTCTTGTATTTCTCTCTATCTCTTCTAAAAACAAACCATCACGTTATGCAGATTTCTTGTTTTAAACCCCATTGAATCATACGATCCAATGCCTTCTCCCAACTTTGAATTCTCAGTATTTAAAGCTGAAGAAGAAGAAGACGAAGAAATTCCAGAAGAGATCTCCCGATTACTCAGACAAGAGGAAAGGTCCATTGATCCTCACAAAGAGCTGTTGGAAACAGTCAACTTGGGTTTAGAAGAAGAGAGGAAAGAAGTCAAGATTGGGGCACTTCTCAGTCCGACTGTCAGAGAAAACTTGATAAAACTTCTCAAAGAGTTTCCAGATGTGTTTTCTTGGTCCTATCAGGACATGCCAAGGTTGGATACTAGCATCGTGGAGCATCATTTACCGCTAAGATCAGAATGTCCGCCAGTGAAACAAAGGTTAAGAAGGACTCACCCGGATATGGCTATCAAAATCAAAGAGGAAGTGCAGAAACAAATTGACGCAGGTTTCCTTGCCACCTCAGAATATCCTCAATGGTTAGCTAACATAGTGCTACTTCCGAAAAAGGACGGAAAAGTTAGAATGTGCGTAGACTACAGGGATCTGAACAAAGCAAGTCCAAAGGATGACTTTCCCTTACCACACATAGACATGCTGGTAGACAGTACAACAAAGTTCAAAGTATTCTCCTTCATGGATGGATTCTCGGGCTATAATCGGATCAAAATGGCGTGGGAAGATATGGAGAAAACTTTATTCATCACCCCATGGGGCACCTTTTGTTACAAGGTAATTTCGTTCTGTTTGAAGAACGCCGAGACAACCTATCAAAGGGCCATGACTACTCTGTTTCACGACATGATGCACAAAGAAATCGAAGTGTATGTCGATGATATGATTGCCAAATCTAAAACAGAAGAAGAGTATGTGACCCACCTGTCAAACTTATTCGAGCATCTGAGAAAGTACAAACTCCGCTTGAATCCCAACAAATGCACGTTCGGTGTCCGCTCAGGGAAACTTTTAGGGTTCATCGTCAGCCAGAAAGGAATTGAGGTTGATCCTGACAAGGTCAAAGCCATTCAAGAAATTTCTTTGCCAAAGACTGAAAAATAAGTCAGAGGATTTTTGGGACGTCTGAATTACATTTCCAGATTCATATCCCTTATGACCGCGACATGTGCGCCAATCTTCAAACTACTAAAAAAGAATTAGAGCTGTATGTGGACGGAAGATTGCCAAAAAGCCTTCGACAGTATCAAGGAGTATCTGTTGAATCCACCAATTCTATCACCTCCAGTGGAGGGAAGACCGTTGATCATCTACCTAACAGTCTTGGAAGACTTTATGGGTTGTGTACTTGGCCAACAAGACGAAACAAAAAGAAAATAGTTTGTCATCTACTATCTAAGTAAGAAGTTTAACGACTGTGAAACTCGGTATACTATGCTTGAGAAAAATTATTGTGCTCTGGCTTGGGCAGCTAAACGTCTTTGCCAGTATATATTTTGTCACACTACTTGGTTAATTTCAGAAATGGATCCGATCAAGTACGTCTTTGAAAAGCCTGCTCTCGCGGGAAGGACTGTCCGATGACAGATGTTGTTATTAGAATACGACATCGAGTACCACACTCAGAAAGTCGTCAAAGGAAGTATTTTAGCCGATCATTTGGCTCATCAACTGATTGACAAACAGGAATCAGTCGGATTTGACTTCCCAGATGAAGATGTCATGTATTTGAAAATGAAAGATTGCGATGAATTGCTACCCAGTGAAGGGCCATAACCAGGTTCCCAATGGGGACTAATCTTTGACGGAGCTTTCAACAATTATGGAAACGGAATTGGGGCAATCATCGTAAAACCTCAGGGTACCCACATTCCTTTCACCACCAGACTAACATTCAAGTGTACAAACAATGAGGCCGAATACGAAGCTTGTATCATGGGTCTCAAAGAAGCAATTAACTTAAGGATAAAGAACTAGGATGTGTATGGAGACTCAGCCCTAGTTGTTAATCGGATCAAAGGAGATTGGAACACATACCAATCAAGACTGATTCCTTACAAAGACTACGCGGGAAGGTTGTTACCATTCTTCAATAGAATGGAGTTTCATCATATCCCTCGTGAATAGAATCACATGGCTGATGCATTAGCCACCCTCTCTTCCATGATTATTGTAGGTTAATAGAACGACGTACCTAAGATTGACATAATGCGCCTAGAAAGGCCCGCTTACATCTTCACGATTGAAGTAGTCATAGACGAGAAACCCTGGTATCACGATATCAAACGCTTCCTTAAAAAACAAGAGTACCCGACTGGGGCATCAAGAAAAGATAGAAAGACCCGCAGAAGACTAGGTGGCAGCTTCTTCCTAAGCGGTGATACACTCTATAAAAGAAACTTTGACATGGTCTTACTCCGATGCATAGACAGACCAGAAGTTAACATACTGATGAAGGAAATTCAAGAAGGATCCTTTGGAACTCATGCCAATTGACACACAATGGCGAGAAAAGTTATGAGAGCAGGGTACTATTGGTTGACAATGGGATCTGATTGCTCTAAGTACATGAGGAGATGTCACAAGTGTCAGATATACGCTGACAAAATCCATGTACCACCAACGCATCTCAAAGTTCTTTCTTCTCCATGGCCTTTTTCTATATGGGGAATCGACATAATTAGCATGATCGAACCCAAGGCTTCAAACGGACCACGGTTCATCCTGGTATCCATTGACTACTTCACCAAGTGGGTCGAAGCAGCGTCATACGCCAATGTAACCCGACAAGTGGTGGTCCGATTCATCAAAAACAATCTCATCTGTCGTTATGGTGTTCCAAGCCAGATCATTACTGATAATGGATCTAAGTTGAACAATAAGATGATGAAAGAGTTGTGTGCTGAGTTCAAGATCGAACACCATAACTCATCTACCTACCGACCAAAGATGAACAGAACAGTAGAAGCGGCTAACAAAAACATCAAGAAGATTGTTCAAAATATGGTTGTAACCTACAAAGATTGGCACGAGATTCTACCCTTTGCTCTTCACGGTTATCGTACATCTGTCCGCACTTCAATAGGGGCAACCCTTTTCTCTCTAGTATATGGCATGGAAGCATTGCTTCCCATAGAAGTAGAGATCCCATCAATCAGGGCATTGATGGAAGCTTAGCTAGCAGAGGCTGAATGGTGTCAAAGTTGATAGGATGAACTGAATTTGATCGAAGAAAAGCGAATAACGGCTCTATGCCATGGTCAGTTGTATCACCAAAGAATGAAGAAATCGTTTGATAAAAAGGTCCGACCCCGTGTCTTCAGAAAAGGAGACCTCGTGCTCAAGAAGATACATTCATTCCTCACTGATTCCCGGGGCAAATGGACTCCGATTTACGATGACCCCTATGTGGTCAAGAAAACCTTCTCAGGCGGCGCCTTGAGACTCGCAACCATGGATGGAGAGGAGTTTGCCTAGCCCACTAATGTTGACGTAGTCAAGAAATACTTCGCCTAAATAATAATAAAAAATGTCTCGGTGGATTGAAAACCCGAAAGGGCGGTCCAGGCAAAAATTAGAGACATAAGCAAAAATCATCCCGATGGATTAGAAATCTCAAAGTACAATCCAGGAAAGAGTTAGGGATTAATGGCAAGTAACTACGTCTGATCAGTTCAACTCCTCAGCAGTCATGCCATCCATCAAGAAAACTTCAGTCAAGGTCATCTTCGACAGAAGCTCAGGATGTCCAAAATTTAAAGATGGTAGAAGGATAACGGTTGTTATGTTTCAACGTAGCCCTTTTCAATTAAATTACCATTTTCTAAACTTTGTAAATACTCTATGGGATCACACGCTTGGCTGATTTCCGTTCTATCAATAAAATTTGATCCCTAGTGCTTTTGTTTGCAATTCTCATTTGTTTTTGAAATTCTGGTATCAGATGTGTGATGTTAAGTGTGATGTCATAACAACACAATATGCTAAAATGAACAAGGCTATAACAACAGTAAATCAACACAATGAATTGTTCACCCAGTTCGATCTACTACCTACGTCTGGGGGCTACCAAAGCAGGGAGGAAATTCACTATTAGTAGTATTAAATTACAGACTCAACAATCCCAGTTGACATTTACTAATCTTAATCACTACCCAATGACACTTCTACCTAAGAGACCACTTAGATATGAGAAACCACTCACTCCCTAAATCACCTCAGTGACACAATCCAAAGATTACACTTTAAACCACACCTTGATCTTGCTTAACAGCTCTGATCAAGAACAACACACTCTTGCTTAAAAGCTCTAGAGTGAATACACTTACAACCCAAAATAGTAACACCTATTCAACCATGAAAGGTTTACAAAACACACACGAAAACACAAATTTGACTCTCAGTCTTTGCTCTCTTGTCTTCGTCCTCTTCCAACAAGGGTTGAGGTTGCTTTAAATAGAATTCTGACTTGGGCTTGGACCTCTTCCAAAAAATCTGATTTGATTTATTTTAAAAACAGAATTTAAAACAGATTTGATCTTCAAATCTTTTTAAATCAAACAGCCCTTAAACATAGCGACATGATCTGCACCAAATCTGATTGCAACTGAAAATATCTTCTCCAAGATATTCACACACAATCTCTCTAACAGATCTTCTCAAAACAAACTTTCACGCGCAGCCCTAAAACATCACAGCCTGATGTTCTGATGTTCAGATAACTGATGTCAAGACATCAAGTTTAACATCAGCATATAAAACTTCAACCCTGCAACAACTAATGTTAGGAACCAATGTTAAGACATCAGACATCAACATTGTTCAACTTTGTTTTACCAAAATTCCAGCCAATACAAGAACTAACAATCTCCCGCCTTTGGCTAATTTTGGCTAAAACAATCTCTGCCAACATCAGAGATACCTGCAGCGGAAAAACTTCATACTCCTAACATACCAAAACACAACCAGCAGCAATCACATCCAAAATCTGCTCAAAGCTAAACTCCCCCTCAAAACAAGAACCAGCATACCAGCTGTTCAAACATGCACACTCCCCCTCAAGCCTAGAGCCCCAATAGACAACTAGGCAACACATAGGAACCATAGGCTAACTCTCCCCCTTTTTAGCCACAATTGGACAACTACCAACTAGTTATACCCTCACACAACTAACACTTACAACAGTTTGTCCTACTAGCTCTCCTTGTCAGTCAAAAGTTAGCACCACATGGCATGACAAATCATAGAACAAAAACCAGATAAGCATAAACGTACTTTTATCCAAGTTACACAACATGCACACAATGTGCAGAAACAAAAAAAAACTACAAACTACAAAAGCAAGAAACAATAAACGCAAGAATTCAATCTTCATCAGTAGAACCATCTGCATCCTCCTCAGTCTCAGTTGTTGAATCACCTGAATCTTTAGTATTGACATGAACATCATCATCATCCTTACTTGCATTGACTTCCTCACCTTCTTCTTGATCATTTCTTCCCAAATACTTATTGATGGTACTAGAAGAGAAATTAATACACCTACCTCTAACAAATACTTTCATAAAGTCCACACTTCGTTTATCAGAAATGTTCACAGGTATGTTAACAAAAAACTCCTTAACAAGTCCATCATAGCACTTAGAGAGGTTTGATACAGTCTTCATCAGGCCAGCAACATGAATTAGCTCTTTGATATCTTTGAACTCCAAAGCATCTTTGCCAAGCTCTCTTTCCAGAGCTAATCTCCTTTGACACACAAACTTCCACATGTGAGCACTGCTTGCATAGTGAAAGGATATGTTGTCAACAGGCACTTCAGGAACCTTGTCAGAAATCCTCTTCAAAATTGACCTTCTGACTGGAGTGATGTCTTGACCATCATCGTCAACTTCAAACTCAGAGTCAGATTCCACCCTGATTTTCCTCTTTTTGGAGGAGGTAGCAATCTTTCTCCATGATTTTGGAGGACCTGCAACTGTAGTCCTTTTCTTACTCTTGACCACATTCTCTTTAGGAGATGGCTCCACAAATTTTCCTTTCTTAACCTTATTCTTTTGGCAATACCAGAGACAGCTTTACCTATAACTTCATTATCTGATAGGTCAACCACATCCACCACATCAGCAGTCTTCATTCCTCTGGGACTAGAAACAACATTACTAGCAGGTGATGTTCTGACATCAGGTTCAACATCAACCTCATCTTCAACATGAGTATCAATATCTTCAACTTCAGCTTCTGCATCTTCAATGACAGAAACAGCCAATCTGTGAAGATTGGTTTCAGAAGTTTGCATGTCACCCTTTTCTCTAACAGATTGATCAGCAGGCATTTGACTCAGAGGTCTAGATATTCCCTTCACATAAATCCCTTTCTCAAAAATTTTTGTGACAATCTGATCAATACTTTTGTCCACATCTACCCTTTCTTCAACAGCTTGAGGAAGAGGGGTGGTAGTCTTAGGAGTAGGGTTGTCTCCAAACAAAACACTAGTGAAAAACGCTCTACTTTTGCCATCATCAAATTTCTTACCCGCAGATTGATCAGAAGTATTACCTTTTGAAGGCCTCTTTGGTTGATACTTCTCAGGTCTTTTCTTTTCTAAACCTGGAATCATAGAGAGAGGCGTTATGTCCAAGGCTTCATCCATTGAAACTTATTTCGTCGAAACCCTAGATGTTACATGCGAAGAGCTCTTTGAAGCAGACTTCTTGGAGGGAGATGACCCATGTTGAGACATTGTTCCTTTGAAACAGTTGATGTACAAGGATGTGTTTTGTCTTCCGATCTTTGGAGTGAAGATAAACAGACTTGGAGTGTAGCGTGTGAGAGTAAGAATAGGGAATGATAGCCTAAGGTAAGGGCGCTGCTTTTGTTGATTACTTAAAAACCAATAAATGTATTTTCCCCACCAAAACAAATTTCCTTTTAAATTTTTGAATTTTAATAAATTCACACCATAAGTCACTAACTTCAGTTGACTTTTCCACATGCCCAATTTTCTACTTAAGACTTCACTAATTTTAGCACACATATCTTTAGGGAAATTGTCATTACACTTCATATCTGAATGATCAACCTCTATGACTTTAGTTTCTTCAAGATTTCCTCTGAATAGTTGCGAAACACTAGGTTGTTTGATGATCCTTCTAATGTCACAGTCAGATGTCATAACATCATCCTTGACATTACATGATGAACTGGACTCTTGAGGAACCCATAAATAACAATTATCTATGGATCTAACTCCCCTCATAACGACTTCACTCTTCTCATTAGTCACTAAACATTCATCTTTAGTGTAGCTAACCTTGAATCCTTCATCACATAACTGACTGATGCTAATCAAATTAGCAGTCAATCCTCTGACAAGAAATACATTTTCAAGGTTAGGTCCAACCTCACAATTCAATTTTCCAATTCCTTTAACTTCCCCTTTTTCTCCATTACCAAAAGTTACATCATTTTTGGAGTACGTCCTGATATCCACCAAATGATTCTTGAAACCCGCCATATCCTTTGAGCAACCAGTGTCAAAATACCAACCATCCATAGCTGGGGTTCTAATAGATGAGTGAGCTAATAGACATGTGACAGCAGCTTTAGGAACCCATTGTTTAACAGCCTAAGGCCTGTTTTACTTCTGTCTAGGTTGAGGAACAGATTTGGGATAACCATGCAGTTTAAAGCAAGAAGATTGTATATGGCCAAATCTTCCACAATAGTAACATCTCACTCTTTGAATCTCTTCTCTGAAGTGATTGAAATGTCTGCCACCTTGATGATGATTTCTGTCATACTGCTGAGGCTGCCATCTGTCAGAATATTGATGCTGTCTTCTCCCATAATTAGGCTGTCTTCTGTAATGATGAGTCTGTCTTTTGTAATGATTCAGCTGTCTTCTACCATGATGATGAGGCTTTCTTCTGGCATAACAATGAGGCACAACATTATTAGGTCCAAAACCATACATTTTCCCTTGATGTTGAGACATCGGATGGAACATGTTATGTTTGAAACTAGAAGCCTGCATACCCTTATGGTATTGAGGAGGCATATACTGCCTAGCTCCAGAAACCTGAGGCTTTCCTTGAGGTTGAGGAAAAAAATTCTTAGGTACAGGACCATACCCTTTCCATTATTTTGTGGCCCAAGGTGAGGGACAACCTTCTTAATTCCAGAACCATGTCCTTTTTCATGATGATGAGGAATGTTCTGTTTAACCCCAGAAGAACTACCCTCTGCAGATATCTTCTTCTCACCCTCATATCCTAGACCAGTCTTATCACTTGCCCCTTTTCTAGCTTCAAGTATTTTATCCAGAGTTTTAGTTCCACTATTTAACATTCTGATGGATTTTGACATTTGATCAAGCTGGGACTTTAACAACAAAACTTGTTTCTCAAGTTCAGCTTTATCAGTCTCAAGCTGTATTATAGTTTTCTTCTACTTCTCCTCTTCTTGACAGACCTCTTCACTTTTCACACACAGCTCTTGATAAGAAGATGCCAGCTCTTTAAAGGTCAATTCACCATCACTAGATTCTCCACCAGAGGCACATATTCCCGTCAATGCCTTAACATGCTTGGCATTCTCTTCTTCACTTTCACTATCTGTATCAGACCAGGAAACAGATAACCCCTTTTTCTGCTTATTGAGATATGTAGGACATTCTTTCTTGACATGACCATAACCTTCACACTCATAGCATTGAACTCCTTTGTCATGATTGGACTTTTCTTCATCTCTTGTTTTCTTCACTTGATTACTAGACCTGTTGTTGTTAGATGTGATGTTCTTAACATTAGGTCTATAGTTTTTGTCCATTCTCTTTAGCACCTTATTAAATTGTCTCCCAAGCATCACAACAACATTTGACAGTTCCTCCTGAGTTTCAAAATTACACTCCTTCTTACCATCTTCAGTATTAGACACCAAAACTATGCTTTTGGTCTTCTTTTCAGGCTCCTCATTCAACCCCAACTCAAAAGTATGAAGAGAACCAATCAACTTATCAACTCTCATCTTGCTGATGTCTTGAGCTTCTTCAATAGCAGTCACCTTCATTTTATATTTCTTGGGAAGGGATCTGAGAATCTTCCTTACCAGCTTCTCTTCAGTCATTCTTTCTTCTAAAGCACTAGAAGCATTGGGCAACTCAAGAATATTCATGTGAAAATCATGAATGGTTTCATCCTCCTTCATCTTCAGATTTTCAAACTTAGTAGTCAACAGTTGAAGTCTTGACATCTTGACCTTGGAAGTTCCTTCATGAGTAGTTTTCAATACATCCCAAGCTTCCTTAGCTACTTCACATGTGTTTACCAGCCTAAAGATATTCTTGCCAATACCATTAAAGATGGCATTCAAGGCCTTTGAATTTCCAAGTGCAAGCTCATCTTCTTCCTTGGTCCAATCTTCCTCAAGTTTCAGATTTGTTGTACCATCCTTTTCAACAATAACAGGTGCTTTCCATCCTTTTAAGACAGCTTTCCAAGCCCTGCTGTCTAATGACTTCAAGAAGGTAACCATCCGTGTCCATTGCACCAGAAAGTATCAACCCTAGATCTCACCCAGATGCAGAGCAGCATGCCTGCTCTGATACCTGTAATGCCCCGGTTTTGTCTTATTTATTGAATCGAGTCGATTTAATTATTTTTGTTTTATATTTTTTTATTCTTGACTTTTATTTGACAATATATTATTTTTCATTGTTGTTTATGTTTTATCGCATTTTGAGAGCGTTTGCGAGATATTTGAGTTGAGGGGTAAAATAGTCTTTTTAGGGGTTTAGATATTTTATATAAATAGAGATTAGAGAGAAATAGATATAAAGGAAAGAAAAAGGAAAGAAAGAGAAGGGAACGGAAGGAAGGGGAGAGAAAAGAGGAGAAGAGGAAAATCGACATAACTCCGTTTTGAGTGCGATTAATCAGGTAAGGGTGAGAAGTTTCAATTATACCTTACTTGTGTATGTATATGTGTTGTTTGTTGTAATTGTTTTGGTTGTTTCGCGACTTTTCTTATTGATTGAAATTAGGAATGATTGATAGAAATCGATGTTTTCACGGATGAAATTAGATATAAACTGCGTAGAATACTTGTCGTTAGGTTTGGATCATGTTTTGGTTGTTATAGCATGAATTGGAAGTGTTTGGGGTGGGTGAATGATGAATTTGGACCCATTATGACCTATAACAGCGCTACTGCGAATCCCAGAATTCGCAGGTTTGCACTGCAAATCCCCTAGCGAAGGGGAAAGCGAGCATTCGCTGGCTATTCGCACTGCGAAGGTGAGGGCGAACATTCACCAGAGACTCGCACTGCGAACTTTACCTCATTTCAGTTCTGACTTGGTTCGCCAGACGTTCGCACTGCAAATGGGGCAGCGAACCAGTGTTGGCTAGGCATTCGCTGGGAGCTTCGCACTGCGAATGAGGAAGCGAACATTCGCTGGATGATTCGCATTGCGAACATGACAGCTTTTTCCAACTTGTTTTCCTCACAACTTTTGATCCGTAACTCGGTTTGAGGCGAGGTCGGATGCGTTGGAAAGCTTAGGAGCTGTTCTTTCTTATTAAATGGTTTTGATATTGGTTGACCGATTTAATTATGTCGGGGGTTTGGAAATGTGTCGTTTGGTCGACTTTTACCGTCGTAACTGTGTGTATTTGATGTGTTATCATGCAATATGCTTTTGATATACATCATATGACTTGTGTGCTTATATGTGATATGAATGCATGTGATTAAATGATGTGATGATGGTTTGTGGCCTTATGGCTAGTAAATGCATTGTTTTGGGTTAAACTTCGATGCATGATTAATGATGTTGTTGTGTGGTAAAATACATTGTTGGATTGAATATCAATGTATGTTGTTATGATGTGTTATGGGTAGCCTTTGTGGTGTGAATTCCATGTGGAAGTAATTATGATTGCATGATTGTGGTGGTTTGTGGTTTGTAATGAAATGCATTGTTTGAAGTGTTTTCAATGCATGAATAATGATGATGAGATAATTCATATTGTTGAATTATGGTGATGCATTTGATTGTCATGAGTTCTTGTGTGTCAAGCATCATGATATGCATCTTGTGATGTCGTGTGCCCTAGTGGGTGTGAGCGACGAAATGATTCCAGAGGGAATCCGCTATAACATCGTGTGCCTTATACAAAGAGGTGTGAGCGATGATTATAGACGATCGTGTGCCTTATACAAAGAGGTGTGAGCGATCGGGTCGCGTGCCTTATACAAAGAGGTGTGAGCAATCCATAAACGTCGTGTGCCTTAAAAAAATAAGAGGTGTGAGTGACGGGGAACATAGTTTGCCCGACGGGGAGTTACACTAAGTAATAAGCGATGGTTCTAATAGTTCCTAAGTGAACTAGTGATGAGATGATGGATGGATGGTACCGCATTTGCATAGAGTCGTTGTGTCGGTCTCTTTCCATTTGCATAAATCATGAATGGCTTGATTATGTGTGGAAAATCATGAATTGATTGATTATGTGTTGAGATTTATGTTTGAATTAGTGAATTGATGTGCATATGTGATAAATGCATTGGTTGTGGATAATATGTCTTATGTGTAGACATGTGCTATGTGATGTGGTGGTGTGTTTCCATATGTTGTGACTTTGGTGTGCCTTATGTGCAAATATGTGATTATGTTGGATAATTGATATATGTTATGTATATGTGGCATGATATGTGTATTAGTACGTGATGTTTGTGGTGAGAATAACTGTGCATGTGAACTATTATGTGTTTGCATATTATTATTCAATCTTGATTTAGTTGTTATTTCTCACCCTTCTGCTGTGGTTTGTTGCTCTATGAGGAAATTGCATATTAGTAGTCTGGGAGGCTTTTGTGAAGATTAGTTCTTCATCCTGTTGTCGGTCTGTCTGCTCTGATACGTAGCACGGGAGTCAAGAAACGTTGTTGTTATATATGTATACATTTGTTGAATATATTTTGTATTACTTTTGTATGTATATTTTGAAGTTATAAAATGATTTACTTTGTAAAACAATGTAGTTATGGATCTTTCCGCTTTATTCCATAACTGAACTTTCCTTTTATATGGAAAAAGTTTCCCTTTTACGTTTATTCCATTTTGTGTTATGTATCAGATATATGAGCAGGGATTGTATTTTCTTACCTTAATTGTGGCATCCTTGTTTCTGTCGGAAAAATAAATTTTTATTTACTCTGATTTGATTATGTATTATTAATTCGCGATGGGGATTGTGGTGTTACAATAGTGGTATCAGAGCAGGTCGGTCCGTCCGGCCAAGTTTTTGAGTCAGTTGGTGTGACAGTTGAATATTGTCGTTGTTGTTTGTCCCTTAGTACGTGATATGTGTGGGAAGCACTGTCTGTACTTTCTGGTTTCCTAATCCTTTGTCTTCAAGATTGAGAAAGAGATAAGTAGGGGAGAAGCTGGTACTTCTCCATGTTGCTTCAGGTGTGGAGCGCTGGATTAGTGAGTTGTGAATTGAAAGATTGTAAGTGTTGTTTGGACAGTGTGGTTCCCGGTTCGAGAAGGGATGCGGAGGTAAGGTTTATGTCAACTAAGGATTTGTGCCTTAGGTAGTTTTATGCATAGGACGTAAGGAATGCTATTATAGTTTGGAAAAGACGGTTTATGCCCCATCATGATTGTCGACTGTCTATTGACAAATTGAGGAACTGATCACCCTTAATCTCTTGTTGATAGCAGACGGGAATTATGTTGGATGGAATAGACGTGTCTTTCCGGCTTTGATAGTGTGTGCAATGAATGGTTTGGAATTGAGAAAATGATTACGGATTACTTCGATGAGTCGATGAAGATTCTTATACCGGAAGATGAAATGGATTAGAGGTTTTGGTATGTTGGTTCAGTTGGGAAGTCGTTGAGAGAGAACGATTGGGTATCGTTAATGGTGGTTCTCGGAGAGTAGAGTGTGAACTCAAATTGGACGAAGGTGAGGATTTGAGGTTTGGATATGCTAAGTAAGTAGAAGAACTTTTAGGAAGTGAAACTCAGATGGTGGTCATGTTTGTGATAATAGTGTTCTGGAATTGACGGAAAAGCCACAGTGATGGGCTGCCCGTTGTGCGTGATTTCCATATGTGTTTCCGGATGGAATATTGGATGTTAGCATTAGAAGTACCCGGACGGATAGCGCAGTTGGAAGATTTACTGGGAAAGAAATTGTGAGGAAATCCTTGTGGGTGGATGTAACACTGCGTTTGAGAGTTCTTTTCTGTTGGTTGTTGATACATGTTGGAATTTATGGAATTTGGACTGTCAAGAGAAAAAGTTGTGTATGGATTACTGACAGTTGAATAAGGTAACGATTGAGAATAAGTGTTCACTTTCATGAATAGATGATTGGAATGGTTTGGTTGAGTTTGATTGAAATTACAATTGTTTAGAATGTTTGATAAGAGTGGTTAATTGTGCGAGTTGAGGCTTTGATCGATTTAATGTGACTGGTTATGTTTGTTATCATCGGGATAGGCTATTATTTACTCGGTTAAGCTTGTTTATGAGTAACCAGTTACCCAGTGAAAAGTTTTGTATAAGCTTTAAGAATTTATATCTTTTAGAATTTAGTTGGGCATTACAACGTACAGTGATGGTATTTGGTGTTAGTAATGCGTCTGTAGTGTTTGTGGCATAGAGGAGTCGTATCTTACATAATAGGTTCGTAATGGTTTTGATTGAGGATATTCGGATCTGTTATAAACTCAGAGGAAGAACAGGTAGAGTGTTTGAGATTTGAATTACAAGTGTCGAAAAGAGACGAAGTTTTATGCTAAGTTATTCGAGTGAGAATTTTGGTTGAAAAATGTTAGTTTTCTTAGATATATTATTTCTGATGAGAGTATGGTTAATGGATCCATCGGAAGTAGATGTAGTTCTACATTGAGAGGCTCCGAAGTTTGTTAGGGAGATTAGAAATTTTGGACTTTAGTTGGTTGTTACTGTAGGCTAGGGAAGACTTTTCCAAGTTACCGTTTTCGTTACTTCGATTGACTTGCATAAGGTGAGTCGTTTGTTTTGGGTGTTTGTTGTAAGGAAAGTTCAGAGAGCTAAAGTAGAAGTTGTCTACGGCTCCAATTTTGATTCTGTGTGATCCTAATAAACCGTTTGTGAGGTATTGTGATGTGTCTTTGATGAGTTGAGTCAGTGTGTTAAGGCAAGATTGTTAAATCGTGGCTTATGCTTTACGACAATTGAGGATTCTTAAAAGGATCTATACTATTCTGGATTTGGAATTAGTTACGGTTGTATTGTGTTGGAATATTTGGAGGTATTAACTTTATGGTGCTAGGTTCGAAGTGTTTGGTAATCGCAAGAGTTTAGAGTACTTGGTTGGTCTGAAGGAATAGAGTATGAGACAACGAGGATGGTTGGAATTCGTGACGAGTTTTGAATTTGGCTTGGATTATCCTTCGGAAAAAGCTAAGGTTGTGCCTGATGAGTTAAGCCGAAAGTTTTTATATAAGTTTGTTTTGATGGTCAGAAAATTAGAATTATTTGAGCAGTTCAGAGACTTGTGTATGGTGTGTGAAATAACACAGTAGAGTGTGAGGTTGGGTATATTAAAGTGAACAGTGATTTTTGGAGAATATGAGAAAGAGTTAGACTTTGGACGTGATATTGGTAGACTTGATGGTTTCGAGTAATCAGAGTGCGCAGCGGAAGCGTGATGTGGCACATTTCGTATATGCGTGTGTGACTGGATAGAGTTCAAAGGGTGAACAGTGGGAAACGGTAGGAATGATGAGACCGTGGGATGTTATATAATAGAAGTGATAAGTGGGAGGTTTCAATATTAATCAGGTACTAATATGTAGTTGGGTGTTTTGGTCGTATGTTCAATTGGCGAATCGTAGCATTGTTGTAATATTGTTGTGTGACAAGGATGTTGGTATTGTGGGTATGTAGAGGTTGTTGAAGCGATGTTGGGTTGTGGAACCTTGTGTTCTTGTTTGTGTGGTTGCCTCGTTTCCATGGTGATGGTTTGAGTGCGAGTGGCTAATTCCTTGTGGGGAATTAGGGGAGTGTTACCTTTGGTGAGGGTAACGATCTTGTTGTGTTCGGGTTCAAGAGTGAACCTATGTGTGTTCGTAACTTGGGTTTTCTTTGAGTTGTGAGTTGGTCGTCAAGTGCATTGTATGGGCTTTGCATCTTGTCGTTGTAGTTGTCATCGAGTCGTGTCCGGAGTTGTTCGTCTCGGTTATATTTTCGAGGACGAAAATGTCTAAGTGAGGGAGAATTGTAACGCCCCGGTTTTGTCTTATTTATTGAATCGAGTCGATTTAATTATTTTTGTTTTATATTATTTTATTCTTGACTTTTACTTGACAATATATTATTTTTCATCGTTGTTTATGTTTTATCGCATTTTGAGAGCGTTTGCGAGATATTTGAGTCGAGGGGTAAAATAGTCTTTTTAGGGGTTTAGATATTTTATATAAATAGAGATTAGAGAGAAATAGAGAGAAAGGAAAGAAAAAGGAAAGAAAGAGAAGGGAAGGAAAGGAAGAGGAGAGAAAAGAGGAGAAGGGGAAAATCGACATAACTCCGTTTCGAGCGCAATTAATCGGGTAAGGGTGAGAAGTTTCAATTATATCTTGCTTGTGTATGTATATGTGTTGTTTGTTGTAATTGTTTTGGTTGTTTCGCGACTTTTCTTATCGATTGAAATTAGGAACGATTGATAGAAATCGACGTTTTCACGGATGAAATTCGATATAAACTGCGTAGAATACTTGTCGTTTGTTTTTTGACGGTATCAGGACTTATACAATAAGTGAGGCCCAAAAAAGATTTGGTCAAAAAAGGATTGGGTCTTACACTCTATTAGAGGCCCATGAGTGTTTGACAAAGTTTGTTAAAGGGGAAAATCAACAAAACCCTAATTTCATCATTTTAAAGTAATTATTCAATGAAAAATTAATTAAAATGATACAAAATTCCAAATAAGTTTCAATAAACAACTTGTGATTTTGATTTTAGGTTTGAAAAATGAGGTTTCAATCACAAGATTAATTAAAACCTATTTGGTTTTGATTTTTCAAAATGGATATTTATTTTTAAAAGGGTTTAAAAACAAATAAAAGGCATTTATTCACAAAAATACTAATTATATTAAATAAATAATATAAATCTAATTTTTTTTGTGGAAATAAATATTTCAATATTTTTATGATTTTTTGCAAAAAGAACCAATCAAAAATAATAATAATTGAGTGAGTTATTAATTTTTCAAATAATTAACAAAACATGAAAATAATTGGAAAAATAGCAAAAATGTGAAAAATCAAAAAATGGCATGGGTGGGGTTTGAACCCAGGACCTCAAGCATACAAGGCGCGCGCCATACCACTGGGGTGGTGATACATCAATTGTTTATAATGAAACAACAAAAATACAAGGTATGACATGGTTTTGGCTTGCCCAAGACAAGTTTTGGCTGAAAAACGTGAAGGTCATAACTTTCTCAATTCTTAATGGTTTGAGACAAAATTTATATGTATCTGGGCCAGAATTTCACAAGGAATCCAATGGTGGTGGTGGTTTTTTCATATCACACTTCCTCCTCAAAACCCGATAGTGGTTTTGAAAATGACCTATAATTGCATGTTCTATGCTATAACTCAATACAGGCATGAATTACATGATTAATTGGCACAAACACAACACATATGACATGTATGAGATATGCATAATCAATGGACTTCAAATGCACACATGTTTTAGTGACTGCAAGTTGAGATGCTTGCCCTTCTTTGAGATTTTGGAGTTTTCTCAGCAATCTGCCAACTCCCTTGCTCCAGATATGGTTTTATGCTTTGAACAACCTCAAATGATCCCTTAGATGCTTTGAGGATGATTGGAATCAGCTGGTACCTGCAAAAACACAAACTGTCCCTTTCTTGCAAAAGGGGTTAAAAATGACCAAAATAACAACTCTCTCAAATGGTGTTCCAGATGTATGAAACCATTTGGGACAGTTCAAGGATGATATTTGGAGTGTGTTTGAGGTTTTATCTGGTTTGGAAAGTGACTGAATAAATACATGGCTTGAAAAATGCACAAAAGTGCCATTTTGAGGTTTTGAGAGGTGACTTTGTGATTTTGTGATTACAGGTCACTCTTGATGGAAAAGCTCTCAAACTCAAAACCCGATAGTAACTTGCTTTTGAAGGAAAAATTGGAGTGAAAGAAGATATTTTGAGGAAAGCATCTGTTTGATGGCTTTTGTGTACTCAAACTGAACACAAGTGAGCTCTATTTATAGTAGAGCAAGTTTGTTTTGGGATCCACAGTGAATGGCAACTGCAACAGGTGTTTCCTCAATGTTGGCCAATGAAAATGCAAGTGTCCTCTAGCCATTGACTAGAGGTTAGGGCACAGAGCTTTAGTCCCCTTGGTCTTGGATAAGTCTTGAATGATTTCAGATGAGGATGGCTCATTCCATGCCACCTTGATGGTTCCATTGAATGCTTCATTCCAAATTTGGAGTCTTGTCCCTATTTTGGCCATTCTAGGTTCAACATGCTATTTCTTGTTCCATCGACTTTGGAGGCTTGGCTCAGTGATTGTCCCCTTTAGATTCAATCCTCAGAGGTGTCCAAGTGGATAGGAGTATTTGAATTTGGCTGATTTTGGCAAATCGAGCCAAAATGCAAAATTTGCCTTGCCTTTGACAGATTTCAGCAAGGCAACTTGACAATGTCATATCTCATGGTGTAAGTTGAATTTGGCAATATTCTTGGCCATTTTGGAAAGCCCTTACATGATACAACAACTGTTTGAACAAGTTTAGTTTTGATCTCTTTTGATTCCAAGTGAAAAATCCCCCTACATTTGGCAAAAAGTGAAGGCAGATTTGGACTTAGTGAAAATTTCACTAAGTGTTGGAAAAAGTGACATTTTCACTTTTCAGCCACTTTGATCACTCCATAACTCAAAATCCTTAATGAATTGGAATGACTTGTAGTTGAAGTTTTTGTAGATGATAATTAGGGCTACAAATCCATCTTTGGATGAGAAAAAATGGCCTTGTGGTTTAGGAGTTATGGTCCTCCAAAGTTGGTACCCTAGCCACTTTAATTTTAACTTAGAAAATTTTCTAAGTTTTTATGGTTACCCCTTTTACAAGTTATCCATGTTTTCTTGATTTTTCTTGATGAATGATGATTCAAATCATACATTAACATCATTTTAGGGTTAAAAATCCATTTTGGTGAAAAATCTCAAAAAGTCAAAGTTGACTTTTGTGCACAGTTGACTTTTTATCAGATGAATTCCAAACTGTGCAATTCTTCAGGAAATCATGTCCTTGACCTAAATCAAACTTGATGGACATGTTCCATGGGTATCATAGGGTAAATTGAATCATGTATTAAGGTTTGGGAGCATGTCCAGGTCAAAAGTCAAAGTTACAGTTGACTTTTCTCGCGAAACCCTAATTGTTGTACAGATGAAGTTGAGACATTTTACTCAAGCTTCTTGGATCAATCCATTGTTCCAAATGGATCAACATGGTATATTGGAGACCCTCAAATTATGTCTTGAGGTCATGGTTCATGATTTGTCCCAAAAGTCAACTTAGGGGTGAATTAGGTCAAGAAACCCTAATTCCTGATTTTTTATGTATGCATCCCCTGAGGAAAAATTGACTTGATGCTTGGGTCCATGAGGTTCCATGGAGTATATTAGGTTATTTTTTGGATCATTGGCTTGTGTCCAGATGAAAAATTTCATCTGGAGGCCCTGGGCGATCAAAACCCTAATTTGGTGACACTGGCGATCTTGAGGCTTGATCCACCTAGAAGGGAGCAGCTTTGTGCTTAATCCTTGAAGTGGGAGTCCTTTTGATCCTTTGTGGATGCATGAGAGGTTAGACAAGTTGAAGATCAAGTCATTCCTTGATTGATCCTTTGTCTAAGACTCTGAGAGGGCTTGAAACCCTAATTCTGATTGTAGTGAATGCTCAATAATTCCTTGAGGAGATTGATGAGGCACAAAGGTACATTCATATTGTGCTGATGATTTGCAGAATGATGGGAAATCTTAGTGGTCAAAATTTGGGGAATGACAGATGCCCCTATTTAATCTTCTTGGACCCGAATGAGTGAATGACGAAGGGATTCGGGCATTCGGGGTGCAAGAGGATTAAATATCGGAATATCCGAAATTTTGATGGCTATGAATGGCAGCTTACGCATTCATCTTCTTTTGCTAAGCAATGATGCTTAGAAAAGGTAAACTTCCCTTCGATCCTGGTTTCCTACCAAGGAACTGGTCTCAGTTTCAGAAATAAACTTCCCCTCGATCCTGGCCTTCCGCCAAGGAACTGGTCTCAGTTTCAGAAATAAACCTCCCCTCGATCCTGGCCTTCCGCCAAGGAACTGGTCTCAGTTTCTGATTTAAACTTCCCCTCGATCCTGGTTACCTACCAAGGAACTGGTCTCAGTTTCTTATTTAAACTTCCCCTCGCTCCTGGTTTCCTACCAAGGAACTGGTCTTAGTTTCTGATTTAAACTTCCCCTCGATCCTGGTTTCCTACCAAGGAACTGGTCTTAGTTTCTGTTTTAAACTTCCCCTCGTTCCTGGTTTCCTACCAAGGAACTGGTCTCAGTTTCTTTTGTCAATAAAATTTATTGACAAGGGACGCTATTCGTAGCGGTTTTCCTCAAACTTCTCGCCGAATTTTCCTGGGGAGATGCCATTTGACGGAAAAACTTCTGATGTCAGACTTACTGGGGAACCCATCTGTCTGAGTTGTAGAATTGTACAAACTTCTCTGTTGGAGACGCCATTTGTCGATTCTACTGGGGAAAACGAGTCTTTTGAGAGACTGCTTCTGCTTGGGGATATTGCATCATACTTTTCTTGGGATCTTCCCAGAGAAATGCCATATGATGGGATCCAATTTTGAGGTGCCGATGACCTTTTCATCAGTGGCTTTTCGGAGAAATACTGATGTACTACCGAATCTCTGATTAAGAGGCTTTCTCTGGGGATTTTCCTTAATCCGGGAAAGCAAGGATATCATCTTCAATGGCAAAGAGTGACATCTGTTGAAGGTTTCTCTGGTCTTTCAGAGGTTCAAGTTATCAAAGTGGCCAAGTGCCGACTCTGATCTAGAGATACACTGGAAACGAGTTCGATTGGACACAGCACTTCCTGACAAAGCAAGAACTGACAAACTCGATCGAGAGGACGGTTATCACGGCAGGATAAGACCGACTCAAGTGATAGTGATGCAATATGAATGCGAATGCAAAATAAAATGCATGATGTATGTATGTTTATGCTGACAAAACAGACGCGACATACAGACAAATAGATGAACATGACTGGATACTCGGCCACTGCTGGGGACGAAGAAGTACCGCTGGTTCCAAATAGCAATTCCACCTTGCCTAGGAGAGATAGTCCCTGCGGGGAACACCATTGATCGGGCTTAGGAGATGAGAACTCGGCCGAGGCGTGTCAGACGAAACAAGGTCTCTGACACAGTTGATCCTTTATTCAGGCATACTGGTTTCGAATGAGTACTTTGATTCTGCACTTTGAGGCTCGCTTACTTCTGGAGAAGCGATCGATGTTCTTCTGATGTTCAACAGTCAAAAGAAATGCCATCTTTATTTTAAAAGCAGAAAAAGTTGTAACAAGTAAATTCATTTTGTTTTATTTCAAGAATCGCTGATTAAGTTAAACAACGTTGTTCTGTAAAGCTAAAACAAGTAAGAATTACAAACAAAAGCACAAGGGCTCAAATTTTATTGATAAGGTGGAGATCAGCCAAATGCGTGATTCCAAAGAGTATATACAAAGTTTAGAAAATGGTAATTTATAGGGAAAAGGGCTACGTTGAAACATAACGACCACTATCCTTCTACCAACTTTGAATTCTGGGCATCCTGAGCTTCTGTCGAAGATGACTGTTGTCGGGAGATTTCCTCCGATGGATGACATAACTGCTGCTGAGGGACTTGCCTCTGTTGAACATAGTTACTTGCCATTATCCCTAATTTTTGCCTGGATTGTACTATGATGTTTCCAATCCACCGGGATGATTTTTTTCATGTCTCTAACTTTTGCCTGGACCGCCCTTTCGGGTTTTCAATCCACCGAGACGTTTTTTTTTTAGTTTAGGCGAAGTATTTCTTGACTACATCAACATTCGTGGGGTAGACAAATTCCCCTCCGTCCATGGTTGCAAGTCTCAAGGCACCGCCTGAGAAAGCTTTCGTGACCACATAGGGGCCATCATAATTTGGGGTCCATTTGCCCCGAGAGTCAGTGAGAAAAGATTGTATCTTCTTGAGCACGAGGTCTCCTTTTCTGAAGACACGAGGTCGAACCTTTTTGTCAAACGCCCTCTTCATTCTTTGCTGATACAACTGACCGTGGCATAGTGCCGTGATTCACTTTTCTTCGATCAGGTTCAATTCGTCGTGTCGGCTTTTACACCATTCAGCTTCTGTAAGCTTAGCTTCCATCAATACCCGGATTGATGGGATCTCTACTTCTATGGGGAGCACTACTTCCATGCCATACACTAGAGAGAAAGGGGTAGCCCCTTTTGAAGTGCGGATAGATGTGCCATAACCGTGGAGCGCAAAGGGTAGCATCTCGTGCCAATCTTTGTAGGTTACAACCATATTCTGAACGATCTTCTTGATGTTCTTGTTAGCCGCTTCTACCGCTCCGTTCATCTTGGGTCGGTAGGGAGATAAGTTATGGTGTTCAATCTTGAACTCTCTGCACAACTCTTTCATCATCTTATTGTTCAAGTTAGATCCATTATCCGTAATGATCTGGCTTGGAACACCATAACGGCAGATGATATTGTTTTTGATAAATCGGACTACCACTTGTCGGGTTACATTAGCGTACGACGCTGCTTCGACCCACTTGGTGAAGTAATCAATGGCTACCAGGATGAACCGATGTCTGTTTGAAGCCTTAGGTTCAATCAAGCCAATCATGTCAATTCCCCATATGGAAAAAGGCCACGGGGAAGAAAGAACTTTGAGATGCGATGGCAGTACATGAATTTTGTCGGAGTATATCTGACACTTGTGACACCACCTCATGTACTTGTAGCAGTCGGATTCCATTGTCAACCAATAGTACTCGGCTCTGAGAATTTTTCTCGCCATTGTGTGTTCGTTGGCATGAGTGCCAAAGGATCCTTCATGAATTTCTTTCATAAGCATGTCTGCTTCTGGTCTGTCGACGCATCGGAGCAAGACCATGTCAAAATTCCTCTTATAAAGAGTCTCACAGCTCAGGAAGAAGCTTCCAGCTAGCCTTTTGAGGGTCTTTCTGTCTTTTCTGAGTGCCCCAGGTGGGTACTCTTGTTTCTGAAGGAAGCATTTGATATCGTGATACCAAGGTTTGTCGTCTATGACTGCTTCAATCACGAAGATGTAAGCGGGCCGTTCAAGGCGCATTACAACAATCTTAGGTAAGTCATTCCAATGACCTACGCTAATCATGGAAGAGAGAGTGGCTAATGCATCAGCCATGTGATTCTCACCACGAGGAATGTGATGAAACTCAACTCTGTTGAAGAAAGGTAGCAACCTTCTTGCATAGTCTTTGTAAGGAATCAGTCCTGATTGGTATGTTTTCCAATCTCCTGTTATTTGATTGATAACCAAGGCTGAATTGCCGTATACGTCCAAGTTTTTGATCCTTAAATCAATCGCTTCTTCGAGACCCATGATACAAGCTTCGTATTCGGCCTCGTTGTTCGTACATTTGAACGTAAGTCTGGCAGTGAAAGGAATGTGGGTACCCTGAGGGGTTATGATGATTGCCCCAATTTCGTTTCCGTAATGATTGACTGCTCCGTTAAAGATAAGTCCCCATTGGGAACCTGGTTCTGGCCCTTCACTGGGTAACGGTTCATCGCAATCTTTCATTTTTAGATACATGACATCTTCGTCTGGGAAGTCAAACCCGATTGATTATTGATCGTCAATCGGTTGATGAGCCAAATGATCGGCTAAAATAATTCCTTTAACGGCTTTCTGAGCGTGGTACTCTATGTCATATTCTGATAGCAACATCTATGAACGGGCAATTCATCCCGTAAGAGCAGGTTTTTCGAAGACGTACTTGATTGGATCCATCTCGGAGACCAACCAAGTAGTATGACGAATCATGTATTGGTGAAGACGTTTGGCAGCCCAAGCCAAAGCGCAACAAGTTTTCTCAAGCATCGTGTACCGAGTTTCGCAGTCGGTGAACTTCTTGCTCAGATAGTAAATGGCAGACTCTTTCCTTTTGGTTTCGTCTTGTTGGCCAAGTACACATCCCATTGAGTCCTCAATGACTGTGAGGTAAATGATCAGTGGTCTTCCTTCCACTGGTGGTGATAGAATCGACGAATTCAACAGATATTTCTTGATACTGTCGAAGGCGGTTTGGCAGTCCTCTGACCAAACGCAATCCTGGTTCTTTTTCAGTAATTTGAAAATCGGCGCACACGTGGCGGTCATAAGGAATATGAATCTGGAGATGTAGTTCAAACGTCCCAAGAATCCTTTGACTTGTTTTTCAGTTTTCGGAGAAGGCATTTCTCGAATGGCCTTGACCTTGTCAGGATTAACTTCAATTCCTTTCTGGCTGACGATGAACCCTAGTAGTTTCCCTGAACGGACACCGAAGGTGCACTTGTTGGGATTCAAGCGGAGCTTGAATTTTCTTAAACGTTCGAACAATTTTGACAGATGTTCAACGTGCTCACCCTCTGTTTTTGATTTTGCAATCAAATCATCGACATACACTTCGATTTCTTTGTGTATCCTGTCATGAAACAGAGTAGTCATGGCCATTTGATAGGTTGCCCCGGCATTCTTCAAACCGAACGGCATCACCTTGTAACAAAAGGTACCCCATGGGGTAATGAACGAAGTTTTTTCCATGTCTTTCGGCGCCATTTTGATCTGGTTATAGCCCGAGAATCCATCCATGAAGGAGAAGACTTTGAACATTGCTGTGCTGTCTACCAGCATGTCAATGTGTGGTAAAGGAAAGTCGTCCTTTGGACTAGCCTTGTTCAGATCTCTGTAATCGACACACATTCTGACCTTTCCGTCCTTTTTGGGAACAGGTACGATGTTGGCGAACCATTGAGGATATTCAGACGTAGCGAGGAAACCCGCGTCGATCTGTTTCTGTACCTCCTCTTTGATTTTGATGACCATGTCCGGGTGAGTACGTCTCAACCTTTGCTTTACTGGCGGACATTCCGACCTTAACGGCAAGTGATGCTCCACGATGCTGGTATCCAACCCAGGCATGTCCTGATAGGACCAAGCAAACACATCGGGGAATTCTCTGAGAAGCTTTATCAAACCCTCTCTGGCAGTTGGACTGAGCAGTGCCCCACTCCTGATTTCTTTTCTCTCTTTTTCCGAACCCAAGTTTACCGTTTCCAACGGCTCTTTGTGAGGTTCAATGGAACTTTCCTCTTGTCTGAGTAATCGGGAGATCTCTTCTGGAATTTCGTTGCCAGCTTCTTCTTCAGCCCCAAATACCGGGAACTCAAAGTCGAAAGAAGGCATCGGATCGTATGTTTCAACGGGGTGTAAAACAAGCAATCTGCATGACGTGATGATTTGTGTTTAGAAGAGATAGAGAAAATGCAAGTGTGTGCAGTGTATTTTTTTTACTGCTTGTTTTTTATTATTGATTGTTTTTTAGGATTACCATTTTCTGAGAAAAGCAAAAAGAGAAAACAGCAATAAATGCGGAAATTACAGAACGACGTTATTTTATTAATGCACAAGTCGAATCTTGAAACTACAGCACTATAAAACAAAACTCTGTCGCTTTGGGCAAAGCGAAGAGGGAAAATTTACAGAAAGCAAGCCCTATCAAAACATCTGTTTCACCTGGGCAGGGTGAAAGGTTTAAAGATGGCAATTACTTTGACTGGTGAACGACCTTCGGAACATCGACAACAACCCACTGGCGGCGAACTCCTCGGTGAATCACAAAGTCTGACACCTTCCTTAATTTGTCTTCAGAAATGACGCTGATTTCTGGTGGAGTAGGATCATTGGAATCTGTCTCCCAGGCAGAATTGTCGTAGGAGGATTCCTCTGTTGTATTTTGCATAGTATTTGTGCTCTCAGGTAGATCTCCCCATCCAGTAGGCTGGATATCTTCGAGCCTGATACGAGAGCTTTCGGGAGCGGTGTACTTGACCATATAGTCAAATTTTCCACTTGGTTCTCCCAGAGTGTCCCAAACTTCTTTGGAACTGGAAGAGTCATCTCTCTCGATGACGTTAACCTCGGGAAAAGCATAATTGATGAATTCATGTCCTGAAAATGTTGAGAATTCATCTTCATATTGAGTAGTTTCTGAATGACCTGAGTGTTGATCCCATGACATGGCGGGGACACAGGTATTCTGTTCAATGATGCTCAGTTGATTTTCATTACTCGGCTGACTTTCTGGCCTCAAGTCTCCTGGGTAAGGTTGCCACATTGGCAGACCATCCATTGGGCCATAGTAGGTGTAGTCAAAATTGTCTTTCATCGGAGTGTCTTCCTCTAATGAATTTGGCGGAGCATGGCATCCTTCCGGATCACAATCTCCGTAAATCATCTCGATGTCTGACCTAGGTATAAATCTCGGACTCTGTGCGGGATAGCAAAATGGAATTTGCGTTTTGTCCTGCGACACATAACCGTCCTCGTTAAGATAGGACTTCCATTCCTCATCTATGTCAAATGGATCCTCTTCAATGATAGCATGGACTACTTGAGTCACTGGTTGGAGGAAACCTCCACTATGGAAGAAGTTCTGAATGGGATGAAGACTTTTATCATTGACAGCAGTCTGGGTGCAGGTTGCAAAAAAACCAAGACCCTTCTTTGTTTTATTATCAATAGGAATAACAAGTTGTCCCCATCCTTTTGTATCGGTACTCTCGACCGCTTTGATAGCTTCCTTGTATGAGGAAATCGATGTTCCTCCTTCGGATTGATTGTTCTTGCTCACCGATAGTGCTTGGAACTGCGTTCCAATAACCTCCTCAGGTTCTATACCAGCAGATGATGATAAGTTACTCACAAGCAAGGCTTGTTCCCCTCAAACTGTGACAAGTTGATCGTTCTGAATGAACTTTAGCTTTTGGTGGAGGGTTGAAGTAACCGCTCCAGCCTGATGTATCCAAGGTCTTCCTAATAAACAACTGTATGTTGCCCGGATGTCCATGACCTGGAAAGTGACTTGAAAAGTATAAGGACCAATAGTTAAGGGAAGATCAACTTCGCTGATAACTGCTTTCCTGGATCCGTCGAACGCTTTGATGAAGACCTCGCTGGTTCTCATCGGAGGGCCCTTGAATGATAATTGCATCAAAGTGGACTTCGGCATAACATTCAGGGTTGACCCTGTGTCTACCAGTACGCTGGCTAAAGCATCGTCCTGGCAGTTAACTGTGATATTGAGTGCCATGTTATGACGGCGACCCTCTTCAGGTAATTCCTCATCACTAAATCCCAAATTATTACAGGAAGTGATGTTAGAGACAATACTATCGACCTGTCTGATTGTTGCATCCTGTTCCATAAAGGCTTGCTCTAAGACTTTCTGTAGAGCCTCCCTGTGCGCCTCTGAACTGAGTAACAGTGATAATACCGAGATCTTTGAAGGAGTCTGTAACAGTTGATCAACAATGTTGTATTCACTCCTCTGGATGAGCTTTAGCATCTCATCTTTGTCTTTTGACAGGTCGGGATTACTGGATTGACCGACTGGTGGATTCGGAACTTCTGTCTGAAATTCCTTTTCTTTGTTGGACTCTCCAACTCCTCGATTGAAGATTCGACCGCTCCGTGTTACACGACTGATGTCTGCAATATTCACGATGGAGGGTAATGGAATTTCCTTTCCATTTTCAACTGTTGTTGCACCGTATTTGTAAGGGATAGCCTTAGCTGATTCATACGGTAATGGTCCCGGTAGATAGATAACTACAGGAGCCTTCTGGGTTTTTCGACCATCATAAGTGATTTCAATTCGTTCCCGGTTGGGAACTCTGGATTCATCAAGCAAAGGAATGATAGCAAAAACATCCCCAACTTGATCGGCAAGGTAGTCCGGCGCCCCGTTGATAGGTCCGGAACATGGGCATGGACGAATTTCTCCACGATCCACTTGCCCCTGAAGAGCTGCTCTCACAAGGTAACACCCTTGGTTACTTTCCGAACAGATGTTACAACTGTCATAGTTGTGTGGGGGTACCTGGCCACACCCACTTTGAATACAATGTAACCTTACTAGGTTAGCTTCCACCGATCGGACATCCTGACATTGACCCTGAGTGGGATTCCTGTTATTGATACTAATCTGCTGAGTATCTTCATCCATGTAGATTGGCATCCACCAATGATTTAACAAGTGTTGAAGTGCCTCTTGGACAAGAGTACAACCTCGATCGTTTTCGCAACCTGCTTTATAGATTTGATAGTCGTGTGATATCAGGAATCCGAGTCGGACCTGCTCAGCATGTAACTCCACCAGGTTGGTATTCATCACGCGAATATCGAAGATCTGAACCATGTTGATTTGATAGAGATTCCTATCATGGTAGTCTTGGATCCATCCAAGATCCATCTGACGCTGGAGCGCCTCTTGTATGAAAGAGGATCCCTGTTTGTTTACCGAGCATGTCAGACAGGAACTGTAATCGTGCCGCGGCAGATTAAGATACTGGCTTTGTCTTGAGTGCATCGCCACCAAGTTGACATTTATTGCACGGATATCGTGGTTCTGAATGACGTTGGAATTCGTGTAGACCATGTTAACTCCACGAACTCTATGCTCTTGGATCCATCCAAGATCCATCTGTTCCTGTAGAGCTGATTGCACCACAGAACATCCCTGATTGTCTTTAGAGCAGATATCACACTGGTGATAGTTATGAGGTGGCACATGGCCATATCCACTCTGTCTACAATGCATCTTGACCAGATTGGTTTTCAACAAGAATACATCGCGAATTTGATAGACATTATTAGTCTCTTCCTCAATCAGATTGACTGCAGCCTTCTCATGTTGAGGCAGCGGGTTCGTGAGAACATTAGGATTCGTATCTTTGAAAGATAAGAGCCCGCTCCTAACAAGCTTTTGCACGTCGGATTTGAAATTGAGGCAATTCTCTATGTTATGCCCCGATCCTCCTTGATGATAAGGGCATATCTGATCCGCTTTAAACCAGAAAGGCGGATTTTCCGGTACTGTAAGAGGAGACTTAGTCTGAATGTGCCCCTTAGCCAGTAGTAACGGAAATAGTTCTGCATACGACACGGGTATAGGATCAAACCCTAATGGTCGTGTTGTACGGTTGTTATTGTACTGAGGACGAGCCTGCTGAAGAGGCTGTTGAGTCCTTTTCCGTTTAGGTTGGCTCTGCACAACCTGAGGTTGATACGTAGGAACAGGCGCAGGGCCGATAGCAGGAGTTACCGCTGCTACTGGTTGATAACGTCGCCTTTGCTTTCCGAGAGGGATATTCCCAATATCTTGCTCTTTTTTCTTAGGGAGAGCACTACCGTATTTCTTCGTACCGCTCATCGATCCAGTGTCTTTTACCAAACGTCCTTCTCGGACGGCTTCCTCAAGACGTACGCCCATACCGACCATTTCGGTGAAATCACTAGGCACACTGGCGACCATTCGCCCGTAGTAAAATGAGCTCAAGGTCTTTAAGAAGATCTTTGTCATCTCTTTTTCCTCAAGAGGTGGACAAATTTGAGCGGCAATTTCACGCCATCTCTGAGCGTACTCCTTAAAGGTTTACTTGTCCTTTTGAGTCATCGATCTGAGTTGATCTCTGTCAGGTGCCATGTCCAAATTGTATTTGTAATGTTGAACGAAGGCTTTGCCAAGATCTCTGAATATGCTGATAGAGGCACGGTTTAAACCCATGTACCATTTTAAGGCGGCACCGATTAAACTATCCTGAAAGTAATGAATCAGCAGGTCTTGATTCTCCGTCTGAGCTGACATTCGTCGAGCGTACATTGTCAACTGACTTTGAGGGCAAGAGTTACCCTTGTACTTTTCAAAGTCGGGCACCTGGAACTTGTGCGGGACTTTCACATTGGGGACCAGACAAAGGTCTGCGGCGTCCTTTCCAAAAAGATCCTGACCGCGAATGGCTTGCAGTTCCTTCTGCATTTCCAAGAACTGTTCCTGGAATTCATCCATTCGGTCAAACATAGTCTCCTTCTTACCAGAAGGTATCTGTGGAATCTGTCCTTCCGGGACAATGTGCACCACAGGGGGTGGTACCGTAACTACGACGGTGAATCTTGGCGTTTCCCGAAGTTTGTAACCTTCAGGAGTTTTCAGTATGCCTCTAGCATCTTCGCTTTCCCGAAGTCTGTAACCTTCAGGAGTTTTCAGTATGCCTCTAGCATCTTCGCTTTCCCGAAGTCTGTAACCTTCAGGACCAGCGGAATCTGTTGCGATTCCCTGATCTTCAATGATCGGCGGAACATATCCTTCCGGGATATAGTTCACAGGCATGCCCCAGGGACGATCTTTCGGTATCTGATACCTAGGATCATACTTCTCCACTATAGGCGCTGAGGTGATCTCCGAGATCACAGTCCTTTGTAGCTGAGCTTCTGCCATGGCTTGCATGTCGTTACGAAGCTTTCTCATATCCTCTCTTAGAGCGTCGATCTCTTATTTTAACTCTCTGTTTTCTTCCTCAAGATCATCCATCTTTTTTTGACGATTAGCCCGAGTATTGTACGAATGAGACAGTTTGACTCTATAACCGAGACACAAACGTAAGATTCGTAGGTAAGGAGAATACGCAATGTGAGAATGATAGAATGCAATGATTATATTAATTATTTTTTGGTTTAATCAAAATAAACTTCGACAATTAGATAGCAAATATCAAACAGTGGGGAAACCCCTTTTTATTGAAATTCATAGGATTACAAAAATGGAAATACAGTAGATTACAAGGTGCAGAAACAGAAACCTAAGCTAATGGGTCCCGAGTCCTCTCTGAAGAGAAACCGGGAGATGATTCTGATATCTTCCTTTTCTTTGACCGGGGCGCTTGAGCCGTTGTCGGGTTGTCATTCCTTTGCCAAGTGAAAGGAGCGAGCAAATTCCTTTGGTCATCCTGATTCTCTACAGCATGTTGCTCCAAAATTTCAATCAGAGCATCTTTCTCTTTTAGTAGTTGCTGTATTTGGATACACTCTACGTTGAGGGTGCGGTACTTGTTCTTCCAAGACCTTCTCTCCTTTTGAACTTTGTTGAAAGTAACCTGAAGCTTTTCCGTTTCCTTCATGAAGTACATGAAAGATTCCCTCGGCGGAAGGATTCCGTAACGAGGATAAGGCATCTTTATCTTGAGAGCTCTAGTTTGTACCCAATGGAGATAAGGCTCCACCGAGACACAGTCTGTTTTTCCTAGAGACTCTCGTCCTTTCTTATGAATGTACTTCCACGCATGCACTATTTCCATCTTTAGTGCTCTGTCGTTTTCTCCTTCCTTGAAGAAAAGACCTTCCAGATGAACACCCAGCAGGATGTGTCTCATCGGGTATCCAAATTGACGAAGAACCAATACCGGATGGTAGTTGATTCCTCCTTTAGTTCCTATGAGGGGTACGTTGGGGAAGTTTCCACAACGATCAATGATCCTGATCCCATCATAAATCCTAATGCACCAATCTATATCAGAGTTGGTAAGAGACATGATCTTCTGCGACCAACGCAAGACACTCTTGCAATCCCAAAAAGCAGCACTCTTAGGCAAATGGGAGATAAACCATTTGTAAAGCAAAGGTACACAGCACGTGATCTCCCCTCCGATTTAGAAATTTCCTAAGTGTACAGAATGATACGCATCCGCGAGCAAAGTCAGCACAGGGTTTCCAATGAGAAAAACCTTAATAGCGTTGATATCGACGAAATTATTAATGTTGGGAAACAAAAATAACCCGTAGGTGAGCAAGACAAAGAAGCTTTCAAAAGCAGTCACGTTCCCTATACTAGCGTAGTACAGAGCTTTCTTTGTTAAGAACTGGGCTGGAAAACCTTGTATGCCACCCTTGGTAGTCAGGTGAGTCCTGACCTCAGACTCGTCCAAATGAATTGCTCTTGCAATAGTCTGATTCTTTGGAATTTCTTCCAGTCCAGAAAATGGAGCTCGATCTGTGATGTGTAAATCGAACAGATGTGAATACTCCTCCAGCGTTGGTGCTAGCTAGTAATCCGGGAATGTGAAACAGTGATAAACCGGATCGTAGAATTGAACGAGCGCGTCCATGATTTCGTCAATCACATAGACTCTCAACAGTGGTAGCAAACCACCGTGCTTGGCTCTGAAAGCCTCTGGGTTAACGATTATCCTCGCTAACCTTCTCAAATCCTCTAGCTTTGGAACCTTGAAGGTATACTGGTGAGTTCTCCTTTTACCGAAATCCATTAGTGCAATCCTTTTCTCTGATATTTGCAATCCTTTTTTTTTAATGTTTTAATGTTTTTTAGATGAATGCATGAATGCAGCATACAAAAACATAGAAAAAACATGGGGTCAGAGGGTCGTTGTCATGAAGTCAAGGCTCTACCCATCCCCAAAGGTTTACTAGGGTGATTGTTGTACCTGTACTCATTATCATTAGCTCCTCCCAGGAAGGCAGACAACAAGCGGATCGCCAGCGAGTTGTGTGCAATCTTAGAGTAAGTGCTATTCACCGAAAATAGATCACCAGCCTCAAATGAGGGTAGTATCGCGTAACAACTATTTCCGATAGTTTCCGCACTACGAAAGGGTTGGCTTCCTAGGTGTATACTCAATCTCACCACATACGGCATCACCCGCATTCCTAGTAGCAGAAAAATAAACACGTATAGCAATTAGGAAAAGCAGTATATATATTTGTCCTAAACATCCTAGACTTATAAAGCTAAGAATCTTAAGTTCCTGACAGAAATGGCTCCCCGACGGAGTCACCACACTGTAGTTTCTACACAAGCGAAGGTTTTTACCTAAGATCCTAATAGAGTCAAAAAGCTTTATCTCAGCGAAAGTTTCTACCTAGGAGTAAAATAGATCATCATGAAATACGTCCCCAGCAGAGCCGTCACTTTTCTGTGAAAAGTGGGGACGATGCCCCAAGGCAAAATACATCATACAGTGCATCCCCAGCAGAGTCGCCACTTTTCTGTGAAAAGTGGGGACGACACCCCAAGGCAAAATAGATCATACAGTGCATCCCCAGCAGAGTCGCCAAATTTCTGTAGCGAGCAATTTTTGGACGTGGTTGCGAAGCACAACTGCTCTTTTGGTGTTACTACAGCTCGATTCATTTTTTATCCTATTAAAGCTGATGAAGGAAGGGAAATAGATGTCTCCAACTAACCCTGCTTGCATACTGAGTTTGAACAGCGGTCTGTTCGGTTACAGATGCTTCAAAGATTCGGGGATTGTCTCAGGTTATTTTGTTCGATGAGATGTGTAGGATGTTAGGACTGATTGCTTTTCTGATATATACGTGAGAGTATGGGATTTTGGGTTTTTGTTTAGTATTCCCATTTACAGAAACAGGGAAATCAGAGCGTTCGTAGTTCCTCCTATTCTATGGGAGGAAATGGGGTTTTGGTGTCTTGTTCAAAGCCCAAGACATGAAGCGAAAAGCTGTTTGTATCTTGTTCAAAGCCCAAGATGTGAAGCTGAAAGGTCTTGACTTTAGAGAGAATTTGTCATCTCTAAAGAGGGGTAAAGGAGAATTACTTTAACCGGGATACGCGGATCCTAGCAATGCCATAATTTCCGAAGAAGGGGTTTTAACCTGAAGGAGAAGACTTTAACTCAGTGTAGAGCAATGCCATCTTTCCTTAGGAATTCCTCATGCTAAAAGAAGGACAGTGGCATGGATATAGATGATCTAGAGGCTTGCCGCTTACAGCGATTAGATGAAGGGGAAGGAGTTGTTGATGTTTGTGTACTGTGAACGAGGCACAGATTTGATGCTAAAAGGTTGATTGGATCAACCAGTGGTTTTCTTATACAAAGCCTAAGAGGAGGCTAATTTCTGCAAGGGAAAATCATTATACAAAGCCTAAGAGAAGGCTAATATGTGTCTCGTACAAAGCCCAAGAGAGAGGCTAAAAGGGTTCGACCCAGTGGGGGATATCATTATACAAAGCCTAAGAGGAGGCTAAAAAGAGTTGACTCAGCTTGGAGAATATTTTGTAGCTCGTATGAAGCCCGAGATGGAGGCTGAAGAAGAGTTTGACTCTTGCTTAAGGAATTTGTATCTCGTACGAGGCCCGAGATGGAGGCAAGAGGGTGATTGACTCAACGAGGGAGTCCTTTATGTGTGTCTCATACAAAGCCTGGGAGAGAGGCTAAAAGGGTTGACTCTACAGGGGAATCTTTTATACTCAACAAGAGAGTGTTTTTGTATCTCGTACAAAGCCCGAGATGGAGGCGATTTGGCTGTTTGGCTCAATAGGAACCTTTTTATATCTTGTATAAAGCCCGAGAGGGAGGCGAAAGGTTTGTTCCGCTGGGGAGAATCATTTGTACAAAGCCCAAGAGGAGGCCAGGTTATGCTGAGGAAAAGAGGGATCATTATACGAAGCCTAAGAGCAGGCGAAAAAGAGACCGACTCTTTTAGGGATATCGTTATACAAAGCATAAGAGGAGGCTATCTGCTGGTGACTGTTATAGTTGAGTGACAGATCCAGTATACTGATTTTGAAAGAAAAAATCAGTTCTTATATGAGCAACACTGTACTCATGGGTTTGATCTGAGGATCGGGGTTGGTCCCTGTTCTTTGAGGAAACGGGGAAATCCAAAGGGTATTGAGACTATCCGAGTCTACGGGTTTTCTTCCTATCTAACGAAAGGGGTCACTTGAGAATGTCTTGGAGACTCAAGGAAAATAGACTGTCCAAGTCTAGAGTTTCATCTCTTGTACTATGCTTTGAGAAACAGTAGTAGACTCTGGAAATGACTGATCTATAAAGATTACTAAGTTCTATTCCTATACCTGTAGGAGGTCGTCGGGACAATTTGTACGAAGCCCAAGAGGAGGCTGGAAGCTTTTAAGAAGCCGATTCGTCCTTGTACTAAGCCCAAGAGGAGGCTATCATTCCCGGAGGAAGAGATCATTATACGAAGCCTAAGAGGAGGCTGTCAATACTTCTCAGAAGCCGACGGGTCCTGTTACTAAGCCCAAGAGGAGGCGGGGTTGCTTTTAGGAAGCCTGTGGGTCCTTGTACGATGCCCAAGAGAAGGCTGATGCTTTTAAGAAGCCCGTGGGTCCCCAAACCCCGAGAAATTCAAGGAAAGCTATTCACAGGGAATAGATCAAGTCAGGAAAGTCTGAGAATTTGGAAGAAACTCAAAGATGCTATTCACTGAGAATACATTCATCTTTGGGAGTAGAGTTTCTTGACAATTCCTAATGAGGACAGCCGAAGAGAAGACTGTATCTGGTGCTCCTATTTGGGATCTAGCTGTCTATTTCTACGAATAAACGAAATGGCTTTACCTAGTGCCAGACGTAGTTGCCGGGGAAACTCTGAATATCTATACTATTATTACACAGTCGATATGAGTTTATGAAAGGAGACTTACAGTGAGCAGCCCCACAATACAGTTATATATATATATGAGTTTGTGAAAGGAGACTTACAGCGAGCAGCCCCACAATACAGTTATATGATATGAAAGCAGTAAATGAAAACGTATAAACACTTACTCCGTTGTAGAGCTTCCATGTTGTTTGGTTAGTTGTTCAACACAGAAAAATTGAAAACAACAGTATATTCAAAATCAAAGGGGAAAGTGCTTTGAAAAAGATAGATTTGGGGCTTACAGCTCAAGGAGAGGCCCAGAAAGTTTTACCAGTGATTGTACTGTTGAATTTGTACAGAGGGTCTTATACAAGTGACTGTGGCCCAAAAAGGTTTTCTGTACAAAGGGATGGGTCTTACACTCTCTCAAGAGGCCCAAAAAGTTTTAAAGAAAAAGAGTGGGGCTTATAACACGAGGGTAGGCCCAGTTGACTTTTCGTTTAAAAATGGCGATCGCGCCGAGGTTTTCTTTTAACGCAGAGGGACTTATACAATAAGTGAGGCCCAAAAGGTTTTGGTTAAAAGGGGATTGGGTCTTACACTCTAATAGAGGCCCAAAATGTTTTTAATGGGTCTTATAGCTCAAGGAGAGGCCCAAAATGTTTAAAGAGAAAGAGATGGGTCTTGCTACTCGAGGGTAGGCCCAGATGATTTTTGAAAAGGCGACGATCGCGCCGTTTGTTTTTTGACGGTATCGGGACTTATACAATAAGTGAGGCCCAAAAATGATTTGGTCAAAAAAGGATTGGGTCTTACACTTTATTAGAGGCCCATGAGTGTTTGACAAAGTTTGTTAAAGGGGAAAATCAACAAAACCCTAATTTCATCATTTTAAAGTAATTATTCAATGAAAAATTAATTAAAATGATACAAAATTCCAAATAAGTTTCAATAAACAACTTGTGATTTTGGTTTTAGGTTTGAAAAATGAGGTTTCAATCACAAGATTAATTAAAACCTATTTGGTTTTGATTTTTCAAAATGGATATTTATTTTTAAAAGGGTTTAAAAACAAATAAAAGGCATTTATTCACAAATATACTAATTATATTAAATAAATAATATAAATCTAATTTTTTTGTGGAAATAAATATTTCAATATTTTTATGATTTTTTGCAAAAAGAACCAATCAAAAATAATAAAAATTGAGTGACTTATTAATTTTTCAAATAATTAACAAAACATGAAAATAATTGGAAAAATAGCAAAAATGTGAAAAATCACAAAATGGCATGGGTGGGGTTTGAACCCAGGACCTCAAGCATACAAGGCACGCGCCCTACCACTGAGGTGGTGATACATCCATTGTTTAAAATGAAACAACAAATATACAAGGTATGACATGGTTTTGGCTTGCCCAAGGCAAGTTTTGGCTCAAAAACGTGAAGGTCATAACTTTCTAAATTCTTAATGGTTTGACACAAAATTTATATGTATCTGGGCTAGAATTTCACAAGGAATCCAATGGTGGTGGTGGTTTTTTCATATCACACTTCCTCCTCAAAACCCGATAGTGGTTTTAAAAATGACCTATAATTGCATGTTCTATGCTATAACTCAATACAGGCATGAATTACATGATTAATTGGCACAAACACAACACATATGACATGTATGAGAGATGCATAATCAATGGACTTCAAATGCACACATATTTTAGTGACTGCAAGTTGAGATGCTTACCCTTCTTTGAGATTTTGGAGTTTTCTCAGCAATCTGCCAACTCCCTTGCTCCAGATATGGTTTTATGCTTTGAACAACCTCAAATGATCCCTTAGATGATTTGAGGATGATTGGAATCTGCTGGTACCTGCAAAAACACAAACTGTCCCTTTCTTGCAAAAGGGGTTAAAAGTGACCAAAATAACAACTCTCTCAAATGGTGTTCCAGATGTATGAAACCATTTGGGACAGTTCAAGGATGATATTTGAGTGTGTTTGAGGTTTTATCTGGTTTGGAAAGTGACTGAATCAAGACATGGCTTGAAAAATGCACAAAAGTGCCATTTTAAGGTTTTGAGAGGTGACTTTGTGATTTTGTGATTACAGGTCACTTTTGATGGTTTTCACAGCTTACATTTGATATATATGAGGTGTGTGTGTGTGTGATTGGTTTAGTTGGAAAAGCTCTCAAACTCAAAACCCGATAGTAACTTGCTTTTGAAGGCAAAATTGGAGTGAAAGAAGAGATTTTGAGGAATGCATCTGTTTGATGGCTTTGGTGTACTCAAACTAAACACAAGTGAGCTCTATTTATAGTAGAGCAAGTTTGTTTTGGGATCCACAGTGAATGGCAACTGCATCAGGTGTTTCCTCAATGTTGGCCAATGAAAATGCAAGTCTCCTCTAGCCATTGACTAGAGGTTAGGGCACAGAGCTTTGGTCCCCTTGGTCTTGGATAAGTCTTGACTGATTTCAGATGAGAATGGCTCAGTCCATTCCACCTTGATGGTTCCATTGAATGCTTCATTCCAAATTTGGAGTCTTGTCCCTATTTTGGCCATTCTAGGTTCAACATGCTATTTCTTATTCCATGGACTTTGGAGGCTTGGCTCAGTGATTGTCCCCTTTAGATTCAATCCTCAGAGGTGTCCAAGTGGATAGGAGTATTTGAATTTGGCTGATTTTGGAAAATCGAGCCAAAATGCAAAATCTGCCTTGCCTTTGACAGATTTCAGCAAGGCAACTTGACAATGTCATATCTCATGGTGTAAGTTGAATTTGGCAATGTTCTTGGCCATTTTGGAAAGCCCTTACATGATACAAAAACTGTTTGAACAAGTTTGGTTTTGATCTCTTTTGATTCCAAGTGAAAAATCCCCCTACATTTGGCAAAAAGTGAAGGCAGATTTGGACTTAGTGAAAATTTCACTAAATGTTGGAAAAAGTGACATTTTCACTTTTCAGCCACTTTGATCACTCCATAACTCAAAATCCTTAATGAATTGGAATGACTTGTAGTTGAAGTTTTTGTAGATGATAATGAGGGCTATAAATCCATCTTTGGATGAGAAAAAATGGCCTTGTGGTTTAGGAGTTATGGTCCTCCAAAGTTGGTACCCTAGCCACTTTAATTTTAACTTAGAAAATTTTCTAAGTTTTTATGGTTACCCCTTTTACAAGTTATCCAAGTTTTCTTGATTTTTCTTGATGAATGATGATTCAAATCATACATTAACATCATTTTAGGGTTAAAAATCCATTTTGGTGAAAAATCTCAAAAAGTCAAAGTTGACTTTTGTGCACAGTTGACTTTTTATCAAATGAATTCCAAATTGTGCAATTCTTCAGGAAATCATGTCCTTGACCTAAATCAAACTTGATGGACATGTTCCATGGGTATCATAGGGTAAATTGAATCATGTATTAGGGTTTGGGAGCATGTCCAGGTCAAAAGTCAACGTTACAGTTGACTTTTCTCGCGAAACCCTAATTGTGGTGCAGATGAAGTTGAGACTTGTTACTCAAGCTTCTTGGATCAATCCATTGTTCCAAATGGATCAACATGGTATATTGGAGACCCTCAAATCATGTCTTGAGGTCTTGGTTCATGATTTGTCCCAAAAGTCAACTTAGGGGTGAATTTGGTCAAGAAACCCAAATTCCTGATTTTTGATGTATGCATCCCCTGAGGCAAAATTGACTTGATGCTTGGGTCCATGAGGTTCCATGGAGTATATTAGGTTATGTTTTGGATAATTGGCTTGTGCCCAAATGAAAAATTTCATCTGGAGGCCCTGGGCGATCAAAACCCTAATTTGGTGACACTGGCGATCTGGAGGCTTGATGCACCTAGAAGGGAGCAGCTTTGTGCTTAATCCTTGAGGTGGGAGTCCTTTTGATCCTTTATGGATGCCTGAGAGGTTAGACAAGTTGAAGATCATGTCATTCCTTGATTGATCCTTTGTCTAAGAGCTCTGAGAGGGCTAGAAACCCTAATTCTGATTATAGTGAATGCTCAACAACCCTTGAGGCATTTGATGAGGCATGATGATTCATCCATATTGTGATGATGATTTGCACAATGATGGGAAACTTTTAGTGGTCAAAATTTGGGGTATGACAGATGCCCCTATTTAATCTTCTTGGCCCCGAAGGTGTGAATGACGAAAGTATTCAGGCATTCGGGGTGCAAGAGGATTAAATATCGGAATACCCTAAATTTTGATGGCTATGAATGGCAGTTTGCGCATTCATCTTCTTTTGCTAAGCAATGATGCTTAGAAAAGGTAAACTTCCCCTCGATCTTGGTTTCCTACCAAGGAACTGGTCTTACTTTCTGATTCAAACTTCCCCTCGATCCTGGTTTCCTACCAAGGAACTGGTCTTAGTTTCTGATTCAAACTTCCCCTCGATCCTGGTTTCCTACCAAGGAACTGGTCTCAGTTTTTGATTCAAACTTCCCCTCGATCCTGGTTTCCTACCAAGGAACTGGTCTTAGTTTCTGATTTAAACTTCCCCTCGATCCTGGTTTCCTACCAAGGAACTGGTCTTACTTTCTGATTCAAACTTCCCCTCGATCCTAGTTTCCTACCAAGGAACTGGTCTTAGTTTCTGATTCAAACTTCCCCTCGATCCTGGTTTCCTACCAAGGAACTGGTCTCAGTTTCTGATTCAAACTTCCCCTCGATCCTGGTTTCCTACCAAGGAACTGGTCTTAGTTTCTGATTTAAACTTCCCCTCGATCCTGGTTTCCTACCAAGGAACTGGTCTAAGTTTCTTTTGTCAATAAACTTTATTGATAAGGGACGCTATTCGCAGCGGTTTTCCTCAAAATTCTCACCGAATTTTCCTGGGGAGATGCCATTTGACGGAATAAGTTTTGATGTCAGACTTGCTGGGGAACCCAATCGTCTGAGTTGTAGAGGTGCACAAACTTCTCTGTTGGAGACGCCATTTGTCGATTCTACCAGGGAAAGCGAGTTTCCTGAGAGACTGCTTCCGCTTGGGGTCTTGCATCATACTTTTCTTGGGATCTTCCCAGAGAAATGCCATATGATGGGATCCAAATTTTGAGGTGTTGATGACCTTTTCATCAGCGGATTTTCGGAGAAACACTGATGTACTGCCGAATCTCTATTTAAGATGCTTTCTCTGGGGATTTTCCTTAATCCGGGAAAGCAAGGATATCATCTTCAATGGAGAAGAGTGACATCTGTTGAAGGTTCTCTGACTTTTCAGAGGTCCAAGTTATCAAAGTGGCCAAACGCCGACTCTGATCTAGAGATACACTAGAAACGAGTTCGATTGGACACAGCACTTCCTGACAAAGCAAGAACTGACAAACTCGATCGAGGGGACAGATATCACGGCAGGATAAGACCGACTCAAGTGATAGCGATGCAATATGAAATGTGAATACAAATAAAAAATGCATGATGTATGTATGTATATGCTGACAAAACAGACGCGACATACAGACTGATGGATGAACACGGTTGGATACTAGGCCACTGCTGGGGATGAAAAAGTACCACTGGTTCAATAATAGCAATTCTACCTTTCCTAGGAGAAATAGTCCACGCGGGGAATACCGTTGATCAGGCTTAGGAGGTAAGAACTCGGCCGAAGGTATCAGACGGGAAAACCGCATCTGACACAGTTGATCCTTCGTTCAGGCGCACTGGCTTAGAAGGAGTACTTTGATTCTACACTTTGAAGTTCGCTTACTTCTGGAAAAGCGATCGATGTTCTTTCGGTGTTCAACAGTCAAAAGAAATGCCATCTTTAATTTAAAAGCAGAAAAAGTTTAACAAGTAAATTCGTTTTGTTTTATTACAAGAATCGTTAATTAAGTTAAACAACGTCGTTCTGTAAAGCTAAAACAAGTAAGAATTACAAACAAAAGCACAAGGGCTCAAATTTTATTAATAAGATGGAGATCAGCCAAACGCGTGATTCCAAATAGTATATACAAAGTTTGAAAATGGTAATTTACAGGGAAAAGGGCTACGTTGAAACATAACGACCACTATCCTTCTACCAACTTTGAATTCGGGGCATCCTGAGCTTCTGTCGAAGATGACCTTGATGGGAGTTTTCCTCCGATGGGTGATGTAACTGCTGCTGAGGGACTTGCCTCTATTGAACATAGTTACTTGCCATTATCCCTAATTTTTGCCTGGATTGTATTATGATGTTTCCAATCCACCGGGATGGTTTTTTCATGTCTCTAACTTTTGCCTGGACTACCCTTTCGGGTTTTCAATCCATCGAGACGTTTTTTTTTTAGTTTAGGTGAAGTATTTCTTGACTACATCAACATTCGTGGGGTAGGCAAATTCCTCTCCATCCATGGTTGCAAGTCTCAGGGCGCAGCCTGAGAAAGCTTTTGTGACCACATTGGGGCCATCATAATTTGGGGTCCATTTTCCCCGAGAATCAATGAGAAAAGATTGTATCTTCTTGAGCAGTTTGAAGATCGGCGCGCTTGTCGCGGTCATAAGGAATATGAATCTGGAGATGTAGTTCAAACGTCCCAAGAATCCTCTGACTTGTTTTTCAATTTTCGGAGAAGGCATTTCTCGAATGGCCTTGACCTTGTCAGGATCAACCTCAATTCCTTTCTGGCTGACGATGAACCCTAAGAGTTTCCCTGAACGGACACCGAAGGTGCACTTGTTGGGATTCAAGCGGAGCTTGAATTTTCTTAAACGTTCGAACAATTTTGACAGATGTTCAACGTGCTCACTCTCTGTTTTTGACTTTGCAATCATATCATCGACATATACCTCGATTTCCTTGTGTATCATGTCATGAAACAGAGTAGTCATGGCCCTTTGATATGTTGCCCCGACGTTCTTCAAGCCGAACGGAATTACCTTGTAATAAAAGGTACCCCATGGGGTAATGAACGAAGTTTTCTCCATGTCTTTCGGCGCCATTTTTATTTTATTATTGCCCGAGAATCCATCCATGAAGGAGAAAATTTTGAACTTTGTTGTGCTGTGTACCAGCATGTCAATGTGTGGTAAAGGAAAGTCGTCCTTTGGACTAGCCTTGTTTAGATCTCTGTAATCTACACACATTCTGACCTTTCCGTCCTTTTTAGGAACGGGTACGATGTTGGCTAACCATTGAGGATAGTCAGATGTAGCGAGGAAACCCGCGTTGATCTGTTTTTGTACCTCCTCCATGATTTTGATGGCCATGTCCGGGTGAGTGCGTCTCAACCTCTGCTTTACTGGCGGACATTCCGATCTCAACGGTAAATGATGTTCCACGATGCTGGTATCCAACCCTAGCATATCCTGATAGGACCAAGCAAATACATCGGGAAATTCTCTGAGAAGCTTTATCAAACCCTCTCTGGCAATTGGACTGAGCAGTGCCCCAATCCTGATTTCTTTTCTCTCTTTTTCTGAACCCAAGTTTACTGTTTCCAACGGCTCTTTGTGAGGTTCAATGGACCTTTCCTCTTGTCTGAGTAGTCGGGAGATCTCTTCTGGAATTTCGTTGTCAACTTCTTCTTCAGCCCCAAATATCGGGAACTCAAAGTCGGAAGAAGGCATCGGATCGTATGTTTCAATGGGGTGTAAAACAAGCAATCTGCATGACGTGATGATTCGTGTTTAGAAGAGATAGAGAAAATGCAAGTGTGTGCAGTGTTTTGATTTTGCTGCTTGTTTTTATTATGGACGACCCTCGGAACATCGACGGCAACCCATTGGCGGCAAACGCCTCAGTGAATCACAAAGTCTGGCACCTTCCTTGATTTGTCTTCAGAAATGACGCTGATTTATGGTGGAGCAGGATCATTGGAATCTGTCTCCCAGGCAGAATTGTCGTAGGAGGATTCCTCTGTTGCATTTTGCAAAGTATTTGTGCTCTCAGCTGTATCTCCCCATCCAGTTGCAAATTCATCGTCATGCTGAGTAGTTTCTGAATGACCTGAGTGTTGATCCCATGACATAGTGGGGACACAGGTATTCTGTTTAATGACTGTCAGCTGATTTTCATTACTCGGCTGACTTTCTTGCCCCAAGTTTCCTGGATAAGGTTGCCACATTGGCAGACCATCCATTGGGCCATAGTAGTTGCGGTCAAAGTTGTCTTTCATCAGAGTGTCTTCCTCTAATGAATTTGGCGGAGCACGGCATCCTTACGGATCACAATATCCATAGATCATCTCGATGTCTGACCTTGGTATAAATCTCGGACTCTGTGCGGGATAGCAAAATGGAGTTTGCGTTTCATCCTGCGACACATAACCGTCCTCGTTAAGATAGGACTTCCATTCTTCCTCTGTGTCGGAGGAATCTTCCTCATTGATAGTATGGACTACTTGAGTCACTGGTTGGAGGAAACCTCCACTATGGAAGAAGTTCTGAATGGGATGAAGACTTTCATCGCTAGCAGCTGTCTGGGTACAGGTTGCAGAAAAACCAAGACCCTTCTTTGTTTTATTGTCAATATGAATGACAAGCTGTCCCCATCCTTTTGTATCGGTACTCTCGACCGCTTTGATAGCATCCTTGTATGAGGAAATCGAGGTTCCTCCTTTGGATTGATTATTCTTACTCACCGATAGTGCTTGGAACTGCGTCCCAATAACCTCCTCGGGTTCTATACCAGTAGATGAAGACAAGTTACTCACAAGCAAGGCCTGTTCCCCACAGACTGTGACAAGTTGATTGTTCTTGACGAACTTTAGCTTTTGGTGGAGAGTTGAGGTAACCGCTCCAGCCTGATGTATCCAAGGTCTTCCTAATAAACAACTATACGTTGCTCGGATGTCCATGACCTGGAAAGTGACTTGGAAAGTATGAGGACCAATAGTTATGGGAAGATCAACTTCGCCGATAACTGTTTTCCTGGATCCGTCGAATGCTTTGACGATGACCTCGCTAATTCTCATCGGAGGGCCTTTGAATCATAATTGTATCAAAGTGGACTTCGGCATAACATTCAGGGCTGACCCTGTGTCTACCAGTACGCTGGATAAAGCATCGTCCTGGCAGTTAACTGTGATATTGAGCGCCATGTTATGACGGCGACCCTCTTCAGGTAATTCCTCATCACTAAATCCCAAATTATTGCAGGAAGTGATGTTAGAGACAATACTATCGAACTGTCTGATTGTTACATCCTGTTCCACAAAGGCCTGCTCTAATACTTTCTTTAGAGCCTCCCTGTGCGCTTCTGAACTGAGTAACAGTGATAACACCGAGATCTTTGAAGGAGTTTGTAACAGTTGATCAACAATGTTATATTCACTCCTCTGGATGAGCTTCAGCATCTCATCATTATTTTCCGAAAGGTCGGGATTACTGGATTGACCGACTGGCGGATTGGGAGCTTCTGTCTGAAGTTCCTTTTCTTTGTTGGACTCTCCAACTCCTCGGTTGAAGATTCGACCGCTCCGTGTTACTCGACTGATGTCTGCAATATTCACGACGGAGGGTAATGGAATTTCCTTTCCATTTTCAATTATTGTTGCACCGTATTTGTAAGGGATAACCTTAGCTGATTCATACGGTAGTGGTCCCGGCAGATAGATGACTATGGGAACCTTCTGGTTTTTTTGACCATCATAAGTAATCTCGATTCGTTCCCGGTTGGGAACTCTAGATTCATCAAGTAGAGGAATAATGGCAAAAACATCCCTGGTCTGGTGACGACCAGAGATCGTGACAACATCCTCAACTTGCTCGGCAAGGTAGTTCGGCGTCCAGTCGGTGGGTCCAGCACCCGGATATGGACGAATTTCTCCATGATCCAACTGATCCTGAAGAGCTGCTCTCACAAGGTAACGCCCTTGGTTACTTTCCGAACAGACGCTACAATTGTCATAGTTGTGTGGTGGCACCTGGCCACGCCCACTTTGAATACAATGTAACCTTACTAGGTTAGCCTCCGCTGACCGGACATCCTGACTTTGACGCCGAGTGGGATTCCTGTTATTGATACTGATCTGCTGAGTATCTTCATCCATATAGATTGGCATCCACCAATGATTTAACAAGTGTTGAAGTGCCTCCTGGACAAGGGTACAACCTCAATCGTTTTTGCAACCCGCTTTACAGCTTTGATAGTCATGTGAGATTAGGAATCCGAGTCGGACCTGCTCAGCATGTAACTCTACCAGGTTGGTATTCATGACACGAATATAGAAGATTTGAACCATGTTGATTTGATAGGGATTCCTATCATGGTAGTTTTGGATCCATCCAAGATCCATCTGACGTTGGAGGGCCTCTTGTATGAAAGAGTATCCCTGTTTATTTACCGAGCAAGTCAGACAGGAACTGTAATCGTGCCGCGGCAGATTATGATACTGGCTTTACCTTGAGTGCATCGCCACCAAGTTGACATTCATCACACGGATATCGTGGTTCTGAATTATGTTAGAATTCGTGTAGACCATGTTAACTCCACGAACTCTGTGCTCTTGGATCCATCCGAGATCCATCTGTTCCTGCAGAGCTGCTTGCACTACAGAACATCCCTGATTATCTTTAGAGCAGATATCACACTGGTGATAGTTATGAGGTGGCACATGGCCATATCTACTCTGTCTACAATGCATCTTGACCAGATTGGTCCTCAATAAGAGTACATCGTGAATTTGATAGATGTTGTTAGTCTATTCTTCAATCAAATTGACCGTAGCTTTCTCATGTTGAGGCAGCGGGTTCGTGAGAACATTAGGATTCGTATCTTTGAAAGATAAGAGCCCGCTCCTAACAAGCTTTTGCACGTCGGATTTGAAATTGAGACAACTCTCTATGTTATGCCCTGACCCTCCTTGATGATAAGGGCACGTCTGATCCGCTTTAAACCAGAAAGGCGGATTTTCCGGTACTTTAAGAGGAGACTTAGTCTGAATGTGCCCCTTAGCCAGTAGTAATGGAAATAGTTTTGCGTACAACATGGGTATAGGATCAAACTCTGATGGTCGTGTTGTACGGTTGTTGTTGTATTGAGGACGAGCCTGCTGAAGAGGCTGTTGTGTCCTTTGCTGATTAGGTTGGTGTCGCTCCCAGGATTTTCATCCAGGTACAAATGCGAGAGTGGCACGGAAAAAAAGAGTCGCCAGCCGTGTAAATTTATCCCAAGAGAGGGAAAGGGAACACCGCATAAACCTGAGGAAGAGGGAAAGGAATGTTCATCGCAACCATAACCTGGGTTCGGGAGTCGGTTACGCGAGGGGAAGGTGCTAGCACCTCACGCGTCCATCGTACTCGATGGGATCGACGCTTGTTGTCTATTCTAAGGGTGAGTTATCCTATCATCTATGGCTGTACTAAAACGGGGAGGGAAAGAAAAAGATAGACTTGGTAGGACGTCGACGTCCTAGGCCTACGTACTCCCTTTGTGCAATGGGAAATTCAGAGTCAACGTAGTTCGGACCAAGTTCTTTTTGTGTTTTTTATGAGCGACGTTAAGTTCGCGTCCGGCAGTTAGGGTCGATGCCTGTTTGCGACTCAGACGGAAGGTAGCGTGCCCCTTTTTGAAAATATCCTTTAAGTTGAAGGTCCCGAAGGACAAAAAAGGTTTGAAGTTGGTTGGTGTTTTTTAGGACAGAAGTGGCTTAAGTTAGTTCCTAAGCTGCATTGCACCCAAGTCTAGGGCACAGGGGCGAATACTTAGTGCATCGTCCCAAGACAGGACGCTCGCTAAGCACTCTAGAAAGATGAGAGGAAGCCCCTCATTTCTCATTCCCCATACTTAAGGCTCGTGCGCAATACACCTTATTATTATTAAGTGTTTTAAAGAAATTTGAGATGAGAAGAGAGAGAACACAAGGGTAACTCTAAGGGAAACTAATGGTCCTAATGTTATCATGCATGGGTGACCTACGGTTAGTGAGGCTTGAAGATGACCTAAACCCTAAAGGAAGAAGATAGGAGAGAAAGAAAGGATAAGGGTGACCATGGATACTTATCCATACCCTTAAGGAACTTACTCTGATCCTGCATAAAGGGTTAGTGAGAAACAGACATGAATAAGAGCAATGAGGTGAATGAAAATCAAACAATGGCAAACAATGATAATAATAATCCAAACATGAATCAATGAAACAAAGAGACAGACCCCAAAGCAAATGGCACAAGTGCCTTTCAAACAAGGTAATTAGATAGGATCAAAAATGTGCACACAAGAGAACCTCAAAAGAAAGTAAATCAAATAATTAGCAAAGTGATTCCTAAAATTCCCAAATTAATCATTAAATTTCCTCAACCAGAGGCAAACAACATATCAAAGGTCCCTGCAAAAATCCAAAATATTAGCCATTCAAATAATCATACAAATTCAAGTAATGGATAGGTTTAAATTATGCCAAAGAGAAGGACCTAAATGCCACATGAAAAATATTTAAAAATGCAAGAAAAATATTTTTAAGCACTTTATAATATTAATGAATGAATGCAAAAATAACGAGTGAAAAATGTTTTATAGATGAGGAGAATGAAAATAAAGAAATTTATGCATGCATGAGATGTGTAATTAAAAAGAAGTTTAATGAAACAATTAATTTAAATGATAAAAATAAAATAAAAATAAAAAAAAAAAATTTTAAAAATTTTATAACATAATAAAGATGATATATTAATTTTATGATGATTTTTAGATGCAATTTACTATTTTTAAGAGTTAAAATGTGAAAATTGTAATTGAGAATAAAATAAAATGAGAAACGGGCTGGGGGGTGTGTTAAGTAGGAAAATGAAGAGGGAATTGAATTGGGCCAAGAGATGGGGGTGCGAAGAGCATGGCCCATGTGTTAAATCCGTCTGAGAAGAAAATAAAAAAAATTTGGGGGTGCGTATAGTAATGGAAACCTGTTGAAATAATGGTTGGGCCTGAGGTTGGGGGGTGCGTATAGCACCCCAGCCCACTAAACCAACCAGCAAACAAAAAATAAAAAAAAGGAATACCGTGTGCTTACCATGTGCCAGGCGTGTGACATTTTAATGCGTTGGCTGCTTGAGATCCGTTTGATCCATCATGCGGTTAGAATTAGTCAACCAAGAAATAAAAGTAATTCAAATGGAACAACCTGGTTGGGTGCACACCATATCACGCATGGGGTAATATACATGCAACTATTAAATTAAAAATCAGAAAAAAAAAATAAAAAGAAAAACAAGTGGCACGCTGGTAGCCACACGATGGAGAGAATCAAAGGCCCAGATTGCATCTTCCCCGTGGAACCCTTGACCGACCGGAGACTCTACCAGACGCCGGAGCCCTAGCTCCGGTCGTCGTCTCCGGTGAGCACCACCCTAAAAATTTCCAGAAACGGCAAGCGAATACACTAAACTGATCAGAAAAATGAGAGGGTTAAGAATATCACATCAAAAATTGCGAATAACCAGCATATAGTGAGAATCGAACGGATGAAAGTTTGGTGTCAAAACTTAGAATTCATGGAACAACCAAAATACATGCCCAATATTAAAAATAAACATATCTGGATGATCACCACTTATCACACTTCAATATTCATAAAAAAAATGGAGTTTCAAGGGCACGAAAAAACCTCTCCACCTGAGATGGAACAGCCTGAATTCTTGCTTTTTGCTGCAAAGGGAAGTTGATCTTCACTCTATAGACTGCCAAGAGAAGCTTTGTGGAAGAATTCTGGAGAATCTCCTTGTGGATCGTGAGTTTTGGTGAGAAATCCTCCTTTAGGGTTTTCTTGAGAACTCCTCCAATTGTACGTGCCTAAACCCTAACCAATGCATGAATGGGTTTTAAATACTTAGGGTTATTCTTCTGATGATGAGTTGGGCCTGAATAATCCATTGTTTAATTATTTTTGAATTATTTAATTTAATATTGAATTTTAACTAATTAAATCCAATAAAAATAAAATAAAATGAGGAAAAATCCAATATATGCTCTTTGGGTCGTGCATGGATTTATGTTTGAGTTTGGTTTAAGAAACTTATGGCCCATTTGTCAAAATTTGGGTTTTAGGCATAGTTTGCTTTGTGCACCTCCTCCAAATCGCCCAACTTTGACTAAGCATAACTCCTTCAATTTTTATCTCCTTAATGCAAACTAATACATTTTAGAAACCTCAAGATGTCCTCTAACCAACCCTTTTGGTCCCATGTCAATTTGATCTTCCATGTTCAAGTTATGAGCTTTTGAAAAAGGTTGACTTTTGTTGACTTTCAAAATGACCTATAATGTCTTGGCTCATATCTCCCAAATGAAGCATTTATGGACTTGGCTTGTGAGACACAAAGTTGTAGGGAATTAAATTTCCTTCAATATGGACTTTGGTTGAGGAATTTTTGATGAAGTATGTGGAAGTTAGGCCTGGTCAAAGTACAGTTGACTTTTCCTACAAAAAACTCTAATTTAGTAACTCCTGATTCTTGATGATTCTGAGGTTTCCATGATGAATCATGATCAACCCTTGATCAAATGATGAATTCCACCCCATAATCTTGATGTTGACCAAAAATCTTGAGGTTTGACTTTTTGTTGACCACAGTTGACTTTTTGACCAAGTTAACTGATTTTCAATCCATTGGCTAATTGAACTTCTCCTGAATCAAACTGATGGACAATCTTCCACTCCTAGGTACTCAGGGACCCAAGGAATACCATGGAACCAAGTCTTGCCCAAAAAAATCAGAAATAAACTGACTATATAGCAAACCCTAGTTTTGGTACACTCAGTCTAGGAGGAAATAGCACAGTCTCCAAATCCACATTCCTCTGAATATGATGTGTATCCTCCCCACCAAACATAAGATATGCCATTTGGTGATGATAAAAACCCAAGGAGCTTTCCTATTGGAGCAATAAACCCAAGAATCTCAAAACCCTAATTCATGCACTGGTTAGGAGGGAGTAATCCACTTGAGATCCCTTGCCACCTGTGAACCCCTGATGATGTAGTAGACCAGATAAGACCTTTCTGAACTGCCTCAGGCACCTTGACCCCGTGCTAATGATATGCATACATGATAATGCAAAAAATGAAATGAAACATAAGCCAGTTAGTAAAAAAGTAAGGAGGGCAAATTTTGGGGTGCAACAGCTGCCCCTATTCAATCAACTTGGTCCTGAGGGTATGATAGCGGCAGCTCTCAGACAATCAGGATACACAGAGATTAAATACCAAAGAACCCGGAAATTTGCAATCCTTCACTGGAGAATTAGCTAAAGACGCTGCTATGTTGGGCATAAAACGAAACAAACTTTCCGAAGTTATGTCATCTCTGCTGATAAAGAGAAACTGACGAAAGAAAATCTCCAAAAGATTGCTGTTCTCTGCTGATAAAGAGAATCTAGCAAAATAAATGCCATCCCTGCTGACAAAGGGAAACTGACGAAAGAAAATCTTCCAAACATTGTTGTCATCTGCTGTCAAAGAGAATATAGCAAAATAAATGCCATCCCTGCTGATAAAGGGAAACTGACAGATGAAAATCTTCAAAACATTGCCGTCCTCTGCTGATAAAGAGAATCTAGCAACATGAATGCCATCCCTGCTGATAAAGGGAAACTGACGAAAGAAAATCTTCAAAAGATTGTTGTCCTCTGCTGATAAAGAGAATCTAGCAATATAAATGCCATCTCTTCTGATAAAGGGAAACTGACGAAAGAAAATCTTCAAAAGATTGTTGTTCCCTGCTGATAAAGAGAATCTAGCAACCTAAATTCCATCCCTGCTGACAAAGGGAAACTGACGAAAGAAAATCTTCAAAAGATTGTTGTTCTCTGCTGATAAAGAGAATCTAGCAAAATAAATGCCATCCCTGCTGATAAAGGGAAACTGACGAAAGAAAATCTTCCAAAAGATTGTTGTCCTCTGCTGATAAAGAGAATCTAGCAAAATAAATGCCATCCCTGCTGATAAAGGGAAACTGACGAAAGAAAATCTTCCAAAGATTGTTGTTCTCTGCTGATAAAGAGAATCTAGCAACATAAATGCCATCCCTGCTGATAAAGGGAAACTGACGAAAGAAAATCTTCAAAAGATTGCTGTTCCCTGCTGATAAAGAGAATCTAGCAACCTAAATGCCATCCCTGCTGACAAAGGGAAACTGACAAAAGAAAATCTTCCAAACATTGTTGTCCTCTGCTGTCAAAGAGAATCTAGCAAAATAAATGCCATCCGTGCTGATAAAGGGAAACTGACGGATGAAAATCTTCAAAAAATTGTCGTCCTCCGCTGATAAAGAGAATCTAGCAACATAAATGCCATCCCTGCTGATAAAGGGAAACTGACGAAAGAAAATCTTTAAAAGATTGTTGTCCTCTGCTGATAAAGAGAATCTAGCAACATAAATGCCATCCCTGCTGATAAAGGGAAACTGACGAAAGAAAATCTTCAAAAGATTGTTGTTCCCTGCTGATAAAGAGAATCTAGCAACCTAAATGCCATCCCTGCTGACAAAGGGAAACTGACGAAAGAAAATCTTCAAAAGATTATTGTTCTCTGCTGATAAAGAGAATCTAGCAAAATAAGTGCCATCCCTGCTGACAAAGGGAAACTGACGATAGAAAATCTTCAAAAGATTGCTGTTCTCTGCTGATAAAGAGAATCTTGCAAAATAAGTGCCATCCCTGCTGATAAAGGGAAACTGACGAAAGAAAATCTCCAAAGATTGTTGTTCCCTGCTGATAAAGAGAATCTAGCAAAATAAATGCCATCCCTGCTGATAAAGGGAAACTGACGAAAGATAATCTTCAAAATATTGTTGTCCTCTGCTGATAAAGAGAATCTAGCAAAATAAATAGCGACTTCACTGGGGATAACGTGAGACGAAACTTCTGGTTTTAAACCACCTCGTTTCACAATCTACTGGTAAGATGACTCCGTTGGGGAAGGAGAAGTCTAAATAAAAGACTCTGTCGGGGAACACAAGTATGAGGAACTCATCTCTCCAAAAAAAATCTCTTGAGTTATGCCATCTCTGCTGAGAAAGAGAATTGGCAAAGAAAGTATCAAACCTGGCTTATGCTTCGAATGCAAATGAAAATGCTATGTGTCTGATGCAGTGCAAATGCTTATGATATGCAAAAGGGGTTCCTCCAGCAAAATAAATGCTGGAGAGAAAAGACTAATTCAGCTGGGGAAGACAAAAATAAATTGTCCTCTGAATCCAAGAACTCTGCTGAGAAGGATCACTCCGACCGACTCTTTGGATCAACAACTTCAGCTGGGGATGAAATTCCAAAAGAACATCCGCTACTGGGGATTATACGTAACTCTTTGAAAAGGGAGGCCACGGCCTGAATCAGAAGAGTGCCAAATGTCACTTGGACTTTAAAACCTGCTAGGGATGTCAACCCCCGTTGGACAAACTGTTGCGAGGATCACCACCAAACTTTGCTTGGGGAAACGGTAAATACATCCACCCTTCTAGCGGATAACATCAAGCTTACTTATCTGTTGAGGATCAGATCGCACCGTTGCTGCTGAGAAAACATTTCCTGACTGGCTGAGGAAAACAAGCGTTCAGACTCTGTGGGGAAATAATGTCTTGATCCAGAGAAAATACTTCTCAAGTCTCCTGCTAGGGGAGGTCTGCTCTGCTGAGGAAAGTGCAATCTCAATGCTGGGGAGAGCAAGCTGCTGGGGAAGTATGATCCTGTTTTCCTGCAAGTTAAATAACAGCAAATAGAAACTGCCACAACATGACTATCATCGTTAACGCCTAAGTAATTTCTGCTGCTTTTCGTTATGCTCCGCAAAGCTCGAAGTTTTATATGCAATGTTTATAAAAAATATCGGACGTTTTTTGCAAACAAAACAGTAAAAGTAAAAGTAAAACAAGCAATAGAAAGCTCTTTGAGTGAAATGAGTATTTTATTGAGAAAAGTGGCATGTAAATAGGCATTTACAATTGGAAGCAATTCCTAAAAAGAGGTAATTGCGCAAAAACAAAAAGAAAATACACATGTCGGCAATGTGGGGAACAGATATCCACCATGATTTGACTCAGCTATGACCTATATGACTTGCTTATCCATAAATGTCTTGACCTTCGAAGAGACCAACTGTACTGATTCCTTTCTTTTAGAACTTCCAGGTATCGAGAGTGTTCACAGATCGAACGCACACCATAGCCTTTCGCTTATAAATCCCTAACTTTTTCCTGGATCGCCCTTTTCGGGTTTTCAATCCACCGGGATACCCATTTTTGCCAAAGTTGCCTTTTCAGATTTTCAACTTTGTGGGTTTACACATTTCTTTTTACATTTTATCCCTAATTTTTGCCCGAACCTCTTCCTTTTTATGGTTCGCCGGGATGCCCCTTTTTTGCCTGGACATTCTCTTTGTGTCCAGCGGGTCTCTTTCATGCGAAGTATATTTTGACTACGTCTGCGTTCACAGGGGAAGTAAAATCTTCGCCATCCATAGTTGAAAGTAGTAAGGCTCCACCAGAGAAAACCTTTTTAACTACATACGACCCCTCGTAGTTTGGAGTCCATTTGCCCCTGTGATCTGTCTGAGGAGGAAGGATCATTTTCAAAACCAATTCGCCTGTCTGAAAACTCCGAGGATGCACTTTCTGATCAAAGGCGTGCTTCATCTTGCTCTGATACAAACGACCATGTGCGATGGCTGCCAATCTCTTTTCTTCGATAAGGTTCAACTGATCTAACCTGGCACGCACCCACTCAGCTTCATCAAGCTTCACATCTGCCAGAACTCTCAAAGATGGAATCTCGACTTCTAAGGGTAAAACTGCTTCCATACCATATACCAATAAGAAAGGGGTTGCCCCAGTCGACGTACGCACCGAAGTACGGTAACCATGTAGGGCGTAAGGTAACATCTCATGCCAGTCCTTATATGTTACCACCATCTTTTGCACAATCTTCTTGATATTCTTATTCGCTGCCTCAACAGCCCCATTCATCTTCGGACGATACGGAGAAGAATTGTGATGCTCGATCTTGAAACTCTGACATAGTTCCTTCATCATCTTGTTGTTCAAATTCGAGCCATTATCAGTAATGATTCTCTCTGGGACCCCATAACGACAGATGATGTCCTTCTTTATAAACCGGGCTACCACCTGCTTGGTGACGTTGGCGTACGAGGCTGCCTCCACCCACTTTGTGAAATAGTCAATGGCAACCAAAATGAAACGATGCCCATTGGAAGCAGTAGGCTCAATCTTTCTAATCATATCTATACCCCACATTGCAAACGGCCAAGGAGATGACAACACATTTAGAGGCGTAGGCGGTACGTGCATCTTATCTGCATAAATCTGGCACTTATGGCACTTCCGGGCGTACTTGAAACAATCTGATCCATAGTCATCCAATAATATCCTGCCCTCAACAACTTCCTAGCCATGGTGTGACCACTGGAATGAGTGCCAAAAGAACCCTCGTGAACTTCCTCCATCAATGAGCTTGCCTCGTGTTCATCAACACAACGTAGCAAGACCATGTCGAAGTTCCTCTTATATAACACATCATCCTTGTTCAGAAAGAAATTTCCAGCCAACCTCCTCAGAGTCTTCTTATCTTTGGTGGAGGCACCCTCTGGATACTCTTGTCTCTTCAGAAAAACCTTAATATCATAATACCATGGCTTACCATCTGACACATCCTCAATTGCAAACACAAAAGCCGGTCTATCCAGACGCATGATTCTAATCGAAGGTGTTTCATTCCAACGGTTCACCTTATACATGGATGCCAATGTTGCCAATGCATCAGCCATCTGATTCTCAGCTCGAGGCACATGATGAAAATCCACCCTATCAAAGAAAGGTAACAACCTTCTAGCATAGTTGTTATAAGGTACCAAATTCGCCTGACGAGTCTCCCATTCTCCTGTAATCTGATTAACTACCAACGCGGAATCACCATAGACATCGAGGTTCTTAATTCTTAAATTAATTGCTTCTTCTAACCCCATGATGCATGCTTCATACTCCGCCTCGTTGTTGGTACACACAAATGCTAACCGGGCAGTGAAAGTTATATGAGAACCCTTCGGAGTTGTAATGATTGCCCCAATTCCATTACCATATGAGTTGACAGCCCCATCAAAAATCATCCTCCATTGAGACCCAATCTCTGGTCCTTCGTCAGGTAAAGGCTCTTCACAATCCTTCATTTTCAGAAACATAACATGCTCATCCGGAAACTCAAACTTCATAGGCTGATAATCCTCGACCGGTTGTTCAGCAAGATATTCTGACAGAACACTTCCCTTAATGGCCTTCTGAGAAACATACTGAATATCGTACTCTGTCAAAACCATCTGCCAACGGGCTATCCTTCCAGAAAGTGCTTGCTTCTGAAATACGTACTTAATCGGATCCATCTTCGAAATCAACAAGGTTGTGTGATTTAACATGTACTGCCTTAGGCGCTTGGCTGCCCAAGCAAGTGCACAACATGTCTTTTCCAGCATAGAATATCTTGATTCGCAATCAGTGAACTTCTTACTCAGGTAGTAAATGGCATGCTCTTTCCTACCTGTCTCGTCGTGTTGACCGAGCACACAACCCATCGAATTCTCAAGAACCGTAAGGTACATAATCAACGGTCTCCCAGACACTGGTGGCATAAGGACCGGAGGTTCCTGCAAATACGTCTTTATCCTTTCAAACGCCTCTCTACAATTTTCATTCCACCTGACCTCTTGATCTTTTCTCAACAACTTGAAAATAGGTTCACATGTAGCTGTTAAATGAGAGATAAACCTGGCAATGTAATTCAACCTCCCTAAGAAACCACGAACCTCTTTCTCTGTCGTTGGCTCAGGCATCTCCTGTATGGCCCTTATTTTTGCAGGATCGACCTCAATACCTCTTTCACCAACAATGAAACCCAGCAATTTACCAGACCTTACGCCGAAAGTACACTTGTTCGGATTCAATCTCAATCTGAACTTCCTCAACCTTTCAAACAACTTCTGGAGGTTCACCAAGTGTTCTTCCTCTGTCTGTGACTTTGCAATCATGTCATCAACATAGACTTCAATCTCCTTGTGAATCATATCATGAAAGAGAGTCACCATTGCCCGCTGATAGGTTGCCCTAGCATTCTTCAATCCAAAGGGCATTACCTTGTAGCAAAATGTTCCCCACGGTGTTATGAAAGTAGTTTTCTCCATGTCCTCTAGGGCCATTTTGATTTGGTTATACCCATAGAAGCCATCCATGAAGGAAAACACAGAATATTGAGCAGTATTGTCTACTAACACATCAATGTGGGGGAGCGGGAAGTCATCCTTCGGGCTCGCCCTATTCAAATCTCGGTAATCCACACACATCCTGACCTTCCCATCCTTCTTAGGTACAGGTACAATATTAGCAACCCACGGAGGATAATTTGTTACAGCAAGAAATCCGGCATCCAATTGTTTCTGAACCTCTTCCTTGATTTTGACAGACATCTCTGGTTTAGTCCTTCTCAATTTTTGCTTGACTGGAGTACAACCCTCTTTAAGCGGCAACCGGTGTGAAACAATGTCAGTGTCAAGCCCAGGCATGTCTTGGTAAGACCAGGCGAAGATATCCACATACTCTCGAAGTAACTCAACCAATCTCCTCTTAACAGTGTCTTCCAAAGCAGCCCCAACCTTTACTTCTCGTTTGACGTCCTCGATTCCCAGATTAACAGTCTCAACTTCCTCCTGATGAGGTAAAATAACCCTTTCCTCCTGTTTTAATAGCCTGGCTAATTCTTCTGGTAAGTCACAGTCTTCGTCAGTCTCTTCTTCGGCTTGATAGATGGGATTATCAAAGTCATATCGAGCCATAGCTAGGTCATGGGTGGAATCTGAACAAAGAAACCTGCATGATGGATGTTTTTATGTTCATTATGAGTGCAACAAACAAGAAAACACATTGCCATTTTGATGTGGGTTAATGCAAAAAGTAAAAATAGAAAGACAGGGATCAAAATATTTGAATGAAAAAACGTCCTTTATTGATGATAAAAATAGCAAATAAAACATCCAAGCCCTACAAATAAGTATCACTACGGCTTGGGAAGAACGTAGGACTCAACATAACAGAAAACAAAAGTAAATTACTCCAGGCGCGTCACTTGGATGACTTTCTCGGAGGACCAGTTGCCTAAACTCTGACCAGGAATGCAGGGACGAATCCATCCATCCATGTCACAATCACTATCTCCTTCATCCTCAATAGCATTGACTCTATCGAAGAACACGCTGGCACTGGTGAAACGGACTGGACCATAAAACTTGGGAGGCTCTTCAGCACGCCTAGGTGGCTTGTACCCTAGCCCATAGGTATCCTGCTTCTTTTGAACATCAATGACACTGCCCCACTTCTGAGAACCACCAGCTTCTACTATAGCACGCGCCTCTCTGAAAGAGGACATTGGAACCTCTGGTTATCTGATAATATCTGGTTGGGCAACCACCTCAGGCTGACTGACTGCCTTTGGGGGTTCTCCGGGAATCTTCACAGCTTCAAAGGCTTGGCACAAAGTTTCCTGTACTTCACCATCCACCTCTACATACTTGAAGGTCGATAGGTGACTCACCATAATATCTTCTTCGCCACAGACAGTCACAACGTGGCCATCCACCATATATTTCAATTTCTGGTGCAGCGTAGAAGTTACTGCCCCAGCACCATGGATCCAAGGACGACCCAATAAACAACTATAGACAGGCTAAATATCCATAATGTAAAAGGTGGTGTTGAAAACCTCAGGACCCACCTTGATCGGCAGGACTAACTCCCCAAAAACTGACCTCTTGGAGCCATCAAAAGCACGTACCACTAAGTCACTTGGTGTACAAATCAACCCACGAGTATCCAACTTCATCAAAGCCTTCTTTGGTAACACATTCAAAGATGACCCAGTATAAACCAACACATGCGACATTAAAGAACCACGGCATTCCACTGAAATATGCAGAGCGTTGTTGTGATTCCTCCCAGCCGGAGTCAGATCCAAATCGGTGAAACCCAAACCATTACCAGCATTCACATGAGCCACAACCCCTTCTAACTGATTGACAGATATTTCCTGTGGTACATAAGCCATATTCAGAACTTTCAGCAATGCATTTCGGTGTGCCTCAGAGCACAATAGTAAGGATAGAATGGAAATCTTCGATGGAGTTTGGTGAAGTTGGTCGACAATCTTGTAATCACTTTTTCTGATCAACCTCATAAACTCTTCTACGTCTTCTGAGAAATTAGCTTCCTGCCTTTGTATAGACTCATCCAACACTTGTTTACCTCTGTTTTGACTTGAACTACCAGCCTGATTCTCGGACGGAATAAAGTCTCTACCACTCCTAGTGATAGCCCCAGCTTCAACAAGATTTCCAACCCCTGTATTCACAACTGATGTGTCTTCCAATTCATGCTTCTTACCATTAACAAACACCTCGGCCCCATAGTTCCATGGGATGGCCTTGGTAGTCTCATACGGGACTGGTCCAGGAACAGTGATAGTGACCGGCGCTGGTCTCGCTGGCGCTGATATAGTTATCGTCTTGAACGGAATTGTTATCGTGGCAACATCAACCTCTCTGTCAGTAACATTACTCTGCTTGCAACCTCTGTCAAACTGTAATACCCCTTCGCTGATCATTCTCTGAATACCGGCTCTCAGTAAACCACAACCACTAAGTTGCGACACACATCCTACACAACCTACACCACAGCCTGGAAACACCCCTCCCTTCAACAGTTTTTCCTTCACCACACCCAAGGGAGTTTGGACTTCATTCACATCTGAAATCAAACTCAAGTCTTCACCGTCTTCAATAATAGCATTGATCTTCGGCCCACCGTGATTCGGCATCGGGTTCTGATTCACATTTGGAATGTCATTGGAAAAATTGATGGCTTTGGAATCCACCAAATCTTGAACCTTATGCTTAAAAGCTTTACAGTTCTCAATATGATGTCTGGGTGCCCCAAAATGAAACTCACAGTGGGCGTTGGCGTCATAACCGGGAGGTGGGTTACCAGTAGGTGGATCCAGTGTTCTCGTCTGAACCATCTTCAGATTTAACAAATGCTGGAATAGCTGAGCGTAGGACATAGGTGGAGTGTCAAAATGCCTATCCCGCTTATTCTGAGGCTGTGATCGGTAAGGAGTCTGATTTTGCTGTTGAGACGCAGCTGGTTGCTGAGGTGCTGCTGGGATGGTCACAGAAGCCACCTGTTGATTAAAATTCTGACGAGGACCTTCTCTACCATGATGTGATGACACAGAGTTTGTATCTCCCTCCTTCTTCTTATAACCACTAGGATAAGGCTTCTTACCTCCTCCAGATGAGGACCCATCACCGCCTGATATTTTCCCCGCCTTAATTCCACTTTCCACCATCTCTCCTACCAAGATCAAATCAGCAAACTTTCCAGACATACACGGTACCAATTTTTCAAAGTAATGACCCTGCAAGGTGGCCATAAACATAGTTATCATTTCCCGTTCCAACATAGGAGGCTGAACCCTTGCTGCCAGTTCACGCCACCTCTGGGCGTACTCTTTGAAGCTCTCATTATTTTTCTGTGACAAATTCTGCAATTGTGTTATGTTAGGAGCCATATCAGTGTTATATTGGTAATGTTTGATAAACGCCCCTGCCAGATCTCTCCAACTACGCACATCCCTCCTTTCCAGTTGCATGTACCACTCCAAGGATGCCCCAGATAGGCTATCCTGGAAGCAATGCATCATCAGCTTCTCGTTTTTCGCATGTACAGCCATCTTATTTGCGTATGCTCTGACATGGGTCCTTGGACAAGACATACCATTATATTTCTCGAAAGTGGGAGTCTGAAATTTGTGCGGGATCACAACGCCTGGAACCAACCCCAAATCCTCCAAATCCATTCCCACAGAATCCTGATTCATAACACCCCTCAGCTGTTCCTCAATCAACCTGATCCTCTGATCATTGTCAGCCTAGGGACCAGCATCCCCATCTGGCAAAGAAAATGCATCATCTTGAACATCATCATACTGACGGCCATGACTTGCGCCAGCACCATTACCCCCTCCCTCAGCCTTAGGAATCACAACACTTTCCCCTCCGCCCGGAGGAATCACAACACCAGAAACGGGAATACCCCCGCCAGCAAGGCCATTCTGATCATTATTACTGTTTTCCTCATTTCTTGCAATCAGTGGCTGAACGAGAGTCCTCAACTGCTCTTGGCCTTGAGAAACACCTTGCATTAGTTCCATGAATTGATTCATGCGAGTCCGCATCTCAATGATCTCATTCTGTAGCTGATCTATGAGTCTCCTCCGATTCTGTCTGGTAGAATACCGATGAATGTGCTGATCTGCAATTCTGAGATGAGAACAAGATAAGAACTCCGGAGATAAACACCTGTCATGCAAAATGAATATGCAAAATGATTATGCAAATGAACATGTTTGAATTTTCGCAAGGCGATCCACCCCTTGATTCCGGTTTAATAACAAGATATGATGGAACTTCTGCTCATATATTAAGAAAACCAGAGAAAAGCCAAATGTCAATAATCGCGAATCCAAGATAACAAATCTGAACATAAAAACCATAGGTCCCAACCAACAAGCCTGGTGGTGATCCTCATGTAATAAAAGAGAGAAGAAAACTAAGGCATGTCATCAAAATTCACAAGTGTCAATCCCCCCCATCCATTATGCTTTCTGCACCAGTCTTGAATCTCCTCGAACAGCTTCCGGGTGTCGGGATGCTTCGGTCTCTGAATCAGTCCTTGGATAAGAAGGTCTCTCCTGTGTATGATCCCATCCAAGTATCGGTAATGTAACTCCCAAGCGTCTTCTTTAGTGGCAATCTTTCACCCCGGGGTGTTCTTCAGAAAAGAAAAATATATCATGACTGATAGGAATTCCCAAAATAAATGAGAACTCCTCCAACGTTGGTGCCAAGATGTAGTCCGGGAAAGTGAAGCAACGCAGAGACGGATCGTAGAACTGAAGTAGCGTGTGAATGGCATCCTTCTCATACTGGGAGATATTATAGAAAAATTTCAGAAGTCTTCCATACCTCCCACTGAACTCTGTACGAACCCCGGAACTAGCCATATTAATCAGTTTATGAATCAGTGTCAAAGTCGGCTCTGGGAACGAATAGGCAACAGTCTTCTTTCTCTGAACATCCATGCTGAAGTAACCTCAGAAAACCGGAATCAAGAGTAAGATGCAAGCCCTACAAAATGTCAAACATGTCAGAATGCAAAAAATGATATGCTCATGCAAACATGGGGTCAAGGCACACTGTTGGATGTGCTGTGCTGTTAGCTGAACGAGAAACCAGAAAACCAGAACTCTGAACCACTGAGATAACCCAAGTAATTAGACATTGATGAGAAATCCAGAATATGGGTAGGTTGAAGGTCTCGGTTACCTGCAAACCTGCAAACACCCATCCCCTCTCACGTGTAGGTACTAGGATGTTCAGTATCCCGGGCTCTCAGGTCGAGAAATGATGATACGTTCACCATTTCTGGTTTGGCATCATCATCAATCGAGGAGGCCTCAACTGATTCTCCAAAGCGGAAGGTCCTCAGCTTTGGCACTGAGGTCGAGAAACAATAGTACATTCATCCTTCTGGGTACAGTACTAAAGTCAATCGAGGAGTACCTCCACTGATTCTCTTCAAAACGTAGGGGCCATCCTATGCGAGTTCCAAAGCGGGCCCTCGGGTGCAAATGGGTTTGCCACAGGATGTGGTCTCCCACTGTCACCACTAAAGAGGGATGTTTCCACTAAGGTCCTCAATGATCGGTCACCAGAGTCGACAGCTCTCTAGATCAACACCCCAACATGCGCAAGACACACACGTTAGAATGCGTCCCAAGATAGCCTCGTCTGGTTGTGAATTTCGTGAACACACAAACGTACCAAGCGGGCACGTAGGTCCCACTACTTTCCACTCTAGTCCTAGGGTATTCTCAAGCCTTGGTATTGGGCTTAGCTCTCAGACCTACCCAACCTGCAAAACAAAGAAAACCAGCACAGCACAGCAGCATGATAGTAATAGGAAATGAAATGCGGAAAATGCGGTAAAAATGAAATAAAATACAACACATAAAGCAAAACAAACACAAAACACCCAAAGAAAACAAAGACAAGCAAACGCTAGGACTGACCCGCTTAGGGATGGACCAGCATAGGTCAACCAGAGTCCCCAGCAGAGTCGCCAGCTGTCGCTCCCAGGATTTTCATCCAGGTACAAACGCGAGAGTGGCGCGGAAAAACAGAGTCGCCAGCAGTGTAAATTTATCCCAAGAGAGGGAAAGGGAACACCGCATAAACCTGAGGAAGAGGGAAAGGAATGGTCATCGCAACCATAACCTAGGTTCGGGAGTCGGTTACGTGAGGGGAAGGTGCTAGCACCCCACGCGTCCATCGTACTCGATGGGATCTACGCTTGTTGTCTATTCTAAGGGTGAGTTATCCTATCACCTATGGTTGTACTAAAACGGGGAGGGAAAGACAAAGACAGACTCGGTAGGACGTCGACGTCCTAGGTCTACGTACTCCCTTTGTGCAATGGGAAATTCAGAGTCAACGTAGTTCGGACCAAGGTCTTTTTGTGTTTTTTATGAGCGACGTTAAGTTCGCGTCCGGTAGTTAGGGTCGATGCCTGTTTGCGACTCAGACGGAAGGTAACGTGCCCCTTTTTGAAAATATCCTTTAAGTTGAAGGTCCCGAAGGACAAAAAAGGTTTGAAGTTGGTTGGTGTTTTTTAGGACAGAAGTGGCTTAAGTTAGTTCCTAAGCTGCATTGCACCCAAGTCTAGGGCACAGGGGCGAATACTTAGCGCATCGTCCCAAGACAGGACGCTCGCTAAGCACTCTAGAAAGATGAGAGGAAGCCCCTCATTTCTCATTCCCCATACTTAAGGCTCGTGCGCAATACACCTTATTATTATTAAGTGTTTTAAAGAAATTTGAGATGAGAAGAGAGAGAACACAAGGGTAACTCTAAGGGAAACTAATGGTCCTAATGTTATCATGCATGGGTGACCTACGGTTAGTGAGGCTTGAAGATGACCTAAACCCTAAAGGAAGAAGATAGGAGAGAAAGAAAGGATAAGGGTGACCATGGATACTTATCCATATCCTTAAGGAACTTACTCTGATCCTGCATAAAGGGTTAGTGAGAAACAGACATGAATAAGAGCAATGAGGTGAATGAAAATCAAACAACGGCAAACAATGATAATAATAATCCAAACATGAATCAAAGAAACAAAGAGACAGCCCCCAAAGCAAATGGCACAAGTGCCTTTCAAACAAGGTAATTAGATACGATAAAAAATGTGCACACAAGAGAACCTCAAAAGAAAGCAAATCACATAATTAGCAAAGTGATTCCTAAAATTCCCAAATTAATCATTAAATTTCCTAAACCAGAGGCAAACAACATATCAAAGGTCCCTGCAAAAATCCAAAATGTTAGCCATTCAAATAATCATACAAATTCAAGTAATGGATAGGTTTCAATTATGCCAAAGAGAAGGACCTAACTTCCATATGAAAAATATTTAAAAATGTAAGAAAATTATTTTTAAGCACTTTAGAATATTAATGAATGAATGCAAAAAGAACGAGTGAAAAATGTTTTATAGATGAGGAGAATGAAAATAAAGAAATTTATGCATGCATGAGATGTGTAATTAAAAAGAAGTTTAATGAAACAATTAATTTAAATGATAAAAATAAAATAAAAAATAAAATTTGTAAAATTTTTATAACATAATAAAGATGATATATTAATTTTATGATGATTTTTAGATGCAATTTACTATTTTTAAGAATTAAAATGTGAAAATTGTAATTGAGAATAAAATAAAATGAGAAACGGGCTGGGGGTGTGTTAAGTAGGAAAATGAAGAGGGGATTGAATTGGGCCAAGAGATGGGGGTGCGAAGAGCATGGCCCATGTGTTAAATCCGTCTGAGACGAAAATAAAAAAAACTTGGGGGTGCGTATAGTAATGGAAACCTGTTGAAATAATGGTTGGGCCTGAGGTTGGGGGGTGCGTATAGCACCCCAACCCACTAAACCAACCAGCGAACAAAAAATAAAAAAAAAAGGAATACCGTGTGCTTACCACGTGCCAGGCGTGTGACATTTTAATGCGTTGGCTGCTTGAGATTCGTTTGATCCATCATGCGGTTAGAATTAGTCAACCAACAAATAAAAGTAATTCAAATGGAACAACCTGGTTGGGTGCACACCATATCACGCATGGGGTAATATACATGCAACTATTAAATTAAAAATCAGAAAAAAAATAAAAATAAAAACAAGTGGCACGCTGGTAGCCACACGATGGAGAGAATCAAAGGCCCAGATTGCATCTTCCCCGTGGAACCCTTGACCGACCGGAGACTCTACCAGACGCCGGAGCCCTAGCTCTGGTCGTCGTCTTCGGCGAGCACCACCCTAAAAATTTCCAGAAACGGCAAGCGAATACACTAAATTGATCAGAAAAATGAGAGGGTTAAGAATATCACATCAAAAATTGCGAATAACCAGCATATAGTGAGAATCGAACGGATGAAAGTTTGGTGTCAAAACTTAGAATTCATGGAACAACCAAAATACATGCCCAATATTAAAAATAAACATATCTGGATGATCACCACTTATCACACTTCAATATTCATAAAAAAAAATGGAGTTTCAAGGGCACGAAAAAACCTCTCCACCTGAGATGGCACAGCCTGAATTCTTGCTTTTTGCTGCAAAGGGAAGTTGATCTGCACTCTATAGACTGCCAAGAGAAGCTTTGTGGAAGAATTCTGGAGAATCTCCTTGTAGATCGTGAGTTTTTGTGAGAAATCCTCCTTTAGGGTTTTCTTGAGAACTCCTCCAATTGTACGTGCCTGAACCCTAACCAATGCATGAATGGGTTTTAAATACTTAGGGTTATTCTTCTGATGATGAGTTGGGCCTGAATAATCCATTGTTTAATTATTTTTGAATTATTTCATTTAATATTGAATTTTAACTAATTAAATCCAATAAAAATAAAATAAAATGAGGAAAAATCCAATATATGCTCTTTGGGTCATGCATGGCTTTATGTTTGAGTTTGGTTTAAGAAACTTATAGCCCATTTGTCAAAATTTGGGTTTTAGGCATAATTTGCTTTGTGCACCTCCTCCAAATTGCCCAACTTTGACTAAGCATAACTCCTTAAATTTTTATCTCCTTAATGCAAACTAATACTTTTTAGAAACCTCAAGATGTCCTCTAACCAACCCTTTTGGTCCCATGTCAATTTGATCTTCCATGTTCAAGTTATGAGCTTTTGAAAAAGGTTGACTTTTGTTGACTTTCAAAATGACCTATAATGTCTTGGCTCATATCTCCCAAATGAAGCATTTCTGGACTTGGCTTGTGAGACACAAAGTTGTAGGGAATTAAATTTCCTTCAAGATGGGATTTAGTTGAGGAATTTTTGATGAAGTATGTGGAAGTTAGGCCTGGTCAAAGTACAGTTGACTTTTCCTACAAAAAACCCTAATTTAGTAACTCCTGATTCTTGATGATTCTGAGGTTTCCATGATGAATCATGATCAACCCTTGATCAAATGATGAATTCCACCCCATAATCTTGATGTTGACCAAAAATCTTGAGGTTTGACTTTGTGTTGACCACAGTTGACTTTTTGACCAAGTTAACTGATTTTCAATCCATTGGCTAATTGAACTTCTCCTGAATCAAACTGATGGACAATCTTCCACTCCTAGGTACTCAGGGACCCAAGGAATACCATGGAACCAAGTCTTGCCCAAAAAAATCAGAAATAAACTGACTTTATAGCAAACCCTAGTTTTGGTACACTCAGTCTAGGAGGAAATAGCACAGTCTCCAAATCCACATTCCTCTGAATATGATGTGTATCCTCCCCACCAAAGATAAGATATGCCATTTGGTGATGATAAAAACCCAAGGAGCTTGCCTATTGGAGCAATAAACCCAAGAATCTTAAAACCTTAATTCATGCACTGGTTAGGAGGGAGTAATCCACTTGAGATCCCTTGCCACCTGTGAACCCCTGATGATGTAGTAGACCAGATAAGACCTTTCTGAACTGCCTCAGGCACCTTGACCCCGTGCTAATGATATGCATACATGATAATGCAAAAAATGAAATGAAACATAAGGCAGTTAGTAAAAAAGTAAGGAGGGCAAATTTTGGGGTGCAACAGCTGGCTCTGCGCAACCTGAGGTTGATACGTAGGAACAGGCGCGGGGCCGATAGCAGGAGTTACCGCTGCTACTGGTTGATAACGTCGCCTTTGCTTTCCGAGAAACATATTCCCAATATCCTGCTCTTTTTTCTTAGGGAGAGCACTACCGTATCGTTTTGTACTGCTTGATGGTCCAGCGTCTTTTGCCAAACGTCCTTCTCGGACGGCTTCCTCAAGACGTACACCCATGCCGACCATCTCGGTGAAATCACTGGGCGCACTGGCAACCATTCTGTCGTAGTAAAATGAGCTTAAGGTTTTTAAGAAGATCTTTGTCATCTCTTTTTCCTCAAGAGGTGGACAAATCTGAGCGGCAATTTCGCGCCATCTCTGGGTGTACTCCTTAAAGGTTTCCTTATCCTTTTGAGACATCGATCTGAGTTGATCTCTGTCGGGTGCCATGTCCAAATTGTATTTATAATGTTGAACGAAGGCTTTGCCAAGATCTCTGAATGTGCTGATTGTGGCGCGGTTTAAACCCATGTACCATTTTAAGGCGGCACCGGTTAAACTATCCTGAAAGTAGTGAATCAGCAGGTCCTGATTCTCCGTCTGACCTGACATTCGTCGAGCGTACATTGTCAAGTGACTTTGAGGGCAAGAGTTTCCCTTGTATTTTTCAAAGTCGGGCACTTGGAACTTGTGCGGAACTTTCACATTAGGGACCAGACAGAGGTCTGCGGCGTCCTTTCGAAAAAGATCCTGACCGTGAATGGCTTGCAGTTCCTTCTGCATTTCCAAGAACTGTTCCTGGAATTCATCCATTCGGTCAAACATAGTTTCCTTCTTACCAGAAGGTATCTGTGGAATCTGTCCTTCCGGGACAGTGTGCACCACCGGGGGTGGTACTGTAACTACGCGGTGAATCTTGGCGTTTCCCAAAGTTTGTAACCTTCAGGAGTCTTCAGTATGCCCCTGGCATCTTCGCTTTCCCGAAGTTTGTAACCTTCAGGACCAGCGGCATCTGTTGTGATTCCCTGATCTTCAGCGATCGGTGGAACATATTCTTCCGGGATATAGTTCATAGGCATGCCCCAGGGACGATCTTTCGGCATCTGATACCTAGGATCATACTTCTCCATTATGGGCGCTGAGGTGATCTCCGAGATCACAGTCCTTTGTAGCTGAGCTTCTGCCATGGCTTGCATGTCGTTACGAAGCTTTCTCATACCCTCTCTCAGAGCGTCGATCTCTTCTTTCAACTCTCTGTTCTCTTCCTCAAGATCATCCATCTTTTTCTGACGATTGGCCCGAGTATTATACGAATGAGACAGTTTGACTCTAGAACCGAGATACAAATGTGAGATTCGTAGGTAAGAAGAATACGCGATGTGAAAAATGCAATGATTATATTAATTGTTTTTTGGTTTAATCAAAATAAACTTCGACAATTAGATTGCAAATATCAAACAGTGGGGAAACGGTTTTTTGAAATTCAAAGATTGCGGAAATGGAAATACAGTAGATTACAAAGTGCAGAAACAGAAACCTAAGCTAAAGGGTCCCGAGTCCTCTTTGAAGAGAAACCGGGTGCTGATTCTGGTATCTTCCTTTTCTTTGACGGGGGCTCTTGAGCCGTTGTCGGGTTGTCATTCCTTTGCCAGGTGAAAGGAGCGAGCAAATTCCTTTGGTCATCCTGATTATCCACAGCATGTTGCTCCAAAATCTCAATCAGAGCATCTTTCTCTTTCAGTAGTTGCTGTATTTGGATACACTCTACATTGAGGGTACGGTACTTGTTCTTCCAAGACCTTCTCTCCTTTTGAACTTTGTTGAGAGTAACCTGAAGCTTTTCAGTTTCCGTCATGAAGTACATGACAGATTCCCTCGGCGGAAGAATTCCGTAACGAGGATAAGGCATCTTTAGCTTGGGAGCTCTAGTTTGTACCCAGTGGAGATAAGGCTCCACCGAAACACAGTCCGGTTTTCCTAGAGACTCTCGTCCTTTCTTATGAACGTGCTTCCAAGCGTGCATTATTTCCATCTTTAGTGTTCTGTCGTTTTCTCCTTCCTTGAAGAAAAGACCTTCCAGATGAACACCCAGTGGGATGTGTCTCATCGGGTATCCAAATTGACGAAGAACCAATACCGGATGGTAGTTGATTCCCCCTTTAGTTCCTATGAGGGGTACGTTGGGGAAGTTTCCACAATGATCATTGATCCTCATTCCATCATAAATCCTATTACACCAATCTATATCAGAGTTGGTGAGAGACATGATCTTCTGCGACCAGCGCAAGACGCTCTTGCAATCCCAAAAAGCGGCAGACTTAGGAAAATGGGAGATAAACCATTTGTAAAGCAAAGGTACACAACATGTGATCTCCCCTCCGCTGTACAAATTTCCCAAGTGTACAGAATGATACGCATCCGCGACCAAAGTCGGCACAGGGTTTCCAATGAGAAAAACCTTAATAGCGTTGATATCGACGAAGTTATTGATGTTGGGAAACAAAAATAACCCGTAGGTGAGCAAGACAAAGATGCTTTCAAAAGCAGTCACGTTTCCTATATTGGCGAAATACAGGGCCTTCTTTGTCAAGAACTGGGCTGGCAAACCTTGTATGCCACCCTTGGTAGTCATGTGAGTCCTGACCTCAGACTCGTCCAAATGAATTGCTCTTGCAATGGTCTGATTCTTTGGAATTTCTTCTAGTCCAGAAAATGGAGCTCGGTCTGTAATGTGTAAATCGATCAGATGAGAATACTCCTCCAGCGTTGGTGCAAGCTGGTAATCCGGGAATGTAAAGCAGTGATAAACTGGATCATAAAACTGAATGAGCGCATCCATGATTCCCTCAATCACATGGACTCTTAACAGTGGTAGCAGACCACCGTGCTTGGCTCTGAAACCCTCTGGGTTAGTGATCATCCTCGCTAACCTTCTCAAATCCTCTAGCTTTGAAACCTTGAAGGTATACTGGTGAGTTCTCCTTCTACCGAAATCCATTAGTGCAATCATTTTCTCTGATATTTGCAATCTCAGTCTTAGTTTAATTTGAAAAACAGAGAGACTAGAAGAGAAATTTTTTTGAATGTTTTAATGTTTTTTAAATGAATGCATGAATGCAGCACACAAAAACATAGAAAAAACATGGGGTCAAAGGGACGTTGTCATGAAGTCAAGGCTCTACCCATCCCCAAAGGTTTACTAAGGTGATTTTTGTACCAGTACTCATTATCATCAGCTCCTCCCAGGAAAGCAAAACAACAAGCTGATCGCCAGCGAGTTGTAAAGCAATCTTAGAGTAAGTGCTATTCACCGAGAATAGATCACCACCCTCAAATGAGGGTAGTATCGCGTAACAACTATTTCCGATAGTTTCCGCACTACAAAAGGGTTGACTTTTCCTAGGTGTATACTCAATCTCACCACATGCGGCATCACACGCATTCCCAGTAGCAGAAAAATAAACACGTATAGCAATTAGGAAAAGTAGTATATATATTGTCCTATGTCCTAGATTTTAAAAGCTAAGAATCTTAAGTTCCTGACAGAAAATGGTTTCCCAGCGAAGTCACCATTCTGTTGTTTCTTTCCAAAGTAAAGGTTTTGACCTAAGATCCTAATAGAGTCAAAAAGTCTCATCTCAGCGAAGGTTTCTACCTTGGAGACAATGCACAGATCAGATATGATTCTCCCCAGAAGAGTCGCCATTTTTCTGTAGCGAGTGATTTTTGGACGTGGTTGCGAAGCACATCGCTCTGGTACTACAGCTCGATTCATTTTTTACCCTATTAAAGCTGATGAAGGAAGGGAAATAGATGTCTCCAACTAACCCTGCTTGCATACTGAGGTTAAACAGTCAAAACTGTTGGTTTACAGATGCTACAAAGATTCGGGGATTCTCCTAGGTTATTTTGTTCGATGAGATGTTTTGGACGGACGTTTTTTGATTGATGTGTGAAAGTATGGAATTTTGGGTTTTTGTTTAGTGTGCTCGTTAAGATCTTTTCTTTCGATCTTATGCCTACGTATTCCCGTTTACCGAAACAGGGAAATCAGAGCGTTCGTTGTTCCTCCTATTCTATGGGAGGAAATGGGGTTTTGGTGTCTTGTTCAAAGCCCAAGACGTGAAGCGAAAAGTAGTTTATATCTTGTTCAAAGCCCAAGATGTGAAGTTGAAAGGTCTCGACTTTAGAGAGAATTTGTCATCTCTAAAGAAGGGTAAAGGAGAATTATTTTAACCAGGATATGTGAATCCGGCAATGCCATAATTTCCTAAGAAGGGGTTTTTTAACCTGAAGGAGAAGACTTTAACTCAGTGTAGAGCAATGCCATCTTTCCTTAGGAATTTCTCATGCTAAAAGAAGGACACTAGCATGGATATAGATGATCCAGAGGCTTTCCGCTTACAGCAATTAGATGAATGGGAAGGAGTTGTTGCTGTTTATGTACTGTGAACGAGGCACAACTTTGATGCTAAAAGGTTGATTGGATCAACCAGTGGTTTTCTTATACAAAGCCTAAGAGGAGGCTAATATGTGTCTCGTACAAAGCCCAAGATAGAGGCTAAAAGGTTCGACTCAGCGGGGGATTTCGTTATACAAAGCCTAAGAGGAGGCGAAAAAGAGACCGACTCTTTTAGGGATATCATTATACAAAGCCTAAGAGGAGGCTATCTGCTGGTGACTGTTGAGTGACAGATCCAGTATACTAATTTTGAAAGAGAAAATCAGTTCTTATATGAGCAACACTGTACTCATGGGTTTGATCTGAGGATCGGGGTTGTTCCCTGTTCTTTAAGGAAACGGGGAAATCCGAAGGGTATTGAGACTGTCCGAGTCTACGGGTTTTCTTCCTATCTAACGAAAGGGGTTACTTGAGAATGTCTTTGAGACTCAAGGAAAATAGACGGTCCAAGTCTAGAGTTTCATCTTTTGTACTATGCTTTGAGAAACAGTAGTAGACTCTTGAAAGAACTGTTCTATGAAGATAACTAAGTTCTGTTCCTATACCTCTAGGAGGTCGTCGGGATAATTTGTACGAAGCCCAAGAGGAGGCTGGAAACTTCTAAGAAGCCGACCGGTCCTTGTACGAAGCCCAAGAGGAGGCTATCATTCCCGGAGGAAGAGATTATTATACAAAGCCTAAGAGGAGGCTGTGAATACTTCTATGAAGCCGACGGGTCCTTGTACTAAGCCCAAGAGGAGGCGGGGTTGCTTTTAGGAAGCCTGTGGGTCCTTGTACAATGCCCAAGAGGAGGCCGATGCTTTTAAGAAGCCCGTGGGTCCCCAAACCCTGAGAAATTCAAGGCAACCTATTCACAAGGAATAGATCAAGTCAGGAAAGTTCGAGAATTTGGAAGAAACTCAAAGATGCCATTCACGGAGAATACATTCATCTTTGGGAGTAGAGTTTCTTGACAATTCCTAATGAGGATAGCCGAAGAGAAGACTGTATCTGGTGATCCTATTGGGGATCTAGCTGTCTATTTCTACGAATAATCGAAACGGCTTTACCTAGTTCTAGACGTAGTTGCCGGGGAAACTCTGAATATCTATACTATTATTACACAGTTGATATGAGTTTATGAAAGGAGACTTACAGTGAGCAGCCCCACAATACAGTTATATATATGAGTTTGTGAAATGAGACTTACAGTGAGCAGCCCCACAATACAGTTATATATATATGTAAGCAGTAAATGAAAGCGTATAACCACTTACTCGGTTGTAGAGCTTCCATGCTGTTTGGTTAGTTGTTCAACAAAGAAAGATTGAAAACAACAGTATATTCAAAGTCAAAGGAGAAAGTGCTTTGAAAAAGAAAGATTTGGGGCTTACAGCTCAAGGAGAGGCCCGGGGTTTTACCAGTGAGTGCACTGTTGAATTTGTACAGAGGGTCTTATACAAGTGACTGTGGCCCAAAAATTGTTTTCTGTACAGAGGGATGGGTCTTACACTCTTTCAAGAGGCCCAAAAAGTTTTAAAGAAAAAGAGTGGGGCTTATAACACGAGGGTAGGCCCAGTTGACTTTTCGTTTAAAATGGCGATCGCTCTGAGGTTTTCTTTTAACGCAGAGGGACTTATACCATAAGTGAGGCCCAAAATGGTTTTGGTTAAAAGGGGGTTGGGTCTTACACTCTAATAGAGGCCCAAAAGTTTTGAATGGGTCTTATAGCTCAAGGAGAGGCCCAGATGGTTTTTCCAACGGATGATGATCGCGTCGAACTTTTTGAAATACAACGGGACTTATACAATAAGTGAGGCCCAAAATGGGTTGTATTTACAAAGGGTTGGGTCTTACACTCTATTAGAGGCCAAAAAGTTTTGAATGGGTCTTATGGCTCAAGGAGAGGCCCAAAAAGTTTTTAAAAAAAGGCGACAATCGCGCCGTTTGTTTTTGACGGTATCGGGACTTATACAATAAGTGAGGCCCAAAAATGATTTGGTCCAAAAAAGGATTGGGTCTTACACTCTATTAGAGACCCAAAGTGTTTTGAAAATGATTTATGAGGGTTGAATTAATCCAAAACCCTAATTTGTTTTCAAAAATGTATTTAATTGAATAAAAATTCAATTAAAATTATCAAAATTGTTTAACATATGTAAAACAAATTGTGATCTTGGATTAATGCTTCAAAAATTAAGTATTGACCTACAAAATAATTAGAAAGCATTAAAAGTTGCAAAATCAAGATGGAAAAAATATTTAAAATGTTAAAAACAATTAAAACATTAATTCTTTGCAAAAATATCAATTATATAAAATAAATAATATTTTTGGGATTTCATGATAAAATAAAATATTTCAACATTTTTGTGAATTATTAAAAAAAGAATCAACTCAAAATCATTAAAACTCAGAGAGAAATTAATTTTTGAATCAATTAAACAAAATCACAAAATTCAAATATTCAAATGTTGGAAATGGTGCCAAGAACAAAGGCAAGAACACGCGCGTTTTTCTGGGTTTCCCAGATTTGCATTTTCTATCTAATCTCACTGAATACGATATCATATCATGCAATCCACATACCAATCAACTCGTTTCAACCTCACGATCATGTCTATAGCATTTAATTTCATTTAAATTAAACATACAAAAAGAAATCATGAAGAAACCTCAAGAACCCTAATTTCTGCATGAAGGCTAGGATTTTTGATACACGATTCAAACAATTCAATTAATTGAGGGAAAACATTCCATGCATGATTATGAACATATGGCCAAATTATTGTGCAGCAAAAATTGTGTGGATCATAGAGTTAGAAGAGCTCATGCTTACCACTTGCATCTGGTGATCGTGATTTGTGTTGGAGGTGTTACAACTAGGTTCTAATGATCTGGATAGCTTCCCTAGGTGCTAAGTGATGCGTCTGAGTGCTTGGAATGGATTGAAATGGTTTGGAGTTGAAGATGGCACCTCAACTGCAAAACTGTCAAGAACTTGAGCAATTGGCTGGTGATTTTGTGAAATCTGTGTTCCAGATGTTGTTTGAGTGTTTGGATCACTTCTATATGATGTATGTGAGGTGTGTGAGTGATTGGTTTGATTGGAAAAGCTCTCAAACTCAAAACCCGATAGCTACCTTTCTAAGAAAGGCATTTTTACCAAGAGAAAGAGATTTTGAGGAAAGCATCTGTTAGATGGCTTTGGTGTACTCAAACTGATCACAATTGAGCTCTACAACATTTAGGCTCTCTAACAACAATTGAAAAATGTTGCCAAAACTCTGGAAAACGTTGCCTAAAAGAATAGGGGACGTTTTCTAGGCGTCTCCTGTGTGAGTGTTGCCTATTGTCTTAGGGGACGTTTTTTCATGATCTTTGGGCACAGTTTTTAAAAACGTTGCCTAAACAAAAGGAATAGGGGACGATTATTCGTGGCCTTTGAGGCGACGATTTTGAAGTGTTGCCAAATGCTGCTACAATTAGTAAGCGTTGCCTTAAATCTAAAACAAAAGAAATGTTTTTATAGTGTCCCATAAAATAAAGAGGTTTGTTTTTACAGTTTCCCCACCTACTGAATCAGGAGGATTGTTTTTACAATGTCCCCATAAAATATACAATTTTTCAATTAATATCTAAATAATATAGTCAATGATGATTGGCTTCAAAAAATTGTCGATTATAACTTAAACTAGATCAAATATAACCGTACATCCACAAAGGTTATATTACAGTAAAATAAAGTTCAAACATTAATTCAAGATAGTAGCCAGTATACAAAATTCCTAATTAACGTAACATTATTTATAATACTAAGTTCAATTCTTTGAAATACAACCCTAGCAAAATAATAAAAAACATAGTTCAAGTTTAATGCTTTCAACTACAAGCAAAAAAAAAAAACACATCATTCAACTCATTCAAGTTTGTCTTCTTGGAATTCATCATCCATAACGTCCTCTTGAAATCCATCATCTACGTCGTCCTCTTGAATATCATCATTTATATCGTCATTTTCAATATCTTCATTGATACCTTGCTACATAAGAAAATAAAACAAAATACATCATAATTGTTTTTCTATCAAATTTATACAGGAAACACAAGTTGATCTGTAAGGTTGAGTTAGGATAAATTTATACGGCAAAATCTTCAAAATTTATACATCAAGCAGTAATTAACAGCTTCAAAGACATGCAACTAATTAGATTGAAAATTTACAAATTTCAAATAGAAATGCGTATAAAAAAATTATATTATTTCAAACAACAATAATTGTTGTTGGGATAAATTATATTTTTTCCAACAATAAAAAGATTGTTGAGAGAAAAATATTATTATATTATGTGTTAGATGATTTTTTATATTTAAATTTTTTTATAATAATGTTTAGAGGGAAATATTTTTTTTTTAGTCTAAAAGTTTGGAGGGAACATTGCCACAAAATATTTGATGTTGCTAAAATTTTATGCAAGATTGAAGGAATGTAGCCTTTTATTAGAACTAATGTAACAATCTAAAATTGTCCCCAAAAGTATTTAAGGGGACAATTATCAAATATTGCGAAAGAAATATTATAATGACGCTCCAAAATCTTCCCCAAAAGTAGTTAATGGCACAATTAACAATCGTTGCCAAAAAAAATAAAAGAGTGACGCTCCAAAATCGTCCCCAAAAGTATTTTAGGCAACGATTATCAAAGGTTGCGAACATCTTTTTGTCAACATCCATAAATTGTTGCCTATACGAATTTTAGGCAACAATTTTAACATGTTACCTAAAGAAGTGTTGCCAGAGACAACAAATGTTATAGTGCGATCTATTTATAGTAGAGCAAGTTTGTTTTGGGATCCACAGTGAATGGCAACTGCAGCAGGTGTTTGTTCAATGTTGGCCAATGGAAATGCAAGTCTCCTCTAGCCATTGACTAGAGGTTAGGGCACAGAGCTTTGGTCCCCTTGGTCTTGGATAATTCTTGACTGAATTTAGATGAGAATGGCTCAGTCCATGCCACCTTGATGCTTCCATTGAATGCTTAAATCCAAATTTGAAGTTTTGTCCCTATTTTGGCCATTCTAGGTCCAACATGCTATTTCTTGTCCCCATGACTTTGGAGGCTTGGCTCAGTGATTGTCCCCTTTAGATTCAATCCTCAGATGTGTCCAAATGGATAGGAGCATTTGAATTTGGCTGATTTTGGAAAATCTAGCAAAGTTGCAAATTCTGCCTTGCCTTTGACAGATTTCAGCAAGGCAACTTGACAATGTCATATCTCATGGTGTAAGTGGAATTTGGCAATGTTCTTGGCCATTTTGGAAAGCCCTTACATGATACAACAACTGTTTGAACAAGTTTGGTTTTGATCTCTTCTGATTCCAAGTGAAAAATCCCTCTACATTTGGCAAAAAGTGAAGCAAAATCTGACTTAGAGAAATTTTCACCAAGTGTTGGAACAAAGTGTGATTTCTTGATTTTGATCACTCCATAACTCAAAATCCTTAATGACTTGGACTTAGGTCTAGTTGAAGTTTTTGTAGAGGATAATGAGGGCTACAAATAAAGCTTTGGATGGAAAAAATTGGCCTTGTGGTTTAGGAGTTATGGTCCTCCAAAGTTGGTGTATTAGTGGTACTTTTTCCATAACTTAGAAAAATTTCTAAGTTTTATGGTTACCCTTTTTACAAGTTATCCCATTTCCTTTGATTTTTCTTGATGAATGATGATTCAAATCATACATTAACATCATTTTAGGGTTAAAAATCCATTTTGGTGAAAAATCTCAAAAAGTCAAAGTTGACTTTTGTGCACAGTTGACTTTTTATCAGATGAATTCCAAACTGTGCAATTCTTCAGGAAATCATGTCCTTGACCTAAATCAAACTTGATGGACATGTTCCATGGGTGTCATAGGGTATATTACATCATGTCTTAGGGTTTGGGAGCATGTCCAGGTCAAAAGTCAAAGTTACAGTTGACTTTTCTCGCGAAACCCTAATTGTGGTGCAGATGAATTTGGGACTTGTTGCTCACACTTCTTGGATTAATCCATTGTTCCAAATGGATCAATATGGTATATTAGAGACCCTCAAATCATGTCTTGAGGTCTTGGCTCATGATTTGTCCCAAAAGTCAACTTAGGGGTGAATTAGGTCGAGAAACCCTAATTCCTGATTTTTGATATATGCATCCCCTGAGGCAAAATTGACTTGATGCTTGGGCCCATGAGGTTCCATGGAGTATATTAGGTTATGTTTTGGATCCTTGGCTTATGCCCAGATGAAATTTTTCATCTGGAGGCCCTGGTCGACCAAAACCCTAATTTGGTGATACTGGCGATCTTGAGACTTGATCCACCTAGAACGGAGCCGGCTTGTGCTTAATCCTTGAAGTGGGAGTCCTTTTGATCCTTTATGGATGTTTGAGAGGCTAGACAGGTTGAAGATCATGTCATTCCTTGATTGATCCTTTGTCTAGGAGCTCTGAGAGGGCTAGAAACCCTAATTCTGATTGTAGTGAATGCTCAACAACCCTTGAGGCATTTGATGAGGCATGATGATTCATCCATATTGTGATGATGATTTGCACAATGATGGGAAACTTTTAGTGGTCAAAATTTGGGGTATGACACATACATCATATGAAATGCAAATGGATAGTATGACATGGCATAAACAAACCAATTACAAGTCAAGTTGGAACTTAGATGAAAAAGGATGAGGAATTAGGTCAAAAGGAGACATGTGAAACAAGTATTGAACATGTACACAAAGAAAGCAACAACTTCAAACCAATGACCTATAAATTCATTCAAAAGACCTATAATGATCTAAACATGGCTCAAGAAGTCAAAAAAAAGTGATCTCATACAATGGCACAAGTGCCTTCTCAAGCAAGTAGACAAAACATGATCAAAGAATTTCACAAAAAGGGACCTCAAACAAGAGTCATCAAACAAATACCAAACATGATTCAAAAATCAACAAAATAGGTCTCAAGAGACCTCAACCATAGGCAAATATCATACCAAAAGCTCATGCAAAGAATCACAAAGAAACTCAATCAAACAAGCATGGCAAAGCAATTAGGGTTTCACATGATCATGCACAAAGAAATGGCTCAAAGATGATGCAAAGATGATCTTAAAAATATGACAAAAATGTTTTTAAATGCTTCAAAGTGTCCTCTGAAATATGCAAAAAGAATAAAGAACAAACTATGTACCAATGATGAGAAATAAAATCAGCAATGCAAAGTGTTCACAAATGAAACCTTTCAAAAAGAAATTCAAACAACAATTAATTCAGATGCAAAAACTAATAGAAAAATGGAAAATAAAATTTGCAAAAATTTTATAAAACTATGAAGATGATTCATGATTTTTTTATGATTTTTAAATACATTAAACTAATTTTACAAATTAGAAATGAAAATGATATGCAAAAATGAAAAAAAGAATGACATAGCATGGGCCAGGGGGTGCAGACAAAGTAATTTCCACGTTCAAAAGCAAGAATGGGCTCAGTGTGGGGGTGCAAACAACAATTAAGTCCAATCCAATTAAACATGTGGTTGAGTGTGGTAGCGCGTGTGTGCAGTCAAGTGAAGATGCAATCATGGCCGTGAGATGAAAAACTCAATAATCAAACTTGCAATTATTATGGTCAGACGAATGACAATGCGCGCACATAATAACTTCCATACACACATGCACATGCAATCAGTTTAAAAGTCAAAGGAACGCGTGTGATATGTTGCACCCTCATTAATGTGCTGGCAACTTTTAGACCATCAGATTAATCTGAATCAAACAAGTACACGCATCAAACCATCCAAAGCTAGGGTACACAATAGATAGCATGCACACACACACACGAAAGCCATTCAGATTAAAACATGCACGTGAGAGGGATGGTGGATTTTAATGTGTTGGCACATTGTGGATCGTTGGATGCAAATATCAGATGGTTAAGATTTAAACTGAGGAACCCTAGCTGCATTCAACCACCGGCCGGAGAAGGACCTCCGGTCATCTTCTCCGGCGAGCAACCACCACACACAGTCATCAATTTTCATAGAAACGCACAACATGCACATAGAAATGAAGCTGAAGTTGAGTAGATCAAGAATATGCAATTATTTTCCAAAGATCATGCACGCACACAACAAACCGAACCAATACATTTTTCCCTTAAATCACACCTAAACTCCTAAAGAGCCTATAAACTAGCCAGGACTCACGCATAGCTTCTAATAAGCTCTAAACACCATGAAACAAGTTTAAATCACATGAATACGAAGCATTAAGGTTGAGTAAATTAAAACCTGAAAATATGGAGAAACTTGAAGTGTTGAGAAAACCAGAGAACTTGAGCTTTTGAACTTGTTGAACTTCAACTTTTTAAGCAAAATAAATGTTACTGATTATTGAGTATAAGAAGAGGATTGATGATAGCAGTGGTGTTGAGTTTGAATAGATGAAATTACTCTTGAGTGTTCTTGCTCAGATTGAAACAATGATGATGATGCAGAGGAAATGTAGTTGAAACTTGTTGAGGTCGTGTGGAATCAGAGAGAGAGAGAAGAGAGAAAAGTGAGAAGAATTTTTGTGAGAGAATGGAAAATGAAAGTTGAAAATGAATTTGAGAGTGAAATTTTGATTTATATGTGTGGTTTAATATGTTAACTCATGGTTAACTAAGTGATTTTAGTGAGTTGATGTGAGGTTAATTGAGTTGTCCCTAACTAACTGAGTCAAGTTAGTTAGCGCAAGTGAGGAGAGGAGTGATATGGTGATGAAGGTTCATGAGGTTATGGTGGAGTGTAAGTGAAAAGAATGGTGGTGATGGCACGGATCAGTGGTAGAAGAAACTTGTTGAGCAATTTTTAACTCATTTCCTCTTTGGTGCATGATAGCATGGTGAGTGTATGATGTAAGGAAAGGTGTTTGGCTAAAAGAAGTAATATGGAGAGTGATGTTTGAAACATTGTCGTGCGAGCTGGTATGGACAATACTAACAATGAGTTTTTATGATTTTGTAGCAGCAACATACTTAATGCACCAATGGATGTTTGGCAATGAAATTCTCTCTCACTAGTGCATGAAATCATGAGATTTATGTGTCCTTGAAAAGATGATGGATCATAGAACAAGTTTGGTGTGAGAATTGGATTGAATTGAGGTGTGTAAGATAGTGTAAAATTGCTTGGAACTCAAGAATGTGGGACTGACTTCATGGGCGTGGCAAGGTTATGCAAGCATGGCAACCATGGCACATGAAATTTCAGTATGATCACACAAACTTGGGATCCTTATAAATCCATCATAACTTGCTCAAATGAAATTTTGTCCAACACCAAAGTTGAAGAGGACATTGAAAGGAACAACTTTGATGTTCAAAATTTTTCCATTTGGAGCTTCCATCATTGAGAAAAATGGGTGGACATTTGGCACACCATGTGTTTGACAAAATGATGGCCGGTGGGCTTGGTCACACATGGTCATGACTTGGTTTGTGACCTAGTTTTGCCAAACTTTGGTTGATCATATCTCCCTCAATATTGATCCAATGGAGATGTTATTTATATGGATTTGAAGCTTAGAACATGAACTTTAATTAGCTCAACTTGGGCCTGAAGTTTGGAGCTTTTATCATAGAGAAAGACAGCCTCAAAGTAGGGTGCAAGATGGTCCAAACTTGCCATTTTTGGAAACCCTAAAGTTTTCATTTTTGACAGTTTTGTGATTTCTTTATTCTTCATTATTCCTCCATCATTTCTTGATCAAATTTTGTCCAATGAACATATGTAACATGAATTTCATGAATTTGACCTTAAAAAGTCAGGAGTTGACTTTTTTCATTGCACAATTGACTTTTCCCCAATTTCTTGATTATCAAGCAACTGATCAATTGAGACCCTTCTGAAGCCAATTGATGAGCAATTTTCCATCCATATACACTTAAGAACATAAGGAATACCATGAGATCAAGTTTTGTCCAAAAAATCAGAGATAAACTGATTTTAGGTCAAACCCTAATTTTGGCATCCTCTGGTTAGGAGGAAATAACACCTCCTCCAAATCCAAATTCCTCTGAATATGATTCATATCCTGTCTAACAAAGATGAGATATGACATTTGGAGATGATAAAAACTCAAAGAGCTTGCCCATTTAGGGGTCATATCCCAATTTTTGACTGCCTTGTCTAGGAGATGGTGCACTGCCCAATCTTCTTGATGAATTCTCCTCTTCTCATGCGTTGTGGGATCAATTGAGATGACATATGACATAAGAGACTCTTTAGGCTTGTTTGAAGACCCTTGGTTCTTGTTCCTTTGCTTTGTATGATCAACACCTTGGAGAATCACTGATCCCATGCCCTTATGCAAGATGCAATGCAATGCTTTATGTTTTATTTTTCTATGCTTGAATGTAATGCAATGAAATGAAAGCACATGCTAAATGATATGAAAATGAGAGGGCAAATTTTGGGGTATTACACCTATATACTTCACGAGTAAAGCATTGCAGGGACCAAAGCTGAGATACAAGAAAATAGAAAAGGTGGCACTGGCCCTCATCAATGCTGCGTGAAGGCTAAGGCACTATTTCCTGGCCTACACGATCGTGGTCCGAACAGATCAACCCGTAAAGCAACTGCTAGGATGACCAAATATGGCCGGCAGGATGCTTAGGTGGTCGTTGGAACTATCCGAGTTCGACATTCAGTACGAAAGCAGAAAGGCCCTCAAGGCCCAGGCATAGCCGATTTTGTCATAGAAATGACGTTCGCATATTCACCCACCTACGGGGCGCGCAAGTGGACCATCTTCGTTGACGGAGCATCCAGCTCGGCGGGAAGCGGGGAAGGTATCATCTTGGAAAACTATAAGGGAATCATTGTCGAGGTATCACTCACCTTATCTTTCCCTACTTCTAACAACCAAGCTGAGTACGAAGCCTTCCTCACCGGTCTGCGCCTGGCCGAGGACCTGGGAGCTGAAGAAGTCGTCATCTGCTCTAATTCGCAACTCGTGGTCCTTCAAGTTCGAGGAGAATATCAAGCTAAGAACGATAACCTGTCCGAATACTTGTCTCTGGTCAAAGAAAAAATGACGAAGTTCACAACAGTAGAGGTAAAACATGTCCCCCGCGAGCATAATGTCAGAGCAGACGTGCTGTCAAAACTTGCGAGCACGAAGAAAAAAGGCGGAAACAAGTCTGTCATCCAGAAGGTGCTTCCTCGACCCAGCATCGAAAAGACCTCCACGATCCTCGACGTGCAAGTTATCGGCGACATCAACTGCTGGATGACCACCGTTTATAATTACCACGCTAAGGATTAACTCCCGTCCGACCCCAAAGAGGCCAACATAGTCAGGCGCAGAGCCTGCTCCTACGTACTGGTCGAAGACAAGATCTACAGACGAGGGTTCTCCATCCCTTTACTCAAATGCGTCGAGGAAGAGATGTTCAACCACTTCTTGCGCGAGATCCACGAAGGAATCAACGCCCAACACCTCGGGGGAAGATCCCTCACTAGGAAAGCCCTTCGAGCAGGGTACTGCTGACCAACTATGCAGCAGGATGCAAACGAACACGTGAAGAAGTGTGACAAATACCAAAGGCACAGAGACATGCACTTGGCTCCGCCTAACGAGCTCAAAGCTGTGTCCTCCCCGTGGCCCTTCGCATGGTAGGGCCTGGACATCCTGGGGCTATTCGTAGTAGGGTTAAACCAGAACAAGTACTTGATAGTGGGTGTTGACTACTTCACAAAGTGGATAGAAGCAGAGGCTTTGGCCAAAATAACGGCCCACAACATACTTCGCTTCTTTAAGCGAAACATCCTTGCCCGCTTTGGCATCCCACAAGCAATAGTCACCGACAACGGGACGCAGTCCATGGACAGAAAATTCCAGGACTTCGTCGCCCAGCTAGGCACGAAACAACATTTCACGTCCGTCGAACATCCCCAAACCAACGGGCAGGCCGAAGCGTAAAACAGGGTAATCTTGCACGGCCTACCGCACTACGCTTGGGTCGAGGAACTGTACAACATACTCTAGGCCTACCGCACTACGCCCCACTCTTCGATCGAAGAAATTCCTTTCTTCCTAGCTTACGGGACTGAGGCATTTATCCCCATTGAGATACACGTACCATCCCGACGGACTGAATCTCCTCTGGACGAGGAGACAAACGACGAGGCGTTAAGAGAAGAGATCGACCTCGTCGAAGTGGTCCGAATAGGAGCAGCTCTCTGCGAAGCCTCGTTAAAGCACAAAATTGCAATTAGGCACAACGTCAAGGTTATACGGCGAGAATTCCAAGTGGGAAGCCTTGTCTTAAGAAGAAACCACAAAGATTCTCGAGAAGGCAAGCTCGCCGGAAACTGGGAAGGACCCTATCGCGTCCGAGCAAAGACAGAGAATGGGGCCTGCTACCTAGAACACCTCAACGGGAAAGAACTTGCACGACCATGGAACGCCGAAAAGCTAAAACAATATTACAGCTAAGGCCCTGATCGTCAGTTTGTTTCATCGAAGCGACGAACATAACATCCCGACTACGATGCACACCCAGGTACAAGCGTCGCACACCAACTAAAACAGGATCCCGCTCAAGAGCGAGTCAGATCCATGCCCGACGACGGTTTCTCAACCGAGCCCTCCGTCGTCAAAGTACCATGATAGGAAGAACACCCAGCTCACGATGGGAAGTTCACGCCGCGAACTCAGCCCTTAAATGCGACCTGAGCTCCGCTCTCATGCCCGAAAACTTCCCAGGCCGTTCGACCACTCCCCCTCACTGCCGAACACACCTAAGTCGAGCAAACCCCGAAAACAACAAATCACACAAAGTTACCCTTATTACGGGCACACACACGTATCGAGAAAAGATTCTACACTTAGAAAAAATAAAAACAAACAAAACCATGCACGAGTACGAAACATACAAAACCGACCAGGACGGCCAGACACATACATATCAAAATAATGAGTGGCCACAAGGGCCACAATTGTGCTTGTTACATGATAAAGGGGCAACGCCCTATACAAAATAATAAAATTACATAAAAATATGGTACGCAGGCCAGAAATATTACAACAACAAAAAATAAGGCATTATTCCTCCATCTGCTCGGCCTCCTCAGGGATAGGCTGCGTCGGCTGAGACTCCTCGTTAAGGATACGGGCATGCTCATCGCCAATCTGGAGAAAGTCTGGATTAACAATTTTGTCGTCTTCAACGTGACTCAGAAAACTGGTCCCCTCCGTGGATAGCTGGACCCCTGGATTCATGAGTTTAAGTTGGGCCACAACATTATTGAAGGATTCCTCCCCGATGGCATAGACATCGTCCTCCGCCTGCGCAATACGAACGACCAGCTCAGCCCGGGTCTTTAGCGCCTTAACCTCGTCAGGCTCATCTTCAGTCAGAGCTGCCGCAGACCTCATCTGCTCGACCAAGTCCTCGTCAGCTTTCTTCTCTGCGATCAAGGTGTCATTCTCCGTTTTTAATTTAGCAGCCTCCTCCAAGGACTTCCTCCTCGCTTCATCAGCAACTTTGGCCTCCTCCTTGGCCTTCTTCACTTTTTCTTCCAGGGCTGATATTACCGCCTGGGCCTTCTTGAGCTCGAATTCAGAGGAAGAATCTTCCTCGGCGTAGACCGTCGATATCTCTAATACCCTGATCAACACAGAGGCATCCTGCGTCAGCATCGCCCTTTTGCTCGGGGGGTCCATCCCCTCAAGCTTTAAGGCATGGAGGAAGCTCAAACTTGCTCTTCTCTGCCGCCCAAATGAGATCCACCAGCTCATTTTGTCTGGTTCGCTTAAACCTGAAAGCCCAAGGCACATGAGATCCCTGGGCAGAAGAGGGAAGAGGCGAGGAGCTCCCTGCAGCCAACTGAGGAGGGGGTACCCGCTGAGTAGACCTAGCCTTTGGATTCGTTGCGCCAGCTTTGCCCTTCGCAAGAGCATTCCTCACCATCCTTTCATGAACGGAAGGCATTTCACCTGCAAAAAGCGTAACGAGCACGTTAGCGAACAAAGAAAACTATAATCTAGACAATCTAAAAAAGTAAAGACTACCAAACAACTTAAGGGCGTCAGCATGGGTCTTGCACTCAAGGAGCCCTTTCATATTGATATAGCAGTTTTCCACTCTCTGCCCGCCATCTTCCTCAAAGATCGGGTCCCCCCTTTTTGGTCCAGTACTCCGCGAGCTTAAAGCTATTAACGTAGTTTACCAACGCTGCGTAGCCAGCCTTTTCGTCCTTGTTTAGCATTTCCAGTTGGGCAAGGTAATGGTCGGTGCCCTGGGAAAAATGGTCCCCGCTCCAACAAAAGGGAAACTTATACACTCTCTCCGCCACCAACTTCCCATGCTCATCATACAGATTATTACCGTCCTCGTCCGTCGACACTTCCCAGGAATACGTGGTGTCCTGGGCTTTCTTCGACATAGGTTCAATGATATAGAACCTCTCTTTAAAGGTCCGGATAGACTCAGAGAAAGGGTTGAATAGTTTCTTCGCTTGCTTCAGCGAAACCCAGTCGTACTTCCTCCTCGAAACCTGCCTTTGGAGGTGAAAGATTGTGAAAAACAAAGGCAGGGTAGCTCATATCTTCAGGAGCTCACAAGTCAGCTCGAAAGCACGGATGAACGCAAACAAGTTAGGGTGCAGCTGTGATGGGGCCAGGTCCAACTGTACGAAGACGGACCACTGAAAGTCGGTGAAAGGCAGCCTCAACCCTATGTCTTTAAAAGCATACTCGTATATTGGGAACATCTCCCCATAATTCGTACATATGCAATCGTCCTGACTTGGGAAGTGCACCTTCCACTCCCCTTCTGGCCCCACATTCGTGAAGATGTCCCCGGTAAATGAAGCAAAGACGGAAACGTGCTCTGCAACTGTCCATTCCTCCACGGAAGCATGCTCGGGAGTATCCCTGACATCGCTGGGGGCAGTTGAAGCCTCAATATCACTACACTCCGAGTAACTCTCCTTAGACGAGTCTATAATAATCTCTTTCTCGGGTTCGTGTGCCATCTCGTTCACTTGAAAAGCAGAGGACAAAAGTGAATTCGACTGCAAAATCAAATCCACCCTTCCACCGTTAGTAAAGTGAAAGGGCACGCAAAGGACCAAGGATGAAGTCACCAGCCTAAGCCCTAAATCAAATACCGCGAAAGTACCGTGCAAGGAGCGGCCCGAGGGCAAACCCCTGCACGCATGGGGAGATTCTCCCCGAGTCGCTACCCAGTTTTCCGTTTGAAGCTTCACCGAAAAACTCATAAACTCGCCGGAAAATTCATGAGAATGCCGGAAAACTCACGAGCTCCGTCAGTTAAGCTCACACTCGTCATTGTAACGGTGTAAAAAGCAGCCTAAACCTACGGTTCCTAAAAGCCCTGGTGACAACGACAACAGTAGAGAGTGGCCAAGCCACCGTCTACCACCAACAGTCACCGGAAAACGCTATGGAATCTACCTAAAGTCATTCTAGCCACATGCATTCTAACAAAACAAAAGCAAAAAGCTGGAAACAAATCTAGAAATGAGTAACTTACGTGGTCGAGGAGGATTTAAAGGGTCGAAGAGGTTGCTCGGGGCGTTGTACAGCGGCGGATACGGTGGCTGACGGCATCGACGAACTGGAAACTCATAGAGAAAGACGAGGGAGGAGAGAGAAGCGAAAATCCCAAATGAGCAGCTTCTCCCTCTATTTATAAGCACTCTAAAGGCACGTGCATGAGCATGCGCGGCTAGGGGCATCATCATGACCCTAGCCTAGCCATCATGACGCTATTAATGATGCACAAGGCTCAAGGAACACGTGGCGTCACGTCTTTTCAGACTCCCTCTATTTATAAGCACCAAAACCCTCGGGCATCACAGGACAACTCCACCTCGTCGACAAACGACGACCCCTTCGGAGTTCCCCGGGGCTGTGAGTTATCCTTAAGTCATCACTCCCGTGCTCGGGAACAACGACTTGGGGGGCTCCTGTTCCAAACTTGACCAATGGCTAGGCATGAGCCAATCCACTTCTGCTCCCATAACAACCCTATTGCCTATACCCAGCCAACATGGGGCAGCATTTACCTTTCTGCCCCTCTACCGGGCACATATGGTCAGATGGCCCACAAGGTCTTCTGCTCCTCCTCGGCATGCCTGCTCGTCATACACGACTCTACCATCCAGAAAAAGTCACGACACCCGTGCCCAGAACTACGTCTTTGCCCGTGGCAACAGCTAGTTTTAGGCACCTCTGCCCGTCCTAATGGCTAGTTTTTGGCAGTTACCTATTCTTCAGGAAACAGTTATTTTGCCCCGAAAATAGAGACCGTTGGCCACGTGCTGGGGGCATTATATAAACCCTCTCGAATGAGAGGGTCAGGTATTCTAAATAATCCTAAGAAACACATACTTTTGTACTTGCCATTCTCTCTCCCGATTCTTACTTTAGCATCGGAGTGCCTTGCAGGTACACCCCCTCCTCATCTCATACACCCAGCATCACAGACGTCTTCTTGGCCCACTTTAGGTTCTGATCAACCGTCAAGATCACTTATATATCAATTCTAATAAAATATTGAAGCTCATAGTGTCATGTCTTAAAATTTTGAAGCTCATACTAAAACTATTTTTTAGTTTTTAATGTTGTTTATAATTCAAATATAAAAAATATTTTTAAATTTGTTTCCTTTATAATTTGTCTAGGGCCTCTAAAAAGTCAGGATCGGCTCTGTGCTTATGTTATAATCGAGCTTTCAATTAGATATTATGTTGGCATCCAATAATTGAATTTCTTATAGTTTTTTTAATTTCATGAGACTTTCAGTTATTCCTTTGTACGTTAACATGATATTAATAAAATGAAATGCAAGCTCAATCACTATTTTATAACTTTTTTTGATAAAGTTAAAATATATTTGTAACACCCCACACATAATTGACTAGTATATTATGCATGAAACGTTAAAATTGGTTCTGAGTACATACAAAAGCTTTAAAGAAAATACAAGTCGTATACAATAAGAAAACTGAACTAAAATGTATACAATAAGGGTCTTCAAGGAAACTGCACAGCGAAAAACAAGATCTGGCACGATCTCCAAGCCAATTGCTCTCCAAAGCATCAGAGACAAGCCTTCCAGCGAATCTTCAAACTAATCCTGAACCTGAAAACAATAATAAATAACATGGGATGAGATTACTAAACCTCAGTAAGTTCCCCTATCTTATTGGGTTCACTCAGTTCTATAGGGTACACTATCCTTATCTCATCCTATTAGTAATCACCTTTATACTATTTCGTAGGATTTAAGGGATGAAGCATAATATGCTTCAAAATAACGTATAAGTCAACAACTTAAACGCACGAGCCACGTAGAACAAATGGAGCTACGGATCTATCACATCAAAGCCTTTGACGAACCTCTAGCCCAGCTAGTGTTTCGAACGTCATTGACTATCGATAACCTGCCGCCCATCATGGTAAGGTGTTACAGAAGTTTCTGAGCCACGTAGAACAATAGGAGCTACAGATCTATCACATCTAAGCCTTTGACGAACCTCTAGCCCAACTAGTGTTTTGATTCATGCATGAGAATGTGAAAATCTTTGGGCATGCTACAAAGTTGAATGACGATGGTCGCGGACATGCAATGAATACTAAAAATCGCTCCTGGAAAACAAAAAACATGGCATGTCCTATGCACAAGCCGTTCAGAGGAACAAGTGCTCCAAATCTAACATGGGGTTTCAGCTGGATGTTGATAAGAAATCGAGGTTTGCTCATTTGCAGTTTAACATTGAAAACAATCTTTTGGAGAGGTTTGTCAAGGCTTTCATGGGGAGGGTAGAAAAACCTAGTTCAACATTTAATATCCAAAATGCTCTAACTGAGGCAGGTTATTTTCACATTAAAGCCATGTCTCTCGGTGCAAATCTTTGTCTCCTTAAAAAATCAGACTTGGGTGACATTCGAGCCTTGATTGATGAAGATAAGGTGTAGGTGTATCGATGGTTTACAAAAATTCATCCTTGGTCCCCGAATAATGTAGAAAATGAACGATTAACGTGGATGCGCTGCTACGGCCTCCCTTGTCATGCATGGCGTGATGAGTTCTTCAAATTCATCTCGGGTACAATGGGTGTGTTTGCTTGCTGTAATGAGAAACAAAAATTTTGTCTAAAATGGATGTGGCTCATTTTCTCATCAAAACAAAATACTTTATGAACCTAAACAAAACCATCAATGTTGAGATCAATGACAAAGTCTACAGGATCAAACTTACTGATGACATGCATGGCCCCAAACACATCGTTGTTCTAAAAAACGACTTAGTGGTGAGTGACTCTGTGGACTCGTCGACATAGGAAGAAGACAGTGACAGTGACTCAAGTGAAAACATGGAAGATGTTGCACCTGGGGAAGATGAGCGTTGGGATTTCCAAAAACAAAATTGAAAACCTGATGGGGACGTTTCACATGATCCTTCTTTTGCAGAGTTGGAAGATGCTATCAAAAAGTTGGGAAAATATCTTTTTGGAATGACATTGGATACGACTACTCTAACGTTGGCTGACGTATCTCGCGAAAAGGGGAGTCTTGGAAATATTGATAGAGTCAAAACCGCTGTCAATCTTGGAAGTGGGGATGGATCATTAATTGCAGATAATCATGAGGTTGTTGTGACAACACTTTTTGCTATACATGTTCAGAATATGTCTAATCTAGATGTTAGGAAAGTGGCGCATAGCATTAGGAAAGTGTCTAATCTAGACCAAAGAAAAAGAAATTGATCAATGACATTTACGATAACATTAAGATCCCTTTCTCACTATCATAATTATCTCAGCTTATCCTCACAAACCGTAATCAATCTATTCTTCCATCCCCACTTATCAATCTTTCTTCATCATCCAACCTAGCGTTACAGTTCTCCTCCATTGCAGACTCTTCGTTAATATACTCTGGTGGTTCATTACTTTTTTGTGATTCAATTAATGATTCAGATGTAAACCAGGTAAACTCTCGTGTGAAACGAAACATGGAAGATCTCCCCTCAAAGATTTGGCAAACAATTCAGGAGCTAGGTATCGAGGGAGACAAAGACGATGAACTATTTGAAGGTATTATTCGTGACATGGAATGTAGAGACAGAAGAGCTTTTGATGAATTGAGGGAGGATGCTATCAATGTTCCATGAATGTGATAACTTACAACATTCGTGGGTGTGCGAATTCCATCAAAAGAAATACAATAAAGAAACTACTCATCTCTGATAAAGTTTATATCTGCTTCATCCCAGAAGCTAAAAAGGAGGAGATGGACGACCTATTGGTCTCTTCCATCTGGGGTAACAAGGGTTTTGAATAGTCAGCTACTAATGCCATTGGGCTATCTGGGGGTATCCTTACAATCTGGAAGAAAGACATCATTTGCCTTATCTCAAGCTTTAGAGGTAAGGGATTCTTGGGGATCAATGCCACTTGGAAGGGTCTTAACTTTTATTTTGTCAACGTCTACTCACCCTGCAGCTTACATGATAATAGGATTCTTTGGTCCTCATTAATCAACTTAAGGTCTACTTCACCATATGAGGAATGACTTGTAAGTGGAGATTTTAATGTCGTTAAGAACAAGGAGGAAAGATGTGGAAGACGGGCAGATTGTGTTGCTGAGATGAATGGTTTTTGTTCATTCATTGATGTTATGCGCTTGGTGGACCTGCCGGATGTAAGCAATTGTTTTACTTGGTTCAATAGCAGCGGAAGTTGTCGTAGTAGATTAGACAGATTCCTGTTGTCGGATGGTTTAATTGACGGTTGGAAAATTATCGCTTAATGTGTGGGGGATAGAGACGTCTCTGACTACAGGCCTGTATGGATCAAAGCTAACAACTTAAATTTGGGTCCCAAGCTATTCAAAGTCTTCAGATGCTGGTTCGAACATCCATATTTCCACGAGTTCGTCAAGAAAGTTTGGAATTCTTCTTATATTGGTGGTAATGCGGCTCACGTGCTTGCATAGAAGTTAAAAATTCTGAGAACGCAACTGTGGTGGTGGAATACAAACGTATTCGGGTTGATTGACTTAAGAATTGAGGATGAGGTTTCTAAGATGAACAAAATAGAGGATGATTTAGCATCGTCTGGGGCTGTTATATTTGACAATGATCTTATTCTTATCATCAAGTCTGCTGCTCAAGAAGCTTTTTGGAATAACCTTTTAGTGAAGGAAAGTATGATTATGCAAAAAGCGAGAACTAAATGGATTTAAGAGGGCGATATAAACACGGAATTCTTCCACTCTTTATTAAAATGCAGATCCAGATGCAATGCTATCACTGCTCTAAAATCAAGTGATGTTCTTTTGGAAGATGTATACTCTATCAAAAATGCCTCAAAGGATTACTTTGCTAATAGGTTCTCAAAGACTGATTTGCCACGCCTAAGAATGAATTTTGTTGAATTGCCCAAACTTTCGTCTATTGAAATTTTGCATCTGGAAGAACCTTTTTCTGAGGAGGAAATACGTTCTATTTTCTTCAACATTGACAGTAACAAAAGTCTGGGACCCGATGGCTTTAACTTTGATTTCCAAACGAATTGTTGGGATGTTGTAGGGGTCGATGTTACTAATTGCATCATGGAGTTTCATTTATCTTCTATCCTTCCCAAATCCTTGGTCTCATCCTTCATTGCCTTAATACCGAAGATTGACAATCCACATGGGCTTGAGGACTTTAGGACGATATGTCTAATTAGATCCATCTATAAGATCAAATAAAAAAAATGCTAATTGGTCGTTTGAGTAATTTTATTGGCAAGCTTGTTTCAAAGACAAAGACAGGCTTTATTCCTGGTAGGCATAACCTGGATGGTGTGATTTTTGCTAACGAAGTAATTGACTTTGCAAAACGAAACAAATCAAGTTGCCTATTGTTCAAGATTGACTTTGCAAAGGTGTTCAATTTTGTTGATTGGAATTTCTTGAGGTAAGTTCTTCATGTTGTGGGGTTTGGCACAAAATGGATGCGTTGGATGAAGGGGGGAATATTCAACAGCCATATGTCCATAAACATAAATGGCAGCACAACACGAGATTTCATGGTTTCTAGGGGTTTGCGTCAAAGGGACCCTTTGTCCCCTTTCTTGTTCTCTATGGTGGTGGAAAGTCTTGCCTCTTTGGTTAGAAAAGATGCTTCCTTGGGCATTCTGAATGGGTTCAGATTCAACAATAATGTTTCTGTTAACGTGTTACAATCCGCCGATGACACAATCTTGGTTTGTGATGGATCCTTTTCCAACCTGTGGGGTATCAAAGTTTCCCTTCGCGGCTTTGAATTGGTTTCTGGTCTTCAAATCAATTCCTTCAAAAGCAAATTATACGGTGTCCAAGTGGAAAACTCTTTCTTGGTGGCAGCTGCGCACTTTTTGGCTTGCAAGAATGTAAGTATACCCTTCAATTTCTTGGTCTCACAATTGGTGGAAACCACAAACATATCTCGTTTTGGCAGCCGGTTATCTCTTGCTTCAAGAACCGACTTTCAACTTGAAATGGGAGATTGCTCTATATTGGGGGAAGGGTTTCTCTCATCAATTATGTATTGACGAATTTACCAATCCATCACTTCTCCTTTTTCAAAACTCCTGCAATAGTCATCAGTTTTACCAATCCATCAGTTTTAATTGACAATTTTCCTTGCATTTCGTCATTAGTATCTAGTATCTACCACATATTTCTGTACCAGAATACACATGTGATTGAATAATAGTTTATCAACAAAGTGGGCTTCTAGATCTCATTATCACCTAAACACATTGATTAATGGTAATCATTTCAATTAACGCGTTTAAATAAATCATATAGTACTATGAACAAGCGTCAACATTAATTAATGTATAAAAAGTTCAAAGGTAGAATATTATATGAAAAACATCGTCCGTCTGGTGAATGTTTATATTAAATTTTCAAACAGATAAGAATGCTTTCACACGGCATCAATTAAAACAGGCAAGTTTCTTCTATCTTAATAACAACTGGTGGGAAACCCGTGCGGATCCCGCGTCCGCACGGGTTCTGATGTGGATCCCAGATACGTCATCAGTTATGTTATGAAATATAAAAAACAATAAAAAATATAAAATTTTTGTTGTAAATAAAAAAAATAAAAATCATAACACCCAATAAAAAAAACAATCGTGTTAAAAATTTTGATCAGCAACTTTATGTTTATTTTCCAAAATTAAGAATTTTGATTAGAAACTTCATGTTGATGTTAATTTTTAATATTTTGATAAGTGAGTTCATGTTCCCGTTAATTTTTAATATTTTGATCAATAACTTCATGTTCTCGTAAATATTCAATATTTTAATCAGTAGCTTCATGTTCCCGTTAATATTCAACATTTTGCTCAGTAACTTCATGCTCCCATTAATAATCAATATTTTGATAAGTAACTTCATGTTCCCGGTAATATTCAATATTTTAATCAGTAACTTTGTGTTCCCGTTAATATTCTAATTTTCTATCAATAACTTCAAATTCCCGTTAATATTCAATATTTTGATAAATAACTTCGTGTTCCCGTTAATATTCAAATTTTCTATCAATAACTTCAAATTATCGTTAATATTCAATATTTTGATCAGTAACTTCATGTTCCCGTTAATATTCAATATTTTGATAAGTAACTTCATATTCCCGTTAATATTCAATATTTTGATCAATAATCTCATGTTCATGTGATAATTATTTTAATTTGATGTTTTAATAGTATGGATAAGTTGTGATATGTTCAAAAATTATTTTCTAGCGTTGATAAACATAAAAAAATATGGATTATAAAAAATAGAGTAATGAAAAAAGATTTATGCATTTATTGATTAAATGAAAAAAAAAACAATTAAAATCAAAAGATATGGACAAAACAATAGAGTAACATTTGATCATAAATTAAAAATTTAATACAATTTATTATGTTTACAATGTAATACAATTCCTTTTTAAAATTGAGAATTTTGAGAAACGCTCATAAAAATTATTAGTCATAATAACATCTGGTGTGGACCGCGTATATGTTACTCAAATTGTCATGAGATTTCAAACAAATTTGAAAATATCAAAATATTATTTGAAAAAAGAAAAATAAACTATTAAACACATAATTTATAAAAAAAAACAATTGTGAAAAATATATAAAAAAAATATGTTTTTTAGGATTGATAGAGTTGTAATAGTAAAAGTATATCTAAATTCTAATAAATGAGACAAATAAATATCCAAAAAAGATAATGATATAAAAGAATTAAGTTTAATGTTGTATTTATTAAAATTTGGACTATGGTTTAAAATATAAAATAAAATATTAAAACCTGTGCGTTTGCACAGATATTAGTATGATTACCCGTGTGTTCACACAACACTGGTGTGTTACCCGTGCGTTCACACGGTACTGGTGTGTTACCCGTGCGTTCGGACTGGTGTGGTATGCACGCTTTTGTTTTGAAAATGTAATAAAATCGAAAATACTAAATTTGAACCATGTGTCTGCATGAGTATGGGTGTGGACCAGTCCGGAACAATATTTATAGTAAATATTGCATAAAATCAAAATATATACAATTAAAAATATAAGTGAATTTATAGTAAATATTGCATAAAATAAAAATATATATATTTAAAAATATAAGTATAAATTTGGATTTAAAAATTTGATTGTCGTTCTTATATCTCAAAACATATAATATGATCAAACGTATTAATTATTTGAAATAATTGTATTAACTATATAATATCTATTAAGAAATTAAAACATATATATAGAATAGAATATGTGTGAAATAATTTTTTATTTATTCGAACAAATCATAATGCTATATTATTAAAAACAAAACAATATCGTTATTTTATATTTCTCAAAAATAAAACCGTTGTCGCCATTGAAAATAATAAAAGAAATTCTAGTAAACTCTATTTTATAGTTTTTATTTTGAAATTGTTTTTTCTAAATATTTTATTCATAAATTATTTTCAAATTAATTACAATTATAATCATCCTTAATAATTTTTATTTTATGCATATATTTGGATACCTCTTTGAAAATATTGTCTTAATTATTTGGCATTTGATTAAAATAGTTATTGATGACATTTCATGATGTTACCATTTTAATATTTTGAAATTATTATAATTAGAAGTATCAATTGGTTACTTATAATGTTGGATAATCTTCATAAAATGACTCGAATTAAAAAATATAAACGTATTAAAGAAACCATGTATATGATTTTTGATAATGGATTTTACATGTTTGAATTCTATTTATTAATTGTTATTATTTTATTATAAAAAAATTAATTGTTTAATTTATTTTATTTATGTGAATTAATTCTTGATTATACTAAAAAGAGACCTTTTAAAATTGTTTAATTTTTTTCATATTATAATTATATAGACAAAAGATTGTGAATATTTGAAATGAATGATAATTATAAGTATGTATATTGCTTCTAACTAATGAAATTAATTTTGTTAATATTTTAAAGTTTGAGAAATCAACAGGTTAATAACACGATATTATTCACATATCAATTATAACTCATTTTGCTTTCATTCATATAACTATTTATACTAAAGCAAAAACTAATATTACATCATTCTCTAATCAATAAAATAATTTAGAATGTTTTCACTATTATAAAAATAGACAAAAGTTAAAAAAAAATTGTTGTTGTTTTGATTTTGTGGCAGCACTACAGTGTCTCAAGGATTATCTGTCTTCTCAAGAGTACTCTGACTGCAGCAGCTGTCAACATTTCCACAAGCAAAAGATTCTGGTTCTTCTGAGATTACACAATTCTTGGTTTGGTTACAAGAGGGAAGACATATCCTGATTAGGAACTTGCTTGTTCAAAGCTTTGTTATCACTTGGATGATTGATTGTCTCAATTACTTCCCAAAAACTGACCACCTTCCAACAGATGTTATCCTGGCCATAGTTGAACTTCCAAGCATATTGTCTGGAGCAAATATGGACTAACAGATGCCAACATATCTCCAGTAGCATCCCAACAAATATTGTTTTTCACTTTAGGAGGACCCTACAATTATAAACTATTTAACTATGAAATTCACAGGAATTTTAGAAGTTAAAAACAACACGATATCTACATAGAGTAACTCAATCTTTTACCTAGAGTGAGTAATTTTTTCTATCAGTTTTGACGTAAAAAATAAACACCACTTTATCAGAAGCTGCTGCAAGTAACTGTTCCAATCGAGGCTGAAACCTCACATTTACAATACCTCCCTGAAACAACCGATGGTGGTAATATTGTTGAAAATGGATATGATAAAATGTAATTGTTTGACTAACTTTAGATACACGGGTACAAGAGGATGAAGTAATGTTCCAATACCGAATTTCATTTTCTATATCTTAGAAGCAAAAAATATTAGTTTTCTTAGGGTCTAAATGAAGATGTTATGAAATTTTAGCTCTTCATAGCACAAGTTTCTCAACAAAATGTAATGACTCACAAAACAAGGTTCTGAAGCGGAAGCTCTCCAAGCCAAGATACTGCTCCCAAGCACCATATACATGTCTTCTCTGTCAAAAGATACAATAATAGGAGGACAATGTACAGTAAATATAAGTCTCAATATATGAAAATGATATTAAATGTAAATCAGCTAATATTGTTCAATAAAAAAAGTTTAGTATAAATGAATCACAGGAAAGCTACTTGATACAACGTCAGAGTCCTCGAGGTACTCTGGTCGCCCTAATGAATCATCTGAAGCAGAAGCTCTCCAAGCCAAGATACTGCTCCCAAGCACCATATACATCTCTTCTCTGTCAAAAGATATAATAATAGGAGGACAATGTACAGTAAATATAAGTCCCAATATATGAAAATGGTATTAAATGTAAATTAGCTAATATTGTTCAATAAAAAAAGTTTAGTATAAATGAATCACCTGAAAGCGACTTGATACAACGTCAGAGTCCTCGAGGTACTCTGGTCGCCCTAATGAATCATCTGAAGCAGAAGCTCTCCAAGCCAAGATACTGCTCCCAAGCACCATCTACATCTCTTCTCTGTCAAAAGATACAATAATAGAAGGACAATGTACAGTAAATATAAGTCCCAATATATGAAAATGGTATTAAATGTAAATTAGCTAATATTGTTCAATAAAAAAAGTTTAGTATAAATGAATCACCTGAAAGCGACTTGATACAACGTTAGAGTCCTCGAGGTACTCTGGTCGCCCTAATGAATCATCTGAAGCGGAAGCTCTCCAAGCCATGATACTTCTCCCAAGCACCATATACATCTCTTCTATGTCAAAAGATACAATAATAGAAGGACCATGTACAGTAAATATAAGTCCCAATATATGAAAATGGTATTAAATGTAAATTAGCTAATATTGTTCAATAAAAAAGTTTAGTATAAATGAATCACCTAAAAGCAACTTGATACAACGTCAGAGTCCTCGAGGTACTCTGGTCGCCCTAATGAATCATCTGAAGCGGAAGCTCTCCAAGCCAAGATACTGCTCCCAAGCACCATATACATCTCTTCTTTGTCAAAAGATACAATAATAGGAGGACAATGTACAGTAAATATAAGTCCCAATATATGAAATTGGTATTAAATGTAAATTAGCTAATATTTTTCAATAAAAAAAGTTTAGTATAAACGAATCACCTGAAAATGACTTGATACAATGTCAGAGTCCTCGAGGTACTCTGGTCGCCCTAATGAATCATCTGAAGCAGAAGCTCTCCAAGCCAAGATACTGCTCCCAAGCACCATATACATCTCTTCTCTATCAAAAGATACAATAATAGGAGGACAATGTAATGTAAATATAAGTCCCAATATATGAAAATGGTATTAAATGTAAATTAGCTAATATTGTTCAATAAAAACAGTTTAGTATAAATGAATCACCTAAAAGCGACTTGATACAACGTCAGAGTCCTCGAGGTACTCTGGTCGCCCTAATGAAAAAAAGGCAAACTTCCACTGGCCAAGCAACAAATTAAATTAAAAGAATTAAGTGCACTGAGTCAAGTATACAAACCAATATTTACTGTATGAAGCATCAATCACTAAAATAAAAAAATACTTAAAACAGAATAGAACTCACGAAGATGAAGACATACCTTGACAAACTCATCATCAGGAACTTCAAACTTCTTCTGTAATCACACTGTAATATCGGCCAAAGTCTCACATTCGTGTATGACCAAGAAAAAGGGTTCCCCAATGTTTTGAATTAGCTGTACATATAAAATGGAAAACCAAGTTACAAAAGGTTTGACATACAATTAATGTATCGAAGTAGTCAAATACAAAGAACGGTATAAAGCAAAATGGATTAATCAAAACTATATACCATTTGGTTCTGAGTTGTGTCTTTAGTAAAATGATACACATGAATTAGATGATCAAGAGGACCAAGATTTTTCTCTTCTTCTGGAATCTGTAAAACTAGTATATACAAAGATTATCATATTTACAAACTGGTGTTGTTATTTGAATAAATAAAAGCAGAAACACAACCTCCGCGATTCCGACGTCGACGTCCTCCGCATATCTCCCATGGAACTTTCGCGTCCTCCGCAAATCCACTAACGATTCGTCTTGATGGTTCTGAAGTCCATTGACAGTAGCGATAGTTTTATATTCATTACAGTTACCTGCAAAAAAATGAAAATAAAACTTCAAAAATCAAAACCCTAAAAGAAAAAACTCAGATCTGAGATGAAAATTACAAATTGAACAAAAACTCAGATTTCTCTATTCCTACCGGACACGCCACCGCCATCTTCCCCTATTCCTGCAACACCAACAATCTTAGGTCGAAACAAAATAAGAGAAACCCTAAAAAAATTTTGATTTCTCCATTTTTGTAAATCGTTCCAAAAACGGTTGTTTTTGTCAAAGAAAAGAAAGAGAACAAAAAAAGATAGGAGGACAGAAGCAATGGTAGAGAGAAGATGAAGAAAGAGGAGGAAGAAGGAGAAAGTAGAAGAACATCGTCGTTGTGGAAAAAGGATTGAGAAGAGGCTGAATGAGAAAATGAAAAGAGAGAGTTAGGGAAAGGGTAAAAGTGGTGTTAACCAAAAAGGTGTTTGTTGCTTGACATGTGTCCCAGAGGGTAGAAAAGTCTTTTTAGTGGTACCATACTTTCTTATATGGTAGATTTTTTTTTATCCAAAAAATGAAAAAAGTTTAATGTTTATATTCAGCCATAACAATTGATTGTAGCCCATAACATGCTAATACGATCAGTGTGGAGTGTGGCAAGAAAATAACATGTTAATGTGATCCAACATCCAACTGCTAATTTCTTTGTCAGTTCTTAACAATTTCTCTCAAATGCATTAAAGCCAAAGAAATTGCATGGTTTTACAAAACATAATGCCTCAGCACCAATATGGCGTCGACCATCGACACAGTGGTCCTGACAACGCCGAGCTTAAAATCATACCTCAGCTCTAATGTGCCATCGACCACCGGTATAGTGGTCCCAAAGATACCAAGCTCAAAATTATAACCATGCCTCGAACTCCAAACTAGTGTCGACCATAGGCACGGTGGTTCCGATGACACTGAGTCCCAATTTTAACAATTGACATATAAATAAACGATGACAAATAATAATGATAATATTGATTGTAATATCAATTGCTTAAAATAGAAAGTACTTGACAATCCAACACTTAAAGAGTCCAAAATAAAATATAACACTATAAGAAAATGAAATAAAGAACAATCTCCCACTAACCAAGTACATCAAAAGAACTCACAATGCTCATGCTCTCAACATGGGTTTTGAACACAATGGGCCTAAGTCCCTTAGTTAGGGGATCGACTAGCATGAAATCAGTACCAATGTACTCAACAACAATGTCATTTTTCTTTACAAGATCTCTGACTGTCAAATACTTCAATTCCAAATGCTTAGAACTGCTAGAAGTTTTATTATTCTTAGAGTAGAACACAGCTGCACTGTGATCACAATAAAGCTTTAGTGACTTTGCAATGGAATCAACAATGTGAAGTCCAGTCACTAAATTTCTCAACCAAACATCATGAGTGGCAGCAATATAACAAGCAACAAACTCTGCCTGCATAATTGAAGAGGCCACGAGAGTTTGCTTTTTACTCTTCCATGATATCGCACCTCCAGCCAACATAAAAATGTAACCAGAAGTAGATTTCCTATCATCAACACACCCAGCAAGATCAGAGTCAGTATACCCAACTATTTTCAAGTTATCAACTCTCCTAAAAACAAGCATATACTTTTCAGCTCTCTGCAAATATCTCATCACTTTCTTAGCAGCGGTCCAATGATCATTCCTAGGAATTGACTGGTATCGTCCCAAGACACCACCCATGAAAGCAATGTTAGGCCTAGTGCATACTTGAGCATACATCAGGCTGCCTAATGCACTATCAAAGGGTTTTCCCTTCATCTCTGCCCGCTCAATCTCATTTTTAGGACATTGATCTTTACTGAATTTGTCTTCTTTAGTAATTGGAACATCTCCTGGCTTACAATTTTGCATATTAAACCTCTCCAGAACTCTATCAATATAAGCCCTCTGTGACAAACCAAGCACACCATGTGATATATCCCTGTGTATTTCAATTCCTAACACAAAGGATGCTTCACCAAGATTTTTCATATCAAAGAACTTAGTTAGCATAAGTTTGGTCTCATGAAGTAGACAAAGATCACTACTAGCAAGCAAAATATCATCAACATACAGCACGAGAAAGATGAATTTGCTCCCACTGACCTTAATATAGATGCATTGATCAACTTTATTTTCTTCAAAACCCAATGAAGTTACCACCTCATCAAATTTCAAGTATCATTGTCTAGAAGCCTGTTTTAAACCATAAATAGATTTTCTTAATTTACAAACCAAATGCTCATCACCAGTTTTCACAAAACCCTGAGGTTACTGCATGTACACCTCCTCATTAAGATCACCATTCAGAAAATCAGTCTTAACATCCATCTGATGCAATTCCAAGTCAAAATATACTACAAGGGCCATAACGATTCTAAAAGAGTCTTTAGTGGAAACAGGAGAAAAGGTTTCATTAAAGTCAATCCCCTCCTTTTATGTGAAACCTTTAGCCACAAGTCTCGCCTTAAACCTCTTAATTTTACCTTTCGAGTCCTTCTTTGTTTTGAATATCCACTTGCATCCAATCACCCTACAGTTTCTTGGTAACTCCATTAGTTCCTAAACTTCATTATTTACCATGGATTTCATTTCATCATGCATTGCATCTGTCCACATGCTAGATTGAGAAGAAGTAATAACTTCTAGATAATTTTTAGGATCAATAACAATACCAACATCATAAGCATCCTCACTAAGATAAACTACGAAATCATCAGGAATAGCAGGTCGCTTTTGTCTTACTGACCTTCTAACACGAATTAGCTCAACTGACTCATCAGGTTGTGCAACCTCGGTTATAACAGGAGGATCCACTACATTTTTAACAAGTGGTTCAACCACATATTCAACTGGATGTTTATCCATATTCTCATTTGGAGCAAAACCTCCATGAGCAGTGGATGATCTAGCATTATCAAAATTAGGCAGTGACAAAGTAACAACATCAGGCGTAACAGAATCAATATTACCAGATGCAATGACAGGCTCAACAACATCAAGCTCAAGGGATTTTAAATGCATGGACTCCACAATTTTATTACCTCTACCACGACAAAAGAATCGGTATCCTTTAGATCTTTCCGAATATCCAATGAAAAAATAATGACTTGTTTTTGGGTCATGCTTTGTCTCAATAGGTTTATATATTTTAACCTCTGCAGGAAAACCCTAGACACGAAGATGGTTCAAACTGGGTTTTCTACCTGCCAAAAGCTCAAAAGGTGTTTTTGGAACTGATTTACTAGGAACTCTATTAAGTATATAGAGGGTTGTTTTCAAAGCGTCACCCCATAAAAATTCTGGTAAATTACACCTACTCATCATGCTTCTCATCATATCCTTAAGAGTGCGGTTTCGCCTTTCGGCTACACCATTTTGTTCAGGAGTACCAGGCATGGTGTATTGTGGAACAATTCCACAATCTTGCAAGTATTTTGGAAAAGGCCCCACGTGTTGCCCAGTAGAATCATATCTACCACAATACTCTCCACCACGGTCAGAACGTACCACCTTTATCACTTTTCCTAGTTGCTTTTCAACCTCAGTTTTAAAGATTTTAAACTTTTCAAGTGTTTCTGATTTTTCCTTAATCAAGTAGAAATAGCCATATACCGGGAAAAATCATCAATAAAAGTGATAAAAGATTTATTACCACAAATAGTGGGAGAAAGGGGTCCGCTAATGTCTGTATGAATAATTTCCAAAAGGTATAAACTTCTTGTTGAACCTTTCTTATTGGTCTTAGTAAATTTTCCTCTAATGCAATCCATACAAGTCCCTAAATCATTGAAATCCAAAGAAGGTAAAATATCATCTCTAATTAACCTTTCAACTCTTTCTTTAGAGATATGTCCCAAACGCTTGTGCCACAACAAAGAGGATTTTTCTCTAATTTTAGATCTTTTAGCAATGGAGCTTTCAACATTTAAGGATAAGGATATCATATCACAATCCAAAGATAACTTATATAAGCCATCCAACAAGATACCATTACCAACAACTTGAGAATTCAACATCAAATTGATTTTTCCATCATAAAAGGTAAATTGAAATCCAAACTTATCCCAACAAGATACTAAAATCAAATTCCTCCTAAAGGAAAGTACATAAAATGTATCTTTCAAAACAAGTTCAAAAAAACCAGTTCCTAAATCTAAGCTAACATCTCCCACTAGCTCCAGAGTGACTTCAATATCATTTCCTACCCTGAGTTTGCTTTCCCTCAAGTTTGGTCTCCGGTGGTTTTTGAACCCATGTAAGGACACAACAATATGGGTTGTAAAACCACTATTAAGACACCAAGAATTAATGGGAACATCAACTTAGACTCAAAACAGACAAAAGCTAAATGATTGCCTCCATATTTGTTCTTATTGTCTAACCAAACTTTAAAAGCATGACAATCAGTTTTCTTATGTCCTTTTTCCTTATACCAAAAGCACCAAAAGGATTTCTTAAAAGCAACAGGCTTAGGACCTCCAATATTATGGTGTTGGCCATTACCAGGTTTCCTATCAGGATATCTATGAGAAGCACTATGAGTGTTTTTCTTATTTTTCCAAGAACTCTCGCCAGAAAAGGGTTTAGCATGAAAAGTTAGGAAGTCTAAATCACTTCTTTCCTTCTTCAGTTTCTCTTCTTCAGCTACACATTTGGCAATAGCAGTAAGATATTCTTTAGCATTCTCTTTCTCAGGCAGTCCACTTATCAAATGTTCAGAAATGGTTTTCTTCATAGCACACAAGCTAAGTCGGCCACTCCTCTCCCACTTAGCTAATTTTTCTATCTCCTCAGGTGTACTCTGATAATTGATCACAAGTTTGGTTTCACGTAGTGCCATGTCAAGATCAGCAATCCCTAATGAAAACTCTAAGTCTTTCTTCCATTTATTAAAATTAGACCCATTCAGGATCTCAATAGAAGCAGAACAATTCTTCATAGAGATGGTCACCATTGAGACAAAACAGGAATACATTAGGACAAATAATAAAGGCAAGATATAGCTTTAATGAACATAAGCTATCACAAAGAGGCCAACATTATCACACAATCCCCTTTGGGTGGAATGTGCAAAACCCTGGTTACAACCAAGGTCAAAACCTCAGATGAGTCGCTCAATGAGCATACGTTGGGTTTGAAAGTCTATCTCCTTTGGGTAGATAAATTCTCCAAACCAAAACACCTCCGACAACTTCATCCACAAATTTCAAGAATAAGCTACTCAGTGAGCATACATTGAGTTTAGAAATTTATCTCCTTTGGGTAAATAAATCTCTTGGACTCAAGCATCTCCAATAGCTATATCTTTAATATACCACAGTCTCTACATACAATTATCCACCTTTGGGAAGACAATCATAGTAATGACTCAAAAACATTCCTCAAACTACAAAGAGACTTTTATAAATTAAAATGAGTGATCTCACTTTAGTGGTAATCACACACATTACCCTTTGTACTCCTTTAATATATAACTTGCTTACAAAAAAAAACAATTATTTATAGAATTTCTTACATAGGAATCAAATTTCTCTTGCCAAAATAAGTCATGAACCAATCATAAATCTAAACAATATAACATTCTCAATAAATTTTGTCTTCAATAGTATCAATCTCGATATTATATGGAATATTATATAATATTTCAAAATATTTAACAAAATAAATATTTTACAAATTTTTATAAACTAATATCTATTTATATAGTTTATATAGAGACAATGTATTCACGTAACCTAAACTATTAACATGGAAAAGAAAAAAAAAACTAATTAAACAAAAATTAGCGGATGGCTATTCACATGCAACAAATTAAGCAAAAATACTGGAATTGTTTCTGAAAAAAAACCAATTGAAAAGAAACGGCACTGCGCAAAGTATTGTTGAAGAGAAGAACCAGTACACCACTTGTTGAATTTAATATATACAATTAATAATAGTGCAACACAGTATATAATGCAATATTTGATTCAATTGGTATCTGATCGTACCGGTTGATCAGAACCTTAAAGTGGGCCAGAAGCTTCGTCTACGATGCTGGTCGTATGGAGAGGAGGGGGTGTACCTGCAAGGTACTCCGACGCTCAATTAAGAAAGGGTCAGAGAAAAGGGGCAAGTACAAAGTATGAATTCTTAGGGTGAATATTGGATACCTGACCCTCTCAAGTGAGAGGGTTTATATATGCCCCCAGCGCATGGCCAATTGGTCCCTATTATTTGGGTGCGGATCGCGGATCCCCCAAAAATAGGTAACTGCCAGAACTAGCCGTTGGAATGGGCAGATCTGCTCGGAACTAGCCGTTGTGCTGAGCAGGGGAGTGTTTCCGAGCAGGTGCATTCCGGCCAGGTTCTGGATGACTGTCCGTGTATGACGGGCAGAGTTGAGATAGAAGGCAGAGATGGGCAGCTGTCCATGGAGGGCAGAGAGGGGCAGACCTGCTAGGAACTAGCCTGCTGCTTTGGGCAGGGGAGTGTTTCCGGGCAGGTGCATTCCGGCCAAGTTCTGGATGACTGTCCCGTGTTTGACGGGCAGAGTTGAGATAGAGGGCAGAGATGGGCAGCTGTTCCTGGAGGTCAGCTGGGCATCTCTCCTCGGCGAGAGGGGCAGCCCTGCTCGGAACTATCCTGTTGCTTTGCGAAGGGAGTGTTTCCGAGCAGGTGCATTCCTGCTTGGTCCTGGATGGTTGTCCCATGTATGATGGGCAGAGATGAAATGGAGGGCAGGGCTGGCCTTCTGCCCCTGAAGATCAGTTGGTCAGCCTTCCTCAGCATAGGGGCAGGAGGAAAATGGCTTTCCTTTGTCTTTAACTGGCTGGATCGAGACTGTTGGGTCGTTCCGGGCAGCTGCCTCGGCGCAGGGGCAAGAGATGATTCCGGGCAGGAGCATTACGGCCATCCCCTAGATGTCTTCCCTGTGCGTAAGGGGCAGGAATGTGATGGATGGGCAAAGATGGTCGGCTGGCCGTCTCTCCTCGGTGGATGGGCAGAGGGAAAATTGGTTCCCTTTGTCCTCAATTGGATGGATCTAGGCTATTGAGCCGTTCTGGGCAGCCTCCTAGGCGGAGGGGAAGGAGTACTACGGCCATCCCATGATTTTTGCCCTGTGCGTGACGGGCAAGAATGTCGGGGAGGAGCAAATGACCTTGAGGTTCATTTGTCCACAGGTGCCCGGTAGAGGGGCAGAAAGGTAAATGTTGCCCTACCTCAGTTGGACTTGGGCAATTAGGCCGTTATGAGAGGAGAAGTGGATTGGGCCATGCCTAGCCATTGGTCCAGTCCGGAACAGAATCCCCCCAAGTCGTTGCTCCTGGGCATAGGAGTGATGACTTAAGAGTAGCTCGCGATCCTGGGGAGAACTGTGCACGGTTGGTGCGTGTTTGTGGAGATGACGACGTTCCGTGGTGGCCATATATGGACGCGCTCGAGGAACAAAAGTGTCGCCTTATCTACTAGAGACGTTTTCACTCGCTTGCTATCGCTAAGTATTGCACGATTCTCGTCGTGAGTACTCGTTTGTATGAGCAGTTTTGTCTGGATTATTCGTAGTGTTTTGGGGTTTGCTCGGTAGTTATTTCATTTGTACGACCAGTTTGGGAAACTGGTTCAAAGAGGCCAGGGTTGTTTCCGGGCACGAGAACGGTGCTCAGGTCATGATTATGGCCCGAGATCCGCGGCGTGAACGTCCCATCGCGAGCTGGGTGTTCTGCCAATCATGGTACGATGACGACGTCGGACTCGGTCGAGTATCCGACGTGTGACAGGATCTTCTCGTTCGAGAGTAGAGGCCTGCCTTGTTAAACTTTTAGGTATGCAATGCTTGTACCTAGGCATGCATTTATGGTCGGTACGTTGCACTTCGTCGCTTAGCGGGCACGCCGACTGTAGTGGCTTTAGCCGTAATATATCAAGCAAGTTGTTCCCCATTGAGGTGTTCTAGGTAGTGGGCCCCATTTTCCATTTTTGCACGGACAAGATAGGGACCCTTCCAGTTTGCGGTGAGCTTGCCTTCGCGAGAATCTGTGATTTCTCCTCAGGACGAGACGGATAACTTTCATGTTTTGTCGTATGACTTTGGCTGCCCATGCTTGACGGGCAGAAATGTGAAGGAGGGCAGCGGTGCTCCTGCTGATCTTGGGCGTCAGCTGACCAGCCTTCCTCGGTGGAGGGGCAGAAGGAAAAATGCATTCCTTTGTCCTCAATTGCCAGGAACTAGTCGTTGTAATGGGCAGACTGCTCGAAGCTGGCCGTTGTGTTTGGCAAGGGCATAGTTGCGGGCAGGAGCATTTCGATCGTCCCTGGGAGGTTGCCCATGCGTGACGGGCAAAATAGTGAAGGAGGGCAGCGGTGCTCTTACTGATCTTGGGTGTCAGCTGACCAGCCTTCCTCGGTGGAGGGGCAGAAGGAAAAATGATTTCCTTTGCCCTCAATTGCCAGGAACTAGTCATTGTAATGGGCAGACTGCTCGAATATGGCCGTTGCGTTGGGCAAGGGCATAGTTGCAGGCAGGAGCATTTTGATCGTCCCTGGGAGGTTGCCCATGTGTGACGGGCAGAAATGTGAAGGAGGGCAGCGGTGCTCTTGCTGATCTTGGGTGTCAGCTGACCAGCCTTCCTCGGTGGAGGGGCAGAAGGAAAAATGCTTTCCTTTGCCCTCAATTTCCAGGAACTAGTCATTGTAATGGGCAGACTGCTCGAATATGGCCGTTGTGTTGGGCTAGGGCATAGTTGCGGGCAGGAGCATTTTGATCGTCCCTGGGAGGTTGTCCATGCGTGATGGGCAGAAATGTGAAGGAGGGCAGCGGTGCTCCTGCTGATCTTGGGTGTCAGCTGACCAGCCTTCCTCGGTGGACGGGCAGAAGGAAAAATGCTTTCCTTTGTCCTCAATCGCCAGGATCTAGTTGTCGTAATGGGAAGACTGCTTGAAGCTGGCCGTTGCGTTGAGTAAGGGCGTAGTTGTGGGCAGGAGCATTTCGATTGTTCTCGGGTGGTTGCCCATGCGTGATGGGCAGAAATGTGAAGGAGGGCAGCGGTGCTCCTGCTGATCTTGGGTGTCAGCTGACCAGCCTTCCTCGGTGGAGGGGCAGAATAAGAATAGGTTAGGGACCCTCCGGTGCTCTTCCAATGATCAGTCTGAACCCATTGTGCTCTGGGCGTTGGGCCTCCATCTCGTGGCGATCTAGAGAGGGGGAAGTAGTGACTTTGTCCCTTTGAACGAGGACGTCGTCCTCGAAGGAAGGAATGGCTCCTTCGCGGTCAGTCTTGCTGATTGGTGAGATGACTGTGTTGTGAGCATCATGGACGTTGCTGTGGCTGGCCATGATCGGAATCTTGAATATCTGCTTTGATCTTTGGTTTCCGGGGAAAGAAAGATGGGGAGAGCAGGTTTCCCACAGACAGCGCCACTGATCTTACCGGTTGATCAGAACCTTGAAGTGGGCCAGAAGCTTCGTCTACGATGCTGGTCGTGTGGAGAGGAGGGGGTGTACCTACAAGGTACTCCGACGCTCAAGTAAGAAAGGGTCAGAGAAAAGGGGCAAGTACAAAGTATGAATTCTTAGGGTGAATATTGGATACCTGACCCTCTCAAGTGAGAGGGTTTATATAGTGCCCCCAGCGCATGGCCAATTGGTCCCTATTATTTGGGCGCGGATCGCGGATCCCCCAAAAATAGGTAACTGCCAGAACTAGCCGTTGGAATGGGTAGGTCTGCTCGGAACTAGCTCTTGTGCTGAGCAGGGGAGTGTTTCCGAGCAGGTGCATTCCGGCCAGGTTCTGGATGACTATTCGTGTATGACGGGCAGAGTTGAGATAGAAGGCAGAGATGGGCAGCTGTCCATGGAGGGCAGAGAGGGGCAGACCTGCTCGGAACTAGCCTGTTGCTTTGGGCAGGGGAGTGTTTCTGGGCAGGTGCATTCCGGCCAGGTTCTGGATGACTGTCCCGTGTTTGACGGGCAGAGTTGAGATAGAGGGCAGAGATGGGCAGCTGTCCCTGGAGGTCAGCTGGGCATCTCTCCTCGGCGAGAGGGGCAGCCCTGCTCGGAACTATCCCGTTGCTTTGGGCAGGGAGTGTTTTCGAGCAGGTACATTCCTGCTTGGTCCTGGATGGTTGTCCCATGTATGATGGGCAGAGATGAAATGGAGGGCAGGGCTGGCCTTCTTCCCCTGAAGATCAGTTGGTCAGCCTTCCTCAGCATAGGGGCAGGAGGAAAATGGCTTTCCTTTGTCTTTAACTGGCTGGATCGAGACTGCTGGGTCGTTCCGGGCAGCTGCCTCGGCTCAGGGGCAAGAGATGATTCCGGGCAGGAGAATTACGGCCATCCCCTAGATGTCTTCCCTGTGCGTGAGGGGCAGGAGTGTGATGGATGGGCAAAGGTGGTCGGCTGGCCATCTCTCCTCGGTGGATGGGCAGAGGGAAAATCGGTTCCCTTTGTCCTCAATTGGATGGATCTAGGCTATTGAGCCGTTCTGGGCAGCCTCCTAGGTGGAGGGGCAGGAGTACTACGACCATCCCAGGATTTCTTCCCTGTGCGTGACGGGCAAGAATGTCGGGGAGGAGCAAATGACCTTGAGGTTCATTTGTCCACAGGTGCCCGGTAAAGGGGCAGAAAGGTAAATGTTGCCCTACCTCAGTTGGACTTGGGCAATTAGGCCGTTATGAGAGGAGAAGTGGATTGGGCCATGCCTAGCCATTGGTCCAGTCCGGAACAGTATCAATTATATATAAAAAATACAGCATAGTAATGCAATTAGATATTGACATGATACAAAAATTCAACAAAATAAACACTGCAGTCTTATTAATTATATGATGCATCTTTAACGTGGAAGAAAAAACAAACAAGGTAAATAATGGCACTGCGTCTAGAAATAGAATCAGAAGCACTTCAATATGTAATTCAATTCAGTAAACACTTGACGACATGGTATAACAGAAACCTTTCATGTTAAATAATTGATCTCAAAATAAGAACTAATATATAAAAATTGTCCTCTATTTTAAAAGTATTCATATGCCCCATCAAAAATATTGATAAAGTGAATCATAATTGTTCTGGACCGGGCAAGGCTTCCTGTCCTTAAAGGCCAGGCCCAATCCAGCATAACGGGCGAACAGGCCCAATAGGCACAATATAGCCGTTGGGCACAATATAGCCGTAGGGCACAATATGACCGTTGGGCGTGCCCCCCTCACGCGCAGAATAGGTCACACGTCCAGCTACCTCCCCGGATATTGCGGGAACAGTTAGAAGAGCACACGCTTTGCTCGCCACCCATCTATCTATAAAATACCCCTCACTTGAGAGGGGCAGGTATGACGAATCATATACTTGACTTCTCTTGCTTGCTTTTCCCTTTCTTTTGACCAAATACTTACTTTGGCATCGGAGTACCTTGCAGGTACCTCCACCCCCTTTTCCTCTCCAACAAGCTGCTGCTCTTGCCCTACACGAAGGCCGCGACGATCTCTTTCTGGTTATCACCGATCAGTGGCGCCGTCTGTGGGAAACTCAGCTCCCCCATCTTTTCGAATCAAGATCCCTCATCTTTTCACCCAAAATACCAAAGCTTTCATCTCTCCAAAATCCCAGATCATCATGGCTTTCGTTAAGAGTGACGTCCAAGAACCTCTGACCACCGCTGCCCGTACCGACGCTGTCGTCGGGAACATCCCATCTGAGAACGTCCAGCGCAACGGCGGACCGGCTTCCCCAAAGCCCGACGAACAAAGACCACGAGCGCAAGCCGTGGAGCTTTCCTTCGAACCCATTCCGGTTCCTCAAGGCGCTGATCCGACCACCGCGGCGCTCATCGCCTCTTTGAACAATTCCAATCGTTTCATCATCCAGCAGGGAGAAAAGATCAGCGCCCTCGAACACGCCCTTCAAGAACACCACGACTCAGAGACGCTGGACCTCTCCCCGCCTCCGCGAGATCACTCAAAGCGGAGACCTGATAGCCCCTCCCCAGTCAAGGAACGATCAAGATCAAGGAGTCCAACACCCGACCGTGCTCCCCGGCATCGTCGTTCTCCTAGGACAACTAGGCACTCCCCTGCTTTCAAAAGACATCGACACTCGGACAAGTACGAGCGCAGGCATATCCGCGGACACTCTCCTCACTGCAACCAAAGCTGCGACCACAGTCTTTCTCCATCATTCTCTCACAGCTCTAGCAGTGACGACGAAGTTCAAGGCCCGTTCACGAGGAGAATCGTGGACACCCGGATTCCCTGCAGGTTAGAGAAACCTCCCACGCTGGCGACGTACGACGGCACGTCAGATCCTCACGAGCACCTAGAGAACATCGAAGCTATGCTCCAGTACCATGGTGTCTCCGGAGCCATCCGGTGCAAAATATTCCCCATCACCTTACGGAAAGGTGCGATGGCATGGTTCAAAAGACTCCCTCGAGGATCCATCTCATCCTGGCGCGACCTCAAAGGCTAGTTCACCCACCATTTCACAGCCTCCCGACGACATCCAAAGACGGAGGCAACCTTAGAAGCCATCATACAAGGCCGAGAAGAACCTCTGCGGGAGTACATCGAGAGGTTTAATAAGGAGGCAGTGGAAGTCAGAACTTCCGACCATATGAAGAAATATCTCCTCGAGAAAGGACTCCGCTTGAAAAGCGACTTCCGCAAAGCTGTCGGGATCGAAGCTCCTCGAACGCTGACAGAGCTTCTCCACATGGCCAAATATTACATCCTCTACGAGGAGAAAGAGGCCGCGTATCGTGCCCGGGATGCCAGAGATCGGGAAGCCCCCCGGGCACCCAAGAAGGAGGAGTCGGAGCCATCTCGTAAAGGCAAGGAGAAGCGACGGGAGGAGCGTCCTCGTGAAGGCAAAGGGCCAGCTGGCCGATTTAATGAATACACTGTGCTCACTACCTCACGCGAGCGTATTCTCTCCGACTGTATCAACACCGAGTTCAAACAAGGAGGTGTCCGGTTCCCTAAACCGACCACGTCCAAAGGAAATGTCGACAAAAGTAAATACTGTCGTTTCCATCGTAGTCACGGGCACGTGACGGAAGATTGCGTGCACCTCAAAGACGCCATAGAGATCCTCATCAAAGAGGGTCATCTGAAGCAATACACAAAGAAGGGAGAATCCTCCCGACGAGACACGTCTGATCCTAAGAAAGAAGCATAATCAACTCCCTCCAGTCCTCCCCCGCAGGTCGCTATGTCCATTAGCCGACCAGAGGACTTCCTCGTCCCTGACCACTTCGAGCCAACTTCCCAGGCATTCCTGCACAGCGCCTGGGAAGCCTTTCCTACGGCCATGGTTATTTCATGTGGGGGGTACCATGAGCTCACGATAGGATCCATCAAACGAAAGTTTGAACAGTTAATCGATAGCAACCCCGACCAGTTATGCACGGTCGGCAAGGGAAAAGGGCGGTCACAGCCCATCACGTTCTACAGAGAGGAACTCCCTGGAGGATCGCCGAACTCCTACATCCCTCTCCTGATCAGGGCCAGATTATCATCTACCGATGTGCGGAGAATCCTGGTCGACCAGGGCAGCTCCATGGACATCATGTACTCTAGCCTGTTCCTCGCACTGAAGCTAAATAAATCTAATCTCTCCCCGTACGTAGGATCTGATCTCCAAGGATTCAATGGAGCAACTGCCCGACCTTGTGGTTACGTAGAAATTCTAGTCACGCTTGGCGAGGAAGAAGCGTCTCGGACAATCAAAACGCAATTCCTAGTCATCGATTGCCCGTCGCTCTATCAGTGCATTCTCGGCAGACCAACTCTTGCCGAGCTCGTCGCTGTCCCATCGACAGTCCACCTTAAGCTAAAGTACTACACGGAGAAGGGACACGTCGCAACTCTGCACGGCGATATCGAAGCTGCTCGTAGATGCTTCGAGGCCGCGACCAAAGGTCAGAACCAGATAGCGACAACAGCGACGTCGGCAAAACGCACCAGAGAAGACAAAACTCCAGCCGAAGAAGGCCAGCCAGAGAAAAAGCCCACGCTTCCTGTGCACACCGTTGACCTCGACAGCAGGCTTACTACAGATGGAAGTGAAGATCGGGACGAGGACGGAAAGTTAGGAGTGACAAGCTCCCATTCTCCTACACTACTACGACCAGTGCCAGACGGAGAATTCGAGATCATCACCTTCAGCAACAACCCCAGCAGGGGAGTAAGGATAGGCTCTGGTCTCCCCGAAGAGGTAAAGGATGGTTTGAAGAAATGCCTCGACGACAACGCCGACCTATTCGCATGGAGTGCAGCAGAAATGCCCGGCCTTGATCCAGAAACTGCATGTCACCACTTAACAATCAATCCAGCTGCCCGCGCCATCGCCCAACGGAGAAGGAAATAATCCGAGGAGAAGGCACAAGCTGCCAAAAAACTTGTACAAGACCTCTTAGAGGAAAAATTTATTTTTGAGGCCAGGTACACGACCTGGCTCTCAAATATTGTACTTGTAAAGAAAAGTAATGGAAAGTGGCGCATGTGCATTGACTACATCGATCTCAATCGGGCTTGCCCGAAAGACACATATCCAATGCCGAGCATAGATAAGCTCGTAGATAATTCCGCAGGTTTCAAGCTCTTGTCCTTCATGGACGCTTATTCGGGATACAACCAAATCCCAATGGCCGACGAGGACAAGAGATACACAGCATTCATGACCTACTCGGGAAATTATTACTATAACGTAATGCCCTTTGGACTAAAAAATGTCGGGGCCACATACCAGCGCATGATGAACAAAGTCTTCCGATCAGAAATCAGAGACATGCTCGAAGTATACATGGATGATATGATCGTCAAATCCCAAGAGGAATCCGACCACACCACCCACTTGCGCAAGGTGTTCCACCAAGCTCGAAAGTGTAAAATGCGTTTTAATCCAGAAAAATGCACCTTCGGTGTGCGAGCAGGGAAATTCCTCGGATTTTACCTCACCGAAAGAGGAATAGAGGCAAACCCAGACAAATGTCGGGCACTCGTAGAATTCCCCACACCGCAGTCGAAGAAGGCGATACAATCCCTAAACGGGATGCTAGCGTCCCTTGCTCGCTTCGTAAGCAAGTCCGCCCAGCACGCCCTGCCCTTCTTTAAATTACTTAGGAAGGAGGCAAATTTCGAGTGGACGGACGAATGCGAGCAGGCCCTTGCCCATTTCAAACAAGCTCTATCTGCCCCACCAGTATTGTCCCGACCAGACCGCGGGGAAACCATATGCCTATATCTCTCCGTGGCCAACGAAGCAGTAAGTGCAGCACTTATTCGCAAAACTACTGACGGGCAAAAACCCATCTACTTCACAAGTAAGGCCCTACAAGGACCCGAAGTTAGATACACGCAGATAGAACGGGTAGCCCTTGCTCTCATAATCGCCGCTAGGAGACTCAGATATTACTTCCTGGCACACACTATCGTCGTCAGAACCGACCAGCCTATTAGACAACTGTTAGCCCGACCAGATATGGCGGGTAGAGTGCTAAAATGGTCCCTTGAACTGGCCGAGTTCGACATTCACTTCGAAGGGAGGAAAGCCCTCAAGGCACAGGCCCTGGCTGACTTCGTGGCAGGGATGACCCCAGAACCATCCCCCCCGGGAGGAACACAAAGGTGGATCATCTACGTGGATGGCGCATCAAGCCCCTCGGGCAGTGGAGCAGGAATAATCCTCGAAAACGAAGAAGGAACCCTGATTGAAGTGTCCCTGGTCCTCTCATTCAATACGTCCAACAATCAAGCCGAATATGAGGCCTTCCTCGCAGGATTACGACTAGCCAAAGACGTCGGCACGAAGAAAATAAAAATCTGCACTGATTCCCAACTCGTGGCGTCCCAAGTGCGAGGAGAATTCCAGGCAAAGAACGACCAACTCGCCGAATACTTGGCCGTGGTAAAAGACAAAATGGCGGAGTTTGAAGCATGGGAAGTTCAGCACATCCCGCGCGAACAGAATACCCGAGCAGACATCCTCTCCAAATTAGCCAGCACCAGAAAAAAAGGTGGAAACAAATCCGTCATACAAGAAACGCTGGTCGGCCCGAGCATTACAAAGTCCAACCTGGTAGATGTTAACGTCATCGGAGACCCCCATTGCTGGATGACCCCGGTATACAATTACCTCACCAATGGGGAACTTCCCGAAGACAGTAAGGAAGCCAGTGTAATTAAACGACGAGCCTGCTCGTACGTACTGGTCGAGGACAAGTTATACCGACGAGGGTTCTCCATTCCCCTATTAAAGTGTGTCGACGAGGCCCAGGTTCCCAAAATTCTACAAGAAATCCACGAGGGCATCAACGCACAACACTTAGGGGGAAGATCCTTGGCTCGAAAAGCTTTGCGCGCAGGATATTACTGGCCGACCATGTAGCAAGACGCCAAAGAACACGTGCAAAAATGTGACCGTTGCCAGCGCCACGGGGACATGCATTTGGCACCCCCCAACGAGTTGAAGACCCTCTCCTCGCCGTGGCCCTTCGCCTGGTGGGGGATGGACATCCTAGTCCCCTTTACAATGGGATCTTATCAAAATAAATTCCTAATCGTGGTCGTCGACTACTTCACAAAATGGATTGAAGCCGAAGCACTCGCCAAGGTCACAGCCTTCAACATACTGCGTTTCTACAAAAGAAACGTCCTCGCCAGATTTGGAGTACCGCAGGCCCTCGTGACCGACAACGGAACCCAATTCACGGACAGATAATTCCAAGACTTCGTCGCCAAATTGGGAACGAAACAACACTTTACTTCGGTCGAGCATCCCCAGACCAACGGGCAAGCGGAGGCCGCGAACAGAGTAATCCTACACGGATTGAAGCGAAGACTAGGCGAGGCCAAGAAGAGGTGGGTCGAGGAGCTCCACAGCGTCCTCTGGGCGTACGGGACAACACCTCACTCCACCACCGGGGAAACCCCTTTCCGACTAGCGTATGAACAGAGGCGGTAATACTGATGGAGATAAGGGAACCATCGAGAAGGATAGAAGCTCCCCTCGACGAAGAAATGAACGACGAGGCTTTACGCGAGGATTCAATCTGGTCGAAGAAATAAGATCAGGGGCTGCCCTCCGCGAGGCCACGTTGAAACAACAAATAACGTTGCGACATGACGCCAGAGTCATAAAACGTGACTTCCCCGTAGGCAGTCTGGTCCTGCGCAGAAGCCAGAAGGATTCTCACAAAGGGAAACTGGCAGCGAACTGGGAAGGACCTTATGTGGTCAAGTCCAAAACGGGCACGGGAGCGTATTACTTGGAAACACTGGACGAAAAACAACTTGCTCGACCATGGAATGCTGAAAAACTCAAGCAATACTATAGCTAAGTCCTTAACCACGAGGATAGATAAGTCGCCGACATAATCAACCCAAAACGGGGAGAAGTGCGCGACCTTCGTATCATGCCCTGGTGAAGCATGACACGCATTACAAGGCCGACCAGCTTCTGCTCATTGAACGAGTAGATCCTGCGCACAACGGGGATACCTCAACCGAGCTCCGTCGTTGCCGCACCGTTCAGGCAGGACACCCAGCTCGCGATGGGAACAGTCCAAGCCTATGAGACTAGTACCTCAAACGAAGTCCTAGCCTCATCACGGGCAGAACCACGTCGCCCTCCTCGGTAGGTTCCTCACCTATCCGAGCACGCACATATATATAAACAAACAGAGCAAATTCATAATACAACGTCCATAAAATCCAGATATATTAACGTACCGGCCACGGCCAGATAATGTCACAAATACAAAAAAGGGGCAGCGCCCATACAAAGTGATAAATACAAATTCATAAGGGCACGCAGGCCCACAAAACTTGCCAAAAAAAAGTCCTACCCTACGACTTCACTCTCCTCCTCCGCGGGGACAACTTTGCCGTCCACTACCGTGTTGAGCAGACCCATTCCATCTGTCAGGAGCTGCACGTCGGAGTTGAGGGCCACCATCTGCTCTTTTTCCGTGTTGAAGCCGAACTCAGCCACTTTTAAGTTGTCCTCGCCAAGGATCCTAATCCTCCCGATCAGATCAGCCCGCGACTTCAAGGCTTGCTCATCATCATTTTCGTCCTGGACGGCTGAAGTCAAACCTTCCAACTCAGCGATCCTCGTCTGCATCCTCTTCCTCTCCTCGTCGGCATTGAGCGCGGCCAGCTTAAGCTGACTCACCTTCGCTTGGAGCAGCACTCTGGCCTCCTGGTGACCTTCAAACTGTTTTAAATCATTGAACAACTGGTTGTTTTCTACCTCCAGCTTGGCTACTCTGTTCTTGGATGTCACGAGGCTCGCCCGAGTAGCAGCTTCATCGTCTGCGAGGACAAGGGCAGCTTCAAGAACCCTAAACATGCCCGTCGCATCCTGGCACAGCTGTTTCCTCCTCGCTTTAGAATTGGCGTTCAGGATAGCCACACCTTCAGACTCATGGACTTCAATCGAATCCCCTTCAGCGAACAAATCCCGACGAGTATAGCAGGCGGGCAGAATAAGATGTCCGACGCCAGACCCGCCCGAACCAGCGGCCACAGAAGTCCCCGCAGCATCTCTCTTCCATTTATGGGAACCCTCCGGGGTCAGCGGCATTGAGGATCTCTCCGGGTCAAGGGAAGGTCCAGCGGTAAAACTCTCTATCACCGTCTGCTTGGCTACACCGGTCTTGGCACCTGCGGTCGCTTTTCTATGGACCTTGGCTGCCTGCGACCTCATCAAACGTTCTCGCATATCAGCCATCATACCTGCGAAGACACATAACAAGTCAGGACGAGAAGAACTTAAAGAGATAAAACAAAACAGTGAAGCATACCAAGCAAGGTCATAGCATCGTCATCGTTATCACACTCAAGGAGAGCTTTGACATTAATATATCTAGCTGCTCGGACAGGGCCATCCTCCCCGACCAGCTGATTCCCGTCCCGATCGACGACGTAGGCCGGAGAGAAGCTCTCCACGTAAGCGTGAAGGATCCTGTACGACTCCTTATCAGCCGGGCAAAGCTGCTCATGCTTCACCAGGAACTAAAATGGGTAAAGACCCATTCCAGAGGGAAAATGGAGACCACACTATCCCTTTCCCGACCATGCACCATCACCCTCTCGATAGTCGAAATGCTCCTTCTCGCCTCCTCAGTCATAGGCCTCACGACCAGAAACCTATCCTTGAAGTTACGTATCGAATCAGAATACGGCCAGAACAGCCTATTCTGCTGCTTGAACGATACCCAGCTCTGCTTCGACCCCGCTGTGCTCCGCTAAATCTGGAAGAGGCAGAAGAAGAGGTCCGTGGTCGCCCCAATTTGTAGATAACGACACACCAACTCAAAGGCCGTTATAAAAGCCAAAGCGTTCGGATGAAGCTGGGACGGGCACAGCGCCAAGTAGGTGAACAAAGATGATTGGAAATCAGTGAAAGGAAGACGCATCTTGGCCTCCGTAAACGCAAATTCTTACATGGGAAAGCGAAGCCCCGGGTATGCGGAACAGATTCTATCGTGCTCCCCGGGACGAAAAGCTTTCCAGGCCCGTGGAGTATCCTCGTCGCGCAATTCCAACAGGTCGAAATCCCGTATCTCCTCTTCGGAGAAGGTTGATCGAAAAGACAAAGGCTAGTGTCCAAGCCATTCAAGGTCCCCTCCCGCGACCTTGATATTCGAATAGTCGGCGGACACACCAGGATCCTCGGGTACCTCCTGGGCGTCGGGCACAACGTCATCACGGGGTTCAGCCATTTCCACCTGAAAAGCAGAGGAAGAGAAGTGAATTCGACGTCCATGATCAAATCCACCCTTCCACCACTGATCAAGTGAAAGGGCGTTAACGAACCCGAGGACAACCATATGCTTGTCTAAAATGCCTACAATTAACTTAGATAGAAGGTCCCCGCGACCAGGACTCACAGAGGCACATGCGAGGACGCGTGGTCGTCCCAAACTCACTCCAATGTCCCGAACAGGCCTAGTGCCCGACTACAAACTAAATTCTACACCTAACCAGATTCTACAAAGATCTACGCTAACAATTTCTACAAAATTCTAGAAATTCATAAAGTTCATCATGTTCTTCATAAAGTTTCCTGGGATTCATGTGTTCATCAAAGAACACATGAAGTTCAACCGAAAAATATGAATTTCTACCGGAAAACTCACAAAAATACATAAACGGGAAGAGGGAACTTACAAGTAGAAGAGGTTGACGGTGGCAAAGAGAAGCTCCGGCGAAGACAAATTGCAGAGTAAGCGAGAGCAAAGAGTGAAAAACTTGGGAAATTATGCAAATGAAATCGTCCCCCCACCTTTTTATAACCATTAGATCATGGGGAATCGTGAAGGTCATCATAGCCTATACGCCCCTAGGACTGACAAAGGCCATAAATACACACCACGTGTCACAAAAACTCTTCGCCTGGTTTAACGCAAAAATTCACCAACCCTTGAACTCCCGCGAGCAAGTCTTCCCGTCAAAATAAACATATCCGTATAAGTCTACAGTCAGAAACTCTCATTTCTACGAGGACGACGAAACTCCTGGTCGACATCGCGCGCTAGTAGTTAACAACCATATCTGGTCGGGCACAAATACAGCAACGCTTGGCCATACGAGCAAACCTCCTCGTCAAAGTGAACACTTTTGAGCAGAGGTATCTGCTAAAAAACAGCCATCTCTCCGAGGCTGTTGCAGGTCCTGGCCACCGTTTGCACGCTAAAGACCGATGGCCACGGCTGGTCGGGCACGGATGAAGCACTCCATGTGATCTACTTCCTGCCCGACAGTACAGTCAGGGTAACAGCTGCCTAAGTCATTACTCTACAACAGAGCAACGACTTGGGGGGCTCCTGTTCTGGACCGGGCAAGGCTTCCTGCCCTTAAAGGCCAGGCCCAATCCAGCATAACGGGCGAACAGGCCCAATAGGCACAATATAGCCGTTGGGCACAATATAGCCGTAGGGCACAATATGACCGTTGGGCGTGTCCCCCTCACGCGCAGAATAGGTCACACGTCCAGCTGCCTCCCCAGATATTGTGGGAACAGTTAGAAGACCACACGCTTTGCTCGCCACCCATCTATCTATAAAATACCCCTCACTTGAGTGGGGCAGGTATGACGAATCATATACTTGATTTCTCTTGCTTGCTTTCCCCTTTCTTTTGACCAAATACTTACTTTGGCATCGGAGTACCTTGCAGGTACCTCCACCCCCTTTTCCTCTCCAACAAGCTGCTGCTCTTGCCCTACACGAAGGCCGCGACGATCTCTTTCTGGTCATCACTGATCAATAATCAAGATGAACGGTGGCATAAAAAATAAGAAACAATAATTGTTTAAAAATGGATTAAAATAATTGGAATCCACAATTTATAATCATATATTAATTACAATCAATTGAGTTATAATTCACATAACCAGGCTCTGATATCAAATGTAAGCGGAAAAATTTACAGATTGATTATATGAAATTTAAACATCAATACTTACTTATTGAAGTCATGATTCGGAATCCTGAAAGGATGAATGACTGGATCTTCCTCTTATCTCACATTCCCGTTCACAGCTCTCAATGGGACAAGTCGTGGAGCCGTCAGTTGTATTTCAGATTCTTGTGATAACCCTAGTCCCTACCCATTATGGATCCAAGGTTAAAGCCCACAATTTTACCCACACCAATCAGGTTTCAGATACCCAACTTTTAGTTATAAAAGAGATCACTTAACTAATAACAAGATTTATATATGCACCCCCATCAGAATCACGATTAACTCGTTTTTCACAAACTAAACAACAATTGATTATAGCCCCTAAAAAGTCAGATAAATCTAACAGCCTATTGTAAATCTTCCAAAACACTCGTCTCATAATGGTTGGAAGGTTTAATTCAAGTGTTGGCAATTCAAGTGGGAGAAAAGTTTGGTCTCGTAGACACGAGTTACTGTCGCGGTGAAAATTGGATAACAAGCTATTAATTAACTTGCATCGTATTTTTTAATGTCACCACCGGTCTTTGATTTATCTAAAGGAAGAGAGAAAAAACCGAATTCCCACAATGCAATGCAAATGCACTAAGATTCTAAGTTTAGGGGTTGGTTATACCTAGGGAAAGCGTTAGCATCCTAGATATCTGTAGTACTCTACAGGAACCTCTTGATTATTTATGTTATCTGTTATCTGTCTTGCTAAGGGTTTAAAGGGTAGGTGATTTACAAATTTTTTATGCCTAAAGGTGGAAAACCCTAGGGGTTAGTATCTAAGTATACTCGATAAAGCATCGCACTTTACGCCTACGTATCCTCGGGAATAGAATCAGAGTACGCGTAGTTCTACGTCTACTGAACTATTGGCTATGGCCAATGTTCAGAGGGGAAATGAGTACAAGCTCATTATAGAGTTTAAGAACTCTCTAAGTCTAGTTGAAATGGACCTATGTCGAAGTTTAGTCAGTAGGGGAAAGTGATAAATTCATTATGATGAATATCACTAAGAGTTTAAGAACTCTCTCCTAAAGCTAGTTATGATTTCGTGGCTCCGATGAGGCTAAGAAACAAAGTTTCTTCCTAAAAGGTTACTTAGGTCAAGGTAGGAGTCGTGACTTATGTTAACGTAATGATTATGAATGCAAATGATATGCACCATACACAATAACGTGGTCATCATGCATGGGATTTTCCTTTGGATATTAATGCGGTTAAATTACGTTATTTAGGAGATGGTGCTAGCAAGTGATGCTAGACTTGTGTCTGGTGACCAAAAGGTTGAATGCGATGCCCGAAGGCGATCGACTTACATGGGTAGAAAATGGGCTCGACGTTGGATCGAGAATTTTGATATTGTATTGAAAAGGTTTAGACAATAGCGAATAAGCATACAAATGGAAGTAAGACATCAAAAATATACAAGTGATAAAATAACGATAGTTAAGATATAATACAAGTTAGAACCTTGATGTGAGATAACATAATGGAAGTAACATAAGCATGAAGATGGCAATATGTTTCATGATAAGATTTGGATAAGATGAATATGCTTCAAGTAGAATGATTAAAATGATATCAATATGCTTCAATCTTTAAGAAGACAAACATGTAGAATGATAATTAGGATGACAATCAATATGCTTCAATCTTTAGGAAGACAAACATATAGAATGATATTAAAGGTGATAATAAAGAAGAATGATATTCATGCAAAAGTAAAAAACATGACAAGTCAACATGGATGGATTAATTCAAGGATTAAACAAGTCATTAGTGGAATAACACTCATAAAACCACAAAAGATGCTCAGAAATAAATGTTAATTAATTAAATAACAACTAACAACATCAATAAAATTAACAATACAATTAAGATATATTGATAATTTAAAGATTAACAACTAAACAAATTGATTAGCAATTACCAATTAAAATTTAAATTAACAATTTAAAAATTAGCACAATAATTAATAACCATACATAACGATTAATTAATTAGAAACACCGCATATTAATTAATGATAAAATAGATAATGAAGGGACAAACTACAAAAATAAATATTTTTAGAGTTTTTGAGCACATAAAACATTTTTAAACAAAATAAATAAAAGAGGTTAAAATAAAAGATTTTGAAGTAAAAGAAGTTGAAATAAAAATGCAGGGGGTGTATTAGTGATTTGGTTCAGTTAAAAAAATAATACATGAAGATAAATGGGCCAGAATATGAGGGTGTTAATAGAAAAGATGGGGTGCAAGGCCCAGGTGAGAAATGGAGGAAGGGCAAGGCGAAGCAAAAAAAGAGAATTGACCAAAAGGTTGATCACTACGGATCGAACCCAGGACATTTCAGTGCATGGTGAAAGGCAAGGCATATGGTGAACCGTTGGGACGACAGTACATCCGATATATAATACGCATCCATTGATATATAAGCTATAACAAAACATGAAAATATATAAATGAAGCCAACGCGCATGCAGTAGTATACATGGGGTAGTGTAATCCGTGACACGTGATATGGACATGTGACCTTTAGTGCACTACCAGACAAACATGCAAGCAAAGCAACCAACCAGTAATCGCGCATGGAAAATGAGAAGAAGAACATGCAGTCTCATTAAAACCACTATCACTTCCAATTACAACAACAAAACGAGCCTTCAACTTCTGACCAACCTTATTCAACTAAAACTTAATCAATCGACGTGAAATAAAACATCAAACTGAAGCATTCTATGTGTAGATCATAATGGAGCCAACACTTAACAACATGGTAACTAACATCATGAAGAGAAAGCAGAGGAGATCAAGTGTTTCAAATACGAAACTTAGTTAGAAAAATCATGAAATAACACAGCCTCTGATACCACCCAAAACATCATAAATTTCAACAACTCGATAACCGCATGGTAACAGAAGCATAACCTTGTTCAGAAATCTAGTCATATGAACCAAACACCATGATGATGTCCACACGAAGAAAAACAAACCAGCATGTACTCATTCACATGATCAACGGTTGTCTAAAAATTCATAGAATCTAAACTATGTCCATACCTCAGTTATACCCCTCTATGTAAAGAGCAAAGCAACAACCTTAGCAGCATATATCAAACATCTCAAAGGGGTTACTGTCTTGGTGTTCAAGTAAAAAACATTACAACCTTTGGCATGGATTCATGATAGTATTCGCGATATTATTTCAAGGTAGAATAACAGCAGCATGTATAACACATATATCAAACATTCAAAAGGACCTCTACCTTGGTGTAGTTTATTTCAAACCCAACATGAAATTCATAATGATATTTGCTCCACGTAAAAAAACAACATCGTAGCAAACAACATGGTGATTATTGGCTAAGACATATTTATTCCAACATGTATATTGAATGGAGAATAAGAAAACATACCTGGTTTCCAAGCAAGCTGCAAAGATTCTTCTTCCTTCAACTAGCTCTCATATGCCAAAGAAAACAATGCTTCAGAGGGGTTTTAATGATTGTTTAGTGATTTTTTGTCTGCCACGAGTTTTGAGTGTGGAGTATTGTTGTTGGTGCTCGTATGTGTGCTTCTTTTCTTTTCGAATGCATCCCTTCTGAGGAAGTTGGGGCCACCTTTTATAGGTGAGTTTGATGCATGGCTTGGATACCCGAAAATTGGAATGTTCCCTGCATGGCTGCAAGCATGGCTTGTGATTCTTAAGCCATGTGAAAGTAAGTTTGTCTTTTTCCTCCTTTTTGCATGCTTGGGACAAGATCCATAGCTATAGTTTAGGTCCTCTTTTTTTGTTTTGCACGAGTCATGGGATATTGGGATGTTGGAAAGTATGTAGGTCTGCAGAGAGGATAGGATTTGAAATTCAAAATTGATGTGTTCTTGGTACAAAACCATTTTCGTGTGGCCATGTTCCTCTCATGATATCTCCTAACTTAATGATCCAATTTTCATGCTCTTGGGTTTAAATGAAAGTTCTTGGATAATACTACAAGTTTTATGTTGGAAAGTAATTGAAATAATTCCTTGGTTTGGTAGAAAAATGTATCACAAATCGTGTCCCCAAAAACTGTCAAAAGAACTTAGAAAAATTCTAAGTTATTGAAATTTGACAATTTCAAGTGCCCTACTTTGATGATTCATAACTTGAGAATGGTTTATCCCCTGGAGATGTTCTACATATGGTTGGAAAGCTCTCAACAAGCTCTACAATTTTCATTTGGGACTCAAGACTTGAATCCAAATGGAAAAGGGCAAAAAGTGGTGTCAAAGTTGAGAAAAAGAGTGATGAAAAGTGCTGAAAAATTTTCTAAGTGTTGGTCAAAAATGCCTTGTAAGCTCCATAACTCAAAATCCAAGCATTTTTAGACAAAAAGTCATTTGGAATGAATTAAAGATCTTGATGAGAGCTTTCCAATGAGCTTCGAGTCGTTTAATTTGAGTGCACGGTTTAGGAGTTATGGTTATGTCAAATCGGGCTATTAGGGGGAAAATGTCATATACGAAGTCTTTCGCGACTGAAACCATACTTCTCTTGCAATGAACTTCATGAAACTTGGTATGGATGCCTTGAATACTTCATGAGACAACATATGATGATTAAAACCATTAATACTTCATTTAGTCCAAGATTCCAAAAGATTAGGGTTTCAGTCGAACCCTGATTTTGACTGTGAAGGCACTGAGGTCAAACCTTGTGAACTTGTCTCTTCCTTTCCATCCAAAGGTCTTAGGAGACCCTTGAGGATATTGATAAACCAATAGAATCAATGATTAGGTTTTAGGAGATCATCTTGATGAGAAATCAAAGCTGTTGGCTGATAAGCGTCACAGAAACCCTAATTTTGAGATACAGTGGGACTGAGGCTCAAATTCCGCTCGTTGAGAACCCATAGATCTTGGATTTTTGTTAAATGATATCTCTTGGATGTAGATGGCATTATATGGTAAGTGATCCATACAACTCTTGATTTGATAGAGCCAATACTTAATGATTCCTTCAGGATAAAACCCTAATTCCAAAGCTCTGGTATTGGAGATCTGTTGTCGACTTGACTTACTTCAAACAACTTGTGGAGCTTCATGATGATAGGTAAACCTAATTTGAACACAAATAAACAAACTACAAGATATGGGTTAGCTCAAACAATACAGAGATGCTCCTAAGATGCACAAAAGCTGGATGACATCTAAGGGTAAAAATTTAGGGTACAACAGTTGCCCCTATTTAAATAGCTTCACCGGAGGGCACGAGGAACGGAGATTCCGGAGGCATCAAGGTGAAAGGTATTTAAATATAGCAAACCAAAATTTTTGCCCTTAGATGGAATGTAAATGCTAAGGACACGCGACGGACTTGCAAATGCTGACATGCCATGAACTTCTAAAATGGTGCTATGATGTCAGGAATGCAAAGGATGCAGACAAACAAGACACCAGGGACCACAGGAAGCAAACACACAAGAAAAGCTTCGCAGGGAAAGACGGAAACTAGTATCCACAAGCAAAGACTCACTGGGGATACTGGTCAACCAGCAAGAAGACTCACTGGGGAGACCCCAAAGAAACACTGGGGAAAAACTAAAAGATAATCTCCACTGGGGAGAGATCTAAGGAGATAGACCTCACGGGGAAAGAAACAAACCCACGCTCTTCCTGGGCATGAAACCAGCAAGAAGAACCTGATCACTAAGGATCAGTCTAAAGGAGACAAATAAATTAACAAAGACTTCCTGGGGACCTCAAAATGAAGAGTTCAAAATGGGATCTTCAGAAAGAGCCAGGAAGACAGAGACTAACTCTGCGCACCAGATAGGAGTCTTAAAGTTGAAGAAATTTGTTCCCATAAATTTAACTTAAAGCAATTTTTAGAAAAGAAACAAGATTAGGATGTTCAATGTCCGACACGATTCGAACAAGAACAGTTTTAAAACAAAAGACAGTGCTTGACACGATTCAAACAAAGTTCCGATTCAAGTTCGACACGATTCGAACAAGAATGTTTTTAAAACAAGAGTCAACGTCCGACACAATTCGAACAAAGCCTCTGTTCAGGTTTGACACGATTCAAACAAGAACAAGTTCAAGTTTGACACGATTCAAACAAGAACACATAAGACAGTGTTTGACACGCTTCAAACAAAGTCCAAATTAAGACAATGCTTGACACGATTCAAACATAGTCCAAGTTCGAGTTTGACACAATTCAAACGAGAACAGGTTCATGTTTGACACGATTCAAACAAGAACACATAAGACAGTGTTTGACACGCTTCAAACAAAGTCCAACTTAAGACAATGCTTGACACGATTCAAACATAGTCCAAGTTCAAGTTTGACAAGATTCAAACGAGAACGGGTTCATGTTTGACACGATTCAAACAAGAACACATAGGACGGTGTTTGACACGTTTCAAACAAAGTCCAAATAAGACAATGCTTGACATGATTCAAACATAGTCCAAGTTCAAGTTTGACACGATTCAAACGAGAACAGGTTCATGTTTGACCTGATTCAAACAAGAACACATAAGACGGTGTTTGACACGTTTCAAACAAAGTCCAAATAAGACAATGCTTGACACGATTCAAACATAGTCCAAGTTCAAGTTTGACACGATATAAACAAGAACAGCTATAAAATCCTTTAAAGTTAAACCTCTTGGGGAACAGAAAAAAGATTTTAAAGATTCAAATTTGGCGCGCAGAGGTTAAGACCGAACAAGCACGACACAAAGCAAACCGGGAATATCTTTACTACACTGGGGAAATAAAGACAGACACAACAAAAGAGACTCACTAGCAAAACAGAGCACAAAGGATGCGACGATGCTAGAGGATGATGCACATGCTTAGCTATATGCTAGGAACGACGCAAAACAGGAAAGAAGAAAGGATAACACAAGCCAACACCCTGAAACCCCTCATCAAGGATAGCCTGGGGCAATCTTCCTCTCACTGGAGGTGGCAGATCCATGCCAAAAGTGCAATACTGCTAAATCTTCTTGTACGAACTTGATTCCAAAATGTCTTAATTCCAGAGTAATACTCAGTCTATCCTTGTGTTTTCTTATAGATTCCGTTTCCGAGAACCAGATGAAAATTGACGAGGTTATTATATTCAAAGACCAATAACAACTCTAGTAACTAAGAATTCCAGTTGTAGCAAAACCTGAGTTTCTCTGGGGATTCCTGCGTAAAGAGCCGGGATCGAGTACTTAGACAAACGTATTGGGTATATTGGGAAAGTCCTTCTTCCTTATTCGGAAAATAAATCCATTGGGAGTTGTCAACAATCAGCAACTTGATGGGGAGCTAACAAAGAAATTACGCATTCCACTGGCACAACTACCATCATCAAGTCTTATCTTCCCAGGCCAGACGGTGTATACGATAACAAGGGGATTTTACAGAAGAATTGGCATACAGGGTGTTTCAATATCTTCAAACTCTTGGAGCGATCTCGGCATAACTGCCCCAGCTTAGGGGACGAATAATCAAAAGAATTTTACGGAAGGAATGAAATATCCGATACCTCAATATCTTCCAACTTGAACAATCAAAAGAATTTTACAGAAGGATACTTCCAACTTGAATAATCAAAAGAATTTTATGGAAGGATACTTCCAACTTGAATAATCAAAAGGATTTTACGGAAGGATACTTCCAACTTGAATAATCAAAAGAATTTTACGGAAGGATATTTCCAACTTGAATAATCAAAAGAATTTTACGGAAGGATACTTCCAACTTGAACAATCAAAAGAATTTTACGGAAGGATATTTCCAACTTGAATAATCAAAAGAATTTTACAGAAGGATACTTCCAACTTGAATCTTGACGTAGCTGTTTCTGTTCAGTTATACTCGAGATACTCAAACTATAGTAGAAATTACTAGGGAACAGATTTGCCCCTGCTGATGGGTTATTGAAGTCAAGACTTGTCATAAGATGATCTCAAGGATACCTGCCCCAATGTTTTGGATTTGTAGAATCTTGCCTCTGATAGGTAGTCAAAAGGATTATACAGAAGAATTGGCATACCAGATGCCTCAATATCTCCAAACTTTTAAAGGTGGAACGGCATAACTGCCCCTGTCCAACTGTATTTGTAACACTCAAGCTGTAGTAGAAACGACTGGGGAATGAAACTTGCCCCTGCTGATGGGTCACTGAAGTCCACATTTGTCATGAGATGACCTGGAGAAGACTTGTCCCCAAAATTCTAAACTTGAAGAGTTCTGCCCCTGATTCACCAACTCTTGGGATAATAGATTGGCAAGCCTCACACTCGGTCGCTTCTGACAGAGCCAAATTTCCTTTATCGAGTTCAATTCCTTGACTGACTGCGCTTGCTGGGATTCCTTGATATCGAATGGTATTGCTAACAAGTGTTGTTCATTAAAATTGGCAAAAATTTAATGCAAAGGTTTAATGCGAAATTTGATGCAAAGTTTGAAGACAAAGCTTTGATAAAAACGCGCAGTGAAGTGATTAAATAGTAAAAAACAACGGTGGGTCTAGTCATTAAGGAAGTGACCAACACATGCGAGTAACAAAGATTATTAGGAGTCAGGTTACTCAACCTTGCTGTAGTACGCTTTTCAAAACGACCTTACCTCAATTAGGTCTTTTAAGGGTTGTAATGTGGTATGGTTCATGGTTTATGAAACAAAGGTAAAGGCTTAAATCCTACGCTCAGTTAACTCAAGATATACATTCATCTCTCTAGCAATAGGAAGTCACTTGATTTGAAAGCTGACTGGCGCCTTATGTGAAACGCTCGTGTTCGAATGCATAACCGAGTTAAGCTGAGAACTACCCTGCCCCAAGGTTGAGATCATGATTTTCGTTGTGTAAGGAAAGAAAACTCCTACCTCTAGGCTCGAAGGGGTTGACAAGGGCTTGTCATCCTTCCATCTCCAATGTTTAGGAAATGTGAAACCATGCCTTACATCCTCGGCGAGGTTAATTTGAAAGTATACCACAGCAATTACGAACATGAGGTTTTCATCATCCTCCCTAATCTTTGCTTAATCAGACAGTTTTAAAAAAGAAGAAAAAGGGTGGAAGAGATATAATTTGCTTTTATCAAAATAAAAGAAGATGAGTGAAACGAATGGACTTAACCAAAAGATGCATAAATATTTCAATAATGTTGCCAATTTAAAGGTACAACAAAGCTCATAAGCAAATACCAATACAACTAAAGGAAATATAACTGAAACACAAAACATAGCCAACTAAAGATTTCAGTTTCCGGGTCCGAACGGGAAAAAGCCTTCACCACCAATCACTTGTTCCTTGTGGTATAGAACTTTGAGAGGCCTTGCAGGTCCTTTTCCTTTTGCTACGAAAGTTGAGGTACTGGTGTCTGAAGTACCCTTCTGAGGTTTCAGATTCTTCAGCAAGCTCATCAGCTTCTTTTCAAATTCCTTGCATTCTTCAATGGGATGTCCGATAGTCTCAGTACGAAATTTGCATTCGGTCCTTGGGTGGTCTTCTTCGAAGATTAAGTCCTTATCATGAATCAGTTCCCGCACAAAATATTCTAAAGCTCGGCAATTGTCCAAATCATGCTCTTTAGCTCCCATATGGAATTCACAAGTTACGTTGGGATTATACCAAGGTCCTTGAAAAGGTGTGAGAAGTCGGGGAGTTACCAGTTTGTTTTGCATCAACAGTGGGAAAAGTTTGCTTAATGGCACCGGGATAGGTTGGTGGTTAAATTTTCCTCTTTTGGCAGCACACTTCTTCTTATCTCGAGGAGAAACACATGTTGGAGACTAAAGGCCCATCTTCGTAAGCACTTGGTGAAGATTACGCTTGGATGCAGGAACGGGACCAACGTTCGTCTGGCGTGAGGCTTCTCCAAAAACAAATTCTGGACACGAGAGATCCTTAGGAGGTGGTAAAGGATAGTTGATTTGAATGCCTTGTTGTGTAAATGATAACATGTTGGAATCAAGCAGAGTCTGAACCTTGTCTTTGAGTGCTCTGCAATCTTCAGTTGAATGCTTCTGTGCCCCGGCATGGTAGTCACAACGAATGTTGGTGTCAAGGCCTGACGGGTCCGGAAAAGATGTTGGATCTCTCCCTTCTAGCACTATCAATCCATTTTTGATCAAAACTGGCAACAGCTGACTGTATGTCATTGGCGGTGGAGTGAAATTCCTTTCTGGCTTCCTTGGCCTCTGTCGTTCATGCTGATGTGGAACACGAGCGCTCTTGAATGCTGGTTTGTCGCTATGAGTGCAATTCTCCTCTCTCAACAGAGTCTCCAGAACCTATTTCATCTGGCATTTAAGGATCCTAACCTCCTCTCTCATTTCCTCCTGGTACTCCACAATTTTTTAAATCGCTGTCAGCATGTCCTTCGTGACTTCCAGAAACTGATCCATTCCTCTTTGGAGCTCTCTCAATTCATGGTGGACTCTGTCCATTTCACAGTACCGTTTAGGCATCCTTTGTCGAGTTTGGACTTAGGTATTGGCGTTTGGAAAATCAAGGTGACGGGCTCTGAAGAGCACAAGACGACGATAAGACGCGGAAGAAATGCACATGCATATGCGAAAACGCAGATGAGATGCAAAATGATATGCGGATGCAATGCGAAATGATGTGTATGATGCAACATTCACTTCAAGGAACTCGAAAGTGTAGTTAAATATCGTAATTGGAAACTTTTATTTTTACTTAAAATTTAAAACATTGTTACAAACGGTACACCCTCAGGGCTTTCAGTACGATAAACAACATAATACAACAAAGAGGAACTAGGGCTTCACTCCGCTGGATAATGCCCCATTTCTTTCACTGAGTTCTTCCATCAACTTGTCAATCCTTTCCTGTAATATGTACTTGTCAAGTGTCAGCTTCTCCACTTCTGCTTTCAGTCTTGAAACTTCATCAGGTTCTATTACAGGAAGCTTGGGTCGAGGATACGACATTGTCAGAGTGAGGGCTCGTTTGCGTGACCACTCTAGGCAAGATTCTGTAACTGTGCAGTCAAGGTTTGTTGTCTCAGTCATCCCTTGTCTGTTAATTTGACGCCAGGCGAATAGAATTTGCATCTCAGCCGGAGGTCTTCTCCTTCATAGAGGAAAATTCTTTTCAAGTTCTTCGGATCTGGTATCTCTTTCATCGGATGTCCAAGCTGGCGACGGGCGAGAACAGGGTTGTAACTGGTGCACCCTTTCGTGCCAAGAAGAGGCACATTGGAAAAATCTACGCAATTGTGAATCATGGGAATTCCTCCGTATATCGGATCATACCAAACAACATCTGAGTGGGTCAGATCCATGAGTTTAACGGGCCATTCAGAGCCATCCCTCATATCCCAGAAGTCCGTGGTCTTTGGTAGGTGCGAAATAAACCACCTATAGAGGATATCAGTGCAGCATACGATCTGACCTTCTCCTTTCAGGATCTTCGAATGGATTGAGTGGTATGCATCGGCCAACAGTGTTGGTACCGGGTTCTTGAGCATGTAGATCCTGATTGCATGAACGTCGACGAAATTCTCAACATTTGGAAATAAAAACAGACCATAAATCAGTTATGCAAAAAAATTCTCGAAAGCCCTAGTTTTTCCTTTGTCGGCGAACTCTCGAGCTTTCTCAAATAAGAATTAAGCAGGCAAGCCGTCGATCCCTCTTCTGAACCTCATATGCGTCTGGATCTCTATCAGCTTGATGCGAGTCACTCTCGCGATGTCTTCCTGACTGGGTCTTCCTTCTCCACCGTAGAACGGGGGTGAATCTTTGACGGGTATCCCTAATAAGGCAGAATACTCTTCCAAAGTGGGCATAAACTGGAAATCTTGGAAGATGAAGCAGTGGTAGATCACATGGTAGAGTTGAACTAGTGTTTCCAATAGACCCTCAGCTACGTGTACCTGTAATAAAGAGAGAATATGCCTGTGTTTTGTGGCGAAGGCATCTGGATCCCTTATCCGACCTCCTAGTTCCCTTAACTGTTCCACATGAAAAACCTTGAAGGTGTATGGTACCGTTCCTTTACTTCCACGATCCATTTTACGATATCTAAAAAAATAGGCTTTGAGTTCTTTGAAGTGAATGAAAATTAGAATGCAAATGCAATGAGATGACATGCAAAAATTTCACGGGACTCGACTATTTATAACCTTTATGGGAAAACGCATTTTATTAATGATAAGATGCTGGTTACAAAATTTGCGTCTAAGACACCGAAAGACAAAACTGCTTAATTAAATAAAACCCATTACAATGATTCAGTACACTTTTCAAAAGCCATAACGGAAAAACTAAGGAAGATCTAAAGAGGTTCCCCTAAAAGCCTTGTCTTGAGCTTCTTGTTTTCCTCTTCTATCTTGTTCTTCTCCATGACAAGCTTGTCAATCATTAGCTTCCAAGGTGTCGATTGAGGTCTAGGATGAGGTAACTCTTCTTGTGTTTTCCTCCGTTTGAATGAAGTGAATTCCTCCTCTTTCGCCTTGAGTTGCTGTTGGAGTTCAGCATTCTCTTCCAAAGCTACGTGGTACTTGTTCTTCCAAGCCTCTTCCATCTGTTGAGATTTTTCTAAGGCAATTTTCAATTTGTCAGCATCAGATGTAAAGTATAAGACCGGTTTTTCTTTCAGAACCAATGGATATTGACGGTGATAGGGCATCTTCAACTCAATGGCCCTTCTTCGAATCCATTGGAGATAAGGTTCCAAAGAGACGCAATCAGGTATCCCTAAGTTATGCAAATCCTTCTTAATCTTCTGACCCCAAACACTTAAAACCTGCTCTCTTAAGTCTTCGCTCAAATTTTCACCCTTGAAGTAAATATTTTCCACCTGAGCGCTGTTAGGCTTGTCTTTTAGGGGGAACCCTAATTGTCTTCGTGCCAGAACTGGATTGTAGCTGATCAACCCTTCAATGCTGAGGAGCGGCACATTGCCAAAATTTCCACAGCTATCTATAATAACCACTTTGTCAGAGAAATAATTATTCCACTCAATGTCGGAATGGGTGAGAGCCATTATCTTTTGCGACCACCATCCCTTCTTGAGATTCCAAAAGTCACGCCCTTTAGGCAGGTGCGAAATAAACCACCTGTACAACAGAGGAACACAGCAAGTAATCATTCTCTTTCCACGAGCATTCCTTGTATGAACGGAATAATAAGCTTCAGCTAATAAGGCAGGGACTGAATTCTTCTTCAAGAAAATCTTGATGGCGTTAAGGTCCACAAAATTTCTGAAACTTGGAAATAAGAAAATCCCATATACCAGCAAGGCTAAAATTGCCTCGAAAGCCTCCATATTTTGATGGTCAATATAATATCGGGCTTTGGCAACCAGAAACTCTGCAGTAAACCAGGAAGTTTTTCCTTTCGAAACCATATTGGCTTGAATATCAGCTAAATCCAAGTGAGTATGCTTAGCGATTTCCTTTTCATCAGGTTTGTTTGCGAAGACAGAAAAAGGATAGTTGTCCCGAATAGGTAACCCTATTATCTGTGAGTACTCTTTGAGCGTAGGTACAAGTTGGTAATCTGGAAAGGTGAAGCAGTGATACAGCGGATCGTAGAACTGGATTAAGGTGGAAAGTAACCCTTGATCAACATCTATGTTCAGCACATATAGAAGCTTCCCATACTTTTTACGAAAATTTCCCTCATCTGCTACCAAAGCTCCCATTCTCTTTAGATCATCCAAGTTAGGAATTTGAAAAGTGTACTTCTTGGTATTCCTTCTTTCGGTATCCATAGTATCCCTATAAAGTTTATAAGTATAGTTAAGTCCCATGAATCTTTATGACATGATGCTTATGAATGTATGCAACACACAACACACTCAAGCAAAACAAACAAGCAAAGAGTCTTAGGTTTGAAAGGTCACGGCAAGGAGTCAAGGTCTACCCATCCCATAGGAGTGTACTACAGTTTCAGATGTACCTGCCGAACGGGTTCTACAAAGTCCCCAGAGTTTACAATCCATCTTTCGGATATTATCAATTTTTCAGATCACTTGGTGGTCAATAATATCCTCAAGAGAACCTCGTCTGAGTGTAGTATCGCGTAGAAACTATCGCAGAAATAGACTCCTGCGCAGTCCCTGCACTACGTCCTAATTGGCCAAGTTGGGTTAAAGGTAACTACAGTTCCCAGTCCCGAGGGCCTTTAGATCGAAACCATACCGTCTCCACGAATGGACTCGTTAGACAAATATTTTATTCGAGAGGGCCTAGACTGGGTGGTGAAGTCTCAACTCACTTTACAGAAATCGACTCCTGTAAAGCATCATTGAAGTCTCACCGTTTTCCTATCTTAATGTCACTCTAGTCCGGGTGTAGGACTTTGTCTCACCATTCAAGTGTAACAATCCTTCCAAACAGAAAATTCAAGCAAGCAGATGAGCAAGTATATAAATAATAAACAGATAATATAAAATATCAAGTTAGGGGGAACCCTCTTATGGAGCGTCCCCAGTGAAGTCGCCATTTCTGTCGCGGTGAAAATTGGATAACAAGCTATTAATTAACTTGCATCGTATTTTTTAATGTCACCACCGGTCTTTGATTTATCCAAAGGAAGGGAGAAAAAACCGAATTCCCACAATGCAATGCAAATGCACTAAGATTCTAAGTTCGGGGGTTGGTTATACCTAGGGAAGGTGTTAGCATCCTAGATATCTGTAGTACTCTATAGGAACCTCTTGATTATTTATGTTATCTGTTATCTGTCTTGCTAAGGGTTTAAAGGGTAGGTGATTTACAAATTTTTTATGCCTAAGGGTGGAAAACCCTAGGGGTTAGTATCTAAGTATACTCGATAAAGCATCGCACTTTACGCCTATGTATCCTCGGGAATAGAATCAGAGTACGCGTAGTTCTACGTCTACTAAACTATTGGCTATGGCCAATGTTCAGAGGGGAAATGAGTACAATCTCATTATAGAGTTTAAGAACTCTCTAAGTCTAGTTGAAATGGACCTATGTTGAAGTTTAGTCAGTAGGGGAAAGTGATAAATTCATTATGATGAATATCACTAAGAGTTTAAGAACTCTCTCCTAAAGCTAGTTATGATTTCGTGGCTCCGATGAGGCCAAGAAATAAAGTTTCTTCCTAAAAGGTTACTTAGGTCAAGGTAGGAGTCGTGACTTATCTTAAGGTAATGATTATGAATGCAAATGATATGCACCATACACAATAACGTGGTCATCATGCATGGGATTTTCCTTTGGATATTAATGCGGTTAAATTACGTTATTTAGGAGATGGTGCTAGCAAGTGATGCTAGACTTGTGTCTGGTGACCAAAAGGTTGAATGCGATGCCCGAAGGCGATCGACTTACATGGGTAGAAAATGGGCTCGACGTTGGATCGAGAATTTTGATATTGTATTGAAAAGGCTTAGACAATAGCGAATAAGCATACAAATGGAAGTAAGACATCATAAATATACAAGTGATAAAATAACGATAGTTAAGATATAATACAAGTTAGAACCTTGATGTGAGATAACATAATGGAAGTAACATAAGCATGAAGATGACAATATGTTTCATGATAAGATATGGATAAGATGAATATACTTCAAGTAGAATGATTAAAATGATATCAATATGCTTCAATCTTTAAGAAGACAAACATGTAGAATGATAATTAGGATGACAATCAATATGCTTCAATCTTTAGGAACACAAACATATAGAATGATATTAAAGGTGATAATAAAGAAGAATGATATTCATGCAAAAGTCAAAAACATGACAAGTCAACATGGATGGATTAATTCAAGGATTAAACAAGTCATTAGTGGAATAACACTCATAAAACCACAAAAGATGCTCATAAATAAATGTTAATTAATTAAATAACAACTAACAACATCAATAAAATTAACAATACAATTAAGATATATTGATAATTTAAAGATTAACAACTAAAAAAATTGATTAGCAATTACCAATTAAAATGTAAATTAACAATTTAAAAATTAGCACAATAATTAATAACCATACATAACGATTAATTAATTAGAAACACCACATATTAATTAATGATAAAATAGATAATGAAGGGACAAACTACAAAAATAAATATTTTTAGAGTTTTTGAGCACATAAAACATTTTTAAACAAAATAAATAAAAGAGGTTAAAATAAAAGATTTTGAAGTAAAAGAAGTTGAAATAAAAATGCAGGGAGTGTATTAGTGATTTGGTTCAGTTAAAAAAATAATACATGAAGATAAATGGGCTAGAATATGAGGGTGTTAATAGAAAAGATGGGGCGCAAGGCCCAGGTGAGAAATGGAGGAAGGGCAAGGCGAAGCAAAAAAAGAGAATTGACCAAAAGGTTGATCACTACGGATCGAACCCAGGACATTTCAGTGCAAGGTGAAAGGCAAGGCATATGGTGAACCGTTGGGACGGCAGTACATCCGATATATAATACGCATCCATTGATATATAAGCTATAACAAAACATGAAAATATATAAATGAAGCCAACGCGCATGCAGTAGTATACATCGGGTAGTGTAATCCGTGACACGTGATATGGACATGTGACCTTTAGTGCACTACCAGACAAACATGCAAGCAAAGCAACCAACCAGTAATCGCGCATGGAAAATGAGAAGAAGAACATGCAATCTCATTAAAACCACTATCACTTCCAATTACAACAGCAAAACGAGCCTTCAACTTCTGACCAACCTTATTCAACTAAAACTTAATCAATCGACGTGAAATAAAACATCAAACTGGAGCATTCTATGTGTAGATCATAATGGAGCCAACACTTAACAACATGGTAACTAACATCATGAAGAGAAAGCAGAGGAGATCAAGTGTTTCAAATAAGAAACTTAGTTAGAAAAATCATGAAATAACACAGCCTCTGATACCACCCAAAACATCATAAATTTCAACAACTCGATAACAACATGGTAACAGAAGCATAACCTTGTACAGAAATCTAGTCATATGAACCAAACACCATGATGAAGTCCACATGAAGAAAAACAAATTAGCATGTACTCATTCACATGATCAATGGTTGTCTAAAAATTCATAGAATCTCAACTATGTCCATACCTCAGTTATACCCCTCTATGTAAAGAGCAAAGCAACAACCTTAGCAGAATATATCAAACATCTCAAAGGGGTTACTGTCTTGGTGTTCAAGTAAAAAACATTACAACCTTTGGCATGGATTCATGATAGTATTCGCGATATTATTTCAAGGTAGAATAACAGCAGCATGTATAACACATATATCAAACATTCAAAAGGACCCCTACCTTGGTGTAGTTTATTTCAAACCCAACATGAAATTCACAATGATATTTGCTCCATGTAAAAAAATAACATCGTAGCAAACAACATGGTGATTATTGGCTAAGACATATTTATTCCAACATGTATATTGAATGGAGAATAAGAAAACATACCTGGTTTCCAAGCAAGCTGCAAAGATTCTTCTTCCTTCAACTAGCTCTTGTATGCCAAAGAAAATAATGCTTCAGAGGGGTTTTAATGATTGTTTAGTGATTTTTTGTCTGCCACGAGTTTTGAGTGTGGAGTATTGTTGTTGGTGATCGTGTGTGTGCTTCTTTTGTTTTCGAATGCATCCCTTCTGAGGAAGTTGGGGCCTCCTTTTATAGGTGAGTTTGATGCATGGCTTGGATACCCGAAAATTGGAATGTTCCCTGCATGGCTGCAAGCATGGCTTGTGATTCTTGAGCCATGTGAAAGTAAGTTTGTCTTTTTCCTTCTTTTTGCATGCTTGGGACAAGATCCATAGCTAGAGTTTAGGTCCTCTTTTTTTGTTTTGCACAAGTTATGGGATATTGGGATGTTGGAAAGTATGTAGGTCTGCAGAGAGGATAAGATATGAAATTCAAAATTGATGTGTTCTTGGTACAAAACCATTTTCGTGTGGCCATGTTCCTCTCATGATATCTCCTAACTTAACGATCCAATTTTCATGCTCTTGGGTTTAAATGAAAGTTCTTGGATAATACTACAAGTTTTATGTTGGAAAGTAATTGAAATAATGCCTTGGATTGGTAGAAAAAAGTATCACAAATCGTGTCCCCAAAAACTGTCAAAAGAACTTAGAAAAATTCTAAGTTATTGAAATTTGACAATTTCAAGTGCCCTACTTTGATGATTCATAACTTGAGAATGGTTTATCCCCTGGAGATGTTCTACATATGGTTGGAAATCTCTCAACAAGCTCTACAATTTTCATTTGGGACTCAAGACTTGAATCCAAATTGAAAAGGGCGAAAAGTGGTGTCAAAGTTGAGAAAAAGAGTGATGAAAAGTGCTGAAAAATTTTCTAAGTGTTGGTAAAAAATGCCTTGTAAGCTCCATAACTCAAAATCCAAGCATTTTTAGACAAAAAGTCATTTGGAATGAATTAAAGATCTTGATGAGAGCTTTCCAATGAGCTTCGAGTCGTTTAATTTGAGTGCACAGTTTAGGAGTTATGGTTATGTCAAATCGGGCTATTAGGGGGAAAATGTCATATACGAAGTCTTTCGCGACTGAAACCATACTTCTCTTGCAATGAACTTCATGAAACTTGGTATGGATGCCTTGAATACTTCATGAGACAACATATGAAGATTAAAACCATTAATACTTCATTTAGTCCAAGATTCCAAAAGATTAGGGTTTCAGTCGAACCCTGATTTTGACTGTGAAGGCACTGAGGTCAAACCTTGTGAACTTGTCTCTTCCTTTCCATCCAAAGGTCTTAGGAGACCCTTGAGGATATTGATAAACCAATAGAATCAATGATTAGGTTTTAGGAGATCATCTTGATGAGAAATCAAAGCTGTTGGCTGATAAGCGTCACAGAAACCCTAATTTTGAGATACAGTGGGACTGAGGCTCAAATTCCGCTCGTTGAGAATCCATCGACCTTGGATTTTTGTTAAATGATATCTCTTGGATGTAGATGGCATTATATGGTAAGTGATGCATACAACTCTTGATTTGATAGAGCCAATACTTAATGATTCCTTCAGGATAAAACCCTAATTCCAAAGCTCTGGTATTGGAGATCTGTTGTCGACTTGACTTACTTTAAACAACTTGTGGAGCTTCACGATGATAGGTAAACCTTATTTGAACACAAATAAACAAACTACAAGATATGGGTTAGCTCAAACAATGCAGAGATGCTCTTAAGATGCACAAAAGCTGGATGACATCTAAGGGTAAAAATTTAGGGTACAACAGTTACCTATGAAGATTCGTGTTTCAAAATCAGCACAAATCTAAGAAGATGATATTGAAAGTGCAAGTTTTAAGGAATTGTTCATCAGTTTATTTATCGCTTTAATTTCTTTCCCATTTTAATTTCTTTCCAACTCTATTTTTTCCTAAAAGTTGATGATTGCCAAAAGTTTCACTGGAATGATGAATTGTTTTTTGAAAAAACAAGTTAAATATGCAGCATTTGAGTCAAGGTCTGACACTGGGTGTTACAATTGCGAAAAAGTAAAATGAAATTTGAAGTAATTCGAAATAGAATTTGTCAAAGAATTTGGGCATGAGTTTGGAAAAGCAGTGAGCAACAAGAAGCTAGAGAAACTCATGAAGAAGGCTGCAAATTATTGGTGGAGAATATGGGAGTAAATGATCTAGATGGGGGTTTAACATACAAATTCTCTTAAACCAATTTCAAAAACATTTCCTTTCACAAAATAAGAGCTTAACTAAAAGATACATAAATGACAGGCGGAAGAAAAATATAGGTGATGGTTTGATAATTATATATTTCAATGCCTATCAAAATTGCATGAGGCAATAAAATATCAACATTACTGAGATTAATGAAGTTAATTCGACAAGCAATGATCATAACTCAATAGTATGGTTATAGAAATGTGGTAAGATTGTGCATAGCTCAATTTGAGGTCTTAATGTGTGTAACATGGCTTGAACTAAGGTAGAATAAATTTTGTCAAGTAGGCTAAGTTATTGGAGTTAGACACTAAATTTCTTCATTAATACATTCTTTTTATTTTTCATTTCTTTTAATTCAATAGTGTGCATAACTCAAAATTAATCTAAATCCAAGGTTAATCGACCCAAAATTAAAGGTCTTTACAATTATAATTAGGTGATAGAATAATCAATGAACGAGATACATCACCAACCTAAACTTATATGATAAAACACTATAAGCAAGATAAAGATGTAAATAACATAATATTTTAAAAGATGAACGAATTTACAACATGCGATATTGATCGTGAAGGCTGGATCAGATCCTGTAGAATCAGGCCGCCAAGTGCGTCAGGGATGCTGGTCGTATGGAGAGGAGGGGGTGTACCTGTAAGGCACTCCGACGCTCAAGTGAGAAAGGGTCAGAGAAAAAGGGGCAAGTACAAAGTATGAGTTTCAAGGGTGAACAATGGATACCTGACCCTCTCAAGCGAGAGGGTTTATATAGAGCCCCCAGCGCGTGGCCAACGGTCCTATTTTCGGGGAGAAATAACCGTTTTCCCCAAAGAATAGGTAACTGCCCAAACTAGCCGTTATGTCGGGCAGGGTGCCCAAAACTAGTCGTTATGTCGGGCATAACCGTAGTTCCGGGCACCTGTCCTCCGCTGTTCGGGTAGTGAGAAAGTCGTGCGTAATGGGCATAAACGTCGGGGAGGAACGTTGCATTCCTTGCCCGGTGGGAGGGGCAGAAAGGTCACTTTTTCCCCTTTGTGGATTGGACTTAGGCAATATGGGCCGCTCTGGAGTAGAGGCGGAATGGGCCAATTCTAGTCATTGGTCCAGTCCAGAACAGGAGCCCCCCAAGTCGTTGCTCCCGAGCATGGGAGTGATGACTTAAGGACTGCTCGTTGCTCCGGGGAGCTAGCATAGAGTCGTCGTTTGTAGGCGAGGAAGACTGTCTCAAGGTGCTCGTGGCTCAATTATGGGTGGTGAACCCTGGGCTTGAGATCTCTGCTGAGGGTACTCACTATCTTGCGTGCGTTGAGGATGGTCGCATTGTCTTACCCGCAGGCCTTGTTCTAGATACCCCCGAGGTTCAGCCTGAGGACCAGCCCGAGGAGGACCAGAGACTTGAGCCGGCGTCAACCGAGCATGCGGATAAATGAGGAGTTTTGTTATTTTGATGTTGTTGTATCTTGTCCGGCCTGCGTGCCGTTGGATTATTTGTAATTTATTTTTGGGGGGCATGGCCCCCGTTTTATGTAACAACGTACGATCGTGGCCCTTGTGGCCAACGTTAATTTATTATATTTCTGGCTTCTTCACGTGCATGGTTTTATTTGCGTTTATTTTTGCTAAGTGTTATATGCATGCTCGCTGTGAATGTATGTCCTCCCGTAAAAGGGGGGGCACTTGACTTGTGTGAATATTTTAAGGGATTGCTCGTAATAGATGTGTTCGGCAGTGTGGGGAACTGGTCAAACTGCCGGGGAATGTCCTGGCGGGGAGCGGAGCTCAGATCGCGTTTGAGGCCTGAGTTCGCGGTGTGAACGTCCCATCGCGAGCTGGGGTTCTGCCAATCATGGTACTCTGACGACGGCGATGCTCGATCGAGGACCGCTGTCGAGCAATTACCCGGCTCGTCACTGAGCGGGGTTATGCTTTAATCGTATGCGACGCTTGTACCTAGACGTGCATAGTGTTCGGTAGCTGACGTTCGTCGTTGCGACGAGTCAAACCGAGGCTTTAGCTGTAGTATTGTTTTAGCTTTTCAGCGTTCCATGGTCGAACGAGTTCTTCCCCAGTGAGATGTTCTAGGTAGTAGGCCCCATTTTCCGTTTTTTCCCAGACGCGATAGGGTCCTTCCCAATTGGCTGCTAGTTTACCTTCGCGAGAGTCTTTGTGGTTTCTTCTTAGAACGAGGCTTCCCACGTCGAACTCTCGTCGTATCACCTTGGCGTTGTGCCTGATGGTAATTTTTTTGTTTTAGTGAGGCTTCGCGGAGAGCTGCCCCGGTTCTGATTTCCTCGACGAGGTCGAGCTCTTCCCTTAAAGATTTGTCGTTCATCTCCTCGTCTAGGGGCGATTCTGTCTGCCTAGAGGGCACGTGAACTTCGACGGGAATTACAGCCTCGGTTCCGTATGCTAAACGGAAAGGTGTTTCCCCGGTCGTTGAATGTGGAGTCGTACGATATGTCCAGAGCACACTGTGTAGCTCCTCGACCCATGCCTTCTTCGTTTCGTCCAGCCTTCGCTTGAGGCCTCGAAGGATGACTCGGTTAGCTGCCTCAGCTTGCCCGTTTGTTTAAGGGTGTTCGACAGATGCGAAGTGTTGCTTCGTGCCCAGTTGGGCGACGAAATCCTGAAACTTCCTGTCCGTGAACTGCGTCCCGTTGTCCGTTACTATCGCTTGGGGAATACCGAAGCGCGGAAGGATGTTGCGTTTGTAGAAATGTAGGATGTTGAGGGCAGTTATTTTGGCTAGAGCTTCTGCTTTTATCCATTTTGTGAAATAATCTACGCCCACTATGAGGTACTTGTTCTAACTTGATCCTACCACGAAGGGTCCTAGGATGTCTAGGCCCCACCAGGCGAATGGCCACGGGGAGGACATAGACTTGAGCTCGTTAGGTGGGGCTAGTTGCATGTCCCCGTGCCGTTGGTATTTATCGCACTTCTTCACGTGCTCTTTTGCGTCGTTTTGCATAGTTGGCTAGTAGTATCCTGCTCGAAGGGCCTTTCGAGCAAGAGACCTTCTGCCGAGATGCTGGGCGTTGATTCCTTCATGGATTTCGCGCAGGATGTGCGCGAACATTTCCTCCTCGACACATTTGAGCAGTGGAATGGAGAATCCCCGTCTGTATTGTTTATCTTCGACCAAGACATAAGAGCAGGCTCTTCGCCTGACTATGCTGGCCTCCTTTGGGTCGGACGGGAGTTCATCCCTGGCGAGGTAGTTGTAGACTGGGGTCATCCAAGAGTTGTTGTCGCTGATCACCTGCACGTCTAGTGTCGGGGAGGCCTTCTCGATGCTGGGTCGAGGAAGTACTTCCTGTATGACAGATTTGTTTCCGCCCTTTTTATTTGTGCTGGCCAGTTTAGACAGCACGTCTGCTCGTACGTTGTGTTCGCGGGGAACGTGTTTCACTTCTACTGTTGTGAACTTTACCATTTCCTTCTTTACCAGGGCTAAGTATTCGGTCAGGTTGTCGTTTTTTGCTTGGTATTCACCTCGGACCTGGAGGGCCACGAGTTGTGAATCCGTGCAAATGACGACTTCTTCCGCCCCCAGGTCCTCGGCAAGGCATAGCCCAGCGAGGAAGGCTTCGTATTCAGCCTGGTTATTGGAGGTTGGGAAAAACAGTTTGAGTGATACCTCTACGATTGTCCCTTCGTTGCTTTCCAGTATGATGCCCGCGCCGGTTCCGGCCGAGCTCGAAGCACCGTCGACGAAGATGGTCCATTTGCGCGCTTCGCTTGCGGGGGAGTCCGCGAATGTCATCTCTGCGACGAAGTCGTCCAGAGCTTGGGCTTTGAGGGCCTTTTTGCCTTCGTATTGAATGTCAAATTCGGATAGTTCCAGCGACCACTTGAGCATTCTGCCGGCCATGTCTGGACGATCGAGCAGCTGCTTTATGGGCTGATATGTCCGCATCACGATCGTGTGAGCCAGGAAGTAGTGTCTCAATCTCCTGGCTGCGTTGATGAGGGCTAATGCCACTTTCTCTATCTGCTGGTAACGTAAATCTGGTACTTACAGCGCCTTGCTCGTGAAATAAATGGGCTTCTGCCCGTCGGGTGTCTCGCAGATGAGGGCGGCACTCACTGCTTCGGCAGCTACGGCCAGGTATAGGTACAATGTTTCGCCATTGTCCGGGCGAGAGAGGACCGGTGGCTCGGAGAGTGCTCGTTTCAGATGGAGAAGGGCCTTGTCGCACTCCTCGGTCCACTCGAACGCAGCCTCTTTGCGGAGGAGCTTGAAGAATGGTAGGGCGTGCTGGGCGGACTTGGCCACAAAACGAGATAGTGACGCGAGCATCCCGTTGAGGGACTGGATGGATTTTTTTGACTTGGGCGTAGGAAACTCGGAGAATGCCCAACATTTGTCGGGATTGGCTTCGATTCCTCGTTCCGTTAGGTAGAAGCCGAGGAATTTTCCTGCCCGGACACCGAACGTGCACTTCTCCGGATTAAAATGCATTTTGTATTTCCTAGCCTGTTCGAAGACCTTTCGTAAGTGGGAAGTATGATCGGTCTCCTCATGGGATTTAACGATCATGTCCTCTATGTATACTTCGAGCATGTCGCCTATTTCTCCCCGGAACACTTTGTTCATCATTCGTTGGTATGTTGTTCCGGGGTTCTTCAGGCCGAAGGGCATTACGTTGTAGTAATAGTTACCCGACTCGGTCATGACGGCCGTATATTTTTTGTCGGACATTGCCATTGGGATTTGATTGTAGCCCGAGTAGGCGTCCATGAATGATAAATGTTTAAAACCAGCGGAATTATCAACAAGTTTATCAATATTGGGGAGGGGGTAGGCATCCTTCGGGCATGCCTTATTGAGATCAGTATAATCAATGCACATGCGCCATTTTCCATTAGATTTTTTAACCAATACAACGTTGGACAGCCAAGTGGTGTACTTGGCCTCCGAAATAAATTTGGCCTCGAGGAGGTCCTTTACAGCTTTTTCAGCAGCCTCTGTTTTCTCCGGAGACTGCTTTCTCCTACGTTGTGCTACGACCTTGATGGTCGGGTCAATGGTCAGTTGGTTACATGCGACGGATGGATCCAAGCCGGGCATTTCCGCGGCGCTCCACGCGAAGAGGTCGACATTCTCTTGGAGGCACGCTTTGAGCTGCTTCCTCGCGAGGTCAGGCAGGTCGGCTCCGATCTTCACTCCCCGTTGGGGGTCTTCGCCGAACAGGACTAGCTCGAAGTTGCCATCTGGGATTGGGCGCATTGGATGGGAGCTGCTGCTGGATGACACAGATGGGCCGACGGAAGCTGCTCGTTCCTCTTGTTGGTCCTCGGGGAAGCGACTGTCGAGGTTGATAGAGTCAACCGATGGTAGAGGCTTGGCCTCCTCGGAGCTGCTGGACAGTGCTGGCTTGCTCGACGCTTTAGATTTGGGGCAATGGCGTTGAGCCCCTTTGCGGCTGCCTCAAAAGTCCGTCGGGCAGCTTCTATATCACCGTGGAGGGTGGCGACCATTCCTTTCGAAGTGTAGTACTTCATCTTCAGGTGGACGGTCGATGGTACTGCTACCAACTCGGCTAGAGTTGGCCTTCCGAAAATGCATTGGTAGAGTGACGGGCAGTCGATTACCAAAAATTGCACCTTGATGGATCTGGCCGTTTCAGCTGCTCCGAAGGTCACGATCAGCTCCACGTAACCCCACGGCTTGGTCACAGACCCGTTGAATCCCTATAAATTAGACCCTACGTAGGGGGTAAGGTGCGATTCGTCCAGCTGTAGCGTTGAGAACAGCTGGGAGTACATGATGTCGACCGAGGTGCCTTGGTCGACTAGGATTCGGTGAACGTCGAAGTTTGCCATTTAGGCTCTGACGAGCAATGGGATGGAAGCCTTCGAAGCCTGATCAAGCGTGGTCACTCTGTTCGGACTGGTGTTGATCAGGTGCTCGAACTTCCGTTTCACAGAACCCACAGTGACTTTGTTGAATCCCCCGCCAGAAATGACCATGGCAGAAGGAAAAGTCTTCCACGGGCTGTGGGCCACGAAATATGCAGGGGCGTTGAGCCCGTCTGGGACGTAGAAGTCCTCTGGCCGCGAGACGGACATTGCGACCTATATGTTGGCGTCTTCCGAGGACAATACCTCCTCCTCAACCATCTTGGACTCCTGGGCGTCTTGCCAAGGAGTGTCCTTCTTCTTTGTGAACTGCTTCAGGTGGTCGTCCCTGATCAGTATCTCTATGGCATCCTTCAGATGGATGCAGTCCCCCATAGTATGGCCGTGACTTTTGTGGAAGCGGAAGTATTTTGACTTGTCCACGTTTGGTCTGTTCGACAACTGTTTGGGGAAATAGACCCCGGCTTGTTTGAACTCCGAATTGGCACATTCGGACATAATCTTTTCCTTGGAGACGGTCAGGGGAGTGTAATCATGGAAATGCCCGGAGGGGCCTTTGCTGTCACGGGAGTCGCGGGGATGGTCCTCGTCCCTTCGCTCACCCCGACGTGATGTCGAGGCTTCTTCTCCTTTGGAAGCCCGGGCGTTCTCTTGGCGGCGAGAGGCTCGGACGTTGCTGGCCGCAATCTTCTCCTCGTATTGGATATGAGATTGGGCTTTGAGGAGGAGAGCGTCTAAGTTCCTCGGTGGCACGAGGCCAATGGCTTTAGCGAACTCGGAGTCTGGGCGGACCCCTTGTTCGAGCAGGAACTTCTTCATCTTGTCTGCCGTTGGGACCTGGACAGCTTCCTTGTTGAACCTCTCGATATATGCGTGGAGAGGTTTGTCTTTCCCCTGGATTATGGCTCCGAGGGAGGCCTCAGTTTTGGGATGGCGGCGGGATGCTGTGAAATGCCGCAAGAACATCCTGCCGAGTTTTTTCCACGAGGTGATGGATTCCTCGGGCAGTTGTTTATACCATGTCATCGCTCCCTTTCGGAGCGTGGTCGGGAACAGTCTGCATTTGATGGCACCTCGTACGCCGTGGTAGTCTAAGAGCGCATCGATATTCTCGATGTGCTCGTCTGGGTCAGTGGTCCCGTCGTACGTGCCAAGCGACGGGGGTTTCTCCAAGCCTTTCGGGAGATGGGTAGCCAGGATCTCTTGGGACAACGGGCCTCGAGGCTCGTCGTCGCTGCTAGTACTGGTGTATGATAGTGACCGGACGGGATACTCGCGTCGGCGGTTCCTTCGCGGAGAAGGTGAGCGGTTCCTTTGAGGAGAAGGTGAGTGCTTCCTTCGAGGAGAAGACGAGCGGTTCCTTCGGGGAGAAGGTGAGCGTGCCCGTCCTTTGGACTTGATCGGAGGAGATTGCTCTTTCCTACGAGTCCGTTTATTGTCACGAGCGTGCTTGTCATGCGGGGAGATCTGGTCGCGCTTTCGGGCTACGCGAGGATCAGCCTCTTGGCGCAGTCTATGGTCGATTTCTCTGCGTGGCTGCAGACTTCTTGATCGCATCTGGTTCCTCCGCGTAGGAGGGGATCTTGGACGGTGAGACTCTTCCAGTGCCCTGATCCTCTCGTTCTGCTGCAGGATCAGGGTGTTAGTCTTGTTGAGCACCTCCAGGAGAGCTGCCACGGCCGGGTTGGCGTTGGGCGGAACGGGGATGGACTGGAGGTCAAGAGAGGGTTGATCGTTGTGCCGATCAGCAAGGGTAGGGGAAGGAGAAGCAGTGGCTCCATCCCTAAGGAAACATGCATCTCGGAGGAGAGATGATTGGCCGTCAACATCAGATTTGTTGACTGGGAGGATGGTGGAATGAAGAGCATCCTGGGTGTGATCTTGGGAGGCCATGATCGTGATGATGTTCGAAAGTTGTTTTAATCTTCGGTTAAAGAACGAAGGGGAGAACAAAGTTTCCCACAGACGGCGCCACTGATCGTGAAGGCTGGATCAGATCCTGTAGAATCAGGCCGCCAAGTGCGTCAGGGATGCTAGTCGTATGGAGAGGAGGGGGGTGTACCTGCAAGGCACTCCGACGCTCAAGTGAGAAAGGGTCAGAGAAAATGGGGCAAGTACAAAGTATGAGTTTCAAGGGTGAACAATGGATATCTGACCCTCTCAAGCGAGAGGGTTTATATAGAGCCCCCAGCGTGTGGCCAACGGTTCTATTTTCGGGGCGAAATAATCATTTTCCCCAAAGAATAGGTAACTGCCCAAACTAGCCATTATGTCGGGCAGGGTGCCCAAAACTAGCCGTTATGTCGGGCATAACCGTAGTTCCGGGCACCTGTCCTCCGCTGTTCGGGTAGTGAGAAAGCCGTTCGTAACGGGCATAAACGCCGGGGAGGAACGTTGCATTCCTTGCCCGGTGGGAGGGGCAGAAAGGTCACTTTTGCCCCTCTGTGGATTGGACTTAGGCAATATGGGCCGCTCTGGAGGAGAGGCGGATTGGGCCAATTCTAGCCATTGGTCCAGTCCAGAACAGATATTAAGCGGAATTATAAAAGAGGTAGGAGAAGAAAAATGTACACCATATTTATAGTGGTTTAACTCATTTGTCCTTGCTAGAGCTTTAATTCATTCTTCAATGGTTTGATCATTGAAAATTGTAAGACCTTCCACTATTTGCAAAGTAAATATTAAAGTATTTTTAGTATAATGGATAATCAACAATTTGAATACTATAAGCCAACGACTTTAACCAACACAAATTCAAATCTTATTTCCCTTCAAAAACTGCAAATCTTTCAAGATCTGCAATCATATTGGTCCAACATTCTTGTTATATACAAAAATCTTTCCCCAAGCTCCTGTTTTGTAGGGACCTTTACACAACCCTACAGTTCCTTATTTGAGCGTTTTTTCTACTTAAGAAAGATTGGAGAAATCCTAACTTAATTGTGAGGCAACCTTTACTCAGTCCCACTGAAGTCTACCATAGAGTATATAGAAACTATTCTTTTTCTAGATATTCATAACCATATACCATAAACAAAAATGAACTTTTTTTTCTGATACACAACGAGATTTCACAAAAAAATGAGCTTCTCTAGTGTACCTTGAATCTACCACTCAAACTTAATCTTTAGTGTTGAGCTCCACAACAATGGTTTCTTGGTTCAAGGTTGAAGATGATACATGTTATTTAAAGAATCTCACAAAACACATCTTAGATCTCATAATATCAACATTCTAGTAATTTTTCAATGGATGAATCAACGAGGAAGAGTGTTTGTGAAAGGAAAAAATCACATTGGTTTTTCTCAAGCTTCATAAAAATATGGATTTGATCTCACTAGATCTCTATCTAGAAGAATACCATTATGAAACCTCTTTTTTATTAATATCCTCACATGCCAATTAATAGAATCAACAATGTAAACTAATAATGACTATCACTTTTTAAAAATGACACTAAAAAGATTTATATAGGTGGTAGAAGTTAGACACAAAAATGTGACAAAAGAACAAACGATTCGAGTTAAATTATGAGATTATGACTTGAATCAAAAGAAAGAATGACTTGAATCAAAGTAGTAAAATGAGGAGGTTTCCATTTTGATTTAAATCATGATTAGTTTTCATGATTCGAGTCAAGCAAAAGCATGATTCAGATCATAGTTGTTTTAGAAAAATATTTGAATCTCATGATTCGAATAAAAATTGGTTGTTATTCGACGCAAGAAGTGTTGTGATTTGAATCACACACATAATTGATTCGAATCAAGTAGTCACTGGCAAAATCTCAATTTCATATTGATGTTTGATTCGAGTCAGTAGTATGCTTGATTCAAATCAAGCGTCAAAAACACTATTTTACGCTTTATAACTTGTGATTCAAGATACACTCAACATAATGACTTTAGTCAACTAGCTGAAGCTAAAAATAAAAAATTGACATGAGTCCAAGACTAATTTATTGAATGCAAGGGTAACTCTAGGGATAAATATAATCAAATAAATAAAATTATAGAATTACACACAAGTTACAAACAAAGATAAATCAAATTACATACATATAAAATTTAATAAAATATCAGAATAAAATATGATACCGACTGCAATTTATGTCTCCCATTTTTTGATGTTTGAAAAATTTGAGATATTCTTGATTTGATGAGCGTTTTATTTGACTTGGCAATGCAATGTAATTCTAGATTATTGATAAGAATACAACAAACCATACATAGCACTTTGATACCAGTAAAGCTCAACTATTCTGCTCTCAAGCTCCCTTTGCATTAAACACTTAATGTGCTTAAATACAACGATAATATCTCACAAACTTCTTTCCATGTGACAAATATCAAAAAGAGACAACCAAAAACAGATAAAACGCACAAACGAAACATACTATTTATCATGAAAACACATTCGAAATTCCATACATAAGCCAATTACTTAAAGTAGAAAACACATTGTAGCGAAACACACATACAACACAATTTCATGATGGACGCAAGATGTAAAGGTTGCAGATCAATATCACTATAAACATCATGCAATCATTAAAATAAAGATAAACTATCAAAAGCATGCCACACGATAATCCCCCAAAAGACTTAAAAGTCAATAATTTGCAAAATAGCAAGAATACCAATATTCAATAATACTCTTCAAAAATTCAAGATATGAAGCGAAAATGAAATTGCATTGCATCACTACGCTAAAATTGCTTTTTGGTAGCACTACATAGACAGCGATTTTTATCAAAAGCGCTGCTACATATGTTAAAAAAAACACGCTGAAAAAAAGCGCTGCCTAAAGGCCTACTTAAGAAAGCGCTTCCATAAAAGCGCTGCTAAAAACCATACAAATGTGACACCTTAGAAAGCGCTTTTAGAAAAGCGCTACTAAAGGCACACTTTAGAAAGCGCTTTTAAAAAGCGCTGCTAAAGGCCTTACGTAGGTCACACATTAGAAAGCGCTTTCTGAAAGCGCTGCTATAGGCAATTAAAAAGAAAGCGCTTTTAGAGAAAAATTGCTGCTAAATCTAATACATAAGAAAACGCTTTACAAAAGCGCCGTCTTATGTTATTATTTCATAAATATTAAAAAACTTTTTATTATTTCAGAACGCCCTAATCATTTGTTTTCTTTCTCCATCTCTCTCGCGACTTCTCCCTCCGCCGTGTCTCCCCCTCTCTCGCGACTTCTCCCTCCGCACTGTTCCTCTGTTCGTCTTCTCCTACCGGCTTTCCTCTGTCCGTCTTCTTCGACCGACACTGTTCCTCTGTTCGTATCTCCATCTTCTCCGACCGACATTCCTCCGTGAGTGTCACTGTTTCTTTTGTTTGCTCTTGAGTTTCAGTGACTATTTAATGTTCTTGAGCTTGCTATATAGTTTCTTTTGTTTGTTCTTGAGGGTTTGTTCTTGAGCATCTTGTTTTGTTTTTAGTTTGAATGTGTTAGTTTGAATGTAGTTTGAATGAGTGTTGTTATATTATAGGAAATTATATCCATTACAAAAATGAGGGTTGTTAGAAAAATGAGTGTGTTTAGAGTATCAAAGTGTTGATGTGGTTGTTGTCGATTTGGTGAATTAGTGTTGATGTGGTTGTTGTTTGAATTTGATTTTTAAATTGTTGTTGTGGTAAAGTTGAAGATGATAAATAGTGATATTTGTGGTGGATTTATGTTGGGAATTGGTGTTAATTTTGTAAGTTGATGTTGAATGTTAGTGATGATTTGTTGAAATTAATTGATGATAATGACATTGTTGATGGATACTTTTTAGTGATTACTTTATTTTAATCTAATTGTTGATTGAAAATGATAATGAAATTAATTAGTATATTTGGTATGTTAGTGATGAAAATGAAATTGTTGAAATTAACTGATTCTTGATACTTTGACTTGTTTCTCCGATATATCTTGTTTGTCCTATTATATACTAAATTTGTCCTGTTATATTTGGCATACACCATCATCACTAACTTAGTGAATTTGCTATAGGGGTTACTTGCGAAGAGTGAAAGTCTGATTGTTTCCAAGAATCTTACACTGTGTGGGTCCAGAAGCTGTTGACTTCCCTACAGGTAAATAGTTTTTATTTTGTTTTTGTTTAGCTTAATTAGTAAAACCATGGATAAGAAATAGATGTCTTCAAGTCGATTGTCTAAAGAGTACGAGAATGGGGTATCAGAATTCGTTAAGTTTTCTGTTGCGTATGCCAAACACCCCAGTTAAATGACATGTCCTTGCTTGGATTGCTGTTACGGGAGTCAGGTTGACGCGGTTCAGTTGGCATCGCATTTAATGAGGCATGGAATTGATCGAAGTTATACATGTTGGAATTTGCATGGTGAGAAAAGTAACGGGAATGTTGAATCGGGGGATAATACGACTTATGCTTCAAACGACAATTGCACAGATACATACGATTGTGATCGAGTCGAAGAGATTGCATAAGCACTTAAAGAAGATCTTTTGAGAAGTTTCAGATTCCTATATTTGGTTGCAAGTGGGTTGAAAATAATAATGGCTTACGAATGGATAAGTCAGGATTTTTGCAAGTGGATCTTAATAGGGTGGGGTACAAAGATGAGTATTTTATTCTAGCCTCTCAAGCTAAACAAGTGTTCTATGTCACTGATTCGACAAGTACGAAATGGTCTATAGTGCTTTTATCTAACAAAGTAATTGATGAAAACATTGCAGATCAAGGTGATATTGATGTTGAGATTGAATCGTTTACTAGAAATGATCAAGATGAGAATATTATAGCAAATGAATCATATATTAGAAATGATCATAATGAGGGTATTTGGACCAATCCAACCGTCCGTGTTGTTAAGAGACGAGTAGAACATATTCAAACTGTAACACCCCACATTCCCATCTCGGATAAATAATACATAAATAAAATCAGGGTAACTAAAAATTTATTTTTCCGACAGAAACAAGGATGTCACATTTAAATAAACAAAACATCACCCCTGCTCATAAATTTGATACATAGCATAAAATAGAATACTCTCAATTGAGAAACTTTTCCATAAAAAGGTAATATCAAATATATTCAACAATTATATACATAAATAACATAATCGTTTCCCCGACTCCCGTGCTACGTATCAGAGCAGACACCAAGACCGACAACAGAACAGAGGGCTAGTCTCCACAAAAGACCTCCAGCAACTCTAATCTGCAATGCCTCATAGAGCACCATAAAACAGCAAAAGGGTGAGAAATAACAACTAAATCAAGATTGCATAATAATATGCCAACACACATTCAAACACATGCATAAATCGTCTCACCCATACCATCACATACTAACATATATAGCATGTCACTAATACAAAACATATCACACATGATAAATCAAATCATGGTTTTCCACAAATAACGCATCCATTCACAATTCTTACCACAATTCATCACAACTCACTCATATACATCACAATGTATATATATATATATATATATATATATAAAGCCAAGCATATTCCTCATGCACACTTTCACAATTCTTATCATTCTACATAAACATACATATTCATGTTTATTCATCAGTGCACCATTATAAAGATGATAAATGCAAATCATAGAGACCGACTCACGACTCTATGCAAATGCAATGCGGTACCGACTCAATCATCTCAAGTTCACTCAGGAACTTATTGGAACCATCGCTCGTTACCAATGTAACTCCCCGTCGGGCATACGATGTTCCCCGTCGCTCACACCTCACGCGGGATAACGTTTATGGATCGCTCACACCCCACACGGGCACACGACCCGATCGCTCACACCCCACATGGCCACACGATCGTCTATAATCATCGCTCACACCCCACATGGGCACACGACGTTATAGCGGATTCCCTCTGGAACCAATCCGTCGCTCACACCCCACATGGGCACACGACGTTTATGGATCGCTCACACCCCACATGGGCACACGATCACAAGATGCATACCATGATACTTGACACACAAGAACTCATGACAACCAATGCATCTTCCACATATATGCAACCATAAACGTGCATACATAACCAAATACAACACATTGCATTTATTTGCCTTTCGGCCATAATTCATCACCATAACATGTCATCACATTTATTATCATCACACAACAGCATACAAGTCATACGACATCCATATCCACAGCACATTGCATAATACACATCATCATATTCATGCATTGAAAACAATTCAAACAATGCATTTCATCACATACCACAACAATGCACATATTTGCCATAGGGCCACAACCCATCATCACAACATTTCATCATGTATATTCACATCATATAACGGTCTATAAGCTACACGTTACATGTCACAAGCATATATCATGCTAACACATCAATCGCACACATTGTACGCGATAAAAACCCGACAACCCAACACATTTCCAAAACCATGACCTAAATAAATCATCTACTGCCATCCAAACCATTTTTAAAAGGAAGAATATTTATTAGCTTTCCAGCGCTTCGAAAGGGGACCAAAACGGATCTACGGTTCAAAAGTTATGAAGAAAACAAAATAGAAAAATATCACGTTCGCTCCAGTATTCGCTAGGCGAACCTCTAGGCGAACATTTGCCCATTCCTTCGCTGGGGTTCGCTAGGCGAACCCGCGAAACCCAGAATTCGCAGCAGCGTCAACCTAGGTCATATGGGACCAAAATACATCATTTTTACCACCCAAACCCTTCTAATTCATACCGGAACAACCAAAACATGTTCAGACATAATCAACGAGTATTCTACGCAGTTTATATCGAATTCCATCCGTGAAAACATCGATTTCTACCAATTGCTCCTAATTTGAATCGATTAGAAAAGTCACGAAATAACCAAAACAATTACAACAAACAACACATATACATACACAAGCAAGATATAATTGAAACTTCTCACCCTTACCCTATTAATCGCGCTTGAAACGGAGAATCTTCGATTTTCCCCTCTTTTCTTCTTCTCCCTTTCTTCCCTCTCTTTTCTCTTCTTTTCCTTTTCTTTCTCTTCTTTTTCTTTTCTTTCTATTTCTCTCTCTCTATTTCTATTTATAACAAAATATCTAACTACCCAAAATGACCATTTTGCCCTTACGCTCAAATATCTCCCAAACACTCTCAAAATGCGATAAAACATAAGCATACCGATGAAATATATTTCGAAAATAAAAGTTGAAAAGAAATAATAATTTAATACAAATATTTTATCTATCTGAGAAATTAACCAATTAGCAGGTAAAATACCATAAATTCACACATTTCACAAAATTCAAATAAATGAAATAAATAAATAGAGTTAAACAAATCGGGGCGTTACAATTCTCCCCCCCTTAGACATTTTAGTCCTCGAAAATCTAACCGATACGAACAACTCCGGATACGACTCTCGCATCCGAGTAACAAACCAACATGCCAACAAAAGGCACACCACGAATAACACAACTGACAAACCACCTTGCTAACTACCACAACGACGACAACTACAATGACAAGATGCAAAGCCCATACAATGCACTTGACGACAAACTCACGACTCAAATAAAAGCCAAGATTCCAACACACAAGTTCACTCTAGAACCGAAACACAACAAGATCGTTATCCTACCCTAGGTAACACTCCCCTAATTCCCCACACAGGAATTAGCTACACACACTCGAACCATCACCATGGAAACGAGGCAGCAACACAAACAAGAACATAAAATTCCACGACACCACAAGGTCTCAACAACATCAACAAAACCAGAACACCAACAACAATGCTACGATTCACCAATCGAACATGCAACCAAACATCCATCTACATAGTAGCCTATGGATAACATTTGAACCTTTCACCTAACACTTCCATTCTAAAACATCCAATGGTCTCTTCACTCCTACATGTTCCCAATGTTCAACCTATGAACTCTTACCAGTCCCACACGCATATACGAATCATGCCATTTCACGCTTCCGTTGCACACTCTGATTACTCGTAACCATCAAAACTACTAATTTCACGTCCAAAGTCTAACTCTTTCTCATATTCACCAAAAATCACTGTTCACTGTTAATATACCCAACTTCACTCTCTACTATGTTATCTCACACCCAGACACAAGTCTCTGAACTGCTCAAATAACTCTAATTCTCTGACCATCAAAACAACCATATGCAAGGCTAACGACTTAACTCTTCAGGAACAACATTCACTTTACCAATAGGATAATTCGAGCCAAAGTCATAACTAATCAGGAATTTCAACCATCCGACCGTGCCTTACTCCGAGTTACAAATCAAAAGTTATGAAGGAAATAAAGCGGGACAACCTGCCATGTTCGCTAGGCGAACCTTCTAGCGAGCATTCGCTACCACCTTCGCTAGGCGAACGTCCAAGCGAAGCCACAATCAGAACAAAACAGACACAAAGTTCGCTAGGCGAACTCCTTGGCGAACCCTCGCCTTGCCGTTCGCTCCGCGAATCCCTTGGCGAACCGAGGCAGAACCAACCAGAACCAAAAACACACAAAGTTCGTTAGGCGAACAACGTAGAGAACCTTCGCTGACCTTCGCTAACTGGTTAGCTAGGCGAACCCGCGAAAACTCAAAATTCCAACGGTACTATTACTCATCCAACACCATCATTTCCTCCATCCATACACCTTGAACCTAAAACCCTTAAAATAATACCTCCCGATTCTCCAACACAATACAATCGCGTCCAATTCCAAATCCTAAATAGTATCGATCTCTCTATGAATCCTCAATTATCGTAAAGCATGAGCCACGACTTTACCCTCTTGCATTAACACACTGACTAAACTCATCAAAGACGCATCCCAATATCCTCGCAAACGGTTCATCAGGATCACACAGAATCAAAACTGACGTCGTAGACAAATCCTACTTCAGCTCTCTCAAACTTCCCCCATAATAAACATCCAAAGCAAACGACTTACCCTTTGCGAGTCAACTGAGATAACAGAAGTACGAACTTAGCAACGTCTGTCATAGCCTGCAGTAACAACCAACTGAGCCCAAAAGTTTCTAATCTCCTTAACCGAGTTAAGAGCCTCTCAATGTAGAACTGCATCTACTTCCGATGGATCCATAACCATACTCTCATCTGAAATAACATATCCAAGAAAACTAACCTTTTTCAACCCAAATTCTCACTCGAATAACTTGGCATAAAATTTCGTCTCTTTTTGACACTTGTAATTCAAATGCTAAACACTCTACCTGTTCTCCTTCTGAGTTTACAACAGATCTGAATATCCTCAATCAAATCCATTACGAACTTATCCAAATAAATATGGAAGATACAATGCATCTATTCCATAAACCTTATAGACGCATTACTAACACCGATTAACATCACTGTACGTTGTAATGTCCAACCACATTCCGAAAGATATAAATTCTCAAAGCTTTTGTAAAACCTTGCACTGGGTAACTGACTACTCACACACAAGCTTAACCGAGTAATTAACAGTCTATTTCGATGATAACGACATAACCAGTCACATCAAATCGATCAAAGCCTCAACTCGCACAATTCCCCACTCTTATCAAACATCCCAACCAATTGTGATACCACTCAAACTCAGCCATCTCAAAGGAAATCTCAATTATTACAACCACACCTAAGGTTTTATCAAAATTCCCATTAATGCTCTAAAACTCCAAAGACTCCAAACCTCACCAGAACTCTAAGTTTCGCTTTCCATAGTCTCAATACCATTATACACATCATGCTTGTTATTCCATTCAATCATCATTCTCTTTTGTTACTAATAAAGTTGGAGCTCTCTAAGACAACACCTTAATGTTCCATCCATAACACATCTGAAAACCATGCACAACTGACGGCCCAACACTGTGACTTCCTGCCAATTTCCAGAACACTATCATCACAGACCAAATAAACATCTTAGTCCCATCTACTAAGAGTTTTCTACTTACTTAGCAGATCCAAACCTCAAATATTCACCTTCGTCAAATTTGAGTTCACACTCTACTCTCTGAGAACAACCATTAACGATACCCAATCGTCCTCCCTCAATAAATTCCCAACTTGACCAACATACCAAAAACCTCTAATTCGTCTCATCTTCCAGTATAAGAGTCTTCATCAACTCATCGAAGCAATCCGTAATCATTTTCTCAATTCCAAACAATTCATGGCACACACTATCCAAGCCGGAAAGACCTGTCTATTCCATCCAACATAATTCTCGTCTACTATCAACAAGAGATTAAGGGTGATCAGTTCCTCAATTTGTCAATAGACAGGCCGACAATCATGATGGGGCATAAATCGTCTTTACCAAACTATAATAGCATTCCTTGTATCCTGTGCACAAAACTACCTAAGGCACAAATCCTTAGTTGACCTAAACCTTACCTCCGCATTCCCGCCGGAACCGGGAACCACACTGGCCAAACAACACTTAAAATCTTGCAACTAACGGCACACTGAGCCAAGGCTCCACACCCGAAGCAACTTGGAGAAGTTCCAGCTTCTCCCCCACTTATCTCATTCTCAATCCTGAAGACAAAGGATTAGAAAAACCAGAAAGCACTGACAGTGTTTCCCACACATATCACGTACTAAGGGACAAACAACAATGACAGTATTCAACTGTCACCCAACTGACTCAACAACTTGGCCGGACGGACCGACCTGCTCTGATACAACTAATGTAACACCCCACATTCCCATCTCGGATAAATAATACATAAATAAAATCAGAGTAACTAAAATTTATTTTTCCGACAGAAACAAGGATGTCACATATAAATAAACAAAACATCACCCCTGCTCATAAATTTGATACATAGCATAAAATAGAATACTTTCAATTAAGAAACTTTTCCATAAAAAGGTAATATCAAATATATTCAACAATTATATACATAAATAACATAATCATTTCCCCGACTCCCGTGCTACGTATCAGAGCAGACACCAAGACCGACAACAGAACGGAGGGCTAGTCTCCACAAAAGACCTCCAGCAACTCTAATCTGCAATGCCTCATAGAGCACCATGAAACAGCAGAAGGGTGAGAAATAACAACTAAATCAAGATTGCATAATAATATGCCAACGCACATTCAAACACTTGCATAAATCGTCTCACCCATACCATCACATACTAACACATATAGCATGTCATTAATACAAAACATATCACACATGATAAATCAAATCATGTTTTTCCGCACATAACGCATCCATTCACAATTCTTACCACAATTCATCACAACTCACTCATATACATCACAATGTATATATATATATATATATATATATATATATATATATATATATATATAAAGCCAAACATATTCCTCATGCACACTTTCACAATTCTTATCATTCTACATAAACATACATATTCATGTTTATTCATCAGTGCACCATTATAAAGATGATAAATGCAAATCATAGAGACCGACTCACGAGTCTATGCAAATGCAATGCGGTACCGACTCAATCATCTAAAGTTCACTCAGGAACTTATTGGAACCATCGCTCGTTACCAATGTAACTCCCCGTCGGGCATACGATGTTCCTCGTCGCTCATACCCCAAATGGGCACACGACGTTTATGGATCGCTCACACCCCACACGGGCACACGACCCGATCGCTCACACCCCACAAGGGCACACGATCGTCTATAATCATCGCTCACACCCCACATGGGCACACGGCGTTATAGCGGATTCCCTCTGGAACCAATCCGTCGCTCACACCCCACATGGGCACACGATCCGATTGCTCACACCCCACATGGGCACACAATCACAAGATGCATATCATGATATTTGACACACAAGAACTCATGACAACCAATGCATCTTCCACATATATGCAACCATAAACATGCATACATAACCAAATACAACACATTGCATTTATTTGCCTTTCGGCCATAATTCATCACCACAACATGTCATCTCATGCATTATCATCACACAACAGCATACAAGTCATACGACATCCATATCCACAGCACATTGCAGAATACACATCATCATATTCATGCATTGAAAACAATTCAAACAATGCATTTCATCACATACCACAACAATGCACATATTTGCCATAGGGCCACAACCCATCATCACAACATTTCATCATGTATATTCACATTATATAATGGTCTACAAGCTACACGTTACATGTCACAAGCATATATCATGCTAACACATCAATTGCACACATTGTACGCGATAAAAACCCGACAACCCAACACTTTTTCAAAACCACGACCTAAATAAATCATCTACTGCCCTCCAAACCATTTTTAAAAGAAAGAATATTTTATTAGCTTTCCAGCGCTTCGAAAGGGGACCAAAACGGACCTACGGTTCAAAAGTTATGAAGAAAACAAAATAGAAAAATATCACGTTCGCTCCAGTATTCGCTAGGCGAACCTCTAGGCGAACATTTGCCCATTCCTTCGCTGGGGTTCGCCTACGAAACCCAGAATTCGCAGCAGCGTCAACCTAGGTCATATGGGACCAAAATACATCATTTTTACCACCCAAACCCTTCTAATTCATACCGGAACAACCAAAACATGTTCATACATAATCAACGAGTATTCTACGCAGTTTATATCGAATTCCATCCGTGAAAACATCGATTTCTACCAATTGCTCCTAATTTGAATCGATTAGAAAAGTCGCGAAATAACCAAAACAATTACAACAAACAACACATATACATACACAAGCAAGATATAATTGAAACTTCTCACCCTTACCCTATTAATCGCGCTTGAAACGGAGAATCTTCGATTTTCCCCTCTTTTCTTCTTCTCCCTTTCTTCCCTCTCTTTTCTCTTCTTTTCCTTTTCTTTCTCTTCTTTTTCTTTTCTTTCTATTTCTCTCTCTCTATTTCTATTTATAACAAAATATCTAACTACCCAAAATGACCATTTTGCCCTTACGCTCAAATATCTCCCAAACACTCTCAAAATGCGATAAAACATAAGCATACCGATGAAATATATTTCGAAAATAAAAGTTGAAAAGAAATAATAATTTAATACAAATATTTTATCTATCTGAGAAATTAACCAATTAGCGGGTAAAATACCATAAATTCACACATTTCACAAAATTCAAATAAATGAAATAAATAAATAGAGTTAAACAAATCGGGGCGTTACAATTCTCCCCCACTTAGACATTTTCGTCCTCGAAAATCTAACCGATACGAACAACTCCGGATACGACTCTCGCATCCGAGTAACAAACCAACATGCCAACAAAAGGCACACCACGAATAACACAACTGACAAACCACCTTGCTAACTACCACAACGACGACAACTACAACGACAAGATGCAAAGCCCATACAATGCACTTGACGACAAACTCACGACTCAAATAAAAGCCAAGATTCCAACACACAAGTTCACTCTAGAACCGAAACACAACAAGATCGTTATCCTACCCTAGGTAACACTCCCCTAATTCCCCACACAGGAATTAGCTACACACACTCGAACCATCACCATGGAAACGAGGCAGCAACACAAACAAGAACATAAAATTCCACGACACCACAAGGTCTCAACAACATCAACAAAACCAGAACACCAACAACAATGCTACGATTCACCAATCGAACATGCAACCAAACATCCATCTACATAGTAGCCTATGGATAACATTTGAACCTTTCACCTAACACTTCCATTCTAAAACATCCAATGGTCTCTTCACTCCTACATGTTCCCAATGTTCAACCTATGAACTCTTACCAGTCCCACACGCATATACGAATCATGCAATTTCACGCTTCCGTTGCACACTCTGATTACTCGTAACCATCAAAACTACTAATTTTACGTCCAAAGTCTAACTCTTTCTCATATTCACCAAAAATCATTGTTCACTGTTAATATACCCAACTTCACTCTCTACTATGTTATCTCACACCCAGACACAAGTCTCTGAACTGCTCAAATAACTCTAATTCTCTGACCATCAAAACAACCATATGCAAGGCTAACGACTTAACTCTTCAGGAACAACATTCACTTTACCAATAGGATAATTCGAGCCAAAGTCATAACTAATCAGGAATTTCAACCATCCGACCGTGCCTTACTCCGAGTTACAAATCAAAAGTTATGAAGGAAATAAAGCGGGACAACCTGCCATGTTCGCTAGGCGAACCTTCTAGCGAGCATTCGCTACCACCTTCGCTAGGCGAACGTCCAAGCGAAGCCACAATCAGAACAAAACAGACACGAACTCCTTGGCGAACCCTCGCCTTGCCGTTCGCTCCGCGAATCCCTTGGCGAACCGAGGCAGAACCAACCAGAACCAAAAACACACAAAGTTCGTTAGGCGAACAACGTAGAGAACCTTCGCTGACCTTCGCTAACTGGTTAGCTAGGCGAACCCGCGAAAACTCAAAATTCCAACGGTACTATTACTCATCCAACACCATCATTTCCTCCATCCATACACCTTGAACCTAAAACCCTTAAAATAATACCTCCCGATTCCCCAACACAATACAATCGCGTCCAATTCCAAATCCTAAATAGTATCGATCTCTCTATGAATCCTCAATTATCGTAAAGCACGAGCCACGACTTTACCCTCTTGCATTAACACACTGACTAAACTCATCAAAGACGCATCCCAATATCCTCGCAAACGGTTCATCAGGATCACACAGAATCAAAACTGACGTCGTAGACAAATCCTACTTCAGCTCTCTCAAACTTCCCCCATAATAAACATCCAAAGCAAACGACTTACCCTTTGCGAGTCAACTGAGATAACAGAAGTACGAACTTAGCAACGTCTGTCATAGCCTGCAGTAACAACCAACTGAGCCCAAAAGTTTCTAATCTCCTTAACCGAGTTAAGAGCCTCTCAATGTAGAACTGCATCTACTTCCGATGGATCCATAACCATACTCTCATCTGAAATAACATATCCAAGAAAACTAACCTTTTTCAACCCAAATTCTCACTCGAATAACTTGGCATAAAATTTCGTCTCTTTTTAACACTTGTAATTCAAATCCTAAACACTCTACCTGTTCTCCTTCTGAGTTTACAACAGATCTGAATATCCTCAATCAAATCCATTACGAACTTATCCAAATAAATATGGAAGATACAATGCATCTATTCCATAAACCTTATAGACGCATTACTAACACCGATTAACATCACTGTACGTTGTAATGTCCAACCACATTCCGAAAGATATAAATTCTCAAAGCTTTTGTAAAACCTTGCACTGGGTAACTGACTACTCACACACAAGCTTAACCGAGTAATTAACAGTCTATTTCGATGATAACGACATAACCAGTCACATCAAATCGATCAAAGCCTCAACTCGCACAATTCCCCACTCTTATCAAACATCCCAAGCAATTGTGATACCACTCAAACTCAGCCATCTCAAAGGAAATCTCAATTATTACAACCACACCTAAGGTTTTATCAAAATTCCCATTAATGCTCTAAAACTCCAAAGACTCCAAACCTCACCAGAACTCTAAGTTTCGCTTTCCATAGTCTCAATACCATTATACACATCATGCTTGTTATTCCATTCAATCATCATTCTCTTTTGTTACTAATAAAGTTGGAGCTCTCTAAGACAACACCTTAATGTTCCATCCATAACACATCTGAAAACCATGCACAACTGACGGCCCAACACTGTGACTTCCTGCCAATTTCCAGAACACTATCATCACAGACCAAACAAACATCTTAGTCCCATCTACTAAGAGTTTTCTACTTACTTAGCAGATCCAAACCTCAAATATTCACCTTCGTCAAATTTGAGTTCACACTCTACTCTCTGAGAACAACCATTAACGATACCCAATCGTCCTCCCTCAATAAATTCCCAACTTGACCAACATACCAAAAACCTCTAATTCGTCTCATCTTCCAGTATAAGAGTCTTCATCAACTCATCGAAGCAATCCGTAATCATTTTCTCAATTCCAAACAATTCATGGCACACACTATCCAAGCCGGAAAGACCTGTCTATTCCATCCAACATAATTCTCGTCTACTATCAACAAGAGATTAAGGGTGATCAGTTCCTCAATTTTTCAATAGACAGGCCGACAATCATGATGGGGCATAAATCGTCTTTACCAAACTATAATAGCATTCCTTGTATCCTGTGCACAAAACTACCTAAGGCACAAATCCTTAGTTGACCTAAACCTTACCTCCGCATTCCCGCCGGAACCGGGAACCACACTGGCCAAACAACACTTAAAATCTTGCAACTAACGGCACACTGAGCCAAGGCTCCACACCCGAAGCAACTTGGAGAAGTTCCAGCTTCTCCCCCACTTATCTCATTCTCAATCCTGAAGACAAAGGATTAGAAAAACCAGAAAGCACTGACAGTGTTTCCCACACATATCACGTACTAAGGGACAAACAACAATGACAGTATTCAACTGTCACCCAACTGACTCAACAACTTGGCCGGACGGACCGACCTGCTCTGATACAACTAATGTAACACCCCACATTCCCATCTCGGATAAATAATACATAAATAAAATCAGAGTAACTAAAAATTTATTTTTCCGACAGAAACAAGGATGTCACATATAAATAAACAAAACATCACCCCTGCTCATAAATTTGATACATAGCATAAAATAGAATACTTTCAATTAAGAAACTTTTCCATAAAAAGGTAATATCAAATATATTCAACAATTATATACATAAATAACATAATAATTTCCCCGACTCCCGTGCTACGTATCAGAGCAGACACCAAGACCGACAACAGAACGGAGGGCTAGTCTCCACAAAAGACCTCCAGCAACTCTAATCTGCAATGCCTCATAGAGCACCATGAAACAGCAGAAGGGTGAGAAATAACAACTAAATCAAGATTGCATAATAATATGCCAACGCACATTCAAACACTTGCATAAATCGTCTCACCCATACCATCACATACTAACACATATAGCATGTCATTAATACAAAACATATCACACATGATAAATCAAATCATGTTTTTCCGCACATAACGCATCCATTCACAATTCTTACCACGATTCATCACAACTCACTCATATACATCACAATGTATATATATATATATATATATATATATATATATATATATATATATATATATATATATATAAAGCCAAGCATATTCCTCATGCACACTTTCACAATTCTTATCATTCTACATAAACATACATATTCATGTTTATTCATCAGTGCACCATTATAAAGATGATAAATGCAAATCATAGAGACCGACTCACGAGTCTATGCAAATGCAATGCGGTACCGACTCAATCATCTAAAGTTCACTCAGGAACTTATTGGAACCATCGCTCGTTACCAATGTAACTCCCCGTCGGGCATACGATGTTCCTCGTCGCTCATACCCCACACGGGCACACGACGTTTATGGATCGCTCACACCCCACACGGGCACACGACCCGATCGCTCACACCCCACAAGGGCACACGATCGTCTATAATCATCGCTCACACCCCACATGGGCACACGGCGTTATAGCGGATTCCCTCTGGAACCAATCCGTCGCTCACACCCCACATGGGCACACGATCCGATTGCTCACACCCCACATGGGCACACAATCACAAGATGCATATCATGATATTTGACACACAAGAACTCATGACAACCAATGCATCTTCCACATATATGCAACCATAAACATGCATACATAACCAAATACAACACATTGCATTTATTTGCCTTTCGGCCATAATTCATCACCACAACATGTCATCTCATGCATTATCATCACACAACAGCATACAAGTCATACGACACCCATATCCACAGCACATTGCAGAATACACATCATCATATTCATGCATTGAAAACAATTCAAACAATGCATTTCATCACATACCACAACAATGCACATATTTGCCATAGGGCCACAACCCATCATCACAACATTTCATCATGTATATTCACATTATATAACGGTCTACAAGCTACACGTTACATGTCACAAGCATATATCATGCTAACACATCAATCGCACACATTGTACGCGATAAAAACCCGACAACCCAACACTTTTCCAAAACCACGACCTAAATAAATCATCTACTGCCCTCCAAACCATTTTTAAAAGAAAGAATATTTTATTAGCTTTCCAGCGCTTCGAAAGGGGACCAAAACGGACCTACGGTTCAAAAGTTATGAAGAAAACAAAATAGAAAAATATCACGTTCGCTCCAGTATTCGCTCGGCGAACCTCTAGGCGAACATTTGCCCATTCCTTCGCTGGGGTTCGCTAGGCGAACCCGCGAAACCCAGAATTCGCAGCAGCGTCAACCTAGGTCATATGGGACCAAAATACATCATTTTTACCACCCAAACCCTTCTAATTCATACCGGAACAACCAAAACATGTTCAGACATAATCAACGAGTATTCTACGCAGTTTATATCGAATTCCATCCGTGAAAACATCGATTTCTACCAATTGCTCCTAATTTGAATTGATTAGAAAAGTCGCGAAATAACCAAAACAATTACAACAAACAACACATATACATACACAAGCAAGATATAATTGAAACTTCTCACCCTTACCCTATTAATCGCGCTTGAAACGGAGAATCTTCGATTTTCCCCTCTTTTCTTCTTCTCCCTTTCTTCCCTCTCTTTTCTCTTCTTTTCCTTTTCTTTCTCTTCTTTTTCTTTTCTTTCTATTTCTCTCTCTCTATTTCTATTTATAACAAAATATCTAACTACCCAAAATGACCATTTTGCCCTTACGCTCAAATATCTCCCAAACACTCTCAAAATGCGATAAAACATAAGCATACCGATGAAATATATTTCGAAAATAAAAGTTGAAAAGAAATAATAATTTAATACAAATATTTTATCTATCTGAGAAATTAACCAATTAGCGGGTAAAATACCATAAATTCACACATTTCACAAAATTCAAATAAATGAAATAAATAAATAGAGTTAAACAAATCGGGGCGTTACAATTCTCCCCCACTTAGACATTTTCGTCCTCGAAAATCTAACCGATACGAACAACTCCGGATACGACTCTCGCATCCGAGTAACAAACCAACATGCCAACAAAAGGCACACCACGAATAACACAACTGACAAACCACCTTGCTAACTACCACAACGACGACAACTACAACGACAAGATGCAAAGCCCATACAATGCACTTGACGACAAACTCACGACTCAAATAAAAGCCAAGATTCCAACACACAAGTTCACTCTAGAACCGAAACACAACAAGATCGTTATCCTACCCTAGGTAACACTCCCCTAATTCCCCACACAGGAATTAGCTACACACACTCGAACCATCACCATGGAAACGAGGCAGCAACACAAACAAGAACATAAAATTCCACGACACCACAAGGTCTCAACAACATCAACAAAACCAGAACACCAACAACAATGCTACGATTCACCAATCGAACATGCAACCAAACATCCATCTACATAGTAGCCTATGGATAACATTTGAACCTTTCACCTAACACTTCCATTCTAAAACATCCAATGGTCTCTTCACTCCTACATGTTCCCAATGTTCAACCTATGAACTCTTACCAGTCCCACACGCATATACGAATCATGCCATTTCACGCTTCCGTTGCACACTCTGATTACTCGTAACCATCAAAACTACTAATTTCACGTCCAAAGTCTAACTCTTTCTCATATTCACCAAAAATCACTGTTCACTGTTAATATACCCAACTTCACTCTCTACTATGTTATCTCACACCCAGACACAAGTCTCTGAACTGCTCAAATAACTCTAATTCTCTGACCATCAAAACAACCATATGCAAGGCTAACGACTTAACTCTTCAGGAACAACATTCACTTTACCAATAGGATAATTCGAGCCAAAGTCATAACTAATCAGGAATTTCAACCATCCGACCGTGCCTTACTCCGAGTTACAAATCAAAAGTTATGAAGGAAATAAAGCGGGACAACCTGCCATGTTCGCTAGGCGAACCTTCTAGCGAGCATTCGCTACCACCTTCGCTAGGCGAACGTCCAAGCGAAGCCACAATCAGAACAAAACAGACACAAAGTTCGCTAGGCGAACTCCTTGGCGAACCCTCGCCTTGCCGTTCGCTCCGCGAATCCCTTGGCGAACCGAGGCAGAACCAACCAGAACCAAAAACACACAAAGTTCGTTAGGCGAACAACGTAGAGAACCTTCGCTGACCTTCGCTAACTGGTTAGCTAGGCGAACCCGCGAAAACTCAAAATTCCAACGGTACTATTACTCATCCAACACCATCATTTCCTCCATCCATACACCTTGAACCTAAAACCCTTAAAATAATACCTCCCGATTCCCCAACACAATACAATCGCGTCCAATTCCAAATCCTAAATAGTATCGATCTCTCTATGAATCCTCAATTATCGTAAAGCACGAGCCACGACTTTACCCTCTTGCATTAACACACTGACTAAACTCATCAAAGACGCATCCCAATATCCTCGCAAACGGTTCATCAGGATCACACAGAATCAAAACTGACGTCGTAGACAAATCCTACTTCAGCTCTCTCAAACTTCCCCCATAATAAACATCCAAAGCAAACGACTTACCCTTTGCGAGTCAACTGAGATAACAGAAGTACGAACTTAGCAACGTCTGTCATAGCCTGCAGTAACAACCAACTGAGCCCAAAAGTTTCTAATCTCCTTAACCGAGTTAAGAGCCTCTCAATGTAGAACTGCATCTACTTCCGATGGATCCATAACCATACTCTCATCTGAAATAACATATCCAAGAAAACTAACCTTTTTCAACCCAAATTCTCACTCGAATAACTTGGCATAAAATTTCGTCTCTTTTTGACACTTGTAATTCAAATCCTAAACACTCTACCTGTTCTCCTTCTGAGTTTACAACAGATCTGAATATCCTCAATCAAATCCATTACGAACTTATCCAAATAAATATGGAAGATACAATGCATCTATTCCATAAACCTTATAGACGCATTACTAACACCGATTAACATCACTGTACGTTGTAATGTCCAACCACATTCCGAAAGATATAAATTCTCAAAGCTTTTGTAAAACCTTGCACTGGGTAACTGACTACTCACACACAAGCTTAACCGAGTAATTAACAGTCTATTTCGATGATAACGACATAACCAGTCACATCAAATCGATCAAAGCCTCAACTCGCACAATTCCCCACTCTTATCAAACATCCCAACCAATTGTGATACCACTCAAACTCAGCCATCTCAAAGGAAATCTCAATTATTACAACCACACCTAAGGTTTTATCAAAATTCCCATTAATGCTCTAAAACTCCAAAGACTCCAAACCTCACCAGAACTCTAAGTTTCGCTTTCCATAGTCTCAATACCATTATACACATCATGCTTGTTATTCCATTCAATCATCATTCTCTTTTGTTACTAACAAAGTTGGAGCTCTCTAAGACAACACCTTAATGTTCCATCCATAACACATCTGAAAACCATGCACAACTGACGGCCCAACACTGTGACTTCCTGCCAATTTCCAGAACACTATCATCACAGACCAAACAAACATCTTAGTCCCATCTACTAAGAGTTTTCTACTTACTTAGCAGATCCAAACCTCAAATATTCACCTTCGTCAAATTTGAGTTCACACTCTACTCTCTGAGAACAACCATTAACGATACCCAATCGTCCTCCCTCAATAAATTCCCAACTTGACCAACATACCAAAAACCTCTAATTCGTCTCATCTTCCAGTATAAGAGTCTTCATCAACTCATCGAAGCAATCCGTAATCATTTTCTCAATTCCAAACAATTCATGGCACACACTATCCAAGCCGGAAAGACCTGTCTATTCCATCCAACATAATTCTCGTCTACTATCAACAAGAGATTAAGGGTGATCAGTTCCTCAATTTGTCAATAGACAGGCCGACAATCATGATGGGGTATAAATCGTCTTTACCAAACTATAATAGCATTCCTTGTATCCTGTGCACAAAACTACCTAAGGCACAAATCCTTAGTTGACCTAAACCTTACCTCCGCATTCCCGCCGGAACCGGGAACCACACTGGCCAAACAACACTTTAAATCTTGCAACTAACGGCACACTGAGCCAAGGCTCCACACCCGAAGCAACTTGGAGAAGTTCCAGCTTCTCCCCCACTTATCTCATTCTCAATCCTGAAGACAAAGGATTAGAAAAACCAGAAAGCACTGACAGTGTTTCCCACACATATCACGTACTAAGGGACAAACAATAATGACAGTATTCAACTGTCACCCAACTGACTCAACAACTTGGCCGGACGGACCGACCTGCTCTGATACAACTAATGTAACACCCCACATTCCCATCTCGGATAAATAATACATAAATAAAATCAGAGTAACTAAAAATTTATTTTTCCGATAGAAACAAGGATGTCACATATAAATAAACAAAACATCACCCCTGCTCATAAATTTGATACATAGCATAAAATAGAATACTTTCAATTAAGAAACTTTTCCATAAAAAGGTAATATCAAATATATTCAACAATTATATACATAAATAACATAATCATTTCCCCGACTCCCGTGCTACGTATCAGAGCAGACACCAAGACCGACAACAGAACGGAGGGCTAGTCTCCACAAAAGACCTCCAACAACTCTAATCTGCAATGCCTCATAGAGCACCATGAAACAGCAGAAGGGTGAGAAATAACAACTAAATCAAGATTGCATAATAATATGCCAACGCACATTCAAACACTTGCATAAATCGTCTCACCCATACCATCACATACTAACACATATAGCATGTCATTAATACAAAACATATCACACATGATAAATCAAATCATGTTTTTCCGCACATAACGCATCCATTCACAATTCTTACCATAATTCATCACAACTCACTCATATACATCACAATGTATATATATATATATATATATATATATATATATATATATATATATATATAAAGCCAAGCATATTCCTCATGCACACTTTCACAATTCTTATCATTCTACATAAACATACATATTCATGTTTATTCATCAGTGCACCATTATAAAGATGATAAATGCAAATCATAGAGACCGACTCACGAGTCTATGCAAATGCAATGCGGTACCGACTCAATCATCTAAAGTTCACTCAGGAACTTATTGGAACCATCGCTCGTTACCAATGTAACTCCCCGTCGGGCATACGATGTTCCTCGTCGCTCATACCCCACACGGGCACACGACGTTTATGGATCGCTCACACCCCACACGGGCACACGACCCGATCGCTCACACCCCACAAGGGCACACGATCGTCTATAATCATCGCTCACACCCCACATGGGCACACGGCGTTATAGCGGATTCCCTCTGGAACCAATCCGTCGCTCACACCCCACATGGGCACACGATCCGATTGCTCACACCCCACATGGGCACACAATCACAAGATGCATATCATGATATTTGACACACAAGAACTCATGACAACCAATGCATCTTCCACATATATGCAACCATAAACATGCATACATAACCAAATACAACACATTGCATTTATTTGCCTTTCGGCCATAATTCATCACCACAACATGTCATCTCATGCATTATCATCACACAACAGCATACAAGTCATACGACATCCATATCCACAGCACATTGCAGAATACACATCATCATATTCATGCATTGAAAACAATTCAAACAATGCATTTCATCACATACCACAACAATGCACATATTTGCCATAGGGCCACAACCCATCATCACAACATTTCATCATGTATATTCACATTATATAACGGTCTACAAGCTACACGTTACATGTCACAAGCATATATCATGCTAACACATCAATCGCACACATTGTACGCGATAAAAACCCGACAACCCAACACTTTTCCAAAACCACAACCTAAATAAATCATCTACTGCCCTCCAAACCATTTTTAAAAGAAAGAATATTTTATTAGCTTTCCAGCGCTTCGAAAGGGGACCAAAACGGACCTACGGTTCAAAAGTTATGAAGAAAACAAAATAGAAAAATATCACGTTCGCTCCAGTATTCGCTAGGCGAACCTCTAGGCGAACATTTGCCCATTCCTTCGCTGGGGTTCGCTAGGCGAACCCGCGAAACCCAGAATTCGCAGCAGCGTCAACCTAGGTCATATGGGACCAAAATACATCATTTTTACCACCCAAACCCTTCTAATTCATACCGGAACAACCAAAACATGTTCAGACATAATCAACGAGTATTCTACGCAGTTTATATCGAATTCCATCCGTGAAAACATCGATTTCTACCAATTGCTCCTAATTTGAATCGATTAGAAAAGTCGCGAAATAACCAAAACAATTACAACAAACAACACATATACATACACAAGCAAGATATAATTGAAACTTCTCACCCTTACCCTATTAATCGCGCTTGAAACGGAGAATCTTCGATTTTCCCCTCTTTTCTTCTTCTCCCTTTCTTCCCTCTCTTTTCTCTTCTTTTCCTTTTCTTTCTCTTCTTTTTCTTTTCTTTCTATTTCTCTCTCTCTATTTCTATTTATAACAAAATATCTAACTACCCAAAATGACCATTTTGCCCTTACGCTCAAATATCTCCCAAACACTCTCAAAATGCGATAAAACATAAGCATACTGATGAAATATATTTCGGAAATAAATGTTGAAAAGAAATAATAATTTAATACAATTATTTTATCTATCTGAGAAATTAACCAATTAGCAGGTAAAATACCATAAATTCACACATTTCACAAAATTCAAATAAATGAAATAAATAAATAGAGTTAAACAAATCGGGGCGTTACACCAACCAAGAAAAGAAAGAGACGTTAGTGCAAAAGCTACTATTTTGTGTCTATTATTTAATAAGTTGAACAATTTATTTACACATTTCAATGAAAATAGTCTAATGTTTATTATGTTTTTATTTAAGGTTCTTGCATGACAAATTGATGCGCGAGAATCAATTGTCAAACAAATTATATTTCTTGTCTTCCGCCTGTATAATACTGACAACGGGTTAGATTTTCATTCTAATCTTTGTATCTTTTGCATAAAAAATTTTCATCTAAACTTTTGTTTTTTTTTTACAGTGGTCACTGGTTTGTTGGTTGCTATTAATCCGATCACAAAGAGAAGCTCGAGTATCACGGTCTAAAGCAAACAACATTACATGGATCAGAGTGGAGGTATATTAATTTTCACAATTTTGCTTATAATAGTGATGATACTTGATAAAACAAGACAACTATATATTCTTATTTGTTTTTATTTTGTTAGAGCAATACAAGTATAGATTGCGGTTATTACGTTTTAAGGTTTATGAGAGAAATCATTCATTTGGATAAAATAGAGATTCCAATCATGGTATGGATTTATAACTTAGGATTTATTTTAATATTTATCGAATATTTCATATAATTTATTACTTTTAACTAAATCATGCATATTATGTTTTATTATGTAGTGCTTTGATGAATACAAGTGTGCTCATTACTCGAAAGATAAATTGGAAGAAATCAAGGAGGAATTGTGTGAATACTTTATTGAGAAAAGAATCATATAAGGTATGAAAGTTGTTGTGTTGATTTATATCAAATGGTTTATGTGTTGAATTATAATGGTGTATATATTTTGGATTATAATGGTATATAATGCATATGTTTGAATAAAAGCTTGTTTGTTGAAATAAAGGCTCAATGGTTGAAATATAAGGCCTATGTGTTGAAATAAAGGCTCAATGGTTGAAATATAAGGCCTATGTGTTGAAATAAAGGCTTGTTGAATGTCATATAATGCTTATGTGTTTGAAATAAAGGCTTGAATTATATAGGTTTATAGTATTATTTCCAAAAATATGCTTTATAAAAAAGAAAGAACAGGCAGCACATTTAAATAAAAAAACGCTTTCTAAATTGTGATTTTTAAAAAAGTGCTTTTAAAAAGCAAAATTTACGTGAAGAAAAGACAGCGCTTTTCAGAAAAAGCGTTGCCTATAGTTCATAATAGAAAGCGCTTTCCATTAAAAGCGCTGCCTTAAAGTTAAATAAAAAATACATTAGACAGCGCTTTAAAAAGCCCTGTCTAAAGGGGGACAATAGAAAGTGCTTTTTCATGAAAAAGCGCTGCCTAAAGATGCCAATAGAAAGCATAAAATGCCAGAAAAAGCGCTGCTAAAGGCCCACTTTAGACAGCACTTTTCAAGAAAAAGCGCTGCTAAAGACCTACTTTGGAAAGCGTTTTTTCAAAAAAAGCGCTGCTAAAGGCATACATAAGGCAGCGCTTTTGCATAAAACAAAAGCGTTATCTTTACCTATAGCAGCGCCACCTTAGGCAGCGCTTTTAAACGCTGTTAAAAGAAAAAAAAAACGCTGTTTTTTCCCTTCCGTGGCATAGTGCATGATGAGACACATGGTTAGTTTGAGGGACATGGATCAAGAGGATTCAAAAATTTGGTAAAGTAAACGACAAAATCCGAACCCTTTTTAGTAAAGAGTGCTTCCTGTAGCCAATTGAACTAACAACATGTATTCTCATGCCTTAGGAGTCACTTTTGTCCTATATTTTCTTGCCCTTGCTTCACCAATCACCAGCATTAACCTTAAGAAGCTCAATCAAACGGTTTTCTCTCGTCTGAGAGGCAACCAAAATCCAATAATCACAAAAATTCACATGCACTTTCATCACTGAAGGAAAAATCTCTAATGTAGCGTTGGCAGACGGAGGAAGAAGAGCACATGCAGAGGAGGGAAGGGCCTTACAAAGGACATAACCTTATGGAGTCTCATCACAAGTCACAAACCTGTCTTTTTAAATCCTATAAAAGTCATCCTAGTAATAATAAAATATATTTATATCTCTGTGATACTTTGTCATCTTAACAGTAATATCTTCAAAAATCTTCTGAGCCTTTGCAAGGCCAGCTTCTATAGATTGAATATCATTATTCTCAATAATGTACCGAATGAATGATGTATACAAAATTGGATGCTTCTTCTTAGCTTTGCAAATTGAAATTTGATCCATGACAAACATGACCCAGTTTACTTTCTTATGAATCAATAGCAGCCACATTAAGTACAAATATTGATCATTGGCCCATGCTCTATTTTTGGCGTTTCGTGTACAAAATCTTCGCAATCGCCGAGTGGAGCATACACATTTCACACTTAATTTGAATAATGTGAAAATTTGTAGAATCCAAATTATTTTTTAATAGAGATTTTGAAAATGACTCAAAAACTCAGTATGTCTAAAACCTTGGACATTCTAATGATCAAATTCCATGTGCTTTTACTCGAGACCATAGTGCCTACAGAAATAATCAATAGAGAAAGAAACCATCATGCCTCTGAACTGATATTCAAGACCACCTCTAGTGAATTTGACATCATAGTAGAAGGTTTTGGCGTGTTTGGGATTGAATTTCTTACCGAGCTCCAAAAACTTTGACATACTAAGATTCTCAAAATGTTTCATAAAATCAATTTACAAGGTAACTTTTGGTTCGCTAGTTAAAAACTTTTTCGGTTAGTCTTAAAAGATAAGATGGCTAACTTTGTGAATAATAGTAGCTAGGGTCTGAGCTTGAGAAAAAGAACCAAAAATAGATGAATTATCTAGAGGAATATATTTTATTCTTAGCTTGGGGGATACTTCATCAACTCTCGTCTTTTTTCTTTTTTCTTTGGGAATTATAGGAGGAATTGAGAAGGAACTAGGCCACTTGCCTCTCGGATTATCATATGAACCTTCCATTGATAAATGAGAGAGATGGAGATGGAGGTTTGAGATGGAGATGAGTGACGTATGATGATGATAATGTGAATGGGTATGAGAAGTAATATGAGAAATGAGTTTTTTTTTTTAAATGAAATGGATGATGATTTTGAAAAGATGAAATGAAATGAGTCGAGAGATAATTTGAATGTGTACTTATTGTGATTAATGATGAATGAGATTTGAGAATATGAAAGGATGCTGGTTTTGAAAAAAATTGAAAACTACCAGGTTTGATTCGAATCAGGGAGAGTATTAATTTGAATAAGAAATAGACTCTTTAATTTGATTCGAGTTAGACCTTAAGATTAAAATCAGAAATGTCTCTTTTCTTTTGAACGTCTTTTGATTTGAATCAATATAGGTTGTCATTAAAATAAGATGAACACCATGAAAATGGTTGATATTTTCCATCATCTTGATTCGAGTCGGGGCATATATAACTTTGATTTGAATCAAATTTTTAGGACCCTCTATGATTCAAATCAAAATTCTCCGTGGTTCAAATCATAAGCCAAAAACTTGAAAGTTTTTTTTAATATAAACAATATCTTAAGAAATTTATAAAATACTTTTAATGCATAATTAAATAGATTAATGCCAAGAAATTTGTTTTAATGCACATGATAAGAATTTAATGAGAGAACACTTTGATGCCATGTAGAATGATATCAAGCAAATGAATGCAAAATGATTAGATAAATGAAAATATGTAAATGAAGATAATTGAACAGATGAATGACATACTCAGATGAATGAGACATGACATGCACACATATCACATATATAATTCATACAAATAACACACAAAGTATAAATTAAACACATAAGATTATGCACAACTACATGAAGATAAAGAATAGTTGAATGATCATACCAATTTGATAATCTAGGCTTTAACTTGTGACACATGTAATGACCAATTTGATGATCTATGCTTTAACTTGTTGCACAATACGATCAAAATTAATAATTGGATACACCTTCCTTTTCACCTCTGGAAAGAAATATTCTGACACTCATTTCCAATATATATTAAATGAAGTGGAACTAAACGTGTTCTGATTCACTTTGTTTGTCTTCTTATTCAACAATGATTAGTTATTGACTACTACTACGATTAACGCTTATAACGTTGCATGCGAGAGAGATGTAACCTCGGCTACCGAGGCGACGTAGCAAAGGGTGACATGAAAAGATGCCACTTAACAATTCGGTTAATGAAAAACTGAGGGGTAAAGTTATATGATCATGGGTTTGAACCCCATCATCTGCAATTTTATTATTTACAAAAACAGTGTCTCATGCCTCTCGATTTATCCAATAACCGATGGATAGGATAAATTATTTTTATCAAATAAAACTCGTTTCATTGTTTACACATAATATTAATAAAATAATTTGTTTACAAACTACAATGTTTACTCAGAATATTACATTATTTACACATAATATTAAAATAAAAGTTAATTAGTCCATGAAGATCATATGTTAGATCTTCAAATCCTAGATATTTGAGCAAGATCAAATGTTGGGTTTGACTATATTTTCAATGACTTTACCTCACATGGATTTGTTTCTGATATAAAACAAAAAAAGGTTGATAAAAAAGGTTAGATAAATAAATGATTTTTGCTCAAATAAATAGTTAAGAACACAAACCTTAAAGCCAAATAATTTTTTCCTATTGCATCCATCTTAGCGACCTTTTCAAGAAAAATGATCTTGCAAACACAAAGAGGTGGATGTATATATGTTTCAAGTGCTTCATGGTGCTTCAAATGCTTCTTCATATTCAAAAATATGCTTTTATAATGGTAGTTTTTTCTGTTTCATGCAGATCACTAATGGTAGTCTCTTGAGCTTGATATCTCATGAAATGAACAGCGTATATTTGATCAATAGAATCACTTATGGTTTTTTATGTTTAATTTTGGTAAAATATTTTAACCCTCGTTTTAATAGAAAATCGAGGTAAATAACCTTTATTTTTTTTCACATTTCATTGATTACGAAGAATATTTACAAATAAAAATATAATAAAAAAAGAAAGGTTCCTGGATTGTTGGTTCCTAGTTTTCCCCTCAGTTATATGAAAAAACCGAGGTAATATATCGTTTTTATATTTATAAAAAATAGTAATGATCATTACGTCTTGGAATCATATCACTAGAATAGTAATGATCATCCCTATTCAAAACATAACGCATCTTTTGGATTTTCATGGAGGCGTTTGAGCTTATTTGATTGTTTCACTTTCTCTTTTCCAATTTATTTATACACTATTCAGCTCTCATTTCATTTCCATATCTTTGTGTCTTCAAATCTAGTTTAAGATTCTTTTCTTTTTATTAAAAAAAAAGTCTGCAAAAACCTTTAACGGAGATGAAAATCTTTTGCTCCTAATCAATGAAAAGTTTGTTAACTTTGAAGGGTTGAAAGACCAATGTTTTGATCTAATGAAAACTATTTCCAACCATAAGTTGAAAGGTTACTGACATGCTTCATGGACCCATATACACTAATATCGTAACAGAGTTCAAGTTAAATGCCTCCCTTAGGAAATCTAGTAAGGATGCTAAGTCAATATAGTCCAATGTATATGACTTTTCTATGCACCATTAATCCATCACTTATTGCTCAAACAATAAAGTGTGAAGAGAAAGGTAGTTGTGTTGAACAATATAGATTCAATAACGTCTTCTCAAACCACCTTCTCCTAATTTATGCCAACTACTGTTGTGAAAACGATGACTTTAAACAAAATATAAAACTGGTTTCTTGAATTATCAAGAACCAAAAACAAGGGTTTAATGGAAAAAGAAAACAAGAAGAAACAGAAGAACAACAATGATTGGGCAAATATAATTCTGTTTACTATTCACTTTCTCATTAACGGTTACAATGATTACAAGCGAATATCACAATTTGCCACACTCAACAAACTGAGTGTACTAGCCTATTTATAGACTAACTAGGTAACTTGCAGCCCAAGAAACCTAAACAATTGGATCCTTAACACAAGGCCCAATTCGACAGAATATGTATATAATTCGACAATACAAACTAGAACATACTTCGACTACAGTTTGTAACAATCAGGCATCAGCATGTGAACAAACTTCGACTGCATGCTTGCCTTCTGTCAAAAACATGAAAGCTTCTCCTTCGACACAACATGAGTTCGACCCAAATCTCACAAATCTCCACCTTGGATATAACTCAGCAACAGAGGGAAAACAACTAGCTTTCATCATGCAGCTTTATCAACTGCATACAGTGGAAGAACTTGCAACTTGGCAACGTCTTGGTGATCATATCAGCAGCATTGTCTTCACTCGAAACCTTCAGCACCTGTACTTCACCACGCTCGATTATCTCTCTGACGAAATGCAGCCTCACATCAATGTGCTTAGTTCGCTCATGATAGGCTGAATTCTTCGACAGGTGTATTGCACTTTGACTATCACATTTAACAGTGATACTTCGACCTTGAAGTTTCAGCTCCTTTGCAAAACCTTCAAGCCACAATGCTTCCTTCACAGCTTCATTGAGGGCAATATATTCAGCTTCAATGGTTGATACGGAAACAACCTTCTGGAGCGCCGTTTTCCAACTGATTGTTGTGCCAAACATTGTGAAAACATATCCAGAAATAGACTTTCTGGAATCCATGCAACCTGCATAATCAGAGTCAACAAATCCTTCGATTTCGACTATGTTATCACCATTACAGGCTCCACCATAAATCAAGACTCTTTTCAGAGACCTATTTATGTACATGAGAATCCACTTTACAGCTTGCCAGTGCGCCTTTCCAGGATTGGCCATATACCTGCTCACAAGGCTCACTCCATATGCTATGTCTGGCCTCGTACAGACCATAGCATACATCAAAGAACCCACTACACTAGCATATGGAATGCTATTCATATAGATTCTTTCAGCTTCAGTACTCGTACTTTGAGTAGTACTAAGCTTAAACTGAGGATTTGTAGGTGTCACAACAGGCTTTGAATTCGACATACCAAACTTGTCGAGAAGCTTTCGTAGGTATGTCTCTTGAGATAAGCAAAACTTCGACTGCTTTCTATCTCTCCGGATGTCAATCCCAAGAATCCTGGCTGCAGCTCCCAGATCCTTCATTTCGAACTCCTTACTGAGTTCAGCTTTCACCTTCGTTACATCCTCAACACTGTTGCTAGCTATGAGGATATCATCGACATACAGCAGCAACATAACAAGTGAGTTTCCATGTCGAAATCTGAAGTAAACACAGTGATCGAACTGACTTCTAGTGAAACCAATGTGTGCCATGAACTTGTCGAATCTCTTGTTCCACTGTCGAGGAGATTATTTCAGGCCATACAAAGATCTATTCAGCTTGCACACATAATCTTCTTTACCCTTTTTTGCATACCCTTCAGGTTGACGCATCAGGATCGTTTCATCTAGATCACCATACAGAAATGATGTCTTCACATCCATTTGCTCAAGTTCCAAGTCGAACTTTTCCACCATGGCCAACAGCATTCAAATGGATCTATGCTATACAACAGGTGAGAACACATCATTGAAGTCGACTCCTTCTTTCTGAGTGAACCCCCTAGCAACCAGCCTCGCCTTAAAGCGCTTCGACATCACTCCTTCGATTCCTTCCTTGACCTTGAAAATCCACTTACAAGTGACTAACCTTGTTCCTGCAGGTTTCTCAATCAGCTCCCAAGTGTTATTATCATGAAGAGATTTCATCTCGTCATCCATGGCTTTTCGCCATTCAGTCTTGTCTCGACTCCTTATAGCTTCCTTGTAATCTCTAGGTTCTTCGTCAAGTACCTCACTTGCAGAGATTAAGGCAAAAGCTATAAGATCTGCATAACCAAGCATCTGAGGTGGCTTGATGACTCTTCTCGACCTATCTCTTGCCAGTAGGTAGTCATCGACAGTTTCTTCAACCTCATCAGCATCTTGCTCTTCGACTTCATCAGGGATATGCACTTCAGCATCACTATGCTCCACCTCAACAGGCATCTCTACCTGTTCCAGCTCCTCTTCAGAGATTTCTGCACTTCGACCAAATTCACCAGTTTTCTTGAAAGCCATTTCGACCTCATTGAAAACTAAATCACGACTTGTGATACATCTTCTGTGACCTGGTTCTAGCCACCAAAACCTATAACCCTTGACTCCCTCAGGATATACAAGGAACATGCATCTCAGAGCTCTAGGTTCGACCTTGTCTTGCCTAATGTGAGCATTGGCTAAACAGCCAAATACTCTCAGTTTGTCGAGATATGGTGGATGACCCGACCAAACTTCTTCAGGTGTCTTCATTCCCAGTGCAGTCGAGGGACATCTATTTATCAGATAAGCTGCTGTCGAAACAGCCTCTGCCCAAAACACCTTCTTCAATCCAGCACTAACCAACATGCTTCTAACCCTTTCAAGGATTGTTCGATTGAATCTCTCAGCTAAGCCATTTTGTTGAAGAGTACCTGCTACAGTCTTATGCCTTGCAATCCCAGACTCAACACAGTAACTGTCGAAAGCTTTGTTGCAGAATTCAAGGCCATTGTCGGTTCTCAACCTCTTAACCATTCTGCCAGTTTGAGTTTCGACCAGAACCTTCCAACTTTTGAAATTCTCAAAAGTTTCATCCTTCGTCTTCTGAATGAATACCCATAACTTTCTGGAATAATCATCAACGATGGATAGAAAATACCTTGCACCTGAGTGTGAAGGGTTCCTTGCAGGACCCCAAAGATCAACATGAATGTAATCAAGGGATCCATGTGTTCTTTGCTTGCCTTTGTCAAACTTCGCCCTACAGGATTTACCAAGTACACAAGATTCACAAAACTCCAGCTTTTCGACTTTGTCACCACCTAGCAGCTTCTGCTACCCCAATTCGACCAGGCCTCTTTCACTGACATGGCCCAATCTCATGTGCCATTACTCTGTCTTCGACATAGGTTTCGTGGATACAACATTTGTCGAACCACTTACAACCTCAGCCTCCAGCGTATACAAGCCTTGGTTTTTCACTCCTCTCAAGACTTCCTTCGACCCTTTCATGACTCTCAGGGTACCTTGCTCTCCTTTGAAAACATATCCCTTTCTGTCGAATTCACCAAGAGAAATTAAATTCCTCTTAAGGTCAGGTACATACCTAGCCCCAGTCAATAGCTTTATTGACTCATCATGGAGCTTGAATCTAACAGATCCAATACCTGCAATCTTGCAAGCTTTATTGTTCCCAGCAGCACCGATCCTCCATCTTGATCAAATAATTCTTCAAACACATTCTTGTTTGGAGTCATATGCCAAGTACATCCAGAATCCATAATCCACTCTTCGCAAGAGTTGCTGCTCGACACCACAAGGACATCAGATGATTCATAACCATCTTGCACTATAGCTGCATTCCCATTGTCCTTACCTCCATGATTATTCAGGCGCTCAGGGAACACCTTTCGTGTATGACCCTCCTTCTTACAGTGATAACATTTGATACCAGACATATCACCACCATAAGACTTCTGCAGAACCTTTCCTTTCTTCTTTTCAAACCTACCATCTTTCTTCGACGATTTCCCTTTCACGGACAACCCTTTGCCAACTGATGAAGGTTTCTGCTCCTTTCTTTCGTTCAAATCCTTAGAATACAAGGCCGCTTGAACTTCTTCAAAGGTCAGGGACTCTTTTCCATACAAGAGAGTTTCTTTGAAGTGAGCATGCGATTTGGGCAAAGCACACAACAGCAACAATGCTTGATCTTCATCATCAATCTTTACATCAATGTTTTCAAGATCAAGAATCAACTTGTTGAAAGAATCCAACTGCTCAGCCAAAGCTTTGTCTTCATTCATCTTGAACGAATACAATGCTTGCTTCAGGTAAAGACGATTCACCAAGGATTTGGTCATATACAAACTTTCCAGCTTCGTCCATAATCCCGCCGTCGTCGTCTCTTTTGATACCTGCCGGAGAACCTTATCACCAAGGCTCAATAGAATTGCGCTGTGTGCTTTCTCGATCATTGTCGTCTTTTCTTTTTCCGTCAACGCAGGATCCATGGCTGCCATCCCCCTTCAACACTTCCAAACATCCCTGCTGCACCAGTAGGGCTTTCATCTTCAAGCGCCACAGACCGAAATCGTTCACTCCGGTGAACTTTTCAATCTCATACTTTGTTGAAGCCATCTTCTCCACGCTCACCGCACCAATTTGTTGTGAAAACGATGACTTTAAACAAAATATAAAACTGGTTTCATGAATTATCAAGAATCAAAAACAAGTGTTTAATGGAAAAAGAAAACAAGAAGAAACAGAAGAACAACAATGATTGGGCAAATATAATTCTGTTTACTATTCACTTTCTCATTAACGGTTATAATGATTACAAGCGAATATCACAATTTGCCACACTCAACAAACTGAGTGTACTAGCCTATTTATAGACTAACTAGGTAACTTGCAGCCCAAGAAACCTAAACAATTGGAGCCCCTAACACAAGGCCCAATTCGACAGAATATGTATATAATTCGACAATACAAACTAGAACATACTTCGACTACAGTTTGTAATAATCAAGCATCAGCATGTGAACAAACTTCGACTGCATGCTTGCCTTCTGTCGAAAACATGCAAGCTTCTCCTTCGACACAGCATGAGTTCGACCCAAATCTCACAACTATAATAACCTCACCAGTCTTGCTACTCTCATCCCAATTGAAAAAGTTTGACATCAACTTCTAATGTCAAATCTCCATCCAAGAGAGAAACAATTAGAAACGCTTACTTAAGATGACAAGCATCTCTTGTACTTCCTTATCCATAACGTCAAAATCATCATTCCTCTTAATAGTTTTAACTTCTTAATGGAAATGATTGTGACCTCTCTCAAGGAAATAACTTTCCTCATACCACATGGAAGAGTTTTTCCTAACTTTTCTCTCATTTTGGGATAGTTAAAAGGGTAAAAATAGCAGGATTAAAAGTTGAAGTTGAGTTGAGTCAGAAGTTTGAATATGTGAAAAAGTTATCTGTTGTCCTATTTTTTGTTATATGTTATCCATCTTCTATGATTATCAATGAAATTTTTTCTTTCCTTTTCAATTGTATTATTGCGTAATATTTTTATTGATAACAAAGAAAAAAACTAACAAAGAAAAAATGGAATCTAGAAAGGCACCAAAGTGAGAAAAACTAAATAAAGCATTGAAAAAAACATAAACATGTAGCAAACGGGATTCAAAGCGTCCCTAATATTTATATTCCCTCGATTTTTTCAAAAGACCACAGTAATATATTATACTAAAAATACAATAGCGCTCCTTATTGTTGCGGTGAAAATCGGATAACAAGCTATTAATTTACTTGCATCATATTTCTTTTACAACCGACTTTGATTTATCCAAAGGAAAGGTTCAAGATCGTTAGAAAAACCTAAAGGGGAAGATCTAAGGTTCGGGGGTTGGTTATACAAAGGGAAGGTATTAGCACCCTAAGTATCTGTAGTACTCTACAGGAACCTCTTGTTTAATGTTATCTTATGTTTGTTAAAGGGTTCTATGCTAAAGGCTCGAAAACCCTAGGGGTTAGTATCTAAGTATACTCGACAAAGCATCGCACTTTGCGCCTACGTATCCTCGGGTGTAGAATCAGAGTATGTGTAGTTCTACTTCTACTGAATGATTGACTATGGCCAATATTCAGAGGGGAGATGAGTACAAGCTCATTGTAGAGTTTAGGAACTCTCTAGATCTAGTTGAAATGGACCTATGTTGAGGTGTAGTCAGTAGGGGAAAGTGATAAATTCATTATGATGAATATCACTAAGAGTTGAGGAACTCTCTCCTAGAGCTAGTTATGATTTCTATGGCTCTGATGAGGCCAAGAAACAAGGTTTCTTCCTAAGAGGTTACTTAGGTAAGGTGGGGGCTATGACTTTAAGAGTCAACGTATTTCGCCTTCCTTTGGAATAGCGGAAAGATAACAGTTATAAGTTACTAAGATAAAGAGATTAGTGCAAATACAATGATACAATAATACATGAATAAGATAAGATAAAATCATGATATCAATGCAAAGTGAGAATTAAACATGTTAGATAATGTTTAGATATGCGATGAAATAAAATGAAATAGTCTCGTCTTAATTATGATTTAATCGAGTGATTGATAATCAATAATTCTGGACTTTCATCGACTAAATAGAAAGTGGTCTCATGTTGATCAAAGTTTTGTCAACTCAATGAAATCAACCAAACCATGAGGTTTGTTATGTCATCGACCAACATAAAGAAAGCGGAATCGAAATAAAAATGGTCTCGTCTAAATTAAGAATTAATCGAGAAATCGATAATCTTAATATTTGACTTTCATTGACCAAAATAAAATAAAACCAAATTGGTCTCGTTCAAATCAAGATTTAATCGACGTATCGATAATCTTAAGATTTTTAAACTTTCATCGACCAAAAATAAAATCGGAAAGAAAATAAAATTGGTCTCGTTTAAATCTAGATTTAAACTTTCATCGACCAAAATAGAAAAAAAGGTGGCCTCCTACAAATCTAGACCTTTTAGTGATTTTGAAATAATCAATAAAGTCAAAATTTATATGATATCATTGGCCAAAAAAGATGACATGCAATGAACCATTAAGTTAAGTGGGTTAACGTGAATAAGATTAATAATGACCAATAGAAAGGCTAGAGATAAAAAAAACTCAAAAAACTTGTTACCAAAAAAAAGTTAATCAAAAGAAAATGATTTTTCAAAAAAGAGAGGGGTGCTTGGAAACAGACGGGTGTGAGAAAACGTGGAATCATATGGGCTTAAGCAAGCCCATCATCCATCACAGCCTAAAAAAAAACCGGTGGTTTCTTCAACCCAATTGGAACAATTAATGGCAAGGTTTAGGATTAGGTTTTATAAAAAATGACATAAGACCGGTTAACACCCATCCTCATTCTCTTAAAAATGTACGAATAGGAAAGAAATTTTCAAAGCAAACAAAATCTTGGTCAGCAGATTCACTTCCTCATCATCGCGCGATAAGACAACAGGTAAGAAAGGACAAATCGATTTGGAAAAAAAAAACCGACCTCCTCAGCTTTAAAATCTTAATCTCTTCAGGTTCGTATTTTTTTGGAAATTCGATTTCAAACTCTATTCTTCGTATCCTTTTCTCTGCTCTGAAGTCTGGTTTTCTTCTGGATTTTGAAATGGTGAAGATTAAGTTTGAGGGATTTATGATTCGGTTGGAGGAAACAGAGGGATTGTGGTTTATGGTTTTGTGTAGCGATTTGGGATTGAAGGTTTAATTGAAGCAGTTCAAGGTTGAAAGGGCGAATGGAGAAAATGAAGGGTTTGTTCCGCCGTGATGTTGGTGATTCTTTTGAAGCGAGTTGGCGAGGTCAATTCGGTTTGTTTGAAACTCGATTTGGGGTTTCGAATGGTGAAAGGCGGTTTGTGATTTTTGTTGAAGAAAGAGGAGATTGTGAGGGTGGTGTTATACATATGAAGTTCAAAATATTGTTGGTTGACGAAGTGAAGTACGGTGAGTAATGGTTTTATTTTGTGATGGCGGAATGAAGAAGATCTGTGGCGAGGTCAATTGGGTTTGTGTGGACAGCTTCCGGCACGACGAGTTTTGTGGTGAGGGAACTGGTTTCAGGGCAAATTGTTTGAAGTGATAATGGTTCGCTGGAAGTGTGAGTGAGTGGTGGACGAAGGGTTTGGGGCGGCGATGATGGCTGTGGTTTGTTAAAGTTGTTGTTGATGTTCGTTGGTTTTGAAGCAAGTTGGTGAGGTCGTGCTTTAAAAGAAAACGAAAGTGTTGTTGGGTGGTTGTTGAAGCGAGTTGGAGATTTGAGTTGAAGATAGAGGTTCACGGATGGTGTTAGTGGCCGTGAAAATGAACAGAACAGGGTTGAAGGTTGTTGTTTTGTTGTTATTGAAAAAGGTTGAAGGTGATTTGTGAGTTGAGGTTGTGTTTTGTTTTTCTTCTTTTTTGCAGCAAATGGATGAAGAAAAGTTGTGGACGTGTTCCTTTTGGTTCCAGGCCCTCCCCCCCATTCGCTTCTGCTTCTACTATATAAATACTCCCAGCAATTGTTATTACATTTTTGAATTTTGAACGTTATGGTATGGTCGTTTTCAGGTTGCAGAGGAGCGTTTTGAGCAGGCTGTGGTTCTAGCCGTTGGCAAAGCAAGTTGTAGCAGACGTTGGTGCAGCGTGTTCGTACGGTTGAACAAAGTGATGGCAAATGCATTTGTTTTGATTTACATAATGGGCTTGTAAAAAAAAAAAAAAAATGGGCTTACGGGTTAATCTGAATTGAAGAATGCAAATGAATTTGGTTTCTATTTTCTTAATAAAAGACTAATCATAAATAATGGAAAACTAAGTTAATTCAACTATCAATAACTTAAATTAAAAATAAAGGATTAATAAAGTTATGAAAATAATTATTATAGGAAAGATAATTAATTAAAATTAAAATAATTAAATTGAAACTAAATTACCAATAAAATTAATTAATTAGGCTAAAAAGAAAATAGGTTAAATTAACTGATTAATTGAAATTAGTTAAAACAATTTAAATATATAACATAAATAATCATGAAATAAAACAATTAAAATAAATGCTAAATTAAGATTAAATAAGTAAAATGAGAAGAATGGAAATTAAAAAACAAGGGAAGAATGAACCACCTAAACATCTAGCAAAAAAATGAGGGTAAAATTTGGGGTGCAACAGTTTCCCCTATTTAAATATCTTCACCTGATGACATGAGAGATGAAGATCCTCAAGTAATCAACAGTGAAAGATATTTAAATACAGATAACCGAAAATTTTACCCTCAGATGCACACATGCGATGCAGCAAACATGATGCCAAGAAGATGCAAGAAAATGCAGACACAACAAGACACCAAGGGGCAGACAGGAAGCAAAAAGAATCACAGAGCTTCACTGGGGAAGGACGAAAGCTAATATCCATGAGAAACACCTTACTAGGGATACAAGCTAACCGACAAAAGAGACCCACCGGGGAGACTCCAAAGAAACACTGGGGAAAAGGCCTAGACAATCTCCACTGGGGAAAGAAAATCCGGGGAGATGGACTACTAGGGACAAAACAAACTCACACCCTTCCTAGGCACGAAACCAGAAAGAAAAACCTAATCACTGGGGATCAGCCTAGAAGCGACAGACAAACAAGCAAAGACTTCCTGGGGATCTTAAATTGAAGAGTTCAAAAAGGGATCTTCAAGAAAAGCCAGGAAGACAGAGGCTAACCCTGCGCACCAGATAGGAGTTTTATGGGTTGAAGAAATTTGTTGTAAGAAGTTTAGCTTAAAGCAAGTTTTTGAAAGAATCCAAGATAAGGGTTCAATGTCCGACACGATTCGAACAAGAACATTTTTAAAACAAGAAGACAGTGCTTGAAACGATTCAAACAAAGTCCAAGTTTAAGTTTGATACGATTCAAACAAGAACAAATTCAAGTCTGACACGATTCAGACGAGAACAATTTTACAGGACAATGCTTGACACGATTCAAACAAAGTCTAAGTTCAAGTCTGATGCGATTCAAACGAGAACAAGTTTTAAAACGAATAGACGATGCTTGACACGATTCAAACAAAGTCTAAGTTCAAGTCTGACACGATTCAAACGAGAACAGGTTTTAAAACGGGCGGACAATGCTTGACGCGATTCAAACAAAGTCTAAGTTCAAGTTTGACATGCTTCAAACAAGAACAAGTTCAAGTCTGACACGATTCAGACGAGAACAGTTTTACAAGACAATGCTTGACACGATTCAAACAAGGTCCAAATTCAAGTTTGGCACGATTCAAACAAGAACAGTTTTAAAAAAAATCTTTAATGCTATACCTCTTGGGGGAACAGCAAAAGGTTTAAAGATTCGAATCTGGCGCACAAAGGTTAAGACCGAACAAGCACGACACAAAGCAAACCGGGAATGTCTTCACTTCACAGGGGAGATAAAGACGAACACGACAAAAGACTGCAAGCAAACAGAGCAAAAAGAAATGCAAAGATGCTGGGATATGATGCGTATGCTTAGCTATATGCTAGAAACGGCGCGAAGGACGCAAAAACAGGAAAGAAGAAAGGAATACAAGCCAACACCTTGGAACCCAAACAAATAAGGATAACCGAGGCAATCTTCTTTTCTCTAGAGATGGCAGATCCATGCCAACAAAAATACAGTATTGCTGATTCTTCCTGTACAAACTTGATTCCATAAAAACCTCTTGATACTAGAGTAAAACTTAGTTTATCTTTGAGTTTTCTTAAAACTTTTTCGCTTCCAAGAATCAGATGAAAATGACGAAGTTATTGTAAGAATTATGTCGTCTAAAAGCTGACTTCTCTGGGGACTCTTGCATAAGGAGCTGGGGTTTAAATGGGAACATGGTTAATGAGTCAAGGATAGACTCTGGTACTCAAACAAGAGTTGGTTGAGATAACACATAATCTACTTCATGAAGGAAAACCGGTAGGAGCCAGAAAGGTAACCTCATTGGAGATAGAACCAAGAAATGGGCTCCAATAAAGGTATCTAGAATGATTGATCATCAAGGCTAAACGCCACTAGATGACATTCTAGAAAGGATCCGCAATGAAGGTTGAACCAAAAAACGGTCTTCACTGGGAAAAATATCCAAAGTGATGGAACAACAGGTTCAAGTATGACCGGTTGACACTTTGGGAAAAAATAAGAACCTTATTGGAGATTGAACCAAGATATGGGCCCCAACAAAGTATCTAGGATGATTGATCATCAAGTCAAAACATGACTAAATGATATCCTAGAAACACCTCTAAAGTGATGGAACAACAGGTTCAAGTATGACCAGTTGGCGCTTTAGAAGTAACCTTGTTGGAGATAGAACCAAGGAATGGGCTCCAGCAAAGTATCTAGAATGATTGATCATCAAGGCTAAACGCGAATAGATGACATTCTAGAAAAGATCCACAATGAAGGTTGAACCGAAAAACGGTCTTCACTAGGAAAAGACCTCCAAAGTGATGGAACAACAGGTTCAAGCATGACCGGTTGGCACTTTGGAAAAAGAAACCTTCTTGGAGATAGAACCAAGAAATGGGCCCCAATAAAGGTATAGAATCTGATAGGTTAGTACCGGAGTTGCATAACTGTAGATAAAGTTTCCTGGGGAATACCTAATTACGGTTGCGAAGAGGTTGAATAGTACCAGAGATAGATAAGCTGCTTAGAAAAGACTACCAAGCTTCTTCAAGAGGTTGCTGCTTCAAAGATATGTTGATATCACAACACTGTTGGAGAAAGTAATTATGTCTTCAATGAGGATCTTGTAAAAGATTTCTGTGAGACACAGTGCCAAATAAATGCACGTCCAAAGATAGGTTTAAATAAACCGCACCTGCCAGGGACCAAAGTTCAATCTAGGAACAAGCTAGAAAGAAACAGTCAAACAAGACTCCAGTTGAGGAATAAACTCAAATGGGGATTTATCTAATCCACATGTGGAAAAGATAACTGAACCAACCGTCATCCACGAGAATCAAACTCTGTGGGGAATTTAGAAAAGAATGGGCACTTGATGCCTAAGGGTTGACAACTCTATTGGAGAGAATAGACAAACCCAGTCACTTGGGGGACTAACCGCCAAAGTGAACGAAGACCGATAAACACCAGAAAAGGAAGCAGAAATGCAAAAATGCAATGCGTATGAGTGCTTATGCCATGCTTATGCTCATGCTGACAAAACAGACAAAAGCGAATCTGGAGACGAAGAAAAAGTCTCGACAAAGACACCCAGCCAAACTCAAAGGGCTGGACCAATACTGGGGATGAAGAAGAATCAACAACTTCACCGGTGAAAAGAGTATTCCGCTGTTGGTGGAGAATCCATGGGGGATGGTCAAGATTAGCTGAAGTTAGCAAAATATATCACAAGAACAAAGTAATCCTGCATTCTGACTTATATGATGATCATCTTCGAATCTAGTCTGCCCCAGACTATATGATAACAAGAGGATTTTATAGAAGAATTAGCATACAAGGTGTTCCAATATCTTCAAACTCTTGGAGAGATCTCGGAATAACTGCCCCAGATTAGGGGATGAATAATCAAAAGAATTTTACAGAAGAATTGAAATACCAGATACTTCAATATCTTCCAACTTGAATAATCAAAAGAATTTTACAGAAGAAATGAAATGTCCGTTACTCAATATCTTCCAACTTGAATAATCAAAAGAATTTTACAGAAGAAATGAAATGTCCGATGATTCAAAAATCTTCCAACTTTTGAATCTTGACGTAGCTGTTTCTGTTCAGTTATACTCGAGATAATCAAACCGTAGTAGAAATTATTGGGGAACGGATTTGCCCCTGCTGATGGATTACTGCAAACAAAACTCGTCATAAGATGATCTCAAGAATATTTGCCCCAAAATTCTGAACTGCAGCGTTCTACCCTTGATCTGTCAACTCTTAAGATAATAGATTGGCAAACCTCACACTTGGTTGCCCCTGACTGAGTCAAATTCCTTTATCAAATTCAATTCCTTGACTGACCGCGTTTGTTGGGATTCCTTGATATCGAATGGTATTGCAAACAAGTGTTGTTCATTAAAATTGGCAAAATTTAAGGCAAAGTTTGAAAACGAAGCCTTTGATGAAAGCACACGCTGATTTATTAAATCAAGAACAAAGGTGAATCTGATTATTACGGAAGAAGTGATCAACACACGCAGAATAGCAAAGATTATTAGGAGTCAGGTTACTCAACCTTGCTGTAGTATGCTTTTCAAAACAACCTTACCTCAACTAGGTCTTTTAAGGGTTATAATGGTATGGTTCATGGTTTAAAAGATAAAGGCTCAAATCCTGAGCTCAGTTAACTCAAGATATACGTTCAAATCTCCGAAAATAGGAAGTCACTTGATTTGAAAGCTGACTGGCGCCTTATGTGAAGCGCTCGTGTTTGAATGCATAACCGAGTTAGACTGAGAACTACCCTGCCCCAAGGTTGAGATTAAAGGGTTTTTCGCAAGAAGAAACTTCTAGGCTCAAAAGGGTTTAATAAGGGATGTATTGAAACAATGCCTTACATCATCGACGAGGTTAATTTGAAGGCATACCACAACAATTATGAACATGAGGTTTTCATCATCCTCCCTAATCGTTGCTTTAACAAAAGTTTGAAAAAGGAGTGAAAAAGATATATATTTGCTTTTATGAAAATAAAAGTAAATGAGTGAAACGAATGGATTTAACCAAAAGATGCATAAATATTTCATTAATCTTGTCGATTTGAAAGTACAACAAAGCTCGTAAGCAAATACGAATTCAAAGTGCAAAGGAAATACAATAAAATTGCTGAAGCAGCCAACAGATTGCCAACTTTAGGGAATCAAATGCAGAAAATCAAAGAGGAGCTCAATCACAGTCCATCTTGGTCTTGATATATCTTCCACATCATTACTTATCTCCTGAGCGGGTAAGGATCGTTCTGATGATAGGCTGAGAGCCATCGAAAGACAAAATGTTTCTCTCTACTAAGTCCTTCACAATATGCTTCAAAGCAAAACAACCTTCTAAGTTGTGGCCTGGTGCACCTTCATGGAATGCACAATGAGCATTGGGATTATAAGAAGGTGGAAGCGGATCAGGAGGTGGGCCTGATGACCTTGTAGTTATTAATCCTTGTTGCACCAAAACAGGATACAATGTTGTATACGTCATAGGAATGGGAGGAATCGGAGGCCTTCCACCCTTTCGTTTGCCTGGAATATTCTGACGAGAAACTTGAGTCTGTTGGCGATAAGCAGGAGCGTTGGGCGCTCGTTGATATACTGGTGGTTGAGGAACCGGCTGATAAACAGAAGCTTGATGGTTGAATGCTGGCGCGATGGTGGCCACATAAGGTTGCTGGACAGAATAACACTGTTGTTGCTGCTGACGTTTCCAGTACTGATTTTTCCTCTTTTTGTTTGTCATCACTGCATTGGTTTCTCCTTCCCTTTTTAAGGATTTCTTGGCATCATCACTCGGACTATCAGCTCTTTTGGTCATTTTTCCACTCTTCAGACCGAGCTCTACTTTAATCCCCACAGCCACGATATCAGAAAAACTAGCAGACACGCTACTGATCATCCTTTCATAGAATTTCGGTCTAACCGTGTCGACAAACCAATCAGTTAACTCCTTTTCGGATAAAGGTGGCTCAACTTGTGAAGCCAACACTCTCCATCTTTGTGCATACTCTTTAAAAGACTCAGTATCGCGCTGTGACATACTCAGTAATTGTCTGCGATCTGGCGCCAGGTCCATGTTATATCTATAATGCTTTACAAAAGCATCAGATACATCTTGAAAACATCGGATCCTAGATTGGTCCAAAGTCAAATACCACTTTGCAGCAGCTCCTTTCAAACTATCTTGGAAGCAGCGGATCATCAACTTATCATTATCCATAAATGCAGCCATTCGACGATAATACATGACTAAATACGACTTAGGACAGGTCGCTCCTGAGTATAAGTCGAAACTGGGTAGCTTGAACTTGGGTGGAATTACCAAGCCTCAGACTAAGCACAATTCTTTCACATTAATATTAGATACATTGCTCATCTCCATTGCTTCAAATCTCCTCTGCATTGTCTCTACACTTTCCTTCAACCTTTTATGTTGATTATCTCCTTCTTCAGACCTATTGACATTTTCATGAACCGGAGGTAGATTCTGAAAAACTGGGTGCATCTGGGCTTGCACTGTTGCTGGAGTGAAGGTAGGAATAGCTTGAAAAGCCTTACTAACCAAAGGAACAACTTGTTGAGTAGAAGTGACGGTCGGATCACGCATGAAGTTAAAAGGCATGCCCAAAGTGGGGTTCACAATAGTAACGGGAGGCTCTACAGTTGTAGTGATAATCTCGGAGACTACTGTCGCTTGTGTATCCATTCTGGCACTTATAACTTGAATTGCTTCCATAATCTGCCCCATTCCTCCTCGGAGCTCACTCAATTCATTGTTGACTCTGTCCATCTCGCAGTATTGTTCAGACATCCTTTGTCGAGTTTGGACTTGGGTAACAACTCAAAGATGATTCTGAAGGGAAAACGACGACATGAGACGAAGAAAGAGAGGAAATGCACATGCTAAGATGCAAATGAGATGCTAATGTAAGCCAAATGGTTTCAAGGAACTCAAAGGCAAGTTGCGAGAAGTTCTTTTTAGAAAAACTGAAGAAGTTTTTTTGTTTTAAAAATCCCTGATATGTATTGATCTTTTGAAAAGGAAACAAACATTTGAGTTCCTCGAGACCAAAGGGCTAGGAATGCTTGAATGTAGAGATGCACAAAGCACACAAGCACAAACAAAACATACAGATCCTAGGTTTAGGGTCTCATGAATGGAGCCATGGTCTACCTATCCCAATAGGTATGTACTACTGGTTTTCACCTGCTGAACAAGGTTCTAAAGAGTTCCCAGAGTCTACAATCCATCTTTCGGATTTTAAAGATTTCCCATATGACTTGGTATTCGAAAAAATTCTCAAGAGGATCTCGTCTGAGTGTAGTATCGCGTGACAACCAAGTCAGAAATAGACTCCATCATGGTCACCGCACTACATCTAAAAGGCTTAAGTTGGGTTTGGTAACTACGGTTCTCAGTATCCCGGGCACCCAGGTCGAGAGTAGCAAGCTTTCACAAACGAATTCGTTCAACATAGCTAGACTCAAGAGGGCCTCAACTGAGTGATGGTGTTTATCAATTCGACCTTTCAGGATTCGACTCCCTCAAAGCTTCCTTGAATACCATCGATCTATAATAAGTGTACACTCAAATCCGGGTATAGGATTTATCTCACTCAAAGATATCAACCCACATCAAACAGGATAGGCAGAACATAGAACAGATATGACAGGTAAGCATACAAACATATAAGCAAACATGAATAACATAAAGCAAAATAGGCTTAACCCTCTTAGGAAAGGACCAGTAATAGGTCTTACTTCTCCCTAGTGAAGTCGCCATTTCTGTTGCGGTGAAAATCGGATAACAAGCTATTAATTTACTTGCATCATATTTCTTTTACAACCGACTTTGATTTATCCAAAGGAAAGGTTCAAGATCGTTAGAAAAACCTAAAGGGGAAGATCTAAGGTTCGGGGGTTGGTTATACAAAGGGAAGGTATTAGCACCCTAAGTATCTGTAGTACTCTACAGGAACCTCTTGTTTAATGTTATCTTATGTTTGCTAAAGGGTTCTATGCTAAAGGCTCGAAAACCCTAGGGGTTAGTATCTAAGTATACTCGACAAAGCATCGCACTTTGCGCCTACGTATCCTCGGGTGTAGAATCAGAGTATGCGTAGTTCTACTTCTACTGAATGATTGACTATGGGCAATATTCAGAGGGGAGATGAGTACAAGCTCATTGTAGAGTTTAGGAACTCTCTAGATCTAGTTGAAATGGACCTATGTTGAGGTGTAGTCAGTAGGGGAAAGTGATAAATTCATTATGATGAATATCACTAAGAGTTGAGGAACTCTCTCCTAGAGCTAGTTATGATTTCTATGGCTCTGATGAGGCCAAGAAACAAGGTTTCTTCCTAAGAGGTTACTTAGGTAAGGTGGGGGCTATGACTTTAAGAGTCAACGTATTTCGCCTTCCTTTGGAATAGCGGAAAGATAACAGTTATAAGTTACTAAGATAAAGAGATTAGTGCAAATACAATGGTACAATAATACATGAATAAGATAAGATAAAATCATGATATCAATGCAAAGTGAGAATTAAACATGTTAGACAATGTTTAGATATGTGATGAAATAAAATAAAATAGTCTCGTCTTAATTATGATTTAATCGAGTGATCGATAATCAATAATTCTGGACTTTCATCGACTAAATAGAAAGTGGTCTCATGTTGATCAAAGTTTTGTCAACTCAATGAAATCAACCAAACCATGAGGTTTGTTATGTCATCGACCAACATAAAGAAAGCGGAATCGAAATAAAAATGGTCTCGTCTAAATTAAGAATTAATCGAGAAATCGATAAATTTAATATTTAACTTTCATTGACCAAAATAAAATAAAACCAAATTGGTCTCGTTCAAATCAAGATTTAATCGACGTATCGATAATCTTAAGATTTTTAAACTTTCATCGACCAAAAATAAAATCGGAAAGAAAATAAAATTGGTCTCGTTTAAATCTAGATTTAAACTTTCATCGACCAAAATAGAAAAAAAGGTGGCCTCCTACAAATCTAGACCTTTTAGTGATTTTGAAATAATCAATAAAGTCAAAATTTATATGATATCATTGGCCAAAAAAGATGAAATGCAATGAACCATTAAGTTAAGTGGGTTAACATGAATAAGATTAATAATGACCAATAGAAAGGCTAGAGATAAAAAAAACTCAAAAAACTTGTTAACAAAAAAAAGTTAATCAAAAGAAAATGATTTTTCAAAAAAGAGAGGGGTGCTTGGAAACAGACGGGTGTGAGAAAACGTGGAATCGTATGGGCTTAAGTAAGCCCATCATCCATCACAGCCTAAAAAAAAAAACTGGTGGTTTCTTCAACCCAATTGGAACAATTAATGGCAAGGTTTAGGATTAGGTTTTATAAAAAATGACATAAGACCGGTCAACACCCATCCTCATTCTCTTAAAAATGTACGAATAGGAAAGAAATTTTCAAAGCAAACAAAATCTTGGTCAGCAGATTCACTTCCTCATCATCGCGCGATAAGACAACAGGTAAGAAAGGGCAAATCGATTTGGAAAAAAAAACCGACCTCCTCATCTTTAAAATCTTAATCTCTTCAGGTTCGTATTTTTTTGGAAATTCGATTTCAAACTCTATTCTTTGTATCCTTTTCTCTGCTCTGAAGTCTGGTTTTCTTCTGGATTTTGAAATGGTGAAGATTAAGTTTGAGGGATTTATGATTCGGTTGGAGGAAACAGAGGGATTGTGGTTTATGGTTTTGTGTAGCGATTTGGGATTGAAGGTTTGATTGAAGCAGTTCAAGGTTGAAAGGGCGAATGGAGAGAATGAAGGGTTTGTTCCGCCGTGATGTTGGTGATTCTTTTGAAGCGAGTTGGCGAGGTCAATTGGGTTTGTTTGAAACTCGATTTGGGGTTTCGAATGGTGACAGGCGGTTTGTGGTTTTTGTTGAAGAAAGAGGAGATTGTGAGGGTGGTGTTATACATATGAAGTTCAAAATATTGTTGGTTGACGAAGTGAAGTACGGTGAGTAATGGTTTTATTTTGTGATGGCGGAATGAAGAGGATCTGTGGCGAGGTCAATTGGGTTTGTGTGGACAGCTTCCGGCACGACGAGTTTTGTGGTGAGGGAACTGGTTTCAGGGCAAATTGTTTGAAGTGATAATGGTTCGCTGGAAGTGTGAGTGAGTGGTGGACGAAGGGTTTGGGGCGGCGATGATGGTTGTGGTTTGTTAAAGTTGTTGTTGATGTTCGTTGGTTTTGAAGCAAGTTGGTGAGGTCGTGCTTTAAAAGAAAACGAAAGTGTTGTTGGGTGGTTGTTGAAGCGAGTTGGAGATTTGAGTTGAAGATAGAGGTTCACGGATGGCGTTAGTGGCCGTGAAAATTAACAGAACAGGGTTGAAGGTTGTTGTTTTGTTGTTATTGAAAAAGGTTGAAGGTGATTTGTGAGTTGAGGTTGTGTTTTGTTTTTCTTCTTTTTTGCAGCAAATGGATGAAGGAAAGTTGTGGACGTGTTCCTTTTGGTTCCAGCCCCCCCCCCCCCCCCCACCCCCCCCATTCGCTTATGCTTCTAGTATATAAATACTCCCAGCAATTGTTATTACATTTTTGAATTTTGAACGTTATGGTATGGTCGTTTTTAGGTTGCAGCGGAGCGTTTTGAGCAGGCTGTGGTTCTAGCCGTTGGCAAAGCAAGTTGTAGCAGACGTTGGTGCAGCGTGTTCGTACGGTTGAACAAAGTGATGGCAAATGCATTTGTTTTGATTTACATAATGGGCTTGTAAGAAGAAAAAAAAAGAAAAAAAGAAATGGGCTTACGGGTTAATCTGAATTGAAGAATGCAAATGAATTTGGTTTCTATTTTCTTAATAAAAGACTAATCATAAATAATGGAAAACTAAGTTAATTCAACTATCAATAACTTAAATTAAAAATAAAGGATTAATAAAGTTATGAAAATAATTAATATAGGAAAGATAATTAATTAAAATTAAAATAATTAAATTGAAACTAAATTACCAATAAAATTAATTAATTAGGCTAAAAAGAAAATAGGTTAAATTAACTGATTAATTGAAATTAGTTAAAACAATTTAAATATATAACATAAATAATCATGAAATAAAACAATTAAAATAAATGCTAAATTAAGATTAAATAAGTAAAATGAGAAGAATGGAAATTAAAAAACAAGGGAAGAATGAACCACCTAAACATCTAGCAAAAAAATGAGGGTAAAATTTGGGGTGCAACACTTATAGATATATTCCCTCGGTTTTATGGCTAACCGAGGTATAAGGTTGTTAGCGTGACGTTACTAGAAACTGTACTCTCGATTTTTAGCATTTTCAGGTGAAAGCTTCGTCATAAAAATTGTTATTTGTAGTAATGACTTTGTTGCTTGAACTTATGCTTGGAAAAACTTGGACAACTAATTCAACGGTTGACAATGATATAGATCTTTTAAAACTTATTTCTTGAATCTTCTCATATGCTTGTTGAACAATCAGTGAACACACCAACATTTTCATATAAACTATCTTCATTTTCTTCACGATGACCTTGTAAGAGTAGGTCCTCAAGGAGATGCTTCTTCTTTCTTCCAATGACCCCTTATATTTACTAATTAAAATCATAAATATTATATAATAAGATAGGTTCCGGTTACCTACACATAAGTCAAATTAACTTTGTCAGCCCAATTCTATATGGATACAGTTACTTTGAAATTCAACCTAATGATTATAGACTTGTCAACATAGTAATATTTGATTGCTTCAAATAACTCTAGGTCACTTTGATAATGACATCAAACACGGAATATAATGACCATGAAACATATTCAATCTACTAGAGTAAGAATTTTTTATCAAACACACCCCTTGGATCATTCTACCCATATCCTCAATTTTTGAAGTCACGAGACTTTATCAAAAGACAATCTCTAATGCCAATTCTAAGAATATAAGCGTAAATGGTCTAGAAAGCGCATGGGATGGGGGTTGAATAGATTAATCCGTTATAACCAATTTCAAAAACATTTTCTTTCACTAAATCAGAGTTTAACTAAAAGATGCACAGATGGCAGACGAAAGAAAAATATAACTGATGGTTTGAAAAACTATATGTTTCAATGTCTATAAAAAATGCATGAAACAATAAAAAAAATCAAGACAACCAAGATAAATAAATTTGCTTTCATAAGAAATTCAACAATGAACGTAACTCAATTTTTTGCATAACTTAGAGGAAAGGTTATGCATCCAAAATCAAAAGGTCTTTACAATTATAATTATGGGGATCGAATAATCAATGAACTAGATACATCCCAGACTTAAACTTATATGAAAAGCAAGGTAAAGATCCATAGAACATGTCATTCTAAAAGATAAAGGAATTAAAAAAATGTGATATTATGCGTAAATGTAACAGAGGCGAGGAGAAGAAAAATGTACACCAGTTTATAGTGGTTTAACTCATTTTTCCTCGCTAGAGCTTAATCAACTCTTCAATGGTATACCATTGAAAATTTTAAGGTCTTTCCACTATTTATAAAGTTAATATTTCAGTATTTTTTACACAACGGATAATCAAAAATATAAATGTTACAAGTGTAACACCCCCTTTCTATACCCCCAAATAATCAAATAATCATTTAGGCACGTATTAAAAATTTCGTCAGAGTATAATTATAACATGGTATAAAAGAGGTATGTCACATTATACATTAAATTAAAACATACAACACCTGCTCAACAATTGATATGCAACCGTGGGGTAACTTGGCAACAGAGGAACTTAGTCCTTACACCCACATCTCAACATTTAGAATAAAAGCGGAAAATCTAAACATTGAATAACAATAAACATATATACATATAAATATATACATCATCAAGTATTATCCGCCAACATCATTCATGTTTACATAAACATACACCAACAAGATACATGCACAATGTATCACAAAAGAATCATAGCCATCCTAGCTACCCGGTGCTACATATCAGAGCCGACCGACCAAAAGAATGAAGACACGCTCCACAAAAAGACCACCAGCATACCTACTCTGCAATGCCTCATAGAGCATTATAAAACAACATAAAGGTGAGAAATATTATCATAATAACAATGCATAAAATTATATATACTAGCATAAAAATACACATATCCCACACTCTCACCACAATTCATCACAACTCACTCATATACATCACAATGTATATATATATTCACAACCAAGGATATCCATCATATATACTTTCACAATTCTTATCATTCCACATAAACATACACATATATGTTTATTTATCGATGCACCATTATAAAGATGATAAATGCAAATCATAGAGACCGACTCACGACCCTATGCAAATGCAATGCGGTACCGACTTAATCATCTCAAGTTCACTCAGGAACTCTGCTGGAACCATCGCTCGTTACATCACTGTAACTCCCCGTCGGGCCTACGATGTTCACCCATCGCTCACACCCCACAAGCGGGCACACGGTGTTTATGGATCGCTCACACCCCACAGGCGGGCACACGACCCGATCGCTCACACCCCACAAGCGGGCACACGATCGTCTATAATCATCACTCACACCCCACAAGCGGGCACACGATCATTACAGCGAATTCTCACTAGAATCCCTCAACACAAGAATGTACATCATTATGCTTCACATACAAAATGACTCAAGACATTCTTGAAATGCATACATATTCACAATATATTCATGCATTATTCTCATGCAATCACATACAATCTATATACATTCACATCAATGCACTATTGTATGATTCCCATCCAAACACACATTCAAAACGGTAAAAGTCGCTAACTAACACTATTCTCGACTTTTCCGCCTTATTTAACCGGCTAACAATTTCCAAATCATCATAATCATATAGTAAAGCTCAATAGCTTCACAATGATACCAAGAATGTAAAAATCGGACAAACGGAACAAAAGTTACGGACGAAACCGAAAACGACATTTTGAAAAATCACATTGTTACACTTCTCCTGCCCATACGCGTACCACCACATGCCATACGCGTATGAGCAGAAGCTCATTTTTCCCAAAGTTCACGTTGAAAAGTCCATACGCGTAATGACCTGATCCATATGCGTACGGCCTAAAATGCTACGTGTATCATACGCAAATGGGCAGATGGCCGAGAAAACAAGCAACCCATACGCGTATTGGCCCATGGGTCGCCCACCATACGCGTATTGCCAAGGTTCATACGCGTATGTACATGCCCCATACGCGTATGACCTGGAAAAACCAGAAAAATTTTCTGCATAATTTTGTTCTACGGGTTACACCCAAAATCATCCCAAATTCCACCTACACACCAGAAAATTACCAATACAATGTCTAATGACAAGTATCTATCATATACCAACAATTATGGACACTAAAAACATGATTTCAACCACAATTAATCGATTTCCAAGCAATTTAACCAAATAAAGGTTTATACCAAAAACTCAGAAAAATCCACCACAAACACAATACAATCATACATAACGATACACATTGATAAGATAATAAAATTTCACACCCTTACCCGAATTCCAAGCTTACTAGTTGATTGTTCTTGATGATTTCCTAGTTCCCCAAGTTTTTCTTCTCTTTCTCTTCTTCCTCTTTCTTTCTCTCCTCTTTCTTTCTATCTTTCTTTTCTTTCTATTTCTTTTCTTTTTCCTTTCTATTTCTATTTTCTTTTTCTTTCTTTTCTATTTTCCACTCAAATACAATTAATTCATTTTCTCACAAAATTCTACACTTAATCATTTTTCCAACAATTTTTACTAAATTTCTAACTTACTAATAATTGAGAAATGTCTAAAATATCCTCCATTCTAATTTCCCCGAAAACTCTCAAAACGGTCAAATATCATAACACATCAACATAGCATATTAACATACCAATTCCACAAATAAAATAATTTATCACTCAATTTAAATAAAAGACTCAACAAAATGGGAATAATTGGAATCGGGGCGTTACAACAAGTCTGTTGGGTCATCAATTTAAGGATTAACATGAGGGAACTTTTTTTCGTTGAGACATTTCTTTATGAGCAACATACTTTGTGAGAACGCACCTCATATTCACTCAAAACTGTAAGGTGATAGATGTATAAGTTCTCTCATTTATAAATGCTCAAGTCTCCACTTTTCTAGTAAACGTGGGACTTCCCAACACTTTATTTCTCAACACTTCTTAACCCACACTTGCTTTTCTCAACACTCCTCTCAAGTGTGAGTCTATGAGGAATGGTCACCCTAAAGCGGAGCTTTTTCATCCACATGTACTTGTTGTTGGGGGGAGTTCTCTAGGGAGCATTGATACATAGTGTAAGACTAGACACCTTTGTGAGAGACACACCACTTGTCCGCCTAAAACCTTAAGGTGACAGGTGTATGGGTTCTCCCACTTATAAATGCTCAAGTCACCACATTCCTATCCAATGTGGGACTATTATCCATACTACTCACATTTTTTATATTATTCCAACACTCCCCCTCAAATTTGTACCGCCGTTGACACCTATTACTAGGGACCTCTTATTAGGTATTTCGAATACACCTCTTCCTTGGGCATTTCGATTTCAACGGGACACCACTTCCTGGGCATTTTGATACATGTAAGTCGTTCCTTTTACGAACCAAAGGCTCATGATACCATTTGTTGGGGGGAGTTTACTACTAGGGAGCATTGATACATAGTGTAGGACTAGGCACCTTTGTGAGAGACACACCACTTGTCCACCTAAAACCTTAAGGTGATAGGTGTATGGGTTCTCCGTCTTATAAATGCTCAAGGCACCACATTCCTATCCAATGTGAGACTATTATCCATACTACTCACACTTGTTATATTATTCCAACACTTGTATCGTCGTTAATACTCAATCAACAGGATATGCCTCATATCCACCACCATGTGGGGAGTACTTTCGATACAAGTGAGTTGGTCCTTCACTCGAACCAAATGTTTTGATATCATTGTTGGGTCATCAATTTGAGGTCAACATGAGGGATAATTTTCTCGTTGAGATATTTCTTTAAGAGCAACACATCTTGTGAGAGACACACCATCTATTCACTCAAAACCTCAATGTAATAATGTATGGCTTCTCTCACTTATAAATGCTTAAGTCTTCACTTTTCTAATCAATGTAGGACCTCCCAACACTTTGTGTCTCAATACTTCTCAACTCACATTTGCTTTTCTCAACAAAGTGAACTGCTTTAACCATTACAAATCTAAATCTTCTTTCCTTTATGTTGAAGCAGAATACTCAAATTGCAAATCTTTCAAGATCTTCAATCATATTGATCCAACAATTTTATTATACACAAAAATCATGCTCCATGGAATGTATAGAAACCCTTCTCTCGCTAGATATTCACAACTAGATATCATAGACAAAAAGCGATTATTTTTTTTATACACACAACAAAACATCAACAAAAAAGAACAATTACTTCTCTAATGTACCTTGGATCTACCACACAAATTAAATTCTTTTGAAAGTGAATTTTTGTTAGACTTAGAGTGTTCTAGAACATGGGTGAGGTGTCTTGTGTTTTTTGTTTAGATTCTTTGAAGATTTCATATCACCTTTTTGTCAATTTGTAGGTCCATTTAATGGTTCAATTTGAATTATTATGGAAATGATCTGTACATGACACTTCTTCCTATACTCTTGTCTTACTATGTTCCTTCACTTCTTTCCCTTGTATGACAAGTATACTTGCTAAAATTATAGTGTTTCCTTTTTTTTAAGAGATAAAATACTTATTAGTATTACTCATCGATCTTTGGACACCATTCATATATACTCCATGCCACTGGCCCACACTTTTGTGTACAAACCCAGTGAGACAGTAGTAAATTCAATTACTCAACTTTCTTGAGAATTATTGTCAAAAGAAAAAATCTAGAGAATTGAATTGTAAGTTTAGAGTATCATACAAGTTGAGAATGTACGTCTATAAAGAGAATAGCCTTGCAAGCTTCATATTATAATAAACACTATATACATCAAACACTATATACATCATACTACTTTTACAAATCAGTAAACAAAAATCCAAAGGAAATGAATGACAATTACAATGATTTTTCAGATTATCTTTTTTATTAAAATATAATAAAAAATTAGATGATGACACAGCTATTAGGATCCTCTTCAACACTAACAACACCATAATAAGGATTGTATTGTGGTTTCATCTGATGATAATAATAGGCTTGTGTTCCATAAAACATCAAAGGATCAATAATATTTGTTTTTGTTGAATCCTTCTTTTCATCTTCCTTCTTTTTAGGTTCTTCTTTCTTTTCTTCTTTAGCTGCTCCAACAGAAACGATTTCAGCACGACAAAACTTCCTTAGCTTTGCCACTACTCTTACTGCATCATATCTCCGATTGCAGTTAATTTCATGGCTTTCATGTCCACTGAAACTGACTCAACCCCTGCAACAATATTACAAATAAAATCTCAATATTTTCCTAAAACAAATTTATTTTCATGAACCTAAAAAGCATAATTCCAATAAATTAAATACCTGAAAGGCCAGAGACTGCTTTCATAGCTTTTTGCTTGATTCTGTCTTCATGTATCTCCAACTTTAACACTACTTTCTGTAACACAAAAAATCAATTAATTGTTAGGACAAAGCAAAGGTTGAAATTTAAAATAAGAAAAGAAAATTCACCAATTATGTTTTAGCTATGATGATGAAAATAAACGAATGGTTTTAACCATGGTAGAGAACTAACTAACCATCATTGTTATTGAAGCTTTTGATATGTGAGAGTAGAGCTATAAGGTAGAACAACTCTTGATGAAAAATGGAATAGAATATAAAGATGCAGTGAGGATATGATATTTCAAATTGAAGTTTAGTTTATGAAGTGAAGAAAATTGTTTGAGGCTTTTTATAGCAACGAAGGAAGAGTTGATGAGAGAGGTAGGGTCAACGTAAACAAGTCAAGACAAATAGTGTGTGTGGTTTTCTTCGAAACTTAAGTAGCAGATATTAAAGACTTTTTCTAGTATAACGTTTCTTCGTGGAACACTGGACGTGGAACCTACATATAGCAAATTCTGGTAGGAAATTTATTATTTTAGATATGACTGGTTCTATGGTGGACCAAAGCTCTTGATTGGGAGTTCAACGCTGTTCTCATCATTAATGTTGAGACACGAATCTCATTTTTATCAACTCAATAAAAATACAAGAAGAAATAAACAAGTTAAGTTTTGTGGTATAAATGTTTAATTTTTGGGTTAAATATACATGAGGATTGATAAGATTAGGAGGAATTTTCTGTGGGGAGGGCTGGAGTGTAAAAATAAGATACATTGGTTGGATTGGAAATTATGTTGCAGTCCTAAAAGTGAAGGGGGATTGGGGATCCTTGACTTGGGATCCTTTAACATTGCTTTGTTGATGAAATGGAAGTGGAAAATGATTGACTCGAAGAATGCTTTGTGGAAGGAAGTGCTAAGGGAGAGATATGGTTTTGGGGAAGGGGCGATTTTGGCTGAATCTCGACCATTGCAGCGTGCTCCAGCCTCAGCCTGGTGGAAAGGCATTGTCAAGACTGGGACTGGTTTTACTAACAATACTTTCTCTTTTGCAGGTAATGTCAAATATGTTTTGGGAGGAGGAAATCTTATTCCTTTCTGGCTAGTGGATTGGATTGGTGAAGGATCTTTGGAGGCAAAGTTCAATGTTTAGTTTCAAAAGAGCAGTCAGAAGAGAGCTCCGGTTTGCGCTATGGGTCGTTATGTTGAAGACGTTTGGGAGTGAAGCAACTTTGGTATTACAAACTCTCTCTCCGCTGATGAAAATGTCGCTCTGAATTCTTTGAAGTCTATTCTGCAACTCGTGGGTCCTTCTAGGGACAGACCGGATGTGGCCAGGTGGAGATTGGAAGACAATGGCGAATACGTCGTTAGGAAGGTGTACACGGTAATTAGAGCAGGTTTGAGTCTTCCCGTTATTCATCCCAACCATCTGCAATCCATTAAGCAGATATGGAACCTTAAATTACAGCCTAAACTCAAGGTTTTTGCGTGGAGACTCTTTTGGAACCGACTCCCTTCGAAGGACAATTTACTTATATTGTGAAAAACGATATCTTTGAACAAAGTATAAACTGGTTTATTGAATAATCAAGAACCAAAACAAGGGTTAGGGTTTAACGGAAAAGAAAACAAGAAGAAGAAGAGAACAACAAGGATTGGGCAAATATATTTTCTGTTTACTATTCACTTTCTCTTTAAGGTTTACACAAGATTACAAGTGAATATCACAATTTGCCACACTCAACAAACTGAGTGTACTAGTCTATTTATAGACTAACTAGGTAACTTGCAGCCCAAGAAACCTAAACAATTGGATCCTTAACACAAGGTCCAATTCGACAGAATAATAATTCGACATTACATATAAGAACAGACTTCGACTACCATATGTAACAATCAGGCATCAGCATGTGAACAATCTTCGACTGCATGCTTGCCTCCCGTCGAAAACATGAAAGTTTCTCGTTCGACACAACATGAGTTCGACCCAAATCTCACAAATCCCCACCTTGGATCTAACTCAGCAACAAGAGAATCAGCTAGCTTTCATCATGCAGCTTTATCAACTGCATACAGTGGAAGAACTTGCAACTTGGCAACGACTTGGTGATCATATCAGCAACATTGTCTTCAGTCGAAACCTTCAGCACCTGGACTTCACCACGCTCGATTATCTCTCTGAAGAAGTGCAGTCTCACATCAATGTGATTAGTTCGCTCATGATAGGCTGAATTCTTCGACGGGTGTATTGCACTTTGACTATCACATTTAACAGTGATACTTCGACTTTGAAGTTTCAGCTCCTTTGCAAAAGCTTCAAGCCACAATGCTTCCTTCACAGCTTCAGTAAGGGCAATATATTCAGCTTCAGTGGTTGATAAGGCAACAACCTTCTGAAGCGTCGCTTTCCAACTGATTGTTGTGCCAAACATTGTGAACACATATCCAGAAATAGACTTTCTAGAATCCATACAACCTACATAATCAGAGTCGACAAATCTTTCGATTTCGACTATGCTATCACCACCACAGGCTCCACCATAAATCAAGACTCTTTTCAGAGACCCATTTATGTACCTGAGAATCCACTTTACAGCTTGCCAATGCGCCTTACCAGGATTGGCCATATACCTGCTCACAAGGCTCACTCCATATGCTATGTCTAGCCTCGTACAGACCATAGCATACATCAAAGAACCCACTACACTAGCATATGGAATGCTATTCATATAGATTCTTTCAGCTTCAGTACTTGGACTTTGAGTAGTACTAAGCTTAAACTGAGGATTTGTAGGTGTCACAACAGGTTTTGCATTCGACATACCAAACTTGTCGAGAAGCTTTCACAAGTATGTCTCTTGAGATAAGCACAACTTCGACTGCTTTCTATCTCTCCGGATGTCAATCCCAAGAATCCTGGCTGCAGCTCCCAGATCCTCCATTTCGAACTCCTTACTGAGTTCAGCCTTCACCTTCGTTACATCCTCAACACTGTTGGAAAACCTTCAAGCCACAATGCTTCCTTCACAGCTTCAGTAAGGGCAATATATTCAGCTTTAGTGGTTGATAAGGCAACAACCTTCTGAAGCGTCGCTTTCCAACTAATTGTTGTGCCAAACATTGTGAACACATATCCAAAAATAGACTTTCTAGAATCCATACAACCTGCATAATCAGAGTCGACAAATCTTTCGATTTCGACTATGCTATCACCACCACAGGCTCCACCATAAATCAAGACTCTTTTCAGAAACCCATTTATGTACCAGAGAATCCACTTTACAGCTTGCCAATGCGCCTTACCAGGATTGGCCATATACCTGCTCACAAGGCTCACTCCATATGCTATGTCTAGCCTCGTACAGACCATAGCATACATCAAAGAACCCACTACACTAGCATATGGAATGCTATTCATATAGATTCTTTCAGCTTCAGTACTTGGACTTTGAGTAGTACTAAGCTTAAACTGAGGATTTGTAGGTGTCACAACAGGCTTTGCATTCGACATACCAAACTTGTCGAGAAGCTTTCGCAAGTATGTCTCTTGAGATAAGCACAACTTCGACTGCTTTCTATCTCTCCGGATGTCAATCCCAAGAATCCTGGCTGCAGCTCCCAGATCCTTCATTTCGAACTCCTTACTGAGTTCAGCCTTCACCTTCGTTACATCCTCAACATTGTTGCTAGCTGATAAGTGCAAAATGTACCTAGTTTTGTATATATGTTTTGTTGCACTTATCAATGCTTTGTGGTAAATATCGTGCGAATAAAACCCGATTTGTTTGTAAATACGTTTACTTTACGTTTTCGTGTGTATAGTGCGTTATCGTGTAAATATCATTGAGTTTAATTGATTTTCATTTATTTTTGCAGGTGTTCCAGCAATGGGATCTTGCCATTGTTGTATAGAGCATTGAATAAGCTTTCCAGCGCTTCAAACCGTGCGTCAATCGGAGTTACGGTTCAAAAGTTACGAATAAAACAGTGCAGAATTTTTCTGCAGACTGGTGTCCTGCGCCTCTGCGCCGCCGGTCGGTGCAGGGGCGGTCCGGACACTCCAAAATTGTGAAAAACTTACAGAATGGCCGCCTTTCGCCGCAGGGCGAAGCTAGAATTCCGCCGGGCGATTTTTGACGGACAAAAACTCCATTAAAGGGCCAAAAACACAATTTTTTGGTATGGGTTTGATATTTTTAGTTCCAAATCCATCCAATAGCATTTTTTGAGTAGATTTAGGCTAGAAAACACATTGGAGCATGCATTAGGATGATCCGGAGTCGAATCCTTCATCAATTGGAGCCGACAACTCAAGAGATGTTTGGTTTTTCTTCATTTCTTCTCTATGTTTTTCTCTATTTGTTGGGTGTTTGTATATTTACTATGAACATATGTATCTTTGTGGATCATAATATTGTATAAAGCTTGCTTTACAAATCATTATTGATGTCTTCCTTGATCTTTTTGCATTTATGTTTGGATTTGTGTTGTGTTAGAGATAAACTTCACAAATCTTGATTAGGGATGGATATTTATTGTCTAGATGCTAGAGATAGATTTAGATGATAATATTTATGGTGTCGAAACTTAAATGCCTTCCGTGTTTCGAGGCTTTGTGCGCGAGAGTGACGAAGAGAGTGATACGGTTGCTTCTCAACTCAGTGTGCCAGAGATGGACACTGTTGTGAGCGATATTGGATGATTTTGACGAGTATTGCAGGTGGAGTATAATTGGTCGGTAAATTTATGTTTGTGATGAGCGGAATATATACATGCTTGATACGTCTTTTCTCTTCGAAGAATGAATTGCTTTTATGTTTTTATTTACTTTCCCGCATTTACCTTAAAACCCTTTTAAACCAAACTCATTAACAATTAAATTGTCGAACGGCAGTTCAAGAACCGATCTCTGTGGACACGATAAATTCCCGGAAAAATACTTCTAAATCTTTTTGTTGCTTGCCGCTATACCGCTTCAACAAAATGGCGCCGTTACCGGGGATTGGTTTTTATTGTTTTTGCATTGCGATAGTTTCGTTGTTTTTGAGTTTTGTAGATATCGTATATATTGTTTATTTTCACTTGTTTATATTGATACTTGTATATGTTTACCATATTTGTGAATTTTACATGTTTTTTTATATACTTGTAAATTTGGTGTATATGTTTGTTTCTCTTCACATTTGCTAAGTGTTTGGTTAGGTTTCATCGTCGGTGAGCACTAACCGTGTAAAGAGGCAACTTGGAGAAGTGTGTATAAATAATAGGCGTCGAGCTTACGACGTAAAACAAGCATGTTTTATTACGTTCTTTTGTTGTTGTTTAGCTTAGGTAGTGTGGTGAACTTTTATTAAACAAGTTGTACTCGGATTGTTTGTAAAATTCTCAAATCTTCACTTTACAACTTGTTTAATGAATTTTTTCCGGTTTTTTCAGTTTGTTTATATTAATGGTCTTTGTGTTTGTCAATGAGCTTGTTTTGAGTTGCTTGAGGAAATTTGGTGATGTTCCAAGTTTGGATGTTTCAACTTGCGGATGTTTGGTAATGATATTTGTTAAGTTTTGTACACGTCTGAGGTATGTATTTATCGCTTTCTTGACTTTAGCATATTCATGATACTTAGGCATTTTACAAACTTCCATGCCATCCATTTTTTTGTATACTTGTTCTATTGTGAATCACTTTAGTTCCCAACCTTTTTGTGAGGAGACCTTCCATTGTTCATATATGCGCGGAGAACCAACATTCTTGTTTTAACTGGATTTTATTATGTTGAATCTGTTGTTTGTGTTGTTTATATGAATGCATGAAAAGGATCAAGGAAATTGTTTCATTTTGAGCACAACCACCTTAGCCGAATAGTCAATTCACCTTGTGAGTGTGTGAGAATTTGTAACCCCTTTGAGCTTTTTGATCCATGTTTTTATTTGAACTTAATGCTTGTCTATGTGTATTTAGTTCACTTATTTTTGAATGGATTTTGTTTTTTCTTGGACCTCAATTTTGTGTTGTTGTATGAATTTTTTCCTTGCCTTAGAAAGTAGGGAGTATTCACATGATGGTGCGGTTGAATTCAAGTTGGGGAGAGGATGATTATGTACTCATTGGTTGGATTCTATGAGGATTGAAAAAGAAAAGAAAAAAGAGAAAAATTTGTGAAAGAGAAAAAGAAAGAAAAAAAAGAAGAAAAAGAAAAATCCTTGAAAAAGGAAACAAAAAGAGTTTCAATAATTGTGCTAAATAAGTATTGTGTGTTGTGTACCACTTGGGATTTTGGAAGAAGTTGGTTGAAATTTTGTGTGTGAATCTTTGTGAGTTTTCACTCCCTTAGGTTTAGGCAAGTTTTTGTTTCAATTACCTTTAGAAATTGCCCTTGTTTGTTTACCCGACCACGTTACAACCTTGAAAAGTCCTTGTGATTCTTGCTTTTGTATTTTCAATGTGAATTTGTGGATGTATGCATAATTTAGTCTTTTGTTTGCATGAGTGTTGTGTGAGTGTAAAGTACCTTATTGTGTGTTTTTCATCTACCGATGATTATTTTTGCTAGGTGTGATTCACATTTGAACTTGTGTTGTTTTAGAATGTTTGGCATGACTTTTGTATTTTGCATTTGTTTCGTGATTATGTCATCGTTGTAGTTTAGTGGTAAGTATTTAATTTGTGTGTACCGTTTTTCAATTGAACCATACATTTGTTTTCAGTTTTCAAAACCTGTTGATTCGTAATTCATTGGTTATTGCTTTTGTTTCTTTGAGTTGATTGACTTTTGTTTGAGGACAAACAATTATGTAAGTTGGGGAGAGTTGATAAGTGCAAAATGTACCTATTTTTGTATATATGTTTTGTTGCACTTATCAATGCTTTGTGGTAAATATTAAAACCCGATTTGTTTGTAAATACGTTTACTTTACGTTTTCGTGTGTATAATGCGTTATCGTGTAAATATCATTGAGTTTAATTGATTTTCATTTATTTTTGCAGGTGTTCCAGCAATGGGATCTTGCCATTGTTGTATAGAGCATTGAATAAGCTTTCCAGCGCTTTAAACCGTGCGTCAATCGGAGTTACGGTTCAAAAGTTACGAATAAAACAGTGCAGAATTTTTCTGTAGACTGGTGTGCTGCGCCTCTGCGCCGCCGGGCGGTGCAGGGGCGGTCCGGACACTCCAAAATTGTGAAAAACTTACAGAATGGCCGCCTTTCGCCGCCGGGCGAAGCCAGAATTCCGCCGGGCGATTTTTGACGGACAGAAACTCCATTAAAGGGCCAAAAACACAATTTTTTGGTATGGGTTTGATATTTTTAGTTCCAAATCCATCCAATAGCATTTTTTGAATAGATTTAGGCTAGAAAACACATTGGAGCATGCATTAGGATGATCCGGAGTCGAATCCTTCATCAATTGGAGCCGACAACTCAAGAGATGTTTGGTTTTTCTCCATTTCTTCTCTATGTTTTTCTCTATTTGTTGGGTGTTTGTATATTTACTATGAACATATGTATCTTTGTGGATCATAATATTGTATAAAGCTTGCTTTACAAATCATTATCGATGTCTTCCTTGATCTTTTTGCATTTATGTTTGAATTTGTGTTGTGTTAGAGATAAACTTCACAAATCTTGATTAGGGATGGATATCTATTGTCTAGATGCTAGAGATAGATTTAGATGATAATCTTTATGGTGTCGGAACTTAAATGCCTTCCGTGTTTCGAGGCTTTGTGCGCGAGAGTGACGAAGAGAGTGATACGGTTGCTTCTCAACTCAGTGTGCCAGAGATGGACACTGTTGTGAGCGATATTGGATGATTTTGACGAGTATTGCAGGTGGAGTATAATTGGTCGGTAAATTTATGTTTGTGATGAGTGGAATATATACATGCTCGATACGTCTTTTCTCTTCGAAGAATGAATTGCTTTTATGTTTTTATTTACTTTCCCGCATTTACCTTAAAACCATTTTAAACCAAACTCATTAACAATTAAATTGTCGAACGGCAGTTCAAGAACCGATCTCTGTGGACACGATAAATTCCCAGAAAAATACTTCCAAATCTTTTTATTGCTTGCCGCTATACCGCTTTCAACACTAGCTATGAGGATATCATGCATATACAGTAGCAACATAACAAGTGAGTTTCCAGGTCGAAATCTAAAGTAAACACAGTGATCAAACTGACTTCTAGTGAAACCAATGTGTGCCATGAACTTGTTGAATCTCCTGTTCCACTGTCGAGGAGATTGTTTCAGGCCATACAAAGACCTATTCAGCTTGCACACATAATCTTCTTTACCCTTTTCTGCATACCCTTCAGGTTGGCGCATCAGGACCATTTCATCTAAATCACCATACAAAAATGATGTCTTCACATGCATTTGCTCAAATTCCAAGTCGAACTTTGCTACCATGTCCAACAGCATTCGAATGGATCTATGCTTTACAACAGGTGAGAACACATCATTGAAGTTGACTCCTTCTTTCTGAGTGAACCCCCTAGCAACCAGCCTCGCCTTAAAGCGCTTCGACATCACTCATTCGATTCCTTCCTTGACCTTGAAAATCCACTTACAGCTGACTAACCTTGCTTCTGCAGGTTTCTTAATCAGCTCCCAAGTGTTATTATCATGAAGAGATTTCATCTCGTCATCCATGGCTTTTCTCCATTCAGTCTTGTTTCGACTCCTTATAGCTTCCTTGTAATCTCTAGGTTCTTCGTCAAGTACCTCACTTGCAGAGATTAAGGCAAAAGCTATAAGATCTGCATAACCAAGTCTCTGAGGTGGCTTGATGACTCTTCTTGACCTATCTCTTGCCAGTAGGTAGTCATCGACAGTTTCCTCAGCCTCTTCAGCATCTTGCTCTTCGACTTCATCTGGGTTATGCACTTCAGCATCACTATGCTCCACCTCAACAGGCATCTCTACCTGTTCCAGCTCCTCTTCCGAGATTTTTGTACTTCGACCTTCGTCACCAGTTTTCTTGAACGCCATTTCGACTTCATTGAAAACTACACCACAACTTGTGATACATCTTCTGTGACCTGGTTCTAGGCACCACAACCTATAACCCTTGACTCCCTCAGGATATCCAAGGAAGATGCATCTCAGAGCTCTAGGTTTGACCTTGTCTTGCCTAATGTGAGCATAGGCTAAATAGCTAAATACTCTCAGTTTGTCGAGATCTGGTGGATGACCTGACCAAACTTCTTCAGGTGTCTTCATTCGCAGCGCAGTCGAGGGACATCTATTTATCAGATAAGCTAATGTCGAAATAGCCTCTGCCCAAAACACCTTCTTCAATCCAGCACTAACCAACATGCATCTAACCCTTTCAAGGATTGTTCGATTGAATCTCTCAGCTAAGCCATTTTGTTGAGGAGTACCTGCTACAGTCCTATGCCTTGCAATCCCAGACTCAACACAGTAACTGTCGAGCGCTTCGTTGCAGAACTCAAGGACATTGTCGGTTCTTAACCTCTTAACCTTTCTGCCAGTTTGAGTTTCGACGAGAACCTTCCAACTTTTGAAATTCTCAAAAGTTTCTTCCTTCGTCTTCTGAATAAATACCCATAGCTTTCTGGAATAGTCATCGATGGATAGAAAATACCTTGCACCTGAGTGTGAAGGATTCCTTGCATGCCCCCAAAGATCAGCATGAATGTAATCAAGGGATCCATGTGTTCTTTGTTTTCCTTTGTTGAACTTCGCCCTACAGGATTTACCCAATACACAAGATTCACAAAACTCCAACTTTTCCAATTTGTCACCACCTAGCAGGTTCTTCTTCCCCAATTCGACCAGGCATCTTTCACTGACATGGCCCAATCTCATGTGCCATAATTCTGTCTTCGACACAGGTTTCGTGGATACAATATTTGTCGAACCACTTACAACCTCAGCCTCAAGGGTATACAAGCCTTGTTTCTTCACGCCTCTCAAGACTTCCTTCGACCCCTTCATGACTTTCAGCATACCTTGCTCTCCTTTCAAGACATATCCTTTCTTGTCGAATTCACCAAGAGAAATTAAATTCCTCTTAAGATCAGGTACATACCTTACCCCAGTCAATAAACATATTGACTCATCATGGAGCTTGAATCTAACAAATCCAATACCTACAATCTTACAAGCTTTATTGTTCCCCAGCAGCACTGATCCACCATCTTGATCACATAATTCTTCAAACACATTCTTGTTTGGAGTCATATGCCAAGTACATCCAGAATCCATAATCCACTCTTCGCAAGAGTTGCTGCTTGACACCACAAGCACATCAGATGATTCATAACCATCTTCCACAATAGCTGCATTCCCATTGCCCTTACCTCCATGATTATTCAGGTGCTCAGGGAACACCTTTCTTGTGTGACCCTCCTTCTTACAGTGATAACATTTGATACCAGACATATCACCACCATAAGACTTCTGCTGAACCTTTCCTTTCTTCTTGTCAAACCTACCATCTTTCTTTTACGATCTTCCTTTCACGGACAACCCTTCGCCAACTGATGAAGGTTTCTGCTCCTTTCTTTCGTTCAAGTCCTTTGAATACAAGTCTGCTTGAACTTCTTCAAAGGTCAGCGACTCTCTTCCATACAAGAGAGTTTCTTTGAAGTGAGCATGCGATCTGGGCAAAGCACACAACAGCAACAATGCTTGATCTTCATCATCAATCTTCACATCAATGTTTTCAAGATCAAGAATCAGCTTGTTGAAAGAATCCAACTGCTCAGCCAATGCTTTGTCTTCATTCATCTTGAACGAATACAAGGCTTGCTTCGGGTAAAGACGATTCACCAACGACTTGGTCATTTACAAGCTTTCAAGCTTCACCCATAATCCCGACGCCGTCGTCTCCCTTGACACCTGTCGGAGAACCTTATCACCAAGGCTCAACAATATCGCGTTGTGTGCTTTCTTGATCATTGTTGTCTTTTCTCTTTCCGTCAATGCAGCATCCATGGCTGCCATTCCCTTCAACGCTTCCAAACAACCCTGCTGTACCAGTAGGGCTTTCATCTTCAAGCGCCACAGACCGAAATCGTTCACTCCGGTGAACTTTTCAATCTCATACTTGGTTGAAGACATCTTCTCCACGCTCACCGCACCAATTTGTTGTGAAAAACGATATCTTTGAACAAAGTATAAACTGGTTTCTTGAATAATCAAGAACCAAAACAAGGGTTAGGGTTTAAAGGAAAAGAAAACAAGAAGAAGAAGAAAAGAACAACAAGGATTGGGCAAATATATTTTCTATTTACTATTCGCTTTCTCTTTAAGGTTTACACAAGATTACAAGTGAATATCACAATTTGCCACACTCAACAAACTGAGTGTACTAGTCTATTTATAGACTAGCTAGGTAACTTGCAGCCCAAGAAACCTAAACAATTGGATCCTTAACACAAGGCCCAATTCGAAAGAATAATAATTCAACATTACATATAAGAACAGACTTTGACTACCATATGTAACAATCAGGCATCAGCATGTGAACAATCTTCGACTGCATGCTTGCCTCCTGTCGAAAACATGAAAGCTTCTCCTTCGACACAGTATGAGTTCGACCCAAATCTCACAACTTAAAAGTGGTTTGCATCTTAATGACCATTTTTGCTGCTTCTGTAATGAAGAGTTGGAGAAGTTATCTCATATGCTGTTCTCTTGTCCTTTTGCAGTTTCAATTTGGAATAAAATAGGAGATTGGTTAGGTTGCGATATAACATATGCTAGATGTTATTGGGATTTCTTCTCGTCTTGGATTCATTTTGGTTGGAATAGCTCTGTGGCTAAAAAGTTGGGAATTGGTTGGATAGTCATTAGCTGGAATTTGTGGAAGGCTAGGAACAATTGTATTTTTAGGAATGACCCTATTAATTTTAATAACCTATGTTGGGAGATTAAGTTTCATATATGGAAATGTTTTGTGTTGGGTAGTATTCTCTCTCCCAACTCTAGTTTTTTACCCTTTTCTTTGAATCCTTTGGGTAGTTAGGATGGAGTTGGAGGAAATATTATGTTGTTTTGTTGTGTTTTGTACTTGGGTGAATACCCCTTGTATTCATGTTATTCAATTCCATTTGCCTTTAAAAAAAATAATATACATGTGGTACTTTAAATATTTCAAATTTTGTTTTTAGTTTTTAAAAATATTTTCTTTGAAGAATGATCCTCTTAAAATTTTTCATGCACACTTTTGGTCCCTAATACTAAAATTGTCGCTAAAACTGCCACTAATTCATTCGCTAAATAATAAATTGTCCCTAAAACTGTCGCTAATTTTGTCACTAAGTTGTAAAAACCTTTGCTAAATTGCATGAGGAACCAAAAGTGTGGATGAAAATTTTTGAGGATCATTCTTTGAAGGAAATATTTAGAGGGACTAAAAATAAAATTTGAAATATTTAGGAGGACCACAAACATATTTAACCCTTAATTTTTTATATAATATTTTTGTCGAATTGGTCATTAACAAGTTATCATTTTGGGGCTAACCTTTGGCTGAAATCCACTTGGGAGCCTCTGTTTAACCTTATGCAGAAGTGGCTCAATGCTTGGCATTGCAGATATGTTAGCTTAGGTGGTAGAATGGTCCTTCTGAATTTAACTTCAACACTATTTCTATTTTTTTAATATCTTTCATTAAGACGTTGGTGAAAGTATGGAAGACCTTAGTGAGGATCCAGAGAAGGCTCATTTAGGGTTGGGTGAAGCAGTCAGATGTTTGTTTTTTATTTTTTATTTTTTATGAAGTCGGATGTTTGTTAGCCCAAGAATAAAGGGGGTTTTGGAGTTAGAGATTTTCAATTGGTTAACATAGCCCTTCTAGCCAAATGGAGACGACACTTATCTCTGGTGCTTCTTATCTTTGGTGTGATATTTTGTTTCCCTATTATAGTGTCTCTACCGTCTCTTCGTCAAGTGGAGGTAGTGTTTCTAGGTTGCGGTCTACATCCACTTGGTGGTGAGACGTGTCTCTTTTCAGGTCCAAGAAGGACGATCCTCCAAATTGGTTCGAAAAAGGTCTTAGTAGGAAGGTTGAGTCAAGACTTCTGACCTCTTTTTGGCATGACCCTTGGATCAGAAATATTCCTCTTAAGACTAGATTTCACAAGATTTTTTCTATTTCTCGTGTTCGGGATGGGGCTGTGTGAAGGTGAGAAAAATACACAAGAATGGAGGGTTGAATTGTGTATTCCAAAAATTTATTTCACTTCTAATTTAGAACTTCAGAATTTGAACCACGTTCAGAATCTGATCTCAGATCAAGTAACAAAAGCAAAAATATAATGAACAGAAGTAAATGCAAGCAACACACAAAAGTTATCCTGGTTCCTCTCCTCAACAGAGAGTAGTTCGGTCTCTTTACCACAATAAGAGCTTTTCACTATAACCAAACATACTACAATTTTCTCAAACACACTTGCAAGAGACTTAAATGCTTAATTAATCTAGAAAGAGACATCTACTCGAGCAACCTTTCAAAATACTTCTGCTCAACAAACCTAGAAAGAAACTTCACTGCTCAAGTACACAGACAAGAGACTTTAATGCTCAAGCACACAGGCAAAAGACTTCCTCTACTTTAAACAAATACTTTAGTTGAAAAAGTAACTACTATACTTTGATACACAATCAGAAGCATAATAGTTGTGCAACAAATTCAAAGGTTTTCAACCTTTCTAACATTTATAAGATAAACTAAGATAACAAATCTTAAAATCTTATGCAATAACAGTTGCATAAATAACATCTCAGAGTTATGCTTCAAGATCTTTTAATTTATTGTGATGCTGTAACCTTCCTTCAAGTCTTCAACTTCCTTTTATAGAGGTAGAGAAAGAGTCGTTGGAAGATTTAAACATAACAACAAACTTAGTTAAGAAGTATGCCAAGAGAGACGTTGGAGACTAGCATCTGGTTAGAAGTATTGTACACTGGATAATGGCATTGTTCACAACATCTTTCGAAGTACTAGGTATCTTCCAAAAGTTAAAATAGACTAAAGAGGTCTCATCACTATCCCTTGAGCCTTTCAAAACCAAACCCTAGTTGACTCTTCCCAAAAATTTGGCGCTAGACAAGACTGGTATACTTTTGGTGCATAGTACAGATCAGAGGCACCTTTTTCCTTCAGGGTCTAAGCTGTCACTAGAGTCAGAAACAACATATCAGAGTCTGATCCTTCAGATGCTGATGAACACTTTCAAAATCACCCAGATTCTGATCCTCCAGAATCTGAGTAACATTACTTCTCCACTTATGCTTTAAACAGGATTAGTTCATGGTGAATTCTTAGCTTGTGATCTTGCACACTTGAACATATGTTTGTATACCCATTTGTTATCTAAATACTTTGTTATCATCAAAATACAAGGGATATGAACAATCTTGTTCCAACACTGTGGGGGAGGTAGGTAGGTGGGTGGATGGTAAGCCTTGGGAGATAGAGGCGCCCTTTTTTTTATTCATGAGGAACCATTAGTCGTCGAGTTATGAATATTTGTGCACGTATGCTTGAGCATCTGGCCTGGTATTTGGCCCTCAACTCCTGGCATATGGTCCTTAACTCTGTGTGACTGTGTGTGTTGATTTCCTTATGTGTTAGTAGTAGATTCTGAATTTTGACTACTAACTACTAATTGTGTATACATGCATGACTAACTGATCTTTAATGATTGCATGTGTTAACTTTTTATATGAACATCATTGTGTGACTAATTGTGTAGCAACCACATGTAACACCCCAATTTTTAGTGATTATTTATATATATTATATTAATGAATTAATTGTGTGATTTTGTGCGTAATTGATTTATTTGAATTATTTTATTTGGTTGAAATGATATAGAAATAAAAGAAATAAGATAATTGGGCCTATTGGATGAGAATGTGAAGAGTAAAGGTGGGGGTATGATGAGTAAGCCCATTAGTTACTAGAACTAGTTTTTATATTGGTTTTATATATAAAGAGAAAGATAGAGTTAATAAGAGAAAAAGAAGAAAAGAAGCTAACAAAGGAAAAGGGGAAAAGAGAAGAAGAAAACCTAAGGAGGAAACTCAAGAATTCATCAAGAAACCAAGGTAAAGGTGGGTCTTTACATGGTTATGGGATTGTATGATAGTGTATGATGGGTAGTATCATATTTAGGATAAAAATCCCGAATTTCTATAGTTTTGAAATTGATGATTACATGATGTATGATGGTAGGATACTTAAATATGTGTTATGGCCTGTTATAATTGTCATATAATGGTAGTATTTCGAATTCTGGAACTGGAACTTTTTTCAGAATCGAAATCGGAGGTCTGGAAGGCCTCCAACAGTCAAAATGGGTTTTTTTGGGCTCTGACACGGGTGGCTGTGTCAGCCCCCATGTTTTGGAGTGCAAAAACGTGATTTTATGACTTTGGAGTGCCACGGGCCGTGTCCCCTGACACGGGCGGCCGTGTCAACTCGCTGGATTTTATAATCGGAATTGTCTCGATCATAACTTTTGATCCGTAAGTCCGTTTTGGTCCTCGTTTGAAGCGTGAGAAAGCTAACGAATAGAGTTATAACATAGTGTAGAGAAGAGAATTGGTTTCCCAATATTTGTATATCTAATATGTTTGGGAAGCCAATTGTGTATATGTTCTATTAATGAACTATTGCGCTGTTTGCTGCCGGTTGTGAAATTATTTATGGATAATTTATCGAATACTTCTGTGTAAGCTTGTATAAGTATATTTTGTTGTGTGACAACTTGAAATGCATGATAGTTATTGCTTGTTGTGATTGTATTGTAAATGTGTTGTATACTATTTGAAAGTGAATTGTGTGTGGATGACTCATAAATATGTGCAAGTATGTGTAATTGTGTGGTAATTCAATTACGGTGAATTTTTCACTACAAGAAAATGGGCAAATTACGACGGTTATTTTTGGCAGATTACGGCGGTTTGAACCGACGCAATTTGCAATTCACGAAGGTTCCCCTTCGGTCGTAGAAACCTGTGTCGCGAGACTGTTTTGCGATGGTTTGTAAAACTGTCGCTCCAACTGCCATAATATTCCACGATGGTTTAGGAATTTCCTCCAATATATTATTACGACGGTTGTAACCGCCATAATTATATAATGTATATTTAATTAAAAAAACGACGGTTATAACCGCCACAATTATATAATATATTTTTAATTAAAAATAGCGACGGTCATAACCGCCGTAATTGTATTTAATTTTTTGAAAAAAATTTTAAAAAATGCTACATTATATGTTACTGAATAAATGTTTCATTAATGTAAATACAGAAAAATACAATTTCCAAGAACATCAAAATACAAGAACATATTAGTATTGGTATCAGTAACTAATTAGTATTTTACAAGTGTTACTGAATAGAATTACATATTACTGAATAGAAAAATACTATTTCATTTTAATAAGTATTACTGAATAGAATTGCATATTGTAATACTATTGGTATCGGTAACATATTAGTATTTTACAAGAACCTCAAAATACTATTTCCACTATTATACTATATTGCTTTTTCTACAAAACAGAATTAAAAAGTGAACATATAGCCAATAACAATTTTACACAGCAGCCCCAATACTCTATAAACCTGCTTGAGTCAGAACTGCACTTAAGTGCTATATATTGTTCCAATTGACTCTTCAAATTGGAGATGCTTGCAGATGAGAAATTTAACTCATCATGTCCTGACTTAAGGAATGAAAAGAGTTTGATATAATCCACACGATTTTCCTAAAATCCATCAGAAAAGTCATTTCAATGAAAAATATCAATATTGAGCACAAGTAGCATACCTTGATTTATCCACTCATAAGAAGGGGCCTTGTCTCAGCTTTTAGAATATTGAGATTGTCAAACTGTCCTAAAATTCAAGGTCGATGGCATTCATAAATTATTATTGCTTCCCATTGAATGTATCTCAATGCATGCAAGTCCTGCATATCGCATTAAAAATATTCAGCATGCCTATCATCTCAGAGAACTAGGCATAAGGAACTCTGCCAAACATTTAATTTCTATGCAAATAGCCTCCATGCTTCCGGCAGGCCCACTTATCACTGTTTTTGCACCATGCAAAACTTTAGATAAGTTACTAACCATGCCAGGTAAAAAGAAATCTAATGCATCTGCAGAACCAACCTACAAAACTAAACTAGCACAAATCATACACAAGAGCTAAGATTCCAATCCTGGTAAACCAAAAGGATTTCGTCTAACATACTCCAGAGCATCCTCAGCTGCAGCAACTCCATTCAAGTACGCGCATAGTTCACCACCATTTGGATTAAGACAATTGTCCATTTGATTCTGTAAATTATACGAGTCGACAAAAATCGATGTATTTGGCTGAAATTCGAGATTATGAAAATAGTTAAAACTTTAATACTAATTTCCTGAACATACATTATATACAAAATTCGAAAACTAATATCGAATTAATTACCGGATTATGAATGGCTCTATATGGTTTATCTTCAATCATCAAAGTATTAGAAGCAGAAAATGATGGATGGTGACTCCACACTCTTTCTAATTATTTCATATAAAGAGGCTTTTCAACATTCTCCATAGAGTTAAAACCAGTGTCTGTGCAGTAGCATTGATCCTACAAAAAGTGAATTCATCAAACACAAAATAAATGAACAAAATCGATTAATTAATAATCTGCACACAAAAAATAACTTTAAAGAAAATTTACCCAAACAAATTGCAGCTTCTCTAATAATTCTTCTCGTATAACACATGTTAAAGCGCCATACACGTTCCTCCTGAAAGTGTAATAACAATAACAATTAACAATTATCAATTATCAATTATCAATTATCAATTAATCAAAAACGATTTAATCAACAAGATGAACAAGAACTGTGTTGATTATACATTATCGAAGACCAGATTCCGACTTCTAATCTTTGCAAGCATAATCTCATAAACTCTTCACTAAACGGCCTCTTAAAAATTGTTAATCAATTATCATACACAAAAAAATAAGAACGTGCATTCAAAATAAAAAGAAATTCACAAAAGATGAGTTTGAGAAACTGATATATTACAGATAGTGTCACAAAATCGGTAATCAGCGGCCCGACTCGTAAAGAATCTGCCTCTGAAATAATAAAAAATATGAACTTTGCGGATAAGAAAGCCATTATGAACTGATATATTATGGAGATCTGGTGATTGTTATAAATACGATTAAGAACATTAGGAATTGTATTTTCATAATCATTTACAAAGATGGGGATTTAACTGAAGACGTGCGTGTAAATATATACCAGAACATTTGAGAAGACAGTAGGCTAAACATAGAAGCCCTTGCTGCCATGCCTTTCTCCTCCTGTTTCAAGTGTAGCACCTTTTTCGACACCAGATCTAATATATCACAATATTTTCTCAAATTGCTTCGCATCAATCTGGTTGTTTGAATCATAACTAAAAAACTCAGTATATTCAGATATTTCAAAAGACTCGTGCGTTAAGGATTAACAAGAGAATATCTCCGTAGCAGTAATCTAGTATTATGTGAAGTCTCAAGTATTTGAACATCAGAAGCTCCAAGATCAATCGTGAAGATATAACTCAAAAGATTCTTTGCAATTTACCTGAGGACCTTGTTCTATTCCTGCCTTGGATGGATCTCCAACAGAATGGTTAAAACCGTGGACCTTAGCTTTCTCGACAAACTCGTCATACACACGTTCATGTACAAATGTACGAGACCCAGAACAACAACATTTCTCTGAATGTCACAGAGAAAATCAATCAATGTTTTTTGAGTTATACAGGAGATAATTGTTTAACAACAAGAACTTCTTTGCTTGTACATACTTGATTGAAAAATAAGGCAAAGTGTGCTAGCTCAACAGCCTGATCTACGTCAGCATCTTCGCATACAATAAACGGAGATTTCCCACCAAGCTCCAAAGTTACTTGTTTAAGATTTTCTTTGAGCTGCCAGTTGAAGGATAACTTTGTCGGTAGCAGTCGAACCAGTGAATGCAACCTTTCAAAAGAGAGATAGAAAGTCTATTGATATACATGAAGCTTCATTATATGAAAACTTGAAGAAGCTATTGAAAATTGATTATGGAACCGGTTAATTCAAAGACGATTAAGCCAGCCACATTTGAACCTCGGTTCAATCAGCATGTATAACGTCCAATCGCGATGATCCGATGTAATTCCTGGTAAACCAAAAGGATTTCGTCTAACATACTCCGGAACATCCTCAGCTACAGCAACTCCATTCAAGTACGCGCATAGTTCACCACCATTTGGATTAAGAAAATTGTCCATTTGATTCTCTAAATTATACGAGTCGACAAAAATCGATGTATTTGGCAGAAATTCGAGATTATGAAAATAATTAAAACTTGAATACTAATTTCCTGAACATACGTTATATACAAAATTTGAAAACTAATATCGAATTAATTACCGGATTATGAATGGCTCTATATGGTTTATCTTCAATCATCAAAGTATTAGAAGCAGAAAATGATGGATGGTGACTCCACACTCTTTCTAATTCTTTCATATAAAGAGGCTTTTCAACATTCTCCATAGAGTTATAACCAGTGTCTGTGCAGTAGCATTGATCCTACAAAAAGTGAATTTACCATGAGATTGATAATGAATATAATTTGGGAGGGTTGTTTCCAGCTAATGGTCCTTGCTGAGATTTGGTAACAATAAATATACGGTAATGAATTTATATCAATTTTTGAAATGATTAGGTGGGAATTGAAACTTGAAAGGGAGGATAAATATTTGAAGTCTACATTTTTTTTCTTTTCAAATTAAAGAAATACAACAAGAACTTATGGTCAAATTTGATGTCTTAGTTTTTTTTTTCTTTCAAAATTTCAATTCAAGTAATATATGTATTTATCTTAATAAATAATGATGATGATTTCAGCTGAGAAAATAATAGTAACGTGCAAAAAGTTGAGTTTGATAATGAATATAATTTACCCAAACAAAAAGTGAATTTACCATGAGATTGATAATGAATATAATTTACCCAAACAAATAGAAGTTTCTCTAATAATTCTTCTCCTATAACACATGTTAAAGCGCCATACACGTTCCTCCTGAAAGTGTAATAACAATAACAATTAATAATTATCAATTATCAATTATCAATTAATCAAAAACGAATTAATAAACAAGATGAACAAGAACAGTGTTGATTATACATTATTGAAAAAGACCAGATTCCGACTTCGAATCTTTGCAAGCAGAATGTCATAAACTCTTCACTAAACGGCCTCTTAAAAACTGTTAATCAATCATCATACAAAAAAAAATAAGAACGCGCATTCAATATAAAAATAAATTCACAAAAGATGAGTTTGAGAAACTGATATATTACGGATAGTGTCACAAAATCGGTAATCAGCTGCCCGACTCGTTAAGAATTTGCCTCTGAAATAATCAAAAATATGAACTTTGGGGATAAGAAAGCCATTATGAACTGATATATTATGGAGATTTGGTGATTATTATAAATACGATTAAGAACATTAGGAATTGTATTTTCATAATCATTTGCACTTTTTCACCTTAGTTCGATGTTGAAGCTGAGTGCACGTTTGAAGTTATAATAATAAGAAAACACTAAAAACAATAGGGCTCTGTGGCGGTATAGAACTCACCCGATTCACCTCTCCATCAACAAGAATACTTTGAGTAATCTCTACCTGCAAAAAAACAAGAATCATTATTTAGGAATTTCATCAAATACTCTGTACCCATAAATCAGAACCAGAACCAAACCAATGGATAAACACATATCCTTTTAGACCAACTTTGAGTTCATGGAAAGTTATCACCCCACTTCTATCAGTACTCATGTCCTGGAACATTCCTTTCAAACCAAAAAATTACCCCTAATAGAAATATGAAGAACCAGTAGTTTGAAAATAAAAGGAACAAAACCTAAATCACAAAATCAAAACAAACACAATCAATAATTGATTCTATGGGCATTAAATCGAATAAACCCTAAATCCCCAAATCGAAACAAACATATTCATAGAAATCAAAAACATAAAATGCGAGTAAATCATACCTTCAATGAGTTTCTTTGTAGATGAGATGTTTGAGAAGAATGATTTTGTGATTCTGAGATTCGATAGAATAAGAAATTTTTGCAATTTTAGAAAAGTCGAATATGGTTTCAAAGGTTTACCATTCTAAAAAATGAAAGCGCGGCAGAAATTGGAAATCATAGCCGCGTGAATTGAAAGATTGGTAGTGAAGAACACGACGGATGATGGAGAACGGTCACGAAATTTCAGCGAGGTCGGTCGTTGCAACCGTCGTGGGATATGAAGTTTCGTTTCTACCTTTCCACCAAAAGAAATTTTATATATTTTTATATAATTTGGGAAGGAAGACACATGAATTTCTTTTTTTTTTAATAATCCTTTATATATATATATATATATGTATAAATATATATATATATATATATATATATATATATATATATATATATATATATTAACATTGCTACCAAAATTAATTTTAATAAAAGTTAATTATTTATATAATAAAATAGAAAATATTTTACTATTATTTTAGACAAAAATATTAAGCTACATTGTCATGAAAATTATAATAGTTATAATAATTATTTATTAAATTAATTAATAAAATTGAAAGGTTGAAAAATAAAAATGAAAGAAAAAAGTGGGAAATTAAAAGAATAAAAAAATAGTGATTATGATTGGCTAAAGTAATTGTGACAGTTCATCTTAACTGTCGCGAGTGTGGAAAGAGGGCGGTTCTTTGGTAACTGTCGCAATTATTTTATACAACATGCCTAAAAAATCTGCGACGGTTGATTCAAACCGCCGTGAGAACTGTGTAGTCCAGAAATAAGGACGGTTTTTTGATAACTGTCGCAAAAAATCTACGACAGTTGACCCTAACTGTCGTGACAACCGTCGCAATCTAGGAATAATGACGGTTTTGTGATAACTGTCGCAACTCAAGTGTCGTAAATCTCCTTTTTTTCTTGTAGTGTTTGAAGATATGCATGGATCTTAAGATTGAGGGATGGCCTTAATTGCACATGGTTTTTGAACTTGCACATGCATCATTATAGTCAAGAGGTAATGCTTGTTAGTTCCGTGGGAACTAGTGACTTGTCCCAAACCTAGAGAGGGGTTTGAAGCTTAAAAGATGGGCTTTTGTGTGTTATTGGTCTAGAGGAAGGACCTGGGTTAATGCAAAAACTGACAAGTAATAAAAGTGATTGGTACCACATGCATGAGTATTGCATTTGAGTCTTGTATTGAGTCATATTGTGTCTAAGATTACAATATGAGATTATGTGCATAATGTGAATTTGATGAATTGGTGCAATTGTGGATTTGTGAGTATGTACTTATGAATAGTATGGTTGTTTGAGTGATGCTATGTTTATAAAGCATTTGAGGTGTGAGAATAATTATGCTATGCATGTATGCTATGTATTGTATATTATTATATGATTTTGATAACTATGTGCACTACTACGGAAAACACATTTCACAACGGTTTGAAAAGGGGTACCATCACGTCTGACATACCGTTGTTAAGTAGAGTGTCGTTGTAAGTTCGTTGTTTCTACAACGGTCTAGAAACCGTTATTGAAAGGCAAGACGCGCTCCATATAACGCAACAGTTATGATAATAAACTGTTGTGATACATACACTTAGGTACTGGGTTCGAAACCCATCAACAACAAATTATGTAAAACACAAATTATCTTTGATCTCAGTTACAATAGATAACTGTTGTTGAAAGTTCCCGGAGTTTATTATATTAAATTTAGATTGCTTGTTTTCCAAACACCTCACTAAAGAAATATACAAAGATTCAATTTGATGAAGAAGTCTATAATCTGCAAATTAAACTATTCTTGAAAACCAACTTAAACAAACCAATGTTTTCTGATTGCATTCATCTCATCATGCATATCACGCTCTTTTACATATATATTGTGGTTTATTGGTCTGACTCCTTCGATATATCGCTATCTTCGATTATAGTTAAATTTCCATAAGAACAAGACATTGGATAATCTGCCTCATTATCATCACTTATCATCATAATTTTTATAATCGGAAGTTTTACGATTATAAATGTTGACGGAGAGGCAGATTAAATAATAATTTGTTGTTAATGAAATTTAACTATAATGGAAGATAGCGATGCATCTAAGGAGCCAGATCATTATACCATAATCTATATATCAAAGAACGTGAGATGAACAATGAGAGGGATGCAATACGAAAATATTGATTCATATAAGTTGGTTTTCAAATACAACTTAATTTGCAGATTATAAGTTTCTATGTCAAACTAAATGAATGTATTTTAAGTGAGGGTTAGTAAAACAAACAATCTACATAGAATTGTCATACCCCAAATTTTGACCACCCGATTGTCAAAACCCGATTGTGTTTTCACTTCGTGTCATCTGCATATCATATCATCTTTTTCTGTCATGTATATTGTTTGAATTTTCAGTCGAAATATATATGTTGAAATTTTTGTTTTTTTTGGTTAATTATGCGAAAAATCAATGAACGGACGTGTTTTTCAATTAAATTTACAAATGTTCATTGTTCATCTATCTTTCGCACGATTTAATCGATTTCTCATTTTTATTTTATTTTTTACATATATAAAATAAAAATGAAAATAAAAATAATAAAAATAATAATAATATAATAATAATATATATATATATATATATATATAAATTTCCTTTTTTTATATATATATATATATATTTTTGTTTTTTTTATCTTTTTATCTTTTATATATTTTTTATATATTTTTCATATTTTTTATATGTATATATATATTTTATATTTATATATCGAAAATATATATATATATATATATATATATATATATATATATATATAAATATATATTTATATTATTTTTAAATTCATATATTTTGTTTTTTTATATATATTTTGTTTTTTTATGAATTTTTGTTTTTTATATATTTTGTTCTAAAAAAACTTTTGTTTTTAATACAATTTTGTTTTAAATATTATTCTAGTATATAGATATTTAAGTTAGCTTAAAAATTAAGCTAGTTTAAAAAAATTTTTAAGTTAGCTTAAAATTTAAGCTAGTTTAAACTAAGTTAGCTTAATTTTTAAGCTTGGTATCTTGTTCTCTAAGAATTTTTTCCTATAAATACCACTCCATTTCTCATTCCAAATCACACCAAAACAATCTCTTACATTGTTTTCTCAACTCTCTCCCACACATTTCTCTCTTTCATTATTTAATTTTTCTTATTTCTAGTTTTATTTAGAAATGTAAAAATATTGTTTAATTATTAATTAATTTAGATATTTTTATTTAATTTTGATTAATTAAATTATTAAATAATCTTATTAAATATTAATATTTAAATTAATTGAAAATTCTTCTTTTGTCCCATTTTTTCCTTTTAATACAACTTTATTTTTTTTTAGTTTAGTTAATCTTGATTAAATATTCTAAAAAATGTTAATAATTTCTAAGTTATTAAATTTGATTTAATTAATTTGTAATGAATCATTTAAATTGTTTTATTCAATTATTTGGTAATTTATTCTTAGGATTATTTTCAAGCAAAACTTTTGTAAATAATTAATTAAATGTTCAAATTCGATTCTAACCACTTGATAAGACTTAGGGAATTTCTCTATGATCTCTGGTTTTCTCTGTTTTGTCTTTTACCTGACGCAGGAGTTCTTATATGATACTCTGAGGATCAGTATCTCGCTTCTGGAAGCTTGAGAAGAGGCATTGGACCTTGCTCCAATAGGTAAGTTTTCGAACTCATTATCCATGTTTTATTTACACGATGTTTTTCCGTGTATATTCAATTGCCATGATATCACGATGTTTTGCCGTGTATATTTTATCACATGATGTTTTTTCCATGTATTCAGTTTCACACACGATGTTTTGCGGTGTATATGCTTTTAATCTCCGGATGTTTTTCCGTGTATATTATATCTGTTAGTTACCACGATGCTCTGCCGTGAATGTTTGTATCTCTGTTTATTTATTACGTGATGTTTTGCCACGTATACCTGTTTTTTATCAACACGATGTTCTTCCGTGTATGTTTTATTTCACATGACGTTCTTTCATGTATAATTGACTCTGATTTTTTGGGCCTCTTGAGAGAGTGTAAAACCCATCCCTTTGTACAGAAAACCTTTTGGGCCTCAGTCACTTGTATAAGTCCCTGTACAAACTCAAAACCACAGTGCAATCACTGATAAAAACTTGGGCCTCTCCTTGAGCTGTAAGCCCCAACCTCTTTTCAAAATACCTTCTCCTTTGATTTTGAAATATACTGTTGTTTTCAATCTTTCTTTGTTGAACAAACTAACCAAACAGCATGGAAGCTCTACAACCGGGTAAGTGTTTATCCGCTTTCTTTTATCTGCTTTCATATATATAACTGTATTGTGGGGCTGTTTCACTGTAAGTCTTCTTTCATAAACTCGTATCTACTGTGTAATAATAGTATAGATATTTAGAGTTTCCCTGGCAACTACGTCTAGCACTAGGTAAAGCCGTTTCGTTTATTCGTAGAAATAGACGCCTAGATCCCCAAATAGGATCTACCAGATACAGTCTTCTCTTCGGCTGTCCTCCTTAGGAATCGTCAAGAAACTCTACTCCCCAAGATGAATGTATTCTCCGTGAATGGCATCTTTGAGTTTCTTCCAAATTCTCGAACTTTCCTGACTTGATCTATTCCTTGTAGATAGCTTGCCTTGAATGTCTCGGGGTTTGGGTACCCACTACGGTCATAATCTTGGACCTTAACTAAGGAACCCTCTTTAAAAGTTAAAAGTTGCTGGATAGTAAACCTCGCACATTTACCAATGGTTTTTATCTTTAAAAGAGTTATCTCTCCTAATGGAAAGGAGATTATGGACCCACGGGCTTCTTAAAAGCATCGGCCTCCTCTTGGGCATCGTACAAGGACCCACAGGCTTCCTAAAAGCAACCCCGCCTCCTCTTGGGCTTAGTACAAGGACCCTACGGCTTCTTAGAAGTATTCACAGCCTCCTCTTAGGCTTCGTATAATGATCTCTTCCTCCGAGAATGATAGCCTCCTCTTGGGCTTAGTACAAGGACCCATCGACTTCTTAAAAGTTTCCAGCCTACTCTTGGGCTTTGTACAAATTGTCCCGACGACCTCCTAGAGGTATAGGAACAGAAACTAGTCATCTTGCTAGAGCAGTCTTTCAAATGAGTCTAGATCTTGATCCTGAAGCGTACTTTCTCTTACACATAGTACAAAAGACACACCGAGTAGACTTGGACAGTCTATATCCCCTCTTGAGTCTCAAAGACATTCTCAAGTTCCTTCTAAACATAGTTAAAACCCTTCCCTCTTTTTTACATCCGACGCTTTCCCGGATATTCCTTCAATTTTCATCCGACGCTTTCCCGGATATTCCTTCTATTTTCATCCTATGTTTTTCCCGGATATTCATATCTCAATCTTTAATCTTTTCACTCTTTCAATCAATTCCTACAAACCCCCTTTTAGCTTCACATCTTGGGCTTTGAACAAGATACAAACCACCTTTAGCTTCACGTCTTGGGCTTGAACAAGATACCCAAACATCTTTTTCCTCCCTTAGAATAGGAGGAACTACGAACGCTCTGATTTCCCTGTTTCGGTAAACGGGAATACGTAGGCATAAGATTGAAAGAAAAATCTTAGCGAGCACACTAAACAAAAAAACCTTAGGTCCAGTACCTTACCACAAACATCAAAAAACTCAAAAACAACAAAAATACCTTTTCAATATCTCTCAACTTCCCCTTTTACAGACAAACACCATCAAGTAGAAAATAGTAGAACAGTAGAAAATTGCTATCAACCCATGGATAACCATGTATAGGATGGGTAATTGACAACTCCCCATTGTATAACCTGACCCCGAACTCCCCAATCTCTTAGCACTTGTTAAAGAAAACATTTGCGTGCAAGGTTAGTTTGAGATAACTTCCCTTTCCTTTACAGCTTCATAGGATAAATAAGAAATCAGAAAGTAGCACCCAATCCCATCCGCAGGCGGATGCGGGCGGTCACAAAAATCGCGCTACAGAAAAATGGCGACTCTGCTGGGGACATTTAGGATTAGAATTCCTAAGAGGTCTAGGTTGTTAACAATCATACTATATACTATATACTATATAAATATATATATATCGCTTTTCCTACTTGATATCCGTGTTTATTTTTCTGCTAATGGGAATGCGGGTGATGCCGTATGCGGAAAGATTGAGTATACACTTAAGATAAGTGATGGCGACGGGGTCGACCATCAACATCAGTGGAGGCTGACCAACGCAACCCATTCACTCTCTTAGCCAATGGGCCGGTTGTTAAGTCTGAGAAGCTGAGGAGCCAAACCCTTTCGTAGTGCGGAAACTATCGGAAATAGTTGTTACGCGATACTACCCTCATTTGAGGCTGGTGATCTATTCTCGGTGAATGGAACTTACTCTAAGATTGCTCTACAACTCGCTGGCGATCCGCTTGTTGTTTTGCTTTCCTGGGAGGAGCTGATGATAATGAGTACAGGTACAAAAATCACCCTAGTATAAACCTTTGGGGATGGGTAGAGCCTTGGCTTCATGACAACGAACCTTTGACCCCATGTTTTTTCTATGTTTTTGTGTGCTGCATCCATGCATTGCATTTGCATCCCTTGCATATTTCATACATACGTCCTGGTCATCATCAATTTATTCCAACCTTCTTTCTTTCAGTCATCTGTAAGTCGTCAAACTGATTCCTCATCACCGATACGGGACTAGAGCTAACGTCAGGCGCAAAATGTCAGAACAAGAAGTGCACAATGCAGAGATTAGGATGGAAATAGACGATCTGAAGTCAAGCATGACTAATTTAACGGAAATGCTTCAGGTCCTAATTGCCAGAGGAGATCCACCTCAGAGGACTGTCATCCAAGAAATCACAGGTGCTGCTATTGAGCCTCCGCCTGTTCAGATGCCACCATCTACATGGCCGGAATTTGGATTGCCTCACGACTTCATTCCACAACAGGTCACTACCACTTTGGTCGGTCAAGCTCCAAGACCAGAGTTTCAAATCCCTATTGTCTCAGAACCCAGACCTCTGGTACGGACTGCCAGAATTCCCTTTGAGAATCCTAACTTTAATTACAATGCTAGTGCTCAAAGTGAGGACAATGTGGACATTGAGCCTGGAGATGCCAATGAACAATACCAAACTTTGGAGAAAAGACTCAGAGCTGTAGAAGAAAATGACTTCTTCAACGTTGATGCAGACAACATGTGTCTTGTGTCTAACCTCATCATGCTAGCCAAATTTAAGACCCCTGAGTTTATAAAGTACAAAGGTGACTCCTGCCCAAAGGCTCATTTGGTTATGTACTTTCGTAAGATGGCTGCCCACATCAAAAATCAGAAGTTGCTCATCCACTGCTTTCAGGATAGCTTAAGTGGAGCTTCACTCAAGTGGTACATGGGCCTTGAACGAAGCAACATTCATTGCTTGCAGGATCTTATCAATGCTTTCATGAATCAGTACAAGTACAACCTGGACATGACTCCAGACCGTCGTCAACTCCAGAACACGACTCAGAACAAGAAAGAATCTTTCAAAGAGTATGCTCAACGCTGGAGAGAGTTAGCTTCTCAGGTCGAACCCCCTTTGGCTGAGAAAGAGCTTACCGGAATATTCTTAGACACTTTATCTCCCATCTTTTGGGAAAAGATGATTGGCAGTGTTTCTTCAAACATTACAGACTTGGTCATCATTGGCCAGAGACTTGAAGAAGGTATCAAGAATGGAAAAGTCTCTAAAACTGCTGAATCTTCTAACGCTGTAAAGAAACCCTATGGAAACTTCCAAAAGAAGAGGGAAGATCAGACTAATTCTGTCTTGGTTGAGGATAGGAAACCTCATTACAGACCTCAGCAGCCTAATCAAGCTCATATTGCTGCTATCACTCCTCTGTTTGCTGCTCGACCAGCTCCAGCTCCTCAACGTCCGGCTGTTGGACAAAACCAGAACTACAATAGGACTCACTTTGATCCTATTCCTATGACGTACACTGAACTGTACCCTATTTTGGTTCAAAAGGGAGCGATTACTACTAAGGCAGCACCTCTTCCTCCAAATCCACTTCCACCTGGATTCAGATCTGACCTTCATTGCGCATTCCACGAGGGAGCTGTGGGTCACGATTTAGAAAGATGTTATGCACTAAAGGCTAGAGTGCGGGATCTGATCAAAGACAACCTCCTCAGCTTTCGTGACACTAGTCCTAATGTCCAGTGCAATCCTCTGCCTGAACACAAGAACTAAAACTTCAGTCAACTTCAACTCAGTTACTTCCCAAAGACAGGATAACTCATCCTTGTGTTTGATTAGTCGCTGACCTTGTTTCTGTCTATTTTGCATTTTCCTTGTTTGTATCATAGTTTCTTTCAGCTTGTTTATCTTTAAATGTCAGTTTTAATGAAATGAGCATGTACAGTATTTTGATTCAAATCATCTGTTCATTTACATCTTTATGCTTTCTCTTTCAAAAAACAAAAACTTTCAAAAAAAAGATGCACCTTTTTTCAAAATTTTGACTATGCAAATATTTGTGGAAGGATGATAAAAACATAATACCCATAATTGCTGTCGGTATGCTTTCGAATAAAAAATTTTGCTGAGGATGTAAGGTATTTTTTTTTAATTCCCAAACACTGGAGATATAAGGAAGATAATCCCTCGTTAACCCCCTTTGAGCCTTGAAGTAGGAGTTTCTTTCTTTATAAAAAAACCCGCAATTTTAACCAGGGGCAGGGTAGTTCTCAGTTTAATTTAGTTGTGTATTCGAGTTCAAAATGTTTACATACAACAAGTAGATGCTGAAAACGTTTTTCAAATCAAAATCCAGTGATGGTCCATCGTAATCATCAAATCAAGCAGTCACTTTCTTTCTGAGAAGAAATTAAAAAAAAAAAAAAGAAGCCCGCTAAGTTAAAAAGCTTAGGCAAAAACTAGGGCATCCCGCTGACTATATATTTCAAAACTAATAGTTCAGGCAAAAGTTAGGGATAATACAGAAAAGAGGTCCTTAAATCCTCGATCTTTAAAAAAGGTCCACAAAGATGAAAAACAACTAAATGTTGTAAAGAGGCAATAACTGCCGTCTCAAGACTTCTGGACCATCATCATCACTATCATCAGTACAATTCCGAAACCTTTTGGAACCTGAATGCACAATTTAAGTTTAACTGAGTATAGGACTGGAGAACATCACGAAGGGGGTGGGCACCAAATAAACTTTGAGCCTTTATCTTTTTTTCATAAACCGTGAACCAGACCACGTTATAACCCTCAAAAGACCTAATTGAAGCAAGGTTATTTTGAAAGCATATTATAGCAAGGTGGCGTAAATTGAATCCAAAATCATTTTTCGCAAATCATTTGTTTTGGTATTATACCTCTGTTTTACTTTTCATTCAAAATGATTTATACCACCGTGTTTTTAATCAGTAATCCATATTACTGTATTTTTTTCAAAACAATGATTCTGTTTTCAAAATTTTTACATGAGCTTTGCATTAAATTTGTCATGTTTAAATAACCATTTTTTATTGCAAACTAGCTTTCCTCTCAAGGAATCTTCAAAACAGTTTAGAAACTTGGTCAGTGATCCTATCAGGGGCAAGTTCTTTCCAGAGCCTGTTAAGAATCAGTTCGAGATTTGTTCAGTGCAAGACCTTCTCAGAGTTGGTTTATTCAGAAAAACTTTCAAGATTCATTACTGGGGCAAACCTCCCTAGTATGCAGCATACAGTCATTATCATTCAAGCTGAAACAGTAATTAGTTCATCTACAACATTCAGTGAGTCTGGGGCAATTTATTTGGAAAAATCCCCAAGCAAGCTATCCAGCCTTCCTCCGAGCATTATAAACTTGATACAGTTTATCAGTATGACAAAGATGTGTTTAAACAACATTTGTAGTCCCTGGGCAATGACAGTGATCTCTGTGTTGAGGAATCGGTTTTGTCTGTCACTCCCCAAAAGAGTATAAACTTGTTGATTTTCACTCCCCAAAAGAGTATAAACTTGTTGATTTCCACTCTCTCAAAGAGTCTAAACTTGTTGTCAGCATTTTCATTTGCATTACATATATTTAATCATACATCATAAATTTTTCATATACTATGCATTCAAGAGTGTTTTAATCCTCATTTGCATTCATCAATGATCGTGTTATTATTAACATCTTACCTTTCTACAAAGTCCAACTTATCTGGCACCTATACTTTTATGTCTTATCTGATGTTCTTCCAGATATAACTTTGGTTTTATCCGATGTTCTTCCGGATGTATCTTTTGGTTTTGAAGTTTTTCCAAAACCCGTTCTGATGCTTTTCCAGAACGCTTCTCTGCGTCTACCCGATGTTCTTCCGGATATATCTTTTGGTTTTGAAGTTTTTCCAAAACCCGTTCTGATGTTTTTCCAAAACTTTCTTTGTTTATATCCGATGCTCTTCCGGATATGTCTGTCTGTTCTGATGTTTTTCCAGAACTTTCTTTGCGTTCATCCGAAGTTCTTCCGGATATGTCTCTTTTATTCTGATGTTTTTCCAGAAACACCTTACATGTCTATCTGATGCTCTCCCGGATATGACTTTTCCTCATCTGATGGTTTTCCAGATGTAACTTTTGATCGGATGACTTATCTGATGCTTTTCCGGATATGTTCATCGTTCAGCCAGTCTTCTAAAAAAAAATTCTCTGTATATTTAGCGTTTTTCTAAATGTTTCGGATTTACACTCAAAGTTATTTTTAATACATTCAACGCTTTTCTGGATGTCATTAATATATATTCAAGTTTGGTCGACAACTCGGGCCAATGCTTTTCTGGATGCCTTCGAGTTTGTTTCTCATGGATATGCCTGATTTATTTTTCAGACTTCATTCAATGCTCTTCTGAATGTCTCTGATAATCACGTCTGCTTGTGTTCCAAGATTTCATTCAATGCTCTTCTGAATGTCTCTTACGGTTGTTACTGTTCTTTTCCAGAGTTTTTTAATACATGTCTGAAAATCTCTGATGACTATAACCTTTTTCCTAGTAAAGTTACCTTGGCTTTCTGGATGTTCTCGTATATTCCATAATGAAATTAAACTGCTTTCTCAGAAGTCTCTGGCATATACTCAGATCTGGTCTCATTCCACATCTAATGTTTTTCTAGATGTTTCTGATATATTTTCTAGAGTATGACACTTCTTTCGCATCTGATGCTTTTCTAGATGGTTGAATCTCTGTTCCAGGGTTTATCCCTCTCTTTCCAAATATTGCTGGATACCTTTGTCGCATCGGCAAATTTCCACAATATCCTATATCCCAAGAAAAATCTGTTGGTCTGTCTCCTGTGACATCATTCCCCACAGTGTTCAAGAGTCTTTCATTCATCACATATCATTTCATTTGCGTTTACAGTCAAAATTCTAGGCACTCTGATATTTAATCCTCTTATACCTCGAAGGTCTAAAACTCTTTGCTATTCATACCTTCAGGTCTAAGAAGATTAAATAGGGGCATCTGTCATACCCCAAATGTTGACCACCCGATTGTCAAAACCCGATTGTGTTTTAACTTCGTGTCATCTGCATATCATATCATCTTTTTCTGTCATGCATATTGTTTGAATTTTCAGTCGAAATATATATGTTGAAATTTTTGTCTTTTTTGGTTAATTATGCGAAAAATCAATGAACGGACGTGTTTTTCAATTAAATTTACAAATGTTCATTGTTCATCTATCTTTCGCACGATTTAATCGATTTCTCATTTTTATTTTATTTTTTACATATATAAAATAAAAATGAAAAAAAATAATAATAATAATAATATAATAATAATATATATATATATATATATATAAATTTCCGTATTTTATATATATATATATATATATATATACATTTTTGTTTTTTTTGTCTTTTTATTTTTTATATATTTTTTATATATTTTTCATATTTTTTATATGTATATATATATTTTATATATATATATATCGAATATATATATATATATATATATATATATATATATAAATATATATTTATATTATTTTTAAATTCATATATTTTGTTTTTTATATTTATTTTGTTTTTTTATGAATTTTTGTTTTTTATATATTTTGTTCAAAAAAAACTTTTGTTTTTAATACAATTTTGTTTTAAATATTATTCTAGTATATAGATATTTAAGTTAGCTTAAAAATTAAGCTAGTTTAAAAAATTATTTAAGTTAGCTTAAAATTTAAGCTAGTTTAAACTAAGTTAGCTTAATTTTTAAGCTTGGTATCTTGTTCTCCAGGAATTTTTTCCTATAAATACCACTCCATTTCTCATTCCAAATCACACCAAAACAATCTCTTACATTGTTTTCTCAACTCTCTCCCACACATTTCTCTCTTTCATTATTTAATTTTTCTTATTTCTAGTTTTATTTAAAAATGTAAAAATATTGTTTAATTATTAATTAATTTAGATATTTTTATTTAATTTTGATTAATTAAATTATTAATTAATCTTATTAAATATTAATATTTAAATTAATTGATAATTCTTCTTTTGTCCCATTTTTTCCTTTTAATACAACTTTATTTTTTTTTAGTTTAGTTAATCTTGATTAAATATTTTAAAAAATGTTAATAATTTCTAAGTTATTAAATTTGATTTAATTAATTTGTAATGAATCATTTAAATTGTTTTATTCAATTATTTGGTAATTTATTCTTAGGATTATTTTCAAGTAAAACTTTTGTAAATAATTAATTAAATGTTCAAATTCGATTCTAACCACTTGATAAGACTTAGGGAATTTCTCTATGATCTCTAGTTTTCTTTGTTTTGTCTTTTACCTGACGCAGGAGTTCTTATATGATACTCTGAGGATCATTATCTTGCTTCTGGAAGCTTGAGAAGAGGCATTGGACCTTGCTCCAATAGGTAAGTTTTCGAACTCATTATCCATGTTTTATTCACACGATGTTTTTCCATGTATATTCAATTGCCATGATATCACGATGTTTTGCCGTGTATATTTTATCACATGATGTTTTTTCCATGTATTCAGTTTCACACACGATGTTTTGCGGTGTATATGCTTTTAATCTCCGGATGTTTTTCCGTGTATATTATATCTGTTAGTTACCACGATGCTCTGCCGTGAATGTTTGTATCTCTGTTTATTTATTACATGATGTTTTGCCACGTATACCTGTTATTTATCAACACGATGTTCTTCCGTGTATGTTTTATTTCACATGACGTTCTTTCATGTATAATTGACTCTGATTTTTTGGGCCTCTTGAGAGAGTGTAAGACCCATCCCTTTGTACAGAAAACCTTTTGGGCCTCAGTCACTTGTGTAAGTCCCTGTACAAACTCAAAACCACAGTGTAATCACTGATAAAAACTTGGGCCTCTCCTTGAGCTGTAAGCCCCAACCTCTTTTCAAAATACCTTCTCCTTTGATTTTGAAATATACTGTTGTTTTCAATCTTTCTTTGTTGAACAAACTAACCAAACAACATGGAAGCTCTACAACCGGGTAAGTGTTTATCCTCTTTCTTTTATCTGCTTTCATATATATAACTCTATTGTGGGGCTGTTTCACTATAAGTCTTCTTTCATAAACTCGTATCTACTGTGTAATAATAGTATAGATATTTAGAGTTTCCCCGGCAACTACGTCTAGCACTAGGTAAAGCCGTTTCGTTTATTCGTAGAAATAGCCGCCTAGATCCCCAAATAGGATCTACCAGATACAGTCTTCTCTTCGGCTGTCCTCCTTAGGAATCGTCAAGAAACTCTACTCCCCAAGATGAATGTATTCTCCGTGAATGGCATCTTTGAGTTTCTTCCAAATTCTCGAACTTTCCTGACTTGATCTATTCCTTGTGGATAGCTTGCCTTGAATGTCTCGGGGTTTGGGTACCCACTATGGTCATAATCTTGGACCTTAACTAAGGAACCCTCTTTAAAAGTTAAAAGTCGTTGGATAGTAAACCTCGCACGTTTACCAGTGGTTTTTATCTTTAAAACAGTTATCTTTCCTAATGGAAAGGAGCTGATAGACCCACGGGCTTCTTAAAAGCATCGACCTCCTCTTGGGCGTCGTACAAGGACCCACAGGCTTCCTAAAAGCAACCCCGCCTCCTTTTGGGCTTAGTACAAGGACCCTACGGCTTCTTAGAAGTATTCACAACCTCCTCTTAGGCTTCGTATAATGATCTCTTCCTCCGGGAATGATAGCCTCCTCTTGGGCTTAGTACAAGGACCCGTCGACTTCTTAAAAGTTTCCAGCCTACTCTTGGGCTTTGTACAAATTGTCCCGACGACCTCCTAGAGGTATAGAAACAGAAACTAGTCATCTTGCTAGAGCCGTCTTTCAAATGAGTCTAGATCTTGATCCTGAAGCGTACTTTCTCTTACACATAGTACAAAAGACACACCCAGTAGACTTGGACACTCTATATCCCCTCTTGAGTCTCAAAGACATTCTCAAGTTCCTTCTAAACACAGTAAAAACCCTTCCCTCTTTTTTACATCCGACGCTTTCCCGGATATTCCTTCAATTTTCATCTGACGCTTTCCCGGATATTCCTTCAATTTTCATCCGACGCTTTCCCAGATATTCCTTCTATTTTCATCCGATGTTTTTCCCGGATATTCATATCTCAATCTTTAATCTTTTCACTCTTTCAATCAATTCCTACAAACCCCCTTTTAGCTTCACATCTTGGGCTTTGAACAAGATACAAACCACCTTTAGCTTCACGTCTTGGGCTTGAACAAGATACCCAAACATCTTTTTCCTCCCTTAGAATAGGAGGAACTACGAACGCTCTGATTTCCCTGTTTCGGTAAACGGGAATACGTAGGCATAAGATTGAAAGAAAAATCTTAGCGAGCACACTAAACAAAAAAACCTTAGGTCTAGTACCTTACCAAAAACATCAAAAAAAATCAAAAACAACAAAAATACCTTTTCAATATCTCTCAACTTTCCCTTTTACAGACAAACACCATCAAGTAGAAAATAGTAGAACAGTAGAAAATTGCTATCAACCCATGGATAACCATGTATAGGATGGGTAATTGACAACTCCCCATTGTATAACCTGACCCCGAACTCCCCAATATCTTAGCACTTGTTAAAGAAAACATTTGCGTGCAAGGTTAGTTTGAGATAACTTCCCTTTCCTTTCCAGCTTCATAGGATAAATAAGAAATCAGAAAGTAGCACCCAATCCCATCCGCAGGCGGATGCGGGCGGTCACAAAAATCGCGCTACAAGAATATAATAAACTCAAACAACATCCTATCAGAACCTGATATTATAAACCCATACAATACGCTTGCTACCACCAGCATCATCACCATGTATCATCCCCTTAACCTGTAAGGAAACATAGCAAACTACAACAATGAGCATCCTCAGTTGAAACCAAACCCTAAAACCATAATCTAGTGAAGATTAAAGAGAGATCGAAAGAGATATATTATAAATTTCTAGTACGCACCTTTTAATGAAACTAATCGCGGAACAGGAATCAATTATGATGTTCATCTAGTTTGGGAAGCAATGAAAAAGAAATATAAGAAGGAAGAAGCTTACACAAAAACTTCATACTTCTTATATTTCTTTTCATTGTTTCTAAAACTAGATGAAGTTTGCTGACACTGTTGTTTCTTCATTTACTAACATCTTGTTTTTGAATCTATGAACAAGACGTACAAGGTGAATGAAGTTTCCATCATAGCTTCATGCTTCTTGTACTTTTTTCCATATCTACACAAACATTATGTACCATAGCCAAAGTATGGTCTTTGTTAAGGTAGTGAAGACGAATCTGAAAAAATGAGACCAATCAACAAAAACAACATGCAACAAACGAGATAATGGAAAATATCTAACAATAGATGGAAGAAGAGGAATACCTTAATGTATAAAGCATAAGATTCATGGCTAACGGTGAAGACGAAGAGAAAAGATGGGTTCTAGGGTTTCACTGTGAAGGCAACGACGCTACTATCAATAAGTGAAAGTTAATTCGCTTATATATGGGTAAACTATTTCACAACTGTTAACATTACCAACCGTATAGATAAGTCTTTATTTATTATAAATATATCACTACGGTTAACTAGAAGAACCGTAGTGATAACCCTTTTATTTGTGAATTTTAAAATAAATAAAAAAGAAAAGGTGCACCTTAGGGTTAAAGGAATAAAATATTTTATGGCTCTGAGGTTCGAACCGATGAAAGTTTGATTGTATCACAACGGTTGGTTTTGTAACCGCTGTTATATACAAATAAATTTTAATCAAAAATAAATAAATAAATTTGGTAACGCCTTAGTTAAAAAATGTCACCACGGTGTAGGAAAAACCGTGGCGACCATGGCGTTGTTGAATGCGTTTTTGTAGTAGTGGTGAATTCTCACCTTTCTATTGGAATGATGTTTTATACGACATCGCTCAGGTACTGAAGAGTAGAGTTGCTTCTAACACGAGGGTAGCTGTTGGAGTCATTTACTTTATTTTCCTTATTTATTTTGGGTCGAGTCATGCTCTGGTCATGTAATACTGGGAACGTTTTGATTCATGTTTTGAGAGATACTTTATGTACTCTATTTTATTTTGCTATCGTTATTTGAATTATGTGGAGTTTTGGCTTTCATGCCTAAGTGGTGATATGAATGAGTTATTTATGAGACTATTTATTATGTTCATTATGAATGAAAGTGATTCCGCTGCTACATGCGATGTGAAAGTGCATGAAAAACATGAATTTAATTTAAGTGTTATCGAGCATGACAGGTGTATGTGTGATGTTTGAATTATATGTGACACCCTTATTTGAGATGCATGTTATCTTTCTCTGATTTATGACGTATTATTTCGTGGGGTTTAAAAGGGTGTTACATTAGTGGTATCAGAGCAAGGTCAATCAATTGACCAAGTTGTTAATGCATTTATTCCTTTTTATATTCGATATGTGTGTGTAACACTATTAGTATTGTTTGTTTTAGGGAGAATTTTTTTTTGGAAACTCTCAGAACAATGGTTGCAAGCAGAAATGACGAAGCAATTACTGAAGCTTTGGCAATGTTGGCTGGAGCGATTGGGTAGAATCAGCAAGCCAACGTGAATGCTGGGAATAACAACGGTGATGAGTTTCGTGCTTTGGGGAAGTTTCAGAGGAACAATCCGCCAATATTCAAGGGAACGCATGAACCTGATAATGCACGAGTATGGCTGAAAGCGATTGAGAAGATCTTTCGGGTCATGAACTGTTCAGATGCGCAGAGAGTGCAGTTTGGCACTCATATGCTTGAAGAGGAAGCTGAGGACTAGTGAGGGTAATACTCGTCAGAGGTTTGAAGAACAGGAAGTTGAGGTTACTTGGGCTATTTTCAAATAAGCGTTTCTGGAGAAGTATTTTTCAGAAGATGTGCGGGGGAAGAAGGAAATTGAGTTCCTTAAGCTGAAGCAGGGTAACTCAACTATGGCCGAATATGCAGCAATATTTGAGGAGTTGATTAAGTTTTGTCCTCATTATAAAACTGCTAATGCTGAGAGATCCAAATGTCTTGAATTTGTGAATGGTTTGAGGCCTGAGATCAATCAAGCCATTGGTTATTAGGAGATTAGGTGATTTTTTGAGTTGTTTAACAAGAGTAGGATCTATGATGAAAATAGTAGAGTTCGGTCTACTCACTACTAGAGTTTCAACGAGAAGAAGGGAAATAACCCATTCAGAGGGAAGCCGTATGTGACTCCTAATGATAAAGGGAAACAGAAAGCTGGTTATGACAAGAAGCCGAGTGGGGGAAACAGAAAGCTGGTTATCACTTTTTAAAAATTACACTAAAAATATTTATATAGGTGGTAGAGGTTAGACACAAAAATGTGACAAAAGAACAAATGATTCGAGTCAAATCATGAGGTTATGACTTGAATCAAAAGAAATAATGGCTTGAATAAAAGTAGTAAAATGAAAAGGTTTCCATTTTGATTTAAATCATGATTAGTTTTCATGATTCGAGTCAAGCAAAAGCATGATTTGAATCATAGTTGTTTTAGAAAAATATTTGAATCTCATGATTCAAATAAAAATTGGTTGTTATTTGAGTCAAGGAGTGTTGTGATTTGAGTCACAACATACTTGATTCGAATCAAGTAGTTAGTGTCAAAATCTCAATTTTATATTGATGTTTGATTCGAGTCAGTAGTATGCTTGATTAAAATCAAGCTTTAAAAACCCTATTTTACGCTTTCTAACTTGTGATTCAAGATACACTCAACATAATTACTTTAGACAATTCGCTGAAGCTAAAAAAAACATTGATATGGGTCCAAGCTTAATTTATTGAATGCAAGAGTAACTTTAGGTACAAATATAATCAAATAAATAAAATTATAGAATAACACACAAGTTATAAACAAAGATAAATCAAATTACATACAGATCAAATTTAACAAAACATCAAAATAAAATATGATACCAATTGCAATTTTAGCCTCCCATTTTTTTATTTTTGGAAAATTTGACATATTATTGATTTGATGAGCGTTTTATTTGACTGAGCAATGTAACTTAATTCTGGATAATTAATCAGACAACAACAAACCACACATAGCTTTTTGAGACCATTGAAGCTTAAGTTTTCCGCTCTCAAGCTCCCTTTGCATTAAACACTTAATGTACATAAATACAACGATAATATCTCACAAAATTCTATCCCTTTGACAGATATCAAAACAAGAAAAGAAAAAACAGATAAAACGCACAAATGAAACATAATATTTAGCATGTAAACACATTTGAAATGCCATACATAGGCCAACTACTTAAACTAGAAAACTCATAGTAGCGAAACACGCATACAACACAATTTCAGGATGGACGCTAGATAAAAAGGTTGCAGATCAATATCACTATAAACATCATGCAATCATTAAAATGAAGATAAACTAGAAAAAAACATGCCACAAGATAATCCGCCAAAAGACTTAAAAGTCAATAATTTGCAAAATAGTAAGAATACCAATATTCAACAATAATCTTCAAAAATTCAAGATGTGATGCGAAAATGAAAATGCATTTCTTGATGAGTGATCAGTGCATTTTAATGCATATTCTCTTATGTTTTTACTTAGGCATTTTCTTAGTTTGTTTTGTTTATTTTACTGTTTTATTATGTTTTTATAGTTAAGTCTTTTTTTTCATAAGCAAGGGTTATATTGAAAAAAGAGAACTAAGGGTTCTCTAACCTTCTTACAAAAAGCGAGAATAAAGCTCGGCAAAGAAAATTACACCCTAATTAAAACTTACGACAAATACAACAAAGGAAAATTGCTAAATTCATAAAAGTTACAATTGAATTGAGTAATCTTTCTGATTAACGATCATCTCCACACCAAAGCTTTAATACTCCACACCATGTCCAAAACGTTCCAAGAATCATTTCTAAAAATAATGCCATTTCTCAACAACCAAATAAACCAAACAACGGCAAGCCAAACGCATCCCTCCCTCCCTCTCTTCATTCTCATCCGTCTACCGAATCCACTCCAAATCAAAAAACTTTCTTTCAAATTATTGGATTCGAAGTCTTTCAAACCAATCCACTCCGCCACATCCTTCCAAACCAACTTCAAAACGCTACAATTCAAAAATAAGTGGTCTACCGTCTCATTAAAATTGCAACAATAAACACAATCAAGATTGTCGTCACCAAAAGAACATCCTCTCAAAGATAAGTCTTTGTTTGTCGTTAATCTATTTTCGCAGTTTATTTTCAGCTTTAGTGGTTTTTTGATACCTGTCCACTGTTCGGATCATAACTCAAGTCTCGAGAATCGGATTTGCGCGTTCTACCAACTGTTGGAAAGCTGAGACAAAGAGCTACAACTTTCATTTTTTACGCAGAAGCTGATTCGGAGTGTAGCAGGCTCAAATAACTTGTTGAAGTCAGGACCCGAATTCTGCCTTTAGGAATATTTAGTTTTGCGCCGGGTTTTTTATGATTTTCGACCCAGTTGGGTTAGAACCGAATTTTGTGTGCTTCCTTATACCTAGTAGCAGTCGTGCTACTATTCATAACGTTTTTTCACACTATTCACAAATTTTCTCGGAAGCTTTGTACGGGAAATTCATGGAGAACTAATTTCAATTGTTGATTTGTTGTATTCAGTTCCGGCACCTTGAGGTTATAATAATTTCAATTCAGTTTTTATTTCTTTCAATCTTATTATATGATTCTTGCTTGCTTAATCCAATTTTTATAGGGTAAGTTGATTTAATTCGATTGTTGTATGATTCTTAACCGTAATCACGTTAGCGTTTGCTTAATTCGTTATCATGATTGATCAAATCGTGTTTGCTTAATTCACGGAGGGCTTAATTACGTTTTCTTAATTCGGATAATAGGAACCTACATCACACAATACAAATTGTGCTTGTCAATGAGTTTGTAATCGAATAGGAATAGATAATCCGTTCGGAGATTGAAATTACAATAACCGATGATAGATAGGAACCAAATCAGCAGATTAACTTTTCAGCTGATTTTAATCACTTTTTCTCATAGCTTTTTGAAACCTAATTCGAAACCCCCTAATTGTTTTCAGTTGGTTAAATTCTCAACAAGAATCCTTGTGAGAACGATACTCTAGTTGTCGTTACCGTTACTATACTTTTTAAAACTACTCGTTTTTTATCTGTACGCGACAGCGGATCAAACTGGCGCCGTTGCTGGGGATTCTTGTCGTTTTTAACCGTTAGTTGAGTCATAGGTGTTGATTAGTGTGTTTTGAACTTTCGTTTTGCTGTTTTGCCCTTTTCGCGTCCGGACGCCCCGTCTCGCGTCCAATCTAGTAAAAAAAATCGATTTTTAGGAAAATCGTCTCAGATTTGTCCGATTCTTGGTCGATTCATTAGAAAAAAAATCAGGGATCAAAAGCCTTTATTTAGGGACTAAATATTGGACGTCGGCCTAAAAATCCAAAATTCATTATTTTTCTATTTTTTTTAATGAATCTTTTACTGTTTTCATAGTTTCAGAAAAATTCGAAAAAATTCCAAAAAAAATTATTCAACTTAGTTAGATTAGATTTCGTGTGTTTGTATTTTTTAATTTTATTTTAATCATTTTGTTTAGTGTTTCCCATCTATTTTGTTGTTTAGGGACATTGCGGTATTTTCTTAGTTGTCTGCATTGCTTGTTTGATTTTGATCTGAATCTTGATCTTGTGTTTTCTTGGGTTATTCTTATTTTGAGTTTATCATGGCTGATCAAAGAACTCTGGGAGAAGTGGCTGCACTTGTGAATTATAATGCTTTATGTATTGAATATCCTGATGTTTTTGTACCTTTTGAATTCAAATATGGTTTAATACACTTGTTGTCAAGGTTTAATGGTCTTGCAGGCGAGGATCCACATAAGCATATGAAGGAATTAGAAGTTGTGTGCTCTGCACCTTCTGAACCTTCACTAGAGGACCTTGTCAACCAAATGGCTACAAATAATATCAAGTTTCAACAACAAATATATTCTAATTTTCAGACTTTGGAAATACATATTGGACAACTTGCCACTTTAATGAATGTCATGCAACAAGCTCAAGGATCAAACCAACAACCCTTGGAAGAGCATTCTGTTTTTCAAATAGAGTTGTCTTCTGAAATTGTTGATGATACTTGTATTGATTTGTTTGCAGCTGATTTTCCATCATTGTTTGATTTTGATGATGTTTACTCTTGTGATGTTTGTACTGACACTAAAATTTGCTCTGTTTGTGCTGAAATTGAGGTTGTCTTGCAAGTTGATATTCTTACTGCATATGAGGTTGCAAATGAAGTTGTTCATATAGATGAAGCTCTCGACACCCGGCTTCCCGGAACAAACCATCCATCGAAAAACCACCCTTCTTAGAGCTGAAACCACTTCCTAATAATTTATTTGAATTTGTACAGGAAGAGAAATCATTGCAGAAATATAAGAAGGGCATTTGATTGACCTTGGTTAGCATTCTTGAGTTTAGGCAGCCCCAAAAGCGATTTAATTGGATGAACAACACTTCTACTTTTCTAGGATCATTTTTTGATCCCGGAATACAAAGCAAAAGCGAGAGCTCTGATAATAACTTCAAATTTTACCGCATAAAAGAGAGCCCCACATTGATGGAAGAGGAAAGCCTAAAAGATCTCTCTTTAGGAAATGCTGCTTATGTGATCACCTATCCACCTTGACTACTCGGGTGTGTTCTTTCCTTTCTGCCAACTTTAATAGTTATGTCCTTTCATCGAGGACAATGCTTGTTTTAAGTGTGGGGGAGGGAATAATTTATTTTCTTTGTTTTCTTTGTTTTTTTTTTTGTTTTTTTTTGTTTTGTTTTGTTTTAGAAACACTAGGCATTTTTTTTAAGTTTTAGGCCATAGATTAATTTGAGGTTTGTTGTAGAGACTTGGGAAAAGTTCACAAGATCGATATCGTTTTAACACCTTAAGTCTCCTGAATATGGAAATCGACTTAAATACTTGTTATGACATAGCCTTGAGTTCTCATCCTTTAATAGCTCTTAAGTAGTTTATCTAGCAGTCAACACCATCTAAAAAGGACACACTGAGTAATTAAGCTGATATAAATAAGTGAATGATCTCGTGCTTAGTAAGAAATCTAAATAGGAATCTTCCCTTTAAGTTAGGTGACCCTCACCCGGTCACTTAGGCTAATGGTTGTGAAACCTTCAAAAAAGAAATAAAGTGGTTAATTTTGAATTGTTCAAAAGATATGAATCATAGTCACTAACAAGTTTATTTACCATGTGTGTGAATAGATAACGGGCTTAATGTGATTGCATTAGAATGAAAGAGAGCAAAAATAAGGATGAGTAGGTTAGGCTTAAGCATAATAACATGATTTAGATTGGTTTGTATAGGAGGGAGGTTTATAACCGCACAATTGCGGATTTGTGTTCTTACGATATCCTTAGTGTGCAAAATTAGTACCTATCGATACAATATTGACCGAAGAAGAGCTTGTAGCCTAAAATGAGTTTCCAAATGCTATTGTTTTTCATGAGTCTTGATACTATTTTGCTCGGAGTGCAAAAGTTCAAGTGTGGGGGAATTTGATCAGTGCATTTTAATGCACATTCTCCTATGTTTTTACTTAGGCATTTCCTTAGTTTGTTTTGTTTATTTTAGTGTTTTATTATGTTTTATAGTTAAGTCTTTGTTTGTCGTTAATCTATTTTTGCAGCTTATTTTAAGCTTTAGCGATTTTTTGATACATGTCCACCGTTCGGATCATAACTGGAGTTTCGAGAATCGGATTTGCACGTTTTACCAACCGTTGGAAAACTGAGACAAAGAGCTACAACTTTCATGTTTTAGGCCGAAGTTGATTCGGAGTGTAGCAGGCTCAAATAACTCGTTGAAGTCAGGACCCAAATTCCGCCTTTAGGAATATTTAGTTTTGGGTCTGGTTATTTATGTTTTTCGACCCAGTTGGAGTAATTAGAACAGGATTTTGTGTGCTTCCCTATACCTAGTAGCAGTCGTGCTACTGTTCATAACGTTTTTCCACACTATTCACGAATTTTCTCGGAAGCTTTGTACGGGAAATTCATGGAGAACTAATTTCAATTGTTGATTTGTTGTATTCAGTTCCGACACCTTGAAGTTATAATAATAATTTCAATTCAGTTTTTATTTCTTTCAATCTTATTCTATAATTCTTGCTTGCTTAATCCAATTTTCATAGGGTAAGTTGATTTAATTCGATTGTTGTATGATCCTTAACCGTAATCACGTTACCATTTGCTTAATTCGTTATCATGATTGATTAAATCGTGTTTGCTTAATTCACGGAGGACTTAATCACAAATTGCGTTTGTCAATGAGTTTGTAATCGAATAGGAATAGATAATCCGTTCGGAGATTGAAATTACAATAACCGATGATATGTAGGAACCAAATCAGCAGATTAACTTTTCACATCTTTTTTAATCACTTTTTCTCATTGCTTCTTGAAACCTAATTTAAAACTCCCCAATCGTTTTCAGTTGGTTAAATTCTCAACAAAAATTCTTGTGATGCGACATCCGAGTGTCGCTTCCCGATACTGCTTTCAAAATTACTCGTTTTTTATCCGTGCGCGACAACAGATCAATGAGACATATGGTTAGATTGAGGGACAGAGATCAAGAGGATCCAAAAAATTCGCCAAAGTCAAAGACAAAATCCTAACCCTTTTTAGTGGAGAGCGCCTCCAGTAGCCAATTAAAACAACAACCTGTCTTCCCATGCCTTAGGAGCCACTTCTTGCCTATATTTTCTTGCCCTTCCTTCACCATCGTTCACCTCAAGACGACCAATCAAACGGTTTTCTCTTGCCTGAGAGGCAACCAAAATCCAATAATCACAAAAGTCCACATGCACTTTCATCACTGAAGGAAAAATTTCTAAAGTAACGTTGGTAGACGAAGGAGGAGGAGCACATGCAAAGGATGGAAGGGCCTTCCAAGGGACATAACCTTATGGAGTCTCATCAAAAGTCACAAACCTGTCTTTGTAAATCCTATAAAAGTCATCCTAGTAATAATAAAATATATTTATATCCCTGTGATACTTTGTCATCTTAACAGTAGTATCTTCAAAAATCTTCTGAGCCTTTGCAAGGTCAGCTTCTATAGATTAATATCATTATTCTCAATAATGTACCGAATGAATGATGTATACAAAATTGGATGCTTCTTCTTAGCTTTGCAAACTGAAATTTGATCCATGATGAAATTGATCGAGTTTACTTTCTTATGAGTCAATAGCAGCCACATTTAGTACAAATATTGATCATTGGCCCATGCCTAATTTTTGGCTTTTCGTGTACAAAATCTTCGCAATCACCGAGTGGAGCATACGCATTTCACACTTAATTTGAATAATGTGAAAATTTGTAGAATCCAAATTAATTTTTAATAGAGATTTTGAAAATGACTCAAAAACTCAGCATGTCTAAAACCATGGATATTCGACTGATCAAATTCCTGTTGGAATAATATAGCAAGGGTAAGTAAGTGGGAAAATAGTCCCTCATTGATTAGGAATGTGGTGACTTGAGTATTTATAAGTGGGAGAATCCACTCACCTATTACCTTAAGATTTTAGGTGGACAATTGATGTGTCTCTCACAAAGGTGCTCTGTTACCTTGTAAACTCCATCAACGGCGATCCTCAAGTCACCACATTTTTTGGTTCGTTAGTTAAAAAGTACTTAGCTTCGTGTGGCTTATTCATGAATAATTCCGAAAACGTTTTTAATTAGTCTTAAAAGGTGAGATGGCTAACTTTGTGAATAATTGCAGCTAGGGTCTGAGCTTGAGAAAAAAATACCAGAAATAGATGAATTATCTAGAGGAATATATTTTATTCTTAGCTTGGGGGATACTTTATCAATTCTCGTTTTTTTTTCTTTGGGAATTTCAGGAGGAATTGAGAAGGAACTAGGTCACTTGCCTCTCTTGATTATCATATGAACCTTCCATTGATAAATGAGAGATGGAGATAGAGGTTTGAGATGGAGATGAGTGATGTATGATGATGATAAAGTGAATGGGTATGAGAAGTAATATGAGAAATGAGTTTTTTTTTTAAATGAAATGGATGATGATTTTGAAAAGATGAAATGAAATGAGTCGAGAGATAATTTGAATGTGTGTACTTATTGTGATTAATGATGAATGAGATTTAAGAATATGAAAGGATGCTGGTTTTGAAAAAAATTGAAAACTACAAGGTTTGATTCGAATCAGGGAGAGTATTAATTCAAATAAGAAATAGTCTCTTTAATTTGATTCGAGTCAGACCTTAGGACTAAAATCAGAAATGCCTCTTTTCTTTTGAACCTCTTTTGATTTGAATTAATATAGGTTGTGATTAAAATAAGATGGACACATGAAAATTGTTCTGGACTGGGTCGAGGCTGCCCAACAGTCGAGCAGATCCAACCCATACAGCCTGGGGAGGTCCAATAAGGCCCTCCTGCAAGACACGCGACTGCCACGTGCTAGCCTCAGTTTCGCCGGGCACGTGGGCAGTGTCAGGCACTTGGGACAATAGGGAAGGAGGACATTACACCCTGCTGAGATGTGTCTCCTCGACAGACTAGCTCTCCCCGCGAAAATGCTACACGTCACTCCTCGACGAACATGGCTCCTCCCCGCGAGGCCATGTCCGTTCTGCGGGCTTCATCTCTCCTCAACGCGTAAGGCTCCTCCCCGCGAGGAGTACACAGGATTCACATCTCCTCGACCACAGAAGGATCCTCCCCCGCGAGGAGCACCCAACGGTCCATCCCGCGTGGACACGTTCCAAGTAACCTCCCACGTCCGAAAGATTCGGTCTGCCCTACTTCCGGAAAACTAGGAGCAGTTACTCTAGGGCGAAGACCACGTGCTGGTCTTCAGTACTACACGTAAGCCTTAGCAGTTACTTGGAGTGGGCCTAGTTGATCCAGCCCATTGCAGGTAACCGCTGGCCCCGCGTTGGGGGCTCTCTATAAATACCTTCTCATTTGAGAGGGTCAAGTTAGACACTTTCTTACTCTCTTCTCTGTATTTTCCGTTACTCTGTGCACTCTCTCACTTGAGCGTCGGAGTACCTTGCAGGTACACCCCCCCCCCCCCCCCTCCACCATCTCTCACCATCACCGGAGCCGCCGTTCCAGACACCGTTGGCCACTATCAACTATCTGATCCAGGTACGATCAGTGGCGCCGACTGTGGGGACTTATAAGCTTCCCCATTTTTCTGCTCGATAAACCAAAGCTTTCTCCATTCAACAACCATCATGGCCAACCCATCGGCGAATCACGCTCTAGACAACGTCATCGCGCAACTCAGCAATGGCAACCGCGGCGACAACAACGTCGCCCAACCTGTCGTGGAGAACGACATCAGAGACGGACTCACCGCCTCACCATCTTCCGAGGAGGTGGAATACGAGACAGCTCACCAAGACGGACACGAAATAGTCCTCCAGCCCGTTTTCCAGCCCGTGGACCCACCGCCGAATGCGGACCCGAGCACTGCTGCCGTGTTTGCTTTGGTCAATCAGACCAACCAGATGATCTTCAACCAGAACATTCGGATCGAGGCACTGGAGAAAGGTCGTGGTCGGACTTCCCCGCGAAGGCACCGACCACCGCCATATCCAAGACGTTCGCTATCCCCAAAGGCATCTCGCAGCCCCTCCCCGGTTCCCAGGGGTCGCAGGCCACGCTTAGAGCGTACTCAGCCGGAACATCCTCAGAAACGCCACCGCTCCCCGCCACCAAAGGGGACAGCTCGCTCCTCGAAAAATAAAAGAAGCAGGCCGGACGCCGAGGAGCCCAGAGGCCGCCCAAAGGACCACTCCCCGAGGCGTCACTATGTTCATGGACAACACTCTCCCTCTGTGTCTCCAGGAGCCAGCGAGGATGACGATTACCGAACCCCTCTGGCCAGGCACATCATGGACGCCCCTATTCCTAAGGGCCTGGAGAGGCCCCCATCCTTGGGGACATATGACGAGACATCTGATCCTGATGACCTTGTCGAGAGTTTTGAAGCTCTGCTCGATTTCAGGAATGTCTCCGACGCTATCAAATGCCGATTATTCCCTACGACTCTTCGGAAAGGGGCCATCGCTTGGTACAAAAACCTAGCATCTAAATCAATCACGTCGTGGAGGGTCCTGAGGGAGCGCTTCAGAAAACACTTTACGGCTTCTCGTCGACATCCGAAGACGATAGCCTCCCTGGAAGCCATCTTTCAGGGGAAGGATGAACCTCTCCGAAGCTACATCGAGAGGTTCGACAAAGAAGCGGTCGAAATCCACGTGACCGACCACATCAAAATGTACCTCATCATCAAGGGTTTGCGACTATGATCCAAGTTCGCAGAATCAGTCGGACTACACCGTCCCCGCACCTTTGAAGGCTTCCTCGAGAGGGCTCAGTCGCATATTGAGTTCGAGGAAACTGAAGCCGCGCAAATTGCCCTCGATTCGAGGCGCAGAGAAGGCCCCCGCGGCAACGAGGAAGAAGACTCCCCTCCACCCAGGTGAGGTGGAGACAGGAGAAGAGAAGACTCCCCTCCACCTAGGTGAGGTGGGGAAAGAAAGAAAGAAGCCCAGACCAAGGAGCCCCGTGAATCACGGGGACCGTCTGGACTTTTCAAAGACTACACACCGCTAAACACGTCCCGCGCGCGCATTTATAGCGACTGTGCCAATTCAGAGTTCGTCAAAGGGGGAATCCGCTTCCCGAAACTGACGGCTCCCAAACCAAATGCTGACAAGTCCAAGTACTGTCGGTTCCATCGCAATCACGGGCACGTTACTGAAGATTGCGTCCACCTTAAGGACGTAATCGAGACGCTGATTAAGGAAGGGTACCTGAAGAAGTACGCCAAGCAGCAAGAGGCCCCCCGCCCCAGCGACCAGGAGGCCCAGAATGTCGAGGAGTCAACTCCCTCTCCTAACAACGGATCGCTGCAAGTCGCGTTGAGTATCACGCGGCCTGAAGACTTTGGTTTATCGGGAGAACTCGACAACCCTGAAGCTGTCCGAAACATGTGGAAGAACTTCCCAGCAGAAGACTCGATAAGTGCCCGCAGTACCTGGGAGTCCTTCCCCCAAGCCCTGGTCATATCTGGCGGAGCCCCCGACCGTTTGACCATGGGGTCAATAAAGAGGAAATTCGACGAACTGAAAGCAACAACTCCTCGAGCCCATACCCTCGAGAGAGTTAAGGGAAGATCAAATCCGATTACCTTCTAACTCGAGGAACTTCCTGGTGGGGCACCGAACGCCAACATCCCCTTCCTGATCTGGGCACAGATGGCCAATTTTGATGTCCACATAATTTTGGTCGACCAGGGGAACTCGGTGGACATCATGTACGTCCACCTCTTCGAGACCCTTCAGCAGACCAAGCAACACTTATCCCCGTACGTAGGGTCAGACCTACAAGGCTTCAACGGCGCGACCACCAGACCATGGGGCTTCGTGGAGTTGATGGTCACCTTCGGCATGGAGGAAACTGTCTGACAGGTAAAGACGCGTTTCTTGGTGGTGGACTGCCCGTCCCTCTACAACTGCATCATGGGGAGGACCACGTTGGCGGAACTGACGGCCGTACCATCAACGGTCCACCTAAAGATGAAGTACTACACGAAGCGTGGACGTGTGGTCACTCTCCACGGGGACATCAACGCGGCCAGAAGATGTTTCGAAGCAGCAATCAAGGGTCTGACCGTCGTCGGCGACGTCAAACTCAAGACTCAGGCTGAGACACCTCCAGACGTCGTGCAGGTTCCTCTCCCGCCAGTCAGCGCGGTCGACCTCGACAGCAGGTTTCCCGAGGAGCAGGAAGAAGTTGCAGGCGAGGACCTCCCAGTTGAAATTAATGGGCAGCCTCTCCACCCAACGCGCCCCGTCCCAGATGGAGATTTCGAGCTGGTTCCCCTCGGCGACAGCCCTGGCCGAAGCGTGAAGATTAGTTGTGGACTCCCCGACCTGGCAAAGAGGCAACGGGAGGCATGCCTCCGAGAAAATGCATATTTTTTCGCCTGGAGCGCTGCAGAGATGCCCGGACTAGACCCTGAAGTAGCTTATCATCAGCTGACTATAGATCCGACTACTAGGGCTGTAGCTCATCGTAGGCGTAGGCAGTCTCCGGAAAAAAGGGAGGCTGCTGAAAAAGCTGCAAAAGACCTCATATAGGCAAACTTTATTTCCGAGGCCAAGTACACAACTTGGCTCTCAAATGTTGTACTTGTTAAGAAAAATAATGGAAAATGGAGGATGTGCGTTGACTACACGGATCTTAACCGGGCATGCCCGAAAGACTCTTACCCTTTACCTAACATCGACCAGCTGGTCGACAATTCTGCAGGGTTCAAATTACTATCCTTCATGGATGCCTACTCGGGGTACAACCAAATCCCTATGGACGAGGCCGACAAGCAGCATACCACTTTCATGACCGAGTCGGGCAATTACTACTATAACGTAATGCCCTTCGGCTTGAAAAATGCTGGCGCCACCTACCAACGGATGATGAACAAGGTCTTCCGGGAAGATATCGGCAACGTGCTCGAGGTTTACATGGACGACATGATCGTCAAATCTGTAGAAGAAGTCGACCATGCCACTTATCTCAAGAAAGTGTTCGACACGGCGAGGAAATGTCGCATGAGGTTCAACCCCGACAAGTGCACCTTCGGTGTTCGCGCAGGGAAGTTCCTCAGCTTCTACCTCACGGAGAGGGGAATCGAGGCGAACCCCAACAAATGTAGGGCGTTCTCCTTGATCCCTACCCCGAACTCAAAGAAGTCGATCCAGTCACTTAACGGAATGCTGACAGCTCTCTCCCGTTTTGTAGCCAAATCGGCTCAGTACGCACTCCCCTTTTTCAAGCTTCTCCGACAGAAGGCGACCTTTGAATGGAGTGAAGAATGCGAACAAGCCCTCCTCCATCTAAAACAAGTCTTATCATAACCCCCGGTCTTGTCTCGACCAGATAGCGGGGAAACACTTTTCTGTACCTGGCCGTCACCGGCGAAGCGGTGAGTGCTGTCCTCATACGGGAGACCCCCGATGGACCGAAACCGATTTATTTCACGAGCAGAGCTCTTCGAGGTCCCGAGCTCAGATACCAACAGATTTAAAAGGTCGCCTTGGTCCTCATATCCGCAGCCAGAAGATTGCGACATTACTTCCTAGCCCACACAATCGTGGTAAGGACGGAGCAGCCTATCAGACAACTCCTCAGTCGGCCAGATATGGTGGGGAGAATGCTTCGGTGGTCTCTCGAGCTATCCGAGTTCCACCTCCGATACGAAGGAAGAAAGGCCTTGAAAGCTCAGGTACTGGCCGACTTCGTAGCGGAAATGACCATCCCTGAACCCTCGACCAATGGCTCCCAGAAATGGACGATTTACGTCGACGGAGCCTCTAGTGCGAAAGGCAGCGGAGCAGGCATTATCCTCGAAAACGAGCAGGGCATCCTGATAGAGGTCTCCCTCGAGCTATCCTTCAAGACATCGAATAACCAAGCCGAATACGAGGCCTTCCTCGCGGGACTTCGACTGGCGGAAGACCTTGGCGCAAAAGAAGTCAAAATCTTTACAGACTCCCAGCTCGTGGCATCACAGGTTCGGGGAGAATTCCATGCCAAAAATGATAGTCTCATCGAGTACCTAACCTTGGTGCAAGAAAAGTTGAAGAAATTTGTCTCCACCGAGGTGGCTCACATCCCGCACGAGCATAACACTCAAGCGGACGTGCCTTCCAAGCTTGCGAGCACTAAGAAAAATGAGGGAACAAATCAGCCATCCAGGAGATACTGACCCAGCCGAGCATTAACAAACCCACCCCGGCCACAGAGGTCAACGCCATCGGGGACGCTAACTGTTGGATGACCCCAGTTTATGAGTACTTGACGACGGGCAAACTGCCCGACGATCCGAAAGAAGCGGGGATAGTCAAGAGGCGGGCATGTGCGTACACCATCGTCGAAGGTAAGCTATACCGTCGAGGATTCTCCATTCCCTTACTCCGGTGCGTCAAAGAAAGCAAAGTTTCGGGGATCCTCCAGGAAATCCACGAAGGGATCAACGCCCAGCACCTCGGCGGAAGGTCCCTAGCCCGAATAGCACTCCGAGCGGGGTATTATTGGCCCACTATGCAACACGATGCAAAGGAACACGTCAAGAAATGTGACCGCTGTCAAAGACACGGGGACATGCACCTCGCTCCCCCAAACGAGCTTAAGTCATTGTCATCCCCGTGGCCGTTTGCATGGTGGGGAATGGATATCCTCCGACCTTTCCTCATAGGGTCGTACCAAAACAAGTACCTCATCGTCGGGGTCGACTACTTCACGAAGTGGATTGAGGCAGAGGCGCTGGCCAAAATCACTGCCTTCAACATACTCCGTTTCTACAAGAGAAACATCCTCGCCCAATTCGGTGTGCCCCAAGCCATTGTCACCGACAACGGGACACAGTTCACCGACAGGAACTTTCAAGACTTCGTCGCCAAATTGGGCACAAAACAGCACTTCACGTCGGTCGAACACCCGCAAACCAATGGAAAGGCCGAAGCGGCGAACAGAGTGATACTCCGGGGACTGAAGCGATGACTCGGCGAGGCCAAACAACGGTGGGTCGAGGAGTTGCACAGCGTCCTGTGGGCGTACCGAACAACCCCACACTCCACGACCGGGGAGACCCCGTTTCGTCTAATGTACGAAACTGAGGCAGTTATCCCCGTGGAGATCAGGGAACCTGCGAGGAGGACAGAAGCTCCCCTCGACGAAGAAACAAACAACGAAGCCCTGCGAGAGGAGCTCGACCTTGTCGAAGAGATAAGGACCGACGCTTCCCTCTGAGAAGCCTCTTTAAAACAAAAAATAACTTTACGTTATAATGACAAAGTTATCAAACGGGACTTCCAAGTAGGCAGTCTTGTCCTACGGAGAAATCAGAAAGATTCACGCGAAGGAAAGCTGGCCGCAAACTGGGAGTGCCCATACCGCGTCATTGCAAAGACGGGGACGGGTGCCTATTACCTCGAAAACCTCCACGGTGAACAACTTGCTCGACCATGGAACGCTGAGAAGCTCAAACAATATTACAGTTAGACACTACCAGCAACAGTACGACGTCGCGACCACACGGGCGTGCAACGGTACATGCGCGACACCTCTATACAACACACGACGACCAAAAACCACGAAGTGTGTGCGTGAGACTTTTTGGCCCGACGAGGAGACCTCAACCGAGCTCCATCGTTGACGTACCAAATAGGCAGAACACCCAGCTCGCGATGGGAAGTTCACGCCACGAAGCTAAGACGTCGACCGACTTCTTAGCCTCGTCGAAGGTCGGAGTACAACCCCGACCACTCGACTGGCTCTCTACACGGTCGAGGATCGTCAGAGTCGAGCAAACCCCCCAAGGCGCTAGCGATCTCAACTACTTAGGCAAAAATAAGTAATGTATAGAGTATCACACACAAGGAAAATAAATAAATAGGCAAAGCGAAGTATAAGAATCGGGAAAAGCCCATTGTACGAATATTACATCAATAAGCCCACAAGCCGGGCAAAAACTACCATTGTACGAGTATTACATCAATAAGCCCACAAGCCGGGCAAAAACTACCATTGTACGAGTATTACATCAAATAAGCCCACAAGCCAGGCAAAAACAACAAAATAGCACGCAGGCCAAGCAAACTATATTCCTACTCTGCAGCATTCTTAGCAGCGTCTGGCCCACCTCCTTCGTTGGCATTTCCTTCTTGCCCGGGCAGCACTATCTGGCCATCGACCACCTCGCAGTCAGCATCAGCCCCGTCGGTCACCAAGCCGGGATTTAGGATCCGAAGCTGCGCCACTGCATTTCGGAACCCAATGCCCGCAGTTTCAAGAGCATCATCCTCGGCTAGCCGGAGATCCTGCTCGAGTCTCCTGAGTTGGGCCACCAGCGCTGCTCGAGTAGTTAGGAGCTTATCCTCTTCAGTTTTGCCTTCAGTTGGACGAACAACATCCTCTAACTCGGCAACCCTCTCCTTGAGCCACTTCTCCTCTGCCTCCAGCTCAGTGATCCGGGAAAGATTACCTTTCTCCGCCTCCTCGGCTTCCTTCAGCTTTGCCTCCGCCCGCTGCTGCTGCTCGTTCTGTTCTTTATTAAGGTCCCTGCATTCCTTCAACTCTTTGCGCAAGTCTAGCAGCTCAGCATCCAAGGTCTCGAGCTTTTGTTGCAGTCGAGAAAGTTCAGCAGCGGGGCGGGTCTCGTCGTTCAGGACAATCGCAGTCGAACAGAGCCGCATAACGACAGACATGTCCTTAAAGATCGTCTTCCTCCTCGCTTCCGCAGCAGTCCCCAGCACAACTCGGATTTCAGAGGGAGGGACGCGAGGATAGGTGACTTCAGAGAAGAAGCGGGGCTTGAGATGGCATGGTGGGAGTTCGACGCTTGAAGGAGGTGGGGGACTTTCTTTGTGGACTAGGTCGACAAACTCCGCATTCGAAACCCGTTGTCGTTTCGGCGTCCCTTGAGTGCCCGAGGACTGACTCCCAGCAGGAGGTGTGCGCATACCTGAAATCCCCGACGCCGTCAAAGCAGGCTGGGATTGGCTAGATCCTTCGGGCATCGCGGCAGAAGGAACACCCTCGGGCATGGCCCCAGAAGAAGCAACACCTTGACCCTTTGAACGAGATGACTCTCCCCGAGCCTGTTCTTCCCGATCCCTCTTCGCCTTCAACTTCTTGAGCCTCTCCTCTGCTCCGGCCATTTTCCCTGCAAAAAGAAAGAAAACGTTAGTAAGGCAAGATATACAGACTCGAAGAAGGCTTAGGTCGAGGATGTTTTCACCACCTAACAGCTCATCTGCTTCTTCTTCGGAGAAGGTCTCGAGCAGAACACGGGTATTGATCAAGCGACGTTGCTTCATCACCTGCCCGTCTGCTCCAGTTACAGGCTCGCCATCCAGTGTTTCGTACCGAGCTTCATTGAAGCTTTCGACGAAAGCAACGATTTTATCATAAGCTGCCCGGTCGTCGACGTCTAACTGATTGTGTTTCACCTTGTATTTATCAACCCCTTTTTTGAAGTGTTCCTCCGTCCAGTACAGGGGGAACTTCGGCTCCAGAACCTCCTCGGAGCAACCGTCTACTTTACGGGTAACCCTCCGGTACAGCGAGTTGATAGCCCCAAGGGTGACTGGCTTCACAAAATAGTAACGGTACTTGAAGTCCCGGATAGAATCCAAATACGTGTGGAACAGAGCTTTGCTTTGCTTAAAGGACACCCAGCCGTGTCGCCCACCGGCCGACGACCTTTGAAGATGGAATATTCTGAAGAAGAGGGACACTGTAGGTATGATTTTCAGGTGTTTACAAACAAGCTCGAAAGCCCGGATGAAGGCCAATGAGTTCGGGTGAATCTGCGAGGGTGCCAGCTTCAACCAGGCGAAGACCCCCTCTTGGAAATCCGTGAAGGGCAGCCTCCACCCCGCTTTGTTGAACATGAACTCATACAACGGGATACATATTCCTCGGTAAGTCGAGCATATCTGGTGATGCTCTTCCGGGCGGAAAACCTTCCATGATTTATCGGACCCGATTAACCGATGCTCGACGGTACAGAACGCATCTTCCACGTCTCGGTAGACAAAGATGGACGACATCTCTAGGGCTTCGTCGCAGACCCACTCCTCGAGCGGGCGCTCTTGTACAAAAGCCATGTGAACCATAGGGGACTCCGGGTGGTCGTCTTCTTCGAAGGATCCTACGGCCACCTTCGCAGCCAAACCGTCCATTTACTTGAAAAGCAGAAGGAAACGGTGAATTCGATGGGTCATATCAAATTCACCCCTCCACCGCTGTTCAAGCGAACGGGCGAGGAAGGGGCAAGTCTTTCTCGTTTCCCCGACATATCGGGCCGAGGAACAACATGGTCACCGGGGAACTCATCGCCTCCCCGGGTAATTCTGCCCCTTTTTCCCATAACGCTTAATAAAAGAGCAACCATTGGGGACCCCGAGACATTCATCGCGTCCCCGAGACATTCATCCCTTGTCCCCGAGACATTCAACAAAAACGAGAGAAGTTCTCAACACTTCCTCTCTCAACAACAAAAAATTCCCGCCGTATTCGCCAGGAACCCTTTCATTTCTCATGGGAACTTCATCAGTTCACCAAGGAAATGTTATACGCTAGTTAAAATCAAGAGGAAACGTAAGAAAAGGGTCAGTTTTTGAACAAATACCTTATAGGCGACGATTTAGGTTTCCGGTGCTGAGTTCCGGCAGTTGACGACGGCGAACGGCTGCTGTAGAAGATAGAGAGAGAATGAGGGAGATTATTGAGAGGGAAACGAAAAAGTGGGAAATGAACGAGGGGAGGAGTTCTTATAGTGGCTTTCACGGAACTCGAAGGACATAGGGCACTTGAGTGCGCTACCCTAGCTAGCCACCCTAGCCGCCCTAGGTAATGATGACAGACGACACGTGGCACACATGCAGCCGTTCATCCCCCCACGCGTGTCCTTTCGATTTTCCCAAACGTTTCGAATCTAAAACTCCTCATCTCCCCGGCGTTGAGACCAGACACAACTGTCCGATGCCCGACTTGTGTGCGACCATAGGAACTTCGAGCGCGAGAATGGCCTCCCCGGTTCCTCTCTTGGTGTATCCCCGACATGCCAATAACCCTTAAGTCATTACTCTGACATATCAGAGCAATGACTTGGGGGGCTCCTGTTCTGGACTGGGCCGAGGATGCCCAACAGTCGAGCAGGCCCAACCCATACAGCCTGGGGAGGCCCAATAAGGCCCTCCTGTAAGACACGCGACTGCCACGTGCTAGCCTCAGTTTCGCCGGGCACGTGGGCAGTGTCGGGCACTTGGGACAATAGGGAAGGAGGACATCACACCCTGTTGAGATGTGTCTCCTCGACAGACTAGCTCTCCCCGCGAAAATGCTACACGTCACTCCTCAACGAACATGGCTCCTCCCCGCGAGGCCATGTCCGTTCTGCGGGCTTCATCTCTCCTCGACGCGTAAGGCTCCTTCCCGCGAGGAGTACACAGGATTCACATCTCCTCGACCACAGAAGGCTCCTCCCCCGCGAGGAGTACCCAACGGTCCATCCCGCGTGGACACGTTCTAAGTAACCTCCCACGTCCGAAAGATTAGGTCTGCCCTACTTCCGGAAAACTAGGAGCAGTTACTCTAGGGCGAAGACCACGTGCTGGTCTTCACTACTACACGTAAGCCCTAGCAGTTACTTGGAGTGGGCCTAGTTGATCCAGCCCATTGTAGGTAACCGTTGGCCCCGCGCTGGGGGCTCTCTATAAATACCTTCTCATTTGAGAGGGTCAGGTTAGACACTTTCTTACTCTCTTCTCTGTATTTTCCGTTACTTTGTGCACTCTCTCACTTGAGCGTCGGAGTACCTTGCAGGTACACCCCCCGCCGTCTCTCACCATCACCGGAGCCGCCGTTGGCCACTATCAACTGTCTGATCCAAGTACGATAAAAAATGGTTGATATTTTCCATCATCTTGATTCGAGTCGTGGCATAACTTTGATTCGAATCAAATTTTTAGGACCCTCTATGATTCACATCAAAATTCTCCGTGATTCAAATCATAAGCCAAAAATTTGAAAGTTTTTTTTAATATAAACAATATCTTAAGAAAATTATAAAATGCTTTTAATGCATAATTAAATAGATTAATGCCAAGAAATTTGTTTTAATGCACATGATAAGAATTTAATGAGAGAACACTTTGATGCCATGTAGAATGATATCAAGTAAATGAATGCAAAATGATTAGATAAATGAAAATATGTAAATGAAGATAATTGAACAGATGAATGACATACTCAGATGAATGAGACATGACATGCACACATATCACATATATACTTCATACAAATAACACACAAAGTATAAATTAAACACATAAGATTATGCGCAACTACATGAAGATAAAGAAGAGTTGAATGATCATACCAATTTGATGATCTAGGTTTTTACTTGTTACACATGTAATGACCAATTTGATGATCTATGCTTTAACTTGTTGCACAATACGATCAAAATTAATAATTGGATACACCTTCCTTTTCACCTCTGGAAAGAAATATTCTGACACTCATTTCCAATATATATCAAATGAAGTGGAACTAAACGTGTTCTGATTCACTTTGTTTGTCTTCTTATTCAACAATGATTAGTTACTGACTACTACTACGAATAACGCTTGTAACGTTGCATGCGAGAGAGATGTAACCTCGGCTACCGAGGCGACGTAGCAAAGCGTGACATGAAAAGATGCCACTTAACAGCTCGGTTAATGAAAAACTGAGGGGTATATGATCATGGGTTTGAACCCCATCATCTGCAATTTTATTATTTACAAAAACAGTGCCTCATGCCTCTCGATTTATCCAATAACCGATGGATAGGATAGATTATTTTTTATCAAATAAAACACGTTTCATTGTTTACACATAATATTAATAAAATAATTTGTTTACAAACTACAATGTTTACTCAGAATATTACATTATTTACACATAATATTAAAATAAAAGTTAATTAGTCCATGAAGATCATATGTTAGATCTTCAAATCCTAGATATTTGAGCAAGATCAAATATTGGGTTTGACTATATTTTCAATGGCTTTACCTCACATGGATTTGTTTCTGATATAAAACAAAAAAAGGTTGATAAAAAAGGTTAGATAAATAAATGATTTTTGCACAAATAAATAGTTAAGAACACAAACCTTAAAGCCAAATAATTTTTTCCTATTGCATCCATCTTAGTGATCTTTTCAAGGAAAATGATCTTGCCAACACAAAGAGGTGGATGTATATATGTTTCAAGTGCTTCATGATGCTTCAAATGCTTCTTCATATTCAAAAATATGCTTTTATAATGGTAGTTTTTTCTGTTTCACGCAGATCACTAATGGTAGTCTCTTGAGCTTGATATCTTATGAAATGAACAGCGCATATTTGATCAATAGAATCACTAATGGTTTTTTATGTTTAATTTAGGAAAAATATTTTAACCCTCGTTTTAATAGAAAATCGAGGTAAATAACCTTTATTTTTTTTCACATTTCATTGATTACGAAGAATATTTACAAATAAAAATATAATAAAAAAAGAAAGGTTCCTGGATTGTTGGTTCCTAGTTTTCTCCTCAGTTATATGAAAAAACCGAGGTAATATATTGCTTTTATATTTAAAAAAAATAGTAATGATCATTACGCCTTGGAATCATATCACTAGAATAGTAATGATCATCCCTATTCAAAACATAACGTATCTTTTGGATTTTCATGGAGGCGTTTGAGCTTATCTGATTGTTTCACTTTCTCTTTTCCAATTTATTTATACACTATTCAGCTCTCATTTCATTTCCATCTCTTTGTGTCTTGAAATCTAGTTTAAGATTCTTTTCTTTTTATTAAAAAAATGTCTGCAAAAACCTTTAACGGAGATGAAAATATTTTGCTCCTAATCAATGAAAAGTTTGTTAATTTTGAAGGGTTGAAAGACCAAGGTTTTGATCTAATGAAAACTATTTCCAACCATAAGTTGAAAGGTTACTGACATGCTTCATGAACCCATATACACTAATCTCGTAACAGAGTTCTAGTTAAATGCCTCCGTTAGGCAATCTAGTAAGGATGCTAAGTCAATATAGTCCAATGTATATGGCTTTTCTATCACCATTAATCCATCACTTATTGCTCAAACAATAAAGTGTGAAGAGAAAGGTAGTTGTGTTGAACAATATAGATTCAATAATGTCTTCTCAAACCACCTTCGCCTAATTTATGCCAACTACAATAACCTCACCAGTCCTGCTACTCTCATCCCAATTGCAAAAGTTTGACATCAACTTCTAGTGTCAAATCTCCATCCAAGAGAGAAACAAATAGAAACGCTTACTTAAGATGACAAGCATCTCTTGTACTTCCTTATCCATAACGTCAAAATCATCATTCCTCTTAATAGTTTTAACTTCTTAATGGAAATGATTGTGACCTCTCTCAAGGAAATAACTTTCCTCATACCACATGGAAGAGTTTTTCCTAACTTTTCTCTCATTTTGGGATAGTTAAAAGGGTAAAAATAGCAGGACTAAAAGTTGAAGTTGAGTTGAGTCAGAAGTTTGAATATGTGAAAAAGTTATCTGTTGTCCTATTTTTTGTTATATGTTGTCCTGCTTCTATGATTATCAATGAAATTTTTCTTTCCTTTTCAATTGTATTATTGCATAATATTTTTATTGATAACAAAGAAAAAAATTAACAAAGAAAAAATGGAATCTGGAAAGGCACCAAAGTAAGAAAAACTAAATAAAGCATTGAAAAAAACATAAACATGTAATAAACGGGATTCAAAGCGTCCCTAATATTTATATTCCCTCGGTTTTTTCAAAAGACCACAGTAATATGTTATACTAAAATTACAATATCGCTCCTTATAGATATATTCCCTCGGTTTTATGGATAACCGAGGTATAAGGTTGTTAGCGTGACGTTACTAGAAACTATACTCTCGATTTTTAGCATTTTTCAGGTGAAAGCTTCGTCATAAAAAGTGTTATTTGTAGTAATGACTTTGTTGCTTGAACTTATGCTTGGAAAAAAATTGGACAACTAATTCAACGCTTGACAATGATATAGCTCTTTTAAAACTTATTTCTTGAATCTTCTCGTATGCTTGTTGAACAATCAGTGAACACTCCAACATTTTCATATAAACTATCTTCATTTTCTTCACGATGACCTTGTAAGAGTAGGTCCTCAAGGAGATGCTTCTTCTTTCTTCCAATGACCCCTTAGATTTACTAATTAAAATAATAAATATTATATAATAAGATAGGTTTCGGTTACCTACACATAAGTCAAATTAACTTTGTCAGCCCAATTCTATATGGATACAGTTACTTTGAAATTCAACCTAATGATTATAGACTTGTCAACATAGTAATATTTGATTGCTTCAAATAACTCTAGGTCACTTTGATAATGACATCAAACACGGAATATAATGACCATGAAACATATTCAATCTACTAGAGTAAGAAATTTTTATCAAACACACCCCTTGGATCATTCTACCCAAATCCTCAATTTTTGAAGTCACGGGACTTTATCAAAAGACAATCTCTAATGCCAATTCTAAGAATATAAGCGTAAATGGTCTAGAAAGCGCATGAGATGGGGGTTGAATAGATTAATCTGTTATAACCAATTTCAAAAACATTTTCTTTCACTAAATCAGAGTTTAACTAAAAGATGCACAGATGGTAGACGAAAGAAAAATATAACAGGTGGTTTGAAAAACTATATGTTTCAATGTCTATAAAAAATGCATGAAACAATAAAAAAAAATCAAGACAACCAAGATAAATAAATTTGCTTTCATTAGAAATTCAACAATGAACGTAACTCAATTTTTTGCATAACTTAGAGGAAAGGTTATGCATCCAAAATCAAAAGGTCTTTACAATTATAATTATGGGGATAGAATAATCAATGAACTAGATACATCCCAGACTTAAACTTATATGAAAAGCAAGGTAAAGATCCATAAAACATGGAATTCTAAAAGATAAAGGAATTTAAAACATGTGATATTATGCGTAAATGTAACAGAGGCGGGGAGAAGAAAAATGTACACCAGTTTATAGTGGTTCAACTCATTTTTCCTCGCTAGAGCTTAATCAACTCTTCAATGGTATACCATTGAAAATTTTAAGGTCTTTCCACTATTTATAAAGTTAATATTCCAGTATTTTTTACACAACGGATAATCAACAATATAAATGCTACAAGTCTGTTGGGTCATCAATTTAGGGATTAACATGAGGGAACTTTTTTTCGTTGAGACATTTCTTTATGAGCAACATACTTTGTGAGAACGCACCTCATATTCACTCAAAACTGTAAGATGATAGGTGTATGAGTTCTCTCATTTATAAATGCTCAAGTCTTCACTTTTCTAGTCAACGTGGGACTTCCCAACACTTTATTTCTCAACACTTCTTAACCCACACTTGCTTTTCTCAACACTCCTCTCAAGTGTTAGTCTATGAGGAATGATCCCCCTAAAGCTGAGCTCTTTCATCCACATGTACTTGTTGTTGGGGGGAGTTCACTAGGGAGCATTGATATATAGTGTAGGACTAGGCACCTTTGTGAGAGACACACCACTTGTCCACCTAACACCTTAAGGTGACAGGTGTATGAGTTCTCCCACTTATAAATGCTCAAGTCGCCACATTCCTATCCAATGTGGGACTATTATCCATACTACTCACACTTGTTATATTATTTCAACACTCCCCCTCAAGTGTGAGTCCACAATGCTCCCCCTCATGTGGAACTCTTTTTGTCCACATATATTTGTACCGCCATTGACACCTATTACTAGGCACCTCTTATTAGGTATTTCGAATACACCTCTTCCTTGGGCATTTCGATTTCAACGGGACATCACTTCCTGGGCATTTCGATACATGTAAGTCAGTCCCTTTACGAACCAAAGGCTCATGATACCATTTGTTGGGGGGAGTTTACTACTAGGGAGCATTGATACATAATGTAGGACTAGGCACCTTTGTGAGAGACACACCACTTGTCCACCTAAAACCTTAAGGTGATAGGTGTATGGGTTCTCCGTCTTATAAATGCTCAAGTCACCACACTCCTATCCAATGTGTGACTATTATTCATACTACTCACACTTGTTATATTATTCCAACACGTGTATCGTCGTTGATACTCAATCAACAGGATATGCCTCATATCCACCACCATTTGGGGAGGACTTTCGATACAAGTGAGTCGGTCCTTCACTGGAACCAAATGTTTTGATATCATTGTTGGGTCATCAATTTGGGGTCAACATGAGGGATAATTTTCTCGTTGAGATATTTCTTTAAGAGCAACACACCTTGTGAGAGACACCATCTATTCACCCAAAACCTCAATGTAATAATGTATGGGTTCTCTCACTTATAAATGCTTAAGTCTCCATTTTTCTAATCAATGTAGGACCTCCCAACACTTTGTGTCTCAATACTTCTCAACTCACACTTGCTTTTCTCAACAAAGTGAACTGCTTTAACCATTACAAATCTAAATCTTCTTTCCTTTATGTTGAAGCAGAATACTCAAATTGCAAATCTTTCAAGATCTTCAATCATATTGATCCAACAATTGTATTATACACAAAAATCATGCTCCATGGAATGTATAGAAACCCTTCTCTCGCTAGATATTCACAACTAGATATCATAGACAAAAAGCGATTATTTTTTTTTATACACACAACAAAACATCAACAAAAAAGAACAATTACTTCTCTAATGTACCTTGGATCTACCACACAAATTAAACTCTTTTGAAAGTGAATTTTTGTTAGACTTAGAGTGTTCTAGAACATGGGCGAGGTGTCTTGTATTTTTTGTTTAGATTCTTTGAAGATTTCATATCACCTTTTTGTCAATTTGTAGGTCCATTTAATGGTTCAATTTGAATTATCTGTACATGACACTTCTTCCTATACTCTTGTCTTACTATGTTCCTTCACTTCTTTCCCTTGTATGACAAGTATACTTGCTAAAATTATAGTGTTTCCTTTTTGTTAAGAGATAAAATACTTATTAGTATTACTCATCGATCTTTGGACACCATTCATATATACTCCATGCCACTGGCCCACACTTTTGTGTACAAACCCAGTGAGACAGTAGTAAATTCAATTACTCAACTTTCTTGAGAATTATTGTCAAAAGAAAAAATCTAGAGAATTGAATTGTAAGTTTAGAGTATCATACAAGTTGAGAATGTACGTCTATAAAGAGAATAGCCTTGCAAGCTTCATATTATAATAAAAACTATATACATCAAACACTATATACATCATACTACTTTTACAAATCAGTAAACAAAAATCCAAAGGAAATGAATGACAATTACAATGATTATCTTTTTGATTAAAATATAATAAAAAATTAGATGATGACACAGCTATTAGGATCCTCTTCAACACTAACAACACCATAATAAGGATTGTATTGTGGTTTCATCTGATGATAATAATAGGCTTGTGTTCCATAAAACATCAAAGGATCAATAATATTTGTTTTTGTTGAATCCTTCTTTTCATCTTCCTTCTTTTTAGGTTCTTCTTTCTTTTCTTCTTTAGCTGCTCCAACAGAAACGATTTCAGCACGACAAAACTTCCTTAGCTTTGCCACTACTCTTACTGCATCAATATCTCCGATTGCAGTTAATTTCATGTCTTTCATGTCCACTGAAACTGACTCAACCCCTGCAACAATATTACAAATAAAATCTCAATATTTTCCTAAAACAAATTTATTTTCATGAACCTAAAAAGCATAATTCCAATAAATTAAATACCTGAAAGGCCAGCGACTGCTTTCATAGCTTTTTGCTTGATTCTGTCTTCATGTATCTCCAACTTTAACACTATTTTCTGTCACACAAAAATTATCTAGTTGTTAGGACAAAGCAAGGTTGAAATTTAAAATAAGAAAAGAAAATTCACCTATTATGTTTTTGCTATGATGATGAAAATAAACGAGTAGTTTTAATCATGGTGAAGAACTAACCATCATTGTTATGGAAGCTTCTGATATGTGAGATTAGATCTATAAGGTAGAAGTAGAACAACTCTTGATGCAAAATGGAATAGAATATAGAGATGCAGAGAAGATATGATAATTCAAATTGAAATTTAGTTTATGAAGTGAAGATAATTGTTTCAGGCTTTTTATAGCAACGAAGGAAGAGTTGATGAGAGAGGCAGGGTCAACGTAAATAAGTCAAGACAAATACTGTGTGTGGTTTTCTACGAAACTTTTTTTTTTTTGGTAAGCAAGTAATATATTAACCGGAGTACAATGGGTACTCCAACCCGATTACAAAAAAAACGAGAACAAATCTCGACAAAAAACGGAAAATTACCGACCAATTAAAACTACGATAAATAAAACAAAGGATCTTTAATCTCACCGATAAAAGCCCATCTCCAAACCGTATATTTCACCATCCAAACCGTGTCATTAACATTCCAAACGGAATTCCTAAAAATGAATCTGTTCCTAATCGTCCATAAATTCCAACAAACCGCTAACCAAAAGACACCTTCCCTTCCGGTCCTAACCTTTTTACATTTAACGAAATTATACCATATTAAAAAAGACTCCGCTGAGAACACAAAGGACCATTTGGCCGTTTTCACAAAAACACTCTGCTGATCGTCTCGCACGAGAAGCTCCTCTCCGAATGCGCGAACTCGGATTTTCGGCATGTAGGGGTCCGTTTCCCGAAGCAAATACCGGCCAAGCCAAACACAAATAAGACTAAGTATTGCCAGTTCCACAAGAGCCAAGACCACATGACAGACAACTGCATTCATCTGGAGGATGCAGTTGAGACCTTGATCAAGGACGGGCACCTGAAATAGTTCACAAAGAAGAAGGACGCTCCTCGGCAAGATGCCCAGGAATCAAAGAAGGTCGAAGAGGAGGTGCCTTCCTCGGACGAGACCAGTCTTCAGGTCGCCATGAGCATCTCATAGTCGGAAGGCTTCTATGTCCCCGATGGACTCAACGTCCCTCCTTACTTCACCGCACACAACCCATGGGAAACCTCCCCCTCCGCCATGGTCATCTCAGGAGGGGGATTCAACAAGGTGGCTGTGGGATCCGTAAAGAGGAAGTTCGAGCATCTCATAAACACAAGCCCGAACCGGAGTTCCTCCCTTGATAAAATCCAAGGAGAGTTGGTTCCCATCACCTTCTACCGCGAGGAACTCCTCAGCAGAGCTCCTAACTCCAACATTCCTCTGCTCGTAAGGGCGCAAATGGCCAACTTCAGCGTTCGGCGAATTCCGGTAGACCAGGGAAGCTCGGTCGACATCATGTACTCCCAGCTGTTCTCCACACTTTAGCTGGACGAAACACACCTGACTCCCTACGTAGCCTCTGATCTACGAGGCTTCAACGGGTCAGTCACGAAGCCGTGAGGGTACGTGGAGCTGATCATCACCTTCATGAAAGTAGAAACGACTAAATCCATCAAAGTCCAATTTTTGGTCATTGACTCCCTATCCTTCTACCAATGCATCTTCGGACGACCAACTCTGGTCGAATTGGTAGTCGTGCCCTCCACCGTGCACCTGATGATGAAGTACTACACTTTCAAAGGGCTCGTCGCCACCCTGCATGGAGACATAGAAGCAGCGAGAAGGTGTATCGAGGCAGCCTCAAAAGGGTTGAACACAATCACCTCCCGACCAAAGACTCCCAGCAAGCCTGCTCTGCCCTGTAGCTCTGAAGAGGCGAAACCGCTGCCCCGCGTCAACTCCATCGACCTCGACATCCGTTTCTCCTAGGATGACTTGAGGGATCAAAAAAGGAAGGGGAAGGAGATTCAGCCAAGCTCGAGCAGCCCTTCCACAAAACCAGCAGCAGCCAGACCGCCCATCCGATGCAGCCAATCCTAGATGGCGAGTTTGAACTAGTCCTCCTCGGTGACGACCCCCACAAGGGAGTGAAGATCGGGACCGACCTCCTCGACCTTGCGAGGAAGCAGCTGAAAGCCTGTCTTTGGGAGAATGCAGACCTGTTCGCGTGGAGCGCCTCAAAGATGCCCGGGCTGGATCCTGAGGTGGTCTGCCACCAGTTCACCATCTACCCCGCCGTTAGGGCAGTAGCTCAACGTAGGCAAAAGCAGTCTCAAGAAAAAACGGAGGCTGCCGAACAAGCTGTAAAAGACCTCCTAGTGGAAATTTTCATTTCAGAAGCCAAGTACAATACTTGGTTGTCCAACGTTGTACTTGTAAAGAAACCAAATGGGAAATGGAGAATGTGTGTTGACTGTACTAGCCTTAATAGGGCCTGCCCTAAAGACGCCTATCCCATTACCAACATAGACAAATTAGTTAATAATTATGCCGGTTTTAAATTATTGTCTTTCATGGATGCGTATTCGGGCTATAACCAAATACCCATGGCCAAAAGCGATAAAAGGTACACAGCTTTGATGACCGAATCGGACAACTATTACTACAACATAATGCCCTTCGGTATGGAAAACGTTGGCGCTACCTACCAAAGAATGATGAACAAAGTCTTCCGATGAAAAATCGGGGATATGCTCGAAGTCTACATGGACGACATGATCGTGAAATCACACAAGGAATCTGATCATACGCTCCATCTAAAGAAGGTTTTCAAGTAGGCCAGGAAGTACAAGATGCGCTTCAACCCAGAAAAAATGCACGTTCGGAGTACGGACAGGCAAGTTCCTTGGTTTCTACCTAGAAGATTGAGGAATAGAAGCAAACCCCGACAAATGCAGAGCCTTGTCCGAATACCCCATGTCAAATTTGAAAAAATCAATCCAAGCCCTAAATGGGACTCTCGCCTATTTGTCCCAGTTCGTGGCCAAATCTGCTCAGCATGCGCTCCCTTTAATCAAACTCCTCCGCAAAGAGGAAGCCTTTGAGTGGACGGAGGAATGCAACAAATCCCTCCTCCACCTAAAACAAGCACTATCAGAACCACCGGTCCTCTCCCGGCCAGATAACAGAGAGACCCTCTATCTCTATCTCGCTGTCACAACCGAGGCTGTCAACGCCGCCCTCATTCGTGAAACCTCTAATGGGAAGAAGCCCAAATACTCCACGAGCAAGGCGCTGGAAAGACATGAACTTAGATGCCAGCAGATCGAAAAGGTCACCCTGACCCTCATCAACACATCGAGGAGGCTGAAGCACTATTTTCTAGCCCACACCATCGTGGTGCGCACGGACCAGCCAATAAGGCAACTATTGGGCAGCCTAGACTTGGCTGGCAGGATGCTCAAATGGTCGCTGGAACTGTCCGAGTTTGACATCCAGGACGAAAGTAGAAAAGCCCTCAAAGCTCAAGCGCTGGCCGACTTCGTTGCAGAGATGACCTTGCCCGCCTCACCGACTTGCGGAGCTCACAAATGGACAATCTTCGTCGACGGAGCATCCAGCTCGGCAGGGAGCAGGGCAGGCATCATCCTGGAAAATGAGGAGGGTATCCTCGTCAAGGTCTCGCTCACCCTATCTTTTCCCACCTCCAACAATCAGGCAGAGTATGAGGCTTTCTTCGCAGGTTTATGCCTTGCCGAAGACTTGGAAGCCGAGAAAATCGTAATCTGCACAGATTCTCAGCTCGTGGCCCTCCAGGTACGGGGAGAGTATCAGGACAAAAACGACAACCCTATCCGAATACTTGACCTTGGTTAAGGAAAAGATTACGAGGTTCACATCGGTGGAGGTAAAGGATGTTCCCCGCGAACCCAATGTCTGAGCAGATGTCTTGTCAAAGCTGGCGAGCACAAAGAAGAAGGGAAGAAACAAATCTGTCATCCAGGAGGTACTTCCTCGACCTAGCATCGAGAGAACTCCGGCGACCCTCGACGTGCACGTCATTGGTGACAGAAACTGCTGGATGACCTCAGTCTACCACTACCTCGCCAATGGTGAATTTCCATCCGGCCCAAAGGAAGTGAGCATGGTCAGATGCAGAGCCTGTTCCTATATCCTAATCGAAAATAAACTCTACAGGCGAGGGTTCTCCATTCCTCTCCTCAAATGCGTTGAGGAAGAAATGGTCGCCCACATCCTGCACGAAATCCACGAAGGAATCAACGCCCAGCACCTCGGGGGAAAATCCCTCGCCAGGAAAGCTCTACGAGCGGGATATTACTGGATGACAATGCAGCATGACACGAAGGAGCATGTGAAAAAATGCGACAAATGCCAACGTCACTGGGACATGCACCTGGCACCGCCCAATAAGCTCAAAACAATGTCCTCCTGGTGGCCCTTTGCATGGTATGGTCTGGACATCCTGGGACCGTTCATCATAGGATCCAATCAGAACAAATACCTGATAGTAGGCGTGGACTATTTTACAAAGTGGATAGAAGCAGAGGCTCTGGCCAAAATAACGGTCCAAAACATACTCCGCTTCTACAAGCGAAACATTCTTGCACGCTTCAGCATCCCCCAGGAAATCGTCACTAACAACGGGACACAGTTCACGGACAAAAAGTTCCAGGATTCGTCACTCAACTGGGCACCAAACAACACGTCACGTCCTTCGAGCACCCGCAGATGAACGGGTAAGCCGAGGCAGCTAACAGGGTAATCTTGCGAGGTCTCAAACGAAGACTCGATGAAATAAAGAAACAATGGGTTGAGGAACTTCACAGCGTGCTCTGGGCTTACTGAACTACGCCCCACTCTTCGACCGGGGAAACCCCTTTCCGTTTAGCATATGAGACTGGGGCGCTTATCCCAATTGAAATACACGTGCCCTCCAGGCTGACTGAAGCTCCCTTGGACGAGGGGGACAACATCGAGGCACTGAGGGAGGAGCTCGATCTCGTCGAAGAGGTCCGATTAGGAGCATCCTTCTGCGAGCCCTCGTTGAAACAAAAAATCGTAATCAGGCATAACGCCAAAGTGATACGACGTGACTTCCAAGTGGGAAATCTCGTCCTTAGGAGAAATCACAAAGATTCCCGTGAAGGAAAACTTGCCGTAAACTGGGAAGAACCCTATCATGTTCGAACAAAAATAGAGAATGGGGCCTACTACCTAGAACATCTCAACGGGGAAGAACTCGCTCGACCATGGAATGTCGAAAAGCTAAAGCAATATTATAGTTAAGGCCACAATGGTCGGTGTGCTCCGTCGACGCGACGAGCACAACATATCGACCATAAGTGCGCGCCCCGGTACAAGTGCTGCATACCAGAATAAATCAAGGTAGACTTTTGTTCTAGAATGAGCAAAACCCCTGCCCGACAGCGGTCCCTCGACCGAGCCCGCCATCGCCAACGTACCATGAAAGGCAGAACACCCAACTCGCTATGGGAAGTTCACGCCGCGAACTCAGGCCACAAACGCGACCTAAGCTCTGCTCCCTTGCCCGGAAACTACCCATGCATTTCGATCAGTTTCCCTCACTGTCGAACATCGATTTGTCGAGCAAACCCCAAAACATAGTGAAAGATCTTTCATAAAATTAACCCATACAACGGGCGCACGTGACGAGCATTACGTGACACTTAGCGAAATTAAGCAAAGTAAAAAGCATGCATGCACAAACATCGAAAACAATTCATACATAACCGACCACCACATCTGAAAATAAATATTATAATATAAAATGGCCATGAGGACTGCAATTGTACTGATTACAGTAAAAAGGGGCCAAGCCCCATCCAAAAAAAATTACAGTGTACGACACGCAGGCCGGAAATACAAAAGAGGAAAATCAATCGACCATGGGTTGAGGCTCCTCGTGGGCTGGCTGCTCGGGATCCTCGCCAAATTTGAGGAAGTATAGGATGACATTCTGGCCATCCACCACACAGTTAAGGATCACGGTCCCCTTGGTAGACATCTCGACCCCGGGGTTCGTGACCCTCAGTTGCACCACCGCGTTGTTTAAGGCGTCCTCGGAGGCCCCCAAGCAATCCTCCTCCACCTGGTTGATCTGGGCAACAAGCTCGGTTCGAGTCTTCAGACTCTTCACCTCATCGCTTTCATCCTCAGCAGGAGCAGCGACAACCCCCAATGACACGACCATGTCCTCCGCGGCTTTCTTCTCCGCGACCAGAGTATTCCTCTCCTCAGTGACCTTGGCCAGCTCACCCTTATACTTCTTCGCCGCCTCCTCGGTGGCCTTGGCCAGCTCCTCCCTGGACTTCTTCTCCGCCTCCTCCGCAGCCTTCAGCTTCTCCTCTAGAACCGTGTTTGCGGCCTGTGCCTTCTTCAGCTCCACTTCTTGGAGGGCCCTTTCCTCGGTGTAGACCACTGCCATGCCCAAAACCCTCATTAGGGTAGCGGCGTCCTGGGCCAGCAGTGTCCTCTTGCTCGGCCGGTCGAGCTCCTCGAGCTTCAAGGACTCCGCCCAATGGAGTACGAGGGAGCAGCCTTCGAAGAAACTCCTATTGTGGAAGCAAGAAGGCAGCTCGAATTTGCTCTTCTCCCCATCGTTGGTAAGGTCGAGAACCTCCTCTTCCCGGGGGCGCTTGGACCTCGAGGTTACCTGCAGTAGAGAGGTCTGGGTGCCTGCGACTCCGGATGACGAGGTCCCCGACCCCGTTAGGGGTGGAACCACTTGCTCGCCAAGGCATCTTCTCCCGATCTTCTTGCCCTGCTTGAGCTTTTCTTGGGCACTCTTCACCAAACGCTCCAGGGCCGAGGACATTTTGCCTGCAAAACAATGGATACACGTTAGTAAATAAAAAATACAATATGAACAAGCTAGGAAGAAATAAATGACTACCTAAAAGTTCTAGAGCCTCCTCGCGTGTGGCGCACTCGAGGAGCTCCTTCGTATTAATGTATCGGGTCTCCACCTTGTGTCTTCTGTCTTCTTCATAACTAATTTCCCCGCTCCTGGTCACGCACCGGGCAGGGCGGAAGCCATCAAAAAAGGCCACTAGCTTGTCATGGCTGGCCCGATCCTCCTCCTCCAGCATATGCGGCCTGGCAATGTACTCCTCGGTCTCCTTGGAAAAGTGGTCCCCACTCCAGGATAAGGGGAATTTCAATAACCTGCGCCACTTGATCTTTCCCTGCTCGTAGATGAGGGGCTCCCCGCTCTCGTCTGTTGAAATCTCCCAGACGAACAAGGAGTATTTGGCCCTCTCCGACACGGGCTCAACTATATAATACCTCTCCTTTAACGTCCTGATGGACTCGGAGAAGGCCTTGAACAATTTTCTCCCCTGCTTCAGGGAAACTCATCCGAACTACCTTTCAATGACTTGGCGTTAGAGGTGGAAGACAGTGAATAAGAGGGGGAGAATGGCTCCAATCTTCAAAAAATCGCATGTAATCTCGAATGCCCGAATGAAGGCAATTGAGTTCGAGTGTAGTTGGGATGACGCCAAGTCCAGTTGTCCGAAAACTGTCACTTGAAAGTCTGTGAAGGGCAGCCTCAACCCAATCTCCTTGAAAACAAACTCGTACATAGGGAACCTCTCTCCATAGGCCGAGCATATTCTTTTGTTCTCCTCAGGGAAATGGACCTTACAGTCTCCCTCAACCCCCACCGACGTAAAGACGTCCTGAGTATGAAAGGAAAAAAGGGAAGCATGCTCTCGAGGCTCAGCAGCAATCCACTCTTCCCCGATAGTACTGGGAGCGGAGCTTTCGTTGATAGTCTGGGGAGCGGTAGTTTCATCAAAACTGCTATCTTTTGAAGAGCTCTCCTCGAACAGCTCTCGCATGACTTTATCCTCGGGATTGCGAGACATCTCCTTTACCTGAAAAGCAGAGGACAAAAGTGAATTTGATGACAAAATCAAATCCACCCTTCCACCGCTAGTCTAGTGAAAGGGCGCTCAAAGGCCCGATGACAACGTTCCCTACCTAAACCCTTACTCAAACAGTGCAGCAACGGTGCAAGGAGATTCTCATGGAAATCCCTTAAAACCACACGGGGAAATCCTCCCTGGTGCGGTACCCAAAATTCTGTTGAAGGCCCACCAAAAAATTCACGAGTACATCGGAACATTCATAAACCCCATCGGCGACAAACTCGTTCGTGATCGCAACGGTGCCAGAATCGACGAAAAACCCTAAGTCCCCAACGCTCCGACGATGCCGACGGCGGCAGAAAATGGCCTAACCACCGTCAGCCTGTCATACCCTAAATTTTGACCATAATATTTCACATCATTGTACAAATCATCACCACAAAATGAATGTACCTTCATACCTCATCAATCCTCTCAAAGATTGTTGAGCATTCACCTCAACCAAGGATTAGGGTTTTTGAGTCCTCTCAGGGCACTCAGGAAAAGGATCAATCAAGAATTGACATGATCTTCAACTTGTCAAATCTCTCAAACATCCATGAATGATCAAGAGGTCTCCCACATCAAGAATCAAGCCCAGAATTGCAACACTTCAAGTTGATCAAGCTTCAAGATCACCAATGTCACCAAATTAGGGTTTTAGTCGACCAAGGCCTCTAAAGAGAAATTTTCATCTGGGCATAAGCCAATACTTCAAAACATGATTCAAGAAGCTCAAAAGGACCTCATTAGTCTATTCATAGGTTCAACATAGCCTTTGGGGATGCATCCATCAAAAATCAGGAATTAGGGTTTTGACCTAATTCAGTCCCTAAGTTGACTTTTGAAGCAAGGCATGATCTAAAACTTCAATATATGCTTTAAGGACCTCAAATACATCATATTGATCCATTCATAAGATTGGATTGATTCAAAGAACTTGATTCCTAAGCAATACAAGGATTCAAATTCACCTGGACCACAAACTAGGGTTTCTGAGAAAAAGTCAACCATACCTTTGACTTTTGAACAAAGCATGATCTCAAACCTTGGGACATGATTCAAGACACTCAAAAACACCTTTGGAACCCATTCATTAAGTTCAATTTAGCCCAAGGACTTGATTTCATAAAGGATCACAAAGTTCAAGTTTCATCTAAGATAAAAAGTCAACTGTGATCAAAACCAAGTTTGACTTTTGGGATTTTTTGGCAAACATGGCCTGTTTAAGTCAAGAACAATGTTAACTTGTGATTTGGATCATGAATAATCAATAAAAATCAAGAAAAGTGAGGTTACTTGCAAAAAAGGCAACCTTGAGAAACTTAAAATTTCACTAAGTTATGGAAAATAATAGTTTTTACCCAACTTTGTAAGGACATAACTTGTGATCCAAGCAACCATTTTTTCCCATTCAATGCTCAAATGTTAGATCTTCTTACATACAACAAGATTACAAAGCAGAAGTACCCCTAAAAAACGCATAGATTTTGAGATATGAAGCATTAAAGTTAGGGTTTCATGAGATTTTGAACTTTAACACTTAGAATTTTTTTGGCAGAATCTGTCTCATGTTTTGTCCAACTTTGGAGGCATTTTCCATTATGATCCAAGATAAATAAAGACCAAATATAAACATCAAAGTTGAAGTATGATATACAAGCTTTCTAAGAAGTACAAGAACTTCCATTAATTCAACTTGAGAAAGAAGTTATGAACCTCACAACATGCCTTGACATAAACTATTTTTGACAGCATTTGGCACATTACTTGCACCACACGATTTTCCACAACAAGTTTGTCATCTTGCAAGCTTTGGAATCATCCAAGATCAGAAGGAATCTTCATGAATCACTTGATATTTTCAACTTTGGAGCAGGGAGTCAAGTATCTAGCCTAGCATGTGCAAATCCATCATTACACGAACCTTGAATTTCAATTTTGGCATCAAGCATTAATGTGATGCATTGAGGTGGCATGGATCAAGCACAAACCAGTCAAGACATATCCAAGAATAAGAAGACTTCAAACCTGCAAAATTGATGGGAGTCAACACATAGATATACTAGAGGAGACTTGAGGTACCTTAGCATTTAAGTCATGATACATAGCCATATCTATTGGGTAATAGAGTGATCCTTCATCCATTCACTATTCCTCCAAAAAAAGAAACTTTTCCTCCTATTAATAGAAGTCATTTCTGATCATTCAAACCACCCTAAAATATCACAACACATGTTTTCTCTCATTTCAATCTTCACTTTAAAATTCCAAAACCTTAAGAGGTAAGAATCGAATTTTCAAATAGAGAGCAATTCAATCTAAACCAATGATGCAAACACCTCACATACATCATATATGAGTGATCCAAACACTTGAACAACATCTGTAACATTAAATTCATCAAGATCACATCTCACCCCAAGCCAGCTGCAGTTGGATTCGAGCCAAGCAATCCAGAAGGTTACAATCTATTCCAAGCACATCAACACAGTCCTTGAGGTCTAGGAAGGCTGTCCAGGTCATCATTTCACATCTGTAACACCTACAACTGAGAATTCGAATTCCTCTAGTACAAGTAAGCCTGAACTTCCCAAACTCCATGAAACATACATCATTTTTTATATTTCAAGTTACCAACATGTTTCTGCACTTATATAGAATGTTTTCCCTCAATCAATTGATATGTATCAATCATGTATAGGATTTCACAATGTTCTTGCAAAAATTAGGGTTCATTTGTTCATCGCATAATAACTCACTCTACACTTAAAAGAAATGAAATTAATTGGTACCATCGTGTGCCTTGTTAAAAAACAAACAACTTTCATGTTTACATCGTGCAAAATAATTACGTATTGAGGGAGATATGAGAGGTTTTGCAAATCAGTGATGGTGGTGGTGCACGAGGAAGAAGAAGGTGGCCTTGACGCCATTTTTTTGAATTTTTGAATTTTTAAATATTTTCATTTATTTTCAAAAATTATTTTCCACATCCAATTTTGATTTTTTTTCAAATGATATTTTGCACAAATATTGTTCACATATTTAAATAATTTATTCACAAAAAAATCAAAAAAATATTTTATATTTGATATACTTTTAATATATTTAATATATTATTTTTAAATTGTTTTAAAAATAATTTAAAATATTGTTTTTTCTTATCAAATTAATTATTTTTAATCCCAATATTTTCACACATGTCATTTAAATACCCTAGTATTTTAATCCACAAAAAATCACAAAAATGATTTTTATTTGATATATTTTTAATATATTAAAAATATTATTTTTAAATTGTTTTAAAATGATTTCTTTTTATTTTATTTTCTTAACCAAAATGATTTTGAATATTCATGTGGATAAAATACTTTTTTCATAAACCTTAATCATTTTTTATAACATGATTAATGATTTTATTTGATATTTTTATCATTTTTATTTGATTTTTCTTTGAAAAATACTTTAAAAAATATGAAATTAGGGTTTTGTTCTGATTCAATCTTTCAAACTTTATTTCAACACTCATGGACCTCTATTAGAGTGTAAGACCCAACTCTCTTTGTAAATAAACCACTTCATGGGCCTCTGCTATAGTATAAGTCCCATCGCGCTTTTCAAAATCATGGTGCGATCACTATTTTCGCAATAATACCTGGGCCTCTGTTAGGAGTGTAAGTCCCATCCCTTTGTACATAAACTTTGTCTTAAATAATCATCTTGGGCCTCTAATAGAGTGTAAGACCCAACACCCTTTTGTGAATAAAAAATCTTTTAGCCTCATTCATCCTGGGCTTTGTACAGGATACAAATAATCATCTGGGCGTCTATCTAGAGTATAAGACCCAACACGTTTACTTTTCTCTTACTTGAGATTAAGTCAAAATCATTTCAAAACTTTCTTCAATTTCTTCAAAACACTAATCTTGTAGAAAACATCTGATCAATCACAATACCCTTCGGCTTCTATCTAGAGAATAAGACCCATCACCTTTCTCAATTCAATTCATACTTGTTTATATACTTGTTCATATGTCTGTATATATACTTGTACATATCTTGTTGAAATTTCTCATAGCATATATATCATCCTTAGTTTAGACTAGTTCAAACAATAGGATCCTTTCAATCAGTATAACCTAGTTCAAATAACTAGTTCCCCCTGTACAAAGGAATACAGTCAGCCTCCTCTTGGGCTTTGTTCAATTTATTCAACGTTGAAATAGTTCAATAAAGAGAGGATTATTTCCTGATGAATCTCTTCTTTAATCCCATTAACCCTGGAATAGTTCAACAAACAAAGGATTATTTTCCAGTGAAACCTTTCTTGAACTCTTCTTAGACTTGGAAAGTCTCAACAGCTAGCCTCCTCTTGGGCTTCATACAAGGACCCTCATGCTTCCTAAAAAGCATATGATAGACCCTAGTCATCTTTAATAGTACATCAGTCCCCAGGAGAGTCAAAGCCTCTAAGTCATTCAAGCTTATCCTTTTAAGTCTCTTCTGATCCTCAACAAGGTTTGATCTTCCCTTTAAAATCCCCAGGCAGAACCATGTTACCATCAACAAATCCCCAAATAAATCAAAGCCTCATGGCATCTGATAATTCAACTTTTCTCTAATCCCCAGCAAGAATTAATTTCTCTTTTAATTTTGCAAAACAGTTTAGACCTTCTCCTGGATTTGAATAAATCCTTAGCAAGAGTCAGCCTCCTCTTAGGCTTCATATATTCCCAGTCAGCCTTAATCTTGGGCTTTGTACAAGACAGATATAATGCTCCCCTAGTTGAGTCAGTTTTTAACTCTTTCTTTTTTTAGCTTCAACCTTGGGCTTTGATCAAGGCACAAAATCCATGATCCCCACAGATGAGACTATATGTCCTCTCTGCAGGAGGATATTTCCTCTATATATCACATTTCAAAACAAACAATTAAAATCCTTTCCATATAATTTATGTAAGTGGCACACTTGTAGATTCAAAATCCAAGCTGGAGTCCCTCCTTTATCATGGCTAAAATTACTCTTTCATCTAAGTGATGTAAGTGGCAAAACTCTGGATTCTACACATCCAAGTCAATGTCTCTCTCTTAGCATGCAAAAACTTATAAAGGAAGATGTGGTATTGCTGGATTCCACACATCCCAGTTAAAGCAACTTCCCTTATAATCAATTCCTCAATGTTTGTGATGAATAGGTGAGATGTCTCCCTTTAGAGATGAAGAATTCTCTCTCAGTCAAACTTTATATTCAATCTTGGGCTTTGAACAAGACACAAACACTATTTTAGCTTCAACCTTGGGCTTTGAACAAGACACAAACACTCTTTTAGCTTCAATCTTGGGCTTTGAACAAGACACAAATACTCTTTTAGCTTCAATCTGGGGCTTTGAACAAGACACCAAACATTTTTCCTCCCATAGAATAGGAGGAACTACGAACGCTTTGATTTCCCCAAGTCTCTTTATGGGAATACGTAGGCATAAGATTGCGAAATCTTAGCGAGCGCACTTATCAAAAACCTTAGGTCAAGTACCTTCTCAAAAACAATAGAAACCCCAAAAACAACAAAAACATTTCCTCAGCCTTCACAAAGGAGAAACTTTCCAAAATCAACAGCAAATGGATTTAATCAACCAAGCAATTCAACAGTAGAAACATATGCAAATAAAGGTTCCTATAGATTACTATAGATACTCTGTGTGTTAACAACTTCCCTTTGTATAACTAACCCTCGATCCCCTTCTCTTCGCATTTGTTAAAAAAAACATTTACACGCAGGGTTAGTTTCAGATATCTTCCCCTTCCTTTTAAGCTTCATAGGATACACTATGCCAAATAAGGGAAAAGACAGCGCTTTTTTTGGCCTTTAACATTTCTTTAAAGCACTGCCTAAGATGGCGCTGCCGTAGGTAAAGACGGCGCTTTTTTATGAGAAAGCGCTGCTAAAGGCTTACTTTAGGCAGCACTTTACCTTTAAAAGCGCTTTCTAAAGTAGGCCTTTAGCAGCGCTTTTAATTGTAAAAGCGCTTTCTAAAGTGGCCCTTTAGAAGTACTTTTTCTGGCTTTTTATGCCTTTTATTGGCACCTTTAGACAGCGCTTTTTAAAGAGCTGTCTAATTTATTTATTTTTTTACCTTTAGGCAGCGCTTTCTCAAGAAAAGCGCTTTCTATTTCCCCCTTTAGGCAGCGCTTTTGAAAGCGCTATCTATTTTTTTTGTATTTTCACTATAGGCAGCGCTTTTTCTTAAAAGCACTGTCTTTTCTTCACGTTTTTTTAAGGATATTTTTAGAAAGCAAATTTTCCCAGTTTTTTATGCAGAAACCTGTATATATTTTCCTTCACATTTTAGGCCATTTCCAATCCTTCACATTTTAGGCCATTTCCATAAACCATTTACATAAACCATTCACATAGACCGTTTACATAAACAATTTTAGGCCATTTCCAATCCTTCACATTTTAGGCCATTTCCATAAACCATTTACATAAACCATTAAAACCATTCTAATCCATAAATCATTGACATAAACCATTCACATAAACCATTCACATAACTACAAAACTATACAATTACACTCCATAATGATTTCCTAATTTAAAACAACTTCCAAAACTATACAATTACACTCCATAACTACACACCAACTTCTATACCTTATATGATTCTTTTACCAATAAGGTATTCACATAATTCCTCCTTGATTTGTTCCAATTTATCTTTCGTGTAATGATCACACGCGTATTCATCAAAGTACTACATAAGAAAACACAATATGCATGATTTAGTTTAAAATAATAAATTATACGAAATATCTGATAAGTATTAAAATAAATCCTAAGTTATAAATCCATACCGTGATGGGAATCTTTAATCGATCCAAATGAATGATTTCCCTCATAAACCTCAAAACAAAATAACTGCAGTCTATACCATTACATTGACCAGAACACTGCACACAGAAAAACAAATAAGAATTAATATATAGTTGTCTTGTGTTATCAAGTAGCATCACTATTATAAGCAACATTGTGAAAATTAATATACCTCCACTTTGATCCATGTAACGTTGGAAGCTTTAGACCGTGATACTCGAGCTTCTCTTTGTGCTCGGTATACTAGTATTGTTCTATAAAATAAAAACATAAATTTAGAACAATCTCACAGAAATAATTAAATATACAAATACACACGAATATTTAGAACAGTCTCACTTATGTATCAACCAAATCCTTCATATTCTGATATGTTGTCCACTAATGATCTAATGAATTAAGATAATAGACCACTTCTCTTGTAGGATTAATAGCAACCAACAACCAGTGTCCACTGTAAAATATAACAAAAGTTTAAATGGATAATTTCTACACAAAAGATACAAAGATTAGAATAAAATTAGTATGAAAATCTTACCTGTTTCCAATATTATACGGTAAAAGAAACAAACTTTATGTACTGCTGGCCATAAACCTCTCGAGTAAGTGATCTCTTACTGAATTTGGATCAATATCAATTGCCGGTGTATTGACAAGGGCGCAAGACAAGAAACAGAATCTGTTTGACAATTGATTCCCGCGCATCAATTTGTCATACAAGCACCTTAAATAAAAACATAATAAACATTAGACTATTTTCATTGAAATGTGTAAATAAATTGTTCAACTAATTAAATAATAGATTGATCGGAGTACCAAATGTATAAATGCATAACACTGATGCCTAATTCAAGATGCTTAAAAATCTGTTCAATGTCCTCTTTTGCAATTATTTCGGAATGAGGAAAACCAAAAACACCTTTGTCCATGTCTATTTGACGAATAGCACCATCCATCAAATCTAATGTTGCCACAAGTGTTTCAAGACACATCCGAAAGCGAGGTGTAAGAGTTCTTTTGCCGGCCCGGTCTTTGTAGGAGCTCTTTTCTGGCTGGCTTATTGTGAACCTTGAGCAGGAACCTAAAAATCATATAAGTTAGGTAAAGTTGAAAATCATGAAGCTTTTGAATTCGGATCATAGAATAACACTTTCAATGTACCTCTTTCTGTGATGCAACAGACTCGATGTGCGGCAAAATCCCTTTATCCTTAGATGTGGGTTTTGTAGGAGTCTAACATTACAATGTAAAAACATTCAGAATGCTTTTCATAATGGTTCAGAACTGACTTTTGATTACTAAAACATTCATAATGGTTTTCAACATACCTCCTCATCTATGAAAATGAGGTCTGCCGGCCATGCAACAAACGATCCTATTGCATCTCGCAACAACGCTGTCTCTAAAACAACGTCAGGTATCGGTAGCAATGCATTAAGCTCTAATGCAATATCCACTGATACTTTCAGATGTCCATCAGGGAGCGGTTTATGGTGAAGTAAATCTCCCAAAGTGTTATGCATTTTTCCCTTGCCAACTACGCGATAAGTCGGTAGCGATAAAAATAACTGACAAGATGAAATGCCCTAAAGCAATAATAAATATGTAACTGTTAATGTGTATATATGTCAATTAAAATAAACGTGCTAATTTAATTAAAATAAATATATGTCAATTAAAATAAACGTGCGTACTACCTCGGGAAATTTCTTTTGACAATTGATACTAGCTTTGTCACTAGTATCTTTCAACCCTGAACCGCGCTTTTCCGCCTCATATCTCTCTTTATCCTTTTGCAGTTCATGGACTTGCGCTTTTAACTCCTCCAACGATTGCATCACTTCTTGATTGGTAGGATTTTTTCTCTTTGCTTGCTTATACAAGGAAGATGGAGTCACACCAAATCCTTTACCCCTCACCCGATCGGAATACTCAGGAACATTTAGTACTCGACTAAGTATGCTCCTGCAATCCTCCTCGCCTGTGGTTAAGGATTTAGATAGAGTCTCCTGAAACTCATTGACATATCGAAAATTATTAGTGGGGATTAAAAATTAATTATATTTTAATAAAATTTCGATTAACTTAAAGACATAATGTTATACTTACACATTCGTCATAAACATGCTGAACATCTTCCCTAACAACTTCATCCTTGCCCACACAAGCTTCCTTCCACAAAACATGATCCGGAAGTGATGTTTCTTCACTTTTCGTCTCTTCTAACTACGCATTGAGATAAATAATAAGATCATCAATTATAACACAATAAGACAATTAATAAAATCATAGCATTTATAAATACTTACCAATTTTTGTTGTAAGCGTGCATATCCCGTTCGACCTTTTCTGTACGGATACGCGGGTTTTGATGCTCTTTGGCGATTAATGGCACTCAATTCCTGGATAAACAAGTTTAAGTCATATCAGACCAAACTAATGCAACAAGTATATAATACAATTAATAGACATGACAAATTAACATTACATTGAATTTTTCGGTTTTTCGTTTGGCTACAAAAGTGCTCCATTCTTCGGGTGCAATCACGTCCGCATACAACTGTGGAAGTTCTGCTTCAACAAAATTTTTTTCCGCATCCCTAAGATATTTGTTTGATAACATAGCTCGAAAGCCTCTGTGTCTTTTTCCGGCCAATTGTAGACAATACTTTTTCCGGCTTTCATCAATATTAAAAGACCTCTACGAAAAAACATACACATAGAATGTGTTAGTATAAGTAAATTAAAGACTTAATCGTCAACAAAAATCTAATAACATCAATCATATTTGGTAAGTACCTGTATCTCAGTCCAAATTTTATCTTTACCGGCTTTCAACAATAGATTCCTCAAATTATCACTGGTGATAGGAATGTGCTGACGGACAAGGGAACCTATGTAACTAGTCAACATTGAACCGTTTGGCTCAATCAGTTGGTTTTCATCACTCCAATGTACATCAAATTTGATCCCTTTATCTCTTGCACGGATGATTGACTTCATAATTGTTATTCCTCTTTTAATTTCACTTTCTACATTCTCAGGTCTTTCATTTGTATCATGTGTCTCGTGTGACTCTTCCTGGTTACTAGCCATCTGACCTATAAGAAAGGAAAAAAAAAAATTAAATGACAAATATAAAAATCCATAATCCATAATCCATTGAATATATATAACATGACAACTATTTAATATTATTGAATGATATAAGCTATAATTTTATAACTAGTACCTTTTTCACTAACGTCTCTTTCTTTTCTTGGTTGGAATATGTTATACCCGTCTCTTAACAACACGGACGGTTGGATTGATCCAAATACCCTCATTATGATCATTTCTAGTATATGATTCATTCGCTATAATATTTTCATCTTGATCATTTCTAGTAAATGGTTCAATATCAACATCAATATCACCTTGATCTCCAATGTTTTCATCAATTTCTTTGTTAGATAAAAGCACTATAGACCATTTTGTACTTGTCGGATCAGTGACATAGAACACTTGTTTAGCTTGAGAGGCTAGAATAAAAGGCTCATCTTTGTACCCCACCCTATTAAGATCCACTTGCAAAAATCGTGACTTATCCATTCGTATGCCATTGTTATATTCAACCCACTTGCAACAAAATATAGGAATCTGAAACTTCTCATAATCAAACACCCAAATGCACTCGATAACCCCAAAATATGACAGATTTGCAAATTTGGGGTTTAAGTCCTTCACACTTGAAATGTGCATTGCTTCAGCTACCACGGTGACACCACTATTTTGCATAGTACTTTTATCATCTTGTTCTTTGGTATAAAATGTGTATCCATTAATTGCGTATGCGCTATAAGAAAACACAACCAAACTTGGACCATATGCTAAACATCTTAACCTTTATGTTATTGAAACGGGATCTGAATAATACTCTGAATAAATATGATCCTTAAACCAATGTATGAAACTTTGATTGTGCTCTCGTACTATCCAATTCTCATTTCTATTCGGATTTAAACCTCGGAGAACATTCTTGTGCATTTCAACATACGGCTCAACCTCATTCTCATTGTGCAGAACATACAAATGCACTTGATCCCGTTTGACCCTTGATACTGTCACAACTTCATTTCCAATTAACCTTTTTCCTTCTTTTTTTAGACAATATGAGATTTGGGGAATCCAATTGATTGTACATTGGACAGATATTCAGTACAAAACTCAATCGCTTCTTCAACAATGTATCGTTCGGCAATACAACCCTCTGGTCGACTTCAGTTTTTCACATATCCTTTTAATATTTTCATATAACGTTCAGCAGGGTACATCCATCTCATATAAGCCGGTCCACACAATTTTGTCTCTTTCACCAGATGAACAACTAGATGAACCATTATGTCAAACAACGAGGGAGGAAAATACATTTCAAGATCACACAAAGTAATAACTATTTCTTTTTTCAATGTTGGTAAGATCGCAGGATCGATCACCTTACTGCAAATTGACTTGAAGAAAAAACACAATTTAGTTATTGCGCTTCTTACTTTTTCTGGAAGAATAGAACGTATACCTATTGGTAGAAAATGTTCCATTATAACATGGCAGTCATGCGTCTTTAAACTCTTTAACTTGAGGTCTTTCATAGACACAAGTCTTCTAATATGTGAAGAGTATCCTTCTAGAACTTTAACTTCACTTAGAAACTTACACAATACTTTTTCTCCTTTCTAGATAGAGTATATGCAGCAGGTGGTAGATATGTTCGTTTTCCTTTCTTCAAGGGTCCTAATTCAGTTCTTATCCCCATCGCTATCAAGTCCTTTCTTGCTTTAAGGTCATCCTTAGACTTTCCTTGTATATTGAGTAACGTACCAATAACATTGTCAAATACGTTTTTTTCAATATGCATAACATCGAGAAAATGTCTTACATACAACGACTTCCAATATGGCAGTTCAAAAAAAATTGACCTCTTCTTCCACCCTCTCTTGACAAGTGTATGTGCAAAAGGCTTGCCAAACTGAGTACTCACATCTTTCACCTTTTAAAAAATTTGATCACCTATCAATATAGGTGGAGCTCTACCTTGTTCTGGCTCTACATTGAATGTTTTTCTCCACCCACGGTAGTGATGATTAGAATTTAAGAATCTACGATGACCGAGAAATACATTCTTCTGACCAAACTCCAATCGCGTCGAATCAGTTTTATCTTCACAAATAGGACACGCAGATTGACCTTTTATGCTGTACCCTGATAGATTTCCGTATGCTGGAAAATCATTAATTGTGCCAAACAACATCGCCCTCAAGTTGAAACTTTCTTTCCTATACCCATCATAAACCTCCACACCGTTCTCCCACAAACACTTTAAATCTTCGATTAAGGGTGCCAAGTATATGTCTATGTCATTCCCTGGTTGTCTAGGACCAGAAATTAACATAGATAACATCATGTACTTACGCTTCATACATAGCCATGGAGGTAGGTTATAAATCATAATGATCACAGGCCAAGTGCTATGTGAGATACTTTGAATACCGTGTGGATTCATTCCATCAGTAGATAATGCCAAGCGAAGGTTTCTTGCTTCTTTTCCAAATCCAGGATAATCATCATCAATGTTTATCCACTGTGGTGAATCTGCCGGATGTCGAAACTTTCCATCAATAATTCTTTCATCTGCATGCCAAGTCAAGTGTCTTGAATCGGTCTCACTACGAAACATGCGTCTAAATCTCAGAATTATAGGAAAATACCATAAGACTTTTGCTGGAGACAACCTTTTCTTATATCGAGAGACACCGCATTTAGGACACTCATTTAATGATGCATACTCATATCGAAACAAAACGCAATCGTTTGGGCATGCATGTATCTTATCATAGCTCATGCCAATAGAGCACAACATCTTTTTAGCCTCATATGTTCGATTGGGAAGAACATTATCCTCTGGAAGCATATCTTGCATAAGGGCCAATAACTCTGTGAAACTTTTATCCGACCATCCATTGCCCGCCTTTAAGTTGTACAACTTTAATACCGTAGACAATCTTGTGAATTTAGTGTAACCATTATACAACGGTTTCTCTGCATCGCTTACCAACCTCTCAAACATTTTGGGATAATCCTTAATATCTTCTTCAAGAGCTACTGCAATCTCTTCGACTCGATCATAATCGTATGTATCTGTGTCATCTTCGTTTGAAGCATAGGTCATATTATCCCCCGGTTCAACATTCCTGTTAATTTTCTCACCAAGAAAATTCCAACATGTATAACTTCTATCAATTCCACGCCTCATTAAATGCGATGCCAACTGAATCGCGTCAACCCGACTCCCAAAACAACAACCCAAGCAAGGACATATCATTCGACTGGGGTCTTCGGCGTGCGCAACAACAAACTTAACGAATTCCGATACCCCATTCTGGTACTCTTTCGACAATCGACTTGAAGACATCCATTTCTTATCCATAGTTATACTAATTAAGCTAAACAAAAACAAAATAAAAAATATTTACCTGTAGGGAAACGATCCGACTTTCACACTTTGATCACAAGTAACCCCTATATATAGCAAATTCAATAAGTTAGTTCTCAATCATTGCAAGCAATGCTCATCCATCATAACAGTTCATTCAAATGGTTTTACTAATTAAGCTAAACAAAAACGTTAATTATTCACGCAACTATAGCAAAAGAACAACTAATTACCTGTAGAGAAGTAATCAAGTTTTGGACCCACACAATGTAAGATTCCTCCAACGATCAGACTTTCACTCTGCACCTGTAAAACAATCATATTATCAATCATTCTTGACCATTCACTACCAACCATTTAATAACAAGCCTTACTTTATATTATTATAAAACTACTTCAAGATTTGCCAGGAAAGAAAATATAAGTTCTTGTTTGTTAGAAGGTTTCAAAATTGTGTGTAGCATTGTCATATATACATTTTAAAAAATTAATATGAATAAACAGAGTAAGATTAAAAAACCAGTTTCATTAGGAGATCACAATTTAATCTATTCAACAACTCTGTAATTTTACAATAGGTTTGAAATTATTAGTTCTTCAGAAAGACACCGGTTAACGATCTAAACCTATCCAAATTCTTGTCTTTAACACACATCGTAACAAGAGGATCGTCAATCAAAACAACCCCTTTAATAATTCTAAAGCTATAAGGATGCCAAATCTATGGATGAAGATTCAAAGGGAAAATATTTGTGAATTGTTGACAACCCTCTGAAAATTCAGAATTGGGCAAATCCAATTTTCCCTTTAAATACATATGAAACATGTTAAGATCTAATATAAGTTCAGGAAGTGCATTTTTGAGGAGATTGTAATACAATTTCTCTAAGAGAGGAATTGAAACATAAGAGGAACCTAAATCATTGGAACTATAAGGTGGTAAACCTGAGAAAAGTCTTTGAAGTGATAAACATTTAGGATTATAAGACTTAACATCAGGTCCTAGGTCCTAGACTTATTCATCAACTCTATAATTTTACAATAGGTTTGAAATTATTAGTTCTTAACATATAATCACAAGACATTTTTGAATGAAGAGCAATTCATGTTCATAAATAATAAGGTTCAGAAACTGTTTACAAATTGTGTAGCTAACAAGCTCCAAGCACGTTTTAAAACACTACAATGAGGTCAACAATTCATGTTTTCGCCAATATAAAAGAAGTAAACATAATGTTTTGTACAGACATTAGGTAAAATCAAACTGCACGATTTCACAATGCCATTCAACAGAGTAATATCTAACAGAGCAATAAAAGTAGTAGTAGTAGTATGAACAGCAGCCAATATCTAATAGAGCAAAACTTAAAATCTAACATGATTTCACAATGCCATTCTTCCGCATGATAACATTCAAGAAAAACCAACATTCAACATTCAACATATAGAATACGTATAAAATAACATTCAACATTCAACATATAAAATAACATTCAACATTCAAGAACTCTAACATTCAAGAAAAACCTAAAACAGTCGGAGAAGAATGTGTACCTGCATGATAACCGTCAGAGAAGAATACAGAATGGCTCTTCCGCTTCTACTTCTTCTTCGAACGAAAAATGCAGTAACGAAAAATGCAGTAACGAAAAATGAATAACAGATAAAATGGGAGAAAGGAGGACGAACAGAAGGCTGGTGGTCGGAGAACTCGCGAGAGAGAAAGGCTGGTGGGCTTGAGTAAGAAAGAAAGAAACAATGAATAGGGTTCTGAATATTTAGTGTTATTTTATTTTTAATAATAATTGACCTAAGGCAACGCTTTTCCTAATAAAGCGCTTTCTTTTAATATACCTTTAGAAAGCGCTTTTAAAAAGCGCTTTCTAATGTTATCTTTTAATCGCCCTATAGCAGCACTTTTTAAAAGCGCTTTCTAAGGTTATACCTTTAGCAGCGCTTTTTAAAAAGCACTTTCTAAGGTGGGGACTATTTACAACCTTTAGCAACGCTTTTAGAAAGCACTGTCTAAAGGTATCCTTTACCAGCGCTTTTTTTTAGCGAAATTTTTATTTATTTCTTATAGCAGCGCTTTGTGATAAAAACGTTGTCTTTTTAGTGCTGCCTAAGGCTATTTTTGGCGTAGTGATAAATATAGAAATCAGAAAGTAGCACTAAATGCAGTAGTGGCCGCGTTACAAAAACCAAGCTACAGACGGAGAGAGAGAGAGGGAGAGAAAAAAATGAGTTACTGCTGATACCATGTTAGATATTCCCAAACTGAAATGTAAAGACATATAATTACTCTTAAAATTGATTCCATGTTACAGAGTCATGTGTGACTTATATATCCAAGAAATAATAACAAACTAGACTAAATATATGGAACAGTAACGACTATATTTTAGGTACTATCTGTATATGCTAACACAAGAGACGGAAGCCGATGAAAGGTAAAAACCAAGAGCACCAGAAAGAATTACGGGCTAGATTTTCCTAACGAAATATCCGAAAAAACGGAACAAAACTCCATTTAGTAGCAAGAATATTTTTAGAGGACGCTGAAGACATTCAAATTGGTATTGATAGGGCTCGAAGATTTTTGTAATCTTAGTTTTGAATTTTGCTTTTGCTCACACGAAAGGTTATACTATAATTAAAAAGGTTTAAAAAATAAGAATAAATTATGATGATCGATGGATGAAGTTTTTAATTTATCTCCTTATTAAACGTATTAAAATGAGCAAATACACTCCAGGAACACATTGATGTTCCTAAGAGACATTTAATACATATTTAAAATTTAGGATGTGTTATTTTAAAATTCTATAATTCTTATGCATCAATATAAATATCTATAAAAAAAAGCATGAGATTTATTAATTATAATTGATACAAGCTTATTCTATTTGAAATATACAAATGGAAGAAAAAATGGTTAAGGTTTTCATACTTTTGTATGTTCTGATTATTTTTCTTTTTCTACTTCTTGATGCACCGGGAAACTTACGGTAAGCCATTTTATAAACCTTTTTAAATTTATTCATTTAATTTCTACTATTTTAGAAAATTGATTTTTTCAATCAATTTTTATTACAGTTACCAATGTTCCATGTAAATTTCGTAGAGATTGTCCTAAAACTCTCTGTATTTTTGGTTTTGCACGACGTTGTGAACGGGGTCTTTGTGTATGCACTGGTGGTCTTGGGTCAGGGGAAACAGACCCACAGTCTAAAACCTAAAAAAATCAGAAACCTCAAAATCGGAAGGAGAATTAAAAAAATAATAATTAAAAATAACTAATATATAGAAGTTTTGCGAATTCCTAAATAATATGAAGCAGTGGCCTGGCAGTTTACATATTCACCTTTTTTATTTTACTTAAATCAATTGTTGCCAGTTGTAGTTTACATTTTCACCATGTATTTTTTCTGGCTACAGTTTATATTTTTACTTTTTGATTTAACTAAAATATATTGAGACTTCCAGACTGCAATTTGAATTTTAACTTTTTTATTTTACTAAAAATTATTAATATAAATAAAAAATCATATAATAAAATCATATATTGTTAAATTAATATAATAAAATATGATAAATAATTATTTATGTCAAATTCAATTATTTTATATTTTATTTTATAGAAAAATAAATTATTAAAATATATTTTAAAATAATAAAATTAAAACTTAAAAATTCAACATTATTTTTAATTAAATCAACATAATTAAATAGATAATAAATTAAATTTAAAATTGAAATTAGTTTAAACAACTTGATTAGAATTAATCTAATTTGTTGTAGTATTTTTAAGATTTTATAACTTTTTTTAACTAGTTTAGCTTCGCTTATGCTTATTGTTCTGGACTGAACCAATGGCTAGGCATGACCCAATCCACTTCTGCTCGCATAACGTCCCAATTGCCTATACTCAGCTAACATGGGGCAACATTTACCTTTTTGCCCCTCTACCGGGCACATATGGTCAGAGGGCCCACAAGGTCTCCTGCTTCTCCTCAGCATCCCTGCCCGTCATGCACAACTCTACCATCCAAAAACAGTCACGACACCCGTGCCCGGAACTACGTCTTTGCTCGTGGCAACGACTAGTTTCGGGCACCTCTGCCCGTCCTAACGACTAGTTTTTGGCAGTTACCTATTCTTAGGGAAACAGTTATTTTGCCCTGAAAATAAGGACAGTTGGCCACGCGGTGGGGGCATTATAAAAACCATCTCATTCGAGAGGGTCATGTATTCTAAATCATCCTAAGAAACACATACTTTTGTACTTGCCATTCTCTCTCCCAATTCTTACTTTAGCATCGGAGTGCCTTGCAAGTACACCCCCTCCTCATCTCATACACCCAGCATCTCAGACGTCTTCTTGGCCCACTTCAGGTTCTGATCAACCGTCAAGATCAGTGGCGCCGTCTGTGGGAACCCTGTTATCCCCGTCTTAACATCCACCTCATATTCAAGACCAAAATAACTTTCTATCCAAGATTCCGATCATGGCAGGTCAAGACCACGTTCATGATGCTCACAATACTGCTTTTCTCCCCGTCAACAAAACTGATGCTGACGGATCTACATCCTTCCTCGGAAGTAACGTCCGCCATTTGAGAGATGGCGCCACCGCGTCACCTTTCCCTCCTCGTGCTGATCATGTTGATGACTAGCCAATCATGGACCTCCAGCTCGTGCCTGCTCCGTCCAACGCCGACCCGGCCGTGGCGGCCCTTCTTGAAGCTCTCAACAAGACCAACCTCCTAATCCTCCAACAAAACGAGAGAATTGGGGCCTTGGAAGAATCTGCCCGACCAAGATCCCCTCAGCCGAGGAAAGATCATCGATGTTCCAGAAGTCCACCTCCCCGGCGTGAAGGTGATCGTCAGGTGCGCCAAGAGCCAGAGTCCCACGCTGTTTGGAAGCGCGACCACCTTTCCCGACAAAACCAGTACTCTCTAGGAAATAAGAGGACCAGGAGAGGCCAACGTTCGCCCCCTGTCAGATCGAAGGCTCGGGCACGGACACCGTCCCCCCGCAGGAGTCACCGCCCTGTCCCTGAGCGAAGCACCCACTCCATATCGTGGACCAGTTCCAGCAGCGACAACGAGCCTCACGGCCCGTTGTCTCAGGAGATTATGGCTATGCACCTCCCCAAAGGCTTGGAGAAACCACCGCCTTTAAGCACTTACGACAGTACGACAGACCCAGATGAGCACATTGAAAATATCGATGCGCTGCTCAATTATCTTGGCGTCCAGGGCGTCATCAAATTCCGTCTGTTCCCTACCACGCTCCGAAAATAAGCAATGACCTAGTATAAACAATTGCCCGAGGAGTCCATCACCTCGTGGAAACAGCTGGGAAGAATGTTTTCCAAGCACTTCACGGCATCATGCCGCAACCCGAAGACCGAAGCCTCCCTTGAGGCCATAATTCAAGGGAAAGATGAGCCTTTCCAGTATAAATCGAGAGGTTCAATAAGGAAGCGGTGCAAGTCCCTACCACCGATGACATGAAGAAGTTCCTTCTCGAGCGCGGGCTTCGTCCCCGCACGGAATTCGCCTAAGTTGTTGGCATTGCTCCTCCCAGAACTCTTGACGCCTTCCTCCTCAAGGCGCAGGCGTATATCCAGTATCAGGAGAAAGAGGCGGCCAACTCTGCCCGGGTATCACGCCACCAAGAAAGTGCCCGGGCCTCCAAATGCGATGAACCCACGACATCCCGTCGAGGAGACAGAAGATGTGAGGATCGTCCCCAGGAATCCCAAGACAACAAAGGGCCCACCAGACGCTTCCATGATTACACTCTCCTGACTGTCTCCAAGGAAAATATTCTCTCCGAATGCGCTAACTCGGAGTTTAAACAAGTGGGGGTTCGATTCCCTAAGCAAGTATCGGCCAAACCGAACGCCGATAAGTTGAAATACTGTCGTTTCCACAAAAGTCACAGCCACACTACTAAGGACTGCATCCACCTGAAGGATGCCATAGAAATACTGATCAGGGACATCCACCTGAAGCAATTTACAAAGAAGAAGGAAACTCCCAAGCAAGACGCCCAGGAGTCGAAGAAAGTCTAGGGAGAGGTGCCTTCCTCAGAAGAGACAAACCTTCAGGTCGCCATGAGTATATCACAGCCTGATGACTTCTATGTTCCCGAGGAGCTCAGCGCTCCCGCATATTTCCCAGCCCATAGCCCATGGGAAACTTTCCCATCCGCCATGGCCATCTCCGGAGGGGGCTTCAACAAAGTCATTGTGGGCTCCGTGAAATGAAAGTTTGAGCACCTACTCATCACAAGCTCCAACAAGAGTACAACGCTCGACAAGGTCCGGGGAAAGTATGTCCTCATCTCCTTCTACCGGGAAGAGCTCCTCATAGGGGCCCCGAACTCAAGCATTCCACTGCTCGTCAGAGCCCAGATGGCAAGTTTTGATGTTCGCTGAGTCTTAGTTGACCAACGCAGCTCAGTCGACATCATGTACTCACATCTGTTTTCAACCCTCCAGCTAGATGAGTCGCACCTCACTCCCTACGTGGGCTCTGACCTGCAGGGTTTCAACGGGTCGGTCACAAAGCCCTGGGGGTATGTCGAGTTAATCATGACCTTTGGATCTGCAGAGACGGCCAGATCTATCAAAGGCTAATTCCTGGTTATTAACTGCCCGTCTCTCTATCAGTGCATATTCGGGCGGCCAACCTTGCCCGAATTGGTGGTCGTACCGTCAACTGTTCATCTCAAAATGAAGTACTACACTTCGAAGGGTATGGTAGCCACCCTACACGAGGACATCGAGGCTGCACGAAGATGCTTCGAAGCGCCCACCAGAGGACTCAACACCACCGCTGCCAAGCCGAAGACGTCTAACAAGCCAGCCTTGCCCAACAGCTCCGAGGAATCCAACACACTGCCACGCGTCGACTCTATCGACCTCGACAGCTGCTTTTCCAAAGATGATCAGAGGGAGGACCAGACTTGCGTGAGCAGCTCATGCACTTCGACCAGCACCACCAACGACTCCCATTCGATGCGCCTGATTCTGGATGGCGAGTTCGAACTCGTCCTGCTCGGCGATAACCCTCAGCGAGGAGTAAAGATACGGACCGGCCTCCCCGACATAGCGAGGAAAAAACTCAAATCTTACCTCCGAGAAAACGCATACTTGTTTGCCTGGAGTACCGCAGAAATGCCCGACTTAGACCTTGTTGTCGCCTACCATCAACTCACAATTGACCCCGCCGTCAAAGTTGTAGCACAACGTAGGAGAAATCAGTCTCCGAAGAAAATAGAGGCTGAACAACAACCTATAAAAGATCTCATCGAGGAAAAATTTATTTCGGAAGCCAAGTACACCACATCGCTATCCAACATTGTACTCGTCAAAAAACATAATGGAAAGTGGCGTATGTGTGATAATTCTGCTAGTTTTAAACTGTTATCATTCATGGACGCTTACTCGGGTTACAATCAAATACCAATGGCGAAAGGTGACAAGAATTACACGGCCTTCATGACCGAATCGGGCAATTATCACTACAACGTAATGCCCTTCGGCTTGAAAAACGCCGACGCGACCTATCAAAGGATGATGAGTAAGGTCTTCTAGGGAGAAATCGGGGACATGCTCGAAGTCTATATGGACGATATGATCGTAAAATCCCACGAGGAAACCAATCACACGTCCCATTTAAGAAAGGTCTTCGAGCAAGCCAGGAAATATCGGCTGCGTTTCAACCCAGAGAAATGCACTTTCGGGGTGCGGGCGGGCAAGTTCCTCAGCTTCTATCTGACAGAACGAGGAATCAAAGCCAACCCCGACAAGTGCAGGGAATTCTCCGAATTTCCAACACCTAGCTCGAAGAATTCCATCCAATCCCTCAAACGAATGCTCGCTTCTTTATCTCATTTCGTGGCCAGGTCTGCCCAACATGCTCTGCCGTTCTTCAAGCTCCTCCGCAAGGAGGCCGCGTTTGAATGGACAGAGGAATGCGACCAGGCTCTCCTCCATCTAAAACGAGCACTATCAGAACCGCCAGTTCTCTCTCGGCCAGATAACGGCGAAACTCTGTACCTTTACCTCACCGTAGCAATCGAGGCTGTTAGCGCCACCCTCATCCGTGAAACGCCCGACGGGTAAACTCCTATATACTTCACGAGCAAAGGATTGCAGGGACCAGAGTTGAGATACCAGCAAATAGAAAAGGTGGCACTGGCCCTCATCAATGTTGTGCGAAGGCTAAGGCACTATTTCCTGGCCCACACGATCGTGGTACGAATAGATCAACCCGTAAAGCAACTGCTAGGACGACCAGATATGGCCAGCAGGATGCTTAAGTGGTCGTTGGAACTATCTGAGTTCGACATTCAGTACAAAAGCAGAAAGGCCCTCAAGGCCCAGGCGTTAGCCGATTTTGTCACAGAAATGACGTTAGCAGATTCCCCCACCTACGGGGCGCGCAAGTGGACCATCTTCGTTGACGGAGCATCTAGCTCGGCGGGAAGCGGGGCAGGTATCATCTTGGAAAACTACGAGGGAATCATTGTCGAGGTATCACTCACCTTATCTTTCCTTACTTCCAACAACCAAGCTGAGTACGAAGCCTTCCTCACCGGTCTGCACCTGGCCGAGGACCTGGGAGCTGAAGAATCGTCATATGCACCGATTCGCAACTCGTGGCCCTTCAAGTTCGAGGAGAATATCAAGCCAAGAACGATAACCTGTCCGAATACTTATCTCTGGTCAAAGAAAAAATGACGAAGTTCACAACAGTAGAGGTAAAACATGTCCCCCGCGAGCATAATGTCAGGGCAGACGTGTTGTCTAAACTGGCGAGCACGAAGAAAAAGGGCGGAAACAAGTCTGTCATCCAGGAGGTGCTTCCTCGACCCAACATCGAGAAGACCTCCACGATCCTCGACAGTGACAGCAATTGCTGGATGACCCCCGTTTATAATTACCTCCCCAAGGATGAACTCCCGTCCGACCCCAAAGAGGCCAGCATAGTCAGGCGCAGAGCCTGCTCCTACGTCCTGGTCGAAGAAAAGCTCTACAGGCGAGGGTTCTCCATCCCTTTACTCAAATACATCGAGGAAGAGATGGTCGCCCACGTCTTGCGCGATATCCATAAAGGAATCAATGCCCAACACCTCGGGGGAAGATCCCTCGCCAGGAAAGCCCTTCGAGCAGGGTACTACTGACCAACCATGCAGCAGGATGCAAAAGAACACGTGAAGAAGTGCGACAAATGCCAAAGGCTCGGGGACAGGCACTTGGCTCCGCCTAATGAGCTCAAACCTATGTCCTCCCCGTGGCCCTTTGCATGGTGGGGCCTGGACATCCTGGGGCCATTTGTAGTAGGGTCAAACCAGAACAAGTACTTGATAGTGGGTGATGCCTACTTCATAAAGTGTATAGAAGCAGAGGCTCTGGCCAAAATAACGGCCCACAACATACTTCGCTTCTATAAGCGAAACATCCTTGCCTGCTTCGGCATCCCACAAGAAATAGTCACCGACAACGGGACGCAGTTCACGGACATAAAGTTCCAGGACTTCATCGCCCAACTAGGGACGAAACAACATTTCGCGTCTGTCGAACATCCCCAAACCAACGGGCAGGCCAAAGCGGCACACAGAGTAATCCTGCGTGGCATCAAACGAAGGATAGAAGATACAAAGAAAGCCTGGGTCAAGGAACTGCACAGCGTACTCTGGGCCTACCACACTGCCCCTCACTCTTCGACCGGAGAAACTCCTTTCCGCCTAGCTTACGGGACTGAGCCAGTTATCCCCAATGAGATACACGTACCATCCCGGTGGACTGAATCTCCTTTGGACGAGGAGACAAATAACGAGGTGTTAAGAGAAGAGATCGACCTCATCGAAGAGGTCCGATCAGGAGCAGCTCTCCGCGAAGCCTCGTTAAAGCAGAAAATTGCAATCAGGCACAATGCCAAGGTTATACGGCAAGAATTCCAAGTGGGTAGCCTTGTCTTAAGAAGGAACCACAAGGATTCTCGAGAAGGCAAGCTCACCGCAAACTGGGAAGGACCCTATCGCGTCTGAGAAGAGACAGAGAATAAGGCCTACTACCTAGAACACCTCAACGGGGAAGAACTTGCTCGACCATGGAACGTCGAAAAGCTAAAACAATATTACAGCTAAGGCCCTGATCGTCGGTTTGTTTTGTTGAAGCGACGAACATAACATCCCGACTACGATGCACACCCAAGTACAAGCGTCACACACCAACTAAGATAGGATCCCGCTCAAGAGCGAGCCGGATCCCTGCCCGACGGTGGTTCATCAACCGAGCCCGCCGTCGTCAAAGTACCATGATAGGAAGAACACCCAGCTAACGATAGGAAGTTCACGCCGCGAACTCGGGCCTCAAACGCGGCCTGAGCTCCGCTCTCATGCTCGAAAACTACCCAGGTCGTTCGACCAGTCCCCGCCACTGCCGAACACACCTAAGTAGAGCAAACCCCGAAAATAAAAAATCACTCAAAGTTTCCTTTATTACAGGCACACACACGTATCAAGAAAAGTTTCTACACTTAGCGAAAATAAAAACAAACAAAACCACGCACGAGTAAGAAACATACAAAACCGACCAGGACGGCCGGACACATACATATCAAAATAATGAGTGGCCACAAGGGCCACAATTGTGCTTGTAACATGATAAAGGGGTAACGTCCCATACAAAATAATAAAATTACATAAAAACATTGCACGCAGGCCAGAAATGTTACAACAACAAAAAAGAAGGCATTATTCCTCCATCTGCTCGGCCTCCTCAAGCATATGTTGTGTCGGCTGAGACTCCTCGTTAAGGATACGGGCATGCTCATCGCCAATCTAGAGGAAGTCTGGATTAACAACTTTGCCTTATTCAACGTGACTCAGAAAACTGGTCCCCTCTGTGGATAGCTGGACCCCTGGATTCACGAGTTAAAGTTGGGCCACAACATTATTGAAGGATTCCTCCCCGATGGCATAGACATCGTCCTCCACCCACACAATACGAGCGACCATCTCATCCCAGGTCTTAGCATCTTCACCTCGTTAGGCTCATCTTCAACCGGAGCCGCCGCAGACCTCATCTGCTCGACCAAATCCTCGACAACTTTATTCTCTGCGATCAAGGTGTCATTCTCCCTTTTTAATTTTGCAGCCTCCTCTTGGGGCTTCCTCCTCGCGTCATCAGCAACCTTGGCTTTCTCCTTGGTCTTTTTCGCTTTTTCTTTCAGGGATGATATCGTTTCTTGGGCCTTCTTGAGCTCGGATTTAGAGGAAGAATCTTCCGCGGCGTAGACCGTCGTCATCTCTAATACCCTGATCAATACAGAGGCATCCTACGCCAACATCGCCCTTTTGATCGGGCTGTCTATCCCCTCAAGCTTTAAGAAATCTGCCCGAGGAACCGTCAAGGATGAACCCTCGAAGAACTTTCGATCGTGAAGGCAGGGAGAAAGCTCAAACTTGCTTTTCTCTGCCGCCCGACTGAGATCCACCAACTCATTCTGTCTGGTTCGCTTAAACCTGAAAGCCCAAGGCACAGGAGATCCCTGGACAGAAGAGGGAAGGGACGAGGACCTCCCTGCAGTCAGCTGAGGAGGGGGCACCCGCAGAGTAGACCTAGCCTTTGGATTCGTTGCGCCAGCTTTGCCCTTCGCAAGAGCATTCCTCACCATCCTTTCGTGAGCGGAAGGCATTTCACCTGCAACAAGCGTAACAAGCACGTTAGCGAACAAAGAAAACTATAATCCAGGCAAGCTAAAAACGTAAAGACTGCCAAGCAACTTAACAGTGTCAGGATGGGTCTTGCACTCAAGGAGCCCTTACGTATTGATATAGCGGTTTTCCACTCTCTGTCCGCCATCTTCCTCGAAGATCGGGTCCCCTGTTTTGTCCAACACTCCGCGAGCTTAAAGCTCTTAACGTAGTTTACCAACGCTGTGTAGCCATACTTGTCGTCCTCGTTCAGCATTTCCAGTTGGGAAAGGTAATGGTCGGTGCCTCGGGAAAAATGGTCCCCGCTCCAACAGAAGGGAAACTTATACACTCACTCTGCCACCAACTTCCCATACTCATCATACAGATCATTACCGTCCTCGTCCGTCGACACTTCCCAGGCATACGTGGTGTCATGGGCTTTCTCTGACATAGGTTCAATGATATAGAATCTCTCCTTAAAGGTCCGGATAGACTCAGAAAAAGGTTTGAATAGTTTCTTCGCTTGCTTCAACGAAACCCAACCGTACTTCCTCCCCGAAATTTGCCTTTGGAGGTGAAGGATTGTGAAAAACAAAGGCAGGGTAGCTCTTATCTTCAGGAACTTATAAGTCAGCTCGAAAATAGGGATGAACGCCAACGAGTTAGGGTACAGCTGTGATAGGGCCAGGTCCAAGTGTACGAAGACGGGCCGCTGAAAGTCGGTGAAGGGCAGCCTCAACCTTATTTCTTTAAAAGCATATTATCGTACATCGGGAACATCTCCCTGTAATCCGTACATAAGCGGTCATCCTGACTTGGGAAGTGCATCTTCCACTCCCCTTCTGGCCCCACATTCGTGAAGACGTCCCCGGTAAATGAAGCAAAGACGGAAGCATGCTCCGCAACTGTCTATTCCTCCGCAGAAGCATGCTCGGGAGTTTCCCAGACATCATTGGGGGTAGTTGAAACCTCAGTATCACTACTCTCTGAGGAGCTCTCCTCGGACGAGTCTATAAGAATCTCTTTCTCGGGTTCGCGTGCCATCTTGTTCACCAGAAAAGCAGAGGAAAAAAATGAATTTGACTGCAAAATCAAATTCATCCTTCCACTGCTAGTCAAGTGAAAGGGCGCGTAAAGGGCCAAGGACGACATCCCCGACCTAACCCCTAAATCAAATAGCGTGAAAGTACCATGCGAGGATATGCCCTGGGGTAAACCCCTGCATGCACGGGGAGATTCTCCCCGGGTTACTACCCAGTTTTCCGTTTGAAGCTTCACCGGAAAACTCATAAACTCGCCAAAAAATTCATGAGAACGCCGGAAAACTCATGAGCTCTGTGAGTTAAGCTCACGTTCGTCATCACAACGGCGTTGAAAAATAGCCTAAACCTACGGTTCCTAAAAGCCCCGGCGACCACGGCAGCAGAAGAGAGTGGCCAAGCCACCGTCTACCACCAACAGTCACCGGAAAATGCTACGGAATCTACCTAAAGTCATCCGAGCCACATGCATTCTAACAAAACAAGCAAAAACCAGGAAACAATGCTAGATATAAGTAACTTACGTGGTCGAGGAGGATTTGAAGGGTCGAAGAGGTTGCTCAGGGCCTAGTACAGAGGCGAATACGCTGGATGACGGCAGCGATGGACTAGAAACTCAGAGAGAAAGACGAGGGAGGAGAGAGAAGCGAAAAGCCTATATGAGCTGCTTCTCCCTCTATTTATAAGCACTCTGAAGGCACGTGCACAAGCACGCGCGGCTAGGGGGCATCATCATGACCCTAGCCTATCCATCATGACGCTATAAATGTTGCACAATGTTCGAGGCACACGTGGCGTCTCGTCTCTTCAGACTACCTCAACCGTTGGCCACCCTGCATGTCGGGCAAACCAAACAACGTTACGCATCCCGCGGGCACCAAACCCCCCGGGCATAATAGGACAACTCCACCTCGTCGAAAAACGACGACCCCTTCGGAGTTCCCCCGGGGCTGCGAGCTATCCTTAAGTCATCACTCTCGTTCTTGGGAGCAACGACTTGGGGGGCTCCTGTTCCGGACTCGACCAACGGCTAGGCATGGCCCAATCCACTTCTGCTCCCATAACAGCCCAATTGCCTATACCCAGCCAACATGGGGTAGCACTTACCTTTCTGCCCCTCTGCCGGGCACATATGGTCAGAGGGCCCACAAGGTCTCCTGCTCCTCCTAGGCATCCCTGCCCGTCATGCACGTCTCTACCATCTAGAAATAGTCACGACACCCGTGCCCGGAACTACGTCTTTTCCCGTCGCAACAGCTAGTTTAGGGCACCTCTGCCCGTCCTAACGGCTTGTTTTTGGCAGTTACCTATTCTTTAAGAAACGGTTATTTCGCCCCGAAAATAGGGACCATTGGCCACGCGCTGGGGGCATTATAAAAACCCTCTCATTCGAGAGGGTCAGGTATTCTAAATCATCCTAAAAAACACATACTTTTGTACTTGCCCTTCTCTCTCTCTCCCGATTCTTACTTTAGCATCGGAGTGCCTTGTAGGTACACCCCCTCCTCATCTCATACACCCAGCATCACAGACCTCTTCTTGTCCCACTTCAGGTTCTGATCAACCGTCAAGATCACTTATATATCAATTCTAATAAAATATTGAAGCGCATAGTGTTATGTCTTAAAATTTTGAAGCTCATACTAAAACTATTTTTTAGTTTTTAATGTTGTTTATAATTCAAATATAAAAAATATTTTTAAATTTGTTTCCTTTATTATTTGTCCAAGGCCTCTAAAAAGCCAGGATCGACTCTGTGCTTATGTTATTATCAAGCTTTCAATTAGATATTATGTTGGCATCCAATAATAGAATTTCTTATAGTTTTTTTTTAATTTCATGAAACTTTCAGTTATTACTTTGTACGTTAAAATGAAATTAATAACATGAAATGCAACATCAATCACTATTTTATAACTTTTTTGATAAAGTTAAAATATATTTGTAACACCCCATACATAATTGACTAGTATATTATGAATGAAACGTTAAAATTGGTTTTGAGTACATACAAAAGCTTTAAAGAAAATACAACAAGTCGTATACAATAAGAAAACTGAACTAAATTGTATACAATAAGGGTCTTCAAGGAAACTGCACAGCGGAAAATAAGATCTGGCACGATCTCCAAGCCAATTACTCTCTAGAGCATCCGAGACAAGCCTTCCAGCGAATCTTCAAACTAATCCTGAACCTGAAAAAAATAATCAATAACATGGGATGAGATTACTAAACCTCAGTGAGTTCTCCTATCTTATTGGGTTCACTCGGTTCTACAGGGTACACTATCCTTATCTTATCCTATTAGTAATCACCTTTTTACTATTTCATAGGATTTAAGGGACGAAGCATAATACGCTTCAAAATAACGTATAAGATAATAACTTAAACGCACGACCCACGTAGAACAAATGGAGCTACGGATCTATCACATCGAAGCCTTTGACGAACCTCTAGCCCAACTAGTGTTTCGAACGTCGTTGACTATCACAACCCGCCGACCATCATAGTAAGTGTCGTAACCCAAAATTTGACCTCCTTTTTTTCTTTTTTGCATAAGCATGTGCATTCGCATCGCCGGCATACGCACTCGCACTCTTTTCTCTTTGATTTTGTTGCAGGAATATTCAGGTTTTCCAATCCCGGTTGATTGCATCTTCACAAGATCATCACATCATCAAAACAAGCAAAAAATATGGGTGTCCATGATTATTCATCAAAACAAGAGGTGGAAAATCGAAACCGAGGATTCAGCACTTGCTCCTAAGCAATCTGGGTAAATTTTGCCTAGAGTAACTGATTACTCAAATAGGGTAATCGATTACTCTGTACAGATTTGCAAATTCTGCTGCATTTTTGGGACAACAACCATGCACTCTCTTTGTTCTTGGATTCTACCTGGTTCTAGCATTATGTGGAACATTCTAGACAGTTCAAGACCATTCAAGACACTCCAGTTACATTTATTCCCATGCATCAATTTAAATTAAGTGCACCTTGTTTCTTGATTTCCAAGCATGCGAGCCTTTGATTTAGATTTACATTGGGATTGCTCCACCGAGTTAACTTCCTAACTAACTGAGTTAACCGCTGACTCAGTGAGTCAAGTGTAACTAACTCCCAACCTAGCTCCAAAGCTAAGTCCAAAGCACATTCCAAACCTATCAATTCCAAACCAAAACTTTATATAAACAAACCTTCAATCATTTTTCAAGGACCTTCAAACCCTTATCCATTTCACACACTTCTCACTCTCTTCACTCTCAATTCTTTCACATTCTCTCTGAATTCTTTTGCAACTTCTTCATCTTCGTCTCCATTTTCTTCCCAACCCTCATTATAGCTCTTCACCATTGAAGAATAATCACTTTCACCTTGGAAGTGATTATTTCTTGAGCTTAACCTTCATCACCTTGCTATTCTACTTGATTTTCTGGAGTTTTATTAGCTTTTGGATTCATCTCAAGTGTTTTCTTCATGATTCTACGGTTCAAATTCGTATTTTTGGAGTTTCGTCGCAATTTGCTCGGTTTCGGTACGATTCGGCTACAATTGAAGATTCCTCTGGTTTTCTTTGATTATCTTCATCAAGATTCATTTACAACAACATCCAAGGCACATCTCAGCCTTGTAGGTTGGTGTTTCTTTGCACATTTTACTGTTTCAAACGTTTTCGTATCATTCGCGATGTAGTTTCGTTGCTTTTTGTGTGTGAATTGATTATGCCATTACTTGATCCACGATGTTGATGTGTTAATTGATTCCATTGCTGGCTTTTTGCTGTTATTAAGCTTTATTTTCGTGTACAAATTCATACCCTAGCATGTGGTAGTTTGGACAAGTGATTTAGGTTCTCAAAGTGCTTTTTGAAAAGCTATTTTTGCCACTGTTACAGTGTTAATCGATTACTCAAAGAGAGTAACTAATTACTTTGCACAAATTTACACTAGTGCTGCCTTTTACAACCAAGTAATTGATTACTCAAAGAGAGTAACCAATTACTCTGCACAATTTTCACCAGTTTTGCTTTTTCAAGCAAGTAACTGATTACCTACTTAGGGTAATCGATTACCACTGTAACAGAGTGCCAATTTTGATGTTTTTCAAGCTTGTTTGCCATGCTTTCTTCCTCTAACTTCCATGGATTAAAATGATTGATTTTTATGGATGTTTTAGGTGCTGTTTCACTTCCTTTTGAAGCATGCTTGTGAATTTTTCAATGCTCGATCTTTCGATTTTGTAATTGTGCTCATTGTTGGCATTGCATGAACATGATCATTCTTGCACAATTTCATACACATAATGACATGATTTGTAATGCATTTTAAGTGACATTTGGCACTATTTTTCACTTTCCATTCAGGTTTGAATTAAGTTTGCTCTTCAAAGAATAAGCTTAATCTTGTATAATAAATAATGCACCCTTTGCTTTAATAATTTTTCAATTCATTTTGGAAAATTATTAGCATATTCTTCCATTTTGATTAAGTAATCGAAACTTCTTTTCGATTATTAATCTCCCCGTTAGCGCTTTTCTCTAGGCTTCCTTTAGAGCTTTCTTTCTCTCTTCGCCCCCCCCCCCCCCACGGAGTCGAGGTTTTGCGCGACACTGGAGCATTGTACAATTTGGATATGTTATGTTGTCCGTTTCAACTTCTGCACTACACCACGTGTGTTAGAGAAGGAATGAGAATGGAGAATTCCTACTCTCATTCTGACCACTTTAGGTAGGGGACGAATGACCCTATGCCTGGCTTAGTCATCTCTATCTCCAGGCAGTAGCGTATTTCCTTTCCCATTTGAGTCAATCCCCAGTCACTCTTATCTCTTTCAATCTCTCTTTTGATCAACCACCATTCGCTTGTGTAAAGATCATTATCTCTTGGGTTAACACCCGCATCTTATCTCAATGTCCTTTTCTTGTGGTCAATCATCATCTTTTGATTCCCCAGAAGAGTCTCAATTCCTTTTCTTCGTTTAAACATAGTTTTCCTGTTAAATACCGAAACTCTTGCGGAGTTCACAACCTTCTCTTGATTCTTCTCCCTTTGATTGGTTAATCACTGCCTGTCAATTAAAACACCAATTTGTACTTCTTCTCAGTTAACCATAGTCTATCTGTTAACATACTGAGTTCCTCTTGGGTTAATCACCCATTTTTCAGTTAACCACGACCAGTTTGCTAAAACACTGAGCCCCTTCCGCGTTAATCACCTTCTCTTGGTTTATCACTCGTTTCTTTTCGGTTAATTACAGTTCCTCTGTTAACACCGAATCCTCAGCGGTTAGCAACCTCTTTTGGTTCAAAAACCCTTTCTTCGATCAGGTACTGCTTGTTCAGTCAGTGTACCGAACTCCTTTGGGTCACGACTTTCGCTTGGTTCCACACCCGTTCCTTGGATCACGACCTTTGCTTGGTCCCACACCCGTCATTTTGGGTCACAACCTTCACTTGGTTCTACACCCATTCTTTTGGTTGATCACAGTCTATCTGTTAAAACCTTTCTCCCCCCAGAGTTGCATTCTTTTCTTTCTTCGATTAACCACTATTTATCAGTTAATATACCGAAATCCCTTTAGAGTCAAACACATTCTCTTGGTTCAGTACTCTCGCCTTTTGGTTCTTCACAGCCAGCCTGTCGATGCCAAACCCTTTTCCCCACAGAGTCTTAATCTCTTTCTCTTTGGTTAACCACTGCCAGTCAGTTAACATACCAAACCCTTTTTCTCTTGGTCTCAACACCATTCCTTTGTTTGTTCCCCAGTAGGGTCGTTAACCCTATGATCCATATCATAATTCTTTGTTCTCTTACCTCCCCAGTGGAGTCTTTACCATTCCTTTTGCTCCTTTATCTTCTTGGTTTCGACACCATTCTTGCACTTTATCCTTTGTACAATTATCTTTCCTTTGCACTCCTTTCTTGGTTTTAACACCATTCCTTTGGAATCCCCAGCAGAATTTCCTTCTTTCTTTTTTTCTTGGTTTTGACACCCTCTCTTTTTCCTTTTCCGTCTTAGTTCCGAACTATGGAAGCTCTGATTCTGCATTCATTCGAATGTATGATACGTAGGCACGCGATCACGATGATCTTGGCGAGCACCCTTCCACCTTCTTCCATTCCTCTTTTTTCCTTGGTTCCTTTGAACTACGGCGCTCTGATTTCCTCATTGCACCATGAGGGTACGTAGGCACGAGGGCCCTAATCCTCCGCGAGCACTCTCTTTCTTTCTTTCTTTTCCTCTCTCTCCTTTCTTTTAGCTAGAAGCCTTTAGATAGATAACCCACCCAAGCCTAGAAGCAAGCGAAATGGTCCCCGTCGAGTACGACAGATATGTAAGGTGCTAGTACCTTCCTATCGCATAACCGACCCCCTTCTCGTTTCTCTTCCCCTTGGGTTTTATCGATATTTTCCCTGTCCTTTGGGACTAAATAAAGTTCGGTGGCGACTCTGTTGTATCTTTGAGTGTGCGATTCACTCAGGTATAAACTAGCCATCTTTAGTAAGGTGTTACAGAAGTTTCTGAGTCACGTAGAACAATAGGAGCTACAAATCTATCACATCGAAGCCTTTGACAAACCTCTAGACCAACTAGTGTTTCGAACGTTGTTGACTATTGACAACCCGCCGCCCATCATGGTAAGGTGTTATGGAAGTTTTTGAGCCACGTAGAATAATAGGAGCTATGGATCTATCACATTGAAGCCTTTGATGAACCTCTAGCCCAGCTAGTGTTTTGAACGTCATTGACTATCGACAAACCGCCTCCCATAATGGTAAGGTGTTACGGAAGTTTCTGCCCCATTCTAATATGACTAAGTCCTATAAGGTGGTTTCTGGAAATTATCTGCCGCCTTCTCTCAGGACTAGTCTAGTAATGCGGTATCCAGAATTCTCCTACCTTCCATCTAATGGGACTTACTCCCATACGTTTCGAACTATGCATTAACATTGGTCGGGAAATCCCAACTTTCACCCCCTTGATTCCTTTACCTCAGAATTAGGTTGTACCGTAAAATACCAAGGTTTCTTCTTTTCAATTCTAAACATTTCCCTATTTCGGATAACACTGATCCTAGGGTCCCACTCACCAGGTAATTTCTATTAGGCAAGCATTTTATGCACTCTAAGGTTCACCTCACTAAATATTGTCTTTATCAACAAAACACATGAACATACACATGATGTTATCATTATTACTTAGGTACAATATGGTTATGGAAGCTTAGGTATCTCATAGCCTTCGACGTTAGCTTTCCAACGCCTCTGACTGCGTCACAGTCCGACTTGTGAAGCTCAAGTTATGGTCGAAACAACAAAGGTCACTTTTTGCCAGATGGAAATCGATTTACACCCTGGGTAAATCGAGTTACTACTGAAGCATAGTCAAAAAATGACATATTTCCTGCTAAATCAGTTCCAAAAGTGTTCTAAAACATCCTTAGGTTCCCCAACCAAAGCCTAAGCATTTTTTACAGCAGTAACATCCATTCTAACAATGAAATAGAGTTCATGAATATAGTGTAAGCCTCTATTAACACCAATACATGTATTCTCCTTCCAATTTCATTCCAAGCACACATACATCTATACATTCATGTATTCACTCAACATATCTCAAGTTCTCATTTTCATTCAAGCAACTATGACACTTCAACAAGGATAACATATTATGATGTAACATCAATACAAGCATTATCATTTAGACATGGAATCACACTCCCAAAAGGGATGGCAATCACTAATACATTTCTATGCAATCAAGAGGTAAAATCACGAATTCATGTGCAAACTTCAAGTATTTGATTCCATGCATAAATTAATATCACAAACCATCCCAATCCAAACCCAAACATATAAGAACGATTTCAAACATATATTACCTTCATAGGAACACATTTTCATCCGTTGATCAGGCATGCAATGATTAAATCACATTCTAAACCCTTGACATGTATTATTCCCAATTCCTACCCCAATTTCCTAACTAATGTAACTCACCTTGCATCAATGCAGGTTAGGATGATATTCATGCTGCAATTGAACTCACATCTTGGTCAAAACTCCACCTCCAACACCATCAAACCCGTAGTCCCATCTTACCTATTTCCAACAAGAATTTCTCAACTTCAAACACGTTTACCTCCTTCATTACAGACCTTTAGGACACGAAATTATATACCAAAATGAAGAGAATTTTGTGTAGATTCCAGAAATTCAAGAATCTCTTAAATCCGAGTTACAAGTAAAACGTTATCACCTATTTAATGGAGGTTGGTCAAGAAATTCCGTATACATGCCTTCACCAAATTCAGCATCCGACCCTCATCTTCAAACGCATTTATCTCTCTCATCACAAACATGCAAAAGACAAAGTTTATATGTAAAATGCAGGGAATTTTGTAAGATTTCCAAAAAGTCCAGAATCGCTTCAATCGGAGTTACGAGTAAAAAGTTATTACCTGTTTTGTGAAGGATGTACCAAGAGTGCAAAAATGGAACATGAAGATGATGAACATGAGCTCCTCCTCTTCTCACAAAATATGATCTCATAAGCCAAACAAACCCTTTTATGTTATACTTTCTCCTTTAGACCCAAAATGCCCTTTAACTAAGTGGTATTTACAACCTTGCCATTTAGTTCAATTCTAGCCAAATACTTGGATTCCAACTAATCCATAATTACTCTTAACAACTCTCAATTGTCAATAGGTACCATTAGCTTTATTTTCATGCTTAGAGAAATAGGGATGTTACATTCTCCCCCCCCCTTAAATAGAATTCTCCCTCGAATTCCTTCCGATCACTACGTGGGAGAATTCCTTATATCTTCTTCCAACAAGAGGGTGAAATGTTCCCCACATTCCTACTTCGGATAACCACGCGATTTCGTTTGAAAGTTGTCCCATCCAAGGAAACACAACCCACCAATATACTTGTGTCCTAACATTCTTGACTGAAAGCCTTAGTCCTCACACAACACATCTCTTCTGTCACTCAGTCTCGACATACTTGGGAAATGATCCTTCCAAGGTCCCCGACCTTTACTCCTTCGCACGGAGTCTTGGTAGCTTCCGAATTCCTGGAAATTCACTCTGGTTAGATATTTCTCATCCTCAATGTTTGCCAAGCTTATCCTTGCTTAACATATGTGTCATACCCCAAATTTTGACCACCAATTCTCAAAATCTGATTGTGTTTTCACTCCGTGTCATCTGGATATCATATCATCTGTTTTTTTTGTCATACATATCGTTTGAATATATGCGTTGAAATCTCAGTCTTTTTTGGTTAATTAAGCGAAAAATCGATGAACGGACGTGTTTTTCAATTAAACTTGCAAATGTCCATTATTCATCTATTTTTTACACGATTTAATCAATATCTCTTATTCACTCATTTTTCTCACAATTTAATCCAATATCCCATTTTTTTGTTTTATTTTGCATAAATAAGATTAAAAAAAAATCCAAAATATATATATATATATATGTGTGTGTGTGTGTGTGTGTGTATATATGTATATATGTATTTCATTTTCTTTTTAATAAACATAGTTTGTTTTACCCTTAAAAAAAATGATGATAAAAAAATATGTATATATATATATATATATATATATGTTTGTCTTTTTTTCTTACGCCACTTTATATAAATTTATATATTATATATTCCAAATTTTCTTTTTTTTTTTAGGAAACAAATATAATATCATATTTTTGTTTATATATATATATATATATATATATATATATATATATATATATATATATATAAAATACCATTTTTGTTTTATATCAATTTTTTTTTATATATTTTGTTTTAAATGAATTTTGTTGTATACAATTTTGTTTTATATATAAATTTGTTTTATATGCCAAATTCCTCTTTGTCTACATAACATAAATGATTCTTGTTTTGTGTATTTAATTTCTAAACAGTCTTTGAACCAAGACTCATGACTCAGCAGTAGCTTTGAAACTTAAGGAATAAGTTTTGAAAATTGGTGACAAAATTTTGAATGTTCATATCATAATATCTTTGATGTCTTCATCCACACGTCTTGTTTGCCTATAAATAAGATTTTATTTCATTTTTCAAAGGGACCAACAAGTATTAACTTGTTTTTTTCTTCCTCTCATATTTTTCTTTTGATGAAAGCATAGAATCAAAATTTTAGGGTTTGTTATGAACTGATAAAATTCCTACAGGAACTCCAACAAAGCATCAACACAAGTTACAAATTGAGTTTAGCTGCGACAACTTCTAATTCCACCTGCAGAGAAACAGAGTTTCACAACATCAATTTTTGGAATTACAATGACAAACTCAAAATTGCAGAATCAGAACAATATCTCAATCATTTTCAATCCAATTTCCTCAATTCTTATTTGTTTTCTAACAAAATTCTAATTCGTTTTTTTTCAAAGAACTTACAAATTTGAATGGAATTGCATCTCACCTTCTGCAACTTTTACAGGAACTTCATAAAAATCAATTCTGCACCTACAAAATTCAGAGTAAATTACTACAGAATCATTGCCGTCAACGAAACCGATAAGTCAAAGCTGCATAGAAAGAACAGGGGAAGATGATTGTGAGATGAAAAACACTGCAATTTTTCTTACAGGTCTGAAATATGCAGAAGCAGAAGAACTACCTGATGTGGGGTCATGAATCTTACCGACGTCAAAACCGACGCTTCAACATCCAACTGAATCTCAGTTGCGATCTCTGAATCCGCCGCAAAACCGACATGTCAAAATCACCAACATCAACGCTTCAGCAGCAATTTCCTTTGCAATCTCCAATTTCTACAACCACTGCAACATTGTCTGCGAAAATCAGCATCAATATCAATTCAATTTCAATTATCTCTCAATTTTTGTCAATAATTCGTTTCAATTTCGAAAACCTAACAAAAATACATTTTGTTGTTTCACAGAGCAATTTCAAAATCGTCATCAATTGACAGAAAACAAAGAGAAGAAGGAGATAATCACTTATCTCATTCAAAATCGCGCCGGAGAAGAGCTCCACCATCCTTTGAAATCGCCGCGCCACCCTCATCAAATCGACGCCGTGAACTGAATGAAGGGAGTCGAATCAGCACGCTAACGAGTCAGACACGGAGTTTGCCGCTACCAGGGAGGAATCGTCGCCGAAAATTGCGAATGATCGGCCGATCGAGGGCAGACGGAGGGTTCCACAAGGGAGAAGCTTCATCGTAGGTTTTTCTCCGTTCCCCAATTTTATCTAATAACTCCAATTAACCTCACCCTCTTTTAATTAGTGTTTTATTCTTTTTTTGTTTTAATATTTTTGAGCAAAAACGAATTGGGCTTAGTCCATTTGATAGATCTCTATCTACACCATATTTCACAAATGCACCCACCAACTTCTATTTATTATTTGTTTAATTTTATTGTTAAATAGTTAATTATTAATTACTTAGTATATTAATATTAATTAAGTTTTTCACTAAATATTCTTAACATAATAAATTTGGGTGTCAATCGTTTAATTGTTGAGTCAATTATTTGATTCAATAATTCAATTCTAACCACTCGATGAGATCGAAGTCGTTTCTCGACGATCTCTGGTTTTCTCTACTTATTTGTGGTTTTCTGTCTGATGCAGGAATTCTTAACTGATACCTCGATGTTCATTGAACGCTTAAAGCTTCCTCAGACGCTTCTCTGCTTGCGTAGAAAAATTCACCGGTGTTCGGTAAACTCGAATTTAAACGCTTTTCTTGTATGCCATGCATTTATTGATATCTGTTAAAAACAATTGAACTTGCAAACAACTATTTCCTGTAAATACACTGCAAACTTTGGGCCTACCCTCGTGTTATAAGCCCCACTCTTTAAAACTTTATGGGCCTCTAATAGAGTGTAAAACCCAATTCTTTTTTGACCAAATCATTTTGGGCCTCAGTATATTGTATTAGTTCCGATACCGTCAAAATAAATGGCGCGGTCGTCGCCTTTTTCAAACAAGAAAAACTTCGGGCCTACCCTCGTGTTATAAGCCCCACTCTTTTTCTTTTAAAACTCTGGGCCTCTATTAGAGTGTAAGACCCAACCCACTTGTACATAAAACGTTTTGGGCCTCATTCGTTGTATAAGTCCCTCTGTACATTTTCAAATAAACGACGCAATCGTCGCCGGTTTAAAATTAACCACTTTGGGCCTCTCCTTGAGCTATAAGACACATTCAAAACTTTTGGGCCTCTAATAGAGTGTAATACCCAATCCCCTTTTAACCAAAACATTTTGGGCCTCAGATATTGTATAAGTCCCTCTGCATTAAAAGAAAACCTCGGCGCGATCGCCATTTCAAACGGAAAAATCATCTGGGCCTACCCTCGTGTTATAAGCTCCACTCTTTTTCTTTAAACCTTTTGGGCCTCTTGAGAGAGTGTAAGACACATCCCTTTGTACAAAAAACAATTTTTGGGCCACAGTCACTTGTATAAGTCCCTCTGTACAAATTCAAACAATGCGCTCACTGATAAAATCCTGGGCCTCTCCTTGAGCTGTAATGCCCGAATACCTTCGCCATTCACACCTTCGGATCCAAGAAGATTAAATAGGGGCATCTGTCATACCCCAAATTTTGATCACCAATTATCAAAATCTGATTGTGTTTTCACTCCGTGTCATCTGCATATCATATCATCTGTTTTTTTTTTGTCATACATATCGTTTGAATATATGGGTTGAAATCTCAGTCTTTTTTGGTTAATTAAGCGAAAAATCGATGAACGGACGTGTTTTTCAAGTAAACTTGCAAATGTCCATTATTCATCTATTTTTTACACGATTTAATCAATATCTCTTATTCACTCATTTTTCTCAAAATTTAATCCAATATCCCATTTTTTTGTTTTACTTTGCATAAATAAGATTAAAAAAATATCCAAAAAAAAAAAAAAATATATATATATATATATATATATATATATATATGTTTGTTTTTTTTTCTTACGCCACTTTATATATATTTATATATTATATATTCCAAATTTTCTTCTTTTTTTTAGGAAACAAATATAATATCATATTTTTGTTTTTTTATATATATATAAAATGCCATTTTTGTTTTATATCAATTTTGTTTTTTATATATTTTGTTTTAAATGAATTTTGTTTTATACAGTTTTGTTTTATATATAAATTTGTTTTATATGCCAAATTCCTCTTTGTCTACATAACATAAATGATTCTTGTTTTGTGTATTTAATTTCTAAACAGACTTTGAACCAAGACTCATGACTCATCAGTAGCTTTGAAGCTTAAGGAATAAGTTTTGAAATTTTGTGACAAAACTTTGAATGTTCATATCATAATATCTTTGATGTCTTCATCCACACGTCTTGTTTGTCTATAAATAAGATTTTATTTCATTTTTCAAAGGGACCAACAAGTATTAACTTGTTCTTTTCTTCCTCTCATATTTTTATTTTGATGAAAGCATAGAAACAAAATTTTATTTGTTTGTTATGAACTGATAAAATTCCTGCAGGAACTCTAACAAAGCATCAACACAAGTTGCAAATTGACTTTAGCTGCGACAACTTCTAATTCCACCTGCAGAGAAACAGAGTTTCACAACATCAATTTTTGGAATTACAACAACAAACTCAAAATTGCAGAATCAGAACAATATCTCAATCATTTTCAATCCAATTTCCTCAATTCTTATTTGTTTTCTAACAAAATTCTAATTCGTTTTTTTTCAAAGAACTTACAAATTTGAATGGAATTGCATCTCACCTTCTGCAACTTTTACAGGAACTTCATAAAAATCAATTCTGCACCTACAAAATTCAGAGTAAATTACTGCAGAATCATTGCCGTCAACGAAACCGATAAGTCAAAGCTGCATAGAAAGAACAAGTGAAGATGATTGTGAGATGAAAAACACTGCAATTTTCCTTACAGGTCTGAAATATGCAGAAGCAGAAGAACTACCTGATGTGGGGTCATGAATCTTACCGACGTCAAAACCGACGCTTCAACATCCAAATGAATCTCAGTTGCGATCTCCGAATCCGCCGCAAAACCGACATGTCAAAATCACCAACATCAACGCTTCAGCAGCAATTTCCTTTGCAATCTCCAATTTCTACAACCACTGCAACATTGTCTGCGAAAATCAGCATCAATATCAATTCAATTTCAATTATCTCTCAATTTTTGTCAATAATTCGTTTCAATTTCGAAAACCTAACAAAAATACATTTTGTTGTTTCACAGAGCAATTTCAAAATCGTCATCAATTGACAGAAAACAAAGAGAAGAAGGAGATAATCACTTATCTCATTCAAAATCGCGCCGGAGAAGAGCTCCACCATCCTTTGAAATCGCCGCGCCACCCTCATCAAATCGACGCCGTGAACTGAATGAAGGGAGTCGAATCAGCACGCTAACGAGTCAGACACGGAGTTTGCCGCTACCAGGGAGGAATCGTCGCCGAAAATTGCGAATGATCGGCCGATCGAGGGCAGACGGAGGGTTCCACAAGGGAGAAGCTTCATCGTAGGTTTTTCTCCGTTCCCCAATTTTATCTAATAACTCCAATTAACCTCACCCTCTTTTAATTAGTGTTTTATTCTTTTTTTGTTTTAATATTTTTGAGCAAAAACGAATTGGGCTTAGTCCATTTGATAGATCTCTATCTACACCATATTTCACAAATGCACCCACCAACTTCTATTTATTATTTGTTTAATTTTATTGTTAAATAGTTAATTATTAATTACTTAGTATATTAATATTAATTAAGTTTTTCACTAAATATTCTTAACATAATAAATTTGGGTGTCAATCGTTTAATTGTTGAGTCAATTATTTGATTCAATAATTCAATTCTAACCACTCGATGAGATCGAAGTCGTTTCTCGACGATCTCTGGTTTTCTCTACTTATTTGTGGTTTTCTGTCTGATGCAGGAATTCTTAACTGATACCTCGATGTTCATTGAACGCTTAAAGCTTCCTCAGACGCTTCTCTGCTTGCGTAGAAAAATTCACCGGTGTTCGGTAAACTCGAATTTAAACGCTTTTCTTGTATGCCATGCATTTATTGATATCTGTTAAAAACAATTGAACTTGCAAACAACTATTTCCTGTAAATACACTGCAAACTTTGGGCCTACCCTCGTGTTATAAGCCCCACTCTTTAAAACTTTATGGGCCTCTAATAGAGTGTAAAACCCAATTCTTTTTTGACCAAATCATTTTGGGCCTCAGTATATTGTATTAGTTCCGATACCGTCAAAATAAATGGCGCGGTCGTCGCCTTTTTCAAACAAGAAAAACTTCGGGCCTACCCTCGTGTTATAAGCCCCACTCTTTTTCTTTTAAAACTCTGGGCCTCTATTAGAGTGTAAGACCCAACCCACTTGTACATAAAACGTTTTGGGCCTCATTCGTTGTATAAGTCCCTCTGTACATTTTCAAATAAACGACGCGATCGTCGCCGGTTTAAAATTAACCACTTTGGGCCTCTCCTTGAGCTATAAGACACATTCAAAACTTTTGGGCCTCTAATAGAGTGTAATACCCAATCCCCTTTTAACCAAAACATTTTGGGCCTCAGATATTGTATAAGTCCCTCTGCATTAAAAGAAAACCTCGGCGCGATCGCCATTTCAAACGGAAAAATCATCTGGGCCTACCCTCGTGTTATAAGCTCCACTCTTTTTCTTTAAACCTTTTGGGCCTCTTGAGAGAGTGTAAGACACATCCCTTTGTACAAAAAACAATTTTTGGGCCACAGTCACTTGTATAAGTCCCTCTGTACAAATTCAAACAATGCGCTCACTGATAAAACCCTGGGCCTCTCCTTGAGCTGTAATGCCCGAATACCTTCGCCATTCACACCTTCGGATCCAAGAAGATTAAATAGGGGCATCTGTCATACCCCAAATTTTGATCACCAATTATCAAAATCTGATTGTGTTTTCACTCCGTGTCATCTGCATATCATATCATCTGTTTTTTTTTTGTCATACATATCGTTTGAATATATGGGTTGAAATCTCAGTCTTTTTTGGTTAATTAAGCGAAAAATCGATGAACGGACGTGTTTTTCAAGTAAACTTGCAAATGTCCATTATTCATCTATTTTTTACACGATTTAATCAATATCTCTTATTCACTCATTTTTCTCAAAATTTAATCCAATATCCCATTTTTTTGTTTTACTTTGCATAAATAAGATTAAAAAAATATCCAAAAAAAAAAAAAAAAATATATATATATATATATATATATATATATATATATATGTTTGTTTTTTTTTCTTACGCCACTTTATATATATTTATATATTATATATTCCAAATTTTCTTCTTTTTTTTAGGAAACAAATATAATATCATATTTTTGTTTTTTTATATATATATAAAATGCCATTTTTGTTTTATATCAATTTTGTTTTTTATATATTTTGTTTTAAATGAATTTTGTTTTATACAATTTTGTTTTATATATAAATTTGTTTTATATGCCAAATTCCTCTTTGTCTACATAACATAAATGATTCTTGTTTTGTGTATTTAATTTCTAAACAGACTTTGAACCAAGACTCATGACTCATCAGTAGCTTTGAAGCTTAAGGAATAAGTTTTGAAATTTTGTGACAAAACTTTGAATGTTCATATCATAATATCTTTGATGTCTTCATCCACACGTCTTGTTTGTCTATAAATAAGATTTTATTTCATTTTTCAAAGGGACCAACAAGTATTAACTTGTTCTTTTCTTCCTCTCATATTTTTATTTTGATGAAAGCATAGAAACAAAATTTTATTTGTTTGTTATGAACTGATAAAATTCCTGCAGGAACTCTAACAAAGCATCAACACAAGTTGCAAATTGACTTTAGCTGCGACAACTTCTAATTCCACCTGCAGAGAAACAGAGTTTCACAACATCAATTTTTGGAATTACAACAACAAACTCAAAATTGCAGAATCAGAACAATATCTCAATCATTTTCAATCCAATTTCCTCAATTCTTATTTGTTTTCTAACAAAATTCTAATTCGTTTTTTTTCAAAGAACTTACAAATTTGAATGGAATTGCATCTCACCTTCTGCAACTTTTACAGGAACTTCATAAAAATCAATTCTGCACCTACAAAATTCAGAGTAAATTACTGCAGAATCATTGCCGTCAACGAAACCGATAAGTCAAAGCTGCATAGAAAGAACAAGTGAAGATGATTGTGAGATGAAAAACACTGCAATTTTCCTTACAGGTCTGAAATATGCAGAAGCAGAAGAACTACCTGATGTGGGGTCATGAATCTTACCGACGTCAAAACCGACGCTTCAACATCCAAATGAATCTCAGTTGCGATCTCCGAATCCGCCGCAAAACCGACATGTCAAAATCACCAACATCAACGCTTCAGCAGCAATTTCCTTTGCAATCTCCAATTTCTACAACCACTGCAACATTGTCTGCGAAAATCAGCATCAATATCAATTCAATTTCAATTATCTCTCAATTTTTGTCAATAATTCGTTTCAATTTCGAAAACCTAACAAAAATACATTTTGTTGTTTCACAGAGCAATTTCAAAATCGTCATCAATTGACAGAAAACAAAGAGAAGAAGGAGATAATCACTTATCTCATTCAAAATCGCGCCGGAGAAGAGCTCCACCATCCTTTGAAATCGCCGCGCCACCCTCATCAAATCGACGCCGTGAACTGAATGAAGGGAGTCGAATCAGCACGCTAACGAGTCAGACACGGAGTTTGCCGCTACCAGGGAGGAATCGTCGCCGAAAATTGCGAATGATCGGCCGATCGAGGGCAGACGGAGGGTTCCACAAGGGAGAAGCTTCATCGTAGGTTTTTCTCCGTTCCCCAATTTTATCTAATAACTCCAATTAACCTCACCCTCTTTTAATTAGTGTTTTATTCTTTTTTTGTTTTAATATTTTTGAGCAAAAACGAATTGGGCTTAGTCCATTTGATAGATCTCTATCTACACCATATTTCACAAATGCACCCACCAACTTCTATTTATTATTTGTTTAATTTTATTGTTAAATAGTTAATTATTAATTACTTAGTATATTAATATTAATTAAGTTTTTCACTAAATATTCTTAACATAATAAATTTGGGTGTCAATCGTTTAATTGTTGAGTCAATTATTTGATTCAATAATTCAATTCTAACCACTCGATGAGATCGAAGTCGTTTCTCGACGATCTCTGGTTTTCTCTACTTATTTGTGGTTTTCTGTCTGATGCAGGAATTCTTAACTGATACCTCGATGTTCATTGAACGCTTAAAGCTTCCTCAGACGCTTCTCTGCTTGCGTAGAAAAATTCACCGGTGTTCGGTAAACTCGAATTTAAACGCTTTTCTTGTATGCCATGCATTTATTGATATCTGTTAAAAACAATTGAACTTGCAAACAACTATTTCCTGTAAATACACTGCAAACTTTGGGCCTACCCTCGTGTTATAAGCCCCACTCTTTAAAACTTTATGGGCCTCTAATAGAGTGTAAAACCCAATTCTTTTTTGACCAAATCATTTTGGGCCTCAGTATATTGTATTAGTTCCGATACCGTCAAAATAAATGGCGCGGTTGTCGCCTTTTTCAAACAAGAAAAACTTCGGGCCTACCCTCGTGTTATAAGCCCCACTCTTTTTCTTTTAAAACTCTGGGCCTCTATTAGAGTGTAAGACCCAACCCACTTGTACATAAAACGTTTTGGGCCTCATTCGTTGTATAAGTCCCTCTGTACATTTTCAAATAAACGACGCGATCGTCGCCGGTTTAAAATTAACCACTTTGGGCCTCTCCTTGAGCTATAAGACACATTCAAAACTTTTGGGCCTCTAATAGAGTGTAATACCCAATCCCCTTTTAACCAAAACATTTTGGGCCTCAGATATTGTATAAGTCCCTCTGCATTAAAAGAAAACCTCGGCGCGATCGCCATTTCAAACGGAAAAATCATCTGGGCCTACCCTCGTGTTATAAGCTCCACTCTTTTTCTTTAAACCTTTTGGGCCTCTTGAGAGAGTGTAAGACACATCCCTTTGTACAAAAAACAATTTTTGGGCCACAGTCACTTGTATAAGTCCCTCTGTACAAATTCAAACAATGCGCTCACTGATAAAACCCTGGGCCTCTCCTTGAGCTGTAATGCCCGAATACCTTCGCCATTCACACCTTCGGATCCAAGAAGATTAAATAGGGGCATCTGTCATACCCCAAATTTTGATCACCAATTATCAAAATCTGATTGTGTTTTCACTCCGTGTCATCTGCATATCATATCATCTGTTTTTTTTTTGTCATACATATCGTTTGAATATATGGGTTGAAATCTCAGTCTTTTTTGGTTAATTAAGCGAAAAATCGATGAACGGACGTGTTTTTCAAGTAAACTTGCAAATGTCCATTATTCATCTATTTTTTACACGATTTAATCAATATCTCTTATTCACTCATTTTTCTCAAAATTTAATCCAATATCCCATTTTTTTGTTTTACTTTGCATAAATAAGATTAAAAAAATATCCAAAAAAAAAAAATATATATATATATATATATATATATATATATATATATATATATGTTTGTTTTTTTTTCTTACGCCACTTTATATATATTTATATATTATATATTCCAAATTTTCTTCTTTTTTTTAGGAAACAAATATAATATCATATTTTTGTTTTTTTATATATATATAAAATGCCATTTTTGTTTTATATCAATTTTGTTTTTTATATATTTTGTTTTAAATGAATTTTGTTTTATACAATTTTGTTTTATATATAAATTTGTTTTATATGCCAAATTCCTCTTTGTCTACATAACATAAATGATTCTTGTTTTGTGTATTTAATTTCTAAACAGACTTTGAACCAAGACTCATGACTCATCAGTAGCTTTGAAGCTTAAGGAATAAGTTTTGAAATTTTGTGACAAAACTTTGAATGTTCATATCATAATATCTTTGATGTCTTCATCCACACGTCTTGTTTGTCTATAAATAAGATTTTATTTCATTTTTCAAAGGGACCAACAAGTATTAACTTGTTCTTTTCTTCCTCTCATATTTTTATTTTGATGAAAGCATAGAAACAAAATTTTATTTGTTTGTTATGAACTGATAAAATTCCTGCAGGAACTCTAACAAAGCATCAACACAAGTTGCAAATTGACTTTAGCTGCGACAACTTCTAATTCCACCTGCAGAGAAACAGAGTTTCACAACATCAATTTTTGGAATTACAACAACAAACTCAAAATTGCAGAATCAGAACAATATCTCAATCATTTTCAATCCAATTTCCTCAATTCTTATTTGTTTTCTAACAAAATTCTAATTCGTTTTTTTTCAAAGAACTTACAAATTTGAATGGAATTGCATCTCACCTTCTGCAACTTTTACAGGAACTTCATAAAAATCAATTCTGCACCTACAAAATTCAGAGTAAATTACTGCAGAATCATTGCCGTCAACGAAACCGATAAGTCAAAGCTGCATAGAAAGAACAAGTGAAGATGATTGTGAGATGAAAAACACTGCAATTTTCCTTACAGGTCTGAAATATGCAGAAGCAGAAGAACTACCTGATGTGGGGTCATGAATCTTACCGACGTCAAAACCGACGCTTCAACATCCAAATGAATCTCAGTTGCGATCTCCGAATCCGCCGCAAAACCGACATGTCAAAATCACCAACATCAACGCTTCAGCAGCAATTTCCTTTGCAATCTCCAATTTCTACAACCACTGCAACATTGTCTGCGAAAATCAGCATCAATATCAATTCAATTTCAATTATCTCTCAATTTTTGTCAATAATTCGTTTCAATTTCGAAAACCTAACAAAAATACATTTTGTTGTTTCACAGAGCAATTTCAAAATCGTCATCAATTGACAGAAAACAAAGAGAAGAAGGAGATAATCACTTATCTCATTCAAAATCGCGCCGGAGAAGAGCTCCACCATCCTTTGAAATCGCATCGCCACCCTCATCAAATCGACGCCGTGAACTGAATGAAGGGAGTCGAATCAGCACGCTAACGAGTCAGACACGGAGTTTGCCGCTACCAGGGAGGAATCGTCGCCGAAAATTGCGAATGATCGGCCGATCGAGGGCAGACGGAGGGTTCCACAAGGGAGAAGCTTCATCGTAGGTTTTTCTCCGTTCCCCAATTTTATCTAATAACTCCAATTAACCTCACCCTCTTTTAATTAGTGTTTTATTCTTTTTTTGTTTTAATATTTTTGAGCAAAAACGAATTGGGCTTAGTCCATTTGATAGATCTCTATCTACACCATATTTCACAAATGCACCCACCAACTTCTATTTATTATTTGTTTAATTTTATTGTTAAATAGTTAATTATTAATTACTTAGTATATTAATATTAATTAAGTTTTTCACTAAATATTCTTAACATAATAAATTTGGGTGTCAATCGTTTAATTGTTGAGTCAATTATTTGATTCAATAATTCAATTCTAACCACTCGATGAGATCGAAGTCGTTTCTCGACGATCTCTGGTTTTCTCTACTTATTTGTGGTTTTCTGTCTGATGCAAGAATTCTTAAATGATACCTCGATGTTCATTGAACGCTTAAAGCTTCCTCAGACGCTTCTCTGCTTGCGTAGAAAAATTCACCGGTGTTCGGTAAACTCGAATTTAAACGCTTTTCTTGTATGCCATGCATTTATTGATATCTGTTAAAAACAATTGAACTTGCAAACAACTATTTCCTGTAAATACACTGCAAACTTTGGGCCTACCCTCGTGTTATAAGCCCCACTCTTTAAAACTTTATGGGCCTCTAATAGAGTGTAAAACCCAATTCTTTTTTGACCAAATCATTTTGGGCCTCAGTATATTGTATTAGTTCCGATACCGTCAAAATAAATGGCGCGGTCGTCGCCTTTTTCAAACAAGAAAAACTTCGGGCCTACCCTCGTGTTATAAGCCCCACTCTTTTTCTTTTAAAACTCCGGGCCTCTATTAGAGTGTAAGACCCAACCCACTTGTACATAAAACGTTTTGGGCCTCATTCGTTGTATAAGTCCCTCTGTACATTTTCAAATAAACGACGCGATCGTCGCCGGTTTAAAATTAACCACTTTGGGCCTCTCCTTGAGCTATAAGACACATTCAAAACTTTTGGGCCTCTAATAGAGTGTAATACCCAATCCCCTTTTAACCAAAACATTTTGGGCCTCAGATATTGTATAAGTCCCTCTGCATTAAAAGAAAACCTCGGCGCGATCGCCATTTCAAACGGAAAAATCATCTGGGCCTACCCTCGTGTTATAAGCTCCACTCTTTTTCTTTAAACCTTTTGGGCCTCTTGAGAGAGTGTAAGACTCATCCCTTTGTACAAAAAACAATTTTTGGGCCACAGTCACTTGTATAAGTCCCTCTGTACAAATTCAAACAATGCGCTCACTGATAAAACCCTGGGCCTCTCCTTGAGCTGTAATGCCCGAATACCTTCGCCATTCACACCTTCGGATCCAAGAAGATTAAATAGGGGCATCTGTCATACCCCAAATTTTGATCACCAATTATATAAATCTGATTGTGTTTTCACTCCGTGTCATCTGCATATCATATCATCTGTTTTTTTTTTTGTCATACATATCGTTTGAATATATGGGTTGAAATCTCAGTCTTTTTTGGTTAATTAAGCGAAAAATCGATGAACGGACGTGTTTTTCAAGTAAACTTGCAAATGTCCATTATTCATCTATTTTTTACACGATTTAATCAATATCTCTTATTCACTCATTTTTCTCAAAATTTAATCCAATATCCCATTTTTTTGTTTTACTTTGCATAAATAAGATTAAAAAAATATCCAAAAAAAAAAAAATATATATATATATATATATATATATATATATATATATATATGTTTGTTTTTTTTTCTTACGCCACTTTATATATATTTATGTATTATATATTCCAAATTTTCTTCTTTTTTTTAGGAAACAAATATAATATCATATTTTTGTTTTTTTATATATATATAAAATGCCATTTTTGTTTTATATCAATTTTGTTTTTTATATATTTTGTTTTAAATGAATTTTGTTTTATACAATTTTGTTTTATATATAAATTTGTTTTATATGCCAAATTCCTCTTTGTCTACATAACATAAATGATTCTTGTTTTGTGTATTTAATTTCTAAACAGACTTTGAACCAAGACTCATGACTCATCAGTAGCTTTGAAGCTTAAGGAATAAGTTTTGAAATTTTGTGACAAAACTTTGAATGTTCATATCATAATATCTTTGATGTCTTCATCCACACGTCTTGTTTGTCTATAAATAAGATTTTATTTCATTTTTCAAAGGGACCAACAAGTATTAACTTGTTCTTTTCTTCCTCTCATATTTTTATTTTGATGAAAGCATAGAAACAAAATTTTATTTGTTTGTTATGAACTGATAAAATTCCTGCAGGAACTCTAACAAAGCATCAACACAAGTTGCAAATTGACTTTAGCTGCGACAACTTCTAATTCCACCTGCAGAGAAACAGAGTTTCACAACATCAATTTTTGGAATTACAACAACAAACTCAAAATTGCAGAATCAGAACAATATCTCAATCATTTTCAATCCAATTTCCTCAATTCTTATTTGTTTTCTAACAAAATTCTAATTCGTTTTTTTTCAAAGAACTTACAAATTTGAATGGAATTGCATCTCACCTTCTGCAACTTTTACAGGAACTTCATAAAAATCAATTCTGCACCTACAAAATTCAGAGTAAATTACTGCAGAATCATTGCCGTCAACGAAACCGATAAGTCAAAGCTGCATAGAAAGAACAAGTGAAGATGATTGTGAGATGAAAAACACTGCAATTTTCCTTACAGGTCTGAAATATGCAGAAGCAGAAGAACTACCTGATGTGGGGTCATGAATCTTACCGACGTCAAAACCGACGCTTCAACATCCAAATGAATCTCAGTTGCGATCTCTGAATCCGCCGCAAAACCGACATGTCAAAATCACCAACATCAACGCTTCAGCAGCAATTTCCTTTGCAATCTCCAATTTCTACAACCACTGCAACATTGTCTGCGAAAATCAGCATCAATATCAATTCAATTTCAATTATCTCTCAATTTTTGTCAATAATTCGTTTCAATTTCGAAAACCTAACAAAAATACATTTTGTTGTTTCACAGAGCAATTTCAAAATCGTCATCAATTGACAGAAAACAAAGAGAAGAAGGAGATAATCACTTATCTCATTCAAAATCGCGCCGGAGAAGAGCTCCACCATCCTTTGAAATCGCCGCGCCACCCTCATCAAATCGACGCCGTGAACTGAATGAAGGGAGTCGAATCAGCACGCTAACGAGTCAGACACGGAGTTTGCCGCTACCAGGGAGGAATCGTCGCCGAAAATTGCGAATGATCGGCCGATCGAGGGCAGACGGAGGGTTCCACAAGGGAGAAGCTTCATCGTAGGTTTTTCTCCGTTCCCCAATTTTATCTAATAACTCCAATTAACCTCACCCTCTTTTAATTAGTGTTTTATTCTTTTTTTGTTTTAATATTTTTGAGCAAAAACGAATTGGGCTTAGTCCATTTGATAGATCTCTATCTACACCATATTTCACAAATGCACCCACCAACTTCTATTTGTTATTTGTTTAATTTTATTGTTAAATAGTTAATTATTAATTACTTAGTATATTAATATTAATTAAGTTTTTCACTAAATATTCTTAACATAATAAATTTGGGTGTCAATCGTTTAATTGTTGAGTCAATTATTTGATTCAATAATTCAATTCTAACCACTCGATGAGATCGAAGTCGTTTCTCGACGATCTCTGGTTTTCTCTACTTGTTTGTGGTTTTCTGTCTGATGCAGGAATTCTTAACTGATACCTCGATGTTCATTGAACGCTTAAAGCTTCCTCAGACGCTTCTCTGCTTGCGTAGAAAAATTCACCGGTGTTCGGTAAACTCGAATTTAAACGCTTTTCTTGTATGCCATGCATTTATTGATATCTGTTAAAAACAATTGAACTTGCAAACAACTATTTCCTGTAAATACACTGCAAACTTTGGGCCTACCCTCGTGTTATAAGCCCCACTCTTTAAAACTTTATGGGCCTCTAATAGAGTGTAAGACCCAATTCTTTTTTGACCAAATCATTTTGGGCCTCAGTATATTGTATTAGTTCCGATACCGTCAAAATAAATGGCGCGGTCGTCGCCTTTTTCAAACAAGAAAAACTTCGGGCCTACCCTCGTGTTATAAGCCCCACTCTTTTTCTTTTAAAACTCTGGGCCTCTATTAGAGTGTAAGACCCAACCCACTTGTACATAAAACGTTTTGGGCCTCATTCGTTGTATAAGTCCCTCTGTACATTTTCAAATAAACGACGCGATCGTCCCCGGTTTAAAATTAACCACTTTGGGCCTCTCCTTGAGCTATAAGACACATTCAAAACTTTTGGGCCTCTAATAGAGTGTAATACCCAATCCCCTTTTAACCAAAACATTTTGGGCCTCAGATATTGTATAAGTCCCTCTGCATTAAAAGAAAACCTCGGCGCGATCGCCATTTCAAACGGAAAAATCATCTGGGCCTACCCTCGTGTTATAAGCTCCACTCTTTTTCTTTAAACCTTTTGGGCCTCTTGAGAGAGTGTAAGACTCATCCCTTTGTACAAAAAACAATTTTTGGGCCACAGTCACTTGTATAAGTCCCTCTGTACAAATTCAAACAATGCGCTCACTGATAAAACCCTGGGCCTCTCCTTGAGCTGTAATGCCCGAATACCTTCGCCATTCACACCTTCGGATCCAAGAAGATTAAATAGGGGCATCTGTCATACCCCAAATTTTGATCACCAATTATCAAAATCTGATTGTGTTTTCACTCCGTGTCATCTGCATATCATATCATCTGTTTTTTTTTTGTCATACATATCGTTTGAATATATGGGTTGAAATCTCAGTCTTTTTTGGTTAATTAAGCGAAAAATCGATGAACGGACGTGTTTTTCAAGTAAACTTGCAAATGTCCATTATTCATCTATTTTTTACACGATTTAATCAATATCTCTTATTCACTCATTTTTCTCAAAATTTAATCCAATATCCCATTTTTTTGTTTTACTTTGCATAAATAAGATTAAAAAAAAATCCAAAAAAAAAATATATATATATATATATATATATGTTTGTTTTTTTTTCTTACGCCACTTTATATATATTTATATATTATATATTCCAAATTCTCTTCTTTTTTTTAGGAAACAAATATAATATCATATTTTTGTTTTTTTATATATATATAAAATGCCATTTTTGTTTTATATCAATTTTGTTTTTTATATATTTTGTTTTAAATGAATTTTGTTTTATACAATTTTGTTTTATATATAAATTTGTTTTATATGCCAAATTCCTCTTTGTCTACATAACATAAATGATTCTTGTTTTGTGTATTTAATTTCTAAACAGACTTTTAACCAAGACTCATGACTCATCAGTAGCTTTGAAGCTTAAGGAATAAGTTTTGAAATTTTGTGACAAAACTTTGAATGTTCATATCATAATATCTTTGATGTCTTCATCCACACGTCTTGTTTGTCTATAAATAAGATTTTATTTCATTTTTCAAAGGGACCAACAAGTATTAACTTGTTCTTTTCTTCCTCTCATATTTTTATTTTGATGAAAGCATAGAAACAAAATTTTATTTGTTTGTTATGAACTGATAAAATTCCTGCAGGAACTCTAACAAAGCATCAACACAAGTTGCAAATTGACTTTAGCTGCGACAACTTCTAATTCCACCTGCAGAGAAACAGAGTTTCACAACATCAATTTTTGGAATTACAACAACAAACTCAAAATTGCAGAATCAGAACAATATCTCAATCATTTTCAATCCAATTTCCTCAATTCTTATTTGTTTTCTAACAAAATTCTAATTCGTTTTTTTTCAAAGAACTTACAAATTTGAATGGAATTGCATCTCACCTTCTGCAACTTTTACAGGAACTTCATAAAAATCAATTCTGCACCTACAAAATTCAGAGTAAATTACTGCAGAATCATTGCCGTCAACGAAACCGATAAGTCAAAGCTGCATAGAAAGAACAAGTGAAGATGATTGTGAGATGAAAAACACTGCAATTTTCCTTACAGGTCTGAAATATGCAGAAGCAGAAGAACTACCTGATGTGGGGTCATGAATCTTACCGACGTCAAAACCGACGCTTTAACATCCAAATGAATCTCAGTTGCGATCTCCGAATCCGCCGCAAAACCGACATGTCAAAATCACCAACATCAACGCTTCAGCAGCAATTTCCTTTGCAATCTCCAATTTCTACAACCACTGCAACATTGTCTGCGAAAATCAGCATCAATATCAATTCAATTTCAATTATCTCTCAATTTTTGTCAATAATTCGTTTCAATTTCGAAAACCTAACAAAAATACATTTTGTTGTTTCACAGAGCAATTTCAAAATCGTCATCAATTGATAGAAAACAAAGAGAAGAAGGAGATAATCACTTATCTCATTCAAAATCGCGCCGGAGAAGAGCTCCACCATCCTTTGAAATCGCCGCGCCACCCTCATCAAATCGACGCCGTGAACTGAATGAAGGGAGTCGAATCAGCACGCTAACGAGTCAGACACGGAGTTTGCCGCTACCAGGGAGGAATCGTCACCGAAAATTGCGAATGATCGGCCGATCGAGGGCAGACGGAGGGTTCCACAAGGGAGAAGCTTCATCGTAGGTTTTTCTCCGTTCCCCAATTTTATCTAATAACTCCAATTAACCTCACCCTCTTTTAATTAGTGTTTTATTCTTTTTTTGTTTTAATATTTTTGAGCAAAAACGAATTGGGCTTAGTCCATTTGATAGATCTCTATCTACACCATATTTCACAAATGCACCCACCAACTTCTATTTATTATTTGTTTAATTTTATTGTTAAATAGTTAATTATTAATTACTTAGTATATTAATATTAATTAAGTTTTTCACTAAATATTCTTAACATAATAAATTTGGGTGTCAATCGTTTAATTGTTGAGTCAATTATTTGATTCAATAATTCAATTCTAACCACTCGATGAGATCGAAGTCGTTTCTCGACGATCTCTGGTTTTCTCTACTTGTTTGTGGTTTTCTGTCTGATGCAGGAATTCTTAACTGATACCTCGATGTTCATTGAACGCTTAAAGCTTCCTCAGACGCTTCTCTGCTTGCGTAGAAAAATTCACCGGTGTTCGGTAAACTCGAATTTAAACGCTTTTCTTGTATGCCATGCATTTATTGATATCTGTTAAAAACAATTGAACTTGCAAACAACTATTTCCTGTAAATACACTGCAAACTTTGGGCCTACCCTCGTGTTATAAGCCCCACTCTTTAAAACTTTATGGGCCTCTAATAGAGTGTAAGACCCAATTCTTTTTTGACCAAATCATTTTGGGCCTCAGTATATTGTATTAGTTTCGATACCGTCAAAATAAATGGCGCGGTCGTCGCCTTTTTCAAACAAGAAAAACTTCGGGCCTACCCTCGTGTTATAAGCCCCACTCTTTTTCTTTTAAAACTCTGGGCCTCTATTAGAGTGTAAGACCCAACCCACTTGTACATAAAACGTTTTGGGCCTCATTCGTTGTATAAGTCCCTCTGTACATTTTCAAATAAACGACGCGATCGTCGCCGGTTTAAAATTAACCACTTTGGGCCTCTCCTTGAGCTATAAGACACATTCAAAACTTTTGGGCCTCTAATAGAGTGTAATACCCAATCCCCTTTTAACCAAAACATTTTGGGCCTCAGATATTGTATAAGTCCCTCTGCATTAAAAGAAAACCTCGGCGCGATCGCCATTTCAAACGGAAAAATCATCTGGGCCTACCCTCGTGTTATAAGCTCCACTCTTTTTCTTTAAACCTTTTGGGCCTCTTGAGAGAGTGTAAGACTCATCCCTTTGTACAAAAAACAATTTTTGGGCCACAGTCACTTGTATAAGTCCCTCTGTACAAATTCAAACAATGCGCTCACTGATAAAACCCTGGGCCTCTCCTTGAGCTGTAATGCCCGAATACCTTCGCCATTCACACCTTCGGATCCAAGAAGATTAAATAGGGGCATCTGTCATACCCCAAATTTTGATCACCAATTATCAAAATCTGATTGTGTTTTCACTCCGTGTCATCTGCATATCATATCATCTGTTTTTTTTTTGTCATACATATCGTTTGAATATATCGGTTGAAATCTCAGTCTTTTTTGGTTAATTAAGCGAAAAATCGATGAATGGACGTGTTTTTCAAGTAAACTTGCAAATGTCCATTATTCATCTATTTTTTACACGATTTAATCAATATCTCTTATTCACTCATTTTTCTCAAAATTTAATCCAATATCCCATTTTTTTGTTTTACTTTGCATAAATAAGATTAAAAAAAAATCCAAAAAAAAAAATATATATATATATATATATATATGTTTGTTTTTTTTTCTTACGCCACTTTATATATATTTATATATTATATATTCCAAATTCTCTTCTTTTTTTTAGGAAACAAATATAATATCATATTTTTGTTTTTTTATATATATATAAAATGCCATTTTTGTTTTATATCAATTTTGTTTTTTATATATTTTGTTTTAAATGAATTTTGTTTTATACAATTTTGTTTTATATATAAATTTGTTTTATATGCCAAATTCCTCTTTGTCTACATAACATAAATGATTCTTGTTTTGTGTATTTAATTTCTAAACAGACTTTTAACCAAGACTCATGACTCATCAGTAGCTTTGAAGCTTAAGGAATAAGTTTTGAAATTTTGTGACAAAACTTTGAATGTTCATATCATAATATCTTTGATGTCTTCATCCACACGTCTTGTTTGTCTATAAATAAGATTTTATTTCATTTTTCAAAGGGACCAACAAGTATTAACTTGTTCTTTTCTTCCTCTCATATTTTTATTTTGATGAAAGCATAGAAACAAAATTTTATTTGTTTGTTATGAACTGATAAAATTCCTGCAGGAACTCTAACAAAGCATCAACACAAGTTGCAAATTGACTTTAGCTGCGACAACTTCTAATTCCACCTGCAGAGAAACAGAGTTTCACAACATCAATTTTTGGAATTACAACAACAAACTCAAAATTGCAGAATCAGAACAATATCTCAATCATTTTCAATCCAATTTCCTCAATTCTTATTTGTTTTCTAACAAAATTCTAATTCGTTTTTTTTCAAAGAACTTACAAATTTGAATGGAATTGCATCTCACCTTCTGCAACTTTTACAGGAACTTCATAAAAATCAATTCTGCACCTACAAAATTCAGAGTAAATTACTGCAGAATCATTGCCGTCAACGAAACCGATAAGTCAAAGCTGCATAGAAAGAACAAGTGAAGATGATTGTGAGATGAAAAACACTGCAATTTTCCTTACAGGTCTGAAATATGCAGAAGCAGAAGAACTACCTGATGTGGGGTCATGAATCTTACCGACGTCAAAACCGACGCTTTAACATCCAAATGAATCTCAGTTGCGATCTCCGAATCCGCCGCAAAACCGACATGTCAAAATCACCAACATCAACGCTTCAGCAGCAATTTCCTTTGCAATCTCCAATTTCTACAACCACTGCAACATTGTCTGCGAAAATCAGCATCAATATCAATTCAATTTCAATTATCTCTCAATTTTTGTCAATAATTCGTTTCAATTTCGAAAACCTAACAAAAATACATTTTGTTGTTTCACAGAGCAATTTCAAAATCGTCATCAATTGATAGAAAACAAAGAGAAGAAGGAGATAATCACTTATCTCATTCAAAATCGCGCCGGAGAAGAGCTCCACCATCCTTTGAAATCGCCGCGCCACCCTCATCAAATCGACGCCGTGAACTGAATGAAGGGAGTCGAATCAGCACGCTAACGAGTCAGACACGGAGTTTGCCGCTACCAGGGAGGAATCGTCGCCGAAAATTGCGAATGATCGGCCGATCGAGGGCAGACGGAGGGTTCCACAAGGGAGAAGCTTCATCGTAGGTTTTTCTCCGTTCCCCAATTTTATCTAATAACTCCAATTAACCTCACCCTCTTTTAATTAGTGTTTTATTCTTTTTTTGTTTTAATATTTTTGAGCAAAAACGAATTGGGCTTAGTCCATTTGATAGATCTCTATCTACACCATATTTCACAAATGCACCCACCAACTTCTATTTATTATTTGTTTAATTTTATTGTTAAATAGTTAATTATTAATTACTTAGTATATTAATATTAATTAAGTTTTTCACTAAATATTCTTAACATAATAAATTTGGGTGTCAATCGTTTAATTGTTGAGTCAATTATTTGATTCAATAATTCAATTCTAACCACTCGATGAGATCGAAGTCGTTTCTCGACGATCTCTGGTTTTCTCTACTTGTTTGTGGTTTTCTGTCTGATGCAGGAATTCTTAACTGATACCTCGATGTTCATTGAACGCTTAAAGCTTCCTCAGACGCTTCTCTGCTTGCGTAGAAAAATTCACCGGTGTTCGGTAAACTCGAATTTAAACGCTTTTCTTGTATGCCATGCATTTATTGATATCTGTTAAAAACAATTGAACTTGCAAACAACTATTTCCTGTAAATACACTGCAAACTTTGGGCCTACCCTCGTGTTATAAGCCCCACTCTTTAAAACTTTATGGGCCTCTAATAGAGTGTAAGACCCAATTCTTTTTTGACCAAATCATTTTGGGCCTCAGTATATTGTATTAGTTTCGATACCGTCAAAATAAATGGCGCGGTCGTCGCCTTTTTCAAACAAGAAAAACTTCGGGCCTACCCTCGTGTTATAAGCCCCACTCTTTTTCTTTTAAAACTCTGGGCCTCTATTAGAGTGTAAGACCCAACCCACTTGTACATAAAACGTTTTGGGCCTCATTCGTTGTATAAGTCCCTCTGTACATTTTCAAATAAACGACGCGATCGTCGCCGGTTTAAAATTAACCACTTTGGGCCTCTCCTTGAGCTATAAGACACATTCAAAACTTTTGGGCCTCTAATAGAGTGTAATACCCAATCCCCTTTTAACCAAAACATTTTGGGCCTCAGATATTGTATAAGTCCCTCTGCATTAAAAGAAAACCTCGGCGCGATCGCCATTTCAAACGGAAAAATCATCTGGGCCTACCCTCGTGTTATAAGCTCCACTCTTTTTCTTTAAACCTTTTGGGCCTCTTGAGAGAGTGTAAGACTCATCCCTTTGTACAAAAAACAATTTTTGGGCCACAGTCACTTGTATAAGTCCCTCTGTACAAATTCAAACAATGCGCTCACTGATAAAACCCTGGGCCTCTCCTTGAGCTGTAATGCCCGAATACCTTCGCCATTCACACCTTCGGATCCAAGAAGATTAAATAGGGGCATCTGTCATACCCCAAATTTTGATCACCAATTATCAAAATCTGATTGTGTTTTCACTCCGTGTCATCTGCATATCATATCATCTGTTTTTTTTTTGTCATACATATCGTTTGAATATATCGGTTGAAATCTCAGTCTTTTTTGGTTAATTAAGCGAAAAATCGATGAATGGACGTGTTTTTCAAGTAAACTTGCAAATGTCCATTATTCATCTATTTTTTACACGATTTAATCAATATCTCTTATTCACTCATTTTTCTCAAAATTTAATCCAATATCCCATTTTTTTGTTTTACTTTGCATAAATAAGATTAAAAAAAAATCCAAAAAAAAATATATATATATATATATATATATATGTTTGTTTTTTTTTCTTACGCCACTTTATATATATTTATATATTATATATTCCAAATTCTCTTCTTTTTTTTAGGAAACAAATATAATATCATATTTTTGTTTTTTTATATATATATAAAATGCCATTTTTGTTTTATATCAATTTTGTTTTTTATATATTTTGTTTTAAATGAATTTTGTTTTATACAATTTTGTTTTATATATAAATTTGTTTTATATGCCAAATTCCTCTTTGTCTACATAACATAAATGATTCTTGTTTTGTGTATTTAATTTCTAAACAGACTTTTAACCAAGACTCATGACTCATCAGTAGCTTTGAAGCTTAAGGAATAAGTTTTGAAATTTTGTGACAAAACTTTGAATGTTCATATCATAATATCTTTGATGTCTTCATCCACACGTCTTGTTTGTCTATAAATAAGATTTTATTTCATTTTTCAAAGGGACCAACAAGTATTAACTTGTTCTTTTCTTCCTCTCATATTTTTATTTTGATGAAAGCATAGAAACAAAATTTTATTTGTTTGTTATGAACTGATAAAATTCCTGCAGGAACTCTAACAAAGCATCAACACAAGTTGCAAATTGACTTTAGCTGCGACAACTTCTAATTCCACCTGCAGAGAAACAGAGTTTCACAACATCAATTTTTGGAATTACAACAACAAACTCAAAATTGCAGAATCAGAACAATATCTCAATCATTTTCAATCCAATTTCCTCAATTCTTATTTGTTTTCTAACAAAATTCTAATTCGTTTTTTTTCAAAGAACTTACAAATTTGAATGGAATTGCATCTCACCTTCTGCAACTTTTACAGGAACTTCATAAAAATCAATTCTGCACCTACAAAATTCAGAGTAAATTACTGCAGAATCATTGCCGTCAACGAAACCGATAAGTCAAAGCTGCATAGAAAGAACAAGTGAAGATGATTGTGAGATGAAAAACACTGCAATTTTCCTTACAGGTCTGAAATATGCAGAAGCAGAAGAACTACCTGATGTGGGGTCATGAATCTTACCGACGTCAAAACCGACGCTTTAACATCCAAATGAATCTCAGTTGCGATCTCCGAATCCGCCGCAAAACCGACATGTCAAAATCACCAACATCAACGCTTCAGCAGCAATTTCCTTTGCAATCTCCAATTTCTACAACCACTGCAACATTGTCTGCGAAAATCAGCATCAATATCAATTCAATTTCAATTATCTCTCAATTTTTGTCAATAATTCGTTTCAATTTCGAAAACCTAACAAAAATACATTTTGTTGTTTCACAGAGCAATTTCAAAATCGTCATCAATTGATAGAAAACAAAGAGAAGAAGGAGATAATCACTTATCTCATTCAAAATCGCGCCGGAGAAGAGCTCCACCATCCTTTGAAATCGCCGCGCCACCCTCATCAAATCGACGCCGTGAACTGAATGAAGGGAGTCGAATCAGCACGCTAACGAGTCAGACACGGAGTTTGCCGCTACCAGGGAGGAATCGTCGCCGAAAATTGCGAATGATCGGCCGATCGAGGGCAGACGGAGGGTTCCACAAGGGAGAAGCTTCATCGTAGGTTTTTCTCCGTTCCCCAATTTTATCTAATAACTCCAATTAACCTCACCCTCTTTTAATTAGTGTTTTATTCTTTTTTTGTTTTAATATTTTTGAGCAAAAACGAATTGGGCTTAGTCCATTTGATAGATCTCTATCTACACCATATTTCACAAATGCACCCACCAACTTCTATTTATTATTTGTTTAATTTTATTGTTAAATAGTTAATTATTAATTACTTAGTATATTAATATTAATTAAGTTTTTCACTAAATATTCTTAACATAATAAATTTGGGTGTCAATCGTTTAATTGTTGAGTCAATTATTTGATTCAATAATTCAATTCTAACCACTCGATGAGATCGAAGTCGTTTCTCGACGATCTCTGGTTTTCTCTACTTGTTTGTGGTTTTCTGTCTGATGCAGGAATTCTTAACTGATACCTCGATGTTCATTGAACGCTTAAAGCTTCCTCAGACGCTTCTCTGCTTGCGTAGAAAAATTCACCGGTGTTCGGTAAACTCGAATTTAAACGCTTTTCTTGTATGCCATGCATTTATTGATATCTGTTAAAAACAATTGAACTTGCAAACAACTATTTCCTGTAAATACACTGCAAACTTTGGGCCTACCCTCGTGTTATAAGCCCCACTCTTTAAAACTTTATGGGCCTCTAATAGAGTGTAAGACCCAATTCTTTTTTGACCAAATCATTTTGGGCCTCAGTATATTGTATTAGTTTCGATACCGTCAAAATAAATGGCGCGGTCGTCGCCTTTTTCAAACAAGAAAAACTTCGGGCCTACCCTCGTGTTATAAGCCCCACTCTTTTTCTTTTAAAACTCTGGGCCTCTATTAGAGTGTAAGACCCAACCCACTTGTACATAAAACGTTTTGGGCCTCATTCGTTGTATAAGTCCCTCTGTACATTTTCAAATAAACGACGCGATCGTCGCCGGTTTAAAATTAACCACTTTGGGCCTCTCCTTGAGCTATAAGACACATTCAAAACTTTTGGGCCTCTAATAGAGTGTAATACCCAATCCCCTTTTAACCAAAACATTTTGGGCCTCAGATATTGTATAAGTCCCTCTGCATTAAAAGAAAACCTCGGCGCGATCGCCATTTCAAACGGAAAAATCATCTGGGCCTACCCTCGTGTTATAAGCTCCACTCTTTTTCTTTAAACCTTTTGGGCCTCTTGAGAGAGTGTAAGACTCATCCCTTTGTACAAAAAACAATTTTTGGGCCACAGTCACTTGTATAAGTCCCTCTGTACAAATTCAAACAATGCGCTCACTGATAAAACCCTGGGCCTCTCCTTGAGCTGTAATGCCCGAATACCTTCGCCATTCACACCTTCGGATCCAAGAAGATTAAATAGGGGCATCTGTCATACCCCAAATTTTGATCACCAATTATCAAAATCTGATTGTGTTTTCACTCCGTGTCATCTGCATATCATATCATCTGTTTTTTTTTTGTCATACATATCGTTTGAATATATGGGTTGAAATCTCAGTCTTTTTTGGTTAATTAAGCGAAAAATCGATGAATGGACGTGTTTTTCAAGTAAACTTGCAAATGTCCATTATTCATCTATTTTTTACACGATTTAATCAATATCTCTTATTCACTCATTTTTCTCAAAATTTAATCCAATATCCCATTTTTTTGTTTTACTTTGCATAAATAAGATTAAAAAAAAATCCAAAAAAAAAAATATATATATATATATATATATATGTTTGTTTTTTTTTCTTACGCCACTTTATATATATTTATATATTATATATTCCAAATTCTCTTCTTTTTTTTAGGAAACAAATATAATATCATATTTTTGTTTTTTTATATATATATAAAATGCCATTTTTGTTTTATATCAATTTTGTTTTTTATATATTTTGTTTTAAATGAATTTTGTTTTATACAATTTTGTTTTATATATAAATTTGTTTTATATGCCAAATTCCTCTTTGTCTACATAACATAAATGATTCTTGTTTTGTGTATTTAATTTCTAAACAGACTTTTAACCAAGACTCATGACTCATCAGTAGCTTTGAAGCTTAAGGAATAAGTTTTGAAATTTTGTGACAAAACTTTGAATGTTCATATCATAATATCTTTGATGTCTTCATCCACACGTCTTGTTTGTCTATAAATAAGATTTTATTTCATTTTTCAAAGGGACCAACAAGTATTAACTTGTTCTTTTCTTCCTCTCATATTTTTATTTTGATGAAAGCATAGAAACAAAATTTTATTTGTTTGTTATGAACTGATAAAATTCCTGCAGGAACTCTAACAAAGCATCAACACAAGTTGCAAATTGACTTTAGCTGCGACAACTTCTAATTCCACCTGCAGAGAAACAGAGTTTCACAACATCAATTTTTGGAATTACAACAACAAACTCAAAATTGCAGAATCAGAACAATATCTCAATCATTTTCAATCCAATTTCCTCAATTCTTATTTGTTTTCTAACAAAATTCTAATTCGTTTTTTTTCAAAGAACTTACAAATTTGAATGGAATTGCATCTCACCTTCTGCAACTTTTACAGGAACTTCATAAAAATCAATTCTGCACCTACAAAATTCAGAGTAAATTACTGCAGAATCATTGCCGTCAAAGAAACCGATAAGTCAAAGCTGCATAGAAAGAACAAGTGAAGATGATTGTGAGATGAAAAACACTGCAATTTTCCTTACAGGTCTGAAATATGCAGAAGCAGAAGAACTACCTGATGTGGGGTCATGAATCTTACCGACGTCAAAACCGACGCTTTAACATCCAAATGAATCTCAGTTGCGATCTCCGAATCCGCCGCAAAACCGACATGTCAAAATCACCAACATCAACGCTTCAGCAGCAATTTCCTTTGCAATCTCCAATTTCTACAACCACTGCAACATTGTCTGCGAAAATCAGCATCAATATCAATTCAATTTCAATTATCTCTCAATTTTTGTCAATAATTCGTTTCAATTTCGAAAACCTAACAAAAATACATTTTGTTGTTTCACAGAGCAATTTCAAAATCGTCATCAATTGATAGAAAACAAAGAGAAGAAGGAGATAATCACTTATCTCATTCAAAATCGCGCCGGAGAAGAGCTCCACCATCCTTTGAAATCGCCGCGCCACCCTCATCAAATCGACGCCGTGAACTGAATGAAGGGAGTCGAATCAGCACGCTAACGAGTCAGACACGGAGTTTGCCGCTACCAGGGAGGAATCGTCGCCGAAAATTGCGAATGATCGGCCGATCGAGGGCAGACGGAGGGTTCCACAAGGGAGAAGCTTCATCGTAGGTTTTTCTCCGTTCCCCAATTTTATCTAATAACTCCAATTAACCTCACCCTCTTTTAATTAGTGTTTTATTCTTTTTTTGTTTTAATATTTTTGAGCAAAAACGAATTGGGCTTAGTCCATTTGATAGATCTCTATCTACACCATATTTCACAAATGCACCCACCAACTTCTATTTATTATTTGTTTAATTTTATTGTTAAATAGTTAATTATTAATTACTTAGTATATTAATATTAATTAAGTTTTTCACTAAATATTCTTAACATAATAAATTTGGGTGTCAATCGTTTAATTGTTGAGTCAATTATTTGATTCAATAATTCAATTCTAACCACTCGATGAGATCGAAGTCGTTTCTCGACGATCTCTGGTTTTCTCTACTTGTTTGTGGTTTTCTGTCTGATGCAGGAATTCTTAACTGATACCTCGATGTTCATTGAACGCTTAAAGCTTCCTCAGACGCTTCTCTGCTTGCGTAGAAAAATTCACCGGTGTTCGGTAAACTCGAATTTAAACGCTTTTCTTGTATGCCATGCATTTATTGATATCTGTTAAAAACAATTGAACTTGCAAACAACTATTTCCTGTAAATACACTGCAAACTTTGGGCCTACCCTCGTGTTATAAGCCCCACTCTTTAAAACTTTATGGGCCTCTAATAGAGTGTAAGACCCAATTCTTTTTTGACCAAATCATTTTGGGCCTCAGTATATTGTATTAGTTTCGATACCGTCAAAATAAATGGCGCGGTCGTCGCCTTTTTCAAACAAGAAAAACTTCGGGCCTACCCTCGTGTTATAAGCCCCACTCTTTTTCTTTTAAAACTCTGGGCCTCTATTAGAGTGTAAGACCCAACCCACTTGTACATAAAACGTTTTGGGCCTCATTCGTTGTATAAGTCCCTCTGTACATTTTCAAATAAACGACGCGATCGTCGCCGGTTTAAAATTAACCACTTTGGGCCTCTCCTTGAGCTATAAGACACATTCAAAACTTTTGGGCCTCTAATAGAGTGTAATACCCAATCCCCTTTTAACCAAAACATTTTGGGCCTCAGATATTGTATAAGTCCCTCTGCATTAAAAGAAAACCTCGGCGCGATCGCCATTTCAAACGGAAAAATCATCTGGGCCTACCCTCGTGTTATAAGCTCCACTCTTTTTCTTTAAACCTTTTGGGCCTCTTGAGAGAGTGTAAGACTCATCCCTTTGTACAAAAAACAATTTTTGGGCCACAGTCACTTGTATAAGTCCCTCTGTACAAATTCAAACAATGCGCTCACTGATAAAACCCTGGGCCTCTCCTTGAGCTGTAATGCCCGAATACCTTCGCCATTCACACCTTCGGATCCAAGAAGATTAAATAGGGGCATCTGTCATACCCCAAATTTTGATCACCAATTATCAAAATCTGATTGTGTTTTCACTCCGTGTCATCTGCATATCATATCATCTGTTTTTTTTTGTCATACATATCGTTTGAATATATGGGTTGAAATCTCAGTCTTTTTTGGTTAATTAAGCGAAAAATCGATGAACGGACGTGTTTTTCAAGTAAACTTGCAAATGTCCATTATTCATCTATTTTTTACACGATTTAATCAATATCTCTTATTCACTCATTTTTCTCAAAATTTAATCCAATATCCCATTTTTTTGTTTTACTTTGCATAAATAAGATTAAAAAAAAATCCAAAAAAAAAAAAAATATATATATATATATATATATGTTTGTTTTTTTTTCTTACGCCACTTTATATATATTTATATATTATATATTCCAAATTCTCTTCTTTTTTTTAGGAAACAAATATAATATCATATTTTTGTTTTTTTATATATATATAAAATGCCATTTTTGTTTTATATCAATTTTGTTTTTTATATATTTAGTTTTAAATGAATTTTGTTTTATACAATTTTGTTTTATATATAAATTTGTTTTATATGCCAAATTCCTCTTTGTCTACATAACATAAATGATTCTTGTTTTGTGTATTTAATTTCTAAACAGACTTTTAACCAAGACTCATGACTCATCAGTAGCTTTGAAGCTTAAGGAATAAGTTTTGAAATTTTGTGACAAAACTTTGAATGTTCATATCATAATATCTTTGATGTCTTCATCCACACGTCTTGTTTGTCTATAAATAAGATTTTATTTCATTTTTCAAAGGGACCAACAAGTATTAACTTGTTCTTTTCTTCCTCTCATATTTTTATTTTGATGAAAGCATAGAAACAAAATTTTATTTGTTTGTTATGAACTGATAAAATTCCTGCAGGAACTCTAACAAAGCATCAACACAAGTTGCAAATTGACTTTAGCTGCGACAACTTCTAATTCCACCTGCAGAGAAACAGAGTTTCACAACATCAATTTTTGGAATTACAACAACAAACTCAAAATTGCAGAATCAGAACAATATCTCAATCATTTTCAATCCAATTTCCTCAATTCTTATTTGTTTTCTAACAAAATTCTAATTCGTTTTTTTTCAAAGAACTTACAAATTTGAATGGAATTGCATCTCACCTTCTGCAACTTTTACAGGAACTTCATAAAAATCAATTCTGCACCTACAAAATTCAGAGTAAATTACTGCAGAATCATTGCCGTCAACGAAACCGATAAGTCAAAGCTGCATAGAAAGAACAAGTGAAGATGATTGTGAGATGAAAAACACTGCAATTTTCCTTACAGGTCTGAAATATGCAGAAGCAGAAGAACTACCTGATGTGGGGTCATGAATCTTACCGACGTCAAAACCGACGCTTTAACATCCAAATGAATCTCAGTTGCGATCTCCGAATCCGCCGCAAAACCGACATGTCAATATCACCAACATCAACGCTTCAGCAGCAATTTCCTTTGCAATCTCCAATTTCTACAACCACTGCAACATTGTCTGCGAAAATCAGCATCAATATCAATTCAATTTCAATTATCTCTCAATTTTTGTCAATAATTCGTTTCAATTTCGAAAACCTAACAAAAATACATTTTGTTGTTTCACAGAGCAATTTCAAAATCGTCATCAATTGATAGAAAACAAAGAGAAGAAGGAGATAATCACTTATCTCATTCAAAATCGCGCCGGAGAAGAGCTCCACCATCCTTTGAAATCGCCGCGCCACCCTCATCAAATCGACGCCGTGAACTGAATGAAGGGAGTCGAATCAGCACGCTAACGAGTCAGACACGGAGTTTGCCGCTACCAGGGAGGAATCGTCGCCGAAAATTGCGAATGATCGGCCGATCGAGGGCAGACGGAGGGTTCCACAAGGGAGAAGCTTCATCGTAGGTTTTTCTCCGTTCCCCAATTTTATCTAATAACTCCAATTAACCTCACCCTCTTTTAATTAGTGTTTTATTCTTTTTTTGTTTTAATATTTTTGAGCAAAAACGAATTGGGCTTAGTCCATTTGATAGATCTCTATCTACACCATATTTCACAAATGCACCCACCAACTTCTATTTATTATTTGTTTAATTTTATTGTTAAATAGTTAATTATTAATTACTTAGTATATTAATATTAATTAAGTTTTTCACTAAATATTCTTAACATAATAAATTTGGGTGTCAATCGTTTAATTGTTGAGTCAATTATTTGATTCAATAATTCAATTCTAACCACTCGATGAGATCGAAGTCGTTTCTCGACGATCTCTGGTTTTCTCTACTTGTTTGTGGTTTTCTGTCTGATGCAGGAATTCTTAACTGATACCTCGATGTTCATTGAACGCTTAAAGCTTCCTCAGACGCTTCTCTGCTTGCGTAGAAAAATTCACCGGTGTTCGGTAAACTCGAATTTAAACGCTTTTCTTGTATGCCATGCATTTATTGATATCTGTTAAAAACAATTGAACTTGCAAACAACTATTTCCTGTAAATACACTGCAAACTTTGGGCCTACCCTCGTGTTATAAGCCCCACTCTTTAAAACTTTATGGGCCTCTAATAGAGTGTAAGACCCAATTCTTTTTTGACCAAATCATTTTGGGCCTCAGTATATTGTATTAGTTTCGATACCGTCAAAATAAATGGCGCGGTCGTCGCCTTTTTCAAACAAGAAAAACTTCGGGCCTACCCTCGTGTTATAAGCCCCACTCTTTTTCTTTTAAAACTCTGGGCCTCTATTAGAGTGTAAGACCCAACCCACTTGTACATAAAACGTTTTGGGCCTCATTCGTTGTATAAGTCCCTCTGTACATTTTCAAATAAACGACGCGATCGTCGCCGGTTTAAAATTAACCACTTTGGGCCTCTCCTTGAGCTATAAGACACATTCAAAACTTTTGGGCCTCTAATAGAGTGTAATACCCAATCCCCTTTTAACCAAAACATTTTGGGCCTCAGATATTGTATAAGTCCCTCTGCATTAAAAGAAAACCTCGGCGCGATCGCCATTTCAAACGGAAAAATCATCTGGGCCTACCCTCGTGTTATAAGCTCCACTCTTTTTCTTTAAACCTTTTGGGCCTCTTGAGAGAGTGTAAGACTCATCCCTTTGTACAAAAAACAATTTTTGGGCCACAGTCACTTGTATAAGTCCCTCTGTACAAATTCAAACAATGCGCTCACTGATAAAACCCTGGGCCTCTCCTTGAGCTGTAATGCCCGAATACCTTCGCCATTCACACCTTCGGATCCAAGAAGATTAAATAGGGGCATCTGTCATACCCCAAATTTTGATCACCAATTATCAAAATCTGATTGTGTTTTCACTCCGTGTCATCTGCATATCATATCATCTGTTTTTTTTTTGTCATACATATCGTTTGAATATATGGGTTGAAATCTCAGTCTTTTTTGGTTAATTAAGCGAAAAATCGATGAACGGACGTGTTTTTCAAGTAAACTTGCAAATGTCCATTATTCATCTATTTTTTACACGATTTAATCAATATCTCTTATTCACTCATTTTTCTCAAAATTTAATCCAATATCCCATTTTTTTGTTTTACTTTGCATAAATAAGATTAAAAAAAAATCCAAAAAAAAAAAAAAAATATATATATATATATATATGTTTGTTTTTTTTTCTTACGCCACTTTATATATATTTATATATTATATATTCCAAATTCTCTTCTTTTTTTTAGGAAACAAATATAATATCATATTTTTGTTTTTTTATATATATATAAAATGCCATTTTTGTTTTATATCAATTTTGTTTTTTATATATTTAGTTTTAAATGAATTTTGTTTTATACAATTTTGTTTTATATATAAATTTGTTTTATATGCCAAATTCCTCTTTGTCTACATAACATAAATGATTCTTGTTTTGTGTATTTAATTTCTAAACAGACTTTTAACCAAGACTCATGACTCATCAGTAGCTTTGAAGCTTAAGGAATAAGTTTTGAAATTTTGTGACAAAACTTTGAATGTTCATATCATAATATCTTTGATGTCTTCATCCACACGTCTTGTTTGTCTATAAATAAGATTTTATTTCATTTTTCAAAGGGACCAACAAGTATTAACTTGTTCTTTTCTTCCTCTCATATTTTTATTTTGATGAAAGCATAGAAACAAAATTTTATTTGTTTGTTATGAACTGATAAAATTCCTGCAGGAACTCTAACAAAGCATCAACACAAGTTGCAAATTGACTTTAGCTGCGACAACTTCTAATTCCACCTGCAGAGAAACAGAGTTTCACAACATCAATTTTTGGAATTACAACAACAAACTCAAAATTGCAGAATCAGAACAATATCTCAATCATTTTCAATCCAATTTCCTCAATTCTTATTTGTTTTCTAACAAAATTCTAATTCGTTTTTTTTCAAAGAACTTACAAATTTGAATGGAATTGCATCTCACCTTCTGCAACTTTTACAGGAACTTCATAAAAATCAATTCTGCACCTACAAAATTCAGAGTAAATTACTGCAGAATCATTGCCGTCAACGAAACCGATAAGTCAAAGCTGCATAGAAAGAACAAGTGAAGATGATTGTGAGATGAAAAACACTGCAATTTTCCTTACAGGTCTGAAATATGCAGAAGCAGAAGAACTACCTGATGTGGGGTCATGAATCTTACCGACGTCAAAACCGACGCTTTAACATCCAAATGAATCTCAGTTGCGATCTCCGAATCCGCCGCAAAACCGACATGTCAATATCACCAACATCAACGCTTCAGCAGCAATTTCCTTTGCAATCTCCAATTTCTACAACCACTGCAACATTGTCTGCGAAAATCAGCATCAATATCAATTCAATTTCAATTATCTCTCAATTTTTGTCAATAATTCGTTTCAATTTCGAAAACCTAACAAAAATACATTTTGTTGTTTCACAGAGCAATTTCAAAATCGTCATCAATTGATAGAAAACAAAGAGAAGAAGGAGATAATCACTTATCTCATTCAAAATCGCGCCGGAGAAGAGCTCCACCATCCTTTGAAATCGCCGCGCCACCCTCATCAAATCGACGCCGTGAACTGAATGAAGGGAGTCGAATCAGCACGCTAACGAGTCAGACACGGAGTTTGCCGCTACCAGGGAGGAATCGTCGCCGAAAATTGCGAATGATCGGCCGATCGAGGGCAGACGGAGGGTTCCACAAGGGAGAAGCTTCATCGTAGGTTTTTCTCCGTTCCCCAATTTTATCTAATAACTCCAATTAACCTCACCCTCTTTTAATTAGTGTTTTATTCTTTTTTTGTTTTAATATTTTTGAGCAAAAACGAATTGGGCTTAGTCCATTTGATAGATCTCTATCTACACCATATTTCACAAATGCACCCACCAACTTCTATTTGTTATTTGTTTAATTTTATTGTTAAATAGTTAATTATTAATTACTTAGTATATTAATATTAATTAAGTTTTTCACTAAATATTCTTAACATAATAAATTTGGGTGTCAATCGTTTAATTGTTGAGTCAATTATTTGATTCAATAATTCAATTCTAACCACTCGATGAGATCGAAGTCGTTTCTCGACGATCTCTGGTTTTCTCTACTTGTTTGTGGTTTTCTGTCTGATGCAGGAATTCTTAACTGATACCTCGATGTTCATTGAACGCTTAAAGCTTCCTCAGACGCTTCTCTGCTTGCGTAGAAAAATTCACCGGTGTTCGGTAAACTCGAATTTAAACGCTTTTCTTGTATGCCATGCATTTATTGATATCTGTTAAAAACAATTGAACTTGCAAACAACTATTTCCTGTAAATACACTGCAAACTTTGGGCCTACCCTCGTGTTATAAGCCCCACTCTTTAAAACTTTATGGGCCTCTAATAGAGTGTAAGACCCAATTCTTTTTTGACCAAATCATTTTGGGCCTCAGTATATTGTATTAGTTTCGATACCGTCAAAATAAATGGCGCGGTCGTCGCCTTTTTCAAACAAGAAAAACTTCGGGCCTACCCTCGTGTTATAAGCCCCACTCTTTTTCTTTTAAAACTCTGGGCCTCTATTAGAGTGTAAGACCCAACCCACTTGTACATAAAACGTTTTGGGCCTCATTCGTTGTATAAGTCCCTCTGTACATTTTCAAATAAACGACGCGATCGTCGCCGGTTTAAAATTAACCACTTTGGGCCTCTCCTTGAGCTATAAGACACATTCAAAACTTTTGGGCCTCTAATAGAGTGTAATACCCAATCCCCTTTTAACCAAAACATTTTGGGCCTCAGATATTGTATAAGTCCCTCTGCATTAAAAGAAAACCTCGGCGCGATCGCCATTTCAAACGGAAAAATCATCTGGGCCTACCCTCGTGTTATAAGCTCCACTCTTTTTCTTTAAACCTTTTGGGCCTCTTGAGAGAGTGTAAGACTCATCCCTTTGTACAAAAAACAATTTTTGGGCCACAGTCACTTGTATAAGTCCCTCTGTACAAATTCAAACAATGCGCTCACTGATAAAACCCTGGGCCTCTCCTTGAGCTGTAATGCCCGAATACCTTCGCCATTCACACCTTCGGATCCAAGAAGATTAAATAGGGGCATCTGTCATACCCCAAATTTTGATCACCAATTATCAAAATCTGATTGTGTTTTCACTCCGTGTCATCTGCATATCATATCATCTGTTTTTTTTTTGTCATACATATCGTTTGAATATATGGGTTGAAATCTCAGTCTTTTTTGGTTAATTAAGCGAAAAATCGATGAACGGACGTGTTTTTCAAGTAAACTTGCAAATGTCCATTATTCATCTATTTTTTACACGATTTAATCAATATCTCTTATTCACTCATTTTTCTCAAAATTTAATCCAATATCCCATTTTTTTGTTTTACTTTGCATAAATAAGATTAAAAAAAAATCCAAAAAAAAAAAAAAAATATATATATATATATATATGTTTGTTTTTTTTTCTTACGCCACTTTATATATATTTATATATTATATATTCCAAATTCTCTTCTTTTTTTTAGGAAACAAATATAATATCATATTTTTGTTTTTTTATATATATATAAAATGCCATTTTTGTTTTATATCAATTTTGTTTTTTATATATTTAGTTTTAAATGAATTTTGTTTTATACAATTTTGTTTTATATATAAATTTGTTTTATATGCCAAATTCCTCTTTGTCTACATAACATAAATGATTCTTGTTTTGTGTATTTAATTTCTAAACAGACTTTGAACCAAGACTCATGACTCATCAGTAGCTTTGAAGCTTAAGGAATAAGTTTTGAAATTTTGTGACAAAACTTTGAATGTTCATATCATAATATCTTTGATGTCTTCATCCACATGTCTTGTTTGTCTATAAATAAGATTTTATTTCATTTTTCAAAGGGACCAACAAGTATTAACTTGTTCTTTTCTTCCTCTCATATTTTTATTTTGATGAAAGCATAGAAACAAAATTTTATTTGTTTGTTGTGAACTGATAAAATTCCTGCAGGAACTCTAACAAAGCATCAACACAAGTTGCAAATTGATTTTAGCTGCGACAACTTCTAATTCCACCTGCAGAGAAACAGAGTTTCACAACATCAATTTTTGGAATTACAACAACAAACTCAAAATTGCAGAATCAGAACAATATCTCAATCATTTTCAATCCAATTTCCTCAATTCTTATTTGTTTTCTAACAAAATTCTAATTCGTTTTTTTTCAAAGAACTTACAAATTTTAATGGAATTGCATCTCACCTTCTGCAACTTTTACAGGAACTTCATAAAAATCAATTCTGCACCTACAAAATTCAGAGTAAATTACTGCAGAATCATTGCCGTCAACGAAACCGATAAGTCAAAGCTGCATAGAAAGAACAAGTGAAGATGATTGTGAGATGAAAAACACTGCAATTTTCCTTACAGGTCTGAAATATGCAGAAGCAGAAGAACTACCTGATGTGGGGTCATGAATCTTACCGACGTCAAAACCGACGCTTCAACATCCAAATGAATCTCAGTTGCGATCTCCGAATCCGCCGCAAAACCGACATGTCAAAATCACCAACATCAACGCTTCAGCAGCAATTTCCTTTGCAATCTCCAATTTCTACAACCACTGCAACATTGTCTGCGAAAATCAGCATCAATATCAATTCAATTTCAATTATCTCTCAATTTTTGTCAATAATTTGTTTCAATTTCGAAAACCTAACAAAAATACATTTTGTTGTTTCACAGAGCAATTTCAAAATCGTCATCAATTGACAGAAAACAAAGAGAAGAAGGAGATAATCACTTATCTCATTCAAAATCGCGTCGGAGAAGAGCTCCACCATCCTTTGAAATCGCCGCGCCACCCTCATCAAATCGACGCCGTGAACTGAATGAAGGGAGTCGAATCAGCACGCTAACGAGTCAGACACGGAGTTTGCCGCTACCAGGGAGGAATCGTCGCCGAAAATTGCGAATGATCGGCCGATCGAGGGCAGACGGAGGGTTCCACAAGGGAGAAGCTTCATCGTAGGTTTTTCTCCGTTCCCCAATTTTATCTAATAACTCCAATTAACCTCACCCTCTTTTAATTAGTGTTTTATTCTTTTTTTGTTTTAATATTTTTGAGCAAAAACGAATTGGGCTTAGTCCATTTGATAGATCTCTATCTACACCATATTTCACAAATGCACCCACCAACTTCTATTTGTTATTTGTTTAATTTTATTGTTAAATAGTTAATTATTAATTACTTAGTATATTAATATTAATTAAGTTTTTCACTAAATATTCTTAACATAATAAATTTGGGTGTCAATCGTTTAATTGTTGAGTCAATTATTTGATTCAATAATTCAATTCTAACCACTCGATGAGATCGAAGTCGTTTCTCGACGATCTCTGGTTTTCTCTACTTGTTTGTGGTTTTCTGTCTGATGCAGGAATTCTTAACTGATACCTCGATGTTCATTGAACGCTTAAAGCTTCCTCAGACGCTTCTCTGCTTGCGTAGAAAAATTCACCGGTGTTCGGTAAACTCGAATTTAAACGCTTTTCTTGTATGCCATGCATTTATTGATATCTGTTAAAAACAATTGAACTTGCAAACAACTATTTCCTGTAAATACACTGCAAACTTTGGGCCTACCCTCGTGTTATAAGCCCCACTCTTTAAAACTTTATGGGCCTCTAATAGAGTGTAAGACCCAATTCTTTTTTGACCAAATCATTTTGGGCCTCAGTATATTGTATTAGTTTCGATACCGTCAAAATAAATGGCGCGGTCGTCGCCTTTTTCAAACAAGAAAAACTTCGGGCCTACCCTCGTGTTATAAGCCCCACTCTTTTTCTTTTAAAACTCTGGGCCTCTATTAGAGTGTAAGACCCAACCCACTTGTACATAAAACGTTTTGGGCCTCATTCGTTGTATAAGTCCCTCTGTACATTTTCAAATAAACGACGCGATCGTCGCCGGTTTAAAATTAACCACTTTGGGCCTCTCCTTGAGCTATAAGACACATTCAAAACTTTTGGGCCTCTAATAGAGTGTAATACCCAATCCCCTTTTAACCAAAACATTTTGGGCCTCAGATATTGTATAAGTCCCTCTGCATTAAAAGAAAACCTCGGCGCGATCGCCATTTCAAACGGAAAAATCATCTGGGCCTACCCTCGTGTTATAAGCTCCACTCTTTTTCTTTAAACCTTTTGGGCCTCTTGAGAGAGTGTAAGACTCATCCCTTTGTACAAAAAACAATTTTTGGGCCACAGTCACTTGTATAAGTCCCTCTGTACAAATTCAAACAATGCGCTCACTGATAAAACCCTGGGCCTCTCCTTGAGCTGTAATGCCTGAATACCTTCGCCATTCACACCTTCGGATCCAAGAAGATTAAATAGGGGCATCTGTCATACCCCAAATTTTGATCACCAATTATCAAAATCTGATTGTGTTTTCACTTCGTGTCATCTGCATATCATATCATCTGTTTTTTTTTTGTCATACATATCGTTTGAATATATGGGTTGAAATCTCAGTCTTTTTTGGTTAATTAAGCGAAAAATCGATGAACGGACGTGTTTTTCAAGTAAACTTGCAAATGTCCATTATTCATCTATTTTTTACACGATTTAATCAATATCTCTTATTCACTCATTTTTCTCAAAATTTAATCCAATATCCCATTTTTTTGTTTTACTTTGCATAAATAAGATTAAAAAAAAATCCAAAAAAAAAAAAATATATATATATATATATATATATATATATATATATATATATGTTTGTTTTTTTTTCTTACGCCACTTTATATATATTTATATATTATATATTCCAAATTTTCTTCTTTTTTTTAGGAAACAAATATAATATCATATTTTTGTTTTTTTATATATATATAAAATGCCATTTTTGTTTTATATCAATTTTGTTTTTTATATATTTAGTTTTAAATGAATTTTGTTTTATACAATTTTGTTTTATATATAAATTTGTTTTATATGCCAAATTCCTCTTTGTCTACATAACATAAATGATTCTTGTTTTGTGTATTTAATTTCTAAACAGACTTTGAACCAAGACTCATGACTCATCAGTAGCTTTGAAGCTTAAGGAATAAGTTTTGAAATTTTGTGACAAAACTTTGAATGTTCATATCATAATATCTTTGATGTCTTCATCCACATGTCTTGTTTGTCTATAAATAAGATTTTATTTCATTTTTCAAAGGGACCAACAAGTATTAACTTGTTCTTTTCTTCCTCTCATATTTTTATTTTGATGAAAGCATAGAAACAAAATTTTATTTGTTTGTTATGAACTGATAAAATTCCTGCAGGAACTCTAACAAAGCATCAACACAAGTTGCAAATTGACTTTAGCTGCGACAACTTCTAATTCCACCTGCAGAGAAACAGAGTTTCACAACATCAATTTTTGGAATTACAACAACAAACTCAAAATTGCAGAATCAGAACAATATCTCAATCATTTTCAATCCAATTTCCTCAATTCTTATTTGTTTTCTAACAAAATTCTAATTCGTTTTTTTTCAAAGAACTTACAAATTTTAATGGAATTGCATCTCACCTTCTGCAACTTTTACAGGAACTTCATAAAAATCAATTCTGCACCTACAAAATTCAGAGTAAATTACTGCAGAATCATTGCCGTCAACGAAACCGATAAGTCAAAGCTGCATAGAAAGAACAAGTGAAGATGATTGTGAGATGAAAAACACTGCAATTTTCCTTACAGGTCTGAAATATGCAGAAGCAGAAGAACTACCTGATGTGGGGTCATGAATCTTACCGACGTCAAAACCGACGCTTCAACATCCAAATGAATCTCAGTTGCGATCTCCGAATCCGCCGCAAAACCGACATGTCAAAATCACCAACATCAACGCTTCAGCAGCAATTTCCTTTGCAATCTCCAATTTCTACAACCACTGCAACATTGTCTGCGAAAATCAGCATCAATATCAATTCAATTTCAATTATCTCTCAATTTTTGTCAATAATTTGTTTCAATTTCGAAAACCTAACAAAAATACATTTTGTTGTTTCACAGAGCAATTTCAAAATCGTCATCAATTGACAGAAAACAAAGAGAAGAAGGAGATAATCACTTATCTCATTCAAAATCGCGTCGGAGAAGAGCTCCACCATCCTTTGAAATCGCCGCGCCACCCTCATCAAATCGACGCCGTGAACTGAATGAAGGGAGTCGAATCAGCACGCTAACGAGTCAGACACGGAGTTTGCCGCTACCAGGGAGGAATCGTCGCCGAAAATTGCGAATGATCGGCCGATCGAGGGCAGACGGAGGGTTCCACAAGGGAGAAGCTTCATCGTAGGTTTTTCTCCGTTCCCCAATTTTATCTAATAACTCCAATTAACCTCACCCTCTTTTAATTAGTGTTTTATTCTTTTTTTGTTTTAATATTTTTGAGCAAAAACGAATTGGGCTTAGTCCATTTGATAGATCTCTATCTACACCATATTTCACAAATGCACCCACCAACTTCTATTTGTTATTTGTTTAATTTTATTGTTAAATAGTTAATTATTAATTACTTAGTATATTAATATTAATTAAGTTTTTCACTAAATATTCTTAACATAATAAATTTGGGTGTCAATCGTTTAATTGTTGAGTCAATTATTTGATTCAATAATTCAATTCTAACCACTCGATGAGATCGAAGTCGTTTCTCGACGATCTCTGGTTTTCTCTACTTGTTTGTGGTTTTCTGTCTGATGCAGGAATTCTTAACTGATACCTCGATGTTCATTGAACGCTTAAAGCTTCCTCAGACGCTTCTCTGCTTGCGTAGAAAAATTCACCGGTGTTCGGTAAACTCGAATTTAAACGCTTTTCTTGTATGCCATGCATTTATTGATATCTGTTAAAAACAATTGAACTTGCAAACAACTATTTCCTGTAAATACACTGCAAACTTTGGGCCTACCCTCGTGTTATAAGCCCCACTCTTTAAAACTTTATGGGCCTCTAATAGAGTGTAAGACCCAATTCTTTTTTGACCAAATCATTTTGGGCCTCAGTATATTGTATTAGTTTCGATACCGTCAAAATAAATGGCGCGGTCGTCGCCTTTTTCAAACAAGAAAAACTTCGGGCCTACCCTCGTGTTATAAGCCCCACTCTTTTTCTTTTAAAACTCTGGGCCTCTATTAGAGTGTAAGACCCAACCCACTTGTACATAAAACGTTTTGGGCCTCATTCGTTGTATAAGTCCCTCTGTACATTTTCAAATAAACGACGCGATCGTCGCCGGTTTAAAATTAACCACTTTGGGCCTCTCCTTGAGCTATAAGACACATTCAAAACTTTTGGGCCTCTAATAGAGTGTAATACCCAATCCCCTTTTAACCAAAACATTTTGGGCCTCAGATATTGTATAAGTCCCTCTGCATTAAAAGAAAACCTCGGCGCGATCGCCATTTCAAACGGAAAAATCATCTGGGCCTACCCTCGTGTTATAAGCTCCACTCTTTTTCTTTAAACCTTTTGGGCCTCTTGAGAGAGTGTAAGACTCATCCCTTTGTACAAAAAACAATTTTTGGGCCACAGTCACTTGTATAAGTCCCTCTGTACAAATTCAAACAATGCGCTCACTGATAAAACCCTGGGCCTCTCCTTGAGCTGTAATGCCCGAATACCTTCGCCATTCACACCTTCGGATCCAAGAAGATTAAATAGGGGCATCTGTCATACCCCAAATTTTGATCACCAATTATCAAAATCTGATTGTGTTTTCACTTCGTGTCATCTGCATATCATATCATCTGTTTTTTTTTTGTCATACATATCGTTTGAATATATGGGTTGAAATCTCAGTCTTTTTTGGTTAATTAAGCGAAAAATCGATGAACGGACGTGTTTTTCAAGTAAACTTGCAAATGTCCATTATTCATCTATTTTTTACACGATTTAATCAATATCTCTTATTCACTCATTTTTCTCAAAATTTAATCCAATATCCCATTTTTTTGTTTTACTTTGCATAAATAAGATTAAAAAAAATCCAAAAAAAAAAAAAATATATATATATATATATATATATATGTTTGTTTTTTTTTCTTACGCCACTTTATATATATTTATATATTATATATTCCAAATTTTCTTCTTTTTTTTAGGAAACAAATATAATATCATATTTTTGTTTTTTTATATATATATAAAATGCCATTTTTGTTTTATATCAATTTTGTTTTTTATATATTTAGTTTTAAATGAATTTTGTTTTATACAATTTTGTTTTATATATAAATTTGTTTTATATGCCAAATTCCTCTTTGTCTACATAACATAAATGATTCTTGTTTTGTGTATTTAATTTCTAAACAGACTTTGAACCAAGACTCATGACTCATCAGTAGCTTTGAAGCTTAAGGAATAAGTTTTGAAATTTTGTGACAAAACTTTGAATGTTCATATCATAATATCTTTGATGTCTTCATCCACATGTCTTGTTTGTCTATAAATAAGATTTTATTTCATTTTTCAAAGGGACCAACAAGTATTAACTTGTTCTTTTCTTCCTCTCATATTTTTATTTTGATGAAAGCATAGAAACAAAATTTTATTTGTTTGTTATGAACTGATAAAATTCCTGCAGGAACTCTAACAAAGCATCAACACAAGTTGCAAATTGACTTTAGCTGCGACAACTTCTAATTCCACCTGCAGAGAAACAGAGTTTCACAACATCAATTTTTGGAATTACAACAACAAACTCAAAATTGCAGAATCAGAACAATATCTCAATCATTTTCAATCCAATTTCCTCAATTCTTATTTGTTTTCTAACAAAATTCTAATTCGTTTTTTTTCAAAGAACTTACAAATTTTAATGGAATTGCATCTCACCTTCTGCAACTTTTACAGGAACTTCATAAAAATCAATTCTGCACCTACAAAATTCAGAGTAAATTACTGCAGAATCATTGCCGTCAACGAAACCGATAAGTCAAAGCTGCATAGAAAGAACAAGTGAAGATGATTGTGAGATGAAAAACACTGCAATTTTCCTTACAGGTCTGAAATATGCAGAAGCAGAAGAACTACCTGATGTGGGGTCATGAATCTTACCGACGTCAAAACCGACGCTTCAACATCCAAATGAATCTCAGTTGCGATCTCCGAATCCGCCGCAAAACCGACATGTCAAAATCACCAACATCAACGCTTCAGCAGCAATTTCCTTTGCAATCTCCAATTTCTACAACCACTGCAACATTGTCTGCGAAAATCAGCATCAATATCAATTCAATTTCAATTATCTCTCAATTTTTGTCAATAATTTGTTTCAATTTCGAAAACCTAACAAAAATACATTTTGTTGTTTCACAGAGCAATTTCAAAATCGTCATCAATTGACAGAAAACAAAGAGAAGAAGGAGATAATCACTTATCTCATTCAAAATCGCGTCGGAGAAGAGCTCCACCATCCTTTGAAATCGCCGCGCCACCCTCATCAAATCGACGCCGTGAACTGAATGAAGGGAGTCGAATCAGCACGCTAACGAGTCAGACACGGAGTTTGCCGCTACCAGGGAGGAATCGTCGCCGAAAATTGCGAATGATCGGCCGATCGAGGGCAGACGGAGGGTTCCACAAGGGAGAAGCTTCATCGTAGGTTTTTCTCCGTTCCCCAATTTTATCTAATAACTCCAATTAACCTCACCCTCTTTTAATTAGTGTTTTATTCTTTTTTTGTTTTAATATTTTTGAGCAAAAACGAATTGGGCTTAGTCCATTTGATAGATCTCTATCTACACCATATTTCACAAATGTACCCACCAACTTCTATTTGTTATTTGTTTAATTTTATTGTTAAATAGTTAATTATTAATTACTTAGTATATTAATATTAATTAAGTTTTTCACTAAATATTCTTAACATAATAAATTTGGGTGTCAATCGTTTAATTGTTGAGTCAATTATTTGATTCAATAATTCAATTCTAACCACTCGATGAGATCGAAGTCGTTTCTCGACGATCTCTGGTTTTCTCTACTTGTTTGTGGTTTTCTGTCTGATGCAGGAATTCTTAACTGATACCTCGATGTTCATTGAACGCTTAAAGCTTCCTCAGACGCTTCTCTGCTTGCGTAGAAAAATTCACCGGTGTTCGGTAAACTCGAATTTAAACGCTTTTCTTGTATGCCATGCATTTATTGATATCTGTTAAAAACAATTGAACTTGCAAACAACTATTTCCTGTAAATACACTGCAAACTTTGGGCCTACCCTCGTGTTATAAGCCCCACTCTTTAAAACTTTATGGGCCTCTAATAGAGTGTAAGACCCAATTCTTTTTTGACCAAATCATTTTGGGCCTCAGTATATTGTATTAGTTTCGATACCGTCAAAATAAATGGCGCGGTCGTCGCCTTTTTCAAACAAGAAAAACTTCGGGCCTACCCTCGTGTTATAAGCCCCACTCTTTTTCTTTTAAAACTCTGGGCCTCTATTAGAGTGTAAGACCCAACCCACTTGTACATAAAACGTTTTGGGCCTCATTCGTTGTATAAGTCCCTCTGTACATTTTCAAATAAACGACGCGATCGTCGCCGGTTTAAAATTAACCACTTTGGGCCTCTCCTTGAGCTATAAGACACATTCAAAACTTTTGGGCCTCTAATAGAGTGTAATACCCAATCCCCTTTTAACCAAAACATTTTGGGCCTCAGATATTGTATAAGTCCCTCTGCATTAAAAGAAAACCTCGGCGCGATCGCCATTTCAAACGGAAAAATCATCTGGGCCTACCCTCGTGTTATAAGCTCCACTCTTTTTCTTTAAACCTTTTGGGCCTCTTGAGAGAGTGTAAGACTCATCCCTTTGTACAAAAAACAATTTTTGGGCCACAGTCACTTGTATAAGTCCCTCTGTACAAATTCAAACAATGCGCTCACTGATAAAACCCTGGGCCTCTCCTTGAGCTGTAATGCCCGAATACCTTCGCCATTCACACCTTCGGATCCAAGAAGATTAAATAGGGGCATCTGTCATACCCCAAATTTTGATCACCAATTATCAAAATCTGATTGTGTTTTCACTCCGTGTCATCTGCATATCATATCATCTGTTTTTTTTTTGTCATACATATCGTTTGAATATATGGGTTGAAATCTCAGTCTTTTTTGGTTAATTAAGCGAAAAATCGATGAACGGACGTGTTTTTCAAGTAAACTTGCAAATGTCCATTATTCATCTATTTTTTACACGATTTAATCAATATCTCTTATTCACTCATTTTTCTCAAAATTTAATCCAATATCCCATTTTTTTGTTTTACTTTGCATAAATAAGATTAAAAAAAAATCCAAAAAAAAAAAAAAAAAAATATATATATATATATATATATATATATATATATGTTTGTTTTTTTTTCTTACGCCACTTTATATATATTTATATATTATATATTCCAAATTTTCTTCTTTTTTTTAGGAAACAAATATAATATCATATTTTTGTTTATTTATATATATATAAAATGCCATTTTTGTTTTATATCAATTTTGTTTTTTATATATTTTGTTTTAAATGAATTTTGTTTTATACAATTTTGTTTTATATATAAATTTGTTTTATATGCCAAATTCCTCTTTGTCTACATAACATAAATGATTCTTGTTTTGTGTATTTAATTTCTAAACAGACTTTGAACCAAGACTCATGACTCATTAGTAGCTTTGAAGCTTAAGGAATAAGTTTTGAAATTTTGTGACAAAACTTTGAATGTTCATATCATAATATCTTTGATGTCTTCATCCACACGTCTTGTTTGTCTATAAATAAGATTTTATTTCATTTTTCAAAGGGACCAACAAGTATTAACTTGTTCTTTTCTTCCTCTCATATTTTTATTTTGATGAAAGCATAGAAACGAAATTTTATTTGTTTGTTATGAACTGATAAAATTCCTGCAGGAACTCTAACAAAGCATCAACACAAGTTGCAAATTGACTTTAGCTGCGACAACTTCTAATTCCACCTGCAGAGAAACAGAGTTTCACAACATCAATTTTTGGAATTACAACAACAAACTCAAAATTGCAGAATCAGAACAATATCTCAATCATTTTCAATCCAATTTCCTCAATTCTTATTTGTTTTCTAACAAAATTCTAATTCGTTTTTTTTCAAAGAACTTACAAATTTGAATGGAATTGCATCTCACCTTCTGCAACTTTTACAGGAACTTCATAAAAATCAATTCTGCACCTACAAAATTCAGAGTAAATTACTGCAGAATCATTGCCGTCAACGAAACCGATAAGTCAAAGCTGCATAGAAAGAACAAGTGAAGATGATTGTGAGATGAAAAACACTGCAATTTTCCTTACAGGTCTGAAATATGCAGAAGCAGAAGAACTACCTGATTTGGGGTCATGAATCTTACCGACGTCAAAACCGACGCTTCAACATCCAAATGAATCTCAGTTGCGATCTCCGAATCCGCCGCAAAACCGACATGTCAAAATCACCAACATCAACGCTTCAGCAGCAATTTCCTTTGCAATCTCCAATTTCTACAACCACTGCAACATTGTCTGCGAAAATCAGCATCAATATCAATTCAATTTCAATTATCTCTCAATTTTTGTCAATAATTCGTTTCAATTTCGAAAACCTAACAAAAATACATTTTGTTGTTTCACAGAGCAATTTCAAAATCGTCATCAATTGACAGAAAACAAAGAGAAGAAGGAGATAATCACTTATCTCATTCAAAATCGCGTCGGAGAAGAGCTCCACCATCCTTTGAAATCGCCGCGCCACCCTCATCAAATCGACGCCGTGAACTGAATGAAGGGAGTCGAATCAGCACGCTAACGAGTCAGACACGGAGTTTGCCGCTACCAGGGAGGAATCGTCGCCGAAAATTGCGAATGATCGGCCGATCGAGGGCAGACGGAGGGTTCCACAAGGGAGAAGCTTCATCGTAGGTTTTTCTCCGTTCCCCAATTTTATCTAATAACTCCAATTAACCTCACCCTCTTTTAATTAGTGTTTTATTCTTTTTTTGTTTTAATATTTTTGAGCAAAAACGAATTGGGCTTAGTCCATTTGATAGATCTCTATCTACACCATATTTCACAAATGCACCCACCAACTTCTATTTGTTATTTGTTTAATTTTATTGTTAAATAGTTAATTATCAATTACTTAGTATATTAATATTAATTAAGTTTTTCACTAAATATTCTTAACATAATAAATTTGGGTGTCAATCGTTTAATTGTTGAGTCAATTATTTGATTCAATAATTCAATTCTAACCACTCGATGAGATCGAAGTCGTTTCTCGACGATCTCTGGTTTTCTCTACTTGTTTGTGGTTTTCTGTCTGATGCAGGAATTCTTAACTGATACCTCGATGTTCATTGAACGCTTAAAGCTTCCTCAGACGCTTCTCTGCTTGCGTAGAAAAATTCACCGGTGTTCGGTAAACTCGAATTTAAACGCTTTTCTTGTATGCCATGCATTTATTGATATCTGTTAAAAACAATTGAACTTGCAAACAACTATTTCCTGTAAATACACTGCAAACTTTGGGCCTACCCTCGTGTTATAAGCCCCACTCTTTAAAACTTTATGGGCCTCTAATAGAGTGTAAGACTCAATTCTTTTTTGACCAAATCATTTTGGGCCTCAGTATATTGTATTAGTTTCGATACCGTCAAAATAAATGGCGCGGTCGTCGCCTTTTTCAAACAAGAAAAACTTCGGGCCTACCCTCGTGTTATAAGCCCCACTCTTTTGTCTTTTAAAACTCTGGGCCTCTATTAGAGTGTAAGACCCAACCCACTTGTACATAAAACGTTTTGGGCCTCATTCGTTGTATAAGTCCCTCTGTACATTTTCAAATAAACGACGCGATCGTCGCCGGTTTAAAATTAACCACTTTGGGCCTCTCCTTGAGCTATAAGACACATTCAAAACTTTTGGGCCTCTAATAGAGTGTAATACCCAATCCCCTTTTAACCAAAACATTTTGGGCCTCAGATATTGTATAAGTCCCTCTGCATTAAAAGAAAACCTCGGCGCGATCGCCATTTAAAACGGAAAAATCATCTGGGCCTACCCTCGTGTTATAAGCTCCACTCTTTTTCTTTAAACCTTTTGGGCCTCTTGAGAGAGTGTAAGACTCATCCCTTTGTACAAAAAACAATTTTTGGGCCACAGTCACTTGTATAAGTCCCTCTGTACAAATTCAAACAATGCGCTCACTGATAAAACCCTGGGCCTCTCCTTGAGCTGTAATGCCCGAATACCTTCGCCATTCACACCTTCGGATCCAAGAAGATTAAATAGGGGCATCTGTCATACCCCAAATTTTGATCACCAATTATCAAAATCTGATTGTGTTTTCACTCCGTGTCATCTGCATATCATATCATCTGTTTTTTTTTGTCATACATATCGTTTGAATATATGGGTTGAAATCTCAGTCTTTTTTGGTTAATTAAGCGAAAAATCGATGAACGAACGTGTTTTTCAAGTAAACTTGCAAATGTCCATTATTCATCTATTTTTTACACGATTTAATCAATATCTCTTATTCACTCATTTTTCTCAAAATTTAATCCAATATCCCATTTTTTTGTTTTACTTTGCATAAATAAGATTAAAAAAAAATCCAAAAAAAATATATATATATATATATATGTTTGTTTTTTTTTCTTACGCCACTTTATATATATTTATATATTATATATTCCAAATTTTCTTCTTTTTTTTAGGAAACAAATATAATATCATATTTTTGTTTTTTTATATATATATAAAATGCCATTTTTGTTTTATATCAATTTTGTTTTTTATATATTTTGTTTTAAATGAATTTTGTTTTATACAATTTTGTTTTATATATAAATTTGTTTTATATGCCAAATTCCTCTTTGTCTACATAACATAAATGATTCTTGTTTTGTGTATTTAATTTCTAAACAGACTTTGAACCAAGACTCATGACTCATTAGTAGCTTTGAAGCTTAAGGAATAAGTTTTGAAATTTTGTGACAAAACTTTGAATGTTCATATCATAATATCTTTGATGTCTTCATCCACACGTCTTGTTTGTCTATAAATAAGATTTTATTTCATTTTTCAAAGGGACCAACAAGTATTAACTTGTTCTTTTCTTCCTCTCATATTTTTATTTTGATGAAAGCATAGAAACGAAATTTTATTTGTTTGTTATGAACTGATAAAATTCCTGCAGGAACTCTAACAAAGCATCAACACAAGTTGCAAATTGACTTTAGCTGCGACAACTTCTAATTCCACCTGCAGAGAAACAGAGTTTCACAACATCAATTTTTGGAATTACAACAACAAACTCAAAATTGCAGAATCAGAACAATATCTCAATCATTTTCAATCCAATTTCCTCAATTCTTATTTGTTTTCTAACAAAATTCTAATTCGTTTTTTTTCAAAGAACTTACAAATTTGAATGGAATTGCATCTCACCTTCTGCAACTTTTACAGGAACTTCATAAAAATCAATTCTGCACCTACAAAATTCAGAGTAAATTACTGCAGAATCATTGTCGTCAACGAAACCGATAAGTCAAAGCTGCATAGAAAGAACAAGTGAAGATGATTGTGAGATGAAAAACACTGCAATTTTCCTTACAGGTCTGAAATATGCAGAAGCAGAAGAACTACCTGATGTTAGGTCATGAATCTTACCGACGTCAAAACCGACGCTTCAACATCCAAATGAATCTCAGTTGCGATCTCCGAATCCGCCGCAAAACCGACATGTCAAAATCACCAACATCAACGCTTCAGCAGCAATTTCCTTTGCAATCTCCAATTTCTACAACCACTGCAACATTGTCTGCGAAAATCAGCATCAATATCAATTCAATTTCAATTATCTCTCAATTTTTGTCAATAATTCGTTTCAATTTCGAAAACCTAACAAAAATACATTTTGTTGTTTCACAGAGCAATTTCAAAATCGTCATCAATTGACAGAAAACAAAGAGAAGAAGGAGATAATCACTTATCTCATTCAAAATCGCGCCGGAGAAGAGCTCCACCATCCTTTGAAATCGCCGCGCCACCCTCATCAAATCGACGCCGTGAACTGAATGAAGGGAGTCGAATCAGCACGCTAACGAGTCAGACACGGAGTTTGCCGCTACCAGGGAGGAATCGTCGCCGAAAATTGCGAATGATCGGCCGATCAAGGGCAGACGGAGGGTTCCACAAGGGAGAAGCTTCATCGTAGGTTTTTCTCCGTTCCCCAATTTTATCTAATAACTCCAATTAACCTCACCCTCTTTTAATTAGTGTTTTATTCTTTTTTTGTTTTAATATTTTTGAGCAAAAACGAATTGGGCTTAGTCCATTTGATAGATCTCTATCTACACCATATTTCACAAATGCACCCACCAACTTCTATTTATTATTTGTTTAATTTTATTGTTAAATAGTTAATTATTAATTACTTAGTATATTAATATTAATTAAGTTTTTCACTAAATATTCTTAACATAATAAATTTGGGTGTCAATCGTTTAATTGTTGAGTCAATTATTTGATTCAATAATTCAATTCTAACCACTCGATGAGATCGAAGTCGTTTCTCGACGATCTCTGGTTTTCTCTACTTGTTTGTGGTTTTCTGTCTGATGCAGGAATTCTTAACTGATACCTCGATGTTCATTGAACGCTTAAAGCTTCCTCAGACGCTTCTCTGCTTGCGTAGAAAAATTCACCGGTGTTCGGTAAACTCGAATTTAAACGCTTTTCTTGTATGCCATGCATTTATTGATATCTGTTAAAAACAATTGAACTTGCAAACAACTATTTCCTGTAAATACACTGCAAACTTTGGGCCTACCCTCGTGTTATAAGCCCCACTCTTTAAAACTTTATGGGCCTCTAATAGAGTGTAAGACCCAATTCTTTTTTGACCAAATCATTTTGGGCCTCAGTATATTGTATTAGTTCCGATACCGTCAAAATAAATGGTGCGGTCGTCGCCTTTTTCAAACAAGAAAAACTTCGGGCCTACCCTCGTGTTATAAGCCCCACTCTTTTTCTTTTAAAACTCTGGGCCTCTATTCGAGTGTAAGACCCAACCCACTTGTACATAAAACGTTTTGGGCCTCATTCGTTGTATAAGTCCCTCTGTACATTTTCAAATAAACGACGCGATCGTCACCGGTTTAAAATTAACCACTTTGGGCCTCTCCTTGAGCTATAAGACACATTCAAAACTTTTGGGCCTCTAATAGAGTGTAATACCCAATCCCCTTTTAACCAAAACATTTTGGGCCTCAGATATTGTATAAGTCCCTCTGCATTAAAAGAAAACCTCGGCGCGATCGCCATTTCAAACGGAAAAATCATCTGGGCCTACCCTCGTGTTATAAGCTCCACTCTTTTTCTTTAAACCTTTTGGGCCTCTTGAGAGAGTGTAAGACTCATCCCTTTGTACAAAAAACAATTTTTGGGCCACAGTCACTTGTATAAGTCCCTTTGTACAAATTCAAACAATGCGCTCACTGATAAAACCCTGGGCCTCTCCTTGAGCTGTAATGCCCGAATACCTTCGCCATTCACACCTTCGGATCCAAGAAGATTAAATAGGGGCATCTGTCATACCCCAAATTTTGATCACCAATTATCAAAATCTGATTGTGTTTTCACTCCGTGTCATCTGCATATCATATCATCTGTTTTTTTTTTGTCATACATATCGTTTGAATATATGGGTTGAAATCTCAGTCTTTTTTGGTTAATTAAGCGAAAAATCGATGAACGGACGTGTTTTTCAAGTAAACTTGCAAATGTCCATTATTCATCTATTTTTTACACGATTTAATCAATATCTCTTATTCACTCATTTTTCTCAAAATTTAATCCAATATCCCATTTTTTTGTTTTACTTTGCATAAATAAGATTAAAAAAAAATCCAAAAAAAAAAAAAAAAAAATATATATATATATATATATATATATATATATATATATATATATATATGTTTGTTTTTTTTTCTTACGCCACTTTATATATATTTATATATTATATATTCCAAATTTTCTTCTTTTTTTTAGGAAACAAATATAATATCATATTTTTGTTTTTTTATATATATATAAAATGCCATTTTTGTTTTATATCAATTTTGTTTTTTATATATTTTGTTTTAAATGAATTTTGTTTTATACAATTTTGTTTTATATATAAATTTGTTTTATATGCCAAATTCCTCTTTGTCTACATAACATAAATGATTCTTGTTTTGTGTATTTAATTTCTAAACAGACTTTGAACCAAGACTCATGACTCATCAGTAGCTTTGAAGCTTAAGGAATAAGTTTTGAAATTTTGTGACAAAACTTTGAATGTTCATATCATAATATCTTTGATGTCTTCATCCACACGTCTTGTTTGTCTATAAATAAGATTTTATTTCATTTTTCAAAGGGACCAACAAGTATTAACTTGTTCTTTTCTTCCTCTCATATTTTTATTTTGATGAAAGCATAGAAACAAAATTTTATTTGTTTGTTATGAACTGATAAAATTCTTGCAGGAACTCTAACAAAGCATCAACACAAGTTGCAAATTGACTTTAGCTGCGACAACTTCTAATTCCACCTGCAGAGAAACAGAGTTTCACAACATCAATTTTTGGAATTACAACAACAAACTCAAAATTGCAGAATCAGAACAATATCTCAATCATTTTCAATCCAATTTCCTCAATTCTTATTTGTTTTCTAACAAAATTCTAATTCGTTTTTTTTCAAAGAACTTACAAATTTGAATGGAATTGCATCTCACCTTCTGCAACTTTTACAGGAACTTCATAAAAATCAATTCTGCACCTACAAAATTCAGAGTAAATTACTGCAGAATCATTGCCGTCAACGAAACCGATAAGTCAAAGCTGCATAGAAAGAACAAGTGAAGATGATTGTGAGATGAAAAACACTGCAATTTTCCTTACAGGTCTGAAATATGCAGAAGCAGAAGAACTACCTGATGTGGGGTCATGAATCTTACCGACGTCAAAACTGACGCTTCAACATACAACTGAACCTCAGTTGCGATCTCCGAATCCGCCGCAAAACCGACATGTCAAAATCACCAACATCAACGCTTCAGCAGCAATTTCCTTTGCAATCTCCAATTTCTACAACCACTGCAACATTGTCTGCGAAAATCAGCATCAATATCAATTCAATTTCAATTATCTCTCAATTTTTGTCAATAATTCGTTTCAATTTCGAAAACCTAACAAAAATACATTTTGTTGTTTCACAGAGCAATTTCAAAATCGTCATCAATTGACAGAAAACAAAGAGAAGAAGGAGATAATCACTTATCTCATTCAAAATCGCGCCGGAGAAGAGCTCCACCATCCTTTGAAATCGCCGCGCCACCCTCATCAAATCGACGCCGTGAACTGAATGAAGGGAGTCGAATCAGCACGCTAACGAGTCAGACACGGAGTTTGCCGCTACCAGGGAGGAATCGTCGCCGAAAATTGCGAATGATCGGCCGATCGAGGGCAGACGGAGGGTTCCACAAGGGAGAAGCTTCATCGTAGGTTTTTCTCCGTTCCCCAATTTTATCTAATAACTCCAATTAACCTCACCCTCTTTTAATTAGTGTTTTATTCTTTTTTTGTTTTAATATTTTTGAGCAAAAACGAATTGGGCTTAGTCCATTTGATAGATCTCTATCTACACCATATTTCACAAATGCACCCACCAACTTCTATTTATTATTTGTTTAATTTTATTGTTAAATAGTTAATTATTAATTACTTAGTATATTAATATTAATTAAGTTTTTCACTAAATATTCTTAACATAATAAATTTGGGTGTCAATCGTTTAATTGTTGAGTCAATTATTTGATTCAATAATTCAATTCTAACCACTCGATGAGATCGAAGTCGTTTCTCGACGATCTCTGGTTTTCTCTACTTGTTTGTGGTTTTCTGTCTGATGCAGGAATTCTTAACTGATACCTCGATGTTCATTGAACGCTTAAAGCTTCCTCAGACGCTTCTCTGCTTGCGTAGAAAAATTCACCGGTGTTCGGTAAACTCGAATTTAAACGCTTTTCTTGTATGCCATGCATTTATTGATATCTGTTAAAAACAATTGAACTTGCAAACAACTATTTCCTGTAAATACACTGCAAACTTTGGGCCTACCCTCGTGTTATAAGCCCCACTCTTTAAAACTTTATGGGCCTCTAATAGAGTGTAAGACTCAATTCTTTTTTGACCAAATCATTTTGGGCCTCAGTATATTGTATTAGTTTCGATACCGTCAAAATAAATGGCGCGGTCGTCGCCTTTTTCAAACAAGAAAAACTTCGGGCCTACCCTCGTGTTATAAGCCCCACTCTTTTGTCTTTTAAAACTCTGGGCCTCTATTAGAGTGTAAGACCCAACCCACTTGTACATAAAACGTTTTGGGCCTCATTCGTTGTATAAGTCCCTCTGTACATTTTCAAATAAACGACGCGATCGTCGCCGGTTTAAAATTAACCACTTTGGGCCTCTCCTTGAGCTATAAGACACATTCAAAACTTTTGGGCCTCTAATAGAGTGTAATACCCAATCCCCTTTTAACCAAAACATTTTGGGCCTCAGATATTGTATAAGTCCCTCTGCATTAAAAGAAAACCTCGGCGCGATCGCCATTTAAAACGGAAAAATCATCTGGGCCTACCCTCGTGTTATAAGCTCCACTCTTTTTCTTTAAACCTTTTGGGCCTCTTGAGAGAGTGTAAGACTCATCCCTTTGTACAAAAAACAATTTTTGGGCCACAGTCACTTGTATAAGTCCCTCTGTACAAATTCAAACAATGCGCTCACTGATAAAACCCTGGGCCTCTCCTTGAGCTGTAATGCCCGAATACCTTCGCCATTCACACCTTCGGATCCAAGAAGATTAAATAGGGGCATCTGTCATACCCCAAATTTTGATCACCAATTATCAAAATCTGATTGTGTTTTCACTCCGTGTCATCTGCATATCATATCATCTGTTTTTTTTTGTCATACATATCGTTTGAATATATGGGTTGAAATCTCAGTCTTTTTTGGTTAATTAAGCGAAAAATCGATGAACGGACGTGTTTTTCAAGTAAACTTGCAAATGTCCATTATTCATCTATTTTTTACACGATTTAATCAATATCTCTTATTCACTCATTTTTCTCAAAATTTAATCCAATATCCCATTTTTTTGTTTTACTTTGCATAAATAAGATTAAAAAAAAATCCAAAAAAAAAATATATATATATATATATGTTTGTTTTTTTTTCTTACGCCACTTTATATATATTTATATATTATATATTCCAAATTTTCTTCTTTTTTTTAGGAAACAAATATAATATCATATTTTTGTTTTTTTATATATATATAAAATGCCATTTTTGTTTTATATCAATTTTGTTTTTTATATATTTTGTTTTAAATGAATTTTGTTTTATACAATTTTGTTTTATATATAAATTTGTTTTATATGCCAAATTCCTCTTTGTCTACATAACATAAATGATTCTTGTTTTGTGTATTTAATTTCTAAACAGACTTTGAACCAAGACTCATGACTCATTAGTAGCTTTGAAGCTTAAGGAATAAGTTTTGAAATTTTGTGACAAAACTTTGAATGTTCATATCATAATATCTTTGATGTCTTCATCCACACGTCTTGTTTGTCTATAAATAAGATTTTATTTCATTTTTCAAAGGGACCAACAAGTATTAACTTGTTCTTTTCTTCCTCTCATATTTTTATTTTGATGAAAGCATAGAAACGAAATTTTATTTGTTTGTTATGAACTGATAAAATTCCTGCAGGAACTCTAACAAAGCATCAACACAAGTTGCAAATTGACTTTAGCTGCGACAACTTCTAATTCCACCTGCAGAGAAACAGAGTTTCACAACATCAATTTTTGGAATTACAACAACAAACTCAAAATTGCAGAATCAGAACAATATCTCAATCATTTTCAATCCAATTTCCTCAATTCTTATTTGTTTTCTAACAAAATTCTAATTCGTTTTTTTTCAAAGAACTTACAAATTTGAATGGAATTGCATCTCACCTTCTGCAACTTTTACAGGAACTTCATAAAAATCAATTCTGCACCTACAAAATTCAGAGTAAATTACTGCAGAATCATTGCCGTCAACGAAACCGATAAGTCAAAGCTGCATAGAAAGAACAAGTGAAGATGATTGTGAGATGAAAAACACTGCAATTTTCCTTACAGGTCTGAAATATGCAGAAGCAGAAGAACTACCTGATGTTAGGTCATGAATCTTACCGACGTCAAAACCGACGCTTCAACATCCAAATGAATCTCAGTTGCGATCTCTGAATCCGCCGCAAAACCGACATGTCAAAATCACCAACATCAACGCTTCAGCAGCAATTTCCTTTGCAATCTCCAATTTCTACAACCACTGCAACATTGTCTGCGAAAATCAGCATCAATATCAATTCAATTTCAATTATCTCTCAATTTTTGTCAATAATTCGTTTCAATTTCGAAAACCTAACAAAAATACATTTTGTTGTTTCACAGAGCAATTTCAAAATCGTCATCAATTGACAGAAAACAAAGAGAAGAAGGAGATAATCACTTATCTCATTCAAAATCGCGCCGGAGAAGAGCTCCACCATCCTTTGAAATCGCCGCGCCACCCTCATCAAATCGACGCCGTGAACTGAATGAAGGGAGTCGAATCAGCACGCTAACGAGTCAGACACGGAGTTTGCCGCTACCAGGGAGGAATCGTCGCCGAAAATTGCGAATGATCGGCCGATCAAGGGCAGACGGAGGGTTCCACAAGGGAGAAGCTTCATCGTAGGTTTTTCTCCGTTCCCCAATTTTATCTAATAACTCCAATTAACCTCACCCTCTTTTAATTAGTGTTTTATTCTTTTTTTGTTTTAATATTTTTGAGCAAAAACGAATTGGGCTTAGTCCATTTGATAGATCTCTATCTACACCATATTTCACAAATGCACCCACCAACTTCTATTTATTATTTGTTTAATTTTATTGTTAAATAGTTAATTATTAATTACTTAGTATATTAATATTAATTAAGTTTTTCACTAAATATTCTTAACATAATAAATTTGGGTGTCAATCGTTTAATTGTTGAGTCAATTATTTGATTCAATAATTCAATTCTAACCACTCGATGAGATCGAAGTCGTTTCTCGACGATCTCTGGTTTTCTCTACTTGTTTGTGGTTTTCTGTCTGATGCAGGAATTCTTAACTGATACCTCGATGTTCATTGAACGCTTAAAGCTTCCTCAGACGCTTCTCTGCTTGCGTAGAAAAATTCACCGGTGTTCGGTAAACTCGAATTTAAACGCTTTTCTTGTATGCCATGCATTTATTGATATCTGTTAAAAACAATTGAACTTGCAAACAACTATTTCCTGTAAATACACTGCAAACTTTGGGCCTACCCTCGTGTTATAAGCCCCACTCTTTAAAACTTTATGGGCCTCTAATAGAGTGTAAGACCCAATTCTTTTTTGACCAAATCATTTTGGGCCTCAGTATATTGTATTAGTTCCGATACCGTCAAAATAAATGGTGCGGTCGTCGCCTTTTTCAAACAAGAAAAACTTCGGGCCTACCCTCGTGTTATAAGCCCCACTCTTTTTCTTTTAAAACTCTGGGCCTCTATTCGAGTGTAAGACCCAACCCACTTGTACATAAAACGTTTTGGGCCTCATTCGTTGTATAAGTCCCTCTGTACATTTTCAAATAAACGACGCGATCGTCGCCGGTTTAAAATTAACCACTTTGGGCCTCTCCTTGAGCTATAAGACACATTCAAAACTTTTGGGCCTCTAATAGAGTGTAATACCCAATCCCCTTTTAACCAAAACATTTTGGGCCTTAGATATTGTATAAGTCCCTCTGCATTAAAAGAAAACCTCGGCGCGATCGCCATTTCAAACGGAAAAATCATCTGGGCCTACCCTCGTGTTATAAGCTCCACTCTTTTTCTTTAAACCTTTTGGGCCTCTTGAGAGAGTGTAAGACTCATCCCTTTGTACAAAAAACAATTTTTGGGCCACAGTCACTTGTATAAGTCCCTTTGTACAAATTCAAACAATGCGCTCACTGATAAAACCCTGGGCCTCTCCTTGAGCTGTAATGCCCGAATACCTTCGCCATTCACACCTTCGGATCCAAGAAGATTAAATAGGGGCATCTGTCATACCCCAAATTTTGATCACCAATTATCAAAATCTGATTGTGTTTTCACTCCGTGTCATCTGCATATCATATCATCTGTTTTTTTTTTGTCATACATATCGTTTGAATATATGGGTTGAAATCTCAGTCTTTTTTGGTTAATTAAGCGAAAAATCGATGAACGGACGTGTTTTTCAAGTAAACTTGCAAATGTCCATTATTCATCTATTTTTTACACGATTTAATCAATATCTCTTATTCACTCATTTTTCTCAAAATTTAATCCAATATCCCATTTTTTTGTTTTACTTTGCATAAATAAGATTAAAAAAAAATCCAAAAAAAAAAAAAAAAAATATATATATATATATATATATATATATATATATATATATATATATATATATATATATATATGTTTGTTTTTTTTTCTTACGCCACTTTATATATATTTATATATTATATATTCCAAATTTTCTTCTTTTTTTTAGGAAACAAATATAATATCATATTTTTGTTTTTTTATATATATATAAAATGCCATTTTTGTTTTATATCAATTTTGTTTTTTATATATTTTGTTTTAAATGAATTTTGTTTTATACAATTTTGTTTTATATATAAATTTGTTTTATATGCCAAATTCCTCTTTGTCTACATAACATAAATGATTCTTGTTTTGTGTATTTAATTTCTAAACAGACTTTGAACCAAGACTCATGACTCATCAGTAGCTTTGAAGCTTAAGGAATAAGTTTTGAAATTTTGTGACAAAACTTTGAATGTTCATATCATAATATCTTTGATGTCTTCATCCACACGTCTTGTTTGTCTATAAATAAGATTTTATTTCATTTTTCAAAGGGACCAACAAGTATTAACTTGTTCTTTTCTTCCTCTCATATTTTTATTTTGATGAAAGCATAGAAACAAAATTTTATTTGTTTGTTATGAACTGATAAAATTCTTGCAGGAACTCTAACAAAGCATCAACACAAGTTGCAAATTGACTTTAGCTGCGACAACTTCTAATTCCACCTGCAGAGAAACAGAGTTTCACAACATCAATTTTTGGAATTACAACAACAAACTCAAAATTGCAGAATCAGAACAATATCTCAATCATTTTCAATCCAATTTCCTCAATTCTTATTTGTTTTCTAACAAAATTCTAATTCGTTTTTTTTCAAAGAACTTACAAATTTGAATGGAATTGCATCTCACCTTCTGCAACTTTTACAGGAACTTCATAAAAATCAATTCTGCACCTACAAAATTCAGAGTAAATTACTGCAGAATCATTGCCGTCAACGAAACCGATAAGTCAAAGCTGCATAGAAAGAACAAGTGAAGATGATTGTGAGATGAAAAACACTGCAATTTTCCTTACAGGTCTGAAATATGCAGAAGCAGAAGAACTACCTGATGTGGGGTCATGAATCTTACCGACGTCAAAACTGACGCTTCAACATACAACTGAACCTCAGTTGCGATCTCCGAATCCGCCGCAAAACCGACATGTCAAAATCACCAACATCAACGCTTCAGCAGCAATTTCCTTTGCAATCTCCAATTTCTACAACCACTGCAACATTGTCTGCGAAAATCAGCATCAATATCAATTCAATTTCAATTATCTCTCAATTTTTGTCAATAATTCGTTTCAATTTCGAAAACCTAACAAAAATACATTTTGTTGTTTCACAGAGCAATTTCAAAATCGTCATCAATTGACAGAAAACAAAGAGAAGAAGGAGATAATCACTTATCTCATTCAAAATCGCGCCGGAGAAGAGCTCCACCATCCTTTGAAATCGCCGCGCCACCCTCATCAAATCGACGCCGTGAACTGAATGAAGGGAGTCGAATCAGCACGCTAACGAGTCAGACACGGAGTTTGCCGCTACCAGGGAGGAATCGTCGCCGAAAATTGCGAATGATCGGCCGATCGAGGGCAGACGGAGGGTTCCACAAGGGAGAAGCTTCATCGTAGGTTTTTCTCCGTTCCCCAATTTTATCTAATAACTCCAATTAACCTCACCCTCTTTTAATTAGTGTTTTATTCTTTTTTTGTTTTAATATTTTTGAGCAAAAACGAATTGGGCTTAGTCCATTTGATAGATCTCTATCTACACCATATTTCACAAATGCACCCACCAACTTCTATTTATTATTTGTTTAATTTTATTGTTAAATAGTTAATTATTAATTACTTAGTATATTAATATTAATTAAGTTTTTCACTAAATATTCTTAACATAATAAATTTGGGTGTCAATCGTTTAATTGTTGAGTCAATTATTTGATTCAATAATTCAATTCTAACCACTCGATGAGATCGAAGTCGTTTCTCGACGATCTCTGGTTTTCTCTACTTGTTTGTGGTTTTCTGTCTGATGCAGGAATTCTTAACTGATACCTCGATGTTCATTGAACGCTTAAAGCTTCCTCAGACGCTTCTCTGCTTGCGTAGAAAAATTCACCGGTGTTCGGTAAACTCGAATTTAAACGCTTTTCTTGTATGCCATGCATTTATTGATATCTGTTAAAAACAATTGAACTTGCAAACAACTATTTCCTGTAAATACACTGCAAACTTTGGGCCTACCCTCGTGTTATAAGCCCCACTCTTTAAAACTTTATGGGCCTCTAATAGAGTGTAAGACCCAATTCTTTTTTGACCAAATCATTTTGGGCCTCAGTATATTGTATTAGTTCCGATACCGTCAAAATAAATGGTGCGGTCGTCGCCTTTTTCAAACAAGAAAAACTTCGGGCCTACCCTCGTGTTATAAGCCCCACTATTTTTCTTTTAAAACTCTGGGCCTCTATTAGAGTGTAAGACCCAACCCACTTGTACATAAAATGTTTTGGGCCTCATTCGTTGTATAAGTCCCTCTGTACATTTTCAAATAAACGACGCGATCGTCGCCGGTTTAAAATTAACCACTTTGGGCCTCTCCTTGAGCTATAAGACACATTCAAAACTTTTGGGCCTCTAATAGAGTGTAATACCCAATCCCCTTTTAACCAAAACATTTTGGGCCTCAGATATTGTATAAGTCCCTCTGCATTAAAAGAAAACCTCGGCGCGATCGCCATTTCAAACGGAAAAATCATCTGGGCCTACCCTCGTGTTATAAGCTCCACTCTTTTTCTTTAAACCTTTTGGGCCTCTTGAGAGAGTGTAAGACTCATCCCTTTGTACAAAAAACAATTTTTGGGCCACAGTCACTTGTATAAGTCCCTTTGTACAAATTCAAACAATGCGCTCACTGATAAAACCCTGGGCCTCTCCTTGTGCTGTAATGCCCGAATACCTTCGCCATTCACACCTTCGGATCCAAGAAGATTAAATAGGGGCATCTGTCATACCCCAAATTTTGATCACCAATTATCAAAATCTGATTGTGTTTTCACTCCGTGTCATCTGCATATCATATCATCTGTTTTTTTTTTGTCATACATATCGTTTGAATATATGGGTTGAAATCTCAGTCTTTTTTGGTTAATTAAGCGAAAAATCGATGAACGGACGTGTTTTTCAAGTAAACTTGCAAATGTCCATTATTCATCTATTTTTTACACGATTTAATCAATATCTCTTATTCACTCATTTTTCTCAAAATTTAATCCAATATCCCATTTTTTTGTTTTACTTTGCATAAATAAGATTAAAAAAAAATCCAAAAAAAAAAAAAAAAATATATATATATATATATATATATATATATATATATATATGTTTGTTTTTTTTTCTTACGCCACTTTATATATATTTATATATTATATATTCCAAATTTTCTTCTTTTTTTTAGGAAACAAATATAATATCATATTTTTGTTTTTTTATATATATATAAAATGCCATTTTTGTTTTATATCAATTTTGTTTTTTATATATTTTGTTTTAAATGAATTTTGTTTTATACAATTTTGTTTTATATATAAATTTGTTTTATATGCCAAATTCCTCTTTGTCTACATAACATAAATGATTCTTGTTTTGTGTATTTAATTTCTAAACAGACTTTGAACCAAGACTCATGACTCATCAGTAGCTTTGAAGCTTAAGGAATAAGTTTTGAAATTTTGTGACAAAACTTTGAATGTTCATATCATAATATCTTTGATGTCTTCATCCACACGTCTTGTTTGTCTATAAATAAGATTTTATTTCATTTTTCAAAGGGACCAACAAGTATTAACTTGTTCTTTTCTTCCTCTCATATTTTTATTTTGATGAAAGCATAGAAACAAAATTTTATTTGTTTGTTATGAACTGATAAAATTCCTGCAGGAACTCTAACAAAGCATCAACACAAGTTGCAAATTGACTTTAGCTGCGACAACTTCTAATTCCACCTGCAGAGAAACAGAGTTTCACAACATCAATTTTTGGAATTACAACAACAAACTCAAAATTGCAGAATCAGAACAATATCTCAATCATTTTCAATCCAATTTCCTCAATTCTTATTTGTTTTCTAACAAAATTCTAATTCGTTTTTTTTCAAAGAACTTACAAATTTGAATGGAATTGCATCTCACCTTCTGCAACTTTTACAGGAACTTCATAAAAATCAATTCTGCACCTACAAAATTCAGAGTAAATTACTGCAGAATCATTGCCGTCAACGAAACCGATAAGTCAAAGCTGCATAGAAAGAACAAGTGAAGATGATTGTGAGATGAAAAACACTGCAATTTTCCTTACAGGTCTGAAATATGCAGAAGCAGAAGAACTACCTGATGTGGGGTCATGAATCTTACCGACGTCAAAACCGACGCTTCAACATCCAAATGAATCTCAGTTGCGATCTCCGAATCCGCCGCAAAACCGACATGTCAAAATCACCAACATCAACGCTTCAGCAGCAATTTCCTTTGCAATCTCCAATTTCTACAACCACTGCAACATTGTCTGCGAAAATCAGCATCAATATCAATTCAATTTCAATTATCTCTCAATTTTTGTCAATAATTCGTTTCAATTTCGAAAACCTAACAAAAATACATTTTGTTGTTTCACAGAGCAATTTCAAAATCGTCATCAATTGACAGAAAACAAAGAGAAGAAGGAGATAATCACTTATCTCATTCAAAATCGCGCCGGAGAAGAGCTCCACCATCCTTTGAAATCGCCGCGCCACCCTCATCAAATCGACGCCGTGAACTGAATGAAGGGAGTCGAATCAGCACGCTAACGAGTCAGACACGGAGTTTGCCGCTACCAGGGAGGAATCGTCGCCGAAAATTGCGAATGATCGGCCGATCGAGGGCAGACGGAGGGTTCCACAAGGGAGAAGCTTCATCGTAGGTTTTTCTCCGTTCCCCAATTTTATCTAATAACTCCAATTAACCTCACCCTCTTTTAATTAGTGTTTTATTCTTTTTTTGTTTTAATATTTTTGAGCAAAAACGAATTGGGCTTAGTCCATTTGATAGATCTCTATCTACACCATATTTCACAAATGCACCCACCAACTTCTATTTATTATTTGTTTAATTTTATTGTTAAATAGTTAATTATTAATTACTTAGTATATTAATATTAATTAAGTTTTTCACTAAATATTCTTAACATAATAAATTTGGGTGTCAATCGTTTAATTGTTGAGTCAATTATTTGATTCAATAATTCAATTCTAACCACTCGATGAGATCGAAGTCGTTTCTCGACGATCTCTGGTTTTCTCTACTTGTTTGTGGTTTTCTGTCTGATGCAGGAATTCTTAACTGATACCTCGATGTTCATTGAACGCTTAAAGCTTCCTCAGACGCTTCTCTACTTGCGTAGAAAAATTCACCGGTGTTCGGTAAACTCGAATTTAAACGCTTTTCTTGTATGCCATGCATTTATTGATATCTGTTAAAAACAATTGAACTTGCAAACAACTATTTCCTGTAAATACACTGCAAACTTTGGGCCTACCCTCGTGTTATAAGCCCCACTCTTTAAAACTTTATGGGCCTCTAATAGAGTGTAAGACCCAATTCTTTTTTGACCAAATCATTTTGGGCCTCAGTATATTGTATTAGTTCCGATACCGTCAAAATAAATGGTGCGGTCGTCGCCTTTTTCAAACAAGAAAAACTTCGGGCCTACCCTCGTGTTATAAGCCCCACTCTTTTTCTTTTAAAACTCTGGGCCTCTATTAGAGTGTAAGACCCAACCCACTTGTACATAAAACGTTTTGGGCCTCATTCGTTGTATAAGTCCCTCTGTACATTTTCAAATAAACGACGCGATCGTCGCCGGTTTAAAATTAACCACTTTGGGCCTCTCCTTGAGCTATAAGACACATTCAAAACTTTTGGGCCTCTAATAGAGTGTAATACCCAATCCCCTTTTAACCAAAACATTTTGGGCCTCAGATATTGTATAAGTCCCTCTGCATTAAAAGAAAACCTCGGCGCGATCGCCATTTCAAACGGAAAAATCATCTGGGCCTACCCTCGTGTTATAAGCTCCACTCTTTTTCTTTAAACCTTTTGGGCCTCTTGAGAGAGTGTAAGACTCGTCCCTTTGTACAAAAAACAATTTTTGGGCCACAGTCACTTGTATAAGTCCCTTTGTACAAATTCAAACAATGCGCTCACTGATAAAACCCTGGGCCTCTCCTTGAGCTGTAATGCCCGAATACCTTCGCCATTCACACCTTCGGATCCAAGAAGATTAAATAGGGGCATCTGTCATACCCCAAATTTTGATCACCAATTATCAAAATCTGATTGTGTTTTCACTCCGTGTCATCTGCATATCATATCATCTGTTTTTTTTTGTCATACATATCGTTTGAATATATGGGTTGAAATCTCAGTCTTTTTTGGTTAATTAAGCGAAAAATCGATGAACGGACGTGTTTTTCAAGTAAACTTGCAAATGTCCATTATTCATCTATTTTTTACACGATTTAATCAATATCTCTTATTCACTCATTTTTCTCAAAATTTAATCCAATATCCCATTTTTTTGTTTTACTTTGCATAAATAAGATTAAAAAAAAATCCAAAAAAAAAAAAAAAAAAAATATATATATATATATATATATATATATATATATATATATATGTTTGTTTTTTTTTCTTACGCCACTTTATATATATTTATATATTATATATTCCAAATTTTCTTCTTTTTTTTAGGAAACAAATATAATATCATATTTTTGTTTTTTTATATATATATAAAATGCCATTTTTGTTTTATATCAATTTTGTTTTTTATATATTTTGTTTTAAATGAATTTTGTTTTATACAATTTTGTTTTATATATAAATTTGTTTTATATGCCAAATTCCTCTTTGTCTACATAACATAAATGATTCTTGTTTTGTGTATTTAATTTCTAAACAGACTTTGAACCAAGACTCATGACTCATCAGTAGCTTTGAAGCTTAAGGAATAAGTTTTGAAATTTTGTGACAAAACTTTGAATGTTCATATCATAATATCTTTGATGTCTTCATCCACACGTCTTGTTTGTCTATAAATAAGATTTTATTTCATTTTTCAAAGGGACCAACAAGTATTAACTTGTTCTTTTCTTCCTCTCATATTTTTATTTTGATGAAAGCATAGAAACAAAATTTTATTTGTTTGTTATGAACTGATAAAATTCTTGCAGGAACTCTAACAAAGCATCAACACAAGTTGCAAATTGACTTTAGCTGCGACAACTTCTAATTCCACCTGCAGAGAAACAGAGTTTCACAACATCAATTTTTGGAATTACAACAACAAACTCAAAATTGCAGAATCAGAACAATATCTCAATCATTTTCAATCCAATTTCCTCAATTCTTATTTGTTTTCTAACAAAATTCTAATTCGTTTTTTTTCAAAGAACTTACAAATTTGAATGGAATTGCATCTCACCTTCTGCAACTTTTACAGGAACTTCATAAAAATCAATTCTGCACCTACAAAATTCAGAGTAAATTACTGCAGAATCATTGCCGTCAACGAAACCGATAAGTCAAAGCTGCATAGAAAGAACAAGTGAAGATGATTGTGAGATGAAAAACACTGCAATTTTCCTTACAGGTCTGAAATATGCAGAAGCAGAAGAACTACCTGATGTGGGGTCATGAATCTTACCGACGTCAAAACCGACGCTTCAACATACAACTGAACCTCAGTTGCGATCTCCGAATCCGCCGCAAAACCGACATGTCAAAATCACCAACATCAACGCTTCAGCAGCAATTTCCTTTGCAATCTCCAATTTCTACACACACTGCAACATTGTCTGCGAAAATCAGCATCAATATCAATTCAATTTCAATTATCTCTCAATTTTTGTCAATAATTCGTTTCAATTTCGAAAACCTAACAAAACTACATTTTGTTGTTTCACAGAGCAATTTCAAAATCGTCATCAATTGACAGAAAACAAAGAGAAGAAGGAGATAATCACTTATCTCATTCAAAATCGCGCCGGAGAAGAGCTCCACCATCCTTTGAAATCGCCGCGCCACCCTCATCAAATCGACGCCGTGAACTGAATGAAGGGAGTCGAATCAGCACGCTAACGAGTCAGACACGGAGTTTGCCGCTACCAGGGAGGAATCGTCGCCGAAAATTGCGAATGATCGGCCGATCGAGGGCAGACGGAGGGTTCCACAAGGGAGAAGCTTCATCGTAGGTTTTTCTCCGTTCCCCAATTTTATCTAATAACTCCAATTAACCTCACCCTCTTTTAATTAGTGTTTTATTCTTTTTTTGTTTTAATATTTTTGAGCAAAAACGAATTGGGCTTAGTCCATTTGATAGATCTCTATCTACACCATATTTCACAAATGCACCCACCAACTTCTATTTATTATTTGTTTAATTTTATTGTTAAATAGTTAATTATTAATTACTTAGTATATTAATATTAATTAAGTTTTTCACTAAATATTCTTAACATAATAAATTTGGGTGTCAATCGTTTAATTGTTGAGTCAATTATTTGATTCAATAATTCAATTCTAACCACTCGATGAGATCGAAGTCGTTTCTCGACGATCTCTGGTTTTCTCTACTTGTTTGTGGTTTTCTGTCTGATGCAGGAATTCTTAACTGATACCTCGATGTTCATTGAACGCTTAAAGCTTCCTCAGACGCTTCTCTGCTTGCGTAGAAAAATTCACCGGTGTTCAGTAAACTCGAATTTAAACGCTTTTCTTGTATGCCATGCATTTATTGATATCTGTTAAAAACAATTGAACTTGCAAACAACTATTTCCTGTAAATACACTGCAAACTTTAGGCCTACCCTCGTGTTATAAGCCCCACTCTTTAAAAGTTTATGGGCCTCTATTAGAGTGTAAGACCCAATTCTTTTTTGACCAAATCATTTTGGGCCTCAGTATATTGTATTAGTTCCGATACCGTCAAAATAAATGGTGCGGTCGTCGCCTTTTTCAAACAAGAAAAACTTCGGGCCTACCCTCGTGTTATAAGCCCCACTCTTTTTCTTTTAAAACTCTGGGCCTCTATTAGAGTGTAAGACCCAACCCACTTGTACATAAAACGTTTTGGGCCTCATTCGTTGTATAAGTCCCTCTGTACATTTTCAAATAAACGACGCGATCGTCGCCGGTTTAAAATTAACCACTTTGGGCCTCTCCTTGAGCTATAAGACACATTCAAAACTTTTGGGCCTCTAATAGAGTGTAATACCCAATCCCCTTTTAACCAAAACATTTTGGGCCTCAGATATTGTATAAGTCCCTCTGCATTAAAAGAAAACCTCGGCGCGATCGCCATTTCAAACGGAAAAATCATCTGGGCCTACCCTCGTGTTATAAGCTCCACTCTTTTTCTTTAAACCTTTTGGGCCTCTTGAGAGAGTGTAAGACTCATCCCTTTGTACAAAAAACAATTTTTGGGCCACAGTCACTTGTATAAGTCCCTCTGTACAAATTCAAACAATGCGCTCACTGATAAAACCCTGGGCCTCTCCTTGAGCTGTAATGCCCGAATACCTTCGCCATTCACACCTTCGGATCCAAGAAGATTAAATAGGGGCATCTGTCATACCCCAAATTTTGATCACCAATTATCAAAATCTGATTGTGTTTTCACTCCGTGTCATCTGCATATCATATCATCTGTTTTTTTTTTGTCATACATATCGTTTGAATATATGGGTTGAAATCTCAGTCTTTTTTGGTTAATTAAGCGAAAAATCGATGAACGGACGTGTTTTTCAAGTAAACTTGCAAATGTCCATTATTCATCTATTTTTTACACGATTTAATCAATATCTCTTATTCACTCATTTTTCTCAAAATTTAATCCAATATCCCATTTTTTTGTTTTACTTTGCATAAATAAGATTAAAAAAAAATCCAAAAAAAAAAAAAAAAATATATATATATATATATATATATATATATATATATATATATATATATATATATATATATGTTTGTTTTTTTTTCTTACGCCACTTTATATATATTTATATATTATATATTCCAAATTTTCTTCTCTTTTTTAGGAAACAAATATAATATCATATTTTTGTTTTTTTATATATATATAAAATGCCATTTTTGTTTTATATCAATTTTGTTTTTTATATATTTTGTTTTAAATGAATTTTGTTTTATACAATTTTGTTTTATATATAAATTTGTTTTATATGCCAAATTCCTCTTTGTCTACATAACATAAATGATTCATGTTTTGTGTATTTAATTTCTAAACAGACTTTGAACCAAGACTCATGACTCATCAGTAGCTTTGAAGCTTAAGGAATAAGTTTTGAAATTTTGTGACAAAACTTTGAATGTTCATATCATAATATCTTTGATGTCTTCATCCACACGTCTTGTTTGTCTATAAATAAGATTTTATTTCATTTTTCAAAGGGACCAACAAGTATTAACTTGTTCTTTTCTTCCTCTCATATTTTTATTTTGATGAAAGCCTAGAAACAATATTTTATTTGTTTGTTATGAACTGATAAAATTCTTGCAGGAACTCTAACAAAGCATCAACACAAGTTGCAAATTGACTTTAGCTGCGACAACTTCTAATTCCACCTGCAGAGAAACAGAGTTTCACAACATCATTTTTTGGAATTACAACAACAAACTCAAAATTGCAGAATCAGAACAATATCTCAATCATTTTCAATCCAATTTCCTCAATTCTTATTTGTTTTCTAACAAAATTCTAATTCGTTTTTTTTCAAAGAACTTACAAATTTGAATGGAATTGCATCTCACCTTCTGCAACTTTTACAGGAACTTCATAAAAATCAATTCTGCACCTACAAAATTCAGATTAAATTACTGCAGAATCATTGCCGTCAATGAAACCGATAAGTCAAAGCTGCATAGAAAGAACAAGTGAAGATGATTGTGAGATGAAAAACACTGCAATTTTCCTTACAGGTCTGAAATATGCAGAAGCAGAAGAACTACCTGATGTGGGGTCATGAATCTTACCGACGTCAAAACCGACGCTTCAACATCCAACTGAATCTCAGTTGCGATCTCCGAATCCGCCGCAAAACCGACATGTCAAAATCACCAACATCAACGCTTCAGCAGCAATTTCCTTTGCAATCTCCAATTTCTACAACCACTGCAACATTGTCTGCGAAAATCAGCATCAATATCAATTCAATTTCAATTATCTCTCAATTTTTGTCAATAATTCGTTTCAATTTCGAAAACCTAACAAAAATACATTTTGTTGTTTCACAGAGCAATTTCAAAATCGTCATCAATTGACAGAAAACAAAGAGAAGAAGGAGATAATCACTTATCTCATTCAAAATCGCGTCGGAGAAGAGCTCCACCATCCTTTGAAATCGCCACGCCACCCTCATCAAATCGACGCCGTGAACTGAATGAAAGGAGTCGAATCAGCACGCTAACGAGTCAGACACGGAGTTTGCCGCTACCAGGGAGGAATCGTCGCCGAAAATTGCGAATGATCGGCCGATCGAGGGCAGACGGAGGGTTCCACAAGGGAGAAGCTTCATCGTAGGTTTTTCTCCGTTCCCCAATTTTATCTAATAACTCCAATTAACCTCACCCTCTTTTAATTAGTGTTTTATTCTTTTTTTGTTTTAATATTTTTGAGCAAAAACGAATTGGGCTTAGTCCATTTGATAGATCTCTATCTACACCATATTTCACAAATGCACCCACCAACTTCTATTTATTATTTGTTTAATTTTATTGTTAAATAGTTAATTATTAATTACTTAGTATATTAATATTAATTAAGTTTTTCACTAAATATTCTTAACATAATAAATTTGGGTGTCAATCGTTTAATTGTTGAGTCAATTATTTGATTCAATAATTCAATTCTAACCACTCGATGAGATCAAAGTCGTTTCTCGACGATCTCTGGTTTTCTCTACTTGTTTGTGGTTTTCTGTCTGATGCAGGAATTCTTAACTGATACCTCGATGTTCATTGAACGCTTAAAGCTTCCTCAGACGCTTCTCTGATTGCGTAGAAAAATTCACCGGTGTTCGGTAAACTCGAATTTAAACGCTTTTCTTGTATGCCATGCATTTATTGATATCTGTTAAAAACAATTGAACTTGCAAACAACTATTTCCTGTAAATACACTGCAAACTTTGGGCCTACCCTCGTGTTATAAGCCCCACTCTTTAAAACTTTATGGGCCTCTAATAGAGTGTAAGACCCAATTCTTTTTTGACCAAATCATTTTGGGCCTCAGTATATTGTATTACTTCCGATACCGTCAAAATAAATGGCGCGGTCGTCGCCTTTTTCAAACAAGAAAAACTTCGGGCCTACCCTCGTGTTATAAGCCCCACTCTTTTTCTTTTAAAACTCTGGGCCTCTATTAGAGTGTAAGACCCAACCCACTTGTACATAAAATGTTTTGGGCCTCATTCGTTGTATAAGTCCCTCTGTACATTTTCAAATAAACGACGCGGTCGTCGCCGGTTTAAAATTAACCACTTTGGGCCTCTCCTTGAGCTATAAGACACATTCAAAACTTTTGGGCCTCTAATAGAGTGTAATACCCAATCCCCTTTTAACCAAAACATTTTGGGCCTCAGATATTGTATAAGTCCCTCTGCATTAAAAGAAAACCTCGGCGCGATCGCCATTTCAAACGGAAAAATCATCTGGGCCTACCCTCGTGTTATAAGCTCCACTCTTTTTCTTTAAACCTTTTGGGCCTCTTGAGAGAGTGTAAGACTCATCCCTTTGTACAAAAAACAATTTTTGGGCCACAGTCACTTGTATAAGTCCCTCTGTACAAATTCAAACAATGCGCTCACTGATAAAACCCTGGGCCTCTCCTTGAGCTGTAATGCCCGAATACCTTCGCCATTCACACCTTCGGATCCAAGAAGATTAAATAGGGGCATCTGTCATACCCCAAATTTTGATCACCAATTGTCAAAATATGATTGTGTTTTCACTCCGTGTCATCTGCATATCATATCATCTGTTTTTTTTTTGTCATACATATCGTTTGAATATATGGGTTGAAATCTCAGTCTTTTTTGGTTAATTAAGCGAAAAATCGATGAACGGACGTGTTTTTCAAGTAAACTTGCAAATGTCCATTATTCATCTATTTTTTACACGATTTAATCAATATCTCTTATTCACTCATTTTTCTCAAAATTTAATCCAATATCCCATTTTCTTGTTTTACTTTGCATAAATAAGATTAAAAAAAAATCCAAAAAAAAAAAAAAAATATATATATATATATATATATATATATATATATATATATATATGTTTGTTTTTTTTTCTTACGCCACTTTATATATATTTATATATTATATATTCCAAATTTTCTTCTTTTTCTTAGGAAACAAATATAATATCATATTTTTGTTTTTTTATATATATATATAAAATGCCATTTTCGTTTTATATCAATTTTGTTTTTTATATATTTTGTTTTAAATGAATTTTGTTTTATACAATTTTGTTTTATATATAAATTTGTTTTATATGCCAAATTCCTCTTTGTCTACATAACATAAATGATTCTTGTTTTGTGTATTTAATTTCTAAACAGACTTTGAACCAAGACTCATGACTCATCAGTAGCTTTGAAGCTTAAGGAATAAGTTTTGAGATTTTGTGACAAAACTTTGAATGTTCATATCATAATATCTTTGATGTCTTCATCCACACGTCTTGTTTGTCTATAAATAAGATTTTATTTCATTTTTCAAAGGGACCAACAAGTATTAACTTGTTCTTTTCTTCCTCTCATATTTTTATTTTGATGAAAGCATAGAAACAAAATTTTATTTGTTTGTTATGAACTGATAAACTTCCTGCAGGAACTCCAACAAAGCATCAACACAAGTTGCAAATTGACTTTAGCTGCGACAACTTCTAATTCCACCTGCAGAGAAACAGAGTTTCACAACATCAATTTTTGGAATTACAACAACAAACTCAAAATTGCAGAATCAGAACAATATCTCAATCATTTTCAATCCAATTTCCTCAATTCTTATTTGTTTTCTAACAAAATTCTAATTCGTTTTTTTTCAAAGAACTTACAAATTTGAATGGAATTGCATCTCACCTTCTGCAACTTTTACAGGAACTTCATAAAAATCAATTCTGCACCTACAAAATTCAGAGTAAATTACTGCAGAATCATTGCCGTCAACGAAACCGATAAGTCAAAGCTGCATAGAAAGAACAAGTGAAGATGATTGTGAGATGAAAAACACTGCAATTTTCCTTACAGGTCTGAAATATGCAGAAGCAGAAGAACTACCTGATGTGGGGTCATGAATCTTACCGACGTCAAAACCGACGCTTTAACATCCAACTGAATCTCAGTTGCGATCTCCGAATCCGCCGCAAAACCGACATGTCAAAATCACCAACATCAACGCTTCAGCAACAATTTCCTTTGCAATCTCCAATTTCTACAACCACTGCAACATTGTCTGCGAAAATCAGCATCAATATCAATTCAATTTCAATTATCTCTCAATTTTTGTCAATAATTCGTTTCAATTTCGAAAACCTAACAAAAATACATTTTGTTGTTTCACAGAGCAATTTCAAAATCATCATCAATTGACAAAAAACAAAGAGAAGAAGGAGATAATCACTTATCTCATTCAAAATCGCGCCGGAGAAGAGCTCCACCATCCTTTGAAATCGCCGCGCCACCCTCATCAAATCGACGCCGTGAACTGAATGAAGGGAGTCGAATCTGCACGCTAACGAGTCAGACACGGAGTTTGCCGCTACCAGGGAGGAATCGTCGCCGAAAATTGCGAATGATCGGCCGATCGAGGGCAGACGGAGGGTTCCACAAGGGAGAAGCTTCATCGTAGGTTTTTCTCCGTTCCCCAATTTTATCTAATAACTCCAATTAACCTCACCCTCTTTTAATTAGTGTTTTATTCTTTTTTTGTTTTAATATTTTTGAGCAAAAACGAATTGGGCTTAGTCCATTTGATAGATCTCTATCTACACCATATTTCACAAATGCACCCACCAACTTCTATTTATTATTTGTTTAATTTTATTATTAAATAGTTAATTATTAATTACTTAGTATATTAATATTAATTAAGTTTTTCACTAAATATTCTTAACATAATAAATTTGGGTGTCAATCGTTTAATTGTTGAGTCAATTATTTGATTCAATAATTCAATTATAACCACTCGATGAGATCGAAGTCGTTTCTCGACGATCTCTGGTTTTCTCTACTTGTTTGTGGTTTTCTGTCTGATGCAGGAATTCTTAACTGATACCTCGATGTTCATTGAACGCTTAAAGCTTCCTCAGACGCTTCTCTGCTTGCGTAGAAAAATTCACCGGTGTTCGGTAAACTCGAATTTAAATGCTTTTCTTATATGCCATGCATTTATTGATATCTGTTAAAAACAATTGAACTTGCAAACAACTATTTCTTGTAAATACACTGTAAACTTTGGGACTACCCTCGTGTTATAAGCCCCACTCTTTAAAACTTTATGGGTCTCTAATAGAGTGTAAGACCCAATTCTTTTTTGACCAAATCATTTTGGGCCTCAGTATATTGTATTAGTTCCGATACCGTCAAAATAAATGGCGCGGTCGTCGCCTTTTTCAAACAAGAAAAACTTCGGGCCTACCCTCGTGTTATAAGCCCCACTCTTTTTCTTTTAAAACCATGGGCCTCTATTAGAGTGTAAGACCCAACCCACTTGTACATAAAACGTTTTGGGCCTCATTCGTTGTATAAGTTCCTCTGTACATTTTCAAATAAACGACGCGATCGTCGCCGGTTTAAAATTAACCACTTTGGGCCTCTCCTTGAGCTATAAGACCCATTCAAAACTTTTGGGCCTCTAATAGACTGTAATACCCAATCCCCTTTTAACCAAAACATTTTGGGCCTCAGATATTGTATAAGTCCCTCTGCATTAAAAGAAAACCTCGGCGCGATCGCCATTTCAAACGGAAAAATCATCTGGGCCTACCCTCGTGTTATAAGCTCCACTCTTTTTCTTTAAACCTTTTGGGCCTCTTAAGAGAGTGTAAGACTCATCCCTTTGTACAAAAAACAATTTTTGGGCCACAGTCACTTGTATAAGTCCCTCTGTACAAATTCAAACAATGCCCTCACTGATAAAACCCTGGGCCTCTCCTTGAGCTGTAATGCCCGAATACCTTCGCCATTCACACCTTCGGATCCAAGAAGATTAAATAGGGGCATCTGTCATACCCCAAATTTTGATCACCAATTGTCAAAATCTGATTGTGTTTTCACTCCGTGTCATCTGCATATCATATCATTTGTTTTTTTTGTCATACATATCGTTTGAATATATGGGTTGAAATCTCTGTCTTTTTTGGTTAATTAAGCGAAAAATCGATGAACGGACGTGTTTTTCAAGTAAACTTGCAAATGTCCATTATTCATCTATTTTTTACACGATTTAATCAATATCTCTTATTCACTCATTTTTCTCAAAATTTAATCCAATATCCCATTTTTTTGTTTTACTTTGCATAAATAAGATTAAAAAAAAATCCAAAAAAACAAAAAAAAAAAAAAAAAATATATATATATATATATATATATATATATATATATATATATATGTTTGTTTTTTTTTCTTACGCCACTTTATATATATTTATATATTATATATTCCAAATTTTCTTCTTTTTTTTAGGAAACAAATATAATATCATATTTTTGTTTTTATATATTTATATATAAAATGCCATTTTTGTTTTATATCAATTTTGTTTTTTATATATTTTGTTTTAAATGAATTTTCTTTTATACAATTTTGTTTTATATATAAATTTGTTTTATATGCCAAATTCCTCTTTGTCTACATAACATAAATGATTCTTGTTTTGTGTATTTAATTTCTAAACAGACTTTGAACCAAGACTCATGACTCATCAGTAGCTTTGAAGCTTAAGGAATAAGTTTTGAAATTTTGTGACAAAACTTTGAATGTTCATATCATAATATCTTTGATGTCTTCATCCACACGTCTTGTTTGTCTATAAATAAGATTTTATTTCATTTTTCAAAGGGACCAACAAGTATTAACTTGTTCTTTTCTTCCTCTCATATTTTTATTTTGATGAAAGCATAGAAACAAAATTTTATTTGTTTGTTATGAACTGATAAAATTCCTGCAGGAACTCCAACAAAGCATCAACACAAGTTGCAAATTGACTTTAGCTGCGACAACTTCTAATTCCACCTGCAGAGAAACAGAGTTTCACAACATCAATTTTTGGAATTACAACAACAAACTCAAAATTGCAGAATCAGAACAATATCTCAATCATTTTCAATCCAATTTCCTCAATTCTTATTTGTTTTTTAACAAAATTCTAATTCGTTTTTTTCAAAGAACTTACAAATTTGAATGGAATTGCATCTCACCTTCTGCAACTTTTACAGGAACTTCATAAAAATCAATTCTGCACCTACAAAATTCAGAGTAAATTACTGCAGAATCATTGCCGTCAACGAAACCGATAAGTCAAAGCTGCATAGAAAGAACAAGTGAAGATGATTGTGAGATGAAAAACACTGCAATTTTCCTTACAGGTCTGAAATATGCAGAAGCAAAAGAACTACCTGATGTGGGGTCATGAATCTTACCGACGTCAAAACCGACGCTTCAACATCCAACTGAATCTCAGTTGTGATCTCCGAATCCGCCGCAAAACCGACATGTCAAAATCACCAACATCAACGCTTCAGCAGCAATTTCCTTTGCAATCTCCAATTTCTACAACCACTGCAACATTGTCTGCGAAAATCAGCATCAATATCAATTCAATTTCAATTATCTCTCAATTTTTGTCAATAATTCGTTTCAATTTCGAAAACCTAACAAAAATACATTTTGTTGTTTCACAGAGCAATTTCAAAATCGTCATCAATTGACAGAAAACAAAGAGAAGAAGGAGATAATCACTTATCTCATTCAAAATCGCGCCGGAGAAGAGCTCCACCATCCTTTGAAATCGTCGCGCCACCCTCATCAAATCGACGCCGTGAACTGAATGAAGGGAGTCGAATCAGCACGCTAACGAGTCAGACACGGAGTTTGCCGCTACCAGGGAGGAATCGTCGCCGAAAATTGCGAATGATCGGCCGATCGAGGGCAGACGGAGGGTTCCACAAGGGAGAAGCTTCATCGTAGGTTTTTCTCCGTTCCCCAATTTTATCTAATAACTCCAATTAACCTCACCCTCTTTTAATTAGTGTTTTATTCTTTTTTTGTTTTAATATTTTTGAGCAAAAACGAATTGGGCTTAGTCCATTTGATAGATCTCTATCTACACCATATTTCACAAATGCACCCACCAACTTCTATTTATTATTTGTTTAATTTTATTGTTAAATAGTTAATTATTAATTACTTAGTATATTAATATTAATAAAGTTTTTCACTAAATATTCTTAACATAATAAATTTGGGTGTCAATCGTTTAACTGTTGAGTCAATTATTTGATTCAATAATTCAATTATACCCACTCGATGAGATCGAAGTCGTTTCTCGACGATCTCTGGTTTTCTCTACTTGTTTGTGGTTTTCTGTCTGATGCAGGAATTCTTAACTGATACCTCGATGTTCATTGAACGCTTCTCTGCTTGTGTAGAAAAATTCACCGGTGTTCGGTAAACTCGAATTTAAACGCTTTTCTTGTATGCCATGCATTTATTGATATCCGTTAAAAACAATTGAACTTGCAAACAACTATTTCCTGTAAATACACTGCAAACTTTGGGCCTACCCTCGTGTTATAAGCCCCACTCTTTAAAACTTTATGGGCCTCTAATAGAGTGTAAGACCCAATTCTTTTTTGACCAAATCATTTTGGGCCTCAGTATATTGTATTAGTTCCGATACCGTCAAAATAAATGGCGCGGTCGTCGCCTTTTTCAAACAAGAAAAACTTCGGGCCTACCCTCGTGTTATAAGCCCCACTCTTTATCTTTTAAAACTCTGGGCCTCTATTAGAGTGTAAGACCCAACCCACTTGTACAGAAAACGTTTTGGGCCTCATTCGTTGTATAAGTCCCTCTGTACATTTTCAAATAAACGACGCGATCGTCGCCGGTTTAAAATTAACCACTTTGGGCCTCTCCTTGAGCTATAAGACCCATTCAAAACTTTTAGGCCTCTAATAGAGTGTAATACCCAATCCCCTTTTAACCAAAACATTTTGGGCCTCAGATATTGTATAAGTCCCTCTGCATTAAAAGAAAACCTCGGCGCGATCGCCATTTCAAATGGAAAAATCATCTGGGCCTACCCTCGTGTTATAAGCCTCACTCTTTTTCTTTAAACCTTTTGGGCCTCTTGAGAGAGTGTAAGACTCATCCCTTTGTACAAAAAACAATTTTTGGGCCACAGTCACTTGTATAAGTCCCTCTGTACAAATTCAAACAATGCGCTCACTGATAAAGCCCTGGGCCACTCCTTGAGCTGTAATGCCCGAATACCTTCGCCATTCACACCTTCGGATCCAAGAAGATTAAATAGGGGCATCTGTCATACCCCAAATTTTGATCACCAATTGTCAAAATCTGATTGTGTTTTCACTCCGTGTCATCTGCATATCATATCATCTGTTTTTTTTTGTCATACATATCGTTTGAATATATGGGTTGAAATCTCAGTCTTTTTTGGTTAATTAAGCGAAAAATCGATGAACGGACGTGTTTTTCAAGTAAACTTGCAAATGTCCATTATTCATCTATTTTTTACACGATTTAATCAATATCTCTTATTCACTCATTTTTCTCAAAATTTAATCCAATATCCCATTTTTTTGTTTTACTTTGCATAAATAAGATTAAAAAAAAATCCAAAAAAAAAAAATATATATATATAAATATATATATATGTTTGTTTTTTTTTTCTTACGCCACTTTATATATATTTATATATTATATATTCCAAATTTTCTTCTTTTTTTTAGGAAACAAATATAATATCATATTTTTGTTTTTTTATATATATATAAAATGCCATTTTTGTTTTATATCAATTTTGTTTTTTATATATTTTTTTTTAAATGAATTTTGTTTTATACAATTTTGTTTTATATATAAATTTGTTTTATATGCCAAATTCCTCTTTGTCTACATAACATTAATGACTCTTGTTTTGTGTATTTAATTTCTAAACAGACTTTGAACCAAGACTCATGACTCATCAGTAGCTTTGAAGCTTAAGGAATAAGTTTTGAAATTTTGTGACAAAACTTTGAATGTTCATATCATAATATCTTTGATGTCTTCATCCACACGTCTTGTTTGTCTATAAATAAGATTTTATTTCATTTTTCAAAGGGACCAACAAGTATTAACTTGTTCTTTTCTTCCTCTCATATTTTTATTTTGATGAAAACATAGAAACAAAATTTTATTTGTTTGTTATGAACTGATAAAATTCCTGCACGAACTCCAACAAAGCATCAACACAAGTTGCAAATTGACTTTAGCTGCGACAACTTCTAATTCCACCTGCAGAGAAACAGAGTTTCACAACATCAATTTTTGGAATTACAACAACAAACTCAAAATTGCAGAATCAGAACAATATCTCAATCATTTTCAATCCAATTTCCTCAATTCTTATTTGTTTTCTAACAAAATTCTAATTCGTTTTTTTTCAAAGAACTTACAAATTTGACTGGAATTGCATCTCACCTTCTGCAACTTTTACAGGAACTTCATAAAAATCAATTCTGCACCTACAAAATTCAGAGTAAATTACTGCAGAATCATTGCCGTCAACGAAACCGATAAGTCAAAGCTGCATAGAAAGAACAAGTGAAGATGATTGTGAGATGAAAAACACTGCAATTTTCGTTACAGGTCTGAAATATGCAGAAGCAGAAGAACTACCTGATGTGGGGTCATGAATCTTACCGACGTCAAAACCGATGCTTCAACATCCAACTGAATCTCAGTTGCGATCTCCGAATCCGCCGCAAAACCGACATGTCAAAATCACCAACATCAACGCTTCAGCAGCAATTTCCTTTGCAATCTCCAATTTCTACAACCACTGCAACATTGTCTGCGAAAATCAGCATCAATATCAATTCAATTTCAATTATCTCTCAATTTTTGTCAATAATTCGTTTCAATTTCGAAAACCTAACAAAAATACATTTTGTTGTTTCACAAAGCAATTTCAACATCGTCATCAATTGACAGAAAACAAAGAGAAGAAGGAGATAATCACTTATCTCATTCAAAATCGCGCCGGAGAAGAGCTCCACCATCGTTTGAAATCGCCGCGCCACCCTCATCAATTCGACGCCGTGAACTGAACGAAGGGAGTGGAATCAGCACGCTAACGAGTCAGACATGGAGTTTGCCGCTACCAGGGAGGAATCATCGCCGGAAATTACGAATGATCTGCCGATCGAGGGCAGACGAAGGGTTCCACAAGGGAGAAGCTTCATCGTAGGTTTTTCTCTGTTCCCCAATTTTATCTGATAACTCCAATTTTCCTCACCCTCTTTTAATTAGTGTTTTATTCATTTTTTGTTTTAATATTTTTGAGCAAAAACGAATTGGGCTTAGCCCATTTGATAGATCTCTATCTACACCATATTTCACAAATGCACCCACCAACTTCTATTTATTATTTGTTTAATTTTATTGTTAAATTGTTAATTATTAATTACTTAGTATATTAATATTAATTAAATTTTTCACTAAATATTCTTAACATAATAAATTTGGGTGTCAATCGTTTAATTGTTGAGTCAATTATTTGATTCAATAATTCAATTCTAACCACTCGATGAGATCGAAGTCGTTTCTCGACAATCTCTGGTTTTCTCTACTTGTCTGTGGTTTTCCGTCTGATGCAGGAATTCTTAACTGATACCTCGATGTTCATTGAATGCTTAAAGCTTCCTCAGACGCTTCTCTGCTTGCGTAGAAAAATTCACCGGTGTTCGGTAAACTCGAATTTAAACGCTTTGCTTGTATGCCATGCATTTATTGATATCTGTTAAAAACAATTGAACTTGCAAACAAGTATTTCCTGTAAATACACTGCAAACTTTGGGCCTACCCTCGTGTTATAAGCCCCGCTCTTTAAAACTTTATGGGCCTCTAATAGAGTGTAACACCCAATCCTTTTTTGACCAAATCATGTTGACCCTCAGTATATTGTATAAGTCCCGATACCGTCAAAATAAACGGCGCGGTCGTCGCCTTTTTCAAACAAGAAAAACATCGGGCCTACCCTCGTGTTATAAGCCCCACTCTTTTTCTTTTAAAACTTTGGGCCTCTATTAGAGTGTAAGACCCAACCCACTTGTACAGAAAACTTTTTGGGCCTCATTTGTTGTATAAGTCCCTCTGTACATCTTCAAATAAACGACGCGATCGTCGCCGGTTTAAAATTAACCACCTTGGGCCTCTCCTTGAGCTATAAGACCCATTCAAAACTTTTGTGCATCTAATAGAGTGTAAGACCCAATCCCCTTTTAACCAAAACATTTTGAGCCTCAGATATTGTATAAGTCCCTCTGCGTTAAAAGAAAACCTCGGCGCGATCGCCATTTCAAACGGAAAAATCATCTGGGCCTACCCTCGTGTTATAAGCCCCACTCTTTTTCTTTAAAACTTTTGGGCCTCTTGAGAGAGTGTAAGACCCATTCCTTTGTACAGTAAACAATTTTTGGGCCACAGTCACTTGTATAAGTCCCTTTGTACAAATTCAAATAGTGCGCTCACTGATAAAACCCTGGGCCTCTCCTTGAGCTGTAAGTCCCAAATCTTTCTTTTTCAAAGCACTTTCTCCTTTGATTTTGAAATATACTATTGTGTTCAATCTTTCTTTGTTGAACAACTAACCAAATAGCATGGAAGCTCTACAACTGAGTAAGTGTTTATATGCTTTCATTTACCGCTTTCCCCGACAACTACGTCTAGAACTAGGTGACGCCATTTTGTTTATTCGTAGAAATAGACACCTAGATCCCCAATAGGATCACCAGATACAGTCTTCTCTTCGGCTGTCCTCATTAGGAATTGTCAAGAAACTCTCCTCCCAGAGATGAATGTATTTTCCGTGAATGGCATCTTTGAGTTTCTTCCAAATTCTCAAACTTTCCTGACTTGATCTATTCCTTGTGAATAGCTTGCCTTGAATTTCTCGAGGTTTGGGGACCCACGGGTTTCTTAAAAGCATCGGCCTCCTCTTGGGCATCGTACAAGGACCCACAGGCTTCCTAAAAGCAACCCCGCCTCCTCTTGGGCTTAGTACAAGGACCCGCCGGCTTCTTAGAAGTATTCACATCCTCCTCTTAGGCTTCGTATAATGATTCTTCCTCCGGGAATGATAGCCTCCTCTTGGACTTCAGACAAGGACCGATCGGCTTCTTAAAAGCTTCCAGCCTCCTCTTGGGCTTCGTACAAATTGTCCCGACGACCTCCTAGAGGTATAGGAACAGAACTTAGTCATCTGCATAGAACAGTCCTTTCAAAGAGTCTACTACTGTTTCTCAAAGCATAGTACAAAAGATGAAACTCTAGACATGGACAATCTAATTTCCTTGAGTCTCAAAGACATTCTCAAGTGACCCCTTCGTTAAATAGGAAGAAAACCCGTAGACTCAGACAGTCTCAATACCCTTCGGATTTCTCACTTTCTTAAAGAACAGGAATAACCCGGATCCTCGAATCAAATCCTTGAGTACAGCGTTGCTCATATAAGAACTGATTTTCTCTTTCAAATTCAGTATACTGGACCTGTCATTCAACTGAAACAGTCACCATAGCCTCCTCTTGGGCTTTGTACAATGATTCTCCCCAGCGGAGTCAAACAACATTTAGCCTCTCTCTCGGGCTTTATACGAGACACATAAGAGACTCCCTCGTTGAGTCAATCACCCATTTCGCCTCTATCCCGGGCTTTATACGAGATACAAAAAGGTTCTTATTGAGCCAAACAAATTTTAGCCTCCCTCTCGGGATTTGTACGAGATACAAAAGACTCTCTTGTTGAGTCAAATAGCCTCCATCTTGGGCTTTATACGAGATACCAAAAGATTCCCTCGTTGAGTCAAAACCATCTTTAGCCTCCATCTTGGGCTTCGTACGAGATACAAAATCACTCTCTTGTTGAGTATAAAAGATTCTCCTGTTGAGTCAACCCTTTTAGCCTCTCTCTCGGGCTTCGTACGAGACACATAAAAACTCCCTCTTGTTGGGCCAATAGCCTCCTCTTAGGCTTTGTATAAGAAAACCACTGGTTGATCCAATCAACCTTTTAGCATCAAAGCTGTGCCTCGTTCACAGTACACAAACATCAACAACTCCTTCCCCTTCATCTAACTGTTGTAAGCGGCAAGCCTTTGGATTATTTACATCCATGCCACTGTCCCTCTTTTAGCATGAAAAATTCCTAAGGAAAGATAGCATTGCTCTACACTAAGTTAAAGTCTTCTCCTTCAGGTTGGAACCCCTCTATGAAGGAAATTATGGCATTGCCGGATTCACATATCCCGGTTAAAGTAATTCTCCTTTATAAACAGTTGTGACATACAACTCCCTCTTTAGAGATGACAAATTCTTTCTAAAGTCAACACCCTTTTAGCTTCACATCTTGGGCTTTGAACAAGATACAAACCACCTTTTCGCTTCACGTCTTGGGCTTTGAACTACGAATGCTCTGATTTCTCATTTTCGGTAAACGGGAATACGTAGGCATAAGATCAAAAGAAAGGATCTTAGCGAGCACACTAAACAAAAACCCTAAATCCCATACTCTCACATATCTATCAGAAAGCATCAGTCCTAACATCCTAATCCTTGTTCCCCGCCAGAAACCTGTCATTCTGTCAAAATAACACAAGAAAGGCCCCACCACATTGATCGCATTCGTAACCTAACAGACCGCTGTTTAACCTCAGTATGCAAGCAGGGTTAATTGGAGACATCTATTTCCCTTCCTTCATCAGCTTTAATAGGATAAAAAATGAATCGACCTATAGTAAAACAACCCCAAAGAGCGACAGCGCTTAAGAACCGTGTCCAAAATCACTCGCTACAGAAAAATGGCGCCCACCGTGGGGCCTTTTCTTGACTTTCTTCTTTTCATCCTTGTGTGAATACCACAGATTGGGGCTTCCGCCGGGGAACCCATTTTCTGTCAGGAACTTAGGATTCATAGCTTTAAAGGTCTAGGATGATTAGGACAAATATATATACTGCTTTTCCTAATTGCTATACGTGTTTATTTTTCTGCTAATGGGAATGCGTGTGATGCTGCATGTGGAAAGATTGAGTATACACATAAGATAAGTGATAGCGACGAGGTCGACCATCAACCTCAGTGGAGGCTGACCAATGCAACCCATTCCCTCTCTTAGGAAATGGGCCGATTGTGATGTCTGAGAAGCTGAGGAGCCAACCCTTTTGTAGTGCGGAAACTATCAGAAATAGTTGTCACGCGATACTACCCTCATTTGAGGCTGGTGATCTATTCTTGGTGAATGGCACTTACTCTAAGATTGATCTACAACTCGCTGGCGATCCGCTTGTTGTTTTCCTTTCCTGGGAGGAGCTGATAATAATGAGTACAGGTACAAAAATCACCCTAGTATAAACCTTTGGGGATGAGTAGAGCCTTGACTTCATGACAACGACCCTTTGACCCCATGTTTTTTCTATGTTTTTGTGTGCTGCATTCATGCATTCATTTAAAAAAACATTAAAACAAGAAAAAAATCTTCTCTTCTAGTCTTTCTATTTTTCAAAATAAACTAAGACAATGATTGCAAATGTCAGAAAAAAAGGATTGCGCTCATGGATTTCGGTAGAAGGAGAACCCATAGGTATACCTTCAGGATTCCAAAACTAGAGGATTTAAGAGGTTTGGTGAGGATGATCACAAACCAAGAGGCTTTCAGAGCCAAGTACGGAGGTTTGCTATCTCTGCTAAGAGTCCATGTGATTGAGGGAATCATGGACGCACTCGTCCAATTCTACGATCTGGTTTATCACTGCTTTACATTCCCGGACTACCAGCTCGCACCGACGCTGGAGGAGTATTCTCATCTGATCGATTTACATATCACTGATCGAGCTCCATTTTTCGGACTGGAAGAAATTCCAAAGAATCAGACCATTGCAAGAGCAATTCATTTGGACGAGTCTGAGGTCAGGACTCACATGATCACTAAGGGTGGCATACAAGGTTTGCCAGCCCAGTTCTTGACGAAGAAAGCCCTGTACTTCGCTAGTATCGGGAACGTGACTGCTTTTGAAAGCATCTTTGTCTTGCTCACCTACGGGTTATTTTTGTTTCCCAACATCAATAACTTCGTCGATATCAACTCCATTAAGGTTTTTCTCATTGGAAACCTTGTGCCGACTTTGCTCACAGATGCGTATCATTCTGTACACTTAGGGAATTTGTACAGCAGAGGGGAGATCACATGCTGTGTACCTCTGCTTTACAAATGGTTTATCTCCCATTTACCTATGTCTGCTGCTTTCTGGGATCATAAGAATGCCCTACGTTGGTCGCAGAAGATCATGTCTCTCACCAACTCTGATATAGATTGGTGCAATAGGATTTATGATGGAATCAGAATCATTGACCGTTGTGGAAACTTCCCCAACGTAGCCCTTATAGGAACTAAGGGAGGAATCAACTACCATCCGGTATTGGTTCTCCGTCAATTTGGATACCCAATAAGGCATATCCCGCGCAATGCTCATGTAGAGGGTCTTTTCTTCAAGGAAGGAGAAAATGACAGAGCACTAAAGATGGAAATAGTGCATGCTTGTAAACATGTTCATCAGAAAGGACGAGAGTCTCTGGGAAAACCAGACTGTGTCTCGGTGGAGCCTTATCTCCATTGGGTACAAACTAGAGCTCTCAAGCTAAAAATGCCTTATCCTTGTTACGGAATTCTTCCGCCAAAGGAATCTGTCATGTATTTCATGACGGAAACTGAAAAGCTTCAGGTTACTCTCAACAAAGTTCAACGGGAAAGGAGGTCTTGGAAGAACAAGTACCGCACCCTCAACGTAGAGTGCATCAAAATACAGCGACTACTGAAAGAGAAAGATGCTCTGATTGAAATTTTGGAGCAACATGCTGTAGAGAATCAAGATGACCAAAGGAATTTGCTCACTCCTTTCACCTGGCAAAGGAATGACAACCCGATAACGGCCCAAGAGCCCCGGTCAAAGAAAAGGAAAGTACCAGAGTCAGCACCCGATTTCTCTTCAGAGAGGACTCGGGACCTATTAGCTTAGGTTTCTGTTTCTGCACCTTGTAATCTACTGTATTTCCATTTCTGTAATCCTTTGAATTTCAATAAAAAGGGGTTTCCCCACTGTTTGATACTTGCAATCTAATTGTCGAAGTTTATTTTGATTAAACCAAAAAAATAATTAATATATTCATTGCATATCAATCATTCTCACATCGCGTATTCTTCTTACCTACGAATCTCACGTTTGTGTCTCGGTTCTAGAGTCAAACTGTCTCATTCGTACAATACTCGGGCCAATCTTCAGAAAAAGATGGATGATCTTGAGGAAGAAAACAGAGAGTTGAAAGAAGAGATCAACGCTCTGAGAGAGGATATGAGAAAGCTTCGTAACGACATGCAAGCCATGGCAGAAGCTCAGCTACAAAGAACTGTGATCTCAGAGATCACCTCGGCGCCCATAGTGGAGAAGTTTGATTCTAGGTATCAGATGCCAAAAGACCGTCCTTGGGTCATGCCTACAAACTATATCTCGGAAGGATATGTTCCGCCAATCCCTGAGGATCAGGGAATCATAACGGAAGCCGCTGGGCCTGAAGGTTACAAACTTCGGGAAAGCAAAGATGCCAGGGGCATACTAAAGACCCTTTGAAGGTTACAAACTTCTGAAAATGCCAAGATTCATTGCCGTAGTCACGGTACCACCCCCTGTGGTGCACACTGTCCCAGAAGGACAGATTCCACAAATACCTTCTGGTAAAAAGGAAACTATGTTTGACCGAATGGATGAATTCCAGGAACAGTTCTTGGAAATGCAGAAGGAACTGCAAGCCATTCGCGGTCAGGATCTATTTGGAAAGGACGCCGCAGACCTTTGTTTGGTCCCCAATGCGAAAGTTCCGCACAAATTCCAAGTGCCCGACTTTGAAAAGTACAAGGGTAACTCTTGCCCTCAAATCCATCTGGTGATGTACGCTCGGCGAATGTCAGCTTAGACGGAGAATCAGGACCTACTGATTCACTACTTCCAGGATAGTTTAACCGGTGCCGCATTAAAATGGTACATGGGTTTAAACCGTGCTACGATTAGCACATTCAGAGATCTTGGCACTGCCTTCGTCCAACAATACAAATACAATTTGGACATGGCACCTGACAGAGATCAACTCAGATCGATGTCTCAAAAGGACAAGGAAACCTTTAAGGAGTACGCTTAGAGATGGCGCGAAATTGCCACTCAGATTTGTCCACCTATTGAGGAAAAAGAGATGACAAAGATCTTCTTAAAAACCTTAAGCTCATTTTACTATGACCGAATGGTTGCCAGTGCACCCAGTGATTTCACCGAGATGGTGGGCATGGGTGTACGTCTTGAGGAAGCCGTCCGAGAAGGACGTTTGGTAAAAGACGCTGGATCGACGAGCGGTACTAAAAAATACGGTAGTGCTCTCCCTAAGAAAAAAGAGAAAGATATTGGGAATATCTCTCTCGGAAAGCAAAGGCGATGTTATCAACCAGTAGCAGCTGTAACTCCTGCTATCGGCCCTGCGCCTATTCCTACGTATCAACCTCAGGTTGCGCAGAGCCAACCTAACCAACAAAGGACACAACAGCCTCTTCAGCAGACTCGTCCTCCATATAACAACAACCGTACAACACGACCATCAAGGTTTGATCCTATACCCATGTTGTACGCAGAACTAATTCCATTACTACTGGCTAAGGCGCACATTCAGACTAAGTCTCCTCTTACAGTACCGGAAAATCCGCCTTTTAGGTTTAAGGTGTATCAAACATGCCCTTATCATCAAGGAGGATCAGGGCATAATATAGAGAATTGTCTCAATTTCAAATCCGACGTGCAAAAGCTTGTTAGGAGCGGGCTCTTATCTTTCAAGGATACAAATCCTAATGTTCTTACGAACCCGCTGCCTCAACACGAGAAAGTTGCAGTCAACCTGATTGAGAGAGAATTCAACAATGTCTATCAAATTCACGATGTACTCTTGTTGAAGACCAATCTGGTCAAGATGCATTGTAGACAAAGTGGATATGGCCATGTGCCACCTCATAACTATCACCAGTGTGATATCTGCTCTAAAGACAATCAGGGATGTTCTGTGGTGCAAGCAGCTCTACAGGAACAAATGGATCTCGGATGGATCCAAGAGCACCGAGTTCGTGGAGTTAACATGGTCTACATGAATTCTAACATCATTCAGAACCAAGATATTCGTGCGATGAATGTCAATTTAGTAGCAATGCACTCAAGGCAAAGCTAGTATCATAATCTGCCACGGCACGATTACAGTTCCTGTCTGACTTGCTCGGTAACTAAACAGGGATGCTCTTTCATACAAGAGGCCCTCCAGGGTCAGATGGATCTTGGATGGATCCAAGACTACCATGATAGGAACCCTTATCAGATCAACATGGTTCAGATCTTCGATATTCGCGTGATGAATACCAACCTGGTAGAGTTACATGCTAAACAGGTCCGACTCAGATTCCTGATATCACATGACTATCAAAGCTGTGAAGCGGGTTGCGAAAACGATCGAGGTTGTACCCTTGTCCAGGAGGCACTTCAGCACTTGTTAAATCACTGGTGGATGCCAATCTACATGGATGAAGATACTCAGCAAATTAGTATCAGTAACAGGAATCCTACTCGGCGTCAGAGTCAGGATGTCCGATCAATGGAAGCTAACCTAGTAAGGTTACATTGTATTCAAAGTGGGCGTGGCCAGGTGCCCCCACATAATTATGACTGTTGTAGTGTCTGTTCGGAAAGTAACCAAGGGAGTTACCTTATGAGAGCAGCTATTCAGGGTCAGGTGGATCGTGGAGAGATTCGTCCATATCCGGGTTCTGAACCCATCAACTGGGCGCCAGACTACCTTGCTAATCAAGTTGAGGATGTTGTCACAATCTCTGGTCGTCACCAGACCATGGATGTTTTTGCCATCATCCCTCCACTTGACGAATCAAAAGTTCCCAACCGGGAACGGATCGAGATTACTTATGATGGTCAGAAAAATCAGAAGGTTCCCATATTCATCTATCTACCGGGACCACTACCGTATGAATCAGCTAAGGCGATCCCTTACAAATACGGTGCAACGACAGTTGAAAATGGAAAGGAAATTCCATTACCCTCCGTCGTGAATATTGCAGACATCAGTCGTGTAACACGGAGTGGTCGAATCTTCAACCGAGGAGTTGGAGAACCTAACAAGGAAAAGGAACTTCAGACAAAAGCTCCCGATCCATCAGTCGGTCAATCCAGTAATCCCGACCTTTCGAAAAACAATGATTAGATGCTGAAGCTCATCCAAAGGAGTGAATACAACATTGTCAATCAACTGTTACAAACTCCTTCAAAGATCTCAGTATTATCACTGTTACTCAGTTCAGAAGCCCACAGGGAGGCTCTACAGAAAGTCTTGGAGCAAGCCTTTGTGGAACAGGATGTAACAATCAAACAGTTCAATAGCATTGTCTCTAACATCAATTCTTACAATAATTTGGGATTTAGTGATGAGGAATTACCAGAAGAGGGTCGTCGTCACAACATGGCGCTCAATATCACAGTTAACTGCCAAGACGATGCTTTAGCCAGCGTACTGGTAGACACAGGGTCAGCCCTGAATGTTATGCCAAAGTCCACTTTGATGCAATTATCATTCAAAGGCCCTCCGATGAGAATCAGCGAGGTCGTCGTCAAAGCGTTCGACGGATCCAGAAAAACGGTTATCGGCGAAGTTGACCTTCCCATAACTATTGGTCCTCACACTTTCCAAGTCACTTTCCAGGTCATGGACATCCGGGCAACGTACAGTTGTTTATTAGGAAGACCTTGGATACATCAGGCTGGAGCGGTCACTTCGACCCTCCACCAAAAGCTAAAGTTCGTTTAGAACGATCAACTTGTCACAGTCTGTGGAGAACAGGCCTTGCTCGTGAGTAACTTATCATCATCTACTGGTATAGAACCCGAGGAGGTTATTGGAACTCATTTCCAAGCACTGTCGGTGAGCAAGGACGATCAATCCCAAGGAGGAACCTCGATTTCCTCATACAAAGATGCTATCAAAGCGGTTGAGAGTACTGATACAACGGGATGGGGACAACTTGCCATTCCTATTGACAATAAAACAAAGAAGGGTCTTGGTTTTTCTGCAACCTGTACCCGGACAGCTGCCAACGATGAAAGTCTTCATCCCCTTCAAAACTTCTTCCACAGTGGAGGTTTCCTTCACCCAGTGTCTCAAGAAGTACATACCATCAATGAAGAGGATCCCTCTGACATGGATGAGGAATTAAAGTCCTACCTTAACGAGGATGGTTATATGTCTCAGGAAGAGGTGCCTATACTATTTTGCTATCCCGCACAGAGTCCGAGATTTATACCACGGTCAGATGTTGAAATGATATATGGAGATTATGATCCGGAAGGATGTCGTGCTCCGCCAAATTCATTAGAGGAAGACACTCTGATGAAAGACAACTTTGACTACAACTACTATGGCCCAATGGATGGTCTGCCAATGTGGCAACCTTATCCAGGAGATTTGGGGCAAGAAAGTCAGCCAAATAATGAAAATCAGCTGAGCATCATTGAACAGAATACCTGTGTCCCTACCATGTCATGGGATCAACACTCAGGTCATTCAGAAACTACTCAACATGACGATGAATTTGCAACATTTGCAGGACTTGAATTCATCAACTATGCTTTTCCCGAGGTCAACGTCATCGAGATGGATGACTCCTCTAGTTCGAAAGAAGTGTGGGACACCTTGGGACAACTAAGTGGAAAATACGACTATATGGTCAAGTACACCGCTCCTGAAAGCTCTCGTATCAGGCTCGAAGATATCCAGTCAACTGGATGGGGAGATACAGTTGAGAGCACAAATACTCTACAAAATACAACTGAGGAATCCTCCTACGACAACTCTGCCTGGGAGACAGATTCCAATGATCCTGCTCCGCCAGAAATCAGAGTCATTTCTGAAGACAAATCAAGGAAGGTTCCAGACTTTGTGATTCACCGAGGAGTTCGCCGCCAATGGGTTGCCGTCGATGTTCCGAAGATCGTTCATCAGTCAAAGTAATTGCCATCTTTAACCTTTCACTCTGCCCAGGTGAAACGGATGTTTTGATAGGGCTCGCTTTCTATAAACTTTCCCTCTTCGCTTTGTCCGAAGTCACAGAGTGTTGTTTTATAGGGCTGTAGTTTCAAGAATCGACTTGTTCATTAATAAAATAACGTCGTTTTGTAATTTCCGCATTAATTGATGTTTTCTCTTTTCGTTTTTCAGAAAATGGTAATCCTAAAAAACAAATCAATAATAAAAACAAGCAGTAAAAAAAATACACTGCACACACTTTTGCATTCTCTCTATCTCTTCTAAACACGAATCATCACGTCATGCAGATTGCTTGTTTTAAACCCCGTTGAAACATACGATCCGATGCCTTCTCCCAACTTTGAGTTCCCGGTATTCGAGGCTGAAGAAGAAGATGACAACGAAATTCCAGAAGAGATCTCCCGACTACTCAGACAAGAGGAAAGGTCCATTGAACCTCACAAAGAGCCGTTGGAAATGGTGAAATTGGGTTCGGAAAAAGAGAAAAAAGAAATCAGGATTGGGGCACTGCTCAGTCCAACTGCCAAAGAGAGTTTCGTAAAGCTTCTCAAAGAATTCCCCGATGTATTCGCTTGGTCCTATCAGGATATGCCAGGGTTGGATACCAGCATCGAGGAGCATCATTTACCGTTGAGATCGGAATGTCCGCCAGTAAAGCAAAGGTTGAAACGCACTCACCCGGACATGGCCATCAAAATCAAAGAGGAGGTACAGAAACAAATTGACGCGGGTTTCCTTGCCACGTCAGAATATCCTCAATGGTTAGCCAACATTGTACCTATTCCCAAAAAGGACGGAAAGGTCAGAATGTGTGTCGACTACCGAGACTTGAACAAGGCTAGTCCAAAGGACGACTTTCCTTTACCACACATCTACATGCTGGTGGACAGTACAACAAAGTTCAAAGTTTTCTCCTTCATGGATGGATTCTCGGGCTATAATCAGATCAAAATGGCGCCGAAAGACATGGAGAAAACATCGTTCATTACCCTCTGGGATACCTTTTGTTACAAGGTAATGCCGTTCGATTTGAAGAATGTCGGGGCAACCTATCAAAGGGCCATGACTACTCTGTTTCATGACATGATACACAAAGAGATAGAGGTATATGTCGATGACATGATTGCAAAATCTAAGACAGAAGAGGAGCATGTGACCCACCTGTCAAAATTGTTCGAGCGTTTGTGAAAGTACAAACTCCGATTGAATCCCAACAAGTGCACATTCGGTGTCCGTTCAGGGAAACTCTTAGGGTTCATCGTCAGCCAGAAAGGAATTGAGGTTGATCCTGACAAGGTCAAGTCCATTCAAGAAATGCCTTCTCCGAAAACTGAAAAACAAGTCAGAGGATTCTTGGGACGTTTGAACTACATCTCCAGATTCATATTCCTTATGACCGCGACATGTGCGCCGATTTTCAAATTACTCAAAAAGAACCAAGATTGCGTTTGGTCAGAAGATTGCCAAACCGCCTTCGACAGTATCAAGGAATGTTTGTTGAATCCTCCGATTCTATCACCTCCAGTGGAAGGAAGACCACTGATCATTTACCTCATAGTTCTAGAGGACTCAATGGGATGTGTACTTGGCCAACAAGATGAAACTAAACGGAAAGAGTCTGCCATTTACTATCTGAGCAAGAAATTCACCGACTGCGAAACTCGGTACACGATGCTTGAGAAAACTTGTTGCGTTTTGGCTTGGGCATCCAAACGTCTTCGCCAATACATGATTCGTCATACTACTTGGTTAATCTCAGAAATGGATCCAATCAAGTATGTCTTTGAAAAACCTGCTCTCACGGGAAGGATTGCCCGTTAGCAGATGTTGCTATCAGAATACGACATCGAATACCAAGCTCAAAAAGCCGTTAAAGGAAGTATTTTAGCCGATCATTTAGCTCATCAACCGATTGACGATCAGGAATCAGTCGGGTTTGACTTCCCAGACGAAGATGTCATGTATTTAAAAATGAAAGACTGGGATGAACCATTACCCAGTGAAGGGCCAGAACTAGGTTCCCTATGGGGACTAATCTTTGACGGAGCAGTTAATCATTACAGAAACGGAATTGTGGCAATCATTGTTACCCCTCAGGGTACCCACATTCCTTTCACTGCCAGACTTACGTTCAAATGTACGAACAACGAGGCTGAATACGAAGCCTGTATTATGGGTCTTGAAGAAGCGATTGATTTAAGGATAAAAAACTTGGACGTATACAGCGACTCATCCTTGGTTATCAATCATATAAAAGGAGATTGGAACACATACCAATCAGGACTGATTCCTTACAAGGACTATGCAAGAAGGTTGTTACCCTTCTTCAACAGAGTTGAGTTTCATCACATCCCTCGTGAGGAGAATCACATGGCTGATGCATTAGCCACTCTCTCTTCTATGATTAGTGTAGGTCAATGGAATGACATACCTAAGATCGACATAATGCGGCTCGGACGGCCCGCTTACATCTTCACGATTGAAGCAGTCCTAGACGACAAACCTTGGTATCACGATATCAAATTCTTCCTTTAGAAACAAGAGTACCCACCTGGGGCATCCAGGAAAGACAGAAAAACTCTCAGAAGATTGGCTGGAAACTTCTTCCTGAGCAGTGGCACTCTCTATAAGAGAAATTTTGACATGGTCTTGCTCTGATGCATAGACAGACCAGAAGCAGAAATGTTGATGAAAGAAATTCATGAAGGATCCTTTGGCACTCATGCCAACGGAAACACAATGGCGAGAAAAATTCTGAGAGCAGGGTATTACTGGTTGATCATGGAATCCGACTGCTACAAGTACATGAGGAGGTGTCACAAGTGTCAGATATACTCCGACAAAATTTATGTACCGCCATCGCATCTCAAAGTTCTCTCTTCCCCGTGGCCTTTTTCCATATGGGGAATCGACATGATTGGCTTGATCGAACCTAAGGCTTCAAACGGACATCAGTTCATCCTAGTAGCCATTGACTATTTCACCAAGTGGGTCGAAGTAGCGTCGTACGCTAATGTAACCCGACAAGTGGTGGTCCGATTTATCAAAAACAATCTCATCTGCCGTTATGGTGTTCCAAGCGAGATCATTATTGATAATGGATCCAACTTGAACAATAAGATGATGAAAGAGTTGCGCGTAGAGTTCAAGATTGAACACCATAACTCATCTCCCTACCGACCAAAGATGAACGGAACAGTAGAAGCAGCCAATAAGAACATCAAGTAGATCGTTCAAAAGATGGTTGTAACCTACAAAGACTGGCACGAGATGTTACCCTTTGCTCTTCATGGTTATTGAACATCTGTCCGCACTTCAACAGGAGCTACCCCTTTCTCTCTAGTATATGGCATGGAAGCAGTGCTCCCCATAGAAGTAGAGATCCCATCAATCCGAGTATTGATGAAAGCTAAGCTCACCGAAGCTGAATGGTGTCAAAGCCGACACGACGAACTGAATCTGATCGGACAAAAGAGAATAATGGCACTATGCCATGGTCAATTGTATCAACAGACAATGAAGAAGGCGTTCGACAAAAAGGTTCGACCCTGCATCTTCAGGAAAGGAGACCTTGTGCTCAAGAAGATACAATCATTTCTCACTGACTCCCGGGGCAAGTGGACCCCAAATTATGATGGCCCCTATGTGGTCACGAAAGCTTTCTCAGGCGGTGCCTTGAGACTTGCAACCATGGACGGAGAGGAATTTGCCTACCCCACGAATGTTGATGTAGTCAAGAAATACTTCGCCTAAACTAAAAAAAACGTCTCGATGGATTGAAAACCCGAAAGGGCGGTCCAGGCAAAAGTTAGAGACATGAAAAAAAAAATCATCCCGATGGATTGGAAACATCAAAGTACAATCCAGGAAAAAATTAGGGATAATAGCAAGTAACTATGTTCAACAGAGGCAAGTCCCTCAGCAGCAGTTACATCATCCATCGGAGGAAAGCTCTAGTCAAGGTCATCTTCGACAGAAGCTCAGGATGCCCTGAATTCAAAGTTGGTAGAAGGATAGCGGTAGTTATGTTTCAATGTAGCCCTTTTCCCTGTAAATTACCAATTTCTAACTTTGTAAATACTCTTTGGAATCACGCGTTTGGCTGATCTCCATCTTATCAATAAAATTTGAGCCCTTGTGCTTTTGTTTGTAATTCTTATTTGTTTTAGCTTTACAGAACGACATTTTAACATGATTAACGATTCTTGAAATAAAACAAAAATGAATTTACTTGTTAAAACTTTTTCTGCTTTTTAATAAGGACGGCAATTTCTTTTGACTGTTGAACATCAGAAGAACATCGGTCGCTTCTCCAGAAGTAAGCGAACTTCAAAGTGCAGAATCAAAGTACTCCTTCTACGCCAGTGCGCCTGAATGAAGGATCAACAGTGTCGGATGCAACTATTCCATCTGACATATTCGGCCGAGTTCTTATCTCCTCAGCCCGACCAACATAGTTCCCCGCGAGGACTACTTCTCCTAAGCAAGGAAGAATTGCTACTTTTTGGACCAACGATACTTCTTCTCCCACTGTGGCCGAGTATCCAATCATGTTCATCCGTTAGTTTGTATGTCGCGTCAGTTTTGTCAGCATATACATACATATATCATGCATTATTGATTTGCATACACATTTCATATTGCATCACTATCACTCTAGTCGGTCTTATCCCCTAGTGATAACAGTCTTCTCAATCGAGTTGTCAGCCCTTGTCCTCATCAGGAAGCGTTGCGTCTGAACAATATCTCTCTTCCAGTTTAGTTCTGGAATGAAGTTGGCTCCTCAACCACTTTGATTACTTGAACCTCTGAAAAACCAGAGAGCCATCAGTCAACATCACTCTTCGCCATTGAAGATGATATTTTTGCTTTCCCGAATTAAGGAAAATCTCGAGAGAAAGCCTCCTAATCAGAGATTCGACAATACGGTAGTTTTTCTCCGAAAAAACCACAGATGAAAAGGTCATCGGCGCCTCAAAATTGGATCCCGTCATATGGCATTTCTCCAGGAAGATCCCGAGAAAAGTATGATGTAATATTCCCAAGCGTGAAAGCAGTCTCTCAAGGGACTCGTATTCCCCAAATAGAGTCAACAAATGGCATCTCCAACAGAGAAGTTTGTACACCTCTACAACTCCGACGACTGGGTTCCCCAGCAAGTCTAGCATCAAAACTTTTTCCATCAAATGGCATCTCCCCAGGAAAATTCGGTGAGAAGTTTAAGGAAAACCGCTACGCATAGCATCCCTTGTCAATTAAGTTTATTGACAAAAGAAACTAAGACCAGTTCCTTGGTAGGAAACCAAGATCGAGGGGAAGTTTAAATCAGAAACTAAGACCAATTCCTTGGTAGGAAACCAGGATCGAGGGGAAGTTTATTTCCGCAACTGAGACCAGTTCCTTGGTAGGAAACCAGGATCGAGGGGAAGTTTAAATCAGAAACTAAGACCAGTTCCTTGGTAGGAAACCAGGATCGAGGGGAAGTTTACATCAGAAACTGAGACCAGTTCCTTGGTAGGAAACTAGGATCGAGGGGAAGTTTATTTCAGAAACTTAGACCAGTTCTTTGGTAGGAAACCAGGATCGAGGGGAAGTTTATTTCAGAAACTGAGACCAGTTCCTTGGTAGGAAACCAGGATCAAGGGGAAGTTTATTTCAGAAACTAAGACCAGTTCCTTGGCTGAAGACCAGGATCGAGGGGAAGTTTACCTTTTCTAAGCATCATTGCTTAGCAAAAGAAGATGAATGCGTGAATTACCATTCATCGACGCCGTCAAAATTTCGGATATTCTGATATTTAATCCTTTTGCACCCCGAATTCCCGAATAACTTCGCCATTCACACCTTCGGGTCCAAGAAGATTAAATAGGGGCATCTGTCATACCCCAAATTTTGACCACCAATTGTCAAAATCTGATTGTGTTTTCACTCCGTGTCATCTGCATATCATATCATCTGTTTTTTTTGTCATACATATCGTTTGAATATATGCGTTGAAATCTCAGTCTTTTTTGGTTAATTAAGCGAAAAATCGATGAACAGACGTGTTTTTCAATTAAACTTGCAAATGTCCATTATTCATCTATTTTTTACACGATTTAATCAATATCTCTTATTCACTCATTTTTCTCACAATTTAATCCAATATCCCATTTTTTTGTTTTATTTTGCATTAATAAGATTAAAAAAAAATCCAAAAAAAAAAAAAATATATATATATATATATATATATATATATGTTTGTTTTTTTTTTTACGCCACTTTATATATATTTATATATTATATATTCCAATTTTTCTTCTTTTTTTTAGGAAACAAATATAATATCATATTTTTGTTTTTTTATATATATATAAAATACCATTTTTGTTTTATATCAATTTTGTTTTTTATATATTTTGTTTTAAATGAATTTTGTTTTATACAATTTTGTTTTATATATAAATTTATTTTATATGCCAAATTCCTCTTTGTCTACATAACATAAATGATTCTTGTTTTGTGTATTTAATTTCTAAACAGACTTTGAACCAAGACTCATGATTCATCAGTAGCTTTGAAACTTAAGGAATAAGTTTTGAAATTTTGTGACAAAACTTTGAATGTTCATATCATAATATCTTTGATGTCTTCATCCATACGTCTTGTTTGCCTATAAATAAGATTTTATTTCATTTTTCAAAGGGACCAACAAGTATTAACTTGTTCTTTTCTTCCTCTCATATTTTTCTTTTGATGAAAGCATAGAAACAAAATTTTATTTGTTTGTTATGAACTGATAAAATTCCTGCAGGAACTCCAACAAAGCATCAACACAAGTTGCAAATTGAGTTTAGCTGCGACAACTTCTAATTCCACCTGCAGAGAAACAGTGTTTCACAACATCAATTTTTGGAATTACCACAACAAACTCAAAACTGCAGAATCAGAACAATATCTCAATCATTTTCAATCCAATTTCCTCAATTCTTATTTGTTTTCTAACAAAATTCTAATTCGTTTTTTTTCAAAAACTTACAAATTTGAATGGAATTGCATCTCACCTTCTGCAACTTTTACAGGAACTTCATAAAAATCAATTATGCACCTACAAAATTCAGAGTAAATTGCTGCAGAATCATTGCCGTCAAAGAAACCGATAAGTCAAGGCTGCATAGAAAGAACAGGGGAAGATGATTGTGAGATGAAAAACACTGCAATTTTTCTTACACGTCTGAAATATGCAGAAGCAGAAGAACTACCTGATGTGGGGTCATGAATCTTACCGACGTCAAAACCGACGCTTCAACATCCAACTGAATCTCAGTTGCGATCTCCGAATCCGCCGTAAAACCGACATATCGAAATCACCAACATCAACGCTTCAGCAGCAATTTCCTTTGCAATCTCCAATTTCTACAACCACTGCAACATTGTCTGCGAAAATCAGCATCAATATCAATTCAATTTCAGTTATCTCTCAATTTTTGTCAATAATTCGTTTCAATTTCGAAAACCTAACAAAAATACATTTTGTTGTTTCACAGAGCAATTTCAACATCGTCATCAATTGAAAGAAAACAAAGAGAAGAAGGAGATAATCACTTATCTCATTCAAAATCGCGCCGGAGAAGAGCTCCACCATCCTTTAAAATCGTCGCGCCACCCTCATCAAATCGACACCGTGAACTGAACGAAGGGAGTCGAATCAGCACGCTAACGAGTCAGACACGGAGTTTGCCGCTGCCAGGGAGGAATCGTCGCCAGAAATTGCGAATGATCGCCGATCGAGGGCAGATGGAGGGGTCCATAAGGGAGAAGCTTCATCGTAGGTTTTTCACCGTTCCCCAATTTTATCTGATGACTCCAATTGTCCTCGCCCTCTTTTAATTAGTGTTGTATTCATTTTTTGTTTTAATATTTTTGAGCAAAAATGAATTGGGCTTAGCCCATTTGATAGATCTCTATCTACACCATATTTCACAAATGCACCCACCAACTTCTATTTATTATATGTTTAATTTTATTGTTAAATAGTTAATTATTAATTACTTAGTATATTAATATTAATTAAATTTTTCACTAAATATTCTTAACATAATAAATTTGGGTGTCAATCGTTTAATTGTTGAGTCAATTATTTGATTCAATAATTCAATTCTAACCACTCGATGAGATCGAAGTCGTTTCTCGACGATCTCTGGTTTTCTCTACTTGTTTGTGGTTTTCCGTCTGATGTAGGAATTCTTAACTGATACCTCGATGTTCATTGAACGCTTAAAGCTTCCTCAGAACGCTTCTCTGCTTGCGTAGAAAAATTCACCGGTGTTCGGTAAACTCGAATTTATACGCTTTGCTTGTATGCCATGCATTTATTGATATCTATTAAAAACAATTGAACTTGCAAACAAGTATTTCCTGTAAATACACTGCAAACTTTGGGCATAACCTCGTGTTATAAGCCCCACTCTTTAAAACTTTATGGGCCTCTAATAGAGTGTAAGACCCAATCCTTTTTTGACCAAATCATTTTGGGCCTCAGTATATTGTATAAGTCCCGATACCGTCAAAATAAACGGCGCGGTCGTCGCCTTTTTCAAACAAGAAAAACTTCGGGCCTACCCTCGTGTTATAAGCCCCACTCTTTTTCTTTTAAAACTTTGGGCCTCTATTAGAGTGTAAGACCCAACCCACTTATACAGAAAACTTTTTGGGACTCATTCGTTGTATAAGTCCCTCTGTACATCTTCAAATAAACGACGCGATCGTCGCCGGTTTAAAATTAACCACCTTGGGCCTCTCCTTGAGCTATAAGACCCATTCAAAACTTTTGGGCCTCTAATAGAGTGTAAGACCCAATCCCCTTTTAACCAAAACATTTTGGGCCTCAGATATTGTATAAGTCCCTCTGCGTTAAAAGAAAACCTCGGCGCGATCGCCATTTCAAACGGAAAAATCATCTGGGCCTACCCTCGTGTTATAAGCCCCACTCTTTTTCTTTAAACCTTTTGGGCCTCTTGAGAGAGTGTAAGACCCATCCCTTTATACATAAAACAATTTTTGGGCCACAGTCACTTGTATAAGTCCCTCTGTACAAATTCATACAGTGCGCTCACTGATAAAACCCTGGGCCTCTCCTTGAGCTGTAAGCCCCAAATCTTTCTTTTTCAAAGCACTTTCTCCTTTGATTTTGAAATATACTGTTGTGTTCAATCTTTCTTTGTTGAACGACTAACCAAACAGCATGGAAGCTCTACAACCGAGTAAGTGTTTATATGCTTTCATTTACCGCTTTCATATACGTATAACTGTATTGTGGGGCTATTTCGCTGTAAGTCTTCTTTCATAAACTCATATCAACTGTGTAATAATAGTATAGATATTTAGAGTTTCCCCGACAACTACGTCTAGAACTAGGTGACGCCGTTTCGTTTATTCGTAGAAATAGACACCTAGATCCCCAATAGGATCACCAGATACAGTCTTCTCTTCGGTTGTTCTCATTAGGAATTGTCAAGAAACTCTACTCCCAGAGATGAATGTATTCTCCATGAATGGCATCTTTGAGTTTCTTCCAAATTCTCGAACTTTCCTGACTTGATCTATTCCTTGTGAATAGCTTGCCTTGAATTTCTCGGGGTTTGGGGACCCACGGGCTTCTTAAAAGCATTGGCCTCCTCTTGGGCATCGTAGAAGGATCCACAGGCTTCCTAAAAGCAACCCCGCCTCCTCTTGGGCTTAGTACAAGGACCCGCCGGCTTCTTAGAAGTATTCACAGCCTCCTCTTAGGCTTCGTATAGTGATTCTTCCTCCGGGAATGATAGCCTCCTTTTGGGCTTCATACAAGGACCGATCGGCTTCTTAAAAGCTTCCAGCCTCCTCTTGGGCTTCGTACAAATTGTCCCGACGACCTCCTAGAGGTATAGGAACAAAACTTAGTCATCTGCATAGAACAGTCCTTTCAAAGAGTCTACTACTATTTCTCAAAGCATAGTACAAAAGATGAAACTCTAGACATGGACACTCTATTTTCCTTGAGTCTCAAAGACATTCTCAAGTGACCCCTTCGTTAAATAGGAAGAAAACCCGTAGACTCGGACAGTCTCAATACCCTTCGGATTTCCCACTTCCTTAAAGAACTGGAATAACCCGGATCCTCGAATCAAATCCTTGAGTACAGCGTTGCTCATATAAGAACTGATTTTATCTTTCAAAATCAGTATACTGGACCTGTCACTCAACTGAAACTGTCACCATAGCCTCCTCTTGGGCTTTGTACAATGATTCTCCCCAGCGGAGTCAAATGTTTAGCCTCTCTCTCGGGCTTTGTACGAGACACATAAGAGACTCCCTCGTTGAGTCAATCACCCCTTTCGCCTCTATCCCGGGCTTTATACGTGTAATACCCCAAATTTTGACCACTAAAGTTTCCCATCATTGTGCAAATCATCATCACAATATGGATGAATCATCATGCCTCATCAAATGCCTCAAGGTTTGTTGAGCATTCACTACAATTAGAATTAGGCTTTCAAGCCCTCTCAGAGCTCTTAGACAAAGGATCAATCAAGAAATGACATGATCTTCAACTTTTCTAGCCTCTCAAACATCCACAAAGGATCAAAAGGACTCCCACTTCAAGGATTAAGCACAAAGTTGCTCCCTTCTAGGTGGATCAAGCCTCTAGATCGACAGTGTCACCAAATTAGGGTTTTGATCGACCAGGGCCTCCAGATGAAATTTTTCATCTGGGCATGAGCCAATGATCCAAGACATAACGTAATATACTCCATGGAACCTCATGGATCCATTCATCAAGTCAATTTTACCTCAGGGGATGCATACATCAAAAATCAGGAATTAGGGTTTCTTGACCTAATTCACCCCTAAGTTGACTTTTGGGACAAATCATGAGCCAAGACCTCAAGACATGATTTGAGGGTCTCTAATATACCATATTGATCCATTTGGAACAATGGATTAACCCAATAAGCTTGAGTAACAAGTCTCAATTTCATCTGCACCACAATTAGGGTTTCGCGAGAAAAGTCAACTGTAACTTTGACTTTTGACCAGGGCATGCTCCCAAGCCCTAGGACATGAATCAATATACCCTATGACACCCATGGAACATGTCCATCAAGTTTGATTTAGGTCAAGGACATGATTTCCTGAAGAATTGCACAGTTTGGAATTCATCTAATAAAAAGTCAATTGTGCACAAAAGTCAAGTTTGACTTTTTGAGATTTTTCACCAAAATGGATTTTTAACCCTAAAATGATTTTAATGTATGATTTGAATCATCATTCATCAAGAAAAATCAAGAAAAGTTGGATAACTTGTAAAAGGGGTAACCATAAAACTTAGAAATTTTTCTAAGTTATGGAAAAAGTACCACTAATGCACCAACTTTGGAGGACCATAACTCCTAAACCACAAGGCCATTTTTTCTCATCCAAAGATGGATTTGTAGCCCTCATTACACTCTACAAAAACTTAAACTAGACCTAAGTCCAATTCATTAAGGATTTTGAGTTATGGAGTGATCAAAATCAAGAAATCACACTTTGTTCCAACACTTAGTGAAATTTTCACTAAGTCAGATTTTGCTTCACTTTTTGCCAAATGTAGAGGGATTTTTCACTTGGAATCAAAAGAGATCAAAATCAAACTTGTTCAAACAGTTGTTGTATCATGTAAGGGCTTTCCAAAATGGCCAAGAACATTGCCAAATTCCACTTACACCATGAGATATGACATTGTCAAGTTGCCTTGCCGAAATCTGTCAAAGGCAAGGCAGATTTTGCAACTTTGCTCGATTTGCCAAAATCAGCCAATTTCAATTGCTCCTATCCACTTGGACACAACTGAGGATTTATTCTAAAGGGAACAATCACTGAGCCAAGCCTCCAAAGTCCATGGAACAAGAAATATCATGTTGAACCTAGAATGGCCAAAATAGGGACAAGACTTCAATTTTGGAATGAGGCATTCAATGGAACCATCAAGGTGGCATGGACTGAGCCATTCTCATCTGAAATCAGTCAAGACTTATCCAAGACCAAGGGGACCAAAGCTCTGTGCCCTAACCTCTAGTCAATGGCTAGAGGAGACTTGCATTTCCATTGGCCAACATTGAGGAAACACCTGCTACAGTTGCCATTCACTGTGGATCCCAAAACAAACTTGCTCTACTATAAATAGACATTAATTGTGATCAGTTTGAGTACACCAAAGCCATCTAACAGATGCTTTCCTCAAAATCTATTTCTCTTGGCAAAAATGCCTTTCTTAGCAAGGTAGCTATCGAGTTTTGAGTTTGAGAACTTTTCCAATCAACCAATCACTCACACACCTCACATACATCATATAGAAGTGATCCAAACACTCACATAACATCTGGAACACAGATTTCATAAAATCACCAGCCAATTTCTCAAGTTCTTGACAGATTTGCAGTTGAGGTGCCATCTTCAACTCCAAACCATTTCAATCCATTCCAAGCACTCAGACACATCACTTGGCACCTAGGGAAGCTATCCACATCATTGGAACCTAGCTGTAACACCTCCAACACAAATCACAATCACCAGCTGCAAGTGGTAAGCATGAGCTCTTCTAACTCTATGATCCATGCAATTTTTGCTGCACAATAATTTGGCCATATGTTCATAATCATGCATGGAATGTTTTCCCTCAATTAATTGCATTGTTTGAATCGTGTATCAAAAATCCTAGCCTTCATGCAGAAATTAGGGTTCTTGAGGATTTTTCATGATTTCTTGTTGTATGTTTAATTTAAATGAAATTAATGGACATAGACATGATCGTGAGGTTGAGACGAGCATAATGATATGTGGATTGCATGATATAATCAAGTATTCAGTGAGATTGGATAGAAAATGCAAATCTGGGCAAACCTAGAACACGCGCGTATTCTTGGGTGTTCTTGGCGCCATTTTTGAATAATTTGAATATTTGAATTTTGTGATTTTATTTAATTGATTCAAAAATTAATTTCTCTCTGAGTTTTAATGGTTTTGAGTTGATTCTTTTTTTAATAATTCACAAAAATGTTAAATTATTTTATTTTCCCAAAAAATCCCAAGAATATTATTTATTTTATATAACTGATATTTTTGCAAAGAATTAATGTTTTAATTGTTTTTGACATTTTAAATATTTTTTCCACATTGATTTTGCAACTTTTAATGCTTTCTAATTATTTTGTAGGTCAATACTTAATTTTTGAAGCATTAATCCAAGATCACAATTTGTTTTCCATGTGTTAAACAATTTTGATCATTTTAATTGAATTTTTATTTAATTAAAACACATTTTGGAAATAAGTTAGGGTTTTGGATTAATTCAACCCTCATAAATCATTTTCAAAACACTTTGGGCCTCTAATAGAGTGTAAGACCCAATCCTTTTTTTGACCAAATCATTTTTGGGCCTCACTTATTGTATAAGTCCCGATACCGTCAAAAAACAAACGGCGCGATCGTCGCCTTTTCAAAAATCACCTGGGCCTACCCTCGAGTAGTAAGACCCATTCCTTTTTCTTTAAAAATCTTTGGGCCTATATTAGAGTGTAAGACCCAACCCCCTTGTACAGAAATATTTTGGGCCTCACTTATTGTATAAGTCCCTCTGTACATTTTAAAATTCGGCACGATCGTCGCCAGTTTAAAAATAAACCATCTGGGCCTCTCCTTGAGCTATAAGACCCATTCAAAACTTTTGGCCCTCTATTAGAGTGTAAGACCCAACCCCCTTTTAACCAAAACATTTTGGGTTTCACTTATTGTATAAGTCCCTCTGCGTTAAAAGAAAACCCCAGCGCGATCGCCGTTTTAAACGAAAAGTCAACTGGGCCTACCCTCGTGTTATAAGCCCCACTCTTTTTATTTAAAACTTTTTGGGCCTCTTAAGAGAGTGTAAGACCCATCCCTCTGTACAGAAAACCTTTTTTGGGCCACAGTCACTTGTATAAGACCCTCTGTACAAATTCAACAATGCAATCATTGGTAAAACCTTGGGCCTCTCCTTGAGCTGTAAGCCCCAAATCTTTCTTTTTCAAAGCACTTTCTCCTTTGATTTTGAATATACTGTTGTTTTCAATCTTTCTTTGTTGAACAACTAACCAAACAGCATGGAAGCTCTACAATCGAGTAAGTGTTTATCCGCTTCCATTTACTGCTTTCATATGTATATAACTGTATTGTGGGGCTGCTCACTATAAGTCTCCTTTCACAAACTCATATATATATATAACTGTATTGTGGGGCTGCTCACTGTAAGTCTCCTTTCATAAACTCATATCAACTATGTAATAATAGTATAGATATTTAGAGTTTCCCCGACAACTACGTCTAGCACTAGGTAAAGCCGTTTCGTTTATTCGTAGAAATAGACAGCTAGATCCCAAATAGGAGCACCAGATACAGTCTTCTCTTCGGCTGTCCTCATTAGGAATCGTCAAGAAACTCTACTCCCAAAGATGAATGTATTCTCCGTGAATGGCATCTTTGAGTTTCTTCCAAATTCTCGAACTTTCCTGACTTGATCTATTCCCTGTGAATAGCTTGCCTTGAATTTCTCGGGGTTTGGGGACCCACGGGCTTCTTAAAAGAATCGGCCTTCTCTTGGGCATCGTACAAGGACCCACAGGCTTCCTAAAAGCAACCCCGCCTCCTCTTGGGCTTAGTACAAGGACCCGTCGGCTTCTTAGAAGTATTGACAGCCTCCTCTTAGGCTTCGTATAATGATCTCTTCCTCCGGGAATGATAGCCTCCTCTTGGGCTTAGTACAAGGACCGATCGGCTTCTTAAAAGCTTCCAGCCTCCACTTGGGCTTCGTACAAATTGTCCCGACGACCTTCTAGAGGTATAGGAACAGAACTTAGTTATCTCTATAGAACAGTCCTTTCAAAGAGTCTACTACTGTTTCTCAAAGCATAGTACATAAGATGAAACTCTAGGCTTGGACAGTCTATTTTCCTTGAGTCTCAAAGACATTCTCAAGTGACCCCTTCGTTAAATAGGAAGGAAACCCGTAGACTCGGACAGTCTCAATACCCTTTGGATTTCCCCTTTCCTTAAAGAACAGGGACCAACCCCGATCCTCAGATCAAACCCATGAGTACAGTGTTACTCATATAAGAACTGATTTTCTCTTTCAAAATCAGTATACTGGATTTGTCACTCAACTAAAACGGTCACCAGCAGATAGCCTCCTCTTAGGCTTTGTATAATGAATTCCTAAAAGAGCTGGTCTCCTTTTCGCCTCCTCTTAGGCTTCGTATAATGATCCTTCTTTTCCTCAGCATGTTAGCCTCCTCTTGGGCTTTGTACAAATGATTCTCCCCAGCGGAGCAAACCTTTCGCCTCCATCTCGGGCTTTGTACGAGATACAAAAAGGTTCTTATTGAGCCAAACAAATATTCGCCTCCATCCCGGGCTTCGTACGAGATACAAAAAGACTTCCTCGTTAAGTCAAAATAACTTTTAGCCTCTCTCTCAGGCTTTGTATGAGACACATAAGACTCCCTCGTTGAGTCAATCACCCCTTCGCCTCTATCTCGGGCTTTGTACGAGATACAAATCCCCCTAAGTAGGGTCGAACTCTTTTTCAGCCTCCATCTCGGGCTTCATACGAGCTATAAAAGATTCTCCAGCTGAGTCAACTCTTTTTTTAGGCTCCTCTTAGGCTTTGTATAATGATATCCCGCACTGAGTCGAACCCTTTTAGCCTCTCTCTCGGGCTTTGTACGAGACACATATTAGCCTCCTCTTAGGCTTTTTTATAAGAAAACCACTGGTTGATCCAATCAACCTTTTAGCATCAAATCTGTGCCTCGTTCACAGTAAACAAACATCAACAACTCCTTCCCATTCATCTAATTGCTGTAAGCGGCAAACCTCTGGATCATCTATATCCATGCCACTGTCCTTCTTTTAGCATGAGGAATTCCTAAGGAAAGATAGCGTTGCTCTACACTGAGTTAAAGTCTTCTCCTTCAGGTTAAAAACCCCTTCTTAGGAAATTATGGCATTGCTATGATCTGCGTATACTAGTTAAAGTAATTCTCCTTTACCCCTCTTTAGAGATGACAGATTCTCTCTAAAGTTGATACCTTTCAGCTTCACATCTTGGGCTTTGAACAAGATACAAACTACCCTTTCGCTTCACGTCTTGGGCTTTGAACAAGACACCAAAACACTCTTTCCTCCCATAGTATAGGAGGAACTACGAATGCTCTGATTTCCCTGTTTCAGTAAACGGGAATACGTAGGCATAAGATCGAAAGAAAAGATCTCAGCGAGCACACTAAACAAAAAACACAAAATCCCATACTTTCGCACATCAATAAAAAAACGTCCTAACATCAAAACATCTCATCGAACAAAATAAGCCTGAGACAATCCCCGAATCTTTGAAGCATCTGTAAACCAACAGTTTTGACTGTTTAACCTCAGTATGCAAGCAGGGTTAGTTGGAGACATCTATTTCCCTTCATTCATCAGCTTTAATAGGATAAAAAATGAATCGAGCTGTAGTAATACCAAAGAGCGATTGTGCTTCGCAACCACGTCCAAAAATCGCTCACTACAATACGAGATACAAAAAGGTTCTTATTGAGCCAAACAAATTTTAGCCTCCCTCTCAGGCTTTGTACGAGATACAAAAGACTCTCTTGTTGAGTCAAATAGCCTCCATCTCGGGCTTTATATGAGATACCAAAAGATTCCCTCTTTGAGTCAAAACCATCTTTAGCCTCCATCTCGGGCTTCGTACGAGATACAAAATCACTCTCTTGTTGAGTATAAAAGATTCTCCTGTTGAGTCAACCCTTTTAGCCTCTCTCTCGGGCTTCGTACGAGACACATAAAAACTCCCTCTTGTTGGGCCAATAGGCTCCTCTTAGGTTTTGTATAAGAAAACCACTGGTTGATCCAATCAACCTTTTAGCATCAAAGTTGTGCCTCGTTCATAGTACACAAACATCAACAACTCCTTCCCCTTCATCTAACTGCTGTAAGCGGCAAGCCTCTGGATTATTTACATCCATGCCACTGTCCCTCTTTTAGCATGAAAAATTCCTAAGGAAAGATAGCATTGCTCTACACTAAGTTAAAGTCTTCTCCTTCAGGTTGGAACCCCTCTATGAAGGAAATTATGGCATTGCCAGATTCACATATCCCGGTTAAAGTAATTCTCCTTTGTTAATAGTTGTGACATACAACTCCCTCTTTAGAGATGACAAATTCTCTCTAAAGTCAACACCCTTTTAGCTTCACATCTTGGGCTTTGAACAAGATACAAACCACCTTTTCGCTTCACATCTTGGGCTTTGAACAAGACACCAAAAACAACCATTTCCTCCCATAGAATAGGAGGAACTATGAACGCTCTGATTTCCCTGTTTCGGTAAAAGGGAATACGTAGGCATAAGATCGAAAGAAAGGATCTTAGCGAGCACACTAAACAAAAACCCTAAATCCCATACTCTCACATATCTATCAGAAAGCATCAGTCCTAACATCCTAATCCTTGTTCCCCACCAGAAACCTGTCATTCTGTCAAAATAACACAAGAAAGGCCCACCACATTGATCGCATCCGTAACCTAACAGACCGCTGTTTAACCTTAGTATGCAAGCAGGATTAATTGGAGACATCTATTTCCCTTCCTTCATCAGCTTTAATAGGATAAAAAATGAATCGACATGTAGTAAAACAATCCCAAAGAGCGACAACGCTTAAGAACCGTGTCCAAAATCGTTCGCTACAATATGCCACTGATTTTCCACTTCTTTTCCCTTGGTTTCTTGAAATACCGTCATTCCAAGAGATTCCTGTTGTGACTTTTCTCTCCAATGAAAATGCTTTAGATTTACTTCCACACAAGTCTATACGGAGTCGTACACGTGCTTGCTAAGTCCTTTGGTTTTGATTTCCAATTCTCGGATGCTTAGAATGATTGTTTCTAAGTATACCTTCTTCGTACAACGAAGCTTCTTACTTCGATCCTTCCTTCAGTCTTAGACAAAATAACTGCCTCCGCAAGCCACAAGGGTGTGCAATTCCACAACTACACTCTTGATATCCAACAACTTCACATAAAGCTCTTCCGACAAAAGGTGAACTCTAACAGTTAACCTACAACCATCTCCAAGTCTTCTTGCACGCTCATAAGTGTACAAGACATAGCCACGGTGAGTCTACGTCAAATAAAATCCTTTACTCGTCTTTGTTATTCCAATGGTCACGATACTCTGTCTAACCCTTGATGCTCACAAGCTCAACCGTCGACCCATGAACATCTGATCACATATCAACCATGGAGTCTCCTCTAAGCTGGTCTATCAAATGTACCTCTCTAGATTATTGTGGATCTTTGAGAGACTAAGACGAATAAAACATTGCTTCGACGAGTTTCTCTTAGGAAGATATCTCCACTCAAACACTATCGTACAAGTAGTCCGCCCACACTGACTACAGATTTACCTAGTTCTTCTTTTATCCGGTGCGTTACTCTGATCTCAACCGGTCACACACTTCTTGAAATCCTCTGAATCATACTACGTCCACAATCCACTTAGTTCCATTATTCTACTACACTTATTCCCTTGATGGAAACAGTTCCTTCTTTAGCACTAACTAGGTTTGACCTGCTATGAATTCAATTCATATCGAACACCATACTTACGATCATCCATGCAATACATGCATAAGAGAATTGAAGGATTATCCCACCACTATGTATGTCATGGCTCAAAATTAACTCCATTACTCAAAATCACTTGACATGGTTCATATAAGCGTTGGCACACACATGCATACCCATACCAACGTACGAGAGAACATCAGAGTAGTATATGCCTCCCTCTAGGCTACGCAAGCACACCATAACAATAGTCTTGGTGAGTATCCCAAGTGAGTATACGCCTAGACAGGCCCCACAAGCACTCCGTATTGATATCTCAGGTGTATTAACGAAAAGCGAAATACCACCTAGCAGTATGACCTACTCGGTATTCAAGAATGTCCAAGCGATTCTCCATTGCCAAAAGTTCACGACGTAGCTGGGTTCACTATACATTGCTCTCAAGAACTGGTCTAACAACTTTCCAGCTTCACATGTTGATAAAGCAACCACCGGTTGTTTCTTGGAACACCAAAAAATAAGAGCACCTAGATACATAAACATGTATCCAGAAGTACTTCTTCTATCAACTTTGTCTGCACACCAGCCAGAATCTGAATATCCTACTAATTCAACAGCATCTGACTTCTCATATGGAAACAAAATTCCACACTTCAAAGTTCCTTTGACATACCTCAGAATCCTGACAGCAGCTTGGTATGGAGACCACTTAGGTTTACTCATGAACTTATTAACCATTCCAACTGCATTGTAAATATCAGGTCTGGTATTGCACAAAAACCTCAAAGAGCCAACCAACTGCTTGAAATTTGTAGCATCTACATCATTACCATCAAGATCAAAATCTAGTATGTGATAGGAAATACATCCTTTAACTTCTTTGTTGGGCATCTTTTAAGCATATATGCTAATGTAACAACAACTTCACCCTAGAAAATGTGTGGTAGATTCTTCTCTTTCAGCATGCTTCTTGTTATATCAAGTAAAGTCATATTCCTTCTTTTAGGAAGACCATTGTACTGAGGATTATAGGGAGCAATCACTTGTAAATTTTAGAATAAGATTTGTTCTTGATATTTTCTCTTTTAGTTTTGATGATAACAAAAGTATTAAAAGAATAATGGTTTATTTGATATGTGTTTTATTTATGCCGGTTCTTTTTCTTGAACATAAATAATCAGAATCTGTTTATCTAAGATACACTTGGAGTTTCTTCATTGCTAGCTTCTGGTGGCAGAGTCTGAAGAACAATTTCTAAGTGTGGCTTAACGCGAACTCTGAACTGAAGGCCTCAACATTCAGACGAGTTTCTACACTTAGTAATTGTATATCAGTTTGTCAGCATGATGTATCTAAGGACTATCCCTACCACTGAAAGCATGATGTATTGTCTTATCAGTCTGTCAGCTCGAGTCTATACTATTACAAGGCTAAAGAAAAGCTAGTGCGTTCTATGGATGTCTACTCCCAACGACTCTATTAGTACAAAACCTTTTGAAGACTCTAAGGTTAAACTTGTTACACAATAGATTCAGAAATCTATTTTGCATCCATCTTCAACGTCTCTTGTACTTTGGACCAGAAGCGAAGACACTTGATCAAGTAACCTTCTCAACGGCTAGTTTTTGGAAAGGCTATATATATGACTAAAGATTCAAGCCTGAATTTTTAACAAGGATTCTTCTGTTGAAGGAGTAGCAAGATCAAGCAATTATCAACTCTATGTAATAGGAAGATTTCCTGTTGTAGGTTGTAATTGTAAAATCCCTAAGATTTCTCACCTATATATATTTAGAAATATTAAGTGCTTTAGGTCTTTGTTATGGTGATCTTCCATACCTTTGATGCTTGCATCATGTACACCTTGTTCTCAATTCTGTTGAGCCTTCAGTAGTTTGTATTAAGTCTCTTGCTATGTGCTAGATCAAGAAGTCTTCTCTCATTGGGATTCAAGCAACAAGTCTTGAGCCAAGATGCTTAAGCCACGTAAGTCTCATTGCTTAAGTGCTTGAGCTTTGAAAGTCTTATTCAGGCAGTCTGATTGAGCAAAAGTAAAGTCTTATACATGTGCTCTAAGCAAAGGTAAGTCTCGGCCAGAAGACAAATGAACAGGAGGCTCAGTCTGAAGGTGTGAGCAATGTAAAGTCTTAGACATGTGCTCTAAGCAAAGGAAACGCTTAGCCAGAAGACAAATGAGTAGGCGGCTCACTCTGAAGGTGTGAGCAAAGTAAAGTCTTAGACATGTGCTCTAAGAAAAGGAAAGTCTCAACCAGAGAACAGATGAGCAGGCGACTCAGTCTGACGGTGTGAGCAAAGGGTAAGTCTTAGACATGCCCTCTAAGCAAGGGAAGTCTCAAACAGTTGGTCTAAGTAGTTGTAAAAGTCTAATGCAGAAGCATAAATGATTGTAATCATGAAATGGTTATAATGAAAAGCTCTTGTGAGGCAAGAGGACTAGACTACTCTCAGTTAGGGGAGGAACCAGTATAAATCTTGTGTCTTCTGCTGTTATTTTATTTACTTCTGCTGTATCCGCTGCCAACTGAATTAACTCAGAATCTGAACATCAATTCTGATTTTGAAACTCTGATCAGAAGAGAAATAATAAGAAAACACGAAACACAATTCAACCCCCCTTTTTGTGTATTTTTCACACCTTCAATTGGTATTAGAGCATGGTCTTTGCTTAACACTTAACAGTGGTGCAAATATTGATCCAATAAGAAAAGTATATTTCTTCTTCAAGAAGGAATCAAGTGCAACATGAAAAATATCATACGACTTTTCCTACCATATTTAAATTGGTGATTCCGTTGAATTTAAATGATGGAAAAACTATACATATTTTTAACTCATTGGACTTGATAAAGGGTTGTTGAAGGTCTATATAATATCCTTGAAAAAGGTATTACTATAGAAGTTGATGGTGTTATAGATGATCTTTTGAAAATCTCTTTCACCAACTCAGAAGATTCATATTGAATATCTTCAGAGATAGATGCATTATGGTAGATGCACTATCTCACTTCTGAGTATATCAACATCATTGATATCTCTGATGCTTGGACTATCTTTGAATTCTTGTGCTTGGATTTGTGGGAATCTATTTGTGAAGCTTAAAGTAGTTACACTTAATCTAATCTTTTCAAGCAAATTCTGAGAGGACTGTTTCTTGACTTAAATCTAAAGTCACAGTTTTTTATGTTTACATCCAAAATCTGCTGCGTTCTGAAGATTTATCTAGCAGTCTTTAAAGAAAAGAAATGAAGTTGGATGATGAAAAACCATTCAACAGATCATCTTCTCTTCTTTAGCTTAAGTTTTTTGGAATGACTAATGATGAGAAACTTAGGTTTTTTGTCAAAAGGACTTTCATACTGGCTGAATGAGTTGTGATACTTGTTAATAGAAGAGTAACTTCAAGAGCTTCTGAAATATGTGTATTTCAACTGATTTCCCAAATCTGAAAGCAAGAAGAAAAATTCTACCATAACCTAATTTCAGATGTTATTCAATGCTTAATTGTTTAAGACTAAAATTAGTGCAGGATGCAGATGAAAATAAGCATCCGTGTTTCGAAATAAAAATCAAGTATTGAGAAGCAAGAGATGTTGTTAAAGCTATCTTGTTTCAAAATATTTGATTATATGGAGTTTGTTCTTAAAGGTGATATCTTAAGAAACTCCACTGCTTCTTGGTTGAGGACCATCATGGAAGATTTTTTAAAAGACACCTCTATGAGAAATCTTCAACTTCTCTTTGAGATCTGTTAGCTGTACTAAGGCAGTACTCTGATATGCTTTTTGTCAATCTCTGATAGCTATAGCCATCTGGTTCTGAACTTGTTAATGATTTCAAAGTCAAAAGATTTATTCCAAGATAATGAGATTATTGTCATTGTTTAGAACAAGATTATGTTCATATCTCATTCTAGACTTACACTCTGGAGTGACTTATGATCTGCTGTTAAATTGAGATGTAAGGCTCAGAAGTGTCTGTTTGTACTTACATGTATGGTCTTATAGAAATATGAGTATCATAATGTATCTGCTACAGATATCAAGGAAAGAAGCAGAGGCATCTTCCATAAGGTTGTTTACAACATTGATTGGGAGAAGAGCCAACATCCCAGATTCAAGTACTGGTGGTACTGAATCTGGTGAGAGTAGTGGAATCAATGTTCAGACAGCCATTGAATCAGAATCCACTCAAAGTTGTGTTCAAACTCTATTGGTCAAGTCTGAATATTGAATCGAGTCTGACCGAACAAAAAAAATGTGTGGTATGTTTATTCTTGTCTGACTTATCTTTTGATTCAATAAGATATTTTTTTAGATAAATGCAAAGTATCTTTTAGATCTCTAGAGAAGTTTTTCTTTTGAAAAAGGAGAACTTCAGAAATATTTAAGAGGAAACTCTGTTGTGTTTGTCTATACTGAATGTCTTATCAACCCAAATGATGATCATATTTATGAAAACAGTTTTCTCACGTTTGTGTTGATACTGTTTCTTGTTAGCTTTCTAAAGAAGACAATTCAATATTTGTATATCACTCATGACTCTTGTTTTAAGATAAAGTGCTAGCTCTGAATAGAATCTTAGAGACTTGTGACTGACTGATGATATCTCTAGCTTAGTCTGGACTTACTAAGACTCTGATGGTTGATAGCTTCTGAAAGTTGTCAGCTTCTGAGATTCAGAAGAAGATTCTTTTAGTTTGACATAGCAGTTTAAGTAAAAAGTTGTCTAAAAGCTTTTATAATACTTAATCTTTCATAAATGTGAAACTTATCTGGTGGAGTTGAATTATTTGCTGGATAAAGAACCTTTGGGTAATGATGTTTTCTCTTTTAGTACTTGATGTTACTATTCCTTGTCTTGTGAAACATAATTGTGTCCTTTTCTGACAAGATTATTTTTTTTTAGATTCTTGTTCCGTTTCTTTTTCTTCTTCTTCTTCTTCTCTTTTTTCTTTCTTCTTATGTGGTGCTGGTCAAACCAAACCTGAGATGAGTTCTCCAGTTTATTATCCTTTGAACAAGCTGGTTGTCATTAATGAAAAATTTGTGGATTTTTATGAGTTGCTTAAGATTGGTTTCAACTTCTGGGAGACTGTGTCTAAACAAAGGTGGAATGGTTACTTTGAGATGCTCTGTGGTTTCACTTATCCAAGTCTTGTGAAAAAGTTTTGGATTAATGCCTCCATTGTTGAGCTAAATTTTGAGTATGTTATTCTGTCTAGAGTAATTGGTGTTTCTATTACAGTAACCTCTAAAGCGATTGCAAATGTGATCAATTGTGAGGAGATTGGAGAAATTCCAGGAACACTATCTTCATACTTGGCGTATCTTTGTAGACCCATCTAATACATCAGTGGTTTCTAATCTTCTTCCTAATGTTGTTGTTTGGAGTCAGATTCTGAATTCAAACTTACTGCCAAAGGATCAAGATTTAGACCAAGTAGACCGTATTGAAAAAGATCTGCTTCTACTTATTAATTCAGATTTGAAGATTGATCTTCCTTAAGTTATGTTTGAGCATCTGAAGAGGTCTCTTTCTTCTTTTAAAAAGGGAAAGACCTTCTCCATACCTTTAGGACGAGTTATTTCTGAATTACTCGTTCAGCAAGGGGTAAACATAAGTTCTGAGGCTAGTTCTTCTAAGATTTGGAGAGACAAGTTTGAAGCTATTTACGAAAGATTCTTATGTTATATTTTCTGCTTAGTTATGCTTTGTATTATTGTTGAAATCTTTATATTAAGTATCTTATTAATATATTCAGAAGTTTATTCATGCTTGTGTTCAGTTTTAACTGATTAATATTTACTCATGCTATTCACTGAGTTTCTGAAATAGATGAAAGAACTCAAATGTTTGCAACTTATTTTATTACTGAAAGAGGAAGCTATTACAAGACAGTTGGATTTTTCAAGTATAATGGATGTGTTCTAAGGAACTCTCTAAGATCATCTAACATGTCTAGATTGTGTAAGAAATCTTGCCATTCTTCCTTAGCAAACTCCAAAACTTCCTTCACTAGTTTGTTTCTGCGTCTGGATCCAGAAGACTTCTTTCTTTTGTGTGTCTTCACAAAGGATGCTGAAGAGGATAACACTTCTGAAGCTGTCTGCTTGCTTGCAGGTTCTTCAGCTGGTGTCTTGCTTTGTTTTGCTTGAGTTACTGCATTCAGTAATGCTGCCTTCCTGAAATCTCTCTTTGGAACCCAGATCTGCTTCTGCTTATACATCTTGCCATTTTTAGAGATTAAGTGCTGCTTGTCGCTACGCGAAAAATGCAGAGAAGTCGCCATCAAATGTTATTTATCCCAACAGGGGGAAAGGAAAACATCGAGAAAAACCTAGAGGAAAGAGATGGTCTCATGACCAAGATATGGGTTCGGAAGTCGGTTATGCAAGGGGAAGGTATTAGCACCCCTTCACATCCATCGTACTCGATGGGAATCATCTAGGCAGTCTATGCGTGAATGGGTGTCGTTTATCTAAGGTTTACTTGCTAAAAAGAAATGGAGGGGTTTAAATAAAAGGGGACTCGATAGGATCTCGCAATCCTATGCCTACGTATTCCCTCGTATAATGGTAAAGTCAGAGTCATCGTAGTTCGGAGGGCTACAGATGAATTGGTGGAAGGTTGCTCGCCAAGGATTGGGGCCCTTGTGCCTACGTATCTTCATTGACAAATTAAGAATCAGAGCGTGCGTAGTTCGTGGGACTACGGGTTGTTGGTCTCAATCGCACAAGGGCGAGAGAAGGATTGTTGATTTTGTGGGCGAGATTAACGGTCGCGTTCTAGCAGTTAAGCGTTTCTTGTATTGCGGTAGAACAGAGGTAATGTGCCCTTTTTTGGTATGTTTTAGAGTGATGCCCTAAGGCAAATGAGTGGTGCAAGTTATTTGTTTTATCGAGTTTAATCATAGGTACTTAGAGGGGGAAGAGTATCTAACCATAGGCTAAGTACGACCTACAATCAGATACTCGAGGTTGAGGGGACAATAGCATTCCAACCACCTACGTTCACCCTAAAAGGACATGATTAAACTCTTAGTTTGTTTTAAAGTTTTTATGGATGGAAGAGGATGAAGATGATATGGAAAGGATGGCGGATAAAATCAAGGTAGGTTGATGGCGATGCGCAAGGCAATCGACTTACAAGGGTAGAATACATACAAGGTTTGCTGGGTTTAAATGGAATGGAGTTTGTAGAGGAGATGGAAGGAAACCCTAAAATGATAGAGGAATGAGCAATTCATTTAATTAGTTTGAAAAGTGACTCTACATTGGATTGAGTTTTTATTTGTCTTTTTGTTTTGAAATTGTTTTCTAATGCTTTCGTTTTTATCTTTTTTTTTAACATACAAACATGTAATCAGTAATGAAAAGCAAGAGAATCTAAGCTATTACATTGTAATGGGGAGGGGGAAGTATGAGAAACCCACTAAGGGGGGAGAAGCCCCTAATCTAAAGCAGGGCACAATGATAATGTACAGTAGATATATCTCAGGTGAATACCTCACAAAACAAATCAGAACAGTTAGTATATAGTAACAATGAAAGGACGTTATGCATGGAAACAAGTATTCATATATAATTAAATCGGGAAGTTGAAACAAGTAATCATGTGATATTCAAACAAGATCATCAATCATGAATATGATATCAAGAGGAACTCACAAAACCTAATTAATCAGATGACATGCTCATTAAATCAGGATTCACAATCTTAGTCATAAAATTCAACATCCAACAATTTAATCAGCACATGAACATGGTAACGTTCAACCAATTTGACTAATCAAGATCATCATGATTTTTCTTAATGAAGATTCACAGACAAAACAAATAATATTCAAATTCAATCAACACTAATCATGAGTTCAATCAACGAGACACCGTGTTTAATCAATAATGATAATCAAGAAAACTAATTCACAAAACAATTAACATCAACAACCAATTATGACAAATAATCAATTAATTAAAATTAATTTAGTTAGAAAGCAGGGGTTGTACATGGAGTGAGAGGTGTGTTCAGCAAAACACATGAGCCAAAGGCCCAATGGTGAAGGGAAGTTCACTCTAATCTTCAGAAAGCCAAGTCATACGAGGAAACAATAGTAACCTGTTCTCATTTCTTCTCACAACCAAACGATCACCTCTGCTGCACCGACAATCGCCTACGGCGGCGGAAGAAGGAGAACTCACCCAAAGCACATACCACTTTGCTCGTCTCCTCACACTCTACTTTTATCTGAGACTAATTCCGTCTACTTCTCTACCGTTACTCCGAATCTAAGAAATGAACAACTGAACCCTAACTCTTCCAATTCAAATTAAACGTTAACGCAGTTCAATCTATACCTTGGAGTTTGGAGTTAAGAACCTTCAACATCTATTCTATGAACTGTTAACAAGTAATCACAGGAATAGAAACACACCTTCAAAGCGGTGGCCGATGCGGACGGAGCGGGCAAATTCTGAAGGAACACCGGTAATTCTTTGAATCTTCACCTCTCAGTTATTGTAATGCCTTCGTTCTTCTCCTCTAAACCCCTAGTCTGTAGGAATTATGTGCTCCATTGTCACTTGCTATGCGATACGAATTATTTCTGTTGCGTTGCTGTTGCGATTATTGAACGGTTCTTGCAGTCATGGATTTGCTACGTGAACTTCACAATTGATGTTGTTTGAGATGAGAAGTGATTTCATATGGAAAATTAGAGAGATTGAGAATGATTGAGCATTTGCAGTGAGTGTGCGATTTTCAGGGGGTTATTGTAGGTGGCTGGAGAGTGATGAATGGTTGATGAACGGTTGAAGGTTGTTACAGGTGTATAAGTGTGAATGTGACTTGAAGAAGAGTGGAGGGAAAATGGTGAGGAATTGTGGAGAAGTGAAGTGGGAATGGTGAAGGAATAGAGAGTGAAGAAGACAAGTTTCAAGAGAGAAAAATGAAGGAATGAAGGTGGAAGAGTATGAGAGTGAGGGAGTGAGAAAAAAAAATGGTGATCCCTTCAATGATTGGTGATGATTGATATTTAGAGAGTGAGGGAGAATGGATTGAGAGTGAGAATAAGGGAATGAATTCCGAATGGGATTTTGTTTTTTGAACAGTTAAGGTTGGTTTGGAATTGGTTAGAGATTTATTAGAGGTAGTTAGTTAGTGTATGTAAGTTAGTTAATTGGTTTCAATTTCTGTTATGACAGTTAGTAAAAGTTTGGGTGGTTAGTTGGGTGGTTTTGAAATCAGTTAAGTTGGTTATGAAGTTTGATGGAAATTTTTGTTATTGACAGTTAGGAAATTATGTTATGATGAAGTTAGTTAAAGGAAAAAATTAGTTAGGATTATGTTAGGTTTAAATGTTTTTCTGTTATGACAATTGTTATAAAACTTGGAATGTAAAAAGAAAAAAAGGTTGGAGCGGTTAAAAATTAGTTAGTTAGAGTGAAATCTATTGCTGAGTGTTAGTGAAAACAGTTAGAGTGAGGATGTCAAGTTGAATAATAGTGGACAGTTAGAATAATTAGGTCAGTATTAGTGACAATTTGAATTAGTTATTGAGATCTAATTAATGAATTAGTTCCAGTCATGTGAGTGAAAACTTACCGTTGAGGTTAGTGGAACTGTTAATGGGAATTGATCATGACATGAGTTTTACATTGAAGTTAGTAGTTTGATCTATCTTTATGCGATGCTTTGATTGTTAACATTCGAGTAGTTAGTCATCCAGTTTGATTTGTATTATACTGTTATTTCCTAAAGTATTAAGTGTGTGCACTGAGTTTGTGAAAAAAAAAATTGTGGACTTGGATTGTTAGGAATTAGCTTATGTGCACAGATTTGGAATAACGTACTATGAACTATGCTGTTGTATTGAAGAGGGCTGATAACTTATGCTATATATGTGGATGTTAATTAGTTAGATCCAATGGGATATATGTTAGACTGTTAATAACTGATGCTAAAGGTTGTTAATTAGTGACTATTAGTTAGAGAAAAGAAGCGAATTGAAGTTAGTTGCGTAAATGGTGATGGTATGCTCATGTTGTTACTTGAACCAACTGTTGGGGCTTATGTTAGTTGAATTTTGAAAATATGGTTAGATGTGTTGAAATTTCTATAGCAGGTTGTGCAATATGAATTGGAACTTGCTTAGAAATATTTTGAAATTGGTTAGTTGAAGTTAACTTGTTATGGAATGGTTCCGTTGACTGTTAGGAACTATTTTAAAGGTTAACTAGTTCAAATTGTGTTGTGTGTTCGAAAGGCTATTATGAATTGACATGACCTAATGATAACATTGATTTCTGTTTGATGCAGGGTGGGTACAAGGCTTGGAATGGAGTTGTTGTTGAGTGGACTTGTTTGATAATCATAATGTGTTCTGCTAGGGGCCGTCATAAAGAAGGTTAGATTTGGATCGTGTCTCAAATATAGGGTAAAGGTGAGCTTATGTTGTGCAATTTAGTTAGTGTTAATGTTGGTTAGTTAATTAGGACGACGTTGTACTGGATTTGTAAAGAATGTGAAACGTTATTATTTGCTTGAACTGACTTAGGTTGAAACTTGGAACTTGGCCCTGTATGCGAGCTTTGGATTGATGCTGGTTTGAATGTTTAAAACTGCATTATTCTTGAACTGTCATGAAACTTGGTTAGCCTATTAAACACACAACACTTAGGGCTGTTAGTGAATCAGTTTGCTGCACAGTTTAGTAACAGATGAATGTTAATGGTTATAATTATGTAGTGCTTGAGTGGTACTTGAACTGTTATGTATAAATTATGTTAAGGTTTTGAAATTTGACAATCAGTGACTTAAAGACTTAAAAGTGGGCTAAACTATTGGCTAGGTTAGTTTGAATTGTTGTGGAATTGAACTGTAAGGATTATAATGGTTAATTGCTTTGAGTTTTTGCTTAGTACTTGCTTACTAATTAGTTTCCCCTATGAATTGTATTAATTGAATGCAATGCTGAATGTTGAACTAACTTTGACATCTTGAAATTAGTGAGGTAGGAAGTGTTGATGAAAGTCTGTTATATGATACGAATCTGAAATGCGAAGTTAGTAATTGAATGTGAATGGAGCTCATGAGTCGAATTCTATAAGTACTAATAATACTATTATGTAACCTGCTATTTATGTGGAATGGACTTAAACATGTAAGTGAATCTGAACATTGCCCTTGAATGGTTGGTCCTTGTTGATGTTAAGTTGTAGTTAGCACCAAGTGAGCATGTTAGTGTTTTAGAGAAAAAGTTAATTAAGCTTGTTTTTAGGAATGTGAGTATGTTTCATTTTCTGCCTGTTAGAATGAATCAGTACTGCTATAGTGAAGTCAGTGATTTGGATGCTGAAAGCACAACATGTAGGTTATGAATCACCTATCACTGCTTGTGCTAATTGATGCTTTGATATTGAAATGAATTGTTATTGTGTATGCATTCTAACCTTGGTTAGCTTGTGAGGCAATGTTTGAATTGGATGGTCAGGATTTATGTACCGTTAGGGAAAAATGCAATGCTTGTCTTGTGATGGTTTATGAACTTGTTTAACTAACTGTGCCACTGATGTTTGCAAGCCCTAGCTTGACTGGTTGTGACAAGGAAATGAACTCGTGTGGAGGCCTATGGAAATGCAATGATGGACTGCAACATGCGGCGTGATGCTATAGAATTAGGATATGACTTTATGTAAACCATGATCCATGTAAAATAACCAAGTTTTATGATCAATTAAATCAAATGTCTTGTTTACTTTGCCATTTCAAATCATGTGTTCATGCTTGTATGGATGCTACATAAAATGAATGTCACAGCCTTTGTGCTTTAAATTGAATACCCAATAACTTTAGCACATGCAAATGGAGAAAGAACCAACTAAATAGATCATGACTAGTGATGACATTAGCCTAAAACCCATATAACAATCAACTGACTCTAGTTGAAATGGGATGAAAATCATTTGATATGTTGCAAGTTAAGCTTAGAAAAATCACAATTGGGTTTGTTGACCTTGGTTGATCGGTTGAAAAAAGTCAACTTCAATAGAAATGAGGTAATTCAATGTATCATGCATGTGGTGACTCTTAAAATGAAATGCAATGGATGAATGGATCGAAATGACAAACAAAAATATAAATGGATGACCAACCATTAATCTTGCTCATGCAATAGCCATTCAAGAGATAGTCAAGCGCATACACACCAATTTAATGAGCCAAATGAATGAGGAACAAATCTCACCTTAACCAAAAGGTTTAAAGGGACCCAAAACCCTAAATGTGAATGATCAAGATTAATAATGCAAAAGATACAAGAGACTAGGGTTTTGTGCTCGGTTGAGCACACCTTAAGAAGATGTTGGGGAACCCTGGTTTTCCTCAGGCGCCCTCCATGTAGCATTCCTCCTTGCTTTTAATCATATTGATGCAAATGTAATGATTAAGTGGTGAATGTATGCATATGTAGTAGGGCCATGGGACATATGAAGGTTGTATGGAAGGTAGGGTAAATTTTGGGGTATGACACTGCTGAAGTGGCTTCTTCAGAAGCAAGTTGTGTTGAGAGCACATGGACAGTTGTAGAGGACTCAGAAGCAGCTCGCTTCTGAGGGGATTGGACTGACATGCTTGTAGAGCTCTCAGTTGAGTCTATTACGACATACACCTTATAACTCTCAAATGCTGACTCCATATTCTTAGGATGGGTGATTGATGAAATTGATTTAGGAGTGAGATGTTTTTATAGCAACTTCTGTGGATACCAAGCATCTAAATTTAATCCTTGTTTAATTCTTGAAACAAGTAACGACCACTAAGACTTCAATGCGTGCACTTTACAAACTTTAATGACTCTTATTACTTGATTACTCTTCCTTCTTGAAAAAGGATCTTGTAATGATGATTTGATTTACATTTATTGGTGAGATTTTTTTCTCTTTTTATTCTTTTTGATGTGACAAAAAAGGGAGAAATAATAGTAAGTATTTAAGTGGAAACTGAACCCATTAAACACATATTGGTCATTTATTTTCTTGTCATTTATTTTTCTGTTACTTGCCCAGGGTGCATTTTGACTTTCATGTACATATATCTGAGTATGAGATTACAAACCTCAGACTTAGCCTATCAGACCCAAAAGGAGCTTACAAACCTCATATTCTGGTGTTGTCAAAGAATGTTAAAAAGGGCGACATATTTTAACTCTCTTGTACATAGTGTTAAGATAGAGCTTACAAACCTCTGACTTAGCCTATGAGACTCAGAAGGAGCTTTCAAACCTCGTATTTTGGTGTTGCCAAAAGGAGTTAAAATGCAGTCATTTTGGTGTTCTTAACTAAGGAACTATGGGGGAGCTTATAGAACTCAACCTTGGAACTGATTGGCTCAAGGGGAGCTTGAAAACCTTAGACCCTTATGTTGTTTAGAAGGCTAGTTTATTTTTCTTGAGAAATAGTTCTTAATGCTAGAACAAGCTCTGCTGTGAACTATCAGACTCATGGGGAGCTTACAAACCTCATACCCTATTGTTTCAAAGAAAATTAAATGCCTAACATTGTCCTTTAAATACTTGTGTTTGTCATCATCAAAAAGGGGGAGATTGTTAGAACAAAGTTTGTTCTTGATATTTTCTCTTTTAGTTTTGATGATAACAATAGTATTAAAAGAACCATGGTTTATTTGACGTGTGTTTTATTTATGCAGGTTCTTGTTCTTGTACATAAATAATCAGAATCTGTTTATCTAAGGTACACTTGGAGTTGCTTCATTGCTAGCTTCTGGTGGTAGAGTCTGAAGAACAATTTCTAAGTGTGGCTTAACAGAGACTCTGAACTGAAGGCCTCAACATTTAGACGAGTTTCTACACTTAGTAATTGTATATCAGCTTCTGGTACCATTCAGAGTTGGTGATAAATCTATGGACTATCCCTACTACTGAAAGCATGTTGTATTGTCTTATTAGCCTATCATCTCGAGTCTACAGTATTGCAAGGCTCAAGAAAAGCTAGTACAATCTATGGATGTCTACTCCCAACGGCTCTATTTGTACAGAACCTCTTGAAGACTAAAAGGTAAAACGTGTTACACAATGGATTCAGAAATCTGTTATCCATCCATCTTCAATGTCACTTGTACTTTGGAGCATAAGCAAATACACTTGATCAAGTAACCTTCTCAACGGCTAGTTTCTAAAAGGCTATATATATGGCTGAAGATTCAAGCCTGAATTTTTAACAAGGATTCTTCTATTGATGGAGTAGCAAGATTAAGAAATTATCAACTCTATGTAATAGGCAGAATTTCTATTGTAGGTTGTAATTGTAAAAGCCTTAAGATTTCTCACCTATATATATTTAGAAATATTAAGTGGTTTAGGTCTTTGTTAAGGTGATCTGCCGTACCTCTGATGCTTGCATCATGTACACCTTGTTCTTTATTTTTTGAGCCTTCAGTAGTTTAGATTAAGTCTTCTGCTATGTACTAGAGCAAGAAGTATTGTCTCATCGGGATTCAAGCAACAAGTCCTGAGCCAAGATGCTTAAGCCACGTGTAGCGTCCGTTTTTGTGACGCGGCCACAACTGCATTTGGTGCTACTTTCTGATTTCTGTATTTATCATATGAAGCTTAAAAGGAAGGGGAAGTTATCTCAAACTAACCCCGCGTGCAAATGTTTTCTTTAACAAATGAGAAGAGATCGGGGATCGGGGGTTGGTTATACAAAGGGAAGCTATTAACACCCAGAGTATCAATAGTAATCTATAAGAACCTTTATATGCATGTGTTTCTAATGTTGTATTGCTTAGTTGCTTGAATCCATTTAATGTGGAATAAGGAAAGTTTCTCCTTTTTGAAGGTTGAGGAAATATTTTTGTTGTTTTTGGGATTTCTATTGTTTTTGGGAAGGTACTGGACCTAAAGTTTTTTATTAGTGCGCTCGCTAAGATTTCGCAATCTTATGCCTACGTATTCCCGTAAAGAGACCTGGGGAAATCAGAGCGATCGTAGTTCCTCCTATTCTATGGGAGGAAAAATGTTTGGTGTCTTGTTCAAAGCCCAAGATTGAAGCTAAAATAGTATTTGTGTCTTGTTCAAAGCCCAAGATTGAAGCTAAAAGAGTGTTTGTGTCTTGTTCAAAGCCCAAGATTGAAGCTAAAGGAGTTTTTGTGTCTTGTTCAAAGCCCAAGATTGAAGCTAAAGGAGTTTTTGTGTCTTGTTCAAAGCCCAAAATTGAAGCTAAAGGTTTGTCCGAGAGAGAATTTTTCATCTCTAAAGGGAGATATCTCACTTATTCATCACAAACATTGAGGAATTGATTATAAGGGAAGTTGCTTTAACTGGGATATGTGGAATCTAGCAATGCCACATCTTCCTTTATAAGTCTTTTCATGCTAAGAGAGGGACATTGACATGGTTGTGTAGAATCTAGAGGCTTGTCACTTACATCACTTAGATGAAAGAGAAATTTTAGCCATGATAAAGGGGGGACTCCAGCTTAGATTTTGAATCAACAAGTGTGCCATTTACATCAATTATCTGGAAAAAAGGTTTTGCTTGTTTGTTTTGAAATGTGATGTACATAGGGGATATCCTCCTACAGAGAGGACTCATGGTCTCATCTGTGGGGATGATGGATTCTGTGCCTTGATCAAAGCCCAAGGTTGAAGCTAAAAAGGTTGAAAACTGACTCAACTGGGGAGTATTAATATGTCTTGTACAAAGTCCAAGATTGAGGCTAACTGGGAAAATCATTATATGAAGCCTAAGAGGAGGCTGACTCTTGCTGAGGATTTAACCAAATCTAAGGGAAGGCCTGAACTGTTTTGAGGAATCCAAAAGGAAACTAACTCTTGTTGTGGATTGGAGAAGAGTTGATTTATCAGATGCCATGAGGTTCTGATTCTTTTGGGGATTTATTGATGGTAACCTGATCCTGGCTGGGGATTTTGAAGATGAAATACAAACATTGTTGAGGATCAGAAAATCCTTAAAGGATGAGTTTGAAGGCCTTAGAGGTATAGACTCTCCCGGGGCTGGTGTAGGGATAAAGATGACTAGGATCTATCCTATTCTTTTAGGAAGCCTGAGGGTCCTTGTATGAAGCCTAAGAGGAGGTTAGGGATACTTCTAGGAAGTCTATGGGTCCTTGTATGAATCCCAAGAGGAGGCTAGGGATTAAGACTTTTCAAGTCTAAGAAGAGTTCAAGAAAGGTTTCATCGGGAAATAATCCTTTCTTTGTTGAACTGTTCCAGGGTTAAAGGGATTAAAGAAGAGGTTTCACCAGGAAATAATCTTCTCTTTATTGAACTGTTTCATGGTTGATCAACTTGAACAAAGCCAAAGAGGAGGTTATCCTCTGGGGAGATTCATTGTATGATGCCCAAGAGGAGGCAATGATGCTTGGATAAAGCCCAAAAGGAGGCTAACTGTATTCCTTTGTATATGGGGGAACTAGTTGTTTGAACTAAGTTGTACAGACTTAAAGGATCCTACTGTATGAACTAGTCTAAACTGAGGATGATTTAAATGCTAAGAGGAACTTAAGAAGATATGTACAAGTATATATACAGACATATGAACAAGTATATATACAAGTATGAATTGAATTGAGAAAAGTGGTGGGTCTTACACTCTGGATAGAGGCCCAAGTGTATTGTGATTGATTAGATGTTTTCTTCAAGATTGAATTAGGGTTTTGAAGAAATTGAAGAAAGTTTTGACTTTGGTGGTGATTTGATCTCAAGTAGGAGAAAAGCAAAGGTGTTGGGTCTTACACTCTAGACAGAGGCCCAAGTGACTATTTGTATCCTGTACAAAGCCCGGGATGAATGAGGCTAAAAGATTTTCTATTTACAGAAGGGTGTTGGGTCTTACACTCTATTAGAGGCCCAAGATTATTGTTTAAAACAAAGTTTATGTACAAAGGGATGGGACTTACACTCCTAACAGAGGCCCAGAGATTATTGTGAAAAAAGTGATCGCAACGTGATTTTCAAAAGCGCGATGGGACTTATACTATAGCAGAGGCCCATGAAGTGGTTTATTTACAAAGAGGGTTGGGTCTTACACTCTAATAGAAGCCAATGAGTGTTGAAATGAAGATTGAAAGATTGAATCAGAACAAAACCCTAATTTCATATTTTTAAAAGTATTTTTCAAAGAAAAATCAAATAAAAATGATAAAAATATCAAATAAAATCATTAATCATGTTATAAGCAATAATTAAGGTTTATTAAAAAGTATTTTATCCACATAAATATTTAAAATCATTTTGATTAAAAAATATCAAGAAAAATGGAATTATTTGAAAACATTTAAAATAATTTGAAAATAATATTTTTAATATATTAAAAATATATCAAATAAAAGTTATTTTTGTGATTTTTTTGTGGATTAAAATAATAGGGTATTTAAATGACATGTTTAAAAAAAAAGGATTACAAGTAATTAATTTGATGAGAAAAATCAATATTTGAAATTATTTTTTAAACAATTAAAAAATAACATATTAAATATATTAAAAATATATCAAATATAAAATAAGTTTTTGATTTTTTTTGTAAATATATTATTTAAACATATAAACAATATTTGTGCAAAAAATCATTTGAAATTGAATTAAATTGGACGGGGAAAATAATTTTTGAAAATAAATGAAAATATTAAAAAATATTTAGAAATTCAAAAATTCAAATTATGGCGCGAAGAACATCTTCTTCCTCGCGCGTGCCACCATGACCGGATTTGCAAAACCTTTCATATCTCTCTCAATACGTAATGATTTTGCACGATGTAAACATGAAAGTTGTTTGTTTTTGAACAAGGAATTCAATGGTACCAATTAATTTCATTTCTTTTAAGTGTATAGTGAGTTATCAAGTGATGAACAAATGAACCCTAATTCTTGCAAGAACACTATGAAATCCTATACACGATTGATACATAGCAATTGATTGAGGGAAAAATTCTATATAAGTGCAGAAACATGTTGGTAACTTGAAATATAAAAAATGATGCATGTTTCATGAAGTTTGAAAAGTCCAGGCTTACCTTGCAAGAGGAATTCGAATCCTCAGTTGTAGGTGTTACAAAAGTGTTTTGATGATTTGTGTAACACCTCGATTTAATTTAATTATTTTTCCTAATTAAATTGAATATTATTGTATGTGTCGTGTATGGATGTGTTTTGGATTAAGTGTGGGTTACCCTTAGGGTGGGGGTAGTGCCCTTGGAGTTATGAAGGATAAGGTGTTGGAGGATGGGTTAGTTGGTTAATATTATTATTTAAATTATTGAGGAGATTGTTGTTATTATTTATTTTGGGTGAAATAATAATAATAATAAGGGTTAAAAGTCATTTACCCCCCTGCAATATAGGCAATTTTTTATTTACCCCCCTTTAAAAAAATAATTTTAGATTATTCCCCTGAAATTTTAAAATTCTAAGTCTTTTGCCCCCCAGGTAGAAAAATTATCCACATGTAAAATATTTTTTTTTTATTTACCCCCCTGGTTTTTACACGCTTAGGGGGGTACCTCAAAATTTCAGGGGGGTAATCCAAAATTATTTTTTTAAAGGGGGCAAATCAAAAGTCGCCTATATTGCAGGGGGGTAAATGACTATTAACCCTAATAATAATAATATTAGATAATAATAATATTTGGGACTAACAAGGAAAATATAAATAGGAAAATGGGTTAGAAAGGAAGGGTGGTCAGTACGTGTTTTGGAGAAGAGAAGAAAGAGCAGAGAAGAGTTAGGTCAAGAAGAGCTCCATTGTTGAGGAAAGATTTCAAGAATCCTAAGGTAAGGGTGCGGCTCTCTATCTCTTAAGGGTTGCATAGTAGTGGTATGAGGGTAGAAAATCGTTAGGATCTCCCTGTTATGTTGCTGGTTAGAATTGGGAATTGGGTTGTAGGTTAGAGGGTTTGGTAGGAAGAGAAAATTATGCAATTGCTTATAGATTTGTGTTGTATATGTGTATATGTCATTTGCTGCTACCTTATTGGTGTTTTCTGGACTGTATGATACCAAATTCGGGGGAATTGTGAGGTCTGAATCGTGCAAAATCGTAATCGCAAGATTGCTGATTCGCCCAGATTCGCCGGGCGAAAATGGAACTCGCCAGGCGAAAGCAGATTCGCCAGACATTCGCCAGGCGAATGTAGAAGCGAAAGGGGAGTGAAAAATCAGAGTTTCTGGATTTTGTATGGGGGAGTTGGATTCGCCACTGTTTCGCCAGGCGAGCAGGAGGCGAAAGTGGAATTCGCCAGGCGAAAGTGGTTTCGCTGGTGCTTCGCCAGGCGAGTATCAGGCGAATTGGGCAGAGACGAACCAGATTTTCTGAAACTTCAGAAATTCATATCTTTTGAACCGTAGGTCCGTTTTCGTGGCCGTTCAAAGTGTTGGAAAGCTGGTTTCGCGTACTATTTATAAAAATTGATTTCAATACCAGAATTCTAATCCTTTGACGTGCTAAATGGAAATTGAGCGTGTTGTTTGTGTGGTGAGTGGAGACGATGGAGTCGTCGATGTGTATGCATGATATATTTGTATATTGCTGTTGTGGCAAGTATGAACTGCGGTTGCATCCTAGTATTATGATGTATTGATGTGTTGGTTGTCGTTTTCATGTGATTACTGTTATATTCGTTGATTGTTGTCGTTGTTGTTGTGCGTTGTCGTTGCATGCATGACAGGTTGCATAGTTGTGGGATGGCGTGCCCAGATGGGGCGTTATCGTCTATCCGAATTCCTTGATGGAATCGTTGTTGTTGGTGCGATCATGAAATAGGGGTCGTACGTGACCATGAAATAGGGGTCGTTGGTGTGATCATGAGATAGGGGTCATACTTGACTATGAAACAGGGGTCGAGAGTTCCGACGGGAACTATGATCATGAAACAGGGATCGATTGGTACCACATGCATTGAGTCGAGTCGTGGGTCTCATTGCATTCAACCCTTGTATGTTGATTATCTGTTGTATGATGAATGTTGTTGTGACGATGTTGTTGTGATAGAGTGGATTCCGTATGTTTTTATGCTTTCATACTTATGCTATGCATTCTTTATATTGATTGAGAATCTCACCCCTTCTGTTTGAATGTTACCTCTACGTGGGTAACGTGCAGATAAGCAGGAGTAGTCGCAGGTGGAGTGGTGAAGACGAGGTCTTCTGGTGTGAGTTATCGAGTCACGTTTGCTCTGAGTTTGTAACGCCGGGGGTGTCGAAACGCTAGAGTCTTTGGAATTCTGTTATATACTATTACTATTTTAATTAAGAATGTTGTGTGTGACTAAACATGTTTTTACCTGAGTTGACTTTCCCGCTATGCATGAATGTTAAAATGTCATGTTTAATTATACTATCACCGTATTATTATTATCTGCTTGTTAAGTTGAGTAGTAGAAGTAGCATCCTAAATCCATGTATTTTATTTTTACTGTGATAAATTACGTTTAAATTGTCGTGGGGGTTTAGGGTGTTACAAAGTGGTATCAGAGCAGGTCGGTCCTTCTGACCAAGTTGTCGAGTCGTTGTCGTGTATTAGTTGTTTAATGTTAGTGTCGGTTCCTTAACCATGGTGTTCTGTTGTTGGTGTGTGGCAGATTGAGAATGGCTGGATGGAACGATGCTGCTCTTGCTGCTGCTTTGCAAGCTATGGTTCAAGTAGTGCAGAATCCGCCGCGTGCTAACGAGAATGATGAGTTTCGAAAGAACAACCCGCCTACTTTCAAGGGAAGGTATGATTCGGATGGAGCGCAGACTTGGCTCAAGGAGATTGAGAGAATCTTTCGGGTTATGGAATGTCCTGAGGCACAGAAGGTGCGGTTGGGTACTCATATGTTGGCTGAGGAGGCTGATGATTGGTGGGTTAGTACTCGCCAAGTGTTGGGAGCAGCAAGTGAGGCCATTACTTGGGCTGTGTTCAGTAGAGAATTCTTAAGGAAGTATTTCCCTGAAGATGTCTGAGGAAAGAAGGAGATTGAGTTTTTGGAGCTGAAGCAGGGTAATATGACGGTTACAGAGTATGCTGCTAAATTCTCTGATTTGGGTAAGTTTTATCCTCACTACAGTGCGACAACTGCTGAGTTCTCGAAGTGTGTCAAGTTTGAGAATAGGTTGAGACCTGAGATCAAACAGGCAATTGGGTATCAGCGGATAAGAAGATTTCCTGATTTGGTGGATTGTTGCAGAATATTTGAGGAAGATAGCAAGGCTCGATCGGCTCACTATAAGGGGTTGGCCGAGAGAAGAGGAAAACAACCGGTAATCGTGGGAAGCCTTATGCATCTCCAGCTGATAAGGGTAAACAGAAACATGCTGATGGCAAGAAGCCGAGTAGGGGAGGTGCACCTGCTCCTCTGAAGTGTTTTAGGTGTGGTGAGTTGGGGCATCGTGTCAGTGAGTGCACAAGCGATGCGAAGAAGTGTTTCAAGTTTGGACAAGCTAGACATCTAATTGCTGACTGCAAAGCTAATATGGTTTCTTGTTACAATTGTGGGGAACAGGGCCATATTAGTACTCGTTGTCAGAAACCAAAGCAAGCTTCGGCTAGAGGAAAAGTGTTCGCTTTGACAGGGACTCAGACTTCCAGTGAGGACAGATTGATTAGAGGTACATGTTATATTAATGATATGCCTTTGCTAGCTATTATTGATACTGGTGCAACACACTATTTTATTGCTGCTGATTGTGTAAGAAGGCTAGGCCTTGTTGTTTCTCCAATGAAAGGGGAGATGGTTATCGAAACTCCTGCTAAGGGATCGGTGACTACTTCTTTAGTTTGTTTGAACTGTCCATTGTCAGTCTTTGGTAAAGACTTTGGTGTAGATCTGATTTGTTTACCATTGGGAGGTCTCGACGTGATTTTAGGTATGAACTGGTTGGAGTTCAATCATGTTCATATTAACTGTTTTAATAAGTCGGTTCGATTTCTTACTCCTGAGGAAGAGGGAGAAGATGGTTTTCTGTCTGCGAGAGAGTTGAAAGAGCTCTTGGAAGAAGAAGCTCAGGTGCTTGCATTGTTTGCATCTTTGTCAGTGGAGAGTAAGTCAGTGATTAGTGAATTGCAAGTGGTGCATGAATTTCCTGAAGTGTTTGCAGATGACATTGCTGATGTACCACCAGAGAGAGAAGTTGAGTTCGCTATCGATCTTGTCCCTGGTACCAGACCTATCTCTATGGCACCATACAGGATGTCGGCATCGGAATTGTCAGAACTGAAGAAGCAATTGGAAGACTTGTTAGAGAAGAAATTTGTGAGACCAAGTGTATCACCTTGGGGAGCTCCAGTGTTGTTGGTAAAGAAAAAGGATGGTAGTATGAGGTTGTGTATTGATTACAGACAGTTGAATAAGGTAACGATTAAGAATAAGTATCCGCTTCCAAGAATAGATGACTTGATGGACCATTTAGTGGGTGCTCGTGTGTTTAGCAAGATTGACTTGAGGTCGGGGTATCATCAGATACGGGTAAGAGACGAAGATATTCAGAAGACGACTTTCAGAACTCGATATGGACATTATGAGTATGTGGTGATGCTGTTCGGAGTTACTAATGCACCTGGTGTCTTCATGGAATATATGAATCGTATATTTCATTAGTACTTGGATTAGTTTGTGGTTGTCTTTATTGAAGATATTCTGATCTATTCTAAGTCAGAAGAAGAACACGCTGAACGTTTGCGAATTGTGTTACAAGTACTGAGAGAGAAGCAGCTCTATGCGAAGTTGTCTAAGTGTGAATTCTGGTTGAGAGAAGTAAGTTTTCTTGGTCATGTTATTTTTGGTGATGGTATTGCTGTGGATCCGTCCAAGGTAGACGCTGTTCTACAATGGGAGACTCTGAAGTCGGTGACCGAGATTAGAAGTTTCCTGGGTTTGGCTAGTTATTACCGAAGGTTTATTGAAGGATTTTCGAAGTTGGCACTTCCGTTAACTCAGTTGACGTGCAAGGGGAAAGCATTCGTGTGGGATGTTCATTGTGAAAAGAGTTTCATTGAGTTGAAGAAGAGGTTTACCACAGCCCCAGTGTTGGTTCTACCTGAACCAAATGAACCGTTTGTAGTGTATTGTGATGCTTCTTTGATGGGGCTAGGAGGTGTACTGATGCAGGATGGTAAGGTTGTAGCTTATGCTTCACGACAGCTGAGGGTACATGAGAGGAATTATCCGACTCATGATTTGGAATTAGCCGCAATGGTTTTTGTATTGAAAATTTGGAGGCATTATCTCTATGGTTCCACATTTGAAGTGTACAGTGATCATAAGAGCTTGAGGTATCTGTTTGATCAGAAGGAATTGAATATGAGGCAGAGGAGATGGTTAGAATTCTTAAAGGATTATGATTTTGGCTTGAACTATCATCCAGGCAAGGCTAACAGTGTGGCTGATGCTCTGAGTCAAAAATATTTGCATATGTCTGCTATGATGGTTAAAGAGTTAGAATTAATTGAACAGTTCAGAGATATGAGTTTGGTCTGTGATCAGACACCCATAGTGTTATGTTGGGTATGCTGACAATCAAAAATGAATTTCTTAATAACATCCGAGACAGTCAGAAGTTAGATGTGAAACTAGTGGAGTTGATGATTAGGGATAACCAAGCAGCAGGTAATGAGTACAGGGTGGATGAGCAAGGTGTGTTGAGATTCCGTGACAGGATTTTCATTCCTGATAATCCTGAGTTGAAAAGAATGATTTTAGAAGAAGGTCATCGGAGTAGTTTGAGTATCCATCCCGGAGCTATGAAGATGTATCAAGACTTGAAGAAGATATTTTGGTGGCCTGGGTTGAAACGTAATGTGGCTCAGTTTGTGTATGCTTGTTTGACTTGTCAGAAGTCGAAAGTGGAACATCAGAAACCTGCTGGTATGATGCAACCATTAGACATTCCATAGTGGAAGTGGGACAATATTTCTATGGATTTTGTGACCGGGTTGCCTAATACGCTGAGGGGACATGATTCCATTTGGGTAGTAGTGGATAGACTGACGAAGTCGGCACATTTCATTCCGATTAATATCAGTTTTCCTTTGCAGAAGTTGACGGAGATTTATGTTCGAGTGATTGTGAAACTACATGGGATTCTGTTGAGCATTGTGTCGGATCGAGATCCAAGGTTCACTTCCAGATTTTGGGAGAGTTTGCAGGGAGCTTTGGGATCGAAGTTGAGGTTGAGTTCGGCTTATCATCTGCAGACGGATGGTCAGACGGAAAGAACTATCCAGTCTTTGGAAGACCTGTTGAGGGCTTGTGTTCTTGAACAAGGAGGTGATTGGGATAATCATTTTCCGCTGATCGAGTTCACTTATAACAACAGTTATCATTCCAGTATCGGAATGGCACCTTTTGAGGCGTTGTATGATCGTAGGTGTCAGACGCCTTTGTGTTGGCACGAATCTGGTGAGAGTGTAGCGCTTGGACCCGAGATTGTTCGACAAACTACCGAAAAGGTGAAGTTAATTCGAGAAAAGATGAAAGCTTCGCAGAGTAGGTAGAAGAGTTACCATGATAAGAGAAGGAAAGATCTCGAGTTTCAAGAAGGAGACCATGTGTTTTTGAGAGTCACTCCAGTGACCGGGGTTGGCCGTGCGTTGAAGTCGAGGAAGCTTACTCATTGATTTATTGGTCCGTATCAGATATCTGCAAGAGATGGACCTATTGCCTACAGAGTGGCGTTTCCACCCAATTTGTCGAATTTGCATGAGGTGTTCCATGTGCGCAGCTTCGGAAGTATGTTTCGGATCCGTCGCATGTGATTCCGATGGATAATGTGGAAGTAAGAGAGAACCTTACAGTTGAAGCCTTACCAGTACGGATTGAAGACCGCGAGGTAAAGTAACGGAGGGGCAAGGAAATCGCTCTTGTGAAGGTAGTGTGGGGAGGCGCTGCTGGTGGAAATATGACTTGGGAGTTGGAGAGTAGGATGCGAAAGTCGTATCCAGAGTTATTCGAATGAGGTAAATTTTTGAGGACGAAAATATTCCAAATGGGGGAGAGTTGTAACACCCCGATTTAATTTAATTATTTTTCCTAATTAAATTGAATATTATTGTATGTGTCGTGTATGGATGTGTTTTGGATTAAGTGTGGGTTACCCTTAGGGTGGGGGTAGTGCCCTTGGAGTTATGAAGGATAAGGTGTTGGAGGATGGGTTAGTTGGTTAATATTATTATTTAAATTATTGAGGAGATTGTTGTTATTATTTATTTTGGGTGAAATAATAATAATAATAATAATAATATTAGATAATAATAATATTTGGGATTAACAAGGAAAATATAAATATGAAAAAGGGTTAGAAAGGAAGGGTGGTCAGTACGTGTTTTGGAGAAGAGAAGAAAGAGCAGAGAAGAGTTAGGTCAAGAAGAGCTCCATTGTTGAGGAAAGATTTCAAGAATCCTAAGGTAAGGGTGGGGCTCTCTACCTCTTAAGGGTTGCATAGTAGTGGTATGAGGGTAGAAAATCGTTAGGATCTCCCTGTTATGTTACTGGTGAGATTTGGGAATTGGGTTTTAGGTTAGAGGCTTTGGTAGGAAGAGAAAATTATGCAATAGATTATACATTTGTGTTGTATATGTGTATATGTCATTTGCTGCTACCTTATTGATGTTTTTTGGACTGTATGATACCAAATTTGGGGGAATCGTGAGGTCTACATCGTACAGAATCGTAATCGCAAGATTGCTGGTCGCCCAGATTCGCCAGGCAAAAATGGAACTCGCCAGGCGAAAGTGGATTCGCCAGACATTCGCCAGGCGAATGTAGAAGCGAAAGGGGAGTGAAAAATCAGAGTTTCTGGATTTTGTATGGGGGAGTTAGATTCGGCATTGTTTCGCCAGGCGAGCAGGAGGCGAAAGTGGAATTCGCCAGGCGAATGGGGATTTCGCCAGGAGAAAGTGGTTTCGCTGGTGCTTCGTCAGGCGAGTATCAGGCGAATTGGGCTGAGACGAGCCGAATTTTCTAAAACTTCCGAAATTCATATCTTTTGATCCGTAGGTCCGTTTCGGTCGCCGTTCGAAGTGTTGGAAAGCTGGTTTCGCGTACTATTTATAAAATTTGATTTCAATACAAGAATTCCAATCCTTTGACGTGCTAAATGGAAATTGAGCGTGTTGTTTGTGTGGTGAGTGGAGACGATGGAGTCGTCGATGTGTATGCATGATATATTTGTATATTGCTGTTGTGGTAGGTATGATCTGCGGTTGCATCCTAGTATTATGATGTATTGATGTGTTAGTTGTCGTGTGCATGTGATTACTGTTATATTCGTTGATTGTTGTCGTTGTTGTTGTACGTTGTCGTTGCATGCATGGCAGGTTGCATAGTTGTGTGATGGCGTGTCCAGATGGGGCATTATCGTCTATCCGAATTCCTTGATGGAATCGTTGTTGTTGGTGCGATCATGAAATAGGGGTCGTACATGACCATGAAATAGGGGTCGTTGGTGTGATCATGAGATAGGGGTCATACTGGACCATGAAACATGGGTCGAGAGTTCTGATGGGAACTGTGATCAGGAAACAGAGATTGATTGGTACCACATGCATTCAGTTGAGTCGTGGGTCTCATTGTATTCAACCCTTGTATGTTGATTATCTGTTGTATGATGAATGTTGTTGTGATGATGTTGTTGTGATTGGGTGGATTCTGTATGTTTTTATGCTTTCATACTTATGTTATGCATTCTTTATATTGATTGAGAATCTCACCCCTTCTGTTTGAATGTTACCTCTACGTGGGTAACGTGCAGATAAGCAGGAGTAGTCGCAGGTGGAGTGGTGAAGACGAGGTCTTCTGGTGTGAGTTATCGAGTCGCGTCTGCTCTGAGTTTGTAACACCGGGGGTGTCGGAACGCTAGAGTCTTTGGAATTTTGTTATATACTATTACTATTTTAATTAAGAATGTTGTGTGTGACTAAACATGTTTTAACCTGAGTTGACTTTTCTGCTGTGCATGAATGTTAAAATGTCATGTTTAATTATACTATCACCGTATTATTATTGTGTGCATGTTAAGTTGAGTAGTAGAAGTAGCATCCTAAATCCATGTATTTTATTTTTACTCTGATAAATTATGTTTAAATTGTCGCGGGGGTTTAGGGTGTTACAATTTGGACAGCTTCCTTGGACCTCAAGGGTTTTGTTGAGATGCCTAGAACAAAATGAAACCTTCTGGTATAAGTAGCTCGAATCCAACTGCAACTTGCTTGGGATGAGATGTGATCTTGGTAAATTTGATGTTACGGATGTGGTTTAAGTGTTTAGATCACTCATATATGATGTATGTGAGGTGTTTGCATCATTGGTTTGGATTGAATTGCTCTGGTTTGAGAAATTCAAATTTCACTCTTTGTAACTTAGAACTTTGGAATGAAAGAGGGAAATGAGAGAAAACATGTGTTGTGATGCTTTGGGGTGGTTTGTGTAACACCCCAAAATCAGTAGAATATTTATTTAAATGGTTTATTTTAAATATTCGTACTTTGGTGAATTTTTGGTGAATTATTGTGATGTCTGATGATTTATGTTGCGGGGTATTGACGATGTTAAGGGTGTGTTGATGATGTTAGGAGTATATGATTTCTTAGGGATTATTTCGATAATAATAATAATAATGGAATAATGTAACAATGTTATTTAAATTATTATTATTATTATTTTAAAATAAAAGGAAGGCTAAGTGGTCATTGTGCGAGAATAAGTGAGGACAATGTTGGAAAGTTATATTAGGGGTCCTAGGGGTAAGTTGGACAAAAGAAGTTAGAGAGAAGGGAGAAGTCATTTGGTGATACGATTAGTTTGGAGAAAACGCTCTAAAGAAAAGGAGAAGAAGGCTAGGGCTCAGAGAGGTTTCGGAAGAACTCAGAGAGGAGATTTCATAAGCGATTTTCTAAGGTATGGGGAGAAATCTTTTATCATTATAATTGATATAGGTGTAGAAACAGGTAGATAGTGGGTTTGTCGGGGAAATTGACGAGTTCATGATGGATTTGGGGTTTTGGAAGGTATTAGATGTAAGGGATGAAACCCTCTATGATGTGTTGTTGTTGTTGTGTTGTTTCTTTAGTCAATTATGAATAATTTGGACTGTTAAGTACTAAAATCATAAGCTTTTGAGGGTCTGAGATAGTGCAGAATCATAACTGAGAAGTTGCAGGATTCGCATGTTTTGCCGGGAAAATTTCCAAGCTCTTCGGGCGAAGCGAGTTCGCCCCAGCCTCGCCGGGAGAAAATGGAAGCGAAGGGAAGGTGGAAAAAGGGTGCTACTTGATTTTGTATGAGAGTGTGGGATTTGCCTCTTCTTTACCGTGCGAAGCCGAGGCGAGCAGACTGCTTTGCCGGGCGAAAACAGAAGCGAATGAAGAGTGTGAAATGTGAACTACTGGATTTTATATGGGGGAAGGTGTTCGCCACTGCTTCGCCAGGCAAAACCCTGGCGAGCGATCTGCTTCGCTGGGCGAGCTCTAGGCGAGCAGGAGCAGTAATTTTCTTTTCTTTTCTTTTCTTTTCTACCTTATGATGCTTTGTGTCTTGATGATTTATGATGACTTTTGATGCATGATGATAATGTGATAACGTGATGATTTATGTTGATTTTTTATGTATGTGATGTATTACCATGATGCTTGATGAGAGTTTATGAATGATGATGCAATTGACGCTTTTGTGATGATGACGATTTATGACGTTTGCATCATGTATTCATAACATCCTAGGACTTCGTTCCAGTGACGGTTTTAGGACTTCGGTCCAGTGGTGGCTTCAATCCCATTGTGCGGATTGGAGTGTATAACGTTGCTCCGGTTCTTGTGTAGAATCGATCCTTTTGGTGGGGAACTTTGGAGGGTGATGGCCCAGTGTCCATCAAGTATGACGAATTGGTACCACATGCATGAGTCTGTGTTGTGCATTTCATAATTAAGTGGCATTGCATGTTGTGAATTTATGATGTTTTGGTGACATGATTTATAAGATATGTAATAATGACGATGTGTAATGATGATGTTGGTTTGTTGTGATGAATGCTATAGTATTGTTTTTTATCTTATATCTTGTATAATGGTTTATGATTACTCACCCTGCCTGTTTGAATGTTGCCTCCACGTGGGTAACGTGCAAGTGATCAGGATTAGCTTTCGGTACGTGAAGATCTGACTTGAATTATTTTGATTGTTATGGTTGAGTAGAGGGTCTTGCTCTGATATGTAACATCGGGTCGGGACGTTTGAGTCGAACCATAGTGTTCTTTTATTTGATGATGTTATGATGCTTTGAAGTTGTTTTAAAAACCTTTTGATGTTGTAACTTATGATGTTTTTTGAAGTTTTCCGTTGCGTAGTGTTCAAGTTAATTTTGATGTTTTAACCCGTGTTACGGAGCAGGATGTTATTATTTGATGTTTTATGACCAAATGTGACGCCCTTGTGGTGAATTTACTCTGATAATTGTTGTTATATTATTCGTGAATGTCTGTTGGGTAGAAGGGTGTTATAGTTTTAATGATCAGAAATGACCTCTATTCATAGGGGGGATGTTTGTTTTTTGAGGAATAGTGAATGGATGAAGGATCACTCTATTACCCAATGGATATGGTTATGTAGCATGACTTGAATGCTAAGGTACCTCAAGTCTCCTCTAGCATAGCTATGCATTGACTCCCATAAATTTTGCAGGTTTGAAGTCTTCTAATTTTTGGATATGTCTTGAATGACTTGTGTTTGATCCATGCCACCTCAATGTATCATATTAATGCCAAATGGCAAAGTTGAAATTCAAGGCTTTTTAAATGATGATTCTTCACATGCTAGGCTAGAATTCTTGACCTATTGGACTCTATGTAGTGATTCCTCTGTAGAGAATAAGTGCATTGTATCTTTGATGTTGATCTTGTGTGATGACAAGGCTTGCAAAGTCATCAAAATGACAAAATTGTGCGGCATATGCAAAACCGTCTTGGAAAAATCAGTTGTGTGATGCTAGGTTGTGAGGTCCATAAATCCTTGCTCAAGTTGAATTAATGGGAGTTCTTGTACTCTTTGGAAAGATTATATATCATACTTCAACTTTGATGTTTATATTTGGCCTTGATTCATCTTGGATCATAATGAAAAATACCTCCAAAGTTGGACAAACACAAGAGACAGATTCTGCCTAAAAAATTTTAAGTGTCAAAGTTCAAATTCTTATGAAACCCTAACTTTATAGCCTTATAACTCAAAATCCATGCATTTTTTGGGGGTACCTCTGCTTGACAATCTTGTTGTATGTAAGAAGAGCTATCATTTGAGCTTTGGATTGAACAAAATGGTTGTTTGGATCACAAGTTATAGCCTTGCAAAGTTGGGAAAAAACCATTATTTTTCATAACTTAGTGAAATTTCAAGTTTCTCAAGGTTGCCCTTTTACAAGTAACCTCACTTTTCTTGGTTTTTCTTGATTTATCATGATCCAAATCACAATTTAACATTGTTTTTGACATAAAGAGGCCATGTTTGTCAAAAAATCCAAAAGTCAAACTTGGTTTTGATCACAGTTGACTTTTTGTATTAGATGAATCTTAAACTTTGTCATCCTTTATGAAATCAAGTCCTTGGGCCAAATTGAACCTAATGGATGAATTCCAAAGGTGTTTTTGAGTGTCTTGAATCATGTCCCAAGGGTTGAGATCATGCTTTGCTTAAAAGTCAAAGGTATGGTTGTCTTTTTCTCAAAAACCCGAGTTTGTGGTCCAGATGAATTTGAATCCTTATATTGCTTATGAACCAAGTTCTTTAAATCAATTAAATCTTGTGAGAGGATCAACATGATGTATTTGAGGTCCTTAAAGTATATCTTGAGGTCTTGGCTCATGCCTTGCTCCAAAAGTCAACTTAGGGACTGAATTAGGTCAAAATTCTAATTCATGATTTTTGATAAATGCATCCCCTGAGGCTATTTTGAACTTATGAATGGACTGATAAGGTTATTTTGAGCTTCTTGAATCATATATTAAAGTATTGGCTCATGTCCAGATGAAAATTTCTCTCTGGAGGCCTTGGTCGACCAAAACCCTAATTTGGTGACACTGATGGACTTGAGGCTTGATAAACTTGAAATGATGCAATCTTGTGTTAGATTCTTGATATGGGAGATCTCTTGATCCTTCATGGATGTTTGAGAGGCTTGACAAGTTGAAGATAATGTAAATTCTTGATTGATCTATTGTCTGAATGCTCTAAGAGGGCTTGAAACCCTAATTCTTGGCTAGAGTGAACACTCAACAATCTTTGAGAAGATTGATGAGGTATGAAAGTACATCCATATTGTGGTGATGACTTGCACAATGATGTGAAGTCTTGTGGTCAAAATTTAGTGTATGACACCACGTGAGTCTCATTGCTTAAGTGTTTGAGTTGTGAAAGTCTTATTCAGTCAGTCTGATTGAGCAAAGGTAAAGTCTTAGACATGTGCTCTAAGCAAAGGTAAGTATCAGCTAGAAGACAGATGAGCAGGCGACTCAATCTGAAGGTGTGAGCAATGTAAAGTCTTAGACATGTGCTCTAGGCAAAGGAAACTCTTATCCAGAAGACATATGAGCTGGCGGCTCAGTCTGAAGGTGTGAGAAATGGAAAGTCTTAGACATGTGCTTTAAGCAAAGGAAAGTCCCAACAAGAGAACAGACGAGCAAGCGGCTCAGTATGACGGTGTGAGCAAAGGGTAAGTCCTAGACATGCGCTCTAAGCAAGGGAAGTCTCAGACAGTTGGTCTGAGCAGTTGTAAAAGTCTTATTCAGAAATATAAGCGATTGTAATCATGAAGTGGTTATAATGAAAAGCTCTTGTGAGGCAAGGGGACTGGACTAATCTCAGTTAGGGGAGGAACTAGTATAAATCTTTTTTGTCTTCTGCTATTATTTTATTTACTTCTACTGTATCCGCTGCCAACTGAATTAACTTAGAATCTGACATCAGTTCTGATTCTGAAACTCTATGAAGGCTCTAAAGATTTGACCAAATTTTGGTAAAACATGGTGTTGATCAAGGTGTCCTAACATTGAAGAAACCTATTAAAAGCAATCATGTCAGACAAGATGTCCTAGCTTGTGGACTCGACATCTTGGTCCGATATAGCAGGTTATTGCTGATCTGGTCCAAGATTTAAGGAGCAATCACAACATGGATCAAGGAATAACTAAACTGAGATTTCAAAGCCCATGGGCTGCTAAAGATTATAAAAGGAAGACCAAGACCTAGGACCAAGTAATGAAAAAAAGAGACCTAGTTAGACTTTGTTTAGATTTTTGTAAAAATAAAAATAAGGGTTCAGGGTTTTGAGAGTCGTGTACTTTCTTGTTTTGTAAGTCACCATTTGTATCAGTTTGATACATCGTGGTTGACATGGGTTTACAGATTCAGAAACCTGTAGGTAATGAATTATGTATTGTTCTTGGATGAAGCTATTAAGCAAATTCAAGTGTTATTGTTAGTTAAGAGTCTTGACTGAATATTGTATTGGAAGGAATTTCTTTCAATTTAACAGATTGATGCAGTTGCCGGAGGTTGTAACTGTTAGATATCACTGAGGTGATTTAGGAATTGAGATGGGCTTCTCTTATCTAGATGGGGTTCTAGATAAAATTGCACTTGGTAGGGAATTAAGTGATAATTTACCGGAGGTTGTATACTTAGAATTAATACTATTGATAGTGAATTCATTCCTGGCTTGGTAGCCCCCAAATGTAGGTGTTGTTGTTCACCGAATTGGGTTATGATATCTTTATGTTATTTTTCATTCTGTTATAATCAATTCAGTCAGCTTTCTTGATCAGAAGTATATGTCTAGACTGATGTTGAAACATATGTCACGACATTATTATACGTCTGCAATTTTGAAGGTTCTTGTTTCTGCCCTTGTTCAGAGAAGCAGAGATCATTGTCTTGACATCTCTCAGGACATCTGAGATCTGCTACCATAATTTTAATTGGTATCAAAGCAGGCATCCTGCTCTGTTTTTGGATGAGGTCTAGGGAAGATACTTTCTGGTCTTTGAACAAGGAAGGTGGTTGCATGATCAGACCATCCTTTGGTGTTGTGGGATATGTTCTTCCAGACAAACAACTACTGATGGTTGACTAATACTTTATGAAGATTCTACCACTACAGCTGATAATAATGTTATTGTTACGCATGGTGCCTTATAAGATGTTCTGACATCTTACCTGGTGCACATTGAAGATGGTATCAGTTTCTATCGTCATTCTTGTCACTTCTAGCTGGCTGTAATAGACAGGAGGAAGCACTTAGATCTGGAAACCTCTGAAGAATCTTTCTATGTTGCTTGGGAGATAGTTGCAATCAAGTAACATGAAGGGCAATAGGAGGAAAAAGGTTAAGTTAAGGTCTTGTGTATCCATTGGTCTTGATAAACACTCTACGTCATGTTTAAAGTTGCCAAAGATACTTGAGTTGTCTCTCATGTCCACTCACAAAGGCACTTTTGAATGTGATTCAGAAGAGTAGATGGTCAAGTGGATGCTTCAAGGTTTCTGAAAGTGTGACATGAGAATGTCATATCATTGAAGAGAGCCAAGAGCAAGTTACTCTTGCTTCCGACCCTACAAGAGATTGTCCTTGCTTGAGGATAACCTATTAGATCTGCTGGAACTGAAGTAAATGATGATCAATGTCAAAGTAGTGTGAAGATATTAGATCTTTGCCTTGGGAAGTGATTCTGTTGATCCAAGGATGTTAGTGGTTTGTTTGAAGATGGTATTCTTAGGAGGATTTTTGTTTTGAAGATCTCTTTCTAGGTTGTGCTGGAAGGCTTATACCTTATTTTGTAGCTAGAGTAAGGAGGGATGTAAATCTAAAGTATTGGGATCAGTTGATATTTGTGGCCTTAGCAATTATTCAGTTGATTATCCTTGTTGCTTGGTGCTCAAGGAAGATGAAGATCAAGACATCATTAGCGCTGGGATGTGAATACATCTCTTCCAGATTTCGGGTATATGGATGTCAAGGAAACATGTCTAGGACATTTGCCCTGTCATCGTGAAAAACTTTTCTGTTCTTTCAAAGCTGAATCTGAGAGATCGTGAAGATAGCTATGTCTATTTAGTGTGGCGTGGAATCTTATCATGTGTGGATGATCCCCATGGAGATTTATGTTTGAAGGAGGATGTCATCAGGGTATTTGTTCCTTCCCTTGAGTTATCCTGAAAATGACTAGTTGTTGGTTGTCTCTCTTATGTACATGATGGAGGAAGTTTACTCAAAATTGATTTCATGATCAAATCTATGAGAACATGGAACTCTTGTTCTGTTATGATTGAAAGGCCATTCAAGGTGGGATATTATCTGGAAGTCTAAGGGTTAGATCTTCAAGACTGTTTCAGGTATGTGGGATTTCATCAGTTGGCTAGTCAAGTCATTGATGTAAATCAAATGTTCTGACATTGGATTGAACATAAAGATGTTCATGTTGAAGCATCTTGTATAGGATGGTCTTCTTAGGAGTGGTTGCTCTCCAACTATACGGTTGTTTCCAAAAATATATCTCAACCTTTTTTGGATCATGCAACAGCTAAAAGCTCAAGAAAGTTGTTGATTGCTTGGTGGTTTCATATCTTCTTCTTGGAGTCTCATCTAAGATGTTTGATATGAGTGTTCCAGAGTTCTGTCTGGGGTAAGGGGATTAGCTCTGGAAGTTTCAGCTATGTTCCCTCATGATCAAGAACCTGGTGGAAGGTAGTATTTGAGTGTGACTCAAGAAACTATCATCTCAAGCCTTTTGCTCTAGGCTTATAATGTCATCACCTGTTGAAACATTAACCCTTGCCAGTACTGATGTACTGTGTCTCGTGGTGGATTGTGCAAGGTGGTATTTTGAAGGATTGAAGACTGAAGGGCAGAGGAGAAGCAGAACTTGCTGAGAAGTCTGCTTAGAATAGGATGTCTGGACCTTGTACTTCTGGGTTGAAGCTTCTTGAGGCTCGTGAGAGTTTATTTATCTCTATGGTATTCTGTCTTCTGTGATGGTTTATGATCTACTGCTGCTGTGAATTTCTGTGATCCTCATGTGTTCCTTGCATAGGAAAGTGTATGGTTAGTAATTCCTATGGATGTTGTCTCAAGAACCAAAGTAGATAATTACTATGATTGAGACTGATGTCTTAATGGATGTTGCAACATCATCTCAAATGATTATCTCTCCAGAAAGGAAAGGTGTGTATCCATGAGAGATTATTTGGATTTCATGATGTGGAGATACTGGCCAATTCTGAATTGGAGTATGGTAACAATGTATGTCATGGTTGTCAGTCGTTGTATGCAGAAGAAGGATATCAGACCATGTGTTTTGATCCTTGTGGTGCTCAGCCTATTGGTGAGGAGATGATCTTGCTGCATGTATGTCAGAAGGAGATTGTATTAGCATGAACCTTGTGAAGGGAGAAAGGTGAAGAATTGTTATGAAGAATGTGCTTGGTGTCAAACCAGGTGTACATGACATCGTGCCTAACCAAGGAGTTAAGAGAATTCGTGGATGTGAGGATGCCAGATTTGATTGGATTTATTCTCAAGAACAAGGTTGTCTATGGTTGTAAAATTCGAGAGGAATTTGTACAGTGTATGGATGTGTTTAGGGGGAGAGTGATCAGTGGTGTTATTTGCTCTCAATTCAAAGTTCTTTGGTTATGATATAAGGAGTGTGGTCCTAGTATTTTTCTCACTTATGAGCAAGAAGATGCTCATGTGATTCTTGTGAGGAAGTGATGTCAGGGAAGATGTCTTGACATCGTGGTGTGTTGATTTTGTGGCTTTCTCAGCTCTGCATGGAAGGTTGAACTGTTAAGGCTACTGAATTATATCAATTGTGTTATTAATTCTTAGGAGAGACCTGAGAAATAAGATTGGATATTTTCTGGGAGAATTTATTTTTCTCTGCAGAATGAGTTAAGGTTCATGGGAGTCCTTATTGGAAGATGTTGGACATGATGTCCTAACATCTTAGTCAGTCCCTGGTTGAAAAGAGAATGTTGGGATTACTTGAAGGATCTGTGACTATGCCTCAGAGGCTATGAGAGATACTAGACAAATTCTGACCAGATGTCAGGACATTTTTTAGGACTTGTCGTTATTTCCAAGTAGATTTATTTGGACGGTGTTCCTTGGACAATGGAGAATGCGCCTCAAAGAAGGCGTGTAAAACATGTGTCTTGGTACATGCGCATTCTTTGGACGATTCACCCTAAAGTTGAAATAGTCAAATCTGATTTGGACGGTGCACAGTCATTTATGATGAAGTTATCTACCTAAATTTATATCCTCATTGAATTGTTCTTCGGTAACTTCTATGGACCGTTAATTCCTAGAGAAACTGTTTGGGTATTTAAAGGGGGTCGCTGCATCTTGTGTCTCAGGTTGTGTTTCTTTTGTTGTGTCGTGTCTTCATGGCTTTTGTCCAGGTTTGGGTAAGTGCCATGTGGGTCTGGAAATTTGTTGGTTACTTTTTCCATTTTTTGGCTAAAAAGGGGGAGAATGGGTGTGTATTCATCTCAGTTGTGTGTTGGTCCTTACAACACATAACTGATATCCTTTTGGTTGTGGAGTCCATTATTGCAGCTGTTTTCCAAGGATGTTGGATGGGATGTTCTAACATCCTGTCTGCGTCTCAGTTTCCTTTATGAGTCTTCCTTTTGTGTCTTGTGATCTGAGTTATGACACAGTTGTGTCTTGTGTTCTGAGTTATCCAAAATTGGGGTTTGCTCCTCTAAGCTCTGGTCTGGATAATGAAGGATGGTAAATAGGGACTGGTTTTGAGGGGGAGTGTCGTGCATCTTATTCCTCATGTACACCAGGTCAAAGGATACACGACATACAATAGGTGGTGTGCGCCGTGTAAACCATCCATACGGCTGGACGGGAGTATGAAAGCTTCAAGGAGTAACATTATTTTCTGCTAGACTCGTCACATGCTGGCTAAAATGACTTCAGGACTTTCTACTCCCTCTCTCCGTATCTTCCTGGGTTTATTGTGCAAAAGGTGTTTTAGCCAAAAAAATTCAAAAGGGGGGATTGAAGGCTAGAAAGAACCAAAGCTGCGTATGGACAGAGGATTGGCAAAAGGCTTTTGACAGCATCAAAGAATATCTACTGAATCCACCGATTCTATCTCCTCTAGTGGAAGGAAGACCACCGATCATCTACTTAACAATCCTGGAAGACTCCATGGGTTGTGTACTTGGCCAACAAGATGAAACAAAAAGAAAAGAGTCTGCCATTTATTATTTAAGCAAGAAGTTCACGGACTGTGAAACTCGATACACTTTGCTCGAGAAAACTAGCTGCGCTCTGACTTGGGCAGCTAAACGTCTTCGCCAGAACATGATTTGTCACACTACTTGGTTAATCTCCGAAACAGATCTGATCAAGTACGTCTTTAAAAAGCTTGCTTTAACAGGAAGGATTACATGTTGGCAGATGTTGTTGTCATAATATGACATCGAGTACCATGCTTAAAAAGCCGTCAAAAGAATGTTTTAGCCGATCATTTGGCTCATCAACCGATTGACGATCAGGAAATGGTCAAATTTGACTTCCCAGACGAGGATGTAATGTACCTAAAAATGAAAGATTGCGATGAATCGCTACCAGACGAAGGACCAGAACCAGGTTCCCAATGTGGACTAATATTCGACTAAGCTGTCAACGCTTATGGAAACAGAACTGGGGCAATCATCGTAACACCTCAGGGTACCCACATTCCTTTCCCCGCCAGACTGGCATTTAAATGTACAAACAATGAGGCCGAATATGAAGCTTGCATCATGGGTCTCGAAGAGGCTATCGACTTAAGGATAAAGAACTTGGATGTGTTTGGAGACTCAGCCCTGATTATAAATCATATTAAAGGAGAGTGGAAAACATATCAATTGGGATTGATTCCTTACAAAGACTATGCAAGAAGGTTGTTACCCTTCTTCAACAAGATTGAGTTTCATCACATTACTCGTGAAGAAAACCACATGGGTGATGCAGTAGCTACCCTATCCTCCATTATTAGTGTGAATCGATGGAACGACATACCCAAGATTGACATAATGCGCCTTGATAGGCCCGCCTACATATTTGCAGTTGAGGCAGCCATCGATGTCAAACCATGGTATTATGATATCAAGTGTTTCCTTCAAGAACAGGAATACTCGCCTGGGGCATCAAGAAAAGATAGGAAGACTCTCAGAAGACTATCTGGCAACTTCTTCCTGAACAATGATGTACTCTACAAAAGAAACTTCAACATGGTTTTACTCAGATGCATGGATAGACACGAAGCAAACATGTTAATGAAAGAGATTCATGAAGTCTCCTTTGGCACTCATGCCAATGGACACACAATGACAAGAAAAATTCTGAGAGCAGGATATTATTGGCTGACAAGTACATGAGGAAATGTCACAAGTGTCAGATATATGCCGACAAAATTAATGTACCGCCAACGCATCTCAAAGTTCTCTCTTCTCCATGGCCTTTTTCTATATAGGGAATCAACATAATTGGCATGATTGAACCAAAAGCCTCAAACGGACATCGGTTCGTCCTAGTAGCCATTGATTACTTCACCAAATGGGTTGAAGCAGCATCGTACACCAACATGACTAGGCAAGTGGTGGTCTAATTTATCAAGAACAATCTCATCTGTCGTTACGGTGTTCCAAGCAAGATCATTACTGATAATGGATCGAACCTGTTCAAATTTGAACACCATAACTCATCTCCCTACCGGCCTAAAATGAATGGAGCGGTAGAAGCAGCCAATAAAAACATCAAAAAGATCGTTCAGAAGATGGTTGTAACCTACAAAGATTGGCATGAGATGCTACCCTTTGCTCTTCATGGTTATCGCACATCTGTCCACACTTAAACAGAGGCAACCCCTTTCTCTCTAGTATATGGCATGGAAGCAGTGCTCCCCATAGAAGTAGAGATCCCATCAATGAGAGTATTGATGGAAGCCAAGCTAACAGAAGCTGAGTGGTGTCAAAGTAGATACGATGAACTGAACCTAATCGAAGAAAAGAGAATGACGGCTTTATGCCATGGTCAGTTATATCAGCAAAGAATGAAGAAGGCGTTTGACAAAAAGGACCGACCCCGTGTCTTCAGAGAAGGAGACCTCATGCTCAAGAAGATCCAATCATTTCTCACTGATCCCAGGGGCAAATGGACCACAAATTATGAAGGCCCCTATGTTGTTAAGAAAGCCTTCTCAGGCGGTGCCTTTAGACTCGCAACCATGGATAAAGAAGAGTTTACCTACCCCACAAATGTTGATACAGTCAACAAATACTTCGCCTTATTAAAAAATTGTCTCGTTGGACTGAAAAATTGAAAGGGCGGTCCAGGCAAAAATTAGAGACATAAACAATAATCATCTCGATAGATTGAAAACTTGAAAAGGCGATCTAGGAAAAAGTTAGGGATTTATGGAAAGTAACTGCATCCAACCAATATTGGCTCATCAAAGAATACGTCATCTTTTGAGAAATCCTCAATCAGAGGTCACCTTCAACAGAAGCTCAAAATATCCAGAATTCAAAGTTGGTGGAAGGATAGTGGTAATTATGTTTCAATGTAGCCCTTTTTCCTTTAAATTGCCATTTTCTAAACTTTTCTCATTTATCTGCTTTGCAAAATGACATTTTAATATGATCAACATTATTGAAACAAAAAAAAAATGAATTTACTTTTGTTTTCAAAACGGAAATTTCAAATTTACTTCTAAAATAAGGATGGCAATTTCCTTTTGATTATTGAGCACAAAAGGGAACATCGACGACTTCTCCGGAAGTGATCGAACATCAAAATGCAAAATCAGAATACTCATTGTGATCAGTACACCCTAAATGAAGGATCAATTAGTTTAGATGGAATGTCCCATCTGTCATCCCCGATAGAGTTTTACCTCTGAGAACCAATGCTTGGTTTTTCTCCCCAGTAGAGCCTACCCTTGAAAAGCAAGAACATGTTTCTATCCTTAGCAGGTTTGTACCTCCAAAAATTAGAACAAACACAGGAATCCCAGTTCCCAAACAAAATTACTACCTTCAAAATCTCCAAGTGATACCCCCATCTCCCGGAGTGGTCGAGTATCTAATTGTGTTCATCACCAGTCTGTATGTCATGTCTGTTTTATCAGCATAAGCATCTCATACATCTTGCATAATTGATACATATTCATATTCATATTGCATTACAATCACTTTGGTCATACTCATCCCCAAGTGTTAAATGTCATCTCTCCATTAGAGTTGTCAGTTTTACTTTCTACACTTGATAGGATAAAATCCCGGTTTGAGTTTTTTTCCTCGTCAGGAAACGTATCGTCTAAACATTCTCTCTCCAGTATATTCCTGGATTGAAATCGGTCCTCAACCACTTTGACAACTTGAACCTCTGAAAGGTAAAAAGACATTTGGATGTGCACCCTTTGGAGCATCACTCTTCACCATTGAAGATGATATTTTGCTTTCCCGGATTAAAGAAAATCCCCTGCGGAAGCTTCTCAACAAAAGACTCTTGGCAACAAGGACATCATATCCTCCAAGAAATATCTACCGATCAGAAAACAAGGAAGTTTGTTCTTGCCCTCGTAGATTTCCAAATAAATTCGACAAATGGCAGTCTCTCCCCTAGAAGTTTGTCCTACTTTCAAGGAAGTCATCAGCACCTCAAAATTAGATTGCATCACATGACAACTCTCCGACAAAGCCTCGAAGGGAAGTATGATGTAACCTCTTCAAGAAAATGGCATCTCCAAACAAGAGAAGTTTACACACCTCTGAAGTTCAGACAAATGGTTATCCCCAGCAAGTCTGACATCATATCGTTTTCCATTAAATGGTATCTCCCCAGAAAATCTCGGCGAGAAGTTTGATAAAAAACCATCACACATAGCATTCCTTGTCAAAAGAAGAACTCAACAAGAAGAAACTAGGACCCGTTTCGTGGCTGAAGACCAGGATTGAGGGGAAGTTTATTTCAAAATAAACTAAGACCAGTTCCGTGGCTGAAGACCAGGATCCAGGGGCAGTTTACTTCAAAAGAAACTAAGACCAGTTTCGTGGCTGAAGACCAGGATCGAGGGGGAGTTTTATCCTTTTCTAAGTAGAATTACTTAGTTAAAGAAGATGGATGATCAAATAGCCACCATTCACAACCACAATCAAAATTTCGGGTATTCTAATATATAATCTTCTTTTACCTTGAATGTCTGAATGTTTTCATCAATCATATCTTCAGGTCCAAGAAGATTAAATAGGGGCATCTGACATACCCTAAATTTTGACCAAAAGATTTCACATCATTGTGCAAATCATCACCACAATATGGATGTACCTTCATACCTCATCAATCCTCTCAAAGATTGTTGAGCATTCACCTCAACCAAGGATTAGGGTTTTTGAGTCCTCTCAAAGCACTCAGGCAAAGGATCAATCAAGAATTGACATGGTCTTCAACTTGTCAAAGCTCTCAAACATCTATGAAGGATCAATAGGTCTCCCACATCAAGAATGAAGCACATGATTACAACACTTCAAGTTGATCAAGCTTCAAGATCACCAGTGTCACCAAATTAGGGTTTTGGTCGACCAAGGCCTCCAGAGAGAAATTTTCATCTGGGCATGAGCCAATACGTCAAAACATGATTCAAGTAGCTCAAAAAGACCTCATGAGTCCATTCATAGGTTCAAAATAGCCTCTGGGGATGCATTCATCAAAAATCAGGAATTAGGGTTTTGACCTAATCCTTAAGTTGACTTTTGGAGCAAGGCATGAGCAAAGACCTCAAGAGATGCTTTAAGGACTTCAAATACATCATATTGATCCATTCAAAAGATTAGATTGATACAAAGAACTTGGGTCACAAGCAATATAAGGATTCAAATTCATCTGAACCACAAACTAAGGTTTCTACGAAAAAGTCAGCCATGTTTTTGACTTTTGACCAAAACATGATCTCAAACCTTGGGACATGATTCAAGACACTCTAAAACACCTATGGAATCCATGTATCAGGTTCAATTTAGTCCAAGGACTTGATTTCATAAAAGATCACAAAGTTCAAAATTCATCTGATATAAAAAGTCAACTGTGACCAAAATCAAGTTTGACTTTTGGGATTTTTTTAACAAACATGACCTCTTCAAGTAAAAACAATGTTAACTTGTGATTTGGACCATGATCAATCAATAAAAATAAAGAAAAGTGAGGTTACTTGCAAAAGGGGCAACCTTGAGAAACTTGAAATTTCACTAAGTTATGAAAAAAAGTGATTTTTACCCAACTTTGCAAGGCCATAACTTGTGTTCCAAGCAACCATTTTCTTCCATCCAAAGCTCAAATGAAACCTCTCATTACATACTACAAAAGTGTCCTACTGATCCATGGTCAAAAAATGCCTATATTTTGAGTTCTAATACCATAAAGTTAGGGTTTCCTAAGATTTGAACTTTGACACTTAGAAAAATTTTAGGCAGAGTCTGTCTCATGTTTTGCCCAACTTTGGAGGCATTTTTCATTATGATCCAAGAGGAATCAAGACCAAATGTAAACATCAAAGTCGAAGTATGATATGCAAGCTTTCCAAAGAGTACAAGAACATCCCTTGATTCCACTTGAGCAAGGAGTTATGGACCTCACAACATTCCTTGATACAAACTATTTTTTACAGCATTTTGACACATGACGTGTGTCCCACGATTTCTTGAGCCAATTATGGACACTTTCATCATTGTATTTCTGTCCAATATCAACATGAATGATGAGGAATCTGAACCATAAGACCACCAAGTCAAAAATCCTATCCTTTAGGCACATGGAAGTTAATGTTGCAAATCCAAATTCCAGTTTTGTCACATGGCATTAATAGGATGCATTGAGGTGGCATGAACATACACATATCAGTCCAAATGAGTCAAGTCTTAGCCAAAAATCAGAAGACCTAAACCTGCAAAGTTTGGCTCAAGTCAATGGCTAGAGGAGACTTTGAACACCTAGCCATATCCATTGGACAATAGGGTGATCCAGCCCCCATTCACTATTCCTTGCAAAACAAACTTCCTCCACTATAAATAGATGTCATTTTTGGTTGATCAAACCACACCAAAATATCAGAATATATGTTTTCCACCATTTCCCTCTTGAACATCAAAAATCCATTTTTCAAAGAAGTGAGAACCGTGTTTTGAAATAGAGAGCAATTCAGCTCAAACTAATGGTCCTAACACCTCACATACATCATATATGAATGATCTAAACACATGAATAACATATGTAACACCAGATTCATCAAGTTCATACCTCACCCCAAAGTCATCTGCAGTTAGAGTCGTGCCCACCAATCCAAAGGTTTTCAATCCATTCCAAGCATCTCAACACACTACTTGAGGTCCAAGGAAGCTGTCCAGATCATCAAAACACTTCTTTAACACCTACAACGGAGGATTCGAATTCCTCCTGCACGAGTAAGCCTGAACCCTTCAAACTCCATGATCCATGCATCATAAATGTGTTTTCAAGTTACCAACATGTTTCTGCACTTATGTAGAGTGTTTTCCCTCAATCAATTGCTATGTATCAATCATGTATAGGATTTCATAGTGTTCTTGCAAAAATTAGGGTTCATCTGTTCTTTACATGATATCTCACTCTACACTTAAAAGAAATGTAATTAATTAGTACCATTGAAATTCTTGTTCAAAAACACACAACTTTCATGTTTACATCGTGCAAAATCATTACGCATTGAGAAAGATATGAGAGGTTTTGCAAAACGGCCATGGCGGACACGCGCGAGGAAGAAGATGACTGTTGGCGCCATAATTCAAATTTTTGAATTTTTAATTATTTTCAAAAATTAATTTCTCTCTCATTTTTAATCTTTTTCAAATGATTTTTTAAATATAAATCCTTCACATGTTTAAATATTTTATTCCACAAAAAAATAAAAAAATATATTTTTATTTAATATATTTTTAAATATTTTAAAGAATTTTATTTTAATTTGTTTTTAAACATTTTAAATAATTTCTTTTCCTTGATTTTTTAAAACCAAATGAGTTTTAAATCATCATGTAAATAAAACTTCATTTTTCAAACCTTAAAAATAATTCATAACATGCTTATTGATTTTTTGGTATTTTTTATCATTTTTTATTTGATTTTTCTTTGAAAAATATCTTTAAAACATGAAATTAGGGTTTTCTTTGATTTGATCTTTCAAAACTTCATTTTAACGCTCATGGGCCTCTATTAGAGTATAAGACTCAACCCCCTATGTACATAAATAAATTTTGGGCCTCTGCTAGAGTATAAGTCCCACAACGTCTTTCGGTATCGCGGTGCGATGACTGTTTTCAAAAATAAATCATCTGGGCCTCTCCTTGAGTATAAGCCCCAATATTTTGTACATAAACTTTGTTTTAGACAATAAACACCCTCCATGGGTCTCTCCTTGAGTTGTAAGCCCCATACCTCTATTTTCAAAATCATCTATCTGTTTTAAACTGTTTTAAAACCACCTTGGCCTATCCCTGAGTATAAGACCCAATACTATTCTTTCATTCTTTCATTCTTTCATTCAAAGATACTTTAACTTGGGCCTCTTAATAGAGTGTAAGTCCTGTCATTTTCCTTTTTTATCTAATAAAAAGAATATTCAAATTACACTGGTACTAAGAGGAGCATTATTCTCGGTGAAACTGCTCTTAGACCACTTGGGCCTCTCTTTGAGTTATAAGCCCCAAACTTTCTTTTCAATTCATTCAAATAACAACAACATTCTTTTAATTCAATTCAAATTCAAAGTTTTCTCAAAACTTTCTTTAATTTCTCAAAACACTAATCATACAGTGATAATCAATACAACCAATCATAATACACCTGGGCTTCTATCCAAAGAATAAGACCCAACACCTTTTCAATGCATACTTGTTTATATACCTGTCAATTCACTTATCTGTATATACTTGTGCATACCTGTCTAGGGTCCCCTCAGCAGTTAGGTCATCCTCAGTTCATATTTAGGTTAAACAGTTGGATACTTATAACCTAGTTCAATCAACTAGTTTATTCTTATACAAAGAAATTCATTTCCCCAGAGAGGATTAATTCCCGATGAAAGCTCTTTTGAAATTCTTCAAACATTAGAACTGTTCAGCAAAGAAAGGATTACTTCCCGGTGAAACCTTTCTTGAACTTTTCTTAGGCTTGGACCCACAGGCTTCTTAAAAGTTCCCCACAGCCTCCTGTAGCGTGCGATTTTTGTCGGTGACGTGACCACCTTATCGCCATGGGTTTCTCCTCACCGCAATGGTAGGAGTGAGGTGCTACTTTCTGATTTCTTATTTATCCCATGAAGCTAGAAGGGAAAGGGAAGCTATCTAAAACTAACCTTGCACGCGAATGTTTAACTGAACAAACGCTTAAAGAGATTCGGGGAGTTCTGGGTCAGGTTATACAATGGGGAGTTGTCAGTTTCCCATCCTATATGTGGTTATCCACAAGTTGTTAGCAATATGTTTTACTTTTATACTTGATGGTGTTTATCTATTGATGGGTTGGGAAAGTTTCTTCTTTGGGAGATATGAGAGAGAGAGTTTTTGATGATTTTGGTGAGGTATGGACCTCAGTTTTGATTTACTGTGTGAAGGTACTGGACCTAGAGTTTTTGATTGGTATGCTCGCTAAGATTTCGCAATCTTATGCCTACGTATTCCCGCTTAAAGAAACAGGGAAATCAGAGCAATCGTAGTTCCTCCTATTCTATGGGAGGAAATATGATGTTTTGGTGTCTTGTTCAAAGTCCAAGATTGAAGCTAAAGGGTTGAGTATTTGTGTCTTGTTTAAAGCCAAAGATTGAAGCTAAAAGGTTTGACTGAGAGAGAACTTGTCATCTCTAAAGAGAGACATCTCGTCTGCTTATCACAACTGTTGGGTGACTGTTTATAAAGGAAAATTACTTTAACTGGGATATGAGAATCCAACAATACCATAATTTCCTTTATGGGGGATTTGTCTTGAAGGAGAAAACTTTAACTCAGTGTTGAGAAATGCCATTTTTCCTTAAGAGTCTTTCATGCTAAGAGATGGATTGTAGTGTGGATGTAAATAATCCAGAGGCTTGCCACTTACAACAATTAGATGAAAGTGGAAGTTTGCTAGGATAAAATATGGACGACGGCTTGGATATTTGAATCAACAAGTGTGCCACTTACAACAGTTATTTGGGATCAGGGTTTGTTTTGATTTATCTGTTTTAAAGAGTGATAAACAGAGAAATGACTTCCTGTAAAGAGATTTTGATTTTTCTCTGAGGAGATGTTGATTTTTGTGTGCCTTGATCAAAGTCCAAGGTTGAAGCTAAGATATTGATTGACTCCACTGGGGAAGTCCTTTTACAAAGCCTAAGAGGAGGCTGGAGAAGCCTGACTCGACAAGAGAGTATTTATCTGTCTTGTACAAAGCCCAAGATTGAGGCTAAAGAAAAGACTGACTCTTTTGGGGAGATATCATTATACAAAGCCTAAGAGGAGGTTGAATGTTGACTTTTCCAGGGAAATATTTTGTCTGTCTTGTACAAAACCCAAGATTGAGGCTAAAAGAAGATTGACTCTGCTGGAGAGATTTATACGGTGTCTTGTACAAAGCCCAAGATTGAGGATATTTTATGTGTCTTGTACGAAGCTCAAGATTGAGGCTGACCTTGCCGGGGAAAATCATTATACAAAGCCTAAGAGGAGGCTGAAAAGAAGATTGATTTTGCTTAGGGATATTATTTCTCAAAGCTTAAAAGAAGACTGGGAGAAATTGACTTCGCTGGGAAAGATATTTATCCAGAGCTTAAGAGAGGGTTATGAAGATTTTGACTTTGTTGGAGAAAGTTTATATATGTCTTGTACAAAGCTCAAGATTGAGGCTAAAAGAATGACTCAACAAGAGAGTTTTTATAGTGTCCTGTGCAAAGGCCAAGATTGAGGCTGAAAAAGCTGGGGAAAATCATTATACAAAGCCTAAGAGGAGGCTGGCTTCTGCTGAGGATTATTGAGATCCAGAGGCAGGTCCAAGTTGGGGGATCAACTCTTGCTGAGGGTTACAGAAGAGTTGAGGTAACAGATGCCTTGAAGTTCTGATTTGGGATAGTGTTATACTGATGATAAGCTGACCCTGGATGGGGAAATATAAAGTGAGAGTTTAAAGATTGAGTTTTGAAAACCTATAGAGGTTTCAACTCTACTGGAGATTGGTCAAATGACCAGGGTTTTTCCTGTGTTTCTAGGGAACTTGAGAATGTCTTTGAGATACAAGAGAAGATTAAACTGTCCAAGTCTACTGGTATGGAAGAGTTTATCTTTGTACGATGCCCAAGAGGAGGCTGGTATTTTAAGGGATGAGAATCAACCCTAAAATTGGTCTGAGGTTTTGACTTTTCGAAAAGACTGCTCAAACAAAGGATGACTAAGTTCTGTTCTATACCTTTAAGAGGTCTTCAAGGTCCTTGTATTAAGCCCAAGAGAAGGCATGAGAACTTCTAAGAAGCCGGAGGGTCCTTGTACAAAGCCCAAGAGGAGGCTGGGATGCTTTTAGGAAGCATGTGGATCCCAAACCTAAGAAAAGTTCAAGAAAAGTTTCACCGGGAATAATCTTTTCTTTTGTGAACAGTTATAGGGTTTGAAGAAATTCAAGAGAGGTTTCACCAGGAATTAATCCTCTCTGGGGGAAATGAATTTCTTTGACAATTTCTAATAGTGACAGTCTGAGAAAAGTTTCACCAGGAATAATGCCTTTCTCTTTGTTCCATATTGTTTAAGCCCAATAGAAGACAAGACTAAATCTGGAAATTCCTATGGGGAACTAGTTTTGACTGTATTTAAGAGTGACCAATTGGCTTTACCTAATTCTAGACATAGTTGTCGGGGAAAACCCTAAGCAGATATACAAGTATATATACAGTTGATATATGACAAGTATATAAAAGGATATGAAAGAAGGACATACAGGTGAGCAAGCTTCCAGCAATCAGTTATATATATATATATATATATATATATATATATAAGCATGTAAAGAAAGCTGATAAAACTTACAGGCGAGCTAGCTTCCATTGTAACAGCTCTATGGTTAGTTGTTCAAGAAATTAAAGAAAGTTTTGATAATAACTATGAGTTTGAATCTAAATCAAAATGGAAATTGCTTTGAAAAGATTGTTGGGGCTTATACTCAAGGAGAGGCCCAAATATAACAGTGATCGCACCGTTGTTTTGAAAAATTTTACTGGGACTTATACAATGACTGAGGCCCAAAATTATTTATGTACAAAGGGGGTTGGGTCTTACACTCTATTAAAGGCCCAAAAGTGTTTGAAAAAGAAAAGAAATGGGACTTACAACACAAGGATAGGTCCAGATGAAAATTGTTTTGAAAACGGCGATCGAGCCGAGATTTTTTAATATCGTATTGGGACTTACACAATGACTGAGGCCCAAAAAGGTTTCTGTACAAATGGAATGGGACTTACACTCTACAAAGAGGCAAAAAGTTGTTTGAAAAGATTTGTTAGGGCGATAGTGATGAAAACCTGATTTTCGGTTTTAAAATGTATTTTAATTGAATAAAAATTCAATTAAAATAATCAAACATGTGAAAAAAGGTTGTGATCTTGAATTTATATTTGGAAAATCATGTTTCATTCATGGGATGATTTAAAAATCATTTGAATTTTGCAAAACCAAGAGAAAGAAATATTTTTAATGTTTAAAAACAAATAAAAAGATAATTATTTTCAAAAATATCAAATATATGAAATAAATAATATTTTTGTAAACTTTTAAAGGAATAAAATATTTTAATATTTTTGTGAATTTTTAAAAAAAGAATCAATAAAAAATAATTAAAATTGAGAGAGAAATTAATTTTTGAATTAATTAACAAAAACATGAAAATATTAAAAAAATAGCAAAAATGAGAGAGTAGTTAAAAAGGTCTGGGCGGGGTTTGAACCCACGACCTCATACACAAACACACATGCGTGTTACCACTGGGGTGGTGATACATCCTTGTATCAAAACCACCCCATGTGCATATATGGGGTGCCTTGTTTTTCAGGCCTGGCCAAGGCCAAGGCAAGACAAGTTTTGGCAATTTACGTGAAGCCTCTAACTTTCTCATTTCTCCATGGATTTAGACAAAATTTAGGTGCATCTGGCCTAGAATTTCATGAGGAATCCAATGGTGCTTTTGGAATTTTCAGAAAGTGTCCCTATTTTAAAACCCGACAGTGGTTTCAAAATAGGCCTAGATTTGCATGTTCTATGCTATCTCACTACTCGGTCAACAATAGCAGGGCAAATTGGTTCAAACACAACATATACAACATGCATGAGATGTTTATGATCAATGGACATCAAAGGAATGCATAATTCAAAGAGTTCAAGTTATCATGCACTTACCTCTTGGAGCTTCTTGTGCAAACTGTCAAGATCCTTGTGCCAGAAATAATCCAATGCTTTGGACACTCTTGATTGATCCCTTAGAAGCTTTTAGGATGATCAAACCCAGCTGGAATCCTCAAGAACAAGTTTTAGCTCTGTCTTGCAAAAGGGGCAAAAGTGACCAATATGACAACTCTCTCAAATAGTGTTCTAGATGAGGGAAACCAATTGGGACAGTTTGAGGACGATATTTGGAGCGTGTTTGAGGCCTTGTTTTGTTTTGGAAGTGACTGAATCAAGGCATGGCTTGGAAAATGCAGAAAAGTCCAATTTTGAGGTTTTGGAGGTGGATTTTATGATTTTGGTGTTTCAGGTCATAAGTGAGTGTTTGGACAGCTTAGATATAACATATTGGATGTGTTTGGATCATGAGCTGTGATGGAATTGCTCTCTAACTCAAAAACTCAGAGATGACTTGCAAAAGAAGGGATTTTGGCCTAAAGAGAGAGATTTTGAGGAAAGCATCAATTGTAGTGCTATGGTGTACTCAAACTGAGCACAAATGAGCTCTATTTATAGTATAGCAAGTTTGTTTTGCAAGCAATAGTGAATGGCAGCTGGTACAGGCCTTTGGCCAATATTGATCCAAGGGAATCTTTAGTCTCCTATAGCCATTGACTTGAGGTTAGGGTACAAGCCTATGGTTCTTTGATTCAGTGCTGATTCTTGACTCATTCCGTTAGGAATGAGTCAATCCATGCCACCTTGGTGCATCTATTGAATGCTTGGAAACAAAATTGGAGTCTTGGCACCTTTTTAGCCTTTTTAGGTTTGTTATGGCTATGTGTAGATTTTTGGACTTTGAAGGCTTGGGGATCAGATCATTCTCCTTTTGTTTCATCCTCTGATGTGTCCAAGTGGATGACAAGGCTTGGAGTTTCCCAATTTTGCCAAATCAAGCAAATGCACAAAATCTGCCTTGTACAAGGCAATTGGAAATAGTGATTTTGAGGGGATCATATCTCCCTGCTCAGGTTGAGTTATGGGAGGCTCTTGTACTTTTTAGAAAGCCTTCATATGATACAAAACATGTGTGATTATAGTTTGTTTTGAAACTATTTGGATCCAACTGAAAAATCCTCATGAACATTGATGTTCAAGGCTGGTAACTTAGGCAGATTTTCACTAAGTGTTGGAAAAAGTGTCATTTTCATGTTTTTGTGATTTTGATCAATCCATAACTCAAAATCCATGAAGAATTGGAGTCTGAGGTAGTTGAAGCTTTTGTAGAGTGTAGCAAGACCTACACATCCAACTTTGGATCACCCAAAATGGTTGTTTGGATTAGAAGTTATGGTCCTTGGAAGTTGGTACCAACACCATTTTTGTTCCATAACTTAGAAAATTTTGGGTTTCTCATGGTTGCCCCTTTTGCAAGAAACCTCACTTTTCTTGATTTTTTTTAATGAATGATAATCAATACCATACATTAACATTATTTTTGACTTAGGGGAACCATATTTGTGAAATTTTCCAATAAGTCAAACTTGATTTTGTGCACAGTTGACTTTTTATCGGATGAAATCCAAACTGTGCGATCCTTTATGAAATCAAGTCCTTGACCTAAATCAAACCTAATGGATGGATTCGTAGGTGTTATAGGGTGTATTGAATCATGTCCCAAGGTTTGGGAGCATATCTTGGTCAAAAGTCAAAGATATAGTTGACTTTTTCCTCGAAACCCTAATTGTGGTCCTGGTGAAATTGAAACTTGTGAACCAAGCTTCTTGGGTCAATCCAGTGTTGTAAATGGATAAATGTGGTGTATTGGAGGCCCTTAAATCATGTCTTGAGGTCTTGGCTCAGTTTTTGTCCTAAAAGTCAACTTAGGGGTGAATTAGGTCAAGAAACCCTAATTCTCGATTTTTGGTAAATGCACCCCCTGAGGTTATATTGACTTGATGATTGGGGCCATGAGGTCCCTTGGAGTATCTTGGGTTATGCTTTGAAGCATTGGCTCATGCTCAGAGGAAAATTTCCATCTGGAGGCCCTGGTCGACCAAAACCCTAATTTGGTGACACTGGCGATCGTGAGGCTTGATCCACTTGGAATATTGCAACCTTGTGCTTGATTCTTGATGTGGGAGTCCTCTTGATCCTTTATAGGTGTTTGAGAGGTTAGAAAAGTTGAAGATCATGTCATTCCTTGATTGATCCTTTGCCTGAATGCTCTGAGAGGGCTCAAAACCCTAATTCTTGATTGTAGTGAATGCTCAACAATCCTTGAGGAAATTGATGAGGCATGAAAGTACATCCATATTGTGGTGATGATTTGAACAATGATGGGAAATCTTGGTGGTCAAAATTTGAGGTATGACAGATGCCCCTATTTAATCTTCTTGGACTCGAAGGTGTGAATGGCGAAGGTATTCGGGCATTCGGGGTGCAAGAGGATTAAATATCAGAATACCCAAAAATTTGACAGTGGTTATGAATGGTGGTTTGCTCATCCATCTTCTTTTTCTAAGCAATGACGCTTAGAAAAGCGTAAAACTTCCCCTCGATCTTGGTTTTCAGCCATGGAACTGGTCTTAGTTTCTTTTGTTAATAAACTTCCCCTTGATCCTAGTTTTTTACCCATGGAACTGGTCTCAGTTTCTGAAATAGACTTCCCCTCGATCCTGTTTTTTACCCACGGAACTGGTCTAAGTTTCTTAAATAAACTTCCCCTCGATCTTGGTCTTCGGCCAAGGAACTGGTCTCAATTTCTTTTGTCAATAAACTTCCCCTCGATCCTGGTTTTCAGCCAAGGAACGGGTCTCAGTTTCTTTTGTCAATAAACTTCCCATTGATCCTGGTCTTCAGCCAAGGAACTGGTCTCAGTTTTTTTTACAAGGGACGCTATGTGTAGCGGTTTTCATCAAACTTCTTGCCGAGTTTACTGGGGGAGACGCCATTTGACGGAGTTGTAGACCATGTACAAACTTCTCTATTGGAGATGCCATTTGTTGACTCTACTGGGGAAAAACGAGTCTCTTGAAAGGCTGTTTCCTGCTTGGGGATATTACATCATACTTTTCTTCGAGATCTTCTCAGAGAAATTCCAAGTGATGTAATCCAATTTTGACGTGCTGATGACTTCATTAACATTGACTTTCTAGAGAGAAAAACCAATGTGTTCCTGAGAGTCTTTAGTTGCGAGGCTTTCCCTAGGGATTTTCCTTAATCCGGGAAAGCGTAAATATCATCTTCAATGGTGAAGAGTGACATTTGTCGAATGTCTTCTTGCCTTTATAGAGGTTCAAGTTATCAAAGTGGTCAAGGACCGTCTCTAATTCAGAAATAAACTGGGGAGAAACTGCTCAGACACTGTATTTCCTAACAAGTAAAGGACTGACAACTTGATTGAGAGGAATTTTATCACTTGGGGATAAGAATGACCGGAGTGATAGTGATGTAATATGAATATGAGTATGAATCAATAATGCATGATGCATGTATGTTTATGCTGATAAAACTGACGCGACATACAGACTAATGAACACGAAGGGATACTCGGCCACTGCGGGGGATAAAAGTATCAATGTTCCAAGATAGCAATCCTGCCTTGCTTAGGAGAGACGGTCACTGTGGGAGAAAGAATTGTTCAATCGGTCTTGAGAGGTAAGAACTCTGCCAGGGATATCAGATGGAAAAATCACATCTGATAGAGTTGATTCTTCATTCAGGCATACTGGTTTAGAAGGAGTACTTTGATTCTGCACTTTGAGGTTCAATCACCTCTGGAGAAGCGATCGATGTTCTTTCGATGTTCAGCAGTCAAAAGAATCGCCATCTTTATTTTAAAAGTAGAAAAAAATTTGACAAGTAAATTCATTTTTTTGTTTTATTTCAAGAATCGTTGATCATGTTAAAAATGTCATTCTGTAAAGCTAAAACAAATAAGAATTGCAAACAAAAGCACTAGGGCTCAAATTTTATTGATAGGATGGAAATCAGCCAAGCTCGTGATCCCATAGATTATTTACAAAGTTTAGAAAATGGTAATTTAAGGGAAAAGGGCTACATTGAAACATAACATCTGTTATCCTTCTACCATCTTTGAATTCTGGACATCCTGAGCTTTTGTCGAAGATGACCTTAACTGGAGTTTTCTGACGGATGGTATTACAACTGGGGATTTAACCTTGTCGGATGTAGTTACTTGCCATGAATCCCTAATTTTTGTCGGGATTGTACTTTGAGATTTCCAATCCATCGGGATGATTTTTGCTTATGTCTCTAATTTTTGCCTGGACTGCCCTTTCGGGTTTTCAATCCACCGAGACTTTTTTTTTTATTTAGGTGAAGTATTTCTTGACTATATCAACATTTGTAGGGTAGGCAAATTCTTCTCCATCCATGGTTGTGAGTCTCAAGGCGCTGCCTGAGAAAGCTTTCTTAACAACATAGGGGCCATCATAGTTCGGAGTCCATTTGCCCCGGGAATCAGTGAGGAATGGTTGAATCTTTTTTAGCACAAGGTCTCCTTTCCTGAAGACGCGAGGTCGGACCTTTTTGTCGAACGCTTTCTTCATTCTCTGCTGATATAGATGACCGTGGTACAAAGCCATTATTCGCTTTTCTTCTATTAGGTCCAGTTCATCGTGTCGACTTTGACACCATTCAGCCTATGTTAGCTTAGCTTCCATCAATACCCGGATTGATGGGATATCTACTTCTATGGGAAGCACTTCCTCCATGCCATATACTAGAGAGAAAGGGGTTGCCCCTGTTGAAGTTTGGACAGACGTGCGATAACTGTGAAGAGCAAAGGGTAGCATCTCGTGTAAATCTTTGTAGGTTACAACCATCTTTTGAACGATTTTTTTGATGTTCTTGTTAGCCGCTTCTACCACTCCGTTCATCTTAGGTTGGTAGGGTGACAAGTTATGGTGTTCAACCTTGAACTCAGCGCATAACTCTTTCATCATCTTGTTGTTCAAGTTAGATCCATTATCCGTAATGATCTGGCTTGGAACACCATAACGGAAGATGAGATTTGTAAGTTCCTGGATTGGCTGGAATTTTGGTAAAACAACAAGGTGTTCAATGTTGATGTCATGGTGTTGATGTTGCAACATTGAGTCTTAGTACTGGGTTGTACTAAGTTGTGAAGGTTAACAATGTTTGATGAGTCTTAGTACTGGGCTGTACTAAGTTGTGAAGGTTAACAATGTTTGGTGTCATGGGCTTGATGTCACAACATTGTGCTTAACACTGGGCTGTGTTAAGTTTGTAATTGCTGAAGCTGGATGTCTGATGTCACACAGGCGATGTTGTGACATTAGATCTGCAGAACTGATAACATCAGGTTGTGATGTTATTAGGGTTCGCGTGTTAGCTGGAATTGTGGAGAGTGGTTGACTCATTGGATGAGAATATCTTGGGATAGATATTTTCTGTTACATGGGAGATTTGATTGCAGGTCTGTTGGAGAATTAAAAGGTTGAAGATTTAAAAAGATTTTGGGGATAAAATCTATTTTGAAGATTCAGTTTTAATTAACAAATCTGATCAAATATTGTGACGAGTCCAAGCCCAATTCAAGGAGCTATATAAAGCGCACAAGACCAAAGGAAAAAGTACAGATTGAAGAACAAGAGCAGAGGCTGAGTGTCTTAGATATTTGTACGAATTGTGAAGAAACCATTCAAGTGTGATTTGGTAATCTGTCCTCTCTAAAGCTGTTAAGCAGAGAGAGTTGTGTAACTTGATCAAAGCTGTGAAGCAGAATCAAGGGTTCTCAAAGAGGGTGTTCTTTGAGTATTGTTTTAAGGGATTGAGTAGTGTTCTCATATCTAAGTGGTTTCTTAGGTAGGAAGTCATTAGTAGAGTATAAGTTTAGGAGATTGTCAACGGGTTGTTGAGTCTGTAAATTATATCTACAAGTAGTGAATTTCATCCCTGGCTTGGTAGCCCCCAGACGTAGGTAGTTAGACCGAACTGGGTGAACAATTCTTTGTGTTATTCTGCTGTTTATTTTGTCCATTGTGCAGAGTGTGTTGTTGTGACATCGCACCTTAACATCACACGTCTGGTACCAGAATTTCAATTGGTATCAGAGCAGGCATCCTGTCTATCTCTGGGTGAGATCTAGGGAAGTTACTTTCTGGTGTAAAGATGGACAAAGAAGTTGGAGGATTTGTCAACAGACCCCCTATTTTGGATGGATCCAATTATGACTATTGGAAGCCAAGGATGACTACTTTCTTAAAATCCTTGGACAGCAGGGCTTGGAAGGCTATTATCAAAGAGTGGAAAGCACCTGTTATGTGTGAAAAAGATGATGCTGGCAAAGACAAAGAAGGCACCTCAAAGCCTAAGCCTGAAGAAGAATGGACCAAGGAGGAAGATGAGCTTGCCCTTGGAAATTCCAAAGCTCTAAATGCCATCTTCAATGGAGTGGATAAGAATATCTTCAGGTTAATCAATACCTGTGAAGTTGCTAAGGAAGCGTGGGATATTTTGCAGGCAACACATGAAGGAACATCTAGAGTCAAGATGTCAAGACTTCAGATTTTAACATCAAAATTTGAAAGCCTGAAGATGAAGGATTATGAAACTATTCATGACTTCCACATGAATGTTCTGGAACTGGCTAATGCTTCTAGTGCTCTTAGTGAGAAAATGTCAGATGAAAAGCTTGTAAGGAAGATCCTTAGGTCCCTGCCTAAGAAGTATAAGATGAAGGTTACTGCCATTGAAGAATCACAAGACATCAGCAAGATGAGGGTAGATGAGCTCATTGGATCTCTTCAAACGTTTGAGCTGGGGTTGAATGAGGAAGAACCTGAAAAGAAGCCAAAGAGTATAGCCTTGGTGTCAAATGATGCAGAAGAAAAAGGACATTGTTCTGAATCGCAGGAGGATCTATCTCAGGCCATAGTGATGTTGGGAAGACAGTTCACCAAAGTTTTCAAGAGAATGAATAATAACTCCAGGCCTAATGTCAAGAACATGACTTCTGACACCAGCAAGAAGGATGAAGAGACGACTGCCCAAGATAAAGGAGTTCAGTACTTTGAGTGTGAAGGGTATGGACATGTCAAGAAAGAATGTCCCACCTTCTTGAAAAAGCAGAAGAAGAGCATGACAGTTTCCTGGTCTGACTCTGATAGTGAAAGTGAAGGTGAGTCAGCGAAGCATGTGAGAGCTTTAACAGGAGCTGTGGTTTCTGAAGATGATTCTAGTGATGGAGAAGTGACTTATGAGGAGCTAGCATCTACGTATCAAGAGTTGTGTTTGAAAAGTGCTGAGATTTGTCAAGAGAACAAGTGTCACAAGCAACAGATTGCTCAGCTTGAGAATGAAAAAGGTGACTTGGAAAATGAGGTTTTGTTGGTCAGAGCTCATCTTGATCACATGACCAAAACTGTTAGGATGCTAAACAGTGGTACAGACACTCTTGATAAGATTCTTCAGACTGAAAGGGTAGCTGGAGATAGGACTGGATTAGGATTTGTATCTACTGAAGCAAGCACTTCTGGAACCAAAGTAGAGATGGCTCAACCTATGTCTCAACTTCAGGAGCCTAAACCTGAGCAGGTGGCTCAATCACAGCCCCAGAATGCTGAGAAGAAGAATGGTCCTCATCAGAGGAAGAAGCAGCCACAAGGAGCTAGTTAGTATATGCCCCCACAATATCACCAGAGCATGCAAGCTTCCAGGCTAAAGCAGAACATGTCTCATCAGAGGTCTCAACATCAGGAAAACTGGTATGGATATGGTTACACCAATGTTGTTCCTCATATCTATGGAAGAAGAAAACCACACCATCATGGGAGACAATCCAGGAAAGAGCATTCTCAGCCTTCTTATGGAAGAAGATACCAGCATAACAGAAGGCAGGCCAGTTATTGTAGGAGGAGAGCACATTATGGATGGCAGCCTAAGCAATCACATCCTGGCAGAAGATTCAGAGATGAAAGGGTGAGATGCTATTACTGTGGAAGGTTTGGACATATGCAGTACTCTTGCTACAAGCTGCATGGATACCCTCAGTCTCAAAACAGATGGAGAGAGTACATGCCCAAAGTTGTTAAACAATGGGTACCTAAGGAGAAGGTGAAATGTTTACTGGCTCACATGGATGACAGAGAGTTTAAAGAAGGAACTTGGTATTTTGACAGTGGGAGTTCCAAACACATGTCTGAATGTAGATCTATGTTTGCTGAAGTCAGTCATTGTTCCTCTCATGAGGTTGTGTTTGGCAATGAAGAGAAAGGTATAGTTGCAGGAGTTGGGAAAGTGAAAGGTGATGGTAGACCAGATCTTGACAATGTTATGTTTGTCAGAGGGTTAAAAGCAAATTTGATCAGCATAAGCCAGTTGTGTGATGAGGGTTACAAGGTAAACTACACTAAGCATGAGTGTGTGGTTTCTGATGAGCATAATCAGATTGTTATGAAGGGTGCCAGAACCAAAGACAACTGCTATCAGTGGATTTCTCGTGAAGGAAAGTCAACTATTGATGTTCAAGTTGAAGTCATAACATCAGACTATGACATCAAGATGCTGAAAGGTCACTCAGAGTTAATGAGTCCTGATGTGAACTGTTTAAAAGGAAAGTCTTTATGGAGGGAGAAAATCAGTAATTGGTCTTTAAAGAATATTCAAAATCAGGCGCCTTACCATATTGATACTACATCAAGACTTACCGAAGCATTCTCATCACAACGCTTCATCTTCCTACATCTCAACAGAATAGAAAGTTCTTCTCCAAACCTAGTCTGTTACAAAGGAACGATTTCTTTCCCTTCCAAGAACTCTGAGCAGGTACGAACTAGGGTTTCTTCTGATGAACACATGTCTATTAATCTTCCTGAGTAAGGTAACCCTAAACCCTCAATCACGATGAATAAAATTGAAGCTAGGTCATCAGCCTCTCAAGCAGTTGAGGAGAAGTTTGATGTAGACATGCATCTGGAACAGCTTGCCACCAAAATCCTTGAGAAGGGGATACGGGTGAAAGGGATTTCTGTCCCTTTAAGGCAAATGCCTGCTGAACAAGTTGACTCTCAAGGTGAGGACGAAAATCTTCAAGGACAGGCTCTGAGTCAAGAAGCTGAAGGTGAAAATCCTGATAACACTGATGTCAGCCTTAATGTCAGAACATCGTCCCCTAGGAATAAAAGTCACAGGGGTAAAGGGAAGGAACAGGTTGAGGTTATAGAGATTGAGGACTCATCCGATGATGATAGAATTGGAAGAAGGAAGGATAAGAAAAGGACTTCAGTTACAGACTCTCCCAAATCGTGGACGAAAGTTGACAGGTCTGGCAAGAAGAGGAGAATCAGGGAAGAGTCAGATTCTGAGAGTGATGCTCAAAACATCAACCCAGCTTCTAATCAAGTGCCTGATCACATCTCATCTCACTATGGATCCAAGTGGAATTACGTGAACCAAAGAAGGATAGCACTGGAACGAGAGGTAGTAGCAGAAGACTTAGAGTCTACTGAAATTATTGACCTAATTAAGTGTGCTGGTCTCATAAGGACTATGTCAGGGTTGACTAATTGCTATGATAGACTGGTCAGAGAATTCATAGTTAATGTCCCTAGAGCTATAAATGACAGCAAGAGACTCACCTTCAGAAGAGTTACCATCAGGGGTAAGTATGTCTGGTTCTCTCCTAAAGTGATCAATGCTTACTTAGGAAGAAGTGAGGAAGATTGTGGGGAATTGGAAGTCTCCAATAATGTTATATGCAAAGAAATCACTGGTGGTCAGATAGATGTTTGGCCGGAAAAAGGAAAGATGTTAGCTAGTTGGTTGAGTGTCAAATATGCCATTCAACACAGAATATGTGTCGTTAACTGGGTTCCTACTAGTCACAATACCACAATTTCTGTTGAATTGGGGAAAATAATTTATGCAGTTGGGACAAAGCAAAGTATTGACTATGGCTCATACATCTATGATCATACTATTAAGCATGTGGCTGCAAATGCTGTGAAGATGCCCATTGCTTTTCCCTCACTCATTTGTGGGATGATCTTGTCTCAACATCCTGGAATTCTACAACATTCAGATATTGTTTGCAAAAGGAAGCCTGCCTTGTCAGTCCATTCCAAGCTGTTTGAAGTAAAACATGTTCCTGACAGTGTCAAGACATCTCCTTCAACATCACAACCGTCACCAGCCAAGACTGGGTTGATTACAGAACTAGAGGAGGCTTGCAAGGAGTTAGATGAAGTCATAAAAGTGAGTACTGAAAGGAAACAAAAATTTGAAAGACTTGTCATGACTCTAAGATTGGCAACAAAGAAAGGTGAAGCAGGCAACACAAGTAAGGAGGTTGATGATGGACCTGGTGTAAGTGCCAATAATGATGAAGAAGATGATGATGATCTCAGCTCAGATGATTCAAGCATTTAATGTTTGCCCTCTTAATTAGTAGTATTAGTTTTATCTTCTATTTTTGGTTCAACACTTAATGTGCTTGGGTTGTAATTTGAATATTGTGTTGTTTATGCACCCTTTCTGTTTTCTTGGTTCTATGATTTGTTATGTCTTTTTGCTGACTGTGAGACTAACAATGAGAGAGGGTTTGGTACTAACTATAGTTGTTAGGACTTCTGACTGAAGCTTGCCTAATTGTGGCTAAAAAGGGGGAGAAGTAGAGCCAAAAGAAGTAGCCATGGAATGAATGTAGCCAAGAGAGTCGAGAGTATAAAAGATTGCCATGAAGAGTAATTGTTGCTGCTAATAGTTAAAGGTGTTTAGTTGAAAAGTGCTGATGCAGTTATTGAGGGGGAGTTCAGACTGAGCTGCTAGTGAAGATATAGTGCTGATGCAGTTATTGAGGGGGAGTTCAGACTGAGCTGCTTGTGAAGATATCATAGCAATCGAAGAGTGCAGTCAAGCAGACATCAAGGGGGAGAAGTGCTGCACATTGTGAGCTACTAAACAGCTGTGATGCTGGTTCATGTTTTTGAGGGGGAGCACCAATTGGCTGTTGTCAATAATGAAGATGGTGCTGCAGCAGATCAAGTGATGAAGACTATGAAGATTGTCAAACTGCTGCTGATGAAGATTTCAAATTACTGAAGGTTTTCCGCTGCTGAAGACTCTGAGGGGTTCAGAGGGTGTTTTAGCCAAAATTAGCCAAAGGGGGAGATTGTAAGTTCCTGGATTGGCTGGAATTTTGGTAAAACAACAAGGTGTTCAATGTTTATGTCATGGTGTTGATGTTGCAACATTGAGTCTTAGTACTGGGTTGTACTAAGTTGTGAAGGTTAACAATGTTTGATGAGTCTTAGTACTGGGCTGTACTAAGTTGTGAAGGTTAACAATGTTTGGTGTCATGGGCTTGATGTCACAACATTGTGCTTAACACTGGGCTGTGTTAAGTTTGTAATTGCTGAAGCTGGATGTCTGATGTCACACAGGCGATGTTGTGACATTAGATCTGCAGAACTGATAACATCAGGTTGTGATGTTATTAGGGTTCGCGTGTTAGCTGGAATTGTGGAGAGTGGTTGACTCATTGGATGAGAATATCTTGGGATAGATATTTTCTGTTACATGGGAGATTTGATTGCAGGTCTGTTGGAGAATTAAAAGGTTGAAGATTTAAAAAGATTTTGGGGATAAAATCTATTTTGAAGATTCAGTTTTAATTAACAAATCTGATCAAATATTGTGACGAGTCCAAGCCCAATTCAAGGAGCTATATAAAGCGCACAAGACCAAAGGAAAAAGTACAGATTGAAGAACAAGAGCAGAGGCTGAGTGTCTTAGATATTTGTACGAATTGTGAAGAAACCATTCAAGTGTGAATTGGTAATCTGTCCTCTCTAAAGCTGTTAAGTAGAGAGAGTTGTGTAACTTGATCAAAGTTGTGAAGCAGAATCAAGGGTTCTTAAAGAGGGTGTTCTTTGAGTATTGATTTAAGGGATTGAGTAGTGTTCTCATATCTAAGTGGTTTCTTAGGTAGGAAGTCATTAGTAGAGTATAAGTTTAGGTGATTGCCAACGGGTTGTTGAGTCTTTAAATTATATCTATAAGTAGTGAATTCCATCCCTGGCTTGGTAGCCCCCAGACGTAGGTAGTTAGACCGAACTGGGTGAACAATTCTTTGTGTTATTCTGCTATTTATTTTGTCCATTGTGCAGAGTGTGTTGTTGTGACATCGCACCTTAACATCACACGTCTGGTACCAGAATTTCAAGATTATTTTTGATAAAGCAGACCACGACTTGTCGGGTTACATTGGCGTATGACGCTGCTTCGACCCACTTGGTGAAGTAGTCAATGGCCACCAGAATGAACCGATGTCCGTTCGAAGCCTTGGGTTTGATCATGCCAATCATGTCAATTCCCCATATAGAAAAAGGTCATGGGGAAGAGAGAACTTTGAGATGTGTTAGCGGTACATGGATTTTGTCTGAGTATATCTGACACTTGTGACATCTCCTCATGTACTTGTAGCATCCGAATTCCATGGTCAACCAATAGTATCCTACTCTCAGAATTTTTCTCGCCATTATGTGTCCATTGGCATGAGTGCCAAAGGATACTTCGTGAATTTCATTCATCAGTATGTTTGCTTCTGGTCTGTCTATGCATCGGAGCAAGACCATGTCAAAGTTTCTCTTATAGAGTATATCACCATTCAGGAAGAAGTTGCCTGCTAGTCTTTTGAGAGTCTTCATATCTTTTCTTGATGCCCCAGGCGGGTATTCTTGTTTTGAAGGAAGCACTTGATATCATGATACCATGGTTTGTCGTATATAACTACTTCAATTGTGAAGATGTAAGTGGGCCGTTCAAGGCGCATTATGTCAAACTTAGGTATGTCGTTCCATTGACCTACACTAATCATGGAAGAGAGAGTGGTTAGTGCATCAGCCATGTGATTCTCTTCATGAGGGATGTGATGAACCTCGATTCTGTTGAAGAATGGTAACAACCTTCTTGTGTAGTCTTTGTAAGAAATCAGTCCCGATTGGTATGTGTTCCAATCTCCTTTGATCTAATTGATTACCAGGGCTGAGTCTCTATACACATCCAAGTTCTTAATTCTTAAGTCAATCGCTTCTTCAAGACCCATGATACAAGCTTCGTATTTGGCCTCGTTGTTTGTGCACTTGAATGTCAGTCTGGCAGTGAAAGGAATATGGGTACCCTGAGGTGTTACGATGATTTCCCCAATTCCGTTTCCATAATTGTTGACAGCTCCGTCAAAGATTAGTCCCCATTGGGAACCTGGTTCTGGCCCTTCACTGGGTAGCGGTTCATCGCAATCTTTTATTTTCAAATACATGACATCTTCGTCTGAGAAGTCAAATCCGACTGATTCCTGATCGTCAATCGGTTGATGAGCCAAATGATCGACAAAATTACTTCCTTTGACGGCTTTCTGAGCATGGTACTCGATGTCGTATTCTGATAACAACATCTGCCAACGGGCAATCCTTCCCGTGAGAGCAGGTTTTTCAAAGACGTACTTGATTGGATCCATTTTGGAGATTAACCAAGTAGTGTGACAAATCATGTACTGGCGAAGACGTTTGGCTGCCTAAGCCAAAGCACAGCAAGTTTTCTCAAGCATAGTATACCGAGTTTCACAGTCAGTAAATTTCTTGCTTAAATAGTAGATGCCAGACTCTTTTCTTTTTGTTTCGTCTTGTTGGCCAAGTACACAACCCATCGAGTCTTCCAAGACTGTTAAGTAGATGATCAGTGGTCTTCCCTCCACTGGAGGTGATAGAATTAGTGGATTCAACAGATACTCTTTGATACTGTCGAAGGCGGTTTGGCAGTCTTCAGTCCATACGCAGTCCTGATTCTTTTAGAGTAATTTAAAGATTGGCGCGCATGTCGCGGTCATGAGGGATATAAACCTCGAAATGTAATTCAAACGTCCCAGGAATCCTCTGACTTGTTTTCAGTCTTTGGAGAAGGAATTTCTTGGATGACCTTGACCTTGTCAGGTTCAACCTCAATTCCTTTCTAGCTGACGATAAACCCTAGCAGTTTTCCTGAGCGGACACCAAATGTGCATTTGTTAGGATTCAAGCGTAGTTTGTACTTTCTCAGACGCTCAAATAGTTTTGACAAGTGGGTCACATGCTCCTCTTCTGTTTTAGATTTGGAAATCATATCATCGAAATACACTTCGATTTCTTTGTGCATCATGTCATGAAACAGAGTTGTCATGTCCCTTTGATAGGTCGCCCCGGTGTTCTTCAAACCGAACGGAATTACCTTGTAACAAAAGGTGCCCCATGGGGTGATAAAGGAAGTTTTCTCCATGTCTCCCGGCGCTATTTGATTTGATTATAGCCCAAGAATCCATCCATAAAGGAGAATACTTTGAACTTTGTTGTACTGTCTACCAACATGTCTATGTGTGGTAGGGGAAAGTTATCCTTTGGACTGGCTTTGTTCAGATCCCTGTAGGCTACACTCATTCTGACTTTTTCGTTCTTTTTTGGAACTGGCACTATGTTGTCCAACCATTGAGGATATTATGAGGTGGCGAGGAAACCCGCGTCAATCTGTTTCTGTACTTCCTCTTTGATTTTGATGGCCATGTCTGGATGAGTCAGTCTCAGTCTTTGTTTTACCGGGGGACATTCTGATCTTAGTGGTAAGCAATGTTCCACGATATTGGTATCCAACCCTGGCATGTCCTGATAGGACCAAGCAAATACATCGGGAAACTCTTTGAGAAGTTTTATCAAGTCTTCTTTGACAGTTGGACTGAGCAGTGCCCCAATCTTGACTTCTTTTCTCTCTTCTTCTGAACCCAAGTTTACTGTTTCTAACAGCTCTTTGTGAAGCTCAATAGACCTTTCCTCTTGTCTGAGTAATCAGGAGATCTCTTCTGGAATTTCTTCGTCTTCTTCTTCTTCAGCTTCAAATATCGGGAATTCAAAGTTGGGAGAAGGCATTGGATCGTATGTTTCAATGGGGTTTAAAACAAGCAATCTGCATGACGTGATGATTGTTTTTTAGAAGAGATAGAGAGAATGCAAGAGTGTGTGCAGTGTATTTTTTGAAAATTGCTTGTTTTTATTTTTGGGCTGTTTTTAGGATTACCATTTTCTTAAAAAGCGAAAAGTGAAAACAACAATAAATGCGGAAATTATAGAACGATGTTTATTTATTTATGATCTTGTCGATTCTTGAAACTACAGCCCTATAAAACAAAACTCTGTCGCTTTGGGCGAAGCGACAAGAGACATTTACAGAAAAGTGAGCCCTATAAAAACATTTGTTTCACCTGGGCGGGGTGAAAGGTTAAAACAAAGATGACAATTACTTAGACTTATAAACGAATTTCGGGACATCGATAGCAACCCATTGGCGGCGAACTCCTCGGTGAATCACAAAGTCTGGTACCTTCTTTCTTGGTTTGTCCTCAGCAATGACGCTGATTTCTGGCGGAGTAGGATCATTGGAGTCTTCCTCCCAGGCAGAGTTGTCGTAGACAAACTCTTCTGTTGTATCTTGCACAGTGTTTTCATTCTCAGGTGTATCTCCCCATTCAGTTGGCTGGATCACTTCGAGCCTGATACGAGAGCTTTCAGGAGCGGTGAACTTGACCAAGAAGTCGTACTTGCCACTCGGCTGTCCTAAGGTGTCCCATACTTCTGCGAGTTTGGAGGAGTCATCCTTCTCGATGACGTTGACCTCAGAAAAAGCATAATTGATGAACTCTTGTCCTGCAATCTTTGCAGATTCATCGTTGTATTGGATATCTTTGGAATGCCCTGAGTAATGATCCCATGATTTGGTGGGGATGCAGGTATTCTTTTTAATGATGCTCAGCTGATATGCATCATTTGGCTGACTATTTTGCCCCAGGTCTTCTGGGTACGGCTTCCAGATAGGCAAGTCATCCATTGGGTCATAGTCATAGTCGAAGTTGTCTTTCATCAAAGTTTCCTCCTCTAATGAGTTAGGCGGAGCACGACATCCTTCCAGATCACAATCTCTGTACATCATCTTGACGTCTGATCTCGGTATATATCTCAGACTTTGCGTGGGATAGCAAAATGGCACATGCGTTTCTTCCTGAGACATATAACCATCCTCGTTGAGATAAGACTTCCACTCTTCATCTGTATCGGAGGAGTTTCCCTCATTGATGGTATGTACTTCTTGAGACACTAGGTGAAGGAAACCTCCACTGCGGAAGAAATCCTGAATGGGATGAAAACTTTCATAGTTAGTAGCAGTCTAGGTACAGGTTGAGGAAAAACCAAGACCTTTCTTTGTCTTGTTATTAGCAGGAATGACAAGCTATCCCCATCCTTTTGCATTGTTACCCTTGATCACTTCGAGAGCATCTTTGTATGAGGAAATAGATGTCCCTTTCTCTGATCGATTCTTATTGCACACCAAGAGTGCTTGAAACTGAGTTCCAACAACCTCCTCTGGTTCTATACAGGTGAATGATGATAAGTTGCTTACGATTAATGCCTGTTCTCCGCAGACTGTGACTAGCTTGTCATTCTTGACGAACTTCAGCTTCTGGTGAAGTGTCGAAGTGACTACCCCAGCCTCGTGTATCCAAGGTCATCCTAATAAACAGTTGTATGCTGCCTGGATGTCCATGACCTGGAACGTGACTTGGAAAGTGTGAGGACCGATAGTTATGGGAAGGTGTACTTCGCTGATAACTGTTTTTCTGGATCCATAAAAGGTTTTGACAATGACCTCACCGCCTCTCATCGGAGATCCTTGAAATGATAGTCACATCAGAGTAGATTTTGGCATAACATTTAGAGCTGATCCGGTATCTACCAGTATGCTAGCTAAAGCATCGTCCTGGCAGTTGACTGTAATGTTAAGCGCCATGTTGTGATTTTTGCCTTCTTCTGGCAGTTCTTCATCACTGAATCCTAAATTGTTGGAGGAAGTGATGTTGGAGATGATGCTGTCAAATTGTCTTATCGTTACATCTTGTTCCACAAAGGCTTGCTCTAAGACTTTCTGTAAAGCTTCCTTGTGAGCTTCGGAACTGAGCAAGAGAGATAACACAGAGGTTCTCGAAGGAGTTTACAGCAGTTGGTCTACAATGTTGTACTCGCTCTTCTGGATGAGCTTCAGCATCTCGTCGTTATTCCTTGAAAGGTCGGGATTACTGGATTGACCGACTGGTTGATTGGGAACTTCTGTTTGAGGTTCCTTTTCCTTGGTGGGTTCTCCAACTCCTCTGTTGAAGATTCGGCCGCTCCGTGTCACTCGACTGATATCGGCAATGTTTACGATGGTGGGTAATGGAGTTTCATTTCCATTCTCGATTATTGTTGCACCGTACTTGTAAGGGATAGCCTTATCGGATTTGTACGACATTGGTCTTGGCAGATAGATAACTACAGCAGCCTTTTGATTTTTCTGACCATCGTAGCCGACCTCAATTGGTTCGAGGTTGAGAATCTTTCTACTATCAAGAGGAACTCTTGATTCATGGAGTAGAGGGATTATAGTTCATACATCTTTGGCCACTTCCTGTTTAGGGATTAAGACAACGTCTTTGCTTTGATCAGGAAGATATTCTTGCATTACGTTGATCGAACCAGAACTTGAACATGGTCGAATCTCTTTCCGGTCCAACTGATTTTGGAGGGATGCTCGCACGAGGTAGCATCCTTGGTTGTTCTCTAAGCAAACTCTACAGCGCTCATAGTTGTGTGGTGGCACCCGACCACGTCTGCTTTGTATGCAGTGCAACCTTACTAAATATGTTTCCATCGAGCGAACATCCTGACTTTGATGCCTAGTAGGATTCCCGTCAGTCATATTGATCTGTTGTGTAGCTTCATCCAAATAGATTGGAAGCCACCAATGGTCCAACAAATGTTGAAGTGTTATTTGGACAAGTGCACATCCTTGGTCGTCTTTACGACAAACTTTACAGTCCTGATAATCATGTGAAGCCAGAAAACCGAGCCTGGCTTGCTTAGCGTGTAATTCTACCAGATTGGTATTCATCAAGCGAATATCAAAGATTTGAATCATATTGACTTGATGAATATTTCTACCATGGTAATCCTGAATCCATCCGAGATCCATCTGACGCTGGAGGGCGTCTTGCAAAAAAGAGAATCCCTGATTGTTTATTGAGCATATCGGACAGGAATTATAATCGTGTCATGGCAGATCATGATGTTGGCTTTACCTTGAGTGCATTGCCACCAACCTGACATTCATTTCCAGAATGTTGTGGTTCTGGACAATGTTGGGATTTGTGTGGGCCATATTGACCTCTCAGATTCGGTGATCTTGGATCCATCCGAGATCCATCTGTTCTTGTAGAGCTGATTGCACTACGGAACATCCTTGATTATTCTTTGAGCAGATATCACACTGGTGATAATTGTGAGGCGGTACATGACCGTACCCGCTCTGTCTGCAATGCATCCTGACCAGATTGGTTCCTAATAGGAGTACATCGTGAATTTGATAGTTGCGGTTAAATTCTTCCTCTATCAAATTTATTGCAGCCTTCTCGTGTTGAGGCAACGGGTTCGTCTGAACATTTGGATTTGTATCCTTGAGGGATAATGCCCTGTTCCTGACAAGCTTCTGCACATTAGATTTAAAGCTGAGACAATTTTCTATGTTGTGCCTCGGTCCTCCTTGATGGCAAGGGCAAGTTTGATATGCTTTGAACCAAAAAGGCAGATTTTCTGGTACTGTAAGAGGGGTCCTGGTTTGGACGTGCCCCTTGACCAGTAAGAATGGAAATAGTTCTGCGTACAACATTGGTATAGGGTCGAACCCTGGTGGTCGCGTTGTATAGTTGTTATTGTTGTACTGAGGACGAGCCTGCTGAAGAGGCTGTTGTGTCCTTTGCTGATACTATTGTTGATTTGGTTGGCTCTGAGCAACCTGAGGTTGATACGTTGGAGTCGGCGCAGGGTTGATAGCAGGAGTTACCGCTGCTACTGGTTGATACCTTCGCCTTTGCTTTCCGAGAGAGATATTACCAATATCTTGCTATTTTTTCTTAGGGAAAGCACTACCGTATCTCTTGGTACTGCTTGATGGTCCTGTATCTTTGACTAGACGTCCTTCTCAGACTGCTTCTTCAAGGCGTACCCCTATGTTCACTATTTCAGTGAAGTCACTGGGCGAACTGGCGACCATTCGATCGTAATAGAATGAGCTTAAGGTTTTCAAAAAGATCTTGGTCATCTCTTTTTCCTCAAGAGGGGGACAGATCTGGGCGGCAATTTCACGCCATCTCTGAGCATATTCCTTAAAAGTTTCCTTGTCCTTCTGCGACATTGCTCTGAGTTGATCTCTGTCTGGTGCCATGTCTAGGTTATACTTATATTGCTGAACGAAGGCAGCGCCGAGATCTCTGAAAGTATTGATCTTGGTGCGGTTTAAACTCATGTACCATTTGAGTGCGGCATCGGTTAAACTGTCTTGGAAGTAATGGATCAGTAGCTGTTGATTCTCTGTCTGAGTTGACATATTTCTAGCGTGCATAACCAAATGACTTTGAGGGCAAGCGTTGCCCTTGTATTTTTCAAAGTCAGGCACCTTGAATTTGGACGGAATTTTTACATTGGGGACCAGACAAAGGTCTGCGGCGTCCTTTCCGAATAAATCCTGACCGCGAAGGGCATGCAGTTCCTTCTGCATCTCTAGGAATTGCTCCTGGAACTCATTCATCCTGTCGTACATGTTTTCGTTTCCACCAAAGATTACTTGTGGAATCTGTCATTCCGGGACAGTGTGTACCACGGGTTGTGGTATAGTCATTACGGCAGTGACTCCTGGTGCTTCCGTGCCCCGAAGTTTGTAACCTTCAGGTGTTGCTGCAATCACTCTTGCATCTTCGCTTTCCCGAAGTTTGTAACCTTCAGGCCCAGCGGTTCCTGCTGCAGTTTCTGGGTCTTTAGTGACCGGCGGGATATATCCTTCAGGGATAAAGTTGATAGGCATGCCCTAGGGACGATCTTTAGGCATGTTATACCGAGGATCATACGTCTCCACTATGGGCGTAGATGTTATCTCCGAGATCACAGTCCTTTGTTGTTGTCTCTGAGCTGCTGCCAGAGATTGCGTGTCACTGTGAAGTTTTCTCAAATCTTTCTTCAGAGCGTCGATTTCTTCTCTCACCTCTCTGTTATCTTCCTCGAGATCATCCATTTTCTTTTGTCGATTGGCCCGAGTATTGTACGAATGAGACAGTTTGACTCTAGAATCGTGACACATACTTGAGATTCGAAGGTAAGAAGAATGTGTTATGTGAGAATGATGAATGCAATGATATATTTATTTTTTGTTTTTTGCTTTAATCAAAAAGAAACTTCAACAAACAGATTGCAAATATCAAACAGTGGGGAGACCCCGTTTTATTGAATTTGAAAGATTGCAGAAATGGAAATACGGTATTTTACAAAGTGTTGTAAAAGGAAATGTCTAAGCTTATGGATCCTGAGTCCTCCCTGAGGAGAGCTCAGGTGCTGTTCTGGTATTTTCCTTTTCTTTGACCGAGGCTCTTTAGCCGTTGTCGGGTTCTCAGTCCTTTGCCAAGTGAAAGGAGCGAGCAAGCTTCTTCGGTCATTTTGATTTTCTACAACATGTTGCTCTAGTATCCTAATCAGAGCGTCATTTTCTTTTAATAGTTGCTGAATTTTGGTACACTCTACATTAAGAATACGATACTTGTTCTTCCAAGATTTCTTTTCCCGTTGAACTTTGTTGAGAGTGACCTGCAATTTTTCCGCATCAGACATAAAATAAAGGACAAACTCCTTTAACGGAAGAACTTCTTGACGAGCGTAAGGCATCCTTAGCTTGAGAGCTCTAGTTTGTACCTTGTGGAGATAAGGTTCCACGGAGATACAATCCGGTCTTCCCAGTGACTTTCTTCCTTTCCTGTGAACATGTTTCCATGCATGCACTATTTCCGTCTTTAGTGCCCTGTCATTTTCCCCTTCTTGAAGAAAAGACCTTCCAGATGAACATTTCGCTGTATATGCCTCATCGGGTATCCGAGTTGATGGTACACTAAAATTGGATGATAGTTTATTCCTCCTTTAGTTCCTATGAGGGGTACATTAGGGAAGTTTCCACATTTGTCAATGATCCTTATCCCGTCATAGATCTGATTGTACCAATCTATGTCAGAGTTGGTAAGAGACATGATTCTCTATGACTAACATAGAGTACTGTTATGATCCCAAAAAGCAGCAGACTTGGGTAAATGGGAAGTGAACCATTTGTAAAGCAGGGGTACACAACATGTGATTATTCCTCCGCTGTACAAATTCCTTAAGTGTACAGAATGATAAGCATCTATGAGCAGGGTTGGTCAGGGTTTCCAATCAGAAATATCTTAATGGCATTGGTATCGACGAAGTTATCGATGTCGGGAAAAAGGAATAACCCATATGTGAGTAGAACAAAGATATCTTCGAAAGCAGTAATGTTTCCTACACTGGCAAACTATAGGGCTTTCTCTACCAAAAACTTGGCCGGTAAACCTTGGATTCCTTCCTTAGTGGTCATGTAAGTCCTGACATCTGACTCGTCCAAATAGATTGCTCTTGCAATGGTTTGATCTTTTGGAATTTCTTCCAGTCCAGAAAAAGGAGCTTGGTCAGTGATGGGTAAATAAGTCAGGTGAGAGTCCTCCTCCAGTGTTGGTGCTACTTGATAATCCGAGAATGTGAAACAGTGATAAACCGGATCGTAAAACTGAATCAGGATAGACAGGATTCCTTCAACTACTTGGATCTTTAACAGAGACAGCAGTCCTCTGTACTTAGCTCTGAAAGCATCAGGGTTGGTGATCATCCTTGCCAACCCCCTTAAATCCTCTAGTTTTGGAGCCTTGAAAGTGTACTTGTGCGTCCTCCTTCTACCGAAATCCATAACACAATCTTTTTCTCTGATATTTGCAATCATTGTTTTAGTTTAATTTGAAAAAAGAGAGAAGAGAAACGAAGATTTTTTTCTTTGTTTAAGAGTTTTTTAAATGAATGCATGAATGCAGAACACAAAAACATTGAAAAAACATGGGTTCAAGGGTTCAAAGTTACGAGCATGGAGTCATGGCTCTACCCATCCCCAAAGGTTGTATTCTAGTGAAATTTTGTACCTGTAGAACGGGTTAAAAGTTCCCAAAATCATTGACCCCCTAGGGATAACAACAGCAAACTGGTTCACCCGAGCGAGCTGTACCATCCTAGGGTAATCTCAATTGAGTGTAGTATCGCGTGTCAACTATTTCCGATAACTACCGCACTACCAAATAGCCACATGGTTACTGTCTACTAAATCCTCAGTTTCACGGATACCATATTGAGACAATCTGCCTTCACAAGGGAGTCGTTAAGCATTGAATCCGCAAAGGGTATCTCCACTGATTTGATGGTCTACCGGGACAGCTTATTTGGGATTCACTCCCTGTAAGACCGCCCGTCTATGCCATCACCTATCTTAGGGTTCTCTTATAATTTCCACATGCGACATCACTCGCATTCCCATTATCAGAAAAATAAACACAGATATCAAGTAGGAAAAGCAATATATATATATATATATAATTCCTAAAAATAACATCCTAGACCTCTTAGGAATTCTATTCTTAATTTTGCTCCCCAGCAGAGTCGCCATTTATCTGTAGCGTGAGATTTTTGTCGATGATGCGACCACCTTATCGCCATGGGTTTCTCCTCACCGCAATGGTAGGAGTGGGGTGCTACTTTATGATTTCTTATTTATCCCGTGAAGTTGGAAGGGAAATGGAAGCTATCTAAATCTAACCTTGCACGCGAATGTTTAACTGAACAAACGCTTAAAGAGATTCGGGGAGTTCGGGGTCTGGTTATACAATGGGGAGATGTCAGTTTCCCATCCTATATGTGGTTATCCACAGGTTATTAGCAATAGGTTCTAATTTTATACTTGATGGTGTAAATCTGTTGATGGGTTGGGAAAGTTTCTTCTTTAGGAGATATGAGAGAGGGAGTTTTTGATGATTTTGGTGTGGTACTGGACCTCAGTTTTGATTTAGTGTGTGAAGGTACTGGACCTAGAGCTTTTGATTGGTATGCTCGTTAAGATTTCACAATCTTATGCCTACGTATTCCCGTTTAAAGAAATAGGGAAATCAGAGCAATCGTAGTTCCTCCTATTCTATGGGAGGAAAGATGATTTTTTGGTGTCTTGTTCAAAGCCCAAGATTGAAGCTAAAGGGTTGAGTATTTGTGTCTTGTTCAAAGCCCAAGATTGAAGCTAAAAGGTTTGACTGAGAGAGAACTTGTCATCTCTAAAGGGGGACATCTCGTCTGCTTATCACAAATGTTGGGTGACTGTTTATAAAGGAAAATTACTTTAACTGGGTTATGAGAATCCAGCAATGCCATAATTTCCTTTATGGGGGATTTGTCTTGAAGGAGAAAACTTTAACACAGTGTTGAGCAATGCCATTTTTCCTTAAGAGTCTTTCATGCTAAGAGAGGGACAGTAGCATGGATGTAAATAATCCAGAGGCTTGCCACTTATAGCAATTAGATGAAAGAGGAAGTTTTCCAGGATAAGAGATGGACGACAACTTGGATATTTGAATCAACAAGTGTGCCACTTACAACTGTTATCTGGGATCAGGGATTGTTTTGATTTATTTGTTTTAAAGAGTGATAAACAGCGAAATGACTTCCTGCAGATAGATTTTGATTTTTCTCTGAGGAGATGTTGATTTTTGTGTGCCTTAATCAAATCCCAAGGTTAAAGCTAAGATATTGATTGACTCCACTAGGGAAGTCCTTTTACAAAGCCTAAGAGGAGGCTGGAGAAGGCTGACTCAACAAGAGAGTATTTATCTGTCTTGTACAAAGCCCAAGATTGAGGCTAAAGAAAAGACTGACTCTTTTGGGGAGATATCATTATGCTAAGCCTAAGAGGAGGCTGAATGTTGACTTTTCCAGGGAAATATTTTGTCTGTCTTGTACAAAGTCCAAGATTGAGGCTAAAAGAAGATTGACTCTGCTGGAGAGATTTATACGGTGTCTTGTACAAAGCCCAAGATTGAGGCTGCAAAGGGGAAACTGACTCTATTAGAGAGTATGATTTGCCTTGTACAAAGCCCAAGATTGAGGCTGAAAAGAGATTGACTCTGTTGAGGATATTTTAGGTGTCTTGTACGAAGCCCAAGATTGAGTCTGACCTTATCGGGGAAAATCATTATACAAAGCCTAAGAGGAGGCTGAAAAGAAGATTGATTCTGCTTAGGGATATTATTTCTCAAAGCTTAAAAGAAGACTGGGAGAAATTGACTTCTCTGGGGAAGATATTTATCCAGAGCTTAAGAGAGGGTTATGAAGATTTTGACTTTGTTGGAGACAGTTTATATATGTCTTGTACAAAGTCCAAGATTGAGGCTAAAAGAATGACTCAATAAGAGAGTTTTTATAGTGTCCTGTACAAAGCCCAAGATTGAGGCTGAAAAAGATGGGGAAAAATCATTATACAAAGCCTAAGAGAAGGATGGCTTCTGCTGAGGATTATTTAGATCCAGAGGCAGGTCCAAGTTAGGGGATCAACTCTTGCTGAAGGTTATAGAAGAGTTAAGGTATCAAATGCCTTGAGGTTCTGATTGAGGATAGTGTTATACTGATGATAAGCTGACCCTAGCTGGTGAAATTTAAAGTGAGAGTTTAAAGATTGAGTTTTGAAAACCTATAGAGGTTTCAACTCTACTGGAGATTGGTCAAATGACCAGGGTTTTTCCTGTGTTTGTAGGGAACTTGAGAATGTCTTTGAGATCCAAGAGGAGATTAGACTGTTCAAGTCTACTGGTATGGAAGAGTTTATCTTTGTACGATGCCCAAGAGGAGGCTGGTGTTATAAGGGATGAGAATCAACCCTAAAATTGGTCTGAGGTTTTGACTCTTCGGAAAGACTGCTCTAACAAGGGCTGACTAAGTTCTGTCCTATACCTTTAAAAGGTCTTCAAGGTCCTTGTATTAAGCCCAAGAGAAGGCATGAGAACTTCTAAGAAGCCGGAGGGTCCTTGTACAAAGCCCAAGAGGAAGCTGGGATGCTTTTAGGAAGCCTGTGGGTCCCAAACCTAAGAAAAGTTCAAGAAAAGTTTTATCGGGAATAATCTTTTCTTTAGTGAACAATTCTAGGGTTTGAAGAAATTCAAGAGAGGTTTCACCGGGAATTAATCCTCCATGGGAGAAATGAATTTCTTTGACAATTTCTAATAGTGACAGTCTGAGAAAAGTTTCACCGGGAATAATGCCTTTCTCTTTGTTCCATATTGTTTAAGCCCAAGAGAAGGCAAGACTGTATCTGGAAATTCCTATGGGGAACTAGTTTTGACTGTATTTAAGAGTGACCAATTGGCTTTACCTAATACTAGACTTAGTTGCCGGGGAAAACTCTAAGCAGATATATAAGTATATATACAGTTGATATATGACAAGTATTTAAAAGGATATGAAAGAAGGACTTACAGGTGAGCAAGCTTCAAGCAATACAGTTATATATATATGAAAGCATGTAAAGAAAGCTGATAAAACTTACATGCGAGCAAGTTTCCATTGTAACAGCTGTATGGTTAGTTGTTCAAGAAATTAAAGAAAGTTTTGATAACAACTATGAGTTTGAATCTAAATCAAAAGGGAAATTGCTTTGAAAAGATTGTTGGGGCTTATACTCAAGGAGAGGCCCAGATATAACAGTGATCACACCGTTGTTTTGAAAAATTGTACTGGGACTTATACAATGGCTGAGGCCCAAAATTATTTATGTACAAAGGGGGTTGGGTCTTACACTCTATTAGAGGCCCAAAAGTATTTGAAAAAGAAAATAAATGGGACTTACAACACAAGGGTAGGCCCAGATGAAAATTGTTTTGAAAACGGCGATCGAGCCGAGATTTTTTAATATCGTATCGGGACTTATAGAATGACTGAGGCCCAAAAAGGTTTCTGTACAAAGGGAATATGACTTACACTCCACAAAGAGGCCCAAAGTGGTTTGAAAAGATTTATTAGGGTGATAGTGATCAAAACCCTAATTTTTGGTTTTAAAATAATCAAACACGTGAAAAAAGGTTGTGATCTTGGATTTATATTTGGAAAATCATGTTTCATTCATGGGATTATTTAAAAATCATTTGAATTTTGCAAAACCAAGAGAAATAAATATTTTTAATGTTTAAAAACAAATAAAAATATAATTCTTTACAAAAATATCAAATATATGAAATAAATAATATTTTTGTAAAATTTTCATGGAATAAAATATTTTAATATTTTTGTGAATTTTCAAAAAAAAAAATCAATAAAAAATCATTAAAATTAAGAGAGAAATTAATTTTTGAATTAATTAACAAAAACATGAAAATATTGAAAAAAATAGCAAAAATGAAAGAGTAGTAAAAAAGGTCTGGGTGGGGTTTGAACCCACGACCTCATACACAAACACACATGCGCGTTACCACTGGGGTGGTGATATATCCGTGTATCAAAACCACCCCATGTGCATATATGGGGTGCCTTGTTTTCAGGCCTGGCCAAGGCCAAGGCAAGACAAGTTTTGGCAATTTACATGAAGCCTCTAACTTTCTCATTTCTCCATGGATTTAGACAAAATTTAGGTGCATCTGGCCTAGAATTTCATGAGGAATCCAATGGTGCTTTTGGAATTTTCAGAAAGTGTCCCTATTTTAAAACCCGATAGTGGTTTCAAAATAGGCCTAGATTTGCATGTTCTATGCTATCTCACTACTCGGTTAACAATAGCAGGGAAAATTAGTTCAAACACAACATATACAACATGCATGAGATGTTTATGATCAATGGACATCAAAGGAATGCATAATTCAAAGAGTTCAAGTTGTCATGCACTTACCTCTTGGTGCTTCTTGTGCTAACTGTCAAGATCCTTGTGCCAGAAGTAATCCAATGCTTTGGACACTCTTGATTGATCCCTTAGAAGCTTTTAGGATGATCAAAACCAGCTGGAATCCTCAGGAATAAGTTTTAGCTCTTTCTTGCAAAAGGGGAAAAAGTGACCAATATGGCAACTCTCTCAAATGGTGTTCTAGATGAGGGAAACCAATTGGGATAATTTGAGGATGATATTTGGAGTGTGTTTGAGGCCTTGTTTGGTTTTGGAAGTGACTGAATCAAGGCATGGCTTGGAAAATGCAGAAAAGTCTAATTTTGAGGTTTTGGAGGTGGATTTTTTGATTTTGGTGTTTTAGGTCACAAGTGAGTGTTTGGACAACTTAGATATAACATATTGGATGTATTTGGATCATGAGCTGTGATGGAATTTCTCTGTAACTCAAAAACTCATAGATGACTTGCAAAAGAAGGCCTTTTGGCCTAAAGAGAGAGATTTTGAGGAAAGCATCAGTTGTAGTGCTTTGGTGTACTCAAACTGAGCACAAATGAGGTCTATTTATAGTAGAGCAACTTTGTTTTGCAAGCAATAGTGAATGGCAGCTGGTACAGGCCATTGGCCAATATTGATCCATGGGAATCTTTAGTCTCCTATAGCCATTGACTTGAGGTTAGGGCACAAGCCTATGGTTCTTTGATTCAGTGTTGATTCTTGACTTATTCAGTTAAGAATGTGTCAGTTCATGCCACCTTGGTGCATCTATTGAATGCTTGGAAACAAAATAGGAGTCTTGGCACCTTTTTAGCCTTTTTAGGTTTATTATGGCTATGTGTAGATTTTTGGACTTTGAAGGCTTGGGGATCAGATCATTCTCCTTTTGTTTTATCCTCTGATGTGTCCAAGTGGATGACAAGGCTTGGAGTTTCCCAATTTTACCAAATCGAGCAAATACACAAAATCTGCCATGTACAAGGTAGTTGGAAATAGTGATTTTGAGGGGATCATATCTCCCTGCTCAAGTTGAGTTATGGGAGGCTCTTGTGCTTTTTAGAAAGCCCTCATATGATACAAAACATGTGTGATCATAGTTTGTTTTGAAACTATTTGGATCCAACTGAAAAATCTTCATGAACATTGATGTTCAAGGCTGGTAACTTAGGCAGATTTTCACTATGTGTTGGACAAATTGTCATTTTCATGTTTTTCTGATTTTGATCAATCCATAACTCAATATCCATGAAGAATTGGAGTCTGAGGTAGTTGAAGCTTTTGTAGAGTGTAGCAAGACCTACAAATCCAGCTTTGGATCACCCAAAATGGTTGCTTGGATCAGAAGTTATGATCCTTGGAAGTTGGTACCAAAACCATTTTTGTTCCATAACTTAGAAAAATTTTGGTTTCTCATGGTTGCCCCTTTTGCAAGAAACCTGACTTTTCTTGATTTTTCCTAATGAATGATGATCAATACATTACATTAACATTACTTTTGACTTAGGGGAACCATACTTGTGAAAAATTCCAAAAAGTCAAACTTGATTTTATGCACAGTTGACTTTTTATCGGATGAAATCCAAACTGTGCGATCCTTTGTGAAATCAAGTCCTTGACCTAAATCAAACCTAATGGATGGATTCCATAGGTGCTATAGGGTGTATTGAATCATGTCCCAAGGTTTGGGAGCATGTCTTGGTCAAAAGTCAAAGATACAGTTGACTTTTTCCTCGAAACCCTAATTGTGGTCCTGGTGAAATTGAAACTTGTGAACCAAGCTTCTTGGGTCAATCCATTATTGTAAATGAATCAATGTGGTGTATTGGAGGCCCTCAAATCATGTCTTGATGTCTTGGCTCAGGTTTTGTCCCAAAAGTCAACTTAGGGGTGAGTTAGGTCAAGAAACCCTAATTCCTGATTTTTGGTAAATGCACCCCCTGAGGTTAAATTGACTTGATGATTGAGTCCATGAGGTCCATTGGAGTATCTTGGGTTATGCTTTGAAGCATTGGCTCATGCTCAGAGGAAAATTTCCATCTGGAGGCCATGGTCGACCAAAACCCTAATTTGGTGACACTGGCGATCGTGAGGCTTGATCCACTTGGAATATTGCAACCTTGTGCTTGATTCTTGATGTGGGAGTCCGCTTGATCCTTTATAGGTGTTTGAGAGGTTAGACAAGTTGAAGATCATGTCATTCCTTGATTGGTCATTTGCCTGAATGCTCTGTGAGGGCTCAAAACCCTAATTCTTGATTGTAGTGAATGCTCAACAATCCTTGAGGAAATTGATGAGGCATGAAAGTACATCCATATTGTGGTGATGGTTTGCACAATGATGGGAAATCTTGGTGGTCAAAATTTCGTGTATGACACCTTCTCTTGGGCTTAGTACAAGGACCCACAGGCTTCCTAGAAGCATCCTAGCCTCCTCTTGAGCTTAGTATAAGGACCCAAAGGCTTCCTAAAAGCATAGAATATAATTTAGTCATCTCTGCTATTTCAATCCTCGGGAAAGTCAAAAACTCTAGAGCATCCCTTCATTCAAGGGTTGATCTTCATCCCTAGAACCATCAGTCTCCTCTTGGGCATCATACAAAGATCTTTCTCCAACCAGAGTCTACCTCTTCTTAAGGGACTTGGGCAGTCAACCTCCTCTTGGGCTTCATACAAGCAGACTTGAAAAGTCTCATCCTCATAGCCTCCTCTTGGGCTTAATACAAGAACCCTCAGGCTTCCTAAAAGCAAAGGATAAATCCTAATCATCTTTAGCAATACATCAATTCCCAGAAGAGTCTAAACCTCTAAGGTATCCAAACTCATCTTTAAGTCTCTTCTGACTCACAATAAAGGTTTGGCTTTCATCCTTAAAATCCTAAGCCAGGGCCAGGTTACCATCAACAAATCCTCAAAAGAATTAGAGCCTCATGGCATCTGATAAATTAACTCTGCCCAAATCTCCAGCAAGTGTTAGTTTCTCTTTGGATTCCCCAACACAGTTTAGACCTTCTCCTGGATTTCAATAATCCTTAGCAAGAGTCAGCCTCCTCTTAGGCTTTATATAATGATTTTTCCCTCCAGTCAGCCTCAATCTTGGGCTTTGTACAAGACAGATATCACACTCCCCAGTTGAGTCAGTTTTCATTAAAGGTATACTCAAACTCTTCAGCTTCATCATCTTGGGTTTCAAACAAGATACTCAAATAAAACATCTCCAGTGGAGTCAATCCCCTAACTTTTTTTTAGCTTCAACCTTGGGCTTTGATCAAGGCATAAAATCCAGCATCCCCACAGATGAGACCATGAGTCCTCTCTGTAGGAGGACATTTCTTCTATACATCACATATCAAAACAAACAATCAAAACCTTTTTTCCAGATAATTGATGTAAGTGGCATACTTGTTAATTCAAAATCCAAGCTGGAGTCCCTCCTTTATCATGACTGAATTTTCTCTTTCATCTAACTGATGTAAGTGGTAAGCCTCTGGATTCTACACATCCAAGCCAATGTCCCTCACTTAGCATGAAAGATTCATAAAGGAAAAAGTGGCATTGCTCTACACTGAGTTAAAGCTTCTTCCTTCATGACACTTCTCTTATAAAGGAAGATATGGCATTGCTGGATTCCACAGATCCCAGTTAAAGTAACTTCCCTTATAACCAATTAATCACATTTGTGATGAATAGGCGAGGTTTCTCCCTTTAGAGATGACAAATTCTCCCTCTCAGTCAAGTTTTAGCTTCAATCTTGGGCTTTGAACTAGACACCAAATTTCCTCCCATAGAATAGGAGGAACTACGATTGCTCTAATTTCCCAAATCTCTTTACGGGAATACGTAGGCATAAGATTGGGAAATCTTAGCGAGCACACAAATAAAAAATCTTAGGTCAAGCACCTTCCCAAAAACAATAGAAAACCCAAAAACAAAAAAAAAACATTTCCTCAGCCCACACAAAGAAGAAACTTTCCCCAATCAACAGCAAATAGACTTAAGAAAGCATTCAAAGCAGTAGCAAATATATGAAAACGAAGGTTCCTATAGATTACTATAGATACTCTGGGTGTTAATAGCTTCCCCTTGTATAATCAAATCCTGATTCCAGATCTTTTCGCATTTGTTAAAGAAAACATTTACACGCAGGGTTAATTTAAGATATCTTCCCCTTCCTTTCAAGCTTCATACGATAAATACAGAAATAAAAAAGTAGCGTTAAAAGCGGTAGTGGTCGCGTCACTAAAACCGGAGCTACACAGCCACTAACATTCACCGGAATACACCCCTACTCTACCCAGTTTTCATCCTAACAGCATGCAATCTAAGCAACACAAGGTTGATATGCTTAAAACAAAGAAGGATAAGAAAACTTACGTGGTCGAAGAGAAAATAGAAGTGGTTGGCAAAGCCTGGTCGTTGCTCGTGTGGCGGTATTACGGCGGTAGATGATGGAAACAGAGACAACAGAAATTGAAGAGAGAGAAGCGAAAAGTGAAAATGAACACTTCTTCCCTCTATATATAGACAGATCAGAGGCACGTGCACGAGCACGCGCGGCGTAGGGCATCATCTTGACCCTAGCATAGCCATCATTATGCATTAAATGTGGCACATGGCTCGATGCACGCGCGACACTCCATCCCTTCAAGTCCCACCAACCGTTGGGCTCCCCGCTCATCGGGCACGCATGACAACGTTTCAGGTTCCTCGGGCACATGCACCCGCGAGCATCGTGAAACAACCCCGTCTCAGTAACAGGCGTCGACCACGTCTACTCCTCCTCGGGACCACGGGCTGCCCTTAAGTCATCACTCCTATGCTCAGGAGCAATGACTTAGGGGGCTTCTGTTCTGGACTGGCCCAATGGCTAGGCATGGCCCAATCCACTTCTGCTCCCAGAACGGCCCAGTTGCTTAAGTCCTGCCAGTTAAGGGTAAATGGAAGCATTTTTGCTCTTTTGCCACTCCGTTGAGGAGGCCTGGCTAGCTGACCCCCTGGATCATCTGCCCTTCATCGCATCTCTGCCCGTCACGCATGGTTTCACCATCCAGAAATAGTCACGACGCCCTTGCCCATGACCAAGCCCTTGCTCGCAACAACGAATAGTTTCGAGCACCTCTGCCTGTTCCAACGGATAGTTTCTGGAAGTTACCTATTCTTGGGGAGTAAATATCTCGCCCCGAAAATAGGGACCAATGGCCAAGCGCTAGGGGCATTATAAAAACCCTCTCATTTGAGAGGGTCAGGTATTCTAAATCATCCTGAGACATACTCACTTTGTACTTGCCTTCTCTTCTCTCGATTCTTACTTTAGCATCAGAGTGCCTTGCAGGTACACCCCCTCCTCATCCTTTGAACCCAGCATCGCAGATGAAGTCTCTTGCCCACTTCAGGTTCTGATCAACCGATAAGATCAGTTAACTTAACCCTTCTAGACAAATGGAGACGGCACTTATCTGTGGTGCTTCTTGTCTCTATTGTGATATTTTGTTTCCCCATTATGGTGTCCTACCGTCTCTTCCTCAAGTGGAAGTAGTGTTTCTGGGTTGCGGTCTACATCCACTTGGTGGAAAGACGTGTCTCTTCTCGGGTCCAAGACGGACGATCCTCTAAATTAGTTCGAAAATGGTCTTAGTAGGAAGGTTGGGTCAAGACTTCTGACCTCTTTCTGGCATGACCCTTGGATTGGAAATATTCCTCTTAAGACTAGATTTCACATGATTTTTCATATTTCTCGTACTCGGGACGAGGCTCTGTGAAGGTGAGAAAAATACACAAGAAAGGGGTTGAATTGTGTATTCAATAAATACTTTTCACTTCTAATTTAGAACTTCAGAATTTGAACCATGTTCAGAATCTGATATCAGATTAAGTAACAGCAGCGAAAATATAATGAACAGAAGTAAATGCATGCAACACACAAAGATTATCCTGCTTCCTTTCCTCAACTGAGAGTAGTTTGGTCTCCTTGTCTCAATAAGAGCTTTTCACTACAAGCAAACATATTATAATTTTCTCAAACACACTTCCGAGAGACTTCAATACTTAATCAACCTAGAAAGAGACATCTGCTCGAGCAACCTTGCAAGAGACTTCTGCTTAATCAACCTAGAACGAGACTTCACTGCTCAAGTACACAGACACACTACTATAAAATACACCTTCGATAATATAATACTACTACGGTTATACTTTCCACCGTTGTAATATCACAAATTGGATGTGCCTGATGTTTATTTTTTTTTAAGTTATTTAATCACGGTTGAGATAAACAACCGTGGTGATAAAGTAAATGTTACAAGGTTCGAATCCCATCAACCAAATTTTTCCATTTTTCCTATTACAAAAAGCGCGTGTCACTTAAATACATAAATAAATAAAAAATTGAAAATTATTTAACCACGGTTTTAATATTCAACCGTTGTAATATGATCTGTACAACCTTTGCTCTTCCCAAAATAGAGAAATGACTATAATGATGATTGAAATTTTTTTTCATTTCCCAAGACAATCACAAGTCATTCAAGAATATCAACCATTAGAAGAAATAATTGCAAGCATTAAATCATCAGATGTTTCATCTTCAACCTCTTCGATAAATGCACACTTTCATATAATGAATTTCAACTTCTTCAAACTATTCTTCTTAACTTCCTATAACAACATGAGTTCTCCATATGAGAATTCTAAGAGAAATAGCTCAATAGAAGTCACTGTTAAGAACCAAACAACCACCACAGTACAACACCATCAGTAGATAACTGAGGAGGTCCAGCCATTTGGGTCGACTGCTATCAGGGATGAGCTGAGGTTGAGGAAGGGCAAGAAGAAGAAGAAGATGCTGAAGAAGAAGAAAAAGAAGAGAAAGGTGTCGAGGAATATTTTTTACCATGACTCAGATGAGGGTAGTGAGGAGTGAGCCATAGATTGGGAAGATTCATTTAGTTCTAGGGGATATTATTCCAATCTGGACAAAATTATTTAATAAAAAAGTTATGTTTTATGTACTCTTTCCTTGTGGGCCTCTTAATAGGACTTCTTTATTTTTGTTTTATATACTCTTTCCTTTATATACTCTTTCCTCTTGACAAAAAAAAAGTACACAACCAACAAAAATAACAACAACAACAATAATGAATAATAGCAATAACAACATTAAATAACTCTCTCACCATTAAGTTCATAAATAAATAAAAAAATTGAAAGTTATTTAACCACAGTTTTACTATACAACCGTTGTAAAATTTGAAAATTGCATCACGATTTTTCTTTACCAACCGTGATGAAAAGTGATTTTTTTTAGTATATAAGCGAAAGTATCTATCGTTCAGTACATAACGGTCGTTTCTCTCAAAAGAAAACCCTAACATATTTCACTCTTCTCTCTCATAACATAACCTAACATCCATGTCACTCTTTAAACATACTTCAACATTCAGATTCGCCTTCACCAATCGCTACCTTCAGTTTTGAGGTTCGTTCATTAAACTTATGCTTCGATATCGTTTATGTTTCTTGTTAAAAATAGGTTCTCATTTTTTCAGATTTGTCTTCACCACCTTAACAAAGCACATACTTTGGCTATGGTACATATGGTTTGTGTTTCTATGAAGAAAAAATACAAGAAGTATGAAGCTATTGTGTAAACTTCATTAACCTTGTACTTCTTCTTTATAGTATCATAAACTAGAAGAACTTCATAATTTGTTCCAGTTCCACGATTAGTTTCAAAAAATGTGTGTTCTTGAAACATTTCATTATATCTTGTGTTGTTGTATGCTGTTGTTGTATGTTGTTGTTGATTAATGTTCTCAGAACTTCATAATTTGTTGTTGTTTCTGTTTATAATATCTTGCGTTCTTGAACCTTATTTTTTTATTTGTTGTATATTATTGTGTTGTTGAAAAATATTGTTGTATGTTGTTGTTGTTGATTATTATTTTTAGAACAAGAACAAAACATTGCTAAGTCACAAAAAAGATGTTTCTTATGACTTAGCAATGTTTTGTTCTTTAAATTCTTATCCAGGTTTCACAGTAGATGAAGTTGAGTTTATTATATGCTATGTAGATTGTTTGTTTCACTAACCCTTAATTGAAAATACATTTCATTTAAATTGACATAGAAACTTATAATATGAAAATTAAGTTGTATTTGAAAACTAACTTATATCAATCAATGTTCTCCGAATTACATTCGTCTCACAATTCATCTCACGATGTTTAACATTTATTATGTGGTTCAATGACCTGATTCCTTCATTACATCCATATATTCTCTTATAGTTTAATTTGAATGACAATAATTTATTGATATTATTCAAATTAAACTAGAATAAAAGGAATCAATGTCATTAAGGACTTAGACCATTGAAGCACATTCTATATGTTAAAGAGCGGGAAATGAATGATGAGACACATGCAATTTTGAAAATAGTGGTTTGTTTAAGTTGGTTTTCAAGAACAATTTAATTTTCATATTATGTACTTCTTCATCAATTTGAATGGTTGTATGTTGCTGTGAGGTTTATTAAAAAACAAGCAATATACATATTGTATAATAAACTCTAGGTACTTTCAACAACGTTTACTTATTTTATCAGTGATGAATTGCTATTTACCTAAATTTATATACCACAGCGGTTGATACAAGTAACTGTTGTGGTAGGTAGCATGCATCCTGCCTTACTATCACGGTTCGAGCGTGGTGGAAATCATCATACATACAATCACCCCTTACCTCACAACGGTTGGTCAGGAGTTGTTGTATCCCTTTTCCAACCGTTGTGGTATGGTTTTTCCATAGTAGTAACAAGAGACTTTAATGCTTAAGCACACAGGCAAGCGACTTCCTCAACTTTAAACAAATTTAGTAGAAAAAGTAACTACTATACTTTGATACATAATTAGAAGTATACTAGTTGTGCAACAATCCAAAGGTTTTCAATTTTTCTATGATTTCTAAGATAAACTAAGATAACAAATCATAAGATCTTATACAATAACAGTTGCATAAATAATCTCAGAGTTATGCTTCAAGATCTTTTAATTTGTTGTGATGTTGTAACCTTCCTTCAACTGTTCAGCTTCCTTTTATAGGGGCAGCGAAAGAGTCTTTGGAGGGTTTAAACATAATAACAAACTCAGTGAAAAAGTATGCCAAGAGAGATGTTAGAGACTAGCATCTGGTAAGAAGTATTGTCCACTAGATAATGGCATTATTCACAGCATGTTTCGAAGTACTAGGTATCTTCCAAAAGTTAGAATAGACTAAAGAGGTCACATCACTATCCCTTGAGCCTTGTAAAACCAAACCCTAGTTGACTTTTCCCAATAAATTTGGCGCTAGACGAGACTGGTCTGCTTTTGATGCATAGTACAGAACAAAGGCACCTTTTTCCTTCAGGATATGAGCTGTCACCAGAGGCTAGAACAACATATCAAAGTTTGATCCTTCATATGTTGATGAACACTTTCAAGTCACTGGATTATGACCCTCCAGAATCTGAGTAACATTACTTCTCCACTTATGCTTTCAATAGGATTAATTCATGGTGAATTCTTAGCTTGTGATTTTGCACACTTGAACATATGTTAGTATATCCTTTTGTTATCTAAATACTTTGTTATCATCAAAATACAAGGGATATGAACAATCTTATTCCAACACTGTGGAGGAGCTAGGTAGGTGGGTGGATGGTAGCCTTACTTGGGAGCTTAGATAGAGGTGCCTTTTTTTAATCATGAAGAACATTTAGTCGTCGAGTTCTGAATATGTGTGCACACATGCTGAAGCATCTGGCCTGGTATATGGCCCTCAAGTCCTAGCATCTGGCTCTTAACTCTGTGTGACTGTGTGTGTTGGTTTCCTTGTGTGTTAGTAGAAGATTCTGAATTTTGACTATTGACTACTAACTGTGTATGCATGCATGAATAACTGATCTTTAATGATTGCATGTGTTAACTTTTAATAGGAACATCATTGTGTGACTAACTGTGTAGCAACCACATATCTTCTAACTTCTACTGCTATTGGTTTAGTCTGATGTATATGTGTTGTTGTTGATGTTTTTGTTGCTATTGTTGTTTTCTCTGGCTATGGTGTGGTTTAATGCTCAACTTATGATACACATCCTGTATTTTTTTGAAGTGTTCTTTTGCCAAAATTTTCCAAATGGGGAGATTGTTAATCCTTTTTGGATTGGCTACATATGCAAAACAACATGGTATGGACACATGTTGGACATGAGGTTCTAGCTGGTGTGGCACATCTGGCCCCCGTTGTTTTTTTGAAGAAATACATATGTGGCAACAGATGTCCCAGTATGTGGCCCTTGTTTGCATGACAAGGTTGTTGTTGTATACGCACATTTTCCAATTGTCTATACTGCATTATTCTGTTACTTGTGCAACAAAGGTTGTTGCTATCTTTTAGCAATTTGATTTTTCTGATTATTTAATTTAATTTAATTTGAATTCAAATCAAATCAAATCATTTTGTGGATCTGTTTTGGAGAAATAAATCTCAATTTAATCTTCACTATATCTGGACGAGATCACTACTGAATCAAAGGAGAAAAGCCCAACTATGGATTTCTATATATAGAGAGGCTTTTTCCATGCCTTGAAGATGAAAAGCTCAAGTGATAATTTAATTTTTAAGCTATGTCTTATTTTGTGTTAATTCTACACCACGCTAGCGCTTTTATTCATATTTTAAAGCATATAGTTTGATTTGTTTAGTTGAGTTGTAATTCAACAACAATATTTTGTTTATTGAGTTAATCACTTGGGATTGGTGATTGAGAGAAATTGTTTATTAGGTTAGTCACTTGGGATTAGTGATTAAAAAAAAGTGAGAACGGTTCTCATATTTAGGGGGAGACCTAAATAGAAAGACACCTGAGTAGAATTAAAAAGAGGGGCGTTGAACAAGGGGTTAGTTCATCTATGAAACTTTGTACTAATTCTATAAGAAGAGCGGATTTCTTTTCTTGGGTAGAGTGTCCCACAAATGTAGGTTTTGTTTGCACTGATTAGGGTTAACAATTCTTGGTGTTCTTCATAACTTTTACCTTTATTTATTATTGTTGTCATAGTGTGTTTATTATGGTATAACAAGTTGGACAAGTTGTCCCATACATCTCTCCAATTTTGTTCCCTAAGGAACAGAATTACACTTCGTGATTCGAATCATAAGCCAAAATTTTGAAACTTTTTAAAAAATAAACTATTTCTTAAGAAAATTGTAAAATATTTTTATTGCATAATTAAATAGAGTAATGCCAAGAAATTCGTTTTAATGCATATGATAAAAATTTAATGAGAGAATACTTTGATACCATCATGCAAATGAATGCAAAATGATCGTATTAATAAAAATATGCAAATGAAGATTAATGAACAGATGGATGGCATGCTCAGATGAATGAGATATGTCATGCACACATAGCAATTGCATACTCAAGATAAATAACACACCAAACAAAAACTAAACACGCAAGATTAGGTACAACTACAAGAAGATAAAGGAGAGTGGAACGATCATACAAATTTGATGATCTTAGATTTAACTTGTTGCACAAGTAATGACCAGTAAACAACAAAACTTAGCAAAAGCACAACACGATCAAAATTAATAATGGGATAAACCTTCCTTTACACCTTTAGAAAGAAATTTCCAGACACTCCTTTTCAAGATATCAAATGAAGTGGAACGAAACATGTTTGGATTAACTTTGTTGTCTTCATATTCATCAATGATTAGCTACTTTGTTGCTTGAACTTATGATTGGAAAAATATGGATAACTGATTCAACGCTTGACAGTGATATAGCTTTTTCAAGACTTATTTCTTGAATATTCTCATATGCTTGTTGAACAAACAATGAACACGCCAACATGTTCATATAAAATATCTTCATCTTTCATTATGACGACCTTGAAAGAATAGGTCCTCAAGGAGATGTTTTTTCTTTCTTCTAATGATCCTTTACATTTTCTAATTAATAACATAAATATGATATAAGAAGATAAATCAAATTCGCAAATAACCATGAAATAACACGAGTTTTCAAGTTATACAAATAGGTTCCGGTTACCTACACACAACTCAATAACTTTGTCAACAAAATTCTGGATGGATATAGTTACTTTGAAATTCTACCCAACAATTATAGATTTTCAACATAATAATATTGGATTGCTTCAAATAACTCTAGGTAACTTTGATATTGACATCAAATACGTAATATAATGACTATGAAACATATTAAATCTGCTAGAGTAAGCAGTTTTTATCAAACACACCCTTTGGTTCATTCTTCCCATCCTGAAATTTTTATTCGTAGGACTTAGTCAACAGACAATCTTTAAGGCCAATTCTTGGTAGATAATATAAGGGTAAATTGTCTAGAAGGGGGGGGGGGGGGGGGGGGGGGGGGGGGGGGTTGAATTGACTAAACCGCTTAAACCAATTTCAAAAACATTTTTTTTCACAAAATCAGAGTTTAACTAAAAGATCCGTAGATGGCATACTAAAGAAAAATATAACATATGGTTTGAAAAAGCTATATGTTTCAATGTCTATAAAAATTGCATGAGACAATATAAAATCAACACAACCAAGATAAAAGAAGTAGATTTCACAAGAAATTCAACAATGATCGTAACTCTATTAAGTACATAACTCAGAGTTGATCTATATGCAAGGTTAATCAATTCAAAAGTCAAAGGTCTTTGCAATTATAATCATGGGATAGAATAGTCAATGAACTAGATACATCACAGACTTAAACTTATATGAGAAGCAAGGTAAAGATCCATAAAGCATGATATTGTAAAAGATAAATAAATTTACAATATACAATATTATGCGGAAATGTAAAAGAGGCGGAGAGAATAAAAATGTACAACAAGTTTTTAGTGGTTCAACTCATTCTTCCTCGTTAGAGCATAATCAACTCTTCAATGATTTACCATTGAAAATTTTAAGGTCTTCCGCTATTTACAAAGTTAATATTCTAGTATTTTTTACACAACAAATGATCAACAATATAAATACTACAAGTTTGTTGAGTCATCAAATTGGGGGTTAACACGAGGGAGTATTTTTCCATTGAGACATTTCTTTATGAGCAACACACCTTGTGAGAGACACACTACATATTCATTCAAAACCTTAAAATGATTTATGTATGTGTTCTCTCACTTATAAATGCCTAAGTCTCCACTTTTCTAATAAATGTGAGACTTTCCAACACTTTATTTCTTAACACTTCTTAACTCACACATGCTTTTCTCAACACTCCCCCTCAAGTGTGAGTCTATTAATAATGCTCCCCCTCAAGCGTAAATTCTTTCAGCCATATATACATGTACCACCGTTGACACTCTTTCAACGAGACATGCTTCATACCCACCACCATGTGGGAAGGACTTTCGATACAAGTGAGTCGGTCAAATTGGGAGTCAACATGAATGAATACTTTTTCATTGAGACATTTCTTTACGAGCAACACACCTTTTGAGAGACACATCACCTATTAATCACCAAAAATCTTAAGGTGATAAGTGTTTGGATTCTCTCACTTATTAATTTTCAAGGCTCCACCTTTCTAAACAGTGTAGGACTTCCTAACACTTTGTTTCTAAACACTTCTTAACTCACACTTGCTTTTTTCAACAAAATCAATTGTTTTAACTAACACATGTTTAAATCTTCTTTCCCTTCTGTTGAAGCATAATACTCAAATTACAAAATTTTCAAGATCTTTAATCATATTGATCCAACAATCTTGTTATACATAAAAATTCTGCTCCATGGAGTGTATAAAAATCCTTCACTTGCTAGATATTTACAACTAGATATGATTGACAAATATCGATTCTTTTTCATAATACACACAACAAAAATTTTAAAAAAAAATTCTCTAAGGTACCTTAAATCTACAACTCAAATTAATCTTTAGAGTTGATATAGAATTCCATTTTGAGTGAATCTAGCTAGACTTAAAGTGTTGGGGGATATGGGTGAGGTGTTTTGTGTTTTTTGTTTAGATTCTATTGAATAAACTTAATGTTTTGTTAGTGGATCTTTAATTCTTTAGTTAGTGGAGAAATCTAGAGTTAGTGGAATACCAAAAGATAGTGGGCTATTATTAGCTTTTATTGTTTATTTGAATAGTAGAACTTTTGGGTCTATATAAGGACCAAGATTGTATTTTCTTTTTCAACAAGAACAAGAACAAGAACAAGATCAATATAGAATTCTTGTGCAAAGTACTGCTTCTATTTTATCAAATTGGTATCAGAGCTAATGGCAAATACGATGAGTCAAATGCCGTTGCCGCGCTTAACGAAGGCAAATTACGAGAACTGGAGTATCCAAATGAAAGCTCTTTTTGGATCTCTAGATGCGTGGGAGGTGACCAGAGATGGTTTTGCAGAACCAGCAGACACCACGGAGTATACGGCGGCTCAACAAAAGGCGTTGAAAGAGACGCATTCGAAGGATAAGACGGCATTGTATATGTTGTTCCGAGCAGTTGACGAATCTGGCTTTGAGAAAATTGCCTGTTCGACTACGTCGAAGGAGGTTTGGGACACGTTAGAAAAAGTGTTCAGAGGAGCAGATCGAGTGAAGCAAGTTCGACTTCAAACTCTTCGTGGAGAAACGGAGAGGATGCAGATGAAGGAGTCAGAAACTGTATCTGACTACATCACGCGTGTACAAACGGTGGTGAACTAACTCACTAGAAATGGCGAAGCAGTGATTGATGTACGAGTTGTTGAGAAGATTCTGAGATCTTTGACAGATAAATTTGAAAACATTATGTGTGCGATAGAAGAGTCGAAGGACCTTTCGACGCTCTCAGTCGAAGAGCTCGCTGGTTCTCTCGAGGCACACGAACAACGAAAGATGAAGAAGAATGAGGAAGCAGTCGAAGAAGCAAATCAAACGAAGGAGTCAGTTAAAGACGAAAAGGTACTTTATTCTCAAAACTCTCGAGGAAGAGGTCGTGGCCATGGAGGTCGTGACAGTGGTCGAGGTGGTCGAAGCAGCAACTTCGACAGAGGACAGTCGAGCCAGCAAAATTGGCGTGGCAGAGGACGTGGTCAAAGAGGTGGTCGGTCGAACTACTCCAACGTCGAATGTTACAAGTGTAACAAGTTTGGTCATTTGGCGAAGGATTGCAACTCCTTCAAATGTTATAACTGTGGTAAAGTGGGACATCTTGCAAAAGATTGTCGAGTCGAAAAGAAAGTAGAATAAACAACCAATCTAGCTTTCGAAGTCGAAGCGAATGATGATTTTCTGTTGATGACTCAAAAGGAAGAAGACACAGAAAATGACACTATGTGGTATCTCGACTCTGGAGCAAGTAATCACATGTGTGGTCACAAACACCTATTTAAAGAAATACAGAAGATTGAAGATGGTCATGTGTCTTTCGGAGATGCATCGAAAGTGAAGGTCGAAGGCAAAGGTACGATTTGTTATTTGCAGAAGGATGACTTAACTGGGTCAATCCAAGATGTTTATTATGTACCAGATCTCAAGAAAAATATTTTGAGTCTGGGACAACTCACAGAAAAAGGTTACTCGATATTCATGAAAGATCGAATATTACACTTGAAGGACAAGTTAGGGCATCTGATTGCTCAAGTCGAAAATGGGAGAAATCGAATGTACAAGCTGAAATTGAGAAGTGTTCAAGGAAAATGTTTGCAAGTCAATGTCGAAGACAAAGCGTCGTTGTGGCATCTACGCTTTGGTCATTTACATCATGCTGGTCTGAGAAGGTTAGCGAAGAGGAACATGGTACACGGGCTACTAGATATGGACTATGAAGGAAAGTTTTGTGAAGATTGTGTGCTTAGCAAACAAACAAGAACCTCATTTCAAAAGAAGGCAGAATATCAAGCTAAAGATATTCTCGAATTGATTCATACTGATATTTGTGGGCCAATCACTCCAGAATCTTTCAGTGGAAAAAGGTACTTCATTTCTTTTATCGACGATTTCTCACGAAAAACCTGGGTTTATTTCTTGAGAGAAAAATCTAAAGCATTCGAGGTGTTCAAAAAGTTCAAAGTAATGGTGGAGAAGGCAACTGACAGACACATCAAAGCAGTTCGATCTGACAGAGGTGGTGAGTATACTTCGACAGTCTTTATGAAGTATTGTGAAGAGAAGGGCATAAGGAGATTTCTAACTGCACCATATTCACCTCAACAAAATGGTGTAGCTGAAAGGAAGAATCGAACAGTTCTCGACATGGTTCGATCAATGCTTAAGAGTAAGAACATGTCGAAGGAATTCTGGGCAGAAGCTGTACAATGTGTTGTTTATGTTCAGAATCGATGTCCACATTCGAAACTAGAAGATCGAACACCACAAGAAGTATGGAGCGGACAGAAGATAACAGTTTCTCATCTCAGAGTATTTGGTAGTGTGGCTTATGCACACGTACCAGATCAACGAAGAACGAAGCTTGAAGACAAAAGTCAGAAGTACATATTCATTGGCTATGATGAGAAGACGAAAGGGTACAGGTTATTCGATCCCATAAACAAGAAGGTGATAGTGAGTAGGGATGTTCGAATAAACGAAGCGAGCAAGTGGGACTGGAACAATTCGACAGAAGTTATCGTCGAAATCGGAGAATCACCAGTCGCTGTACCAACAAACACTTCGACAGATCTTGAAGATTCTGACAATGAAGATGAACCTCGACAACCCAAAATGCGAAGTCTACAAGATTTGTATGATTCGACAAGTGAGGTACATCTTGTATGTCTTTTGGCAGATGCTGAAAATATTAATTTTGAAGAGGCGCTGCGAGACAAGAAGTGGAAAACTGCCATGGATGAAGAAATTAAGGCGATTAATCACAACAACACATGGGAGCTAGTCGAATTACCAAAAGGAAGTCAACCCATTGGTGTAAAGTGGGTATTCAAGAAAAAGATGAATGTCGAAGGCGAAGTGGAACGATACAAGGCGAGACTTGTTGCAAAGGGATATAAGCAGAAGGCAGGAATCGACTATGACAAAATATTTGCTCCCGTTGCAAGAATGGAAACAATTCGACTACTTATTTCACAAGCTGCTCAATTCAAATGGCCAATATTTCAGATGGATGTGAAGTCAGCATTTCTGAATGGTGTGCTTGAAGAAGAAGTTTATGTCGAACAACCACCAGGGTATATGAAAGCTGGAGAAGAGAAAAAAGTGTTGAAATTGAAGAAAGCGCTTTATGGGCTGAAGCAAGCACCACGGGCATGGAATACACGTATCGACACATATTTTAAGGAGAATGGGTTCAAGCAATGTCCTTATGAGCACGCCCTTTATGTAAAGAAGAATGGAGGTAATATGTTACTTGTTGCTCTTTATGTTGATGATCTCATTTTTATGGGTAATAATGATCAGATGATAGAAGAGTTCAAGGGCACAATGACACGAGAATTTGAGATGACAGACTTAGGTCTGATGAGATTCTTTCTTGGACTGGAGGTTCGACAAGAAGAATCGGGAATTTTTATTTCACAAGAAAAATATGCAAGAGAAATCTTGAAGAAATATAAGATGGACAACTGTAATCCAATTTCGACGCCAATGGAACCAGGTGCCAAGTTGTCGAAATTTGATGGGGGAGATCGTGTCGAAGTGAGTAAATTTCGAAGCTTGGTAGGAAGTCTTCGCTATCTCACATGCACAAGGCCAGACATTTCGCTAAGTGTCGGAATTGTAAGTCGATTCATGGAGGAACCAGTCTATTCACATTGGAAGGCATTGAAAAGAATCCTTCGATACATCCAAGGAACTGTGTCACTTGGAATGTTTTATTCAAAAGCAGAAGATTACAGGTTGATTGGTTATTCCGACAGTGATCGGTGCGGTGCTATTGATGATCGAAAGAGCACGTCTGGATATGTGTTCTTTATGGGAAATACTGCTTTTACCTGGCTCTCCAAGAAGCAACCAGTAGTAACACTTTCGACATGTGAAGCTGAATATGTGGCAGCATCTTGGTGCGTTTGTCATGCAATATGGTTGAGAAGATTGTTGGAAAAAATGGAGTTAAAACAGGAAGGTGCAACCGTGATACACGTGGACAACAAATCAGCAATTGAGCTAGCAAAGAATCCAGTGAATCATGAAAGAAGCAAACATATTGACGTTCGATTCCATTTCATTCGAGAATATGTGAAAGAAGGAAATGTCGAATTGAAGCATGTGGCGAGCAAAGATCAAGCAACAGACATCCTCACAAAGCCATTGTCGAAAGAGCTTTTTGACAGAGGAAAGAAAATGATAGGCTTGGTGGACGGTAGAAACATTTAAGTTTATAGGGGAGTTTTGTTGAATAAACTTAATGTTTTGTTAGTGGGTCTTTAATTCTTTAGTTAGTGGAGAAATCTAGAGTTAGTGGAATACCAAAATATAGTGGACTATTATTAGCTTTTATTGTTTATTTGAATAGTAGAACTTTTGGGTCTATATAAGGACCAAGATTGTATTTTTTTTTCAACAACAAGAACAAGATCAATATAAAATTCTTGTGCAAAGTACTGCTTCTATTTTATCAGATTCTTTGAAGATTTCATATCACCTTTTTGCCACTTTGTAGGACCATTTAATGGCTCAATTTGAATTATTATGAAAAGGATATGTACATGACACTTCTTGTCTTAGTGTGTTCCTTCACTTCTTTCACTTGTATGACAATTATAATTATTCACCATTCATATACTCCATGCCACTGGCCCACACTTTTGTGTACAAACAAAGTGAGACAATAGCAAATCCAATTACTCAACTCAAAAAGAAAAAATCTAGAGAATAGAATTGTAAGTTTATAGTATCATACTGGTTGAGAATGTACTTCTATAAAAAAAAATATAAAAGAACAGCCTTGCAATGTTCATATTATAATCTACACTATACATCATACTACTTTTACAAATCATTAAACAAAAATCCAAAGGAAATGAATGACAATTACAATGATTTTTTTTTATAAAAATATAATAAAAAATTATATGATAACACAACTATTAGGATCCTCTTCAACGCTTACAGCACTGTAATAAGGATTATAATGTGATTTCATCTGATGATTGTAATAGGCATTTGTTCCATAGAACATCAAAGGATCAATAATAGTTGTTTTTGTTGAATCTTTCTTATCAACTTCCTTCTTTTTTGGTTCTTCTTTCTTTTCTTCTTTAGCTGCTCCTACAGAAACGATTTCTGCATGACAAAACTTCCTTAGCTTAGCCACTACTCTAACTGCATCAATATCTCCGATTGCAGTTAATTTCATGTCTTTCATATCCACTGAAACTGACTCAACCCCTGCAACAATATTGCAAATAAAATCTCAATATTTTCCTAAAAAAAAATTATTTTCATGAACCTAAAAAACATAATTCCAATAAATTAAATACCTGAAAGGCCAGAGACAGCTTTCATAGCTTTTAGCTTGATTCTGTCTTCGTGTATCTCCAACTTTAACACTGCTTTCTGTCACACAAAAATTAACTAGTTGTTAGGAAAAAACTCAGGCTTGAAATTTAAAATAAGAAAAGAAAATTCAGCAATTATGTTTTAGCTATGATTCTGAAAATAAACCAGTGGTTTTAAATTAATTATAGTAAAGAACTAATCATCATTGTTATGGAAGCTTCTGATATGTGAGAGTAGAGGTGTAAGGTAAAACAACTCTTGATGCAAAATGGAATAGAATATAGAGATGCAGAGAAGATATGATAATTCAAATTGAAATTTAGTTTATGAAGTGAAGATAATTGTTTGAGGCTTTTTATAGCAGCGAAGGAAGAGTTGATGAGAGAGGCAGGGTCAACGTAAACAAGTCAAGACAAATAGTGTGTGTGGTTTCTACGAAGCTTAAGTAGCAGATATTAAGGACTCTTTCTAGGATAACGTTCCTTCGTGGGACAATGGAAGTGGAACCTGCGTATAGCAAATTTAGGTGAGAAATTTATTACTCCCTCCGGTCCTTTTTATAAGGAACACTTCACTTTTTAGATTCATTAAATAATTAATGTATCTGGTCTGCAATGCAGACCAGATACATTAATTATTTAATGAATCTAAAAAGTGAAGTGTTCCTTGTAAAAAGGATCGGAGGTAGTATTTTAGATATGACTGGTTCTACAGTGGACCCACGTTCCTGATTGATAGTTCAACGTTGTTGTCATCGTTAATGTTGAGACGCGAATTTTATCGTTATCAACTCAATAAAAATACAAGAAGAAATAAACAAGTCAAGTTTTCTGGAATATATGTTTGTTTTTTTTTATAAATTATTTTTGTCAAATCGGTCATACACAAGTTACCATTTTGGGGCTAATTCTCCGGCTGAAATCTATCTTGGATCCTCTGGTTAACTTGATGCGGAAGAGACTCAATTTTTGGCATCATAGATATGTTAGCTGAGGTGGTTGAGCGGTCCTCTTGAATTCCGTCCTCAAAGCTATTTTTGTTTTCTTCTCATCTTTCATTAAGATGTCAGTGAAAGTATGGAGGACCTTAGTGAGGATTCAGAGAAGGTCCCTTTGGAGTGGTGTGAAAGGAGATTCTAAAATCTCCTGGGTGAAGTGGTCGAATGTTTGTAAATATAAGAAAAAAGGGGTTTGGGAGTTAGAGATCTCTGATTCGTTAACTTAACCCTTCTAGCCAAATAGAGATGGGGCTTATCTATGGTGTTTCTGGTCTTTGATGTTATATTTTGTTTGCTCGTTATGGTGTCCTTATTGTCTCTTCCTTAAGCGGAGGTAGGGTTTCTGGGTTGCAGTCTACTTCCACTTGGTGGATAAACGTGTCTCTTCTTGGGTCCAAGAAGGACGATTCTTCATATTGGTTTGAGAAAGGTCTTAGTAGGAAGGTTGAGTCAAAACTTCAAACATTTTTCTAGCATGACCCTTGGATAAGAAATATGCCTCTTAAGACTAGATTTCACATGATTTTTCCTATTTCTCGTGTTCGGGATGAGGCTGTGGGGGAGGTAGGTAGGTGGGTGGGGGGTAGCCTTACTTGGGATCTTAGATGGAGGTGCCCCTTTTTATTCACGAGGAACGTTTAGTCGTCAAGTTCTTCTCGATTCTTCGCGATGTTCGGCTTAGTTAAGAGAGAGAGAGAGAGAGAGAGAGAGAGAGAGGTGGGTTTGAAGGCATAATATGAAGGGTATGTTTCAGTCGCATACTCTAATTACCTATAGTTATATGTCTCTCATGTTGCTACCGAGCCGAGAAGAAGTTCCCAACCCTTCCCTCGATCTTAGATAGTTTGGGCCCCTCTAATGTGAAGATTTTTTCTTGGTAAATTTTGCAAGATCGATTCCTGTCCAAAGAGAGTATTCTTAAGCGGAAAGTTTAAATTATATGGAGGCGATCTCTTGTATCATGTGTGGAGAGCGGATTAAATCTGCTTTATATCTGTTTTTTACATGTAGTATTGTGTCTAGTGTTTGGTATAAGGTTTTTAGTTGGTTGGGCTTCCAGTTTGTTCTTCTAGGAACCCTAGTTATCTCTTTGAGCTCTTTCATTCTCTAGCTCATAAGGCTAAGTTTAGAGGGTGAGTTTTATATGATCTGACATGTAGTGGTTTGGACCATTTGGCCTGTGTGCAATGATAAACTTTTCAATGATGTTTCAACAAATGTAAAAGAGATGGTTGATCAGAGTAACATTTTGTCTTGGAGTTGGTTTTCTTACAGCTTACCCGTGATCTATTTTATTTTCTAAGATTGACTTCAGAATCCTATCGTGTGCTTAAACCAATAGTTGTTCTAGAGATCGCTCCCTCTCCCGAAGTGCATAGTGGTTGGTTTTTTGGCCTACTGTTTGTTTTTCTGTTGTTGGTGGATCAGTAGTTTTGAGCTCTAACTTGGTTGTCTTAGGTCGAGTCGTGGCAATTGGTGGCTTCCTCAATTATAGTTGACCTACGAGCTTTTATGGTTCTTTTGGATAGTTTTTTATTCATGTTTTTTCGCTTATGTTATTGGGTTATTGTTACCTTTTGTTGTGGTCTCCTTGGCACTTCTTATGCCTGGTTTGTATTTTTGTAGCTTAGATCTTTCTAATCCCTTTTATATTTATTTATATATTTAGTTTTCCCTTAAAAAATATAAGTTACCATCAACTATGAGATAAGAAGGATCATGAAATTCAACTTCTAACAGACGATGTTTGTTATCTTTGTAGTTTTAAATAATTTCCAAGTAATGGTGTTATGATATTCTAATCAACTTTGTGGATCTCATATTTTCAAATTCAATAATTGTTGGCTAGATCATTCGCTCTTAAAGAGGTCGTTAAGAAAAATACTGATACTCTATATCTTTGGTTTGGATGAAGTTTGTGCTAAAAGAAAAAATGTGCAATCCCAAATTTGCGTCATTATGCCCAATAGGTGTTTCACGGTATTTAGGATGTGGCTGATGTGGAAGTTTGTGATAGCATAGAATATACAACGCTATCACTTAGGAGCGATGCTCTTACTTCAATTAGTCAAAAATAGTCTATCCAATCAATGTTATTACACACACTTTTGGGGTTTTAAAGTGTGTAACCTAGCTTGCATTAACATAGAATAAATTTGGGAAAGTAGGCCAAATTCTAGGAGTTAGGCACTAAATTCCTTCATTAATCCATTCTTCTAATTTTTCATTTCTATTACCACTACTAACACTTCAAGGGATTTTTCCTAAGCTATTTGAGAGTTATTTTTCTTTTATTGGTACCCATTTTTTTTTCTTTTTTCTTTTTTATTTCATAGAACATTTTTGTTCTTTCTTCTTCTTTTTTTTTTCGATGGCTACTTATTTTTACAAGTTTTTCTAAGTCTCTTTCAATGGCATTTTCCTTCAAGACCACCACCTCCAAACATAAAAACTGTCTAATTTAAAGCAACCTCAAATTTATAAGTATGATACGCAAATAATTTTTTTTTATTATGACTACCTAACTCCAATGAAATAAAGTAATTCAGAGCTTTGAGTTAACTTCCTTACAGTAGTTAATGTAGGTCTTGACTTCCTGGAGTTAGCGAGTGATTTTTTCCACTACAGGTTGGACATTCTACCCTTAAAGTAACTCAGTATTATTGTGCATACTAGTCATCAGTTAGAGTCCTCTTTGGAACCCCGATTAGTATTATTTATAGGATGTTGATTCCCTGCAGTCATAAGTACGTTAGTTTGGTGGGAGATAATTGTTATGTTGAACTTGGTTCTTAATTATGTCCTAGTTTTCTACTTTTCTTTCCCCAAAATGTTTGCCAAGGTGTAAAAGAGAATCGTCAAAATCCAAATAAGATTCCTATGAAGGGTATTAAAGGTGAAGTTAAAATTCTCTAGTTCAATTGGTTGGATGTTGCAAACCAACGAGGTTTTATGGTTTAAGGGTTAGTGATCTTTTCCTAGTTAACTTAGTTTTGTTTGGTAAGTGGAAATAGAAACTGTTTTCCTAAGATGCCAAATTGTCGAAGGATATCTTGTGATTGCTTCCTAGAGGGTATGTAGATTCACTAATATTCGTTCAACCTTGTCCTTGTGGAAAGGATCCCGTTCTTGGGGTCTAAGATAGTAGATTCTTCTGATTGGTTTGTAGATGGGATTTGAAATTGTGGCATGCAGATCACAGATGCCCTAACACATGTCATGACATTGTTCCCTGCATAACTTTGAAACAAGGGCAAGATAATCAAGTTAATACTCTGAATATCAGCAACAGAATCAAGACAGATGTTTCAACATCTGTTACAACATGTTAATCAACAACCAGATACTAAACTGTAAATTTGCAGAATGATAAACAACACAAAATATGTTAACCCAGATTGGTGCAGATCACCTACATCCGGGGGCTACCAAGCCAGGAAGAAGAATCCACTATCACTAGTATAGTTTTATGTAAACAACCTCTGGTTTACAATAAACAACCTCTGGTTTACCAATCAATACCAAATGAAAACTTTATCATTAAAAGTTATATCTAATTGATAAGAGAAACCCATCTCACTCCCTTAATCACACTCTGTGATATCTAACAGTTATAGTCACAATAATTGTATCATCCTACTAGAAAGACTCCCCTTTCAATACAAAGTTCAGCCAAGCATTCTCGACTAACAATCCTACCCAAATTCTATTGAATTTGCTTCAAAGCTTCATCCAAGAACAATATATAATTCATTACCCAAAGGTTTCTGAATATGTATAAACATCTATGTCTACCACAATGTATCTAACTGATACAAAGGGTGACTTACAACACAAGAAAGCCCTACGACTTTCAAAACCCTAAACCCTTATTTTCTACTTTAGAAAAGTTTTTAATAAGAAGTCTTTGAAATTGTCTACCCTAGGTCTTGGTCTTTTATAATCTTCAGCACTTCATGAGCTTCAAAATATCTGTTTATTTCTTCCTTGATCCATGTTCTGATTGCTCTTTAAATCTTGGATCGGATTAGCAACAACCTACTATATCAGGACAAGATGTCGAGACACAAGCTAGGACATCTTGTCTGACATGTATTTTTCCATCAGACTTCTTCATGTTGGAACATCTTGCACAACATCCTGTTTTACCAAAATTTGTTCAAATATGCAGAGCCTTCAATCTCCCCATTTTGACAAATTTTGGCTAACACTCATTAGGTAGGAAAAGAAAGTCTGAACTTCGTCCAATTTCATCCAGAAAGTAGTGGTTATGATTGGCACACTTCTGAGACTCCCTCTTTCAGCTGAAATCCCTAGCTGCCTATAGGTGTGTGTTGCGGTGAAAATCGGATAACAAGCTATTAATTAACTTGCATCATATTTCTTTTACAACCGACTTTGATTTATCCAAAGGAAAGGTTCAAGATCGTTAAAAAAACCTAAAGGGGGGAGATCTAAGGTTCGGGGGTTGGTTACGCCTAGGGAAGGTATTAGCATCCTAAACGTCTGTAGTACTCTACGGGAACCTCTTGCTAATGTTATGTTGAGTTATGTTTGCTAAAGGTTTTATGTTAAAGGCTGAAACCCTAGGGGTTTATATCTAAGTATACTCGACAAAGCATCACACTTTGCGCCTACGTATCCTTGCGGGAGTGGAATCAGAGTATCCGTAGTTCACCGATCTAAGGGTGAAGGAAGAGGAACCATTGACTATGGCCAAAGTTCCAAGGGGAAAATGAGTACGAGCTCATTTTAGAGTTCACGATAACTCTCTAAGTATACGTTATAGGGGGAAAGTGAGTTCTCATGATGATGAGAATCACATGGAGTGTAAGAACTCCAACCTACTTCTAGTTATAATTTCATTGGCTCACGATAGCCAAGAAATAGGGGTGAACCTAGAAGGATAAGGTAAGATGACTTCAAGAGTCAATTTAAGAGGGTCTCCCTTTGGAATGGGGGGAAAGATAACAGTTAAAAAAAAGAATAGGCAACATGGACCAGGTATTAATCACAATCAAAAGAATTAAACTTAAAAGAGAATATCAGGAATTAGTTAAAGTGAAAATGATGATGGGTCAAGATAAAATTAAGAAATAGATAAAAATCTAAATAAATAAATCTAATAAAAGCTAATAAGATTAAAATCTAATTAAAAAAAAACTAAAAAACTAAATCCTAAATTAATTAATTAGCTAACTAATTCTAAAAATAAATAACTAAATCTAATTGCTAATTAAAACTTGATTAAGACTAATTAACTTAAAATTCTAATCAAATAAATTTCTAATTTTAACTAAATAATCTAATTAACCAATTTTAATTAAGAAATCAAAAGAAAAACTAATAAAAACCTAATTAATCTTTACCTACTTCTAAAAAAAAGGAAAAGAAAAAAAAATGGGCTTGGCAATGATAGAAAGAAAATGATATAGATCAAAAGAAAAAGCCCAACAGGGGGCGTCCTATCCTTATAATGAAGATGGGTCGGCTTGTGACCCAGTTGAGTCTAAACAAGGCAAGGAAAGGAGACCTAATTTTAAAACGGCAGAAAAAAATGTCCCTCTCCAAATAGAGTCTCATTTTGATCTTCAAGAGAAAAAACAAAATCACAAACCTCTGTTTCAGATCGCAGCTTTTTCTCTCCTCAACTTCTCGCTCGATATCCTTCTCTGCAATTGTGATGTCACTTCCGTGCGACAACTCCAATCGGGACACCCTCCGCGTGCGTCCTCCTTCTCTGTTTTCGCGGCGATTCACTCTCTCTGTCACGTTTTGCTTCACGGTCTCGGTTATACTCTCCCACTCAAGTTTCGTTTTCCCACTCAACTTTATTCACTCGCGATTCAGGTTTGTACATTTGATCTCGATCCACTTTTCCTCTTCTGCTCTAGTTTGTTATGGTACGAAGTGTGGTTGAAGGGAGATGGAAGGAAATCAACGCCGCTGGGTTTTTGTTGATCGAGATTGAAGGTTTGTTTTAAGGTTTGTTGATTGATGGAAATGAGTTGGTGATGAAAATGGACGGTTTTAGACGTGAAGGTTGGATGGTGACGTCTTATAGTGAAAACAGGGGAGGTTTTTACGATGTTAAGGGTGGAAAGTTTTCATGGTTGACGGAGAGTGACTGTTAAACCGGTTTGTTTAAGTGTTGTGTGCGTGGTTCATTCGTGAGTTCAAGGTAGAGAAGGAGAAAATCAAGGTTATGGTAGAAGGATTCTGTTTGGAATGCAGTGTGGAGTTATTTATGAAATTGGTGAAGAGGTGAGGATGTTGATGGTGGTTACTGATAATGAGATTCAAAGAGAATAAAAACTGATCTGGTGATGATGTTAGTGAGTCGCAAGTGGTTGTGTTGAAGGGAGGTTTGTGGCAGATGAAAATCAAGGTTGAAGGAGCGAGTTTGAAGTTGAAACCAAAGTTGAAGGAGTTTTGTTGCTGTTTTGTTTTTGAGAAAAGATGTGCAGAAGGTGAGTATCCCCCCCCCCCCTCTCTTCTTCTCTCTGTTTCCTCTACTTATATTCTCAATTCAAACCTTGTTTTTTTCAAAATCCTCATTTGTCCGTTGCTGAATTGTCAACTTCAAGTTGCAGAGGATTTTCGTGTTCGTACGAGCAGGTCATGGTTTTTTAGCCGTTGGCAAAGTTGTGTAGTAGGCAGTAGCGTACGGTTTCGCAGGAGATGCAGGGTGATAGCTGATGTTGTGTTTGAATTTCTTCTTCAATCTGATTTCGTACGCACGAATAAAGGAGGAGGAACAAAACTTGATTCCTTTTGTTTCTTATGAGCCACGTGTCTCTCTCTCAATGGCCAGAATTTTGGTTTGAAAAGTCAACACACATAAGTTTGATTCTCATTGGTTGTTTGGTTAATGAAATTATCCAATTATGATTCAAAATTTGCACACGGTGGACCAATTGGTGAGAAATGGAAATGCTTCTTTTTCATAATTTTGAATTAATATATAATGAAATTGAATAATAATAATTCTGAACCTAAATTAAATAGTTAGAAAGAAAAATTAGATTAACAATTAATAATTAATTAACTAATTCTTTTAAAAATTAAATTAAATTGAGATTAATTAAATATAAATAAAATTAAAAATAGGTCATATTGAAATTAGATTAAAATAAAAACAAATAAAAATATTAAAATAAATATTAAGTTAAAATAAATAGAGAAGAATAGATAAAACATCAACTAGCAGAAAAATGAGGGTAAAATTTGGGGTACAACAGTTACCCCTATTTAAATATATTCACCGGATGACATGAGAGATGAAGATCTTCAAGGAATCAAAGGTGAAAGATATTTAAATACAGATAACCGAAAATTTTCCCTCAGATGCGCAGACATGCAATGCAACAAACATCATGCCAAAATGCCAAAGAAGATGCAAAGAATGCAGACAAGACAGGATACCAAAGGACAAAGGGCTGCCAACACAGAGGGAAGCTTCACTGGGGAAGCAAGAAGAAAGTTAGTATCCACGAGAAAGAGACTCCTTGGGGATGCAGGCTAACCAGCAAAAGAGACTCACTGGGGAGACTCCGAGGCAACACCGGGGATAGAGAACAAAAGGGATTCTCCACTGGGGAAAGATCCAGGGAGGTGGACGACAGGTTCAAACATGACCGAACGACACTGGGGAAAAGGCACAATCTTACTGGGCAAGGAACCAGAAAGAAGACATGATCTTCACCGGAGATCCGTTGAAACAAAAGGATAGACACCCGAAGAAGAGAAACTTCTGGGGATTTCTTATGCTGAAGAGTTCAAACGGGATCTTCAAGAAAAGACAGAGATGAACTTTGCGCGCCAGATATGAAACTCCTAGAGTTTGAGCAATACAGGTTCAAGATAACCTGATATAAGCAAACGGTTCACGATAACCGAAGATAAACAGCTGGAGTTTAAATGGGAACAAGGTTAATGAGCCAAGAATAGACTCTGGTATCCAAATAAGAGTTGGTTGAGATAACAAATAATTGCTTCAAGAGGAAAACCGGTACGAGCCAGAAAGTAACCTTATTGGAAGTATAACCAAGAAACGGGATCCAAAAAAGGTATCTAGAATGATTGATCATCGAGTCAAAACATGACTAGATGACATTCTAGAAAGGATCCGCAATGAAGGTTGAACCGGAGAGACGGTCTTCACTGGGAAAGCACATCCAAAGTGATGGAACAACAGGTTCAAGTATGACCGGTTGGCACTTTAGAAAAAGGAACCTCATTGGAGATTGAACCAAAAGATGGGCCCCAATAAAGGTATCTAGAATGATTGATCATCAAGGCTAGATGACATTCTAGAAAGGATCCGCAATGAAGGTTGAACCGGAAAGGCGGTCTTCATTGGAAAAAAAACATCCAAAGTGATGGAACAACAGGTTCAAGTATGACCGTTTGGCACTTTAGAAAAAGGAACCTCATTGGAGATTGAACCAAAAGATGGGCCCCAATAAAGGTATTTAGAATGATTGATCATCAAGGCTAGATGACATTCTAGAAAGGATCCGCAATGAAGGTTGAACCGGAAAGACGGTCTTCATTGGGAAAAAAACATCCAAAGTGATGGAACAACAGGTAAAAGTATGACCGGTTGGCACTTTAGAAAAGGAAGAACTTCATTGGAGATAGAACCAAAGATGGGCTCCAATAAAGGTATAGATTCTGATAGGTTAGTACCGGGGTTGCATAACTGAAGATAAGAATTCCTGGGGAATACCAATCATGGTTGCAAAAGGCTGAATAGAACCAGAGATAGATAAACTGCTTATAGGAGACTGCCACTTATCGCCAAAAAACAAACTTCTTCAAGAGATTGCTGCTTCAAAGATATGTTGATATCACATCACTGTTGGAGAAATAATTTTTTCTTCAATGAGGATCTGTAAAAGATGCTTCCTGCGAGACATGGTGCAAAATAAATGCACACTCAAAGATAGGTTTAAAACCACACCTGCCAGGGACCAAAGTTCAATCTAGGAACAAGCTAGAAAGAAACGGTCAAACAAGACTCCAATTGAGGAAAGAACTCAAATGGGGATTTATCTTATCCAATTGTGGAAAAGATAACCGAACCAACCATCATCCACGAGGATTGAACTCTGTGGGGAATTCAGAAATGATGGGCACTTTATGCCAAAGGCTGAATTTCTATTAGAGTGAATAGACGAACCCAGTCACTTGGGGAGATAAACGCCGAAGTGAACAAAAACAAGTAAACACCAGAAAAGGAAGCAAAAATGCTAAGATGCTATGCATATGAGTGCTTATGCCATCCTCATGCTTATGCTGACAAAACAGACAAAAGGAAACGAGACTGAAGATGAAATAAGCATCTCGACAAAGGGTACCCAGCCAAACTCAACAGGTTAGACCAATACTGGGGATGAAGAAGAAGAATCAACAACTTCATGGGTGAAAAGAGTATTCCACTTGAGGTATAACATCACGAGGATTGCCATCATGAGCTTGATTTCTTCGCTGGAGGAGAATCCGTGGAGAATTTCCAAGACTAGCTGAAGTAACAGCTTATTGGGGAGCTAGCAAAGGATATCACAAGAACAAAGTAATTCTGTATCCTACTGACATAATGATCATCTTCAAATCTTATCTGCCCCAGGCTATTGGTCTGTTAGAAGACGATAACAAGAGGATTTTATAGAAGAATTGCATACAAGGTGTTTCAATATCTTCGAACTCTTGGAGAGATCTCGGCGTAACTGCCCCAGATTAACTGCATTCACACAACAAAGCCTTGGAACTTGCTTCTGACTGGTTGTTTGACGATTTGGGGAACAAATTTGCCCCTGTCAGCCTGGTTGATCCGTGAACGAGATGTCGTTGACTTTTAGAGATTTACCTGAATCTCGACCTGATTGCCCCTGATTAACTGATAGGTAATCAACAGGATTTTATAGAAGAATTGGCATACCAGATGCCCTAATATCTTCAAACTTTTGAAGAGGTTCATGAGCCTTGACATAACTACCTCTACCCAACTGTATTCGTAATAGTCAAACTGTAGTAGAAACGACCGGGGAACAAAACTTACCCCTGCTGATGAGTCACTAGAGTCCACACTTGTCATAAGATGTCCTGGAGAAGACTTGTTTCAGTATTTTGAACTTTGACGAGTTCTGCCCCTGATTCGGTAGATTGGCAAATCCTTCCGCTTGGTTGCCCCTGACTGAGCTTCTTTTATCAAGTCAACTTCCCTAACTGGCTGCATTTGCTGGGATTTCTTTGATATTGAACTGTTTTTACAAACAAGTATTGTTCATAAAAAATTAGCAATTTCAATGCGATATTCATGCAAGCTTTTGAAAACAAAGTTTTTTGATGAAAACACACACAGTGGAGTGAGTAAATAATCAAAAACAAAAGTGGATCTAGTTTTTTACGGAATGACAGAGGAAGTGATCAACACACGCAAATAGCAAAGATTATTAGGAGTCAGGTTAATCAACCTTGCTGTAGTATGCTTTCAGAACAACCTTACCTCAATTAGGTCTTTTAAGGGTTGTAACGTGGTCTGGTTCACGGTTTTATGAAACAAAGGATAAAGGCTCAAAGTTTATTTGTGCCCACCCCATCTTCGTGATGAACTCCAATCCTACGCTCAGTTAACTCAAGCTATTCATTCAAGTTTCCAAAAGCTACTAGTTTTGAAAGAGTTGACTGGCGCCTTACGCGAAGCATTTGCATTTGATTGCATAACCAAGTTAAACTGAGAACTACCCTGCCCCAAGGTTGAGATTTAAGGGTTTTTTGTTTGTTTGTGTAAGGAAAGAAAACTCCTACTTCTAGGCTCGAAGGGTTAACGAGGGATTATCTTCCTTATTTCTCCAGTGTTTAGGAATTGAAACAATGCCTTATATCATCGACAAGGTTTAATCGGCAACATACCACAGCAATTATGAACACGAGGTTTTCATCATCCTCCCAAATCTTTGCTTAACAACAAATTCGATAAATGGAAAGAAACAAGATGAAGATATTATTGTATATTTTTTATAAAAGTAGATGAGTGAAACGAATGGACTTAATCCAAAAGATGCACAAACATTTCATTAACCTTGCCAATTTGAAAGTACAACAAAGCTTATAAGCAAACACAAATTCAAAGTGCAAAGGAAATACAATAAAATTGCTGAAAAAGCCAAAAGATTGCCAGCTTTAGGGAATCAAATACAGGAAATCAAAGAGGAGCTCAATCACAGACCCCTAATCCATCTTTGTCTTGATACATCATCCACAACATTACTTATCTCATGAGCGGGTAAGGATTGTTCTTGATATTAGGCTGGGATCCATCGAAAGACAAAATGTTTCTCTCCACTAAGTCCTTCACAATGTGCTTCAAAGTAAAACAACATTCTAAATTATGGCCTGGTGCACCTTCATGGAATGCACAATGAGCGTTGGGACTGTAAGAAGGTGGAAGCGGATTAGGAGGTGGGCCTGATGACCTTGTAGTTATTAATCCTTGTTGCACCAAAATAGGATACAATGTTGTATACGTCATAGGAATGGGAGGAATCCGAGGCCTTCCACCCTTTCTTTTTCCTGGAATGTTATGACGAGAAACTTGAGTCCGTTGTGGATAAGCAGGAGTGTTGGGCGCTCGTTGATACACGGGTGGTTGAGGAACCGACTGATAAACAGAAGCTTGACTGTTGAATGTTGGCATGATGGCGGCCACATAAGGTTGTTGAACAGAATAACACTGTTGTTGCTGCTGACGTTTCCAGAATTGATTTTTCTTCTTTTTGTTTGTCATCACTGCACTGGTATCTCCTTTCCTTTTGAAGGATATCTTGACATCGTCGTTCGAACTATCAGCTCTCTTGGTCATTTTTCCACTCTTAAGACCAAGCTCTACTTTAATCCCCACAACCACAATATCGGAAAAACTAGCAGACACGCTATTGATCATCCTTTCGTAGAATTTCGGTCTCACCGTATCGACAAACCAATCAGTTAACTCTTTTTCAGTCAATGGTGCTTCGACCTGTGAAGCCAACTCTCTCCATCTCTGTGCATACTCCTTAAAAGACTCGGTATCGTTCTGAGACACGCTCAATAATTGTCTGCGATCTGGTGCCAAGTCCATGTTATATCTATAATGCTTTACAAAAGCATCAGATACATCTTGAAAGCGTTGGATCCTAGATTGGTCCAAAGTCAAATACCACTTTGCGGCAGCTCCTTTCAAACTATCTTGGATGCAGTGGATCATCAACTTCTCATTATCCATAAATGCAGCCATTCGCCGGTAATACATGACCAAGTGCGACTTAAGACAGGTCGCTCCTGAGTATAGGTCAAAATTGGGTAGTCTGAACTTGGGTGGAATTACCAAGCCTGAGACCAAGCACATGTCCTTAGCATTAGAACTAAATACATTGCTTTCTTCCATTGCTTTCAATTTCCTCTGCATTATCTCTACACTTTCCTTCAGCCTTTCATGTCGATTATCTCCTTCTTCGGACATATTGACATAATCATAAACCGGATGTGGGTTCTGAAAAACTGGGTGCACCTGAGCTTGCACTGCTGCTGGAGTGAAGGTTGGAATAGCTTGAAAAGCCTCATTAACCAAAGGAACAGCTTGTTGAGTAGAAGTGACGGCCGGAGCACGTATAAAGTTAAAAGGCATGCCCAAAGTGAGGTTCACAGCAGTAACAGGAGGTTCTATAGTTGTAGTGATAATCTCGGAAACCACTGTCGCTTGTGTATCCATCCTTGCCCTCATAACTTGAATTGCTTCCAGAATCTGCCCCATTCCTCCTCGGAGCTCGCTCAATTCATTGTTGACTCTGTCCATTTCATAGTACTGTTCAGACATCCTTTGTCGAGTTTGGCTCGAGTGACGATTCAAAGACGATTCTGAAGGGAAAACAGTGACATGAGAAGAGGAAAAGGAAGAATGCACATGCTATGACATGATGCAAATGAGATGCTGATGCAGGCCAAATGGTTTCAAGGAACTCAAAGGCAAGTTGCGAGAAATTCTATTGGAAAAATCTGAAGAATTTTTGTTTTGTTTTAAAATCCATGCTCTGTTGATCTTTTGAAAAGGAAACAAACATTTGAGTTCCTCGAAACCAAAGGACTAGGAATGCTTGAATGTATGGATGCATAAAGCACACAAGCACAAACATATGTACACACAACAAACACACAAATCCTAGGTTTATAGGTCTCATGAATGGAGCCATGGTCTACCCATCCCAATAGGTATGTACTACTGGTTTTTATCTGCTGAACAGGGTTCTAAAAAGTTCCCAGAGTCTACAATCCATCTTTCGGATTTTATCGACTTCCCAAATGACTTGTTAATCAACAAAATTCTTAAGAGAATCTCGTCTGAGTGTAGTATCGCGTGACAACCAATTCAGAAATAGACTCCATCATGGTCACCGCACTACATCCTAAAAGGCTAAGTGGGGTTTGGAAACTACGGTTCTCAGTGTCGATGGCACCTACATTGAGAGTAGCACGCTTTCACGAATAGGATCGTTCAACATGACTAAACTCTCAAGAGGGCCTAAACTGAGTGATGGTGTCTCAAGTCAACTTTTTCAGGAATCGACTCCTTCAAAGCCTCCTTGAATATACCATCGTCCTATCATAAGTGTACGCTCAAATCCGGGTATAGGATTTATCTCACCACTCAAGAACCAAGCCAAAAGATAAGCAAACAAAGCATATATATAGGCAATCAAACAGATATACACAAATATAGCAAGCAAGCATAAATAAAACAAGTAAAACAAAGGTGGGCTTAACACTAAAAAATAAGTCTCTTCCCCAGTGAAGTCGCTATTTCTGTTGCGGTGAAAATCGGATAACAAGCTATTAATTAACTTGCATCATATTTCTTTTACAGCCGACTTTGATTTATCCAAAGGAAAGGTTCAAGATCGTTAAAAAAACCTAAAGGGGGGAGATCTAAGGTTCGGGGGTTGGTTACGCCTAGGGAAGGTATTAGCATCCTAAATGTCCGTAGTACTCTACGGGAACCTCTTGCTAATGTTATGTTGAGTTATGTTTGCTAAAGGTGCTATGCTAAAGGCTGAAACCCTAGGGGTTTATATCTAAGTATACTCGACAAAGCATCGCACTTTGCGCCTACGTATCCTTACGGGAGTGGAATCAGAGTATCCGTAGTTCACCGATCTAAGGGTGAAGGAAGAGGAACCATTGACAATGGCCAAAGTTCCAAGGAGAAAATGAGTACGAGCTCATTTTAGAGTTCACGATAACTCTCTATGTCTACGTTATAGGGGGAAAGTGAGTTCTCATGATGATGAGAATCACATGGAGTGTAAGAACTCCAACCTACTTCTAGTTATAATTTCATTGGCTCACGATAGCCAAGAAATAGGGGTGAACCTAGAAGGATAAGGTAAGATGACTTCAAGAGTAAATTTAAGAGGGTCTCCCTTTGGAATGGGGGGAAAGATAACAGTTAAAAAAAAGAATAGGCATCATGGACCAGGTATTAATCACAATCAAAAGAATTAAACTTAAAAGAGAATATCAGGAATTAGTTAAATTGAAAATGATGATGGGTCAAGATAAAATTAAGAAATAAATAAAAATCTAAATAAATAAATCTAATAAAAGCTAATAAGATTAAAATCTAATTAAAAAAAAACTAAAAAACTAAATCCTAAATTAATTAATTAGCTAACTAATTCTAAAAATAAATAACTAAATCTAATTACTAATTAAAACTTGATTAAGACTAATTAACTTAAAATTCTAATCAAATAAAATTTCTAATTTTAACTAAAAAATCTAATTAACCAATTTTAATTAAGAAATCAAAAGAAAAACTAATAAAAACCTAATTAATCTTTACCTACTTCTAAAAAAAAGGAAAAGAAAAAAAAAAGGGCTTGGCAATGACAGAAAGAAAATGATAAAGATCAAAAGAAAAAGCCCAACAGGGGGGCGTCCTATCCTTATAATGAAGATGGATCGGCTTGTGACCCAGTTGTGTCTAAACAAGGCAAGGAAAGGAGACCTAATTTTAAAACGACAGAAAAAATGTCCCTCTCCAAATAGAGTCTCATTTTGATCTTCAAGAGAAAAAACAAAATCACAAACCTCTGTTTCAGATCGCAACTTTTTCTCTCCTCAACTTCTCGCTCGATATCCTTCCCTGCAATTATGATGTCACTTCCGTGCGACAACTCCGATCAGGACACCCTCCGCGTGCGTCCTCCTTCTCTGTTTTCGCGGCGATTCACTCTCTCTGTCACGTTCTGCTTCGCGGTCTCGGTTATACTCTCTCACTCAAGTTTCGTTTTCCCACTCAACTTTATTCACTCGCGATTCAGGTTTGTACATTTGATCTCGATCCATTTTTCCTCTTCTGCTCTAGTTTATTATGGTACGAGGCGTGGTTGAAGGGAGATGGAAGGAAATCAACGCCGCTGGGTTTTTGTTGATCGAGGTTGAAGGTTTGTTTTGAGGTTTGTTGATTGATGGAAATGAGTTGGTGATGAAAATGGACAGTTTTAGACGTGAAGGTTGGATGGTGCCGTCTTATAGCGAAAACAGGGGAGGTTTTTACGATGTTAATGGTGGAAAGTTTTCATGGTTGACTGAGAGTGGCTGTTAAAACGGTTTGTTTAAGTGTTGTGTGCGTGGTTCATTCGTGAGTTCAAGGTAGAGAAGGAGAAAATCAAGGTTATGGTAGAAGGATTCTGTTTGGAATGCAGTGTGGAGTTATTTATGAAATTGGTGAAGAAGTGAGGATGTTGATGGTGGTTACTGATGATGTGATTCAGAGAGAATAAAAACTGATTTGGTGATGATGTTGGTGAGTCGCAAGTGGTTGTGTTGAAGGGAGGTTTGTGGCAGATGAAAATCAAGGTTGAAGGAGCGAGTTTGAAGTTGAAACCAAAGTTGAAGGAGTTTTGTTGTTGTTTTGTTTTTGAGAAAAGATGTGCAGAAGGTGAGTATTCCCCCCTCTCTTCTTCTCTCTGCTTCCTCTACTTATATTCTCAATTCAAACCTTGTTTTTTTCAAAATCCCCATTTGTCCGTTGCTGAATTGTCAACTTCAAGTTGCAGAGGGTTTTCGTGTTCGTACGAGCAGGTCATGGTTTTTTAGCCGTTGGCAAAGTTGTGTAGCAGGCTGTAGCATACGGTTTCGCAGGAGATGCAGGGTGATAGCTGATGTTGTGTTTGAATTTCTTCTTCAATCTGATTTCGTACGCACGAATAAAGGAGGAGGAACAAAACTTGATTCCTTTTGTTTCTTATGAGCCACGCGTCTCTCTCTCAATGGCCAGAATTTTGGTTTGAAAAGTCAACACACATAAGTTTGATTCTCATTGGTTGTTTGGTTAATGAAATTATCCAATTATGATTCAAAATTTGCACACGGTGGACCAATTGGTGAGAAATGGAAATGCTTCTTTTTCTTAATTTTGAATTAATATATAATGAAATTGAATAATAATAATTCTGAACCTAAACTAAATAGTTAGAAACAAAAATTAGATTAACAATTAATAATTAACTAACTAATTCTTTTAAAAATTAAATTAAATTGAGATTAATTAAATATAAATAAAATTAAAAATAGGTCATATTGAAATTAGATTAAAATAAAAACAAATAAAAATATTAAAATAAATATTAAGTTAAAATAAATAGAGAAGAATAGATAAAACATCAACTAGCAGAAAAATGAGGGTAAAATTTGGGGTACAACAATGTGCATGAGGAAAAGGATGTAACCCACTCACCCTCAAATCTTTAGTTGCCACTGAGGGATAATTCCTCCTCTCAAGGGGCATAAGAAAACCCATAAGAAGATCCAGAAAAAGATTAATAAGAAACACATGTAGTATACGTAACACATAGTACATAGAGAATGTAACTCAGGTCACAAGACACAACCTGCTTCATAACTCAGATCCCAAGGCACAAAGAGTGAGACAGGATGTTAGAACATGCCATCCAACATTCTTGCAAACCAACTGCAAGAATAGACTCCACACCAAAAGGATATCAGTTGTATATTGTAAAGACCAACACACCATCGAGATGAATACACACTCATTCTCCCCCTTTTTAGCCAAAAATTGGCAAGAGTAGCCAACACAGTTCCATACCCATATGGTACTTACCCAAACCCGAACAAAAGCCATAAAGACACAACCCAAAACAAGAACCACAACCTGAGAATCCAGAAGCAGAGCCCCCCTTTAAATACCCAAGTAGTTTCTCTAGGAATTTACGGTCCATAGAAGTTTCCGCTGAACAATTCAATGGAGAAATAAATTTAGAAAGGTAACTTCACCATAAATGACTGTGCACCACCCAACTAGGACTTGAATGTTTCAACTTTAGGATAAACCGTCCAAAGAATGCACATTCACCGAGACACATGTTGAACACGCCTTCTATAAGACACATCCTCCATCGTCCAAGATAATCAACTTGGAAACAGCCACACGTCCTAAACAATGTCCTGACACCTTGTCAGACTTGGTTTAGTCCATCTTTTAGACTCTGAATCATTGTCACAGTGCCTTTCAATGAGCCCCAAGAATACTCCTTTCAACCAGAAGTAAAAAAAAACTAACCAAGATGTTAAGACATTCCTTCAAACATTTCCCAGTTAATAACAAAGTCTCCCAAGAGCCTTATCTAATTCTGCAGAGAAAAATAAATTCTCCCAAACACAAGCAATGACTCTCAGGACACTCCCAAGAAGCTTGTACAACTCTGATTCAATCCATTGACAGAATCAAAATCAACTTGTCAAGTCCACTCAGAACTATAACAGTAACACAATGTCACCAGAGGTATTCTATCACAGACTGCTTGAAACCACAAATAATCTTGACAAACAGCTGCACTACTGCAGCACAGATCTTAGACACAAGTCCAACTCCCCTTGTGAAAGACAACCAGTGCTCCTTTGCAAGAAGAACACCTTAGAGTGAATGGTAAACATAAGACTCGTCTTCATGTCTTTAAGAGTTCACTACTTATTCAACACACCTGTAGAACGCATTCACGCACTGCTTGATCAACAAGTAATCTATGTACCACAATAGTACACCTAACAGACAGAAGTTCTCCCCTATCTTTCATAAATGATGCTCCTTTCAACAAGAAACACCCAAAATCACCACATGATATCACATGACCAACTTCATGCTCATATAGTGAGAATTTACCAGGATCACATCCTTGTACCATAACCAACAAACTCTTGGATTGAGACCAAAATCACCATTGATCCCTCTCATCCTAAACCCATCCATACCCTATACAAATTCACCTTGAATTTTACAGCCATAGATATCTTTGTTCCTTGAGAATAAATCCAATTGAACCTGGAATGCTCAAATTCCTCAAAGAGACATACAAAATCTATTAGTTTATTAGCTAGCCTAGATGTCATTCACACTTGAAAGACATCAAAATACATGCTCCATAAATCCTCAGCTTACTTGCTTCGCAACCACAAAACTGATCCACTTCTTTCTAGAGTTACTTGCAGCAGAAGAAACCACCTTTCCACAAGCATTCTGACCTTAACAAGAGTCAGACTACCAGATAAACACCCCATAAACCAAGACAGTCTTCACCTCATCATTCTCTCGTATGATAAGTTAGAACACTTCTGATTCAACTGGTGATTATCATCTTCCATAATCTGAACTCCAAGTTCATAAAACATGATGATGTTCTAACATCAGTTAGGACATCATGATCGTATCACAGACACCATACACTATGGTTCTTGATACAATTACCACTGGACTTACTATTTCATAGTAATCCAACTGAAGATCTTCAGAGAACACATCTCCTACCAGCTTGATGGAGAAATAAACTCTCTAACTCCCACCAAAGCAAGCTCCTTTAGTGAAGATCCCTTCAACAATCTGCAAGCCAAGATCAAAACCAGCTCCTCCTTTGGTCTTCAACCAACCTTCCTTCTCCACAAAGGTAATTTGTTCCAAGGACAAGATGAAATACACATCTTGAATTCAATTGACCATGGTTAAACACAACCAAGTGTCACAGCTTCCTCCAGATCCAAACCATGAATCTGGGTCTTCAGCAAGACATCTAAGAATATGAAATGTATCCTCTACTAGGTTCTTTAATTCCCATACATTGCATAGGCTTTTTGGAGCATCCATTCCAATCATATCTGAGGAGATCAGCTTCTCTTAAAATGATATACCTCCATTGTAACTAGGCCCCATAGAGGGAATAGTCTGATGATAACCCTGATGTCAGAACATCTAACATCAATGTCATGACTTCCAACTGATGAGCTCAAGTCTGTCTGAAACACTCTTGATCAACTCCCCCTCAGACATACCATCTTGAGAAACTTCTCCACTTCTACAGAACAAGAGTTCCATGCTCTCATAAACTTGATTAACATATCAAGGTTGAGTAGGAAACCTCCATCCTATGTTAATGGTCCACAACCAATCTTAAGACCATATACCTTGAAGAGCATCAGCTTCAAGAACTCATCCTCAGAAGAACCAAACATGCCAAAGCCTGATTCTTTAGGAAAGAGTAGTCAACAGCTACAAGAAATCCAGCTTCCTTTAAGATGTCAGAGATACTGTCCTGGACACTTATCCAGCACCTCCATGTTGAAATGGATCACATGCTCTCATCAGCTGCACTCCAATTCACCTAGATCATAAATAAACTGATCCAAGCAATCTTTATCAAGATTAAGATGTCTCCATCTTCACTTCCATCAGCATCATATCTTAGATAAGCTTTCTACCACGAAACTTCCTAGTCAAATTATGTGCCTCTACAGATCAAACCAAAAGAAGATTCCCAACACTTTATGTCAACACACAAAAGTTTGGTTTCCAGAGCATAAGCTACTCCCCTCTCGATCTTGTCCTAAAAATTCACTCCTTGAATCAACAAGATTCTGCACAATCTCTACTGATGGAATGCTTCAACATCTGGTTGAACATCAGATCCTTATCTAATGAGATCTTTAGTGATGACCTTGACTGCATCCAATATTGAATACCACACATGAATAATCAATTAAATACTTGTGGATTCCACAACTAGCAATTGATCTTAAATCCTTGTTCAAAAGACATACTCTCAAAAGATATCAACACTTTAGGAATACCAATCAAGTATTCTTTAGTGTAGGTACCTTCCTTGCCAAGCAGAATGTTGAGACATCAAGACTTACACCCTTGACTGATGTTAACTTGTCTGGCACAATCCTCTGCATCTTCCTTGAAAAGAACCACTTCAACTGATCTGAAGAAGCATTACCTTGCACGACATGGAAGGTGAAAATAAATCACCCCAAAATTCTTCAGACTGATAATCCTCAAGACCAACCTTGATCCAGAAGAGCAACCATAAGCCTCCAGAACAAAAGGATCCCTCATGACAAGCGATGCCTTTATGAGTGGACTTGAGAGAATTCTTAAGTGTCTTTGGTAACTTTATCATTACAAGGGTATTTACCGGTTTCATAACCCAAGAAATTGATAACCTAGACCTCTCCTCTTCTGAATTCAAAATACCTGAAGAAACTAATCTTCCAAGTACCAAGTCATCAAACGCAAAACAACAACAATAAACTTTTTCCATTCCATTACTCCCTATTGGAATGGCTAGAACTTCAATAGATGCTGACACCTTCATGGACAGAGTCTTCAATCTAGCTTTACCAAAGTCCTATCATCAGAAACACATGCAGCAGAATACATCTACAACAGGCTCCAATTAAGATGTCAAGACTTCTAAGAGTACACCTTGCAGAAAAGAACCTCTTCACAGAAGCAAAAGACAACCAACCAGTAGCTGTCATCCTTGATCCAATACCAATCATTCCAAATATTTAATGAATGGTCTGATCGCACAAATACACACCTTTTTAAATGAGCCAGAAAGTAACTCCCAAGATCTCATCCAAAAACATACAGGATGCCTACTCTGATACAAATTGAAATTCTGGCATGCAGATCACAGATGTCGTAACACATGTCAAGACATTGTTCTCTGCATAACTTTGAAACAAGGGCAAGATAATCAAGCTGATACTCCGAATATCAGCAACAGAATCAAGACAGATGTTTCAACATCTGTTACAACATGTTAATCAACAAGCAGATATTGAACTGTAAATTTGCAGAATGATAAACAACACAAGATATGTTAACCCAGTTTGGTGCAAATCACCTACATCTGGGGGGTACCAAGCCAGGAAGAGGAATCCAATATCAGTAGTATATTTTTATGTAAACAACCTCTGGTTTACCTATCACTACCAAATGAAAACCTTATCATTAGAACACATGTAATTGATAAGAGAAACCAATCTCACTCCCTTAATTACACCCTGTGATATCTAACAATTATAGTCATAATAGATGCATCATCCTACTTGAAAGACTCCTTTTTTAATACAAAGTTCAGCCAAGCATTCTCGACTAACAATCCTACTCGGATTCTATTCGATTTTCTTCAAAGCTTCATCCAAGAACAATATACAATTCATTACCTAAAGGTTTCTGAATCTGTATAAACATCTATGTCTACCATAATGTATCCAACTGATACAAAGGGTGACCTACAACACAAGAAAGCCCTACGACTTTCAAAACCCTAAGCCCTTATTTTCTACTTTACAAAAGTTTTTAATAAGAAGTCTTCGAAACTGTCTACCCTAGGTCTTGGTCTTTTATAATATTTAGCAGTCCATGGGCTTCAAAATATCTATTTATTTCTTCCTTGATCCATGATCTGATTGCTCCTTAAATCTTGGACCAGATTAACAACAACCTGCTATATCAGGTCAAGATGTCGAGACACAAGCTAGGATATCTTGTCTGACATGTCTTCTTCCATCAGACTAAGTAATGGTATTTGTAACACCCTAATTTCCCCGGCGTAATTTATGAATAAAAATCAGAGTTAATTAAAACAATTAAGCAATTAGGATGCTACGTCCAACATCAATCAACTCATTTAATAGGATATGTAACACATGTGAAATTAAAAATAATAGGAATTATAATACCACTCTGAACTTCAACATTTTATTAGCAGCAAAAAAAATTAGACAACTAGCTAGTTTAACTTTTCGAACATAATCATAACACAATGTTATTATAAGGAAATAACAGACACAAAAGTTTCACATAATAATCTCCACCAAACATAAAATAAGGAAATAAGCGTTCTACCCACCCCCCTCAGTGTTACATATCAAAGAAGACGTCGACTCAACAAAATCATAAAGGAGAGTAATCTCCTCCACTCACTTTCACACCTCTATTGCGGATTATCTACACGATGTCCATGAAAAGACAACATTCAAACTGAACAGGTGAGAAATTACAACCATATAATGCACTGCATAATAATATGTAAGCACATAACTATCACATACATAATCACCCATTCTACAACTCACGCTCCACACAATCCAAATATCATAATATAATATGTATACAATGCAATGAGTCTCAACTCCATGACTCAGTGCATATGGTACCAATTGTGAACTCTTAGGTTCACTCGCTCCTGATCTCCACCATAGTATCAGAGCACACCAAAAATATTTACCATCACCATGGGTAACACTTCACTGATTCCCACCTGGAACCAGCTACTCGCACCCAATCCCCACCATAGGATTGAGGCTCACTCAAGTGGACCATCGTCCAAACACCATGACGCATGATTCAAAAATGACATGCAACAACAACAACAATATGTTCAGTGATATTCACCTTAACCAATGTACAACACTAATACTGGCCAACACACATCATACATATACTACAAGCTCCCAGCAATAGCATTATAGTAACATAGCAGGTAACAACAATACCACACCATAACATACAAACCATATATCATCCAACACCATTACGTACCATTTAAATCATTTCTAGTTACTAAAACTATTTTTAAATTAAAGTATATTGCGTAAGCTTCCTAACACTTTGAACGATGCCTTAATCGGACACACGAAACTCAAGTTATGAATTATTTAAGTTTGACACAGCAGGTGTAACCAGTTACACCAAAACAGGTAACCGATTACATCATAGCCAGAAACAGTGAGTAAGGTTTTTCCTAGTGTAACCGGTTACCCCAAAACTGGTAACCGATTACACCTCCCCCCAAAAATATCCAATTACGCTTTTTATTAACAATGTAGCCGGTTACACCAAAACCTGTAACCGGTTCCACTCTTTAAAAAAATCAATTTTTCTGAAAATTTGTCTCAGGTGTAACCGGTTACACCAAAACCTATAACCGGCTACCATTGAAACAATGACAATTTTTCTGCAACCTGTTTTAAGAAAATCACTCCTGAAACAACCAAAAAACTCCAATTTTTAATAGAAAATCATTTACTCATGTTTCACACTCTAAATCCCAACAACATACAGCATTCTCATTATTCACCCATCCCGCAATTCATCCAAAAATACATCATAATAGCAACATCTCACATATCAAAAATTCACAACATAGAGAAGAAAAATGTAATACAGAGAGACTATAGCACCCACCCACATGTTATCATAATAGCAAACTTCTCTAATGAAGATTCTTCTTCTCCTATGCCTTAGCTCTCTTTTCCCCTTCTCTTCCCTTTTCCTCAAATTCACGTACAGTCAGTTCTCTTCCTATTCTCTCATTTTCTTCTTTTATTCTATTATTATTCCTCATTAAAATCTAATTTCAACTAAATATAATAAATGTTATTTCCCCTAAATATTTATTTTATATAGTCTAAATCCATTATTTATTTTAATATATCACCAAAGCCATGATAATTAAAATAATTATTTAAATATAAACTATCACTATTATTTATATAAATCACCTTAATTAAATAATTGTAATAACAACTACTCTCCCACCACCCCTATATCTCTATCTTTTTGCTCACGCACCCCTAACATCTTAAACTCTAATAGCTAAGGCTAGTACCCTACACACAAGGGTTCCTCTAACGCACCAAATCATCAACCAACATATACAATCACACAATTTATTTACGAAAATTAAATTAAATAAATCGGGGCGTTAGAACTCTCCCTCGCTTAGAGTATTTTCGTCCTCAAAATTTTACCTGATGCGAACAACTCCGGATATGACTCTCACATCCCACTCTTTAACTCCCACATTATGTTCCCTCTGGCAGCGCCTCCCCAAACTACCTTCACGAGAGTAATCTCCTTGCCTCTCAACTTTTTCAATTCACGGTATTCGATCCTCATAGGTAAGGCTTCAATTGTGAGATTAACCCTTACTTGCACATCATACATCGAAATCACATGAGATGGATCTGGAATATACTTCCGAAGTTGTGAGACATGGAATACATCATGCAAATTCAAAAGATTAGGTGGCAACGGCACTCTATAAGCAACCACTCCAATCCTCTCAGAAATATGATATGGACCGATAAATCGAGGAGTAAGCTTTGTCGACTTCAAAGCACATCCGACACCAGTCACCGGAGTGATTCTCAAGAATACATGGTCTCCCTCTTGAAACTCAAGGTCCTTCCTTCTCTTATCATGCTAACTCTTTTGCCTAGTCTGTGAAGCTTTCATCTTTTCCTCAATTAGCTTCACCTTTTCAGTAGTTTGCTGGACAATCTTAGGCCCAAACACTACATTTTCACCAGATTCATGCCAACACAAAGGTGTCTTACACTTTCGACCATACAACGCCTCAAAGGGTGTCATTCCAATGCTAGAATGGAAACTATTTTTATAAGTAAACACTATCAGCAATAAATGACTATCTCAAGCACCCCCTTACTCAAAGACATAAGCTCTCAAAAAATCCTCCAAGGGTTGAATAGTTTTCTCTCAAAATCTATATGTAAACCTCGAGTCTCTGTCAGAAACAATACTCGACGGAACTCCATGCAACTTTACGATTACGTAGATGTATATCTCAGCCAACTTCTGCAAAGGAAAAATGATGTTAATCACAATAAAATGCGTCGATTTCGTTAGTCTATCAACTACCACCCAAACCGCATCATGCCCTCCAGGAGTATTCGGTAATCCATTACAAAGTCCATCAAAATGCTATCCCATTTCCACTATGGAATTTCTAACAGTTGCATCATCCTACTGGCTTCTGGTGCTCAACTTTTGACTTCTGGTAAGTCAAGCAAGCATACACAAACTGTGCCATATCACGCTTCAGACCAGGCCACCAAAAGATCCTTATCAAATCCTGATACATCTTAGTAGCTCCTGGGTGGATACTCAAACTACTTCTATGACTTTTTTCTAAAATCATGTTCTTCAACTCAGGATTATCAGGTATACAGATCCTACCTCGGAATTTCAACGCACCCTGCTCATCCACTTTATAATCACTCCCTTCAATATGATTACTCCCAAACATCAAATCCACTAACTTAACTTCCAACTTCTGAATCTCTTTGATATTATTAAGAAAATCATTGTTTACGTTCAACATACCCAACGTCATGCTCTACGATGTTAGCTCGCAGACCAAACTCAAGTCTCTGAACTGCTCACTAATTCAAACTCTTTAACCATCAAAGTGAACATATGTAAAGACTTTCGACTTAAAGCATCATCCACGACATTAGCCTTATCGGGGTTTGTCGCAACTTCGAAAATCAACCGACGGAAAAGACAGAAGAGTCGCCATCAAACGTTATTTATCCTGACGAAGGGAAAGGAAAGGATCGAAGAAAACCTGAAGAAAGGGAAAGACATGGTCATTGCAACCATAGTCAGGGTTCGGGAGTCGGTTACACGAGAGGAAGGTATTAACACCCCCTAGCGTCCATCGTACTCGATGGGATACACGCTTGTTGTTTTGATCAAAGGGTACAGGTATCTGAAGTTCAACTGCTAACTGGAAATGGATAGAATGAAAAACAGAGAAGGGGGAAAAACAAAAAGGTGACTCGTTAGGACATTGCCGTCCTAGGCCTACGTATCCCCTCGGGAATGGGAAAGTTAGAGTCAATGTAGTTCGGAGGACTACGGGATTGTGGGAGGAAGGTTACTCGCCAAGACATCGTCGTCTTGTGCCTACGTATCCTCAATCAGACAGGAGAGAGGAAGTCAGAGCAGTCATAGTTTGACCTACGGGCGGTAAGTGTTTTGTGATTTTTAAGTGGATGACACTAACGTTCGCGTTCTAGCAGTTAGGGCCGAAGCATGTTTGCGGTAGAACGGAAATATCGTATCCTTACGATACGAGTGTGTGAGATGAGAAGAGAATCCCAAAGGAACTCTCTACCTATGTTATCATGCTTGGATTGATAACCTAATGTCTCTCCTACTTTGAACCTAATCCAAAATTTGGTTCAAGCTAGGAATCCTAAGGGAACATGTGATCACACACAAGTAAACATTAGATGATTCAATCACAAGAGGGAGAAGTAAAGGAGAAGTGAGATGAAACAGAAGTCATATAAGTGTAAACATCAAGTTAAAGTAACACAAGTACTTACCAACTCCAAGCCAAGCTCAACTATTACATAGTTGAAAGAAAAATGCAAAACTATACACCAATGCACAAGCAAATGTCCTAATTCAAATCTAGGAGTAAAGTCAAACAATAAGCAAAGAGAAATGAGTCCTAAAGGTGTAAGAACCTAACAGGGGAAGTATCTAAACCTACTATATCATATCTATGTTAGTGTCCTAAAAAGTGTCAAAAGAGTTCAAGTCATGTCCTATATCCTAGCTCAAACAAATGTCATCACAAAATTCATGTAAAGTGCACTTTAAAAGCTCAAACAAGTTAACTCAAAGGGAGAAACCACATAGGGCAGTAGCATTTCATGTCATAATCAATGCAAAGTGATGTTTGAAATGTCAAGGAATGATCATTAAGTTCACATCAAGTCATGTTCAAAAGGTTTGAAAATTATACACAAAGATGTCATACTTATGGTGCATCAATCACTTATGAACATATAATGGGCAAGCAAGCATGAGATTAGAATTTGAATAACCTAAGTCAGAAGCTAATACATTTGATTCAATGTACAAATATCTCAAGTTATCACAAAAGTTCTCATGCCAAATCATTATCAAGAGTTAAGGCAAGCAAATGTCAAAACAAACACCTAATCACTTCCATAAAAGCATGTTAATTGTCAAGTAAGTAAAGGATGATCCAAGTCAAGTCAAATAGGTATCCAAGCACACAAAGCACTAGAAAATAACATGTAATATCCCAAATTTGAGTTATGCAAACATCAACCAAAGGATGGCACACCAAAGCATTCAAAGAAATTGTCAAAGTTAACAAGTAAGCATGCACAAATGTAGCTTCAATTAGGAGCATGTAAAAGCTCTATAAAATAGGATGAGAACACTTTGATTCAAGTCTAAACCAATGTAAATATGCGGTTAACATTTAAAATGATCATTGAGACCTCACAAACTTACCATGGCAACATATTTCCAAAGATTAGGGAAAGTAGGGAACAAAACCTATCTTAAGTGTCCTCTAAAAGCATGTGAACTTCAATCATATAAAGAAGGGAGCAAAGTCATGTCAAGTAAGTGTCAAACAATACAAGGCAGTACCAAATTACCTATAATATCTCAAAATTAGGTCACAAAAACATTGAGCAAAAATGGCACACTAAAGCTCAAGCAAAAAGTGGTCAAAGTAGAAAACTAGCATGTACAAGTTCACACAAAAGTAGCCTCAATTAGAGGTCACCAAAAGAAGGCCTATAACAGATATTAGGAGACTTTAGCTCATGTTATTACAAGTGCAAATCAATGATTAAAATAACCCAAATGGATTTCATAAATGCATCCTCAAACATCCTAAGGATTCACACCAAAAACTCAAGTAGGAGGGCATGTAATTAGGAATCAAAACAAGCATCCAAATCATGATCAAAATCCAATGTCAAAACATCAGAATGGTATATAAAATGTCCTCATGAATATGTCCAAACATGTCAAGAAAAATGGCCTAAAAAGATCACATTCAAGCATCAAACTCAACCTATGTCTAAACATGCATCCACACATTAGGCATGAAATGGAATGTACATGAAAAATGATTAAAAGCTTTGAAAGATTATGGAGTTTTAGTCATGTAATGGTAAGGTCATTAGCTAATTATGTTCAAAAGATTGGCTCGAAAATACGCACCAAAAGTGCCCAAACAATCAAAAACATATGGCATGTTATCCAACAATGATCATACAAACAAGTCTTAAAGATGGCATTCAAAAGTGACTCAAAAAACATGGCCAAAACACCAATTGAACATCAAGATACCATACAATCAAGTGGCTAAATGTGTACAAAAATTGGGATCAAGAATTATTATAAAAAGTCAATTTTCAAGGCTTGATACATAAGGTTTGTCAATATGAAAATTCACCAATCAAAAATTCAGAAAAAATGGCAAATAATCCCAAAATGGAATTAAAAAATTATAAAAAATTAATTAAAAGGTTAAGGAATGTCCATGAATTTTTCTAGAATTTTTTATGCCAGAGAAACTATTTTTAACATTTCATTTTCAAACGTGTGTCAAAAGAAAATTAAAAAAACATACAAAAGGGCAAGGGAGGTGTCAGGTTAGCAAATTCCTAGTTCAATTACATTGAGCCAGTAAAAGGGGAGGTGCGCATATAAAGCGTGTTGGCCCAGTTCACAAACCAAACAAAAAAGCCATTTTCTGATTATTATTATCAGTATTACTTATTTTTTTATTTCATAAATAAAGTAAATGGAGAGAAACGCATGATGTAATGATGTGGAGGTTCATTAATGTGTTGGTGAGATACTACTGGCTGATTTCAAACGAAGCTACACGCGGGAAAAATGAATTCCACGCTGGCTAAAGAAAAAACATATGGACGAATGGTAGCATGACATGCACGAGGGTTGACCCAGGTTGGACTTATAGTTTTAAAGCCAGTCGACGGAGAAGACTTTCGGTCATCTTCTCCGGTGGGAAACCACCGTGGCCGACTGCAAAAAATCCCAGAAATGGGAAAGACCACCATAGTTCTACTCAGTTTTTCACGCTGAATTCAAATCCAAGCTCAAAATTATCATACAACAAATATATTAAGAGATTCTAACGAAATAACTTAGATTTTAGATTTTTGAAATCTCACATTTCAACCAGTTTCAACCACCAATCAATGCCTTCATGGGAAGGGCTTCAGATGCACATGATGTATGACCCTAAATCACCATTATTTTCCCTACAATGATGATGTAAAAGTCAAAGAAAACTGACTTGGTTAGAGGTTCCTTTCAAGCTTACAGAAACCCGAAAACTTCGTGCAAGGCCTTGTGATCTACAATGGAGCAAAATAAATGCTCAGAAACTCTTGAATCTTGCTTGGTATCTAAAATTGATGCTGAAGTAATTAAACTCGTGTATGGCAATAGTGGCTCCCAGATCAAGATCAAGTCATAGAGAAGGGAGATTCAAGTATGGTGATGATTATTCTGAAGAAATCTTAAGAAAAGCTTCTGAAATAAATGTGTTTCGAAGCTCTCAACTTGAGGTCTCAAAAATGGAGTTTTCTCGGATTCTTCTCAAAATGTGTGATGTAACTGTGTAACTAACTCAATTATGGAGTGGTTAGGGTCTTATATATGGGGTTAGAATGATGGTTAGATGTTAATCAAGGTTAGATTTCAGTTAAGCAAGTTTGGTTAAAAAAATCACAAAAGTGAGAGCGAGGTTATGGTGCATACGGGTTAGGAATTTCCATGGTGTATGGAGTGTGGTTATGGTTGTTATGATGTGCATGGCAATGATGATGATGATGATGTATGAAGCAGCAGTACAATAGAATGCTTCTTGGTTAAGTTTTTATTCTTTTGTTTTTCATGGCCATAATAGGTAATGTTGGTGATAGTGCATGGCATGCCAAGGATTTGTGTGGCTTGAAATGGTAGTGCATGGTTTGTTGTGGTAATAAGGACCTGTTGTCATACGCATGGTATGTTGTAACAAAGAAGGGCATGAGTTGTTATTGAACTTGGAGTGAGATGACATAGCTTATGACATGAGAACAATATGCCATGGTGATGAATTTGGAAGCTTATAACGTGGTGATTAATGGACCAAATAACAAGATTTTTGTTGCTTTGGAAAGGTGGCACTTGGTACAACAATGTTGATGTGAAAAAGAAATGGATTTGAGGTCTAGTTCACCATGGAAAATGGTCATGAAAGTGGTGTGACACAAGCTGCCTATCATGCCAGGATTTTTCTAAGTCATTTGCACTTTTGAACCATGTGATGATCACAACTTTGTAGCATCATATCTCATGGGATTTTGATCCAATTTCCATGTTCTTGGTACCAAATTAAAGAGGACACTTGATACTACAACTTTCATGTAAAAATCAAATTGAATAGAGGTTTAAAACAAGATGAAAAATGGCATTGAAATCCAAATGAACAACTTCAATGCATCATAACTTTTGATCTAGAAATTCAAATGAAGCATTCTTTATATGGATGGAAAGCTTGTAATACATACTACAACTTTCATGTTTGACAAAAGTTGAAATGAAGTTTTCATCATGGAGAAAAATGGCTTGGAAGATGCCTGCATGGCATAAAAACTTTCCCAAAATGGAAAGTTTCTAAAACCCTAGTTTTTCCAAATTGGGTAACATTCCACACAAGCTTGATTTTGATGATTCCTCTGGTATTTCTTGATCAAATCTCACCCATCGATCATATTTGACATGATGAACATAAGTTTGACCTCAAAAAGTCTAGAGTTAACTTTTTCCTTGATCAATTGACTTTATTCCCAATTTGTCTAATTCTCAATCATCTGACCAATTGAAACTCTTCTGAATGAAATTGACGGTCCATATTCCACTCCTAGATACTTGAGAACATATAAAATACCATGGAATCAAGTTTTTCCCAAAGAATAAATAATAACTTGATTTTAAGCAAAACCCTAATTTGGCCCCCAAAAGTCAAAAGATGTTGATTGTTCTTCAAAACCCTAATTCTTTTGGAGAGAAGGGAGAATCCTTTAAACCAATATGTTTTATATGATATGAGGATGTTAAGGCTTTAAGATCCTTGCCCATGAGGGTGACACACACACGGATATGCAAAACCCTAATCAGAGGATTAGAAGATAGGAGAGGGTGATCCTCTTCAAATTCCTTGCAAATTTCCATCACCTAATGAAATGGTGAGCCTATCATGAGGTCTTGAGGCATGACAAGTCTTTGTAACTTGAGTACTTGAGTATATCCCATTTCCTTTTCCTTGAACAAACAATGACATAAAACCTATGATCCCATGCCTTGGGAAAACCAATGATGTATGTATGATGTTTATGACCTAAATGTACATGTATGTGAAGCATAAGCCACTTATTGATGGTATAAATAGGAGGGAAAATTTTGGGGTGTTACAGGGTGATAATTCAAGCCAAAGTCATAATCCTTTAAAAATTCTAACCATCTTCATTGCCTCATACACTATAAGAAAATTGGCAAATTGCGACTGTTCATTTTGGCAGGTTATAACCGCCGCAATTTTCTTGTTATGACGGTTGCATCTAATTCCCATAAATGTGTGTCACAAGGTTGTATTACGAAGGTTGTCAAAACTGTCACACCAACTGTCGTTCTCTTTCACGAAGGTTAGGGAACAGACATAACTTGAGTATTGCGACAGTTACCAACCGTCGTGGAATTTCACCTTGATTTTAGTTTTCATTGTTGATTGCGACGATAAATTATGGCGCTTTGAACCGCCGTAAATTTTGAATATTTAAAAAAATGCCCTCTATATCTTTCTGGACCACTTCCAATGAAACCTCTATATCTTTCTTTCTAACTTTACAGTTATAAACAATATAGTAATATATCAAATCATTACAAATAACTTTCATATAAACAAATTATTAGATAAAATTATTATAAATTAAAATTATCTATTTAAAATAATAAATATTCATACATTAAACTAAAATAAAATAGTTTTAATTTAGGTGTTTTACATATAATACAAGTTGTGCTTCCAAGTAGCCAATTATTTAGTTATGTACTTACAAAAAATTGTAAGTAAAATATACAAATAATGTTTCCACTTTTATAGATGAAAATGATATGCAACCGAGAAACTTGAGCAAGAGCATATTCATCTTGAGACAATGCCTTATTAAAATCATGACGAGCCTCAACCATAAAAGTCTTGTATAGAGAAAAAGGCAAATCGGTTGTTTGCACAAAATGTAGAAGAGCACAATACATTTCATTGAAATAAAGATATTAAGATTGATAATGATTTCCAATGGACATTTATCACAATCACCAGAAAACACGTATATACCACTGATCCTCCAAATCCAAAATTTAGTAAACTTGAGGATATCAAATAGAGGAATATTGGATTACAGAGCACCCAAATAGTCCTGGTGAAGTTAAACATGCATTAAAACCGATAATCTTCCTTAGCCATGAATCCATGATAGACCAATTTAGAATTTGAGTTAGGCCTAAAGGCTAAGATAACTCAAGGGGTCAAATTGCTCAAGTTTTATAACAAAATCTTAAATTATAACTCTAACCAATGTGGGATCAAAAGACACTAGCTCACGCCTAAGAGTAGATATCAGGAGCATGGATAGAAGTGGGGCTCACCGACAACAGCTCAAACCAATGTGGGATCAAAAGACACTAGCTCAAACAAAACAATAAGAAATGTCAAAAACGTACTTGTGACTAGATCATCAAACCAGCTAAAAAGCCACGGGTATGAATTATTTCATTTTCTGCATTAAGACCGTCTAGTGTCATAAAATCTCCTGATTTCTGCAATCAATTGACATCCAACAATAATTTTAAATTGAGAACATATGAGTCCATACTTCATAAACATTGCACCAACTCCTCACCTTCCAAAGCCATGGTAATACTTTAAAGTACAAAATCGTAAATTCTGTAACGATAGTCACAAACGAGTGAGCAAAATGGAAGCGAATGCAAAAATACATAAATGGCCATGTGTAAAAATGCTAATGTAAAAACCAGTAACAGAAATATGCAATGGTGAGAAAGTTCCTACAAGAAACTTTGAGATTACACCTTGTTACCATCATCCAATTAAAGAAATTTATATCCAACAAAGAACAAACCTCTTATCAAGATTATAGGCTCTAGATTTCTCAAACTTCTCTTGGCTGATTACTCCTTCTAAAGACATTGGAAGAGAAGGAAGTTTATGTTCATTGTCGCAAATCCAAGTCAGTTTTAAAAATGTACATCAATATCATAAACCTTGTAAAGAAAACATCATATCAGCTACAAAATCACAACTGTAATTGTAATTTAAAACCCTATCAAACTCTAGGTTTTACATTTCAACCTATACTTAACTAGAAACAAGAAAAGACAAAACATGGTTTAAAAATGAAACAAGACAACATTGTATTAACGGTAGGAAACCAAATAAATTTCCATTTTCAAATAAAAATCCAATCATCATATAATAACACAAACAAAAATGCATATTATTTTCAACTTAAAAGATGGGCCAAATAAGCACACCATTTTCAATTTGAACATCAAACAAAAGGGGTCAAATTTTACGATGAACCCAGAATTCAGAAGCCAGATAAACCTTAAACCCTAAATTATTGCAAAAAAAAAAATATTTTGATGAAAGAAAGAACCTTTAATGGCAATAACTTGACCTTGATTGCAAAAAAGAATAGAAAAGAAAGCGTGAAACGAAGGTGCTCACCGACAACAACTTCCATGTACTCCTCTTGAGTATCCAAGAGAATGAAATCATCATATTCTGCTACTTCATTTTCAAGAGAAAGTCGCGACGTTGTGGCCGTGGAACTTGGAGGCGGTCGAGCCTGGGCAATTGCCCTTCCTGGCCAGGCGGTGGCTCCGCCACTAGTTATGCGCATACCTTTTAGCTCTAAGAAATTGAGCATATGTATATTGCATAAACCACTGCAATGGCTAAAACTATCAACCTTAATGTTAATTGAAATTTCTTTGTAGATTTTATATCTAGAGGATCTTGTAACGAATTACCAAATATCAGTCTCTAAATTAAAGAATGAAATACAATAAGAAGTGATCACATGCTTGGGCCGATTTAACATTCATATCACCTAAAACAATTTCTTCTTGCTTGCTCTAATAATAATGAAACAGAGTTGCTTCATTATAAAGGGTAGTTGGGTACCTGCACTGTAATCTAAAAGCTTTAGATTTTGACTACAATAACGGGTAATGAATAAAGAACTGATAATTACCATTCAGGAAATATCTTGTCCTCAAGGATTGGTCTTTTCCAATCTTTAATTTGAGACTACCACTGACAATGTTCTACATCACTAATTCGTAGATGTTTGAGTAAGTAATTTATCGTTGGTATCTATAACCACAAATAAGTATGCATATGTACGTTTTTGTCAATATGGTGGAAACTTCATATTAAGCTTACATGAAAAATATAAATATAACATGCCTCTTAAGAATCTCTCTATTAATATAATTGTTCACAAATAAGCATGCCTCTGCACAGTTTTGTCAATATGGTGGAAACTTCATCTAATATTGGCATAAAAATATAAATAAATATACTATACCTCTTTAAAGCCTATCTACTGATATCATTATGCTAGATGAAATCTCCACATGATAGGTCCAAGTTGGCTCGTTTCATGGGCCCTGGAGCAGAAGTCTCAGCCAGTGTGGCTTGAGCAGGTGTGCACAGCACATGGAACTAGAGCAGTACGTCTTGAATCTAAGGAGTTCGAGCAAGGAGACTCGTTTCCTTGGGACTTGGAGCAGTAGGCTTAGCTAGAGTGGCTTGTAGCAGAAGTCTTAGGTCCGAGGGAGTTGAGCAGAAGTCTTGGGCTGAGGGCCTGAGCAAGGAAGTCTTGGGTTCGTGGAACCTAAGCAAGAAGTCTCGAGTCTAGCTTGAGCAAGAGTCTTGGACATTAGGTCTGAGCAATTATAAAAGTCTTATGCAGAATGCATAAGCGATTGTAATCATGACCTGATTATAGGGAAAATATCTTGTGAAGCAAGGAGACTGGACTACTCCCTGTTTGGGAGGAACCTGCATAAATCTTTGTGTCTTCTACTATTATTTATTTGCTTTCATTAACATTTTGTTGTTAAGAATTAACCAGAATCTGAACACTAGTTTAGATTCTGAACTCTGATCAGATGCAAACTAAGAAAACGGAAAATACAATTCAACTCCCCCTTCTTGTTTACTTTTTTCACCTTAAGAATTTACCCTTATGTTTCTTCGCTTGTACACATCACTACTACAAAACGCTAAAACAACAATGCCAGGCTTACAACGCATCCTTTTATGTCGTTGTAATAGGTTAAAAATTTCGCGCCCATTTAAAATTTGAGTCATTTAATGACGGTTGAATGAAACCACCGTAGTAATAAATAAAATGTATCAAGCTTCGATTCCCTGCAACTACATTTTTTCCATTTTTTAGAGTACATTTAGCGTGTGTCAATTAAGTCCATTATTTAAAAAATAAATTGTAAATTATTTTACAACGGTTAAGATGAACAACCGTAGTAATAAATGAAATGTAACAAGCTTCGATTCCCTGCAACTACATTTTTTCCATTTTGTAGAGCACATTTAGCGTGTGTCACTTAAGTCCATTATTTAAAAAATAAATTGTAAATTATTTTACAACAGTTAAGATGAACAATCGTAGTAATAAATGAAATGTAATAAGCTTCGATTCCCTGCAACACATTTTTATCTTTTTTTAGGATACATTTCACTTAAGATTCCACTACGATTTGTTTCTCCACCGAGATTAAAAGGTTTACTGATAAATTAAAATAAAACTTATTATGTATTTCTTTCATAAGATGCCCTAATCGAACAAGTGAGCCAGAGACATCCTAACCTTTACCCTCTTCGTATCCATTCATTTGGAGCTCAAATATTGCTCAAATAAGGTACTCTTCAACATCTCCATTCCTTTTTTCTTGGTTTATGCTCAAATATTGACCGTCTTCATTCATTTGCTTCTTTTGCTTCGAAGTAAGGTACTCTTCAACATCTTCATTCCTTTTTTCTTGGTTTATGCTCAAACATTGACCGTCTTCATTCATTTGCTTCTTCAGCTTCAAAGTAAGGTTCTGTTCAACATCTTCATTCCTTTTTTCTTGGTTTATGCTCAAATATTGATCGTCTTCATCATTCATTTTCTTCTTCAGCTTCGAAGTAAGGTTCTCTTCAACATGTTCATTCCTTTTTTCTTTGTTCATATTGTATATGCTCAAGTCAGAATGAGATGTTTCATGTGCTTTACGTTTAGTATGAGAGCACATCTTCATTGATTTTTTCTTTGTTCATATTGTATATGCATATGCTTGAGTTTTTGGATTAGATTTTGGTGTGTCATTCACATTATTATACATGTATAAATTTCAAAAGTTGTAATGGATCGTAGTTGGATGAAAGCCAATAGATTAGACCCGATTTATGAGAACGAAGTTTGTGAATTCCTTGAATACGCTGATAAACATCTTCCCGGCAATGATGGTATCTTTTATTGTCCTTGTGTTGTTTGCGTTAATATCAAAAAGGGTACAAAGAAAGAAATACACAATCACCTTTGTTGTGATGGTATATGTCAAAATTATATAATATGGGCGCGGCATGGTGAGGTGGATAATAAGGAAAGTTGGGCGTCACAAGTCAAAGAGTGGAGGAAGATGAATGTATGGAAGATCACCTAGAGGATATGTTTCGTGATATTGGGGAATCTTCTTTTATAAATGCTCATATTTATGATAATTTATGTAGTGATAAAGACACCCCTTTATATAAGGGATGCACAGAGTTCACACGATTGTCGGCGGTGTTAAAGTTGTTTAATCTGAAGAAAAAAATGGATGCTCGGATAAAATTTTCACGGAATTACTTGAATTGCTACAACAAATGTTACCTGAAGATAACAAATTGCCAGATCATTGCTATGAGGCCAAGAAGATATTGTGTCCACTGGGACTGGAGTATATCAAGATACATGCTTGCCCTAATGATTGCATATTATATCGAAAAGAGTATGAAGACTTGTTTCAATGTCCGAAATGTGGTGTGTCGCATTACAAGCTGAAGGCTAGAAATGGTGATAACAATGATCACTATGACAATGTTAGTAGGAAGCATCCTCCTGCTAAAGTGTTATGGTACTTGCCAATACTTTCACGATTAAAGAGACTTTTTGCTAATTCGAATGACGCAAATAATCTTAGATGGCATGCAGATGAAAGGATTCGTGATGGAAACATTCGCCATGTAGCTGATTCTTTGCAATGGAAGAAAATTGATTCGTTGTTTCCGAATTTTGGAGTCGAGCCAAGAAATCTTAGGCTTGGGCTTGCAACTGATGGAATGAACCCCTTTGGTAATATGAGCACTAATCATACTTCGTGGCCTGTTCTTCTCACTATTTACAACCTATCTCCTTGGTTGTGCATGAAGTGTAAGTATATACTGTTAAGTATGATGATTTTTGGACCACGACAACCTGGTAACGACATAGATGTTTATCTTAGTCCATTAATTGATGATTTACGACTCTTGTGGGATGAAGGCGTTGAAGTTGATGATGCATATTCTGGGGAAAAGGTTAATATGTGTGCAATTTTATTTTGCACAATTAACGACTTTCCGGCTTACGGTAACTTGGTGGGATACAGTGTCAAAGGACATAAAGCGTGTCCTATATGTGAAGATGATACTTGTTATCACCAACTTGAGTTTGGAAAAAAGATCGTTTACCTTGGACATAAAAAATTTCTAAACCGGGTCATCCTTATCGTAGATTGCGAAAGGCTTTTAATAGAGAGAAAGAGTTTGGTAAGGCTCCTAAACCTTTAACCGGGGATGAAGTTTATCAACGGCAGGAATACATTAATGTTGTCCTTGGGAAGAGAGAAAAAGAAAAAGGTAGGAAGATAGAAAAAGAAAAAGGTGGGAAGAGAGGAAAAGAAAAAGGGGCAGTTGTAAAAAATATATGGAAAAAGAGGTTCATCTTCTTTGATCTTCCATATTGGTCAAGTCTTGATGTTAGACATTGTCTTGATGTGATGCACGTGGAGTAAAATGTGTGTGATAGTTTGATTGGCACACTTCTAAACATTCCGTGCAAGACTAAAGATAATAAGACTTCCTGTCTTGATATGGAGAAGATGGGTATACGAAAACAGTTGGCTCCAATAGAGAAAGGAAAAAGAACTTATCGGCCTCCAGCATGTCACACTCTATCTAAAAAGAAAAAGAAGATGTTCCGTGAGTGTTTCCAAGGTATTAAAGTTCCGCAAGGTTACTCATCAAACATCAAGAAACTTGTATCAATGAAAGATCTCAAGTTAATTGGTTTAAAATCTCATGATTGTCATGTATTGATGCAACAACTTCTACCCGTGGCTATCCGTGGGATCCTTCCAAAAAATGTGAGAGTAACTATAACGAGATTGTGTTTATTCTTCAATGCCATATGTAATAAAGTTCTTTATTTCAAAAAATTGGATGAATTAGAAGATGAGGCTGCCATAATCTTGTGTCAATTGGAGATGTATTTTCCTCCATCATTTTTTGACATTATGGTTCACTTACTTGTTCATCTCGTAAGAGAAATTAGAATTTATGGTCCAGTTTTTTTAAGGTGGATGTATCCAATGGAGCGATATATGAATATCTTTAAAGGATATACGAAGAATCATCACCGACCGGAAGCTTCGATTATTGAAAGGTACATCACAGAAGAAGCTGTTGAGTTTTGTACAAACTATTTGTCGGATACAGATTCTATAGGAATTCCAAATTCTCGTCATGCTGACACAGACGGAAGAGGTATTCAAGGTCTAAATGTTAGGTCAATGGCTCGGGATGTAGTTATTCAATCACATTTCTATATATTGAATAATATAGATGAGGTTCAACCTTTCATAGAGACTCACAAAAGACTTATGAAGAAAAAATATCCCCGAATGAATGACAAGTTGTTGTTGATAGAGCATAAAATTAGATTCATGGATTGGTTTAATAAAAGTGTATCTAATGATCCTAGTGCATCCGAGATACTTAGATGGTTGTCGTACGGGCCAAAATTTTGTGTCATTACCTGGAGTGCATACGACATTGGTCATTATACCTTTTATACAAAATCAAAAGATGATTGTAGTACAATGCAAAATAGTGGGGTTATGGTTGAAGCCGAATCGATGTATTTCTCTAGTTCGAAAGATAAGAATCTGGTATTGGCAACTACCGCGTTTTATGGTGTCATTGATGAGATTTGGGAGATTGATTATGTTATTTTCAAAGTGGCTTTATTTAAATGCAAGTGGGTTCCCAATAATAGTAATGGTGTAGACATTGATGACTAAGGATTCACCCGGGTCGACCTTGGCAAGGCATCTTTTAATACAGAACCATTCATCATGGCTTCTCAAGCAAAACAAGTTTTCTATGTTACCGATCCATCGGACAAATCGGGGAAATGGTCAATCGTTCTCCAAGGAAAATACATTCCTCTTAGTGATGAAAGTCTTAATATTCCGTCCACACCTTCTTACACAACACAAGTTCCTACCTCATATGATAAAGTTGATGGAGATGTCGTGCATGCTATACGACTCGATCATGAAGAAGGCATATGGGAAAATTAACAAGTACGTAATTTATTATTTATTCATAATATATTAATTGTATGTTATAGTTTAGAAGTATTTTTACTAAAAAGTATAATTATTTAAAATCATAGGTATTTTGAATCCAGACACCAGGCCAGGAGACAAGACACCAAGAGACAAGATACCAATTATACACCAAGTTACAATTATGTGAAGTTATGTAATATGTGTAAACTGTAATATGGTATATTTGATATTTTATTTATGTAGGTTGCTTGTTCTGATAAACTGTAATCTGGTATATGTGATATTATGAATATGATACGATTAATATTATTATGAAAACATTATCACAAAATGTGAATTGTATTTTTCTGCTGTGCTAAGATATGGAGAACAATAATACAGGTAAAAAAATGGGATTAATTATAAAAGCAGGATCATATTTGTTAATTTTCTAGAAACTTTAACGACGGTTATATTACATAACCGTTATAATATCTGGCGCGTTGGTCAGGAAAAAATAAATATAAAAAATGCATTGCTGGGAATCGAACCGAGGACAATTAAATTTATTATAACGGTGTATTGCAAAACTGTTGTGATAGTTAGCGCGCTTTCCTGTTTATCACAATGCCTACAAGGCCGTCGTTATAAGTATCATACATACAACGACAATTTACTTAACAACTCCCTCGCCCGCATCATTATATGTCATTCCCAACCGTTGTTAAATGGGTTTTTCGTAGTAGTGCATTCTTCCCAAATTTCAACTAGTATGTTGATCGATGGCATCACCATTACCATTCCGTTCTTTTGCAAGTCTTTGATATCTCTAAAGTTGAGATACCCAAGATGATAGTAGAACATCCACTCTTCACCACTTGTTGTAGTAGTAAGACATCTATGCTCCATAAGCTTCAGCTCAATCTTGAACGTTCTATTGGAAGCCATATGCACTTTAAGGAACAAAACTTTGTTTGAATCCATAACGCGCAACCCCTTGTTTTCCATGTGAATCTTGTAACCCTTCTCATGATTCTAGGAAGGTTACATTTGATTCTAGGATTTTACAAGACATCTTTGATCAAGGAATGCCGACTATCCCTTCTCATGATCAAAACATCACCGATCCCATCGACCGCTAGAGTGGTGTCATCTGCGAACTTCACTTTGTTCTTCATGGCACGATTGATTTTAACAAACTAATCTTTCCTCCCCGTCATATAACTAGAACAACCTGAGTCTAAGTACCATTCCTCATTGCACTGAAATCCTTTCATACTCATCATGGTATTTTTTTCAGCATGTAACCCGTTAACTATATCATTCAAGCAGTCACAACTCAATTTTGTAGAATTCCTTGACTTGCTGCTGTTGTTGTCCCGCTGCTTGTTGCTGTTGCATTCTCCTTCCGTGATTATAACCAAGAGTGTATTCTTTTAATCAAACTCTTGTCTTGCAACCTTGGCTTCATTTCCTTGAGGTTCCTAGTTGTTCCCATTGCACTCGTTTGCAAAATGACCGAACCTTTGACACTTAAAACACTGCTTCTTGCGTTTGTCAAATCTCTTCTTTTAACCTATAAAGTTGCCTTGATCACGATTTTTGTAGTAGCTGCCCTCACCCCTTTGACATGTCGAACTCTTGGAATTTTGGAACTCTCTTCCACCAAAATTCTAAAAGTTCCCTTTGCTCTTCATGGGTCATTTTCCTTTCAAACTCTTGCCCTTCTCGTTGAAGCGAGCTTGCAAAGCGATTTCCATCTTTACCTTATCATTATTTCTCTCCTCCATCATTTGCTCATGAGCCTCAAGAGATCTTTACAGCTCGTCTTCGCAAGATCTTTCGAATCCTCAATCGCCACGACTACATTGTCAAATCTTGGTGTTAAAGAACATGAGATTTTCGAGATAACATACTGCTCCATGATAGTTCTCTGCACGCCTTAACTAGATTCACCAACTGAGTGATTCTCATTGTGAAATTATTGATTGTCTCATTTTATTTCATTTGAATGAATTCGAGTTGACGCTTATGAGTTTGTAACCTCACCACCTTTGCCTAATCATCCCCTACATAAGACTTCTCCAAGATCTTCCACGCTTGCTTTGACGACTCGCAATCACCAACTTTCTCAAAGTTGTCACCATCAACACATTGATGGATCAAAAACAGTACCTTGAAATCTTTCTTCTTCTCTTCCTTATGTGTTGCTTGTTGGGCAGCCGGTGCAACTTCGACAAGAGGATTACCCCATTCTTGATCACCAAAGTCGAAAGCTTTCTAGGTTAACACCCTAACATGCACAAGACGCGCAAATCAGAATATCTCCCAAGAAAACCTCGTCTGGATGTGGATTTCATGTAAACCAAACGTACCAAGACACTACGCAGGCCACACAACTTTCCACTCTAGTCCTATGTGTATACTCAAGCCTGGGTATTAGGCTTACCTCTCAGAACATCCTACCCACTAAAGAAAATAGCAATCCAGCACAGTCCAGTATATATATGGTAGTAATGAAATGTAATAAAGCAAGTAAAATGCGATAAAAGCAATAAATATGCAATAAAGCCATAAATAAAGCTGATAAAGCATACAGATAAACACCCAATAACGGAAAATAAACAAGCTCTAGGATTGACTCGCTAAGGGATGGGAAAGTTCCCAACAAAGTCGCCAACTGTCGCAACTGCGAAAATCAACCGGCGAAAAAGACAGAAGAGTCGCCACCGAACGTTATTTATCCCGGCGAAGGGAAAGGAAAAAATTGAAGAAAACCTGAAGAAAGGGAAATACATTGTCACTGAAACCATAGTCTGGGTTCGGGAGTCGGTTACGCGAGAGGAAGGTATTAGCACCCCCCTCGCATCCATCTTACTCGATGGGATCCACGCTTGTTGTTCTGATCAAAGGGTATAGGTATCTGAAGTTCAACTGCTAACTGGAAATGGATAGAATGAAAAACAGAGAAGGGGGGAAAACGAAAAGGTGACTCGATAGGACATCTTCGTCCTAGGCCTACGTATTCCCTCGGGAATGGGAAAGTCAGAGTCAACGTAGTTCGGAGGACTACGGGATTGTGGGGGGAAGGTTTCTCGCTAAGACATCGTCGTGTTGTACCTACGTATCCTCAATCGGACATGAGAGAGGAAGTCATAGCACTCGTAGTTCGACCTAAGGGCGGTAAGTGTTTTGTGTTTTTTAGGTGGATGACGCTAACGTTCGCGTTCTAGCAGTTAGGGTCGAAGCCTGTTTGCAGTAGAACGAAAATAGTGTATCCTTACGATTCGAGTGAGAGAGATGACAAGAGAATCCCAAAGGAAGACGATTGGTTTGTTTACGTTTTTTAATAGAAAGTATTTTGATTTGTTTTGTTTGTGGTATGTTTCGTGCTAAAGACTATGACATAGGATCGAATGCGTTGCGAATCGACCCAAGACGAGACGTATGCAAAACACCCTAGATAAGGTAAGGAGGGACTCCCGCTTATCACTTCCCATTTGCTTAAGGCTCATGCCACACTCCACGTACAATATTTATTAAGTGATTTTTGGCTTTTCTTTTTGAGATAGAGAAGAGAAACTCAAAGGTTGAAAGAAAACTATAAGGGGAACTCCATCCTATAAGATGTCATGCAATGATTGATCCTATAGTTGAGGTTAGTAGGGAACTCTCTACCTATGTTAGCATGCTTGGATTGATAGCCTAATGTCTCTCCTACTTTGAACCTAATCCAAAATTAGGTTCAATCTAGGAATCCTAAGGGAAAATGTGATCACACACAAGTAAACATTTGATGATTCAATCACAAGAGGGAGAAGTAAAGGAGAAGCGAGATGAAAGAGAAGTCATATAAGTGTAAACATCAAGTTAAAGTAACACAAGTACTTACCAACTCCATGCAAAGCTCAACTATTACATAGTTGAAAGCAAAATGCAAAACTATACACCAATGCACAAGCAAATGTCCTAATTCTAATATAGGAGTAAAGTCAAACAATAAGCAAAGAGAAGTGAGTCCTAAATGTGTATGAACCTAAGAGGGGAAGTTGCTAAACCTACTATATCATATCTATGTTAGTGTGCTAAAAAGTGTCAAAAGAGTTCAAGTCATGTTCTATATCCTAGCTCAAACAAATGTCATCACAAAATTCATGTAAAGTGCACTTTTATATCTCAAACAAGTTAACTCCAAGGGAGAAACCACATGGGGAAGTAGCATTTCATGTCATCATCATTGCAAAGTGATGTTTGAAATTTCAAGGAATGATCATTAAGTTCACATCAAGTCATGTTCAAAAGATTTGAAAATTATACACAAAGATGTCATACTTATGGTGCATCAATCACTTATGAACATATAATGGGCAAGCAAGCCTGAGATTGGAATTTGAATGACCTAAGTCAGAACCTAAGGCATTTGATTCAATGTACAAACATCTCAAGTTATCACAAAAGTTCTCATACCAAATCATTATCAAGAGTTAAGGTAAGCAAATGTCAAAACAAGCACCTAAACACTTCCATAAAAGCATGTTAATTGTCAAGCAAGTAAAGGATGATCCAAGTCAAGTCAAATAGGTAACCAAGCACACAAGGCAGTAACAAATGACATGTAATATCCCACATTTGAGTTATGCAAACATCAACCAAAGGATGGCACACCAAAGCATTCAAATAAATTGTCAAAGTTAACAAGTAAGCATGCACAAATGTAGCTTCAATTAGGAGCATGTAAAAGCTCTATAAAATAGGATGAGAAGACTTTGATTCAAGTCTAAACCAATGTAAATATATGTTTAACATTTAAAATGATCATTGAGACCTCACAAACTTACCATGGCAACATATTTCCAAAGATTAGTGCAAATAGGGAACAAAACCTATCTTAAGTGTCCTCTAAAAGCATGTGAACTTCAATCATATAAAGAAGGGAGCAAAGTCATATCAATTAAGTGTCAAACAATACAAGGCAGTACCAAATGACCTATAATATCTCAAAATTAGGTCACAAAACCATTGAGAAAAAATGGCACACTAAAGCTCAAGCAAAAAGTGGTCAAAGTAGAAAACTAGCATGTACAAGTTCACACAAAAGTAGCCTCAATTAGAGGTCACCAAAAGAAGGCCTATAAAGGATATTAGGAGGCTTTACCTCATGTTATAACAAGTGCAAATCAATGATTAAAATAACCCAAATGGATTTCATAAATGCATCCTCAAACATCCTAAGAACTCACACCAAAAACTCAAGTAGGAGGGCATGTAATTAGGACTCAAACAAACATCCAAATCATGATCAAAAACCAATGTCAAAACATCAAAATGGTATACAAAATGTCCTCATGAATATGTCCAAACATGTCAAGAAAAATGGCCTAAAAAGATCACATTAAAGCATCAAACTCAACCTATGTCTAAACATGCATCCACACATTAGGCATGAAATGGAATGTACATGAAAAATGGTTAAAAGCTTTGAGAGATTATGGAATTTTAGTCATGTAATGGTAAGGTCAGTAGCTAATCATGTTCAAAAGATTGGCTCGAAAATATGCCCCAAAGGTGCCCAAACAATCAAAAACATATGGCATGTTATCCAACAATGATCATACAAACAAGTCTTAAAGATGGCATTAGAAAGTGACTCAAAAAACATGGCCAAAACACCAAGTGAACATCAAGATACCATACAATCAAGTGGGTAAATGTGTACAAAAATTGGGATCAAGAACTATTAGAAAAAGTCAATTTTCAAGGCTTGATGCATAAGGTATGTTAATATAAACATTCACCAATCAAAAATTCAAAAAAAATGGCAAATAATCCCAAAATGGAATTAAAAAATTAGCAAAAATTAATTAAAAGGTTAAGGAATGTCCATGAATTTTTCTAGAATTATTTATGCCAGAGAAACTATTTTTAACATTTCATTTTCAAACGTGTGTCAAAAGAAAATTAAAAAAACATACAAAAGGGCAAGGGAGGTGTCAGGTTAGTAAATTCTTAGTTGAATTGCATTGAGCCAGCAAAAGGGGAGGTGCGCATTGAAAGCGTGTTGGCCCAGTTCACAAACAAAAAAAAAAGCCATTTTCTAATTATTATTATTATTATTTATTTTTTTATTTCATAAAAAAAGAAAATGGAGAGAAAAACATGATGTAATGATGTGGCAGGTTCATTAATGTGTTGGTGAGATCCTACTGGCTGATTTCAAACGAAGCTACACGCGGGTAAAATGAATTCCACGCTAGATAAAGAAAAAACATATGGACGAATGGTAGCGTGACATGCACGAGGGTTGACCCAGGTTCGACTTAGAGTTTTAAAGCCAGTCGCCGGAGAAGACTTCCGGTCGTCTTCTTCGGTGGGAAACCACCGTGGCCGACGACAAAAAATCCCAGAAATGGGAAAGACCACCACAGTTTTACTCAGTTTTTCATGCTGAATTCAAATCTAAGCTCAAAATTATCATACAACAAATATATTAAGATATTCTAACGAAATAACTTAGATTTTAGATTTTTGAAATCTCACATTTCAACTAGTTTCAACCACCAATCAATGCCTTCATGGGAAGGGCTTCAGATGCACGTGATGTATGACCCAAAATCACCATTATTTGCCCTACAATGATGCTGCAAAAGTCAAAGAAAACTGACCTGGTTAGAGGTGCCTTTCAAGCTTACAGAAACCCAAAAACTTCGTGCAAGGCCTTGTGATCTACAATGGAACAAAATAAATGCTCAGAAACTCTTGAATCTTGCTTGGTATCTAAGTTTGATGCTGAAGTTGTTGAACTCGTGTATGGCAATAGTGGCTCCCAAATCAAGATCAAGGCATACAGAAGGGAGATTCAAGTATGGTGATGATTATTCTGAAGAAATCTTGAGAAAAGCTTCTGAAATAAATGTGTTTCGAAGCTCTCAACTTGGGGTCTCAAAAATGGAGTTTTCTCGGATTCTTCTCAAAATGTGTGATGTAACTGTGTAACTAACTCAATTATGGAGTGGTTAGGGTCTTATATATGTGGTTAGAATGATGGTTAGATGTCAATCAAGGTTAGATTTTAGTTAAGTAAGTTTGGTTAAAAAAATCACAAAAGTGGGAGTGAGGTTATGGTGCATACGGGTTAGGAATTTCCATGGTGTATGGAGTGTGGTTATGGTTGTTATGATGTGCATGGCAATGATGATGATGTATGAAGCAGCAGTACAATAGATTGCTTGTTGGTTAAGTTTTTATTCTTTTGTTTTTCATGGCCATAAGAGGTAACGTTGGTGATAGTGCATGGCATGCCAAGGATTTGTGTGGCTTGAAATGGTAGTGCATGGTTTGTTGTGGTAATAAGGACCTGTTGTCATACGCATGGTATGTTGTAACAAAGAAGGGCATGAGCTGTTATTGAACTTGGAATGAAATGACATAGCTTATGACATGAGAACCATATGCCACGGTGATGAATTTGGAAGCTTATAACTTGGTGATTAATGGACCAAATGACAAGGTTTTTGTTGCTTTGGAAAGGTGGCACTTGGTACAACAATGTTGATGTGAAAAAGAAATAGATTTGAGGTCTAGATCACCATGGAAAATGGCCATGAAAGTGGTGTGACACAAGCTACCTATCATGCCAAGATTTTTCTAAGTCATTTGCACTTTTGAACCATGTGATTATCACAACTTTGTAGCATCATATCTCATGGGATTTTGATCCAATTTCCATGTTCTTGGTACCAAATTAAAGAGGGCACTTGATACTACAACTTTCATGTAAAAATTAAATTGAATAGAGGTTTAAAACAAAATAAAAATGGCATTGAAATCATAGTCACAAAAGTGAGTTTTGGGACTTAGAAAAAATTATAAGTTTTTTCATTTGAAAAACTTGATGATCCTAACTTCAATGCATCATAACTTTTGATCTAGAAATCCAAATGAAGCATTCTTTATAAGGATGGAAAGCTTGAAATACATACTACAACTTTCAAGTTTAAAAAAGTTGAAATGAAGTTTGCATCATGGAGAAAAATGGCTGCATGGCATAAAAACTTTCCCAAAATGGAAAGTTTCTAAAACCCTAGTTTTTCCAAATCGGATAACATTCCACACAAGCTTGATTTTGATGATTCCTCTGGTATTTCTTGATGAAATATCACCCATTGATCATATTGACATGATGAACATAAGTTTGACCTCAAAAAGTCAAGAGTTGACTTTTTCCTTGATTAGTTGACTTTATTCCCAATTTGTCTGATTCTCAATCATCTGGCCAATTGAAACTCTTCTGAATGAAATTGACGGTCCATATTCCACTCCTAGATACTTGAGAATATAGAGAATACCATGGAATCAAGTTTTTCCCAAAGAATAAAAAATAAACTGATTTTAAGCAAAACCCTAATTTGGCCCCCAAAAGTCAGGAGATGTTGATTGTTCTTCAAAACCCTAATTCTTTTGGAGAGAAGGGAGAATCCTTTAAACCAAGATGTTTTACATGATATGAGGATGTTGAGGCTTCAAGATCCTTTCCCATGAGGGTGCCACACACACAGATATGCAAAACCCTAATTTGAGGATTAGAAGATAAGAGAGGGTGATCTTCTTCAAATTCTTGCAAATTTCCATCACCTAATGAAATGGTGAGCCAATAATCAAGTCTTGAGGCATGACAATTCTTTGTAACTTGAGTATATCCCATTCCCTTTGCCTTGAACAAACAATGACATAAAACCTATAATCCCATGCCTTGGGAAAACCAATGATGCATGTATGATGTTTATGACCTAAATGTACATGTATGTGAAGCCTAAGCCACTTATTGATGGTATAAATAGGAGGGCAAATTTTGGGGTGTTACATGGTGATAATTCAAGCCAAAGTCATAATCCTTTAAAAATTCTAACCATCTTCGCTGCCTCATACACTATAAGAAAATTGGCAAATTGCGACTGTTCATATTTGAAGGTTATAACCGCCGCAATTTTCTTGTTACGGCTGTTGCATCAAATTCCCAAAAATGCGCGTCGCGAGGTTGTATTACGAAGGTTGTTAAAACTGTCACACCAACTGTCGTTCTCTTTCACGAAGGTTAGGGAACTGACATAACTTGAATATTGCGACAGTTACCAACCGTCGTGGAATTTCACTTTGATTTTAGTTTTCATTGTTGATTGCGACAGTAAATTGTGGCGGTTTGAACCGCTGTAAATTTTGAATATTTAAAAAAAAATGTCCTCTATATCTTTCTGGGCCACTTCCAATGAAACCTCTATATCTTTCTTTCTAACTTTACAATTAAAAACAATATAGTAATATATCAAATCATTACAATAATAACTTTCATATAAGCAAATTATTGCATAAAATTATTATAATTAAAAATTATCTATTTAAAATAATAAATATTCAAACATTAAACTAAAATAAAATAGTTTTAATTTAGGTGTTCTACATATAAAACATGTTGTGCTTCCAAGTAGCCAATTAATTAGTTATGTACTCACAAAAAATTGTAAGTAAAATATACAAATAATGTTTCCACTTTTACAGATGAAAATGATATGCAGCCGAGAAACTTGAGCAAGTGCATATTCATCTTGAGACAATGCCTTATTAAAATCATGACGAGCCTCAATCATAAAAGTCTTGTATAGAGAAAAAGGCAAATCGGTTGCTTGCACAAAATGTAGAAGAGCACAATAAATTTCATTGAAATAAAGATATTAAGATTGATAATGATTTCCAATGGACATCTATCACAATCACCAGAAAACAAGTATATACCACTGATCCTCCAAATCAAAAATTTTGTAAACTGGAGGATATCAAATAGAGGAATATTGGATTACAGAGCACCCAAATAGTCCTGGTGAAGTTAAACATGCATTAAAACCGATAATCTTCCTTACCCATGAATCCATGATAGACCAATTTAGAATTTGAGTTAGGCCTAAAAGTTAAGCTAACCCAAGGGGTCAAATTGCTCAAGTTTTATAACAAAATCTTAAATTATAACTTTAACCAATGTGGGATCAAAAGACACTAGCTCACACATAAGATTAGATATCAGGAGCATGGATAGAAGTGGGGCTCATCAACAACAGCCCAAACCAATGTGGGATCAAAAGACACTAGCTTAAATGACACAATAAGAAATGTCAAAAACGTACATGTGACTAGATCATCAAACCAGCTAAAAAGCCACGGGTGTGAAGTATTTCATTTTCTGCATTAAGACCATCTCGTGTCATAAAATCTCCTGATTTCTGCAATCAATTGACATCCAACAACAATTTTAAATTGAGAACATATGAGTCCATACTTCATAAACATTGCACCAACTCCTCACCTTCCAAAGCCATGGTAATACTTTAAAGTACAAAGTCGCAAATTCTGTAACGATAGTCACAAACGAGTGAGCAAAATGGAAGCGACTGCAAAAATACATAAATGGCCATGTGTAAAAATGCTAATGTAAAAACCATTAACAGAAATATGCAATTGTGAGAAAGTTCCTTCAAGAAACTTTGAGATTACACCTTGTTACCATCATCCAATTAAAGAAATTTATATCCAACAAAGAACAAACCTCTTATCAAGACTATAGGCTCTAGATTTCTCAAACTTCTCTTGGCTGATTACTCCTTCTAAAGACATTGGAAGAGAAGGAAGTTTATGTTCCGAGTGTTGTCGCAAATCCAAGTCAGTTTTAAAAATGTACATTAATATCATAAACTTTGTAAAGAAAACATCATATCAGCTACAAAATCACAACTGTAATTGAAATTTAAAACCCTATCAAACTCTAGGTTTTACATTTCAACCTATACTTAACTAGAAACAAGAAAAGACAAACATGGTACAAAAATGAAACAAGACAACAGTGTATTAACGGTAGGAAACCAAATAAATTTCCATTTTCAAATAAAAATCCAATCATCATATAATAACACAAACAAAAATGCATATTAGTTTCAACTTAAAAGATGGGCCAAATAAGCACACCATTTTCAATTCGAACATCAAACAAAAGGGGTCAAATTTTATGATTAACCCAGAATTCAGAAGCCAGATAAACCTTAAACCCTAAATTATGGCAAAAAAAAATTATTTCGATGAAAGAAAGAAACTTTAATGGCAATAACATAACCCGATTGCTAAAAAGAATAGAAAAGAAAGTGTGAAACGAAGGTGTTCACCGACAAAAACATCCATGTACTCCTCTTGAATATCCAAGAGAATGAAATCATTATATTCTGCTACTTCATTTTTAAGAGAAGGCGGCGACGCTGTGGCCGTGGAACTTGGAGGCGGTCGAGCCTGAGTAATTTCCCTACCTGGCCAGGCGGTGGCTCCGCCACTGGTTATGCGCATACCTTTTAGGTCTAAGAAATTGAGCATATGTATATTGCATAAACCACTGCGATGGCTAAAACAATCAACCTTAATGTTAATGGAAATTTCTTTGTAGATTTTATATCTAGAGGATCTTGTAACGAATTACCAAATATCAGTCTCTAAATTAAAGAATGAAATACAATAAGAAGTGATCACATGCTTGGGCCGATTTAACATTCATATCACCTAAAACAATTTCTTCTTGCTTGCCCTTATAATAATGAAACAGAGTTGCATCATTGTAAAGGGTAGTTGGGTACCTGCACTGAACTCTGAAAGCTTTAGATTTTGACTGCAATAACGGGTAATTAATAAAGAACTGATAATTACCATTCAGGAAATATCTTGTCCTCAAGGATTGGTCTTTTCCAATCTTCAATCTGGGACTACCACTGACAATGTTCTACACTAATTCGTAGATGTTTGAGTAAGTAATTTATCATTGGTATCAATAACCATAAATAAGTATGCATATGTACGTTTTTGTCAATATGGTGGAAACTTCATCTTAAGCTTACATGAAAAATAAAAATCTAACATGCCTCTTAAGAATCTCGCTATTAATATAATTGTTCACAAATAAGTATGCCTATGCACGGTTTTGTCAATATGGTGGAAACTTCATCTAATATTGGCATAAAAATATAAATAAATATAGTATGCCTCTTTAAAGCCTATCTACTGATATCATTATGCTAGATGAAATCTCCACATGATAGGTCCAAGTTGGCTCATTTCATGGGACCTGGAGCAGAAGTCTCAGCCAGCGTGGCTTGAGCAGGTGAGCATAGTACATGGAACTAGAGCAGTAAGTCTTGAATCTAAGGGGTTCAATCAAGGAGACTCGTTTTCATGGGACTTGGAGCAGTAGGCTTAGCCAGAGTGGCTTGGAGAAGAAGTCTTAGGTCCGAGGGAGTTAAGCAGAAGTCTTGGGCTGAGGGCCTGAGCAAGGAAGTCTTGGGTACGTGGAACCTAAGGAAGAAGTCTCGAGTCTAGCTTGAGCAAGAGTCTTCGACATTAGGTCTGAGCAATTGTAAAATTCTTATGCAGAATGCATATGCGATTGTAATCATGATTTGATTATAGTGAAAATATCTTGTGAAGCATGGGGACTGGATTACTCCTTGTTTGGGAGGAACCAACATAAATCTTTGTGTCTTCTACTATTATTTATTTGCTTTTATTAACATTTTGCTGTTAAGAATTAACCAGAATCTGAGCACTAGTTTAGATTCTGAACTCTAATCAGATGTAAACTAAGAAAACAGAAAATACAATTCAACTCCCCCTTCTTGTTTACTTTTCTCACCTTAAGAATTTACCCTTATGTTTCTTCGCTTGCACACATTCTTCACAAATTTCAGCTAGTATGCTGATAGATGGCATCCCCGTTACCATTCCGTTCTTTTGCAAGTCTTTGAGATCTCTAAAGTTGAGATACCCAAGACGATAGTACAACATCCACTCATCACCACTTGTTGTAGTAGCAAGACATCTATGCTCCAAAAGCTTCAGCTCAATCTTGAACGTTCTATTGGAAGCCATATGCGCTTTAAGGAACAAAACTTTGTTTGAATCCATAACGTGCGACCCCTTGTTTTCCATGTGAATCTTGTAACCTTTCTCATGATTCTAGGAAGGTTACATTTGATTCTAGGATTTTACAAGACATCTTTGATCAAGGAATGCCCACTATCCCTTCTCATGATCAAAACATCACCGATCCCATCGACCGCTAGAGTGGTGTCATCCGCGAACTTCAGTTTGTTCTTCATGGCACGATTGATTTTAACAAACAAATCTTTCCTCCCCGTCATATAAGTAGAACAACCTGAGTCTAAGTACCATTCCTCGCTGCACAGAACTCCTTTCATATTCATCATGGTATTTTTTTCAGCATGTAACCCGTTAATTGTATCATTCAACCAGTCACAACTCAATTTTGTAGAATTCCTTGACTTGTTGCTGCTGCTGTCACGCTGCTTGTTGCTGTTGCATTCTCCTTCCGTGATTATAACCAAGAGTGCATTCTTTTAATCAAACTCTTGTCTTACAACCTTGGCTTCATTTCCTTGAGGTTCCTTGTTATTCGCATTGCACTCTTTTGCAAAATGACCGAACCTTTGACACTTAAAACACTGCTTCTTGCTTTTGTCAAATATCATCTTTTAACCTCTAAAGTTGCCTTGACCACGATTTTTGTTGCAGCTGCCCTCATCCCTTTAACATGTCGAACTCTTGGAATTTTGGGACTCTCTTCCACCAAAATTCTAAAAGTTCCCTTTGCTCTTCATGAGTCATTTTCCTTTCAAACTCTTGCCCTTCTTGTTGAAGCGAGCTTGCAAAGCGATCTCCGTCTTTACCTTATCATTATTTCTCTCCTCCATCATTTGCTCATGAGCCTCAAGAGATCTTTACAGCTCGTCTTCGCAAGATCTTTCGATTCCTCAATCGCCACGACTACATTGTCAAATCTTGGTGTTAAAGAACACAAGATTTTTGAGATAACATACTGCTCCATGATAGTTCTCCGCACGCCTTCACTTGATTCACCAACTGAGTGATTCTCATTGTGAAATTGTTGATTGTCTCATTTTCTTTCATTTGAATCAATTCGAGTTGATGCTTGTGAGTTTGTAACCTCACCGCCTTGGCCTTATCATCCCCTACATAAAACTTCTCTAAGATCTTCCACGCTTGCTTTGACGACTCGCAATCACCAACTTTCTCAAAGTTGTCACCATCAACACATTGATGGATCAAAAACAGTACCTTGAAATCTTTCTTCTTCTCTTCCTTATGTGTTGCTTGTTGGGCAGCCGTTGCAACTTCGACAAGAGGATTACCCCATTCTTGATCACTTCAAGAACATCTTGGTAGCCAAACGACACCTTTATTTGCTTGCACCATTTGTCGTAATTCTTCGCATTAAGGATTGGTAAGTGTGCAAGGATTCTTTCAATGGAAACAGAATTCATGTTGCACCGTAGGTGTTTTTGAATCAGAAACAACCTCTTGATGTCAAATGTTGGAACTTTGAACCACAAGGTTGGTAAACAATGGTGGAGATAATTGGAATGTGGAAAGTGAAAGAGAAAAATTGAGAGAGAAAGAAATAATTGAGGTTGAGAAGTAATTACCGCATTATCCTAGGATAAGAATGCATCATATACTTTTATACAAATGTTACATTATGATTGAGATCCAAACAAACAAATGAAATGATAGAAAAGTGCAAAAATCGCCTCGTAACCGGTTACACCATTTGATTAACTAGTTAATGCTGACAATGAAATTAAATCACATTATGTGGTAATCGATTAATGTCACGGGTTAATCAGTTACATCTGCAAAAATTTCACTTTTCTATTACTTGGAAGTGCTACTAACTTTGTTGTAATCAGTTACACCCGCATAATATTAACTGGTTCCAACACTTAAATCATCAACATAACTTTCAATAAAAAATAGTCTAACAAGCCTCATATTATAATCAACACTCTTCTTTATCATACTAATGTTACAAAAAATTTAAATTTTATTTATTTACTTGTAAGTTATAAAACATTATATACAAAATTTAGATGATAAGGCAGCTATTAGGAACCTCTTCAACACTAACATCACGGTAATAAGGATTGTATTGTGATAGAAGTGTAAGGAAGTGATGGTATTTCGAATTGAAATGAGGTTATGAAGTGAAGAAAGATGATTATTTGAAGCTTATTTATAGCAAGCGTGGAAAATTGAAACTTACATAAAAGCAAATCATAATCGCCATTGAACGATGAGTTGAGTTAAACAGAAGAAGGAAACTTTTTTGTTTTGGTCAATCTAGTATTCTTCACGTACGTCATTGTTATATGTTGCGTATTGAAAAAAATGTTATCGCAAAATTTTACTTTTGAAATTGACTTTTGTCTTTGTTAGAGTTTAAATGATTTGTTAAGTCTTGGTTCACGTTTGAGCACATGTCTGAAAATAATCCACCTAACCATAACATTTGCTTAACTTTATTTTCATATAATTTCAATATTTATTTATATCTTTTAAAAGAAAACAGAGCCAAGTTATTATATTTAGAAAAAGTATTCAACATAAAAAGTGACGAAACTTTCGTAGAAGGCATCACGTTGCTTCTAGTTTGGATCCCCAAGGGCAGACACTTCTGGATGGTACGGCTCTCGTGATTCATGTGTGATTGTGTGTGGCTGTGGGGGTCCATTATTTCCAGCACCTTCATGTTAGGGTTGGTTCAAAATATATATGTTAAAAAAGTTTAACATTAATTAGTTTTGTGAATGTAGAGAGAATCTAAAGTTATATATATGATATAAGTTATTTGAAGTCCCACATCACTTAGTTTAGTGAAAAAAGTGGGAGTTCAATGCTATATATATAATTCAAGTTCTTCATTCCAATACACACCAGTCAAAAAATACTCTAAGCTTGTATTTGACTTTCTTTGTTTACTTATGCTCTTGTATTAGAGTGTTGTGAGATGTAGTTAAATATTTGTTTTGGAGGGTGTGGGTGTACTGGGGGCCTGGGTTTGCGAGGATATATTATGTGTTGTAACAATTTTCACATAGTGTTATTCTCTAGTTGTAATGGTCGTGGTTTTTTCTCCGGTTTTGGAGTTTCCACGTTATGTTCTTATGTTGTGATTGTGTTCCGCTTTTTTACTCTATGTTTGCTTGTTTTTTCCTAACACTTCAACCATCAATTTTTTTTCATTGAGTTGCTGAAAGGGTTTTTGACCATTCTATGTGGTATAACACCTTCTTCCATTTGTTTGTTTATTGACTTTCAATAAATATAAATAGAAGAGTGTTTGAAAGTAATATAATCATTATTCATTTAATTCACTACAAATCCTTTGTAATTATGTGTTTGGATTGTTGTGTTTATTTATTAGGTAAAGAATATGAGAGTATGTTAAGATATGCATTAATTGGAATTTTAGAACATTGCTTGCATTCATTAATATGAGTTTTCGACAGTTAGTAGGTCGAAGTAGAAAGGTAAGAAATTTAGAATATAGATGAGGAAAGGTTAGCTACTTTGAACGTTATTATAAGACAAAAGGAATGAATAGTTAAGGTCTACATTATCAAACGATTTTTCCTCTCAGCAATATCATTCTGTTGTGGCGTATAGGGTGGCACAATCTCACGCACTATCCCCTCTTCATCACAATATTTCTCAAACTCATTTGAGGTATACTCACCTCCACCATTCGTTTTGAGAATTTTGAGCTTGTGATCACATTGTCGCTCAACCATGGACTTGAATTGTTTGAACACATCAAATACCTCATCCTTCCTATTAATTAGGTATATCCATAGTTTCCTACTAAAATCATCGATAAATGTGACAAACTACCTACTGCCACCATACGAATCAACTTGCATTGGACCGCAAACATCGGAATACACCACCTCATGGTGATGTTTGGTCCTATGACCCGCATCCTTGCTGGAATTACTCTTGTGCATCTTCCCTTGCACACACTCTTCACATATCTCAGCTAGAATATTGATTCTTGGCAACCCGGTTACCATACCATTCATTTGTAACACCTCGAGATCATAAAATTGAGATGTTCAAGACGATAGTGACATAACCACACTTCTCGACTTGCCACTGTAGCTAAACACCTATGCTCCATCACTTTCAACTCCACCTTGAAAGTCCTTTTGACAGCCATAGCAGCCTTAAGGATCAAAACACCGTTTGCATCCACGACGCACAAGATCTTGTCTTCCAAGCGAATTTTATAACCCCTCTCAAGCAATTGGCCATTACTCAAGAGATTACACTTAATTCCCGGAACATAAAAGACATCTTTTATCATAAAATGTCCATCATTCTTCTTCTTAATCAAAACATCACCGACACCTTCGATCGCAAGTGTGGTATTATCCAGGAATTTTACTCTATCTTTCGCGGCTTGATTAATTTGCACAAACCAATCTTTTCTACACGTCATATGCGTTGAACAGCCAAAATCCAAGTACCATTCATTGCTGCCTTGGACTTCATCCTGAACCGTAACCATTACGATTTGCTCCGAACGCGTATCTGCAGCATTTTTCGAACTGCTGCAGCTGCTGTCCCGCAACTTGCAACTGCTACTGCTGCTACCCAACACCTCTCTAATGCCATAATTCTCCTTCATGATCATCACCAAGAGCGTACTTTCATCATCTACCTCTTGCCTCGCAACCTTAGCTTTATCGCTTTGATTTTCCCTTGGTCTCGTGCAACAATCTTTTGTGAAATGACAAATTTTATAACAATTGTAACACTTCGACTTACTGTTGTCAAACTTCTTGAAGTTGTTGCTTTGACCACTATCTTTGGAGCTGCTTTCACCTTTTTCCCCCATCGAAACGTTCGAATTTTATGGATCATTTCCACCCAAATTCTGAGAATTTTGCTTCCCTTTCGAAGTCCATTTTTCTTTCGATCTTCTACTCTTCTCGTTAAGCCAGACTTGCAAAGCAATCTCCGTTTTAGCATTATCGCTTCCTCTCTCGTCCATCTTTTTCTCATGAGCCTCAAGAGAGCTTTGGAGCTCATCTTTGCTCAACGTTGCAAGGTCCTTTGACTCTTCGATAGCCACTACAATGTTGTCGAATCTTAACGTTAAAGAACGCAAAATCTTTGACACAACATTCTGCTCCAAAATAGTTTTTCTGCAATACTTGATTTGATTCACCAAACACATAATACGCGTCACATAATCGTTGATTATTTCCTTCTCTTCCATTTGTGTTAACTCGAATTGCCTCTTGTGAGTGTGTAACCTCACCACCTTAGCTTTAACAACACTTGCATAAGCTTTCTCCAAGATCTCCTGAGCTTGCTTCGCCGACTCGCAATATCCAACTTTCTCAAAATTGTCACCATCGACGCAAGAATGAATCAAGAAGAGTGTCTTGTAATCTTTCTCCTTTTCTTCCTTGAATGCAGCCTTTTGAGCATCTGTAGCTTCAGCTCCAAGTGGTGTAACTCTATTGTTGATGATCTCAAGAACTTCTTGATACCCAAACAGAACTTTCATTTTTCTGGACCACTTGTCATAATTCTTTGAATCAAGAATCAGAAGGTTGCTGGAAATTCAATCGTTGAAAATGGTATACTCATTGTTACAGCAGAAATGGATCAGAACTAGTTCTCTTGATGCCAAATGTTAGAAGATACAAAATCTCTAATGGTTAATTAATGGAGAATTGAGTTAATTTGGAGATGATGAAGTTAAGAAATTAAGAGAGAGAAGAGAGAGAGAGAGAGAGAGAGAGAGAGAGAGAGAGAGAGAGAGAGAGATAGAGAGTAATTGAGGGTGAGAAGAATAATTGACATTAACCATAATTAGGAGCATACACGGCCTTATACAACAAGTACAAAATGATTAGAAATAACAAAACAACTTATCCAAATAAGCTGAAACTAAAAAAAACTAGAAAAAAAACCCAAAAAAGGCTTCGTAACCAGTTACGCAAAATGCCGTAACCGATTACGAGCCCGATACTCCAAATCTTTTGCTTTATTCAACTCCGTAACCTGTTACGCTCAGGGTCGTAATCGGTTACCACAACTGAAATGTCAAAAACTGGTTTTCAACCGATCAAAATATATTTAAAGAATAAATAATTTTTTTAAGAGGCCAAACAAAAAGGTAAAAATAAATTAAAAACCACACATTACAAAATAAACAGTCATTTGCCACATGAAATTCACAGCACAAACCAAAATATCATGTACCAAAAGGAAATTAATGACGTGAGCGAAATACGTCGCAGAAGCACACCGCTAGTTTGTGTCATGATATTTTCGTCGCTTATTTGTGGCATGATATTTACGTCGCTGAATAAAAAATAGACTGAACTACACTGCCACGTGAAAAACATGCACTACTACAAGTAATATTTTTTATGACGAAAGTTTCACCTCAAACATGCCAAAAATCGAGCTTATAGGTCTTGGGAGCGACATATTTTATTTTTTTCAATTTTATAAACAACTTTTTCCCTCAATAAGTGAGCGCCAATTTTTCTTTAAAAAAATATACCTAATACCTCGGTGTTTAAAGTTTTTTTCAATGATTTCTCACTTGGCGCCTTCCAATCTTCTCTTTTTTCTTAGTTTTTTTCTTCATTTATTCTTATTAATTAGTAATTCTAAATTTTTTTTGTTATCAATAAAAACGAATAGTCAATAATATGAAAGAAAATATTTAATTAATTAAAAATGTGATAACAAATAATTATTCCACATATTCGAATTTCTGACGCCACTCAACTTCAATAGGGTATATCCATACTTTCCTATTTAAGAATGTAGTATTGCATGATATCACAATTTTGAAAATTGAATATAGTAGTTATCTATTTTAATGATAAATTTGCTAATATCATAATATTTATTTTATTTATTCATTTATTTATGATCAAATTGAAATGTTGATCACTTTGTATTAATGATTTTTCTTGATAATGTATAAATAAATTAATAGACTCGTGCGGACGCACATATATCTTGTTAGATAAAAATTGTCTTTATAAACTACTTATATAAAGAAACAAATATTTATCAAAGAGGCATAAGCAAATGATAAACACATAATTTGTTTTAAAATTCATTTACTGTATAATCATATGTCATAATAGAACAAGATGTACATAAATCTTTAAAAAACCATTTAAAAAAAAACACTTTTCTAAATGTTAGAAATTATTTTGTTTCTCTTTTTTATTCTTTCTCCATCTCATGAATCACGTTTTTTTTTATGATTATTTAATACAATTAAATTTTTATAATCATTATTTAATGGGTGGAGATCAACTTACTTTAAGAGTAGGTTATTTTAACTTATTCCAAATCATAGCCTTTGAATTGAATCTAATCTAATAGTTAATTAAGTAAAAGACTAATCTAACCATTAGATTAAATTTAATTCAAAAGCTATGATTTAGAGTAAGTTAAAAAAACTTACTTTTGGCATAAGTTGATCCCTACTTTTATTTATTTTATAATTATCTAATTGGTGAGCACTCCTTAGGCCACTTATTTATACTATAGTTCTCATTGCTTATATAAAAGAAATTGATTTTACCATTCAAACAGATATAGCGGTATAGTTTGTTGTCTGTTTGCATACTATTTCTATATAATTTTGATTTTAACTACGTAATGGCTTCATAAAAAAAATTTAACAATTTAAAAAAAAAACGTTTTAAACCTATGTTTGACATTTATTTTAGTACATAGCACATCTTTTAGAGGATAACACAGCTAGCAATCTCTTCAACACGGTAACAATGATAGTACTGTGGTATCATGTGATGATTATAATAGGCTTGTGTTCCATAGCACATATAAGGATTAAGCACATTTTGTTTTGGTGAATCCTTCTTGTTGCCTTCCTTTTTTCTAGGTTCATCTTTCTTTTCCTCTTTAACTGCGCCAACATAAATGAATTCTGCACGACAAACTTTCTTTACCGTAGCCATTACACTTATCGGATCAGTATCTCCTTTTAAGGATAATTTCTTGTCTATCATGTCCACTTCAACTGACACAACCCCTGCAACAATATTTAAAATACAATCTCACCATGTCACTAAAAATAATCAATAATTTGTATCTTTTGAAATGATGCAATCAACCACATCTAATTAAATACCTGAAAGGCCAGAAACAACTTTCATAGCTTTTTGCTTGATATTGTCTTCATGTATCTCCAGAGGCATGGTGTGTGGTCTTCTTCATTCCAAATTAAGAAGCAGAAAAATATACAGTAGCGTTCCTTCGTGGAAAATTGAAATTTCCATAAAAGGAAATCATAATCTCCATTGAATGATGAGTTTATTATAGAGCTGGAAATGAGTCGAGTCGAGTCGAACTCGCCTCAGCTCGGCTCACCTCGTTAAGAATTAGATCAGCTTAAATCTCGGTTCGAGTTCGACACGGACTTTTTTTTAAACTCAAAATCGACTCGTTATAAGTTCACGAATAATTTGATTCATCTCGTTAGGTTTATTTCGTTAGGTTATCTCACTTTCTTCACTGACTTAAAATTCATTTTTTTTAAGTCCATTTTTTTATATTTGACATTTCAAATCAATATCTTTTTAAAAAGAAAATATTGAAATAAAATAAAAGTTATCTTATTGGAATTTAACTTTGTTTAAAGAATCTACTAATTCAAAAACTGCACAGCTTTCAAGAGATACATTTGAAAGTCTAATTCAAAAACTACTTAATTGGAGTTTAAATTTTTCTAAAAAATCCACAACTTCATCTAAATATTTAGGAACTTTATAAATTTAATGAAATAGTACACCAAAAAATTACTAAAAATTGATACATTTTTATCACAAAATGATTACACCACTCGCAACCTTCATTACACATGTTATTTTAACATATGTCATTATGCCTCCAACTAGTATGACTATAAATGTAATTGTCAGCTTTACTTTCATACTTTGTAAGAAAGAGACAATATAGGGTTAAAATTTGAAGTAAGTAGTCAAACATACTCTTAAAGACAATATAATCCTTCCTATACATAATCGAGTTGACTCAAAAACATAATGCCAATATTAGAATGGAAACTAGTGTTATAAGTGAACTCTATCAGCGGCAAATGACTATTCTAAGCGCCCCCTTACTCAAAGACACAAGCTCTCAACAAATCCTCTAAGGACTGAATAGTTCTCTCTGTCTGACCATCTGTCTATGGATGATAGGCAGAACTAAACATCAACTTAGAACCCAAAGCCTCCTACAAACTCTCCCAAAATCTAGATGTAAACCTTGGGTCTCTGTCAGAAACAATACTCGACGAAATTCCATGCATCTTTATGATTACTCAGATGTATATCACAACCAACTTCTGCAAAGGAAAACTAATGTTAATTAGAATACAATGCGCTGATTTCGTTAATCTATACCACCCAAATCGCGTCATGCCCTCCAGGAGTATTCAGTAATCCCATCACAAAGTCCATCGAAATGTTATCCCATTTCTATTCTGGAATGTCTAACGGTTGCATCATCCTGCAGGCTTTTGGTGCTCAACTTTTAACTTCTGGCAATTCAAGCACGCATACACGAACTGCGCCACATCACGCTTCAGACCAGGCCACCAAAAGATCTTTATCAGATCCTGATACATCTCAGTAGCTCCTGGGTTGATACTCAATCTACTTCTATGACTTTCTTCTAAAATCATATTCTTCAACTCAGGATTATCAGGTATACAGATCCTACCTCGAAATTTCAACACACTCTGCTCACCCACTTTAAAATCACTCCCTTCAATATGATTACTCCCAACCATCAAATCCACCAACTTAACATCCAACTTCTGAATCTCTTTAATATTATTAAGAAAATCATTTTTTACGTTCAACATACCCAACATCACGCTATACGGTGTTAGCTCACAGACTAAACTCAAGTCTCTGAACTGCTCACTAAGTTCCAACTTTTTAACCATCAAAGCGAACATATGTAAAAACTTTCGACTTAAAGCATCAGCCATGACATTAGCTTTACCGGGGTGATAATTCAAACCAAAGTCATAATCCTTCAGAAATTCTAACCATATCTGTTTCCTCATACACCACAAGAAAATTGAAAAATTGCGACGGTTCATTTTGGTAGGTTACGACGGTTAGAACCGGTGCAATTTTCATGTTACGACGGTTGTATCTCTATCCTAAAAATGTGCGTCGCGAGGTTGTATTACGACGGTTGTCAAAACTGTAACACCAACCATCGTTCTCTTTCACGACGGTTAAGGGACTGACATAACCTGAATATTGCGACAGTTACCAACCGTCGTGGAATTTCGCTTTGATTTTAGTTTTCATTGTTGATTGCGACGATAAATTGTGGCGGTTTGAACCGCCGTAAATTTTGAATATTTAAAAAAATGCACTCTATATCTTTTTGGACCACTTTCAATGAAACCTTTATATCTTTGTTTCCCACCTTACAGTTATAAACAATATAGTAATATATCAAATCATTACAATAATAACTTTCATATAAACAAATTATTGCATAAAATTATTATAATTAAAAATTATCTATTTTAAATAATAAATATTCATACATTAAACTAAAATAAAATAGTTTTAACTTAGGTGTTTTACATATAATACATGTTGTGCTTCCAAGTAGCCAATTAATTAGCTACGTACTTCCAAAAAATTGTAAGTAAAATATACAAATTATGTTTCCACTTTGATAGATGAAAACAATATGCAGCTGAGAAACTTGAACAAGAGCATCTTCATCTTGAGCCAATGCCTTATTAAGACCATGACGGGCCTCAATCACAAAAGTCTTGTATAGTGAAAAGGGCAAATCAGTTATTTGCACAAAATGTAGAAGAGCACAATAAATTTCATTGAAATAAAGATATTAAGACTAATAATGATTTCCAATGGACATTTATCACAATCACCAGAAAACAAGTATAACAAAATCTTAAATTATAACTCTAACCAATGTGGGATCAAAAGACACTAGCTCATGCCTAAGATTAGATATCAGGAGCATGGAAAGAAGTGGTGCTCATCGACAACAGCTCAAATCAATCTGGGATCAAAAGACACTAGCTCAAACAAAACAATAAGAAATGTCAAAAACGTACCTGTGACTAGATCATCAAATGAACTAAAAAGCCAAGGGCGTGAAGTATTTCATTTTCTGCATTGTGACCAGCTAGTGTCAAAAAATCTCCTAATTTCTGCGATCAATAGACGTCCAACAACTAGTTTAAATTGAGAACATATGAGTCCATACTTCATAAACATTGCACCAACTCCTCACCTTCCAAAGCCATGGTAATACTTTAAAGTACAAAATCGTAAATTCTGTAATGATCGTCACAAACGAGTGATCAAAATGGAAGCGGATGCAAAAATACAAAAATGGCCATGTGTAAAAAGGCTAATTTAAAAACCAGTAACAGAAATATGAAATTGTGAGAAAGTTCCTACAAGAAACTTTGAGATTACACCATGTTACCATCATCCTATGAAAGAAATTTATATCCAATAAAGAACAAACCTCTTATCAAGACTATAGGCTCTAGATTTCTCAAACTTCTCTTGGCTTATTACTCCTTCTAAAGACATTGGAAGATAGGGAAGTTTATGCTCTGAGTGTTGTCGCAAATCCAAGTAAGTTTCAAAAATGTACATCAATATCATAAACTTTGTAAACAAAACATCATATCAGATACACAATTACAATTGTAATTGCAATTTAAAACCCTGTCTAATTCTAGGTTTTACATTTCAACCTATACTTAGCTAGAAACAAGAAAAGACAAAACATGGTACAAAAATGAAACAAGACAACATTGTATTAACGGTAGGAAACCAAATAAATTTCCATTTTCAAATAAAAATCCAATCATCATACAATAAAAAAACAGAAATGCGTATTAGTTTCAACCTAAAAGAGGGGCCAAATAAGCACACCATTTTCAATTCGAACATCAAACAAAATGGGCTAAATTTTACGACGAACCTAAAATTCAGAAGCTAGATAAACCCTAAACCCTAAATTATTGCAAAAAAAATTATTTTGATGAAAAAAAGAAACTTTAATGGCAATAACATGACCCTGATTAAAAAAAAGAAAAGAAAGCATGAAACGAAGGTGTTCACCGACAACAACTTCCATGTACTCCTCTTGAATATCCAAGAGAGTGAAATCATCATATTCAGCTACTTCATTTTCAAGAGAAGGCGGCGACGTTGTGGTCGTGGAACTTGGAGGCGGTCGAGCCTGGGCAGTTGTCCTACCTGGCCGGTCCCTGGCTCCGCCACTAGTTGTGCGTATACCTTTTAGCTCTAAGAAAATTGAGCATATGTATATTGCACAAACCACTGCGATAGCTAAAACTATCCATCTCAATGTTAATGGAAATTTCTTTTAGATTTTATATTTATAGGATCCTGTAATGAATTACCAAATATCAGTCTCTAAATTAAAGAATGAAATACAATAAGAACTGATCACATGCTTGGGCCAGTTTAACATTCAGATCACCAAAACTCATTTCTTCTTTCTTGCTCTTATAATAATGAAACAGAGTTGCATCATTGTAAAGGGTAGTTGGGTACCTACACAGAACTCTGAAAGCTTTAGATTTTGACTACAGTAACGGGTAGTGAATAAAGAACTTATAATTACCATTCAGGAAATCTCTTGTCCTAAAGGATTGGTCTTTTCCAATCTTCAATCTGGGACTACCACTCATAATGTTCTACATCACCAATTCGTAGAAATTTGAGTAACTAATTTATCGATGGTATCAATAATTACAAATAAGTATGCATCTGTACATTTTTATCAATATGGTGGAAACTTCATCTTAAACCGACAAGAAAAATATAAATATAGCTTGCCACCACCCGTGGTACACACTGTCCCGAAAGGACAGATTCCACAGATAACTTCTGGTGGAAATGAAAGTATGTATGACAGATTGGATGAGTTCCAGGAACAATTCCTGGAGATACAGAAGGAACTACTTGCCATTCGCGGTCAGGATCTATTCGGAAAGGACGCCGCAGACCTCTTCTTGGTCCCCAATGTGAAAATTCCGCACAAATTCAAGGTGCCCGAATTTGAAAAATACAAGGGTAACTCTTGCCCTCAAAGTCATTTGGTGATGTATGCTAGAAAGATGTCAACTCAGACAGAGAACCAACAGCTACTGATCCACTACTTCCAAGATAGTTTAACCGGTGCCGCACTCAAATGGTACATGGGTTTAAACCGTACTAAGATCGTCACTTTCTGAGATCTTGGTGCCGCATTCGTTCAGCAGTATAAGTATAACCTGGACATGGCACCAGACAGAGATCAAATCAGAGCAATGTCGCAGAAAGACAAGGAAACCTTCAAGGAATATGCTCAAAGATGGCGTGAAATTGCCACCCAGATTTGTCCACCTCTTGAGGAAAAAGAGATGACAAAACTCTTTTTAAAAAACTTGAGCTCATTCTACTATGACCGAATGGTCGCCAGTGCGCCCAGCGACTTCACTGAGATGGTGGGCATGGGAGTTCGTCTTGAAGAAGTAGTCCGAGAAGGACGTCTGGTCAAAGATGTCGGACCATCAAGCAGTACCAAAAGATACGGTAGTGCTCTCCCTAAGAAAAAGAGCAAGATATTGGTAATATCTCTCTCGAAAAGCAAAGGCGACGGTACTAACCAGTAGCAACTGTAACTCCTGCTATTAATCCTTCGCTTGTTCCTACGTATCAACCTCAGGTTGCTCAGAGCCAACCGAATCAACAATAATATCATCAAAGGATACAACAGCCTCTTCAGCAGGCTCGTCCTCAGTACAACAACAACCGTACAACGCGACCGCTAGGGTTCGACCCAATACCGATGTTGTACGTAGAACTGTTTCCACTACTACTGGTCAAGGGGCACGTCCAAACCAGGGCTCCTCTTGCGATACCGGAGAATCCGCCTTTTTAGTTCAAAGCGGATCAAACTTGCCCTTATCATCAAGGAGGACCGGGGCACAACATTGAAAACTGTCTCAGCTTCAAATCCGACGTATAGAAGCTTGTCAGGAGCGGGGTCCTATCCTTCAAGGATACAAATCCAAATGTACAGATGAACCCGTTGCCTCAACACGAGAAAGTTATGGTAAATTTGATAGAGCGGATACGGGCATGTACCCTCTCATAACTATCACCAGTGTGATATTTGCTCTAAAATCGATCAAGGATGTTCTGTGGTGCAATCAGCTCTACAGGAACAGATGGATCTCAGATGGATCCAAGATCACCGAATTCGTGAAATCAACATGACTTATACCAATTCCAACATCATCCAGAACCACAACATTCTGGTGATGAATGTCAACTTGGTGGCAATGCACTCAAGGCAAAGCCAACATCATGATCTGCCACGGCACGATTATGATTCCTGTCTGATTTTCTCGATAAACAATCAGGGATGCCCTTTTGTACAAGAGGTCCTTCAGCGTCAGATGGATCTTGGATGGATTCAGGACTACCTAGATAGAAGTCATTATCAAGTCAATCTGATTCAAATCTTTGATATTCACTTGATGAATACCAGTTTGGTGGAATTACACGCTAAGCAGGTCCAGCTCGGTTTTTTGACTTCGCATGATTATCAAAACTGTAAAGTATATCATGGAAATGACCAAGGATGTGTACTCATTCAAAGAACACTGCAACACTTGTTGAACCACTGGTGGCTTCCAATCTATCTAGATAAAGACACACAACAAGTCAGTATGATTGACGGGAACCCTACTAGGCATCAGAGTCAGGATGTTCGATCAATGGAGACAGATCTAGTGAGGTTACACTGCATACAAAGCGGATGTGGCCGGGTGCCACCACACAACTATGAGCGCTGTAGAGTTTGCTCAGAAAATAACCAAGGATGCTACCTCGTTCGAGAAGCCCTTCAGAGTCAGTCACAAAGAGGTTCAACCATGGTCAAGCTCTGGTTCAATGTCAGACTATCGTCCTAATCGAGGCAAAGAAGTTGTCTTGATCCCTAAACGAGAAGTGGCCAAAGATATATGCGCCATAATCCCTTTACTCCATGAATCAAGAGTTCCTCTTGATAGTGGAAGGATTCTCAACCTCGAACCAATTGAGGCCGACTACGATGGTCAGAAAAATTAGAAGGCTCTTGTAGTTATTTATCTGTCGGGACCATTACCGTACAAATCCGATAAGGCTATCCCTTACAAATACGGTGCAACAACAATTGAGAATGAAAAAGAAGTTCCATTACCCTCCGTCATGAATATTGCAAACATCAGTCGAGTAACACGGAGCGGTCGAATCTTCAACTGAGGAGTTGGAAAGCCTACCAGAGAAAAGGAACCCCAAACAAAAGTTCCTAATTAACCAGTCGGTCAATCCAGTAATCCCGACCTTTCAAAGAACGATGATGAGATGATGAAGCTCATCCAGAAGAGTGAGTATAACATTGTTGATCAACTGTTGCAAGTTCCTTTAAAAATCTCTGTGCTATCTCTTTTACTCAGCTCCGAAGCCCACAGAGAGGCTCTACAGGAAGTCTTAGAGCAAGCCTTTGTGGAACAAGATGTGACAATAAGACAATTTGACAGCATCATCTCCAACATCACTGCCAGCAACAACTTAGGGTTCAGTGATGAAGAACTGCCGGAAGAGGGCCAAAATCATAATATGGCACTCAACATTACAATCAACTGCCAGGACGATGCTTTAGCCAGCGTACTGGTAGACACCGGATCAGCTCTGAATGTTATGCCAAAATCTACGCTGATGCGACTATCATTTCAAGGATCTCCGATGAGAGGCATCGAGGTCATCGTCAAAGCATTTGACGGATCCCGAAAAACAGTTAACGGCGAAGTCGACCTTCCCATAACTATCGGTCCTCACACTTTCCAAGTCACTTTCCAGGTCATGGACATCCGGGCAGCATACAGCTGTTTGTTAGGAAGACCTTGGATACACGAGGTTGGGGCAGTCACTTCGACACTTCACCAGAAGCTGAAGTTCGTCAAGAATGACCAACTAGTCACAGTCTGTGGAGAGCAAGCCTTGATCGTGATCAAATTATCGTCGTCCACTTGTGTGGAACCAGAGGAGGTTGTTGGAACTCAAATCCAAGCACTTTCGGTGAGCAATGACAACCAATCAGAAAAAGGAACGTCGATTTCCTCGTACAAAGATGCTCTGGAAGTAATTAAAAGTAATAATGCAAAAGGATGGGGACAGCTTGTCATTCCTACTGATAACAAAGCAAAGAAAGGTTTTGGTTTTTCCTCAAATTGTACCCAGACTGCTGTTAACGATGAAAGTCTTCATCCCATTCAGAAGTTCTTCCACACTGGATATTTCCTTCATCCAGTTCCTCAAGAAGTATATACCATCAACGAGGGTGATTCCTCCGATACAGATGAAGAGTGGAAGTCCTATCTTAACGAGGATGGTTATATGTCTCAGGGAGAGGTGCCTACGCCATTTTGCTATCCCACACAGAGTCCGAGATATATACCGAGGTCAGATGTCAAAATGATATACGGATATTATGATCCGAAAGGATGTCATGCTCCACCAAACTCATTAGAGGAGGACACTCTGATGAAAGACAACTTTGACCATGACTATTATGGCCCAATGGATGGTCTGCCTATCTGGCAGTTGTACCCAGGAGACTTGGGGCAAAAGAGTCAGCCCAACGATACATATCAGCTGAGCATCATTGAAAAGAATACCTGTGTCCCCACCGAATCATGGGATCATTACTCAGGGCATTAAGAAAATATCCAGCACGACGATGAATTTGTAAAGATCGCTGGACAAGAGTTCCTTAACTATGCTTTTCCCGAGGTCAACGTCATCGAAAGGGATGACTCCTCCAGTTCCAAAGAAGTGTGGGACACCTTAGGACAACCGAGTGGAAAATATGACTTCATGGCTAAGTACACCGCTCCAGAAAGCTCTCGTATCAGGCTTGAAGACATCTAACCAACTTGATGGGGAGATCTGCCTTAGAGTACAAACGCAATGCAAGATACAACAGAAGAGTTCGTCTACGACAACTCTGCCTGGGCAGCTCCACCAGAAATCAGCGTCTTTTCTGAAGACAAGCCAAGAAGGAAGGTACCAGACTTTGTGATTCACCGAGGAGTTCGCCGCCATTGGGTCGCTGTAAACATTCCGAAAGTCGGTCATAAGTCTAAGTAATTGTCGTCTTTATCTTAACCTTTCACCCTGCCCAAGTGAAACAGATGTTTTGATAGGGCTCAATTTCTATAAATGTCTCTCTTCGCTTCACCCAAAGCGACAGAGTTTTGTTTTATCGGACTGTAGTTTCAAGAATCGACCAAATCATAAATAAAATAACGCCGTTCTGTAATTTTCGCATTTATTATTGTTTTCTCTTTTCGCTTTTTCAGAAAATGGTAATCCTAAAAACAACTCAAATAATGAAAACAAGCATTTTTCAGAAAGTACATTACACACACTCTTGGATTCTCTCTATCTCTTCTAAAAATAAATCATCACGTCATGCAAATTGCTTGTTTTAAACCCCATTGAAACATACGATCCGATGCCTTCTCCCAACTTTAAATTCCTGGTATTTGAGAATGAAGAAGAAAATGATGAAGAAATTCCAGAAGAGATCTCCCGATTACTCAGACAAGAGGAAATGTCCATTGAACCTTACAAAGATCCGTTGGAAACAGTCAACTTGGGTTCCGAGGAAGAGAGAAAAGAAGTCAGGATTGGGGCACTACTCAGTCTGACTGTCAAAGAAAGTTTGATAAAGCTTCTCAAAGAGTTTCCCGATGTGTTTGCTTGGTCCTACCAAGACATGCCAGGGTTGGATACCAGCATCGTGGAACATCATCTACTGTTAAGATCAGAATGTCCGCCAGTAAAACAAAGGTTGAGACGGACTCATCCAGACATGCCATCAAAATCAAAGAGGAAGTACAGAAATAGATTAACGCAGGTTTCCTCGCCACATCAGAATATCCTCAATGGCTAGCCAACATAGTACCAGTTCCGAAAAAGGACGGAAAGGTCCGAATGTGTGTAGGCTACAGGGATCTGAACAAAGCCAGTCCAAAGGATGACTTTCTCTTACCACACATTGACATGCTAGTAGACAGTACAACAAAGTTCAAAGTATTCTCCTTCATGGATGGATTCTCGGGCTATAATCAGATAAAAATGGCGCCGAAAGACACGGAGAAAACTTCGTTCATCACCCTATGGGGTACCTTTTGTTACAAGGTAATGTCGTTCAGTTTGAAGAACGTCGGGGCAACCTATCAAAGGGCCATGACTACTCTGTTTCATGACATGATACACAAAGAAATCGAGGTATATGTCGATGATATGATTGCCAAATCAAAGACATAGGAAGAGCATGTGACCTACCTGTCAAAGCTATTCGAGCGTCTGAGAAAATACAAACTCCGCTTGAACCCCAATAAGTGCACATTCGGTGTCCGCTCAGGGAATCTCTTAGGGTTCATCGTCAGCCAGAAAGGAATTGAGGTTGATCCTGACAAAGTCAAGGCCATCCAAGAAATGCCTTCTCCAAAGAATGATAAACAAGTCAGGGGATTCCTGGGACGTTTGAATTACATTTCCAGATTTATATTCGTCATGACCGCGACATGCGCGCCAATCTTCAAATTACTCAAAAAGAATCAGGACTGCGTATGGACAGAAGACTGCTAAACCGCCTTTGACAGTATCAAGGAATACCTGTTGAACCCACCGATTCTTGTGTACTTGGCCAACAAGACGAAACCAAAAGGAAATAGTCTGCCATCTATTATTTGAGCAAGAAATTTACCGACTGCGAGACTCGGTACACAATGCTTGAGAAAACCTGCTGTGCTCTGGCTTGGGCAGCCAAACGTCTCTGCCAGTATATGATTTGTCACACTACTTGGTTAATCTCTGAAATGGATCCGATCAAGTACGTCTTTGAAAAGCCTGCTCTCACGGGAAGGGTCGTCCGTTGGCAGATGTTGTTGTCAGAATACGACATCGAGTACCATGCTCAGAAAGCCGTCAAAGGAAGTATTTTAGCCGATCATTTGGCTCATCAAATGATTGACGATCAGGAATCAGTCAAATTTGACTTCCCAGACGAAGATGTTACGTACTTGAAAATGAAAGATTGCGATGAACCGCTACCTAGTGAAGGGCCAGAACCAGGTTCCCAATGAGGGCTAATCTTTGACGGAGCTGTCAACCGTTACGGAAACAGAATTGGGGCAATCATCATAACACCTCAGGGTACCCATATTCCTTTCACCGCCCGACTGACATTCAAGTGTACAAACAACGAGGCCAAATACGAAGCTTGTATCCTAGGTCTCGAAGAAGCGATTAACTTGAGAATTAAGAACTTGCATATGTACGGAGACTCGGCTCCGATTATCAATCAGATCAAAGGAGATTGGAACACATACTAATCAGGATTGATCCCTTACATAGACTACGCGAGAAAGTTGTTACCATTCTTCAACAGAATCGAATTTCATCACATCCCTCGTGAGGAGAATCACATGGTTGATGCATTAGCCACTATCTCCTCCATGATTAGTGTAGGTCAATGGAATGACGTACCTAAGATTGACATAATGCGCCTTGAACGACTCGCCTACATCTTTACGATTGAAGAAGTCATAGACGACAAACCTTGGTATCACCATATCAAATGCTTTCTTCAGAAACAAGAGTACCCACCTAGGGCATTCAGAAAGGACAGAAAGACCCTCAGGAGATTGGCAGGCAGTTTCTTCCTGAGCGGTGATACACTCTATAAGAGAAACTTTGACATGGTCTTGCTCCGATGCGTAGACAGCCCAGAAGCGATCATGTTGATAAAAGAGGTTCATGAAGGATCCTTTGGCACTCATGCCAACAAACACACAATGGCGAGAAAAATTCTGAGAGCAGGGTATTATTGGTTGACCATGGAATCCGACTGCTACAAGTACATGAGGAGATGTCACAAGTGTCAGATATACTCAGACAAAATCCATGTACTGCCAACGCACCTCAAAGTTCTCTCTTCCCCGTGGCCTTTTTCCATATGGGGAATCGACATGATTGGCATGATTGAACCCAAGGCTTCGAATAGACATCGGTTCATTCTGGTAGCCATTGACTACTTCACCACGTGGGTTGAAGCAACATCATACGCTAATGTAACCCAACAAGTGGTAGTCCATTTATCAAGAACAATCTCATCTGTCGTTATGGTGTTCCAAGCCAGATCATTACCGATAATGGTTCTAACTTGAACAACAAGATGATGAAAGAGTTGTGCGCTGAGTTCAAGATCGAACACCATAACTCATCTCCCTACCGACCTAAGATGAACGGAGCGGTAGAAGCAGCTAACAAGAACATCAAGAAGATTATTCAGAAGATGGTTATAACCTACAAAGACTGGCACGAGATGTTACCCTTTCCTCTTCACGGTTATCGCACATCTGTCCGCACTTCAACAGGGGAAACCCCTTTCTCTCTAGTATATGGCATGGAGGCAGTGCTTCCCATAAAAGTAGAGGTCTCATCAATCTGGGTATTGACGGAAGCTAAGCTAACAGAGGCTGAATGGGGTCGAAGTCAACACGACGAACTGAAAAAGGCATTTGACAAAAAGGTCCGACCTCGTGTCTTCAGGAAAGGAGACCTTGTGCTAAAAAAGATACAATCATTCCTCACTGATTCCCGGAGCAAGTGGACTCCGAATTATGACGGCCCATACGTGGTCAAGAAAGCTTTCTCAGGCGGCGCCTTGAGACTCGCAACCATGGATGGAGAGGAATTTGTCTACCCCACAAATTTTGATGTAGTCAAGAAATACTTCGCCTAAATAAAAAATAAATAAAAAAACGTCTCGATGGATTGAAAACCCGAAAGGGCGGTCCAGGCAAAAATTAGAGACATAATCGAAAATTATCCCGATGGATTGGAAATCACAAAGTGCAATCTAGGCAAAAGTTAGGGATTCATGGCAAGTAACTACGTCCGACAAAGGGGCAAATCCCTCAGCAGCAGTCATGCCATCCATCAAGAAAACTCCATTCAAGGTCATCTTCGACGGAAGCTCTGGATGTCCAGAATTCAAAGTTGGTAGAAGAATAGCGGTCGTTATGTTTCAATGTAGCCCTTTTCCCTTAAATTACCATTTTCTAAACTTTGTAAATACTCCATGGAATCACGCGTTTGGCTGATTTCCATCCTATCAATAAAACTTGAGCCCTAGTACTTTTGTATGTAATTCTTATTTGTTTTAGCTTTACAGAACGACATTTTAAAGTGCAGAATCAAAGAACTCCTTCTAAGCCAGTACGCCTGAATGAAGGATCAGCTGTGTCAAATGCGAGTATCCCGTCCGACATCCCTGACAGAGTTCTTACCTCCTAAGCCCGACCAACGTTTTTCCCCACAGGAACTATTTCTCCTAAGCAAGGCAGAATTGCTATCTTGAACCAAAGATACTTCTTTGTCCCCTGCAGTGGCCGAGTTTCCAGTCATGTTCATCCACTAGTCTGTATGTCGTGTCAGTTTTGTCAGCATATACATACAAACATCATGCATTATTGATTTACATTCATATTCATATTGCATCGCTGTCACTTTAGTCCGTCTTATCCCCTAGCGATAAAAAGTCCTCTCACTCGAGTTGTCAGTTCTTTCCTCATCAGGGAATGTTTTGTCTGAACCACCTTTCGCCCCAGTTTATTTCTGGGATGGAGATGGTCTTCGACCACTTTGATAACTTGAACCTCTGAAAAGCAAGAAAATTTTTTACGAACGTCACTCTTCGCCAATGAAGATGATATCTCCGCTTTCCCGGATTAAGGAAAATCCCCAGAGGAAGCTTCTTAATCAAAGATTCGGTAGAACAGCAGTTTTTCTCCGGAAAATTCGCTGATGAAAAGGTCATCAGCACCTTCAAGTTAGATTGCATCACATAGCATTTCTTTGAAAAGATCTCGAGGAAAAGTATGATATAATATCCCCAAGCAGGAAATAGTCTCTCAAGAGACTCGTTTTCCCCAGTAGAGTCAACAAATGACGTCTCCAACAGAGAAGTTTGTACACCTCTACAGCTCAGATGAATGGGTTTCTCTAGCAAGTCTGACACCGAAACTTTTTCCCATCAAATGGCATCTCCCCAGGAAAATCCGACGAGAAGTTTGATGAAAACCGCTACAAATAGCGTCCCTTGTCAAGAAAGTTTATTGACAAAAGAAACTGAGACCAGTTCCTTGGCTGAAGACCAGGATCGAGGGGAAGTTTATATATTAGAAACCGAGACCAGTTTCGTGGCTGAAGACTAGGATCGAGGGGAAGTTTATATATCAAAAACCGAGACCAGTTCTGTGGCTGAAGACCAGGATCGAGGGGAAGTTTATATCAGAAATTGAGACCAGTTCTGTGGCAGAAGACCAGGATCGAGGGGAAGTTTTACCTTTTCTAAGTATCATTGCTTAGCAAAAGAAGATGGATGAGCAAACTTCCATTCATAAGCACCGTCAAAATTTTGGGTATTCCGATATTTAATCCTCTTGCATCCTGAATGCCCGAATGCTTTCTCCATTCACACCTTCGGGTCCAAGAAGATTAAATAGGGGCATCTGCCATACCCCAAATTTTGACCACCAATATTTCCCATCATTGTGAGGATCATTACCACAATATGGATGTGCCATCATGCCTCATCAATCTCCTCAAGGATGGTTGAGCATTCACCATAATCAAGAATTAGGATTTCAAGCCCTCTCAGCCTTAGACAAGGGATCAATCAAGAAATGACATGATCTTCAACTTGTCTAACCTCTCAAACACCCATAAAGGATCAAGAGGACTCCCACATCAAGAATCAAGCACAAGGTTGCAACATTCCAAGTGGATCAAGCCTCAAGATAGCCAATGACACCAAATTAGGGTTTTGGGCGACTAAGGCCTCCAGATGGAAATTTTCCTCTAGGCATGAGCCAATGCTTCAAATCACAACCCAAGATACTCCAATGGACCTCATGGACCCAATCATCAAGTCAATATAACCTCTGGGGATGCATTTACCCAAAAATCAGGAATTAGGGTTTCTTGACCTAACTTACCCCTAAGTTGACTTTTGGGACAAAATATGAGCCAATACCTCAAGACATGATTTGAGGGTCTCCAATACACTACATTGATCCATTTGCAACAATGGATTGATCCAAGAAGCTTGATCCACAAGTTTCAATTTCATCAGGACCACAATTAGGGTTTCGAGGAAAAAAGTTAACTGTACCTTTGACTTTTGACCAAGACATGCTCCTAAACCTTGGGACATGATTCAATACACCCTATAACACCTATGGAATATATCCATTAGGTTTGATTTAGGTCAAGGACTTGATTTCACAAAGGATCGCACAGTTTGAATTTCATCCGATAAAAAGTCAACTATGCACAAATCAATTTTGACTTTTTGGAATTTTTCACAATTATGGTTCCTTGACCCTAAAACAATGTTAATATGTGATTTGAATCATCATTCATCAAGAAAAATCAAAGAAAGTGAGTTAACTTGTAAAAGGGGTAACCATAAAAAACTTAGAATTTTTCTAAGTTATGGAACAAAATGGCTAGGGTACCAACTTCCAAGGACCATAACTTGAGATCCAAGCAACCATTTTGGATGGTCCAAAGCTGGATTTGTAGCTCTCATTACATACTTCTAAAGTATCAACTACATCTCATTCATATTCTTCATGGATTTTTAGTTATGGAGTGATCAAAATGGCTAAAAACATGAAAATGACATTTTTCCAACACTTAGTGAAATTTTCACTAAATCAGAATCTGCCTTACTTTTTCCAAAATGTAGGGATATTTTTCACCTTGGTTCAAGTCAAACTAGGTCTAGGGGTGCACATCAAAGTTAAAGTATGTCATAAGGGCTTTCCAACAAGTACCAAATCATCTCCAAATTCCATTTGAGCAAGGAGATACAACCCTTGAAACATGGCATCATGAACTGGTTTTTACAAGGCAGAATTTGTGCATTTTGCTCGATTTGTCCAAATCTGATAAATCCAAGCCTTGTCATCCATTTGGACATATCTGAGGATAAAACATGAAGGGAATGATGTGATCCCTAAGCCTCCAAAGTCCAAGAATCTACATTAGGCTTGTCATCCCTAAAAAGGCTAAAAGATGCCAAGACTCCAATTTTATTTCCAAGCCTTTAATGAATGCATCAAGGTGGCATGAACTGAGCCTATTCCAACTGAATTCAGTCCAAACTTATCTCTGAACCAAAGCTACAAAGTTTGTGCTCTAATCTCAAGTCAATGGCTAGAGGAGAATTGAGATTCCTTTTGTATACCATTGGCCAAAGGCCTGCTGCAGCCTTCATTCACTATTGATGCCAAAATAAACATGACACACTATAAATAGACATCAATTGTGATAAGTTTGAGTACACCAAAGCACCCAAACTAATGTTTTCCTCAAAATCCTTTTCTTTAAGCCAAAATGCCTTCTTTTGCAAGGTATCTCTGAGTTTTTGAGTTAGAGAGCAACTCCATCACAGCTCATGATCAAACCACCTCTAATATGTTGTATCTAAGTTGTTTAAACACTAACATGTGACCCGTAACACCAAAATCTCAAAGTCCACTTCCAAAACCTCTAAATTGGACTTTTTTACATTTTTCAAGCCATGTCTTGATTCAGTCACTTTCAAAACCAGATAAAACCTCAAACACACTCCAAATATCATCCTTGAACTGTCCCAAATGGTTCCCCACATCTGGAACACCATTTGAGAGAGCTGCCATATTGGTCACTTTTGCCCCTTTTGAAAGAAAGAGCTCAAACTTGTTCCTGAAAATTCCAGCTGGTTCCAACCATTCTAAAAGGTTCTAAGGGATTAATTGAGAGTGTCTAAAGCATCAAACAACTTATGGCATAAGAAACTTGGCAGATTGCACAAAAAGCTCCCAAAGAGGTAAGCATCACAACTTGAACTCTTTGAATTATGCATTGCTTTGTAGTCCACTGCTCATGAACATCTCATACATGTTGTATATGTTGTGTTTGAATCAACTCATCATACAATTCTGGCCTATACCATGAGGTAGCATAGAAAATGCAAATCATGGCCTATTTCAAAACCATCATCGGGTTTTAAAATGGAGACCTCATCTGAAAAAACCAAGGGCACCATTGGATTCCTAATGAAATTCTAGGCAGGATAGACCTAAATTTTGTCCCAATCCATGGAGAAATGAGAAAGTTACAGCCTTTACGTTTTTGGCCCAAGAACTTGCCTTGCCTTGCCTTGGCCAGGCCTAAAACAAGGCACCCCTTATATATTTAAGGGGTGGTTTTGATACACGGATTTATCACCACCCCAGTGGTTGCGCGCTCATGTGTTTGGCAAGGAGGTCTGGGGTTCGAATCCCCCTCGCCCCAGACCCTTTTTTTTACCACTTTTTCCATTTTTTTAATATTTGTCATATTATTTTAAATGATTTGGAAAATTAATTTCTCTCTCAATTTTAATTATTTTTTGTTGAGTGCCTGCTTTTGAGGTGGGCATTAATTTTGGTAAAACTAACTTAGCAGAAAGATGTTGGACAAGATGTCCTAACATGTTAGACTAACTGCAGGTTGAGATGTTTGACAAGATGTCTATCAGGAGGATTCAACATCTTTGTCTGTTACAGTTTTGAACTAACTGTTTTTGGTAATAGGTGTGATTAGAATATGACTAGGATTCCAGGTGGCATCTGAGATTGTGGAATCATAGATTCCGATTCTAATTGGATTTGTGGTTTCCTTGTGAAGGAGACATTTTTGGTAACTTGGGATTGAAGAAAGAATTAGGTCGCTAATTCTGAGGAAGATTTCTGCTGCGTTTTAGAAGCCCAAGTCCAGATGCGGTTTGCAATATAAATAGGTTAGAATTAACCTAGTTTGTGGTTGGTTGTTGCAGCTGTTTAGAAGTACTAGGGTTTGTACTTGTGAGCCTCTCATGTATTGTGTGAATACTTGAGAAGGACGTTCTTATTGAGTTGTAATATTTTCAGTCACTGTTGTGATTGAAAGGGAATTAAGAAGGGTCTCATACCTAGGAGAGCCTTAGGTAGAAATCTAGGAATGGTAGTTTCTAGGTGATAAGCTGTAAATGTTGGAGTTTAGCTTAGAACCAATTCTACATAGTGATTTCATTCCTGGCTTGGTAGCCCCCAGAAGTAGGTGTTATTGTTCACCGAACTGGGTTAACAATTCTGGTGTTGTTTACTTTCTGATGTTTACTTTTGTTCTTCCTTAGATCCTTGTGAGAAGCAGAGATCAAGTGTCACGACACCCTGTCTGACATCTTCGTGATCTGCTTAACCAGAATTTCAATTGGTATCAGAGCAGGCATCCTGCTCTGTATCTGGGTGAGATTCAGGGACGATACTTTCTGTTACGATGGATAAAGAAGGAGGAATACTAAATAGACCACCAATACTTGATGGTTCCAATTATGATTATTGGAAAGTTTGCATGGTGGCGTTTATCAAGTCTATGGATAGAAAGGCTTGGAAGTCTGTAGTCAAGGGGTGGGATCCACCAAAGATCAAAGACAAAGATGGGAAGCTCACTAAGGAGCTAAAACCTGAAGAATATTGGGACGATGAAGATGATAAGCTTGCTCAAGGAAACTCTAAAGCCTTGAATGCCTTGTTCAATGTGGTGGACAAGAACATCTTCAGACTCATAAATAATTGTACTATTGCAAAGAATGCGTGGGAAATCCTGAAGATTGTGCATGAAGGGACCTCTCGTGTCAAATCCTCAAGGCTTCAGCTTCTCACTACTAAATTTGAGAACCTGAAGATGAGAGAAGATGAAAGTATAAATGACTTTCATATGAATATTGTTGATATTGCCAACACATCTAGTGATCTTGGAGAGAAAATTCCTGAAGCCAAGTTAGTCAGGAAGATTCAGAGGTCTCTCCCCAAGAGGTTTGATATGAAAGTGACGGCTATTGAAGAAGCTCAGGACATTAATACCATGAAGGTAGATGAGCTTATGGGATCACTCCAAACCTTTGAGATGGCAATTAGTGAAAAGGAAGAAAAGAAGAAAATTCTTGCTTTGGTGCCCAACCAAGAAGAGGGAGACACCAAAGAGGATTTGTCCAAAGCTGTAGGGTTCTTGGAAAAATAATATCATTAACTAGCAAAGCAATTGGATGAGAAGTCTAAGATAAATGTCAAGGCTCAGACTTCTGACATCTACAGATCTAGAAACTTTGGGAGAAGACCTCGCTTTGGGAGTTCAGTGCTTTGAGTGTGGAGGTTTTGGACACACAAGAGGTGAGTATCCCACATACCACAAGAAGGAGAAGAAAGGTATGTCAACTTCATGGTCAGAGGATGACTCCTCAAGAAATGGAGAGACTACTAAGAAGGTGTCTGCAATGACTGGAGTATATGATTCTGACAAGGAGTCAGATAAAGTATCGCTCAACTCAAATGGCTTGGCTGAACTGTTTCAACTAGGACAAGATCAGCAGAATCTTATCTCACAACTGTGTGATGAAAGACGGAACCATCTGGAAACGATCTCAGAATTGGAGGATAAAGTGGAGTGGTTAAACTCCAAACTCAATAACCTGACCAAGTATATAAGGATGATGAACAATGGTTCAGAAATGCTAGATAAAATCCTTATGTCAGGAAGAAATGTCGGAAGTGGAAAGGGTCTGGGCTATAATGATCAAGTTGAGATCAAAGGACATAGGACTGGAGGGAACTCAGCCTAAGTGATGTCAAGAAGGATGTCTCAACATCATCAAAGGCCTCAGAACAACTCTCCAGGAAAACGAAAACAAGACAAACAGTGTTACTACTGCGGGAAGTTTGGTCATATACAGGCTCACTGCTACAATTTGAATGGATATCCTAAATCTTAAAAACAATCCAGAAGAAGAAGAATTAAGATTCCCAAAGAAAAGAAGAAATGGATACCTAAGGGTCAAACTGTAGCCTTCATTGCCCATACTTCTCTTAGAGCCTCAGCCAAAGAAGATTGGTACTTTGACAGTGGGTGCTCCAGACACATGACAGGTGTAAAGAAGTTCTTGGCTGACATTAAACCTCATCCCACTGGTTATGTCACCTTCGGAGATGGCTCAAAAGGAGAAATCAAAGGTGTTGGCAAACTGAAGTATGAGGGTCAGCCCTGCCTTGATAAAGTTTTGTATGTCAATGGATTGACTGCTAATCTAATAAGCATCAGCCAACTGTGTGACCAGGGTCTTAAGGTAAACTTCTCTGAATCTGAGTGACTAGTTACAAATGATAAAGAAAAACTCATTATGAAAGGTGCCAGATCCAAGTATAACTGCTATTTATGGGCTCCTCACGAAACTCAGAGTCCCTCCACCTTTTTAGTGTCTAGGGAGGATGAAGTAAAGTTGTGGCATCAGAAACTGGGGCATTTGCACTTAAAGGGAATGAAAGAAGTCATATCCAAGGAAGCTGTCAGAGGAATTCCAAATCATAAGATAGATGAGGGAAAGATATGTGGAGAATGCTAGATTGGGAAACAAACTAGAATGTCACACAAAAGGCTTCAACAATAAACCACATCAAGAAACTTAGAGCTTCTTCACATGGATTTAATGGGACCTATGCAAGTTGAAAGTCTTGGAGGAAAAAGGTATGTTTATGTAGTTGTTGATGATTTTTCTAGAAACACTTGGGTGCACTTTATCAAGGAGAAATCAGAGGTGTTTGAATTTTTTAAGGGATTGTGCTAGAGACTTCAAAGAGAGAAGGATTGTGGTATAATCAAAATCAGAAGTTATCATGGGAGGGAATTTAAAAACAGTAAGTTTAATGAGTTCTGCTCCTCAGAAGGAATTAGTCAAGAGTTCTCTTCAACCATCACTCCTCAACAGAATGGTGTGGTTGAAAGAAAAAATAGAACTATTCAAGAGTGTGCAAGGGTCATGCTCCATGAAAAGAAACTTCCGTATCATTTTTGGGCTGAAGTAATGAACACAACGGGCTACATTCTAAACAGAGTAACCATCAGGTCGAGAACTTCTGCTACCTTGTATGAATTATGGAAGGGAAGAAAACCAAAGGTGAAATACTTCCATGTCTTCGGAAGCAAATGCTACATTCTGGAAGACCGTGAGCAGAGGGGAAAGATGGATCCCAAGAATGAGGAAGGAATCCTCCTAGGTTACTCCATAAACAGCAGAGCATACCGTGTCTACAATCTAAGAACTCAAGTTGTATTGGAATCCATAAATGTTGTGGTTGATGACTCTCCTATTGGGGTTGAAGCTACAAATGACATTGGAGCATTCTTCTCAATGGAGGAGAAAGATGTCACAGAAGATGTTGAAACACCTCAAGACGACACTGAAGATATTACAGTACCCAACGATGACAATCATGAGTCTATTGTGTCTGAGAGAGTTGACAAAGGACCTTCCATCAGAATACAGAAGGATCATCCCAAGGAACTCATAATAGGGGATCCAAATGGAGGTAGGATGACTAGATCACGTGATGTGGTGGCAAGCGCCTGCTTTGTGTCAAAGATGGAACCAAAGAATGTTAAGGAAGCCTTGACAGATGAATTCTGGATTAATGCAATGCAAGAAGAGCTTGAGAAGTTCAAGAGACATGATGTTTGGGATCTGGTACCCAGGCCCGAAGGATCAAATGTGATCGGCACTAAGTGGGTCTTTAAGAACAAGTCGGATGAACATGGAGTTGTCACAAGAAACAAGGCCAGACTCGTCGCACAGGGATATACCCAGATAGAGGGAGTGGACTTTGATGAGACTTTTGCACATGTAGCTAGACTAGAATCTGTACGACTGCTCCTTGGAATAGCTTGTCTTCTGAAGTTCAAACTCTTTCAAATGGATGTCAAAAGTGCCTTTTTGAACATATATCTCAGCGAAGAGGTCTATGTGGAACAACCCAAAGGCTTTGTTGATCCAACATTTCCAGATCATGTTTACAAGCTGAAGAAAGTCTTATACGGGTTGAAACAAGCACCAAGGGCCTGGTATCAAAGGCTGACTGAGTTCTTTGTTACAAATGGCTACAGAAAGGGAGGAATTGATAAAACTCTCTTTGTCAGTGAACGGGAAGGTAACCTTATGATAGCTCAAATCTACGTTGATGACATTACTTTTGGTGGAATGTCGGAAGAAATGGTCCAACATTTTGTTAAGCAAATGCATTCAGAGTTTGAAATGAGTTTAGTCGGAGAATTAACCTACTTTCGTGGTCTCCAAGTCAAACAAATGGAAGACTCCATTTTTCTCTGTCAAGGGAAATATGCCAAGAATATTGTCAAGAAGTTTGGCTTGGAAAATGCAAAACACAAGAGGACTCCTGCCCCTACACACTTGAAATTGACAAGAGATGAGAATGGTGTAAGCATTGATCAGAGTCTCTATAGAAGCATGATTGGAAGTCTCCTATACCTTACAGCCAGCAGACCTGATATAACGTTCTCTGTAGGAGTTTGTGCAAGGTATCAGGCTGAACCCAAAGCTATTCATATTAATCAAGTTAAGAGGATTCTAAAGTATGTGAATGGGACATACAACTATGGTTTACTCTACAGACACAGCTCTGACTCTGTATTAATAGGATATTGTGATGCTGACTGGGCTGGGAATGCAGATGATAGAAAAAGTACCTCAGGGGGATGCTTCTTCTTAGGAAACAATCTAATTTCCTGGTTTAGCAAAAATCCAAATTGTGTTTCCCTGTCCACAGCTGAAGCTGAGTACATTGATGTGGGGAGTAGCTGCTCTCAAATGATGTGGATAAAACAAATGCTGACTGAATACAATGTCCCACAGGATGTTAGGACACTCTTCTGTGACCACTTAAGTGCTATAAATATTTCTAAGAATCCCACCCAGCACTGCCGAACTAAACACATTTACATCAGGCATCATTTCATTCGTGATCTGATGGAAGATAAAGTCATCACTCTGGAACATGTGGCCACAGAAAATCAATTAGATGACATCTTCACTAAAGCTCTGGATGCAAATCAATTTGAGACATTGAGAGGCAAGCTTGGAGTTTGCCTTTCTGATGAGGCATAACTTTCTAATGGTTGGGGTGGGAATAATATTCTGGTCTCTGAATATGTATTCTCACCATAGTGAGAGGATTTTTCAGTATTCTCTCTTATTCTTGTTTTTTTGTGTAAGGGCTAAATGCCCAGGATAGTTTTTCTTTTATGTTGGGTGTGTAAACTTTTACTTTGAACTGGTTTACTAGTTTTTAGGTTAGTCTTTCTACCTTTGTCATATTGTGGCTAAAAAGGGGGAGAATTACTAACATCACTAACCACTGTTGACTGCTGATGATCTACTAACTACTGAGAGGGAGTAGATCTGAACTGATTGAGGGGGAGACATGTTTTGATTCCGCAGCTGCTCTGATAGTGGTCTCTCTGATATGTTTCTGCGGGTTAATGGAAGTTAGTTTTAGCCAAAATCTGCCAAAGGGGGAGATCGTTGAGTCCCTGCTTTTGAGGTTGGCATTAATTTTGGTAAAACTAACTTAGCAGAAAGATGTTGGACAAGATGTCCTAACATGTTAGACTAACTGCAGGTTGAGATGTTTGACAAGATGTCTTATCAAGAGGATTCGACATCTTTGTCTGTTACAGTTTTGAACTAACTGTTTTTGGTAACAGGTGTGATTGGAATATGACTAGGATTCCAGGTGGCATCTGAGATTGTGGAATCAGAGATTCCGATTCTAATTGGATTTGCGGTTTCCTTGTGAAGGAGACATTTTTGGTAACTTGGGATTGAAGAAAGAATTAGGTCGCTAATTCTGAGGAAGATTTCTGCTGCGTTTTAGAAGCCCAAGTCCAGTTGTGGTTTGGAATATAAATAGGTTAGAATTAACCTAGTTTGTGGCTGGTTGTTGCAGCTGTTTAGAAGTACTAGGGTTTGTGTAACACCCCCAATCTATCCCCCAATTAATTAAAGCGATAACAATTAATCAGAGTATAATTAAAACATTCACTGCATAGACGGAGGCATCACATCAATTGAAACAAAATACAACAACCTGCTTATATAGATATGCAACAGTCAGGTAGCACATAATAGTGGAACTCCGTTCCTAACGCCCACAATTCAGAATACAGAATAAAAGCGGAAAATCTGCAACTGAAATCTCATATATATAACATAAAAAATTTGTCTGTCATATACAGAGTTATACATGTACAATCCAAAAAAAGATATATACATATACACATAAATCACAAACGATCTCCCCGACTACCCGGTGCTACATATCAGAGCCGACCGACAAAAGAATGAAGACATAATCTTCACAAAAGACCTCCAGCATCTAATCTGCAATGCCTCATAGAGCATTCAAAACAGCAGAAGGGTGAGAAACACAATCATAATATAGTTGCATACAATTATATAATAACACAAAATACACATGTAAAACGTTCTCACCACAATTTACACCATAATTCAAACACAAAACACACAATGCATATCTCATATATCCATCACCAAGGCATATCAATCATGCTCAATGCATTCATCACCAATACATATGTCAACTCATCAATTCCATTCACAAATCCCACACATAATCAATCCATTCATGATTTACGTAAATGCACAGAGACCGACACAACGACTTTATGCATGCGGTACCATTCCATCCATCATAATCATCATCAGTTTACTCAGGAACTATTAGAATCATCGCTTGTTACTTAGTGTAACTCCCCTTCGGGAAAACGATGTTTCCCCGTCGCTCACACCTCTTTGTATAAGGCACACGACGTTTATGGATCGCTCACACCACTTTGTATAAGGCACACGACCCGATCGCTCACACCTCTTTGTATAAGGCACATGATCGTCTATAACGTCTCTTTAGGTCCTCTTTGTATAAGGCACACGACCGTTACAGCAGATTCCCTCTGGAATCGTTTCGTCGCTCACACCCATTAGGGCACACGACATCACAAGAATGCATATCATGATGCTTGGCATACAATGACTCATGACAATCAAATGCATACATATATACACCCATTAGAACCATCTCAACAACAATAATCATGCTTTGCAATCAAGCCCAAAACAATGCATTTATTTGCCATAAGGCCACAAACCATCATCACAACATTTCATCACATATATTCCCATCATATAACAGCACACAAGCTATACTTAATATATCAAAAGCACATTGCATGATAACACATCAATCGCACACAATTACGACGGTAAAAGTCGACAAAATGACACATTTCCAAATTCCCGACATAATTAAATCGGCCATAAATCTCAAAACTATTTTATTAAGAAAGAACATCTCATTAGCTTTCCAACGATACCAAGAATGTTCAAAACAGATAATCGAAACATAAGTTATGGAATTAAAAAGAAAGGGAATCGCGAAATGGCAAAATTCGGCACCCTCGCCGGCCATACGCGTATTGCCCTGAGCCATTCGCGTAATGCCTTGCCCCATACGTGTACCATTATGCATTTCAGCATATGACCGTGAAAAATGGATTTCCATACGCGTATTGCCTTCAATTGCACCTGCCATACGCGTATTGCCCAACCCAATACGCGTATTGCCATGCCTGTTACGCGTAACGGCAGCGAAAACCCAGAATTTTCCTGCAAAATTTATGCTGCGAAATTCATACAATTTCCTCTCGAAATCTTACCTAAACATCAGCCAATTACCAATTGAATGCACAACAACATATATCTAACATGTATCAACAATAAGGAACCTTAAAACATGATTTCCGACATAAATTGTATCAAATTCTAACAATCTCAACATAGTAATGGTTTTAGCTCTATATTCAATTTCAACCAAATATCAAACAAATACATACATACATAATCATACACAAGTATAGAATAACCGAGTTTCGCACCCTTACCCGATTAATCGTGTTTTGAAATGTCGGTTGATTCGATTCCTTAAACCCCAAGTTTTCCTCTTTTTTTTCTTCTTTCCTTTCTCTTTTCCTTCTTTCTCTTTTCCTTCTTTACTATTTTCTCTCTTTTTTTCTCTTTAAGTTTCTAACTTAAGAAAAATAAGTAAAATGACCAAAATACCCCTACACTCAAATATCTCGCAAACGCTCCCAAAACGCGATAAAACATAATAACGATGAAAAATAATATATTACCAAATAAAAGTTAAGAATAAAATAATATAAAAACAAAAATAATTAAATCGACTCAATTAAATAAATCTAACAAAGACCGGGGCGTTACAACTCTCCCCCACTTAGAAATTTTCGTCCTCGAAAATATTACCTGAGACGAACAACTCCGGATACGACTCCCGCATCCGACTCTCCAACTCCCAAGTCAAATTACCCTCGGCAGCGCCTCCCCACGCTACTTTCACAAGCGCAATATCCTTGCCTCTTACCTGCTTCAACTCGCGATCCAAAATCCTCACTGGTAACGCCTCAACCGTAAGGTTCTCCCTTACCTCAACCTCATCCATCGGAATCACATGCGACAGATCCGGAACATACTTCCGAAGCTGTGAAACATGGAACACATCATGCAAATTCGAAAGATTCGGCGGCAACGCCGCCCGATAAGCCACAACACCCACTCTTGCGGATATCTGATAAGGACCAATAAACCGAGAAGTAAGCTTCTTCGACTTCAATGCACGCCCAACACCCGTCACCGGTGTAACTCTCAAAAATACATGATCGACTTCTTGAAACTCAAGATCTTTCCTCCTTCGATCATGATAACTCTTGTGCCTACTCTGAGAAGTCTTCATTTTCTCACGAATAAGTTTCACCTTGTCCGTAGTCTATTGAATTAACTCCGGTCCACCACCGAACTCTCACCAGATTCATGCCAACACAAATATGTTCGACATCTCCTTCCACACAACGCTTCAAAAGGTGCCATTCCAATACTCGAATGGAAACTGTTGTTATACGTGAATTCAACCAACGAAAGATAACTATCCCAAACACCACCCTGCTCAAGAACACAAGCTCTCAACAAATCTTGCAATGACTGAATAGTTCTCTCGGTCTGACCATCCGTCTGAGGATGATAAGCAGAACTCAATCTCAACTTGGAACCTAACGCCTTTTGCAAACTCTCCCAAAATCTGGAAGTAAACCTCGGATCTCGATCTGAAACAATACACAACGGAACACCATGTAATTTCACAATCACACTGATATAAATCTCAGCCAACCTCTCCAAAGAAAAACTGATGTCAATTGAAATGAAATGCGCCAATTTAGTCAGCCTATCCATAACCACCCAAATGGAATTATGTCCCCTCTGTGTATTCGGCAACCCTGTCACAAAATCCATAGAAATGCTGTCCCATTTCCACTCGGGAATATCCAACGGTTGCAATAATCCACTAGGCTTCTAATGTTCTACCTTTGACTTCTGACACGTCAAACACGCATAAACAAACTGAGCCACACCCCTCTTCAATCCGGACCACCAAAAGATCTTCTTCAAATCCTGATACATCTTATTAGCTCCCGGATGTATACTCAAATTGCTCCGGTGTCCTTCCTCTAAAATCATCTTTTTCAGTTCCGAATCATAAGGAATACAAATTCTACCACGGAATCTCAAAACACCTTTATCATCCACCTTAAAGTCACCATTCACACTTTTGTCTCCAACCGTCATCAAATCAACAAATTTCACATCCAGCTTCTGTTTCTCACTAACGGTCAACAGAAAATCATTAGTAACCTTTAACATACCAAGCCTCACGCTATCAGATGTCAATTCGCACACCAAACTCAAATCTCTAAATGCTTCCAAAAGTTCCCACTCTTTAACCATTAAAGAAGACATATGCAAAGATTTCCGGCTTAACGCATCGGCTACCACATTAGCTTTACCAGGATGGTAATTCAAGCTAAAATCGTAGTCCTTCAAAAATTCCAACCATCTCCGTTGCCTCATATTCAACTCTTTCTGATCAAACAAGTATTTCAAACTCTTATGATCACTAAAGACTTCGAATCTTACACCGTAGAGATAATGCCTCCAAATTTTCAACAAAAAAACCACAGCCGCTAATTCCAAATCATGAGTAGGATAATTCTTCTCATGAATCCTCAATTGCCTCGAAGCATAAGCCACAACCTTACCTTCTTGCATCAACACTCCACCTAAACCAATCAAAGACGCATCGCAATACACCACAAACGGTTCAGTAGGATTCGGTAAGATCAAAATAGGAGCTGTAGTCAATCTTCTCTTCAGCTCACTAAAACTTTCCTCACACTGAATATCCCAAACGAACGCTTGACCTTTACAAGTCAGCTGGGTCAAAGGAAGTGCTAACTTGGAAAAGCCTTCAATGAATTTTCGATAATATCCCGCTAAACCCAAGAAGCTTCTAATTTCAGTAACAGATCTAGGAGCCTCCCATTGTAGAACTGCATCTACTTTAGATGGATCCACAACAATACCATTACCTAAAATCACATGCCCAAGAAAACTCACTTCTGACAACCAGAACTCACACTTGGACAACTTGGCATAAAGTCTCTTTTCCTTCAAAATTTGCAATACAATACGCAAATGCTCCTCATGTTCCTCCCCGGGACTTAGAATAAATCAAGATGTCATCAATAAACACAACAACAAATTGATCCAAATGCTCGTAGAAAATACGATTCATATACTCCATAAACACACCCGACGCATTAGAAACCCCAAACGGCATCACAGAATATTCGTAATGTCCGTAACGTGTCCTAAAAGCCGTCTTCTGAATATCTTCCTCTTTTACTCTAATCTGATGATAACCTGACCTCAAATCAATTTTACTAAACACACACGCACCTACCAACTGGTCCATCAAATCATTAATTCTCAGAAGAGGATACTTATTCTTAATCGTCACCTTATTCAGCTGGCGATAATCGATACACAATCGCATACTTCCATCTTTCTTTTTAACCAATAAAACTGGAGCACCCCAAGGCGATACACTCGGCCTCACAAACCTCTTTTCTAACAATTCATTCAATTGCTTCTTCAACTCAACCAACTCAGATGCCGACATACGATAAGGTGCCATAGATACAGGTCTAGTACCAGGAACTAGATCTATAGAAAACTCCACCTCTCTTTCTGGCGGCACATCAGAAATATCCTCCGAAAACACCTCTGGAAAATCACACACAACTGGAAACACATCAATTGCAACTTGACTCTCCACAGTCAACGATGCAATCAACTCGAACAACTGAACTTCATCCGCCAAAAGTTTCTTCAACTCTTTGGTAGATAAGAAACTCGACTCCTCGTCTTCTTCAAGAGAAGGAAATCTTACCAACCTATGATAACAATCGATATGAACCCGATTGAACTGCAACCAGTTCATTCCCAGAACCACATCTAAACCCTCCAACGGTAGACACACCAAATCCATCTCAAAAGCCTTACCATAAATGGTCAAAGGAAAACTTAAACAAACCAAAGAAGTAGTTACCGACCCCATTGCTGGAGTATCAATAACCATCTCTCCACCCATCAAAGACAACAAAAGATTCAAACGCTTCGCGCACTCAGACGAAATAAACGAATGAGTCGCTCCGGTATCAATAATAGCAACTAAAGGCGTACTATTAATAAAACAAGTACCTCTGATCAGACGATCTGCACTAGTAGTCTAAGTTCCTGCCAATGCAAATACTTTCCCCCCAGCTTGAGCTTGCTTTGGTTTCGGACACTTCGTACTAACATGACCAGGTTCACCACAGTTGAAACACTTCACCACATTCCTCTTACAATCAGCTGCGACATGTCCTATACCTCCACAATTGGAGCACTTCCTCATATCCTTTCTACATTCAAACTGACGATGTCCTAAGTCACCACACCTATAACATCTCAGAGGATTAGACATACCTCCCCCACTTAGCCTTTTATCAAAACTAGCCCTTTGCTTTCCCTTATCAGCTGGTGACACATAAGGACCACCACGAAACGGTTGCTTTCCTTTCCTTTCGTTCACACTCTTATAATGAGTAGAACGAGCTTTGCTATCCTCCTCATAAATTCTACAACAATCCACCAAATCTGAAAACCTTCTAATCCTTTGATAACCAAATGCCTGCTTGATCTCAGGATGTAACCCGTTCTCAAACTCACACACTTGGAAAACTCCGCAGTTGCTTTAGCATAATGTGGATAAAACTGAACAAGTTCCACAAACTTAGCAGTGTAGTCAATAACAGACATATTACCTTGTTTCAACTCCAAGAACTCTATCTCTTTCTTTCCTCTAACATCTTCAGGAAAATACTTACTCAAAAACTCACTGCTAAACAAAGCCCAAGTGACCACTTCATCTGCAGCTTCCAACATATTACGCGTACTAACCCACCAATCATCAGCCTCCTCCTGCAACATGTGAGTACCCAGTCTCACCTTATTTTCCTCGAAACAGTCCATCACTCGAAAGATTCTTTCAATCTCCTTAAGCCAAATCTGAGCACCATCAGGATCATGTCTCCCTTTGAAGACAGGCGGTTTGTTCTTCCTGAGCTCATCATTCTCACCAGCATTAGGTGCACCCCGCACAGGCTGAGCCATAGCTTGCATAGCAGCAGCAAGAGCAACATCATTCCTACCAGCCATATTCTGTTCATATCCAATAACAGCAACTATGGCTAAACAAACAGCTCACCCAAACACGAATGCCGCACAACCAACAACTTGGTCACAATGACCGACACAGACACAAACTGACACAGACAAAGCTCTGATACCACTTAATGTAACACCCCCAATCTATCCCCCAATTAATTAAAGCGATAACAATTAATCAGAGTATAATTAAAACATTCACGGCATAGACTGAGGCATCACATCAATTGAAACAAAATACACCAACCTGCTCATATAGATATGCAACAGTCAGGTAGCACATAATAGTGGAACTCCGTTCCTAACGCCCACAATTCAGAATACAGAATAAAAGCGGAAAATCTGCAACTGAAATCTCATATATATAACATAAAAAGTTTGTCTGTCATATACAGAGTTATACATGTACAATCCAAAAAAAGATATATACATATACACATAAATCACAAACGATCTCCCCGACTACCCAGTGCTACATATCAGAGCCGACCGACAAAAGAATGAAGACATAATCTTCACAAAAGACCTCCAGCATCTAATCTGCAATGCCTCATAGAGCATTCAAAACAGCAGAAGGGTGAGAAACACAATCATAATATAGTTGCATACAATTATATAATAACACAAAATACACATGTAAAATGTTCTCACCACAATTTACACCATAATTCAAACACGAAACACACAATGCATATCTCATATATCCATCACCAAGGCATATCAATCATGCTCAATGCATTCATCGCCAATACATATGTCAACTCATCAATTCCATTCACAAATCCCACACATAATTAATCCATTCATGATTTATGTAAATGCACAGAGACCGACACAATGACTTTATGCATGCGGTACCATTCCATCCATCATAATCATCATCAGTTCACTCAGGAACTATTGGAATCATCGCTTGTTACTTAGTGTAACTCCCCGTCGGGCAAACGATGTTTCCCCGTCGCTCACACCTCTTTGTACAAGGCACACGACGTTTATAGATCGCTCACACCTCTTTATATAAGGCACCCGACCCGATCACTCACACCTCTTTGTATAAGGCACACGATCGTCTATAACGTTGCTTTAGGTCCTCTTTGTATAAGGCACACGACCGTTACAGCAGATTCCCTCTGGAATCGTTTCGTCGCTCACACCCATTAGGGCACACGACATCACAAGAATGCATATCATGATGCTTGGCATACAATGACTCATGACAATCAAATGCATACATATATACACCCATTAAAACCATCTCAACAACAATAATCATGCTTTGCAATTAAGCCCAAAACAATGCATTTATTTGCCATAAGGCCACAAACCATCATCACAACATTTCATCACATATATTCCCATCATATAACAGCACACAAGCTATACTTAATATATCAAAAGCACATTGCATGATAACACAATAATCGCACACAATTACGACGGTAAAAGTCGACAAAATGACACATTTCCAAATTCCCGACATAATTAAATCGGCCACAAATCTCAAAACTATTTTACTAAGAAATAACATCTCATTAGCTTTCCAACAATACCAAGAATGTTCAAAACGGATAATCGGAACACAAGTTATGGAATTAAAAAGAAAGGGAATCGCGAAATGGCAAAATTCTGCACCCTCGCTGGTCATACGGGTATTGCCCTGAGCCATACGCGTAATGCCTTGCCCCATACGCGTACCATTACGTATTTCATTAGATGGCCGTAAAAAATGGATTTCCATACGCGTATTGCCCTCAATTGCACCTGCCATACGCGTATTGCCCAACCCAATACGCGTATTGCCATGTCTGTTACGCGTAACGACAGCAAAAACCTAGAATTTTCCTGCAGAATTTCTGCTCCGAAATTCATACAATTTCTTCTCCAAATCTCACCTAAACATCAGCCAATTACCAATTGAATGCACAACAACATATATCTAACATGTATCAACAATAAGGAACCTTAAAACATGATTTCCGACACAAATTGTATCAAATTCTAAGAATCTCAACATAGTAATGGTTTTAGTTCTATATTCAATTTCAACCAAATATCAAACAAATATATACATACATAATCATACACAAGTATAGAATAACCGAGTTTCGCACCCTTACCCGATTAATCGTGTTTTGAAATGTCGGTTGATTCGATTCCTTAAACCCCAAGTTTTCCACTTTTTTTTCTTCTTTCCTTTCTCTTTTCCTTCTTTCTCTTTTCCTTCCTTACTATTTTCTCTCTTTTTTTCTCTTTAAGTTTCTAACTTAAGAAAAATAAGTAAAATGACTAAAATACCCCTACACTCAAATATCTCGCAAACGCTCCCAAAACGCGATAAAACATAATAACGATGAAAAATAATATATTACCAAATAAAAGTTAAGAATAAAATAATATAAAAACAAAAATAATTAAATTGACTCAATTAAATAAATCTAACAAAGACCGGGGCGTTACAGTTTGTACTTGTGAGCCTCTCGTGTATTGTGTGAATACTTGAGAAGGAAGTTCTTATTGAGTTGTAATATTTTCAGTCACTGCTGTGATTAAAAGGGAATTGAGAAGGGTCTCATACCTAGGAGAGTCTTAGGTAGAAATCTAGGAAGGGTAGTTTCTAGGTGATAAGCTGTAAACGTTGGAGTTTAGCTTAGAACCAATTCTACATAGTGATTTCATTCCTGGCTTGGTAGCCCCTAGACGTAGGTGTTATTGTTTACCGAACTGGGTTAACAATTCTCGTGTTGTTTACTTTCTGTTGTTTACTTTTGTTCTTCCTTCGATCCTTGTGAGAAGCAGAGATCAAGTATCACGACATCCTGTCTGTCATCTTCGTGATCTGCTTAACCAGAATTTCAATTTTTGATTGGTTCTTTTTGCAAAAAATCACAAAAATGTTAAAATATTTTATTTCACAAAAAAATCAAATTTTATATTATTTATTTAATATAGTTGATATTTTTGTAAATAAATTCATTTTTATTGTTTTTAAACATTTCAAAAATGAATATTCATCTTGAAAATCAAAATCAAATGAGTCCTAAATCATCTGAGAATTAAAACCTCAATTTTCAAACCTTAATCAAAAATCACAAGTAGTTTATTTAGACTTATTTGGTATTTTTGTCATTTTTATTCATTTTATTAAAAGGATTACTTTTAAAAGAAAATGAAATTAGGGTTTCTTTGATTTTCACCCTAACAAATCTTTTTCAAATACTTTGGGCCTCTAATAGAGTGTAAGACCCAATCCCTTGTTGTACAAAAATAACCTTGGGCCTCAGTCATTGTATAAGTCCCTCTGCAATTCTCAAAATGACAGTGTAATCACTGTCTTTCATTGGGCCTCCCCTCGTGTTGTAAGTCCCGTCTTTCTTTTTCAAAACCTCTTTGGGCCTTTCCTTGAGTTGTAAGACCCATCCCTTTGTACAAAAAACCTCTTTGGGCCTCAGTCATTGTATAAGTCCCGATACGATATTCAAAACAACGGTGCGATCACTGTTAAACCTTGGGCTTCTCCTTGAGTATAAGCCCCAACAATCTTTCCAAAAACAACTTCCCATTTGATTTAAGTTCAAATATATGTTATCAAAACTTTCTTTAATTTCTTTGAACAACTAACCATACAGCATGGAAGCTGGCTCACCTGTAAGTTTTTATCGGCTTTCTTTTTACATGCTTTAATATATATAACTGTATTGTGGGAAGCTGCTCCTCTGTAATTCTTCTTTCATATCCTTTTAAATACTTGTCATATATCAACTGTATATATACTAGTAAAGTTATTTAGAGTTTTCCCCGGCAACTAGGTCTAGAATTAGGTAAAGCCAGTTGGTCACTCTTGAATACAGTTAAAACTAGATCCCCATAGGATTTCAAGATACAATCTTGTCTTCTCTTGGGCTTAAACAATATGGAACAAAGAGAAAGGCAGTATTCTCGCTGAACCTTTTCTCAGGCTGTCACTATTAGAAATTGTCAAAGAAATTATACTCCCTAGAGTTGATCTGTTCTCGGTGAATAGTATCTCTTGAATTTCTTCAAACCTCAGAACTTGCACTAAATGATCTATTCTCTGTGAATAGCATTTCTTGAACTTTGTTTTGGTTTGGGACCCACAGGCTTCCTAAAAGTATCCCCGCCTCCTCTTGGGCTTTGTACAAGGACCCTCCGGCTTCTTAGAAGTTCTCATGCCTTCTCTTGGGTTTAATACAAGGACCCTAAAGATCTCCTAAAGGTATAAGACAAAACTTAGTCATCCTTTGCTAGAGCGGTCTTTCCAGTGTCAAATCTCAGACCAATTTAGGGTTGATTCTCATCCCTTAAAACACCCGCCTCCTATTAGGCATCATACAAAAGATAAAACTCTTCCACGCCAGTAGACTTTGACAGTCTAAACCTTGAGTCTCAAAGACATTCTCAAGTTCCCTACAAACATAGGAGAAACCCCCGGTCACTCTGGATAAATCTCCAGTAGAGTTAAAACCCATGGGTTCTAAAACCCAGTCTCCCTCCTAAAAATCCCTAAGCCAGGGTCAGCTTATCATCAGTATAACACTATCCCAAATCAGAACCTCAAGGCATCTGATACCGCAACTCTTCTGTAACCCTCAGCAAGAGTTGATTCCCCATTTGGACCTGCCTCGAGATCTCAATAATCCTCGGCACAAGCTAGCCTCCTCTTAGGCTTTGTATAATGATCTTTCCTCAGCATAGCCAGCCTCCTCTTAGGCTTTGTACAATGATTCTCCCCAGCGGAGCTAACCTTTTCAGACTCTCTTATTGAGTCAATTAATTTTCAGACTCTCTTGTTGAGTCAATCACTTTTAAGACTCTCTTGTTGAGTTCATCACCTTTTTAGCCTCAATCTTGGGCTTTGCACAAGACAGATAAAAACACTCTCTTTTTGAGTCAATCTTTCCAGCCTCCTTTTAGGCTTGGTATAAAGATTTCCCCTAGCAGAAGTTAGCCTACTCTTAGGCTTTTTATAATGATTCTCCAGCTTGTTCAGCCACAATCCTGGGCTTTATACAGGATAGATAAAAGCACTCTCTTGTTGAGTCAAACCCTTTTAGCCTCAATCTTGGGCTTTGTACGAGACATAAATCTTCATAACCTTCTCTTAAGCTTAGGACAAATATCTTTCCCAACGGAGTCAATTCCTCCTAGCCTTCTTTAGGCTTCGAGAAATAAATTCCCTAAGCCGAGTCAAACTCTTTTCAGCCTCAATCTTGGGCTTTGTACAAGACAGATAATACTCTCCCGCAGAGTCAAACTCAGTTCAGCCTCAATCTTGGGCTTTGTACAAGACACATAAAAATATCCTCATCCGAGTCAGTTAAATTTCCCATTTCAGCCTCAACCTTGGGCTTTGTACAAGACACATCCAAACCTCCCCGGCGGAGTCAAAATCCCTTTTAGCCTCAATCTTGGGCTTTGTACAAGACAGAGAGCACATTTTCCCCAAAAAAGTCAAACTTTTAGCCTCCTCTTAGGCTTTGTATAATGATATCCTCAAAGATTCAGTCTCTTTTTTGCCTCAATCTTGGGCTTTGTACAAGACATATATAAACCCTCTCTCGTTGAGTCAACCTTCCCAGCCTCCTCTTAGGCTTTGTATAAGGACTTCCCTAGTGGAGTCAATCTACCTCTTAGCTTCAACCTTGGGCTTTGATCAAGGCACACAAAAATCCATAATCCCCTCAGAGGAAGTCTAATCCCTCTTTAGAGATGACAAACTCTCTCTCAGTCAAAACCTTTTAGCTTCAATCTTGGGCTTTGAATAAGACACCAAACATCTTTTTCCTCCCTTAGAATAGGAGGAACTATGATTGCTCTGATTTCCCTGTTTCATTTAAACGGGAATACGTAGGCATAAGATTGCGAAATCTTAGCGAGCATACTAATCAAAAACTCTAGGTCCAGTACCTTCATACCAATCAAAACTTAGGTCCAGTTCCTTACCAAAAACACTCAACATCAACAAAACTCACTCTCTCTCTCATACTTCCCTAGAAACTTTCCCAACCCATTAACGGATAAACACCATCAAGTATAAAGTGAAACCTAAAGCTAATATCCTATGGATAACCACATATAGGATGGGTAATTGACAACTCCCCATTGTATAACCTGACCCCGAACTCCCCAATCTCTTTAAAGCATTTGTTTAGTTAAACATCCGCGTACAATGTTAGTTTTAGATAGCTTTCCTTTCCCTTCCAGCTTTACGGGATAAATAAGAAATCAAAAAGTAGCACCCCCTCCTCATTGCAGGGAGAAACCCAAAAACCAGCGATAAGGTGGTCGCGTCACCGACAAATATCGCTCGCTACAATATGTTATTTCATGATTTTGGGTCAAGGAACAGTTTCGAAATGATTGAACAAAGTGATCGTTTTTACCATGGCCCTTTCTTGGTTTCACGAGGGTTTTGTTATTATTTTGCATGTTTGCGTGGTGAGAGTGAATCATGGCAAGGCGTGATTGGTGTGATTTGTTTTGTTTGATAGTCACTTAAGGGTTTGTGACTGATTGAGGAAAGTCTGCTAGCATTACCGTCAAGTTTTATTGTGTGTTTATAAAAAATTTCCAGTTAAATACTTGAGGGTTTAAGTATTACTAGGGCTGGCTCATACATTGGATGTATGGCCACCCCAGTGGCGAGAAGTGTGCGCGTGTATGCAAGGGGTCTGGGGTTCGAATCCCCCTCGCCCCAGACCCCTTTTGTGTATTTTTTTCCAGCTTTCCCTCTCTTTGCACGTTTGGGCCTAGCAATTTTGATAACTACACCTCCCAGTTTTCAAGCCCATGCGCTGCAATGTAATTCATTTCATGCTAGGATTTCTAATGCTCCCCCTTGTTATTTCTTGACAAATATTTATATTTTTTATTTTCATTTTCAAAACTGTTTTATTAAAAATAGTTTTTGATAATTAAAAACTCCCAAAAAAAATTCATGTTAACACTTCAATGTTTAATTTAATTCTCTAATATTTTTATTTTCATTTTTATTTAATTTTAATAATTATTTCTGATTTTCTAAAATTGGGAGTAATTTGAACTTAGTTTTGAAACCTCTTTTGCACAAACCCGTTGATCTTTATCTTCTTGAGCTAATTTTCCCAAGTGTCTTAGGACACATTAAAGGGATGTTTAAGGACCAAATTGTGACCTTGAATGAGGTATTTTTCTTAGGTTTATGACTTATTATTCAAACCCTCGATTCTTAGACCTAAAACCTTTGTTACTCACCTTGAAACTTGATTCTTGAGAGTACCACTTTGCCACACTTGTATGACACTTCACATACACATCCTTAAATGTTGTAACTTGAAAGTAGGCTTTGCCTTTCGTTTTGTCTTGATTGTTTAACCATTTGTTCATGTTAAAGTTGTGTGCATCATTTCATCCTACTTTGCCATGCTCATACATGGAAGTTTATTTCAATATTTTGATGTTGTTCATACTGGATACTGCTATTGTCTCTTTTGAATATCTATCCTCCTTCAACTCTTGTTTACAAGAATTTTTCCTTCCCCTCCTTCCAAAGGAAAGTCTCTCTATTGACCTCAAAGTCATAGATAGCTCATTATCTCTCCTTGACCTCATAGTCATAGGATTACCAGCTTTGACCTCATAGTCATAGCCACCTCCCTCCTTGACCTCATGGTCATAGGATATCAGCCTTGACCTCATAGTCATGGCCACCTTCTCCTTGACCTCATAGTCATGGGACATCCTTACTCTTGGCCTCATAGCCATTCAATCTTACAACTTAGAATTAAGTTAGAGTCCTTGAACTCTATGTGATATTCACCATGTTGAATATTCACTTCCCCATCACAACTTAGACTTAGAGAGTTTCTTAAACTCTACATGAGCTCATACTTTTTCCCCTTGGAACTTTGGTCGTAGTCAATGGTTCCTCACCCTTAGCTAGGTGAACTATGGTTGCTCTGATTCTTTAGTTAGGATACATAGGCACAAGATGCGACGTCTTGGCGAGCAAACTTAGTATATACCCCTAGGTCCTTACCTTTAACATTTAGGTCTTTACCTTACCCTTAGCAGATTTTATTAGCAAGCAAACATAACATAACACACGAACAAACAAGAGGCTCCTGTAGAGTACTACAGATACTTAGGGTGCTAAAACCTTCCCTTAGTATAACCAACCCCCAAATCCCCGATCTCTTAGCTGTGTCTTCACATGGCGCAAAAGGGATTTTTTCGATCTTTACCCTTTCCTTTGGATAAATCAAAGCTCGGTGGTGAACTTCAAAGTTTTGTGATTCAAGTTAATTAATAGTTTGATACTCGATTGTCACTGCAACACACATCCTGCATTTTTTTTGAAGTGTTGTTTTGCCAAAATTTTCCAAATGGGGAGATTGTTAATCCTTTTTGGATTGGCTACATATGCAAAACAACATGGTATGGACACATGTTGGACATGAGGTTCTACCTGGTGTGGCACATCTGGCCCCAGTTGCTTTTTTGAAGAAATACAAATGTGGCAACAGATATCCCATCATGTGGCACTTGTTTGCATGACAAGGTTGTTGTTGTATGCGCACATTTTCCAATTGTCTATACTGCGTTTTTTTGTTACTTGTGCAACAAAGGTTGTTGCTATCTTTTAGCAATTTGATTTTTCTAATTATTTAATTAAATTTAAATTCAAATCAAATCAAATCATTTTGTGGACCTGTTTTGGAGAAATAAATCTCAATTTAATCTTTACTATATCTGGACGAGATCACTACTGAATCAAAGGAGAAAAGCCCAACTATGGATTTCTATATATTTAGAGAGGCTTTTTCCATGCCTTGAAGATGAAAAGCTCAAGTGATAATTTAATTTTTAAGCTATGTCTGTGTTTGTGTTAATTGTACACGACACTAGCGCTTTTATTCATATCTTAAAGCATATTGTTTGATTTGTTTAGTTGAGTTGTAATTCAACAACAATATTTTGTTTATTGAGTTAATCACTTGGGATTAGTGATTGAGAGAAATTGTTTATTAGGTTTGTAACTTGGGATTAGTGATTAAAAAAAGTGAGAACGGTTCTCATATTCAGGGGGAGACCTAAATAGAAAGACACCTGGATAGAATTAAAAAGAGGGGCGTTGAACAAGGGGTTAGTTCATCTATGACACTTTTTACTAATTCTATAAGAAGATTGAATTTCCTTTCTTGGGTAGAGTGTCCCACAAATGTAGGTTTTGTTTGCACTGAACTGGGTTAACAATTCTTGGCATTCTTCATAACTTTTACCTTTATTTATTATTGTTGTCATAGTGTGTTTATTATGGTATAACAAGTTGGACATGTTATCCCAGACGTCTCTCCAATTTTGTTCCCTGAGGAACAGAATGACACTTCGTGATTCGAATCATAAGCCAAAATTTTGAAACTTTTTAAAAAATAAACTATTTCTTAAGAAAATTGAAAAATATTTTTATTGCATAATTAAATAGATTAATTCCAAGAAATTCGTTTTAATGCATATGATAGAAATCTAATGAGAGAATACTTTGATACCATCATGCAGATGAATGCAAAATGACCGTGTTAATAAAAATATGAAAATGAAGATTAATGAACAGATGGATGGCATGCTCAGATGAATGAGATATGACATGCACACATAGCAATTGCATACTCAAGATAAATAACACACCAAACAGAAACTAAACACACAAGATTAGGTACAACTACAAGAAGATAAAGGAGAGTGGAACGATCATACAAATTTGATGATCTTGGATTTAACTTGTTGCACAAGTAATGACTAGTAAACAACAAAACTTACTAAAATCACAACACGATCAAAATTAAGAATTGGATAAACCTTCCTTTACACCTTTAGAAAGAAATTTCCAGACACTCCTTTTCAAGATATCAAATGAAGTGGAACGAAACATGTTTGGATTAACTTTGTTGTCTTCTTATTCAGCAATGAATAGCTACTTCGTTGCGTGAACTTATGCTTGGAAAAAATGGATAACTGATTCAACGCTTAACAGTGATATAGCTTTTTCAAGACTTATTTCTTGAATATTCTCATATGCTTGTTGAACAAGCAATGAACATGCCAACATGTTCATATAAACTATCTTCATCTTTCATTATGACGACCTTGAAAGAATAGGTCCTCAAGGAGATGTTTTTTCTTTCTTCTAATGATCCTTTACATTTACTAATTAATAACATAAATATGATATAATAAGATAAGTCAAATTCACAAATAACCATGAAATAACACGAGTTTTTAAGTTATACAAATTGGTCCCGATTACCCACACACAACTCAATAACTTTGTCAGCAAAATTCTGGATGGTATAGTTACTTTGAAATTCTACCTAACAATTATAGATTTTCAACATAGTTAATATTGGATTGCTTCAAATAACTCTAGGTAACTTTGATAATGACATCAAATATGTAATATAATGACTATGAAGCATATTAAATCTGCTAGAGTAAGCAGTTTTTATCAAACACACCCTTTGGTTCATTCTTCCCATATCCTCAAATTTTTATTCGCAAGACTTAGTCAACAGACAATCTTTAAGGCCAATTCTTGGTAGATAATATAAGGATAAATTGTCTAGAATGGGGGGGGGGGGTGGGTGAATTGACTAAACTGCTTAAACCAATTTCAAAAACATTTTTTTCACAAAATCAGAGTTTAACTAAAAGATGCGTAGATGGCATACTAAAGAAAAATATAACATATGGTTTGAAAAAACTATATGTGTCAATGTCTATAAAAATTGCATGAGACAATAAAAAATCAACACAACCAAGATAAAAGAAGTAGATTTCACAAGAAATTCAACAATGATCGTAACTCAATTTAGTACATAACTCAGAGTTGATCTATATGAAAGGTTAATCAATCCAAAATCAAAGGTCTTTACAATTATAATCATGGGATAGAATAGTTAATGAACTAGATACATCACAGACTTAAACTTATATGAGAAGCAAGGTAAAGATCCATAAAGCATGATATTATAAAAGATAAATAAATTTACAATATGCAATATTATGCGAAAATGTAAAAGAGGCGGAGAGAATAAAAATGTACAACAAGTTCGTCGTTATTCATCTCCTTGTATGAAGCTTGCGACAGCTCGACAGCTCACGACGAGTTCGTCGTTACTCGAGTTATTGGTTTTCATGTTTGACACGATTATGTTAGTCTTTTACCATTGTTTTTATAAATATTGTTTGAAAATAAGATTGAATCCAAAGTTTTTCTGATCGTGTTGCTGTTAATTTAGTTGCTTTTTATTTATCAACTTATAGGCTTGTCTAATTTATGGATTTGTTTTAGTTCATTTTTAGTTTGGACATTTTCTCAAACAGGTTGTGTATTTGGATTTTACAAGGGTAAAAGTGTGGATAATGTTGCAATTGAAAGTCATAATCTAAATTTTTCATTCATCACAAGGCAAACCAAAGATGTACTGGCCCTTAGAGATTGCTCTCTTCGCATTCCTTCTGGGCTGTTTTGGATGCTTCTTGGACCCAATGGGTGTAGAAAATCAAAACTCTTGAAGGTATTGAAGTAACTATACTAACTGGTGTGATTAGAACTAAGAATAATTATCATTTTATGGTAAGAATAATGATGTAACTGAGCTTTACATGCAGATTTTGGCTGGTCTGTTGACTCCATAGTCTATCTTCCGGAACACTAGAGGAAACTGAAGAACTAAAGCTTCTTAATAAATGGAAGAGAAAGAAAGGTGAATTCATAGCTATTATGTTTATATTTGGTAAGCAAAAGTTTTACAAAAACAAAGGTTGGTTGGTTCTGTTTTATTTTTGGTTTTATATGGAGATATGTTTTTGTTTTGTTGATTCACATATTTCATTTAGTGACACATAGATTCTTCCCTGTCCATCTTTGGAAATATCAGTTGCACTTTTCCAGGTAGTGACACATAGATGTGCTCCTAGAAGGCCTAATAGGTCCCTAATATCATTAACCCATTTTATATGATGCAAATTTATCTAATTATACATTAGTCCTATACAATTTCCACTTTCCCTAATTGATAGCTGTTATTCATTTTATTCTGCCCTAATTTGCTTTTTGGTGTGCTATTGATACTAATTTGTCATGAATTAAATCGTGAATCGGTCATGGCTGAGAAATGAAAGTGTTGGCGGTGGGATGATGACTATGACGACGATTGGGATGGTGTGCAGATTAGCGAATTGGACGAAGCTTTCAGTGCCGCAACTGCTTATTTTGCTGCTACCGCTGCCGATCGTCTCTTTCGGGGGGTTTCCAATGACATTAAGCTTCAGCTTTATGGATTGTACAAAATTTCCATCAAAGGTCTGTGTAGCACGCCACAGCCTTCTCTCCTCAAAGTGTTTTGTGTGAGTATGTGAATCTTGTAGACTACAAAATAAAAGAAAAATTTTAACAGTGCACGAGATATCTAAAGGAAAATGTTAATGAAATATATTTGGAATCTTGTTTGTGTGCTGCTTTATGAGTTTTAATAACAATATTTTTTTTCTGGCTATGTTCAAATAGCAAATTGAAATTTTAGAGCAATATTCTACTTGGCTTTATGGTGCACCTTCGGTGATCTAATAAACTGGTTATTCTGCTCTAAAGGGATGAATCACTAATTCTTTCAACAGATTTGAAATGAAAGTAGTATGTTTATCCAATCCCTAACCACCTATTCTAATATGTATGTAACATAAGCAAAACCAGTGATAGTGAGGCCCTGGTTCAGAGGCTCGGGGACCAATGGGACTAGTATTCAACTCTTTTGTTTATGAAGAGGAATGAATTAGTGACTTGTATTAGAATTCCTTTTTGTCTTGGTTAGCTTGAATTTTACCTTATGCAAAATCATGTATAAGAGATCACTAACAGTACCATTGGTGCATCGATTTATTTTCCACCTGGTATGTTTCAAGTACCTTGACATCATATATTTCTCTCATTTTTATATGATTTTAATAAATTTACTCCTTTAAAAATTAAAAAGCAGGGACAAATTAACTAATTATTTTCTAAAAAACAAAGTCCTGCCAAGAAGGAAAGAAACAAGTGCTGAAAAACAAAGAAGCCGCATTGTACTACTAAGAAATAAAACTCTTGTTGATTCTTAAACCAAAAATCCATGCGTGTTATGAATATCACACACATCCTCATCATCCTCCATAAATACCTCCCACCAATCAATCAAAATCCTCAAACAGTCACATTAACAAATCCTCACACCATTGATAAATATGTTTTTATCCGCCTTTCACCCTGTTTAATTACAGCATTTGTTATAGTAGGAATAAGAGAATGGGAAGAATCCTATTAATAACTTTGATATATTTATGATATCTATCATTTATGCTATAAAGAGTCTCCATTGAGAATGAGAGAATAGTGAGACCGAAGAGAACTGCAGAAATGAAAATTGGGGTTTTGGGTTTATTGATAATGGGCAAGGCCATGTCAGCCAACCTTCTAAAACATGGCTTCAAAGTCACTGTTTGGAACAGAACTCTCTCCAAGGTATCTAGCCTACCTATTTTTTCTGCTTCTGCTATTCAACAATGATTGTTTCTTATTCTAATTTCATGTCTTTTGGATCTAATTGTAATGTGATGAAATTGTTGAACATGGTGCTTAAGTTGGAGAAACACCCGAAGTTGTAGTCAAGAAATGCAACCTGTTTATTTTTCTCATTTTGAAGTTCCTTTTGTGTTGAACTTTTAGGTTGTGTTTAATAAGGATGGTGTTCTTGAGCAAATTAAAGGAAAAGGTTATATTGGCATGTCGATCATTGATGCCGAGACATCTATCAAGATATCGGAGGTTGGTGTACTGTGTCGTTGTTGAGATTTTTTATCTGACTATAAATATAAACTATAAATATGTGATTGTGGTTGTTATTTTGAATTTGGCCACTGAAACCTTATGTTTTTATGAAAATTTAGTTTGTTTGGAAGTCTATAGTGTATGAGATTTTAGTTTGGATGAGGAATACTTAAGTGTGAAGTTAAGTGATTCTAATTATGAATGCGGGAATTAAAAGACTATGTACTACATTATTGATTATTTGCCGATTCTTGCCATAGAATGTTTGAATATATGTTATTTTTTCAAAATGAAATAAAAACAATTGTGTATATCTAATACTGCTCTTTGAGAAAGTTATGTATGTATTAATTAAAGGTTCGCTGTAGTAACTATATTTTCTTAGCAATGCTATGGTAATCAACTTTTCAAATGAAAATGGAAATGGAAATAAGACCTTACATATTAATTGTGACAGAAAAACCTCTTTATACAGGCAATCAAAGAAAAAGGTGGTGATTTCCTTGAAGCTCCTGCTTCGGGTAGCAAGAAGCCAGCAAAAGATGCTCAACTAGTAATACTTGCTGCTGGCCACAAGGTATTTTTATTTGTAAAAGATGTGGATAAATTTTATGTCATCTTACTTGCATCTTGTTCAGTCGTGCTTTTAACTATTTGGAGAATAAATTTATTTAGAAGTGTTCACTCTTATGTAATATGCTTGCTTGCATGGTTGGAAACTTTCAAAGTATAAGCATGCATAAGATACTTTAGCATAAACTTTTTTGAAAATGAAGTTGTTAGCAAAGAAAATTGAACAAGAGTGGAAGTTAGAAATGTAGAAATAATGTGTATGGTGAACTAATTATACTGATTTTTTTTTTTAAATTCATATATTCAATTACTCTTAACTTCATATCATTTATTAATGTAAGTATGACAATATAGTTAAAATATCAACATTGTTTAAATTGGGTCAATTCTCTTGCAATTTTTTAAATTCGGTTAAACTACTGATCACCATAATGTATGGTAACTACCTCTCTAGTTTTATGAAAAGTATGATATGAAAAACACTATGGTGTTGTTTATCTTCATTTTTATTTCACTTTCTCTCTAGGGTTTTATTTTTTCAAATTTCTCAATTCTTTCTTTTAATGGACTCCGCGTTTTCAATAACACCTCAATGGCTATCATAACAACCATCACCGGCAAACACCCCTACCGGTGGCTCTCCGTTAATCACAACTGTTCTTCTCCCGGTTCTTCAGAGTTCAAGAGACAAAGTATCAACCATGTCCCACAACCAATGCCTCTGTTGTTTCCAGGACTTTTCGTTACCCTGAAACTAAACCACCTTTGCGTAGAGAAGTTCATGCTCCGTGTAGCAGACCGCGCAAATTTGATTTATCAAACAATTTGAAACTAGAATCGTCGAACTCGGTGGTTAGTGGTATCGGTATCAGCAACACATTATGTGAAAATTATCAGCTTACGAAATCTTCCTCATTGGCTACCATTCCTATGCAGGGAAAAGAAAAGGATAATCATAAGGAAGTTGTTTTGCAAGATTCAAACCATGAAGATGTACAAGAAGTGCGCGCTGAGCTAGTGGATATTGAGGTCGAGCCTGTGAATGGTGGCATACAGAAACAGTCAACTTCAGTGTCTGAGTTGAGTAATGATAAATTGCATGTGGTTGATGATGCTGCAAAGATTTTGGATTCTTTGTCTTTGGATCCTGAGAATGATGTTTCGAATGTTCGTGCATACATGAAGTTGCTTGAGGCTGTTGATAAGCGAACAGATACAATTGGTAGGTTGAGATTTGAAATTCAGCTTAACGAGAAGCGCAGATCCGGATTTGATTTGTTGCGTCCAAAGAAAGAACTAGTAGAGGTAAAAACTTATTAAATTGTCAACACGTATAGATAATGTATATGTATTCATGTATGCATATATGTATATGTTTACATAGATATATGCTTGTGTATATAAATCTCTGTAAATGCCATTGTTATTAAGGCATAAGAAACATTTCAAATATATTTGTAATTGACAAAGTCTTACTATGGCTTTCAGGAAGTGCCTCCGTAACCTTTTGTTCCTCTTACAAAAGAGGAAGAAGTTGAGGTTGCATGAGCCTTTTCTGGCAATAGGTATGCTTTGAAAGTTTGGCTATGTGTTATTTATGAAAGTTTAAGTTGTACCATATCAGATTGTAGGCTTGTTTCTACAGGAAGAAGATCTTGGTTTTACATGAGAATTCCAATATTGAAATATCAGGCAAAAAGTTTCAGTGTCTTAGGCCAAGTGGATGGTTAAACGATGAGGTGATGTGCTAATCTTGTTTGCTTATTATTTGTTTAACGTTTTTTGAATTTCGATGGAGGATTTGGTTTTCAATTATACAATGATTTGAAATTGTTGCAGCATGAAATTCAGTTATCTTCTGCCTTATCTTTGCAGGTGATAAATTTGTACCTTGAGTTACTGAAAGAGCGGGAGAGAAGAGAGCCGTAGAAGTTTCTGAACTGTCATTTTTTGAAGGTGATAAATGTTGCTAAAGAAATTTTATGATTACAAATCTGTGAAGAGATGAACTACTCGGAAGATGCATACAAAAATAATGTATGGTAACTACCTCTTCAGTTCAAATGGCAGCTATGTCCAACCAGCAACAATCTTTCATGTATAAACAACAACAATAGCACACTTTTTATAGTTGAAAATTATGTTGGTTTTGTCGTTGTGGAAATAGGTCTAGTTGAATAGAAATGGAATTCATTTGATTTTGTGAGAATTACATGAATTATATCTTTGTTTTTTTTGTGCTTTTTGTTTACCGAATGTTTAGATGTATACAAAAATATTTGATTAAATGCAAAAGGTTTAAATCAAATTAAATATAATATAATTATGAAAATAGGGTGTAAATTTGTCAATATCCATGGTAAAATCGGATGTAAATTTGTCAACATCCATGGTAAAATCAGGTGTAATATATAAAAAAATTTTACACTCTATTTAAAGAAAATAGGGTGTAAATTTGTCAATATCCATAGTAAACATTGCTCATTTTACACCCGATTTTTATCAAATGGGGAGAAAATATGTTTAATTTAAATGCAATTATTTAAAAATTTATACCCGTTTTCTAAAACAGGGTGTACTATTACATATTTATACACCCATTTTAAACAAAAAAATGTGTAATATACCATCTATAAATGTATACATGTAAACATTTACACCCAATTTCTATAAAATAGGGTGTAATATACCATCTATAAATGTATATATATAAATATTTACACCCAATTTTAACAAAAAAAAAAGGTGTAATATAACATTTATTTACACCCATTTTAAAACGGTTGTAAATTCGTCAGACATTTCTCACCCGTTGAATTCACACCCTGAAAAAACGGGTGTAAAATGTAAAAAAAAAAACGGGTGTAAATTACTCTTTCTGCACTAGTGAGGTGATGGATGTATGGGTTCTCTCACTTATAAATGCCTAAGTCTCCACTTTTCTAATAAATGTGAGACTTTTCAACACTTTATTTCTTAACACTTCTTAACTCACACATGTTTTTCTCAACACTCCCCCTCAAGTGTGAGTCTATCAATAATACTCCCCCTCAAGCGTAAAGTCTTTCATCCATATATACATGCACCACCATTGACACTCTTTCAACGAGACATGCCTCATACCCACCACCATGTGGGCATGACTTTCGATACAAGTGAGTCGGTCAATTTGGGAGTCAACATGAGTGAACATTTTTTCGTTGAGACATTTCTTTACGAGCAACACACCTTTTGAGAGACACATCACCTATTAATCACCAAAAACCTTGAGGTGGTGAGTGTTTGGGTTCCCTCACTTATTAATTTTCAAATTTTGACCTTTCTAATCAATGTAGGACTTCCTAACACTTTGTTTCTAAACACTCCTTAACTCACTTGCTTTTTTTTCAACAAAATCAATTGTTTTAACTAACACATGTTTAAATCTTCTTTTCCTTCTGTTGAAGCATAATACTCAAATTGCAAAATTTTCAAGATCTTTAATCATATTGATCCAACAATCTTGTTATACATAAAAATTCTGCTCCATGGAGTGTATAAAACCCCTTCACTTGCTAGATATTTACAACTAGATATGATTGACAAAAATCAATTCTTTTTCATAATACACACAACAAAACTTAAAAAAAAAATTCTCTAAGGTACCTTAAATCTACCACTCAAATTAATCTTTAGAGGTGATATAGAATTCCATTTTGAGTGAATCTAGCTAGACTTAGTGCATGTTTGGTTTGGCTTTTCAGCCACCAAACGTACGTCCACATGCCATTCCCACCGTGATTTGGAGAAGCTACAAAAGGTAGCTTTTGTGGAAACGCGAATTTTGGACGTGATTTACACTTTTCCACCGCCAAACCAAACATAGCATTAGAGTGTTGGGGGATATGGATGAGGTGTTTTGTGTTTTTTGTTTAGATTCTTTGAAGATTTAATATCACCTTTTTGCCACTTTGTAGGACCATTTAATGGCTCAATTTGAATTATTATGAAAAGGATATGTACATGACACTTCTTGTCTTACTGTGTTTCTTCACTTCTTTCACTTGTATGACAAGTATAATTATTCACCATTCATATACTCCATGCCACTGGCCCACACTTTTGTGTACAAACAAAGTGAGACAATAGCAAATCCAATTACTCAACTCAAAAGGAAAAAATCTAGAGAATAGAATTGTAAGTTTATAGTATCATACTGGTTGAGAATGTACTTCTATAAAAAAATATAAAAGAACAGCCTTGCAATGTGCATATTATAATCAACACTATACATCATACTACTTTTACAAATCCTTAAACAAAAATCCAAAGGAAATGAGTGACAATTACAATGATATTTTGCTTCCCCTCCTTTAGAAAGGTATGGGTATACTTTCTGAAACATAAGTCTGATGTATTTGAGGCTTTCAAGAGATGGAAAGCTATGGTGGAAAATGAGACATTATTGAAGATTAAAAAGCTCATAACCGACAATGGTGGTGAATATGAAGACACCAGATTCAAGAAGTTATTATGAGTACGGGATCAGAATGGAGAGAACCGTATCAGGAACGCCTCAACACAATGGTGTAGCAGAGCGTATAAATAGAAAATTGACTGAGAGAGCCAGAAGCTTACATGTGCAGTTAGGCTTACCTAAGTAGTTTTGGGCAGAAGCAGTCAACACGACAGCTTACTTAATCAACTGAGGTCCATCGGTTCCATTGGAGCACAAAATACCAGAAGAGGTATGGAGCGGAAAAGAGGTAAAACTCTCACATCTTAGAGTTTTCGGATGTGTAGCATATGTGAACATTAGTGATCAAGGTAGAAATAAACTTGATCACAAATCAAAGAAGTGCACTTTCATTGGTTATGGTGAGGATGAGTTTGGCTACAGACTTAGGGATGATGAAAATAAAAAGATGATCTGCAGTAGAGATGTAATCTTCAATGAAAGAGTAATGTACAAAGACAGGTATAACACAACCACCAACAACTCAGAATTGAGTGAACTAGTGTATGCTGAGGTGGACGATGTCCCAGAAAGTCATGCAGAGATTGAAGATGTCCCAGAAAGTCCCACTGTTGAAAGTTCCCAGTTAGAGGAATCAACTGAATCGAGTAACATACAACCGCTTGACACACCAGATCATCATACTCCTACTTGTGTATTGAGAAGGTATTCTCAACCTCATGTTCCCAATAGAAGATACACGGATTATATGTTGATAACAGACGGAGGTGACCCTGAAGATTATGCAGAAGCATGTCAGACCACATATGCTAGTAAGTGGGAGCTTGCATTGAAAGACGAGATGAAGTCTTTAATTTCCAATCAAACATGGGAACTAGCTAAGTTACCTATGGGAAAGAAGGCACTTCACAACAAATGGGTGTATCGAGTGAAAGAGGACCATGATGGCTCCAAGAGATACAAGGCCCGACTAGTTGTCAAAGAATTTTAGCAAAAAGAAGGAGTTGACTACACTGAAATCTTTGCTCTAGTTGTGAAGCTCAATACTATCAGGTATGTGTTAAGTATTGTTGCCAGTGAAGTGCTCTACCTAGAATAGTTGGATGTGAAGACTGAGTTTCTTCACGGAGACTTAGATGAGGAGATCTACATGCATCAACCAGAAGGATTTTCAGAAGAAGGGAAACAGAAAATGGGGTGCAGATTAAAGAAGAGCTTGTATGGTCTAAAACAAGCTCCAAGACAGTGGTATAGGAAGTTTGAAAGCTTCATGCACAAGGAAGGTTTCCAGAAGTGCAATGCCGACCACTATTGTTTCTTCAAGAGATATCATTCAAGTTATATCATTTTATTACTTTATGTAGATGATATGTTAGTAGCAGGTCCAGATATTGATGAAATCAGAAACTTGAAGATGCAATTGTCAAAAGAATTTGACATGAAAGACTTGGGTCCAACAAAGAAGATTCTTGGTATACAAATCACGAGAGATAATCAAAGAGGAGTTTGGTAGTTATCTCAAGCAGAGTACATCAACCGTGTTTTGCAAAGGTTCAACATGGGCAATGCCAAACCGGTTAGCACACCTTTGGCAAGTCATTTTTGCCTATCCAAGGACCAGTCTCCTCAGACGAAGGAAGAAAGAGAATCCATGGCTAACATTTCGTATGCTTCGGTCATTGGAAGTTTGATGTACGTAATGGTTTGTACGAGGCCAGACATTGGCCATGCAGTGGGAGTTGTTAGCAGGTTCATGTTAAATCCAGGTAAAGTTCATTGGGAAGCTATGAAATGGATTTTGAGGTATCTACGAGGCACTAAGGAGAAGTGTTTGTGCTTTAGTTAAGGTGAATTAAAAGTACAGGGTTATGTAGATGCGAACTTTGCTGGTGAAGTTGATCACCGAAGAAGTACCACTGGTTACATATTTACTATTGGTACTACATCTATTAGTTGGATGTCGAGGATACAAAAGATCGTTGCTCTATCCACTACAGAGGCCGAATATGTAGCAGTAATAGAATCTAGCAAAGAATTGATATGGCTTCAAGGGTTGTTAAAACAGTTGGGTTTTACTCAGGAGAAAAATGTTTTGTATAGTGATAGTCAGAGTGTGATACATCTGGAAAAGAATTCAGCATTTCATTAAAGAACAAAACACATTGGCCTTCGTTATCATTTCATCAGATCTCTGCTTGAGGATGAGGTGCTAACATTGAGGAAGATTCTCGGAAATAAGAACCCAGCTGAATGTTGACAAAGGTGGTGACTATTGATAAACTAAAGTTGTGCTCAACTTCAGTTGGTCTGCTAGAATAACATACCAGAGAAGGTTGTTGCATGATCGAGGTGTGAAGACCGACTGAAGCCAATCTTCAAGTGGGAGATTGTTGGTTAAAATGGATGAGAAAAAGAAGGAGGAATGAAACAAAATAGAAATAAGAAAGGCATAGAGAAATTGGAGGAGGAAATACATGGAGAGAGAAAGAGAAAAACTTTCGGTAGATTTTAACCATTTGTTTCTTTCTTCTGTTAGCTATAAAAGCCATGTCATGTTTCATTCATTACATACAACAACAAGAAAATACAACCATCGAGTTACAAAGAGAAGAAAAATTCCAGTATAGAAATTTTTGTGAGAAATATTTAGAGATAAATATTTCTTTGGGTGTAATTGGGTTGTGGGTTTTGTGAGAGATTAGTTGTCATAAAAACTTTGTACATTTCATTATTATTAATTTTATTGTGTTTCCGCGTTATTTTTTTCTTCCATAAATCTGATAATATGGGGAAATTTTGCGTAGTTTCCTAACAAAAAGACCTTACAGAGGATCCAGAGAAGATTCCTTTGAGGTGGTGTGAAAGGAGATTCTAAGATCTTATGGGTGAATGAAGGTGAGAAAAATATACCTAAGAAGGGGGTTCAATTGTGCATGTGAAAGTTTATATATTTTTTGTAAACCTTTTTCGAATTCTAAGTTGTCAAGCTCATATTCTGATCCAAGTAAGAGGCTGAATTAGATCAGAGTCTGATATCAAAGTCTGTTGCATAACATAATGTAGAAGCAGAAGTAAATAAAGAGACATATGATATATCTTGGTTCCTCTCAACCTGAGAGTAGTCCAGTCCCCTTGCAACACAATGGCTTTATACTATACTTAATCAGATTACAATAGATTAAGCAAACAACTCAAGACTCCTTGCTCAATCAAACTAGAATGAGACTTCCTTGCTTAAACCCTCAGTTCAAGACTTCCTGCTCAATCAAACTAGAATGAGAATTCCTTGCTTAAACCCTTAGTTCAAGACTTCCTTCTCAATCAAACTAGAATGAGACTTCCTTGCTTAAACTCTTAGTTCAAGACTTCCTGCTCTGTCCTCAAGCATGAGACTTCAATACTCAATCATCAGAAAGAGACTTACTCTGAGCACAGAGGCTAGAGTCTTCAGATTCTATTAACAAAGAGTTTGGTATTAACCTTGTGTTTATAAGTGTGCCTCTTAATTAAGCAGATACACTGTGGATTTATACTTTTGAGTAGGATACAAGTCGTACTACTATAAAAAGCGCTTTTTACCTCGGACGCGAAATGTATAATACCTCGGCTAAATAAGTGAAGTAACGAAGGGCAACATGAAAACTCGCCACTTATCACCTCAGTGGAATTAAAACCGAGAGGTAAAGTTATATGCACCCGAGTTCGAACCCCAGCAGTAACACTTTTATTATTTTGAAAACTAGCGTATCTTATATCTCGGTTTATCTTGAAAACCGAGGGGTAAGATTATTTCTTTTTTTTATAATTACTACATTTTTTAACTAGAATATTACATTGTTTACACAAAATATTAAAATAAAAATAAAATTCTCTAGAGATCTAGATAAAAATCTAATTCACTGAAAAATTTAATCTTGGGAAAGATCAAATATTGGGTGCAAGATTATTCTCTACGAATTTTGCATGCATTTATTTTCGATGAAAAAAAGGGTAAGATAATTAAAATCAATATTCAAATATATGACTTTCAGATTAAAGAAATATTTAAGAAAATAAACCTTGAACCCAGATAATTTTCTGCTCTTGCAATTCATCATAGAGAACTTTTCCAAGCGTCTTTAGGTTTCAAGCACTTCATGTTTCATTTAGGTTAGAAATGTTAATATTCAGCATGCTTAATGAATGTCTCTTAGGTTACACGCGGATCACTAATGGCAGATTCTTGAGCGTTGATAAACATTAAATAGACGACAAAAATTTGTTTAAGCGCATTGAATATAAAAAAAAAAATACTTATAAGCTGTTTTTTTTTAATTATATTACTTATACAGAATATTAAAAATACATTGTAAAATTTGTTTCCCAATGAGATTTTTTATTTTCCAGGTCCAGGTCCCATGCAAGATGCTAGAGATTTGTTTCCCAATGAGAATTTTTATTTTTTACACTTGCAATCCATCCCAGATATCTGTAGTAGCAACTCATGATCAAATGAATGGTGATGAATATTTCCTCTCTTTGGGGCGACTACATATAAGTTACTATTAGGGTAAAATCTGTTTATCGAGTGTTTTTATAGTAAAATATGATTATTAAACTCCTCGATTTTTTTATAAAACTGGGGTTTTTTATTTTCTCCTTTTAACTATCACCTCGGCGATAACGAAAATGGAGGTGAATAATTCATTTTATTTTAATTTTTTTGAAATTACATTGTTTACACAGAATATTAAAATAAATTGTTTACAACAAATCTTTACTCTTATTACTGAATATCTTCGTTGATATCCAAATTTAGTTGCATTCTCTTCTTTGTTCAAAGGTTAAGCTCCCTTCCTTGTTGGTTAATCTCCATTCTTTGTGTAATTTGAAGCAAGAATGATTTTCTCCACTTGCAATCTATCAACTGAGTACTCCCCAAAGATTGAGCTCCCTTCTTTAAGTGAGGGTTATTCCAAAAATACAACAACAACAACAACATTATGTGAGATAGATTGCAATGACATAAAAATGTTTTGTTCAAGATAGAAGAACATTGAAGATTTTTTCTGTCTTGCAATCCATCCCAAAGAATGATGCTTGCAAGTTTGGGGCAGTTTCATATTAGTAAGGATTAGGGTAGAATTTATTTAACGAGTGATTTTATAGTAAAATCTTATTATTTTATGCCTCAGTAAAATAAAAAACTGAAGGGTTAGAACATTTTGTTTATACTTATAAACAAATAAAATCATAAACAACGATAGGTTGGAATCGAAGCTTGTACCGAGTTGTTTTTTCACCTCGGTGTTATGAAAACCCGAGGGAATTTATGGTTTTTTCTTTTTTAATTGATAAAAAATAGCGCGCCTTACGTTTATACCTCGGTTTTCTATTGTTCGAGGTGAAAGCTTCGTCATGAAAAGCGTTATTTGTTGTAGTGTTAATTGCTCCTGAGTGTGTACGAATGAAGTTTTCATTATTATTTTCTTACACAAATTTCCTTTTTTGTTGTGCATTTCTATTATGTTAATCTTCTTGATCATATTCACATATTCTTTCTTCAAGTTATATGTGAATATGTTTCACTCTACTCTTACACGCTTAACCATTATGGTTATATTTCCTTTTTTAGTGTGTTTCTCTCACATGTGTTTTCTATGTAACACAGTCTCTCTGAACTCATTTTTGTGAACTGGTATCACAGTCTCGTGAACAGAGTTACGTATTCTTCAATCCACATTCATTAACCAACCTCGTTTAATGTTTTCAATCTTCTTCTTTAAATAGATGTTGAGAATAGATCTGTTTAAGATTGACACTACCCATGATACATGTAGCCGTTGAAGGTCTTTAGCTAGGGTACGTAAAGTGAACTATAAATACATCTAGCATAAAGACATTGAGAGGAGCAGAGTAGAGTTTAGAACACTTGGAGAGATAAGATCCTGACAACATTACTTTAAGCTAATTAGACATAAAGTAGTATACCTTTGTCATGTGATCTTCTTTAGATAACTTCTGACCAGAGGCTTCTTGACGAAGTTTGTTGAAGCTTGTTATGAGTTATTGTTATCTTTATACTTAACTTCTTGAGTCATAGGATTTTTATAGAATTAGTTAAAGCATGATCAAAAGATAAAGTATGTCTCCAGAACCTGGTTGGAATGAGACTTCGGAGTCTAAAGAACACAAGTCCTGAGCTTTCCTTAATTAGAGTCTTGATGAACACTTTCAGAGTTATTTACTTGATATAGAAAAAATCCCTTTGAAGCAAAATCTTCAAAACTGCTGATGAAGCATGTTAAGAAGATGCAGAGTCATTCCTTATAATAAAGCCTGCTTGCTTTAAACGACTCCAATCTTCAGATGCTTGCTTAACCTTTGAATTTCAAGTAAGTTTGGTTCATCATCTAAAAGACTTGAGTTAACTCTTCTGAGTCTGAAATCTTGGTTCTAATCCTTCAGATACAAAAAACTTTGCTTCACTTTAATGATTCTTCTAAGTGATTACTTGATTTATATAAAGATTAATGTCTTTTAATCCGGCACACTTGAACAAGTATTAGTAAACCCTATTGCTCTTTAAATAATATGTTATCATCAAAACCTTTTAAGGGTATTAATAAATCTTGTTCCAACAATGAAGTGGATGGATGTTTGTAAACCTAATAATAAATGGGGTTTGGAAGTTAGAGATATTTGATGGGTTAACTTAGCCCTTCTAGCCAAATTGAGATGACTCTTATATCTTTGGTGCTTTTGGTCTCTGGTTTGCTATTTTGTTTGCCCGCTATGGTGTCCTTATTCTCTCTTCCTTAAGCGGAGGTATGGTTTCTGGGTTGTGGTCTACATCCACTTGGTGGAGAGACGTGTCTCTTCTCGGGTCTAAGAAAGGCGATCCTTCAAATTGGTTCTAGAAAGGTCTTAGTAGGAAAGTTGAGTCAGGACTACAGACCTCTTTCTGGCATGACCCTTGGATCATAAATATTCCTCTTAAGACTAGATATCACATACATTTTACTATTTCTTGTGTTCGGGATAGGGTTCTGGGGGAGGTAGGTAAGTAGGTGGAGGATGCCTTACTTGGAAGCTTAGATGTAGGCGCCCCTTTTTTATTCATGAGGAACCTTTAGTCGTCGAGTTCTTCTCGATTCTTCGCAATTTCTGTGTGTTTAAGGCTTTTTTTATATGTGATGTCTTAATCCATATGTACCCTTTCACAATATTGTTATGTGATTGAATTAAAATATAGTTTTTCTTTAGGTAGGGCCTTCTAAGTGTAGTAGGCGATGTCGTAACCTGAAATTTGACCTTCCTTTTGCCTTTTGCATAAGAATATTGAAATTCTAGTACAGACATGTGATGTCAAGTCCGATGTCACAACATCAATATCTGTTGTATGAATAAGGAAATAATAGTAATCAGAAAAAGCAGTAAACAACACACAGAATTTGTTCACCCAGTTCGGTTCAAACAACCTACATCTGGGGGCATACCAAGCCAGGAAGGAAGTCCACTATTAGTAGTACCAAATTACAGACTCAACAGACCAGTTGACAATCTACCTAATTTAATCACTACCCAATGACCCTTCTATCTAAGTCCTCCCTAGATAAGAGACTCCATCTCACTCCCAATCATCGCAATGATGTCTAGCAGTCAGCAACTCCGCCACTACATCAACAGCTTGATTACCAAAACTCTTCAATCATAGAAAAGTAGAAGACACACTTCCATGACAATACCTACACATGACACCCATGACTAAGAACACTACTTAGAGTTGCTTAACAGCTTCCTCCAAGAACAATACATATCTTACCTACAGGCTTCGAGATAAACACGATGACCATCCCACAAACCAGGTGGTTCATCAACCAACACAGCCCTTATAATCTACATGATGGCTGGCTTCTAAAACTAGGTTACATTGCTTCTATTTATAACCTATTTCCCAACTGGATTTGGGCTTCAAATCACAGCATATCAGCTGCTACAAATCTGCAAAAGATTCTCCTACAAAATAGGTCTTCAATCAACTCTTCTTAATTTATCTCCATAATTAAAACTATTTATTCTCCATATATTTTTGCACAAAAATAGTAACAAACTATTCTCCATATCTTTTTGCACTAAAATAGTAACAAACTATTCTCCAATAATCTTCACTTTTTAATTCAGCTGCAAGACCTTCTCCACAAAAATAGCTGATTTGATTTGAATTTAGAAACAGAATTTATCTTCAAATCTTTTTAAATCTTCAACCCTTAAACATAGCAACAAATCTGCACACAATCTGATTGCAATAGAAAATATTTCTCCCAAGATATTCGCACACTAAATCTCTAACAGATCTGATCAAATCAAACATAATGCGCGCAACCCTAAAAACATCACAACCTGATGTTTTAATGTTCTGGTATAGTGATGTCAAGACATCGCATGTGACATCACTCTTCATCACTTTAACTCTTCAACACCTTAACATTTACTAATGTTATGACTCAATGTTAAGACACCAGACACATGACATCATTAACAACACCTGCTATAGATTAACACATCCTGCAGTGATGTTCTACTCTTATGTCAAGACATTCTTCATAACATTTTCCTGAGCAACATGTTTTACAAAAAATGCTGCCAACTCAGAACTTACAATCTCCCCCTTTGGCAAATTTTTTGGCCAAAACATAATTTGATCATACACATCATATTAAAGGAAAATGCAGCAGCAGAAAACAGAAGTCAGAACATCTTTTTAGGCATATCACAATCAGTTTTACCAAAATTAATGCCAACACCAAAAGCTGCAGAACTTTCAATCTCCCCCTTTGGCATATTTTGGCTAAAACCTTCTTCTTTGAACACCCATCCATCTCCTTCTCAACCAAGGGACACCTGATCTTTTCTCAATTCTCCCCCTTTTTAGCCATAATAGGAGCAAACCAAACAAACGACATGCACCAACTAGAACACCAATAAGAACACTACTCCCCCTTGACACCCCAATTCCAGCTGCACAAAATTGTAACACTCTCCCCCTATCAAGGATAACGTGTGCATCTTTGCAAGAAGAAAACCTTAAATGAATGGAAAACATAAGACTCATCTTCATGTCTTCAATAGCGCACCCTCTGTTCAACACACCTGCTGAACGCATTCACTTAATGCTTGATCCTCAAACAATCCAAATACCAAAACTCACATGATTCCCTTTTTGGTTAGTTATCTTCTCTTGCTCCAAAGCTCACATCTTGCCAAGCTGATCAACTTCTCTCTGTAATATCCACAGGAATGATCACAATGAACTCCTTGATCAAAACACAGTCATTCCCTATCATACTCTTCATCTTCATATTTCCAAGCAATCAATACCTTATCTACTTCAGTCTTCTCTACATTCTCCATCCAAGGCAGACCTTCTACTTCATCACTCTCCCGTATGACTATGTAGACACTCCTTAGGCATAATGTAGGCACCAAGCTCCAGAACCAGAACAAAATCATCCTTCATCAAGGATATTCAACCAGATAATGTCCCAACACAAGTTAGAACATCTGCCACACACCAAGACATCATCACCATGATTCTTGATATGTTCCACCAACTGGACTTACTATAGCATAGTAATCCAAAGAACTAGAGAGTTAAACTCTCATCCACCTTCAAGAAGAATAGTCTCCTTGAGTCTTCAACTCATCACCCTTCTGCCCAAGAGTAACTTGCTCCAAGACAATCCTCAATAATAACCAGCTGCCACACTCTGATTATCTTGATTCTACGCATCCACTTCTGAGATCAACCAGAAGCCACAGTCTGATGCCACATTTTGATCTTTTCACGTTTGTCAGAACTCTCACAAAGATATCTTGATCCACCAAGGAAACTTGATCTTCAAGTCACATGTTCTACTTGCTCAAAAGCAAACACACTTAGACTCCCTAAGCCATGGTCATGTAACATCTTCTCCTTCCTGCAGCTCCCGCAAACTGCCATGAGAACGATCTTTTTTTAAGCATCCTATCATTCCTGTAGATCACCCTATCATTAGCTGATGTGCCACATCACCAGCTGAGACTCCTGATGTTAAGCTAGATGTCAGAACATTATGACATCCAACTGTTGAATTCAGCTCCTCCTTCTGCCACTCAGAAGAACTTCCTCCCTTTGCAGAACCAGATTTCCATGCTCTCATAGACTTGATTCAACAATCAAGTTTGAGTAGACAACCTCCATCCTGCTTAGAAACTCCAAAGACTTCAAACCTACCACATCTGACCCTTCAGAAAATAAGTAGTCCAAGACTACCCCATAGCAATACTAAAGAATGTCACTTCCCTTAGTAGAGCCGTTAGTAGAAAGCCAGAGATAACTGCCACTTATCCTTGACCTTCACAACCAGAGCCAACACCATGCTCCAAACCACTTAAACTGATCCAAGCTGTAACCATCAAGATTATAGACAAATATGCTTCTACCAACACTTCAACCTACAAGGATGCTCTTCAATCCTTGCAAAAAGATGTTCCATTATGTGAGGACACCACATAACTCTCCAGCTTAGGAGGAAACTTCTCATGCAGATACCAGGGAACCATAATCCTTTGGAAAAAAAACACCAACTTCTCCTTGCACAAATGCTCATCCTATGGTTGGTACACACATATAACTCCTTTCAAACAGAATCAGATCCATGGCCATAAACAAGATTTCAAACAACTGGCTGCTTCGATCAGAAGTAACTTTTAGATATCGAAAAAAATGTCCTTGACATTTGAGCTTGACCTCCACAAAAACAAACAACCCTTGAACACCTACTCACTTGGATCAGGAATACACTAAATTGATCATCTCTTGACCAACATACATATCTAAGACCTGTTTCTTGAAGGAAACTTCTTAGACACACAACTCAGATGCCTCCTCTTCCAAGCCAGGAGTAGGTTCCAAACAGATGTGATCAGAACACATTTGTTTAGCCCCCAAGCATCTGTTATGTCATACCTTTATCCAACACGATTCTGCACAATCTGCTGGTTTTATGTTCCAACAACTGGTAGGACATAAGTTCTCTTCACAAGAAACACACCAAAAGATCCTTTAACACAACTCAGAGAATGACCTTGTAAGGTTGGAGGCAAGAATAAATTGCTTCTAACTCTCTTCATACCTCTTTTCAACAAGCTCATATAAGAGTTCCTTTATGAGTGGACTTGGGATGAACCACAAGTATCTTTGGCAACTCTAACAAGCTAGTTGAAGATATCCTCAAGTATCACCACACCATGTGATACATCTTCAGAGGAGAACAGAATGTTGCAGCCTTAACACAAAACCACAGGGAATTTTCCATCAGATATATATATGCAGCGGAACACACACCAGAAAACTCCTCTACAACCTTCAGGCAAACACGACACTCCATGTGCACTAGGTCAACATAGGTTTAAAAATAAGTTAAACCACACAGCAGCTCACCACCAAAGCTACAAGCCTGATAACAATAGACAGGTCCAATACACCCTGTCATGAATAGTCCATCCTTCACTTCAAGGGATCATACAAACAACTATATGAACTGACCAAGTCCATAACTCAGCAAAACTATCTTCCTTGCTCATGAACCAGAAAGTATCTTCCCTAGATCTCATCTAGAAACAGACAGGATGCCTGCTCTGATACCAATTGAAATTCTGGTACAGACATGTGATGTCAAGTCCGATGTCACAACATCAATATCTGTTGTATGAACAAGGCAATAATAGTAATAAGAAAAAGCAGTAAACAACACACAGAATTTGTTCACCCAGTTCGGTTCAAACAACCTACATTTGGGGGCATACCAAGCCAGGAAGGAAGTCCACTATTAGTAGTACCAAATTACAGACTCAACAGACCAGTTGACAATCTACCTAATTTAATCACTACCCAATGACCCTTCTATCTAAGTCCTCCCTAGATAAGATACTCCATCTCACTCCCAATCATCGCAATGATGTCTAGCAGTCAGCAACTCCGCCACTGCATCAACAGCTTGATTACCAAAACTCTTCAATCATAGAAAAGTAGAAGACACACTTCCATGACAATACCTACACATGACACCCATGACTAAGAACACTACTTAGAGTTGCTTAACAGCTTCCTCCAAGAACAATACATCTCTTACCTACAGGCTTCGAGATAAACACGATGACCATCCCACAAACCAGGTGGTTCATCAACCAACACAGCCCTTATAATCTACATGATGGCTGGCTTCTAAAACTAGGTTACATTGCTTCTATTTATAACCTATTTCCCAACTGGATTTGGGCTTCAAATCACAGCATATCAGCTGCTACAAATCTGCAAAAGATTCTCCTACAAAATAGGTCTTCAATCAACTCTTCTTAATTTATCTCCATAATTAAAACTATTTATTCTCCATATCTTTTTGCACAAAAATAGTAACAAACTATTCTCCATATCTTTTTGCACTAAAATAGTAACAAACTATTCTCCAATAATCTTCACTTTTTAATTCAGCTGCAAGATCTTCTCCACAAAAATAGCTGATTTGATTTGAATTTAGAAACAGAATTTATCTTCAAATCTTTTTAAATCTTCAACCCTTAAACATAGCAACAAATCTGCACACAATCTGATTGCAATAGAAAATATTTCTCCCAAGATATTCGCACACTAAATCTCTAACAGATCTGATCAAATCAAACATAATGCGCGCAACCCTAAAATCATCACAACCTGATGTTTTAATGTTCTGGTATAGTGATGTCAAGACATCGCATGTGACATCACTCTTCATCACTTTAACTCTTCAACACCTTAACATTTACTAATGTTATGACTCAATGTTAAGACACCAGACACATGACATCATTAACAACACCTGCTATAGATTAACACATCCTGCAGTGATGTTCTACTCTTATGTTAAGACATTCTTCATAACATTTTCCTGAGCAACACGTTTTGCAAAAAATGCTGCCAACTCAGAACTTACAAATATGCATTCGCATCCCTGGCATACACACTCGCATTTTTTTTCTTTGTGTCTTTGCTGCAGGAATATTCAGGGTTTTCCTAAGACCAATTAATCATATCCTCACAAAGTCATCACATCATCAACACGAGCACAAAACAGGGGTTTCCATGCCTATTCATCAAAGCAAGAGGTTGAAAATCGGAATCGTGGCCACAACATCATTTTTCAAGCAAATTGGAGAAATTTTGGCCTGGTTAATCGATTAACACTTTGCATTGCAAAAAGTGTTAATCGATTAACCCATGTAAAATGGGCAGATTCTGCTACTTTTCATGACAGCAGCTTTTTTCTCCACATTTTGGGGTTCCACTTGGTTCTAGCAGTGTGTGGAACATTCTAGACATCTCTAGACAGTTCAAGACCATTCAAGACACTCCACTTACATTTATTCCAATACATTACTTTGAATTCAGAACGCCATGTTCCTTAACTTCCAAGCATGTGAGCCATTGATCTAGACTTGCATTGGGATTGCTCCACTGAGTTAACTACCTAACTAACTGAGTTAACCGCTGACTCGGTGAGTCAAGTGCAACTAACTCTCAAGATAGCTCCAAAGCTCACTCCAAAGCACATTCCAAACCAATCACACTCCAAACCAAAACTCTATATAAACAAAGCTCCACCATTTCACAAGGACCTTCAACCATTTCACACATTTCTCACTCTCTTCACTCTCAATTCTCTCATTTCTCTCTGCATTTTCTGCAATTTCTACACCTTCATCTTCATCTTCTTCTCCAAACCACACTAAAACTCCATTATCACCATTAAAGAGTAGCAAATTTCACATTGAAATTGCTTTCTCTTGAGCTTAAGTCTTCATTCATCTTCAATTGTGATTTGATTTCTTCAATCACAGTAAATTCTACTTCAATTCAAGTGTTCATATCAATTAATTCGGTACAAAATCGATCTCGGTGCATTTTCGTGTTTTTTGCTCGGTTTCGCTACGATTCGAAGTGCAAGTGCATAATTCTGTAGTTTTCTTGGTTTCTTCTCTCTACATTTCACTCACAACAATCACCAAGCCAATTCTCTGGCTTGTAGGTTGGTAGCTCATTGTTTCGATCATTTTCGCGCGTTTTCGATATAGTTTCAATCGTTTTTCGGTTCGTTTAATCATGTGATTACTTGATATTTGATCTTCATGTTAATGCTTTCAATTTGTGTTAAATTGCTCATAATTCATGTAATTTTCGTGCACAAATGTAAACCATAGCATGTGGATGTTCAAATAATTGATTAACTACTGGAAGCACTTTTGGAAAACTAATTTTTGGCCACTGCTCCAGTGTTAATCGATTAACACTTTGCAGTGCAAAAGTGTTAATCGATTAACACTCTGTTTTTCAGTTTTTTGCTGTTTTGCATGTGTTAATCGATTAACACTGAACCAGAATGTGAAATTTTCCTATTTTTCAAGCTTGTTTGATCTTCTATCCTCATTTAATTTGAATGGATTGATATGCTTGGTATTTGTGGATGTTTTATAAGTTGTTTAACCTCTGTTTGAAGCATGCTTGATAACTTTCGATGCTCGATTTTTCCATTATCACTTGTTTGCAATTTTGACAATGTTTGCTCATGATCATTCTTGCACATCTTTTGCTCACTTGATACATGATCCATGATGAAGATTAATTAATCTTTGGTACTGTTTTGCACTCTCATTCATGTTGGCATTAAGTTTGTTCTTCAAAGAATGAGGTTAATCTTGTATAATCAATAATCCATACTTTTGCTTTAATGATTTTCCATTTCTTTAGAAAATTGTTAGCATATCAATTCCCTTTGATTGATTAATCGAAACCTTGTTTCGATTAGTTGATCCATCCTTGCTTTTCTCTTTAGGCTTCCTTTAGGGTCTTGTTCTCTTGATCCCTGCCGAGTCGGAGGTTCGTGCAAAACACTGGAGCACTGTACAAATTGACGCTGTTGTGATGTCCGTTTCAATTTCTGCACTATACTTTGGTGCTAGAGAAGGGATGAGAGTGGAGAATTCCTACACTCATCTTGGTTATTTTGGGTAGGGGATGAATGACCTTGCACCTGGAATAATCGGCTCTATCTCCAAGCTGTAGTGTTCTCTCAATCCTCAGTCGAGTCTATCCCTGATCACTCTTACCCCTTTCAATCTCTCTTTTGATCAATCACCTTTCTCTTGGTTGAAGATCATTGTCTCTTGGGATAACACCCGTCTCTTGTCTCAATATTCTTTTCTTGTGGTCAATTATTGCCTATTTGATTCCTCAGAAGAGTCTCAATTGGTTTCTTTGGTCAAACACAGTCTTTTTGTCAAACACCGAAACCCTTGTGGAGTTCGCAACCTTCTCTTGGTTCCTCTCCCTTTGTTTGGTTAACCACTGCCTGTCAGTTAAAACACCAATTTTCACTTCTTCTCTTGGGTTAATCACCTTCTCTTAGTTAATCACCCATTTCTCAGTTAACCACAGCCCGTCTGTTAATATACTGAGATCCTTTTGAGATAATCACCTTCTCTTGGTTAATCACTCATTATTTTTAGTTAATCACAGTCCTTCTGTTAAAACCATTACCCCTGTGAGTTAGCAATCTTTTTTGGCTCCCTTTGGATCACAACCTTTTTTTGGTTCCACACCCGTTCTTTGGATCACAAACTTCGCTTGGTTCTACACCTGTTCTTTTGGTGGATCACAGTCTATCTGTTAAAACCTTTCACCCCGTACGGTAGCAATCTTTTCTTTCTTCGGTTAACCACTGTTTATCAGTTAATATACCGAAATCTCTTCAGAGTAAAACACCTTCTCTTGGTTCAGTAATCAATCTTTTGGTTCATCACAGTCTGCCTGTTGACACCAACTTATTTTTCCCCACAAAGTCTTACTCTCTTTCTTAGGTTAACCACTGCCAGCCAGTTAACATACTGAATCCTGTTTTCTCTTGGTTTTGACACTATCCCTTTGTTTGTTCCCTACTAGGGTCGTTAACCCTCTGATTCCCAGCACAGTCGCTTTGTTCTCTTACTCCATAGTGGAGCCTCTGTTATTCCTTTTGCTCCTTTATCTTCTTGGTTTCAACACCATTCTTGAACATTATCCTCAGTATAATTACTATCTTTCCCTTCGACTCCTTTCTTGGTTTTGACACCAGTTCTTTTGAATCCCTAGTGGAGTTTTCTCTCCTTCTTTTGCTCTTGGTTTTGACACCATTTTTCTTTTCTTTTTCCGTCTTAGTTCCCCGAACTACAGACGCTCTGATTCTTCATTCATTCGAACGTAAGATATGTAGGCACAAGATTGTGATGATCTTGGCGAGCACACTTCCACCTTCTCTGCTCTTTCCCCTTTCTTTTCCCTGGTTCCATGAACTACGGTGCTCTGATTTCCTCATTACACTATGAGGATACGTAGGCATGAGGGTCCTAATCCTCTGTGAGCACTTTCTTTCTTTCTCTTTCTTTTCTCCTATCTCTCCTCTTTTTTTTAGCTAGAAGCATTTAGATAGATAACCCATCCAAGCATAGAAGCAAACGAAATGGTTCCCGTCGAGTACGACGGATGCGTAAGGTGCTAGTACCTTCCTTTCTCATAACCGACCCCCTTACCCGTTTCTCTTCCCCTTGGGTTTTATCGATATTTTCCTTGTCCTTTGGGACTAAATAAAGTTCGGTGGCGACTCTGTTGTATCTTTGAGTGTACGATTCACTTAGGTATAATCCCGCTAGTTTCAGCTGGCGACTCTGCTGGGGAGTCCTTTCTCTTGCAGGTTGGTGTCTTGCCTAGTTTTGCTTGTTTCCTGGCTAGCTGGGACTCACTAGCTTCAGCTGGCGAATCCACCGGGAAGTCCTTTCTCTTGCAAGTTGGGGTCTCGCCTAGTTTTGTTTGCTTTCTTGCTTGTTGGGGTGTTTATCATTTGTGCTTTACTCGCTTTATTTTACTTGCTTTAGCTTTATGTTTATTTACAACATTTCTTTACTGCTTTGAATATTCATATGTTGCATATTCTGGATATCTGATATATTTTCTGCTGCTGTTGGGATGGGTATATATTATTGGAGAGAAAAGTCCTAACACCGGGCTTGAGCATGCACATAGGCTAAAACGTGGATAGTCGTGAGGCCTGCGTTTTGCGCGTTGGGTTACCACGAGAGCCACATCCCAGATCACTATTCTTTTGAGAATACTTTCGTCCTGCAAGAATTCGCTATGGCGGGGGGTTTTCATTCTGAGTCCTATTGTTTGGGCGACCTTTCTAGGGACCACCTTGTTGTGTCTAGATCACATCTGTGAGTGGGATATGTGTTTTTACAAACCTCTTCATACCTTTGTTCTCTCACGAACGTCAGATTTTTGCACCGACACAGAATTATGTGTGCAGATATCCAGATTGTTCAGTATTGATTGTTCAAACTGTGCTGGCTTCTTGATTCTTGTGTTGCATATCATGTCATCATGTAAATTAATTTTTGCATGTGCATTTCTAGGTTATTAGAAGGCTTATTCTTTGTTGACATTATCATAGAGATAAGTACTGGTTGCCGAGGTATCTTTAGCTACAAGTTTGTGGAGCCTAAGCTGAAGACTATGAGAGGTTTAGCATCCCGTGTGGTTGAAGATAACAGAGGGGTTTTCAAAGATACTTATGGTAATCTGTTGGCCATCCTCAATACTGAAGTCAACATCACTACCATTCATACACAGGTTCAATTCTATGACCCACCACTTAAGTGCTTCACATTTCAGGATTATCAGTTAGCACCTACACTTGAGGAGTACTCTCATATCTTGGGGGTTGAGATCAAGAAGTAGGTTCCTTTTGTCTACACCAGCGGTTGTCCAAAGTTTCCCCTTATTGCTGATGCTCTTTGCATTAGTAAGAAGGATGTGGAAGCTAATATCAAGACTAAAGGGAATGGTATCCATGGGTTTGCTTCAAAGTTTTTGATTGACAAGGCCACTTCCTTTGCTGTAGATGGAAACTGGAAGGCTTTCAACGTCGTTCTTACTTTGCTGATATATGGGAATGTCTTGTTTCCGAACATGGAGGATTTCGTAGATCAGGCTGCTATCAATATTTACTTGTCCAAGAACCCTGTTCCGACACTTCTTGCTGATACCTATCATTCTATTCATTCGAGGAATGAAAAGAAGAGAGGAACCACTGTCTGTTGTGCTCTCTGCTATACCGATGGTTAATGTTTCACCTTCCGCAGAAGGGTCCCTTTGTTGAGAATAAGGGCAATCTCAAATGGTCTCAATGGATCATGTCTCTTACTGCTGATGACATCTCTTGGTATTCTCGAGTCTACGATGATACTAAAATCATTCTTCATTGTGGTATATTCTCCAATATGCCTCTTTTGGGTACAAAGGGTGGAATTAAGTACAATCTGAGACTTGCATTCCGTCAGTTGGGATATCCTATGGTTGTTAAGCCAGATCCTGAGGTAGTGGAAGAGTTCATCTTTCAGGAAGGGGTTGATGACATGGGATTGCTGAAGAGGTTTAGTGCCGCTTGGACTCAGATTCACGTTAAAGGAAGAGCCGATTTGGGTAAGAAGAATTGCATAGCCAAGGAAGCTTACACACTCTGGGTCAAAGAACGCGACAAAGAGATCTTGTTGCCATTTTCTTCCGAGCCTTCCATGAATGTAAAACTTCCTGAACATGCCATCATTCCTCCGTTTGAAGTCGACCAACTCAAGCGGACTATTGAAATGTTGAAGAAAGAGAATGAAGATCTTTGTCTCAACCTTGATAGAGTCACGTCCGAGAATGAAAGCCTACAGAATGAGCTCCATCAGAAGCGAGAGCGCATGCTCAAGGAGGTGGAAGCTGAGCAGAACAAACGAAGGAAAGTGGGTGATGCTTTGAAGAGTACCTATGATGGACTCGCTTCAAAGAAGAGACAACTCGCCGACACTCAGTATCAAGCCTACAAGGATGGGTTGACTTATATTTCTTTTCCTTTGTTGAATGAATGAAGTTTCTTACCAGCATTATCTTTGCACCTTTACTTGTATGCTTTATGATTATTGTCAACAAAGATAAGTTTACAAATTCTTGGAATTTAAAACTTTATTTTTGCATGCATTGCATACATTCATGCACACATATGCACGTCCCTTCATCCAAAAAACTGTTGCTTACCCTGTGCGTCTCCGCCTTATAGCAAGACAACGACTCGACATCGGTATTTCACCCGCTCAAGCAAATCCAAGATCATGGTTGACTTTGAAGCTGAGAACGTTGCCTATAAGGAAACTCTGGCTCAATTTCAAGGTCGGATGGATCAGTTTCAGACCAACATGGATGTTATTATGGAGTTCCTTCGTGCTCAGAAGGATGATACTGCTGCTGCCACTATAGTTACAACTGCCACTGATGCAACCATTGTCACCCCTGTTGTGACTGTTCCTCCTGTTGTTACTGCCACTCCGGCTTTTGTTCCTTCTCCTGCTACTGTTGAAGTGCCGGTTGAGCCTGCGATTCAGCATGCTGCTCATCCGTCAAATTCTCAATCCGGGTTGAACAAAATACCTGTTGCATTTCCTTGGGGCATGCCTCCGAATTTCACTCCTCAGATTGCAAATAATGGTGCCTTCGTGCCATAACAACCTTTTGTTGTGCCTATGCCTAATTGAAATGCTGCTGCATATCCATGGGGTATGCCTACTCCAATTCCACCTCCGGTGGTGAGTGATGATCATGAGAATCTTCAGGTTCCGACTCATCAGACTCTCGTGTTGGCTGACATTAAAACTCCTGATGACGATGAGCATGTGTATAGGGGTCCTCCTCTTCATGTTCCGGTTTCATCCCAAGCTGCTCAAACTGTTGTTCAGAATGTTCATTCTGGAATGCTTTACCCTGGGGCATCTTTAGCCGCCGTGATACCTCCTCAGAATTATCCGTTTAGTGTTAAGATGGGTCAGAATGCTGGGCAGATGGTTAATCAGGGATTGGTATATCCTTCTCAGTTTACTACTCCGCAAGTGCACGCTTCGGCCGCATCTCAGCTGCCAAATCCTCAGATCCTTGTCACGTCTACTGATCATAGTAGACCTATTAATTACAAGTTATTGGAAGGCCGCATAAGAGTTATTAAAGGGTTTTATGCTTTTGGCATGGAGGCCAAGGACTTATGTTTGGTTCCAAATGTTGTGTTACCGCATAAAGTCAAGATAACTGAGCTTCCAAAGTATAAAGGTTTGAGTTGCCCACGTAGTCACATCACTATGTACTGCAGGAAGATGTCATCCTATATTAATAATGATGAATTGCTAGTTCATTGTTTTCAAGATAGTTTGTCTGGTGCTTCGTTGGATTGGTACATGGGCTTAGAACGCAACAAAATCTGTACTTGGAGAGATCTGTCTGAGGCATTCTTGAAACAATACAAATATAATCTTGATTTGGTGCCTACCAGATTACAGTTGCAAAACCAGTCTCAACGCTCAACTGAAACATTTAAAGAGCATGCACAAAGATGGCGTGAGATGGCATCTCGTATGTGACCTGCTCTCTTTGACAATGAGCTGGTTGACAACTTTATGGGTACATTGTAGGGATCCTACTATGAGAAAATGGTGCGTATTTCTTCATCAAACTTTGCTGACATTATAACCATTGGTGAAAGGATTGAGAATGGGATAAAGATTGGGAAATTTTCTGGAGCTACTTCCCAACAGTCGGCTAGCAGAAAGTCTCAGAATAGTCAGACAAAGAAGAAGGAAAGAGAAGCCAACGTTGTGACAGCTAAAGTCTCTCCTCAGTATCAAGCACACATGGCTCCCATGCCATACTATCCATATCCATACATTGCTGCTGCACAATATCAACAACCGCCGTACCCGTATCATCCGCAACAACAAGTTCAACATGCTCATAATCAGCAACAACCACAATGTCAACAACAGTCTCAACAAAACAATAGAAATCAGCAGAATCAAAACCGTTAAAACAACAACAATCAAGGAAATCGTAAGCGTCCAAATTTCGACAGAATCTCGGTGCCATACACTGAATTGTTCCCTTACTCTGTTCATCAAGGAGCAATTGTTCCCAAAGAGATTGCACCTGCAATTCCTCCATTCAATCCAAAGCATAATCTAAATGTGTCTTGTGCTTTTCACTCCGGATACATAGGACATGCAACAGAAGACTGTATTGTTTTCAAAACCAAGGTTCGGGAACTCATTGATCAGAAGATTTTAACGTTTGCTGAGGAAGGTCCTAACATTTATCATAATCCATTGCCCAATCACAGTGGACCTACAATTAACATGATTGAGGATAATTCAAGGGATGAGTTGATCATGGATGTTAACGAGGTAAAGACCCCGATGACTGTGGTTATCAAGAAATTGAATGAACATGGGTTGTTGAAAGACCTGCACGGAAAGTGTCAGATTTGTGTCGATAATCCCAACCAGTGTCGAAGGCTAAAAGGTTGTGTCCAAATTTTAATGAACTGAGGTGAAGTTCAATTTGCCCGAGCTATGTCTGTTGAAGAAGTCGCTACTATCGAGCCATTCACCATCATTTATAGGAGGGTTCCTGTTGAATCCCCTAAAAAGAAAATAAAACCTATCGTTGTTTGCCCGCCAAAACCGTTTTCGCATCATAATTCTAAGGAGGTTCCTTGGAGGTATGGGTCTAGTGTGTTTTCTGGAGGTCAAGTGATAAGGTTTGCTGAGTCTGAGATTGTGAATGTTACAGCCGCTGGAGGTATGACTCGTAGTGGACGGGTGTTCACTCCGAAGGTCACTACAAATCTTATTCAAGTTCCAACTGTTGTTCCTCCTAAGGAGAAGCCTGCATCTGCAACCCCTATTGTTCAACAAGGGGCATCTACTGTTGTACCAGTGCCAACTATTTCGTCTGAGGATGTTTCAAAGAGCAAAGAAACTATTGATGATCAAGAGTTCCTAAAACTGATCAAGAAAAGTGACTTGAAAATTGTGGATCAGCTGGGGCAGACACCCTCAAGGATCTCAATCTTGTCCTTACTCATGAGCTCGCCCGCACACATATCAGCCTTGTTAAAAGTTTTGAACACTGCCCACGTGATGCATGACATATCTGTTGTCGAATTCGATGATGTAGTGGCTAACATAACTGCAAGCAAATACTTGGGTTTTAATGAGTCAGAATTGTCTCCTGAAGGAACTGCCACAATCGAGCATTGCACATATCCGTCACCTGCATGGACGCCTTATTATCGCGTGTTCTTGTGAACACCGGTTCTTCTCTCAATGTGATTCCTAAGGGAACATTGAGTCAATTACTGGTGAAATGGAGCGAGATGAAGGAGAGCGCATTAATCGTCAGAGCCTTTGACGAATCTCGAAGGCAAGTCATTAGAGAAGTGGATTTACCCATTAAAGTCGGACCGCGTCTGTTTACCATTACCTTCCAAGTGATGGATATCAATCCCACGTACAATTACCATTTAGGTCGCCCGTGGATTCACGCCGCAGGAGCAGTTACTTCCACTTTACATCAGAAATTGAAATTTATGTTCGACGATCATCTGGTCATCGTCTGTGGTGAAGAGGATCTAATTGTAAGCGAGTTATCATCTTTCCAATACGTCAAGATCGATGAGGGCATAGCTGAGGTGTCGTTGCACTGTCTCGAGTTCGAAGATGTCAGTTCCGCTTCAACTAGTCAAAGTAGATTACCGCAAACGACCTTGACATCCGTGAAGAGCGCCTAAGAGACCATCGAGAAAGGTGCCTTGTCTGGCAGGGGGCATGTGATTGATGTGGTTGAAAAGCATGATCGCTTTGGATTGGGTTATCGTCCTGGTCGACAAGCTAGTTCACATGGTCAGAAGCAGTGCAACTTGATCAAGTTCAGCAGCGCGGGTGTCGTACCCCAAATTTTGACCACCCGTCTATTCTTTTTTCGCCTTTTGTATTAAGGGGTTTATTTATTTTAATAGCAGGGGTAGAATAAATTATGATAGCGTTATGAGTTAAATAGGGTTGATTACTATTATTTTTATTTTAATATATAGGGATTAATTAGGGTCATATTAATTTTTAATCGAATTATACTAGGGTCATAGTGGGGTTATTAGAGGATTAATGTTAATATTAATATTATGATTAATATTAATATTATCATTGAATTATTATTAAAATACCCGCTAATGTTGTTTTATTTTGCATAAATAAAATGGTGCAGTTGGTAGCAAGGGGAGTATAGGGAGTTACAAGACGGAGAGGTTGTGAGTTCGAATCCCACCTTTCTCACTTTTAATGTTGTATTTGTTTTATCTTTACTACTAACCTTTTTTTTTTCTATTTTTATTTTTAATAAAAAATCACAAAAATATCATTTTTTAATATTTATTTTTTAATTTTCGTATTTGTATTTAATGCAATTTTAAAAATATGTTTTTTTCATTAAAATCAATATTTTATGGAAAAAATCTCAAAAATCATAAAAATAAAAATAAAAATCAATCAAATCTTTTTTTCTCATTATCATTAATAGGATATTTCTTTTATTTAAAATATTAATTTTTTTATTTAAATTCACCAAGCCATGAATCCATCCATATTCATTTGCTTGGGCTCCAAGAAATAGAGGAAAATCAGGTCAGATTAAAACCTTCCTAAACTGAAAAATTTTATTCACTGTCTGACCTAATTTTCATCTATAAATAGACTCTGTTTTCCACATTTTAATTCACCCACAATTCACAAAGAAATCAGTTTAAAAAGTTGTTGTTCTTCACATCGAAGAACAACAACACTAAAAGGGAAGAGGGGTCGGGATATAAAGGAAATTACGTGGAATGTAAAGGAAATTACCAAGGAAAAAAGGGATACGCGAGGAACAATAAAGAGGAACGAAAAGGAAAGAAGGGAGGAAAGCAGCAGCTTAAGTGGGTCACGACAATTCAGGTTGGTAAACCCAAATCTCGAGTTGCTTTATGTACATATTTTATGGTTTGTCCTTGTGTTATTTTGGAATTTTATGCATACATAGTTAATTAAAATTTGTATAGGTTTCGTTCTTGATATAATTCACCAATGGATATTAAAGAAAATCATAGTAATAAATTACAAATATCATAAATAAAAAGTAATTTGTATCAAAAAGAGGGAGTTAACCGTTGACTCGCTCCACCGTAGTTTTTTTCCCTTTTTAATCAGACTTGGGTATTTAGTAATTGGGTCTTGCGCCCAGGTTACTATAAGCACCCAAACCCCATAAGCCCATTACTTCTCCAATGGAAAATGCGCCCCCTGCCATGGATTTAATTAATTAAATTAATTAATCAATTTAATTATTTAATTAGGATTTTTTTTAAATAGGATTTTAGGATTATTATTACTAGGGTAATTAATTAGGTTATTTTTAGGGTTATTTTTGGGTTTGTTTTTTTTTTTTAAATAAAAAGTTTTATAAATTTAAGATAATTTGTTTATTAAAATAAGGATATTTTGTTATAAATGGAGTTTTCTTCCTGTTTTTTTTTGGATGAGATATTTTGGAAATTTTAAATTTTTTATTAAAATTGGGTTTAGGATTCATTTTAAGAAAATTAGTATTTTTATTTAAATTGGATTTGAATATGGATCTGGGATGAAAATAAATTAAAGTAAATCTAATTTAATTCTTGGGATAAAACTCCTTATCTAGGAGTATAAATAATAGATTAAGGGATAGAACTCCTTATCTAGGAGTATAAATAATAGATTAAGGGATAAAACTCCTTATCTAGGAGTATAAATAATAGATATGGGGATAGAACTCTTTATCCAAGAGTATAAATAGTGGATTAAGTTTGTGATTAGGGTTAGGAATAGGATTAGGGGGTAGGAATAGGGGAGGTGAACAACGGTTACTCTGATCCTTCAAAATTGAAGGTACGTAGGTATAAGGTTGTAAACCCTAGCGAGTATAATAATAAAAAACTTAGGATTCTTTTGTAAATAAAGAAAAAGACAACAAACAAATATACCCTAAAATCTAAGGAGGATCCCATTGAGTACAATGGAAGTGAGGGGTGCCTAACACCTTCCCCTCAATTAACCGACTCCCGAACCTTAGGAATCTCTGCCCTTAGGATTAGGACTTTAGGTTTATCATTTATTTTCCTTAAAAAATGTGATGGAGACTAGAATATTTTTGCCGGCCGCGACAGTTGGCGACTCTGCTGGGGACGTCTCCCTAAAGAGAGTCCATCCTAACCTTAGGTTTAAGGGTTTTTGTTTGTTTGTCTTGGGTGTTTATTGTTTTTTTATTATTCTCATGATTTATTATATGTTTTTATTTTGTTTTATTTATCATATTTGTTATTTATATTTATTATTGTCATTATTACATTGGTTTGGGATATGGTGATGTGTGAAGCTAAAACCCAAGCTTGGAGTATACCTTAAAAGTTAGGCCGTGGAACGGAAATGTTAATGGAAGGGATATAACATCCCGACTATGCGTTGATGCCACACTCAGATAGATCCTCCAAAATTATCTTCCTGGTAAGGCTAGCCCTTAACATAACTGATAAATTTGGATGTGGTCCAAGATTCTGAGGACCTTTAGAAAACCCAATCAACCCATGGTGATCCTAAGTATTCAACCCTCAAGGGTCGTTACTAGGATCTTCCTAGATGTCACTTATCCCGAAGGTTTACCGTAGGATGGCTTGATCCTTCTCATGGTAAAACAAGGGTATAGTCCGTAAATTCTAGGGCCGTTATGCTGCCCAAAACTATATATCCTACATGTGAGGGGATGGGGTAGATAAGACTTAGATCTAACTTATTATAGGGAGCCTACCTAGTTAGGGTCATGCTAGCATTTCACCCTTACCATAACCAAATAAAACACTAAAAAAAATGTCCATGTCATCATGCATTTAAAAACATTTTTGCATATATACATTTTTGTGGGGAATTTCAAGATATGTTGTAGGTACATTGGAAAGATGGATTCAAACCAAAGGGCTACCCTATGCATCAGAGTGCTAAGTGCTGATTTACAAAGTCTCAAAGACTTTTAAGATTCAATGCCAAAATCTGCTCAAAGGATGTTTATACAAAAGTATGGAAGGATCCTCAATCTCTTAGGGATCCCTAGGAAGGTAGAGGCCGTAATAGCTTTTGCACAATTTTATGATCCTCCTCTATGTGACCTCCTCTTCAAGGATTTTCAACCAGCTCCTACGCTGGAACAATTTGGACTATACTTGGATTTACAAGGAGAGGGAAAAACCTTACAAGGGGCATGGGGCAAAAAAAAACAAAAAAAAAAAGGTCAAACCTAAAGACTTATTTGTGCTTGTGGAAGATCTATTATCTCACCGCAAGGAGGATAGGGAAGTGCAAAGGGCTCAAGAAAGGATACTTGAGGAGTTTAAAGCTCATTCGAAGAAGGCATTGGGGGCACCTATTTAGTTTATGCCTTCTTAAGTTCATGAGTTTTCATTTTGGAGTTTGGAAATCATTTTGGATTTGGAATTGGCTAATGGATTTGAATTTTATAAAGCAATTTTTATTCTATGTGTATGGGTTTCATCCTCTGAATATATTCATCTCTAACTACAATGGATTTTGGAATTCCCCCCAAATAAATTTTTAAAATCATTTAGCATACATCATGCATATTCATACATCCATGCATCAACATGAATTCAAAAAATAAGGAAAAAGGAATAAAGAACAAAAAATCATTTCCTTTTACAAACTTTGTCTCAGAGTCTTTGAGCATAAACTTCTGACTTCCCGACCTCGCACTCGAGCGCACCGAAGGAAAGCTATGGATCAGTTGGAGAAGAATCTGGTCACTCTAAGAGGAGAAATGGATACTGTCAAGGAGAACGTGGAAGATATGAAAAGCCAGATTGACCAACTGACACTTCCCATCCAGAATTTGATAGCCCGAGGAACCGAGTCAAGTCGTCAAAGGAAGGTTCCTACTCCTACCCCCCATATTGAAGATAATAACCCTCTACTAGGGTTTGTCCATGATCTGGAACGTGAGGAGGCCGAAACGGCTAAGCACAAAACTGTTGACCAACCTCTCGAGGGAACCGTCTCTCCACCTATTTCCAATGGGGTACCTCGTACTACTCACATACCTATTCCACGTGAGAATCACGCAGATTGGAACCTCCAATACGAGGATGAAAATCCAAGACAAGTAGCCCTCGAAAATAAAGGAACCACTGTTAAGGAAAGGAGAGGGGCTGATGATAAGTATAAATCACTTGAGGAAAGGTTGAAGGTCGTGAAGGGATTCAATATTTTTGGAGTGGATGCCTTGGAAATGTGTCTGGTGCCCGATGTGGTCATACCTCCCAAATTCAAGGCTCCGGACTTCGAGAAATACAAGGGTGTCAGTTGTCCTAAGAATCACCTTAGGATGTTTGCTCGAAAAATGGGTGCCTATGCTACTAATAAGAAGCTGATGATGCACACTTTCCAAGACAGCCTTAGTGGGGCATCCTTGGACTGGTACATGCAATTAGAGAGGATTCACATTAAGACGTGGGATGACCTTGCAAGCACCTTTCTGAAGCAATACCAATACAACGTGGACATGGCTCCTAACCACACGCATTTGCAGAACATGTCTCAAAAAGGGAATGAGTCCTTCAAAGAATATGCCCAAAGATGGAGGGAGCTAGCATCTCGTGTGCAACCTCCATTATTGGAAAGTGAAATTGTGGACATGTTTATAGATACCCTACAAGGAACATACTACAAGAGGATGATTGGGGCAGTCTCAACAGGATTTGCTGACTTGGTTATCATTGGAGAGAGGATTGAGAACGGTTTAAAGACAGGAAAGATTGGGCAGTCATCCTCCGATCAACATAACAATAAAAGGTGTCCCGAAAACAACTCAAAGAAAGACGATGTCAGTGTTATAGACCCTGAAGGTCCAAATCTGGGAGATAATGTATTACTGGGGAACATTGGGGCAACAGTCAACGCCATGGAAGGGATGGAAGATGATTTCCTTATTAAGAAGGGAGACCTAACAAACTGGGGGAAACCATGGGAGTCACCTGAGGAGAAGGGTTTGTTCGGGCTGGGTTACAAACCGGCTAATGAAGGATTATAAGACGATTTTCATAGTTTTGGCTTCCAGGATTCCTGAGATGATTTCTGTTTCGAAGTGATTTACTTTTTTTCTTAAAATAATAATAAGTCCCTTGCTATGCCCAAGGCAAGTGGACAAAGCTTTGTAGGGCCACCTTTTATTTCATTGGATTATTTCTATCAATAAAATTGCATTTTATTTTCAATCAAGATCTTTTTTCTTTCATTTTCTGTTTGTTCAAAATGGCAATATACCTTCTTTCAATACTTTCATTCCCATCAATTCAAAAAGGATACTAATAAAAAAATCTTCCTCGTCCAAATTTAAAAATGAACCTATTAAAAATAACACTGCTATAATCTCGAATGACTTCGAATTACCGACTAACCAAGCGGAAGAGGGTGATGAGGAGGAGTGTGAGCTTCCCGAAGAGTTAGCCAGACTGTTGAGGCAAGAGGACAAGGAAATACCACCTCATCGGGAACCAGTGGATATGATCAATCTGGGAACTGAGGAAGATAGGAAAGAGGTCAGAGTCAGTGCTTCTCCAAATAAGGATATAAAGGAAAGGTTGACCAAGCTATTGCAAGGGTACACAGATGTGTTCGCCTGGTCATACCAGGATATGCCTGGACGTGATACAAACATCGTTGAGCATAAACTACCACTCAAGACAGAATGCACGCCAATCAAGCAAAAGCTAAGGAGGACTAGACCAGACATGATCCTCAAAATCAGGGGAGAAGTCAAGAAACAATTTGACATTTTGTCACAAGGTATTACCTTTTGGGTGAAAGAATGTAGGAGTAACTTATCAAAGGGCTATGGTAATGTGGTGTATAAGGAGGATATGGTTACCAAGCCACAAAAAGAAGAAGATCACATAACTAACTTACAAAAGTTGTTGGATCAGTTAAGGAAATTCAAGTTATGACTAAATCCTACAAGGTGTACTTATGGAATCAGATCCAAAAAAATATTAGGGTCCATGGTCAGTCAAAGAGGAATAAAGGACAAAATGAAAGCCATTCAAGGGATGCCAGCTCCAAGGACAAAAAAGGGAGTTTGTGGATTTTTAGGGAGATTAAATTATATTACGAGGTTCATCTCGCACCTTACAGCTACTCGTGAGCCCATCTTCAAATTACTCAGAAAAGGATCAAATCATTGAATGGAATGAAGATTGTCAAAAGGATTTCGATTGGATCAAGGAATATTTGCAAAAGCCACCTATATTGGCGCCACCAGTCCCAAGGAGACCACTCATAATGTACTTAACAATACTTGAGAATTCAATGGGTGGTGAACTAGGGAAACATGATGTATCAGGGAGAATCGCTAGGTAACATATGTTATTAAATGAATGTGACATCCATTACGTCACATCAAAGGCTATTAAAGGAAGTACACTAGCAAATCATCTCATTCATAAACCAGTTGACGACTATCAAACTCATGCAGATGGACTTCCCCAAAGATGTCATGGTTATAAAGGATTATGAAACTTCGGACTCCTATGAAGGACCTTGACCTAGATCTCGATGGAAACTTATATTTGCATAAGGATATGGGCTTCAAAGAGGGGTTATCAATCGGAGTGAAAATTCATCATTTAGGATCATAAAGGAAGCTAAACTGGATAAGGCATAATGGGTGCAAACTAGACTCGATTAGCTAAACCTCGTATAAGGGAAACGTGTGGCTGCAGGCAATTATATCAACAGGGAATTAAGAGAGCGTTCGACAAGAAAATTCGTCCTTGCCTACTCGAAGAGGGAGACTTGGTGTTAAGAAAAATATTACCCATCCATAAGGACCACCGCGGAAAATGGACTCCACACTATGAAGAGCCATATGTCGTGGAGAGTGCCTCCTCTAGCGGAGCACTAATATTAACAACCATGGATGGAGCGGATTTACCACGACCAGTGATCTCCGATTCGGTCAAAAATGCTATGCCTAGAAAAAGAGGATAAAAGCCCGCTAAGTCGAAAACCCTAAAGGGCGACTTAGGCAAAAATTAGGGCATCCCGGTGGATTGAAAACTCGAAAGAGCAATCCAGGCAAAAATTAGGGGCTTGAATGAAAAATGACACCCGACAAGTCGAAAACCCTAAAGGGCGACTTAGTCGAAAAAAATGGTATATCATCCCGGTGGACTAAGACTCTAAAAAGAGCGGTCCAGGTAAAAGTTAGGGATATCCAAAAGGCATATGACCGAAAACACTCAAGTCACCCCGTAACAGGAATTCAGAAGGGAGCGATCATTCCAGCCGTCATTATTAGAAGCGAAGTGTCGTGATCTTGGAGACTTAGGGATATTAGATGGTGTTACATTTAATAGGGACGTAAATAAATTTGTTTTCTTATTGCCATTTTACATCTTTTCTGGATTTACGGTAATATCTCCTTATGAGAATTACCCTATTTAAGTATTATTGCCCATTTTCGGGCCAATTCTCAATAAAATTTGTTTTTCAAATATATTTCTTTGCCTCCTAAATTGTTCCGCTTGATTACAAGGTGTCGATTAATTGTGAAATAATGCATTGAAATATCGGGTATAAATAAAAGATTTGAAAAGGGAAAATGGATTTTACTTTGATTTTTGGAATCATCAAAGGGATCATATTCTTTCAAAGCAGGATATAAGGTTTATACACTGACAGGAATATACGTTACAATCTAACCAACATGGGAGATTCTTTAACGGTATGTTACATATTAAACAGGAATCAAAGGTATCATGGCTTACTACAATTATCAAAGTCTCAAGGGTCAGGGAGTCAGGACGTTATGGAATATATTATTTCAGACAAAGACATACATTGCACTACATAAAAAGAGGCGTTAGCCTAAATAATGCATCATACATGGAAGCACGCATACATGCACTCATATACGCAAACATGCATACATGCATAGGGTTCATAATCACCATTAAGGATTTAATTCTCGACTATGTCGCGAAAACAACACTTCAGTAAAGGATTTTTCAAGAGTATCAACTATCAGTGAGTAGGTCTTCACCTTTCACTTAAGCAATTTATCTCACTCACGGAGGGTTCGACATCAAACATATCAAGGTTATTATTAGGAGATGTACTAAAGGATTGTCTCAAGAGGGTTTATTAAAAAGGGGTTTTACCGGATTCTATCTAGCAGACTTGGGATTCATAAAAAGGGTTTCATCAGGGATTTATAAAAAAAAGGTTTCACTGGAATCTCCTATCCAAGGGTTCCTCGGGGGATTTGTCGGGAGGGATTTCATTAAGGATTCTATTGAGGGATTTTTCATCAGGAGCATTATCTAAGGGTTCGTCAAGGATTGTTAAAGGATTTTAAAGGGATTTTATCGAAAGGGTTCTATCATCAAGGATTTATCAAACAAATTTCACCAGGATTTTTCTATCAAAAGGGGTTTTACCGAAATTTTCTCTCAAAAAGGGTCTACCTGGGATTTATCAAGGGGTTCTATCGGATTTTTATCCAAGGGATTTATCAAGGGGATCTATCGCATTTTCATCTAAGGGATTTATCAAGGGGTTCTATCGGATTTTTATCTAAAGGATTTATCAAGGGGTTCTACCGGATTTTATCCAAGGGGTTATATCGGAATTGTATACTAGGGGTTATATCAAAAAAGGGATCTTACCGGATTAAAGGGATTGTATCAAGGAGTTCTACCGGATTCTTAGGGATTCATTATGGGGTTTTAATTAGGAGTTTAAGGGGTTCCATCCAGGGGTTTCATCAAGAGTGAACAGGATATCACTAAAGTTTTACTTGATTCCAATAATATGATCGGATAATCATAGGAATCATAGACAAGATCCACCCGAAAGGGTCGAAACGGATTGTCAGGGATTATCTAAGGGGTTCCACCAGGTTTTACAACCTCGTCAAGGTTTATTAGGGGTTCCACCGATAAACGTTACAGGGGTTCTATCAAATGCAGGATTTCATCAGGAGTTCCATAAGGGTTTATTACTACGGACCTGGAAGATTGTCATAATCTTACTTAACTTATGTACTCAGGGATATTACATAAGAGATAATGAGATATTAACGGAATACTAATGACGGAGTCATGTCAACACTATACTTGTCAAAGGAACCATGGTCAAAATTAGGGGTCCTTTTGTATTTAATCGTCTCCTTCTCAAAAGGATGAAGGCTCGTCGACATCATCTTTCTGATTCGAAGACGATTAAATAGGGGCATCTGTCGTACCCTAAATTTTGACCACCCGTCTATTCTTTTTTCGCTTTTTGTATTAAGGGGTTTATTTATTTTAATAGCAAGGGTAGAATAAATTATGATAGCGTTATGAGTTAAATAGGGCTAGATTACTATTATTTTTATTTTAATATATAGGGATTAATTAGGGTCATATTAATTTTTAATCGAATTATACTAGGGCCATAGTCGGGTTATTAGAGGATTAATGTTAATATTAATATTATTATTAATATTAATATTATCATTAAATTATTATTAAAATACCCGTTAATGTTGTTTTATTTTGAATAAATAAAATGGTACAGTTGATAGCAAGGGGAGTATAGGGAGTTACAAGACGGAGAGGTTGTGAGTTCGAATCCCACCTTTCTCACTTTTAATGTTGTATTTGTTTTATCTTTACTACTAACTTTTTTTTCTATTTTTATTTTTAATAAAAAATCACAAAAATATCATTTTTTTAATATTTATTTTTTAATTTTCGTATTTGTATTTAATGCAATTTTAAAAATATGTTTTTTTTCATTAAAATCAATATTTTATGGAAAAAATCTCAAAAATCATAAAAATAAAAATAAAAATCAATCAAATCTTTTTTTCTCATTATCATTATTATGATATTTCTTTTATTTAAAATATTAATTTTTTTTATTTAAATTCACCAAGCCATGAATCCATCCAGATTCATTTGCTTGGGCTCCAAGAAATAGAGGAAAATCATGTCAGATTAAAACCTTCCTAAACTGAAAAATTTTATTCAATGTCTGACCTAATTTTTCATCTATAAATAGACTCTATTTTCCACATTTTAATTCACCCACAATTCACAAAGAAATCAGTTTAAAAAGTTGTTGTTCTTCACATCGAAGAACAACAACACTAAAAGGGAAGAGAGGTCGGGATATAAAGGTAATTACGTGGAATGTAAAGGAAATTACCAAGGAAAAAAGGGATACGCGAGTAACTATAAAGAGGAATGAAAAGGAAAGAAGGGAGGAAAGCAGCAACTTAAGTGGGTCACGACAATTCAGGTTGGTAAACCCGAATCTCGAGTTGCTTTATGTATATATTTTATGGTTTGTCCTTGTGTTATTTTGGAATTTTATGCATACATAGTTAATTAAAATTTGTATAGGTTTTGTTCTTGATATAATTCATCAATGGATATTAAAGAAAATCATAGTAATAGTTTAACAAATATCATAAATAAAAAGTAATTTGGATCAAAAAGAGGGAGTCAACCGTTGACTCGCTCCACCGTGGTTTTTTTCCCTTTTTTATCAGACTTGGGTCTTTAGTAATTGGGCCTTGCGCCCAGGTTACTATAAGCACCCACACCCCATAAGCCCATTACTTCTCCAATGAAAAATGCACCCCCTGCCATGGATTTAATTAATTAAATTAATTACTTAATTTAATTATTTAATTAGGTTTTAATATTTAATTAGGAATTTTTTTTAAAAATAAGATTTTAGGATTATTATTACTAGGGTAATTAATTAGGTTATTTTTAGGGTTATTTTTGGGTTTGTTTTTTTTTTTTTAAATAAAAAGTTTTATATATTTAAGATAATTTGTTTATTAAAATTAGGATATTTTGTTATAAATGGAGTTTTGTTCTTGTGTTTTTTTTGGATGAGATGTTTTGGAAATTTTAAATTTTTTATTAAATTTTGGTTTAGGATTCATTTTAAGAAAATTAGTATTTTTATATTTTTATTTAAATTGGATTTGAATATGGGTCTGGGATGAAAATAAATTAAAGTAAATCTAATTTAATTTTTGGGATTAAAATTCTTTTATTTTTGGGAGTATTTTGAATTTAGAAATTATATTTTGGAATGGGAACATTTTTTTTGGGATTAATTTTTGTTATTTTGGCATGAGGGGATTTTTGGAATTACTAAACACTATGGAATTTTTATGGATTTAACTTTTTGTAATAAAGGGGATTTTAAGTTTGGGTTTTTTCTTTATAATTTTTTATAATTAATTTATTTTGTTAAATAAATTATAAGGGGTTTAAAGGATTTAAAGGACTTAAGGGATTTAAGGAATATTATTATGGAATTAAGGGATATAAAAGGATTTTTTAAGTAATTAAAACTTGGGATAAAACTCTTGGTCCAAGAGTCTAAATAAAGGATGGGATTTAGGGATAACACTCTTAGGTTCCAAGAGTATAAATATAGGTCAAGGGATAATGGATTTTGGGATAAAACGCTTCTTCCGAGAGTATAAATAATGGATAGGATTTAAGGGATTGAACTCTCCATCCGAGAGTATAAACAATGGACAAGGATTTTGGGATTGAACTCTCCATCCGAGAGTATAAACAATGGACAAGGATTTTGGGGTAAAACTCTTCCTCCGAGAGTATAAATAAACGGATTGGGATTTAAGAGATAGAACTCCTTATCTAGGAGTATAAATAATAGATTAAGGGATATAACTCCTTATCTAGGACTATAAATAATAGATTAAGGGATCGAACTCCTTATCTAGGAGTATAAATAATAGATTAAGGGATAAAACTCCTTATCTAGGAGTATAAATAATAGATTAAGGGATATAACTCCTTATCTAGGAGTATAAATAATAGATTAAGGGATAGAACTCCTTATCTAGGAGTATAAATAATAAATTAAGGGATAGAACTCCTTATCTAGGAGTGTAAATAATAGATATGGGGATAGAACTCTTTATCCAAGAGTATAAATAGTGGATTAAGTTTGGGATTAGGGTTAGGAATAGGATTAGGGGGTAGGAATAGGGGAGGTGAACTACGGTTACTCTGATCCTTCAAAATTGAGGGTACGTAGGCATATGGTTGTAAACCCTAGCGAGTATAATAATAAAAAACTTAGGATTCTTTTGTAAATAAAGAAAAAGACAACAAACAAATATACCCTAAAATCTAAGGAGGATCCCATTGAGTACAATGGAAGTGAGGGGTGCCTAACACCTTCCCCTCACTTAACCGACTCCCGAACCTTAGGAATCTCTACCCTTAGGATTAGGACTTTAGGTTTTTCATTTATTTTCCTTAAAAAATATGATGGAGACTCGAATATTTTTGCCGGCCGCGACAGCGGGTTTCCAAAAGTGTGACATCGTGGCAGCCATTGATGATTCTGGTCCTAGCAACCAGAGTGCAAGCTTTGTACGCAAGTGCCCACCTAGTTTCAAGCTCAACAATTGGACATCTATTGTGATTCCTATGGTTTTTCCAACAAACATGTAATGCATTTTCCTTTCTCATTCCCTCGTCCTCGCCCAAGACGAGTGGATAGCTTGTAAAGGGCCTCCCGCTTTTGCAATATTATGTGATCAATAAATAAAAAGTTTTCTTTGCATTCAAAATCATGCTCTATTTTCTTTCTTTATTTTACTTTTTCACAAACAAATGGCGAAAGTTTCTTTTATTTTCACCTTTTCAAAATAGCTCATTCTAAACATATTCATAAACATGCATAACAAATAAATGCATTGATAACAATATGGCAAACATCCATTGTAATTCTGGGATTCCAATTAACCAAGCCGAAGAAGATGGTGAGGAAGATTGTGAATTACCAACTGAACTAACAAGGCTCCTTGAGCACGAGCATAAAGAGATTCAGCCACACAAAGAGCCAGTGGAAGTTGTCAATCTTGGTACTGATGAGGTCAGAAGAGAAGTCAAGGTTGGCGCATCCCTCTCTAAGCATGTACACTCCGAGTTGGTCAAGTTATTAAAAAAGTATGTTGATATTTTCGCATGGTCCTATCAAGATATGCCTGGGTTGGATACCAACATCGTTGAACATCACTTTCCACTCAAGCCCGGATGTCCTCCTGTCAAGCAGAAACTCAAGAAGACTAGACCCGACATGGCACTTAAAATCAGAGAAGAGGTAAAGAAGTAGCTTGGTGCTGGATTCCTGGCCACCTCTGAATATCCTGAATGGATTGCCAACATCGTCCCGGTTCCAAAGAAAGACTTGAAGGTCAGAATGTGTGTGGATTATTGAGATCTCTATAAGGCAAGCCCGAAAGATGATTTTCCTTTGCCTCATATTGATGTCTTGGTAGACAACACAACGTAGTTCTATGTCTTTTCTTTCATGGACAGTTTCTCAGGATATAATCAGATCAAGATGTCCCCAGCTGATATGGAGAAAACCACTTTCATCACGCCATGGGGTTCATATTGCTACAAAGCAATGCCATTCGGTTTAAAGAATACAGGGGCAACATACCAACGTGCCATGACAACCCTCTTTCACGATATGATCCATAAAGAGATTGAGGTTTACGTGGATGATATGATTGCCAAGTCCGAAACTGAAGATGACCATTTGGTCCATCTGAAGAAACTGTTTGATAGACTCCGGAAGTTTAGACTGCGGTTGAATCTTGCCAAGTGCACCTTCGGAGTTCGATCTGGTAAGTTGTTGGGCTTTATTGTGAGCTAAAAGGGCATTGAAGTTGATCCTGACAAGGTTCGGACAATTCAGAACATGCCGCCTCCCAAAACAGAAAAAGAAGTTCGTGGCTTTCTGGGTAGACTTAATTACGTCTCAAGATTCATTTCTCACTTGACGGCTACCTGTGAACCAATATTCAAATTACTAAGAAAAAGTCAATCGGTTGAATGGAACAATGATTGTCAAGAAGCATTTGACAAAATAAAACAATACTTGCAAGAACCACCAATCTTAGTACCGCCGGTTCCTGGTAGGCCTTTAATCATATATCTCACTATTCTCGATGAATCAATGGGATGTGTATTGGGTCAGCATGATGACACTGGCAGAAAATAACATGCAATTTATTATCTGAGCAAGAAGTTCACTGATTGTGAGACCAGATACTCACACTTGGAGAAAACTTGTTGTGCTCTGGTCTGGGCTGCTCGACGCCTAAGACAATACATGATTTGCCATACTACTTTATTGATATCCAAAATGGATCCAATAAAGTACATATTCGAAAAGCCTGCTGTCTCTGGAAGAATTGCTCGGTGGTTGATGTTGTTAACTGAGTATGATATCCAACATGTTACCCAGAAAGCAATAAAAGGGAGCGTTTTGTCTGACTACCTTGCTCATAAACCTGTGGAGGGTTATCAACAAATGAAGTTTGACTTTCCCGATGAGGATGTTCTGTTTATCAGAGATTACGAGACTCCAGACCTTAACATAGGACCCGAACCAGGGGCGCGATGGACGTTCGTGTTCGATGGTGCCTCCAATGCTAAAGGTCATTGAATTAGTACTATTCTCATCTCTCCAACAGGTTTTCGTCTTCCCTTCACCGCTAGATTATGCTTTGCATGCACCAATAATATGGCTGAATACTAAGCATGTATCTACGGTGTTGAAGCGGAAATTGACAAGAGAATCAAGATTCTTGAGGTCTATGGAGATTCTACTTTGGTTATCGGCCAAGTCAGAGGGAACTTTGTAACTCGGGATTCCAAGCAGGTTCCGTACCAAAAGCACATTGCGAAATTGATTCCTTACTTTGATGTGATCTCTTTTCATCACATCCCCTGAGAGAAAAACCAACTAGCTGATGCTCTTGCCACCCTGGCATCCATGTTCAAAGTTAAGTGGAAGAATGAAGCTCCTTCTATCCGCATTGATCATTTGAACGAACCAGCGCACTGTTTAGCAATCGAGGACGAGTATGATGACAAGCCTTGGTTCTACGACATCAAGAGATATCTGGAAAAATAGGAATATCCCGAGGGTATTACTATCACTGACAAGAAAGCTCTTAGATGGCTTTGCGCCAAATTCTTCTTAAGTGGTGGTGCACTATACAAGAGAAATTATGATTTTGTGTTGCTCAGATGTGTGGATAGACACGAAACAAACACGATCATAAGGTTCATACATGAGGGTTGCAAGGGTGTACATGCTAAAGGTCCTGCCATAGCCTAAAAGATCCTTCGAGCTGGGTATTACTGGACAACAATGGAGGTAGATTATTACAACTTTGCTAAAAGATGTCACAAATGCCAAATTTATGGTGACAAGATCCATGTGCCTCTAACTCCATTGAATGTCTTGACTTCTCCTTGGCCTTTCTCTATGTGGGGTATTGATATGATTGGGATGATCGAGCCGAAAGCTTCCAGCGGTCACTAGTTGATTCTAGTTTCTATCGACTACTTCACCAAGTGGGCTAAAGCTGCTTCTTACACAAATGTTACACGACAAGTGGTTTCCAGATTTATCAAGAAAGAGATAATCTTTCGCTAGGACATTCCTAGCAGCATTATCATTGACAATGCAAGCAACCTAAACAATAAGATGATGAAAGAGTTGTGTCAAGAATTCAAGATCGAGCACCACAACTCTTCACCATATCGGCCCAAGATGAATGGTACCGTCGAAGCAGCAAACAAAAACATCAAGAGGATTATCCAGAAAATGGTTAAGACTTACAAGGATTGGCATGAAATTCTTCCCTTTGCATTACATGGCTACAGAACTTCAGTCCGCACTTCTACTAGGGCAACTCCGTATTCGCTTGTGTATGGTATAAAGGTTGTTCTACCCATTGAAGTTGAGATCCCTTCGCTCAGAGTCATCATGGAAGTAGATCTTGATGAAGCTGAATGGGTTCAATCCATATATGACCAGCTAAATCTCATCGAAGAGAAATTCCTTACAGCCGTTTTTCATGGTCAATTGTATCAGAGATGCCTCAAACGAGCTTTTGACAAGAAATTCCTCCCTCAAGTGTTCCAAGAAGGGGAACTCGTGCTCAAGAGGTATTCACTTGTTAACTCGGATCCACGCGGCAAGTGGACTCCCAATTACGAAGGACCCTTTGTTGTCAAGAAGTCCTTCTTAGGCGGAGCCCTGATCCTCACCACCATGGATGGGGAGGAGTTGCCATCGCCCGTGAACTCCGATGCAGTCAAAAACTATTATGCCTGAAAAAAAATGAATGGCTAAAGAGCCCGCTAGATTGGCATCCGCAAGGACAATCTAGGCAAAAATGGGCATCCCGATGGACCAAAATAAAGAAACGTCCATGCAAAAGTTAGGGGCAATGCAAAAAACAATAATAGCCCGCTAAGTTGAAAACCTGAAAGGGCGACTTAGGCAAAAATGGGTATCCTGGTGGACGAAAAAAATAGAAAAAATGTCTAAGCAAAAATAAGGGATAAAGGCATTTGACTGTGAACACTTGAGCCCCTCTTCATCATAACTGGATCTCAGGCGGTAACAAAGCAGTCAAATCATCATCAATTGGTGTGAGGCTTTGGAACCTAGACTTACAGTGGATGGTAGCCAATGTTGTAATCAATGAAAAACATAATTTCCCTTTGCCATTTACATTTGTTTCTCAATTTTATTGCAAATTTCCTCATCAAGGATTTTTGCATCCTCGTACACATCTTATGTACATATTTTTACAATCAATAAAAATTCATCACTTGATTTTTCAATTGTTTTCTTTTTCAGTATTTTGTTTGCAAAATAAACGATTATTTGTGATCATATAATACTATAAAGCGCTGAGAATAATAAAAAGCTAAATCAATGGAGAAAGCATTATGCATTGCATATTTAACTGGTAACCCCTACGGGATAATCGGTAATATCCCTTGGCAAGCCTAATGCCCGGCCAACACTGTTATGGTTCTTTGAAGAGGTTATCATTTCCCAGCAGAGCCATCATTTTCCCAGCAAGCGCCATTATGGTTATTCAGAAAGGTTGTTTACCTTCCATTTCCTCAGCGAATCCATAATGTCCCCAGTAAAGTTGCCATGATGTTCCCTCGAGCTGAGACATGATTGTTCTCTTATACCCAGCAAGGATCATGCATCATTCCCAGCAGATCGAAACCATCACTACCTAGTGGGAGTGTTTCATTTTTCTGTTCTCCTCGAGCAAAGAAGATCATTCAGACCTTGGAATTCCCTTAAGCAGAATCAGTCAAGATTGGAAGGTCGTTCCCCAGATGGAGTCAACCGTGATTTGAGGATCACCCTGGTTCATTCAGCAATATTGGTGGTAATAACTTGGAAATCTGAGATCTCTAGGCCTTTTCCCCGGCGAAGTCGCCATTATCCTCGGGTTCTATCCCCTGCAGAAGATGTCGAGTTCGTTTTACTACAATCTCTACCTAACCACCGCACAGTACCTCAACCTTTATCATTGCATGTCATCATATCAAGCATCATGTAGAACAGCACATACATAACATATGCATTAGCATACTCTCTTTTGCCTGATTCATCTCCATAACAAATATTCGTCCAACTTGTCACCAATCAAATTTTCAAAACATTCATCTTTACCAAACATTTCTCTTGTCGCCGTCGGCCAAATTTTCGAGCTACTCTTTTATTTAATCCCCTTCTACCTTGAATCATCGAAAAGCTGGCGCAATTTGAACGTTCAGGTCCAAGAGGATTAAATAGGAGCAGCTGTCCTAACCTAAAATTTGACCATCCTTTTGCCTTTTGCATAAGCATATGCATTCGCATCGCTGGCATACGCACTCACACTTTTTTTCTCTGTGTCTTTTTTGCAGGAATATTCAGGGTTTTCCTAAGACCGATTAATCATATCCTCACAAAGTCATCTCATCACCAACACGAGCATAAAACAGGGGTTTCCATGCCTATTCATCAAAGCAAGAGATTGAAAATTGGAATCGTGGCCACAACATCATTTTTCAAGCAAATTGGGGAAATTTTGGCCTGGTTAATCGATTAACACTTTGCAGTGCAAAAAGTGTTAATCGATTAACCCATGTAAAATGGGCAGATTCTGCTACTTTTCATGACAGCATATTTTTTCTCCACATTTTGGGGTACCACTTGGTTCTAGCAGTGTGTGGAACATTCTAGACATCTCTAGACAGTTCAAGACCATTCAAGTCACTCCACTTACATTTATTCCAATACATCACTTTGTAGTGAGAACACCATGTTCCTTAACTTCCAAGCATGTGAGCCATTGATCTAGACTTGCATTGGGATTTCTCCACTAAGTTAACTACCTAACTAACTGAGTTAACCGCTGACTCGGTGAGTCAAGTACAACTAACTCCCAAGCTAGCTCCAAAGCTCACTCCAAAGCACATTCCAAATCAATCACACTCCAAACCAAAACTCTATATAAACAAAGCTCCACCATTTTACAAGGACCTTCAACCATTTCACACATTTCTCACGCTCTTCACTCTCAATTCTCTCATTTCTCTCTGCATTTTCTGCAATTTCTACATCTTCTTCTTCAAACCACACTAAAGCTCCATTATCACCATTAAAGAGTAGCAAATTTCACATTGAAATTGCTTTCTCTTGAGCTTAAGCCTTCATTCATCTTCAATTGTGTTTGGATTTCTGAAATCACGGCAAATTCTACTTCAATTTAAGTGTTCATATCAATTAATTCAGTGCAAATTCGATCTCGGTTCATTTCCGCGTTTTTACTCAGTTTCGCTACGATTCGAAGTGCAAGTGCAGAATTCTCTAGTTTTCTTGCTTTCTTCTCTCTACATTTCACTCACAACAATCACCAAGCCAATTCTCCGACTTGTAGGTTGGTAGCTCTTACTCTACTCACTGTTTCGATCATTTTTGCGCGTTTTCGATATTGTTTCAATCGTTTTTCGGTTCGTTTAATCATGTGATTGCTTGATCTTTGATCTTCATGTTAATGCTTTCAATTTATGTTTAATTGCTCATAATTCATGTGATTTTCGTGCACAAATGTAACCCTAGCATGTGGATGTTCAAATAAGTGATTAACTGCTGGAAGCACTTTTGGAAAACTAGTTTTTGGCCACTGCTCCAGTGTTAATCGATTAACACTTTGCAGTGCAAAAGTGTTAATCGATTAACACTTTGTTTTTCAGTTTTTTTGCTGTTTTGCAAGTGTTAATCGATTAACACTTTGCAGTGCAAAAGTGTTAATTGATTAACACTGAACTAGAATGTGAAATTTGCCTATTTTTCAAGCTTGTTTGATCTTCTTTCCTCATTTAATTTCCATGGATTGATATTCTTGGTATTTGTGGATGTTTTATGAGTTGTTTAACCTCTGTTTGAAGCATGCTTGATAACTTTCGATGCTCGATTTTTCCATTATCACTTGTTTGCATTTTTGACAATGTTTGCTCATGATTATTCTTGCACATCTTTTGCTCACATGATACATGATCCATGATGAAGATTAATTGATCTTTGGTACTATTTTTCACTCTCATTCATGTTGGCATTTAGTTTGTTTTTCAAAGAATGAGCTTAATCTTGTATAATCAATAATCCACACTTTTGCTTTAATGATTTTCCATTTCTTTGGAAAATTGTTAGCATATCAATTCCCTTTGATTGATTAATCGAAACCTTGTTTCGATTAGTTGATCCATCCTTGCTTTTCTCTTTAGGCTTCCTTTAGAGTCTTGTTCTCTTGATCCCCTACTGAGTCAGAGGTTCGTCCAAAACACTGGAGCACTGTACAAATTGGCGATGTTGTGCTGTCCGTTTCAATTTTTGCACTATACTTTGGTGCTAGAGAAATGATGAGAGTGGAGAATTCCTACACTCATCTTGGTTATTTTGGGTAGGGGACGAATCACCCTGCGCCTGGAATAATCGGCTTTATCTCCAAGCTGTAGTGATATATCAATCCATAGTCGAGTCGATCCCTGATCACTCTTACCTCTTTCAATCTCTCTTTTGATCAATCACCTTTATCTTGGTTGAAGATCATTGTCTCTTGGGATAACACCCGCCTCTTGTCTTAATATTCTTTTCTTGTGGTCAATCATTGCCTATTTGATTCCCCAGAAGAGTCTCAATTGGTTTCTTTGGTCAAACACAATCTTTCTGTCAAACACTGAAACCCTTGCGGAGTTCGCCACTTTCTCTTGGTTCCTCTCCCTTTGTTTGGTTAACCATTGCCTGTTAGTTAAAACACCAATTTGCACTTCTTCTCAATTAACCACGGTCTATCTGTTAACATATTGAATTCCCCTTGGGTTAATCACCTTCTCTTGGTTAATCACCCATTTCTCAGTTAACCACATCCCGTCTGTTAATATACTGAGATCCTTTTGAGTTAATCACCTTCTCTTGGTTAATCACTCACTCTTTTTGGTTAATCACAGTCCTTCTGTTAAAACCAATACCCCTGTGAGTTAGCAACCTTCTTTTGGTTCGAATACTCGCACCCTTTGGATCACAACCTTTGCTTAGTTCCACACCCGTCCTTTGAGTCACAACCTTCGCTTGGTTCTACACCCGTTCTTTTGGTTGATCACAGTCTATCTGTTAAAACCTTTCACCCCGCACGGTTGCAATCTTTTCTTTCTTCGGTTAACCACTATTTATCAGTTAATATATAGAAATCCCTTCAGAGTCAAACACCTTTTCTTGGTTCAGTACTCTATCTTTTGGTTCATCACAACCTGCCTGTTGACACCAACTTATTTTTCCCCACAAAGTCTTACTCTCTTTCTTTGTTTAACCACAGCCAGTCAGTTAACATACTGAATCCTGTTTTCTCTTGGTTTTGACACCATCCCTTTGTTTGTTCCCCAGTAGGGTCGTTAACCCTCTGATTCCCAGCACAGTCACTTTGTTCTCTTACTCCCTAGTGGAGTCTCTGTTATTCCTTTTTCTCCTTTATCTTCTTTGTTTCAACACCATTCTTAGACATTATCCTCAGCACAATTACTATCTTTCCCTTTGCACTCCTTTCTTGGTTTTGACACCAATTCTTTTGAATCCCCAGTGGAGTTTTCTCTCCTTCTTTTGCTCTTGGTTTTGACACCATTTTTCTTTTCTTTTTCCGTCTTAGTTCCCCGAACTACGGACACTCTGATTCTTCATTCATTCGAATGTAAGATACGTAGGCACAAGATTAGGATGATCTTGGCGAGCACACTTCCACCTTCTCCGCTCCTTCCCCTTTCTTTTCCCAGGTTCCATGAACTACGGCGCTCTGATTTCCTCATTGCACTATGAGGATACGTAGGCACGAGGGCCCTAATCCTCCGCGAGCACTTTCTTTCTTTCTCTTTCTTTTCTCTTATCTCTCCTCTTTCTTTTAGCTAGAAGCCTTTAGATAGATAACCCATCCAAGCCTAGAAGCAAGTGAAATGGTTTCCGTCGAGTACGACGGATGCGTAAGGTACTAGTACATTCCTTTCGCATAACCGACCTCCTTACCCGTTTCTCTTCCCCTTGGGTTTTATCGATATTTTCCCGGTCCTTTGGGACTAAATAAAGTTCAGTGGCGACTCTGTTGTATCTTTGAGTGTGCGATTCACTCAGGTATAATCCCGCTAGTTTCAGGCGATAAAGCTCTTCCTCGAGTTGGGGTGACCACAATAAATGGAAAATTTTCCCCTTAAAAAAATTTAACACTAATAATTTAGAAATGAATTCAAACTTAAAACTTCCGATTAAATTAAACAAAAAAAATTTACCAATTTTTTATTGAAGTGTTTTTCAAAAATTGTACTTAACTTAAAACTTTAAATTGTATTTTGTTCCTCAAATACATTATCTATCCAAATAAAATACATTACTAATAGGGTTGAAAAACGTATTTGCCCAATTTAAGATAATCCTGCAAAATTAAGAAAAAAAAATTGGAACTAAACTGTCATAAATGATGATGCATGTTTAAAATAAAATAAAAATAGGGTAGGACAAATTTATTAGATATTGCCGAGTTTAAAATCATAATCTATTAAAAATAAATATGGAAAAAAGGGATATGCCAAAAAAAATCAAATCTATTTGCCACTCCTATCTATTTTGTTAAATCACTTTAATTGATAATTTTATAGAGAATTAAAAAAAATTTAAAAATTTCATTTATTCACCGGTGATATTTTAACCATTAAACTCCTAAAGAACACATTAGCCTCCCTTAAATCACCTTCTAAAAGATAAATAAATTTACAATATACAATATTATGTAGAAATGTAAAAGAGGCCGAGAGAATAAAAATATACACAAGATTTTTAGTGGTTCAATTCATTTTTCTTTGTTAGAGCTTTGTGGAATTTGGATCGAACTCTAGAAGAAGCATGCCGTTGAAGTTGGATCACATGCTGCTGTCGAAAATAATGCATGTTTGTAGTCGAAGATTGTTCTAACATGTATTAGTTAATATTGCTAGGTTTGTTAGCATATTGAATTGGGCATTGTGTTAAGGATCCAATTGATTAAGTTAGTTTGTACCCTAAGTTAGCTTGTAATGGGTATTTTGTTAAAGGCCCATTAGTTTAGTGTGCTAGGTTTTATTATAAATAACAGGGTAGTCTCTCATTCTAAAGTGTGACAAAACCTAATTAAGGTGAGAGTGGTTTGTTTGTTATTCTTGTATACTTGTAATCCTTGTTTTAAGGAGAAAGGAAATAATAACAGTTTTATAACCAATCATTGTTGCTTTTACTCTTGTTTTTCCGTTAACCCTAACCCTTGTGTGTTTCTTGCATATAAAGAAACCGTAAATACTTTGTTAAAGGTATCCGATTCACAACAAGCTTAATCAACTTTTTAATGGTTTATCATTGAAAATTTTAAGGTCTTCCACTATTTACAAAGTTAATATTTTAGTATTTTTTACACAACGAATGATCAACAATATGAATACTACAAGTCTTTTGGATAATTAAATTGGGGGTCAACACGAAGGAGTATTTTTTCGTTGAGACATTTCGTTATGAGCAACACACCTTGTGAGAGACACCACATATCTATTCAAAACTTTAAGGTGATAGATGTATAGGTGGGACTTTCCAACACTTTATTTCTCAACAATTCTTAACTCACACATGCTTTTCTCAACACTTCCCCTAAAGTGTGAGTCTAATTATAATGTTCTCCCTCAAGCGAAAAATCTTTCATCCATATATACATTTACCACCATTGACACTCTTTCAATGAGATATGCCTCATACCCACCACCATGTGGGAAAGAATTTCGATACAAGTGAGTCGGTCATTCACTCGAACCATAGGTTCTGATACCACTATTGTATCATCAATTTGGGGGTCAAAATGAGAGATTTTTTCATTGAGACATTTCTTTACGAAAAACACACCTTTTAAGAGACACACCCACCTATTGATCACCAAAAATCTTAAAGTGATAAGTATTTGAGTTCTCTCATTTATAAATTCTAAAATCTTCACCTTTCTAATCAATGTGGGACATCCCAACACATTGTTTCTAAACACTTCTTAAGTCATACTTGTTTTTCTCAACAAAATCAACTGTTTTAACCAACACATGTTTAAATCTTCTTTTCCGTATATTGAAGTAGAATACTCAAATTATAAATCTTTCAAGATCTTTAATCATATAATCCAACAATCTTGTTATACATAAAAATTCTGCTCCATAGAATGTATAAAAACCCTTCTCTTGCTAGATATTTACAACTAGATATGGTCGACAAAAATCGATTCTTTTTCTTAATACATACAAGAAAACTTTAAAAAAGTATTAAAAATAACTTTTATAATGTATCTTAAATCTACCACTCAAATTAATCTTTAGAGTTGATATAGATATCCATTTTGAGAGTGAATTTAGCTAGACTTAGAGTGTTGGGGGGATATGGGTGAGGTGTTTTGTGTTGTTTTTAGATTCTTTGAAGATTTTATATCACCTTTTTTGTCACTTTGTAGGACCATTTAATGGCTCAATTTGAATTATTATGAAAAAGGATATGTACATGGCACTTCTTGTCTCACCGTGTTGCTTCACTTCTTTCACTTGTATGACAAGTATAATTATTCACCATTCATATACTACATGCATATGGCCCACACTTTTGATAAAAATAACGGTTGACTGATAAGTTAGTTGATAGTTTATAGTTTATGATTGATAAATGGTGACTGATAATTTATAATTTATAGTTAATAGCTTATAAAATAATGAAAGTGTTTGATAAAATTAGCGGTTTAATTAGCTTATAAAATAAAATAATATAAAAGATATTTAATAATTATTATTTTATTTTAAATTATAATAAATTATAAAGGATAGTGGTGGATTTTAGTTAAAATTATAAAGGTAAACGTGAAAAAAAAATGATAAGATAAAACGCTATTTAAAATAGTGTTTAAAAAATAAAATATAATCTATAAATCATAAACTATAAGTTAAAAAAAGTCTTACCAACCAGAGTCTAATTATCAAAAGAAAAAATCTAGAGAATTGAATTGTAAGTTTAAAGTATCATACTGGTTGAGAATGTACTTCTATAAAGAAAATATAAAAGAACAGCTTTGCAATGTTCATATTATTATCAACACTATACATTATACTACTTTTACGAATCATTAAACAAAAATCCAAAGGAAATGAGTGACAATTACAATGACTTTTTTATAAAAATATAATAAAAAATTAGATGATAACACAACTATTACGATCCTCTTCAACGCTTACGGCACCGTAATAAGGATTGTATTGTGATTTCATCTGATGAATGTAATAGGCTGCTGTTCCATAGAACATCAAAGGATCAATAATAGTTGTTTTTGTTGAATCTTTCTTATCATCTTCCTTCTTTTTTGCTTCTTCTTTCTTTTCTTCTTTAGCTGCTCCAACAGAGACGATTTCAGCATGACAAAACTTCCTTAGCTTAGCTGTTAGAAGTAATTCAATTTCTCTGTCGAAGTCGAAGTCAGAGACTTTATAGTTTTGTCGATGTCGAGTTAGTTGTAGTGTTGTGTAGTCAGCTGTATTCGGCAGAGTCGAATATAGTTGTAGTGTTGTGTAGTCAGCTGTATTCGGCAGAGTCGAATATATCTATTAATAAATTTCAGTGGCGGCTCTGTTGTATCTTTGAGTGTGCGATTCACTCAGGTATAATCCCGCTAGTTTCATGCGATAAAGCTCTTCCTCGAGTTGGGGTGACCACAATAAATTGAAAATTTTCCCCTTAAAAAAATTTAACACTAATAATTTAGAAATGAATTCAAACTTAAAACTTCGATTAAATTAAAAAAAAAAAAATTTACCAATTTTTTATTGAAGTGTTTTTCAAAAATTGTACTTAACTTAAAACGTTAAATTGTATTTTGTTCCTCAAACACATTATCTATCCAAATAAAATACATTACTAATAGGGTTGAAAAACGTATTTGCCCAATTTAAGATCATCCTGCAAAATTAAGAAAAAAAAATTGGAACTAAACTGACATAAATGATGATGCATGTTTAAAATAAAATAAAAATAGGGTAGGACAAATTTATTAGATATTGCCGAGTTTAAAATCATAATCTATTAAAAATAAATATGGAAAAAAGGGATATGCCAAAAAAATCAAATCTATTTGCCACTCCTATCTATTTTGTTAAATCACTTTAATTGATAGTTTTATAGAGAATTAAAAAAAAAATTAAATATTTCATTTATTCACCGGTGATATTTTAACCATTAAACTCCTAAAGAACACATTAGCCTCCATTAAATCACCTTCTAAAAGATAAATAAATTTACAATATGCAATATTATGTAGAAATGTAAAAGAGGCAGAGAGAATAAAAATATACACAAGATTTTTAGTGGTTCAACTCATTTTTCTTTGTTAGTGCTTTGTGGAATTTGGATCGAACTCTAGAAGAAGCATGTCGTCGAAGTTGGATCACATGCTGCTGTCGAAAATAATGCATGTTTGTAGTCGAAGATTGTTCTAACATGTATTAGTTAATATTGCTAGGTTTGTTAGCATATTGAATTGGGCCTTGTGTTAAGGATCCAATTGATTAAGTTAGCTTGTACCCTAAGTTAGCTTGTAATGGGTATTTTGTTAAAGGCCCATTAGTTTAGTGTGCTAGATTTTATTATAAATAGCATGCTAGTCTTTCATTCTAAAGTGTGACAAAACCTAATTAAGGTGAGAGTGGTTAGTTTGTTATTCTTGTATACATGTAATCCTTGTTTTAAGGAGAAAGGAAAGAATAACAGTTTTATAACCAATCATTGTTGCTTTTACTCTTGTTTTTCCGTTAACCCTAACCCTTGTGTGTTTCTTGCATATAAAGAAACCGTAAATACTTTGTTAAAGGTATCCGATTCACAACAAATTGGTGCGGTGAGCGTGGAGAAGATGCCTTCAACAAAGTATGAGATCGAGAAGTTCGCCGGAGTGAACGACTTCGGTCTGTGGCGCTTGAAGATGAAAGCCCTACTGGTTCAGCAGGGTTGTTTGGAAGCGTTGAAGGGAATGGCAGCCATGGACGCTGCGTTAACTGAAAGAGAAAAGACTACCATGATAGAGAAAACACACAGCGCAATATTGTTGAGCCTTGATGATAAGGTTCTTCGACAGGTATCAAAGGAGACGACGACATCAGGGTTATGGGTGAAGCTTGAAAGCTTATACATGACAAAATCTTTGTTGAATCGACTCTACCTGAAGCAAGCTTTGTATTCGTTTAAGATGAGTGAAGACAAAGCTTTGGCTGAGCAGTTGGATATGTTCAACAAGCTGATTCTTGATCTTGAAAATATCAATGTGAAGATCGATGACGAAGATCAAGCATTATTGTTGTTGTGCGCTTTGCTTAGAACACATGCTCACTTCAATGAAACTCTCTTGTATGGAAGGGAGTCCCTGACCTTTGAAGAAGTTCAATCAGCCTTGTACTCTAAGGACCTGAACGAACGAAAGGAGCATAAACCTTCGACGGTTGGTGAAGGTTTGGCAGTTAAGGGAAAATTCTTGCGAAAGGATGGTAGGTTCGACAAGAAGAAAGGTAAAAGTTAGCAGAAGTCTTCTAGTGGCGAAACATCTGGTTTTCGATGTTATCACTGTAAGAAGGAGGGTCACACAAGAAAAGTGTGCCCTGAACGCCTGAAAGATCATGGAGGTAAGGATAATGGCAACACAGCCATTGTTCAAGATGACTTCGACTCATCTGATGCTCTTGTAGTTTCAAGCGGCGACTCAAGAAAAGAGTGGATTATGGATTCTGGATGTACTTGGCACATGACTCTAAACAAGAATGTGTTTGAAGAATTATGTGATCAAGATGGAGGATCAGTGCTGTTGGGAAACAATAAAGCTTGCAAAATTGCAGGTATTGGATCCGTGAGATTCAAGCTCCATGATGAGTCAATAAGATTATTGACTGAAGTTAGGTATGTACCTGACTTGAAGAGAAATTTAATTTCTCTTGGTGAATTCGACAGAAAGGGATATGTTTTCAAAGGAGAGCAAGGTACCCTGAGAGTCATGAAAGGGTCGAAGGAAGTCTTGAGAGGCGTGAAAAACCAAGGCTTGTATACCCTGGAGGCTGAGGTTGTAAGTGGTTCCACAAATGTTGTATCCACGAAACCTATGTCGAAGACAGAGTTATGGCACATGAGATTGGGCCATGTCAGCGAAAGAGGCCTGGTCGAATTGGGGAAGCAGAACCTGCTAGGTGGTGACAAAGTCGAAAAGTTGGAGTTTTGTGAATCTTGTGTATTTGGTAAATCCTGTAGGGCGAAGTTCAATAAAGGCAAGCAAAGAACACATGGATCCCATGATTACATTCATGCTGATCTTTGGGGGCCTGCAAGGAATCCTTCACACTCAGGTGCAAGGTATTTTCTATCCATTGTTGATGACTATTCCAGAAAGCTATGGGTATTCATTCAGAAGACGAAGGATGAAACTTTTGAGAATTTCAAAAGTTGAAAGATTCTGGTCGAAACTCAAACTGGCAGAAAGGTTAAGAGGTTGAGAACCGACAATGGCCTTGAGTTCTGCAACAAAGCGTTCGACAGTTACTGTGTTGAGTCTGGGATTGCAAGGCATAAGACTGTAGCAGGTACTCCTCGACAAAATGGCTTAGCTGAGAGATTCAATCGAACAATCCTTGAATGGGTTAGATGCATATTGGTTAGTGCTGGATTGAAGAAGGTGTTTTGGGCTGAAGCTGTTTCGACAGCTACATATCTGATAAATAGATGTCCTTCGACTGCATTAGATATGAAGACACCTGAAGAAGTTTGGTCGGGAAATCCACCTAGTCTCGACAGACTGAGAGTATTTGGCTGTGTGGCCTATGCTCACATTAGGCAAGACAAGGTCGAACCTATAGCTCTGAAGTGCATGTTCATGGGATCCCTGAAGGAGTCAAAGCTTATAGGCTATGGTGCTTAGAGCCAGGTCACATGAGGTGTATCACCAGTCGAGATGTAGTTTTCAATGAAGCTGAGATGACTTTCAAGAAAATTGAGGTTGCTGACGAAGAGCTGGAACAGGGAGAGATTCGTGTTGAGGTGGAGCATGTTGATGCTGAAGTGCGTACCCCAGATGAAGTCGAAGACGAAAAAGAAGATGTTGTCGAAGATGAGGAAACTGATAATGACTATCTGTTAGCAAGAGACAGGTCGAGAAGAGTCATCAAGCCACCTCAGAGACTTGGGTATGCATATCTTATAGCTTATGCCTTAATCTCTGCAAGTGAGGTTCTCAACGAAGAACCTAGAGACTATAAGGAAGTTATGAGGAGTCGAAAGAAGACTGAATGGCTGAAATCCATGGATGATGAGATGAAATCTCTTCATGACAATAACACATGGGAACTGATCAAGAAACCTGCTGGAGCCAGGTTAGTAAGCTGTAAATGGATTTTCAAAGTCAAGGAAGGAATCGAAGGAGTGGCGTCGAAAAGATACAAGGCAAGGTTGGTTGCTAGGGGGTTCACTCAGAAAGAAGGTGTCGATTTCAATGATGTGTTCTCGCCTGTTGTAAAGCACAGGTCCATTCGAATGTTGCTTGCCATGGTGGCACAGTTCGACCTTGAACTAGAACAGATGGATGTGAAGACTGCATTCTTGTATGGTGACCTAAATGAAACGATCCTGATGAGGCAACCTGAAGGGTATGTCGAAAAAGGGAAGGAATATTATGTGTGCAAGCTGAAGAGATCTTTATATGGACTGAAACAATCTTCTCGGCAGTGGAATAGGAGATTCGACAAGTTCATGGCATGCATAAGTTTCATCAGAAGTCAGTTCGACCACTGTGTTTACTTCAGATTTTGACCGGGTAATTCATTTGTTATTTTGTTACTTTATGTGGATGATATTCTAATAGCAAGCAACAATGTCGAAGAGGTAATGAGGGTGAAGGCTGAACTCAGTAAGGAGTTCGAAATGAAGGATCTGGGAATTGCGTCCAGGATTCTTGGGATTGACATCCGAAGAGATAGAAAGCAGTCGAAACTATGCTTATCTCAAGAGGCATACCTACGGAAGATTCTCGAAAAGTATGGTATGTCGAACTCAAATCCTGTTGTAACTCTAACAAACCCTCAATTCAAGCTGAGTATAGATCAGTGTCCCAGTACTGATGTCGAAAGAACTTATATGAATAACATTCCATATGCTAATATAGTTGGTTCTTTGATGTATGTTATGGTCTGTACAATACCTGACATAGCATATGCAGCGAGTCTTGTGAGCAGGTACATGTCGAATTCTGGAAAGGCTCACTGGTAAGCATTGAAGTGGATTTTAAGGTACATAAATGGGTCTCTGAATAGAGTCCTAATTTATGGTGGAGCCTTGGGTGAAGATAGTAAAGAAGCAGTCGAAGGATTCGTTGACTCTGATTATGCAGGTTGTATGGATTCCAGAAAGTCTATTTCTGGATATGTTTTCACAATGTTTGGCACAACAATCAGTTGGAAAGCGACGCTCCAGAAGGTTGTTGCCTTATCAACCACTGAAGCTGAATATATTGCTCTCACTGAAGCTGTGAAGGAAGCATTGTGGCTTGAAGATTTTGCAAAGGAGCTGAAACTTCAAGGTCGAAGTATCACTACTAAATGTGATAGTCAAAGTGCAATACACCTGTCGAAGAACTCATCCTATCATGAGCGAACCAAGCACATTGATGTGAGGCTGCATTTCGTCAGAGGGGTAATCGAGCGTGGAGAAGTCCAAGTGCTGAAGGTTTCGACAGATCATAATGCTGCTGATATGATCACCAAGACATTGCCAAGTTGCAAGTTTTTCCACTATATGCAGTTGATAAAGCTGCATGAAGAAAGCTAGTTTGTTTTCATGTTGTTAGAGTTAGATTCAAGGTGGAGATTTGTGGAATTTGGATCGAACTCTAGAAGAAGCATGCCGTCGAAGTTGGATCACATGCTACTGTCGAAAATAATGCATGTTTGTAGTCCAAGATTGTTCTAACATGTATTAGTTAATATTGCTAGGTTTGTTAGCATATTGAATTGGGCCTTGTGTTAAGGATCCAATTGATTAAGTTAGCTTGTACCCTAAGTTAGTTTGTAATGGGTATTTTGTTAAAGGCCCATTAGTTTAGTGTGCTAGGTTTTATTATAAATAGCATGCTAGTCTCTCATTCTAAAGTGTGACAAAACCTAATTAAGGTGAGAGTGGTTAGTTTGTTATTCTTGTATACTTGTAATCCTTGTTTTAAGGAGAAAGGAAAGAATAACAGTTTTATAACCAATCATTGTTGCTTTTACTCTTGTTTTTCCGTTAACCCTAACCCTTGTGTGTTTCTTGCATATAAAGAAACCGTAAATACTTTGTTAAAGGTATCCGATTCACAACAAGCTTAATAAACTTTTTAATGGTTTATCATTGAAAATTTTAAGGTCTTCCACTATTTACAAAGTTAATATTTTAGTATTTTTTACACAACGAATGATCAACAATATGAATACTACAAGTCTTTTGGATCATTAAATTGGGGGTCAACACGAAGGAGTATTTTTTCGTTGAGACATTTCGTTATGAGCAACACACCTTGTGAGAGACACCACATATCTATTCAAAACTTTAAGGTGATAGATGTATAGGTGGGACTTTCTAACACTTTATTTCTCAACAATTCTTAACTCACACATGCTTTTCTCAACACTTCCCCTCAAGTGTGAGTCTAATTATAATGTTCTCCCTCAAGCGAAAACTCTTTCATCCATATATACATGTACCACCATTGACACTCTTTCAATGTGATATGCCTCATACCCACCACCATGTGGGAAAGAATTTCGATACAAGTGAGTCGGTCATTCACTCGAACCATAGGTTCTGATACCACTATTGTATCATCAATTCGGGGGTCAAAATGAGAGAGATTTTTTCATTGAGACATTTCTTTACGAAAAACACACCTTTTAAGAGACACACCCACCTATTGATCACCAAAAATCTTAAAGTGATAAGTATTTGGGTTCTCTCATTTAAAAATTCTAAAATCTTCACCTTTCTAATCAATGTGGGACATCCCAACACATTATTTCTAAACACTTCTTAAGTCATACTTGTTTTTCTCAACAAAATCAACTGTTTTAACCAACACATGTTTAAATCTTCTTTTCCGTATATTGAAGTAGAATACTCAAATTATAAATCCTTCAAGATCTTTAATCATATAATCCAACAATCTTGTATACATAAAAATTCTGCTCCATAGAATTTATAAAAACCCTTCTCTTGCTAGATATTTACAACTAGATATGGTCGACAAAAATCGATTCTTTTTCTTAATACACACAAGAAAACTTTAAAAAAGTATTAATAATAACTTTTATAATGTATCTTAAATCTACCACTCAAATTAATCTTTAGAGTTGATATAGATATCCATTTTGAGAGTGAATTTAGCTTGACTTAGAGTGTTGGGGGGATATGGGTGAGGTGTTTTGTGTTGTTTTTAGATTCTTTGAAGATTTTATATCACCTTTTTTGTCACTTTGTAGGACCATTTAATGGCTCAATTTGAATTATTATGAAAGAGGATATGTACTTGGCACTTCTTGTCTCACCGTGTTGCTTCACTTCTTTCACTTGTATGACAAGTATAATTATTCACCATTCATATACTACATGCATGTGGCCCACACTTTTGATAAAAATAACTGTTGACTGATAAGTTAGTTGATAGTTCATAGTTTACGATTGATAAATGGTGACTGATAGTTTATAATTTATAGTTAATAGCTTATAAAATAATGAAAGTGTTTGATAAAATTAGCGGTTTAATTAGCTTATAAAATAAAATAATATAAAAAATATTTAATAATTATTATTTTATTTTAAATTATAATAAATTATAAAGGATAGTGGTGGATTTTAGTTAAAATTATAAAGATAAAAGTGGAAAAAAAATGATAAGATAAAACACTACTTAAAATAGTGTCTAAAAAATAAAATATAATCTATAAATCATAAACTATAAATTAAAAAAAGTCTTACCAACCAGAGTCTAATTGTCAAAAGAAAAAATCTAGAGAATTGAATTGTAAGTTTAAAGTATCATACTGGTTGAGAATGTACTTCTATAAAGAAAATATAAAAGAACAGCTTTGCAATGTTCATATTATTATCAACACTATACATTATACTACTTTTACGAATCATTAAACAAAAATCCAAAGGAAATGAGTGACAATTACAATGTCTTTTTTATAAAAATATAATAAAAAATTAGATGATAACACAACTATTACGATCCTCTTCAACGCTTACGGCACCGTAATAAGGATTGTATTGTGATTTCATCTGATGAATGTAATAGGCTGGTGTTCCATAGAACATCAAAGGATCAATAATAGTTGTTTTTGTTGAATCTATCTTATCATCTTCCTTCTTTTTTGCTTCTTCTTTCTTTTCTTCTTTAGCTGCTCCAACAGAGACGATTTCAGCATGACAAAACTTCCTTAGCTTAGCTGTCAGAAGTAATTCAAGTTCTTTGTCGAAGTCGAAGTCAGAGACTTTATAGTTTTGTCGATGTCGAATTAGTTGTAGTGTTGTGTAGTCAGCTGTATTCGGCAGAGTCGAATATAGCTGTTAAGAAGTTTAGTCGAAATGTTTGTTTGAGCCTGAGCTTTGATAACCTATATAAAGGGCTTTGTAATTTGTAATTACATACAATAGCACACAGCATTTAACAATAAAATTAGAAAGTTTTGCAAACCCTAATCTCTCTTTTCTCTCTTTCTCTCCGTCTTCTTCTTCTTCTTCTTTCTCTCAAACATTCATCTTTCTTGGAACCCAGTTCCAACAATTGGTATAACAGAGCCCGGTTGCGATTCAGAGAGAATCTAATGGCAAACGGAACAACAACGTCCACACAATTCCCAGCGAATCTACCGGTTTTTAAAGGGGAAAACTACCAACGGTGGGTTGCGCAGATGAGGGTTATTTTCATATTTCAAGATGTGGTTGAAATCGTGAATGATGGTGTAACCGAATTGGGGGCGAATGTGACTGATGAACAGAAAGCTGTGTACAAGGATCAACGGAAGAAAGATGGCAAAGCGTTGTTCTTGATTCACCAGTGTGTGGATCCGAATGTGTTTGAGAAAATTATTGAAGAAGAATCTGCAAAAGGAGTGTGGGACAAGTTAAAGAACTTGTATGGAGGTGATGAGAAACTGAAGAGGGTGAAGCTGCAAACCTTGAGAAAGCAATACGAAATGATTCAAATGAAGGAAGATGAATCAGTTTCGGAGTTCTTTTCAAGATTGGTGATGCTGTCGAACCAGATGAAGTCTTGTGGAGAAACAATCACAGATTTATAGAAAATTGAGAAGGTACTAAGATCTCTGACTGCAAATTTTGATTACATTGTAGTGTCCATTGAAGAGTCCAAGAATCTTGCCGAGATGAAGGTTGAAGAGCTACAGGCTTCTTTGGAAGCTCATGAGATGAGATTGAAGCAAAGAGATTCAGAAAGAGAAAAGGTATCAGACCAAGCACTACAAGCGAAATTCACCAAGAAGTCTGGGAAGGTGAAGCAGGGAAGGAATCTTGCTAGTGATGAGAAGTCAAGCAAGAGTTCAAAGAATCATGATGATTCAACAAAGAAAGGCATGGGCAACAAGTATTCTGGGAAGAAAGTTGACATGAAAGACGTGCAGTGTTACAATTGTCAAGGTTTTGGTCACTATGCTCGAGACTGTAGAAAGAAGAAGGAAGCACGAGCAAAAGAAAGTGACAAAGCGCAGTATGCACAGGCAGAAGATAGTGATTCTGATGATGTGCTACTAATGGCAGATACTCAGTCAGACGCTGATGAAACGAATTTGTGGTATCTTGATTCAGGTTGTAGCAACCACATGACCGGTAACAAGAACTGGTTCACCAAGCTTGATGAATCAGTTAAAAAGGTGATAAAGTTTGCAGATGGTAGACAGATCACATCAGGTGGAAGAGGAAACATATCTGTAATGAGAAGAGATGGTAGAAAAGCCAGCATTACTGATGTGTTGTATGTGCCTTCTATGACAAGTAACTTGATAAGTATAGGTCAATTACTTGCCAAATGACACGATATGAAGCTTGAGAAGAACCAAATGAAGGTGTATCATGCTGATGGTAGGTTAGTACTAAAAGCACCATTGGCTGATAACAAGACCTTTAAAGTTCAGATTAACATAATTGATCATCAATGTCTTGCGTCAACTACAGAAGAGGAAAAGAATTGGCTATGGCATCATAGATATGGGCATCTAAACTTCAGGACTTTGGGTATGCTCAATCAGAAGAAGATGGTTTATGGTTTACCTTAGGTGAAGGAACCAAATCATGTGTGTGAAGAATGTTGCAAAGCAAAGCAGGCTAGAAAAGCATTCAAGCATGATCTTCCAATTAAGACAAAAGGAAAGTTGGAGCTTGTTCATTCTGACGTATGTGGACCTTTTGAAGTTAGGTCGAATGGTGGCAAGCATTACTTCTTAACTTTCATCGATGAATTCACCAGATATATGTGGATTTATATGATCGAAAGTAAGAGTGAAGTATTCACAAAGTTCAAGAAGTTTAAGTTGCTTGTCGAAAAGCAAAGTGGCTGCAAGCTAAAGAAACTGAGAATTGATGGTGGTGGTGAATACATCTCTCGAGAGTTTGCTAGATTTTGTGAAGAGGAAGGTATAGAGCATGAGGTTATTGCACCCTATACACCTCAACAAAATGGAATAGCTGAGAGAAAGAATAGAAGTATACTGAATATGACGAGAAGTATGTTGAAGGCTAAAGAGGTGCCAAAGAGATTTTGGGCTGAAGCAGCTTCGACAGCAGTATACATTCTGAATAGATGTCCAACGAAGAAGCTAGTCGAGAAGACTCCTTATGAAGCATGGATAGGTGAGAAGCCAAATGTAAGTCATCTTAGAGTTTTTGGATCAATATGTTTTAGGCATGTTCCTGAGCAATTGAGAACGAAACTAGATGATCGAAGTCAAACCATGGTGCTCATTGGTTATCATTCAACTGGTGCATATCGACTATATTCACCAGAAGATGATAAATCTGTGATCAGTCGAGATGTTTTGGTAGATGAAAATCAAAATTGGGAGTGGAGTCATGGGTCAGTTCGACAGGAAACGGGTCGACAGATGAAAGAGACAGTTCCGACGGTATTTGAAGAAGACCGACAAACTGAGGCCACGACAATTCGAAATGAAGAACCTTCTTAGCAGAATGTCAGAAGATCAACTAGAACAACGGCTGAGTCGACAAGGTTAGCTGGATATGAGAGATTTCCAGATAATGCAATCGATGCAGATGATGACTTAATAGAAGAAGTAATGATGATGGCTGAAGCAGAACCAATTAACTTGGATGAAGCCATGAATGATTCGAATTGGTGTGAAGCCATGAAGGAAGAACTCAGGGCAATCAAGAAGAATAATACTTGGGAACTTGTCGAAAAAGCCAGCAAGAAGCCTATTGATGTGAAATGGGTTTACAAGCTGAAACGAAGACCAAATGGTGAAATTGCCAAGCATAAGGCAAGACTAGTGGCGAGATGTTTTCTGCAGAAACCTGGTATTGATTTCGACGAAGTCTATGCGCCAGTGGCTAGGTTGGAAACAATCAGGATTGTTGTTTCGACAGCAGCATATAGAGGATGGAAGATACATCAGTTGGATGTAAAATCAGCATTTTTGAATGGACCTTTGGAGGAAGAAGTTTACGTCAGTCAACCACCAGGGTTTGAGATCAAAGGGCATGAGTCGAAGGTGTACAGATTGAGGAAGGCTCTCTATGGATTGAAGCAAGCCCCGCGGGCTTGGAACAAAAGAATAGATAGTTTCCTAATCGAAGCAGGTTTCACAAAGTGTGTGTCTGAGCATGGAGTTTATGTAAATGATGTCGACAATGATAGTCGAATCATTTTATGCCTGTATGTCGATGACATGCTAATTACAGGTGCAAATGAAGCTGAGATAAGAAAAGTTACGTCGAAGCTAATGCAAGAGTTCGAAATGTCCGACCTAGGGAATTTGTCATATTTCTTAGGGATAGAATTCAAAGATACAGCTGAAGGTGTGTTCCTGCACCAGAAGAAGTATGCTCAAGACATCTTGAAGAGGTTCAAGATGTCTGACTGTAAAGCTGCAACAACTCCATTGGAAACAGGAGCAAAGTTGAAAAAGGTAACTGATGATGAGTTTGTAAGTTCGACACTGTACAAACAAATTATTGGATCCTTGAGGTATCTTTGCAATACAAGGCCGGACATTTGTCAGGGTGTCAGATTGTTAAGTCGATTCTTGGAGAAACCCCAAGAATGTCATCTCATTGCAGTAAAGAGAGTGCTGAGATACATTAAGGGTACGATTGATCATGGTGTGCTGATGCCATGTCGAAATAGGTCCAAGTCGAAAGATGCGGAGGTATATGCTTACACTGATTCAGATTTCAATGGAGACCAAGATGAGAAGAAGAGTACTGCAGGCTACATTTTCATGATAGAAGGAGCTCTAATCTCTTGGAGTTCGAGAAAACAAAGCATTGTGGCTTTGTCATCATGTGAAGCTGAGTACGTAGCTGCATCGTATGCAACATGTCAGGCATCATGGATAGATATGTTGCTCGAAGAACTCAAGATCAAGGAACCTGGGAAGATGAAGTTGTTTGTAGACAACAAGTCAGCTATTGATCTTGCCAATCATCCTATGTGTCATGGTCGAAGTAAGCACATAGAAAGAAGGTATCATTTTCTCAGGGATAAAGTGAACAGAGGGAAGCTTGATCTTGAATATTGCAAGACTGAATTTCAACTAGCCGACATACTTACCAAACCTTTGAAGAAAGTCAGATTCAACGAGTTAAAGAAGAGCATTGGGATGAGAAGTCTCGAGAACATGAATTAGGTGGTGTGTTAGAAGTAATTCAAGTTCTCTGTCGAAGTCGAAGTCAGAGACTTTATAGTTTTGTCGATGTCGAATTAGTTGTAGTGTTGTGTAGTCAGCTGTATTCGACAGAGTCGAATATAGCTGTTAAGAAGTTTAGTCGAAATGGTTGAGTGGTTCTCTTGAATTCTGTCCTCAAAGCTATTTTTGTTTTCTTCTCATCTTTCATTAAGATGTCAGTGAAAGTATGGAGGACCTTAGTGAGGATTCAGAGAAGGTCCCTTTGGAGTGGTGTGAAAGGAGATTCTAAGATCTTCTGGGTGAAGTGGTCGAATGTTTGTAAATATAAGAAAAAAAGGGGTTTGGGAGTTAGAGATCTCTGATTGGTTAACTTAGCCCTTCTAGCCAAATGGAGATGGAGTTCATCTATGGTGTTTCTGGTCTTTGTGTTATATTTTGTTTTCTCGTTATGGTGTCCTTATTGTCTCTTCCTTAAGCGGAGGTAGGGTTTCTAGGTTGCAGTCTACTTCCACTTGGTGGAGAAACGTGTCTCTTCTTGGGTCCAAGAAGGACGATCCTTCATATTGGTTTGAGAAAGGTCTTAGTAGGAAGATTTAGTCAAAACCTCAAACCTTTTTCTAGCATGACCCTTGGATAAGAAATATGCCTCTTAAGACTAGATTTCACATGATTTTTCCTATTTCTCGTGTTCGGGATGAGGTTGTGGGGGAGGTAGGTAGGTGGGTGGAGGGTAGCCTTACTTGGGATCTTAGTTGGAGGTGCCCCTTTTAATTCATGAGGAACCTTTAGTTGTCGAGTTCTTCTCGATTCTTCGCGATGTTCGACTTAGTTAAGAGAGAGAGAGAGAGAGAGAGAGAGAGAGAGAGAGAGAGAGAGAGAGGTGGGTTTAAAGGCATAATATGAAGGGTATTTTTCGGTCGCATACTCTAATTACCTATAGTTATATGTTTCTCATGTTGCTACCGAGCCGAGAAGAAGTTCCCAACCCTTCCCTTGATCTTGGATAGTTTGGGCCCCTCTAATGCGAAGATTTTTTCTTGGTAAATTTTGCAAGATCGCTTCCCGTCCAAAGAGAGTCTTTTTAAGAGGAAAGTTTAAATTATATGGAGGCGATCTCTTGTATCATGTGTGGAGAGCGGATTGAGTCTACTTCATATCTGTTTTTTACATGTAGTCTTGTGTCTAGTGTTTGGTATATGGTTTTTAGTTGGTTCGGCTTCCAGTTTGTTCTTCTAGTAACCCTAGTTATCTTCTTGAGCTCTTTCATTCTCTAGCTCATAAGGCTAAGTTTAGAGGGTGAGTTTTATATGACCTGACATGTAGTGGTTTGGACCATTTGACCTGTGTGCAATGATAAACTTTTCAACGATGTTTCAACAAATGTAAAAGAGATGGTTGATAAGAGTAACATTTTGTCTTGGAGTTGGTTTTCTTACAGCTTACCCGTGATCTATTTCCTTTTCTAAGATTGACTTCAGAATCATATCGTGTGCTTAAACCAATAATTGTTCTAGAGATCGTTCGCTCTCCCGAAGTGCATAGTGGTTGGTATTTTGGCATGCTGTTTGTTTTTCTGTTGTTGGTGGATCAGTAGTTTTGAGCTCTAACTTGGTTGTCTTAGGTCGAGTCATGGCAATTGGTGGCTTCCTCAATTATAGTTGACCTACGAGCTTTTATGGTTCTTTTGGATAGTTTTTCATTCATGTTTTTTCGCTTATGTTATTTGGTTATTGTTACCTTTTGTTGTTGTCTCCTTGGCACTTCTTATGCCTGGTTTGTATTTTTGTAGCTTAGATCTTTCTCATTCCTTTTATATTTATTTATATATTTAGTTTTCCCTTAAAAAATACAAGTTACCATCAACTATGAGATAAGAAGGATCATGAAATTCAACTTCTAACAGACGATGTTTGTTATCTTTGTAGTTTTAAATAATTTCCAAGTAACGGTGTTATGATATTCTAATCAACTTTGTGGATCTCATACTTTCAAATTCAATAATTATTGGCTAGATCATAGAGCTCTTGAAGAGGTAGTTAAGAAAAACACTGATACTCTATTTCTTTGGTTTGGATGAAGTTTGTGCTCAAAGAAAAAATGTGTAATCCCAAATTTGCGTCATTATGCCCAGTAGGTGTTTCACAGTATTTAGGATGTGGCTGATGTGGAAGTTTGTGATAGCATAGAATATACAACGTTATCACTTAGAAGCGATGCTCTTACTTCAATTAGTAAAAAATAGTTTATCCAATCAATGTTATTACACACACTTTTGGGGTCTTAAAGTGTGTAACCTAGCTTGAATTAACATAGAATAAATTTGGGAAAGTAGGCCAAATTCTAGGAGTTAGGCACTAAATTCCTTCATTAATCCATTCTTCTAATTTTTCATTTCTATTACCACTACTAACACTTCAAGGGATTTATCCTAAGCTATTTGAGAGTTATTTTTCTTTTATTAGTAACCATTTTTTTTCTTTTTTCTTTTTTATTTCATAGAACATTTTTGTTCTTTTTTTTTTTTTTTGATGGCTACTTATTTTTACAAGTTTTTCTAAGTCTATTTCAATGGCATTTTCCTTCAAGACCACCACCTCCAAACATAAAAACTGTCTAATTTAAAGCAACTTCAAATTTATAAGTATGATACACAAATAATATTTTTTTTATTATGACTACCTAACTCCAATGAAATAAAGTAATTCAGAGCTTTGAGTTAACTTCCTTACAGTAGTTAATGTAGGTCTTGACTTCCTGGAGTTAGCGAGTGATTTTTTCCACTATAGGTTGGCCATTCTACCCTTAAAGTATCTCAGTATTATTGTGCATACTAATCATCATTTAGAGTCCTATTTGGAATCCCGATTAGTATTATTTATAGGATGTTGATTCCCTGCAGTCATAAGTACGTTAGTTTGGTGGGAGATAATTGTTATGCTGAACTTGGTTCTCAATTATGTCCTAGTTTTCTACTTTTCTTTCCCAAAAATGTCTGCCAAGGTGTAGAAGAGAATTGTCAAAATCCAAAGAAGATTCGTATGAAGGGTATTAAAGGTGAAGTTAAAATTCTCTAGTTCAGTTGGTTAGATATTGCAAACCAACGAGGTTTTATGGTTTAAGGGTTAGTGACATTTTCCTAGTTAACTTAGTTTTGTTTGGTAAGTGGAAATAGAAACTGTTTTCCTAGGATACCAAATTGTCGAGGGATATCTTGTGATTGCTTCCTAGAGGGTATGTAGATTCGCTAATATTCGTTCAACCTTGTCCTTGTGGAAAGGATCCCGTTCTTAGGGTCTAAGATAGTAGATTCTTCTGGTTGGTTTGCAGATGGGATCTATTCATATAATCAAAATCAACTTGTCCAAGAGCCTTATCTAATTCTGCAGAGAAAAATAAATTCTCCCAGACACAAGCAATGACTCTCAGGAAACTCCTAAGAAGCTTGTATAACTCTGATTCAATCCATTCATAGAATCAAAATCAACTTGTCAAGTCCACTCAGAACTATAACAGTAACACAATGTCACGACATCTTGTCTGACATTACACCCTCACCAGAGGTATTCTATCACAGTCTGCTTGAAACCACAAACAATCTTGACAAACAGCCGCAGTACTGCAGCACAGATCTTAGACAGAAGTCCAACTCCCCATGTGAAAGACAACCAGTGCTCCTTTGCAAGAAGAACGCCTTAGAGTGAATGGTAAACATAAGACTCGTCTTCATGTCTTCAAGAGCTCACTACTTATTTAACACACCTGCAGAACGCATTCACGCACTGCTTGATCCACAAGCAATCTATGTACCATAATAGTACACCCAACAGACATAAGTTCTCCCCTATCTTTCATAAACGATGCTCCTTCCAACAAGAAACACCCAAAATCACCACATGATATCACATGACCAACTTCATGCTCATATAGTGAGAATGTACCAGGATCACATCCTTGTACCATAACCAACAAACTCTTGGATTGAGACCAAAATCACCATTGATCCCTCTCATCCTGAACCCATCCATACCCTATACAAATTCACCTTGAATTTTACAGCCATAAATATCCTTGTTCCTTGAGAATAAATCCAATTGAACCTGGAATGCTCACATTCCTCAAAGAGACATACAAAATCTCTTAGTTTGTTAGCTAGCCTAGATGTCATTCACACTTGAAAGACATCAAATACATGCTCCATAAATCCTCAGCTTACTTGCTTCGCAAGCACAAAACTGATCCACTTCTTTCTAGAGTTACTTGCAGCAGAAGAAACCACCTCTTCGCAAGCATTCTGACCTTAACAAGAGTCAGACTATCAGATAAACACCCCATAAACCAAGACAGTCTTCACCTCATCATTCTCTCGTATGATAAGTTAGAACACTTCTGATTCAACTGGTGATTATCTTCTTCGATAATCTGAACTCCAAGTTCAGAAAACATGATGATGTTTTAACATCAGTTAGGACATCCGGATCGTATCACAGACACCATACACTATGGTTCTTGATACAATTACCATTGGACTTACTATTGCATAGTAATCCAACTAAAGATCTTCAGAGAACACATCTCCTACCAGCTTGATCATCAAGAACTTTAGACAATTGTAAGGAGAAATAAACTCTCTAACTCGCACCAAAGCAAGCTCCTTTAGTGAAGATCCCTTCAGCAATCAGCAAGCCAAGATCAAAACCAGCTCCTCCTTTGGTCTTCAACCAACCTCCCTTCTCCACAAAGGTAATTTGTTCCAAGGACAAGATGAAATACACATCTTGAATTCAATTGACCATGGTTAAACACAGCCAAGTATCACAGCTTCCTCCAGATCTACAACCATGAATCTGGGTCTTCAGCAAGACATCTACGAATATGAAATGTATCCTCTACTAGGTTCTTCCATTCCCATACATTGCATAGGCTTTTTGGAGAATCCATTCCAATCATATCCTCTTAAGATGATATACCTCCACTGTAACCAGGTCCCACAGAGGGAACAATCTGATGATAACCCTGATGTCAGAACATCTAACATTAATGTCATGACTTCCAACTGATGAGCTCAAGTCTGTCTGAAACACTCTTGATCAACTCCCCCTCAGACATACTATCTTGAGAAACTTTTCCACTTCTACAGAACAAGAGTTCCATGCTCTCATAAACTTGATTAACATATCAAGTTTGAGTAGGAAACCTCCATCTTGTGTTAATGGTCCACAACCAATCTTAAGACCATATACCTTGAAGAGCAACAGCTTCAAGAACTCATCCTCAGAAGAACCAAACATGCCAAAGCCTGATTCTTTAGGAAAGAGTAGTCAACAGCTACAAGAAATCCAGCTTCCTTCAAGATGTCAGAGATACTGTCCTAGACACTTATCCATCACCTCCATGTTGAAATGGATCACATGCTCTTAGCAGTTGCACTCTAATTCACCTAGATCATAAATAAACTGATCCAAGCAATCTTTATCAAGATTAAGATGTCTCCATCTTCATTTCCATCAGCATCATATCTTAGATAAGCTTTCTGCCATGAAACTTCCTAGTCAGATTATGTGCCTCTACAGATCCAACCAGAAGAAGATTCCCAACACTTTATGTCAACACACAAAAGTTTGGTTTCCATAGCATAAGCTACTCCCCTCTCTTGTCCTAAAAATTCACTCATTAAATCAACAAGATTCTGCACATTCTCTACTGATGGAATGTTTCAACATCTGGTTGAACATCTGATCCTTATCTAATGAGATCTTTAGTGATGACCTTGACTGCATCCAAAATTGAACACCACACATGGATAATCAATTAAATACTTGTGGATTCCACAACTAGCAATTGATCTTAAATCCTTGTTCAAAAGACATACTCTCAAAAGATATCAACCCTTTAGGAATACCAATCAAGTATTCTTTAGTGTAGGTACCTTTCTTGCCAAGCGTAATGTTGAGACATCAAGACTTACACCCTTGACTGATGTTGACTTGTCTGGCACAATCCTCTGCATCTTCCTTGAAAAGAACCACTTCAACTGATCTGAAGAAGCATTACCTTGCACGACATGGAAGGTGAAAATAAATCACCTCCAAATTCTTCAGATTGATAATCCCCAAGACCAACCTTGATCCAGAAGAGCAACCATAAGCCTCCAGAACAAAAGGAGTCCTCATGACAAGCGATGCCTTTATGAGTGGACTTGAGAGAATTCTCAAGTGTCTTTGGCAACTTTATCATGACAAGGGTATTTACCGGTTTCATAACCCAAGAAATTGATAACCTAGACCTATCATCTTCTGAATTCAAAATACCTGAAGAAACTAATCTTCCAAGTACCAAGTCATCAAAGGAAAAACAACAACAATAAACTCTTTCCATTCCATTACTCCCTACTGGAATGGCTAGAACTTCAATAGATGCTGACACCTTCATGGACAGAGTCTTCCATCTAGCTTTACCAAAGTCCTATCATCAGAAACACATGCAGCGGAACACATCTTCAATAGGCTCCAATTAAGATGTCAAGACTTCTAAGAGGACACCTTGCAGAAAAGAACCTCTTCACAGAAGCAAAAGACAACCAACCAGTAGCTGTCATTCTTGATCCAATACCAATCATTCCAAATATCAAATGAATGGTCTGATCGTACAAATACACACCTTTGTAAATGAGCCAGAAAGTAACTCCCAAGATCTCATCCAAAAATAGACAGGATGCCTACTCTGATACGAATTGAAATTCTGGCATGCAAATCACAAATGTCCTAACACATGTCAAGACATTGTTCTCTGCATAACTTTGAAACAAGGGCAAGATAATCAAGCTAATATTCTGAATATCAGCAACAGAATCAAGACGGATGTTTCAATATCTGTTACAACATGTTAATCAACAAGCAGATATTGAACTGTAAATTTGCAGAATGATAAACAACACAAGATATGTTAACCCAGTTCGTTGCAGATCACCTACATCTGGGGGCTACCAAGCCAGGAAGAGGAATCCAATATCAGTAGTATATTTTTATGTAAACAACCTCTGATTTACAGTAAACAACCTCTGGTTTACCTATCACTACCGAATGAAAACTTTATCATTAAAAGTCACATCTAATTGATAAGAGAAATCCATTTCACTCCCATAATCACACCCTTTGATATCTAACAGTTATAGTCACAATAGATGTATCATCCTACTTGAAAGACTCCTCTTTCAATACAAAGTTCAGCCAAGCATTCTCGACTAACAATCCTACTCGGATTCTATTCGATTTTATTCAAAGCTTCATCCAAGAATAATATACAATTCATTACCTAAAGGTTTCTGAATCTGTATAAACATCTATGTCACCACAATGTATCCAACTAATACAAAGGGTGACTTACAACACAAGAAAGCCCTACGACTTTCAAAACCCTAAACCCTTATTTTCTACGTTATAAAAGTTTTTAATAAGAAGTCTTCGAAACTGTCTACCCTAGGTCTTGGTCTTTTATAATCTTCAGCAGTCCATGGGCTTCAAAATATATGTTTATTTCTTCCTTGATCCATGATCTGATTGCTCCTTAAATCTTGGACTAGATTAGCAACAACCTGCTATATCAGGTCAAGATGTCGAGACACAAGCTAGGATATCTTGTCTGACATGTCTTCTTCCACCAGACTTCTTCATGCTAGAACATCTTGCACAACATCTTGTTTTACCAAAATTTGTTTAAATCTGCAGAGCCTTCAGGATTATTAAAAGACTAGGTAATGGTATTTGTAACACCCTAATTTCCCCGACGTAATTTATGAATAAAAATCAGAGTTAATTAAAACAATTAAGCAATTAGGATGCTACATGTAACACCCCATTTCTACCCGGCGGATAATAGTAAAAATCAGAGTTATAAAATTTCAACAAACAAATGAGATGCTACACTTACTTCTTAAAATCAACTTCATTTAATCTCATATGAACAGATACATAACACTTTGATCGGATGAACCGATAACAACAAAATTCATATATACCTTCTTTTCAAAGCGAAACAACTTCAAGATATAAATATTCAACTTTGATTCACTTAACATTTTTGTTTGACTAAAACAACTTCAAAACAACATAATACTTAATAAATCCAACTTAAAAATTCCGCAACATAAAACATATTCAACAATAAACAACAAGCGTCCATCCCCCAAGTGTTACGTATCAGAGCAAGACCCTTTTTGACTTGCCATCAAGCAACAAGAGACTTCATAAAGTTACTTCGAACTTCCACTGCAAATCTTGAGTACCTGCCCATTTCCCATGGTAGGGGAAATATCAGCAGAAGGGGTGAGATATCTAACAATATAATAACATGTATGATAAATAATACGTTACATCAGATCATATAAAATCACAACTTCACAGCTTTATAACAACGTTTAATTACAACACAATCATCAACGCGATATAGCCACCATTTTATCATCATAACAAAATCATCAACATGGTATAACAACTTCTTCACAGCATTTTAGGCAAATAAATCAACAACACGGCGACAATATCTCAATCAACCTAAATCAGCAACATAACAACCTTGAAATCAATATTAATCCGCACCGCAACAACAACTTAGAAATCACATTCAATTAACAACACAACAACAACGATGCAACATGAAATGCGACTCAAAATGCACATGCATGTGGTACCATTTGGAGCAGAACTCCCCGCTTAAAAATTTGCCAATTAATATTGACGTCAACAAGGCATAAGCCTTCCGCTTAATATTTTGCCAATCCAGGCCAGCTTAAAGTTTTGACAATCCAGGCCAGCTTAATATGTTATGCCATGTGACTCAAATATGAACATCAAAATCACAGCACTAATAATTATCAATCCGCAGAACAACAACTCAACATTGGCCATAGGCCTACAGCTTAATTCTTGCCAATAATTAGAGGCAATTCAACATATTCCACAGCTTTATACTTCTCAACAACAATCATTCATCGCAAAGGCGTAAGCCTATATCACCATTGTTACCAATAAATAGAGGCAACTCATCACAATTCAACACTGGCCATAGGCCTACAACTTAGTATTTCAACCACAACAATTCATCAATAATAATTCGACAACATCAACAACAAAACAACATTGGCCACAAGCCTAACAATTCACCACCACCTGCAAATTCATATTTTGCAGCAAGTATACAACACACCGATTCAACCAAAGCAAGTTACAAACGTTCCGTAATTATTTGGACAGTTTTCGACTAAAAACCGGTTAATTAATTATCGGCTAAAACTACTAATATTTCTATTATTTTCTACTCTGCTACTTTAATTAATCCTGCCACTAATTTACCTTCACTGTTAATATTGATTCCTGTTAAAAACTACTAGCCCTGCTACTTCACTGCTACTAAAATATATATATACTGCTACTAAATTAATTAAACTAGTAACTCTACTAAACTACTTGAACAAACTTTGTTTAACCACAAATTATTTCCGGGACACCATTGCTACTACATATACTACTGCTAATTATAAATGTTACCTTATAGTCTCATTTTCTACTACATATATACTACCTGCCATTTAATTATTAAGACTAATTCTTAGACTAGTAGAATACCTCTAATTCTAAACCTCCCAAAATTATCTTATTAACAATACCAAACTATTATTATCATTACTAATATATAGTTCATATGTGCTACTAACATGTATATATACTAATATATAATTCATATGCTACTAATATATAAACGAAATCTCCAATTTTCCACAGCCCAGAATCTGCCCGCGTGACGGTCGTCACAACACCATCACGGTCGTAACAGGGTCGTGACGGTCGTGACAAGCCCATGACGGTCGTCATGCGTCCCACTCTGCTAGTCTTCGCTCTCTGTTTCTCGCACTCTTCCAAATTTCTTCTCTATGATCGATCACAAACCACATTGCAACAATCTTAATACACATAATTAGGCTATGATCATACTCACATTAACCGACGTCAATTATTCACGACTAATTTTCCACAGCATCAACCAATTATCAATTTTTTGTATCAATTACTAATTCAACATACACAGGCAATGAAATCAACACATACAGACATCATACACAAGGCAATCCTACAATTCTAATCCCACATACCATTCATCATCAACCCAATTATAGAGTCAGAACCCCACCCTTACCTTGGATTGAAGGCAGCTCGAATTTCCGGTCGAAAACTGGAACTTTTTCCAGCAAATCTCTCGTGTTCTCTCCTCTCCAACCGCCGATGCTTCCAAACCCTCGTTCTGCTTTTTCTGTAACTTCCCTTCCTTACCTTACTACCACTTCTATTGTTTTGTTTTCCAAATAATCCAATAATAATAATACTATTATTTAATCTATTTGGGCTTCACTTCATACACCTCCAAATTGCTACTTATCACATAACAACCAAATCCAATTTAATTAAATAATAGTCCAATATAATAATATTATTTCTAATATTATTTCTCCGATTAAACCGACTAATTACTCGACTACCCACCGAACATCTCAACCAACATAATACTCCAATTTCTCCTCTTAGAATAGTACCGACAATTTCCAACTTCGACAATTGCAAATAATTAAATCCCTAATTAATTTAATTAACTAATTAATTAAATTCGGGGAGTTACACTACGTCCAACATCAATAAACTCATTTAATAGGATATGTAACACATGTCAAATTAAAAATAATAGGAATTATAATACAACTCTGAACTTCAACATTTTATTAGCAGCAAAAAAAATTAGACAACTGGCTAGTTTAACTTTTCGAACATAATCATAACACAATGTTATTATAAGGAAATAACATACACAAAAGATTCACATAATAATCTCCACCAAACATTAAATAAGGAAATAAGCGTTCTACCCCCTCCCCTTAGTGTTACATATCAGAGAAGACACCAACTCAACAAAATCATAAAGGAGAGTAATCTCCTCCGCTCACTTTCACACCTCTATTGTGGATTATCTGCACGATGTCCACGAAAAGACAACATTCAAACAGAAGAGGTGAGAAATCACAATCATATAATGCACTGCATAATAATATGTAAGAACATAACTATCACATACATAATCACCCATTCTACAACTCACGCTCCACACAATCCAAATATCATAATATAACATGTATGCAATGCAATGAGTCTTAACTCCATGACTCAATGCATGTGGTACCAATTGTGAACTCTTAGGTTCACTCGCTCCTGATCTCCACCATAGTATCAGAGCACACCAAAAATCTTTACCATCACCATGGGTAACATTTCACTGATTCCCACTTGGAACCAGCTACTCGCACCCAATCCCCACCATAGGATTGAGGCTCACCCAAGCAGACCATCGTCCAAACACCATGACACATGATTAAAAAATGACATGCAACAACAACAACAATATGTTCAATGATATTCACCTTAACCAATGTACCACACCAATACTAGCCACCACACATCATACATATACTACAAGCTCCCAACAATAGCATTATTGTAACATAGCAGGTATCAACAATACCACACCATAACATACAAACCATATATCATACAACACCATTACGCGCCATTTAAATCATTTCTAGTTACTGTAACTATTTTTAAATTAAAGTATATTGCGTCAGCTTCCTAACACTTCGAATGATACCTCAATCGGACACACGAACCTCAAGTTATGAATTATTTAAGTTTGACACAGCAGGTGTAACCAGTTACACCAAAACAGGTAACCGATTACATCATAGCCAGAAACAGTGAGTAAGGTTTTTCCTAGTGTAACCGGTTACCCCAAAACTGGTAACCTATTACACCTCCCCCCAAAAATATCCAGTTACGCTTTTTATTAACAATGTATTCGGTTACACCAAAACCTGTAACCGGTTCCACTCTTTAAAAAATAAATCTTTTGAAAATTTGTCTCAGGTGTAACCGGTTACACCAAAACCTATAACCGGTTACCATTGAGACAATGACAATTTTTCTGCAATCTGTTTTACGAAAATCACTCCTGAAACAACCCAAAAAATCCAATTTTTCATAGAAAATCATTTACTCATGTTTCACACTCTAAATCCCAACAACATACAACATCCCCATTATTCACCCATCCCACAATTCATCCAAAAATACATCATAATAGCAACATCTCACATATCAAATAATTCACAACATAGAGAAGAAAAATGCAACACAGAGAGACTAAAACACCCACCCACATGTTATCATAATAGCAAACTTCTCTAATGAAGATTCTTCTTCTCCTATGCCTTAGCCCTCTTTTCCCCTTCTCTTCCCTTTTCCTTATATTCACGTACAGTCAGTTCTCTTCCTATTCTCTCATTTTCTTCTTTTATTCTATTATTATTCCTCATTAAAATCTAATTCCAACTAAATATAATAAATGTTATTTCCCCTAAATATTTATTTTATATAGTCTAAATCAATTATTAATTTTAATATATCACCAAAGCCATGATAATTAAAATAACAATTTAAATATAAACTATCACTATTATTTATATAAATCACCTTAATTAAATAATTGTAATAACAACTACTCTCCCACCACCCCTATATCTCTACCTTTTTGCTCACGCGCCCCTAACATCTTAAAGTCTAATAGCTAAGGCTAGTACCCTACACACAAGGGTTCCTCTAACACACCAAATCATCAACCAACATATAAAATCACACAATTTATTTACGAAAATTAAATTAAATAAATCGGGGCGTTAGAACTCTCCCCCACTTAGAGTATTTTCGTCCTCAAAATTTTACCTGATGCGAACAACTCCGGATATGACTCTCGCATCCCACTCTCTAACTCCCACGTTATATTCCCTCCGGAAACGCCTCCCCAAACTACCTTCACGAGAGTAATCTCCTTGCCTCTCAACTTTTTCAATTCACGGTATTCGATCCTCACAGGTAAGGCTTCAATTATGAGATTAACCCTTACTTGCACACCATACATCGAAATCACATGAGATGGATCTGGAATATACTTCCGAAGTTGTGAGATGTGGAATACATCATGCAAATTCAAAAGATTTGGTGGCAACGCCACTCTATAAGCAACCACTCCAATCCTCTCAGAAATATGATATGGACTGATAAATCGAGGAGTAAGCTTTGTCTATTTCAAAGCACACCCGACACCGGTCACCGGAGTGACTCTCAAGAATACATGGTCTGCCTCTTGAAACTCAAGGTCCTTCCTTCTCTTATCATGCTAACTCTTCTGCCTAGTCTGTGAAGCTTTCATCTTTTCCTGAAATAGCTTCACCTTTTCAGTAGTTTGCTGGACAATCTCAGGCCCAAACACTACATTTTCACCAGATTCATGCCAACACAAAGGTGTCTTACACCTCCGACCATACAACGCCTCAAAGGGTGTCATTCCAATGCTAGAATGGAAACTATTGTTATAACTAAACACTATCAGCGGCAAATGACTATCCCAAGCACCCCCTTACTCAAAGACATAAGCTCTCAAAAAATATTCCAAGGGCTGAATAGTTTTCTCTCAAAATCTATATGTAAACCTCGAGTCTCTGTCAGAAATAAGACTCGACGGAACTCCATGCAGCTTTACGATTACGCAGATGTATATCTCAACCAACTTCTGCAAAGGAAAACTGATGTTAATCATAATAAAATGCGTCGATTTTGTTAGTCTATCAACTACCACCCAAACCGCATCATGCCCTCCAGGAGTATTCGATAATCCCAACACAAAGTCCATCAAAATGCTATCCCATTTCCACTATGGAATTTCTAACAGTTGCATCATCCTACAGGCTTCTGGTGCTCAACTTTTGATTTCTGGAAAGTCAAGCACGCATACACAAACTGCGCCACATCACGCTTCAGACCAGGCCACCAAAAGATCTTTATTAGATCCTGATACATCTTATTAGCTCCTGGGTGGATACTCAAGCTACTTCTATGACTTTTTTCTAAAATCATATTCTTTAACTCAGGATTATCAGGTATACAGATCCTACCTCGGAATTTCAACACACCCTGCTCATCCACTTTATAATCACTCCCTTCAATATGATTACTCCCAACCATCAAATCCACCAACTTAACATCCAAATTCTGAATCTCTTTGATATTATTAAGAAAATCATTGTTTACGTTCAACATACCCAATGTCACGCTCTACGCTGTTAGCTCGCAGATCAAACTCAAGTCTCTGAACTACTCACTAAGTTCCAACTCTTTAACCATCAAAGCGAACATATGTAAAGACTTTCGACTTAAAGCATCATCCACGACATTAGCCTTATCGGGCTGTGTCGCAACTGCGAAAATCAACCGACGGAAAAGACAGAGGAGTCGCCACCAAACGTTATTTATCCCGATGAAGGGAAAGGAAACGATCAAAAAAAACCTAAAGAAATGGAAAGACATGGTCATTGCAACCATAGTCTGGGTTCGGGAGTCGGTTACATGAGAGGAAGGTATTAGCACCCCCTCGCGTCCATCGTACTCGATGGGATCCATGCTTGTTGTTATGATTAAAGGGTACAGGTATCTGAAGTTCAACTGCTAACTGGAAATGGATAGAATGAAAAATAGAGAAGGGGGAAAATGATAAGGTGACTCGATAGGACATTGTCGTCCGAGGCCTACGTATTCTCTCGGGAATGGGAAAGTCAGAGTCAACGTAGTTCGGAGGACTATGGGATTGTGGGAGGAAGGTTGCTCGCCAAGACATCGCCATCTTGTGCCTACGTATCCTCAATTGGACATGAGATAGGAAGTCAGAGCAGTCATATTTTGACCTACGGGTGGTAAGTGTTTTGTGTTATTTAAGTGGATGAGGCTAACGTCCGCGTTCTAGCAGTTAGGGTCGAAGCTTGTTTGTGGTAGAACAAAAATAGCGTATCCTTACGATTCGAGTGAGTGAGATGAGAAGAGAATCCCGAAGGAAGACGATTGGTTTATTTACGTTTTTTAGAAGAAAGTATTTTGATTTGTTTTGTTTATGGTATGTATCGTGCTAAAGACTATGACATAGGATCGAATGCATTGCGAATCGACCCAAGACGGGACGTATGCAAAACACCCTAGATAAGGTAAGGAGGGACTCCAGCTTATCACTTCCCATGTGCTTAAGGCTCGTCGCGCACTCCACATACAATATTTATTAAGTGTTTTTTTCTTTTCTTTTAGAGAGAGAGAAGAGAAACTCTAAGGTTGAAAAAAAACTCTAAGCGGAACTCCATCCTATAAGTTGTCATGCAATGATTGATCCTATAGTTGAGGTTAGTAGGGAACTCTCTACCTATGTTAGCATGCTTGGATTGATAACCTAATGTCTCTCCTACTTTGAACCTAATCCAAAATTAGTTCAAGCTAGGAATCCTAAGGGAACATGTGATCACACACAAGTAAACATTAGATGATTCAATCACAAGAGAGAGAAGTAAAGGAGAAGTGAGATGAAAGAGAACTCATGTAAGTGTAAACATCAAGTTATAGTAACACAAGTACTTACCAACTCCAAGCCAAGCTCAACTATTACATAGTTGAAAGCAAAATGCAAAACTATACACCAATGCACAAGCAAATGTCCTAATTCTAATCTAGGAGTAAAGTCAAACAATATGCAAAGAGAAGTGAGTCCTAAAGGTGTATGAACCTAAGAGGGGAAGTATCTAAACCTACTATATCATATCTATGTTAGTGTCCTAAAAAGTGTCAAAAGAGTTCAAGTCATGTCCTATATCCTAGCTCAAACAAATGTCATCACAAAATTCATGTAAAGTGCACTTTAAAAGCTCAAACAAGTTAACTCAAAGGGAGAAACCACATGGGGCAGTAGTATTTCATGTCATAATAAATGCAAAGTGATGTTTGAAATGTCAAGGAATGATCATTAAGTTCACATCAAGTCATGTTCAAAAGATTTGAAAATTATACACAAAGATGTCATACTTATGGTGCATCAATCACTTATGAACATATAATGGGCGAGCAAGCATAAGATTGGCATTTGAATGACCTAAGTCAGAAGCTAAGACATTTGATTCAATGTACAAACATCTCAAGTTATCACAAAAGTTCTAATGCCAAATCATTATCAAGAGTTAAGGCAAGCAAATGTCAAAACAAACACCTAAACACTTCCATAAAAGCATGTTAATTGTCAAGCAAGTAAAGGATGATCCAAGTCAAGTCAAATAGGTATCAAAGCACACAAGGCAGTAGCAAATGACATGTAATATCCCACATTTAAGTTATGCAAACATCAACCAAAGGATGGCACACCAAAGCATTCAAAGAAATTGTCAAAGTTAACAAGTAAGCATGCAAAATTGTAGCTTCAATTAGGAGCATGCAGGATGAGAAGAGTTTGATTCAAGTCTAAACTAATGTACATATGTGGTTAACATTTAAAATGAGCATTGAGACCTCACAAAGTTACCATGGCAACATATTTCCAAAGATTAGTGCAAGTAGGGAACAAAACCTATCTTAAGTGTCCTTTAAAAGCATGTGAACTTCAAACATGTAAAGGAGGGAGCAAAGTCATGTCAAGTAAGTGTCAAACCATACAAGGCAGTACCAAATTACCTCTAATATCTCACAATTAGGTCACAAAAACATTGAGCAAAAATGGCACACTAAAGCTCAAGCAAAAAGTGGTCAAAGTAGAAAACTAGCATGTACAAGTTCACACAAAAGTAGCCTCAATTAGAGGTCACCTAAAGAAGGTGTAACACCCCGTTTCTACCGGCGGAAATTCATAAATCAGAGTTTCAAAATTCAACATTCAAATAGGGTGCCACATTTTCAACTTAAACACAACGACGCTTATCGCATTTAATCATAGATACATAACACTCAAACATCAGGTGGCAAAATGACAACTTTATTTATTCTGTAAAATAAAACATCTTTATTACAACACAACGAATTCATAATTGGAACTTTAAAAATAGTTCAACTCGTGTTTGACATTAAAACAACTTAAAGTAATATATCCTCAACGGAAACAACTAAAAATTCAGCAACATGATGAAAATCCAACGACTAAACGAAAACATGCGTTAACCCCCGAGTGCTACGTATCAGAGCGACATCACCGACTCAACTAATGAAGATAAACGACCTTCATTCTTGCTAACCTGCACGTTATCAACATAGGGGTAACATTCAAACAGAAGGGGTGAGATATCGAATAATATAAACAAGAGTATGATAATTAATACATTATACTAGAATCATACAATTTCACTACTTTACAACAACAACAAAACAACAACTTTATCGGCTTAATACAACAACAACTTTATCAACATAATACAACATCAACTCTATCAACATAAAACAACATCAACTATATCAACATAAAGCAACATCAACTATATCAACATAAAACAACATCAACTATATCAACATAAAACAACATCAGCTATATCAACATAAAGCAACATCAACTATATCAACACAAAACAACATCAACTATATCGACATAAAGCAACATCAACTATATCAACATAAAACAACATCAACTATATCAACATAAAACAACACAAAATGCGACTCAACTATGCGTATGCATGGGGTACCATTGGAGCAAAACTCCCAACTTAAAAACGGAGCAGAACTCCCAACTTAGAAAGTGCCGGTTTGTCGGGCATCAACAAGGCATAATGTTGGTTGCGGTACAGGGCAAGCAAGCAAAAAGATTTGGAAGTATTTTTCCGGGAATTTATCGTGTCCACAGAGATCGGTGCTACTGAACTGCCGTTCGACAATATCAATGTTAATGAGTTTGGTTTTAAAATGGTTTTAAGCGTAAAACAGAAAAGTAAATAAAAACATAAAAAAAAACTAATTCATTCTTCAAACAGACGAACTTATCAGGCGTGTATATATTCGACTCATCACAGACTTAAACTTACCGACCAGTTAAACTCAACTTACAATACTCCTCAATATCACCCGGTATCGCTCACAACAGTGTCCATCTCTGGCACACTGAGTTGAGAAATCACCCGTATCACTCTCTTCGTCACTCTCGCGCACGAAGCCTCGAGACACGGATGTCATTAAGTTTCGAAACCCATACGGATTGTTAGCCCTAAATCTATCTCTAGCATTCAGAAACTAACAGATAATCACCCCTAATCGAAGTTTGTGACGTTTATCTCTAACACGACCCAAACCCCGCGCATAAAGCAAAAATCAGAGACAATCATCGATAAAGATTCATAAAGCAAATTAAATATAACACCATGATCAACAAATATACATGAGATCTAAGTACAAACATATACAAACCCAACAAAGAAGAAAGACAAGAAGAAAATCAGAAAATGAACCAAACACTTCACGGATTGTCAGAGCCGATCGATGAGAAATCCACCCCGGATCATCCAAATGCAAGCTCCAATGATGTTTTCTAAGCTAATCTACAAGAAAAATGAAGTTTGATGGAGTTGGGAGCAAAAAATACCCAAAACCATCCCAAAAAATGTGTTTTTTCACTATATTTATTGCTGTCAAAGTCGCAGACCGCGCTCAGCGCGCGTTTTTGAAGTTAAACCGCCTTAAAAAGCGCGCTCAGCGGGCTTGGAGCGCGCTCAGCGCGCAACCTACTGTAAGTAGCTCTTTCTGGGGGCTTGGAGCGCGCTCAGCGCGCTCAAAGCATGCTTGAAAATCCAAACTTGTTTTCTTCATAACTTTTGAACCGTAATTCCGTTTTTCGCCCGGTTCGAAGCGTTGGAAAGCTTATTCAATGCTCTATACAACAATGGCAAAATCCCACTGCTTGAATACCTACAAAAATGAGATAAAATCAATTAAACTCAATGATATTTACACGAAACGCATTATATACACTAAAATGTAACTATACGCATTCATAAACAAAACAGGGTTTATTCGTATGATATTTAACAAAAAGCAACGATAAGTGCAACAAAACATATATACAAAAACAGGTACATTTTGCACTTATCAACTCTCCCCAACTTACATAATTGTTTGTCCTCAAACAAAGCCAACAAACTAAAGGAACAAAAGCGAAATCCAAGAAATCACGTAACAACAAGTTTTTACAAACAAAAACAAATGCAATGGTTCAATCGAAAATGGTACACACAAAGTAAACACTTACCACTAAACTACAGCGATAACATAATCACGAAACAAATGCTAGATACAAAAATCATGCCAAACATTCTAAAACAACACAAGTTCAAATGTGAATCACACCTAGCAAAAACAATCATCGGAAGATGAAAAACATAAAATGAGGTACTTTCACTCACACAACAATCTTGCAAACAAAAGACTAAATTATGCATCCATCCAAAAATTCACATTGAACATACAAAGGCAAGAATCACAAGGACTTTTCAAGGTTGTAATGTGGTCGGGTAAACAAACAAGGGGCAATTCCTAAAGCTAATCGAAACAAAAACTTGCCTAAACCTAAGGGAGTGATCAACTCACAAAAGTTCAAACACAAAATTTCAATGAAACTTCATCCACAAACCCAAGTGTTACACAACAACACTACTTATTTAGCACAATTATTGAAACTCTTTTTGTTTCCTTTTTCAAGGATTGTCTTTTTCTCTTTTTTTTTCCTTTCCATTTCTTTGTCACATTTTTTTCTCTTTTTTATTTTCTTTTTCAATCCTCATAGAATCCAACCAATGAGTACACAATCATTCTCTCCCCAACTTGAATTCAACCGCACCCTCATATGAATACTCCCTACTTTCTAAGGCAAGGAAAAAATCCATACAACAACACAAAGTTGAGGGTTCAAGAAAAAAACAACAATCAAGATCCACACAAAAAATGAATTTGACACTCATAGACAAGAATCAAACTCAAACAACATGGATAATGACCAAAGGCTCAAAGGGTTTACAAACGATCACACACTCACAAGGTGAATTGACTATTTGGCTAAGGTAGTTGTGCTCAAAATGAAACAAAATGCCTTGATCCTTTTAATGCATTCATATAAGCAATACAAACAAAAGATTCAACATAATAAAATCCAGTAAAACAAAATTGTCGGTACTCCGAGCATATAACAATGGAAGGCTTCCTCACAAAAAGGGTAGGAACTAAAGTGATTCACATACGAACAAGTATATAAAAGAATAAATGGCATGAAAGTTGTAAAAAACCTAAGTATCATGAATATGCCAAAGTCCAGAAAGCGATAAACACATACCTTGGACGCGTACCCAACTTTAAACACTATCATTACCACGCATTCGCAAGTTGAAATGATCAAAAATGGAAAAACACCGAATGCGACTTCAAGCAATCGGGCAAAAATTTGAGTCCAAACAACAACAAAAGAATTAGAAAAATTACTAATAATTACTAATATATAAGGCCTTGGTGGAAGTGGGAAGAAGGGAGAGCAAGTGAACAATTAAAAGAATTCACTAGCACAGTACAAAAGAGCGCGCTCAGCGCGCAGGCCCGCGCTGAGCGCGCTACACCAGAACCAGAAAAATCAGTACAACAACAGGGTTCTGGTGTAGGCCTCCACTTAACACCTACACAATCTCATATACAATGAAAAAGTAATAACGGAACAAAAAACGATAAAACATGCTTGTTTTACGTCGTAAGCTCGACGCCTATTATTTATACACACTTCTCCAAGTTGCCTCTTTACACGGTTAGCGCTCACCGACGACGAAACCTAACCAAACACTTAGCAAACGTGAAGATAAACAAACAAATACACTAAATTTACAATTATGCAAAACATCTAAAATTCACAAATATGGTAAACATATACAAGTATCAATATAAACAAGTGAAAATAGACAATATATACGCTATATACAAAACTCAAAAACAAAGAAATTATCGCAATGCGATTCAATAAAAACACCAATCCCCGGCAACGGCGCCATTTTGTTGATTGCGGTACAGGGCAAGCAAGCAAAAAGATTTGGAAGTATTTTTCCGGGAATTTATCGTGTCCACAGAGATCGGTGCTACTGAACTGCCGTTCGACAATATCAATGTTAATGAGTTTGGTTTTAAAATGGTTTTAAGCGTAAAACAGAAAAGTAAATAAAAACATAAAAAAAAACTAATTCATTCTTCAAACAGACGAACTTATCAGGCGTGTATATATTCGACTCATCACAGACTTAAACTTACCGACCAGTTAAACTCAACTTACAATACTCCTCAATATCACCCGGTTTCGCTCACAACAGTGTCCATCTCTGGCACACTGAGTTGAGAAATCACCCGTATCACTCTCTTCGTCACTCTCGCGCACGAAGCCTCGAGACACGGACGTCATTAAGTTTCGAAACCCATACGGATTGTTAGCCCTAAATCTATCTCTAGCATTCAGAAACTAACAGATAATCACCCCTAATCGAAGTTTGTGACGTTTATCTCTAACACGACCCAAACCCCGCGCATAAAGCAAAAATCAGAGACAATCATCGATAAAGATTCATAAAGCAAATTAAATATAACACCATGATCAACAAATATACATGAGATCTAAGTACAAACATATACAAACCCAACAAAGAAGAAAGACAAGAAGAAAATCAGAAAATGAACCAAACACTTCACGGATTGTCAGAGCCGATCGATGAGAAATCCACCCCGGATCATCCAAATGCAAGCTCCAATGATGTTTTCTAAGCTAATCTACAAGAAAAATGAAGTTTGATGGAGTTGGGAGCAAAAAATACACAAAACCATCCCAAAAAATGTGTTTTTTCACTATATTTATTGCTGTCAAAGTCGCAGACCGCGCTCAGCGCGCTACGGGCGCTCAGCGCGCGTTTTTGAAGTTAAACCGCCTTAAAAAGCGCGCTCAGCGGGCTTGGAGCGCGCTCAGCGCACAACCTACTGTAAGTAGCTCTTTTTGGGGGCTTGGAGCGCGCTCAGCGCGCTCAAAGCATGCTTGAAAATCCAAACTTGTTTTCTTCATAACTTTTGAACCGTAATTCCGTTTTTCGCCTGGTTCGAAGCGTTGGAAAGCTTATTCAATGCTCTATACAACAATGGCAAAATCCCACTGCTTGAATACCTACAAAAATGAGATAAAATCAATTAAACTCAATGATATTTACACGAAACGCATTATATACACTAAAATGTAACTATACGCATTCATAAACAAAACAGGGTTTATTCGTATGATATTTAACAAAAAGCAACGATAAGTGCAACAAAACATATATACAAAAACAGGTACATTTTGCACTTATCACATAAGCCTTCAACTTTAAATTTTTGCCAATACAGGCCAACTTAATAATTTTGCCAATCCAGGCCAACTTAATAAATTTTTCCAATCCAGGCCAACTTAATAAATTTTGTCAATCCAGGCCAACTTAATAATGCTATGCTATGCATGCGACAACAACCACAACATCAACCTATTCAACACAACACAACCACGAAAAAAATGCAACAACTGCAAACAACTCAATCAACATTGGTCACAAGACCCGCAACAGCAAAACAACTTAACAACGTTGGTCATAAGACCTGCAACTGCGAAACAACTTAACAACGTTGGTCATAAGACCTGCAACTTAATAATGTCCATAAATCGGGACAATTCAACACAATTCAACTTCACCTGCAAATCAACTTATTCGACATAATTTCAACAAAACAATCCAACCAAGAATACCCACTCGTATACATAATACCGGACAACTAATCTTACCGCTTAATTCTACTTATTCGACTAATTCCATACATCAACCAACCGAAAATAACTACTGTAACGCCCCGATTCCAATTATTCCCATTTTATTGAGTCTTTTATTTAAATTGAGTGATAAATTATTTTTATCTGTGAAATTGGTGTGTAATATGTTATGTTATTTTACCGTTTTGAGAGTTTTCGGGGAAATTAGAATGGAGGATATTTTAGACATTTCTCAATTATTAGTAAGTTAGAAATTTAGTAATAATTGTTGGAAAAATGATTAAGTGTGGAATTTTGTGAGAAAATGAATTAATTGTATTTGAGTGGAAAAATAGATAGAAAGGAAAAAGAAATAAGAAGAAGGAAAAATAGAAAAGAGAAATAGAAAGAAAAAGGGGTAGAAAGAAAGAAGAGAAAGAGAAGAGAAGAGGAAAAAGAGGAAAACTAGAGAATCATCAAGAACGATCATTTAGCGAGTTTGGAATCCAGGTAAGGGTGTGAAATCTTATCATCTCATCAATGTATATCATTATGTATGTATGTTTGTATGTGGTATTGGCTTGTTCGATATTTTCGGTTATAGGGCGAAAACGCGTAAACGAGTAGAAATCGATGTTTTCACGGATGATCTCTATATGTTTATGAACCATTGCTATTAACTGTTTTGATGATGGAAGTGATTTGGGGAAGAAAATGGAATTTTTGGGGGTTTTGGAACAGTGTAAACGAAGCAGAAATTCTGCTTCTGGTGTGGATCGTCGGGCGAAATGCCCAGAGCGCCGGGCGGTTCGTGCCTTCGCTGGGCGAAATTGAGAGGCGAGAGAGTGTCAAGCTACTGGTTTGGTTCACGTTTGTGAGGGTTTCCTTCGCCCCTTCTTCGCCGGGCGAAGCGAAGGAAAAATTGAAGCGTCGCCGGGCGAAACGTTCCTGTCGCCGGGCGCTTTTGTTTTTTTTATAATTTTCTTTTCTTTTAAAAATGCATAATTCTCGAACTGTAATTTCGATTTAGGCGTTCTTTATATCGACGGAAAGCTATTGAGCTGTACTTTGTGATTATGATGGTGTGGAAACTGTTGGCCGATTTTATTATGTTAGAAAGTCGGGAATAGTGCTATTTAGCGACTTTTACCGTTTTGACTGTGTGTTTGAATGCGAATCGTACAATAGTGCATTGATGTGAAAGTATATAGATTGTATGTGATTGTATGAGATGAATGCATGAATATATTGTGAATATGTATGCATTTCAAGAATGTCTTGAGTCATTTTGCATGTGAAGCATAATGAAGTACATTCTTGTGTTGAGTGATTCTAATGAGAATCCGTTGTAACGTCGTGTGCCTAGGTGAGGTGTGAGCGATGATTACAAACGATTGTGTGCCTATGTGAGGTGTGAGCAATCGGATCGTGTGCCGCGTGTGGGGTGTGAGCGATCGGGTCGTGTGCCCGTGTGGGGTGTGAGCGATCCATAAACATTGTGTGCCCATGTGGGGTATGAGCAATGGGTGAACATCGTAGGGCCGACGGGGAGTTACAGTGATGTAACGAGCGATGCTTCCAGCAGAATTCCTGAGTGAACTTGAGATGATTGAGTCGGTACCCGCATTGCATTTGCATAGAGTCGTGAGTCGGTCTCTATGATTTGCATTTATCATCTTTGTATTTGTGCATTGATGAATAAACATGAATGTGTATGTTTATGTGGAATGATTGAGAATGGCGAAAGCATGTCTGATGAATATGCTTGGCGATATATATATATATACATTGTGATGTATATGGGTGAGTTTTGATGAATTGTGGTGAGAATGTGGAATATGTGTATTTTTATGTTAAGATATATATAATTATATGCATTGTTATTATGATAATATTTCTCACCCTTCTGTTGTTTTATAATGCTCTATGAGGCATTGCAGAGTAGGTATGCTGGAGGTCTTTTTGTGAAGCGTGTCTTCATTCTTTTGGTCGGTTAGCTCTGATATGTAGCACCGGGTAGCTAGGATGTATATGATTCTTTTGTGATACATTTGTATATGTATCTTGCTGATGAATGTTTATGTAAACATGAATTATGTTGATGGATGATACTCGATGACGCATGTATATATATGTATATATGTTTGATGTTATTCAATGTTTAGATTTTCCGCTTTTATTCTAAATATTGAGATGTGGGTGTAAGGACAAAGTTCCTCTGTTGCTAAGTTACCCCACTGTTGCATATCAATGTTTGAGCAGGTGTTGTATGTTTTAATTTAATGTATAATGTGACATACCTCTTTTATACCATGTTTATAATTATACTCTGACGAAATTTTTAATATGTGCCTAAATGATTAATTATGATTATTTGGGGGTATAGAAAGGGGGTGTTACATTAAGTGGTATCAGAGCCAGAGTTGAGTCAGTGTGTCTGTCTTGTTGTTGTGTTGGTTGAACTGTTGTTTAACTCTGTTGTTATTTTTGGGAATGATTAGAATATGGCTGGTAGAAACGACAATGCGATGGCTGCTGCTTTGGAAGCAATGGCTAGAGCGGTGCAAGGTGCGCTGAACGTGAATGCTAATGACGAGTTCAGGAAGAATCAACCACCGGTCTTCAAGGGAAGATTTGATCCCGATGGTGCTCAACTTTGGTTGAAAGAGATTGAAAGAATCTTCAGAGTCATGGACTGTGCGGAGGAGAATAAGGTGAGGCTGGGATCTCACATGCTGAAGGAAGAAGCCGACGATTGGTGGGTCGGTATGCGTCAAGTTCTTGAGGTGGATGATGAGGAGATAACTTGGGATTTATTTCGTACCGAGTTCTTGAGGAAGTATTACCCTGAAAGTGTGAAAGGGAAGAAGGAGATGGAATTCCTTGAACTGAAACAAGGTAGTATGTCCGTGGTGGACTATACTGCTAAGTTTGTGGAGTTGGTTCAATTCCATCCTCACTATGCTGCAATCACTGCTGAGTTCTCAAAGTGTATTAAGTATGAGAATGGTTTGTGTCCCGAGATTAAACAAGCTGTGGGATATCGAAGGATAAGAAGGTTTACGGATTTGACGGAATGTTGTAGAATCTTCGAGGAAGATAGCAAGGCTCGTCCTACACATTACAAGAGTTTGAATGAGAGGAATGGAAAGCAACAAGCTAGAAGTGGGCCTTATGTGACACCCGTTGATAAGGGAAAGCATAGGGGAATCTTTGAGAAGAGATCTGGAGGAGGAGGTTCCGGTTCTATTAGGTGTTACAAGTGTGCTGAAATGGGTCATAAATCATTTGAGTGTGGGAAACTAGTGGTGAAATGTTCTAACTGTGGAGGTCTTGGGCATGTTGCTACAGATTGTAGAAGGAATATGGTGAAGTGCTATAATTGTGGAGAAGTTGGTCACATTAGTACCAAGTGTACTAAGCCGAAACAAGCTCAAGCGGGTGGAAAGGTGTTTGCATTGGCGGGGAATCAAACTACTAGTGCAGACCGTTTGATAAAAGGTACATGCTTTATTAATAGTACATCTTTAGTTGCCATTATTGATACGGGAACGACTCATTCGTTTATTTCGTCTGAGTGCGCGAAGCGTTTGAATCTTGTGTTGTCTCTGATGGATGGTAAGATGGTTATTGATACTCCAGCAATGGGGTCAGTAACTACTTCTTTGGTTTGTGTGAGTTGTCCTTTGACCATTTATGGTAAAGACTTCGAGATGGATTTAGTGTGTTTGCCGTTGGAAAGTTTAGACGTAATCTTGGGTATGAACTGGTTGCGATTTAATCGAGTTCATATAGATTGCTATCACAAGTTAGTAAGGTTTCCTTCTTTGGAAGATGATGAAGATGAGAGTTTCCTATCCACTAAAGAATTGAAGAAACTTTTAGCGGACGAAGCTCAATTGTTCAGTTTGTTTGCATCATTGTCTGTGGATAGTCAAGTGTCCCTTGATGTGTTTCCTGTTGTTTGTGATTTTCCTGAAGTGTTTCCTGAGGATATTAAGGATGTACCGCTGGAAAGAGAAGTTGAGTTTTCTATTGATCTAGTTCTGGGTACTAGACCGATTTCGATGGCACCGTATCGTATGTCGGCATCGGAGTTGGTAGAATTGAAGAAGAAATTGAATGACTTGTTGGACAAGAGATTTATAAGACCAAGTGTTTCTCCTTGGGGTGCTCCGGTATTGTTGGTAAAGAAAAAGGATGGAAGTATGCAGTTATGCATTGATTATCGACAATTGAACAAGGTGACAATTAAGAACAAGTATCCGCTTCCAAGGATCGATGATTTGATGGACCAATTGATTGGTGTGCGTGTTTTTAGCAAGATTGATTTGAGATCGGGATATCACCAGATTCGTGTGAAAGAAGAGGATATTCAAAAGACGGCCTTTAGGACACGGTATGGCCATTACGAATATTCCGTGATGCCATTCGGGGTTTCTAATGCGCCGGGTGTGTTTATGGAATACATGAATCGTATCTTTCATGAACAGTTAGATCGTTTTGTGGTTGTGTTCATCGACGATATTTTGATTTATTCTAAGTCTCAAGAGGAGCATGAAGAGCATTTGAGAATTGTGTTGCAAATTTTGAAAGAGAAACAATTGTATGCTAAGTTGTCGAAATGTGAGTTTTGGTTATCGGAAGTAAGTTTTCTTGGGCATGTTATTTCCGGTAGTGGTATTAGTGTTGATCTATCCAACATTGATGCGGTGATGCAATGGGAGGCTCCTAGATCGGTTACGGAGATTCGAAGTTTTTTAGGATTAGCGGGTTATTATCGGAGGTTTATTGAGGGATTTTCAAAGTTGGCACTTCCGTTAACGCAATTGATTTGTAAGGAAAAGGCTTTCATTTGGGATATTCATTGTGAAGAGAGTTTCAATGAGTTAAAAAGAAGGTTGACAACGGCTCCGATCTTGATTTTGCCAAATCCGACGGAACCATTTGTTGTGTATTGTGATGCTTCATTGGTTGGTTTGGGTGGTGTTTTGATGCAAGATGGAAAAGTTGTGGCTTATTCTTCAAGACAATTGAGAGTGCATGAAAAGAATTATCCTACACATGACTTGGAGTTGGCGGCCGTGGTGTTTGTTTTGAAAATATGGAGGCATTATCTTTATGGTGCGAGATTTGAAGTTTTTAGTGATCACAAAAGCTTAAAATATTTATTTGATAAAAAAGAATTGAACATGAGACAAAGAAGGTGGTTAGAGCTTTTGAAGGATTATGATTTTGGTTTAAATTACCATCCGGGTAAGGCAAACGTGGTGGCCGATGCTTTGAGTCGGAAGTCGTTACATATGTCCGCATTGATGGTGAGAGAATGGGAACTTTTGGAGAATTTTAGAGACTTGAGTTTGGTTTGTGAAATGACGCCAAGAAGTGTGAGACTTGGTATGCTACATGTTACAAATGATTTTCTTGCAACCGTATGTGAAAAGAAAAAGTTGGATTCGAAGTTTGTTGATTTGATAATGAATGAAAATAAGGATTTCAAGGTTGATAACTTTGGAGTTTTGAGATTCCGTGGTCGTATCTGTATTCCCGATGATGCGGAGTTGAAAAAGATGATATTGGAAGAAGGACACCGAAGTAACTTAAGTATTCATCCGGGAGCGAATAAAATGTATCGAGATTTGAAGAAAATCTTTTGGTGGTCCGGATTAAAGAGGGATGTGGCTCAATTTGTGTATGCGTGCTTAACTTGTCAAAAGTCAAAGGTAGAACATCAAAAGCCTAGTGGATTGATGCAACCGTTGGACATTCCGGAGTGGAAGTGGGATAGTATATCGATGGATTTTGTCACGGGATTGCCGAATACGCAAAGAGGTCATAATGCTATTTGGGTAATTGTTGATAGGCTTACTAAATCTGCTCACTTCATTCCAATTGATATTAGTTATCCTTTGGAGAGGTTAGCCGAGATTTATATTCTTGTGGTTGTAAAGTTACATGGAGTTCCTAAGAGTATTGTATCGGACAGGGATCCTAGATTCACATCGAGGTTTTGGGAGAGTTTACAAAAGGCTTTGGGTTCTAAGCTAAGATTGAGTTCGGCTTATCATCCGCAAACGGATGGTCAAACCGAGAGGACAATTCAATCGTTGGAGGATTTGTTGCGTGCTTGTGTGCTCGAGCAAGGTGGTGCTTGGGATAGTTATTTGTCATTGACTGACTTTACCTACAATAATAGTTTTCATTCAAGTATAGGTATGGCACCATTTGAGGCTTTATATGGTCGGAGATGTCGAACACCTTTGTGTTGGCATGAAACAGGTGAGAGGACGGTAGTTGGACCGGAGACGGTACAACAAATGACGGAGAAAGTGAAGTATATTCGGGAGAAGATGAAAGCTTCTCAAAGTAGACAAAAGAGCTATCATGACAAGAGAAGAAAAGATCTTGAGTTTCAAGAAGGCGACCATGTGTTTTTGAGAGTTACGCCGATTACGGGTGTGGGTCGTGCTTTGAAGTCGAAGAAGTTGACTTCTCGTTTTATTGGTCCGTATCAGATTTCTGCACGAGTTGGTGATGTGGCTTACCGTGTGGCGTTGCCTCCGAATCTTTCCAATTTGCATGATGTATTCCATGTTTCGCAACTTCGGAAGTATGTTCCGGATCCGTCACATGTTATTCCTATGGACGAGGTTGAAGTGAGAGATAACCTTACGGTTGAAGCTTTACCGATTAGGATTCTGGATCGTGAAGTTAAGAAGCTAAGAGGCAAGGATATTGCGCTTGTGAAGGTAGTGTGGGGAGGCGCTGCGGAAGGCAATATGACTTGGGAACTAAAGAGTAGGATGCGAGAGTCGTATCCGGAGTTGTTTGAATCAGGTAATATTTTCGAGGACGAAAATTTCTAAAGTGGGGGAGAGTTGTAACACCCCGATTCCAATTATTCCCATTTTGTTGAGTCTTTTATTTAAATTGAGTGATAAATTATTTTTATCTGTGAAATTGGTGTGTAATATGTTATGTTATTTTACCGTTTTGAGAGTTTTCGGGGAAATTAGAATGGAGGATATTTTAGACATTTCTCAATTATTAGTAAGTTAGAAATTTAGTAATAATTGTTGGAAAAATGATTAAGTGTGGAATTTTGTGAGAAAATGAATTAATTATATTTGAGTGGAAAAATAGATAGAAAGGAAAAAGAAATAAGAAGAAGGAAAAATAATAAAGAGAAATAGAAAGAAAAAGGGGTAGAAAGAAAGAAGAGAAAGAGAAGAGAAGAGGAAAAAGAGGAAAACTAGAGAATCATCAAGAACGATCATTTAGCGAGTTTGGAATCCGGGTAAGGGTGTGAAATCTTATCATCTCATCAATGTATATCATTATGTATGTATGTTTGTATGTGGTATTGGCTTGTTCGATATTTTTCGGTTATAGGGCGAAAACGCGTAAACGAGTAGAAATCGATGTTTTCACGGATGGAAATCGATATAATTTGTGTTGTATGATCTCTATATGTTTATGAACCATTGCTATTAACTGTTTTGATGATGGAAGTGATTTGGGGAAGAAAATGGAATTTTTGGGGGTTTTGGAACAGTGTAAACGAAGCAGAAATTCTGCTTCTGGTGTGGATCGCCGGGCGAAATGCCCAGAGCGCCGGGCGGTTCGTGCCTTCGCCGGGCGAAATTGAAAGGCGAGAGAGTGTCAAGCTACTGGTTTGGTTCACGTTTGTGAGGGTTTCCTTCGCCCCTTCTTCGCCGGGTGAAGCGAAGGCGAAATTGAAGCGTCACCGGGCGAAACGTTCCTGTCGCCGGGCGCTTTTGTTTTTTTTTATAATTTTCTTTTCTTTTAAAAATGCATAATTCTCGAACCGTAATTCCGATTTAGGCGTTCTTTATATCGACGGAAAGCTATTGAGCTGTACTTTGTGATTATGATGGTGTGGAAACTGTTGGCCGATTTTATTATGTCGGAAAGTCGGGAATAGTGCTATTTAGCGACTTTTACCGTTTTGACTGTGTGTTTGAATGCGAATCGTACAATAGTGCATTGATGTGAATGTATATAGATTGTATGTGATTGTATGAGATGCATGCATGCATATATTATGAATATGTATGCATTTCAAGAATGTCTTGAGTCATTTTGCATGTGAAGCATAATGAAGTACATTCTTGTGTTGAGTGATTCTAATGAGAATCCGTTGTAACGTCGTGTGCCTAGGTGAGGTGTGAGCGATGATTACAAACGATTGTGTGCCTAGGTGAGGTGTGAGCAATCGGATCGTGTGCCCGCGTGTGGGGTGTGAGCGATCGGGTCGTGTGCCCGTGTGGGGTGTGAGCGATCCATAAACATTGTGTGCCCATGTGGGGTGTGAGCAATGGGTGAACATCGTAGGCCCGACGGGGAGTTACAGTGATGTAACGAGCGATGCTTCCAGCAGAGTTCCTGAGTGAACTTGAGATGATTGAGTCGGTACCCGCATTGCATTTGCATAGAGTCGTGAGTCGGTCTCTATGATTTGCATTTATCATCTTTGTATTTGTGCATTGATGAATAAACATGAATGTGTATGTTTATGTGGAATGATTGAGAATGGCGAAAGCATGTCTGATGAATATGCTTGGCGATATATATATATATATATATATATATATATATATATATATATATATATATATATATATATATATACACATTGTGATGTATATGGGTGAGTTTTGATGAATTGTGGTGAGAATGTGGAATATGTGTATTTTTATGTTAAGATATATATTATTATATGCATTGTTATTATGATAATATTTCTCACCCTTCTGCTGTTTTATAATGCTCTATGAGGCATTGCAGAGTAGGTATGCTGGAGGTCTTTTTTTGAAGCGTGTCTTCATTCTTTTGGTCGGTTGGCTCTGATATGTAGCACCGGGTAGCTAGGATGTATATGATTCTTTTGTGATACATTTGTATATGTATCTTGCTGATGAATGTTTATGTAAACATGAATTATGTTGATGGATGATACTCGATGACACATGTATATATATGTATATATGTTTGATGTTATTCAATGTTTAGATTTTTCGCTTTTATTCTAAATATTGAGATGTGGGTGTAAGGACAAAGTTCCTCTGTTGCTAAGTTACCCCACTGTTGCATATCAATGTTTGAGCAGGTGTTGTATGTTTTAATTTAATGTATAATGTGACATACCTCTTTTATACCATGTTTATAATTATACTCTGACGAAATTTTTAATATGTGCCTAAATGATTAATTATGATTATTTGGGGGTATAGAAAGGGGGTGTTACATTAAGTGGTATCAGAGCCAGAGTTGAGTCAGTGTGTCTGTCTTGTTGTTGTGTTGGTTGAACTGTTGTTTAACTCTGTTGTTATTTTTGGGAATGATTAGAATATGGCTGGTAGAAACGACAATGCGATGGCTGCTGCTTTGGAAGCAATGGCTAGAGCGGTGCAAGGTGCGCCGAACGTGAATGCTAATGACGAGTTCAGGAAGAATCAACCACCGGTCTTCAAGGGAAGATTTGATCCCGATGGTGCTCAACTTTGGTTGAAAGAGATTGAAAGAATCTTCAGAGTCATGGACTGTGCGGAGGAGAATAAGGTGAGGCTGGGATCTCACATGCTGAAGGAAGAAGCCGATGATTGGTGGGTCGGTATGCGTCAAGTTCTTGAGGTGGATGATGAGGAGATAACTTGGGATTTATTTCGTACCGAGTTCTTGAGGAAGTATTACCCTGAAAGTGTGAAAGGGAAGAAGGAGATGGAATTCCTTGAACTGAAACAAGGTAGTATGTCCGTGGTGGACTATACTGCTAAGTTTGTGGAGTTGGTTCAATTCCATCCTCACTATGCTGCAATCACTGCTGAGTTCTCAAAGTGTATTAAGTATGAGAATGGTTTGCGTCCTGAGATTAAACAAGCTGTGGGATATCGAAGGATAAGAAGGTTTACAGATTTGACGGAATGTTGTAGAATCTTCGAGGAAGATAGCAAGGCTCGTTCTACACATTACAAGAGTTTGAATGAGAGGAATGGAAAGCAACAAGCTAGAAGTGGGCCTTATGTGACACCCGTTGATAAGGGCAAGCATAGGGGAAACTTTGAGAAGAGATCTGGAGGAGAAGGTTCCGGTTCTATTAGGTGTTACAAGTGTGCTAAAATGGGTCATAAATCATTTGAGTGTGGGAAGCCAGTGGTGAAATGTTCTAACTGTGGAGGTCTTGGGCATGTTGCTACAGATTGTAGAAGGAATATGGTGAAGTGCTATAATTGTGGAGAAGTTGGTCACATTAGTACCAACCGTACTAAGCCGAAACAAGCTCAAGCGGGCGGAAAGGTGTTTGCATTGACGGGGACTCAAACTACTAGTGCATACCGTTTGATAAAAGGTACATGCTTTATTAATAGTACGCCTTTAGTTGCCATTATTGATACGGGAGCGACTCATTCGTTTATTTCGTCTGAGTGCGCGAAGCGTTTGAATCTTGTGTTGTCTCTGATGGATGGTAAGATGGTTATTGATACTCCAGCAATGGGGTCAGTAACTACTTCTTTGGTTTGTGTGAGTTGTCCTTTGACCATTTATGGTAAAGACTTCGAGATGGATTTAGTGTGTTTACCGTTGGAAAGTTTAGACATAATCTTGGGTATGAACTTGTTGCGATTTAATCGAGTTCATATAGATTGCTATCACAAGTTAGTAAGGTTTCCTTCTTTGGAAGATGATGAAGATGAGAGTTTCCTATCCACTAAAGAATTGAAGAAACTTTTAGCGGACGAAGCTCAATTGTTCGGTTTGTTTGCATCATTGTCTGTGGATAGTCAAGTGTCCCTTGATGTGTTTCCTGTTGTTTGTGATTTTCCTGAAGTGTTTCCTGAGGATATTAAGGATGTACCGCTGGAAAGAGAAGTTGAGTTTTCTATTGATCTAGTTCCGGGTACTAGACCGATTTCGATGGCACCGTATCGTATGTCGGCATCGGAGTTGGTAGAATTGAAGAAGCAATTGAATGAATTGTTGGACAAGAGATTCATAAGACCAAGTGTTTCTCCTTGGGGTGCTCCGGTATTGTTGGTAAAGAAAAAGGATGGAAGTATGCGGTTATGCATTGATTATCGACAATTGAACAAGGTGACAATTAAGAACAAGTATCTGCTTCCAAGGATCGATGATTTGATGGACCAATTGATTGGTGCACGTGTTTTTAGTAAGATTGATTTGAGATCGGGATATCACCAGATTCGTGTGAAAGAAGAGGATATTCAAAAGACGGCCTTTAGGACACGGTATGGCCATTACGAATATTCCGTGACGCCATTCGGGGTTTCTAATGCGCCGGGTGTGTTTATGGAATACATGAATCGTATCTTTCATGAACAGTTAGATCGTTTTGTGGTTGTGTTCATTGACGATATTTTGATTTATTCTAAGTCTCAAGAGGAGCATGAAGAGCATTTGAGAATTGTGTTCCAAATTTTGAAAGAGAAACAATTGTATGCTAAGTTGTCGAAATGTGAGTTTTGGTTATCGGAAGTAAGTTTTCTTGGGCATGTTATTTCCGGTAGTGGTATTAGTGTTGATCTATCCAAGATTGATGCGGTGATGCAATGGGAGGCTCCTAGATCGGTTACGGAGATTCGAAGTTTTTTAGGATTGGCGGGTTATTATCGGAGGTTTATTGAGGGATTTTCAAAGTTGGCACTTCCGTTAACGCAATTGATTTGTAAGGAAAAGGCTTTCATTTGGGATATTCATTGTGAAGAGAGTTTCAATGAGTTAAAAAGAAGGTTGACAACGGCTCCGATCTTGATTTTGCCAAATCCGACGGAACCATTTGTTGTGTATTGTGATGCTTCATTGGTTGGTTTGGGTGGTGTTTTGATGCAAGATGGAAAAGTTGTGGCTTATGCTTCAAGACAATTGAGAGTGCATGAAAAGAATTATCCTACGCATGACTTGGAGTTGGCGGCCGTGGTGTTTGTTTTGAAAATATGGAGGCATTATCTTTATGGTGCGAGATTTGAAGTTTTTAGTGATCACAAAAGCTTAAAATATTTATTTGATCAAAAAGAATTGAACATGAGACAAAGAAGGTGGTTAGAGCTTTTGAAGGATTATGATTTTGGTTTGAATTACCATCTGGGTAAGGCAAACGTGGTGGCCGATGCTTTGAGTCGGAAGTCGTTACATATGTCTGCATTGATGGTGAGAGAATGGGAACTTTTGGAGAATTTTAGAGACTTGAGTTTGGTTTGTGAAATGACGCCGAGAAGTGTGAGACTTGGTATGCTACATGTTACGAATGATTTTCTTGCAACCGTATGTGAAAAGCAAAAGTTGGATTTGAAGTTTGTTGATTTGATAATGAATGAAAATGAGGATTTCAAGGTTGATAACTTTGGAGTTTTGAGATTCCGTGGTCGTATCTGTATTCCCGATGATGCGGAGTTGAAAAAGATGATATTGGAAGAAGGACACCGAAGTAACTTAAGTATTCATCCAGGAGCGAATAAAATGTATCAAGATTTGAAGAAAATCTTTTGGTGGTCCGGATTAAAGAGGGATGTGGCTCAATTTGTGTATGCGTGCTTAACTTGTCAAAAGTCGAAGGTAGAACATCAAAAGCCTAGTGGATTGATGCAACCGTTCGACATTTCGGAGTGGAAGTGGGATAGTATATCGATGGATTTTGTCACGGGATTGCCGAATACGCAAAGAGGTCATAATGCTATTTGGGTAATTGTTGATAGGCTTACTAAATCTGCTCACTTCATTCCAATTGATATTAGTTATCCTTTGGAGAGGTTAGCCGAGATTTATATTCTTGTGGTTGTAAAGTTACATGGAGTTCCTAAGAGTATTGTATCGGACAGGGATCCTAGATTCACATCGAGGTTTTGGGAGAGTTTACAAAAGGCTTTGGGTTCTAAGCTAAGATTGAGTTCGGCTTATCATCCGCAAACGGATGGTCAAACCGAGAGGACAATTCAATCGTTGGGGGATTTGTTGCGTGCTTGTGTGCTCGAGCAAGGTGGTGCTTGGGATAGTTATTTGTCATTGATTGACTTCACCTACAATAATAGTTTTCATTCAAGTATAGGTATGGCACCATTTGAGGCTTTATATGGTCGGAGATGTCGAACACCTTTGTGTTGGCATGAAACAGGTGAGAGGACGGTAGTTGGACCGGAGACGGTACAATAAACGACGGAGAAAGTGAAGTCTATTCGGGAGAAGATGAAAACTTCTCAAAGTAGACAAAAGAGCTATCATGACAAGAGAAAAAAAGATCTTGAGTTTCAAGAAGGCTACCATGTGTTTTTGAGAGTTACACCGATTACGGGTGTGGGTCGTGCTTTGAAGTCGAAGAAGTTGACTTCTCGTTTTATTGGTCCGTATTAGATTTCTGCACGAGTTGGTGTTGTGGCTTACCGTGTGGCGTTGCCTCCGAATCTTTAAAATTTCCATGATGTATTCCATGTTTCGCAACTTCGGAAGTATGTTCCGGATCCGTCACATGTTATTCCTATGGACGAGGTTGAAGTGAGAGATAACCTTACGGTTGAAGCTTTACCGATTAGGATTCTGGATCGTGAAGTTAAGAAGCTAAGAGGCAAGGATATTGCGCTTGTGAAGGTAGTGTGGGGAGGCGCTGCGGAAGGTAATATGACTTGGGAACTAGAGAGTAGGATGCGAGAGTCGTATCCGGAGTTGTTTGAATCAGGTAATATATTCGAGGAAGAAAATTTCTAAAGTGGGGGAGAGTTGTAACGCCCCGATTCCAATTATTCCCATTTTGTTGAGTCTTTTATTTAAATTGAGTGATAAATTATTTTTATCTATGAAATTGGTGTGTAATATGTTATGTTTTTTACCGTTTTGAGAGTTTTCAGGGAAATTAGAATGGAGGATATTTTAGACATTTCTCAATTATTAGTAAGTTAGAAATTTAGTAATAATTGTTGGAAAAATGATTAAGTGTGGAATTTTGTGAGAAAATGAATTAATTGTATTTGAGTGGAAAAATAGATAGAAAGGAAAAAGAAATAAGAAAAAGGAAAAATAGAAAAGGGAAATAGAAAGAAATAGGGGTAGAAAGAAAGAAGAGAAAGAGAAGAGAAGAGGAAAAAGAGGAAAACTAGAGAATCATCAAGAACGATCATTTAGCGAGTTTGGAATCCGGGTAAGGGTGTGAAATCTTATCATCTCATCAATGTATATCATTATGTATGTATGTTTGTATGTGGTATTGGCTTGTTCGCTATTTTTCGGTTATAGGGCGAAAACGCGTAAACGAGTAGAAATCGATGTTTTCACGGATGGAAATCGATATAATTTGTGTTGTATGATCTCTATATGTTTATGAACCATTGTTATTAACTGTTTTGATGATGGAAGTGATTTGGGGAAGAAAATGGAATTTTTGGGGGTTTTGGAACAATGTAAACGAAGCAGAAATTCTGCTTCTGGTGTGGATCGCCGGGCGAAATGCCCAGAGCGCCGGGCTGTTCTTGCCTTCGCCAGGCAAAATTGAGAGGCGAGAGAGTGTCAAGCTACTGGTTTGGTTCACGTTTGTGAGGGTTTCCTTCGCCCCTTCTTCGTCGGGCGAAGCGAAGGCGAAATTGAAGCGTCGCCGGGCGAAAAGTTCCTGTCGCCGGGCGCTTTTGTTTTTTTTATAATTTTCTTTTCTTTTAAAAATGCATAATTCTCGAACCGTAATTCCGATTTAGGCGTTCTTTATATCGACGGAAAGCTATTGAGCTGTACTTTGTGATTATGATGGTGTGGAAACTGTTGGCTGATTTTATTATATCGGAAAGTCAGGAATAGTGCTATTTAGCGACTTTTACCGTTTTGACTGTGTGTTTGAATGTGAATCGTACAATAGTGCATTGATGTGAATGTATATAGATTGTATGTGATTGTATGAGATGAATGCATGAATATATTGTGAATATGTATGCATTTCAAGAATGTCTTGAGTCATTTTGCATGTGAAGCATAATGAAGTACATTCTTGTGTTGAGTGATTCTAATGAGAATCCGTTGTAACGTCGTGTGCCTAGGTGAGGTGTGAGCGATGATTACAAATGATTGTGTGCCTAGGTGAGGTGTGAGCAATCGGATCGTGTGCCCGCGTGTGGGGTGTGAGCAATCGGGTCGTGTGCCCGTGTGGGGTGTGAGCGATCCATAAACATTGTGTGCCCATGTGAGGTGTGAGCAATGGGTGAACATCGTAGGCCCGACGGGGAGTTACAGTGATGTAACGAGCGATGCTTCCAGCAGAGTTCCTGAGTGAACATGAGATGATTGAGTCGGTACCGCATTGCATTTGCATAGAGTCGTGAGTCGGTCTCTATGATTTGCATTTATCATCTTTGTATTTGTGCATTGATGAATAAACATGAATATGTATGTTTATGTGGAATGATTGAGAATGGCGAAAGCATGTCTGATGAATATGCTTGGCGATATATATATATATACATTGTGATGTATATGGGTGAGTTTTGATGAATTGTGGTGAGAATGTGGAATATGTGTATTTTTATGTTAAGATATATATAATTATATGCATTGTTATTATGCTAATATTTCTCACCCTTCTGCTGTTTTATAATGCTCTATGAGGCATTGCAGAGTAGGTATGCTGGAGGTCTTTTTGTGAAGCGTGTCTTCATTCTTTTGGTCGGTTGGCTCTGATATGTAGCACCGGGTAGCTAGGATGTATATGATTCTTTTGTGATACATTTGTATATGTATCTTGCTGATGAATGTTTATGTAAACATGAATTATGTTGATGGATGATACTCGATGACGCATGTATATATATGTATATATGTTTGATGTTATTCAATGTTTAGATTTTCCGCTTTTATTCTAAATATTGAGATGTGGGTGTAAGGACAAAGTTCCTCTGTTGCAAAGTTTCCCCACTGTTGCATATCAATGTTTGAGCAGGTGTTGTATGTTTTAATTTAATGTATAATGTGACATACCTCTTTTATACCATGTTTATAATTATACTCTGACGAAATTTTTAATATGTGCCTAAATGATTAATTATGATTATTTGGGGGTATAGAAAGGGGGTGTTACAACTACAACCACTTACGAATCATTTCTGCAAAATTTCAACTAATTTCGGTTAAACAATTATACCGGTTAAAACTACTAATATTACTATCCGGTACTATTTTCATTAACCTCTATTATTACTACCAATTCCCACTGTTTCTATTTATTTGCTCTCGGCTACTATTATCTTCTGCTACCAAAACCAAACCGTTATCAAAGTATGTTCCTGCTATCAATTATAATGTCAACAAAATTCAACTCTGATACAAAATCTCATTTCCTGCTAAAAAAACCTGATAACTCATTCTTTTCTGCTATTTCATACTTACTGTTATTTTCCTGCTAAGTAATTCATGAATTCTACTTTTCTGCTAATTAATGTTACTAACAGATTGATTTAATAATATATGGTTTTTGTTAATCCATTAATCTTAACATATATGATTGAATACTATATTGTTTTAATTCATTAATCTTCCACTAAATTTGTTTGTTACCTACTACAAAAAAAAACAACACAATCTTAACATATATGATTTACTAATACATGCTTGAATAACATATAGGTTTAATTCATTAATCTTCTGTTAATTCTGCTAGTACCTACTAATAAAAACAAAACAAAACTTATTAAAAGAACTAGGTGGCTTGCGCCACCTTAGCTCCTGTGGCTTGCGCCACATCCTTGCCTTGGTTGGTGGTGGCTTGCGCCACATGATTAGCATTAGGAGAGGTGGCTTGCGCCATCCTCTTTCTTTTCCCAGAGGTGGCCTGCGCCACCATACTTTGACACACAGGGGTGGTGGGCGCCACCCCCCTTATATATATATATATATATATATATATATATATATATATATATATATATATATATATATATTTTAAACACAACCAGTATATGCAGTTTCCGAGCCCAGAAATCACCATGTTCAATACCCATTTCCAGTCCATAAAATCAACCACAATAATATATCACAACATATTAATTTCCACAAAACACGAACAATTCATCAACACACTTCAACATATTCAGTAGAAAATTATATAAATCCCAATCCCACATATCAATTATCATATACTCGGTTATAAACTTTGAACCCCACCCTTACCTTGGATTGTAGGCGGCTCGAATTTCTGGTTGAAACTGGGACTTGATTTTGACAGCAACTCTCGTGTTCTCTCCTCTCCAACCCACGCTTCCAAACCCTCGTTCGGTTTTCTGTAACTTCCTTTTTCTTCTTTTCTTACAACCACTTATGTTCTTTTCTTTTTCTTCACAAACCCTTATTTCATCGTAACAATATTAATTAATCTAATGAATCCATTGGGCTTACTATTCATACCTCCTTATTGCTATTTATCACACAACAACCAAATCCAATTTAATTAAATAATAGTCCATTATAATAATATTATTTCTAATATTATTTCTCCGATTAAACCGACTATTTACTCGACTATCCACCGAACAACTCAAACAACATAATACTCCAATTTCTCCTCTTAGAATAGTACCGACAAATTTCCAACTTCGACAATTTCCAATAATTAAATCCTTAATTAATTTAATTAACTAATTAATTTAATTCGGGGCGTTACAACTCTCCCCCACTTAGGATATTTTCGTCCTCGAAAATTTACTCGATGCACCACACTCCAGATACGTTATCTCAGCTAACATATCAACTCCCCTGCCCTAAAAGGCAACCCCACGTCTAACACCAAACAACAATACATCACATTAACGATAACAACAACACGAAACAATGCTTACGCAACGCACCCAATGACTAACTCAAGACACAAAGAATAACCAAGTTAAGAACACACAAGTTCACTACGGGTCAGAACACAACACGATCGTTACCATCGCCGTAGGCAACACTTCCCTAATCCTCCATCATAGGAATTAGCTACTCGCACTCGAACCATCACCCTAGGTAACGAGGAAACAACAAGGATAAGAGCACAAAAGTCATAACACAACATCAACGTAATCAAACCACCAACATCGTTGTTACTCACATAAGAACCAACTGCTCTACACCGCGCTTTCGTTGCACACTCTGATTACTTGCAACCGTCAAATCTACCAAGTTCACATCCACTTCCGACTAGCAAAGCAGACATAAGAAAAGACTTCCGACTTAATTCTCCGGAATTCCGACCAACAGGTATTCTACACTTTGATTACTGACCACTTCGAACTTAGATCCGTAAATAATACCTCCGGATATCCAACACAACTACAACTGCAGCCAATTCCAAATCTTGAATAGGATAGATATTTTCAAGAATTCCCAATTATCGTCAACATAAGCTACAACTTCACCACCTCGTATTAACACATCATCAAAGTTCATCTCAACGCATAACAACATTACCACAGCATAAGGATACATGTGTCCAATTTATCTAAACAAGAAAAATCATCTTTCAAACAGTGCTTAACACCCAATAGCCATAGATTTAGCTTCAAAAACCCACACTTAACATGACATATTAACCAAACCGATCAAACAAACTAATTCATCAAGTCCTACTCATACTAGCACAATTCTCCAAAATCCCTCATCCAAATTAACACAACCAAGTAAACTCATCTTTACAAATCAAAATCACACTTTGATAACTCAACATATAACTTCACTTCTTTCAACACTGGCAACTCAACTTCTCAAATACCCTACGCGCGCTCCTTTTGATTTTATAACACATCAGAATCTCCACAACGAACACTAGTTCTAACTTATCCAAACAAGTATGGAAAATACAGTTCATATTTCCATATATATACACTTTAAGACATACCAGCCACTACCCTTCTCGATCCGACATCGTTGGTCAAATCATAGTCTTACATTACCATTTACTTCCTACTTGGATCATCCCTACAATGCTTCAAATCTCATGTCAATCGAATTCTCGATCCATCAAAACCCAAGTTATCCAGAATGCAACTTTGAGTTTCCAAACTACTCACCGATCAACCCGCAACCTCATACTAACATCCTCTAGTCCGCCTCATTTCCCTATGTAGGAATCTGCATTGACAACATCAAACAATTCATAAGCACTTGGCTCAACTCCAAACAATTCACTGTGCATACTATTCTAGTTGGCAAGACACGTCTATTCCACCAACACGATCCCGTCTACTATCAACAAGAGATTAAGGGTGATCAGTTCCTCAATTTGTCAATAGACAGTCGACGACCATAATGGTGGCATAAATCATCATTATCCAACTAAAATAGCGTCTACTTCCTCGTGCTCAAAGTTATCTGAGCATACTGCTCTACCATTTCTCTAAGGCTTACAAACGTTTTTCTTAATTTCCTTAATTCCAAGAACGCACAAAATCCAACACATATATTCTTATACACACTTGTTGTACAACCTAATTACCGAATATCCTTCTGATACATTAAGTACCATCCAAATCGACCCACTTCAATTCGAAACATTTATCCAAGTCCAAAACTTTTGACAACCCTAACCAATCCTTCGTCTTTCTTTTTAATCTCACAACTTCGATGATCCGTGTAGTTTCACACTTGATCATCATTCCAATCACAATCTCAACAATACCATCTCATCATCTGGTTGGTGAGATAACTTCCCAAATTTTTCGACTCATGTCGACACATCTCGCCGACAACACACAATCCACTTTACTATTTAACCTTCCTCGCAAATTTCTCTACTTTAATCATTCTCAACTATCATACGCCGCACTTCCATGTGCTTCTTCGATACTCTTCTTCTTATTACTAAACATTTCATACTTGACTCGTCCTCCTTCAAATGTCTCAACTGGACTGACAGATAAAATCATGAGTCCATACTCTCGTCGATTCGCAACAGTACAGTTCTGACAACACTTGCACTCCTGCAATCAATATCACCTTGATTCAACTTCACATACTACAAACATCTCTGAGAAGTAAACTTTTCCCCACTTGTTTCAAACCAACTCCTGCATACCATCGATTAGGAAAACAAACAAGTACCGACAGTGGTCCACACACTTTCCGCGTACTAAGGGATAAATGACATTAGACAACTTGGCCGGACAGACCGACCTGCTCTGATACCACTAATATAACACCCCGTTTCTACCCGGCGGAAATTCATAAATCAGAGTTTCAAAATTCAACATTCAAATAGGGTGCCACATTTTCAACTTAAACACAACGACGCTTATCGCATTTAATCATAGATACATAACACTCAAACATCAGGTGGCAAAATGACAACTTTATTTATTCTGTAAAATAAAACATCTTTATTACTACACAACGAATTCATAATTGCAACTTTAAAAATAGTTCAACTCGTGTTTGACATCAAAACAACTTAAAGTAATATATCCTCAACGGAAACAACTAAAAATTCAGCAACATGATGAAAATCCAACAACTAAACGAAAACATGCGTTAACCCCCGAGTGCTACGTATCAGAGCGACATCACTGACTCAACTAATGAAGATAAACGACCTTCATTCTTGCTAACCTGCACATTACCAACATAGGGGCAACATTCAAACAGAAGGGGTGAGATATCGAATAATATAAACAAGAGTATGATAATTAATACATTAGACTAGAATCATACAATTTCACTACTTTACAACAACAACAAAACAACAACTTTATCGGCTTAATACAACAACAACTTTATCAACATAATACAACATCAACTCTATCAACATAAAACAACATCAACTATATCAACATAAAGCAACATCAACTATATCAACATAAAACAACATCAACTATATCAACATAAAACAACATCAGCTATATCAACATAAAGCGACATCAACTATATCAACACAAAACAACATCAACTATATCGACATAAAGCAACATCAACTATATCAACATAAAACAACATCAACTATATCAACATAAAATAACACAAAATGCGACTCAACTATGCGTATGCATGTGGTACCATTGGAGCAAAACTCCCAACTTAAAAACGGAGCAGAACTCCCAACTTAGAAAGTGCCAGTTTGTCGGGCATCAACAAGGCATAAGCCTTCAACTTTAACTTTTTGCCAATCCAGGCCAACTTAATAATTTTGCCAATCCAGGCCAACTTAATAATGCTATGCTATGCATGCGACAACAACCACAACATCAACTTATTCAACACAGTACAACCACGACAAAAATGTAACAACTGCAAACAACTCAATCAACATTGGTCACAAGACCTGCAACAGAAAAACAACTTAACAACATTGGTCATAAGACCTGCAACTGCGAAACAACTTAACAACGTTGGTCATAAGACCTGCAACTTAATAATGTCCATAAATCGGGACAATTCAACACAATTCAACTTCACCTGCAAATCAACTTATTCGACATAATTTCAACAAAATAATCCAACCAAGAATACCCACTTGTATACATAATACCAGACAACTAATCTTACCGCTTAATTCTACTTATTCGACTAATTCCATACATCAACCAACCGAAAATAACTACAACCACTTACGAATCATTTCTGCAAAATTTCAACTAATTTCGGTTAAACAATTATACCGGTTAAAACTACGTATATTACTAGCCAGTACTATTTTCATCAACCTCTATTATTACTACCAATTCCCACTGTTTCTATTTATTTGCTCTCGGCTACTATTATCTTCTGCTACCAAAACCAAACCGTTATCAAAGTATGTTCCTGCTATCAATTATAATGTCAACAAAATTCAACTCTGATACAAAATCTCATTTCCTGCTAAAAAAACCTGCTAACTCATTCTTTTCTGCTATTTCATACTTACTGTTATTTTCCTGCTAAGTAATTCATGAATTCTACTTTTCTGCTAATTAATGTTACTAACAGATTGATTTATTAATATATGGTTTCTGTTAATCCATTAATCTTAACATATATGATTGAATACTATATTGTTTTAATTCATTAATCTTCCACTAAATTTGTTTGTTACCTACTACCAAAAAAACAACACAATCTTAACATATATGATTTACTAATACATGCTTGAAAAACATATAGGTTTAATTCATTAATCTTCTGTTAATTCTGCTAGTACCTACTAATAAAAACAAAACAAAACTTATTAAAAGAACCAGGTGGCTTGCGCCACCTTAGCTCCTGTGGCTTGCGCCACATCCTTGCCTTGGTTGGTGGTGGCTTGCGCCACATGATTAGCATTAGGAGAGGTGGCTTGCGCCATCCTCTTTCTTTTCCCAGAGGTGGCCCGCGCCACCATACTTTGACACACAGGGGTGGCGGGCGCCACCCCCCTTATATATATATATATATGTGTTTTTTTTAAAACACAACCAGTATATGCAGTTTCCGAGTCTAGAAATCACCATGTTCAATACCCATTTCCAGTCCATAAAATCAACCACAATAATATATCACAACATATCAATTTCCACAAAACACGAACAATTTATCAACACACTTCAACATATTCAGTAGAAAATTATATAAATCCCAATCCCACATATCAATTATCATATACCCGGTTATAAAATTCGAACCCCACCCTTACCTTGGATTGTAGGCGGCTCGAATTTCCGGTTGAAACTGGGACTTGATTTTGACAGCAACTCTCGTGTTCTCTCCTCTCCAACCCACGCTTCCAAACCCTCGTTCGGTTTTCTGTAACTTCCTTTTTCTTCTTTTCTTACAGCCACTTATGTTCTTTTCTTTTTCTTCACAAACCCTTATTTCATCGTAACAATATTAATTAATCTAATGAATCCATTGGGCTTACTATTCATACCTCCTTATTGCTATTTATCACACAACAACCAAATCCAATTTAATTAAATAATAGTCCATTATAATAATATTATTTCTAATATTATTTCTCTGATTAAACCGACTATTTACTCGACTATCCACCGAACAACTCAAACAACATAATACTCCAATTTCTCCTCTTAGAATAGTACCGACAAATTTCCAACTTCGACAATTTCCAATAATTAAATCCTTAATTAATTTAATTAACTAATTAATTAAATTCGGGGTGTTACAGAAAAGGCCTATAAAGGATATTAGTAGGCTTCACCTCATGTTATAACAAGTGTAAATCAATGATTAAAAGATCCCAAGTGGATTGCATAAATGCATCCTCAAACATCCTAAGGATTCACACCAAAAACTCAAGTAGGAGGGCATGTAATTAGGACTCAAAATAAGCATCCAAATAATGATCAAAAACCAATGTCAAAACATCACAGTGGTATACAAAATGTCCTCATGAATATGTCCATAAATGTCAATAAAAATGGCCTAAAAATATCACATACAAGCATCAAAATCAACCTATGTCTAAACATGCATCCACACATTAGGCATGAAATGGAATGTACATGAAAAATGGTTAAAAGCTTTGAAAGATTATGAAATTTAAGTCATGTAATGGTAAGGTCAGTATCTAACCATGTTCAAAATATTGGCTCAAAAATATGCACCAAAGGTGCCCAAACAATTACAAACATATGGCATGTTATCCAACAATGATCATACAAACAAGTCTTAAAGATGGCATTCAAAAGTGACTCAAAAAACATGGCCAAAACACCAAGTGAACATCAAGATACCATACAATCAAGTAGATAAATGTGTACAAAAATCGGGATCAAGAACTATTAGAAAAAGTCAATTTTCGAGGCTTGATGCATAAGGTATGTCAATATGAACATTCACCAATAAAAAATTCAGAAAAAATGGAACAATATCCCAAAATAGAATTAAAAAATTATCAAAAACTAAATAAAAGGTTAATGAATGTCCACGAATTTTTCTAGAATTTTTATACCAAAGAAACTATTTTTAACATTTCATTTTCAAACGTGTGTCAAAAGAAAATTAAAAAAACATACAAAAGGGCAAGGGAGGTGTCAGGTTAGTAAATTCCTAGTTCAATTGCATTGAGCCAGCAAAACGGGAGGTGCGCATAGAAAGCGTGCTGGCCTAGTTCACAAACTAAACAAAAAAGCCATTTACTGATTATTATTATTATTTATTTTTTTATTTCAGAAAAAAAAAGAAAATGGAGAGAAACACGTGCTGTAATGATGTGGCAGGTTCATTAATGTGTTAGTGTGATCCTACTGGCTGATTTCAAACAAAGCTACACGCGGGTAAAATGAATTTCATGCTGGCTAAAGAAAAAACATATGGATGAATGGTAGCGTGACATGCACGAGGGTTGACCCAGGTTGGACTTAGGGTTTTAATTCCAGACACCGGAGAAAACTTCCGGTCGTCTTCTCCGGTGGGAAACCACCGTGGCCGGCACCAAAAAATCCCAAAAATAGGAAAGACCACCACAGTACTACTCAGTTTTTCACGCTAAATTCAAATCTAGGCTCAAAATTATCATACAATAAATATATTATGAGATTCGAACGAAATAACTTAGATCCAAGATTCTTGAAATCTCACATTTCAACCAGTTTCACCCCCCAATCAATGCCTTCATGGGAAGGGCTTCAGATGCGCATGATGTATGACCCTAAATCACCATTATTTGCCCTACAATGATGCTGCAAAAGTCAAAGAAAACTGACCAAGTTGGAGGTGCCTTTCAAGCTTACAGAAACCCGAAAACCTCGTGCAAGGCCTTGTGATCAACAATGGAGCAAAATAAATGCTCAGAAACTCTTGAATCTTGCTTGGTATCTAAGTTTGATGCTGAAGTTTTTGAACTCGTGTATGGCAATTGTGGCTCCCAGATCAAGATCAAGGCATACAGAAGGGAGATTCAAGTATGGTGATGATCATTCTGAATAAATCATGAGAAAAGCTTCTGAAATGAATGTGTTTCGAAGCTCTCAACTCGGGGTCTCAAAAATGGAGTTTTCTCTGATTCTTCTCAAAATGTGTGATGTAACTGTGTAACTAACTCAACTATGGAGTGGTTAGGGTCTTATATATGTGGTTAGAATGATGGTTAGATGTTAATCAAGGTTAGATTTTAGTTATGCAAGTTTGGTTAAAAAATAAAAAAAGTGAGAGTGAGGTTATGGTGCATACGGGTTAGGAATTTCCATGGTGTATAAAGTGTGGTTATGGTTGTTATGATGTGCATGGCAGTGATGATGATGTATGAAGCAGCAATATAATAGAATGCTTATTGGTTAAGTTTTTATTCTTTTATTTTTCATGGGCATAAGAGGTAATGTTTGTGATAGTGCATGGCATGCCAAGGATTTGTGTGGCTTGAAATGGTAGTGCATGGTTTGTTGTGGTAATAAGGACCTGTTGTCATGCGCAAGGTATGTTGTAACAAAGAAGGGCATGAGTTGTTATTGAACTTGGAATGAAATTACATAGTTTATGACATGAGAACCATATTCCATGGTGATGACTTTGGAAGCTTATAACTTGGTGATTAATGGACCAAATGACAAGGTTTTTGTTGCATTGGAAAGATGGCACTTGGTACAACAATGTTGATGTGAATAAGAAATGGATTTGAGGTCTAGATCACGATGGAAAATGGCCATGAAAGTGGTGTGACACAAGCTACCTATCATGCCATGATTTTTCTAAGTCATTTGCACTTTTGAACTATGTGATGATCACAACTTTGTAGCATCATATCTCATGGGATTTTGATCCAATTTCCTTGTTCTTGGTACCAAATTAAAGAGGGAACTTGATACTACAACTTTCATGTAAAATCAAATTGAATAGAGGTTTAAAACATGATGAAAAATGGCATTGAAATCATAGTCACAAAAGTTATTTTTGGGACTTAGAAAAAATTCTATGTTTTTTCATTTGAAAAACGTGATGTTCCTAACTTCAATGCATCATAACTTTTTTTATCTAGAAATCCAAATGAAGCATTCTTTATATGGATGGAAAGCTTGAAATACATACTACAACTTTCATGTTTGACAAAAGTTGAAATGAAGTTTGCATCATGGAGAAAAATGGCTTGGAAGATTGCTGCATGGCATAAAAACTTTCCAAAAATGGAAAGTTTCTAAAACCCTAGTTTTTCCAAATTGGGTAACATTCCACACAAGCTTGATTTTGATGATTCCTCTAGTATTTCTTGATCAAATCTCACTCATTGATCATATTTGACATGATGAATATAATTTTAACCTCAAAAAGTCAAGAGTTGACTTTTTCCTTGATCAGTTGACTTTATTACCAATTTGTCTAATTCTCAATCATTTGGCCAATTGAAACTCTTTTGAATGAAATTGAAGGTCCATATTCCAATCCTAGATACTTGAGAACATATAGAATACCATGGAATCAAGTTTTTCCCAAAGAATAAGAAATACACTAATTTTAAGTAAAACCCTAATTTGGCCCCCAAAAGTCAGGAGATGTTGATTGTTCTTCAAAACCCTAATTCTTTTGGAGAGAATGGAGAATCCTTTAAACCAAGATGTTTTACATGATATAAGTTTGTTGAGGCTTCAAGATCCTTGCCCATGAGGGTGCCATACACACAAATATGCAAAACCCTAATTTGAGGATTAGAAGATATGAGAGGGTGATCCTCTTCAAATTCCTTGCAAATTTCCACCACCTAATGAAATGGTGAGCCAATCATGAGGTCTTGAGGCATGCCAAGTATTTGTAACTTGAGTACTTGAGTATATCCCATTCCCTTTGCCTTGAACAAACAATGACACAGAACCTCTGATCCCATGCCTTGGGAAAACCAATGATGCATGTATGATGTTTATGACCTAAATGTACATGTATGTGAAGCATAAGCCACTTATTGATGGTATAAATAGGAGGGAAAATTTTGGGGTGTTACAGCTGCCCCTATTCAATCGACTTGGACCTAAAGGAATGATAGCAATGGCTTTCAGACATTCAAGGTACACGGCGATTTAATACCAAAAGAACCCGGAAATTGGCACTCTATGTGGAGATATATACAATAAAGTGTTTGCCCACCGAAGGTGGAGTCAAAGTAAAGATGCCACTCGAAAGCGGCCTTGAAAAGGGTGCCGGCCGGAGGCGGACTCACAATCGAAGAGTAAAAGAAGGACTGCCGACCGGAGGCGGTCTCACATCCAAACACAAAGGTAGACCGACACGAAGGCGGTCTCACAACCAAAGGTTACCATCAAAAGATGGATTTGAAAAGGAAAGCCGACATGAAGGAGGTCTCACATCCAAACACAAAGGAAAGCCGACACAAAGGTGGTCTCCCAACCAAAGGTTACCATCACAAGACGGATTTGAAAAGGAAAGCCGACACGAAGGCGGTCTAACATCTAAACACAAAGGTAGGCTGACACAAAGGCGGTCTCACAACCAAAGGTTACCATCACAAGATGGATTTGAAAGGGAAAATTGGCACGAAGGCGGTCTCACATCCAAACACAAAGGTATGCCGGCACGAAGGCAGTCTCACAACCAAAGGTTACCATCACAAGATGGATTTGAAAAGGAAAGCCGACACGAAGGTGGTCTCACATCTAAACAAAAAGGTAGGCCGACACGAAGGCGGTCTCACAACCAAAGGTTAGTAGAATCAACAGATCTATAAAGATGACTCCGTTGGGGATAAGAGAAGCCTAAACAGACACTCTACAGGGGAGTACAAGCATGATGAACGAATTTATCGTCAATTTCACCGGGGATAAAGTAAGATAGGATCTCCTGAAATATGCCATTCTTTGTTGAGAAAATGTCTGGAAAAGATAATATCAAACCCGGCTTATGCTTCGAATGCATAAGTTTGAATTTTTCTATGGCGTAATGCTCCATACGAGATGGAAATGCTACGCATTTGGAGGATGCGATGCAAAGATGCTTATGCTATGCAAAAAAGACCCCTCAGTAAAATAAATACTGAGGATACGAAGGCAACTCCACTGGGGATGACAAACTAAATTATCCTCAGATTCACAAACCGTTCTAAGAAAGACAAATTGAACGGCCTTCCTGATCCAAACCTCTGCTGAAGATGAAACCCTGAGAGAACTTCCACTATGTTTGGGATTAAGAATGACAACTGCTGAAGATGGAACCCAAAAATATGATACCGAACAGGTGCCAATAACCATTGGACTTGGAATCTACCGGGGATGTCAACCACTTTTGATCAAACCATTGAGAGGATTAACACCACACTCTTCTTGGGGATCGAAGTCAATGATACCACACCGGTTGGGGAATAACATTGAACTTAACATGCTGCTGAGGAAACGAATTTAACCTTACCCTGCTGGGGATAATAACATACTGTTGCTAGCGAGATTGCATTTTCTGACCTGATGAGGAAAGTAGACACCGCGAAACTATGGGGGATGTAAGATCTCTACCGAGGAGAGACGTCAAACAAATCTCTTGCTGAAGATGCAACATTATCTCATCTGAGACGGTCGACTTCTGAATACTCGTTGGAGAGTAATAGACCAATCTGATTGGGGGAAAGCAATTCTCTGTACTCTTGTTGGGGAAGATAATCAGAATTTTCATGATGTTCTGCCATGAATGATAAAACTTCAGCCATCTCTGCTGGGGGAAAATGGCGATTCTAACACCTCGCAGGGAAAATATACCTTCTGACGCCTTACTGAGGAAGAGAAACCCCATACTGGGAACTACTTTGGCTCTTCACGCTTCTGCTGATCAACTACATGCTGATTCTCATACGGGACCAACGACCCTTTAAACTCTCCACTTGTCCCAGACCACAGGGTCTAATGGAAGAAATCGTCTCAAGAGGATTTTATAGAAAACCTGGCTTTCAACATGCCCCAGGGTCTTCAAACTCTTGGAAGGATTTATCGGATCTCGACGTAACTGCCCTAGACTGCATAATCTATGAAGTAATTTGCCTTGAGAGAATTCGTAATGACCTAAAATATTATTCCCCAGTATTCTGAATCTTGAAGAGGTGCTTTTGATTAACCGTCTTCTAGAGAGGATAACTTCTCAAGCACTTGAGGTGGCCTGCCTCGATACGAGGCTTGAAATGAATTTGCCCATGACCGACTAATCTTCGAGAGATTTGCTGAATCTCGACGTGATTGCCCCTGTTTGGCTAAACTTTAGAGAGATTTATCGATGCGATTGCCCCATATTGGCTACATCTTATCACGACTTACCAGGAAAGCCCATGCTTCACGAAGTCTCTTGGTAACGTGACCCTCGACATGAATGTCTTTTCGGAAATTTCAAGCATCTCAACATGGCAGGATCAAGCTTCTCGACTGACGTTCATTACATAAGCTTCCTTGATGCTTTAGCATATGTATGCAAGCAGAAAATGTTCACCATGAGAATGATAATTCTAATGCAACATACATGTTAATCTTGAAGTTCTTCATTGAAAAGATATCGCCAAACCTTGTGAACGAGTCACTAGCTAGGATGCGACATTGATTTTTTAAATAGAAGACATTATGCACATGCAATACCACTAAAAATCTTATTATCACAACTCATGGGAGTCAGGAATGTTATCTCGCTGAAGTACGCTTCCGGAATAACCCTGCTTCAATTAGGACTTTTAAGGGTTGTAACATGGCCTAGTTCGCGGTTTTAGAAAAAAAGGATTTATGGCTCAAAAAATTTTTTGTACCCACCCATTCTCCTTGATGTTCTCCAGTCCTATGTTCAGTTAATTTGGCACAAGCGTTTACCTTTTAAAAGGTTTTGTGATGAGCAACAGTTAATGGACCCCGAGGTTTTCGAAATGACAGTCACCCCTTTTGCCTTTGGTGTATTGTAGTCACATGACTTGCTATTTACCGAGGATTTTTCTTTTGATCATTTCTTTTTTCTTTCTATTTGTTTTTTATTTCTCTGATTTTTCCTGGACCGACGTTTATTTTTTCGATTTTGATGTCCAGCGGGATGCCCTAACTTTTGCCTAAGTCACTTGTTTTCAAGTTTTCGACTTAGCGGGCTTTCTTTCTTTTTTTATCCTCTTTTTTTTATTATTCTTTTCTTTTGAACAAATCGTGTGACATTGGCTTGTCTGGCTTGTTTGAAAGGGTTGTGACTGCTTCACTCCTTGCGGTGATGAGGGATAACCATTGTGGTTTCACGTCCCCTGATCTCCTGATGCTTAAGGGATAAAAGGTAGTGGATCTTTAGATGCACGTTCCTTTTGAAATTTGGACGCTTGGTCAAATTAACTGACAACTACCCTGCCCCTGGGTTAGATGTGAGGGTTTTTTTGTATGAAAAGAAACTCCTACTTCGAGGCTCAAAGGGGTTGACGAGGGTCCATCTCCCTTATATCTCCAGTGTTTGGGAATTTGAAACAATGCATGTACATCATCAACAGGGTTTTATCCAAAAAGCATACGACCTGGGATTTTTGCATTTTGACTTCATCATCCTCCCCCCAAGAGTTTAAGTAAGAAAGTTGGTATTGCAATGCACAGAAATATTTATGAATGAATAAGAATAGAACACTTCAAGAAAAACATATTCATTGCATTAAGATCATCATTCAAAAAACAAACAAGTTTTTACATGCGAACACATCATTAACAAACAATGGAAAATTACAAGTGAAAATGCAGTAAAGAAGCTGAAGATTGCCATTGTTGAGGAGGCTTGACTCCGTCTGAACTTATTGCTTCTGATGACGCACTTGCAGTCTGAGTGCCTCTTCGGGAGGCTTCAATTGATGTGCAGACCATCTTCTGTGAAAGTAATGACCCCAGCATCAATCATATCTTGCACCTTGTGCGGGAGTGCCTTACAATCTTCAGTTGAATGCCCCCGTGTCCCAGCATGGTAGCCACATCGAGCATTGTCATTAAACCCCGGTGGATATGAAGGAATTACTGGAATGTACATGAAAAATGATTAAAAGCTTTGAAAGATTATGGAATTTTAGTCATGTAATGGAAAGGTCAGTAGCTAATCATGTTCAAAAGATTGGCTCGAAAATATGCACCAATAGTGCCCAAACAATAAAAAACATATGGCATGTTATCCAACAATGATCATACAAACAAGTCTTAAAGATGGCATTCAAAAGTGACTCAAAAAACATGGCCAAAACACCAAGTGAACATCAAGATACCATACAATCAAGTGACTAAATGTGTACAAAAATTAGGATCAAGAACTATTAGAAAAAGTCAATTTTCAAGGCTTGATGCATAAGGTATGTCAATATGAACATTCACCAATCAAAAATTCAGGAAAAAAAGGCAAATAATCCCAAAATGGAATTAAAAAATTATCAAAAATTAATTAAAAGGTTAAGGAATGTCCATGAATTTTTCAAGAATTTTTTATGCCAGAGAAACAGTTTTTTACATTTCATTTTCAAACGTGTGTCAAAAGAAAATTAAAAAAACATACAAAAGGGCAAGGGAGGTGTCAGGTTAGTAAATTCCTAGTTCAATTGCATTGAGCCAGCAAAAGGGGAGGTGCGCATAGAAAGCGTGTTGGCCCAGTTCACAAACCAAATAAAAAAGCCATTTTCTGATTATTATTATTATTATTTATAATTTTATTTTTAAAAAAAGAAAATGGAGAGAAACACGTGCTGTAATGATGTGGCAGGTTCATTAATGTGTTGGTGAGATCCTACTGGCTGATTTCAAACGAAGCTACACGCGGGTAAAATGAATTCCACGCTGGCTAAAGAAAAAACATATGGACGAATGGTAGCGTGACATGCATGAGGGTTGACCCAGGCTGGACTTAGGGTTTTAAAGCCAGTCGCCGGAGAAGACTTCCGGTCGTCTTCTCCGGTGCGAAACCACCGTGGCCAACGGCAAAAAATCCCAGAAATGGGAAAGACCACCACTGTTCTACTCAATTTTTCACGCTGAATTCAAATCTAAGCTCAAAATTATCATACAACAAATATATTAAGAGATTCGAACGAAATAACTTAGATTTGAGATTTTTTAAATCTCACATTTCAACCAGTTTCAACCACCAATTAATGCCTTCATGGGAAGGGCTTTAGATGCACATGATGTATGACCCTAAATCACCATTATTTGCCCTACAACGATGCTACAAAAGTCAAAGAAAACTGACCTGGTTGGAGGTGCCTTTCAAGCTTATAGAAACCCAAAAACTTCGTGCAAGGCCTGATCTACAATGGAGAAAAATAAATGCTCAGAAACTCTTGAATCTTGCTTGGTATCTAAGTTTGATGCTGAAGTTGTTGAACTCGTGTATGGCAATAGTGGCTCCCAGATCAAGATCAAGGCATACAAAAGGGAGATTCAAGTATGGTGACGATTATTCTGAAGAAATCTCCAGAAAAGCTTATGAAATAAATGTGTTTCGAAGCTCTCAACTTGGGGTCTCAAAAATGGAGTTTTCTCTTATTCTTCTTAAAATGTGTGATGTAACTATGTAACTAACTCAATTATGGAGTGGATAGGGTCTTATATATGTGGTTAAAATGATGGTTAGATGTTAATCAAGGTTAGATTTTAGTTAAGTAAGTGATAAGTGCAAAATGTACTTATTTTTGTATATAAGTTTTGTTGCACTTATCGATGCTTTTTGTTAATATCGTTTGAATAAACCCCACTTTGTGTATAAATACGTTAGTTAGTATATATTTGTGATATTAATTGATTTATGTAACAATTGATAGTTTTCCATTCATTTTGTAGGTAATTAAGCATTGTTGGAGCAATGAGTAATAAAAGCTCCAAGATGTGCCATTGAAAGTAATAAAAGGGAGCTGAAGTTCAGCAGAAAACTTCAGCTTGTTCGCTTTGCGAGTGAGCCAGCGAATGATTCGCTTTGCGAATGTCTGGCGAACTTCCCAGCGAACGAGACAGAGGAAAAAGAAACCAAAGTTCGCTTTGCAAACTGTGCAACGAGCATTCGCTTTACGAATAAATCGTTTGCACTGCGAACTTCTGGAATTTTGCAGAGGCGGTTTAGCATTTCAGAGGCACTTAAGTGCCATTTTTCGAGGGTTCGCTTTGCGAACCAATCGTTCGCTAAGCGAACATGACAGATTTGTAATTGTATATAATTCATTTCAGTCACTTTTTAGGGGATGGTTTTGGGGATTCTTGCTCATACTCCATCAAACTTCATTTTTCAGTAGATTAGCTTAGAAAACAACATGGAAGCTTGCACACGGATGAACCAGGGTGGATTGATCGTCGATCGGCTCTGACAATCCGCGAGATGTTTGGTTCATTTCTCTTCTTTTTTGTGTTTTTCTTCTTTGTTGGGTTTTGAATATGTATTGACTATGATCTCATGTATATTTGTTGCCCATGGCATTGAATAAAACTTGCTTTACAAATCTTTATTGGTGATTGTCTCTGATTTTGGCTTTATGCGCGGGGTTTGAGTTGCGTTAGAGATAACCTTCGCAAACTTCGATTAGGGATGATTATCTGTTAGTTTCTGGATTCTAGAGATAGATTTAGATCTAACAATCTTCAATAGGCGTCGGAGCTTAATGCCTCCGTGCCTTGAGTCACGTGCGAGATTGTCGGCGAGGGTAACACGGTTGCTCTCTCAACTTTGCGTTAGACATAACCTTTGTTGTGAGCGATGCTGGGTGATATTGAGGAGTATTGTAGGTGGAGTATAACTGGTCGGTAAGTTTAAGTTTGTGAGGAGTCGATTATGTGCATGCCGGATAAGTTTGCTTGCTGAAGAATGAATTTGTTTTATGTTTTAATATTTACTTTTCAGTTTTCTTGTTTTAAACCATTTTAATCCAAACTCATAAATGCGAGAGATTGTCGAACAACATTCTTTCCCTCAAACCGATCTCTGTGGACACGACATAAATCTCGGAGGGAATTCTTCCGAAAATAAATATTTTTGCTTGTTTGCCCTATATTGCATTCAACAAAATGGCGTCGTTGCCGGGGATCGGTTTTGATATTGAATCGCATTGCGATAGTTTATTTGTTTTTGAGTTTTGTATATATCGTATATATTGTCTATTTCCATTATGTTTGTTCAAGTGTTGTATACATTTTGTCCCCGTAACGTTTGTTTAAGTGTTTGGTTAGGGCACTTGCTTTTGGTTTGCGCGGTGAGGCATCACCATGGCATGAAGGAAGGAAGTTGCTAGCTAAGCACTGTAAAGGTGTCGGGCTTACGACGTAAAACAAGCATGTTTTATCATTTTTTGTTTCGTTATTTATTTTTCATTTAGCTTAGGTAGTGTGGTGAACATTCATTAAACAAGTTGTACTCGGATTTTTCGTGAAATTCTCAAATCTTCACTTTACAACTTGTTTAATCCATTTTCACCCGGTCTATTAGTTTGTTTATATTAATAGTTTTCGTGTTTATCAATGAACTTGTTTTGGGTAGCTTGAGGAACTTTTGGTGATGTTCCAAGTTTGATCGTTCCAACTTGCGAATGCGTGGTAATGATATTGTTAAGTTTTGTACACGTCCAAGGTATGTGTTTATTGCTTTCTTGACTTTAGCATATTCATGATACTTAGGCATTTTACAAAATTCCATGCCATTCATTCTTTTGTATACTTGTTCTTATTGTGAATCACTTTAGTTCCCACCTTTTTGTGAGGTAGCTTTCCATTGTTCATATATGCGCGGAGTACCAACATTCTTGTTCTAACTGGATTTTATTATGCTTAATCTTTTGTCTGTGTTGATTATATGAAAGCATGAAAAGGATCAAGGCATTTTGTTTCATTTTGAGCACAACTACCTAGCCAAATAGTCAATTCACCTTGTGAGTGTGTGATCATTTGTAACCCATTTCAGCCTTTGGTTATTATCCATGTTGTTTGAGTTTGATGCTTGTCTATGAGTGTCAAATTTACTTTTTGTATGGATTTTGATTGATTATTTTTTCTTGAAACCTCAATTTTATGTTGTTGTATGAATTTTTACCTTGCCTTAGAAAGTAGGGAGTATTCACATGATGATGTGGTTGAATTCAAGTTGGGGAGAGAATGATTGTTTACTCATTGGTTGGTTTCTATGAGGTCAAATAAAGGGCTGTTTTGCTGTCATGTTCGCTTTGCGAGTATGATAGCGAATGTTCGCTTTGCGAATGGCTGGCAAGTTCCCAGCGAAGGCTCCCAGAATTGGACAGTGGTGAAAGGGACCAAAGTTCGTTTTGCGAGAGTCCTAGCGAGTGTTCTCCTGGCGAATGATCGTTCGCTTTGCGAACCTCTGAAGACAAAAAGAGAAAAATATGAAAAAGAAAAGAAAAAAAAAAGAAAAAGAAAATCCTTGTGAAAGGAAACAAAAAGAGTACAATAATTGTGCTAAATAAGTATTGTGTTTTGTGTAACATGGGATTTTGGAAGAAGTTAATTGGAATTTGGTGTTTGAGTCTTTGTGAGTTGACCACTCCCTTAGGTTTAGGCAAGTTTTTGTTTCAATTACCTTTAGAAATTGCCCCTTGTTTGTTTACCCGACCACGCTACAACCTTGAAAGCCCTTGTGATTCTTGCCTTTGTATGTTCAATGTGAATTTTTGATGATTGTATAATTTAGTCTATTGTTTGTATGATTGTTGTGTGAGTGAAAAGTACCTCATTTTATGTTTTTCATCTACCGATGATTGATTTTGCTAGGTGTGATTCACATTTGAACTTGTATTTTGCATTTGTTTCGTGACTATGTTATTATCGTAGTTTAGTGGTAAGTATTTACTTTGTGTGTACCGTTTTTCATTTGAACCATTCATTTGTTTCCGTTTTTCAAAACCTGTTGATTTTTGATTCTTTGGTTATCACTCTGTTTCTTTGAGTTGTTTGATTCTTGTTTGAGGACAAACAAGTTTAAGTTGGGGAGAGTTGATAAGTGCAAAATGTACCTATTTTTGTATATAAGTTTTGTTGCACTTATCGATGCTTTTTGTTAATATCGTTTGAATAAACCCCACTTTGTGTATAAATACGTTAGTTAGTATATATTTGTGATATTGATTCATTTATGTAACAATTGATAGTTTTCCATTCATTTTGTAGGTAATTAAGCATTGTTGGAGCAATGAGTAATAAAAGCTCCAAGATGTGCCATTGAAAGTAATAAAAGGGAGCTGAAGTTCAGCAGAAAACTTCAGCTTGTTCGCTTTGCGAGTGAGCCAGCGAATGATTCGCTTTGCGAATGTCTGGCGAACTTCCCAGCGAACGAGACAGAGGAAAAAGGAACCAAAGTTCGCTTTGCAAACTGTGCAGCGACCATTCGCTTTGCGAATAAATCGTTCACACTGCGAACTTCTGGAATTTTACAGAGGCGGTTTAGCATTTCAGAGGCACTTAAGTACCATTTTTCAAGGGTTCGCTTTGCGAACCAATTGTTCGCTAAGCGAACGTGACATATTTGTAATTGTATATAGTTCATTTCAGTCACTTTTTAGGGGATGGTTTTGGGGATTCTTGCTCCAACTCCATCAAACTTCATTTTTCAGTAGATTAGCTTAGAAAACAACATGGAAGCTTGCACACGGAAGAATCGGGGTGGATTGATCGTCGATCGGCCCTGACAATCCGCGAGATGTTTGGTTCATTTCTCTTCTTCTTTGTGTTTTTATTTTTGTTGGGTTTTGTATATGTATTGACTATGATCTCATGTATATTTGTCGCCCATGGCGTTGTATAAAACTTTCTTTACAAATATTTATTGGTGATTTTCTCATATTTTTGCTTGATGCGCGGGGTTTTAGTTGCGTTAGAGATAACCTTCGCAAACTTCGATTAGGGATGATTATCTGTTAGTTTCTGGATTCTAGAGATAGATTTAGAGTTAACAATCTTCAATATGCGTCGAAGCTTAATGCCTCCGTGCCTTGAGTCGCGTGCGAGAGTGTCGGCGAGGGTAACACGGTTGTTCTCTCAACTTTGCGTTAGACATAACCTTTGTTGTGAGCGATGCTGGGTGATATTGAGGAGTATTGTAGGTGGAGTATAACTGGTCGGTAAGTTTAAGTTTGTAAGGAGTCGATTATGTGCATGCCGGATAAGTTTGTCTTGCTGAAGAATGAATTTGTTTTATGTTTTAATATTTACTTTTCTGTTTTCTTGTTTTAAACCATTTTAATCCAAACTCATAAATGCAAGAGATTGTCGAACGACATTCTTTCCCTCGAACCGATCTCTGTGGACACGACATAAATCCCGGAAGGAATTCTTCCGAAAATAAAAATTTTTGCTTGCTTGCCCTATATTGCATTCAACAGTAAGTTTGGTTAAAAAAATCACAATAGTGAGAGTGAGGTTATGGTGCATACGGGTTAGGAATTTCCATGGTGTATGGAGTGTGGTTATGGTTATTATGATGTGCATGGCAATGATGATGATGTATGAAGCAGCAGTACAATAGAATGTTTGTTGGTTAAGTTTTTATTCTTTTGTTTTTCATGGCCATAAGAGGTAATGTTGGTGATAGTGCATGGCATGCCAAGGATTTGTGTGGCTTGAAATGGTAGTGCATGGTTTGTTGTGGTAATAAGGACCTGTTGTTACACGCATGGTATGTTATAACAAAGAAGGGCATAAGTTGTTATTGAAATTGAAATGAAATGACATAGCTTGTGACATGATAACCAGATGCCATGGTGATGAATTTGGAAGCTTATAACTTGGTGATTAATGGACCAAATGACAAGGTTTTTGTTGCTTTGGAAAGGTGGCACTTGGTACAACAATGTTGATGTGAAAAAGAAATGGATTTGAGGTCTAGATCACCATGGAAAATGGCCATGAAAGTGGTGTGACACAAGCTGCCTATCATGCCAAGATTTTTCTAAGTCATTTGCACTTTTGAACCATGGGATGATCACAACTTTGTAGCAACATATCTCATGGGATTTTAATCCAATTTCCATGTTCTTGGTACCAAATTAAAGAGGGCACTTGATACTACAACTTTTATGTAAAAATCAAATTGAATAGAGGTTTAAAACAAGATGAAAAATGGCATTGAAATCATAGTCACAAAAGTGAGTTTTGGGACTTAGAAAAAATTCTTAGTTTTTTCATTTGAACAACTTGATGATCCTAACTTCAATGCATCATAACTTTTGATCTAGAAATCCAAATGAAGCATTCTTTATATGGATGGAAAGCTTGAAATACATACTACAACTTTCATGGTTGACAAAATTTGAAATGAAGTTTGCATGATGGAGAAAAATGGCTTGGATTATGGCTGCATGGCATAAAAACTTTCCCAAAATGGAAAGTTTCTAAAACCCTAGTTTTTCCAAATTGGGTAACATTCCACACAAGCTTGATTTTGATGATTCCTCTGGTATTTCTTGATCAAATCTCACCCATTGATCATATTTGACATGATGAACATAAGTTTGACCTCAAAAAGTCAAGAGTTGACTTTTTACTTGATCAGTTGACTTTATTCCCAATTTGTTTGATTCTCAATCATCTGGCCAATTGAAACTCTTCTGAATGAAATTGATGGTCCATATTCCACTCCTAGATACATGAGAACATATAGAATACCATGGAATCATGTTTTGCCCAAAGAATCAGAAATAAAATGATTTTAAGCAAAACCCTAATTTGTCCCCCAAAAGTCAAGAGATGTTGATTGTTCTTCAAAACCCTAATTCTTTTGGAGAGAAGGGAGAATCCTTTAAACCAAGATGTTTTACATGATATGAGGATGTTGAGGCTTCAAGATCTTTGCCCATGAGGGTACCACACACACATATATGCAAAACCCTAATCTGAGGATTAGAAGATAGGAGAGGGTGATCCTCTTCAAATTCCTTGCAAATTTCCATCACCTAATGAAATGGTGAGCCAATCATGAGGTCTTGAGGTATGACAAGTCTTTATAACTTGAGTACTTGAGTATATCCCATTCCCTTTGCCTTAAACAAACAATGACATAAAACCTCTGATCCCATGCCTTGGGAAAACCAATGATGCATGTATGATGTTTATGACCTAAATGTACATGTATGTGAATCCTAATTGATGGTATAAATAGGAGGGCAAATTTTGGGGTGTTACAGGGTGATAATTCAAGCCAAAGTCATAATCCTTCAAAAATTCTAACCATCTTCGTTGCCTCATACACTATAAGAAAATTGGCAAATTGGGACGGTTCATTTTGGCAGGTTATAACCGCCGCAATTTTCATATTACGGCGGTTACATCTAATTCCCAGAAATGTGCGTCGCGAGGTTGTATTACGAAGGTTGTCAAAACTGTCACACCAACTGTCGTTCTCTTTCACGACGGTTAGGGAACTGACGTAACTTGAATATAGCGACAACTACCAACCGTCATGGAATTTCGCTTTGATTTTAGTTTTCATTGTTGATTGCGACGGTAAATTTTGGCGGTTTGAACCGTCGTAAATTTTGAATATTTAAAAAAAATGCCCTCTATATCTTTCTGGACCACTTCCAATGAAACCTCTATATATTTCTTTCTAACTTTACAGTTATAAACATTATAGTAATATATCAAATCATTACAGTAATAACTTTCATATAAACAAATTATTGCATAAAATTATTATAATTAAAAATTATCTATTTAAAATAATAAATATTCAAACATTAGACTAAAATAAAATAGTTTTAATTTAGGTGTTTTACATATAATACATGTTGTGCTTCCAAGTAGCCAATTAATTAGTTATGTACTTCCAAAAAATTGTAAGTAAAATATACAAAAAATGTTTCCACTTTTATAGATGAAAACGATATGCAGCCGAGAAACTTGAGCAAGAGCATATTCATCTTGAGACAATGCCTTATTAAAATCATGACAGGCCTCAATCCTAAAAGTCTTGTATAGAGAAAAAGGCAAATCAGTTGTTTGCACAAAATGTAGAAGAGCATAATAAATTTTATTGAAATAAAGATATTAAGATTGATAATGATTTCCAATGGACATTTATCACAATCACCAGAAAACAAGTATATACCACTGATCCTCCAAATCCAAAATTTAGTAAATTGGAGGATATCAAATAGAGGAATATTGGATTACAGAGCACCCAAATAGTCTTGGTGAAGTTTAACATGCATTAAAACAGATAATCTTCCTTACCCATGAATCCATGATAGACCAATTTAGAATTTGAGTTATGCCTAAAAGCTAAGCTAACTCAAGGGGTCAAATTGCTCAAGTTTTATAACAAAATCTTAAATTATAACTCTAACCACTATGGGATCAAAAGACACTAGCTCACGCCTAAGATTAGATATCAGGAGCATGGATAGAAGTGGTTCTCACCGACAACAGCTCAAACCAATAGGGCTGTTCGCGGGCCGGTTTGGTTCGGTTTTGAGTGAGTCCGATACCGAAACCGATCAAAAATATATGGATTGGTTTGGATTGGATTTTCACTTTTTTTCTATAAACCCAAACCGAACCAAACCGAGAAATAACGGGTTGGTTTGGGTTGAATTAATCGGATACATTAGAAACGATTATGTGAAAATATTTTTAAAATTTTCTAATATACATCAACTAATTTTCTATAATAATATAGTTTTTTTTTATGTGTTTTCGTATTTTCATATGGATTGTGAATGTCACAAATATGTTTCCTTTTCTTTCTTTTTAAAGTTGAATATCTTATACTAGTTTCCATTATAATGATATAAATTATATGAATTAATATGGTTGGTTCGAATAGACGGGCTTGCGGGTAGAATTTTGAAAATCTGTTGCCCGAACCAATTAACATCGGGTTTCATTGGTTTGGTTCGGTTAATGCCCGAACTAAAAAAATGCCCGACCCAAACACCATGGTTTGGTTTGGATTCCGGTTTGGTTCGGATTTTCCCGAATCAATGAACACCCCTACAAACCAATGTGGGATCAAAAGACACTGGCTCAAACAAAACAATAAGAAATGTAAAAAACATACATGTGACTAGATCATCAAACCAGCTAAAAAGACACAGGTGTGAAATATTTCATTTTCTGCATTGAGACCATCTAGTGTCATAAAATCTCCTGATTTCTGCAATCAATTGACATCCAACAACAATTTTAAATTGAGAACATATGAGTCCATACTTCATAAACATTGCACCAACTCATCACCTTCCAAAGTCATGGTAATACTTTAAAGTACAAAATCGTAAATTCTGTAATGATAGTCACAAACGAGTGAGCAAAATGGAAGCGACTGCAAAAATACATAAATGGCCATGTGTAAAAATGCTAATGTAAAAACCAGTAACAGAAATATGCAATGGTGAGAAAGTTCCTACAAAAAACTTTGAGATTACACCTTGTTACCATCATCCAATTAAAGAAATTTATATCCAACAAAGAACAAACCTCTTATCAAGACTATAGGCTCTAGATTTCTCAAACTTCTCATGGCTGATTACTCCTTCTAAAGATATTGGAAGAGAAGGAAGTTTATGTTATGAGTGTTAAGTCAGTTTTAAAAATGTACATCAATATCATAAACCTTGTAAAGAAAACATCATATCAGCTACAAAATCACAACTGTAATTGCAATTTAAAACCCTATCAAACTCTAGGTTTTACATTTCAACCTATACTTAACTAGAAACAAGAAAAGACAAAACACGGTACAAAAATGAAACAAGACAACATTGTATTAACGGTGGGAAACCAAATAAATTTCCATTTTCAAATAAAAATCCAATCATCATACAATAACAATAACAGAAATGCATATTAGTTTCAACTTAAAAGATAGGCCAAATAAGCACACTATTTTCAATTCGAACATCAAACAAAAGGGGTCAAATTTTACGATGAACCCAGAATTCAGAAGCCAGATAAACCTTAAACACTAAATTATTGCAAAAAAAAATTATTTTGATGAAAGAAAGAAACTTTAATGGCAATAACAAGACCCTGATTGCAAAAAGAATAGAAAAGAAAGCGTGAAACGAAGGTGCTCACCGACAACAGATTCCATGTACTCCTCTTGAATATCCAAGAGAATGAAATCATCATATTCTGCTACTTCATTTTCAAGAGAAGGCGGCGACGCTGTGGCCGTGGAATTTGGAGGAGGTCGAGCCTGGGCAATTGCCCTACCTGGCCAGGCAGTGGCTCCGCCACTAGTTATGCGCATACCTTTTAGCTCTAAGAAAATAAAGCATATGTATATTGCATAAACCACTGCGATGGCAAAAACTATCAACCTTAATGTTAATGGAATTTTCTTTGTAGATTTTATATCTAGAGGATCTTGTAATGAATTACCAAATATCAGTCTCTAAATTAAAGAATGAAATACAATAAGAAGTGATCACATGCTTGGGCCGATTTAACATTCATATCACCTAAAACAATTTCTTCTTGCTTGCTCTTATAATAATGAAACAGAGTTGCATCATTGTAAAGGGTAGTTGGGTACCTGCACTAAACTCTGAAAGCTTTAGATTTTGACTGCAATAACGGGTAATGAATAAAGAACTGATAATTACCATTCAGGAAATATCTTGTCCTCAAGGATTGGTCTTTTCCAATCTTCAATCTGGGACTACCACTGACAATGTTCTACATCACTAATTCGTAGATGTTTGAGTAAGTAATTTATCATTGGTATCAATAACCACAAATAAGTATGCATATGTACGTTTTTGTCAATATGGTGGAAACTTCATCTTAAGCTTACATGAAAAATATAAATATAACATGCGTCTTAAGAATCTCTCTATTAATATAATTGTTCACAAATAAGTATGCCTCTGCATGGTTTTATCAATATGGTGGAAACTTCATCTAATATTGGCATAAAAATATAAATAAATATAGTATGCCTCTTTAAAGCCTATCTACTGATATCATTATGCTAGATGAAATCTCCACATGATAGGTCCAAGGTGGCTCGTTTCATGGGACCTGGAGCAGAAGTCTCAGCCAGTGTGGCTTGAGCAGGTGAGCACAATACATGGAACTAGAGTAGTAAGTCTTGAATCTAAGGGGTTCAAGCAAGGAGACTCGTTTTCATGAGACTTGGAGCAGTAGGCTTAGCCAGAGTGGCTTGGAGCAGAAGTCTTAGGTTTGAGGGAGTTGAGCAGAAGTCTTGGGCTGAGGGCCTGAGCAAGGAAGTCTTGGGTTCGTGGAACCTAAGCAAGAAGTCTCGAGTCTAGCTTGAGCAAGAGTCTTGGACATTAGGTCTGAGCAATTGTAAAAGTCTTATGCAGAATACATATGCGATTGTAATCATGATTTGATTATAGTGAAAATATCTTGTGAAGCAAGGGGACTAGACTACTCCCTATTTGGGAGGAACCAGCATAAATCTTTATGTCTTCTACTATTATTTATTTGCTTTTATTAACATTTTGCTGTTAAGAATTAACCAGAATCTGAACACTAGTTTAGATTCTGAACTTTGATCATATGCAAACTAAGAAAACAGAAAACACAATTTAAATCCCCCTTCTTGTTTACTTTTCTCACCTTAAGAATTTACCCTTATGTTTCTTCGCTTGCACACATTCTTCACAAATTTCAGCTAGTATGTTGATCAATGGCAGCCCCGTTACCATTCCGTTCTTTTGCAAGTCTTTGAGATCTCTAAAGTTGAGATACCCAAGACGATAGTACAACATCCACTCTTCACCACTTGTTGTAGTAGCAAGACATCTATGCTCCAGAAGCTTCAGCTCAATCTTGAACGTTCTATTGGAAGCCATGTGCGCTTTAAGGAACAAAACTTTGTTTGAATCCATAACGCGCAACCCCTTGTTTTCCATGTGAATCTTGTAACCCTTCTCATGATTCTAGGAAGGTTACATTTAATTCTAGGATTTTACAAGACATCTTTCATCAAGGAATGTCCATTATCCCTTCTCATGATCAAAACATCACCGATCCCATCGACCGCTAGAGTGGTGTCATCCGCGAACTTCACTTTGTTCTTCATGGCACGATTGATTTTAACAAACCAATCCTTCCTCCCCATCATATAAGTATAACAATCTGAGTCTAAGTACCATTCCTCGCTGCACTGAATTCCTTTCATACTCATCATGGTATTTTTTCCAGCATGTAACCCGGTAACTGTATCATTCAACCAGTCACAACTTAATTTTGTAGAATTCCTTGACTTGTTACTGCTGCTATCCCGCTGCTTGTTGCTGTTGCATTCTCCTTCCGTGATCATAACCAAGAGTGTATTCTTTTAATCAAACTCTTGTCTTGCAACCTTGGCTTCATTTCCTTGAGGTTCCTTCTTGTTCGCATTGCACTCTTTTGCAAAATGACCGAACCTTTGACACTTAAAACACTGCTTCTTGCTTTTGTCAAATCTCTTCTTTTAACCTCTAAAGTTGCCTTGACCACGATTTTTGTTGCAGCTGCCCTCACCCCTTTGACATGTCAAACTCTTGGAATTTTGGGACTCTCTTCCACCAAAATTCTAAAAGTTCCCTTTGCTCTTCATAGGTTATTTTTCTTTCAATCTCTTGCCCTTCTCGTTGAAGCGAGCTTGCAAAGCGATCTCCGTCTTTACCTTATCATTATTTCTCTCCTCCATCATTTGCTCATGAGCCTTAAGAGATCTTTACAGCTCGTCTTTGCAAGATCTTTCGATTCCTCAATCGCCTCGACTACATTGTCAAATCTTGGTGTTAAAGAACACGAGATTTTCGAGATAACATACTACTCCATGATAGTTCTCCGCACGCCTTCACTTGATTCACCAACTGAGTGATTCTCATTGTGAAATTGTTGATTGTCTCATTTTCTTTCATTTGAATCAATTCGAGTTAATGCTTGTGAGTTTGTAACCTCACCACCTTTTCCTTATCATCCCCTACATAAGACTTCTCTAAGATCTTCCACGCTTGCTTTGACGACTCGCAATCACCAACTTTCTCAAAGTTGTCACAATCAACACATTGATGAATAAAAAACAGTACCTTGAAATATTTCTTCTTCTCTTCCTTATGTGTTGCTTGTTGGGCAGCCGTTGCAACTCCGACAAGAGGATTACCCCATTCTTGATCACTTCAAGAACATCTTGGTAGCCAAACGACACCTTCATTTGCTTGCACCATTTGTCTTAATTCTTCGCATTAAGGATTGGTAAGTTTGCAAGGATTCTTTCAATGGAAACAGAATTCATGTTGCACCATAGGTGTTTTTGAATCAGAAACGGCCTCTTGATGTCAAATGTTGGAACTTTGAACCACAAGGTTGGTAGGCAATGGTGGAGAAAATTGGAATGTGGAAAGTGAAAGAGAAAAATTGAGAGAGAAAGAAATAATTGAGGGTGAAAAGTAATTACCGCATTATCCTAGGATAAGAACGCATCCTATACATTTATACAAATGTTACATTATGATTGGGATCCAAACAAACAAATGAAATGATAGAAAAGTGCAAAAATTGACTCGTAATAGGTTACACCATTTGATTAACTAGTTAAAGCTGACAATGAACTTAAATCACATTATGTGGTAATCGGTTAATGCCACGGGTTAATCAATTACATCTGTAAAAATTTCACTTTTCTGTTACTTGGAAATGCTACTGACTTTGTTGTAATCAGTTACACCCGCATAATATTAACTGGTTACAGCCCTTAAATTACCAATAAAACTTTCAATAAAGAATAGTCTAGCAAGCCTCTTATTATAATCAACATTCTTCTTCATCATACTAATGTTACACAAAATTTAAGTTTTATTTATTTGGTGAATTCTAAGGTGAGGTATTAGTTAAATCCCTCATCATGAACCACAATTATCCACCATTAGATTAATTGATGTTACAGATTTTATCATGTACCACACTATATTGATTTATTTTGTCTCTCTCTTCTCTCCTTGTTTGGGTCTCACCGTCTTTCTCTTTTCTCTTCAATTGCTACATCACAAAAATGGTTCATTTTTGTCCCAACTCTCAAACAAAATCCCATTTTTCCATCTTTCTCTTTGTACCCATGTTTTTACCGAAATTCAAATAGTTAATATCAAATTCTCTTACTAATGATGACCCATAAAAAAAATGAAAAAGACAATAAAAAAGAAACTTATTCATATCACAATCACTTATTACAATTCACAATACTCACTTATTCATACTCATCAAGCAATGAAGGGAGAGAAAAACAGTCAACGAGAACACAGAAAAAAAAAAAAAAGGAAAGAGAGAAATTATTCATATTAACATAAATTTAGGATTAATTTATTCTTCATCATTTTCTTCTCCTTCATTTCTCAAAGAAAAACAACAAAAATTATAATTGATTGGTAAAACCACCACTGTGTATCGTCGAAAACGGTAAGAAAGGCATGGGGTTCTGTTTAGCCGAGCCCTGTCATTAAGCGCCACGCAGGAATGCTGTATAGCGACAGATGAAAAAAGTGAAGAAAGAAAAATATTCAAAGTGGTGTGATACATGATAAAATCCGTGAATCCATTTAATCTAATGGTTGTTATATATGCCCCATGGTGAGGGACCTAATTAATGCCTCACTCTAGCATTCACCTATTTATTTATTTATAGGTTATGAAACATTATATATATACAAAATTTAGATGAGAAGGCAGCTATTAGGAACCTCTTCAACACTAACAACACGGTAATAAGGATTGTATTGTGGTATCATGTGATGATAATAATAAGGATGTGTGCCATAAAACATGAAAGGATTAATCACATTTTCTTTTGATGAATCCTTGTTAACGTTTTCCTTGTTTTCAGGTTCATCTTTCTTTTCCTCTTTAGCTGGTCCAACATAAATTAAATCAGCACGACAAACTTTCTTTAGCTTAGCCATTACACGTATCGGATCAGTGTCCCCTTTTAAGGTTAATTTCTTGTCTGTCATGTTCACTTCAACTGAATCAACCCCTGCAACAATATTACAAATAAAATCTCAGTATATATATCACTAAAACAATTCAATTCTATATAATTCAAATTCATGAACCAAAAAAGCATAATTCCAATAAGTTAAATACCTGAAAGGCCACAAACGGCTTTCATAGCTTTATGCTTGATTTTGTCTTCATGTATCTCCAACCTAAACACTACTTCCTGTCACACAAAAATTAACTAGTTGTTAGGATTGAAAATTCATGGTTGAAATTTTGCATAAGAAATGCAAAAGATCAGGTTTAGCTATTACTGAGTACTGACCTTCGTTGTCATTGTTCAAATTAAGGGTATAAGAACGATGCAAATTGTAATAGAAGAGTAAGGAAGTGATGGTATTTCAAATTGAAATGAAGCTATGAAGTGAAGAAAGATGATTATTTGAAGCTTATTTATAGCAAGCATAGACGATGATGAGAGAGACAGGGTCAACACGGGTTGTGTGATCTTCATCTTTCTATCACAGGTTCCTTCGTGGAAAATTGAAACTTAATAAAAGCAAATCATAATCGCCATTGAATGATGAGCATAGGTGTCAATTTAGAGAACTGAGACCTAAATTTCAAGTCCTCAAAAAATAAAAGAGTTCAAAATTTTAAAATTAAATTAGTCTCAAAATATGTAGATCTCTTAAATTAAGGGTTCCTAAAATTTAAGTAGGCCTCAAAGAAAACTTGACTTTTTTTTTTTAAATATATTTTTTCAATCAATTTTAAAAAAAAAAAAATTTATTTTAGGAAAAAATCATTTTTTTTTAATTTTCGGATAAAATAAAAAAAAAATATTTTCGAAAAAAATCAATTTTTTTTTATTTTCGAAAAAAATCGGTTTTTTTTATTTTCAGAAAAAATCGATTTTTTTTATATTCGGAAAAAATCGGGTTTTTTTATTTTCAGAAAAAATCGGTTTTTTATACTTGGAAAAAATACGTTTTTTTCCTTTTCGGAAAACGTCGGTTTTTTTATTTCCGAAAAAAATCGGTTTTTTTCATTTTCGGAAAAACTCGGGTTTTTTTTTTATTTTCGAAAAAAATCGGTTTTTTCATTTTCGGAAAAAATTGATTTTTTTATATTCGGAAAACAAATCGGTTTTTTCATTTTCGGAAAAAATTGATTTTTTTATATTCGGAAAAAAAATCGATTTTTTCATTTTCGGAAAAAATCGGTTTTTTTATTTTCGGAAAAAAATCGAGTTTTTTTATTTTCGAAAAAAAAAAGTTTTTATTTTTTGAAAAAAATCAAGTTTTTTTCGGATAAAATCGAGTTTTTTTTTTATTTTCGAAAAAAAAACAGTTTTTTTATAATTTTTTCGGAAAAAATTGTTATTTTTTTATTTTTGGAAAAAATCTGATTTTTTTTATTTTCGAAAAAAATTAGTTTTTTATTATTTTCGAAAAAAATCGGTTTTTTTTTTTTGGAAAATATCGCATTTTTTTCAATTTTCGGAAAAAAAATCAGTTTTTTATTTTTTTTGAAAAAAAATCGGGTTTTTTAATTTTCGAAAAAAATCGGGTTTTTAATTTTCGGATCGATTTTTGTATTTACGAAAAAAATCGGTTTTTTTCATTTTCGAAAATTATCGGTTTTTTTTTATTTTCGGAAAAAATTGATTTTTTTTATTTTCGGAAAAAATCGATTTTTTTTTATTTTCGGAAAAAATCGGTTTTTTTTCATTATCGGAAAACATCGATTTTTTTCATTTTCGGAAAAAATCGGGTTTTTTTTTGTATTTTCGGAAAAAACCGATTTTATAGTATAAAATATTTTATTTCAAATAAATTAGATTTTGAGTCCTTCACTTAAACCCCATTAAAGACAAAAATATGAAAAGGTTTAAAAATAAAGGGTCAAGAAAATATTCATTTAGTAAGAAGTCTAAAAAAATGAGATCAACAAAGAACCTAATTATTAGAACTTTGACATTTAGAATTTTTTTGACACCTCTAATGATGAGTTGAGTTTAAATGAAGAAGAAAACTTTTTTGTTTTGGTCAATCTAATATTCTTCACGTACGTCATGGTCATATGTTACGTATTGAGAAAAAAGTTATCGCAAAATTCTACTTTAGAAGTCGACTTTTGTCATTGTTAGAGTTTAAATGATTTTTAAGTCTTGGTTCACGTTTGAAAACATGTATGAAAATAATCCACCTAACCATAACATTTGCTTAACTTTACTTTCATATAATTGCAATATTTATTTATACTTTTTAAAAGAAAACAGAGCCAAGTTATTATATTTAGAAAAAGTATTCAAGATAAAAAGTGACGAAACTTTCCTAGAAGGCATCACGTTGCTTCTAGTTTGGATTGTGTGTGGCTGTGGGGGTCCATTATTTCCAGCACCTTCATGTTAGGGTTGGTTCAAAACATATATGTTAAAAAAGTCCAACATTAATTAATTTTGTGAATGAAAGAGAGAATCTAAAGTTATATATATGATACAAGTTATTTGAAATCTCACATCGCTTAGTTTAGTGAAATAAATGGGAGTTCAATGCTATATATATGATTCAAGTTCTTCATTTCAATACACACCAGTCAAAAAGCACTCTACGCCTGTATTTGACTTTATTTGTTTACGTATGCTCTTGTGTTAGAATGTTGTGAGATGTAGTTAAATATTTGTTTTGGAGAGTATGAGTGTATTGAGGGCCTGAGTTTGTGAGAGTATATTATGTGTTGTAACAATTTTCACATAGTGTTATTCTCTGGTTGTAACGGTCGTGGTTTTTCTCCGGTTTTGTAGTTTCCACGTTATGTTCTTGTGTTGTGATTGTGTTCCACTTTTTTACTGTATGTTTGCTTGTTTTTTTCCTAACACTTCAACCATCAATTTTTTTTCATTGAGTTGCTGAAAGGGTTTTTGACCATTCTATGTGGTATAACAACTTCTTCCATTTGTTTGTTTATTGACTTTCTATAACTATAAATAGAAGAGTGTTTGAAAGTAATATAATCATTATTCATTTAATTCACTACAAATCCTTTGTAATTATGTCTGTTTGGATTGTTGTGTTTATTTATTAAGTAAAGAATATGAGAGTATGTCAAGATCTGCATTAAATGTAATTTTAGAACACTGATTGCATTCATTAATATGAGTTTTCAACAGTTAGTAGGTCGAAGTAGAAATGTAAGAAATTTAGAATATAGACGTGGAAAAGATAGCTATTTTGAACGTTATTATAAGACAAAAGGAACGAATAGTTAAGGTCTACATTATCAAACGATTTTTCCTCTCAACAATACCATTATGTTGTGGCGTATAGGGTGACACAATCTCACGCATTATCCCCTCTTCATCACAATATTTCTCAAACACATTTGAGGTATACTCACCTCCACCATTCGTTTTGAGAATTTTGAGCTTGTGATCACATTGTCCCTCAACCATGGACTTGAATTGTTTGAACACATCAAATACCTCATCCTTCATCTTAATTAGGTATATCAATAATTTCCTACTAAAATCATCGATAAATGTGACAAAGTATCTACTACCACCATACGAATTGACTTGCATTGGACCGCAAACATCGGAATACACCACCTCAACATAATATTTGGTCCTATGACCCGCATCCTTGCTGAAATTACTCTTGTGCATCTTCCCTTGTACACACTCTTCACATATCTCAGTTAGAATATTGATTCTTGGCAACCCAGTTACCATACCATTCCTTTGTAACGCGTCGAGATCATGAAAATTGAGATGTCCAAGACGATAGTGCCATAACCACTCTTCTTGACTTGCCACTATAGCTAAACACCTATGCTCCATCACTTTCAACTCCACCTTGAAAGTCCTTTTGGCAGCCATGGGAGCCTTAAGGATCAAAACACTGTTTGCATCCACGACGCGTAATATCTTATCGTCCAAGCAAATTTTGTAACCCCTCTCAAGCAATTGGCCAATACTCAAGAGATTACACTTAATTCCCGAAACATACAAGACATCATTTATCATAGAATGTCCATCATTCTTCTTCTTGATCAAAACATCACAGACACCTTCAGCTACAAGAGTGGTACCATCCAGGAATTTTACTCTATCTTTCGCGGCTTGATTGATTTAAAAAAACCAATCTTTTCTACACGTCATATGCGTTGAACAATCAAAATCCAAGTACCATTCATTGCTGACTTGGACTCCATCCCGAACCGTAACCATTAAGATTTTCTCCGAACGCGTATCTGCAACATTTTTCGAACTGCTGCAGCTGCTATCCCGCAACTTGCAACTGCTACTGCTGCTACCCAGCACCTCTCTAATGCCATAATTCTCCTCCGTGATCATAACCAAGAGCGTACTTTCATCATCTACCTCTTGCCTCACAACCTTAGCTTTATCCACTAGTGCAGAAATATGAAATTACACCCGTTTTTTATACATTTAACACCCGTTATTAGAGGGTGTGAATTTAACAGGTGAGAAATGTCTGACAAATTTACACCCGTTTTAAAACGGGTGTAAATTTGATGTTATACTACTCTTTTTTATAAAAATTGGGTATAAATTTTTACATATATACATTTATAGATGATATATTACACCTTTTTTTGTTTAAAATAGATGTATATACATTCCAGTTTACACCCTATTTTATAGAAAACGGGTGTAAATCTGATGTTATATTATACTTTTTTTTTATAGAAATCGGGTGTAAATTTTTTAATATATATATATATTTATAAATGGTATATTACACCCTTTTTTGTTTAAAACGGATATATATATATATATATATATATATATATATATATATATATATATATATATATATATATATATTTCACTTTACACCCTATTTTATAGAAAATGGGTGTAAATGTGTAAATAATAGCATTTCAATCAAACGAATTTACACCCAATTTCATAAACATCGGATGTAAAATGAGTAGTGAATACCTTAGAGGTTTGCAAATTTACACTCTATTTTCTTTAAATAGGGTGTAAAAACGCGGTGTATTACACCCGTTTTTGCTATTGATGTTGGCATTTTACACCCAATTTTACCATTGATGTTGGTATTTTTACACCCAATTTTACCATTGATGTTGGCATTTTTACACCTTATTTCGAACTTGAGCTATACAATTTTTACTTAAGTTCTTTCAAACACGCCTACGCCTAATGACTATTGTTTGTTAATATAAATGGAATGAAATGATTCATGTTGTATCCATGTCATGAAATTCTGGTTAATAGTTGTGAGGAAAATCATCTTAAAAACTCGATGAAAATCATGAAGCATATGTGTACGACCCACATATTGTGTTTGTCATGCATGATGCAGATTTCCTAGTTAGCTAGGATCAAGAACACAACGACATACACACAATTGGTGATATAGATGTATTATCAAAGATTCAATTCATAAGCACTGCTAGAGTTTTTACACTTATAGTATATCACAATTAATCTGAACATGCGATGTATTTAAATAGAATTACTTTGTTGTCTAAACCCTGCATTAAAAATAAAAATGGTTAAGGTAGAATAGGTATTTTATTTTTAACTTTACCTAACAGGTGAACAAAAAAACATAGAGATAAAAGTGTACTTGATCTTTTACTGTTGCATATACCACAACATTTGTTACTACTGGTTTCCTAATGTAGCAGGATGTATCTGTGCCAACCAATTTATAACTAAAAATATAAATCATTTATACAGTAGGAAAAAATCGAAGTAGCAGATGGAATACAGTTTCCACACAAAGTTCACTGCATTGTTGTCAAGAATGCTGAGACTTGAAATCTTTTTAACCGTTGGTCCTGGCTTCCCAACAACCTACAGCATAGAGAGAGAAATTTCAACAATCAAATATCCAATGTCATTGGATCTTTCATTGACATTGTTCAAATGTAATGCAAATATGAGAGAAATGTGTATCAGAATTTACCTTCTGGCGAATAGAGCAGAATCCACTAAATTGTAACGTTGCACCAAATACAGAGTCGATGATACTCCCACCTAGTCCTGCCGTGGTAGCGATGGGTATTACCAGTAGTTGTTTGAGAACTCTATCAGACCCACACTAGATTGTCGAAAATTCTAAAAGAACATATGATAGTCCAATGACACTTCCACCGGCTGCCGCAGCTAGAAGTCCTTCTTTTGTCACACCACCATTTGTACCCTTCCTCACAGGCTGATAAAATATCAAAAATAGAAGAAATTTAAACCATATAGTGAAAATTTTCAATTGAACTTTCTCTGAAAAGATTCACCGATGTTGTAAGCTATAAGTCACTCTTGGTAGCATATATTTCCAGGCAGTGTTTCGTTAACATTGGTCGCTAGCCAAACATCAATGTGATTTACGCGCATGCTCATATAGGGCTTAGACTAAAAGACTATTTACCTTGAAGGTTGTGATGAGACAGGGGCGGTCATCACTGAGAACTCCAATCTCTGAAGACCATGTGTCTCCATTGCAGCAGCAATAACGGCCAATAGGCAATAACGCCACCAATAAGAGCTATAATCAGAAAATCAGTGAGAGGAGAAGCCAATGAGCAAACATCTAGAAAATCACAAGTAGCTAATAGTCCAAACTAACATTTCTAGCATAACGAATTACAAACAAAAAAACAAGCCTAGGTTATACCAACTGATGCAAAATTACAAGACAGGGATGATATCAGTAGCATACCTAGGACACTTTTGGCTATAAAGAATTGTGTAGCTCGATGCAGTTCAGAAACTCGAGCAGGATGGGAAGTTGCTAGCATTCTGACTGCAGTTGAAATGGAAGAAGCATCCTTACAAAATGAGAAACTATACCAAGTACCTGTCACACAACTTCTGCACAACAAACCGCCGCTCCTTAGGCGACGTTGTCCTTTTGCTCAAAGCCATGCGCTTCCAAGATTTCTGCTGAAGTTTGTTCTCAATACAGAAATGTTCTCAAAGCTGATGTAGTGTTGGATAAAGCCAAGCAAATAATTCCACAAACCTGCTGAAAGATACAGAATGGAACAGAGATAGGATGAGTTTTCGGTTCCATCACAGACGATATTCTAGCTGGATTCAAGATGCACGCCTGTGGTTGGCGGTCGATACACTCTATGACTAAGCGGCCAGCATTTAAAGGTTCTAGCCCTATCAATCTTTCGGATCGTCTAAATCAAGTGCCTCGATTGGCTTTAGGATCCGTTGAGTTTCTTTTCAGCCGACATTTCCCCATCTGGTATGGTTATGGTGGAAGATTAAAATGGCTAGAGATTCACCTATATAAATACCACAATATATCTAGTTCTCGCCATTCCCCTTCTCATGTAGCTGCAAATCACAAATCAATAATTATTAAGTACCAGAACATAATCATGCATGATGAATTGAACAAGACTAGAAAAATAGCTGTACACGAGTTTTTTTCTTTCACAACGAAGAAATCACAACATGAAAAGTTTATCAACAGCCATTAACAATCATTAAAAGCGGAAATCTTCAACATTTGTCACGCAAATGACAAAGCAGGGAAAGAAATTGAAAAACATTCAAGCAAAATCACCACGAGAATCTGCCGGTATCTGCAATTTTAACAAATGTTAAAGCATATCGACAATTTCCGAAACATGAGCAATTCGAAAACTCCAATCTCTAATCTCTGAAGGTTGTGATGAGACGGGGGCGATCATCACTGAGAACTCCAATCTCTGAAGACCATGTGTCTCCATTGCAACAGCAATAATGGCCAATAACGCCACCAATAAGAGCTGTAATCAGAGGCGACTCTTTTGAGTTCAAGCAATAATCATTCCCATCGGTTAAAACCCATAAAAATGTTAGCATGCTCGATAACATAGCTCTTTAGCCTGCTCGTCACGGTTACGGTTTGACAGTGGAAAAATGCCACTTCTCCCATTGTTCATGCATGTCACATTAAGTTGGTTGCCGATCTGGTTATCCTGCACCATTACATCATAAAAATGTTAGCATCAATAACAACTCAAGTTTAATTGTTGAACTTTTCAAGCATTAAATCATCTCAAGAAAATCTGTTTGACAAATAAATTAATCATATATACAGAATCGTGACTGGTTCTTTTATTATGTGTCAACAGAACTAAAGATTAGTTATATCAGTTATAATCACTTTTGTGTCAGTGCTTCAAACGAATACATAAGAAAGTAGCAGCATCACTCACATAATGACAAGAAATGTAGCCTGGTACAGCTAGGAGGGGCACAAGTCATACAATGGCACCAAGAGCAGTAATCATTCAAGTCCACCCCTTTAAAGAACAAGACGAGGCCGCAGACCAATTTGTAAACAAACCAACTTTCACATTTGAAGACACAAGTTCATAACAATGTAATTCACCCAAAAACAACAACAAAAAAGGTGAGAGACTGTTACCCAACACTTAGTAGCACGAAAGAGATAATCTGAAGGGCATATTGATAAGATTCTTGCTTCTGGTACGTTTTAGACTTGGTTAGATTAAGCTCATTATACTGAGAACGAATCAAAATGGCAAATCCAAGAAGAAATCCTGATGTAAACCCTCCAATGTTACTAAAATTATTTCCAAATGGAAAAGTTCCAAGAGCTAAGTCGAGAACAATGATCACAATAAGAATCAACTTCTCATCAAACTGCAAAACAATAACAAAAATATATTAATTAGGCAGCATCATTGAGCTTAATAACGTATAAACTTATTTATTTACCTTATGAGTATGCATTTTCCAATTTGTTAAAACTTCTGATAGCATCACTCCTACTAAGCCGAATACTGCACCAGATGCACCAACGTAGATGATTAAATGGAGGAATAAAACACACAGTACATTTCCTCCCAAACCAGATATCACATACACCAATCCAATTCGAACTACAAAGAAAACAAGTAAAATTGTTATCATATTCAATATTCTTTCCTTCTGCAGCATGTTGAGCATTCACAGGATGAGAAACCAAAATTTTTGTTATTTCCTTGGACAACTCATTAACAACATCAGCAGTGTTCCTTGCTTCATGAGATTCTTCTAAAGCTTCTGCTTTCAAGAGTAAGTGGTTGTCCTTTAACGGGTCTGTCCCAGATATATTTCCACTCAAATTTGGTCCTTTAACAACAACTCCACATCTATGTTTTGTAGCATACCTATGAAAAGAATCACAAAGACGTATAATGACATGTTGATATTAGTCTTTAATCATGAGTTCGTGTCTTCATGAACTTGTAATCATCTACATATAAACTTAACTTTAAGGGTAGAATTTTAAACTTTTGGAGAGAAATCTTTAAACCAGACAAAATAGAGTCCGACCATCCAAAATCCTCCAAAATTTACGACATGACTAACAGATTTTGTTAACAAGAAACATGTTACAAACATTGAAAACTTAATATTAACCATAATGAGTGGTCACCTACACCAACAACTAACCCTTAAATGTTATAGCAACCTTAGACATCTTCACCTGACTCTGACTTCATATTGAGGGAAATATGGAAGCTTCATTCCATCGAGGGCAGCACATAGTATGGGGCCTTCTTCGAAGTGCCTGTCAGCTCTCCTACTAGTGACGATTCCGGTTTTCTCATCGAGAGTTGCAAAATTTGACTGCAAGAAGATAGTTCATCAACCTTTTTTTCGATGAATATTTCATCAAGCTATTAGAATGAATAATGCTTTTGAAAAATAAGGTTAAGGAGAAATTATTTTTAAACTGCATAGAAATAATAACAAAAAAGAGTTGTGCACAAACCTTAAAAGCAATATCACCAGGCGACATGGCCAATCCAGTCCCCCATGGATTCAAATGCCCCTCGACCACGATAGTAAACTCGAGGATCATAACCCAAGAGAGAAAGATGAGCAGTATCACTTCCACAAGCTAAGCCAACTTCTACAGAGTCCATCAATCCATTGTGAAATTATATTTTGTTGTTTTAAAAGATATACATACCATTGGTTTTATTAATAGCTACACAAAAGTCTTGTAGAGGGCTATGATCAAATGCAAAGGCACAAGATGCTAAGGCCTTATCAATTCTTGGACAGGGATAACAACATAAGGCATCGACGTAATGTGATCAAATATCACTAACCTAACTCTTCCGCCATTAACTTTACCTTGGTTGAGTCCTTTCTTAAACTCCGCGATAATTTCTTGGCCGGAGTGAACCGGAAACAGTAGCTAGACCTCAATAACGGAGTCGCCAACGGGCGTAACATAAGCCTCAATAGATTTCTTAATAGCTTGGCAAGCGCAATGGAACATTATAACAGAGTCGTTCTTGCGGAATTCACCAGAGGCGAAGCGGTGGCCGATTTACTGGAGAACGATTGCGGCGGCGGTGGTATCATTATCAATGAGCGAGATATCTTCAACGTCGTTAGCGTTGATGAGGTTTTTGACGATAATACGAGAATCGATAATTCCTTTTTGGAGCGTGTTGGAGAAAAAGTCGTCTGGTTGTCGAAGGAAGCGGAGCTGCCAGGAGTTTTGAGCGGCGAGGACGGAGCGGGGACAGCTTCCGAAACTGCCATTGTTGATTCTGGCGACGGCGGTTTCGTGGTGGGAGAATTCTTGACGGATCTCGTGTTCTGTTATTTGGGAGTTTAATTGAAAAAAGAAAACAACCTCTGGAACAGCATCTTGCCATCTACCACAATTGCAAAGGCAACATGCTAGCTCATAATATACACTAGTTGTTTCCATAACGCCTCGTCTTTCCATATCCCTGACAACTTTCACAGCTTCATCAATTTCCCTTCTTTCCAAAAAGTTCTCACCAACACTAAGGAAGAGAGGAAGTATATATCAGGCCATCAGAATAACAGTTGCAAATGATATGAAAGAAGTAAAAGATTACCTTTATATGTAAGGGCTTCTGGAACTTCCCCACTGCTCCTCATCTTTCGAAATAACTCATGGACAAGGTCATAGTTGCCCGATTGCAGCATTACCTTATAACAAGTATCACCTGTAAGACTTGAATACAATCATGCTTTAAAGGTAACAAAATCTTCATCAACCGTTTGCTTCATTTCTATTAATGAGTCAGCTGCTTTACCCAATATTTTACAATCTGATACAAAGAAAACAAATTATATGGGCAAAAAAAACCTACCATGAAGCATTCAATCCTGTATAAAACAAGTCATTACCCCAAGTTGTAGGAAAACAGGATTCCTACACAATGGCTTCAATAAACGATAATACTCAAATAATCATTACAATGATAGATTAATACAAACTTAATCAGTAATATAATCATCACTAACAAATAAACATCCATTTTGATTAACCTAAACATACAATTCCATATTTACACCTATAACCCTAATTTACCATGATCAACAATATCAGATTATTACCAAGTAAAGGAAGTAACAAAAATGACTTAGGTAAATAATAACTGATAATAATAAATTATCTAAGTTCCCAATCAGTAATATATCATCACTAACAAATAAACATCATGTTGATTAACCGAAACATACAGTTCAATATTTACCCCTACAACCCTAATTTCCCATGATCAACAATATCAGAATCTTAACAAAATTGATGTGATCAAAAGAAAATCAAACATCTGCATATATACACCTGTTCAAGCCGCTGAAGGACCTCTACTCTCTTGGAAGCCTCCTCGTTGCCCTCATATAGCCCAGAATCAGCCAGAAACTGACACAACAAACAAATAATTTTTCAGAAAAATTAATCAACGTAAAACAATGAATTTATATATATATGAAATTCGGGTACATATGTGTGATGTCTAGTGCAATGTCACAACATCGCAATCTGCTGTGAGAACAAGGAAATAATAGTAACAGAAAATCAACACAAGGTTTGTCCACCCAGTTCGGTCTAACGACCTACGTCTGGGGGCATACCAAGCCAGGAAGGAAGTCCACTATAAGCAGTATCAAATTACAGACTCAACAAACCAGTTGACAATCTACCTAATTCAATCACTACCCAATGACCCTTCTATCTAAGTCCTCCCTAGATAAGAGACTCCATCTCACTTCCAATCATCGCAATGATGTCTAGCAGTCAACATCTCCGCCACTGCATCAACAGCTTGATTTCCAACACTCTTCTAACACATAACCTTAGAAGACATACTTCCACGACACCCCTTGGAGTTGCTTCAAAGCTTCCTCTAAGAACAATACAATACTCATTACCTACAGGTTTCTGAGTAATTACACAGTGACCATCTCACAACCCGAGTGGTTCACTTAGACAAAGCCCTAATGATCTACATCTTGGACCCGTACCTATTCTAGGTTACAAACATTCTATTTATAGCTTTTTCCCAACTGGATTTGGGCCTTCAAATCACATCAAATCTTCTGCTACAAATCTGCAAAAGATTCTGCTACTAAATAGATCTTCAATTAAAACTTCAATCAAATCTTCAATTAAATCTTCAATTAAATCTTCATATCTTTTAGCCTTAAAAACAGTAACAAGATCTGCTCCACATTTGATTGTAACAGAATATATCTATTCCATGATACTCTCCTGCAATCTCTCAATCAGATCTTATCCTTAACAAATTTGTACACGCGCAGCCCTAATAAGTCATCTCAGGCCTGATGTTCACTACTGATGTCACGACATCGGGTGTAACATCAGCACACAGCTGCACCCCCTACATCTTTAACAACCCAAAATGTTACCTAAACATATCAATCATGTTAGAAGCTCATGTTGCAACATCAACCATGACATTAACATTGGTTTTAACAAAATTTCAGCCAACCACAAGAACTTACAATCTCCCCCTTTGGCTAATTTTGGCTAAAACACATATATAAACATTACAACTCTGATTACAACAGCAATAACAACCCTATACTACTGTCAGTATTCATCAGCAACGACTGAACCTAACAGTAAATATCTGTAGCTACTGTGTACAGCCACCATGGAGAATCATCTTCTTGGGAGAATTTGAATGATGTTAGGACATCATGTTAGGACATCACCTCTGCATAACAACTCAGGCAGCACATCAGGACCTAGGAAGTGGAAAGTCCTGAAACATTTGGTGCACATGAGGAAGAAGATATCTGACACTCCCTCTCAATACAACACATTTCTTTTTCCTTCCAGGTCAGACCCAGAACAATTGTAGAAGACTCCTCCAGAAAAGAAATGTCTGTCTAGACATCAAGGACCAATGGTGGCATAAGATGAAACTTAAGAAGTGCCAATCTTCCAACCCAGGTAACTCAGAACACAAGTCACAACTATGTTCATAACTCAGGACACAAGTCACAAAGACTCAACATGGCTAAAGAACAGGCCAACCTCTTTAACATCTCTGAACCACATCTGGATCTGGAACTTAAGAAGCCAGGCCTCTGCACACCCTTTCTCCCCCTTTTTATCCAAAAATTGGCAAAGAAAGCCCTCACAGAACCAGACCCAAGTAGTGCTCACCCACACACAAACAAACGCCATAAGACTTATGAAACAAGAACACTCACTTGCTGAAGGATAGAAGAATAACCCCTATAAATAGCTGATCTGTTACTTTGGAATTAACGAGCTTTGAATATGTCAAGGTTCTCAGTCATAGAAACACTATTTTAGGTTCTAAAAACTCCTTCCAAATTCAATGCCTACCGTCCAAAACAGTCTTGACCATTTTTATTGTTTCCTAACTGATCTTTACCATAAATTGTGCCAAAACAGTTCCATGCCAAGTCGAAGCCACGTGTTTCACTTTATCCTTACACCACCGTCCAGAATAATTCCTTGTTTGGCTCAAAATAAAACATGTCTTGTACCATGTTCTGACATCTTATCAGACATTGTCTGCTGGCTCACAAACTTATCAACCCAAGACTCCTCAAAACACGAGCACATTCTCTTTTCTGTTGGATTAGCACAACTCACAATCCCTTCTAGATTCCTTCAGAATAACATCTCAACAGTTCAGCTCTTCTGCCTCCTCCTGCATAAGCCCTAGCATACCAGCCTTAACTCCCCCTGACAAGAACAACCAATGCTACTCATGAACATAATCTCATCATGTTTATTTCAGATACATGGTCTGCCAAGTCCAATATAAACTCCCACAATGTCTTTATATTACTTCCAACACAAGATATGGACTGATACCACCTTTTACTCTCCTTATCTTCAGCCAATCTGAACAGATCACTCTACTGACAACAACCTTCGCACCGAATGAAGTCTGCATCATGAAAGTAGTCATGTATTGTCAGAACTGCCACTCTAGACACTAATGCTGCTTCTCCCAATTCCACACGCACAGTCCCACTCCAGACAAAGATGTTGTAACATTATGTAGGACATCAGCATTAGATAAACGATCACATCTTCTTCACCAAAAATTCATTCCTGAACCATAATATCCAGACTGCAGATTTGCATCATTCTCTAGATAAATACCTAGTCTCCCGTCAAGGTATTTACATTAATAATAGACAGATACTAAGTCTCCCGTCAAAGTGTAAACTATTAGTCAGGAAAAGATTACCTTCTCACCAGGCTCTTCCAAAGTCTGCAGAGAAAAATAAATTCTCCCAGACACAGTAAGGAGTTCCACATCTTTTCAGCAGCAGCAATTACGCATGACATACTATCATGCTCCCCCTAAATATTTGCACAAGTTCAGCAACAAAAATGTATCTACTCATCCTAAGCAGTAGTACACACATGACATAAAGTCATGAGATCTGACATCATAAACATCAAACAAGACCCCACATTATTGCCCCTGAGGCACACAACGGAAACACCACTCCTCAGTTCAAGCATATGAACATCTTCATGCTTGTATATACCCCATGAATTCTCAGATCACTTAAAAGCTCTACTGAGATCCAATATCTTCAAGAGGTACTTGCAGCAGGAAAAACACCAGCTGTTCAAACATGATTACTCCCCCTCAGGCCTATACCAACAAAACTAGGCAACACATGGGCTAACTCTCCAAAGGCAGTCCAATCAATCAATGCATGGTCTACTTCAGTCTTCACTACATTCTCCATCCAAGGCAGACCTTCTACTTCATCATTCTCCCGTATGACTATGTAGACGCTCCTTAGGCATAATGTAGGCACCAAGCTCCTGAACCAGAGCACAATCATCCTTCACCAGGGATATCCAATCAGATAATGTCCCAACACAAGTTAGAACATCTGCCACACACCAAGACATCATCACCCTGATATGCTCCACCAACTGGACTTACTAAAGCCTAGTAATCCAAAGAACTAGAGAAACAAACTCTCATTCACCTTCAAGAAGAATAATCTCCTTGAGTCTTCAACTCATCACCCTTCTGCCCAAGAGTAACATGTTCCAAGACAATCTTCAATAATAACCAGCTGCCACACTCTGATTATCTTGATTCTTCGAATCCACTTCTAAGATCAACCAAATGCCACAGTTTGATCATCTCATGCATGAATCCTCATATGAAAACAGTCAAATGCCACATTTTGACCTTTTTCACGTTAGTCAGAACTCTCACAAAGATATCTTGATCCACCAAGGAAACTTGATCTTCAAGTCACATGTTCCACTTGCTCAAAAGCAAACACACTTAGACTCCCTAAGCCATGGTCATGTAACATCTTCTCCTTCCTGTAGCTCCAGCAACCTGCCATGCGAACGATCTTTTTGAAGCATCCTATTGTTCACTTCTGTAGATCACCCTATCAATAGCTGATGTGCCACATCACCAGCTGAGACTCCTGATGTTAAGCTAGATGTCAGAACATTATGACATCCAACTGTTGAATTCAGCTCTTCCTTCTGCCACTCAGAAGAACCTCCTTCCTTTGCAGAAACAAATTTCCATGCTCTCAAGGACTTGATTCAACAATCAAGTTTGAGTAGACAACCTCCATCCTGCTCAGAAACTCCAAAGACTTCAAACCTACCACATCTGAATCTTCAGAAACTAAGTAGTCCAAGACTACCCCATAGCAATACACAAGAGAGTCACTTCCCTTAGTAGAGCTGACAGTAGAAAGCCAGAGATAACTTCCACTTATCCTAGACCTTCACAACCAGAGTAAACACCATGCTCCAAACCACTTAGATCAGAAATAAACTGATCCAAGATGTAACCATCAAGATTATAGCTTTCAGCCTTAAACCCAGATGTTGGAAGTTATCAACATTCCACAATCAATCTGCCTTTTCTATTCCAAACCCATCCCAGACAATATGGATGAAACATCATAGTCACCAATCAACCCCACCAGTTGCTTTAACTCCAAAGCTCTTAAAACTTCTCCACCACTAGACATATACATAGTCTCCCGTCAATGTATATTGTCATTAGTTGAAGGCACAACATTCTCAAACGCAGACAAATACCTAACTACTGTCACGCTATTTATCATAAGGTTCACCCTTTGATCTGGTCTGGCATTCTTGTCCTGCACACTTGAGGCACTAGCTGATCCCCCTTCTGCTAATCCACACCACTGATCACTTCAGATTAGGTAAGTGGCATGACCTGAACTTCATCATGAGCACAACTAACTTTCTTTGGCATAGAAAGCAAGGACATGATGTTTCAACATCAGTTCCGACATCAGTCTACATCACATAAAACACCTGCTAAGGCTTTGGAGACTACCCCCAAATTAATCCATACATATCTCTTGTAGGGAACACACGAGAACAAATCAAGCTCAGCTACTTTCTTGACTTCCTCCAGTTCATGTATCTTCAGATATACCAGAACTACATGTGACACCATAACCAGATAGATCCTCCTAATTAGGTCACCACTACTAAGCTTAAGAGATAACTTATCAAGATTTTCACTCCCGCATGAAAGATTTGACAGTGATACTCTTTTGCTTTGGCTCCATCCTCTTCTTTCATCATCAAGGAAATTGACAAAGAAGGAATCAACGTTCTGTACAGATTGGTCTTCAATCCCTGACATGAACTATATTCTTCTTCTGCTGCGGAGACCACACCCTCAAGTCTTTCCAAGAAAATACCTACCAAAAGTCTCAACACAAGAAGCAACAAGGGTAGCATCAGATACCATGCAGCGGAACACACAACAACTCCTCAACAACCTTCAGGCATGACCAACCAAACTGAGTGTCAACAACCCACACTTACAACATCAGTTCTTTACAACAAGGGATCATCCAAACTCCTAGAATAACTGACCAAGGCCATAACTATCTTCCTTGCTCATGAACCAGAAAGTATCTTCCCTAGATCTCATCCAAAACCAGACAGGATGCCTGCTCTGATACCAATTGAAATTCTGGTATAGATGTGTGATGTCTAGTGCAATGTCACAACATCGCAATCTGCTGTGAGAACAAGGCAATAATAGTAACAGAAAATCAACACAAGGTTTGTTCACCCAGTTCGGTCTAACGACCTACGTCTGGGGGCATACCAAGCCAGGAAGGAAGTCCACTATAAGCAGTATCAAATTACAGACTCAACAAACTAGTTGACAATCTACCTAATTCAATCACTACCCAATGACCCTTCTATCTAAGTCCTCCCTAGATAAGAGACTCCATCTCACTTCCAATCATCGCAATGATGTCTAGCAGTCAACATCTCCGCCACTGCATCAACAGCTTGATTTCCAACACTCTTCTAACACATAACCTTAGAAGACATACTTCCACGACACCCCTTGGAGTTGTTTCAAAGCTTCCTCCAAGAACAATACAATACTCATTACCTACAGGTTTCTGAGTAATTACACAGTAACCATCTCACAACCCGAGTGGTTCACTTAGACAAAGCCCTAATGATCTACATCTTGGACCCGTACCTATTCTAGGTTACAAACATTCTATTTATAGCTTTTTCCCAACTGGATTTGGGCCTTCAAATCACATCAAATCTTCTGCTACAAATCTTCAAAAGATTCTGCTACTAAATAGATCTTCAATTAAAACTTCAATCAAATATTCAATTAAATCTTCAATTAAATCTTCTTATCTTTTAGCCTTAAAAACAGTAACAAGATCTGCTCCACATTTGATTGTAACAGAATATATCTATTCCATGATACTCTCCTGCAATCTCTCAATCAGTTCTTATCCTTAACAAATTTGCACACGCGCAGCCCTAATAAGTCATCTCAGGCCTGATGTTCACTACTGATGTCACGACATCGGGTGTAACATCAGCACACAGCTGCACCCCCTACATCTTTAACAACCCAGAATGTTACCTAAACATATCAATCATGTTAGAAGCTCATGTTGCAACATCAACCATGACATTAACATTGGTTTTAACAAAATTTCAGCCAACCACAAGAACTTACAATCTCCCCCTTTGGCTAATTTTGGCTAAAACACATATATAAACATTACAACTCTGATTACAACAGCAATAACAACCTTATACTACTGTCAGTATTCATCAGCAACGACTGAACCTAATAGTAAATATCTGTAGCTACTGTGTACAGCCACCATGGAGAATCATCTTCTTGGGAGAATTTGAATGATGTTAGGACATCATGTTAGGACATCACCTCTGCATAACAACTCAGGCAGCACATCAGGACCTAGGAAGTGGAAAGTCCTGAAACATTTGGTGCACATGAGGAAGAAGATATCTGACACTCCCTCTCAATACAACACATTTCTTTTTCCTTCCAGGTCAGACCCAGAACAATTGTAGAAGACTCCTCCAGAAATGAAATGTCTGTCTAGACATCAAGGACCAATGGTGGCATAAGATGAAACTTAAGAAGTACCAATCTTCCAACCCAGGTAACTCAGAACACAAGTCACAACTATGTTCATAACTCAGGACACAAGTCACAAAGACTCAACATGGCTAAAAAACAGGCCAACCTCTTTGACATCTCTGAACCACATATGGATCTGGAACTTAAGAAGCCAGACCTCTGCACACCCTTTCTCCCCCTTTTTATCGAAAAATTGGCAAAGAAAGCCCTCACAGAACCAGACCCAAGTAGTGCTCACCCACACACAAACAAATGCCATAAGACTTATGAAACAAGAACACTCACTTGCTGAAGGATAGAAGAATAACCCCTATAAATAGCTTATCTGTTACTTTGGAATTAACGAGCTTTGAATATGTCAAGGTTCTCAGTCATAGAAACGCTATTTTAGGTTCTAAAAACTCCTTCCAAATTCAATGCCTACCGTCCAAAACAGTCTTGACCATTTTTATTGTTTCCTAACTGATCTTTACCATAAATTGTGCCAAAACAGTTCCATGCCAAGTCGAAGCCACGTGTTTCACTTTATCCTTACACCACCGTCCAGAATAATTCCTTGTTTGGCTCAAAATAAAACATGTCTTGTACCATGTTCTGACATCTTATCAGACATTGTCTGCTGGCTCACAAACTTATCAACCCAAGACTCCTCAAAACACGAGCACATTCTCTTTTCTGTTGGATTAGCACAACTCACAATCCCTTCTAGATTCCTTCAGAATAACATCTCAACAGTTCAGCTCTTCTGCCTCCTCCTGCATAAGCCCTAGCATACCAGCCTTAACTCCCCCTGACAAGAACAACCAATGCTACTCATGAACATAATCTCATCATGTTTATTTCAGATACATGGTCTGCCAAGTCCAATATAAACTCCCACAATGTCTTTATATTACTTCCAACACAAGATATGGACTGATACCACCTTTTACTCTCCTTATCTTCAGCCAATCTGAACAGATCACTCTACTGACAACAACCTTCGCACCGAATGAAGTCTGCATCATGAAAGTAGTCATGTATTGTCAGAACTGCCACTCTAGACACTAATGCTGCTTCTCCCAATTCCACACGCATAGTCCCACTCCAGACAAAGATGTTGTAACATTATGTAGGACATCAGCATTAGATAAACGATCACATCTTCTTCACCAAAAATTCATTCCTGAACCATAATATCCAGACTGCAGATTTGCATCATTCTCTAGATAAATACCTAGTCTCCCGTCAAGGTATTTACATCAATAATAGACAGATACTAAGTCTCCCGTCAAAGTGTAAACTATTAGTCAGGAAAAGATTACCTTCTCACCAGGCTCTTCCAAAGTCTGCAGAGAAAATTAAATTCTCCCAGACACAGTAAGGAGTTCCACATCTTTTCAGCAGCAGCAATTACGCATGACATACTATCATGCTCCCCCTAAATATTTGAACAAGTTCAGCAACAAAAATGTATCTACTCATCCTAAGCAGTAGTACACACATGACATAAAGTCATGAGATCTGACATCATAAACATCAAACAAGACCCCACATTACTGCCCCTGAGGCACACAACGGAAACACCACTCCTCAGTTCAAGCATATGAACATCTTCATGCTTGTATAGACCCCACGAATTCTCAGATCACTTAAAAGCTCTACTGAGATCCAATATCTTCAAGAGGTACTTGCAGCAGGAAAAACACCAGTTGTTCAAACATGATTACTCCCCCTCAGGCCTATACCAACAAAACTAGGCAACACATGGGCTAACTCTCCAAAGGCAGTCCAATCAATCAATGCATGGTCTACTTCAGTCTTCACTACATTCTCCATCCAAGGCAGATCTTCTACTTCATCATTCTCCCGTATGACTATGTAGACGCTCCTTAGGCATAATGTAGGCACCAAGCTCCTGAACCAGAGCACAATCATCCTTCACCAGGGATATCCAATCAGATAAAGTCCCAACACAAGTTAGAACATCTGCCACACACCAAGACATCATCACCCTGATATGCTCCACCAACTGGACTTACTAAAGCCTAGTAATCCAAAGAACTAGAGAAACAAACTCTCATTCACCTTCAAGAAGAATAATCTCCTTGAGTCTTCAACTCATCACCCTTCTGCCCAAGAGTAACATGTTCCAAGACAATCTTCAATAATAACCAGCTGCCACACTCTGATTATCTTGATTCTTCGAATCCACTTCTGAGATCAACCAAATGCCACAGTTTGATCATCTCATGCATGAATCCTCATATGAAAACAGTCAAATGCCACATTTTGACCTTTTTCACGTTAGTCAGAACTCTCACAAAGATATCTTGATCCACCAAGGAAACTTGATCTTCAAGTCACATGTTCCACTTGCTCAAAAGCAAACACACTTAGACTCCCTAAGCCATGGTCATGTAACATCTTCTCCTTCCTGCAGCTCCAGCAACCTGCCATGCGAACGATCTTTTTGAAGCATCCTATTATTCACTTCTGTAGATCACCCTATCAATAGCTGATGTGCCACATCACCAGCTGAGACTCCTGATGTTAAGCTAGATGTCAGAACATTATGACATCCAACTGTTGAATTCAGCTCTTCCTTCTGCCACTCAGAAGAACCTCCTTCCTTTGCAGAAACAAATTTCCATGCTCTCAAGGACTTGATTCAACAATCAAGTTTGAGTAGACAACCTCCATCCTGCTCAGAAACTCCAAAGACTTCAAACCTACCACATCTGAATCTTCAGAAACTAAGTAGTCCAAGACTACCCCATAGCAATACACAAGAGAGTCACTTCCCTTAGTAGAGCTGACAGTAGAAAGCCAGAGATAACTTCCACTTATCCTAGACCTTCACAACCAGAGTAAACACCATGCTCCAAACCACTTAGATAAGAAATAAACTGATCCAAGATGTAACCATCAAGATTATAGCTTTCAGCCTTAAACCCAGATGTTGGAAGTTATCAACATTCCACAATCAATCTGCCTTTTCTATTCCAAACCCATCCCAAACAATATGGATGAAACATCATAGTCACCAATCAACCCCACCAGTTGCTTTAACTCCAAAGCTCTTAAAACTTCTCCACCACTAGACATATACTTAGTCTCCCGTCAATGTATATTGTCATTAGTTGAAGGCACAACATTCTCAAATGCAGACAAATACCTAACTACTGTCACGCTATTTATCATAAGGTTCACCCTTTGATCTGGTCTGGCATTCTTGTCCTGCACACTTGAGGCACTAGCTGATCCCCCTTCTGCTAATCCACACCACTGATCACTTCAGATTAGGTAAGTGGCATGACCTGAACTTCATCATGAGCACAACTAACCTTCTTTGGCAGAGAAAGCAAGGACCTGATGTTTCAACATCAGTTCCGACATCAGTCTACATCACATAAAACACCTGCTAAGGCTTTGGAGACTACCCCCAAATTAATCCATACATATCTCTTGTAGGGAACACACGAGAACAAATCAAGCTCAGCTACTTTCTTGACTTCCTCCAGTTCATGTATCTTCAGATATACCAGAACTACATGTGACACCATAACCAGATAGATCCTCCTAATTAGGTCACCACTACTAAGCTTAAGAGATAACTTATCAAGATTTTCACTCCCGCATGAAAGATTTGACAGTGATACTCTTTTGCTTTGGCTCCATCCTCTTCTTTCATCATCAAGGAAATTGACAAAGAAGGAATCAACGTTCTGTACAGATTGGTCTTCAATCCCTGACATGAACTATATTCTTCTTCTGCTGCGGAGACCACACCCTCAAGTCTTTCCAAGAAAATACCTACCAAAAGTCTCAACACAAGAAGCAACAAGGGTAGCATCAGATACCATGCAGCGGAACACACAACAACTCCTCAACAACCTTCAGGCATGACCAACCAAACTGAGTGTCAACAACCCACACTTACAACATCAGTTCTTCACAACAAGGGATCATCCAAACTCCTAGAATAACTGACCAAGGCCATAACTATCTTCCTTGCTCATGAACCAGAAAGTATCTTCCCTAGATCTCATCCAGAACCAGACAGGATGCCTGCTCTGATACCAATTGAAATTCTGGTACAGATGTGTGATGTCTAGTGCAATGTCACAACATCGCAATCTGCTGTGAGAACAAGGCAATAATAGTAACAGAAAATCAACACAAGGTTTGTTCACCCAGTTCGGTCTAACGACCTACGTCTGGGGGCATACCAAGCCAGGAAGGAAGTCCACTATAACCAGTATCAAATTACAGACTCAACAAACTAGTTGACAATCTACCTAATTCAATCACTACCCAATGACCCTTCTATCTAAGTCCTCCCTAGATAAGAGACTCCATCTCACTTCCAATCATCGCAATGATGTCTAGCAGTCAACATCTCCGCCACTGCATCAACAGCTTGATTTCCAACACTCTTCTAACACATAACCTTAGAAGACATACTTCCACGACACCCCTTGGAGTTGCTTCAAAGCTTCCTCCAAGAACAATACAATACTCATTACCTACAGGTTTCTGAGTAATTACACAGTAACCATCTCACAACCCAAGTGGTTCACTTAGACAAAGCCCTAATGATCTACATCTTGGACCCGTACCTATTCTAGGTTACAAACATTCTATTTATAGCTTTTTCCCAACTGGATTTGGGCCTTCAAATCACATCAAATCTTCTGCTACAAATCTTCAAAAGATTCTGCTACTAAATAGATCTTCAATTAAAACTTCAATCAAATATTCAATTAAATCTTCAATTAAATCTTCTTATCTTTTAGCCTTAAAAACAGTAACAAGATCTGCTCCACATTTGATTGTAACAGAATATATCTATTCCATGATACTCTCCTGCAATCTCTCAATCAGTTCTTATCCTTAACAAATTTGCACACGCGCAGCCCTAATAAGTCATCTCAGGCCTGATGTTCACTACTGATGTCACGACATCGGGTGTAACATCAGCACACAGCTGCACCCCCTACATCTTTAACAACCCAGAATGTTACCTAAACATATCAATCATGTTAGAAGCTCATGTTGCAACATCAACTATGACATTAACATTGGTTTTAACAAAATTTCAGCCAACCACAAGAACTTACAATATATATATATATATATATATATATATATATATATATATATATATATATAACCTTCTCCAATTTCTGAGTGCGTTTCAAATCAGCAACGGTTGGCCCATCCATTGAAATCGGCTTGGTGACACCATATTGTTTCGGCGGCGGCGGTGACGACGGAGAGTTCACTGGCTTCGACAATGCCCCCGTCCCTTCAGAACTTCCCATGATCTCTCAAAACAAAAAGAATTGAAAAATTGAAAAGAAGGAATCGAATCTTTTTATATTTTTCTCAAATCAACAAAAACACTAATCAAGTTACAAATTAAGCAATTCTATGCATAAACAATACACAATATTGTAGAGAGAAGAAGGTTTATTGTTACCAATACATTACAAACTGAATCTTCTTTGATAATTTTAGTGATGAGAATCTGAGACTTTGGAGAGACTAGTCGTACGATAATGAGAGATGAGAAAGGTTTGATAGATGGAAATCTGGGTTTTGATGTGAGATGTGAGGAAGAAAATGGAGTTGCAGGATTTCAAGAGAGAATGGGATTAGAGAAATGGGATTTAAAAAAAAGGGTTTTGATCGATGCATTATGTGTTGTATTTTTTTTTTATTATTTTATTTATACAATATTATTTAATAAATTTACACCTATTAATTCACTTACTTACCTAATTAACTTTTAATAAAATATAGTGTGGCTTATTAATGTACTTAAAATTAATAATTAGAGTTGTTAAATAAATAATTTTTTGGCCAATTAAAATTTACACCCGTTTTATCTTTAACGGGAGTAATAGAGATTTGACTATAATAATGATTTTAATTTATTATAATAATATTTTTAATTTATACCCTTTTTTTTTAAAATAGAATGTCTATTGCCACGTGTTAATAATTAAAATGACATTTTATTTACAAATTTGCCACCGGATTATTTATTTACACCCATTTTCTGTATAATGGGTGTAAATTTTAAAATTATATTCGTCACTTTGCACTAGTGATCGCTTTGATTTTACCTTGGTCTCGTCTAACAATCTCTTGTGAAATGACCAATTCTATGTGTCATACCCCAAATTTTGACCACTAAGATTCCCATCATTGTGCAAATCAACATCACAATATGGATGTACCTTCATGCCTCATCCATCTCTTCAAGGGTTGTTGAGCATCCACTACAATCAAAATTAGGGTTTCAAGCCCTCTCAGAGCTCTTAGACAAAGGATCAATCAAGGAATGACTTGATCTTCAACTTGTCTAAACTCCCAAGAATCTATAATGGATCGAGAGGACTCCCACTTCAAGGATTAAGGACAAAGCTGCTCCCTTTCAGGTGGATCAAGCTTCAAGATCGACAGTGTCACCAAATTAGGGTTTTGGTCGACCAGGGCCTCCAGTTAGAAATTTTCCTCTGGGCATGAGCCAATGATCCAAAACATAACCTAATGTACTCCATGGAACCTCATGGACCCAAGATCAAGTCAATTTAACCTCAGGGGATGCATACATCAAAAATCAGGAATTAGGGTTTCTTGACCTAATTCACCCCCTAAGTTGACTTTTGGGACAAATCATGAACCAAGACCTCAAGAGAAGGTTTGAGGGTCTCTAATATACTATATTGATCCATTTGGAACAATGGATTGATCCAAGAAGCTTGAGCAACAAGTTTCAATTTCATCTGCACCACAGTTAGGGTTTTGCGGGAAAAGTCAACTGTAACTTTGACTTTTGACCAGGACATGCCCCCAAACCCTAAGACATGATTCAATACACCCTATGACACCCATGGAACATGTCCATCAAGTTTGATTTAGGTCAAGGACATGATTTCCTGAAGAATTGCACAGTTTGGAATTCATCTGATAAAAAGTCAACTGTGCACAAAAGTCAACTTTGACTTTTTGAGATTTTTCACTAAAATGGATTTTTAACCCTAAAATGATGTTAATGTATGATTTGAATCATCATTCATCAAGAAAAATCAAGAAAAGTGGGATAACTTGTAAAAGGGGTAACCATAAAACTTAGAAATTTTTCTAAGTCATGAAAAAGTGCCACTAATGCACCAACTTTGGAGGACCATAACTCCTAAACCACAAGGCCATTGTGCCCCATCCAAAACTTGATTTGTAGATCTCATTACCCTCTACAAAAACTTCATACTGACCTATGTACAAATTCCTCATGGATTTTGAGTTATGGAGTGATCAAAATCAAGAAAAGACACTTTGTTCCAACACTTAGTGAAAATTTCACTAAGTCAGATTTTACCTCACTTTTTGCCAAATATAGGGGGATTTTTCACTTGGATTCAAAAGACATCAAAACCAAACATGTTCAAACAGTTGTTGTATCATGTAAGGGCTTTCCAAAATGGTCAAGAACATTACCAAATTCAACTTACACCATGAGATATGACATTGGCAAGTTGCCTTGCTGAAATCTGTCAAGGCAAGGCAGAATTTGCAATTTTGCTCGATTTGCCAAAATCAGCCAAATCCAAAAGCTCCTATCCACTTGGACACATCTGAGGATTGAATCTAAAGGGGACAATCACTGAGCCAAGCCTCCAAAGTCCTTGGAACAAGAAATAGCATGTTGAACCTAGAATGGCCAAAATAGGGACAAGACTCCAAATTTGGATTGAAGCATTCAATGGAAGCATCAAGGTGGCATGGACTGAGCCATTCTCATCTGAAATCAGTCAAGACTTATCCAAGACCAAGGGAACCAAAGCTCTGTGCCCTAACCTCTAGTCAATGGCTAGAGGAGACTTGGATTTTCATTTGCCAACATTGGCCAAACCTACTCAGCAGTTGCCATTCACTATTCCTTGCAAAACAAACTTGCTCTACTATAAATAGAGCTCAAATGTGATCAGTTTAAGTACACCAAAGCCATCAAACAAATGCTTTCCTCAAAATCTCTTCTTTCACTCCAATTTTGCCTTCTAAGGCAAGTCACTATCGGGTTTTGAGTTTGAGAGCTTTTCCAATCAAACCAATCACACACACACCTCATATACATCACATATGAGCTGATCAAACACTTAAACAACAACTGGAACACTGATTTCTCAGAATCACCAGTCAATTGCTCAAGGTTTTAACCAAGGTGCAGTTGAGATGCCATGAAGTGATCCAGCCAATTTCCATCAAGTCCAAGCATTCAAACACACTCCATAGCACCTAGGGAAGCTGTTCAGATCATCACAACACAACTGTAACACCTCCTACACAAATCACGATCACCAGCTGCAAGTGGTAAGCATGAGCTCTTCTAACTCTATGATCCATGCAATTTTTGCTGCACAATAATTTGGCCATATGTTCATAATCATGCATGGAATGTTTCCCCTCAATTATTTGCATTGTTTGAATCGTGTATCAAAAATCCTAGCCTTCATGCAGAAATTAGGGTTCTTGAGGATTCTTCGTGATTTTGTGTTTTGTGCTTAATTTAAATGAAATTAAATGCTATAGACATGATCGTGAGGTTGAAATGAGTTGATTGGTATGTGAATTGCATGATATGATTAAGTATTCAGTGAGATTGGATGGAAAATGCAAATCTGGGCAAAACTGAAAACACGCGTGTTCTTGGTGTGTTCTTGGCGCCATTTTCAGAAATTTGAATATTTGAATTTTGTGATTTTATTTAATTGATTCAAAAATTAATTTCTCTCTGAGTTTTAATGATTTTGTGTTGATTCTTTTTTTAATAATTCACAAAAATATTGAAATATTTGATTTTCCCAAAAAATCCCAAAAATTTTATTTATTTTATATAATTGATATTTTTGCAAAGAATTAATGTTTTAATTGTTTTTGACATTTAAAATGTTTTTTCCATCTTGATTTTGCAACTTTTAATGCTTTCTAATTATTTTGTAGGTCAATACTTAATTTTTGAAGTATTAATCCAATATCAGAATTTGTTTCCCACATGTTAAACAATTTTGATCATTTTAATTGAATTTTTATTCAATTAAAACACATTTTGGAAATAAATTAGGGTTTTGGATTAATTCAACCCTCATAAATCATTTTCAAAACTATTTTGGGCCTTTTGAGAGAGTGTAAGACCCAAAACCCCCCTTGTACAAAAACTTTTGGGCCTCACTCATTGTATAAGTCCCTCTGTACAAGTAAACGGCGCGATCGTCGCCCGTTTAAAAATAAACCATCTGGGCCTCTCCTCGAGCTATAAGACCCATTCAAATTTTTGGGCCTCTATTAGAGTGTAAGACCCAATCCCCCTTTTAACCAAAACCATTTTTGGGCCTCACTTATTGTATAAGTCCCTTTGCGTTAAAAGAAAACCTCGACGCGATCGCCATTTTAAACGAAAAATCATCTGGGCCTACCCTCGTGTTATAAGCCCCACTCTTTTTGTTTAAAACTTTTTGGGCCTCTTGAGAGAGTGTAAGACCCATCCCTTTGTACATAAAACCTTTTTTGGGCCACAGTCAATTGTATAAGTCCCTCGTACAAATTCAATAGTAAAACCCTGGGCCTCTCCTTGAGCTGTAAGCCCCAAATCTTTCTTTTTCAAAGCACTTTCTCCTTTGATTTTGAATATATTGTTGTTTTCAATCTTTCTTTGTTGAACAACTAACCAAACATCATGGAAGCTCTACAACCGAGTAAGTGTTTATACGCTTTCATTTACTGCTTTCATATACATATAACTGTATTGTGGGGCTGTTTCGCTGTAAGTCTTCTTTCATAAACTCATATCAACTGTGTAATAATAGTATAGATATTTAGAGTTTCCCCGACAACAACGTCTAGAACTAGGAAAAGCCGTTTCATTTATTCGTAGAAATAGACAGCTAGATCCCCAATAGGATCACCAGATACAGTCTTTTCTTCGGCTGTCCTCGTTAGGAATTGTCAAGAAACTCTACTCCCAAAGATGAATGTATTCTCCATGAATGGCATCTTTGAGTTTCTTCCAAATTCTCGAACTTTCGTGACTTGATCTATTCCTTGTGAATAGCTTGCCTTGAATTTCTCGGGGTTTGGGGACCCACAGGCTTCTTAAAAGCATCGGCCTCCTCTTGGGCATCGTACAAGGACCCACAGGCTTCCTAAAAGCAACCCCGCCTCCTCTTGGGCTTAATACAAGGACCCGTCGGCTTCTTAGAAGTATTCACAGCCTCCTCTTAGGCTTCGTATAATGATCTCTTCCTCCGGGAATGATAGCCTTCTCTTGGGCTTCGCACAAGGACCCCTCGGCTTCTTAAAAGTTTCCAGCCTCCTCTTGGGCTTCGTAAAATTGTCCCGACGACCTCCTAGAGGTATAGGAACAGAAATTAGTCATCTTCATAGAACATTCCTTCCGAGAGTCTACTACTGTTTCTCAAAGCATAGTACAAAAGATGAAACTCTAGACTTGGACAGTCCAATTTCCTTGAGTCTCAAAGACATTCTCAAGTGACCCCTTCGTTAAATAGGAAGAAACCCGTAGGCTCGGACAATCTCAATACCCTTTGGATTTTCCACTTCCTTAAAGAACAGGGAACAATCTCGATCCTCAGATCAAATCCATGAGTACAGTGTTACTCATATAAGAACTTATTTTCTCTTTAAAATCAGTATACTGGACCTGTCACTCAACTAAAACAGTTACCTGCACGATAGCCTCCTCTTGGGCTTTGTACAAATGATTCTCCCTAGCAAAGCAAACTTTTAGCCTCCATCTCGGGCTTCGTACGAGATACAAAAGACTCCCTCGTTGAGTCAAACCCTTTAGCCTCTCTCTCGGGCTTTGCACGAGACACACTAAAGACTCCCTCGTTGAGTCAAACAAATCTTCAGCCTCCATCTCGGGCTTTGTACGAGATACAAAAAAGGTTCTTATTGAGCCAAACAAAACTTTTAGCCTCCATCTCGGGCTTCGTACGAGATACAAAAATACTCTCTTGTTGAGTATAAAAGATCCTCTTGTTGGGTCAAACCCCTTTTAGCCTCTCTCTCGGGCTTCGTACGAGACACACGAAAAAACTCCCTCTTGTTGGGCCAATAGCCTCCTCTTAGGTTTTGTATAAGAAAACCAATGGTTGATCCAATCAACCTTTTAACATCAAAGTTGTGCATCATTCACAGTACACAAACATCAACAACTCCTTTCATCTAATCGCTGTAAGCGGCAAGCCTCTGGATTATTTACATCCATGCCACAGTCCCTCTTTTAGTATGAGAAATTCCTAAGGAAAGATGGCATTGCTCTACACTGAGTTAAAGTCTTCTCCTTCAGGTTAAAAAACCCCTTTCTTAGGAAATTATGGCATTGCCGGATTCTCATATCCCGGTTAAAGTAATTCTCCTTTATAAACAGTCATAACAGACAAACCCCTCTTTAGAGATGAGAAATTCTCTCTAAAGTTGAGACCTTTCAGCTTCACATCTTGGGCTTTGAACAAGATACAAACAACCTTCAGCTTCACATCTTTGGCTTTGAACAAGATACAAACTACCTTTTGCTTCGCGTCTTGGGCTTTGAACAAGACACCAAAAATACCATTTCCTCCCATAGAATAGGAGGAACTACGATCGCTCTGATTTCCTGTCGGTAAACAGGAATACGTAGGCATAAGGTTTAAAGAAAAATCTTAGCGAGCGCAATCAACCAAAACCCAAAATCCCATATATCATAATCTAAAGCAGTATCCTAACAAAATCCCAGAGAGAAATCGGTATTGGCGAAAATACAAATAACCAATACAAAGGCCCCCCACATTGTAGCATCCGTAACTTAACAGACCACTGTTTAAACTCAATATGCAAGCAGGGTTAATTGGAGACATCTATTTCCCTTCCTTATTCAGCTCACAATAGGATAAAAAATGAATCGACCTGTAGTCACCCCAAAAGAGCGACAGCGCTTAAGAACCGCGTCCAAAATCGCTCGCTACAGAAAAGTGGCGCCCACCGTGGGGCACTGTCTGTCTTTCTTTCTTTTCATCTCTTGTAGAAACCACAGAATGGCGACTCCGCCGGGGAGCCATTTCTGTCAGGAATGTAGGATTCATAGCTTTAAAGTCTAGGACATTAGGACAAATAAATATACTGCTTTTCCTAATTGATATATGTGTTTATTTTTCTGCTAATGGGAATGCGTGTGATGCCGCATGTGGAAAGATTGAGTATACACCTAGCAAAACCCCTTTAGTGGCACAGAGGCTACGGAAATAGTTGTCATGCGATGCCACCCTCTTCTGAGGACTCTTCAAAAAACATCACCTAGCACGGTTCCTGACCCGCTGGTGTTTTCTTGACAAGAGTTGATGATGAAGAGAGACAGGTACAAAAATCATTAGTAAACCTTTGGGATGGGTACAGCCTTGACTCCATGACAACGACCCTTTGACCCCATGTTTTTTCTATGTTTTTGTGTGCTGCATTCATGTATTCATTTAAAAAACATTAAAACAAAAAAATTTTCTCTTCTAGTCTCTCTGTTTTTCAAATTAAACTAAGACTGTGATTGCAAATATCAGAGAAAAGGATTACGCTAATGGATTTCGGTAGAAGGAGAACTCATAAGTACACCTTCAAAGCTCCAAAACTAGAGGATCTGAGAGGTTTGGCGAGAATGATCACAAACCAAGAGGCCTTCAGAGCCAAATACGGAGGTCTGCTACCTCTGCTAAGAGTCCATGTGATTGAAGGAATCATGGATGTGCTCGTTCAGTTTTACGATCCGGTTTATCACTATTTCACATTCCCAGATTACCAGCTAGCACCAACGATGGAGGAGTATTCTCATCTGATCGATCTACACATTACTGATCAAGCTCCATTTTTTGGATAGAAGAAATTCCAAAGGATCAGACCATTGCAAGAGCAATTCATCTGGACGAGTCAGAAGTCAAGACTCACATGACTACCAAGGGTGGCATCCAAGGTTTGCCAGCCCAGTTCATAACAAAGAAAGCTCTGTACTTTGCTAGTATAGGGAACGAGACTGCTTTTGAAAGCATCTTTGTTTTACTCACCTACGGATTATTTTTGTTGCCCAACATTAATAACTTCGTCGATATCAACGCCATTAAGGTTTTTCTCATTGGAAACCCTGTGCCGACTTTGCTCGCGGATGCGTATCATTCTGTACACTTAGGGAATTTGTACAGTGGAGGGGAGATCACATGTTGTGTACCTTTGCTTTACAAATGGTTTATCTCCCATTTGCCTAAGTCTGCTGCTTTTTGGGATCATAAGAGCGCTTTACGCTGGTTGCAGAAGATCATGTCTCTCACCAACTCTGACATTGATTGGTGTAACAGGATTTATGATGGAATGAGGATCATTGATCGTTGTGGAAACTTCCCCAACGTACCCCTTAAAGGAACTAAAGGAGGAATCAACTATCATCCGATATTGGTTGGTCGTCAATTTGGATACCCGATGAGGCTTATTCCGTGCAACGCTCATCTGGAAGGTCTTTTCTTCAAGGAAGGGGAAAATGACAGAGCACTAAAGATGGAAGTAGTGCACGCTTAGAAACACGTTCATAAGAAAGGACGGGAGTCTCTAGGAAAACCGGACTGTGTCTCGGTGGAGCCTTATCTCCACTGGGTACAAACTAGAGCTCTCAAGCTAAAGATGACTTATCCTCGTTACGGAATTCTTCCGCCAAGGGAATCTGTCATGTACTTCATGACTGAAACGGAAAAGCTTTAGGTTACTCTCAACAAAGTTCAGCGGGAGAGGAGGTCTTGGAAGAACAAGTACCGCACCCTCAATGTGGAGTGTATCCAAATACAGCAATTACTTAAAGAGAAAGATGATCTGATTGAGATCTTAGAGCAACATGCTGTAGATAACCAGGATGACCAAAGGAATTTGCTCGCTCCTTTCACCTGGAAAAGGAATGACAACCCGACAACGGCTCGAGAGCCCCAGTCCAAGAAAAGGAAGTACCAGAATCAGCACCCGAGTTCTCTCGGGACCCATTAGCTTAGGTTTCTGTTTCTGCGCTTTGTAATCTATTGTATTTCCATTTCTGTAATCCTTCGAATTTCAATAAAAGGGGGTTTCCCCACTGTTGATATTTGCAATCTAATTGTCGAAGTTTATTTTGATTAAACCAAAAAACAATTAATATAATCATTGCATTTCATCATTCTCGCATTGCGTATTCTCCTTACCTACGAATCTCACGTTTGTGTCTCGATTCTAGAGTCAAACTATCTCATTCGTTCAATACTCGGGCCAATCGTCAGAAAAAGATGGATGATCTTAAGGAAGAGAACAGAGAGTTGAAAGAAGAGATTGACGCTCTGAGATAGGATATGAGAAAGCTTCGTAACGACATGCAAGCCATGGCAGAAGCTCAGCTACAAAGAACTGTGATCTCAGAGATCACCTCAGCGCCCATAGTGGAGAAGTTTGATCCTAGGTATCAAATGCCGAAAGATCGTCCCCGGGGCATGCCTGTCAACTATATCCTGGAAGGATATGTTCCGCCGATCACTGAAGATCAGGGAATCGCAACAGATGCCGCTGGTCCTGAAGGTTACAGACTTCGGGAAAGCGAAGATGCCAGAGGCATATTGAAAACTCCTGAAGGTTACAAACTTCGGGAAGTGCCAAGATTCACTGCCGTAGTTACGGTACCACCCCCTGTGGTGCACACTGTCCCGGAAGGACAGATTTCACAGATTCCTTCTGGTAAAAAGGAAACTATGTTTGACCGAATGGATGAATTCCAGGAACGGTTCTTGGAAATGCAGAAAGAACTGCAAGCCATTCGCGGTCAGGATTTATTTGGAAAGGACGCCGCAGACCTTTGTCTGGTCCCCAATGTGAAAGTTCCGCACAAATTCCAAGTGCCCGACTTTGAAAAATACAAGGGTAACTTTTGCCCTTAGAGTCATTTGATGATGTACGCTCGGCGAATGTAAGCTCAGACAGAGAATCAGGACCTACTGATTCATTACTTCCAGGATAGTTTAACCGGTGCCGCCTTAAAATGGTACATAGGTTTAAACCGCACCACGATCAGCACATTCAGAGATCTTGGCACTGCCTTCGTTCAACATTATAAATACAATTTAGACATAGCACCCGACAGAGATCAACTCAGATCAATGTCACAAAAGGACAAGGAAACCTTTAAGGAGTATGCCCAGAGATGGCGTGAAATTGTCGCTCAGATTTGTCCACCTCTTGAGGAAAAAGAGATGACAAAGATCTTCTTGAAGACCTTAAGCTCATTTTACTACGACAGAATGGTCGCCATTGCGCCCAGTAACTTCACTGAGATGGTGGGTATGGGAGTTCGTCTTGAGGAAGCCGTCCGAGAAGGACGTTTGGAAAAAGACGCTGGATCATCAAGTAGTGCAAAACGATACGGTAGTGCTCTCCCTAAGAAAAAAGAGCAGGATATTGGGAATATCTCTCTCAGAAAGCAAAGGCGACGTTATCAACCAGTAGCAGCGGTAACTCCTGCTATCAATCCCGTGCCTAGTCCTACGTATCAACCTCAGGTTGCGCAGAGCCAACCTAATCAGCAAAGGACACAACAGCCTCTTCAGCAGGCTCGTCCTCCATACAACAACAACCGTACAATGCGGCCACCAGGATTTGATCCTATACCCGTATTATACGCAGAACTATTTCTGTTACTACTGGCAAAGGGGCACATCCAGACTAAGTCTCCTCTTACAGTACCGGAAAATCCGCCTTTTTAGTTCAAAGCGGATCAGACATGCCTTTATCATCAAGGAGGATCAGGGCATAACATAGAGAATTGTCTCAATTCCAAATCCGACGTGCAAAAGCTTGTTAGGAGCGGGCTCTTATCTTTCAAAGATACGAATCCTAACGTTCTCACGAACCCGCTGCCTCAACACGAGAAAGCTGCAATCAACCTGATTGAGGGAGAGTCTAACAACGTCATTCAAAACCACGACATCCGTGCGATGAATGTCAACTTGGTGGCGATGCACTCAAGGCAAAGCCAGTATCATAATCTGCCGCGGCACGATTACAGTTCTTGTCTGACTTGCTCGGTAAATAAACAGGGATGCTCTTTCATACAAGAGGCCCTCCAGCGTCAGATGGATCTTGGATGGATCCAAGACTACCATGATAGGAACCCTTATTAGATCAACATGGTTCAGATTTTTGATATTCTGTTAGATGTCAAACATGTTATATATTTATATGGAATATTTGGCATTTTTCATTTCTTTCTAACGGTAAATTGTGAATTTAAGTGGTAAATGGAGTTGTAATGCTTACATTGGAATATATGTGTGGAGCTTGTAATTTGTGTGTTAATGTGCGGGTATAGGAATGAAAGGAGCAAAATTGTGAACACATGGAACCAATGCAAGTTTCCACTGAGTTTTTAACTGCAACAGGGTGTTCGCAGTGCGAACAATCTGGCGAAGGCCCAGCGAAGGTTCGCACTGCGAGGGACCAGCGAAGGCGCCAGCGAAGAGAGACAGAGAGTTCCAGTTTTCAATTTCCTTGTGTTCGCACTGCGAACTCCTGGTGAGGGTCCAGCGAAGGCTCGCTGGTTGGTTCGCAATGCGAAGGTGCTGGCGAAGAGAGGCAGAGAGTTTCAGTTTTGAGAATTCTGGCTCGCTAGTTTATTCGCAATGCGAATGAAGCTAGGGAATGATTCGCAGTGCGAATGAAGGGTTCGCAGTGCGAACCCACGTTTTCTTCTTGGGGCGGTTTAAGTCTCAGAGGCACTTAAGGTGCCATTTTTCCTCATTCGCAGTGCGAATGATCTGCTCGCAGTGCGAATCCTGCAGATTTCAGAATTGTATAAATAAAATTTCACTTTTTGTTTTAGGGATCTTTTGTTCATTTTGATCCAAAATCATAGTTTTCAGTCTTTTACCATTGAAGCTTGTATTTTCACTTAGAGAAGCTGATTTTGCATCCATTCTCAATTAATCGGCGTGGATGTTTACTTATCTCCTCTCTTTCTTTGTTATCCAATCTACCATGAGAAGTGGTAGCTAAACACTCAATGTTGAGGTTATATGTAGTTGATTCTGTTTTTATGTATTGCTTTTGATCTATTGTATATGAACAAAGTCTTTGATCAGTATAGATGATGTTGTTTTCTCTTAATGATCCATGTGTGATTTGTTTTGCTCTAGACATAGACTTTACAACTCTTGACCTAACAATGTTATCTCTTAAAAACCAAACTCTAGACATAGATTTGGGATTTGCTATTCGCATTGTATTAATCTTAATGATCGTTGCTTAGATTGTTAGCGTGAGACATCATCTAACGGTCTAAACAACGATACTCACGACTTCGCTTTAGACATAAACTTAGTCGGGAGGATACGCGATTATATTGGTCGGAAACCGAGTTCATATGCTTGATTAATTGTTTATACGTGGAAAGGATTAGCGAAACCTAACCTTAACATGCTTTTACCAAAACTTTTACAAAATCTTTGTCACCAATTAATCTTTGCTACAAGTGAATGTTGAAAACAATTGAGAATCTTTTGAAACCGTTAACTTAGAATATCGCAACTATTGAAAGGCACGCATCAAATATCAAACAATCCCTGTGGATACGATTAAAAACAACCCACACTATTACTCTTCTAACAAATTGGCATCGTTGCCGGGGATTGTTAGGTGATATTGTAAGCATTGCGATAGTTGAGCTATTTTAAGCTTGTTACCACTTTATCTTGAACTTGTTAATCTATTTTGTTTAGTGTGCAGACTTAGTTTATGTGAGGGAAACTACCGGCGGACCAACTTCTTTTCGATCCTGAGATTGAGAGAACCGCTCATAGAATCAACAACAGGACTAGACGAAGGAGGCAGCTAGCGAGACAGAAGCGAGAACAAGAGGAAAGTACTTCTATACCACCACCAGTTCCACAGATACTTCCAGTTATGGAGGGAGATCCACCACACCTGTTTCTAGGCCATGCACAAATAGTCCGAGACACAATGCTCAGTTCGCTCGCCATGCACACAACGGTCGTCATGCTGAAATGAAGACCGGAATTCTCCAACTGTTATATCAAAGTCCATTTACGGGTATGGATCATGAAGATCCTTTTACCCATCTTACAAAATTCTATGAAATAGCGGGAGCGACTGGTGCACCTGAAGCAGAAAAGGAGTCTCTGTTCAAGAGACTATTCCCGCATTCCCTCATTGGGAAGGCAAAGGAATGGTACCTTGATCAGTCAACTGCCATAATGACGGATTGGAATGCATTGGAAGAGAAATTTTTGGAGAGATTTTTCCCTCACACTCGGTTTATGGAAGCAAAGACCGCCATCGCGGTATTCACACAAGGAGCTAATGAATCTCTCAACGAAGCTTGGGAGAGGTTCAAATCGATGTTAAGAAAGTGCAAGGGCCATGGTTTTGATGAATTGTCACAAATTCATATATTTAGAAATAGGCTGCAACTTGTACACAAAACTTTGTTGGATGCCACCGCTGGTGGATCCTTGTTAAGCAAAACCGCAGCGGAAGCCACAACTATCATTGATAAGATGGCCTTGAACGATCATCAAGGTAGTCACAACCGTGGTCCTTCTCAACGAACTCCGGGAGTGTTGGAATTAGGAACAAACGATGCTATCCTTGCGCAGATCAAATTATTATCACAACAGGTTGAGTTGTTAACGAAGAAAATGTCAAAATTACCGCAACAATTCAAAGAGATGCAGGAATCTTCAAGTAAAAATGTGCAAGTGTTAGTTTGTGAATTATGTCGAGGTGATCATCCGACTAGTTATTGTCCTCCCGTTGTGGAGGAAGCAAACTATGCGGGAAATCAAGGTTACCAACCCCGACCTCCGTATCAACAAGGCAACCAAGGTTACCAACAAAGGCCTAACCAAGGTTATCAACAACAATGGAGACCGCAAGAAGCCAGACCATCAAACCATCAACAATACCAAAATTACACTCAACCTCCGCAAGCTCCCGTTGGAAATACGAAGATGGAGGACACTCTTACACAATTTATGCAAATGGCAATTTCAAATCAAAAGAATACCGATGCCGCCATAAGGAATCTTGAAACACAAGTCGGGCAATTATCAAAACAATTGGCCGACCAACAAAAATGGCCCTTTACGGCAAATACGCTTCCGAATCCTAAGGATTGTAAAGCAATTATCACAAGAAGTGGAAGAGAGATTGACATGGGTGTAGGTAAAAAGAAAGTGGAGGAGGAGGTTGTAATTGAAAAAGAAAAAGATAGGGAAGAGATTAAAGTAGAAAAAAATGTTGAGGGTGTGTTCGTTGAAAATGAGATAGAAAAAAATGAGAAAGAAAAACATGAGGAAGAGAAAAAAATATAGAGAGAAGAAAGAGTGAAAAGAACTAGGAAAGGAAAAGAGCCGGTGAATAATATTCTGATCCAACATTTACCATATCCTCATGCTCCTACAAAGAAAGATAGTGCGCGGCACTATTCTCGGTTTATGGATATTTTCAAGCAATTACAAATAAATATCCCATTTTCCGAGGCTTTGGAGCAAATGCCTAAATATGCAAAATTTATGAAGGATATCCTCACGAAAAAGAAGAGGTATACGGATCAAGAGACGATTATGGTAGATGCAAGTTGTAGTGCCATCATTCAACGGACTCTCCCGAGGAAAGAATGTGATCCGGGACGAGTTACATTGCCCGTTACGATAGGAAACATCTATGTTGGCAACAGATTGATTGATTTGGGCTCTAGTATCAACTTGATACCTTTGTCGATTGTGAAACGGTTAGGACACATGGAATTGAGGTCCACTCAAATGACGTTGCAACTCGCCGATAAATCCACTACGCATCCTCACGGTGTAGCGGAAGATGTGTTGGTCAAAGTGGACAAATTTTTGTTTCCAATTGATTTTGTTGTCATTGAAATGGAGGAGGATGAGGATGCACCTTTGATTCTTGGAAGGCCTTTCATGAAAACTGCCCGAATGGCAATTGACATGGACGATGGTCTCATGAAAGTGAGAGTCCAAGATGAAGAGGTGTGTTTCAATCTTTATGATGCCATGAAGCACAAGAAAGATAAAGGTGATTGTTTTCGAATCGATGTAACAGAGGAAGCGAGTTTTGAAGTTACAAAGCAAATTCATGTCATTGATCCTTTACAAAGAGCTTTGGATGATTCCTTGGAAATATTCTCGGTTGAAGAAGAGCAAGCTCTTGAAGAGTGTTTGTTAGAGCTTGAAGCTTTAGAAGAATTGCAACCGTGGGAGTATGAAGAGGAAATTCTAAAAAAAAAGGTGAATAAGGAAAAATCCCAACTTGAGATGAAAGTGTTACCGTCAACCTTGAAGTATGCTTTTCTCGATGACGGTGGTAATAAACCGGTGATCATAAGCAGTATTTTATCTGAAAACGAGGAGAGCCGCTTAATTCAAGTGTTGAGAAAAAATCAGGATGCAATGGGATGGACTTTGTCCGATCTCAAAGGCATAAGCCCTTCGTATTGCATGCATAGGATATTCATGGAGGAGGACTTTAAGCCGGTTGCTCAACCTCAACGCCGCTTAAATCCTATCATGAAAGAAGTGGTTAGGAAGGAAGTGGTGAAAATGTTAGATGCCGGGATGATTTATCCTATTTCTGACAGCCCGTGGGTTAGTCCGGTGCATGTGGTACCGAAAAAAGGCGGATTAACGGTGGTCCGAAACGAGAAAAATGAGCTTATACCAACAAAGATCGTAACCGGGTGGAGAATGTGCATCGACTACCGTAGGTTGAACAAAGCTACGAAAAAATATCATTTTCCTCTACCTTTTATGGATCAAATGCTCGAAAGGCTTTCCGGTCAACAATTTTACTGTTTTTTGGATGGATATTCGGGTTACAACCAAATTATTGTGAAACCGGATGATCATGAAAAAACCGCTTTTACATGTCCGTTTGGAATCTTCGCTTATAGGAGGATGCCGTTTGGATTATGTAATGCACCGGCTACTTTTCAGCGGTGTATGCAAGCTATATTCTCGAATTTGATCGAAAAGACAATTGAGGTCTTTATGGATGATTTCTCCATTTTTGGACAATCGTTTGATTTGTGCTTGAAAATTTTGGATACGGTGTTGGAATGGTGTGTGGAAACTAATTTGGTGCTTAATTGGGAAAAATGCAACTTTATGGTGAACGAGGGAATTGTGCTCGGTCACAAAGTTTCTTCAAAGGGCCTTGAAGTTGATAAAGCCAAAGTGCACGTTATTGAGAAATTACCACCACCAATGAATGTCAAAGGCATAAGGAGTTTTCTTGGACACGCCGGGTTCTACCGTAGATTTATCAAGGATTTCATAAAGGTCGCAAAGCCGTTGAGCAACTTGCTCGTCCAAGGTAAGATTTTTTACTTTGACGAGTCTTATCTTTTTGCTTTTAATTTTTTGAAAAAGAGTTTAACTACCTCACCGATAATCGTTGCACCTAACTGGAAACTGGATTTTGAATTAATGTACGATGCAAGCGATTATGCGGTTGGGGCTGTTTTGGGGCAAAGGAAAACGAAAACGCTATACATTATGCGAGCAAAGTTTTGAACGAGGCTCAAATTAACTATGCAACAACTGAAAAACAGTTGCTTGCTATAGTGTATGCGTTGGAGAAATTTCGTGCCTATTTGATTGGTTCACGTGTCATCATTTACACGGACCATACGGCTATAAGGTATCTGCTCACCAAACTGGATTCTAAGCAGAGGCTTATTCGGTGGATCCTTTTGTTACAGGAATTTGATCTTGAAATTCGTGATAAAAGGGGATCCGATAATTTGGTGGCGGATCACTTATCCCGCCTGGTCAACGTTGACGTGACCAAGAATGAATTTGAGGTAAAAGAGGAGTTCCCGGATGAAAAATTGTTTAGAGTGCAGGTTAGACCGTGGTTCGTCGACATGGCTAACCACAAAGCCGCCGGATTGATACCGGACGGTCTAACGCACCACCAAAAAAGAAAATTTTTGTCTGACGCCAAGTCTTTCATTTGGGATGAACCTTATTTATTTAAACTTGGTGTCGACAACCTCTTAAGAAGGTGTGTCTCATTGGAGGAAGCCACGAATATTCTGTGGCACTGTCATAACTCTCCGTATGGAGGACACTTTAATGGGTTGAGAACGGCCACTAAAGTCCTTCAGTCGGGCTTTTATTGGCCGTCCTTATTCAAAGATACGCATGCGCATGCCCTTAGTTGTGACAGGTGCCAGAGAAGTGAAGGAATTTCACGGCGGCATGAAATGCCTTTACAGAACATGTTAGAGATTGAAGTTTTTTACTGTTGGGGGATCGACTTTGTCAGTCCATTCCCATCTTCATTCTCTAATGAATATATTTTGGTCTCCGTTGATTATGTGTCTAAGTGGGTGGAGGCGATAGCTTGTGCTAAAGCCGACGGAAAAACTGTTGTCAAATTTTTGAAAAAGAACATTTTTGCGCGTTTTGGTACTCCTAGAGTGTTAATAAGTGATGGAGGTTCTCACTTCTGTAACACTCAGCTTGACAAAGCTTTAGAGCAGTATGGTGTGAAGCACAAGGTTGCCACACCATATCATCCTCAAGCTAATGGTCAAGCGGAGGTATCCAATCGTGAGATAAAACGTATTTTGGAGAAAACGCCTCGAGAAAAGATTGGGCCAACAAATTGGATGATGCTTTATGGGCGTATCAGACCGCTTTTAAGGCTCCGATCGGTCTCACACCATTTAAAATTGTGTATGGTAAGAATTGCCACCTGCCGGTGGAGTTGGAGCACAAGGCGTTTTGGGCCTTAAAATTTTTAAATTTTGATCCAACTCTTAGCGGCAAAAAAAGAAAAGTGCAATTACAGGAATTGGATGAATTACGCCTTCAGGCGTACGATTCCAATAAACTGTACAAGGAGCGTGTAAAGTCTTACCATGACAAAAAAATAATCATCAAGCAATTTGAGGTAGGACAGCTGGTACTGCTATTCAATTCTCGGTTAAAATTGTTCCCGGGAAAGTTAAGGTCTAAATGGTCCGGTCCGTTTCGGATTCGTGAAATAAAGCCTTGTGGAGCAATTGTAATAGAAGATACAACAACCAACGAGAATTGGACTGTCAACGGCCAGAGATTAAAAGTGTATCTTGGAGGAGATTTCGAGCGGAATCCCGCCATTGTTCCCTTCCGCGATCCGTGAGATTGCGGTGGACCGTCGAGCTTAGCCGACGTTAAACAAGCGCTTGTTAGGAGGCACCCCAACATTGTAAGTATTTTTGCTTTAATTTGTTGTTTTTAGTCATTTTCACAATTTGGACATTTGGAGGTGTGGCAGCAAGACAGACCTGTAATTTTGAAAAAAACTGTCTTGTTCGCTGGCTCATTCGCACTGCGAATCTGGGGCGAGCATTCGCCAGCCATTCGCACTGCGAAGATGGGGCGAGCATTCGCCAGACATTCGCACTGCGAACGTCAGCGCACCAGCCTTGGTGGTTTTGCTGCCACATCATTAAAAATGAAGTTTTTATGGGTGGGCCTATACGTAGGCCCAAGATCCATGTTGAAGTGCTGATTGACTTGGGGTGACCAAACCCTAAGTCACTTGCCATCACTTTCAACCTTAAAGGAAAAAGAAAAAGATCTCATAGTCTCCTTCCCTCTCACGTGAAATTTTTGTCCTCCTCTCAAGTTTTTGCTCAATTTCCATTGCCAAACAGGTTTGATATTCTTGTCCCTGTGCTTTCTAATTAATTGAATTGTGTTATGAATTATGCATGAAAATGTGTAGAAAGTTAGGGTTAAATTCTGTTTGGGGAATGTTCAATGCATGTCTAATTTTATGCTGGTTTTTGAGTATAGAATACAATTAGAATGTTGCTATGTAGTAAAATCTAGGTCTGCAAAAAATTTTCAAAGTTTTCGTGCATTTGCTGGCTTATTCGCACTGCGAACCTGGGGCGAGCGTTCGCCAGGCTTCACAGTGCGAGTATTCTAGCGAGCACACCAGATTTTTGTTTTTTTTAAGTCCATTCTGATGCATGTCTGTCCTTAATTCTAATGATTTGTCTTGGTGTTTTTGGTGTGGATTTGTTTGTCAATTGTGCAGATGGGTCCTAAAGCCATGATCAAGAAAAGAAAGGCATCCACATCAAGACAAGCACCGCCCCGATTTGACGAGACTCGGTTCTGAGGACTTAGACAGGCTCAGAGGTATGAAGTGCTAGAAACAAGGACCATCCTGGCTGAGAAAAGATTTGTTTTGAATGAGCAGGGGAGTTATCGTGCCATTGCTGCCCTGTTAAATGCAAAAAAGTGGGACACACTGATAACTCCTGTTGATTCTTATAATGTGGAAATGGTTCGTGAGTTTTATGCCAACGCCCTTCCTGATGAAGGGGATATTTTTAATTGGACTACAAAAGTTGGTGGTAAAACTGTACGATTTGACAGGAGGACAATCAGCCAAGTTCTTGGAAACCCTCTGCCACTGCGTGCTAGTGAAGAGGATGTGTATCATGAGACTCTTAATCAGCATCGTGATATTGCTAAAATGACTTGTGATCTCCTCCGCCCGGGTAAAGAGGTGAAGTTTAACCATTCTGGGGTAGCTGTGAGATATCACCGTGAGGATATGGTGCCTTTGGCATAACTTGTGTTACTTTTGGTTGTCACCAACATTAAGCCCAAGTCACATTCCTCTACAGTACCGATTCCTCTAGAACACTTGGTCCACAGCATTTTGACAAATATGGAAATTGACGTCACAAGGATCATTGCTGATGAAATAAGGGCCATCGTTGAGAGTGGTTTAGGAGGGAATGCTTCGAGGAAGAATGCCCCTCTTGCTTTTCCTTGTTTGATTATGACCCTTTGTGCTGAAGCTGGAGTGACTTTGCCTTCGCGTCGTCAAGTTACTGTGACGTCGACTATCGATGATCGATATGTCGACAAATTTTGCAAACCGAAGGGTGTTAGAGCTGAATCTTCTAGTGCTGTTGCTGGTGCTGAGGCAGGCACAAGTGGGGGTGATACGTCTAGATCTCACAGCTTCTATCCTTATCAACAGGAGATATTCCAGTATAACTGGGATTGGATGGCTGCCCAGCAGCGTGCCATGACAGATATTCATGATTCTTTGCAGGTTCTCCAATTACAGATCCGTGACCCTTCTACGCAGCACACTATGATGTCGAGGGAGCAGTTCCTCGCGCATGCTGGATGGCCTGAGGCCAGGCCTGTTTTCGGAGGGGGAGAGGATGTAGTTGAGCCTGCTGCTGATGATGCTGAGGAGGGTGGAGATGGCGAGGATGTTATGATTACTGATGATGATGATGATGAACATGTGACAGAGGTTTTTGATACTGAGTCTGAGGGAGATGATGAGCAGGCGACAGAGGTGCTCGAGACTGAGTCCGAGGAGGACTGATTTTTTGTGATCTTAGACTTGTACACTTCCTTTGGTCATCAAAGTGAAGTTTCTTGTATTTTGTTTTTTTCAGCTTTTACTAGTCTATTATTGATGTACTCGTACTCGTGTGGTACTTTTTGGATTATGTAGGTGTTTTATACACCAGGGACTTTATTTTTATTATTATTATTAGTAATGACTATAGTTTGCAGTAACATTTTTTTTTGTTTCGCTTTACTAATAAATTGTTGGTTTTTAATTAGAGTATTAAGTGTTGAGTTCTTCAGTTTACGAATGCTCAACACTTAAGAGTGTTTGTTGTTGTTAAGTGTTATTAAGAGTTGAATTCTTCAGTTGATGAATGTTCAACTCTTAAACTGTGCATATATGTGTTTATTTTGATGTTCCTTCTTTTATGATGGAATTTTGGAAGTAGGTTGGAGACTCTTGATTTTAAAGGTAGATTCCTCCAAGATGTGAGGGCTATGATAGTACTGTAAGCATTGTGTTGCGACAAGGTATATCGTTACCGAGTTCGAGAATTTTTTATGTTTTAGAACTTTGTGTCTTGGTGCGATTGAAAATGTTGTTTCATGTTACAACTTCCTTTGAATGCATGTGTCATTTTAGGATCAAAACCATTAAAGTGAGTAGCCTCCAATGTATTACTATATGCTAAGTATTGTGATGAATGTTGTCTTTACTTTTAATTCATGCCTTATCTTGTGACCATGTGATTTTGTGGAAGTAGGAGAAGTGATCAAGGCACTTTTTGAAAGTGAGCACAACCATGTCCATATATTAATTCACCCGTGAGTAGTGAGCATTTGGTAGCCCCTTTGAGCCTAAACAGTTTAGAACTCAATTGAATGATGAACTTGTTTTATGTACATAATTTGCAAGTTTGGTTCATCATTGAATTTGGCGAGTTTCTAGCATTTTCTTCTTGAACCTTTGAAAATTGTATACTTTTATTTCCTTGCCTTAAAAAGCAAGGAGCATTCACTTTAGGTTGAGTTGAAAATGAGTTGGGGAGAATAAAAAGAAGAGGGGTGCATTACTCCAAATTTTGAAAGAAATTTTTTTTCAAGCAAGCATGTAAAGAAAAGAGTGTGAATATGTTGTACAAATGAGAAAATGCTTGCTTGAAGAGAAAAAAAAAAGAAAGAATAGAATCAATAACTGTGCACGGTAGTTTGTGAAGGTGAATTGAAAAATTGGTGAAATGAAGTGTGTTGTGTGAATATGTGTATAGTGAATGTTCTTGTGCATCGGCAATTTCGTTTCAATGACCATTAGAAATGACCTTTTTTTTTGTTTACCCGACCAAGCTACATCCTTGAAGTCCTTTGTGATCTTTTACTTCCATGATTTCTGTTATGATCATTGAGATATGGTATGAATTGCTTAGTATTGCATCATTTGTCATTTGAGTGTAATTGTCCCGTGTTTGTACGCACGTGTGCCTTCAATCCTTTTTCGAAGAGGAGTGTAGAATGACATGTGTATGATGGGTAAGTTGTTTCTTGAAACATTGTTTGAAATTGTTTAAGAGGCAAGTTATTTTACATTTTAGATTCTAGAATTGTGTAATTGTGCATTGTTGTGATCGTTGTTTAGTTGAGCCGTTTTTCGCGTCTTGGTTGAATTGAGTTCTCGAGCAAATCCTCGTGAGAGGCATACTTTGCTTGAGGACAAACAAAGAGTCAGTTGGGGAGAGTTTGTTAGATGTCAAACATGTTATATATTTATATGGAATATTTGGCATTTTTCATTTCTTTCTAACGGTAAATTGTGAATTTAAGCGGTAAATGGAGTTGTAATGCTTACATTGGAATATATGTGTGGAGCTTGTAATTTGTGTGTTAATGTGCAGGTATAGGAATGAAAGGAGAAAAATTGTGAACACATGGAACCAATGCAAGTTTCCACTGAGTTTTTAACTGCAACAGGGTGTTCGCAGTGCGAACAATCTGGCGAAGGCCCAGCGAAGGTTCGCACTGCGAAGGACCAGCGAAGGCGCCAGCGAAGAGAGGTAGAGAGTTCCAGTTTTCAATTTCCTTGTGTTCGCACTGCGAACTCCTGGCGAGGGTCCAGCAAAGGCTCGCTTGTTGGTTCACAGTGCGAAGGTGCTGGCGAAGAGAGTTAGAGAGTTTCAGTTTGGAGAATTCTGGCTCGCTAGTTTATTCGCAGTGCGAATGAAGCTAGCGAATGATTCGCAGTGCGAATGAAGGGTTCGCAGTGCGAACCCACGTTTTCTGCTTGGAGTGGTTTAAGTCTCAGAGGCACTTAAGGTGCCATTTTTCCTCATTCGTAGTGCGAATGATCTGCTCACAATGCGAATCCTGCAGATTTTAGAATTGTATAAATAGAATTTCACTTTTTGTTTTAGGGATCTTTTGTTCATCTTGATCCAAAATCATAGTTTTCAGTCTTTTTACCATTGAAGCTTGTATTTTCACTTGGAGAAGCTGATTTTGCATCCATTCTCGATTAATCGGCGTGGATGTTTACTCATATCCTCTCTTTCTTTGTTATCTAATCTACCATGAGAAGTGGTAGCTAAACACTCAATGTTGAGGTTAGATGTAGTTGATTCTGTTTTTATGTATTGCTTTTGATTTATTGTATATGAACAAAGTCTTTGATCAATATAGATGATGTTGTTTTCTCTTAATGATCCATGTGTGATTTGTTTTGCTCTAGACATAGACTTTACAACTCTTGACCTAACAATGTTATCTCTTAAAAACCAAACTCTAGACATAGATTTGGGATTTTCTATTCGCATTGTATTAATCTTAATGATCGTTTCTTAGATTGTTAGCGTGAGACATCATCTAACGGTCTAAACAACGATACTCACGACTTCGCTTTAGACATAAACTTAGTCGGGAGGATACGCGGTTATATTGGTCGGAAACCGAGTTCATATGCTTGATTAATCATTTATACGTGGAAAGGATTAGCGAAACCTAACCTTAACATGCTTTTACCAAAACTTTTACAAAATCTTTGTCACCAATTAATCTTTGCTACAAGTGAATGTTGAAAACAATTGAGAATCTTTTGAAACCGTTAACTTAGAATATCGCAACTATTGAAAGGCACGCATCAAATATCAAATAATCCCTGTGGATACGATTAAAAACAACCCACACTATTACTCTTCTAACATATTCGCGTGATGAATACCAACCTGGTAGAGTTAAATGCTGAGCAGGTCCGACTTGGATTCCTAATATCACATGATTACCAAAGCTGTAAAGCGGGTTGCGAAAATGATCGAGGTTGTACCCTTGTCCAGGAGGCACTTCAGCACTTGTTAAATCACTGGTGGATGCCAATCTATATGGATGAAGATACTCAGCAAATTAGTATCAATAACAGGAATCCTACTCGGCGTCAGAGTCAGGATGTCCGATCTGTGGAAACTAACCTAGTGAGGTTACATTGTATTCAAAGTGGGCGGGGCCAGGTGCTACCACACAATTATGACCATTGCAGAGTTTGTTCAGAAAGTAACCAAGGATGCTACCTTGTGAGGGTAGCTCTTCAGGGTCAGGTGGATCGTGGAGAGATTCGTCCATATCCGGGCTCCGGACCCATCAACTGGACGCCGAATTACCTTGTCGATCAAATTGAGTACGTTGTCGTTATCTCTGATCATCAGAGGACTAGAGATGTTTGTGCCATCATCCCTCTACTTGATGAATCAAGAATTCCCAACCGGGAACGGATCGAGATTACTTATGATGGTCAGAAAAATCAGAAGGTTCCCATAGTCATCTATCTACCGGGACCACTACCGTATGAATCAGCTAAGGCGATCCCTTACAAATACGGTGCAACAATAATCGAGAATGGAAAGGAAATTTCATTACCCTCCGTCGTAAATATTGCAGACATCAGTCGAGTAACACGGAGCGGTCGGATCTTCAACCGAGGAGTTGGAGAACCTATCAAAGAAAAGGAACCTCAGGCAGAAGTTCCTAATTCACCAGTCGGTCAATCCAGTAATCCCGACTTTCAAAGAACAAAGATGAGATGCTGAAGCTCATCCAAAGGAGTGAATACAACATTGTTGATCAACTGTTACAAACTCCTTCAAAGATCTCGGTATTATCACTGTTACTCAGTTCAGAAGCCCACAGGGAGGCTCTACAGAAAGTCTTGGAGCAAGCCTTTGTGGAACAGGATGTAACAATCAGACAGTTCGATAGCATTGTCTCTAACATCACTTCCTGCAATAATTTGGGATTTAGTGATGAGGAATTACCTGAAGAGGGTCGCCGTCATAACATGGCACTCAATATCACAGTCAACTGCCATGACGATGCTTTAGCCAGTGTACTGGTAGACACAGGGTCAGACCTGAATATTATACTGAAGTCCACTTTGATGCAATTATCATTCAAAGGCCCTCCGATGAGAATCAGCGAGGTCGTAGTCAAATCATTTGACGGATCCAGAAAAACGGTTATCGACGAAGTTGATTTTCCCATAACTATCGGTCCTCACACTTTCCAAGTCACTTTCCAGGTCATGGACATCCGGGCAACGTACAGTTGTTTATTAGGAAGACCTTGGATACATCAGGCTGGAGCGGTCACTTCGACTCTCCACCAAAAGCTAAAATTCGTCAAGGGCGATCAACTCATCACGGTTTGTGGAGAACAGGCCTTGCTCGTGAGTTCCAAGCACTTTTGGTGAGCAAGGACAACCAATCTGAAGGAGGAACTTCGATTTCCTCATACAAAGATGCTATTAAAGCGGTCAAGAGTACCGATACCACAAGATGGGGACAACTTGTCATTCCTACTGACAATAAAACAAAGAAGGGTCTTGGTTTTTCTGCAACCTGCACCCAGACAGCTGCTAACGATGAGAGTCTTCATCCCATTCAGAACTTCTTCCATAGTGGAGGCTTCCTCCAACCAGTGACTCAAGCAGTCCATGCTATCAATGAAGAGGATCCCTCTGACACAGATGAGGAATGGAAGTTCTATCTTAACGAGGACAGTTATATGTCTCAGGAAGAAGTGCCTACACCATTTTGCTATCCCACACAGAGTCCGAGATTTATACCCAGGTCAGACGTCGAAATGATATATGGAGATTGTGATCCGGAAGGATGCCGTGCTCCGCCAAATTCATTAGAGGAGGACACTCTGATGAAAGACAACTTTGACCACAACTACTGTGGCCCAATGGATGGTCTGCCAATGTGGAAACCTTACCCAAGAGACTTGGGGCCAGAAAGTCAGGCGAGTAATGACACTCAGTTGAGCATCATTGAACAGAATACCTGTGTCCCTACCATGTCATGGGATCAACACTCAGGTCATTCAGAAACTACTCAACATGACGATGAATTTGCAACGTTTGCAGGACTAGAGTTCATCAACTATGCTTTCCCTGAGGTCAACGTCATCGAGAGGGATGACTCCTCCAGTTCTAAAGAAGTGTGGGACACCTTGGGGCAACCAAGTGGAAAATTTGATTATATGGTCAAGTACACCGCTCCCGACAGCTCTCGTATCAGGCTCGAAGATATCCAGCCAACTGGATGGGGAGATCTACCTGAGAGTACAAATGTTATGCAAAATACAACAGAGGAATCCTCCTACGACAACTCTGCCTGGGAGACAGATTCCAACGATCCCGCTCCACCAGAAATCAGCGTTATTTCTGAAAACAAATCAAGCAAGGTGCCAGACTTTGTGATTTGATGTGTTGTATTCGCAAGTGCACGAATCGCGTCAGAGTAATATAAAAAGTTATCGTATCCACAGAGACCAAATGTCGATCTAACGAATTCTGTTTGTTACAGTGCTTATCTAAGGCAGTTCAATTCAGGGTTTACTAATGCAGAGGAAAATAAATAAAAGTAAATGACGAGGTAATAAAATTCAGACAAAACAATAGGCTTGAATGTAATTCTCATAACCGATAATATTTCTATATTCATCAACAGAACTACTTACGGGCAATATCTTCAATTTTAAGAAAAGAATTCAATTTAACAGGAACTGTCGCTTTCGCGTAGTCAGAACCAAGTTTACCCTCTAAACTAACCCCTTTATTGTCACTTATAAAAAGGCGCGCATTGCGTTAGAGTCATGGAAAACTTACTTTTAAGAAATGTAAATTCTAAACTAAACAGAAAAGTATTTTGACCTGAAATCTCTAAACTAAAGAGGTTCAAAATGAACTAGATTCTAATCCCACTAACGCGTCCGAAAATAGTTTTAAAATCTCTTTTCTAAAGTGTTAAAAATCCCTACTCGACTGAGCAAAGCGCTTTCGCTGTATTTGATCAGTTGAGAACTAAACAAGTTCACAAAGGGTTGGACGGCTTTCGATCTTACCCAACATTGCTTTTAAGTACAGAAAACTTGTGTTAAAGATTAAAACAGCCCTTAAGTATTTCTATTAACATATAGACGTATTACGGTGATTATGGTCTTTACATTCTTACCTATCTAAAACTTAGCCAGCCATGGTAGTTATAACAGTCATATTAATTCTTATCATGTATGGAATTAAGTCTTTTGAAAAGTAATGTTTTGAAAATTAAGGCAAGACAATAAATAAACAAAATAAAGCAAGTGCAAGAAATAAATGAAAGTAAATGCGATTAAAATAAAACCTGCTCCAAAGCGGAGTCCTTAAATCTGGTACAACGTACGGAAAAGAAAATGCTGGCAGGATTACTTCTACCAAAGTGCTCCAACTTGATTACAGACACTCGAAGACTTGATTACAAACTCGATCACACACAGTGCAATAACTCCTCGATGCGAGAAGATTACCGCTTTACAAGAGTGAAATTTATGCCTAGGGTGAAGTAAACTAAGATTGGATGATCCTAAAATTCGAGTTCTGAGAGTATTTATAGGCAAAGTTGGCATGGTGCAAAGACAAAAGTGACCTTGGCTTGAAAAATGGGCGGGAACTAATTTTGCCTTGTCGCGCCCACGACAGGCCTACCGCGCCCGCGACACGAAGAAAATGGCAAAGGTGAGTGCTGATCGTGGGAACGTGGCAGTTGAGTTATGGAGATCATGGGACACGTCGTCGCCTACCCTGGGGCGCCCACGACAAGAGAAGCGACCAGAGTAAATTGTTGCCAAACTTGAATTCTAGCTCCTTTTGCATCCTTTTTCGTCTGGGACCTCGATTTTATTAAAGACCTGAAAAAAAAAAGGAAAACATAACAATAACAAAGCATAAAAAATAAAAATAAATACTAATATGCATGTGAAATCAGAGTCGAAAATACAGTATAATTTAGTGTCATCAAATTCTCCCACACTTATACCTTTGCTTGTCCTCAAGCAAAACATTTAAAGCTCATAGAAAAATCAGTGTCGATCGATGATTTTTGGGCGAAAAGGGCTTCTAAGTCCGAGTCTGGATGCAGTGGTCGGTACTAACTGAGTGAACCAAGGGCATCGTGATGACACTAATCCGCAAATACGGACATAAACTTCGCTCCTATACTAATCAACCCATTATATCCCACAATACTTAGGCCTTCCTTTTCCATCTCTTTTGAGTCCTTTTCATTCAAGCGCAATCACATTAAGCCCATTTTCCGCACATGCTTCATGGTAGAGTGACCTGTTAGTGATTCTGATCTTTTCATACCGGATTTCTGGCACAAGGAACTATGTAAAATCCTTTTATTCCTCTCAAGTGCAGTTGTGGGGGATCGGATCGTAATCCGCCCTACCGAGTTCAGCGCCAGATACCTCTGAACCAACTGAAATGAGCAAGCTAAACATCTTATTACCATTTTTTTTCTCTTTTTTTTTTTTTTGAAAGTAAATGAAGCAACGGTGCAGATAAAAAAAATTTTCTCTTTGCTTTTTTCTTGCACTCAGATCAGTCACTTATATTCGTCGGTCTCCTACTTAGAACATGTTTAGGCCGGAGCTGATTGCTGAAATAAACTACTAAGGATGATTTTGAAATGAAATTAGGGCCATGGTACATGGGGTTTCAGGTGTGTTTCTTATATTTACGAAGTTCATGGTGTAAGGACGATACTGATGTTTCGAAGGTTCTCCCAAGTCACCGCATCCTAACCCGAACCTGTCTTAAAGTCCAGAAATTTTTCAGAACAACACTTTTTTCTAAAAAAAATTTTTATTATTATTATTATATATATATATATATATATATATATATATATATATATATATATTTTTTTTTTTTTTTTATTTTTTTATTTTTTGGGGTTAAAATAAAAGGGAAAAAATGAAGGTGAACCAAAAAATATACTTATACTAATGACTCTTCAAACACATGCATTTTCTAAAACAAAAACAAAAGTAAATAACTGAAGGAAAATAAAAATAAACTACTAAAACGACGGAAATAAAAACGATAAAATCTCCTCCCACACTTAAATCAAACATTGTCCCCAATGTTTCGAAGTAAGCTAAGGAGAAAGGAACCTGGCAAAACTAGTGAGGACCGCTGGTGCCCTCGCCGCCCTGTGCTGAACGCTCGGAACGACGGGATCTGCTACGGTGATGGTCTCGCTGGTCCATCCTAGCCTGCAATTCTATCTGAGCAGCTTTCACCTCACGAAGGTTACCTAAGATGGAACCCTGAGTGGCCTTCATAAGCTGAAAGTGTTGATGGTTATATTGTTGTTGACGGGACTGCTCAGTGGTGATCGCAAGCAGAGTACGGGAGATGGTCTCGTAAGATTGGTCTGCTCTCCGCTGCGACTCTTGCATAAAGCTCATCTGGTCCTCCATATGTTGCTGAATGGAAGAGAGCAGGTCTTCATGTCGTGCTTCTCTAGCCATATGGTCTCGCCACATCTCCTCCGTAATATAAAATTCGGGAGCAGCTCCTGCAAAAGTGTTAGAAGAAGATGGTGAGGTGTGTGATTGTGTAGGGCGAGGGGGGACACACGCTCTCTATGGTCATACTCATCATCTGTGTCGGGCCCCTCATTGTCATGGACATTAGGAGGAATTGGACCTAGAAAAGGTGGGGCAGTAAGGTCATAGATCCAGTTCCTCTCGAATCGTACATCTGTACGTCTACTGCACAGCATAATAATTGATTCGACGACTACCCCGTGAATCATCAACTCATAACCACCAGCCCTCCTCGATCGGCACAATTTCATGTCTTTCAGAAATTTTAAATTAATTGTGCGAGGGGGCAGTGGTTCTAAAGTAGCTATCTCATCATTCAAATTTAGTGCCCGAGCAATAGACGTAATCAATCCGCCAAAAACTATCGGTCCACCCTTATTTACCGTTAAGCACATGTGGGCAATCATAAATGGAACCAGATTGATTCTTACATTTGTGAGGCATCCTTGCAAGAACAAAAGTTCTTTGCTATTAACTTTGTTTTGATTCTCCCAGCCAAAAATAGAGCATGCCAAAAGATATCTGAAAATTCTTATGGCCGGGTTATGAATGGTCGAGGCGAGTATTCCCTTAAAGGAATCAACAATAGTATCTGACAACCTGCGCCAGAAGGCGAATATCCCGACTGACCATTTAGCATCTGAAGGAGCCTCACAAACAGCATCCTCCCCATGAGGGAATCCCAATAGACCTGCTAGTTCATCGTTACTGAACTGATACTCAACAGCAAACAGTCTAAAATGCACGGTACCGACTGTGCTAGCAGTGTCGGGACGAACGGTATAAACCAATGAACTCAAAAACTCAACCGTCATCCTCTCATAGGTGGGTTCTTTTGTGGTGAAAACAGTGCCTAAACCTACAAAGTCTAACATATGGAAAATGCTATGATGAACCCCTAAAGCGTGCAAGCAAGTATCGTCGGCATACCTCGTCGAGAGAATTTCTCGATCCTGAAGCTTTTGAAGTTGCCGCCTTTGCCTATTCCCGGATTGTCCTTCCCGAAGAATGACTCCATTAAACTCCATTGATGAAGATGGTGAAGAGGGTGGAAGAAAAGTGGTATGATAAAGGTTGGATTTTTAAGGTTTTTGTTGATGGAAATTGAAATGGAAAGTTAAGAGATGATTCGTGAATGCTAGAGATATGAATTTCAATGGGGTTTTATAGGGATTTTTCGGAGGGAAAAAATGGGTTTGAAAAGGTTGGAGCTTCAAAAATGGTGGGAATGGAGGTTCTGTCCCGATTTTACAAGGACGCTGTCGCGGGCGCGACGAGAGAAAATCCGCTGATGGGCCTCAATTTGTCTTTTTGAATGGGCTTTTTGTCCTTCATTTGGCCTTGGGGGGTCTTTTTAGCATTCCATATGTCCTAAAAATGTAGTTTTGCACAAAATTTTCACAAGCATATATATTTTTTATAATAAAATTTTTTTATATATTTTGTCAAAGAAAAATAAAATAAAATATTAGCATATAAACATAAAAAACTCAAACCTTAATATAAATCGGAAATATATCAAATGCAAATAGTAGGAAATATGTCTGGGCGATACTGGAAGTAAATTAATGCATAAGAAATATAGTAAATAATACGAAAATGGAAATCAAGATGTCTGGTCATCAGTCTGGTCATCTCCACGGAGTCTTGATATCTCACGACGGAGCTCCGCCATGTCTTCATACAGTACATCGTACTCAGTAGCGTGGGTCAGCTCTGACACTTCCATCCCCAGGCGCAGGTCAGCAAGAGTCTGTCGGAGATCTGCTATCTCTTGGCGCATCATCGCCATCTGGGTATGCATATCTAGAGTACCTAATGAATGATTATTTGACCACACCGTGGTCCTGTCAGGTGGTGGAGCTAGAACGTACTCTGGCTCTAGGCAGGGTCGTGGTGCGTCCACCGTCTCACCGTGTCCTTCTAAGGCATATGTCCAATTTGCTGGGTCATGGACACTGGTCATAACAGGATCTGGCAAAGTGAAATGATGTATGGTCTCACCATAGATCAGGAGTCTGAACTCAGAGGGATTAAAGGAGTTCTTTCTCATCAGCCCCCGATCTAAACAAAAATCAATATCCATGGTGGTATGGCTGCAGTAGGGAGTCAAATGAAATAGCTTTCGGCCAAGGCCTAGAGCAGCAGCAATCTCAGTCACATTACCTCCTACATGTATAGGTCCTCCTGCCCAGGTGGCAACACCACTAAAAGAATACAGCATAAAGTTACCACAAGCTAAACGACGCGACTGATTCACACAAAACATGAAAAATATGTCCTCCTCAGTAACGTGGTCATCAGCATCTGCTCTCCCAACGAATGTATGGGCAATGATCATCTGAAAGTATCGGAGAGCTGGGTTATGGATAACCTGCGAAATGTGAGTATCAGGGTCAGGGCCTCCACCTCCAGAGATGTCACTCCAAAATTTCTCCACGTCTCTACTCATGAAGTAACCCATGGGCAGCTCAGGGATAGCGCCAACTCCAGTCTCAAATCCAAGAAGATCACCGAACTCAGTATGGGTGAACGAATACTCTGTGCCAAATAACCTGAAGCTGGTGTGGCCATCTGGTCCCAAGTACGGATCATAGGAGAAAGAGCTCAGGAACTCCAGAGTGAGGTTCCTATAGGTGGGATGCAAATCATCAGCGTACTGGTCCCATTTGAGCTGGTGGGTCAAGTATCGGACACTGGGCTCTATGCCCAAAGCTTCCATGCAATCACTGTCTGGGTAGCGAGTGGGTGCCATAGGTCTGAGTGAAAGCATCGCATAACGCTCTCTCTAGGCGTCGTCTCTAAAGGTCACGTGCATGTCGTCGACTGGTGGCATCCTGAAAGAAAAGGTTAGGAAAAACAGGCCCTGAAATCAAACACACCAAACAAGTTAGACATATATGTACAAACAAACAAATAAACGTAAATCAAAATAAACGGAAAGAAAATAAATACGAAAAGGAAAAGAACCATGGGTTGCCTCCCATGCAGCGCTTGCTTAACGTCGTTAGCTCGACGAGTTCAAGTCATGTATCTGGTGCGAGGATAGGTGGGTTTGTTAACGTGAACCTGGAGTAGTATGCTGGAATGTCACCTCCTTCATAATGCTTAAGCCTTTGTCCATTTACAACGAACGGGCTGCAAGATTTGTTCTTAATTTCCACTGCCCCGGATTTTAGGACTTTGGAAACTTCGAACGGACCCGTCCATCTAGATCGAAGCTTACCTGGAAAAAGTCGCAGTCTTGAATTGTATAGAAGAACTGGGTCACCTATGTTGAAGTCTTTCTTAACGATCTTCTTGTCATGCCATGCTTTGGTTCTCTCTTAATATATGATGGCATTTTCATAGGCTGATTGTCGGAGCTCTTCTAACTTATGTATGTCTAAGATGCATTTCTCACCAGCTGCTAGGTAATCAAAATTTAAGGTTCTAATGGCCCATTATGCTTTGTGTTCCAATTCAAAGGGTAAGTAACATGATTTTCCGTAAACTAGTTGGTAAGGGGTTATTCCAATGGGAGACTTATAGGCTGTCCTGTAGGCCCACAGTGCTTCTGAAAGCTTTTGTGACCAATCCTTTCTAGATATCGAGACAGTTTTTTCTAAGATATGCTTGATCTCTCTATTGGATACTTCTACTTGCCCACTGGTTTGCGGGTGGTAAGGTGTGGCTACTCTATGTTTAACTCCATACTTCCTCAATAGTTTGTCAAACATCCTAGATATAAAATGTGATCCTCCATCACTTATGACTAGCCTGGGAACTCCGAATCTAGGGAATATATTCTTCTTGAACATCTTAATCACTACTCGGGTGTCGTTTGTGGGTGCAGCTATAGCTTCAATCCACTTGGACACGTAATCGACAGCGACTAAAATATATTTGTTTCCTAAGGATGATGGAAAAGGTCCCATAAAGTCGATTCCCCAAACATCAAAAAGTTCTACTTCTTGAATGTTTCTTAATGGCATTTCATTTCTCCTCGAGATGTTTCAGGAGCGTTGACACGGGTCACACTTGGTTATATATGTATGAACATCACGCCATATAGTTGGCCAATAAAGGCCAGCTTGTAAGATCTTAGCGTGAGTCTTAGATGTTCTTGCGTGTCCTCCGTAGGGTGCTGAGTGACAATGTTCTATGATATGGTGCACTTCTTCCTCTGGAACACACCGACGAAAGATTCCGTCAGTGCCTCTCTTAAACAGGAGTGGTTCGTCCCAATAGAAATGTTTAACGTCATTGAAGAACTTCTTTTTCTGCTGATAGCTGAGGTCAGGAGGTATTATATCTGCAGCAAGATAGTTAACAAAATCTGCATACCAAGGTACATTATTTACCGCTAAGGATTTTTCAGAATCTTCTAAGGTTTCTAAACTTACATCTCCAATGGCATCTAGCTTAGCGATTAACCTGTCATAAGCAAAGTCATCATTTATGGGTACTACATCAGGTTTCAAGAACTCAAGCCTGGAAAGGTGATCGGCAACTACATTCTCGGTGCCTTTCTTATCTCTGATATCAAGGTCAAATTCTTGCAATAAAAGTATCCACCGGAGTAATCTAGGTTTAGCATCCTTTTTATTCAAAAGGTATCGGATGGCGGCATGATCAGTGTAAACAATTATTTTGGCTCCCACCAAATAGGATCTAAATTTGTCTATGGCGAAAACTACGGCTAGGAGTTCTTTTTCTGTGGTTGCATAGTTTAGCTGAGCGGCATCTAGAGTTCTACTGGCGTAGTAAATCACATGTAACTTCTTATCAGATCTTTGCCCTAGCACTGCTCCTACAGCGTAATCACTAGCATCACACATGATTTCAAAAGGTTTTGTCCAATCTGGTGGTTGCATAATGGGTGCTGAGATTAAAGCTTGTTTTAAAAGGTTGAATGCTTCGTTGCATTTTTCATCAAAAATGAACTCGGCATCTTTCATCAGAAGACCTGTCAAAGGTTTAGTGATCTTAGAGAAGTTTTTAATGAAACGCCGGTAAAATCCAGCATGTCCAAGAAAACTTCGAACTTCTCTAATTGTTTTGGGTGGTTTAAGATTCTCTATCACCTCGATCTTGGATTTATCAACTTCAATGCCTTTTTCAGAAATGATATGTCCTAGAACTATACCTTCAGTGACCATGAAGTGACATTTCTCCCAATTTAATACCAGGTTTACTTCGACACATCTCTTCAAGATCTTTTCAAGGTTGACTAGACAGTTATTGAAATCAAATCCGCAGACTGAGAAATCGTCCATGAATACTTCCATAATTCCATCAAGATAATCAGCGAAGATTGACATCATGCAACGCTGAAAAGTTGCTGGGGCATTACAGAGTCCGAAAGGCATACGTCTATACGCAAAAGTTCCATATGGGCATGTGAAGGTTGTTTTCTCTTGGTCATCAGGGTGTATAGGAATTTGAAAAAAAACCTGAATATCCGTCGAGGTAACAGAAGTAGAAATGTCTAGCTAGACGTTCCAACATCTGATCTATAAAAGGCAATGGGAAATGGTCTTTCCTAGTGGCTTTGTTTAACTTTCTGTAATCTATGCACATACGCCAACCTCCTTCTATCCGTTTTGTAATGTGCTCACCTTTTTCGTTTTGAACCACGGTGATGCCTCCCTTTTTAGGTACTACATGCACAGGGCTTACCCATTTACTGTCTGAGATCTGATATATTATCCCTGCTTCCAACAACTTAAGAACTTCCTTCTTAACTACCTCACTCATTATAGGGTTAATCCTTCTTTGGTGTTCTCTCGTAGGTTTAGCATCTTCTTCAAGTGAAATCCGGTGCATGCACACGGATGGGCTTATTCCTTTAAGATCTGAGATGTCGTACCCTAGTGCTGAGGGATATCTTCGCAAGACATCTAAGAGTTGGTTTGTTTCATTTTGGTTCAGAACGACACTGACTATAACTGGTCTGTCCATTTCTTTGTCTAAAAACTCATATCTTAGATTCTTGGGTAATTCTTTTAATTCTAAGGTTGGTTTGCTGGGGTTTTGTATAGGATCTGGAGTTAAGGATAGACATTCAAAAAGGTTATCATCTATGTAGGGTTCCATACTGTCATCATCTTTCTCAATGGGCGTTGAAGGTAGTTTTATTTTTTCTATTGGCTCTTCCTGGTTAAGTTCACGGACACATTCATCAATGACATCAACTGCATAACATGCATCTCCTATTACTGGTGCCGTGAGAAACTTTGCTAGGACAAACTCTATTTTTTCGTTACCTACCTCAAAAGTCAATTTTCCTTTCTTGACATCTATTATGGCTCCTGCAGTTGATAGGAAGGGTCTACCTAGGAGGATTGGGATATCTTTATCTTCTTTGATGTCCATTACGACGAAGTCGGTGGGAATGAACAACTTGCCTATTCGAACTGGGATGTCTTCTAATACGCCTACAGGGTATTTTATAGATCTGTCAGCTAATTGGAGAGACATCTTAGTAGGTTGCAAATCTCCTAGTTTCAATCGTTCACAAACTGCGAGAGGCATTAGGCTTACACTGGCTCCTAAGTCCAGAAAGGCTTTATCTATGACATGATTCCCCAAAATACAAGGTATGGAGAAATTCCCCGGATCTTTGTCTTTTTTGGTAAGTTTGTTCTCGGAAATGGAATTACACTCCACTAGTTTTGGATCGTCAAGTCTACGTTTATTGGTGAGGATGTCCTTCAGGAATTTAGTATAAGATGGTATTTGGGTGATGGCTTCTGTAAAAGGAATCTCTACATGGAGTTTTTCTGTAACTTTAACAAACTTCTGGAATTGGTCATTGATCTTAGTTTGTTTAAGTCTTTGTGGATAGGGAATTGGTTGTTTGTATGGCTGAGGGGGTGTTGAAGCTTCGTCCGTAACTTCTCCTTTATCTTTGTCTTTTGGTTTCTCAATTTCTACGGGTTTCTCACCTTCGGGGGTAGCATTCTTTTTGGAAATTTCGGAGTCACTCAATGTCGGGTTTTTAGGCCCTTCATAAGTGGTTCCACTTCGTAAGGTAACAACGTTAGCTTGCCCTCGAGGGTTCTGTTGAGGTTGTCCAGGAAATTGTCCTCCAGGAGTAGTTTGGGGTGCTTGCTTTAAGGCTACCTGAGAGATCTGGGTTTCAAGCATCTTGCTGTGGGTGGCCATCTGATCCATTTTGGTTCCTAGTTGGGTAAGCAGCTCATTCACATGAATATTTTGATTTAGGAACTCTTTATTTTGCTGGGCTTGTGCTGTCATAAAATCATTTAGCACTTTCTCAATATTTGGCTTAGGTGGCACTGCTTGCATAGGTTGGTTTTGTCTAGGTGCTTGATTGTTGGTTGATCTCGGAGGTGCATGGTTTTGGATAGGGTTATTGTTTTTGTAGGAAAAATTAGGGTGATTCCTCCATCCAGGGTTGTAAGTATTTGAGAACGGGTTTCCTTGGGCATAGTTGACTGGGTCTGGGTTAGTCTCGTTTAACAGATGGCAGTCAGCTGATTGATGACCTTTAGTACCACAAAGTTCACAATCTGATACTACTGCTGCTGCAACGGTTGGTTGTGCGTACATTTGATCGATCTTGAGGGCCATAGCATCCATTTTGGCTTGCATCATGTCTATAGAGCTTACCTCATGTTTACCTCCTTGGCCTTCTTTCTTTTCCACTGTTACTCTTTCGTTCCCCCATTGATGATGGTTTTGAGCCATATCTTCAATGAGACCACAAGCGTCAGGATAGGGTTTGTTCATCAGGGCACCGCCAGCGGCAGCGTCGATGGACATCTTTGTGTTATAATGAAGTCTGTGGTAAAAGGTATGTATAATCAACCATTGCTCCAAACCGTGGTGTGGACAAGCCCTTAGAAGGTCTTTATACCTCTCCCAAGCTTCAAATAGCGATTCTCCTTGGTTTTGGGTAAATCTTGTTATTTGGTTTTGGAGAACAGCTGTTTTGCTTGGGGGAAAGTATCTAGCAAGGAATGTTCTCCTAAGGTCTTCCCATGTTGTTATAGAATTGGCTGGAAGGGAATCTAACCAATTTAGGGCTTTGTCTCTAAGGGAAAAGGGAAATAGTCTTAAACGAATCGCCTCAGGACTAGCACCATTGGTCTTAAAGGTGTTTGACAACTGGATAAAGACTTTCAGATGTTGGTTTGGGTTTTCAGATGGCAGCCCTGCGAATTGGTTTTGTTGAACTAGTTGTAATAGGGACGGTTTTAGTTCAAAATTATTGGCAGGTATGGTAGGGTTAACTATACTAGTGCTCGGTTCTTCGTCAGCAGGCTGAGCGAATTCCTTAAGGGGTCTTTGGTTACGATCTTCGCCCATAGCTTGCTTGATTCGACGAAGCCAAAGTCGTGCGCGAGCGTAACGTTCTGGTTCCACTAAAGGATCTATTACACTACTGGAGCTGCGAGATCTTCGCATCGACCAGTTCGTGCGGCCCTAGTCTAAACGGTGATAACAAACGAAATTTGAAATTCGGCAAAAAAGATCCCCGGCAGTGGCGCAAAAAACTTGATGCGTTGTATTCGCAAGTGCACGAATCGCGCAGAGTAATATAAAAAGTTACCGTATCCACAGAGACCAAATGTCGATCTAACGAATTCTGTTTGTTACAGTGCTTATCTAAGGCAGTTCAATTCAGGGTTTACTAATGCAGAGGAAAATAAATAAAAGTAAATGACGAGGTAATAAAATTCAGACAAAACAATAGGCTTGAATGTAATTCTCATAACCGATAATATTTCTATATTCATCAACAGAACTACTTACGGGCAATATCTTCTATTTTAAGAAAAGAATTCAATTTAACAGGAACTGTCGCTTTCGCGTAGTCAGAATCAAGTTTACCCTCTAAACTAACCCCTTTATTGTCACTTATAAAAAGGCGCGCATTGCGTTAGAGTCATGGAAAACTTACTTTTAAGAAATGTAAATTCTAAACTAAACAGAAAAGTATTTTGACCTGAAATCTCTAAACTAAAGAGGTTCAAAATGAACCAGATTCTAATCCCACTAACGCGTCCGAAAATAGTTTTAAAATCTCTTTTCTAAAGTGTTCAAAATCCCTACTCGACTGAGCAAAGCGCTTTCGCTGTATTTGATTAGTTGAGAACTAAACAAGTTCACAAAGGGTTGGACGACTTTCGATCTTACCCAACATTGCTTTTAAGTACAGAAAACTTGTGTTAAAGATTAAAATAGCCCTTAAGTATTTCTATTAACGTATAGACGTATTACGGTGATTATGGTCTTTACATTCTTACCTATCTAAAACTTAGCCAGCCATGGTAGTTATAACAGTCATATTAATTCTTATCATGTATGGAATTAAGTCTTTTGAAAAGTAAAGTTTTGAAAAGTAAGGCAAGACAATAAATAAACAAAATAAAGCAAGTGCAAGAAATAAATGAAAGTAAATGCGATTAAAATAAAACCTGCTCCAAAGCGGAGTCCTTATACTGGTACAACGTACGGAAAAGAAAATGCTGGTAGGATTACTTCTACCAAAGTGCTCCAACTTGATTACAGACACTCCAAGACTTGATTACAAACTCGATCACACACAGTGCAATAACTCCTCGATGCGAGAAGATTACCGCTTTACAAGAGTGAAATTTATGCCTAGGGTGAAGTAAACTAAGATTGTATGATCCTAAAATTCGAGTTCTGAGAGTATTTATAGGCAAAGTTGGCATGGTGCAAAGACAAAAGTGACCTTGGCTTGAAAAATGGGCGGAAACTAATTTTGCCTTGTCGCGCCCGCGACACGAAGAAAACGGCAAAGGTGAGTGCTGATCGTGGGAACGTGGAAGTTGAGTTGTGGAGATCATGGGACACGTCGTCGCCTACCCTGGGGCGCCCGCGACAAGAGAAGCGACCAGAGTAAATTGCTGCCAAACTTGAATTCTACCTCCTTTTGCATCCTTTTTCGTCTGGGACCTCGATTTTATTAAAGACCTGAAAAAAAAAGGAAAACATAGCAATAACAAAGCATAAAAAATAAATAAAAACTAATATGCATGTGAAATCAGAGTCGAAAATACAGTATAATTTAGTGTCATCATGATTCACCGAGGAGTTCGCCGCCAATGGGTCGCTGTCGATCTTCCGAAGGTCGTTCATCAGTCAAAGTAGTTGCCATATTTAACCTTTCACCCTGCCCAGGTGAAACAGATGTTTTGATAGGGCTCGCTTTCTGTAAATTTCCCTCTTCGCTTTGCCCAAAGCGACAGAGTTTTGTTTTATAGGGCTGTAGTTTCAAGATTCGACTTGTTCATTAATAAAATAACGTCGTTCTGTAATTTCCGCATTTATTGCTGTTTTCTCTTTTTGCTTTTCTCAGAAAATGGTAATCCTAAAAAATAATTCAATAATAAAAACAAGCAGTAAAAAAAATATACACTGCACACACTCGCATTTTCTCTATCTCTTCTAAACACAAATCATCACGTCATGCAGATTGCTTGTTTTAAACCCCGTTGAAACATACGATCCAATGCCTTCTCCCGACTTTGAGTTCCCGATATTTGGGGCCGAAGAAGAAGTTGACGACGAAATTCCAGAAGAGATCTCCCGATTACTCAGACAAGAGGAAAGGTCCATTGAACCTTACAAAGAGCCGTTGGAAACGGTAAACTTAGGTTCAGAAAAAGAGAGAAAAGAAATCAGGATTGGGGCACTGCTCAGTTCAACTGCCAGAGAGGGTTTGATAAAGCTTCTCAAAGAATTCCCCGATGTATTCGCTTGGTCCTATCAGGACATGCCAGGGTTGGATACCAGCATCGTGGAACATCACTTACAGTTGAGATCGGAATGTCCGCCAGTAAAACAAAGGTTGAGACGGACTCACCCGGACATGGCCATCAAAATCAAAGAGGAGGTACGAAAACAAATTGACGCAGGTTTCCTTGCTACGTCTGAATATCCTCAATGGTTAGCCAACATCGTACCTGTTCCCAAAAAGGATGGAAAGGTCAGAATGTGTGTCGACTACAGGGATCTGAACAAGGCAAGTCCAAAGGATGACTTTCCTTTACCACACATTGACATGCTGGTTGACAGTACAACAAAGTTCAAAGTTTTTTCCTTCATGGATGGATTCTCGAGCTATAATCAGATAAAAATGGCGCCGAAAGACATGGAGAAAACTTCGTTCATTACCCCATGGGGTACCTTTTGTTACAAGGTAATGTCGTTCGGTTTGAAGAACGTCGGGGCAACCTATCAAAGGGCCATGACTACTCTGTTTCATGACATGATACACAAAGAAATTGAGGTATATGTCGATGATATGATTGCAAAATCTAAAACAGAGGAGGAGCATGTGACCCTTCTGTCAAAGCTATTCGAGTGGTTGAGAAAATACAGACTCCGCTTGAATCCTAACAAGTGCACCTTTGGTGTCCGTTCAGGGAAACTCTTAGGGTTCATCGTCAGCCAGAAAGGAATTGAAGTTGATCCTGACAAGGTCAAGGCCATTCGAGAAATGCCTTCTCCGAAAACTGAAAAACAAGTCAGAGGATTCTTGGGACGTTTGAACTACATCTCCAGATTCATATTCCTCATGACCGCCACGTGTGCGCCGATTTTCAGGTTACTGAAAAAGAACCAGGACTGCATTTGGACAGAGGACTGCCAAACTGCCTTCGACAGTATTAAGGAATATCTGTTGAATCCGCCGATTCTATCACCTCCAATGGAAGGAAGACCACTGATCATTTACCTCACAGTCCTAGAGGACTCAATGGGATGTTTACTTGGCCAACAAGACGAAACCAAACGGAAAGAGTCTGCCATTTACTATCTGAGCAAGAAGTTCACCGACTGTGAAACTCGGTACACGATGCTCGAGAAAACTTGTTGTGCTTTGGCTTGGGCAGTCAAACGTCTTCGCCCATACATGATTCGTCATACTACTTGGTTGGTCTCCGAGATGGATCCAATCAAGTACGTCTTTGAAAAGCCTTCTCTCACGGGAAGGATTGCCCGTTGGCAGATGTTGTTATCAGAATATGAGATAGAGTACCGTGCTCAAAAAGCCGTTAAGGGGAGTATTTTAGCCGATCATTTGGCTCATCAACCGATTGACGATCAGGAATCAATCGGGTTTGACTTCCCAGACGAAGATGTCATGTATCTAAAAATGAAATATTGCGATGAACCGCTACCCTGTGAAGGGCCAGAACCAGGTTCCCAGTGGGGACTTATCTTTGACGGAGCAGTTAATCATTACGGAGGCCCCCCACATTGTAGCATCCGTAACTTAACAGACCGCTGTTTAAACTCAGTATGCAAGCAGGGTTAATTGGAGACATCTATTTCCCTTCCTTATTCAGCTCACAATAGGATAAAAAATAAATCGACCTGTAGTCACCCCAAAAGAGCGACAGCGCTTAAGAACCGCGTCCAAAATCGCTCGCTACACTATGACAATTGTAACACTTCGACTTACTGTTGTCAAACTTCTTGAAGTTGTTGCCTTGACCACTATCTTTGGAGCTGCTCTCATCTTTTTTCCCCCATCGAAACCTTCGGATTTTATGGATCATTTCCACCCAAATTCTGAGAATTTTGCTTCCCTTTCGAAGTCCTTTTTTCTTTCGATTTTCTACTCTTCTAGTTAAGCCATGCTTGTAAAGCAATCTCCGTTTTAGCGTTATCGCTTCCTCTCTCGTCCATCTTTTGCTCATGAGCTTCAAGAGAGCTTTGGAGCTCATCTTTGCTCAACGTCGCAAGGTCCTTCGACTCTTCGATAGCCACTACAATGTTTTCGAATCTTGACGTTAAAGAACACAAAATCTTTAACACAACATTCTGCTAAAAAATAGTTTCTCTGCAATACTTGATTTGATTCATCAAACACATAATACGCGTCACACAATCGTTGATTATTTCCTTCTCTTCCATTTGCGTTAACTCGAATTGCCTCATGTGAGTGTGTAACCTCACCACCTTAGCTTTAACAGCACTTGCATAACCTTTCTCCAAGATCTCCTGAGCTTGCTTCGCCGACTCGCAATATCCAACTTTCTCAAAGTTGTCACCATCGACGCAAGAATGAATCAAGAAGAGTGTCTTCTAATTTTTTTTCCTTTTCTTCATTGAATGCAACCTTTTGAGCATCTGTAGCTTCAACCCCAAGTGGTGTAACTTCATTGTTGATGATCTCAAGAACTTCTTGATACCCAAACAGAACTTTCATTTGTCTGGACCACTTGTCATAATTCTTTGAACCAAGAATCGGAAGGTTGCTGGAAATTCAATCGTTGAAAACGGTATACTCATTGTTGCAGCGAAAATGGATCAGAACTAGTGCTCTTGATGCCAAATGTTAGAAGATATAAAATCTTTAATGGTTAATTAATGGAGAATTGAGTTAATTTGGAGATGATGAAGTTAAGAAATTGAGAGAGAGAGAGAGAGAGAGAGAGGGAGAGAGATACAGAGAGATAGAGAGAGAGAGTAATTGAGGGTGAGAAGAATAATTGACATTAATCATAATTGGGAGCATACAAGGCCTTTATATACAACAAGTACAAAATGATTGGAAATAACAAAACAACTTATCCAAATGAGCTGAAACTAAGAAAACTGAAGAAAAAAAAACAAAAAAAAGGCTTCGTATCCGGTAACGCAAAATGCCGTAACCGATTACGAGCCCGATACTCCAAATCTTCAACTTTTTTCAACTCCGTAACCGGTTACGCTCAGGGTCGTAACCGGTTACCATAACTGAAATGTCAAAAACTGATTTTCATCCGATCAAAATATATTTAAAGAATAAATAATATTTTAAGAGGCCAAACTAAAAGTTAAAAATAAATTAAAAACTATACATTACAAAAAAAAAAACAGTCATTTGCCACATGAAATTGACAACACATACTCAAATATCATGTACTAAAGGGAAATTAGTGACTGTGAGTGAAATACGTCGTAGAAGCACGCCACTAGTTTTTGTCATGATATTTTCGTCGCTTATTTATGGCATGATATTCACGTCGAAAATCGAGCTTATAGGTCTTGGGTGCGACATTTTTTATTTTTTTTCAATTTCATAAAAAACTTTTTCCCTCAATAAGTGAGCACCAAATTTTCTTTAAAAAAAATATACTGAATACCTTGGTGTTTTTTTAAAACCGGGGTGACATAGCTATTAGGGAACACGCTTCGAATTCCAGTAATTGCATTTAATGTTTTTTTCAATGATTTTCTCAGTTGGCGCCTTCCAATATTCTCTTTTTTCTTAGTTTTTTTCTTCATTTATTCTTATTAATTAGTAATACTATAATTTTTTTATTATCAATAAAAACGAATAGACAATAATATGAAAGACAATATTTTTTTGTTATCAATAAAAACGAATAGACAATAATATGAAAGAAAATATTTAATTAATTAAAAATTGAATAACAAATAATTATTCCACATATTCAAATTTCTAACTCCACTCAACTTCAATAAGGTATATCCATAGTTTCCTATGAAAGAATGTAGTATTGCATGATATCAAAATTTTGAAAATTGAATATTGGTAGTTATCTTTTGTAATGATAAATTTGCTAATATCATAATATTCATTTTATTTATTCATTTATTTATGATCAAATTGAAATGTTGATCACTTTGTATTAATGATTTTTCTTGATAATATATAAATAAATTAATAGACTCGTGTGGACGCACATATATCTTGTTAGATAAAAATTATCTTTATAAACTACTTATATAAAGAAACAAATATTTATCAAAGAGGCATAAGAAAATGATAAACACATAAAAACAAAATTTATTTACTGTATAATCATATGTCATAATAGAAAAAGAAGTACATAAATCTTTAAAAACCATTTAAAAAAACATTTTCCTAAATGTTAGAAATTATTTTATTTCTCTTTTTTATTCTTTCTCCATCTCATGAATCTCGTTTTTTTTTTATGATTATTTAATACAATTAAATGTTTATAATCATTATTTATTGAGTGGAGATCAACTTACTCTAAGAGTAAGTTTTTTTAACTTACTCCAAATCATAGCGTTTGAATTGAATATAATCTAATGGTTAATTAAGTAAAAGGCTAATCTAACTATTAGATTAAATTTAATTCAAAGGCTATGATTTAGAGTAAGTTAAAAAAACTTACTCTTTGAGTAAGTTGATCCCCAATCTTATTTATACCATAGATCTCATTGCTTATATAAAAAAAAATTGATTTTACCATTCAAACAGATATAGCGGCATAGTTTGTTGTCTGTATAGTTTTGATTTTAACTACGTAATGGCTTCGTAAAAAAAAATTTAAGAATTAAAAAAAAAACGTTTTAACCCTATCACAATAAGAAAATCTCCTATTAGCTACGGCAAATACACTAGCTAATTCGTAGCTAATCTCTATTAAACAGAATTAGTTGGAGATTAGTTGGGGATTAACTATGATATATGCCGTAGCATGAATTGAGTGACTAATTATCTTGGCAAAATTTTTCTAACAAAATTCCGGCTAATATTAAAAAATTCCTAGCTAACCCACAACAAAACTGTAGCAAAATCTCCAAGTTGAATTTATATTTCCCAACTATATAGCTACTGTATGGCTATGAAAATATCATATAAAATCTCAAGCTAAATATGTGGAACAATTTTGCAACTATTTTTTATTTTGATTTTTTAATAAATCTTAATTAGACTAATTCGTATTTTTTATAATTATTTAAAATCAAAATTAATTAGACTATTTGTAAATATTATTCGTAAAAAATAATTTTTAAAAGTATTGTAATTGTTGATATTTATTTAAATAAATTAAATGAAATTAAAAAAAATAATATAATTTTTACTTTATTACTAAAATAAAAATGCAATTAAAAAGTAGCATCTTTATTTCCAACTAGCATCTTCACACAATCCTGATTAGTTGAATACAGTTCCACTTCTTTGGACCAAATCTCTGATAAGTTTGTAAATGTTTCTCTTCTTGTTACATCATAAGCTAAATGAAAAGCAAATTAATCTCTAAGTGTAAGCCTTGAATCTATAACACATAAGAAACTCACAAATCATTGTAATATACTGAGAATAATTCCTTGCGCTCCTCTATAGTAAGAACTTGTTAGCATTCTGAATCTTTCCTGTCCAGCTACAATAAAAATAGTTTAGGTCAACTTGCAAATGATTCAACAGAAAAACTTTAAGAATAACATCATCAGATTTGTAATGTAGGGTACGTAAGATAGAAGATCTCTGAAGAATTTAAGCTGCTTTACAATCTATTCACTATATCTTTGTCAACACTGGTGGTCACTTCATTAAAAATACCGTTAACTTCTCTCTCCAAAATGCCCACACGCATTTGCATCTTTAATGCATCATATAATGCTGCTGCTTCTTACGACAAACAAATATATGAAGATTCTTCTATAATTTAACTCATAGGAACGCACAGCATGAAAATTCCTACAATTTGAGTACTACTCATCAACAACTTCAAGTAAATAACATACTAGCAAGTAACTATAATACAATATCAATCTCTCTGAATTTTCATTCCAACTCTAATGGTCCCAATCATGATTACTAAACGCCAGAGAATTCTGTTATTATTTTAAAGTTCTTGAAATAAATTATCATAATTTTGATTTAATGTTACTGTCTAATTCTTATGATAACATTAGAATAATATATCTACATCCCCAACAAATACATAGCTCGAGTCAAACGTGATACCATAACCTAAGATAGGTTGCATAAGTCAATCCTCACATTAAAATAAACTGTTCTCTATTTTCTTTGGCAACAAGTAGAAGTTTCATATTGATAAAAGACAAAAAAGACAAAAACATGTTCTCTGTACAAACTGAGTTAACAGAAAAACAAAGACATTAAGAGAGAGCAGGTAACAAACAAGAAATATTAAATCATGTTGCGTACAGAAAACACAATATATCTCACTGACCTCTATTTTGAAGCCACGCTCTGCTTGCTTACCCTCAATGTGCAGCAACTTAATTGCTGCTAAAGTTCCATCAGTTAAGACTCCTTTATACATCAAACCATTAACTCCTCCATTACCAATCACATTTGCTTCATTGAATCCACCCGTAGCAGCTTCTAGCTCCCTATACGTGAAAACTTGCACTCCTTTAAATTTAGGTGTGGTTGGTGTCCTGCTCAAATTTCCCCCATTAAGACACCCACCTTTAACATCTGAAAACAATGTTCCAGCCATTATTTATTAGTTTTAGAATCCTCAACCCTTCTAAATGTACCAGGAAAACAATTTACTTTCAACTACAAAAACTTATTGAAATAAAAAATTGGTTACTGAATTTAATCACTAATGGTATTCTATACTGTAATGTAAAAGAAAAATTCTTGTGACTATCTCCCTAATGACATGTAACTAGAAACTCATAAACTTGTATGTATGATATGATATGATATCTGTTTGGTTAATTAAGAAAATGGTTGGAATTAATTGATAATAACATGTATAACTAATTACCTGGGCTAGAATCAAAGGACAAGATTGTTGAAGCTATGTGTCTGCTGCCTGTGTCATGAAGAACTCTACTCTCACAATCCACTTTGTAAATCCCATTTTTGGTTGAAGATTTTTGGCCCAACTCTTTAGTATTCGGATACTTAACTCTTCCTGGATTTTTTTAGCCCAACTCTTTGGATTCTGCTCATGAAATAGGTAAATACATGTAAATCCATATAATTAAGAATAAGACTGAAACAGCGTCTTTAGAAAAAAGAAAAAAGAAAAAGAGAAACTAACCTGCTTTGTGGAGGATTTATGATTAATAAAGTGATGATCCGAAGTGTCAATGACAGTATCAAGTTGCTTAAAACTTCGAAGTTTCTTCAGAGTTTCATTTTCAGCTTTATCAATTATTGTCAATTGTGGGAGAACAGCAGCTGCTCCATTATGTACATCTCTTCCAGATTCGAGAGCACTAGTGGAACCATGCACATGATTAGGAGTGGCATTGAAGCTATAAGAACTATTCGACCAAATGTATCCTGATTCTACTCCAGAAGGATGCAATGATCCGTCATGTCCAACAAAATTTGAATGGAATGAACTGCTACTGCCCGCTCCCTGCTTAGCATTATCAAATTGTGCCTGTAATGAGGCATACTCGTCTACATCGATTACAGTATGTGATACTGATGGTTGACGATTAGAAGACCCAACCCCGCTAACTGTTCCACTTTTGTCCACGCCACACTGCCAATAAATAAAATAAGACAATTCCTTAAAAGGATTTTGAACAAAAATAATATCAATCTATTACAAGAAATAACAGAAATCATCTTATACAAACCGCAACTAGATGATTATCGCCATAACCCTCGCGAAGGGCTTCAGGTGCCTTCCCCTTGCTATGTTTACGAGTTATTTCACCAAGTATCATCAAATCATCATCGTCATTCTCATTATCATCGACAATGTCAATCACATCGTGGAAAATGGACTACAAATTTAAACCAGAATGCATAAGGAATTAATCCAGAGAATTTTAGCCCCTTTTATCATAAGAACATAAAACAGCAAAACCACTATTGAGTATATTAAACAAAGAACCAAAAGCCGATGATCCTTGAAGAGTTGATCAAAATGTGGTTCACACTAAAGAACACCTTCCATTGAAGAATAATTACTCAGCTGAAACAGAAAAAGATCAAAGCATCAATTCAAGAGTTCAACAATAATCAACAACAATAACAGAAAATTCAGCATCACTATGCACATCAAAACAGAAGCGAAAAGACGGAAGAAAGCAGTTGAAACATTTTGTCGAATATGTGACGCACGAGATATGGTTGAGGCGTTTTATCGAACACCTTGCGGGCAAGACCAAAAGCCGTATTTCTGCATTTTTAACACGTAAACATTCCTCCATTTAGCTTCATAATGTTGTATGCTAGTGTTAACTTAATTTAGAATCAATACCGAAACAAAAAACCAGAGAAACCAATTGAAAGCGTAATCAACATGAAACCGTGAAGCTTACCGTAAAAGTGCACCAAACCATGAGCATTCTAAAAACCGTGAAGCTTACAGTAAAAGTGCACCAAACCATGAGCATTCTGAACCGAAGAAGTTCTGAACCATAACCAAAACGTAACTAAACGATGCAGTGAGATTACCAATCGCGTTTGGGTTTGGGAAGAAGCAATCCGACTGCAAAATCGCGTTTGGAAAAAAGCACTTTCGAGTTGGCAGCCTTCCGGGAGAATCGCGTTTGAGAAAAAAGCGCTTATGTGTAAAGTTCTTCGCGTTTTACCGTTTTCGAATGTTTTGCTTCTTTCAAATAGTGTATCACAAATTATTTCCTCTTATGTTTCATGTAACTAAAATAAGTAAATAAAATTAATTAAAAAAATTAGTGATGGTTTTTGTAGTGATTATATGATTGTCTTTTAAATAGGAATTAGCTACAAAATTATTTTGTAGTAAAATTATGGTAGCTAATCCTACATTTTCTTGTAGTGTATGTTTGACATTTATTTTAGTACATAGCACATATTTTAGAGGATAACACAGCTAGGAACCTCTTCAACACGGTAACAATGATAGTACTGTGGTATCATGTGATGATTATAATAGGCTTGTGTTCCATAGCACATATAAGGATTAATCACATTTTCTTTTGTTGAATCTTTCTTATCATCTTCCTTCTTTTTAGGTTCTTCTTTCTTTTCTTCTTTAGCTGCTCCAACAGAGACGATTTCAGCGTGACAAAACTTCCTTAGTTTACCCACTACACGTACTGGATCAATATCTCCTATTAAAGTTAACTTCTTGTCTTTCATGTCCATTGAAACTGACTCAACCCCTGCAATAATATTTAAAATACAATCTCACCATGTCACTAAAAAAATCAATAATTTGTATCTTTTGAAATCAGCCACATCTAATTAAATACCTGAAAGGCCAGAGACTGCTTTCATAGCTTTTTGTTTGATTTTGTCTTCATGTATCTCCAACCTTAACACTACTTTCTGTCACAAAAAAATTAACTAGTACTTCAAATTGAGGGTTGAAATTTTGCATAAAAAATGGAAAAAAATCAGGTTTAGCTATTACTGACCTTCATTGTTATGGAACTAAGATAGAAAAGCTCTTAATGAAATTTGTAATAGAAGTGTAAGGAAGAGATATAAGTCTACAAATTGAAATGAAGTTATGACGTGAAGATGATTATTTGAGGGTATTTATAGTAATGAAAGAAGAGTGATTGATGAGAGAAGCATGGTCAACACAGGTTGTGTGGTCTTTTTCATTTCAAATTAAGAAGCAGAAAAATATACAGTAGCGTTCCTTCGTGGAAAATTGAAACTTACGTAAAAGCAAAGCATAATCGCCTTTGAACGATGAGTTGATTATAACTGAACTACTGAAGAAAGAAACTTTTTTGTTTTGGTCAATCTAATATGCTTCACGTCATTGTCATATGTTACGTATCGCAAAAAGAGTTATACTTTTGTCATATGTTACCTAACCATAACACTTTCTAAGAAGGCATCACGTTGCTTCTACGTTTGGATCCTCGGGGCCAGACACTTTTGGATGGTACGACTCTCTCGTGCTACATGTGTGGGTTCATTTGTTTCTGCGTCTGTACCCTCAGCCATCCATCCTTATGTGCGAGTTACTATATGGAAAGATCAACATATGAGCCATATAAAATGGTAATTAAAGCACACAATGTTTTAAAAATCGGATCGAAGTGACCGGTCAAACCGATTGAACCGGAAACCGCTGAAATCATCTTGCTTGATTGTTAGACCGAGTTAACTATTGAACCAATGACAACCTCCTATAGAATGAACCACAACCAATAAAAACTGACAAAAGAGTGGTTTTGGAAAATAATTAAATACCGACATTTTTTTCCTCAGACAAAATAGCATGGTTTTTGATTATTTTTTTTTTAAAATTAAAATTAATAAGTATAATTTATTCAAAATTTATTTTGAACAATTTTTTTCATTGAAAAATAAATTTACTAGGCATTGCCACTTTGTCAGTTATTTTCTTATTTAGTTTATGTTGCAATTATATTTTATTCAAAATTTATTTGAATCTATAATTTATTGTGTGTGATAATTATCTTTAGAATTAGAATTTAAAGTATTAACTTGTAAAATTATGATATTTTGAAATTTTGCTTAGTGTTGTGATTTTTTTAGAGATTGAGTCATCTAGTTTAATAACTATACGATATTGTTATAGAGATTGATTTATTCAACCGAGTTATCTAATTTAATCTGATTTTGTCATACAATTCGACGAATAATTCAGTGGTTCTATCAATAAATCAATTATTCAATACCCTCATCAGTTTGATGACCGATGTAGTTTTTAAAACACTGAAATTACATTGTCGTCTTTAATTTATTTTGTTTAGAGTCGAAAGTGGAGATATTGAGAGAGTTGAATGTAGGAATTAAAATCCATATTCAAGAGTCGTAGAAAAAAAGTCCTTGTTGACACTCTTCTTCATCTTCAACTTCTTCTTCTTCTTCTTTGGTTTTCTTACCCCCTGAGCATCCCTAACTGTGGTTGACTCAGATGGTTGGGCTTCCTCAGTGGCTTGCTGAAGGTATTTCTCCATGACCTCTGTTGAGAGAGTGAACTTTACTTTCTCTGATGGAGAACTCATGTTGCAAGGTAAAAAAGAATAGTTGTTCGAAAAGATGAAGAATTATGTCTCTAAAGTTATGCTTTTATAAAAGAAGTTGAGTGACTTATATGTTGCAATTGGAAGATGGAACATCTGATCATTTAATTCATGTAATGATTACTTTTGATGGTTGATATTCTTGAATGATCTGTGATCATCTTGAGAGACGTAGAAATATTTCAACCATTATTGTTGTTTCTCTTTATTAGAAAGCGCAAAGGTTGTTCTTCCTAGTTTTATCAGAATTAACTTTTTCCAATATATTTGTTTGTATCATTAAATATTTTTGTCTTCTTCTATGCTGACATGTCCAAACTCTCTTTTTGTTGATGACAAAAAGGGGAGAAATTCATGGGGTATTTAAGAAGATTAAAAGTATTTTTCAATGGTTTTAATATTACATGAACCCTAATTATTCAATTATTTTAATATTGCTTTCTTCTAAACATTTTTTATCAAAATAAGTTTAAATTAACTTGGATAGAACTTAGGGTGAGCTTACACAACTCAACCTTTGGACTATTAGGCTCATGCGGAGCTTACAGACCTCAGATGTTGTCAAGTTAGCTAAAACTGATCAACCATTTTTCTTAAATACATTTGTTTGTCATCATAAAAAATGGGGAGACTTTTGAAACATAATTGTTCATATCCCCTGGGTTTTAATGATACCAAAATATTTAGAGAACAAATGAGTATACTAACATATGTTCAAGTGTGCAAGATCACAAACTTAGAATTCACTATGAATTAATCCTGTTGAAAGCATAAGTAGATAAACAATGTTATTCAAATTCTAGATGATCAAAATCTGGTAACCTTGAATGTGTTCATCAGCCTCTGAAGGTTCAGACTCTGGTATACTTTTCTAGCCTCTGGTGACAGCTCAGACTCCAAAGGCAAAAGGAGCCTCTGATCCATATCCTAAATCAAAAGCAGACCAGACTTTTCACGCACCATATTTTTAAGAAGAGTCAACTAGGGTTTCGTTTATGCAAGGCTCAAGGAATGGTGATGTGACCTCTTCAGTCTGTTCTACCTTTGGGTAGATTCCTAGTTCTTCGAAAGGTACTGTGAACAATGCCATTGTTAATTGGATAATACTTCTAACCATATACAATCTCCAATGTCTCTCTTGACATACTTATCCACTAAGTTAGCTCATATGTTCAAACCCTATAACGACTATTTCTCTACCTCTATAAAAATAAACTGAAGATTTGAAGGATGGTAACAACAACACAACGCATTGAAATATCTTGAGAATAACTCTGTACTTTATTTGTAACTGTTATTGCAAAAGATTTTAAGACCTCTTATCTTTTTATATCTTAGAAATCTTAAAAGGTTAAGAACCATTGTGGTTGTTGCACAACTGCTATACTTCTGATTATGTATCTAAGTATAGTAGTTAACTTTTCTACATAACTGTTTGTTTAAAGTAGAGGAAGTCTCTTGCCTTCGTGCTTAAACATTGAAGTCTCTTGTCCATATACTTGAGTACTACAATTTTTTCTAGGTTGATTGAGCATAAGTCTCTTACAAGGTTGTTTGAGCATAAGTTTTTTTCTAGGTTGATTAAGCATTGACGTCTCTTGCAAGTGTGCTTGAACAAATTTTAATCTGTTTGGTTATAGTTAAAAGCTCTTGTTGAGGCAAAGGGATTGGACAACTCTCAGTTGAGGAGAGGAACCGAGACAATGTTTGTGTGTTGCTTGCTTTTACTTCTTCTGGTCACTTTATTTCCGCCACTGTAAAAATCTCTGATATCAGACTCTGAACGTGGTTCAGATTCTGAAGTTCTATCATCAGAAGCGAAACGATTTTTGACATACATAATCCAATCATCTTTCTTGTGTATTTTTCTCACCTTCATTAATAATGGTTTTTTTTAATGAAATATTGAGCAATATAATTTTTAACATATATTTAAAAAATAAATTAAATACATAGGCTTGGAATTGGCACTTGTGTCCATGAAGTTGGTTGAATGTACCATTTTAGTTGAGACATGCTAGCACTTAAAACTATAATCTAAAATTTGATTAGAAAATAAATTAAAGATATTTGGTTTTTGATAAAGTTGAGATATAATTTGATATGTCTAAATATAAATTAATTGCAGCAAACATGTACGCATGTAAAACATTATAAAGATCTTTCAGATAGCTAATATATTCCATAGGGTAATAGTTTAAATAAATACTACAAAAATCATCTTATAATTTGACATGTGTTTTGAAATAAAAATTTCTTCACAAATAAACTTACACTATAATATTTGTTTTTGATCATTTCGGTGTATGCAGTCACCATTTTTTCCCTAGACTTAACTAAATTTTAATATTTTGTAATTGCATTCATATTTATTAGTCTCCAGTTATACTACATATAATGTTGCAATCCATGAAACATTTTGAATTTTCTTGAATATTTTCATGAATTAAGAAAAAATGATATGCTTTTTTTTAGCAAATTAGAAAAAGTTATGGATAAAATTTATGTGCATTTCTTGGAAGTACTTTTTATATTATTATATTAGAAATATTTATAACAATTTTTTTAAATCTATAATTTTCTCAAACTTTGTTATAATTACCAAAAATATATTAAGTTAAAAACATTACAACAAAAACACTTAAAACGTGTGCATAAGTTTTTGTTATGTCATAAATTTAGAGGTCAACGAGAAGGAACATTTTTTATTGGGGTTTTTCTTCATGAGCAATACATCTTATGAGAGACACGTCATATATTCATTCAAAATTTTAAGGTGATAAGTGTATGAGTTCTTTCACTTATAAATGGTAAAGTCTACATTTTTCTAATCAATGTGGGACTTTCCCTCACTTTGTTTCTCAACACTTCTTAACTCACTTTTTTTTTCTCAACATTCTCACTCAAGTGTGAGTATATGCACAATACTCCTCAAGCAGAAGCTCTTCATCCACATATACACTTGGACCACCATTGACATTTTTTTCAACGGGACATGCCTCTTACCCACCATCATGTGGGGAGGACTTTTGATACAAGGAAGTTGATCCCTCACTCGAATCCAAAGGCTTCTGATACCATTGTTGGGTTCTTCGCCAAATTGATAGAAAACACTTTATCAATCTTTATGATCATTGTTCCATGATTCTTACCTGCAATCTCCTCAATTAGATTCACCATTCATGTTGCTTGACACGCCGAAAGAGAGACAACTATGTACTCAGCCTCACATGATGACAGAGGTACAATTGGTTCTTTTCTCGAGCTCCAAGAAACCACCTAGCATAAACACATAATCAGTTGTGGATTTTATATCTTCAACATATCACGACAACAACTTGAATCAGTGTATCCCACAAGTTTGTATTCATTTTCTTCATTTGCTGCAAGAAATAAAATGACATAATCTAGTGTTCCTTTGAGGTACCTTAGTATCCTCTAGGTGGCTGCAAGATGAGATACCTTTGGCTTTTACATGAACCTACCAATCATGCCTGCACTATATGCTAGATTAGGCCTTGTGTGACAGAGGTATCTCAATGATCTAGTTAGCCTTCTGTATTATGTTGGATCAACACCGTCTTCATTTGAATCCCTCATTAATTGCAGTCTTGGTTCAACTAGTGTTAAAGGTGCATTGCAATTCTCCATCTCATATCTTTTGACTATCTCAATTGCATATCTTCTTTGGGGAATCATCAAGCCTCTACAACTCTTGTAGAATTCAATACCAAGGAAGTATGAGATGTTGCCAGGTTCATACATTTCAAACTCTTTCCTCAGGTCACATTTGAAATCTTCAATCTCCTTCTTGCAACTGCCTGTTATCAACATGTCATCTACATAGAGGAAAAGTATGAGCAGTTCACTTCTACTTCTTCTAACATATACACCGTGTTCAGTTGTGCACTTTACAAACTCATTATCCCTTGGAAAAAAAATCTATTTTCTTATTCCAAGCTCTTGAATCTTGTTTGAGTCCATATAGTGCTTTATGCAACTTATATACTGATAGGTTCACAAGTGAACAAAAATATCAGTTATAGTATAAAAACTATCGAACCCATATAGACCAATGTCAACTACCGTTATCGATCTATCGTCACTTTGTGTATCTAAGACGATGAAAAAGTGTTTTGTTAGCAAAAAAGGAAAATAACGTGTTTTGAATTAATTATGAAATGAGAGACCAAAATGTAGTTCTCTTCGACCGTTAGGTCTCAGAGAGACATTACTTATATTAAAAATGAGACATTATTTTCTTGTAGAAAAAGAATTAGTTTTTAAGGTATCGTTCGCTTTCGTGTGACTAGTGCCGAATTATAGCCTACAATCTAACTGTCTGCTTTCGCGTATCCAACGTTTTGCAGTGCAAAATTCTATTTGGAAAATAATTACTTTTAATTACTCAAAAAGTTTCTTAAGATAGAAAAAATAATTTAAAGGTATCTTCTGCTTTTGCAGGTTCGATACCGGATTTTAAGTGTATAAACGTTCACTTTCGTGTGTCTGCTTATTCTCTTAAAATCGCCTTTTTGATAAATGAAGTTTTCCTAATTGATAAGAAAATCCTTTTGCAGTGTTTATAATCAAAAACTGAATTTCCCTACAGTCAGATAAAGGTTTCATTCTTTCGAATTAGAACTAGTATCTCCATGTTTTTGCTTTCCCAACAAACTTTGAATTTAAAAACAGAAAATATTCAAGCCAGAAACAATTCTCATTTTAATTATAATTTTCAACGACTAACTATAGCACCACCGATATGAAGGTCCTCACATTCTAGACTCAACAGATTTAGTCGAACCTATTTATTACGTTAAACATACTATAAATAATTTCCATGTTCATCATCATCATCATAATAATAATAATAATAATAATAATAATAATAATAATAATAATAATAATAATGATAATAATAAATAAAAACATGCAAGTACAGTAATTGAAAGAAAGTAAAAGAAATGGAAAAGAAACCTGTATAAATAAAATGCAATATTAAAATAATATGCTCCAAAGTAGAAACTTGAATCTGGTACGACAATGCTTGAACTAAATTCCCGAAAAATTATGTTGGCAAGATTAAAATAACAGTAGCTTAATTACAGACAGGTGACTCCAAACGAAGAACTAAATTTTGCAATAATTCCCCGATGTGAGAAATTAATCGCTTTTACAACAAATGGTTTTCTTGCTAAAAAATAATGATAAGCTTGGTTGTCCTTTTTCTTAACTGAAATGTCATATTTATAGTGCCAAGTTCGCACTAGGGATGCTTCAAATCGTGTATGAGAAGTGGAGAAAATGGCTGGAATGCATAAACTTAGTCTTGAGATTTGGGCAAATTTTGAGCTTGAAACACATGACAAATGTAATGGCAATGACGAGTCGTCTATCACGATGCTGGGAAGGATGATTGTTATCATCCATCCGTCATCCAACTTAGGCGCCTTTTCTTCTTTTGTTGACTTTTTGTGACAGATTTGACCTCTAAATGAGGTGACGGCCGTCATGGTGGCAGTGAGCCTGCATGATAAAAAAAGTACTTGTCATTTTCTCCCGTTTTTGCCATTTTTTCACTGTTTTCTCGTACGAAGGCCTATAACTGTTAAGCACCTGAAATAGACATAAAACAATGGAATAATACTACAAAAAATTAGAAAATGACACTAAAATGCATGTGAATCGAGTAAAAAGTATGACATATTTTCAAGTTATTAAACTCCCCTACACTTGAACCCTTGCTTGTCCTCAAGCAAGTCGGCTAGAATGCAAAACGGTGTAATGCAGCAATAAAGATACAAAGACTTAAAGAAAACATAACACTTAGATACTCATACGTGGCTACAAAATTTTGTTCGACTAAAGTTGTTTCGATATTACTAGTGTTAAAACCAAGGATATTGTGACAAAAAACCACATTTTGCGGGCACAAGTCTCCCTCTTATGCATACTGGTTCAAATTATGTTGTTGAATCAAAGTCTAATTTTCCTATTCGTTTCATCCTCTTTCATTTGGGATAATCACATTAAGGCCCTTTATCTTTCACACACATTTTCGCTCAAAGATGTATTTTATAAGGTTCAACACCGTTAGGCAAAATGATTGGGTGAGGTTTGTCTAACTTAGTAGATGCAATATTCCCATTTTATTCATTTTTTACACAATAGATCATTCAATTATATTCATCGATTGATCTACTAAATGTGTGAATATAGATGGTGTCTGACTGGATAAAAAAACTACTCGAGGATTACTACCAAATAGAAGTTCAAGACTATGGCTCAACGAGTATTTAAACTGGCATGCATATTCGAGAAGCCTGAGGTGTTGGGACAATACCGATTATTCTCAAAATTTCCCGCCTCAACCTAGCCTCTCTTCCTATTATAGCATATATACTTTCATATCATTCTAAGAATCCTACGTCTTGCTAAAAAAATCGGTGGGTTCAAGAATTGGGGAAGATCAAGAACAAACAGAAAACCATACATAAAGGACTCGACAACACATGCATATGACTCGATACACAAAGCTATAAAATAAAAACCAATCATAAATAAATCTAAACTAAAAAAATAAATAAATCTAGTTAAAAAGATGAACAGAAGTAAAGAAAGCGGTAAAAACTCCTCTCCCACACTCAAATCCTACATTATCCTCAATGTAAGGATAGAAGAGCAAGAGAGGAAGGTATAACCTGGAAATGGGAGAATAAATGGTTTTGACACCTAACAACTTGAGGGTTCATGCCTTGTCCTCTAAAATAGTTCCACATGTCCTCGAGCAAAACAATATGATGGTGTGAGTAGCATGCATTGTTATTAAGGTTCAAATGCATGCTTTGCATATGCTAGGTCAATAGGTGCATCATCTCATGACGCTGAGCCTCAACTGCTTGTAGACTCTGAATTTTCTTGGTCATGTGAGCCTGAGATGCTTGCATACTCTGCATTTGCTCAGCCTTTTGATGTTGTTTTTGTTGTTGTTGCATAACATAAAATGCATTATCATGCTCTGATTCAGGATTGTTGTGCGCCTGTATCTCATAGAGGAGGTCAACAATCTCATTTCTAAAGGCATTATAGTCATACTCTTTAGCGTTATATTGCCAATATGAGGTACCTATAAAAGTGTTAGAGAAATATGGTGCAGTGTGTGCACATGGGGAAAATGAACATGAGGGGGAACAATAGGTTGGGATGAGGGATGTGTAGGAGACAGAGTGCAGGTAAGGTGAGACGGGGTAGGAGAGAGTCGCTCTCTATGTTCTAACTCATTATCATTCTCTACACCCTTATCATCATCCATAGGATTTTCATTCGCGTCCTCGCCATCAGAAATATCATACAATCAGTTAGCCTTGACTTATACATCAGTGTGTGTCAAGAAAGGTAAAACAATGCTTCTAACCAATGTATTATTAATCATAAGATAATACCTCCCCATATTCTTACTCTTAATCACGTGTTGTGTGTAACACCCTACTTCATGACTTGATGATTAAATAAATAAAACAAGTATATCATGAATATTCTCCAAGTAGGATGCTACTCAACAACAAACAACTCATATTTGAACCATATAATTAGAAATTTTAACCATTTGATAAGTAGCGGAAAATTAGAAAAATTTTGGCATAAAAGCCTCAACAACCAAAAGTTTAAAAATGGTTCAATGTTAGAAACAAATGAGGATATGCAACATAAAATAAATAACATAACAACTTGTCCCCTCATGTTACATATCAGAGTGACTCCAACTATAGACTCGACCGACAAATAACTAAAGAGGTACACCACTGTCCTCAACCTTAAACTCCTACTCAAGTACCTGATTATCTGTACTCTAGAGGAGGCCAGACGTAACCATACAAAAAAGGGATAAGAATACAGTCAAATAATAAATGGTGCACAAAACAATCATGATAGATTCATAAACAACAGAGTCATACACGTATCAAATATGCACCTCAATTATCATGAATTCACATCCCAACCACATAACAGTCAAACTCTCACAATCATGCAAGAGTATTCATCAGTGCACAAGAATCTAATTTACGCAATCATTATATAATGCAATGCAACAATTGACTCCACTCTTGCACGTCACGGTCCCCACTCTGAACCGGACTCATAACTAAACTCTATATGCATACGATAACGACTCAAAATTTGGTTCTTAATATGAACTGAGTTTCCGTCAACTACGAAACCCGAGTCCCCACTCCGAACTAGCAAACATGCATCATTCACAACAACGATAACATATGACGCATGGCATATCACAATGCAGAGACAACAACACAACAACGAATACAACCCATTATGACTGTAAATGATCACACAACAACATAACATATATTAAATCCCTAATCTGACCGTAATCAATCATGCACTCAACACAATACGAGTAGTTCTCACTCTGAACCACTTGCCCCATCGATCATCGACAAACATGTATAATAATTCACACAATTATATTTATAATACACAACATATATTCACACATTGAACATACGTTTACACATAAATAATACCATAATTAACTACCATGAGGTAGCTCTGTGCGTTAGCTCTCCAACGCTTTAAACAACACTTCATTTGGACTCACAGAAACAAAGTTATGGCCAAAATCGCCGGGGAATAAATCATGGTTCAATTTCGAAAATTTTTCCAAAATTACACAGCATCAATCGATTGACATGGGATATCAATCGATTGACAATAAGTCTCTTTGCTCGCCGACTTTTCAAAATTTGCTTAAAAACTCCATGCAATCGATTAATTCAACCAAGCAATCGATTGTCATCTAATTTTTTTTCTAAAAATGCACACATGCAATTGATTGACATCCCGTGTCAATCGATTGACATTGTGAAAAATTCCAAATTCACAAGCATACAATCGATTGACATATGCTAAGAATCGATTTACATCAACAATTTTTCAAAAAATCTAGTTTTCACATCAACGCTCATCTTCCTCATCATCTACCTCTCTTACCTCAAACCACTCTCCATTATAACATTCAAAACACTACAAATTCACATTCTAACATAATCAACACATTAATTACCTCCAGCTTAATATTAATTCATCATTTTTATCATGAATTGATCAATTATATCATGCTCTAAAATCCCATATTCAACACAACTTCATCATACAATCAATTGATTCATGAACACACAACACAACAGTAAACACAATTTATCACATAAATTCATGGTAAAAATAGAATCGTAACATCATCCATCTATTCATATCAAACAACAGATAAAAAAACCTATTGGAGGTTAAGGGAAACCACTATACCCTTTCATGATTTAAGCACCCTTAATTGAATAACCCCCCTTACCTTATACTTCTAGCAAAACACAAACAAGCAAACTTCAATGGTCTTCTCCTCCAAGCCCTAGCTCTCCACTCTTGTTTCTCTATTCCACTCCAATATTTCACATATTGACAAAAAGACTCTAAAAACCTAATTTCTCTAATTTTTTGAATATATTATATTCTAATTAATTTCTCATAATTATGATTTTTGCCCAACTAACATTAAGTTTCTTTCCAGTTACCACATACTTCCCTTAATTCACAAAATTGGCTCAACTCCTCACCTTTCTCCAATTTCTATATATTTAATTAATTAATTCCCACCAAACTAATTAATTTATCATAAAACACCACAAATGCCGACAAACATATCATAATTTAAATAAAATAATTATTTAAAGAAATTACTCAATTAAATCAAATAGATAATTAAATAAAAGGCTAGTTAAGTCGGGGTGTTACAACTTTCCCTCACTTAATGAATTTTCACCCTCGAAAATTACTTGATAAAAAAGTTCGGGATAAACTCTTTCATCATACTCTCGAGCTCCCACGTCACACTTCCACCAACAAGACCTCCCTGAACAACCTTCACTAAATTGATCTCCTTGCCTCACAAGTGCTTCACTTAATGATCCTTAACCCTCAACGACAAAGTATCAACTATCAAGTTCTCTCTAAATTGCACATCATCCAACTAGATCACATAAGACATACCAGGTGATAACACTGAAATTTATAGAATTTTCCGACTCGATACACATGCATTTTTTATACATTTTGAATCAATTTTATGTTTAAATGTAGTGTTTGCTGGTATTTTGTTTGTGTTGCAGGTATTTTGCATGTAGGAGTTGACATGAGATAAAATGAAGCAAAATTGGCCAAAAGTGGAAGAAATGACACATAAGCATGAACAAATTCAAGAGTGTGCGTTTTCAGCATGTGGCGTTTGCCACATGGGCATGGATTTCGCCATGGCCCCCTCAATTGCCACTTCACCCACATTGAATTCATGGCAAGCGCCATGGACTTCGTGCCCAGATTTTTAGCTGCTGATTGACTGAGTTTTCTCCCACTTACACACTTTTTCCTCAACTGACTTTTACACGAATTGAGACATATTTCAGCAGTTACAACACTATATATAGGCGGAGCTTTTAGGTTTTGGATGTTCAAGTTTTTATAATTAAGTAGGCAAAAAACTCACACTGTAAAAGTGCCAAATTGTTCACACCGAGCAATTGTTACACCATTGTTTTGCGAATTCAGAATTCATCTGCTTGTACTTGGATCAACAGTTATTTAATCTTGTCGTTTTTTCAATTCATCTACTTCCTCTAATTTTTATGCACTTGCTTATTTTCAATCTTAATATCATTTCTTGTTTTACTTATTTTGTCAAATTGGGATTGTTACTGATTTTATGTGTCTAAGAATTTTATATATATATATATATATATATATATATATATATATATATATATATATATATATATATATATATATATATATATATTGCTAGTTATTTATACTACTTTTTTTCATCATCATTATTATGTTCCTATTTCGATTTTGTATGCAAAGTTGTTTTATATCAATTATGTCAGGCTAAATTTCCCGAGTCTAAATGTGAGGACCGTCGTTCTAACGGGATTCGGTAAATTAAATTAGTGTAAAATTTTTTATTAATTTATTTTTTCTGGTTCTGATTTTTAGTTTTTAAATCAAAAAGTTTTGCACGAAAGTGAAAACACTCAGGTATCAGTTAACAGTGCGACAGTGTGAGACTCGTACTCGATCATAAAAATTTGATTTAATTTCTGAAAAAAGTGACAGCGCTTTAGTAATTAATTAGGACGTATTAGCTTTCAAAATTGTTTCAAAATGTTAACCTGTGGAACGACAACAAAGCATTTACGATTTCGAAACACAACACGGGCAGCGTGAAAGTGAGCAAAGTTTTTTTAGTAGATATTTTCTTTCAAAAAAATATTTTAAAACCAACACAAATGCCAAAAATTTATTGCGTCTCAAAGGTGCGACTAGAAATTACATTCTGGTCTTGCTTTTATTAATATTTTCTTAAACTAGTTTTTAATCTCGCTTTTAATTCTCTTCATAAAAATCCAAAACATACCCGATTAGCCTTAGATTTATATAGCGATAATTGATAGCGGTAGATTGAGTATTAGTCTCTGTGGGTTCGACATATTTTTTATTACTTTGATAAATTTCGGGCACTTGCGGATAAGCTACCACACGAAGCACACCAAGTCTTTGGTGTCGTTGCCAAGGACTAATTTAGTCAATATCGTAACTTCATTGTTGCGTTGTATAGACTAAGACAATTTCTTTTCTTTTTATCATCGGTTGTATGCCAAGCACTCGCTCGAAGAGAGAAGAGTTAGAACAACCAATCGACGAAGTAGAGCATTTTATTCGTCTAAGACGCAAGATTGAATAACATCAAGCCATATTTACACCAATGGCTGCACCTGATACAAAACCCCTTAAGGATTATGTCGTTCCAACTTAGGATGAATCGCTTTCAAGCATTGTTCCACCTGCAATCCTGGCGAACACTTTCGAATTTGATTCGTCTCTACTGTAAATAGTGCAATAGAACCAGTTCTCCGGAAATCCCACCGAGGACCAAAATCTTCATTTGTCAGTGTTTATACAATACGCAAACACACTAAAAAGTAATGGTGTAGATCCAGAAACAATTCGACTATGTTTATTCCCATTTTCCCTTAGAGATAGAGCTACAACATGGATATAGTCTCTACCTGCAAACTCAATTACTACGTGGAATGAACTTAAGAAGGTATTCTTAGCCAGATATTTTCCACCAAGCAAAACGGCAATTCTGAGAAATCACATAACCACGTTCAAACAAGCCGAAGGAGAATCACTCTTTGAAGTGTGAGAAAGATATAAGGACATGATGAGACTATGCACTCGTCATGGATTAGAAAAATGGCATATCATTCATACCTTGTTGTCACACCCTAATTTTTAACCCTAATATTCCACCTCATTTACATCATTTTTACATAACATCAATCATCTCATGAGTGTATTTTATGCATTGCTAACCCCTTTAGATCATAAGAGTATGTGCTTTGGTTTACTTTTGACTACAAGCTAGGGTTTTGGCACCAAGAAGCTCAGGAGTTGACCAATCAAGGGTATGTGTGATCCTTAACTCTCCAATATGATCAAAAGTCTCCTTTCATCAATAATCAAGGGCAATATTCCATCAATATCATTTCATCAAGCCCCAAGTCATCAGATGCACCAAATAAGGATTTTGACCTAATTCAATCCTGGGTTGACTTCTTGAGCAAGGCATGATCCCACACCTCAAGACATATTTCAAGGACTTCAAGTACATCATATTAGCATATCCATATGTTTAAATTGATCAAAGAAGCTTAATCTATGGACAAATGAAGAATTCAAGTTCATCTGGAAAAAGTCAATTCTTTATCAAAGTCAAAGCTTGACTTTTGAGATTTTTGGTCAAACATGGACTCCACAAGTCAAGAAACATGAAAATATGATGGATGATTGCATTTGATCATGATTAATCAAGAAAATCAAGGAAAAGATCAAAATGGGTGAAATTAATGTTTCCAAATTTTTTTAAGTTACAAGATATGATGAATAAATACCCTACTTTCCAAGCCCATAACTTCTTCCTCAAGCATGCAATGGTAACACTTGAGGACTCATTTTAAAGATGGTATTACATAATTCAATTTGGTGAAAGAATTGAATCAAAAGCATTTACCAATTGAAAGTTATGGGTTTTCAAAGTTGAGGTTTTTCATGTTGTGAAAATGTCCAACACTTAGAAAATTTTCTAAGTATACATCAGTGAAAAGTCCAATTGTGTTGGCCATTTTTCTCCATGATCCAAATTGTTTCTTTCCAAGTTATCAACATCAAAGTTGTAGTATTTGCTCATCTTCTCAATGATACCAAGAGAAATAAAATATCTTACTTGAGCATGAAGATATAATGTTGCAAAGTGGCCATGGTAAGGCAGTTTTGACTTAGGCAGAATTGTGCACCATCATTTTACACGAGTTCATGACATGTTTTGTCTATTTTCCAAGCACTTTCTGAGCAAGTGGCCAACTAGAAACTTGTTCCAATCCATGAAACAAAAGGCCACTTTTTGTTTCCAACCACTTTCCATGGTTTAAGGAAAGCATAATCTGAGGCAAGAAGTAACATGTACGAGCTATGCAGCTGAGAAACTCTTGTGAGAAGAAAGCAACTTGCAAAAGCAAAAGGCTATCATTGTACTTGAAGCAACTTTAGGAAAAAGGTGAATTGTCCATGTGGTATTGATCACACTTTGTCCAAATCCTTCCCACTTGCTCAGATCCTCTCCACTATAAGTAGGACACCATATCAGAAGTATACACACAACATTAAGCACTAAACATCCCTCAAATCTCAGCAATCCACATTGAAGTTCATCTTGTTCTTCATTTTGCTCAAGAACAACAAAACCATCCAAAACTTGAAACAATCATAAAACACCTCAACCAATCATCCAAACACACCACAAGTCATCCCTATCAACTGTCCAAACCCTTCACAACACCAGAAAACCCCTTGATCAGAAATTCAACTTTCTCTTGGTCATTTTGTTGACCAAGGAGCCAAAACTCCCCTAACCTCAACTATGGCCAAAACTTCGTGTCACTATACCTTTCACTAAGGCCATTACTCAGATACCATCATATGTAAAGTTCTTGAAAGAGATATTGTCCAATAAAAAGAAACTTGAAGATGATGAGATGGCAGTGCTCATTAATGAGTGCAGTGCCATCATCCAAAAGAACATGCCACCTAACTTGAAAGACCTGGTAGTTTTTCTATTCCATGTGTGATTGGCAAGTTTGTCATCGACAAGGCGTTATGCAATCTCGGAGCTAGTGTCTGTTTGATGCCTCTTTCTATTTGTGAAAATATTAAGTTAGGAGACTTGAGACCTACTAGAATGTCACTTCAATTGATAAACCAATCTGTTAAATACCTTGTGAGAATGCAATAAAAATTTTCCAATTCGCATTGGCCAATTCTATATCCCTACTAACTTCATAGTAATGGATATAAAAGAATACTTGAATATACCTATCATCTTAGGTAGACTTTTCTTATCCATAAATGGTGCTATAATAGATGTAAAATGAGGGAAGTTGACATTTGAGGTAGGAGAAGAGAAAATTGAATTTATCCTCTCCTAGTTTCTAAAAACCCCAGCTATAGATGATACTTGCTGTTTTATTGACATCATTGACGAGTGTATTATAGAATTAAGCTCTGAATCACCTCAACCAATTACTGAATTAGTATAACTTTCAGCTGAAGAAATGTTAGAAGAAGATGAAGATGAGTACCATCGACAATATGCTGATGATAGTGTTTGCTGTTGATTTTGGCGAACAACCTCTGGTTTACCAATCTCTTATAAAACTGGGTTACTTGCAGGACCAACCACACAAATCCTGGGATACATGTGCAAATTTATCTAACTCTTAGGATAATGGTATTTTGATGGTTTGTTTTGTTATATCTTTTATGTATGAATGGTTTGGTTAAAGAACTAAATAACAACTTCTGGCGAAAAGATAAATTGAATGAAATTAAAACTTGCATAAAGTAAATGACAAAGGATAAATGACTGGGAAAAGTAAAGGCAATTATAAAAGACTTTGAATTTCTATAAACTTAAAAGATGGTGTTTCACACGTACATTTCCAGATAATAAACTCTTTTCTCTCGCATGGGTACTTTGAGTATTTACAGGAATTTAGTACAAGTTTTCACACACTAAAATTCTACAACAACTATCCTATTTATATACAAATAAAATAACTGCCTAATAACGGAAAAATTCTAAATCTTTGACACTTGGCCTTCTGCATGTCTTCTTTTCTTCTAAAGCTTCCACGCGTCTTCTTCCAAACGTTATAACTCTTGAATTTGAATTTCCCTTTGTGTCGAAACGTTGCGCCTCTTCACCTTGTCGAATTGTCGAAAAGTAATAAATGTCCCTCAAACCTTGTCTGATGAAAACTTCCTTATGTTTCTGTCGAAATGTCAAAACTCTGTTCCTGCCGAAGTGTCGAAAACTTCTTCTGAATACCTTCATTTTCTTTCTTCTTCATCTGTAGTCATTTTCTTTAGTTAAAGAACATCATTCTACCTACCAAGACATGGTGTCGAAAATATATGTCTACAAATTGCCCCCCAAAAAATGCGTTTTCGACTAAGGGAGAAAAACATTTTTTGCCAGTGCCTTTTGACGCCATGAACTATTCGACTAGAGACTGTTCATATGATTTAGACATTAGAAATGTCAGAACCATCATTGCGCTTTTCCCAAAACGTCATTTCAGCACACGTTTTTGAGCTCTCATCATTCCTACTCTACTCCTATCACATCGTGGGTCAAACCCTAACTGCCACCGTCAGCATTACCCACTTCGCACTCACCACATGTCCCATAACCTTCCCACTACTTTTCCATTTCCACTTTCAGAATACCAACCGTTTCTTTTTCACACCTTATATATAAGCTGAGAATTTCATTTTCCCCTTTTTACGTTATTTCTTCAAACTTCATCTTCCTCATTTCCTTTCCATTTTCTCTGTAAACAGCAATGGCTTCCTCCACTTCTCAAAAGATCACCTGCAAAGACTCTCGGAAGTCCAACAGTCTAGCACCGATGGAGAGGATTCTTGGTCCCAGAGTGGTGGGGAATCACGAGTACATTCCAGAACCTCCTTATGAAGAAGAAAAGTGCTCCATTTACCAATCTCAGGTACTTATTCCCATTTTAATTTTTGGAAAATCTCATGCAATTTTAGGACCGCTACCAGACTTAACGCTAGACCCAGTTAAGGTGTGAGAATTTTTTCCCACCTACCATCGCTACAAACCCATAGCGAATGATGTTAGGCCTAGGACGGAGAAGGAGTAGATTATAGATGAAAAATCCAAAATAGATGGCCAAGGGACTCCTTCTGACGAAGTAATAAACCTAGAATACATGAACAATTTTAGGATTTTTAGGTCCTGTCCTCTGTCGAAAGATCCCTCTGACTATTTGGCATGGTTGGAAAAGATAGAAAGGGTTAAGAGCAATGATTGGAAAACCATGGGCATTTACGATCTTATTCAATTGTCGAAAGTAGGGCCCGGATATTGTCCTTCCATGCTTTTGGCCTCTCTCAACTTCTGGGATAGTACCTACAACAATTTCCATATTCCATGTGGGATGATCACTCCTACGCTCTTCGACATAGCTGCTATCACTGGATTAAGCCCCCTAGGAGTTGACTATGACCCTAACTTGCTTGCTGACGATTCAATAGGTTTCGACACCAATAAGCCCACCTTCACAGCCTATATTGCCAATTACCATGACAAGGAAACCAAGGAAGTTTCTGACCAAGAACATGTAGCTTTCCTGGCCCTTTGGCTATCGAGGTGCGTTTTCTGCTCCAGATCTCTCCAGGTGGCGAAGCGCTATATCACCATAGCGAATCAGCTTCATGCTGGGCACAAGCTATGTCTTAGCGAGATGATCTTGGCGAATCTATATGAATCCCTTGGCGAAGGAGTCACCACTTTGAAGAACATCAAGGAAAAGAAGACTTTGCTGCTATCAGGGCCTTTTTGGCTTTTACAATTGTGGCTCAATGCCACTTTCGAAGCTTCTCTTCCTAACAAATCCACTGTGGACCTAGCCGTTCTAGGGGACAAACGCGTCGAAGGTCTTCGTTTGGCACAGCTGACACCTCATGACGAAGGCCTGAGTCTTCAACAAACCTTTACTAGCTGTGTCATGATGTTTGCGAAACGTTATAGTTTTACACCCAACATGGCTCCTTTTCCTGAAAGGAAAGTTGGACCCTCATGGTTCACCAGATAACTTCCCCTAGAATCGAAATCGCTGGAAGACGAATTCCTCAACGTCTGGGAATCCTTCCTTACTCCAAGACTTTTAGTATCCAAACTTGGCCCTTCAAAACTCAAAATTTCCCTTGTTAACTATCAACCCAACCTGGTTTCTCGACAATTTGGGTTGATACAGATAGTACCAAAGCCTCTTTTCTCCAGGAAAGGCTCTCTGATTCATTACAACATGACCCATACGGAAGACGAATGCTCTGAGTTGTTAGCAAAGTATTCTAACCTGGTCGAAATCCAACCAGTGGTCTTTCGACCTAACTTCCTCTGCACTCAAGAGTTTGATGAATGGTGGAGGGCTTACTATGAGTCTCAAATGTTCAACGTGGATTCTTTTACCACTCAACTGACTAAAGCCTTCGCTCTTGTGCAGGACAGGACCAAGAAAGGTACTTCTTGACACATCAAAGAAATCCAAGCTTTCCAGAAATACTTTGAAACTGCCTACAGGCCTGATGATCTTAGTTGAACCATACGCGAAGTAGCAGTTACTTTGAAACAAAAGTTTACAGAAAAACTTGATGAGTTAAAACTACCCTCGTATGTTCGACCAGAACAACGTTATGAGGTAGCTTTTAAGCTTTATCGCCCAAAATTTCCCCCTCTACCATCTGCTGCATTTGGCGTGGCTTTTAGCCCTCCATTCCCAGATTGGTTCATTTGTGGGGAGCATCTAAAAGTTCTTCGCCAGGACAACCAAAAACGTGCCAAGCGAGTGGTTCCGACTAAGTACACCCTGGACAATTTCAAAGGTCACCTTCATATTGGCCTAGAACACGTTTGCGTGGAAACCCCTATATATGAAGGTGTGGAAAACGGGAAGCAGTTCAATCTCACTTTTTATTTATTCGAATATATGTTTTTATGCTTGACTCTTTTCCTTTTCTACTTTTCAAGCTATAAAGATCCCCATCAAAAAACCTGCCACAGTCGAAGCAACAACCGCAAGAGAAGCAGAGCCTCAGAAAGATACTGCCAAGACACCTTTGGCGAAGGTATCAATTTACTTCCTTTTTCTCTATAGTCCAAGTGTTTCATTTTCTTGAACTAACTAATGAAATTTTCTTCGATCCACAGGGCAGTCGAAGACCCCCACCAACGCCAAAGAAAAGAAAAGCAAAAGAAGTCAAAGCTGATGAAATTGATGATGGTGATGAGTCACCAGATCAGGTAAAACCCACCAAAAAGAAGAAGAAGGCAACCAAACCTCTCCCACAGAAACCTCCTACTCCCAAAATTTTAGAGAAAATTCTATCAAAGGAACCAGGTGAGGAAATCACTCCTGCTCCAGCGGAAAGTGAAAGTTCTAGCCTGAAGACCAAAATTCCAAAGGTATGATTTTTCTTTTCCTTTCGATGCTAACAAGCTGTTTTACTTGTATTCGCTTCTTTGACCTATTTATCCTTCAGGTACCTGTCGATATTCATGGACACCCTATGATCCAAGTTCTTCCCAAGACCAGCAGTGATCCTACTTATAACCCAGCCAGCGCCTCCAAATCCTCTCCTAAGAATTCAGCGAAGGAAACAGCCACCAAAGTAGATCAACTCGTTGTCATTTCTATACGAATTCCAAAAGTAGTGGAAGAAGAGACTGGTTCTGACACTGAAGACTTCATCGAAACTGATGGGGATACCGTGATACCTACTGCATCGGCTGCCACTAGAAATGAAGCTGAAGATCAATCTCCCCCCCATTCAGAATTTGCTGACGAAGAGAAAAATGAGGAGGCTGCAAGTGATGCCGAAGAAGAAGAAGAAAAAGAACATGAAAGGCCACCAACTCCTACCGCTGATACTGACGAAGAGACAGAAAACGTCGAAGAAAATCTTGGTAAAACAGCTAAAGCTTCTTCGACCAGGACGACTTCGACCCAGTTCTCTCATGAGGAGCTAGAAAGTATGAAGGTGCAAAGGCCTTTTGAGTACCTAAAGACCATGCTCAGTTCCCACTACAACTTTGCTGATACTACCATCAGTAGTTCAACCACCTCAGGAACTACTTCTGATGCCAAATCAATGGACGAATCGCTGGCAAACATTCGACAGAAGGTCCTTGATATTGACTTATTTCAACTTCTGGAGAATGACTCCTCTGCTCAATACGACTTGAAGAAAATCCTAAAGCATGTCAACGTCCTGAAGGCTCCTCCTGAAGTCACTGATGTGGTGCTGGACCTTACTACCTTGATAGATCTTGTGGTAACTGACTTCAGTCGACTTCTAGAGTACTCCAAGAAGCTTGAAAACAAAACAGAGACCCAACTTGCTGAGTAGGAAGCTGCGTCGAATTCGTCCAACAAGGTAACTGAAATGGAGCAAGTGTCTGAGCAAAATAAGCGGGAAGCAGCTTTGTGTGGCGAAAACATTCTAAAATGGAAAAAACAAATTGCTGTCCTCCAAGGCAAAATTTCACAGGCGGAAAAACGTCAAACAGAACTGCAGAAGAATGACCAGGAAGAAATCCGCAAAGAGCTAGAAGTTGGTGTGCACCATGTCGACAGGGCCCGTAAGCTTGGCGAGGAGATTGAGGAGATTTCTAAAAACAAGACACTTTGTGAGCGACGCCTTCAAATCCAGAAGTCGAAATTTGAGAAGCTGAAAGCATCTTTTCCCGTTTGAATACTTGTAATTTTTGTTTGGCTTTTAAAGCCCTTTTTGTAATGACAATGGATTTGTATTATTTGGCGAGAAGATTTTTTAATCCGCCATATTGCTTTTCTTTTTACAATTATTTGACTGCTATTTTAATTTCTTGCAATGCTGGCTTATATTTTTTCAAATACTTGCCATTTATCTTCAGTATTCTTTTATCTTTATCTATCTCTTCGACCTCATATGCGCCATTTGAAAAAACTTTTAAAATTTGGAAAGGTCCTTCCCACTTAGGAGACCATTTTCCCATTAATCTATCTTTTCGATCCATAGGAAGAATTACTTTCCAAACTAACTCACCAATTAAGAACGTCTTACATTTTACTTTCTTATTGTAAAACTTTTTGACTCTTTCTTTTTGCCTTCTCAATAAATCCAACGCATTTAATCTTTCTTCGTCCAAATCGACTAACTCGTCCATCATCATATTCCAATATATGTCTGATGGAATTTCATGATGCCTCTGAATTCGAATCGACTGTAAATAAATCTCAACTGGTAAAACTGCATCATGTCCATACGTTAATCTAAATGGGGTAGCATTTGTTGCTTCTTTAGGAGACGTTCGACAAGCCCATAAAATTTGATCCAAAGTCTTATGCCAGTTTCTAGGTTTTCTACCCACGTGCTTTTTGATCAAATTTATCACAACCTTATTTGCTGCTTCGACTTGTCCATTTGCCTGGGCATAATAAGGTGTCGAAGTTAAGAGTTTAAAACCTGTGTCTTTTGCAAACATTTGCATGATTTTCCCAGTAAACACAGATCCCTGATTAGTAGTTATTGTTTCTGGTATCCCAAATCTGTAAATTATATGTTTCTGGATAAACTCTATAACTGTCTCTTGATCCACATTTACCAGTGGTATAGCTTCAATCCACTTAGTGAAATAATCTATTCCAACTAAAATGTACTTCTGCCCTTTTGAAGAAACTGGTCGAATTTCACCAATTAAATCCAAAGCCCAACCTCTGAATGGCCAAGGTTTTATAATTGAATGCAACTCACTTGCAGGGACATGTGGTATACCTGCATGCACTTGGCATTCCTGACAACCTTTTGCAAATTCGACACAATCTTTCAACATTGTTGGCCAGTACATTCCTTGTCGAAATAATAACCATTTCATTTTGTGGCCTGCTTGATGAGAACCACATGCACCACTGTGCACACTTGACAATGCTATAAAAGCTTCATTTTCGCCCAAGCATTTCAACAAAACACCCTCTGAAGTCTTTTTAAACAACTCATTTCCAAAAAGTACATAACTTAATGCCCTGTACTTAACTTTTCTTTCGACTTTCTGATTTGGGTCTTGTACATAATCCTTGATATGTTTTCTCCAATCTTCAATTTCTGAATCATCTACATTGAAAATTTCAAAATTTTCCTCATCCCCATAACCTAATTTTATTGTCTCCAAATCTGAAGGAGCCAATTTGGTGGATATGACTCTTCCCCTTACTTCAATGGTTTTCTCCAAGTTTTCTTTCGACACTTTGTAGCCTGACGCAAGTTGAGCCAGATAATTTGCTTCTTGATTCTCCAATCTAGGAACGTGTCTAATGGCCACATTGTCGAATTTTTTGAGAAGTCTGTTAGCTATTACGAAGTACATAATCAGATTCTCTTTGACACATTTATATTCTCTTGTCAATTGTTTTATCACCAACTCAGAGTCACCCATTATTTCGACTCTCGTTGCCCCCAATTCCAACAATATTTCAAGTCCGGCAATTAAAGCTTCATATTCTGCTTCATTATTTGAACATAAGCCTTCGACTTTGTACTTGAATTTTGTTGGAATTTTGTCAGGAGAAATAATTAGTATTCCAACACCAGTTCCATTCTTATGACTAGAACCGTCGAAATATAACTTCCATGGCTCTAATTCGACATATTCTACTTCATTTTCATTTATTGAGTGGTCAGCTATGAAATCAGCAACCACTTGTCCCTTAACAGCCTTTAAAGGCAAATATTTTAAGGAATATTCTGTCAATGCCAAAGCCCATTTCCCAATTCGACTATGTAAAATGGATTTAGATAACATATACTTTATTACGTCGAAATGAGAAGAAACATATACATCAACAGGTTTTATATAGTGCTTTAACTTTGTACAAGAGAAATATACACACAAACATAATTTTTCTATCACACTATATCTAGTTTCAGCATCATTTAGGACTCTGCTGAGATAATAGATGGCCCTTTCGACGCCATTTTCATCTTCTTGACACAGCATGCTTCCCAAAGTTTTGTCTGATGCTGAAATGTATAACCTCATACTTCTTTTTCTACAAGGAGACATCAAAACTGGAGGACTAGCCAGATACTCTTTGATCTTGTCGAAGGCATCTTGTTGTTCTTGCCCCCATGTGAAATCTTCCTTCTTTAGTCAAAGTAGAGGTGAAAAGGCTTGTGTCTTCCCACTAAGGTTGGAAATGAACCTTCTGAGAAAGTTGATTTTCCCTAGTAGAGACTGTAATCCCTTCTTTGTCGATGGCGCTTTCGCTTCCATTATGGCTTTGGCTTTGTTTTCATTTATTTCGATCCCTTTCTTGTGGACCACAAAACCTAAGAAATCACCCGCCTGCACACCAAAAGCACATTTAAGGGGATTCATTTTTAAACCAAACTTTCTCATCCTTTCAAAGGACTGTCGAAGATGGTCTATATGATTTGTTCCTGAAACGGACTTAACCACAATATCATCAATGTATATTTGCATAAAAGTGTCAATAAAGTCGTGAAAAATTGAATTCATGGCTCTTTGATAAGTTGCTCCAACATTTTTTAAACCAAAGGGCATTACTACCCATTCATAGGTTCCTATTGCTCCAGGGCAACGAAAAGCTGTTTTAGGAACGTTTTCTTCAGCAATAAAAATTTGATTATAGCCAGAGTATCCATCAAGCATACTCAAATACTCATGGCCTGCTGCAGAATCTATGAGCATTTCTGCCACTGGCATAGGATATTCATCCTTAGGGGTAGCTGAATTTAAATCTCTAAAATCAATGCATACCCTCAGCTTGCCATTTTTCTTAATTACAGGAACTATGTTTGCAATCCATTCGACATACCTGGTGGTGCGGATGAATCTGCATTTTAGAAGTCTTTCGACCTCTTCTTTTATTTTCGACAAGATTTCTGGTGCGAAGCGTCTGGGGGTCTGCTTTACTGGCTTATTTCCCTCCATTATTGGCAGCTTCAATTCGACCAAACTCCTGTCTAATCCTGGCATATTGTCGTAATCCCATGCAAAACAGTCTTTGTACTCATTTAGCAATTGGACTATTTCGACTTTGAACTGAGGATCCATCTTGGCACTGATGTAAGTTGACCTTCTTTCTGCCCCCAGTCCTAAATTGATTTCTTCTAATGGATCCTGTGCCACCATCTTCATGTTAGTCGATGTTGGATCCTTTTCGAACCCCAAGGGTTCGTCATCATAGATGGCGTCAAGCTTCTGATTCTGCCATTCGCCAGTCTGATTGTTGTCATAACCTTTTTCAATATCCCTTTGGGGACATTTCTCTTCAAAATCTTCTTTGTTGGCTTCGACAACCATGTATTTTACTTCGGCCTCTAGGGCCGCTTTGAGTTTATTTTCGGCTATATAAGCCGTAATTCTTTCGATCGCTGAGGCTTCACTCATCATAATCACCAAATTCACTTCCCTGGCCGGTTGGCTCAGTATGAGAAGTTCCCCATACGTGACTTGGTTCGCCAATTACTTCTTTGTCCCATTGAAAACCATGTGTTGGGTGAAGGTACATGGAACAATAGGCGTTGTCAGTTGCCTTCAAGTCGAATTCTGCTGGGTTGCAGAGGGGTATGTGAGCCAAATTCTTGTCGAAACTTCGACTATTCACATTGTTTACTTCAGTCATAAAATAGCTTTGATCTGCTTCAATATTCTCAATAATCCCATCTGGCCTCCAGATGGCTATTCGTTGGTGCATGGATGATGGTACAGCTCATATCCCATGAATCCACTCTCTTCCAAGCAGCAAGTTATAATTCGCCCTTGAAGCTATCACTATAAACATTGTTGGTCTTGTTATGGTTCCAACAGTTAGGTTCACCTGGATCACTCCCATGGTACTTCCTACTTTTCCCTCATAATTTGACAACACCATGTTGTGGGGCTTTGTGTCTGAGTCATCCTTTCCAATCTTTTTTATCATGAAATGGGGCATTAAATTCACAGCAGCTCCACCATCTACTAATATCTTGTTGACACCAACGTTCTCCACTTTTCCTTTTATGAACAAAGGCTTCAAGTGTGCCTTCATTGCATCATTCGGTCTCTCAAAGAAAGCGTTCTGCTCTTCGACACAGCCATTGTTCATTATATAATAACACACAGGCCTGAGCCCCATGTTGTCGTCTTCAACATCATCTTCTTCGTCTTTGATCTCCATCACTCTATCATAGTCTCTAGGCAGCACTGAAACCACATTGCATGTGACATCGAAAGATGCTTCTGAGTCTGACCTAAAATCATCAGTCACTTCATCGTCTTCTGGCACCTTGTTGTTAGACTTCGACATCTCCACCGTGTTGCTTGGTTTGTCCTTTTGAGAGGGCTCGTTTTTGGGAACAGACTCTTCTTTGTTCATTATCTGCATGTTCTTGCTTGACTCAAATTTATTTTCATCAACAGTGTTTTCTTTGATTTTGTTCTTTTCTGCAGCCTCCTTTTCTGCTCTTTTCCGTCTTTGGAACCTTCTCCACTGAGACCTTGACATGGGATTCTTTCCTTTATAGTTCTCTGATGGGTATGGTCTTGGTTTCTGTTTTTCGACCTCCCTTTTTCCTTCCATGGAGGAACCTCTCTGTATTTCAAAATTCTTCCATCTTTTCTGCCCTTGAGCATCTCTGATTGGTTGGACCCACTTATCATCCTCAGCTTTGACAGATGGCTTGTAAGTTCTATGACGTCCTTCGCCAAACCTCTGGTTGTGATGCTCACTCCTCCTTGGATTGAACCTTCCATTTCTGGCTGCTGGGATTGCCCCCCAGTTTCCTCTTCTTTTGGCTTTCTCCACCCCCTCCAGATTGCTTGCTGCTTTCTTGTCGAACACCGCACTACAACGTGGGCACAACATGACTTCAGCCTTCTTACTCTGGCACCTTTGGATGAATTCGACTAAGTTCTCCTCCTCCTTAGGGTAAGCCAACTTCTGATACTCTTCTCGACGGCGTTCTTCGTCAGTTTCTGTTTGTTTCTCCTGAGAAATTTCCACCATGTTGACATCCACATTCTGTTCATCAGTGATACTTAATTTATTCATTCTTTCAATAAGTCTTGCCTCTTCTTCAGCATTCCCTTTCGCCTGGTCGAAGCTTCCCTCTGAGGGTAGGTCCCTGGAGATGAGTTTGCAGCATTGCTCGACTGAGTTTCCTTTAGGGTCTTCCATTGTTCTACGCAAAATCCCATAAGGAGCGGGCTTCACAAGGCCTTCAGCAGCCTCTGCCTTGATTCTGGTAACGTTCTTATTGACTGGTTTCATAGTGTTGATCTTGTCAGCAACTCTCATTGTCTCTATTTTGTCATGATTAAGGCCTTCAGTGGTCTCCTCTTTGATGATAGGGGTATTATCATTTGCTCCTTCATCAGTATCTTCAAAGAAATCTCCCCATCCAGTTGGCTGGATCTTGTTGATGTCAATACGAGAATTTGGGGGTGCAGAGTATTTCACGAGATAGTCGAATTTTCCACTGGGCTCCCCTAAACTATCCCAAATTACTCCGTCTTCAGCAATTTTGTTGTTATTCTCTTCGTCGAAACCTTCAGTAATTCCAACTGCGTTCTGGTTGTTGAAACCTTCAGTAGTTTCCTCCTTCTTCTGACTGTCAAAGACTTCAGTGTCTACAACTTTGTTCTTACTGTCGAAACCTTCAGTAGTCTCAACTTTGTTGATATAGTCATTCAAATTTCCTACGTCAAGATTTTCAGTAATCTTGATCAGCACTGGCTGGTCTACAAAGTCCTTGGATACTTTTTCCACCTCCTTGTCTAGGAGATCATCAGCGACCTCCACCATGTTGATATTATTGTCGAAGCCCTCAGCAGCTTCCACCATTTCAAAACTACAATCAGAGGCTACTTCGACTTCCACCATGTTCACAGTGGAAGGTTCAGCATAATTGGCTTCGACCACCTGCATGGGTGTCGCGGTGAAAATTGGATATCAAGCTATTAGTTGACTTGTATCGCATTTTTTAATGTCACCACCGGTCTTTGATTTTATCCAAGGGAAGGGAGAAAAAACCGAATTCCCACAATGCAATGCAAATGCACTTAAGATTCTAAGTTCGGGGGTTGGTTATACCTAGGGAAGGTGTTAGCATCCTAGATATCTGTAGTACTCTACAGGAACCTCTTGATTCATTTTATGTTATTTGTTATCTGTTTTGCTAAAGGTTTAAGGGTAGGTGATTTGTTATTTTTATTCCTAAGTGTGCTCGACAAGATATCGCATCTTGTGCCTACATATCCTGTCAGGAGGGAATCAGAGCACTTGTAGTTCCTTATTATTAAGGGTACTAAATGTTTTAAAGGTTTAGGAGAGAAGATGAGTCATCATCTTAAGAAAACCACCACAGTTCTTCGAAAATGTTTGTATTTGTGGGGTATGGGATTGTATGTCCCTTTCTTTGAGATGATTAACATCTAATTCTCTTGTGTGGAGAATTAGGTGAGCTAAAGTTTGATTTGAAATCAAGATTAAGGGGGACTAACCTAGGAAGTCTATCCTAGAGTTGTCTAATTGTCTTATCTTAAGGGTGTCGAGTATGAAATGCAAATGATATGCACCATGCACAATAACACGGTTATCATGCATGGGATTTTCCCTTGGATATTTATGCGGTTAATTATTGTTATTTAGGCGAAGGTGCTAGCAAAGTGATGCCAGACTTGTGTCCAGTGATCAGTAGGTCGAATGCGATGCCCTAAGGCGATCGACTTACATGGGTAGAAAATTGGCTCGACGTTGGATCGAGGATTTTTATATTTTTTAAAAGGGTTTGAAGCACATAAGCATAATTCAAGTAAAGCAAACACAACATAAAATTCACATACAAGCGTACGACTAAGCGTGAGGGAGATTCTAATGGAAATTACCAAGAAAAAAAAGTTGATATACTATTAATTTATTATAAAAGTTCTTATTTATTAAAAGGTGTTTTATTATTTAAAGAAAAAAGGTTATTATTATTTTAAATTAAAAGTAAGTTTTATTATTATTTTGCTTATTAATATTAAAAGGAGTTAAAGGGGTCTTATTTTAGTTTAAAATAAAAATTAGTCGTAATTATAAAAAAAAGGTTTGAAATTAATTACTATTAAAAAAAAGTTCATTTCATTTTTTTTATCATAAAAGTAAATTTTAATTATTAAAAGTTTTTAACTTTAATTACTAAAAACTTTAGACTTGGTAAAAAAAAAGGTTTTTACGGTTATAATTTAGTTAAAAGAGAAAAGCTTTTAAATTAAATTGTTAAAAAAAGTTTTAATTTGTAAAAATAAAAACAAATGGAATAACCACAGAGGAGAAACCCCCCACACAGAGTCGCCCTCTCTCTCTCTCTCGTCGCTCTCGATCGTCCCTCTCAACCTCTCTCAATTTTTCTTCTCTCTAGCAATCGTTCCTCTCCGTTCTCTCTATCGGTCGAACCAAACAAAATCAACAATAAAACCTAGAAACTACCCTAATGCCCAATACGAACCCCAGAATCCCCAATTTCATTATGATTCTGATTACAAGATACAAATAAATAAAGCAATGAAAAGTAGAGCAGGTGCTGGTGGATAGTTGGCGAGTTACGTAATGTTGCGTCGGAGTATGGTTGCTGGCGGCTCGTGGGCGAGGACGTGATGGTGGCGCTTGGTGACGAACAGATCTTCAAAGATAAGTCACATGATCCTCTTTTGTGAATTCTTTCTCAAATTTTTTTCGTGTTGTTGTTCTCTTTGCTGTGGGTATGATGTTCTGATGAACTGGGATGAATTGATGTGTGCGACGTCGTGATAGCTTCTCACTGTGTGTGCTTGGAATTTTGTATGAACTTTTAATGAGTTTTCCTGGTATACGAGATGGTATAGAATGTACTGATATGCAAATGGTTAGTGTTCTGATATGAACTCGGCGGATGGTTGTGTGGGATTTGATGGATGGCTTTAGAGTTTTGTGGATATGATGAGGGGGGTATTTGTCGATACGTGGTTTTTGATATTTTGTTCTGATCTCTCCTTTGTAGTGTGGTCTGCCTTGAATTTCTTTGTGTTATGCTACTTATTTTATAGGCTGGTGAAGGGAACAACAAAGTTATGGCCATAATTGGTGATGAATGCCCTTTGATCCTCTCTTTTGATCTGATTATGTGTAGTTGCAAATTTTTGAAAACTTTCCATTTTCGTTCTAACATGTCTGCAGTATGTTATGGAATGAATTTGAACTTTGTCTAAAATGTGTCCTGGATATGTTTAACAACTGTTTTGGAAATAATGAACAATGATGTCTTTATCCTGATTTCCTTTTCAGTCTTGATTGTGTCTGAGAAACATTCCAACTTTAATTTGACTTGTCTGTGACTTTATGATTCTTGATTTGTCTTGAAAAAAAAACTGGTGACCGTTTTCCTTTCTTGGCCCAAATATGCTGCGTATTGTCTAATCCTGTTTAATCCCATATTTTAATTCAATGTGCTTCCCTCATACTGGCTTATGCTCCAATCATTTGGAAACCTAACAAGTCTTGTTTTGTTTTGCATGATCCTTGGTTGTGGAACGGGCTGCACGTGAAATATGAGCTTCCTTGTGATGATAGTATGACTGACCGTCGCCTCCCATCATCAACAACATTAGCAAGACGCTGACAGAGGGATTCAGAAACTCATTTCAAAAGGTAGTTTGATTGTGAAATAGCTTAACTAGTAGTTGCCTTCAAGTCCTTTCCTTTTTTGAGCAACCTTGTTTCTTAACATTTGGTCTTTGTCCATTCATGTGGAATATGCAGGCATGCTGAAACTTGTTCACGAATGGGAGTTGGACTACTCAAAGGCCTCTCTTTGATTGATGGTTGCTTGAAGGCGTCTCACAAAAATTTCTTCAATTCGGTCAAGGTAAATTTCACACAATCTAGCTGAAACATGTGTAAATAGTGACTTATTAGTTTTCCTTAAGGCTTCTGACTCGGTTGTAGGTTCTTTTTGATAAAAACTTCAGATTTAGTCATCAACCTTTTCTTGAAGGCTGACATCTCACTAACTGCAGGTACAAAGAATGTCAGGACTTCATTGCGGAGGATCGACAAACTGTTCTCGCTAGTTTAGTCGTCTGTGAGATGTCGCCAAGATCGGCATTGGTACTTCTCTGCTGTAGAAATTCTTTACATGTTCAAACTTGTGCGATCTCTCCGTCTTGCATTACCACAATGAGCTCTGGATAAACTGCTCTAGCAATCTATATCCTCCATTTCGGTTCATCCAGCATGCGTTCGGCAAGTGTACGAGACTGGTCCTTCTTTCGCCTTCCACATTCGAAATTTCAAATCTCTTGAGAGTAGTTCACGATCATTATGGTTCAGATTACGCACCGCCAGTCCAAATTGTCTAAGGTACGGCTATCATCTTTTTTATGCACACCAAGAGTTTTATTATTGCATTTCCAATCCCTATGAGGCAATATTCTTGGATATTCACCATTGTTTTTATTGCAGGATGTCGTAACCTTCCGGCCACAATTCGTGAAACATGCACATTTGACCAAGCTATGACGTGCAAAGTTCAGGGTCTGTTATTATTTTTTAGTTCCAATTTATCCTTCAAGCAGCCCGTGGCCAAGACATGTGTGGGATGTCTACCGTGACGACCATTTGCAAAGCCAAACCTTTGCTGACTAGAAATTTGAGCCATGTGGATCTTTTACTGTAATGCTAATAACTAGATTGTAGGGACCTGGGGTGTAGTAATGCTCCTTACTAACACATGTATTCTCATACGTCCAAATAATTGTTGTAAATCAAGACTTTCTTTAGCACAATCATCGCATTCTCAAGACGGTGTATTAACGTCTAATAATGAGGTTTGAAGATTTCCTCATTTTAAGTGTCAGTAGCAAAGCATAGAGTTCAAAGGAAATGTGGGCATAACGCATGACCTTCCAAGTCAAGTTCTTCAAATGAACCGAGGCAAACACCCTTCTGGTATATCCCATAAAACAAACTGCTATTCAATTATTAACCACGTGACTTGGCTCGTAAGTAGTGTAGAATCAATGATTTGGCTTAAAACTTCCATTTGTGCTTAAAGTTTGAGTCATGGTTTGAAACAAAATTTGTAACCTTGAACCTTTTGGATTTGACATTTTCACTCTGAAAAGCATGAATCAAATAGTGAGCTCAAATGTTGGACCTTTGTTGCACAGTTGAAAGTGAACGTGGTACCAAGACCAATGTCCTGAGAAATCCTTTGCAATTAAGGCACAAATTATGATGCAATTTTGCCATGGAAACCTTAACCAGTGGTACCAAGACCAATGTCCTGAGAAATCCTTTGCAATTAAGGCACAAATTATGATGCAATTTTGCCATGGAAACCTTAACCAGAATTCCTGACCACGCTCAACACCAAAAACATGATCCTCCTCAAGGAGCAAAATGACGTTTCTGAGAAATTTCGAGGAGAATGACCAATAAAAAAAAAAACTAGGACCTTTTGAATCTGAATCCCTTAGCTATGTCTTGAAGTAATTTGACAGTGAGAAAAAACTATCTTTAATGGAAAACCAAATTTTTGCACAAACCTATTAGTCATAATAAACATGCGAACAAAGACCACACGACCTAAGGATGCTATGCAAAAAGAAAAGGGATCCTAGGGTAAAAAATTAGGGTGCGACAATGGGGTTTGAGTCAATCCTCATCTGTTGTTTTGATTTGTCTCCAAACTTCAGTCTTCCATCACGAATTGCATTCTGAACAAGATCCCTGAAAAGGAAACATTGAGAAGTTTTATGACCCAAAAAGTTATGGTATTTGCAAAAACCTCTCTTTTTCTGTTGGTCCACAGGAGGCTCTTTAGTGCCTGCTGGTTTTATTAATTGACCATCTTTGACTAATAAGTCAAAAATTTCGTCACACTTGGTGACGTCGAACGTATAAGTTCTTTTAGGAAACCTATCATTCTTTTCAGGTTCGACTGGATTTTTCCCATTCGACGGAGTTAGTACTTTACAGGCGTATGGTGGGCCTGACTTTAGTTCTGCCAGATCAATTTCTTGTTCGTCGAACAAAATTAGTTCATTTTCGTCACTATCATCATCCTGGCATACTCCTACATAGGCCACTCTTTCCTTTTTATTTTTATTTGATCTAAATTTCTCAGCTTTTAGCCTTTCAATTTGTCTTACCCTATCTGCTAATTGTGCCATATCTCTCAAATATTGAGTGTCTAATTTCTTTCTTATAGAATAATCTAGACCCCCTGCAGCCATTTCGACTAACTCTTGTTCTGGCACCTGTGTGAAACATCTTGCCTTAAGCAACCTGAACCTATTTAGGTAATCATCTATAGGCTCTGAAAATTTCCTCTTAACACTGGCTAATTCCTTCAAACTTATCTTAGTCTAACCCATATAAAATTGTTCATGGAACAATCTTTCTAATTGGGTCCATGTGAATATCGAGTTCGCAGGCAAGGATGTAAACTAGGTAAATGCATTTTTTGTCAAAGAACTTGGGAAGTATTTCATTTTCAAATTTTCATTATGGGCTATTTCTCCTGCTTCGATCAAATAACGCGCTATATGTTCTATGGTGGATTCGCTAGTGTCCCCTGAAAATTTGGTAAATTTGGGGACTTTCCACCTTGGGGGTAATTCCTGTTGTAGAACATATTCAGATAATGGGGAAGCATAACTAGGCCTTTGTAATCCTATATTTACCCCATTTTGCGCCATCATCCTTTCGATCATGGCTGCTAAATTGTTTTCGGCAGGCAGGTTATTATATCGTATTCGCTGTTGCAACACACCATCAGCATCTTGGCCTCTCTGGACTATTACCCTCCTAGGTTCTTGTTGAACGGGGATTTCAACACGAGGCTGTTCGACCACTGCCTCTTGGTTTCTAGGGTTTGCCTGAGGATTCTCTAAAGGCCTTTGATTTATTGTGGGTTCCTCTTCGACATTCACTACTGGGTTTTGAATTACTTATTCTCTTTGTCGCGTTTGAGGAACACCAAAAAAGTCAGCAATACGTGTCATTTGCGCAACCAACAATTGGTTGGTTTGGGTAGTGTTTTGTATTAAAGGATTAAACACTGCTCCCATTTGTTGTGTTAACATTTGGACCATATCATGATTACTTTCGTCCATTTGTTGTCGAATTACTTGCGCAGAATTATTTGTGATTGCTGGCATTTGGAAATTTGGTAGGGGTTGGTTCAATCTACTCATATTTCCACCATATCCCGACCCTTGTAGTGGTGAGGACACGTGGACCATGGCCTATAATTATGTCCTCCAGGAGGAGGCGTCCCCATGGGCATTGAATGTCCCATTGTGGAAGAACTAGGCATATTTTGGGAGAGCGAAACCGCTGGTATAGATCATGTTGATGAAGGCATAGCCTCCTCCAGAACAAGGTTTGAATCCACATTTCTCCCTGTTGAAGGGATATGGTTGGAAACTGGAATGGTTTCATTTGGATTTGGATTATTTGGCTGATTTGCCATTCTTCTTACCCTTGTTCTTTTAGGTCTTTCTACGTTGGTTACGGCTAATTTACCGCTTCTCAAAATCATACAACGAAGTAGAAACTATTTGGCTAAGAGTTATTCTGTAAAAAATTCTAAAATTTTGCATTGGTCCCACTGGGCGTGCCAATTTGTTCGCTGTTGATTTTGGCGAACAACCTCTGGTTTACCAATCTCTTATAAAACTGGGTTACTTGCAGGACCAACCACACAAATCCTGGGATACATGTGCAAATTTATCTAACTCTCAGGATAATGGTATTTTGATGGTTTGTTTTGTTATATCTTTTATGTATGAATGGTTTGGTTAAAGAACTAAATAACAACTTCTGGCGAAAAGATAAATTGAATGAAATTAAAACTTGCATAAAGTAAATGACAAAGGATAAATGACTGGGAAAAGTAAAGGCAATTATAAAAGACTTTGAATTTCTATAAACTTAAAAGATGGTGTTTCACACGTACATTTCCAGATAATAAACTCTTTTCTCTCCCATGGGTACTTTGAGTATTTACAGGAATTTCGTACAAGTTTTCACACACTAAAATTCTACAACAACTATCCTATTTATATACAAATAAAATAACTGCCTAATAACGGAAAAATTCTAAATCTTTGACACTTGGCCTTCTGGATGTCTTCTTTTCTTCTAAAGCTTCCACGCGTCTTCTGCCAAACGTTATAACTCTTGAATTTGAATTTTCCCTTTGTGTTGAAACGTTGCGCCTCTTCACCTTGTCGAATTGTCGAAAAGTAATAAATGTCCCTCAAACCTTGTCTGATAAAAATTTCCTTATGTTTCTATCGAAATGTCGAAACTCTGTTCCTGCCGAAGTGTCGAAAACTTCTTCTGAATACCTTCATTTTCTTTCTTCTTCATTTGTAGTCATTTTCTTTAGTTAAAGAACATCATTCTACCTACCAAGACATGGTGTCGAAAATATATGTCTACAGATAGCTTAAGGAGTGTTTAGGGCTTACATCGGACCCTATGTCGGGCCCTAAGCAACTGTCAATAGAACTTAAAGTACTACCTTAAAACCTAAGGTACGAGTTCTTGATAAATGACTTGATCGCCCAATCATAGTTAGTGTCGATCTTAATAAAGAAGAAATAGAGAAATTCTTGATGGTATTGAAAAAGTATCCCACAACCTTAGGCTACAACATTTCTGATTTAAAAGGAATAAACCCCTCTGTGTGCATGCACAGAATTATGCTAAAGGAGGATTCTAAAGCCTTTAAAGAATACCAGAGGTGGATCAACCTTATTTTTAGCAATGTAGTCAGGAAGGAAGTGCTTAAATTACTCGATGCTGAAATAATCTATCCAATGTTCGACAGTCGATGGGTTAACCTGATGCATGTCGTTCCTAAACAGGAAGGTGTCGTAATTGTTAAGAATGAAAAAGGAGAGTTTGTTGCCAAATGAGTAGATATTGGATGACGTATGTGTATAGACTACAGAAAGCTAAACAAAGCAACCCGGAAGAACCATTTTCCACTTCCGTTTATTGATCAAATGCTTGAACGTTTAGCTAGACATTCATATTTTTTCTATTTAGATGGTTATTCAGGATTTTTCCAAATTCCAATTCATCCAGATGACCAAGAGAAAACTACTTATACATGTCCTTATGGAACATTCGCCTAGCGACGAATGCCATTCATTTTATGCAGTTCTCTTGAAACCTTCCAGAGATGCATGATGGCAATATTCACAGACATTCTTTATGATATAATAGAAGTGTTTATGGACGATTTTTCTGTCTGCAGATCTACATCTGAAGGATGCCTAGCTAACTTAGAAAAAGTGTTAGAAAGGTGTGTTAAATTCAACCTTGTGCTAGATTGGGAGAAATGGCACTTCATGGTAAGGGAAGGAATAGTTCTAGGGCACATGGTGTCTAAAAGATGAATTGAGGTTGATAAAGCAAAGATAAAGGTCATCGAGAACCTTCAACCACCTAAAAGGGTTAGAGAAGTTAGAAGATTTCTTAGACATGCTGGTTTCTACCAATGTTTTATTAAAGGCTTCTCTAAAATTACTAAACCATTAACCGGTCTTTTGATGAAAGATGTCGAATTCATTTTCGACGAAAAATGCCTGGAATCGTTTAATCTCCTTAAGCAAGCATTAATCTCTTCACCTATTATGCAACCTCCTGATTGGAGTTAACCATTCGAGATTATGTGTGATGCAAGTGACTATGTCGTAGGCGCTGTTTTAAGACAACGAAAAGACAACAAACTTCATGTAATATACTATGCGTGCAGAACCTTAGACGTTGCCCAAATGAACTTTTCCACAACTGAAAAAGAAATTTTAGTCGTAGTGTTCACAATAGACAAGTTCCGTTCTTACTTAGTAGGAGCCAAATTTATTATATACACAGATCATGCTGCAATAAGATATCTCTTAACCAAAAGGATGCAAAACATGTATTACTTAGGTGGATCCTATTTTTGCAAGAATTCCATCTGGAAATTCGAGACAAGAAAGGGACCGAGAATGCGGTAGCTAACCACCTCCCAAGACTAGAGAATCAAAAGTCATAACACATACCTATAAATGATTACTTCACTTACGATAGACTGGTCGCGTCAGTTGATATCAAAGGAATGAGTTATAATTATTATCACGATTATCTTAAGGAAAAATACTCGAGCATTGAAAGCAAACAAGAAGAGGAAGTTGTCGTACTACACAAGACTATATCGTGGTATGCTGACTACGTAAACTACTTAGCTGCTAAAGTTTGACATCTTGATATGACCCACCAATAAAAGAAGAAATTCTTTCACAATTTAAAACACTTTTATTAGGATAAACACCTTCTCTTTAGGAGAGTAGCTGATGGCTTATTCTGTCGTTGCATTCTTGAGGAGGAAATCGAGAGCATTATGCACCACTATCATTCCTTTCCTAATGTAGGGCACGCAATCACTTCTATGACATGCCCCAAGATTCTTCAAGCTTACCTTTATTGGCCTACATGTGGCGCGATGTCCATGCTATGATCGTGAACTATGACCGTTTCCAACGCACTAAAAACATTTCCTAATGAGATGAAATTCCATTAAGCAATATATTAGAGGTAAAGGTCTTCGACGCGTGGGGAATCGATTTCATGAGTCCTTTTCCATCCTCAATGGGAAATAAATACATACTTATAGTTGTTGATTATGAATCTGAATGGATAGAAGCCATTTCTTCTCACACAAACGATGCATGATTTGTAATTAAAATGTTCAAGAATTATATCTTCCCTAGGTTCGGAGTACCAAGGTTAGTCATAAGTGATGGAGGATCACATTTTATATCTAGGATATTCGACAAGCTCTTATGCAAGTATAGAGTGCAACATCGAATCACTACACTGTACACCCCCAAACAAGTGGGCAAGTAGAGGTTTCCAATATAGAAATTAAACAAATTTTAGAGAATACTGTTGCAACCTTTAGAAAGAATTGGTCGTCTAAGCTAAACGAAACATTATAGGCATACAGGACAACTTATAAGACGTCCATTGGGACAACACCATTCAAACTCGTGTATGGAAAATCATGTCACCTAGTGGTCGAGCTAGAACATAAGGCTTATTGGGCCATTAAGACCCTAAACATGGATTATGAAGTTGTCGGTGGAAGAAGGTTATTAGATATTCATGAGTTAGAAGAACTAAGGTTGCACGCTTATGAAAATGCCCAGATTTACAAAGAGCAAACAAAAAGATGGCTTGATAAGCGTATTGCTAGAAGAAAATTTTCAGTATGGGAACTAGTACTCCTTTTTAACTCCAGACTGAGGTTGTTCCCAGGGAAACTTTGTTCCCAATGGTCGGGACTGTGTAAAATAGTAAAACTTATGCGATTTGGAGCAGTCGAAATTCGGAGCAAATCAGTCGGTCCATTAATAGTAAACGGGAAGAGGCTCAAACATTATCATAGTGATGAAATGATAGATCATTATCCTAGCTGTAAAATGAGCGAGCCACATGCCAGTCCGTCCGAGGAATGAGCTTTAAAAAGTACGTCAAGCTAACGACGTAAAACAAAGTGCTGCGTGGGAGGCAACCCACATATTTCCTTTCGTTCTTTCCAATTCCAAAATTAATAAACGATGAAATTTAAACCTTGTTAATTATTTACTAACTTTGTGTTTGTGTTTTTCTTTTCAGATCCACTACATTCTCCTTATCGAATTTTTCCACTAACATTATTTGAGAATGCAGCACGAAGACAACATGAGGATCATTTTCAAGAACGATGCCCAGAGAAGACGTTACAAAGTCTTAGCTGAAAGAATCATATAACCTACTCGATATCTAGACTTCCCAAGCCAAGTAGCGTTATGACTCCGAGATAGCATCCGATACATGTTTAACCAAATCAGCTGGGATCGTTTCTCAGTGGCGAAACATCAAACTTACCAAAACTTGACCTTGGAGTTCCTGAGTTCTTTTCATTACCACCCTCACTTAGGTCTAGGAAAAAAAATAAAGGCTTAGCTACATTTAGGCTTTTTGGACATGACTAGAGACTTAACCACTGAGAGTTAGTTGTACTTTTAGGATTCCAGTTGCGTCTACACTAAGGTACCCAAAGGTGATGATATGCAAGCTGAATTAGATTTTTTCTGGGGTGGCATCACAGAGGATTTTCCACCAGATTATGGAGAATGAACGCCACCCTAATTCACAATCCATCATTAGGTATTTCCAAATGGTTATTGCCCAGACATTCTTTGGGAAAGTTGAGAACATTGGACCAGTCAGTAAAAAAGAAGTGTTCATTATGTTTAGTGTTTTACAGCTCACCACATAAATTTTGCTGCTTTATTATTTCCAGCTTAGATAGAGTTGCTAACCAGACAATAGAAAACATTTATGTAGGCGGTACATTCACCCACATAGCCTTAGCTTTAGACCTAGGTAAACAAGTTGCTCACCTAACTCCTATATGTGGATATAACCTGCTAGATATAAATTACTGCCTAAATACAAGTTTGGCGAGGCGAGAGGGACCTAATGAGTTCAAGATAGTCATTCTAAGCGAAGTTGTTAACTAGTTGACCCTTCCTAATCCTGAAAAGACAAGTGTTCACAATCGTGAAAACTGGAGTTACCAATTAGAAGATCAGGGCGAAACACCTACACCACTTGAGACTCCTCCCGCTCCTAAATATCACCTGACTCCTCCATTAGATGTTTCTTCATCATCTTCTTCCGCAGCTCCTTCACATAGGTGCAATGTTGACTATGAGCTCAACACCCTCAAAGGAGAGATTATAGATCTCTGCCATGCTATTCAGGACCAAACTGATATAGCGGCTGAGAATATGGACCACATGTTCCAAGAAGTACATTCCTCGAGGAGAGCATTGGGTCACCAAGCTAGACATTGTGACATATGAGATGAACACTGTAGCGAGCGATTTTGGACACGGTTCTTAAGCGCTGTCGCTCTTTTGGGGTGACTACAGGTCGATTCATTTTTTATCCTATTAAATCTGATGAAGGAAGGGAAATAGATGTCTCCAATTAACCCTGCTTGCATACCAAGTTTAAACAGCGGTCTGTTAGGTTACGGATGCTATGTGGCCGTGGGGCCTTTCTCGTGCTTATTTTGACAGAATGATGGATTTCTGGCGGGGAACAAGGATTAGGATGTTAGGACTGATGCTTTTTGATAGATATGTGAGAGTATGGGATTTTGGGATTTTGTTTAGTGTGCTCGCTAAGATCTTTTCTTTCGATCTTATGCCTACGTATTCCCGTTTACCGAAACAGGGAAATTAGAGCGTTCGTAGTTCCTCCTATTCTATGGGAGGAAATGGTGTTTTTGGTGTCTTGTTCAAGGCCCAAGACGTGAAGCGAAAGGTTGTTTGTATCTTGTTCAAAGCCCAAGATGTGAAGCTAAAAAGTCTCGACTTTAGAGAGAATTTGTCATCTCTAAAGAGGGTTTGTTTGTTTGTAAAGGAGAATTACTTTAACCGGGATGTGTGAATCCAACAATGCCATAATTTCCTAAGAAGGGGTTTTTTTAACCTGGAGGAGAAGACTTTAACTCAGTGTAGAGCAATGCCATCTTTCCTTAGGAATTTCTCATGCTAAAGGAGGGACAGTGGCATGGATGTAGATGATCCAGAGGCTTGCCGCTTACAACGATTAGATGAAAGGGAAGGAGTTGATGATGTTTGTGTACTATGAACGAGGCACGACTTTGATGCTAAAAGGTTGATTCGATCAACCAGTGGTTTTCTTATATAAAGCCTAAGAGGAGGCTATTGGCCCAACAAGAGGGTTTTTATGTGTCTCGTACGAAGCCCGAGAGAGAGGCTAAAAGGGTTGACTCAACAAGGGAATCTTTTATACTCAACAAGAGAGTGTTTTTGTATCTCGTACGAAGCCCGAGATGGAGGCTAAAAATATTTGACTCAACAAGAGAGTCTTTTTGTATCTCGTACAAAGCCCGAGATGGAGGCTAAAATTTTTGTTTGGCTCAATAAGAACCTTTTTGTATCTCGTACAAAGCCCGAGATGGAGGTGAATGTTTTGTTTGACCCAACGAGGGAGTCTTTTTGTATCTCGTACGAAGCCCGAGATGGAGGCTGAAAGGTTTGCTATCTCCGTTAAGTGACAGGTCCAGTATACTGATTAAGAGAAAATCAGTTCTTATATGAGTAACACTGTACTCATGGATTTGATCTGAGGATCGGGATTGTTCCCTGTTCTTTAAGGAAACGGGGAAATCCGAAGGGTATTGAGACTGTCCGAGTCTACGGGTTTCTTCCTATTTAACGAAGGGGACTTGAGAATGTCTTTGAGACTCAAGGAGATTAGACTGTCCAAGTCTAGGGTTTTATCTTTTGAACTATGCTTTGAGAAACAGTAGTAGACTCTTTGAAAGGACTGTTCTATTAAGATGACTAAGTTCTGTTCCTATACCTTTAAGAGGTCGTCGGGATAATTTGTACGAAGCCCAAGAGGAGACTGGAAACTTTTAAGAAGCCGATGGGTCCTTGTATGAAGCCCAAGAGGAGGCTATCATTCCCGGAGGAAGAGATCATTATACGAAGCCTAAGAGGAGGCTGTGATTACTTCTAAGAAGTCGACGGGTCCTTGTATTAAGCCCAAGAGGAGGCGGGGTTGCTTTTAGGAAGCTTGTGGGTCCTTGTACGATGCCCAAGAGGAGGCCGATGCTTTTAAGAAGCCCGTGGGTCCCCAAACCCTGAGAAATTCAAGGCAAGCTATTCACAAGGAATAGATCAAGTCAGGAAAGTTTGAGAATTTGGAAGAAACTCAAAGATGCCATTCACGGAGAATACATTCATCTTTGGGAGTAGAGTTTCTTGACAAATCCTAATGAGGACAGCCGAAGAGAAGACTGTATCTGGTGATCCTATTGGGGATCTAGTTGTCTATTTCTACGAATAAACGAAACGGATTTTCCTAGTTCTAGACGTAGTTGCCGGGGAAACTCTAAATATCTATACTATTATTACACAGTTGATATGAGTTTATGAAAGAAGACTTACAGCGAAACAGCCCCACAATACAGTTATATGTATAGGAAAGCAGTAAATGAAAGCGTATAAACACTTACTCGGTTGTAGAGCTTCCATGTTGTTTGGTTAGTTGTTCAACAAAGAAAGATTGAAAACAACAGTATATTTCAAAATCAAAGGAGAAAGTGCTTTGAAAAAGAAAGATTGGGGCTTACAGCTCAAGGAGAGGCCCAGGGTTTTACGGTTGAATTTGTACAGAGGGACTTATACAAGTGACTGTGGCCCAAAAAAGGTTTTATGTACAAAGGGATGGGTCTTACACTCTCTCAAGAGGCCCAACAAGTTTTAAAGAAAAAGAGTGAGGCTTATAACACGAGGGTAGGCCCAGATGATTTTTCGTTTAAAATGGCGATCGCGCCGAGGTTTTCTTTTAACGCAAAGGGACTTATACAATAAGTGAGGCCCAAAAATTGTTTTGGTTAAAAGGGGGATTGGGTCTTACACTCTAATAGAGGCCCAAAAGTTTTGAATGGGTCTTATAGCTCAAGGAGAGGCCCAGATGGTTTATTTTTAAACGGGCTACGATCGCGCCGTTTACTTATACAGAGGGACTTATACAATGAGTGAGGCCCAAAAAGTTTTTGTACAAGGGGGGTGGGTCTTACACTCTCTCAAGAGGCCCAAAAAGTTTTGAAAATGATTTATGAGGGTTGAATTAATCCAAATACCCTAATTTGTTTTCAAAATGTGTTTTAATTGAATAAAAAATTCAATTAAAATGATCAAAATTGTTTAACATGTGGAAAACAAATTATGATCTTGGATTAATGCTTCAAAAATTAAGTATTAACCTACAAAATAATTAGAAAGCATTAAAAGTTGCAAAATCAAGATGGAAAAAATATTTTAAATGTTAAAAACAATTAAAACATTAATTCCTTGCAAAAATATCAATTATATAAAATAAATAATAGGGTTAAATATGTTTTTAGTCCCTATAAAGTTTGAAATTTCATTTTTAGTCCCTCCTGGGTTTTGGCAACGGTTTTAGCTGGTTTTGCCAACGGTTTTTTTGTAAAAACCGTTGCCAAATGGTAGGGAAGGACTAAAAATGAAATTTCAAACTTTATAGGGACTAAAAACATATTTAACCCTAAATAATATTTTTGGGATTTTTTTGGAAAATAAAATATTTCAACATTTTTGTGAATTATTAAAAAAAGAATCAACTCAAAATCATTAAAACTCAGAGAGAAATTAATTTTTGAATCAATTAAATAAAATCACAAAATTCAAATATTTGAATTTTTAAAAAAGGCGCCAAGAATATGCCCAAGAACACGCGCGTGTTCTGAGTTTCCCAGATTTGCATTTTCTCTCCAATCTCACTGAATACTTAATCATATAATGTAATCCACATACCAATCAACTCGTTTCAACCTCACGATCATGTCTATAGCATTTAATTTCATTTAAATTAAACATAAAACAAGAAATCACGAAGAAACCTCAAGAACCCTAATTTCTGCATGAAGGCACTTGCAGCTGGTGATCGTGATTTGTGTAGGAGGTGTTACAGTTGTGTTGTGATGATCTGAACAGCTTCCCTAGGTGCTATGGAGTGTGTTTGAATGCTTGGACTTGATGGAAATTGGCTGGATCACTTCATGGCATCTCAACTACACTTTGGTTAAAACCTTGAGCAATTGACTGGTGATTCTAAGAAATCAGTGTTCCAGTTATTGTTTAAGTGTTTGATCAGCTCATATGTGATGTATATGAGGTGTGTGTGTGATTGGTTTGAGTGGAATTGCCCTCTAGCTCAAAACCCGATAGCTACCTTGCTAAGAAAGGAATTTTTGCCAAGAGAAAGAGATTTTGAGAAAGGCAAGTGTTGTAGGCCTTTGGTGTACTTAAACTGATCACAATTGAGCTCTATTTATAGTAGAGCAAGTTTGTTTTGCAAGGAATAGTGAATGGCAACTGCTGAGTAGGTTTGACCAATGTTGGCAAATGAAAATCCAAGTCTCCTCTAGCCATTGACTAGAGGTTAGGGCACAGAGCTTTGGTTCCCTTGGTCTTGGATAAGTCTTGACTGATTTCAGATGAGAATGGCTCAGTCTATGCCACCTTGATGCTTCCATTGAATGCTCCAATCCAAATTTGGAGTCTTGTCCCTATTTTGGCCATTCTAGGTTCAACATGTTATTTCTTGTTCCAAGGACTTTGGGGCTTGGCTCAGTGTTTGTCCCCTTTAGATTCAATCCTTAGATGTGTCCAAGTGGATAGGAGCATTTGGATTTGGCTGATTTTGGCAAATCGAGCAAAATTGCAAATTCTGCCTTGCCTTGACAGATTTCAGCAAGGCAACTTGCCAATGTCATATCTCATGGCCCAAGTTGAATTTGGTAATGTTCTTGGCCATTTTGGAAAGCCCTTACATGACACAACAACTGTTTGAACATGTTTGGTTTTGATCTCTTTTGAATTCAAGTGAAAAATCCCCCTACATTTGGCAAAAAGTGAGGTAAAATCTGACTTAGTGAAATTTTCACTAAGTGTTGGAACAAAGTGTCTTTTCTTGATTTTGATCACTCCATAACTCAAAATCCATGAGGAATTTGGACATAGATCAGTATAAAGTTTTTGTAGAGGGTAATGAGATCTACAAATCAAGCTTTGAATGGGGCACAATGACCTAGTGGTTTAGGAGTTATGGTCCTCCAAAGTTGGTGCATTAGTGGCACTTTTTCCATAACTTAGAAAAATTTCTAAGTTTTATGGTTACCCCTTTTACAAGTTATCCCACTTTTCTTGATTTTTCTTGATGAATGATGATTCCAATCATACATTAACATCATTTTAGGATTAAAAATCCATTTTAGTGAAAAATCTCAAAAAGTCAAAGTTGACTTTTGTGCACAGTTGACTTTTTATCAGATGAATTCCAAACTGTGCAATTCTTCAAGAAATCATGTCCTTGACCTAAATCAAACTTGATGGACATGTTCCATGGGTGTCATAGGGTGTATTGAATCATGTCCTAGGGTTTGGGAGCATGTCTTGGTCAAAAGTCAAAGTTACAGTTGACTTTTCCCGCGAAACCCTAATTGTGGTGCAGATGAAATTGAGACTTGTTGCTCACAATTCTTGGCTTAATCCATTGTTCCAAATGGATCAATATAGTTCATTAAAGACCCTAAAATCCTCTCTTGAGGTCTTGGCTCATGATTTGTCCCAAAAGTCAACTTAGGGGTGAATTAGGTCAAGAAACCCTAATTCCTGATTTTTGATGTATGCATCCCCTGAGGTCAAACTGACTTGATGATTGGGCCCATGAGGTTCCATGGAGTACATTAGGTTATGTTTTGGAGTATTGGCTCATGCCCAGAGGAAAATTTCCAACTGGAGGCCCTGGTCGACCAAAACCCTAATTTGGTGACACTGTCGATCCTGAAGCTTGATCCGCCTAGAAGGGAGCAGCCTTGTGCTTAATCCTTGAAGTGGGAGTCCTCTTGATCCATTGTAGATTCTTGGGAGGTTAGACAAGTTGAAGATCATGTCATTTCTTGATTGATCCTTTGTCTAAGGCTCAAAGAGAGTTTAAAACCCTAATTTTGATTGTAGTGGATGCTCAACAACCCTTGAGGAGATTGATGAGGCATAAAGGTACATCCATATTGTGATGATGATTTGCACAATGATGGGAATATTAGTGGTCAAAATTTGGGGTATGACACACACAACTTTATTCTTTCTACCCGCTTGGATGAAAACATTGAGGTCAATTTTGAGTTTAAGCGTGGGGGAGGAGACATTTTCCCATTTTGTTTAGGTCATTAATTTTTTCAATAATTTTTTTCTATTGTTTGATAAACATTTCACATGTTTCAATTTCAGTTGTTGAGCTATCGACGTTAAACAAAGCGCTGGGTGGGAGGCAATCCACAAAATTTTTTATTTTTATGAATTTCATTCCAATTTTTATTTTTCTAACTTTAATTTTTCATATTTTTCAAAAATTCTGCACCACTAACCATGACGCAGGCCCAATAAAAGAGTTGAGAAGCTTAAAAGAGCAAGCCAAAATGCTCCAGAAAGCATGGCGATCGCCACACCCTTTATGGCGTTCGCCACAAAATTAAAACCCTGAAAATTTTAAATTTCCAAAGTATGGCGTTTGCCACACATTCCATGGCGGTCCCCACAAAACCCAGAAACGAAAAAAATTCCAGTTTTGACCACTTTTTGCCTTTCCAACTTCATCCCTTCACCTTCCAACTACTCCATTACTCAATTCCATCAACCCACATTTATTCTTTCCATTTTTCCAAAAACTTCTCATATTCTTTCACTTATCCAACTTCCCCTTTCATTCCTATTTAAACCAACTTTACCATCCCCACTTTCACCATTATCATTCTTACCACACTTCATCTTTCAAAAATTCTCAAGTTCTCAACAATGGCACAAGAGGGAAATACTGCTTTCAAAGGTGTAATCTTTTAGAATGGAAAAGATGCCGAGAGGCAACGAAAGGAGTTTGAAACTCTGCTGAACTGAGAGATTATCCCAACAAGATACGCTTATGTTACTTGCTTACATAGTTTAGGGCTGTTTGATAATGCACACTAGATGCTTGATAGATTAGGCTTGTCTCACTTTTGTGCACGTAAGGATACCACTCATGCTAGATTGACTGTAGAATTCCTTAACTCCATTATTTACACCGTACAACCCAGTACCGCTAGCACTTCCAGGTCTGTTAAGTTTAGATTGTTTAATAGTGAGTATACACGTATCACTGATCAACTTGCTGAATTACTGAATTTTCTTCATGGGGAGGGTGTTATATGTGAAACACCATTAGAGATCGATTGGGTGAATAGTGTTGGGGATTTCTGGAAATAGTTGACAAGGTTTGCAACTGGTAGCTTTGAGGGTAATGTAGCAACTCAGATACATAACCCAACCATACATTCTTTTTGCCAAATATTATTGGCAGACACCATTTTTGAATGGGATAATACAAATAAGACTAATGCTAAAGATATGTTCTAATTGCATGTTGTTTTTTCACAGATACTAATTAATTCGGCCCCATTCATGGTAGACTATATGCATGCGGTTAGCACCGCTAAAAAGGGGCACATTTCCTTTGGAGGAGTGATTACCTCCATTACTCATGCTTTTAGACTCGATGCAGAGTTGGCTACCTTACACCCCTTACCACCCTCTTTCCTTGATCTATGCGCCTGTAGAAACATGCGATTTGTTAGAGCCAGACTGGACAGGAAATATTTGCTAATGGTTCACAACCTCACCATTAATGGCATTGTTTTACCTTTCCCAAAGTTCACTGATTTGCATAATGAGGGAAATTGGACCTATGACTTATGAGTCGAGCCTGTGGCCAAACGGAAGCCCATGGACACTCGTGAAAATGTCGCTGCTGATGACGCTACCGACGATGAGTATGATCAGAGAGAGCAAGGCTCTCTTGCATATGTTCCACCACCACACCGTTCCTCTCGTATTCCGGTTGCAGTTACACACACTGCACCATATTTTACTGGTCATTTTATTGGTACCTCTTCTGAACATCAGTCCCGCAAAGAGTATGACTATGTTGACATATGGACCGCACTATATGACGTCCTATATGAGCAACGACACCGTAATGAAATAGATGCCAAACGCTACCAACCGATTAGATATATGCAGAGACAACAGGTCGACATGATGGCACACATCATGCAGATACAGACACAACAACATGATTACGCAGGACAGGCCGAGCATAACATAGCGGATCTGATATAACAGATGACAGGATTGCAGATGGGGATGGATCATCTGTTACAGTACATGTATGGTATGGGAGTGCCACCTCCTCCTCACTATGGTCATGGTGGATATGGACAAAGCCAAGGTTGTGGCCATCATTGAGCTCTTAATGCAGGTTCTTTATCTCTTTTCCCACTTTCATCAAAATATTGAGGACAATGTTTAGTTTAAGTTTGGGGGAGGAACTTTACAATTTTTCTTTTATCACTTTCTAGTTTGATTTATCGTTTTTTAGTTTATTTCCTATTATTAAGTAGTGTATTTAGTAGTGAGCATCATCCTAAGCACACACTACGTAGGAAGCCGGTGAAAATAAGTGAATGATCTTAGGCTTAAAAGAAAGAAAAAAAATTAATAAAAAGGAATGTTCATTCTAAGTTAGGTGACCCTTACCCAGTCACTTAGCCCAACTGTGCAAATTCCTTTACTTATTGACACTTGAGCCAATGTGCAGGAGAAAGAAAAAATAATAAAAAATAATGATGATAAGAGCATAGTCACTAACAGGATATCCTACTATGAGTGTGTAAGGATAAAGAGCTTAATGTTATTGCACTAGAATGAAAGAGAACTAAAAGTGAATGAGTAAGTTAGGTTTAGGCATAGTTTTTTTTTTGAAATCTTAGTATCTAGTCTTGCGACTGACTAATCCAAGAGGACCAATCCCACTGTCTACTAGTGAAGGCCCGTTTAAAGCCAGAGCAAAGCTCCATAAGGACTAGCCCAACACAAGGATTGATTGCATCTAGCAGGATTCGAACCCGAGACCTTGAGAGGAGCACACTTAAGCATAATAAAATACTTTATGAGTGCCAAACAATATATGAGTTCCAAACAATACTTTATGTTCATCAGTACAAGCCATCACTCAGAAAATCTTCACAATCTCTCTGAGCCAAGCTTGTGCACCCTCTGGATCATATCTTTAACACCCTAATTTAGATTATTTATGAATTTGTATATTTAATTAATTATTGATCTATGTTAATTAAATAAATAAATTGTGATTCTTGTATGAGTATGTGGGTCATGGAATGGTGTATGGAGAGTTAGGTGGGTTGATAGAGTAATTAAAAGAAAATAGAATTTAAATAATATTTTAGATAATTTAAATAATTAAATTAGTTAGTAAATAAGAAAAATAGAAGAAATTAGACTTAGTAGAGGAATGGGGGTATTTTTGTGAATATGAGAATAATTGAGAAAAATCTAGAGATAACAAATTAAAAAGAGGTTAGGTTTCTAATAAAAAGGGATCAGTAGATAGTTTTTGGGATTAGATCATGAAAACATAAGTTTTGGAGAAAGAGGCAAAGTTGTGAAGAATAAGAATAGGGCTCAAGGAGGGAATAACCAAACTTTATTAGGGAGCTTGCTTGCTGGAAATTTAAGGTAAGGGAGGGAATAACCTTCAATAAGGGCTTATGCATGAGGGGTAGGGTATAGGAGTCCTTAACCTCCAATAGGGTGTATGTGATGTGTGATGAGAATTTTATTTAGTTATTGACGAATTTTGTGCACTATTCATGACTAATTTTTCTGTTTTCATATTTGATGTGTTTTCCACCAATGTTGCAATTTTGAAGGTTTTAGTCATAAACTTAAATTAATGATTTGATATTTTAATTTTTTTTAATTGAAAATTAACTTGAGTTAATTAGGTTATTGCATAGGTTGTAACTTTCTGAGCGTTTAGGTTTTTACGGAATCAAAATCGGAGGTTCGGAAGGCCTCCAACGATGAAAAATGTAGAAAACTCTACATTCTGTTCGTCACGACTGCGCTCGGCCAAAGGGATGGGGGCGCGCTCAGTGCGGGAGCCATTGTTCGTATTTTTTGGTCGAAATTGTTTTGGCTATAACTTTGGCTCTTAAAGTCCAAATCGATTGTTGTTGAAAGCGTTAGAGAGCTAACAAATAGAACTATTGATTAATGTAAGTATGTTTATTTTGAGTATGTTTGTTGTATTGTTGCATGTTTGAGATATAATTCGATTGAGATGAATTATGGCATGCTTAAGTTGCATTATTAATTTAATATTGTACATTTTGTGATAGTGGTTCAGATCTGATCCAGAGAGGGGATTACTTGAGTTGTCAAAGAATATTTTAGGATTAGAGGGTGGTTTTAACGCATTGATGTAATAATATGCTCATGCATCATACGAGTTGTGTCCAGAGGCATGTCAGCTAGTTCAAAAGGGATTAGTGGCTTATCCCAAGCTTAGAGAGGGGGCTTGGAGCTCAAAGCGGGGGCTCATGGGTTCAGAGAGAGGACCTGGTTCCTAAGAGAACCAAATGTTGAGTTGGTACCACATGCATATGCATAGAGTTTCATAGTCGAGTCGAGATACATTGCATAACGAGTTATATGTATATTTGTTAAGTTGTGATTGATTGATGCGTTGGGTGTGAGATTGTAATTGATATACTATGATTTGAGATTGTCTAGATTATGCTATGTGTTGACATCCTACCTTGCAGTATATAGCTGTTATTATTTAAATGTGATTTCTCACCCCTTCTGTTTGAATGTTGCCTTTACATGGGCATCATGTAGACACTCAAGAATAGAGTTGACGATGTGAGTTGAATCTAGCTCCTAGAGCTATTTATTTTAGTTTCTTTGATTTAGCTTTGATTAAGCTCTGATTTGTAACACCGGGGAGATTTTGCTTTGTTTTATGGTGAGATTTCTGAGACAATGTATACTCTCGTATTTTATGTTTTGGTGTGATAAGAATTTTGAGAAGACTTGCGAGTCGATGCTTTTAATTATGATATGAAATTTAAATTGGTTTATTTTAATTGAGTATTTCTGTTGCGATGATGCCCTAAGTGAAGGTGAGTATGCGATGGCAGGTGTTGCATGTTTATTTAAATTAATAGTTAAATGATCAATAGGTGTGTGTTTCGAGATATGTAACATCCTATGTGTGAATGCTGTTATAATTATGTGTTAGGGAAATAGGGTGTTACAATATCTGCCCTTGAGGTCGGTGGATTGTTTCTCTAAAATTTTCCCAATCCATACAACTCATCGCCAACCTGATTCTGCTGACCTCACTGCGACTAAGCCATCGATTCCAAAGAATTAGAAATTTCACAATCATTTCTTCTAGCTATTACTCTACTCATCTCCAAACAACTATTTGAAGAAACATGCATCGATAGTATTCATACACATTTCTCATACTAGGGGATAAACAACGTTACAAAACCTGGCTAGATGGATCAACCTGCTCTGATACCACTATGTAACACCCTACTTCCCAAACTGACGATTAAATAAATAAAACATGTATATCACGAATATTCTCTAAGCACGATGCTACTCAATAACAAACAACTCATATTTGAACCAGATAATTAAAAAATTTAACCATTTATTAAGCATCGAAAAATTAGAAAATAGTTGGCATAAAAGCCTCCACAATCAAAAGTTTGAAAAATGTCTCAATGTTAAAAACAAATGAAGATATGAAACATAAATTAAATAAAAGAACAACCCATCTCACCGTGTTACATATTAGAGCGACTCTAACTATAGACTCGAACAAAAAGCAACTAAAAAGGCATAACACAGTCCTTAAGGTTCATACTCCACTTTAGGTTTCATTTTCAAGAGTTCATACTCATGGGTTAATGTTCCCAACCTTGCCCTCTTTACCTCAGTAGTTTCTTCATGTGTAATTTGAAGGATGTCCCACATTTCTTTTACAAGTTTTTAGTGATAAACTCATAAAAACTCATCAAGACTAGGAGCGCTAGTGATGACATCTTTCATCTTCATAGAGTGTTTCACATTTTCTTTATCATCTTTGGTCTAATGCTTTTCAGGTCTGTTATCTACAACACTATTAACTTTCTGTGTAGGATCAAATGTACCTTCATTCACAACCTTCCAAATACCACAATCCATCCCTTCTATGCAACACTTCATTTTCTCTTTCTACAAACTATACCCTTCTCCATTAAATAATGGGGTTTGTTTAGTTAATAGCTTAAAGTCATTTTTCGTGGTCATACCCCAAATTTTGACCATAGATTCCATCTTGATTCTAGGAGCATCAAGCATTTCTTTACTAACCCTAACATTGTTGACTAGGTCATGGATCAAACATCAAGGATGAGGGACAACATATGAACACAAAGGTTTTAAATTATCAACATGAGTAAAATTATGACATTTTACGTTTTTAAGGAACATGGTCACACATTAACATGAATAAAGTTTAAGACAAATAAAAGATAACACAAATTCTCATAAACAAAGGCATGGAGAAATAAGAAATTTTTTTTAGGGTTTTTTAGCTAAAAGAAACGACTAATAAAATATATATTTTGATTTTAATTAACATGTTAAAATAAAATAAAATCAATACTTCAATGAAAAATATAATATTTTTGTATTTTGAAAATATTAAAGGTAACAAAATAAATGGGAAAAAGAAATAAACACGTGGTCAAAAATTAAAATGAGAAAATAAAGAAAAATGAAATGGGAACAAAACAAGTGTTTAAAAAATAAGGAATGCTGCCTATGGGGCTTGAACCCACGCCCTTAAACTCACAGCCTAAAATATTTACCATCAGGCCATGTGCTGCAGCTTAGACATAACGTGCGTGCATATGATAATATATTATTCTTTAAATAAAAATGAACAAAATAAAAATAAAAAAAGGTCTGGGGCGAGGGGGATTCGAACCCCATACCTCATGCTCACACAATCACACAAAACCAGCGGGCACAATGCCAATTCAAGTTATAAGTTACAACCATGAAATAATATATTAAACATGTTATTTAAAATAAAAAAAAATGCGCCACTCAAGTATTCTTCTTCCCCACGACTCAGCCACCATGTTTGAATTTTTATAAAGCACAACTTCTTCATTTCTCAGCCATTTTCAAAAATGTAAAAAACAAACTCACTCATAATCAAACAAGGAACACAACGGTATCATTCAATTGTGTTTATTTCAACTCTACTGCAAATAATTAATCACAAACCAGCAAGAACCCTAAAACTAAAATTCATCATGAAATGCTAAACATCAATGATTAAGGATAATTAGCATAGGGGGTTTGATTACTACATAATGGCAAGTATTTTGGCAATTTAATAGATGGAAATGATGCCCTAATCATGTAGTTTCAGAGATGGTCAACTTACCTATTGGAGTAGGTCCAATGCCTCTTCAAACAAGCTTACATATGATGGATGATGATGCAAGCAGCTTCCTTGAACCTCTAGGATACTCTTGCAACACTTGGTTTGTGTTGAAACAACCTCAATCCCCTAGCTCGAATCCTCTTGAAAGAAACAAAAGTGAGAATTAAATCTTCTGGTTAGAGGTGTTACAGTTGGAATGTGAGGGTAAGAACAGTTTGTATGATGTATTTATGAAGTGTTTAGAGTGATAACTTGAATGGAAATGGCCAGAGTTGAGGTTAGGAGAGTTTTGGCTCCTTGGTCAACAAAATGACCAAGAGAGAGTTGAATTTCTGATCAAGGGGTTTTCTGGTGTTGTGAAGGGTTTGGACAGTTGATAGGGATGATTTGTAGTGTGTTTGGATGATTGGTTGAGGTGTTTTATGACTGTTTCAAGTTTTGGAAGGTTTTGTGGTTCTTGAGCAAAATGAAGAACAAGATGAACTTCAATGTGGAATGCTGAGATTTGAGGGATGTTTAGTGCTTAATGTTGTGTGTTATACTTCTGATATGGTGTCCTATTTATAGTGGAGAGGATCTGAGGCAAGTGGGAAGGATTTGGACAAAGTGTGATCAATACCCAATGGACAATTCACCTTTTGCCTAAAGTTGCTTCAAGTACAATGATAGCTTTTTGCTTTTGCAAGTTGATTTCTTCTCACAAGATTTTCTCAGTTGCATAGCTCGTACAAGTTACTTCTTCACTTAGATTATGCTTTCCTTAAATCATGGAAAGTGGTTGGAAACATAAAGTGACCTTTTGTCCATTATCCAAAATAGAACTAGTCAGCATATTGGATGGCCCTGCTAAGATGTGTTGACAAGCGTGAAGCAGACCTGTTAATGCAAGACATTCATGAGGGACAATTTAGGACTCACGCCAATGGCCATGCTATGTCCAAGAAGTGTTTGAGAGCTGGATATTATTGGTTGAATATGGAATCTGATTGCATCCAATATGCCAGGAAATGCCACAAATGTCAAATATATGTTGATAAGGTGAACGTGCCTCCAACACTGTTGAATGTTTTAACATCGTCGTGGCCTTTATCTATGTGGAGCATTGACATGATTGGAGCAATCGAGCCTAAAGCTTCCAATGACCATCATTTTATCTTGTTTACCATCGACTACTTTACAAAATGGGTAGAAGCTGCTTCTTATGCCAATGTGACCAAGAAAGTGGTTGTCCGCTTCATCAAGAAGGAAATTATCTGTCGTTACGGAATTCCAAGAAGAATTATCACAGATAATAGAACTAATTTTGAACAACAATACTATGAAAGAATTGTGTGAATCCTTCAAGATCGAGCACCTTAATTATTCGCCTTACCGTCCGAACATGAATGGAGTTGTTGAAGCTGCCAACAAAAACATCAAGAAGATCCTGTAGAAGATGGTCAAGACCTACAAGGATTGGCATTAAATGCTACCCTTCGCTTTGCATGGATACCGAACCTCAGTTCGCACTTCAACAGGGGCAATCCCGTTCTCCTTAGTTTATGGCATTGAAGCAGTTCTCCCGATGGAAGTGGAGATACCATCCTTGAGAATCCTAATGGAAACCAAGTTGGAAGAAGCAGAATGGATCCAAAGAAGATACGACGAGTTGAACCTCATCTACGAAAAGCGGATGACATCCATGTGCCATGGGCAGTTATACCAGAAGAGGCTTAAGAGAGCATTCGACAAGAAGGTTCACCTGCGTGAATTTAAAGAGGGAGATCTGCTACTCAAGAAAATCTTGCCATCACAGAAAGATGCCCGAGGGAAGTGGGCTCCCAACTTCAAAGGCCCATTTGTTGTGAAGACAGTTTTCTCAGGAGGATCTCTCATTCTCACAACAATGGATGATGAACAGCTTGCACATCCCGTAAACACCGATGCAGTCAAAAAATATTATGCCTGAATAAAACCCGCTAGGTCGAAAACCAGAAATGGCGACTTAGGCAATAATGAGTATCCCGATGGATCATAACCTGTGAAGGATCCAGGAAAAAATTAGGGATGAAAATAAAAAAATAATAAGAACTTGCTAAGTTGAAAACCTGAAATGGTGGCTTAGGCAAAAATGAGCGTCCCGGTGGATTGAAAACCCGAAAGGGCGGTCCAGGAAAAAGTTAGGGACAAAAGGAATTTAACTGTATTAGATGGTGTTTACCAATACTGAAGAATCAGCAGAAGATCAATCCAATCGCTATCGTCAGAAGCAAGGATGTGGGGCATTTTAATTATTAGGGATTGTAGTGGTTGTTGGATTCAATGTAAAACTTTCCCCATTGTCGTTTTCACAATTGTAATACTCTATGGAGCTTTTTCCATTTGCAAGCTACCATTTTTTAATGAAATACAAACGTTGCCAATCATTTGTTGTCATTTATATTTCTCATGCCTCTTTCTTGTTATGCAAAATGCCATTTATTTGTTAAAAATGAGCTTTGAAAATGAAAAGGTTTTGGAAAGAATTTTTTTTGAAAACATATTGATAAAACATAAAATCTCTTTGACATTGGAAGGATAAAAAGGAAATCCTAAGTATCCCCAAGAAACTTCAAGGTTGCAAAGGCATTGTCATACCATTTGCAAATCCCGACTGAAGTTAAACTGACAACACTTTTGGATTAATATGTTGATTGTAATCATCAAGTTTGAGGATATTTCTCTAGTGTCCATCCTATGGCAAATTTTGTTTAAGTTACTGATGTTGAGGGTTCATTCCCCTATGAAAGTCTCCCCACCAAAAATCTTGTCTCTCCGAGAGTCATCATTTGCATGCCATGATCATTCGCATCATGTTCAACATACGCATTTAGCATTAACTTCTTATCTTGGGTTTAATTATCACCGTTGTGCTCTCCCCATGAAGTCTAATTATTACTTTGCTTCGTGATATCTAGGTCTTTCCCCTATGACCGTCACCATATACTGTCTTTTCCCCGGTCGTCACTAGCCTTCACCAGTTTGTTATTCTTGGTGTCTTGAAATATTTTTTGTTACCAATATTTCTTTCCCCAGTGCAGTCTGCTTGAGATCCAATCGTCGTTGGTAAGCTGCTTTGGTTGTCACCAAAATCCCCTTGAAGTCTAGTTATTACTAGCACCAATCCATTGAAAGCTAGTTGTTACCTTTGCTCACGGTATAAGTCCAATTGATTCGGCACATACAGAAGAGTTGTTACCCTGTACCTTTTCCTGATGGTTCCTGAAGAGCCTGTTTGAACTCTTCGCTTTAAGGAATTTCTAGAAGATTGGATGTTTGAAACTCCAATAATATGTGTTGTTGATCCGATTATTATAAGGACCCCTTTTGGCTCTGTAATCCTGTTGTTATGAGGATTCTCTTTACCTGCCATCCTTATTGTTATAAAGGTATTGTCAACACATTCCTATTGTTATGAGGATTTTATCCTATTGTTATGAGGATTTTATTCTATTGTTATGAGGAACTTTGTTTTATCTCCTATCGTTATGAGGAATTTTGGCTCAGTAATCCTATTGTCATGAGGATCCTGTTTCACTGATTCTATTGTTATGAGAGTCTATGTTTCCTATTGTTATGAGGAGCCTTTTCGTTAATTCTATTGTTATAAGAATCTGTTTTATCTCCAATTTTTATGAGAAACTTGTGTTGTTGATTTTATCGTTATGAGAATCTGTTTTACCACTCCTATTGTCATGAGGATTTTACTCTGCTTTGTATCCTATCATTATGAGGATTCTTTCCTTGCTTAACCTTATTGTTATAAGGCTTCTTATTTTATTTTTCGTTCTGGAGTGTCAGTCGGTCATGCTTGAACCTGTTAGTCAACTGCTCTGAATATTCCCTAGTAGAGACCATCTTATTCTGTTTGTTTCCTATTGTTATGAGGATTTCGTCTGTCTTTGATCCCTTGTGATCTAATCTTGCTCTTGTCTGTTAGTCCCCAATGATTTCTAATCATATCTGAACCTGTTGATCAATCATTTTGGATATCCCAGTGTTGTCTTTCTATTATCACCAGAGAGTCTTTACTCATTATCTCATTGTCGTCTTTGTGTGCATTTTTCATTTATCATTCCATTATGAATCATCATACAAAAGTTCATTGCATGTCTGCATTGTTCCTAGCATTGTCCGAGAAATCAGTTTTTTCTGTAGCATAGCATGTCGTTGCATCTAGGGGCAAAATTTCTAGTTATTTATGTATTTAAATACCTTTCACTCTGATTCCATGAGGGGTTGTCACCATTCATGCCATCTAGTAAAGTTATTTAAATAGGGGCAACTGTCATACCCCAAATTTTGACCCTAGATTCCATCATCATTCTAGGGGCATCAAGCATTGCTTTACTAACCCTAACATTGTTCAAGTTGTTTCTTGTTTGGTTTCATCTGAATTAGGGTTTTGGCTCAAGTAAATCAAGAGGATCCTTATTTGATCAGTTAATGTTTTAGATTGATCATCAACATACCAAGAGGGCATACACTCAAGATGCATCTCTTCACCAAGAATCAAGTGCAAATTGGTCCTATTACAAGTTCTTTGAAGCTTAATTTCATCTGGCCCCAAATTAGGGTTTTGTTTGAAAAAGTCAACTGTGCCTTTGACTTTTGATCAAAGCATGATCCCAAGCCTTGGGACATGATTCAAGACACTCAAATACATCCTTGGAGTCCATCCATGATGATTGAAAAGTCCAAGAATGCAAGATCACACATTTGAATTCATCTGATACATAAGCTTTATCTGACAAAGTCAACCCTTTGACTTTTGAGTTCTTTGGTCAAAATTGGGGTCCTCAAGCCAAATTACATCAATACATGTTTGATCATTGAGTTTGAAAATGAAAAATCAAGATTTCAAAGGTTTCTTGCAAAAGGGGCAAAGTTTGAGAAACTTGAATTTTTCTAAGTATAGAAGAAAACCCTAGTTTTGGTGCCAACTTTGGAGAGTCATAACTTTCAATCTACACATCCAATTTTTGTGTTCCAAAGATCAAATTGAAGCCCTCACAACATACTACAACTTTGTCAATCTGAGTCCATCTCTAAAAAGTGCTTAGATTTTGAGTTATGGAGCCATCAAGTTTGGAAAAATCTTCCAACACTTAGAAATTTTTTCAAGACAGTTTTTGTTCATTGAAAGTACCAATCTTTGGAGCCAGTTTTCACCATGATCCCTTGGGATTCAAGAAATTCATCAAACATGAAAGTTGTAGAGCATGTTTGGGGCTTCGAAGAGGAGAAGTTGGCCTCAAAACATGATTTTTCAAGTCATGTTCTTGGCAAACCATGAGTGCCAATCCATGCCAAACCAACTCAATCTGATCTTGCAGGTTATGTTGCTTCTAAATCTCTATTTAATTGAGTGTTTACACAAATCCTTGGTGCATTACACAAGGTATTGAACCATTATCCATGTGATCATGCCACTTATGGAATGTTTTGCCATAAAGATCACACTTCCATTTCCATAAAGGGGATTTAATCACAAAGTCCACTCTTCTTGAGCTTTGTGATTATTGTTTCTGCAAAATCCTTTTGGAAAAGGTCAGAAGCAACCTCTCAACAACCCTACAACATGGTACAATGGTCTTGGAACTTCCAAACTTCATGAAACTACCATTAAAATTCAACCAAACCAAGTAACCAAATCACTTGCAATTCTGCAGAACTTCAAGCCTCATTCTTTCCCTATAAATTAAGGCTCCTTCTAAGCCTCAAACACACAACAAAATCTCAGCATTCCCCTCTTAAAAAACCTTCAAACCAGAAACTTGCTCTCTTTTCCTTTTGTGCCAAGAAACATCCATCTTGCACAAACTTGCAATCTGCCTTCCACAAACCATAAACCACTTAAGTAACCATCCAAACACATCACAAATCATCACTTGAAGGTGTCCAAACCTTCATCTTCACTCCTAACCATCAAAATCAGAAAGTCAACACTTGAAACCTCATATTTTGACTTTTTTGCATCTTTCAAACCATGTCTTGATTCTGGCCATTTCCAAACCTTCCAATACATGAAACACACTCTAATAAACATCCCTAAGCTCTTCCAAACATAGTTTCCCAACTGTAACCCCATTTTGTGGAAGTTCCATTTTGGCAAATTTTGACCATTTTCCAGAAGAGGTCACTTTCTGTTCCAGAGGTTTTCTATTGATTCCAATCATCTAAAAAGCTTCCTAGAGGTTTATTTGAAGTGTCCAAGGCATCACTTTACTTCTGTAGCAGCTATCTTGGAAGTTGACCTTTTGCTTCAAGAGCTAAGTACACTAGAACTTGATACTTTGTAGAATATGCTTTGCTTTGATGTTCCTTGACCATAAACATGTTTAATATATCATATATGTTGTGTTTGAACCATTTTTGAGTGCTATGCTTGAGTGTACATGACTGTTGGATAGAACTTGCAAAATGTAGCCTTTTTGGATGATGCCTTCGTAATTTAAAATAGAGACCTCTTTTGACAAAATCAACAACACCGTTGTGTTCCTTAGGAATTATCAAGCAAATCTTTACATTTTTAAATTTCATGGAGAAATGAGTAAGATATGATCCCTCTTGCATTTGAACGAAAACTTGTTTCTTGCCCAACAAAACCAGCCATGGCTCCTTTGTGGTCTAGTCATTAGGTCATGTTTTTCCTTATCAATTAATAAGGGGAGGTGATACAATGGATGTATCACCACCCCAGCAGTTCAGCATGCGCGCCTTGAGTACCTTATGCCCACAAGAACTGGGGTTCGAATCCCACTCGCCCCAGTTCTTTTTAATTTTATGATTTTCCAACTGAATAAACATATATTATCATGTTTTCTCAATACTATCACAATGCACGCGCAGTAGGTTTGGTCTTGGTTTTGTGCTGCAAGCAAAGTGGACTGGGTTCTACACCCATGGGGGCCATTCCCCATTATTTTTAGGACTTTATTTTCTTCTTTTCCTTTGCAATTTTAATTGATTATAACTTTCTCATTTTTAATCATTTTGAGGCCATTATTTTTGCAAAATGCTCATAATATTGTGTACTTTCTGTTTGTGAATTTTAATTTCCAAAAATAATTATTTTGGTGGGACTTAGGCATGTCTAATGTGTATGACCATTTTAGGGTTTCATAACGATTTATTTGATTCCTTTGAATGTTTCCTTGCTTTTTCTTGTTTACAAAGACTTGCTTGCACCATATGCGTCTTATATGAACCTTGTACGATGTTGAGATATTATACATCCTTATTCCTACTTGATGTTGTTTCATTTTTTTATGTGTATGTTCATATAAAAGTGTATGTTGAACTTTATCCATACCATGAGCTTTTGCTTGGCCATTTTGCCTTAACATGTGATGTTTCTTTCCATGTTTACATGTCCTTAATGTGCATGTTTGTCTTTGTGTTGATTTCACCATGTTTATGTGTTCTTAAACACTTAAATTTTGTCTTGAAAATGATTTTGAATACATGTTTGCATGCCTAAACTTTTGTGATGTCCTTACTTGTTTATGATTATGTTTGAACCCTAATATCCATGTTTGGTTGTTAGCTACTTTTCTTAACATGTTCAACTTGTATCCATGCTTAAATGTTCAAGTAATGCCTTAACTTGTTCACATGATGTTTAAACTTTAAACTTGTCATCTTTAAGTATGCTCACATGCCATCTCTTGTATGTTTACATCTTCATCTACATGTTGTTGTCATAAACATGTCCTTTTGTTCAAGTATGCTTGGTTGTTAACTTTACTTATGTTTAAATTATATTCATGATCAAGTGATGTTTTAACTTATATATGTATGCTTTGAACTTTGATTGTAATCATGACTTATGTATGTCTTATCCCATCTTCGAACTTCATCCATGTTTAGGTATTGTTATAACCTTTACATATTAACTTGAACTTTGTTTCCAACCATGTCTAAGTGATGTTTTAACTTATACATATCATAATTGAATCTTACCAGACTTAAGTGTTGTAATGACTTATCCATTTTGAAATATTTAAATTTTATTCATGATTAAGTGTTGCTACAACTTATCCTTACTTGTCTTGTATTCATGATTAAGTGGTGTTAGTAAACCCAAATGCATGTTTGCCTTAACTTTGAACTTAACTTGTTTATCCATGATGCTTTAGTCTTGTTAGAATTATACTTCATGAGTGTTTAGATGTTGTAACATCTTTGTTTACCTTGGTTGTTACCATGTTATTTTGAACTTTTTCAAATCTTGAATGTGCTTGGTTGTTACCTTGTCCACATTTATGATTTTGTCAAGTCTTACCTTTAGATGTTGTCACATCTCTTTCTTATGCTTTGGTTGTAACCTTGTGCTTTATTTCTGTCATACAAACATCATATTTGAATGTTACTTTGAATACTTTCAATTGATATCATGTTTGACTATCATACTTGTTCATATCATCCATCTATTCATACACTTCTTTTAACTTTGTCAAGTTATTCCCCCAAGTGATGTTAGCTTGTTAGCTTCCATCCTTAAGTTGCATCTTGTTCCTTAATCCAAGGGAAAATCTCTCTATTGACTCAATGTCATAGATAGCTTAGCAATACCTATTTCCCCTTGACCTTGTTAGAGTCATTAAGTCTTACAACTTAGACTTAGGGTAGTATTCACAACTTTGACTTTGTTAAGTCATGAAAGTGTTAAGACCATAACACTTACCTCCCTTTTGAACCTTGATCATAATCAAGTGTTCATTCATCCCTAGTGAGGTGAACTACAAATGCTCTGATTCCATCCTTGTAAGGATATGTAGGTACAAGACCACGGAGTTTTGGCGAGCATACTTAGCAATAAACCCTTAGGTTTCTATCCTCACCAATAAAACCCAAAGGCAAAACAATAGCAAACAATAACACAAATACTAGCAAGAGGTTCCTATAGAGTGCTATAGATGCTTAGGATGCTAACACCTTCCCTAGGTATAACCAACCCCGAACCCCATAATCTCTTAGCATTGTTGTTACATTGCGAACTTAGGGTTTTATACGATATTTACCCTTTCCCTTGGATAAATCAAAGCTCAGTGGTGAATCTTTAAAGATTTATGATTCAAATTTAATCAATAGCTTGATATCCAATTCTCACCGCAACATTCCTTCAGAGACATTAGTCCTTAACAGGAGTTAGGCTCTGATGACACTTGTTGGACAAGTGATTTCAACCACATAAGGGGGGGGGGGGTGAATTTTAGTTTTCAAAATTCGCGATTGCTTATATATTTTTCTTGAGTAAGCTTATAATTGTGTTAGTATATTCGTGAGAGTAAATAGCAGCGAAGCTGATACAATACATTATATAAAATTTTGAGTTTTTACGGGTTATGCCCAAGAACCTTGATACAATTTGATCTTGAGATGTTTATAGGCTTATCCCCAACAAATGATAACTTTTACCCCAGGCTAAGGTAATGAATCGTTTAGAGATTTAGGTTGATCTCAATAACCAATAACAATTTTTTTTTCGGCAAAGCTCAAGAAACTAAACACATAAATTTTTAACTAGTTTATCTCATGATCAAAATCGATCTCTCAAGATTATCACACTCTTAAGAATTAAAACGACCACCACGACCACCTACAAGCTCTTTCTCAAATGAAAAGTTTCATTCAAAAGCACTATGGCAACCTAAAGTGAAAAGAAAATTTCTAGAGAGAGAAAGAGACAAAATAAAGAAATAAATTCCATAGAAAATGTAAATCGTCGAAAAGTGGTGTGAAATGTGTCGCACCTCAGAAAAAAGAATACGACCTCGTGAAAAAAAAGCTCGCGGATGGACTAACACAAGAGTCGCCACCGAACTTTATTTATTCCCAAAAGAGGGAAATGGAAAATATCAATAAAACCTATGGAATGGAAAAGGATAGGACATGGTCGTCACAACCAATGTCGGGTTCGGAAGTAGGTTATGCAAAGGGAAGGTATTAACACCCCCTATATCCGTTGTACTCAACGGGAACCATCTAGGTTGTCTACGTATGAAAGGGTGTCGTTTATCTAAAGGTTTATATGCTAAAGGGAAATGGATGTTTTTTACTAGGGTGGTCGCCTCGGCATTAGGCTCGTGCCTACGTACCCTCATAGTGCAATGAGGAAGTCAGAGCTTCATATTTCAGCCTAAAAAGTGATTGTTTGTTGGTTGATTTTACTTTGAAAATTGATTTTCAGAGTGAGGCCCTAAGGCACAAAAAAAGAGTTTGATGAGTTGATGTTGTTTTTAGGATTTTTGAAAGAGATTATTCTTTATTAGGATTGCACTAAAGACTATGGTAGAAGTGAATATTTCGAGCTACCAAGCCAAATGTCTTGTGTCAAAATTATCAAGTGAGTGTAGGAAATCTCCATTCTCACTCCTTCTCCACCACTTAAGGCTCGTGGCGTGCAATCCTAATCGCATCTTATTATGTTTTGAATTTGCTTGAGAAAAGCCACTTGATGTTAGATCAAGGGTTTGTTTGGTTGATTATGAAAATTTTTTTGTCAATGGGAAGGTTGATGGCGATGCAAAAGGAAATCGACTTACAAAGGGTGAATGCAAAGTGGAGTGTAATTTGTTGAGGATTGATGGTGATGGAAACCCTATTGAATTTGATTATTTATGAAAAATGCTTGACGTTGGATCAAGCTTGTTTGTGTTCTTTTGAAAAAGGTGATTGCTTTTATTCTTCAATTAAGGAAAGCCTAGGCAACTAGCAAGCAAAGAGAAATCAGTAAAATTATTACACATCATGGTAGTGGGGATACATTTTTCAAAATGGGGATGGATAAGCATACATCCAAACACTAAACTACAAGTGAACTAGCAAAATGGGCTAGTCTTTTAGACGACCAACTAGAAGTAATTGATCAAATAAGTCTCATTGAAAGAAAGCCCAAGAGTAAGCTATGAATGATGTGAAATGGTATCCTAAGCTAAAGCAATAAAAGAAAATAGGGAAGCCCGAGATCTAAATCTTCTTTGCTAGGGTTTATGTACAAGGTCCAAATCTCCATGATGCTAGGGATAGTAACCATATCCAAGCTTAAACGTTATTTAGGGTTTTCGATCTTTTTATCATGTTTTTGTATTTTTTAATGAGATGAACAAATAAAGATGAAGATGACAATATGAGCAATGAAATATGAACAATGAAATAAGTTGCAGAAAAGTAAATGGCGGAAAGTAAATAACAAGAAGATAAATAGCGGAAATGTAGAAGTTAGATGTTAGTTGTTAATTGTTATTGATCGGATGATCACTTTATCGAATCGAGACCAATTTAGCGTTATGTTAAGCAATCGTAGCACTATCTGTAAAGAAGATCATACTATGGGAGTCCGGTCAATAACAATATTTGTGTTAAAACATGCTACACAAATGATATGTAGATCATTCTCCTAAAGCAATTCCACACGAAAAGAAAAGAGAAAACGGTAACATCTTAATCAAGAACATCCATCGATTAATCAAAGGAAACCTATCACGATCATAAAGTGTGGAGAATGATCCAAATGATCATTCCACCACAGATTTGAAATAATAAAGGCTGGACAACTTTGAAAATCAACAATCCATGATATTTAAGATTTCAACGACCAAAATGATAAAGAAATCAAGATGAAATGAATTAAGATATATGGATAAAAAAGTGAAATCATAATCTTCAACCCAAAGAATAACAAGAAACTATATAAAACAAAAATTAAAGAAAATTAAACGAGAGAAAATAAAGGAATAGAAACAAAACAATTTTAAGAAAAAGAAAAAAAAAAGAATGAAGAGGGGGGAAGCGCTGAAATGGGGTGTATGGAAACCAATATGGGCTTCAAAGCCCAGCAACCAAACAAAGGTTTTCCAAATATATAAAAAAAACATCAGATTTTTTAAAAGAACAATGAGGCTTCTTCTACAAAACACATGAACCGAGTATCAATATGAAATATCCTGTACAAATCGGCGACGCGATCAACGAGTCAACAGCAGCGACGGCAAATCCCCTTCTTCTTGAATCAACTTTTTTTATTCCCTCTCTGTTTCTGAATTTCGGTTCAGTCTTAAGTCTGGATCTCTTCTTCTTCTCACCATCTATTTCATTTCAGGTTTGGTCACGATCTGTTGTGGGATTTTTGGAATCTGAGTCTTTGTGGTGAAAAGGGAAGACGTTGAAAAAGGTTAGTGTAGGTTCGTTGCGGTTTGTGAAGTGGAGAAAGGGTACAACATGTATTTGAAGGTGGAAAGGGAGGAAGAAGGTTTGTTGAGAGGTTGTGAAAATGTGTGCAAGATTGTTGTTGTGAGTTTTGAAGATTTTGAGAGAGTTTGATTATGAAGGTGGAGAGTAATGGTTGAAAGAGTAGAGGTTTTTGTGAAAAATGGTCTCGAAAGATTCGTTGTATGAGGTGTGTTTATGGAGGATTCGTTTTGAGGTGTCTTGACAAAGGTTGTTAAAGGAGAATGAAATGGTTCTTCATTGTTTTTTCATGCTACGTATTTGTGTGTGGAGTGAAAATAAATGAGCGTATTTCTCGTTTTCACGTTGTTGTGAATGTTTCGTGCAGGTTGCATTGTTATCGTGTGGATTGTGATGTGGGGTCTACGCTGAAGTATTACGTGACTGGCTTGTAGTAAGGCTTGGAAGGTTGTGTAGGTAATTTAGAAATTGGCTTGGTTGTTGAAGATTGTAGCCGCATGGGGTCCGTTTATGAGGTGTTGTATAAGCTGTAGTAGTGTGGCTGAAATGAAGTTTGGAATGGCTTGGTAGCATTTGAGGTGCTTGGATATCATGGCTAGAAATTGGTGGGCACGGAATGTAGTAGTAACAGCATGGTTTGCCTATGATGAAGGCTTGTAATTTTCTTGCATGATGGCTATGCGTAAAGGCTTCATGATCTTTTTTTTATGCAAAATTTTGTGTAGAAGTGTATTGAACTTGAAAAATAAAAATGGTAATAGGCGTATTTTGTATTTTTTGTAACTTTGTTGTGAATGAATGTCAATGGGCTTCAAAAATGACTTGGAACCATGAACCTTTATTTGTTTGGTGTAGAATTTCGGAATTGGACTTTGCTTCTAGAATTGTAATGGACTTTATTTTTCCATGGCCTTTTTTATGCATTTTGAACATGGCTTTAATTATTACATACACCTTCATTATTATTTTTCAAACAAGTTTTCATGAATGGACTTGTAATATTCTTGAATTTTCATGTTGATGCCAATTGACTTGAATCCAACAAATCACTTAAAACCAACTTGCAAACATCTTTGAACATTTCTTGAACCAATGCCTTGACTCAATCCTTAAGAACTGAACCCAAAAAAATGAATAGATCCTGAACACATAGCCATTTGATTCATGATGAATCAAAATCTTCACTATGGACTAAATGAACAAGAACATGCCTTGAAATCGTACAACCATGACTTGAAACATGGACCTCAACACACTGCATAAAACCATAACTGGAAAATGATTTAGTCCTTGATGATGTTAAGATATAGCACTTTGATTTGATTCACACTTGGCTGATCATGAAACAAACTCTTGTTAGACCAAGATTAGGTCAAAACCAATTGAACTTCAATCAATATTGCACACACACCCGACCTGATATCCTTACCTGGAACACAATTCAACCTTGCAACAACTTGGACTTAGGCAATAAGAAAAAAATGAAAGCAACTTCATTTTTTTGGATTTTTGAATAATGGTTAGTGAACAAAAACACAAATGAGGGTAATATTATACAGGTAGGACAAATTTGGGGTATGACAAAATGAAGAGGAGGAAGGCCTCATTTATAAAGGAGTTGGAAAAACCAAAGAAAGAAAATGATCCATGGGCTGAATTAATGAGCCAATCGATTGGCATATAGCACCAATCGATTGGCCAGGTCTTTTTTAATCCATTAACATGCCTAAAAAACAAATAATGGTTATAGAGCCGTTACAAGTTTTTAATGTGTTTTTATAATCGCTTGGTTAATAGATTATCTATTCTCTAATTAATTAGCTTAATGCTCTAATCGATTGACACAAGTTACCAATCGATTAGTTAGTTCAAAAATTGTTTGAAAAATATTTGGACAACTTTTTATTCACTTGGCTTTGCTTAGAAAATATTTTTCAATATAAAACCATTTGAAAAAGATATTTTAAGGTGTGTGTGTGTGTGTGTGTGTGTGTGCGTGTGTGTGTGTGTGTGAGTCAGTTGGATTAGTACTTTTAAGTTACATCCTTACTTCTACAAAACTCGTTACACTCAGACAGACCGACACACATGACCTGTTGAGCTTTAACAATTTATTCGAGGCTTTAAGATTCTTTGCTAGATTGATTATGATCATTTACGAACTTTAATCTTGATTCTCCTTTGGTTGATGAGGCATGATATGTTTCTATGGTTAGATTATCATTATCAAGGTTGAAAGTTATTGACACTGACTTTAATCATCGTTGTCGTCATCAAAACTTCAGATGGATCTTCTGAGGGAATTTCAACTTTATACATGCAAGAACATAGATCCACGTGGTGAGGTTGTAGATAAACCCTCTTTCCTTTGGATCGAAGAAGACAAGAGAATGTTCAAATTTGAGTTCGAATCTAAAAACGTTTTGGCTACGTCTTTTAAGTGAAAATCAATTTATGTATGTTATTTATTATAAATCCTCCAAGGAAATGTGGGACACTATTGAAATAATCTATGAATTTTCTCCAAGTAATGAATAAGAGGTAATGAACACACCAAAAAAAGGAGTTGAATCACCATATGAATGTGAAAGTTATCTTCATATATGGTCATCAACCATTGGAAGACATATTAGAACTTTCACAACTAACATATATATATATATATTAGAGATAAGAATTGGAATAAAAAACCTAATTCAATCCTTAAATCCCGATATATAAATGTTAAGGATTTTCAAAGAAAATTTGTGAAAATAAGAAATCATCGAGAAACTTAATGAGTTGATTCAAATATTGAAGGATGAAAGGATGAGCTAAATAATCCTAGAAGCATCTCTAGAAGCTTCATCAAAACATTATTTTAAAGAAGAAGAAAAGTCGAATCTCATAGTCTCATTTGAAAGGAAATTCTTGGTGGATGAACGATCCTTAGAATATTCATCGTTTGATAATGGAGAAAATTCATCAACGAGGCCATATAAAGAAGATGAAGAAGTGTCATCTAGTAAAATATTTAAAAGTAGAAATGAGGAAGAAGTCACAAAAAATATATTTAGAGACTGAACATATAAAATAAATCTTCAAGAATCAACCTCAGGTAGAATCTTCGAAGACCCTTCATCCAATGAACAAGATGAATGTAATTGCTTGAAGGTCATTAACGAATAAAATAGTTGTGAGGTAATAACTTTATCTTACAAGCTATTGTTTAAATTAAATTATATGTTAATCTAGGAACACGATAAATGGAAAAGAGTAAATTATATCTTAATATTATATTGAGTTTCTAGAGAATAGGAATGAAACGTTAAGATATGTAATTGCTAATATTATAAACCAAGATAATAAGTGTGAGACTCATGTCTTAATGAAAAAGAAAACAAAGTTAATTTGCATAAAAACTTAATTAAATTTATTAAGAATAAAGAAAACCTAGATTTGATTCTATCAAATTAAATACCTTCCTTGAATAAAACTGGATTAGGGTTTGAATCGGGTAGATCACATAGTAAATGTTTAAATAGGAAGAAATTGAACCGTCCTACTTATAATGATCATTTTGTAGTAAGCTTGACAACTTAGTTTCGTTTTGTTATGATAAACTAAGAAGGTCTAAAGGTAATAACCATAGACCTCTTAGAGCAACTAACAAACCAGAACCTAAAAAGACATGGGTAACAAGGGTGAAAACTTAATCTATTTTGCCTGAATGATTTTGCAACTTTAATGGACCCTTAGTGCAAATTAAATGTAGTTTTGCAAAGAAAGTGTATAACTTTGAGTATACAAGAGAAGGTATTTCCTGATGAAGTTTGATAACTCTAATACTCGTGATCAAAGTGTGTTCGTTGATAGTGATTTTCATCGAATGTGATTAAGGTGTTCTGGTTGAGTGTGTTGCTAAACAATTGTGGTGATTTGTTATGATCATGTAACTTCTGAGTAGTTTGAGGCCATAATTTTGTATTGCATTTATCAACCCTAGGGTTTGAAGCAACTATCTGATCAAATGATTCACAGAGAAGAATTTACGACTTGTTTTGTCGTTCCCTCGAAAGGAGGAGTTTTCTCAAGTTTAAATGGGATTTAAGGTAGTACACTTTTTAGAGATTAGAAAATTATAAAACTTTGATTAATCCTTCAAATAAGTGGTTTATTAAATTGCGTATTCAATTAAAAATTATCTTCATAAAAAAATTATTTGAGTTTTAAGTCTTTTTGGAGAAAAGGGTGCAACATTTGAAGAAAGGGGGTGCCAAAATCAAAATTTTCAAATCTCAATGCTAATCCAATGCCCAAAGATGTTGAAAAAGTAGCAAATACTCGATTAAACCTAATTGAATAATCAATTATAATATTTTTGAATTCCAAATTTTGTATAACCTAATCGATTAGCTCTAAAGGGATAATAGATTATAGCATTGGAAATAACAAGTCACCGACTTGTCACTTGCTAACTGATTGCCTTAAATGAATAATCGATTATCATGCCTTTTACTAAATTATGTTTTGGCTATTAAAATTTATTCCTCTATTTTCATCTCATATCATTCTGATTTCATCTCTTGTATTCAATTTGTAAGTGTTAGAGTATAAAATTTTTCTCTTTCTTTTCATCATCATAATGGCACTAAAGAGATCACAACATCCGCAGGCTCCACCTTATACTAATCAAAATTAATTTCTTCCCAATGTCAAAAATATCAATTCAACAATCATTTTGAATTAAGTGAGATTCTTGATTCACACTACTTGCAAGAAAAGTTTTTCAGAGAAAGTGCATTCCTCCAACTATTCTCTTATGCACAATAGAAAAGATTCGTCTATGACATCTTGAATTATAGGTTTCCTACGTTGGTGAGAATGTTTTACACAAACATCAACTATGTATATGGGATTCTTACATGTGAACTCAAGAAACACTTAATTTGATTGTCTATTGAAGAGTTCGCAAACGTCTACAACCTCCCATGCACCAGATTCAACTATGACGACGAAGGAGAAGGTAACAACTTTTATTTTTAGTTGCTTCTAACTAGTTCCTATCATATCCAAGTTTTGGCATTCCTACTCTCTTCACCGTTGGCATAATACGCCTGAACATTCGTGTGATTCACTATGTGGTAAATCATGTTTTTTTTCCAAGAAAAGGAAACTCAAGCCACTTAACCAAAGTTGACATAACTGTGGTATGGTTTTTGGAAAATAGAGTTGAAAATAAAATTATTAGTGTAGTGATCTATTATATGATAAGGATAAAAAAATAATAATATGACTTTACCATATAATGGAATGATTACAAAAAATCCCAGAGCATATCGACTTCGATTTAGATGAGCAAGAATCATATAATAAATACATTAGAGTAGGAAAAATCACCTTAAGCTTGATGATGGTAAAAATAAACAAGGTGGTACCAATTCAGCTACCTCCAAAAGCAATAAGAAGAGCTCTTACAGAACAAGCTCAGACAATAGCACATGCAAATCTGGTGGATTTCGATTATGAAATCCCTCACACCTTTTCCATTGATCCTCTTCTCAATAACATTCTCAGAAATCAACAAGTACTTCTCAAGAGTCAACAAGAAAATATGAGAAGCAAAGAAGGACTGGTTCAATATTCCTTCATCTTGCTCGCAAGGTTTCCCAACCATGAATTAGATCTCTAGGATAGTTCAACTATGATGATGAGGAGACAGAGTAGTTTTTGCTTATTGTTTGCTTTAGATTATTTTAATTTTTAATTTTTGTTATTTCTTCCCCATGTTGTTTCCTTATACTATAATCTTAATGTTCTATTAATGAAATGATTATTCCTTCTTAGTAAGTCAAGTTTATGTTAACTATGTGATTGCCTATTCATATTTTTTAGCATATTTTTCTTGCCTTTTGATTATGCTAAATGGGGAGAAGTAGCTTATACTCTATACTCTTGTGAGGGGGAGTTTCACCAATCCAAAATTTACTCTTTTGTTTTCTCTTTCACCACCTCCCTAAGAGATATGTTGCATCATAAATAAGGGGGATAATGTCGATCTATATGCTTCCAGGTAGTGTCAAGGTGATCCAAGGTGGTGGAGTTTTGTTGATAAAAAAGTTTCAATAAAAAGATTGGTAATTATTTGGTTTAGATGATGACAACACCTGGTATCAAATGATATCGAGTAAAGTCTTAATCTCTTAAAGATAGTTCAAGCGCGCAAAAAGGCTCAAGATGTTATCAAGCTATCCTCTTGACTAAAGCTATCATTTGAATATGCTCTTGAAGATCAAGTCATCTCTTTGAGTTCAACATTATGGTTAAACAACATTCATGTGAAAACTTCTCATTTAAGGTTTGCCGGTGGTTTTGTTCTCTCAACTCCCTGATGTTGGTAATCAACTTGAAGAGATCTCAAGTATCGTCACAATAAAGGTTATTGGGTGTGATGCTAAATTCAAAGATAATGATGCCAAGACTTAAAGCTTGAGAGTTGTGAAAGGGAGGAAGTGTGAAAGCTCACTCGGTCATGCCTGTCTGAGTGAACAATGTCTTGTAAAGACACATGGGTACTTCTAGAAAACTATGGCAAAATCACACACACTAAAAATATTTGATTAGTTTCTCGTTATTTATGAAAACCGCCTAAAATTGTTTTTAAGGTCAAATCCATCAATCAAAGAATTTCCTGATTAATTTTACGGATTTTTTCAATTAGATAATTGATTATCCTTAATCACCTAGTCGTATATTTTCACTTTGTTGATTCTAAAATTGAATGGAAAGTGTCTTAATAATTGGAAATGGCTAAATATCAAAACCTTCCATTTGTGTCTTGAACAATCGATTATTGAGGTACAATAGTTAATTATGGGAGTTAATTTGCCCATAGATTGTTTTCAAATTTAAACCATAATTTGACCTATAAATGGGGAATTTATTTATCATTTTGTTTCATCCAGAAAAGGATATTTTATCACTTTCTCACTCTATCATATTTTTCTATAAATCTATCGTTTTTTAACATATATTTTACCTTAGTGTTTCTAGAGTGTTCTTGTGTTTAAGTGAGGATCAGGTTTTTTGGTAAAAGCTTAGATACAATTTACAGTGTATTATCTCGTAAGTAAATTATTCTTCTATAAGAAGTTGTTTTGTTGGGAGCTAAACCCGTAAAGATTTTTGTTGGTTTAGGGATTTTCTAAGGAAGACTCTATTTGGTTCGTGAGTATCACATTCATCAAAAGCTTTCTTTTGGTTTGTGAAGATTCAACCATTAAACTCTCCAAAATGGTTCCTGATCTCAGCCAGGTGTAAAAGCTATATCGGTTATTGGTTCCTAAATTCAACCATGTCTAATAGCTTAATTGGGTCTATATTAGCATGTATAAATTTCATCTCAATTCGAAGGTCGGCCTGTATAAAACCTCAGTTTCGTTCAAGGATATCATATATTAAACTCTGTCTTGGTTCGAGATCAAGCCATGAAAAAACTCTATGTGGTTTGGAGGATAGCCACTCTAAACACTGTTTTGTTATTTTGGTTAGAAGTTAGCCATTGGAAAATTTTATATCCTTGTAATAAGAGGTTCGTTGGTGATCGTACCTGGATCAGACAGTTATACAGTGGTCAGCAACGTCGTATGGATTTCAGCTCTGGTGATGATGATACGGCGGCGGCGGGGGGGGGGGGGGGGGGGGGTACCTGCAAGGTACTCCGACGCTCAAGTAAGAAAAAGGGAGTAAGCAAGTACAGAAAAACAGGTATGAGTTTAGAATGTAATGTAACCTGACCCTCTCTAATGAGAGGGTATTTATAGAGAATCCCCAGCGCGGGGCCAACGGTCACATGCATTGGGCTGGATAGCAAGGCCCAATCCAAGCAACTTCCAGGGCTTATGTGGCGTAGTGAAGACCAGCACGTGGTCTTCGCCCTGGTGTAACGATCCCTAAATATCCAAAAATAGGGCAGACCGATACCTTCGGGAGTGGGAAGTTACAAGAGAACGTGTCCTCGCAGGGAGGAGCACGTGTGTGTCGAGGAGAGGTGCGTCCACGGGCTATATGCCTCTGCTCGACAGTCTTTACCTCGCGTGTCCGACGTCCAAGGGGATTGGTACGTGCCCGACACAGAGGCGACTTTGGGCCTCGTTGGACCTTCGCTGGTCATTGGGCTTGGGCCTACCCGACAGTAGGGCAGGCACTGGCTCAGTCCAGAATAGGAGCCCCCTAGTCGTTGCTCTGAGGTGTCAGAGTAATGACTTAAGGGCCAGTACTATGTCAAGGACGTACCCCGTCGGGGAAAGGATTCTAAATGAGGAGCGGTTGGTCAACCAGGCAGAAATAAGTCGACCTGCTCGCGCTAGACTGGCCGCGACTGGGCGACGTCGCGGGGATACGAGAAGTCTGAAGCAAGGCGAATGGAAGGACGCGTGTTGGGGAATGAAAAGACGTGTGTGGGGAAGCGTGTGCCACGTGTCACACCTCATCATTGCCTAGGGCGGCTACGCTAGGGTAGCGTAATCGATTGCCTATGAAATCCTCGAGTCTTGTGAGGCCCTTATAGATAGGGGTCATCCCATTTCATTTGCACTTTCGCTCCCCCTACTTTCTCTTTCTTCCTCCTCTATTTTGCCACTATTCACCACCACCGACTGCCGCGCCGGAACCCTACCGGAAGTGTATTTCAAGTAAGTTTCTCTCTTTTTTCTCCTTTTGTTTGCATATATATGGTGGTTTCATGGTGAACTGATGAAGTTCTCATTTAAATCATGAAATCTCCGGTGAAAACGACGGAATTTCTTAGTTTCTTTGTTGAATCTCGCTGGGAGAAGGGATGAATGCCCCGGGGACAAGAAGAATGTCCCGAGGACACGAGATGAAAATCTCGGGGTCCTCAACAATATCTCCTCTGTGGGAGGGATCCCTCCTAAAGCGGCACACCGGTGACCTGAGGATGGTCACGGGGACGCTCGTCGGTTGTCACGGGGACGTGGGCGAGTACGACAGTCTCGGGATCCCGACGCTCCTTCTTCGCGCTTTTACTTGAACAGCGGTGGAGGGGTGAATTTGATATGGATCATCGAATTCACTGTTTCCTTCTGCTTTTCAGGTACATGGAAGCTTTGTCCATGTCTGTGGCCGTGGGATCGTTAGACATCGACGATCAGCCCGACTCTCCGATGGCGACGATCACCAGCGCCGAGGAGCATCCCCTCGCGGAGTGGGTTAGTGATGAACCGCTAAATATGATCTCGCAGTTCATCGACGGGGACGAAGATGATATCTTTTGTACAGTCGAGCACCGGCTAGTGGGCTCCCCGAAGACGTGGAAGGTGTTATGGCCTCTGGCGCACCATCGCATCTGTTCAACATATCGAGGGATGATGTTTCCCCTTTATGAATTCATGTTCGACCAGGCGGGGTGGCGTTTTCCCTTTACGGATTTCCAACAAGCGGTGTTCGTTTGGCTGCGCCTGACGCCCTCCCAGCTCCATCCTAACTCCCTTGCTTTTATCCGAGCCTTCGAGCTCGTTTGTAAATATCTCTAGATCGGGGCAACCGTGCCTCTTTTCTTTCGTATCTTCCACCTCCAACGACGGGCCTCCGACGGCAGACACGGCTGGGTGTCTTTTAAATAAGTGAGTAGCCTCTTCCACACCTACCTGGACTCTGTTCACGACTTTAAATGTCGGTATTACATCGTGAGGCCGGTCACGCTTGAGGCTGTGAATTCGGTGTATCGCCGGGTTTCCCGCGAAGTGGACGGGCAGAAGGAGGAGGTCCTTGAACCGAGATTCCCCTTGTTCTGGACGGAAGAACATTTCAAAAAGGGGACAGACAACTACATTGTCAGCCCTGGCCGACTTTGCGAGGGGGATCATCTGGCATATGAGAAAATAGTCGCCTTCGTCAACGCTTTTAACAAGGCCAAGCTTGTGACGTCGGACGGAGAATTCGTCCGGGGGTGACGACGTGCAGGTCTTAACGAAGCACCGGTTGATCAATACGAGGGCCCTCCTTGAGACATTTTCTGACGAGGATGCCCTCGAGCTGTTAGGTGGTGGAATCCTCTTCGACTTACTTTTTCTTTGCATCCCGGTTTCTGATTTACTGACACATTTATTTTCTTTGCTGGCAAGATGTCGGATGCTGAGGAGCGTATCAAGAAACTGAAAGCTGCCCGTATTTCGAAGAAGGGCGGCAAAGGCCGTATCGACCAACTCCGATCGTAGGTCCCCGGTCCCACTTCGGCAACCGGGGGTTCTTCTGGCTCTCCCCATGACAGTGACTCCCCAAGCACTCAGAATTCCCCAAAGAGGCAACAACTTGCTGATCAGGTGGACATCGACCTCACTGAGAACGAAAGCCCTCCCGCTGTGAAATTTGTGCTCCCGCCTTGCCACTCGAGGCCGAACTTCTTTATGGGGAACAATTCCCTATGCGTTGGTGCACCCGAAGTTTAGACCATCTTGGGTGTTGACAGGGTTTCTTGGAGAAGGGCGCTGGTGGAGGACGTGTCCGCGGTGATGTGGGTTTGCGCTGCTGCCTTGGTCCTGAACGACGATACATGCCCAGCGGACGAGCTGAACAGGCTGCAAGAGAGTTTCAGATCCATCTCAGCTGAAATGGAGAAGGTGGGCAAGGAGCTGACTGACTGCAAAAACCAGAACAAGGCCCAGGTCGAGCTTCAAGAGAAGTTGGAGAAGAGGTTGAAGAAGGCTGAGGAGGAGAGGAAACGTCTCTTGGCGAGGAACGCCGAGCTGGAAGAAGTTGTTCGCCCGACTGAGGAGGAAACCGAGGAAGACAAGTTGTTGACTTCGCGGGCAGCGCTGATAGCGAAACTCAGGGAAGCCGAGCAGGATAACCTCCTGGTGGCTGACATAGGTTTCAGGAACGCCGTGCAGCAGCTTCGGGTTCTCAACCCCGACCTTATAACTGAAGGGACTGATCCCGACTACGAGGTAGTCGACAGTCAGATCGTGCAGCCGATGCAAGAGGAAGAGGTCGGCGGGGGGGGGGGGGGGGGGGGGGGGACAGACGAACATGAGCAGCCGGAGGGAACCGTCGCTGACTAGGTTTTTCCTTTCTCGTTTTGTTTGGCCTGCGAGCCATTTTATTTTTTAATGCCTATGCCCAGCCTGCGTGCCAGGGGGTTTTTTATACTTATTTGTAATACCTGTACAATGGGCTTCTGTCCACTTAATGCATTTTTGTTTATCTGCACGTGTGATGTTTGTATGTTTTCGCTTGTGTGTGATGTTATTGTATTTGCTATACTTTATTTATTTTTGTCTAAGTAATAGAGATTTTGGGAATTTGCTCGACTGCGTGGAGAGCTGGCTGAGTGGTTAGAGGTGTATTTCGACCTTCAACGAGGCTAAGAGCTCGGTCGAGGTCTTAGCTTCGTGGCGTGAACTTACCATCGCGAGCTGGGTGTTCTGCCAAATTGGTACAACGACGACGGAGCTCGATCGAGGTGTCCTCGTCGGATCAAAAGTCCTTGCGCACACACAACGCGGCCCTTGATCATCGTGTTTTGTACAGGGGTGTCGCGCTTGTACCCTAGTGCGTCCCCGTAATCGCGATGCTAGTGTGTCACAGGCAGTGCTTAACTGTAGTACTATTTAAGCTTCTCAGCGTTCCATGGTCGAGAAAGTTCTTCCCCGTGCAAATTTTCGAGGAAGTAGGCTTTTATCCCCGTCTTCGCGCGGACGCGGTACGGGCCCTCCCAGTTCGCAGCGAACTTGCCTTCGCGCGAATTTTTCTGGTTCCTTCGTAAGACGAGGGTGCCTACCTGAAAATCTAGCTTAATGACTTTGCTGTTATAACGTAGAGTTATTTTTTATTTTAGTGAGGCTTCTCGGAGGGAAGCGCCCGACCGTGTTTCCTTGACGAAATCGAGCTCTTCCCTCAGGGCTTCGTTGTTCGCGTCTCCGTCGAGGGGGGCTTCTGTCCTCCACGAAGGTTCCCTGATTTCTATGGGGATCACCGCCACTGTTCTGTAGGTTAGACGAAAGGGGGTCTCCCCGGTCGTGGAGTGCGGGGTCGTTCGATAAGCCCAGATGACGCAATATAACTCCTCGACCCACCGTTGTTTGGCGTCGCCGAGTCGTCGTTTCAATCCTCGGAGGATCACTCTGTTCGCCGCTTCGGCTTGCCCGTTCGTTTGAGGGTGCTCGACCGACGTGAAGTGCTGCTTCGTGCCCAATTTGGTGACGAAGTCTTGGAAGTTCCTGTCGGTGAACTGTGTTCCGTTGTCCGTGACAATAGCTTGGGGCACGCCGAATCGGGCGAGGATGTTCCTCTTGTAGAAACGTAGTATGTTGAAAGCCGTGATTTTGGCCAATTCTTCCGCCTCGATCCTCTTCGTAAAATAATCCACCCCGACGATGAGGTATTTGTTTTGAAATGACCCCACGACGAAAGGTCCGAGGATATCCATTCCCCACCATGCAAACGACCACGGGGAGGACAATGTTTTGAGCTCGTTAGGAGGAGCGAGGTCCATGTCCCCGTGTCGCTGGCATCTATCGCACTTCATGACGTGTTCCTTGGCGTCTTATTGCATGGTGGGCCAGTAATACCCTGCCCGAAGTGCCTTACGGGCTAAAGATCACCCGCCGAGGTGCTGTGCATTGATTCCCTCGTGTATTTCTTGGAGTATATCGGGTATATTGGTCTCCTCGACACACCTGAGGAGGGGGATAGAAAACCCGCGGAGGTATAGCTTATCCTCGACTATAGTGTACGAGTACGCCCTCCGTTTGACCATCCCTGCTTCCTTGGGGTCTTCGAGCAGTTTGCCAGTCGTGAGGTACTCGTATACCGGGGTCATCCAGCAATTGATCTCCCCAATGGAATTCACGTCCGCTGCCGGAACGGGTTTGTCGATGCTCGGGCGGGAAAGTACTTCTTGTATGACGGATTTGTTTCCGCCTTTCTTCTTTGTGCTCGCCAATTTGGACAAGACGTCTGCTCGGGTATTATGCTCGCGAGGGATGTGGGTCACTTCCGCGGAGGCGAAATTCTTCATCTTTTCCTTTACCAAGGTCAGGTATTCGATGAGGCGGTCGTTCTTTGCCTGATACTCTCCTCGAACTTGAGAGGCTACGAGCTGGGAGTCAGTGAAGATTTTGACCTCCTTGGCGCCGAGGTCCTCGGCCAACCGAAGCCCGGCGAGGAAAGCCTCGTACTCTGCCCGATTGTTCGACGTCGGGAAGGATAGTTCGAGGGAGACCTCGATCAGGATGCCATCCTCGTTTTCGAGGATAATGCCTGCTGTCATACCCAAAATTTTGACCACAAAATTTCCCATCATTGTGAAAATCATCATCACAATATGGAGGAACCATCATACTTCATTAGTCTCCCCAAAGATGGGTGAGCATTCACTATAATCAGACTTAGGGTTTCAAGCCCTCTCAGAGCCTTAGACAAAGGATCAATCAAGGAATGACATGATCTTCAACTTGTCTAACATCCACAATGGATCAAAAGGACTCCCACTTCAAGGATCAAGCACAAGGCTGCTCCCTTCTAGGTGGATCAAGCCTCAAGATCGCCAGTGTCACCAAATTGGGGTTTTGATCGACCAGGGCCTCCAGATGGAAATTTTCCTCTGGACACAAGCCAATGATCCAAAACATAACCTAATATACTTCATGGAACCTCATGAACCCAATCATCAAGTCAATTTTGCCTCAGGGGATGCATTCATCAAAAATCAAGAATTAGGGTTTCTTGACCTAATTCACCACTAAGTTGACTTTTGGGACAAATCATGAGCCAAGACCTCAAGAGAGGATTTGAGGGTCTCTAATGAACTATATTGATCCATTTGGAACAATGGATTAATCCAAGAAGCTTGAGCAACAAGTCTCAATTTCATCTGCACCACAATTAGGGTTTCGCGAGGAAAGTCAACTGTAACTTTGACTTTTGACCAGGACATGCTCCCAAGCCCTAAGACATGATTCAATATACTCTATGACACCCATGGAACATGTTCATCAAGTTTGATTTAGGTCAAGGACATGATTTCATGCGGAATTGCACAGTTTGGAATTCATCTGATAAAAAGTCAATGTGCACAAAAGTCAACTTTGACTTTTTGAGATTTTTCACCAAAATGGATTTTTAACCCTAAAATGATGTTAATGTATGATTTGAATCATCATTCATTAAGAAAAATCAAAGAAAGTGGGATAACTTGTAAAAGGGGGTAACCATAAAAACTTAGAAAAATTTCTAAGTTATGGAAAAAGTGACACTAATGTGCCAACTTTGGAGGACCATAACTCCTAAACCACAAGGCCATTGGTCCCCATTCAAAGCTTGATTTGTAGATCACATTGCCCTCTACAAAAGCTTCATACTGACCTATGTCCAAATTCCTCATGGATTTTGAGTTAGGGAGTGATCAAAATCAAGAAAAGTCACTTTGTTCCAACACTTAGTGAAAATTTCACTAAGTCAGATTTTACCCTACTTTTTGCCAAATGTAGGGGGATTTTTCACTTGGATTCAAAAGAGATCAAAACCAAACATGTTCAAACAGTTGTTGTATCATGTAAAGGCTTTCCAAAATGGCCAAGAACATTACCAAATTCAGTTTGAGTCATGAGATATAACATTGGCAAGTTGCCTTGTTGAAATCTGTCAAGGCAAGGCAGATTTTGCATTTTTGCTCGATTTGCCAAAATCAGCCAAATCCAAATGCTCCTATCCACTTGGACACCTCTGAGGATTGAATCTAAAGGGGACAATCACTGAGCCAAGCCTCCAAAGTCTTTGGAACAAGAAATATCATGTTGAACCTAGAATGGGCAAAATAGGGACAAGACTCCAATTTTGGATTGGAGCATTCAATGGAAGCATCAAGGTGGCATGGACTGAGCCATTCTCAACTGAATTCAGTCAAGACTTATCCAAGACCAAGGGAACCACAGCCCTGTGCCCTAACCTCTAGTCAATGGCTAGAGGAGACTTGCATTTCCATTGGCCAACATTGAACAAACACCTGCTGCAGTTTCCATTCACTGTGGATCCCAAAACAAACTTGCTCTACTATAAATAGAGCTCAATTGTGATCAGTTTAAGTACACCAAAGCCATCAAACAGATGCTTTCCTCAAAATCTCTTCTTTCACTTCAATTTTGCCTTCTAAGGCAAGTCACTATCGGGTTTTGAGTTTGAGAGCTTTTCCAATCAAACCAATCACTCACACACCTCACATACATCATATAGAAGTGATCCAAACACTCACATAACATCTAGAACACAGATTTCACAAAATCACCAGCCAATTGCTCAAGTTCTTGACAGATTTATAGTTGGGGTACCATCTCAAGTTCCAGATCATTTCAATCCATTCCAAGCATTCATACACACTCCATGGCACCTAGGGAAGCTATCTAGATCATTGGAACCTAGCTGTAACACCTTTAACACAAATCACGATCACCAGCTGCAAGTGGTAAGCATGAGCTCTTCTAACTCTATGATCCATGCAATTTTTGCTGCACAATAATTTGGCCATATGTTCATAATCATGCATGGAATGTTTTCCCTCAATTAATTGCATTGTCTGAATCGTGTATCAAAAATCCTAGCCTTCATGCAGAAATTAGGCTTCTTGAGGATTTTTCATGATTTCTTGTTATATGTTTAATTTAAATGAAATTAAATACCATAGACATGATCGTGAGGTTGAAACGAGTTGATTGGTATGTGGATTACATGATATGATCAAGTATTCAGTGAGATTGGAGAGAAAATGCAAAATTTGGGCAAACCCAGAACACGCGCGTGTTCTTGACGCCATTTTTTGAATATTTGAATATTTGAATTTTGTGATTTTATTTAATTGATTCAAAAATTAATTTCTCTCTGAGTTTTAATGATTTTGAGTTGATTCTTTTTTTAATAATTCACAAAAATATTAAAATATTTTATTTTCCCAAAAAATCCCAAAAATATTATTTACTTTATATAATTGATATTTTTGCAAAGAATTAATGTTTTAATTGTTTTTGACATTTACAATATTTTTTCCACCTTGATTTTGCAACTTTTAATGCTTTCTAATTATTTTGTAGGTCAATACTTAATTTTTAAAGCATTAATCCAAGATCAAAATTTGTTTTCCATATGTTAAACAATTTTGATCATTTTAATTGAATTTTTATTCAATTAAAACACATTTTGAAAACAAATTAGGGTTTTTGGATTAATTCAACCCTCATAAATCATTTTCAAAACACTTTTGGGCCTCTAATAGAGTGTAAGACCCAATCCTTTTTTTGACCAAATCATTTTTGGGCCTCAGTGTATTGTATAAGTCTCGATACCGTAAAAAACAAACGGCGCGATCGTCGCCTTTTGAAAAATAACCTTCTGGGCCTCTCCTTGAGCTATAAGACCCATTCAAAACTTTTGGGCCTCTATTAGAGTGTAAGACCCAATCCCCTTTTAACCAAAACATTTTGAGCCTCACTTATTGTATAAGTCCCTTTGCGTTAAAAGAAAATCTCGGCGCGATCTCCATTTTAAAACGAAAAATCATCTGGGCCTACCCTCGTGCTATAAGCCCCACTCTTTTTCTTTAAACCTTTTGGGCCTCTTGAGAGAGTGTAAGACTCATCCCTTTCTACAGAAAACCTTTTTGGGCCTCAGTCACTTGTATAAGTCCCTCTGTACAAAATTTAAACAGTGCACTCACTGATAAAACCCTGGGCCTCTCCTTGAGCTGTAAGCCCTAAATCTTTCTTTTTCAAAGCACTTTCTCCTTTGATTTTGAAATATACTGTTGTTTTCAATCTTTCTTTGTTGAACAACTAACCTGTTATTTCTGTGCTTTTGTGGTTGGCATTTATTTTGCTAAAACTATTATAGCAGCAAGATGTTGAATCTTAATGTTCTAAGTGGCTGCTTTCCAACATGTCGAATGAAGATGTCCCATACCAGCTCATAGGACATCGCGTTGTGGATTCAGTTTTTAATGCAGCTCCTGTTACTATGAATTGTTACTGAATATTTTGTGAATATTTGGTTATCCTATGTGGCATCCAAAGCATTTTTGGATTGTGTTTATTTGGTGGTTTTCGGATTTACTGTTGTTTCTAATTATGGAGACATAATAGGAAACTTTGGATTGAAGACCTATTTGGTTGGAGTTAATTTTGCAGATTTGTGAGCAGTCTATTTGTTGCGTTTTTGAAGCCCATTTCAGTCCAGATTAATTGCTATATATTGACTGATGTAAACCTAGTTTTAGGTGTGGAACTTACTTGTGTTTTTAGGGTTTTCGAGTGTATTTTGTGAGCCTAACTGGTATCATTCTGATAACAGTATAAGGACTGATTTCTTGTGTTGTAAGTTCTGTCAAGTTACTCATAAGCTTTTAAGCATTGAGTTTCTTGTGTGTCAATCTTCATAAGCTGTGAAGTATTGAGGATTGTGTGTTTTGAAAGTGTGTCTTTCGTTTTTGTTTCTTGTGTGGAAAGGTACCAATCACGGGTTGTGGTTGTAGAGGGATTTGAGGAGGGCCTCATACCTAGGTGAGTCTTAGGTAGAAGTCATAGGAAGGGTAGTGATTAAGTGAGCAGATTATCCGGTGTTTGTATGATCTGTGAATTGATACTATCGTATATTGATTTCGTCCCTGGCTTGGTAGCCCCCAGAGTAGGTGTGTTAGACCGAACTGGGTAAACATATCGCTGTGTTATTTACTTTCTGCACTGTTATTGTTAATTGTTATCTTGTTCATTGTGTTGGATATCAGTGTCTCAACATCCGTATAGGATATCTGATATCTGTGCCAGAATTTCATAACCAAACAACATGGAAGCTCTACAACTGAGTAAGTGGTTATTGCTTTCATTTACCACTTTCATATACATATAACTGTATTGTGGGGCTGTTTCACTGTAAGTCTTCTTTCATAAACTCATATCAACTGTGTAATAATAGTATAGATATTTCGAGTTTCCCCGACAACTACGTCTAGAACTAGGTGACGCCGTTTCGTTTATTCATAGAAATAGACAACTAGATCCCTAATAGGATCACCAGATACAGTCTTCTCTTCGGTTGTCCTCATTAGGAATTGTCAAGAAACTCTACTCCCAGAGATGAATGTATTCTCCGTGAATGGCATCTTTGAGTTTCTTCCAAATTCTCGAACTTTCCTGACTTGATCTATTCCTTGTGAATAGCTTGCCTTGAATTTCTCGGGGTTTGGGGACCCACGGGCTTCTTAAAATCATCGGCCTCCTCTTGGGCATCGTACAAGGACCCACAGGCTTCCTAAAAGCAACCCTCGCCTCTTCTTGGGCTTAGTACAAGGACCCGTCGGCTTCTTAGAAGTATTCACAGCCTCCTCTTTGGCTTCGTATAATGATCTCTTCCTCCGAGAATGATAGCCTCCTCTTGGGCTTCGTACAAGGACCGATCGGCTTCTTAAAAGTTTCCAGCCTCCTCTTGGGCTTCGTACAAATTGTCCCGACGACCTCCAAGAGGTATAGGAACAAAACTTAGTCATCTGCATAGAACAGTCCTTTCAAAGAGTCTACTACTGTTTCTCAAAGCATAGCACAAAAGATGAAACTCTAGACTTGGACAGTCTAATATCCTTGAGTCTCAAAGACATTCTCAAGTGACCCCTTCGTTAAATAGGAAGAAAACCCGTAGACTCGGACAGTCTCAATACCCTTCGGATTTCCCAATTCCTTAAAGAACAGGAATAGCCCGGATCCTCGAATCAAATCCTCGAGTACAGTGTTGCTCATATAAGAACTGATTTTCTCTTTAAATCAGTATATTGGACCTGTCACTTAACTGAAACGGTGACCATAGCCACCTCTTAGACTTTATATAATGATCTTCCTCCAGTCATACTAGCCTCCCTGGGCTTTGTACAATGATCCTCCCCAGCGGAGTCAAACAACGTTCAGCCTCTCTCTCGGGCTTTGTATGAGACATATAAAAAGAGTCCCTCGTTGAGTCAATCACCATTTTGCCTCCATCTCGGGCTTTGTACGAGATACAAAAACTCTCTTGTTGAGTCAAATCGCCTCCATCTCGGGCTTTGTACGAGATACAAAAACTCTCTTGTTGAGTCAAATAGCCTCCATCTCGGGCTTTATACGAGATACCAAAAGATTCCCTCGTTGAGTCAAAACCTTTTAGCCTCTCTCTCGGGCTTTGTACGAGACACATATTAGCCTCCTCTTAGGCTTTGTATAAGAAAACCACTGGTTGGTCCAATCAACATTTTAGCATCAAAGTTGTGCCTCGTTCACAATACACAAACATCAACAACTCTTTCCCCTTCATCTAATCGCTGTAAGCGGCAAGCCTCTGGATCATCTACATCCATGCCACTATCCCTCTTTTAGCATGAGAAATTCCTAAGGAAAGATGGCATTGCTCTAAACTGAGTTAAAAGTCTTCTCCTTCAGGTTAAAATCCCCTATAAAGGAAATTATGGCATTGCCGGATTCATAAATCCCGGTTAAAGTAATCCTCCTTTACAGTCAGTCACCAACAGTTGTGACAAACAGACCCCTTTAGAGATGACAAATTCTCTCTAAAGTCAACACCCTTTTAGATTCACATCTTGGGCTTTGAATAAGATACAAAATACCTTTAGCTTCACGTCTTGGGCTTTGAACAAGACACCAAAACAACCATTTCCTCCCATAGAATAGGAGGAACTACGAACGCTCTGATTTCCCTGTTTCGGTAAACGGGAATACGTAGGCATAAGATTGAAAGAAAAGATCTTAGCGAGCACACTAAACAAAAACCCAAAATCCCATACTCTCATGTATCTACCAAAAAGCATCAGTCCTAACATCATAATCCTTGTTCCCCGCCAGAAACCTGTCTGTCAAAATAACACAAGAAAGGCCCCACCACATTGATCGCATCCGTAGCCTAACAGACCGCTGTTTAAACTCAGTATGCAAGCAGGGTTAATTGGAGACATCTATTTCCCTTCCTTATTCAACTCACAATAGGATCAAACTGACTCTAGAGAGCGACCGCGCTTAAGAACCGCGTCCAAAATCGCTCGTTACAGAAAAATGGCGCCCACCGTGGGGCTGATCTTAAACCTTTTTTCTCTCTTCACTTGTGTGAAAACCACAGATTGGGGCTTCCGCCGGGGAACCCATTTTCTGTCAGGAACTTAGGATTCATAGCTTTAAAGGTCTAGGATGATTAGGACAAATATATATACTGCTTTTCCTAATTGCTATACCTGTTTATTTTCCTGCTAATGGGAATGCGTGAGATGCCGCATGTGGAAAGATTGAGTATACACTTAAGATAAGTGATGGCGACGAGGTCGACCATCAACCTCAGTGGAGGCTGACCAATGCAACCCATTCTCTCACCTAGACAATGGGCCGATTGTGATGTCTGAGAAGCTGGGGAGCCAAACCCTTTTGTAGTGCGGAAACTATCGGGAATAGTTGTTACGCGATACTACCCTCATTTGAGGCTGGTGATCTATTCTCGGTGAATGGCACTTACTCTAAGATCGCTCTACAACTCGCTGGCGACCCGCTTGTTGTTTTGCTTTCCTGGGAGGAGCTGATGATAATGAGTACAGGTACAAAAATCACCTAGTATAAACCTTTGGGGATGGGTAGAGCCTTGACTTCATGACAACGACCCTTTGACCCCATGTTTTTCCTATGTTTTTGTGTGCTGCATTCATGCATTCGTTTAAAAAACATTAAAAAAAAAAAAATTCTCTTCTAGTCTCTCTGTTTTTCAAATTAAACTAAGACTGTGATTGCAAATATCAGAGAAAAGGATTACGCTAATGGATTTCGGTAGAAGGAGAACTCATACGTACACCTTCAAGGTTCCAAAGATAGAGGATTTGAGAAGGTTAGTGATGCGTGTTTTTTCGCAAGTGTACGAACGCGTCAGAGTAATATAAAAGATTATCGTATCCACAGAGACCAAGTGTCAATCGATCGCTATCTATTGTTAAGGTGTGTATCTAAGGTGATTGAAAATAGTAGTTTTGAAGAGTGCACGGTAATAAATTAAGTGATTAAAATTAATTGATAAAGACAGGTTCGAATGCAATTCACACAACCAATTGATAATCCAAGTAATTGCTAATAGAACTACTTACGGGCAATGTTTTCTACTTTGAAAATAACTAATTTGACAGGAACTGTCGCTTTCGCGTACTCAGAACCGAGTTGTACCCCCTAATCAAACCCTTTTATTGTCACGGATAAAAAGGCGCGTATTGCGTTAGAGTAGTAAACCTATTTTTAAGAAATATAGTATCTTGACCAAGTTGAAAAGTATTTTAACCTGGATTTTCTAAAAAAAAGAGGTTCTTACGAACCAGACTTTAAACTTCTTAACGCGTCCGAAAATGGTTTTAAAATCTCTTTTCCTTTTAAATTAAAAACTCCTAATAAACTAAACAAAGCGCTTTCGCTGTTTTTGAAATAGTTTAAAAACAATTAAGTTTAGATAGGCGTTGGACGGCTTTCGATCTTACCCAACGGAATTTAAGAACAGGAAAACTTATATTGAAAGTTAAAATAGCCCTTAAGTGTTTCTACTAACAATTGTACAGATTATCGGTTCGGTTATGATCTTCACATTCTAACCTTTATAAGATTAGCCAGACATGGTAAAGTAAAAGTTCATTTTTAGATTTTTCATAAAAAAGGTATTTAAGTGCGAGTGCGGGAAGTAAATGAAAGTAGTGCGAGTGCAGAAAGTAAATGAAAGTAGTGCGAGTGCGGAAAGTAAATGAAAGTAAAGCAGTGCAGAAAGTAAATGAAATTAAAAGACAGTGCAAGAAATAAAGTTGACAAAAGGTAAAGTAATAAAAACCTGCTCCAATCGGAGTGGTTGAATACAATGCGAACTGAAAGTAAAATGGCGGCAGGATTAACTTCCTTCCAGAGTGCTCCAAGACTCAATCTCACAGGCTCTTACAGACTCGATCTCTCGAATGTAGTAACACCTCGATGTGAAGCGATTACCACTATTACACTGATATATGCTTATGAACAACTAAGCTTGGATGATGAAAAACGATAATCTAAAGTCCTATTTATAGGCAAGGAAACATGTGGAAAAGACAAGGATGCCCCTAGTATTTGAATTTGGGCGGGAACTCGTTTTGCTCTTGTGGCGCCCGGCACAACACCATGGCGCCCGCCATGAGTGTAAAATTGCTTGGGCAGTTGAAGATCGTGGGGAAAAACAGTTGGGAGGAGTTTGAGACATGGCCACGTCATGGAAGACCCTGTGGCGGCCGCCAGAGTGGATGCCATAAGTGCAAAATGCTGATTTTCTCTATTTTAGCTCATTTCGGCTCCTTTTTCGCTCCTTTTCTCGCTCGGGGCTCCGATTAGACTAAAAACCTGAAAACAAAGAAAAACATAATAATAACATAATAAAATGACATTAAAAGACTAAGAATGCATGCGAAATCGGAGTAAAAATTACGGTGAAATTCAGTGTCATCAAATTCTCCCACACTTAGACCTTTGCTTGTCCTCAAGCAAAACATTTAAAGCTCAAAGTAAGAAAACTACCGCTGACACGTGATTCGGGCAAAAAGGGCTTCTAAGTTCAAGTCAGGATGCAGTGACAGGTACTAAGTGAACCAAGGGTATCGTAATGACACTTATCCGCAGAGGCGGACATAAACTTCATTCTTATATTAATCAACCATATCATCCCACAATAACTAGGCCTACCTCTTCATCTCTTTTTGGGTCTTTTTCATTTAGGCGCAATCACATTAAGCCCGTTATCCGTACATGTTTCATAGTAGAGTGACCTGTTAGTGATTCTGATCCAAAACATAGGGTTTCTGGCACATAAGACTGTGTAAACCCTTTTATTTAACCCAAATGCAGTTGTGGGGGATCGGATCGTAATCCGCCCTACCGAGTTCAGCGCCAGATACCTCTGAACCAACTAACAATGGGTGAGCTAAAATTATATATATATATATATATATATATATATATATATATATATATATATATATATATATATATATATATATATATATATATATATATATATATATATATATTTTTTTTTTTTTTCTTTGTGGCAACAATTCAACTTTTTGGTTTAAATGACCTTGTGAGGGTCATCTATCCAGAGTTTGCCTTTCTCTTTATTTATTTTACTGGATCATTCACTTATGTTCATCAGTCCCCTACGTAGAACATGCTTAGGCCGGAGCTGACTGCTGAAATAAACTACTTAGGACAAATTTGGAAATGATAATTAAGGCCATGGTACATGGGGTTTTGGAATGATTCCTATATTCGTGAAGTCTACGGCGCTAAAACGAAACTAATGTTTCAAAAAGTTCACCTAAGTCACCACATCCTAATCCAAACCTGTCTTAAAGCCCAAAAAACGTGTAGAACAACAATGTTTTCTTTTTGCAAAAAAGATTTTTTTGTAGGGCTAAAGAAATGGGGAAAAATGAGGGTGCACTAGGGATACACTGTACTGGTGACTCGTCAGACTCATGCATTTTCTAGAAAAAAAGACATAGACAAAAACAAGAAATAAATAACTAACTAAAAATGAAAATAGAAAGCAATAAAATCCCCTCCCACACTTAAATCGAACATTGTCCCCAATGTTTCGAAATAAGATAAGGAGAGTAACCTGTAAAACTACTGATGTGGACCACTGGTGCCCTCGTTGTCGATCAACAATCTGAACTGGTTGGGGTTTGCAGAGGCTCTCCTCATCAACCCTCTATCTAGGCAGAAATCAACGTCCATGGTGGTGTATTCACTGAAAACCCTGAGATGTAACAACTTACGCGATAGGCCTAAAGCAGCAGCAATCTGGGTAACAATACCTCCCACATGAATAATACCTACTGATGACCTGGCAATACTGCTAAGACCTTTCAGCAGAAAGTTCCCACATGCCACAGTACGTGACTGGGTCGCACAAAAAAGTAGAAAGATCTCCTCCTCACTAAGCAAGGTCTCAGCATCTGGCAATCCAAAGAAAGAGTGTGCTATGATCATCTGAAAATACCTCAATGCAGGGTTGTGGATAACATGTGAGAACTGGGTGGAAGGATCCTGACTCCCTCCACCAGAGATATCACTCCAGAACTTCTCCACTTCCCTACTCAAAAAGTATCCCATAGGTGTCTCAGGAATAGCATCTGGGGTCGTCTGAAAACCTAATAAATCACAAAACTCCTTATGAGTGAAGGAGTACTCAGTCCCAAATAACCTGAAAATAGCACATCCATCTGGTCTGGCCCAGGGGTCATAAGAAAACGAGCTGAGGAACTCCAAAGTGAGGTTCCTATAGGTGTTGTTCAGGTCGTCGAACTGGTCCCATTGAAGCTGGTGGCATAAGAATCTGACACTAGGCTCAATGCCTAAAGCCTCCATGCAAGCCTGATCTGGGTACCTCGTAGGTGCCATAGGACGCCTAAAGTGGACAAAGTAACGCTCTCTCTGGGCGTCATTCCTGAAAGTCACATGCATGTCGTCAAAATTCTGCATTCTGCACAGAGTTAGGAAGAAGGTCCTGTAAAACACAAACATTTCAAACATTAGTCCTGACAAAATATAACCAGAAATAAAATAAAATAAAGTGTAGAAAAAGTAAATAAGGTAAGAAAATCATGGGTTGCCTCCCATGCAGCGCTTGTTTAACGTCGTTAGCTTGACGACTGGAACTTATACATCTCTTGTCGGGATTGGTGGATCACTTAGAGTGTGGCTGGAGTAGGTTGTTGGAATGTCTCCTCCTTCGTAGAGCTTCAGTCTTTGTCCATTGACGATGAATGGTTTACATGTCTCGTTTTTGATTTCAACAGCTCCAGACCTCAGAATTTTTGATACTTTGAAGGGGCCAGTCCATCTTGAACGGAGCTTTCCTGGGAAGAGTCGTAGCCTAGAATTGAACAGGAGAACAGGGTCGCCTAAGTTGAAGTCTTTTCTTACGATTCTTTTGTCGTGCCAAAATTTTGTTCTTTCTTTGTATATTATGGCATTCTCGTAGGCTTGCTGTCTGAGTTCTTCCAATTTGTGGATGTCAAGGATACGTTTCTCACCAGCAGTTAGGTAATCCAAATTCAAAGTTTTAATGGCCCAATAGGCCTTATGCTCTAACTCAAAAGGTAAATGACAAGATTTTCCATAGACTAGTTGGTAGGGGGTTGTTCCTATAGGGGTTTTGAAAGCGGTTCTGTAGGCCCATAAAGCCTCTTGAAGCTTTTGCGACCAATCTTTTCTGGATACAGAGACAGTTTTTTCTAAAATTTGTTTAATCTCCCTATTAGATACTTCCACTTGGCCACTAGTCTGTGGGTGATATGGTGTTGCTACTCTATGCTTAACTCCATACTTGCTTAAAAGCTTATCAAATATTCTTGATATGAAGTGAGATCCTCCATCACTTATAACTAAACGGGGTGTTCCAAATCTGGGGAATATATAATTTTTAAATAATTTAATCACTACTCTAGTGTCGTTTGTGGGTGCAGTTATCGCTTCAATCCATTTAGACAGGTAGTCTACTGCAACTAAGATATACTTGTTTCCTAAAGATGGTGGGAATGGTCCCATGAAATCTATACCCCATACGTCGAAGAGTTCTACTTCTTGGATGTTTCTTAAAGGCATTTCGTCGCGTCTTGAAATATTTCCTGTGCGTTGGCATCTATCACATTTGACAATGTAAGCATGGACATCACGCCACATGGTAGGCCAGAATAGGCCAGCTTGAAGAATCTTGGCGTAGGTCTTAGAGGTGCTTGCATGTCCACCATAAGGCGCAGAGTGACAATGCTGAATTATACTTTCTACCTCGTCTTCTGGAACGCAACGGCGAAAAATGCCATCTTTACCTCTCTTGAAAAGAAGTGGCTCGTCCCAATAGAAGTTTCTAACATCACTTAAGAACTTCTTCTTGTGGTAATCGAGATCAGGGGGTATGATATCAGCAGCTAGGTAATTAACAAAATCAGCGTACCAGGGCACGTTACTTACAGCTAAGGATTTTTGAAAGTGCTCATGAGGGTCTGGTTTTTTATCTTCAATGGTTTCCAACTGGGCTATCAGTCTATCATCGGTAAAATCATCATTTATGGGTACTAACTCAGGATTCAGGTATTCTAGCCTAGATAGGTGATCGGCTACTACATTTTCTGTGCCTTTTTTATCTCGGATATCTAAGTCGAACTCTTGTAGCAACAAAATCCATCGAAGTAACCTGGGTTTAGCATCTTTTTTACTTAGTAGGTAATGGATGGCAGCATGATCGGTGCAAACTATAATTTTGGCTCCTACTAGATATGATCTAAATTTGTCTATAGCGAAAACTACCGCTAGGAGTTCTTTCTCGGTTGTTGCGTAATTGAGCTGGGCGGCGTCTAGGGTTCTACTGGCATAATATATTACATGTAATCTTTTATCTTTTCTCTGACCTAGAACGGCTCCTACAGCATAATCACTGGCGTCACACATTATCTCAAACGGTTCAGACCAATCAGGGGGTTTCATAATGGGTGCTGAAATCAATGCTTGCTTCAAAAGGTTGAATGCTTCATTGCATTTTTCATCAAAGATGAATTCAGCATCTTTCATTAACAGGCCAGTTAAAGGTTTTGTTATTTTGGAGAAGTCCTTGATGAAACGGCGGTAGAATCCAGCGTGTCCAAGGAAACTTCTAACTTCCCTGATAGTCTTGGGTGGTTTTAGGTTCTCTATAACTTCTATTTTTGCTTTATCTACCTCTATACCTCTTTCGGAGATTATATGTCCTAAAACAATTCCTTCAGTCACCATGAAATGGCATTTTTCCCAATTCAGCACAAGGTTCACCTCCACACATCTTTCCAGGATTTTCTCAAGGTTGATAAGACAATTTTGGAAATCAAAACCGCAAACCGAGAAATCATCCATAAATACTTCCATGATTCCATCTAGATAATCTGCAAAGATTGACATCATGCAACGTTGGAAAGTAGCAGGGGCATTACAGAGTCCAAAAGGCATTCGTCTGTAGGCAAAAGTTCCAAAAGGGCATGTAAAGGTAGTTTTTTCTTGATCTTCTGGATGTATAGGTATTTGGAAGAATCCCGAATACCAGTCTAGATAGCAGAAGTAAGAATGTCTGGCAAGACGTTTTAACATCTGGTCTATGAACGGTAAAGGGAAATGATCCTTCCTAGTTCCTTTATTTAACTTTCTATAGTCTATGCACATACGCCAACCTCCTTCTATCCGCTTTGCTATTTGTTCACCTTTCTCATTTTGCACAACTGTGATGCCTCCCTTCTTGGGTACCACATGCACAGGGCTCACCCACTTACTGTCTGAGATCTGATATATTATACCTGCTTCTAGCAACTTCAGAACTTCCTTCTTGACAACATCACTCAGTATAGGGTTTATCCTTCCCTGGTGCTCTCTGGAAGGTTTTGAATCTACTTCGAGCGAAATCCGATGCATGCATACGGATGGACTTATACCTTTCAGATCAGAGATATTATATCCTAAGGCTGAGGGATATCTTCGTAAAACGTCCAAGAGTTGATCTGTTTCTTTTTGTCTCAAGGCAGCACTAACTATAACCGGACGATTCATTTCTTCATCAAGAAACTCATATCTCAGGTTCTTAGGCAGTTCCTTAAGTTCCAAGGCTGGTTTAATAGGGCAAGGCATAGGATCTGGGGTAAGGGATAAACATTCGTAAAGGTTATCATCGATGTAGGGTTTCTTATAATTGTCATCTTCAAAAATAAGGGTTGATGGCAGCTTAATTGTTTCAATGACTTCTTCTTGCTCTAACTCCCTAACACATTCATCAATGATATCTATTGCATAACACGCGTCTCCTATCACAGGTGCCATAAGATATTTTGAAAGTATAAATTCTATCTTCTCGTTCCCTACCTCAAAGGTTAGCTTCCCCTTTTTGACATCTATTATGGCTCCAGCAGTCGATAAGAATGGTCTACCTAGAAGAATTGGTATGTCATCATCTTCTTTAATGTCCATGACAACCAAATCAGTAGGGATAAACAGCTGACCTATCCTAACAGGGACGTCTTCAAGTATGCCTATCGGATATTTAACAGATCTATCGGCTAATTGAAGTGACATCTTGGTAGGTTGCAACTCTCCTAAATTTAGCCTTTCGCAAACCGCTAAGGGCATTAAGCTCACACTAGCTCCTAAGTCTAGAAAAGCTTTTTCGATGACATGACTCCCCAAAATACAAGGAATGGAAAAGTTTCCAGGATCTTTATCCTTTTTTGCTAATTTATTTTCGGCAATAGAATTACATTCCAAGGGTTTCGGATCATCAAGTCTACGTTTATTGGTAAGGATGTCTTTGAGAAACTTTGCGTAGGATGGTATTTGGGTAATGGCTTCTGTGAACGGGATTTCTACGTGAAGTTTTTCTATAACTTTAATGAATTTCTGATACTGATTATTGATCTGGGTTTGTTTAAGTCTTTGCGGATATGGTATTGGTGGTTTGTATGGCGGGGGTGGTATATAGGTTTTGTCTTTGGGTTCTTCTCCTTTTTCTTGACTTTCCTGGTTTACAGATTCCTCTGGTTTCTTCTTTTTATCTGGGATGTTGTCATCTTCCTTAGAAGTTTTGGGATCACTCAACCTTGGGTTACAAGGTTCATCATAAGCGGTCCCACTTCGTAGGGTAATGGCATTTGCTTGTCCTTTCGGGTTTTGTTGAGGTTGTCCAGGGAATTGTCCTCCAGGTGTGGTCTGAGGGGCTTGGTTTAAAGCTACCTGCGAGATTTGGGTTTCAAGCATCTTATTGTGAGTGATTATTTGGTCAACCTTGGTTCCTAACTGGGTAATTAGTTCATTAACATGAACGTTTTGGTTCATGAACTCCTTGTTTTGTTGGATCTGAGCAGCGACAAAATTATCCACGATTTTCTCAAGGCTCGGTTTTGGTGGTACAGGTTGCATAGGTTGATTTGATCTTGGGGCTTGATAACTTGATTGTCTCGGAGGGGCAGTATTTTGGATAGGGTTATTATTCTTATAGGAAAAGTTTGGGTGATTCCTCCATCCAGGGTTATAGGTATTTGAAAATGGGTTCCCTTGGATGTAGTTCACTTGTTCAGAGCTGGTCTCGTTTAACAGACTGCATTCTGCGGATTTGTGTCCTTTCGTCCCACATATCTCACAATCTGACGAAACTTGGGCTGCAGTATTCGGGGTTGTACACATATGCTCAACTTTTAGGGCTAATGCGTCCATTTTAGCTTGCATCATGTCTATAGAGCTTAACTCATGTATTCCTCCTTGGGCTTCCTTCTTTTCCACTGTCGCTCGTTCTACTCCCCATGATTGATGGTTTTGGGACATATCTTCGATAAGGGCACTAGCTTCAGGGTAAGGTTTGTTCATCAGTGCGCCACCTGCGGCGGCGTCGATGGTCATCTTAGTGTTATAATGAAGTCCATTATAAAAGGTTTGAATGATTAACCAATTTTCTAAACCATGATGTGGGCATGCTCTTAACAGCTCTTTATATCTCTCCCAGGCTTCGAACAACGATTCTCCTTGGTTTTGGGTAAATCTAGTTATTTGGTTTCGAAGAACAGCGGTCTTACTCGGGGGAAAATATCTGGCAAGGAATACTTTTCTAAGGTCTTCCCAACTTGTTATGGAATTTGGTGGAAGGGAATCTAACCAAGATAGGGCCTTATCTCTGAGGGAAAAAGGAAATAATCTTAAGCGAATCGCCTCAGGAGGGGCTCCATTGGTTTTAAAGGTGTCTGCTAGTTGGAGAAAGTTTTTCAAATGTTGGTTTGGGTTCTCTGTAACGAGACCTGCGAATTGTCTCTGCTGTACTAACTGCAGCAGGGATGGTTTAAGTTCAAAATTGTTAGCTGGTATGGCTGGATTTACAATACTAGAACTAGGTTCCTCGTTGGATGGTTGGGCGAAATCCTTAAGAGGTCTTTGATTTTGATCTTCGGCCATAGCTTTCCTAAGTTTACGGAAATATAAACGTGCGCGAGCGTAACGTTCTGGTTCAGCTAGAGGGTCTACTAAACTTCCGGTACTACGAGTTTTTCGCATTGACCGGCGGGTAACTTCCTTAGTCTAAACGGTATAACAACAGGGTACGAAATTTGACGAAATTGGTCCCCGGCAACGGCGCCAAAAACTTGATGCGTGTTTTTTCGCAAGTGTACGAACGCGTCAGAGTAATATAAAAGATTATCGTATCCACAGAGACCAAGTGTCAATCTATCGCTATCTATTGTTAAGGTGTGTATCTAAGGTGATTGAAAATAGTAGTTTTGAAGAGTGCACGGTAATAAATAAAGTAATTAAAATTAATTGATAAAGACAGGTTCGAATGCAATTCACACAACCAATTGATAATCCAAGTACTTTCTAATAGAACTACTTACGGGCAATGTTTTCTACTTTGAAAAGAACTATTTTGACAGGAACTGTCGCTTTCGCGTACTCAGAACCGAGTTGTACCCCCTAATCAAACCCTTTTATTGTCACGGATAAAAAGGCGCGCATTGCGTTAGAGTAGTAAACCTATTTTTAAGAAATATAGTATCTTGACCAAGTTGAAAAGTATTTTAACCTGGATTTTCTAAAAAAAAGAGGTTCTTACGAACCAGACTTTAAACTTCTTAACGCGTCCGAAAATGGTTTTAAAATCTCTTTTCCTTTTAAATTAAAAACTCCTAATAAACTAAACAAAGCGCTTTCGCTGTTTTTGAAATAGTTTAAAAACAATTAAGTTTAGATAGGCGTTGGACGGCTTTCGATCTTACCCAACGGAATTTAAGAACAGGAAAACTTATATTGAAAGTTAAAATAGCCCTTAAGTGTTTCTACTAACAATTGTACAGATTATCGGTTCGGTTATGATCTTCATATTCTAACCTTTATAAGATTAGCCAGACATGGTAAAGTAAAAGTTCATTTTTAGATTTTTCATAAAAAAGGTATTTAAGTGCGAGTGCGGAAAGTAAATGAAAGTAGTGCGAGTGAGGAAAGTAAATGAAAGTAGTGCGAGTGCGGAAAGTAAATGAAAGTAAAGCAGTGCGGAAAGTAAATGAAATTAAAAGACAGTGCAAGAAATAAAGTTGACAAAAGGTAAAGTAATAAAAACCTGCTCCAATCGGAGTGGTTGAATACAATGCGAACTGAAAGTAAAATGGCGGCAGGATTAACTTCCTTCCAGAGTGCTCCAAGACTCAATCTCACAGGCTCTTACAGACTCGATCTCTCGAATGTAGTAACACCTCGATGTGAAGCGATTACCACTATTACACTGATATATGCTTATGAACAACTAAGCTTGGATGATGAAAAACGAAAATCTAAAGTCCTATTTATAGGCAAGTAAACATGTGTAAAAGACAAGGATGCCCCTAGTATTTGAATTTGGGCGGGAACTCGTTTTGCTCTTGTGGCGCCCGCCACAACACCATGGCACCCGCCATGAGTGTAAAATTGCTTGGGCAGTTGAAGATCGTGGGGAAAAACAGTTGGGAGGAGTTTGAGACATGGCCACGTCATGGAAGACCCTGTGGCGGCCGCCAGAGTGGATGCCATAAGTGTAAAATGCTGATTTTCTCTATTTTAGCTCATTTCGGCTCCTTTTTCGCTCCTTTTCTCGCTCGGGGCTCCGATTAGACTAAAAACCTGAAAACAAAGAAAAACATAATAATAACATAATAAAATGACATTAAAAGACTAAGAATGCATGCGAAATCGGAGTAAAAAATACGGTGAAATTCAGTGTCATCAGTTAGCGAGGATGATCACAAACCAAGAGGCCTTCAGAGCCAAATACGGAGGTTTGCTATCTCTGCTAAGAGTCCATGTGATTGAGGGAATCATGGATGCGCTCATTCAGTTTTATGATCCAGTTTATCACTGTTTCACATTCCCGGATTACCAGCTCGCACCAATGCTGGAGGAGTATTCTCATCTGATTGATTTACATATTACTGATCGAGCTCCATTTTCTGGACTGGAAGAAATTCCAAAGAATCAGACCATTGCAGGAGCAATTCATTTGGACGAGTCTGAGGTTAGGACTCACCTGACTACCAAGGGTGGCATACAAGGCTTGCCAGCCCAGTTCTTGACAAAGAAGGCCCTGTATTTTGCCAGTATAGGAAACGCGATTGCTTTTGAAAGCGTCTTTGTCTTGCTCACCTACGGGTTATTTTTATTTCCCAACATCAATAACTTCGTCGACATTAACTCCATTAAGGTTTTTCTCATTGGAAACCCTGTACCGACTTTGCTCGCGGATGCATATCATTCTGTACACTTAGAGAATTTGTACAGCGGAGGGGAGATCACATGTTGTGTACCTCTGCTTTACAAATGGTTTATCTCCCATTTTCCTAAGTCTGCTGCTTTTTGGGATTGCAAGAGTGCCTTACGTTGGTCGCAGAAGATCATGTCTCTTACCAACTCTGATATAGATTGGTGTAATAGGATTTATGATGGAATCAGGATCATTGACCGTTGTGGAAACTTCCCCAACGTACCCCTTATAGGAACTAAGGGAGGAATCATTTACCATCCAGTTCTCGTTCATCGTCAATTTGGATACCCGATGAGACACGTCCCACGGAGTGTTCATCTGGAAGGTCTTTTCTTCAAGGAAGGAGAAAACGACAGAGCACTAAAGATGGAAATAGTGCACGCTTGGAAGCATGTTCATAAGAAAGGACGAGAGTCTCTGGGAAAACCAGACTGTGTCTCGGTGGAGCCTTATCTCCATTGGGTACAAACTAGAGCTCTCAAGCTAAAAATGCCTTATCCTCGTTACGAAATTCTTCCGCCGAGGGAATCTGTCATGTACTTCATGACGGAAACTGAAAAACTTCAGGTTACTCTCAACAAAGTTCAAAAGGAGAGAAGGTCTTGGAAGAACAAATACCGCACCCTCAACGTAGAGTGTATCAAAATACAATAATTACTGAAAGAGAAAGATGCTCTAATTGAAATTTTGGAGCAACATGCTGTAGAGAATCAAGATGACCAAAGGAATTTGCTCACTTCTTTCACCTGGAAAAGGAATGACAACCCAACAACGGCCCAAGAGCCCCGGTCAAAGAAAAGGAAAATACCAGAATCAGCACCCGATTTCTCTTCAGAGAGGACTCGGGACCTATTAGCTTAGGTTTCTATTTCTGCACCTTGTAATCTACTGTATTTCCATTTCTGTAATCCTTTGAATTCAATAAAAAGGGGTTTTCCCACCGTTTGATATTTGCAATCTAATTGTCGAAGTTTATTTTGATTAAACCAAAAAACAATTAATATAATCATTGCATTCATCATTCTCACATCGCGAATTCTTCTTACCTACGAATCTCACGTTTGTGTCTCGATACTAGAGTCAAACTATCTCATTCGTATAATACTCGGGCCAATCGTCAGAAAAAGATGGATGATCTTGAGGAAGAAAACAGAGAGTTGAAAGAAGAGATCGACACTCTGAGAGAGGATATGAGAAAGCTTCATAACGACATGCAAGCCATGGCAGAAGCTCAGCCACAAAGAACTGTGATCTCAGAGATCACCTCAACGCCCATAGTGGAGAAGTATGATCCTAGGTATCAAATGCCGAAAGATCGTCCTTGGGGTATACCTGTTAACTATATCCCGGAAGGATATGTTCCGCCGATCACTGAAGATCAGGGAATCTCAACAGAAGCCGCTGGGCCTGAAGGTTACAAACTTCGGGAAATCGAAGATGTCAGGGGCATACTGAAGACTCCTGAAGGTTACAAACTTTGGGAAATGCCAAGATTCGCTGCCGTAGTCACGGTACCACCCCCTGTGGTGCACACAGTCCCGGAAGGACAGATTCCACAAATACCTTCTGGTAAAAAGGAAACTATGTTTGACAGAATGAAGGAATTCCAGGAGCAGTTTCTGGAAATGCAGAAGGAGTTGCAAGCCATTTGCGGTCAGGATTTATTTGGAAAGGATGCCGCAGACCTTTGTCTGGTCCCCAATGTAAAAGTTCCGCACAAATTTCAAGTGCCCAACTTTGAGAAATACAAGGGTAACTCATGCCCTCAAAGCCATCTGTGATGTACGCTCGGCGAATGTCAGCTCAGACGAAGAATCAGGACCTACTGATTCACTACTTCCAGGATAGTTTAACCGGTTCCGCACTCAAATGGTACATGGGTTTAAATCGTGCTACGATCAGTACATTCAGAGATCTTGGTACTTCCTTCGTCCAACAATACAAATACAATTTGGACATGGCACCCGACAGAGATCAACTCAGATCAATGTCACAAAAGGACAAGGAAACCTTTAAGGAGTATGCTCAAAGGTGGCGTGAAATTGCCGCTCAAATTTGTCCACCTCTTGAGGAAAAAGAGATGACAAAGATCTTCTTAAAAACCTTAAGCTCATTTTACTATGACCGAATGGTTGCCAGTGCACCCAGTGATTTCACCGAGATGGTGGGCATGTGCGTACGTCTTGAGGAAGCCGTCCGAGAAGGACGTTTGGCAAAAGACACTGGATCGACGAGCGGTACTAAAAAATACGGTAGTGCTCTCCCTAAGAAAAAAGAGCAAGATATTGGGAATATCTCTCTCGGAAAGCAAAGGCGACGTTATCAGCCGGTAGCAGCTGTAACTCCTGCTATCAGCCCTGCGCCTATTCCTACGTATCAACCTCAGGTTGCGCAGAGCCAACCTAATCAGCAAAGGACACAACAGCCTCTTCAGCAGGCTCGTCCTCCATATAACAACAACCGTACAACACGACCATCAGGGTTTGATCCTATACCCATGCTGTACGCAGAGTTGTTTCCGTTACTACTGGCTAAGGGGCACATTCAGACTAAATCTCCTCTTACAGTACCGGAAAATCCGCCTTTTTGATTTAAGGTGGATCAAACTTGCCCTTACCACCAAGGAGGATCAGGGCATAACATTGAGACTTGTCTCAATTTCAAGTCCGACGTGCAAACGCTTGTTAGGAGCGGGCTCTTATCTTTCAAAGATATGAATCCCAATGTTCTCACAAACCCGCTGCCTCAACATGAGAAAGCTGCAGTCAATCTGATTCAGAGAGAGACTAAAAATGTCTATCAAATTCACGATGTACTCTTGTTGAGGACCAATTTGGTCAAGATGCATTGTAGACAGAGTAGATATGGCCATGTGCCACCTCATAATTATCACCAGTGGAATATCTGCTCTAAAGATAACCAGGGATGTTCTGTAGTACAAGCAGCTCTACTGGAACAAATGGATCTCGGATGGATCCAAGAACACCAAATTCGTGGAGTTAACATGGTCTACGCAAATTCTAACATCATTCAGAACCACGATATCCGTGCAATGAATGTCAACTTGGTGGCGATGCATTCAAGGCAAAGCCAGTATCATAATCTACCGCGGCACGATTACAGTTCCTGTCTGACTTGCTCGGTAAACAAACAGGGATGCTCTTTCATACAGGAGGCCCTCCAGCGTTATATGGATCTTGGATGGATCCAAGACTACCATGATAGGAACCCTTATCAGATCAATATGGTTCAGATCTTCGATATTCGTGTGATGAATACCAACCTGGTAGAGTTACATGCTGAGCAGGTCCGACTCGGATTCTTAATATCACATGACTATCAAAGCTATAAAGTGGGTTTCGAAAACAATCGAGGTTGTACCCTTGTCCAGGAGGCACTTCAGCACTTGTTAAATCACTGGTGGATGCCAATCTACATGGATGAAGATACTCAACAAATTAGTATCAGCAACAGGAGTCCTACTCGGCGTCAGAGTCAGGATGTCCGATCTGTGGAAGCTAACCTAGTGAGGTTACATTGTATTTAAAGTAGGCGTGGCCAGGTGCCACCACACAACTATGAACGTTGTGGTGTCTGTTCCGAAAGTAACCAAGGGTGTTACCTTGTGAGAGCAGCTCTTCAGGGTCAGGTGGATCGTGGAGAGATTCGTCCATATCCGGGTTCTGGACCCATCAACTGGACGCCGAACTACCTTGCCGATCAAGTCGAGGACGTTGTCGCAATCTCTGGTCATCACCAGACCAAGGATGTTTTTGCCATTATCCCTCTACTTGACGAATCTAAAATTCCCAACCGAGAACGGATCGAGATTACTTACGATGGTCAGAAAAATCAGAAGGTTCCCGTAGTCATCTATCTGCCAGGACCAACACTGTATGAATCAACTAAGGCTATCCCTTACAAATACGGTGCAACAAAAATTGAAAATGGAAAGGAAATTCCATTACCCTCCGTCGTGAATATTGCAGACATCAGTCGTGTAACACGGAGTGGTCGAATCTTCAACCGAGGAGTTGGAGAACCTAACAAGGAAAAGGAACTTCAGACAGAAGCTCCCGATCCATCAGTCGGTCAATCCAGTAATCCCGACCTTTCGAAAAATAATGATGAGATGTTGAAGCTCATCCAAAGGAGTGAATACAACATTGTTGATCAACTGTTACAAACTCCTTCAAAGATCTCGGTATTATCATTATTACTCAGTTCAGAAGTCCACAAGGAGGCTCTACAGAAAGTCTTGGAGCAAGCTTTTGTGGAACAGGATGTAACGATTAGACAGTTCGATAGTATTGTCTCTAACATCACTTCCTGCAACAATTTGGGATTTAGTGATGAGGAATTACCCGAAGAGGGTCGCCGTCATAACATGGCGCTCAACATTACAATTAACTGCCAGGACGATGCTTTAGCCAGCGTACTGGTAGACACAGGGTCAACCCTGAATGTTATGCCGAAGTCCCCTTTGATACAATTATCATTCAAAGGCCCTCCGATGAGAATCAGTGAGGTCGTCGTCAAAGCGTTCGACGGATCCAGAAAAATAGTTATCGGCGAAGTTGATCTTCCTATAACTATTGGTCCTCACACTTTCCAAGTCACTTTCCAGGTCATGGACATTCGGGAAACATACAGTTGTTTATTAGGAAGACCTTGGATACATCAGGCTGGAGCGATCACTTCGACCCTCCACCAAAAGCTAAAGTTCGTTCAGAACGATCAACTTGTCACAGTCTGCGGGGAGCAGGCCTTGCTGGTGAGTAACTTGTTATCATCTGTTGATATAGAACCCGAGGAGGTTATTGGAACGCAGTTCCAAGCACTGTCGGTAAGCAAGAACAATCAGTTTAAAGAAGGAACTTCCATTTCTTCATACAATGATGCTATCAAAGCGGTCGAGAGTACCGATACAACCGGATGGGGACAGCTTGTCATTCCTATTGACAATAAAACAAAGAAGGGTCTTGGTTTTTCTGCAACCTATACCCAGACAGCTGCCAACGATGAAAGTCTTCATCCCCTTCAAAACTTCTTCCACAGTGGAGGTTTCCTTCACCCAGCGTCTCAAGCAGTACATCCTATCAATGAGGAAGATCCCGCTGACACAGATGAAGAATGGAAGTCCTACCTTAACGAGGACGGTTATATGTCTCAGGAAGAGGTGCCTATACCATTTTGCTATCCTGCACAGAGTTCGAGATGTATACCACGGTCAGATGTCGAAATGATCTACGAAGGTTGTGATCCGGAAGGATGTCGTGCTCCGCCAAATTCATTAGAGGAAGACACTCCAATGAAAGACAACTTTGACCACGACTACTATGGCCCAATGGATGGTCTGCCAATGTGGCAACCTTATCCAGGAGACTTGGGGCAAGAGAGTCAGCCGAACAATGAAAATCAGCTGACCGTCATTGAACAGAATACCTGTGTCCCCACCATGTCATGGGATCTACACTCAGGTCATTCAGAAACTACTCAACACGACGATGAATTTGCAATGTTTGCAGGACTTGAATTCATCAACTATGCTTTTCCCGAGGTCAACGTCATCGAGAGGGATGACCCCTCCAGTTCCAAAGAAATATGGGACACCCTGGGACAACCGAGTGGAAAATTTGACTTTGTGGTCAAGTACACCGCTCCCGAAAGCTCTCGTATCAGACTCGAGGATATCCAGCCAACTGGATGGGGAGATACACCTGAGAGTACAAATACTATGCAAAATGTAACAGAGGAATTCTCCTACGACAATTCTGCCTGGGAGACAGATTCCAATGATCCCGCTCCACCAGAAATCAGCGTCATTTCTGAAGACAAATCAAGGAAGGTGTCAGAATTTGTGATTCACCGAGGAGTTTGCCGCCAATGGGTTGCTGTCGATGCTCCGAAGATCGTTCATCAGTCAAAGTAATTGCCATCTTTAACCTTTCACCCTGCCCAAGTGAAACGGATGTTTTGATAGGTCTCGCTTTCTGTAAAATTTCCCTCTTCGCTCCGCCCAAAGCGACAAAGTTTTGTTTTATAGGGCTGTAGTTTCGAGGATCGACTTGTTCATTAATAAAATAACGTCGTTCTGTAATTTCCGCATTAATTGCTGTTTTCTCTTTTTGCTTTTTCAGAAAATGGTAATCCTAAAAAATAATTCAATAACAAAAACAAGCAGTAATAAAAAAAATACACTGCACACACTTGCATTTTCTCTATCTCTTCTAAACACGAATCATCACGTCATGCAGATTGCTTGTTTTAAACCCTGTTGAAACATAAGATCCGATGCCTTCTCCCAACTTTGAGTTCCCGGTATTCGAGGCTGAAGAAGAAGATGACGACAAAATTACAGAAGAGATCTCCCGACTACTCAGACAAGAGGAAATGTCCATTGAACCTCACAAAGAACCGTTGGAAACGGTAAACTTAGGTTCAGAACAAGAGAGAAAAGAAATCAGGATTGGGGCACTGCTCAGTCCAACTTCCAAAGAGAGTTTGATAAAGCTTCTCAAAGAATTCCCCGATGTATTCGCTTGGTCCTATCAGGACATGCCAGGGGTTTGATACCAGCATCGTGGAACATCACTTACCGTTGAGATCGGAATGTCCACCAGTAAAGCAAAGGTTGAGACGGACTCACCCAGACATGGCCATCAAAATCAAAGAGGAGGTACAGAAACAGATTGACGCGGGTTTCCTCGCCACATCAGAATATCCTCAATGGTTAGCCAACATTGTACCCGTTCCCAAAAAGGACGAAAAGGTTAGAATGTGTGTTGATTATTGGGATCTGAACAAGGCTAGTCCAAAGGACGACTTTCCTTTACCACACATTGACATGCTGGTAGACAGCACAGCAAAATTCAAAAGTTTCTCCTTCATGGATGGATTCTCGGGCTATAACCAGATCAAAATGGCGCCGAAGGACATGGAGAAAACTTCATTCATTACCCCATGGGGTACCTTTTGTTACAAGGTAATGCCGTTCGTTTTGAAGAATGCCGGGGCAACCTATCAAAGGGCCATGACTACTCTGTTTCATGACATGATACACAAAGAGATAGAGGTATATGTCGATGACATGATTGCAAAATCTAAGACAGAAGAGGAGCATGTGACCCACCTGTCAAAATTGTTCGAGCATTTGCGAAAGTACAAACTCCGCTTGAATCCCAACAAGTGCACCTTCGGTGTCCGTTCAGGGAAACTCTTAGGGTTCATCGTCAGCCAGAAAGGAATTGAGGTTGATCCTGAAAAGGTCAAGGCCATTCCAGAAATGCCTTCTCCGAAAACTGAAAAACAAGTCAGAGGATTCCTGGGACGGTTGAACTACATCTCCAGATTCATATTCCTTATGACCGCCACATGTGCGCCGATTTTTAAATTACTCAAAAAGAACCAGGATTGCGTTTGGTCAGAAGATTGCCAAACCACCTTCGACAGTATCAAGGAATATCTGTTGAATCCTCCGATTCTATCACCTCCAGTGGAAGGAAGACCACTGATCATCTACCTTACAGTCCTAAAGGACTCAATGGGATGTGTACTTGGCCAACAAGACGAAACCAAAAGAAAAGAGTCTGCCATTTACTATTTGAGCAAGAAATTCACCGACTGTGAGACTCGGTACACGATGCTTGAGAAAACTTGTTGCGCTTTGGCTTGGGAAGCCAAACGTCTTCGCCAATACATGATTCGTCATACTACTTGGTTAATCTCCGAAATAGATCCAATCAAGTACGTCTTCGAAAAACCTGCTCTCACGGGAAGAATTGCCCGTTGGCAGATACTGTTATCAGAATATGACATAGAGTACCACGCTCAGAAAGTCGTTAAGGGAAGTATTTTGGCCGATCATTTGGCTCATCAACCGATTGATGATCAAGAACCAATCGGGTTTGACTTCCCAGACGAAGATGTCATGTATCTAAAAATGAAAGATTGCGATGAACGCTACCCAGTGAAGGGCCAGAACCAGGTTCCCAATGGGGACTTGTCTTTGACGGAGCAGTTAATTATTATGGAAATGGAATTGGGGCAATCATTGTTACCCCTCAGGGTACCCACATTCCTTTCACCGCTCGACTTACGTTCAAGTGTACAAACAATGAGGCCGAATACGAAGCTTGTATCATGGGTGTCGAAGAAGCGATTGATTTAAGGATAAAAAACTTGGACATATACGGCGACTCAGCCTTGGTTATCAATCAGATAAAAGGAGATTGGAACACATACCAATCAGGATTGATTCCTTACAAAGACTATGCAAGAAGGTTGTTACCCTTCTTCAACAAAGTTGAGTTTCATCACATCCCTCAAGATGAGAATCACATGGCTGATGCATTAGCCACTCTCTCTTCCATGATTAGTGTAGGTCAATGGAACGACTTACCTAAGATCGACATAATGCGCCTTGAACGGCCCGCTTACATCTTCACGATTGAAGCAGTCATAGACGACAAACCTTGGTATCACGATATCAAATGCTTCCTTCAGAAACAAGAGTACCCATTTGGGGCACTTAGAAAAGACAGGAAAACCCTCAGAAGATTGGCTGGAAACTTCTTCCTGAGCGGTGACACTCTCTATAAGAGAAATTTTGACATGGTCTTGCTCCGATGCATCGACAGACCAGAAGCAGACATGCTGATGAAAGAAATCCATGAAGGATCCTTTGGCACTCATGCCAATGGACACGCAATGGCGAGAAAAATTTTAAGAGCAGGGTATTATTGGTTGACCATGGAATCCGACTGCTACAAGTACATGAGGAGGTGTCACAAGTGTCAGATATACTCTGACAAAATTCATGTACCGCCATCACATCTCAAAGTTCTCTCTTCCCCGTGGCATTTTTCCATATGGGGAATCGACATGATTGGCATGATTGAGCCCAAGGCTTCGAACGGACATCGGTTCATCCTAGTAGCCGTTGATTACTTCACCAAGTGAGTCGAAGCAGCGTCATTCGCCAATGTAACCCGACAAGTGGTGGTCCGATTTATCAAAAACAATATCATTTGTCGTTATGGTGTTCCAAGCGAGATCATTACTGACAATGGATCTAACTTGAACAACAAGATGATGAAAGAGTTGTGCGCAGAGTTCAAGATCGAACATCATAACTCATCTCCCTACCAACCAAAGATGAACGGAGCGGTAGAAGCGGCTAACAAGAACATCAAGAGGATCGTTCAGAAGATGGTTGTAACCTAAAAAGATTGGCACAAAATGCTACCTTTTGCTCTTCAAGGTTATCGAACATCTGTCCGCACTTCAACAGGGGCAACCCCTTTCTCTCTAGTGTATGGCATGGAGGCAGTTCTCCCCATAGAAGTAGAGATCCCATCAATCCGGATATTGATGGAAGCTAAGCTCACCGAAGCTGAGTGGTGTCAAAATCGACACGACGAACTGAATCTGATCGAAGAAAAGAGAATCACGGCACTATGCCATGGTCAATTGTATCAACAGAGAATGAAGAAGGTGTTCGACAAAAAGGTTCGACCCCGCATCTTCAGAAAAGGAGACCTCGTGCTCAAGAAGATACAATCGTTTCTCACTGACTCTCGGGGAAAATGGACTCCGAATTATGATGGCCCCTATGTGGTCACGAAAGCTTTCTCAAGCGGTGCCTTGAGACTTGCAACCATGGACGAAGAGGAATCTGCCTACCCCACGAATGTTGATGTAGTCAAGAAATACTTTGCCTAAACTAAAAAAAAAAAAAACGTCTCGGTGGATTGAAAACCTCAAAGGGCGGTCCAGGCAAAAGTTAGAGACATCATCCCGGTGGATTGGAAACATCAAAGTACAATCCAGGCAAAAATTAGGGATAATGACAAGTAACTATGTTCAACAGAGGCAAGTCCCTCAGCAGCAGCAGTTACACCATCCATCGGGGGAAAACTCCAGTCAAGGTCATCTTCAACAAAAGCTCAGGATGCCCCGAATTCAAAGTTGGTAGAAGGATAGTGGTCGTTATGTTTCAACGTAGCCCTTTTCCCTGTAAATTACCATTTTCTAACTTTGTAAATACTCTTTGGAATCACGCGTTTGGCTGATCTCCATTTTATCAATAAAATTTGAGCCCTTGTGCTTTTGTTTGTAATTCTTATTTGTTTTAGCTTTACAGAACGACGTTGTTAACATGATTAAGGATTCTTGAAATAAAACAAAAATGAATTTACTTTTTAAAACTTTTTCTGCTTTTTAATAAAGATGGCAATTTCTTTTGACTATTGAACATCGAAAGAACATCGGTTGCTTCTCCAGAAGTAATCGAACCTCAAAGTACGGAATCAAAGTACTCCTTCTACGCCAGTACGCCTGAATGAAGGGATCAAATGTGTCAGAGACCTTGTTTCGTCTGACACGCTTCGGCCGAGTTCTCATCTCCTAAGCGCAATCAACATAGCTCCCAACAGGGACTATCTCTCCTAAGCAAGGTGGAATTGCTATTCTGAACCAACGGTACTTCTTCGCCCCGCGATGGCCGAGTATCCAATCGTGTTCACCTGTCAGTTTGTATGTCGCGTCAGTTTTGTCAGCATATACATACATACATCATGCATTCTATTTGCATTCTCATTCATATCGCATCACTATCACTCCAGTCGGTCTTATCCCTAGTGATAGCTGTCCTCTCGATCGAGTTGTTAGTTCTTTCCTCGATTAAGAAATGTTGTGTTTGAACGATCTCTCCTCCAGTTTATTTCTGGATTGAAGTTGGGTCCTTGACCACTTTGATAACTTGAACCTCTGAAAGACCAGAGGAACTTTTAGTCAGCATCACTCTTCGCCATTGAAGATGATATCCTTGCTTTCCCGGATTAAAGAAAATCCCGAGAGAAAGCCTCCTAATCAAAAGATTCGACAATACAGCAGTTTTTCTCCGAAAAAACCGCTAATGAAAAGGTCATCGGCACCTCAAAATTGGATCACATCATATGGCATTTCTCCGAGAAGATCTCCGAGAAAAGTATGATGTAAAGACCCCGAACGAAGGCAGTCTCTCAAGAGACTCGTTTTCCCCAGATAGAGTCGGCAAATGGCGTCTCCAAACAGAGAAATTTGTGCACCTCAACAATTCAGACGATTGGGTTCCCCAGCAAGTCTGACATCAAAACTTTTTCCACTCAAATGGCATCTCCCCAGGAAAATTCGGTGAGAAGTTTGAAGGAAAGCCGCTACGAATAGCGTCCCTTATTAATAAAGTTTATTGACGAAAGAAACTAAGACCAGTTCCTTGGTAGGAAACCAGGATCGAGGGGGAAGTTTACATCAGAAACTAATACCAGTTCCTTGGTAGGAAACCAGGATCGAGGGGAAGTTTACATCAAAAACTAAGACCAGTTCCTTGGTAGGAAACCAGGATCGAGGGGAAGTTTACATCAGAAACTAAGACCAGTTCCTTGGTAGGAAACCAGGATCGATGAGAAGTTTACATCAGAAACTGAGACCAGTTCCTTGGCTGAAGACCAGGATTGAGGGGAAGTTTACCTTTTCTAAGCATCATTGCTTAGCGAAAGAAGATGAATGCGTGAATTACCATTCATATGAATGCGTGAATTACCATTCATAGACGCCATCAAAATTTCGGGTATTCCGATATTTAACCCTCTTGCACCCCGAATGCCCGAATACCTTCGTCATTCACACCTTCGGGTCCAAGAAGATTAAATAGGGTATCTGTCATACCCGAAATTTTGACCACTAAGATTTCCCATCATTGTGAAAATCATCATCACAATATGGAGGAACCGTCATACTTCATTAGTCTCCCCAAAGATGGGTGAGCATTCACTATAATCAGACTTAGGGTTTCAAACCCTTTCAGAGCCTTATACAAAGGATCAATCAAAGAATGACATGATCTTCAACTTGTCTAACATCCACAATGGATCAAAAGGACTCCCACTTCAAGGATCAAGCACAAGGCTGCTCCCTTCTAGGTGGATCAAGCCTCAAGATCGCCAGTGTCACCAAATTAGGGTTTTGATCGACCAGGGCCTCCAGATGGAAATTTTCCTCTGGGCACAAGCCAATGATCCAAAACATAACCTAATATACTTCATGGAACCTCATGAACCCAATCATCAAGTCAATTTTGCCTCAGGGGATGCATTCATCAAAAATAAGGAATTAGGGTTTCTTGACCTAATTCACCCCTAAGTTGACTTTTGGGACAAATCATGAGCCAAGACCTCAAGAGAGGATTTGAGGGTATCTAATGAACTATATTGATCCATTTGGAACAATGGATTAATCTAAGAAGCTTGAGCAACAAGTCTCAATTTCATCTGCACCACAATTAGGGTTTCGCGAGGAAAGTCAACTGTAACTTTGACTTTTGACCAGGACATGCTCCCAAGCCCTAAGACATGATTCAATATACTCTATGACACCCATGGAACATGTCCATCAAGTTTGATTTAGGTCAAGGACATGATTTCATGAGGAATTGCACAGTTTGAAATTCATCTGATAAAAAGTCAACTGTGCACAAAAGTCAACTTTGACTTTTTGAGATTTTTCACCAAAATGGATTTTTAATCCTAAAATGATGTTAATGTATGATTTGAATCATCATTCATCAAGAAAAATCAAAGAAAGTGGGATAACTTGTAAAAGGGGTAACCATAAAAACTTAGAAAAATTTCTAAGTTATGGAAAAAGTGACACTAATGTGCCAACTTTGGAGGACCATAACTCCTAAACCACAAGGCCATTGGTCCCCATTCAAAGCTTGATTTGTAGATCACAATGCCCTCTACAAAAGCTTCATATTGACCTATGTCCAAATTCCTCATGGATTTTGAGTTAGGGAGTGATCAAAATCAAGAAAAGTCACTTTGTTCCAACACTTAGTGAAAATTTCACTAAGTCAGATTTTACCCTATTTTTTGCCAAATGTAGGGGGATTTTTCACTTGGATTCAAAAGAGATCAAAACCAAACATGTTCAAACAGTTGTTGTATCATGTAAGGGCTTTCCAAAATGGCCAAGAACATTACCAAATTCAATTTGAGTCATGAGATATAACATTGGCAAGTTGCCTTGTTGAAATCTGTCAAGGCAAGGCAGATTTTGCATTTTTGCTCGATTTGCCAAAATCAGCCAAATCCAAATGCTCCTATCCACTTGGACACCTCTGAGGATTAAATCTAAAGGGGACAATCACTGAGCCAAGCCTCCAAAGTCTTTGGAACAAGAAATAACATGTTGAACCTAGAATGGCCAAAATAGGGACAAGACTCCAATTTTGGATTGGAGCATTCAATGGAAGCATCAAGGTGGCATGGACTGAGCCATTCTCAACTGAATTCAGTCAAGACTTATCCAAGACCAAGGGAACCACAGCCCTGTGCCCTAACCTCTAGTCAATGGCTAAAGGAGACTTGCATTTCCATTGGCCAACATTGAACAAACACCTGCTGCAGTTGCCATTCACTGTGGATCCCAAAACAAACTTGCTCTACTATAAATAGAGCTCAATTGTGATCAGTTTGAGTACACCAAAGCCATCAAACAGATGCTTTCCTCAAAATCTCTTCTTTCACTCCAATTTTGCCTTCTAAGGCAAGTCACTATCGGGTTTTGAGTTTGAGAGCTTTTCCAATCAAACCAATCACTCACACACCTCACATACATCATATAGAAGTGATCCAAACACTCACATAACATCTGGAACACAGATTTCACAAAATCACCAGCCAATTGCTCAAGTTCTTGACAGATTTGCAGTTGGGGTACCATCTCAAGTTCCAGATCATTTCAATCCATTCCAACCATTCATACACACTCCATGGCACCTAGGGAAACTATCCAGATCATTGGAACCTAGCTGTAACACTTCTAACACAAATCACGATCACCAGCTGCAAGTGGTAAGCATGAGCTCTTCTAACTCTATGATCCATGCAATTTTTGCTGCACAATAATTTGGCCATATGTTCATAATCATGCATGGAATGTTTTCCCTCAATTAATTGCATTGTCTGAATCGTGTATCAAAAATCATAGCCTTCATGCAGAAATTAGGGTTCTTGAGGATTTTTCATGATTTCTTGTTATATGTTTAATTTAAATGAAATTAAATACCATAGACATGATCGTGAGGTTGAAACGAGTTGATTGGTATGTGGATTACATGATATGATCAAGTATTCAGTGAGATTGGAGAGAAAATGCAAAATCTGGGCAAACCCAGAACACGCGCGTGTTCTTGGCGCCATTTTTTGAATATTTGAATATTTGAATTTTGTGATTTTATTTAATTGATTCAAAAATTAATTTCTCTCTGAGTTTTAATGATTTTGAGTTGATTCTTTTTTTAATAATTCACAAAAATGTTAAAATATTTTATTTTCCGAAAAAATACCAAAAATATTATTTATATTATATATTTGATATTTTTGCAAAGAATTAATGTTTTAATTGTTTTTGACATTTAAAATATTTTTTCCACCTTGATTTTGCAACTTTTAATGCTTTCTAATTATTTTGTAGGTCAATACTTAATTTTTAAAGCATTAATCCAAGATCACAATTTGTTTTCCATATGTTAAATAATTTTGATCATTTTAATTGAATTTTTATTCAATTAAAACACATTTTGAAAACAAATTAGGGTTTTTGGATTAATTCAACCCTCATAAATCATTTTTAAAACACTTTTGGGCCTCTAATAGAGTGTAAGACTCAATCCTTTTTTTGACCAAATCATTTTTGGGCCTCAGTGTATTGTATAAGTCCCGATACCGTAAAAAACAAACGGCGCGATCGTCGCCTTTTGAAAAATAACCTTCTGGGCCTCTCCTTGAGCTATAAGACCCATTCAAAACTTTTGGGCCTCTATTAGAGTGTAAGACCCAATCCCCTTTTAACCAAAACATTTTGGGCCTCACTTATTGTATAAGTCCCTTTGCGTTAAAAGAAAATCGCGGCGCGATCGCCATTTTAAAACGAAAAATCATCTGGGCCTACCCTCGTGTTATAAGCCCCACTCTTTTTCTTTAAACCTTTTGGGCCTCTTGAGAGAGTGTAAGACCCATCCCTTTGTACAAAAAACCTTTTTGGGCCTCAGTCACTTGTATAAGTCCCTCTGTACAAAATCCAAACAGTGCGCTCACTGATAAAACCCTGGGCCTCTCCTTGAGTTGTAAGCCCCAAATCTTTCTTTTTCAAAGCACTTTCTCCTTTGATTTTGAAATATACTGTTGTTTTCAATCTTTCTTTGTTGAACAACTAACCAAACAGCATGGAAGCTCTGCAACCGAGTAGGTGGTTATTGCTTTCATTTACCGCTTTCATATACATATAACTGTATTGTGGGGTTGTTTCACTGTAAGTCTTCTTTCATAAACTCATATCAACTGTGTAATAATAGTATAGATATTTCGAGTTTCCCCGGCAACTACGTATAGAACTATGTGACGCCGTTTCGTTTATTCATAGAAATAGACAACTAGATCCCCAATAGGATCACCAGATACAGTCTTCTCTTCGGCTTTCCTCATTAGGAATTGTCAAGAAACTCTACTCCCAGAGATGAATGTATTCTCCGTGAATGGCATCTTTGAGTTTCTTCCAAATTCTCGAACTTTCCTGACTTGATCTATTCCTTGTGAATAGCTTGCCTTGAATTTCTCGGGGTTTGGGGACCCACGGGCTTCTTAAAAGCATCGGCCTCCTCTTGGGCATCGTACAAGGACCCACAGGCTTCTTAAAAGCAACCCTTACCTCCTCTTGGGCTTAGTACAAGGATCCGTCGGCTTCTTAGAAGTATTCACAGCCTCCTCTTGGGCTTCGTACAAGGACCGATCGGCTTCTTAAAAGTTTCCAGCCTCCTCTTGGGCTTCGTACAAATTGTCCCGACGACCTCCTAGAGGTATAGGAACATAACTTAGTCATCTGCATAGAACAATCATTTCAAAGAGTCTACTACTGTTTCTCAAAGCATAGCACAAAAGATGAAACTCTAGACTTGGACAGTCTAATATCCTTGAGTCTCAAAGACATTCTCAAGTGACCCCTTCGTTAAATAGGAAGAAAACCCGTAGACTCGGACAGTCTCAATACCCTTCGGATTTCCCAATTCCTTAAAGAACAGGAATAGCCCGGATCCTCGAATCAAATCCTCGAGTACAATGTTGCTCATATAAGAACTGATTTTCTCTTTAAATCAGTATATTGGACCTGTCACTTAACTGAAACGGTGACCATAGCCTCCTCTTAGGCTTTATATAATGATCCTTCTCCAGTCATACTAGCCTCCCTGGGCTTTGTACAATGATCCTCCCCAGCGGAGTCAAACAACGTTTAGCCTCTCTCTCGGGCTTTGTACGAGACACATAAAGAGACTCCCTCGTTGAGTCAATCACCCTTTCGCCTCCATCTCGGGCTTTGTACGAGATACAAAAACTCTCTTGTTGAGTCAAATTACCTCCATCTCGGGCTTTGTACGAGATACAAAAATCTCTTGTTGAGTCAAATAGCCTCTATCTCGGGCTTTATACGAGATACCAAAAGATTCCCTCGTTGAGTCAAAACCTTTTAGCCTCTCTCTCGGGCTTTGTACGAGACACATATTAGCCTTCTCTTAGGCTTTGTATAAGAAAACCACTGGTTGGTCCAATCAACCTTTTAGCATCAAAGCTATGCCTCGTTCACAGTACACAAACATCAACAACTCTTTCCCCTTCATCTAATCGCTGTAAGCGGCAAGCCTCTGGATCATCTACATCCATGCCACTGTCCCTCTTTTAGCATGAGAAATTCCTAAGGAAAGATGGCATTGCTCTAAACTGAGTTAAAAGTCTTCTTCAGGTTAAAATCCCCTATAAAGGAAATTATGGCATTGTCGGATTCACAAATCCCGGTTAAAGTAATCCTCCTTTACAGTCAGTCACCCAACAGTTGTGACAAATAGACCCCTTTAGAGATGACAAATTCTCTCTAAAGTCAACACCCTTTTAGCTTCACATCTTGGGCTTTGAACAAGATACAAACTACCTTTAGCTTCACGTCTTGGGCTTTGAACAAGACACCAAAACAACCATTTCCTCCCATAGAATAGGAGGAACTATGAACGCTCTGGTTTCCCTATTTCGGTAAACGGGAATACGTAGGCATAAGATTGAAAGAAAAGATCTTAGCGAGCACACTAAACAAAAACCCAAAATCCCATACTCTCATGTATCTATCAAAAAGCATCAGTCCTAACATCCTAATCCTTGTTCCCCGCCAGAAACCTGTCTGTCAAAATAACACAAGAAAGGTACCACCACATTGATCGCATCCGTAACCTAACAGACCGCTGTTTAAACTCAGTATGCAAGCAGGGTTAATTGGAGACATCTATTTCCATTCCTTATTCAGCTCACAATAGGATAAAAAATGAATCGACCTGTAGTAAACTGACTCCAGAGAGCACCGCGCTTAAGAACCGCGTCCAAAATTGCTCGCTACACCCGCCCCGCTCCCCTTCATGCTGGATGCTCCGTCGACATAGATCGTCCACTTTTGGGATCCGTTGATCGAAGGCTCTGAGACGGTCATCTCCGCCACAAAGTCGGCCAATACCTGAGCTTTCAGGGCTTTCCTTCCCTCGTATTGGATGTCGAACTCGGCGAGTTCGAGCGACCACCTGAGCATCCTTCCCGCCATATCTGGTCGTCCAAGGAGCTGCCTTATAGGATGTTCGGTTCTTACCACAACAGTGTGGGCTAGGAAGTAATGGTGCAGCCTCCTGGCCGCGGTGACAAGGGCCAGGGTGACTTTCTCGATCTGCTGATACTTGAGCTCGGGACCTTGGAGGGCTTTGCTCGTGAAGTAAATCGGGTTTTGCCCGTTGGGGGTTTCCCGTATGAGGACGGCGCTGACCGCTTCGCTCGTGACGGCGAGAAACAAGAAGAGTGTCTCCCCGTTCTCTGGCCGTGAGAGGACAAAGGGCTGTGACAGGACTCATTTGAGATGGAGTAAAGCCTGCTCGCATTCCTCGCTCCATTCAAACGTGGATTTTTGTCGAAGAAGCTTGAAAAATGGGAGTGCGTATTATGCGGATTTGGCGACGAAGCGGGAGAGGACGGTCAACATCCCGTTCAGTGATTGTATTGACTTCTTCGAGTTTGGAGTCGGGATCTCGGAGAAATTGCCTTTTGAAAAATAACCTTCTGGGCCTCTCCTTGAGCTATAAGACTCATTCAAAACTTTTGGGCCTCTATTAGAGTGTAAGACCCAATCCCCTTTTAACCAAAACATTTTGGGCCTCACTTATTGTATAAGTCCCTTTGCGTTAAAAGAAAATCGCGGCGCGATCGCCATTTTAAAACGAAAAATCATCTGGGCCTACCCTCGTGTTATAAGCCCCACTCTTTTTCTTTAAACCTTTTGGGCCTCTTGAGAGAGTGTAAGACCCATCCCTTTGTACAAAAAACCTTTTTGGGCCTCAGTCACTTGTATAAGTCCCTCTGTACAAAATCCAAACAGTGCGCTCACTGATAAAACCCTGGGCCTCTCCTTGAGTTGTAAGCCCCAAATCTTTCTTTTTCAAAGCACTTTCTCCTTTGATTTTGAAATATACTGTTGTTTTCAATCTTTCTTTGTTGAACAACTAACCAAACAGCATGGAAGCTCTGCAACCGAGTAAGTGGTTATTGCTTTCATTTACCGCTTTCATATACATATAACTGTATTGTGGGGCTGTTTCACTGTAAGTCTTCTTTCATAAACTCATATCAACTGTGTAATAATAATATAGATATTTCGAGTTTCCCCGGCAACTACGTCTAGAACTAGGTGACGCCGTTTCGTTTATTCATAGAAATAGACAACTAGATCCCCAATAGGATCACCAGATACAGTCTTCTCTTCGGCTTTCCTCATTAGGAATTGTCAAGAAACTCTACTCCCAGAGATGAATGTATTCTCCGTGAATGGCATCTTTGAGTTTCTTCCAAATTCTCGAACTTTCCTGACTTGATCTATTCCTTGTGAATAGCTTGCCTTGAATTTCTCGGGGTTTGGGGACCCACGGGCTTCTTAAAAGCATCTGCCTCCTCTTGGGCATCGTACAAGGACCCACAGGCTTCTTAAAAGCAACCCTTACCTCCTCTTGGGCTTAGTACAAGGATCCGCCGGCTTCTTAGAAGTATTCACAGCCTCCTCTTGGGCTTCGTACAAGGACCGATCGGCTTCTTAAAAGTTTCCAGCCTCCTCTTGGGCTTCGTACAAATTGTCCCGACGACCTCCTAGAGGTATAGGAACATAACTTAGTCATCTGCATAGAACAATCATTTCAAAGAGTCTACTACTGTTTCTCAAAGCATAGCACAAAAGATGAAACTCTAGACTTGGACAGTCTAATATCCTTGAGTCTCAAAGACATTCTCAAGTGACCCCTTCGTTAAATAGGAAGAAAACCCGTAGACTCGGACAGTCTCAATACCCTTCGGATTTCCCAATTCCTTAAAGAACAGGAATAGCCCGGATCCTCGAATCAAATCCTCGAGTACAATGTTGCTCATATAAGAACTGATTTTCTCTTTAAATCAGTATATTGGACCTGTCACTTAACTGAAACGGTGACCATAGCCTCCTCTTAGGCTTTATATAATGATCCTTCTCCAGTCATACTAGCCTCCCTGGGCTTTGTACAATGATCCTCCCCAGCGGAGTCAAACAACGTTTAGCCTCTCTCTCGGGCTTTGTACGAGACACATAAAGAGACTCCCTCGTTGAGTCAATCACCCTTTCGCCTCCATCTCGGGCTTTGTACGAGATACAAAAACTCTCTTGTTGAGTCAAATTACCTCCATCTCGGGCTTTGTACGAGATACAAAAATCTCTTGTTGAGTCAAATAGCCTCTATCTCGGGCTTTATACGAGATACCAAAAGATTCCCTCGTTGAGTCAAAACCTTTTAGCCTCTCTCTCGGGCTTTGTACGAGACACATATTAGCCTTCTCTTAGGCTTTGTATAAGAAAACCACTGGTTGGTCCAATCAACCTTTTAGCATCAAAGCTATGCCTCGTTCACAGTACACAAACATCAACAACTCTTTCCCCTTCATCTAATCGCTGTAAGCGGCAAGCCTCTGGATCATCTACATCCATGCCACTGTCCCTCTTTTAGCATGAGAAATTCCTAAGGAAAGATGGCATTGCTCTAAACTGAGTTAAAAGTCTTCTTCAGGTTAAAATCCCCTATAAAGGAAATTATGGCATTGTCGGATTCACAAATCCCGGTTAAAGTAATCCTCCTTTACAGTCAGTCACCCAACAGTTGTGACAAATAGACCCCTTTAGAGATGACAAATTCTCTCTAAAGTCAACACCCTTTTAGCTTCACATCTTGGGCTTTGAACAAGATACAAACTACCTTTAGCTTCACGTCTTGGGCTTTGAACAAGACACCAAAACAACCATTTCCTCCCATAGAATAGGAGGAACTATGAACGCTCTGGTTTCCCTATTTCGGTAAACGGGAATACGTAGGCATAAGATTGAAAGAAAAGATCTTAGCGAGCACACTAAACAAAAACCCAAAATCCCATACTCTCATGTATCTATCAAAAAGCATCAGTCCTAACATCCTAATCCTTGTTCCCCGCCAGAAACCTGTCTGTCAAAATAACACAAGAAAGGTACCACCACATTGATCGCATCCGTAACCTAACAGACCGCTGTTTAAACTCAGTATGCAAGCAGGGTTAATTGGAGACATCTATTTCCATTCCTTATTCAGCTCACAATAGGATAAAAAATGAATCGACCTGTAGTAAACTGACTCCAGAGAGCACCGCGCTTAAGAACCGCGTCCAAAATTGCTCGCTACACCCGCCCCGCTCCCCTTCATGCTGGATGCTCCGTCGACATAGATCGTCCACTTTTGGGATCCGTTGATCGAAGGCTCTGAGACGGTCATCTCCGCCACAAAGTCGGCCAATACCTGAGCTTTCAGGGCTTTCCTTCCCTCGTATTGGATGTCGAACTCGGCGAGTTCGAGCGACCACCTGAGCATCCTTTCCGCCATATCTGGTCGTCCAAGGAGCTGCCTTATAGGATGTTTGGTTCTTACCACAACAGTGTGGGCTAGGAAGTAATGGTGCAGCCTCCTGGCCGCGGTGACAAGGGCCAGGGTGACTTTCTCGATCTGCTGATACTTGAGCTCGGGACCTTGGAGGGCTTTGCTCGTGAAGTAAATCGGGTTTTGCCCGTCGGGGGTTTCCCGTATGAGGACGGCGCTGACCGCTTCGCTCGTGACGGCGAGAAACAAGAAGAGTGTCTCCCCGTTCTCTGGCCGTGAGAGGACAAAGGGCTGTGACAGGACTCATTTGAGATGGAGTAAAGCCTGCTCGCATTCCTCGCTCCATTCAAACGTGGATTTTTGTCGAAGAAGCTTGAAAAATGGGAGTGCGTATTATGCGGATTTGGCGACGAAGCGGGAGAGGACGGTCAACATCCCGTTCAGTGATTGTATTGACTTCTTCGAGTTTGGAGTCGGGATCTCGGAGAAATTGCCTTTTGAAAAATAACCTTCTGGGCCTCTCCTTGAGCTATAAGACCCATTCAAAACTTTTGGGCCTCTATTAGAGTGTAAGACCCAATCCCCTTTTAACCAAAACATTTTGGGCCTCACTTATTGTATAAGTCCCTTTGCGTTAAAAGAAAATCGCGGCGCGATCGCCATTTTAAAACGAAAAATCATCTGGGCCTACCCTCGTGTTATAAGCCCCACTCTTTTTCTTTAAACCTTTTGGGCCTCTTGAAAGAGTGTAAGACCCATCCCTTTGTACAAAAAACCTTTTTGGGCCTCAGTCACTTGTATAAGTCCCTCTGTACAAAATCCAAACAGTGCGCTCACTGATAAAACCCTGGGCCTCTCCTTGAGTTGTAAGCCCCAAATCTTTCTTTTTCAAAGCACTTTCTCCTTTGATTTTGAAATATACTGTTGTTTTCAATCTTTCTTTGTTGAACAACTAACCAAACAGCATGGAAGCTCTGCAACCGAGTAAGTGATTATTGCTTTCATTTACCGCTTTCATATACATATAACTGTATTGTGGGGTTGTTTCACTGTAAGTCTTCTTTCATAAACTCATATCAACTGTGTAATAATAGTATAGATATTTCGAGTTTCCCCGGCAACTACGTCTAGAACTAGGTGACGCCGTTTCGTTTATTCATAGAAATAGACAACTAGATCCCCAATAGGATCACTAGATACAGTCTTCTCTTCGGCTGTCCTCATTAGGAATTGTCAAGAAACTCTACTCCCAGAGATGAATGTGCACCTGGCCTCCGAAATAAAATTCTCCTCTAGGAGGTATTTTACAACTTTTTCAGCTGCCTCCGCTTTTTTGGGAGACTGCCTACGCCTACTTGAACTATGGCCCTAGCGGCCGGATCTACTGCGAGCTGATGGCAGGCCACCTCGGGGTCAAGGCCAGGCATCTCGGAGGCGCTCCACGCGAACAGATCAGCGTTCTCCTGGAGACATGCCTTCAACTGCTTCTTCGCCAGGTCGGGGAACCCGGTGCTAATCTTCACGTTACGGTCTGGATCATCCCTCGAAGTCTCCGTCTGGGATAGGGCGCGTTGGGTGAAGAGGCTGCCCGTTGTTTTTCGGCTGGAGGTCGAGGTCCGCTGGTTAATCCTCATGCCTTTGATCGCAGCATCGAAGCATCTCTTGGTCGCGTCTATGTCCCCGTGCATCGTAACTATCCGTCCCCTGGCCGTGTTGTACTTCATCTTGAGGTGGACCGTTGATGGCACTACTGTGAGTTCGGCCAGGGTGGTCCTCCCGAGATACAGTTGTAGAGGGATGGACATTCGACCCCCAGGAAGCGGGTCTTCACTTGATGGGCAGTGTCTTCGGCCCCGAATGTGACCATCAGTTCAACGTAGCTCCATGGTCTGGTGGTGGTGCCGTTGAACCCCTACTGGTCTGAACCAACGTACGGGGTCAGATGTCTCTCGTCGAGTTGGAGAGTCCCGAACAGGTGAGCGTACATGATGTCGACCGAACTTCCCTGGTCGACAAGGATCCTTCGAACGTCAAAATTCGCCATCTGTGCCCTGACCAATAGGGGGATAGTGGTGTTGGGCGCTCCGCCTGGGAGCTCTTCAAGGTAGAAGGTGACAGGGTTTGATTTCCCTTGCACCTTCTTGAGAGTGGTGGTCTTCGCCGATGTTGCAAACTCCAGTTCATCAAATTTCCGCTTGATCGACCCGATGGACACCTTCTCGTAACCACCCCCGGATATGATCATGGTCTTGGGGAAACCTTCCCATGTGTTGCGGGCAGCGACGGGGTATTCGTGGGGGAAGTTTGCCCATATGCTGCGAATTGCTTCTTGGCCCTCGATGCCTTCGGGGACAAAGAAGTCTTCGGGTCGAGTGACGCTAAGGGCGACCTGTAGCCGACTCTCGTCGGGAGGAGGTGTCGTCTCGTCGACGTTTTGGACTTCCCGAGAACTGGGACGAGAGGCGTCATTCTTCTTGACGTACTTCTTTAAGTGCCCTTCCTTGATCAGGATCTCAATTGCATCTTTGAGATGGATGCAGTCCTCCATGACATGTCCGTGGCTCCGGTGGAACCTGCAATACTTGGACCTGTCCGTGTTTGATTTGGGGGTCGTTGGCTTCGGAAAACGAACGCCTCCTTTCAGAAATTCAGAGTTGGAGCACTCGGAGAGGATTCTTGCACGGGGAGCGTTGTGGGGCGTGTATTTTGTGAACCGGCCAGCTGGTCCTCGCAGTAAACGAGAGTCCTGGGGCGGATTTCCTTCTTTCTTTCTCCCCCACGTCGGGGAGGAGAGTCTTCTTCTCTGCGGCCGCGAGGACCTTCCTTCCGTCTCGAGTCGAGGGCGATCTATGCTGCCTCCGACTCCTCGAACTCGATGTATGACTGAGCTCGTTGAAGTAGGTCCTCCTAACAGTGAGGTCTGCGGAGGCCCACGGATTTGGCAAAATCGGATCCAAGACGCAATCCCCGGATGAATAAATACTTCTTCATGTCGTCGTTCATGTGGACCTTGACAGCCTCCATGTTGAACCTCGCAATGTAGTTCATGAGAGACTTATTCTTCCCCTGGAAGATGCTCTCTAGTCCGGCCTCCGTCTTCGGGTGTCGGCGAGATGCCGTGAAGTGCTTGGTAAAGCGTTCGCTTAGTTTCCTCCAGGACGTGATCGACCCGGGTGCTAGACTCTTGTACCAGGTCATGGTACCCTTCCGCAAAGTGGTGGGGAAAAGTCTGCACTTAATGGCTCCCCTGACATTTCTGAAGTTGAGCATGGCTTCAAAGCTTTCGACGTGATCGTCGGGGTCGGCCAGGCCGTCGTAGGTCCCCAGTGGCGGGGGTTTATCCATGCCTGTAGAAATTGGGGCGTCCATGATCTCCCATGATAGGGGGGTCCTCTGTTCGCCGTCGTCGCTTCTGGATGGGGACCTTGATGGGGACCGGTGGTGTCGACCAAGTCCTTGTCGTGGAGGGGAGTTCCTAGAACGATTCCTCGGCCTCTCCTCGGCGGTCTTGCTCCTCTTGGTAGTCGAGGAGTGCCTGGGTTCCGTCCGAGGCGGGGAACGATGGCGCTTCTGGGAGGTTTCTAGTTGGGTACACTCGAGGCGTGGCTGACGGCCCTCGCGCACCGGCGAGGGGGTCCGAGATTCTTCTGGAGGAGTCCTTGGCGGGGAAGGAGAAAGGCGAGGTGAAGGTGGACGACGATGTCTTTGCGGGGAAGATCGTCGTGTTTGCCCTCGCTCGAGTGCTTCAATTCTGAGATTTTGGTGCATGATCAGCTGGTTGGTCTGGTTGACCAAGGCGAATAGGGCCACGGTGCTCGTATCTGCATTAGGCGGAGGAGCAACTGGCTGAAAGGTGGCTTGCTGGTCGTTCTGCTGGACGGCATCGTAAGCCGTGTCTTCAGAGTCTAGGGAGGCGGTCTGCCCGTCTCTTACGTCGCCTTCTTCGACGTTGAGGGCAGTATTGTCCTCACGATGGTTTCCGTTCTCGAGTTGCGCGAGGACGGTGTCCAGAGCTTTGTTCGCAGATGGGTTGGTGGCCATACTGGTGATGAATGGAGGAATTGCTTTGGTTTATCGTTGAAGGGAAAATGGGGAAGCAGTGTTTCCCATAGACGGCGCCACTGATCGTACCTGGATCAGACAGTTATATAGTGGCCAGCAATGTCGTATGGACTTCAGCTCCGGTGATGATGATACGGCGGGGGGGGGGGGGGGGTACCTGCAAGGTACTCCGATGCTCAAGTAAGAAAAAGGGAGTAAGCAAGTACAGAAAAGCAGGTGTGAGTTTAGAATGTAATGTAACCTGACCCTCTCAAATGAGAGGGTATTTATAGAGAGCCCCTAGCGCGGGGCCAACGGTCACTTGCATTGGGCTGGATAGTAAGGCCCAATCCAAGCAACTGCCAGGGCTTACGTGGCGTAGTGAAGACCAGCACGTGGTCTTCGCCCTGGTGTAACGGTCCCTAAATCTCCGGAAGTAAGGCAGACCGATTCCTTCGGTAGTGGGAAGTTACAAGAGAACGTGTCCTCGCGGGGAGGAGCACGTGTGTGTCGAGGAGAGGTGCGTCCACGGGCTATAAGCCTATGATCGACAGTCTTTACCTCGCGTGTCCGACGTCCAAGGGGATTGGTATGTGCCCGACACGAAGGCGACTTTGGGCCTCGTTGGGCCTTCGCTGGTCATTGGGCTTTGGCCTACCCGACAGTTGGGCAGGCGCTGGCTCAGTCCAGAACAGTTGGCATATCCTTTTGAAAGCTTTAAAGATAGTGGATACTCTCTAGAAGAATTTGGGGACAAGAGTAGGCCAATTTATTAGGCCAGACCTATATAAATATTGGATGTCTTCCGCTTTTCCTTATCTCTTTTACTTTACAATGATTTTATTTTCTTTGTCTTTTCATCTATCCTTTGTACAATGCATATTTACTCATTTGTTTTAAAAAATATTTTCAAACTCCAATTTTTCAAATGATTTTATTTTTAATCAACGTTTCCACACCCACACAATTCCCCTCCCCCTCCTCTAGTTTATGGAGTCACATGTCCAACAAGTGACATCAGAGTCAAAATCTTGTTTAAAAACTAATTGTCTTAGGAGGAAGATGACTTCATACACTTCTTCAAACAAAAGGACTTTCCTAAACACACCTCCATTGTTTAATGGTGATAGATTTGAATTGTGGAAAGCTAGAATCAAAATTTTCATTGAAAGTATCATTCTTGAATTATAGGAAACTATTGTCAATGAGTTATTTATCCCTACTCACTATATCAATGATTAAGTAGTAGATAAACCATTTTTCCTTTGGATTGAAGAAGGCAAGAGAAAGTTCGAATTTGATTTCAAAGGTAAAAACATTTTTGCTACGTCTTTAAGTGAAAATATATTTCTTTATGTTCTTAATTGTAAATCTGCCAAGGAAATGTGAGACACTCTTGAAACGATATATAGATTCTCTCCAAGTATTGAACAAGAGGGAATGAACACACAAGGAAAATGGCTTGAAACACAAGATAAATATGAAAGTGAACTTCACATATGGTACTGAAAGATTGGAATATAGATTAGAACTTTCGAAACTAACATATTTCTAAGAGTTAAAAATTGGAGTCATAATCCTGGTGAGCAACATATTCCTTGGGAGTTTCCTCAACTATCTTGTCTCCCTAAAGCTCAATCTGGGCGCCCTCACTAGGGGACGCATCAAGCTTCTCAGAAAGTAAAACTTGTTCTTCCTCTATCAAGTGGCCATCACACGCCACTTTGAAGAGACCCATTTGACACAGGGTAGAGGAAGGTTACTTACCCCCTTTCCCGCTCAAAATACAAATCAAAAGTTTCCACTAGTTCATCCATAAGTACAAACACCTCTTCTTCCATTTTCATCTTAGAGCAATGGACATCCTCAAGGGACTCCATCGGGTTTCTGTTTGAAATGGTGATGTCATGGGCCTTCAAATCCACTACTTCAAGTTGGGTTTTCAAATCTTCATTCTCTTTAATCAAGGTCTTCACTATCGCCTAACATTTGGTGAGATTTCCTTGGGAAGTAGAGAGCTTTGACTTTAGCTCATCCACAACCTGGGTTTGTTTCTCAAGTTCAACATGCTCCATCAACAAGATCCTCTGCAAGTGATTTTCCTTCATGTCAGACAACTTATGAGGTGCCTTGTTACAAATTGCATTATAACAGTCCGAGAAATATTCATTAAAAGGAATGTGACCATGATTAAAATTTAAGGCATCAAATGTTGGATTGTTCCACATGGAGGACTGTGGAAGCGGGTCATTCCAACTTGAAAAGAATGTTTCCCACCCTGTCAACCTCAAATGTCATAGTTTCACGGTCCATGGGGGAAAGAGAGGAAATTACAACTTGCTTCTTGTTCTTTGTGGTGTGACGTTGATTGGGGGTGTCACCTTCAGAGTTCCTTTAACACCGAGTCATGGTCATGCCATATAGGACATTTTTGGAATTGTTTGTCCCTTGAAACTCAGCTCTTTTCTTGGCCAAATGTCCCTTCCTTTCAGTCAGAGGGATGTTAGACATTTGCTTTGCAAAAAGATGAAATAAAACAAAAGTAACCTAGAGAGTAAACAACCTAAAAAATGTTCACTATAATATTAAAATTACTAAAATATATTTCTATCTCAACATCCTTCCACCAGTATAATATAATCATGGTAAAAAAGCTCATAACTTTGAATTCAACCAAAAACTGGATCTCCTCCCTCCCCATCAGGAGTGATATAGTCAAAGTTGAAGTAATTGATTTCTATTGGATTCTCTGTCTATAATTTAGGGATATAATGGGCGTCATCTGCCCCACTTGTGACCCTAGAAGCGCCATTTTCCCCTAGCCCTCACGAACTTGTATTTTCAATTTTTATAATGACTAAAATAGGGTTTGAAGAATGATCTTTCAAGCAAAGAACTCAAGGTCACCCAACCATCTTTAGTACCATTATTGGTAACATAAAAAGAGAAGAACATCCCTATGGTAGGATAAACTTACAATTGTCGACATATGATCCCAAACGCCTTAATCAAGCTTTAACTATTGGGAAAAATCTGGGAGGGTTGATGTTTACCGCCGCTAGAACCTCCACCTCGAATGGGGTAAAGGTAATTAGAACCCCTAAATCATATAAAACAGTGAGTTGCATGTAAAGTAGGGGCAGGGCATGTGAACTAGGAAGGCTATATTAACTTTATCCTCCTTAGAACACAGCTCCAAGATAACTTCATCTTCTTCGCCGAAACTAAAGAGATTCACATGTCTATGAAAGGAGGTTATCCTCTCCTCGCTGGTATAGTGGGTCCTGAAATCCTCAACACCTTGTGCCCAAAATCATTGGCCGCCATTAACCTCGGATTTCTTGAGAAAGCGGAAGGGAAAAAAGAGACATTGTCATTACTATTTGTTCCATCGCAATCAAAGCTAATGGAACTCTCACAACTACGGAATATGCTTAGTTCCACTTGTCTATAACCAACTGTCCCATCAAGATGTTTGGCATCTTATAACAATGATTTCTCAATGATATGTGCTTACCACAAGTTGAAGGCTCTACTAGATTGTCCCTCCCATCTAAATCCCTAATTACTGCAACACCCCGATTTGTTTAATTGTATTTATTTATTTCATTTATGTGAATTTTGTGAAATGTGTGAATTTATTGTATTTTACCTGCTAATTGAGTTAATTGGTTAATTTCACTGATAGGTAAAATATTTGAAATAAATTGTAATTTCTTTTCAACTTTTATTTCCCGAAATATATTTCATCGCTGTTTATGTTTTAACGCGTTTTGAGAGCGTTTGGGAGATATTTGAGCGTAAGGGTAAAACAGTCATTTTACTAAGTTAGATATTTTAGAAAAATAGATTTTTCTATAAAAAGGAAAAAAAGAGAGAAAAGATAGTAGAAAAAGAGAAGAGAAGAAAAGGAAAAGAAGAGAAAAAAGAAGAAAGAAAGGGAGAAGAGGAAAAGAGGGGAAAATCGAAGATTCTCCGTTTCAATCGCGAATAATCGGGTAAGGGTGAGAAGTTTCAATTATATCTTGCTTGTGTATGTATATGTGTATGTTTTCTTGGATTGTTTTGGATATTTCTTATAGTTTTCAATTTTAGGTCGAAATGGTAAAAATGAGTAGAAATCGATGTTTTTAGGGAGGAAAGTCGGAATAAATCGCGTAGTAGAGTCGAGTGATGTTGGGTCGTGATTTAGCGTGATCGTTTGGTTGAATCGAGTTGAATTTGTAACTTTTGCATTTTTGATATATATTGATGTTTCTGTGCAATTTGATGTTGTGATCGAGTAAAAGTGTTTGGATATGTCTAGTAACATTGGTATAGGTTGATATTTAATCGGGTAAGGATAGGAATGAATCGGGAATGGTTATTTGTGTGTTTTCGAGTGGTTTTGAGCGAGTTAGGAGTTGGGATAAACGGATAAAATTATGTTTCAAAATATTTAAAAAATGGAAAATGTGTTGGATGGCTTTTTAATGGTGAAAATATTGTAGTATGTTGAATTCTGAGATCGCAGCTTTTTACGGAATCGAAATCGGAGGTCCGGAAGTCATTTAACGATCGAAAACTGAGTTTTTATCAAATTCTGCGCAGTATGCGTCGACCTGAAGGACTTTTACGTCGACCTAAAGACCCTTGCGTCGACCTAAAGACTCGACCTGTGCATACCCGCGCGTGACACAAATTTTCCGAAATGTCCGATTTTGTTTTCTTCATAACTTTTGAACCGTAAGTCCGTTTTGACCCCCGTTCGAAGCGTTGGAAAGCTAATGAAATGTTCTTTCTATTAAAAATGGTTTGGAGGGTAAAATATGATTTAATTAATTCATGTTTTTGGAAAAATAGTCGGGTTGTCAGGTTTTTATCGCGTACAATGTGTGGGATTGATGTGTTATCACGCTATATGCTTTTGATATGTAACGTGTAGCTTGTGTTCCATTATATGATGTGAATATACATGATGGAATGTTGTAATGATGGTTTGTGGCTTTATGGTAAATATGTGCATTGTTTTGAATTAGACTTCGATGCGGGATTAATGATGTTGTTGTGTGGTAAAATACATTGTTTGATTGAATATCAATGTATGTTGTTATGATGTGTTGTGGGTAGACTTTGTGGTGTGAATCCCTTGTGGAAGTAATTGTGATGGCATGATTGTTGTGGTTTGTGGTTTGTGGTGAAATGCATTGTTTATGTGAAATTCAATGCATGTTGTGCGTTGCCCTTTATGGCTTGACATGCATTGTCTGAATTGATTTGCAATGCATGAGTGTGATGATGTTGATTAATTCATATGGTTGAATTGTGAATGTATGGAATTGATGAGTTGAAATATATGCATGATTATGGTTGCATATATGTGTGAAGATGCATTTGATTGTCATGAGTTCTTGTGTGTCAAGCATCATGATATGCATCTTGTGGGGTCGTGTGCCCATATGGGGTGTGAGCGATCCATAAATGTCGTGTGCGGGTGTGGGGTGTGAGCGACGGATTGATTCATGAGGGAATCTGCTATAACATCGTGAGCCTTAAAAATAAGAGGACTGAAAGCGATCTGATTGGATCGTGAGCCTTAAAAATAAGAGGACTGAAAATGATGATTATAGACGATCGTGAGCCTTATACAAAGAGGACTGCAAGCGATCGGATTGTGAGCCTTATACAAAGAGGAATGCAAGCGATCCATAAACGTCGTGAGCCTTATACAAAGAGGACTGCAAGTGACGGGTGAACATCGTTGGCCCGACGGGGTGTTACTTCTAGTAACAAGCGATGGTTCCAGCAGAGTTCTAGAGTGAACTAGTGATGAGAAATGATGGAGTCGGTACCGGATATGCATTTGCATAGAGTCGTTGTGTCGGTCTCTTTGCATCTGCATGAATTATGATTGCATTATTTATATGTGGAAAATCATGATTTAATTTATTATGTGTGAGACATTGTGATATGCATTTGTGATAAAGGTATAATGCATGATTAATATGCAATTGGGAATGGAGTAATTATGTGATTGAGCTTGTGATAGCATATGTGAATTGATGTGCAGTCGTGTTAAATGCATTGAATTATGAATGATATGTTTTGTGTATAAACATATGCATTATGTGTGAATATGTGATTATGTGAATATAATCTATATATGCTCTATGTGTAGGCATATGATAATTGTGGTGAGAATAACTATGCATGTGAATTGTTATGTATTTGCATATTATTATGCAATCTTGATTTTAGTTGTTATTTCTCACCCTTCTGCTGTGGTTTGTTGCTTTATGAGGCAATTACAGATTTGTAGTCTCGGAGGCTTTTGTGAAGATTAGTCCTCCATTCTTTTGTCGGTCTTGGTGTCTGCTCTGATACGTAGCACGAGAGTCGGGGAACGATTATGTTATATATGTATACCTTTGTTAGATTTATTTTGTATTACGTTGTATGGATATTTTGTTGTTATAAAACAATTCATTTTGTAAAACAAGTCAGTTATGGATCTTTCCGCTTTATTCCATAATTGAACTTCATTTTGTTGGAAAAAGTTTCCCGTTAATGATTTTCTCTATTATGTGTTGTGTATCAAATAATTGAGCAGGGATTGTGTTTTTCTTATTTTAAAATGTGGCATCCTTGTTTCTGTCGGAAAAATAAATTTTTAGTTACTCTGATTTATTTATGTATTATTTATTCGCGATGGGAATTGGGGTGTTACATAAGTGGTATCAGAGCAGGTCGGTCCGTCCGGCCAAGTTGTTGAGTCAGTTGGTGTGACAGTTGAATACTGTCGATGTTGGTTGTCCCTTAGTACGTGATGTGTGTGTGGGACACTGTCAGTACTTTCTGGTTTTCTAATATTTTGTCTTCAGGATTGAGAATGAGACAAGTGGGGGAGAAGCTGGTGCTTCTCCAAGTTGCTTTAGTTGTGGAGCGTTGGTTGCAAGATTGTAAGTGTTGTTCAGACAGTGTGGTTCCTGATTCCAGAAGGGATGCGGAGGTAAGGTTTATGTCAACTAAGGATTTGTGCCTTAGGTAGTGGTGCACAAGGTGTAAGAAATGCTATTATAGTTTGGTAAAGGCGGTTTATGCCCCATCATGATTGTCGGCTGTCTATCGACAAATTGAGGAACTGATCACCCTTAATCTCTTGTTGATAGCAGACGGGAATTATGTTGGATGGAATAGACGTGTCTTTCCGGCTTTGATAGTGTGTGTAATGAATTATTTGGAATTAAGCAGGTGATTACGGATTGTTTCGATGAGTTGATGAAGAATCTTATACTGGAAGATGAGACGGATTAGAGGCTTTGGTATGTTGGTCCAGTTGGGAAGTTTTGAGAGAAAATGATTGGGCATCGTTAATGGTTGTTCTCAGAGAGAAGAGTGTGAACTAAAATTGGACGAAGGTAAGGATTTGAGGTTTGGATCTGCTAAGTAAGTAGAAGAACTTTTAGGAAGTGAAACTCAGATTGAAAGAGCGGTTGGAAGATTTACTGGAAAAAGGGATTTGTGAGACCAAGTGTGTTGTCTCAGAGAGCTCCAGTATTGATAGTAATACAAGGAACTGATGATTGAATGGAATAACAAGCATGATGTGTATGAAGGTATTGAGACTATGGAGAGCAAAACTTAGAGTTCTTGTGAGGTTTGGAGTATTTGGAATTGTAGAGCATCAATGGAAATTTTGAGAGAACCTTTAGGTATGGATGTAAATTTTAAGAGGTTTTTTTTTTGGTTGGTTGTTGCTACATGTTGGGATTTATGGAATTTGGACGGTTAAGAGAAGGACTTGTGTATGGATTACTAACAGTGGAGTACGGTAACGATTGGAGAATAAGTGTCCACTTTCGGGAATAGATGATTGGAATGGTTTGGTTGAGTTTGATTGAAATTACATTTGTTTGGAACGTTTGATAAGGATAATGAATTTTGTGGGGTAAGAGGAATCGTATCTTCCATATTTATTTGGATAAGTTCGTAGTGGTTTTGATTGAAGATATTCAGATCTGTTATAAACCCAGAGGAAGAACAGGTAGAGTGTTTGAGATTTGAATTACAAGTGTTGAAAAGAGACGAAGTTTTATGCTAAGTTATTCAAGTGAGAATCTTGGTTGAAAAGGTTAGTTTTTGGATACGTTATTTCAGATGGGAGTATGATTATGGATCCCTCGGAAGTAGATGCCGTTCTACATTGAGAGACTCCGAAGTTGGTTAAGAAGATTAGAGACTTTTGGGATTAGTTGGTTGTTACTGCAGGTTATGGAAGACTTTGCTAAGTTCGTACGTCTGTTGTCTCAGTTGACTTGCAAAGGGTGAGTCGTTTGTTTTTGGACGTTCGTTATGAGTGAGTTTTGGTGAGCTGATGTAGAAGTTGTCTACGGCTCTAGTTTTGAGTCTGTGTGATCCTGTTCAACCATTTGTGAGGTTTTGGGATGCATCTTTGATGAGTATAGTCAGTGTGTTAATGCAAGAGAGTAAGGTCGTGGCTTATGTTTTTCGACATTTGAGGATTCATGAAAGGATCAATACTATTATGGAATTGGAATTGGTTGCAGTTGTATTATGTTGGAATATTGGAAGTATTGTCTTTATGATTCTAGATTTGAAGTGTTTGGTAATGACAAGAATATTGAGTACTGGTTTGGTCTGAAGGAATAGAGACAACGAGGATGATTAGGATTCGTGACGAGTTATGAATTTGGCTTGGATTATCCTTCAGAAAAAGTTAAGGTTGTGCGTGATGAGTTAAGTCGAAACTTTTTATACATGTCTATTTTGATGGCCAAAGAATTAGAATTATTTGAGTAGTTCAGAGACTTGTGTTTGGTTCGAAAGATAACACAGTAGAGGGTAAGGTTGGGAATATTAAAGTGAACAGTTATTTTGGTGAATATGAGAAAGAGTTACACTTTGGACGTGAGATTGATAGTTTTGATGGTCACTAGTAATCAGAGTACGCATCGAAAGCGTGATGTGGCACATTTCGTATAGGCGTGTGTGACTTGCAAGAGTTCAAAGGTTGAATATTGGGAATATGTAGGAGTGATGAGACCATTGGACGTTTCAAAATGGAAGTGATAAGTGGAAGGTTTCAATATTAATCAGGTACTATTATGTAGTTGGATGTTTTGGTTATGTGTTCGATTGGGGAATCGTAGCATAATTGTAATATTGTTGTGTGACAAGGAAGTTGGTATTATGATGGTGTAGAGGTTGTTGAAACGATGTTGTGTCGTGGGACTTTATGTTCTTGTTGTGTTTCGGTTCTAGAGTGAACCTGTGTGTGTTCGTAACTTGTGTATTCTTTGAGTTGTGAGTTGGTCGTCAAGTGCATTGTATGGGCTTTTGCATCTTGTCATTGTAGTTGGCGTCGTTGTCGTGTCGTGGTTGTAGTTGTTGTTAGCAAGGTAGTTTGTCAGTTGGTGTTATTCGTGGTGTGCCTAGTGTTTGCATGTTAGTTGGTTAGTCGGATGCGAGAGTCGTATTCCGAGTTGTTCGTATCGGTTAGATTTTCGAGGGACGAAAATGTCTAAGTGGGGGAGAGTTGTAACGCCCCGATTTGTTTAATTGTATTTATTTATTTCATTTATGTGAATTTTGTGAAATGTGTGAATTTATTGTATTTTACCTGCTAATTGAGTTAATTGGTTAATTTCACTGATAGGTAAAATATTTGCAATAAATTATAATTTCTTTTCAACTTTTATTTCCCGAAATATATTTCATCGCTGTTTATGTTTTATCGCGTTTGGGAGATATTTGAGTGTAAGGGTAAAACAGTCATTTTACTAAGTTAGATATTTTAGAAAAATAGATTTTTGTATAAAAAGGAAAAAAAGAGAGAAAAGATAGTAGAAAAAGAGAAGAGAAGAAAAGGAAAAGAAGAGAAAAGAGAAGAAAGAAAGGGAGAAGAGGAAAAGAGGGGAAAATCGAAGATTCTTCGTTTCAATCGCGAATAATCGGGTAAGGGTGAGAAGTTTCAATTATATCTTGCTTGTGTATGTATATGTGTAAGTTTTCTTGGATTGTTTTGGATATTTCTTATAGTTTTCAATTTTAGGTCGAAATGGTAAAAATGAGTAGAAATCGATGCTTTTAAGGACGAAAGTCGGAATAAATCGCGTAGTAGAGTCGAGTGATGTTGGGTCGTGATTTAGCGTGATCGTTTGGTTGAATCGAGTTGAATTTGTAACTTTTACGTTTTTGATATATATTGATGTTTCTGTGCAATTTGATGTTGTGATCGAGTAAAAGTGTTTGGATATGTCTGGTAACATTGGTATAGGTTGATATTTAATCGGGTAAGGATAGGAATTAATCGGGAATGGTTATTTGTGTGTTTTCGAGTGGTTTTGAGCGAGTTTGGAGTTGGGATAAACGGATAAAATTATGTTTCAAAATATTTCAAAAATGGAAAATGTGTTTGATGGCTTTTTAATGGTGAAAATATTGTAGTATGTTGAATTCTGAGATCGCAGCTTTTTACGGAATCGAAATCGGAGGTCCGGAAGTCATTTAACGATCTAAAACTGAGTTTTTATCAAATTCTGCGCAGTATGCGTCGACCTGAAGGACTTTTGCGTCGACCTAAAGACCCTTGCGTCGACCTAAAGACTCGACCTGTGCATACCCGCACGTGACACAAATTTTCCGAAATGTCCGATTTTGTTTTCTTCATAACTTTTGAACCGTAAGTCCGTTTTGACCCCCGTTCGAAGCGTTGGAAAGCTAATGAAATATTCTTTCTATTAAAAATGGTTTGGAGGGTAAAATATGATTTAATTAATTCGTGTTTTTGGAAAAATAGTCGGGTTGTCGGGTTTTTATCGCATACAATGTGTGGGATTGATGTGTTATCATGCTATATGCTTTGATATGTAACGTGTAACTTGTGTTCCATTATATGATGTGAATATACATGATGGAATGTTGTGATGATGGTTTGTGGCTTTATGGCAAATATGTGCATTGTTTTGAATTAGACTTCGATGCGGGATTAATGATGTTGTTGTGTGGTAAAATACATTGTTTGATTGAATATCAATGTATGTTGTTATGATGTGTTGTGGGTAGCCTTTGTGGTGTGAATCCCTTGTGGAAGTAATTGTGATGGCATGATTGTTGTGGTTTGTGGTTTGTGGTGAAATGCATTGTTTATGTGAAATTCAATGCATGTTGTGTGGTGGCCTTTATGGCTTGAAATGCATTGTTTGAATTGATTTGCAATGCATGAGTGTGATGATGTTGATTAATTCACATGGTTGAATTGTGAATGTATGGAATTGATGAGTCGAAATATATGCATGATTATGGTTGCATATATGTGTGAAGATGCATTTGATTGTCATGAGTTCTTGTGTGTCAAGCATCATGATATGCATCTTGTGGGATCGTGTGCCCATATGAGGTGTGAGCGATCCATAAACGTCGTGTGCCCATGTGGGATGTGAGCGACGGATTGATTCATGAGGGAATCTGCTATAACATCGTGAGCCTTAAAAATAAGAGGACTGAAAGCGATCTGATTGGATCTTGAGCCTTAAAAATAAGAGGACTGAAAACGATGATTATAGACGATCGTGAGCCTTATACAAAGAGGACTGCAAGCGATCGGATCGTGAACCTTATAAAAAGAGGACTGCAAGCGATCCATAAACGTCGTGAGCCTTATACAAAGAGGACTGCAAGCAACGGGTGAACATCGTTTGCCCGACGGGGTGTTACTTCTAGTAACAAACGATGGTTCCAGCAGAGTTCCTGAGTGAACTAGTGATGAGAAATGATGGAGTCGGTACCGCATATGCATTTGCATAGAGTCGTTGTGTCGGTCTCTTTGCAGCTGCATGAATTATGATTGCATTGTTTATATGTGGAAAATCATGATTTAATTAATTATGTGTGAGACATTGTGATATGCATTTTTGATAAAGGTATAATGCATGATTAATATGCAATTGGGAATGGAGTAATTATGTGATTGAGCTTGTGATAGCATCTGTGAATTGATGTGCAGTCGTGTTAAATGCATTGAATTATGAATGATATGTTTTGTGTATAAACATATGCATTATGTGTGAATATGTGATTATGTGAATATAATCTATATATGCTCTATGTGTTGGCATATGATAACTGTGGTGAGAATAACTATGCATGTGAATTGTTATGTATTTGCATATTATTATGCAATCTTGATTTTAGTTGTTATTTCTCACCCTTCTGCTGTGGTTTGTTGCTCTATGAGGCAATTGCAGATTTGTAGTCTCGGAGGCTTTTGTGAAGATTAGTCCTCCATTCTTTTGTCGGTCTTGGTGTCTGCTCTGATACGTAGCACGGGAGTCGGGGAACGATTATGTTATATATGTATACCTTTGTTAGATTTATTTTGTATTACGTTGTATGGATATTTTGTTGTTATAAAACAATTCATTTTGTAAAACAAGTCAGTTATGGATCTTTCCGCTTTATTCCATAATTGAACTTCATTTTGTTGGAAAAAGTTTCCCGTTAATGATTTTCTCTATTATGTGTTGTGTATCAAATAATTGAGCAGGGATTGTGTTTTTCTTATTTTAAAATGTGGCATCCTTGTTTTTGTCGGAAAAATAAATTTTTAATTACTCTGATTTATTTATGTATTATTTATTCGCGATGGGAATTGGGGTGTTACATAAGTGGTATCAGAGCAGGTCGGTCCGTCCGGCCAAGTTGTTGAGTCAGTTGGTGTGACAGTTGAATACTGTCGATGTTGGTTGTCCCTTAGTACGTGATGTGTGTGTGGGACACTGTCAGTACTTTCTGGTTTTCTAATCTTTTGTCTTCAGGATTAAGAATGAGACAAGTGGGGGAGAAGCTGGTGCTTCTCCAAGTTGCTTCAGTTGTGGAGCGTTGGTTGCAAGATTGTAAGTGTTGTTCAGACAGTGTGGTTCCTGATTCCAGAAGGGATGCGGAGGTAAGGTTTATGTCAACTAAGGATTTGTGCCTTAGGTAGTGGTGCACAAGGTGTAAGAAATGCTATTATAGTTTGGTAAAGGCGGTTTATGCCCCATCATGATTGTCGGCTGTCTATCGACAAATTGAGGAACTGATCACCCTTAATCTCTTGTTGATAGCAGACGGGAATTATGTTGGATGGAATAGACCCGTCTTTCCGGCTTTGATAGTGTGTGTAATGAATTATTTGGAATTAAGCAGGTGATTACGGATTGTTTTGATGAGTTGATGAAGAATCTTATACTGGAAGATGAGACGGATTAGAGGCTTTGGTATGTTGGTCCAGTTGGGAAGTTTTGAGAGAAAATGATTGGGCATCGTTAATGGTTGTTCTCAGAGAGAAGAGTGTGAACTCAAATTGGACGAAGGTAAGGATTTGAGGTTTGGATCTGCTAAGTAAGTAGAAGAACTTTTAGGAAGTGAAACTCAGATTGAAAGAACGGTTGGAAGATTGACTGGAAAAAGGGATTTGTGAGACCAAGTGTGTTGTCTCAGAGAGCTCCAGTATTGATAGTAATACAAGGAACTGATGATTGAATGGAATAACAAGCATGATGTGTATGAAGGTATTGAGACTATGGAGAGCAAAACTTAGAGTTCTTGTGAGGTTTGGAGTATTTGGAATTGTAGAGCATCAATGGAAATTTTGAGAGAACCTTTAGGTATGGATGTAATATTTAAGAGGTTTTTTTTTTTGGTTGGTTGTTGCTACATGTTGGGATTTATGGAATTTGGACGGTTAAGAGAAGGACTTGTGTATGGATTACTAACAGTGGAGTAAGGTAACGATTGAGAATAAGTGTCCACTTTCGGGAATAGATGATTGGAATGGTTTGGTTGAGTTTGATTGAAATTACATTTGTTTGGAACGTTTGATAAGGATAATGAATTTTGTGGGGTAGAGGAATCGTATCTTCCATATTTATTTGGATAAGTTCGTAGTGGTTTTGATTGAAGATATTCGGATCTGTTATAAACCCAGAGGAAGAACAGGTAGAGTGTTTGAGATTTGAATTACAAGTGTTGAAAAGAGACGAAGTTTTATGCTAAGTTATTCAAGTGAGAATCTTGGTTGAAAAGGTTAGTTTTTGGATACGTTATTTCAGATGGGAGTATGATTATGGATCCCTCGGAAGTAGATGCCGTTCTACATTGAGAGACTCCGAAGTTGGTTAAGAAGATTAGAGACTTTTGGGATTAGTTGGTTGTTACTGCAGGTTATGGAAGACTTTGCTAAGTTCGTACGTCTGTTATCTCAGTTGACTTGCAAAGGGTGAGTCGTTTATTTTGGACGTTCGTTATGAGTGAGTTTTGGTGAGCTGATGTAGAAGTTGTCTACGGCTCTAGTTTTGAGTCTGTGTGATCCTGTTCAACCGTTTGTGAGGTTTTGGGATGCATCTTTGATGAGTATAGTCAGTGTGTTAATGCAAGAGAGTAAGGTCGTGGCTTATGTTTTTCGACATTTGAGGATTCATGAAAGGATCAATACTATTGTGGAATTGGAATTGGTTGCAGTTGTATTATGTTGGAATATTGGAAGTATTGTCTTTATGATTCTAGATTTGAAGTGTTTGGTAATGACAAGAATATTGAGTACTGGTTTGGTCTGAAGGAATAGAGACAACGAGGATGATTAGGATTTGTGACGAGTTATGAATTTGGCTTGGATTATCCTTCGGAAAAAGTTAAGGTTGTGCGTGATGAGTTAAGTCGAAAGTTTTTATACATGTCTGTTTTGATGGCCAAAGAATTAGAATTATTTGAGTAGTTCAGAGACTTGTGTTTGGTGTGAAAGATAACACAGTAGAGGGTAAGGTTGGGAATATTAAAGTGAACAGTGATTTTTGGTGAATATAAGAAAGAGTTAGACTTTGGACGTGAGATTGATAGTTTTGATGGTCACTAGTAATCAGAGTACGCATCAAAAGCGTGATGTGGCACATTTCGTATAGGCGTGTGTGACTTGCAAGAGTTCAAAGGTTGAATATTGGGAATATGTAGGAGTGATGAGACCATTGGACGTTTCAGAATGGAAGTGATAAGTGGAAGGTTTCAATATTAATCAGGTACTATTATGTAGTTGGATGTTTTGGTTATGTGTTCGATTGGGGAATCGTAGCATAATTGTAATATTGTTGTGTGACAAGGAAGTTGGTATTATGATGGTGTAGAGGTTGTTGAAACGATGTTGTGTCGTGGGACTTTATGTTCTTGTTGTGTTTCGGTTCTAGAGTGAACCTGTGTGTGTTCGTAACTTGTGTATTCTTTGAGTTGTGAGTTGGTCGTCAAGTGCATTGTATGGGCTTTGCATCTTGTCATTGTAGTTGGCGTCATTGTCGTGTCGTGGTTGTAGTTGTTGTTAGCAAGGTGGTTTGTCAGTTGGTGTTATTCGTGGTGTGCCTAGTGTTGGCATGTTAGTTGGTTTGTCGGATGCGAGAGTCGTATTCCGAGTTGTTCGTATCAGTTAGATTTTCGAGGACGAAAATGTCTAAGTGGGGGAGAGTTGTAACGCCCCGATTTGTTTAATTGTATTTATTTATTTCATTTATGTGAATTTTGTGAAATGTGTGAATTTATTATATTTTACCTGCTAATTGAGTTAATTGGTTAATTTGACTGATAGGTAAAATATTTGCAATAAATTGTAATTTCTTTTCAACTTTTATTTCCCGAAATATATTTCATCGCTGTTTATGTTTTATCGCGTTTTGAGAGCGTTTGGGAGATATTTGAGTGTAAGGGTAAAATAGTCATTTTACTAAGTTAGATATTTTAGAAAAATAGACTTTTGTATAAAAAGGAAAAAAAGAGAGAAAAGATAGTAGAAAAAGAGAAGAGAAGAAAAGGAAAAGAAGAGAAAAGAGAAGAAAGAAAGGGAGAAGAGGAAAAGAGGGGAAAATCGAAGATTCTCCGTTTCAATCGCGAATAATCGGGTAAGGGTGAGAAGTTTCAATTATATCTTGCTTGTGTATGTATATGTGTATGTTTTCTTGGATTGTTTTGGATATTTCTTATAGTTTTCAATTTTAGGTCGAAATGGTAAAAATGAATTTGTAACTTTTGCGTTTTTGATATATATTGATGTTTCTGTGCAATTTGATGTTGTGATCGAGTAAAAGTGTTTGGATATGTCTGGTAACATTGGTATAGGTTGATATTTAATCGGGTAAGGATAGGAATGAATAGGGAATGGTTATTTGTGTGTTTTCGAGTGGTTTTGAGCGAGTTTGGAGTTGGGATAAACGGATAAAATTATGTTTCAAAATATTTCAAAAATGGAAAATGTGTTGGATGGCTTTTTAATGGTGAAAATATTGTAGTATGTTGAATTCTGAGATCGCAGCTTTTTACGAAATCGAAATCGGAGGTCCGGAAGTTATTTAACGATCGAAAACTAAGTTTTTATCAAATTCTGCGCAGTATGCGTCGACCTGAAGGACTTTTGTGTCGACCTAAAGACCCTTGCGTCGACCTAAAGACTCGACCTGTGCATACCCGCGCGTGACACAAATTTTCCGAAATGTCCGATTTTGTTTTCTTCATAACTTTTGAACCGTAAGTCCGTTTTGACCCCCGTTCGAAGCGTTGGAAAGCTAATGAAATGTTCTTTCTATTAAAAATGGTTTGGAGGGTAAAATATGATTTAATTAATTCATGTTTTTGGAAAAATAGTCGTGTTGTCGGGTTTTTATCGCGTACAATGTGTGGGATTGATGTGTTATCATGCTATATGCTTTTGATATGTAACGTGTAGCTTGTGTTCCATTATATGATGTGAATATACATGATGGAATGTTGTGATGATGGTTTGTGGCTTTATGGCAAATATGTGCATTGTTTTGAATTAGACTTCGATGCGGGATTAATGATGTTGTTGTGTGGTAAAATACATTGTTTGATTGAATATCAATGTATGTTGTTATGATGTGTTGCGGGTAGCTTTTGTGGTGTGAATCCCTTGTGGAAGTAATTGTGATGGCATGATTGTTGTGGTTTGTGGTTTGTGGTGAAATGCATTGTTTATGTGAAATTCAATGCATGTTGTGTGGTGGCCTTTATGGCTTGAAATGCATTGTTTGAATTGATTTGCAATGCATGAGTGTGATGATGTTGATTAATTCATATGGTTGAATTGTGAATGTATGGAATTGATGAGTCGAAATATATGCATGATTATGGTTGCATATATGTGTGAAGATGCATTTGATTGTCATGAGTTCTTGTGTGTCAAGCATCATGATATGCATCTTGTGGGATCGTGTGCCCATATGAGGTGTGAGCGATCCATAAACGTCGTGTGCCCATGTGGGGTGTGAGCGACGGATTAATTCACGAGGGAATCTGCTATAACATCGTGAGCCTTAAAAATAAGAGGACTGAAAGCGATCTGATTGGATCGTGAGCCTTAAAAATAAGAGGACTGAAAACGATGATTATAGACGATCGTGAGCCTTATACAAAGAGGACTGCAAGTGATCGGATCGTGAGCCTTATACAAAGAGGACTACAAGCGATCCATAAACTTCGTGAGCCTTATACAAAGAGGACTGCAAGCGACGGGTGAACATCGTTGGCCCGACGGGGTGTTACTTCTAGTAACAAGCGATGGTTCCAGCAGAGTTCTAGAGTGAACTAGTGATGAGAAATGATGGAGTCGGTACCGCATATGCATTTGCATAGAGTCGTTGTGTCGGTCTCTTTGCATCTGCATGAATTATGATTGCATTGTTTATATGTGGAAAATCATGATTTAATTAATTATGTGTGAGACATTGTGATATGCATTTGTGATAAAGGTATAGTGCATGATTAATATGCAATTGGGAATGGAGTAATTATGTGATTGAGCTTGTGATAGCATCTGTGAATTAATGTACAGTCGTGTTAAATGCATTGAATTATGAATGATATGTTTTGTGTATAAACATATGCATTATGTGTGAATATGTGATTATGTGAATATAATCTATATATGCTCTATGTGTTGGCATATGATAACTGTGGTGAGAATAACTATGCATGTGAATTGTTATGTATTTGCATATTATTATGCAATCTTGATTTTAGTTGTTATTTCTCACCCTTCTGCTGTGGTTTGTTGCTCTATGAGGCAATTGCAGATTTGTAGTCTCGGAGGCTTTTGTGAAGATTAGTCCTCCATTCTTTTGTCGGTCTTGGTGTCTGCTCTGATACGTAGCACGGGAGTCGGGGAACGATTATGTTATATATGTATACCTTTGTTAGATTTATTTTGTATTACGTTGTATGGATATTTTGTTGTTATAAAACAATTCATTTTGTAAAACAAGTCAGTTATGGATCTTTCCGCTTTATTCCATAATTGAACTTCATTTTGTTGGAAAAAGTTTCCCGTTAATGATTTTCTCTATTATGTGTTGTGTATCAAATAATTGAGCAGGGATTGTGTTTTTCTTATTTTAAAATGTGGCATCCTTGTTTTTGTCGGAAAAATAAATTTTTAATTACTCTGATTTATTTATGTATTATATATTCGCGATGGGAATTGGGGTGTTACATAAGTGGTATCAGAGCAGGTCGGTCCGTCCGGCCAAGTTGTTGAGTCAGTTGGTGTGACAGTTGAATACTGTCGATGTTGGTTGTCCCTTAGTACGTGATGTGTGTGTGGGACACTGTCAGTACTTTCTGGTTTGCTAATCTTTTATCTTCAGGATTGAGAATGAGACAAGTGGGGGAGAAGCTGGTGCTTCTCCAAGTTGCTTCAGTTGTGGAGCGTTGGTTGCAAGATTGTAAGTGTTGTTCAGACAGTGTGGTTCCTGATTCCAGAAGGGATGCGGAGGTAAGGTTTATGTCAACTAAGGATTTGTGCCTTAGGTAGTGGTGCACAAGGTGTAAGAAATGCTATTATAGTTTGGTAAAGGCGGTTTATGCCCCATCATGATTGTCGGCTGTCTATCGACAAATTGAGGAACTGATCACCCTTAATCTCTTGTTGATAGCAGACGGGAATTATGTTGGATGGAATAGACCCGTCTTTCCGGCTTTGATAGTGTGTGTAATGAATTATTTGGAATTAAGCAGGTGATTACGGATTGTTTTGATGAGTTGATGAAGAATCTTATACTGGAAGATGAGACGGATTAGAGGCTTTGGTATGTTGGTCCAGTTGGGAAGTTTTGAGAGAAAATGATTGGGCATCGTTAATGGTTGTTCTCAGAGAGAAGAATGTGAACTCAAATTGGACGAAGGTAAGGATTTGAGGTTTGGATCTGCTAAGTAAGTAGAAGAACTTTTAGGAAGTGAAACTCAGATTGAAAGAACGGTTGGAAGATTTACTGGAAAAAGGGATTTGTGAGACCAAGTATGTTGTCTCAGAGAGCTCCAGTATTGATAGTAATACAAGGAACTGATGATTGAATGGAATAACAAGCATGATGTGTATGAAGGTATTGAGACTATGTAGAGCAAAACTTAGAGTTCTTGTGAGGTTTGGAGTATTTGGAATTGTAGAGCATCAATGGAAATTTTGAGAGAACCTTTAGGTATGGATGTAATATTTAAGAGGTTTTTTTTTTTTGGTTGGTTGTTGCTACATGTTGGGATTTATGGAATTTGGACGGTTAAGAGAAGGACTTGTGTATGGATTACTAACAGTGGAGTAAGGTAACGATTGAGAATAAGTGTCCACTTTCGGGAATAGATGATTGGAATGGTTTGGTTGAGTTTGATTGAAATTACATTTGTTTGGAACGTTTGATAAGGATAATGAATTTTGTGGGGTAGAGGAATCGTATCTTCCATATTTATTTGGATAAGTTCGTAGTGGTTTTGATTGAAGATATTCGGATCTGTTATAAACCCAGAGGAAGAACAGGTAGAGTGTTTGAGATTTGAATTACAAGTGTTGAAAAGAGACGAAGTTTTATGCTAAGTTATTCAAGTGAGAATCTTGGTTGAAAAGGTTAGTTTTTGGATACGTTATTTCAGATGGGAGTATGATTATGGATCCCTCGGAAGTAGATGCCGTTCTACATTGAGAGACTCCGAAGTTGGTTAAGAAGATTAGAGACTTTTGGGATTAGTTGGTTGTTACTGCAGGTTATGGAAGATTTTGCTAAGTTCGTACGTCTGTTATCTCAGTTGACTTGCAAAGGGTGAGTCGTTTATTTTGTACGTTCGTTATGAGTGAGTTTTGGTGAGCTGATGTAGAAGTTGTCTACGGCTCTAGTTTTGAGTCTGTGTGATCCTGTTCAACCGTTTGTGAGGTTTTGGGATGCATCTTTGATGAGTATAGTCAGTGTGTTAATGCAAGAGAGTAAGGTCGTGGCTTATGTTTTTCGACATTTGAGGATTCATGAAAGGATCAATACTATTGTGGAATTGGAATTGGTTGCAGTTGTATTATGTTGGAATATTGGAAGTATTGTCTTTATGATTCTAGATTTGAAGTGTTTGGTAATGACAAGAATATTGAGTACTGGTTTGGTCTGAAGGAATAGAGACAACGAGGATGATTAGGATTTGTGACGAGTTATGAATTTGGCTTGGATTATCCTTCGGAAAAAGTTAAGGTTGTGCGTGATGAGTTAAGTCGAAAGTTTTTATACATGTCTGTTTTGATGGCCAAAGAATTAGAATTATTTGAGTAGTTCAGAGACTTGTGTTTGGTGTGAAAGATAACACAGTAGAGGGTAAGGTTGGGAATATTAAAGTGAACAGTGATTTTTGGTGAATATGAGAAAGAGTTAGACTTTGGACGTGAGATTGATAGTTTTGATGGTCACTAGTAATCAGAGTACGCATCAAAAGCGTGATGTGGCACATTTCGTATAGGCGTGTGTGACTTGCAAGAGTTCAAAGGTTGAATATTGGGAATATGTAGGAGTGATGAGACCATTGGACGTTTCAGAATGGAAGTGATAAGTGGAAGGTTTCAATATTAATCAGGTACTATTATGTAGTTGGATGTTTTGGTTATGTGTTCGATTGGGGAATCGTAGCATAATTGTAATATTGTTGTGTGACAAGGAAGTTGGTATTATGATGGTGTAGAGGTTGTTGAAACGATGTTGTGTCGTGGGACTTTATGTTCTTGTTGTGTTTCGGTTCTAGAGTGAACCTGTGTGTGTTCGTAACTTGTGTATTCTTTGAGTTGTGAGTTGGTCGTCAAGTGCATTGTATGGGCTTTGCATCTTGTCATTGTAGTTGGCGTCATTGTCGTGTCGTGGTTGTAGTTGTTGTTAGCAAGGTGGTTTGTCAGTTGGTGTTATTCGTGGTGTGCCTAGTGTTGGCATGTTAGTTGGTTTGTCGGATGCGAGAGTCGTATTCCGAGTTGTTCGTATCAGTTAGATTTTCGAGGACGAAAATGTCTAAGTGGGGGAGAGTTGTAACGCCCCGATTTGTTTAATTGTATTTATTTATTTCATTTATGTGAATTTTGTGAAATGTGTGAATTTATTATATTTTACCTGCTAATTGAGTTAATTGGTTAATTTGACTGATAGGTAAAATATTTGCAATAAATTATAATTTCTTTTCAACTTTTATTTCCCGAAATATATTTCATCGCTGTTTATGTTTTATTGCGTTTTGAGAGCGTTTGGGAGATATTTGAGTGTAAGGGTAAAACAGTCATTTTACTAAGTTAGATATTTTAGAAAAATAGACTTTTGTATAAAAAGGAAAAAAAGAGAGAAAAGATAGTAGAAAAAGAGAAGAGAAGAAAAGGAAAAGAAGAGAAAAGAGAAGAAAGAAAGGGAGAAGAGGAAAAGAGGGGAAAATCGAAGATTCTCCGTTTCAATCGCGAATAATCGGGTAAGGGTGAGAAGTTTCAATTATATCTTGCTTGTGTATGTATATGTGTATGTTTTCTTGGATTGTTTTGGATATTTCTTATAGTTTTCAATTTTAGGTCGAAATGGTAAAAATGAATTTGTAACTTTTGCGTTTTTGATATATATTGATGTTTCTGTGCAATTTGATGTTGTGATCGAGTAAAAGTGTTTGGATATGTCTGGTAACATTGGTATAGGTTGATATTTAATCGGGTAAGGATAGGAATGAATCGGGAATGGTTATTTGTGTGTTTTCGAGTGGTTTTGAGCGAGTTTGGAGTTGGGATAAACGGATAAAATTATGTTTCAAAATATTTCAAAAATGGAAAATGTGTTGGATGGCTTTTTAATGGTGAAAATATTGTAGTATGTTGAATTCTGAGATCGCAGCTTTTTACGAAATCGAAATCGGAGGTCCGGAAGTTATTTAACGATCGAAAACTAAGTTTTTATCAAATTCTGCGCAGTATGCGTCGACCTGAAGGACTTTTGTGTCGACCTAAAGACCCTTGCGTCGACCTAAAGACTCGACCTGTGCATACCCGCGCGTGACACAAATTTTCCGAAATGTCCGATTTTGTTTTCTTCATAACTTTTGAACCGTAAGTCCGTTTTGACCCCCGTTCGAAGCGTTGGAAAGCTAATGAAATGTTCTTTCTATTAAAAATGGTTTGGAGGGTAAAATATGATTTAATTAATTCATGTTTTTGGAAAAATAGTCGGGTTGTCGAGTTTTTATCGCGTACAATGTGTGGGATTGATGTGTTATCATGCTATATGCTTTTGATATGTAACGTGTAGCTTGTGTTCCATTATATGATGTGAATATACATGATGGAATGTTGTGATGATGGTTTGTGGCTTTATGGCAAATATGTGCATTGTTTTGAATTAGACTTCGATGCGGGATTAATGATGTTGTTGTGTGGTAAAATACATTGTTTGATTGAATATCAATGTATGTTGTTATGATGTGTTGCGGGTAGCCTTTGTGGTGTGAATCCCTTGTGGAAGTAATTGTGATGGCATGATTGTTGTGGTTTGTGGTTTGTGGTGAAATGCATTGTTTATGTGAAATTCAATGCATGTTGTGTGGTGGCCTTTATGGCTTGAAATGCATTGTTTGAATTGATTTGCAATGCATGAGTGTGATGATGTTGATTAATTCATATGGTTGAATTGTGAATGTATGGAATTGATGAGTCGAAATATATGCATGATTATGGTTGCATATATGTGTGAAGATGCATTTGATTGTCATGAGTTCTTGTGTGTCAAGCATCATGATATGCATCTTGTGGGATCGTGTGCCCATATGAGGTATGAGCGATCCATATACGTCGTGTGCCCATGTGGGGTGTGAGCGACAGATTAATTCACGAGGGAATCTGCTATAACATCGTGAGCCTTAAAAATAAGAGGACTGAAAGCGATCTGATTGGATCGTGAGCCTTAAAAATAAGAGGACTGAAAACGATGATTATAGACGATCGTGAGCCTTATACAAAGAGGACTGCAAGCGATCGGATCGTGAGCCTTATACAAAGAGGACTACAAGCGATCCATAAACTTCGTGAGCCTTATACAAAGAGGACTGCAAGCGACGGGTGAACATCGTTGGCCCGAAGGGGTGTTACTTCTAGTAACAAGCGATGGTTCCAGCAGAGTTCTAGAGTGAACTAGTGATGAGAAATGATGGAGTCGGTACCGCATATGCATTTGCATAGAGTCGTTGTGTCGGTCTCTTTGCATCTGCATGAATTATGATTGCATTGTTTATATGTGGAAAATCATGATTTAATTAATTATGTGTGAGACATTGTGATATGCATTTGTGATAAAGGTATAGTGCATGATTAATATGCAATTGGGAATGGAGTAATTATGTGATTGAGCTTGTGATAGCATCTGTGAATTAATGTACAGTCGTGTTAAATGCATTGAATTATGAATGATATGTTTTGTGTATAAACATATGCATTATGTGTGAATATGTGATTATGTGAATATAATCTATATATGCTCTATGTGTTGGCATATGATAATTGTGGTGAGAATAACTATGCATGTGAATTGTTATGTATTTGCATATTATTATGCAATCTTGATTTTAGTTGTTATTTCTCACCCTTCTGCTGTGGTTTGTTGCTCTATGAGGCAATTGCAGATTTGTAGTCTCGGAGGCTTTTGTGAAGATTAGTCCTCCATTCTTTTGTCGGTCTTGGTGTCTGCTCTGATACGTAGCACGGGAGTCGGGGAACGATTATGTTATATATGTATACCTTTGTTAGATTTATTTTGTATTACGTTGTATGGATATTTTGTTGTTATAAAACAATTCATTTTGTAAAACAAGTCAGTTATGGATCTTTCCGCTTTATTCCATAATTGAACTTCATTTTGTTGGAAAAAGTTTCCCGTTAATGATTTTCTCTATTATGTGTTATGTATCAAATAATTGAGCAGGGATTGTGTTTTTCTTATTTTAAAACGTGGCATCCTTGTTTCTGTCGGAAAAATAAATTTTTAATTACTCTGATTTATTTATGTATTATTTATTCGCGATGGGAATTGGGGTGTTACAATTAGCGCCATAAAAAGAAAAAAGGAAGGTAGTGAACCGATGCCTATAAACGAATGTGGAGAACTTTAGCATGGTAAAACCGAAAAAATAAGTGTCCTCTTAAGGGACTTTGAGGGAGTTTCACGAAATCTTTGGAGATGAAGATATGCAAAAAGATGAAACGGTTAGGTCTAAATCCCTTTTTATTGGATTTGAAGACTAGTCGTATGGGTAATAAATGATCTCTCTTTAGGTTCTCCAATATTCATAAAATATTCCTCATGTTTCTGACATGTGTGAGAGATTAAAGTCGATTTAGTTTACCAATGCTAAATCTTCATTGGTCACATTTAATGTTGCACATGCATTCGCCTCAATTGATGTTTTGGGATTTACCTTAACTGTCGTTTGAGGATTCACCTCATTGACACCTATATATTTTCTCCAGACCATACTTAAGGGACTTGTCCCATGCATGTATGCTTAAAGGACTTGCCCAAATAATTCCTAAGGGACTCGCCCTGGTCATGCTTGAGGGACTCGTCCAAATCAGAGGAGACTATTAAACTAAATCATTTCGTCCTTCACAAGCCCTCGTGCTTGATGGACTATGTGCTACTATATTTGCAAAGGGCCCACAAGAGGCGATAGAAGAGCTCATTAAGGACATCTGATGCAATATGTCACCACGACAAGCTTCTGGTTGCCCATTTATTGGAACGTGCGCCCATAATCTGGTTATGTTTCATGTTCTCTATATCTCTTGCCCACTTATGAAAACATGGAGGATGATGTGTCCTTACCTAGTAACGGTACAAGAAGGGAAGTCAAAGAAGAATGTCACGTTATCGAGTATAATAGGAGAAAAAACTACCAATTTCCCAATCTCTTAAGAGAGAAAGGTGTTTTTATTACTTACTTGGGTTATAAAACTCAGGCCCTATGCGGTTCTTATAAACACTTCAACCTTAAGGTTGAGAAAAGACATTCAATTCATTCAACAATCACTCATATATAGAGCTTCTCACTATCCCGGTGTGAGCTTGCTCTACCACCATAACAACCCTAAAACTCTCAAACAACCCTACACAACTAGGCGTTATCACTCATTATACTTTTAGCCAATACAAAATCTATGAATAAAAAAAGATAATAAAAGTGCAATACAATTAAGTATGGATGCTAATTTTCCCCGTATCACATTATAATACTGTTTAAAAAATGTGGGACACCCTATAAATTAGCAAAGAGAATACTATAGAGATAAGAAGGGATAGAATGAATACATTAATCCATAAGTATTATTTATTTTTAATAAAACCTAACAAAAATATCTAAGATATGCAAAAACAATTCATTCATATAATATATCATTTAAGAACTCCAGAAAATAAAGATTAGGCTCACAAAATCCTTGGATGCTTAAATCGTAACTGACAACCTAAAATTACTACGATGTCTAAATATAAATATTTGTCCACCATGGACTTAAATACTCTAGTAAATTGGAGGAGCACTTGATTGGCCGGCTTCTTATGATGACTAAAAAATTACCTTTACAAAACAACTTGTTGCTTTGTTTAGTCAAGCCATATTGTGTCAAACATGAATTATATTCAGATTTTTTCAAGAAACTCACACCACTATGCTAGACATTTAATCTGTATAGAACACATTTGTTAACAAACAATAATTCCGATCACCCTAAATTCCCTAGAGAATTATTGTCAAATGAAAAAAATATACTAGAAAATTGAAGTGCGCATTTAGAGTATCAATAATATTGGTTAAGAATGTACTGTAAAAAGAAAATATAGAAATCAAACTTGATATTACAATCAAAAGTCTTCATCATGCTACTTTACAAAACAAAAATAAGGACAAATATACACAAAAATTTTCAGTATTTTACTTTTATAAAACATAATATAAAAAGATTTACATGATAACACACCTATTAGGATGAGGATCCTCTTGAACGCTATCAGCACCATAGAACATTGGATTAATTCTATTTTCTTTTGTTGAATCCCTAGGTTCATCTTTCTTTTCATCTTTAGCTGGTCCAACAGAAATTATTTCTGCTTGACAAAACTTTCTTAGCTTAGCCACTACTTTTACAGGATCAATGTTTCCTATTATGGTCAATTTTTTCTCTTTTATATCGACTGAAAATGATTCAACTCCTGCAACAATATGTTACGGATACAATCTCAGCATATTACTAAAAATAATTCAACAACCATATACAAACACTTTAATAAGATTTTAAATTAAATATTAAATAAAAAATAAAGATAATGTAAAATTTAAATTAGACCCTCACAGATATTGATCCTACCCGGTCAATATAATTTATTTTGCTGGATACTAATGGTGAAAAAAAAAATCGAGTCAATTAAATACCTGAAAGGCCTAAGACCGCTTTCATAGCTTTTTTCTTGATTTTGTTTTTATTTATCTCCAACTTTAACACAACTTTCTGTAACACAAAAATGGAGTAGATGTTAGTTAGAATTGTAAACTCTCTTTCTAACTCTCAAACTAAGATCACCAAAGAAATGAAAAAAAAAAAAATCAGGTTTAGCTATTACGAAGAAAATAAAAGAGTGGTAAAGTACTAACCTTCATTATTATGGAACTAAGGTAGAAGAATTCTTGATGCAGATTGTATTAAAAAGGAAAGGAAGAGATAATTTTCTAATTTGAAATGAAGTTATGCAATGAAGATGATTATTTGACGCTTATTTATTTCAAGTCAAGTCAACACACGTTGAGTGGTCTTCTTGGCAACTTAAAGGCAGAAATAAAAGACATTTTCCGTATCCAAAAAGTGGACTTTTCCTAACTTATAGTTTGATTTCTAAATTACAATGGGTAGTACCGTTCTTTCTTGTGGAACGTTGAATTTACATAAAAACACCTTAGGTTTAACTCAACATTTGTGTTTGGCTTCCTTATCATTTTGAAACTATTCATTATTTTCTTTAATTTTAATGCATAGCTCTTAATAATTCATATTGATTTACCTTAATTGATATGGGGTGGACGGTGTCATACTCTAATTTTTAACTATAAGATCCTACCTCATTTGCATCTTCACAATGCATCAAGATCACAAATCTAGTTCTTCCCTAACCACTCATCCTTGGATTTGGTTTTGTAGAGATCATCAAGCACCTCTTTGTGTTTTGTTCCTTTATGTTTATGCACTTTATGTTTCACTAACTACTAATCAAAATACCCAAAATATGTCTCGTATATCTTTTGTTTCTTTGCAATGTGGATTTTGTATCAAGAATATCAAGCAGGGTTCCTCAGCTAAGGTTATAGTCCCTCAAAGTCAAGTATGGTCAACCATTGGTTCCTAAGCCCTATTTCATCAAGTCATGACCTCTAATCTCAAAATGTTTGATCACAAGTATCATTCAATTTCATTTTGATCAAAGATATCACAAAGTTTAGTGGTTTGTTTCTCAAGAAAAGTCAAACGTTCATGTGTTTATTTTCATGCCTTCATCAACAAGTTACCTTAAGCTTTGGTCAATATAATCAAGGGACATTCAAGTGCACCTTATTTTAAGTCCATATATATGATGAGCCATGAGCTTTGAAATGCAAGAAAAGTCCAAGATCACAGCTACTTCAATTCTCAATATTTTTTAATGCTTCTTTTTGCATATGACTCTTCTAAACATCCTTTTCAACTTCTCTTTACATCAAAGAGTCAATTATACTTGGAGGATCATCAAAAGTTTGGAGACATTATAGGTCATTCGTGGACTTAGTGAAATTTGACCTATTTTCAAATGACCTTTCCTCAACTTTCAAGAATCATAACTTCTTCAATTTTCAACATATGGAACTCATTCTGTTTACACAATACTCTTTGTGATACACTCTACAAGATTGCTTCAATTATCAAAGTCAAATTGTGTTTGGAAGGCCATGAAATTCATTGATACATTATAGGTCATTTTTAGCCATATGGACTTAGAAATTTTCAAGTTTGGTTTGCCATATTTTTGTGCCAACTTTGACATGCCATAACTTTTTCTCAAGCATCCAAATGAAACCTTTCTTGGCACATTGTGATCTTTGCCATGATGTTGATCAATTGCACACAGAATTTAAAGAAAAAGTGTTTTGTACAAAGTGCCTCATTGATGCAAACATGGTGACTTGGAACTGAAGTGTTGCACCATGATCATATTTTTGCTTCAACTAAACTTTAATTATAAGTCAAACTAACATGTGATATGCATCTAAACATGATTAATCAAGTTGCCTGAAGTTAATTAAGTGGTAAAATGCATGGTTTGCCTGAGTTTTGAGGCAATTCAAATCACACTTTTATCATGACCAAGGGTGCACACGATTACACTGAATTTCCACTCAATTCACCCCTCTCAACATTCGATCATCTTCAGCTATAAATAAAGGTTCATTCTACCTTCATTCCCAAGCTTTTGAGAGGCAGAAAACCCCTGTTCCACCTTCAAATTTTATGCAAAAAAGTGAGCTATTGTGTTTTGATTTCCAGCCACTCTCACTCTCATTTCTTGATTTTATTAGCTTCATCGTGTTCCTCTAAAGCTTCTACAATAAATTCCAAGCTCTAAGAGTCCCTCCATTGCTCCAATCAAATCCAGTTTTAGAGCTCCTCCAATCACTTTTCGACAAGGTGGTTTTAGGATCCATTTTTAATCAAACAAGTTACCACAATGTAGTCCTTTGCTTGCTGAATGTTTCCCCTAACCTAGCTGGCTTTGATTGTTCATGATCAATATTTAATTTTTGTTTCCGTGTTTGTATTTCTCTCTGCATTTTCATGAAATTCTCCATGTACGTTTTCAATAAATGAAAATGGTGGACATGGTTGAGTTCGGTTCAGTGAGACGGTCATAATGGTATAGGTCTCATAATCTATCTTTACCATTTATGGAACTCCGGTGAGTATCTCACCGGAGAAGACAATCGAATAAGCATCTTCGCGGCCTGAGTTTGCTTTTAAATTCTATTAACTTTTTTAACTCCATTTTTTTCATAGTTTCATAAAAATATTCTCTATTTTCTGAGCATTTTTTCATATTTTTATTTCTTCATTTGATATTTTTCATCATTTTCTTCATTTTTCAAGCATTTCAGTTAGTTTAAAAATATTTTTATACATCCAAAAATTATTAAACTTTTATATAGCATTCTTATATTGTCTTTTACTTGTGTGATTTTTCTTGATCATGTCTCATTTGATTTGATACATCATTTGCATTTTCATATTTATTCTCATTTTAAAATTAATTTTTAAAATCATTTTAATGCATATTAATTCATATTATTGCATTTTTATATTGTTTGACTTGTGTTACATGTTTTAGGAGTGTGATCTCTATATCACATCTCTAACATGTATGGCACATAAAGTTTATTGACCGGTCTCCCATAGTATGATCTTCCTTATAGATTGTGCTACAATTGCGTAACATAGCGCTAAATTTGTCCCTAATCGAAAAGTGATCATATTGGTCTAATTTTATATATAAGTCATCTTTAGTTTAGATGTAAATCTCCTATCTCTATAATGTGTAGTGTCGTTTCCACTTAAGAGAGATAGTGGCATACTTGTTGATTTTATCCAAGTTTGAGCCCTTCTCAAAGGATGATGCAAAGATCTCATACTTGTTGGGTTGATTAGTTGAGTAATCTACTTTAAATGACAAAAAAATTTTATTAACACTAACCTTTAATTGTACAAACTTTACTTTATACCTTTTATTTTATGCTCATTTATCTTTATGCTCTTTATCTTTATGCTTTTATTTTTATGCTCTTTATTTGATGCTTATCATTATCATATCATATTATTCATCTTGTTTATATTTATGCCTTTTTCTATTTGTCCATTTGGACTTTCTTTTTTTTAAGACATTAATAAAGGTCTAAACAAATTAATAAACTATTAATGCTTCCTTGGACTTTTTTGGTGACTATCATTTGCTCATGGATGATGGACTTAGAATTAGGATCCTTGACCTATGATTTCGAGTTGTGACTTGAGACCTTGAATCTTATTTGTCATTTTGACCTTGAGAGACCTCTTTGAAGACTAAGCTTAGATCTTTGGCTTTCATCTGATGCTTGGTTATCTCTTTGCCTTGTTTTCTCTGCGTATCTTATTGCTTATTTGGTTGCTTGATTCCAAAGGATGTGAGTTTTAGCTTGTTATGTCAAAGGCTTGTATCTTGGTTAGATCTTTTCTTCCTTAGCTTTTATTTTATGCTTTAGGTTAGTCTCTTCATATCCTCCCCCTTTTTAAATTTTCAAAATCTTCTCCCTTATTTCAAAATCTTATTCTTTCAAACTAGAACCTCTTTCATAATAAACATTGACTTTGTCAAGTGCATTTTCAAACTCTTTTCCTTAATAAATGCTAATAAATTTTAAGCATACTTAGACCATTTTCATAAGACTTAAAGATACTTAACCCATTCAAATCATTTTGTGCTTTTATGCACTTTTTGCTTTAAAAATTTTCATAAAGTTTAGACATGAGTCATTTCCATAATTGAGATGTGATCCTCTTATCCCCATAGTAATGTTTGAAATAAGTTGATTCTTTTCCACCTTAGAGAGTTAGTGGCATACTTGTTGATTTTATCCAAGTTGTAGCCCTTTTCATGGTGATGCAAATGTCCATTTTCACATACTTGTGGGTGATTAGTTGAAGTTTTCTCCTTAAAATGACAAGTTGTCTTTTCATTTAAAATGAACCAAAACACACTATTTTTGTTATTTGTACCACGAATTACGAGGTTTTGATCCTCCATTGCACTTTTTGGGTATGTAGGCACGAGGCTCAGGAAGTCTTGTCAAACACAAAATTATAAATAAAAACACTTCTCTTCTCACCTCCACCTTCTTTTGCAAACAACACCTTTTTTAAAGCCAAACGCTAGATTTTCAAAGAGGTTCGTATAGAGTACTATAGACGTCTTAGGTGCTAACATCTTCTTTTTGCGTAACCAACCCCCTTACCCTGTCTCTGTTTTCATTAGTTCTTGTTTTAGAACTTCTTTAGGTTTTGTTCGTTCTTTTCCATTTCCTTTGGATAAAATAAAAGTGCGGCGGCGACTCTTGTTTTGTGAGTTAAGTTAATCAATAACTTAATCTCAAATTTTCCCGCTACAGAAAAGTGGTGACTCTGCTGGGGATTAGTCCCTAGTGGGTTAAGCCCATCTTTGGTTATATGTGTTTGTATTATTATATTGTTTGTTGTTGTTTGTTTTATTTTGGTGCTTGGTGGTCTCTGAGTGGTGAGATAAGTCATATAACCAGACTTGAGAGAACTTATGATAGGAGGGTGGTATAGTCTTGTTCAGCTTACTTGGAGTAGTCCTTGCTAAGCTGACTTGAGATCCCCCACTCAGTGGAGACCCCTTTGGGATTACTGATGTCATACGAGTAGTCGTATATGGCATTACTTTTTCCGACCTGGGAGTCTGAGCAACCGAGGACCTTAGAACCCTTTAACTCATCTTGGCCTTACTAAGATGTGGTACGATGGATATTCAGGTGTAGACCTGGATTAGGTGTTACGCGATAACACACTCGGATGAGTTTCTCTGGAGAATATTATTGGCTGACAAGTAGCCGTTTAAGCCGATAATATCCAAAAGATGGAATCACGACTCTGGGAACTTTTTAGAACCTTGTTCTACATGTGGATATAAACCCTAGTACATACCATTTTGGGTGGTTCTTGCCCTTGGCTCCATGCTTGTGACTAGGAACCCTTGAACTTCTTTGCGATCTTGTTTGTGCTTGTTACATCATGACATCACGCATTCATAAACATTTTGTTTCAATCAGTTTTCAAGGATCCAAAAGATTTTCCTTTGCAAACATCCCAGATTTTTGTGATTATGGACATTGGAAGGAGAAATACTCAGAAGTACAGTTTTCAAGCACTTAATCTTAAATATTTAAAAAAGCTAGCATCCTTGGTAGTTGATCTTGCAGACTTCAGATCTCGTCATAGAAGACTGTTATCTATTGTCTCTACCAACATTGTAGACGAAATTCTGAATACTCTTGTACAATTCTATGATCCTGTCTACCGATACTTTACATTTCCTAATTATCAACTCTTGTCGACTTTGGAGGAATACGCTTATCTTTTGAGTATACCAGATTCTGATGAGGTTCCTTATACTAGTTCGGAGGAAGTTCCCAAGTCTCAAGTTATTGCTGCAGCCGTCCATCTAAAGAAATCTGATATAGATGATAACCTTTTGGTTAAGGGAGGCATTAAAGGGTTGACTTCTAATTTCTTGGTTGAGAAAGCCACTTCATTTGCTAATGTTGGTAGCACGTTGGCATTTGAGGTTATTTTTGCTTTGCATATCTATGGACTAGTCTTGTTCCCTAACATTGATAACTTTGTGGATGTCAACGCTATTTGAATATTCTTAATAGGGAACCCTGTTCCAACTTTACTTAGAGATACCTACTTCTCTATCCATCGTAGGACTTCTAAGGGGAGTGGTACCATTGTTTTTTGCACACCTTTGTTGTACAAGTGGTTTATTTCGTACTTGCCGCAGTCATCTACTTTCAAGGAGAACAAGAGATGTTTAAGATGGTCTCAGAGGATTATGTCCCTTACTCAGGATGATATTACTTGGTCTTCTTCTGTGTATGAGAATGTCCAGATCATTGATAGTTGTGGGGAATTCTCCAATGTGCCTCTTCTTGGTACACAAGGTGGAATTAACTACAACCCGAGTTTAGCGAGACGTCAACTTGGTTATATGTTGAAGGATAAGCCTAATAATGTTCTATTAGAGGGTAATTTTTCCAAGAAGGGAAAGACTCTCTTGGTTTGAAGAGAATAATGGCCCATGCTTGGCGTAAAATTCATAGGAAGGGTAAAGGAGAGCTTGGAAGACAAGTTTGCATTGTCTTGGAACCTTATACACTTTGGGTAAAGGAGAGAGCTAAGGAGCTCAAAATGCCTTATGCTTTTGAGAAACCCGTGTCTATAGTGGTTGCTACACCACTCTCCATTCCTTTTGACGATGTGAAGACTCTTCAAGATGCTTTAGCTAAGATAAAGCAATAAAAAGACCTTTGGGAATCCGAGTTTCATGCTTTAAACCTCGAGAAGCTAGAGTTGCAAAAGCAGTTGAAGGAGAAAGATGAATTGATAAAGTTTCTTGAGCAACGTGCTGTGAAGAGACATGAAGAGTATTTATTTTCCTCTACTACTTCATCTTCTCATCCTCCTACTTCCGGTGCTTGGAAGGATATTGTGGATCAGCTCGTGTTAGAGAAGACCACCATGAAGGATAGCTATGAGAGAGAGATCAAGAGACTCTGAAGGAAGTATCAGCTTGGATTGTCATCAGATGTTCTTTAGGATCCTTAGGATCTAGCTTTTTCTTATTTGTATTTTGATCCTTTGTAACTTGTACTTCTAAGTGTAACTCTTTCCAATGCTCAATAAAATTAAATGTTTATCAGTATTTCAAAAAGTGTTATTTCTTTACGATGTTTGCAATTGCTTTATATCTTAAAAAATCCTTGAAAACTGAATGAAACATTTGCATTGCATTCGCATCATTCTGCATTTGGTCTTGCTTTGACATGTGTCTTATTTCTTTCTTCCTGGTTTTCTCGGAAGTCAAGCTTCCACACCAATACAACACTCATCTAATTCTCAAAGAAGGGTGGTGGATCATTTGGAATAAGAGAATTGTGAACTTTGTGAAGAGGTTACATCTCTCTGTGCTGGTATGGAGAAGTTGAATGCTCTAGTAGAGTCTTTGGTTGTTCTACAAAATCAATATGCTCGTCCTCCTACTCCTTAAGCTGCTCAGCCTCAGCCCATTGTTATCTATGAAGTGGTTTTTGTGCCTATTTTTGTGGCTCCTATTAGTGCTCTGTCACACTCTATGCCTCCTGGTTTTCCCTAGGGCATGCCGCTGAGCTTTATTCCTGAGTGATACTAGCCCGCTACTGAAGTCTTTAATGGTAACCTATGATGTCAATTCCTCCACCCATGGTACACATTGTCCCACAGAATGATGAGCCTATCTTCCATGCTGATCCAAGTGAGAGCTTGGGTGTCTATGAGAGAATGGATGAATTTTAAGATCAGTTTGAAGAAATTCAAAAAGAGATCAAGGCTTTAAGAGGGAAGGAGTTTTTCGGAAGGAATTCTCATGAGCTATGTCTTGTCCCGAATGTGAAGATTCTCGCAAAGTTCAAGGTTCCTGATTTTGAAAAGTATAAAGGTAACACCTGTCCACAATGTCATCTAGTCATGTATGCTAGAAAGATATCCACCCACACTGACAACCATCAGCTGTTAATTCATTACTTCCAAGACAATCTCATTGGTGTTGCACTAAAATGGTATATGTTTCTAGATAGCACTCAAATTCGTACTTTCAATGACTTAGGAGAAGCTTTCATTCGTCAGTATAAGTACAACTTAGATATGGTGCCGGACCGTGACCAGCTCCGCGCTATGTCACAGAAAGAGAATGAAACCTTTAAGGAATACGTCCAAAGGTGGCGTGAGATTGCCGCGCAGATCAGTCGTTCGCTTGAAGAAAAGGAGATGACTAAGATTTTCTTGAAGACGTTGAGTTCATTTTATTATGAGAAAATGGTTGTAAGTGCACCCAGCCGTTTTACCGAAAATTTAAATATGGGTATGCGCTTAGAAGAGGGAGTCCGTGAAGGATGTCTAACCGAGGAAGGTAGTTTTGGAATTGCAAAGAAGTTTGGTGTTGGGTTTTCTAAGAAAAAGGATGGAGAAGCCAATGCCATCTCTCAAGAGAGGTCTTGAAGACACAGGGGAAGAAATAATAATAATCATCATCGTCAACAATAAGTAGCTTCTGTTACACCCGTCATTAACGATGCTCCCACCACTCAAGCTACTTCGAACTACCAACCACAATTCCAACAGAGAACACATCAAAATAATCAACAAAATCGTCCATAGAGGAAGAATGAGTTTAATCCTATTCTGATGTCTTATGCTGAGTTATACACTTCCTTGATACAAAAAAAGCTTGTACAACCCAGAGACCCACCAGCTATTCCCAAAGAGCTTCCATGGTGGTACAAGGCTGATCATTCTTGTGCCTTTCATAAAGGGGCGCCCGGACATGATATTGAAAATTGTTTTACTCTAAAAGCTGAGGTTCATAGACTCATCTAAAGTGGAATTATATCATTTAAAGATCTTGGGCCAAATGTTCAAGCGAATCCTTTGCCCAAGCATGGTAATGCTATTGTGAATATGGTGGAAGGCTACCCTGGTACTTATCGTATTTTTTATGTCAATTTGATCAAAAGATCTCTAATTGAGATGCATGTTACTCTGTGTGAGTTGAGTTATTATGAACACAATCATGCTGCTTGCCCTATATGTTCAAGAAACCCTTGTGGGTGTGCAGTTGTGAAAAGTGATTTGCAAGAAATGCTTGATCAAAATTTAATTCAGGTTACTCGTCCAAGAAATCATGTTGATCACGAGGTGAATGTGATTGTCCCTCAATTCAATATTCCTGAATGTGTTGAGATTTCGTACAATATCCCAAAGTCATTTGTTACTCCATTGGTGATTTCTTTACCTGGACCTGTATCTTATGAGTCTGATAAAGTTGTGTTGTATTGTTACAATGCTACAATGTTGGAAGATGGAAAAGAGGTGCATATTCCCTCCCTTTCATCTATTGTGAATATTGCTGACGTAAGTAGGGTAACCCAGAGCAGACGTGTGTTTGTTGCACCACCTTCTAAGAAAAATGAGAATACTTATGTTAATAAGCCTATCGTGTTTGAGGCACCTGTGGAAAAATCCAAATCTGGATTTGTTGTTGGCCAATCTAGTGGTACTAGTCAAGATGCTAATGATGAGAACTTGAAATTGATAAAGAAGAGTGAGTGAAAAATTGTGGATCAGTTGTTACAAACTCCCTCTAAGATTTTTGTGTTATCATTGCTAATGAACTCCGAAGTCCATAGGGAAGCTCTGAGGAAAGTACTGGAACAGGTATATGTGAACTATAATGTGATCTTTGATCAATTTGATGGTATTGTTAGTAATAGTACTTCCTGTAATAACCTAAGCTTCAATGATGAGGAATTGCCCGAAGAAGGGAGGAATCATAACCTGGATTTACATATTTCTACGAACTGTCAAGAGGACTCTTTGTCTAATGTGCTGGTCAACACTGGTTCATCTCTTAATGTAATACCAAAATCGACTTTGTCAAGAGTGTCGTATCAGGGTACTCCTATGAGGTTCAGTGGTGTGATTGTTAAAGCTTTCGACGGTTCGAGGAAGATAGTGATATGAGAGGTTGATCTCCCTATAAAAATAGGTCCACATGATTTCATGATTACCTTTCAAGTTATGGATATTCGTCCTGCCTACAGTTGTTTGCTAAGCAGACCATGGATCCATGAGGCCGGAGCTGTCACTTCAATACTCCACCAAAAGCTAAAATTTGTAAAGAATGGAAAACGTGTTGTGGTAGGTGGAGAACAGACTATGTTGGTGATCTATTTGTCATCTTTTTCATATATTGATGCTGACGAGGCTGTGGGAACTCTGTTCCAAGCCCTGTCCATTATTGACAATGTAGAAAAGAAGAGTGGGGCATCCATCTCTTCTCTGAAAGATGCACAAAAAATTGTTGACAACGGTCAGGCTGTGGGCTGGGGCAAAGTCAATGAACTTGCTGAAAACAATAACAGAGTCGGTATGGGTTTCTCTCCTGGAACAACTAGAAGGCAATTGAAGCGCTACTAAGAAATTTTTCATAGTGCTTAGTTCATTCACTCTAGAGACTAACCTGTTGCCGCTATCATTGAAGACGACTCAGAGAATGATATTCGAAACTTCGTGACTCACTGAGTGGTCTACCACAATTGGACAGCTGTCAACATTCCTACTATTGTTCACTCTTCAATGTAATTTGTTTTTGTGTTTTTCAAATATCCTTTCACTCTGCCCAAGGTGAAAGTGAATTTGTGAGAGCTTGTTTCAAACTTTATTATCATAAAAAAAATGTTATTTTGGTTATCCATGCGTGTTTTTATCTTTTTGCTTTTCTGGAAAATGGTAACATAAAAAACCAAAAAACAATAATGATAATAATTTCAATATTTGCATGATTCTTTCACATTTATTCGTTTCCTAAATTCAAGCATATATCATTGTGCAGATTGATTGTTAAACCCACTAAAAATAATGTCCCTATGCCCTCTCCCAACCTTGATTCCTCGGTGTTTGAAGCTGAGGAAGAGGATGTTGAGGAAATTCCAGATGATATTTTTCAGTTGCTTAAGCATGAGGAAAAGACCATTCATCCTCACGAAGAGCCAGTGGAAGTGGTTAATTTGGGTTCAGAGGAAGATAGAAAGAAAGTCAAGATTGGGGCACTGCTTCAGTCAAATGTTAAGAAGAGGATGGTGGAGCTTCTTAAAGAGTATGTGGATGTCTTTGCTTGGTCCTATCAAGACATGTCTGGGCTTGATACTGATATTGTGGAGCACAGATTACCGTTAAAGCCTGAATGTCCTCCAGTTAAAGAGAAGTTGAGAAGAACTCACCCCGACATGGCTGTTAAGATTAAAGAGGAGGTTCAGAAGCAGATTGATGTTGGTTTTCTTCTGAATACTGAGTATCCTCAATGGGTAGTCAATATTGTGCCAATTCCAAAGAAAGACGGAAAAGTCTGGATGTGCGTTGACTATAGAGATTTGAATAAGGCTAGTCCAAAAGATGACTTTCCACAGCCACACATTGATATGTTTGTAGATAATACTACCAAATTCAAAATCTTTTCCTTTATGGGTGGATTTTCCGAATATAATCAAATAAAGATGGCACCCGAGGATAGGGAAAAGACAACGTTCATTACACCCTAGGGAACATTCTATTACAGAATGATGCCATTCGTTTTGAAAAATTCCGGTGCAACGTACCAGAGAGCTATGACCACTTTGTTACATTATATGATGCATAAAGAAATAGAGGTCTATATGGATAATATGATTTGTAAGTCGAAGACTAAAGAGGATCATATTGAATATTTGTTGAAGTTGTTTCATCGATTGAGGAAGTTTAAACTTCGCCTGAATCCTAATAAGTGCACTTTTGGTGTCCGTTCTGGAAAATTGTTAGGCTTCATTGTGAGCCAAAAAAAGTATTGAAGTTGATCCTAATAAAGTCATAGCTATTCAGGAAATGCTCATGCCCAAAACAGAAAAACAAGTCAGAGGATTTCTCGGACATTTGAATTACATTTCCCGATTTGTATCCAATATGACTACCACTTCTGGGCCGATCTTCAAGCTTTTCAGCAAAGATCAAGGTTGTGTATGGATAGAGGATTGTCATAAGGCTTTCGATAGTATCAAAGAATATCTGCTTGAACATCCTATTTTGTCTCCTCTGGTGGAAGGAAGACCTTTGATTATGTATTTGACTGTGCTAGAAGAGTCAATGGGTTGTGTTCTTAGTCAACAAGATGAAACTGGTAGGAAAGAGTATGCCATCTACTACCTAACCAAAAAATTTACAGATTGTGAGTCTCGGTACTCAATGCTTGAAAAGACATGTTGTGTTTTGGCATGGGCTGCTAAACGTTTGTGCCAGTACATGATTAATCATACAACTTGGTTAATATCCAAAATGGATCCAATCAAGTATATTTTTGAAAAGCCCGCTTTGACTGGAAGGATCGCCTGTTGGAAAATGTTGTTATCTGAATATGACATTGAGTACTGTACTCAAAAGGCAATTAAAGAGAGTGTTTTGGCTGACCATCTGGCTCATCAAACCATTGATGATTATCAACATATAAGGTTTGACTTTCCTGATGAGGATGTTATGTATCTAAAGGCTAAAGATTGTGATGAACCGTTACCTGAAGAGGGGCCTGATCCGGAATCCCGTTGGGGTTTGATATTTGATGAAGATGTTAATGCTTATGGAAACAGAATTGGGGCAATTATTATCACTCCTCGTGGTTCTCATATACCATTTACTGCAAGGTTGACGTTTGAATGCACAAACAATATGGCAGAGTATGAAGCCTACATAATGGGTCTTGAAGAGGCCATTGATTTAAGGATTAAAACGCTTGATGTGTTTGGGGATTCAGCCCTAGTGATTAACCAGATTAAATTTGAATCGGAGACTCGTCAGGTCAACCTAATTCCTTATAAAGATTATGCAAGGAGGCTGCTCACCTTCTTTAACAAGGTTGAACTACATCGTATTCCCCATGAATAAAATTAGATGGCAGATGCTATAGCCACTTTGTCCTCTATGATTAGAGTGAATCGTTGGAATGTTGTGCTCAAAATTAATGTTATGCGTCTTGAGAGACCGGCTAATGTGTTTGCTGTAGAACAAGTGAAAGATGATAAGTCGTGGTATTATGACATAAAATGTTTCATCCAGAGTCAAGAGTACCCACTTATGGCATCCAAGAAGGATAAGAAAACTTTGAGGTGGTTGGCTGGAAATTTCTTCTTGAATGGAGATGTACTATACAAGAGAAACTATGACATGGTTCTACTCAAATGAGTGGATAGACACAAAGCAGACATGTTGATGAAAGAAATTCATGAAGGATATTTTGGTACCCATGCCAATGGAGATGTTATGGCTAAGAAAATGTTGAGAGCAAGTTACTATTGGATGACAATGGAATCTGACTGTTGTGAATATGCGAAGAAATGCTATAAGTGTCAGGTTTATGCTGACAAAATTCATGTGCCTCCAACTCTTCTCAATGTTATCTCATCACCATGGCCTTTCTTCATGTGGGGCATTGATATGATTTGAATGATTGTCCCTAAAGCGTCGAATGGACGCTGTTTTATATTGGTGGCTATTGATTATTTTACCAAGTGGGTGAAAGTGGCATCGTATGCCAATGTGACCAAGAAAGTGGTGGTCCGGTTTTTCAAGAACCAAATTATCTATCGGTATGGCATTCCAAGAAAAATTATCACTGATAATGGGTCGAATATGAATAACAATACGATGAGAGAATTGTGTGATAAGTTCAAGATTGAGAACCATAATTCCTCTCCCTACAGACCAAAGATGAATGAGGCTGTTGAAGTTGCTAATAAGAATATAAAGAAGATCATTCAAAAGATGGTTGTAACATACAAGGACTGACATGAGATGCTCCCTTTTGCTTTAGATGGGTATCATACATCTGTCCGCACTTCAACAAGGGCAACCTCTTTCTCTCTTGTATATGGTAAGGAAGTTGTGCTTCTTGTAGAGGTTGAGATCCCGTCAATGAGAGTCTTGATGGAAGCTAAACTGACTGACGCTGAATAGTGTCAGAGGAGGTATGATCAACTGAATTTGATTGAAGAAAAGAGAATGACAGCCTTATGCCATGGCCAGTTGTATCAACAAATAATGAAGAAAACTTTTGATAAAAAGGTCAAACCTCATGTGTTGAGAGAAGGTGACCTCGTGATAAAAAAGATCTTGTCTTCTACCACTGATTCTAGGGGAAAGTGGAATCCTAATTAACTTGCATCACATTTCTTTGAATTCACAACCGACTTTGATTTATCCAAAGGAAAGGTTTAAGATCGAGAAAAACCTAAAGGGGGGAGATCTAAGGTTCGGGGGTTGGTTACGCCTAGGGAAGGTATTAGCATCCTAAATGTCCGTAGTACTCTACGGGAACCTCTTGTTTTAGTTTGTTATGTCTTACTTGCTTGCTAAGGGTGCTATGCTAAAGGTTGAAACCCTAGGGGTTAGTATCTAAGTATACTCGACAAAGTATCGTACTTTGCGCCTACGTATCCTGATGGGAGTGGAATCAGAGTATCCGTAGTTCACCGATCTAAGGGTGAAGAAGAGGAACCATTGACTATGGCCAAAGTTCCAAAGGGGAAATGAGTATGAGCTCATTTTAGAGTTCACGATAACTCTCTAAATCTAAGTTATAAGGGAAAGTGAGTTCTCATGATGGTGAGAATCACATAGAGTTCAAAACTCTAACCTATTTCTAAGTTATGATTTCATTGGCTCTCATGAGGCCAAGAAATAGGATAAACTTAAGAGGATAAAGTAGGGTGGTTGTTTAGTGACTTCATGAGTCAATTTCAGGATGATCTCCCTTTGGAACGGGGGGAAAGATAGCAGTTTTAAAATTACTATAAAATAAAGAGTTATAAATTCAATATGATGATGCAAGAATACATGAATAAGATAATGAGATGAAATAAAGCTTATGAAATCAATGCAAAGTTAGAATCATACATTAGACATTACTCAAACATGATAAACAAAGATAGCATGGCAAGATGAATAAAGAAGTGCAATAAAACCTTAGAAGAATTTCCAATCTTAACATAAATAAAAGCAAGTAGTATTAAACATTTCCAACCATTTCTTTTTATATTCAAAAAGTAGATTCAATTAGAAAAACATAGCAAAAAGAATGGAATAAAAAGGATGGAAAATGAACAAGTTATGGAAATTTGAAATTTAAGCATAAACTTGAAAATAAATAAAACCAACAAAGTATTAAAAAGAAAGGAAAGGGAACTCCTAGGGATTGAACCCATGACCTTTCACTTGCAGCTTAAAACCAATGCCACTAGGCCAATGCGCGCGTCTTGAAAGAACACAGATAGTACAAGTATATATGTAAAGAGCAGCGAAAATCAGAATATAAAACAAAAGGACTGGGGCGAGGGGGATTCGAACCCCAGTCCTAAGGGTGCAAGGGCGTGTGATAGTGTGTGCTTGACACTGGGGTGGCTGTTAGATCCGGTAATATATTCAACTCAATTAATATGTAACCCTTCTATGCACGCATATTTCAAATTAATCACAAACCAAACCACAACACTAACTGCTCACGAAAGGGAAACATATACGCCATGCCATTCAACATCAGCCATGTCAAATAAAATGAAGCAGAAATATGATTATCAATTCAAAATCAAGAATTTCTACACATGTTAAATACCAAGTAAGTGTTTATCATACAAATTCAAAAAAAGTAGAAGAACATTTGAATGCATAAAGCAACAAATTCACACAGTCATTGCAGCAAGCATACAACATATACATAATACACTCAAAAGGGAATCATGTAAGGACATAACTTGAATACTATCAAACAATCATTCATAAGGATTCATAGCAAGATTGAGTTTCAACAGTGGCAAAAGTTCTTAACATGCTTTAAAGAAAAGTAGCAGAGCTGTGCTAGGATTTAGATCACATGATTAACAAGATTAATTATTCAAAATTCAAGGAAGCAAGAGGATAGATTAAGGCATGATGCAGTCAGTTTGATAACATGTTTTTTTTTAATTTCAAAAGCAATTCAAATATGTTAATCTACTTGTAAAAACAAAGAAGAAGGACAGGTTAAACAAAGACATACTCCAAGATAAATCCAAACATCAGTGACTGGTCTTAGAAACATGCTAAATGAGTGTAAAAAAAAAGATGATATCAACAGGGAGAACATCAACAAACAATAACATTAGTGCTGACAAGTAACCAACACTCAGGCCAGTCATAGTATATTCCACAAGGCAATGATGGCAACTACCAATGCTAGCATACAAAGCAAAATACCACAAGAGCTCATACATCCTAAATGCATATCAATGTCAGATCACAAGAATACCAATCAGACATAATGTCACATAATGTCAAGGTAACAAATGCATTAAAACATGATGGTAGAAGGCATAGTGATGATTCACGTATCAAGATAGATTAAGGGCACACCAATCACATATAATGTCAAGGTAAGTTCATTTAGATTCATGGCACTTTGATACATCATAAAGCATAGGTCAAACAGAATTGCACATATGAGCAGAAACATTCCAAATCAAAAGTAGTTAGCAAAATGAACTACACACAAAATGTTAAATACTCATCATGTTGGTACAAGTATAAATTAGTCATGTTTACAATGGTAAGTACACAAACAAAACATCATGATGGTCAAAGGGCTCTTATGAATCAAACACATGTATTCAAGACAGAATAGGACATATCATAGCAACCAAGTTCATTCAAGTGGTACCATTAAAACAGACAGTAGTATATGACATGGAAAAAACCAATTTAGGCAACAATCATGCAAGTACATTCATAACACCTACATAGACTAGGTTCAAGGTAGGCTAGCACATATTAGAAGCACAAAATGACATAAAACATCCATAACTTAGGAATATGTTAAAAACACATCAAAGCTAGCAATACATATCATGAACACAAAGTTCTAACATGGAAAATAAAAGCATAATGTCACAGAAACATAAATTCTGAAGTTAACAGTTCTAGCACAATGGTATTAGCATGCACAAATTGAAGTATTATGACAGGTCATGGAACATTGAGGCACATGATAGGAACAATTCAAAGCAAACTAACAGTAACACCAATTTTTATCCTAAGTTCCACATTCATGAACATAATCCTTATTAAACCAAAATCATTCTAATGAGATATAACACTAAGCAATAGCTTGCATATGCTAACAGTTCAAATAATCCAAACTCAGACACATTAGTCAATCATCAACAATGCCAATGCAGAGTGGTGCATACAAATGTGAACACATACATGAATAACAAAAGTGTCAACCAAGCATCAACAACAATAAAGTTCAAAACCATGACTTGAGAATACAAAGTGATCATATATGATGGGCACAGAAAAATCAGTGTTACTTTTAAAGAGAACAATTTAACAGCATCAATCAACCATTAAACTAACAATAAAAATAGATAGGTTCAACCATCCCACGACTTATGAGCATATCAAAACCACATAGGGAACTAAGGTTTATGAACCTCTTATCTCAAAATAACATTTAAGCACATATGTCATACAAGTAGGTTAACAAATTCAAACATCCAATCTTGACATTATAAGAACCAAAACGAAATCTTGTAAGCTTGTAGCCATTCAATGAACAAAACTAAAAGCATAAATTAGTCATGTAGCAGCTAGTCATGTAACAAGCATAAATTCAACCACAATCATTAGAACTTAATACAACAAGCATACATATACCTCAACATATCACTAAACAAAATCAAGCTATTTTATGAAACCAAACCATGAGTAAACAATCAACATATTCAAACACACATCAGCAAGACACATATGTAGAAGAACAACAAGATGCATATGACATAATGATATCAAATGAGCATGATTAACAAGAGGGAAAGAATGTGATAACAAGTGGAGTAATGTCCACTGCCTTCGAGTATGCCGACTGCTTTCCTTCCAAAGCACTCCGAAGCCACCTTTCACCTTTCTTGCTCGAAACTTAGGAAAATTCAGGGACTATTTGAGTGTTTGTGAGAATTGTTGGTGTCATAAAGTGTAGAAGCAAGCTCCTTTTATAGGCTGAACAAATGGGCCCGGGTTGCTTGAGTCCAAAGCACAAACACTTGGTGTACTGAGTGAAAAACTAGGGTTACAACGTCTCTCTTCAAAATTCAAATATTAGTCCACTCCTTGGAGACAAATACGCTGCCCTTGATGCACAAAAACTCAGAGGTTGCAGGGTCCATTTCACTACTTCGTGTGTTACTTAAGATCTCCTCCTCTGGTGTCATATGAGAGGGTATCAGATGAGGTAAAGATTGGGGATTGCGTGAGGGGATCTGCAGGTGGGAGTAGGCTGTATCCTGAAATGAGTAATGCCTCAGAAACACTTTTAATTAACTAATCCTTGAAAGCTCAAACGGGAAGTATTTTTGGGAGAATTCAAAATGAGAAAACGCGCCAAGGGATTGAATTGTAAAACGATTTTGGATGAATTGATTCAATTGTATTTGAATTTCTCTTCTCTTCTGCAAATCGCAAGCACGACCAATGGAGAAAAAAAAACATTTGGTTGTTTTGTCTCTTTTTATGCCACACGTCGTCTCTTCATTGGTCAGAGAGCAAAGTTGAAAAGTCAAAGCACCTTGCGTGATTCTTATTGGTCTTTGGCAAATGAGTTTCAATGGTTTGTAACATATATGCACGTTGGGCTTATTGATGATGGGCTTATGAGCAAAAAACTTAGTATTGGTTTTCTATCTCTTTTTGTCATAAAAGAAAATGATTAGGAAAAACAAATAATAGGTGAATTAGGTAATTGAAATGGTTATGGTCATGGTTTGAAAAATAGGGAAATTGGATATAATTGGTTAATAGATGATTATTGAAATTGGTTTGGAATAAAAATGATGACAAGTGAGGGTGAATAAAATGGATAGGTATTTGGTTATGGAGAGGATCATGGTTAGGGTTATGGAGACATCTCTTTGAAATGAGAGACTTGCTTGAGTCAATGCTCCATCCAAAATCTTGATTAATCACCTCTTGCATCTTCTTAGGATAAAACCTGATAAAAAAAGAACAAACACAAACAAAATCTGGTAAAAGGGTTAGCTATGCAATATGATTGACCTAATATGACATGCAAGAGATCAATAGATCTAAGGGTAAATTTTGGGGTACAACAGTTACCCCTATTTAAATATCTTCACCGGATGACATGAGAGATGAAAATCCTCATGAAATCATGGTGAAGGATATTTAAATACAGATAACCAAAAATTTTGCCCTTAGATACAAAGACATGCAATGCTACTAATATGATGATATGATGTCATGATAGATGCAAAAAAATGCAGACAAAACAGGACACCAAAGAACAAAGAGCTACCAAACACAGATGAGCTTCACTGGGGAAAGAAAAAAAAGGTTAGTATCCACAAGGAAAACTCCTTGGGGATGCAGACTAACCATCAAAAGAGACTCACTGGGGAGACCCTTATGCAACACCGGGGATAGAAAAAGGGCAATCTCCACTAGGGAAAGATCCAGGGAGATGGACGACAAGTTCAAAGGTGACCAGACGATACTGGGGAAAAGACACATTCTTACTAGGCATGAAACCAGAAAGAAGACATGATCTCCACTGGGGATCAGTTGAAATAAAAGGATAGACCTCCGAATAAAAGATTTTCTGGAGATCTTATACTGAAAAGTTCAAACGGGATCCTCAAGAAAAACCAGAAAAGACAGAGACGAACTCTGCACGCCAGATAAAAACACTTGGAGTTTAAAAGGGAACAAGTTTAATAAGCTAAGAAAAGACTCTGGTACTCACAAGAGTTGGTTGAGATGACAAATAATTTTCTTTATGAGGAAAACCAGTATGACCTGGATTTGTAATTTGGTTTAGGTTCATATTTGACCTGGGTTTGAACAATACAGGTTCACGATAACCTGAAGTAAACACCTAGTTCACAATAACCGAAATTTAGGTTCACGATAACCTGATACAGACAACTGGTTCACGATAACCAGAGGTTTAGGTCCACGATAACCTGATATAAAAAACTGGTTCACGATAACCGGAGATTAGGTTCACGATAACCTGATTTCAAACAACAGATTCACAATAATCTGAAGTTTAGGTTCACAATAACCTGATACAAAAAACTGGTTTACGATAACCAGAGGTTTAGTTCACGATAACCTGATACAAACAACTGGTTCATGATAACCAGAGGTTTAGGTTCACGATAACTAGAGGTTTAGGTTCACGATAACCTAATACAAACAACTGGTTCACGATAACCAGAGGTTTAGGTTCACGATAACCTGATACAAACAACTGGTTCACGATAACCAGAGGTTTAGGTTCAAGATAACCTGATACACACAGTGCCAGGAGTTGCTGAAATTTAGATTTCCAAATGGGGTGATGTAGGTAACAGAATGGTCGCAGGTTAGACTCCCTGGGGAATTACTGCATAAAGAGTCAAAATTTGGCGTACAAAGGTGAAAAACCGGACACGAACAAAACAAAGACAAAGAAACAAAGACCCACAAAGAGGAGAAAAAGGAAAGAAAAACAAAACCACACAAACAAAACACCCAAATGCAAAGATGCTCAATGCTATGGTATGATGTGAATGCTCAATGCTATGGTATGATGTGAATGCTCAATGATATGCAAGAAACGACAAACCGGGGACAGCAAAAGGGAAAACAACCGTGTCCACCACAAAGAGTCACACTGAAATCTGAGCAGGCAGTCAGTCTTAAAGTCAATGTGAGAACATCCTCAATATGCTGGGGAAACAACTTCTCAACAAACATCTTGTGTAGATACTGGTGGGACGTCCTTTGTATTAGTGGTCACCCATTGTTGAAATACTGCCAATCCTCTTTTAGTAAAAAGAGTTCAAAGTTTTCAAACATTATTCGCTTTTAAAACCATTATTAATAGATAAGTGAAGTTTTGCATAATAAGGAAATTATCAGAGTAATGATAAATATCAAACAAAGAATGGCTCAACAATCTGATTTCATTAGAATGGTAACTTGCCAATAGCGAAGTTCCATGGATCATTACAATTGAAAAATGGCAATGGAAAAGGATTACATCATATTCAATGACCTACTCCCTAATGACTAAAAATTCTAGAATTCTATGCTGCTGATACAGACAAAAGGGACTAGATTCTCAAGCGTAATATTTTCGTACTGAGTCAGCATTTACATGGTGTGTGAGCTGTTCACCATCCATTGTTGTGAGGAATAAAGAACCTCCTGAAAATACAGTCTTTACCACAAATGGACCCTCATAGTTAGGCGCCCACTTTCTACGAGCATCCCTTTGAGATGGCAAAATCTTCTTGAGTACAAGCTCTCCTTCTCAAAATTCCCGAACACGGACCTTCTTGTCAAAATCCCTCTTCACTCTTTTCTGATACAGATGACCATGACACATAGCAATCAGTCGCTTCTCGTCAATGAGGTTCAGTTGGTCATATCTCTCTCTAACCCATTCTGCTTCATCAAGCTTAGTTTCCATCAGGATTCTCAAAGATGGTATTTCTACTTCAATGGGAAGGACCGCATCTATTCCATATACAAGAGAAAAAGGGGTTTCCCCTGTTGAGGTTCGAACCAAAGTTCTGTATTCGTGCAGAGCAAAAGGTAACATCTTATGCCAATCCTTATAAATCTTGACCATTTTCTGCAGGATCTTCTTGATGTTTTTATTAGTAGCCTCGACAGATCCATTCATCTTGGGATGGTAAGGTGAGGAATTGTGATGTTCAATCTTGAAATTGTCACATAACTCTTTCGTTTTGTTGTTCAGGTTTGTTCCATTGTCAGTGATGATCCTGTTGGGAATTCCATAACGACAAATGATATTATTCTTGATGAAACAAGCGACTACTTGCTTGGTCACATTAGTAAAAGAAGCAGCTTCAACCCAGTTGGTGAAATAATCAATGGCGACTAAAATGAAACGATGGCCATTAGAAGCTTTCGGCTCAATAGCTCCAATCATATCAATGCCCCACGGGCCAAGGGGATGACAAAACATTCAGCAAGGTAGGAGGAATATGCATCTTATCAGTGTAGATCTGGCACTTATGACATTTCCTGTCATATTGGATGCAATCAGCTTCCATAGTTAACCAAAAATATCCAGCCCTCAAAATTTTCTTAACCATAGCATACCCATTGGCGTGAGTGCCAAAGGCTCCTTCATGAATGTCGTGAATCAAAAGGTCTGCTTCTCGTTTATTGACACATCTTAGCAGGACCATGTCATGATTCCTCTTGTAAAGCACGTTGTTACTGAGAAAGAATTTGGACGACAGCCTTCGCAAAGTTTTCTTATCCAGATTGGAAGCCTTGGCGGGGTATTCCTGAGTTTTCAGATAATTCATGATGTTGTGAAACCATGGTTTCCCATCTTCCTCCTCTTCAACTGCCTGGCAATAAGCGGGTTCGGTCTTGCGCTCGATACTGATGAGCGGTGCTTCATTGTGAAACCTGACTTGCCACATTGAGGCTAACATGGCTAGGGAATCAGCTATGTGATTTTCAGTACGAGGTACATGACGGAAAATGATTTCATCAAAACACTTAATCAATTCCATAATGTAAGCATGGTATGGAATGAGTTTTTCATCCTTGGTTTCCCATTCACCCTTGACTTGGTAAATGACCAAAGCAGAATCACCCATAACTTCGAGAACATTGATTCTAAGGTCAATTGCAGTTTCTAGACCCAAAATACACGCTTCATACTCAGCAATATTGTTCGTGCATCCAAAGTCCAACCTTGCCGTGAAAGGAGTATAACCACCATTGGGGTTTATCAATACAACACCTACATCATGTCCTTTGAAATTGGAAGAACCATCAAACATCATCTTCCATCTATAACTGGTCTTAAAACCTTCATAAGGGCCAGGCTCTTCACAATCTTTTACTACCATAATGTCTTTATCCAGGAAATCAAACTTGAGAGGTTCATAATTTTCAACAGGCTGATCTGCAAGGTATTCTGATAATACACTTCCCTTGATAGCCTTCTGAGGTACATATTGGATATCATATTCTGACAATAGCATATGCCAACGGGCGAGTCTTCCTGTTTGAGCAGGCTTCTCAAAGATATACTTTATTGGATCCATTTTCGAGATCAACAAATTAGTGTGGCATATCAAATACTGCCTCAAACGTTTGGCGGCCCATGCTAAGGCACAACAGGTTTTCTCAAGCAGTGAATAACGGCTTTCGCTATCAACGAACTTCTTACTCGGGTAATAAATGGCATGTTCTTTGTGACCAGTTTCATCACGTTGGCCCAATACACAACCCATGGACCCTTTTAAAACAGTCATGTACATAATGAGAGGTCTTCCAAGAACAGGAGGAATCAGAATAGGTGGTTCCTGCAAATAGTTCTTGATCTTTTCAAAAGCCTATTGGCAATCAGAATTCCACTCTACAGTCTGGTCTTTGCGGAGCAGTTTGAAGATTGGTTCACAAATTGGAGTCATGTTGGATATGAATCTGGATATATAGTTTAAACGACCCAGAAATCCTCTCACTTGTGATTCAGTTTGTGGAGCTGGCATTTCTTGAATAGCTCGTACCTTGTCAGGATCTACTTCAATTCCTTTTTTGCTGACGATGAAACCGAGCAATTTCCCTGACCGGACACCAAAAGTACATTTGGCCGGATTCAACTTCAACTGATACTTTCGGAGTCTCTTAAAAACTTCAAGAGATGGTCCAAATGTTCCTCCTCGCTTTGGGATTTAGCAATCATATCATCCACGTATACTTCAATTTCCTTGTGGATCATGTCATGGAATAAAGTCACCAAGCTCTTTGATAAGTTTCCCCTGCGTTTTTCAAACCAAAGGGCATGACTTTGTAATAGTAGGCTCCCCACGGGGTGATGAATGTAGTTTTATCCATGTCAGCTGGGTCCATTCTGATTTGATTGTAACCGGAGAAACCATCCATGAAGGAGAAAACTGCAAACTTAGCTGTATTATCCACAAGTGTGTCGATATGCGGTAGGGGGAAATCGTCTTTGGGACTGGCTTTGTTGAGATCCCTGTAATCTACGCACATTCGTACTTTGTCATTTTTCTTCATAACTGGCACGATGTTGGCTACCCATTCCAGATATTTTGAAACTGCCAAGAATCCTGCATCCAATTGCTTTTTAACCTCATCTCTGATTTGGAGAGCCATATCAGGTCTACTTCTACGGAGCTTCTGTTTCACAGGTGGACATTCAGGCTTGAGTGGTAGCTTATGAACTACTATATCTGTATCCAATCCAGGCATGTCTTGATAAGACCAAGCAAACACATCTACATATTCTTCCAAAAGCAGGACTAGCCGCTGTTTGATTCCTGTCTAAAGTGTTGCCCCAATCTTGACCTCTTTCCTCTTTTCTTCAGTGCCGAGGTTGATGACGTCAACTTTTTCCTTGTGTGGCTGAAGATCCGTGTACTGATACTCACACGTTTCTGCCAAATCATCGGGGACCTCATAATCTTCTTCTTCCTCAACTTGATAAATAGGTGAATCAAAGTCGATAGTGAGAGTAGGGTCATTGAATACAACAGGTTTGGGAAATACTCTACACGATGGAGGGATTTATTTTATTAAAAATGCACAAACATGAACGCAAAAAGAAAAAAATTGTAGTTTTGAAAAGATTTCCATTTTTCTTAAAGCGAAAGCAAGAATAAAGACAAAGATTTTTAACAAAACAAACACTTTCATTGATTAATAAGATTTAAAAGCGGTGGCCCATACAAAATAATCCGAAAGCCTCGGGCAAGGCTGCGGAATTGAAAACATCAACAAAACAAACAAATTACTCTGGCATAGGGTACAAAGTGGGTATCTCACCAGCTTCCGAGTTACTTAAAGCGGCGTCACACCGAAACACCAGTGATTGATATCTTCATCTTCAGCGTCTTCAATAATTGCATGGACTTGTTGTCCTCCACTGACGAACACCTCTTGAATGGTTCTTGGTCTTCCTTTTGTTGGAGCAGCTGTTCCCTCAAAAGTTGGTTTGTAACCCAACCCTTGGTATTTCTCTCTTTCTGGGACTTCGACGATCTTGCCCCATCCTTCAGGTACTCCTCCTTGTAGAGCAGATTGAATGCTTTTGAAAGAAGCAAAAGATGGAAAATCAGAGGCCACTGGTTCCTTATCCTCAAGCATAACGGCATTAGCTATCTCAAGAGCCTGGAAAGAAGTTTCGAAAGCATCTTCATCCGCTTCAATGTAACGAAACGAGGACAAATTATTGACCATCAGGTCTTCCTCACCATGTATAATAACTAACTTCTCGTCAGCCACGAACTTCATCTTCTGATGTAAGGTAGAGGTCACAGCACCAGCCTCGTGGATCCAAGGTCTACCCAACAAACAACTGTAGGCAGGGTTGATATCCAAGATCTGAAAAAGGATGTTGAATATTTAAGGGCCAATCAAGACAGATAGCTCAATCTCTCCCATCACCGATCTTCTTGAGCCATCAAAGGCTTTGACAATGAGGGAAGTGGGTCTCATTATAGCTTTTTGGTAAGACAGGTTCTCAAGAGTTCTTTTTGACAAAACATTCAATGATGAACCATTATCTACGAGAACTCTGGCCATTGTTCCTCCTGGCATTTCACTAATACATGTAAGGCAAGATTATGATTCCTTCCAGCTCGAGGTACCTCCTCGTCACTGAAGGTGAGAGTGTTACAAGCTGTAATATTGGCGACGACATGGTCAAACTGTCCAGCTGTTATATCTTGAGCCACGTGTGCCTGGGCTAACACCTTCTGCAAAGCTGATCTGTGAACTGGTGAATTAACTAATAAAGATAAGATCGAAATCTTGGATGGTGTCTGATGGAGATGGTCTATCACTTTGTAATCACTCCTCTTGATAATTCTTAGGAACTCTTCGTCTTCTTCTTGAGAAATTTCCTCCTTTCCCTTGTCTCTAGATGGTGTGGGGACAACAGTTTCCCTGGGTGTGGTTTCTTTGAAAGAATGAGTGTATACTCTACCGCTTCGGGTCATCTTCCCAGTTCCAACTATATTAGTCACTTTTTCAACAATAGTTCCCACATCTTTCCTTGGAACTACGTCTTCAACAACGATTCCCACCTCTTTCCTTGGAATCACATCTTCTCGTCTCATGCTACTCATAATATTCTCATAGACCCACGACACTGCCTTGGTCCCTCTGAACCTAAATGGAATAGGTTGTCGAGTGTCATATTTCTTGGGCTGATTAATCATGGAAGCATCAATCGTTCCAGGATTGTTAAAAACTGGTACTGGTTTATTAAATACAAGAAATACAAACCCAGACTTAGGTGTGTTGGACCCGGATACCTGCCCTCTTGGCTTTGGTAAGTTGAATATGGGCTCGATTGCTGCAACTTTGTTCTCCTTTTCTTTGCTGAACACTTGTAGGAACCCTTCATTGATCAGATACTGAACATCATCTTGGACTAAACGGCAACCCTTGATACTGACATCACATTCTTCACAGTCATCACGGTAAAATTTAACTAAGCCAGCTTCAAACAGCTTAGCATGAAAAGCCTTGATAGGAGTCTTGATCTTTGTTGCATCCAAAACTAAAACCTCATCCTTTTCATCTTCTATGGCATTAGTAGCCCCATGGGTAGGCAAAGGATTATTTTTCACATTTGGTTGATTATCAGCAAATGAAAGAATATTCTTCTCCATCAAACCCTTCACTAAACTTTTCAGCGCTAAACAGCCCTCCAAGTCGTGACCAGCCCCTCCTTGATGAAAAGCACAAGTTGCATTTGGGTTGAAGAAAGGCATAGATTTCTCGGTTGGTGGTCCCAAAGGTATAGTAACGATCAACCCTTGCTCCACTAAAGAAGGGTAGAGCTCTGTATATGACATTGGTATAGGTGGAAATGATGGCTTTCCCCCTTGCCTTTTGTGGGGAGAATTCTGTTGTGGAACCTGTGGTCTTGGTTGCTGATAATTCTGGTTTTTAGGCCATTGCTGGTAAGCTGTTTGTTGATAAGCTGGCGCCTGCTGCACTACTTTGTGGTTGAAAGTAGGCGTAACAGCAGCTACGTAGGGTTGTTGAGCATACTGCATTTGGTAGATTGGATGCTGAGAGAAGCTTGGTCTCTGCTGTTGCTGGTACATTGGTTGCTTCCAACGAGGGCTCTGGGTCTTTCCTGCCATGACGGCATTAGTTTCTCCTTCTTTCTTCTTGTGAGAATGACTAGGAGACTTCGTAGTACTGACGCTAGTTGAACTACTCGGAGAACTGATCACCTTTCCACTCTTTAATCCTGCCTCTACTTTCACGCCAATTGCAACAATATCAGCAAAATTAGCACTGACACTGCTGATCATTCTCTCATAAAACTCAGGCTTTACTGTGTCTACAAACCAATCAGCCAACTCTTTCTCAGTCAAGGGCAGCTCAACTTGAGAAGCAGTCTCTCTCCATCGTTGGGTTTATTCCTTGAAGGATTCAGTGCTGCTCTGGGCCATACTCAACAACTGCCTACAGTCAGGAGCTAGATCCATATTGTACTTGTAGTGTTTTACAAAAGCAGCAGTCACGTCCTGGAAACAATGGACCTGGGACTGGTCTAAACTTAAATACCACTTAGAAGCAACCCCCTTCAAACTGTTCTGGAAACAATGGATCATCAGCTTGTCATTGCGTATGTGAGCGGCCATTATTCGGTAGTACATGATCAGATGGGATTTGGGACACGTGGATCCTGAGTACAACTCAAAACTCGACAACTTAAATTTGGGGGGAATTACCAAATCTGAAACTAAGCACATGTCTTTAATATCAGTACTGAATGCATTACTTAACTCCATCGCCTTCATCTTCCTCTGCATTGTTTCAACACTTTCTCTCAATTTCTCGTGTCGATCATCTCCTTCTTCTGACACATCAATGTAATCGTAGGGATGGTGGTGTTGGAAAACCGGATGCACTTGCGTTTGTACTGCTGGTGGAGCATAGGTAGGAATAGCTTGTAGAGTCTCATTGACCAAGGGAACTGTTTGCTGTGTGGATAAAGGAACTGTAGCACGGATAAAATCAATAGGCATGCCCAAGGTGTGGCTTGTGACAGGGATGATAGGAGGTTCTACTATTGTGGTGACGATTTCAGAGACCACAGTGGCCTGGGTGTCCATCTTTGCTCTCATAACATTAATTGCCTCGAGGATTTGTCCCATTCCTCCTCATATTTCATTCAGCTCATTGTTGACTCTGTCCATTTCTCCGTATGCCTCTGACATCCTGAATCGAGCTTGGGCCCGAGTGTTGTAGTTGTGTCTGGGATTCAGTGTGACGATTCTGAAGAGAACACAGCGTCATAAGAAAAAGACAAAGGAAAATGCATATGAAGATGCAAAATGAGGATGCAAATGCAAATGCAAGCTAAACTATCAAGAAACCAAAGAAATTTTGCATATAATATAGACAATATATTCTTTGACAAAATAAACTTCTTCATTCAAGAGTCTGGTGAGCATTACATCAGGAGCAGTGTATCCTCATACTCCAAGTACATAAGTAGAAATACATCAACAAAGGAAATAACAACAGTAACACTAAGGATTGAATCCACTGGTTGATGATCCTTCTCCTCCATTAATCACTTTCATCAGTTTGCTGATACGATCTTATGTCTCCTCTCTTGCAAGAACCAATTCCCCTAAGGCTTCCACCATCCTCTACTTTGTCTTGGAAGGTGATTCATTTTGAGGATGTGGTTTCATCATTACACGAGCTATGTCACGAGACCATTGTAAGTGGGCCTCTGTAACTGGGCATTCAGCTTTCCATAATTGTCTGTTAATTTGGCGCCAAGCGCGCTCTAATCGCATCTTTATTTTAAAACCTCCCCGCTCATCATAAAACATCATCTGCATCTCCTCGTCATCTGGAATTCCCTCCTTCAGATGACCCAGTTGACGGGGTGCAAGGACAGGGTTGTAATTGATACAACCGTTTCTCCCCATGAGAGGTACATTGGGGCAATCCCCACAGCTATGGATTATAATAATTCCTTCTTCAGTTGAATCATACCACTCGATGTCGGTATGCTTCAATTCCATCAGCTTTTTAGACCAAATCTTATAGTCTTTGACCTCCCAGAAAGCCGGAGTCTTTGGCAGATAAGAAGTGAACCACTTGTAAAAGAGGGCTACACAGTAGACAATTGGCCCACAGCCTCTTGTGTATCTGGTCTGTATGGAATGGTAAACATCCGCTAGCAGTGTCGGGACCGGATTGTTGACTGTAAAAATCTGAATGGCTTGGGTATCCACAAAATTATTGGCATTTGGGAACAGAAACAAACCATATATCATTAGAGCTAGGGTTGATTCAAACAAAGCCTCACTTCCTCTGTTCTTGAAATACAGAGCCTTTTCCAGCAAGAACTGAGCGGGCAGTCCGCGCTTTCCTCCTTTGTTAGTCAGGTTAGCCTGTATGTCAGATAATCTGATTTTGGTTACTCTGGCGATGTCTCTGGTGAAAGGCATTTCTTCAATCCCAGAAAAGATAGGAGCTTCTCTGACTGGAATCCCTATCATAGCTGAGAATTCCTCCAGGGTTGGCACCAACTGGAATTCAGGGAACACAAAAAAATGGTACGCGGGATGATACAACTGGACCAAAACTTCAAGGGGCCCTACAGTCACTGGTGTCTTCATCAGTGGAAAGATACACCCATATCTATCAGCGAAGGCTGACTGGTCTTCAACCATCTCTCCCAACCACAACAAACGTTCCACCTCTGGTAGTTCAAAGAAATAAGGCCAAACTCTTTTCCTTGCAGCATCCATTTCTACAAAATTTGCAAAACAAAATTAGTATCTTGATAGTTTAGCAGAGAATGCAAGATGCAATGCAAAGTTTCATGGTACTCAGACACTCGCGAAATATCAAGAGACATCAAAAGAACTCATTCTCATTAAATAAAAGGTGAATTACAAGAGTTGATACACTTTCAAAAGCCCTAAACATGAAGCTAAATAAAAGCTAGAAAGTCCTAAGGAAATTCTCCTAAGAGTCTCATGTTGAGTCTTCTGATTTCTTTCTCCATCTGATCCCTTTCTGCGACGAGTTTGTCGAGGATGGATCATGTTAGAGGAACTTTGATCTTCCAGGGCCTTTCTCTTCTTGCATGAGAGTAACTCTTCATTCTTGGTCTATAGCTGCTTCTGGAGTTCTAGGTTTTCTTTAACAACCACTTGATATTTGAGCTTCCAGGCTTCTTCTGACCTTTGGGCTTGTCTTAGAGAAATCTACAGCTCTTCTTCTTTTGACATGAAGTATAAAACAGGCTATTTCTTCAAAGAAATTGGTTCTTGCCTCTTATAAGGCATCTTTAACTCTATAGCTCTGCTTCTGACCCATTGGAGATAGGGCTCCAATGACACACAGTTAGGTCTTCCCAAAGAACTTCTTCCTCTTTTGCGCTTGCTACCCCAAGCGTTCAAGATCAACTTCTTCTGTTCTTCGTTCTTATCATATGCTTCAAAGTAGATGCTTTCAACATGAATACTGAGAGGTTTATCTTCCAAAGGATACCCTAATTGGCGTCGTGCCAATACAGGGTTGTAGCTAATGCCACCTTTAATGCCAAGAAGAGGCATGTTGCCCTAGTTTCCACAACTATCTATAATCAGGATTCCATCATACACCCGATTATACCAGTCAATGTCTGCATGGGAGAGTGCCATAATTCTCTGAGACCACCATCCTCTCTTGGAATCCCAGAATGCACCTGCCTTAGGTAGATGAGAAATAAACCATCTATATAATACGAGGACACAACAAGTAATCTGTCCATTTCCATGAGCGTTTCTTGTATGGAATGAGTGATACTTCAGCAAGCAGGGTAGGTACCGGATTTTGTTTCAAGAAGATTTTGATTGCATTCAGATCCACAAAGTTGTCAATGTTTGGGAACAAGAAAAGTCCATAGATGAGTAATGCAAAAACAACTTCAAAGGCATCCCGGTTGGAGTGTTTAGCAAAATAACGAGCCTTTTCAAACAAAAATTTAGCAGTTAACCGAAAAATTCCCCCCTTAGAAGTTAAATTGCTTTTGATGTCAACTAACTCCAGATGAGTTTTCTTGGCCATTTCTTCCTCTTTAGGATCCTTCTCGAAGATAGGAAACGGGGACTCATCCTTGATAGGCAAACCAATTATCTGAGAGTATTCCTCGAGGGTGGGCAAGAGTTGATAGTCAGGGAACATGAAGCAGTGATACTTTGGATCATAAAACTGAAGCAGAGTTGAGAGGAGTCCTTCATCCATGTTCTTCTTCAACAAAACCCACAACTTCCCATATCTGCCTATGAATCCTTCAGGCTCTGTTAGCAAATCTCCCAATCTCCTTAGGTCATCCAATTTTGGACTCTTGAAAGTGTATTTGATAGTGTTTCTTCTTGAGTTATCCATGATATCCCTCTGATATAAGAAAAGAAATATGAGTTCCATGAAACAGATGCAACATGAATGCTTATGATGTATGAATGCAAAGCACACACAAAGACATACAAAGCACAAACAAAGGGGATAGGTTAAAGCATGGAGTCAGGGTTTACCCTTCCCATTGGTATGTACTACTGGTTTTCATCTACTAAACAGGGTTCTAAGAAGTTCCCAGAGTCGACAACCCATCTTTCGGATTTTATCGACTTCCCAAATGACTTGGTAATCAATAAAATTCTCAAGAGAATCTCGTCTGAGTGTAGTATCGCGTGACAACCAATTCAGAAATAGACTCCATCATGGTCACCGCACTACATCCTAAAAGACCAAGTGGGGTTTGGTAACTACGGTTCTCAATATCAAGGGCTCCTAGGTCGAGAGTAGCACGTTTTCACGAATAGACTCGTTCAACATGACTAGACTCTCAAGAGGGCCTCAACTGAGTGATGGTGTCTCAAGTTAACTTTTTCAGGAATCGACTCCCTCAAAGCCTCCTTGAATATACCATCGACCTATCATAAGTGCACTCAAATCCGGGTTAGGATTTATCTCACCACTCAAGAACCAAGCCAACAAAAGATCTCAAGCAAAGCATATATATAGGCAATCAAGCAGATAAACACAAATAACAAACAAGCATAAATAAAACAAACAAAAACAAAGTGGGCTTAACCCTAAAAAATAAATAACAATCCCCAGTGAAGTCGCCATTTCTGTTGCGATGAGAATCGGATAACAAGCTATTAATTAACTTGCATCACATTTCTTTGAATTCACAACCGACTTTGATTTATCCAAAGGAATGGTTTAAGATCGAGAAAAACCTAAAGGGGGGTTGGTTACGCCTAGGGAAGGTATTAGCATTCTAAACGTCCGTAGTACTCTACGGGAACCTCTTGTTTTAGTTTGTTATGTCTTACTTGCTTGCTAAGGGTGTTATGCTAAAGGTTGAAACCCTAGGGGTTAGTATCTAAGTATACTCGACAAAGTATCGCACTTTGCGCCTACGTATCCTGATGGGAGTGGAATCAGAGTATCTGTAGTTCACTGATCTAAGGGTGAAGAAGAGGAACCATTGACTATGGCCAAAGTTCCAAAGGGGAAATGAGTATGATCTAATTTTAGAGTTCACGATAACTCTCTAAATCTAAGTTATAGGGGAAAGTGCGTTCTCATGATGGTGAGAATCACATAGAGTTCAAAACTCTAACCTATTTCTAACTTATGATTTCATTGGCTCTCATGAGGCCCTGAAATAGGATAAACTTAAGAGGATAAAGTAGGGTGGTTGTTTAGTGACTTCATGAGTCAATTTCAGGATGATCTCCCTTTGGAATGGGGGGAAAGATAGCAGTTTTAAAATTACTATGAAATAAAGAGTTATAAATTCAATATGATGATGCAAGAATACATGAATAAGATAATGAGATGAAACAAAGCTTATGAAATCAATGCAAAGTTATAATCATACATTAGACATTACTCAAACATGATAAACAAAGATAGCATGGCAAGATGAATAAAGAAGTGCAATAAAACCTTAGAAGAATTTCCAATCTTAACATAAATAAAAGCAAGTAGTATTAAACATTTCCAAACCATTTATTTTTATATTCAAAAAGTAGATTCAATTAGAAAAACATAACAAAAAGAATGGAATAAAAAGGATGGAAAATGAACAAGTTATGGAAATTTGAAATTTAAGCATAAACTTGAAAATAAAACAAAAGGACTTGGGCGAGGGGGATTCGAACCCCAGTCCTAAGGGTGCAAGGGCGTGTGATAGTGTGTGCTTGCCACTGGGGTGGCTGTTACATCCGGTAATATATTTAACTCAATTAATTTGTAACCCTTTTATGGCTGCATATTTCAAATTAATCACAAACCAAACCACAACACTAATTGCTCACGAAAGGGAAACATATAAGCCATGCCATTCAACATTAGCCATGTCAAATAAAATGAAGCAGAAACATGATTATCAATTCAAAATCAAGAATTTCTACGCATGTTAAATACCAAGTAAGTTTTTATCATACAAATTCAAAAAAAAGTAGAAGAACATTTGAATTCATAAAGCAACAAATTCACACAGTCATAGCAGCAAGCATACAACATATACATAATACACTCAAAAGGGAATCATGTAAGGACATAACTTGAATACTATCAAACAATCATTCATAAGGATTCATAGCAAGATTGAGTTTCAACAGTGGTAAAAGTTCTTAACATGCTTTAAAGAAAAGTAGCAGAGCTGTGCTAGGATTTAGATCACATGATTAACAAGATTAATTATTCAAATTGCAAGGAAGCAAGAGGACAGATTAAGGCATGATGCAGTCAGTTTGATAACATGTTTTTCTTAAGTTCAAAACAATTCAAATATGTTAATCTACTTGTAAAAATAAGAAGAAGGACAGGTTAAACAAAGACATACTCCAAGATAAATCCAAACATCACTGACTGGTCTTAGAAACATGCTAAATGAGTGTAAAAAAAAGATGATATCAACAGGGTAGAACATCAACAAACAATAACATTAGTGCTTACAAGTAACCAACACTCAGGCCAGTCATAGTACATTCCACAAGGCAATGATGGCAACTACCAATGCTAGCATACAAAGCAAAATACAACAAGAGCTCATACATCCTAAATGTATATCAAGGTCTGATCACAAGAATACCAATCAGACATAATGTCACATAATGTCAAGGTAACAAATGCATTCAAATATTATGGTAGAAGGCATAATGATGATTCACGTATCAAGATAGATTAAGGGCACACCAATCACATATAATGTCAAGGGAAGTTCATTTAGATTCATGGCACTTTGATACATCATAAAGCATAGGTCAAACAGAATTGCATATATGAGCAGAGACATTCCAAATCAAAAGTAGTTAGCAAAATGAAATACACACAAAATGTTACATACTCATCATGTTGGTACAAGTATAAATTAGTCATGTTTACAATGGTAAGTACACAAACCAAACATCATGATGGTCAAAGGGCTCTTATGAATCAAACACATGTATTCAAGACAAAATAGGACATATCATAGCAACCAAGTTCATTCAAGTGGTACCATTAAAACAGACAGTAGTATATGACATGGAAAAAACCAATTTAGGCAACAATCATGCAAGTACATTCATAACACCTACATAGACTAGGTTCAAGGCAGGCTAGCACATATTAGAAGCACAAAATGACATCAAACATCCATAACTTAGGAGTATGTTAAAAACACATCAAAGCTAGCAATACATATCATGAACACAAAGTTTTAACATGGAAAATAAAAGCATGATGTCACAGAAACATAACTTCTGAAGTTAACAGTTCCAGCACAATGGTATTAGCATGCACAAATTGAAGTATTATGACAGGTCATGGAACATTGAGGCACATGATAGGAACAATTCAAAGCAAACTAACAGTAACACCAATTTTTATCCTAAGTTCCACATTCATGAACATAATCCTTATTAAACCAAAATCATTCTAATGAGATACAACACTAAGCAATAATTTGCATATGCTAACAGTTCAAATAATCCAAACTCAGACACATTAGTCAATCATCAACAATGCCAAGGCAGAGTGGTGCATACAAATGTGAACACATACATGAATAACAAAAGTGTCAACCAAGCATCAACAACAATAAAGTTCAAAACCATGACTTGAGAATACAAAGTGATCATATATGATGGGGACAGAAAAATCAGTGTTACTTTTAAAGAGAACAACTTAACAGCATCAATCAACCATTAAACCAACAACAAAAATAGATAGGTTCAACCATCCCACGACTTATGAGCATATCAAAACCACATAGGGAACTAAGGTTTATGAACCTCTTATCTCAAAATAACATTTAAGCACATATGTCATACAAGTAGGTTAACAAATTCAAACATCCAATCTTGACAGTGTAAGAACCAAAGCGAAATCTGGTAAGCTTGTAGCCATTCAATGAACAAAACCAAAAGCATAAATTAGTCATGTAGCAGCTAGTCATGTAACAAGCATAAATTCAACCACAATCATTACAACTTAATAAAACAAGCATACATATACCTCAACATATCACTAAACAAAATCATGCTATTTTATGAAAACAAACCATGAGTAAACAATCAACATATTCAAACACACATCAGCAAGACACATATGTAGAAGAACAACAAGATGCATATGACATAATGATATCAAATGAGCATGATTAACAAGAGATAAAGAATGTGATACCAAGTGGAGTAATGTCCACTGCCTTCGAGTATGCTGACTGCTTTCCTTCCAAAGCACTCCAAAGCCACCTTTCACCTTTCTTGCTCGAAACTTAGGAAAATTCAGGGACTATTTGAGTGTTTGTGAGAATTTTTGGTGTCTTAAAGTGTAGAAGCAAGCTCCTTTTATAGGCTGAACAAATGGGCCTGGGTTGCTTGAGTCCAAAGCACAAACACTTGGTGTGCTGAGTGAAAAACTAGGGTTACAACGTCTCTCTTCAAAATTCAAATATTAGTCCACTCCTTGGAGACAAATACGCTGCCCTTGCTGCATAAAAACTCAGAGGTTGCAGGGTTCATTTCACTACTTCGTGTATTGCTTAAGAGCTCCTCCTCTGGTGTTATATGAGAGGGTATCAGATGAGGTAAAGATTGGGGATTGCGTGAGGGGATCTGCAGGTGAGAGCAGACTGTATGCTGAAATGAGTAATGCCTCAGAAACACTTTTAATGAACCAATCCTTGAAAGCTCAAACGGGAAGTATTTTTGGGAGAATTCAAAATGAGAAAACGCGCCAAGGGAATGAATTGTGCAACGATTTTGGATGAATTGATTCAATTGTATTTGAATTTCTCTTCTCTTCTACAAATCGCAAGCATGACCAAGGGAGAAGAAAACATTTGGTTGTTTTGTCTCTTTGTATGCCACGCGTCGCCTCTTCATTGGTCAGAGAGCAAAGTTGAAAAGTCAAAGCACCTTGCTTGATTCTTATTGGTCTTTGGCAAATGAGTTTCAATGGTTTGTAACATATTTGCACGTTGGTCCTATTGATGATGGGCTTATGAGCAAAAAAACTTAGTATTGGTTTTCTATCTCTTTTTGTTATAAAAGAAAATGATTAGGAAAAACAAATAATAGGTGAATTAGGTAATTGAAATGGTTATGGTCATGGTTTGAAAAATAGGGAAATTGGATAAAATTGGATAAAATTGGTTAATAGATGATTATTAAAATTGGTTTGGAATAAAAATGATGACAAGTGAGGGTGGATAAAATGGATAGGTATTTGGTTATGGAGAGGATCTTGGTTAGGGTTATAGAGATATCTCTTTGAAATGAGAGACTTGCTTGAGTCAATGCTCCATCCAAAATCTTGATTAATCACCTCTTGCATCTTCTTAGGATAAAACCTGATAAAAAAAGAACAAACACAAACAAAATCTGGTAAAAGGGTTAGCTATGCAATATGATTGACCTAATATGATATGCAAGAGATCAATGGATCTAAGGGTAAAATTTGGGGTACAACAGAAACCTTTTCCATCAAATGGCATCTCTCTAAAAAGTATCGAAGGGAAGTTTGGTGAAGTTATTTTCCATTAAATGGTGCCTCTCCAAGAAGTCTCGAATGGAAGTTTGGTGAAGTTATTTTCCATCAAATGGCATCTCTCCAAAAAAGTCTCGAAGGGAAGTTTGGTGGAGTCCTTTTTCCAGCAAATGGCATCTCTTCTGAAAAGTCCCACAGAGAAGTTTGTTGTGAAATTTATCTTACCTACCTGTATCTCTTTTGCAGATCCCTGGTAGATTTATTGATTCATAATTCCTAGAGAATGGCAGTCCCTTCAGCGGAGACAGTTTGTATTTGGTCCTTTTTCAAGTTTAAAAGTTGATTAAAGAAGAAGTGAGCCCTATCCTTATAGTGGAAGCTTGTTATCATTCGACTTGGTTTGTTATTTGAATAGGTGTTTATCTCCTCATATGAGAATCCTGTTGCGATCTAGTGGATATTTCATCCCCAACAGATGGATGTCTTTTATTTAAGAAGCCTGTTGTGTGATTTGAATTGCCCGCATCTCTTCTGAGTATCCCCGATAAGGTTTTCGTTTATTTCTAGCAAGTGGTTATTCTTTGTGAAGCTAGTCTGTTATTCTTTGCCTACCAAGGACTCATTCCCCCAGTAGAGCAATGACTTTGAGGCTCTCCAGCGGAGTCCACTTTTTTCCTTCTGGTATTTGAAGTCGTGGTTTCATCTATGCATTTTTTTCCAGCTCTTGTGGAATTCTACACTCCTCAGTTGGATCTCTTTTTGTTTATCCCCTGCAGAGTTTATTTTGCTTAGCTTCTCCAGCAGTTAACTGTCTCCTATGGCACCTTTTTCCCGTCGATTTTTGCGTTTGCATTCATTCATATCATGTCATAAGCATTTTGCGGTATCTTAGGGCCAAAAATTGGGTCTTCTGTATTTAAGCCTCTTCTATCCCGTCGAGACAAAGATGGCAATCTTTATATCTTCGAATAGAAGAAACTTAACTAGGGTCATCTTTCATAACCTAATTTTTATCCCTAAGATCCCACCTCATTTTCATCTTCACAATGCATCAAGATCACAAACTTTGATCTTCCCTAACCCTCTATCCTTGGGTTTGGCTTTGCAGAGATCATCAAGCATCTCTTTGTGTGTTTTGTTCCTTTATGTTTATGCACTTTATGTTTCAATAACTACTAATCAAAATACCCAAAAATATGTCCTGTATACCTTTTGTTTCTTTGCAATATAGGGTTTTGTATCAAAAACATCAAGCATGGTTCCTCAGCTAAGGTTATGGTCCCTTAAGTCAAGTATGGTCAACCATTGGTTCCTAAGGGCTATTTCATCAAGTCATAACCTCTAATCTCAAAAATTTTGATCAAGAGCATCATTCAATTTCACTTTGATCAAAGATATCTCAAAGTTTAGTGGCTTGTTTCTCAAGAAAAGTCAAAGGTTCATGTGTTTATTTCCATGCCTTCATCAACAAGTTACCTCAAGCTTTGGTCAATATAATCAAGGGACATTCAAGGGCACCTTATTTTGAGTTCATATGATGATCCATGTGCTTTAAAATGCAAGAAAAGTCCAAGATCACAAGTTGATTCAAGGAAGTTTGACCTAAAAGTCAACATTTTCAAGTCAAAGATTCAAAGCACACAACTCCTTCAATTTTCAATATTTTTGAATGCTTATTTTTGCATATGACTCTTCTCAACATCCTCTTCAACTTATCTTTACATGACAAGAGCCAATTATGCATGGAGGATCATCATTAGTTTAGAGATATTATAGGTCATTTGTGGACTTAGTGAAATTTGACCTATTTTCAAGTGACTTTTTCTCAACTTCCAAGAATCATAACTTCTTCAATTTTTAACATATGGAGCTCATTATTTTTGTACAATACTCTTTGTGATACACTCTACCATATTGCTTTAATGATCAAAGTCAAATTTTGATTGGAAGGCCATGGAATTCATTGATACATTATAGGTTATTTTCAGCCATTTGGACTTAGAAATTTTCAAGTTTGGTTTGCCAGATTTTTGTGCCAACTTTGACATGCCATAACTTTTTGCTCAAGCATCCAAATGAAACCTTTCTTGTCACATTTTGATCTTTGCCATGATGTTGATCAATTGCTAAAAGAATTGCATGAAAAAGCCTCTTGTACAAGGTGCCCCATTGATGCAAACATGGTAACTAGGAACTGAAGTTTTGCACCATGATCAAATATTTGCTTCAATTAAACTTCAATTACAAGTCAAGTTAGCATGTGATATGCGTCTAAACATGATTAACCAAGTTTCTTTAAGTTAATTGAGCGGTAAAACGCATGGTTTGGCTGAGTTTTGAGCCAATTCAAGTCAAAATTTTATCATGACCAAGGGTGCACACGTTTACACTGAATTTCAACTGAATTCACCCCTCTCAGCATTCCATCATCTTCAGTTATAAATAGAGGTTCATTCTACCTTCATTCTCAAGCTTTTGAGAACCAGAAAACCCTTGCCCCACCTTCAAATTTTCTGAAATAAAGTGAGCTATCATGTTTTGATTTCTAGCCACTATCACTCCCATTTCTTGATTCCATAAGCTTCATTGTGTTCCTCTGAATCTTCTGCAACAAATTCCAAGCTCTAAGAGTCCCTGAATTGCTCCAACCAAATCCAGTTTCAGAGCTCCCTCGATTGTTTTTGGACAAGGTAGTTTGAGGCTCCATTTTTCAATCAAACAAGTTACCACAATGTAGTCCTTTTCTTGTTGAATGTTCCCCTAACTTAGTTGGCTTTGATTGTTCATGATCATCATTTAATTTTTGTTTTCGTGTTTGTGTTTCTCTCTGCATTTTCATAAAATTCTACATGTATGAAATTCTTGCATTGCTGATAGCAGATGTCCTAACACTTGTCAAGACATTGTTCTGCATAAACATTTAAACAAAGAAGCATAACTGCAGATTGATACCTTGAATATCAGAAACTGCAGAATCACAAATGTTACGACATCTGATCTAACATGTTTATCAATACCAATAACAAAATATGTAAATCTGCAGAATGATAAAAGACACAACAATTGTTAACCCAGTTCGGTGCAATTCACCTACATCTAGGGGATACCAATCCAGGAAGAAGACTCCACTATCTGTAGAATTATCATAAAGCTAAACTCCCCTGTTTACAACTTTATGTCCTAATCACTACCCAATGAAATCCTTATCAAAGAACACCCTCTTTGATATGAGAATCACCACTCACTTCCTTAATCACAAACTATGATATCTACATCATCCCTGTCAATATCGAACTCTGTCAAGCATTCTTGACCAACACGCTAACTTGGATTTGCTTAAAAGCTTCATCCAAGAACAATACACAATCCATTACCTAAAGGCTTCTGGATCTGTATGATACCTATGCCTATCACAGTGCATCAGACGATACACATGTAGGCTTACAAAGTCTAGAGAGCCAACGACTCACAAAACCCTAAACCCTTATATTTACACAAGAGAAACAAGTTACAAACGGTATCTGTCTCTCACTCCCAGTTCTAGGTCTAGGTCTTCTTTTATAATCTTCTATTTCCTTGGGCTTCGAATCTTCTGTTTATTTCTTCCTTGATCCATGTTTTGATTCCTCCTTATATCTTGCCACAGATTTAGAAACATCCTGCAATATCAGCTCAAGACGTTGAGACATTCATTAGGACATCATATCTGACCAGTCTTCTTTCATCAGACTTCTTCATGTTTAAACATACCTTTTGACATTCTGTTCTTCCAAAAAATTTCTAAAATTGTGAGAGCTTTCAATCTCCCTCTTTTGACAAATTTTTGGTTACAATTATTTGGTAGAAAAAGATAGTCTGGCATTTGGTAGATATGATTGGAACACTTCTGAGACTCTTTCTTACCCCTGAAATTCCTAGTTGTATGATGGTGTACATGAGGAAGAGTACACAACATACTCCCCCTCAAACCAGTACTTGCCACTGAGGGATAAATCTTCCTCTTGAGGAGCATAAGAGAACCCATAAGAAGATCCAGAAAGAGCTTAAGACGAAACAGTTGTACCATATATAACAAAGAGTCCATAGAGAATGTAACGCAGGTCACAAGACACAACCTGCTTCATAACTCAGATCACAAGGCACAAAGGGAAAGACTCATATAGAATGTTAGGACATCCTCTCCAAAATTCTTGCAAAACAACTACAAAGATGAACCAGATTTGTGCTGAAATACCCATCCCCACACAGCCACTCTTCCCCTTTTTAGCCAAAAATTGACAAAAGTAGCCAATACAGTTCCATATCCATATATTACTTACCCAAACACGAATGAAAGACATGATGAATCAAACCTCAACCTGGAATACCATAAATAGATGCATGCTTTAAATACCCAACCAGTTTCTCTAGAGATTCACGGTCAAAAGAAGTTACCTCTTAACAATTCAATGGAGAAATAAATTTAGGTAGGTAAATTCAACATTAATAATTGTGCACCGCCCAACTAGGATATGACTGTTTCAACTTTTAAGAGTAACCGTCCAAAACATTCAGTTGGGACCCACCCTCAAGTCTTAAATAATGTCCTGACACTTTGTTATGCTTGTTCAGTCCATAGCCTTGATGAGTCCCAAGAATAATCCTTTTAAGCAGAAGAATAATAAAACTGGCCAAGATGTTACAACATTTATTCAAACATCTCCCAGTTAGCCACCAAGACACCCAAGATACTTGTATTGACCATTCAATGATGGAATCAGCTTTATACAGTCAAGCCCCCCACGACCTGCAACAGTAGTATAATGTTAAGACATCCTTCTTGACATCCCATCTCCAAAAAAATCATAGTTTGCTTGTCCTCCAAACAATCTTGATTCTGTACTGCACCCATGCAATAGTACATCTTAGATCAAGGAGTTACTCCCCCTATCTAAGATAACCAGTGTTCCTTCAATGAACACTTATGTTGATGAATGGAAAACATAAGACGCATCTTCATTTCTTCAAGAGCGCACCCTCTGTCTAACCCACCTGCTGAACCCAATCATCTACTGCACTTATTGCTTCTTCTGACAAGAACCAATAATCACTCACACATGAATACTATCATGCTTCCCGTGAGATCACATTAGGATCAACATCCTAAATCAACAAACTCTTGGATTGAGATCAAATCTCTATTGATCCCTCTTTTCTTGTACCCATCTATACACCACACGAATTCCTCTTGAATTCTCATGTACAGACCTCCATGTTCCTTCAGATAAAACCCAATTGATCTGGAATGCTCCACATTCCTCAAAGAGATACCTTACCTCTTAGTTTGTTATCTTCATAACGATGTCAGATATCATATACATGATCCAGAACTTCTCAACCCATTTACTCCACAAGCACCAAACTGATCCACTTCTAGCATGTCCCATTCACATCAGACTTCCAAGATAATCCTTTACCCATCATTCTCTCGTATGATAAGATAAATACCTCTTAGAAAAGATGTGAGTGTCAAGTTCTACACTCAGAACTTAGCATCCTACTCCAAGGATAGCCAACCCAGAAAATATTCTAACATCAGTTAGGACATCCTTCACATATCACTGACACCAATCAACATGGTTCTAGATATGCTCCACCACTGGACTTACTATCTGCATAGTAATCCAACTGAAGATCTTCAAATAACACTGCGCCACCAGCTTAATCAACAAGAACACCAGATAACCAAAGAGAGAAATAAACTCTCATCCACCAAAATAAGGTAATCTTACATCCTCAACTTAGAACTTCTACCACAAGCTCCAAGATAGACGAGAACCTCCTTATGTTTTCAACTAACTACCCTTCTACCCAAGAGTAATTAGTTCCAAGCACCCTGCTTGAATTCACACTAAAGATCAACCAAATGCCACTTTTTGACTGATCTCACTCTTTTTTAGAACTCCCACAAGATACACTGATCCTCCAATGAAATCTGATCTTCAAGTTACATGAACTACTTGCTCCATAGCAAGACATCTTAGATCCACCAAGCCTTAGACATGTAACATCTTATCTTTCCACAGCTCCCGCAAAATGCATGGGATAGACCTTTTTGAAGCATCCATAACTTCCATTCTCCTGTAGATCTACTTATCTTAAGCTGATGTGGCACATCACCAGCTGAGACTCTAATGTTAAGCTTAATGTCAGAACATTCTGATACGACATCCAGCTGCTGAATTCAGTTCCTCCTTCTGCCACTTAGAAGAACCTCCCCCCTTTAATAGAACAAGAGTTCCATGCTCTCATAGACTTGATTCAACAACCAAGTTTGAGTAGACAACCACCATCCTGCTTGATTAAGTCACAGGTATTCCATTCAAGCTCACACCTTGATGAATATCTGCTTTGAAACTCCAAAGAACTCACACCTGCCACGTCTGAATCTTTAGAAGAGAAAGTAGTCCTAGACTACACCATAGCCATACCAAAGAATACCACTTTCCTTAGTAGAGAAGTCTGTAGAAAGTCAGAGATAACTGCGACTTAACCTTGACCTCCAAAATGAGCAAGATCCCATGCTCCTAAGTACCTAGATCAGAAATAAACTGATCCAAGTTGTGTCATCACCAGCACTCCATTCTAGAGAAGTTTCTTGCCAGGACACTTTTCAGACAAACACCAGATGCTTCTAGTAACAATCTTGAACACAGCTGCTGCTCTCCAATATTCCCAGATCAGAAATAAACTGATCCAAGAACAATCCATCAAGACTGTGATGTCTTCTTCTTCATCTTCCACATCACCATTGTCTAGACCAGTTTCTTGCCAGGAAACTCTCCATAAATCATATGCTTCTGCCACACCACACTGAAGCAGATTCTTAGATTAACACCTAAGAGAATTAGATCCAAAAGCTTATGCAGTACCCCTCCCATGATTCTGCACAAACCAAATGAAGAGATGTTCCAACATCGTGTTAAACATCAAAAATCTTGAACTCCACATACAAGAATAATCAATCAAATACTTGTGACTAACACAAATAGCAATTGATCTTAAATCCTTGTTCAATAATCATGTTTCACTATTGAAGCTACACTCCACCAGATCACTTCATGATCACTTATCAATTATTCAATCTTTTGCAAGTATCTTCTTTGACTCACAACTTGTTGAGATACCAAGGCTGCCACCCTTGACTCAAGTAACTAAGATTCTCTCTGAACGAATCCTATTTACCTCAACAGTTCTGAAAACTCCATTCAGATTGGATCTTCCCTTAGGATTAGGAGAGATGAATCCTTCCTTGCTATTTCTGATGGTGAAAATAAATCAACTCCACTTTCTTCAGGTTTGTGTTTCACAAAAACACCTTCTAGTTAGAAGAACAACTAGAAGACTCCAGATGCACAACTGACATGCCTTTATGAGTGGACTTGAGAGAATTCTCAAGTATATTTGATAAATTTTCTGATCAATAATTTATTAAACTCCTAGAGCAAGAACTTGATAAACCTAAACTCAACTCCTCTCCACTTCAACTGACTTCAAACTGCACCATGGAACCAAGCTTCCAAGTACCAAGTAACCATAATAGACATCTTCCAACCACTCTTTCCATTCCATCGCTCATGACTTTGGAATAAAAATATGCAGATATCTTCATATATAGAGGTCGACGATTGAGATCTTCCACCATATGTCTTCAGTAACAACTCCAGAATCCCATAATTCTAGAGCTCTTCCATCAGAAACATATGCAGCAAAACCATCAAGGAACAAATTCTGCTTGCTCTAATAAGATGTCTGAACATCTTATAAGACACCTCAACAGAAGAACTAGCCACTTCTCCTGCAGTTGTTGTAGAACCTCCTCAGCAACATGAATAACCATCGGGATGTTACCTTCGATCCAGAACATCCATCCCATCCATTAATACCCTTGAGTATGTCTGAGTTAATTGATCTGATCTTCAAAACTCCTCCTTGTTTAAACACCAAAAAGTATCTCCCAAAGATCTTATCCAGAAACAGACAGGATGCCCGCTCTGATACCAATTGAAATTTTGGCATTGCATATAGCAGATGTCCTAACACATGTCAAGACATTATACTGCATAAACATCTAAACAAAGAAGCATAACTGTAGACTGATACCTTGAATATCAGAAACTGCAGAATCACAGATGTTACGACATCTGAGCCAACATGTTTATCAATACCAATAACAGAATCTGTAAATCAGTAGAATGATAAAAGACACAACAATTGTTAACCCAGTTCGGTGCAATTCACCTATATCTGGGGGATATCAATCCAGGAAGAAGACTCCACTATTTGTAGAATCATCATAAAGCTAAACTCCCCCATTTACTACTTTATGTCCTATTATCTACCCGATGATATTCTTATCAAAGAACACCCTCTCTGATATGAGAATCACCAGTCACTTCCCTTAATCATAAACTGTGATATCTACATCATCCCTGTCAATACCAAACTCTGTCAAGCATTCTTGACCAACACGCTAACTTGGATTTGCTTAAAAGCTTCATCCAAAAACAATACACAATCCATTACCTAAAGGCTTCTGGATCTGTGTGATACTTATGCCTATCACAGTGCATCAGACGATACACAGGAAGGCTTACAAAGCCTAGAGAGCCAACGACTCTCAAAACCCTAAACCCTTATATTTACACAAGAGAACTAGGTTACAAACGGTATATGTCTCTCACTCCTAGTTCTAGGTCTAGGACTTCTTTTATAATCTTCTGTTTCCTTGGGCTTCGAATCTTTTGTGTATTTCTTCTTGATCCATGTTCTGATTGCTCTTTAAATCTTGCAACAGATTTAGAAACATCCTACAATATCAGCTCAAGATGTCGAGACATTCGTTAGGATCATATCTGACCAGTCTTCTTTCATCAGACTTCTTCATGTTTAAACATACCTTTTGACATTGTGTTCTTCCAAAAATATGCTCAAATCAGCAAAGCTTTCAATCTCCCCCTTTTGACAAATTTTTGGTTAAAACTCCTTTGGTAGAAAAAGAAAGTCCAGCGTTTGGTAGATATGATTGGAGCACTTCTGAGACTCTTTCTTACCCCTTACTCTGTCTCTGTTTTTATCAGTTCTTATTTTAGAACTTATTTAGGTTTTGTCCGCTCTTTTCCCTTTCCTTTGGATAAAATAAAAGTGTTGCGGCGACTCTTGTTTTGTGAGTTAAGTTAATCAAATGCTTAATCTCAAATTTTCCCGCTACAGGTGGAGTAAATCAAAAAGTAAGTGATAGTTGAATTAAATGGTAGGAATCTCTATTATAGGACTCAACTATCTCGGTAACATTTATTTATATTTATGTGTTAAGATAAAAAAAAAAGTAATTAATATTTAAAAAAACAACTTTAATTCATATATTAATATTTAACTTATTTAATTTACAAAATTATTTAAATAATTTTCATGTTAAGATGTTGATAATTTTGCATAATATGTGTAACAATGTAGATCATTGCTTTTCATTAATACAATTTATGAATTATATACAACTTTTATCAAATCTTATATGGATACTGTTGATCAGGGATTTTCTACCTAGTAGGAAAATCAAGTCAATATTGCAGTTAGTGTAGCGCTAAGTATTAACATTGATAGACAAGAGTCGACAGTGAAGACACATCGACTAAAACTTCTCGACTGGCATTTTGATATATATTTTGGGAGAATCTCAAGAGCATATCTTGAGAAATTAGTTGAAGGAGTATCAGAAACAGACTTAAGTGACTACTCGACACTATGTCGAGGGAGGACTCTCCGACAGACTCTAAACACTTAGAAGATTGAGGAATCCAAGGACGAAGGAGACTCTAGGTGCTTAGTGGCTACCTTCGACAAGCAAGTAGCTACTAGTCTCCAAGCAGTTAGAGAATGTGGGATAATGGTTTTGGCAGTTCCAAAGAATTGACAATGTGGCAAGACGTGGACACAGGAGTTGCATGTATTCGAATGACGTGTCAGTTTCTGTAGAGATAAATTGTTGAAGTCAATTATTCCTAATTTAGTATATATAGCAGACTCATGTGTTGTAATAATGGTTCACAAATTTTCTCATACATTCTCTATAGAACTGGAGTAACCAAGCCAAATAGTGAAACCGTTTGTGAGTAATTATGTGAGTCTGCGTCCCTCTTTCTTTGTACTTTTATGTTTTCTTAATTGAAATAACTTTTTTTTCTGTGTCATTTACTGCATTTCATTTAATGTTGTTTATTTCAAGTTCTTTTTACTTTAATTTAAGATTTATTATCTTTAAAGTCTACGTTCATACTTGTCGCAACGCGAAAAAACAACCAGCGGAAAAACAGAGTCGCCACCGAACGTTATTTATCCCGACAGGGAAAGGAAACGATCAAAGAAACCTCAAAAAGGGAAAATACATGGTCTCACAACCAGATCATGGGTTCGAAAGTCGATTACGCGAGAGGAAGGTGTTAGCACCCCTCGCATCCGTCATACTCAACAGGATCCACTCTTGCTGTTCTAATTAAAGGGTGTGTTTATCTAATGACCTATTTTCTAATAGGAACGAAAAGGGGAAAAACAAAAGGAGACTCGATAGGACTTCGTCGTCCTATGCCTACATATTCCCTTGTTCAATGGGAAAGTCAGAGTCAACGTAGTTCGGAGGACTACGAGTGGAAGGGGGAAGGTTGCTCGCCAAGACTTCGTCGTCTTGTGCCTACGTATATTCATTCGGACGAGAATGAAGAAGTCAAAGCGTGCGTAGTTCTTGGACTACGGTGGAAAAATGGAAAGTTTGCTCGCCAAGACTTCACCGTCTTATACCTACGTATTCTTAACAGGTATGAGAAATCAGAGCGTCCGTAGTTCGTGGACTATGGATTGAAGGGGGAAGGGTGCTCGCCAAGACTTTGACGTCTTGTGCCTACGTATCTTCATTCGGACAAGAATGAAGAAGTCAGAGCATTCGTAGTTTATGGGACTACGGATGAAAGGTGTCTTTTATGAGCGATGCTAAGTTCGCATTCTAGCAGTTAGGGACGAGGCATGTTTACGGTAGAACAGAAGTAGCATGCCTTTTCTGAAAAGGTTTGAAGGAAAATCTCGAAGGACAAAATGACTTGAATTTGTTTAAGATTTTTAAAGAAGTGGATTAACTTTGTTTGAGATGCCTATTGCACTAAACTCTATGACATTGGATCGAATACTCCGCAAGATCGACCCTAAACGGGACGTATGCAAAGCACTCTAGACAAGGCAAGGATAGAATCCCGCTTATCATTTCCCATGTACTTAAGGCTCATGGTGCACAATACTCATCGTATTTATTACGTGTTTTGATTTGATTTGATTTGAGAGAGAGAGAGAGAGAGAGAGAGAGAGAGAGAGAGAGTCTCAAAGGGTAAAGAAAAATCTAAGGGATCTCACACCTAGATGTTGTCATGCCAAATGGTCCTATAGTTGAGGATTAGAAAGGGGACTCTACCCTAATGTTATCACAAAAGAGATGGACCTAAGGTTAAGGTTAAAAGGTAGCAAACTTAATGTTGTCATGCAAAGGATTGAGAGTCTAATGTCTATCCTACTCCAAGCTTAATCAGAAATTAAGTTGGACTATGAGCCTTAAGGGTGCATGTGAGCCAAGCACAAGTAAACATTAAACACCTCAATCACAAACAACATCATGTAAAAAAAAAGAACTCAAGAAAGGAGATGAAGATAGAAGATCCAAAGATGAAAGATCATGTTATCAAGTATTCAACTTAAGCACCACACCAAGTAAGAAGATTCAAAAATCAATTCATAAGTAGTAAACAATCATGCTAAAGTCAAGATATGCTTCAAACTTGAATCAAAATAACAATGGTGTATGAAGGTAAACACTTATACACACATTTCAATCATTTCAAAACATACTCAAATGATTCACACATTAAATTTCAGGAACTTGGGCAAAGACAAACACCTAGTGCACATGCATACATGACTTGAAGTAACAACCACACATCAACAATTAGCATGCCAGAGAAAAATGGATCAAGAAAGATGAGAAACAAGAGATGTCAGTAGCTACAACACAACATGCTCAACACACTTCACAGGTTAAGAAAGAATCACAAAAGGATCAAATATGAGTTACATCAATGGCTACACATTTGTCAACAATTAACTCATGAAAAACAAACCACAAAAGAGTAAACAAATGAGATTAGGTCATGAGATCAAGATGAGGCAGTAGCACAATTAAACATTTCAATTCAAAATAAACTCCAAGATGGCAAGAAGAATCACCAAGCATCATATTTAAAACATGCACAATCAACTAGGTAAACATCAATCAACATCATCCTTAAAAGGAAGCAAGCATCCATGTGAGGTACAAGAAACAAATGATCATGCAATTGACATTAAACATGTAGGGTCATAATCTTAACCAAAGTATTCAAGTCATATAAGATTCATGAACATCAATAAGATTCACACAAGGAATAAGCTCAAGAAACTAGGTAAAAGATAAGCAAGTATCATATCAAAACAACATCCAAAAGAAGCATCATCCAAAAAATATTTAAAAGACCAAATAAATGTGAATCTAAAACTCTAACTCATGGAAAAACAATCAAGATCAAGCGGTAAAAATATCCCAAAAATAATTTCACAAGTGCACCCTCAAATCAATTCAACAAGTCAAGCATACTTCATCAATCGAGCATGAATCGAGGCTCCACAAAACCAATTAACAATTAATCAAAAATTCATCATCAAAACACCAAAACCACACTCAAACCCAAAGCATACATATGCCTAAATATTTCCAAAAATCTTGCTCAATAAAAGGTTCTCAAGTGCACCAAATTCAAAACCCTAGTTCAAGGACAATTTAGTAAAAACACTCTTCAATATTAAATCAAAATAAAATATAAAAAATAATTGAAAATTAAAATAAAAATCATCATAGAATTCCTAAGACATGAAAGTATTAGAAACATATTTTTAATGAATTTTTTAGTGATTGGAACATTAAAAATAAAAATAAAATGAAAAAGGAACAAAAGTAAAATAAATAAAACAAATGGGGGTGAATTAGCAATTCCAGAATGAACATGAAATGAGCTATAGCGCGCATTGCGCCAGAAAGGTGGGGTGTGAATAAAAAAGAAGCGTGGCCCAGATCATTAAATAAATTCAGAAACAAAAAAAAAACAGCCACGCGTGCATTTCATTAATACACGCTGGCTCCACCCAAGCGCCACATCATGAGCATGTCAGCAGGTCAAACATTAAACCAAAATGCAAAGTCAGACGCCGGAGCCCTAGCTCCGGTCGTCTTCTCCGGTAGCACGTCACCGGAGGTGACTGAAAACTTCACCAAAAACCACGAAACTTGACACCATTCCAAAGGAATTTCATGTAGAATCAAAATATGGCATTAGTTTTTATTAAAAACCACTCTAACATCCTAAAAAATGAGCACGAAAAATGCATACACAAACTGAAACTTCATTAAAACAAGACAACAAGCATGTAAACATGGCCTACATCAAAGTAGGACTTCAGGTGCACCTAACATGAGCCTAGAACACGTCTGAAATGAGACGAAAAGATTGGAGAAAGCTACCTGGTGGAGAAGGTCCACTGCCTCTTGAATATTGCTTAAACAACTTCAGAAACCCTTCCTCAAGCTTCTTGGAGCTTCAAGGAGTATCAATGGAGCATGGAAATGAAGAGAACACCCTTGAAAAATGAGATTCGAAGCTTTGAAATCATTGAGTGAGAGAGAGAGAGAGAGAGAGAGAGAGAGAGAGAGAGTTGTTGGTCTGAGTTTGAGGAAAATGAAGTTGTGTTCTCTTTCTAGGGTTTTTTGTGACTTACATATGTAAGTTGGAGCGAGTTAAAATGCTAAACAATGTTAAGAAATTGGTTGGTTGGTTTTTGTACAAAAATGAAAAATGGGAGTGAGCATGAGTATGGCACGAGTTGCCTTGTACTAGTGGTGTTGTGGTTGTGTTTTGTGAGTGGAATGAGATCCAGAATGAGAGGAGTGAGTGGTGAGACAATGCTTGGTGCAAGTTTTCACTTTTTCAACTTTTGGCAAAAACATCATAATCTTGTGCATGAAGAAAACGTATGCGTTTAGCTTCTTAGGGTAATGTTTTGTCAAGGCAAAGGGAATGTAATACGTGTGGTTTGATACAAGAATGAAAACATGCTACAAAGAAACATGACATGCTACCAAAATATGTAATTCAAATGCTATCCAACAATGTCCATACATACCACTTATATTAATCACATTTTGGTAAAGTTTGGCTCAAATGACAGGAACTTGGTACCAAATGAAAGCTAGGAGTATGATGAACAAGTTTCATGTTGATGGAAAGATGAATCAAGGCTTAGAAGGTTGTGAAAAATTCCATGAAAGTTGGTTCCAAAAAATTGACTAGAAATACTTAGAAAAATTTCACTAAGTTACCAATTTAAACCTCAAATATATCCTAACTTTGAAGCAACATAACTTGAGATGTGTTGATCCTTTTGATGAGATCTTGGAATCAATAGAAAGCTTGGAGGATGAAGAACAACTTTCATGTTTGAGGAAAAGTGAATTGGAGCTTGGAAATATGTGGAAATTTCACTTGAAGTTGGCTCCATGAAGTTGACTAAAGACTTGCCAAATTTGACAACTTGAACACCCTAACTTTGAGACATCATAACTTGAGTTCTAGGGATCCGAATGAAGTGTTCTAGGTATCAAAAGAAATCTTTGAATATGCTTAACAACTTTCATGTTGAGAGAAAAGTAAGATGAAGTTTAGAACCATGAGAAAAATGGTCTTGAAAACATGAACTTTTGACTAAAGTTCAACACTTAGAAAAATTTTAAGTATTGAAATCTTGAATCCTAAGTTTTCCCAACTTTACAGCTTCATAACTCTTGATACATGCATTTTTTGAACTTGATTCCTTCTACAAACTTGTAGTATGTGATGTCCTCTTCGATTTGATTATTAGTTTGCACCATTTGGCTCAAGGATGAGGGAGATATGAACCTTGCAAGATAGGCAAAAATTCTGATTTTTCCATACTTAGAAAAATTCCATGAAAACCTTAATTTTGTGACTTTTTCCTGATTTTATGATTTCTCTTGATTAAAAATCATAACAACATGGAAGATGACTTGAAAATCCTATGGTTGACCTAAAGACTCAAGAGTTGACCTTTGTAGGGCATCAGTTGACTTTTTGATCAGATGAATCCAATTCCTTCCTCTATCACTTAGGAATCCTCTGAAATGATTTGTGGTGAATATGTTGACAGAACAAATAAGGAATGTGTTTAATCCTTTGATCCAAAACACCACCCAAAGTTACCAGCAATTAGCCCATCAAATGGGTAGGATTGCTAACTTTTTTGGGGCGCCCCTAACACCCGTTTTGCCACCACCTGTTAACCAAGTTCCAGACGAGTAACTTCCTTCAGAGATAATTGAAAGGAACCAAGCCAAGAATGGTCTTGATATACTTTTTGTTCTTATGAACTAGAATGTCGACCAAGTACTTAGAAATGTCCAACTAAATAATGTTGGGAGGTAGAATAACATAACAAACCTGGTCGAACAAATTATGACCCAAAATGGCCTCAATATTGGCCTTGATAGGCCAAATTACATGTCTCCATTGTCGAAATATGTTTGACATACCAAACTCCTCAAAGGATGGAAAGTCCCCAAATTCAGTAAGTTTTCTGGTGAAACTAATGAGTCGACAATCGAGCATGTTGCTAGATACCAGATTGAGGCAGGGATATAGCTAACAATGAGAATTTAAAGATGCAATATTTTCTAAATTCTCTAACAAATAATGCTTTCACATGGTTCACCATACTCCCTCCTAATTCCATATATACTTGGAGTCAGTTAAAGATAGTGTTTCATGAACAAGTTTACATGGGCTATACGAAAATTAGCCTTAAGGAACTGTCCAACGTTAGGCGTAAAATGCCTAAATCGATTGATGATGAGTTGAATAGGTTTAGAATTATTAAGGGATGATGCTTTACACAAGTCCATGAGCATGATTTGGTCGAAATGGCTGCTGGGGGTGTAGATTATTTCATTGGGAAGAAACAAGATACTCAGTACCTAAGGGATATGGCCCAACTAGCAGATAGGGTACAACAGGTCGAGCGCCTAAAGGCTGAAAAGGCCAGATCAAGTAAGTACCATAAAAAAAGAAAAAGTAGCCTATGTCTAAATAGATGAAATAGATAATTTATCCGACACAGACAATGATTATTTTGAAGAGAATGAGGTCAATGTAGCCGAATTAAAGCCCGGACCTCCCTATGTGTGTAAATGATTGAACCCTTCAAATAAGAAAAACCCCATAGAACCTAAAAACAAAAAGATTGTCACCAAGACTTATACATTTATTATGACTAAGTGTGATGAGATCTTCAATCTTTTAATTACTGAAGGCCAAATAGTAATCCATAAGGGATTGAAAACCGCTTCGTTAGAATTGAGAAAGAAAAAAGGTTTTTGTAAATTTCATAATTTTCTTGGACATAAAACCTCACAATGTGTGCTTTTCAGATATTTGGTTCAAAATGGGCTAAAGGATAAAAGGATCTAATTTGTTGAAAAGCAAAAATCTCGACCAGAGGGGGTGCTGGATCCTAAAGAGTGTAGTGTGCGATTTTTGTCGGTGACGCGACCACCTTACCGCAATAGTTGGAATTGGGTGCTACTTTCTGATTTCTTATTTATCTTATGAAGCTGGAAAGGAAAGGGAAGCTATCTAAAACTAACCTTGCACGCAAATGTTTTCTTTAACAAATGCTAAGAGATTGGGGGGTCGGGGTCAGGTTATACAAAGGGAAGTTGTCAATTACCCAGTGTATATATGGTTATCCATAGATCTTCTTTGGCATATCTTCTAATACTTTCTGGTGTTTATCTGTTATGGGTTGAGAAAGTTTCTCCTTTGGGAGTGTTGAGAGAGTATTTTTGTTGTTTTTGGGTTTTCCGTTGTTTTTGGTAAGGTACTGGACCTAAAGTTTTTGATATGTGTGCTCGCTAAGATTTTGCAATCTTATGCCTACGTATTCCCGTAAAGGTAACCGGGAAATCAGAGCAATCGTAGTTCCTCCTATTCTATGGGAGGAAAAAGATGTTTGGTATCTTGTTTAAAGCCCAAGATTGAAGCTAAAGGGTTTTACTAAGAGAGAATTTGTCATCTCTAAAGGGAGGATATCTCACCTGTTTATCACAATTATTGAGTAACTAATTATAAAGGAGAATTACTTTAACTAGAATGTATGGAATCCAGCAAAGCCATAATTTTCTTTATAAGGGAAATGTCCAGAAGGAGGGAACTTTAACTCAGTATAGAGCAATGTCATTTTTCCTTAGGAATCTTCCATGCTAAGAGAAGGGCATTGGCTTGGATGTAAATGATCCTGAGGCTTACCACTTATAGCAATCAGATGAAAGAGGAAGTTTACCAGGATAAAAGAGGGATTACAACTTGGATTTTTTAATCAACAAGTATGCCACTTACAACAATTATCTGGAATTAGGGTTTTTTTATTATTTGTTTTGACATGTGAAATACAGTGAAATGTCTTCCTACAGAGAGAACTCTTGATTTCCTTTGAGGGGATGTTGATTTTTGTGTGCCTTGATCAAAGCCCAAGGTTGAAGCTAAAAGGTTGACTCTGCTTAGGGAGATCATTATACAAAGCCTAAGAGGAGGCTGAAAAGAGTTGACTCTTCCAGGGATGTTTTTATCTATCTTGTACAAAGCCCAAGATTGAGGCTGAAAGAAATTGACTCCACTAGGGAGAGGTTTTATCTGTCTTGTACAAAACCCAAGATTGAGGCTGAAAGAAATTGACTCAGCTGGAGAGTATAATCTGTCTTGTATAAAGCCCAAGATTGAGGCTAAATCTGCTGAGGAAAAATCATTATACAAAGCCTAAGAGGAGGTTGGCTTGGGGAAATTCTTATATGAAGTATAAGAAGAGGCTGACTTCTGCAGAGGATTATAGAGATCCAGAGAGAGGTCCAAATTGGGGGATCAACTCTTGCTGAGGATTGAAGAAGAATTGAAATATCAGATGTCCTGAGGCTCTGATTTTGCTAAGGTTTTATTGATGGTAAAGGTTTAAACTTTGAGTATGAAAAAACCTATGGAGGTTTCAAACTCTGCTGGAGATTGATGAAATGATTAGGGTTTTTCCTGTACTTTTAGGAAACTTGAGGGTTTCTTTGATATCCAATAGGAGATGAGACTTTCCAAGTCTACTGGTATGAAGAGGTTGATCTTTGTATGATGCCCAAGAGGAGACTGATGTTTTAAGGGATGAGAATCAACCCTAAACTGGATGTTTTGAAATATTGACTCTCCAAAGGATTGAACTAGTAGAGATGACTAAGTTATGTCTTATACCTGTAGGAGGTCTTCAGGTCCTTGTACTAAGCCCAAGAGGAGGCTGAGAACTTCTAAAAAGCCTGTGGGTCCTTGTACAAAGCCCAAGAGGAGGTTGGGGATCCTTTTAGGAAGCCTGTGGGTCCAAACATAAGAAAAGTTCAAGAAAGGTTTCACCGGGAATAATCCTTTCTTTAATGAACAGTTCTAGGGTTTGAAGAAATTCAAAAGAGGTTTCACCGAGAATTAATCCTCTTTGGGGAAGTGAATTTCTTGTACAAACATTTCTAAATAGTTACAGTCTTGAGAAAAGTTTCACCGGGAATAATGCCTTTCTCTGTTCCATATTGTATAAGCCCAATAGGAGGCAAGACTGTTTATGGAATTTCCTATGGGGAACTAGTTTTGACTGTGTTAAAAGAGTAACCACTGGTTTGATCTAGACCTAGACCTAATTGCTGGGGAAAACTCTAAGCAAGTATATACAGGTATACATATACAGATGAAATATATAAACAAGTATGTATAGAAGTAGTAGAACTTACAGTTGTGCAAGCCCAAGCATTGTAACCACAACTGTATGGTTAGTTATTCAAGAAATTGAAGAAAGTTTTGATAAAAAATAGAATTTGAATCTAAATCAAAAGGAAAGTTGTTTTAAAAAGAAGTTTTGGGCTTATACTCAAGGAGAGGCCCAGATGGACCCAAAGCATACATATGCCTAAATATTTCCAAAAATCTTGCTCAATAAAAGGTTCTCAAGTGCACCAAATTCAAAACCCTAGTTCAAGGACAATTTAGTAAAAACACTCTTCAATATTAAATCAAAATAAAATATAAAAAATAATTGAAAATTAAAATAAAAATCATCATAGAATTCCTAAGACATGAAAGTATTAGAAACATATTTTTAATGAATTTTTTAGTGATTGGAACATTAAAAATAAAAATAAAATGAAAAAGGAACAAAAGTAAAATAAATAAAACAAATGGGGGTGAATTAGCAATTCCAGAATGAACATGAAATGAGCTATAGCGCGCATTGCGCCAGAAAGGTGGGGTGTGAATAAAAAAGAAGCGTGGCCCAGATCATTAAATAAATTCAGAAACAAAAAAAAAACAGCCACGCGTGCATTTCATTAATACACGCTGGCTCCACCCAAGCGCCACATCATGAGCATGTCAGCAGGTCAAACATTAAACCAAAATGCAAAGTCAGACGCCGGAGCCCTAGCTCCGGTCGTCTTCTCCGGTAGCACGTCACCGGAGGTGACTGAAAACTTCACCAAAAACCACGAAACTTGACACCATTCCAAAGGAATTTCATGTAGAATCAAAATATGGCATTAGTTTTTATTAAAAACCACTCTAACATCCTAAAAAATGAGCACGAAAAATGCATACACAAACTGAAACTTCATTAAAACAAGACAACAAGCATGTAAACATGGCCTACATCAAAGTAGGACTTCAGGTGCACCTAACATGAGCCTAGAACACGTCTGAAATGAGACGAAAAGATTGGAGAAAGCTACCTGGTGGAGAAGGTCCACTGCCTCTTGAATATTGCTTAAACAACTTCAGAAACCCTTCCTCAAGCTTCTTGGAGCTTCAAGGAGTATCAATGGAGCATGGAAATGAAGAGAACACCCTTGAAAAATGAGATTCGAAGCTTTGAAATCATTGAGTGAGAGAGAGAGAGAGAGAGAGAGAGAGAGAGAGTTGTTGGTCTGAGTTTGAGGAAAATGAAGTTGTGTTCTCTTTCTAGGGTTTTTTGTGACTTACATATGTAAGTTGGAGCGAGTTAAAATGCTAAACAATGTTAAGAAATTGGTTGGTTGGTTTTTGTACAAAAATGAAAAATGGGAGTGAGCATGAGTATGGCACGAGTTGCCTTGTACTAGTGGTGTTGTGGTTGTGTTTTGTGAGTGGAATGAGATCCAGAATGAGAGGAGTGAGTGGTGAGACAATGCTTGGTGCAAGTTTTCACTTTTTCCACTTTTGGCAAAAACATCATAATCTTGTGCATGAAGAAAACGTATGCGTTTAGCTTCTTAGGGTAATGTTTTGTCAAGGCAAAGGGAATGTAATACGTGTGGTTTGATACAAGAATGAAAACATGCTACAAAGAAACATGACATGCTACCAAAATATGTAATTCAAATGCTATCCAACAATGTCCATACATACCACTTATATTAATCACATTTTGGTAAAGTTTGGCTCAAATGACAGGAACTTGGTACCAAATGAAAGCTAGGAGTATGATGAACAAGTTTCATGTTGATGGAAAGATGAATCAAGGCTTAGAAGGTTGTGAAAAATTCCATGAAAGTTGGTTCCAAAAAATTGACTAGAAATACTTAGAAAAATTTCACTAAGTTACCAATTTAAACCTCAAATATATCCTAACTTTGAAGCAACATAACTTGAGATGTGTTGATCCTTTTGATGAGATCTTGGAATCAATAGAAAGCTTGGAGGATGAAGAACAACTTTCATGTTTGAGGAAAAGTGAATTGGAGCTTGGAAATATGTGGAAATTTCACTTGAAGTTGGCTCCATGAAGTTGACTAAAGACTTGCCAAATTTGACAACTTGAACACCCTAACTTTGAGACATCATAACTTGAGTTCTAGGGATCCGAATGAAGTGTTCTAGGTATCAAAAGAAATCTTTGAATATGCTTAACAACTTTCATGTTGAGAGAAAAGTAAGATGAAGTTTAGAACCATGAGAAAAATGGTCTTGAAAACATGAACTTTTGACTAAAGTTCAACACTTAGAAAAATTTTAAGTATTGAAATCTTGAATCCTAAGTTTTCCCAACTTTACAGCTTCATAACTCTTGATACATGCATTTTTTGAACTTGATTCCTTCTACAAACTTGTAGTATGTGATGTCCTCTTCGATTTGATTATTAGTTTGCACCATTTGGCTCAAGGATGAGGGAGATATGAACCTTGCAAGATAGGCAAAAATTCTGATTTTTCCATACTTAGAAAAATTCCATGAAAACCTTAATTTTGTGACTTTTTCCTGATTTTATGATTTCTCTTGATTAAAAATCATAACAACATGGAAGATGACTTGAAAATCCTATGGTTGACCTAAAGACTCAAGAGTTGACCTTTGTAGGGCATCAGTTGACTTTTTGATCAGATGAATCCAATTCCTTCCTCTATCACTTAGGAATCCTCTGAAATGATTTGTGGTGAATATGTTGACAGAACAAATAAGGAATGTGTTTAATCCTTTGATCCAAAACACCACCCAAAGTTACCAGCAATTAGCCCATCAAATGGGTAGGATTGCTAACTTTTTTGGGGCGCCCCTAACACCCGTTTTGCCACCACCTGTTAACCAAGTTCCAGACGAGTAACTTCCTTCAGAGATAATTGAAAGGAACCAAGCCAAGAATGGTCTTGATATACTTTTTGTTCTTATGAACTAGAATGTCGACCAAGTACTTAGAAATGTCCAACTAAATAATGTTGGGAGGTAGAATAACATAACAAACCTGGTCGAACAAATTATGACCCAAAATGGCCTCAATATTGGCCTTGATAGGCCAAATTACATGTCTCCATTGTCGAAATATGTTTGACATACCAAACTCCTCAAAGGATGGAAAGTCCCCAAATTCAGTAAGTTTTCTGGTGAAACTAATGAGTCGACAATCGAGCATGTTGCTAGATACCAGATTGAGGCAGGGATATAGCTAACAATGAGAATTTAAAGATGCAATATTTTCTAAATTCTCTAACAAATAATGCTTTCACATGGTTCACCATACTCCCTCCTAATTCCATATATACTTGGAGTCAGTTAAAGATAGTGTTTCATGAACAAGTTTACATGGGCTATACGAAAATTAGCCTTAAGGAACTGTCCAACGTTAGGCGTAAAATGCCTAAATCGATTGATGATGAGTTGAATAGGTTTAGAATTATTAAGGGATGATGCTTTACACAAGTCCATGAGCATGATTTGGTCGAAATGGCTGCTGGGGGTCTAGATTATTTCATTGGGAAGAAACAAGATACTCAGTACCTAAGGGATATGGCCCAACTAGCAGATAGGGTACAACAGGTCGAGCGCCTAAAGGCTGAAAAGGCCAGATCAAGTAAGTACCATAAAAAAAGAAAAAGTAGCCTATGTCTAAATAGATGAAATAGATAATTTATCCGACACAGACAATGATTATTTTGAAGAGAATGAGGTCAATGTAGCCGAATTAAAGCCCGGACCTCCCTATGTGTGTAAATGATTGAACCCTTCAAATAAGAAAAACCCCATAGAACCTAAAAACAAAAAGATTGTCACCAAGACTTATACATTTATTATGACTAAGTGTGATGAGATCTTCAATCTTTTAATTACTGAAGGCCAAATAGTAATCCATAAGGGATTGAAAACCGCTTCGTTAGAATTGAGAAAGAAAAAAGGTTTTTGTAAATTTCATAATTTTCTTGGACATAAAACCTCACAATGTGTGCTTTTCAGATATTTGGTTCAAAATGGGCTAAAGGATAAAAGGATCTAATTTGTTGAAAAGCAAAAATCTCGACCAGAGGGGGTGCTGGATCCTAAAGAGTGTAGTGTGCGATTTTTGTCGGTGACGCGACCACCTTACCGCAATAGTTGGAATTGGGTGCTACTTTCTGATTTCTTATTTATCTTATGAAGCTGGAAAGGAAAGGGAAGCTATCTAAAACTAACCTTGCACGCAAATGTTTTCTTTAACAAATGCTAAGAGATTGGGGGGTCGGGGTCAGGTTATACAAAGGGAAGTTGTCAATTACCCAGTGTATATATGGTTATCCATAGATCTTCTTTGGCATATCTTCTAATACTTTCTGGTGTTTATCTGTTATGGGTTGAGAAAGTTTCTCCTTTGGGAGTGTTGAGAGAGTATTTTTGTTGTTTTTGGGTTTTCCGTTGTTTTTGGTAAGGTACTGGACCTAAAGTTTTTGATATGTGTGCTCGCTAAGATTTTGCAATCTTATGCCTACGTATTCCCGTAAAGGTAACCGGGAAATCAGAGCAATCGTAGTTCCTCCTATTCTATGGGAGGAAAAAGATGTTTGGTATCTTGTTTAAAGCCCAAGATTGAAGCTAAAGGGTTTTACTAAGAGAGAATTTGTCATCTCTAAAGGGAGGATATCTCACCTGTTTATCACAATTATTGAGTAACTAATTATAAAGGAGAATTACTTTAACTAGAATGTATGGAATCCAGCAAAGCCATAATTTTCTTTATAAGGGAAATGTCCAGAAGGAGGGAACTTTAACTCAGTATAGAGCAATGCCATTTTTCCTTAGGAATCTTCCATGCTAAGAGAAGGGCATTGGCTTGGATGTAAATGATCCTGAGGCTTACCACTTATAGCAATCAGATGAAAGAGGAAGTTTACCAGGATAAAAGAGGGATTACAACTTGGATTTTTTAATCAACAAGTATGCCACTTACAACAATTATCTGGAATTAGGGTTTTTTTATTATTTGTTTTGACATGTGAAATACAGTGAAATGTCTTCCTACAGAGAGAACTCTTGATTTCCTTTGAGGGGATGTTGATTTTTGTGTGCCTTGATCAAAGCCCAAGGTTGAAGCTAAAAGGTTGACTCTGCTTAGGGAGATCATTATACAAAGCCTAAGAGGAGGCTGAAAAGAGTTGACTCTTCCAGGGATGTTTTTATCTATCTTGTACAAAGCCCAAGATTGAGGCTGAAAGAAATTGACTCCACTAGGGAGAGGTTTTATCTGTCTTGTACAAAACCCAAGATTGAGGCTGAAAGAAATTGACTCAGCTGGAGAGTATAATCTGTCTTGTATAAAGCCCAAGATTGAGGCTAAATCTGCTGAGGAAAAATCATTATACAAAGCCTAAGAGGAGGTTGGCTTGGGGAAATTCTTATATGAAGTATAAGAAGAGGCTGACTTCTGCAGAGGATTATAGAGATCCAGAGAGAGGTCCAAATTGGGGGATCAACTCTTGCTGAGGATTGAAGAAGAATTGAAATATCAGATGTCCTGAGGCTCTGATTTTGCTAAGGTTTTATTGATGGTAAAGGTTTAAACTTTGAGTATGAAAAAACCTATGGAGGTTTCAAACTCTGCTGGAGATTGATGAAATGATTAGGGTTTTTCCTGTACTTTTAGGAAACTTGAGGGTTTCTTTGATATCCAATAGGAGATGAGACTTTCCAAGTCTACTGGTATGAAGAGGTTGATCTTTGTATGATGCCCAAGAGGAGACTGATGTTTTAAGGGATGAGAATCAACCCTAAACTGGATGTTTTGAAATATTGACTCTCCAAAGGATTGAACTAGTAGAGATGACTAAGTTATGTCTTATACCTGTAGGAGGTCTTCAGGTCCTTGTACTAAGCCCAAGAGGAGGCTGAGAACTTCTAAAAAGCCTGTGGGTCCTTGTACAAAGCCCAAGAGGAGGTTGGGGATCCTTTTAGGAAGCCTGTGGGTCCAAACATAAGAAAAGTTCAAGAAAGGTTTCACCGGGAATAATCCTTTCTTTAATGAACAGTTCTAGGGTTTGAAGAAATTCAAAAGAGGTTTCACCGAGAATTAATCCTCTTTGGGGAAGTGAATTTCTTGTACAAACATTTCTAAATAGTTACAGTCTTGAGAAAAGTTTCACCGGGAATAATGCCTTTCTCTGTTCCATATTGTATAAGCCCAATAGGAGGCAAGACTGTTTATGGAATTTCCTATGGGGAACTAGTTTTGACTGTGTTAAAAGAGTAACCACTGGTTTGATCTAGACCTAGACCTAATTGCTGGGGAAAACTCTAAGCAAGTATATACAGGTATACATATACAGATGAAATATATAAACAAGTATGTATAGAAGTAGTAGAACTTACAGTTGTGCAAGCCCAAGCATTGTAACCACAACTGTATGGTTAGTTATTCAAGAAATTGAAGAAAGTTTTGATAAAAAATAGAATTTGAATCTAAATCAAAAGGAAAGTTGTTTTAAAAAGAAGTTTTGGGCTTATACTCAAGGAGAGGCCCAGATGGAAAAAAACAACGATCGTACCGTTATTTTGAAAACTGTATCGGGACTTATATAATTAATGAGGCCCAAATTATTTATGTACAAAGGGGGTTGGGTCTTACACTCTATTAGAGGCCCAAAAGTGTTTGAAAAGAATAAAGATGGGGCTTACAACTCAAAAGGGAGGCCCAGATGAAAATTGTTTTGAAAACGACGATCGCGCCGAAATTTTTAAAAATGTATCGGGACTTATACAATGACTGAGGCCCAAAATGGTTTACTTACAAAGGGATGGGACTTACACTCTATCAAGAGGCCCAAGTGTTTAAAAAAAAGAATGGGACTTATAACTCAGGGATATGCCCAAATGGAAAACAGTGATCACACCGTTATTTTGAAAATTGTATCGGGACTTATACAATGACTGAGGCCCAAAATGGTTTGTGTGTGACACGGGATGGGTCTTACACTCTATTAGAGGCCCAAAAGTGTTTTGAAAAATGTTTGTGAGGGTGAAAATAATCAAAACCCTAATTTGATTAAAAAAATACTTTTTAATTTGAATAAAAATTAATAAAATTATCAAAATTATCAAACATGTGTGAAAAACAAGTTGTGACCGTGGATTAATGCTTGAAAAATCATGTTTTATTCATAGAATGATTTGAAAATCATTTGAATTTGAAAAATCTAGAGAAAGAAATATTTTTAAATGCTTAAAAACAAATAAAAATAAATGCTTTACAAAAATATCTAATATATAAAATAAATAATATTTTTGTGGAATTCTTGTAGAATAAAATATTTTAACATTTTTTGTAAATTTTTGAAAAAAATAATTAATAAAAAATGATTGAAATTGAAAGAGAAATATACTTTTGAAGTTATTTTAGAAATTCTAAAAAAATGAAGGAATTAAGTGGTAAAAAATATGGGATGGTCCTCCCAAGGTTTGAACTCATGCCGTTGGGGTGGGGAGTTTAAAACTTTACCATCTGAGCCATGTGCGTTGGCTGATAGAGAATGGAATATGAAAATGATATAGGAAACTTCCTTTTGAAAATGGTTTAAAAAATAAAACCATAAGGTCTGGGGCGAGGGGGATTTGAACCCCAGGCCTCTCGCTTGCTACACACACACAAATACTAGTGTTTCCACTAGGGCACAATGCCAATTCAAACATATATTGGCAGTGGAAAAATATATACTATGCTTGGTTCTAAAAACCTGAAAATGGCGCCATGGCCATCTTCTTCCTTGGACCAACATCAGATTTGCATGAAGCATGCTATCTCTCTCGTTTCTCAATCATTTTGGAAGATATAAAAATGAAACTTGTTTGTTTTTTGACAAGGAACATGATAGCTCTTTTCAATTTTATTTAAATTAAGTGTATCAAGAGATATCATGTTATAATCAGATGAACCCTAAAAAATGCAAGAGCTATATGAAGTTTCATACACACAAGATAAATAACAATTGATTGAGGGTTAATGATCTATAAGTAATCAGAATCATGATGGTAACTTAAAACAACATTTATGATGCATGATTCATTGAGTTTGAAAGTTTAAGACTTACCTCTGCAAGAAGGAATCGAATTCTGTTAGGGAGGTGTTACAGAAGTGAAACAATGATCTGGATAGCTTCCTTAGGTATTATGGATTGTGTTACAAGCCTTAGAATGATTTAAAACTCTCTAGAACTTTTGGCTCGATTCCATCTGCATGTTGAAACAAGTGAGATATGGAGATGTGGATTCTAGTGTTACAGAAGTGATTTAGACGTTTAGATCACTTCTATAAGGTATATATGATGTGTTTGGATCATTGGTTCAAGCTGCATTGCTTTCTATTTCAAAACCCGATAGTCACTTCTTTAAGAATTGAAATTTTGATGCACAAGAGGGAATTCAGAGAAAACAATGTTTGGATTGTTTTGGTGTGTCTTAAATGATCAAGTATGAGCTCTATTTATAGGTGAATAGATTTGTCAAGCATGAACAGTTGGAACTTGAAGGATAAGAATTGAATTCAATGGTATTGGCTTGGCATAATTGCTTCTTACACAAGGTACAATAGTTGTCCCAAATAGCTCAGCTATGTATTGACTCAATCCACATTCTGTAGTCCTTTTAAATGTTGTTTATTAGAGCATCTTGACTACAAGGAATGTGAATCTTGAATATGCACTATTTCACATTATTACCTTTGAGTTCAAGGCATATATGCCAAAACTCATCAATTCCAAAATGAGAAATTTCTTGGCATCTCAGCCTAATTTTGCAGGTTTGATCTGAATTGTGATGATCATATTGAATGTATTTCACTCCTTTGATAATTTCCCCTTGACTCAAAATCGTGTATGGCAAGTTAATACCCAAACTGTTATGAAAACAGTTGCAACAATGCCTCTTGTGGCGGCCATAACTTTTGGCTCAAGTTAAGTTGTTTCATGCCAATGAACTCTTTGGATTGTTGGCAACATGTATAACAACTTTGATGTTCACATTTGAGATTTATTCTTCTTGTAAATAGGTGTAAACATCTCCCAAGTTTTGGTGTTTTACCTAAAATCTGTCTTGGACAGAATTTTGTCTAAGTGTTGAAAAAAGGGGTATTTTCATGTTTTAGTGATTTTGATCCATCCATAACACAGAATCCATGATGATTTGGAATGAGATGTAGTTGACATATTTGAAGTATGTAAGATGAGCTTTCATTTGAGCTTTGGATGGGAGAAAAAGGCCTTGTGGTTTATGAGTTATGACCTTGCAAAGTTGGTACCAAATCCATTTTGTTCATAACTAAGAAAATTTTAAGTTTCTTATGGTTGCCCCTTTAGCAAGAAACCTCACTTTTCTTGATTTTCATTGATGGATGATGATCAAAACCACACATTAACATTGTTTTTGACTTAGGGGAACCACATTTGTGAAAAATTTCAAAAAGTCAAACTTGATTTTGGGCACAGTTGACTTTTTGTCAGATAAATTCTAAACTGTGTGATCCTCTATGTAATCAAGTCCTTGACCTAATTCAAACCTAATGGATGGATTACATGGGTGTTTTAGGGTGTCTTGAATCATGTCCCAAGGTTTGGGAACACGTCTTGGTCCAAAGTCAAAGGTACAGTTGACTTTTTCTTTAAAACCCTAATTGTGGTCCTGATGAAATTGAAATTTGTGAATCAAGCTTCTTGGATCAATCCATTGTTGTAAATGGATCAATGTGGTGTATTTGAGGCCCTCAAATCATGTCTTAAGGCTTTGGTTCATGTCTTGCCTCAAAAGTCAACTTAGGGGTGAATTAGGTCAAGAAACCCTAATTCCTGATTTTTGATGAATGCTTCCCCTGAGGTTAATTTGACTCCATGATTGGGTCCATGAGGTCTCTTTGAGCTTCTTAACTCATGTTTTGAGGTATTGACTCATGCCCAGATGAAAAATTTCATCTGGAGGCCTTGGTCGACCAAACCCCTAATTTGGTGACACTGGCGATCTTGAGGCTTGATCCACTTGGAATGTTGCACTCTTGTGCTTGATTCTTGATATGGGATACCTCTTGATCCTTTATGGATGTTTGAGAGGTTAGACAAGTTGAAGATCATGTCATTTCTTGATTGATCCTTTGTCTAAGTGCTCTGAGAAGGTTCAAAACCCTAATTTTTTGTTGTAGTGAATGCTCAACAATCCTTGAGGAGATTGATGAGGTATGATGGTACATACATATTGTGGCAATGATCCTCACAATGATGGGAAATATTGGTGGTCAAAATTTAGGGTATGACAAAGTGGAAGAGACTTTATTCGTCGAGCCTGCCAACGTATTCATGGTGGATATAGATGAAAGCATAAAGGTAACTGAACCTTACTATCAAGAGAAAATGAATGTTGTTTTTCCTAAAGCTGAGGAAGAACTCATAGACTTTCTGAACCGGTGTAAGCTCAAAGATTTTGAGGTCATACTTTGTCCTCACTATAGTGCCGTCTTTGACATAGAAGTGACAAAAGAGTTGGAAAATACCAACAATAAACATTTGAATAGAGTTGGTAGAAGAGACCAATGCCAAGAATTTTTCTTCAACAGGAGGGGAGTCCCTCAAAAAGCTCGCAGGCCTAAGACTTATGTGCCACCTGTTGATTCTCCTATTATAGAGTGGTCGAGACCTATGGGAAGATCAGCTGCTGAGAAGTGGAAATGGAAGAAGATTGCAGTTGGTGAGGCATCTTCCGACCTAGACAATTCCCAAACTTCCATAAAATATTCCTATATTTCGAAAAGTTACATGGGAAAGAACCCAATGACCCGCACTTAATAAAGGAGGCACCATAGAAATAAAAAGGTTGCCTCTGAAGTTGCGAGTGCGACTACAAGTAGCAATGTTAAGGCTCTGGACGATAGACTAAAGGAAAAGAATACTATAAAAAAGGTTGTTCCCTCCACTACCTCTAGTGGTCAAGAGAAAACCTAAAGTTTCCATCGTGTTATATGAAGAAATGGCCAACAATGACTTCGATTTTGGGTCATAGGGCGAGTTGGATATCATTTGTAATGTGATATCAATACTACCATTAGAATATGACACAATTATTAAGGTAACTGAAGAGGAGGATGGGCTAGCTGAAGAAATAGCTACTTATAAGCCTTTATGCTATTACATGATACACGATGGCTCAGTCAACGAGGATAAGGTTATATTTGAAAGGCACGACATATCGATGCAGCACCATTTAAACACTTTATATATAAGTGTCAAAGTCGAGGGTGTCAGGTTTAAGAAGGTTCTGATTGATAGTGGAGCCTGCATTAATGTCATGCCACATTCTCTACTCAAGAGGATTGGAAAGTATGACACTGACTGAAAGTCTAACAATATGGTCTTATCCAACTATGAAGGAAATATAACAGACCCTTAAGTGTGATCCAACTAGATGTGGTTGTAGGAACCAGAACTCGACCTACACTATTTATTGTTATTCCAATCAACGAAAATTACAACCTCCTATTGGGTCGAGAATGGATACATGGAGTTGGGTGTGTCCCATGCTCCATGCATTAAAGAATAACGATTTGGAAGCCAGACGAGATCGGTGAGCGCATTTAAGTTGATTAAAGCTTCTTTCATGCCGAAGTAAATCATGTCGACAAAAGAAATTTTGATTGACAATTGGCGAACATCTCGCCATGTTTACCGGCATGAACCGACTAAGATTTTAAGGGAGCTGACGTATATTACTCAGTAAAGCTTCATCCTTTGAATGACTTTACTTGGGAGTATAAGAGTATTGGCGGACATAAAAAATGTTTTGGATAAGATGACGAAGATATCTGAGTAAAGCATCTTGGCTTGGATTTTGGTATATGTAGCTGAAAACAAAGTTATAGAGGCTTTAGAGGCCGACTCACAAGAAATGATGGTTGTCGAATCCATCCAATTTGAAAATTTTAAATCTGGCCATAATGGCCAAGAAACTGCTTTAGAAAGCCGCTGACTCGACTGGATTTATGATGACGAGCCTTTGCGGTTTGAGAAAGACCCACTTACTTCGACCAAAAGGATGCAAGCTTAAGATCCTTTGGAAGAAATTGATTTAGGGGACGATTCGATGAAAAGGCCAACTTATATAAGGGTCAAACTCGACCAAACCTTAAAAGCAGAAGTAATCGAGATTCTAAAGGAGTTCAAGGATTGCTTTGCATGGGATTACCATGAGATGTCGGGCCTTAGCCAGTAATTGGTAGAATTGAAGCTGCAAATAAAACTTGATAAGAAGCCTGTGTAGCAGACTCCAAGGAGGTTCGCGCCAGTGGTTATTTCAAAAATCAAGGCGGAAATTGAAATATTGCATCGAAGCAGGTTCATAAGACCTGAAAGGTACGTCTAATGGTCACCTAACATTGTTCCAATAATAAAAACGAATGGCACTTTTAGGGTCTGTATTGACTTTAGAAATTTAAATGCAGCCACTCCAAAAGATGAATACCAAATGCCAGTGACAGAAATGCTAGCCGACTCTGTGACTGGTTTTGAGTATTTAAGTCTTTTAAATGGTTATTCAGGTTATAACCAAATTTTTATTGCATAGCAAGACGTATCTTAGATGGATTTTCAATGTCCTAGAGCCTTGGGCACTTATGAATGGGTAGTTATGCCTTTTGGACTTAAGAATGCTGGCGCAACATGCCAATGTGTGATTTCTTAGGCTTCGTGGTTCATAAGAAGAGAATCGAGATAAATCAGTACAAAACGAAGGTTATACAGACATTAGTAAGGTGTGGTTTGGGTATGAGGGGTTTGGATCCTCTTTGGGAGGTAGGGAAGGTTGTCTTAGGAGGGTGTTTAATTGGCGGAGATGTGTTTCTCTTCTTCTGGCTCCACAGGACCAAGAGTCTGATTGGTTTGCCTCCTCTTGTGTGAGGAGGGTTGGGGATAGGAAGAAGATTAGGTTTTGGAATTATGTTTGCGTATGGACTATCCTCTGTTTGTTTCTTTCAAGATGTTATTTCTCATTTGAGAGTAGAAGTCTCAGGTGGGTTCTATGGGTGCATGGGAAAAAGAAGTTTAGGCTTGGATCTTTAGGTGGAGGCATACTTTTCTAGTCTTGAAGAAGGAGCTCCTCGTGGTTATGGTTGACCTTGTTTCGAGTATTGTTAGGCATGGTCAGGAAGTTGTTTAAATTTGGAAGCCATACCTAACTATGGGATTTTCGGTCATTTCTGCTTATGACAACCTAGTGGCTTCATTTGTGGTCAGGGAAGGTAGCCTAGAAAGGATTTCAAGGGGGCTTTCTAGCATTTAGAAGAGTTGAAAGTCTTCGACATTTGTACTATTTTTTTGGCAGTTTTTTCTTGATAGGTTGTCGATTAGGCAGAATCTTCTAAGGTGTCAAATTTTGTCAGAGTCTAGTTTTCAAGGTGTTCAATGTGCGGAAAGCAGGTGGAGTCGAAAAATAATCTATCTCTGTTCTGTGTGAGGTTGTATATGCCATTTGATATAGAATTTTATATGGGTTGGGTGGTTGGGACCTCTGCCTCACTCAATCATAGGGCTTTTAAGTCAAGGTTTTGGTCACGGGAAACAACTGTCTTTAGGCTTTGTTTTGATCTAACATTTTGTGATTTGAATGATTCGGAAAATGCATAACAAAGTTATTTTTTGTTAAGAAAGTTTGATGGTTAATTACTAGATGTTTATGATTAATAGCTTGGCGTGGAAGTGATTTCATACCTATGTTTTAGGTTTTGCAATTTCTCTCAGTTGATTAGAAGCCTTTTAACTTGGCGTGGAAGTGGAAGTAAGTTTACCTTTCTAAAAGCCTGTCATGTTTGGGAATTCAATTCATAATATCGTGGTTTAGTTTGTTGGTTGTTTTTGTTTCAATTTAGTTGTGATTTTTTCTTTTGTTTTTCTTTTTGGTTTCTGCCTAGGTCGTTTATACGAATTATGGTTTTTGCGCACTTCTGATAGTCTTAACTTTTTTTATATTTTCTATATATATATTCCTCTCACCAAATTTAGTTAAAGAATGTACTATAAAAGTGCCAGTTTAATTGTCTCAACTAAACTAACTTTCTATTATATTAATTTTTTAATGAAAGCAACGTAATTTTTCTGTTGAATAATTAATGTGAAATCTCACATAACTTTTAATTTTTAATGTATTAAAAATGATTTGTGTGCGGCTCAAACAAAATTATTTCTTTTAAACTTGCGTATAACATTTATCAGTCACAGATCTTTTATGTTTTACCTATTTCTTTTAAAATCACTTCAACTAAATAAGGTTTAAACACAAAATACTTTATAAAAAAGTCTTATACAAACATATTAACCAAAGAAAAACGGTAAATAAAAGAGTTTTTGGTTTTTATACAAACATATTATCCAAAAACAAATAAAAATAAACCACGATTTTTTTGTTTTTAATAATTGGCTTTGCAAAATCTATTAAAGTAGCTTCAGAGTCTTCAAACACTTGATGTTAATATTCCTTTCTCCATCACCATGATCATTTGAATCTAAAAAGTATAATGTAACAATTAGTAACCAAAACTTCAATTAAAATTATCTATTATGCATGCACATAATTCAATAATATACAATCTAAAAGCAATGATATTATAAACAGCAATCAAATTCTTACCCTAGATTATAACGACACGAGTTACAAACTATAGCTTCATGTCATCGATTAGAGATTGAATATAATCATAATCACAATCATCATCAAAGGTAGAGTTACTATCCAAATCATCTTCAATATTCAAACTACTTTCAGAGGCTGTTGTGAAACTTTCAATCTCATCCAAAATTTCATATTCAAATAGTATGGAAGGTAGATTGTGTGTTATTAAGCTATCCTCATCATTGGACAAATTTTGATTAGAGATATGATCAGGGTTAGGGTTATGAACAGTTGAACAATCTTCTACATTTGTATTGAGTTGAGTTTGGACATTATAAGTAATTGGAGTTCCATAATACATACGGTACTCCCAATCATAATCTGTATAAAAAAATAAATATTTTTGTTAAATAATTCACAATAGGTAAATAAATAATTCACAACTTGTAAAGATAACTCATAAGTAATAGATAAAAATGATCAATTAAACACTATATACCCAATTCATTATAAGGTGAAGGTAGGAGTTCAAATGGACCTTCAAACATCCTGATAAAAAAAACATAAAAAAAACACATGCAAAATTAATGAATATAACATAAAGAATACATAACCACTTAAAAAGGATAGTAGAGAGTTTTGTTACCAAGGTAAATTTTGATTAGATATAGGATTAGTTAAATAATCTTTAAAATTTGTATTAGAATATTTTAATTCTAATTCAGGTTGAGATTGAACATGATAGGTCATTGATGATCCATTAATCATCCGGTACTCCCAATCATCATCTGTATCAAAAAATAAATATACTTGATAAATAGTAAAACAATAGATAAAGAAAATGTATAATCAATACAAAACTGATCAACTAAATATTATATACCTAATTCATTATAGGGAGAAGGTAGAAGTTCAATTGAACCTTCAAACATGCTGAAAATTTAAAAAAAAAAAGTTTAAAATTTTATGAATGTACACAAAGAATGCATAATTACTTAAAAACATAATGTAGAGAAGAGAAGTTTTCTTACCGAGACATAATTGAAAGTTGAAGCACCTCTTTGGCTAGTCTGAATGTAATCCTCTATCGACTAAATTTACTTTTGACTTAAGTGATGAAAAAATGGCTGAGTGGTTATTTATAGATTTCAATTTAGCCCTTTTTTTTTTTTTTGAATAGTTTAACCTTTTGTTTTCAATAACAAACTTCTTAATCTTATCCTATTCAGCTTTTTTATAGCATCACCTTTTTTTTCTTCTATACCGGTAACTTTTATCTTATATTTTTTTGGTTAGTAACAACCATTCAGATATTTCGGCAAGAGGTTTACTTTATTTTATTTAATTTTATTTTTTTATATTACATTATATTTAAAACACATTGAATATTGCTCTTTATATAGCATATCTCGTTGTTGCGGTAAAAAACGCTGATTTGACTCAATAAAAAATTTAACAATAATAATTATTTACGTAATAATAAAACAATGATAATACCTGTAATTAAAGTAATAAAAACCTTGAAACAAACTTAAAGCAGACCATGTTTAAAACATATACAAAATAATTAATTTGTTCAAATCAAAAACATGTTTAATCAATATCTCATTTGTTCAATAAACTTTTTACCATGTCTTTAAAATTTATAAATTTTAAGTGTTTGATATTAGTTTTTTTTTTTAAGGCAATGATACATTTTATTTTATTAAAAGCTATACAAGGGGTGCAACAACCCAAAACAAAACAAACTACAACTTTCCCTTTAAACACACAAAAAGAATTGTATACCAATCATAAAAAGAGATACAATTAAGAGAGCTCTCTACATTTAACCATCTCCAGCTGAAAAACTTAATGGAATTCAACAGATCTTCAACAGACTTTGTTTTTTGTCAAATATAACAGAGTTTCTTCCATACCAAAGAAACCACATCGATGAGGCCCACACAACTAAACCACACAAGTTACCCGTAGCTTTTTTTACAACACAATCAAAATCCAAAAGGGATACAAGACAATTACCACACCTTCTGAAACTAATACCAAGCCAAAGTTCGATACCTTTCCAAACCACACCTGCTACAGCATAATCCAAAAACACGTGAGCAATGTTTTCCACAGGAAAAACACACGATTTACAGCTCATATCCCCTCCTCCAAGTACTATATTCCTCTGAGCCAAAAGATTCTTCGTAGCTATCCTATTCCTCAAAACTCTCCAAAAAAATTGTTCTGGACTGGGCCAACGGTCATGTGCGACCCAATCCATGATTGCTACAGTAACGGCCCAAACGCTTGGATCCAGTCCATTAAGGGGACAAAAGTACCCTTTTGCCCCTACAACCGGTCACGGACCGCTCAGTCCTGCCCGGAATTATTGCCCGTCACACACGGACTACAACTCCCCGACAGCTGACGAACAGATGCCCGCAACTACCTTCCTGCCCGGTATAACGACTAGTTTGGACATCCTACCCATCATAACGGCTAGTTTGGGCAGTTACTTATTCTTCAGGAAAACGGTTATTTCGCCCTGAAAATAGGACTGTTGGCCACGCGCTGGGGAACATTATATAAACCCTCTCATTTGAGAGGGTCAGGTATCAAATATTCATCCTAAGAATACACTTTGTACTTGGCCCTTTTCTCTGACCCTTTCTTACTTGAGCGTCGGAGTGCCTTGCAGGTACACCCCCCTTCTCTCCTCATCAACATTCCGAGCACCTTGCCCATCTGACGACCAGCATACGTGGACCTGTTCGAATACTCCAGATCAGTGGCGCCGTCTATGGGAACTCCTTGTTCTCCCCTTCTTTCTTTCATCCTCTGAAACTAAAAGATCAAAACATACTTTCTTTGATCCGCCCACATATTGCCGCTCAGAACTCCGCAAAAGGTACTGACGTTACGGTTCTCGTTCCCGTCAACAAGATGGACGCTGACAGCAGTTCTTTGTTACTTTCTGATCCCTGTTTCCTTCGAGATGGGGCTACTGCGTCTCCAACTCCTCCTTCCACCGAGAAAGGAGGCAAACAACTATCGTCGGGTGAACGACCAATTCCTGGCCCTCCCAGCGCCGACCTGGCCGTTGCAGCTCTTTTGGAAGCTGTCAACCGCACAAACCTCCTTATCTTGCAGCAAGGAGAGAGAATAGGAGCTCTCGAGGAAACATCTCTTCCAAGATCCTCTCCTCCAAAGAGTAAGCACCGAAAATCAAGAAGCCCGCCACCTAGGCTTGGGGAAGACCATAGATCGAGGCATGAGCCTGAATCACAACACATTCGCTAGCGCGACCAGATCTCCCCGCGAGATCGATCATCAGCAAGACACAAGAAAACAAGGTAGGATAGGCATTCTCCACCGGTCAGACCTCGTGACCGGCTACGTTCACCATCGCCTCGCAGAGACCGCCGCCACGAGCGCAGACAACGGTCACCATCAACTCCAAGTTCAGACAGCGACGACGAGCCTCGCGGCCCGTTGTCCCGCAGGATCTTGGCCACCCGTCTCCCTAAAGGACTAGAGAAGCCTCCGTCTCTAGGGACTTACGATGGAACCACTGACCCAGACGAGCACATAGAAAACATAGATGCTCTTTTAGACTACAGAGAGGTACGAGGAGCCACCAAATGTCGCCTGTTCCCGACCACGCTCCGGAAGGGAGCAATGACATAGTACAAGCAACTGCCAGAAGAATCCATTACATCCTGGAGGCAGCTGGGGAGGATTTTCTCCCGTCACTTTACTGCATCGCGACGCCATCCAAAGACCGAGGTGTCCCTCGGAGCTGTCGTACAGGGAAGAGATGAGCCTCTTCGGGCTTACATTGAACGATTCAACAAGGAGGCCATCCAAGTGCCAACGACCGACGACATGAAGAAATTCCTGCTCGAGCAGGGATTACGTCCTGGCTCAGACTTCGCGAAAGCCATCGGCCTCGATCCACCGAGGAACCTTAACGCCCTTCTCCTCCAAGCCCAGTCGCATATACAGTACGAAGAGAAGGTTGATGCACACTCTGTCCGGGCCTCTCGACACCATGAAGGTTCCCGCTCGTCCAGAGCTGATGAAACCTCGACATCCCGTCGAGGAGATAAAAGACGCGACGATTGGCCTCGCGATGCACGCGAACAGAAGGGACCTTCTGGGCGGTTCCATGACTATGCCCCCCTCACTGCCTCGAGGGAGAAAATCTTGTCCGAGTGTGCCAACTCGGAATTCAAGCAAGAGGGAGTCCGTTTCCCCAAACAGCTGCCGGCCAGACTGGGTGTAGACAAATCCAAGTATTGTCGCTTCCACAAGAGTCAATAGAGATGCAATAGAGATCCAATAGAGATGCAATAGAGATCCTTATTCGCGACGGCCACCTGAAGCAGTTCGCGAAAAAGAAAGATGCTCCCCAACAGGAAACCTAGGAGAACAAAAAGGTTGCAGAAGAGACTCTGCCCTCTGATGACACCAACGTACAGGTCGTTATGTCCATAACTCGGGCAGAGGACTTCCGCATCCCTGATAGTCTGTCCGTCTCCACGTACCTCGCTACTCACAGCCCGTGGGAGGCCTTCCCGTCAGCCATGGTCATTTCTGGTGGTGGATTCAACAAAATCACGGTTGGCTCAGTCAAGAGGAGATTCGATCAATTGATCAGCAAAAGCTCCAATGAAGTCACTACGCTGGACACCACTCATAAAGGATCCGTTCCTATTTCCTTCTACAAGGAAGAGCTCCTTGGCGGAGCACCGAACTTAAGCATTCCGCTGCTCATCCGAGCAAAGATGGCGAACTTCGACGTTCACAGAATACTCGTGGACCAGGGCAGCTCGGTTGATATAATGTACAACCACCTGTTCGAAACGCTGCAGCTGAATAACTCTCACCTTACTCTATATGTTTGATCCGACCTGCAAGGATTCAACGGAGCGGTGACAAAGCCTCGGGGTTACGTAGAGCTCATCGTAACCTTTGGTTCGGGAGAGATAACCCGAGCAATTAAAGAACAGTTTCTGGTAATTGAATGCCTGTCACTATACCAGTGCATTTTTGGAAGGCCAACCATGGCAGAGTTGATTGTTGTACCTTCCACCGTACATCTCAAGATGAAGTACTACACTTCTAAAGGGATGGTCGCCACCCTCCACGGCGACGTCGAAGCTGCCCGTCGGTGCTTTGAAGCAGCATCAAAAGGACTAAGCACCATCTCAGCAGGACCAAGGACTTCTGGTCGTTCCTCCCTGCCCAGCAGCTCCGAGCAGCCAAAACCGCCCCCATGTCGAATCTATCGACTTGGACAGCCGTTTCAGTGAGGAAGATCACGCCAAGGACCCAACGACTTCGGGTAGCCAGTCCAACAACAGCAGCCATCTCCTATGCCCCGTTCCAGATGGCAACTTCGAGATAGTTCCGTTCGGAGAAGACCCCCAACGGGGAGTAAAGATCGGAGCAGACCTCCCCGACCTGGCCAGGAGATAACTAAAAGCATGCCTCCGGGAGAACGCAGACTTGTTCGCATGGAGCGCTGCTGAAATGCCAGGATTGGACCCATCCGTTGCTTGCCACCAGCTTACAATTGATCCGGCCGTCAAAGCCATTGCCCAGCGCAGAAGGAAACAGTCCCCGGAAAAGATGGAAGCCGCGGAGAAAGCTGTCAAAGACCTTCTAGAAGCTAGGTTTATTTATGAGGCCAAATACACTACATGGCTCTCAAACGTTGTACTTGTAAGAAAAAATAATGGCAAATGGAGAATGTGTGTTGACTATACCGATGTTAATAGGGCATGTCCGAAGGACGCCTACCCCCTCCCTAATATTGATAAGCTCGTAGATAACTCAGCGGGTTTTAAGCTTTTATCTTTCCTCGACGCCTACTCGGGCTACAATCAAATCCCAATGGCCGCGAGCGATAAAACTTACACGGCCTTCATGACCGAATCGGACAACTATTACTACAACGTAATGCCCTTCGGGCTGAAGAACGCCAGTGCTACCTACCAACGAATGATGAACAGAGTCTTCCAAGGACAAATAGGCGACATGCTCGAAGTATACATGGACGATATGATCGTCAAGTCCCACGAGGAACTAGATCATGTCGCCCATCTTCGCAAAATCTTCGAGCAAGCAAGAAAGTATCGAATGCGTTTTAACCCAGAGAAATGCATGTTTGGTGTACGGGCAGGTAAATTCCTTGGCTTCTACCTAACAGAACGAGGAATCGAAGCTAACCCCGACAAGTGTCGGGCATTCTCTGAGTTCCCAACGCCCACATCTAAGAAGAACATCCAATCCCTCAACGGGGTGCTTACTTCGTTGTCCCTCTTCGTGGCAAAATCTACCCAACACGCCCTTCTTTTCTTCAAGCTCTTGCGGAAAGAAGCAGCGTTTGAATGGACCGAGGAATGTGAAACATCCCTCCTTCACTTGAAGCAAGCTCTGTCGAAACCGCTCGTATTATCACGACCAGACACTGGGGAAGTCTTGTTCCTATACCTCGCCGTCACTGTCGAGGCCGTTAGCGCCGTTCTCATTCGCGAGAATCCTGGCGGACAAAAGCCAATATACTTCACGAGCAAAGCATTGCAGGACCCAGAGTTGCGATATCAACAGATAGAGAAGGTAGCATTGGCCCTCGTCAACGCTGCCAGACGACTGAGACACTATTTCTTGGCTCACACGATCGTGGTAAGAACAGATCAGCCCATAAAGCAATTACTGGGACGACCAGACATGGCAGGCAGAATGCTCAAATGGTCATTGGAACTGTCCGAGTTCGACATCCAGTATGAAAGCAGGAAAGCTCTTAAGGCCCAAGCTCTGGCCGATTTCGTAGCGAAAATGACGTTCTCAGACTCCCCGGTCCACATAGCAAACAGATGGACCATCTATGTAGACGGAGCATCCAGCTCGACCGGCAGCGGGCAGGGGTAATTTTGGAGAACGACGAAGGGACCATAGTCGAGGCTTCTCTCACATTGTCCTTTCCCACATCGAACAACCAGAACGAGTATGAAGCCTTCCTCGCCGGTTTGCGCATAGCCGAAGACCTAGGGGCTGAAGAAATCATCATCTGCACGGACTCTCAGCTCGTAGCCCGCCAGATATCAGGAGAATATCAGACTAAAAATGGCAGTCTCTCTGAATACCTAACCCTGATCAAGGGAAAAATGGAGAGGTTCAGAACGGTAGAAGTGAGACATGTTCCACGCGAACATAACGTGCGAGCAGACATCTTGTCCAAACTAGCAAGCACTAAGAGAAAAGGCAGAAACAGGTCAGTCATCCAAGAGATACTTCCCTGGTCCAGCATCGATAAGGGATCCTCGACCCACACATACACGCGATTGGGGACAGCGATTGCTGGATGACACCCGTGTACAACTACCTCACCAGGGACGAGCTTCCGAATGACCCCAAGGAAGCCAGCACCATCAGACGAAGAGCTTGCTCGTACGTCATCCTTGAAAACAAACTCTATCGACGAGGCTTCTCCATCCCACTACTCAAATGCATAGAGGAGGAAGTTGTCCCTCACGTATTACGAGAAATCCACGAAGGCATTAATACCCAGCACCTAGGAGGAAGGTCCCTTGCCCGCAAGGCCCTCCGAGCAAGGTATTATTGGCCAACCATGCAGCACGATTCCAAGGAGCATGTGAAGAGATGCGACAAATGCCAACGGCACGGGGATATGCACCTAGCTCCACCTAACGAACTAAAAAGCATGACCTCCCCGTGGCCATTCGCCTGGTAGGGCCTAGACATCCTAGGACCCTTCGTGACGGGGTCCAGCCAAAACAAATACCTGATAGTGGGCGTAGACTATTTCACAAAGTGGATAGAAGCAGAAGCCTTAGCAAAGATAACAGCACTTAACATTCTGCGCTTCTACAAGCGGAATATCCTTGCCCGTTTTGGGATTCCCCAAGCAATTGTCACGGACAATAGAACGCAGTTCACGGACAAGAAGTTCCAAGACTTTGTCGCCCATCTCGGAACAAAGCAACATTTCGCTTCTGTAGAACATCCCCAGACCAACGGGCAGGAAGAAGCGGCCAATCGTGTCATTCTTCGTGGCCTCAAGCGAAGACTTGATGAAACAAAGAAAGCCTGGGTCGAGGAGCTCCACAGCGTCTTATGGGCGTACCGCACCACTCCTCAGTCTACCACCGGGGAAACACCTTTCCGCTTAGCATATGGTACGGAGGCTATTATACCCATTGAAATTCACATACCGTCTAGGAGGACCGAATCACCTCTAGACGAGGAAATGAATGACGAATCAATAAGAGAGGAGCTCGACCTTGTCGAGGAAATCCGAACAGGAGCAGCCCTCCGCGAAGCATCTCTTAAGCAAAAATTAGCAATCAGGCACAACGCTAAAGTCTTACGACGAGAGTTTGATGTGGGCAGCCTTGTCCTGCGAAGAAACCACAAGGACTCTCGCGAAGGAAAACTAGCAGCCAACTGGGAAGGGCCGTACAGAGTCCGTGCCAGAACGGAGAACGGTGCCTACTTCCTCGAGACCCTCAACGGGGATGAAATCCCTCGACCATGAAACGCTGAAAAACTTAAGCAGTACTACAGCTAAAGTCACAATAGGCTTCCTCGCGTCAAAGGACCACCTAACGGTCATCATGCTCGTTCAGGTACAAACGATGCATACACACAAAGTGGAATCCCGCTTAAGTAAATAAGCCAGAGCTCTGCTCGTCGGCGGTCCTCAATCGAGCAACGTCTTCGCCCAGGTACCACGATTGGCAGAACCCCAGCTCGCGATGGGACGTTCACGCCGCGACCTCAGGCCTCAATCGCGACCTGAGATCCGTAACCTCGCCAGGACCTTCCCCGGCTATTCGACCAGTTCTCCACACTGGCGAATTCACACACAACGAGCAATCTTTCAAAAGATAGCTCTGTTAACATACACACCCTCCGACGGGCAGTCATACATGCACCGCTAATGTAAAGCATAGCAATATAAACAAAAATCATATAAGTAACAAAACCGGCCAACATAAACCGGACATAAAGTAAAAAAGGGCCACAAGGGCCAAAGATTGTACGAATTACATAAAAAGGGGGGGCGACGCCCCCCAAATCAAATAAAATTACAACAAACTACACGGCACGCAGGCCGGTAAAACATCATCATCTGCAAACATCATTCCTCGGTGTCTTCGACTCGTTCATCATTGGGAGGAGAAGTCTGGGTTCTAGCTTGGCCGACAAGAAGAGACTCTGGCATCACAATTTTCCCGTCTTTAACGTACGCTAGGAAATTGGTGCCTTCGGTCACCAAATCAACACCAGGATTCACCACCTGAAGCTGAGACACTGCGTTCTTGAAGGATTCCTCGCCAAACACTACGTTGTCATCCTCAGCCACCACCAGTCGGGCAACTAACTCTGACCTTGTCTTTAGCATCTTCACGTCCTCAGGCTCCTCCTCGCCAGGAGCATTGGCCGCCTGCAGTTGTGCGACCAAATCCTCAGCGACCTTTTTCTCAGCCTCAAGTGTAATCTTCTCCCCCTTCAACCGGGCAACCTCCTCGCCCTCCTTTTCCTTCGCCTCCTTGGCAACCTTAGTTTCCTCCCTGGCCTTCCTCAAGCTCTCCTCAAGAGCGACCACCTTCCCTCGGGCAATAGTCAGCTCACTCTTAGTGGTCGTGTCCCCCTCGGCATAGGTGACCGCCATCTCCAGCAGCCTGACCACCGCAGAGGCATCCTGGGCCACCAGCGCCCTCTTGTTCGGACGGTCCAGGCTTTGCAGATGCAGAGAATCAGCATGAGGAATCACCAAAGAGGTCCCTTCAAAGAACCTCTTATCCAATACACAAGGAGGCAGCTCAAATTTTGCTTTCTCTGGCGCCTTGCCCAGATCCACTGCCTCGTTCCTTGGACGCTTAGACCTGGTCGCCAGGGGCATTGGAGACCGCTGAACATTGGCCGGAGAAGCATTCCCCTGAGGAGCCTGGGAAGGACCAACCGCACGGGCAGGGGAATGATGAACCTTAGTAATAGCAGCTGCAGCAGCTTGTTTCTGCACGGCCACGTTCCTCACCATCCTTTCGTGGGCTGAAGGCATAGTGGCTGCAAAAGACAAAAATAGGCAACAGACAATAGAAAATAACGAGCAATGCAAAGCAATATGTTAAGGTTAAATACCGAGCAGATCCATGGCATCTCTGTAAGTTTTGCACTCCAGCAGTGCCCTAACATTAATAAAACGAGGCTCCACCCGAAAGCCACCATCGGCCTCGAGGATCGCCTCCTTCTTCTTCGTGATGCACTCGGCCATCCGGAACGAGTTCACGTACTGCAAAAACCTTTCATATGAAGCAGCATCCCCCTCGTCCAAATTCGCAGGCTCAAAAACATAGTCTTTTGGGGGCTTCGTAAAATGCTCCCCGGTTCAATGGAAGGGATATTTCAACAACCTCCGCCCAATGTATTTCCCCTCCTCGTTAATCCTATCCTCGCCGTTCTCGTCCACTTCAACCTCCCAGTAGAACGTGCTATCCTGGGAAGCCTCTGACACGGGCTCCACAACAAAGTACCTCGTCTTAAATGTTCGTATGGACTCAAAGAAAGGTTTGAACAGCTTGCGCGGCTGCTTCAGGGAGACCCAACCGTAACTCCTCCCAGAAGTCTATCGTTTGAGGTAAAAGACAGTGAAGAAGAAGGGGATGGTCTCCCCTATTTGCAGGTGCTCGTACACCAACTCGAATGCTCGCAGGAAGGCTAACGAGTTGGGATAGAGCTGAGTGGGGGCCAAGCGAAGATGTAAGAAGACAGAGTGCTGGAAATCCGTGAATGGAAGCCTCAAGCCCAGCTCTTTGAAAACATATTCGTACATCGTAAAGCGCACCCCATAATTCGTGCAGACGCACTCGTCAGCGGTGGGGAAATGGACTCTCCAGTCCCCGTCATCTCCCACCGTCTGGAAACAATCCCCTATGTAGGTCGCAAATTCAGACGCATGCTCAGAGGGTTCTGCCACCTCTCATTCCTCTGCTTTATTCTCCACTGCACCCTCCTCAGATACCTCCTCCTCGGGCACCTCTTCCTGATCATCGTCCAGCAGTTCATCCTCTTGCTCATAGTTCATGTCCTGCTCGGTGGACCCACTCGAGGACCGAGTGCTACTACTCCCCGAGGAACCAGACTCCTCCTCAGACGAGTCTAATACAATATCTCCACGGGGCCCTGTCGCCATCACCTGAAAACCAGAGAAAGACAGTGAATTCGACAGCTAATCAAATCCACCCTTCCACCACTGAACAAGTGAAAGGGCGCGCTAAGGGCTGAGGACGACGTCCCCGGCCTAAGCCCTGACAACACTACGAAAAAGTCTCCCCGCGAGACAATGCCCAGAACTCTCCTATCACACGAGGAACTTCTCCAAAGCAAGATCACGAGGTTTTCATTCAACTCACAACTCCATGAAACGCAACGCTAGAACGGTCACGTGCATGTCACCATCGTGACGACGTCACGGACAGACTCTTCACACACAACGTAACAACAGGCTAACGGCGGTGGAGACGGCGGAGCCATCATCCACCACCAGCGGCTACCACATATACAACCCTAAGTCTCCTAAAATCTAACCTAACCGCATGCAATGTCTAAATAAACATCAATAAGAATCAAAAAAAGGAAAAGAGACAACTTACTTATAAATAGAAGACTGAAAAAAGTTGCTCGGAGCTTCAAACGGCGAAGGATGCAACGGGCAGATTTCGCGAGCAGGAAAATTGGTGAAGATTGAAGGAAAAAGTTCAGAATGAAAATTTTCCCTCCTATTAATACAGGAGGTCACGTGCAGCCCCACGCGCACATAGGTCATGATGACTACCCGCTAGCCATCATTGCCTAAGCGGTAGCGGCACAAGTTCTAACACACACATAGCAACCCCCGTATCGTTTCATATTCCACTAAACTGTTGGTATCCATCTGTAATGGGCAACGCTAAACAACCACGACCAACAGCCACAGCGGGCAATAGAAACCACGGGCATCCACAGCCAACGAGCAAAACACTCCACTTCCCCGGGACTGTACGTTATCCTTAAGTCATCACCTCCACGCTCGGAAGTAACGACTTGGGGGGCTATTATTCTGGACTGGGCCAACGGCCATGCGCGACCCAATCCATGATTGCTACAGTAACGACCCAAACGCTTGGATCCAGTCCATTAAGGGGACAAAAGTACCCTTTTGCCCCTACAACCGGTCACGGACCGCTCAGTCCTGCCCGGAATTATTGCCCGTCACACACGGACTACAACTCCCCGACAGCTGATGAACTGATGCCCGCAACTACCTTCCTGCCCGGTATAACGACTAGTTTGGGCATCCTGCCCGTCATAACGGCTAGTTTGGGCAGTTACCTATTCTTCAGGAAAACGGTTATTTCACCCTGAAAATAGGACTGTTGGCCACGCTCTGGGGAACATTATATAAACCCTCTCATTCGAGAGGGTCAGGTATCAAATATTCATCCTAAGAATACACTTTGTACTTGCCCCTTTTCTCTGATCCTTTCTTACTTGAGCGTCGGAGTGCCTTGCAGGTACACCCCCTCCTCTCCTCATCAACATTCCGAGCACCTTGCCCATCTGACGACCAGCATACGTGGACCTGTTCGAATACTCCGGATCAAAAATATTTTAACTTTTGACGGAAGACTCTTCTGCCACAATTTCTTTATCCCACCTAAATAATCATCTCTTACTCTACTGTCCACCCTGTCCTAACATAGACCCTTATAACAGGACCCAACAGAAAAAACAACATAAGAAGAAGAGGTTAAAGGCATAGAAGGCTCCCAAGAAAAAATATCAACACTATCACGTATTGGTTTTACAGACCCCAAAATATCCATAAGATCCTCCTTTTCCCTAGCCATAACTGATTCAGAGGGAAAATCAAGATAACTCAGGTTCCAGACCCACTCCTTCCGTCTCCAAACACCTAACCCCGCAACTGAACCATTGGAGTTAACAGCAAACAAGAATAAATTAGGGAAAACTTCCTTTAATGGGACTTCTAGAACCCATCTATTATGCCAGAATGACACACCAACACCATTCCCCAACTTGCACCTTATATTATCAACAAAAAAATTCCTCTTTGAAACACTGTCGTAACCCAGACCCAAAAAGATCCCTCCACCATATTGAATCAGTTCTCTTGCCTTTCTTCCCTTCATAACTATTAATAACCAGAGCTAACCATTTCTTTCTATACCTACTCTCCAATATACCCTTCTACACACACTCTTCTGAATTTAGAAGCCTTCATTTCCATTTCATAAGGAGGGCTTTGTTGAAATAACTTAAGTCCTTGATGCCCAGACCACCCTTCTCTATAGGCAAACAAATAGTATTCCAATCCACCCAATGCACCCTCCTTTTATATTCACAACCTCCCCACAAACACTTACTTTGGATACCCTGCAGAATCTTGTTAACTCCTACAGGAACTTTGTAGAACGAAAAAGCATACAAAGGCAGAGCATTTATGACCGAATTTATAAGAACTAGTCTACCTCCAATAGACAAATGCCTACCTTTCTAATCAGCTAGCCTGCTCCTAACTTTATCAATGATTCCCTGCCACAGGTAAGTCCTCCTAGGACTCTCGCCTATGAAAACTCTAAGAAAACACACGACATCTTCATTATCTCACAATGCAGGAATGTAGAAGCTACTTCCAAAAAATCTGGGCTTATATTGACACCTCTTATCCTACTCTTGGAGAAATTCACCTTAAGGCCTATAAGCAATTCAAACCCGCGAAGCACTGCCTTGATACACCATAGGTTGTTCCAATTGTCCTTCCCCATCATTAGAGTATCATCAGCAAACTGAGTGATACTATAGTGAACATTTGAGTTAACTCTGTAACCTTTATATAAACCTTTATCCTCAGCCTTCTTCACCAGTTGGGTTAATACTTCCATTATTAGAATGAAAAGAAAAGGCGATAAGGGATCCCCTTGTCGCAATCCTTTACTAACTCTAAAATCTATAGTAGCGCTACCGTTTACCAACATAGACAAAGAACCATTACATACCAAAGAATGAATCCAAGATAAAAACTTGTACCCAAAGTTCATCTTAATAAGCAAATTTTTAAGAAACTCCCACGACACACAATCATAAGCCCTTTCAAAATCTATATTCAACATCATACAACTCTTCTTACTCCTTTTAGCTAAATCTAAGACCTCGGTGGCTACTAAAACACCATCGAATATCCACCTTCCTGGAACAAACGCAGTTTGTTCAGAAGACACTAAAGAGCTCACCACCTTCTTCATCCTACCAGCTAATAATTTAGAGAGGATCTTCTGGTAGCAGTTCACTAGACAAATAGGTCTGAAATTCCCAAGAGATTGGGGGTTCTTGGTTTTTGCTACTAAAGTTATAAAGGAGGCAGAAGCAGCCTTCGTTAACACATGATTACTATAAAAGTCTAAGACAAACCTGATAACATCACATTTCACAATCTCCTAGCACACTTGAAAGAACGCGAATGTAAATCTGTTAAGTCCAAGGCTTTTACCACCATTACACCCCCAAATAGCTTCCTTTATTTCGTCTTCGAAAAATTCGGATTCCAACCAACTTTTATCAACATCTGATAACCTCTTCATGTCAAAGTCTTCTAGAATTATTGGGAACACATAATTATAATTTAAATTTTTTGATGTAAAAATATTAATGTTCAACTCATCTCAAGATAGTTAAAATTTTCAATTTTAATTTTAATTACATCTTATCTCGTGATAATAAAAAAATTTCATATTTGATTCAAATGATATCGAAAATACTAAAAACACAAATACAAATTAAATAAAAAATAAATGTTAATTATGTAAATTATAAATAAATAACAAATTATAATTTTGATGTTTATCTAAAAACTATGTAGATAAAATTAAAATAAAAAAATGATAAATCTAGGCACGTTTGATTAATTCTAGAAAGTTTATACACATAATATAGATCAAAAGTTCATAATACCCAAAACTATATGAGAATATTATTCAAAACGTTGTTAAACTATTTCAATTCATATGAACTCTAACTAGACATATCTTCTAAAAATTTAAGCCATTGAATTCATCAACACTTTCCATCATATTTTTGAAAAAACCAAATACATAAGTGGTCAAAAATCTGTAAGAAAATTGACAGGATGGATAATGGTCGGTTTGGGTTGGGCTCGGACTCAAAATGTCAAATCGTTTGAAATTATAGATGTTATTTCAAGATCCGATTTCAATTTATATTTGAACCGGTTTGATCGGGTTCGGTTTAAACAGCTTATCGATTTATACTAATCGGTTTGTTGGGTTAATTTCTATTTAATTGTCATAAAAAAATTCAATTACAGTTTAATTTTTAAATTACCGCAATATTTAATAACTTTAATACAACAATAACAACCTGTCAAGTTGTAAATCAACTTAAAACCAACTTAGATCAAGCAATCATTCAAGCATCTAAATATTGTGGCATTGTGTTATTTAATAATATCTAATTGTATCTACTAAAGCAAGCAGATTACAGCAAACAACCTATCAATATATTACAGTCATCCAAAATTAAAACTTTAAATATTTTACACATAAACTCTAAAATTATCCAAACTCGTTTTTTATTGTTATGGATCTATAATGGAGTGCTAACATCTTCTTGGTCTTGGCAACTGCGTTTTAATCCGCAACATTTGTATCAACAGCCTGAGGTTGAATTGGAGGAAATAAGTCTTATTCTGCAGGATTTCTGTCCTAATTTTGTTGGCAGTGAAGACGTGATTTGGCCTTTTGGCCCTTTCCGTTGGTTTACGGTAAAATCCTTTTATGATTTGTTGATTTCGGTTGCGGATGGTAATTAAAAGGTGGCATTGCAGATATTGTGGAAGGCTCCAATCCCTCTCAGGGTTAATATTTTTGGCTGGAGGTTACTGCTAGATAGACTACCCATGCGGAGGAACCTTCAACATCTCAGAATTATTGCCAATCAACATGATTTGGTATGTGCTTTTTGTTTATGTTCAGTTGAGGATGCAAATCGTCTTTTTTTCACATGCCCTAGCATAAAGATTGTTTGGGAAAAAAATTCAGACTTGGTTGAGAATATGGGGGATTATTGTGCTTCCTGCATGTAATCATTTATTAGCTTGGATAGATTTTCCACATGGTAGGTGTTCCACTGATAAGGCTTGTGGTTTTTTTACTATGGCGTGTTGGTGCATTTGGTGGGGTAGGAATCAAATTATGTTCAATGACAATGTAGCCGACATGGATTCCATTGTGTTAAGAATTATGTATCTATCTTGGTGGTGGTTGCTAATTCTTTCAAAGTGGCGTGGCTTTTGTAATTTTTATGAATGGTTTAAGAACCCTTTTGATTTCATTTAGTTAGATGGTTTTGACAAGAGGATGTCTTTTATGTTGTAAGGGTTGGGGTACCCCTTGTACCTTGTGTTGATTGATACTTTTTCTTATTAAAAAAACATCCATATTAACATCCACTAATAACATAAACCATTTTGAAACATAAGTTGTTTTGCTCAAACATAAGCTATTTTGAATCATAAGCTGCTTCTGCTTCGTTAATATTGCATAGTTGAAGAAAGCAAACAACATTGATAAGCAACATTGAAACAAATTATTTGCTTAACCTGAAAGCAAAAAACAAGAAAGTTGAAACATTTTGAGTATGTTGTACCTTCTCTTTCAACTATAAGAAATTTGAAACATTGAACCATTTTCAACTGTTGAACCTGCTCTTTATCTCTCAAACTGAACAGAAAAAACATCAATACTCAGTAGAAACAGAAGGAATAGACGCATTCATAGCAGAAACAACGTTACTGATAAAAATAATAGAAACAACATCACGGATAGAAACAGCAGAAACAGTAGAAACACCATAAAAAGCATCATGGACATAAACAACATAAACAACATTCAACGATAGAAACAACATAAACAGCGTTTTTATACTGAACGACATACTCAATATACACTACGCCAAACAAGACATTAGACAGCGTTTTTTTAGGCCTTAGACAGCGCTTAAAAGCGCTGCCTAAGGTTGCGCTGTCGTAGGTAAAGACAACACTTTTTATTTATGAAAAAGCACTCTCTAAAGTATACATTAGACAGCGCTTTTCCGTAAAAAACGCCCTCTAAAGTGGACCTTTAGACAGCGCTTTTGAAAAAGCGCTGTCTAATGTATATGTATAAAATTTTAATGAATTTTTTTATATACCTTTAGAGAGCGCTTTTTCAAGAAAAAGCGCTGTCTAAAGCCCCCCTTTAGACAGCGCTTTTTAAAGCGCTGTCTAATGTATGCCTATAATTTTAGTTATCAATTTTTCTATACCTTTAGAGGGCGCTTTTTAGGAAAAGCGCTTTCGTTTGTGAACTATAGACAGCGCTTTTTCTAGAAAACGCTGTCTTTTCTCTACGTATAATTTTAATGATTTTTTAAAAAATCTCATTTTAACCATTTTTTTTATGCAGAAACATGTATAATTCAAGCCATTTCAATAAACCTGTATATTTCACATTTCCATTAACAATTTCTAGTATGGTTCATTAACCATTTCCACTAATCCCATAAATCACATAAACCACATAAACCATTTCCATTATAATTCAAGTTATTTACATTAACTATTCACAAAACTATACAATTACAATCCAAAAACACATAAAGGGCATAAACCATTTACAAAACTATACAATCCCATAAAATAAACCATTCACAAAACTATACATTCACATAATCTCATAATCCTATACCTTATATAGGATTTTTTTCAATAAGGTATTCGCACAATTCCCCCTTAATTTCTTGCAATTTATCCTTTATGTAATGTGAACACGCGTATTCATCAAAGTACTACATAACAAAACAAAATATGCATGATTTAGTTAAGAATAATAAATTATATGACATATCCGATAAATATTAAAATAAATCCTAACTTATAAATCCATGCATACCGTAATAGGAATCTCTAATCAATCCATTTGAAGGATTTCTCTCATAAACCTCAAAACGAAATACCCGCAGCTATGCCATTACGCTGACGAGGGCACTACACATAGACAAACAAATAAGAATTAATATATAGTTGTTTTGTGTTATCAAGTAGCATCACTAATAAGCAACATTGTGAAAATTAATATACCTCCACTTTGACCCATGTAACGTTGGTTGCTTTAGCCCGTGCTACTCGAGATTCTCTTTGTGCTCGGTATACGAGTATTGCTCTATAAAAAAAATGTAAATTTAGAACAATCTCACAGAAATAATTAAATATGCAAATACACACGAATATTTCGAACAATCTCACTTACGTATCAACCACATCCTTCATATCCTGATATGTTGACCAATTAGTATCCAATGAATTCAGATAATAGACCACTTCTCTTGTAGGATTAATGGCAACCAACAACCAGTGTCCACTGTAAAATATAACAAAAGTTTAGATGGATAATTTCTAAGCAAAAGATACAAATTAAAGATTAGAATGAAATTACAATGAAAATCTTACCCGTTTCCAGTATTGTACGGTAAAAGAAACAAACTTTCTTTCTTGCTGGCCATAAATCTCTTAGTTAAGTGGTCTCTTACTGAAAGTACATTCATACCAATTGTCGGTGCATTCACAAGGGTGCAAGAGAAGAAACGAAATTTGTTTGACAATTCCGTCCCCCGCATCAATTTTTCATACAAGCACCTTAAGTAAAAACATAATAAACATTAGACTATTTTCATTGAAATGTGTAAATAAATTGTTCAACTAAATGAATGATAGATTGGTCGGAGTACCAGATGTATGAATGCATAACACCGATGCCTAATTCAATATGCTTGAAAATCTGCTCCATGTCCTCTCTTCCGATTATCTCGGAATAAGGAAAACCAAAAACACCTTCGTCCATGTCTATTTGACGAATAGCACCATCCATCAAATCTGACATTGCCATAAGTGTTTCTAGACATGACTGAAAGTGAGGAGGAGCTCTTTTTGCCTGCACGGTCCTAGTAGGAGTTTTTTTCTTGCTGGCCTGTTGTGAAGCTTGAGCAGGAACCTAACAATCATATAAGTTAGGTAAAGTAGAAAATCATGAAACTTTTGAATTCGGATAATAGAATAACACTTAAAATGTACCTCTCTTTGTGATTCAACAGACTCGTTTTGCCGCAAAACCCATTTATTCTTAGTTGCGGGTTTTGTAGGAGTCTAACATTACCATGTAAAAAAATGTAAGTAATGGTTCAGAATGATTTTCATAATCGTTCAGATTTGACATTTGAGTACTAAGAGATTCGTAATGGTTTTCAACATAACTCATCATCTATAGAAATGAGGTCTAACGACCATGCAACAAACGAACCTATTGCATCTCGCAGCAATGTAACCTCTGAAACTGATTCAGGTATGGGTAGTACCGCATCCGTATCTAAAGCGATATCAACCGACACTTTCAGATGTCCATAAGGGAGCGGTTGATGGTGAAGTAACTCTCCCAAATAGTTATGCACTTTTCCCTTGCCAACCATGCGATAAGTCGGTAACGACAAATACAGTTGGCAAGATGAAATGCCCTGAAGCAATAATAAATATGTAACTGTTAATGTGTATAAAGGTCAATTAAAATAAATGTGTTAATTTAATTAAAATAAATATGTGCTAATTACCTCAGGAATTTAATTTTGACAATTGATACTAGCTTTGTCACTAGCATCTTTGAAACCGGAACCGCGCTTTTTCGCCTCATATCTCTCTTTATCCTTTTGCAATTCACGGACTTGCGCCTTTAGTTTCTCCAATGATTGCATGACTTCTTGGTTGCTGGGATTTTTTCTCTTTGGATACAAGGAAGATGGAGTCACACCAAATCCTTTACCTCTCACCCGGCCGGAATACTCAGGAACATTTAATACTCGACTAAGAATGCTCCTGCAATCCTCCTCGCCTGTGGTTAAGGATTTAGATAGAGTCTCCTGAAATTCATCAACATATCGAAAATTATTAGTGGGGATTACAAATTAATTATATTTTAATAAAATTTCGATTAACTTAAAGACATAATGTTATACTTACACATTCGTCATAAATATGCTGAACATCTTCCCTAACAACTCCATCCTTACCCACCCGAGCTTCCTTCCACAAAACATGTACCGGAAGTGATGATTCTTCACTTTTCGTCTCTTCTAACTACACATTTAGTTAAATAATAAATTCATCAAGTATAACACAATAATACAATTAATAAAATCATAGCATTAATATATACTTACCAATTTTTGCTGTAACCGTGCATATCCCAAACGCCCTTTTCTGTATGGATACGCGGGTTTTGATGCTCTTTGGCGATTAATGGCACTCAAATCCTGGATAAACAAGTTTAAGTCATATCAGAACAAACTAATGCAACAAGTATATAATACAATTAATAGACATGACAAGATAACATTACATTGAATTTTTCGGTTTTCCGTTTGGCTACAAACGTGCTCCATTCTTCGGGTTCAATCACGTCCGCATACAACTGTGGAAGTTCTACTTCAACAAAATTTTTATCCGCATCCCTAAGATATTTGTTTGATAATAAGGCTCGGAACCCTCTGTGTCTCTTTCCGACCAACTGAAGACAATATTTTTTCCGGCTTTCATCAATATTAAAGGACCTCTACAAAAAAACATACACATATAAACATAAAGTGTGTTAGTATAAGTAAATTAAAGACTTATCTTATCTTATAAACATATAAACATAAAGTGTGTTAGTATAAGTAAACTAAAGTACCTGTATCTCAGTCCATATCTTATCTTTACCAGCTTTCAACTTTGGATTCCTCCAATTATCACTGGTAATTGGAATATGCTGACGGACAAGTGAACCAATGTATGAAGACAACATTGAACCGTTAGGCTTAATTAGTTGGTTCTCATCACTCCAATGTACATCAAACTTGATCCCTTTATCTCTAGCACGGATGATTGACTTCATAATAGTTATTCCACGTTTTATTTCACTTTCTACAATCGAAGGTTCATTCTGAGCTTCATTTTAATCATGTGTCTCGTGTTTGTCGTCCTGGTTACTAGACATTTGACTTGTGTCATACCTCAAATTTGTCCTACCTGTATATATCTTCATCTGTACAATTCATCCACTAACAGTTATTCAGAAAAATCCAAAAAATGTGTTGCTTTGTATGGTCAAGCAAAAGTGTGCTACAAGTTTAAGGCCAGGGTTGGTTGATTCAAGTGATGTGTGGCTAAAGATTCAGTTAGGGTTTGTGCAAATTCAGGGTTTTCACAGCGAAGTTCATCAGGGCTGATTTGTGATTCAGAGTTTCTGAGGCCGAGGTTTATTCATTGAATTTCTTGATAACAATTCGTCCATAATCCATTTCAAGTATATTTTATCCACAATATCTATATCCATTGTTAATATTATCAATGCCTATTTCCATCTTTATCCTTTTTTTTATCCATTTAAAACCAATTAAACCATATCCTTTTTATCCATTTATCCCTCTATCCATTTAAAACAAAAATCCAAAAAATCCAATTTGCCTTTTTTAATCAAATCAACATTTCTTTTTATATCCATATTCCTTTTTTCCAAAAGTTCATTTTACAAATTTATAAACCAAAAGCCCATTACTCTACAGAGTTATGCCAAAAAAAAAATTTCAACAAAAGAATCCAAAAGCAAGGCCAATTTAAACTGCCTCATCAAAGTCCAATACAAGGTTTAATTACAGCATGGAAAAATAAATAAAAAAAAAAGGCCAACGCACATGTGAGCCAAAACAAGGACCCCACATCAATTCCACCACCATACACCAAGCCAGCACAACTGCACATGGTACCACATCAAACCAATTTTTCATGACCTACACAACAAAATCAAAACACATAAGAAACATGTACATAGGCCTGCTGTTATTGAAAGATGACAAAAAACAAACCACTACCTTAATTCATACCCGGTCCCACATCATTGTTTTACAACCTGCAGAACCGACAAACATTTGCAGCAACAATTTCCTCAAGTCCGCATCCTGCGCAAACGACAACTCATCACACCAACACTCACGATTTAAACCTCATAACCAGGTCACCACGCTGTACCTCATACCATGTAGAACTAATTTCCCAAAACGCGCAGCAATGTTCATGTATATAATACACACCTCAACTCATTCATAAGGGGGGGGGGGGGAACTTGCAAAAACAAACAAATTAGAAAACCTCTTTCAACTGCTATATATGCTAAACCTTCTTCTTGAACCCACACCCAATAACAACCATATTCTTCAACATCCAAACAAATTCCCTCTTCACCCTCTTCAACCCTAACCCATCTTCAAACCTCCATCTGATTTTGTAAACACAACCCAATCAAACTCAACACCACTCTTCAACCTCTGTTTTCCATAACTTGCCGCCATTAAACCATCTTCAACCTCCTTCATTTGAAGCTTCCATTAAACCAACAACTTTGTTGTGCTTCACCATAAACTTTCTCAAACCATCATAACAACCTAAAACATACTCCGATCCACAACCCTTATATCTTCGTCCGACCTTGCACGCTCCAACAATCACCACGAAACACAATTTCGCCCAAGCTGTCCACACGTGAACCACCACGAACTCTACACCATCACGCGACCATCATCCTATACCTTCTAAGCACAACCAAACACAGCCCACTACTTCAACTAACAACAGCAACAAACCTTCAAAAACAAATACCTTCGAAGACCCTTCAAAACCAAACACAAACCGTTAACAGATCCGGAAGATGAAGGAGAAGAAAGGTTGAGGACCAAGCGAACAAGAACGAACCACAAACCCGAAATCGAGGCAAATCCGGAAACTAATCTAAACGGAAAAACAAAGACAGACGCGAGATTTGATGGTGTTCTTCATTTCCTTCTTTTTGATCTGTTATGCTTTTACTTGAAAATAAACTGGTGGTGTTGACCATGGAGTTCCTTTTTTTTATTTTTGACTTAAGAGATTGGCTTTTGGCTTTTTATGAAACCTGATACATAAGCCGTGTTTTTTTTTCTTTTTAAAAATGATAGTGATTTAGTTTTTCTTTTCAAACTTATGTTGTTTTTTTAGATCCGTGTGGATCTTGTTACATAGCCCATTCCAACTTATTAACCACACACGTTCTATATTGTTAGCACCACCCTGCTAGTTCTTTTTTTATTTGATTTTCCTTTAGAATTTAGTATATATTTTAGGGTTAAATATGTTTTTAGTCCCTATAAAGTTTGAAATTTCATTTTTAGTCCCTCCTGGGTTTTGGCAACGGTTTTAGCTGGTTTTGGCAACGGTTTTTTTGTAAAAACCGTTGCCAAAAGGTAGGGAGGGACTAAAAATGAAATTTCAAACTTTATAGGGACTAAAAACATATTTAACCCTATATTTTATAATGTTAGAAATTATTATTGATTTTCTATTTTGTTTTGTTATTTTGGGCCAATGATCTAGCAATACTCATGGTTTAATTGGTTTTTCAAACCAATGGAATTTTGATATATATGAGGCCTATTTATTTTTTTATTTCTATTTTATTTCATTTTTATTATTTTTATTCATTTTGGGTCCATGAAAACTAAATATCGATTGATTTATCGATTTCTCGATAAAGGTGAGACCTTTATGCTTTGTATTCATATTTTCAATTTAATTTCTTAATTGTCACTTTATATTCTTTTATTTTCACTTTTGGTCAATGAAAGTCAAAAGTCGTCGATTATCAATTTATCGATTGAATCGCGATTAAGACGAGACCAGCTTTAATTTTATGTCAATACTATCTCTTGTTCATATTATCTCGATTATATTATCCATATTCTTATTCATATTGTCCATATCATATCCATATTCATATTTATCTAACCATTTTTCATTTGTTCACCATTAATCAAAAAACACTAAAAATATCGAAACCCTAAAACAATAATTAATGGACTGTTGCTCAAGGCTTAGTTTAGGACACCTTGCACACACACGGCTTTCTCTTGGGCTACCTTACAATGAGACCCTTTATTTCATGTCATCCCTTGTACTTTACATGTACCCCTCTCCCATTCTGATGTACGCATTCTAGTATTTCTTTGATTGTGGTTTGTTTACTAGGAGCACCCCTAGGGACTAGCATAGACAACCCATTTTCAAACTAATTCTCGATTCCTCGTCGAGCCATTTTCAACCAAACCCTCGATTCGTCGTCGAGCCATTTTCAAACTAATCCTCGATTCGTCGTCGAGCCATTTTCAAGAAAACCTCTTTTCAACCAAACTCTCGATTCGTCGTCGAGCAATTTTCAGTCAACCTCTAACCAAATCTTTTCCAAACCAAACTCTTTTCATACAAATAAACCCTTGATCCAACGTCAAGCGGATTTTCATAATCAAACTTCAAAAACAACTAACAACTATCGCAACTCTTTTAAGGTGAAAAATGGGGGTTCAAATCTTTGATCTCTCTTCGATTGTTTGGGTGCGAGTTCTCTTACTCGTGTGTGAGCAATTGACGCCTCTTCTTTTAACAAATCAAATCCTTTTCAAAATAACCAAGCGCATATAATAAACCCTTGATCCCACGTCAAGCGGACTTTCATAATCAAGTCTCAAAACGACTAAAAACTATCGAAACTCTTTCAAGGTGAAAAATGGGGGTTCAAGTCTTTGATCTTCCTTCGATTGTTTGGGTGCGAGTTCTCTTACTCGTGTGTGAGAAATTGGCGCCTCTTTTAAAAATCAACCAACTCCCTTGTTTCGTGGGCGTACCACGACCTACGACTGCTCTGATTCTTTATTCTCGTCCGAATAAGGATACGTAGGCACAAGATTGCGATGATCTTGGCGAGTACACTTTTTCTTTTCCCCCCGTTTGCGTCCACACTTTTCCTTTTTCCCCCGTTTACGTCCATACTTTTTCTATTTCCACCTTTTCCACACTACCATTTTTTTCCGTCAAACCTCGTAGTCGAACTACGATTGCTCTGATCTCTCATTCTCGTCCGAATGAGCATACGTAGGCCCGAGGTCGCGATGATCTTGCCGAGCACCCTATCCTTAAACCACCCATTTCCCCTCTTATCTTTACCTTTCCGCATTTATTTTAGAGAAGAAAACAAACAAGCTTAGCTAACGAGCATCGCGATTCGAATCAAGAGGTTCCCGTTGAGTACAACAGACGTGAGGGGGTGCGCGTACCTTCCCCTCACATAACCGACTCCCGAACCCAGAATGTGGTTGCGACGACCATGTTCTTATCTCCCTCTTTAAAGGTTTTCTCGATATTTTCCTTTCCCTCTTTTGGGATAAATAAAGTTCGGTGGCGACTCTGTCGAACAGTTTTCCGCGCCTTTCGTGCGACGGTCGTGTCTTCGATTTAAGCGATTTTTTCAAGGTGCGACAGATGGCGACTCTGCTGGGGACCATTTTCTCCATGCAAGAGAGAGTCGAGCCTATCTTGATTCGAATCGCAAGCTCTTTTACTTTGTTTATTTATTTTCTTCTCGTTTATTCGTTTGCTTATTTACTTGTGTTACCTTTTGTGACATTATTGGGTTGTTCTGATATTGGGAACTTTGTGAGATGGCTCTACACCCGAGTCGAGAAGAACCCTAGGTTTAGGATGGTGGTTGTGTAGTGTAGGCTTGCGTGGTCTCTTCCGCGTGAGTTGAAGCGAAAACCACCGCTTGGAGTAGATTCCCTTGGAGATATTATTGTTGTGGTGAATCTTTGCCATGGTGGTAATACTTTCGAGGTGGGTCGTCGATCCCAAGGACCATTAACCCATTTATCCATGGTGGTTGGTAGTGTTAACTCCTTGTGGGTTAATACGAACGCCCCAATCAGATGAGATCCCTCGAACGTATTACTTCCTGATAGTAATATTTTTGACCTCGATCTAGGATTCTGAGAACCCTATTTAGAACCCATGTGTCGATGGTTGTGTAGTGGGCGCCTCCGAGGAATCTTTCTCGTGGGGAAGAAACAAAGACCTCACCTAGACAATATTATTTCGAGGATATTATAGTCGGATGTCTCTTCATCTTGGTTATAATGTTTTCGAAATATATCCATAACTCTAGGCACCTACCCGTCTTAAAAACCTACCTTTGGGCTTTCTTGATCCTAGCTGTGGTTCTTGACCCGTCATCTCCGGCCAACCTCAGAACTATTTGAAGTTGTTTGATTCTGTGATCCTGGATCTTGCATCTTGCATTGCATCTCATGTCATTGCATTGCATCAGTTATACATCTTGCATTTCATTTTCAACCTCAGAATCTCACTTCAACTTCCTTCCTTCCCCAGTAAATCAAGCTGATTCCTCGACACCAGTACGCAACTCAAGCTAATACCAGACGAATCATGGAGCAGATTCAACAAGAGCAAGCCGCCTTCAGAGAAGAATTGGACTCGATTAAGGGAAAGATCGATCAGATTCTCGAAGCCATCATGATGGCCAGAAAGGAAGAAGAACTGCGTGAAGTCGTTGTCGCCAACAACATTGTGCATGTTCAAGCATCTACCTCAAGGCTCTCTGTTCCTGTTCCCAATCCAATCAATTATGGGATACCAATGAACTTCACTCTCGCCGCTGAAGGAGACACATCTCAACCACTTCCAACATCTGGAGTTACTGTTGGTGCTATTCCGCAAGCCCAACCTGTTGTCACTCAGATTCCTATTCCTCATGCTGAAGAAAATCTGGTAGATCAGTATGATGAGGTACAGAACTACCATGCTGCTATCCCGATTGTCAATCCTACTGCTGCTCAGGATTCTGAAGCCATCAAGATGTGTCGTGATCTAGCTGAGAAACTCTGAGTCATGGAGGGGCGCAACTCAAAATCTCTGAACGCTCAGGAAATGTGCTTGGTGCCAGATGTTGTCATTCCTCCCAAGTTCAAAGTACAGGAATTCCCGAAGTACAAAGGCCTCAGTTGTCCCCACATGCATCTAAGGATGTACTGCCGCAAGATGGCTGCCTATGCCAAAGACGAAAATCTGATGATCCATTGCTTCCAAGACAGCTTGTCTGGGGCATCACTCGAATTGTATATGCAGTTGGAGCGTAGCAATGTGCGCACTTGGGATGATCTAGTTGATGCATTTGTCAACCAATACAAGTACAACACTGACCTTGCTCCGAATCGTACTCAGCTTCAGAGTATGGCTCAGAAGGACAACGAATCCTTTAAGGAGTACGCGTAACGCTGGAGAGAGCTAGCTGCAAAGGTGCATCCACTTCTTGTTGATCACGAACTGATTGACATCTTCATGGGTACTTTACAAGGCCAATACTATGAGAAATTGATTGGTAATGTTTCTGCCGGATTCTCTGATTTGGTAATTGTGGGTGAGAGAATCGAAGAGGGTCTGAAGAGTGGAAAGATCCAAGGAGGTTCTAGCAGTCAGTCTGCAGCCAAGAAGCCCTTCAATGGATACAAGAAAAAAGAGGGCGAAACAAATGTTGTCTCTGCTCAGAAAGGGTAAGCTCCACAAGCTCCCCCTCCAATGCCTTTTCAAATGCCATACTTCTAGTATCCGTATGTTGCTGCTGCGCAATATGCACCAATGCCTTATCAGCCAACAGTTCAAGCTATTCAAGCTCTAATGCCTCAACAACAGGCTCCTCAACAACAATCCTATAATCAACAAGGATATCAGTATCCTCCACAACATCAACAACAGAGAGCTGCTCAACAATGTCAGCCCAATCAACAGAGGACAAGAAGGTCTGATAGAGACTTTGATCATGTGCCAACATTATATACTTAGATCTTTGCTCAATTGATGGAGAAGAAGGCAATCGCTCTGAGGGACCTAGCTCCTCCAACTATCATTCCCCCAGATTATGATGCTAATGCCCATTGCGAGTTTCATAAGGGTGCTCCAGGGCATACGATCGAGGACTGCAGAGCTTTCAAACACAAGGTGCAAGACATGATCGACTCAAAGTTTCTCACATTCAATGGGAGGGCTCCAAACGTCATCAAAAACCCGCTGCTGCCGCCAAACTAGTGTCAGCATCAAGTCAAGTCAAGTCAAGTTTATTCCCCGAAGAAGGCAGACATGTTGCCATCCCATCATTTGCATTCTTGTATTTTCTTTTTTATTTGTTTAAGTACTGTATGCTTTGAACATTGTCGTTTGTATTTGGTTTTCTTAATGTAGTGATTATGCATGTTTTGAATTAGTTATGTCGTATTCACTCATTTCTTCCATTAACTGCAAATCACCGACACACTTCTCCACTTTACTCTCTTTATTAACTGTTGTTAGCAACGATTAGAGGGAGGATGATGAAAACAAAATACCCATAATTGTAAAATGTATGCTTTCGGATAAAATCCCGCCAATGATGTACAGACATTGTTTCAACCCCCAAACACTGGAGAGACAAGGAGATAATCCCTAGTTAACCACTTCGAGCCAAGAAGTAGTAGTTTCCTTCGGATATTCAAACCCTTACACTCAACCTGGGGCCGGGTAGTGTTCAGCTAATCCAATTACACACTCGAATCACAAAGCAAAACTCCACAAGACATGAAGGTTGTTCATCAATAACCCATGACTTGGCAGTCACAATCATCCAACAAAAACAAAAACAAAAGAAAAAAATCAAAAGCCTACTAAGTCGAGCACCTCAAAGGAGACTTAGGCAAAAAAAAGGGCAACCCTGATGGACTCAACAAGCGAAACCGGTCCTTGCAAAAGATAGGGATCACAAACAAAAATCAAAAGAGGCCCTCGAACCCTCAACAAAAATAAGACCCAGTGACCACCAAATCAAAACCAAAGGGTCACTGACATCCATCAAAAATAGAATAAGGTGACTGCCATTTCGAGCATAACCTTGAATCATCACTCTTGTGCCGTCAACCCTTTTGGAATACAAACATGTGCAGATTTAACTGAACGTAGGGTTGGAGTTCATCACGAAGAAGGGGTGGGTACAAATCAAATTTTGAGCCTAATATCCTTTGTTTCTTAAACCGTGAACCAGACCACGTTACAACCCTCGAAAGACCTAATTGAGGCGAGGTTTATTCTGAAAGCATACTATTGCAAGGCTGCGTAAACTGACTCCCCATATTTGCTAATCTTCAGCACTGGTGTCGTTTTCCTTGCTATATCTTTCACACCATCAAAATCAGTGCAACGTCTGGGCTAACGGTCCATTCGTCTCACTATCACGACACTCGAATAAACGACTCTTTTTCAAAACTTGCATGAGCATCTTATTAAGATTACCATTTGACAATGTGCAGTTGTAACTGCAAATCAGTGCTAGACATTCAAGACAATTCCAAAAAGGGCCAATCAAAGAAGAACTTGAGCTTTCAGTGGTGCCGACCCGAAGCAAGACTACCTCCAACCCTCAATCAGCAGGTAAATCCTTCAACATCTCAATCAGGGGCAAATCATCTCAAAGCACATCAAATCTCAATCTCCAAAGATCAGACTGCTTCAGAACTGGTTAATCAGGGGCAAACCATTATCACGTTCAGACTGGGGCAAGATCCATTGCAACAGGCATATCCCTTTGTATCTTCTAGTTGGTCAAGCATGCTACCCTGATCATCAAGCACGAGTTATGAAGTCATATTCGTCTGTTTCAATCATGGCGTCTTCAACGAACTGAGTGTCGAGGAAATCAAATCCCTCCCACCGCCCAAAGTCCAATCCGCATTGGCAACTACCAAAAGTACACCATGTTGGCACCCTCCACAGAACATATCCAATCACCTGTCTGCAATCATACGCATTATATGCATCGTATTCAGCATCATAGACATCATGTGCATCATATGCATACCCAAAAACTAAATCATACTTCCCAAGCACTTGCATCTCTGCGCGTCAGCATTTGCATTGCACATCATTACAAAATCAAGCATTCATACATGTGTGAGATCCAGGATCAATCTCGAGATTGCAAGATGATTTTCAGCCCAGGCAGGGGCATCTTCATCAAATCCATGGACGTTCTTCACAAAGTTATTCCAAGACAATCTTCACCCCAGCCAGGGGCATCTTCTTCAAATTCGTGAGCATTCCTCACGAAGTGGTTCAACCTTTTGTTGACCAAGCTTAAGACAAGATTTCAAAGCAATCTTCACCCCAGTCAGGGGCATCTCCTTCAGTTCATGGGCGTTCCTCATGAAGTTCTCCAACCTTTTGTTGATAAAGCTGTAATCTCCAAGCAAGTCAGTGGACATTCTTCATTGAGTTGGGGCTCTTCAACCTTTTGTTGCTGAGGTCGTCATCCTCATCCCAACCAATAAACATTCCTCCGAGTCAGTGGGCGTTCCTCATTAAATCTTTTCTCCACGAATTACGACTGCTCTGATTCTTTATTCTCGTCCGAATAAGGATATGTATGCACAAGATTGCGATGATCTAGGCGAGCACACTTTTTATTTTCCCCCCGTTTGCGTCCACACTTTTCCTTTTTCCCCCGTTTACGTCTATACCTTTTCTTTTTCCACCTTTTCCACACTACCATTTTTTTCCGTCAAACCCCGTAGTCGAACTACGATTGCTCTAATTTCTCATTCTCGTCCAAATGAGCATACGTAGGCCCGAGGTCGCGATGATCTTGCCGAGCACCCTATCCTTAAACCACCACATTTTTCGTTAGCATCTTTTCCCTTTATCTTATCGTTTCGCGTTTACCATTGAGAAGAAAACAAACAAGCTTAGATAACGCTCATCACAAATCTTCTCTAAAGTAATTGCGGAAAGGTAAAGATAAGCGGGGAAATGGGTGGTTGCAGGATAGGGTTCTCGGCAAGATCATCGCGACCTCGGGCCTACGTATGCTCATTCGGACGAGAATGAGAAATCAGAGCAATCGTAGTTCAACTACGGGGTTTGACGGAAAAAAATGGTAGTGTCGAAAAGGTGGAAAAAGAAAAAGTATGGACGTAAACGGGGGAAAAAGGAAAAGTGTGGACGCAAACGGGGGGAAAAGAAAAAGTGTGCTCGCCAAGATCATCGCAATCTTGTGCCTACGTAACCTTATTCGGATGAGAATAAAGAATCAGAGCAATCGTAGTTCGTGGTACGCCCACGAAACAAGGGAGTTGGTTGATTTTTAAAAGAGGCGTCAATTGCTCACACACGAGTAAGAGAACTCGCACCCAAACAATAGAAGGAAGATCAAAGACTTGAACCCCCATTTTTCACCTTGAAAGAGTTTCGATAGTTTTTAGTCGTTTTGAGACTTGATTATGAAAGTCTGCTTGACGTGGGATCAAGGATTTATTGTATGCGCTTGGTTATTTTGAAAAGGATTTGATTTGTTAAAAGAAGAGGCGTCAATTGCTCACACACGAGTAAGAGAACTCGCACCCAAACAATCGAAGAGAGATCAAAGATTTGAACCCCCATTTTTCACCTTAAAAGAGTTGCGATAGTTTTAGTTGTTTTTAAAGTTTGATTATGAAAATCCGCTTGACGTTGGATCAAGGGATTATTTGTATGAAAAGAGTTTGGTTTGGAAAAGATTTGGTTAGAGGTTGACTGAAAATGGCTCGACGACGAATCGAGAGTTTGGTTGAAAAGGGGTTTGCTTGAAAATGGCTCGACGATGAATCGAGGATTAGTTTGAAAATGGGTTTGTTTGAAAATGGCTCGACGACGAATCGAGGGTTTGGTTGAAAATGGCTCGACGACGAATCGAGAATTAGTTTGAAAATGGGTTGTCTATGCTAGTCCCTAGGGGTGCTCCTAGTAAATAAACCACAATCAAAGAAATACTAGAATGAGTACATCGGAATGGTAGAGGGGTACATGTAAAGTACAAGGGATGACATGAAATAAAGTGTCTCATTGTAAGGTAGCCTAAGAGAAAGCCGTGTGTGTGCAAGGTGTCCAAAACTAAGCCTTGAGCAAGCGTTGAGCAAGTGGATGATCATAACCAACAGTCCATTAATTATTGTTTTAGGGTTTCGTAATTTTTACTGTTTTTTGATTAATGGTGAACAAATGAAAAATGGTTAGATAGATATGAATATGGATATGATATGGACAATATGAATAAGAATATGGATAATATAATCGAGATAATATGAACAAGAGATAGTATTGACATAAAATTAAAGTTGGTCTCGTCTTAATCGCGATTTAATCGATAAATTGATAATCGACGACTTTTGACTTTCATTGACCAAAAGTGAAAATAAAAGAATATAAAGTGACAATTAAGAAATTAAATCGAAAATATGAATACAAAGAATAAAGGTCTCACCTTTAACGAGATTTAATCGAGAAATCGATAAATCAATCGATATTTAGTTTTCATGGACCCAAAATGAATAAAAATAATAAAAATGAAATAAAATCGAAATAAAAAAATAAATAGGCCTCATATACATCAAAATTCCATTGGTTTGAAAAAACCAATTAAACCATGAGTATTGCTAGATCATTGGCCCAAAATGACAAAACAAAATAGAAAATCAATAATAATTTCTAACATTATCAAATAAATACTAAAATCTAAAGGAAAATCAAATAAAAAAAGAACTAGCAGGGTGGTGCTAACAATATAGAACGTGTGTGGTTAATAAGTTGGAATGGGCTATGTAACAAGATCCACACGGATCTAAAAAAACAACATAAGTTTGAAAAGAAAAACTAAACCACTATCATTTTTAAAAAGAAAAAAAAACACGGCTTATGTATCAGGTTTCATAAAAAGCCAAAAGCCAATCTCTTAAGTCAAAAATAAAAAAAGGAACTCCATGGTCAACACCACCAGTTTATTTTCAAGTAAAAGCATAACAGATCAAAAAGAAGGAAATGAAGAACACCATAAAATCTCGCGTCTGTCTTTTTTTTTTCGTTCAGATTAGTTTCCGGATTTGTCTCGATTTCGAGTTTGTGGTTCGTTCTTGTTCGCTTGGTCCCCAACCTTTCTTCTCCTTCATCTTCCGAATCTGTGAACGGTTTGTGTTTGATTTTGAAGGGTCTTCGAAGGTGTTTGTTTTTGAAGGTTTGTTGCTGTTGTTAGTTGAAGTAGTGGGTTGTGTTTGGTTGTGCTTAGAAGGTGTAGGATGATGGTCGCGTGATGGTGTGGAGGTCGTGGTGGTTCACGTGTGGACAGCTTGGGCGAAAGTGTGTTTCGTGGTGATTGTTGGAGTGTGCGAGGTCGGAGAAAGAGATAAGGGTTATGGATCGGAGTATGTTTTAGGTTGTTATGATGGTTTGAGGAAGTTTATGGTGGAGCACAACAAAGTTGTTGGTTTAATGGAAGCTTCAAATGAAGGAGGTTGAAGATGGTTTAATGGCGGCAAGTTATGGAAAACAGAGGTTGAAGAGGGTGAAGAGGAAATTTGTTTGGATGTTGAAAAATATGGTTGTTATTGGGTGTGGTTTGTATTTACGCGTCCATCAGATGAGATCCTTGTGGGTTAATACGAACGCCCCAATCAGATGAGATCCCTCGAACGTATTACTTCCTTACAGTAATATTTTCGACCTCGATCTAGGATTCTGAGAACCCTATTTAGAACCCATGTGTCGATGGTTATGTAGTGGGCTCCTCCGAGGAATCTTTCTCGTGGGGAAGAAACGAAGATCTCACCTAGACGAGATTATTTCGAGGATATTATAGTCGGATGTCTCTTAGTCTTGGTTATAATGTTTTTGAAATATATCCATAACTCTAGGCACCTACCCGTCTTAAAAACCTACCTTTGGGCTTTGTTGATCCTAGTTGTGGTTCTTGACCCGTCATCTCCGGCCAACCTCAGAACTGTTTGAAGCTGTTTGATTCTGCGATCCTGGATCTTGCATCTTGCATTGCATCTCATGTCATTGCATTGCATCAGTTATACATCTTACATTTCATTTTCAACCTCAGAATCTCACTTTAACTTCCTTCCTTCCCCAGTAAATCAAGCTGATTCCTCGACACCAGTACGCAACTCGAGCTAACACCAGAAAAATCATGGAGCAGATTCAACAAGAGCAAGCCGCCTTCAGAGAAGAATTGGACTCTATCAAGGGAAAGATCGATCAGATTCTCAAAGCCATCATGATGGCCAGAAAGGAAGAAGAACTGCGTGAAGCCGTTGCCGCCAACAACACTGTGCCTGTTCAAGCATCTACCTCAAGGCTCTCCTTTCCTGTTCCCAATCCAATCAATTATGGGATACCAATGAACGTCACTCTCGCCGCTAAAGGAGCCACATCTCAACCACTTCCAACATTTGGAGTTATTGTTGGTGTTATTCTGCAAGCCCAACCTGTTGTCACTCAGATTCCTATTCCTCATCCTGAAGAAAATCTGGTAGATCAGTATGATGAGGTACAGAACTACCATGCTGCTATCCCGATTGTCAATCCTACTGCTGCTCAGGATTCTGAAGCCATCAAGATGTGCCGTGATCTAGCTGAGAAACTCCGAGTCATGGAGGGGCGCAACTCAATCTGAACGCTCTGGAAATGTGCTTGGTGCCAAATGTTGTCATTCCTCCCAAGTTCAAAGTACAGGAATTCCCTAAGTACAAAGGCCTCAGTTATCCCCACATGCATCTAAGGATTTACTGCCGCAAGATGGCTGCTTATGCCAAAGACGAAAATCTGATGATCCATTGCTTCCAAGACAGCTTGTCTGGGGCATCACTCGAATGGTATATGCAGTTGGAGCATAGCAATGTGCGCACTTGGGATGATCTAGCTGATGCATTTGTCAAGCAATACAAGTACAACACTGACCTTGCTCTGAATAGTACTCAACTTCAGAGTATGGCTCAGAAGGACAACGAATCCTTTAAGGAGTACGCGCAACGCTGGAGAGAGCTAACTGCAAGGGTGCATCCACCTCTCGTTGATCGCGAACTGATTGACATCTTCAAGGGTACTTTACAAGGCCAATACTATGAGAAATTGATTGGTAATGTTTCTGCCGGATTCTCTGATTTGATAATTGTTAGTGAGAGAATCGAAGAGGGTCTGAAGAGTGGAAAGATCCAAGGAGGTTCTAGCAGTCAGTCTGCAGCCAAGAAGCCCTTCAATGGCTATAAGAAAAAAGAGGGCGAAACAAATGTTGTCTCTGCTCAGAAAGGGCAAGCTCCACAAGCTCCCCCTCCAATTCCTTTTCAAATGCCATACTTCCAGTATCCGTATGTTGCTGCTGCGCAATATGCACCAATGCCTTATCAGCCAATAGTTCAAGCTGTTCAAGCTCCAATGCCTCAACAACAGGCTCCTCAACAACAATCCTATAATCAGCAAGGGTATCAATATCCTCCTCAACATCAACAACAGAGAGCTGCTCAACAACGCCAGCCCAATCAACAGAGGACAAGAAGGTCTGATAGAGACTTTGATCGTCTGCCAACATCATATGCTCAGATCTTTGCTCAATTGATGGAGAAGAAGGCAATCGCTCTAAGGGACCTAGCTCCTCCAACTATCATTCCCCCATATTATGATGCTAATGCCCATTGCGAATTTCATAAGGGTGCTCTAGGGCATACAATCGAGGACTGCTGAGCTTTCAAACACAAGGTGCAAGACATGATCGACTCAAAGTTTCTCACATTCAATGGGAGGGCTCCAAACGTCATCAAAAACCCGCTGCCGCCACCAAACTAGTGCCAGCATCAAGTCAAGTCAAGTCAAGTTTATTCCCCGAAGAAGGCAGACATGTTGCCATCCCATCATTTGCATTCTTGTATTTTCGTTTTTATTTGTTTAAGTATTGTATGCTTTGAACATTGTCGTTTGTATTTGGTTTTCTTAATGTAGTGATTATGCATGTTTTGAATTAGTTATGTCGTATTCACTCATTTCTTCCATTAACTGCAAATCACCGACACACTTCTCCACTTTACTCTCTTTATTAACTGTTGTTAGCAATGATTAGAGGGAGGATGATGAAAACGAAATACCCATAATTGCAAAACGTATGCTTTAGGATAAAATCCCGCCAATGATGTACAGGCATTGTTTCAACCCCCAAACACTGGAGAGACAAGGAGATAATCCCTAGTTAACCACTTCGAGCCAAGAAGTAGCAGTTTCCTTCGGATATTCAAACCCTTACACTCAACCTGGGGTAGGGTAGTGTTCAGCTAATCCAATTACGCACTCGGATCACAAAGAAAAACTCCACAAGACATGACGGTTGTTCATCAATAACCCATGACTTGGCAGTCACAATCATCCAACAAAAACAAAAACAAAAGAAAAAAATCAAAAGCCTGCTAAGTCGAGCACCTCAAAGGAGACTTAGGCAAAAAAAGGGCAACCCTGATGGACTCGACAAGCGAAATCGGTCCATGCAAAAGATAGAGATCACAAACAAAAATCAAAAGAGGCCCTCGAACCCTCAACAAAAATAAGACCCAGTGACCACCAAATCAAAACCAAAGGGTCGCTGACATCCATCCAAAACAGAATAAGGTGACTGCCATTTCGAGCATAACCTTGAACCATCACTCTTGCGTCGTCAACCCTTTTGGAATACAAACATGTGCAGATTTAACTGAACGTAGGGCTGGAGTTCATCGCGAAGAAGGGGTGGGTACAAATCAAATTTGAGCCTAATATCCTTTGTTTCTTAAACCGTTAGCCAACCCACGTTACAACCCTCGAAAGACCTAATTGAGGCGAGGTTTATTCTGAAAGCATACTATTGCAAGGCTGTGTAAACTGACTCCCCATATTTGCTAATCTTCAGCACTGGTGTCGTTCTCCTTGCTATATCTTTCACACCATCAAAATCAGCCCAACGTCTGGGCTAACGGTCCATTCGTCTCACTATCACGACACTCGAATAAACGACTCTTTTTCAAAACTTGCATGAGCATCTTGTTAAGATTACCATTTGTGAATGTGCAATTATAACTGCAAATCAGTGCTAGATATTCAAGACAATTCCAACAAGGGGCAATCAAAGAAGAACTTGAGCTTTCAGTGGTGCCGACCCAAAGCAAGACTTCCTCAAACCCTCAATCAGCAGATAAATCCTTCAACATCTCAATCAGGGGCAAATCATCTCAAAGCACATCAAATCTCAACCTCCAAAGATCAGACTGCTTCAGAACTAGTTAATCAGGGGCAAACCATTATCACGTTTAGACTGGGGCAAGATCCATTGCAACAGGCATATCCCTTTGTATCTTCAAGTTGGTCAAGCAGGCTACCTTGATCATCAAGCATGAGTTATGAAGTCATATTCGTCTGCTTCAATCATGTCGTCTTCAACGAACTGAGTGTCGAGGAAATCAAATCCCTCCCACCGCCCAAAGTCCAATCCGCATTGGCAACTACCAAAAGTCCACCATGTTGGCACCCTCCATAGAACATATCCAATCATCCATCTGCAATCATACGCATTATATGCATCGCATTCAGCATCATAGACATCATGTACATTATATGCATACCCAAAAACTAAATCATACTTCCCCAACACTTGCATCTCCGCGCGTCTGCATTTGCATTGCACATCATTACAAAATCAACCATTCATACATGTGTGAGATCCAGGATCAATCTCAAGACTGCAAGATAATTTTCAGCCCAGGCAGGGGCATCTTCATCAAATCCATGGACGTTCTTCACAAAGTTATTCCAAGACGATCTTCAGCCCAACCAGGGGCATCTTCTTCAAATCCGTGAGCGTTCCTCACGAAGTGGTTCAACCTTTTGTTGACCAAGCTCAAGACAAGATTTCAAAGCAATCTTCAGCCCAGTCAGGGGCATCTCCTTCAGTTCATGGGCGTTCCTCATGTAGTTCTCCAACCTTTTGTTGATAAAGTTGTGATCTCCAAGCAAGTCAGTGGACATTCTTCATTGAGTCGGGGCTCTTCAACCTTTTGTTGCAGAGGTCGTCATCCTCATCCCAACCAATAAACATTCCTCCGAGTCAGTGGGCGTTCCTCATTGAATCTTTTCTCCAAGTCGAACTACAACTGCCCTGATTCTTTATTCTCGTCCGAGTAAAGATACGTAGGCACAAGATTACGTAGATCTTGGCGGGTTACCTTCTCCATTTTTCACTGTCTCCCTTTCCTTTTCGTGGGCTTTCCTCATTGAATTCTTTACTTCAACCTTTTGTTGATGTCTCCAAATAAATCTCATCACATCCCCAGCAAACTCGACCTTTTGTCAATTGCCTTACTATCATCCTTTTGGTGATAGCCAAACCCTGTCAACTCAATTCGACTTGCATCCTTTTGGTGCTGGTCAATCCTCGAAATCATAAATTTCCTATCATCCTTTTAGTGGTAGTCGTTCATTTCGTCAATTTTAACCTTCATCCTTTTGATGTTGGTCCTCACAAATAAGAAGTTCCTATCATCCTTTTGGTGGTAGTAGCTTGTTTTGATCCGTCATCCTTTTGGTGTCGCCGATCCATAAACCCTTGGTCTGTGTGTCATCCTTTTGGTGAGTGACAGCCTTTTTGTGTGTTCCCTATTATCCTTTTGGTAATAGCAGTCTGTGTGTGTGCCATACTATCCTTTTGGTAGTAGCAGGTTGTGTGTGTGTGCCCTATTATCCTTTTGGTAATAGCAGGCTTTGACCTCATTTTCATCCTTTTGGTGGAAGGGTCTGTGTGTGTGTGTGACCTATTATCCTTTTGGTAATAGCAGGCTTCGACCTCATTTTCATCCTTTTGGTGGAAGGGTCTGTGTGTGTGTGTGTGTGCCCTATTATCCCGTTGGTAATAGCAGGTTTTGACCTCATTTTTCATCCGTTTGGTGGAAGGGTCTGTGTGCGTGTGTGCCCTATTATCCTTTTGGTAATAGCAGGCTTTGACCTCATTTTCCATCCTTTTGGTGGAAGCGTCTGTGTGTGTGTGCCCTATTATCCCGTTGGTAATAGAAGGCTTTGACCTTATTTTTCATCCTTTTGGTGGAAGGGTCTGTGTGCGTGTGTGCCCTATTATCCTTTTGGTAATAGCAGGTTTTGACCTCATTTTCCATCCTTTTGGTGGAAGGGTCTGTGTGTGTGTGCCCTATTATCTCGTTGGTAATAGCAGGCTTTGACCTCATTTTTCATCCTTTTGGTGGAAGGGTCTGTGTGCGTGTGTGTGTGCCCTATTATCCTTTTGGTAATAGCAGGCTTTGACCTCATTTTCCATCCTTTTGGTGGAAGGGTCTGTGTGTGTGTGTGTGCCCTATTATCCCGTTGGTAATAGCAGGTTTTGACCTCATTTTTCATCTTTTTGGTGGAAGGGTCTGTGTGCGTGTGTGCCCTATTATCCTTTTGGTAATAGCAGGCTTTGACCTCATTTTCATCCTTTTGGTGGAAGGGTCTGTATGCGTGTGTGCCCTATTATCCTTTTGGTAATAGCAGGCGTTGACCTCATTTTTATCCTTTTGGTGGAAGGGTTTGTGTGCGTGTGTGCCCTATTATCCTTTCGGTAATAGCAGGCTTTGACCTCATTTCCATCCTTTTGGTGGAAGGGTCTGTGCGTGTGTGCCCTATTATCCTTTTGGTAATAGCAGGCTTTGACCTCATTTCCATCCTTTTGGTGGAAGGGTCTGTGCGTGTGCCCTATTATCCTTTTGGTATTAGCAGGCTTTGACCTCATTTCCATCCTTTTGGTGGAAGGGTCTGTGTGTGTGCCCTATTATCCTTTTGGTAATAGCAGGCTTTGACCTCATTTTCATCCTTTTGGTGGAAGGGTCTGTGTGTGTGCCCTATTATCCTTTTGGTAATAGCATGCTTTGACCTCATTTTCATCCTTTTGGTGGAAGGGTCTGTATGCGTGTGTGTGCCATATTATCCTTTTGGTAATAGCAGGTTGTGACCTCATTTCCATCCTTTTGGTGGAAGGGTCTGTGTGTGTGTGTGTGTTCACTATCATCATTTTGGGTGATAGGTTTGCCTTCCTTTTGGTGTCAGATTTCTTGTATTTCAACTTCCCAAGCATTTTCTTTCTTTTCGGACAAATTCGTGGTCTTCTTCATATCTAATTGTCTTCTACCTTGAAAGAATGAACACCATAGCAATCCATCTTACTCGGTTTAAGCCAATTAGATAGGGGTATCTGTCATACCTCAAATTTGTCCTACCTGTATATATCATCATCTGTACAATTCATCCACTAATAGTTATTCAGAAAAATCCAAAAAATGTGTTGCTTTGTGTGGTCAAGCAAAAGTGTGCTACAAGTTTAAGGCCAGGGTTGGTTGATTCAAGTGATGTGTGGCTAAAGATTCAGTTAGGGTTTGTGCAAATTCAGGGTTTTCACAGCGAAGTTCATCAAGGCTGATTTGTGATTCAGAGTTTCTGAGACCGAGGTTTATTCATTGAATTTCTTGATAACAATTCGTCCATAATCCATTTCAAGTATATTTTATCCACAATATCTATATCCATTGTTAATATTATCAATGCCTATTTCCATCTTTATCCTTTTTTTTATCCATTTAAAACCAATTAAACCATATCCTTTTTATCCATTTATCCCTTTATCCATTTAAAACAAAAATCCAAAAAATCCAATTTTCCTTTTTTAATCAAATCACCATTTCTTTTTATATATATATTCCTTTTTTCCAAAAGTTCATTTTACAAATTTATAAACCAAAAGCCCATTACTCTACAGAGTTGTGCCAAAAAAACAATTTCCAACAAAAGAATCCAAAAGCAAGGCCAATTCAAACTGCCTCATCAAAGTCCAATACAAGGTTTAATTACAGCATGGAAAAATAAATCAGAAAAAAGGCCAACGCACATGTGAGCCAAAACAAGGACCCCACATCAATTCCACCACCATACACCAAGCCAGAACAACTGCACATGGTACCACATCAAACCAATTTTTCATGACATGCACAACAAAATCAAAACACATAAGAAACATGTACACAGGCCTGCTGTTATTGAAAGATGACAAAAAACAAACCACTACCTCAATTCATAACCGGTCCCACATCATTGTTTTACAACCTGCAGAACCGACAAACATTTGCAGCAACAATTTCCTCAAGTCCGCATCCTGCGCAAACGGCAACTCATTACACCAACACTCACGATTTAAACCTCATAACTAGGTCACCACACTGTAACTCATACCATGTAGAACTAATTTCCCAAAACGCGCAGCAATGTTCATGTATATAATACACACCTCAACTCATTCATAAGGGGGGAGGGGAAAAAAACTTGCAAAAACAAACAAATCAAAAAAACCTCTTTCAACTGCTATATATGCTAAACCTTCTTCTTGAACCCACTCTTCACAACCTTTCACCTACCTTCTCCTTTTATTTGCGTAAATACAAACCACACCCAATAACAACCATATTCTTCAACATCCAAACAAATTTCCTCTTCACCCTTTTCAACCCTAACCCATCTTTAAACCTCCATCTGATTTTGTAAACACAACCCAATCAAACTCAACACCACTCTTCAACCTCTGTTTTCCATAACTTACCGCCATTAAACCCTCTTCAACCTCCTTCATTTGAAGCTTCCATTAAACCAACAACTTTGTTGTGCTCCACCATAAACTTCCTTAAACCATCATAACAACCTAAAACATACTCCGATCCACAACCCTTATATCTTCGTCCGACCTTGCACACTCCAACAATCACCACGAAACACACTTTCGCCCAAGCTGTCCACACGTGAACCACCATGACCTCCACACCATCACGCGACCATCATCCTACACCTTTTAAGCACAACCCACTACTTCAACTAACAACAGCGACAAACCTTCAAAAATAAACACCTTCGAAGACCCTTCAAACCAAACATAAACCATTCACAGATCCGGAAGATGAAGGAGAAGAAAGGTTGAGGACCAAGCGAACAAGAACGAACCACAAACCCGATATCGAGACAAATCCGGAAACTAATCTGAACGGAAAAACAAAGACAGACGCGAGATTTGATGGTGTTCTTCATTTCCTTCTTTTTTATATGTTATGCTTTTACTTGAAAATAAACTGGTGGTGTTGACCATGGAGTTCCTTTTTATATTTTTGACTTAATAGATTGGCTTTTGGCTTTTTATGAAACCTGATACATAAGCCGTGTTTTTTTTTTCTTTCTAAAAATGATAGTGATTTAGTTTTTCTTTTCAAACTTATGTTGTTTTTTTAGATCCGTGTGGATCTTGTTACATAGCCCATTCCAACTTATTAACCACACACGTTCTATATTGTTAGCACCACCCTGCTAGTTCTTTTTTTTATTTAATTTTCCTTTAGATTTTAGTATTTATTTTATAATGTTAGAAATTGTTATTGATTTTCTATTTTGTTTTGTTATTGTGGGCCAATGATCTATCAATACTCATGGTTTAATTGGATATTTCAAACCGATGGAATTTTGATATATATGAAGCCTATTTATTTTGTTATTTCAATTTTATTTCATTTTTATTATTTTTATTCATTTTGGGTCCATGAAAACTAAATATCGATTGATTTATCGATTTCTCGATTAAATCTCGATAAAGGTGAGACCTTTATGCTTTGTATTCATATTTTCGATTTAATTTCTTAATTGTCACTTTATATTCTTTTATTTTCACTTTTGGTCAATGAAAGTCAAAAGTCGTCGATTATCAATTTATCGATTAAATCGCGATTAAGATGAGACCAACTTTAATTTTATGTCAATACTATCTCTTGCTCATATTATCTCGATTATATTATCCATATTCTTATTCATATTGTCCATATCATATCCATATTCATATTTATCTAACCATTTTTCATTTGTTCACCATTAATCAAAAAACACTAAAAATATCGAAACCCTAAAACAATAATTAATGGACTGTTGGTTATGATCATCCACTTGCTCAACGCTTGCTCAAGGCTTAGTTTAGGACACCTTGCACACACACGGCTTTCTCTTGGGCTACCTTACAATGAGACCCTTTATTTCATGTCATCCCTTGTACTTTACATGTACCCCTCTCCCATTCCGATGTACGCATTCTAGTATTTCTTTGATTGTGGTTTGTTTACTAGGAGCACCCCTAGGGACTAGCATAGACAACCCATTTTCAAACTAAGTCTCGATTCGTCGTCGACCCATTTTCAACCAAACCCTCGATTCGTCGTCGAGCCCTTTTCAAACTAATCCCCGATTCATCGTCGAGCCATTTTCAAGCAAACCTCTTTTCAACCAAACTCTCGATTCGTCGTCGAGCCATTTTTCAGTCAACCTCTAACCAAATCTTTTCCAAACCAAACTCTTTTCATACAAATAAACCCTTGATCCAACGTCAAGCGGACTTTCATAATCAAACTTCAAAAACAACTAACAACTATCGCAACTCTTTTAAGGTGAAAAATGGGGGTTCAAATCTTTGATCTCTCTTCGATTGTTTAGGTGCGAGTTCTCTTACTCGTGTGTGAGCAATTGATGCCTCTTCTTTTAACAAATCAAATCCTTTTCAAAATAACCAAGCGCATACAATAAACCCTTGATCCTACATCAAGCGGACTTTCATAATCAAGTCTCAAAACGACTAAAAACTATCGAAACTCTTTTAAGGTGAAAAATGGGGGTTCAAGTCTTTGATCTTCCTTCGATTGTTTGGGTGCGAGTTCTCTTACTCGTGTGTGAGCAATTGGCGCCTCTTTTAAAAATCAACCAACTCCCTTGTTTCGTGGGCGTACCACGAACTATGACTTCTCTGATTCTTTATTCTCGTCCGAATAAGGATACGTAGGCACAAGATTGCGATGATCTTGGCGAGCACACTTTTTCTTTTCCCCCCGTTTGTGTCCACACTTTTCCTTTTTCCCCCATTTACGTCCATACTTTTTCTTTTTCCACCTTTTCCACACTACCATATTTTTCCGTCAAACCCCGTAGTCGAACTACGATTGCTCTGATTTCTCATTCTCGTCCGAATGAGCATACGTAGGCCCGAGGTCGCGATGATCTTGCCGAGCACCCTATCCTTAAACCACCCATTTCCCCTCTTATCTTTACCTTTCCGCATTTATTTTAGAGAAGAAAACAAACAAGCTTAGCTAACGAGCATCGCGATTCGAATCAAGAGGTTCCCGTTGAGTACAACGGACGTAAGGGGGTGCGCGTACCTTCCCCTCACGTAACCGACTCCCGAACCTAGAATGTGGTTGCGACGACCATGTTCTTATTTCCCTCTTTAAAGGTTTTCTCGATATTTTCCTTTCCCTCTTTTGGGATAAATAAAGTTCGGTGGCGACTCTGTCGAACCGTTTTCCGCGACTTTCGCGCGAGGGTCGTGTCTTCGATTTAAGCAATTTTTTTGAGGTGCGACAACTTGTAAGAAAGAAAAAAACAAAAATTAAATGACAAATATAAAAATCCATAATCCATAATCCATTGAATTATATAAGCTATATATAACATGACAACTAATTAATATTATTGAATGATATAAGCTATAATTTTATAACTAGTTCCTTTTTCACTAACGTCTCTTTCTTTTCTTGGTTGAAATATGTTCTACCCGTCTCTTAACAACACGGACGGTTGGATTGATCCAAATACCCTCATTATGATCATTTCTTGTATATGATTCATTCGCTATAATATTTTCATCTTGATCATTTCTAGTAAATGATTCAATATCAACATCAATATCACCTTGATCTCCAATGTTTTCATCAATTACTTTGTTAGATAAAAGCACTATATACCATTTTGTACTTGTCGGGTCAGTGACATAGAACACTTGTTTAGCTTGAGAGGCTAGAATAAAAGGCTCATCTTTGTACCCCACCCTATTAAGATCCACTTGCAAAAATCCTGACTTATCCATTCGTACGCCATTATTATTTTCAACCCAGTTGCAACGAAATATAGGAATCTGAAACTTCTCATAATCAAACACCCAAATGCGCTCGATAACCCCAAAATATGACAGATTTGCAAATTTGGGGTTTAAATCTTTCACACTTGAAATGTGCATTGCTTCAGCTACCATGGTGACACCACTATTTTGCATAGTACTTTTATCATCTTGTTCTTTGGTAAAAAAATGTGTATCCATTAATTGCGTATGCGCTATAAGAAAACACAAACAAACTTGGACCATATGTTAAACATCTCAACCTTTCTGTTATTGAAGCGGGATCTGAATAATACTTTGAATAAATATGATCCTTAAACCAAGGTATGAAACTTCGATTGTGCTCTCGTACTATCCAATTCTTATTTCTATTCGGATTTAAACCTCGGAGAACATCCTTGTGCATTTCAACATACAACTCAACCCCATTCTCATTGTGCAGAACATACAAATGCACTTGATCCCGTTCGACCCTTGATATTGTCACAACTTCATTTCTAATTAACTTTTTTCCTTCTTTTTTTTCGACAATATGAAATTTGGAGAGTCCAATTGATTGTACATTGGACAGATATTCAGTACAAAACTCAATCGCTTCTTCAACAATGTATCGTTCGGCAATACAACCCTCTGGTCGACTTCGGTTTTTCACATACCCTTTTAATATTTTCATATAACGTTCAGCAGGGTACATCCATCTCATATAAGCCGGTCCACACAATTGTGTCTCTTTCACCAGATGAACAACTAGATGAACCATTATGTCAAAAAACGAGGGAGGAAAAATCATTTCAAGCTCACACAAAGTAATAACTATTTCTTTTTGCAATGTTGGTAAGATCGCAGGATCGATCACCTTACTACAAATTGACTTTAAGAAAAAACACAATTTAGTTATTGCGCTTCTTACGTTTTCTGGCAGAATAGAATGTATACCTATTGGTAGAAAATGTTCCATTATAACATGGAAGTCATGCATCTTTAAACTCTTTAACTTGAGGTCTTTCATAGACACAAGTCTTCTAATATCTGAAGAGTATCCTTCTGGAACTTTAACTTCACTTAGAAATTTACACAATACTTTTTTCTCCTTTCTAGAAAGAGTATACGCAGCAGGTGGTAGATACGTTCGTTTTCCTTTCTTCAATGGTCGTAATTCAGTTCTTATCCCCATCGCTATCAAGTCCTTTCTTGCTTTAAGGCCATCCTTAGACTTTCCTTGTATATTGAGTAACGTACCAATAACACTGTCAAATACATTTTTTTCAATATGCATAACATCGAGAAAATGTCTTACATACAACGACTTCCAATATGGCAGTTCAAAAAAATTGACCTCTTCTTCCACCCACTCTTGACAAGTGTATGTGCAAAAGGTTTTCCAAACTGAGTACTCACATCTTTCACCTTTTCAAAAATTTGATCACATGTCAATATAGTTGGAGCTCTACCATGTTCTGGCTCTCCACTGAATGCTTTTCTCCACCCACGATAGTGATGATTAGAATTTAAGAATCTACGATGACCGAGAAATACATTCTTCTTACCAAACTCCAATCACGTCCAATCTGTTTTATCTTCACAAATAGGACACGCACATTGACCTTTTATGCTGTACCCTGATAGATTTCCGTATGCTGGAAAATCATTAATTGTGCCAAACAACATCGCCTTCAAGTTGAAACTTTCTTTCCTATACCCATCATAAACCTCCACACCGTTCTCCCACAAAAACTTTAAATCTTTGATTAAGGGTGCCAAGTATATGTCTATGTCATTCCCTGGTTGTCTAGGCCCAGAAATTAACATAGATAACATCATGTACTTACGCTTCATACATAGCCATGGAGGTAGGTTATAAATCATTATGATCACAGGCCAAGTGTTATGTGAGATACTTTGAAGACCGTGTGGGTTCATTCCATCAGTAGATAATGTCAAGCGAAGGTTTCTTCCTTCTTTTCCAAATTCAGGATAATCATCATTAATTTTCATCCACTGTGGTGAATCTGTCGGATGTCGAAACTTTCCATCAATAATTCTTTCATCTGCATGCCAAGTCAAGTGTCTTGAATCGGTCTCACTACGAAACATGCGTCTAAATCTCGGAATTATAGGAAAATACCATAAGACTTTTGCTGGAGACAACTTTTTCTTATATCAAGAGACACCGCATTTAGGACACTCGTTTAACGATGCATACTCATTTCGAAACAAAACGCAATCGTTTGGACAGGCATGTATCTTATCATAGCTCATGCCAATAGAGCACAACATCTTTTTGGCCTCATATGTTCGATTGGGAAGAACATTATCCTCTGGAAGAATATCTTTCATATGGGCCAATAACTCTGTGAAACTTTCATCCGACCATGCATTGCCCACCTTTAAGTTGTACAACTTTAATACCGCAGACAATCTTGTGAATTTGGTGCAACCATTATATAACGGTTTCTCTGCATCGCTTACCAGCATCTTAAACATTTTGGGACAATCCTTAAGATCTTCTTCAAGTGCTTCTGCAATCTCTTCGACTCGATCAGAATCGTATGTATCTGTGCCATTGTCGTTTGAAGCATAGGTCGTATTATCCCCCAGTTCAACATTCCCGTTAATTTTCTCACCATGCAAATTCCAACTTGTATAACTTCTATCAATTCCACTCATCATTAAATGTGATGCCAACTGAACAGCGTCAACCCGACTCCCAAAACAACAACCCAAGCAAGGACATCTCATTCGACTGGGGTCTTTGGCGTGCGCAACAGCAAACTTAACGAATTTTGATACCCCATTCTCGTACTCTTTCGACAATCGACTTGAAGACATCCATTTCTTATCCATAGTTATACTAATTAAACTAAACAAAAACAAAAATAAAAAATATTTACCTGTAGGGAAACGATCCGACTTTGACACTTTGATCATAAGTAACCCCTATATATAGCAAATTCAATAAGTTAGTAACTCCATCATATCAGTTCATTCAAAGCACTACTAATTACAATGGCGAGAGAGAACAACTAATTACCTTTAGAGATGTAAACAACTTCTAGACCCACACAGTGTCCAGATAGGTTAGAATTACCAAGATCCCCCTGTACACGTATCATAAAATGAAATATCATTAATTGACCAATTATGAGTCATAACTTGATAAGTGGCAACATGTAATCACAAACAAGCAACAATTAGAGGTAAACACCTACATAGTGGCCTCAAAATTAAGTACTCTTTCTTAATATATATAGTTAGTCACTATATAATAGCAATGTTGTGATTGGTTATGGCCATATATTTATGTTACAGGAACTTAATTTGGATGGTTTCATATACCATAACTAATTCACCATTTATTCTTTTTTCTATATAACCTACTAACTTCTAATTTCAAGCTAATGTCATAACAGTCCAATTCATCAACAGCAAACTCTTTAGTGTTTTATCAAACTAACTATAACTAGTTTCACAATAAAAGAAAATTTCAACATAACAAATTTCTAAAAGAAACTAACTATAACAAATTTTAACATAACAAACTTCTATACTATAACTACTAACTTCTATAACTATAACTACTAACTTCTGTGAAGAAACTAACTAACTTCTATAAGAAAATTTTAACATAACAAATTTCTAAAAGAAACTAACTATAGAAAATTTTAACATAACAAATTTCTATAACTATAACTACTAACTTCTAAAAGAAACTTTTAACTAATTTCTAACAATTCAACATCAAACTAACTTTCACAATAATACATTAACATAACAATTAGCTTACTAATCATCTCAAATTTCACTAGTAGCTCTAACATCAGTCCATAACAGTTTGGCCTACTCATTGAAATTCCCCAACTCTCACAATTCAACTAACTTACACCATTTATGCTATACATAAATAATAAAGTTTTTATTTCACAAACAATATATCAGAAGATAACAGAAGCAACAGAAGCAACAATAACAACATCCTGATACATTTATGCTAACATTCATTCTGAACGGCAACAACAACAGCAACAGAATGATAAAAAAAACTGAACGGCAACATTTATGCTATTTCATCTTGATACATTTATATAAAACATTCATTCTGATAAAAAAATAACAGAAGCAACAACAACAGCAACAGAACGACAACAACAACAGAACGACGGCAATGCTGACGGCAAGAATGAACGACAACAACAACAACGACGGCAACAACAATGTATGAAGCAAGAACAACAACAACAACTTACCTCTTCTTTTCATTTTCGTCTTCTCCTTCACGAATGCAAGAATAAACGATGGCAACGGTGACGGCAACGGTTTCAGAACGACGGCAACGGTGACGGCAAAGGTTTCAGAACGACGGCAATGAAAGCAAGGGTTTTAGAAAGCATGCAAGAACGATTGAACGCAAGGGTTTCAACAGAAAGAAACGGTCGAGAGCAGAAAATGAAAAGAAGTTTCTGAAAATGATATGAAATGTGTTTTATATTTTAATTCATAAATGACCTTAGAGGGCGCTTTTCAAAAAGCGCTTTCTTAAGTGCTACCTATGAGAGCACTTTCCTTAGAAAGTGCTTTTTAAAGTGAGGAGAATTTAAGACCTATAGCAGCGCTTTCTGAAAGCGCATTCTAAGGTTAACCTATAAGAGCACTTTTCAAAAAGCGCTTTCTAAGGTGGCTTCCATTTATGGCATTTAACAGCGCTTTTAAAAAGCGCTTTCTAAAGGCTGTCTTTTACAGCGCTTTTTTTTAGCGAAATTTTTTAAAGACCTATAGCAACGCTTTGTCCAAAAAGCACTGTATTTGCTGCGATGTGAAAAGCCAATTTTGGCGTAGTGATATGACAACAATATCATTAGAAATAACATACTGAACAGAAATAATCATTGAAAATTTGGAATGGATGAACTGAACAAAAACATGCAAGTTAATGAGACATTGATTGTAAAAACAAGCAGCCATCCTAAACTTCCTGGACCTGCATATCATCAAAAAAAACGTTTCCTGGACCTGCATATCATCAGCAACACAAAATGAGACATTGATTGTAAAAACAAGAATCCATTCTAGATTTTCATTGTAAAAAAAACGGTCATCTTAATAGTACAAGGTAAGTCATTACTTCAAGTAAAAATAAAAGTTCCAAATACCATAATGACTCCAAAAATGATGAGTTCCAGATGAATATGTCCCACACTTCAATTCAAAATAAAAGTTCCAGTGATGACTCCAAAAAATAGAGGCTTGTGTTGTTGAGTCAGTAAGTGACTCCAAAATATTCAAAAAAGATTCACACCTCCAAACAAATTTATAAAATCAAATTAGTATGATTAAAACCATGTAAGATAACCAAAAACAATGTAAAACCATCTAAAATCCAATTCTTACCTAAGTGTGAATCAAACAGGCCATGCATGTCTAGGAGCAGCTGCTCCAGCAGTAGCTACTCGAAACTCTAAAAATGATTAAAAATAAATAATTATGCTTAATTTTAACAAATACTTTTCAAAATAAAAAATACAATGGTTTGGTTCATAAAGTACCTGAAACAATTGAATCAGTTATCTCATATTCTTCATTCATATTAAGGACTTTTAGGTCGTTGTCAGAAGGCTTCAACCAGTTTCGTGAACAATTATCCTACCCCCGGGTGCTAAAAGCACTAAAGCTACGCTCAAAACATGTGTTGCCAATACATCCTGAACCAATGTTGATAAAATAGGATAACGGGTGCAATTATCCTTCCACTAGTTAAGAATGTTAAATTTTTCCCCATCCCCGCAACAACGATCACCTAAGTACTTCTCTAGTTTATTTTGATTTTCAATTTTTTAATTCTCCTTCAAGTGTCTTTTAAAAGCATCAACCCGTGTAAAAACTGATGGACTTTTAGTTTGGGAATATGTTTCTCCAAGGGAATTGCTCCCTAATGGTTCATTTACTAGACCAGCCCCAACATTCTTATCATGCTCATATTTATACCAATTGTACAATTTAAAGAGACTAGTTTTTACACAATCAACATTTTTGTTGATAAGTTCGCTACAAATCACATACATGTCATTAAAATACCACTCAATATAGCCAAGCTTAAACCTAGGGTCAAAGATCACACCATAGTGTAGCGTCGGTTTTTTTTCGGTGACGCGACCACCTACCGCTTATTTGGTGCTACTTTCTGATTTCTGTATTTATCCTATGAAGCTAGAAAGGAAGGAAAAGATATCTTAAACTAACCCTACCTGCAAGTGTTGTCATTAACAAATGTTTATAAGATCGGGGATCGGGGTTTAGTTGCACAAAGGAAAACTATTAACACCTAGAGTATATCTAGTTGTCCTTAGGAACCTTTATTTGCAGATACTTTCTACTATTTTAAATGCTTTCTTAAGTCTATTTGCTGTTGATTGGGAAAGTTTCTCCTTTGGGAGGTTTGATGAGAGAATGTTTTTGTTGTTTTTGGGTTTTCCATTGTTTTTGAGAAGGTATTGGACCTAAGATTTTTTATTTGTGTGCTCGCTAAGATTTCGCAATCTTATGCCTACATATTCTCGTAAAGAGATCGGGGAAATCAGAGCAACCGTAGTTCCTCCTATTCTATGGGAGGAAAAAAGTTTGGTGTCTTGTTCAAAGCCCAAGATTGAAGCTAAAAGAGATGTTTTATGTCTTGTTCAAAGCCCAAGATTGAAGCTAAATGAGTATTTGTGTCTTGTTCAAAGCCCAAGATTGAAGCTAAAAGAGTATTTGACAGAGAGATAATTTTCATCTCTAAAGGGAGATATCTCACATATTCATCACAAATGTTGAGGGATTCATTATAAGGGAAATTCTTTAACTAGGATGTATGGAATCCAGCAATGCCATAATTTTCTTTATAAGATAGAGGTTATGAAGGAAAAAGCTTTAACTCAGTGTAGAGCAACACCACTTTTCCTTATAAATCTTCATGATAAAAGAGGGACATTGGCTTGGATGTGTAGAATCCAGAGGCTCGCCACTTACAACAGTTAGATGAAAGAGCCATTTTAACCATGATAAGAGATGGACATTGGCTTGGATGTGCAGAATCCAGAGGCTTGCCACTTACAGCAGTTATTTGGAAAGAGGTTTTTGATTGTTTGTTTTGGTATGTGATCGATGTACAAAGAAAATGTCTTCCTACAGAGAGAACTCATAGTCTCATCTGAGGGAATGTTGATTTTTGTGTGCCTTGTTCAAAGCCCAAGGTTGACGCTGTAAAAGTTGAAGACTGACTCCGCTGGGGATTAACTTCATTGGAGATGTTTTATTTGAGTATCTTGTTTGAAACCCAAGATGATGAGGCTGAAGAGTTTGAATAGCTTGTATATAAAACTGACTCAACTGGGGAGTATTAAATTTGTCTTGTACAAAGCCCAAGATTGAGGCTGACTAGGGGAAATCGTTATATGAAGCCTAAGAGAAGGCTGAGGGAATCCTGAAAAGAGATGGACTCTTGCTGTGGGATTTGAAATCTCAAGAGAAGGTTCAAACTGCTTGGGGAGTCAGAAAGGGATCTAACTCTTGATGAAGAAGATAGTTGATTTATCAACTGCCACATAGGGTTTGATTCTCCTGGGGTTTATTGACTGTGATCTGACCCTGGCTGGGGATTTTAAAGTGAAATTCAAGCCTTGTTGGGGATCAGAAGGGATTTAAAGATGAGTTTGAATGCCTTTAGAGGCTTTAACTCTCCTGGGAATTGATGAATTGGTAAAGATGATCAGGATTTATCATATTCCTTTAGGAAACCTGAGGGTCTTTGTATAAAGTCTAAGAGTAAACTATGAGGATAGGTTTTTCTGCTTGTATGAAGCTCAAGAGGAGACTATGAGATAGGTTTTTCTGCTTGTAAGAAGCCTAAGAGGAGGCTGAGCGAATGAGACTTTCCAAGTCTGCTTGTATGAAGCCTAAAAGGAGGCCGAGACTATCCAAGTCTCTAAAGGAGAGGTAGATTCTAGTTTAAGAAAGATCTTTGTATGATGCCCAAGAGGAGGCAGAAGGTTCTAAGGATTAAGATCAAACCTTGAATGATTTTAGATTCCAGGGTTTTTGACTTTCTTGAGGATTAAACTAGTAGAGATGACTAAATTCTTTCCTATACTTTTAGGAAGCATGTGGGTCCTTGTACTAAGCCCAAGAGGAGGCTATGGGGAACTTGTAAGAAGCCTGGGGGCCCTTGTACTAAGCCCAAGAGGAGGCTATGGCAAACTTTTAAGAAGCCTGTGGGTCCAAACCTAAGAAAAGTTCAAGGAAGGTTTCACCGGGAATAATCCTTTCTTTGTTGAACAGTTCTAGGGTTTGAGGAAATTTAAAAAAGGTTTCACCGAGAATTAGTCCACTTTTAGGAAATGAATTTCTTTGTATAAATTTCTAAGTTTTGACAGTCTTGAGAAAAGTTTCACCGGTAAAAATTCCTTTCTCTGTTCCATATTGAATAAAGCCCAAGAGGAGGCAGACTGTTTTGGGGGAAGTTTCCTAGAGGGAACTAGTTATTGACTAAGTTTGAAGTATCATACTGTTTGACCTAAGTATGAACTGAGGATGACCTAACTGCTGGGGAAACTCTAAACAGGTATGCACAAGTATATATACAAATATGTGAACAAGTGTATAAATGAATGTGATTTGAATTGTAGAGATGTTGGGTCTTATATTCTGATGGAGGCCCAAAGTATATTGTTACTGGTTATATGATTATGACTGTATGATTGATTAGGGTTTTGAGAAATTGAAGAAAGTTTTGAGAAAACTTTGAATTTGAATTGAAAGAAATATTTTGGGACTTATAACTCAAAGAGAGGCCAAAGTGGTCTAAGAGTAGTTTCACCGGGAATAATGCTCCTCTTAGTATTAGTTTAAAACAGACAGATGATTTTGAAAACAGAGGTATGGGGCTTACAACTCAAGGAGAGGCCCATGGAGGTTGTTTATTGTGTAAAACAAAGTTATGTACAAAAAATTGGGGCTTATACTCAAGGAGAGGCTCAAATGACTTATTTTGAAAACAGTGATCACACTGCAATGCCGAAAGACGTTGTGAGACTTATATGATAGCAGAGGCCCAAAATTATTTATGTACATAGGGCGTTGGGTCTTACACTCTATTAGAGGCTCAAAATTTTTATTGAAAGAAAGAAAAGTGGGGCTTATACTCAAGGAGAGGCCCAAATGAAAATAATGAATGCGCCGTTATTTTGAAAATCGCACCGGGACTTATACTATAACAGAGGCCCAGGATTATTTATTTAAAAAAAGGGTTTGGGTCTTACACTCTATTAGAGGCCCAAAAGTGTTTCAAATGAAGTTTTTTGAAGATTTAAAGTCAAGGGTGAAACCCTAATTTTAAATAAAATGCATTTTTAAAGAAAATTAAATAAAAAATGATATAAAATACCAAATATATTTAACAAACATGTTATGATATTTGAAAAATAGATATTTTATTCACAAGATGATTTTAAATTCAAGTGGTTTTGAAAAATCAAGAGAAAGAATTTATTTAAAATGTTTAAAAACAATTAAAAGGAAATTCTTCATAAAATTCAAAAATATATAAAGTATAAAATATTTTTTTGATTTTTTTTGCAGAATAAAATATTAAAATTTATAAATGATGTATGCTTAAAAAATCATTTGAAAAAGATTAAAAATGAGAGAGATATGAATTTTTGAAAATAATTGAAAATATTAAAAATATTTAAAAAGTCAAAAATTTGAAAAATGGCGCCAACGGCTCCTTCTTCTTCCCCGCGTGTACCCGCCATGGATGATTTGAATGTTGTCGTTTACTTGTCTTTTCACCCAGTGCTATTCCTGGATGTCTTGTTTACCTGTCTTTTCATTCAGTGCTATTCCTGGATGTTGTTATTTCCTTGTGCATCCAGTGCTATTCCTGGATATCCTGCTTGTCTTCTTTCTTTCCAGTGTCATTCCTGGATATTGTCGTTTCCCTGTGTATCTTGTCCTGTTGTTAGATGTTTGTCTCCTTTCATTCCAGTGTCATTCCTAGATCTTTGTTTTTCTCTCACTCCACTGCCATTCTTGGATGTCTGTCTCTTTTGATCTCTAGTGCCATTCCTGGATATCTTGTTCCTCTTGTTTCTCCCAGTGCTATTCCTGGAAGTTTTGCCTATCTTCTGTAATCCCCAACAGTATTTGCTTGGATATCTTTCAGTACCATTCCTGAAAGTTTTTTATCTGTTCATTCAGTGCCATTCCTGGATGAATTTTCTCCTTTGTATTCAGTGCCATTCCTAGATGTCTTTCTCACTATCATTCAATGCCATTCTTGAATATAGTGATTTACCTTTATCTTTCAGTGCCATTCCTGAAAGTTTTATCTGTTCATTCAGTGCCATTCCTGAATGAGTTTTCTCCTTTGCATTCAATGCCATTCCTGGATGTCTTTCTCACTATCATTCAATGTCATTCTTGAATATAGTGATTTACCTTTACTTTCAGTGCCATTCCTGAAAGTCCTTCCTTTATCCAATGCCATTCTTGGATATCTTTTCCTCAATAGAGTCCAATGTCATTCTTGGATACTTCAGATATATTTTCCAGAACTTTTCTCACTTCATTCAATGCCATTCTTGGATGTTGAGATTCTTCGGTCCAATGCCATTCTTGGACACCTTTTCCCCAGCCAAGTCCAATGCTATTCTTGGATATCTCTGATGTTTAACCTTGCCATCCAATGCCATTCTTGGATGTCCCCAGTGAAGTTTTCAAATGGAATTTTGTTTATATCCAATGTTATTCTTGGATGACTCTGATGTTTGTTGTTGCCCCATTCAATTCCATTCTCGAATGATGTAGTTTCTTTCATCCAATGCCATTCTTGGATACCTTATCCCCAATAGAGTGTTTTTCACCTCCATCCAATGCTATTCTTGGATGACACTGCTGCATTTTCCAAAAACCTTCTTGTTGCTGTCCAATGCCATTCTTGGACATCTATTGGCATACCTTTTGTCTCGGTCGTAGTTTCTATCCAATGCTATTCTTGGATGTCACTACTCGTCTTCCCAGGGTCTTGTCCCTCTCTTTCCAACTATTGATAGATACTTCTTGTCACCTTGACAGATCTCCAGAAATAGCTTGTGTTCCCCGGCGTGTCTTTTCGCATTATCTCTCTCAATTTACCGTAAATCCCTTGTTTCAAGTTTCCCCGCAGTGTGTTTCATCCTTTGCATTCATATCATCTTGTGGTATATTAGGGCTAAAAAAATATAACTTTTTGTATTTAAGTATCTTCATATCTCCCAATAGAAGAGACTTAAATAGGGGCAGCTGTAAGAGCCTAATTTTTGACCCCTAAGATTCCACATATCATTCACATCTCATTTTGCATCTTTACCACAAACAAGATCATGCTTTGGTTCCCTTGTCCCTCTCTTCTTTGGGTTTATGCCTTGCAGGGTTTACCGAGCATCTGTGTGTTTCTTATTCACTTTATTGCTTTATTTGTTTATATTTTACTAACCTTAACCAAAACCCAAAAATATTTTGTTTTCTCTTTATTGACATTTTCAGGGGAAGAACAGGTTAAAAATGCCAAAATAACAGTCCCACAGCTCGAATGAACTTTATCTGAGAAAAGTCAAAGTTGATCAGCAATCATGTCAAATTTATCTGGTCAAGGATTCCCCAAGTTTTAATTAATTATTATTCAAAGAATTCCAAGGTTCATGTGTTTACTTCCATGCCTTCTTTGACAAGCAAAAGAATCGAGCCGGAACCACAACAGTGCAACAAAATGCTCATTTTTCACAAATTTTGCACTGAGTAACCGGTTACCCTGTGGTGAGTAACCGGTTACCCTCGTGAGATTTTGAAAAAATTCAGCAAATTCAAAATTCAGTAATTTGCACCAATCTCAACCCTTGATCACATTTAGAATATTCTAGATCATCTCATTTTAATTCCCCTACATCACTTTGATCATTTCCTACCATACACCTTCACTAATCACCATTTTTTTATGAATTTCCCTCCAAATTTGAATTCCAAGCCTAATTTTCATTTCCAAACCAAAATCCAAACTACTAAATTTTCCAAGCCTAAACTCTATAAATAGAGCCTTCATTTCATTCATTCTTCAAGCTTTTAAGAGCCAAATTCACCTTGCTAAAATTTCATTCAAGCTTTTGAGAGCCAAAGAACCTCTTGCAATTTCTCTCCCCAACCACAAAATTCACCAAAGCTCACTTTTCTTCTTTTGAAAGTTAACAAGAATTCACATTGAATCTTGTTCAACTTTGAGCTAAACCTTCATCCAAGCTTGTTTTCTTCATCAGTTCTCATAGATCAAGGCTTTGGAGTTTGGATCTTGGAATAATTTGAAGCAATTTTCAGATTTGGAGTGGTAATCTCATTTTCCACCATTGTTGTTCTTGATTCATCTTCCACAATGTAGATCCTTGTTGATCTTGTTTGCTTGATCTTTGGATCTTGCAATTTGTGTTTAATTATTGTTTTCCATTGTTGTTTTACTTTAAATTTCATGCAATTTCAGTTCCATGATCACAAAGTGTTTGTAAAAAGTTTTGAAAATGGATCATGCTAAATTTTTCACAATTTTCTGCATTCTGGTGCAGAGTAACCGGTTAACGCTTGGTGAGTAACCGGTTACTCTGTGTTAATTTTGAAAAAAACTGCTTATTTTGAACTAAGTAACCGGTTAACACCTGGTGAGTAACCGGTTACTTCAAAACAGAATGCACATTTTGGCTTGTTTTTGGGACTGTTTTGGTTCCTTTTCCATTTCCTTCCCCTTCCTTTTGTTCTTAGCCTTAGATCACATAATTGTGTGGTTTAATTTGGCTTTCTCCTTATCTATTTCTCTTTCCTTTTGATTATTGAAAGTCTTATGGATCATGGAATTTCTTTGTTGAATTCTTGATTAAGACGAGATCGTTACCATCTTTTCTTTTCGTGCGGTATTGCTTTCGAATGACGATCCACATATCGTTCATCTAGCATGCATTAGCACAAAGAGCTATTGACCGGCCTCATTGTAGGGTAATTACTTCGTAAATTACTCGGCGATTGCTTAACATAGCGCAACATTATGTCCCGCATCGAAAAACAACTCAATGTTGATTGATCTTTTGTATTAGGTTCAAAATCTATGAAGCTTGTTGTTGTAGAGGCTTTGATTCTATCAATCTTCTAACAAGTCTTCATTAACCTTGACCTAAGTACATTATTCAATCATTATTGATCATTTACTCTAACAACTAACAACTAATTACTAATTACTAACTTCTAACTTCTTTACATTTCCTTCTCGTTCCCTATCTCTCTTTTACTTTTATGTAATTTTTCATTTGTCCGTTGGACACATGTTTATGCTTCCGTATATTTTTCCTTTGTCCGTTGGACACATGTTTATGCTTATGCCTTTTTCTCTTTGTCCACTTGGATCAAAAACATTAATAAAGGCCAAAACCTCTAAAAAACTTGTGCTTCTAATCTTGGACTATGGTTACTATCCATTGCAATGGACATGGAGTTTTTACACCTAGACCTTGGACTTCAATGCTATTCTTGAATCCTTGGACTTAGACCTTGGACATCCAATGTAATTCTTGGAACCTTGGACTTAGAACTATGACCTTTTCCCTTTGCTTTGGAATTGTGGTTCGAAGACTTTGAAGACTTGTGCTCTTGCTTGTGTGGTTAGGTTATTCTTATCCTTAGCTTTTACTTTATGCTTTATGATAGTCACTTCTTCTCCTCCCCATTCTTCAATTTTCAAAACTTTCTCCCTTTTTCAAAACCTTCTTGATTTCAAACTTTCACCTCTTTCATAATCAAACCTTTACTTTGTCAAGTGATTTTACTCTTTTCTTTTCATTTCTTAACAAATGCTAAACTACATAAGCATATTGACACTTTTTTCAAAAGAATTTAAAAAACTCCAAACTCATCAAACTCTCTTTTGTGCCCTTGTGCACTTTTTCCTTTGACTTTTTTATAAGTTTAGACATGATTCATCTCTTTAAGCGGAATTATTCGCTTGGAAATGACGACTTGTCTTTACCTTTAAAATCAATCAAAACAAACAATTTTCATTCTTTGTACCACGAACTACGGGGTTTTGATCCTACATTGCACATCGTGGGTACGTAGGCATGAGACGACAAGTCTCTCCAAACACAAAAATCTTAAAAACAATTTCTCTTCTCATCTCCTCAATCACTTTTCAAGCAAACATTTTCAGACCAAAAGCGTAAATATTTCAAAGGGTTCCTATAGAGTACTATAGACGTTTTGGGTGCTAACACCTTCTCATTGTGTAACCAACCCCCTTATCCAGTCTCTGTTTACTTGTTCTTGTTTAGAGCTTGTGTAGGTTTTGTTCGCTCTTTTTCCTTTCCTTTTTGGATAAAATAAAAGTGCGGTGGCGACTCTTGCTTTTCGAGTTAAGTTAATCAATAGCTTACACTCACGATTTTTCCGCTACAGGTGTTACAGAAGTATTTTGATGATCTTGACAGCTTTCTTGGACCTCAAGTAGTGTGTTGAGATGCTTGGAATGGATTGAAAACCTCCAGATTGGTGGGCACGACTCCAACTGCATATGGCTTTGGGATGAATGTGAGCTTGATGAATCCGAGGTTTTAGATGTTGTTCAAGTGTTTAGATCACTCATATATTATGTATGTGAGGTGTTAGGATGGTTGGTTTGAGCTGAATTGCTCTAAATCTCAAAACATGATTCTCACTTCTTTGAAAATGAAATTTTGGTTCACAATAGGGAAATGGTGGGAAACAGTGTTGTGATGTTTTGGTGTGTTTAAATCAGTCACAAATGACCTTTATTTATAGTAGAGGAAATTTGTTTTGAAAGGAACAATGAATGGGGGCTGGATCACCCTATGGTCCAATGGATGTGGCTTGGAGTCCAAAGTCTCCTCCAGCCATTGACTTGGTCTGAACTTGTAGGCCTATGGTCTTCTGATTCTTGGATTAAGCTTGACTCATTTAGATGGTTATGGACTGATACATGCCACCTCTATGCATCCTTTAAATGCTTCATGACAAACTTTAAGTTCTTGGATTTGAAACTTGAATGCCACGTGCCAAAAGGGAAGGTGTCTTGACTTGCAAGGCACTATGGTTCAGAGTTTGTTGGTTTTGATAAGATTCCTTATGATCTTGAAGAGTGACAAGGTTTACAAAGTCATCAAAATGACAAAATCGTGTGAAATGCACAATTCTGCCTTGGAAAATCAGGGTGAAATTTGCCATTTTGTGAGATTCATAACACCTAGCTCAAATTGAATCATGGAAGGCTCTTGTACTTTTAAAAAATCCCACATATCATACTTCAACTTTGATGTTTGCATCTGGTCTTGATTCATCTTGGATCATGTTGAAAAGTGCCTTTGAACATTGGTGTCCCAAGCTGAGAAACTTGGCAGAATTTCACTAAGTGTCAAGAAATGTACATTTCTTAATTTTTGTGATTTTGCTCCATCCATAACTCAAAATCCATGTAGATTTGGAATGTGGTGTAGTTGATAATATTGTAGTATGTAATGAGAGCTTTCATTTGAGCTTTGGATGGGAGAAAATGGTTGCTCGGATCACAAGTTATGGTCTTGCAAAGTTGGGTCAAAATCACTTTTTTCCATAACTTAGTGAAATTTTAAGTTTCTTAAGGTTGCCCCTTTTGCAAGTAACCTCACTTTTCTTGATTTTACTTGATTGATTATGATCCAAATCATAAATTAACATTTTTCTTAACTTGAAGAGGCCATGTTTCTCAAAAAATCTCAAAAGTCAAACTTGGTTTTGATCACAGTTGACTTTTTATCAAATGAATTTCAAACTTTGTGATCCTTTATGAAATCAAGTCCTTGGTCTAAATTTAACCTAATGGATGGATTCCATAGGTGTTTTAGAGTGTATTGAATCATTTCCCAAGGTTTGAGATCATGTTTTACTCAAAAGTCAAAGGCACAATTGACTTTTCATCATAAACCCTAATTTGTGGTCCAGATGAATTTGAATCCTTGCATTGCTTGTGAATCAAGTTCCTTGAATCAATCCAATCTTGTAAATGGATAAATGTGATATATTTGAGGCCCTCAAAGCATGTCTTGAGGTCTTGGCTCATGCCCTGCTCCAAAAGTTAACTTAGGGGTGAATTAGGTCAAGAAACCCTAATTCCTGATTTTTTATAGATGCATCCCCTGAGGCTATTTTGAACTTATGAATGGACTCATGAGGTTATTTTGAGCTTCTTGAATCATATATTAAGGTATTAGCTCATGCCCAAATGAAAATTTCTCTCTGGAGGGCTTGGTCGACCAAAATCATAATTTGGTGACACTGATGATCTTGAGGCTTGATGGACTTGAAATGTTGTATTCTTGTGTTAGACTCTTGATGTGGGAGACCTATTGATCCTTCATGGATGTTTGAGAGATTTGACAAGTTGAAGATCATGTCAATTCTTGATTGATCCTTTTCCTGAATGCTCTAAGAGGGCTTGATAACCCTAATCCTTGACTAAAGTGAACACTCAACAATCTTTGAGAAGATTGATGAGGTATGAAGGTATATCCATTTTGTGGTGATATTTGCACAATGATGGGGAATCTTGTGGTCAAAATTTAGGGTATAACACATAGTAAAGAAAATGATTCACTTTTCCCTCATCCCCCTAATACTTATCAAATTTAGTCTTCATATTTGATACCATTGGTGCCATAAAAGTATTCATATTCAAAGACGCTTCTTGAAGCTCACACAAAATTGAAGGCAAGTTATGGAAAGCTAAATGCAATGACATTACTTGTGAAGATGAAAAGACTTTGGTTGCTCCATAAAAGGTGTTTAAAAAACCCACAAAAGCCCTAGCTTTTTCTCAATCAATAGTACTAGGTGGACTAGAAAGGTGAAAAAATTCCATGTATCCAGGATCCTCATCTTCTAACTTTTTAAATGTTGCCTCAAACTTTTCAACAGCATCCAACCTTAAGTAAGTGGAATTCCACCTTGTAGACACATCAAGACAAAGTTTTTTTTAGATGTTATTCAGACAATTTCAATACACTCCTTAAATCTAAGAGCTCTTTGTGGAGAAGACCTCACAGACCTAAGAGAATCACAGAAACTCTCAATAGCCAATTCATGGTCTTTTATCCATCTCTCACTATCAAGTTTAAGATATGGGCAGCACACCTCATATTCTAATAATCCCCTTCCCCCATTAGAGCATTCTTTCTCTTAAGTATTTTTTTCCAAATAAGACACAACCACGTCATTACTTGTTCCATTGTCAAAGGTAATGGTTGACATTTTTCTAAGCCTCCAGTCCTTTAAAACCTCCTCGAATTTCTTACCAATGGTTTCACCTCTGTCATTTGGAACTAAACTAAAACTTATAATTTTTTTGGTAGTTCCATGCATTGTCAATGAAATGTGTTGTGGTGACCATATTACTAAAGTTTTGAATGGAAGTCCAACAGTCGGTGTTAGTTCAACCCTAGTACAATTAGATTTTAAAAAGGCTTTTAGACGTAATTTTTCATCTAGGAAAAGCTGAAAACAATCCCTAGTAACAATCCTCCTCGAAGGGATTGCCAATTGTGGCTGCAATTATTTACATAGTTTCCTAAACCCCTCACCCTCAACCACTATAAAGGGATGCTCATCAAGGATGATAAAGGTGTTAATGGCATTCATACATGCTGCGGCACTGAACCGTTGGCTAGTAGGAACTAAAAATCCACCCCCACCACTTACAAGGTTTCTTTGATATGGGTCTTTCAACAAAAGGGTGGGGTTTTTGTGGCATACTTTCGAGTGAGCTAGAATGTTAGATGTTCAATGTGTTTTAGGGCCGCAACGATATCTTTTGTGACAGTGTTTACACGCAGCTATTGGTTTAGGCTCATCGGGTAAAAGGTTATGGGTAGCTCAAATAGGAGAGGTTTTCCTAGTTCCACTAGCATTAAATTTTATTTTTTCCTACCATTAGAAAGTAGAGGAAGTGTATTTGTTGGTTGTGTAGGTTCAGCAGAGGAAACAGGATGTTCCGACACTAAAAATATTTTTGAAAACTAAATCAAATAGTCCTACAAAAAAACATACACACTAAAAGCATATTCATACTCATAATATAGAGTCAAACACACTGCAAACCTAAATTAAACAGCAATACAAAGTCCTTAATACTCATAACATACACAATCAAACAACCAAAACAAAGTCCTTATGTATCATGTCATAACATACATACTACTAGCATATCATATCATTAACTAAAAGCAAACTATAAACATACCGAAAGGATACTATAAACATACTGAAAGCATACTATAAACAACAATATATAAATTCTTGTTGAAACATACTGAAAGCATATTATAAGCATACTATAAACATACTGAAATCATTCTATAAGCATACTATCACAACCATTATTCATCAAATAAACTAGTCAGTAATAAAAAAAATGTCATGTGCTAGTAAAACTATATATCTTGATCTAAGAACTTAAACTCTTAAATGACTTAATCCTAACATGAGAACCTATGGCCCAATAGTCATGATGAGTTCAACACAGGTCATCTAATTCTTCTGAATAAAAGTTGAACTTCAACACAGATGCATCTTATTCTTTAGGCTTCAAAATTCATTATGCATCTTGCTATCTCTAAGATGTTTTCCAACAATATATACACTAACAGAAACATTATAAGGCATAATTTGTATGCATAATTACATGGGCCATTAGTATCTTCCAATCAATCATGTGGGAATCTTTGATGGTTAATATGTATAATAACTAAACCATTATAATCCTTTGTTTTACTTCTAGAACATTGATAACAAACTAGTATATTGAGATTATACAAGTTCACTCTAGACAAGTATTGATTCTTAAATCTCATGCACAATAGTCTGAGAATAGAACACAAATACATAAGTAATTTTTCAAGCTCAGACATGAGACATAAACATATTACATTCGGAAAGTAGCATTAATCCATATCCAAGAGAAATTGGAAAATCAAAATCAATCCAAATGAAATTGGAAAATAAAGAAGATAAGTATATGGTAAATAGCAAGATATGTCTTTTTACCAATATGCATGCCCATAACCTTTTACAAGAGCATACTATAACACCAAAATATAATTTTTGTATACGATCAAAGTTCAGTATACTATCAGAGTTCATCATACTATAATGCCAACATATTCTGTTCATGTTAATCTACTTTGTATTTCAAGTGTTCATAATAGCAAAAAAAAACATGATTGAATTGAACATTGAACAATGATCAAAGTGCAACAAAGAATGTCAGTAAATTCATTTGAAATCAATAAATAATTGAACACTACTCTAAGCTAGCACTTCCATACACACTAACGTACAACAAATACCAAAGTTGAATAACCACATTCATACCTTGACTCACTCCTTGCAAGCTATCACTTCTAGCACCAAGGAAGCTACCTTCTCAAGCACCACGGAAGCTACCACCTACGGCTCGATGCGAGCTACCTTCTTCATGTTCCATCTGCTCATAAAATAAATATAATGCAATTATATATCACAATATGATAAAGGGAATATTAGAAACATAATGCACACAGACAGGACATCAATTGAAATATACATACAACATCAATACTTCATAGTTCATAATACAACATACTACATATGAGAGCACTTCAAACCAAATAGAAACAATATTTACAAACAGAAACCTTAGTAGAATCGTATAACACAACATACTACAACATACTTCATATGGGAGCACTTCAAACTAATCAGAATCAATATTTACAAACCATAGAGTTAAACCAAACATAAAACACAAATCAAACACAACATACTATCAGACATCGTACACAATTGAAATACAACATAAAACACACATAAAATCTAAACAAACATTAGGGAGCATTTCATACATCATACTATCATACTATCAGATTTAAAACAAAATTAGAGTTAAAATAAAACATCAAACTTAAAATCAAACATACATAACTAAACACATACATAACTAAAACGTTAAATTTAAAACAACTCTCATAGCTAAAATAATATAATTAAATAAACACATAAACCTAACATTAAACAAACAACACGTTTTCATTAAAAAAACAACATGATTCGGCAAATGTTTTCATTAAACCACAAATTCAGCAAATGTTTTCATTAAACCACAAATTCAACAAATGGAATCATTGAGTAAAACAACATGATTCAGAAAACCTAAGAATAGGGCATAAGCAACATAAACCACAGATATATATATATATATATATAGAGAGAGAGAGAGGAACTTACGTGAACGGTGGTCGGTGATCAACGATGATTATCGATTATAGCGATGGGTGACGTGTGAAAAACCTAGCACAACAAAACGTCTTGATATGGGAACAGAAGTGTATTATGGAGTGACTGAGTGAGAAATACTTGTTTCAATTAGGGTTTCCCTGGGCTGGTAGTATTGGGCCTAACATATCCAACCCAGTTCCCTTAATACCTTACTAGGCCAGGCGGATGTGGATTACATTGGGCTCAAAATGTGTATCCTAAACCGACCGAGTTAACCCATTATAACCCAAACATTGCTGAACCATTAAATCGACCAACTAGCTCACCCAAACCGGTGCTTCACGGGCCGCATGGTTTGGCCGGGTTGGGTCGGTTTTTGTATCTTGGTACAACCATAGCACTTCATATTTAATGGAAAAGAGAAGCATGTGTGAGTTTTAACAGCAAAATCAAATAGGAAAAATATGTTTTCTAGTACATGTAAAATCATAATCATGACTTGGAAAATTGAAGATGCTCGATGAAAAAGAGACTTAACGAGTCTACAATTAAAGCACATATAAAATCAGCCTTTGTTTTATGTATACAATGTCACTTCTTTGTGATATATGCCCCGTACTACCCGGCATGATTTTATACGTAAAGAAAAACTTAAGCTTATGAAAAATCACATCTTAAAATTCTATTTGACGTTTGAATAGGATTATTAAAAATTCATATATTATGGAGGGTTCACAGGTTAAATTCATCCATGTCATGGACTGAACCAAGGTTCCGTTCTCCCTCTGTTAACATTATGTGGTTTTCGAAAAAGTAATCAAGAATCAAAATTGTATTGAGAAAATAATATAATTCAAGTCATTGTAATTGGTTGCAGTAAATGTGTAACTAGTTACACCTATTTTCTACAATATTTAGTTTCAGACATAGATTTAGCTGTATCAATTGCATCAAATGTGCAACCAGTTACACCCCTGTTTTTTATTTTTAAGGTTAGTATGCCATATTTACACCCTAGATCTCTCTAATTATCTCACTCTCTCAATTTTTCTTTTATTCACCATTTTCTTGTGATTGGGGTTTTAACCCAACATTTGACATCAAAAGTCTGATTCTTTGATCAAACACATAGTGTACGAAAATGCTTCTCATCTCCAATGAGCGCATCTCTGCAAATCTCCCTATTCTCAATGAGAAGAATTATGATATGTGGTGCAAGCAAATGAAGGTGATGTTAGGTTATCAAGATGTTATTGAAGTGATAAAAAACAATATTAATCCACTTGTAGATGATACAAAAGGCTACACAAAGAACTACACACGAGGAAGACAAAATATTTTTAAGCTTTGTATATGTTTCATCAATGTGTTGATGCATATAATTTTGAGAAGGTTAATGACTACACGTCCTCAAAACAGGCTTGGGAAATCTTTGTAAAAAGTTATGTGAAAGCTGATAAGGCAAAGGCAATGAGGTTACAAACTCACAAGAGACAACTAGAGTTAATTAAAAATGGAGGTGAAGGAAACCATTAGTGAATTTACTACAAGAATCACAAGTTTGGTGAATCAAGTGAAAGATTGTAGAGAGACAATCACCGAGCACTATATGGTTGGTAAAATATTGAGATGGTTGTCATCAAGATTCGATAACGTAATAGTTGTCATTGAAGAGTCCAAGGATGCTTCAACTATGATAGAAAAAAGAGTTGCTAAGTTCTCTTGAGGTGCATGAGAAAAGAATGAAGGAGAGGAATGTTGACAAATCAAAGGCTGAAGTTTCTTTGCAAGCTCGTTTCATTGGAAAAGACAAGAAAGTGAATGGAAAGTGGTCTGTGAATAGACGGAGAAGGAACTACCACAACTGTAACATCTTAAACACTGACTCTTAATATAAAAGAGAAATTAGTATGTGTTCAGGAATGTTACTTCACACAAATCATTTGTTTCATAAAAATTGTTTCAAACTCACAGCGGAAAATCAAATAATCCTCAGAAGCATCAATAATATAATTATAATAAACCACAAATTAACAAAAATAAAACTTCAACAAAAGTAAAAAATAAATAACGTGATGTTCTCGGTGTTACATCCCTGAGCAAACAACAACCAACTAAAAACGATAAAATAAAGAAGGAAGAAAGCTCTAAAGTAGTCTCCCACTCACATGTGACTACTCCTGTTGAGTATATGTACATCAATTTCCACACAACCAACAAAACAAACAAGAAAGGGGTGAGAATATATCTTACAAATATTAACGGTGAAATTCAGCAACCGGATAGTAATCACGAGTTCATAAATAAATCATTCACATCCAAAACACATTTAAATAAATAACAATGCAATGCAAATGCTAATGCCACCAACTCCTCATCAAAATGCATGTGGTACAAAGTCTCTGGGATCAGAGGTATGTTATTAATTTCCCCATGTCTCCAGTTCCTCTTGTATTGTGTCCCTCTCTAGACGTGAGACCGCAATAATCCCTATTTGAATCATGCCATCACTAGATCGAAGTCCTACCTAACTCTGAAATAAATGCATACATAGTCATGAACAATGTAAACATGCAATATCATCGCATGATAACATCATAAAATCACAAACATCAAAATATTCTAAAAAAGGTTCCACTTTTGAACCTATTTGTCGCCAATCCCTAATCATCACTGTAATCCTTCCAGATTAATATTCGTCATAAATCTCTAATTAAGGCCATCATTGTAATCTTCCTGGATTACTATCCTGAAAATCTCCAATTAAGGTCGTCAATGTAATCCCACTAGATTACAATACTCAACAATATGTTTTTAAAATAATTTTAATCATTTTTCATCAAAAAAAAGGGTAAAGTTATGTTATTACCCCAAACCCTAAACTCATCAAAATCTTTTAGGGAACTCAAAAAACCTAAAAGCTCATAATTCTAAAAAATAACCCTCGATTACTGAAAAAGTACTCTAAAGTATCCAAATGCTCTAAGGGTTCACAGATGATAACTCTACTAAGGATAGAGCCAGATTGTTTTTCTCAAATTACTCAAAAGTGACATTAAGGTCAACAAAAGGGTTTTAACATCAAAAGTTTCTCAAAAAGTACTACCCTAAGACTTTCAAACTCAAAAAAATGTCAGAAAACGTACAGAATTGAAAAACGCATGAACGCCAAAAAATTGCCACCGGCCGTCAACCGCGGCCGTTGTCGAAGCGAGGCCACCCATCGCAGCCGCCGGAGCGCGACGCGACCTATTACTGTGGCACCCAGCGCGCGCCTCCGGTCGCGGAAATCCGCAGTCGTTGCCTTTTTAGTGCGGCTTGTCACCGAACAGCCTGATCACAATTTCCACCATGGCCCACTCCCGATACGGCTCTGCCTCCAAGAAACCCATTGTGCGGCCCCCTCCCAAAGCGGCTCTGCCGCAGCCGAACCTCCTTAGCGCCGTCGTCGACTCCCCCTGAACCGATTTTCTATTTTACCAAAGTTTTAATTTTTCAAAAAAAATCTTATTTTAAGTTTCTGTCCAAAAAACTTAATTTTTCATAAAAAAAATATTAAAATTAAGGTTTTTTATGCATTTGGAAAAAATTTCAAAAAATGATCGATTCAAGAAAAATTTGGGAAAATAGGGAAAGTTTATCAACATCGCAAAATTGGGAACCAACTGATTCAAACAGAGTCGTTCGAATCATTCGGGCAAAAGACATGACACTATAGGCTTGGGCATTTAAATTTCAAAGAACTTAATGTTATGTAAGGGCTGCCATTGATTGATATGCCAACTGAAGTATGCGAAGAGTGTGTGTGTGTGTGTGTGTGTGTGTGTGCGTGCGTGTGTGTATCTTCACTTGAACGAAGTGAAGAATCAGAGCGTTTGTAGTTTGTGGGACTACGGTGAAAAAAGGGGAGGTTGAAAAAAAGAAATAGTGGAAAAAAGAAAAGGTAGCTCGCCAAGGATTGGGGCCCTTCTGCCTACGTATTCTCAACAGGAATGAGAAATCAGAGCGTTCGTAGTTCGTGGTACTAAGGTTTGTTGGTGTTTTTTATGGACGATGCTAACGTTCGCATTCTAGCAGTTAGGTGTATTGTCGCTCGCTTGTGGAGTCTTATGTTTTACCTGTATTGCGGTAAAAAGGAAATAACATGCCCTTTCTGAAAATGGTTTGAAGAGAAAATCCCGAAGGACAAAATGATTTGGATTTGTTGAAGTGTTTTTTTAGGGTTTTGAAAAAAAGAGTTTGAGACGCGTATAGTACTAAAGTCTATGACAATAAGAGAGAATATTTTGTACAAACGATCCAAGAGTCTCACGTACAAAACACTCTAAGAAGAGGTAAGGAAAAACTCATGTTCATCTTTTCCCATGTACTTAAGACTCGTGACGTACTACGCGCATCATGTTTATTAAGTGTCTTTTTGAATTTTGATGCAAGAAAAGATTTGGATGCAAAAAGAAATAAAATCTAAAGGAACTAGATCCTAAATGTTGTCATACAAAGATGGTCCTAAGGTTGAGATTGAAGGGAAAACGCTAACCTAATGTGATCATGCAAGATGAACCTAAAGTTGAGGATAAAGGAATTCTAACCCTAATGTTGTCATGCTTGGAGATTAAAAACCTAATGTTTATCCTACTTCAATCTTAATCAAAAATTAAGTTGAACTAGGTGATCTTAAGGGAACATGTGAATTCACAAGCAAGCAAATAATCAAGATAAAGCTCAAACGACAAGAGAAAACAAGCCTAAAACATGGAAGCATCACACAAAATAGAATCAAACGAAAAGAGACATAACAAAAAGATGCATGAATTAGATGAATGATGATGATCACAAGATAATGAGCAATGGCACAATCAAGATAAGAATCGAGATCCTAAGATCAAACAAATAGAGCTAAAACTCCAAGCTAAGGAATCAAGTCACAAGTCACAAAATATAGGAGTCAAAGAAATTAATAGAAACTAATTAATATAAAAAAAAATCTAAGTGATCAAAGATTAAAAACCTAAACAATTATATTCTAAACATGAATTTGAAATGAAAAGGATTAATCTATAAACTAATTAAAAATATTTTTGTGGTTTTTTATATTAATTGAAAACAACTAGACTAATTAAACTAAATAATGATTATTAATTCTAACTAATATATTAAAATATAATTAAAAAATAAATCGAATATTCAAAATCAAATTTAATTAAAAGGATATTTTTAAAAGAATACATCTATAAATAAAATAAATATAATAAAAAATAAAAAATAAAAAGTAAATATATTACTGTTTGCATGATCAAATTACTCTAAGATTTCATGACATGTGTAATAAATAAATTCAGATTATCATAAATTGGATTTATTAAAAAAACAAAGGTTACTATTTTTTTTTAATTAAAGTGTATCTTTACTCCATCAATAAAAATACATTGAAATTATTTCTTTGATGTAATCGTAACCTACTAATTTAAAAAAAAAAAATTAGACAAACTAATATTAACTTAGATAAAATTAACTTAAATAATTGAATAGAAAAGTTTGGCTGACAAACCATATCACATGATAAACATTAAAATAATAAGTAAATGAAAGAAGCTAAATGAAATATCAGGTTGAAAAGAGAAAATGGAGTTGCAAAAATGCTGCTGTTACCAAAAGCTTTGCACCGAACAGAAATAATTACAAGTTACTTTCGAATTGGATGTTGTACAATCACTCTCTAAATAGCGTCTTTTGCTGTGACGGCGAGAAGATTTTGGCCGAAATGGAGGTGGTTTCATGAGTCCATGGTTTCTCACAAGACTAAGTTTACTATGTGAAGTACATGGCAAAAACTCTTGTTAAAATCTAATACCTATGTTTACTAAATAAAGATAAAAAAAAAAAAAATTAAATATTATATAAAAAAAATCAATGAGTAAAAATAAATTATATTTAATCTAAATTAATTATCTAATTAACTAAATAAATTAAATAAATAATTAATTAAAAATTAAAAATTAAATGATAAAAAACGAATAAAACATGTACTTTGTTAGGTGCAGATTTTACGAAAGGGAGGCAGATCTTCTCAACTTTCATCGGATAATACAACATGTACTTTGTTAGGTGCAGATTTTACCTAAAAATAACATATCTTTTTTTGCACTTTTTTCTTCTCTTTTCTCATGTTTTCATTAGTTTTACTAATGATTGTTGTTGTTCTTCTAAACATTGAGAATATACCTTTGGTGCTTGTAATATGTGTGTTATTGTGCAGTAAAAGACATAAATGATCAAAGTTGTAAGACACAAGAAAGTGGTGCAAGCTGCCAAAGAACAGAGGAAAACTTCAAGAAATTCGCTTTGCGAAGACTAGCGAGGTCCCAGCGAATGGTCCTAGAATTCGGCAGGGGCAAAAGGCACTAAAGTTCGCTTTGCGAACGGGAAGGCGAGTGTTCGCTTTGCGAGTGATCCTTCGCATTGCGAATTCACGAGAATTTCTGGGGTGGTTTAACTATTCAGAGGCACCTGAAGTGCCATTTTTCTTGATTCGCTGTGCAAATAAATGGTTCGGTTTGCAAACTGTGAAATTCCTGAATGTGTATAAATAGATTTTTCACACTTTTTAGGTTATTATTCAAGATAGAAACTTGAGAGAAAGATCATAACTTGCAATTTTCAGCATAGAAACTCAAATCCCAAGGGGAAGAAGGTAAGAGCTTCAATCTCTTGTTGGATCATAACTATAGTATTCTGCTTTAGCACTAGAGCAAGATAACGTAGATTGTCGTTTTGATAAACAAGAGAGCAAGTTGTCACCAAGAAAAACACGATAACCAGCAGTAGATCTTTGGATATCTAGGCACCCTCCCCAATTGACCTCTGTATATGAAATTAGTGAGTTAGCAAATGAGATATAAAGATGTAAAACATAATTTCGTGTTCCCTGAACAAAGCGCAACATACGTCAGAGAGCTTGCATGTGGTCTTTCGTTGGGTTGTGCATGAAAAGACATACGTATTGTACCACATGAAATGTTTTGTCTGATAAAAGTTAGGTACTAAAGGGCACCAACAAGGCTATAATAGAGATATGGTTCCTCGTATGGAGTTTTATGAGTGGCAATCATCTTTTGTTTTGTATCGATCGATGGTGTACAGGATTTGTAAGAAGACATTCCAGCGCATGTAAGAATTTCTTTGGCATTCTTTTTATGTTAGAGAAATAAACCTTTTTGATGGTGAGTGACTGCAATACCCAAGAAATAGCTCAGGTGTCTGAAATCTTTCATAATGAATTCGTAACTGAGAAGTGAAATGATATATTGTCGTAAAGTATCAGAAAATGTAATAAGGATAATATCATCAGCATAAAGTATGATGTATGACATGTTAGTATTTTTCTTGTAGATGAAAAGAGAGTGATCACACTTTCTTTAAAAGAAACAATAGATGAAACAGTTGGAAAACTGCTTGTACCAAGAACGATAAGCTTGTTTGAGCCGCCCATATAGTGATTTGCACAGACGACACACATGATTAGAATTTGTTGAATCCTTAAAGCCTAATGGTTGATACATGTATACAGTTTCTTTGAGCTTGCCATGAAGAAAAACATTCTTAAGATCCAACTCATGAATTTGTCAAGACTTAGATAAAGAGCAATACTAAGATTTGTTTGAGTAGTATCCATTTTGAAAACTGGGCTAAAGGTTTCTTCACAATCAATGTCGACGTGTTGACCTGTGTTATCACCTACAATTCGGGTTTTATACCTCTCAAAAGAACTATCAAGAGTTTTCGTTATGTCTAAATATCAACATGGACCGAATAAAATTAACATCAGGTAGGCGGGGCACTAAATGCCACATCTTATTTTTAATTAGAGCATAGTATTAATTATCCATGGCCATTTTCCAATTCATATCTTTGAGTGCATACACAGGGTTTCTAGGTAGACGGAATTCGGGAACATGGGTGTGTAGGCCATAATATTTTTTGTTGGGTTTAAAAATACCATGTGACTCTTAGTAATCGATTTGGCGTCCGTTGGAAAATAGGGTTGAAAATGAGAGAAAGAGATTGTTGGTTGGTTTGTTGAGAGTATGATGGTGTATTGGTCAATGGTGTTGCATCTAAGATTGGGTTGGCCGACGGTGTATGAGAAGTTGGGGTGGGTGGATGAGGTGATGGGCTTTGGTTTGGGAGAGTTGGTGGTTGGTCAAAGGTTATTTAAAGGGACCGGTGGGGTAGATGATTCGATCAGCTTGGATGTTAGTTCAAGGTTAGTGGGAGGGACTAATGAATTAGATGAGTTGGCCAGCTTGGATGTTAATCCACGGTTAATAGGGGAGACCGATGGAATAGATGAGTCAGTCGGCTTTGATTTAGGTTAGGTTAGGTTTGACTTAAGAGGTGGTTTATGATGTAGGGGATAAGTAATTATCTATAAAGGTATATGTAGTGGGTTAGGGGGTATGCATCTTTGCATTTTGGGAATGAGGTTTCATAAAAAAATAACATGCCGACAAATGATAATTTTATTCAAAGATAAATCTAAATATCTATAGTCTATATGATTTGACAAGAACCCAAAAAAACACATGGTGTAGAGCGAGGATGGAGTTTATGTATTGTAGTGGAGGGAAAATGGGATAACATAAACATCTAAATACGTGCAAGTAGGAATAAGAGGCTCACAAAACATAAGATGTCACCACCGATCTTTAATTTATCCAAGGGAAGGGATAAAGAAAGAATAACCCATAAATATGCAATGCAAAACAAAGCAAATAAGAGATCTAAGGTTTGGGGGTTGGTTATACTAACAGAATGTATTAGCACCCTAAGTATCTATGGTATCCTATAAGAACCTCTTGTTGTATTTGTGTTATTGTTAAGTTGTTTGCTAATTGGAATTCATTAGGGAGATGAGAAGAGAAATGTTTTTTATTGTTTTTGTGTTTGCCAAGACACTGTCTTATGACTACGTACCAATAAAGGATCAAACTCTCGTAGTTCGGGGTAAAAAATTGAAAAGTGTTTGTTAAGGTGGATTTTATTGAATAAGAGACAAGTTGTCATCTTATGGAGAATACTCATCTAAACCACCATAAACATAGGGAAGAGGGGTCTTTGCTTCACATTGAGATAAGGGCTCCAACATGGATATATAATCAACAAGTCTGCCACATACCTCTCTCAAGTGGAAAAGAATTAATCATCTTTCTCAACAATGTCATGGGGTAGGAGATTTATATCTCAACTAAGGGTGACTAATGTCTAATCTATTTGAAAAGGTTGTAAATTGAAAAGCCAAAATGGCAAAAGGTTTGAATTGAAGTTTATGTCTTTTAGTCTTTGTGAAAGAGTTTGAATATGCTTAAGGTGTCTTAAAGCATTTGTCAGGAAAAGTTTGAAAAGATCAATGACCTAAAGTCAAGGTTTTTATTGAAAGTGGTTTTGAGTTTGAGAAATGGAAAACCCTAATTGAATGTCTAAGTTGTAAATGATCCTATGGGAAACTTCCTAAGGGGTAGCAAGTTCAAGGATAACAACAAGAGATATATGTACAAGAATGTAAACATGCTTATGCAAATGACAATGATGTCAACAACAAAAACCTTCCCTTGGAATTAGGCAAACATGAATAAACAAGTATACACCATTATTCAACAAAGGAGACAAAAAAGGAAGCATGGTATAAATAAGTTTAACATGGACAAAGTTATAAACAACACATTTGATCATGGTATTCCTAATTCATGTGAACAAGGAGAGCATAGATACAAGTCTACAAAGCCACTTCAACAAGGCAAGTTATGGACTAAGTCATGACTTCAAGTTGTTCCAATCTGTTGCCATACTGGGTTCAACTCTGATTTCATTTATAATCTGCATCCTCTTCAGATTTTTGTTGTTCAGAGGAGTTCCAGTTATTATAGCCAATTCATCTTTGACATTCAGCTTTGCCAGATGATCAATCATTCCAATCTCAATCAGAATGTCTAAAATAAGTCTTCCAAGAGGAATGTAGTTCTTGAGCTTCTTTGAATCATTCCTGGTTTCTCTTACAGAGTCTATGAGATATCTGAAGAGAATGAAAGAGAGGCAGATCTTCTCAACTTTCATCAGATAATACAACATGTACTTTGTTAGGTGCAGATTTTACCTAAAAATGACATATCTTTCTTTGCACTTTTTCTTCTCTTTTCTCATGTTTTCATTAGTTTTACTAATGATTGTTTTTGTTCTTCTAAACATTGAGAATATACCTTTGGTGCTTGTAATATGTGTGTTATTGTGCAGTAAAAGGCATAAATGATCAAAGTTGTAAGACACAAGAAAGTGGTGCAAGCTGCCAAAGAACAGAGGAAAACTTTAAGAAATTCGCTTTGCGAAGTAGCTAGCGAAGCTTCGCTTTGCGAAGACTAGCGAGGTCCCAGCGAATGGTCCCAGAATTTGGCAGGGGCAAAAGGCACTAAAGTTCGCTTTGCGAACGGGAAGGCGAGTGTTCGCTTTGCGAGTGATCCTTCGCATTACGAACTCACGAGAATTTCTGGGGTGGTTTAACTATTCAGAGGCACCTGAAGTGCCATTTTTCTTGATTCGATGTGCAAATAAATGTGCTTTGCAAACTGTGAAATTCCTGAATGTGTATAAATAGATTTTTCACACTTTTTAGGTTATTATTCAAGATAGAAACTTGAGAGAAAGATCATAACTTGTAATTTTCAGCATAGAAACTCAAATCCCAACGGGGAGAAGGTAACAGCTTCAATCTCTTGTTGGATTTGGATGTAATCTTTTGATACCTATTGTATTTCATCTAATGTATGTTTGTAAATATGTTTTGATTCTCTATTATTTGTTGTCTTTGATTGATTATTTGTGGTCTTGACAAAACCTTTACAAATCCTTGATCTTAGATTTTCATCTATCAATGAACAAACTTTTGACATGGTTTTGTGAGTTGATATTCATTATATCTTTTGTTGTATTATGTTGATTAAGTAGTATTGCTAGCATGAGTAGGATCGATACGGTATTGCGAGGATGCATGATAATAGTGATGAAGAACGATATTCACATACATTTAGCAAATTAGTTGAATACATGTAAAAAGGGTTAAACGTATGTACGTATTCTGATCATTAGCATTTTATATGAAGCAGTCAATTATCTGATTTGGGTTTCATCTTTGTTTACCTGTTTATCTTTGATTTGAACGGCTATAGACATATACTCTTCAGATCCAGATCTAAGATGATTATCTGTTTTATTCTAAACTCTAGAAATAGATTTAGGCTTAACACTTGCATGAGTATCAGCTCTTAATGCTCTGTGTTGGTTTTTGTTGCGTGAGACATCATCAATGAGGCAATACGGTCGATCTCTCAACGTTGCGTTAGACATAACCTCGGTCGTGGGTGATACGTGAGGATATTAGGTGAATGATTGATTTATGTATAATATGATTAGAAGAATGCATTTGTTATCAATTGATGAGATCCAATTCCAACAAGGCTCCATTTATAATTCAGTCTTTATTTTATATTTTCGGTCTTTACATTTTCCGCATTTGCTTTTGGTTCTGTCTTAAACCAGAACTTTTGATCCATAAGCTTAGAAATGTAGATACCGTCAAATGGCATTCTTTCCCTCGCACTGATCCCTGTGGATACGACAAAACTGGGTTACTTTTATATTTTTGCTTGCTGCTATTCTAGCTTCAACAAAATGACGTCGTTGCCGGGGATCGGTGTTTAGATATTGAGTTGCGTCGCGATAGTTTCTATATTTTTGAGCTTTGTACATTTGTTTATATTATATGTATTTGTTTTCTTTTATGTTTTCTCTAGTGTGATCAGGAATGATGAGAACTCCTTCTAGATTGGTTGCTATTTGTATAAAAGTATTCAATGAAGCTTCGACCGAGTCTGGATGGCGAGATTTGAATGTATGTGAGGTAAATTGTACTGCTTTATGGAATGTTAGAATGATTTAAGACTTTTATTCTTTGTGCAAATATGTATTCTGGTTTCATTTTTCAACTTGTTGGAATGCTTGTTTCACTTAGGTCCAAAAGCCACAAATTGTGTGAAACCTTCATTGTTTACTATATGCTAGGATGACTGATAACTTTGTTTAATTCGTTTGATTCATGCTTTATCTTAGGATTATTGTGATTTTCTGGAAGCATTAGAAATGATCAAGTCATTTGTTTATATTGAGCACAACCGTATCCAAAAGTACCTTACCCTTGAGTAGTGAGAATTCGTTAGCCCTTTGAGCCTAAACAGTTTAGATCTCATTTTAGTGATGAACTTGGTGTTGTACATAATTTTAAGTGTAGTTCATCATTGAATTTTGTAAGGTTCTAAAAATTTCTTCTTGAACCTTTGAACATTTTTTTAATTTGATTTCCTTGCCTTAAAAAGCAAGGAACATTTACTTGAGGTTTGGTTGAATTCAAGTTGGGGAGAATGAAAAAGAAGAATGGTAGGTTGCTATAAAACTTTTGAAAAAGTTTAAACAAGCATGAAAAGAAAAAGTGTGAATATGAATGTGAAAAACACAAGAAAAAGAATGCTGGTTTGAATGAGAAAAATAGAGAATGAAATAATTGTGCATAAGGAAGTTTGAGAAGGTTTGTGGTAAAGGAATGAAAATGGTGAATGAAGTTGTGATGTGTAAATACCATGTTTAGTGAATGTTTCTTTTTGCATCAGAAATTTCGATTCCATGGCCTTTAGAAATGTCCCTTTGTTGTGAACCCGACTAAGTTACAACCTTGGAAGCCCTTAGTGATATTTTTGCTTCCATGTTTTCATTTTTGATTGTTAGATGATGTATGAATTGAATTGCTATTTGCATTGATTGTCGAGTGAGTGAAATTTCCCCGCGGTTGCAAACGCGTCAATTTCTTCATTCTTATTTTGAAGAGGAGTTTTAGAGTGATTCAAGTATGAAAGTTTAGTTGTCATTTGAACCATTATGATATTTGTTTAAGAACTTAATTCTTTGTCATTGTGCGATTCTATTGAGTGGTGAACGTTGCTTGTGTGCACTCTCATGCTTGGCTTTGGTTGAATCTTATGCTTGAGCAAATCCTCTTGTTTTAATGAGGGGCATACTTTGCATGAGGACAAGCAAAAAGCTAGTTGGGGAGAGTTGTTAGGTGCAGATTTTACCTAAAAATGACATATCTTTCTTTGCACTTTTTCTTCTCTTTTCTCATGTTTTCATTAGTTTTACTAATGATTGTTGTTGTTCTTCTAAACATTGAGAATATACCTTTGGTGCTTGTAATATGTGTGTTATTGTGTAGTAAAAGGTATAAATGATCAAAGTTGTAAGACACAAGAAAGTGGTGCAAGCTGCCAAAGAACAGAGGAAAACTTCAAGAAATTCGCTTTGCGAAGTAGCTAGCGAAGCTTCGCTTTGCGAAGACTAGCGAGGTCCCAGCGAATGGTCCCAAAATTTGGCGTGGGCAAAAGGCACTAAAGTTCGCTTTGCGAACGGGAAGGCGAGTGTTTGTTTTGCGAGTGATCCTTCGCATTGCGAACTCACGAGAATTTCTGGGGCTGTTTAACTATTCAGAGGCACCTGAAGTGCCATTTTTCTTCATTCGCTGTGCGAATAAATGGTTCGCTTTGCGAACTATGAAATTCCTGAATGTGTATAAATAGATTTTTCACACTTTTTAGGTTATTATTCAAGATAGAAACTTGAGAGAAAGATCATAACTTGTAATTTTCAGCATAGAAACTCAAATCCCAAGGGGGAGAAGGTAAGAGCTTCAATCTCTTATTGGATTTGGATGTAATCTTTTGATACCTATTGTATTTCATCTAATGTATGTTTGTGAATATGTTTTGATTCTCTATTGTTTGTTGTCTTTGATTGATTATTTGTGGTCTTGACAAAACCTTTACAAATCCTTAATCTTAGATTTTCATCTATCAATGAACAAACTTTTGACATGGTTTTGTGAGTTGATATTCATTGTATCTTTTGTTGTATTGTGTTGATTAAGTAGCATGGCTAGCATGAGTAGGATTGATATGGTATTGCGAGGATGCGTGATAATAGTGATGAAGAACGATATTCACATACATTTGGCAACTTAGTTGAATACATGTAAAAAGGGTTAAAGCAGTCAGTTATCTGATTTGGGTGTCATCTTTGTTTACCTGTTTATCTTTAATTTGAACCGCTATAGACATATACTCTTCAGATCTGGATCTAAGATGATTATCTGTTTTATTCTAAACTCTAGAAATAGATTTAGGCTTAACACTTTCGTGAGTATCGGCTCTTAATGCTCTGTGTTGGTTTTTGTTGTGTGAGACATCACCAATGAGGCAATACGGTCGATCTGTCAACGTTGTGTTAGACATAACCTCGGTCGTGGGTGATACGTAAGAATATTAGGTGAATGATTGATTTATGTATAATATGATTAGAAGAATGCATGTGTTATCAATTGATGAGATCCAATTCCAACAAGGCTCTGTTTATAATTCAGTCTTTATTTTATATTTTCAGTCTTTACATTTTCTGCATTTTCATTTGGTTCCGTCTTAAACCAAAACTTTTGATCCATAAGCTTAGAAATGTAGATACTGTCGAATGGCATTCTTTCCCTCGCACTTATCCCTGTGGATACGAAAAAACTGGGTTACTTTTATATTTTTGCTTGCTGCTATTCTAGCTTCAACAAAATTCTAAACAGAGTTTATGAAGTCAGATGAACTTGAAGCAGGTCTGTGATGGATACATCCCAGAATGATCCTGAGCCAGACGCGAAGATCCTTAGATAAATCCTGACTCTTGAAAGGTGGTTTTCCATCAAATGATTGTGTGAATATTTCTGGGTTTATCACATCAGAGAGAAACTTGGATTTTGAACTCATCTTGTAGATACGCTTTCCACCAGATTTTTCCATTCCAAGTAAGGTAGCTATGGATTTTTCCGTGATGATAAACTTGTTTCCCAAAACATATGACACGATGAAGTGTTCATCAGCATCAACGAATCTCCAGAATTCCTTGATTAGGTTAGGGAAAATGGGACCGTAGAGACGATCAAAGTAGTTTCTCCAACCTTGAGCGTTTAGTTCCTTGAACAAATCTATTCCATTTTCCAGCAAGTTATCAAAGTCTACCAGCCATTAATACAGAACTTCCAGTTTTGAAAAAGGCGTAGCAAGATGAATGTGGGTTGCACGATCCACAATATGAACTTCAGTTGGTTTCTGGAATGTGGATAGTGATTGATGAAGTGATGTTGAAGCAGTTTGAGCAGTGGTTGAAACCATTTGAGATGATTTTGCAAGTGATTGTTGAGAGAATTCGTATACACTTTGTTGTTGAGGATCCATTGATGAAGATGTGGACTTTACGAAACACAAAGGGTTTTAGGATTTAGGGTTTCTAAGAAAAAGTGTAGGAAGTGAAGAGTAACGTAATATGTGATAGTGATATTATGAGTATTTAAAGAGAAAAATTGATGATTATGAAAGATAGGGAGTAATAGGGAGTAATTATTTGAAACCTAGTCTCACGAAATCACAACGCTCGAGGTGTCTCTTCAACAGTAAGATATAATTTAGTATAGGACAAGTGTCCCAAGAAAATCATAGTCGTCTGTTTAAGAGAACACGTTTGATGTTCCCAAAGTCAAGAATACCAAGAGGTATCTTACTAGACAAGTTTCTGATCAAGACATCTTCTAACATGTAGAAGTATCGTTAATCACAAAGACAAATAAATAAGAAATATTTGCTTAATGTCAGAATCTCATTTTACAGAAGGAAATTAAACACATTCTAATGAAATTTATTCTGGACAAAAATCCATATTTAAATTTTTCAGAATGAACTGAAATCTATCTTCAGCTAAGGGCTTTGTAAAGATGCCAGCCCACTGATGGTCTGTATTTATAAATTTTAGAGTTAAACCCCTTTCTGAACATAGTCTCTGGTGAAATTATGTTTAATTTCAATGTGTTTAGCTCGAGAATGTAAAATAGGATTCTTACTTAGGCAAATAGCAGTTGTGTTATCACAGAAGATAGGAATGTTACCCTCGAGTATCTGAAAATCTTCTAGTTGATTCTTCATCCAGAGTATCTGAGTACTGCAATGTGACGTTGAGATATATTCTGCTTCTGCAAAAGAAAATGCAATGGTTGATTGTCTTTTGCTTGCCCAAGAGACGAGGTTGTTACCCAGAAACTGACAGTTTCCATAAGTACTTTTCCTTTCTAATCTGTCTCCAGCATAATCTGCATCACAATAACCAGAAAGCTTGTACTCTGATGTTTTCTTATACATCAAGCCAAGGTTAGTTGTTCCCTTTAGATACCTTAGGATTCTATTAACAACTATTAAGCGAGTTTCCCTTGGACCTGATTGGAAACGAGCACACATACATACACTAAACAGACTATCTGGACGAGAAGCAGTCAAATACAGAAGAGAGCCTATCATACCACGATAGAGCTTCTGACCACTACTACAGAAAACCCCTTTCACAACGGTTTGAAAAGGGGTACCATCACGCCTGACATACCATTGTTAAGTAAAGTGTCGTTGTAAGTTCACTGTTTCTACAACGGTATGGAAACTGTTATTGAAAGGCAGGACGCGCGCAATATATCACAACGGTTATGATAATAAACCGTTGTGATACATACACTTAGGTACTGGGTTCGAAACCCATCAGCAGTGAATTATGTAAAACATAAATTATCTATGATCTCGGTTAGAATAGACAACCGTTGTTGAAAGTTCCCAGAGTTTATTTTATTATCTTTGATCTCGGTTACAATAAATAACTGTTGTTATAAGTACCCTGAGTTTATTATATTAAATGTAGATTGCTTGTTTTCCAAACACCTCACTACAAAAATATACAAGGATTCAATTTGATGAAGAAGTCTATAATCTGCAAATTAAACTATTCTTGAAAACCAACTTAAGCAAACCAATGTTTTCTGATTGCATTCGTCTCATCGTGCATTTCACGCTCTTTTACATATATATTGTGGTTTGTTGGTCTAACTCCTTCGACATATCACTATCTTCGATTATAGTTAAATTTCCATAAAAACAAGACATTGGATAATCTGCCTCATCGTCATCACTTATCATCATAATTTTTATAATCGGAAGTTTTACGATTATAAGTGTTGATGGAGAGGCAGATTAACTAATAATTTGTTGTTAATGGAATTTAACTATAATGGAAGATAGTGATGCATCTAAGGAGCCAGATCAGTATACCATAATCTATGTATATCAAAGAACGTGAGATGAACGATGAGAGGAATGCAATTCGAAAACATTGATTCATATAAGTTAGTTTTCAAATACAACTTAATTTGCAGATTATAAGTATCTATGTCAAATTAAATGAATGTATTTTAAGTGAGGGTTAGTGAAACAAACAATCTACATAGAATATAATAAACTCAAATAACATCCTATACCAGAACTAGATATTATAAACTCATATAATACGCTTGCTACTACCAGCATCATCACCATGTATCATCCCTTTAACCTGTAAGAAAACAAAGTAAAATTCAAAAATTAGCATCCTCAGTTGAAACCAAGCCCTAAAACCATAATCCAGTGAAGAGTAAAGAGAGATCGGAAGAGATATATTATAAATTTCCAGGACGCACCTTTTAATGAAACTAATCGCGGAACAGGAATCAATTATGATGTTCATCTAGTCTAAGAAACAATGAAAAAGAAATACAAGGAGGAAGAATCTTACACAAAAGCTTCATACTTCTTATATTTCTTTTCATTGTTTCTAAAACTAGATGAAGTTTGTGACACTGTTGTTTCTTCGTTTACTAAAATCTTGTTTGTGAAGCTATGAAGAAGAAGTACAAGGTGGAAGAAGTTTCCATCATAACTTCATGCTTCTCGTATTTTTTTCCATAGCTACACAAACATTATGTACAATAGCCAAAGTATGGTCTTTGTTAAGGGAGTGAAGACGAATCTGAAAAAATGAGAATAATCAACAAAAACAACATGGAACAAACAAGATAATGGGAAATATCTAACAATAGATGGAAGAAGAAGAATACCTTAATATATGAGGCACAAGATTCACGGCTAACGGTGAAGACGAAGAGAAAAAATGGGTTCTAGGGTTTCACAGTGAATGCAACGGCACTACTGTCAATAAGTGAAAGTTAATTCGCTTATATATGGGTAAACTATTTCACAACGGTTAACATTACAAACCGTATAGATAAGTCTTTATTTATAATAAATATATCACTACGGTTAACCAGAAGAACCGTAGTGATAACCCTTTTATTTCTGAATTTTAAAATAAATAAAGAAGAAAAGGTGCGCCTTAACGTTAAAGGAATAAAATATTTTATGGCGGTGAGGTTCGAACCGACGAAAGTTTGATTGTATCACAATGGTTGGTTTTGTAACCGCTATTATATACCAATAATTTTTAATCAAAAATAAAATAAATATGGTAGCGCCTTAGTTAAGATATGTTACCACGGTGTAGGGAAAAACCGTGGTGACCATGGCGTTGTTGAATGCGTGTTTTGTAGTAGTGGACAAACTTTTTTACTTACTTCTTCTTTCTCAGAAATGCATGTCGGATGCATGGGAGTCTTTGCAGGTTTGCTATCTGACATCTCAAACTTCTTCAGAAGTTCTCGTGTATACTTGCTCTGATGAATATACGTTCCTTCTGGTCGTTGGTCAATTTGAATTCCCAGAAAGAATCTGAGTTCTCCCATCAGACTCATTTCAAATTCTGCCTGCATTAACTTAGAAAATTCCTTGCATAAGTAAGTATTACCAGAACCAAATATAATATCATCAACGTAAATTTGCACAACCAGAATATTATTCTTAAAGGTTTTGCAAAAGAGTGTAGTGTCCACTTTTCCTCTGGTAAAGTTATTTTCCAAAAGAAAGTTACTTAGCCTTTCATACCAAGCTCTGGGAGCCTGTTAAAGACCATATAATGATTTTTTAAGTTTGAAAACGAAATCTGGGTTTTCAAAACTTTCAAAACCAGGAGGTTGGTGTGCATACACTTCTTCATAAATATACCCATTTAAGAATGCACTCTTTACATCCATCTGATAAAGAATGATGTTATGATTAACAGCAAAAGAAACTAATAAGCGAATAGATTCTAACCTGGCAACTGGTGCGAAGGTTTTTGTATAGTCTATTCCTTCTTGCTGACTATAACCTTGTGCAACCAGACAAGCTTTGTTTCTTACGATCTCACCTTTCTCATTAAGCTTGTTTCTAAATACCCACTTTGTTCCAATGACGTGGACGCCTTTTGGTTTCTGAACAAGATCCTAAACATCGTTTCTAGTGAATTGATTCAGTTCTTCTTTCATGGAAAGAATCCACTCATTCACCAGAAGAGCTTCATCAACTGATGTTGGCCCTATGAGAGACACCAAACCCAGAAGAGTTTCTTCAGAAGGTTTGAATGATGAATGAGTTTTGACTGGATCAGCTTTGTCTCACAGAATCAATTCTTCAGAGTGAGAAGTATTTAGTCTATTCTTCTTCTGATGAGATGGACTATTCGCTATTTTTGGTGAAGTTGTATCTGATTCTGTAGTTTATGCAGCTTTTTCTCCTTCTTTAGAATCTTCCTTCTTGGATTCGGATAAAGTAATCTTCAAATCTGTAAACTTTTCAACTACCTTTGACTTTTCAGGGTCAAGCTTATCATTGAATCTGACATGAATTAATTCCTCAATAATCCATGTTTCTGTGTTATAGATTCTGTAGCCCTTAGAGCGTTCAGAATATCCTAACAACAAACACTTTTGAGCTTTGGAGTCAAACTTTCCAAAATTTTCTTTAGTGTTCAACATAAAACAAATACAACCAAAGGGATGAAAATAAGAGATGTTGGGTTTTCTATTCTTCCACAATTCGTAGGGAGTTTTACCCAGAATATGTCTGATAGAAATCGTGTTCTGAATATAACATGATGTGTTTATTGCCTCTGCCCAGAAGTGCTTAGCCATGTCAGTTTCTTGGATCATGGTACAAGCCATTTCTTGCAATGTCCTATTCTTCCTTTCCACTACTCCATTGTGTTGTGGAGTTCTGGGACAGGAGAAATCATGGGAAATGCCATGGGAATCAAAAATATTCTCAAAGTATTTAATCTCGAATTCTCCACCATGATCGCTTCTGACTCTAACTATTTTGCAATCCTTCTCTGTTTGCACTTGTGAGCAAAAGGTAGAGAACAAAGACTGTGACTCATCCTTGTGTTTCAAGAATTTTACCCATGTCCAACGGCTATAGTCATCTATAATGACTAATCCATATTTCTTACCATTGATAGAGGCAATTTTCACTGGACCAAAAAGATCAATGTGAAGAAGTTTTAATTGTCTAGAGGTAGAAACAATATTTTTCCCTTTAAAAGAGGTTTTGGAAAACTTGCCTTTCTGACATGCTTCACAAAGAGCATATGAAGAATACTTCAGATTAGGTAAGCCTCTGACTAATCCAAGCTTATTTAGCTGAGAAATATTTCTCATGCTAACATGGCCAAAACGTCTATGTCATACCCATTGCTCCTCATTAAAATACATTAGGCATTTAACATTCTGGTCCTTAAGATCAGAAAATTTGATTTGTAAATGTTTTTTTTCCTCTTTCCATTAAAAAGGATTGAGTCATCCTTCTGACTAATAGCCTTACAGGACTTTTGATTAAAAATGATATCATAACCATTGTCACTAAGTTGGCTAATTGACAATAAGTTATGCATCAAGCCATCGACCAGAAGAACATTAGTAATAGAAGGAAGGTTACGATTACCAACTGTTCCAAATCTAATGATCTTACCCTTTTGGTTTCCTCCGAAACCAACGAAACCTCCAGGCTTAAGTTCCAAACTTTGGAACATATGCCTTCTTCCCGTCATGTGTCGGGAGCAACCACTGTTTAGGTACCATGATTGGTGTTTCAACTGAGTTGCTAAGGATATCTGCAACATAGATTATCTTATCCTTAGGTACCCACTTTTTGGGTCCTCTTTTGTTAGTTTTCCCAGAGTTTTTCACAACTTTAGGTTTATGTGCAATAGGATAATCAAGTGGAATTTGTGCATGATACTTAGGTTTAGGATCAGATTTCTGTGTTTGTGAAGATGCTTGCACAAGCTCAAGACAATCAAGCTCAAAGCCAGAAGGCACAAAATGATCATAAAGAGGTTTTGGTTTTACAGGCTGACTTTTGTCAATTTTAGGTGATTTTGTACACCCCAAACCTTTCTTGCCATTTCTTCTAAATCCATAGATCATGGAAGCCATTTTGCTTCTATCTATGCTTTTAGCCAGAAAGTGCTGGAATACTCTATCAAACTTGCTGAAACAACTCGTGTCAGAGATATTAGAGACTAATTCTTCTTCTAGTTTAGAAATTTTGCTTTTCAAAGAACAGTTACTATTTTTTAAATAAAAGATATTTTCATTCAGAGAAGAATTATTCTGTTCAAGCATATCTCTAGCTTCAGAAGTAATTACATGGGATTTTTTAAGATCCTTGTATTTACTTTGAAGAGTTTGATATCTTTCCAACATTTCTGAAAGATACGACTCTAATTCACAACGAGAGAGTTTAGACAATACCTCTGAGTCAGAGTCTGAATCTAATTCTGGTTCTGATAGCATTTTGTCTTCTGGTTCTCCAGAGACTTCAGCGTTGATAGTTGTTTCCACTAGTGCAACATTTTCCTGTTCTTCATCAGAATCTTCTTCTTCAGAATCAGAGTCATCCCAAGTTGCCATGAGTTCCTTCTTGGCTTTGGTGAAGTTCTTCTTAGGCTTCTTGTCTTTCTTAAGCTTTGGACACTCGTTCTTGTAATGACCTGGCTCATTACACTCATAGCAAATGCCTTCTTTTCCAGAACTCTGTTTCTTTTGTCCAAATGTTGAGTTAGAACGACCATTGTTCCTTCTTGATCCTCTGAACTTCCCTTGCCTATGTTTCCATAGTTTATTGATCCTTCTGGAGATAAGTGATAACTTATCTTCTGAGTCTTCATCAGAATCTTCTGATTCTTCCTCAGCTTGATAAGCCTTTGCCTTTTTCAGATTTAGACTTAAGAGCAATAGATTTACTCCTCTTCTGAGGTTCGTCTTCCTCCAGCTCTATCTCATGACTTCTTAAAGAACTAATAAGTTCTTCAAGACTTATACTGTTTAGATCCTTGGATAGCTTTAGAACAGTTACCATAGGTCTCCATTTCTTGGGAAGACTTTTGATAATCTTCTTGACATGATCAACAATTGAATACCTTTTGTTTAGCACTCTGAGTCCTGCTACCAGCATCTGAAATCTTGAAAACATAGTTTCCACAGATTAATCATCATCCATCTTTAAGGCTTCATAGTTCTGGATTAGGGCAAGAGCATTTGTCTAATTTACTTGAGCGTTTCCTTCATGAGTCATTTGAAGTGAATCAAAGATGGACTTGGTAGTTTCTCTATTTGTTATTTTCTCACACTCAGTATAAGAAATAGCATTTAGTAATATAGTTCTTGCCTTGTGATGATTCTTGTATCTTTCTTCTGTTGATTTGTCATAGAACTTCTTGACACTTTTACTCCTGCAGCATCAACTGGTGTGTGTAGCCATCAACTACTACGTCGTAACCAAGAAAGAAACTTTCAATTCTATCTTTCCAGTAGTCAAACTTTTCACCATCAAAGACTGGTCGTTTGGCACTGTAGTGATCTTTCTCTTCTAGAATAGGATTAGCATTAGCGGCACTGCTGGTGACTAACAATCACAAAGACTAACTGTCTCTTCTTAAGGATTCTGACCTAACTGGTCCCTTAAGGAATTACAAACAACAGTTTGAAAAATAAATGTTTATAGAGAGATGCTTCTACACAAGCAGATATAAACACTATGAATAACAAAAATGACTTAAAGAAAAATTGCACCGTATGAACAATGTTCTTGGTTGTGTTGTAGTGCTTCACTGTTCTTATTTTTCTTCAAGTAATCAAGTTCTTATATAGCCAGTAAAAGATCTTTTGGAGGGCAGGTCATGAATAACCTTGAGAGAGCTGGCGACTTGAAAGAATGTCGTTATGTAGGGATGAAAATCGTACACAAAAGTTGTCCTTTGTACCACTAAATCAGGGTAGTGGAATGGAACGTTTTTTATACGTATTATGTACTATTTTTCCTCGTAAACTTTTGATCTTATCTTTTGTACATCAGAGGCTTCTGAATAGAGATGATTGAAGCGTGAGTAGAAGAGTTGATCACTAGGTCTTCAGAGTCTTAAGTCTTCAGAGTCTTCAGAACTTGTTCACCAGAACCTTGTCTTTAGAATCTTTAGCACTTAGTCTTCAGAACCCTTGGTCTTCAGAAACTTAAGTCTTCAGAACATTTTTCAACAGAACCTTGTCTTCAGAGTCTTCAGCACTTAGTCTTCAGAAACTCAATTCTTCAGAATCTTAAGAACTTTGTTCAGATGAACCTTGTCTTCAGAGTCTTCAGCACTTAGTCTTCAGAAGATCACGACTTCAGAAGCTAGAAAGCCTTCAGAAGTAAATCATCAGAGTCGCGCTCAAAGGCAAAATCCAAGAGAGCATTGCAGCAGCAACATATTGTCTTCTTAGAATCTTTCTGAATGTGAGTAGATCGGAAGCAGACTTGCTTCTTTGGCCCAGAAGCGACTTTTAGTCAAACTAGAGTGACGTTGCACATGGTCTTTATCAGAGTCAGAGCCTGTTTGTTAAACCTTCAGAAAAACAAACGTTAGAGTTCCAAAATTGTTCTCACACAAATACTACTTTGTTATTATCAAGACTTAGAGATATCCAGCAGAACCAAATCTTGTTCTAACAAGTATGAATGTGGTCAAGCAATTCATGATGAAGAACTAAAATTTTGTGCAGCTGCCAGATATGTTCTATAACGATGAGGGTTATTTCATCTTGAGGTTCCATTCTTTCCTTAAGAAGGACTTTGTGCTGATGAAGGGCCCTTATACCATTCATAAATGGCATATGCTACTTCGTGAATGAAACTTGATTTCAGTATAAAATGAGATATGCTTAAAATGATTCCTATTTGGGTGAAGCTTCCACAATTGCCTTGACATCTTTGGGGGACTAGAAGCTTGAGTAAGATTGGAAGCGCTATTGATAAATGCACGACAAACAAACTCAAAGTCTCTTATGCTTACATCATAGTTGAGATGGCTATTACACAAGAGTTGAAAAAGGACAATACCATTCGTGATGCTGAGGACTTATAGATTTGAGTTTAGTTTTTTTTTTTCTTTAATAACAAACTTTTAAATCTTATCTTATGCAACTCTTTTATAGCATCACCTCTTTTTTCTTAATTTTATTTATAGATTTTTGTCTTATATTTTTATATTAGTAACAAACATCCTTATTTTTAGAAAAAGTTACTTTATTTTGTTTTACTTTTTGTTAATATTAGAGCCTGTTATTCATTATCTTTGTTGCCGTAAAAGACGCTGATTTGACTCAATAAAAATTTTAATAATAGTAAAAATAATAATACCTATAATTAAAATAATAAAAAAGCTTTAAAAAACTTAAAACAGAACACGTTTAAAACATATACAAAATAAATAATTAGTTCAAATTAAAAACATGTTTAATCAATATGTCATTTGCCCAATAAATTTTTTACCTTGTTTTAAAATTTATAAATTTTAAGTGTTTAATATTAGTTGAACCATTAAGATGCGCTGCAATTTATTATGAACATATAATCATAATTTAAATTTTTTATATAAAAATATTACTACCTCCGGTCCTTTTTATAAAGAAAATTTTACTTTTTTAAATTTATAAAATAATTAATGTATCTGGTCTATAATGCAGATAAGATATATTAATTATTTAATAAATCTAAAAAAATAAAATTTTTCATATAAAAAAGATTAAATAATATTAATATACTGTTGTTCAACTCATCTCATGATAAAAATTTCATTTAATTTTAATTTGCGGTTGTTACAACTCATCTCGTGATGATAAAAAATTTTCAAATTCGATTCAAAAGATGGCCGTTATCAAAATTGCTAAAAATAGAAATACAATTTAAATAAAATGTAAATATTAATTATGTAAATTAACAAAAGTTGAATACATATTATAATTGTGTCGTTTATCTGAAAACTATGTTGATAAAATTAAAATAAAAAATAATATATCTAAGCACATTTGATTAATTCTAGAAAGTTTATACACATAATAGAGATCAAAAGTTCATAATACACAAAACTATATGAGAATAATATTCAAAACTTTGCTAAACTATTTCAATTCATTTGAACTCTATCTAGACATATCTTCTAAAATTTAGAGGATTTCTTAATACACCTCAAAGGTTTCTTAGACACCGTACAAAATTTCTTTTTTGCCTCCTGATTTTGGATGTGCACATCCGGACGCACCATTTTTTTTAAAAATATTGATTTGTTCCGGATGTGCAAATCCGAAATGTTTTCCCATGTGCACATCCGGAAGAAATTCTTATAACTCTTGTCAAAACCTTCTCCCCCCTCATTCTTAACTTTTCAGAAGGCTCTGGCGCGAAGTTATAAGAATTTCTTCCGAATGTGCACATGAGGTGTTCTGGACTGGATCAATGGCTAGAATTTGCCCAATCCGCCTCTGCTCTAGAGCGGCCCAAATTGCCTAAGTCCAATCCACAGAGGGGCAAAAATGACCTTTCTGCCCCTCCAACCGGGCAAGGAATGCAACGTTCCTCCCCGGCGTTGATGCCCGTTACGCACGACTTCCTCGCTGCTCGAACAACAAAGGACAGGTGCCCGGAACTGCGTTTACGCCCGACATAACGGCTAGTTTCGAGCACCCTGCCCGGCCTAACGGCTAGTTTGGGCAGTTACCTATTCTTTGGGGAAAACGGTTATTTCGCCCCGAAAATAGGACCGTTGGCCACGCGCTGGGGGCTCTATATAAATCCTCTCGCTTGAGAGGGTCAGGTATCCAATATTCACCCTTAGAATTCATACTTTGTACTTGCCCCTTTTCTCTGACCCTTTCTCACTTGAGCGTCGGAGTGCCTTGCAGGTACACCCCCCTCCTCTCCATACTACCAGCATCCCTGACGCACTTGGCGGCCTAATTCTACAGGATCTGTTCTAGCCTTCACGATCAGTGGCGCCATCTGTGGGAATATTTTGTTCTCCCCATCTTTCTTTAACCGAAGATCAAAATAATTCTCAAACATCATCACGATTATGGCCTCCCAAGATCGATCCAAGGATGCTCTCCAATCAACCATCCTCCCCGTCAACAAATCTGACATTGACGGCCAATCATCTCTCCTCCGAGATGCCCGTTTCCTTAGGGATGGAGCCACTGATTCTCCTTCCCCTACCCCTGCTGATCGCAACAACGATCAACCGTCTCTCGACCTCCAGTCCGTTTCTGTTCCGCCCAGCGCCGACCCGGCCGTGGCAGCCCTTTTGGAAGCACTCAACAAAACCAACACCCTGATCCTGCAGCAAAACGAGAGGATCGGGGCACTGGAAGAGTCTCGCCGTCCAAGATCCCCTCCTACGCGGAGGAACCAGCGACGATCAAGAAGCCCGCAGCCACGGAGAGAAATCGACCGAAGACTGCGCCAAGAGCACGATCCTCGCGTAGCCCGAAAGCGCGACCAGATCTCCCCGCGTGACCAGCACGCTCATGACCACAAAAGGACTCAAAGGAACGAGGAATCTCTGACCAAGTCCAAAGGATGTGCACGCTCACCTTCTCCTCGAAGGAACCGCTCACATTCTCCTCGAAGGAACCACTCACATTCTCCTCGAAGGAACCGCTCACCTTCTCCACGAAGGAACCGCCGACGCTAGCATCTCGTCCGGTCACCATCATACACCAGTTCTAGTGACGACGACGAGCCTCGCGGCCCGTTGTCCCAGGAGATCTTGGCCACCCGTCTCCCAAAAGGCTTGGAGAAACCCCCATCACTTGGCACATACGACGGGACCACCGACCCCGACGAGCACATCGAGAACATCGATGCGTTGCTAGACTACCGCGGCGTACGGGGCGCCATCAAATGTAGACTTTTCCCGACCACGCTTCGGAAGGGAGAAATGACATGGTATAAACAACTTCCCGAGGAATCCATCACCTCGTGGAAACAACTGGGCAGGATGTTCTCGCGGCACTTCACAGCATCTCGCCGCCATCCCAAAACTGAGGCCTCCCTCGGAGCCATAATCCAGGGGAAAGACGAACCTCTCCGCGCATATATCAAGAGGTTCAACAAGGAAGCTGTGCAGGTCCCGACGACAGATAAGATGAAGAAGTTCCTGCTCGAACAAGGGGTCCGCCCGGACTCCGAGGTCGCTAAAGCCATTGGCCTCGCGCCACCGAGGAACTTAGACGCCCTCCTCCTCAAAGCCCAATCTCATATTCAGTACGAGGAGAAGATTGCGGCCAGCAACGTCCGAGCGTCTCACCGCCAGGAAAATGCCCGGGCTTCCAAAGGAGAAGAAGCCTCGACATCATGACAGGGTGAACGAAGGCACGAGGACCGTCCCCGCGACTCCCGTGACAACAAAGGGCCATCTGGGCGTTTCCATGATTACACTCCTCTGACCGTTTCCAGGGAGAAGATTTTGATCGAATGTGCCAATTCGGAGTTCAAACAAGCTGGGGCCCGCTTCCCTAAACAGCTGCCGAACAGACCAAACATGGACAAGTCAAAGTACTGCCGCTTCCACAAAAGTCACGGCCATATTACGGAGGACTGCATCCATCTGAAGGATGCCATTGAAATACTAATCAGGGACGACCATCTGAAGCAGTTCGCGAAGAAGAAGGACACTCCTCGGCAGGACGCCCAGGAGTCCAAGAAGGTCGAGGAGGAGGTACCCTCCTCGGAAGACGCCAACATATAGGTCGCTATGTCCATATCGCGGCCCGAGGACTTCAATGTCCCTGACGGGCTCACAACCCGTGGGAGACCTTTCCCTCCGCCATGGTCATCTCTGGCGGGGGTTTCAACAAAGTTACTGTGGGATCCGTGAAATGAAAGTTCGAACACCTGATCAACACCAGCTCGAACAAAGTGACCACGCTTGATCAGGCCCCGAAGGGTTCCATCCACATCTCCTTCTACAGGGAGGAACTCCTCGGCGGCTCCCCGAACTCAAGCATTCCATTGCTCGTCAGAGCCCAAATGGCAAACTTCGACGTTCGCCGAATCCTAGTCGACCAGGGCATCTCGGTCGACATCATGTACTCCCAGCTATTCTCAACGCTGCAACTGGATGAATCGCACCTTACCCCCTACGTAGGGTCCGATTTACAGGGATTCAACGGGTCTGTGACCAAGCCGTGGGGTTACGTCGAGCTAATCGTGACCTTCGGACCAGCTGAAATGGCCAGATCCATCAAGGTGCAATTTCTGGTAATCGACTGCCCGTCGCTTTACCAATGCATTTTCGGAAGGCCAACTCTAGCCGAGTTGGTAGCAGTGCCATCGACCGTCCACCTGAAGATGAAGTATTACACTTCGAAAGGAATGGTCACCACCCTCCACGGTGATATAGAAGCTGCCCGACGGTGTTTTGAAGCAGCTACAAAGGGGCTCAACGCCATTGCGCCCAAGCCTAAAGCGTCGAGCAAGCCAGCACTGCCAAGCAGCTCCGAGGAGGCCAAGCCTCTGCCCCAGGTCGACTCTATCGACCTCGACAGTCGCTTCCCCGAGGACCAACAGGAGGAACGAGCAGCTTCAGCCGGCCCATCCGCGTCATCCAGCAGCAGCTCCCATCCAATGCGCCCAATCCCGAATGGCAACTTCGAGCTAGTCCTGTTCGGCGAAGACCCCCAACGGGGAGTAAAGATCAGAGCATACCTGCCTGACATCGCGAGGAAGCAGCTCAAAGCGTGCCTCCGAGAGAATGCCGACCTTTTCGCGTGGAGCTCCGTGGAAATGCCTGGCTTGGATCCATCTGTCGCATATCACCAGCTGACCATTGACCCGACCATCAAGGTCGTAGCACAACGTAGGAGGAAGCAGTCTCCGGAGAAGACGGAGGCTGCCGAAAAAGCTGTAAAGGACCTCCTCGAGGCCAAATTTATTTCGGAGGCCAAGTACACCACTTGGCTATCCAACGTTGTATTGATTAAAAAATCTAATGGAAAATGGCGCATGTGCATTGATTATACCGATCTCAATAAGGCATGCCCGAAGGATGCCTACCCCCTCCCCAATATTGATAAACTTGTTGATAATTCCGCTGGTTTTAAACTTTTATCGTTCATGGACGCCTACTCGGGCTACAATCAAATCCCAATGGCAATGTCCGACAAAAAATACACGGCCTTCATGACCGAATCGGGCAACTATTACTACAATGTAATGCCCTTCGGCCTGAAGAACGCCGGAGCAACATACCAACGAATGATGAACAAAGTGTTCCGGGGAGAAATAGGCGACATGCTCGAGGTCTACATGGACGACATGATCGTAAAATCCCACGAGGAAACCGATCACACCGCCCATCTACGAAAAGTCTTCGAACAAGCAAGGAAATACAAAATGCGTTTCAATCCGGAGAAGTGCACGTTCGGTGTCCGGGCAGGAAAATTCCTCGGCTTCTACTTAACAGAACGAGGAATCGAGGCTAACCCCGACAAATGTCGGGCATTCTTCGAGTTTCCTACGCCCAAGTCCAAAAAATCCATCAAGTTCTTCAACGGGATGCTCGCGTCACTATCTCGTTTCGTGGCCAAGTTCGCCCAGCACGCCCTGCCATTCTTCAAACTCCTCCGCAAAGAGGCAACATTCGAATGGACCTAGGAGTGCGACAAGGCCCTTCTCCATCTGAAATGGGCACTCTTAGAACCGCCAGTCCTCTCTCGACCGGACAACGGCGAAATGCTATACTTATATATGGCCGTTGCGACCGAAGCAGTGAGTGCCGCTCTCATCTGCGAGACGCCTGACAGGCAGAAACCCATTTACTTCACAAGCAAAGCGTTGCAAGGACCATAGTTAAGATACCAGCAGATAGAGAAAGTGGCATTGGCCCTCATCAACGCAGCCAAGAGATTAAGACACTACTTCCTGGCTCACACGATCGTGGTTCGAACAGATTAGCCCATAAAGCAGCTGCTCGGACGACCAAATATGGCCGACCGAATGCTCAAATGGTCGCTGGAGCTGTCCAAATTTGACATCCAATACGAAGGCAGAAAATCCCTCAAGGCCCAAGCTCTGGCCGACTTCGTCGCAGAGATGACAATCGCAGACTCCCATACGAGCGAAGCGTGCAAGTGGACCATCTTCGTCGACGGTGCCTCAAGCTCGGCAGGAAGCGGCGCGGGGATCATACTGGAGACCGACGAAGGAATTATCGTTGAGGTATCACTCACACTGTCTTTCCCAACCTCCAACAACCAGGCAGAATACGAAGCCTTCCTCGCTGGGCTACGCCTTGCCGAGGACCTGGGCGCACAAGAAGTCATCATTTGGACGGACTCACAATTCGTGGCCCTCCAGGTCCGGGGTGAATACCAAGCCAAAAACGACAACCTGACCGAATACTTGGCCCTGGTAAAGAAGGAAATGGCGAAATTCACAACAGTGGAAGTGAAACACGTTCCCCGCGAACATAACGTACGAGCAGATGTGCTGTCTAAACTGGCCAGCACTAAGAAGAAAGGCGGAAACAAATCCGTCATACAGGAAGTGCTTCCTTGACCCAGCATCGAGAAGGCCTCCCCGGCACTCGACGTGCAGGTGATCAACAACAACAACTGCTGGATGACCCCAGTCTACAACTATCTCGCCAAAGAAGAACTCCTGTCCGACGCAAAGAAGGCCAGCATGATCAAGCGAAGAGCCTGCTCGTATGTCCCGGTCAAAGGTAAACTATACAGGCGGGGATTCTCCATTCCACTGCTCAAATGTGTCGAGGAGGAAATGGTCGCACACATCCTACGCAAAATCCACGAGGGAATCAACGCCCAATATCTCGGAGGAATGTCCCTTGCTCGCAAGGCTCTCCGAGCAGGATACTACTGGCCGACCATGTAAAACGAGGCGAAAGAACACGTGAAGAAATGCGACAAATGCCAACAGCACGGGGACATGCACCTGGCTCTGCCTAACGAGCTCAAGGCTATGTCCTCCCCGTGGCAATTCGCCTGGTGGGGCCTAGACATCCTAGGACCCTTCGTGGTAGGATCAAGTCAGAACAAGTACCTCATAGTGGGCGTAGATTATTTCACAAAGTGGACAGAAGCAGAAGCTCTAGCCAAAATAACTACCCTCAACATCCTGCGTTTCTACAAACGAAACATCCTTGCACGTTTCGGTATTCCCCAAGCGATAGTAACGGACAACGGGACGCAGTTCATGGACAGGAAGTTTCAGGACTTCGTCGCCCAGCTGGGCACGAAACAACACTCCGCATCCGTCGAACACCCTCAAATAAACGGGCAGGCTGAGGCAGCTAACCGAGTCATCCTTCGAGGCCTCAAGCGAAGGCTAGACGAAACAAAGAAGGCATGGGTCGAGGAACTGCACAGCGTACTCTAGGCGTACCATACAACTCCACACTCAACGACCGGGGAAACACCTTTCCGTCTAGCATACGGAACCGGGCCTGTAATTCCAGTTGAAGTTTACATACCCTCTAGGCGGACGGAGTAGCCCCTAGATGAGGAGATGAACGACGATTCTTTGAGAGAAGAGCTCGACCTCGTCGAGGAAATCAGAGCCGGAGCAGCCCTCCGCGAAGCTTCACTAAAACAAAAAATTACCATCAGGCACAACGCCAAGGTGATACGGCGAGAGTTCGACGTGGAAAGCCTTGTTCTAAGAAGAAACCACAAAGACTCTCGCGAAGGCAAACTAGCAGCCAACTGGGAAGGACCCTATCGCATCCGGGAAAAAACGGAAAATGGGGCCTATTACCTAGAACATCTCACTGGGGAAGAACTTGCTCGGCCATGGAATGCTGAAAAGCTAAAACAATACTACAGCTAAATCCTCGGTTCGACTCGTCGTAACGACGAACGTCAGCTACCGACCACTATGCGCGTCTAGGTATAAGTGTCACATACGAATAAAGCATAACCCCGCTTAGTAACGAGCCCGATAAGTGCTCGACAGCGGTCCTCGATCGAGCATCGCCGTCGTCAAAGTACCACGATTGGCAGAACCCCAGCTCGCGATGGGACGTTCACGCCGCGAACTCAGGCCTCAAACGCGACCTGAGCTCCGCTCCCCGTCAGGACATTCCCCGACAGTTCGACCAGTTCCCCACACTGCTGAACATATCTATTACGAGCAACCCCCCCAAAAATTATTCACACAAGTCAGACACCCCCTATCACGGGCGGACATACGTTCACAGCGAGCATGAATACAATGCTTAGCAAAAATAAAAGCAAGTAAAATCACGCAAACGAGAGAACTAAATATGTGATAATTTAACAAGTGGCCACAAAAACCACAATTGTACGTTGTTACATAAAATGGGGGCCATGCCCCCCAAAAATAAATTACAACGGCACGCAGGCTGGACTCATTACAACAACATTAAAAAATAATAAATTCCTTAATCATCAGCGTGCTCGGTTGACTCTGGCTCGGGCCCTTGCTCCTCTGCGGGCTGATCCTCGGGGGTAACGACAAGGAGGCCTTCGGGCAAGATAATACGACCATCATCAACACACGCAAGATAGTGAGTGCCCTCGGCAGAGATTTCAAGCCCAGGGTTCACCACGCGCAGCTGAGCCACAACGTTTCTGAAAGACTCCTCCGCCATGGCGATGCCATCATCTTCGGCCAGCAGGATGCGGGCCACCAGCTCGGACCTAGTCTTCAGATCTTTCAAATCGTCCGGCTCATCGACACCCGGGGCATTGGCTGCCCTCAGCTCCCTGATCAGCTCCTCTGCAGCTTTCTTCTCCGCCGACAACTTAGAGTTCTCCTCTTTTAGCCTGGCCGCTTCCTCTTCCGCCTTCTTCCAAGCCTTGCCGGCACCATTGACTTCTTCCTTGAGGGATGCCACGGAAGCACGGGCAACGTTGAGTTCGGACTCAGTTGCAGAGTCCCCTTCAGCATAAACTGCCGCCATCTCCAGCATCCGACCAAGGCTGAAGTGTCTTGGACCACCAGCGCCCACTTGCTCGGGCGGTCCATGCCTTCCAAGCGAAGATATTCCGCCCGAGGAACGACCAAAGAGTTGCCCTAAAAAAACCTCCTATCGAAGATGCAAGGAGGAAGCTCGAACTTCCCCTTCTCCGCTACTCGAGTAAGATCCACGGCATCAATAATCCTTAGCCGCTTTGGTCGCCCGACCAAAGGCAGAGGAGATCCCCAGGGAGTAGGAGTCGGAGAAGTGGAGGTCCCAGCAGCAGCTTGAACGGGAGGAGGAGCACGAGTACCAGCGAACCGAGATTTCGGAGGAGCCGTTCCAGCTTTGTTCCTCGCCAGAGCATTCCTCACAACCCGATCATGAGCCTGAGGCATCTCACCTGCACAAACAAAACACGAGCATGTTAGATACGAAGAAAAGAAATAACATGAACAAAATCTAAATAACTAAAGACTACCGAGCAATTTCTCAGCATCCGCATGAGTCTTGCACTCCAGCAGTGCCTTAACATTGATAAACCGGCGTTCGACCCTCTGACTCCCATCTTCCTCAAAGATCGGATCGCCCTTGCTCGTGAAACACTCAGCAAGGCTGAAGGAGTTAACCCACTTCTCCAGCGCCTCGTAAGCCACGGCATCTTGCCCGCGCAGGTCGCTCGACTAAAAAACGTAATCACCGGGCTCCCTGGTGAAGTGATCGGGTGACCAATGGATGGGGAGCTTGTAAAGTCTCCGCCCAATATACTTCCCTTCCTCGCCGTGCAGCTCGTTCCTGTCCTCGTCAACCTCTATCACCCAGACATATGTGATGTCCTGGGCAGCTTCGGACAAGGGTTCCACGACATAATAACGTTCCTTGAACGTCCTTATTGACTCCGAAAAAGGCTTGAACAGCTTGCGGGGCTGCTTCAACGAAACCCAGCCGTACTTCCTCCCTGACAGCTGCTGCTGAAGATGGAAGACAGTGAAGAATAGAGGGAGAGTAGTCCTTATAGCAAGATGCTCACACACCAACTCAAACACCCAGATAAAGGCCAGAGAGTTCGGATGCAGCTGCGTGGGGGCCAACCTCAAATGCTCGAACACTGACTGCTGGAAATCGGTGAACGGCAGCCTCAAGCCCAGCTCCTTGAAGGCATATTCGTACATCGTAAAGCGGTCCCCGAAGTTTGTGCAGACCCGCTCGTCCTCAGAAGGGAAGTGCACCTTCCACTCTCCCTCCGGTCCGACTACAGTAAAAGCATCCTCCACAAGCTTGGACACGTGCTCAGCAGGCTCGGCCACCTCCCATTCCTCCGCGGAATCATCAGCAACATCCTCGTCCATATCATCCCGAACCTCTTCTTCCCCGACATCACGTGGAGAGCTCGAAGCCGACGAGCTCGAAGCCTTCGAGCTGTTCTTGTCCGAGGATCCTGTTTCCTCCTCAGAGGTGTCTAAAATAACTTCTCTATCTGGCCCCGTCGCCATGTCGATCACCTGAAAAGCAGAGAAGAATGTGAATTCGACAGCAAATCAAATCCACCCTTCCACTGCTAAGTCAAGTGAAAGGGCGCGCAAAGGGCTAAGGACAGCGTCCCCGGCCTAAGCCCTAACGTCAAAGGAAAGGTTGGAACCTCCCCGCGAGGAGCCGCTCGAAACATATCATCGACTGACGAGGAGCTTCCCCGCACTCAATTCCAGTTTCCGTTCGAAGCTCCGCCGGAAATCACGAAGCTTCATCGGAGTCTGGAGTTATTCTGCCGGAAAACTCATCATTCGTTCAGAAAATGAAAAATCACGACGGTTACGCAAGCGTCGCCATCGCGACGACGTCGTCAACCGCCCTCCTAACTGGAACACGCAGACATGTCCGCTGACATGTCAGAAGTAGAAAAGTGGCACGACCACCGTCCACCACTAACAGTCACCAGAAATCCATCTATTTTGTCCTCTAAAGCTAGCCCTAACCACATGCAATCTACTACTAACGACGAAAGGGAGTAAAACAAGTCCCAGATCAGAAAACTTACTTGATTTGAGTAGAAGAAAGAGGTTGCTCGAAGCTTGACGCGGTGGTCGGAAGCACTGAAGACGGTGACGGGCAAAAGCTTGGAAGAGGCGAAGAGGAATCAGAAAGAAAAAGTGCAAAATGGGACAATCTTCCCCCTTTTATACAAAGGGGCACGTGCACACACGCGCCCGTAGGCCATAATGACTACCTACTAGCCATCATTGCCTATTAACTGCTACACGGAGCTCAAGGCACCCGTGGCAACCCAACGTTTCCAATTTTGTCTGACACTTGATCTCCCCGAATGCCGGGCAATAAGGTCACGACCAAGAATCTCGCAAACACCTGGGGTCACGAGCACTCTGAGATAACCCTCCTCGTCTTCAAACGACGACTCTATGCTAGCTCCCCGGAGCAACGAGCAGTCCTTAAGTCATCACTCTCATGCTCGGGAGCAACGACTTGGGGGGCTCCTGTTCTGGACTGGACCAATGGCTAGAATTGGCCCAATCCGCCTCTGCTCCAGAGCGGCCCAAATTGCCTAAGTCCAATCCACAGAGGGGCAAAAATGACATTTCTGCCCTTCCAACCGGGCAAGGAATGCAACGTTCCTCCCCGGCGTTGATGCCCGTTACGCACGACTTCCTCGCTGCCCGAACAGCAAAGGACAGGTGCCCAGAACTGCGTTTACGCCCGACATAACGGCTAGTTTCGAGCACCCTGCCCGGCCTAACGGCTAGTTTGGGCAGTTACCTATTCTTTGGGGAAAACGGTTATTTCGCCCCGAAAATAGGACCGTTGGTCACGCGCTGGGGGCTCTATATAAACCCTCTCGCTTGAGAGGGTCAGGTATCCAATATTCACCCTAAGAATTCATACTTTCTACTTGCCCCTTTTCTCTGACCCTTTCTCACTTGAGCGTCGGAGTGCCTTGCAGGTACACCCCCTCCTCTCCATACGACCAGCATCCCTGACGCACTTGGCGGCCTGATTCTACAGGATCTGATCCAGCCTTCACGATCATGAGAAAACATTCCGAATTTGCACATCCGGAACAAATCAACGTTTTAAAAAAAAATGATACGTCCGGATGTGCACATCCAGAATCAGGAGGCAAAAAATGAATTTTCCGCGGTACCTAAGAAACCTTTGAAGTGTATTAAAACATTCTCAAAATTCTCAAAATTTAAGCTATTGAATTCGTCAAACACATTTCCATAAAAAAAAAAAACCAATACATAAGTGGTAAAAAAATCAGCCTTTTGTTTTGTGTATGCAATGTCACTTTTTGGTGATATATATGCCCCTTACTACCCTGCACTGATTTTATACGTAAAGAAAAACTTAAGCTTCTAAAAAATCAAAACTTAAACTTCCATTTCACGTTTGAATAGGATTATTAAAAATTAATATATTATGATGGGTTCACACGTTAAAGTCATCCATCATCCATGTTATGTCTGTTCTCCCTCTTTGTTAATATTATGTGGTTTTGGCAAAGCAATCAAGTACTAAAATTTTGTTGAGAAAATAATATAATTCTAGTCATTGTAATCGGTAATCGGTTACATCTCTTTTTGTAATATTTAATTTTATGCAGAGATTTAGCTCAATCAATTGCATAAAATGCGCAACTAGTTATACCCTTTCCAGTTTTTATATTTTTAAGGTAGAGATTAATGCAACCGACTACATTAAATGATGGTTTAAATATCCATGTTGCATATGTCATATTTTTACATTAGCTCTCTCTAAATATCTCACTCTCTCTATTTCTTTATTATTCACCATTGTTCTTGTTGGGGGTGGACATCGGTTCGGGCCGGTTCGGGTTCGGGCCCAAAATTCAAATTCGGCCCAACCCTCGGGTGACATTCAAAGGCCCAATTCCAACCAATTTCACCATCGGTTTTTTTCGGTTCGGGTTGAAACGGATTCGGGTAACAGATTCGGTTTATTTTGGATTTCATTTGTAGTGGGCCAATATAAAATCCAGCCCAAATAATAAATCTAATTTCTTTTTTACTTTTTTAAAATGTTATTAACAAATTAGTAACAATAAATTTTATTATAATTTTAAAAATAAATAATTAACTGATTTTTTATAAAAAAAAATAACTATTATTTATTTGAATTTAAAAAATTCTAATTATTTAAACAAATGGGTTATTTTGATTTTTGAGCTTACAAATTCATAATATTATTACAGGAACCTTAAAATATTATTACAGGAACTTTAAAGCCATATTATTTCAAATTCTATAATATTATTACAATAGATATAAAGCGTGTTTTGTCCATACTTCCTCCACACTTCCTCCAACTCATTTATATAAATAATACCACCTGTCATAAAAAATTTAAACAAATGATATAATTATTCAACAATGAATAAAATTCAAAAGTTAAATAAACTATGAATGGTAAAAATAATAACAATTCAATTAATGATTTTGACAAAATAAAAAACAATTCTATGAATGATAAGTTAATAGAGTAAATGATCAACATTAATGATAAAATTTAAAAGTTAAACAAAACTGTAAAAATAATAACAATTCTATTAATGAATTTGTAAAAAATAAAATTTTATTAATGATAAATTAGTATTCAATAAATGATCAATATTTGTTTTGACTCTCTACTATTAAAACTCATAAATTTTCATAAATCATCCACTAAGACACATGAATAAGAGAATGATTTATCAGAAAAAATGATTTATCAAAAAGAAAAAAAAAAACAAATTGGTTAACATAAAACAATAATGTTGAGTTTGCAAAGTATTACCATCAATCAACTCTAAATTCAAATGAAGAAATAAAATAGCTTAAAAACTTAAGGATTGGAAAATTAATATTTTATTTACCTGAACAACATACAGGTATATGTTATATGTTATTGATGATTTCCTCAGCTTGAGGACATGATTTTTTGCTGCTACCACTACTACTCTCTCTTGATCGCCATGTGCTTTCTCTTTTCCCCTATTTCTTTGATTCACAGATCCTCTTTCCCCAAGTTCCTCATGCCAAGCAGTGTACCATGAAAAAGAACATATAAATATGTCAAATTTTAAACCATCACAAGTTGTAACAGGTCGTGCATGATTTATGTGCCAAAGATTGTGATTTACGAGTATAATAACAACGACAGTATGACAAAATCCACATCATCATTCAAAGTGTCAACAATAGAATCCTAGCATTTAATACAAATAATAGATTGGAGTTTACAGCATAACAAGTTACAGAAGACACGATTTTGGTACCAACGTGATCAGACCAAGCCTAATCCTACAAGCCGAGATTGAAGCTAAGATTACCCAAAAAACTTTGCAAAGGTCCATGACCTTCAGCACCATCCTTCAGTCGCACTATACCATTTTGAATCAAAGGAGAAAGCTCAGGATGACATAGTTTTGTTACCTCAATACTCTTCAAGAAGTTGGAAAGGGCAAGTGAATTCTTTGTAGTTCACAAAACCTGTGGAGACAAGCGCAATCAACAGCATTAGATCAAGCACTCAGAGGAAAATCAAATTGAACAAGGAAACCCAGATATGTTCGAACCAAAACACAAGTTGTTATTGTTGTTTATGTGGTGTCTTAATCAATTGGCAAGAAGTGAGAAACAATCATCAAAATCTCAGACACAACCACAAAATGCAACCTTTTTAGGCTAATAAGCATATTGCTGCAAGAACATAAACTCTTACCTTCATGTTGCTCCATGTGCCATTATTGAGATCTCAACTCCATGCCAAAACAGAGTTCACCATCAAACCTAAAAACCAAAACAACCTGCAAAATAATAGCACATATCATGTAGAAAAAATAAACTGAAGTTAGGAAAAAACTCAAAACAGAAGCAAATTTTACATAAAGCATATGTTCGTGAAAAAAATCAAACACTAACAGAATGTATCAGATTAACAAACATAATAATAAACTTAAACTTAAACTACTAGATTAACTTAAACCCTAATAGAATGTATCAAATTAGCAAATCAAACCCTAATAAAGGAAAGCACATACACAAATCTAATCACAAACAAACACTAACTTTAAATCTCAAAAGAGTATAAATTATAAAGAAAAACCACTAACCTTTCAACTACTGAGATAATCGCAGAAATTGTCGGTGAGATGAAGATAAATAGGAGGTGAAGGTGATTCATGAAGAAATGGTGAAAGTTGGGTATTCAGAACACGAAAATCAAAACACAAAAATGAAAATCGAGATATACGAAAGCTTAGACTAGAAACAGAACAAATGGAGACGTTGAGATCTGAATGCGGCGCAAATGTGAAGATGTAGGTTTAGGGTTAGGAGAAGAGATAGAAGGATTGCAATTTTTTGGATTTAGTTTAATGGCCTGGTTATAACATAAGTTGGATAGGGATTGAAGGCCCATATGATTATTACTGGATTCGGTCGGTTACGGATACCGATGGGCCAAAGAATAAAAGCCGAAACCGACCAAAGTAAACCACCCCAACCCTATTAAGCCACCCGACAACCCGACAGCCCGAACCGAACCGACCCAATACCTCAAAATACACTCGGGCTGGGCCGGATTCGGTCGGTCCCATTTTTTCTGTCCACCCCTAGTTCTTGTGATTGTGTCATACCCCAAAATTTGTCTTTTTTTTTCAAATTTTTATCTGTTTACTGTTCATGTCATCTGCATATCCATATGCCTTAACCATCCATCATAACACATTCATCTTCCAAATATCATCTTTGTTTCAAAGGTTTTTTGCTATTTAAGTAGGATTTGCAAGTTTATGGTCATCATAGTTCATCTGGACATTTTTTTTTATGGATGCAACCGATTGATGTTTGATCTTGTTTCTTTGGTTAAATCCTCACGAAACCCTAATTTTTGGTATCTTTATGGATCACTTTGGTTTGCATCATGCCATTATTCTTTGGGATCATTCAACAAGTTTAACCATTTGTTAACCATGACTTATTACATGTCTGTTTGTTTGATGGCTTGTTTAATCCATTGCTTTATTATTCAAGTGATTCATTCATAGTCTATATGGCATTCAAGTTCATGATTCAAAGTGATTCAATTGAATTTTGGAGGAAAAAAAGCTTTTACTTGAAGAATAAGGCAATGCATTAGTTCAAGAACCAATTTCATTAAAAAAGAATAATCATTATGTTTACAATTACAAGTTACAAGTATGCAAATACATTTCAAAGGAATCAAATTTAGAAATTACAAGGAAATTGTGATATTTGAACAATAGTTGACTTTTTGGTCAACTGTTGACTTTTGGTCAAACAGTTGACCAAAATCAACTCTACCATAGTCCTGTTCCTAAGTGTCTTCAAAAATCCCTCAAGCTTTATCATCATGTGCACCATGTGCATCCATGCATCTTGGCATGTACATGCCATATTTGTAACAAGCATAAAAACCATATGTACACCAAGTTTGACATAATTGATTGTAAAAAATTTCTTACACAACAACCATGATAACATTTTTCTAAGTGGCTAGGCAATGTAGTAGCAAAGGTTCAATTCACATTAGACACCTTAATAAGTTTAACACAACAATCACATTTCAAACTAATTCAATTCTAACCCTTTTATCAAATCATTAACAGCCTACAACATTGCCTTAGTGTTATAGTTCAACTTCAACCTAATTGTTTGATTTAAGCAACACTTAAATATTATCATCAACTTCAAATTCATCCTAACTTTACATTCAACTAACAGTTCGTTCACAATCTGGTGGAGACATCCATACTATCATGTAGTCCCTAATATTAACATTTAATCCCAAACATAGGTCACACACACAAGTAGTAAGCATTGCATTCTATAAGTCTCATGACATTTACTGTCGACTTACTGACAGTCACCACAACATGAGCATGCATCACATTTCAAACACTTCAATTCAAGCAAGTTCAAGCATTCTAACTAAACCAATGTCTCAACATAAGCATCCACCGCAGATAAGAATATTGATCCTATACTCGGATCATTATCTCGCGTTAAGCATAATCGGTGACGCTCTGACAACTCTGATCCCAACGGAAATCCTTTAAATGATATCAAGGAGCCTTTTAGTGAAGTTTCACTGTTCAGGAAGAATTATGATCACCTTACAAAGGATGTGTAGAAGCAACCGTGGCAATCCAAACTATTTTCTAACTTATGGAACTAGATAAAGCAGAAGGGATGATTTGGAATATCTTGGTTGTGCTCTCATATACTTCCTAAGAGGAAGTTTTCCTTGGCTAGAACTTGAGGCGGCTACAAAGAAAAATTAAAAAATATGATAGAATTAGTGAGAAGAAGAATTTAGTGATTATTTTCAAAACACTCGTCAGAGGTGCTACAACTTGAAAAATGTGGAAGAATTATTACTAAATATGCATTACCTACTACTTTGGAAAAGTCACCACCTCCAATCATCTTTCCACTTTGTACGACAACATTCCTCCAATACGCTTATCCTCTGAAAACAAATACATGACAGATTCAAGAGAGGTACTCATAACCAAATCTCATCTTTTCACTTCACAGAAACTATAATAGAATCATGAGAGATATGCAAATACAACTTCAAATTCCAAGCTAACTTCACACATATACACCTCATAACATAAAAATCAGTTGCCAACTATTTCACATAACACTAACTAACTCAGAGTTTCTTAACAGAATTAACCAACTTTCATAATTGAATCAGAAACTAACTAAATAACTAATTAACAACTAATTACAGGCTGGCATATAACTAACTTTTGGATCCCCTAACTAACTTCCAGTGAATTTCCTTTTTTAACCTCACTGCAACCTCCTATATATGAATATACTCCTTCACAATGGGGAGGGTTCTTCATTCTTCACACTCACATTCTCTTCTCAAAATCTTCTTCCTCACTCTCTCTGTGAATCGAAGCACGCCAATTCATCTTGCTCATTTCATTCTCTCAATCAGAGTTGCAGAAGCTCATCTTTATTTCACTCAATTACAGTTGTAGAAACTCACAGAAACTCACCCTCATTTCACTTTCTCTCAATTTTTTTCATCAATCATCAATTCTCTCAACATCTCTCAATCTCTGCATATCACTCACAACAACAATTCAAAGCATACAGACTAAAAAGTAGAGTAGAAGAAGCAGAGTACGACGAAGAAGAGAGGAACGAGGTGCTACTTGTGAAGTTGTTGTCGACGCCGATTTTGAAGAGCCATCGTGTTAGAGTTTTTCTTTGGTACATTTTCTATGGACTTTCTCTTAATATATTAACGTATCTCGATTCTGAATGTGTCCTCTACTCCCTCGTCCCCGGATTCTCACTCTAAGGAGTTTATTGAACTTGATTTAGAACTAGGGTACGCATCACTTTGAACTTTAATTGAGGATTCACGATGGAGATTCGTGGAAGCATTTGACAATTTTGAACTGATTGGAGGGGGCTAGCTCGATCATCACTGCGTGTTGGACCTACGCCCCACTCCTTATGAGGTAGGAATAGATTTACTCATGATGTCTAGAATCATATAATACAAGAGTTATTATTTAGTACTGACACCATCATAAGTGTCTATTGGCATAATTTACATACTTGGCCATTTCTAAAACATAAAATAAACCTATGTTACAAGATATGGAAAGTGCCAAAACAATAAAAAATAAGATCTAAGTACAATATCCTTCATTGTACGAGATACACAATACACAGCAGAGTAAACATAATTTAGGCTTCCCTTGAAACACCCAGGCATAGCTTTACTTGCAAACTAAACCTGCAAATAATACCTGAAAAACAACAACAATAATAGGGTGAGATAATACTCTCAGTGAGTTCCCTTATCTTATGGGTTCACTCAGCTCTACAGGGTTTTAATCAATTTCTATCTCATGTCAAAAGGGAAAGAGATAAGACTTGAGTTCACACAGTTCGCAATGTATGGAAACATGTCTCTTGAGCTCATCAACTCAAACAATCACTAATCGGAAACCACATTAAGGCATATTTCCTCGGCCAACCCTACGTCTAGAGTTATCAACACGGGTCACGAACCCTTGTATCTACTTTGACATACAAAAAAATGGATTCGGATCAAAGGGAAACATTATCCACATGAATCGTCACTTCTCATGGGCCTTCCCTCATCACAAGTCTCTTTACCCGTAGGCTCCATTCGTACACACCGGAATCAAACTTATCAAAGTAATAGTGCGTACATTCAAGAGGAGCTCTCTATATAAGCCTTAACTGGAACGACACTTCTCAAGGGATTGTTTCTGACTACGTGATAAAGCATAACATAACGCCGAATGGATTCAGATTCTAAGGGACATATAATCGACCTTATGAATCGTAACTTCTCATGGGCCTTCCTCCATTACAAGTCTCTTTACCCGTAGACTCCATTCGCTTATGTAATCACTAAGGATAGCATGACTGTATTCGACAATCACAAGGCATCACATTCACCTTAACCATAAACAACACAAACCATACATGTTCCATACAAAGTGTTGTACCCTAAATTTTTACCCTTAGATGTCATCCAGTTCTTGTGCATCTTAGGAGCATCTCTGCATTGTTTGAGCTAACCCATATCTTTTAGTTTGTTTCTTTGTGTTCAAATTAGGTTTACCTATCATCATGGAGTTCCACAAGTGGTTTGAAGCAAGTCAAGTCAACCAGAGGACATCCAATGCAAGGATTGTGGAATTAGGGTTTCCACTGAAGAAGTTACTAAGGGATTGGCTCTATCAAGTTAAGATTTGCGTGGTTCACTTGCCATATGAAGTTATCTACACTCAAAAGACACCATCCAACAAGAATTCAAGGTCTATACATCCTCAACAAGAGAAGATTGAGCCTCAGCCTCACTGTGCCTCCAAACTAGGGTTTTTGTGGCACTTATCAGTCAACAGCTTTGATCTTCATCAAGATGGTCTCCTAAGCCCTAATTCTTGGTTTTATTGGTTTATCAACATCCTCAAGAGTCTCCTAAGACCTTTAGATGAGAAGGAAGAAGCAAGATCACAGGATCTAACCTCAGTGCATTCACAGTCCAATTTAGGGTTTGACTGAAGCCCTAATCTTTTGGAATTTTTGGATCAATTGAAAAATTATTGGTTCTAATCATCATATTTTGTCTCATGGGGTATACAAAGTATTCATATCAAGTTTCATGAGGTTCCTTGCAAGGGAAGTAGGGTTTTGACCAAAGAATGTGTCATTTGTGAGATTTTTCCCCTAATAGCCTATTTTAAAAGGACCATAACTCCTAAACTACACATCCAATTGGAATGGTTCAAAGCTCGTTGGAAAGCTCTTTCCAAGATCTTCAATTTGTTCAATATGAAGTTTTGTCTAAAAATGCTTGGATTTTGAGTTATGGAGCTTACAAGGCATTTTGACCAACACTTAGAAAATTTTTCAGCATGTTTCATCACTCTTTTTCTCAATTTTGGCGCCGCTTTTCACCCCTTTACATTTGGATTCAAGTCTCAAGTCCCAAATGAAAGTTGTAGAGCTTGTTGAGAGCTTTCCAACCATATGTAGAATGTCTCAAGGGGATAAACCATTCTCAAGTTATGATTTATTTAAGAAAGTCACTTGAAATTGTCAAAATCCAACATTTAGAATTTTTTTCTAAGTTCTTTTGGACAGTTTTGAGGACACGTTTTGTGAGCCACTTTTCTACCATTTCAAGGCATTATTTCAACAATCTTCCAACATCAAACTTGTAGTATCATACAAGAGCTATCATTTGAGCCTAAGAGCATGAAAAATGGATCATCAAGTAATGAGATATAATTTGGACAACATGGCCATACGAAATATTTTTGCACCAAGTTACTTCAGATTTTTTTTGAGTTTGAATCTTAAACCTCTCTCTCCAAGTACACCCTGCAGACCTAGCATATCTTTCCAACATCACCTTTCACCCTTAAAACACGCTTTCCATGCCATGCTTTTGTACTTTTTTGCAAGCTACCACAAGTATATCCATCGTGTACATCTTTGAACCAAAGGATACAAGCCATACATGCTGCTTTTCTGACTTATTTGGTATCAAAAGAGAAATTCACTTGGCTCTATGTACTGAGAACAACCACAGCCACATCTCCAAATCTTCCTTTGATTTTTCTCTCCAAAACAAACTTTTAGCACAATGGACATACACTCTCCCGGACCAACTTGAGTTCACTATAAAAGGGACTTCCCTCTCCTTCATTTTGACAACAATCACTACAACACTACAAAAAACTACTTTGAAAGTATTCTCTTTGGAGCACGAGCTAGCTGGGAGGGAGAAGGAGTTCTTACCATTTGCTTGGAACTTAGGTAAGTTCCTCAAAATTTTTCTGTTCATGCTTACATTGCTTATCCATGTTTGTTAAAGAATATGTTTTAGTTAAATATTCACCATGCTGCTTCAATGTTGTGTTTGTATGTGCTTAGTATAAACATTATTATGAACCATGGTTTGAGGTTGTTTTAGAAACTCTAAACTGATCCACGAATGCCCTAAGAGTTATACATGTTTTTTTTCTTTTGAACTTATTTAATATAATGTGGAATGATTGATTATGTCTACTGTAATCTAATGACCTTGATGTTGATCATGTGGGAATATAGTGTTAAAATACATGATGTTTGTTTAGTTATTTACAAGTCTGTATGATCTGAGATGTTGATGTTGTACATGTTAGCATGTTGTTTCTATATTGCTTTAAATGATGTTATAATACTTCCACAAGCCTATGTTAGAATGTTGCATTGATGTTGGCTGTTGATCTTAGAGTGTTTGGTAGGGCAACTTTCATGATGATATGCTGCTAAGTTGTTTATTCTTGCGCATTTTTTTATGGCTAAGATGTATGCGTTTTGTCTTTGGTTGATGTTAGTATCCATACTTGTTTACCACTTGAACACTAAATACACTCCCTCACAATGCATGGATTTTTGAAGTTTTTATGACAGCAACTAATAGCGTGTGATATTATGTTGTGTGTCAGTCATGTGAGAATTCTATTATGTTGTGTTGTGATGTTTATATGGTCTTGTGTTGCTGTGATGATGTCTTCGAGATGTTTTGCTTTATGTGTGTAATGTGAGTGCCGTGATGTTGTAGTGTCTATTTATGTGCATTGGATGTTGTTCTGAGTAGTGTGATAGCGTGATATATTTGAGCGTCACTGTGTTTTAATTGCTATTTGATCTATTAATGTAGTGTTGTTTGTCCGTTTTATGGTTTGATTATACTACGATCAGTGTTATGTTCCAATTTGTGAGTGTACACATTTGAAATGCTAGTTCTTATCTGACAATAGTAGTGTGTGATGTATAATTGTAACGTAGTACTTGTATGATTGTGATGTGTGTGCTGCGTGCATGTTCTTTTTATCTGTGCCATGCGTATGTCATTTTGGTTGGTTTGCTTTTATTTTTGTCCGTTAGCATATTAAATGCCATGACCAATCATTTAGCATCACGTGATACACCACTGCATTCAATATCACACGTAATGCACTATCACATACACTACACCACGTCCTGCATGCGCGTGCTTATTTTTATTACATTTTCATTGCTTTAATTTGGCTTATATATTAATTGATGTGAGTTTATTAACGAATGTATAGCCGTCCCAACGGTTCACCCTATGCTATGCCAATACCCTTTCACTACAATGTCTCAGGTTCGATCCAGCGGATCAACCTTTTGAAATTTTTCCTTTTTTTCACCTGGCCATTTTTCTCTCCAACCTGGGCCTTGCGCCCCTTTCCTATCCACACCCCCTCATATTTGGGCCCATTTATTTTCCCTTGTTATTTTAACTGAAACAGCATTTGCTTATACACCCCCCCTGCGTATTTTAAATCTTTTCCTATCTTATTTTATTTTGTTTGTTGTCTAATTTTATGTAATTAATTAATGTGTAATATATTTTATTAATTATTAATTAATGGTTAATTGTGTTGTTAGCTCTTAATCTTAATTATTAATTGCATCTTAGATTGTGTGATTAAATTCCAAATTGTGTTAATTGTTATATCTCAAATGCATTGTTAACTCTTATTTTAATATCAAATTGTATTAATATCTTTTTGTTTTTTTAATCATGTTATTAATTCTTGAATTATCAATTCATGTCTTAATTTTGAGATTTTTAATATGTGATTAAATGTTAATGTTAATTATCCATGTGTAATTAATTTTCAGTTACCTTGTGTTGTAATTGTTAATTCTAATTGCCTTGCCAATTAATTATCAATTTAAATTAATATCAACTGAGTATTTTTTTTGACATGTTATGTTATTAAATTGACTTGTTTAATTCTTAAAACATATATCCATGTTGATTGGCCATATGCTTGACTTTTATATGAATATTATCCTTCTTTAAATGTCACCCTTAAACATTCTCTATGTTTGTCTTCCTAAAGATTGAAGCATATTGATGTGTTCTTGTATATCATCCTTTATGTTTGTCTTCCTAAAGATTGAAGCATATTTGATGTATTCTTTTAATCATGTTCATCATATTCATGTCTTTGTCATAAACATATTGCCATCCTCATGCTTATGTTGTTTTATCTATTATCATGTCTTAACTTTCATCTTTATCTGTTTCTTGTTATTATCAACTGTTTTTCCCCCACATTCCAAAGGAAGGTGAATAGTGTTGACTCTTAAAGTCATAGCCCCCATCTTAACCTAAGTAACCTCTTAGGAAGAAACCTTGTTTCTTGGCCTCATTAGTGCCACAGAAATTACAACTAGCTCTAGGAGAGAGTTCTTGCACTCTTGGTGATATTCATCCTAATGAATTTATCACTTTCCCCTACTGACTAAACTTCAACATAGGTCCATTTCAACTAGATCTAGAGAGTTCCTAAACTCTACAATGAGTTTGTACTCATTTCCCCTCTGAATATTGACCACAGTCAATCATTCAGTAGAAGTAGAACTACGCATACTCTGATTCTATTCCCGAGGATACGTAGGCGTAAAGTGCGATGCTTTATCGAGTATACTTAGATACTAACCCCTAGGGTTTCAAACCTTTAGCAAACATAAGATAACTAAAACAAGAGGTTCCCGTAGAGTACTACGGATGTTTAGGGTGCTAATACCTTCCCTATGCGTAACCAACCCCCGAACCTTAGATCTTTCCCCTTTAGGTTTTTCTAACGATCTTGAACCTTTCCTTTGGATAAATCAAAGTCGGTTGTAAAAGAAATATGATGCAAGTTAATTAATAATTTGTTATCCAATTTTCACCGCAACAGAAATGGCGACTTCACTGGGGAGAAGTTAGACCTATGCTGGTCCTTCCCTAAGAGGGTTAAGCCTACCTTTGTTTTATGTTATTCATGTTTGCTTATCTACTTGTATGATTGCTTGTATGTCATATCTGCTTGTATGTTTGTATATCTGTTCTATGTTCGATATTATCCTGTTTAGTTTGGGTTGACATGGTATCAATGAGTGAGATAAGTCCTAACCCGGACTTGAGAGAACACATATGTTTAGGAATCGTGGACATAGTCAAGGGAACTTCGAGGGAGAAATCCCAAAGGAGGGAACTTGAAGTCCACACTCAGTTGAGGCCCTCTCAAAAGTGGTATATGTTGAACGAGCAATCGTGAATGTGTTACTACTTGCGACCTAGGAGCCAGAGATACTGATGACCTTTAGTTACCCTTTACCCCACTTGACCTATTTAGGACGTAGTGCGAGGACTGTGAGGGAGCAATCCCAAAATGGTTGCTACGCGATGCTACACTCAGATGAGACTCTCTTGAGAATTTTATTGATCACCAAGCAATTGGAAAGTCGATAAAATCTGAAAGATGGGTTGTCGACTCTGGGAACTGTTTAGAACCTTGTCTTGTAGGTGAAAACCATAGTACACACCTTTGGGATGGGTAGACCTTTGACTTCATGCTCGTGAATTTTAACCTAGGTTGCTTTGTGTTCTTTGTGTTTACCTGTCTATGTGTGTTTGTTGCATTCATCCTTGCATCATATGCATTGTGTATTCAAGAAACTCAGTGTTGTTTTGCAAACTTTATAGGATGGATTTCGAAAAAAGGAAAACGAAGAAGTACACCTTCATTAGTCCAAAATTAGAAGATCTGAAGAATCTGGGTAAGCCAATCAATGAATCAACAACATTCCAAGACAAATATGGGAGGATTTTCTCTCTAATGAAGACCAAGATGGTAGACGGATTGCTCCATACTCTCATACAATTCTATGACCCCATGTATCATTGTTTCACTTTTCCGGATTATCAGTTAATGCCTACACTCGAGGAGTACGCCATTCTAGTTGGAATTCCTGTCACTCTAAACCTACCTTACTCTGGTCTGGAAAGGATGCCTGAAGAAAAGGAAATTGCGGAAGCGGCTCATCTCAAATTGTCAGAAGTTAAGGCTAACTTGGTCGTCAAGGGAGGACTTTTTGGGTTACCTGCCAAGTTTTTAATGGAGAAGGCCCGTCAATATGCTAGCATGAAGAATATGGTGGACTTTGAAGCTGTTATGGCCCTACTTATTTATGGGTTGTTCTTGTTCCCAAATATCGAGAATTTTGTTGATATGAATGCAATCAAGATCTTCATCATTGGAAATCCAGTTCCAACCCTACTTGCAGACGCCTACCACTCAGTGCACTTGAGGACTGCTCATAGGGGAGGGATGGTAACATGTTGTGCCACGCTGTTGTATAGATGGTATATTTCCCATTTACCCCGTTCTAAGACCTTTTGGGATCTCCAGGATGGACTTCTTTGGTCAGAGAAAATCATGTCTCTCACCAACACCGATCTTGAGTGGTACCACCCATCGCTCAAAGGCAAGGATATGATTGTTAGCTGTAGAGGATTTGCTAATGTACCACTTCTTATCACAAAAGGAGGCATAAGCTACAATCCTGCTTTGGCTTATCGTCAACTTGGTTATTCTATGGGAGCTAAGCCTAATAACATTTACTTGGAGGGTTTGTTCTTTGAAGAGGGTAAGGACCCTGTACTTAAGGAGAAGATGGCTCACGCTTGGCGACATGTCCACACCAGAGGTATATCTGATTTGGGTCTACCCGAGTGTTTGGCTTCAGAATCTTACACTCAATGGGTGCAAAAGAGGGCTATTGAGTTGCAGATACCCTATGATCGTCATGATCCCATCCCATTAGCTCCCAGAGATCCAGTTCTTTATTTTACTAGCAATGAAGATGAATTAAAGATTCGATTGGCTCAAGCAGAGCGAGAAAGGAATGCTTGGATGAACAAGTATCAGATCCTTAACTTTGAGATGAATGAATTGCAGAAGAATCTCAGGAGGAAGAAAGAAGAATCTGTCAAAAGAAGGAAGATGCAAGAGGACTTATTTTCTAGCACATCATCTCCGCCCGAACCATGGAAGTCACGGTTGGTTGAGCTTATTGACGAGAACGAAAGGATACAGAAGGAGAACCAGAAACTCGCCATGAGATTAAGAGGAGAAGATTGATTGATGGCTCAGGACCTAGATTTCTTTATTTCATATTCTATTTTTGAAAATGTATTTGTCTTATGTTGTAATTCAAAATTTTATTATGAATGAAATGAGTTTTCCTTTAAGAAAAATGTTCCTTAAAATTTGCAAGGATACAATACTGAGTTCTTTTGAATCACAACCATCATTTTTGCATTGCATCAGCATTTTTGCTAACTATCAAGAAATTAATGATATTTTTGCAGACTTTGTCGATATGGAATCTAAAGAGCAAGTTTGGCCTTATTACTTCGAGCTACCGGAACTTCAACAACTGATCTGGATGTGCGACAGGATTGAGGATCCTTCAAGCTTTGCTGACAAATATGGAGATCTCTCACAACTACTAAGGGTTCCAGTGACTGAGGGACCATTGGAGGTGCTGGTGCAATTGTATCACCCCAATTACCGTTGCTTCTTATTCCCTGAGTTCCAATTGGTTCCAACCTTAGAGGAATTCTCTGCTATAATTGGGATCCCCGTCAACGATGCCCCAATTTTCTCCGGTTTGGAATTAATGCCATCAGCTAGGGATATTGCAACGATTACCAGAATCAGATTTGCTGATATCCAGGCTAATTTAGTTGTCCAGGAGGGACGATTTGGACTACCTTCACTATTCTTGTTCGAGAAAGCAATGTACTTCAAGAACAGAGGAAAGGAGGATCTGTATGAGGCAACACTGGCCTTAATGATCTATGGGCTGGTGCTGTTTCCAGGTGCGAAGCAGTTTGTTGATACACAGGCAATACAAATTTTCAGAATCCATAACCCAGTCCCTACCTTGTTGGCTGATATATATCACGCGGTTCAAACCAAATACAATAAAGGATGTGGAAAAATCGTGTGCTGCGTACACCTTTTATATAAGTGGTTCACAGCCTACTTGCCAAAAACTCCTGCTTTCTGGAAGGTAGAACATTGCCAAGTCTGGATTGAAAAACTGATGAGTTTGAAGCACACGGATGTCAAAAGGCATAACCCAACAGAAGAAAGGATTGTCATAATTACCAGCTGCGGGGATTGCCCTAATGTACCCCTTATGGGAAGAAACGACTGCATTAACTACAACCCCGTGCTCGCCCATCGACAACTGGGTCATATGGGGAAGGGACCCATAATCAAGGAAGATTTACATATGATGTATTATGGGGAAAGAGACGGCTATGAAATGAAAATGTGTCTTGAGCAAGCTTGGTGTCAAATCAATAAGCAGTTGTGGAAGGCGGAGTGTTCCGTCAATGAGACGCATCTAGAATGGTCTCGGGAGATAGCCAGTGTGATGAGGAAACCCTATTCCCTTCACAAGCCGCTCAGAACTAGACAAGGACTGGAGGAAACATTGATAGGATTGTTACTCGAGAAGAAAAGAATTAAGGGACGCATTGAAAAGCTGATGAGGGAGCTGGATGAGGAAGGGGAAACATCCACCAGCGGATCTAACTTCTAAAGAGCTTGCTGCTGATTCCCCATGTTATTTATTTTCATTGTTGTTGTTGTATTTTCAGTTATGGGGACAACCCATCTTTGTACTGAGAGCATGAAAATACTCTGCTCCGATTGTAATGAATGCCAAATTTGCTCAATGAAGAAATTTTTTTTGAAATACCATTGTCAAAAGCCTTGCAATTTTCTGTGTTTCTTGATAGTTTAGCTTGCATCTGCATTCTTGCATTTCATTTTGCATCCTTGCATGTGCATGTGCATTCTTCTTCGTCTTATTGTCGTTCTGTTCTCTCTAGAACTCGTCACCTTGATTTTCCAGACGCTAATACCCAAATCCAAGCTCGACAAAGGATGTCTGAACAATACCGTGAAATGGACAGAGTCAACCATGAATTGAGAGAGCTCCAGAGAGGAATGGAGCAATTTCTAGATCTCCTGAAGGACACGCTGACAGTGATTAAAAGGATTGTGGAGTACCAGAAGGAGACGGGAGAGGAAGTTAGGATCCTTAAGTGCCAGATGAATTGGGTTCTGGAAACTCTTTTGAAAAAGGAGAATTACACTCATCCTGACAAACCAGCTTTCAAGAGCGCCCGTGTGCCACATCAGCGTGAACGACAGAGGCCAAAGAAACCATAAAGGAATTTCACTCCATTGCCGATGGCATACAGTCAGTTGTTACCAATTTTGATCAAGAATGGATTGATAGTGCCTGAAGAGAGAGATCCAACGTCTTTTCCAGACCCGTCGGGCCTTGACACCAACATTCGCTGTGACTACCATGCCGGGGCACAGAAGCATTCAACTGAAGATTGTAGAGCGCTCAGAGACAAGGTTCAAATCCTGCTTGACTCCAATATGTTATCATTTTCTCCATAAGGCATTCAGATAAACTATCTTTTGCCATCTCCTAAGGATATCTCACATCCCGAATTTGTGTTTGGAGAAGCCTCATGCCAGCTAAACGTTGGTCCTGTTCCTGCATCCAAACGAGTGTTTACGAAGAGGGGTTTTCAGTCTCCAACATGTGTTTCTCCTCAAGATAAGAAGAAGCATGCTTCCAAAAGAGGAAAATTTAACCACCAGCCTATCCCGGTGCCGTTAAGCAAACTTTTCCCGATGTTGATGCAAAGCAAGCTGGTAACTCCGCGACTTCTCACACCTTTCCAAAGACCTTGGTATAATCCCAACCTAACTTGTGAATTCCATATGGGAGCTGAAGGGCATGATTTGGATAATTGCCGAGCTTTAGAATATTTTGTGCAAGAACTGATCCACGACAAAGACTTGATCTTTGAAGAAGACCACCCAAGGACTGAATGCAAATTTCGCACTGGGACTATCGGACATCCCATTGAAGAATGCAAGGAATTTGAAGAGAAGTTGATGAGCTTGCTAAAGAATCTGAAACCTCAGGAAGGTACTGCAGACGCTGGTACCTCAACTTTTGAAGCAAGAGGCAAAGAACCTGCAAGGCCTCTCAAAATTCTATACCACAAGGAGCAAGTGATTGGCGATGAAGACGTTTCCCCGTTTGGACCCGGAAATTAAGATCTTTGGAATGATTCGCCAAAGTTGGCTGTGTTTTATATTTCAGCCGTATTTCCTTTAATTGTACTGGTATTTGCTTATAAGCTTTGTTGTACTGTTAAAATTGGAAACATTAATGAAATGTTTATGCATCTTTTGGTTAAGTCCATTCGTTTCACTCATTTATTCTTGTGTTCACATATCTATCTGTTTCACCCATTTTTCAAGCAAAGATTAGGGAGGATGATGAAAACCTCATAATTGCTGGGTATGCCCTCAAATTAACCTCGCCGATGATGTAAGGTGTAACGCCCCGATTTTGTCTTATTTATTTAATCGAGTCGATTTAATTATTTTTATTATTATATTATTTTATTCTTGACTTTTATTTGAGAATATATTATTTTTCATCATGATTATGTTTTATCGCGTTTTGAGAGCGTTTGCGAGATATTTGAGTGTAGGGGTATTTTGGTCTTTTTGGGTGGCTAGATATTTGTTTTATTAAAATAGAAAGTAGAGGTGAGAAAAGAGAAAGAAGAAAAACAGAAAATAGAGAGAAAGAGAAGAAGAAGGAAAAGAGAAAGAAAAGAAGAAAAAGGGAGAAAACTTGGAGAGAAAGAAATTGATTCAACCGACTTTTCAAACACGATTTAATCGGGTAAGGGTGTGAAGTATTGTTATTATAACTTTGTGTGTGATTATGTATGTGTTTTGTGGGAATGTTTTGGTTGTTTTCCATATGTTTTCATTTATGCCGTATTTAACGAAATCGATATAAACCGATGTTTCTACGGTCGGAAAGTCGTATAAGTACATGTGTTGGTTGGTTAGATGTATGTGAGCTGCTGTTTGAAGTTTCACGAAGTTTGGTTATGTTTCGGTTAGTTTTCGGTATGTTTCCGTTGTTGTTTCCGTTGTTGTTTCCGTTTAGGTCGAATTATGGGAAATTGATAGAAAACGATGTTTTCACGGTTAGAATTCGAAATAAATTACGTAGTTGTATCGAGGAAGGTTAGGTCGTCGTATGTCGTGCTTTTTATTCGATTTGGTGAAGTTTAAAAATTCTGGTTTTTGAAAGGTTGAAATTTAATCGAAAAATCGAACGTCGTAGAAATTTCGTTTAAGTGTTCTAAATTGTTCTTATGTATTTGGTGTTTATGAGTATATGTTTGTTTCGGTGAAAATGTTCGATTTAGTCGAGTTTTTGGGTGTTTCGGAAAAGGACAGCATAGGTGTAATGGAGAAAATCTGGTTTTTTGTGAAAAACAGGGTTAGGGATCGATACATAATCCAAGGGATCGATCCCTACTGTGAAAATTGGGAAAAATGGAATTTTTACTACAGCAGGGATCGATACATGCGAGTTAGGGATCGATACCTACTGTGCTGAAACATAAATTCTGGTTTGTCGGGGAAACTTCGGAAATTCATATCTCTTGAACCGTAAGTCGGTTTTGATTCCCGTTCGAAGTGTTGGGAAGCTAATGAGATGTTCTTTCTAGGAAAAATAGTCTTGGGGTCTGAACTTGGTCCAATCGGTACAGTTTTTACGAACCGTTTCGTAGTGTCGGGCGTCCGGTTTATGTTTTTGCGTTAATTTGAAATATTCATAACTTGTTCGTTGTTTATCGGATTTGAGAGTTCTTTATATCGAATTGAAGGTATTGATATGTACTAATTTATGGTGATGAGAAATTATATTTTTAGTATACTTTTCACCAACTTTTCCGGTAAACCGTAAATCGAATTGTTTGGTTATTTGTGAAAACGTTCGGTTGCCGTTTGGCACAATTGATGTGAATGTATGTGATTGTTCTGTGATAAATGCATGACTGTGTGGGTGAATAGGTATGCATTTCAAGAGTGTCATAATATGCATTCTTGTGTTGACCGATTCAAATGAGAATCCGAATATAGATTCCGTGGAGAATCTGCTGAATATAGATTCCGTGGAGAATCTGCTGAATATAGATTCCGTGGAGAATCTGCTGAACATCATTGAGATGTTAGATTCCGTGGAGAATCTGCTGAACATCATTGAGATGTTAGATTCCGTGGAGAATCTGCTGAACATCATTGAGATGTTAGATTCCGTGGAGAATCTGCTGAACATCATTGAGATGTTAGATTCCGTGGAGAGTCTGCTGAGCATCGTTTGGGGATGTAAGATTCCTCGGAGAATCTGCTGGGTGTTTGTGTGCACTTGTAGGGTTTGGGTCATAGGATAGTATCCAATAGGGTAGAATGACTATGTTGTCGTTCCTAGTGGGATATTCATTGGGGTAGAATGACGAGGTTGTCATTCCTAATGAGAGGTGCACTAGGGTAGAATGACTATGTTGTCGTTCCTAGTGAGGTCTGTATTGGGGTAGAATGACTATGCTGTCATTCCCAGTTATGTGATGCATGGTATTGTCGGGTCTTGATTGGATTGATGAATAAACATATATATGTATATGTTGATGTGGAATGAGTAGAATTGTGCAGGTGTGCATTAGAGGACAAACATAATATGTATGTTTATGTGAAATGATGATAATTGTATGTTTGTAATGATGCATTGGTGAATGAACGTGAATATATGTGTTTATGTTAAATGCATCGATATGTATTAGGGATACATGTATTTGAGCATGAATGGATATGCCATGGGATTTGATGTGTTAAATTACGGATTGTTATGCCGTGTAAATGACTTATGGAATATGTTGATGTTATGTGTATAGATACGTGCATCATGATAAGTCGTGGTGAGAATGTGGTATATGTGTATTATACGTTGATATCTATATAATTATATGCAACGTTATTATGATAATATTTCTCACCCTTCTGCTGGAATATGCTTTTTATGGCATAGTGCAGATTGTCAGCTTTAGAGGCGTGGAGGCTTTTGTGAAGATTAGTCCTCCGTTCCGTTGTCGGTCTTGGTGTCTGCTCTGATACGTAGCACGGGAGTCGGGGAACGATTATATTTATATGTATATAATTGTTGTATATACATTTGGTAGTACTTTTGTATATAGTAGAGGTTCTGAAACAGTTTAGTTTGTAAAACACGTCGGTTATGGATCTTTCCGCTTTATTCCATAATTGACCATCCTTTTGTAAGGAAAAGTTTCCCTTTGTGTTATGTATCAAAAATGTTGAGCAGAGATTGTATTTTGTGCATTTAAGTGTGACATCCATGTTTCCTGTCGGAAAAAAATAAATTTTTAGTTACTCTGATTTTATTAATTGTTATTTATTCGCGATGGGAATTGGGGTGTTACAAGTGGTATCAGAGCAGGTCGGTCCGTCCGGCCAAGCTATTGAGTCAGTTGGTGTGACAGTTGAATACTGTCGTTGTTGTTTATCTCTTAGTACGTGATAGGTGTGTGGAACACTGTCAGTACTTTCTGGGTTTTCTAATCCTTTGTTTTCAGGATTGAGTTTGAGATAAGTGGGGGAAAAGTTGGTACTTCTCCCTGTTGCTTCAGGTGTGGAGCGTTGGCTCAGTGTATTGTGAATTGCAAGATTGTAAGTGTTGTTCGGACAGTGTTGTTTCTAATTTCTGAGGGAATGCGGAGGTAAGGTTCATGTCAACTAAGGATTTGTGCCTTAGGTAGTTTTGTGTACAGGATGTAAGAAATGCTATTATAAGTTTGTAAAGACGGTTTATGCCCCATCATGATTGTCGGCTGTCTATTGACAAATTGAGGAACTGGTCACCCTTAATCTCTTGTTGATAGCAGACGGAAATTATGTTGGATGGAATAGACGTGTCTTTCCAGTTTTGATAGCGTGTGAAATGAGTGTTTGGAATTTAAGGAAATGATTACAGATTATTTTGACGAGTCGATGAAGATGCTAATATCGGAAGATGAAACGGATTAGAGGCTTTGGTATGTTGGTTCAATTGGGAAGTTTTGAGAGTGAATGATTGGGCATCGTTAATGGTGGTTCTCAGAGAGAATAGTGTGAACTCAAATTGGACGAAGGTAAGGATTTCAGGTTTGGATCTGCTAAGTAAGTAGAAGAACTGTTAGGATGTGAAACTAAGATGTTCTTATGTTTGTGGCGATAGTTTTCTAGAGATTGGCAGGAAGGACACAGTGATGAGTTACCGGTTGTGCGTGATTTTAAGATGTATTCCCGGATGGAATATTGGATGTTAGCGTTAGAAGTACCCGGACTGATAGAGCAGTTGGAAGATTTACTGGAAAGGAGAATTGTGAGGCCAAGTGTGTCGTCTTGGAGAGCTTCAGTGTTGTTAGTAACAAAAAGGAAGGAGGATTGACCGAAATAACAAGCATGATGTGTATAATGGTATTGAGACTATGGAAAGCCAAACTTAGAGTTCCGAAGAGGTTTGGAGTTTTTGGAATTTTAGAGCATTAATGGAAATTTTGAGAAAATCTTAAGTGTGGATGTATTATTTAAGAGTTCTTTTGGATTAGTTGTTGCTACATGTTGGGAATTATGGAATTTAGACTGTAAAGAGAAGAAATTGTGTATGGATTATTGACAGTTGAATAAGGTAATGGTGGAGTATAAGTGTCCACTTTCATGAGCGGATGATTGGAATGGTTTGGTTGAGTTTTAGTGAAATTGCAATTGTTTGAAATGTTTGATAAGGATAGTGAATTGTGTGAGTTAAGGCTTTGATCGATTTGATGTGACTAGTTATGTTGTAGTCATCGGAATAGACTGGTAATTACTCGGTTAAGCTTGTGTGGGAGTAGCCAGTTACCCAGTGCAAGGTTTTGCAAAAGCTTTAAGAATTTATATCTTTTGGAATTTGGTTGGACATTACAAAGTACGGTGATGTTGCTTGGTGTTAGTAATGTGTCTGTAATGTTTGTGAAGTATATGAATCGTATCTTCCATATTTAATTGGATAAGTTGTAGTGGTTTTAATTGAGGATATTCGAATCTGTTATAAACTCGGAGGAAGAACAGGTAGAGTGGTTGAGATTTGACTTACGAGTATTGAGAAGAGACGCAACTTTATGCTAAGTTATTCGAGTGAGAATTTTGGTTGAAAAGGTTAGTCTTCTTGGATATGTTATTTCAGGTAATGGTATTGTTATGGATCCATCGGAAGTAGATCTGGTTTTACAATGAGAGGTTCCGCAGTTGGTTAAGGAGATTAGAAACTTTTGGGCTCAGTTGACTTGCAGAGAGTAAGTCGTTTGCTTTGGATGTTCATTGTGAGGAAAGTTTGAGAGGATTAAAGTAGAATTTGTCTACGGCTGCAGTTTTGAGTCTGTGTGATCATGTTCAACCGTTTGTGAGGTATTGTGAGGTGTCTTGGATGAGTTAGTCAGTGTGTTAATGCAAGGGAGTGAAGTCGTGGCTTATGCTTTACGACAATTGAGGATTCCTAAAAGGATCTATACTATTCTGGATTTGGAATTAGTCGCGGTTGTATTGTGTTGGAAAATTTGGAGGTATTATTTTTATGGTTCTCGGCTCGAAGTGTTTAGTAATCACAAGAATATTGAGTGCTTGTTTGGTCAGAAGGAATATGGTATGAGACAGAGAGGATGGTTGGAATTTGTGATGAGTTATGACTTTAGTTGGAATTATCCCGTTGGTGAAGTTAATGTCGTGCCTGTTGAGTTAGGTCGAAAGTTGTTATGCATGTCTGTTCAGATGGATGAGAATTATTTGAGCAGTTCAGAGACTGGTGTCTGGTGTGTGAGTTAACACAGTAGAGTGTGAAGTTGGATAAATTAAAAGTGAACAATGATTTTTGGTGATTATGAGAAAGAGTTAGGCCTTGGTCGAGAGATTGGTAGTTTTGATGGTTTCGAGTAATCAGAGTGCGCATCGGAAGCGTGAGGTGGCACAATTCATATATGTGTGTGTGACTTGTAAGATTTCGTAGGTGGAACATTGGGAATATATAGGACTGATGAGACCATTGGACGTTTCAAAATAGAAGTGATAAGTGAAAGGTTTAAATGTTATCCATGGGCTACTATGTAGATGGATGTTTCGGTTATATGTTCGATTGGTGAATCGTAGCATTGTTGTAGTATGGTTGTGTGACAAGGATGTTGGTATTCTGGTTTTGTTGATGTTGTTGAGATCTTGTTGTGTCGTGGAACTTGTGTTCTTGTTTGTGTTGTTGCCTCGTTTCCATGGTGATGGTTCGAGTGCGAGTGACTAATTCCTTTGTGGGGAATTAGGGGAGTGTTACCTTTGGTGAGGGTAACGATCTTGTTGTGTTTCGGTTCTAGAGTGAACCTGTGTGTTGGTATCGTGGTTTTCCTTGAGTTGTGAGTGGGTCGTCAAGTGCATTGTATGGGCTTTGCATCTTGTCGTTGTAGTTGTCGTCATGTCATGTTGTTGTATCTGCTGTTAGCAAGGTGGTTGTCAGTTGTGTTATTCGTGGTGTGCCTTTTGTTGGCATGTTGGTTTGTTAATTGGATGCGAGAGTCGTGTCCGGAGTTGTTCGTCTCGGTTAGATTTTCGAGGACGAAAATGTCTAAGTGGGGGAGAGTTGTAACGCCCCGATTTTGTCTTATTTATTTAATCGAGTCGATTTAATTATTTTTATTATTATATTATTTTATTCTTGACTTTTATTTGAGAATATATTATTTTTCATCATGATTATGTTTTATCGCGTTTTGAGAGCGTTTGCGAGATATTTGAGTGTAGGGGTATTTTGGTCTTTTTGGGTGGCTAGATATTTGTTTTATTAAAATAGAAAGTAGAGGTGAGAAAAGAGAAAGAAGAAAAACAGAAAATAGAGAGAAAGAGAAGAAGAAGGAAAAGAGAAAGAAAAGAAGAAAAAGGGAGAAAACTTGGAGAGAAAGAAATTGATTCAACCGACTTTTCAAACACGATTTAATCGGGTAAGGGTGTGAAGTATTGTTATTATAACTTTGTGTGTGATTATGTATGTGTTTTGTGGGAATGTTTTGGTTGTTTTCCATATGTTTTCGTTTATGCCGTATTTAACGAAATCGATATAAACCGATGTTTCTACGGTCGGAAAGTCGTATAAGTACATGTGTTGGTTGGTTAGATGTATGTGAGCTGCTGTTTGAAGTTTCACGAAGTTTGGTTATGTTTCGGTTAGTTTTCGGTATGTTTCCGTTGTTGTTTCCGTTGTTGTTTCCGTTTAGGTCGAATTATGGGAAATTGATAGAAAACGATGTTTTCACGGTTAGAATTCGAAATAAATTACGTAGTTGTATCGAGGAAGGTTAGGTCGTCGTATGTCGTGCTTTTTATTCGATTTGGTGAAGTTTAAAAATTCTGGTTTTTGAAAGGTTGAAATTTAATCGAAAAATCGAACGTCGTAGAAATTTCGTTTAAGTGTTCTAAATTGTTCTTATGTATTTGGTGTTTATGAGTATATGTTTGTTTCGGTGAAAATGTTCGATTTAGTCGAGTTTTTGGGTGTTTCGGAAAAGGACAGCATAGGTGTAATGGAGAAAATCTGGTTTTTTGTGAAAAACAGGGTTAGGGATCGATACATAATCCCAGGGATCGATCCCTACTGTGAAAATTGGGAAAAATGGAATTTTTACTACAGCAGGGATCGATACATGCGAGTTAGGGATCGATACCTACTGTCCTGAAACATAAATTCTGGTTTGTCGGGGAAACTTCGGAAATTCATATCTCTTGAACCGTAAGTCGGTTTTGATTCCCGTTCGAAGCGTTGGGAAGCTAATGAGATGTTCTTTCTAGGAAAAATAGTCTTGGGGTCTGAACTTGGTCCAATCGGTACAGTTTTTACGAACCGTTTCGTAGTGTCGGGCGTCCGGTTTATGTTTTTGCGTTAATTTGAAATATTCATAACTTGTTCGTTGTTTATCGGATTTGAGAGTTCTTTATATCGAATTGAAGGTATTGATATGTACTAATTTATGGTGATGAGAAATTATATTTTTAGTATACTTTTCACCAACTTTTCCGGTAAACCGTAAATCGAATTGTTTGGTTATTTGTGAAAACGTTCGGTTGCCGTTTGGCACAATTGATGTGAATGTATGTGATTGTTCTGTGATAAATGCATGACTGTGTGGGTGAATAGGTATGCATTTCAAGAGTGTCATAATATGCATTCTTGTGTTGACCGATTCAAATGAGAATCCGAATATAGATTCCGTGGAGAATCTGCTGAATATAGATTCCGTGGAGAATCTGCTGAATATAGATTCCGTGGAGAATCTGCTGAACATCATTGAGATGTTAGATTCCGTGGAGAATCTGCTGAACATCATTGAGATGTTAGATTCCGTGGAGAGTCTGCTGAGCATCGTTTGGGGATGTAAGATTCCTCGGAGAATCTGCTGGGTGTTTGTGTGCACTTGTAGGGTTTGGGTCATAGGATGGTATCCAATAGGGTAGAATGACTATGTTGTCATTCCTAGTGGGATATTCATTGGGGTAGAATGATGAGGTTGTCATTCCTAATGAGAGGTGCACTAGGGTAGAATGACTATGTTGTCGTTCCTAGTGAGGTCTGTATTGGGGTAGAATGACTATGCTGTCATTCCCAGTTATGTGATGCATGGTATTGTCGGGTCTTGATTGGATTGATGAATAAACATATATATGTATATGTTGATGTGGAATGAGTAGAATTGTGCAGGTGTGCATTGGAGGACAAACATAATATGTATGTTTATGTGAAATGATGATAATTGTATGTTTGTAATGATGCATTGGTGAATGAACGTGAATATATGTGTTTATGTTAAATGCATCGATATGTATTAGGGATACATGTATTTGAGCATGAATGGATATGCCATGGGATTTGATGTGTTAAATTACGGATTGTTATGCCGTGTAAATGACTTATGGAATATGTTGATGTTATGTGTATAGATACGTGCATCGTGATAAGTCGTGGTGAGAATGTGGTATATGTGTATTATACGTTGATATCTATATAATTATATGCAACGTTATTATGATAATATTTCTCACCCTTCTGCTGGAATATGCTTTTTATGGCATAGTGCAGATTGTCAGCTTTAGAGGCGTGGAGGCTTTTGTGAAGATTAGTCCTCCGTTCCGTTGTCGGTCTTGGTGTCTGCTCTGATACGTAGCACGGGAGTCGGGGAACGATTATATTTATATGTATATAATTGTTGTATATACATTTGGTAGTACTTTTGTATATAGTAGAGGTTCTGAAACAGTTTAGTTTGTAAAACACGTCGGTTATGGATCTTTCCGCTTTATTCCATAATTGACCATCCTTTTGTAAGGAAAAGTTTCCCTTTGTGTTATGTATCAAAAATGTTGAGCAGGGATTGTATTTTGTGCATTTAAGTGTGACATCCATGTTTCCTGTCGGAAAAAAATAAATTTTTAGTTACTCTGATTTTATTAATTGTTATTTATTCGCGATGGGAATTGGGGTGTTACATAAGGCATTGTTTCAATTTATCCCTTGTTAACCGCTTCGAGCCTAGAAGTAGAAGTCTTCTTTCTTTAAACAAACGAAAATCATAATCTCAACCTTGGGGCAGGGTAGTTCTCAGTTTAACTCGGTTATGCATTTAAACACGAGCGTTTCACATAAGGCGCCAGTCAGCTTTCAAATCAAGTGACTTCCTATTTTCGGAGATTTGAATGAATATCTTGGGTTAACTGAGCATAGGATTTGAGCCTTTATCTTTTGTTTCAAGAACCACACCACAACCACCCCTAAAAGCCCTAATTGAGGTAAGGTTGTTTTGAAAGGCATACTACAGCAATGTTGAGTAACCTGGCTCCTGATAATCTTTGCTATTTCGCGTGTGTCGATCACTTCTTCTGTCATTTCATAAATGATCAGATCCACCTTTGTTCTTGATTTAATCAATCAGCGTGTGCTTCCGTCAAAGGCTTTATTTTTAAGCCTTGCATGAATTTTTGCATAACTTTGCCAATTTTAATGAACAACGCTTGCTTGCAATACCATTCAATGTCAAGGAATCCCAACAAACGCAGTCAGTCAAGGAATTGAACTTGATAAAGGGAATTTGACTTAGTCGGGGGCAACCAAGTGAGAGTTGACGGATCAGGGGCAGAACGCTGCAGCTCAGAATATTGGGGCAAATATTCTTGAGATCATCTTGTGACTTGTTTTGTCTTCGGTGACCCATCAGCAGGGGCAAATCCGTTCCCCGGCGACTTCTGCTACAGTTTAAGTATCTCGAGCATAACTGAATAGAAACAGCTATGTCAAGATTCAAGTTGGAAGATTTTGAAGTATCTGATTATTTCAAGTCTTCCGTAAAATTCTTTTGATTATTCAAGTTGGAAGATTTTGAAGTATCTGATTATTTCAAGTCTTCCGTAAAATTCTTTTGATTATTCAAGTTGGAAGATTTTGAAGTATCTATTTATTTCAAGTCTTCCGTAAATTTCTTTTGATTATTCAAGTTGAAAGATTTTGAAGTATCTATTTATTTCTTTTCTTCCGTAAAATTCTTTTGATTATTCAAGTTGGAAGATATTGAAGTATCTGATTATTTCTTTTCTCCCGTAAAATTCTTTTGATTATTTAAGTTGGAAGATATTGAAGTATCTGATTATTTCTTTTCTTCCGTAAAATTCTTTTGATTATTCAAGTTGGAAGATATTGAAGTATCTGATTATTTCTTTTCTTCCGTAAAATTCTTTTGATTATTCATTCCCTAATCTGGGGCAGTTATGCCGAGATCTCTCCAAGAGTTTGAAGATATTGAAACATCCTGTATGCCAATTCTTCTATAAAATCCTTTTGTTATCGTCTAGCCTGGGGCAGATAAGATTTGAAGGTAGTAGTGGAATGCATAATTACTCGGTCAGCTCCCTATCAAGTTGCTACCTCAGCTAATGTTGACTAATTTATTTCCCCAATGAAGAAGAAGAATTTTCTGAATCTGCTCAACATTTGTCTAAGCTAGGCTTATGCTTTGGTTGTCACCTTTGAGTACCAGACCCCAGCTCTTTATGCAGGAATCCCCAGAGAAGCTCAAGTTTTGCTATAACTGGAGTTTTAGTCACTGGAATTGTTATTGGTCTTTGAATACAATAACTTCGTCATCTGATTCTTGGAAGCGGATTTTCTAAGAAAACCCAAATCAAGTCTTACTCTGGAATTAAGACGTTTTGGAATCAATTGGTGCAAGAAGATTTAGCAGTACTGTTTTCCAGCATGTTTCTGCCATCTCCAGTGGGAAGAAGATTGTCCTGGTTGTCCTTGATGTTTGGATTTCAGGGTGTTGGCCTGTGCTTTCTTTTCTTCTTTCCTGTTTGGGCGTCGTTCGCGTCGTTTCTAGCCTGTAGCTAAGCATATGCATTCCCCTTGCATCTTTGCATTTCTTTGTGCTCTGTGGTGCTTGTGGTCTTTTGTTGTGCCTGTCTTTATTTCCCCAGTGAGGTAAAGACATTTCCTGGTTTGCTTGGTGTCGTGCTTGTTTGGTCTTAACCCCTGCGCGCCAGATTTGAATCTTTAAAATCTTTTTCTGTTCCCCAAGAAGTTTAACTTTAAAGGATTTTTAGAGCAGTTCTTGTTTGAATCGTGTCAAACTTGAACTTGGACTTTGTTTGAATCGTGTCAAGCATTGTCTTATGTGTTCTTGTTTGAATCGTGTCAAACTTGAACTTGGACTTTGTTTAAATTGTGTCAAGCATTGTCTTATGTGTTCTTGTTTGAATCGTGTCAAACTTGAACTTGGACTTTGTTTGAATCGTGTCAAGCATTGTCTTTTGTGTTCTTGTTTGAATCGTGTCAAACTTGAACTTGGACTTTGTTTGAATCGTGTCAAGCATTGTCTTATGTGTTCTTGTTTGAATCGTGTCAAACTTGAACTTGTTCTTGTTTGAATCGTGTCAAACTTGAACTTGGACTTTGTTTGAATCGTGTCAAGCATTGTCTTTTCTGTTCTCGTTTGAATCGTGTCAAACCTGAACAGAGTCTTTGTTCGAATCGTGTCGGACACTGACCCTCTTGTTTTAAAACCGTTCTTGTCCGAATCGTGTCGAACTTGAATTGGGACTTTGCTTGAATCGTGTCAAGCACTGTCTTTCATTTTAAAACTGTTCTTGTTCGAATCGTGTTGGACAATGAACCCCTATCTTGTTTCTTTTCTAAAATTACTTTAAGCTAAATTTCTTGGAACAATTTTTATCCAACCTTATAAGACTCATATCTGGTGTGCAGGGTTAGTCTCTGTTTTCCTGGCTCTTTCTGAAGATCCCATTTTGAACTCCTTAGCTTGAGATCCCCAGGAAGTCCTCGCCTTTTTGTTTGTCTCTTTGGGCTGATCCATGTTGATCATGTTTTTCTTTCTGGTTTCGTGCCCAGGAAGAGTGTGGGTTTGTTTTGTCCCCAGTAGTCCATCTCCCTGGATCTTTCCCAGTGGATACCGTCTTTCAGTCTCCCCAGTGAGTCTTTTCTGTTGGCTATCTTGTATCCCCAGTGAGTCTTTGCTTGTGGATACTAGCTTTCATCTTTTCCCGGCGAAGCTTTTCTTGTGTGTTTGCTTCCTGTTGTCTTTGGTGTCTGGTTTGTCTGCCCCTTTTGCATTCCTAGCATCATATCATCATTTTTAGAAGTTCATGGCATGTCAGCATGTGCATGTCTGTCGCTTGTCCTTAGCATTTTCATTCCATCTAAGGGAAAAAATTTTGGTTTGCTATATTTAAATACCTTTCACTTTGAGGCCCTCTGGAACCTTCGTTCCTCGCGCCTTCTGGTGAAGCTATTTAAATAGGGGCAACTGTTGTACCCTAAATTTTTACCCTTAGATGTCATCCAGTTCTTGTGCATCTTAGGAGCATCTCTGCATTGTTTGAGCTAACCCATATCTTGTAGTTTGTTTCTTTGTGTTCAAATTAGGTTTACCTATCATCATGGAGTTCCACAAGTGGTTTGAAGCAAGTCAAGTCAACCAGAGGACATCCAGTGCAAGGATTGTGGAATTAGGGTTTCCACTGAAGAAGTTACTAAGGGATTGGCTCTATCAAGTTAAGATTTGTGTGGTTCACTTGCCATATGAAGTTATCTACACTCAAAAGACATCATCCAACAAGAATTCAAGGTCTATACATCCTCAACAAGAGAAGATTGAGCCTCAGCCTCACTGTGCCTCCAAACTAGGGTTTTTGTGGCACTTATCAGTCAACAGCTTTGATCTTCATCAAGATGGACTCCTAAGCCCTAATTCTTGGTTTTATTGGTTTATCAACATCTTCAAGAGTCTCCTAAGACCTTTAGATGAGAAGGAAGAAGCAAGATCACAGGATCTAACCTCAGTGCATTCACAGTCCAATTTAGGGTTTGACTGAAGCCCTAATCTTTTGGAATTTTTGGATCAATTGAAACATTATTGGTTCTAATCATCATATTTTGTCTCATGGGGTATAAAAAGTATTCATATCAAGTTTCATGAGGTTCCTTGCAAGGGAAGTAGGGTTTTGACCAAAGAATGTGTCATTTGTGAGATTTTTCCCCTAATAGCCTATTTTAAAAGGACCATAACTCCTAAACTACACATCCAATTGGAATGGTTCAAAGCTCGTTGGAAAGCTCTTTCCAAAATCTTCAATTTGTTCAATATGAAGTTTTGTCTAAAAATTCTTGGATTTTGAGTTATGGAGCTTACAAGGAATTTTGACCAACACTTAGAAAAATTTTCAGCATGTTTCATCACTCTTTTTCTCAACTTTGGCGCCGCTTTTCACCCCTTTACATTTGGATTCAAGTCTCAAGTCCCAAATGAAAGTTGTAGAGATTGTTGAGAGCTTTCCAACCATATGTAGAATGTCTCAAGGGGATAAACCATTCTCAAGTTATGATTTATTTAAGAAGGTCACTTGAAATTGTCAAAATCCAACACGCAGAATTTTTTTCTAAGTTCTTTTGGACAGTTTTGAGGACACGTTTTGTGAGCCACTTTTCTACCATTTCAAGGCATTATTTCAACAATCTTCCAACATCAAACTTGTAGTATCATACAAGAGCTATCATTTGAGCCTACGAGCATGAAAAATGGATCATCAAGTAATGAGATATAATTTGGACAACATGGCCATACGAAATATTTTTGCACCAAGTTACTTAAGATTTTTTTTGAGTTTGAATCTTAAACTTCTCTCTCCAAGTACACCCTGCAGACCTAGCATATCTTTCCAACATCACCTTTCACCCTCAAAGCACGCTTTCCATGCCATGCTTTTGTACTTTTTTGCAAGCTACCACAAGTATATCCATCGTGTACATCTTTGAACCAAAGGATACAAGCCATACATGCTGCTTTTCTGACTTATTTGGTATCAAAAGAGAAATTCACTTGGCTCTATGTACTGAGAACAACCACAACCACATCTCCAAATCTTCCTTTGATTTTTCTCTCCAAAACAAACTTTTAGCACAATGGACATACACTCTCCCGGACCAACTTGAGTTCACTATAAAAGGGACTTCCCTCTCCTTCATTTTGACAATAATCACTACAATACTACAAAAAACTACTCTGAAAGTATTCTCTATGGAGCACGAGCTAGCTGGGAGGGAGAAGGAGTTATTACCATTTACTTGGAACTTAGGTAAGTTCCTCAAACTTTTTCTGTTCATGCTTACATTGCTTTTCCATGTTTGTTAAAGAATATGTTTTAGTTAAATATTCACCATGCTGCTTCAATGTTGTGTTTGTATGTGCTTAGTATAAACATTATTATGAACCATGGTTTGAGGTTGTTTTAGAAACTCTAAACTGATCCACGAATGCCCTAAGAGTTATACATGTTTTTTTTTCTTTTGAACTTATTTAATATAATGTAGAATGATTGATTATGTCTACTGTAATCTAATGACCTTGATGTTGATCATGTGGGAATATAGTGTTAAAATACATGATGTTTGTTTAGTTATTTACAAGTCTGTATGATCTGAGATGTTGATGTTGTACATGTTAGCATGCTGTTTCTATATTGCTTTAAATGATGTTATAATACTTCCACAAGCCTATGTTAGAATGTTGCATTGATGTTGGCTGTTGATCTTAGAGTGTTTGGTAGGGCAACTTTCATGATGATATGCTGCTAAGTTGTTTATTCTTGCGCATTTTTTTATGGCTAAGATGTATGCGTTTTGTCTTTGGTTGATGTTAGTATCCATACTTGTTTACCACTTGAACACTAAATACACTCCCTCACAATGCATGGATTTTTGAAGTTTTTATGACAGCAACAAATAGCGTGTGATATTATGTTGTGTGTCAGTCGTGTGAGAATTCTATTATGTTGTGTTGTGATGTTTATATGGTCTTGTGTTGTTGTGATGATGTCTTCGAGATGTTTTGCTTCATGTGTGTAATGTGAGTGTCGTGATGTTGTAGTGTCTATTTATGTGCATTAGATGATGTTCTGAGTAGTGTGATAGCGTGATATATTTGAGCGTCACTGTGTTTTAATTGCTATTTGATCTATTAATGTAGTGTTGTTTGTCCGTTTTATGGTTTGATTATACTACGTTCAGTGTTATGTTCCAATTTGTGAGTGTACACATTTGAAATTCTTGTTGTTATCTGACAATAGTAGTGTGTGATGTATAATTGTAACATAGTACTTGTATGATTGTGATGTGTGTGTTGCGTGCATGTTCTTTTTATCTGTGCCATGCGTATGTCATTTTGGTTGGTTTGCTTTTATTTTTGTCCGTTAGCATATTAAATGCCATGACCAATCATTTAGCATCACGTGATACACCACTGTATTCAATATCACACGTAATGCACTATCACATACACTACACCACGTCCTGCATGCGCGTGCTTATTTTTATTACATTTTCATTGCTTTAATTTGGCTTATATATTAATTGATGTGAGTTTATTAACGGATGTATAGCCGTCCCAACAGTTCACCCTATGCCATGCCAATACCCTTTCACTACAATGTCTCAGGTTCGATCCAGCGGATCAACCTTTTGACATTTTTCCTTTTTTTTGCCTGGCCATTTTTCTCTCCAACCTGGGCCTTGCGCCCCTTTCCTATCCACACCCCCTCATATTTGGGCCCATTTATTTTCCCTTGTTATTTTAACTGAAACAGCATTTGCTTATACACCCCCCTGCGTATTTTAAATCTTTTCCTATCTTATTTTATTTTGTTTGTTGTCTAATTTTATGTAATTAATTAATGTGTAATATATTTTATTAATTATTAATTAATGGTTAATTGTGTTGTTAGCTCTTAATCTTAATTATTAATTGCATCTTAGATTGTGTGATTAAATTCCAAATTGTGTTAATTGTTATATCTCAAATGCGTTGTTAACTCTCATTTTAATATCAAATTGTATTAATATCTTTTTGTTTTTTTAATCATGTTATTAATTCTTGAATTATCAATTCATGTCTTAATTTTGAGATTTTTAATATGTGATTAAATGTTAATGTTAATTATCCATGTGTAATTAATTTTTAGTTACCTTGTGTTGTAATTGTTAATTCTAATTGCCTTGCCAATTAATTATCAATTGTTGGTTTAAATTAATATCAACTGAGTATTTTTTTGGACATGTTATGTTATTAAATTGACTTGTTTAATTCTTAAAACATATATCCATGTTGATTGGCCATATGCTTGAGTTTTATATGAATATTATCCTTCTTTAAATGTCACCCTTAAACATTCTCTATGTTTATCTTCCTAAAGATTGAAGCATATTGATGTGTTCTTGTATATCATCCTTTATGTTTGTCTTCCTAAAGATTGAAGCATATTTGATGTATTCTTTTAATCATGTTCATCATATCCATGTCTTTGTCATAAACATATTGCCATCCTCATGCTTATGTTGTTTTATCTATTATCATGTCTTAACTTTCATCTTTATCTGTTTCTTGTTATTATCAACTGTTTTTCCCCCACATTCCAAAGGAAGGTTAATAGTGTTGACTCTTAAAGTCATAGCCCCCATCTTAACCTAAGTAACCTCTTAGGAAGAAACCTTGTTTCTTGGCCTCATTAGTGCCACGGAAATTACAACTAGCTCTAGGAGAGAGTTCTTGCACTCTTGGTGATATTCATCCTAATGAATTTATCACTTTCCCCTACTGACTAAACTTCAACATAGGTCCATTTCAACTAGATCTAGAGAGTTCCTAAACTCTACAATGAGTTTGTACTCATTTCCCCTCTGAATATTGACCACAGTCAATCATTCAGTAGAAGTAGAACTACGCATACTCTGATTCTATTCCCGAGGATACGTAGGCGTAAAGTACGATGCTTTATCGAGTATACTTAGATACTAACCCCTAGGGTTTCAAACCTTTAGCAAACATAAGATAACTAAAATAAGAGGTTCCCGTAGAGTACTACAGACGTTTAGGGTGCTAATACCTTCCCTATGCGTAACCAACCCCCGAACCTTAGATCTCTCCCCTTTAGGTTTTTCTAACGATCTTGAACCTTTCCTTTGGATAAATCAAAGTCGGTTGTAAAAGAAATATGATGCAAGTTAATTAATAATTTGTTATCCAATTTTCACCGCAACACAAAGGTCTCCTCACAACTAGGCAACTACTTGCCAATGATACACACTTATGCATCATTGCACAAGCATTGTCGTCTATGTTATCTATCATTTGCTAGTTACATCACTAGTTCATTGTCATCTATGTTATCTATTATTAAACCTTTCCTCACTTTCTTTATACTTATTCCAATATTTTATCATCATTTATAATCAACTAAACACTCATGGTAAGCATGTATAATAGTCATAATTATCATGTAAAATAATACATAGTATCATAAGTCATGCAAAAGAAGCAACCAAACAAGTAAACAAAAAAATGAAACAAAAACTGCCAGGCTCGCTGTGCAAGCTCTAGGCGAGATCACCTTGCTTTGAGTTCACTGTGCAAGCTCTGGGAGAAACAGGGGAAATTATAGCAGAACCAAAGCCTTTTAGTGGTCGATGTGCGAGCTATGGGTGAAGGTTCGCCTTCACCTCGCCTATAGTTCGTTGTACGAGCATAGCAAACTCTCATGGTCGTTGTTGGCTCGCTGTGCGAGCTTTGCGACTTCTGAGTTCTGACCTGTAAAACTTGTTTATTCCATAGGGGTTTCCAGCCTCACTCCTCATAAGGTCCACATACATCAAGACAACAACATACACAACACTAGAACATCATAACATGATCTACCATACAATCACAAGTTACTACAAGAAAAATAGGGTTTAACGACACATAGGTCACGACGGTTGGATGATAACCACCATCTTTCACCATTCGCAACAGTTTCCAAGACGGTTTTGGAAAACCGCGACTTTATTTAAAAAAAATGATAAAAATTTGTGACGGTTGGCATCCAACCGCCGTAAATCCTAGACTACGACGATTGTTTCAACCGCCACTCTTCCCATATTTATATTCGTGACTGGTACTGTACCCGCCGCCCCCCCAAAAAATATTAAAAACATTCCGCACTCAATTTTTAGTTTTCCTCACTTCCTATTCTATTCTAATTCTACCTCTCTTCTCCTTCTCATGTTATTTCAAGTGGACAAAGCAGACAAGCCATGGAAACTGAAAAGTGGTGCTGCAGTAACACTCAAACGCGCTTATGCACTTCGCAAACAAAACGTGATTTTCAAAAGCTTCAAAGGAAGCGCTTCTTTTTCATAATCAATTATCTCATATGCGCGACAACAATACCATAACACACATCGGATTATGCTTTGTGGCTCAAATTTTTACGCTATTCATTTTCAGGTTCGACTTGTTCATAGTTTTTTCGATTTATGTTTGGTTTTGGTTTTTAGATTCCACAGTTTAAAACTTGGTTTGAATTTGTTTCATGTTTTGGATTCAGTTTCAGTCCGAGTTCTGAATTGGTTCAACTGAGTTTGTGTTTGGTTCATGTATGGCTTGGAATTGCTTGCATTTTGGTTCAAGCTTTGACTCTAACCTAAGTTACGGTGAGCATACAATATCATGAATTTGAATTGGAAGAGAATTTACCTGTAAAAATGCAGAAAATAGAGCTTTTAGTCTTGCCTTCAAGGTGTTCGATAGAATGCTTCAACCAATTTGTCGCTTCTTTTCGCTTCAATTTTTTCACTTCATGATGTTGAATTGTTGTTTTTTTTAATGATTGTTGTTATTACAGGTTGTGGTTTATGAATCGGTATTGAATTATTGATGTAACCACCGTTAGGCAACTTGCGCGCAAAGTGTTTGGTAAATTGCATCAACCAAATTTCTTTCCTCTTTTCGCTTTTCTTTTGATGTGAATGGTAATGTTGGCATGCTTCTAGTTAAGTTTCGATCCAGTTACTTGTCTTATACAAATGATATCAAACCAGTAGGTGGTTAACTGACCCTAGCTTTGGGGCCTTTGCATGAAGGCAGCCTTGACCTAATAATGATAATCAAGGGAACTTCATACAACCGATGTGGCAAGTATCATGATTATGCTACAGATTTCATACCGCCTACACGAGATGAGGTCAATAAAATAATATAATCATACAGGTAAAACTTACTGAATAAATTTGACTATTTAAGCTATTAACACAAAGCAAGTGAATTCATATTATATAAACATAGAAGAGTGTAGGGAAAACTTAACCTGCAACTACCATGAAGAGTTATTTGATATTGATGTCTTGATGACATTGTATGCGTGTCAATTCATATTTGTTTATTCTTGTTAATTGAATTGCTCTGTAATCAACTAATAGCATTAAACCCCTTTCAATTATAATGCTTCCAGTTTGTTTAACTTCATCACTAGCTCTATAATGCTTTCAATTTTGGAGGATGGAAAGATTGTAAAGGGCCTTGCTGGAATTCCTTCAGAGGGGCCTATTTTGTTAGTTGGGAATCACATGCTGCTAGCAGTGGACAAAGTTTCCTTGACAACTCAAATTTATACTAAATGAGACATCATTGTCCGAGGAATGAAATATCCCTTAATGTTTAAGGGACAGAAATGGGGAAGTTTGCCAGAAGTGTCTTCTTTTGTCTGGTTAAGAGTTATGGGTATTTTTCCCGTAATAGTAACTAACTTTTTCAAATTTTTTTCCTCCAAGTCACATGTCTTATTATTTCCAGGAGGGGTTCGCAAGGCTTTTCATAGGAAGATAAATCCATTAAGTTGGCTCTTTATTTTGAGTTTAATCTTTCTCATGGAATCCAGATTTACTCACCTAACTCTTTTTGAAGTATTTGACTTGTTTCTCTTGAACAGTTGGAACTAAAAGCCGTCAGCTCGTTAGGAAGTTTATATTTATGATCTAATATATACTTGGAAGTTTATATTTATGAGTGTTTATTCATTTTTAATTGTATTGTGTCTCTGATTTTATATTTATGATCTAAAATATACTAGGATTATTAAACTCTCCATCATTGTGATAACTATCAGGGTGAAGAATACAAAATATTCTGGCCTGAACAATCTGAGTTTGTTAGAATGACTGCTAGATTTGGAGCCAAAATCGTACCATTTGGTTCTCTTGGAGAAGATGATCTTGGTCAAGTAAGTTTCAATATTTAATCAGCCAATGGTTTTCCTTTACAAAGTAACCAGTTTTCTCAAAATGTCGGCATTGAAGGCAGACCCTTACCAATTTTTATGGGAAGCATAATTCTACAATAGTTTCTTACTCAGTAAGTTATTATGAATTGTAGGATTTAATTTTTGATCACTACTAGTGTAATGTTCTTGTAAGCTGTCATAAGAGTTTTCGGTTGCATTGTGGTCAAGGCAACATTATGGCCTCTTGCATACTGAAATGGATGAGTATATCAGATTTTGGATTCAATTTAGGAATTTGGATGGAAGATATGTTATATTCTAGCGCTTAATTTTTTTCATTCATAAGATATAGGAAAGATTTAGTAACTAGCAGAAATAACATATGTTGTGACATATTATTATTTATTGAATTGTCTTGGGGAGTTAGTATGTTTAAAAAGAAAAAACAGCAGCGAGCTCCTATATTGCTTTTCTTTCTAGTTTCCCAGCAACTACCGCCTTTCACTACCTTCTTTGCTTCCATGACCACTACCCCCAATGAAACCTTAGCAGCCTATTCCCTATCCACGGGAATAATCCTCCATGAACTAGAGAGACCGTTTCTGCTAACACCCATTAAAAACAAACTAAACCCAGAAGAAGTCCAGGCTTTTATAGTCTTGCTTGGATCAACTGTTCAATACACCATATAACAACCATGAGGCATATGGCTAAACCATATTTCTAAACCAACAACATACTTTATAGAGAAACCCATCTGCATTGATACACTGACTTGCCACCTTAAGTCTCCCTTCATCCTCCACCATTTAATAATAGAAACTAATAACATGGATTTCATAATGTTAGGATCCACACATATAAAAACCTAATATTTCCATTTCTATCTAACAACTTTAACTTAAGTTTCTACCTAGAACCCACCTCAAGAAAAGATGAAGAAGTTGTTGATGATGAATATGAGATGATTTGATGATGAATGATGAAATTTCTTCTTCTTCTTCTAGAGTTTCCTTCTTCTTTCTCCCTTTTTCTCTTCTTTCTCTCCATTCCTCTTTCTCTTCCTATCTTTTCTTTCTATTCTTCTTCTTAATACTTTTCCAACAAAATAGGAAAACAAGAGGCACATGGAAGCAAAATGGAAAGTTAGTAAGACTAACTTGGTAAATGTCCAAATTTGAGAGTTTCTAGAATGTCTCTATTGTACCAATTGATAAAACCTCAAAGTCAGATAATATTAATTAAATCAACTATGAGCTCATCAGTTACTCTAATTATCTCAATAATTAATGACATAAATATCTCCCTTTGATATTTTATAGTCTAACACCAATTGATCAAATATTAGAGTCACCAAAATATCCTCTCTTATACTATACTTATTAATATTGGTCTGACTCTTTTATCAATAATTTATTTCTTCAGAGTCCACTAGTTACTCTATTGGTCCCAACTGATGACATTTAGAGCACTTAAGAGCTTTAATTATTCCAACTGCCACAAGTTAGAGTGCATAGGAACTCAGATGATCTTAACTAACACCCAATTGGGTGTTTAAGGGAAAATATGGGGTATTACACAATAAATAAGACCTATCCTTCTTCATTTTTCTCTAAGCTTGAAGTGCCAAAATTACTCTGCGAAAATCGAATCTCAAATTTTCATCACTCAAAATTCACTCTCCATATAACAGCCTCACAAAATCCTACACCAAACCTTCTTCCTCTTCATTCACAACTCGACCTCAATCTTCATTCTTACTCCAAATCAAATCAACAATCATAACAGCTTACACTACAAATCCACAACAACCCAACAACACAAACCAAACCAAAATTAAGAGACCGTGAGAAGAAGAAGATAAACCTTTAAATAGCTTGATGTTTTTAAAAAAGGGTAATTGTCCCTTGTTGATGGGCTTTTAAGTCCATGGTTGATCCATGGTGAATTTCAATATGCACTCTTACTAGATCTACGCCCCCTCTCCTTATTCTTTTCTTAAATTTTTTTCTTTCTTTTTTCTTTCTTTTTTCTTCTTTTTTTAATATATTTATTCTTTAAGAACTTTTATTTTTTAAATACATTTGGAGTGTGCTCTTGATATTTTGTTTTACTATTTTTTTTAATCTATGATTTTCCTTTCATTCTTGATTTTTCATATGTATTTTATTTTCATTTTCCATTTTGTTCATTTCCTTTTTTTTTTTGGTCAATGAAGTCTTACATATCATGTATTCTTTAGAATTCAAAGTTGTTCAACCTTCATTATTTCAAATTTGTGGGGAATGATCATTTGGATCATTATCTATACTTTGGGATAGTGATAGGTTACCTCTGATTAATCGATGGAAGTTCTTGATTAAGACGAGACAATTCTCTTTTTCTTTTTGTGCGGCACGACTTTAGGAGAATGATCTACATATCATTTCTCTATCGTGTTTTAACACAAACATCATTATTGACCGGCCTCCCATAGCATGATCTTCCTCATAGATTGTGCTACGATTGCTTAACATAGCGCTAAATTGGTCCCGATTCGAAAAGTGATCATTCGATCAATGAAAATTAAAAACTAACATCTAACTTTAATTCCCGCTCTTTATATTTCTGTCATTTAGTTTACTCGCAACTTATATAATTGTTCTTATATCTTATTGTTCATATATTACTCATTATTCATTTTGTCTTCTTATTCATATTTGTTCATCTCATTAAGAAAAGCACAAAAACATGATAAAAGATCAAAACCCTAAAAACTTTCAAGCTTGGACTGTGGTTAATATCCTTGACATCATGGAGTTTGGTCCTTGTATAGAAACCCTAGCAAAGGAGCTTTGGATTGAACTTTTCTTCTTGTATTGTTTTATCTTAGGACACCATTGCACATCATTCATAGCTTACTCTTGGGCTTTCTTACAATGAGACTTATTAGATTAATTACTTCTAGTTGGTTGTCTAAAAGACTAGCCTACTTTTCTAGCGCACTTGTAATTTATGGTTCATTTATATCCCCGTTTTATAAAAATGTATCCCCACACCATGACATGTAATAAGTTTACCGTTTTCCTTTTGCTTGCTAGTTGCTTAGGTAACCCTAATTCAAGAATAAAATCAAGCACGCCCTTTTCAAAAGATAACAAATAAGCTTGATCCAACGTCAATTATTTCTCATAATAAATAGAATTCAATAGGATTTCCCTCACCATCAACATCTTAACCAATCACACTCCATTTGCATTCACCCTTTATAAGTCGATTGCCTTTGGGCATCGCCATCTACCTTTCCTTGACTAAAACATTTTCAAAATCAACCAAACGAACACTTGATCCAACGTCAAGTTTTTCAAACTCTTTTCTTAATACTTACTGATTGAAAAAGTTGGGGGTGGAAGCAATTTTCCTCACTCTTTCCAAATGTTTGTGTGATGGTCGCACTTAGCCTACCGTTTTAACATCCATCAATTGTCTTAAAACACTCTTAAATTAAATGACTTAAGTCAATTCTTTGATGGATGAAAAAGTTGGGGATGGAAGCAATTTTCCTTACTTTTCCCAAGTATTTGTGTGATGGCCGCACTTAGCCTATCGTTCGAATAGTTATCATCTGTTGAATGAAACATGACTTGATTTGCCACACAAATTTCATAATCCTTAAAAAAACATAAACCAACAACCTGTAGTTTTATAAACTACGAACATTTTGATTCTTCATTTTCGTCCAAATGAAGATGCATAGGCACAAGGGCCTTAATCCTTGGCGAGCACCCTAATAAAAAAACACTCATTTCCCCTTAGCAATCGAAACCCTTTTCTCGCGCCCTTTCGCATTTTTTCACTTTGAAGAAAGCAAATATCATTAGCTAACATTCAATTGCAAATCAGACTAATAGGTTCCCTTTGAGTACAACGGACGTGAGGGGTGCTATTACCTTCCCCTTGCATAATCGACTCCCGAACCTAGAACTTGGTTGTGACGACCATGTTCTTATCTTTAAAGATTTTCTCGATATTTTCCTGTTCCTTTTGGAATGAATAAAGTTCGGTGGCAACTTTGTTCGAACAAACTTTTTCTGTATCCCATCACAAAGGATCGTATTTTTTCGAGGTACGACATCCCCACCCATTTTATATGGGTCTTCTGGTTTTTTAGTCATTGTTGGATCTTTATCTGTTAGTTCTGGTGTTGGCAGCAATTTTGGTAAAACAATGTGCTAGTTCAAGATGTCTTGCTTGATGTCTTAACATGTGCTTTTGTGTTTCTAACATTCAGTAAGGTGTATATGTTAGTGTTGCAGGTCTGTGTACTGATGTCAAACACGATGTCCTGACATCTGTTGACAATACATCAATTTGGTTTGTTTCTAGAGCTGCGCTGTTTTTAATATATCTTAGGAGATTTTGTTTGAGAGATTGCAGGAGAATTTATTGGAGAAGATTTATTCTGATACAATCAATTCCTATTACTTTGTGGAGTATATTTTGTTACTATTTTAGGGCGAAGAGATTTGGAGAATAAATCTGCTTTATTGTTAAATCAAATCTGTGATTTTATAATGCACAATCCCAATGTAAATTGTTTCTGGGAATATTATGGTATCCTTTGTGGAGCTGATTTAGAGGTCTGGAAGATTCAAGATAAAATCAAGAGAAGATTGAGTATTTAAATATGGAGATATTTTAGGAAGATTTGATTGAAGATCTAATTTGTAGGAGAATCTTTTGCAGATTTGTAGCAGCTGATATGTTGTGATTTGAAGCCCAAATCCAGTTGGATTTAGGTTATAAATAGAAGCATTGTAACATAGAAAAAGAAGCCAGCCATCATGTAAATTATAAGGGCTGTGTTGGTCGATGAACCACTCGGTTTGTGGGATGGTCATCGTGTTTATCTCGAAGCCTGTAGGTAAGAGATGTATTGTTCTTGGAGGAAGCTTTTAAGCAACTTCAAGATGGTGTTCTTAGTCAAGAGTCTTGGCTGAGTATTAGCATATGAGTGTGTCTTCTATTTTTATGTGTTTGAAGAGTTGTTGGAAATCAAGCTGTTGATGCAGTGGCTGAGGTGTTGACTGCTAGACATCATTGCGATGATTGGAAGTGAGATGGAGTCTCATACCTAGGGAGGACTTAGGTAGAAGGGTCATTGGGTAGTTATTAAGTGAGTAGATTATCAACTGGTATGTTGATTGTAGAGTTTGTGAATTGATACTGCTAATAGTGGACTTCCTTCCTGGCTTGGTATGCCCCCAGATGTAAGTTGTTAGACCAAATTGGGTGAACAAATTTTGTGTGTTGTTTATGCTTTTTAGTACTTTTATTGTTTATACCTTGTCATGTTATTTGTAACAGACCAGATGTCTCGACATCCTGTAGGACATCTGGGATCTCTCATACCAGAATTTCAATTGGTATCAGAGCAGGTATCCTGTTCTATTTCTGGGTGAGATCCGAGGGGGATACTTTCTGGTTCATGGTAGAGGAAGAAGGATGTTATACTGAAAAGCTGTTTGAACGTGATAGGTTCATATTGGTGTTTCAATGGTCCTTAGAAGTGGAGGATGAACTATTCATGACAGCTGGTACTTATAGGCAGAAAATGATGTATGGTGGATGTGTGCTTGTTGTGTAGCTGTGATGTCAGACAAGATGTCTTGACACCGTGTTTCAGTTTCTTTTGGAGGATCTTGTTGTGGGGGAGTTTATTTCTCTCCAAGTAATTGCTTTGTTATTTCCGCTATGTGCGCCTCTGATTTGTTCTAGTGTTGCGTTCTATTTGATTGCTGCTATGTTTGATTGTGGTTCCCCAGTATTTCATGCAAAGGCTGTTTCAGCCAATATTAACCAAAGTGGAAGAATGGTGTTTTTTTTGTTGCAGAGCTTCAGTTCATGATGTCAAGTCTGATGTCCTAACATGTGACTACAGAACTGGAGAACATTCAGTTCAGAATGTTGTGTTTGGTTTGTTACCTTTTGGTTGTAATTCTTTGGGTTTTCCTGATGAGAGATTCCTGGCGAAAATCATGGTGGAGATTTTGTTTGATTTGTTTCAAACCTAGAATTTCGTTTGCACCTGGATAGTGGTGGTTTTGTGTAATATGTTGTACCTGAAGACTGTTGAGGAGATTGTGATTGTTGTGTATTCCGCTGCATGGTATCTGATGGAGCCCTGGGGGTCCTTGTGTCGCTAGTAAAGGAAGGGCAGTAGGGTTGGTCTCCTCAGAAGAGTTGATGTGTGATGATGTAGTGTATGCAAGACTGTTTCAACCAACTGTGTAAAGTTGCCAACGATACTTGAGTTTTATTTCTCAAGTCTACTCTTAAAGGCACTATAGTGTGTGGTTGATTTACTCTTCAAGAAATCTGTTGAAGAAAGGATAGACCCATTTATTTTGGTCTCTAGAAGAGTCTTTCTAATACTTGACCTAATTAGGAAAGTGACTCTGAGTCTTGCGGTTGTTTAGTTTTGCTGGAGCTTGGATTAGTTTTGAAGACCTTTAAGATGATCAAGGGAAGTCTTTATCTAGCTTATGTTCAGCTATGTGATGTCCCCCACATGATGGAACACTTGGAAGAGTAAAAGATGCAAACATGTTGATGGTGTGTATCATGCAAGTATTTATGGTCTGATCAGAAAGGATGATCAGCTACTGAAGAACTCTTGTATCCCCTGCAAATATTTGTACATGGATTACTACGGATGTTACCTCCAAAACCATAGTAAGTGTAGATTCCATGTGTTTGAGATTGTTGTCAGATCTGATGTCGGAACAGTATCTCAAAGGTGTTGGGTTTTCAGCCAAGGAAGTTAGTTGTGCTCATGGTGGAGTATCAGGTCAAGCCACTTACCTAATCTGAAGTGATCAGTGGTGTGGATCAGCTAGTGCCACAAGTGTGCAGGAAAAGAATGTCAGACCAAATGTCGTAGCTTGTGTGAGAAGGTTACCTTATCACATATGATAAATACCTTGACAAGAGTTGAGTATTTTTCTGCTTTTGATAAGGATGTGCATCTAACCGATAGTGAATACTCTGACGGGAGCTGAGCATTTATCTAAGATGTTGTGCATTCAACTAATGACAAAATACATTGACGGGAGACTATGTGTATGCCTGATGTAAAAGTGCAGGACTGCTGAAGTGTTATGAATTTACTTTTCTCTATGTGGCTGTTTATTTCTCTTCGTGATGTGTTGGTGTGTGACGACCTAAATTAGCTGCTGAAGGTGTGATCCTTGGAGATCATCCTGGGTTCAAGGAACTCTGTGTTGATGTCCTACATGATATTGAAACAATCATGGTGGTTAAAAGAAGCTTGGGATTATAAAGATGAGATTGTGTGTTCGATAGTGTATTTAGAAGTGGCATTTTTTTTGTATGGCTATGGGGTAGTCTTGGACTACTTATTTTCTGAAGATTCAGATATGGCAGATTTGAAGTCTTTGGAGTTTCTAAGCAGGATAGAGGTTGTCTACTCAAACTTTATTGTCTGCAAAGGGAGGAGGTTCTTCTGAGTGGCAGAAGGAAGAGCTGAATTCAACAGTTGGATGTCATAATGGTCTGACATCTAGCTTAACATCAGATGTCTCAGCTGGTGATGTGGCACATCAGCTTATGATAGGGTGATCTACAGGAATGAACAATAGGATGTTTCAAAAAGATCGTTCTCATGGCAGTTTGCGGGAGCTGCAGGAAGGAGAAGATGTTACATGACCATGGCTTATGGAGTCTAAGTGTGTTTGCTATTGAGCAATTGAAACATGTGACTTGAAGATCAAGTTTCCTTGGTGTATCAGGATATCTTTGTGAGAGTTCTGACAAACGTGAAAAAGGTCAAAAGGTGGCATTTGGTTGTTTTCATATGAGGGTTCATGAATGAGGTGATCAAACTGTGGCATTTGGTTGATCTCAGAAGTGGATTCGAAGAATCAAGATAATCAGAGTGTGGCAGCTGGTTATTATTGAGGATGGTCTTGGAACAAGTTACTCTTGGGCAGAAGGGTGATGAGTTGAACACTCAAGGAGATTATTCTTCTTGAAGGTGGATGAGAGTTTATTTCTCTAGTTCTTTGGATTACTATGCTATAGTAAGTCCAGTTGGTGGAGCATATCAAGAATCATGGTGATGATGTCTTGGTGTGTGGCATATGTTCTAACTTGTGTTGGGACATTATCTGGTTGGATATCCTTGGTGAAGGATGATTATGCTCTGGTTCAGAAGCGTGGTGCCTACATTATGCCTAAGGAGCGTCTACATAATCATACGGGAGAATGATGAAGTAGAAGGTCTTCCTTGGATGGAGAATGTAGTGAAGACTGAAGTAGATCAGGTATTGATTGATTGGAAGTCTGAAGATGAAGAGTATGATAGGGGATGACTGCCTTTGGAGAGTTGGGGGATTTATGTGACTTTGATCCTTATCTAACAGTTTGTTTGAAGGAGGATGGTGTTTCTTATGTTCCTCACGAATAGCCTAATTGTAACTTCATGTGGAGTTGGATGCTCAAGCATTATTGTCAGAAGAGGTGTTTCTGACTATGTGGATTAGAATGTGGAGATTCTGAGCTTGTTTTTAGTAGTATGGTCTGGCAAAGCATGACTACTAATTTTGAAGACTTCACTAGTATCAACAACTACTAGTGAATGTAATGGCAGAGGAATTGTGTCATATGATGTGATCTGATCAGAAAGTTTTTTTAAGAGCTGTTCTTCCTTCTGCTGCAAGTATCTCTTGAAGAGATTGGATCTCAGTAAAGCTTTTAAGTAAGCTGAGAATTCGTGGGGTCTGTATGAGCATGAAGATGTTCATGTGCTTGAACTGAGGATTGGTGTTTTTGTTTCCGTTGTGTACCTCAAGGGGAGTAAAGTGGTGTTTTGTTTGATGTTTATGATGTCATGTGTATCTATTGCTTAGGAAGAGTAGTTACATTTTTGTTGCTGAACTTGTGCAACTTGTCGCTCCCGGGATTTTCATCCAAGTACAAACGCGAAAGTGGCTCCGAAACAGAGTCACCAGCAATGTGTATTTATCCCAAGAGAGGGAAAGGAAACACTGCGTAAACCTGAGGGAAGGAAAAGAGCATGGTCTTGCGACCAAGAGAACTGGGTTCGGGAGTCGGTTACGCACGAGGAAGTTTTAGCACCCCCACGCGTCCATCGTACCCGATGGGATCCACGCTTGCTGCTTCGATCAAAGGGTGTAAGGAAAGGATACTGGAAAAGGAACTGCTAGCTGGAGAACTGGAAAAGGAAAAGGAGAGAGAAAGAGAAACAAATGTAGGGAAAATAAAAGAAGTGCTCGAATGGGCCCTACCCCACTGCCTACGTATCTCATCAGGAGTATGAGAATCAGAGCTACGTAGTTCCCCTCAGCTAAGGGAAAATTGTTTGTGTTTTTTAGTGGAATACATCAACGTTCGCGTCCTAGCAGTTTAGGTGTTGCAGCTCGCTGTATGGAGACTTAGGCGTTACCTGTTTGTGGTAGAACGGAAATGACGCATCCTTAAGGAATGAGTGAATGAGATGAGGAGAGAAATCCCATAGGAAAGACGTTATTGTTTGTTTGAAGTCTTTTAAGAAGAAGTATTTTGATTATTTTTGTGTTAATAACACATATTGCATTCAAGTCTATCGTATAAGATCGAATGCATCGCATGGTCGTCCTAACAGGCCGTATGCTAAACACTCTAAGAAGGTGGAGAGAAACCCTCCTCCTTCCATTTCCCATACTTTAGGTTTAAGTGCAATACATGTTATGCCGTCATTAAGTGTTTTTTACTTTTGTTTTGAGATGAGAAAGATGAGACTCAAATGGAGCAAAAGGTGAAAACTAAAGGGGACTAAGACTCACCCTAATGTTATCATATAGGGATGTTTCTATGGTTAATGTGGTTTAAGAATCCTAATCCTAAAAGAAAGGAGAAGAAGAGCAAAAGAAGCAACATACTTCCAAGGTGGAAGTTAAGTTGATCTTAAAGAGGGATGAAAAAGAAATTATTCAAGGAAAGCATATAAATGCTTATCATGATCACAAGTGAATGATTAAAAGAAATAAGAGAAGATAAAAGAAAAAATTGCATGTGGAAGCATATCCACACACATACTTACCATTTGCACCTACATGAAAAAGGTTAGTTCAAAAACCATTTACAAGTAGTAAAATGAAGAAAGAATACCAAACAATGATCAAACCAATTAAGAACCAATGAAATAGGATCCTAAGAGATGAAAATCAATTAAGGTCAGAACATACATCTAAAGGTGTTCTCTAATGTTAAGGTATCAAACACACACTAACTATGCACAATTAAATGTCCCAAACACCAAAGAAGTGAATCATGGAAGAAATAGATAAAGAAAAAGTGAATATGCAAAGTAATCATGCATTAATGTTTCATACAAGACCAAAGTCAGAACCAATGTCATTTAGGAATACTTCACAATGCATATGAATCATCATACAATTCATAAATGAAGTGATGTAAGAAGAAGAGATGAGAAGGAGAAGAAGCATGGAAAAGAAACATGCTAAAACTTCAAGTTAATATGCACAAACTTATGTCAAATATAAGCACATGTTAATATGACTTATAATACCATGAAAATGACCTATAATATCATGAAAATGACCTATAAAGTAGGTACAATCAATCACAAAAAGGTTGCACAAATGTTTCACCAAAACATGCTAGAATGAAGTGGAAGAAAGTGCCCAAAAGTAACTTCAATTACAAGGCATCAAAACAACATCAAAGCACATATGAAAATTATGCAAATATGATTCTAATCAACATAAGTCAGAGGCTAAACATATATTACAAACTCATACCAAAATTAAAAATAAAAGTGTCACAAAGTAATGCACAAAGTCATATTGAAATTCCACAAAAAGAGGTGTAAAGATGATCATACAAACATCATATAAGTTGACTTTAAAAATGAAGCAAAAATATTTTTGGACACTTTTATATACTATTTAACCAATGCAAGAAGAATGAGTTAAAGATGATGCGTAAAATGACAGAAAGAAATCATACAAGTTCAAGTGTCCATAAGAAGGATCAATCAAAAGGAAATTGAAAATAAAATATGGAATAATAGGAAAAAACTCATAAAAACAGAATAAAAAATATAGAAAATTACCTAAATGTGTTAAAAACATGTGTGAATTAATTTGGAATTTTCTGTTGAGCTTTAGTATTTTTATTAAAATGAAATTGAAACTATATGTGAAAGAAAATAAAACAATAAAAGAAAGGGAAAAGGGGGGTGCAACGTTAGTAAGTTTCCAGTTCAAAAATAGCATTGGGCTTAACACGGGGGTGTGAAAAACACATTCAATCCAGTCCAGCAAGGGCTTGTATAATCGTGTGGTGACGGTGCACAATCAGTCCCATGTAAATTCAATCCAATCCACACGATCAGGTCATGATGATCAAGTAACAAGAGTACACTTAATCAACAGATCACAACGCACGCACACACAACTCAATACACACGCGCACACACTTGAACAAATGAAGAGATAAAATAAATCACGTGAGAAAGTTGGTGGTGATCATTAATGCGGTGCTGCGTTCTCATTGGCCAGCCGCAAAAGTGAATGGCTACACCAATCGCGTGGCCACACGCGGCTTTCTCTCTCACCACCATTAATCCATCATTGTTTAATCATTGATTAATCATTAAAAAAATGCAAGAACATGGCCAATGATCTTCGGACACCTCATCGTCTTCATAATTAGCTCATGCAAAGTGTAGAGATTCATATAGAAACCAGAAAATATATGCAGAATTTTATCCAACTTCTACCTCAAATATCTCCATCAATTCTTAACGAAAATTAACAAAATAAAATACCAAACTGAATCCCAAACTTCATAGATCATGAATATACTAATTAAATCTCAAAAGGATCATCCTAACATCAATAAAAATGGCACGAAAGTGACGTGTCCAACATACATTTCACAAAATCAAAAATCACATAAACTCCAAAATGAACAATCAATGGTGTGCCATCATTTCAGGACTTTCCAGATGCAATGCATGATTACTAATTTCACATTATAAATCACTAAAATCATGATGAAATAAAGTGAAATTTTCAAGATCCCTAACGGTAGCGAGCGATTTTGGACGCAGTTCTTAAGCGCTGGTCGCTCTCTGCGGTTGAGTTTACTACAGGTCGATTCATTTTTTATCCTATTGTGAGCTGATGAAGGAAGGGAAATAGATGTCTCCAATTAACCCTGCTTTGCATACTGAGTTTAAACAGCGGTCTGTTAGGTTACGAATGCTATCAATGTGGGGGGGGGGGGGCCTTTCTACTGGTTATTTGTATTTTCGCCAATACTAATTTCTTTTCTTTCTAGGACTTTCTAGCGGGGAACAAGGATTAGGATTCTAGGACTGACGCTTTTTGATAGATACATGAGAGTATGGGATTTTTGGTTTTTGTTTAGTGTGCTCGCTAAGATTTTTCTTTCAATCTTATGCCTACGTATTCCCGTTTACCGAAACAGGGAAATCAGAGCGTTCGTAGTTCCTCCTATTCTATGGGAGGAAATGGGTGTTGTGGTGTCTTGTTCAAAGCCCAAGACGTGAAGCGAAAGGTGGTTTGTATCTTATTCAAAGCCCAAGATGTGAAGCTGAAGGGTTTATTTGTATCTTGTTCGAAGCCCAAGATGTGAAGCTAAAAAGTCTCCATTTTAGAGAGAATTTGTCATCTCTAAAGAGGGGGTTGTTTGTCACAACTGTTGGGTGACTGGTTATAAAGGAAAGATTACTTTAACCGGGATACGCGGATCCTAACAATGCCATAATTTCCTTTATAGGGGGTTTTAACCTGAAGGAGAAGACTTTAACTCAGTGTAGAGCAATGCCATCTTTCCTTAGGAATTTCTCATGCTAAAAGAGGGACAGTGGCATGGATGTAGATGATCCAGAGGCTTGCCGCTTATAGCGATTAGATGAAGGGGAAAGAGTTGTTGATGTTTGTGTACTGTGAACGAGGCACAGCTTTTGATGCTAAAAGGTTGATTGGATCAACCAGTGATTTTCTTATATAAAGCCTAAGAGGAGGCTAATATGTGTCTCGTACAAATCCCGAGAGAGAGGCTAAAAGGGGTTGATCCTACAAGAGGATCTTTTATACTCAATAAGAGAGTGTTTTTGTATCTCGTACAAATCCCGAGATGGAGGCGAAAAGGTTTGACTCAACAAGGGAATCTTTTGGTATCTCGTATAAAGCCCGAGATGGAGGCTAAACGTTGTTTGACTCCGCTGGGGAGGATCATTGTACAAAGCCCAACAGGAGGCTATGGTGACTGTTTCAGTTAAGTGACAGGTCCAGTATACTGATTTTTAAAGAGAAAATCAGTTCTTATATGAGCAACACTGTACTCAAGGATTTGATTCAAGGATCCGGGTTGTTCCCGTTCTTTAAGGAAGCGGGAAATCCAAGGGGTATTGAGACTGTCCGAGTCTACGGGTTTTCTTCCTATTCTTGAAGGGTGCTTGAGAATGTCTTTGAGACTCAAGGAGATTAGACTGTCCAAGTCTAGAGTTTCATCTTTTGTACCATGCTTTGAGAAATAGTAGTAGACTCTATGAAAGGACTGCTCTATGAAGGTGATTAAGTTCTATTCCTATACCTTTAGGAGGTCGTCGGGACAATTTTTACGAAGCCTAAGAGGAGGCTGGAAACTTTTAAGAAGCCGATCAGTCCTTGTACTAAGCCCAAGAGGAGGCTATCATTCCCGGAGGAAGAAATCATTATACGAAGCCTAAGAGGAGGCTGTGAATACTTCTAATAAGCCGTAGGACCCTTGTACTAAGCCCAAGAGGAGGCGAGGGTTGCTTTTAGAAAGCCTGAGGGTCCTTGTACAATGCCCAAGAGGAGGCCGATGCTTTTAAGAAGCCGATGGGTCCCCAAACCCCGAGAAATTCAAGGCAAGCTATTCACAAGGAATAGATCAAGTCAAGAAAGTTCGATAATTTGGAAGAAACTCAAGAGATGCCATTCACGGAGAAAAGATCATCTCTGGGGAGTAGAGTTTCTTGACAAGTGCTTTTAAGAAGCCTGTGGGTCCCTAAACCCCGAGAAGTTCAAGACATGCTATTCACCGAGAATAGATCAAGCCAGGAAAGTTCGAGAATTTGGAAGAAACTCAAGAGATGCCATTCACGGAGAAAAGCTCATCTCTGGGGAATAGAGTTTCTTTGACAACTTCTACGAGTGACAGTCTATGAAAGGGTTCACAGAGAATGTTGCCTTTCATATCTCCATATTGTTTAACCCCAAGAGGAGGGAAGATTGTGTCTGGTAATCCTATGGGGATCTAGTTTTGACTATTTAAGAGTGATCAACGGGCTTAATGCTAGACGTAGTTGCCGGGGAAACTCTAAATATCTATACTATTATTACACAGTTGATATGAGTTTATGAAAGAGGACTTACAGTGGAACAGCCCCACAATACAATTATATGTATATTAAAGCGGTAAATGAAAACGATAACCACTTACTCGGTTGTAGAGTTTCCATGCTGTTTGGTTAGTTATTCAACAAAGAAAGATTGAAAGCAACAGTATATTCAAAATCAAAGGAGAAAGTGCTTTGAAAAAGAAAGATTTGGGGCTTACAGCTCAAGGAGAGGCCCAGGGTTTTATCAGTGAGCGCACTGTTTGAATTTGTACAGAGGGACTTATACAAGTGACTGGGGCCCAAAAATTGTTTTCTGTACAAAGGGATGGGTCTTACACTCTCTCAAGAGGCCCAAAAAGTTTAAAGAAAAAGAGTGGGACTTATAACACGAGGGTAGGCCCATTTGATTTTTCCTTTAAAATGGCGGTCGCGCCGAGATTTTCTTTTAACGCAGAGGGACTTATACAATAAGTGAGGCCCAAAATGTTTTGGCTAAAAGGGGATTGGGTCTTACACTCTATTAGAGGCCCAGAGTGTTTTTGAATGGGTCTTATAGCTCAAGGAGAGGCCCAGGGTTATTTTTCAAAAGGCGACGATCGTGCCATTTGTTTTTGACGGTATCGGGACTTATACAATACACTGAGGCCCAAAAGTGATTTGGTCAAAAAAGGATTGGGTCTTACACTCTATTAGAGGCCCAAAATGTTTTGAAAATGATTTATGAGGGTTGAATTAATCCAAAAACCCTAATTTGTTTTCAAAAATGTATTTAATTGAATAAAAATTCAATTAAAATGACCAAAGTTGTTTAACATATGGAAAACAAATTGTGATCTTGGATTAATACTTCAAAAATTAAGTATTGACCTACAAAATAATTAGAAGGCATTAAAAGTTGCAAAATCAATGTAGAAAAAATATTTAAAATGTCAAAAATAATTAAAATATTAATTCTTTGCAAAAATATCAATTATATGAAATAAATAATATTTTTGGGATTTTTTGGAAAAATAAAATATTTTAACATTTTTGTGAATTATTAAAAAAAGAATCAACTCAAAATCATTAAAACTCAGAGAGAAATTAATTTTTGAATCAATTAAATAAAATAACAAAATTCAAATATTCAAATTTTGAAATAAGGCGCCAAGAACACACCAAGAACACGCGCGTGTTCTGGGCTTGGCCAGATTTGCATTTTCTCTCAAATCTCACTGAATACTTGATTATAACATGCAATCCACATATCATTATGCTCGTCTCAACCTCACGATCATGTCTATGTCAATTAATTTCATTTAAATTAAACATATAACAAGAAATCATGAAAAATCCTCAAGAACCCTAATTTATGCACGAAGGCTAGGATTTTTGATACACGATTCAAACAATGCAATTAATTGAGGGGAAACATTCCATGCATGATTATGAACATATGGCCAAATTATTGTGCAGCAAAAAATGCATGAATCATAGAGTTAGAAGAGCTCATGCTTACCACTTGCAGCTGGTGATCGTGTTTGGTGTTGGAGGTGTTACAGCTTGGTTCCAATGATGTGGATAGCTTCCCTAGGTGCCAAGTGATGTGTCTGAGTGCTTAGAATGGATTGAAATGGTTTGGAATTGAGGATGGCACCTCAACTGCAAAGCTGTCATGAACTTGAGCAATTGGCTGGTGATTTTGTGAAATCAGTGTTCCAGATGTTATATGAGTGTTTGGATCACTTCTATATGATGTATGTGAGGTGTGTGAGTGATTGGTTTGATTGGAAAAGCTCTCAAACTTAAAACCCGATAGTGACTTGCCTTAGAAGGCAAAATTGGTGTGAAAGAAGAGATTTTGAGGAAAGCATCTGTTTGATGGTTTTGGTGTACTCAAACTGATCACAATTGAGCTCTATTTATAGTAGAGCAAGTTTGTTTTGCAAGGAATAGTGAATGGCAACTGCTGAGTAGGTTTGTTCAATGTTGGCCAATGGAAGTTCAAGTCTCCTCTAGCCATTGACTAGAGGTTAGGGCACAGGCTGTTGGTTTCCTTGGTCTTGGATAAGTCTTGACTGAACTCAAATGAAAATGGCTCAGTCCATGCCACCTTGATGCTTCCATTGAATGCTCCAATCCAAATTTGGAGTCTTGTCCCTATTTTGGCAATTCTAGGTTCAACATGCTTTTTCTTGTTCCAAGGACTTTGGAGGCTTGGCTCAGTGATTGTCCCTTTTAGATTCAATCCTCAGATGTGTCCAAGTGGATAGGAGCATTTGGATTTAGCTGATTTTGGCAAATCGACCAAAAGTGCAAATTCTGCGTTGCCTTGGCAGATTTCAGCAAGGCAACTTGCCAATGTCATATCTCATGACTCAAATTGAATTTGGTAATGTTCTTGGCCATTTTGGAAAGCCCTTACATGATACAACAACTGTTTGAACATGTTTGGTTTTGATCTCTTTTGAATCCAAGTGAAAAATCCCCCTACATTTGGAAAAAAAATGAAGACAGATTTGGACTTAGTGAAAATTTAACGTAAGTGTTGGAAAAAGTGACATTTTCATTTTTCAGCCATTTTGATCACTCCATAACTCAAAATCCTTAATGAATTGGACTTAGGTCTAGTTGAAGTTTTTGTAGAGGGTAATGAGGGCTACAAATCCATCTTTGGATGAGGAAAAATGGCTTTGTGGTTTAGGAGTTATGATCCTCCAAAGTTGGTACCCTTGTCACTTTATTTTTAACTTAGAAAAATTTCTAAGTTTTTATGGTTACCCCTTTTACAAGTTATCCAACTTTTCTTGATTTTCCTTGATGAATGATGATTCAAATCATACATTAACATCATTTTAGGGTTAAAAATCCATTTTGGTGAAAAATCTCAAAAAGTCAAAGTTGACTTTTGTGCACAGTTTACTTTTTATCAGATGAATTCCAAACTGTGCAATTCTTCAGGAAATCATGTCCTTGACCTAAATCAAACTTGATGGACATGTTCCATGGGTGTCATGGGGTATATTGAGGTATGTCATAGGGTTTGGGAGCATGTCCTGGTCAAAAGTCAAAGTTACAGTTGACTTTTTCCTTAAAATCCTAATTGTGGTGCAGATAAAATTGAGACTTGTTGTTCAGGCTACTTGAATTAATCCATTGTTCCAAATGGATCAAGATAGTTCATTAGAGACCCTCAAACCCTCTCTTGAGGTCTTGGCTCCTGGTTTTCCTAAAAGTCAACTTAGGGGTGAATTAGGTCAAGAAAACCCTAATTCCTGATTTTTGATGTATGTATCCCTTGAGGTAAAATTGACTTGATGATTGGGTCCATGAGGTTCCATGGAGTATATTAGGTTGTGTTTTGGATCATTGGCTTGTGTCCAGATGAAAATTTTCCATCTGGAGGCCCTGGTCGACCAAAATCCTAATTTGGTGACATTGTCGATCTTGAGACTTGATCCACCTAGAAGGGAGCATCCTTGTGCTTAATCCTTGAAGTGGGAGTCCTTTTGGTCCATTGTGGATGTTTGAGAGGTTAGACAAGTTGAAGATCATGTTGTTTCTTGATTGATCCTTTGTCTAAGGCTCTGAGAGGGCTTAAAACCCTAATTTTGATTGTAGTGGATGCTCACCCATCTTTGGGGAGACTGATGAAGTATGATGGTTCCCCCATATTGTGATGATGATTTGCACAATGATGGGAAATCTTAGTGGTCAAAATTTGGGGTATGACAGATGCCCCTATTTAATCTTCTTGGACCCGAAGGTGTGAATGACGAAGGTATTCGGGCATTCGGGGTGCAAGAGGATTAAATATCAGAATACCCGAAATTTTGATGGTGATTATGAATGGCAGATCGCATTCATCTTATTTTGCTGAGCAATGATGCTTAGAAAAGGTAAACTTCCCCTTGATCCTGGTGTTCAGCCAAGGAACTGGTCTCAGTTTTCTTTTGTCAACTTCCCCTTGTTCTTGGTTTCCTACCAAGGAACTGGTCTCAGTTGCTGAAACAAACTTCCCCTCGATCCTGGTTACCTACCAAGGAACTGGTCTTAGTTTCTGATTTAAACTTCCCCTCGATCCTGGTTTCCTACCGAGGAACTGGTCTTAGTTTCTTTTGTCAATAAACTTAATTGACAAGGGACGCTATGCGTAGCGATTTTCCTCAAACTTCTCGCCGAATTTTCCTGGGGAGATGCCATTTGATAGAAAAAGTTTTGATGTCAGACTTGCTGGGTGGACCCAGTCGTCTGAGTTGTAGAGGTGCACAAACTTCTCTGTTGGAGACGTCATTTGTTTCTACTGGGGGAAAGCAGGTCTCTTGGGAGACTGCTGTCGCTTGGGATCTTACATCATACTTTTCTCGGGATCTTCCCGGAGAAATGCCATATGATGGGGTCCAATTTTGAGGTGTCGATGACCTTTTCATCAGCGATCTTTTCGGAGCGAAACTGGCATGCTGCCGAATCTCTGATTACGAGGCTTTCTCTGTGGATTTTCCTTAATCCGGGAAAGCAAGGATATCATCTTCAATGGTGAAGAGTGATGCTAACTGAAGGTTCCTCTGGTTTTTCAGAGGTTCAAGTTATCGAAGTGGTCGAGGGCCAACTTCCTTCCAGAAATAAACTGGAAGCGAGGTTGTTCAAATACAGTATTTCCTGACAAGGCAAGGACTGACAACTCGACTGAGAGAACTGTTTATCACTAGGGGACAAGACCGACTAGAGTGATAGTGATGCAATATGAAATGTGAATGTAAATCAATAATGCATGATGTATGTATGTTTATGTTGACAAAACTGACGCGACACACAAACTAAAAGATGAACATGACTGGATACTCGGCCATCGCAGGGCGAAGAAGTACCGCTGGTTAAGAATAGCAATTCCACCTTGCTTAGGAGAGATAATCCTTGCGGGGAATACCATTAATCGGGCTTAGGAGATAAGGACTCTGCCGAAGATGTCAGATGGATTACTCGTATCTGACACTGTTAATCCTTCATTCAGGTGCACTGGCATAGAAGGAGTACTTTGATTCTGCACTTTGAGGTTCGATTACTTCTGGAGAAGCGACCGATGTTCTTCTGATGTTCAACAGTCAAAAGAAATTGCCGTCTTTATTATAAAGCAGAAAAAGTTTTAACAAGTAAATTCATTTTGTTTTATTTCAAGAATCGTTGATCATATTAAAATGTCGTTCTATAAAGCTAAAACAAATAAGAATTGCAAACAAAAGCACAAGGGCTCAAATTTTATTGATAGGATGGAGATCAGCCAAACGCGTGATTCCAAAGAGTATTTACAAAGTTAGAAAATGGTAATTTACAGGGAAAAGGGCTACGTTGAAACATAACGACCACTATCCTTCTACCAATTTTGAATTCGGGACATCCTGAGCTTCTACCGAAGATGACCTTGACTGGAGTTTTCTGACGGATGATGTAACTGATGCTGCGGGACTTGCCTCTGTTGAGCATAGTTACTTGCCATTATCCCTAATTTTTTCCTGGATTGTACTTTGATGTTTCCAATCCACCGGGACGATTTTTTTCTCATGTCTCTAACTTTTGCCTGGACCGCCCTTTCGGGTTTTCAATCCACCGAGACGGTTTTTTTTTTTTAGTTTAGGCGAAGTATTTCTTGACTACATCAACATTTGTGGGGTAGGAAAATTCCTCTCCGTCCATGGTTGCAAGTCTCATGGCGCCGCCTGAGAAAGCTTTCGTGACCACATAGGGGCCATCATAATTTGGAGTTCACTTGCCCCGGGAATTAGTGAGAAATGATTGTATCTTCTTGAGCACGAGGTCTCCTTTCCTGAAGACGCGAGGTCGAACCTTTTTGTCGAATGCCTTCTTCATTCTCTGTTGATACAACTGACCGTGGCATAGTGCCGTGATTCATTTCTCTTCGATCAGGTTTAGTTCGTCGTGTCGACTTTGACACCATTTAGCTTCGGTGAGCTTAGCTTCCACCAATACTCGGATTGACGGGATCTCTACTTCTATGGGGAGCACTGCTTCCATGCCATACACTAGAGAGAAAGGGGTTGCCCCTGTTGAAGTGCGGACAGATGTGCGATAACCATGAAGAGAAAAGGGTAGCATCTCGTGCCAGTCTTTGTAGGTTACAACCATCTTTTGAACGATCCTCTTGATGTTCTTGTTAGCCGCTTCTACCGCTCCATTCATCTTGGGTCGGTAGGGAGATGAGTTATGGTGTTCGATCTTGAACTCTGTGCAAAAATCTTTCATCATCTTGTTGTTCAAGTTAGATACATTATCAGTAATGATCTCGCTTGGAACACCATAACGGCAGATGATATTGTTTTTGATAAATCGGACCACCACTTGTCGGGTTACATTGGCGAATGACGCTGCTTTGACCCACTTGGTGAAGTAGTCAATGGCTACTAGGATGAACCGATGTCCGTTTGAAGCCTTGGGCTCAATCATACCAATCATGTCGATTCCCCATATCGAGAATGGCCATGGGGAAGAGAGAACTTTGAGATGCGTTGGCGGTACATGGATTTTGTCGGAGTATATCTGACATTTGTGACACCTCCTCATGTACTTGTAGCAGTCGGATTCCATTGTCAACCAATAGTACCCTGCTCTGAGAATTTTTCTCGCCATTGTGTGTCCGTTGGCATGAGTGCCAAAGGATCCTTCATGAATTTCTTTCATAAGCATGTCTGCTTCTGGTCTGTCCACGCATTGGAGCAAGACCATGTCAAAATTTCTCTTATAGAGAGTGTCACCGCTCAGGAAGAAGTTTCCAGCCAATCTTCTGAGGGTTTTTCTATCCTTCCTTAGTGCCCCAGGTGGGTACTCTTGTTTCTGAAGGAAGCCTTTAATATCGTGATACCAAGGTTTGTCGTCTATGACTGCTTCAATCGTGAAGATGTAAGCGGGCCTTTCAAGGCGCATTATGTCAATCTTAGGTATGTCATTCCATTGACCTACACTAATCATGGAAGAGATAGTGGCTAATGCATCAGCCATGTGATTCTCCTCACGAGGGATGTGATGAAACTCGACTCTGTTGAAGAAGGGTAACAACCTTCTTGCATAATCTTTGTAAGGTATCAGTCCTGATTGGTATGTGTTCCAGTCTCCTTTTATCTGATTGATAACCAAGGCTGAGTCGCCGTATACGTCCAAGTTTTTGATCCTTAAATCAATCGCTTCTTCAAGACCCATAATACAAGCTTCGTATTCGGCCTCGTTGTTCGTACACTTGAACGTAAGTCGAGCAGTGAAAGAAATGTGGGTACCCTGAGGGGTAATAATGATTGCCCCAATTCCGTTTCCGTAATGATTAACTGCTCCGTAAAAAATAAGTCCCCATTGGGAACCTGGTTCTGGCCCTTCACTGGGTAACGGTTTATCGCAATCTTTCATTCTTAGATACATGGCATCTTCGTCTGGGAAGTCAAACCCGACTGATTCTTGATTATCAATCGGTTGATGAGCCAAATGATCGGCTAAAATACTTCCTTTAACGGCTTTCTGAGCATGATACTCTATGTCATATTCTGATAACAACATCTGCCAACGGGCAATCCTTCCCGTGAGAGCAGGTTTTTCGAAAACATATTTGATTGGATCCATTTTGGAGACCAACTAAGTAGTATGACGAATCATGTATTGGCAAAGACATTTGGCTGCCCAAGCCAAAGCACAACAAGTTTTCTCAAGCATCGTGTACCGAGTTTCACAGTCGGTGAATTTCTTGCTTAGATAGTAAATGGTAGACTCTTTCCGTTGTTTCGTCTTGTTGGCCAAGTACACATCCCATTGAGTCTTCTAGAACTATAAGGTAAATAATTAGTGGTCTTCCTTCCACTGGAGGTGATAGAATCGGAGGATTCAACAGATATTCCTTGATACTGTCAAAAGCGGTTTGGCAATCTTCTGACTAAACGCAATCCTGGTTCTTTTTGAGTAATTTGAAAATCGGCGCACAGGTCGCGGTCATAAGGAATATGAATCTGGAGATGTAGTTCAAACGTCCCAGGAATCCTCTGACTTGTTTTTCAGTTTTCAGAGAAGGCATTTCTTGAATGGCCTTGACCTTGTCAGGATCAACCTCAATTCCTTTCTGGCTGACGAAGAACCCTAGTAGTTTCCCTGAACGGACACCGAAGGTGCACTTGTTGGGATTCAAGCGGAGCTTGAACTTTCTTAAACGTTCGAACAATTTTGACAGATGTTCAACGTGCTCACTCTCTGTTTTTGATTTTGCAATCATATCATCGACATATACCTCGATTTCCTTGTGTATCATGTCATGAAACAGAGTAGTCATGGCCCTTTGATAGGTCGCCCCGGCGTTCTTCAAACCGAATGGCATCACCTTGTAACAAAAGGTACCCCATGGGGTAATGAACGAAGTTTTCTCCATGTCTTTCGGCGCCATTTTGATCTGGTTATAGCCCGAGAATCCATCCATGAAGGAGAAAACTTTGAACTTTGCTGTACTGTCTACCAGCATGTCAATGTGTGGTAAAGGAAAGTCGTCCTTTGGACTTGCCTTGTTCAGATCTCTGTAATCAACACACATTCTAACCTTTCCGTCCTTTTTGGTAACGGGTACAATGTTGGCTAACCATTGAGGATATTCTGATGTGGCGAGGAAACCTGCGTCAATCTGTTTCCGTACCTCCTCTTTGATTTTGATGGCCATGTCCGGGTGAGTGCGTCTCAACCTCTGTTTTACTGGAGGACATTCTATTTCAACGGTAAGTGATGTTCCACGATGCTGGTATCCAACCTTGGCATATCCTGATAGGACCAGGCGAATACATCGGGGAATTCTTTGAGAAGCTTTATCAAACTCTCTCTGGCAGTTGGACTGAGCAGTGCCCCAATCATGATTTCTTTTCTTTCTTACTCTGAACCCAAGTTTACCATGTCCAACGGCTCTTTGTGAGGTTCAATGGACCTTTCCTCTTGTCTGAGTAATCAAGAGATCTCTTCTGGAATTTCGTTGTCATTTTCTTCTTCAGCCTCGAATACCGGGAACTCAAAGTTGGGAGAAGGCATCGGATCGTATGTTTCAACGGGGTTTAAAACAAGCAATCTGCATGACGTGATAATTCATGTTTAGAAGAGATAGAGGAAAATGCAAGTGTGTGCAGTTTTTTATTTTTATTACTGCTTGTTTTTATTTTTAATTGTTTTTTAGGATTACCATTTTCTGAAAAAGCAAAATGAGAAAACAGCAATTAATGCGGAAATTACAGAACGACGTTATTTTATTAATGAACAAGTCGATTCTTGAAACTACAGCCCTATAAAACAAAACTTTGTCGCTTTGGGCAAAGTGAAGAGGGAAATTTACAGAAAGCAAGCCCTATCAAAACATCTGTTTCACCTGGGCAGGGTGAAAGGTTAAAGATGGCAATTACTTTGACTGGTGAACGGCCTTCGGAACCTTGACGGAAATCCATTGGCGGCGAACTCCTCAGTGTATCACAAAGTCTGGCACCTTCCTTGATTTGTCTTCAGAAATAACGCTGATTTCTGGTGGAGCAGGATCATTGGAATCTGTCTCCCAGGCAGAGTTGTCGTAGGAGAATTCCTCTGTTGCATTTTGTATAGCATTTGTGCTCTCAGGTACATCTCCCATCCAGTTGGCTGGATGTCTTCGAATCTGATACGAGAGCTTTCGGGAGCAGTGTACTTGACCATGAAGTCGTATTTTCCACTAGGTTGTCCCAAGGTATCCCAAACTTCTTTGGAACTGGAGGAGTCATCCCTCTCGATGACGTTGACCTCGGGAAAAACATAGTTGATGAATTCAAGTCCTGCAAATGTTGCGAATTCATCTTCATGTTGAGTAGTTTCTGAATAACCTGAGTGTTGATCCCATGACATGGTGGGGACACAGGTATTCTGTTCAATGATGCTCAGCTGAGTTTCATTACTCGGCTGACTTTCCGGCCCCAAGTTTCCTGGGTAAGGTTGCCACATTGGCAGACCATCCATTGGGCCATAGTAGTTGTGGCCAAAGTTGTCTTTCATCAGAGTGTCCTCCTCTAATAAATTTGGCGGAGCACGACATCCTTCCGGATCACAATCTCCATAGACCATTTCGACGTCTGATCTGGGTATAAATCTCGGACTTTCTATAGGAAAGCAAAAAGGCATAGGCACCTCTTCCTGAGACATATAACTGTCCTCGTTAAGGTAGGACTTCCATTCTTCATCTGTGTCAGAGGGATCTTCCTCATTGATAGCATGGACTGCTTGAGACACTGGGTGGAGGAAACCTCCACTGTGGAAGAAGTTTTGAAGGGGATGAAGACTTTCATCGTTGGCAGCTATCTGGGTACAAGTTGCAGAAAAACCAAGACCCTTCTTTGTTTTATTGTCAATAAGAATGACAAGCTGTCCCCATCCGGTTGTATCGGTACTCTCGACCGCTGTGATAGCATCTTTGTATGAGGAAATCGAGGTTCCTCCTTTGAAATGATTGTCCTTGCTCACCAACAATGCTTGGAACTGCGTTCCAATAACCTCCTCGGGTTCTATACCAGTAGATGATGACAAGTTGCTTACAAGCAAGGCCTGTTCCCCACAGACGGTGACAAGTTGATCGTTCTAAACGAACTTTAGCTTTTGGTGGAGGGTTGAAGTAACCGCTCTAGCCTGATGTATCCAAGGTCTTCCTAATAAACAACTGTATGTTGCCCGGATGTCCATGACCTAGAAAGTGTGAGGACCAATAGTTATGGGAAGATCAACTTCGCCGATAACCGTTTTTCTGGATCCGTCGAATGCTTTGACGACGACCTCGCTGATTCTCATCGGAGGGCCTTTGAATGATAATTGCATCAAAGTAGACTTTGGCATAACATTCAGGGCTGACCCTGTGTCTACCAGTATGCTGGCTAAAGCATCGTCCTGGCAGTTAACTGTAATGTTGAGCGCCATGTTATGACAGCGACCCTCTTCGGGTAATTCCTCATCACTAAATCCCAAGTTGTTGCAGGAAGTGATGTCAAAGATAATGCTATCGAACTGTCTGATTGTTACATCTTGTTCCACAAAGGCTTGCTCCAAGACTTTCTGTAGAGCCTCCCTATGCGCCTCTGAACTGAGTAACAGTGATAATACTGAGATCTTTGAAGGAGTCTGTAACAGTTGATCAACAATGTTGTATTCACTCCTTTGGATGAGCTTCAGTATCTCATCATTATTTTTCGAAAGGTCGGGATTACTGGATTGACCGACTGGTGGATCGGGAGCTTCCGTCTGAAGTTCCTTTTCTTTGTTATGTTCCCCAACCCCTCGGTTGAAGATTCTACCACTCCGTGTTACTCGACTGATGTCTGCAATGTTCACGACGGAGGGTAATGAAATTTTCTTTCCATTTTCAATGGTCGTTGCACCGTATTTGTAAGGGATAGCCTTAGCTGATTCATATGGTAGTGGTCCTGGTTGATAGATGACTATAGGAGCCTTCTGATTTTTCTAACCATCGTAAGTGATCTCGATCCGTTCCTGGTTGGGAACTTTAGATTCGTCAAGTAGAGGGATAATAGCAAAAACATCCGTGGTCCTTTGATGACCAGAGATGGTGACAACATCCTCAACTTGATCGGCAAGGTAGTTCGGCGTCCAGTTGATGGGTCCTGAACCCGGATATGGACGAATTTCTCCACGATCCACCTGACCCTGAAGAGCCGCTCGCACAAGGTAACACCATTGGTTACTTTCCGAACAGAGGCTACAACGGTCATAATTGTGTAGTGGCACCTGGCCCGCCCACTTTGAATACAATGTAACCTCACTAGGTTAGCTTCCACTGATCGGACATCCTGACTTTGACGTCGAGAAGGATTCCTGATACTGATACTAATTTGCTGAGTATCTTCATCCATGTAAATTGGCATCCACCAGTGATTTAACAAGTGCTAAAGTGCCTCCTGGACAAGGGTACAACCTCGATCGTTTTTGCAACCCGCTTTATAGCTTTGATAGTCATGTGATATTAAGAATCCGAGTCGGACCTGCTCAGCATGTAACTCTACCAGGTTGGTATTCATCACGCGAATATCGAAGATCTAAACCATGTTGATCTGATAAGGGTTCCTATCATGGTAGTCTTGGATCCATCCAAGATCCATCTGACGCTGGAGGGCCTCTTGTATGAAAGAGCATCCCTGTTTGTTTACCGAGCAAGTCAGACAGGAACTGTAATCGTGCCGTGGCAGATTATGATACTGGCTTTGCCTTGAGTGCATCGCCACCAAGGTGACATTCATTGCACAGATATCGTGGTTCGGAATGACGTTGGAATTCGTGTAAACCATGTTAACTCCACGAACTCGGTGCTCTTGGATCCACCCGAGATCCATTTGTTCCTGTAGGGCTGCTTGCACCACAGAACACCCTTGGTTGTCTTTAGAGCAGATATCACACTGGTGATAGTTATGAGGTGGCACATGGCCATATCCACTCTGTCTACAATGCATCTTGACCAGATTGGTTTTTAACAAGAGTACATCATGAATTTGATAGACGTTGTTAGTCTCTTTCTCAATCAGATTGACTGCAACTTTCTCGTGTTGAGGCAGCGAGTTTGTGAGAACATTAGGATTTGTATCTTTGAAAGATAAGACCCCACTCCTAACAAGCTTTTGCACATCGGACTTGAAATTAAGACAAGTCTCAATGTTATGCCCTGAACCTCCTTGATGATAAGGGCAAGTTTGATCCACCTTAAACCAAAAAGGCAGATTTTCCGGTACTGTAAGAGGAGACTTAGTCTGAATGTGCCCCTTGGCTAGCAGTAATGGAAATAGCTCTGCGTACAACACAGGTATAGGATTAAATCCTGGTGACTGCGTTGTACGGTTGTTGTTATATGGAGGACGAGCCTGCTGAAGAGGTTGTTGTGTCCTTTGCTGATCAGGTTGGCTCTGCGCAACCTGAGGTTGATACGTAGGAATAGGCGCAGGATTGATAGCAGGAGTCACAGCTCCTACTGGTTGATAACGTCGCCTTTGCTTTCTGAGAGAGATATTCCCAATATCTTGCTCTTTTTTCTTAGGGAGAACACTACCGTATTTTTTAGTACCGCTCGTCGATCCAGTGTCTTTTACCAAACGTCCTTCTCGGACGGCTTCCTCAAGATGTACGCCCATGCCCACCATCTCGGTGAAGTCACTGGGTGCACTGGCAACCATTCGGTCATAGTAAAATGAGCTTAAGGTCTTTAAGAAGATCTTTGTCATCTCTTTTTCCTCAAGAGGTGGAGAAATTTGAGCGGCAATTTCACGCCACCTTTGAGCATACTCCTTAAAGGTTTCCTTGTCCTTTTGCGACATTGATTTGAGTTTATCTCTGTCCGGTGCCATGTCCAAATTGTATTTGTATTGTTGGACGAAGGCAGTACCAAGATCTCTGAATGTACTGATCGTAGTACGGTTTAAACCCATGTACCATTTGAGTGCGGCACCGGTTAAACTATCCTGAAAGTAGTGAATCAGTAGGTCCTAATTCTTTGTCTGAGTTGACATCCGCCGAGCATACATCACCAGATGGCTCTGAGGGCAAGAGTTACCCTTGTGTTTTTCAAAGTCGGGCATTTGAAATTTGTGCGGAACTTACACATTGGGGACCAAGCAGAGGTCTGCAGCGTCCTTTCCAAATAAATCCTGACCGCGAATGCCTTGCAGTTCCTTCTGCATTTCCAGGAACTGTTCCTCGAATTCATCCATTCTATCGAACATAGTTTCCTTTTTACTAGAAGGTATCTGTGGAATCTGTCCTTCCGGGACAGTGTGCACTACAGGAGGTGGTACCGTTACTACGGCAGTGAATCTTGGCGTTTTCCGAAGTTTGTAACCTTCAGGAGTCTTCAGTATGCCCTTGGCATCTTCGCTTTCCCAAAGTTTGTAACCTTCAGGCCCAGCGGCTTCTGTTTAGATTCCCTGATCTTCAGTGATCGGCAGAACATATCCTTCAGGAATATAGTTAACAGGCTTGCCCCAAGGACGATCTTTCGGCATTTGATACCTAGGATCATACTTCTCCACTATGGGCATTGAGGTGATCTCTGAGATCGCAGTTCTTTGTAGCTGAGCTTCTGTCATGGCTTGCATGTCGTTACGAAGCTTTCTCATATCCTCTCTTAGAGCGTTGATCTCTTCTTTCAACTCTCTGTTTTCTTCCTCGAGATCATCCATCTTTTTCTGACGATTGGCCCGGGTATTATACGAATTAGACAGTTTGACTCTAGAACCGAGACACAAACGTGAGATTCGTAGGGAAGAAGAATACGCGATGTGAAAATGATGAATACAATGATTATATTAATTGTTTTTTGGTTTAATCAAAATAAACTTCGACAATTAGATTGCAAATATCAAACAGTGGGGAAACCCCTTTTTATTGAAATTCAAAGGATTACATAAATGGAAATACAGTAGATTACAAAGTGCGGAAACAGAAACCTAAGCTAATGGGTCCCGAGTCCTCTCTAAAGAGAAATCGGGTGCTGACTCTGGTATTTTTCTTTTCTTTGACCGGGGCTCTTGGGCCGTTGTCGGGTTGTCATTCCTTTGCCAGGTGAAAGGAGCGAGCAAATTCCTTTGGTCATCTTGATTCTCTACAGCATGTTGCTCCAAAATTTCAATCAGAGCATCTTTTTCTTTTAGTAATTGATGTATTTTGATGCACTCTACGTCGAGGGTGCGGTACTTGTTCTTCCAAGACCTTCTCTCCTTTTGAACTTTGTTGAGAGTAACCTTAAGCTTTTCAGTTTCCGTCATGAAGTACATGACAGATTCCCTCGACGGATGAATTCCGTAACGAGGATAAGACATTTTTAGCTTGAGAGCTCTAGTTTATACCCAATGGAGATAAGGCTCCACCGAGACACAGTCCGGTTTTAATAGAGACTCCCGTCCTTTCTTATGAACCTGTTTCCAAGCATGCACTATTTCCATCTTTAGTGCTTTTTCGTTTTCTCCTTCTTTGAAGAAAAGCCTTCCAGATGAACACCCCGTGGGACGTGTCTCATCGGGTATCCAAACTGATGGCGAACCAATATTGGATGATAGTTGATTCCTCCTTTAGTTCCTATGAGGGGTACGTTGGGGAAGTTTCCACAACGATCAATGATTCTGATTCCATCATAGATCCTATTACACCAATCTATATCAGTGTTGGTAAGAGACATGATCTTCTGCGACCAACGTAAGGCACTCTTGCAATCCCAAAAAGCAGCAGACTTGGGCAAGTGGGAGGTAAACCATTTGTAAAGCAGAGGTACACAGCATGTGATCTCCCCTCCGCTGTACAAATTTCCTAAGTGTACAGAATGATACGCATCTGCGAGCAAAGTCGGCACAAGATTTCCAATGAGAAAAACCTTAATGGAGTTGATATCTACAAAGTTATTGATGTTGGGAAACAAAAATAACCCGTAGGTGAGCAAGACAAAGATTCTTTCAAAAGTAGTTACGTTTCCTATACTGGCAAAATACAGGGCCTTCTTTGTCAAGAACTGGGCTGGCAAACCTTGGATGCCACCCTTAGTGGTTATGTGAGTCCTGACCTCAGACTCGTCCAAATGAATTGCTCTTGCAATGATCTTATTCTTTGGAATTTCTTCCAGTCCAGAAAATGGAGCTCGATCTGTAATGTATAGATTAATCAGATGAGAATACTCCTCCAGCGTTGGTGCAAGCTGGTAATCCGGGAATGTGAAACAGTGATAAACCGGATCGTAAAACTGAATGAGCGCATCCATGATTCCCTCAATCACATGGACTCTTAGCAGTGGTAGTAAACCTCAGTGCTTGGCTCTGAAAGCCTCAGGGTTAGTGATCATTCTTGCTAACCTTCTCAAATCCTCTAACTTTGGAACCTTGAAGGTGTACGTATGAGTTCTCCTTCTACCGAAGTCCATTAGTGCAATCCTTTTCTCTGATATTTGCAATCATAGTCTTAGTTTAATTTGAAAAACAGAGAGACTAGAAGAGAAGTTTTTTGAATGTTTTAATGTTTTTTAAATGAATGCATGAATGCCGCACACAAAAACATAGAAAAAACATGGGGTTAAAGGGTCGTTGTCATGAAGTCAAGGCTCTACCCATCCCTAAAGGTTTATACTAGGGTGATTTTTGTACCTGTACTCATTATCATCAGCTTCTCCCAGGAAAGCAAAACAACAAGTGGATCGCCAGCGAGTTGTAGAGCAATCTTAGAGTAAGTGCCATTCACCGAGAATAGATCACCAGCCTCAAATGAGGGTAGTATCGCGTAACAACTATTCCCGATAGTTTTCGCACTACAAAAGGGTTTGGCTCCTCAGCTTCTCAGACTTAACAATCGGCCCATTGTCTAGGTGAGAGAATGGGTTGCATTGGTCAGCCTCCACTGAGGTTGATGGTCGACCCCGTCGCCATCACTTATCTTAAGTGTATACTCATTCTTTCCACATGCGGCATCACACGCATTCCCATTAGCAGAAAAATAAACATGTATAGCAATTAGGAAAAGCAGTATATATATTTGTCCTAATCATCCTAGACCTTCAAAGCTATGAATCCTAAGTTCCTGACAGAAATGGGTTCCCCGGCGAAAGCCCTAATCTGTGGTTTTCACACAAGTGAAGAAAAAGGAAATCAGAATTTGGCCCCAAGGTGGGCGCCATTTTTCTGTAGCGAGCGATTTTGAACGTGGTTCTTAAGCGCTGGTCGCTCTCTGTGGTTGAGTTTACTACAGGTCGATTCATTTTTTATCCTATTGTGAGCTGATGAAGGAAGGGAAATAGATGTCTCCAATTAACCCTGCTTTGCATACTGAGTTTAAACAGCGGTCTGTTAGGTTACGAATGCTATCAATGTGGGAGGGCCTTTGTACTAGTTATTTGTATTTTCGCCAATACTGATTTCTTTTCTTTCTAGGACTTTCTAGCGGGGAACAAGGATTAGGATGCTAGGACTGATGCTTTTTGATAGATACATGAGAGTATGGGATTTTGGGTTTTTGTTTAGTGTGCTCGCTAAGATTTTTCTTTCAATCTTATGCCTACGTATTCCCGTTTACCGAAACAGGGAAATCAGAGCATTCGTAGTTCCTCCTATTCTATGGGAGGAAATGGGTGTTTTGGTGTCTTGTTCAAAGCCCAAGACATGAAGCGAAAGGTGGTTTGTATCTTGTTCAAAGCCTAAGATGTGAAGCTGAAGGGTTTATTTGTATCTTGTTCGAAGCCCAAGATGTGAAGCTAAAAAGTCTCCACTTTAGAGAGAATTTGTCATCTCTAAAGAGGGGGTCGTTTGTCACAACTGTTGGGTGACTGGTTATAAAGGAAGGATTACTTTAACCGGGATACGCGGATCCTATCAATGCCATAATTTCCTTTATAGGGGGTTTTAACCTGAAGGAGAAGACTTTAACTCAATGTAAAGCAATGCCATCTTTCCTTAGGAATTTCTCATGCTAAAAGAGGGACAGTGGCATGGATGTAGATGATCCAGAGGCTTGCCACTTATAGCGATTAGATGAAGGGGAAAGAGTTGTTGATGTTTGTGTACTGTGAACGAGGCACAACTTTTGATGCTAAAAGGTTGATTGGATCAACCAGTGGTTTTCTTATATAAAGCCTAAGAGGAGGCTAATATGTGTCTCGTACAAAGCCCGAGAGAGAGGCTAAAAGGGGTTGATCCTACAAGAGGATCTTTTATACTCAACAAGAGAGTGTTTTTGTGTCTCGTACAAAGCCCGAGATGGAGGCAAAAAGGTTTGACTCAACAAGGGAATCTTTTGGTATCTCGTATAAAGCCCGAGATGGAGGCTAAACGTTGTTTGACTCCGCTAGGGAGGATCATTGTACAAAGCCCAAGAGGAGGCTATGGTGACTGTTTCAGTTAGGTGGCAGGTCCAGTATACTGATTTTTAAAGAGAAAATCAGTTCTTATATGAGCAACACTGTACTCAAGGATTTGATTCAAGGATCGGGGTTGTTCCCGTTCTTTAAGGAAGCGGGAAATCCAAGGGGTATTGAGACTGTCCGAGTCTACGGGTTTTCTTCCTATTCTTGAAGGGTGCTTGAGAATGTCTTTGAGACTCAAGGAGATTAGACCGTCCAAGTCTAGAGTTTCATCTTTTGTACCATGCTTTGAGAAACAGTAGTAGACTCTATGAAAGGACTACTCTATGAAGGTGATTAAGTTCTGTTCCTATACCTTTAGGAGGTCGTCGGGACAATTTGTACGAAGCCCAAGAGGAGGCTGGAAACTTTTAAGAAGCTGATCGGTCCTTGTACTAAGCCCAAGAGGAGGCTATCATTCCCAGAGGAAGAAATCATTATACGAAGCCAAAGAGGAGGCTGTGAATACTTCTAAGAAGCCGTAGGGTCCTTGTAATAAGCCCAAGAGGAGGCGAGGGTTGCTTTTAGGAAGCCTGAGGGTCCTTGTACAATGCCCAAGAGGAGGCCGATGCTTTTAAGAAGCTGATAGGTCCCCAAACCCCGAGAAATTCAAGGCAAACTATTCACAAGGAATAGATCAAGTCAGGAAAGTTTGAGAATTTGGAAGAAACTCAAGAGATGCCATTCACGGAGAAAAGATCATCTCTGGGGAGTAGAGTTTCTTGACAAGTGCTTTTAAGAAGCCTGTGGGTCCCCAAACCCCGAGAAGTTCAAGACATGCTATTCACCGAGAATAGATCAAGCCAGGAAAGTTCGAGAATTTGGAAGAAACTTAAGAGATGCCATTCACGGAGAAAAGATCATCTCTAGGGAATAGAGTTTCTTGGACAACTTCTACGAGTGACAGTCTATGAAAGGGTTCACAGAGAATGCTGTCTTTCATATCTCCATATTGTTTAACCCCAAGAGGAGGGAAGACTGTGTCTGGTAATCCTATGGGGATCTAGTTTTGACTATTTAAGAGTGATCAACGGGCTTAATGCTAGACGTAGTTGCTGGGGAAACTCTAATTATCTATACTATTATTACACAGTTGATATGAGTTTATGAAAGAAGACTTACAGTGGAACAGCCCCACAATACAGTTATATGTATGTTAAAGCGGTAAATGAAAGCGATAACCACTTACTCAGTTGTAGAGTTTCCATGCTGTTTGGTTAGTTGTTCAACAAAGAAAGATTGAAAGCAACAGTATATTCAAAATCAAAGGAGAAAGTGCTTTGAAAAAGAAAGATTTGGGGCTTATAGCTCAAGGAGAGGCCCAGGGTTTTATCAGTGAGCGCACTGTTTGAATTTGTACAGAGGGACTTATACAAGTGACTGGGGCCCAAAAATTGTTTTCTGTACAAAGGGATGAGTCTTACACTCTCTCAAGAGGCCTAAAAAGTTTAAAGAAAAAGAGTGGTCCTTATAACACGAGGGTAGGCCCATTTGATTTTTCCTTTAAAATGGCGGTCGCGCCGAGATTTTCTTTTAACGCAGAGGGACTTATACAATAAGTGAGGCCCAAAATGTTTTGGCTAAAAGGGGATTGGGTCTTACACTCTATTAGAGGCCCAAAGTGTTTTTGAATGGGTCTTATAGCTCAAGGAGAGGCCCAGGGTTATTTTTCAAAAGACGACGATCGTGTCGTTTGTTTTTTATGGTATCGGGACTTATACAATACACTGAGGCCCAAAAGTGATTTGGTCAAAAAAGGATTGGGTCTTACACTCTATTAGAGGCCCAAAATATTTTGAAAATGATTTACGAGGGTTGAATTAATCCAAAAATCCTAATTTGTTTTCAAAAATGTATTTAATTGAATAAAAATTCAATTAAAATGACCAAAGTTGTTTAACATATAGAAAACAAATTGTGATCTTGGATTAATGCTTCAAAAATTAAGTATTGACCTACAAAATAATTAGAAGGCATTAAAAGATGCAAAATCAATGTAGAAAAAATATTTAAAATGTCAAAAACAATTAAATATTAATTCTTTACAAAAATATCAATTATATGAAATAAATAATATTTTTGGGATTTTTTGGGAAAATAAAATATTTTAACATTTTTGTGAATTATTAAAAAAAGAATCAACTCAAAATCATTAAAACTCAGAGAGAAATTAATTTTTGAATCAATTAAATAAAATCACAAAATTCAAATATTCAAATTTTGAAAAAAGGCGCCAAGAACACGCGCATGTTCTGGGCTTGGCCAGATTTGCATTTTCTCTCCAATCTCACGTAATACTTGATTATAACATGCAATCCACATATCATTATGCTCGTCTCAACCTCACGATCATGTCTATGTCAATTAATTTCATTTAAATTAAACATATAACAAGAAATCATGAAAAATCCTCAAGAACCCTAATTTCTGCATGAAGGCTAGGATTTTTGATACACGATTCAAACAATGCAATTAATTGAGGGGAAACATTCCATGCATGATTATGAACATATGGCCAAATTATTGTGCAGCAAAAAATGCATGGATCATAGAGTGAGAAGAGCTCATGCTTACCACTTGCAGCTGGTGATCGTGTTTGGTGTTGGAGGTGTTACAGCTTGGTTCCAATGATGTGGATAGCTTCCCTAGGTGCCAAGTGATGTGTCTGAGTGCTTAGAATGGATTGAAATGGTTTGGAATTGAGGATGGCACCTCAACTGCAAAACTGTCATGAACTTGAGCAATTGGCTGGTGATTTTGTGAAATCAGTGTTCCAGATGTTATATGAGTGTTTGGATCACTTCTATATGATGTATGTGAGGTGTGTGAGTGATTGGTTTGATTGGAAAAGCTCTCAAACTCAAAACCCGATAGTGACTTGCCTTAGAAGGCAAAATTGGAGTGAAAGAAGAGATTTTGAGGAAAGCATCTGTTTGATGGCTTTGGTGTACTCAAACTGATCACAATTGAGCTCTATTTATAGTAGAGCAAGTTTGTTTTGCAAGGAATAGTGAATGGCAACTGCTGAGTAGGTTTGTTCAATGTTGGCCAATGGAAGTTCAAGTCTCCTCTAGCCATTGACTAGAGGTTAGGGCACAGGCTGCTGGTTCCCTTGGTCTTGGATAAGTCTTGACTGAATTCAAATGAAAATGGCTCAGTCCATGCCACCTTGATGCTTCCATTGAATGCTCAAATCCAAATTTGGAGTCTTGTCCCTATTTTGGCAATTCTAGGTTCAACATGCTTTTTCTTGTTCAAAGGACTTTGGAGGCTTGGCTCAGTGATTGTCCCCTTTAGATTCAATCCTCAGATGTGTCCAAGTGGATAGGAGCATTTGGATTTGGCTGATTTTGGCAAATCGACCAAAAGTGCAAATTCTGCCTTGCCTTGGCAGATTTCAGCAAGGCAACTTGCCAATGTCATATCTCATGACTCAAATTGAATTTGGTAATGTTCTTGGCCATTTTGGAAAGCCCTTACATGATACAACAACTGTTTGAACATGTTTGGTTTTGATCTCTTTTGAATCCAAGTGAAAAATCCCCCTACATTTGGAAAAAAATGATGACAGATTTGTACTTAGTGAAAATTTCACTAAGTGTTGGAAAAAGTGACATTTTCATTTTTCAGCCATTTTGATCACTCCATAACTCAAAATCCTTAATGAATTGGACTTAGGTCTAGTTGAAGTTTTTGTATAGGGTAATGAGGGCTACAAATCCATCTTTGGATGAGGAATAATGGCTTTGTGGTTTAGGAGTTATGATCCTCCAAAGTTGGTACCCTTGTCACTTTATTTTTAACTTAGAAAAATTTCTAAGTTTTTATGGTTACCCCTTTTACAAGTTATCCAACTTTTCTTGATTTTCCTTGATGAATGATGATTCAAATCATACATTAACATCATTTTAGGGTTAAAAATCCATTTTGGTGAAAAATCTCAAAAAGTCAAAGTTGACTTTTGTGCATAGTTGACTTTTTATCAGATGAATTCCAAACTGTGCAATTCTTTAGGAAATCATGTCCTTCACCTAAATCAAACTTGATGGACATGTTCCATGGGTGTCATGGGGTATATTGAGGTATGTCCTAGGGTTTGGGAGCATGTCCTGGTCAAAAGTCAAAGTTACAGTTGACTTTTTCCTTAAAACCCTAATTGTGGTGCAGATGAAATTGAGACTTGTTGCTCAAGCTTCTTGAATTAATCCATTGTTCCAAATGGATCAATATAGTTCATTAGAGACCCTCAAACCCTCTCTTGAGTTCTTGGCTCATGATTTGCCCTAAAAGTCAACTTAGGGGTGAATTAGGTCAAAAAAACCCTAATTCTTGATTTTTGATGTATGCATCCCTTGAGGCAAAATTGACTTGATGATTGGGTTCCATGAGGTTCCATGGAGTATATTAGGTTGTGTTTTGGATCATTGGCTTGTGCCCAGATGAAAAGTTTCCATCTGGAGGCCCTGGTCGACCAAAACCCTAATTTGGTGACATTGTCGATCTTGAGACTTGATCCACCTAGAAGGGAGCATCCTTGTGCTTAATCCTTGAAGTGGGAGTCCTTTTGGTCCATTGTGGATGTTTGAGAGGTTAGACAAGTTGAAGATCATGTTGTTTCTTGATTGATCTTTTGTCTAAGGCTCTGAGAGGGCTTAAAACCCTAATTTTGATTGTAGTGGATGCTCACCCATCTTTAGGGAGACTGATGAAGTATGGTGGTTCCCCCATATTGTGATGATGATTTGCACAATGATGGGAAATCTTAGTGGTCAAAATTTGGGGTATGAAACTAACCTTGTGAGATGCACTTTGTGTTTTAGAAATCCAAGAACTTCTTGCAAGATCTTCAAATCAACACTTTAAGCCAAATAAAGGCTAAAACCATATCCTATGCTTGATTGGAGTAGAAATTCGGAGTGATGAGTGAAACTTGAGATTTCTTCAATGGTGGATTCAAGAAAATCTAATGCATACAGTAGAAATAGGAAGTTATGGAGGTGATGCTGCTCAAAGAATCTTCGAAAATGATGGAGAAATGAGAGCAAAATCCTGATCTAAACTCTTGAGAGTGAGAGAGAAACTTGAGATTTCTTGAGAGAGATTGTGATGAAAACGTGAGAAATGTGTGAGATCAGAGAGAGAATGGAGAGAAAACTTGAGAACGATTCTGAGGATGTGAAAAAATGAGAGAGAGTTTGAAATTGTGTGTGAGTTTTTCATTATATATGTTGAGTTAAATGGTAACCATGGTGGTTAATTGAGTTGGTTAAATGAGTTGGAGTTGGGTTAACTGAGTCCAACCTAACTAATTAAGTTGAGTTAGTTAGGGGGTGAGTTGTGAAGGGTTGGTTAAGGTGTGGGTGAGTTCATAAAGTGTATGGTGAGGTTTAAAGTGGATGGTGGTGATGTAAGGGAATGTTTAGCTTAATGAAGTAAAAGGTGGACTGGTGTGTAGGGAAATACGTTTATCTTAATGAAATAAGGAATGGTTGGTGTGAATGTTTGAATTAACCCAACAACATCAATGTTAGAACACTCTAGAAAGCATGAAAGTATGGAGGTTTGTGGATGGAATTCTCTCATGTTAGTGCATGAAATGATAAGCTTTTTGTGTCATTAGAAAGAGGAACTATGATAGAACATGATTGGTGTTGGAAATTGGATTAAATAGAGCTTGCAAGAGGATCAAAGACAACTCTAAACCTCAAGGTTCAACTCTGTTCTTCATGGGCGCGTTACCTGGTGTATGCATGGCAACATGACTTGTAAAATTTCAGCATGAACACATCAACTTTAGATCCTTATAACTCCATAATAAATTGCTCAAATGGAAAAATGTCCAACACTAAAGTTGAAAAGGAAATTGAGATGAACAACTTTGATGTTTAACATTTTTTCATTTGAGGCGTCCTTCAGTGAGAAAAATGGCTTGACATTTGGCACACCAAGTGTTTGACAAAATTATGGTGCATGGGCCTGAACTTGCCTTACCATGACTTGTTTTTGACCTAGTTTTGTCAAACTTTGATGGATCATAACTCCCTCAATTTTGATCCAATGGAAGAGTTCTTTATATGGATTTGAAGCTTAGAACATGAACTTTAATTGGCTCAACTTGGGCCTGAGGTGGCATATGATATAAGAGACCCTTGAGGCTTATTTGAAGACCTTTGGCTCTTTTTTCCTTGCTTTGAATGACCAACACTCTGAAGACCACTGATCACATGCCCTTATGCAATATGTATGCTATCTATGACCTACTATGGAATACAAATGAGTAAAGCATAGACCAATTTATTTAAGAAAACCTGAGGGCAAATTTTGAGGTATTACAACTGCCCCTATTCAATCAACTATGAATCTGAATGAATGAAAGCAACGGCTATCAGGAATTCAAGATACATAGGGATTGAATACAAAAATAACCGAGAAAAATTTGCATTGTGTGGATAAAGAAAAATGTGGTAAATGAAGCAATGGTAAGGAAGAAAAGTTTGTGAGAAAGAATTTGGAACCATTGGACCCCCTAGGAAACCTGTCGGGAACTGGTGAAATACCTGCCGGGAACTGGTGAAATGAAATACCTGTCGGGAACTGGTGAAATACCTGTCGGGAACTGGTAAGCTTGGACCTGGGTTACCTATCGGGAATGGGTAAGAGGACCTGTCGGGAACTGGCAAGGTTTAAACTAAAGGGAGCTGTCGGGGACGGCTACAGTTTATAACCAAGGCTTACCTATCGAGAATGGGTAAATGGACCTGTCGGGAACTGGTATGGTTAAAACTCAAAGGGAGCTGTCGGGGACAGCTACAGTTTATAACCAAGGCTTACCTATCGGGAATCGGTAAATGGACCTGTCAGGAACTGGTATGGTTAAAACTCAAAGGTGCTGTCGGGGACGGCTATAGTTTATAACCAAGGCTTACCTATCGGGAATGGGTAAATGGACCTGTCGGGAACTGGTATGGTTAAAACTCAAAGGTGCTGTCAGGGACAACTACAGTTTATAACCAAGGCTTACCTATCGGGAATGGGTAAATGGACCTGTCGGGAACTGGTATGGTTAAAACTCAAAGGGAGCTGTCGGGGACGGCTACAATTTATAACCAAGGCTTACCTATCGAGAATGGGTAAATGGACCTGTCGGGAACTGGTATGGTTAAAACTCAAAGCGAGCTGTCGGGGACGGCTACAGGAATCCTATCGGGGATGGTTCCAAGAACTTGTGAGCTGAGAGATATGACTCTGTGGGGAGAAAAGTGATGAAACCATTTGCGCTGCTTTGAGATATCTGTTGGGGAATGAAAGAGGCGTTCTTTCTGGCTTTGTCAATGATATAAGGAGCAAAGTTTTGGACTCTCGCACGAGTTATCGAGACTGGCCTATGCTTCTCATGCATATGTTTGAATTTTTCCATGGCGTAATGCTCCATCTCAATGGAAATGCTACGCGTTTTGAGGATGTTATCCATACTATATGCAAAATGCAAGGAGGTCCTCAGCAAAATAAATGCTGAGGAAAGGAAGGCAACTCCGCTGGGGATAACAAGATGGATTGACTTCGTGGTCGCAAACCGTACTGGGGAAGACAAATTGACCTCATCTCCTGATCTGGGCTCTGTCCTGACAAACCTGTTGAGGTCACTGTAGGAAATGATAACTTTGTTGGGGAGGCATCATCTGAACCAGTCCACTTGGGGAATAACCATAACCATAGAACTCCGCTGGGGAAATGAGCTTACAACAAACTCTGCTGGGGAGAACCACTTCAGAGCGTCTTGTGCTGGAAATGTCCCTTGAGAAGATTTTACAGAAGACCACGCCTCATCAAATTTTACTGGGGATAATAGATTTGGAACCCCTCCCGCTGGGGAATTTTCAAAATGCCCCATGCTTGGGATGACGCCTTCACTGGGGATTCACAACCGTTATCAACACAGAAAAGCTTGTAGCCATTGGAAGTACTGAATGGGAGAATTGACTTAATAAGATACAACACTATCCACTTGAAACTTGACTTGTTAACATCAAATCGTCGAGTGCGACCGTTGTCCAGACGATGGACTCAATTAGCAAACGTTGTGACAAAAAAGTGAAATGAGAATCTTTTTCTGAACATGATGGCTTCAGTACTACCATTTGACAACGTTGCTGAGGATCATGAAGCTCTGTAAATATGCTGGGGATGACCACCTCCCAGAAGTATTTTCCTGATGAAGAACCATCTCTGCTTAGGGAGGAACGGTCATTTGCGCTTCGTAAAGGATTTTGGCTTGAAGACGTCACACACCTTTGCATAGCTATCCAGAGAACTCTCAACACCTGCAAACAAAAGAATGCGCACATATGCCCCAAGGTGACATGGGTTTTTCAGTATTCACCCAAGCACACCCGTCAGTTAAAGCAATTTTAAATGTTTTCTCTTAGGCGTGCTATTGTAGAACCCCATTGTTTTCACATGCAAATGTTTATCAAAAATTTTGGACATTTGTGTAAACAAAGTAAATTATAAAAACAAAACAAACAGATAGAATTATTATGAATAACGACCATTTTATTGATTGAAAAGCCTGAAAATAGGCATTTACATCAAGAAGCAATTCCTGGAAAGAGGTAATTGCCAAAACAGAAAAGAAACTGTCCTAATGGCAATGTGAAACTGGAACTCCATTGAGTTTCAACCCTGCTATGGTTCATATATCTTCAAGACTCTTCAATTGCTTCGCTTTCAAAGGGGGACGATTGAACTGATTCCTATCCTTCGGAATTCTTATTGATTGAGACGAGATAATACAGATTACTCAGATCGCAGTTTTCGCTAAATCTCTCTTTTGCCTGGATCGCCCTTTACGGGTTTTCAATCCACCGAGATACCCTTTTTTGCCTAAGTTGCCCTTGCGGGTTTTCAACTCACCGGGTGTACTTTATTTTTTTATTTTTTATCCCTAATTTTTGCCCGAACCTTTTCTTTTTTTTTATGGTTCGCCGGGATGCCCTTTTTTGCCTGGACACTCTTTTTACTGTCCAGCAGGTCTCTTTATGCGAAGTATTTTTTAACTGCGTCTGAGTTCACAGGTGACAAAAAATCCTCATCGTCCATTGTTGTAAGCATCAAGGCTCCGCCCGAGAAAACCTTCTTAACAACATATGGACCTTCATAATTAGGAGTCCATTTGCCCCTGTGATCTGTATTCGGAGGGAGAATCCTTTTCAATACCAAGTCGCCCGTCTGGTAAGTCTGAGGACGCACTTTCTGGTCAAATGCCCGTTTCATTCTCCTCTGGTACAGCTGTCCATGACATACTGCAGCCAATCGTCTTTCTTCAATGAGACTCGGCTCGTTGAACCTCGCTCGAACCCATTCAGCCTCGTCAAGTTTAACATCCATCATGACCCTTAAAGAAGGGATCTCCACTTCCACCGGTAGTACTGCTTCCATACCGTATACAAGAGAAAACGGGGTTGCCCCAGTAGACGTACGAACAGAAGTGCGGTACCCATGTAAAACGAAAGGCAGCATTTCATGCCAATCCTTATACGTCACCACCATCTTTTGCACAATCTTCTTAATATTTTTGTTGGCTGCCTCGACGGCACCATTCATCTTCGGGCCATAAGGAGAAGAATTATGAGATTAGAACCATTGTCAGTAATGATCCTTTCGGGCACCCCATATCGGCAAATAATCTCTTTCTTAATAAAACGGGCTACTACCTGCCTGGTGACATTTGCAAAAGAGGCAGCTTCCACCCACTTGGTAAAGTAATCAATAGCCACCAAAATGAATCGATGTCCGTTGGAAGAAGTAGGCTCAATCTTCCCAATCATATCAATGCCCCACATAGAAAAGGGCCATGGAGAACTCATCACATTCAGGGGATTTGGTGGCACATGCACCTTGTCAGCATAGATTTGGCATTTATGACATTTTCAGGCGTACTTAAAGCAATCTGCCTCCATAGTCAGCCAGTAATACCCGGATCGCAATAACTTCTTCGCCATAGCATGCCCACCAGCATGGGTACCGAATGATCCTTCATGCACTTCCTGCATTAACAGGTCTGCTTCGTGTCTATCCACGCATCTGAGCAAGACCATGTCAAAGTTTCGCTTGTATAGCACATCCTCATTCAAGAAGAAGCTTCCTGCCAACCTCCTCAGAGTCTTTTTGTCATTGTTTGATGCCCCAGCCGGATACTCTTGACTCTTCAAGAAATGCTTGATATCAAAATACCAGGGTTTATCATCAGTCGTCGTATCAGCGACAAACACATGAGCGGGTCTGTCTAGCCTCATCACATCAATCTTGGGTATATGGTTCCACCAATTCACCTGAATCATGGAAGAAAACGTAGCTAAAGCATCAGCCATCTGATTCTCATCACGAGGTATATAGCACAATTTTACTGTTGTAAAGAAAGTCAACAGTCTTCTCGCGTAGTCTCTGTAAGGAATCAAGTTCTGCTGGTTGGTATGCCAATCCCCATTGATCTGGTTGATCACTAGAGCAGAGTCTCCAAATATCTCAAGAGTCTTGATTCTTAAATCAATGGCTTCTTCAATACCCATGATACAAGCCTCATATTCCGCTTCATTATTGGTGACATCAAACGTTAACCTGGCAGTGAAAGGTATGTGTGATCCTTTCGGAGTAATAAGGACTGCCCCAGCACCACTTCCATTCATGTTAACGGCCCCATCGAACATCAGTTTCCATTTGTCATCAGGATCCGGCCCTTCGTCAACCGGAGGCTCTTCACAATCTTTAGCCTTGAGAAACATGATGTCTTCATCAGGAAAGTCAAACCTCATTGGCTGATAATCATCAATAGGCGACTCGGCAAGATAATCAAACAACACACTCCCTTTGATAGCTTTCTGGGAAGTGTATTGCATATCATATTCAGTCAAAACCATCTGCCACCGAGCGACCCTTCCATTAAGAGCTGGCTTCTCAAAAATGTACTTGATTGGATCCATTTTTGAAATCAGTAGGCTTGTATGAGTTAGCATGTATTGTCTCAATCGCTTAGCAGCCCATGCTAGTGCGCAGCACGTCTTCTCAATCATCGAGTACCGGGACTCGCAATCGGTGAATTTTTTACTCAGGTAGTATATAGCATGCTCTTTCCTACCTGTCTCGTCGTGTTGACCGAGAACACAACCCATTGATCCATCACGTACAGAGAGATACATAATCAGTGGCCTCCCAGGAACTGGAGGCATGAGAATTGGAGGATTTTGCAAATATTCTTTTATTTTATCAAAGGCCTTTTGACAGTCATTGTTCCACCGGATTGCTTGATCTTTTTTCAATAATTTGAATATTGGCTCACAAGTCGTGGTAAGATGAGATATAAATCTTGCAATATAATTAAGTCTTCCCAAAAATCCATGAACTTGTTTTTCTGTTCTTGGTTCCGGCATCTCTTGAATGGCTTTTACCTTTGCTGGATCCACCTCGATTCCCTTTTCACTGACGATGAAGCCCAGAAGCTTACCAGATCTTACCCCGAAAGTACACTTATTCGGGGTCAGCCTCAATCTGAACTTTCTCAACCGTTCAAATAACTTTTTCAAATTTATCAAATGCTCTTCTTCCGTTTGTGATTTGGCAATCATATCATCCACATAAACTTCAATTTCTTTGTGAATCATATCGTGGAAAAGCGTTACCATGGCACGCTGATATGTTGCCCCAACGTTCTTTAAACCAAACGGCATCACCTTATAGCAGAATGTGCCCCAAGGGGTAATAAATGCAGTTTTCTCCATATCCTCTGGTGCCATCTTGATCTGGTTATATCCGGAAAACCCATCCATGAAAGAGAACACAGAGAATTGAGCTGTATTATCCACCAACACGTCGATGTGTGGTAAAGGAAAATCATCTTTTGGACTCGCCCTGTTCAAATCTCGATAATCCACACACATTCTGACTTTGCCATCCTTCTTCGGTACAGGCACAATATTAGCGACCCATGGTGGATAACTAGTAACAGCTAGAAACCCCGCATCCAACTGCTTTTGCACCTCCTCTTTGATTTTAATGGCCATTTCAGGTTTGGTTCTCCGAAGCTTCTGCTTGACAGGAAAACAACCCTCTTTCAACGGCAATCTGTGCACAACGATGTCCGTATCCAACCCCGGCATATCTTGATAAGACCAGGCGAAGATGTCAACATACTCTCGCAACATCTCAATCGGCTCTTTCTTTACATTCTCTGTCTGGCTTGCCCCTACCTTGACCTCTTTCTTTACCTCTTCAGTACCGAGATTGACAACTTCTATAGATTCCTGATGAGGCTGAATGGCTCTTTCTTCCTGTTTCAATAATCTAGCCAACTCTTCAGGAAGTTCACAATCTTCCTCATCCCCCTCTTCAGCTTGGTATATTGGATTATCGAAGTCATAATAAACCATAGCAGGGTCGTCGTCAACAAGATCCAGAAAATTATTTCTGCATGAATGATAATTCATGCTTTTAGAAGTTGCCTTTTTTGAAAGAAAAAGAAAGAAAAATGCAAGAAAACTGCGAAGAAAACATTGCCATTTTATTTAAAAATAACATGAAAGACAGGGAACACAATTTTGAATACAAAACGTCCTTTTATTAATGATAAAAATTTGTATGAGAACAAATGGGGCCCTACAACAAAGTCACTATGCCTTGGGCAGAGCATAGGACTTTTGCATGCTTAATGAAAGAAAACATAGAAAATTACTTATTTGGCAGAGTAACTTGGATGAGATACTCCAAAAACCAATTGTTCAGCTTCACTCCTGGGGCACATGGGCGTACCCAATTGTCCAGGTCACAGTCACTATCTTCACCATCTTCAATTGCTGCACAAATCTGGCTTGGATGTATGACTCCTCCACTTGAGAAAATAACTGGCCCTTGGCGCTCTTGACCCTGTAGTAATGGAACTTGAGAAGGTTTATAACCAATTCCGCTCTTATCATCCTTGAAAGGTAGCTCAATTACTTGACCCCGTCCTTCCACATGACCAGACTGCACCACTTCCAAAGCCTGCTTATACGAAGTCATAGAGGTTCCCACTCTTGCCTCACTAGAAGGAGAGTCTTTCACCATATTCATAGTTTCAAATGCCTGACAGAGAGTTTCGTGGATTTCTCCGTCCATCTCCACGTACTTGAAGGATGATAGATGACTAACGAAAATATCTTCCTCTCCGCATACCGTAACAACCTGACCGTCAACTACAAATTTTATCTTCTGATGCAAGGTTGAAGACACAGCCCCAGCAGCGTGGATCCATGGATGACCCAATAGACAACTATAGGCCGGTTGGATGTCCATCACTTAAAACATTGTATTGAAGACCTGGGGTCCGATCTGGATAGGTAGCTCTACTTCTCCAAACACTGATCTCTTTGAACCATCAAATGTTTTCACCACTAGATCACAAGGCCTCAGTATAACCCCTTCCACATCCAGCTTTGCTAATGCTTTCTTAGGCAACACATTGAGGGACGAACCAGTGTCCACCAATACATGGGATAGTATAGCACCATTACATTCCATTGATATGTGAAGAGCCTTATTGTGGTTCCTTCCTTCTGGCGTTAAGTCAAAATTTGTGAACCCTAAACTGTTACCGGCGTTAATATTGGAAATCACACTTTCAAGCTGGTTCACTGATATTTCTTGTGGTATGTACGCCATGTTTAGGATCCTTAACAACGTGTTCTTATGTGTTTCGGAGCATAGCAACAATGACAATATGGAGATCTTAGAAGGAGTCTGGTGTAGGTGGTCAACGATCTTATAATCGCTCTTTCTGATTATTCTCATGAATTCCTCGACATCTTTCTCCAATGACTTATCAGATTCTGCCCCTGGCACTGGTTCATCACCTATCACCTGCTTTCCTTTGGTCCTCGTTAATGCTTCAGTATCATCTATCCTGAGTTTTTGAGGAGCAAAAAGCCTTCCGCTGCGAGTGAAATCACCCATTCCCCCAACATTTCCTATACTTGAACCACTTTCTTTAGGAGTCTGCGCCTCTTGCCTCTTTCCTTGACTATTAGTTCCATAGTACCACGGAATAGCAACCTTGTTCTCATTCGGGACATGACTGGGAACCGTTATAGCTATAGGAGCTACTCGTTCAGGCGCAGACGTCTGTACAGGAGCAGGCACTGGAATTTCCACCGGATCAAAGTAGATTGTAATAGTAGAAAATTCATCATCCTTCTTTTTCAATTGATCAAATTGTAAATATCCTTCATCCATCATGCTCTGAAGGCTATTTCTCAATTTCACACAACCATTATCAGCAATCAAACAATCTTCATAACTTTCTGAACAACCAGGAAATACAGCCCCTTTCAGCAGGCGGTCTTTCACAACTTTCAACGGAGTCTTGACATCATTAATGTCCCTCACCAAATTCAAACCTCCATCTTCTTCAATGGAATTCACCCCTGGTCCACTATGCGGAGGCATGGGGTTTTGAATTACATTAGACCTCGGAGCAAAATTAATAGCCTTTGAATCAACAAGATCTTGAACCATATGTTTGAAAGCCTTGCAATTTTCCATTTTGTGACCTGGCGCATTTGAGTGAAATTCACACTTTTCATTTGCATCATACCTAAAAGGTAATTTACCTGTTGGGGGAGCCAAAGTCCTCAATTATACCAACTTCAACCGAAGTAGATTCCAAAGCATTTGTGAGCATGTCATAGGGAAAGAATCAAAATGTCGGTCATTCATTCTCTTTCTTGGGTGATACTGCCTTTGCGCTGCAGGTTGAGCCTCAGTACCCGGAGTTGGAATAGTTATAGATGCAGATTGGTGATAGGAACCCTGTCGTCCTCTACCTCTCCCCCCTGTGCATATGCAGCATTAGCGTCACCTTCACGCTTCCTGTTATTGTTACCAAAAAACTTCTTTGCGGGAGCTGCTTGTACCACTTCTGTCCTGAATCTTCCCCATCTTTAACAAACTCTCGATCCTCTCTCCAGCAATTACTATATCAGCAAACCCAATGGATGGACAAGCAGCCAACCGATCGAGATACGGACCTTGCAAAGTATTCATGAACATGTCAGCCATTTCTCTATCTGCCAACAGAGGTTGCACCTGAGCAGCAAGTTCACGCCACCTCTGGGCGTACTGCTTAAAGCCTTCCTTAGGGTCTTGTGTCATGCTTTGTAACTGAGTGCGATTCGGTGCCATATCAATATTATACTGGTATTGCTTCAAGAAAGCCAAGCACAACTCTTTCCAACTTCTGATGCGAGCCCTGTCCAACTTTATATACCATTCCAGTGAGGCTCCAGACAAGCTGTCCTGGAAAAAATACATCCATAACTTCTGATCATCAGAATAAGCAGCTATCTTTCGGTTATATGCCTGGAGATGAGTTTTAGGACAAGTGCTACCATTGTACTTGTCAAAAGTGGGTGGTTTAAACTTCGGGGGAATCTTGACACCCTGTACTAGTCCCATATCTTCAACATCAATTCCCAAAGGATTCTGATTTTCTATAGCCTTCACCCTTTCCGCCAGTCCCTCGTATTTCCTGTCATCATGGTAGAATCCCATATCAGCATTAAGTACGGAAAACTAATCATCCTGACGATCTTCCACCAGCCCATTGTTGCCAGGAACAAAACCCAAGTTAACTCCAACCGGAGGAGGAGTAACAACTGGAGGATTGACAACATGAGGGTTAACAACAGGAGGGTTAACCCTAGGGGGATTAACATGATCACCAGTAGGAAAATCTGTCTCCAACCTCTGGATGGTAGCTCGCATGTCTTCTTGCCCTGCTCTCAGGTCCTGCTGTCCCTGGGCAACGCCCTGCATCAAATTCATAAACTGTTCCATGCGTGCCCTTAACTCAGCCAGCTCTGTCTGTACCTGGTCCATGACTTTAGCCTGATTTCGTCTGGTTGCGTATCGGTGAATGTGGGAATCAGCTATTATGCCTGAAACCAAATAAAGGTTAGAGAGCTCTTGCAACAAGTACCTGCTATGCAAAAATGAAATGTTATGCAATGCGAATGCCATGCAAATGCCATGTTTATCACTTCCAGGGCATTTCAACCCTGATTCCAGTCTTAATCGTGAGAAGAGGCGCAAGATACAGATATTATCAAGAGAAACTGTGCTGTGACAAAGTACTTGTGAGTGGAACACCGGCAAAGAGCTACTTCTGAATAAACCAATCACTTGAATTTAACAGAAAAATAATACACGTTGAAGCGTTCCATAATGAATTTAAAACAGGAAATACATCAAGATAGTGGATCCATCAACAAGCCTGATGGTAACCACAGTACATCAACAAAGCTATATTAAGAAAATGAGCAAGTAAGATCAAACATCTAACTCCAAATCTTTCAGTTTCTCACTAGAATGCTTGATTTCTTCGAAAAGGATTCTGGTGCGCTGATGACCCGACCTCTCAATCAACTCTTTGATCAAAATGTCTCTCCTCTTCAGAGCTTCGGTCAATGAATCTGCGTACATCAAGAGAGCTTCATCAGTACTCACTTCCTTAAATCTTTTCACCCCCGCATGTATCTTGAGTCTTCCTATCTCCATCATGGTGTCCTCAAGCCTTTTCTTGGATATTTTTAGTTCATCATTAACATTCTTCAGCAGCTCTTGGCTTTTTCCAAAGTCTTCTCGGTGCTTTCTCCGTTGTTCATGCGCTCTAAGAAGCTCATCGTCTTTGGCCTTTGATTGCTCTCGCAACTCTGCATTCTCTATTCTGACCTCATCCCAGGCTTGCTGAAGCTTGGCTAGCATGTCTTTGGTCTGGGCTAAAGTCTGCTTGGTCTTCTTATGAGCTTGAGTGGCAGCATTGGCACCCTTACTGATTTTCTGGAAATGTTGAGCTCTTTCGGAAAAATCCTTTTCTTTTGCTGCTAAGATTTTTTTGGCTTCTTGGGCTTTCTGTTCCAATCTTTTGTTGGTATATAGCGCTTCTTGCAGATGACTGTTCAACTCAGAATTCTCTTCTTGAAGCTTTTCCACTGAAGCTTGCAATTTGTCGAATTCTTCCACAGTGGCGGTACTTCTTTCTTTCTCATCATCAGGATATAGACGGGGCGCATCACCAAAAGGCAAGTGAAAATCTTCAACTCTTTTTTTCACCCACTCTTCATATGCTGGATAAGCCCAGTTGTTAGGTTTTCCTAGAGCAACTTTCCCTTTCTTCATTACGCTAACCCAACTTTCAGAAGCTTTTTGTGTTGTTTCCCAACCATCTGATGTGTGGAAATACAAGGACTCTTTTACATCTCTCTTAATGGGCAGACCCGTCAGAGCATACCCAAATTACCGGACGGCCAAAGAAGGATTGTAGTTGATTCCCCTTTTTCTTCCTATTAGTGGAACATTAGGAAATTCACCACAGCTGTGGATAATGTTCTTGCCAACTAGCCCATGGTCTACCCATATGATGTCCTTGGCAACGAGTCCCATTAAACGCTAACTCCATTCTAGAGAATATTTAGAATCCACAAAAGCTCCTGATTGCAGTAAGCGACTTGCAAACCACCTGTAGAACAAAGGTGCGCAGTAACGAACTATCCCTCCTCTTTTCTTTTCATTTTTGTTGTACAAGGAGTAGTGAATATCTCCCAATAGTGTTGGTACCAGATTTTTCATCATGAATATCTGAATGGCGTCTGTATCAACAAAATCAGGCTCGTTGGGAAACAATACAATACCATATACACAAAGGGCTAGCAAAGCATTAAAAACAACCCAATTCCCATCTTTCGCAGCCTCCAGAGCCTTCTTTACCAAATACCCCAGCTTGTAACCTCGAAGCTTTCCTTTGTTGGAGATATTGGCTTCTAACTCTGACTTGCTCAAATAAAGAGCATCAACTACTTTTCCAAAGTCAAGATCACCCACAGACCCAAAGAAAGGAGGCTCCTCCTTAATAGCAATCCCTAACATGCTGGAATACTCCTCTAAGGTAGGTACCAACACATAATCTGGAAATACAAAACACCTCAGATGCGGATCGTAGAACTGCATCAACGTATGGAGACCCCTGTATTCGTAATCACTAACATTGTAGACAACAAATAAAATCCACCGATATTTCTCTTCAAAAGCTGCTTGCCCTTCAGGGCTCGCCATTCCCTTCAGGGCAATAATATGGCCTAGAGTAGGCGTGAGGAACTTGTAACTGATGATATTCTTCCTCTCTTTAGTATTCATCCTTGTGAGAACCTGCTGACTGGAATCAGGGGTAAAATATGCACCTGGAAATGAAAAAACATGTATGTTAGGATATGTAAATGCAATGTAAAGGGCATGGTATTAAGGTGCCAAGTGTCTGTGCTGGACTGTGAACGGTGTCAGTGTAGCTCTAAAAATAATATATAACCATAGATAGGACCCTCTGAATATAATAGGATGAATTCTCCTTTTGTGCAATGATAACAGAAAACCGGGTATGTAGGAGGTTATGGTTACCTGCAAACCTATAAACAACCCGCCCTTCTCACGTGTGGGTACTAAGATCCTCAGTATCCTGGGCTCTCAGGTCGAGAAATGATGATATGTTCACCATTTCTGGTTTGGCATCATCACCAATCGAGTATGCCTCAACTGATTCACAAAAGCGAAAGGTCCTCAGCTTCAGGCACCGAGGTCGAGAAGCAATAGTACATTCATCCCTCGGGGTACAATACTATCGCCAATCGAGGAGTGCCTCCACTGATTCTCTTTCAAAACGGATATCCTATAGCAAGTTCTCAGCATTAGGTCCTCGGATCGAGAATGTGCAATGGGTTTTCCACAGAACGTGGTCTGCCACTGTCACATCTCGGGAGGAGTGTCGCAACTGAGTCCTCGGGAATGGTCACCAGAGTCGACAGTTCCTCAAGAGAATAACTACTGGCCTGCATAACATGCAGTAGCAGAAAGCTCCTGATAGAACCTCGTCTGGTTGTGGGTCTCATGAACAACAATACGTGGTCACTACCACGCAAGCGTCATGACTATCCACTCTAATACCTAGGTGTGTACTCAAGCCTGGGTAGTGGGCTTATCTCTCAGAACACCCTGCCCGCCAAACAGAAAACCAGCACAGTACAATCCAGTATAGCATAATATAGCATATGAAATGAAAAATGCTGAGATGCGGTAAATACAATAATATACAGTAAAGCAGTAATACAGTAAATAGCAATACAATACAATAGTAAATACAGCAAAACACAGCATCACGGTAAACACCCAATGAAATAAAAACAGACAAGCGCTAGGATTGACTCGCTAAGGAAACCAGAGATTCTGGGTTCGATCCCCAGCAGAGTCGCCAGCTGTCGCTCCCGGGATTTTCATCCAAGTAGAAACGCGAAAGTGGCACCGAAACAGAGTCTCCAGCAATGTGTATTTATCCCAAGAGAGGGAAAGGAAACACTTCGTAAACCTGAGGGAAGGAAAAGAGCATGGTCTTGCGACCAAGAGAACTAGGTTCGGGAGTCGGTTACGCGCGAGGAAGGTATTAGCACCCCCACGCATCCACCGTACCCAATGGGATCCACGTTTGCTGCTTCGATCAAAGGGTGTAAGGAAAGGATACTGGAAAAGGAACTGCTAGCTGGAGAGCTGGAAAAGGAAAAGGAGAAAGAAAGAGAAACAAATGTAGGGAAAATAAAAGAAGTGCTCGAATGGGCCCTACCCCACTGCCTACGTATCTCATCAGGAGCATGAGAATCAGAGCGACGTAGTTCCCCTCAGTTAAGGGAAAATTGTTTGTGTTTTTTAGTGGAATACATCAACATTCGCGTCCTAGCAGTTTAGGTGTTGCAGCTCGCTGTATGGAGACTTAGGCGTTACCTATTTGCGGTAGAACGGAAATGACGTATCCTTAAGGAATGAGCGAATGAGATGAGGAGAGAAATCCCGGAGGAAAGACGTTATTGTTTGTTTGAAGTCTTTTAAGAAGAAGTATTTTGATTATTTTTGTGTTAATAACACATATTGCATTCAAGTCTATCGTATAAGATCGAATGCATCGCATGGTCGTCCTAACAGGCCGTATGCTAAACACTCTAGGAAGGTGGAGAGAAACCCTCCTCCTTCCATTTCCCATACTTTAGGTTTAAGTGCAATACATGTTATGCCATCATTAAGTGTTTTTTACTTTTGTTTTGAGATGAGAAGGATGAGACTCAAATGGAGCAAAAGGTGAAAACTAAAGGGGACTAAGACTCACCCTAATGTTATCATATAGGGATGTTCCTATGGTTAATGTGGTTTAAAAATCCTAATCCTGAAAGAAAGGAGAAGAAGAGCAAAAGAAACAACTTACTTCCAAGGTGGAAGTTAAGTTGATATTAAAGAGGGATGAAAAAGAAATTATTCAAGGAAAGCATATAAATGCTTATCATGATCACAAGTGAATGATTAAAAGAAATAAGAGAAGATAAAAGAAAGAATTGCATGTGGAAGCATATCCACACACATACTTACCATTTGCACCTACATGAAAAAGGTTAGTTCAAAAACCATTTACAAGTAGTAAAATGAAGAAAGAATATCAAACAATGATCAAACCAATTAAGAACCAATGAAATAGGATCCTAAGAGATGAAACTCAATTAAGGTTAGAACATACATCTAAAGGTGTTCTCTAATGTTAAGGTATCAAACACACACTAACTATGCACAATTAAATGTCCTAAACACCAAAGAAGTGAATCATGGAAGAAATAGATAAAGAAAAAGTGAATATGCAAAGTAATCATGCATTAATGTTTCATACAAGACCAAAGTCAGAACCAATGTCATTTAGGAATACTTCACAATGCATATGAATCATCATACAATTCACAAATGAAGTGATGTAAGAAGAAGAGATGAGAAGGAGAAGAAGCATAGAAAAGAAACATGCTAAAACTTCAAGTTAATATGCACAAACTTATGTCAAATATAAGCACATGTTAATATGACTTATAATACCATGAAAAATGACCTATAATATCATGAAAATGACCTATAAAGTAGGTACAATCAATCACAAAAAGGTTGCACAAATGCTTCACCAAAACATGCTAGAATGAAGTGGAAGAAAGTGCCCAAAATTAACTTCAATTACAAGGCATCAAAACAACATCAAAGCACATATGAAAATTATGAAAATATGATTCTAATCAACCTAAGTCAGAGGCTAAACACATATTACAAACTCATACCAAAATTCAAAATAAAAGTGTCACAAAGTAATGCACAAAGTCATATTGAAATGCCACAAAAAGAGGTGTAAAGATGATCATACAAACATCATATAAGGTGACTTTAAAAATCAAGAAAAAATATTTTTGGACACTTTTAGATACTATTTAACCAATACAAGAAGAATGAGTTAAAGATGATGCGTAAAATGAGAGAAAGAAATCATACAAGTTCAAGTGTCCATAAGAAGGATCATTCAAAAGGAAATTGAAAAGAAAATATGGAATAATAGGCAAAAACTCTTAAAAACAGAATAAAAAATATATAAAATTACCTAAATGTGTTAAGAACACGTGTGAATTAATTTGGAATTTTTTGTTGAGGTTTAGTATTTTTATTAAAATGAAATTGAAACTATATGTGAAAGAAAATAAAACAATAAAAGAAAGGGGAAAGGGGGGTGCAACGTTAGTAAGTTTCCAGTTCAAAAATAGCATTGGGCTTAACATGGGGGTGTGAAAAACACATTCAATCCAGTCCAGCAAGGGCTTGTGTAATCGTGTGGTGATGGTGCACAATCAGTCCCATATAAATTCAATCAAATCCACACGATCAGGTCATGATGATCAAGTAACAAGAGTACACTTAATCAACGGATCACAACGCACGCACACACAACTCATTACGCACGCGCACACACTTGAACAACTGAAGAGATAAAAGAAATCACGTGAGAAAGTTGGTGGTGATCATTAATGCGGTGCCGCGTTCTCATTGGCCAGCCGCAAAAGTGAATGGCTACACCAATCGCGTGGCCACACGCGGCTTTCTCTCTCACCATCATTAATCCATCATTGTTTAATCATTGATTAATCATTAAAAAATGCAAGAACATGGCCAATGATCTTCGGACACCTCATCGTCTTCATAATTAGCTCATGCAAAGTGTAGAGATTAATATAGGAACCAGAAAATAAATGCAGAATTTTATCTAACTTCTACCTCAAATATCTCCACCAATTCTTAACGAAAATTAACAAAATAAAATACCAAACTGAAGCCCAAACTTCATAGATCATGAATATACTAATTAAATCTCAAAATTATCATCCTAACATCAAGAAAAATGGCACGAAAGTGACGTGTCCAACATACATTTCACAAAATAAAAAATCACATAAACTCCAAAATGAACAATCAATGGTGTGCCATCATTTCAGGACTTTCCAGATGCAATGCATGATTACTAACTTCACATTATAAATCACTAAAATCATGATGAAATAAAGTGAAAGTTTCAAGATCCCGAACCTTATGAGATGCACTTTGTGTTTTAGAAATCCAAGAACTTCTTGCAAGATCTTTAAATCAACACTTTAAGCCAAATAAAGGCTAAAACCAGATCCTATGCTTGATTGGAGTAGAAATTCGGAGTGATGAGTGAAACTTGAGATTTCTTCAATGGTGGATTCAAGCAAATCTAATGCATACAGTAGAAAGAGGAAGTTATGGAGGTGATGCTGCTCAAAGAATCTTCGAAAATGATGGAGAAATGAGAGCAAAATCCTGATCTGAACTCTTGAGAGTGAGAGAGAAACTTGAGATTTCTTGAGAGAGATTGTGATGAAAACGTGAGAAATGTGTGAGATTAGAGAGAGAATGGAGAGAAAACTTGAGAATGATTTCTGAGGATGTGAAAAAATGAGAGAGAGCTTGAAATTGTGTGTGAGTTTTTCATTATATATGTTGAGTTAAATGGTAACCATGGTGGTTAATTGAGTTGGTTAAATGAGTTGGAGTTGGGTTAACTGAGTCCAACCTAACTAATTGAGTTGAGTTAGTTAGGGGGTGAGTTGTGAAGGGTTGGTTAAGGTGTGGGTGAGTTCATGAAGTGTATGGTGAGGTTTAAAGTGGATGGTGGTGATGTAAGGGAATGTTTAGCTTAATGAAGTAAAAGGTGGACTGATGTGTAGGGAAATACGTTTGTCTTAATGAAATAAGGAATGGTTGGTGTGAATGTTTGAATTAACCCAACAAAATCAATGTTAGAACACTCTCGACAGCATGAAAGTATGGAAGTTTGTGGATGGAATTCTCTCATGTTAGTGCATGAAATGATAAGCTTTTTGTGTCATTAGAAAGAGGAACTATGATAGAACATGATTGGTGTTGGAAATTGGATTAAATAGAGCTTGCAAGAGGATCAAAAACAACTCTAAACCTCAAGGTTCAACTCTGATCTTCATGGGCGCGTGACCTGGTGTATGCATGGCAACATGACTTGTAAAATTTCAGCATGAACACATCAACTTTGGACCCTTATAACTCCATCATAATTTGCTCAAATGGAAAAATGTCAACAACTTTGATGTTCAACATTTTTTCATTTGAGGCTTCCTTCAGTGAGAAAAATGGTTTGACATTTGGCACACCAAGTGTTTGACAAAATTATGGCGCATGGGCCTGAACTTGCCTTGCCATGACTTGGTTTTTGACCTAGTTTTGTCAAACTTTGATGGATCATAACTCCCTCAATTTTGATCCAATGGAAGAGTTCTTTATATGGATTTGAAGCTTAGAACATGAAATTTAATTGGCTCAACTTGGGACTGAGGTTTTAAGCTTTTATCATGAAGAAAGAGAGCCTCAAAGTGTGGTGCAAAATGGTTCAACCTTGCCATTTTTGGAAATCCTAAATTTCCAAAAATGGAAACTTTGTGCATTTCTTGATTTTCCATGATTCCTCCACCATTTCTTGATCAAATCTTGTCCAATGAACATATGTAACTTGAATTTCATGATTTTGACCTCAAAAAGTCAGGAGTTGACTTTTTCCCCTGCACAATTGACTTTTTCCCAATTCTCCTGATTTTGAATCCTCTGACCAATTGAAACCTTTCTGAAACCAATTGATTAGCCATTTTCCATCCATATACACTTAGGAACACAAGGAATACCATGAAATCAAGTTTTGTCCAAAAAATCATAAATAAACTGATTTTATGTCAAACCCTAATTTTGGTACCCTCTGATTAGGAGGAAATAGCATATCTTCCAAATCCAAATTCCTCTGAATATGATGTATATCCTATCTAACAAAGATAAGATATGACATTTGGAGGTGATAAAAACCCAAAGAGCTTGCCCATTTGAGGGTCAGATCCCAATTTTAGACTGTTTTGTGTAGGAGATGATGCACTATCCAATCTTCTTGATGAATTCCCATCTTCCAATGACTTGGGGAATCAATTGAGATGGCATATGATATAAGAGACCCTTGAGGCTTGTTTGAAGACCTTTGGCTCTTTTTTCCTTGCTTTGAATGGCCAACACTCTAAAGACCACTGATCACATGCCCTTATGCAATATGTATGCTATCTATGACCTACTATGGAATGCAAATGAGTAAAGCATAGACCAATTTATTTAAGAAAACATGAAGGAAAATTTTGAGGTATTACACAACTATTTAGGGGGAGCATGATTGTCTGTCATGCGTGATTGCTGCTGCTGAAAAGATGTGGAACTCCTTACTGTGTCTGGGAGAATTTATTTTTCTCTGCAGTTTTTTTTGGAAGAACTCTGTAGGGGTCTTGGTTGATGGGAGATGTCACACTTGTCTGGGTGTGTGTTGTTAATTCAAAGTAAGAGGACTTTACTTAGAGTGTAGTGGAAGGCAGTGTGTTTGTGCTTCAGAACTTGTGGGTGATTTGGTGGTGGTTCTTGTTAAATGTATTAGTGTTGTTTGAGGATCAAGCATTATGTGAATGCGTTTAGCAGGTGTGTTGAACAGAGGGTGCGCTCTTGAAGACATGAAGATGATTCTTATGTTTTCCATTCATTTAAGGTGTTCATCTTGCAAAGGAGCACTGGTTATATTAGATAGGGGGAGTTGAACTTTTGTTGTTGAAGTAGTCCAGTTGTTTGTGGCTCTGGTGAGGGTGTTATGTCAGACAAGATGTCATGACATTGTGTTACTGGTGAAGTTCATGGTGGACATGACAGTTTAGACCTGGTGTGTCAATGAACCAGAAGTTTAGACATGACAGTTTACCCCAATGCTTGTTAATTTTTGGCCAAAAAGGGGGAGAGAAGTAGGTTTGTTCAGCTATTGTGAGATGTAGAATAGTCTGTTCTGGTCTGAGTATATTGGTTGGATGATATATTGGTTGGAATTTTTTTATGCTTGCTGCTATGTTCAGAGTTTGTCCAATTATGGATAAAAAGGGGGAGAGTAGCCTTAATTATTTGGAGAGGAGCTGCGTTGTGGTGTGCTTGTTAGATATGGTTGTGGTGCTGTTTGTGGTGTTGTTTCTGCTGCTGGTATCCCTGATGTGTGCTGATATTGTTTTAGCCAAAATTTGCCAAAGGGGGAGATTGTTAGTTCTGGTGTTGGCAGCAATTTTGGTAAAACAATGTACTGGTTTAAGATGCCTTGCTTGATGTCTTAACATGTGCTTTTGTGTTTCTAACATTCAGTAAGGTGTATATGTTAGTGTTGCAGGTCTGTGTACTGATGTCAAACACGATGTCCTGACATCTGTTGACAGTACATCAGTTTGGTTTGTTTCTAGAGCTGCGCTGTTTTTAATATATCTTGGGAGATTTTGTTTGATTGCAGGAGAATTTATTGGAGAAGATCTATTCTGATACAATCAATTCCGATTACTTTGTGGAGTATATTTTGTTACTATTTTAGGGCGAAGAGATTTGGAGAATAAATCTGCTTTATTGTTAAATCAAATCTGTGATTTTATAATGCACAAGCCCAATGTAAATTATTTCTGGGAATATTATGGTATCCTTTGTGGAGCTGATTTAGAGGTCTGGAAGATTCAAGATAAAATCAAGAGAAGATTGAGTATTTAAATATGGAGATATTTTAGGAAGATTTGATTGAAGATCTAATTTGTAGGAGAATCTTTTGTAGATTTGTAGCAGCTGATATGTTGTGATTTGAAGCCCAAATCCAGTTGGGTTTAGGTTATAAATAGAAGCATTATAACATAGAAAAAGAAGCCAGCCATCATGTAAATTATAAGGGCTGTGTTGGTCGATGAACCACTCGGTTTGTGGGATGGTCATCGTGTTTATCTCGAAGCCTGTAGGTAAGAGATGTATTGTTCTTGGAGGAAGCTTTTAAGCAACTTCAAGATGGTGTTCTTAGTCAAGAGTCTTGGCTGAGTATTAGCATATCAGTGTGTCTTCTATTTTTATGTGTTTGAAGAGTTGTTGGAAATCAAGCTGTTGGTGCAGTGGCTGAGGTGTTGACTGCTAGACATCATTGCGATGATTGGAAGTGAGATGGAGTCTCTTACCTAGGGAGGACTTAGGTAGAAGGGTCATTGGGTAGTTATTAAGTGAGTAGACTATCAACTGGTATGTTGATTGTAGAGTCTGTGAATTGATACTGCTAATAGTGGACTTCCTTCCTGGCTTGGTATGCCCCCAGATGTAGGTTGTTAGACCGAACTGGGTGAATAAATTCTGTGTGTTATTTATGCTTTTTAGTACTGTTATTGTTTATACCTTGCCATGTTATTTGTAACAGACCAGATGTCTCGACATCCTGTAGGACATCTGGGATCTGTCATACCAGAATTTCATTATCGATGTAGGTTTTTGTCTCCCTTAGCAAGGGTTCTCCTTTCATGGAAAAGTGAAAGTACTTACCCCTCTTTAAGGAGGAAGGGGAATGAGTTGTAGCAGTTGGAGAATAAGTGTGTGAAGAAGAATCGTTCCAAAGAACCCTAGCCAGAAAGCTATGGACTGAGAGCAACTTCAACTCAGCTTTCAAGAGCATCATGCTTAGCGCGTGGAAACTCAAGAATCCTGTTGAAACTCAAGATCTTAGTAAAAATTTATTCCTATTCAAGTTCTCGACTAAAAGAGACATGGAATTTGTACTCAGAAATGGTCCTTGGAGCTTTTATAAGTCTCAGTTGGTTCTAAATTGAATTCCAGGAGAGAAACAACCCTCATATCTTAACATGCATTTTGGTTCCTTTTGGGTTAGGATTTATGAACTTCCTCAAATGCTCATATCTGAAACCATGGCTCGCAAAATCAGAAGCATACTTGGAACCTTTGAAGAAATGGATCTAAAGGAAGCTCATAAGAATAGTCGATTCTTGAGGATTAAAGTTACCCTATATCTGAAAGCTCCTTTTGAAAAGAGGAACGATGGTGATGTTTAAAGAATAAAATATGTGGGTTCATTTCAAATATGAAAGACTGCCTACTTTCTATTTTGTTTGTGGTAGGATGGGTCACCATATGAAAGATTGTGAATCCTATGAGGATCTCAATGAAGAAGATTTTGAATAATTAGAGGAACATGATCTCTCTTTTAGCTAATGGCTGAGAATATCTCCCTTTCCCAATATAGGAGAGGAGAAGAAGAAAAAGGATTCAATCTTAGGCTCTTGTAGTAAAAACCTCTTCAATGTTTCCTCGAGTTAAAGAAGGTGTGAATTGAAGGGTGAATGAAAAGAAAATGAGCCAGAGGTCCAACAATCAAAGAGCGTGGAGGCCTCGATGGAGGTTATTCAAAATCGAACACAAATTAACAAAGAGAAAACTCTGGAGGTGAAGATTGTTATGGAATCCCTGGGGGAAATAGAAATTTCAACAAAGAACTATGGCGGGGACATCCAAACAAAAGCTCCAACGATCCATAAGAGGAAATGGATTAGGAAAAAATGGGTAAAAAAAATAGCGTGTACTCAAAGTGAACTGAATGTGCTTGAGAGTGCAAAGATATAACTAATTGATGTCATGACCTCTGAAGCTCAATTGAAGATTGTGAAAGTGGAGAAAAAAAGAGGAAAAAAACGGGAATTGAGGATGTGCAACGCAACAATATACTAGAGGTGGTGTTGGAGGGTCAATACCTCTTATCCCAATGAAGATGTTAAGTTGGAACTGCATAGGTTTGGGGATCCCCCGTGCACTTCGAGCCCTAGTGAGGCTCATACAGCTAGAAAACCCCACAATGGTCTTCCTTATGGAGACTAGAGTTAAGGCTGAAGAAATGTAGAGGATTAAAATGAAGATAGTATTCAAATATGATATGGTTATGGATTAGAAGAGATAGAGAGAGAGAGAGAGAGAGAGAGAGAGAGAGAGAGAGAGAGAGAGAGAGAGAGAGAGAGAGAGAGAGAGAGAGTAGGCTTGCTATGGAGGAATCCAATCCAGATACAAATCTTATCGTTCTCCCAGAACTACCTTGAGGGAGTGAGACAAATGGAAGATGAAGACCATCATTGGTACTTTACTGGAGTTTATGGTTTTCCAGAAGAAAAACATAAAAGGAAAATCTGACAGCTTGTTAAGTGTATTCATCAAGAGTTTGGAGATTGTTTGATTTTCTTTGGTGAATTCAATGATGTGGTCCAAGACAAAGATAAATCTGGTGGTAATTGTAGTTCGTCAACCCAATTTTCAGAAGTAGGCAAGCTTTAGAAACTTGTGGCCTTCAAAACCTGGGTTTCAAAAGGTACCTCTTCACTTAGGCTAATGGTAGACACGGTTTAGAAAATATCCAATCCAGACTGGATAGAGGCTTTTCTTATATGTCCTTTAAAGATAGATTTCCCCTCACCAAGTTTGTCCATCTACCTCGTCATGGGTTGAATCATGCATCCATCTGTATTGTGATTGAGAAGGAGTGTCATAAAGAGACGAGAGTGCACTTGTTTAGGTTTGGAGAAGTGTGGTCTAAAGATCCTAGATGCGAGAATTCGGTCAGACAACTTTGGAATGGTCATCAGTATATTTCACCCAAAGAATAAAGTATGTTCAATAACTTCAACATGCTTTCAAGGACTTAAGGACGAGGAATGTAGCTAGGGAGATCAAAAGAACTGAAACTTTGTTTTGAAAGGACATAATGTGATCTATTGATTCTAAATAGATCAAAAAGTTTAAAGACCTGGAGAAATAAAGAAACAACCTATTGAGAATTGAAAAGACGACATGGAGATAAAGAAGTAGAGCAGTCTAGCTTAAAGATGGAGACCGTAACACGAGGTTCTTTCATCGCAAAACGGACCAGAGAAGGAAGACTAATGAAATTAAAAAACTGAGGGATAGCGAAGGTAGATGGTGGAGAGGTTAGGCTAGTTGCGAGAGAATCCTCATCAACTACTTCTCAGGTATCTTCTCTACTTCAAATCCATCCGATATTCACCAAGTCTGCAACAACATTAGGGGTAGGTTATCAAAAGAACACAAAATCATATGTGCTTATCCTTTCTCTGAAGGAGAGGTGAAAGAAGCAATTTTCCAGATGCATCCCACAAAAGTCCTTGGGCCTAATGGTCTGCCTGCTTTGTTTTTCCAGAAGTACTTGGCAATTGTAGGAAGAGATGTGACCACTCTTGCTATCGACATTCTTAATCACCATAAAGACCCAACTAATATAAATTCCACCTTCATAGCCTTTATCCCAAACAAAAGAACCCAAGCTCCCCAATAGACTTCAGACCAATTAACCTTTCTAATGTAGTCATGAAGACACTCACGAAGTCGATTTCAAACAGAGTGAAAGGAATCATACCAGACATCATTAGTGAGGAGCCAAATGAGTTTGTTAAGGGTAGATTAATCACAGATAACACCCTGATTTCTATGGACTGTTTCCATTAGATGAAGAACAAGAAGAAAGGGAAATTATGTATTATGGCTCTGAAGTTGGATGTGTCTAAAGCCTATGATAGTATGTGATCTTGAAGCATTTGGTTTCTCTTCCTCTATAATACATTTGATTAAAATGTGTATCTCTTTTGTTTCTTATCGACTCATCATAAATGGCCAGCCTAGTAGAAGTTTTTATCCTCAAAGGTTAGAAGGAAGGATTCCTCTCTAGAATTTGTCCTTATCAAAGCAGTTGTTCAACCAATCCCAACATACATAGCGTGTTGTTACAAGATTCCTGATCATTGATGTAATGAAACTGAATCGATGCTGGAAAAGTTTTGGTGGGGGTCTAAAAATGGGGAGAGAAACATTCATTGGATTAACTGGGAGAGAATGTCACAGGCTAAGGGGGAAGGTGGCATGGGATTCGGAGGAATCAGGGATTTCAACACTACCCTCTTGGGGAAACAATTATAGAGACTAATGTAAGGTGATAGTTCCCTCTTCGAAAGATTTTTCAAAGGAAGGTATTACCCCATGAGTCAAATCTCAAAGGCTTCCTTTAGCATCAAGCCTAGTTATGCTTAGCGTAACATTCTCAGTGCAAAAGAGGTTAGCACTAAAGGCTCTAGATGGAGGATAAGCAATAGGGAAATTGTTCAAATTTGGAAGGAAAATCGAATCCCAACAATTTGGGGTTTCAAACCTGTTAGTTCCAACAGAGGTCTGGATCTTGAGGCCATGGTCTGTAACTTGACTGAAAATGATTTTGGAAAGTGGAACATGGTATCTCTCAAGGCAAGTTTTGATTCCACCGAGGTAGTGCACATAGTCAGCACCCATTTCTCCGCTAGGCTTCTAGATGGCAAGTGTATTTGAAATTCTTAAAATGATGGAGAATACTCTATTAAAACTGCTTATCACTTGCTAGGTGATATCAATAGAAGATACATACTAGACCAATCAACAAAAACGGATCAAGTAGTGTGGAAAAATTTGTGGAAAGCTCTTGTTCATGAGCGTGTGAGGAGTTTCATCTAGAGGTTATCCAATGGCATACTCCCAACTAAGTGCAACCTCTGCAAGAAAGGTATTTGATTAGATGTTTCATGCCCTTCTATCAACTCTCTCTAGAAAATTCTCATGTTTTTTCTGAATTGTGATTTCTCCAATAGAGTCTTTTTCTCTCCTCTTCTGGGAGTGCATTTGCTAACTGGTCTTGGTGTGTTTGCTTGGCTCTCTGATTCTCTCAAGAGCAGAGATAGTTACTTAGGCCAGTTGGTGTGTACGGGGTTGTGGAAAACCTGGAAAGCAAGGGACATATTGGTCTTCAAGCAAGAGAAGCCAGACCCTCGAGCTGTTGCCCAGGATATATGGGTCTCTATAGTGAAATTCAATAGGGTGCACAAGATTGGTATACAAAAGGAGGCTGCAATAACTAATGTGACTCCTGCTAGTAACTCCTAGATTATTCAAATTGATATTAGCTGCTTTACCGAAGGAATGGTGTCATTGGATTGTGTTGTTGAAGACTCTAATGCTAATATCTTTCTTGCTGTTTCTAAACGTTTCTCTAGTCTTGTTGATGCTAGTACAAGTGAAGTTCTTGCCATTAGATAGGCACTCCAGCTGGACGAGGAGTTGAAGTTAGATGATATTATCATTCAGTTTAATACTTTGGTTATTGTTGATTGTATCAATGGTTCAACTTCTCCGCTTCACTGATCCTTTTGTGAATGATTATAAAATTCTCATAGGAGAATTCAATTATGCAAACCTTATGTATTTGAATACTTTGTAATACTGATGCCCATCATATGGTGGGAGTAGGAAAATCATTAGGATTGTTGAACTTGGATCGATCATATATCCTTGTTAGAAGATACCTCTGTATGTTTGGCCCATTTTCCCCCTCTTTAATCAATATGATATTTGAGATAAAAATAATATGAGCCGGTATTGAAACGAAAATGTTAAAAATAGAAATAAAAAAATATTAATTAGTTAAATTAAACAAAAATTGAATAACATACTATAATATTGACATTTATCTAATTTTAATATAAAAATTGTAGAAACTATGTTGATAAAATTAAAAAAATAATTAATATACTAAATTTGAAAATGTTTGTGACACCGGATGCATAACAACCTCCTTTTTGGTTTCCTCTTTAATAGCGAGAATACTAGTCATATTAGAATAATTCTAGGAAGTTTATACACAATAATATACTTATTGAAAAAACAACTGATTCAACACTTTCTGGTTTGTTGTTTTGTTTGTCTGTGACACTGATTCAACACTTTCCGGTGTATTTTTTTTCTTCTTGCACACAATTCAAAAATTATAAGAAATGGAAAATGAAAAAAAGATTTCAGTTCTCTATGGTTAGCAATCTTGTTTTTTCAATGTTGTCTCAAATATATCAAGGCCTGTCATACACTACAAATTGAAATAACTTACATTAAGGTCAAAGGACACTAAACTTGGAAACTTATCACCCAAATTGAAAATTTTCTCAATCTCAATATTTTCATCAAATCATTGCTATGTAGACATATCTTCCAAAATTTAAGCCATTGAATTCATCAACACATTTGAGTTGTGACAGTAAAATCAATTAGGAAATATGCTTTCAAGGTACATACAAAATCAGAATCATAACTTGGGAAAATTGAAGATGCTCAATGGAAAAGAGCATTGATGACTCTTCAATTAAAGCACACTTAAAATTAGCCTCTTGTTTTGTGTCTGCAATGTTAGTTCTTGGGGTATAGGATGCAATGGAATGGAATAAGCTAGTTAAATTTACAAGATCATGATAGCAAGATTTCAATTATGCATTGTACTACCCTGGCACGTATTATTATTTGTAGTAAGAAAAACTTAAGCTTCTGAAAAATTATAACTTAAACTTCCATTTGATGATGCTTGAATAGGATTTTTAAATATTAATATAATATGTAGGGTTCCCCAGGTTAAAGTCATCCATGTCATGGACTAAACCAAGGTTCCATTCTACCTCTGTTAACATTCTGTGGTTTTGGCAAAGCAATCAAGCACCAAAATTAGTGAGTAGTAGTAATTAGTAGTGAGCACTAAAACAAGCAAACACATTATCTAAAAATTGGCCAACAAACACATTATCCAAACAAACAAACAGAGTAGTAAGTAGTAAGTAGGAGCTAACTATTTTTGTTTTTTGTTATTTTTTATATACTAGCTAGGAGAGATCTATTAAAGCAAATGCAGAGCATTCATGGCTGTTTCACAAGAAAATTTTAAAAGTTAAAGCAAAGGATTATCTATTCTTCATGCTAATATTCCTGTATCTAATATTCCTATCTCTAATATCAACAACTGCTAATCATGGTGGAAAGTCTGCAAACTAGTAGAATCCTCCCACGAACGGACTTGCTCCCAGTTTCCTGTCCTTGAAACTGTCAATAACGGCTTGATTGATTCCGCCTTTGCCATCACCAAGAGAATCTAACATGTTTAGAATTAAAATCGTTAACTAGAACACCCTATTTAATTTTTAAGTTATAAAAGCACTCGACGCAAACAAAATATTATGCAGACATTTCCTTACCAGGAACTCCCTTTACAGAACAGTCATAGCCTGAATCCTGATATTCAAAACAATTCTGCATTGGATTTGTCTTCTCCTTCCATGAAGGCACCTCAAGTGATGGCATTATACCCTGTTGGAACAATGATTCATCAGCTCCAAAACCAAACCTTCTTAGCCCATGATCATCATGATAGCCGCATGGGCAAGAGTGGGAAGACAAAGAGAATGGATCCCTTCCTAGATTCAACTGATTGGAATGAAACGGCTGGTAAGAAATGTTTAGTTTAGTAACTCTAGCTCCATGCTGGACCAGCTCTGCCATAATATCATCCATACAGGAATTATCATTATCAAAATTATAATAATCGTCATCGTAATCAGCATCATCACCATCAAGTACAGATTCCACAAGATTCTTGATCATATTAAAAGTTGGACTATCCAAATCATCTTCAATCAGATTGCTTTCAGTGGAAGACATGAAACTATCAATACTATGCGGAATTTTCACTTCAAGGGTCGAGAAAAGTCCGTCATATGTAGTTAAACTGTCCTCATCAGGAAAAGTAAAACCAGAGATAGAACTTGAACAGTCTTCAAAGCTGGTACTGGAAGATTTAAATTCTGAATCCTGTTGAATCTGGACATCATGGATCAATGGAGGTTCAAGATACACACAAGACTCCCAAAGCCCGTCACTCTTGGCAAATTTTACAGGAGAAACGTTTTGAAGTTTTTCTAGTTCTGCTTGCACTTCCTGATTTGTACAGTCAGAAGATCCAGATATGTCACTCTTTCGTGAGCCATTGCTGTCTCCACTTGAAGAAGATAGTGTCTGAAAAACAGAATAATATGGACCTTGATTCATCAAGAAACAACAATATTTGAATGCCTAAATCTACCTTAGTTCATCAAGAAACAAAACCATATTTGAATGCCTAAATCTCCCTTATAGTTCATCAAGAAACAAAGCCATATTTGAATGCCTAAATCTACCTTAGTTCATCAAGAAACAAAGTCATATTTGAATGCCTAAATCAACCTTACTTGATCAAGAATCTAAACCATATTTGTAGATAGAAATAATTAAAATCAAACCTTGTTGCGACATGGAGGCAGATATGGTTTACTACTCTTATGCAGTATATTGACATTATCCAGAACCTTTGAAGCAGAAACTTTCTGAGAAACAGAATCTGTGTGAAGGCATAAAGAACCTTTAAATCCTTTTGTTAAACAATTTACAATATTCAAAGATGGCACATACGTAACAGCAAGAACATGATCAGTTAAACATTATATACCTAGTTCACTATAAGGTGAGGGTAGGAGATCAAGCGAACCTTCAAAAACACTGATCAAGAAAGAAGAGTTACAAATTAAGCAATTTATAGATAAACAATACACAATGTAGAGAGAAGAAGATTTATTGTTACCAAGACATTGCAAACTGAATCTCCTTTGATAATTTCAGCGATCTGTAACTACCAGTTTTAGCTAAAGAGAGAAGAAAGTTTCTAGTGTATGATATTCTTGAACTTCTGCAAAACCAAATTAACAGAACCCTCATTAATAATGATACTATATATAATACATTAATTAGGCGGAAAAAAAATAACAAACTTAAAAAATAATTATTAATAATAATAATAATAATAATAATAATAATAATAATAATTAATATCGGTCAAAAAAATATAATGATTAAAATAATAACAAACTCAAAACAGAACATGATTAAAGCATAACAGAAAATCAAAACGGTTAATTCTTAGTAAAAAATAAAGATAATAATCAGAAGTGGAAATATACTTGTTAGGATCTTCGATGTGAACATTGGAAGCAGACGGTGCTAAGAGTGGTGCATATCGATTTTCCTTACTCATTTTCTCGGCAAAATTCTCACTCACAAAATGCAAGAATCGTTCTAACAATCGGTATATTATTCTTGAAGCAAAGAAAGAAGCTACTGTAGAGGTATCAAGATGAAAAAGAAGTTGCTAAACCCTAAAGATGTAGAAGAAGGTTCTGAACCCTAAAATCAAGCATGTAATGAAAATGTATATATATATATATCATCTAAGATTTACGGCAAAAAGAAGAATAGCAACCGTAACAGCAAGGATAATGGCGTTGGGAGGTTGAGGTGGCGGTGGAGGAAGAGAAGAAAAATACAAACGAAACATTTTCTCCGGCGATGGATTTTCACGAGAAAATGATTTTGGGGGGAAAGAAAATGAGAAGAAAGAAGAGGAAAAAAACTTGCAGAAGAAGGAAGACAAAACCAAGAACCAAAAGATGGAAATGGCATTTCACTCTATTTATAGTATGACTGTAAAGCGACGCGCCGTGACGCGTTTGACTCACACTCACTTGTCAGTAGCCAAATTCACTTGTCACTCTAATCTCGCGTAATCGGTGTTATGGAAACTAACATGACTCTTTTTTGTTTGAGATGATGAAACGACGGTTTGTTTGGTGCCGTAAAATACATATTGGTTTTGTATATATATATATATATTTTTATTTAGATTTTCATATGATATTGATCGAAATTGGTATGTTATAAAACTTAAAACAGTTGGGATTAAAAAACTGACCTTGGTCTTCAATGTGAATCTCCAACTCAATATTACTTTTGTACTTGTGTGTGCTCTTAAATTAAATTAAACTCTTCTTTATAGATTTTTTAAGCATTTATTATTATTATTATTATTATTTAATACTCTCTCGGTCACAAAATGACATTTATCTTGAGATGGAAGGAATTAGTCGAAAATGAAATTATTACGATTTTTATTTAATTCTTGATCATTTTCCTTGTAGTTTCTTGATCTTCTTCAACATCCAAAGATCCATCATTAGATTCATCAACAATTCTTGCATCCAAAGCCGCTCGATCCACTGTTGCAGTTGTTGAATTTATTAAAGCTCTACCTCCTCCTCTTCCTCAAGTAGAGGATGATCCGCTCCTAGTAGCACCTCTTTCTAATCCTTCACAACAAGATCCTATCCACTAAGATTCACCCAACGAGCATTCCAAGCCTTTATGTTATTCGAGTCTACACAACAGTTCCACCAAGATGAACCAGCACATCGACCTCCAATATTGCCTATTGTACCTGGACAGAAAAAGCTCCCTGAGCTTTAGTTGTTACATGTGAAACTTAAAATATAGAGTGTTACCGACCTACTAAACAATGTTTACAATATAGTGCAAAAGCAAAATTCACAATTCTTGGTATAAAACCTCTACAAGATTGAAAAGTGTCAACAACATGTTACGGTAAGAAACAATATTATGCAAGAGGCGTCCTCCCAATGCAGTCATGTTGTCTTTCCTGAACCAGCCTTAGTAAGGGCGACATCACCGCGATGAGAAACCCCGATGTCAACTACTCGTAGTCATCACTAAAGACATAAAACTCTTCCCCACTGTCATGAAGGGAGGAGTACTAGCCATATTCTCTTAGAGGTCCGTCATCCTCGAAGGAAGGAGGGGTATGACAAAGACGTTTCGGTTCTAGAGCAAAAAAGGAACCTTTTATCCACTTGCATTTTCAATAACAGGATTCCAAGGCCATTAAAGAATCGTTAGAAGCTGTAGAACTATGACGGGACCGGAGACCCAGATAAATATGTTTAGAACGTATATAATTAGTTAAACTACTATCACGTCTAGGGGAAGTAAAGTGCAAGATTTTTGCATTAACATTGATTGGATCTATAATGATGTGGTTCAAGACCCTTCTAGATGGGAGCATAGATTCTTCAAAAGACCTCTATGAAGCTTTCACCGCTCGAAAGCGGCAACCCACGAAAATGGGCATACTTAGTGGGGTCACCCAATGAAGAAAAGAAACCCTAAACGAATGCATTGAATGATTCATCAAAGTGGTGGTAAGCGTGGGGCGCAAATGATGGTTTGAATGCTAGATATTCGAGGGGTGCTAATCCCTTCCCCTTGCGTAATCGACTCCCGAACCCAAATATGGTTGCGACAACCATTATTCTGTTTTTAAAAGGTTTTATCGATATTTTCCTATTCCTTCTTGAGATAAATAAAGTTTGGTGGCAAATCTATTTGAACTTTTTTCGGGTCCATCGCGAGGGATTGTATTTTTCGACGTACGACAGATGACGACTCTGCTGGGGACATCATTGCTCCATGCAAGAGAGAGTCAAGCCTAACTTAGTTCTATTTGTGATGAATGTTAGCTTAATTTGCTTATTTGTTCTCTTCTTATTTGTTTGTTCATTTGTTTTCCCTTATTTGATGATTTGTATTTGTTTACTTGCTTGTCGTTATTATTTATGCCATTATTGCTCCTTGTGACACTGTTGGGGCTCTCTGATTATTGGTACTTTGTGAGATAGGCTCTCTACCCGAGTCTGAGAAAAACCCTAGGATTAGGATGGTGGTTGTGTAGTAGAGGCCCGCGAGGAGCCTTCCTCGTTGAGACGATATGAAGACCCCGCCTAGAGTAGATTCTCTTGGAGATGTTATTGTCTGACGAGCCTTCGTCAAGGCGATAATGTTTTCGAGTTGGATCGTTGACACTAGGAACCTTTTAACCTATTCGATCCCCAGTGGTTATGTAGTGTTAACCTACAAGACTTCGGACTTGTTGGGTTAATACAAAAGCCTCAATCAAATGAGATACCTTGAATGTATTCCTATCTTATAGTAATACTTTAAATCTTGATCTATGACTCTGAGAACCCTTTTTAGAACCTTGGAGTTGATGGTCGTTGATCCGATGTACACGAACTGGTCCACGCGGGCTGGTCGTTATGGAGGTGCCCGGATGGGTGCTGGTCGTACTCGCTGTCCGGTAAGTGATTGAGGAGAGGTGGTGGTGTACCTGCAAGACACTCCGACGCTCAAGTAAGAAAGGGTTAGAGAAAAGGGGCAAGTACAAAGTATTAGTTCGTAGGGTGAATATTTGATACCTGACCCTCTCAAGTGAGAGGGTTTATATAGGGCTCTAAGCGCGTGGCTAACGGTCCTATTTTCGGGGCGAAATAACCGTTTTCCCTAAAGAATCGGTCGCTGCCCAAACTAGCCGTTACGACGGGCAGGGTGTCCAAAACTAGCCGTTATGTCGGGCATATGCTTAGTTTCGGGCATCTGCCCATGGCTGTTCGGGGAGCACTGAAGCTGTGCGTGTTGGACAGAATGTCCGGGGAGGAACGTTATGTTCCTTGCCCGGTAGGAGGGGCAGAAAGGTAACTTTTGCCCTTCTGTGGGTTGGACTTAGGCGATTTGGGCCGCTCTGTAGCAGAGGCTTATTGGGCCAATTCTATCCATTGGTCCAGTCCAGAACAGGAGCCCCCCAAGTCGTTGCTCCCGAGCATGGGAGTGATGACTTAAGGACTCCTCGTTGTCCCGGGGAACTATCATGAAGTCGTCGTTGGATACGAGGATGACTGCCTCGAGGTGCTCGTGGTTCTCCGTGTCCGCGATATTCGTGGTCGATTCCATCTTGCCCGGTATTCGGGGAGGTGACGCGTCAGATGGAATGGGAAACGTTGGGTCGCCACGTGTGCATTGAGACCTGTGTAGCAGTTACCTAGGCAATTATGGCTAGTGGGCCGTCATTATTGCCTACGGGCGCGTGTGTGTACGTGCCCCTTGGTATAAAATGGGGGAAACCGTCCCATTTTCCACTTTTCCTTCTTCTGATTCTTCCTCGTCACCAGTGCGTTTGCCCGTCACCTTCTTCAAGCAGCCGACCGTCGTGCCGACCACCGTGACAAGTTTCGAGCAGCCGTTTTCTTCCACTTTCTTCTAGTAAAATCAAGTAAGTATCCTGATTTTTTGCTTGTTTTGCTTCCTTTTGTTGTAAGTGGTAGATTTCATGTGGCTAGGGTTAGTTCTAGATGGCAAAATAGGTAGATTTCCGGCGAGTGTTGGTGGTGGGCGGAGGTTCTGCCTTTTTTCTGTACCAAATGTCTCGCCGGATTAGGTAGCACGTTTGGTGGTCGTGGTGGCCCACGTGGTGGTTGCGAGTCGTGACCATCACGTCCTATCATCCGTTGATGGATTTGGTGAGTTTCCCGCTAGGACGTTTCCAGATTCCGGTAGAGTTTCGACGGAATCTGGGTACAGGCGCGGGGATATTTTGTCCTTCTTTGTTTGATGTTAGGGCTTAGGCCGGGGACGTAGTTCCTAGCCTTTCGCGGGCCCTTTCACTTGTCTTAGCGGTGGAATGGTGGATTTGATTTCCTGTCGAATTCACTGCCTTTCTCTGCTTTTTCAGGTGATCATAGTGGCGATGGAGCCCGAGAGGGAGGTTATACCCGTTACGTCTGAAGAAACTGTCTCCGATGAGAGCAGCAGTGCAACGGCCTCGAGTTCTGCGTCCTCGAGTTCGTCGGCTTCGAATTCCTCGAGCGACATCGAGGGGGAAGCGAGTGATGCTGAGGAGGGAGATGACCTGGGGGTCGTGGAGGAAGATGTAATGGAAGAGAACGTATACGTGTTCTGCCCAGAAGAGTGGGAGGTGGCCGAGCCTTCCGAACACACTTCCACGTTTGCGAGGTTTGCGGCAGACGCTTTTACTGAGGTGGGGCCCTCAGGTGAATGGAGGGTGCTTCTGCCTAGTGTGGGCGAGCGGATCTGCTCGAGCTTCGGGGACTGCTTTGGGATGTACAAATATGTCTTCAAAGAACTGGGGCTGAGGTTGCCCTTCACTGACTTCCAGCGGTCGGTGTTCCATCATCTGAAGTTGGCGCCTTCCCAACTCCACCCCAATTCGATGGCCTTTATACGGGCTTTTGAGTTGGTGTGCGAGCACCTTGCTTTGGGGCCCACCATCCCTTTGTTCTTTGCTGTTTTCCACCTACAGCGGCAGCTGACGGGGAAGAGGTACAGATGGGTCTCTTTGAAGCAGCCCAAAAAACTGTTCAAGCCGTTCTCAGAGTCCATCCAAAACTTCAAGAGACGGTACTACATCGTCGAGCCTCTGTCCGAAGCTGCTCAGGACAGCGTGTATGCCTGGGAGTTAGAGTGTGACGAGAATGGAGAGGAGCTGCTCACCGAGGAGGGGAAGTACGTCGGGGAGATGGTGTATAAGTTTCCAATCCACTGGACACCCGACCACTTCTCAAAGAAGCCCAATGCCTATGTTTTTGAGCCGAGTGCTTTACGCGGGCAGGATGCCGCGTCTTACGAGACCCTGGTGAAGTGGGTCAACTCCTTTCAGCTCGCGACCTATTGGACGAGCAAGGGTAATCCTATCTTCGAGGAGGATGGGAGTCAAAGGGTCGAGCGCCGGTTTATCCCCGTCAAGGCACTGCTGGAGTGCAAGACTTCTGCGGATGTCACGGCGCTGCTCGGTAGATTTAGTTACTTAGACTTTATTTGCTATTCTTTCTTCCCCGTTTCTGACGCGCTTGTTTTCTTTGTGCAGGTGAGATGCCTCAAGCCCGTGACCGTGTGGTGAGGAATGCCATGGCGAGGGGCAAGGCTGGAGCGACTCCCTCCAAGATCCGGACTGCTGCTGGTGCTCGTGCGCCTCCCCCTGTTCAAACTGCTCCGGGGACCTCCTGTTCTCCTACTCCCTGTCCACGGGATTCTCCGCTGCCTTTGGTCGGGCGACCGAAGCGCCTCCGGACAACAGATACGGTGGATCTGAGGGGGGCAGTTGAGAAGGGGAAGTTCGAACTTCCTCCGTGCATCAACGATATGAGGTTCTTCGAGGGTAATACCTTGGTTGTTCCTCGGGCTGAATCTCTTAGCCTGGGGAACATGGATCGCGCGGGGAAAAGGGCGATGGTGGCCAGGGATGCTTCTGCCCTCGTGAGGATGCTCGAGATGGCAGTTGTGTACGCTGAGGGGGACCACGTGCTCGAGGCTGAGCTTACTGCTGCTCGGGCCTCCGAAGCGACGCTGAAGGAGGAGGTCCGGCGTGCCCATGAGGCGAAGAAGAAAGCCGAGGAAGAGGCGACAACGCTGAGGGAGGAAGTCACCAAGCTAAGGTCGGAGAAGAAGGCGTCCGAGGAGTTGAACGCGGAGTTGATGGCGGCCAATGCCCCGGGTGATGACGAACCAGAGGAGATAAGAGTGTTAAAGACTCGGCCAGAGCTGGTCGCTGGCATTCTGCAGGCCGAGGATGATAGTATTGCTGTGGCCGCTGAGTCTTTTGATAGTGCGGTGGCCCAGTTGCGAGTGGTGAACCCTGGGCTCGAGATTTCGACCGGGGGTACTCACTACCTAGCTCGTGTGGAGGGTGGCCGCATTGTCCTACCCGAGGGTCTTGTTCTCGATACTCTCGAGGAACATATCGAGGAGCAGCCTGTGGAGGAGCCGAGGCCTGAAGCTGCGTCAACCGAGCGTGTGGAAGACTGAAGAGTTTTTGTTGCTTAGCTGTATCTTGTCTGGCCTGCATGTCGTTGAACTCGTTGTAATCTTATTTTTGTTCTGGGGGCGTGGCCCCCTTTTTAATGTAACAAGCACAATCTTTGGCCCTTGTGGCCTTTTAATTTAATGCCCGGTTAATTTATACAACTTCTGTTTATACTGTTGTACTTTGTTTTAGTTGTGCATGTGTGACTGCTCGTCGGAGGGTGTGTTTGTCAACAAGGCTTATTTTTGACAGATTGCTCGTTGCGTTATGAATTCGCCAGTGTGGGGAACTGGTCGAACAGCCGGGGAAGATCCTGGCGAGGTTGCGGATCTCAGGTCGCGATTGAGGCCTGAGGTCGCGGCGTGAATGTCCCATCGCGAGCTGGGGTTCTGCCAATTATGGTACTTGGGCGAAGGCGGTGCTCGATCGAGGACCGCCGACGAGCGGAGCTCCGACTCATTTATTTGAGCAGGATTCCACTTTGTACGTATGCGTCGTTTGTACCTGAACGAGCATGATGGCCGTTAGACGGCCTTGTGACGCGAGGAAGCTTCTTGTGCCTTTTAGCTGTAGTATTGCTTAAGTTTTTCAGCGTTCCATGGTCGAGGGAGCATTTCCCCGTTGAGGTTTTCGAGGAAGTATGCGCCGTTCCCCGTTTTGGCGCGGACTCGGTATGGTCCTTCCCAGTTGGCCGCCAGTTTACCTTCGCGGGAGTCCTTGTGGTTTCTTCGCAGGACAAGGCTGCCCACGTCGAACTCCCGTCGGAAGACTTTGGCGTTGTGCCTGATCGCTATTTTTTGCTTAAGAGATGCCTCGCGGAGGGCTGCTCCCGTTCAGATTTCCTCGACGAGGTCGAGCTCCTCTCTTCTCGCTTCGTCGTTCATTTTCTCGTCCAGGGGTGATTCCGTCCTCCTGGACGGTACGTGAATTTCAATGGGTATGACTGCCTCGGTGCCATATGCCAAACGGAAAGGTGTTTCCCCGGTGGTGGACTGGGGAGTGGTGCGGTATGCCCACAGGACACTGTGAAGCTCCTCGACCCAGGCTTTCTTTGTTTCGTCCAGTCTTCGCTTGAGGCCGCGCAGTATGACACGATTGGCCGCCTCTGCCTGCCCGTTGGTTTGGGGATGCTCTACGGAAGTGAAGTGTTGCCTCGTTCCGAGGTGTGCGACAAAGTCTTGGAATTTTTTGTCTGTGAATTGTGTTCCATTGTCTGTGACAATTGCTTGGGGGATCCCAAACAGGGCAAGTATATTCCGCTTGTAGAAGCGCAGAATGTTGAGCGTTGTTATCTTGGTTAAAGCTTCTGCTTCTATCCACTTTGTGAAGTAATCTACGCCCACTATCAGGTATTTGTTTTGGCTGGACCCCGTCACGAAGGGTCCTAGGATGTCCAGGCCCCACCAGGCGAATGGCCACGGGGAGGTCATGCTTTTAAGTTCGTTTGGCGGAGCTAGGTGCATATCCCCGTGCCGTTGGCATTTGTCGCATTTCTTCACATGCTCCTTGGCGTCTTGTTGCATGGTCGGCCAATAGTACCCTGCTCGGAGGGCCTTACGGGCAAGGGACTTTCCTCCGAGGTGTTGGGCGTTGATGCCCTCATGGATTTCTCGCAATACGTGGGGGACGACCTCCTCTTCTATGCATTTAAGAAGTGGGATGGAGAAGCCCCGCCGGTAGAGTTTGTTTTCGAGGATAACGTATGAGCAGGCCCTTCGTTTGATGGTGCTGGCCTCCTTGGGATCCTCTGGAAGTTCGTCCCTGGTAAGGTAGTTGTAAACGGGCGTCATCCAGCAATCGCTATCCCCGATCGCGTGTACGTGTAGGGTCGAAGATCCCTTAGTGATGCTGGACCGGGGAAGTATCTCTTGGATGACTGACCTGTTTCCGCCTTTCCTCTTGGTGCTTGCCAGTTTTGACAATACGTCTGCTCGTACGTTGTGTTCGCGTGGAACATGTCTTACTTCCACTGTTCTGAATTTTGACATCTTTTCTCTGACGAGGGTGAGGTATTCGGAGAGACTGTCGTTTTTGGCTTGATATTCCCCGGATACCTGGTTGGCTATGAGTTGCGAATCCGTGCAGATGATGACTTCCTCGGCCCCCAGGTCTTCGGCTAGGCGTAGTCCGGCGAGGAAGGCTTCGTACTCGGCCTGGTTGTTCGACGTGGGAAAAGACAATGTGAGGGAAGCCTCGACTATGGTTCCTTCGTCGTTTTCCAGAATTACGCCTGCCCCGCTGCCACTAGAGCTGGATGCTCTGTCCACATATATGGTCCATCTGTTCACTAGGTGGGGCGAGGAATTTGAGAAAGTTACCTCTGCTACGAAATCGGCCAGGGCCTGATCCTTAAGAGCTTTCCTGCTTTCGTACTGGATGTCGAATTCGGACAGTTCTAGCGACCATCTGAACATTCGCCCGGCCATGTCTGGCCGTCCCAGTAGCTGCTTGATGGGCTGATCTGTCCTCACCACGATCATGTGGGCCAAGAAATAGTGTCTTAGTCGTCTGGCAGCGTTGACGAGGGCCAATGCTACCTTCTCTATCTGTTGATATCTCAATTCTGTGTCCTGCAGTGCCTTGCTTGTGAAATATACCGGCTTTTGCCCGCTAGGATTTTCGCGGATGAGAACGGCGCTAACGGCCTCGGCGGAGACGGCGAGGTACAGGAACAAGACCTCCCCGGTATCTGGTCGTGACAACACGGGCGGTTCCGATAGAGCTTGCTTCAAGTGGAGGAGGGACGCCTCGCATTCTTCGGTCCATTCAAACGCTGCTTCTTTCTGCAAGAGCTTGAAGAAAGGAAGGGCGTGCTGGGCGGACTTTGCGACGAAGCGGGATAGCGAGGTCAGCACTCCGTTGAGGGATTGGATGTTCTTTTTAGACGTGGGCGTTGGGAACTCGGAGAATGCCCGACATTTGTCGGGGTTAGCCTTTATTCCTCGTTCTGTTAGGTAGAAACCGAGGAACTTACCTGCTCGTACCCCGAACGTGCACTTCTCCGGGTTGAAACGCATTTGGTATTTCCTTGCCTGCTCGAAAATTTTGCGGAGGTGGGCGACATGGTCTAGTTCCTCGTGGGATTTGACGATCATGTCGTCCATGTATACCTCGAGCATATCGCCTATCTGTTCGTGGAAGACTTTGTTCATCATTCGTTGGTATGTAGCGCCGGGGTTCTTCAGTCTGAAGGGCATTACGTTGTAGTAATAGTTGCCCGATTCGGTCATGAAGGTTGTGTAAGTTTTATCGCTCGCGGCCATTTGTATTTGGTTATAGCCCGAGTAGGCGTCGAGGAACGATAAAAGTTTAAAATCGGCCGAATTATCTACGAGTTTGTCTATATTGGGGAGGGGGTAGGCGTCCTTCGGACAGGCCTTATTAACATCAGTATAATCAACGCACATCCTCCATTTGCCATTATTTTTTCGTACAAGTACAACATTAGAGAGCCATGTAGTATATTTGGCCTCGGAAATAAACCTAGCTTCTAGAAGGTCTTTGACAACTTTCTCCGCGGCTTCTGTCTTCTCCGGGGATTGCTTCCTTCTGCGCTGGGCAACGGCTTTGACGGTCGGGTCGATCGTGAGCTGGTGGCAGGCGACGGAGGGGTCTAATCCAGGCATCTCAGCAACGCTCCACGCGAACAGGTCTGCATTTTCGCGGAGGCACGCTTTCAGTTGTCTTCTGGCCAGGTCGGGCAGATCTGCTCCGATCTTCACTCCCCGTTGGGGGTCTTCTCCGAACGGAACGATCTCGAAGTTGCCATCTGGGACAGGTCGTAGGAGATGACCGCTGTTGTCGGACTTACTTCCCGACGGCGTTGGAACCTTGGCGCGATCTTCTTCGCTGAACCGGCTGTCTAGATCGATTGATTCGACCTGGGGAAGTGGTCTTGGCTGCTCGGAGCTGCTGGGCAGGGGGGACGACCAGATGCTCTTGGCTTCGCCGAGATGGTGTTAAGTCCCTTTGACGCTGCTTCAAAGCAGCGGCGGGCAGCCTCGATGTCGCCGTGGAGGGTGGCGACCATCCCTTCAGAAGTGTAGTACTTCATTTTGAGATATACGGTGGAAGGTACTGCAATCAACTCTGCCAGGGTTGGCCTTCCGAAGATGCACTGGTATAGTGACGGGCAATCGATTACCAGAAACTGTGCCTTGATTGCTCGGGTTGTCTTTCCTGAACCGAAGGTTACGATGAGCTCTACGTAACCTCGGGGCTTTGTCACCGCTCCATTGAACCCTTGCAGGTCGGATCCGACGTATGGAGTGAGGTGGGAGTCGTTCAGCTGCAATGTCTCGAACAGGTGGTTGTACATTATGTCAACCGAACTGCCCTGGTCCACGAGTATCCTTCGGACATCGAAATTCGCCATCCTTGCCCGGATAAGCAGTGGGATGTTCGAATTCGGTGCCCCGCCGAGGAGTTCTTCCTTGTAGAAGGAAATGGGAGCGGACCCTTTGTGCGTGGTGTCCAGCGTGGTGACCTCGTTGGAGCTTTTGCTGATCAGTTGGTCGAATATCCTTTTGACCGAGCCAACTGTGACTTTGTTGAATCCACCCCCGGAGATCACCAGGGTCGACGGGAAGGCCTCCCATAGGCTGCTGGCAGCGAGGTATGTGGTGGCGAGCAGATCGTCCGGGATGCGAAAGTCTTCTGGTCGGGTCACGGACATAGCGACCTGGACGTTGGCGTCGTCGGAGGGCGGAATTTCCTCTGCGACCTTTTTGCTTTCCTGGGCCTCTTGCCGAGGAGCGTCCTTCTTTTTTGCGAACTGCTTCAGATGGCCGTCGCGAATGACGATCTCTATGGCATCTCTGAGGTGGATGCACTCTTCCGTCGTATGGCCGTGACTCTTGTGGAAACGGCAGTACTTGGACTTGTCCATCCCTGGCCTGGCCGGCAGCTGCCTGGGGAAACGGACTCCCGCCTGTTTGAACTCCGAGTTGGCGCACTTGGACAGTATTTTCTCCCTCGAGGCAGTGAGGGGGGTATAATCGTGGAATCGTCTGGAGGGTGCTCTCTGCTCGCGTGTATCGTGAGGTCGATCATCGCGTCTCTTGTCTCCTCGACGGGACGTCAAGGGTTCTTCAACTCTGGACGTCCGGGCACCTTCTTGGTTGCGAGATGTCCGGACCGAGTGGGCAGCGACCTTCTCCTCGTACTGTATATGTGACTGGGCCTGGTGGAGAAGTGCATTGAGATTCCTCGGTGGGTCGAGGCCGATGGCTTTCGCGAAATCGGAACCAGGACGTAACCCTTGCTCGAGCAAGAATTTCTTCATGGCGTCAGTCGTTGGTACTTGGACAGCCTCCTTGTTGAAGCGCTCGATATAAGCCCGAAGAGGCTCATCTTTGCCTTGTACGACGGCTCCCAGAGACGCCTCGGTCTTGGGGTGGCGTCGTGAAGCAGTGAAGTGACGAGAGAAGATCCTCCCCAGATGTCTCCATGACGTGATGGATTCCTCGGGCAGCTGCTTGTACCACGTCATTGCTCCTTTACGGAGCGTGGTCGGGAACAGGCGGCACTTGATGGCTCCTCGTACCCCTCTGTAATCCAAGAGAGCGTCGATGTTCTCTATATGCTCGTCCGGGTCGGCGGTTCCATCGTACGTCCCCAGCGACGGGGGGCTTCTCCAGCCCCTTAGGAAGGCGGGTTGCTAGGATCTCCCGGGACAACGGGCTGCGAGGTTCGTCGTCGCTATCTGAACTTGGCTTTGATGGTGACCGTCGTCTGCGCTCGCAGCGACGGTTTCTGCGAGGTGAGGGTGAACGGGTCCGGTCACGAGGTCTGCCCGGCGGGGAGGGCCTATCTTGCCTCGTTCTTTTGCGTCTCGACGGGGATCGATCTCGCGGGGAGATCTGGTCGCGCTTGCGCGTGGGTCGTATCTCAGGCTTGTGCCTAACCGCATGGTCTTCTCCGCGCCTAGGTAGCGAGCTTTTGGATCTTCGGGCTTTATTCCGGGGAGGAGAGGATCTTGGGAAAGATGCCTCCTCAAGAGCTCCTATCCTTTCTCCTTGTTGTAGAATGAGGAGGTTGGTGCGGTTAACAGCTTCCAGAAGGGCTGCCACGGCCAGGTCGGCGCTGGGCGGACCGGGAACTGGTCGGTCTTCCGATGGGATCTGTACGTCTCCTCGCCCAGTGGGAGGGGGAGTTGGAGATGCAGTAGCCTCGTCCCGACGGAAACGGGGGTTAGAAAGTAACAAAGAATGGCCGTCAACGTCCATCTTGTTGACGGGGACGAGAACAGTGGTGTCAGCACCTATCGCAGAATTCTGGGCAGCCATACGTGGGCGGATCAAAGATAAATATATTTTGATCTTTCGGTTTCCGAGGAGGAATGAAATAAGGGGAGAACAAGAAGTTCCCACAGATGGCGCCACTGATCCGATGTACACGAACTGGTCCACGCGGGTTGGTCGTTATGGAGGTGCCCGGATGGGTGCTGGTCGTACTCGCTGTCCGGTAAGTGATTGAGGAGAGGTGGTGGTGTACCTGCAAGGCACTCCGACGCTCAAGTAAGAAAGGGTTAGAGAAAAGGGGCAAGTACAAAGTATTAGTTCGTAGGGTGAATATTTGATACCTGACCCTCTCAAGTGAGAGGGTTTATATAGGGCTCTAAGCGCGTGGCTAACAGTCCTATTTTCGGGGCGAAATAACCGTTTTCCCTAAAGAATCGGTCGCTGCCCAAACTAGCCGTTACGACGGGCAGGGTGTCCAAAACTAGCCGTTATGTCGGGCATATGCTTAGTTTCGGGCATCTGCCCATGGCTGTTCGGGGAGCACTGAAGCTGTGCGTGTTGGGCAGAATGTCCGGGGAGGAACGTTATGTTCCTTGCCCGGTAGGAGGGGCAGAAAGGTAACTTTTGCCCTTCTGTGGGTTGGACTTAGGCGATTTGGGCTGCTCTGTAGCAGAGGCTTATTGGGCCAATTCTATCCATTGGTCCAGTCCAGAACAGTCGTGTAGCATCACCTATGAGGAGCCTTCTTTGTTGGGACAATACGAAAACCTCACCTGAAAGAGATAGTCTTGAGGGTATTACCGTCGGACGAGTCTTTGTCACGACAATGACATTCTCAAAAAGGATCCATGACTTTGGGAACCTACCCATGAGGTTCCTTTAATCAGAGATACCAGTCATTTACCTGTTGTTCTATCCAACCTAAGAAAATGATGAACCTGTGATCCTGAGCATTGCACTTCATTTCCTTGCATATCAAAATGACAAATATCATGCACCCACATCTCATTAGCATGCATGCATACAATTTTACAAAGAGAAACTTATTCCATCTTTTGCCCATTGCCAGCCATTTGATTTTCCGACACTCATACTGAACTTGTGGTAGCTGTAAAGCATTTTGAGACAGGATCAAGTAGAGGTAAAAGGAACATAGACGACTTGAAAAGCAGGCCAGAGAAATCATGTTGGAAGTTGTGGTAGCTATGTCAAAGAACAATCTTCAGCATGTTGAGGTAGAGATTGTTGATCCCCCATCAGGGTTCACTATGACAACCAACCCATTGTACCGTCTTCTGCCTGATAATGATCTTCCACAAGTGAACGTTCCTACTCAATCCCAGATGATGCCATTGACTGATCCCATGAAGGAAAGGCTTCGTACCCTTGAGAAGAAATTTTGAGCTATGGAAGTGCATGATACGCCTGGGCTTGATGCCATTGACATGTGCCTAATGTCAGACTTGGTAATCCCTCCGAAATTCAGAGTACCCAACTTTGAGAAGTACACAGATCTTAACTTCCCAAAGTGTCATTTGGTGATGTTCTGTCGAAAATTGACTTCCCATACCCACGATGATAAGTTGATGATTCACTGTTTCAAGAAAGTTTGATTGGAGCATCTTTGAGTTGGTACATGGATTTAAAGAGAAGCCGAATGCAGTCATGGGAGGACCTAGCCAACGCCTTTTTAGAGCAATATAAGTTTAATTTGGATATGGCTCTAGACTGAAGGTAATTGCAAAGCCTATCTCATAAGAGCAATGAATCCTTCAGAGGATATGCGCAACGATGGAGAGAATTGGCAGCCCAAGTGCAGCCGCCACTCTTAGAGAAGGAATTAGTTGATTTCTTCATGAGTACCTTGTGGAGCCCATACTTTGAAAGGTTGGTATGCAGTGTGTTACCATACTTTTCCCACCTAGTGACAATTGGAGAAAGCATCGAGAGCTACCTCAAAATCCAAGGTGCTTTAAGCAGACAAGCTAGTGAGACTGAATCCCTCAACAATTCCCAAGAGGAAGAGGAGGATGAAACCAATGCACTCATGGAAAATGTCAATTATTCTCATGGTGCACCAGCAAAACCTTTTGGTCCCTCATCTTCTCAGCGGTCATCATTTTCAGCGACATGCTATTCTTATGGCCAACCAGCAAAGCCTAGAGCGTCGTACTAGAAACCATGGATCGCCCCTTATGCAATTAAACAAACCCATGGCCGAGGATATCAAAATCAGCGTTATAGTCAATATAGGCCTTGCAACAATCTGGAAATAAGGAATGCTCTTCTCGATCCAATTCCTATGTCATGCCGCCAGCTTCTGCCGTATCTAATTAGAAACTCACTGGTAGAGCCCAAGTCTCTCAAGCTGTTGCTAGAACCATACCCACCTGGGTACGATCCCGTTGTGTAATGTGGATATCATGGCGGATCAATGGGGCATTCAACTGAAGATTTCAAAGCCTTCCAAGCCAAAGTGCAACAGTTGATTAACAAAGGGTACATATCCTTTCAAGAATGAAATTTGGTTGTGCACGTCAACCTCTCGCCCGAATGAGTTTGAAGACTTCAAGAGGCATCACCTAAAGCCAATGGATATGAAAGGAAGACATCCTCAGAACTAGAAATCATTGGATCATTTGCAATTGTATTTTCTTTCTTCTTAAACGCTGCTTGTTTTAAACATTGTTGTTTTGAATGGTAATATTAATGATGTGATCATGCATTTTTTGAATTAATCATATCGCATTCGCTCATTTTTCTTCACTTATATAAAAAAAACAGAAAAGATATCCATATACCTCTCATCCACTTTCTCTATCACACTGTTGTTTTAGCAAATATTAGAGGGATGATGATGAAAATGAAATACCCATAATTGCTAAGTGGTATGCTTTCAGATAAGATCTTATTGATGATGTACAAGCATTGTTTCAAATCCCCAAACACTGGAAAGATAAGGAGTTAGTCCCTAGTTAACCACTTCGAGCCTAGAAGTATGAGTTTCTTTTGGAATTTTAAACTGTTACGCTTAACTTGGGGCATGGGTAGTGTTTAGTTAATCTGACTATACATTCGAATTACAAGATGAAACATCCCATCCGAGGATCAGTCATATGCTATTCTTCGCACACATCCAGATGTGTTAAAGAAACCGCGCAAAATCCAAAGTTATGTTGGTTGTTCTTCAATGACCAATGACTTGGCAGTCACAAGCTTTTCCAAAACAACGAAAATAAATAAATAAATAAAACGCTAGGTCGAACACCTAAAGAGGCGACTAAGGCAAAAATTAGGGCAATCCCGATGGACTTGAAAAACAAAATCAGTCCATGCAAAAAATAGGGATCAAAAGAAAAATCAATCAAAAGAGGTCCTCGAAATCTCAAGTAAGAAAAAATAAGATTCAGTGACCCCCATGTCAAAAATCAAAAGGTCACTAACATCATGACAAAAACAAAATGAGATGACTTCCATTTCAAGTAAATCTTGAATCCTAATCTTCACTTTCACTCCGTCGAGCTCTTTTAGAAGACGAATATGTGTCAAATTTAACTGAACGCATGACTGGAGAACATCACGAAGAAGGGGTGGGTACAAACCACATTTTGAGCCTTATATCCTTTGTTTCTCAAACCGTGAACTAGACCACGTTACAACCCTTAAAAGACCTAATTGAGGCAGGGTATATTCTGAAAGCATGCTACAACAAGGTTGTGTAAACTAACTCTTAGAGATTTTCTAATCATATTCTTGTTATATCTTTCACACTAGCTAAATCAGCACTGTGTTTGGACTAATGGTCCACTCGCCACATACTATCACATCATTCCAATAATGATTTTTTCAAATTTTGCATGAGCATTGCATTAAAATTACAGTTTGTGAATGGACAATTTTAATTGCAAGTCAGTACTTGACATCAGGAGATTCCAACAAAAGAGGCAATCAAAGAGGACTTGATCCTTCAATAATGATGCTCAGAATCAAGAACACCTCATAATCTTATGGATCAGGGGCATTGGCACCTAATGATTAAGGAATCAGCCAGTCTATAGCAAGTCCCCAAGCATCAGTTGATTATGGGGAAAATCATTCAAGAATCGAATGATCAGTAGTGAATTATCTCAAGACTCTACCAACCAAGGGGCAGACCACCCATAGGTTCTCTGATTAAGGGAAAGTCCCTCCAATGTCTAATCATTGAAAGCTAAGTCGCTTCAACTCTCATTATGAGGCAAGCTACCCTAAGAGTACATTGAAGCCAACCACTCCAAGAGTCGGTTAATCAAGGACTAATCCTTTCATGAATTAAAATTCTGGGGCAAGCCATCTCGAGGTCATCTCATGGTACAACTACTTCTAAAATTCCTTTCAAGGAAAAATTCTTCAAAGACCCACCAGACTGGGGAAAGTTTAGCTACAAAGGGGCAAGTCATCTCCATGCCTTCAAGCATCTCAAACAAACTTCGTCAACAACTGTCGAGTTCAAGACGAGTGTCGGGGAATCATGCCATCACCCCACCAAATAACCTTTTTCCTTTTGACATACAAGAAGCCTTGCTGCAAAAAAAAGCCTTTTATCCATTACCCTCCACAGAGGTATTTTTGGAAATCTTCATTGCAGTAATCATTCATATGCATTAGTCATATCGCTTTGCTAATGCATAGAACCATGCATATCGTATCATTCATCGGGCCTAACCCTACAACATGAATTTGAATCTCAAAAAACCTTATAACACAAGATTTGATACCAAAGTCCAACATAGCTTGGCAATTCAAAGTCCATTTCCCGTCTGGCAAACCCTTCCAAAGTCCAGTTCCCGTCTGGCAAACCCTTCCAAAGTCCAGTTCCCGTCTGACAAATCCTTTAAAGTCCAGTTCCCATCTGGCAAACCATTTCAAAGTCCAGTTCCTGTCTGGCAAACCCTTTTAAAGTCCATATCCCGTTTTCCAAACCATTTTAAAGTTCATCTCCCGTTTGGAAAATCCTTTCAAAGTCCAGTTCCCATTTGGCAAATGCCTTTTCTCACCAGTTCTCGTCTGATAGACTATCCAAAAGTCAGTTCCTGTCTGAAAAACAATTTTTTACACTAGTTTTTCCTGGTAATCTAAACTTCAAATCCAGTTCTTGTTTGGAAGTTCACCCTTAAAATTACAATCTTTATTGGCAACCACTAAGAAATTAAAAGTCCACTTTGTTGGCATCTTCATAATTCCCAGAGGTCCAATTTTTCATTGGCAACCTCCAAAGTTCAATCTTCACTGGAAACTACCAAAAGTCCAACCTTGCTTGGCACCTCCAAAAGTCCAACTTTTCTTGGCACCTCCCAAAAGTCCAAACTTCATTGACAACTACCAAAAGTCCATTATGTTGGTGTCTTCATAAAACCCAAAGTTCAATATCCATTGGCAACTTCCTAAAGTCCAACCTTACTTGGCACTTCACTACTCCAATTCCTAGTGGTACTCAAAAGGATCTAACCCTCAAAAGGGAAACTTCTCCCAAGTATACTCAATCATTTGCATTGTCACGTGCATGACATGCATCATGCATAACATTCCTGCCAAACAGGAATAACATTAAACACAATCATATCAATCATTAGCATCCCTATGCATAGCTCTCCTTCCAAAATAGAAAGCTTCACAAAACAAATTCATTTGCATTCCCACATGCAACAGAATCCCTAACAGTTACACCCTCGCATGCATATCCATGCATCATGCAATGCATGGAATTTGCACCCAAAGTGGAACATCATACCAAGCGTAGCGCAAAAGGATCCATGATCAATCAGCAAGCATCCCAACCACTCCTCCTTCAAATTCGGCCATATTTCTCTAAAAAAAACTAATACCCCGCATGTGCTCATGGAATTTCTATTCCACAACAAGTCGTTCTTCAACTTTATAGTTGATAATGATAATCCCCAACATCTTCTCTTTTGTTGCTCCCCAAGCAGATGTTATCCTAAAAGGTTTCTTATGAACTTTTCCCCTGCAGGGCTTTGCTAGCACACTACCTCCAAAAGGAGTCTTGCTTAAACCTTTTTCCTCAAAAGATTTAGCACTTGAGATACTGCTTTTGTTTCCCCGAAGAGCCTTAATCCATAAGGTACTACTTCTCGCAATTCAGAGAATCTCATTTGTTTTTGAGATATTGCTTTGGCATCCTCGAAGAGCCTTAACTCTTAAGGTACTGCTTCGTACGAACCAAGAGTCTCATGTATTGGTTGAGATATTGTTCTAGTATCCCCAAAGAGCCTTAACTCATAAGGTCTTGCTTCGCATAATCTGGAAAGTCGCACGCCCTTGTTTGAGATATTGCTACTGTTTCCCGAAGAGCCTTAATCTACAAGGCACTACTTCGCGCGATTCAGAGAATCTCATTTGTTCTTGAGATACTACTTTGGCATCCTCGAAGAGCCTTAACGCATAAGGCACTGCTTTGTGCGACCAAAACAGTCTCATGCATTTGCTGAGATACTGTTTTAGTATCCCCGAAGAGCCCTAACTCATAGGGTATTTCTTTGCATGATCTAGAAAGTCTCACGCTTTCATTTAAGATACTGCTCTAGTATCCTTGGAGAATCTTAGATGAGATTGAGGTACCGTTCCCCTTGTTGGAGTATCTTGATCAATAAGATACTACTTCATTGGTTTAGAGAATCTCATTTGTTCTTGAGATACTGCTTTGGTATCCTCGAAGAGCCTTAACGCATAAGGTACTGCTTCGTGCGACCCAAAGTGTCTCATGCCTTTGCTGAGATACTGTTCTAGTATACCCGAAGAGCCTTAACACATAAGGTACTTCTTCGCATGATCTGGAAAGTCTCGCGCTCTTGCTTGAGATACTACTCTAGTATCCCCGAAGAGCCTTAACCTATAAGGTACTGCTTCGTGCTATTCAGAGAATCTCATTTCTTTTCCGAGATACTACTTTGGCTTCCTCGAAAAGATTTAATCCATAAGGTATTGTTTCGTACGATCCAAAGAATCTCATATTTCCTTGTTTTAAATACTGGTCTAGTATCCCCGAAGAATCTTAGATGCGATTGAGGTATCGTTTCCCTTGTTGGAATATCTAGATTAATAAGATACTCCTTCATTGGTTCGGATAATCTCAATTGTTGTTGAGATACTGCTCTAGTATCCCCGAAGAGCCTTAATTCATAATGTACTGCTTTGTGTGATTCAGAGAATCTAATTTGTTATTGAGATATTGCTCTGAGTATCCCCAGAGAATCCCGTTTGTCTTATTTTGTTTGCTATAGTATCCTCGGAAAATCTTAGATGCAAGTGAGGTATCGTTCCATTGTTGGAATATCTCGATTACCATCATATACTGCTTCGTTGATCCTTAGGGGACCTCATGTGTTTTGTTCCAGATACTGCTCTACTATGTTTCAGAAAAATCTTAGATAAGATTGAGGTATTAGTCCATTGTTGGAATATCTCAATTATATCATCCAAGATACTGTTCTGACGATTCTCAGAGAATCTTGATTGTTTCAGTGACATTTTGATAATCATCTTCATTACCTTCTTGCATTTCTCACTGTATTTTCTCTCTGTATTTCAGCTGCATCTCAAAGGACAAAATTTGGGTCTTTACGTATTTAATTATCTTCCACCACAAATGTACAAAGACCGCTGTCCTTCATACCTTCTGGTTCAAGTTAATTAAATGGGGGTATCTGTCATACCCCAATTTTGTCTGGGCATTTCAAAATTTTCATTTATCTGACTTTATTTTCACTTTGCATCATCTGTATAACATAACATGTTTTTCATCATGAATAACACCTAAAATGATTGGCCAGAATGAATTCTTGGATATACAGACAGACTGGTTGAATTGTTTCTCAAATGTGCGGATGAGAAGTTTCGAAATTAAGCTTGCAGACTTCAGTAATATTGATTTACTGTTCGCGTAGTTAACCTAGCGCGCTCATCTTATTTTTTGACAACTTTTTCAGTCACATTTTGATCAGTCTAAGCCTTTATACCGATCCGAATTTATTTCAAAATCTGACCAAACGCTGTATTTTTTCAATAAGTTTATTTCGTGCTAATCATTTTAATGCATTCAGTTTAATTTTTCAGGAACTTTAGCGCCTGACTTTTATTCATTTTTAGTCGTTTTATTTTATCTTTTTGTCAAATCATTCAGAAAAATAAAATAGACTTTTTCATGTTTTCATTTTAATTTTATCATGTGCATTTAGAAAGATGTGAACTTTCTTTGATTTATTTGATTATTTAATTTAATTTGATTTAAATCAATTAAATCATCTAGAAGGGGCATTTTAGGAATTTTAAATTATTTTACAATGTGTGTTTTTTTTATTTAATGTCGACCGTTAAATCAAGATTAATCAAAAGCCCATATTAGTGATTCATGTGCATTTTTCTTATCCAATCAAAAAAACAAATAATATTAATATTGCTAAATAAAAAATCAGCAAAATAGCAAAATGTCTTTCCTCCCATGTGGAATAATACGCGTGACAGTAGATTTGAAAAAAAAATCCAAAAACCGTTTTTCATTTTAGCTAGATCCAAACGGTCACATGGGAGAGGGAATCACATTCACTAATTCCTCTCTCCATACTGCAATAAGGTGATGCCCAAAAGGAAAAAGACAAAAGAGAAAAAATTCATTTGGCACGTAATTTTTTCCTCTTTCTATAAATACATCTCTCTCTCTCTCTTGCACTTTAATACAGGAGGAAGGAATGACTCTTCTAAAACTTAAAAAAGAAGGGAATATTTCCACTTCAAGGAAAAAACCACGAAAAAAACCCAGCTGCAACCATTATTTCCTCACCTTCATTATTCACTCACCATCAGCAAAAACTATTCCACCATCATCCACTTTTCCACAAACCTCAATCCATCAGTAGTTCACCCTTTCCATTTTTCATCCTTTCACCACTCGCCCACCTTAAATAAACAAAAATACCTTCATAAGACCCCTCTTCACCGTCTGCTCATTATTCATCATCACCATCAATTTGCCGGCGATAAATCAAACCACACATCCCCTTTGTTCCAACAATACTCCCTCTAATTCGGACTCCAACCTCACCGAAACCTTTCTTCAATCTTCTTCAAATCACTCACAACCTAACCTCACTACCTCTCATTAACAATAACAGCCGTGAACAACATTGAGCCAATCCAAATTGAACTCTGCTTTTGCAACAGTAACGATGCAACAATAACTTGGCATCAGTAGCGACGTGTCGATCCGGTGGCATAATTTGTTTCTACATTATTGTTGTGAAATTATTGCAGGGACTTTATTGTTTAAACTTCGGCGCCTATCGCTGTGTGGATTCAGATTCGAACCTGGTCGGATTGTGTCCCGCATCTTCAAAATGCCGATTCGATGAACGCTCTAAGGATCATGCTGCGCTTTGAATTGAACTGTCGCTTCGGTTAAACAAACATCCACAACAATACAACATAGCAACTCAGCAACAGATTAGCAGGATTCTTACAAAGATAATCGTTCTGCATTTGGTAACATTTAGAACCAAGAACACCTTATTCTGTCATGACTGTTGCATTATGTCTACTGGTCTGATGTTTAATTTCTCATTTCAATTCTGAAGTAATGTTACATTTTTGGTGTTGGAGTAATCAATTCTTTGTATGCCAAATCTTTCATTCCAATTTTGATGAAGGTTTCTTTTAAATATGAATTTTTGACGTGAATAATGCGTATGTTGAGTCAATTTTTGTTCGTTTATTTATCGACCCGATTACGTCTGCTTGTGCTGAGTTTAGACACTACGTTGTTGATGTTGTGAAAAATTCAATGTTGAGAATAATATTCCTATTTTCAAAAGTTGAAAAGAGATGTGGCGTAAACATTTTCTGGAAATAAATTTTGTGATTTGGGAATAGTCAAGTTAATATTTTATATTTTTGTTCTACTTAAATTTTGGTGACAATTTCTCTCATAGTGTAAGTTCAATGAGACTACTCTTGGGCTTTCTTACAATGAGACTTATTCGATTAATTAATTCTAATTAGTTGTCTAAAAGACTAGCCCACTTTGCTAGTACACTTGTAGTTTAAATCCGATTTAATTGTTTTATTGCTTTCATGTTATATCTGTTTGTGTAAGCTTGCTTGTTTGGGTTGTGTGTTTATTGTATATTTTTATCCCCATTCGAAAATGTGTACCCTCATCCCCATGAAGTGTAAAATATTTTTATCGCTTTCCTTTATTTTTCTTATGTTTTGTCATTGCATGATGGAAACCCTTAAGCATTCTTGATCCATATATCAAGCCCTACCCTATCTCGTAAGTCAATTGCCTCGTGCATCGCCATCAACCTTAACCTAACACAATTAGGTCCTCCCTTCTAATCTTTTCAAAACCTTCCTACGTTTCAAACTCAAATTCAAACCTCGATCAACATCAAGTATTTTCATAATTACTTAAACGAAAGGAAGTGGTCTAGAGCCTTCTATTCCCTTCTCGAATGCTCATATACAAGGAGTCTTCCTTGGCCCTTCAAGTATTCGTCGTTCAAAATAGTTAACCTATATTTAAACATTATTTCATTAAAGGATGAAAAGGGAGATGGTTTCGAGCCTTCGATTCTTCTCCTTGATTGTTTGGTACGAGGAGCCTTCCTTACTATTCAAACAATCGTCATCCCTAAAGTGAACAAATAGACCGTAGTCCAACAAAGTATAGATGCTCTGATTCTTAATTTTTGCAAATGAAAGATATGTATAGGCATAAGGGCCCCAATCCTCGGCGAGCACCCTAATAAAAAACTATTCATTTCCCCTTAGAAAACAAAAACCTTTTCTCTTACCTTTCACATTATTCGTTTAGAAGAAAACAAATAGCATAAGTTAACATTCAATCACAAATTAGACTAAGAGGTTCTCGTTGAGTAAAACAGACACGAGGGGTGCTAATACCTTCCCCTTGCGTAATCGACTCCCGAACCCGAATATGGTTGTGAAGACCATTATTCTGTTTTTAAAAGGTTTTATCGATATTTTCCAATTCCTTCTTGGGATAAATAAAGTTCGGTGGCGACTCTGTTCGAACTTTTTTTCCACGTCCATCGCGAAGGATCGTATTTTTCAAGGTACGACAAGGGGAAGAGCACTTATAGCAACTATTGCTCTTCTCTGGGTACATATTTGAAAATAAAAATAAAAATGAAGTCTTCTTAAAAACTAAAAACAAACTACATGTCTTTTCACATGTTATTATTGCAAAAAAAAAAACCAGGCATATCATTCATTGTATTGTTGAAGTCATTGTTTTGCCTAGTCTATTCTGTGGGCAAATGGTTTCTCCTTCTTGCTTGGTCTTAACCTTGGTTGGTGAAGTAATTCTCCATCTCCTTAGCTGATGCAAACTGGGCTCTTAAGCTTTGAGCCGACATATGGTATTCTTGCTGATTGTAGAAGTCTCTAAATACCAGAGCGAATCTCGGAGGGTCTATATGCAAAGTGGGTGATAATTTTGTAATCTTCCTTATAACTCCCATGACGTAAACTTCCATTCTTCTTGGAAATTCTGAAGTTTGTTGACCTTGCATTTGCTGTGGTTGATTTTTCATTTATGGTTGGTAGAATTCTTCATTGTTGGCTGTTTGATTTTCCTCTTGATCATGTTGAACAGCTTCTCCGTGATGCATATGTTCCAGCCTCCTTATAGCCCAAGTGTTGATAGGTGCCTTCAGACTAATCGCCTTATCATCTAGGTACTCTGGTACACCTTCTCTCCTGTATAGTTCATTTATAACACAAAAATGCCCACAAGCTTGTTATGCAACGTTAGCCATATATTTTAAAATTTCAGCAATGAAGCGCCCTAAGTCAATAGGTTCCCCCCTCAAAAGAGAAAAAAGAATTAAATACCGCTCCACAATGAATTCTGATTGATTAGATGTGGCTTCTAAAGTTTGCACAAAATATGATGCCCATGCCCTAGGAATTTGGCGGAATTCAGCGGTTTTGAAACGCACCATTAAACCATGCTCCACCACCCACTCTACCCCGGGCCTACAAAAAGTTTCTACTATTTCTTTGCCTAATGCCTCATTAATAACCTTATGCTCACATCTATAATTCCTAAGGGCACATGCAGGGGAAGATTGCAAAGTAAAAAGATAATTTATAGAAAAAAGAGTGTAATCTGTATACTTACCTCACACATAGGAGGTGTATGTGCCTACCTTGCCAAATGCCGCATCAGCGTAAAACTCTAGGCCTATGGTTTTGTTTGTTTCACGAATTAAATTATTAAAGCTTACTCATCGCCTTTGTTGAAACATCTCGACCACCTCATTAAAACCTTGTAAGTAATCACAAGCAAAGATTATTTCCCTCACAATGTGGTAATCCACCATCTTAAGGTATTTTTTCAGCATGAGCCTTGGAAAGGAACTTCAGGTTGGGGAAGGTAGGAGCATTCAGAGTCGAGGAATCCCTTGAAGACGATCCTCTTGCCATTCATGCTCTCTTTGAAGCCATTATACCTACAACAACATAACACAAAAAAAAATACTGCATAGAGAAAAAGAATAAAATTATGCAGAGATTGCTCATATGAATGAGTAGAAAGCAGAAGGAGTAGACAAAGAATGATGAGAAATATTTTTTAATCCCAACACTATTTATAGGCCAAGTGATCATTGCTCATTGCACACATTATACATCTATCGTGCGCGCGATGGCAACTGTCTCCTCCAACGTTCATATCGTGCGCATTATGTATTCATCGCGCATGCGATGCTAACGGTCCACAGATTCTCCCCAATGTCTCTATCGCGCGCATTATGCATATGTCGCGTGCGATGGAGGTCTACGCGTGATAGTCTGCGTGATTATTCCAGGGGCTTTACTTTTTTCCTTCTCTTTTTTTCTTCTCTTCTTCTCCCTTGCTTTTTCTTTTGTTATCTTCTTTTACCTATTTTCTCTTCTAACACAATAACACATAATTTTACATGTTACCAAATAAAATTCAAAGTAAAATTAAAATAAATTCTTACTGATGGTTGCCTCCCATCAAGAGTTTCTTTTTCGTCACTAGATTGAAGGTCCATGCCTAAGGCACGTCAGGCACAAGGGATACCCTCACGCCGGTCAATCTAGTGGTTGTCGTTCCTTTGTCAACCTTGCTACCCTTTTCTTATAGATTGTATGATGTATCCAAGTCCTTCACATATGGCGTCCAGTCATACACCTTGAAAACTAATTTTTCTTGGTTGAACTTCAAGATAAGTTCACCTATCTCCACATCTATTTTTGCTTTACTAGTTTCCAAGAACGGGCGTACGAATAACCGACCCTTCAGATTCTCCTTTCATGTCAAGTACCAAAAAATCTGCAGGAAACACTAAACTATCAACATGCACTAACATGTCTTATAAGATACCCAACAAATGGGTAATAGATGAATAAGCTAAAGTAAGAGTCATATTACTCGGTATGATTTCTCCCAAGGCAAACTCTTTAACCTTGTCCAGTGGCATAACATTTATACTAGACCCTAAATCACATAAAGCATGTGGGATCTCTACTCCACCAATAGTATAAGATATAGAGAATTTACCTGGATCCTTTAGCTTTAATGGTAATGCTTTAGGCATGACATTGTCATCCTTTTCATTCATGTTGACTTGTTCCTTGACCACTTTTTGCTTCGTACCTTTTAGTAATTCCTTCATAAATAGCAAACTTAGGCATTAGTTCTAAAACCTCGTGAAACGAGATACTTACCTGAAGTGTATTCAACATCTCCTTAAATTTTGTAAACATTTCTGCCTCATCTTTATGAATGGTTTTCCTCTTTATTATTGGATATGGTGATTTGATGCAATCAGGTAATTCTGGATTGGGGTCATTGAGGATTTTTTTTTCTTGATTCTTCTCCAAGGGGAGTCAATGGTGACACCTCTCTCTTCTTGGTCACCCTAAATTTCACTCTTCTCCCTTTCAGTCCTTAATTCTCCTTTTTCCATCATCACCTCTTTAACTATTTCATCCTTATCCTTGTTAGAAATCACTTCAAAACCTGTTTCCACAACCTTGCATTAGGGGTGTTCAAATCCAAACCAATCCAAATAAAAACCGCAAACCGATAAAAAAAACGAAAACCGCAAAAAACCAAAAATTATTGGACGTGTTTTGATGTCATTTTATAAAAACCGATCTGTTTGGATCGGATTTCGGATTAATTTTTCAAAACCGATCCAAACCAAACCGAACTGCATGTATATATTTTTATACTTATTGATTTTTTAGTAGTATAATACCTTGTGTTAATTTATTATTAGTTGATACTTTTTTATAAAATGCTATTTATTAGTTTGATTTAACCTATTAATTTTTATTATTTCATTTGTTTCAATCATAAATAATCATTATCATTTTGTAATATTAACTTTTAATAAAGTATGTGTTATATATTATATCAAATTTATTATTTATTAGTGTTTTTACAATATTAATAAAATTATAATTTGTAATTTGGATATCCAAAAGACCGGTCCAAATCAACCCACAAGAAATTAGATCGGATCGGATCAGATTTTTTTAATCAATCATCCAAAACCGAACCAAACCGCAAGTAAATATATCTTTGGATCAGATGACATTTTGCTACAAAAACGATCCAAACCGAACCGCGAACACCCCTACCTTGCATGACTCATTCTTAGGATTATCTACCGTATTACATGTGAATCCTCAACTCGAGCTCGGTAAAGCAGCTATTTGTCTAGACAGATGACCAATCTACATCTCCAAGTTTTGGATGCATGCATAATGGTTTGTACTCATGGTTCCATGATTCGTATTTACCTCATCAAAGCTACTTTGAGTGACCTTCATGAAGTTTTGCCATGTCTCTTCTAACTGTGAAGGTTTTCTTTAGATAAGGGCTTTTTGGTTTTGTTGCATACCTTGATTTCCACTTGGGTTTTGGTTATTGCTCCATCCAAAATTTGGGTGATCCTTCCATCCTAAATTGTAAGTGTTGGAGTAAGGATTATTCTTTTAGTAATTGTAAAATTTAGCTTCCTCACTTGGTTCTTCCAACAAACATCTTCCGTTAGCATGTCCTCCTCCACAAAAATCACACTTAAGTGCTTGTACCCGGCTCATGTTAACTTTATTTAAGCTGCTTTTAGCTAGATGCTTATTTAATAATTCCGTTTAAACTAAAAGTGCAGTTTGAGTATCAACAGGTAACATACATTTATGGGTGCCTACCATTTGGGTTTTTACTCACCTTTCTCTCTTGGAGCGGTACTCATTCAAGCACATATTCTCAATTAGATCTTTGACTCGAGGTTTAGTCATTGATCTGATCGTGCCTCCCGCAGAAGCATCTCACAACATGTGTGTCTCACTCTTGAGGCCTTTAATCAAATTTTGAATTTTCTTCATGTTATTAATATTATGATTCGGTCACCTGCGTAATAATAATAATTTAAACCTCTTTCATGAGTTATACAATGATTGAGTATCTTGTTGCTCAAAATTCACAAATTCTACTATTCTCTATGTAAATTGCATGGTGGTGAAAAATATTTCTAGGAACTTATCCTCCAGCTCCTTCCATGTCTGAATGGTTCCATTTGGAAGGCATATAACCAGTCATTCGCCCTTCCAATGAGTGAGAAACCAAACAACCATAGCTTAACTTGGTCTTCCGTGACATCATATGGTTTGAACATCAAAGCGGTTTTGTAGAAGCGTGCAAGATGAGCCCATGGATCTCTTATAGTGTTCTTGACGAACGAATTATCTCTTAAACCTGAAAGCACAAAATTCTTAATATCAAAGATAGCGGGGTCTGCCAGTACAAACCCTCTAGAATCCTGTCTGTCGTCGATTCTTTTACAGTAATCCCCCAAGGTTTAGGACGTTGGTCCTGCTATGGTATCTTCTTCTTCAGTCTCCGAAGAAAGCAATGGTGGATCTTCTACTAGGATACCTTCGACCAAAGTTGCTTCTCTAACTGCTTTTTGGAGAGCACATGCAGTCCTTTTGATTATTGGATCAAATGGTATTAATGTCGATCCTGAGCTACGCATACACAAACAAAAAATACCTCAGTAGCACTATGAAAAACAAGAAAATAAAACAAAAAGAAATAAAACTAAAAAATTAAACGTTGCACAAGTGTTCCCCTATTGCAAATCAACAGTCCCAGGCAACAACGCCCAAAACTTGATGATTTCTCGGTAAGTGTACTGATAATGTCGAAGTAATAATTAAGATCGAATCCACATGGACTACTTTCGAACCATACAAATTTGTGCAATGTATAAAAAATAGTAAATTGTGGGGGGGGGGGGGGGGGGGGGGGGGTGTCAGTTTGCAATGCGAAAAATACAATAAAGTGTTTAAACATGATTACAAAAGCGGTCAGGTTGTGTATTGAATCCTCTATTTTTCTATTGTTGATGTTTGATGCCTTATATGAATGATCTTATCACTATAATCCCACAACGAATTAACAAAGCCATTACTCAGAGTTTCCTATCCCTAGTCCACCAGCGTAAGCAGGATTAGGTGATGCACATAATGTTAATTTCCTATGCCACTACTTGGGGTCTCCTATTCCTATTCAACCAGCGTAAGTAGAACAATTTCCCTAGGTCCAAAACATAGACTAAAGGTCAGTATTCCCTATGTACCCAAAATCAATTTAAAATAGTTTCTCACATAAAAAGCATTAAGAAAAATAAGCAATTGAATAAGATTATAGCTCAAAGTATTCATGCAAAGTCAAATCAATATATTATCCAACTATATTGAAATAGGTTCATCACACACAACCTAACCTAGAGTAGTTTAGCTACTCATAATTCAAATTACAATACCAATTGAATAAATAAAATAACATATGATTTCAATTGAAGGATTGGCCTCAAATGGCTCCAAATGCTCTCTAAATCACCATTGATGCTGTAAAAAGCGTACTTGCAGTGCCATTTTTCATAACCCTTGCAAAAGTGAAGAAATTCCCTTTAAAAGAGCTCAGGATGAATTAGACACGTCACAAAAAATCACGAAAAGGGGTCATAGCACTTGTGATAACCTGTATCACGCGCGATGCAGCTAGTACAAATCTATCGCGCACGTGATGCTACATGTGATTATTCCAATAGTTGCACGCTTTTGCTCCCCTTTTCACATGATTTTTTACTACGTCCAATTTCTTCACACTTAACTATTTTTCGTCTGTCTTTGGTCTTTCTTCTTCATTTTAGCTCCTCTTTGACTTGTTTTTCCCAATTGCTTGCCAAATTTCATGCCATGACCAACTGTCATCAGAAACCTCCAAATTCTATAAGCGTTATGTGATTTAGGGGCAAACATCATCTTGATGCCGCTCTAAATGATAAAGAAAATTGACGGGGAGTTGAAACCAACAAGTATGACATTAACATTGACATGCATGTATGACATATTTCCTTATGGGATAATGGAAGGTGTGCTATGGTGGGGAATATTAGCGTTTTGAATGATTTTGTAGTTTGCAATATAGAGGAAGAAGCGGAGGTTTGAATAATTATTGGTATACCATTTCTTCTTACTACTAGGGCCAAAATCTATTTAGAGTTAAGTGAGATCAAGTTAAAATCATTAGATGAGAATTTTATAAGAAAATTTTATGATGGCTTGAATCAATGAGATAAAATTCCTACATGAAATAGCATGGATGTTCTTAAAAAAGAAAGAGACAAACAAAAATCACTATCTTAAACTAATAAAAAAGTTAGGCAAATTATAGTGTTGGTGTTTACCCAATTAATGAATTTTTGGAGGATAGTTCTAGTATAGAACTTAAGGGCAAGAAAAGGGACATAATTCTAGCAAATGGGGCACGGTTTAGGAGAACTGAAAAGCAAAGGATGAAACCAAATAAAGTCTCCCAATATTGGCATAAGCTTCCATACCCAACCGCACCTAAGAAAATAGATAGGCAAGGAGTTGAAAATTATATGAAGAATGGATTTGATATTAAGTCACACATGAAGTACCCACCCTAACATTGGTGGTGACACGTCAAGTTAATGACATTAAACGAGCGCTGGATGTGAGGTAATCTATCGAAATCAGATTTTTTATTTATTTATTTGTTATTACTTTTTGTAAATATGTAAATAACCAAGATTGTGAAACATTTATAAGAATTTTGTGTCTTTTTTTTAAGAAAATTTCAACATAGGAAAAATGGTTCACCTAGGATATTTAATATCCAAAAAGTGGAAAAATGTTGGGAAATATTAGCTTTAACATCAACGTTTTAAGGGATCATCCCGACGTGCTCAATACCCTATACAATATAAGATGGAAAAGGTTTAACAAGTGTCAGTCAACCTCACTATTGGTCTTAAATTTTACACAAATGCGCATAAGTCACTTTCCTCCAGCCGATATTTTAAGAGAGGAAAATTTATTGATTATATCTCAAGAGTTATTAAAGACCTTTTAGGCTTACATACCCTAGAGGAGTGTGGGGTGCAACAGAGGATAACGCCACTAAATATGCAACGAGATGAGAAATGGGACAAAATTTTGGCCAAGCTTGGTAGAGAGGGGTTAACTTGGATTTAAAAGGCTAAGTAAAATCCTTCCAAAATAATTATCTCCCAAATCATAACTTATAAAAATGATATCAAATATTGTTTAATAACTAACTATATATAACATGATTATAATCAATATTATTGGGAGACTACTTATATTGTTAGACATATGGTATACTTACTTGTGACAAACGTATTTTATAATCCTTTTAAACCTTCGTTAGTTGCAAGTTCACTCAAGACATTTGGGATTGTAATCTAAAAAAGAGAGTCGTGTAGTAAGACATTGTATGCAACAATTTTGTTAGAATAGTCATGATATCTAAGGAGATCATTATGGATTCAGAAGCATTTACCACACAATGATAGACAAACTATTTAAATGGAGGTTTGATACCTTTTTTATTAGATTTTCTATATGTTTAGTTTACTTTCATGCACTTTTACCGTTATTCACAATACCAACTAAATATGCTACACATACTCCCTGTTTATACTATATTATTTTATTTTTCACTAAATTCAAGTATAATTTTTTTAGTTTTGTTCTATTAACGATAATACATGTGGATATGATAATTTCGCTCATTATTTGTGGTTTTATGATGTTTCCGCAAGTGTACGGAAATATCGAAGTAATATAAAAGATTGTCGAACCCACAGAGACCAATGTCAACCTACTATAGTCTATTGTCACATTGTAAATCTAAGGCTATTTCAGAAAGGTTTTGGAAAAAGAATCTTTTGCGATAAAATAAATCAAGTAATGCATGCTAGAAAATAAAGAAGATAAAGTAGAGCGATAAAGTAAACAAACTAAAGGCAGTACAATAAATATCATGGTAAAGCGATGCGAGAAATAAACAAATTAAAAGCAGTGCGAGAAATAAATAATAATAATGCGAATTATATTAAGAGTCTGCGCCAAATCGGAGACTTGAACTGATACAGGAAATAAACTTCGATGGAAAGTAAATGGCGGCATGATTAAAAGCTATAAAATAATCTGATCCAAACTTAATAGAAGAACAATGTGATAACTACCCGATGTGAAGAGTTAACGGTTTTGGAATGTAAATTTATGGCCTAAGTTGTACTAAGCTTGAATGCCTAAAACTCAAGATCTAAGTCCTATTTATAGTGTAGCAATGCCTTGGAAATCATGTAGCACCTTCAAAGTTCGTGTGGAGGAAATACCTCTGGTCATAGGCAACTTCTCCAACCGTCCTTGACTGATTCATATTTTATAAAGATGGCGCCCGCCATGTGTACAAGAGGTGGTGGGCATGGTCTTGTGACCATTGAAATGTGGGAGAAACCCTACACGTTATGGCTACCCCCCATAGGCAACGCCATGTGTGTAATTGGCACCAAAAGCTCAATTTTATGCTATTTTCGCTCCATTTCTTCGTGAAAGGCTCTTATTAGGAAATGTACCTGAAAACAAGACAAAACACAAGCATAATTCAAGAAAACATAATAAAAAGACACTAAATAGCATGTGAATCGGGTAGGAATATACGATACATTTTCACGCTATCAAACTCCCCCACACTTAAACCATTGCTTGTCCTCAAGCAATCAACCAACACGGTAAAATAAATAAATAAGCACGGTTCAAAACAAAAGCACACAGAGACTCTAATCATACGTGGCTTCTAAGCTAATGTTAGATCGATATGTACTAAATATCAATACCAAGGATACCGTAATGACACAAATCCGCATTTCATGGTCAAAGACTTCCCCTTATGCAAACCAATCTGAATCATGGCATTATAACTCAACCTAGGTCTCTTGTTATTTTTCTCCCCGTTTCATTCAAGTGCAATCACATTAAGCCCGTTATCCTTGCACGTGCATGGTAAGTAAACCTGTTTGTGTCTATGATCTCATCGTTATTTTTTTTTTCTTTTTTTCTTGGCAATTATGCTTAAGCATCAATTAAACTTAAAGATTCTGCCCTGTTGAGCTAAGTGATCGGGTGAGGACCACCTAACTTAGAGGGGACATATCTTATCATTCATTTTCCTCTTCATTTTAGATCAGAGATCACACACTTATTTGCATTGGCTTCTTACTTAGCGTGTGCTTAGGATGGTGCTGCCTGCTTAGATAAACTACTTAGGGGTTACATTAAAAATTGAACTTAAGGTCTCGGCATAATGGGTACTCAAATCGATTTTCTTATTTAGGGAGTTTAGGGTGTCAGGACGGTATCAATTTTATCGAAATTTTCCCAAGTCTCGCTAATATAGCCTAAATAAAAACAACCTATATAATTTCAGAGTGTGTGCCATGAATCAAAAAGAATTTTTTTGTTGGGGGTCTAAATTTTGAGAAATTCAATAAACAACTGAAAACCATGCATAAAGACTCGGCATCACATGAAAATGACTCGAAAAAACACTAAAAACAGATAAAATTCTAAAAACATGAAATAAACTAAAAATTGATAAATCTAACTAGAAAGTGGTAAGATGAAAGCGGTAAAGTTCCTCCCCACACTTAAACTAAACCTTGTCCTCAATATTTTTATAAATGGTGGAAAAAGGAATAAAGAACCTGATATGAAGGCTACTGCACGCCTCCATCGTTAACTCCGCTCTGATCTACCCTTGTTGTTCATGTTTCCGCTGACCACTTGTGCTTCGGCGTCGGGTATTTTGAGATACCGGAATCTGCTGGAGCTGCTCTTGCATTTTGCACATGTTTGCTTTAGTTTTTTTGCATCACTTGCATATGAATGTTCGCTTAAGCTTGTGATGCTTGCATATGTTGCATGTAGCCCATCATCTCTTATTGTTGTTGATACACAACGTAAAAGAGACTATCGCCCTCGTCATTATGAGATCTTCGACTATGAAATTCTTGAAACAACTCATCATATTACGCCCTTCCATAGGAAGTACCTGCAAAAGTGTTAGAAAAAAGAAGGTGCAGTGTGTGCAGGTGGAACCTGACCATGCAAAGAACGAGGAGGAGGTGAGTTACGGACGGGAGAGAGATGCTCTCTCCTATCATACCCATCATCGATGTCACCACTAGCAGCGACATTTCCAAGAATGTCCGGGGGCACCAGCTCATCTCCAGGATTGTCATCTAGAGATTTTTTTCCTAGGTGTAGTTGAGACGTGGCAAGCAATCCTTCTCTTTATTTTCTACGAAAATAAACAATAAAAGGAAAACATTAAATTAAAAACATGTGGGTTGCCTCCCACATAATGCTTTGTTTAACGTCGATAGCTCGACGACTCAGGAGTGTAAGCACTCATGGTGGTTCTCTCGAGAATGTCTCCTCGATTGAATTTTCAATAATCTTTGGTTTCCATGGCCACTTATCAAGCCATCTCTCATATCCCTCACATTTTCTTTTCTTTCTTCTGTGGGGTTGCTCATTCTTCTGAACTTGTGGTTGTGGTTCTGGCTCTATCCTGAGTATTAGATTTTTAAGTTTGGGCTTAGTTATTTCATCCACCACCTCAAAGGCTGACCTTCCCCTTTTAACACTAATGATTTCCCTAGTTTCATGGTCTTCTAATTTTCTCTGTTTATGCATGATCTCAGAAAAAGGTGCATTGTTGTGGATATTTTCCAATACCTTTTGGACCATGGGTCTACCGTTGCTTCCACAAACTTTTGCGGGAAAGGAATCAGTGGGTTATAGGGAGGAGGAACAACATAATGTGCTTCCTTCTCTACCTCTTCGACAACCTCCCTTTCGGGTGGTGTCGGTGGATTTTTCTCAATCTCTACTCTTTTCTCACCAGAACTCTCCTCAACCTCATTATCACCCTCCTTAGGATTTTCGATTTGTTTTTCACTGGTGGTTGTTACAACATCCACATGTCTCTCTGGGGAGGGTCCTAGAGGTGTTTGTGCAAGCATGGAGATTTGAGTTTCCAATGCCTTGTTTTGAGTCACAAGGGACTCGACCACACTGTTCAGCTTCCCAAGGATTTCATTAGTATGGAGACTTTGTTTTCTAAATTCTATGGAGACTTTGTTTTCTAAATTCTTCATTCCGGAGAGTTTTTGTTGCCACAAAGCACTTCATCATAGATTCTAGCCTATAGTGAGTTTGCATCTCAAGGAAATTCTCCATTAATATTTTGAGGTTGGATTTATGGGAATCTTGTGGTTCCTCAAAATACTGGGAGTGGTAATCGTAGAGAAAATTTGGGTGATACATAGTAATAGAGACAAGAGTGCCTTAGTCTATACGGTGCAACAATGGAAATACAATATTGACTGTTGGTCCCCGGCAACGGCGCCAAAAACTTGATACCTCCACATGTGCACGGAAATATCAAAGTAATATAAAAGATTGTCGAACCCACAGAGACCGATTTCAACCTACTGTAGTCTACTATCGCTTTGTAAATCTAAGGCTATTTTAGAAAGGTTTTGGAAAAAGAGTCTTTTGCGATAAAATAAATCAAGTAATGCGTGCGAGAAAATAAAGAAGATAAAGCAGAGCGATAAAGTAAACAAATTAAAGGCAGTACAAGAAATAACATAGTAAAGCGATGCGAGAAATAAACAAATTAAAAGTAGTGCGAGAAATAAATAATAATAATGTGAATTATATTAAGAGCCGGCTCCAAATCGGAGACTTGAATCTGATACAGGAAATAAACTTCGACGGAAAGTAAATAGCGGCAGGATTAAAAGCTATAAAATAAACTGATCCAAACTCAATATAAGAACAATGCAATTACTCCCCGATGTGAAGAGTTAACGGTTTCAAAATGTAAATTTATGGCCTAAGTTGTACTAAACTTAGATGCCTAAAATTAAGGATCTAAGTCCTATTTATAGTGTAGCAATGCCTTGGAAATCACGTAACACCTTCAGATTTCGTGTGGAGAAAATATCTCTGGTCATAGACAACTTCTCCAACCATCCTTGACTGATCCACATTTTATGAAGATGTACAAGAGGTGGTGGGCGTGGTCTTGTGATCGTTGGAATGTGGGAGAAACCCTACACGTCATGGCTACCCCCATGGCCAACGCCATGTGGAATGCCATGTGTGTAATTGGCACCAAAAGCTCCATTTTCTGCTCTTTTTGCTCCATTTCTTCGTGAAAAAGCTCTTATTATGCAGTGTACCTGAAAACAAGACAAAACACACACATAATGCAAGAAAACATAATAAAAAGACACTAAATAGTATTTGAATCGGGTCGGAATATACGATACATTTTCATGCTATCATTTTTGTTGACACAATTTATACTACTATTAAAAAGTTTATATTTAAAAGTTCAATACAAAGCACCAGGAGGTTATTGCATGTGGAAAAATGTACAACACAAAGAGTGGTGTAGTCTTTAATATAAAATTACAACCTAAATATGTTAACGTTAAATTGATATTACTGGTGAGTCAGAGGTTGCGTTGCCTATCGCTTAAGATAATGGAGATATGTGCATGGTTGCTTATATAAGAGGGGTAATTGTGGCATGTGTAACGCCTCAACTTATTTTATTTATTTTTCTGTATTTTAATTATGTGATAATTGTGGTTGTGTTGTGCCTTGATGTGTTTGAGTTACCGTGGTGTGGGGCAGTGGCTTTAAGAATAGACTTTAAGGTGTTGTAGGGGTGTGTGAGCAATTTTGTAGAGATGGGTGGTGTGGAGAGTAAAACTAAATAGTAATATTAGTTATCAATTATTTATTTAAATAATATAAGGTGAATATTATTTAAATTAAATAATTAGTTTTATTATTATTTGTTATTATTTTAATTAGAAGAGATTAATAATAATAATAATAATAATAATAAGAATAATATAATAATAAGAATAAGAGAGAAAGGGATAGAAGTTGTCAAACACGTAGAAATAAGAGAAAGTGAGAAAGAAGAGACTAGGGAAAGGAGGAGAGAAGAATCACCATTGTTGTGAAGTTTTTGCAAGAACTCTAAGGTAAGGGTAGGGTTCTAATTATCTAAGGGTTAACAAGATGATGGTGGATAGATTATGCCATGTAGGGTTTGTGTTTTTTCTCTCTATTCATAATTTTGATGAATTGGTAATTGTTGGATTTGATTAATTTTTTGATGAATTGTGTGTGGCGTGTCGATGTTGTGACTGATGTTAGAATGATGCATTGTTGCAATTGTTTTTATTGGAATCATATAATTGATAGTTGTATGATGTTGATGTTGTTTGTTGTGTGTGATTGCGAGTTAGAGTCGGAACAAAGTTATGAGTAGTTTTAATGAAAAGAATTTGGAGTTTGAAACTGTAGAAAAGTGTTTTTTTTTTTGTGTTAAAATGTAGTAGCACAATTGATTTATGAGAAAAATGGGGTTTTGGGTTGGATTATAAGTGATTTTTAGTTTTGAAAAGTTGCACAAAAAAAAAATGCTTCTGCACACAATGTAATCGGTTACCAGATATGTGTAACCGGTTACACTGCTTTTCAAATGAGTTTCTGGGCATTTTGTGAGGGTGTAACTGGTTACCTTGATTGTGGTAACCAATTACGCCATAAGTGAGTAGCGAAGGGTGGCTGGTTACAAGGGGTGTAACCGGTTACCTAATTTTGAGTAACCGGTTACACTGGAACTATTTTTTGAAAAATCTTTGAAAACTCATAACTTTAGTTTCGAGAGTCTGATTCGGACGCCGTTCGAAGCGTCGGGAAGCTAACGTGGCAAACTTTATTCAGAAATTGGTTTTTATACCAGAGGTTGTATATTTTTCTGTTGATAGTGCAAAAAGCGTGGTGATGCTTATGTTGTGATGTGGCATATTCATAAATACGTCGTGGTTGATTACTATATCATTGTGTTGCTGTTGTTGACTCTTGTAGCATGTATTTGGTGCATGATGGCCGGTATTGGCGGAGTACTTTGACTATGGAGGTGTTAGTCATTGTGCTCGATGTTGTTGTTGTTGCATTTATAATATGTTGCATGCATTCATGAGGTTGGACATTGGTCTGTTGTTGTTGAGCCTTAATCCCAAGAGGTGGGGATTGAGTGCCGGTAGCTGACTTTGGAGGTGGTGGAATCAGTGAGACGTTACCGGAGGTGATGGTAACGATTAGTGAGCTCTGATCCTAGGAGGTGAGGATCGGGCTGTGAACCCGAGTGTTCACATATTTTGTACCACGTGCATTTGATTCGAGTTTTGAGTCTCATTGCATTACACATTGATTACACCATTATTGTGTTAGGTTGATTGTTGTGTTGATTATGTTGTAGTGTGTTGTGGGAATGGGTGATGTACATGTAATAATATGTTTCTTACTTATTATCATGTTTTCTTTTATATAATTATGATATCTCACCCCATATGTTTGAATGTTGTCTTTACTTGGGCATCATGTAGATAACTCACAGTAGAGGAGTTGATGTGAGTGGAAGATGGAGTCCTCCATTTTATTTTTAGTGTCGGCGTCTGCTCTGATGTGTAACACCGGGGTTATGGAACGTTTATGTCTGTTATGTTTGTTGGAGATTTTTGGATATCTCCTGAAGTTGTTGTTATTTATGTTTAATTTGAAAACATGATTATGTCCTGAATAATTATTTGATAATGATGCTTCCGTTGTTTCAATAAAAGTTGATGTTTCATACATGTTTTGTTATTATAGTTATTATAAATAATTTAAAAAGTTGCATGTGTTACATATCATGTTATTTGAGTAGTTGTTTGTTGATTTATGACATCCTAAATGTTATCGATTCAAATTTACTCTTATTTTATTTAAATTACGCGGGGATTATTTAGGGTGTTACAACCTTTTAAACCTGTTGAATTTATTACTGAACGTAGAAAGATATATCATACTCCCTCCATTCTCTTTTATAAGAAAATTTTGACTTCTTAGGTTCATTCAATAAATGATGTATTTAGACTATATATAGGTTAGATGCATTCATTACTTAATGAATCTAAAATGTTAAAATTTGCTTATAAATAGGAATGGAGGGAGTACGCACTACTGAACTTTGTATATTTATTTTATTATTTGTTAATTAACATAAAACTAATTTAATTTCATAGGTTTTATGGTACTAATTAAGGTTGTTTATTCAACCATGAACTATAAAATTCAAAGTAGTGGTACAAATTAACAATATCTTTAAGTAAATTATTTTGGCTTAATTAATTTCGAATTATATGAACTTAATTTAAGGTTCCACTTTGGCCACTTATCAAATAAATGTTACTTTTAAATTTTTTAAAAATTATTATTCTGTTAGCCAATTTGGTCCTTTCTGTTATGTTTTGTCAAAAAACATTAACTTGTGCTTGTGGGGAGAAATCTAGTTGATAAAATTGGACAGAGTGAGTCAGCAAACCTCACTTAACCCAGAGAAAAATTAATTAAAAATGGGTCATTTTCATCACATTGGCCTTCTTTGTGGATCTATGTGCTTGCAGGTACTGCAACTTATGATGCCTTGATCCTGTAAGTGATCATAATGGTTTTGATGAAGACTCTGATGTTCTATGGAATCATTGATACTTCGCTTAATCGGGTTGATGCGTGGTGATATATTGTTTAGCTATCTATGATAAATTGTTCCTCTTAGAGCTATCTCAAGCCTCATTAGAGAGAAGATTCAAGATTCCAATGAAGTGCTAAAGTCAAAGATAATGTAGCATGGGCCGTGAAGCTTCAAAGTTATGAAAGAGAGGAATTGTGAAAGCTTCAAAGTTATGAAAGAGAGGAATTGTGAAAGCTCACCTAGTCGGTTGTGCGTTTAACATAATGCGCGAGTAGTCAGAGTATTGTAAAAATGTTAGAGTCACTCATAAGTTACAAAGGCAACTCTCACACACTAATAAAATGCTTTTGAGGACCATCTCTCTTTGATAAAATCACCAAAAAATATTTTTCATATATATCTAATTGATTACAAGTCAAAATAATCAATTATGAGTGAAAATTACATTGAACAAATGATTATTTGATAGGCCCTAGTCGATTATCTCAATTGTAATGCCTCATAATCGATTATTAGGGTTAATAGTTGATTAGTAATGGGGCAATTTGAAAACATTCATTTTTAAAACTACATAGTAGAGCATACATATGACATAATCGATTTAGAGCATTAAAAAGCCCATGGATCATTTTCCTTTTAGAGCTATATTTTCTTTTATATAAAGAGGGCGCCTCGTCATTATTTCTCACACCAGAATTTGATTTTAAATAATTCTTTTTTCATTTTAATATCTCGTTGTTTTATACTTTCTTTCACTAAAAGTTGTTTTAGTGTCTTTGTGACTGAAATACATTTGTGAGGTTTTAGTTGTACTAATGTTCAACTATTTTATCAAGAGTGTGATTCTCTTGAAGTTTCTCTTGTTTAGTTGTTGAGGTTATCATGGTAAAACCTCTATTTAGTTTTCTCTCCATTTTCACTTCCATCTTCTTCACAACCCAACCTTACAAATCAACCTTTGTCTTCATTTATGGCTATCTCTAAACTCATTCTTTCTACTTAGAAACAATCCATGTTTTTTAATTTTTTCCCTTTTCATATAAAATTTAAATTTTTTGCAATTTACGATTGTTTCAATTTGTTTTAATCTTGTTCATTGAACTAGCTACGAAGAATACAAAAAAAAAAATTAAATTAACAAAAAAATAAGTATCTTTTTAGCGTATTTGTTGTATAGGGGAATAAAAGAGGAACTTTTTTTTCATCAAATTCTTGCTTTAGATAACTATGACTTTTGTTTATTTTAGACCTTATTACATTTGTAAAATATAAAAAAATGATATTAAATTATTTGCTTTTAGAATTGATAGTGTCTTAAATAATTATATTTAAACTTGAGAATCTACAAACATTTATGGATTTTTCACAAATGAGTCTCTTCTTATTTAAAAATCTTATTGAGCATAAATTTTTGTTGGGTTGTGCAGAAGATGGAAGTGAAGATGAATGGGAATAAGACGAGGGTGACGAAAGTGACTCATTTTATAATTAATTTTTATTTTGGATTAAATGACGTTTGTTGATTAATTCTATCCATTTTTTCTAACTAGATTATCACTGTCACATAAACACAAGTTAACATTTTTAAGTAAAATTTAAAAGAAATGACGAAGTTGGTTAACGAAATAACTTTAGATGACTAAAAAATAACATTTATTAGACAATAGACCATAGTAAAACCTTAAATTAAGTTAAGGTACATTGAGACTAATTAAATAAAGTATTAAATATCATAGTATATTTTTGCTCACCAATATTATGATCCATCCAATGCGAATCAATTACTATGTGATATACATGTACAATTTTCAACACCAATTTCTTCTGCGATGCACATAGGCTTTCTGCCTCCATGCTGAAACCAAACTGCTCGTTTTTGAGTAAACTCATCAACAAAGGAATCCAACATTTGAATAGTAACATGTTGCATCACCACCACATGTGAAATGTTTCCTTCATGTGCTAAATTCCATTTTCTTGCAAAATCAGAATCTAATGGCCTCTCAAAAACAACAGTATTACTAACCTCATTTAACATTGCACCTATTCCAGCATCACGAAGTTTTTGGTGCAAGTAATGAGCATTTGTTATGCACTTATACACTTCATTCTCGAGTCCTATTAAACCCTTTTTTTTGCAAAGCATACCAAATCATGATTGGAGCATGCCCATTTCGACTACCACTAATTGTTGCATCCCTAGAACCAATCACCTCAATATCTTTAGATAAGGTGTTGCTGTGTTCCAAGCGAGTTAATAAAACACTACAAGGAATTGGACATCCCAAAAACTTATGGCCCGAAATGGTTATACTTCCTATCAGCTTCTTGAATGTAATACTCGTAGCCTGCATAACCATACAAATAACATTAAATTATTATCAAAATACAATATCTGAAAAATGACACAATTGTAACGTTAACTTACTTCTTTAACAAATGGCAACATTATTCCAAATAAAGCTCCATCGCAATGAATATAGAATCGATCATGAGAAAATCCATTTTCCTCAAGTGTTTGAATTACCATATCTTTGTCCTTATGAGCAAGAAGTAGGGTTTTTAGATTAGCACAATCAATCTCACCAGTG